>OX422211.1:49842422-59842422 GCA_949130495.1 Sambucus nigra | reverse complement strand
GACCTAAAAGATCATATAATTTCGTAGGTACACGCCCAACCTATTAATTATATACGTATGTAATATTTTAGTCTTTTATTTTTACCGTACAATATTCGCTTTACGATTTATCTCATTAATCGCATTTATTTGAGTATTCACACAACTCTAAGGGTCCTAGTTACCCCTCACATATAATTTCAGTAGTTATTACTTACCCTACTGGTCTATTACTTAAATTGAATTTACTTCGCCTCGTAACTCAATTCTGAATTCCCCGATACTCTACTAAATCGGATTATTATCGTCGATCCGTAATCCAAGATCTACCCCCAATGGCCTTATCGGACCTCAACAATATACCTACTGGTCTTATTCTCACTCCCATAAAAGTATAATATAAATCCTAGGATACTCATTCATTCCCGAAAATCAACGAAGACTTAAACACAAAAAAATTGGGAAAAACAGCTTGCATCGATCGATCGATCGACCTAGTCGATCGATCGATAATTTGAGATCAATCGATCGATCGAACAGGGACAGACGCAGTTCGTCTTCTTCATTAATCTTTTCCTCCATTAAGAAATCTCCAAACTCCATTATAGTCCACCAAACTTCGACCCAATGATTCTAACATGTTTCCACATATACTAGGACAATTTATAATGTGTCAAATACATCAAAACTCCAATTCCTTTAAAGAAATAGTGAGTTAAACCCATAATTTCTTGAAACCCTAGTTATGGTGTTCTTCCCATATTTTCATTCAAAATCCAGATTTTATTCCGAAATAATCATCAAGTCTAATCTGAATATTAATCCTCTACATATGTTAAATCATTCTACAGGCGATTCCTATCCCAACATGTATAAATATCATCATTCTCCTATCAAGATATTGATTTAAACAAGACTATTCAAAAACCCTACACATGGGTATTATAACTTTATAATTTTTTCAATAAACAACTTGCCTTATGATTTGTAGGGTCTGATTTTGTGGTTGTTGTTGATGGTTGATGATTTTGATCCTTCAATCCTTCTTTCCAACAAATTGGTGGTGAAATCTCCTTAGAATTCTCCCTCCTTCCTTCTTTTGACTTAGGAAATTGCCTCTCTCTTTTCTCTAATGGCTATAGTGTATTTTCTTTCTTTCTAACCCTAGCCCCTACTCTTATAATCTGATTTAGGGTTCCAAAATTCGTAGGTCTCCTCACCCATAAATGTAAATAGACCAAAATGCCCTCGAATGGTCCCGGTTTAGCCCAAAAATGACCCGATACTCAACTAGTACCCCCCGATACACTATTTTGACTAATTCGACCCTTTCAGAATAATCTGTGGATCTAAATTATCTTTTGAGCCTCTTAAAATATTTTTATAATCTTATCTTCAATTTTTTTGTCTACGCGTGACACTCGGTTGAGATAACTCAGGCACGTTCATATAAATCGCTAGGCCGTACATATCAACATTCAAAATTTACTACTCACATTTAGTAAATTTTTTATCGTCATATTAATCATTATTAACATTACATCACATTAAATTACTCCACTCACGTAATTTAAATAAAACATATTTTATCACATTAAATTACTCTACTCACGTAATTTAAATAAGATGTATTTTCCTAATTACGCAGAATTACGGGGTATTACAAAACTTTGCCCAGATAGGGAGCAAAATTTGTTCAGGATCAGTTTAAAGTTAACCACATTTTGCATGGAGCCGTTTAAGAAAATAATGCAGTCGTCAGCAAAAGCCAAAATAGGAATAAGAGGACCAAACCTAGAGGCTTTGGAAGCTGAAATAAGTTTACCCTTATTAGCTTTTGTTAAGGAACGAATAAAAACATCAAAGGCCAGAATGAAAAGATAAGGAGAGAGAGGATCTCCTTGTCTTAGACCCCTTGTAGGGTTGAAATAGGTACCTGATTGACCATTGGTAATATTAGATGTATGATTGATTTTGTTATTTACAATACTTCATCTTAAAAATATCTTTTATTCTTACATCGCATACTTAGAAGTTAATGTGGTCGGAGAAATGGGACTTTAGACTTTTTCTTTTCTTTCTAAATGTTTTGTTTTATTTATTCATTATTTTTTGTCCTCTTGTTTCTTTCTATAAGATGGGAGGGTTATAAGTGAAGTTAATACTTACATTGTAAATGGGTGGAATATTTTGTTAAGCAACTTGTGATAAATGCTTTTGTCCACTTGTACCTATTTTGAGATTGAATCAGTGTTCAATCATTAACTTTTATTATGATTTCATTATTATTTCATTTACATCGTTATACTAAATTCACGAGGTGCCCTAGAATTTTCCTTTATTTCTTCATTAAAGCATTTTGAAGATAATACTACTTAGGTCCCTTAAGATATCTTCAACAATAGTATTTTTTTTTTTTTTGTGTGTGTGTGTGGGGGGGGGGGGGGGGGGGGGGATAGTTTTCTTTGACATTAAATTCACTCATCTCTTCACCCAATGCAAATGGTAATTTTGACGAATACATTAATTGCTTTTCGTATTTTAAGCTTTTCAATAAAACTCATATTCATGTCTCTAATCTTTTGGGCAAATAGGACATAACTATTCTCACTCCACAATCTTTCTCCTCCATTCCACTTTCAACATTTAAATACCAAGTGACTAAAGTTCCCTTCTATACATATATAATTTAATTTGAACACATATAAAATTTTGTCAAAAATCCATTATCTATTTAAAAATACATAATATTTTGGAAATAAAAAACATAATATTTTGAATATAAAAATCTTAATATTCTAGAAAATAGTTTTTAATATTTTGAAAATATAAAAATAATAAATTAAATTTTTATTTAAAAAATCTTATGTTATCTATAAAAAAATATTATTTTTTTAATTGAAACGGACATTAATAAAAAAACTATTTTGTGATTTGTATAAATAGTTGGACATTCTTTTTATTAAAAAAATGTTGATAATTATATCAAATAAAAAATTAGGTATCATTTTTTTACAGAAAAACTGGAAGAAATATTTATTATAAACTTAAATTTTTTGAAAACTTTACTTTTTACAATTTTTTATAAAACATATATTTTTGTATAACTTTGATAAATTACTATTTTTTGTATTTTATACTTTAATATACGACACGAATAACGTGATTTATAATTTTCACACCACATTAAATACAATATCACACGAATAATGTGGTATCAATGACACCATATTAAATTCATAATTTTACTCGTGGTATTCGTGTCAAGTTGTATTCAATGTGGTGTGAAAATCATAAATCACGCTATTTGTGTCATGTCGTGTAGTAAAGTATAAAATACAAAATTAGTAATGTATCAAAGTCACAACTTTGTTTTTTAAGGTGAAAAGAGTTATGTTTTTATCAAGGTTCTAAAAAACGCGGAGCTTGATCGAGGCGTGAAGGCAAAGCCTTAAGTTTTAGAAGCCTAGACGGGCCTTAGGCGTGAAAAGACGTTTAGGTCTTTTTAATATATTTTAATATTTTTTAGCCATAACAAGGCTATTAAAATACTAAAATTGTACATATCATAAAAACATGTCTGAATATCTGCAAATTAAGATACTATTGGATTATTTTGGATGAGATAATGGTCCGGTTTGTAAAAAAATCTTTAAAAGGCGATATCGTTTCACTAAAGCATTGTTGTTTTTAGAGAAAAAGTGCGCCTTAAAGGTTTTACCAAGCATAAGGCTTCAAAAGCTTAAGGCGAGGCGTTTCTCCCAAGCCTCAACCCTAGACGTGCCTAGGCGAAGCCTAGGCGGGTTTTTTAGAACAGTGGTTTTTATAAGAGATGTAAAAAATAAAGTTTAAAAAAAAATATAGTTTATAATAAAAGTTTCGTCTATTTTTTCTTTAAAAAAATGTTGTCCGATTTTTTTGTTTGATATAATTATCGTCAACGTTTGTTTTGATTAAAAAACTGTCGATTTTTTAATTAAATAATAAAATGGTTTTTATTAACATCCATTTCAATATAAAATAATAAGTTTTTTGCCAAAATATTGTGTATTTTCATAATATTTAAAAAATTATTTTCCTGAATATTATGATTTTATATATTCGAAATATTATTTTTTAAGAATATTATGCATTTTAAAATAAATAACTTATTTTGACAAAATATTATATTTGCTCAAATTAATTATATATGTATTTAAGGCCACTTTAGTCATTTGGTGTATAAATGTTGAAAGTGGAGTGGGGGAGGAAGATTGTGGAGTGGGAATAGTCATTTTCGGGAAAACATTATTTAGTAAATGGGGTTTTTATGTTAAGGAGAATCATATAACGTTCGACGTGATTCACTTCTCAATGTAATCGAGGTGGAATTTGGTGTGCGTAAAAAAAAATTCAGTCATCACTGATGAAACAAAAGCTCATTTCCCTGTTGAAGCTCTTATACTGAAATTGATTTGACTTGTATTCTACATAATTGCCTTATGTATAGATCCTGATGAAGGCTTAACTAACGAAGTTGATGAAGAGCTGGCAAATTGACATACAATCTGAAGAGGGTTATAACACAAATATAAATGATGATGATGATTATTGTATATTTGTAATTACAAAATGGTAATTATATTTTGATTTCTTTCATTATGTGGGCGAAGGAGACTACCAATGGTTCATGCATTTCTCTTGTTCCCCCAGTAATGACTTGTCGTGGTAAAGAGAGAGAGAGGTACAAGTCTCCAGCAACAAGTCACTTGTCGTGGAAAAGTTGCATTGATAGACTTCGAAAATCCATTTTGTCTGCAGAAATGTTATTTAGTTAGTTCCTATTAATATGGGGGCTAATGCTAGGGCATTCCCCTTAAGTGATGCATTATGCCTGCCGCGGGTGTCTCGAAAAATAGGCAAGGGGTGTCGCATCAGTGCTCGGATGCGATGATAAATACATAAGGGTTCCTACAATAAGCTGGACGTGTGCGGGTAAAGAAGCTAGTCCAGGAAACTAGACTTAGGTTAGCGACTTGAAACATAGGGCCTATGACAGGAAAATGGATGGAGTTAGTAGATACCATGATGAAAAGAAAAGTTAACATAGCTTGTTTAAAAGAAACTAAATGGGTCGGTGAGAAAGCTAGAGAAATTAGAAATACAGGATTTAAATTATACTATACAGGAAAACATAGAAATAAGAACAGCGTTGGAATAATAGTACATAAGAACTTTAAGGACGATATCGTAACCGTTATTAGGAAAGGTGATGGACTTATACTTGTAAAATTGGTATTAGGTGAAAACATAATTAATATTGTTAGTGCTTATGCACCCCAAGTAGGATTAGATGAGCACACTAAAGTACAATTTTGGGAACAAATGGATGAACTAATTCAAAAAATACCAGTAGGTGAGAAAATCTATATAGGGGGAGATTTTAATGTCCATGTAGGAGAAGATCGTGCAGGATATGAGATAGTGCATGGAGGATATGGTTTTGGATATAGGAACGAGGGGAGAGAGTCTATCTTAGATTTTGTGATGGCTTATGATTTTGTACTAGTAAATACATGTTTTAAAAAGAGGCTTTAACACTTAATAACTTATAAAAGTGTAACGCATAAGAGTCAAATAGATTTTTTCATTACTAGTAAATGACATTGATTAACGTGTAAAGATTGTAAGGTTATCCCGGGAGAGAGCTTAACCTGACAACATAGGATAATGGTGTTGGATATAAATATTAAAAATCAATCACGAGTGCAAAAAGTGAAGATTAACCGACGAACTAGGTGGTGGAACTTAAAAGAACAGAAATTAGAATTATTTAAAGATAGTATTAAATGAAGCAACATGGAATACTTAAGAAGAGACTAACATAATGTGGAATAATATGGCCACGTGCATTAGGAGAATGTCAAAAGACATTCTTGGAGAATCAAAAGGCAAGGGGCCATAGTCTAAAGAAACTTGGTGGTGGAATGAAGAAGTACAAAATATAGTAAAAAATAAAAGGGAGTGCTTTAAAACATGGAAAACAAATAGAAATGAAGAAATTTTGAGAAATATAAATGGGCTAAAAAGAAAGTTAAGAAGGTGGTAAGAGATGCTAAGTTAAAAGCGTATGATGATCTTTATACAAAATTAGGAACACAACAAGGGAAAAAAGTATACATAAGCTTGCTAAACTTAGGGATAGAAAAACAAAATATTTTAATAACGTTGAGAGTATCAAAGGTGATGATTCGAGAGTCCTAGTCAAAGATGATAAAATTATGGAAAGATAGAAAAACTACTTTGAGAGGTTATTAAATGGAAATAATGGGAGTAGATTAGATATAGAGTAACTTAGGGAGACTCGAGAAAATATATTTTTCACTGAATTAGGATAGCAGAGGTCAGGATTGCTCTAAAAAGATGAAAACAGGGAAGGCTTTAGGACCAGATGGTATCCCTATTGAGGTTTGGAAGTGCTTAGGGGAGAACGGAGTATCATGGCTTACAAAATTATTTAATAGAATTTTAATGACTAATAGGATGTCCGATGAATGGAGAAAAAGTATTTTAGTACCTATTTATAAAAATAAAGGGGACATACGAAGTCGTTCAAATTATCGTGGTATTATGTTAATGCATAATACAATGAAACTTTGGGAGAGAGTGATTGAATATAGATTGAGATTGAAGACAACAGTATTTGAGAATCAAGTTGGGTTTATGCCTGGGAGGTCAACAATGGAAGCAATATATTTATTGAGGAGATTAATGGAAAGGTATAGGGAGAAATAGAAGGATCTTCATATGATTTTTATAGATTTGGAGAAGGCGTATGATAAGTGTGACAACCCGCTCACCCAAATAAGGGGTGGCCAGCCCGGTACTCCAATATAACAGGAATCATGGATGGAATCATTCTCAGCATCGTAACAATATAATAAGTATACGGGATAACCACCTTATATTTTAGAAAAACGGGTTGTCAAAAATTTTGTTTTATAAATTAAAGAAAGAATTTAGACAACCCAATTTAAAAGAAAGTGGAAACCCAAGAGAACTTATATACAACCATAACCAGAATACAATAAGGGGACCGAATATGCTGTCGGTCAATAGATACATAACAAATAATACATATTCATTAAGTTACATATTACATCCATTAGACAGTTACAAAAGTTTGGGCCACACACCCGAATAAAAGACCCGATCATAACTAGAGTGCAAAAATGAAAGCGTCTATACAAGTATCCCGTAATATCCGCAAATTCTTACGGCTCCTCAAAAGCAACGGAATAGGAAAAATCATAACGGGCGCCCTTGCGGCGGAGCACCTGAGCGGATACAAATGCATGCACAATAAGGAAAATGAACGGGTCAGGGCCCGATTTTATATAATCATTATGTGAATAAAAGTAAGACAGTTATGAATAACGAATCATGCTAGATCAGTATAAGAATATACCTACACAGTTTTTAAGACATGAACTAAGGTAACAAGAATGATCGTAATCTTAGTTAAGTTATGCAAGAGGATATGAATAATTAACATTAACTAAAAACTTTTATCCTTTTCATACTGTTCATTCCATCGTTTCGTTCCTTATTGGGAAACATGATCACAATTATATGCTCTTTGTGGCATTTCATTATGCTCTTTATGGCATTTCACATTGCTCTTTGTGGCATTTATAATCCATCAAGTTCCACTTGATTAAGAATAGTTATAATCATATACATATAACGAATTATAAGACCGCCCGTCCAGGTTTCCCACTAGGCGCGCCCCTAAATGACCATCATCTTCCAGGGCCTACAAATTACGACACCGGGGCACCTACAACGTAAGACGTCGGGAAGCGACCATATGCCTGCGGGAGAGTCTTAACCACACCCAGAATTACCTCACCATCGCAAAAAACATAACATAAGCGCTCATATGGGCTAGGGCTATATCCATCCTGCATTCATTAGCCAGGGGGCTTCACCTCACGCGCGCACTTCCCTTATAATGGCATTTAGAGAGGGTGTGATTAAGTAAATTATCATTTACATTATTCATTTAGCATTACCATTTCTAATCCAATAATTTCAACACATTTTATCCGGAGCCATACTTACTTCATGACATTACTACAACCTCCATGCATAAATAAACTTTCATTGTACTCTCCAATCATTTTGTGGAGTTATCATAAGTCACCAAGACTAGTATAATGCACTTGAACTACTATAGCCTCCCAATACCATATTACAACTCCTAGTCCTACCATCCATTAACTAAGGAAAAAGAATGCTCGAATGTTAACGTGTACACCCCCAAAATAATCCCCATTTGACCCACTTCTAGAGTAGGGTAATCAACTAACTCATATAGGACTCTAGGACTCTACGTTTACTTCATACAAGAAGGTTCCTAAGCCCCTATCTTAGAAGAAGAGTACTAGAAAGCAATTAAGGTTTTGAAGATGAAAAACAGGGGACCGATCGATTGGTCCTGAGACCGCAGTCGACCGCGTTTCAAAATTTTGCCTAAGAAGAAAAGCAAAAAGCTCAGTTTGGAAGGGTCGGTCGACCGGTCAGGGGACCGCGATCGACCACGCATAAAATTTATACCTTTGTGGGAAAGCAGTAATCCCTCCCTCGAAGGTCCGGTCGACCGGTCCTGAGATCGCGGTCGACCGATCATAGAATATTTCTCTCTTCTACAAAGCTAAGACCCAAATCCAACCTCAAACCCTTGCCTCTCTTCACTTATCCCGTATCTACAATATACCAACAATATTTCCCAACCTCAAAAAACATACTACATTCATATAAATCCTACCAATCCAAAATCTAATGACTTAAATACCAACATTTACATCAAAACCCAATATTTACCCAAATCTCCCAAACATACAACTATCCAACAATTTATCCATAAGAGATCATATATTAGCAAGTAGAAAACTTCCTTAGGGTTGTAGACTCGTGTCTTCCTTCCGGTAGCGACGAATCCAAGCCAAACTCTCCAAATTTCTCTTCTTCCTCCACTTTCTCCACACTTCTCTCTCTCTCTCTAGGGCTTGAGGAAAAGGGTTGGGGGACTTAAATCGTGGCTTAAGTCTAATTCCCCAACTTAAATGATTATACTACGTTAAAATGACTCGCAACTACGCGTTTAGGTTAAAACCAGTCTAAAGTGCCCGAAACATAAAAATACAATATGACACTTATTTTGACTACCTCGCACATTTCGAGACCAACTACGCCCTCTAAAGTGGCATCCGAAAATTTGTATAAATCATTTCAAGTTCCGATTTCATTTAAACCGTAAATGTCATTTAAATATATGACACTATAAAACACAACAGGGTGATATTTGCTTATACATACCGTAAATATGCAACGATCTCAGTAAATATGCTCCATTAACACATGTAATACATATTTACTCCCCAATTCATATTTTATATAATTACTTCAGGCAGTGAATTAATATAAAATCGGTTTCTTAAAAGCGAGGGTTGTTACATACTCCCCCCCTTATGAGGGAATTTTGTCCCCAAAATTCAAGTGTACCTTGCAAGAAAAGATGCGGATACTTTTCTCGCATATCATCCTCACGTTCCCATGTTGATTCCTTAGCGTTGTGATGAATCCCTTGGACTCGTACCAAGGGCACCACTCGAGACCTTAACTTACGTTCCCTATGCTCTAGAGTAGCAACCAGTTGGTCTTCATATGAGATATCAGGTTGTAAATTGATATCCTCGAAAGGAATATGCCAAAGGGCACCTTCTCACCTCTTATATTTCTTCAAAGAGGAAACGTGAAACACATCATGAATTTATTGTAAAGGTTCTGGTAAGGCAAGTTGATACGCCACTGGACCCACCTTAGCAATAACGGGAAAAGGTCCAATAAAACGCGGCGCAAGCTTTCCTTTCTTCCCGAAACGCTTTATACCTTTCATTGGTGACACCCGCACCAAGAGTTGATCTCCAACCTCCATCTCAATAGGCCTTCTATTCGCATCGGTGTAACTCTTTTGGCGATCTTGAGCTATCCGAATGAGATTCTGAATAAGTTCAATCTTGAAAGAAGTATCCTGGATCATTTCAGGTCCAAGGAATTTATTATCTCCCACCTCCAACCAACACGTGGGTGATCTACATGGACGGCCATAAAGTGCTTCATAGGGCGCCCTTCCAATAGTAAATTGGTACGAATTGTTATAAGCAAACTCGACCAAAGGGAGATATTGTTCCCACCACCCTTGAAATCAAGAATACACATACGGAGCATATCCTCCAGCATTTGGTTTACTCTTTCAGTCTGGCCATCTGTTTGAGGATGATAAGAAGTTCTTAACTTCAATTCGGTTCCCATAGCTTCTTGGAAACTTTGCCAAAAGTGGGAAACAAAAATCTTATCTCGTTCGGAAACTATATTTAAAGGCACCCCATGGAGTCTAACAACCTCCGCGATGAACAGCTGGGCATAGTGAGCGGTATCATAATCTGTGCGCACGGGTAGGAAGTGTGCCGACTTAGTCAAGCGGTCGACAATCACCCAGATAGAATCATCGCCACTCTGCGACCTCAGTAAGCCCGTAATAAAATCCATCGATATACTCTCCCACTTCCATACCGGTATCTCAAACGGTTGCAATAAACCCGTCGGTCGCTGATGATCTATCTTGACCAATTGATAAGTAGTGCATTGGGACACGAACTCAGAAATATCCCACTTTATGCCTGGCTACCAATACTGACGGCGCATGTCTTGGTACATTTTGTCCCCACCAGGATGCACCAAAAATTTTGACCCGTGAGATTATGCCATCACGACCCTTTTCAAATCCCCTTCATCCGGGACGATGAGTCTCCCGTGAAAACATAATCCACCTCTGAACTTATAGAGTAGGATTCTGCTCCCTCAGACAGCAATCGACGTATATGGTTCTGACAACCTTGGTCCCTTCCTTGGGCTTCTACAACCCTTGCCACAATAGTAGGCGTAACGATCATCACAGACATGAACGCCCTAGCAACCGCATCCTCTTGGCTGAGCTCTTTCCATTTAGCTTTCCATACCTCCGCTAACTCCCCTTCGGGATTTCTACTCAAAGCATCTGCCACCACATTCGCTTTGCCCGGGTGATAGTGGATGTCAAATTGATAGTCTTTCACGAACTCTAGCCATCGGTATTGTCACATATTCAAATCATTATGTGAAAATAAATACTGCAACGATTTATGGTCCGTGAAAAGACTAAATTTCTCCCCTAGGAGATAATGCCTACAAATCTTCAAGGCAAAAATAACCGCGGCAAGTTCCAAGTCATGTATCGGATAATTCTTTTCATGGGGCTTTAGCTTACGGGAAGCATAAGCAATAGCCCATCGCTCTTGTTGAAGTACACCTCCCAATCCTTGTAGAGATGTGTCGGTGAAGACTAGATATTCCAACCCCGACTTTGATAATGCAAGGACTGGAGCAGAAGTCAACCTATCCTTGAGCTCATCAAAAGCAGTCTGACAAGAATTATCCCAAATAAACCTCACCCCTTTCCGGGTTAAATTTATCAAAGGGCTAGAAATTTTTGAGAAACCTTTGATAAACCGACGGTAGTAACCCACCAAATCCAAAAAACTGCGAATCTCGGTCGGTGTCGTGGCCTGACCCCACTCCCTCACCACAACCACGTTGCTTGGGTCTACCGAAATACCCTGAGATGTCACAATATAACCTAGAAACTGCACTTCCTTCAACCAAAAACCACACTTCTCGAACTTAGCATACAAGTGGTGGTTCCTCAACGTTTGTAGGACCAACCGCAAATGAGTAGCATGGTCAGATTTTGTCTGAGAATATACTAGAATATCATCAATAAACACGATGACAAACCGGTCCAGGAAGTCCCAAAATACCCTATTCATGAGGTCCATAAACACGTCGGGAGCATTGATTAGTCCAAAGGGCATAACCAAAAATTCATAGGACCCATACCTTGTCAGAAAATCGGTCTTGGATACATCCTGCTCCCGTATCCTCAACTGATGATACCCCGTCCTTAAATCGATTTTAGAGAAGTATGAAGCCCACCTAAGTTGATCAAACAAATCATCGATACGAGGCAAAGGGTATTTGTTCCGGATGGTGACTTTATTCAAGTCTCTGTAGTCAACATATAACCGGAGAGAACCATCCCGTATCTTCATAAACAACACTGGAGCGCCCCACGACGTTGTACTACGCCTAATAAACCCTTGCTCTAGCAAGTTCTGAATCTGATCCCTCAACTCCCTCATCTCAACAGGAGCCATACGATATGGAGCCCTCGCCATCGGCCGAGTTCCCGGCACTAAATCGATTACAAAATCAATCTCCCTACTAGAAGGCAAACCCGGTATCTCTCAAAAAACATCTTCAAAGTCTCTAACAACCGAAATAGAATCTAGGGAAACAACTGCATCCCGAGAAGTCTCCTCCGTAATACAATACAAGTAAGTACTAGTACCTCCTTCCAAGCGAAGCATAATCACTAAAAACATTTCCTGCCCCGAAATGGCAAACACTATACTCTTCCCATATCAATTAACTATCGCATGATACTTCACTAGACAATCCATACCCAAAATCACATCATACCCGACCATGTCAAGGATGAGCAAATCGGCCTCAAAGCACAAATTACCAAGAGTAATTCCTATTTGGTTACAAATAAAGAAAATGAGTGAACCATCACCCATAGAGGACTCAACACTAGTGAAGGTACTCTCTGTAAATTTTATCAACTCTGTAGTTTGAGCAAAACTTCTAGAAATGAATGAGTGTGTCACCCGAATCAAATAGTGCCCGGCCCATATGCCCCAATCGCTGGCGGTGCTGAAGGAGCCGGAGGAAGCATAGCATCCTGAATGTGATAGACTCATCCAAATTGTAGCTGTCCCTACTATGGAGGAGCAACCGGGTTAGGTACCTTTGGTGGAAACCGAACATATGGTTGCTGTGGAGCCTTAAGAAGTTATCCCCCAATCAACTGAGGACACGACCTCTTGTAGTGACCCAGCTCTCCGCATTAAAAGTATCGGTTCATCGCATTCTCTTGGTTTCGCCCTCGATTATTTTGAGACTGCCCAAAACCTTGGCCCTGGTGGCCTCTACCTCCATTTCCACCTCTACCTGCTTGTTGCTATTGCGGTCCACCTTGACCCTGCCTATTGTTATTGCCACCCGCAATAAACCCACCAAAACGTTGCCATTTAGACGTATCCTTTTGCTGGGGATCCCTTTCTTTCTGCTTATTACCCGAAGATGGGGACGAGGGAAAAACTCCTCCTCCAGTCCCACCACCTCCAGGTTTTCCCGCTTGCCCCATTACTGTAGCTTTCTTGCTATTCTGTACAAATAATCTATGTTCTTGGCAATGAAGCAATGCCGCATTCATCACATCATTAAAGGTCTGCAAAGATGGATTACCCAGTAAATGTTATCTTATCCTCCAATGTAAACCTCCCATAAACTTGGAGATTTTCCTCTCTTCTGGAGTCACCCCATTCGGTGAAAAACTTGCTAACCGGGTGAACTCCTCTTCATATTTTGAAACTGGCCTCTCACCTTGCACCACGTCCTGAAGCTTCCTTCTCATCTCCCTCTAAACTGCGGGAGGGAAGTACTTTCGATCAAACAAAGCCCAAAAATGAGTGATAGTCATGGTATCCCTCTGCTCTGGTGTCATTGACTCCCACCAATGTAACGCAGACCCGACAAGCTTGAAAGTATCAAGGACCTATTTCTACTCCTCACTATATTCCACCATTCGAAGATGGCATTACATATCCTTCTTCCACTGATTAGCTCTAATAACGTCAGAACCTCCATCAAATTCTGGGGGATGGCCCTTTAAAAAGGATTCTCTAACTCTCTCCCACGGAGAAGGTCCCGTATGAGCTTGTGCATCTTATGCTTGTTGCTGTTGAGCTTGTGGCATTTGCTGAGCCACGGCGCTCATAGCAACATTAACCGCTTGGGCCACGATATTTGCTATATCAGCAGCATTTATCTTTCCTTGTGGCGGCGGTGGAGGACTAACCTCCTCTTCTACAACTCTATTATGTCTCACTGGGCGACCTCTCTTAGGCGGCATCTGAGACGAAGAAGCAAATAGAGTTAGAATACTATTCAAAACAATCTATCTTGCAGAAGATCATAAATATAAGTAACATAGCAGTCCTAACATTAGGCTCTATATCAAAGAACGCTACGGTAGAACGTAACAAGTCCGCACCTGATGCTCTGATACCATTTGTGAAAACCCGCTCACCAAAATAAGGGGTGGCCAGCCCGGTACTCCAATATAACAGGAATCATGGATGGAATCATTCTCAGCATCGTAACAATATAATAAGTATACGGGATAACCACCTTATATTTTAGAAAAACGGGTTGCCAAAAATTTTGTTTTATAAATTAAAGAAAGAATTCAGACAACCCAATTTAAAAGAAAGTGGAAACCCAAGAGAACTTATATACAACCAAAACCAGAATACAATAAGGGGACCGAATATGCTGTCGGTCAACAGATACATAACAAATAATACATGTTCATTAAGTTACATATTACATCCATTAGAAAGTTACAAAAGTTTGGGCCACACGCCCGAATAAAAGACCCGATCATAACTAGAGTGGAAAAATGAAAGCGTCTATACAAGTATCCCGTAATATCCTCAAATTCTTACGGCTCCTCAAAAGCAACGGAATAGGAAAAATCATAACGGGTGCCCTTGCGGCGGAGCACCTGAGCGGATACAAATTCATGCACAACAAGGAAAATGAACGGGTCAGGGCCCGATTTTATATAATCATTATGTGAATAAAAGTAAGACAGTTATGAATAACGAATCATGTTAGATCAATATAAGAATATACCTACACAGTTTTTAAGACATGAATTAAGGTAACAAGAATGATCATAATCTTAGTTAAGTTATGCAAGAGGATATGAATAATTAACATTAACTAAAAACTTTTATCCTTTTCATACTGTTCATTCCATCGTTTCGTTCCTTATTAGGAAACATGATCACAATTATATGCTCTTTGTGGCATTTCATTATGCTCTTTATGGCATTTTACATTGCTCTTTGTGGCATTTATAATCCATCAAGTTCCACTTGATTAAGAATAGTTATAATCATATACATATAACGAATTATAAGACCGCCCGTCTGGGTGTCCCACTGGGCGCGCCCCTAAATGACCATCATCTTCCAGGGCCTACAAATTACGACACCTGGGCACCTACAACGTAAGACGTCGGGACGCGGCCATATGCCTGCGGGAGAGTCATAACCACACTCGGAATTACCTCACCATCGTAAAAAACATAACATAAGCGCTCATATGGGCTAGGACTATATCCATCCTGCATTCATTAGCCAGGGGGCTTCACCTCACACGCGCACTTCCCTTATAATGGCATTTAGAGAGGGTGTAATTAAGTAAAATATCATTTACATTATTCATTTAGCATTACCATTTCTAATCCAATAATTTCAACACATTTTATCCGGAGCCATACTTACTTCATGACATTACTACAACCTCCATGCATAAATAAACGTTCATTGTACTCTCCAATCATTTTGTGAGTTATCATAAGTCACCAAGACTAGTATAATGCACTTGAAATACTATAGCCTCCCAATACCATATTACAACTCCTAGTCCTACCATCCATTAACTAAGGAAAAAGAATGCCCGAATGTTAACGTGTACACCCCCAGAATAATCCCCATTTAACCCATTTCTAGAGTAGGGTAATCAACTAACTCATATAGGACTCTAGGAATCTACGTTTACTTCATACAAGAAGGTTCCTAAGCCCCTATCTTAGAAGAAGAGTACTAGAAAGCAATTAAGGTTTTGAAGATGAAAAACAGGGGACCGGTCGACCGGTCCTGAGACCGCGCTCGACTGCTTCTCAAAATTTTGCCTAAGAAGAAAAGCAGAAAGCTCAGTTTGGAAGGGCCGATTGACCGGTCAGGGGACCGCGATCGACCGCGCACAAAATTTATACCTTTGTGGGAAAGCAGTAATCCCTCCCTTGAAGGCCCGATCGACCAGTCCTGAGATCGCGATCGACCGATCATAGCAGACCTAGAACATTTCTCTCTTCTACAAAGCTAAGACCCAAATCCAACCTCAAACCCTTGCCTCTCTTCACTTATCCCGTATCTATAATATACCAACAATATTTCCCAACCTCAACAAACATACTAAATTCATATAAATCCTACCAATCCAAAATCTAATGACTTAAATACCAACATTTACATCAAAACCCAATATTTACCCAAATCTCCCAAACATACAACTATCCAACAATTTATCCACAAGAGATCATATATTAGCAAGTAGAAAACTTGCCTTAGGGTTGTAGACTCGTGTCTTCCTTTCGGTAGCGACGAATCCAAGCCAAACTCTCCAAATTTCTCTTCTTCCTCTACTTTCTCCACACTTCTCTCTCTCTCTCTCTAGGGCTTGAGATGTGTAATGGAAGAAATATAAAAGGGTTGGGGGAATTAAATCGTGACTTAAGTCTAATTCCCCAACTTAAATGATTAATACTACATTAAAATGACTCGCAACTACGCGTTTAGGTTAAAACCAGTCAAAAGTGCCCGAAACATAAAAATACAATATGACACTTATTTTGACTACCTCGCACATTTCGAGACCAACTACGCCCTCTAAAGTGGCATCCGGAAATTTGTATAAATCATTTCAAGTTCCGATTTCATTTAAACCATAAATGTCATTTAAACATATGACACTATAAAACACAACAGGGTGATATTTACTTATACATACCGTAAATATGCAACGATCTCAGTAAATATGCTCCATTAACACATGTAATTCATATTTACTCCCCAATTCATATTTTATATAATTACTTCAGGCAGTGAATTAATATAAAATAGGTTTCTTAAAAGCGAGGGTTGTTACAATAGGATACCCGGAGATATAATATGGTGGGTTTTACATAAAATAGGATTGACTCGCAAATATATTGATGTGATCAAGGATATGCATGATGGTGCGATGACTACAGTAAGAACATCAGCCGGAGAAAGTACTGAATTTTCAATTACGATAGGTCTACACCAAGGTTCGACATTAAGTCCTTATCTCTTTGCTTTTGTTATGGATGAGTTTGTTGGACAAATACAAGATGAGGTTCCATGGTGTATGCTATTTGCAGATGATATTATTTTAGTGAATGAGACTAAGACGGGAATTAATGCTAGGTTGGAATTGTGGAGATAAACTTTCGAAATAAGAGGATTTGAAATAAGCAGAACTAAAACAGAATATGTGGAGTGGAATTTTAGTAGTAATAGGAGGACAAATGGAGATGTGGTGAAAATGGAGTGTCAAGAGATACCTAGAAATGATCATTTCCGTTATTTAGGATCGATTATCCAAAAAGATAGAGATATTAGTGATGATGTTACTCATAGGATTAGAGAAGGCTGGGTTAAGTGGCGAAGTGCTACCAGCGTTTTATGTGATAGGTGTATACCTTTGAAGTTAAAAGGAAAATTTTATAGGACGGCCATTAGACCCGCCATGTTAGATGGGACAGAGTGCTGGGCAACCAAGAAACAAAATGTGGAGAAAATGAGTGTGGCGGAGATGCAAATGCTAAGATAGATTTGTGATAAAACTCGAAAGGAAAAAATTAAAAATTAAAAAATTCGTGAAATGGTAAAAGTAGCTCCTATAGAAGATAAATTGAGAGAAAATCGACTTAGATGGTTTGGACACGTCAAGTGTAGACTAATGGATGCTCCTGTAAGGAAGAGTGATTTAGTTATTATTGATAGTAACATAAGGGGTAGAGGTAGGCCTAAATTGACTTGGTGGGATATTATAAAAAAGAACATGATGTCATGTGTTTTAACCGAAGATATTGCACTTGACAGAATGGAATGGAAAAATAGGATTTATGTAGCCGATCCCAAATAATTGGGAAAAGGCTTTGTTGAGTTGAGTTGAGTTGAGTTTTATTTTGCTTTTATTTTTATTTATTTATTATTTATACCAGTTATAGGTAAAAGTTTTTGATGGTTAAATTTACGATATGAGATTTATCGAACTTTTTATAATAGGTAAAAGTTGAATAGAGTGAGAACAGGGATGGAACTAAGAAGGACAAGCAAAGTTGATTCTATAATGTAAGGAATTTTTACCCGATGCCATGGTGGAAAGACAGATGAAAGGAAGAAACGAAAATAATGAAGAATGTAGAAACTTTACGCAGAGGATCCCACCTATATTTATCTCTACATTATGTCATTATTTCTCTTTTTTCCTTCGCTCGTATTTTTCACGTTCTTCATTATAATTTTGTTTTTAGCTTAGATGGCCAGACTCTTCATTATGTTACGATAGTTTAATTTCACAAATCACAATCATAGACAGTGCTTGTTGAAAAATAGTAAAAAAAAAGGGTTGACATACATTCAATAAGGGTGCAAAACCCTTAACCTTGGTAGACTAATCCTTAACAAATTTTCAGCACAAAACATGTGTCATGACAGAACACGTTTCATCATTAATTAAAAAAGGAGGTTTTGGAAAAACGTCCGATATAATTCAAAGTGTATAAAAATAGGACACTTCACATAATTTTATATATTTAGTCCCTGTTCCAAAAACACCATGAAAAATGACCAATATGCCATTTGAAAACTCATATAAAAAACAATCCATCAAAATTTTTAAAGTCCATAACTTCAAATCTACAAATCTAAAATTCACAAAATTTATATATTTGAAATCTACTCGTCGAGATATATTAAACAACACCCATATTTGATATTTTTTGACGAAAAATTGAAACCGATAAATTTATTATTTCACTAAAACCTCCATTTTTCCTACGAAAACTCCATTTTTTTTCCAGCGAACACTATATTTTTCGCTGGCAATGGTGTCGCTGGCGCGGACCAAAAAAATAAAAGAAATAGACTAAGGGAGAGTGAAACAATCTGACGAGAACTTCGACGGTCTCCAATGAGGATTTCGATGTTCCGATAAGGATTTCGGTGGGTGGGGTGTTTATATTTAGAATGAGTTTTAAATGAGTATGACTATGGTTATACATATAAATACCTCTTTAATTAAAGCAAATGAAATTACTTGTTTTGTTTTGTCCTAACTCTAAAAGGACCACGCAAATAAATATTATTGTACTACAGGGACTAGACCTGAGAAGCACTATCCTAAAAATCTAAATATAGGACGGAACATGACTTTAACCTTAATTCTCTATTAAAAAAAACACTCCATCAAGGTTCAATCCCCGAAGTGTCTTCCATCCTCGACTTAATTTATTATATCCAATGGAGTTCAAGACTTCAAGCTCCTAGTTATAATCTAAACTAGGTGAAAACCCGCGATGCACGAGTTAGACAATTATGTAACAGCCTATTGGCGTATCCCTTCGGTGGCTAAAGAGATCTTATGGATGTCCTTTGGACAGAACTTGCTAATCAATAAAAAAAATAGTGACTTATTCAAGTTCACTTTCATGTTTAAATTCAAACTATTACGTTAGTACTTTGTTTAATCGATAAAAAGAAGCAATGTTTAAAAATGCTTGCAAGTAACGTGCACAACTATAACCCTGAAAGAATAAAATGCAACACATAATTAAAACTCTGGGTGTAGCTTTAATTAGAATATTAAACTATACATGGAAATAAAATATCCCAATGAGAATTTTGAAAAAGATTTTTTTTGGGCTAAGAACATAATAATTATATATATAAAATCTCATTCTATCTTCTGAGGTACATTTGTGATAGAAATTGGGAAGAGAGACATTATTGAAAATAGTTAGACTTACATATGCAATCATACGTAACCAACTATAATTGAAAACACACACATATATACTCATAAATTTATACATACCAAAATGGATTGTCGATGTTGGATGAGTCACCCCCACACTATAAATATGTGCATGTCAATATCTTTAAAATTAACAATACAAAAATTTGGAAACAAATAATGACAAAATTTATTTAATATTTTTATTTAATTTTGGAATGAATAAATCACATAAGTATGTTTGTAAAACATTACATACAATGTTATCATTATAAAATTGTCCCCATAATTTTGGGATAAAAGGTAGCAGTTAACAAAAAAAAGACAACAATAATCACTAAGAAAATATAGCAGTAGTTTGAAAAAAATAAAGCAATAGTAGTAGACATAGAAACAATGAATAATGATAACCGATTTTATTCAGTTAAGTTGATAATTATTATAGTAACTAAGTGTTCGGTCTGACTATAATTTTGTTTCAAAACAACAAACAAATTATTTATACAAAATACTGAAAAACAGACAGAGGAGTAGCATCCCAATATGCTAAGAAGTGTTGCAAAAATTTATAAAAATTTATCTCTAACACAAAATTACCTAAAAAGAAACAAACTGGATCCTAAGATGATCCAAACAAAGAACAAATTAGAGATCCATAAACTGGTATAAGAAGAGAAGCGATAAAATAATGAATCAATTAATCCATGTGGTTATGGTGATCTAGATCCGAATCTTGGAAGCAAAATGGACCATCTATTAATGTACTCATGTGATTGAAATGAGTGTTCATCAAGCAAAATAAACTTAAATGATCCAATTCAACCAATTAAAGTAATTTAGATATTGCTTAGTTACCTTGTTCAGAGTAAGGTGATTCAGGGAAACCACAAACCATCTGCAATCCTCAACTCCCAAAAACACTCTGATTGCATCTACAGCACTCCGATTGTATCTCCGTAAACTTGAGATGGCCCGAGCTAGGGAATTGTGTCATATATGGATATTCTCCCTGCGAACACTTTCCTGGCCCTCGAGGTGTATATAGTTGCCGGTGAACCCTAAATTGCCCGGAATGATGTCCTAAAATAAATTGTCACTTTGAATTGCCGAAGAGTCACTGAAAAAGTACGACCTGCCATTTGCACTAAAAGCCACCACATAAAGGTTAACCCCATCTATTTCCAAGGTGATGGTGTCGCCGCTGGGATTGGTGAGGCGGACCAAAACAAAACGGTTCGAATATGACACTTGAGATTGCGGATTCAGCACAATAACTACAATTAAAAGAAGTCGGATCTCAAACCCATAAATCTATTCATAGAAAACCACACCCAAAGGCAACAACGAAGCACCAAACACAGGATCCTTAAGCTTATGAAAGCTACACCGGCAGAAACAACGAAAAACAACAAACTGCTATATATATTCCGATAAGCATCACATCAGTCAAATAAAACTATCGTCGAATGGTAAACAAAATCGGTTGTTTGGTTTCTCACATAATAGAGCCTAAATATAGAGAGCATGGAAAATGAATAGACAAAGGAATTCAAAGGGTCTAACCGGTTATAAAAAAATGAATCATATAGGTTGGAAGAGAAAACGAATAACAAAATCGATCATTTGGTTTCTCACATAATAGAGCCATGTGAGGTTTGCTTCCGTTAATTAGTATTTCAATTTACTCTTGCTTACGTGGATAGGTCCCTTGATAAGGGTCTCTAAATGACTGTAAATCATTTTATAGTATTATAAAGATATTTACTTTTTTTGTATATTAATTGGCAAAATAATCTTAAAGAAGTTTGACAATTATGGCAAATAAAGTAGGCGTACAAAATCATATTGTTTCCAAATGAGTTAGCTTTATTTTCTTCACTTGTTATTCTTTTCTACTATATAATTAATTAAATTTTCCAGGAAATTTGAGTTGACCTAACACTAATCTAATTGAACTAAGTAAGCAAAACTGTAAAAGAATTTTTGACTTTACACTCCATGTTCTGCCCTATTATTGAGTCTGCACCATATATTTTTAATTATCTGTGCTTGCATCCTGATTTGCTTTCATAACACATATTAGCAGTTGTGGTAAGGGAGAGGGTTGTGGTTACGATTTCAAACTAAACTAGGGGGGGGGGTTATCTCGCGCCAACCACAAGGTTGATCTCATGTATGCCTTCTAAATGCGTAATCAGCACACATTTCCTCAACTTTCCACACAGAACAACTGTTGATTAGTAGAAAAGAAGATGCTACCAATAGCATTGCCTGACTTGCCACTACACAAGTAAAATAAACACATAATTTTTAGATTCTCAAATTTCTTCATCAATTATACTTATTACTTATAATATGAATGTTGCGTTTCATAAAAATTACGGGCTTGTGAATGGAGGGGGGAGAGAGAGAGATACTGGCAGTAGCGTCAATAGAGAGGGCGTTAGTGACAGTGGCATTGGGAAGGAAGTGATGACGTTGCCGAGATGGCGATTTTTTGTTTCAATTTTTTATATAACTTAACATTAATAATTTTTCGTTTTATTAGTCTATTTTGTAATGATTTAGTAATAATGAATTTGTTTACTATTAAAACCACCATTTCGGGGGGATGTTTTTAGTTTTTATTATAACGAGTAATAAATCTTGCCACACAGGATGTCTATTAAGTGCTTTAATAAAAATCAGACAATGGTTCTCAAATATTATATAACATATCTAGAGTAACATCGATATACTTTAAGTGGCCTTTTACCTTTGAATATTTATTTTAGATTCCATGAGGTTATTTTTATAATATTAGAAGTCATCCATGTTTTGATCACTAATAAACCATACAACTCTTAGAACTGAGCGAATCAACAAACCTATTTGACATACCCAAAACTATCAAACGTTACCTTCCATTATAAAATATTGGTTCAATCAAAGTTAAATCCTACGTATACGTTATCTGGTATTTGTGAAGTTAAGCAAACATTATATCAAAATACAAGATATATTTGTATGTAATAAGATGTTTCCACAAAACAATATATTTCCATACCGTTATCTCCAAAACTACACTTTAGTCCTAATATTATTCCAATAATATAAACATTTCATTTTATGAAAAATTAATATCTACATACCAACCCTAGAGACATTTTTATAAGTGCCAGAAATTTCTAAATAAAACTCCTTACGAAGTCATCAACTACAATAAACAATCATTGGATCTTTCCACGATTACTCGACAAATGTCTTCATAACTATAGTTAAACCATATAGTGGTCCCTTAGATTATTCATTATCAATAGGAATGACAACAGAGGAAAAAAATCATAACGAACCAAGTTTGCAAAGATTGCATCACGAGAATAGGAATTGGAATTCTTATAGTAAACTCGGTAGCTTTGAATATAAAAAGGGATTAGATTTAATTATCGAAATGGACGTTTTATTGTTTGCTCAAAATTACTATCGTAAGAAATTTGTAATGCTTAAAGTCCTTAGATATCTTTGTGCAGTTCTTTAAAATAATTCCTATATGATATTTTCTCAAATCCAATAGTAATTGTCCTTGTCATTCCTTTCTTTTTACCATATAACACCCTTAGAATTAAGAAAACTTCAATCCAAACATAATGAATTATTTGAGAAAAGGTTTATTCGGCCTATTACATTTCCTTAGGTATTACCAGTTCCATACTTTGTTTATTCATCGACTATCGGAAACTAAATCAACTGAGTATTAGAGACCAAAAACATAGCCCAGGGTAACATCTTACTTAATCTTAAAACTTCATACACAAATTAATTGTTTGCAAATTGACTCCATATGAGCAGAATGTGTCAAAAATTTTATATTCTCATCAAATCCCTGATTGTGATTCTTTCATATCCTTATTATATGATCTTTTTCTTTTATATAGAATCCTTGTTACAAAAACCCTCATTGAAAAAATGTTTGTTATGATTGCATGACACATGCAAAGCTTGCAAAAATTCCGATTATTTATCTAAAACCCAATTTTTTTTCAATCCTGGTGACATCATCATCCTTTCCACGATTCTGTTTTATAATACCTACTGGGTATCACTGTGGGCAACCATTTGCCTTTGAACTCAATCGGATGGCCTATAAAACAAATATAATCACACATAACATTATGTCTTGAATAGTAATACAAATGGTTTTCTTATCATGCAATATCCCTATCATTGTCAATGAATTAAAAATAGGGCGATAAACAATAAAATGGGTATCTATGATTCCAAACTTTTATACCATTGCCAATTAATCAACATAATGCTTAATAACAATAAAAATGGGTATCTAATCAACCAATCTTTTTACTTTCTTGCGTTGTGTCAAAGTCTTATTATATAATCTTACACCAAGGTCAAAATGACAATATTTACTTTTTGAAGTAAGAACATCCAAATAAAATTTCACTGAACGATAAATTCTGAGGAACTTTTAATCAAATTGCCTTAAATTTGCTCATAAACTTTTAATCAAAACTTCCACATGATATCCGTAAACATGTATGACTATAAAATATAAGAAAAAATGCTAAGCATTATAACAGAATAATACTCAATGTTACAACAGTTCAAGACCACCATCTTACTACAGACATAATCACTTAGTCACTACTACATGCATATATGTGGTGAGCTAACTGCGTTTTATTGATGCTCAATTATGCTTCAGTAACCTTCCATCTAACAAAAATTCATCCTTATTAAAATAGGAATGAGTCAACGATCTCGATCAACAATGTTATTTAACCTTAGGTAAACAAAACATGCCATTACCATAATCAATCACGTCGTTATATCCACCATGTTGTCGTGAACCACCACCATAAACATCGAAAATAATAGAATATCTAATGACATCCTTGTCTACTCCATTTGGTTAAGAATTAAATGTGGTGGATACTGTTGGCTAAAATCTACTAAACTCATTTATAGCATGTTCAAACTTCTTTAAACAACACGATCAATAATCAATAACAAATAAAGCAGAGCTCAGAGATGAAAAATTAAGATTCAAGAAATTGCATAAATGTCGCAATCAATATACCCGGTCAAATCATGTTTGAATTTGGATACCAACTTATTTACATCAAGCACATAATGCTTAAGAAAATTTCCAACAAATATAAACAGGCATTACTCTTGAACAAAATCCACATAGTTTGATCCACACCAAATTAATAATCTAACACAACTCAACAAAAGTAAATATAACATCCCAAACTTGAAAAATGTCGACATCCAATCTGTAAAAACAAAGTTGAACTAAACATTCTAATCTTGACCATTTCATGGAGGAAATCTATCTTAATACATGTAAATGAGAAAATTGATCAAGCATCATAATCTCAATAGCAAAAACACTATTAAATTTCAGGTGTAATTGGGTCCTAAGTTTATCACATTTTTACAGTAAAGTAATGAATCAAAGTCTTCATAAGAAATAATAAAATATCATCATAGGGTCACAAAACAAAATAAAATGTCACTACCTTAATCAAGCATCATAATCTGAATTGCAACATAATCGTCATTCCGGCTGTCAACAAAGGACCATATTAAGGCAAAAAACATCATTGGTAAAAGTAGTTATATAATATGGTATGAGACATCCCAGTTGTTTAGCGCCCTACAACACCTCTGAGTCCGTGACCGAATGCAAGAGTTTCCTAATAGGCATTTAATTTAACAGTAAATAAATAATAACTACAACAAAAGCAGGAAACCAGATTAAACGTCATTGAAACATATAAAAGAATTAATTTAAGTACTCTTACTTACCTCACACCTTGTCCCTACATATTCACCAAAGTTCGGTGTCCAGCAATTCAAGTGTAATTCCAATATTCATCCACAACAATAAAAAATAGATTACATAGATAATATACGGAAATATGAGTTCTAGACTGTCTAATTTCTACTCCACCCAATAGATATGTGTTACTCCCAGATCTTGTTTACGTGAATTAAACCAAAATTATGAGCACCCTCTACACACAATTTAAAAACACAATGAAACGACAACGCAACCGAAATCAATTCCATAAAATGGCTAGCAACATGGAACTAATGGAGTCCATTCCATATGAGAAAACTCAATTTCATCCACTATGCAATTGGATATATCTCTATTGTGTCGCCACTTATCACTTGAAATTCAAAGAGAACAATTTACTAACATGTATTCCCACATGAATAAGAGAAAACCAAAATCAAATCAATAAGCACGTAAATGTGCATTATTTCACAGTTGGATTCTATAAAGGAGATGACTAAACCTTATACAAATAAATTCTCGACATAGAGTTGAAAGTGCTAGCGGAATAGACCCATGAACTAATATCCACATAATCAATATCTCGTGTTGGTACCTAGCATTGCCATGATGAGGCAGATATGGGGTCTGGAATCACGCAAGCTTAAAATGAAACCATGTTGATACCTCATCCTACCTTATTAAAGATGCACACAATCAATTACTCACCCTTTAGACGCTTCAACATGTTCATTTATCAATTAAAGAAACTCTGCATTGTGCTCCTGAATTAATCTCAGAAGTTGAGGGTTTTGCTTTCCTAGCTCTTGAAGCACGGGTTGTAATAGAAGAAATAATGTACAAACCTTCAACAATGACAAACTAACCAAAAACAAATACAATTGAAAATGAATATGCAAATATAAACCCATAATATTTGCGTATTTAATTGCACCATTGAACGCAATGTTTGGAACTGAAATGAAAACAATGAAAAAAGTGAATAAACTTCGTTTGTGTCGAGATTATTACTAAATAATAAGCAAGCTCATTTGTAGGCAAGCTCGTATGCTCAAGTTCAAAGCTTTGAACATCAAAATCCTATTTGAGTTTCTTTGGTTGAGGAAATGCAACTATAGATCACTTGCATGGGTTCTTGAACCTAAAAGTGGTGTGTTCTATTTGTGCCAATATCTCAAAGAACACATTTCAAATCTGCAATACCAAAAATGAAGTGGTGTGTTCCATACCAACAAATCTATGTGTACCAATATCTCAAAGATAACATTTCAAATCTGCAAAACACCAACAACCCAAATCCAAATGCCATAAATTAAAAAATTCGAAATCATATTACGTGGGGGAGAGCTAACCTTGGGTGACAGCATAGGAAGGGATGGCTGCGTGGGGGGAGTAATGTGGGAGTGAGATGCTGAGGGAGAGAGATTTGTAATGAGGAGAGAGCGAGCTAAAATGATATGAAATGGAAGAGAGGTGAGAGAAAAGTAAAAGTTACAAAAATTTGGTGAAAAAAAAGCAAAAAGGGTACAGGGAAACCAAAAACAAATGAAAATTTTGAAATTAATGGAGGGAGATGATCTTGACCCTTCATTTTGTAAAAATGTGTAAGGATGTGGCACTCATCCTCACCATTGAAATGTGTACGTAATTTGTAAACTTCCTTATCATATATATATATATATAAAACCCGGTAGCACAACTAGACAACCACTTACCTCATGTCATGAGTTTGCCTCATCTCACTTGTGGATAGACCATGGGTTATCGTAGGAACACAATAAAGAAAACACCTTAGTTTACTTTGTAGAGGAATTAGTGAGTTTTAGGTGTGTCCCATCCTCTCTTTTATAGTTTGTAAAATCGGTTTATAAGGTGACGATGATGATAAGTTTGGGAATGAAAATATCTGGATATTTTCTCAATTTTTGTTCTTTGGAATTTGGTCCCCCAAAGTTTCAAAACTTAAATTTTAACTTTATACCTCTTAAATTTTAATCAAAATGTTCATTATATAAAATTATATTTGGGTCTTGACTAAATTCAAGATTTTGTTTAAAAGGAGAAAAAATACTTTACTAGTGGTAAGCATAAATGATATTTTACTAGGGTTGCATGGTAACCTCCACGTCCACTCATATCATGCCCCCAAAACCTCCAGATCCTCCCCTCCAGAATCACAAATCCTTTGCTTCGGTCCTTAAAGGTAATGATACTGCAGAAGATATCCCTTTGCTCCCCTTATCTTCTCACAAAGGAAAACCTGCCATCCTTTTTCTCATGATCATATCCAAAAACTTACAGAACCCTTCAAGTTCCCTTTGGATAGAAAGTTCTCTCATGGTCGACCTCTTATTGAAGAAATCGGGAAGAACTTCCACAAAATGAGTCTTAAAGGGGCATTCCACATCGGTCTCTTAGATCAGAAACACATTCTGATCAGGCTATATATAGAAGAAGACTTCACACATCTTTGGTTAAGAAGCCAATGGTTCTTTGGCAAATACCCTATGCGTTGCTTCAAAGGGAGCCCATCTTTTAGACCAGATACTAAAAGTCCCATTGCTCCAATCTGGATATCCCTCCTAGCCCTCCCCATACACTTCTTCTCTAAAGCTTCCTTATACTCTATTGCCCAGGTGGTGGGCAGACCCCTTAAAATGGACAACTCCACTACAACAGGTAACATGCCAAGTATAACGCGAGTTTGTGTAGAACTTAATCTCCTTGAAGATAAACCTGAAAGATGTTCGATTGGATGTGGGGAAAATGGATTATGGCAACCAATAGTTTATGAAAATATCCCCCCATATTGTAAAGACTTCTCAAAACTTGGCCATGAAGCAGTCAATTGCCTCTTTAATAAGTCATCAATAGCAGCCTCTGATCAAAAAAGAAGGGAGAAAAAACCAATAACAAATTCAAACCACACCCTAACCTTTAAGCCAAAACCAATTTCTAACCATATCACACAAACTACCCAAAATAACCTAACCATATTAAGAACCTCCAACAAAGACAACACACAAATTGAAAACCAATAAAACACCAAAAACCTGCCTCATAAAAAATAAAATAATAACATTTCAACCGAAGATTCACCTCCTATTATCAAAGACATCCCATCCACCTCCAATATCCCCCTTCATTCTCAGCCTCTCTCAGCTAACACCTATAACCCTATGCCTGAGCTAAATCCATTGGCCCTTTCAATTCCATCTCCCACTAATGTTGCTACCAATCAAGTTCCCTCTGACCAACCTCCTTCTCCTTCACCTCATCAATCTATCTTTAAAAACCTTACCCACATAGAAATACACAATCTCGGTGAGCTTCCCCAAATATAACACAAAGCTAAAACTGCAGTCAACTCCCCCAGAGGTCATAAAAACAACCTGCACTTTGATTTAGCCTTCACAGACAAAGAAGATGATGTTTTTCAAGGCAAGCCAATCCCTTTGATTGAATAATTAGTGTTCTTCTCGAAGCATATCTCCAAAAAAATTAAAGCTAAACAAAAAGAGTTGGACCCCATAATTTTTGCCAACACAGGAACTAGCCAAAATTATAATTCAGACACAGTGCATCCCAAGCCAAAAGACCCTATGTTTCGCAAAATTACAAGATCTTCCAATAAGGTAACTCAAGCTGCTTCTCCAAAAATTTTTCAATGATAAATTTCATTTCTTGGAATATTAGAGGCTTATCTAATAAGCCATCTAAAAGAAGAATAAAAAACCTTTGTAAAAGGCACAATCTTCCTTTCATTACTATCTTAGAACCAAATCAAAAGCCCAGAAGATGGATGACTTCAGAAGAATCATTAATTTCAAAGGGGGAGTCTCAAATAACAATAGCAAAATTTGGTTCTTTTGGAGATTTGGTGTTGACTGCTCAGTTATGCAGATGGATGACCAAACTTTGCTCTTGAAAATTTCACACCCTCAACTTTCTAAAGAAGTCTTTCTATCAGTAGTATATGCTAAGTGCTCTAGAGGGGACAAAATATCTGTATGGGATTCTTTGATGTCTCACAAACATATATCAGATAATCATCCATGGCTCATCATGGGAGATTTCAATGTTGTTTCTAAGGGGGGAGAAAAAAGGAGGAAATTATATAGACCTGAATGCAATATCTGACTTCAATTTATTTATTTTAAATGCTAGCCTTTTGAAGTAGGCTTTACAGGCTCTCAGTATACTTGGCTTAATTTCAGAGATAGAGGCAAAATCTGGTTTACTGGATAGAGGGCTAATTTCCTCAGAATGGCTTACCACATTCCCAAACTTTTCTTTAAAACACCTGAACAAAACTTGCTCAGATCATTCCCCTTTACTTTTCTCAATCAATCTCCAAAATGACAACTTGCCCAAGCCTTTCAAATTCCTAAATATGTGGTGCTCCAACCCAAACATCAAGAACATCATTGAAGATTCTTGGTCTCCTCCAATTTTATGCAGTCCTCTTAGTGTATTTTCTACAAAGCTTCAGAGGCTGAAGATGCATGTTATCTCTTGGAATAAAACAAATAATCAAAATATTATGCTTCAGGTAGTTGATTTGGAAGCTCAAGTTGATGAAAAAGAAATTCTATATGAATCCTCCCCTTCTCTAATTAATAGAGAGCAGCTATCAAAGGCTAGGGCTGAGCTGAATACTGCTCTTAAATAGGAAGAAGAATTATGGCACCCAAAAATGGGTAGAAGGTGTCTTTTTGAAGGAGATTCCAACTCAAAATTATTCCAGGCGTCCATCAAAGCTAAGAACTATATACTTCAGGTTCATAAAATTAAAGATAATCAGGGGAACTGGTTAGAAGACCTGGAAAGTATTCAAAAAACCTTCATTGATCATTATAGTGATCTTTTTCAAGTGGTAGAGATTGAAGATGAAGATGCTCTAATTGAATATATAGACGCAAAGATATCTCCAACTCAATCACAATATCTTGATGCTTATCCAGAGGAACAAGAAATATCCCAAGCAATTTTTTATGTCAATTCTGACAGTAGTGCAGGTCCTGATGGTTTTCATGGATTCTTCTTCAAATAATTCTGGAATACCATTAAAACAGACCTTGTCCAAGCGATCCACCACTTCTTCTCAGGGGCAGAACTTCTAAAAAGTTGGACTAGCACTAACTTAATGTTCATTCCCAAAATAAAATCCCCAAATGTTTGCTTAGATTTCAGACCTATTAGTCTGTGCAACTTCTGCTTCAAAATTATAACTAAAATCCTGGCCTCTAGACACTCTCATACCCTTCCTCTTATTGTAAGCCCTTCCCGAGCAGGCTTTATTAAAGGTAGACAAATTTCAGAGAATATTTTGGTGGCTAAAGAGATTATGTCGATGATAAGAAGGAAAACTCATGGATCCAATGTGGTGTTAAAGTTGGACCTTTTTAAAGCTTATGACAGGGTGTCTTGGATCTTTTTTATTAAAGTTCTTAGAAAGATGGGATTCTTAGAAACTTGGATAGATATAATCTGGAGAATTATTTCAAACAATTGGTTCTCTACTATTATAAATGGAAAAGTTGGGGGATTCTTCAAATCTCATAGGGGCTAAAATAAGGAGACCCCATTTCTCCACGTCTATTTTTTATTGTGGAAGAAGTTTTAAGCATAGGTCTTCATAAGCTTATGCTCTCCAATAAGTTAAAACCTTTCTCTCTCCCAAGAGGCAGCCCTCTCATTAGCAGCTTGAGTTTTGCAGATGACACAGTGATATTTACCAATGGAGACTCTTCCAATCTGAAAATTCTCATGAAATTCGTGAAGCATTTCGAGAAAGCTACTGGTCTGGTTATAAATTACTCTAAATGCAGCTATACGGTGCACCACTCAGCTAGCAGAAGTTAAAACAGGTCTATTGAAGCAGTGACCTCCTTCAGATGTAAGAAGAATCCTATAACTTACCTCGGTTGTCCTATCTATTATGGTAAATATAAACACTGCTACTTTGAAGAGATTTCCAATAAGATTGCTTCCAAAATGAAGAGGTGGAAAACCAAATTTTTATCTTTCTCAGGAAGAAGAACTCTAATCAATTCAGTGTTAACTTTTATCCCCATTCATTGCTTAGCTGTGCTTAAGCCTCCCAAGAAGACCATCACCCAAATAAACACCATGTTTAATAACTTCTTATGGGGTTCATCTAAGGAATTTGGTAAAAGGAATCATTGGAAAAGATGGGAGGATCTTTGCTATCCCGTAGCAGAAGGTGGTCTTGGATTCAAATCCCTCCCAGACATCACCAAAGCCTTCTCGGTGAAATTTTGGTGGTTAATTCTTAACTCTAACAGTTTATGCTCTTCTTTTCTTAAATGCAAGTTCAACACTTAAATTAGTAAAACCTCTCACACTTTCAAAAGAATCAACCCTATCCAAGACACAGCGGAATCCAACACTTCTGAAGTAAATGGAGTAAAGTACTGGTCTCTTTTATATAGTGTAGATTTTAACACAAAGTCATCTTGGGAATGCATCAGACAGCCTAAACCTTCTTCTTTCCTCAGTAAATTTCGTTGGAATAACGAAATTCTTCAAAAAATTTCATATTTCCTTTGGAAATGCTACAATCATATTGTTCCTCTCGAAGACCTGATCTAAACCAAAGGCATTCATATGGCCCCCCTTTGTAGATGTTGCTACCAAGAATTTGAGAACTTTCAACACTTATTTCTCGATGGTCCAATAGCTAAGGCAATTTGGACTCATTCCAGTAATTCTTTTGGCATCAGAATCAATCTTTCATCCGTGCATCTAGTTCCTATGTCCTGGTGGTTGGTTAAGTCATCAAAAGATTATCTTGATATTATCACTTGATGATCCCCTGTTGCATTCTGTGGGAACTATGGGTCAACAGAAATTATTGCATATTTAATGGGATTCCAATTAACTGTTCAAGAATTATATCCAATGTGATCAACTTCATCAAAATCTGCACTTTAAAAAAATCTTTCAAGTCCTCGTTTCATCATTATGAAGAAATCAAAACCAAGTATCGCCTATCTCTTGAATCTTCTTCATCCTCTATCCACATAGTTAAATGGTCATTCCCCCCACCCACCCCCCCACCCCCACCCCCTTTTGTTAAGATCAACACAGATGGGGCCTCAAAAGGTAACCCAGGCTTAGCTGGAACTGGTGGCATCATTAGAGATCACAAGGAGGTATAATCGAAGCTTTCTCCGCTAAGGAAGAGGCAATGCCAAATACTAGAGCTGAATGCGTGGCTATCCTTAGAGGTCTTAATCTATGCCTTTCCCTACACCTTCAAAATGTTATTGTGGAATCTGACTCAAAAGTGGCTATTGATATTCTGTCAGGCAAAAACCCCAAACCCCCTTGGTCAGTTATATATCTCATAGAGGAGATAAAAACCATCCCTATTACTCTAGAATTTTCCCATGTCTGGAGAAAAGCCAATCAAGTCGCAGATCACTTAGCCAACTATGGGGTTTTTTCCAATGTCAGTGATTCTTTCTCAAACTCCATGGACCTTCTTAAACCTGCAAGAGGTTATTATCGAATGGAACTTAATGGGCATCCTTCTATTATAATTTCTAGAAATTAATTTGCTTTTTCTTTAGTTTTTTGTTCAAATATTCTCTAGTTTGTAAAAGCCACCTTGGTAGGGTTATTCTACCTTCTCTTATAAAGCTGAGGACTTAGCTCCTTTTAAAAAAAAGGTTTGGAGAAAAAATGTTAGTTTTAATTTTATTACGACTTGCTTTTAGATAAAAAAAACTTTACTCTGAGTCATAATTAACTCAAATTAAAATTTAATTTATTTTTAAAATCAGGGTTGTTACATTCTACCCACCTTAAAAGAATTTTGTCCTCGAAATTTACTATATTCTTAGACCCTTGTGTTGCTTACACATTCTAAGATATATACTATTTTGAAATGATAATGTGTTGAGTAGGTGCATTATGTAACTGTAATGGCTTCTCTAAAGTCATTTTATTCCATAATCATAAATTATGAAACAGAATCGTGGAAAGGATGATGATGTCACCAGGATTGAAAAAAATTGGGGTTTAGATAAATAATAATTTTTTTTGCAAGCTTTGCATGTGTCGTGCAATCATAACAAACATTTTTTCAACGAGGGTTTTTGTAACAAGGATTCTATATAAAGAAAAAGATCATGTAAAGGATATGAAAGAATCATAATCAGGGTTTTGATGAGAATATAAAGATTTGACACATTCTGGTCATATGGAGTCAATTAACAAATAACTAATTTATGGTATGAAGTTTTAAGATTAAGTAAGATGCTACCCTAGGCTATGTTTTTGGTCTTTAATACTCAGTTGATTTAGTTTCCGATAGTCGGTGAATAAACAAAATATGAACTAGTAATACCTAAGGAGATATAGTGGGCCGAATAAACCTTTTCTCAAATAATTCGTTAAGTTTGGTTCGAAGTTTTCTTAATTATAAGGCGTATATATGGTAGAAAGTAAGGAATGACAAGGACAATTACTCTTGGATTTGGGAAAATGTCATAGAGGAATTATTTTAAAGAATTTACAAAGATATCTGAGGACTTTTTACAAGTTTCTTACGACAGTAATTGTTAACAAAGTTTGACAATAAAACGTTCATTTCGATAATTAAATCTAATCCCCTTTTATATCCAAAGCTACCAAGTTTACAATAAGAATTCCAATTCCTATTCTCGTGATGCAATCTTTGCAAACTCAGTTAGTTATGCTTTTCCCCCCATTGTCATTCCTACTGATAATGAATAACCAAAGGGACTACTAGGTGGTTTTACTCTAATTATGAAGTCATTTGTCGAGTAATCGTGGAAAGATCCATTGATTGTTTATTGTAGTTGATGACTTCGTAAAGAGTTTTATTTAGAAATTTCAGGCACTGATAAAAATGTCTCTAGGGTTGGTATATAGAAATTAATTTTTCATAAAATGTAATGTTTACATCATTGGAATAATGTGAGGACTAAACTGTAGTTTTGGAGATATCAGTATGGAAACATATTATCTTGTGGAATCATTTTATAATACATACAAATATATCTTGTATTTTGATACAATGTTTACTTAACTTCACAAATACCAGATAATGCATATGTTTGATTTAGCTTTGATTGAACCAATATTTTGGAATCGAAGATAACGTTTTTGATAGTTTTGGGTATGTCAAATAGTTTTGCTGATTTGCTCAGTTCTAAGAGTAATATGGTTTTACTAGGGATTGGAATATGGATGACTTCTAATATTATAAAAATAACCTCCTGGAATCTAAAATAAATATTCAAAGATAAAAGGATTATTTAAAGTATATTGATGTCACTCTAGATATATTGTACAATATTTGATCAATTTTTTTATTTCATAGACGGATGGGGTTTACCTTGTCTATGGTGTATTAATGAGAATAACGGGTGGTTTCTTGTGTATATATATATATATATATATATATATATATATATATATATATATATATATATATATATATATATATATATATATATAGACACACACACACACACACTTATGTGAATGGGGTCACAAACATCTATATGTTTTAACATGAGTATACTATTATGCAATGTATGTTTATATGAATATATAAAACCAAACTGATTTGTTGAAAATAAGTACTTGCATATATAAAATCGTAGTTGATAATGTTTGGAACCTCGCCAGGTTTATAAAAAATAATTTGTGTAATCAAGATAGGATTAAACACATTGTTAAGTAATAATAATGTTCAATCTAAACTATTCATTTGGAGTGGTTTGTGTAATCTAAGAAGGCATGTATTTATTCCAATACTCAATGTAATATAAGATTCTATGTACATCTATTATTTTTTCTAAAATGAATTACTCGATTGTTTATGCTTAAAAAACCTTACTGTAATTTCTACTAATAAATGAATAAGAATATATTACTGATAGAAGATTAGGTTTTTCTTTATTCATGCAGGAGATGGCATAAATGTGAAAAGTAGGAATTACTCTTTAATAGGTATTAATATGATACTTGAGAAACTTGTGATATGGTTCATGTAAATAATTAGAATGGGGTTTAAATCGATGGTTACCATGTTTGATTTATTTTAGTTTGAAATTTTACAATAAACAACTTATAAAGAAGTTTTTGACTAAATTCCAACTTTTATAATAACTAGGTTAGAATTTAAGGATTCAATTATAGTTATGATTTGGTTATTAGTAGCTCTGGAGTCACATGGTCACTATATCCGATCGAAAGAATTTCACCAAAACAAATTTCCAATATATTTTAATTCAATTCTAAAAATAATAGATCTATAATATTTAGTGCTCCCACAATTGAAGTGTTCAATATATGTTTGAATTTAATGGGGGTAAGACATTGAGAATTGAAAGAGTCTAATAATAGATTATTATTATTAGGGAAGGACTATGACAATGCGAGGTAAAACTTGCTATGAAGTAATGGAAACCTAAGTTTGCAGTTAAGTTTTATTTACAAAGAACTAAGTTGTCAGATTTGATCATAGGTGTCTTATAACTGAGGTAAGAGATCCAGTTAATTAACTATAAATTAGTTTACTTAAGTAATAACACTTGGTGATTCTAGTTAACTTAATAAGGTAAGGGATAAGTAATTTTATTATAGGTTGATTAATTATTTGGATAAGGAAAGGCATGACATAAATGTATCGTCATATTGGACAAAAGAAAAACTTTCTCAAATAAGAACTTTATTAGTCCTGATAAATTGTGTAATATCGATAAATGAGTCTATTCAGGCTTTCATAGTGCATTCTAGTTATCCATAGGCTTATCTTAGTTTTAAAATGGATTTTTCCTCATAATATTTATGATAAGCAAAAGTTATGGCAACAAGATTGTGGGAACCCATTTTTTACGGATCCGTGAGAGTAGCCGCCCAAGATAATTTAAGTATTTGGCCTGGCAAAAATCATGACTTAATTTCTAAATGGGTACTTTAGTCAAAGTATGACACTCGCATATATGGTAAAATCAGGTACCAAGAATCTCGGATAAGATATTCAAGAACCTCATGGACAATTCGCACCCCATTATGGAGTTCCTTAAGAAACTCAATCTATGTAACAACATATATAAATTATACACCCTGACCCTGGGCAAAGGGATGGAAACTTGAGACTTTGAGAGACACTTAATAAGAACAAGTAACCTCTCCATGAACGTACGCAAGTTTTCGAACCACATAAATCGTTGTTGTGTATGTGATTCCATTTGTTCTTTGTCATTTGTGATTATTTTTGTAGAATCCTTTATTGTGAATTTTTCTGCACTCACAAAGATCATATATATATATATCATATAATTTAAGGTTTCATATGAACACAACTACATTAATTTATGGGTAAGAAACCACGTTCCACTACTAAACCCATTATGTTTCTAGTTATAATGAATTTTTTGGTGATAGCATCAATCGGTGTGAATTGGGAAGTAATTTCCAACGATTATATGATAAATAGTGTTGGTTAATTAATCGAAATTTGTTGCCAAGTTTAGTTATGCGATCATTGTAGTTTAGAGGTGTAAAATCAAATAAGCAGTATTATTATGTTCAAAAGAGTAGAAAAACTTATCGAACGTTTATCTTGCCAATAGTTCTTCTAAATAAAATGCCTCAATCCCAGAAAAGACTTATTTTAATGGTTTTTTTGACAACCCGCCTACTAAAATAATAGGTGGCCAGACCAATACTCTAATAATCACAGGAATCATAGATGGTCCATCCTCAGCATCACTGTCGATTAAAATAATAGTACGAGATAACCACCAATCATTTTAGAAAACGGAATGTCAATTTAAACTTTGGAAAGTAAAAGAAAACACTTAGACAATCCAATTTGCAAAAACAGTGGATATCAAAAATCAATGGATGAAAGAAAGACAATATAATAAATAATAACCGAATAAGCTGTCGGTTAACAGACCAATACAATTTGTTACACCGAGTATTACAATTTAATATCACAGTATAATAAATGAGTACAAAGCATGGGCAACATGCCCGAATAAATAAACTGAACATAACTAGAGTATAATGCAAGGAAACGTCTAATACAAATATCCAACAGCATCCGCAATATGCTATAGCTCCATGACAACTGGAAGGGAAAGTCAATACGAGTGTCCTTGCGGTAGAGCACCTGTACGACAAAGAGTACATTCAAAAACAGAGAGATATAGACGGGTCAAGGCCCGGTTTGATATGATTACCATGTGACTAAAATGCATGATAGTTAAGTGCGTAATTATCTCACAATATAATATAAAGGTTCTCACCTCTCGTTGTAAAAGCACAACCTAGCGCAATATCAATGAAAATGCTCTAATTAACCCAAGTACTAAGGGCTAACTTTTTCCCAGTCTCAACACTATGCCCAATTCGTGCGTGGGGTGTCTTGCGAAGCGAAATCCAAACAAGAAACCCCCCGATACACTACTACTAGGCAGGGTTGATCGTCAAGATCCATTAAACCCTCAGCACGTAATTAACATATACATATATGTATGGGAGGTCTCATCTAAAGCTACTCAAGGAGACACAATAAATCCATTCACCATCAAAAGGCACAGTTCCTATTTCTTTCTTTAGGAATATACATAAATGGTAATTCATTTTATCAAATGTTTACCAATTCAATATCATTTCAAAACTTTCTTTACCAATTTTATTTCCTTTCTTCCATCCAGGAAAAATACATTTATTTTAAAGCAAGTTTTATTAACATAAAAATGCTTTATCCTTTTCATAACATCCCACTTCCCTTCTTCCATCCGGGAAGTGTATTTAACGTCCCATTTCCCTTCTTCCATCCGGGAAATGTAATTAAAGTCATTTCATTATCATAAAATTCTTTAATACCAGTAATGTCCCACATTATTGAACATAGTTATATATCATATAATATAACGTATATAAGACCGCCCGTCCGAGTTTCCCCACTATGCGCGCCCCTAAATGGCTATCATCTTCCAGGGCCTATCACCAAGACAACCTGGGATCCTATCGAAACGTCGGGAAGCGGTCATATGCCTGCGGGAGAATCATATTAACACCCAGAATTACCTCACCATCGCAGAAACATACAATAAACGCTCATATGGCCTAAGGATATATCCACCCTGCATTCATTAGCTAGGGGGCTTCACCACACGCGCGAACTTCCCTTATGATAGCGATTTAGAGAGGTGTGTATCCATAAATTAACATTTATGAAAATCATTACTTTTTCCATTTAAAAACATCCATTTTTACATTCTCAAAATCGTTTGTACTTATTCATTTAGTACCACATTTTATAATATGCATTTCTTATTCTTAGTGTCATATTTTATTAATGACCTAAGGCCCGAAGTACCATTATCCTCAAACTAACCTCCAAGAGTTCAACACCATATCCTAAATCATCGAAGTGAATCTTCCTCGATAATTGTCTCCCAAAAGTCTCAACATTAACGTTTTATCTCCAATTTATTTTTAGGTTAACTTCCTAAATCATTCGGATATTAACCTACACAAACTCGCTCTCGGGGTAAGCTCAATTATCCTCATACTAGCCTAGGACATTTGCCTACCCAAAACAACCCTCTAGTACTCCCCATTACTTCCCAAAGGAAGGTTCCTAACTTCGAACCTAAAAGAAAAGGGCTAAAACAAAACTAGGAAAATCTCACAAAAACAGGGCAGCCGAATCGATTCGCCCTAAGATCGAATCGATTCGCCCCTAGTTGCGAATCGATTCGCCCAAAAAGCGAATCGATTCGGGGAAAAAAAACTGGCATTCTGCCTCTTTTCGAATCGATTCGGCCTTAACCCGAATCGATTCGGTCTCCCAGACCTGTATCCTTCCCCTTAATCGAATCGATTCGCCTGGGAGTCGAATCGATTCGGCCCTGTTAATTTGCCCAGTTTGGGCTACGGGTTGAAGAACCCTAAAATCCCAAAAAACCCAAATCCTTAATTCCTTCCAAAAACAACAACAATTATTTATATTACATCAACAACTAACTAATATTTTCAACTCAAATCAAATTAAAACCAAGATTTAAGGGTTATACACCAAAAACACCCAAAATTCATAAATGGTTTAAATCTCCAAAAACCTAACTATACATGCAATTTAGCACATTAAATCAACATCTAGAAAGTAAGAAACTTGCCTCGGGTTTGTAGTCTCGAATTCCCTTCCAGTAGCAACGAATTCCGGCTCCAAATCTTCATTTTCTCTCTTTTTCTCCATTTCTCCCAAGCTCTCTCTCTCTCTCTCTCTCTCTCTTGGCTTCTAACATACGATTGAGAAAATAAAAGGGTGGGAGACTTATAAGGGTCTAAAACATAAATTCTCCTCTTTTAATTGCTAATCATCATTAAAATGACTCGTATCCACATAATTGAGTTATAACACGTCAAAAGTGCCCCGAAACTCAAAAATACAACTTGGAACTTATTTCGACTATCTCAACTATTCTAAAAACAACCGCACCCCCTATTTTGGCATTTGGAATCACGTGAACTATTTTTGTGTTCCAAATTCATTTTATTTCATTAATTAGGCTCCAATTTAAATATGAGTAATAACCGTCGCATAACATATAACGACGAAATAAAGCACAATATAATGTTATTTACCTCTCATAACGGTAAATAGGCAAAACATAGTAAATATTATCCCTTAATCTCACGAGAAATAATATTTACTCCAACTTCCCCTATCTTATAAAATTAGCCCATCAGGCAAAATAATATAAAATAGTACTAAAAAACCTGGGTTGTTACATACTCCCCCCCTTAAAGGGAATTTTTCCCTCAAAATTCAGGCATACCGTATAACCATATAACAGTATACTATACTAAACAATCGTTTTATCATTCTTAACAAACCCCTCGGCAGTGCGGCGTCCCCATTGGACTTGGACTAAGGTCATCACTATTCGATCTTAGTCTACATTCTTCGTGCTTTACATAGCACCAAATCGTTCCTCATGAACTATCGATCCTAACTTTCTACTACGGAAGGAGATACCTACACATCTCGGCACAAATTGCCTTTCTTCCCGAATTACGTTATATCCTTGCCAGGGAATAACTACGCTAACTATTAATCGCTCACCTCAACACTACTCACTTATATTCGTATTGGCGTAGCCCTTAAAGTATGCGGCTCAATGACCCAATCGTTAAAGAAATATTCCCGGACCACTCCAAGCCCAAGGAATATATTGTCCGTTGGTTCCATCCCAACGAGCAGGCAAGGTACTCAGCCGACTAAACTAGGCCACATACACGGCACCATACTTATAGAAAATGATCTGAACTATTGTATGGAAATTTCGATCCATAAAAGCTACTACTCCCATCCTTCCTCATCCCACCACTAGTCTCTTCACACTAGTAGGTGAATTGGTCAATCACGGACATGAACTCTCTTATTATAGCGTCCCCTCGGTGAAGCTCATTCCACTTGGCATTCCATGCATCACTAATCTCTCTGATGGTTATCTACTCGGCGCATCTACTAACCCATCCGTATTTCCTTAGCGAAAGGGAATATCAAATTGATAGTCCTTTATGAACTTTAAAGACCAACTCTGCCACCCCGACGCATATTACAACACCCTGTTGCTCGTAAAATGACCCAATTTCCTACCCGTAAAGTAGTGCCTCTATTTCTTTAAGGTGACTACTACCGCTACGAACTCTAAATCAAGCGGGGGATAATACTTCTCACAGAATTTAAGTTTGTGAGACGCATAAACAATGGGTTCATACTCCAGTATTTATACTTCCCGTTCCTGGCAGAGACTCGTTCGTTAAATCCACTCTCGATCTTAACAACACGAGTGCATGAGTAAAAGTCATCTCATACTTGTAACTCCCCAAAAGTTAGGTTACCGACGTAACGCTCTATTTAAGAGAGGCCTCACCATCTATGTCCTAACATTCCAAATCACTCGAGATCCTGCACCTCTTCGTTCTAGGGACCTAATCCTACCTAGAGTTAACCCACAAACCTATTGTGATCAACTCCCTACCGCCTTCCTAAAACCATGTTGTCTACCCTAAGGGCCTTACGTCCTAATAATCCTAAAGTCGATATATATCCTAATCGAGTCGTGTAAGTATTATACTAATTATATCCCTAGTGTCCAAGACCTTTCCTGACTTCCGACATTCGCTTGGTTTCATGTGTGGGACGTCTCACCGAAGCGAAATCCAAATAAGGAACCCTCCCGTTACACTACTACCTCGCATTGTCGGTCGTCAAGATGTAACGGTCAAAGACACATGATCGGGACCGATAAAATTCTAACTCGTAACTCCACTAATACACTTCTACTTCTAAGTCCTACCATATCAATTTACTGAAAATTTAACTAATCTGGCATTTACTTTCTGTAAGATGCGACAAATGCTTTATCCCAATAGACATACATACATCTTTATACATGGCCTTCTCATTAAGGCATAACACTAAGTCTCTATCCGACTTTCATATCTTAGTCTCCCCCACATCGATTAGAGGGAAGGACTATTACAGTGCTCATATCTTGCACTTTAACTTTATATTAGCCCCTTAATCACTCAATTATGTGATTCTCGGCTAAACCTTCCAACCCAGCACTCAACCAACAGAAAGAAAGAAAAAGAAAAGAATTACAGCATCTCTCCACTCCCAACGTCGTTAATGTTCATGTGTGGAGCGTCTCGCAAAGAGAAATCCAAACAAGGAAACACTCCTATACATTACTACTTAACTTTGTTGGTCGTGGAGATAAGGTAACAATCAAACACAAACAAAGCAAACAATCAATCAAACAAGACAAACAAAACAAATAATGAAAACTACCTACATACCGTAAACCATCTCTATAAAGTCTCAATCCTATACCTAGGTGAGATATTATAGAACAACTAGTTCCACTTTGAAACTAGACATAGGATAGCCTCGCGATTTATTCGCTTGCTATCGCACCAACCAATCCAAGAATATTCCCACTCGTATATTACATATAATACGAGTAGCACATACCACACATATACTTTTAAAATATCATCACTCGCCTTATAATGAGCGAAAGAAAAATATAAAACTTCCCTACCATGGAAGTCATATAGATACACTACGTAGTAACATCGATACTACCACAAACTCGATTTACGCACCCGAATCTAGGGTTGATACAATACTACTCCATTTTATCATAAGGAACGCTCCACCCTCACCTAAGGTGGAACTCCCGCCAACATTCATGCCAATCTCTTTGGCCACCACTAATGGTTCCTAGACACATTATTCTAGTCTCATCCGAACCAAACTACTTCCATCTCTAGCAACCCTGGCGACTTCTCGCGTAGTTCCCTTAACTCCTTCAACAAAGAGAACATTCTACCGGCCTCCCCTGCCTTATTTCAATAAATCCTCCCCAGGTGGATGTCCACTAATGGGGTCTCGTGAACACTACTTCTCTAGAAGTGTTAGCAACACTTACTTGTGAGTCTATCATTTCACTGAATGGCTCTCTCTTCGTTGTACTAACCCATTTAGATTCAAGGTTTCCTTAACCCTAAAACTCTTTGTTCGCTGCCGGCCTCCGACCGAACCTCAAGTGAATATTTGAGAATCTACCTTCTCATCACTCCTAAAATCCTAGAGAAACTCGCTGTTGAAAATATCTAACGGGTTTCTCTATGGGCAAACCTCCTACTCCACCAAAATATGGCGACTACCATTTTCGCCACTTCAACCTTACTCCTATGGGTGACAGGTTTTCCTCCATTCTTCGCACCTGGGCACTTCTATACCCCTCTCTAGGCCAAAACTCTTGTGCCACTTATTTCCACCGAACGAAGTTACACTTCCTCCACCGACCGAACTTCAACATGTGGTCCTTGTCAAGGACCCCTCAATCTTCAAATTAACGTCGCTTGGAGTCTCAATCTTAGTACCACCCTCTACTGGCAACGGCACTTAGAAAACTATATCTAATGTATTTAGGAGTCGCAGTAGAAATACGAGGTAATGCTACGAAGGGAGCGACCTCTAAAGCGGCCCTCATCCCCGACTACAGCTTACAGTTCTTAGTAATCTCGTCTCGTCATGACTTCATAACGACCTTCCCTAATGACTTTCCTCCGACGACTTACGAGTCTCACACGAATGCGTAAAAGAATTTCGGAGTTCTTATATCATAGCAGGAGAACGAAATCTCACAAGGGAAATCAACAATCTTAATCCTAAGGCTCGATATCAAATCAGAAGTAACGCTGAAAGCGTAACACATCCGCACAGATTCCTAAGGACTCTAGAACCTAATGCTCTGATACCATTTGTGAAAACCCACCTACTAAAATAATAGGTGGCCAGCCCAATACTCTAATAATCACAGGAATCATAGATGGTTCATCCTCAGCATCACTGTCGATTAAAATAATAGTATGAGATAACCACCAATCATTTTAGAAAACGGACTATCAATTTAAAATTTTGAAAGTAAAAGAAAACACTTAGACAATCCAATTTTCAAAAACGGTGGATATAAAAAATCAATGGATGAAAGAAAGACAATATAATAAATAATAATCGAATAACCTGTCGGTTAACAGACCAATACAATTAGTTACACTGAGTATTACAATTTAATATCACAGTATAATAAATGAGTACAAAGCATGGGCAACACGCCCGAATAAATAAACTGAACATAACTAGAGTACAATGGAAGGAAACGTCTAATACAAATATCCTACAACATCCGCAATATGCTATATCTCCATGACAACTGGAAGAGAAAGTCAATACGGGTGTCCTTGTGGTAGAGAACCTGTACGGCAAAGAGTATATGCAAAAATAGAGAGATATAGACGGGTCAGGGCCCGATTTGATATGATTACCATGTGACTAAAATGCAAGACAGTTAAGTGCGTAATTCTTTCACAATATAATATAAAGCTTCTCACCTCTCGTTCTAAAAGCACAACCTAGTGCAATATCAATGAAAATGCTCTAGTTAACCCAAGTACTAAGGGCTAACTTTTCCCCAGTCTCAACACTATGCCCTATTCATGCGTGGGGTGTCTTGCGAAGCGAAATCCAAACAAGGAAACCCCCCGATACACTACTACTAGGCAAGGTTGATCGTCGAGATCCATTAGACCCTCAGCACGTAATTAATATATACATATATGTATGGGAGGTCTCATCTAAAGCTACTCAAGGAGACACAATAAATCCATTCACCATCAAAAGTCACAATTCCTATTTCTTTCTTTAGGAATATACATAAATGGTAATTCATTTTATCAAATGTTTACCAATTCAATATCATTTCAAAACTTTTTTTACCAATTTTATTTCCTTTCTTCCATCCAGGAAAAATACATTTATTTTAAAGCAAGTTTTATTAACATAAAAATGCTTTATCCTTTTCATAACATCCCACTTCCCTTCTTCCATCCGGGAAGTGTATTTAACGTCCCATTTCCCTTCTTCCATCCGGGAAATGTAATTAAAGCCATTTCATTATCATAAAATGCTTTAATACCAATAATGTCCCACATTATTGAACATAGTTATATATCATATAATATAACGTATCTAAGACCGCCCGTCCGGGTTTCCCCATTATGCGCGCCCCTAAATGGCTATCATCTTCAAGGGCCTATCACCAAGACAACCTGGGATCCTACCAAAACGTCGGGCAGCGGCCATATGCCTGCGGGAGAGTCATAACCACACCCAGAATTACCTCACCATCGCAGAAACATATAATAAACGGTCATATGGCCTAGGGATATATCCACCCTGCATTCATTAGCCATGGGCTTCACCACATGCACGAACTTCCCTTATGATAGCAATTTAGAGAGGTGTGTATCCATAAATTAACATTTATGAAAATCATTACTTTTTCCATTTAAAAACATCCATTTTTACATTCTCAAAATCATTTGTACTTATTCATTTAGTACCACATTTTATAATATGCATTTCTTATTCTTAGTGTCATATTTTATTAATGACCTAAGGCCCGAAGTACCATTATCCTCAAACTAGCCTCCAAGAGTTTAACACCATATCCTAAATCATCGAAGTGAACCTCCCTCGATAATTGTCTCTCAAAAGTCTCAACATTAATGTTTTATCTCCAATTTATTTTTAGGTTAACTTTCTAAATCATTCGGATATTAACCTACCGAAACTAGACCTCGAGGTAAGCTCAATTATCCTCATACTAGCCTAGGACATTTTCCTACACAAAAAAACCCTCTAGGACTCCCCATTACTTCCCAAAGGAAGGTTACTAAACTTCAAACCTAAAAGAAAAGGGATAAAACAAAACTAGGAAAATCTTATAAAAATAGGGCAGCCAAATCGATTCGCCCTAGGACCGAATCGATTCACCCCTAGCTGCGAATCGATTCGCCCAAAAAGCGAATTGATTCAGTGAGTAAAACTGGCATTCTGCCTCTGTCCGAATAGATTCGGCCTTAACCCGAATCGATTCGGTCTCCCAGACCTGTATCCTTCCCCTTGACCGAATCGATTTGCCTGGGAGCCGAATCGATTAGGCGCTGCGAATTTGCCCAGTTTGGGCTACGGGTTGAAGAACCCTAACATCCCAAAAAACCCAAATCCTTAATTCCTTCCGACAACAACAACAATTATTTATACTACATCATTTCTATACTACAGCTAACTAATATTTTCAACTCAAATCAAATTAAAACCAAGATTTAAGGGTTATACACCAAAAACACCCAAAATTCATAAATGGTTTAAATCTCCAAAAACCTAACTATACATGCAATTTATCAAATTAAATCAACATCTAGCAAGTAAGAAACTTTTCTCGGGTTTGTAGTCTCGAATTCCCTTCCGGTAGCAACGAATTCTGGCTCCAAATCTTTATTTTCTCTATTTTTCTCCATTTCTCTCAGGCTCTCTCTTCTCTCTCTCTCTCTCTTGGATTCTAACATAAGATTGAGAAAATAAAAGGGTTGGGAGACTTATACGGGTCTAAAACATAAATTCTTATCTTTTAATTGCTAATACATCATTAAAATGACTCGTATCCACATAATTGAGTCATAACACGTCAAAAGTGCCCCGAAACTCAAAAATACAACTTGGCACTTATTTCGACTATCTCAACTATTTTAAAAACAATCGCACTCCCTATTTTGGCATTCGGAATCACGTGAACTATTTTGTGTTCCAAATTCATTTTATTTCATTAATTAAGCTCCAATTTAAATATGAGTCATAACTCTCACATAATATATAACGATGAAATAAAACACAATATAATGTTATTTACCTCTCATAACGGTAAATAGGCAAAACATAGTAAATATTATCCCTTAATCTCATGGGAAATAATATTTACTCCAACTTCCCCTATCTTATAAAATTAGCCCATCAGGCAAAATAATATAAAATAGTCGCTCAAAAACCTGAGTTGTTACAGTTTTCCTATTTAATTCTATTCAGGTACCATTCTAACATAAGTAACTTCTTCTCATAATCTACTGGGAACGGTATATGATACAACAAGAGTACAATGCGAAAAAGGATAATGAAACATCGTCAAAAAGTGTGTTCTTTCTCAAAGTTAATAAAAATGGAATTCCAAATGAAGTGATATATTCTCAAAGATAATAAAAATTGAGCTGTTGAACAAGAAGAATAGTGCCTTACGCAATGATTGTGATGTGGAGCATATTGTATACAATCTGTTCCTCAGATAATTTTATTTATATAGATCATATAAATCCTTAATCGTACCTTGATAATCCTAAAAAATCATAATTTTTTAATTGGCTACGTAGAATCCAAATATCTAAAATTAATACTTATCACATATAACATTGTAGTTCAAGGATTTATTCTCGTAATCCTTATATAAATATCTTAACCTTGCAAATTACCACGCAATGAATCAAATGCCCTTCTCTTAACTATTACTCATATCCTTAAAGTATGCCTATACAAAATCCTAATTTCTTATCACATATTTCCACAATGTAATTCATAGTTTGATATTTTTCGGCTCGTGTCTAAGCATTCAACAATCCTTAAGATCAATCAACTAATCAACCTCACTAATTCTAATCTTAAATATTTATCCCGTATAGGATAATATAACTTATCTTAGCTCTGATACCATGTTGTAACATCCCAGTTTCCCTAGTGTGAGGTTTATCCTAATAAATACTAGACCACAATAAAAGCCTTCATTTTAAAAAAATATAAAATTATATTTATATTTCACTGTGTTATAATCCATAGTTTCAATTGTACAATACTATATATATATCATTTCTTGACCAATAACCATTTTTGTATGACTATTCTCTAAACAAAACAATTCCCTATCTTCATGTACTCCTAACTTGAACTGGTCATCATTGCATAATGTACCTATTTAAAATAACTGGAAGGGGCAAGAATAAGCAAAACATTCCCAAGTAGATAATTGTACGTCAATAATTCTCTCTTTAATACCCAAGATATCTAATCACTCTTCTTACGCTCATTATAGGCCAATAAGCATGTGTAACTTTTCAAACAAAATAATATCCAACATTTTAAATGATAGAATATCCTCTATTATTCCCAACATTATATTTCCTAATCAAAGTGGATTTGTAAAAGGTAGAATCATACATGACAATATTTTACCAGCTCAAGAAATGGTTAAATACATTGGAAAGAAAGTTCATGGAAATAACACCATCATAAAGCTTGACATGGAAAAGGCCTATGAGAAAGTCTATTGGCCTTTTCTCTCTGAAGTTTTAAGAAAATTTGGCTTCAATGAGACATTGATTGATATGATATGGAGAATCATTTCAAATAACTGGTATTCTTTAATTATTAATAATCAAAGCAAAGGTTTTTTTAAATCATTTAGGGGTCTAAGGCAAGGGGATCCCATATCTCCCACCTTATTTATTATAGCTGCAGAATGTCATAGTAGAAACATAGATAAGCTTTTCACTCAAAATAAGGCAATCCCATTCTCCCACCCCAAAAAGTCTCATTTTATTTCTCATTTAGGATTTGCAAATAACATTATAATTTTTATCAATGGGGGTAGTCATAGTCTAAAAGGATTATTTACATTCCTTAAAACCTATAAAGAAACATCAGGTCAATAAATTAATTGTGCAAAAAGCTCTTTCTATGTTGATAAAAACATAAGTTAGACTCGAATAAAAGCCATTTCCTCTAAAACAGGTCTGCCCAACAAACAATTTATTATTAAATACTTAGGTTCTTTCTTAAATAAAGGCAGAACAAAAATCATTCATTTTTCTGAATTAATCTCTAAAATAAGAGACAAACTCAATTCTTGGTCATCTAAACTTATATCCCAAGCTGGTAGATCAACTTTAATGAGACATGTCCTGACCTCTATTCCATTGTATACTATTGTTGTCTCTAACCCTCCTAAATCAGTTATTAGAATAATTAATAACATTTTTAATAAGTTTTTTTTGGGGAGGCCCCTCTAAAGAAAAAACATTTCAATGGCTAAAATGGTCTGACTTATGTTTCCCTTTTGAAGGAGGCCTAAATTTTAAAAGCCTAGATCACATCACAACAACCTCTAGTATTAAGTTATACTGGAAATTTAAATTTGATAAGGGCCTTTGGGCTACTTTTTTAAGAAATAAATATCACAAAGGCTTATCAATGACAAGTGGTTCCATAACATCCAAAATAATTGCAGCTATAAAAGATTTAGCAGAAGAAAATATCAAAGAAGAAGGTAAAATAGGGATTCCTTCTCATACAGAAGGATTCTCTTTCAAATTCGCCTACAATATCTGTAGAGATTATAGACCGTTATCATTCACTCGGAAAAATAATTGGATTAAAGAATGCCCTATGAAAATTTCAAACTTCATCTGGAAGCTTCTCCAAAATGCAATTTCATTTGAAATTGAAATTCAAAAAATACGCATAAGACTGGTGCCAATATGCAGGTCGTGTTATGCTAATGAAGACAACAACCATCATGTTTTGACTGAGTGTAAACTAGCTAAAGAGGTCTGGTCATTTTTCTCAGCTCTATTTGATATCAAGATTAGTTATTCTTCTTCTAAATCTATTATGTTATCTTGGTGGATGTATAGTATCAAGAAAGATTATCTGAGAATCATTTATTCAATAATGTGTAAAATCATCTTTTGGGAAATATGGAAAGCTAGGATTAATTTTTTTTTTAGAATATTACTACTTCCTCCCACATAATTATTGATAATGCTATCCCCTTAGCTTCTGATATTATGTCTACCTGCAAATTCTATGATAAAATAGACACCAAAGAGTTCAGATTAACTCAAAGATTTAATATCAAAATTAGACCAAAGTAAATTCATATAATTAAATGTTCTTATATTAAACCTCCCGTTGGTTATTTTAAGTTAAACATAGATGGAGCTTCAAACAACAACCCTAGTCCTAGTGGAATAGGTGGAATTACTAGAGACTCTGAAGGCTTTCATTGCGGAATTTCAAAAATCAATTGGTTCCCAATCTTCTTTCATGTCAGAAGCTATGGCTTTAGAGGAAGGTATCAATCTTTTAAATCATTTAAACATTCAAAATGCTATTATCGAAATTGATTACAGGTTCCTAGTTGAAGTCATCCAAAAGCAAGCAAACCCTCCTTAGTATTCCATACCCATCATCAACAACATCCAAAGACTTACTCAGAACCAAATCCAAATCAGTCACATATGGAGAGAACAAAACTCAATAGCAGATATTTTAGCATCAAGTGCTGCTATAGCTAATTATTCTTACTTTTATTGGTCATCTAACAATCTTCCTGGACTGATTAAAGGTAATATAATCATGGATAGACAAAATATCCCCCAACTTAGAATAAGGACCAAGAAATTATAAATGGGATTAAATATAAAATCCAAAATTTAAATTACTCAAGTATTCTTATGCTGTAATAGGGCTACTTATAAAGCACCATGTTTATTTTTCAATCTAGAGTATTGGGCCCAACCTCTAGATTTAGGTAAGTTTCTGGGTTTGTAAGCTACGGAGAGGCTTTTTCTCTATTATATTATTATAAATAAAATGTGTGGGGGTACCGTCCCTCTTTGATAAAAATAAAAGATAATTCTACATCTATAAAAAATTATAAAAACAATTTTAGTGTATTAGCAGAATCAATTTATTAAATTGATGGCAAAAGAAAGTGATATTTGAAGTAACTATAATTGTAATGAAGAAGTATTAAAAAGTAATTGACGATATAACCACAACTAGAAATATCAAACTTAGAACGATTAAAGTTGCAGATGGTTTCTAAAACATGATAATTTGTAATTTTCTATTAAACAGGCCCATGGTTAATAGTAATTTAAATAACAAATAATCCAATGTAAAATTTCAGATAATAGTACGGTAACCATGGTAGCATTGCTGAGCCCAAACTCCGAAGAGCGGCACCTATATGGTAAGCAAAACTAGGCACTCAATACCCTAAGTTCTACAGGCCAAAAAACACTATCTTGTGTAGAACTTTAGTTTATTCTCTAGTTATGTTGTATGCTATAAAGAAACGGGTTTAATAAAATCGGGTTAAATTAAAATCATTAATTCGAAATCAACACAGGATTTTTAAAATCGAATCAAGTTTAACATAAGTACACAAAAGAGATCATAAATGAGAATAAGATATATAGGGTTATCACATAGTGATATAAACAAGTGGCGCAATCAAGGTAATTGGATGAAATAATACTAAAATATAAGTTACCTACCAACACTCCGCAGGGTTTAACCTACTTATTATATGTTGAATCTAGTATCTCTCGCTGCGATTTTAATGAAAAGGTTACTATTGAAAATTTCAGAGATACATTTCACTCGGTTATGTGAATTTATAAAAATTATTTTTTAACGATTTATAGATTTCACTCAACATGTAGTTTGGTTTATAATAAATTTTTTGATGCAAAAGTTTAGGTAATCATGAGTAATGAGAAGATTATTTTTCATGCATATATACACTTTTCACCCCACATACATTATACACATTTTAGTGGGAAAAGGAAAATATTTGTTTATAGCCTATGAGAAACCAAAAAGGAAATATAGGTGACTAACACCTTCCCATTTTGTAACTTAGTCCCCAGACTCTCAATCTATCTAGTTTAGTATGCATCAATTAGTCTTTTGATAAAGTTTCATGAGGGATGGCTATATATATATATATATGGAAGAGGGACAGTACCCCCACACATATTATTAAAAATAATAAAGAAAAGCCTCTATAGTTGCCTTTACAAGCTCTAAAGATAAATTTTTAGACCTAGAAGTTAACTATTGAGCCCAATAAGTTAACTTTTGAAAGATGAAAATTTTGGAATTTGTAAATATCCCCATTACAAAAAATGAATGCATATAATGAAAACTTTGGAATTTATTAATACTCTAATTACAACACATTACTTGAAAAGAAGCAAAGTGTAACACCCCGCCTAATTAAAAATCGAATGGCCAGTCCCATACCAAATTAAAACAGAATATACAGTTGGTTCATTCTTAGCATCACTGTCGAAAACATTTACAACTCACCCAATACCCAATTAAGCTGGTGTTAAAAACTTTTCAAATTTTAATTCAACAAAATCCATTTTTAGTTTAAGAATAACATAACACATTTTATTCTACAACACTGATAACAGAACAGTTAACACAAAAGAATTTAAAAGCAATTGGAATAAATATTCCCATGTAATAATCCAATACAGTAATCCCAACAATAGTAAATGTATTAAAATGATACGAATACAAGAGTATTTGACTCAGATGGAAAAGAGATAATTGAGTTCCTTTGGGCGATATGCCCTAACTAAGAGAATACTGTGAATCAAATGAAGATAAGCGTCTAAATAATACTCCATAGCTCCATAGCTCCTCAAAATCAACTAAGGTTGGCGTCCCTACTGCTGGACACCTGATATAGAAGGTATAATAGAAAAGAAAATAAGCAAGGAAACGGGTCAGAACCCGATTGAAAAAATGATTTTTAAAACAGCAAGTATTTAACAAGTGCAATAAAGCATTTATTATGTACATGTTAGCATCCCACTTTTAATTGCTAATCTCACCTCTCAACTAGAGTGCACACTTAACGTTTCCTATTAACCTCCTAGTTAATGGTTCCTCTTCACTAGTTTCCATATTATGTTACTATCCCGTATCGTAACCCCGTATGTCCCATACCATACGTCATATAATCATTCCTATACGTTTCTCACTAACATGATTCGTTTCCCATTAATATGAATTAATCTTTTCAATTCTATTAGAATAAACATTAATTAACTTAATTCCATTCTCTTTCTCTATTCACCGTTATCTACAATTATCACCGTAGATAGATTTAATCACTATATACATTCATTTAATTCATTATATATATATACATATATAATACGGCACCCCGAGTCACAACTGCGGTGCAATGCATTACTCTGCTATCATGTCCCATCATCGTTGGTTGCTGAATAGGGGACAAAAGGTTCGGTAAGGATTACTCGAACCACAAACAACAACATATAAATTGGAGGCGAACATAGTTCTCGTATCCATGGGTCACGCACATACCTACGTTTCCACAGTCAGCGGACTTATCAACTCCCGATAAGTCTTTCATAGACCTATGTTCTCGAGCGATAAATCAAAGATCCCATGGATTCATCAGGATATGACTGCCCTCACGCGTAAACCTCTCGTCGATAGCAAGTAAGCTAGGTATTTCATACACATAAATCATCAATCAATCAAATAGGCATTATCATACCTATAATATACTATCAAAAATGTACTCACATTACCCTTAGATTATTCCCATACGTAGTATTATATCTGTTTAAATCTCATGTCTTAAAATATCATAACTTTACTTCTTAAATTCAATTATCCCCGAGCCTCACTCATTACTCAAGGTTCAAATAGGTTATCCTCAATATATCTATTCAGTAAGAAATCACTAATATCCTACTGGTCCATATCATCATATCTCCCGAATTATGACAAATTAAACTCTCCCTTTAATTAGGGTTAAAACAGATAGTTTCAAATCTCTTATAATCACATCTTCTTTCACTTAGGATTAAACCCTCTTGTAAACTTAAGGATACCCAGGTGTTATATTCAATCACCCCTACTGGTCCTATCTTTAATCCTCATGCATACCAATTAGAATCTAACAAGTGAATCTAGCAATCGAAATTCCTTTGAATTTGATTATCATTAGTCTAATCAATTAAATCCCAATCAAATTAATTTGAATCTTATCTAGGGCATACTGATCTTTTCTAAGTCCCATAATATCCAAACAATAATCATCAAAGATCTGCAAAAGGTTTGGGATAAGAATAAACATTAAAAAGAAACAACTTTAACAATTCTAGGGAGGTCGATCGATCGAAGGTAGGGGTCAATCGATCGATCACCCAGTTAACAACCCAGTTTTTCTGCATTTCTTCTACTACGGGTTTAACCATTTTTTATCAATCAAACCTTCATATTAACAACCCAAATGACCTATAATCCTTACTACATGATATATCAACATATAAAAATGATTTCTAATGATCTAAACATCCTAGAATCATCAAGAGATTGAATTAAAAGCAAGTTTCTATCCTTATTTCCAGAAAATCATCAACATAATATCTTCAAGAACACATCAATGGTTTTCAGAATTTCTTCAACAGATTCATGATTATTTCGTGGATTACTATCTACCTAAAATATGAGTTTGATTCCTATATATTTTTAGTTTCCAGAAATCCATTTACAACTTCATCTTTATCTTCCAAACATGAAAAAACTCATCTTTTTAAAACTATTCTAACATGGACAATATACAAACTTAGATTGCCATTATCAAACACTTGCCTCTAATGAAGGTTTGATCCTTTAGTGTAGTATATCACAGGTGGTTCTCCCTTCTCCGGTCAACCTCCGGTGGTGGTTGGTGGTGATGACCTTTGGTTCTTTGGTTCTTCTCCTTCCCAAGTAAGTTTTTCTCCTCCGAAGCAACCTTTCACTCTCTCTAGGAAGATGACTTCTCTATTTTGTGTAGAAGAGATGAATGAACCCATGTACACTTAATCTCCAAATACTTATAATAGGACAAAATCTGAAATCACTATTCATCCCCCTATAAAAATGACCAAAATACCCTTTTGGGTTGTCTTTTCATTTCCAAATTACCCGAGACTTAAATCCAACCTCCAAATAGACTTTTGTGACTATTTCAAACCTTCCGGACGCAACGACGCAGTCAAAATGACTATAAGTTGATAGAAAATATACTCCCTTTTTAATTTAACAAATTAGTCCCGACACGTCCTATACCGCGTCCGACTAAAAATTTAAATTACTGGATTAATAATTCACAGCAATATGAATAACATCACATTCATATATTACCTAAATATCTTTAAGTAATATCCAGAATCATCCATTTTAATATCCACAATTTGGATAAAACCCAAATGAATTAATTAAAAATAAAATCCAATTAATCCATTAATTTAAAATATAACCCATTTTAAAAGTCATAAAAATTACGGGGTATTACATACTTCCCCCCTTATAATAGAATTTCGTCTCGAAATTCGGAAAGATAAATCATACTAGTAAGGGTAACTCTGAGTATAAATCTCACATCATAAGAAATCGAAGTAGTACCACCCATACAGTACATTAACGAAAATCCCCATCGATGTTATATGCCAAGCCTCACCATATAGTTTCAATTGAATCCAATTTAAACTTTACCCAATCTTCCCTATACCGTCCTCGTGACAAACTTTGGGAAAAAAATGATCCTCACGTATTAAACAAATAAATCCTGAAGTCCCAACTACTTACAGTTTCACAATTATGAAAACTACTACCATTCAACCATCCAGGGCGCCCATACACCCTATCGTACAAATTCATAATAAAATGGATATGATTACCCACAAAATACTCGGATTTAGCGCAAAGGTTATAAACTCATATCCTAAAGACCTAACTTATTTTGACTCCCAACGGTTATTAGTTTCATGCATGAGGTGTCTCGCAAGCGAAATACAAACAAGGAACCCCCCCCCCCCGATACACTACTACCTAAAGTAGTCAGTCATCGAAACTCCTCAGGTCCTTAGTCAATAGTATATAACCCCTCTATAGGTTTTATCGATTTAAAATAAAGTCTACTCATCTACTCTCTTATTAAAGATAAGATACTAGTTATAGTAGTACATACGTTCTCGTATACCACAAGTCAATGCACGCCGATAGTCACATCCTGCTCGGACATGCCCAAAGTAAGTAATCCCACGATAAAAATCAGACCCACGTGATGACATGAAAAATATAGGTGTCCCTAACCCCTCAGTGAGTCTACGTAAATAAAAGTGGTATAGGCTAAGTTTAGCAACCGTTTTACCCACAAAATATTAATCGCTACAAAAATCAATATACGCCTCATAACTCCTTAGATAGAAAACATACCCTCATTCGCGGGTGGTGGTTATTGATTCGTTGCCTGATGGATGTTATATACACGCCCGTACTGACCCTGTTGCACGGGAGCTGCTGGAATGGGAGGTAGTGCTAGTACTGGAGCTGGAGCTTGAGCTGGAAGAGCAGCTGGTGGAAACACTGGTGTCTGTGGCTCCTGTCGAGCATTTTGTTGCTGAGGGAATTTGTCTTTATCAGGACAATCTTGTCGTTTATGGCCATAATTGCCACACATGAAACATTTTCCCGCAAACTTTCCACCACTTTACCCCTGTTGGCCCCGTCCCTGCTGGCCATTACCTCATTTCCCTTGGCCCTGATGAGCCTGCCTCTGGCCCTGATGGCCCTACTATCCTTGCCCATTACCTCTTTCCTCAAATTGAGAATCTCCAGATCGTAAACGCTTAGTATAATCCCCTGTCTGGGAACCCTGATCACCCTGACGCTGATGACTCTGTCCTGACTGAGTCCCATTAGAACTGCCCCCAGTAGTCTTGCCTTATAGGCTTGACCCAAACCCCCGCTTGACACCCTGAGTATAAAAGCGGTTATCCTGACAGTGAAGCATTACAGCATTAAGAACATCTGCATAAGTACGTAGTGAAAGATTTCCCAATAAATGTTGGCGAATCTTATAGTTTAACCCATCAGTGAACATTAGATTCTCCTCTCCTCAGTGGGTACCTCTGCTGGTACCAAATTAGTTAGTCGCGTGAATTCTTCCTCGTATTCTACCACCGTCTTCTCTCCCTGCTTCAAATCAAGTAATTTTCGTCTCATCTCTGTCTAGATGGTGGAAGGAAAGTACTTCCCATCAAACCGTATCCAAAAGTCTTGGATAATCATTATGTATCTCTCCTCCATAGTGGTCGTAGCTTCCCACCATTGCAAAGCTGCCCCTACTAGCTTGAATGTGGCTAGTATTTGACGTTGAACCTCAGTGCATTCGAGCATTCTCAAGTACCGTTGGATATCTTTCTTCCATTAATTAGCAGTCACAACATCTGATCCTCCCTGAAACTCAGGTGGGTGTGCCTTTTGAAAAGCATCTCTAGCTCGTTCCCATGCAGTAGGAAACACTTACCCTTGTGCGGGTGGCACAACTGGTGCCTGTGCTGGAGCCTGCTGAACAGCAGCTAGAGCTGCATTGACTGCTTGAGCGACAACTGCAGCAACTTCAACCACAGTCATTGTACCCTGAGCTGGGGCGGGTTGAGGTGCACGTCGAGGAGGCATCTGAAATGAGAGTACACTATCAGTATTTGATATAACAAAATAGCTTAAGATCGTAGGCGTAAATAGAAAAGCAATAATCCTACTCATAGGGCTCTACATCAAAGAACGCTAAGCTGAAAACACAATAAGCCGTACAGATCCTAACGGACACTAGAACCGGATGCTCTGATACCATCTGTAACACCCCGCCTAATTAAATACAGGGTGGCCAGTCCCATACCAAATTAAAACAGAATATACAGTTGGCTCATTCTTAGCATCACGGTCGAGAACATTTACAACTCACCCAATACCCAATTAAGCTGGTGTTAAAAACTTTCCAAATTTTAATTAAACAAAATCCATTTTTAGTTTAAGAATAACACAACACGTTTTATTCTACAACACTGATAACCGAACAGTTAACACAAAAGAATTTAAAAGCAATTGGAATAAACATTCCCACATAATAATCCAATACAGTAATCCCAACAATAGTAAATGTGTTAAAATGACACGAATACAAGAGTATTTGACTCAGATTGAAAATAGATAATTGAGTTCCTTTGGGCAACATGCCCTAACTAAGAGAATACTGTGAATCAAATGAAGATAAGCGTCTAAGCAATACTCCATAGCTCCATAGCTCGTCAAAATAAACTAAGGTTGGCGTCCCTACTGCTGGACACCTGATATAGAAGGTACAATAGAAAAGAAAAAATGCAAGAAAACGGGTCAGAGCCCGATTGAAAAAATGATTTTTAAAACAGCAAGTATTTAACAAGTGCAATAAAGCATTTATTATGTACATGTTAGCATCCCACTCTCACTTGCTAATCTCACCTCTCAACTAGAGTAGACACTTAACGTTTTCTATTAACCTCCTAGTTAATGGTTCCTCTTCACTAGTTTCCATATTATGTTACTATCCCGTATCGTAACCCCGTATGTCCCATACCATACGTCATATAATCATTCCTATACGTTTCTCATTAACATGATTCGTTTCTCATTAATATGAATTAAACTTTTCAATTCTATAAGAATAAACATTCATTAACCTAATTCCATTCTATTTCTCTATTCACTGTTATGTATAATTATCACCGTATATAGATTTAATCACTATATACATTCATTTAATTCATTATATATATATATATATATATATATATATATATATATATATAATACGGCACCTCGAGTCACACTTGCGGTGCAATGCATTACTCTGCTATCATGTCCCATCATCGCTGGTCGCCGAATAGGGGACAATAGATTCGGTAAGGATTCCTCGAACCACAAACAACAACATATAAATTGGAGGCGAACATAGTTCTCGTATCCATGGGTCACGCACATACCTACGTTTCCACAGTCAGCGGACTTATCAACTCCCCTATAAGTCTTTCATAGACCTATGTTCTCGAGCGATAAATCAAAGATCCCATGGATTCATCAGGATATGACTGCCCTCACGCGTAAACCTCCCGTCGATAGCAAGTAAGCTAGGTATTTCATACACATAAATTATCAATCAATCAAATAGGCATTATCATACCTATAATATACTATCAACAAGGTACTCACATTACCCTTAGATTATTCCCATACGTAGCATTATATCTCTTTAAATCTCATGTCTTAAAATATCATAACTTTACTTCTTAAATTCAATTATCCCCGAGCCTCACTCATTACTCAAGGTTCAAATAGTTTTTCCTCAATATATTTATTCAGTAAGAAATCACTAATATCCTACTGGTCCATATCATCATATCTCCCGAATTATGACAAATTAAACTCTCCCTTTAATTAGGGTTAAAACCGATAGTTTCAAATCGCTTATAATCACATCTTCTTTCACTTAGGATTAAACCCTCTTGTACATTTAAGGATACCCAGGTGTTATATTCAATCACCCCTACTGGTCCTATCTTTAATCCTCATGCATACCAATTAGAATCTAACAAGTGAATCTAGCAACCGAAATTCCTTTGAATTTGATTATCATCATCTAATCAATTAAATCCCAATCAAATTAATTTGAATCTTATCTAGGGCGTACTGATCTTTTCTAAGTCCCATAATATCCAATTAATAATCACCAAAGATCTATAAAAGGTTTGGGATAAGAATAAACATTAAAAGGAAACAACTTTAACAAATCTGGGGAGGTCGATCGATCGAAGGCAGGGGGTCGATCGATCGATCACCCAGTTAACAGCCCAGTTTTTCTGCATTTCTTCTACTACGGGTTTAACCATTTTTTATCAATCAAACCTTCATATTAACAACCCAAATGACCTATAATCCTTACTACATGATATATCAACATATAAAAATGATTTCTAATGATCTAAACATCCTAGAATCATCAAGAGATTGAATTAAAAGCAAGTTTCTATCCTTATTTCCAGAAAATCATCAACATAATATCTTCAAGAACACATCAATGGTTTTCAGAATTTCTTCAACAGATTCATGATTATTTCGTGGATTACTATCTACTTAAAACATGAGTTTGATTCCTATATATTTTCAGTTTCCAGAAATCCATTTACAACTTCATCTTTATCTTCCAAACATGAAAAATCTCATCTTTTTATAACTATTCTAACATGGACAATATACAAACTTAGATTGCCATTATCAAACACTTGCCTCTAATGAAGGTCTGATCCTTTGGTGTAGTATATCACAGGTGGTTCTCCCTTCTCCGGTCAATCTCCGGTGGTGGTTGGTGGTGATGACCTTTGGTTCTTTGGTTCTTCTCCTTCCCAAGTAAGTGTTTCTCTTCCCAAGCAACCTTTCACTCTCTCTAGGAAGATGACTTATCTATTTTGTGAAGAAGAGATGAATGAACCCACGTACACTTAATCTCTAAATACTTATAATAGGACAAAATCTGAAATCACTATTCACCCCCTATAAAAATGACCAAAATACCCTTTTGGGTTGTCTTTTCATTTCCCAATGACCCGAGACTCAAATCCAACCTCCAAATGGACCTTTCTGACTATTTCAAACCTTCTGGACGCAGCGACACGGTCGAAATGACTATAAGGTCGATAGAAAATAAACTCCCTTTTTAATTTAACAAATTAGTCCCGATACGTCCCATACTGCATCCGACTAAAAATTCAAATTACTGAATTAACATTTCACAGCAATATCAATAACATCACATTCATATATTACCTAAATATCTTTAAGTAATATCAAGAATCATCCATTTTAATATCCACAATTCGGATAAAACCCAAATGAATTAATTAATAATAAAATCCAATTTATCCATTAATTTAAAATATAACCCATTTTAAAAGTCATAAAAATTACGGGGTATTACACAAACGTCATTGAATGCTTTTAAAATTTCTAAATGAAGGAATTTTCCACTTGTCCAAATCTAAGAAACGTTTAGGGACTGTTTAGTCGTGGAAAACTTTTTTCTGATTTCTATTTTCAGTTTTCATCTCCATTTTCACTTTTTATTTTTCGTGGAAAATTTTGGAAAACTAGAAAACGCGTTCGTTTGTTAAAAATATGAAATCATTTTCTACATGCTAATATTCAAAAACTAAAAATTTTGTTCAAAAACTAAAAAATAACAAATTCATTAAATCAACTAATAATTACAAACCCTATGTACCTTTTGTGCAAGATATGATGAGAGATTGAGCTTATCAGAATTGAGATCAAACCCTAGATAAGAGTAATAAGATGTTTAAACATGTGACAAGAGAAATTAGCTAAAATAAATGTGCTGAGAGAAATGGGTTTCCATGTATATTGAGTGATAGATATGGATATTATGTCCCCGCTTTTAAAATTGGATGAGAGAAATGGGTCCCTCTTTTAAAATAAAAAAATATAAAACATTAAAAAGATGTTTTCTAGTTTTTGGAAAATTAGAAAAATAGAAAATTATTTTTCAATTTGAAAAAATGACTTATTTGAACACATTCTATATTTTTCTACCTGGACAAAAAACGTTTTCTAGAAAACACCCTCATTTTTCTAAAACTAAACAGCCCCTTAATATTCCTAGGAAGCTCATAAAATCTTCAAAAAAACTTCCATTTTGGGATCGAACTCCGTGATTAGCTATTGAATCTGCAGCATAGTTTGCTTCTCTGTAAGAGTGCATGAATCTAAATTCCAAAACTTCTGAAATCTTCATAATCTCTTTGATGATAGTTTTTATCCTCCAAGGAATAATATTTGTCTTCATTAAAAGGATATCAATTAGCAGATTTGAGTCAGACTCAACATCAATTTTATAGAATTATCTTTCTTTGTATATCTAAAGGCCTTTAAGAATAGCTTTTGCCCCAGCTACATTATTTGAATCAACCCATCCATAATCTGAAAAGTCCCAAATAAAATAACCCTCACAATTTCTAAGTATACCTCCATGGTCAGATAAACCTTGATTACCTTTGGATGCCTCGTAAATATTCAATTTAAATCTATTATGATCAGGATTATTCCAACTTATAAGAAGACTATGGATTTGGTCTTTAAATCTAGTCATAATAGAGAAAATAGATTTAAGATCCATGAATTGATTTCCACAATTCAAAGGATAATTTGTGGCAATAGATTGGACTGTAAAGATTACATCATGAATGATTTTGGGTGCCATCATTTTGATACCATCATGGATTATTTTATTTCTATGTTTCCAAATCTCCCAAATAATGCAAGTAGGAATAATTTTGACAAGAAATATGATGATACCATTAGCAAGACATCTCAACCACTATTCCATAAGCCTACATTTGAAAAATCTATAAGAAACTTTGATGCTAGTTAGATCGAAAATAAAGGCCATACTTGTGTGGCAATAGTCCCTTTAAGGAATAAATGGTCTAGCTCTTTAGTGTTCAAGCAGCAACATTTACAAATGGGAGCTATGATGATTCTAATAGCTTTAGATTTTCCTCCAAGGGGACTTTGTTGAAATAACATCTCCAAATAAATATGGACATATTTGAAGGAATCAATTTATCCCAGATATTTTTAAGAATCATAGATATTGACTTGGGAGATTTAATCATATGGATAGTAGATTTGAAATTAAACTTACCATCTTCAGTTAATTTTTAGATTTTCTCCCCCTCAATATCTGTTATATATTGCTCTATCTCATGTAAATGACCTCTGAAGCTTTGAATAGACATGGAGCCATAAGAATTTGATATTTTTTTACTTACATCTCATGAATTCAGCCCATAGACTATTTCCATTTATATATTTCCAAGCTACTCTCCATTTAAATGCAGTAAATACATCTTCCAAACTTCTAGGACCAAGACCTCCCTCTTTAGTTTTGTTGTATATGTCCCTCGAGTTAATCCAATGATATCTTCTACCTAATTCCTTATGATTTCCACCAAAGAAATCACTAAAGATGTTATCAATTTTCTTCAAGATTACTTTAGGGGGTTGAAGAGCTATAAGAGAATGTAAAGGAATAATGCTTAGAACAGACTTTAAAATAACTATTCTTCCATAAGATAAGAATTTTGATTTCCAACCAACTATTTTAGATCTGATACTTTCAATCAAACCTTTATAATATATAAGCTTTCTCTTGCCTTTAAAGAGAGGGTAACTAAGATATTTAATAGGGTTATTTCCCTTCACTAGGACTGTAGCTTCTTTAATATTCTTGGATCTTTTGTGAGAAGATTTGGTAGGAATTTCCTCATTGGAGTTCTTAAAATTCAGTTGGCTCCTTCAGAAGATTACAATTTCATCAGCAAAAGATAGATGACTAATAAGAGAGCACTTTCTAGGATGAGAAAAATGGACAGTTATCCCCATTTGCATCTTATTTTAAGGACCCCTGCTTAAAAGTTCTGCAAATAAAATAAACAAACTAGGGGATAGAGGATCCCCTTGTCTTAATCCTCGTGAAGATTGAAAGAAACTTAAGGGTTACTGTAATAACCCATACTTTTAATGATTTAAATAATTATGGGATCAATTATTATTGTGGGATTAATTGAATTAAAATGTGAGAAGTTAATTGTTAATTAATCCGGATTCAAATAAATATTAACTAACGTGCCAAGGGTTAATACTTATTGATTGAATATTACTGTGTGATATGTAATATGGAACTATACACTTCGATAAATTGCCAAGAATAAGAAATACGATAGTTTAGTAAATTAAGCTAGACGCACGTGTGAGTCGTGTCGGGACTAATTTAATGTAATAAAAAGATTAATTATTTTGGTAACTCGTATGGTCATTTCGAGTGCACCGTTGAGTCTGTAAGGGTCGAGATAGTCAGAATAGTATACATGGGTGTTTAGTTTGAGTCCCGGGGCAATTTTAGGCCTAACCGGCGCCCCGAGAGGGCATTATGGTAAATTGTATTTTTTAGTTTAATTAATGGACGAAAATTGGGAGTTATTTTATCATCCACGAGAGGTACATTAGGGTTGAGTGATTAAGAAAGTAAAGAACGGCCATAGACGGTTGGAGGGAGAACAAATTCCAAGAGGGAATGCCTAATTAGCACCACCTTGCACAACCATCTCCACCATCGTGTAGATCGGAACAAGAGGAACACACCCATACCAACAACATCAAGAAATCAGCCGATTAATTTGAGGCAAGTGTTTATTTCTTTCTTTTCTTTAGCAATAACCATATTCATGTTAGTATAGGGATGATATAAACATATGTTGTTCATAAAAGTGATAAAAAAAATTGGAGATTTAGGATGTATGGTTTGAATCTGAGATTAATTAGATTAAACCCTTCATGTATGTAAGATAAAAATCACGTTTTGATGAACTTATGTGAAAAACGAATCTGGAAATCATGTGTTCTTGAATAAGAAATTGAAGAACTGGGGTTTTAGTAATTAATTTGAGGATTTCATATTTCTTTGATGATTCATAATGATTTAATGATTCTATGATGTTAGAATCCATGTGTAATTGTTAGGATTCAATTTGAGAGTGATTAATTGGAGTTTGGAATGATAATTTAGAGGTTTTAGGATTAAAATGGTGGAAAAACGTTGAAATTCTGGGCAGAAGACGAAACAGTGAGTCTCGCGCGAAGTCGCGCGAAGGTCGTTCGAGAGAGATAGGCATCTCGAGCAAAGTCACTCGAACGACACGCGACAGTCGTTCAAACGACATTGCCATATGGTTTGAACGACAAGGTGAATTTCTGGGAAACTTCTTAGGGGCAGTTTTAGAATTTTCCAGTCTATTCGAGTGAGAGAAATTGCCAGTTAACAGATTTAAGACAAGATAGGTCTATGAAGAAGTATGTGAGTTTTATACTTTAATTAATCCGGAAAGGAGAGTTACTTCGAAAATTACTAAAGAGTTATGGTGATTTAGTAATACTATAAAATACGTAATAATGAGAATGAAATGCGTATGGTAATTATATAAAAAGGCTGGGAGAATGCCTATATATATTAATAGGATGTGTGGATACCTCTTACATGCTTAATATTATGTGTATGACATACCTAGCTGCTTGCTATCGCGGGAGGTTATGTAGAGACAGTCTTATCCTGGGTGACCTTCAAGGGGATTATTGACTTGTGTCACATAACATAGGACTGTGAAGACCTATTTGTGAGTTGATAAGTCAGCTGACTATGGGAGCATAGGTATGTGCATGGCCCATAGGTATGTGAACTATGTTCGCCTCCACTATTTGTGTTTTGTGTATATGGTTCGTGGGAGAATTCCGAGCCGATAGTCCTTATTGGAGTATGAGATGTACCGGGACATGATAGCAGAGTATGCAATGCACTACAGGTTTAGCCTTGGGGTGCTGTGTGTATATATATATATATATATATACTGGTGTTATTCCTACTGTGAGATAATCGTAGGTTTTTCTTAAATCACGTATACTGGGAATACTTAACTTACTGTGATAACACTTAAACGAGTTATCAGTAGGAGCGTAAGTTTTTACCTAGTTAGAAGTGTTATAGATGGCTAGGGTGGATTAGTTGTACGTTAGACGTGACCATTCACAGGATTTGGTGTAGTGATATTAGCTGAGAGGTGAGAATCTCATGTGAGAGTTCAAACTAACATGCATTTGATACTTGCTAAAATAAATATTTTTTCACCTCGGGCTCTAACCCGTTTCTTGCATCTCTTTCCTCTTTTTCTATATATATGTATTAGATCAGGTGCTCAGCCACAGGGACACCAGACTTAGAGATTTGGATTGCTTGGCGTGCTGCAGCTGTTGTGGAAGCTGTAGGTCCTTGCATTAGGCACCTCTATCATTTCCCTCAGTTATATATAGATTTTCCATTTAGGGCATGTGTCACCCATTCCTTAGACATTTGATTAGAAATTGTAGTCAGTTTACTTTCCTCTCATTTCATTTGGATTTATTGTTACTATGGTTCTTGGTTTAAAGTTTTGAACTATAATGTTTTATCCAGTCTTATTTATTTCAGTATGTGATTCAGATTTAGTATTTATATTGATTAGTTATGTGGTGGATGGATTATAATTCAATTCTTGGATTTAATGAATGAATGATTTTTTTTTCGAAAAATTGAAAAAGAAAATATTTTGACACCAGCTTAATTAATTATTAGGCGGTTAAAAAGGTTATTATGTTTTCGACAGTGATGCTAAGAATGAACCAACCGATCATTTTGTTCTAAATTTTATAAAGGACTGATCACCCGATATTTAATTTGGTGGGGTGTAACAAGTGGTATCAGAGCATCAGGTTCTAGAGTCCTTTAGGATCTGTACGGCTTATCATCTTTTTAGCTTAGCATTCTTTGATGTCGAGGCTTATTTTTAGGATTGTTGTATTCTTGATTGTGCGTTTACGTCTTCAGCTACTTGAGATTTAACTATAACTGTGGACTAAAAAAATTCTTTATCATCTCAGATGCCTCCTCGACGTGCACCTGAGGACAGGAATGCCCACCCAGAGCCACCGCCAATTCTAGCTCAGGGCATGATGAATGCTACCGAAGTTGCTGCCATCGTTGCACATGCAGTTAATGCATCATTAGAAGTGGTACAGCAGACACCACCCTAGGCACCAGTAGTGGTGCCAGCACTTGTCCACATCTTCTTTACTGCATGGGAGATAGTTAGGTATGTCTTTCAGAAGGCTCACCCTCCAGAGTTCACAGGTAGTTTTGATGTGGTGATTGCTAGCCAGTGGAAGAAGGACATATAGCGACACCTCCGTATGTATGAGTGCACTGAGGTCCAGAGGCAGGTTTTGGCTACCTTTAAGCTGACAGGGGCAGCCTTACAGTGGTGGGAGTCCACTACTACTACAGAGGAGAGAGATCTGATGACGATTGATAATTTCTGGGTGCGGTTTGACCGCAAGTACTTTCCTTCGGTCGTTCAGACTGAGATGAGGCGTAAGATACTAAACCTCACCCAGGAAGGGAAGACCGTAGCTCATTACGAAGAAGATTTTACCATGCTAGTTAATCTGGTACTAACAGAGGTACTTACCGAGGAGGAGAAGATACAGATGTTCATGGATGGCCTCACCTGGAGGATCAGGCAGCATCTTCTGGGTAACCTCTCATTGCAAACCTACACTGATGTGCTTAATGTAGCATAACTACAGTGTTAGGACCACCGCTTCCATATGACTGGGGGCAAACGAGCAGGGGAGTCCAGCCACCAGGGCAGGACAGGAGGTAATGGTGCCAGCGGGGAACAGCCAGCTCAGGGTCAGCAGCGACACGTTGATCAGAGTTCCCAGTAGATGGATTCTAAGTGATTCAGGTTAGGGGGCTTCCGTCAGGGTCAGGGGTTTTAGGCATGTCCAGCAGGGTTAGCCTGGCCATCAGGGCCAACAGGGCCATCTGGGCCAGCAGCAATTTAGGTAGGGCCAGCAAGGCCAAGGGGAGGTGGAAATGGCCAGCAAGGGTAACGAGGGGGAAACTTTGGTGGGAAGTGTTTTATATGTGGCAAGACTGGCCACAAGCGACATGATTTCCTTAGAGGGGCGGAGCCCGGCAGCAGTAGCAGGGTGCTCGACAGGAGCCCCAGAGACGAATTTTTCCCACTGCCCTCCCAGCACCACCTCAGATGCCAGCGCTACCAGCCATTCCAGCAGGGAAAACTTCAGTATTGACGGGTTTATAACCTCCATCAGGCCGCAGCCCCACGGGCTCCACCCGCGATTGAGGGTATGTTTTCTATACAGGGGACTATGGGGCATATGTTATTTAATACGGGGGCCACACATCGTTTTATTTCCAAGAGGTTACTTCTGTAGATTCTCCTTTGGGTAGTGGTTCACTGATTTACTTTATATGTCGAGGGGTGGGTATAGATATTGGGAGACTTACTTTAACTGCCGACATGCTTGTGTTAGAGATGTCCGAGTATGATGCGATTATCGGTATGGATTGGCTTGTTGCATATAGGGCCATTATCGATTGATTTAGTAGGACTATTATTTTTGCTATACCTGATCAAGAGATGTTCCTGGTGGCGATGCCTCGTCCTAAGGAAGGATCGTCCACTCATTTGTATTATATAGAGGACGAGACCTCTTGTAATACCCCGTATTTTTATGGCTGTTAAGTATGAGGTTAATTAAATGGAATTACTTTTAATTTGAGATAATTAATTGGGAAATTAATTCGAATTTAAATACTAGCGGGACGAGAGTTAGTATTTGGTTATTATTATGTTATTGAATATTACTGTTATTATTACGTTATTGAATATTACTGAGTGATTATGGTAATATGTGATCATTGATTTTATTAAAATTATCGCGAGGCAGAAATACGACAATTTGAGAAATTAAGTTGGGACGCGGGTGTCAGTCGCGTCAGGAATGAAATTAATTAGAGTAAAAATTAAATCGTATTTTTATCAACCGAATGGTCATTTTGAGTGCGCCAACGTGTTCGGAAGGGTCGAAATAGTCAGAAAACACTAGCCGAGAGTTTAGTTTGGGTCCCGGGATATTTTTAGACCAAACCGGCAACCCAGAAGGGTATTTTGGTAATTTTAAAATATTAGGAATTTAAACCCACGAATTTTAGAGTTAAATTAGAGATTATTAGAGGGGCCACTAGGGCCATTACCAACAAAAGATAAGAGAGTGGGCTACAGGAGTTTTGAGAGAAGTTGGAGAGAGGTTACAAGAGAGCCAAACCAAAGCCATCACCCATCACCACCATTCTGGAAGGATTTGTGACAGAAAGAGGAGAAATTCAGCCTAGAATCACCAACAACAAATCTGAAGAACAACCCTAAGGCAAGTGATTTGATGTTATTAAGTTCAATGAATATTTCCTCCATGTTTAGTGTAGGAATTGTATATGCCTTGATAGTTTTGATGAAAAACCCAATGGGATTGTTGTGAAACTCGTGATTTTGGATAGGGATTGCATGTACAATGATTATGGACGAATTCAATACGCAAAAATGTAACTTTTGATGATTTAAAAATGGATTAATAAGAAGTCTTGGTAGTCAATTAAATTCTGAGTTCATGTTCATAGGGTTTGGGGCAAGAATTGGGGATTTATGATTATTGCATGTTGATTATTAAGAATTGACCGCAAAAATATATTAAAGAGTGACCTAGGGTGACATAAAATAGTTTAAAATCATTAAAACTTTATTGGGATGATCTTAGGATGGATTTAGAGAAGAGAAAAATGAAGAAAAACAAAGTTGGGAAATTTCTGGGCGTACTCTGCCATCTCGTTAGAAGACCTGCCCAGGTCGTTCGAACGACCTCATTCGAACGAGTCTTCTAACGAGATTACAGTACCCCTTCTAACGAGTTCGTTCAAAGCCCTTCGTTCTAACGACACTCATTCGAACTACCTCGTTCGAACAAAATTTTTAACGAGTTGACAAAATGGCCTTTTTAGGCCTGATTTTATTTCGAACTTCCAGTAGACTTATTTAATTGAGTGTTAACCTTCCCTTGTTGACTAGTGGGTATAGTTGTGAGATTGGAGTAAGTTGAGGATTAAAACTTAGAATTTTGTAATAAACCGGATGACATCTATGGGTTAGGAAATAAGTACTTGAATTTGCGACGTGAGAAGAGTTGATTATCTATTGATGTATATTGATCGGGAACTTGTAAGTGTACTACATTAATGACGGTATAGGAATGTAAAATATACCTTTATTAATATTATAAGATATCTAAGATGTGTGAATGCTTAGTATATGTGGTTATCTGTGTATAACATACCTACCTTACTTGCTATCACGGGAGGTCGGCGTTCGATCAGGGCCATCTAATCTTTGTGTGCCTACGGGGGGATTTAAATTGGTACCTCGAGAACATAGGTTAAAGAATGACTTATTGAGAAGTTAATAAGTCTGCTGATCATGGGAGCGTAGGTATGTGCGTGACCCATGTGATGTGAACTATGTTCGCCTCCATTATGTGTGTTTGTTACTTGTCGAAACGGTTCCTGAGAGATTCGGAATACGTGATCCATATGTACGTGATGTACCGGGATTTGATAGCAGAGTATGTGTGTACCGTAGCTTAGTCTAGGGGTGCCATTATTGTATATTTATGATGAGATTGATATACTGAAATATTGAAATGAACTGTTTATATAAGTACAAGTGTGAATTAATGTAACATCTTTGTAGAGTTAAAAATGGGAAAACTCTTTGTAATTATTGTAACTAATTCTGAGGAATGAAGGTAAAACTCTCAGTTTATATTAAGACGTCGGGAATTAAACCATGAATAGTATAGTAAAAATCAGATATTGAATTGGACTAGTTAGTTAATGGAATAACTAGAATGGGTATGGGTACGTAGGAGTGCACAATTAGTTGAGAGATAAGGAACTCATGTGAGTGCACGCGCTATCATGTATTTTATATTCATTATTTAATGATATTAAACACTTGTTGTATTTTAAACTGTTTTCACAATCGGGCTCTAACCCGTTTGCTTTCAAATCCACTTTTCTTGTAAAAACCTTTTAGGTGCCCAGCCATAAGGACACCAAGCTTAGGAGTTCCATTCCAGTGACGTACTGTAGTTGCTGTGAAAGTTACAGGACCTCGATTATAGACGCCTCCACTTTCTACCTTGATTCCATTTCAGACTTATTTATCTGTAGGTCATGTCGCCCCTTTTCTCTTAGAGACAGTTTATTTATCCAGTTTCATTTCAGTTTTGGTTGTAATTAATTAGTGGTTCACACTTTGTATTCAGTTTTATTCAGTATTTCAGACTATTTCAGAGGAGTGTTCCTCCAGATTCATTTATTCCTTTTTTTGTTGTAATGTGACTGTAATGTGGTTGTGGTATCATTATTTCATAATTTAATACTTGTTGCATGTTAATCTAATTTAATTAAAATTGACAACTCACTTTTTAAATATTAGGTTGCTAGTAATCGTTAAAATGTTTTCGACAATGATGCTATGAACTGAACCAACTTGACATCTTGTATTAATTTGAATAAAGGAGTAACTACCCGATATTTAATTAGTTGGGGTGTCACAGGTGGTATCAGAGCATCAGGTTCTAGTGTCCTTTAGGATCTGTGCGGCTTATTTTGCTTCTAAGCGTAGCTTTCTTTGATATAGAGCCCTATGTTTAGGATTGTTGATTTCTTTGGTGAGATTTCGTTCTCCTACTATGATATATACGATAGTGAATCTTATTTGCATTCGGGTGTATTCGGGTGCCGAACAATGCAGTACGTCAAGCGAAGACTGTTGGGCGAACAGCAGGAGGCAAAGATTAGTTGAGGTTATTTAAACTTATTAATGAAGGATGACCGTAGTTGAAGTCACCCATATTATGGCACGAAAGTCCAGGACGGTATAGACGGCTAAGGCGCAATTTGCGACTTCCAGGTACAACTATAGCAGGAGTGTGGTTGAATGAGACTCACCCAACAAGGTAGGAATGGGAGAGAAAGAGTTAGGTGAAACATTGAAGTGAACCAGCAGTGGAAATACTCGAAATGCAGAGATGTCGGGTGCTAGCCTAACTAATAATATATTCAAAGGCTTGGACATATGTCGGGGTATGGCCAATCGAGAGTGAAAATCTGGGGTAAATTTTTTCTTATCTCGTAAGAACGGAATTTCAATGGTGAGAGACAATCACCACACTAAGAAGGGGAATGTGACGTCAAGAGAAGGAGTACACGTATGGTTTGACCATAAGTTCCTTCACCAGATGTTCAGGGTGAAAGGCGAATGTTGTTCTGAACTCACATAAGAGGGTCGGATAGAGGTCACTTTGTGAGAAGAAATTTAATTATTTAGTGAACCTTACACCGGGAGAAGTAGGTGAAAAGGAGAAGAGGATATCAAGGGAGAAATTACAAAAAAAAAAAAGAATTGTTAACTCTTTTGGGGAATTCTGCTTGTACGGACAATGCAGATGGTAATAATGTCGCGTAGTGTTAATTTGGAGGTAAACGTTTCCTTGGGTGGGGGAGATGCAATAATCGAGGATCTTTATAGAGTAAAACTGGGAAAATGGTGTTGGAGAAGCACCACAAGGGGAAGACTCGACGGGGAACCCGTTAAAATAATTCGAATAGCTTAATTATTACCGAGAGATGGTGATTTCAGTAAGAGATGTGGAAATTAGTAGCGTGTTCCTTAGGTTTGTTAAGCTAAGGGAACAATGGAGGTAGTCAACAGAGCCGAGACTACCAACGTCCGAGAGAAGGACCACCTTAACAGGGTCAGTGTGACCGAAGATAAGTGGAGTATGTGTAGAGGTATTTTGTGGGAAGTGAAACCCGTGCATTATATATGTTTTTTGATGCAAGTGTAAGGATAAAGGTATTGTTCCTGGAAAGGGCATCAGTTATTGAAATATTCGGTTTCGTACGGACGGGTGTGTTAAGTCCAGGAACCATTTGAGCAGTCAGGATGATTGTCAGGATAGAAGTATGTGTTATATCCTCATATAATGTTGCGTGTTGGTTGGGGCATGAACGTGTTGTTACATTTGTTATTATGGTTATTTTTGCTTGAGAGTCGAGTTAAGTGAGTATCGACAAAATAAAAAAATAAAAATAAAAAAATGTGAATATTTTCCCAGATATTGTGGGGTTATCTTTATTGTCATCCGCGGAGGATGAATGGGTATATTGATAGTGGTATATACCATATTGGAACTACTAGTTTAGTGTTGCGATATACGAGTATGATATTATCCTAATTATGGTTTTTAATATGCTCATACCCATAGTGTGCTGGTATTGCAAGTTTATCGGGGTTACTACCTTGGGGTAGAATGTTTTGATCTGGCAAGGCCCCATCTGTGAGAGGGACGGGCTCGTAATTGTATATTTTAATATATGTATATATATATATTGTTTTGATTTCAAAAAGTATAATGGTCTTGGATATTTAATCCCAGTCTGCATAGGGATTTACTTGGTACGATTCGTATGAAATTGGTTTACTAGTCAGTGAAAAGATTTAGCTGGTTATTATAATTAACGCTCAGGATGTAGTAATAAGAAGAGTGCATGGTTTTATCACCCTTTAGAGAGTTGGGAGTTTATGCTCATAGCTGTGTGTCTGGGGACGGGATTTTGGGAGCCCCGATTATATTTGCATGTTGTATATGGAATGTGATTACCATCAATGTCAAGAGAAAGTGTCTTTCGGAAAGAGTTACTTGTTTAAGTGTAATTGAGGAAGGGGATGTAACTTTGTTGTTAAGAGACGGGAATATAGGGGTACATGTTATGAACTGAGGGCTTAACGGATCTCGATAATCGACAATGTTAGGTAGTAGTGTATCGGGGGGTTCCTTGTTTGGATTTCGCTTTGCGAGACATCCCACGCATGAAACTTAGCGTAAGGTTGGTAGTAGGGAGATGTTTGACCATTCATCCATAAATTGGATACCTCGATCGTGATGTAGGTAAGTAGTTATAACGGGAAGTTAACAAGGTCAATTACGATGTAAGGCCAGTAGAGCCAGTTGTTAGTAAAGAAGTACTGATAATGTTGGTGTTGTTACGACAGGTTGAAGGATGCATTGAGGTTAAGGAGGATTTAGGATTTCACATTCAGAGGTGATTGGGAATGCCCAAGTGGTATAGCCACGTTGTAAATGCAGCAACAATAAAGAGCTTGGAATACGTATAAAGCGTAAATAATGTTTAAAATCGTATGATTGGGTTATAAGGGGTGTAGACGTCTTGGTTGTTAATGTAGTAGTCACCGGAAGAAGGGACATAGATGGGCGAGATTATTATTTATGGGATTAAACGTCGTAAGATAAGGTGTTAATGAATATCATGTGTAATCAGTATAGCACGTTCGAATTTGGTGAAAATGCAGTGGAAAACCATTTATAAGGGGTATCTCTTGGGAAGGCAAATATTCTACTATTATGAAAAATTTGGAGTAGAGTTCCGACCCATCAAATGTTGAGGGTGACTCATGAGTAAAAAAATAAAATAAAAAATAAAAAAATAAAAAATGAGGGTGTCATTAAGATATAAAGGATCCAGATGTGCACAACGTGGTGAAAAGTGCAAGGGTCGAAACTTTGGTAAACGCCGAGAGAAGAAAAAAGTCATTAAGTAACACTTAACGGGAAGTATTATACGTGAAAGTCGGCATTAAAAGGGGTATAGTAAGTAGCAGATCGGTCGGAGGTAACATGATCAACTAAATAATTTTGTATCAAGCCGACGAATCCAGAAACGAAAGAGTCAAGTTAGTAAATTTCCTTGAGGGGTAGCAAAGTTATTGATAAGTAACGAGTTTCTTCGAATATGTGGGGCATGTGGTCCAGAAGGAGAGAAATTGTTATATACTTGGGTGATTTACACTATTAGATAGTGAAAACGCCGGTACGTGGTTCGACGCAGTATTATTCATAACTAAGAGGAGATCCCCAAAATCCACCTTCAACGGGAGGAAGCAAGAAGTAGTGGAAATATGTTTCGTTTGGAGAAGGTTGTATTACCTATAGCCCGAGGTGTAGGCGCAAGGTTATTGACGACTGGTGGATTGTATAAAAGAAATTTTTGATTCATTGCGATATTTTTATTTCCAAATCGGGTAAAACTAGTAGGTGTGGTACATTGTGGTAATGGAGAGAGGATATTATCAAATGGTAGAGTTGGGTAAACACACCCGTATCTATTTATGGTGGACAAGTGCTTACAATTTTTTAGGTGAAACACCACCCGGCTGAAGAAGTTTTCCCTTGTGTAAAGGTTACAACGTCAGGAACAGAGATTCAAAGAAGGGGCAAGAGTAATCAGATGTGTTATTGATTTCTTCCAGGATGGGAGTTTGGTGTGTTGCTAAACACGGGAGTTAGTGCGTAGTGAGGTGCGGACTCACGATAATATTAATATAATGCGGCTAATGATGTATAATCTATTTTTATTTGAATATTGTTTAATAAGAGCACAACGTGAGGTGCATTCATTGAAGTGTATTCTGATAAAGTATCAAGTCTGTAAACAAGCTTGTTGTGAAGCGAGGGATTTAGTAATTGGGCCTTTCTTTATATTTTTGTTTTGAGTACTATAGGATACCTAAAATTTTCCCAAGTATGCCTTACTTTTCGAATTTCGGGACAAAATTCCATTATTAGGGGGGAAGTATGTAATACCCCGTATTTTTATGGTTGTTAAGTATGAGGTTAATTAAATGAAATTACTTTTAATTTGGGATAATTAATTAGGAAATTAATTCGGATTTAAATACTAGCGGGACAAGAGTTAGTATTCGGTTATTATTATGTTATTGAATATTACTGTTATTATTACGTTATTGAATATTACTAAGTAATTATGGTAATATGTGATCATTGATTTTATTAAAATTATCGCGAGGCAGAAATACGACAATTTGAGAAATTAAGTTGGGACACGCGTGTCAGTCGCGTCAGGAATGAAATTAATTAGATTAAAAAGTAAATCATATTTTTATCAACCGAATGGTCATTTTGAGTGCGCCAACGTGTCCGGAAGGGTCGAAATAGTCAGAAAACACTAGTCGAGAGTTCAGTTTGGATCTCGGGACATTTTTAGGCCAAACCGGCAACCCAGAAGGGTATTTTGGTAATTTTAAAAATTTAGGGATTTAAACCCACGAATTTTAGAGTTAAATTAGAGATTATTGGAGGGGCCACTAGAGCCATTACCAGCAAAAGATAAGAGAGTGGGCTACGGGAGTTTTGAGAGAAGTTGGAGAGAGGTTACAAGAGAGCCAAACCAAAGCCATCACCCATCACCACCATTCTGGAAGGATTTGTGACAGAAAGAGGAGAAATTCAGCCTAGAATCACCAACAACAAATCTGAAGAACAACCCTAAGGCAAGTGATTTGATGTATTAAGTTCAATGAATATTTCCTCCATGTTTAGTGTAGGAATTATATATGCCTTGATAGTTTTGATGAAAAACCCAATGGGATTGTTGTGAAACTCGTGATTTTAGATAGGGATTGCATGTAGAATGATTATGGACGAATTCAATACGCAAAAATGTAACTTTTGATGATTTAAAAACGGATTAATAAGAAGTCTTGGTAGTCAATTAAATTATGAGTTCATGTCCATAGGGTTTGGGGAAAGATTTGGGGATTTATGATTATCGCATGTTGATTATTAAGAATTGACCGCAAAAATATGTTAAGGAGTGACCTAGGGTGACTTAGAATAGTTTAAAATCATTAAAACGTTATTGGGTTGATCTTAGGATGGATTTAGAGAAGAGAAAAATGAAGAAAAACGAAGTTGGGAAATTTTTGGGCGTACTCTGCCATCTCGTTAGAAGACCTGCCCAAGTCGTTCGAACGACCTCATTCGAACGAGTCTACTAACGAGATTATAGTACCCCTTCTAACGAGTTTGTTCGAACGACACTCGTTCAAACTAGATCGTTCGAACGAGATTTCTAACGAGTTGAGAAAATGGCCTTTGTAGGCCTGATTTTATTTCGAACTTCCTGTAGACTTATTTAATTGAGTGTTAACCTTCCCTTGTTGACTAGTGGGTATAGTTGTGAGATTGGAGTACGTTGAGGATTAAAACTTAGAATTTTGTAATAAATCGGATGACATCTATGGGTTAGGAAATAAGTACTTGAATTTGCGACGTGAGAAGAGTTGATTATCTATTGATGTATATTGATCGAGAACTTGTAAGTGTACTACATTAATGACGGTATAGGTATGTAAAATATACCTCTATTAATATTATAAGATATCTAAGATGTGTGAATGCTTAGTATATGTGGTTATCTGTGTATAACATACCTACCTTACTTGCTATCACGGGAGGTCGGCGTTCGATCAGGGCCATCTAATCTTTGTGTGCCTACGGGGGGATTTAAATTGGTACCTCGAGGACATAGGTTAGAGAATAACTTATTGAGAAGTTAATAAGTATGCTGATCATGGGAGCGTAGGTATGTGCGTGACCCATGTGATGTGAACTATGTTCGCCTCCATTATGTGTGTTTGTTACTTGTCGAAACGGTTCCCTAGAGATTCAGAATACGTGATCCTTATGTACGTGATGTATCGGGATTTGATAGCAGAGTATGTGTGCACCGCAGCTTAGTCTAGGGGTGCCATTATTGTATATTTATGATGAGATTGATATACAGAAATATTAAAATGAACTGTTTATATAATTACAAGTGTGAATTAATGTAACATCTTTGTAGAGTTAAAAATGGAAAAACTCTTAGTAATTATTGTAACTAATTCTGAGGAATGTAGGTAAAACTCTCAGTTTATATTAAGACGTCGGGAATTAAACCATGAATAGTATAGTAAAAATCAGATATTGAATTAGACTAGTTAGTTAATGGAATAACTATAATGGGTATGGGTACGTAGGAGTGCACAATTAGTTGAGAGGTGAGGAACTCATGTGAGTGCACGCGCTATCATGCATTTTATATTCATTGTTTAATGATATTAAACACTTGTTGTATTTTAAACTGTTTTCACAATTGGGCTCTGACCCGTTTGTTTTCAAATCCACTTTTCTTGTAAAAACCTTTTAGGTGCCCAGCCACAAGGACACCAAGTGTTGATACCAAATTTAGTCCGCTGACATGGCTCAATAAAGTGAAGACACATGGCAATCTACGTGGCAACAATAAATACTTTCGAGGAACTCAGACGCTCCGAGGAACCATGATACAACGAGGAACACTGCTTCCCCGACCAACTCAGACGTTCCGACTTACAAGATCTCTCCGAGGAACTTCCGAGTACCTAGAAGCTTAGGCGGTCCGAGCAACTCAAGCGGTCCGAGCTGCACCACGAACAAAGCATTAATAGCAGGATAATCAAGAGTTTGACTGTTCATTAAATGCTTATCATTCAGACGCATACGCTTAAGGGGCATTGAATGTATTACCCTTTCATATGTACATCATTTAATGTATTACCCTTTCGCATTACAGCCTCATGGCTATTAATACATTGTACAATCCTCATTGTAGAGGGACCGGAATTTCTTGATAGAACTTGTAATCGAGAATTCCCAAACACTCAGCAATAACATAACAGTGGACGTAGGCCATTCTTATAAGGCTGAACCACTTTAAAAATTCTTTATCTCATTTATTTATCCGTGATTGAATAATTAGATATGATCTAATTTTTTACATCAACAGATTGGCGTCGTCTGTGGGAAACGACTGGTAATATAGTTTTTCACCAAAAATAATCCGTTACAAATGGCTGATATTCCAGAATCTAGCAATCGAAACGCTGGAAGCCCTCCAAATCCATCTGCTCCGCCAAATATTCCAGATCTTGCTGCAATAGTGACAATCTAGCTTAGGTCCAGACCGTCATGCAAGAAACTATGCGTCTACTTATACAAACCCTCTATAGCGGTGCACCAACCCATTCAAGACCACGAAGTATTCAAAGAAATACCCGTGCATCTTCTTCGCGTACTAGGCGTACCAATTCATATCGCAATGAGGAGTCTGAAGATTTTTGTTATCAACCTGGACGAACTTCGTCAGTGCGAGCCACAGATACTGAACAACGTATCACTCTCTCCCCAGAAAGGACCAGTGCGCTAGAAAGATTAAGCAGAGTCTCTCCTTTCGATCGATTAGGTTCTAGGAGGAGCAAAAGTCCTCCTAGAACCCCATCGAGGAGTTTTCGACGACCATCAGACTTAAGGGAAGGATCCGCCCAGTCGCGACCAGTTGTTCGTCAAGATAGATCCCAGGAAGCCACCTCAACTCGATCAGCTGCTCAAACCAACAGGCCCGAGGAAGGAAATGATGCATGGAAAGGTTCTATTCAAAGGCTGGAGGATAGATTGGGGGAAATGGTTAAAGCTAAGAACCCTCTACAACAAACTTTTATTCGAGGAACACCTTTTGTCCAGGCCATTATAGATTTTTCAACACCATCAAAATTCAAAGCACCTGTTGTGACCCCCAATTATGATGGAAAGACTGACCCTGTCCTTCATATAGAACAATACCAAGCTGCAGCCGACATCTATGCTGTTCCAGATGAGATGAGATGCAGGGCATTCTCGGGAACTCTTACCGGATCTGCTCAAATATGGTATAATAATCTTCCTCGGGATAAGATTTCAACTTTCTTTCAACTGGCCGAGTTATTCATTGGGAATTTCTGTTTTGGGGCAAAGCCAGTTAAACGAGTAGCACATTTGTTAAGTGTTAGACAAAAAGCTGGTGAAAGTACCAGAGATTATATAACTCGTTTTAATAACGAGAAGCTCGAAGTCATTGACTATGAGGAAAAGACAACGATTACTGCCTTGATGAGTGGACTACTGCCCAACAAATTGTACTACACTTTGGCCAAAGATCCACCGAGAACCATGTCAGACCTGATGGGAAAAGCGTCCAAGATTATGAATGCCGAGGAATCTATGGCTGCGAAGAAGAATATGGATGCTAAAGAAACCAAGGTGGAAGGTGATAAAGCTAAGAAGAAAGAGCATAAGAACAATGGTAATGACAAAAATTCAAGAACAAGGTCAGTATGGGATGCAATGAAGAAATTTGATAATTATACTCCTTTGAAGAAGGATATCAACCATATTCTAGAAGAAATCAAGAGCAACGAGGAATTAAACTGGCCAGAGAAAATGAAGGCAGACCCTGACAAGAGGAATAAGGCAAAGTATTGCGAGTTTCATAAAGATCATGGCCATATGACAAAAAATTGCATAGCTCTTCAAAATGAGATTGAAACACTCATCAGAGAGAGGTCTAGATCTCATTTTGAGGATCGCCCGAGAAACAACGACCGAATAAGAGAGAGGTTTATATCTCCTCGTCGAGTAGAGGAGAACAAGAAAAGAAACCATGAAGTTGATCCCGAAGACGGCCCCGATCTTCCCAAGAGACCAAGGCAGCCAGAACGAGAGGTATTTTCAATACGCTTTGGGTCATTTGACTGTAATGTTATAACAGGTGGAGATGCAGGAGGAGGAGACCTTACTGCCGAGAGAAAAGCTTACCTCTGTGAGGCTCAAGCTTGCTCGTACATTCAACAAATAAATCTAGCTGAGGAGGATCGCCCGAGAAAGGTGAACAAAGAGAAGTTGGTCATTGGGTTCTCAAAGAATGACCTTGCAGGTGTTCTATATCCTCATGATGACCCATTGGTGATCAAGATGAGAATGAAGGAGGTAATAATTTCAAGAGTACTGGTCGACAATGGTAGCTCGGCAGACATCATGTTCTACTCGTGCTTCGATAGTTTAAATCTAAAGCTATCTCAACTGGAGCCTTATCATAGACCCCTCCTCGGTTTTGCTGGCGAGAAAGTATTTCCACTGGGGACGATCAAGTTGGATATATTCATTAGCACGTGGCCTGCTTGTCGAACAGAAAGAATACGCTTCTTCGTGATGGATAAGAATGTTCAATCATCATACAATATCATCATGGGAAGAGTAGGATTGAAGAAATTTGAGGTTGTACCATCTACAGTGCATCAATGCCTAAAGTTTCCAATAAATTTTGGAGTAGGAGTTGTGAAAGGTGACTAGAAAGTAGCTCGGGAATGCTATTATTCATCCGCCGAGCAAGAAGAAGTGGAGGAATCAAGGAAAAAGACTACTACTTATCAAGTGGAAGAAGGGGTAAAAATTGAAACATTGGATCCTAGAGATGAATCGCAACTCGTGAAGGGTCAAGTGGTTGCGTGAAGGGTCAAGTGGTGGAAGATATTGAAAACATCAGCCTGGACGACGAGCACCCTGAACGAACTACTCAAATAGGTTCGTCGTTGGAAGCCTCACTAAAACAGGAATTGATAACTTTCTTAAGAAGCAGAAAGCAAACTTTTACGTGGAGTCATGAGGATATGCCAGGGATAGACCCAAATTTCTTATGTCACGAACTCAATGTGAATAAGGAGATTAAGCCTGTGAAGCAGAGAAGAAGAGTATTCAGCCCCGAGAAGAATAAAGCTATACAGGAATAAAGTCGAGAAGCTCCAGAAGGCTTGTTTTATTGAAGATGTTAAATATCCAGACTGGTTAGCAAATGTGGTGATGGTGAAGAAGAAGAACAATAAATAGAGGATGTGTGTAGACTTCACCGACCTCAACAAAGCATGCCCAAAGGATCACTTTCCACTGCCCCTAATTGATCAACTGGTGGATGCTACCTCGGGACACGAGCTGCTGAGCTTCATGGATGCTTATTCTGGTTACAATCAGATTAAAATGAAACCTGAATACAAGGAGAGTACTTCTTTCATTACCCCTAGGGGAACTTATTGTTTTAATGTTATGCCTTTTGGTTTGAAAAATACAGGTGCGACATATCAGAGGCTGATGAACAAAGTCTTTGCTGAACAAATCAGTTGCAATATGGAAGTCTATGTTGACGATATGCTAACAAAGAGTAAGAAAGCTGCCGATCATCTAGTTGACTTAAGTCAGACTTTTGATCAACTCGATAAATACCAAATGAAGCTGAACCCGACGAAGTGCATATTTGGAGTACGAGAAGGCATGTTTCTCGGGTACATTGTCAATCAACGAGGCATTGAGGCGAATCCTGAAAAGATCAAAGCTCTATTAGGACTGCGATCTCCAACGACGAAGAAAGAGGTGCAAATTCTTACAGGACGAGTAGCAGCACTCAACAGATTTGTATCGCGAGAAACTGATCGATGTCTCCCATTCTTCAAAACACTCCGAAAGACTTTTGAGTGGAATGATGAATGTGAGAAGGCTTTTCAAGACTTGAAGAGATATTTGGGAGCACTTCCACTGTTGTCCAGGCCGGTGATGGGAGAAAAATTGTACTTGTATCTAGCAGTATCGAAGAATGCAGTTAGCTCGGCATTAATAAGAATGGAGAATGGAGTACAAAAACCAATCTATTACACAAGTAAGGCCTTCCGAGGAGTAGAGATCAGATATCCAAGGCTGGAAAAGTTAGCACTGGCACTGATTGGGGCGAGTAGGAGAATGAGACCATACTTCCAGGCTCATACTATAGTAGTATATACTGATATGCCATTGAGGCAAGCCCTTCATAAACCCAAAAAATCAGGGAGATTGATGTACTGGGCAATAGAGCTCGGTGAATACGATATAGTCTATGAACCCAGATTATCGCTTAAAGGGCAAGCTGTAGCGAATTTTATAGCAGAGTTCACCTATCCTGATACCCCCGAGGAGCAAAAGTTGCTCGCTGATCAACCTGTGGATGTTACAGGATCAACAAACACAAGCTCAGACCAACTCCGATTGGTAAAAAGGCAAGGGGATGTTACAGGATCATCAAATTCGAGCTCAGACCAACTCCGGTTGGTAAAAGGGCAAGAAAAGATGGTCGACGAAGAGGGAGAAGTATCAGGGGAAGATGAAAGGAAGCAATAAATATTTCACCGAGGAACTCTGTCAGATCAGAAGTTTAAAGACGAGTTACCCATATGGAGGCTATATGTAGATGGCTCATCTTGCACAACAGGTAGTGGGGCAGGGATAGTTTTGATCACTCCGGACGAGGTCGATATGGAATACGCCCTACGTTTCCAATTCAAAGCTTCCAATAATGAGGCTGAATATGAGGCTATGATTGCAGGTCTTAATTTGGCAAAAATTATGGAAGCGCAGCAGATTATTATCTTCAGTGATTCTCAATTAATCGTAAATCAAATGTTGGGAATATATACAGCCAAAGGAGAATTAATGATCAAATACCATGCAAAGGTGATGGAGTTGGTATCAGAATTTGCTGTTATTCAGCTGGTCAGAATACCAAGAATGGAGAATGCAAGAGCATATGCCCTAGCTCAATTAGCATCAGCTACTCATACCCAGCTACGAAGAACAATCCCAATTGAAGTTTTAGCTAGTCGGAGTATAGATGAAGATTTGGCGATGAACTTTATCACCCTTGATTTAGGACCATCTTGGATGGATCCCATCAGGGCATATATTGAGGAGGGAGAATTACCAATTGACAAGCTCGCAGCCAAGAAATTAAAGTTTAAAGCTGCTCGGTATGTATTAACTAACGGTATTTTATATAGACGAGGAGTTATGGCAGGTTTGCAAAGATGTGTACATCCCTCCGAGGTGAAAGACTTGATTGAAGAGATCCATGAAGGGTCATGTGGAGCCCATGTAGCAGGTCGGACGCTTTTGCAAAGGATGATGAGGCAGGGATATTACTGGCCGATGATGAGGGCTGATTGTGTAGCCTATGCCAAGAAGTGAGACAAGTGCCAGCGCTTTTCCTCCATCCGAAGAACTCCATAAGCATTGTTGACACCCATCACTTCCCCTTGGCCATTTGCCATGTGGGGAATAGATTTGGTCGGACCACTGCCAACGACTAGAGGAAGGTTCAAATAACTCGTCGTCGCAGTGGATTATTTTACTAAATGGGTGGAAGTTAAACCTCTCATTGATATGACATACGAGAAGGTGTACCAATTTATTTGGAAGAACATCATTTGTCGATATGGTCTTCCTCGTGCTTTCATCACAGACTATGGAACATAATTTGATAACGAGGAGTTTGCTGCCTATTGTCATCAATCAAATGTGTTGAAGATCCACTCAACACCAGGGCATCCTCAAAGCAATGGACAAACTGAAGTGACAAACAGAACACTGCTAAATGGCTTGAAGAAAAGACTGGACGATGCGAAAGTAAATTGGATCAACGAGTTACAGTCAGTACTGTGGGCTTACCGAACTACTCCCCGAGTAGCAACTGGAGAATCTCCATATATGCTAGCGTTTGGAAGTGAAGCTGTTATACCTGCCGAGTTGGGCCTCCCAACACACAGGGTACTGAATTTCAATTCTCCTGTCAGCGACTTAATGAGAAGATTGGATTTAGACATGCTCGAGGAAGTTAGAGAAGAAGCAGCCATCAGAAATGCTGCATACCAACAACGAACATCTCTATTCTACAATAAGAGGGTGAAGAAGTGCAACCTGAAAGAAGGAGACTATGTGCTGAAGAAAGTAATTCAAAAGCACAACAAACTGGAGGCAAACTGGCATGGGCCATACCGAGTTACAGAAGTTGTTCGAACAGGAACTTACCGAATAGCAACTTTAGAAGGGGAGGAGTTTAAGAATGCATGGAACGCAGAGCACCTGCTCAAGTATTATTAGTGATGTGTATTTTCTCCTTTTATTGAAAGTTTTTCGGGGAATACTAGTGCTACACACTACTCGGCAAAACTCGGGCTACTAAATTTTTTTCTCGAAAACACCAGCTAAGGTTGGTCGAGAAACAAATGTATTCCTCCGGGAAGTAAAGCTACCTATATTCCTCCGGGAAGTAAAGCTACCTGTATTCCTCCGGAAAGTAAAGCTACCTCTATTCCTCCGGGAAGTAAAGCTACTTGTATTCCTCCGGGAAGTAAAGCTACTTGTATTCCTTCGGGAAGTAAAACTATGTGTTTCTCGAGAAATAAAAATATTCTTACAAATGCCAACTTATGCTGGTTAGGAAGTAAATATATTCTTGGAAACGCCAACTAAAAGCTCCTCGTAGAGGAAAAATCCACTAACTATGGCTGGTCGGGGATAAAAACCCACTAACTGTAGTTGGTCGAAAAGGAAATTTACCGACCTTGGTTGGTCGGAAACATTTTATGAATATGAGAAAATGATCAAGCAAAATTATTGATACTCGTGACTTTTTAAAATTATTAGTAAGTTGGTCGAGAAATAACTTAGTGAGTTGGTCGAGAAACAACTTAGTAAGTTGGTCGAGGAATAACATAGTAATTTTTTAATGACTACCACAAATTCAAGCTAGTCGATAATAAGTTGATCGACAAACAACACAAAACAACACAATATTGTTATCTCTTTAATAGACATACATGCACAAATGTAAAGTATTTTACAAGACAATAGCAATTAAGATTGCGAACAAAAATAACAGTCTTTCATTAAATCCAAAAACAAATTACATTGAGAATGAAATGTATACTAACTATTACATCAAAATTCCTACTCTATTGGTTTCTTCCCCTCTGCTTTTGAAACAGGTTCCTTGCCAGCAGGCGGATCATTTAAAGCAAGAGGAGAGTTTATGAAGTTCAAATCTTTTAACATCCTGATATTCATCACAGATGGTCGATCTAGAAGGTGCTCGGGACGAGATATCTCAACACTTGAATGGATATTGTAGTCGCCGAGATACTTGGAAATTAAGCATCGAGGAATGGCCCGAGCAGGGATCCAACTCATGTCGAGCTTGAATGGTGGCACTGGAAGGTCGAGCAGCCCAAGATCATGGTAGTCCCACAGGTAATGACCCTGTTCGAGTTGCAGAACACACAAGGCATTCAACCAGCCTTGCTTGTAGCCCTCATTATTGGCATTCTGGATACGATCGTCCAAGTGATAGAGAGCCTCGTTGTACCCAGCCATCCAGAACTCCCTGGGTTCTTTATGGAATTGATATGTCAGTCTTTCCAGCTGCTCGTGGATATTTTTTATGACGAGTTCCGTATTCTCCAAGACTGACTTCTGCGAAGAAAGCTGCTCTTCCAGGTCCATGATCTTCTTTGACATTTCAGCCAACGCCTGGTTCTTTGCCATTAATTGGAAAGCTTGGTTCTCTAAGGCAGATTGAGTCCTCTGTTCCTCGAGAGGAATTCGAGCTGCTCTTGCTCATCCCCGAGGAGCTCTTGCTCGTCCACGAGAAGATGTAGAGGGGCCAGCTCTCTTCAAGGTCTCCAATTCGTCCCTCAAGTTAGCGTTCTCGACCTCCAAGAACGAGAATCCCTCATCAGTCACTGGGATCAAGGCTTTTGAAGTGGAAGCTGCAGACTTCAACTGTGACAACTCTCTTTGCAGGTTGTTATTCTCTTGCTCTAATAATTCAGCTATTTATCTGCACTCCTCGACCTCAGCCTTCAAAGTTCTTTCATGCAAGTCGTAAGCAGCAAAACGCTTCTCGTATCCCTTGTCGGCAACGATTTGCTGATACTTCTTCTCATACCCCTCGTGCAAAAGGGCAGTGGATTCTTTGTATTGCTGCTGAAGGTCTTCAAGAGTGCCTTGGAGATCCTCGATCATATCATAATAAGCCACATTATTGGCCACTGCACGATCAAGAAGACACTTCAATTATTGGTAGGCCTTAATTGCCTGTTCTGAAGCATCTTGGCCGAGGATGTCGACGATTTGTGCTGCACTCAGATCCGTGTGATCAGCTTTAAAGTATTCATTGCATTGCCTCAACAGCTTTGTATCGTGAGCAGATAATAATTCCATCCTGGCCAAAAACTAGTAGAGGAAGAAAAAGTAGTAATCAATAATCAAAACAGAGCATGAAGAAGAGACAACAGTATGAATGAACACAAGTTCAAGTTTTATTATATCATAAAGGTCAGAAGTACAAGGTTCAGAATTACATATTCAAAATTACATTCGTTAAAGAAAAATAAAACAGATAGAAGTCCAAACAACTCTACACCTTTTCCTTGTCTCCTAAAACTTTCTCGAGAGGCTGGGACGAGGAAGTAGGTTGCTCGGATGAAGCAGATAGTAGCTGGGGAAGTGCTGGAGGTTGCTCGGAGGAAGTAGTGAGCTGCTGAAGTTCCTCGGTAGCAGGCTGAATGGCTAGAGGATGATCCCCCATCACCATGGAAGACTCTTCGGAGGCAGCTTCGTCCTCTTCTTCGTCTTCAGGAGTTGGAGGGGGACCAGGGATGTGTCGCTGAAAGAGTTCGAAATTTTCATCCACTTTCATCTCCTGTAGAGCAGCGACCCATCCATCCCTGAAGTACTTGAGGCTGCCATATTCAACTTGTGACATCATGGCAGCCAAACCCTTATTCCACCCCTTGTCCCAGTCAACGCTGAAAGACTTCTTCACAGCCAATTTTCTCTTCAACTTCTCCGAGGAAAGCTTCTCGGACAGAAGGTTTTCAGCATTCTTCAATTTATTTTCAACCTCCTCCTTCTGCCAATTTACCTCCCGAAGCTGACCCAACTCTTCCTCAGCAACCTTGAGCTTATTCTCAAGCTCTCCAGCATTTTTGAGCTTCGTGTCAAGCTCTTTATTTTTCCCTTCCAAGTCCTTTATTCTCTTCTCCAACTCTTTGGAGACTTCAACAACTTGAACTTTCTCCTGCTCAGTGGAGGTAAGTTTCTTCTCCCAGATTGCCTTATTAGCATCGTACTTCAGATGAGAATCTTCCAATGACTGCCTCAGGCCCACCAGAGCTTCCTCTACACCAGACGAGGAGCTTGAAGCTTTAATAGCTTCATCCTTCTTCAAAATTCTATTGAAGCAGCTCACCAACTGTGAAAATAAAATGAAAGCAAGTCAGAGACAGATATAACAAGGAAAAGATGAAAAGATCAAAGTAAAAGGACTTACAGAAGCAATGTGGCGAGCTACCAAAGAGGTAACCATATCCCGAGAAAGGTTTTCCTCGATACCTTGGATCTCGGGAATGATCCAAGTCTTCACCGAGCTCATGACAGAGCTCGGGGGAATAAAAGTAGGAACACCAGTTCCAGTAGTTGGGGGCTGAGAGATGGTGTCAGCCAAATTAACCGAGGAGCTTTTCTTCAGCTTCCTCGGGGGAGCAGGAATATATTCAACCAAGGAGGAACTCTTGGTCGGTGATATTACAATCACCTCTCCCGGAGCAGCAGACTTGCTCGGAGCCACTGGGGGCTTCTCGACAACCTTCACAACAGGGGCAGCCGAGGAAAGAGCATCAGTTTTCTTTGTCCCCTCCCCTGGGACGTCAAACTTACTTCTTTTTGCCTCTCCAGCACCAGAGGCAGGTTTCTCAAAAAGGGTGGGAGGTATTCTCTTCTTCATCCTTTCACTTAAAGGAATGTGTGACTCGGGCGAGGAACTGGCAGAAGCTGGTAATGGTTCTACTTCACTTATCACCGGACGAGTAGTGAAAGAAGTGATGTAGCTCTTGTACTGCAGCAGATACGAGGCTGACCTAATGTGCTCGTCGGCAACACTCTGATGCAAACTCCAGATAAGTTTTAAGTGCCTTATATTCACGTCTGCTTCTTTTGGACACTTTCTTTTGCTATCAACTGCAAATAAATAAATATTAAAATATCAGTGGCACATTTTATCAAACACAGAAGAAGCATAATTTTAAAATAAATAAAATGAAATAAAAATAACCTATCCCATTGCCATAGGGAGGGCATCTGGAACCCTGATACACTTCATCTCCAGATAAAGGAGCATGTTGCCAATTTTTTATTACAACTCCATGCTCAAAATAGTCCCTATTGGCACCTGGGATATTGACCACTAAAGCCATATTTAAAAATCTAGTTTTTAAATAAAAAGTGTTATCACCCACTGCCCATCTATAACAAAACATGATTTCTGGAATTTCTATGCGAGTTCCATGAATTTTATTTAACCTATGAACCCCATTAACTATTCTCCATGTATTGGGGGCTATTCTTGCAGGAACAACGTCAAAGTACTGACAGAATTCCAGACATAAGGGATTGGGTGGAAAAGAAAATTCACACTCAGCAACAAAGAGACTGGGGAACCAATGTCCCTCAGCCAAACGGAAATAGTCAGAAGGCTCAGAAAGCTCTTCCAGAATAACCCAGGAGGGAATTAGAAAAATCAGAGCAAAACTTATCAAGAGATTCAACAGGGTAAACCATGATGAATAAAAGAAATGAAGAAGAAGGAAGAAGATCTTACAAAAAAGGAGTGGATCTGTTGACAACGAACGATGGAAAGGATGAACGCACAAGAGTGTAAGATAATGGAAAATTTGAAGATACAAATTTGAAAAGGTAGAAGACGATGGGATTGTTTGTGATGCTTAAATACTCAGCCTTGGGAAACGGTAAAGTTAATGATTACAAAAAGAAACGATTACGCTACCGGCGGCTAGAAGGATAAAAAGTACGCGGAGATCGAGGCGGTTATAAAAATTCAAAAAAGCCTGATTCTACGAATTTGGAAGGAGAAATAAATACAAAAGACTCCTAAATTTCAGGATGACCATTTAAAACTGCCATATTCCGAGAAAGAATGTTCCATACTCCTCAAATTTCGAAGTATGAAACATTGGGGGCTTCTGTTGATACCAAATTTAGTCCGCTGACATGGCTCAATAAAGTGAAGACACATGGCAATCTACGTGGCAACAATAAATACTTCCGAGGAACTCAGACGCTCCGAGGAACCATGATACAATGAGGAACACTGCTTCCCCGACCAACTCAGACGCTCCGACTTACAAGATCTCTCCGAGGAACTTCCGAGTACCGAGAAGCTTAGGCGGTCCGAGCAACTCAAGCGGTCCGAGCTGCACCACGAACAATGCATTAATAGCAGGATAATCAACAGTTTGATTGTTCATTAAATGCTTATCATTCAGACGCATACGCTTAAGGGGCATTGGATGTATTACCCTTTCATATGTACATCATTTAATGTATTACCCTTTCACATTATAGCCTCATGGCTATAAATACATTGTACAATCCTCATTGTAAAGGGACCGAAATTTCTTGATAGAACTTGTAATCGAGAATTCCTAAACACTCAGCAATAACATAACAGTGGACGTAGGCCATTCTTATAAGGCTGGACCACTTTAAAAATTCTTTATCTCATTTATTTATCTGTGATTGAATAATTAGATATGATCTAATTTTTTACATCAACACCAAGCTTAGGAGTTCCATTCCAGTGACGTACTGTAGTTGCTGTAGAAGTTACAGGACCTCGATTATAGACGCCTCCACTTTCTACCTTGATTCCATTTCAGACTTATTTATCTGTAGGGCATGTCGCCCCTTTTCTCTTAGAGACAGTTTATTTATCCAGTTTCATTTCAGTTTTGGATGTAATTAATTAGTGGTTCAGACTTTTTATTCAGTTTTATTCAGTATTTCGGACTATTTCAGAGGAGTGTTCCTCCAGATTCATTTATTCCTTTTTTTTATTGTAATGTGACTGTAATGAGGTTGTGGTATCATTATTTCATAATTTAATACTTGTTGCATGTTAATCTAATTTAATTAAAATTGACAACTCACTTTTTAAATATTAGGCGTTAAAATGTTTTCGACAGTGATGCTATGAACTGAACCAACTTGACATTTTGTATTAATTTGAATAAAAGAGTAGCTACCCGGTATTTAATTAGTCGGGGTGTCACGCCTCTAAGGAGCTAGTGATACCTCTTGATTCAATACCAGTGGTAAGGGAATTCACTGATATGTTCCAGGATATTTCGGGATTTCCACCTAGTAGAGAGTAGAGTTTATTATAGATCTGATGTCGGGCACTCGGCCGATTGCCCGCGCACCGTACTGTATGGACCCAACAGAGTTGAGGGAGCTACGGGATCAGATATAGCAGTTATTGGTCCAGGGGTTTATTCATAGGAGTAGTTCACCTTTAGGTGCCCCTGTGTTATTCGTTAAGAAGAGATATGGATCATTACGATTGTGTATTGATTACCGAGAGTTCAATCAGGTCACGATACGGAATAAGTATCCGTTGCCCTAAATCGATGACTTAATCGACCAGTTGAGAGGAGTTTCCTTCTTCTCTAAGATTGACTTGAGGTCGGGATACCATCAGTTAAGGATCAGGGAGCAGGATGTGTCGAAGACTGCTTTCTTATCGAGATATGGTTCCTATGAGTTTAGGGTTATACCTTTATGGCTAACTAATGCCCCAGCCGTGTTTATGGACTTTATGATAATGGTGTTCAGAGAGTTCCTGGATCAGTTTATCATTGTCTTCATAGATGACATCCTGATTTACTCCCAGACTGAGGAGGAGCATGCCGAACATTTGAGACAGGTTTTGCAGACACTGCGCCAGCACGAGTTGTATGCAAAATATGAGAAATGTGGATTTTAGCTAAAAGAGGTTCAATTTTTGGGGCACGTTATTTCGGATAGTTGGATATCCATAGACCCGGGGAAAGTGTCAGCGGTTAGGGAGTGGGGACAGCCCACGACGCAGACAGAGATACATAGTTTCTTGGGCCTAGCAGGATACTACAGGAGGTTCATTCGGGGATTCTCTAAGATAGTTGGTCCATTAACTCATTTGACTCGTAAAGGGGTGCCATTTATCTGGGACGATGCCTGCCAGTTGGCTTTTGATGAGCTGAAAGACAAGTTGACTTCAGCACCAGTGATAGCACTGCCCAGGCCAGGAGTAGAGTATCTAGTCTACACATATGCATCCTTACTAGGACTTGGAGATGTGTTTCAGCAAGAGGATCAGGTTGTAGCTTATGCTTCCCGTAAGCTTAAGCCTCATGAGAGGAACTACCCCACCCACGACTTGGAGTTAGCGGCAGTCATATTTGCACTTCGAATTTGGAGGCACTATCTCTTGGGAGAGAAATTTCTCTTATTCACGGATCACAAGTCATTACAGTACCTCTTCACGTAGAAAGAGTTGAATATGCCTATACGTTGTTGGGTCAAATTCGTGAAGGATTATCATTTCGATATTCAATACCACCCAGGAAAGGCTAACATGGTAGCAGACTCATTGAGACGTAGGCCAGTGGATGAGAGGGCCGAGGTACGAAAAGCAAAATAAAAGGAATTGGGACACCAGGATGCCGTGGCCTGATTATTTATGTCTGCGATGACAGTTACGCCTCAGATTGTTACGAGAGTAGTACAGGACCAGGCATCGAATTTGTTCTGTCAGGATTGAATTAGGTAACTTTTAGCCGGTAGAGCCGAGTCTTATTCAGTGAGCTCCGAGGGAGGTTTGCGCTTTAATGGGAGACTCGTTGTTCTAGAGGGGGAGGACCTTCGACATGCAGTGATGACGTAGTCGCATGGGTCCCGATTTGCAATACATCTCGGTGGGGATAAAATGTACCAGGATATAAGGCGACAGTACTGGTGGAGCGGAACGAAGAGAGACATCGTGGAGTTCATATCCAAGTGTACCACTTGTCAGCTAGTGAAAGTGGACCACCAGAGACCACCGGGTTTACTTCAGCCATTTGATATCCCTACGTGGAAATGGGAGGGAATTTCCATGGACTTCATTACCGGGTTGCCTACTTCGCGGAGAGGACATGATTCTATATGGGTTATTATGGACCGGTTGACGAAAGTAGCCCATTTTTTACCAGTCAGGATAAACTATACAGCGGGACAGTATGCTCAGCTATTTATTATAGAGATAGTGAGACTGCATGGTGTACCTCTTAATATCGTATCGGATAGAGATAATACGTCTGTATCTCATTTTTGGGAGAGTTTCCAGGAGGCGATGGGTACCAAGTTACGGTTGAGTACAGCGTATCACCCGCAGACCGATGGGCAGACTGAGCGCACTAATCAGATGCTCGAGGACATATTACGCATGTGTATCCTTGACTTTGGGGGAGGTTAGGAGCATTATCTTCCACTGGTGGAGTTTTCTTATAACAACTCCTATCAGTTTACGATTGGCATGGCCCCGTTCGAGGCATTGTATGGTAGACCTTGTCATTCTCTAGCTTGTTGGCTAGAGGTGGGATACAATAAGCTACTCGGTCCAGAGGTAATTCAGGATATGTCGAGCAATATCAAGATGATTCGGGATCGCATACGGGTAGCCCAAGATAGATAGAAAAGCTACGTCGATGCCAAGACGTCCTTTCGAGAGTTTGTAGTGGGGGACCAGGTTTTGTTGAGAGTATCTCCGGTGAAGGGAGTAATGAGATTTGGGAAGAAAGGGAAATTGGCTCCGTGATACGTAGGACCATTCCTTATTATAGAGAGGGTCAAACCAGTTGCTTATAGGCTTGGGTTGTCGGAGCACTTGCATCGCATTCATGATGTGTTCCACATTTCGTCACTAAGGCGGTATCTTCGGGACTAGTTATCACACACTCACATCGCGATTGAGGAGATTGAGTTACAGCCAGACATTTCATATGAGTAGAGACCGGTGGCTATCCTATATCATAGTGAGAGGAGGCTGAGGTCAAAGGTAGTTCCACTTGTTCGGGTGCAATGGCAGCATTACAATGTAGAGGAGTCTACTTGGGAGCGTGAGGCGGATATACGTGAGAAATATCCAGATTTATTCGTACCAGGTATACCTTATTTTCTGAATTTCGTGATGAAATTCCGTTATTAGGGGGGAAGTATGTAATACCCCATACTTTTAATGATTTAAAGAATTATGGGATCAATTATTATTGTGGGATTAATTTAATTAAAATGTGAGAAGTTAATTGTTAATTAATCCGGATTCAAATAAATATTAACTAACTTGCCAAGGTTTAATACTTATTGATTGAAAATTACTGTGTGATATGTAATATGGAACTATACACTTCGATAAATTGTCAAGAATAATAAATATTACAGTTTAGTAAATTAAGTCGGACGCGCGTGTGAGTCGTGTCGGGACTAATTCAATAGAATAAAAAGATTAATTATTTGGTAACTCGTATGGTCATTTCGAGTGTGCCGTTGAGTCCGGAAGGGTCGAGATAGTCAGAATAGTATACCCAGGTGTTTAGTTTGAGTCCTGAGGTAATTTTCGGCTCCCCGATAGGGCATTATGGTAAATTGTATTTTTTGCTTTAATTAATGGACGAAAATTGGGAGTTATTTTATCATCCACGAGAGGTCCATTAGGGTTGAGTGATACAGAAAGTAAAGAACGGCCATAGAGGGAGAACAAATTCCAAGAGGGAAGGCCTAATTAGCACCACCTTGCACAACCATCACCACCATCGTGTAGATCGGAACAAGAGGAACACACCCATACCAACAACATCAAGAAATCAGACGACTAATTCGAGGCAAGTGTTTATTTCTTGCTTTTCTTTAGCAATAACTATATTCATGTTAGTATAGGGATGATATAAACATATGTTGTTCATAAAAGTGATAAAAAAAATTGGAGATTTAGGATGTATGATTTGAATCTGAGATTAATTAGATCAAACCTTTCATGTATGTAAGATAGAAATCACGTTTTGATGAACTTATGTGAAAAATGAATCTGGAAATCATGTGTTCTTGAATAAGAATTTGAAGAACAGGGTTTTAGTAATTAATTTGGGAATTTCATATTTCTTTGATGATTCGTAATGATTTAATGATTCTAGGATGTTAGAATCCATGTGTAATTGTTATGATTCAATTTGAGACTTATTGATTGAAGTTTGGAATGATAATTTACAGGTTTTAGGTTAAAAATGGTGGGAAAACGCTGAAATTCTGGGTAAAAGACGAAACAGTGAGTCTTGCGCGAAGTCGCGCGAAGGTCGTTCGAGAGAGAGAGGCATCCCATACGAAGTCGCTCGAGAGACATGTGGCAGTCTGGTTCGAGCGACAAGGTGAATTTCTGAGAAACTTCTTAGGGGCAGTTTTGAAGTTTTCTAGTCTATTCGAGTGAGAGAAATTGCCAGTTAACAGATTTAAAACGAGATAGGTCTATGAAGAAGTATGTGAGTTTTATACTTTAATTAATCCGAAAAGGAGAGTTACTTCGGAAATTACTAAAGAGTTATGGTGATTTAGTAATACTATAAAATACGTAATAATGAGAATGAAATGCGTATGGTAATTATACAAAAAGGCTGGGAGAATACCTATATATATTAATAGGATGTGTGTATACCTATTATATGCTTAATATTATGTGTATGACATACCTAGCTGCTTGCTATCGCGGGAGGTTACGTAGAGACAGTCTTATCCTGGGTGACCTTCGGGGGGATTATTGACTTGTATCTCAGAACATAGGACTGTGAAGACTTATTTGTGAGTTGAAAAGTCAGCTGACTATGGGAGTGTAGGTATGTGCGTGACCCATAGGTATGTGAACTATGTTCGCCTCCACTATGTATGTTTTGTGTATATGGTTCGTGGGAGACTTCTGAGCCGATAGTCCTTATTGGAGTACGAGATGTACCGAGACATGATAGCAAAGTATGCAATGCACTACAAGTTTAGCCTTGGGGTGATGTATTGATATATGTATATTATGGTGATGGATATATATATATATGTATACTGGTGTTATTCCTACTGTGAGATAATCGTAGGTTATTCTTAAATCACGTCTATTGCGAATACTTAACTTAGTGTGATAACACTTAACCGAATTAATAATTGATGAAATTAATAATGTGCAAAGCTGAGAATCACGGGTTACTACTACGAGGTATCAGTAGGAGCGTAAGTCTTTACCTAGTTAGAAGTATTACAGATGGCTAGGGTGGATTAGTTGTACGTTAGATGTGCACATTAGCTGAGAGGTGAGAATCTCATGTGAGAGTTCGAACTAACATGCTTTTGATACTTGCTTTATTGCAAATTTTAAATACTTGCTAAAATAAATATTTTTACACCTCGGGCTCTGACCCGTTTCATGCATCTCTTTCCTCTTTTTTTATATATATGTATTATATCAAGTGCTCAGCCACAGGAACACCAGACTTAGAGATTTGGATTACTTGGCGTGCTGCAGCTGTTGTGGAAGTTGTAAGTCCTTGCATTAGACGCCTCTATCATTTCCCTCAGTTCTATCTATATTTTTCATTTAGGGCATGTGTCGCCCATTCCATAGACATTTTATTAGAAATTGTATTCAGTTTACTTTCCTCTCATTTCAGTTAGATTTATTGTTACTATAGTTCTTGGTTTAGATTTTTGAACTGTAATATTTTATTCAGTCTTATTTATTTCAGTATATGATTCAGATTTAGTATTTATACTATTTAGTTATGTGGTGGATGGATTATAATTCAATTTTTGGATTTAATAAATGAATGATTTTTTTTTTTGGAGAATTGAAAAAGAAAATATTTTGACACCAGCTTAATTAATTATTATGCGGTTAATATGGTTATTATGTTTTCGACAGCGATGCTAAGAATGAACCAATCGAACATTTTGTTTTACATTTTATAAAGGACTGATCACCCGATATTTAATTGGGTGGGGTGTCACAGTTACCATTCAGTGTCATATAGAACCATTTTGAAGAGACGCTCCTCCAAATAATATCAATAAAACCTTCTGAGAAGCCAAATTTCATGAGAACTTTGACGAGAAACCACCATGAAACCCTATCATAGAACTTTGGCATGTCCAACTTAAATATCGCATTGCCTCCTTCATGTTTTCTATCCATCAGATGCATTATTTCTTGCCCTAATAAGATATTATCTAGGAAATTTCTCCCCGTGATGAGTCATGATTGGTTTGAGGAAATTAAGCCAGGTAAGAATGCCCCCAGTCTTGTTGGGATTATTTTAGAAATAATCTTACTGTTAAAATTGCATAGGCTAATAGTTCAAAAGTCTTTGCGTTGCTTTGGGTTTTTTCTTTTGGGAATAAGGCATATGTTTGTATCTCCCCAACTCTTAGTAATATCACCTCCGAGAAAAAATGATTAAACAACTGCAATTTAGTTCTGCTTTTTTTATATTCCAGCATTGAACAAGGAATTTTCCATTAAAACCATCTGGACGGGCTACACTATCTCATTTTAAAGACATAATAGCCTTCAATATTTCATCTTCATCTGGAATTTTAGTTAATGCAAAATTCATATCAGTGGTGACTAGATTAGGGATAAAATCCAGCATGTAACTAATATTAGCAGGTCCTTATTCAGTAAGTACTTTTTAAAAGTAATTAACAAACACTTCCCTTATCTAGTTACCTGCTTCCACCCAATTTTCAATGTCATTTTTAGTCTTGTGGATCCATAGTTTCCTTCTAGAATTATTCACCACAGTATGGAAGTATTTAAAGTTCATATCTCCTTCTTTGTTCCACTTGATTCTAGCTTTTTGGCTCTAATATCGGTTTTCACAGTTTATAGCCCAATTCAAATTGGCTTTAGCATGCTTTATGGCAGCTTTGTTCTCCCGATTGGGCTCCAAAAAAATTGTTCCTCTTTAATCAGTAAATCATCTTCCATATTTTCCACTTCTTATAATATATTTTTAAAGGTGCTCATGTTCCAATCCTTTAAATCAATCTTAAGCTTCTTGAATTTGAGAGCAAAGGAATTAAACCATCATAAGCTTTTTGTACTACTGACTGAAATTGATTGTGATTACAACACATTTTGAAACTTAAATGGCTTAATGACTTAGTCTTGTATGTTACAGAGTGATCCGAAAAGTTATTATTAAGAATCTTCACAACACTTAACGGAAATGCATCTAGCCATTTTTTTTATCAATCCTCTATCAAGTCTCTCCCAAATTCTCTATCGAAAACTCTGTTGTTGAACCCGGTGAATTTAGTATACAGAACTTTGGATACATCAGTTGAACTCATCTACCCCTGTATGATCAATATCAAGACCACCTAACTTTTTAGTGCTATTAACCACTTTGTTAAAGTCTCCAATAATTATGCAAGGTTCATTAAGGCATTGAATAGAGTTATCTTCATTATCCCTCCATAAATCCATTCCATCAATCCTAGAACACTAAACATCAACTATATCAAGAAATATACTTGAAAAAATAAAGGGTGAGACATTTGTAATAGGATATCCTGCTCTACATTATTAATAAGGCTGGAATTTACATCATATCTCCACAACCACCATATTTTATTGGAAATATTAGCTCCTCCACCATCAAAGTTCAAATACATTCTTAGATCCTCCAATTTGTATTGATCCTGCATCGGTTACAGAATTGCAATAAAAGTAAGCTTATGATACTTACAAAATTTTTTAAGTCTTGTAAATGTAGCCTTATTCCCAACTCCTCTAGCATTCCATATGATTGTATTGATCATTTAGACTTAGTATAAGTGGAGTTTTTTTGTTCTTCACTGTTGCTCTTGTTATCCTTTTAAACATAGGGTCTATAAGTTTTTTTTTCATTTGGTTGTCTTCTTTACTGATCTTTTAGTTCTGCAATTCTCCATAATTGATCTTATTCTGAGCCTTCAATAGATTCTCATTCCCATATTCTCTCTGAATCTTTAACTCCAAATTTTTTTAGAAAAATATCAGTTCTTCCAAAAAAGATATTTCTCCATAAACATAGTGTTCAGCATCAAGGGATAAAATGTCATGCAGATAATGATTGACTTTCTCTGGAAGATCAGTTCCTCTGGGTGATGGGCTAGATACTTTAATATTTGTATCAGCAATATCAACCTCCACTGACTTAATTTTATCTATATGTGCTTGAATTACTTTATGGGGAATTATCTCTTTACCTTCATTAGTTTTATGGTTCTTCTTTCCCGACTTCTGAATGTTTTAATTTACTATAACACCTTGATATCGAGTAGTAGTATCCTTATCTTGCATATCATACCTTGGATTGGTTCTTGTTTATTGTCTTGACCATTATCTTCTTAAATCAAAATGATTTCTTAATTTCTTTGGAGGATCTTCTATTCTCTGGGTTGAGTTAAATTTTTCTCTGGTTTCTTGTTACTCTTTTTTACATCTTTGGTTGCTTTGAAATTGAACAAACATTTTTCTTCTTCGTGCCCCAACTTAAAACATATACCACGGTAGTTTGGTACATGTTCATATATGGTATCTTTCCCAAAACCATAGTCTTCATAGCATGACCAAACTCGATGAGGTATGTCTTTTAACAAATCAAGTTCAACATAAACCCTTGCCACACTTGGTCTATTAACTGATACCGTAGAAGCATCAGGTTTTAAAGGTTTCCTTACCACTTGTGCAATTCAATACAAGGATTCTTTTGCAAATAAATGGATTGGGATACCTGGAAATAAGATCCACACGAGGCCATTGAATCTTTTTTTGTCCAATTTAAACTATGGAGTCCATTTAAAAGTCCTCATATGAAATTTTCCTATGAAACATTGATCTTTCATCCACATTCTAACAGAGTCTTCTTCAAAGTAGAAACTTATCAGGATGTGTCTTTGGTCAAGAAAACCAAAACTATACGCAGCCTTGAGTCCAAAAGTTTCAAAGTGTTTCCTGATGATGTCGATATTGGGACTTCCATGTGAAAATTTTCCAACCATTGAAAGTTTGAAGGGGTTTACAAGTTTTTGGATATCTTTTTGAGAGAATAATATGGATGGTTCTCCCATATACTTTGATTTAGGCTTCAGAGGCATTTTTTATGGAGAAGTAGAAGATTTAATCACACTAACAAATGATTTCGACCAAAAGTATTGTTGGGTTTTGGATCAGTGAGTTTTGGTTTATTTTGAGAGGAGTTAAACGTAAATGTTGCCATGCAAACCCCAATTAGGGTTAGGGTTTTCTAGAGAGAGAGAGCGACAACTGGCTAAAGAGAGAAAGTTTTCAGGGACAACTATATATGTTTCTGATTGTAATTAAAATAGGCAGGAGAATCCATTTTCTACATTTTAACCCCGTAATGATGGACTCTTTATGTGTGTGGGAGCCTGTAAATATTACGCGAGTGGAGAAAAGAGAATATCCCTCCTTGACCCCACTTTCATGCAATTTTGGCCCTATTTTTGGCATGCATCCAATCGATGGTCACATTTTCTACTGTATAAAACATCAAAATAAATGGTAAAAAATTTGACACCAATAGTATACTTTAAAAACTGGAATAAATTAATTAGTTCATTATTTACCTGAAAATGAGAAATATAAACTCTAAACTTAATTGACCCCAATATATGCGACAAAGCTATCCTGGCTAGTAGCCCATGCCCCCCACCTACAACCCGGTCTCCTCCGACGTAAATTATTCAGAGACTGATTGTCCTCAAGATGATCAAGGGATGATCTGGTTACATCCCTCTCGTGATTGGAAGTTTAGAGTTCACACTTAAGGGGTCGAATGGTCTAATCCCTCTTATTGGTGGTATTATATTTATACTAAACATTGAATATCATAATGAATTATCAATGCATTATTGCTCCCTCATTTCCCCTTCATGTTATTATGTGTACTATTAACATAAAAACATTATGCAAATTTAAAGAAAATTTTAAAAATCTAAACATAAATTATATTAATATGGTTACCTATTAGAGGTCAGGTATATTAATATTAAGAGTATTTACAATCATAAACGAGACATACTCGAGAGCATATGGCCCTATACCTCCTCGTCGACGATGTGAGTATAAGAACCTATAAAATCCATACATACATTGATCAAGTACGGTACAAAAATCGTGGGAATAAAAAACTTTTGGTAACACTCTTAGCATAATGAATTTTAATAAAAAGGAAATAAATAATTTTTTGAGCATATAACAACTACTAGAACAAATACAATATCTTTGATACCAAACCCTGGCATTAGAAATACAGCAAACTTTTGAATATAATCTCTATAATATAAAATTCATCTCTAAAATGTAAATGAATAGAATAAGTACATGACAAATAGAACTCGACTTCTACATTCTAGTTATGAAGATTAGAATGTCATTAGATATAATCATCCAATGATCGCCTAAGTCTAAGATATCACTACGTCCCGAGACCTATAAAAACATATATAACAACAACGTAAACAACAAGTTTATGTAAAATAAGATTATAGCTAAATTTGAGCTACAACATAACTACATATCTTTCCCTCGTCTTAAGTGAATTTTATGCTATTAGTTACCCAATCCAACAACAAGAAATGACATGAAGTTGTAAACCCAAACCCATATGTGTCATGTCTAAATAAAGTCCATCTCTTCATTATTTATTTTATATTATATCGCTATTAGGTTACTATTTTACTTAAGACTTAATTGGTGTACAATAATCTCTAACCTAATGTACAATTTGCTAATTGGACTAAAAAACTCTAATCACATATCTTAAGTTTATTAGTCTAGAGTTATGTGATGCCCCAATTTTGAGTGTCAATTCAGAAAACCTTCTTATACTCTGATTTCGTTTAAGAAAATCCCTTTTATTAAATACACCCATGAATTAATCTTTATGTCAAATAATATATTTAATTTAATTAATAAAATGATCTACCACTTATAAACTTCATAGGAACACTTGAAATAAAAGAGTTTTACGATTTCATGGAATAAATAACAAATTAAGTAGAATTCCTACTATCTTGATTTCTTACAATCCCAAATTAAAGTACTTTTGTTAAAGTCGAATGACCAAAACCATTATATGAAATTAAATTACCTAATTAAAATAAATAGTGACAGAGCTCTAATTGCGTCGATAAATATCATTTCCTTTCCCATTATCCTTGCAGTCTCATCTATCTGAAGTACTTGAGGAGGGAGGGAGTAAATGTAGGGGTATGAGCATACACACAGTAGAATAAATACTAGAAGTGTATATGTCGTAGGAGATATAAATACATATAAAATGTATTTTAAAAATTATGAAATCATCATTTATTTTGATTAACTGTTCTCATGCAAGATGTAACGTAACCATGAAATTTATTTTGTAAGCATGCAACCTCGACGATGAGCGCACTCACATTTAATTTTTCCTTGACTAGTACCCAAATCTCGTTAATTAAACCATAAATGTAATTTTCACATCTTCCAACTTAATTCAAAAACTTAACTTTGTATTACGGAGGTCAACCATCCCAATTCTATTTACGGACTTTCACCGACTGCTAAAAATGATGCAATATGCTAACTGGGCAGCGAGATTAAGTCTAAGACAAAGACGCACCACAGAGCTACTGGACCTTTTTAAGTTTCTCTTATTCCTTCAAGTGTCTTTTTGTCGTTACGCCTTTGTAATCCGTTACATTTTCTTTTTCCTTTTCCATTTCTTTTCCTTTTTTCCTTTTATCCTTTATTTTTTACATCGACCGATGAGGCAACAATATTCGGGATGCGACTAGTCCCAACACACCTTATTTCCATGTTTCACACTTTATCAAAATTTCATTTTCATTTTTCCTTAAATTCGGTTTTTAATCATTTGAAAATAACTTTAATTATCAAAACATAACCTTTTATTTAATATATTTATTTCACACATTTTCAAGTGCATTTTCATTATTCATGCACATCACTAAACTTGAATTTTATTCACTTTGCCAAAAATATCACATTTCACCTTTACATACCAAAAAATGAGTTTTCATTATATATATTAAAGTCAAACTCATTAAGTAGAGTCGTCTTAGTTTGGTAAAATCATTCTTAAGTTCACATTTCACATAAAATGACACTTTGTGCTAGGCCATTCTTTTGCCATTTCAAGACTTTACCTTTGAAATAAACTTTGCATTTTGTACCTTGTTTCTTATCATTTTATGTGCCCCTATCACACCTTTTCATGTTCTTAATTTAAAATAAACTTTTCAAATTAATATTCATTTTTGCAAATGTTACTACTAGTCCAAACTGTTCGTAAGATCATACTTTTGGCCTAAAAGCCATACTTTTGACATTCAAAAAAGGCCATACAAATTGATAACTTTACATTGTTATCCTTGTTTCATTATTTTACTTTGGTCCTTAGCTTTTCAATAGTACACATTCGAACATCCATGCTTTTATTACTTCAAAACTTATAACCCATTTACTTTGTTTTCTTCAAGGTAATCAATATTTTTTCATATAAATTGTATCATTTTATGTGATTACTATTATGAAAATCTCAAGTTTATCATTTTATTTTCAAAAGTTCAATTTGATGCACCTTCCATTTATTCAACCCTCTTATCCCATTTACGTATGTTCATTTTCATGAAAGTGAGGTATTATGTCAATACAACCCAACAAATGCATCCAATTATTTCTTCATGAGTTTAATGTAACATTTAATCATGAATTAAACATGTTTAACATATTTTATGCAAGAAATTGTTAACTTAACATTATAAAGTTCGTACGTCTTCAAAACTTTAACTTTTATCCATTTTTATAACGTATTTCCAACATAATACCACATGTAGTGATAATAGGCAAAAATAAGATTTTTAATAATACATTTATATACATATATATAACTTTCATTGATTCAAACTTGAGAATAGTGTATAATCCTGCCTCTTAAATGTAATAAATCTTTTGAAGAAGAGGTTGAAAAGAAAATTCAATAAGCTCCTATCTTCTTCGAAGCCACAACTCAAGCTCTTTCTTCTCCAAACTAATGCCTCCAACACCCTCTTTAACCCTTGATAATCGGAGGATGGAACAGTGTTCATAAAATCTTGAAGAATATAGATGATATGAGTACTATAAGCTACTAAAATAGGGGAAGAAAAAGAACTAGCAGTCTTAGTTTAGGGGATGAATAACTTCTGCAAAATTAAGGGAATGTGTGGCCATAAGTCTCCAATTTATATTTCTTATAATGTTCTAAATCTTATTATAATAACACCCCATCCCTCAACTGTAACCCCCATTTTCGTGACAATAAATAATCTCAACCAATAAGAATTAAGATAATAAATTTGACAACAAGAAAATATCACAACTCTAACTTAAAATAGATAAATAAATGAACAAATAAATCTGGGGCTTATGCCCTTACAATTGTTTCTATGTAAAAGATCTGGACTCTGGCAGAAAAGCACCTAAGCAAGAGTTAGCAATCCGGAAGGCTGCTAAGCACAGAGAGATCACAAGGATGGTACAGCAACAGTCCTGCTATCCATGTCTAGAAATAACATGGGAAAAAAATATTTATAATCTGGGTCAGAGCACGAGGTATGCAAGAATTAACTTACTTAATTTAAGATACAATAATACAGTCAACACACAATAATTATCCCCCCATTCGTCACTCATATGCATGTAACACCTCACCCCTCATCTAAGTATGACGTCTCTCGCATTCCCAAAAGTTCCCAAATAATAACTACGACCACGTGTCATTTTAATACAATTATTAAATGATTCAAATGTGTCGACTACATTTAATTATAATTATCCATAATTTTCTAGTCTCATAATTTTCACATAAGAAGCATAAACATCCATTATGCAATAAATGTTCACAAATTAATTTATAGCTAAATCCTTAGGCAGTTAATTTAATTCCATAGTATCCGGGGAATTTATAATATATGTCCTCCCATATATATGACACGCAAAGGCATCTACCATTGGTGTCAAATTCGTGCTCTATCGGCAAGTCCGAAGAATCCTGACATCCTAAACGGTGACATCTTAAATGGACACCATATAACACACATAAATTGGAGGCGGTCCCTACGCAGGACACCTGTATACGACCCATACCCAGCGGTAATACCGGAAGGGTCAGCGCCACACCTACCCCTCGAGGGTGGAGCCTCTACGTAGTACCTATATGCCTGTACAACGTCGAGCCCACCTGCACCGATGTATGGTCATTGGCCCGAACACACGAACCCCCGAGTTGCTAGGAAAGTCCACTAGTATGTCCGTACACAAATATAATATAATACATATTATTTTTCCCATATAATATGTAAAGGTAATTACTCTATAAGAGTTCCACCAATGTCCATAGAAATTTTCGATTTATTAATAATTCATCATCTAATAAATTATTAAATCCCATTCCTTATAATATTTAATTAACCAACTAGTTAATTGAAAATTTTCCAACTTCATGTGGGTGCATTTATTTTTAATAAATTTATCCTAGTCCCAAACATGGTTCTACCCACTCGCTTGGACTCATAAAAATATCCATAACCAAACCCCAATCCCAACTCAATTTTCCCCCAGGGCCGAATCGATTCGCTGGTTACGCTGAATCGATTCGTACTGGTCCGAATCGATTCGGACCTGGACAGCAGCCCAGATCTGCTTCGTTCTTCAAGTATGAGATTTTGATTTTTCGCACCAAACGCAATTATAATGTCTCATTCCAATTTATAATCATCTAGTTGGGTCTTTATAACTTAGTTAACCTTATTAGGATCATTAATCATGCGAATTGGCATCAAATCCATGCCCCAAATTACCAAATTTATGAATACTTAATATTATTAACACATCGGATTTTATCCCCATTTCTCCATACCATTTGATTTGTTTTATGTTAAATCTAATGTTGGGTTTTCTCCCAGATTTCAATCTAAATATCTCATTCCCTCTTCCCTAACTAAAACATCATGTCATCCCAATTAAATCATCAAGAACCCTAGGGAATTAAGTCAAATCTTAAAAAATACAATACCTAATGTTTGGAAATGATGCTACAATCAATAATTTAGTCCTCTACGTGGTTTATTTATCATCAAGTCCAACCTAAGTAAGACTAATTTCTAGAAATTTAAGGGAATAAATATGATGCATTGAGAAATACTTTGAAAGCATAAAGAAAGAAAGAAAATTCTTGCCTTAAAATGGTAAAAGAGGTCCGTTGATCTTCTTATTTGCCTTTCCCTATTTTTCTTCCCCCTTTTTCTCCTTTCTTTGGTGCCCTTCCCTTTTTCCTTCCCGTAACTGTGATTCTTAGAATTGTGGAATAAAAGTGGGGGAGTGGTTTACCCCCACTTAAACTCTTATTAGTTGCTCAATCCCGAGATAAACCCTAAGCCCAACTTTTGGACCCCCAAATAGACATGTACCCGTAACCTAATTGGCCCAAAAGCTTCCCAACTTATATACCTATGACCCCGGCCCAATTCTAGATATTTAAAACATTAAACTGAGTCTTTAACTCTCCCCAAAATGGGTTCCAAATATTTATTATTTCACTTGGACATTTAACTATGCTAAAACGACATGCGGCCAAAATTTCATTTATATGTTCCTTATTTTTCACTCGCTTAAATTTTAAGTCCTCCCCCTTTAATTTATTCTAAAAATAAATCCAAAATCATAAATTCCATTTATATCATAGTATTTTATTTCTAAAAATTTATGGAGTATTACATTCTCCTCCCCTTATAACATAATTCCATCATCGAAATTTGCTAAAGGCCCAACCTTATGTTTTAAATGGCGTTATTAGCCCAAATATTACACCCAATTATTCCATACCCATATCCCATGGGATAAAGGAAAAAGCTTACCCATGCCTATCATACATTACTAGGGTGTTTATATACTGCACATAATATGCACCGACGCATGCATCTAATTTGTACCATTCATATCAAGCATATCCATACACCAAATACACCAGCATATATGTACATGAGAGAAATATAATGATCTCAGTATCCGACCTTCCATAACTCCTGACTTTTGCCAATTTCGTGACGTGATAAGCACCCAAAAGTGTTTAATTTAAGCCCCGAATATATGCATTTTAGTCATTCGTTTTAATTAAATGTGGCCTTATGTTCGTATTTATCTATATTGCAGGTCAATCAGTCGTCGCAATGTTAAATGATGCTAAATCCAACCAATTGCGACACCAAGGCGATTAAAAGCTTCAATCGAAGAAATCAAAGGAGACCGCGAAGCCTGAGTCCACATTGAGCTTACCCAGACGAGTTTCAATGTCCTGAACCTTGTCCCAAACCAAATCTAAGCCTAGACCGAGCCCAGTCCATACCCCGAGCCCGGTGTGTGTTGAGTTTGTGCCTTTTTAGATTTTCTTAGAATTTTATTTTGAGTCGTTTTAGTTTTAGGATTTTTAGAATTTATTTGCGTATTTTTATATTTTATTTTTATTAGTGTATTTTGATTTTGATTTTGATTTTTATATCTTTTTTTTTTTAGGATTAGTTTTTAGGATTTCATTTATTTTTATTTTTATTTAGATTATACATTTCTAGGATTTTAGTTTTTAGTTTAATAGATTTTTATTTTTATTTTTATTTTTATTTCTTTTTAGTTTCATTTTTTTATTCGAGTTTTTATTTTATTTTTAGAGTAGTATTTTATTTTTAGATTTTTAGTTTTGTTAGTATTATATTTTTTGTAGTCGTGTTATTTTTAGGGTCACAACTTAAACATGCACATTAAACCCACACACACTCTAAATGCCATACACACTAGTACACCTAAACTCCCATACTCACTCACACCACTACCTCCCTACACCCTCACCACACACAACAAACCCTCTCCCATCTTCTTCCCCAACAACTTTACCATTCTCTCTCCTCCACCATTAACACACTCGACCCCCACCTTTCTTCTACCTTCCAACACTCACACTCTCACTCACCACTATAACCCAACACCACAAACCGGATAGCCACTGACCCGGATCGTGACCTTACACCTTTCCCTGGCCGACCTCCAACCAAACCCAGCTGCTATCCCAAACCCGAAGCCCCAACTTTGTTACCCAGATCCGAAACCTCCCATGTCCGAGCGCCTGACCTCAAAACCTGACCCGATCTTCTGTCCAACCCGATACCACCTGAAAACCCACTTCGACCAGCCATCTCCAAACCCACGATTCCAGCCCCGTTTCCCCTTAACTCGAGACCAACCCTGCGCCCATTTCTGGCGGCGCCCCAGTAGCATCGAACCTCGACCCATGTCCAAACCGGATCCCAGCCACTTGCGATTCCAATGCCTGTCCAACCTCAACCCGAAACCCATTTCGGCAAAACCCAAATCCGACCTTCAAAATCACCTACAAAATAGGAACTTAACCCCTGCCAATCTTATCTTCCAAATGTCCCTTTGACTTGGGCTAAAAAAATAAATCCCTACAATCTCTCTCCATCCAAACTAATCCGTGGACTATAAAGGAAGAGGGATGGAACTCATAAAAAAGAACTCTCAGATACAAATAGATCAGACGCAGAGAGAGACGGAAAATATAGAAAAACGGAAAATATAGAAAAATTGTGTATATTATGTACAGTTTACGGTCATAAAAAGAAATTCAGAAAATACAAAAAAAAAATAGTTTAGCTTTAGAATAATTTTTAGGTCTAGTTTTTAGTCTTCTTTTTGTAATCAAGTGCTGAAAATTGTGAAGAAATTGGACGCATGTTAAGGCACATTTCATGACAAATTTGCGAAAAAAATTGCGTATTGTATTCCTACATTCTCTTTTCAATTTATTTCCTTCTTGACATATTATTTACTGTTGTTTATGCACACATGAAAATGTTTGGCTAAACACTCAGTTCAAGGGGTGGGATGCACTGTGAATGATGTTGATTTAATTAATCAATTTCACTAATGTTATAATTATAGGAAAATTAATTTTTAACTGTCACCAATTAATTTATGTAACAAGAGTTGGTAAATTAATTGAACAAATTAATGTTTGAATTTAGGAATCGAACTAGAGATAGTTTTTTCGAAATTTGAATATTAATTCGGTGTTGAATTTTGAGGATTGATATTGTTTTCGTTAAATTGATCCTAGCGGGTAATTTTCTGAAAATAATATAATTCCTAATTTTTCATCGTGTGACATTTTTAAATTAGTTTTCTGAAAAAGATATTATTAAATTTATAATTATAACGAGAGTTAGATTATTGATTTAATATTATCTCGAAATATTTCACATTAATAAATTGAGAAATTAAAATAATTGAAAATGCAGTGTAATCCCATCTCTTGACCTTCTCACATATTTCACACTCGGTTGCACATTCTTTTTTCGTTAGTTAGTCATGATTTTAATTTTAGCATTAATTAAGTAACTTTTCCCTTGAAATTGTTTTTAAAAAAAATTAATAAAAAAATTGGATTGCAAGTTTTCACATAAATATTTCACCCTGAAAGTTGGATTGATACTCATACTTATCGCAATACGAGTTGTTTTAGACAAGTTTTGTGGCTACTCAAGGGAATTTTTTAGAGTGACTTTTGAAGACAACGAATATACACAAAAAGCATCTATCAAATGGCGTCGTTGTCGGGGACATAAAAAGTCAGTTATCAAATGGCGACGTTGCCGCTTTCTTGGCCTGGAGACAAAGTTGAAGACTTGTAATTTTTTAAATTGTTTTCGCTTTTTTCTTTTTAGTTGTAGTAACTCCTTATTCTTCCTCCTTAGACTGGTTGTATAGGATTATTGAGGCATTATTATTTATTTGGGTGCATTTTGACACCATATTATTTTTGTAATAATTATTCCATAAAAAAAGCGAAAAGGGAAACCGGACAAGGTAGAGAGAGGGCATCCAAAGGCGAGGATTTTGAAGCCTCTCTACTTTGGGTCAGTGGGACTCCCGAGGACGACTGAGATAGGTGATATCTCCCCCCGATCGACTCAACTCGGTCTTCACCCCACGTGTATAAAAGCCGTGGGAGGTATATTTTTTTTATCCCTCGCGAACCTCCTGCAGGCGAGTTCATTTTTTATGTGATTAATTGCTCCTATGTGCCTTTAATTACTACACCGCACTTAAATTGAATGGTTTGATGAATTAATATACCTAAGACTTGAACCCGGTCATTGAAACGAGAAGGAATTTCATCACCCGACTCACTCGCTTATCTATTGTGTCTTGCCCTAGCTGTCATTAAATTTAAACTCAATCAACTAGCTAGCCCCGTAGGAACACATTTTTGCAACATGCGATCACAAGATAACTTCCGTGATTTTTGTCGCCCGCGGACTTAATTAAAATTTGACTACCCCTTTCACTAATTTTGAAGATAATAATTGGCCACGTGCTCGTTAGGATTTTTTATTGACTCGTTTGTATCCAATTAAATTCTTTAAATAGTCGGTTTTAATTAGTTCAGCCAAATAACGAGTCCATTTTCTACCCTTTTTTCAAAAAATCCCAGAAATATTTTCCTTCTTTTTTTAAAAAATATTTTCAAAAATCCTAAAAATATTTTCTTTTTTTCCATATTTAAAATGCCAAAAATATTTTCCCTTTCTTATTTTCAAAAATCACAAAAAGATTTTCTTTTCTTTTGAAAAATATTTAAAAACCCAAAAATATTTCTCTCCTCTTGGCCGAAGAACGTCCTTTACGGGAGTACTTTAGCCATTTCCCATTGTTTGATGTTAAGCCTGATGCGAACCTCTATTCATTAATTTATGGACTTAACTCTCACATGCCCACCGTTGATACTCATGTGTCATCCACGCATACATCTCCTACTCCACCGCCTCCGCTAATGAGTGTCAACCCATCCCGTGCTTCATCGTGCACACACTACTTTCTGGTTGATCACTTGTCCCATGAGTGTCCATTTATTTTCACTCCTTTTGAACCCACCATGGAACATGTGTATCCATATGACACTGCTTCGGAACCACCCTCGACGTATTTTCTCGACATATCCAATGCCGAAGGGTATGAGTACCCAAGCTATTCATGGAGGCTTGATCATCCTTCCATGCAATATGAATCCCAACGCCATATTGTGGATCCTTACGGTTTCCAACAGTTGTCATCACCACCTCGTGCACCTCATCCCTATTAGCCCCCTTGCTATGCTCCTCATGTTGATCAACCTTTTGTCTCTCCAGTGTATGACCAACTTGACCCCATTCCCCACACCTCATATGAGTATTCTCCACATCCTAGTGTTTCTAGCGAGTTGTCTCCACCTCAACCACCACCGCCACCCACTACCACTTCAGCACCACATTGTACATCCGCACTCGAAAGCCTCTTACAAAAGTTTGCGCACACTCTTAATTCTTAGACTGAATCCCTTCAAAGGCTTAAAAAATGATTAAATGATTTTGAGTGTACGAACGAGTCATATTTCACCCCAAGCCAACCCATTATTCCCCCATGTGGGACGATGATGTGTCATCTTGTGCCACTGATTTTAAGTGTGACCAACCCTATTATCCTAAGAATCTTGAAGTTGAGACCACCCTGTGGTTCGGGCCCCAAGTTGACAATTGTGTTGACAATCCATTGCTTGTGAGACTGATCCCACACCGCCCTATCCTTTCAAACCCACGATTGAGGTTCGCCTTTCTCCTTCCACAGAATCCACAATTATGCCCGAGTCTACACCTTTTGACCCTTTTATGTGTGTTCCCGAGGAACTAATTATTTATCGGTTAGCTCCGGCTGCGAATGCTACCCATTATCCTGAGATTTAATCTGAGATGGTTATTACCTCTCTGGATGTGTATCTTGTCCCAACACGCTTAGCTCCTATTGAGCCAGATATTATTTTTTATTCATCTATCTCGTTAAATTTTTCCACCACTTCGGATGGTGACTTTCGGGTGACTAAGTTGATCACTTCCTCGTTCACTTTCACACCTCCTCTTACGAGTGCCCTTGAGGATCACTCTGAGCCTTATGAGGAGTGTGTTTCTCCTACTCGTGAGTTAGATCATCTTCCCCCACCCTTTGTCCCACCTGATCCACCCACTGTCCCTCCCACACCATCGCCTAGTTTGGACCTTGTTATTGCACAGGGTGATATTGGTTCGGTCTGGCTGAAGACGTTAAACTTAGCTCTCCCGGGAGGTAGCCCGTCATTCATTATTTCTGAGTATGAGTTCTATCCTGTTTGGGGGTGGTGTTTCTGAGTATGAGTTTTATCCTGTTTTATCATGTATGAGTTATTCAAAACATAGTGGTTAAGCATTCTATTTTCTTTTAATATTTGAGTTATTCACCATATAATCTTTGGGTGATGTGAAACATAGTGGTTAATTGAACAAATTAATGTTTGAATTTTGGAATCGAACTAGAGATAGGTTTTTTCGAAATTTGGATATTAATTCGGTGTTGAATTTTGAGGATTGATATTGTTTTCGTTAAATTGATCCTAGCGGGTAATTTTCTGAAAATAGTATAATTCCTAATTTTTCATCGTGTGACATTTTTAAATTAGTTTTATTAAAAAGATATTATTAAATTTATAATTATAACGAGAGTTAGATTATTGATTAAATATTATCTCTAAATATTTCACATTAATAAATTGAGAAATTAAAATAATTGAAAATGCAGTGTAATCCCATCTCTTGACCTTCTCACAATTTTCACACTCGGTTGCACATTCTTTTTCCGTTATTTAGTCATAATTTTAATTTTATCATTAATTAAGTAACTTTTCCCTTGAAATTGTTTTTAAAAAAAAATAAAAAAAAAATAAAAAAAAAAATTAATAAAAAAAATTGGATTGCAAGTTTTCACATAAATTGTTCGATCTTGAAAGTTGGATTGATAGAGGTACTTATCGAAATACGAGTTCTTTTAGACAAATTTTGCAGGTACTCAAGGGAATTTTTTAGAGTGGCTTTTGAAGACAACGACCATACGAAAAAAGCTACTTATCAGGACGTCTCGCAAGAGAAATTCAAACAAGGAACCCTCCCGATACACTACTGTACGGCTTAGTCGGTTATTAAGATCCGTCGGCCCAAGATTAAAAGAAAATAGAATTAATCATGAATGTGTGCAATAATAGTATATATTTTAACTTTTGCCCAATTTCAATTAAAGTCTCGTATTTCAAAAGGAATACACTAAATTCCTAATAAATTTACCTATTTAATTATACTAACAACAATAACTCAAAATGCCCTAAGTTCTAACATCTCTCAGCTCCCGACCTTTGCTACTTTCATGCGTGGTATATCTCGTAAGCGAAATCCAAATAAGGAACCCTTCCGATACACTACTGTATAGCATTGTAGGCCTTTGAGATCCGTCAGTCCAGGACCCATGTCTATAATATGCTCAATTTATTTTATAAGGCTTTCCAGGCATTATAGTCTCCCATTTAACTATATTTGAAACTTAGAATTCACAATTTCCTTTAGTATATTCCACCTTGAAAATAAACATTCATGCCAACTAGTCACACCACATACGACTGTTAAATTTAATTATTTCTATAAATACCATCGTAAACCCTTTGGTTTAAGTTCTCTTAAGGTAAAGTCCCATTCCCTAACACACGAGGCATCATAGGTGCCTGTCCTTCGACTCGCGGGCAAAACGAAGTAAAACGAAGTCTACCCTCCTCAATGTGCAAATGAGATATTTCTTACTAAGTAGTACCGTGCGCTAGTACTAAACTATGCATATCCTATAAATAAAAGAATTAATGATCATATCATTACTGTCTATGCTAGCGCTGGTCCCTCTCCTGATGTGAGGTGGTATACGTGCTCGTTCTACAGCTGAGGCTGCTGTCTTTGAAGGGGAGCGGATAGTGCTGATGCAGCTAGCACTACCTTCACTGGTTGTACCTGGAATGGTCTGTGCTCCTAGTGGGGTGACTAGTGTCCCCGATATCCCCCTAACTCCTGTGTCGCTCTATTCCCTTGAGGGTACCTCCTGGCGAGGTGGCCCTTCTCAGCACAAACGAAGCAATTGCCCTGGAACTGGTGCCTATCTTATTGCACCCCTTGTTCATCCTGATTTTGGTGTCCTTGGCCCTGGTGGCCTCCCTGTTGCTGTCCCTACTGGACCTGGCCCTGCCGTTCTTATTTGTCCCTATTATCGGAACCCCTATATCTCTTGTGCTGCCCTGCATATTGAGGATCCCAAGACTACTGGGCCTCCTGACTACTACTCCAATTCGTCCTATTTTTCTAGCCAGATGCCTCATAGTGGTGTCTCTTCTCCCCCTTATCTTTCTAAAATGCCCTATGCTCTTGGCAATGGAGTAAAGTAGCGTTCACTACTTAGTTATATGTAGTTAAAGATTAATTCCCCAACACTGACTATCTAATGTGCCAAGCCGATCCCTTAATGAGATGATCCATCTTCATCTGTTTGGTACGAACATCTACCTTTGCGAAATATGATAGGGACATAAATTCCTCCTCGTACTCAGCAACAGTACGCCCCTCTTGTTTAAGCTCCAAAAATCTAATCCTCATCTCGAACTGAATATCTAGGAGGAAATATTTCCCCTTAAATCTCTCACAGGACTGGCCGATCGTGAGACTGTCCCTCTCCTCGGCAGTCGTAATCGCCTACCACCACTGAAGAGCATCCCCTACTAATTTGAATGAAGTTGGAATCTGTTTTTGAACTGGCATACACTGAACCATACGCAAATGTCTCTTAATGTCCTTCTTCCACCGACTAGCAACTAGTATATCTGATCCTCCAGCAAACTCAGTAGGTTGACCCTTAACAAAGGCCACCCTCGCTTGGTCCCATGCGTAGCTCGGTGCCTGTACTGGAATAGCCACCTATTGTGGCCATGGCAGCTAAAGTGCCTGTGCCGGTGGAAAATGCCGAAGCATGCCTACCATCACTGTAGATACCACATGAGACACAATAATGGCTATCTCAGCGGGGGGTCAACTGTGGAACCTGTGGGGCCTGTGGAGCCCGTGGTGCATGGGGTGGCTCCAGGTGAGCCTCCTCCTCCCCAACTGGTGGGACTACTCTCCTAGGTCTACCCCTACGTCCGTTTGCCATATGAAATCAAATAAGGTTTGAATTAGTATTAATCGTAAGAATACAATGATTCCAAAACATAAGGATCTACATCAAATAACACAACGCAGAACATAACGAGCTCAAACACAGATCCTAAGGACACTAGAACCGTGCTCTGATACCAACTGTAACAAACTACATTTTCTCACGTAAAGGCTGGCTAGGCATAATTCACTGAAGATGGGGCTTGTCGATCAATTAATACCACTCTCAGCACAACATAATATAAACATTATTATTGTAACAACCAGTATTTTAAAACCTTAAGAATATTTTCATGACAATAAATAATCTCAACCAACACCAACTAAAATAACAAATATGATAACCAGAAAATATCACAATTCCAACATAATGTAGATAAATAAATAAACAAATAAACTTGGGTTTATGCCCTTACAATTGTTTCTAAGTAAAAGATCTGGACTCTGACAGAAAAATACGTAAGCTAGAGTCAACAATCCGGAAGGATGCTAAGCACCGAGAGATCGTAAGGCTAGTACAGTAACAGTCCTGCTATCCCTATCCAGAAATAACCTTAATTTGGGTCAGAGCCCGAGCTGTGCAAGAATAACTTACTTAATTTATGATGCAATAATACAGTCAATGCACAATAATAATCCCCCCTTCATCACTTACATACATGTAACACCTCACCCCTCATCTAAGTGTGACGTCTCTCGCTTTCCCAGAAGTTCCCAAATAATAACTACGACCACGTGTCAATTTAATGCAATTATTAAACGATTGAAATGTGTAGACTACATTTAATTATAATTATCCATAATTTTCTAGTCTCATAATTTCCACATAAGAAGCATAAATATCCACTATGCAAAATAATCACACATTTAATTATAGACAAATCCTTAGGCAACTAATTTATTTACGTAGTATTCGGGGAATTTATAGTATATGTCCTTCCATGTATGTAACATACAAAGGCATCTACTGTTGGTGTCAAATTCGTGCTCTATCGGCAAGTCTGAAGGAAACCTGGCATCCTAAACGGACAGTCCGCAGGAATCCTAACATCCTAAACATACACCACATAACACACATAAATTGGGGGCGGTTCGTACGCAGGAAACCTGTATATGAACCATACCCAGCGGTAATACAAGAAGGGTCAGCGCCACACCTACTCCTCGAAGGTGAAGCCTCTACATAGTACCTATATGCATACACAACGTCAAGCCCACCTGTGCCGACGTGTGGTCATTGTCCCAAAAGCACGAACCCGTGAGCCGATAGGAAAGTCCACTGGTATGTCCACACACAAATATAATATAATGCATATTATTTTTCCCATATAATATGTAAATGTAATTACACTATAATTACCATAAGAGTTCCACCAATGTCCACAACATATTTCCATTTATTAATAATTTATCATCTAATAAATTATTAAATCCCATTCCTTATAATATTTAATTAACCATCCAGTTAATTGAAATTTTTCCAACTTAATGTGGGTACATTTATTTTTAATAAATTCATGCTAGTCACAAACATGGTTCTACCCACACGCTTAGACTACAAAAAATATCCATAACCAAACCCCAAGCCCAACTCAATTTTCCCCTAGGATCGAATCGATTCGCACTAGTCCGAATCGATTCGGACCTGAGCAGCAGCCCAGATCTTCTTCGTTCTTTAAGTACGAGATTTTGATTTCTAATGGCTCATTCCAATTCATAATAATCTAGTTGGGTCTTTATCACTTAATTAACCTTATTAGGATCATTAATCATGTGAATTGCGGTCAAATCCATTCCCCAAATTACCCGAATTTATGAATAGCTAATATTAATAACACATCCGATTTTAACCCCAATTATCCCTACCATTTAATTTATTTTATGGTACATCTAATGTTGGGTTTTATCCCAGATTTCAACCCTAAATATGTCATTCAGTCTTCCCAAACTTAAACATCATGTCATCCCAATTAAATCATCAAGAACCCTATACCTAATTTCTGGAAATGATGCTACAATCAATAATTCGGTCCTCTACATGGTTTATTTATCATCAAATCTAACCTACCTAAGACTAATTTCCAAAAATTTTAGGGAATAAATATAATGCATTGAGAAATACTTTGAAGGCATAAAGTAAGCAAGAAAACTATTACCTTAAAAGGGGTAGAAGAGGTCCCATGATCTTCTTCCTTGCCTTTACCTCTTGTTATTCCCCTTTTTCTACTTTCTTTGGTGCCCTTCCCTTCCCTTCCTTCCCGTAACTGTGATTCTTAGAATTGTTGAATAATAGTGGGGGAGTGGTTTGCCCCCACTTAAACTCTTATTAGTTTCTTAATCCAGAGTTGGACCATAAGCCCAACTTTTGGACCCCCAAATAGACCCGAACCCATAGCCTAATTAGCCCAAAAGCTTCACAACTTATATATCTCTGACCCAAGCCCAATTCTAGATATTCAAAACACTAAATCAAGTCTCTAACGCTCCCAAAAACGTGTTCCAAATATTTTTTATTTCTCTTGGACATTTAATTATGCTAAAATAACACGCGGACAAATTTTTATTTATGTGTTAATTATTTTTCACTCGCTTAAATTTTAAGTCCTCCCAAATTAATATATTCTAAAAATAAATCTGAAATCATAAATTCCATTTATATCATAGTATTTTATTTTTAAAACTTTACGGGGTATTACATCAATACTCTAACCACCATGTTTAATTGGGCAGGGAGTCAAATATTTTGGCATAAAAAAGTGGCAGGGTCGGCCACGTTACACCTAACACCATTGCACATGTTGAGAGCTGAAAATGATATGAAGACTATTGGGCCAGGTATGTTGGATCGATCTGGAATCATTCTGAATCAATCCGAAATTACATTTTCATAATTTCTTTTTTATCCTAGTGATATTAATATATGTATATATAATTATGTATATATATAATTATGTATGTAATTCGTTCCATTTTATTTCTTTAATCATATATAAAATATGTAACGTAATTTACACGTGTAACGCAGTACGCAAATGTTTTGGATTTTTTTCCTTAACCTCCATTTTAATTGAAAATAATCTATTTAAATTTATCTCATTAATTTCTCATAAATCCAAGTCAATATAATTTATGAGGCACGCGTGTCCGAAAATATAACACGGATTTATTAATTCCACAAAATAGGGTGTTATAATCATCCTACCTTGGAAATTTTCATCCTCGAACCCAAATCACTAACAAAAATTAAGTGAAAAATTAGGATGTCACCTTCGCATCATAGATTCTAATTCTCAAGTGTCTCCCTCAATGCCATTTTTATCCTAAACATCCTTTGACGAGCAAGAATCATCTTCTTGTGAATAATCTTCTCCATGTGGTCTACTATCGCCAATGGTCTGGTCTTGTAGAAAACATCATCCTGTAAGTCTAGCTGAACCAAATTTACCATATGAGATGGATACATAATATACTGATGTAACATTAACACGTGAAAAATGTTTTGCACATTAGCTAACTGAAGCAATAAAGCCAAATTGTATGACAATATAACAATCCTATCCAAAATGTCAAATGATCATATATCTATTGGTGCCAACATTCCATTATTGTCAAATAGTATAACCCCTTGTCTATCCCAATTGAGAAGATAAAGTCGACACACACCATGATGCCATAAATAATTTATGCAAATTTCCACAAGCTCAACAGTTTATTAAAACAAACTTTATTGATTTTAAAACCTGTCGGTTCACTTTCTGAACTCGACTCACGATTTACTTTTTACCTTAAAATTGAGTTACATTATATACGATAATGCACGGTATGCCTTGTTATCATTTATTCATCGAGGAGTTTCAAATCCCAAGTCGGCTTCCAAGAATTCCTTCATAAACCCTAACCTACTTATTAACAAATAACACATTATAGACCCTAGGCATGTCCATCTTGATAAACTGGATATTACAGTCCTAGGCCTGACTTTAATGGGAGCATAATAATCATAATCCTCAATTGATCATTTAAACCCCATTAGGTATTTTTTGGCACTAACTTAAGCTATTTAATATATTTCAGTCAAACTTAAAGATCCATATGATTACTTGCATGTACAACCATACCTATAGTTTCTCTAAAACATGAAACCTCTTCCTTCTTAGGTATGATAACCAAGAAGTCACTTCATAAGTATTTTTGTAAACTCTTACCCATTATAATGCTTATTCTTTCGGGTCATGATGAAAAAACCTATTTTAAACTTATGCCCAGGAATAAAATAATTGAAAAACTGCCACTTAAGATGTTTAATACAAAGTTATACTGTTAAAATGGATCCGAACTGTTTGTTGAAGAAACTCTTTTAATCAAAGCTAAACTTAACACAAGATGTGTTTAAAAAGATTTTTAAAATAGTTTGAATGAGTTTGAACGAGTTATTTTAGATCTAGAATGAACCAGTATTGAAAAACCAAAACTTAAACTATTAAACCAGCACAGCTAGGAAGAAGGTGATGAGAAAATGAGGAAGAGCACAAGTAATTTTTAACGTGGTAAAACCCCACCCAATTGGCGAAACATCCACGGTGACCTCTACGTCACAAAACAAAAATCCACTAAAATCAGAGTAACAAATTACAAGTTATTTAACAATCAAACCACACAAACACACCTAAACTAAGTTCGTAATCATTACCAACTCCTCTTAATTAGATCTGACTTCTATGAAGGTTGTTGTTGTTTTTGTTCTTTCCATCTTGGTAACTTTACTTGATTCCAGTATTTACGTCAACTCAAATAAGTTCAAGATCATACAACCAACACTTTAAGTGTGGTAGAGTGGTGATGTGCTCTCTAACATATGCATGCAACACACTCACACTTAATACAGACAGAATGATTTAACAAATTACAAAATCACTAGAAATGCAAGAAATTCTAAAATCAGTTTAGTCAAAACTAAATCAAACTTTTAGACCTTTCAAAATATCTGCAGATCAAGAGGGAATATTGTTGAGAAATATCCAAGATCCTAACACCTTCAGGTTTTGAAAATATTATATAGAAAGTGCAATCCCCAATCAAGATCTCAAAACTAGATCTTAGTTTGATAGTTTGATTAAAATGAAATCAGAATGAATATTGTTAGTTTAGGGTTTCAAAACATAAAATCAGTTTTAAAATAACCAATAAACAAGATTTCTCAAAATAAGAAATCAAGACAGTGAACTATTTATGTGATTTGTATCACAGAGACGAGATCTCAAGTTTCTATATAAAGAAACTGAAAACTCTACCAACGTGATTAAGTTGGAAGGATGACCAAGAACAAGAGAGTATTATCTTCTCAAAACCAGGAACTAAACACTGAGGTTTAATCTCTCAGAAAAGTATTTTTGGATTAGGGTTTGACGAAGTTTGGATTAGGGTTTCCTTTCTCTCTCTTATCTTTTCTCTCTCTTATCTTTTCTCTCTATTCTCTCTCTCTCTTTTTCTCTCAGACGAGGAAATATAAAAAGTATCTAATTATCTCACCCAAGGCATCTATTTATACTGGTGATAGAATGATCTGGAACGATGGTTCAAATTCAAGGGCTGAGATTAATGGAAGTTAAAACGACGCAAATCTAAGGGTTCACAGAAAGCGGTGCAAAGGCCAACTCTGATTGGTTAAAACCATCGCACTTGGATTAGTTCCAAACACATGCAGACCGTAGATTAAGATGATCTAAAGGTCCAGAATAAGTAACAAGAATGTGACTGATAAGAAACACAAATTGACCCGTTGTGTGTGCAACACGTGTAGGCTCAAGATCAACTCTCAAACGCGTATTTTTGAGTTTCTAAAAAATCCATTTCCACCCACAAATGTTTCTGCTGCTTTTGGTTTCTACCCAAGATAGATTGAAAGCATAAAATATATTTACAAATCAACCCAATATCTTTATTAAGTTTCAATTTTAATTTCCAAAAAATATTTTAAAATTCTTAGAAAATATTAATTAAATCCCAAAAATTATTTAAAAATCATATTAGGATTTAACTCACACAAGGTTATTATATGAATGAAACACTATATGTATACAGTCCTAATGTATGGTGTATGTGATATACCATCAATAACTTGTAGAGGAAAATAAATGTAGCTATGAAGGTTCTGAGGCTTTTTGGTTCATCTAGGGATAGACACAATTTTGTCACTATTTTCAAACTAGATGAGCTCCTATATAATCCAGACCCAAATGAGTCAAAGATATAGGGTGCTTCAACAATCTGTATGACCATAAGATACTTAATTAGTTCAAAGTTTGTCATTTAATTTCATTACTATTAAATAAGTCTAATCTAACTTCCTCTGTATGAATCATAAGTCCACACATTGATCCACATTCCAATTGTTTCCAAGTTTTCAAAATTCCATTACTAAATATATTTACACTGATAAATCTCGTATATTCTTGATAGTCTCTTATCACCATTGTGTTATATGGTTAAACCTACTAAGTCCTCGAATTTACCCGAATATAAACTTATGCGAATAATTGCCTACATCATGGTGGCATGTGACCATGTAATTACTTTATGCGAATAACAACCATGACAACTTCTCATATCATGAAAAAAATTAATCATTAAGGCCTATTAATTTCCTCCTAAACTCAAATTATGAACCTCCATGATCATTACATATATCCCAATTTATAACTTATGATCCTTTATTTCCCCACTAAGATGGTAACTCACAATTAAGTACGAATACAAATTCGTCATCAATCAAACAATTTAAATCTTAAGAGCAACTAATTATAGTCTCACCGACCCTGGTCAACCAATAAACCACATGTAATGAAAACTTATTATACCTCACAAATATTAAAGCACTTTAAGCCCTTTAATACTTCTATAAATCATAATCCTGGTCTATCAAGAAGATTTAAGGTATACTTATTTAGGAATCATTATGTAATTAACATTGTGTCAACATTGTCTTTGCCACTGCAGATGATAATATAGTAAATGTTGTTTACAAGTGCACCAACCTTGTGTACTATATAAACATATGAATTATAGACTATGCACTTCAGTCTTATCCATTACTTGCCAATGGTATTTTTATAAATATTCAGAATTATAACGAATCTTCTTGGGGTAAATATGTTTTTTTCGTTTCGCCACCAAAATTTCAATCGTTGTTTTATTAAAATAATTACGCTCGCCGATTTTCGAGGCAATCTATAAAAAAGGCAGTAAACCTCCGGTTATCTCTTACCTCAAACTTCCTAAGTGTTGTTGCTTTTCGTACGATCATTCTTCTTATCCTCTAGTTCTTGTTGAATCCTTAAGCTTTCGTAAGAGTTTTTTCTCTTTCCTTTGTTCTTTATTTTTGAATCATGGTTTACGCCGTTTCTTCTCTTGATGAATTTAGGAATGACTATAGCATACCCTCATAAGTTGATTTAGAATTCCCCAGTCCTCTTATAAATTTGTTTTCTTTATCTGAGGGTAATTGGATCCCTTCCATATTTGTATTTAAATATGTGTTTAGTTTTCCCCCAAATCCATTTTGTCTAGAATGTTATCAATACTTCGATGTTGTGCCTGCTAGATTAGCCCCAATACCTGGAGGATAATCAATGGTGTCCATAGGCTTAATCAAACTCATAGGAACCATATTTGTATCCCTGACATTATGTTCTGCTATAAGTGGGTTATTAGTGAAAACAATTATTATTTGAAAACTAGGTTTGTCAATAGGGCATTAGATGTTAATCTTCCTGACTCCGATAGAGATTATTTTGATCCTGGAGTGATTACCAAAAATTAGCAACATATGCCCCCAATAGGGGGTGAGGTGTACAAGGGGACAAAATGCCCTCAAGAGGGTCATGGGATAGGTTGTATTATATCTCATACGATTTTACTAATAAATTATAAGCCGCAATACTAACTGAATTTGATTTTTGTCTTTGAGTAAAGTTGACTGGAAAAGAAAGTGTCCCAAAGAAAGTGACATTAATCTTGTTGGGCTTAAATTTCTTTGGGGCATCCACCAAAAGATTGGGGAGGAACATACTAGGTCAACCCCTTATTTGTTGAATTATAGAAGTTCAATAACTTCTTTTGTTGCTCGACCTACAGTTGCTGCTCCCTCTATCATTATTGATTGGGATCAAGATCCAGCATCTATATACTCAACCATTGCATATGGCAGTGGTGAGATTGATATTGGTCCCTCTTCATCCTTAGATTCTGACCTCCCACTTGCTGCTGCTATGGAAAAGAGGAGATTTCCTAACATTATGGGGGATGTTGCTGCCATTGGCTCCACCAAACTTGTTGTAACTGATAGGGACACCAATAAAGAAGGTCTTGGGAAGAATCCCCCAGCTAAGACGGGTGAAGAACTTCCTCTCAAACGGCTAATAAGGGGTCTTCTTCCTTAACTTGGTCAAGGAACTGTTGTTGCTACCGACCAATAAAACTTGGTCAATTTTTTTGCTGCTGACATTGGCTCTCCTGTAGCCATGGTTCATGGCCTAGCCAAATAATTAATAAGGTTTGGGACTTTGCCAGATCACCGGGGTGCTGCATCTGCCATGCCTCGGCTAAAAATCTCTGAAAGGGCTGCTCAAATCCTTGCTTTGGTAAGAACTTTTTCTCGATAATTTTACTGTTTCATACTTTGCACTTTTTCATTGATTTCTTGTACTGACTTGGCCTTTCTTTTTTGCAGTTCATGGTTAATTTTAACCAGATGTTGGAGAAGGATGCTGCACTTTATTATTCTTCAAATGACGTAGAAGATGCCTTTGATGGTCTAAAGAAATCCTTACTTGACTCCCAACAAGCACTGGAGCTTGAGAAGCATACTTAGGAGAATAAAATAAAGGCTGATGAGGAAGCTCGATAGAAAGCTAAAAAGGAAACTTTTACAGCTTGGGGGCAGGTGTCTAAGTTAACCGATAAGGGTGAAGGCGAATGAGATTCCCTTCAACAAGGGATGGGAGAAGGCTATTACTACACCTTTTGTCTATATGGAATTTATGAATAAGAAGTTTTATAAGGATGGTTGGTCGACTGCTTTAACTGAGGTCAGCACTTCTGGGGAATTAGATATTTTTCTAAGGCATGATCCTAGCTCCTTACCCAACCTGGATGAAGAAGTGGAGGATAATGTGGAGTCAGAATATTCCACCCCAGTTATTGAGTCTGCAACCGGACAATTATAAACAGTTGTTGAGTCCTCTCTTCCCTCTACCTTCGAGCAAATCACTCTAGCCATCCCTGCTATTGATCAAACTAGAGTTGAGACTGACAAAGAAAAGGTGTAAATTTGCTCGACAGTTAGCCTTTTTCCCTTCTTGTCATAATTTTGCTTTTCCTCAGTTGTACTTATAATTTTTCTTTGTTCAATAATAAAAATAATATTTTCTTCATATCTGCTTTCCACTTTTCATTTTCGGCAATCATTTCTTGATTGTTGTCATATATTCCTTTTCTTGTTGTTGATTGAATGTTACCTCCTTTTCCTAGTTCATGGACAAGATGGAATAAATCTCTTCCAATGACTCTGAGCTATGTAAGAGATGCAATTATCTGTTCAAGGCTGGTTATATAATTTTGTCGGAAGAAGATCTGTCGAACTTGCTTGGTGCAGACATTTCTGATCAAGCTCATGAAGCTTACTTATACTTGCAGTGTCTTCTTGACCGGGCAACGGCCAATAATGTGGCTTACTTTGAAATGATTGAAGAGCTTCAAAAGGAGCATAAAGAATACAAGTCTCTCTTGCATGCTGATTGTGAGGCTAAGTATAAAGCTTTAAGTGAAGATTGGGACTTTGAAGAGAAGTTTGAGAAACATGTTACTGCCTTTAGGAAAAAGGAATTTATGTTGAGGTGTGAGGTTGATGAGGCAAGAGAGATTACCAAACTGTTGGATGAGGAAAATAATAAACTGAGGAATGAATTGGGGTCCTTGAAATATTCCTCTGTTGCTGGTACCGACAAAGGAGCTTCCTTTTTGGAGAATGAAAATGCTCAATTGAGAGAAGATCTAGAAGCACTGAAAAAGTCTAAACTTGCTTCTTCTTCCAAACAAAGAACCAATCGACCAACGACATATGAGGCCAGAACCCGCAAACTCTTGCTAACCAAGCTGCTTAAATAAAGGCCAAGAACTTAGTCATTGCTGAAATTTCTCACAAGCTCAACACTCAAGATGACAAACTTTCCACCCGGTATTCTCAATTGTAAGCTAAAGATGGAGTATTAAAGAAGCTGCAGCACCAATTTGAGAGATTAACTTTATAATTTTACAAGCAACCCATAGAGGTCTGGATGGAAGGTACAATGAGTCTCTTGGTCATTTTGATGATCATTTCAGTCAAGCTCAGCGTGAAGGTTTTAAGTGGGGCTGGACCAATTGCTTGACATTTATGAAGGTTGAACAGAATAGCAGACTTTGGCATTGGAATGATCTGGGATTTTAAGATTGTCAAGATCCCCCTTCAACTTAGATGTTAGATGGGTTTCGATTAATTTAATCCCTTAATGTTTGATATCCAAATATTTAAAGGACTATGGACTGCCCGATAAGCTAGAAGTAGTTCATCCTCCTCATTTATTGGATACGCCGAGTAGTAGTAACAGGAGAATGCTTTGAGACTTTTATTTTATCAACTCTCCTTATACCTTGGATGATCCTCCAGCGGGCATGGAACCAGTGTTGAGTTCCTCAAAGGCTGAAGCAATGTGCCTAATAGAATAATTTGAGAATAATTTGTTCCTATATTTTATTTGTAAACACTATTTGCATGTAATCGTCATTTATATAAATGAAATGCATTTTATGAACTTATCTTATTAATTTCTAGATGCTTGAATAACTTTGTTGTTTCATTAGTTCTACTGGTGCACTTAGACATTTGCCTAAATTTAGTACCAGTTACCAATGATATTATCATAGGTTCTACGAATACACTTAGATTTCTAAGTTCATTATCAGTTACCATTGATGTGGCCATATGTTCTACTAGTGCGCGTAGATTTAAATCTAATTTTAGCACTAGTTACCCGTGGTATTGCCATAGGTTCTACTAACGCACCTAAATTTTTAGGGTTATCATTAGTTACTAGTGATGACCAAGCGTATGTGGAATATGTGTCTACATTACTTTTTAGGAATCTTCACAGCGTTCTTCCTCTATTTTGCTCAGTTCGGATAAAATTTGTTGATTTTTATACAGAGTTTTACCATGATTTTTTTTACCAAGTACTAAGGACTTAAAATCATGTCTTGACTTGGGTTTATATGTTTTGCCGATAGAGTATTGCTTTTTCCGACCAGGTATTTATGGGGTGCCTATCACCAGTGCTCCCCAAAAAAATTAAAAAAATGGAAGAAACCAACTTTTTATTAATACTTAAGCAAATTGATTACAAAAGATGTTGCTCGCTACATTACTGGTAGTACTTCCTAAGATGCTCAGCATTCAAAGGATTTTTTAATTCTCCCCCCTCCAGAGTTTTAATTCTAAGTTCCTGGTCGGCCAACTGTCGAGATACGAATGGTTCATGCCAGTTGCCTTTAAGCTTATTAGTCTTCTGAATCACCTTCTTAAGTAGATAATCCCCTTCCTTTAAGTTAGTCTACTTCTTCCTTATATTGTCAAGTCGTATTTTTCTTTATTGGTAGGCAACATTCCTCAAGGTTGCATCTTCTCGCACCTCTTCCAACATATCAAGATTTAGCCTTTGCATCAAATCACTGATGGGAGAATCAAAGTTTAACACTCTATGAGTTGTCAAACCTGTCTCTGCTGGTATGAATGCTTTTGTTCCAAACGCCAACATGTATGGCGTTTCCCCTGTAGCAGCTCTTGGAGTTGTTCAATAAGCCCACAGAATGCAATTCATTTATACAATTCTCCTTGGCATCATCAAGTCTCTTCTTCAACCCATTGAGCAAAGTCGTGTTCGTAAGTTCAGTCTGCCCATTGCTGTGAGGATGACCTGGAGCATAGTGAAATTTTTAGATCTTGGATTGGGCACAATAGGTTGTAAACTCATCATTATCGAACTGTGTACCATGGTCGGTATTAAAGGCATATAGCAAACCATATCTACAGATACTATTTTTCCAGATAAACTTGTATACCTTCTCATAAGGCATGTCCACCAATGGTTCTTCCTCAACCCACTTGGTGAAGTAATCAACAGCTACGACCAAGTACTTGAATCATTATCGGGTGGTCGGTAATGGATCGACCAGGTCTATTCCCCACATAAAAAATGGCCAAGGTGAAGTGATTGGAATTAAAATAGCATGGTAAGTCTTGATTGGAATTAAAAAATGACCAAGTACTTGAATCATTATCGGGTTGTCAAAGTCTTGATTTGATAATATTCCAGAGTGGAATACCTCCTTTCTTGTCTTACCATATCTTTGAGCCATCTCCTGCATCTTGGTTGATTATTTCGGTAGGTCAATAGCAACTTCTTCTGAGCTCTTCCCTGAGGCAAAGGAAATAAGAACAACAGTGGACGTAGGCTTTCTAAATTAGCCAAACCACTTTAAAAACCCTTTTGTCTTACATATATTTATCTATGATTAAAGATTTAGCCAAGCCGAAATGTCTCAGAAGCTCAAGACTCAAGATGACAAACTTTCCACCCAATTTTCTCAATTACTAGATAAAGATGGAGTATTAAAGAAGCTACAACACCAAGTTGAGAGATTAACCTTTCAGTTTCACAAGCAGTCCAGAGAGGTCTGGATGGAAGGTTACAATGAGGCTCTTTATTGTTTTGATGATTATTTCAGTCAGGCTCGGCGTGAAGGTTATAAGTGGGGCTTGACCAATTATTTGACAATTATGAAGGTTTAGCAGAATAGTAGACTTTGGCATTGGAATGATCCTGGATTTTTAGATCGTCAAGATTCTCCCTTCAAATTAGATGTCAATTGGGTTCCGTTAATTCAATCCCTCAATGTTTTATATCCAAATATTTAGGGGGTAATGGATTGCATGATGAGCTAGATGTAGTTCGGCCTCCTCATTTATTGGAAACGCCGAGCAGCGGTAACAAGAGAATGCTTCAAGACTTTAATTTTATCAAATCTCCTTATACCTTGGATGATCCTCCAGCAGGCATGGAACCAATGTCGAGCTCCTCAAAGGCTGAAAGAAAGTGCCCACTAGAATAATTTGAGAATAATTTGTCCATATATTTTATTTGTAAACACCATTTGCATATAATCATCATTTATATAAATAAAATGCATTTTTATTAACTTATCTTGTTACTTTCTGGATGCTTGAATGACTTTCTTGTTTCATTAGTTCTACTGTACTGAGACATTTGCCTAAATTTAATACCAGTTACCAATGAAATTATCATAGGTTCTACTGATACACTTAGATTTATAAGTTTAATATCAGTTACCATGTGGCCATAGGTTCTAATAGCACATGGATTTAAATATAAGTTTAGCCCTAGTTACATGTGGTATTGGCATAGGTTCTACTGGCGCACCTAAATTTTTAGGTTTAGCAACAAGGATGGCTAGAGTGATTTGCTCGGAGGTGGAGGGAAGAGAGGACTCAATAACTGTCTTCAGTTGGCCGGCTGTAGACTCAATAACTGGGGTGGAATATTCTGACCCCACATCATCCTCCACTTCTTTATCCAGGTTGGGTGGGGAGCCAAGATCATGCCTTAGAAAAAGCTCAGATTCCCTATAAGTGCCGACATCAGTTACACCAGACGACTAACAGTCCTTAAAATACTTATTATTTACAAATTTTATTTGGACAGAAGCTACAGTAATAGCCTTCTCCCATCCTTTATGGAAGGAAATCTCTTTCGCCTTCACCCTCTTGGCTTTCTCAGCAGCCAAGTCATCGGTCAACTTAGACACCTCCCCCCGAGCTGCAGTAGTTTCCTTTTCAGCTTTCTGTCGAGCTTCGTCCGCAGCTTTTATTTTACTCTCCCAAGTTTGCTTCTCAAGCTCCAATGCTTGTTGGGAGAACAGTAAGGATTTATTTAGACCATCAAAGGCCTATTCTACTTCATTTGAAGAAGAACGAAGTGCATCGTCCTTTTCTAACATCTGGTTAAAATTGACCACGAACTGTAAAAAAAAAAGGTCATGTCAGTACAAGAATCCATGAAAAAGTGTAAAGTATATAATAGTAAAATTATAGAGAAAGAGTTCTTACCAAGGAAAGGCTTTGAGCAGCCCTTTCAGAGATTTTTAGCCGAGGCATGGCAGATTCATCTAGGGGTGCACATGGTTCGGTTCGATTCGGTTCCACTACGAAACGAGAACCAGAATCAAAATTAATCGGTTCCGTGGTTTTAGAACCAGAACTAGAACCGAAATCGGTCGGTTCGATTTGGAACCGAACCATCGGTTCTCAATTTAGTTCGGGTCGGTTCATGGTTCTGGTTCTGGGTTCTGGTTTGTGGTTCTGGTTCGCGGTTTGGGTCGTAGTTCTGGTTTGCGGTTCTGGTTCATGATTTTCGTTAATGGTTCTGGTTCACAGGTTGGTTCTCGGGTTGGTTAATGGTTCTGGTTAATGGTTATGGTTAATGGTTCAAGTTAATGGTTCAGGTTCATGGGTCGGCTCTCGGGTTGGTTCTTGGGGTCGATTCTTTGGTTCGGTTCTTCGGTTTGATTTTTTGGTTCGGTTCTATGGGTTCGGTTCTCGGTTCAGTTCGGTTTGGTTCAGGTATAAAACCGAGAACCGAACCGAACATTTCGATTTTTAATTTTTTGGAACCATAACCAACCCGTGGAAAAAAAAAACTGAACCAACCCAACCCATGAAGGTCGGTTTGGTGCGGTTCTTCGGGTTGTCGGTTTTTTTGCACACCCCTAGATGCATCCCCTCGGTGATCTGGCAAAGTCCACATCTTATTAATTACCTGGCTAGTCCAAGACCCATGGCTAGAGGAGAGCTAATGTCAGCAGCAGATAAATCGACCAAGTTTTATTTGTCGGTAGCAACAACAGTTCTTTGAGCAAGTTTAGTAAAAAGACCCCTTCTTAGCCATTTTAGAGTAAGTTCTTCACCCTTCTTAACTGGGGGCTTCTTCCCAACATCTTCTCTATTAGTGACCCCAATATTTGTTGGTTTGGTGAAATCTCCTCTTTCCCATAGAAGTAGAAGGTGGAAGGTCAGAATCCAAGGATGAAGAGGGCCCGAAAATAAGTTCACCATTGCCAGATGCAATGGCTGAGGATATAGATACTGGGGCTTGATCCAAGTCAATAATCATGGATGGAGCAGAAGTTGTAGGTCAAGAAACAAAAGAAGTTATTGAACTTCTATACTTAAGTAAGTAAGAGGCTAACCTAGTATGTTCCTCCCCAATCTTTTGTTGGATGCCCAAAATAAATTTAAGCTCATAAAGCTTAATGTCACTTTCTCGGGACACTTTCTTTTTCGGTCAACTACAATGAAAGACAAAAATAAAATTCAATTCGTATTGCGGTATATAATTTATTAGTAAAATTATATGAGATATAATACAACCTATCCCATGATCCTCTTGAGATCGTTTTGTCCCACTGTACACCTCACCCCTTGTTAGGGGCATATGTTACAAATTTTTGGCAATCACTCACTGATCAAAATAATCTCTATTGGAGTGAGGAAGATTAATAACTAATGCCCTATTGACAAACCTAGTTTTCAAATAATATGTCTTGTCACTAGTAACCCACTTATAGCAGAACATAATCTCAGGTATACTAATATGGATACCATATGTTTGATTAAGACTATGGACACCATTGACTATCCTTCAGGTATTTGGGGGCTAATCTAGCAGGCACAACATCAAAGTATCGATAACATTCTAGCCAAAATGGATTTTGGGGAAAACTAAACCCATATTCAGCTACAAACATGGAAGGGATCCAATGACCCTGAGATAAAGAAAACAAATCTACAGGAGGACTGGGGAATTATAAATCAACCCAGTAGGGTATGTTCCAGCCATTCCTAAATTCATCAAGGGAAAAAACGGTGTAAACTATTATTCAAAAATAAAGAACAGAGGAAAGAGAAAAAACTCTTACAAAAGCTTAAGGATTCAGCAAGAACTAGAGGGCATGAATAACGATCGCACGAAAAGAATCAACACTTAGAAAGTTTGAGGTAAGATACAATCAAAAGTTTACCGCCATTTTATATATTGCCTAGAAAACCGGCGAGCGTAATGATTATAGCAAAACCACGATTGAAATTTTTATGGCAAATTAAAGAAGAAATATTTTCCCCGAGACGATTCGTTATAATTTCGGATATTTATTAAAATACCATTGGCAACACGCGTCTGCGGTAATATCAATAAAAATTTATAAGTACAGAAAGTCGTCAATCAACCAAGCATCATGAAGGTAGCTCGAGCTACTGCTAAGACTAAATGCTCCATACTTTTAAGTAAGCATCAAGCGTGGAACAATGAGGGCTTCTGCTGATACAAAAAATAACCCACTCACGTGGACCAATCATAAATGGACATGTGTCATCTAGTGTGGAAATAATCCTAGTCAGTAAGGCATAGTCACCGACCAAGACCTAGAAGGTCGACCAACTCCAAGAAGCCCGAGGCCGACTAACCTAGTCAGTAAAGCGCCAATAGCTATATACACTGTGAATATTATGTACTGATGTAAATGCCTAGTTTATAAAGGCATTCCATCCTTTCAAGTTCCATCTCTCTATCTCCTTATGAGACTATAAATACATTGTAATCCCTTCATCAAGGGTACGTTCAATACGTTCAGAACATACAAGGTGAAGGCAATAAGAAAAACAGTGGACGTAGGCTTTCCAAATTAGCTGAACCACTTGAAAAAACCTTGTATCATACTTATACTTATTTGTGATTAAATAATTAGATCTAGTTTAGTTTTTTACATCTATAGATTGGTTTCTATATTTTGCCGATCCAGTATTGCTTTTTCTAACCACGTACTGAATTCCTGTTGACCAAGTATTTATGGGGATGCATATCACCAATACTCCCAAAATAATAATAAAAATGGAAGAGACCAACTTTTTATTAATATTGAAGCAAATTGATTACAAAAGATATTGCTCTCTACATTACTGGTAGCACTTCCTAAGATGCTCGACATTCTAAGAATTTTTTAATTCTTCCCCCTCTAGAGTTGTAATTCTATAAGTTCCTGGTCGGACAATCGTTGAGATACGATTTGGTCCATGCCAGTTTGATTCAAGCTTATTGGTCTTCTGAATCACCTTCTTAAGTACATAATCCCCCTCCTTTAAGTTGGTTGGCTTCACCCTTTTGTTGTAAAATCGTATTGTTCTTTGTTAGCAGGCAACATTCCTTAAGGATGCATCTTCTCGCACCTCTTCCAGCATATAAAGGTTTATCCTTCGCATCAAATTATTGACAGGAGAATCAAAGCTTAACATTCTATGAGTTGTCAAACCTATCTCCACTAGTATGACTTCTTATGTCCCAAATGCCAATATGTATGGTGTTCCCCCTGTACCAGCTCTTGGAGTTGTTCGGTATCCCCACAGAACTGAATGTAATTCATTTAATCAATTCCCCTTGTCATCATCAAGTCTCTTCTTTAACCCATTGAGCAAAGTCATATTTGTCACTTCAGACTGCCCAATGCTTTGAGGATTACCTGGAGCAGAGTGCAACTTTTGGATCTTGGATTAGGCATAGTAAGATGCAAACTCATCATTGTCCAACTGTATACCATGGTCAGTGATGAAGGCATATGGCAAACCATATCTACAGATAATATTTTCCAAGATAAACTAGTATACCTTCTTATAAGGCATGTCCACCAATGGCTCTTCCTTAACTCACTTGATGAAGTAATCAACAGCTACGACCAAGTACTTGAATCTTCCTCGAGTGGTCGGTAAAGGCCCGACCAGATCTATTCCCCACACAACAAATGGCCAAGGTCAGGTGATTGGAGTAAAAAAGCATGGGGAGTTTTACGAATGTTTGAGAACTTCTGGAACTTGTCACACTTCTTTGTGAAAGTTATACAATATGCCCTCATGGTTGGCCAATAGTATCCCTGTGTGTTCATTCGTTGTAGTGATGATCTTTGTGCCATATGAGCTCCACAAGATCCCTCGTAAACTTCTTCTATTAAATCTTGAACCTCCATTAGGTGGACACAGCGCTGCAAAGTAGTTGTTAACCCTATCATGTATAGCACTCCTTTATCTAGCACATACCTCGCCGCTTTATACTTATGCTTTTTAGCCTCAATTAGATCTGCAGGCATAATTCCTTCTTCAATATAGGCTCTGATGGGATCCATACAGGAAGGTACCATATCTACTGCAATGAAATTAATCATCAATTCTTTATCAATACTCCGATTGGCCATAATTTCAATGGGAATGGTTCTCCCGAGCTCAATTATGGTTGCTGATGCTAGCCGAGCAAGTGCATCAGCTCGGGCGTTCTCCAATCTTAGAATTTCGCTCATCCGAGCAACTGGTAATTTCGCTATGACTTCCAGTGCTTTGGCGAGGTACCTTGTCATTAATTCTCCTTTGGCTCCATTCAAACTTAAAATTTGATTAACCACCAATTGAGAATCACTGTCCGCCACAACTTGCTCGACGATTAGTGATTGAGCGAAACTTAATCCCATAATTAAAGCTTCATACTCTCCTTCATTGTTTGAGGCTTGGAACTGGAATCTAAGTGCGTTCTTAATATTAATCCTATCAGGGGTATTGAGTATAATCCTTGCTCCGCTTCCTGTCGCACATGAAAATCCAGCCACATATAAATTACATACTAGGATGTTGTTGTCAAAGTCTTTATCTAACAATATTCCATAATGGAATAACTTTTTTCTTGCCTTATCATATCTTTAAGCCATTTCCTATCTTTCTTGCATTATCAATGAAGCAGAGTATGAAGCTTTAATTATGGGATTAAGTTTAGCTCAATCACTAAATGTCGAGCTAGTTGCGGCGCACAGTGATTCTCAATTGGTGGTTAATCAAATTTTAAGTTTGTTTGGAGCCAAAGGAGAATTAATGATAAGGTACCTAGCCAAAGCACTGGAAGTCATAGCAAAATTACCAGTTGTTTGGATGAGCAGAATTCCAAGATTGGAGAACGCCTGAGTTGATGCACTTACTCGGCTAGTATCAACAACCAAAATGATCTTAAGAGAACCATTCCCATTGAAATTCTGTGGAATCAGAGTATTGATGAAGACTTGATGATTAATTTCATTGCAGTAGACAAGCGGAGTATGATGTTTTAATTTTAAGGTTTCCCGACCAGGAACTTATAGAAATGAAACTAAGGGGGAAGAATTCAAAAATCCTTGGAATGTCGAGCATCTTAGGAAGTATTACGAGTAATGCAGCGAGCAACATCTTTTGTAATCAATTTGCTTCAGTATCAATAAAAAGTTAGTTTCTTCCATTTTTTGGATTTTTTAGGGAGTACTGGTGATATGCATCCCCATAAATACTTGGTCGAAAAAAGCAATACTTGATCGGCAAAATATAGAAACCAATACGTTGATGTGAAAAACTAGGCTAGATATAATTCTTTAATCACATATAAATATAAGTATGACACAAGGGTTTTTTAAGTGGTTCGGCTAATTTGAAAAGCCTACATCCACTGTTTTTCTTATTGCCTTTGACTTGTATGTTCTGAATGTATTGAGCGTACCCTTGATAAAGGGATTACAATGTATTTATAGTCTCATATGTAGATAGATAGAGAGATGGAATGTGAAAGGATGGAATGCCTTTATAAACTAGGCATTTACATCAGTACATAATATTCATAGTGTATATGGTTGTTGGCGCTTTACTGGCCAGGTTGGTCGGCCTTCTTATGGTTGCTCGGTCTTCTTGGAGTTGGTCGGCATTTTGCATATTGGTCGGCCGATCTTGGTCAGTGACTATCCCTTACTTACTAGGATTATTGCCACACTGGATGATACATGTCCATTTCTAATTGGTCCACGTGAGTGGGTTATTTTTAGTATCAGCACCATGTATCCAAATTTTATTTATGCGATACCAGTTTAGCCAGTTCACCCTCTCCCAAGTCCTACACATGTTACTGGTATGACCAAAGTTTTACACCACACATCCCCTCACTATAGCTAGTTCCACTAATTTCATTAGCCCTGTATATATTGGTGAGGTTCCACGCACGGCACGTCACTATAGTCAGTTCCCCAAATTTCGTTAGTTCTGCACATATTAGTAATGCCAACACACACACACATCGCTATACCTATTTCGCCCCTTATTGTTAGCCTTGCACATATTGGTCACGGAAATTCATTTTAATACCCGTTTATTATTTTAGGCATCAGTTCCCCATTTTACCAAGTTCATTATTTTCTAATAGCCTCACCCTTTAATTGAGCATAAATCCTCAAACCACCTCTATTTCTATAATTACAGGTCTCCGCAACATAAGTATATCCTAGCCTATCATTTAGGTAGAATATCTACCAATAACAACAACCTAGTCTCACATCTAGACTACCGAACCAACGGAATGACATAAAATTCAGCCCAACCCCGAAATTTCCTATCCGTAAAAATTTACACTAACTAGTTCTATACCTAGAAAGCATTACCAACCACTAAGGCCTCCCTATTTATCCCATGCCTAGCAATTAACCTAAAAATAAGGTGAGAGTAATAACTACCCCGATAGTCCTGTCAATGTGTCGAGTCTGGATCCGGACCCCACCCGTACCCGATCCGTATAATAGGGTCTGAGCATATTTTTTTGGACCCGAGACTCGAAGACCCGTTTATTAAACGGGTAGGGTCTGGATCTTATACAAAACCTGAATCGGAAGACCCAACCTGAATTGTACATTATTGATGATGCTGGAAACAGCACCACCAGATAAGATATAAACAATCTCAAGCAAGGACAACAATGGCAGCAATAATATATGTATGTATAGTAGGAGAAGGAGATGAGGAGAAGAGGATGAACACTTATGTATAAGTGGTTCAGCCAATCTGGACTACATCCACTGTGAATGAAGGCACCAATGGCCATGGATACAATCTCTCAATCTTTCTCTCTCTACTGTATCAAAGTGATAGAGTTTCAACTAGGGTTGCTAATTATCCATCCTTTATAATGTTGAGGATGACCCCTATATATAGTGCTTGGGTGGTACAATGTACCCCCCAAGCATGCAATGTGCATGTGCATAGAGATCCAACTAGTGTAAGGATGACACCTGACTGATCTCAACTAAATAATGATGACCTCAATATTCCCTTATGTAGAGGGAATGATTCAGTTACAATAGATTTATCCACGTGTTCCAAGCCATACATGTGCGCGTAGACACTCGGCTATCTTTACTTGGTACCAACCTTTGCCGGTATGAGTACGAGGTTGGTGAAGTACGACCCTTTCCTTAGCTGAGATCAAGGTTCCTTGAAGACCTCGGCCAAGATGGTCGGCCGAGGTTGGATATGAGGTGTAATGTCAGCCAGAGCCAATGATGACATGATACTTATTGATTGAGCCTATGAGGCTTTTGCTGGTCTCAGGTGATACTTATTACATCGATCAGGGTCGATGTTAACGTTGATGGGTAGCCAAACCCATAGGTCCTTGCTGACCTCGATTGATGCCCAGTCGAGGTTAGGGTACAAATTTGATGGAACGTCGGTTGTGTTCGACCTGATGAGGATAATACCACTGATGGTTGACTTGAGCTCTTATAACCTCAGCCATTATTAAGGTCGAGGTTACTGTCACTGAGATGGCAGGTGCACTTTGGGCATATCTATCACCCCCTAGCCCTTAGTTACCTATGTAAATAGGTGACTAAGGGGTATGCATGTCTGAGGCTGGGTTTTCTTGGGTGCCAATATTTCCTTGACATGTGTCAACTTCTAAATTGGGTAGCGTTCCTGACAATTTATAATGATTCTGATTTATCTTTTGGGCTCCCAAGGCAATGATGGGCCTTAGGATGCATGCAAATTGATTTGAGGGTTTAAACCCTTTTCTTCTCATTCTTCTTCATTTCTTTCCATTTTTCTCGCCTGTGCTCTCTGCGATTTTTCTCTCATTAAGAGTTCGATTGCTGCTGCGTTAGAGGATACCTCTGTTTCCAATCTTCTTCTTCTTCATTTCGTACTCCATCAGGTATCGTTTTCACCTTGCTTCTCCATTTTTAGCCTTATATTTCCATTTCTGCATCTTTCGGTGAGGGTTTTAGTTTTTCGGTTAGGATTTAAGGCTTTTCGGTGGCTCTTTAAATTTTGCAGTGAGCTTGTTCTTAGTTGTTCTTGGTTTAAATTTTTTCAACATCCAAGTTGAATCTTTGAATTGGATTGAATTGAGCTGTTTGGTTATAGTTTGGAGTCCCAAATGTAGTGTCGCCTTCCTTATGCTTATACCTCTGTATAAGCTTATAGAAGAGTTCCCTTCACTTAGAGAGAGGACCTAATAAAAAATTAGGCAGATAGAATTAGCCCAAGTGGAAGCTCGTAGGGTTGAGGCTTTCCCCCTCAGACCTATCTTCCCTCTACCTCTGAAGGTAATATACCCTGAGCCAGCTCAGCCTGCAGAGACAGCAGAGGATCAAATTGACCCCTCTCCCATGTCTGAGTTTGAGTCGGCTACCTCATACCCTGTGTCCATAGACTCTTTCCAGGAGGCTATGGACTACTCTATCAGGCAAGATCAGGTCCCTGATCAAGCCGAGGTCCCGAGTCATGCCTCGTCCCATAATGGGTCTTGTACCTCACGAACTTCTTCAGATATTGAAGTAGTAGGGCCAAGTGTGGCCTTTCCACCTATTATTAATGATATTCCCCTGTCGACCACCACAGGGGCTGAGTTCGCTCAGAGGGTTCCTAATGGTGTCCCTGCACCTGCTCAGGCCGACGTTACCAGGAACGAAGATGATGGCCATGAGAGTGATGTTGATACTCGGAGGCAGTCGAGATAGAATGCTCTGTCACTAAGTATGACCTCTTAGACTTTAGGCATCTCTATTCCATAGGTCCCTCCATTAAGCTTAGGAGACCTCTGAGAGGTGAGAGGGCATTTGACGGCCGAGATGGGGAGATCTGTGTGTACGAGCAGATGTTTAAGTTGGGATTACGTCTCCCCATCTATCCTACAATTAGAGCCATACTGTCCCACATCAACCTATCCCCTTCAAAATTATCCCCCAATGCCTGGAGGGAAATAATTGGGGCCATCATCCTTTGGAAGGTTGTTCACCATTCAGACCATCCAATTAGGGTCTTCACGGGTTGCTACGTCATATCCTCTGCCAAAAATAACCCCCGCTACTATCACCTCCTAGCTAGGAAGTCAGATAAAAAAATGATATTGGTTACCCAGACTTTAAATCACGATTGAAAACCATAGTATTTCTTTGCCTCAAGGACATGAGAATTTGTTCCATGTGCTTCCTCTACATCGTCATATCCGAGGACACCTCTAAAGTGGGGAAATGTGTCTCTTGCGGCCAAAGCCGACCCTGGCCTTATCCAGGATAATTTCCAAAAGTTTAAGTACCTTCAAGATCAGGGAGAACAGGGTCGTCTTGTCAAGTACGAACATCTGATGCCCCCTTATTACCTCTTTCAGACAGGGCTAGGTGGTAGTCCTCTAACTGAGATTCGTAAGTATCATTTTTCATAAGTTATACCTCTAACTTTTAATACCTCTGATTTACTAACTCGGATACTTCTTTTTACAGAACACCCAGAAGGCATCTCTGACGAGCCCTGGGAGATGTCTGCCCCAAGCCTTGTTAAGCTGATGAAGAAAGCAGGGAATAATGTAGCCCCTCCTCCACCCAAGCAGAACGTCGGCACATCCAAGGCCGATGTTATAAAGAAGAGGAAGATAACCCTCTTTGTAGTGGGTCTTGGCTTTTAATGAGGTTTACTATTTTCTCTTCCAATCATTGGATGGAGTCATTCCATGGTTTAGCAACGTCGTCCTGGTCGAGGTTGTCCCAATCCACCTCCAAGGGGTGGACTGAGGGTTCCCCAGTTGTAGTATAACATCGATTGTTGACTTTTTTACCACAGTCTCGTCCATGTAGGGGCCGGTATGGTGTCAATGTTCACCATCTCCTCTTTATGAGCCAGCTGCACTTCTTGATCTGGATAGCCTTTGCCTCAGGTCATTGACTGGGCTGAGCCTTTCAAAGTCCGACCCTCTGCTCAAGCGAACAAAAGTTGATCCTCTGGGCTGGGCATCACCATCTCTTCTGCCCCCACAACCTTAACTCTGCTGTAGAGGACGTACTGTGCTGTTTGAAACCTCATATGGCTTCCAGCAGTCTACTGGGGCATCTTCCGCTTCGATATCATCATACCTATCCTCACGACAAAGGTTTCCTTGCCTCAAACTTCTAGGGTCAGCAACGTCCCTCCTCCGCTGAAGCGTAGGTTGGTCCTTTCGCGGTGCCTGGGGTAGTCCCCTGGCCTCTAGACGTGGTTGAACATCCACCGAAGTAATCATCTCCGACGAGATCCCTGGTGGCCTCATCATATTTTGGCTAAGTTGTGCAAATTGCTCACGCATTGCTTGTTGTGTTGCACCCAAAGACCTCAAGGCTACTACCACCTCAGCCATTTCGGACTCGGGTGGTGTCTGGTTAGAACTGGGTCAACACCAGATGGTGGAGGAGGTGATGGTAACTCCGGTGCATTTTGTTAGGGCTAAATATCTTGTGATGAAAATAAGAGAGCTTAAATACCTTAAAAGACCTCTTTCAATGGTGAAACAGCTTCACACGAAGGGTGAGGCCTGGTTCACCACCAAAGTTTCCAGTGAGATTAAGCTAGGAAAGGAAGATATATGTCTTCTCGTTCCCACACACGGCGCCAAAATGAAGATGATGGAAACAGAACCACCAGAAAAGATATGAACAAGCTCAAGCAAGGACAACAAAGGCAGCAAGAATATATGTATGTATAGTAGGAAAAGGATATGAGGAGAAGAGGATGAACACTTATGTATAAGTGGTTCAGCCAATCTGGCCTACGTCTACTGTGAGTATGTGTGAGTAATATCACTGAATGAAGGCGCTAATGACCATGGATACAATCTCTCAAGCTTTCTTTACTGTATCAAAGTGATAGAGTTTTAGCTAGGGTTGTCAAATATCCATCCTTTACAATGTTGAGAATGACCTCAATATATAGTGCTTGGGTGGAGGAATGTACCCCCAAAGCATGCATTGTGCATGTGCATGGAGATCTAACCAGTGTAAGGATGACACCTGGCTGATCTCAACTAAATAATGATGACCTCAATATTCCCTCATGTGGAGGGAATGATTCAGTTACAACAGATTTATCCACGTGTTCCAAGCCATACATGTGCGCGTAGATGCTCGGTTGTCTTTGCTTGGTACCAACCTCGGCCTGGATGAGTACGAGGTTGGTGAAGTACGACCATTTCCTTGGCTGAGATCAAGGTTCCATGAAGACCTCAGCCAAGATGGTTGGCCGAGGTTGGATATGAGGTGTAACGTCGGCCAGAGCCGATGATGACATGATACTTATTGATTGAGCCTATGAGGCTTTTACTGGTCTCAGGTGATACTTGTTACATCGTTCAGGGTCGATGTTGACGTTGATGGGTAACCAAACCCATAGGTCCTTGCTGACCTCGGTTGATGCCCAATCGAGGTTAGGGTGCGAAGTTCATGGAACGTCGGCTGTGTCCGACCTGATGAGGATGATACCACTGATGGTTGACTTGAGCGCTTGTAATCTCAGCCATTATTAAGGCCGAGATTACTGTCACTGAGCCGGCAGGTGCACTTTGGGCATATCAATTATATATTTATATATATATATATTTATAAACATGTCTTATAAATATAACATGTAAGTATTTTATATAAAAATATATATTTATATATATAATAAATAGAAATAATATATGTTTTATTCATACTAATAATATTCTATAATACATTACAAAATATTTTAGTTTAAGATTAAAAAATAAAAAGGGGGATAAAATAAAATAAATATGAAATAAGTGTATATATTTGGCCAAACCCGGACTCGAACCTGAACCCGAGACCTGAAAACCCGAACGAATCCAGGTCTAAATCTAATATTGTAGACCCGATGAAAACCCGAACCCGGACCCGAATCCGATGAAGACCCGATTACACGAATCTGGATCTCCTTAAATTTGAGCCATTGACAGGCCTATACCCCAACAATCCCATTGTCCCCGCGGTGTCAATTATTAATAAAATTAACAAAACACATATGGCATGTTTTTAACTTATCACAACAATTCTTTATATTAATCGCAAGATCATTATTTATCCAAATTATGTCCATTGAATCATAACATTAATTATAACAATTCGTTTTCTCATCAATTTATAGAATTTATATTCACGTACATATTTTGGGGGCATACAACAATAAATCTCTATTATACAAGATACACATAATTTACGAGGGTTTACGTGTCGAAATCAATTTATGGCATCCCTACGATTTATTCTACATGCGAACGTCGTAATTCTAATGGAATCCCAACCTTTAATCTAAGCATGCAAGAGTTTTGAGTCTTACATAATATTAAAGATTTGAATAAAATGAGTCCCAACTTTAGTTTCACTTTTCCTAACTAGTCTCTCTAATTTATTTTAAGAAAACCATGATTATTGGTGTTTAGGCCAAATCTAGAACACATTATACTAAAGGGGAATAATATAAGTATTCATGTGTATCGCGCTCGTGTTATCACAAGAAATAGTCATGGTGTACTGTGAAATACCATAATCCCCCAGCATTTGCTTCATCTACAGAGTTATGTGCAACAACTCCCGGCAGCTATGTACTCAACCTCCGTAGTGGACAAATATGTGGATTTTTTTCTTTTTGCTCAATTAAGAAAGAAGAGCATAACCAAAATAGAAATACCCACCAAAAGTGCCCTTACATCCATCACATTCCAGACCCAATCGGCATCCGAATAGGCGGATAAACAGTCATCGGTATCAAAGGAATACCAAATGTCATATGAGAGATTCCCACTCACGTATTTGATAATTACGTTTAAGAGTGAGTAAGTGAGACGCTTTTGGGGACGCTCGATAACACGCATAGACTCCAACACTAAAGGCAATGTTGATATAACTGGTAGTCAAGTAGAGAAGACTACCTATTGTACTCCGATACAAGGTTTGCTCTATGTCCTTGCTAAGATTAGTTGAGGTACTCATCGGGGTACTTGCGTGCTTAGCGGAGTCTAGACCCAACTTTTTCATAAGGTCTCTTGCATTTTTGGATTGGAAGATGAACATCCCATCCTCTAGCTGACGAACCTGTAGACTAAGGAAGAATGTAAGCTCACCAATCATGCTCATCTTGAACTCACTCTTCATCTTCTCCTCAAAGTCATGAGCATGGCGGGAGCACGTGGAAGCAAGGACAATGTCGTCCACATATAACTGGGCAACCAAAATAGCACCATCTACCCTCCTAACAAACAACGTCTTATCTATTCCCCCTCTCTGGAAGCCACGAGCTAAGAGATAGGAAGTAATCTTATTGTACCAAGCACGATGTGCTTGTTTCAAACCATACAAGGCTTTCCTTAAATAATAGACGTGTCCTGGGTGCTTAGGGTCTTGAAACCCTTTGGTTGTTCCACATAAACCTCCTTCTTGAGAATGCCATTCAGAAAGGCACTTTTGACATCCGTCTGATATAACTTGAAGCACAAATGACATGCGATGGTGAGTAATAAACGGACGGACTCAAGACTTGCAACAGGAGCAAAAGTCGCCTCAAAGTTTACACCTTTAATCTGTGTGTAGCCCCGAGCAACCAACCTAACCTTGTTTCGGATACTGGTACCATTCTTATCCATTTTATTCTTAAAGATCCACTTAGTACCAATAATGTTCGTTTTACTAGGTCGAGGGAAAAGTTCCTAGACATTATTCTTTCTAAAATGAAGTAACTCTTCCTACATAGTGGATATCCAATGTTCATCTTGGAGTGCTTCTTTAAAATTCTTGGGCTCGACTTTGGACGTGTAGCACAGAAAGTTAATAATGTTCTCTACCTGAGCGTGAGTCTGGACCCCTAACGTGGGATCTCCTAGAATGGCGTAAGGGTCATGACTTTTGCGAACCCAAGAAGGAGTGTCCCATAAGTCAGGAGTAGTGTCCACCCTAGGTGTGTGAGGGACAATGGGATCGTCACAAGAAAGTGCGTTATCCTCACACAAAAGGCTACGGTCAACAAAATCTGGTGGTACGTCATCTTGCGCAATGATGTTTATTGACTCCATAACCTTAGAGCTTCTCAGGTTAAAAACCCAATAAGCTCTACTGGTCGATGAATATCTTAGAAAAATTCCCTCGTCACTTTGGGAGTCTAACTTTTCTAATTGCACTATATCCCGTAAGATGTAGCATTTGCTCCCAAATACATGGAAATATGCAAGGTTGGGATTCTTCCCTGCCCACAATTCATATGGAATTTGAAGGGTGTGTGGATGAAGATATACCTTATTCACCGGGTGGCATGCGGAAGACACTGCCTCTGCCCAAAACTTTTTAAAAACTCAACGACCTAGAAGCATAGATCTAGCCATCTCCTGAATCGTCCAGTTCTTTCTCTCAATAATCCCATTTTGCTGAGGAGTTTTCACGATCGAGAATTCATGTTTGATCCTCAGGTTATCATAGTAAATATCCACTTTTGTTTCATTAAAGTTAGTGTCATTGTCATTACGCATTTTGTTAATGGTGACACCGTGTTGATCCGAAATCTTATTGGTAATACTTTTTTAGGTGGTTGTCCAGATTTTCCAATCGATACGTCCCTGGTACAACCTCTTTAATTACTCTGTATGGGCCATGCCAATTCGAATGAATCTTGTTAGTCGTGTGCCACGTCTTCTTCAATACCAGGTCTCCTACCTTCGGTGGATGTGACTTTACTCTCTTATCATAGAACTTCGTTGCCCTTTATTGGTAGGCAGCTTGCCTAACCTCGACATCTTCTCTCCTTTCTTCAACAAGGTCCAAATTAAGTCTTTATTGAGCAATGTTTTCTTCTAGGTCATAGGTCTGAACCCTATATGTAGGGAGACCTACCTATGTTGGCACTACTACCTCTAAACCATAAGCCAGTGAAAAGTACGCTTGCGTTCAAATTAGAAATTATTTAATTAAATCTCAATTTTCAATTAAATCCTAAAACATGCATTCAGGTGTGATTGAAATCAATATGGTCATTCAAGAATAATTCATCACACTCAAAACACAAAAATTATGAAAAATCCCCCAAAGGGGCAAAACCTTTTTATTTTCACTATAATTTGTAAAAACGGTTACACGGATTACAATAAAAATAATAGCGACAAAGAAATACCCTTAGGCGTCGATTTTTATGTCTCGACTGGAATCTCCCGTAAGAACTCCAGGTGGGCAGCAATGAAGAAGAGAATGGCTTCTCCACAAATTACTCCAGATGAGTAAAAACGATCCTCGTGAAGGTTTAACAATTCACATACATAGATGGGAGTGTTTATGTGAATATACAAGGTGTAAAACCTTAAAAAGTGAAGTATGTTTTTTGGGCAGTATTTCGGAGAAATTGTGTTGTGAAAAGACTTAAAAAATGTGTAGAAAGTACACTGGAATTTATATGAAAATTGAGGCGGCGGTGGCGCTCGAACGAGATAGGCATCTCGCTCGAACGAAGGACACGTGTCGTTCGAACGACTTCGCGCAAGAAGCTGATCTCACTCGAACGACAGTGCTAGCTCGTTTGAACGAGCTTATCGACCGAGGCACTCCGCTTCTACACTTAGAAAAATTCTTCTTTTGATAAAAATAATTCAGACTTCGAAAAAACATTTTCTGGAAAATCTCCCAAATATATATGCAAAAATAAATAACTCCATTAAATCATTTTACCAATATTCCGTAGTGGAGTGATGGGAAACAGTTGAGCAGCATGCCGCATGTAGCATGATGCACGTGAGAAGATGATGGATGCATCGATTCGGGTAAAGGACGTAGTGGTTGATCGTGTTGACGTGATGAATGTATCGGTATCAGACATACACACTATGATCTAGGGAAAATAGAAAATTTCTAGATTCTACCCCAGACATTTATAAAATCATGTCTTTACAAATCTCACCCTATGTGTATGCCGGTACATACATAAAAAATTTGAATTATGCAATATCTATAAAATAAGTGACATACAATATAATATCCCCATTAAACCTTCAAACTAAGAATACTAAATGATATGTCTTCAATCAAACTTCATGATCTTCAAATTTTTAGCTCTTCAGAAACTCCCAAAGCTTTTCTCATCAGGGTTTGCAATCCAATAAATCAACTTTATACCTACACACATGAGATCAAGCCGATACCTGTGACAAGCAATAGTTTGAAATATAATGATATGCTAAAATTAAAGATCAATTAAGCTTGAGCAAATCATTGATAAATCAACAAGAATTCTCCCCCATAATTCATTCTCCCCCATTTTATGATGTCCCTAAATAGATATATATGAGAAGCATAAATATGGAAAATGTCACAAGGTAATAAACTTCCTATTTTTGAATTTTTCAAGATTTTTCACACATAATACAACAAAGAATCACACCGTGAAAGAACACAAAAATAACCAAGTCGATGATAGCGTAAATGCATGGGTGTGATAAAATTCGATAGGAAAATCAATACTTACAAACATGACATATGTGCACGATGAATATTGGATACTCCTAACAAATGAACTCAACATCTTCTTTAAGTGTAAAACGATGGAAATATGAGACATTGACTCAATCAAATTAACAAATCAAAGCTCAAAATGATTTCCACACTAATAACGTCCAAAACGATTTAATGCTTTTTCAGGACTTTCGAGGAAGTGCAAACTCGTTTAAATTATCCAACCAAACTCCCTCAGATTTATATTTTGAATAGAGGTGATCAAAATTCTCAAACTTTGGAGAATTGATGGTGAAACCTAAATGGCCCATATTTGGCATGAATTTCTTTTTATTGCCTTTAAATTTTTTTCGGACTCTTTTAACCTCTTTGGACCCCGGATAATAAAATTCCTCAATTTTTTAGGTCCGATTTAACGGTGGCTTAATCGCAAAGGATAGATAATTACCTTTCGTAGCCCTTCATCATTTAAAAAAAACAATCTCACCAAACAGTTTTTTTACATGCATTCCAATCTTGTCTAGTTTTATCACATATGGTTCGTTGTATAGACAAAATTGAGATGGAAACACTCAAGTCAATATGTAACAGACAAGTACAATAATTAAATAAACCCGTGCATATGTGCAATAAAGGAGATAATGAGCCAAACATGTAGAAAGATATCACTAATAACATCTCAAAGACTCCAAACAATGTAAAGCACATGGATGCAATGATGTAGCGTCTGAAATCACTATGAAACAGTCTCATGGATAAATGGAATGAAATTTGTGACTTGACTATCATAAATTCTCATCCATAAAAGGTGTAAACAAAACTACAAAAATCATTTTGTGCTTTTCTAAAATTTTTATAAAAAGAAAATCTTGTTGGATTTTTCAAAAAAATATAAAAATCAAAAAATAAAATAAACTAATGGTACATGCTAGCAATAGGCAAAAGAGACATCATGTAAATCACCCTATTCTAGCAGACATGTCAAGACCTCAATCGGGAAGAGCGGTGGAGTTTTCCGAAGATGGTGACATCTTTTGGACCAACTCCATAAGATCATGTGTGGTCTTGATAAAAAACTTCACTTGCTCACGAATATGTGCAAACTCTTTATCATTATGTGCAAGCAAAGTATCATGAATGGGTGCATGTGCGGGGATGTGTGAAGTGGCATGATATGGCACAAAACCCGACTTAGAACAAAACTCCCTAAGATGTCCTCGCTTCTTGCAGTGGGAGCAAACATAAACCGGTTTAGGAATTAATTTATCAAGAATTTTAGGATGAGCTTTCCTAGACGGGCACCCATGAGACTCACTCGCCAAAGTGGATATAGGCTTGGGCGCATTAAAAGTAGTGAATGCACCGTCATTACCTTTTCCAACCTCATTAAAAATGCGATAGGGAACCATCTTATCAACATTCTCAGATGCGTTCTCTAATGAGACTTGGACCTCCCGTGCTTGTTTGAGATCATCCTCGAGATGGGATACATGTGTCATCAGAATAGACACCGTGTTGGTCAAGTCACATTTTTCCCTTTTTAGTTCATCATTTTCTTCTTTCAACGCACAAATCTGAAGACCTAGGATCCTATTTGACCTTTTTGTTTCCATGGTCTCGATAAATAACTTTCCAAAAGCTTTTTGGATCACACTTTCATCTCCATCCTCATCCTCACTATCGCTTAGGGTAGTGGGCATGGAAACTTTCTTTCCCTCTCTCCTAAATCTAGTGGGACACTCAAATTTCTTGTGCTTTGTCTCATCGCACTTAAAAGATCTTATCTTCTCAAGTTTTTCTTTTCTCTCTTTTTCATTCTCATGCCAACTCTCTCTCTCTCCAAACAGTCTTAAATCTTTCTATAAAGTGGCGATCCTAAGTACTAATGCTTTGTTACGCTATTTGGTTTTAAATGACTCAGTATATAAATTAGCGTAGGAGGGTTGGAGATCACTCTCGCTCTCACTTGCATCAACCTCCCCCTCACTCATATCGCTCTCACTATCAAAGTGTCCCTGTGAAGCAGCATCCTCATCGTCGTGAGGAGCACTAGAAGTACTCATATGACTAGCCATGACTGCGATAAAGTTACACTCATGCGGTGACTCATCTCCAGAGTCCACCGACTCGACCTCACTGTCATCACTAAGAGTAGTATTAAGGACAGCTTTGCCCTTTTCTTTGGCAAGTCTTTTCAGCCTAGTAGCACACTCAAAAGTTCCATGTCCCTCACCGTTGCACTCATAACACCTCTCACTATCTTTCTTAGGAGGGTCTTTAAAATCTATTTCATTTTTCTTTTCAACTTCATTTTTCTCAAAATTCTTTTTATCTTTGAAATTACCTTTTTTCTTGAATTTGAGAAGTTTCTTAAATTTTTTAGCAAACAGGGCCAAATCATCTAAATCAAAGTCACACTCAGAATCTGACGTTTCTATCTCCCTTTTTCTAGATGGCTCAACTCTCTTTCTTGTCGACCCCTCACTCTTTCTATCCTGGGCATTAAGTGCAATTCCCTTATCTTTAAGTTTTACAGATTTAGGAAACATATCAATTTCATACGTTTGTAAGTATCCTACAAGTTCCTCCAATTTAAGCGTGTTTAAATTACCCATAGAATTTAGCACAGTGACTTTAGGGATAAAACGCTTAGGCAGTGATCTAAGAATCTTTTTAACAACTCTAGCATTAGGAATGTGTTCACCAAGATTAAAGATAGTGTTTACAATATTAGATAATCTAACATAGAATTCATCAAAACACTCAGACTCAAGCAAGGTGATAGTTTCAAATTGAGTTGTAAAATTTTGCAGTTTAGACTCTTTCACATCATTAGTTCTTTCATGGGTAAGTTGCAAAACATGCCATGCCTCTTTTGACGTGGTGCACGTCATTATGTGTCGGAACTCGTCAGGTGTGACGGATACGAAAATAGCACTTAAACCCTTAGAATTAAAAGATGACCATTTAAATTCTTCTTCAGTCTAAGCAGTGGTAGATTTTAAACTAGTCACATTCTCAACTGTGATGGAGGGAGGTGTCCACCCTCTTTCAGCCAAAATCCAGACTCTTTCATCCATGGCCTTTAAAGCATATTTCATGCGGGCTTTCCAGTAAGCATAATTAGTCCCGTAAAAAACTCGTATTTTATTATATTGATTCGTATCAAACATTGCATATTTCCGCCCGTTATCTTTATGCACTCTAGCGCTTTTACGGTCCTAAATACCTATATTTATGCTCATTAATCAGACAATCTTGGATTTAGATATATACATGTTTTGCAGGGGTTAATTGTGCTTTTGTAGGTATTGGAATGCTAAAAGTGAGGATCCGTTGCATTTCGGAGAAGTTTCATCATCGGACGCTACTTCAAGGGGATTTTAGTCAATGCATATTTCTTATCCGGCTCATGAAAATTCCACGAATACGTAGTTCGTTGAGTTAGCATCGCGTGGCCGCAAATGGTGCATCGTTTGGAGTTCGGATGAAGAAGATATGACTGATTTCGTAATGAAACTTTTCTTCCTTGTGATGACCAAATGCAGCCTGAAAACAGACAACCGATCGACCGTGTCCCTGCGACCGGTCGACCGCAGTTTGGACTTTTGCCGTGGGAAGGAGACAGTGCACTTTGGCCTAAGGGACCGGTCGACCGCGCCCCTGCGACCGGTAGTGCCAGATATTTTGGGCTCTTTCCTTCTTCTTTCCTTTTTCTTTTACTTTTTTCCACTTACTATAAATACCCATTTTTTATGTAATAAACAAATATACATGATTTTAGATTAGGTTAGCTTAGGGTTTTGGATAGTTTGGCTTGGATTCTTCTTGGGTTGACACCCATTTGGGTTGTAAGTTACCCTATTCATCATCCTTTTCCTTTAATATACTTGTATTTCATTCATTCTTGCTTTGATAATTAGGTTTACATGTTTTGTTAATTAGTTCACATGCTTTGAATTACACGCTTTCTAGTATATATTTACCGCGTTTATTTATCGCTTTCCATTTATCGCGTTTTTAACATGCTTTATAGGTAATTTAAATTAGGTTGTGTTTGAATGGAACTCACTCGGGTTGACGCTTTGCTTTGCTTTGGTGATGGTTTTTACGGGTCTATTTTGGGTGCGTTGTCCTAGTTATTACGCCTAGGAGATTTGACGGGGCATATCATGTATGTCCCGTGCTTACGACCTTTTGCGCATAATTTCCGGGATATTTGTTGACGTCAAAATCTTATTAGGCTTTTATGATGACTTAGGGCGTAACAACCCTTGATTTAATTAACTGTCAAAACGAGACGCACTTGTAATAACTCGTCGACCCATGTAACCATTTTATACTTTTTAACTCGGGTGAGGGATATTCGACGCAACCAATAGTTTTATTCGCTTTGTTAATCTAGTTTCAATACCTTGCCTAGATTAATCTTTCCCTTTTATTCATCTTTTCCTTTTTAGTTTCTAATCATCTTTTACACTTTTATTTTAGGAATATTAAATCATATAAATTCTAGCAACTCGTCTCTGTGGATTCTCGATACCCGACTTACCGCTGTGCTTGCCTCGCAAGTGTAGTCGTAATTTAGGTTTTTGTATTGAGTTGACGAAACGAAAACAATGACTGTGCACTTTACACGCGCACACTTTTCGCACTCAATCAAAATGGCGTCATTGCCAGGGACTTATTTGTTTTAGACTTTATTTGATTTAGTATTTCATAGTATTTTCTTTCTATTTGTATTTTTTGCTAATATTTTGCAGGACTTCCACATTTGAGCACTTAGAAACGCTCGAATTCTTTTCGCACGCACTTATTTTGTGGAATCCGCCATTCGAGCCATTTTTGGGGTAAGCATGTCTTATTCCAATTCTTTCGGTAATGAATGTTATAATTTTGAAAATTCTAAACCTATGACTTTCGGTGAATACTTAGCATCCCAAAGTGTAACAAATTCAAACATGACTTTGGGCGAGTATAACGAAAGTCAAAACTTAGGTTATTGGAATTTTGATGATGATGATAATGATTTTGGGCCTTTACCTCCTTATAATAGGAACTTTGAAACGAATTGCAATAGTTTTCAAAATTCCTATATTAATGAGTTTTCGTTTAAGTCCGATGGTAATTTTTAAAGTTCCCATTTTCATGCATCCGCACCTCGACCCATGACATTCGGTGAGGGTTTGCGTATGTATGAAAATGAGAAACTTGAAACTCACTATCGGGAAGAAAATCGTTCGTGGGAACATGAGTTGGATTTACTATTTGAGTCCGACGACGATTTTGCTTCCGAGACTTTCGAGGTCGACGAATGTTTTGAACTAAATGAGGTACTTGTGCCTACTTTGGAACAAGCCATTCTAGACTTTGCCCATTGCGTAATAGATATTGAAAGTGAGGATGAAAATGACGTAATATCTATTTGCAATGAAATGATTTCTTCTTTGGCCCCCAAAGAAGAACATTTCATTGAAAATGATATTATTTCCTTTGAAATTCCAACTTCATGCGATGATGATACATCTCATGAGTTTGAATTTCTTTCATCCCCATTTTCATTCTCTATTACCCCACCGGAACAAGTACCCGATGATTCGATTTCAAATTTTAATGTTTTAAACCCTATCGTCGATGAGGAGTACTTGCTTGAGTCTCCCTTCACGATCGCATCTTTGCCTTTGTGTGCGCCGCCTACCATTCCAACTTCAAAATCATTGGGAGGATATTCGTCTTTTCTCGGTCCCCACTTGTGTTTGTCACCCATTCAATCCAAACCCTCCATCGCCCCTCCAAAACTTTTAATTGGCGATGGTTCCTTTCTTCCGCCTTACACATGCCTTCCGTTGTTCAAACGTAATTCATATTTTTCGGAGGGCGTGCTTGTATGTGAGGGTACACCGATTATCCTCCAAAGTCAAATCGTTCTTATGGTGGACCCTCAGCTATTTAGACTTCTAGTGTACAGTTAGTGTGAAGTCTAAATAGTAGGTTGTATATAGTTATCTTTTTATTCTTTCTTTCTTTTTATTTTTAATATAGTTTAGTGTAATTAGTTAAATTTTTATTATTTGTTTTTGCTATGCTCGGTACTAACTTGTTTTGTAGATTCTTTGGACTTGTTCTTATGGAGATCGCTCCACTTTTGGGTAATATCGTTATTTCCCTCTCTTAACTTGGTTCTTAATTCAAGTTTTAAGTTAGGGGGTGTGGGATATTCTATCCATTTCATTATTTAGTCCATGTTTTTGCTCACATGTTAGTTACTTAGTATGCTTTTCTTAGAAAAATTAAAAATTTCAAAAAGATTTTCTTTTTTTTTCCTCCTTTTTTGGGATTTTTGCCTTTGTTTTCGATGATAAATTTCAATAATTGCCCGATCCAATTGACAACCCAATGATGCATGTTCTCGATTTTAGAATTTATTAGACTTTAGTTTCGATTATTGATATTGTGAATAACTTCATGAATTAAACTTTAATCCCATGAGCACATGCACTTTTATTGTTATATTGATTTGGTTTAAGATTTTTATAACTCGGTAATCTTTTGTTGCATTGTATATACTTACACCGAGTAAGCTTTGTACCTTTCATCGTTTGTGAGTGTATAAACTATTATTTTCTCATTGAAAACATTGAATTCGTTGGTAATCTCACTATTCTTTCATTTGATCGTTCATTAATTGAGTTCATACTTGAAATGTGTTACTTGATCATGATTTTCATATATTGTTTTGACTCGAGAATTACGTAAACTTTGTGAAATGATCATAGGTCCTCTTTTATATATCACCCATATTAGCCTTGACCTCACTCTTATATGTTTACCCTCGTTAACCCCTTTGAGCCTAAATATTAGCCTTTCGTTTCCCCCATTCCCATAACCAACTCTAAATTGGAGTTATAGCCCATACATACACTTTCCATACCTTTGTTTGGTTTGTTACTTAGGATTGAATGTTGTTGTTATGATGTCGGTTTCAATTTAGGCATATGGGAGTTTGAAAAGTAGGAAAATAAAGTAGTGAAAAAGAGAAGAAAAAGAGAAAGCAAAAAGCAAAAGAAAACAAAAGAGAAAATGAGAAAAAGAAGAAAAGAAAGAAAAGAGAAAGTTGTAAATGTTGTTTATAGTTCAATAAGCTTTGATTACTCTCCCCGATGATATATCTAATGCTCGTTTGGAACTTGTTTTTTCCAATTTTGACATTGCCCGAATTTTCCCATTATCCCAAGTTTTCATTCCGAACACTTTGAATCCGTACATACACTCCTTTCATTTCATACCCTAGCCATACCTACATTATAACCCTATTAAAGTCCTATGTGATCTTAGGTTGATGTAATTTAAAAGTCATAACAGTTGTGATAATCTGTGAAAATGCATTTCGCCTCTTTTAGTGTGCGGTATCTTTCATTGAGATTACAAGTTTTTATTTCCTATATAGTGTTCTTCATTGTGACATGTGTGCAGTCTAGTTTCCATTTACATTTACTCTTTAGCCCGCATGTTCCGTGTGTTAACTCCCTGTTTCGAGTGAAATCACTTAATGAGTGTAATGCCCGTGAGAATTGAATATATGCTTGCTTTATTTAGTATCCGGTTTATATAAGTTTTTGCCAAATCACACTTTACATGTGCTTGCTCCCCTCCCACATTTTAAGGTTTCAATTCCATGAGGTCCAATCTATAATGTTAATGATTTGAACTTTTGTGTGAATTCATTCACTTTGCTAATAATGCGTATGAAATCCTTTTCGCCATTGTTGGGCTTGTCGCATGTTGTGTTGGGCATATTTTGAGGAAACCATTTGATGTTTGCGGGTACCATCCCTGAAAACCCTCACGAGACGACACTCGTCCACTAGGGTAACCTAGGGATTTAACGGCTTATTGCATATGCTAAATGCAATCGTGCTCCCTGCGAAAGTGGCATTTATATTTCCATGCATATATACGCCTTGTACTGCCCTCTGTGGTCTGGTTTTGTGTGTTTCATTACTAGGGACTAGCAATGTTTAAGTTAGGGGGTGTGATTCGTATCAAATATTGCATATTTTCGCCCGTTATCTTTATGCACTCTAGCGCTTTTACGGTCCTAAATACCTATATTTATGCTCATTAACCAGACAACCTTGGATTTGGATATATACATATTTTGCAGGGGTTAATTGTGCTTTATAGGTATTGGAATGCTAAAAGTGAGGATACGTTGCATTTCGGAGAAGTTTCGTCGTCGTATGCTACTTCAAGGGGATTTTATTCAATTCACATTTCTTATCCGGATCATGAAAATTCCATGGATGCGTAGTTCGTTGAGTTAGCATCGCGTGGCCGCAAACGGTGCGTCGTTTGGAGTTCGGACGAAGAAGATATGCCTGATTTCGTAATGAAAATTTTCTTCCTTGTGATGACCAAATACAACCTGAAAATAGAGTACCAGTCGACCGCGTCCCTGCGACCGGTCGATCGCGGTTTGGAATTTTACCGTGGGAAGGAGACAGTGCACTTTGGCCTAAGGGGCCGGTCGACCGCTCCCCTGCGACCGGTCAACCAGTAGTGCCAGATATTTTGGGCTCTTTCCTTCTTCTTTCCTTTTTCTTTTACTTTTTCCCACTTACTATAAATACCCATTGTTGATGTAATAAACAGATATACACGATTTTAGCTTAGGTTAGCTTAGGGTTTTGAGGGTTTTGAAAAGTTTGGCTTGGATTCTTCTTGGGTTGACACCCATTTGGGTTGTAAGTTACACTATTCATCATCCTTTTACTTTAATATACTTGTATTTCATTCATTCTTGCTTTGATAATTAGGTTTACAAGCTTTGTTAATTAGTTTACATGCTTTGATTTACACGCTTTCTAGTATAGATTTACCGCGTTTATTTACCGCTTTCCATATATCGCGTTTTTAACATGCTTTCTAGGTAATTTAAATTAGGTTGTGTTTGAATGGAACTCACTCGGATTGACGCGTTGCTTTGCTTTGGTGATGGTGTTTACGGATCTATTTCGGGTGCGTTGTCCTAGTTATTACGCCTAGGAGATTTGACAGGGCATATCATGTATATCCCGTGCTTACGACCTTTCGCGCATAATTTCCGGGATATTTGTTGACTCCAAAATCTTATTAGGCTTTTATGATGACTTAGGGCGTAACAACCCTTGATTTAATTAACTGTCGAAACGAGACGCACTTGTAATAACTCGTCGACCCATGTAACCATTTTATACTAATTAACTCGGGTGAGGGATATTCGACGCAACCTATAGTTTTATTCGCTTTGTTAATCTAGTTTCAATACCTTGCCTTGATTAATCTTTTCTTTTTATGCATCTTTTCCTTTTTAGTTTCTAATCATCTTTTACACTTTTATTTTAGGAATATTAAATCATATAAATTTTAGCAACTCGTCTCTGTGGATTCTCGATACCCGACTTACCGCTGTGCTTGCCTCGCAAGTGTAGTCATAATTTAGGCTTTTGTATTGAGTTGACGAAACGAAAACAACAACTGTGCACTTTACACGCGCACACTTTTCGCACTCAATCATATATAATTTCTCTATTGAACACGCCCTTTTTTCAAAAAATCAATTTTTTTAGAAAATTGATATCTTATAAAAATTTTGCGAAAAATTACACGATATAATTGTTTAATTGGCTCTGATACCAATTTGACGACGTGAGAAGTCAAATTGTATAAAAAAAATCCTTGAAATATAAGGATCGCGCGATAAATTAGCGTAACCCGTTCTGATACCAATTTGAAGAGTGAGCTTGCGTTCAAATAAGAAATTATTCAATTAAATCTCAATTTTTCAATTAAATCCTAAAACATGCATCTAGGTGTGATTGAAATTAATCTGATCATGTAAGAATAATTAATCACACACAAAACACACAAATGAGGGGGAAAAACAGAGGGGCAAAACCTTTTTATTTTCACTATAATTTGTAAAAATGGTTACACGGATTACAATAAAAATAAGAGCGACAAAGAAATACCCTCAGGCATCGATTTTTATGTCTCGGCTAGAATCTCTAGCAAGAACTCCGGGTGGGCTGCAATGAAGAAGAGAACGGCTTCTCCACAAATTACTCCAGATGAGTAAAAACGATCCTCATGAAGGTTTAACAATTCACATACATTAATGGGAGTGTTTATGTGAATAAACAAGGTGTGAAATTTCAAAAAGTGAAGTCTATTTCTGGGCAGTTTTTCGCATAAATTATGTTGTGAAAAGACTTTAAAAACGTGTAGAAAGCACACTGGAATTTATACAAAAATAGAGACGGCGGCGGCGCTCGAACGAGTAGGCATCTCGCTCAAACGAAGGACACGTGTCGTTCGAACGACTTCGCGCGAGATGCTGATCTCGCTCGAACGACAGTGCTAGCTCGTTTGAACGAGCTCGTCGATCGAGGCACTCCGCTTCTACACTTAGAAAAAATCTGCTTTTGATAAAAATAATTAAGACTTTGAAAAAACATTTTCTGAAAAACTTCCCAAATGTATATACAAAATAAACAACTCCATTGAATCATTTTACCAATATTGCGTAGTGGAGTAGTTGGAAACAGTTGGCAGCACGTCGCATGTAGAATGATGAACGTGAGAAGATAATGGATGCATCGATTCGGATAAAGGCCGTTATGGATGATCTTGTTGACGTGCTGAATGTAGCGGTATTAGGCATACAAACTGTGATCTAAGGAAAATAGAAAATTCCTAGATTCTACCCCGAACATTTATAAAATCATGTCCTTATAGCCAATATAAATGGATTTTCCCCGGTATGAGTCCTCACCGTCATCTTGTAAGCCTAGAGGACAACATATACTTTTTCAACCCACATTCCTTTGGCATCTTCCAATTTCTTCTTGATCCCATCAAGGATCGTCTTGTTTGTTACTTATGTCTTCCCATTGGCCTGGGGTCGGCTAGGAGCAGAGAAGAACTGGTTGATGCCAACTCATTCACAATATTTATTTAAGGAGACATTCTTGAACTGTGTTCTATTATCAGAAATCAGAGTATTGGGAAGGTCGTACCTACATATGATATTCTTATAAATAAATTGGAAGGTTTTTTTCTCCGTGATTATTATCATCAGCTTGGACTTTACCCACTTTGAAAAATAATCGATCGCCACGATCAAGTAATGATAGTTGTTCACATCTCTTGGTAGTGGTTCAACCAAGTCAATCCCCCAAACCACAAAAGGCTAAGGAGATGTAATTGAGGTAAGAGGATGATATGGTTGATGGGCTACGGTGGCAAACCTCTGGCATTTATCACAATTCTTAACGCATGCAGCTGCATCTTTGGTCAATGTCGGCCACCAGTAACCCTGCGTAATGATCCTCTTAGCCAACGGTCTTTCTCTAATATGGCCGGAACACGATCCTTCATGCACATGTTTTAAAATACACTCTACCTCGTATGGACGGACACATCTGAGGAGAAGAAGCAGGACCTCTTTCTTGTATAAGATGTCTCCTATGAGGAAGAACTTGGCTACTTGGTATCTCAGTTTCATTTTCTCGACCTTTGACTCAGGCAGCTCCCTATCTCTAATGTAGTGAACGATAGGATCCATCCAGGAAGCTCCCATACTTATATTAAGACAACATTCCACGATATTATCTTCTCTTTCAATCGTCGACCGGTGAAGAACCTCTACTGGGATTGTTCATCTGATTTCAGTTTTGGTGGACGAAGTTAACCTACTCAGAGCATCGGTTCTTCCGTTGTCCAGAAGGGTATCCTTTTTAATTTCACTTATGTGAACTGCTCCAACGATAACCCGACCCTTCCTAGGTACTTTGACATTTTATCATCTTTAGCCTCGTATGCCGCTAAAATTTGATTGATAACCAACCTGGAATCACTATGAACAAGGAGTTGGCCAACATTCAGTGCTCGGTCAAGGGAGAGACCTGTTTGGAGGGCCTCATACTCAGATTCGTTATTGGAAGTTTTAAAGTTCAATCTCAGCGCATACTCAATATCGATCCCATCTGGAGCCGACACTATCAATCCTACCCCGCTTCCATTTTTACATGAAGACGCATCAATAAAGAGGCCACACACAGTACCATTTGGTGAGAAACTACCCTCTTCCAGGGCTTTATTCTTGAAAATATACCTATCATCCTCATTCTTAAACACTTTGTTTCTTACTGAACTCATCTCGATTTCAGTCGGGAGAGGACATACTCTGATTTCTTGCTCACAAGCTGTAGCATCAACATATTCAATGTCGGCCTCATCCCAAGTGAACTCGGCCACAAAGTTAGCTACGGCCTGCCTTTAATAGCCATTTTCAGGTGGTAGATGATGTCGAACTCTCCCAATTAGATTGCCCAAGCCATTAATCTTCCTGATTTCTCAGGCTTATAAATGACCTGTTTGAGGGGTGAGTCTGTGAGGACCACCATAGTATGTGCCCGAAAATAGTGCTTCATCTTCCTTGAGGTATGGATCAGTGCATAGGTCAACTTTTTCATTTTTAGGTACCTCTGCTCAACTCCTTGGAGTGCCTTGCTATTAAAATACACTTATTTTTGAACTCCATCCTCTTCTCTTACGATTGCAACACTAATAGCCAATTCAGATACTCCTAAATAAAGATATAGTTTCTCCCCTTGGACTGGTCAAGATAATAAAAGTGGAGAGTCGAGATAGGACTTCAAATACTTAAAAGCTCTATCACACTCATCGTTTTATTCAAAAACTTTTCTCAATATTTTAAAGAAAATAATGCATTTATCAATGGCTCTATACACAAACCTATTCAATGTTGCCACTCTTCCAGTCAGCCTCTGTATATCCTTTATCGTCGTAGGAGTTTTCATCTCCAATAAGGCCTTGATCTTCTCGGGGTTGGCTTCAATTCCCCTCTGATTCGTAATAAATCCCAAAAACTTGCCTGCTCCTACACCGAAGATACATTTGGCTGGGTTGAGTTTCATTTTGTACTTGTCCATCATGTCAAAGGTGCGTGAAAGGTCGGCCATATATGTATCGGCCTTGAGGCTCTTGGTCAACATGTTATCGATGTACACTTCCATTATCTTCCTAATCTGGTCCTTAAATATTTTGTTAACTAGCCTCTGATTCATTGCCCCAGCATTTGTCAACCCAAAGGGCATGACCTTGTAACAGTAGGTCCCCTTGTCAGTTATAAAAGTTGTCTTCTCTTCATCGGTTGGGTCCATAAATATCTGGTTATAGCCTTAGTAGGCTTCCATAAAGCTCATTAATGTGTGGTCGGCTGTAGCGTCTACCATCTGATCAATCATGGGGAGGGGGAAATTATCTTTTGGGCATGCTTTGTTCAGATCTATGAATTCAACACACATCCATTATTTGCCATTAGCCTTGGGGATAATGACATCATTTACTAACCACTCTGAGTAGATGACCTCTTTGATAAAGTCTACCTTTTCTAACTTTTTCACCTCTTCCCGGATGATATCATACTTCTCTTGTGAGTACACTCTTCTTTTTTATCTTATCAACTTAGCATCATCGGCCACATTGAGTTTACGACATAAAACTTATTGGTCAATACCGGGGATATCTTCGTGGCTCCAGGTAAAGATGCCCTGCCACTTCCTCAACAGCTTAATCAGCTCTTCCTTAACATCCTTCTTTAGGGCTCTGTCGATTTGGATGTTTTTTTTTACTCGTTCTCATTGAGGACGATGGATTCTACCTCCTCAGCAGATTCACCCTTTTTTAGTTTCTTCCCATCTCTGGGATCCAGAGTATCAATATTATAAGTCGTAGATGCCCTCAACGGGAGATCTTTCAATAATGAAACAGCTCCATAAAAGGGGAGGGCTGGTTCACCACCAGGGTCTCTGGTGAGTATAAGCTAGAGAAGAGAAGATATGATAATTCTCGTTCCCACATACGACGTCAAACTGATGATACCAAAAAGGGTATCACCAGGTCATTTGTGATAATGAGCTCAAACATGTATTACAATGGCAACAAATAAGCAATATATCAGTAAGAGAATGAATTAAGATGAGGCAAAGAGGGAGTGAACACCAGAATTAAGTGGTTCAGCCAAAGATGGCATACGTACACCGTGCAGCGTGTGTAATCCACTAAAATAAGGCTCTAATGGCCTGAATATACAAACATTTGAGTTATCTCTCTCTTATAGTGAATTTGATAGAGTTTCTGTAGGGTTACTATTTTGTGTCCCCTTTACAAGAGGTAGAAAATGAGTATTTATAATGCTTGTGGGGTGTAATGCACCCCTAAGCATGCAGTAGGCGTGTGATGAAGAAGGCCTCCAATAGAATGGTGGAAATTGTCCATGGCGCATATAATTAATGATGATGCAATATCCCCTCACGTGAGGGGATAATCTGGTTATAATAGAATTAAGCATGTGGGACATGTCACTTTGAGACCTTTTACTGCTCGTATAGGTAGTGTCATCTGCAGGGGTCTCAGCTTGGTCAAGTATGAGGTTGACGACGTAATGCTTGACATTATGTAGGAAACAAAAAAGTGCGGTCTCGGCTGAGTAATCTAGGGCGAGGTAGATTGAATAAGTTACTTCCCAGTGTCGGCTATAAGAGGGGATAAAGGATACTCTTGCTAATGGATTATTACCTTGAGGTCTCGGCCTATTCTATGGCCGAGGTTGCCTACCAGACGAGGCCGACCTTAATCAGTAAGATGTCATTGAGATGACTCTACTGAATCCCCTGTGGAAGCTCGACTGCTGATGATAAGAACCCTCGTCCTGAGACGAGGTCATACTTGGTCGTATCACCGAGGTATGTGGATCTTTACTCGATCATTGAGAGTATTGGGACAATTACGTATAGGATCGCCTTGCCATGGAATTCAGAGAGGATTCACGACATGTTCCATGTGTCGTCGTTGAAGAAGTACTGAATGAGTGGCATGGCTAACTAGGACATACCGTTAGAGGATATTAAATTGCAACCGAACATTTATATAAGGAAGGATTTGTTGCCATTTTAGACCATAACGAGTGGAACTTCGATCAGAGTTGGTATCGTTAGTTTGTGTTCAATAGGAGTATCATACTGTCGATTGAGAGCGTGAGGATGGCATGCAGGAAAAGTATCCGGAGCTTTTTGTGCCAGGTACGTCCAAATTTTGGGGATAAACTTTCGTTGTAAAGGGGGAAGTATGTAACACCTCGTATTTTTATAGCATTTTAAATTATATATGTGTACGTAATTTTAATTAAACTGAGAAATAAAGTGACTTAAATAAATATTAATTAGCAAATAAAACGGTTAAAATTTATTTATTTTCATATTTACTTATTTGAAAATTAAATAAAAATGTATTAAATTATGTTAACGTCGTATGTGACGTAAAACGACGGGTTTGTCGGTATCTCATTCAGGACAAGCGGATAGATTCATCTCAGGCATGAGATAAAAACTAATGTTAGATAACTCGGATGATAATTTTGAGTGCTCCAATGGTCCTAAATGGGTCGAAATAGTCTGAAACAGGTACTCGGGATTACAATTGGGTTCTGGGCTTTTTAGGCTAAACTGGAGCCATAAAAGCGTATTTGGATCATTTTACATACGAAGGTTGACTAAATTTTGGGATTTGGAGGGTTTAGGTTTATATTTAAGTAAGGTGGATAAAAGGAAAAACTATTCATACACATAAGAGGCTAGGGTTTTGAGATAAGAGAGAAAAATGAAGAGAAAAGGATCCAGGGTAAAGATCAAGTGCTACTGAGTTGAAGATCATCGTCAATAGAGGAATTCAAGAAGAGGAATCCCAAAAATTCATCACTCTCAAGTTAAACACATGATTCTTGATATAAATTGTTATCGAATGAATTAAATGTGTTTTCAGGATGATTTTCATGTAGAGAATTGTCATTTCATGGTTAGGGATAAATTATGGTTCATATATGGGGTTTGAATGAAGATAAGGACCACCGCGGATAAAGGGAGAAGGCAAAATCCCGTCAAAAGTTTGTTCCGACATCATAAAAAATCGAACTGGTTTGCTCATCAAACCGATTCACTAGCGAATCGATTCGCTTTTAAAAGTTGGATAATGTTGTGCATAATCAAATTATGAAGGCGTGAGCGCCAGTTTCGTATATTTTTGATTTTTTTTTTAATCTGCTATGAATTTTCTACTAAAAGGTGTGCAAAACCGAAATTTTAAATTAGTGGTTTTGGATTTGGTTTCTTTTGGATATTTGAATTTGGGGGAAGAAAACAGGCCCGGAACTGTTGGTTGGCCTCCTCTGCCTTGTGTTGTCTTTCTTGGACCATTTGAGGATCGGCATGGAATCTTGGATCCGTGGATAGAGTTAGGCTTATGGGAATTCAGATGGAAGGTTATGAAGTGTAATAGGCTAACCGGAGATGGATTTCGGGCATGAAATTATGTGAATAAGTGGGTGAACGCACTCGGGTAAAAATGGGGAAATTTGATTAGGATATCGGGAATGATTAGGCTAGTGCTTGGGTAGGATAGCATGATTAGCCAGAAGTATAAAGTTATAGAGTTGATAAATAAGTAAGTGAATACTTAGCTAGGATCGAAAAGTCGGCATAGACTTTGGGATTTGATAGGCTAGTGCTACGAGAGATATTACACACGTTGGCCGACTTTATATATGTGTGTGTGTGTGTGTGTGTGTGTGTGTCTGTGTGCCTGTGTGTGTGTGTGTGTGTGACTTTATGTGAACATACCTACTATAATATGCTATCATTGGAAGTTATGCGTAATGGGCGGTCCACCCTGACATTGATCAACATATGTTGGATTGTTCCCCAGGTCATAGTATTGTTTCACTACCACTATCCATGTGTGAGGATAGCTGAGTTTCGAGTCCGACTGGGGTAATGTTGTATGGTTATGACCCACAAATGTATGTTTATGACTGCCTCCGTTATGTGCTTGCAATTTTGGGATCGGTGGTGAGATTCTGACCTGGTGGCCCTGGGATGGTATAAGACATAGTTGGTGCCTGATAGCATAGTAGGGAATGCATCTGGGAGGCTAGCTCGGGGATGTTATGTATATATGCATAAAAAGTGTTATATGTATAAGTGTACTTAAATGATTGTGTGAAAACCAAATTATAACTAGTATATAGTTATGTTGCATATGTAGTGGTATGAATATAGTTGAGAAATACTATATTATAACTTATGTGGTAGCTAGGTGATAAGTAAATTAAGGGTAATATACAAGTAGTACGAATAGGCTAGAAGTTTATCAGATTGGATTATGTCGAGAATGACTAGGCTAGTTAGGTGGGATAACATAACTAGGTAATTAAAATAAATGCATTAGGTGTGCACTGTAGATGAAGGGTGAGGATAATCTCATGTGAGTGCGACACCAGTGAACATGGATATTTCTTGCTGCTTATTTATTAATGCATTTAAATACTTGCAACTATTTAAAAAAATATTTTGTGCACTGTTGATACCAAATTTAATCTGCTAACATGGATCAATCCTATAAAGACACGTGTCCATTCACATGGTAAATACAAAGACTTTTGACGAATAAGGTCCGAGGAACTCCACAGGTCCGAGTAACTTAAAGAGATCCAAGCAACTAAATTAGTTCGAGCAACTCAAGGCGGTCCGAGCAACTCAAGGCGGTCCGAGCAACTCAAATACTTGTTGCGTGCGCGTCAAGTATGCCAGAAGATAACTATGCATTAAATGTGCATTTAATGCTATACAGATATATTCGGCTGCTAAAATACATCGTATCATTCTTTCACATGTACAGCCTCAAGGCTATAAATACATTGTAACATCCTCATGAAAAGAGGACTCGGAATTTCTTGGTAAAACCCATTATCGAGAATTCCAAACAAACAGTCAGCAATAACAAAAATAGTGGACACAGGCCATTCTTTCAAGGCTGAACCACTTTAAAAATCTTTTGTCTTATTTATTTTATCTGTGATTGATTAATTAGAAATAATCTAATTTTTTACAACAACAGATTGACGCCGTCTGTGGGAAATGACTGTAATTATCGTTTTTCACCAAAACTATTTATCATCAATGGCTGATCATCCAGAATCCAGTAATCGAAACGCTGGGATTCCTTCAAATCCATCTACTCCCCCAAATGTCCAAGATATGGCTGGAATAGTGGCTAATTTGGCCCAGGGCCAGACGGCCATGCAAGAGACTATGCGACAACTCATGCAAACTATCCAAGGTGGAGCGCCAATCCAACCAGGATAACGAAGCATTCAGAGAAATATCCGATTACCTTCTAGGCGAACGTTATTCTCAGAAGAATATCGATCCAGACGCACCGATTCATATCGTACTGAGAGATCTCATGATCCTTCTTATCAGTCTAGGCGTACTTCCTCGGTACGAGCTACAGACACTCAACAAAACATCACTCTATCTCCAGAAAGAACAAGTGCTCTTGAAAGGTTGAGTAGAGTCTGTCCTTTTGATCGTTTGGGTCCTAGGAGGAATAGAAGTCCCCCTAGGATTATGCCGAGGAACTCTCAACAACCATCTGATTTAAAGTAAGGCTCTACCCAATCACGACCAGCTGCTCGTCATGAAAGATCCCAAGAGGCAAATTCAACACGATCAGTTGCTCGAACCAATAGGATCGAGGAAGGAAATGATGCATGGAAGGGCTCAATTCAAAGGTTAGAGGATAGATTAGGGGAGATGGTTAAAGCCAAGAATTCTCTACAAAGAACTTTTATCCGAGGAACACCATTCGTACAAGAGATTGAGGACTTTCCCACGCCATCAAAATTCAAAGCTCCTGTGGTGACACCTAAATATGATGGAAAAACTGATCCTGTTCTCCACATATAATAATATCAAGCTGCTGCTGATATCTATGCAGTTCCAGATGAGATTAGATGCAGGGCATTTTCAGGAACTCTTACCGGATCTGCTCAAATATGGTATAACAATCTTTCTCGGGGGAAGATTGCGACTTTCTTTCAACTGGCCGAGCTCTTTATTGGAAATTTTTGTTTTGGAGCAAAACCTGTTAAACGAGTAGCACACTTATTGAGCGTTAGACAAAAGGCAGTTGAAAGTACCAGAGATTACATTACTCGTTTCAATAACGAGAAACTAGAAGTAATTGACTATTAGGAGAAAACTGCGATTACTGCTTTGATGAGTGGACTGTTGATAAATAAATTGTACTACACTTTGGCCAAAGATCCACCTAGGACCATGTCAGAACTAATAGCAAAAGCAACCAAAATCATGAATGCCGAGGAAGCTATGGCTGCAAAGAAGAACATGGACACTAAGGAGACTAAAGTTGAGGCCGATAAGGTTGAGAAGAAGGAGCAGAAGAACAATAGTGGCAACAAGCAATCAAAAGCAAAGCAAGCATTGGAACAATTTAAGAAATTTGGAAATTATACTCCTTTGAAAATTAAGAACAACGAAGAGCTAAACTGGCACAAAAAAATGAAGACGGATCCTGACAAGAGGAATAAGTCCAAATATTGCGAGTTTCATAAGGACCATGGTCACACGACCAAAAACTGCATAGCCCTCCAAAATGAAATTGAAGCACTCATTAGACAAGGAAAATTGACCAAATATGTTGATCGTCAAAACGGTGGTCGAACAAGAGAACGAGGAAGGCATAAATTTAAATCTCCTCTTCAAACAAAAGAAGACAAGAAAAGAGATCATGAATATGACCCAGAAGACGACCTCGATCTCCCCAAAAGACCAAGACAGCCAGAACGTGAGGTATTTTCAATTCGTTTTGGATCATTTGATGCAATGTTATTACAGGTGGAGATGCAGAAGGTGGAGACCTTACTACAGAGAGGAAAGCTTACCTCAATGAGGCTCAATCTTGTTCATACATTCAACATATAAATCTAGCTGAAGATGATCGCCCGAGGAAGGTGAACAAAGATAAACTGGTCATCGGTTTCTCTAAAAACGACCTCGTAGGTGTACTATATCCTCATGATGATCCATTGGTAATCAAAATGAGGATGAAGAAAGTAATGATCTCAAGAGTACTGGTGGATAATGGCAGCTCGGCGGACATCATGTTTTATTCATACTTTGATAGCTTAAATCTAAAGTTATCTCAGTTGGAGCCTTATCACAGGCCCCTTCTCGGTTTTGCTGGCGAGAAAGTTTTTCCACTTGGGACGATCAAGTTGGATATGTTCATCGGTACATGGCCTGCTTGTCGAACAGAAAGAGTGCGCTTTTTTGTGATGGATAAGAATGTCCAATCAGCTTACAATATCATCATGGGAAGGGTAGGTTTGAAGAAGTTCGAAGCAGTACCATATACTGTACATCAATGCCTAAAATTTCCAACCAATTTTGGAGTAGGAATTGTGAAGGGTGACGAAAAAGTAGCTCAGGAATGCTACTATTCATCTACCGAGCAGGAAGAACTGGAGGAATCTAGAAAAAAGACTACTACCTATCAAGTGGATGAAGGTGCAGAAATTGAAACATTAGATCCTAGAGACGAGTCGCAGCTCGTAAAAGGCCAGGTGGTGGAAGCTACTGAAAATGTCATTTTGGACGACGAACATCCGGAACGAACAACTCAAATCGGTTCGTCGTTGGATGCCTCACTAAAATAGGAATTATTAGTCTTCCTAAAAAGCAGAAAGCAAACTTTCTCATGGAGCCACGAAGATATGCCAGGGATAGACCCAACCTCCTATGTCATGAGCTCAATGTGAATAAGTAAATCAAGCCAGTAAAGCAACGACGAAGAGTATTCAGCCCTGAAAAGAACCAAGCTATACAAGAAGAGGTCTAGAAGCTTCAGAAAGCCTGCTTTATTAAAGATGTCAAATGTCTTGCTAATGTGGTGATGGTGAAGAAGAAGAATAACATGTTGAGGATGTGTGTAGACTTCACCGACCTCAACAAGGCATTCCCAAAGGATCATTTTCCTTTGCCCCGAATTGATCAATTAGTGGATGCTACCTCGGGACACGAGTTATTAAGCTTCATGGATGTCTATTCTGGTTACAACCAGATTAAAATGAAACCTGAAGACAGGAAGAGCACCTCTTTTATCACCCCTAGGGGAACTTATTGTTATAATGTTATGCCTTTTAGATTGAAAAATGCAGGTGCAACATATCAGCGGCTAATAAACAAGGTGTTTGCAGAGCAAATCAGTTACAATATGAAAGTTTATGTTGACGATATGCTGACGAAGAGCAAGAAAGCTGCTGATCATCTAATTGACTTAGGCCAGACCTTTGATCAACTAGATAAATATCAAATGAAGTTGAACCCTACCAAATGCATATTCGGAGTATGAGAAGGCATGTTCCTCGGGTATATTGTCAACTAACGAGGTATTGAAGCGAACCCTGAAAAGATCAAAGCTCTATTAGAGCTACGATCTCCAACGACGAAGAAGGAGGTGCAAAGTCTCACAGTTCGAGTTGCAGCACTTAATAGATTTGTGTCACTAGCAACTGATAGATGTCTCCCATTCTTCAAAACACTCCGAAAAACATTTGAATGGAATGACGAATGTGAGAAGGCTTTTCAAGAGTTGAAGAAATACCTGGGAACACCTCTATTATTGTCCAGACCAATGATGGGAGAAAGACTATACTTGTATCTAGCACTTTCAGAAAATGCAGTGAGCTCGACGTTAATAAGAATGGAGGATGGAGTGCAAAAACCAATCTATTACACCATCAAGGCCTTCCGAGGAGCAGAGATCAGATATCCCAGACTAGAAAAGTTGGCGCTAGCATTGATCGAAGCAAGTAGAAGAATGATGCCATACTTCTAAGCTCATACTATAGTCGTGTATACTGATATGCCGTTAAGGCAAGCTCTTCATAAACCAGAAAAGACAAGAAGATTGATGTACTAGGCAGTAGAATTTAGTGAATATGACATAGTTTATGAGCCTAAATCATCACTTAAAGGGCAGACAATAGTAGATTTTATCGCAGAGTTCACTTATCCTGACACCTCCGAGGAGAAAAAGTTGAATACCGACCAGCCTGTGGATGTTACAGGATCATCAAATTTAAACCCCGACCAACTTAAGTCGGCTGATGAGCAATAGGAGATGGTCGACGAGCAGCAAGAAGTGTTAGAGGAGGATATAAATAAGCAACAAATATTCCACCGAGGAACTTTATCCGATCAAAAATTTGAGGATGAAGTACCTATATGGAATTTATATGTGGATGGCTCATCTTGCACTATAGGCTGTGGGGCAGGGATTGTTTTAAGCATCCCGGATGAGATCGATGTGGAGTATGCTCTGCGTTTTCAATTCAAGGCTTCTAATAATGAGGCTGAATATGAAGCTATGATTGCAGGTCTTAGTTTAGCAAAAACCATGGGGGCAGAACATGTCATTGTATTCAGTGACTCACAGTTGATCGTAAATTAAATGCAGGGGGTATACACAATGAAAGGAGAATTAATTATAAAGTATCATGCGGAAGCAATAGAGATTGTATCGAGCTTTAACGCGGTGCAATTAATTAGATAACCAAGATTGGAGAATGTAAGAGCAGATGCCTTAGCTCGGTTAGCCTCAGCCACACGCACCGAGCTATGAAGAATAATCCCAATAGACATCTTGGCTAGCTGGAGCATTGACAAAGATATGATGATGAACTTCATTTCCCTTAATTTAGGACCATCTTGGATGGATCCCATCAGGGCCTATATTGAGGAGGGGGTATTACCAACTGACAAACTCACGGCCAAGAAACTAAAGTTTAAAGCTGCTCGTTATGTATTGACTAATGGCATTTTATATAGACGAAGAATTATACCAGGTTTGTAAAAATGTGTTCACCCCTCCGAGGTGAAAATTTTGATTGAAGAAGTCCATGAAGCGTTTTATGGAGCCCATGTAGCAGGTCGTACACTCTTGTAAAGAATGACAACGTAAGGGTATTACTGGCCGACGATGAGAGATGATTGTGTAGCTTATGTCAAGAAATGTGATAAATGTCAATGTTTCTCCTCTATTCGAAGAACTCCCCAAGCATTGCTAACACCCATCACATCTCCTTGGCCATTCGCCATTTGGGGAATAGACTTGGTCGGGCCGCTACCAACGACCCGAGGAAGATTTAAATACCTTGTAGTCGCTGTGGATTATTTTACTAAATGGGTGGAAGCTGAGCCTCTTATTGATAGGACGTATGACAAGGTGTATCAATTTATTTGGAAGAATATCATTTGTAGATATGGTCTTCCCTATGCATTCATCACAGACCATGAAACTCAATTCGACAACGAGGAGTTCGTTGCATATTGTCATCAGTCAAACATATTGAAGACACACTCTGCACCAGGCCATCCCCAGAGTAATGGACAAACTGAGGTAACGAACAAAACTCTATTGAACGGTTTAAAGAAAAGATTGGATGATGCGAAGGCAAATTATATTAACGAGCTATATTCTGTGATGTGGGCTTATCGTACTACACCGCGAGCAGCAACAGGAGAATCTCCATACACGCTGGCATTCGGAAGTGAATCTGTTATACCTGCCGAGTTGGGTCTCCCACACACAGGGTGTTGAATTTCAATTCTCCTATCAGTGACTTGATGAGGCGATTAGATCTAGATATGCTCGAGAAAGTTAAAGAAGAAGCAGCAATCAGGAATGCTTCATACCAACAACGAACAACTCTATTTTACAACAAGAGGGTAAAGAAGTGCGATCTGAAAGAAGGAGACTATATGCTAAAGAAAGTAATTCAAAAGCAAAATAAACTGGAAGCTAACTGGCATGGACCCTACAGAGTAACAGAGGTTGTTCGACCAGGAACATATAGGATTGAAACCTTGGAAGGAGAAGAATTTAAGAATGCATGGAATGCAGAGCATCTACGCAAATATTATCAGTAGTTGGGGATTCCTATATAAATAAAGTTTTCTTCAGTATGATTAAAGTATTGAATGTTTTACTCAGTTCTCTCTTTTTATTGAAATTTTTTCGGAGTATTAGCGCTACACACTATGCATCAAGTTCATAATTAATCTCCTTCAACTCCGGTTGGTCGGGAACAAGCATCAAGTTCAGAATCAATCTCTTCCAACTCCGGTTGGTCGGGAAAAAAATCTCTTACAACTTTGGTTGGTCGGGAACAAATTTCTTCCAACTCCGGTTGGTCGAGAACAAATCTCTTCCAACTCTGGTTGGTCGGGAACCAAATCCAACTCCGGTTGGTCGAAAAAATCCAACTCCGATTGGTCAATAAAATCTAACTCCGGTTGGTCGATAAAATCCAACTCCGGTTGGTCGATAAAAATTCAACTTCGGTTGGTCGACAGAATCCAACTCCGATTGGTCGGGAATCAATCTCCTCCAACTCTAGTTGGTCGGGAAAAAAATCTCCTCCAAATCCGATTGGCCGGGAATAAATCTCTTCCAACTCCGGTTGGTCGGGAACAAATCTCTTCCAACTCTGGTTGGTCGGGAACCAAATCTAACTCCGATTGGTCGAAAAAATCCAACTCCGGTTGGTCGATAAATCTCGTCCAACTCTGGTTGGTCGGTAATAAATCTTTTCCAACTCCGGTTGGTCGGGAATCAATCTCCACCAACTCCGGTTGGTCGGAAAATCATTTTACAATCAACTTCAGTTGGTTAAACTAAGCAGGATCATGGGATGTAAGTCGTTTCATTGCTTGGAATCAAAGAGTGATAAGTCACTATAATCAAAAAATAAAACAGAATGGCATATCAAAATACCACCAACTCTAAGTCGATACTCTAAGTTGATCGGGAAGCAAAATATCGCCAACTCCGGTTGGTCGTCAAATAATTATCACCAACTTCGATTGACCAACAATGAATTTTCACCAACTCTGGTTGGTAGGCAATTTATCATAACACGGGACATTTTTTATCTTTTTACAAATATACATACACATTCATCAGTGAATAAAAGAGATGTTTTATAAAATATTTCCAAGACAATAACAATCAAGATTGCAGAGAAAACTAAAAGTTTCTTCATTAAAATCAGAACAAATTACATAAAGAATAAAATACATATTACATGAGAAATCATTACATCAAAGATCATACTCTATTGGTTTTTCCCTTCTGGCTTTGAAACAGGTTCTACTCCAGCAGGAGGATCGTCTAAGGCATAAGGAGAGTTTATAAAATTTATATCTCGAAGCATTCGAACATTCATCACTGTGGCCTATCAAGCAAATGCTCTGGACGAGATATGTCAAAATTAGAATGGAGGCTGTAATCGTCGAGGTACTTTGAGATCAGGCACTAAGGCATTGCCCGAGCAGGAATCCAACTCATATCGAGCTTAAAAGGAGGCACTGGCAAAATCAAACAACCCAGGATCATAATAATCCCATAAGTAGTGACCCCGCTCCACTTTCAGCACACCCAGTGCATTCAACCATTCTTGCTTGTACCCCTCGTTATTTGACTGCTGGATCCGGTCATCGAGATGGTAGAGGGCTTCGTTGTAACCAGCCATCCAAAACTCTCTGGGCTGTTTATGGAATTGGTAAGTTAGCCTCTCCAACTGCTCGTGAAGATTCTTCACCAGGTTTTCTTTATTTTTCAAGGCAGAGCTTTGTGAAGAAAGTTGCTCGTTGAGGTTCAGAATCTTCTTGGACATCTCTGCTAAGGCCTGATTCTTCGCCATCAACTGGAATGCCTGATTCTCCAAGGCTGATTGAGTTCTTTGCTCTTTAATTAAAATTCGAGCAGCTCTTGCTCATCCTCGAGAAGAAGATCTTGCTCGTCCCTGAGTATACGAGGAAGGTCTGTCCCTTTTTAAAGTCTCCAGTTCATCTCGCAAGTTGGCATTCTCTACCTCCAAGAAAGAGAAACCTTCGTCATTGACAGGTACCAAGGCTCCCGAGGAAGATGCTGCATATTGTAGTTGGGATATCTCTTCTCACAAAACATTATTTTCCTGCTCCAATAGTTTAGCAATTTGCCTATGCTCCTCAACCTCAAGCTTCAGAATGCTCTCTTTCTTCTCATAAGCAGCAATAAACTTGTCATATCCTTTGTCAGCATTTAGTTGCTGATATTTTTTCTCATACCACTGATGCAAAAGGGTACAAGACTCCTTATATTGTTATTGAAGTTCCTCGATGGTACCCTGGAGATCTTCAATCATCTCGTAATATGCCACATTGTTGGCAACTGCATGGCCGAGCAAGCACTTCAGATACTGGTAGGCTTCGACTGCTCATTCAAAAGTATCTGGACCAAGGATGTTGATGATTTGAGCTTCATTCAGATCTGCATGACCAGCTTTGAAGTAGTCATTGCATTTTTTTAACAATTATGTATCATGAGCTGATAATAGCTCCATACTGGCCACAAACTAGCAAAGAGAAGCCATAAACGTAATCAATAATGATAAAGACAGAGCTAGAAGAAGAAAGTGGATCAATAGTGATAAAGATAGAGCAAGAAGAAGAAAGTCAATATGAACAACCAAAACTTTAAATTTTATTACATCACAAAAAGAAGTACACAACCTAAAATTACATTTAACAAAAAAGCAAAGAGAAAGGTTCGAATAATTCTATACCTTCTCCTTGCTTCCTAAGACTTCCTCGGGAGGCTTGGACGAAGAGGTAGGTTGCTCGGAGGGTAGAGAAAGATGCTCGATAGACATGTTGGCTGGTTGGGGCTGCTCGGAGCAAGGTTCAACAACAGGGACCTGATCCCCAATTATCATTGAAGACTCTTCTGAGGCAGCTTCGTCCCCTTCTTATTCTCCAGGAGAGGGAAGAGGATCATGAATATGACGCTAAAACATGTCAGAACTCTCAGTGACCTTTAGCTCCTGCAGAGCTGCAACCCATCCATACCTGAAGTATTTAAAGCTAGCAAATTCCATCTGAGAGGACATGGTAGCTAGGCCTTTATTCCAACCTTTGTCCCAACCAACGCTAAAGGACTTTTTAACCGTAATTTTTCTCTTTGTCTTTTTCGAGGAAATCCTCTCAGTAAGAAGTTCATCGACAGCTTTCATTTTCCCTTCTATCTCCTGCTTCTGACGATCAACATCGCGAAGTCTAACAACTTCCTCTTCAGTCTTCTTAAGCTTGTTCTCAAGCTCTTCAGCATTCTTAAGCTTCTCCTCATACTCATTATTTTTCTTCTCAAATTCTTTTAATTTTTTCTCCAATTTCTTGGAGGCATCTACAGCCCTATCTCTCTCTTGCTCAACAAATTTAATCTGCTTCTCCCACGCGACTTTATTCTCCTCGTACTTGTGATGAGAATCTCTTAAAGACTGGATTAATCCAATAAAAGCCTTTTCTACTCCATCCGAGGAACTGGAGGCTCGAATGGCTTAATCTCTCTTCATGATGCTGTTGAAACACGTAACTAACTGAAAAGAGAAATAATTCTAAGTCAGTGTATGAACATAGTATTAAAGATAGAAGGTTCGAATCAATAATACTTATAGAGGCAATGTGTTGAGAAGCCAAAGCAGTAACTCTCTCACGAGTGAGAGTGTTTTCAATGTCTTGGACCTCTGGGATAGTCCAAGATTGTAACAAGCCCACAACGGAGCTCAGAGTAATGAAGGATGGAACACTACCTTCAACATATGAAGGTTGAAGGATAGTTTCAGTAGGTTTCTCTGACAAACCCTTTTTTAATATCCTCAATGGAGCAGGATCATCTTCAACCAGTGATGTTGTTTTTATTGGAGAGATGACAACAACATCACTTGCAGGCAGGACAGTGATAGTCTTGCTCGTACCCACAGGTGGCTTTTCAGCAATCTTGCTCAGACCCACTGGGGGCTTCTCACTAACTTTCTTGGCAATATCAGAAGGAGGTATCTCTACAGTTTTCACCCCCTCTTATGGGATATCTTTCTTGCTTTTCTTTGCCTCCACAGCTGGAAAGGCAGACTTGTCAAAATAAGCAGGAGCTTTCCTCCTCTTCATTATATCACCAATTGGAATATTTGACTCTGAAGAAGAACCTTCCACACTAGTATCAACAGTTGGTATTGGGTCAAGATCAACTACCACGGGACGAGCAATGAAAGACGAGCTTGAAGTTTTATACTGCTGCAAATAAGATGTCGACGTAATATGCTCCCCAACTACAGATTGATGCAAACTCCAGATAAGTTTTAAACTTTTTATGTTAACATCAATCTCTTTTGGGGGACTTCCCTTTACTGTCAAATGTAATGAATAAAACTGAATGTCCGTGAAACATTTTATCAAACACAAAAAGAACATAATTTCGAAAATAAAGTAAAAATAAAAACAACCTATCCCATTGCCATAAGGAGGACACTTGGGACCTTGGTACACATCGTTTCCATCAAGAGGAGGATGTTGACAATTTTTCATCACTACTCTGTGATCAAAATAGTCCTTGTTGGTATCAGGGAGATTGACGACTAAGGCTCTCTTTAAAAATCTAGTTTTTAAATAAAAAAGTGTTATCACTAGTAACCCATTTATAACAATACATGATTTCTGGGATTTCTAAGCGAGTCCCATGGATTTGATTCAATCTATATACGCCATTAACTACCCTCCATGTATTTGGAGCTACTTTTGGAGGTACAATATCGAAATATTGGCAAAAATCCAAACACAGTGGATTAGGCGAGAAAGAAAAGCCACATTCGGCTACAAAAATACTGGGGAACCAGTGTCCCTCAGCTAAAGAAAACAAATCAGAAGGACCAGATAGTTCTTCCAAAATAACCCGTGGAGGGATTGAAAACTCGATTCGAAACTTGTCTAGTGATTCAACAGGGTAAACCATGACGAATAGAGAAATTAAAGAAGAAGGAAGAAAATCTTACAAAAGAAACAGAGATCAGTTGTCAACAAACAATGGAAGAAACGAAGGCACAAGACAGAGAGAAGGTGAAGAGTCCAAAGATACAAATTTGAAAAAGTAAAGGACGATAGAGTTTTCTGTAGCGCTTATATACTTTGCCTCGGGGATGAAGACAAGTAATGATTATAGAGAAAGACGTTTGTGTTACCAACGTCTAAAAAGAGAAAAAGGGGCTCGAAAACCAAAGTAGGTGGAAAAATTCAAAATATTCATGAAGTCCGATTCTATGAACTCAAAGAAGAATTAAATACAAGGAAAACATTCCTAGAATTCGGAATGACTACTTAAAAGCATCATATTTCGAGAAGAATATTCCACACTCCTCCTCAACCTCGAACTGTGAAACATTGGGGAGCTTCTGTCGATACCAAATTTAATCTGCTGACATGGATCAATCATATAAAGACACGTGTCCATTCACATGGTTAATACAAAGACTTTTGACGAATAAGGTCCGAGGAACTCCACAGTTCCGAGTAACTTAAAGAGATCCAAGCAACTAAATTAGTTCGAGCAACTCAAAGCTGTCCGAGTAACTCAAGGCGGTCCGAGCAACTCAAATACTTGTTGTGTGCGCATCAAGTATGCCAGAAGACAACTACGCATTAAATGTGCATTTAATGTTATACAGATATATTCGGCTGCCAAAATACAGCGCATCATTCTTTCACATGTACAACCTCAAGGCTATAAATACATTGTAACATCCTCATGAAAAGGGGACTCGAAATTTCTTGGTAAAACCCATTATCGATAATTCCAAACAAACAGTCAACAATAACAAAAACAGTGGACATAGGCCATTCTTTCAAGGCTGAACCACTTTAAAAATCTTTTGTCTTATTTATTTTATCCGTGATTGATTAATTAGAGATAATCTAATTTTTTACATCAACATGCACTGACCCATATTAAAAATATTTTCAAAACCTTTTAGGTGCTCAGCCACAGGATCGCCAGAGATAGATTTTCATTCCAGTCGGACGATGTTGCAGCAGCTGTGGATGCATACAGGATTTTCTTAGACGCCTCATTCCATTCTATCTAGTTAGGATGCTATTTTAGTATTTCTCTTGGGCATGTCGCCCACAGTTAGATAGCTTTATTATTAGTCTTTGTTTACAGTATTTCATTTAGCATTTGAATTATTGTACTTGGGATTTATAGCGACTTTATTCGGTTATTTATTTATTTATGCTATCAGTATGCATTATGTTCTATTGTTGTGGATGTTTATCTTACATGGTTGAATGGTTTAAATAAGCATGTTAATAAGTTTTAGATTTTTTACAACGGACTTAATAGGTTATTAGCTTAATTAGTTGGTTTTCGACAGTGACATAAAGAATGAAACCAGATATGATTCCCGTTTAATTTAATAATGTTATGATCAACCGTTATTAGAATAGGCAGGGTGTCACAATGGATTATGTGAGTGAGACATAATTGCTCGTTGGCTTTTCTTGGTTGAGGGAGGGAAATCGATTACCACAGACGACACCAATTATAGGTGGTAAAATCCTACTATTATGAATTTAACATAATTAAGTCGAGCATAAAATAAGAATAAATTACATAATGACACAATATGTATGTGGTTCGACGATGTGCTGGCATCCATGGGGTGTTGCTCTCTTTATTTATTGATCGACTTTTGATAATAAAGGTTACATGCCCCTTTTCCAGGGGTGTGGGTTATATTTATAGAGAATAGAAAATGACTAAGTCGTGTGGGGCTCTATGGCCTTGGATTGTTGTTACGATTTGATCGAGTAAATCCAACTCTGAAATTTTTATTTGATCAACCTCTATTTGTTCTTATGTCCGAGTTGTGATCACTTATCAAGTTTGTCGGACACATGTATATGTTCCCGTCTTCTCATATAATTCCTCTACAATAAGTTTTGGGATTCAAATAATGGGAAAAATGTCAGGAACTTATTAATAAACTATAGATTAACTAACGATCATGCATTGTTCGATAGAATAATTATACTCAATCAATCCAATTCGTTCCCTAAATTAATTTTAGATGTTTATATTAGTTGAATAAAAAATGCATGAAAATATTTAACAACTGAAATTTTGTTGTTAAATATGCAGTCCGATTTCTGTAAGGAAATTCCCTAGCTTAACACACCCTATGCGTGACATGAATTGTGTTCAATTAAAATAACTCGCTCAAACATAATGAGTTGAGTTTTTCCTCTGGTCCCTTAATAAATTTAATTTTTACGTGACAATATTAAGTTATATATTAAGTAAACGAAATATCCAAATTGGGTTGATAACTTCTTTTTTTCATTTAAGATACTCCAACATGACAATTAGTTAAATCTACGGTGCCAGCACAAGCCCCTAACAAACGGGTATTTAGCTACTCACGTTGGAAGTAATTAATACAAAAATAGATATAAACATGCTAAAATTTTGATCAATAATAAATAAACTAATTTAATTTCTCAAAAGATCAATCACCACAAAATATTAATCATTCAATACCAACACATTCATTAAACAGTTGTAAATAACCAAAAAACAAACATACAAATAAAAGATTAACTCATTTGGAAATAAAAGTCTACTCGACCAAAAGCTGTAGGAGGTGGTTAAGGAGATGGATAGTTAACATATGAGCGCTCCTATGTGGCTAAAGGAGAAAAAAATAAAGGGAAAAGAGGGAAGTGGGTCATAGGATAAGAGAATTATAATAAAGAGAAGGCGAAAAGAAGAAAGAGGTGTCAGAAAGAGCCAAGAAATGACGATGGGAGTTATATCACTTTGGCGTGTACTACACATATTAAATAAGGTGTTTAGTATTAAACCTTTTAGGAGTCTGTTTGGGATAAATTAACCACAATAAATAAAATAATTAAAAAAAAATTATCTCATGCGCTAAATTAACCGCCTCTTTTTTTTTCTTCATTTTTAATTTTGCATTTTGACCCCAACCTTTTGCTTTGAGAATCTCCACCTTGTCCCATTATCTTATAAAATTATTTTCTTGACCTACAAATTTTTTCGAATCCCTTGTAAATCCTGGCAAATGCGAAAACATCGCTATAATAAAATTACCATTAGACCCCTAAACTTTAATATTTTCATTCTCCCTATATTTCGTAATTGCTCCGTTTGAATCTCGATTTTCACCAGATTTTAGGGACACTCATAAAATAATTAAACAATATATTATAAAATTGAGTGTAAATAAATATCATAAATTACACTTTTACCCTCAACTGTAAGGACAAATTTTCAAATAGTGCCAATTTATATGTTTTGGCATTATTCCGGACAAAAATCACTTTGAATCATAGGATAGTCTTTACGTATCATGATTCCATTAAAGCCTATGACGTTGTGACGAAAACGTAGCGGTCAAACTCCAAAGATAGACCTTGTCACATTTTATTTGCTCGTTTTAGTTTTCACATGAACTTTCGATATTCTCTCAGGTATGAATGCATAATGGTTTATGGTTCTCGAAATTTTATATAAGGATGTTATCTTTTATTTGAAATTGTTTTTAAAATGATTTTTTAAAATTTTTTCTGAGTTAATTTTAGAAAATTCGAGGATTATTTTTAAAATACGTTTCTCATTCGAACGATGCATCGCCTAGAAAAAAGAGTTTTATTATTTAAGGCGTCTTTGACTCATAAAACATGTGGAGAAGAGAAAAGAAAGGTATATGTTTTTTTTGTAATTTATTTACAAAGGTTTTAAAAAGATAAAATATTAACATCATTCGTGCTTTAAGATCCAAGCTTTCATAATCTGTATGTCATATAAATATTGGTTTGACACCTGTTTTTGTTCTTCCTTATTGAACAAACTGTTTTCGTGTTGTGGACTCCGTACGTGCTGATTGCAGAGAAGAATTAGTGGACTCCGTGTTTCGATTCATAGACGATTGCTGAGGCTACATCGGTAGATACCGAGGTACACGTGCACTCGTGTGCTGTAAACCTGGCCTAGGTGGACTCCTACGTTGCACTGTGGAGGAGTGGTTGAAGATAAAAGAGATTCAAGGCATGTGGGGATCGAGTAGTTGTGTAAGTCTACTATATATGCTTTGTAAAACCATATCATAGTGATTGTCGGGCCTGGTCCATATGAGGTTTTGTCCCTCAGTGGTTTCCTCGTACATCAGCGTTGTGAACTGGCTTTACTTTATCTGCTTAATCTCACTAGATGCATGTTTAGGATTACAAAAATAAAATTGGGTTAATTAAATTGGTTCACATATTTGGTGCATATTAAAATTGAATTTTTTTAAAAAAGATTTTCTTTACCTAAAGCACATACACATAGGGCCCTTCTAATTAACTTTTGTATATTTACCATTTAGTGCTCCAACTTAAACCGGATTTCCACGAAATTTTCTATGCATTTTTAAAATAACGTATTGAAATTATTTATCATAACATTAGGTCCAAATTAATATTAAACTGACAAATTGACCACTTTGACCTTTTAAGTCAAACTTTTATCCAGTTTAATTTCTTTTAAATTTAATATGTTAAAAAATGAACTAAAATTCACAATTTGACCTTATAAATAATATTTCCTTATAAAATGCATTTATTACTCAAACATTCATAATCTAGGGACTTTAGATAATAAAAAAGCACTATCAGATCATAAAATAATATATAAATGAACAAAAATCAATATCAAACCTCGCTAATTCCACTGACCACTAGGACATTCGTCCAAAGAAGTCGAGTTTTTTTAGGACTACCTTTAATGGAAATGAGGTTATGACTATGATGGAGTGTGCCTAAAAACAGTGTTTTAACTTATGCGAGGCTATCACCAACGAATATACCAACTTTTCTAATGGAGGATATCGTGCCTCAGTGTCCAACAACGTTATACTGACGTAGTAGACTGGGTCTTGACGTCCCTCCTTCTTGCAGACCAATGCCAACTAATTACACGGTCGGCCACCAAGAGGTATAAATAAAGTGGTTACCCGAGTTAGGAACCGTGAGTATGGGTGGTCGACTAAGACAACATTTGATCTCTTCAAACGCCTTTGAAAATTTGTTATTCCAAACACCATTTTTCTCCTTTTTTAATAACTAAAATAAAGGTTGACACCGCTCACAAGACTTGGAGATAAATCGATTGAGTGTCGCAAGCATCACTATGAGATTTTGAACATCTTCAACGGTCATGGGGGACTGAACGATCTGTATTGCCTCGATCTAATTAAGATTTGCTTCAATCTCTTTATGACAGACCAGATATCCTAAGAATTTACCAGACTAAACCCCGAATGAGCATTAGGCTACATAGTGTCTTGTCTTATAAATTATAATACATGAGGATCTTTAATATCTTTGCTAAGTATGAAAAGTGGTCGCCTTTATATTTGGTCTATACAAGTATATCGTTTATATATACCTCTATGGTATCACCCAGCTGCTGCTTGAATATCTTGGTGACTAACCGCTGGTAGGTCGCTCCTGCATTATTGAGTTCGAATGGCATAACTATGTAATAGTAAAGGCTAAGCGTAGTGATGAAAAACATTTTTCCTGGTCGGTACTGAATAGAGGGATCTAATGATAACCAAAATAAGTGCCTAGAAAGATCATTCACTTATAGATAATTATGTCATCACCATCTGGTATATTTTTTATAGAGGGAAGCTATCATTTGGATATGCTTTATTCTGGTCAGTGAAGTTTATACAAACTCTTCACTTCCCATCTATCTTCTTAACCATAATCGGGTTTTAGACCAACTTGAGGAATTTAACTTCTTTATTGGACCTTGCCTCAAGAATTTCCCTAACTTCTTCTTTTATTACCTTTGCCTTCTTAAGGGTTGTTCACCATGCCTTTCGCGTGATCAGTGGAAACGTCGAATTCACGTTAAGGCAGTGACACATTATTTTGGGGTCGATGTCAGGCATATCATATAGCTTCCCGGTGAACACATCTTAGTTCTCCTTAAGGAAGGAAACCGTCTCTTTCTTTTCGCTAATAAAGAGAGATCTCATGATCAAATTTTTTAATGCAGGTGAGAGTCGTCGAACATGACTTCTTATAGTGGTTTCATGACTATATCAATGGGGTCCATTCTTATGTCATCTACTCTCGCTCTCTCATACTATAGTTGCTATTTGGAGGGGTAGTCTCTTCCGTATTTTCCACATTCTCGTGTTTAGGTGTGATGGTCGTGATAATGCATTGCTGAGCAGAAGCTTAGTTTCCACCTATCTCTGTAACTCCCGATCGGTAATGCATTTGAGATATTAATAGTTGGTAATGCCTTTATTGCATAGAGCCATCCTCACCCTGAGATCGCATTGTATGGTGATTCAATATTTATAACTAGGAATTCAATCAAGTTGGATATACTCCTAATTCGTATTAGAAGCACGACTTTTCCTAATGATATTGTCATTTTTCTAGCAAATCCGACCAAAATGATGGTTGCCCCTTTCAAATATTCCAATAGTAAGTTGAGTTAGTTGAACAACTTAAGGTACATCACATCCGAAGAACTTCCTTGGTCCACTAGTAGCTTATCCACATCCCAGTTAGCAATCTTGAGTGTGATTACTATCGCATTATAATGTGGAATCCTGACTTTTAGTAGGTCCTCTTAAGTGAAAACGATGTGATTGGCATAGTCTATTTTTTATGGTCAACGTCATTTGCCAAAAGTGGTATTGGCTGGGTCAATCTCGAAAGTTTCCACTAGTATAGTGATTTTCTTCAACTCCCTTCTCAAAATATTTCCTTTGAGTTGGTTAGGGTTTGAGGCTCTGCGGATGACTGCAAACTCGAGTCCCAACCCGTCATCTTCTAGGATATAATCTGGCTTTTCGCCGCACTCAATAGGACCTTTGTCATTCGTCTTTTCAACAAAATCATCCATATGGCCTCCTTAGGCCAACTCTTATAGTTTTGACTTAAGTGCCTTACAATTCTCTATTTTGTGCCCATGCTCCTCATGCTAAGAGCATCTAATGGAATGTTCCTCTTGAAGCGGTGTTCTTCTATCTTCCTTAGCCATTTGAAATATTATTAATCTTTGTTAAGATCTTGAAATATTATTTAAAAATGACATTGATAACGCGATAGTCCTTGGTGGGGTCTGACTTCTCATCGCCTTTTGATCCTCCGTTGTGATTTTTACCCCCTTTTGGGGAGCAGTATTCTTATCAATGTATATGTTCTCCTTTGTTTGACCATTATCATGTTGTGTTCTTGCAACCACGCCATCCGCTTTAGCATACTTCTCAATCTGAGACATCATATAGTCAATAGTGGTTGCCTCATTCTTGGTGAGGGATTGATATAATATATAATTATCCGGCATGCCAATATTAAATGAGTCTACTGCCACTTGTTTAATGCAGTCTTCCATCTCGTTCACTACACCAAAACAAGCTTTTAGTAACAGACTGTTTTTTGGTTTACTAACAGTATTATACTGTTACTATTTCTCACAACACCATACCATTACTAATATCTGATAAGTGTTACTAATTTTATTTAAATATTTTAAAAGTAATTAAAAAATAATAATTAACTATCATTCTCACAACACAATACACCTAACGTCAAAATATCCCCGACAAAGAAATTGTCTTTCTCCAAAATGCTCTAGCGTGACCTAGGGTTTCTCCAAAAAGCTAGCGTTTGAAATTGTCTTCCTCTTCTCCAATACGCGATCTTCTTCTTCTCCAAAATGCTCTTCCTATTCTCCAATACACGATGCTCTAGCGTGACCTAGGGTTTGGAAGAAGTCTCAGTTAGCGTGACCTAGGGTTTGGAAGAAGTCTCAGTTAGCGTGACCTAGGGTTTTGGAAGCATTCGGCGCTCACATCATAACCTAGGGTTTGGGAATTGCGATTTGCATTCATAAGGTAATTATCTCATTCATACGATATTTGTCTAAAACGTTCTAAGCGATTTACTGTTCATAAGAGATTTGCTGTTGGGTTACAAGTTTATTTTTTTGGTAAAATGCAATGTATTTTTGTTATTGTTGTTGGGTACATACTTTTTATTTTTTTTGGTTCAAGTTTTTGATTATTTTGTATTAAATCCAAAGCTTAAAATGTTTTTTATATACTAATTTATAAAAAACACATAATTGTATACACTGATTTATACTATTAAAACACATAATTGTATACACTAGACCTGGTATTTAATACCCCGTTATACTATTAAAACACATAATTGTATACACTGATTTATACACTGATTTATACTATTAAAACACATAATTTTATATAACTAAGGAAATTGCACCCCTCCCCTGAACTTTCAGGTTTGTTCTAACAAAATTACATGTTGTAACTGTGATTTTTCTTATGTGTATCAATAATTCTATTTTTTTTATATAATCATATAACTTGTGTGTAAACCATATTTTTTTGGTAGTGCGGAATGTCACAAACATTGAACAAAGAGTGGATGAATGAGAGGAATAGAATAAGTGAGGTGTACACAAATGGAGTTGCGTCTTTTATTAATTTTGCAATTGCAAACAATGGCCATCAATTCTCGACCTTTCCTTGTCCATGTGTTAAGTGCCGAAATAAGAAGCGTTTTGCTGCGGTAGATATCAAGGGTCATTTGATAATGCACGGTATAGACAGGACATATACTAAGTGGGTTTTACATGGTGAAACACTATCATCGAACCTAACATGTCCCGTAGTAGATACTATTTATTGTGAAGGACATGATGAAGCTGATAACAATGAGAATGAAAGGTTGCGAAACTTAGTTAACGCATGTTACGGAGTGCACGAACAACATTGTGTAGAACCCGATCAGGAAGGATTCTCTGAAAAATCGTATGTCGACAATGAGAAGTATGATCACTATAATAAATTAGCGATGGAGAAATTGTACCCTTCATGTGAGGGTTCTGAGACTACTCTCTCTGCAATTGTTGAATTGTATAATTTGAAAAAGCAGTTTGGTTGGTTGGGAAATAGCGTGACCTCTCTCTTGTCGGTTTTAAAGAGGTGGCTTCCAAAAGGAAACACATTACCAGAAAAATATCCGCACATGAAGAGAATGATAAAAGACCTAGGTATGAAAGCAAATTACATTCATGCTTGCGTTAACAACTGTATTTTATACTGGAAAGAGAATGAATATTTGGAGGAATGTCCTTAGTGTGGAGAACCGAGATATGCAGTGACCTCAAAGAAAGGGAAGAGGAAATGCAAAGAACCGATGAAAGTGTTGAGACATATCCCTTTAATTCCAAGGCTAGTGAGATTGTACACTATTCCTTGGATAGCGCATGAAATGACATGGCACCATCGGGCAACAAGTTCATGGGATTATCAGCGACATCCTTGTGATTCATCCCAATGGAGAATGCTAAAAAGTAGATGGCCCGATTTCGCCGAGGAAGGGCGCAATGTTTGGCTTGCAATAGCAACAGATGGGTTTAATCCCCATGGTATTCAGTCTAGTAGTTATAGTTGCTGGCCTGTCATGACCGCGCCTTATAATGTGGGGCCTTCTTTATGCTTGAAGCGTGAGTTCCAAATTTTATCTTTGCTGATTCCTGGGCCAAAGGCACCGGGTCAAGACATTGATGTTTTTCTTCAACCATTAGTAGATGAGTTGAAACAACTATGGGAAGGAGTTCCAGCTATTGACATGCATAAAATGCAACCTTTTACGTTGAGAGCTATGTTGATGTGGGGGATTCATGATTTTCCCGCATATGGAAACTTATCTGGGTGTGTAACACATGGTTACAAAGCATGTCCTATTTGTGGCGATGACACTCCATCCATTTGGCTAGAACATAGCATGAAGATAGTTTACACAAACTATCGTATGTTTCTTAAAAGCGATCATCCTTTTAGGAGTGGTAGAGGTTTGGGACTTAGGACACAAGAAGTTGGACGTCCCCCGATTCGACTAAACGGAGATGCACTTGTGGAGAAGTTAAGAAATATAAAGTATGTACCTGGAAAAGTCTCAAAAGTTCCCGCTAAGAAGATAAAGTCTAATAATGTTAATGGGAGTGCTAATGTTGAAGTTAAAGAAGCTTGGTATAAAAAATCTATTTCTTTGATTTGGAATATTGGCCATATCATCAAGTTCGACATGTCCTTGATGTGATGCACATCGAAAAGAATGTTGCAGAGCATTTGATAAACACAATTCTTGATGATAATAAAACAAAGGATACTGAAAAGGGTCGGTTGGATATGAAGGGTATGGGCATACACAGCGGTCAATGGCTTCAAGTTGATGGACGCACCGGAAAAACGATAAAACCAACAGCACCATTTATCTTGGATAAAGAAGAAAAAAAACAATTATGCCAAATTTTGAAGGACTTAAAGCTTCCTACCAGTTTTTCCTCTAACTTGAGCAATATAGTAAGTCTTAGTCCCCCATCTTTGCACTCCTTACAGTCGCATGATTATCATGTCATAATTGAACATCTGCTACCTGTGTTGCTCCAACATGCCTTTTCGAAACATCGAGATTTAAGAAGAGCAATCCAACAATTAAGTTTGTTCTTTAACATGTTGTGCTCTAAGGTCCTAATTCGGCAAGATATCCAAAGAGCCAAATACATGGTTGTTGAAGCATTGTGCGTGTTGGAAAAATATTTTCCACCTACATTTTTTGATATTAACATTCACCTCACTGTGCATCTAGGAGATGAAGCCCTGGTTTGTGGACCCACCGACGCTCATTGGATGTATCCGTTCGAAAGGTGATTTTTTTTACCTTTTAATATAATAAAATATGCCCCATTTAAGTTAATAATGCTTGCTATTAATTTTTATTACCTAATACAAATAGGACGATGAAATATTTCAAAGATATACCTAGCAATAAGCGGTATGTTGAAGGTTCAATTGCAGAATCCTACGTTGTTGCTGAATCTGTTAGATATTGCATGGAGTACATGCCAAATCCATTTGATGGAAATCATAAACGCTCCCGTGAGGACTTTTTAGAGGAAGGTGGAGAGTTCTCTGATGAAGGGCCTTTGTTTGATGATAAGACTATAACATTGGGACCCGTACAGTTTCAACAATACGTCGATGGGTATTATTTCGACTAAATGTTGATGCATTTCAATAAACTATAGGTTTGAGTTCTTTCATTTGTTTATAGTTAAGAATTAATTATCATTTTGAGTTATAATTACTTATATCAAACTACATATTGCAGTGAATATGAAGCATCACTGAAATCCGTGTCTCGTCCTAAAGGGAAGGGGATTGAAATGACAGAAGTGGAGAAACAAACTTCTTTTATCCCTTGGTTATCCGAGAAGGTGATTATATAAATACTAATATTTTTATTAATATTTCAATTAAGTATGATGAGAATTGAAACATTGTAGTAATTATGATTTGTTTTCATCAAACAGTTGCTGAAATCAGGAGAGACGAAGACAAATGAAACATTGTGGCGGTTAGTTCAAGGGCCGCAATTCAAGGCTAAAACATATAAAAAGTATCGTGTAAATGGTTTCGTATTCTCTCCTAAGTATCACGACGATACTGTTGTCACACAGGATAGCGGCGTTTGCTTGAAGGCATGGACACAATTTCGAGCTAAAAAAAGTGATAAGAATGTCACAAATACTTGGACTATGTGGTATGGAGTTATTAAACAAATTATTGAGCTGGACTATACCTTGTTTAAGGAGGTGGTATTTTATTGTGATTGGGTGAGAGTGGAGGATAAGACTAATGGTTGTAAGCTTTGTACAGACTCCAACTTATTGATGGTAAATTTTGATAAGTTTAAGAGCGTTGATAATGAGTATGATGAGCCTGCCATTCTCGCATCCGAGGCTAGTCAAGTATTCTATTCGAAAGATCTTAAAAATCCCAATTGGTGGGTTATTAAACCGTCACCTAAGAGATTGACGAGTCAAGTGGATGACTTAGAGACACCAACAATCTTCCAATTTATTCTTGAAGACCAACCGCACTTGGAAAGTTTGCTCAAGCAATACGACTCGATTTAGTTGTTTTAATATTTTCTTTTGGATATTGTAACCATTGAAAGTTGTTTTGTTTTACCAACATGACTATATATATCTCTATCAATATGCTAATGTATTGCGCATCTATTTTTAATTCAATGCATATTATTTTATAACAGTTATTTCTATTGTTGGCATCTATTTTTTGTTTTGGCAGCACTGTATTGGGCATCATGGCTTCAAGCGCAAGTGGTGGTTCGAAACAACAAACGTCATCAACACCACAACAAATATCATCCACTCCGCATCAAGAAAATAAAAAGAAGCAAGAAGAAATGGATAAAAAGGCTAAACAATTACAATATATGACCCAAGATGGTAAAATGAGAGTCACCGTTCAAGTGGATGGGAGTGTAGTCGGTCCATGGAGTGGGAGATGGAGCACTCGGGTTGGTGATATTGTTAGATCTTATATTCCGATTAGTTACGAAGATTGGAGAGTTGTGCCAAACAATTACAAAGATGATGTTTGGAATGCTTTAATGGTAGGATTTGAGTTAGATGTTGAACCGGAGGTGGCTCGCCCGCTGATGGAGAAACGGTTTGCACAGAAGTTTAGGACACACAAAAGTAATATGAGATGTTTTTTGCCTACCGAAGACAATCCTGGAGTCCTACCGGAAGGTGTTGATCCCAACATATGGATATTATTTTGTGAGAACGAAAGGAAAGCAAAAAAGAAGTCACAAAACATTCAAAATGCCAAGAATCGAACCAATTTAGAATATTCCCATACACTTGGGCGTCGCACCTATGCTGCTTTGCAATATGAAATGGTATGTATCATAATGTTTTTCAAATATCAACACTACTTTTGTGTATAACATGTGACATTTAAATTGTAGGTTCAATCGAACCCAGAAGAAGAATTAACGCGAGTAGACACGTGGCTTGCGGGACACGAGGACAAAACGGGGAATGCCTTAAACAGTGCTAAGCTTTACTATGTGCGTATTTACATGGAAAATAATAATATTTTTAGTATTATTTATTGCGTTTATTAATGAAATTTTCTCATTTGATAGGATAAAGTAAAGGATGTGATTGAGAAAAGAAAGAGAGAGAGTGGAGAGGGTAGTAGCAAGAGCCAATGCATAGAGAATGATGAATTGATAGAGGTTTTTGGGAAGGAGAAAAAGGGAGGAGTTCATGGAGTTTGTCCCCAAATTTCGAAGAAGCAGTTGATGCATTTAGGGGTGGCAAATGCCAAACTTAAACAAAGAAAGAAGACAAATGATGATGTGGATGCATTGAAGGAAGATATCATCTCTTCTGCCAATAGAAGATTTGAGGAAAATAACACACAAATTATGGTATATGTGTATTTTATATAATTTCATTTATAAAAAAGACTTATTTAGATATAACAGATATTAACTTACTATTGTTTGATCCGTTTTTTCATAGGATGCTATAGGACGTTTGGTTGATGCCTTCAATGCTCAAAACGGAAAGGGTCCACCAATCACACCGATAAGTGATCATGCATCCAATACAAGTCTACAACATAGGAATCTCTGTCAAAATTTGGATAATGTTTTTGCATCCGATTCTCGTCCTGTTTGCGCGACCACACCTTCTCTTACCAACAATCCCAAAGTAATTTTGCATGATAGGTATAATGAAGAACTGGCAAAGGGGTATGTCGTGACAGATGCAGCAAAGGATATATGTCATGGTAAGCGAGTTGGAGTCGGGGAGAGGAAAGTATATGTGGAGGAAGTGATGAAGCCGGATGCTAGGTTGTTTGATGCTCCTCAAGGTGACCAATTCACTTTTGCTGACCTAGTCTTGGGGGGATATTTGATTTGGCTGGATTGTTGGCTTAAATATGTTTAGTTTATGTTATGAACTTTGTTTGAGCTATCTATATGTGGACTTAGTTTGCATTATGCGTTTGTTATGAACTTTGTTTGAGTTATCTATATTTGGACTTAATTTGCAATATGTGTCGTTGTGAACTTTGTTTGGATCTATCTATATTTGATTTGGAATTAATTTGGACTGTATTTTTTTTTATTGTAAAACCCCTTTTAACTCCGCCAATGCTAATATTTATTTGAGCATTGCCGGTCCCAATCCCGGATAAAGGAGGAGGGAAAGGTCATTGATTTGGTTTCTTTATTCTCATTCTTCATTTTGTTCTCATTCTTCATTTTTCTTTTCTTTCTATCACAAATGTCATTCATTTTGCTTTTCTTTATGCAGGGACTCAGAAATCAAATGAGCTGCTTGGTCAGTTTCGAAATAAGGGATATGTTCATATAGAGAGAATTCTTGTCACTTAAATGACTCATTATAAACCTCACTTTGTAAGCTTCTTGTAGAATTCTTGTTCATGAAGTGGATGATTTATGTTTCAAAAGAAATCAAATATATTATTTTGAAGTTGAAGGACATTCATAGCAGTAAACCTCACTTCAAATATATTTTTTTGAAGCTAGATGTTTGGATTTTGAACTATAGAAATTGTCAGACCTGCAATGATGCTCCTGAACCGATTTGGGGACTGATAATTATTTTTAACTTCAGTTAGCTCCCTGCTTAGGAATGCATTCTTTATTTCAAAAGTAACTACTGTGTGTGATCGGTAATTGCTGTTTTGAATGTGCTCATATTAGCTATTCTTGATTTCAAAAGAAACTACTGCCGATGTCTTTCATTTTCTTTATTGTTGTTCTGAATGTGCTCCTATTAGCATCAACATTGCTTTGCTGCTGGCTCAATTCATTGACTGTTGAATTAATATTTTTGTTAGATAATGTAGCCCAGGTCCGATGCTACGATGGCTTCGAACCCTCTGGACCAATGCATATAGCCAAGGTCCCCTATTCAACTATTTTAGGTTTTCAATTCTTGTTTCTGCTAAAAATAATCCTTAACTCTGGCTATCAGTAGGTAATCATGAAGACAATTAATGTCAACAAATTAATTTATGTTGGATGCAAGGTCGAGATTTTGATTGCAGATTGGTTTTTAGTCTTAAACAATAAGATGCGGTGGGATAAATAAAATTGAAGTTGCCGGACATTATATGATTCAGATATGGAGAGCTTTGGGGATGAACCCGCAGGTAAAATTTGTCTGGTTGTCAGCGGTGATCAATTCTAGAGCGGATGAGTACTGGCCCCTGATACTGGATATTGCCACCAGTAATGATCTTAGTAGGATAATGAGGTATTTTTTATGAGATGATTTACTCCTTGCCCAACACTTCAAAAAAATTGTAATTATACTTAGAGCCAGAATTATTGTCATTTTCAGGTGTGGCCAAGTTTTGGATCTCAAAGATGAAGATACGGAGAAAGGTGTAAAGCTAGCAGACACGGTGATTCGAGGTTTGTTGAAGTATTGGCCTATAACCAATAATTTTAAAGAGTGATGTTCCTGGGTGAGTTGGAGGAAGTTCTGGAAGCTACCCGGGCTACAGAGTTTCAAGGCTGCATGATCCCTATGTTTTGCCAGATTGCTCGATGCCTCAACAACTCACATGTATGCTTCTTAAAGAAAATGCTGCTAAGAGTCATTATAATCAATTAACATATCTTCTTTTTTCATTTTTTTTATTGAAGTTACAAGTTTTGATTCATTTTAGACCCACTGTTCTATTTTTTCCTAAAAATAAATTTCTCCTCTATGTACACCCTTAAGGATTTCTTAGGTATAGCACGAATTATATAGTCTCGTCACCATCTCAATCCTCCTATGAATGAACCTACTACTAATTGGTATTGCCCTTTTTTGATATATTGGGAAAATAGAGAGGTTTGTGGGAGGCAGTATTTGGTAAAATTCATAAGCGTGGTGGTGACTTGCATTCTTGGACAGACGATTCAGATCAGGACCATTGATTGCGTGCAACCATCCGATTCTAAGCCTTGAACTGGGGGCCCACCCATGGTCCTCTCCACAACTAATTTTGGAAAAATAGTAAATCCACCAACTTCTTTAGTAAATATAAAGTTTCAACAGTAAGTTTATGCATAATTTAAATGCGAGCAAATCCACCAGCTTCTTCAATTAATCTTGTTTCTTTAATAATTGGAATCATATGTAATCATGCTAAGTGTTTAAAATTGAGAAATATCTAGTTATTGTCAGTAAGGTACTGAATTTGATATAGAATTATATCATTAGGTGAAGTTATTCAGTGTAACTTAATTTTTCAGTTAGAATCGTTGATTTAAAATTAGAATGAGCTTAAAATGAAATCAGGAGGCCTTTCTTGAGGCCCACATATAACTCCCAATGGTAATCATGTCATCATTACTCAAATGAGCATCAATTGCTCTCCACTACACATGCCAAATTGTCCTTGTTCTCTTGATTCATTTCCTATTGCTGTGCTTCTACAACATCATGATTGTGATCATTTTAACTTGTATTTGAAATTGATTTTGTGAATATGGAGAAGAGACCAACCTTTTCTGATAAGACCTAATGTTCTAAGCCTACAACGACGAACTCTTATATCTCATTCTCTTTGTGGATGACCCTCAATGTCTAGTATATCATAACGCTTCACCAAATTAGAGAGTGTTTTGTTATGGTGATCTTGTTAATGGTGCGGCAGGTCGCACACATTTTTTAACTTCCATATAGCTGAGAATGGAACTTGGACTTAACTACTTTAGCCTCTTATGACCTCCTTCAAGAACATATTTTCTATTTCTCCCTTAAATTCGGTATGCTAAATAGATTTGTTTGACAGGTTGATAAGTTTTTGCAATTTTATGCCGGGAGCAAAGGCTAATGTAGTGTTTGACATTGCACGTACGTGGCCAGCTAATTGGGGTTACAACCTAGGTAGACTTCTAATAAACTTTATTACTTCCTTCGACACATTTATATGATGAACTTTGCATGGTAAAATGACACTGATGACTAATGTCTTGTGTAAAGAACAACTGAGATTTATGTGTTTTTTTATCTTTGTTTTCAACAGGATGCACATTATATACTCATATTTCCCATCAACGAAGCAGATAGTACATATAGACGGGCCTAGTGAACAGATTGAGGCTGCAAAATAGTTGGCTAACGAAGTCATCAGTTAGGTATGTACATGTATACAGAGAAATCCTGTTGGGTTGAAAAAGAATCACGTTAGATTCTATGTGCTTGAACCTTATTCCGTATCTATTTTCTTACACTAAGAATTCTCTCTTGAATTTGAAATTATAGGATATGATACATACGAATGAAACATTGCATCCTATGACTTTTTAACATCTGTGAGTCATTATTAAATCTTCTGCTTTCTCCCCCATTTTCTGTATGGTGCTGTATGAGTCGTCGTTTGGTTGAAAGCAAGAAATAATGCTATAATTGCACACAATTGGCAACCGCTGAAATGAGCAGATGAACCAATATTTTCAACTACAAATGAGATTTCCGTCAAGGCAAAATAAAAACAAAATGGAAACCAACCAAGAAGCACCAGTATTGGATTTTGTGGATTTTGAAAACGTCTTCAGATTTTATACCTGGAGATTTAAGTTTTTACACTCGATTAAATTTTGGATTTGATTCTGAGAATTTATGTGGACAGTAAGCTTTTACATTAAACTATATTATTAATTTATATCTGCTCACATTGGATATTAATCTAGTCGGGGAATAAGTTGTTACATTGAATATCCTTGCAGTTTAAGGAGTTTGCTAAAGCTTATAAGGTTCTCGATGACCCTGAGAAGTGTGAGATATATGATCAATATGGTGAAGATGCACTAAAGGAAGGAATGTGAGACGGAGGTGGCATGCATGACCCGTTTTTCATCTTTCAATCTTTCTTTGGCAGAGCTGGAAATCCATTTGAAGGTAAGATATATTTGTTACTACTAGTATTCCTTACACTTTTAGCCACTGTTATTAGGCATAGTATGTCCTATATCTGATCAATATGACTCACTATTATGCAGTCTGGATGAAGTTAGAGGCCGCAACAGACGAATACATTTAAAACAACTCTCCTTCATTCAAGGATGTCTGCGAAAAATTGCTGCAGAACTAGAATGATGAGAAATTGTTCGACCATTTGAAGTCTCAACAGTTCTTCAAGGCAAAGGGTTCCAATGCTGGTAGGGGAGCTGCTGAATACCTCTTTAAATGCTTGACATATGTTTTTTTCTCTCGAATATCGTTTTATTTTGATTTAAAGTCACTTTGCATTTTGCTTTGCTAGATGATAGTGTCCCCTCTTTAGTTTGGAGACGTAATGTGCTGCTCGTGGAAACTTCTCATAGTCCAGATTCTGGAAGAGTTTTTCACCATGCTTGGTCTCTTGAGACATTTTGTGCTCGTAGTGGAATAAGATTATCTCTCATTAATGGGATATCGGGAACATATAAGGCAGTTCTAGGAACAGCATCCCCAACACCATTTACATCACCTTTGTTCACTGGGAGTTTCCCATCTAGCCCACTTCTATATAGTCCTGATATAACTGCTCATAGGGTTGGTAGAATCGAATTAGTCCCGCTATTAAGCTTGGACGGTTATCAATCTGGAAAAGCAGTTACTTCACCACCCCAGTCCCCTTCCATACACATGAAGCTTTATTTGCCAGTACAATCATTGCACGAGAAATTAACGAATTCCCCGCAGGTTGGAATTGTACACTTGTTTCTCCAAAATGACACAAGTGGCTCGATATTAACATTAAGGTCAATTTTTCCCTCTCTTGTTCCTCTTCTCTGTCGGATTCACATTTAGTTATTGTTTAGCTCAATTCTAAGGCGCCAGAATGTTTTTGGTGTAGTTGGCAGAATGACGTATTTGTGGTCGCTGAACCAGGAGAACTTGCAGATAAGTTTCTTCAGAATGTTAAATATAGTTTGCTGTCAATGATGCGTGCATAGCGCAGAAGGTATGAATCCGCCATTGCCAACATCTCAACAGTTGCGGATCTGGTTGCATGTAGTCCATATTTTCAAATTGGATGTGTTGTCCAGCGGTGTATAGGTCGCCAAACACAAGAATGCTTCATTCACTCATTCCCTCCTTTTTCCTGACAATCTCCTGTTACTAAACCTCTTTTTGATGATATTTAGATGAAGAGTTCCTTGCCGGCATCATCGGCAATGAATATCCCCACCTATGTTACAAAAATTAGAGTTCTTCATCAATTTAATAATGATGACCACTTGGTATGCAGTCGAAATCAGCCATGATGGGCTCAAGTCAATTGTTTGTTATTTGTTTCTAAAAATGATTGGATTTCTTGCTTATATGATTCTTATATTCATTAATTGTAGGTTTTGGAATGTGGGAAAAGTTTCATTTGATGGGCATGCATATTAAAGGAAAGGTGAGTTCTAAATATGTTTTTTATTACATAAGATGCTAGATATTTAAGGTTTTTGAGATTTCAGGTAATTGGAATGTTGAATCCGGGTTTTGTTTAATAGATAGTTTATGGCCATAACGGTATATCAACTGCCATATTTATGAAGGAGAATTTGTTGAATAATGTGTTGAGTGCCATTCCTCGCGGAATTGGTAGGGAAGAGTGGCTTCAGGCTCTTCCTCGAGCGTTAGTTGCAGGATTTGTGAAAATCGACATAGAGTTTCAGCAGAAAGGCAAGTCCTTACTTCATTTTTGTTAGCATTTTCAATGGTTTGTTATTTTCCATATGTTGATATCATGCCTCTTTGGTATTATTAATAATAGGAGAGACATCTGGGACGACATTTACCTTTGTGGTGATTGATGGGTGGACTGTGACTATGGCATCTGTTGGGGATTCTCGATGCATATTGGATACAGAACATGGAGTGATTTCTCTCTTGACAGTTGACCATAGGTTGGAAGAGAATGAAGAATAGAGAGAGAACGTGTCACTGCAAGTGGTGGTGAAGTAGGCACGCTCAATTTTCCTAGCCCAAGAGGCCAACGTGTGGAGTGACAAGGGTGGAGGTCCTCATCCGTCCCTCCCATTATCCTCCTCATCCAATCGTGTATCCAGTTGAGTTGATAACAAAACAAACACTCACCCTCTCCATTCCTCTAATCTTCTACTCTGCACTAGCTTCTAATGTCTTATTCAATGGCTGCTGTGCTCACTATTTTCCTCACCTAAATATGATGAATAAATAAAAATAAAGATTTTAACTTTATAATCTCTTTTTTTTGTTTTCCTAGCCTCTGGGGTTGACTTCTTTTTCCGTCTTTGGATTTATTTTATTATCTCTTTTATGGTAAATAAAGTGGGCTTTTACCTAAAAACAAAACATTGAAGAAATGTGACATTGGTTTTCGTTTTGTGAGATCTGCAGTTGCTTCTAATGTCTTATTTCGTTTTGTGTGCTGATGTGAAAGTGTGATATTATAAGTTCACATACTTGTTTGTATGTTAACTATGTGAACTTTCCTACTTTTAAGTGCTGATGTGAAATGTGATATAATAAGTTCGTATACTTGTGCAATTAATTTTGCTGGTGGATAATTTTTTGTGCTAAATTAATTTTGCATGACTAAATGTTGATACTATAACTAATATGATAATTTTATTTTGTTTGACAGAATGTCATTTTTGGATCCTCATCAAGTTTCCAGCGTTGCGGGTTGCGGCATTGATGACGATGATAATAGAACAAAAGTTGATAGTCAACAACAACAAACTTTTTTTTTATATTTCATTTTATTTGTTATAATATAAAAATATCTCATTTGGGGATGATTGTATTATGATGTTGTATTGGATGCTTTTATTAAAATAATGCAACTTTTGGGTGGATTGTATTACGATGTTTCATTTGTTTGGTTTAAATTTCTTTTGTAAATAAAGAGTGGAGGCTTATATAAATATAAATGTTGAATATAATGCCATTGTTTTTGTAGACTATTTTGTATATGTTCTTAGGATTTAAATAGTGGTAATAATAATCAGGATATTGGATCTTAATTTTTTTTTAAAATATGTATTCATATTACTAACATAATTTTACCGTTACTATTAGTAACATAATTTTACTGTTACTAATTTCGAATTTTCTGTTACTATTAGTAATACAACTTTAGCGTTATTAATTCTGAATTTTACCATTGCCATTTGTAACAGAATTTTACCGTTACAAATTTTGAATTACCGTTACTATTAGTAACGGAATTTTATCATTACTAATTCTGAAATTTACCGTTACTATTAGTAACAGAACTTTACAGTTACAAATTTTGAATTACCGTTACTATTAGTAACGGAATTTTATCATTACTAATTCTGAAATTTACCGTTACTATTAGTAACAGAATTTTACCATTACTAGCTTCGTGCCCCACGCCTTTTTTCTAATAGAAAAATTGTGTTACTAAAATTATTAGTAACGGTAAAATTGTGTTACTAATGGCGTGTTTTGGTGTAGTGGTTGTAGATTTCCCAATACCATCGAGCATATTCGTACCAAGTTTCCCAGGGCTTCTTCTTTAGCATATGAAACAAATTTATCCTCTTTGTATGGGTGATGCTGGTAATAAACCTTGTAGTGAATGCCTTTATAAGTTTATTTTAGCTAGATATGGACTAATGTGAGAGATTTTTGAACCATTTTTGTGCTACGTCACCCAATCTTGAAGGAAAAATTTGGCATATCAAAGTCTCATTGTTGTTCAAAGTGTCATGGCTTAGCTGTACTGGCAAACAAGGTTAGTTATGTCAATTTTCCCGTCCTATATCTTAAACCTAGGTGTAGTGAACTTCTTAGGTGGTTCAAAGTATTCAATTATCTGGGTGAACCGTGACTTCATTTGGCAGGTTAGGGTTCTTTTGGCTAGTTATTCGTGGTTTTGGCTTCTCGGTGAGCAGGATAGTCGTCCATCTCCCTCCGTATGAGATTACGAAGGTCTTCTTTGCCACGACAATTGTCGTGTTAATCTCTTCTTTTCGGTGATCTCTTTTGGTAGGAATGATCTAGATCGCGTTGCGAACTCCTTCCTCGATTGTGAGTTTTACTCGCCCAAGGGTTAGCGGTGCGGGTATCCCTGTGGATATCTTATCCAATCCTCTCTAAATGGCGTTAGATGCGGTCATTCTCCTTTTGTTGGTGGCGTTTGGCCGCCTTTTGTTTGTGAAGGCGCTGCTCGTTAGCATTTACTAGATTCGATATTGTTTAGATCATGGTGTCTCATTACTTTCTATTGTTTTCACCTCACGTGGACGATAGTAAGAGTCGAGGGTACTTTGGTCATGGTTGGGTCTGATCACAGATATTACCTTAAGAGGGATATACTGATTGCAATTGTCTTGATGATCGTCGTGAGGTTGTGAATGCTCACTATATGAATGTCATATGATCATTTTAGTTGGTAAGGTTGAAAAAGGAAACTCTCTTCCCAAATGTAGGTGGTAAAATCATAATGGTTATGACTCAACACAAATTAGTTAAACAAATTAATTAAATCACTAACACACCTAAAAGAATAATATTTGTGTGGTTCGACAATGTGGCTACATCTACGGGAGGTTTTTATTTTCTATTAATAGAGTTTCAATACTCGTGATTACATTCCTTTTTTTCCCGAGAGCCAAGTTTACATTTATAACACAAGGTGATTAAGTCCTAGGGAGCTCTATCACCATGGTAGTTATCCTAGCTTGATCGACCATATATTTTCCTTGATTGTTGCAGGTTGGTTAGCTCTAACAACAATCCTTATCTTCTAGGTTGGGAGATATTGACCCGATTAATGGGGCAAGTGCCGCCCTCCCACATGTGGCATATTGTTTTACCCACTATAAATAATATATTATTGGTTTTAAGAAAGTCAAGAAATTATATGATGTTTTTGTATCATTACTGCGTAAAAATCTTAATTTTTATAAATAAAATTTAGGGTATAACAACCATAATTTGAAGTGAAGAAAAAAAAATGAAGATATAAGGGTGAAGGGATATATTTGTGTCTTTTGTTATTTATGAGCGGTGGAAATGAAGTTACATCCGTTGACTCGAAGAATATTCCGGGGGGCCCCGGGGGGGGGGGGGGGAATTGTAATACCCCGTATTTTTATAGCTTTTAAATTATGGGATTTATTAAATCTAATTGAGATAAATTAATTTAATTTTAATCCGGAATGTTGCTTTAAATATTTACTAGCGTGACGAGAGTTAGTAATTATTGGAAATTTGTTATTTGTTGCATATTACTGGATGAGCATAGTAATATATTATATTGGTTACATTGAATGTCATAAGTGAATTAAATGACTATTTCGGAAATTTAAGTAAGGACGTGCCCGTGTCACGTCGGGACTTATTTTGTTAAATAAAAAGTGAATATTTTATAAGTTATCCGTATGGTCGTTTTGAGTGCACCAACGCGTCCGGAAGGGTCAAGATAGTCAGAAAAGTATACCCGGGGGGGTAGTTTGGGCCTCGGGGCGTTTTTAGGCCTAATTAGTGACCCGGGAGGTCCTTTTCCAAAATAGGGTAATTAAACCCACGAATTTCAGCCAACCTATATCAGCCATTAGGTCAGCCTCTTAGGGTTAGAACATTCACAAATCAAATGACGGCCATTGGAGAAGAGAGGAGAGAGCTCCAAGGCAATCCAAGGCCAAAAGGCCACCGGTTTGCACCGCCACCACCACCACCGCGTAGATCACGAGACGAGGAACGCAGCCATACCAAAATCAGCCGTGAACCTGCATACCAAAATCCCAGGCAAGTGTTTAACTTGCGTATTTTCGTTGGTGCAATAATCATATTAGTGTAGGAATGATTAGGAGTATAATTAAAGGAAGAAAACCCCAATTTTTGATAGGGATTTGCATGTAGAAATCGTTATAACCATATTCTGAAAATAATATGTGAAGTAGATGATCAACCCACGAATTTGTGATGTTATGTTAGAAGGAAATTCTGGAGAAAACTGATTAGAACAAAAGTTAAGAAAACTTAGGGTTCTTGATGATTAGATGAGATTTTAGGTTGTTTAATCATGTTTAATGATGGTTATATGCATGCTTAACGTTAGAAACATCTGGAAATATATTACCATGATTGTAGTATAAGTTTTGGGACGATTAGTGTTGGAAATTATGGATTTGAATGAAGAATATTAGTCAAACCCGTAACTGCACTTCTGCAGAAATCGAAATACCTGTTTGATCGATCGATCGAACCTAGAGCGTCGATCGATCGATCGAGCCCCAGACGTCGATCGATCGACCCCTCCTGGCAAACTCTTTTTCCCCTTGTTTAATTAGTTGAATTAATTTACCGTGGAATATTTCTTGGGCATTATAAATAAAATGTTTTGGGATATAGAAGAGACCAGTATGACATATGATTAAGTGTTGAGAACTTTATTATGAAATGATAATTGGGTTTAAGGGATAATTAATTAAGGAACGACGAACTGCGTATTTCAAGTGAGAGATTACAACGAATACCTACGATAGTGAATAGACGTCTACCTACTGAATTTGTTACTTGGATGGATAAAATCCACAGTGTCACGTAATTAGTGAGAAAACCCTCCGAGTTAAGGTTAGAGACGAAACCTTATACGAAATCTTAAAAATGTAAAATTAAGGATAAATGTTGTAATTATGGGTAAGGAGAGTGACCTATATTAACATGATGAAATTGGTATATTTATATGATTGTGTGTACATATATTATATACATGTGAAAAACGTACCCTCGCTACTTGCTATCCCTGAGGTTACCGCGCTGGGACGATCTTATCCTGTGTTGCTTTATGGGGGATATTGATTCGTACCCTAGAAGATAGAGATCCTAGGTACGGGCTATCAGATTGATAGTTGGACGGTCCTAAGAGACGTGTGGGTATGTACTGACCTCTTGGACTTGGAATCTATGCTTCGCCTCAACGTTGTTTTGTATATGTTAATACAGTTCGAGAGTGATTCCGAACTTGTTTTTCCCTTTGTGTGAGCGATACGGGGATTGGATAGCAGAGTATGCCCGCACCATAGTTTAGTTGGGGTGCTGTTATATATGTATATTATACGAGTAGTTAATATATACATGAGGTTATAAACTTTAAACTGCCTACTGTGATTTGTTAAGTAGAACATGGTTGTTGACTCAAATTATTAAATACTTGTTTTGTGAAAGTATGAGAAGACACTGGGAAACTTTATAATTTAATGAAGCTAAAACGAGAGGAGTGCTACATATTGAAAGTAATTTTTTTTAAAACATTGTCATCGTTCGGTTTTGAAAACTTATGAGTAAGTTAAGATAAACTAAATTATTTGGGAAGGTTAGTACGATAGGCGTGCACATTAGAAGAGAGGTGAGAATTTCTCAAGAGAGTGTCGAACTAATATGATTTGCATTGGCCTGTATCAATTTAAATACTTGCTTAACGTATTTTAAAATCAAACACACTTTCGGGGCCTGACCCGTTTCTTTTTCTCTCTCTCTTTTGTATATATATGTATATTTTCAGGTGCCCAACCACAGGGGCGTCTTGCTTAGGATCATTTGAGAAGAACGAGCTGCAGCTTAGGTGGGAGTTGCAGGTCACTTGAGTAGACGGCTTCTGTTATTGACTCCACTCCTACTACTCTCATTTATTGGGCACGTGTCGCCCTTTTCATCATTTCATTTATTGTTGGGATTTTTATATTTCAGTTATTCCTGTATTGTTTTACGGGATTTATTCAGGATGGTTTATGATTTTTAGTTTTATTATGTTGACATTCGATTGACGAATGTATGGTTTTATTTTAGTTCATCGTGGTGTGATTCTATATCGTAGAAATGTTGTTTTGTATATAAATCTTTTCTTTAATTAAAATTTGGAAGTTTGTATGAAAAATGTTTTGACACTTAGCTTAATTATTTAGGGTGTTAAATTGGAAAAAAAAAATTATCGACAGTGATGCTGAGAATGAACCAACTGTTTACCTTGATTTAATTTAATAAAGGAGTGATCGCCCGGTATTTAATTAGGCGGGGTGTCACAGGAATGAGATTTTACAATTTATTTCTCTTTTCATAAGTTCAAATCATCTCTTATTTTAACAAATCATTTTATGTATGTCAGTAAAAGGATTCAGTATTTATTTAGTTGATATCTAATATTTTCACACACATTCACATTAATACATATAAGACTAAACACATGGATATAAGGATAGTAAGAGATAAAAAGATTGATTGAGGGTTTTTATCGTGGTTTGGTGAAGACCTTTCACCTACATTAACTCCTCAAGACGGTACTTGAAGACGCTCTACTATCTTTCACTCACTTGGTAACACCACACCCTATAGGGATCTCCTTTAAATCACAACCAATAAGAAGTCACTTCTATTGTTTAAGCGAACACCGAACATTTCAAACGAATTAACATATCTTTGAAACCTTAAAATTAAGGCACCACCGACTTAGAAAATACAATTGATTTCTCAGTTTTCCCGGGTCGCTGAAAACGAAAGCTTTCTTGGGCTCTCCATTGACCCAGGCTTTACGAATTGCCATAGACCAACTACAATGTTTCATCAGAATGTTCTTATATCTTACGCATTGTTACAATAATTTCATTCTTTCGGAGTAGATAAAATATAGCGGAACAAAACATCCTCATTGTTGAGTAAATACACCAATATGAGCTTTGTTGTTGGTTAATGTACTTGAACTAACTTTTGACCCTTTTTCTCTCTTCAAATTTTATTATTGATGGAACTCTTGATGATGAAGAATAACTCCTTATGTTGTAGAAGATGAACTTTGATTTGGTGGAACCTTGATGAAGTTGTAGTGTTATAATAATCACTTTTTCATTCTCTCATTTATGTATCTAATAAAAGGTGCCCAAGTGAAGTTTTGATCTATACTAAATGTAACTCCCTCTTGAAATGTAACTATTAAATTATGCACAACTAGTGTTTTGTTACACCAAATGTGAGAAAAGATTCTCTCAAATAATCGTACTGCAGAGTCTCCTTAAACAGGCTTGAAGCACAAAGTAGCCGTTATACCTTGCCAAAACATTGAGTCGACTCAAATTACATTGAGTCGAATTAATCTCTGCAAATAAAATTGTCCTCATGTTTCATATTGTTGAGAAATTTGCTGAGTTAAAAATAGTATGATTCATTGACGCATATTGTTGCTGATTGAAAAATAAGCTGATTCAAATTAGTAAAAAAACGTAAACCAATAATTTGCGAAAAATGTGCAAAAATGAATCATTGATTGCCATCATAAAAACAGGGAGATTATGAATCCAAAGATTATTCATTTAATCATTGGTTACCATCATAAAAATAGGAGATTATGAATCCAAAGATTATTCATTTACTTATTTTGATAATGAAAATAATATTTAATTACGCTCATTAAGTATGTTATAGTTAAATCGAATATTACGTTACACTAGTGTACCACTGAATTCGTGGTGGAAACAACCGATAGGGTTAGGGTTGGAGATGAAGGAGGAGGAATATTGTGTGTGAAGGAAGAAAATGGAAACGAATGAGAAAATTTGTGTGAGGGTTGAAGAACAAATTGGTGAATCCAAAGTCGACTCAGATAGGCGAACCAGATCACAAACCTCCCTACCGTTAGGATAAAAAGAGAGGGCGTGAGATGTTGATGGATGAAAGTAGAAGATAGTTTGATCGAGTAAGGTTAAAAGACGAGAGATAAAGAGGATCATAGAGGAGCGTGAGTTGTTTAGGAATATGGAAGAATAGGGTGAAGACAAATAAATTGACAAACTACATTTTACATCCCACAGTGAAAACGCTCTCCACAATCGTTTTATTAATATCTCTCTTTATTTGACTCATTTAATGCTTTTGCTCGTTTGTAGTGTATATGTAATTTCACATGATCTATGCTTTTCACACAAGCGAATTTAAAAACCGTTACTCGACGCGTGGCGTGGAAAACACAACCTCATGTAATATGAATGAAATAAATCATGATAAATCTCCCAACTATTACATTATTTACAAAGAAGCCCTTGTACCATTATTTAGCAAACAAGCTCCTCACCTTGAATTGAAATAGCAAATCGGTGAAACACCGAAGACTAGAAAATACTTTGCTTCATTTAGCTACCCTCCGTACCATTCCTCCAAACCTCCATATACAGATCTCCTTCTGCCATTCATTTCACTCATTTTCCGATTCTTCTACACCGGTTAGATATCATAACCATTTTTTCCCATTCCTTTTCTAGGGTTTTATATATTAGGGTTACAAAAAAAAGGTTAATCATTGTACAATCTTTATATGGATAGTTTTATGGATGATTATGCTATATATGTGAAATAAACTGGAGATTAATGCTGCTAAAAACCTAAAATAGTAGTAGTTTTTTTTTTTCCTTTCTCTTAATGCTTTATAGATATGTTAGATGTTAATCATGTTATGTGATTTTTCCCATTACTATGCTAAATCATTGGACAACTATGGATTGTGGATGATTATGCTATTTGCGTAAGAGCATGAAGATTTGGATGCTCGTCCATCCATATATTTATTTTGTATAGATTAAGGATACAGCAATGGAAAAAATTAACTTTAGTTCACCATTGTGGTACATGGTTCGTTGATGGTATAATGGGCTCTTAATTTGGGACAACCTGAAAAGGAATAGCGGTCTCTTAATTTGGGATGGAGGGAGTATTATTAGGGTAAATTATAGTGAACCCTTGTGAATTTTAGCGGTTTTACAAATTACGTCCTAATCTAGAAAAACTGAAGAAGTGCCTCCTAAACTATTGAATTGCGACAACTAAGACATTTCCATTAAAGGTGATAAAAACTTGATGTTGTGCAAAAAGATTGTTAAAATTTTACTTCTTGGTTTTTTTAATCAAGGGTGATTTGTAAAGCCCCTATAGTTTAGGGGTTTACTGCAATTTAACCTTATTATCATTACTACTGTGTAGCTATTAAGCACGTACTTGACACGAACACGGCATGCGACACGTGATTTTTTCAAAAACTAGGATATGCCACGCTAGGATACGTATAATATATAATATATATTTTTATATATTAATGAAATAAAACATATTTTTCCATAAAATAGATTATTAGGGCATTCATAACATAAAATTAAGAAAATGGACCATAAAAAAAAATAAAATTCAAACACACTTTAACATGAAAAATCATAAATAAAGCAGAATCATTGGTAAAAAAATAAAAAAAAAAGTTAAAAGATCAAATTAAAAAAAATTAAAAAAATTAATTTCACGTTCGAAAGCGTCCCCTAACTTGTCCTTTTACGTCTCCAAAGCATGCCTTGGGCGTGTCCCAATGTGTCGAATCTTGAAAAAAAAGGCTCGCGTGTCGGCAACGTGTCGGAGCGTGTCGTGTGTCCGACTCAAGTCAAAGATGACTCGTGACTTTCGGGAGAGTGTCGTGCTTCATAGCTGTGTAGTGCCCTAATTTGACTGCAAAGCTTTTGGTTACAGTGCTCTTGTATGAATTGTTGAATATTTATCGCCCTATTTTTATGCGTGTTAAGGTTGCTAAAAAGCTGAAATGGATAATTTACGTGTTATTTGATTTTTTCATTACTTTTGTAGGGTTTTATGAGTTAGGGTTGATAAAATTGTAAATCATTGGACAATTCTGTTTGTCATAGGAATAGGATTGTGGATGATTATGCTATATATGTGAAAAAACTAAAGATTAAATGATTATTTATTTATTACCGTGTGACGTAATTTCTATTGCCGTTGTATGCAAGATTCGGGTTGTTAGATATTTATCTAGTCTAAATATTTTTATGTGTGTTGATGTTGCTAAAAAGCTGTAATTGGAGGCTTTTGCTGCTAATTTATATGTTATGTGGTTCTTTCCATTTTTTTTTTTTTTTTAAGTTGGGGTTACTTTTTTGTATGGTAAATCATTGGACACTATTTTTAGGGATAGGATTGTGCATTGTTATGCTTTATATGTATAATAAAAACTGAAGATTAGATTTTTTTCTCTAGTGCTGGTATGAAACTAAAATTGTAGGCTCTCGCTGGATATTTTGTAATGAGCTTTCTCTCAATGCTTTGTATAGAGGTTATACGTGTGTTTGTTTCCATTACTTTGCTAGGGTTTTATGAGTTAGGGTTAAAAAAATGGGGTGACTGTACAATACTTTATAGGTATAGAATTGTGGATTATTATGCTATATATATGTGTGAAAAAACTGAAGATTAGATTTTATTTTTTATTTTATAAATTTATTGCGCTGTATTGCTTTTTGTTTCAACTTGCAATATACCCTTTTGTGTGTTAATGCCATAGCTGTCTAATCGTGAATCGAATCATAAATCGGAAACCCTATGAATCGTGAACCGTGAATCGAATCCCGAATAGACTCGTAAGAATCGGTATAAACGTAAAATATGTAGGATATAATATATAAATGCAAAGAGAACACATTAAGAATATGTAATAAAACACATTATGACCTAAAACCAATTATAAGACAGGATTTCATTAAAATATAACTAACAAAATGAACTTCCATGTCCAAATTATAGCAATACCACTACTTAAAATTTTCAATTTTAAACACGATAATATATTACACAATATAATAACACAAATAAAGATCAAACATAACACTATAAAAAAATATGTTATAATAACAATACCATAGAATATAACTTATAAATCATTACACAAGATTTGTTGGCGTCAATCGAACGCAAAACTATCTCCCTCTCTCGATCAACTTCAAACATCAAACAAGTTAGAAGAGAAGAAAAAAATGATCGCAACACGAAATAGAGGAAATCGCAGCTTCGAACAGGTTAGAAGAGAAGAAGAAAAGTGATTGCAGTTTAGGTTTCGTTCTCGTATGTGCGTCATCCACTCTCTCTTTCGCAAAGGATAACTTAAGTTTGATCTGACTTCTTCTTCTTATTTTAATAATAAAGTATTATTTACGGTTATTTTAAAAGGAACAAAAAGCAAGCACGAGCTTTAGATCGGTTGAAATATTCAACATCCTTCGAGAAATATGAATCGCACCTAAATTGTGAATCGGTGAGATTCATGATTCACCCCCGAATCGGTCAATTCAACTCAATTTTTGGAATCCCTCCGATTCTATTCCCGATACGCAAGGTTCTAAAAGGCGTGAGGCGTGGTCGAGGCGTAGAGGTCAAGCCTCAAGCCTTAGGAGCCTAGGCGGGCCTAGGCGAAGCCTAGGCGTGAAAAGGCGTTTTTCCTTTTTTTTAATATATTTTTAATTATACCAAGGCTAGAAAAACAATAAAATCAAATTTATAAGCAGAAATATAAGCATAACTCACATAAAAAAACATAAGCATAAACATGCAATAAAAATTCAAAGTAAAATAATGCATACCTTGAAATTTGAAAATATACCTCTACTCTAACTCTCATCTATACCTCTACTCTAACTCTCATCTAACTCCTTGTCCGACTCCAATTCAACTTCATCTTCTTCTTCTAACTCATCTTCCGTTTCATCTGATACAAAATCATCTTCATCGGGTTCCCTTATTTCATTTTCATCACGAGCATTTCTACCACTTCTTCTAGTTTGTAAGATCTCGTTCGCTCCAGATGCTTCTCCCACTGCGTCCCATGTAAGTCCGGAACCCGCCTCCACCTCACTATCATCACCATCATCATCGTCACAACCATCAACAATCCATGATTGTGCACTACTAGCATCATTTGCTAGTAATTTATCCTTCCTCTTTTTATTCTTGTTCATCAACCTTGCATTAAATTGGACGTAGACTAAATTATTCATTCTCGTAGTATCTAGTCTATTCCTCTTTTTGGTGTGTATCTACATAAGAGAAAATAATTACAAAAATAAGTAACAACTAAAATACAAAACTAGTTAATATGAAAGAAAGAGAATTACAAAACTAGTAACTACTACCAAAAGTAAATTACTTACTCCTTCAAAGGCACTCCAATTTCTTTCACACCCCGATGAACTAGTAGTCAAACCAAGGATCCTCTTTGCCATTTTCTTCAAATTTGGAGTTTCATTTCCATAAAAGTCCCACCAACCAACTAATTATTATGAAAGAAAGCGAGATAGTAATGTTATGCAATGTAAATTTGGGGGTGGGGGTGGGGATGGGGTGTAAAGATAGTAGTGTTATGTAAATGAAATAAATAAAAGAGGAATGGTAATATACCTGGATTATAACTTCCATCATTCTTCTCACATCCACTAATTGCGAGTTTTTTTCCAAATCCACCTTCTTTTTGAGTGTACTTTTGCAACTCCGTATTTATCACATGATGTTGCATTTGATCATCGGGAAAGAACTTCTCAACACAAAGAATCACATTATTCGTTATCAATGGATCGTCTTTGATAGTTGGATTCTTAAAAAAATAAAACGGATTCAACAAATAAGCCGTTGTATGAAGTGGACTATCAAGGCGACCCTTACTTTTTACATCAATAATGATTAGGATTGGCATATAATCACGCTCCTTCTTCAATGCATTTTTTATGTCATCCTTTGCCTTTAGTAGTTCACCATAAACAAACCCCATTGACGGCTTATCCTCACCATCCACAAGTCTAAGAACTTTCACCAATGGAGTAAACACCCTCAAACACAACTCTATCAAGTTCCAAAACTCATTGGGAACAACAATAGCAAATGCCTCTTTTCCCTTCTTGCTCTTCGACCATTTAGTTTTATCCCATTCATTGCTAGTCATCATATTTCTCAATTCTTGTTTCTTATCAAGCAAACTTTGCAATGTTAGGAAAGAAGTTGCAAACCTAGTGACTCCCGGCCTAACTATCTCCTTTTTTGTAAATTTTCTCATCAATGCCAAAGTTTTGTGATGGGCATACATGAAAATAGTGAAGGATTTTGCCTTTTTAATCACACCCTTAAAAGTAGAAAGTTTAGAGATACCTTCAAGCATGAGGTTTAAGGTGTGAGTGGCACACGATGTCCAAAAGATGTTAGGTCTTTCTAAAGCTAACAAATTCGCCGCCGCCATATTATTAGAAGCGTTGTCCGTCACCACCTGAACCACATGTTCGGCCCCTACCTCCTTAATACAATCATTGACATACTCAAATATGTATTGACCGGTGTGAGCATCATTCGATGCTTCCTTTGAAGAAAGAAAGGTGGTTCCTAGTTTACAATTCACACACAAATTCATAATGCTTCTTCTTTTTCTATCGCTCCAAGCATCGGTCATGATGGAACACCCGTTGTTTTTCCACTCTTCTTCTTGCTTTTTAAGATCTTCTTTTGTTTTCTCCATCTCCCCCTTCAAAAGTGGCTCCCTAAGTTGGTATTGGGAGGGAGGTGTGTAACCCGGGCCATATAAACCAAGCGCCTCGCAAAATTTCTTGAAACTATCATTATCGATTGCATTGAAAGGAATGCCTGCTTCATATATCCATCTTGCCAAATATTGATGAACCTCTTGTAACCAATGTTTAAAAAGGCGTTTGAGGCTTACGCCTCGAGGCGAGGCGGGCAAAAAATGCCTCGAGGCTTAAGCCTCAGGGTTGTATTTTAGGCTTACGCCTCAATGCGCCTCAAGGCTTACGCCTCGGTGCGCCTCACGCCTCGCCTCGCGCCTTTTTGCTGAGGCGCGAAAAAAAAAAAAAAAAAATCTTGTTCTTTTTTTTGTTTTAAAGCTGCACTTAACTTATACTATTTACTATTGTAACTTGAGAGAATTTAAAAAAAAATAACCAATATGTTAATGAAACTTAAAAAACTAATTTTGTCAATTTGATTTTGTTTGAAATGAATGTACTAAATTAACTTCAATATGACTTTTTTTTAAAAGTTTCCTGTTTTTTGCTTTTCAACTTAGATTAGTATGTTATCTTTAACTAAACTGAATATATATTAAGAAACTAATATATTTTAAAGGTTGCTGTTTTTTTAATAAACTTAGGTTGATATGTTTTATTATTTTTTTAATAAAATTGTTTTTTTTTTAATCTTAGCTTGAAAATCAATGTTTTTTAATAAATTTGCTTGTTAAGTTGCATTGATTAATTTACTGTCATATTATAAAATAACCAATATGTGAATGAAGCTAAAAAAATGATTTTGCCAATATGATCTTGCATTGATTAATTAATTGTCATATTGTAAAATAACCAATATGTTAAAATTGATTTTCTCAAATTACTTTTTTTTTAAAAGTTATCTCGGGGGAACAAAAAAATGTCAAACTATGTGAGAAAGTCCTCAAGAATGTTTTTTTTTGTAGTTTTATTTTATATTTCTTTGTTATTTTATTTTTATGGTTTTATTAGTATTTTTTAAATATTATTTTGCTCTTTTTTTCCTTTTCGGTGAGGCTTACGCCTCAAACGCCTCGAGGCTTACGCCTCGCCTCTCCGCGACTAAAACGCCTCGCCTCGCCTTTCGCCTTTCGCCTTTTTAAACATTGCTTGTAACCTTCTCTTGACAACTAAATCATTAATATTTAGTTGCCTTTTTTTCTTGCTCGCACCCATATAAGCATCATCCACCCTAATTGACTTTGCAAATTGATCAATAGGACCAAAAGTACTGGGCCTTTTCCGACTCCCTAATTCAATACTTTCAATTTCATCCTCTTCCTCCTCACGTGTTAGAATTACTTCATCCCTCAACTTCGCATGGACCAAAAGCTTCTCTATCTTCTTTGATTTATTCCCTTCAAGCGCCTCACGACACTTGACTCTTTGCTCCTCACTTGCTTTAATACATGGGGCAACACCCATCCCTTTAATTCCGGCTATATGGATTTTGTGCCTATTAATTCCAGCCTTTGTAACTTTCCCACACAAAAGACATTGAATATCGTTGTTGTTGTTGACATTCGCACGAATTGCAGTTTCCCATCCAACGTCATTGGATTCTTTTGATGTCGCATTCGATGCCATGGATGAGGACTCATTTGGGTCCGTAGACATTTTGTCCTACAAAAATAAACAAACATAATAAGCTTATGCCTAACTGCCAAACATAAAATTTAATCAGGAAATTAACTGCTTAACTGCTTCTGCCTAACTGCTTCTGCCTAAATTTAACTGCTTCTGCCTAAATTTTAATAGGAAATGATTGTATTAAACAAACATAATGCCACGAATTGCAGTAATAAGGAAAAAAAAATAACCTAAAATTTTAAACATACTGATTTGTGTTGAAAAATCTCAACTTAAAAAAGGTTTGACCTACTGATTTGTGTTGAAAAATTTTAAACATACGAATTTCAGTAATCAAGTAAGAGGGTATTGAAAAATCCTAACTTAAAAAAAGATTTTATAAATAAATTTAACTCCAAAAGATGTTATACCAAAAACTTTGACAAAAAATATGACATAGCAGTAAAGAAGTTTGAAGAGGTTTGATATAGAAGTCAAAAGTTAATCAAAGAACATGTTATTTGATTAACATGTCTGAACGTGTAAGTATTTGTGTGTAAACATTAAAAAAAAAGAAAAAAAAGAAGTTTGAAGAGGATAACCTGTTTTTTGATTGCTGCCGGAGAGGGAAAATGGGGTAGGAGAACTCCGCGGGGTGGGTTTGCTGTCGGAGAGGGTAACGAGGTGAAGGATAGCTGCCGGACACAGAAACGAGGGGTAGGAGAGCAGTCGGAGAGGGAAACGGGGTGAAGGAGAGATGTCGGGGAGTGAGGTTAGGGTTTACAATCGTATGGAGAGAGAAACGAGGGTTTACAATCGTTTGTTTTAAGTTAAGTCCACAACTTCTGATGCAAATAAAATAAGATATTAAAAGGAAAAAAAAACAATGAAAAACGACGTCGTTTCATTAAAAAAAACAATTTTTTCCAAACAAAAAAGCGCGCCTTACGCGCCTAGGCGCGCCTGTTCCGTTGACCATCCTTCACGCGCGTTGACCACGCCTTTTCCAACGCATAAGCCTTATGCGGGGCGTTTGTAAAAAGCCTCACGCCTAGGCGCGCCTTGGCGCCGCCTAGGCGCGCCTTTTAGAACACTGCCGATACGTATCGATTAGTATGTGAATTGGATCGAATCGTACGAATCGAATCGTGAATCGTAAGATTTTGACAACTATAATTAATTGTGCTACAAAACTTAAATTGTAGGCTTTCGATGGATATTAATTTAATGAGTTGAGTAGAATTTTTTTCTCTCAAGGCTTTGTACAGAGGTTAGATGTTATGTATTTTTTCCATTACTTTGCTATGATTTTACTAGTTATAAGAGCTCCCTCTTTCTCTCCCACTGTTTTCTCTTTGACAACTTTAGTCTTTATGCTTTAAGTCGGTGTTAATTATTTTGATTAATGAGAAAAGTGTAACTTGGCCATTTGAATGTAATTTTTTTTAATTATAACTTGTTGAATGAACCCACATTATTGAAAGCCTTGCTACATTATTTGTTATAACTAAGGCTCTTAAATGAGAAGGATATGTGGCAACTACAATTTTAGGTACACACGCGTATGCATATTTCTTGCAATGCTTGAGCAATGAAATATCTTTCTCCGTATTACATTGAATCACCTAGAAGCATAATTATTATTTTTTTCCTTAGACAAACTGGTGCTGATATGAATAGGTTACCATGTGTGATGAATCAAATAATGTCTATATATGGTGCTGTTTTTCATATAAAATAATGAAACTTTTGAGGTTTTAATAGACATGCCAATTTTTCTTTATCAGAGACTAGAAGATTTCGTCAATTAGGAAAAAGAAGGTACGTAGGACAAGGGCCAAGGTGTCCCCAAGAGCGATACAAAATAACCACAAAAACATTAAGCATGCTATAAGAAGTACAATTAACATATACACCCATTCTACGTACGGACAATAATGAAAAACATTTCTCCATGCGAAGGAGACAAAAAAGCCCACGGGGTGGTTGAAATTATGATATTTTCCAAAATGGCTTCCTTATTAATCTTCTCGCCCTCAACACTTCTCGAAATGCTCTCGTTCGAAATGATCCGAAGTGCCACCATCACAATACATCTCCACAAATGACTCCCATGGAAAATTAACTCCGTATCTATGAAGCACGGACACGGATACGAGTGTCGTGTTTGACATAACACGGACATGTCGACACAGTTAATCTAAAAAAAGTAGGTTACGACACGACAAGGACACGACGACAAATTAATATATTTTTATAAATGTATATATAAATTTTCATATATATGTTGCACTTCAAAAACAAAAATTAGTGGTGAAACTAATAAATCAAAATTAACTTGGTTAAATATTTCATAGTGACACTTAATTCGTAAGTCAAAAGCATGCATTGTAATTGGGTGAGAGACTAACTTCATTCTTTTAACTTTTCTTATTATTATTCATAAACCCATACATGATGATGCTAAAATTTCTTAATGTTTCATTAATTTTTGATTTTCAGCCTTGTTCAGTCCGTGTCCGCGGAGTGTCCACCTTCTTTAAATTGCCAAACAAGTCGGACACACCACATGGCGTGTCCGCAGAGTGTCCGAGTCGTGTTGTACCTATGTCCGAGTGTGCTGAGTGTCCGACACCAGTACGTCACCTGAGGAGAAGTTTTTGTGCTTCTTATGTTCATATTGAAAAGATATTTAGCTTGTTCAGGAGAGCACTAGCAATGCTGATTCTGTCACCACCTTACTGCACACAAAAGAAGCCAAATTATAATGAATTAACATGAGTAAGATCTTCACTAGATTTTAGCATAACGCACACCAATTTGGCGAAAGGTGCCAGTTCGAATGTTTCACTTGGAATGTAACATTAGTTTGATTTTCCCTTAACCATTAACCAAATGAATTCTTGTACTTTCAAAGGAATACCGCTAGGGCACATAAACTATAGAGGTGCAAATCAACAATTAATGGGTGAAGAAAGAAGGTGAGAGAAGTAAGATTTACAAGTGAATCCCTCCATACTCAAGGCCTAGCTCCTCTCATTTCTTCCCCGCTAATCCAATTTGACACCCTTTAAGATCTCAAGGAAAGATCCCATTGGATGGAGTAATGGCTAGGATGAGCAACACTCCCGCTAGTTTGATTTTGATTTGATGAGACATGATGTAGATGAACAAACCAATTTTCCCCTTTCCACACATCCTCATAAAACTTGGTAAAAGTCACTTCCCTCATTTCCAAGGCTACATAAGAGAGGATGGAGTTAAGACCTCTCAAATGTATGTAGACGAGCTTTGTATCAGTACCCCTCTTAGCCACGTTGGAGTCCCACCCATTCTCATGGATACCATAGGGATCCTCTTTCCTTGGGAATTTTTTACAATCATTTACACACAAGTGCCTTGTTTTTTGTTATTAAATTACCGATGCCAAGCACTAATTTTTTCTATACCACTTTCAAAAATGATATTTTTTTCTTTTTATCCACTTCTTTTTAAATGAGATCACACATTCTCTTTAATTAGCTTAGCCATTTAATTGGAAGTTTGAAAATGTATTAGAGACTACTCCCTTGGAAAAGACTACCCCCTTGGAAAATACTCTTTTTCCTCCCATCTAACTTATTGATATGCTCTTGTGATATGGTATTTACCTTGATCACGTCTTCGAAATGAAAGGTTTCGGGATCTGGGGGAGGGAACGAATCCAAGGATGCCTGTCTTTGGTGAATCTTCGGTAATGATTTAATGGAAGGTCTAAGGGGTAGTTTCAAGGCAAGCAGGGGTATTAAACAATTTATTAAAATCGGATGTATCATCCCGACTAATGGACAACACTTGTGATAGGAATTTGATAGGAGGATTCGAAGCGGGAAAAAAGAGTGTGATATCACATTTACAATTGCGTGTCACAATTTTCTGTCTCCAATAATGTAAAGAGATTTCTAATTTATAAAGGGTAGTGGAATTGAGATCTTATTCAAATAGAAAGATATCAAATATCAAGAGTTTCTTTTTGTATATTATATGGATGATTCGATCCGCAAGGACCATGATTGGAAACTGTTTGATCGTTTTTTTCTTTTCCTCCCACTCAAAAATAAGCAAATCTTTAGTCTGAGTCACACACCTTGATTGACCCTATTTCTAGGCCTAGTAAAGGCAGAAAATAGAGGGAAAATTGAAATTTCCAATTCCTTCCCGATACCGCCCAAGGAAAATCTCGAATTGGATCTCAAGTTGGATATCCGTATGGAGGCTGTTGAGATAATCCCCGCCGCCTACTTGAAAGAGAGATGTGCTGAACGATTAGATGATGGGGGTACACAAGTCAATCATCCACTTTGGTATAAATTCCTCCTTTTCGAACTGGGGTTTGAAACCAAACTTCTTAGTACCGATTCTTATAGTACTATTCGGGGAGTCGACAAGCTAAATCCTGGGTCTTTTAGGAAAGAGCTCAGGGCTTAAAATTAACATGGATAAAGGTATTATTGTGGGGATTAATGCGGAGGGAGAATAGATAGGTAGATTGGCTAATGAGATTGGATGTGAAAGCGGTTCATGGCCTAATATATAAATTTATGATCAATCAAATATCGCAATGTCCCAATATTTATTAACGGTCAGAATTGAATTATAACGGATTTTTGGTCTTTACCGGCACCATAATATAAGATTGGGGAGGATCAGAATTAAATATTAAGAAAAAAACAAGGATAACGTCTCGTATGAGTTAAAAACAAAAAATATCTATTGGCCTCTTGAATATTTGAGTTTGCCCGTGGGTGTAATGATTGTTTTTAGTCACCGGTGGTAGAAAAGTGACCGAAAGACTTACGCTTGTTCAATTAGTTCTTGGTAGCATCTTCACTTAATTTTTTATTTTTTTAATCACTTTTTAAACTTTCAATTGGGGTGACTGATCGATTTGAAAAACTCATGCGTAACTTTCTTTTGGAGGGTGATGTGGAGGGCCAAAAAGAACATTTGGTGAACCGGAAAATTATAAGTAGAATTAAGCCAAATATTTGCAAGAAATGTGGCTCTCTGGGATTTCTGCTAGAGTAGGGCTTTCTTTGGTGTTCCATTATTGGATGTCAACATCAATATATTTGAGGAATGTGGGGTTGTCATTCATAGTTAGTAGTTGATATTAAGTGCTGGTTTAAGCTGTATTTGTGAATTTGAAAAATGTATTGGCATAGCAAATTGAGCAGCAGATGTTAGTTAGTCAGTTCTGACCGGTCAAGGGAAGCAAGCAGTGAGCTTCATCTTGTTGGAGATCTTTTTGTTTTCTTTTTCTGTTGGCTGGTACACATCTTTTTCTTTTTGGTGATTCATGTTTTTCAGTGGACTTCTGTCCATTTGATTGTTCTTTGTATATATTTATGTCTTGTGCATTAAATTATCCGTTTTCGATAAAATATTAAGCAAATATGGTGTTCATGAAAACGGGCAGTATCTAAAATGGTGGCTAGAGGATCCTATCGTAGTCCTTGGAAATTCATCTCACTAGGCATGGATTCTTTCTTGAAGTTGACATGTCTTCTTGTTGCGAGGGAAGTCATTTCATCTTTGGAAGATATTGGGGTTCGCAAGGTTCCGTTGTGTTCTTATTTTCCTTGCCTTTGTCGTTAAAGCCGCATTTCAAGGTTGTTACATGGAATCATAGCCATATTTATAATTGGAATCGTCTTCTAAAAGAAATCTTGGGGATCATGAGTTTGGGAAATTTGTCATTTTTTGGTTGAGGGTTTCATCTTTCTTGGTATTCTAATGATAGAAGGGTATGGGTTGCTAACAACTTAGGAGAGTTTTTACGTAAATCTTTTTTCGATGCTCTAATTAACTCTTTACCTCATTCTGTTTTGAACCACACAAGATTATTTGGAAAAGGAGAATACCCTTAATAGCTCTACTGCAAGGAGGAAAGTCAACACTGGTGACTTTTTCCAAAGCCAAAAACCACTTTCTTGTTTATCACCATCTTGGTGTATGTTATGTAAGAGTTACAGTGAATCTATTGACCATATTCTGCTTCACTGTATTTTTTAGATTTTTTTCTTTTTCGTATAAGGTGCTTCAAGGGTTTTGGATTTTGGTCGTTTTCCAAAGATTTGGGAAATGCTTCGTCATATGGAGTGGGTGATGTGTGATTGAGGGAGATAGGAAGAATGCCAAGTGCTTGTAGAGATGTATCTCTTTGGCCTTAATTTAAAATGTCTTAGAGAGAAATAATCGTATTTTTGAAGACAAGTCGGTGGATAATGAAGAGTTATGGACGGAGATCAGCTTTTTTGACTCCCTTTGGGCATCTTTGTAAAGGTTTTCGACAGGGTTGTTGTATCTTTTATTTAGGGAAAGGCAACCGTATTAATATAAGTTGGTTGTCAATGGAAGGCTGTAGTAGCTCGGAAGAAATGATTGGATATGGTTCGATGATAAGACATAGATGGGCTGCTGTACTTCTTGCTCGGGTCCTTTGTTTTAGTGGACTGCTGGTCCAGATATCTTTTTTCTAGGTCTACATTGCTATGAATAAAATGCCTCATTTTTTTTTTGTTTTTTCTTCTATTTCTACGTCAATATGAATAAAATGCCTCTTGTTTCTCCTTAAAAATGTAATAAGAGACGTACAGATAAACAATGAAACTAAAATGTAATTGCTAAAATAAATTCCTAAAATATTTTCTAATAGCTATCCCTTTTTTTTTTGCAATTTATTATTATTATTTTTTATTTTTTAAAGGGGGAGGTCTCAGTGTCTCCACCCTTTTTAGAAGGAGGGGGATTGAAACTTATGAAGCACGGAAACTCTCCCGGAAGCCAACATGTCGTGTCCAACAACGTGTCGGACACCTATGAAGCACGAACACTCTCCCGGATGCCACGAGTCAGCTTTGACCCAAGTGATGGTGATTGTGCTAATTCTTAAGGTCAAAGTGTGTTTGAATTTTGTTTTGTATGGTCCATTTTCTTAATTTCTTGTTAAGAATGCTCTAATAATGTTATTTATGGAGAAAATCTGTTTTATTTCATTAATATATATTTAAATATATATTATATATTATAGGTATCATAGCGTGTTGTATCCTAGTTTTTGGATCAATCACGTGTCCAGTGTCGAAACACGTAGTACATGTCCGTGCTTCATAGATTGAAACCATGACCTCCCAGTTGGGAGACATGGACATGACCACTAGGCTATTATGCCTTTAGGTCTCCTAATAGCTATCCTAATATTTATCAACTCGTACTAACTGTTCTATCACTTCATTGGCTATCATACACTGTCCAGAATTTGTCTAGAGAATGTTTCATCCAACGGCCCCTTCAGCTATGAGGCCTTACTGCCAAAGTTTTGTATATGTTGGATACCTTATTTATTGACTAGTCCCTTAATTTCAGAGAGTAGTTTTTATACAGATATAAGTCTCATTATCGCTTGCACCGTTCACCCCATTTTCATAGATTTGATTGAAGAATTTCATGATGTCCTCCATAACCACTTCCCAACAGTTTTTGAAAATAGCGATTGTAAATTCATTGCGCCGAGGGGATTTCTCCCCACAACAATCCCATGTTGCTCCCTTCACTTATCGAACTTTTATTATAGCCAAGAATTCTATTCCTTATTTGGATGCCATCGAATTCCTTCTTTACTCCACTTTCTCTATTTTCTCTGCTCTTTGTAAGAAAAGTGAATGGAATAACTTTGAATTATCATCCCATTCCTTAATCCACTTCACTTGGGCCTTTTGTTTTCCTCCATCACAATTTCCTGGAATTTTCTCTCAAGCATGCATCTTTCCTCCTTTTTCTCTTCCTACAACGGAGCTCTCTCCTCAAGTTCACATTCATCCATTTCTCTACATATACTTAACTTACTGTGTTTCTTCTACCTCACATCTCTAAAGACCTACCCTATTCCAATCTTATATTATGCATTAGGTATAACAATCACATGTTGTCAAGTAAGGAATATCTACCAAATACTATATAATCTACATTTCATCAAAACTAAATCAAAATAACATCAAAATGAGCAGGAATGATCAGAGAGGGAGGGAGAGAGAGAGAGAGTGAGTAAATTCAAGTAAATAAAGATGAGCGGTTTAAGGAACGTTGAATCCACTGTTCTTAGTAGTTTACAACTGGAACAGCGTTGTTCTCCAATTTTTGTTCCAATGCAGTGATGAATTCCATGCATTAAATGTGCTCAATATCGCAATAGTGCTATATATAGCAAAAGTCCAATTGTCGTGTGGTTTATGAATTTAATTTTTGATAGTTGTGTATTATTATCTAAATTAGTTATAAAATAAGCTTGAAAAGAGTAATTCACTGATTTTGTAGCCGAAGTCTGTATATAATCTCCCTTGTCTCCCTCCTTATATCTGCTGCTTCATTTCTCACAACTTGGTGAACACAAAATGTTGCAACTTTCCACAGAGTCTTATTGCATGCGAAATGAAACAATCATTAATTATCTTTATGCATTAGGTGATTATGGCCAAGCATCGTAAGTAGTTACTTTTCTTCTTACATATATATACAGTCGATAAGTTTGCAAATGGTTTTGCAAGCCTGTGTCTTTGTTTTATGTATTCAATTTATGTTCGAAAGGCTTAGGTATCCATTAATTATTCATATAATTTATTGCAGTTATCCTGTTATAGCCATCAGTTACTTTAGCATTAGATGGCAGACCAGCATTCCGTTGAAGGTTCGAGTATGAGTAATGTCTCTGCTGAAAGTTCTGAATCAATCGTGGAGCTCAATATCAAGACCCTAGATTCTCAGATGTACAGCTTTCGTGTCAACAAAAATGTAATGCACTTCTTTTTCTTGTTTGTGTTTATGCTTCCTAAGTATTCCAATATCTTTCATCTTGTGCTTGCATGTTTTCTTTATTGTCGCTGATATTGTTATTCAGTTTTTTAAGCTTAATGTATATTTGAATTTTTTGCAGTTTACTGACAAATATCTTAAGAGTTTGAATATATCTTAACATGCATTTATGTTGTGATTTTGTACCCTTCTCGATATATAAATGACCCACTTCGTATGAATTTCTAAGTTATCTTGATATTGCATGATTCAGATGCTGGTTTCAGCGTTCAAGGAGAAAATATCTGGCGAAATTGGTGTCCCAGTTGGGCAACAAAGGCTGATTTTTAGGGGAAAGGTTTTGAAGGACGATCACCCTCTTTCTGAATATCGTATCCTGCCATTTATATTTTGTGGAGCATACCTCAGTCTCTTTCTATTGTCAGAAACGGTTATCTGTAGCATTTTTCTTTCCAAATGATTGGCCAATGTTAGCTTTATTATAGATGATTTAATTTTCTTGCTTTCCAAGTTTCCTTTTTTGTTCTCCTAAAACTTTTTGATAGGATCTTGTTGTGACACACACACACACACACACACACACACATATACATAATTTGTATCATTTTCGGGGGTCCTGACTTTTAGAATTTGTGGAGTAGTGTTGTCTATCGGGTTGGGTGATTTTTGGAGAGTATTTTAATGTCATTGTTTGGGACTTCTTAGCCTTGTGGAGTAATTATATTTGACAACAACTTTACATGTCATTGTAGTTCTCGTGTTATCATATTTCAAACTCGTGGTATCGGTCTATGACTTGGTCACCTAATTTTCTTCTGGATCTTGGCATCATTATTGATATCGAGTGATACGCAACCACAACAATATGCTGTTTAGAGCACCCAAACTTTTATGAAAACAAGATAGAAAGTTTAGAAAAATAGGTATAATAACATGAATCAATGAGATAAGTTCAAAATCATCGTTTGGTACGCATAACATTGTCTAATTGATTATACTGATGTACAGTGCACTTGTCAGTTGAATTTTTCTAAAGGTTATAAGCACACATTCTCCAAATATTTGCAAGTAAATTTTTTGTATAAAAACATTGCATATTATAATCCTATATGTATAATTATATATCTAACATTATAATTACATAATAACTTAATTAATATATATCTGTAGTTAAAATGCCCATGACCAAAGGAGGGAAATCACAAAGGAAACCAAAAAGCGGGTCACCAGTGGAAGTAGGTTTGTCAACGGGTCGGAGTCGGGTCAGGTTTAAGGAGATCCAAATCCATTTGATCGGGTCTTCATCGGGTTCGGGTTCGAGTCCGGGTCTTCATCGGGTCTACAATATTGGATCCAGATCCGAATCCGAAGGGTTTTCGGGTCCGGGTCTAGCCAGATATATACATTTATTTTATATTTATTTTTATTTTATCCCTTTTCTTTATTTTTAATCTTAGATTAAAATATTTTGTAATGTATTATAGTATATGATTAGTATAAACAAAACATATATTACTTATATTTATTATATACATAAATATATATTTTTATAGGTAATACTTACATGTTATATTGATAAGATATATTTATAAATGTATATAAATTTATAGTATATATATTTATATTTAAAAAATAATCATGTACAATTCGGGGTGGGTCTTCGGGTCCGGGTTTTGTATAAGATCCAGACCCTACCCGTTTAATAAACGGGTCTTCGGGTCTCGGGTCCAAAAAAAATATGCTCAGACCCTATTATACGGATCGGGTCTGGGTCGAGACCCGACCCATTGACAAGCCTAAGTGGAAGCCGATATTTAGGCCGATTTTTTTGATTTTTTGGCTGAGTTGCCGATATTTCTACCTTGTTGTCGAGATTTCGATAGAGTCGGACCGAATTAGTGCTACTTATTCGTTTCTTGACTCATGACTCAAACTTGGTTCTGTGCATTGCCATACCTAGTTAACTCGAGCGAGTTATCTTGGTTTTGGCCTATACTTTGAACCGTGCATGTTAATGGTTTGGTCATGGCTGTTTTGTTAATTATTTGGCTGTAAAACACCTCCTATTTCCACACACAGTTGATGAGGTTGATACGTTGAAGATAAGACAGCGCTAATCAATTTATATCATTCATAGCATCAACGTAAATAAAAATGACAATAAAAGAAAAAGCAATCATAATAACGATAATGGATGACAATAAGAATAGCTGAACTGAGATAAAATGAAACTCCAATAAAACTGAATCTACTGTAATAAATCTCCTTTATACAAAAGTCTCAATTGAAATATGTGTACAACTGTAACCACCTCTGGTCAAATAAACTCTAAACACTCTAAACTCCTGGATACAAGTGACTACTAGAACGAAATAACTTTGCTCTAAGGATGATAAATTAATCTTCAACCACTGCAATTTTGACTCCTCAACCTTGCTATCTATCTGTATATAACAATAATAATGCCCGGGGAAAATGATTTATATATTTTGATCACCTCCCTAAAGTTGCAAGAAATATCTTACAATGTCAAAATAATAATAATCGTGCGACTCATTTACGATAAACATACCAACACGTCGACACTCACATACAAGAGATACCTCACCTCTCATCATAAGTGAAATATTACACGAGTGTCCCGACCCATGACATAATTAATAATAATAAGTCTCTATCACTATATTAATAAGTACTACCACATAACGAAATTCTACAATGAGATGCCACTAACTACACATGTATAAAATACCTAATTGTCATAATATCTTTATTTAACGTGTCCATCACTTGATTATATCATATGCACATAACGAAATACTAATCCATCGGTCTTTTAATGTAATTTGGTCACCTAATTGTCTCAACATCTTTTAATTTAATATGTCCATTATTGGACCATATCATATGTACAAAATACTATTACGTACCAACTGCCACTCATGTCACCCGTACAATAAGATATACACAATCTTATATCAAAACACATAATATGACATAGGGCTTTCTAATCAAAGTGTCCATCACTGGACTAATATAATACACGCATGTAAGTCTCATAACAACCACACGAAGGCATCTGCCTTAGGGAACCTTCTTGTGCTTCCATTGGTAAACCCGTAGGAGTCCCTCACCTAATGGATTTTGAAACGTTCACGCATATAAGAATGGGGGATCCCTAAGCAATCATACCACCGGATAGTCCCGTACCAGAACTCGTCCGATAGGTCAGATCATCCGCATCTCGCGTCGTGAGGCGTAGATTGACTGCACGTATGATCTAAACGTATCATCACGCAATCTTACACCATCGGTTATAACAAAACTCGTCCGATGGATTAGGTCATCCGTGTCCCACATCACGAAACGACAACTGACTGAACGTGTGATATAACATATCGACCTCCACAAAGTCCTGTGGAGTGCGGTCACACCCACACCCTCACCGATAGACTCCTCACGAGTTCAACTTGTATGTCCACATAAGCAAAAAATTTATGTATATATATAAATACACGACAACACATACTCTCAAGTGTACTTAAAACATCCCAATCTCCAAACGCCAGATTGTCCATTAAATCTAGGGTTTATTAACTCTCAAACCTTATCAAAATCCTACTCCTAGTTTATCACTCTTTGAACTATGAATACACCTCTATGCATATATATTCTATCTCATAATAGACATATAAATGACCCACGGGTCCTCCCCAAAACAACCAAACCCGAACCATCCTACGAACAACCCAACCCATTAAACTTACACGGGCCGAATTGATTCGGCTCGGGTTTAGGGCGACAATTCCGCTTCCAAAATCTTCCAAAATTTGCACAAACAACTCCAAACTCCATTGTTAACCCACCAAACTTTTACATAATATATAAAACTCCACTATTACTCAAATGAAGTACAAATCCATGAAAGGTTCAATTATGCAAATTCCCAAATTAAACCTAGTTTCATCTTTTACATTCAATGGAGTCCATTTAACATGCGATTTCAGATTTACCGAACAAATTAGCATGGGTCTTCAATAAACACATGTGATTCGGTTCTAAACATGCATTCTAATCACATATCATGACCCGAAACAAATCAAATCAAGTTTTTTCCCTAAAAATTTCAATTTGCACAAATTAAATTTAAACCCATTCTTAGTCCAAAGTCTAAACCCATTTAGTCTCAACAAAAACATGATTAAGATAACAATTTAGTCCCTAAGCATGCTTCTAAATCCCAAATTAATTGCATGATAATGAAAGAGTAAACGAGTTACAAATTACTCATTGATAAATCAAAGGATTACGAACGAGCGATTCTTCTTGATCCATTGTTCTTCCTCTTCAAAGTTCGTCCCAATATCTCCCAATTCTCTTAGGCAACCAAGGTTTGTGTTTTGTGTGTAAAGTGTTCAACTAATGAGGGTTAACACCCATAAAATAACTCAAAATCAACAGGTGATTAAAAGGCTTAATTTTAGGCCTTCAAACGAGCCCAAAATACCCCCCAAGCTAGTCCAAAACTTAGCCCAGGGTATACCTACCCCATATGCCCAATCCAAAGCACTAAAAATACATATTCGGACCTTCGTATCACTCCAGAGCCCGATCCAAACAGCAATACCTCACGCATAAATAACCATAGTCTAATTTCATATAATTAATATCGTCAATCAATTATATCTAGCATGTGGTACAAAAATCGCATCACATGCAAAATTTAATTATCATCTAAATCATGCGTTTTTATTATTATCATATCACACGAGTAATAATTAACCCCATTTATTAATTTATTTCTCAATTAATAAAAAAAATAAAAGCCATGAAAATATGGAGGTATTATAGTGGGTAGTTATATTTTTTGGGTAAATCGCACTTGTATTTTGTAAAAAATCCAGATGTGAAGTCTTATGTTTGCAAAATGTCACGAACTTCCATAACTTTTTGTAGTAAACTCAATTTAACAAAGTCTTATTGTCCTTACAATCTCCCACTAAATTTTATTTTCACCTCTTCCCTTGGCGTCATTGTCAATATTAAATCCGATAAATCACCACAAATATATTTTTATTGGAAAGTCGTTCGTCAACCATTATTAATGGGTTAAATATTAAATTAAAATTTCTAGATTACAATAATAAAATTTTGCCTATATGTTGACTGAGCATGATATATTTAATAATTGAAAATACACACTACATCATAATGAAGCTGACTTTGAGTTTTTGTTCAACAAAATAGTTTTTTAGAAATTTAATACAATGGTGTAATGGTTATTTCATTTTGTCTCAATGGAATGGAGGTTTGTGAAAATTTTCAACAGTTAAAGGAAGGTTTTTGTTATTTACTATTTTGCAAAACGCACAGATTGCATCTGAACTTTTGTGAAAACACGGGTGTCTAAATGGGAATACCTTGATTTTTTTATTATTCTATTTTCATGATGATAGTTGCTTCTTTAAAGAAGTGCAGCAACAAATTTTTGCTCTGTACGTGTTTGTTGCATTGAAGAACTCATCCTTCAGTTTACAAATTGATCTTGTTGGTGCCCTGCATATATGTTTTACGGCCTAATAATTTTTTTTGGGTGGGGGTGGTGGGTGATGGGGTAGGGATTTAGCAGGTAGTTCCTAGCTTTTAACAATGGTTAATGTGCGGTCCCTCACTTTGCCAAATATCACAATGTGACACTTTTTTTTTGTGACTGTTATATTGCAAAAATACAGTTATATAATTATTGATCACAGTTATATTCTCACACATTTATGGTTCAATAACAAAGATTAGATACCACTAAATCAACTGCTCACTAAACTCTATCTCTACCCCTGCTCCCGCGTGTGCGACTAATTCTCTCATATATTTTTTTTGGGGAGGTGGGGGTGGGTAGAGGGGATAAATGATGCCATGGTTCATTGCATACATCTGAGCATCTTCGCTTCTTATATTCATGGTTCATTGTATAAAGTCCTGACTGTATCAAGATGTGGAAAATGGACATACGTTGCATTTAGTTGCTAGGCAGCCTTCTCAAGCGCAACCCCCATCTGGTACTAGCACTGGGGAGACAACTACAAGTAGTGGTAATACAGATAATGTTTGTGTTGCTTGTGCTTTCGATTTGGGTTCCAAGCTTTGTTGATAACTGTAGTTCTCGAATATCAACTTCTGTTTTGTTTACAACCTAACAGGACAAGAAGCTAATGCTGGTGGGCCACGTGCTCGTGTTGGTCAAGTTTCACATAGTGTAGTACTTGGGACTTTTAATGTTGGGGAGCAAGGTGAAGCCGTTGTGCCAGATCTAAGTCGGGTGCGTTTGTAGGCTCCTTTGTCCTGTTATAATAAATTGAATTTTTTGATGCTTGTATGATGTGCCTAACCAAGGTTGGATATTTTCTGTGATTTGTTACTTGGCTTTTAGGTCATTGGGGCGGTTTTAAATTCTTTTGGAATTGGGAGCCAGACTGCCATTAATGGTGGTGCACAACCTAACTTGCAGGTGTGTAGTGTTTTCCATCTCACTTTTCCTCCAGCTACATATTTTCTTTTGATGCGACTCCTCAATAATGTGTATGTGCATGTGTATATATTATTCATGTGTCATATGTGTAGGTTTCTATCCCTATATATGTATTATTTCCCTTGCATACTTGGTGAGTTCAACCTTCCGATTCAGACAAATAACTAGATAAATTGTGACGTGCCGTGGCCTAGTGGGTCCCCCTCGCTCGATCCCCTTTGTTCTTATTTTTTATTTTCAGCACATATTTTATTTTTGTTAGTCTAGTATTTTTATGGATGATATCTATTAGTTGGTCATGTCCACGTTTACCTAGGTAGTGGTTAGTTTCCTAATTTAACTGGGATACTTGCCCAACAAATCGTAAGAATTAGGATACTTGCTATTAATGATATTTTGATTTTCTGAGAATTGGAGTGATTTGTTATTTGTGTTCTTCTGCTTCATCAACTTGTAATCCCGTTGTTTATATGGTTCAATTACAAATGCCCCTTATTATTTACCGAATACAATATTATGTCTTCTATAGCTTCATAAATTCCCCTTTCCTCTCATTGCCTCGTCTATTTTTCGTTGACTCTCTGTTCGCAATTATGTGAACCTGAACAACAAGTTTGTACAATTTTTACCTTTTATTTTTAGGTATCTAACTTGGTCCTTAAATGTTCCCCATGTGGCCAGAGTCCAGACAATCTGAACTGGTGTTTCATTTGCGCGTAGTTGTTGCTAATCCAATCATTTTCGCCATTGTTAATTATCCATCTTAGTATCCTCCTTTTTTTTTTGATAAATACGAAGTATATATATACCAAACCTGCCAGGGGGCAGAACCCTATACAAGATGTATACAAAACAAAAACAAATGGAAGGCAGAAAAAATCAAACCTAGGGACAAAACAGGCCTCCCCATGGCATAGATGCCCACCCAAACATAAGACAAAAAAAGTGGTGCAAATTCAGTCCCTAGCCAAAGGTCATCTAAAAACTGTACATAGGACGAGAAAGAGTGAGGACACCCATTTCTACACAAGCACATCAAGGACAGCATCGAAGTCTGAACCAAAAGAGCAGAAGACTCCACATTTTCAAAACACCTGTTATTCCACTGCCTCCACACCATCCACATAAGGGCAAATGGGGCTACCCTCCATGCATCATGCTTAGGCTTTCTCCACGTGACAGTCCCCACATAGCCAACATCTCCCCTACTGACTGTGGCATAACCCACTCCAAAAATTGCGAATAACACTTCTCACAACCCCCTAGTGAATGGACAATGGAGTAAAATATAATTCCTTGACTCGCCATCCCTCTTACACAACCAACAATAATTAATTATCACTTCTTCCTTTTTCTCGAATTATCAGTAGTCAAGATTACTCCTCTAGCAGCCGTCCATACAAAAAAGGCACCTTCAACGGAACCACCCTAGTACGCCACACTGCCTTCCACCAAATTTCATCTCTCCCTCTTCTCGGAAAACCTACCCTTTCTCGTACCTTTCCCTTAGGCCTTCTTGCCGCCAACTTCACTAGACTAATTGTGATGCAGGAGCATAGGGATATAGTTGTCTTTTTAGCCTCTTATTTTCCTTTTTTTTTAGCCTCTTAGTATAAATAGCTAATGAGGCCCTCATTGTATCACTTTTGACTATTTGAGATTTAAGAGATTAGAGAGAGAAATAATAGAAACTCCTACATTTTCCATGTTGTTGTTGTGTAGTTAGCTTCTTTGTTTTACGCTTCCGCACCCTAATTCGCATCAAATTGATATCAGAGCGAGGTTTGTTCTTGGATCAACCATGATTATTGAGGATTGGGGTTCAAATTGAGTTGGCCCGGATAGTTTTCAACCAAACCTTAATCCAATGACCATTTCCCTTAAAAAAAAACCATAACACACCTTCCCGGGTCCAAGATCTAGCTGCCCCTGCTCCGCTTGTGCTGAGATCCCCCGGAGAGCACGACACCCCACCCGCAGATGAAATCCAACCGACGCCGAAACTGGCCGGAGGTCCCATTCCGACCACTGCTTCTTCTCCTCAAGGCCGATTGGTAACAATCCCGAAACCAACGGATCAGAGGCAACTGCCGACAGGTCCTGCCAAGCCCCCGATCTGTTCCATTCTCCTGCCGAGGGTTTTGAACAAAAAAAATCCATCGACCCTTGTCGTGTTGTCATCCGCTCCAAGAACCAAGCCGAACAACCCCGATATGATCCAGCTCCAACCGTGACTCAAATTGAGGACTCCAAAACAGAAATTCAACGCAAGATTTATTTAGACACAAACCCTAGCCAATTTCCACAACACAAAATCAGCCCCAAACCCTATTTGCCCCATTCCCAAGAAACCCTAACATTTACACCTCTAAACAAAAACCAATTCCATATATAAGGGTTTCCCCCCCTTGGGTATTCTACCCATCCCTACCAATGTCCCATTACTCACCGCTCAGTCCCTTTGTCGCCAACGTGATTCCTTTTGCCGAACCCAAGCAAAACTTGCGGATATCTCTACTACCTACACACATACCGTGATGATTACAACCCCCGTTGATCCTCAATCACCTCCTCCTAGCGATGACACGTGGATTCGAACGAGCATTTTTTTACTCGTTGCACCGCGAATGGTAGGTTGTGCACGGTAATTGTAGATGGGGAGCCAGTGATAACTTGATTGCACAAGAGATGGTGGATAAATTGAAGCTTCCTACGGAGTTATTGACTAAATCGTGCCGCATTGGGTGGTTGGGTGATGGAGCCACACTTGCCCCTAGCCTACAATGTCGAGTAGCTTTCTCTATTGGGGATTATCATGACGAGATTCTTTGCACCGTGGTTGACATGAGGGTATGCCATTTGCTTTTGGGGAGGCCATGACCATTTGACCATAGTAGTATGCATGATGGTCGAGCCAACACTTACTCTTTTACACATGGGGGGCGAAACTTTCTTCTTCGCCCCATGCAACCGTTTTCGATGACTCGACCCTCAGCCCTACTTGTTTCTCATGAGAAGCTAGCCACCGAGATCGCGGAGACGGGGTGGTGTTATGCTCTTATTAGTCCGATCACCAGAGGCATCCGTTCCATTATAGCGATGTGTGCACTCCCCCCAACGAGCTTCCTCCCCTTCGGGAGATTCAACATGCGATTGATTTCATTCATGGGGCGCAGCTCCCCAACCTTTCCCATTATTGCATGTCCTCTACAAATCATGCGGAGCTACAGAGACAGGTCACCGAGTTGTGTGACAAAGGGTATATATGGGAGAGCATGTCTCCTTGTGCAGTCCTGGCACTTCTAGCACCCAAGAAGGACGGGAGTTGGCGTATGTGCGTAGATAGCCGTGCCATTAATAAAATCACGGTGAAGTATCGGTTTTCAATCCCCCGACTCGAAGATATGTTAGACCAACTCCATGGAGCGACGATATTTTCCAAATTAGACTTGAACAGTGGGTACCATCAGATACGTATGAGGCCGGGTGATGAGTGAAAGACAACATTTAAAACCAAGGATGGCCTTTATGAGTGGACTGTGATGCCTTTTGGTCTCTCCAACGTCCCATCCACGCTCATGCGGGTGATGACTCAGATTTTGCGCCCTTTCTTGGGCAAGTTCGTTGTGGTGTATTTTGATGATATCTTGATTTATAGCAGTTCCGAGGAGGAGCACTTGCGACGTGTGACTCAGGTTCTGGAGGTTTTTTAGAGATTTTACGAGCCGAACGCTTTTTTCTCACGTTGAAAAAGTGTGCTTTTATGCTTCCATCATTAACTTTTTTGGGATATGTAGTATCAGTAGATGGCGTTCGGGTGGACGACGTCAAGATTCAGGCGATCGTGGATTGGCCCACCCCCACTTCTGTGATGCAGGTTCGTAGTTTTCATAGACTCGCGGGGTTCTATCGGCCTTTCATAACGGGGTTCAGTACTGTCATGGCTCCCCACACGGATTTGATGCTCACTTCTTCGACAACTAAGTTTAGATGGACTGCGGAGGCTGACCGGGCCTTCATCCGTATCAAGGAGTTGATGACGACGGCTCCTATCCTTTCCTTGCCAGATTTTGATCAGTTGTTTGAGCTGTCTTGCTATGCTTGCAAGACAGGGGTGGACACTGTCTTGAGCTAGAATGGGAAGCCCATTGCCTTTTTTAGTCAGAAATTAACGGGAGCGGCCTTACACTATTCTACCTATGATTTGGAGTTCTGTGCGGTTGTAAAGGCCGTGAAGTTTTGGTCCCCTTACCTCCTTCATAAGGAGTTTGTGATCAAATCGGACCACGAGGTCCTCCTGCGATTCCTCCATAGCGAGCGGCGTGTTAGTGACCGACACGCCAAGTGGACAGCCTACCTTCAGCGTTATACCTTCCACCTTCAGTACAAGTCTGGGAAGGAGAATATTGTAGCGGATGCACTTAGACGACGTGCTCATGCATTAGTGACCTTGCGGGGTCAAGTTTTTGGGTTTGATGAGATTCACGTCCTCTACCCGACTGATGTGGAGTTAGGGCCCATTTATGCCGCTTGCCAGCAGGGCAATGGCGCATCGGGCGAGTACTTATTACAGGATGGGTTTTTGCATCGGAGGACAACTTTGTGTATTCCATCATCCTCCTTGCGAGAGATGATTATTTCTGAGGTTCATGGGGTGGTTTAGGAGGTCACGAGACCGATTTTATTGGCCCACCATGAGACGGGATACTAATGCCTTCATCCGCCGTTGTTACACGTGTCAGACAACCAAGGGCCAGTACTCCAACGCAGGATTGTACACTCCCTTGCCGATTCCTGAGCGCTGGTGGCAGGACGTTTCGATGGATTTCATTGTGGGCCTCCCCCGTACGTCCAGTGGGTATGATTATATTATAGTAGTCGTTGATAGATTCTCCAAGATGTCGCATTTCATTCCACGTTCTCGCACGACTGGCGCTTCTCATATCACGACCTTATACTTCCGCGAGATTGTCCGCTTGCACGTCGTACCCTGTAGCACTACTTCCGTTCGAGACGTTCGCTTTACAAGACATTTCTGGCGGACATTATGGTGCTTGCTACGAATGGAGCTTCAGTTTTCCACTGCTTTTCATCCCCAGACAGACGGTCAGACCGAGGTGGTCAACCGGAGTGTGGGCGATCTTTTGCGTTGTTTGACGTCTGAGCAAAACCCCCGTAGGTGGGATCTGTTGATTGCTCAAGCCGCATTTGCTTTTAACAACGTCGTTAACCACTGTACCTGTTTATCGCCTTTCCAGGTTGTGTTGGGCCAATCCCCCACTATGCCTATTGACCTTGTCGAGCTCCCACCGACAGTTCCTACATGCCCTTCTGCTGAGGAGTTTGCCGCTCATTTGACTTCTGTACAGGCCGATGTCCGTTCTCGTCTCCAGTCTATTTATGCCTCTTACAAAGAGGTGGCGGATGCCCATCGCCGTTTCGTTTCCTACCAGCCCGGTGACTTGGTCATGGTGTACCTCCAGAAATCACGACGTTTTGACAAAGGCAACAAGCTTCTTATGCGTCGTTTTGGGTCGTTCTCTATTGTTCGGGCTTGTGGGCCGAACGCATATGAGTTGATCTTCCTCCGGAGTTTCGTATACATCGTATGTTTAATGTGGCAGACCTTTCTTCTTTTCAGGGTACCCATCCTCCTCCCATCCCTCTCCTATCTTCACCGACCCAGCCTATCTGTTCTCATGTTGATTGTATTGAAGGCATACTTGACTCAACTTTTGTCTCCTCTGCCTGCCTCAGGTGATTACACACGCTATTTAATCCGTTGGGTTGGCCGCCCTGCAACCGAGGACTCGTGGATTACTGAGGCGACATTGCAGCATGTTGATCCTGACTTCTTTCGCCAGTATTTATCCTTTAGCATTTATCCTTTATTTTATCCTAAATTTTCTTTTTTTTTTAGCCTCTTAGTATAAATAGCTAATGAGGCCCTCATTGTATCAGTTTTGACTATTTGAGATTAAGAGATTAGAGAGAGAAATAATAGAACCTCCTACATTTTCCATGTTGTTGTTGTTGTTGTTGTGTAGGTAGTTTCTTTGTTTTACGCTTCCGCACCTCAATTCACATCAAATTGGATAAGCACAAGTTCACTATTTAATACTGATAGCACGTCTAATTGATAATATTGATATCTATTCGACGTTTTTACTGCAAAATTTCGTATTAGTTGAGGTTGAGTATATACAATGTTCATAATTTTCGGGCATGGACTTTTAAATGAGATTTGCAGTTGTATGTAAAAGACTATCAAAAGGATTCAAAAGCTCTTCCTAGAACGGTGTAGAGAGACTTAATTTGCTTGAGATAAAACAGTCCATGCAATCAATGTTTTTAGTCAAAATCTGAGCCCAATATTGTATTTTCTAGATATTAAATGCATATGAATACCTATATTCATAAAACACATATATAATATATAACAGACCAAAGGACTCCCGAGTTCTATTCTTTTTTCCAAACTTGGTGTCAATGAACCAAAACTCCTCAATTGCTTATTTACCCTATTCAATCATGTTCGGTTGTTTCTCAGAATCTCCCCTATATGGTGTTTAAGGGGTGATGGGTTTCCTTGTGGATCATTCCTTCAATTCTTGATTGATAAGCTTTCTTTTCTTCTCTTTGCACCTTCTCGAGTAATGAGGACAACATGCATTCCTATCAAAGTGCATGTTTTTTCTTGGCTTGTGGCTTATGGAATGGTCAATACGCGTGACATGTTGCAAATGAGAAGACCCTTCAAATGTCTATTACCTTCTTGGTGTTGCCTTTGTAAAAATAATGGTGAAACGTTGAACTATTATCAATCCGTTGTACGTATTCCACTCGTCCATGGAACAAGGTTTTTCAAGAGCTCTTCCCAAGGAGGGTTGATCTGTTGCCTTATTGGGGCTATTGGGGAGCAAGCTTGAGTAAATCGTCTTTGGAGATGTTTACTTTTGGCCATGTCTTGGGCCTTGTGGAGTGAAAGAAATGCAAGAATCTTTTAGGGCAAAGAGGAAGTGGAGTGATTATGGGATAGGGTGAAAGTCAAGGATTCTTTTTGGGCTTCCTCCGTGAAACCCTTTAAGGATTATCCTCAGATGCGGCTTCATATGAGTTGGGCTAATGCGGTAGCTTCAAATGTTTGATGTTGGCTGTCAATTTGAAATGAAAGAAATGCAAGAATCTTTTAGGGCAACGAGGAAGTGGAGTGGTTATGGGATAGCGTAAAAGTCAAGGATTCTTTTTGGACTTCTTTCGTGAAACCCTATAAGGATTATCCTTAGACGCGGCTTCATATGAGTTGGTCTAACGCGGTGGCTTTAAATGTTTGACATGGGCTGTCAATTTTTCTTTGGATTGTTTATAGCATTGTACTATTTTTGGAGTGTTGCTTGGAGTTAGACTGACCATTAGTGTGGTTGCTCTGTTGTAGCCGTTCGGAGTTTGCGTTGTACTTGTGTTATATTTTTGTTGTATCTGGATTGCTGTTCCACTCCAAACCTACCTTCTTTTTTGGGTTCTCAACAAAACTTTATGTTTCTGATAAACAAAAGAGCAATTGTAGTTTTGCAAAGCAAAGAACCCTAGCAAAGATAGAGAGAGACTAGATTTGGTTTAAGGTAGTAAAGACAGATTGCTGAATAGAGAAGACAGAAATTAAGAGGATTGACTAGTGATTGGTGAATTCAGAGCATTTGTGATGTTAAGTTGTATCGTTAAAGACAACCACGATCTTACCTGGTGATACATATGATACTATCATGTTTACTTGACATATCCCCCGGTATGGCTAATATTCCATCTTAGTCATTGGCGATACAAAGTGGACAAGTTTACGTTTTGACATGGCCTCGACTACGGTTCCACAAGCTCTGGAACCTGTAGGTATTTAGTGAATCATTTCAGTTTGGCCTTGAACCTTGACGATAGTATAGTTTTAATTATGTACCGGTACGAGTAATCCGACTTCAAAATTGTGCACCGATAATAATAATCCTAATTCACACAAAAGTGATTCACCATGGCTCAACCATATTGCTTGGACTAGGATAGATTCCAGACGGTCCCATGAGCTTGGTGTTATGGCTGTGAAAGTCATGTCAGGCTAGCCCCCTCACCGTCTCGGGACCCTTGAAATTGGAGTTTGGCTTGGTGGTTGGAGCTAAGTGGGGTAAAGAGTTTCTAAGGTTCCGTGGAAGGTACATCTAACCTTAACTATACCCGAGTTAGAATTGTTACAGGATCTGCTGGTGTTCCTTGTGTGAACAAATTAGATGTATGATTAAGTACTGAATAAAATAAGAATAAACTTATTTGTAAAAAATATCAATTTCTTGATTTTTTTTCTCTCTCGTTATTTTCGGATTGGCAGAAATTCAAAATGATTGGAATCTCAAAATTTCAAAATAGTTTTTGATTTCATCACCTTTTTTAAATCAAATTTTAGACTGTTGAAAGTCAGAATTTATTTTTTTATATAGCATGCCAATTTTGGCTTTCATTTTAGAAAATTTTAAAAACCATAGAAACTTGCACCCTTATCGATGTCTCACGCTTGTTGAGATGACGTTTCGCGCATTTGATGGGTAGGGTAGTCGGCAGCTTGGTTGGGATGGACTTTTGCAACTACAATACTTGGAATTCTATCGAAAGGACTGACGATTTTACTCTATTGCTCTCTCGTCTCTATGTGAGATTATTGCTCTTACCATATTGGGATCTCAAACCAGAATATTTAATGTGCATCACCATCCTTCTATCTAGGTACTCTAAAATAATCCAGTTTTTCACTACCCTCCATCATTATTGATTTTGTTAGAGATTTGACTGTTCATACCATTATTTTGCCATCAGATATTTCTTTGTCAAAAGACTATGTTTAGTTAATTAGAGTGGCATTGAAACTTGATTAATGGTTTATTAAATTATTTTGTGTTAATATAGCCTATCTTTAAGCATTTGTAGAGATTGGACACTGACATCTAGAACCTACAAACTTATACCATTCTCATACAACTTCTAAATGAAGCAATTCTCTGATTGGGATAAGGGTCATGAGAGATATATGGGACAACTTAATGAGTGTTTTAGGTTTCACGATATGAGTAAGCCATTTTGTTACAGGGGTGGGGATGTTATATGTTGCCATCTGTATTCAGAGGAATGTAACAAACAATTTCCTTAGGTCTTATATTATAAATTTGCTCTCTAAAGTTTGTATCATTTGGCTCATTCAGTTGATTGATTTGTTTACAGGCTAATATTCCTGCTCCTGGACAGGCTTCTCAAGGAAATGAAACTGAAGGAACAAGGGGTAATGCCAGTGATCAAAGACAAGCAGGGAATCAGACGTATCCTGGACAAGCTTTCCTTAGTCAATCTATGCCCCAAGTTTTGCCGATCCCGCTTGGGGCAGCAATACCCATTCCTTCCCTTAATGTGGTATTGCATTCTTTCTTCTTCTTGTTCCTTTTTTTTTTTTGGGTGGTGGTGGTGGTTCAATGTTTATTTTCTAGTGAATTAATTCCTTTCTTATTATCGATTTTCTACTTTTCCCTTATATTTCAGCCAATTCCTGATTCCTTGAACACACTTTCTGAATTTATGAACCGCATGGAGCTCGCATTGTCAGAGAATGGTGATAATTAAAAAAATAATTGCCTCTGATTAGAATTTCAGTGAATTTTATTAATTAATTAAACTATTAATTTATTATTTTTCAACTCGAATATCTTTTGGGGATCATTACAGGTTATCAGCCAAATCAATCAGTAAACAGCACAGGAGACCTACCGACAGTAGAATTGCCTTCCAATGCTCGTGGCTTGGCAACACCTGAAGCATTGGGTATTGTTCTGCGACATGCACAACGTCTTCTCGGTGGTCAAGCTGTTGCGGCCCTATCTGTACGTATAGTGATCACCTTGCTTTGCCTTTTGCTTTTGTGATAAGATTATGTCAGTAATATTCTTTTCTCCTTATGCATTGGTTATAGCTAGCCAGCCTATTCTTCTGCAATGCGTATGTGCTTGATTATATACTGTGATTGCATTTCGCAAGGCGATTGATATGCTATTTATATAAACTACACACAGACATGGATAGAGGAATATACATAATGTGCATCTATTCTGTGAGTTAAATTTTTGTGGCTTGTGTAAAATTCGTGAATTTATAAATTGAAAAAATTATTTGTGCTGTTCATTACATCAAATAAGTGCGAATCTGCTACTCTATTTTAGGTGGAATCCTATTTGATCTAAAACCCGGACTTCATATGATAGATTGGAGATCTGGGTTCAAAGAACTGAATCCTCCACCTCTTAGATAATGTTCAATATTCGGATGAGGAAAATCTAACTGGAAAGTGACAGCTTATGTACATACGCCAGTTAAAAAATATGTTCCAAGTCTAATTTCGACCATTAGCGAGAGACGTGTAAAAAAACCATATATTTACACTAGCAAAAACGTGTGCCAATGGCACTATTCATACCCATGCTTGTATTAATGACATTATATGTGGCTACGTAATGGCCCATGCCTGTTGCTCATCCATATTAGACCATTTTTAATGTTAGAAAAGGGTTGAGATTTTACCAGTTTATTTTTAAATTCCTTGAATTTTTACTTTCTCTAGGCAATCTTTCAAAGTTGTGTTTCTTTAATATTTATTTTGTTAATGAGGTTTCTATATATATTTCTTGCTAACAATGATAGTTTCATTTATTTATGATGATGCAAATTGGCATCCATTTGTTGTTTAAATCCTTTTGGGGTTCAACCACCAGAGATGTTGTGACCATATAAGATGGTATAAAAGGAACATACTTGATATATTTAGGAGTTACACTATTGGAAAAGTCAGCCATCAGATGCCATATAGTAGCTAGTAAGGCTAAATTAGGTTTGAAGGTAAACTATTAATGTAACTTCTAGATAGATAGTTGGTTTTGTTTGTTGGAAAAAAAATGATTTTTAGAGCGTGTACTTTGGACCTGTACATTTTACATGCCTGAAAATGACATCAATGCTATTTGTCATATATGTGATGGTTACCATTTCCGAGTCATTGTGTAATTGTGTCCTCGTGTGGACTTTATCTTCGCTTGTTTTTTTAGCCAAAGACATCTGAAATGTAAATGCTTTTGCTTACATGTGCCTGAATTTGGGGTTGTATTTTGCTCCTTTTGGCAATTAGGTTTTAAGGTTAATTATCAACATATCTTCAGTAACAACCCCCATTTTCTAACATAAAGGTTGGCCAGACACGATATGTCGAAGATGGGGCTTGTTTGTCAATTAATACCAGCATTTAACCATATGAAGCATATATCGGTAAATCATAGTTGAGTTTAAATTGATATCCAAAACGATAATAAATCCAACATGTACCAAGTGTAAATGAAATCCAATATAATCGTGAATATCTCAAACCAACATGAAACAAATAAATCCCGGGCTTATGCCCATACAGTAATCCAAAGGAAATAAATAAACCGAAGCAGAGTAGAACCTAAAGTAGAATTAATAAATCTGGAGATTCTGAATAGGAAAAGGAGACGCAAGGTTGATCCCTGTCTAACAGCACCTGGGGGGCTCGCGCCCTAAAGTTGCAATAATTAACTTATTTAATTGAAAGTGCAATAAATACAGTTGATTCAAAGTAAATATCTCCCCATCACCGCTTTCATATGATTCACATCTCACCCCTCATCTAAGAGTGATATTACCCGTATCCATACAAGTTTCGAAATAATAAATGATAACTGTGCCAATTTACTATTCAATGTTTAAATATAATCAACATACTGAAACGTAACCATTTACATTCATGTTATCATTGTCTGAAGTATCCAAGTCTCATATAACTCGTAAAGGCGACATAAACATCTATTATGCACACTACGTAGTATGGGTCTGTAATTTATTGCCTACGTTCTTAAACAAATTAATCAATCTCATTTAATTCGGGTAATTATATATATGTCCTTTTATATATGCGACACTCAAAGCCATCTATCAGTGATGTCTCGTTCGTGCTCTTTTGGTAAGTCCGAAGGACTCCTCTATCGAATCAGACATCACGAATCACACATAAATGGGGCGGTCCCTACGTAGTACGCTAGTTCACGACCCATACGTAGCGATGACAAAGGATCCCAACATTTACACCTACCTCTCGTAGGTGTCGTTGCTACGTAGTACCTATAATAATGACCTACACAACGTCTAGCCCACCTGTGCCGACGTGTGCTACGGTCCCGAACGCGTGTAACCCTAACCGATAGGACCGTCTACGAACATAGGTATGTCCCCTCAAATAAATATAAGTACATATTATTCTCATATAATATGTATAGGTAATTATTCTATAATTACCTAAGGTATCCTACATGATTACCCATAAATATTCACCCATTAATAAAGGACCATCTAGTTAATTATTAATTCCTTCTTCTTTAAAAGATTATTTAACCATCTAATTAAATATAATTTCCAATTTAGTATTTGTGCTACAATCGTATTTTTAATAAAATCATCGTTGACCCAAGCACCGTCCCACCAACTCTTATGGTTTTCTAAAAATACTCCGGATCAATCTCCAGTCCCAACTCATCATCCTGCTCCAGGGGCCAAATCGATTCGCCTCCTTGGCCGAATCGATTCGCCCATCAGCCGAATCGATTTGGATCTAGGCAACAACCCAGAGCTGTTACGTTTCTTCAATACGCAAATTCTAAATTTTATCCCAAAGTTCATCTCAATTGTCAATTCAATTACAACAACATAAGAGCATGTCCCTATGACTCAGTCCTTCATCTTAGAATGGTTAATTACATAAATTAACATCGATTTCCTTCCCAAATCCAAAAATTACATCAGTTGGACATGACTCCTAGCCCAAATTTTCTACCATAAATCCATATAGATTTAAATCCTATTTTTAACACAACACATGGGTTATAATTCTCTAGATTTCCAAACCTTAAAACATGAATTCAAATTGCATTAAGCTTTTCAATTTATTCAGGAACCCTAAGGTATGAGTTCTATCATCCAAACCAAGATTTTAATCATCAGAAATTTCTGGGCTAAACCACCTAAGTTCCGATTAATCTACCCTACATGCATAAGATTAAATCCTACTATTTAATCACCAATTTCATACTAAAACCCAGAAATTATATGGGGTTTACTATGATGAATCTAAAAATACATTGGACATTAAATTAAGCAAGAAGATCTTACCTGGATATGGTGATTGATGATTTCTTCTTGAATATCTTGTTTCCTCTCCACTTTGGCCTCTGTTCCTTTCTCTCTTGAGGTGGGGCTGCTAGGGCTAGGTGTTTGATTACGTGTTGGGAGTATTAGTCTTGCCTTTAATCTTATATTAACCATGGTTTTAAAAGGCGAAATGAGGCTCGACTCGAGGCTCCGCCTCTACTGTATTATCTGATGCTTGCGCCTTTTGTGACCGAGGCTTACGCCTCGAGGCCGTTGAGGCTTACGCCTCTTTTTTCTCTCCTCATTAAGGGTAAAAGTGGTCAAAAGTAAAAAAAAAAAAAAAATTACCTGTCGTTTCCAACACAATCCAACACAAAACAAGTCGTTTACTGCCCAAAGATAATTCCAATCCAAAAACCCTAGCCGATGGTCTCTTTTTTTTTTGTTTGCTGCACTAATTCTATGCCGATGTGTCTTTTTTTTTATTTTTTCTACTATATATATATATATACATTCTCTGTTTTTTTATTTTACGCAAAATCCCTGTTTTTTTACTTATAAACTGACTTTATTTTATATATAAACTGACTTTATATATAAATTTACTGTTTTATATATAAACTTACTGTTTTATATATAAACTTACTTATATATAAACTGACTGACTTTATTTTACTTATAATCCCCGTTTTTTTTACTTATATTTTACTTATAAACTGACTTTATTTTATATATAAACTGACTTTATATATAAACTTACTGTTTTATATATAAACTTACTTATATATAAACTGACTGACTTTATTTTACTTATATATATATATATATATATATATAAACTTATATATATATATATATATATATATATATATATATATATATATATAAACTGACTTTATTATTTGTATTGTGTTGTGGAATCGAGTTTACATCGTTTGTTTTCATGATAGATGTGATACATATTTTGTTCCTCGTTTAATTATTATTTTTATATCATTTTTAGTGATTTTCGTGGAAAAAAGTTGAGGCTTACGCCTCGGACCGCCTCGAGGCTTACGCCTCGCCTCACAAGAGGCAAAACGCCTCAACTATGCCTCACGCCTTTTAGAACCTTGATATTAACCTCAAATCATGTGTTCAGCCTAATTTCCCAATTTTGGACAACCCATAATCAAAGTAGCTCAATATGTCCCAACTTATACCTATACTCCGGGACCATTTCTAAAGGTCTAAAACACTTAAACGAGTCCATAAAGCCTCTCGGAATGCGTCCCAATTGTTTTTATTCCACGAGTATAGTTACAATTGAGTCACGTGTCATATATTAATTATGCACTACACATGCAATTGTTTCTACTGAAATTATTCAATATCCAAAGTAAATTTCACATGATTATGAAATAATAATAAATTAACCTATTCACAATTAATGAATTAAATTCACCGATTTAATTTTAATTCATACGAATTTTATTTTATTCCAAAAATCGATTTTATTGCATTCTAAAAAAATACGGGGTATTACATCTTCCAGATAGATAGTTGGTTTCATCTTGTAGAAAATAATAATTGATTCTTTAGAATGTGCACTTCAGATATGACGGTTTGTTTTATATGCCTGAAACTGATATCATTGCTATTTGTCATAAATGTGATGCCGTACCTAGGTTACCCTTTAAATGTGTCCACTCGTGACCTTCATCTTCGCTTGTTTCTTAACCAATGGATCCTTGTAATGTACGTGCTTTTGCTCACATATACCTCAAGTTGGGTTTGTTCTTCGCTTTCTTTTCCCAACATCTGATAAAACAACTGTTGTTTAATGAGTAAGTGCATCATCTGGTGTTAAAAATTGAGATGAATAAAGAAAGGTTGCACTTCTTTCTTAATGTACGGCTGAAACAGGCAAGAATCTTGAACATGACAATCTAATTGATGTGAACATTGCATGTTTAAGCTTTTACGTTATTACCTGATTTTATATTATTTGTACTGTGCTGCAACTTTGTAGCATGTTGCAGGACAAGTAGAGCAAGAGGGGGTTTCCACTGATCCTACCGTAAGGACCGGAATTCAAACAGGATCGATGCAAGTAGGTCTCGCAATGCAACATTTAGGCGCTCTTCTTCTGGAGCTTGGTCGGACTATGATGACCTTGCGTATGGGACGATCTGTTGTATGTCCCCAGTCTCTCTCTCTCTCTCTCTCGCTGTATATATATATATATAGAGTCGGGCTCTCCAACATATCTCATTAAACATACCTATTTTTTTTAAAATAGTAAAAAAAATAACTTTGAGTTGATATTTTTTATATGGGTTCATGATATTTCAATGTGCTCCTATAAAAATATTTAGCTCAAAATAATGTGTTTTGTTATTTTTAAAAAATAGGTAAAAAAACTGACAGTTTTTACCCTATAAAACTGTCAGTTTTTTGACCTATTTTTTAAAAATAACAAAAAACATTATTTTCAGTTGATTTTTTTTATAGGGGCACACTGAAATATCTTGAACCCATATAAAAAAAATCATCTCAAAGTTATTTTTTGTACTATTTTAAAAAATGGGTATGTTCGTAAGTATGTTGCTAGGAGGTATGTTGGAGAGCCTGTATATATATATATATATAGTGGTGTGCATCACGGGTTTTTGGTCATTTAAAATGGTTTAGGTGTGCATTGCAGGATGAAGCTTACGTGAATGCAGGTCCCGCGGTTTATATATCTCCATCAGGGCCTAATCCCATAATGGTCCAGGTATTTTGGAAACATCCTCTTTCTTGTTAGAGAATTAATTGTGTTTTTGATGTCAACCTCCATATGTTCATATCATAGATTATACCTTGTAAATCTCGATGTCAATAGGGTTGTGGAGATCCAACAACAAGAAGCCAAGTAGTTTGATACAACATTCCTTTGGTGTCTATCGACTCTAATTAATTTTTGTAATTTGATATAGGATACCTGAGAAATCTTGAACTAAATAACCCTTTAGTCATTATAATTTATCGACTTTGCAACAAAGATCCATTAGATTAGGTTTTTGTCAAATTTAACATTCTATTTGTGGGAGTACAATAGAAGATGAAAACTTTCACGAAACTTAATTGGGAAATATGCAATGTTTAAAAAGGCGGAAGAGGCGTACGCCTCGAGGCAAGGCGCTGAAAAAAAGCCTCGAGGCTTAAGCCTCAGGGCTGAATTTGAGGCTTACGCCTCAATGCACCTCATGCCTTTTTGCTGAGGTGCGGGAAAAAAAAAAAAAAAAAAAATCTTTCATCACAAAGTCTGTTTTTTTAAAGGTTAAAATTCTTCATTTTTCTAAAATTGCACCTAACTTAAAAAAATGTTGTTTTAATCTACTAACTCTTATTCTTTTTTTATTTTAGTTTAGTTTTAAAGTTGCACTTAATTTTGTTTTTCTTTACTAATTTGTTTGAAATAAGTGTATAAATTTGTTTGAAACTATATTTTGTTACAAATCTATAGTTTATTTGAAATAAATGTACAAAATTAACTTCAATATGACTTTTTTTTAAAAGGTTTCTATTTTTTGGTTTTCAACTTAGATTAATATGTTTTCTTTAACTTATACTAATATATTTTAAAGGTTGCTGTTTTTTTTAATAAACTTAGGTTAATATATTTTATTATCTTTTTAATAAACTTGCTATTTTTTTAATCTTAACTTGAAAATCAATGTTTTTTTTAATAAATTTTCTTGTTAAGTAGCATTGATTAATTTATTGTCATATTATAAAAGAACCAATATGTGAATGAAGCTAAAATAATGATTTTGCCAATACGATTTTGCATTGATTAATTTATTGTCATATTTAAAATAATCAATATGTTATAATTGATTTTCTTTTTCTAAAAAGTTATATTGGGGGGAACAAAAAAATGTCAAACTATGTTTTTTTTGTAGTTTTATTTTATATATCTTTGCTATTTTATTTTTATGGTTTTATTAGTATTTTTTTAATATTATTTTACTCTTTTTTTTTCTTTTCGGTGAGGCTTAAGCCTCAAACGCCTTGAGGCTTACGCCTCGCCTCGCCGCGACTAAAACGCCTCGCCTCGCCTTTCGCCTTTTTAAACATTGGAAATATGAAAATAAGAGCTTCTATTTGTAAAATTTGGAATTTTTTTTGACTAATCTGTTGATGGATGAATTATAGTAACATGTGACAGGGTGGTTCCCATGTGTACATACTTGTAAATTGTAATACAATGGTCTCACATTATAATCATACATCCTCATGTTGATTTGCAGCCCTTTCCACTTCAGACTAGCCCCCTATTTGGTGGTTCTGCTGCTCCATTGAATCCTGGACCTTTTGGCCCCATTGGTGTTGGGCCTGTCCCAAGACACGTCAATATTCATATTCATACTGGTACCACAAAATATAGCTTGTTTACCCTCATTATATCTAATGTTACTATCCACAATAGTATCAGGAGCCTCACTTGTGCCTTTTGCTTCAGCTGTTGGACCCAGGCCAACTAATGGAGAGGGAATGCAGGGAACACGTGTTAATGGAGCTGGCTCTGGTGTATTTCCTGCCAGAAATGTTATTGCGACAGCTATCCCATCACAACCCAGTGGTGTTGCAGCTTCTGGTGCACTGCAACCAGGTGTTACTGTTCCACAGCTAGTTCCCGACGCTGCGTCACTATCTACTGTTGTAGCTGACGTTAGTTCACGAATTAGGAATTTTGTCAATAACATGGGGAGTGAAAACCAGGCTTCATCAGGTTTCTACCATATAGCATATACAAATCTTTTAATATAGTTTTGTTCATGTTGTGCTCATAATATAATAATAATAATAATAATAATAATAATAATGATAATGATAATGATAATGATAATGATAATGATAATGATAATGATAATGATAATGATAATAATAATAATAATAATAATAATAATAATAGGGGGCATTTAACTTAAAGCCCATGATGTCGTTTTTAAAAATAATTCTTAGTCCTTTTTAAAAAAAAATAATCTTTAGTCCCTGTAACCTAGAAATAGTGAACATTATTGTGAAGACTTACAAATTTGTGTGTGGATGTGCCGTTCTGCTACGTTAGTACCGGTGGTGATGTGGTTGTGTCACGTCAGTATTTTCTGGTAACCTTTCGGAAAATGGCCGGATAATGATGACATGGCATTGCCACACCCTTATTAATGCTGATGTGGCTATTATGTTATAATGGCATTATTGAGGTTGTTAGTTTTGAAAATAAGGTGTTAAGAATTAAATGAAATAATTCTCTGGGGACTAAATATTATTTAATTCATATAATAGTAATTGTAATAATAGTAACAATAATTTTGTTGTGATGTGCTCAACTGCCATTACATAATAATGTAGGCCAACCGGAGAGTTTAGCTGTTCATAATCAGTCTGTTGAATCGAGTGCTGGAATCATGGAAAGTCGCCGTGATCTAAGAAACCTTGCTGGCAATGGTGTTGGAGAGACGAGTCAATCTCCACCTGACTGTAAGGCGGAAGTCCAGACGGTAAGTATTGTGCACAATGTGAGCCTGTGACCGGGTTGGATTCGGACTGGATGAGGTTCTCCGACTTCATTTATTAAGCCGTTAATTGTTTTAGATCTATAGTATATAAGCAGAACCAGATCCGGATTCAAATATATTCTTTTATTTACGGGTTTATTTTATGCCTATTTCATTTCTTAATTTTGGATTAAAATATATTTGAATTTTAAATATATATATGTGATATATATTACAATTTGGCATTATATATATAAATATATGCTCATATTTGTAATGCTTATGTCTTATATGTATAAGCATGTATGTGTATTTGTGAATGGTTGGATTTTTATGAAATTTGGGGATATGATTATCTACATCAAATTTCATTTCAATTATTTAGTGAGTGGATTATCATAACTTCCAACCATAAAAAGTGCATATATATATATATATAAACTTTTTATTTACCCGCTAAATGGTTTGATTTTTTTATGACATATCGAGGCGATCTCCTCACCCAAATTTGGGCAAAAAATTCAACCGTTCCCCCCCTCAAAATGGGAACTTGTAAATTCCTTAATTTAGGGTTCCCCTTCAAGCGCTTCACTACATATATTTATCATAATTTATAGAATATATCACACAGTGAGGTTCTCAACGGATTGTGCTAGGCTAGATCTGTGTCTTTGACCCATTTAATAATCGGGTATTCAAATTTTTTAATATAATCCGGATAAACGTATTGGATCCATGTCCAGTTCCGATCCATTGACCAAGGAAGCGCACATGCTCATTTTCACTCACTTTGTAGTTGTTTGTTGTCTAACATTGGGACTAATTAACCCTTTACCTCCAGACACACCCTGAAGCTACACCGGAGCCAGTAGATGATACTGAATTTGCTGCAAGATCCAGTCAGGTAACCGATAATCCTGAGGGTTCAACTGCCATTCCTCTTGGACTAGGGCTGGGAGGATTGCAAGCTAAGGTGGGTCAATGTTCTTTATATTGCATCTTAGAATATCTTCTTTCCTCGTAGTCATTATTTTTACGTGTACTGAACTACATTGATAGTTTTAATGTAAAGTAAACAGCCTTTAAAGCACCGGCACGTGGCACACGACTCAACATGACTCGACACGATATGTAAGGAAAAAAAGTAGGATCACATACACATTGGAACACCTACACACCATTATTCATATTTTTTGTATATATTATTAAAAGAAAAAAATTAACATTGTTCCACTTGTCGGATCTCAAGCCGCTATCTCACCTTGAAAAGGATAAACATTAAATCTCTTAGGGGTCACTCACAATCGTTGTCCTGGGGCAAGGCATTTGTTGTGACACAATCCCCCAACAAATTACATGCACAATCATCGAACCCATGACCATCGGTTGTAATACCACTTGTCGAATCTCAAGAGGCCCCTCACCTAAAATCAATTTGTATTATTAAGCTCGTTGTCTCGGGGCAAGGCATTTGTTGTAGTTTCATTTCTTTCGACAGTCTCCCCAACAAATGACACGGACAAGAGTCGAACACATGCCCCTAATACCATTAGTTGGATCTCAAGCCACCATCTCACCTAAAACCAATTGTCGTTAAGAAGGGTAAACTTTTAATTTTTTATGGGTTCACTCAACATTGTTGTCTTGAGGCAAGGCATTTGTTGTACTCTCATTCAAACTGTTCCAACAGTTAATAAATGTTTTATTTTCATCCCTTGATCATCTTCCGACCAACAAAAATTACATTTTGAATCCTAATTTTGTGAAGTGTAGGTCTCGAACTCTGTTGAGCATGTCCTCTAGCATGCCCCTATGTGTCTAAGCATTGCGAAGAATAAAAGAAATTTAGGACTCACTAGGTGTTTGTAGTTACTTGTAACACTTCCTTAAAATAGGTCCAAGGATGTATTGCATCTCCAGGAAAAAAATGTTTTTTTATTCGTGTTTAACTTTTGATTGTTCTTTGAGCTTGTTCTGATTTGATTGGTAATCTTAATCTCTCATCGCTACCAGTTGTTGTGGATTGATAACCTCATGTTCCAAATGGTTCAATATCTTAATCACCTTGGTGCTTTTGTCAATATGCTGTAAATTTGTTGATATTGTTCATCCCTATTTCTTATTAGTAAACCATCTCCAGCTACAAATGGCAGAATACCATTCCACATAGGCTAAAAATTGGGTTTGCAAAATGGGTATATGGGTTTGGGGGATGAAAAAAGTCTTATTACTGTTCTTTAAACTTTTCCTCTTATTCTTTGTCCTGTTATTGTCTGCTAAAACTTTGTTTGACTTTATCAGAGGAGAAGTCGGCAACCAAGACCGCAAGATAAGGGTAGCGATGGTGCGACTTCAGCTACTCCTATTAATCAGAATCAACGTTCTAGACCCGATAGGCAACAAATTTTGCAATCTCTATCATCTCTTGCAAATACAAGAAATGTGGAGAGTGTACCAATGGGTGGTGATGCTGGTGGTGGTGCCCAATTTGATCCAGCAAGTGTAATGTCTCAAGTTCTTAACAGTCCCGCTTTGAACGGTTTGTTATCTGGGGTTTCACAGCAAACTGGGGCTGGTTCTCCAGATGTTTTGAGGAATATGTTGGGTCAACTTACTCAAAGTCCGGCAATGATGAATACAGTCAACCAAATTGCTCGGCAGATGGACGACCAACATCTTGGGAACATGTTTTCAGGTTTAGGTGGTGGTGGACAGGGTGGTGGTGGTGGCGGTTTTGATCTGTCAAGCATGATTCAACAGATGATGCCCATTGTTTCTCAGGCACTCGGTGGTGGTTCAAACCTAACTCAACAAGTGCTTCCCGTGGAACGTGAACTTCAACCGTTGCATGACGAGAGATGGTCAAGCGGAGATGATCACGATCAAAATTCTCAGGTTTGTACTGACAAAATGAAGTGATGCACACGCGCGTGCCCGCACGCACACACCTGAATGTGAAGCACTCACACTAATACTTGGAGTTCCTGAAACTCCCAATTCACAAAAGATTGAAGAATATAGCTGTTCGAATTGTATAGTGCGTGATATGTATTGTACAATACCATATAAGACGACAACAAATGATACATATCGCATGACTGAGTCACAAATAGTATGTATCTTAGACGTATCGGTCTTGTTGTGATACACATCATTTCGTATCATTATGAAGAAGAATTTACTATTTACCCTATTGCAAATGAAAATCATTTTGTTCAATGTAAATCTTATTTTTTTAGTCTCTTTTATTGGTGCAATTAATTGACAAGTCATTTATTGCTGTGATTACTTCCTGCTATAGATTGATCTCCAACAAGCCGCAAGGAGAATTGAACACCGGGGCCCACCTGAGGAAATTTTCCGTTCGGTCGTTGAGAGTGCTGCTGATTTGCACGACAACAATAGTGGTGAAGGTCTTGTGGATGTATTGTGCGCTGAAGATGGTCTTGCTACTGTAAGTATTTTGTCTTTTAGTGTTTGTTTTTTCCCTCGCAACTATGAGACGTAAACTTGATGGTCTGCATGTTATTTGCCTCTAAAGTATTTGGAAAAATTCGAACCAGCCCTTGATGTTTCTTTTTTCTTTTGCTTGATGAGTAATTCAATTAGCCCCTCCTCTCAAATAATTCCGTTAAGTTGACTGATTACCTGTGTTAAGGGAGCAAACTTGCTTTTGATGGTAAAACTCAATTTTCTCTTTACTTCTATCTTAATTTTATATCCGTAAGAGTAAAAAGACTACAGATTGTTATTGATTTCTACAAATATGTTTAAATCAAAATACTAAATATTACTCCATCTCAAATAAAGAGTAATTTTTTGTTGGTGTTTAAGGATACACTTAATCAATGGAGACTTGTTCACCTATATGGAATTTGGTTCTTTGATTATATAAAAAAAGGAAAGTGGACTCTGAATTGGTATAAAGGGAGTAACTGCTTAAAATCTGTTAAATATTTAGGATTTTATTATGTTAGTATTTAAATTATTACTGATTTAAATACTGCAATCACTTAAAATTAAAATCCTAAATATTAATTTAAAATCTGTTAAAAGTAAAATAACCTAGATTTGTATCGAATAATGGTAAGTTAATAATTTCATCACAATCTGTCAAGTTAACGCAATTTTTTTTGGATCGAAAGGCCTCATTGAAAAATTTACTATACATTTAAGGGCTACATTGGTATATATAAATATAAAAAAAAAAAACAGTAAGGCAACATTAAGGTACCAATAGGTTACAAAAACAACACGAGCTGATTGGAAACTTCTTAAATACTTAAGGGGCAATATGCTATTATTTAGTAATCTAATTATATTTCTTTTTCTTTTTTTAATTTCTTGTAGGAGTTTATGGAGATGCTGCGTCGTGATATTTCTCGACGACTTCAAGATGAAACAGGATCTGCAGAGAAGCCATAATTATTATGTGTTGGTTGTTTTCTCGTATATTTATGTAATTTGACTTAAAATGGTGGTATTCATTTCGGGGTCGCGATGGTTTTAAGTTATATTGATCAGCTTGTTGTGAACCATTTTTTAAAGAATTATTTCGATGTAATGATGAATATATATAAAAAAAAGGCTTCTCCTTTCAATTTGCTTGGGACAATTATTGGTCTTTGGTCCTGCAGAAATTGTCTTCCACCTGCTACTTCCATATTTACATGGCATGAGTGCTTTTAGTTAAAACTTTTTTGCTATGCAAAATTTTGTATATAATGCAAGAAAGAATGTTGGGGTTGTAGGAAACAATTATGGGGTGTACAAATTTTGAGACAGCACGAGGATAAATTGTTTCCTCCCATCATTTTTATTATCAACATTCATGTAAATACTTGATGCTTTTGTAAGGACCTAAAGAAAGACTTGTTGTAGGGATCATGTTTTTCACATTTGATACCATTTTAAGTGAATATAATGATGAGGGTAACTGCATTTATCTTTCAAAATAAAGTTATTTTTAAGTCGGGAACTTATGCCTTTACAAAAGAATTACTACAAGTTTATGTATGAAGTCTTTACATAGGTTGACAAGAACATTTTGCTGGATACACATCTATATTTATACTAGTTGTGCCCACGTGCGTTGCACGTGTGACCATTGTCAACTTCTTGTCGTAAATAGAAAATCGAATAAAGAGGCATCCCAAGATTCCACATCCATTACAAACTAAGAAAACCATATCAATGGAATGCTGTTTTATTAAGTATAAATGGACCAATGTTAAGTTCTGAAATAAATGAATGATTTACAAACCAAATGCTAGCATATAGATGCATAGGCTAAATTCAAAAGAAAAGGTGAAACATAAGGAATCTCTTTAACTATTTTCAGAAAATTACCATAGAAATATCAATTGAAGAATTGTAATTGGAGCCATTTCCAAAATGAGGGAATACAAATAAAAGAACTGACCAATTGTTAATTAATAGCTCAGTTATTGAATTCGAGTATAAGAACCGAAAACAAATCTATTACGATGCTTTGTTTAATAGTTTATTAAAAAAGATTATGATGGACTACCCAATATGATCCAATAACTAAGTTAAAAGCTTTACTTTGGGTGTTGGTTGCAAGGAGTAGTGGCTCAAGTAAATGTGTTCGAGATAGAGGCAGATTTCACCATTGTCAATATCTTACATTGATAGTGAGACTAAGGTATTTACAAAAAGCGACTGACCTCGTGGTCTGAATCCATTAATGCGCTGGTTTTGATTTAGAAGTTGAAATATCTTCCGATGAAAGTGTATAGCCATCAATAGTAGGGTGAATTAACCATTCCATGTCGATGTGAAGTTAGGGGTGGCAATTTTAGAAACGATACGGAACAACACGAAATTGATATGACATGTCGTGTTCGTGTTGTATTTTTTTACACGAAGTCGTGTCGTGTCGTGTTCGTGTCTGAATTATGAGTCGTGTCGTGTCGTGTTATCGTATTTTTTAGGCATGAAATTTAAGAAATTATGGTATTCGTGTCGTGTTGTTTTTTATTCGGGTCGTGTTCGTGTCAACTAAAACAAACGCGAATTCGTGTCGTGTTCGTGTCCGAAAAAACCTTATCGTGTCGTGTCGGCTCGAAACACGACCCGTTGATCCGAATTGTCACCCCTATGTGAAGTTAATTGTTATCAGTGTATGAATAAAGTATTTTTTATGAGTTATATAATTTGCAAAATAAAAATGTGAATTCGTGCATTAACCTATTTTTTTGGAGTCTATGACTGTTGTAAGTGAGCAGCCTATAAAGTCTATAAAGGGCTATGGCTTGTCAAAAAGACTCACAATTGCTTCATTGAAGCCATTTTGGACGATAAGTTTAAGTACCTATTTCGTTGTTGGGTTAGATGCGAGACTATTTTAATTTAGTGTGCAACTGATGCAGAATATTGAGGAATATTTGTGACTACCTTTTTGCGTATTCAACATCTGAACAAGAACATTTTGTGTCAGTTTCAATGTCATTTTTAGTTGTGGCCTTGATGTTGCCGGCATTGGACTTATTGTACCACAGATTGTTCTCGTTTATGTCTACCATAATGATTGCAGGGAATGCGCAGAACATTTTTTGTGGAGGAGATGTACTTCAAATACTTGACTTCAAATCCAATTTAAAGGAAATGTACCTTTACATAATGGGGACAATAAGAATTTTCTTTGCTTAACTAAAAGGAGTGAAACAATGTTCTTTGGAAAAATTGAAATCAGAGAAAATATATAAAATCAGTAACTGGAATTAAATACAAATGCATTAAAATTACCTCCGAAGCGAACAGGGTATTCTTATAAGCTAATAATCACAAATGAAAGCAAGAGTTGTATGGACTAACTAAATGTAATAATAAATACCAAATTTTAATAATTCAAATTTTGAATTTGATTAAAAAAAAGTAAGATCATATTTTGGAGATATATCATGAATTGAATATCTGCTAACATCCGTAAGAATGATAATGATAGAAAATTACGCTAATTTTTTACTAAATCGATGAGGTCAGCTATTTATTTTGAAGTTAACTTAGTCACAAAAAACTGAGAAATAAAAAAAAAGGCAATTTTTAATAACAGACAGAAATGTTCAACAACCCACAATGCGGTTCAACTCTATACCTGATGTACCATTGGTTTGAATAAGTCTGATTGGGTTAGATCTGTTAGTGAACGCCGTGGCTATACTATGATAAATGTGAATTTACACATTGAAAAAACTTTTTTTTTAAAGTCCCTTTTTATTTATCTCCCTTTCCCCCTTCCACTGCATCTAGTGATCTATTGGCACATTATCAAGAAGAAGAGTTATATCTTATTTTTGTACAAATTTCCATATTGAAACCATTTTATTTCACACTCGTTGAGATTTGTGGTTGGATGGATAGAAAAATAAGAAAATGGATATCTAACTTTGTAAACAAAAATACATCAAGTTTAAAATTCAATCATTTTAATTTAACTTTTTAAAAACAAATGCCCCAATTATGTATCAAAATTGTATATTCTACAAAAGAAAGGCAAAAAATATTGGAAACAAATTAAAATTCTCTTTTGGGCATTTCCTGAAATTTATGAAGTTCTAATTAAAATTAAGACTTGGCAGTTCTTAATGCCAACCTTAACCGTATCATTTTTCTTGTTGTAACTTATATGTTTAATGTTTGGGACTTCACGTAGGCTCTTTGCAAGTATGCAAGTGGCACAAATCCTGTAACAGGGATAAGTACTCGAGCAAGCCTGGGTTGTGGGAACAGTCGACGTAATGCTTATGGCACCCCATCTTCCCTATTGTTAAGTGCTCCACCTCAGAAACTGCTTGATAGAGATGGGTTTTGTGATGAAGCCACTGGCCTTTGTGATGCTAAATAGTTGGCAAAAAAAAAAAAATCTTGTATCTGACGTGAATATATGACACAGGGATGGGTATGTAAGAAGAAGAAAAGGTATTAAAAGATTGTTAGATCGTGTCTCCGAATTGATGATATAATAAAGTAGAGAGAGATAGTTGGGTAAGAGAAAATTATGGATGGCATACTTGGAAGAAATACATTGTATGAGGGTATTCCGGACATTTAGCGGATCAAATCTTCAATCTGAATCTCAATGAATCTGTATGTAAACTTTCATAAAAGTTGAGACAATGATGAATTTGTATGTAAATTTTCTTGAAAGTTGAGTTAAGGTAAATGAATGTTATCAACAAATCTTTAAGTTTCCTTGTTCTCTTGAAAGATAAGAAGATTAATGAACCTTCTTTGTGTAACTTGAAAGATGAGAAGATTAATGAATCTTGGAATGGAGATATGATTCCTAATTTGTAGGCTGGAAAAAAATGTCTTGGGATGGAGATAGGGGATGGCTGTTTAATCGTGTGTGATAGGGGATGAATGTATTAGTAAGGTTATTATAGAAATATAACATTTAATTAGGATATTTTGGTCTTTTGACAAGTAAAGAAGAAGTTCCCTCTTTTTTAGTAGTAGTGATAGAGGAGCTACTCTTGTAAGGTCCTTACATGTGTATCTTAAATGTGGATCAATTTTTTAAAATAGTAAACAAAATATTTTAGGCTGATTTTTATTATAGAGTATCTAGACATTCTTCGAATGCCCCCAAAATATTTATTAACTATTTTAAGAAAATCAATCAATATGTCACTCTTTCAGGAACTGAAAAATTGATATATTTTGACCAATGTTTTAAAAAACGTAAGAATAATTACATGGGCCGACTTTTTTCCTACAGTGTATCTTATCATTCTATGGATACCATGCAACAAAAAAATTAGCCTAAAACATTTTTCTAATACTTCACAAAAATTAGTGAGCAGTTAAGGTCCTCATTTTAGGACCTCACACTTGTTTTTGTGATATATCGTAGGCTCCCCTTACGTTTTCAATAAAAATCATGAATTACCTCATTAAATAACTTACTCCTTTGCTCTATATTAAAAGTAAGTATTTTAAAAATAACAATAAAAAGTCAATATCAAAACTACTTTATTGTGGATTTTGGTTCCTTGATACTCTTATTGAGATTTAAAGATGATAATTGTTGTAACACCCCGACCCTAATTTATGGGTTACCCATAGTCAGTCCGGTCCGATCTGAGCGTTAGGTGTGAAGTGCAATGAAACAACCCATATAATATTACTAATCCAGTTTTATTTTAATTACCGTTTCACTTATTTAGCATGCGAATCCACTTTCAATTTAAACTATGTGAGGGACCCGCGGGAAGCGTGCCTGGAGTCCAAACATACAGAGCTACTAACGTAAAATTAAAGAGGGTACTTACCTGTATAACGCTCTCAAAATACGATACTGCACCCAGCCTGCCGTAACAAAGACGAGGGTGTAAGCCGAATGCTCAGGGGGAAATATATAACAATGCTATACACACGCACACACACACACACACACACACACACATATATATGTACTTAATGCATGAAACTCTCTTACTTCTTGAAATATTATCTATCCCGATTAATTTACCTTAATCTTATAAAAGACTTCCTCTTTCTTAATTTGACATTTATCCTTTTATTTAACACATACGGTTAAATACTTGAAACAACTACACTTTGTTTAACAGAAAGCCATTTCTTAACCGAAATTACCCTTTTTATTTAAAGCAATTTGCATTAGTATTTTCACTGAAAATCACATTTTCAACACACGCGAACACCGTATTAGAAAATACTTATTTACCCTTTGAAAACCTTTTACAAACACACCCTTGTGTTAATTATGGGTTAAACCTTTTTAGGTTGCTTAACGACCCGTTTACTCACTACACTAAACATTTCCTTTACTTTATGGACAATAATCAAATTTTCACATTTCTTGTCCACTTTAACCTTTATTGGAACATTAATTAATTCATTGTAGTTCCTTTACATTTTCACCATACAACCCATTTCTTGACATGCTCCTTATTCCTTTATCTTTTTTCTCGAAATCTTTCAATAAACCGAGTACTTTAACTGGCTCTACACCACCGGCGACCCTACCATGTGAGCTGATCAGTGATTTTGGGTCTTTTACCCTAGGGGCTCCGTGCCCTCTTTAATTATCCCGGTGTTATACGAGTCCCTTTTTAATGTGTTTTAATATTTTACAATGTCCACATTATTCCATTTTTCTTTTTTCTTTTACTCGACCGAAGCCAAAATTCGGGGTTTCACCCCAACTTGTGTTACACTTTTGAAAATTTTCATTTCATGTCCTTTACACTTAGCATTGATTTTATTCCAAAAATCATGTTCATTTAGGACCATTTAGTGTAACACCCTTTTGACATTTTTATTTCATAAAAATATTTCACTTTACATAAAATTACCATTTTACGCTTTTGTTTCCAAACTTGCCTTTTTATTACAATTTCATAAGTGTTAATCTCTCAAAAATATTTTAAGTTACTCACGCCAAGTTCTCAATGTTTTAATCCATTAACAATTATTCAACACTTTTACTAACCACTTTTCTAAGTTAGGCATTTCTTTACTTTCTTTATCCAAGAAATCCAATTACACTTAAAGACTACTTTTATAAGAGAATACCATTTCCTTTTTAACAACATTTGTTGTCTTAACAATTAAATTCTCAAATTTTAATTCAATTAATCCCACAATAATAATTAATTCCATAATTATTTAAATCATAAAAATACGGGGTATTACACTGACTCGATAGTCAGTGGCTCAGGTTGCGAAGAGCGGAATGATGACTTGAGGATTCAGTATAGTATTGGAAATCGAGGAAAACTTAAGATACGATGTTTCTTTTCCACAGTGAGTAGATTAGAGTGAGAATCTATGGGTAATTATTGATGAGACACCTATGGTAGTATTAGGTTCATAAGAGTAATGCAACGAAAGGTGTAAATCAGGCATACGGTGATGACTTGATGAGAATATTCCTCCTTGGAATGAGGGAATAACATAGGATAGTTATCAGAAAGCTCATGCGAGTTGTGTATTTAGGATAGCCTAAAAATTTGTGAAACATAGGATGTACGGTCCTAAGCTAGAATTGATTTTGATGATGAATGTGATGGTTGGTTTTATTATGATTCACATTTGGTGAGTGTCAGTATGCCTGGGCAGTTAGAATAGGTGGTGATAGAAATGGATTGAACTTGATCGTAAGGCGAGTGGAGACTCGGAGTCGATTATGTAATGTCATGGTTAGTAAAATGGTGAGTGATAAAACATTTCACAAATTAAGTATTTAGTGACCTTATTGTTGAGGACTTCGATGATTTGTCATGGATGATTTCTAGGATTTGGAATAGAAAATGGGGGAAACCATAAGCTCAAGGATTAAAGGATCTAGAATTTTGGGGACAAAGTTCTCCAAGGAGGGAAGTTTGTAATAACTTGTCCCAGTAATTCAATTAAAATTTGTATAAATTATAATGGAATGAGGATTGATGATAATTATAAGGAAATTGTGGATTGAAAATTAAAGAAAACAAAATAATGAAAAATATTAAGGGTCATTCGAACGGTTATAAGGGGTCATTCTAACGACATCCTAGTATCATTAGAAGCGAGATGGATCTCGTAAGATACAGGGCTTCAAACGACATGCCACTGAATTATAGCGGCAGGTCGCGTGAAAGATCGTGCGAACCAAACATCGAACGAGATGGAGAAGTCATTAGAAGACTTGGGCTTGTCATTCGAATGACGTAAATCGAAAATGTTTAATCCAGTTTGCCCTTGTGTGCTGTAATGATTTTAGCCAATGGATCTTTGAGCTGTTGAGCTCAGATCAACCCAGAAGGGCCAAAATGGGATGTTTGGCCTTTGGAAGGGTTTTATAAGGGATTTTTGATATATTTGGGGTATTTTGTAAGGAAAATGGAAGAAGAGAGAGAGAGAGAGAGAGAGAGAGAGAGAGAGACGTGGGTGGTCTTCCACCTCTGTACGGACATATTTTTATAAATGTCCGTCACAATTAATTATGTCCTATACCCTTACAACCGTCGAAGAAGTTCATGAGAAATCTACATAAAGACGGATCCTAATATATCAAGGTTCTTCATCAAAAGGCCTCTGCAAAGTTTACTTTGGTAAGGTTATGTTTTAAATACCTTAACTTTGCACTTAGAGCTTTGGGATGTTTTTACAAAATATTTTCTAAGTGTTGGAGCGGAATTTTTCGTCAAAATTTGAGAATGAGTAAATTTTCTAAGTCTTGTAGCGTTCCTCGATTTTGATGCTCAGGTCGTTCAAGCAAGATTCCATCTCGTTCGAGCGACATTGAGATGTCGCACGATGTCGTTCAAAGGACACGTGTCCTTCGTTCGAGCGAGATCCCATTTTCGTTCTAACGACCGAGGCAGCGCGATTTTCTATAAATACTCATTAAATGGTTTCGTTTTCTTTAAGAAGTCCCAGCGTTTTGAAAGATAGAAAATTTCGAATCTGCAGAATTCTTTTTGACTTCTTCTTTTAGGGTTTCCATCCCTTTTGTTTTCAATTCACAAATATCCCATATGCTTTGGTGAATTGTTTTGGTGTTCAAGAACACACTTTACTTTTGTTCATTCTTTGTGGGGAGAGCTCTACAATCGACAACTGCGTGCTATTATGGAGGGAGTCCTTATGAAGATTTTAGACTGCGTGTCTGAACTGCGCGTCCTGGTATTGCTGAGTTATTTCTAGCCGTTGCTTTGGAGGTTTGACGAAGACACTGTGCGTTACTCTTGTGGGCGAAAGCAAGATGGTATGCAAGTCAATGGTCTTGTAAACTTATCAGACTTCTAGAAATAAAAGTTTTTGCCCTTCGGGGATTTTTCCTTAAATTTGTGTCGCATGTTTTATTTATGGTTTGACACACGCACCCACGTGGTTGCTTCTTTAGGGGTTGTTTCTAAATAGACTCTAATTAAACAAGGTTTAATTGGAAACTTGCGAATTAATTTAATCAATTATCACACACCATCATATTTTACAATCTCCTTCCACCATAAACCACCATTCCACCACCATTCCACCACCATTTCATGTAGTATTCTACCATGTTCAAGCCTACAATACCCATTTCCACCGTTATTGAATAAGAGCTATGAATTTTGGAGGAATATTGGGTAATTTTTGGAGAAAATGAAGATGGGTTTTCATGGACCTTTAAGTGAGTCTTGCTTGGAAATTTGGATGGATCACATTTTGGAGATTTTGAAGGATGCATTTGGTAACCCCTTAAGACCACCTTTGGAGGTGGGGGTTGATCCTCCTACACTAACATTTCTACCACTATTGGATCCCTTAGAAGTGGGAAAACCTTACTCTTAGTATAAGACTCTATTTGCATATTTCTAGTCTTGTAGTTAGACTATATGAGTAGGGTGCATTTCATTAAATGATGTAATTAATATGTATAGAATAATAAACATTTTTATGAATTAAAAATGTTGGTAACATGTTATTTTGTTGAAGATAGAGAATGAATAAACATTTCAAAGTTTTGAAATATTAAAAGTTGACATTTTATGAAAATGGTGTATTTTCTAGAAAGATTGGTATTAAACATTTTATGAAATAAAATGTTTGAAAATGATGATTGGCCTTGTTAAACATTGGTGAAATAATGTTTTAAATCTTCTTGCAAAAATGAAGATTTTATGAAAATAGACATTTGTTGAATTTGAAGAAATTAAATGTCTTTTATGCCTTGAAAATGTAATTCTGCAAGTATAATGAATTTCTAGAATGAATAATGTGTTCAAACCATTTATTAGGATTTTAAGGATTCAAATCCATCTTCTCATGCATATAAACTTATAGTAATTTGGCACTAAGTGTATAAACAAGTTTGAAGAAGAATTAGTTGGGTTTAATCACGAAATGATAAAAAAGTGAAAATTCTAGTCTTCAAGTGTGTGAAACAAGGGTTAAAATATGATAAGGATAAAGTATAAGACTATATGTAAAATAAAAGAAAGTGTATTTTCTCATGAAAGTGGTTTTAAGTGTTAAGGGATTTCTTGAATAAAGAAAGTAAATAAACGAGTGGTTTGGGAATTTGTTAATAAGGGTATTGAATAAGTGTTAATGGGTGAACATGGAAAAGTTAATGTGTATAACTTAATAATGTTTTAAAAGATTAACACTTATAAAATTGAAAAGGAATCAAAGAGGTAAAGGTGTTTCTAATTAAGAAGAATATTACTCCAAGGTTAAAAAGGGTGTTAATTTATAGTTGAACCACTTTAAAAACATCTTGTTCCATGTGTGTGATTTAAGTTCTTTCATATTATTTATCTGTGATTATAAAATTGGAATCAATCCAATTTTAGATATTAACTTGTTGGCATCGTCTGTGGCAACGATTGTCTATCATCGTTCTCTACCAACTTGTTTCCATCATGAATAATTCGGAGAGTAGTAATCGAAATGACAACAATCCTTCCATTCCATCTCCTCCTCCTCCTACTGCTGATTTAAATGGAGTCTTGATGAATCTTGCCAGAGGGCAGGAGGCAATGCAAGAAACCATGAGGCAATTGGCTCAATCACTATAAGCAAGATCTATTGATCTATCGACGCAAACCGTGGCACCATTGCCTGGAAGAGGAGTACCTCCACTCTGTCTCAGGAGAAGTCATTCAAGATCGTCTCGTGATAGGTCCTATCGTGCGGGAGACACTTCATCTATTAGGTCCTTCGAGCCCTATTTCATTCCAAAGAGACCAAGCGTCCTGGAAAGATTAAGTAGGGAATCAACTTTTGATCGGTTGAACCCTAGAGCAAATAGAGGTCCTACTAGGAAATTTTCCCGATCACATGGGAATCGGGCCGATCAACGTGGGGAATTTATTAGAACCAGATCAAGCGTCTGACGAATTGCGCACTGAGCAGACTTCCGAGGAAGAGAGCTCGGCGCATATGCATGGTAATGCTGGTCGAGTAGCTTCAAACAAGTCTAATACTAAGGATCTCGCATGGAGAGGATCAATCCAGCGATTAGAAGATCGGTTGGGAGAAATTTCCAAGGCAAAGTATCCACTACAACGCAATTTAACAAAAGTATCCCCTTTCATTCAAGCCATTGTGGATTTTCCTACTCCATACAAATTCAAGCCACCAGCCATCACCCCCAAGTATAATGGCAAGACTTATCCTGTTTTACACATAGAACAATACCAAGTTGCAGGCAATATATATGATGTTCTTGACGAAATGAGATGCAGAGCTTTCTCGAGTACCATTACTGGCTCAGCCCAAATATGGTATAATAACTTACCTCGAGGACAAATTGTGACTTTTGGTTAGCTCGCCGAGCTATTTATTAGCAATTTGTGCTTTGGGGCTAAACTAGCCAAACAAGTAGCACATCTTGTGAATGTTATGCAACGAGTTGGAGAAACTACTAGGGAGTATATTACTCGATTCAACCATAAGAAGTTGGAGGTAGTTAACTATGAAGAGAAGACAACGATAGCTGCTTTAATGAGAGGATTACTTCCTGAGAAGCTGTATTACGCTTTGGAAAAAGATCCACCTAAAACCGTGGACGAACTCATGGCCAAGGCAGGGAAAATAATGAATGCCAAGGAAGCAATGACTCCTAAATAGGAACAAACATCAAATCCAGTTGATAAAAGGAGCCTAAAGAACTAAAGGAAACTAAGGAGAAAAAATGGATAAACCTAAAAAGTTTGCTGAATACACTCCCTTAACTGTGGGAGTCCATCACATTCTGGAGGAGATCAAGAACATCAAATATCTAAAATGGCTAGGAAGGACGCAGATGCCACCCCACAAATAGACAAATCTAAATATTATGAGTTCCATAAAGATCATGGACACACCATTTATAGGTGCATCGCTCTAAAAAAAATATATTAAAATGCTCATTCGCTGAGGAAAACTTAGCAAATTCATTGATCAGCGGGAGAACAGAGAACCAGATAGAAGGTCAGCATCGCCTTGAAAGCCTAGAGACAATAGAAAGAGAGATCGTGATGATTATGAAGGCAATTTGGATCTTTCAAAGAAACCTAAACAACCAGAGAAACAAATTAAGATGATTACTTTCGGTTCTTTTGATTGTTAACTTATTTCAGGGGATGTGCAAGAGGAGGAGACAAAGTTGCTGAAAGAAAAATCTTACCTAAATGAAGCTTGTTCCCTCATCAAATGCATCAACCTAAATGATAAAGATGAAAATAGACCCATGAATGTGAAGAAAGATAAACTAGTCATCGGCTTCTCAAAAAATGACTTATCGAGAGTATTGTACCCACATGACGACCCCCTAATAGTCACTATCAGAATTGATGAAGCCAGAATTGCCAGGGTCCTAGTCGATAATGAAAGCTCGGCTGATGTTTTATTTTTTTTATTGTTTCTAATGTCTGGGCTTAAAAGTTAGTCAATGTGAACCATGCCATAGACATTTGATAGGTTTTTCTGGAGAAAAAGTCTATCCACTGGGAACTGTGAAATTAGAAGTCTTGCTTGGCGTTTGGCCGATCAACCGAACAAAGAAGATTCATTTTTTTGTTCTTGATAAAAATGTTGAATCTTCTTATAATATCATTCTTGGTAGGGTTGGATTGAAAAAGTTTGAAGCAATACCACCCACCGTCCATCAGTGCTTGAAGTTCCCCACTCACTTCGAAGTTAGTATAGTCAAAGGTGATCAAAAGGTGGCCAGATAATGCTATTATACTTCTACTGAGCAAGGTGATGTTGTAGATTTGAAGAAAAAGACTGTCACATACCAAGTGGATACTTTAAATCCTAAAGAGGAGACTAAGGTATTAAAAGGGGAGGTTGTGGAAACCATGGAAAATGTGATCCTAGATGATGAAAGACCAGAAAGGACCACTCAGATTGGCTCTACCTTAGCACCATCCCTCAAGAAGGAATTGATTGCATTACTTAAGGAGCGGAGAAGTGTTTTCGCTTTGAGCCACGAAGATATGCCTAGAATTGACCCTAATTTCATTTGTCATGAGCTTACCATTAACCGGGATGCTAATCCGATTAAAAAAATATGTATAGTGTTCAGTCCCGAGATAAATGTATCTGTACACGAAGAAGTGGAAAAATTACAGAAGGATCAATTTAAAGATATCATATATCCTAACTGGCTAAAAAATGTAGTAATGGCGAAAAAAAAGAATGATAAATGGTGAATGTGCATGGATTTCACTAATCTTAATAAGGCATGTCCAAAAGATCATTTTCCTTTACCAAGAATCGATCAATTGGTGGATGCAACTACTAGCCACGAGCTACTCAGCTTCATGAACGCATACTTTGGTTGTAACTAGATTAAAATGAACCCTGAAGACAAGGAAAGTACTTCTTTTATCACCAGCCGAGGAACCAATTATTACAATGTAATGCCTTTCAGATTAAAGAATGAAGGGGCTAGTTATCAGAGGTTGTTCAATAAAGCATTTGAAGAGAAAATTGGGAAAAATATTGAAGTTTATGTAGATGATATGCTCATAAAAAGTAAACAATTTGCTGACCACATTATAGACCTCTCTCATACCTTTGATCAATTGGAGAAGCATCAGATGAAGCTCAATCCGACTAAGTGTGTATTTGGAGTAAGAGAAGGAATGTATTTAGGTTTTGTTGTCAATCAGAGAGGTATAGAGGAAAATAATATAAAAATCAAATCTTTCCTTGAAATGCAATCTCCAACCAGCAAGAAGGAAGTCCAAAGTCTCACTGGAAGAGTAGCTGCCCTGAATCGCTTTGTGTCCCGAGCAATGGATAAATTCCTTCCGTTCTTCCAGGTGTTGAGAAAAACTTTTGAGTGGAACAAAGAGTGTGAAAAGGCATTCCTAGAATTAAAAAAATGCATGGGTTCACTACCATTATTATCCCGACCAGTAATCGGGGAGAAGTTGATCTGTATTTAGCCATTTCTGAGTCAGTTGTTAGCTCGGCACTCATCCGACTAGAAGATGGAGTGAAAAAACCAGTTTACTACACTAGTAGAGCCTTCATAGGAGAGTAGATCAGATACCCACGCCTAGAAAAACTAGATTTAACACTAATTGAAGCATTCAGATAAATGAGGCCTGTTTTCAAGCTCACACAATAGTGATGTACACGGATTTACCTCTTTGGCAAGCACTTCATAAGCCAGAGAAATTAGGAAGACTTATGTGTTGGGCGATGGAATTAGGTGAATATGATATAAGTTATGATCCCAGATCATCGATGAAAGGTTAGGAGGTAGCTGATTTTATTGCAGAATTCACATATTCATAACAGACTTCTTCGAAAGAGAGTTCAGAACAACAGAATTCTCTGGAAGAGAGTTCAAGGAAAACTAAGGTTGTGGCTGACCAACCTGAGTCATCTATTATTCCCGAGCTTGCTCTGAAATACTTGTAAGAAAGAAAGATGATTTTCAAGCATGGAGTGTTATCTACTTAATGTTTTGATATAGAGATTCCCTTATGGAAATTATACGTGGAAGGATCTTCATGCACTACAAGCAGTGGAGCTGGTATTATTCTAAATACCCCTGATAATATTGATGATGAATATGCACTAAGATTCAAATTTTAAGCCTCAAATAATGAGGCCGAGTATAAGGCACTAATCACGGGATTGGAGTTAGCTTTTTCATTGGGTGCCGAGCAAGTAATAGCCCATAGTGATTCTTAGTTAATTGTCAATCAAGTTCTACAGAGTCAAAGGATATTTAATGGTTAGATATTTGGCCAATACCCTGGAAGTGATGATCAAATTTCCTGCTATCCAAATACTCAGAATCCCAAGGATGGATAGTGCCCAAGGAGATGCACTTGCTCGGCTAGCTTTAGCAACCAGGATTGAGCTGAGAAGGAGCATAACGGTGGAGATCCTAACATATAGAAGCATCGAAGAAGATCTTACGATCAACTTTATTACCATGAATTCGGGACCATTATAGATTGATCCAATCAAGGACTACATTGATAAAGGTATTCTACCCACTAACACAAAGGATGCAAAGAAACTGAGATACAAAGAAATAGGATATGTCCTGTAAAGAGGAATCTTGTACAAAAGGGGATACATCGTCTCCTTACTATGATGTGTTATCCATCATAAATCGAAGAACTAATCAAATAAGTGCATAAAGGCTCTCGTGGATCTCATTAAACTAGATGGTCGTTGGTCCGATGAATTTCTATTCAGGGATATTACTAGCTGACCATGAAAGAAGATTGCAAGAACTTTGATAGAAAATATGACAAATGCCAGAAGTTTGCACCAATTTATCGAAGACCTGGCGCTGCCTTGACACCAATTACTTCACCCTGACCTTTTTCCATTTCGGGAATTGACTTGGTCGTCCCATTGCCGACCACAAAAGGGAGGTTCAAGTACTTGGCAGTTGCAGTATGTTATTTCACTAAGTGGGTTGAAGTTGAGCTAATGATGGATATGCCATATGAAAAGGTTTTTCGGTTCATATGGAAGCATATCATCTGTAGGTACGGGATGTCATATACTTTCATTACCAACCATGGTACTCAGTTTGGCAATGATGAATTTGAGGCTTATTGTGTCCAATCAAAGATTCAAAAACTTCATTCTGCACCTGGACACCTGTAATGAAATGTTCATACTGAGATCATAAATAAAATTTTTCTGGATGGATTGAAGAAGAGACTAGAAGCAGTAAAGGGTAATTGGATAAATGAGCTTCATTATATTCTTTGGGCTTACCGAACGACACCGAGAACCACCACTGGTGAAACTCCATACATGCTTGCATTTGGCACTGAGGTTGTAGTACCAAGTGAGATAGGGCTACCCAGTCACAACGTGCTCAACTTTGATTCTCCAAAAAGCGATCTGACGAGGAGATTGGACCGGATTTAGTGAAAGAAGTGAGGGAAAATGCTGCTATTAGGCTTGTTGCTTACCAACAGAGTGTGTGTGTGTGTGTGTGTGGGGGGGGGGGGGGGGGGGGGGGCTTGAAGATAATCTCTGGATTAGAGATGAGCCTCCCCAACTAATAGAAGAGACCTTAAGGTAAGGAGACAACCTTAAGAGATTGAGACAGCTCAGCGAGGTAGCCCAACGTGGCAGCCCAGTAAGGAGATTGACCGATACATCTTACCCTTTACTTTTTTGGGGGGAAATGACTTGATTTATTCATAAGAAGTATAAGAACTTGCCTCTTCTAAATAATAGACATCACAAAAAGAATCAGAAGAATGATAAGCAAGAAGGAGTAAAGGAGGTTCTTTATATACTAGAACCCTTACAATAACATAAGGGAAAGAAGAAATCAAAGACACTTTGACACAACCTGAAATAAGCATAAAGCACCAGTGGCCTCTAGATATGTCTGAAAGAAGGAAAACCTCATTTATCAACTCTAATAAGGCCCTTAATTTTCTTTGGAAAGTCCTTATAACAAGAAGAGAATTTTTTATTTGAATCTGAACTCTGCCTAATTTAGCAAGAAAGTTTTCTACCTGATTTGCCTCTCTGAAAATATGACAGCTTCTGAATTGTAAATTTTTAAAATTTGAACATTTTATGCACATGCTAGTGAATTTTTCAAGGAATTTTTCCTTTACCTTGAACATCATCAACTAAGACTTTAGAATGACTTTCAATAACAAGATCATAGTCTTTTAAGTCCTTATAGAACTCCAAACCTCTCAACATTTCCAAGGCCTTTGCTTCCATATTAGAGACTTCTCCAAACTGATCATAGAAAGCCCAAATCATATCCCCTAAATGGTTTCTTAGAATACCTCCACCTCCTCCCTTTCCCGGGTTTCCTCTAGAACTTCCATCTACATTGAGTTTCAATACACTTGAAGGGGGATTATACCATTTAATTTATAGCCTCTGCCTTGGAACCTGTTCAACAAAGAAAACTTTATTGGCCTTGATTTCTTGCTTGATATGGAAGATCACTGATGTCACACTGGGGGAAACAACAACATATCGACTTTTATTTCTAGAAGACCATAAGAACCAGCAGACTATTGAGGGGATAACTATACTGATCAACTGATTAACCTTAGCTCCATGAAGCCACCATTTGAATAATTGATTTCTAATACCACATCCCTTTGTTCTTTGGATACTAAAGTCCCTATCCATTTGGTCCCAAATTCTGTCCGCTATATCGCCTTCTTCAAAACTACGATCAGTGGTTTCTTCTTTTGGGCTTAAACAGCAGAAACACTTTGGTGGACCTCTAAAACCTATAGTTTTTATCTTCTCATCTATTGGGAGAAGGTTGTTAAGGAGTTTCCACATAAAGAGGGACATTTTTGGAGGAAGTTGCTTGTACCAAATGAACTTTGAACTGAATCTGGAAACTCCTTTGGTTGAGAAAGAACCTGTACTAGAAGGCTTACATATTAAGGTGTCTGGAGAATTTGGAATAACCTCTTGAAAATTCAAAATTTATTGAGCAACGACCGAATTAAAAATGGAAGAAACTTTATCTTCATTCCAGTTATGTCAGCATCCCATAACTCGTTTACCAGACCTAAATCAGACTCAGGATAGTTTTTGGAATCTTCAATTCCCCAGTTGTCCAGCACTATATCAATATTACCTTCTCCAATAATCCACTTCGGATGATCTTCTCTCTTTTCTCTGATTGAACACAACATGTTCCATGAATGAGCACCACCTCTGATAGGGGCCACAGTGTGATGAAACTTACGACAGTAAGAAGCATACATATATTTTTCCCATAGAGAAGATTGAGATCTAAAAGGCCACCACAATTTCATAAAAAGAGAAGAATGGACATCAGAGACGAGTCTAACGCCCAATCCACCTTCTTTGATTGGCCTAGCTATGAACTCCCATCTACACCACTAGTGTCTAGGATCATTAAAAGAAGAACTCCAAAAATATTTAGATAGAAGAGAGTTTATTCTAGAGAAGATTGCTTTTGGAGGGGATAAGGCAGAAACAAGATATACAGTCATAGAAGATAGCATTGATTTGATTAGGACAAGTTTTTACCTCCTGGACTCAAGCATTTTGCCTTCTAACCTTGAATTTTGTTTTTGATTTTCTTGACCAAGTCTTCAAAATAAGAAATCTTCTTCCTTCCACTGTAGATAGGGCAACCTAAGTATGTGATTGGATCATCTTTGAGTTGCATACCTGTACAATCCTTCAATTTATTTAAAAGCCTGAGACTAATTTGTTTTGAGGGCACCATACTGCTCTTGCTTATATTGATTAACTGATCAGAGACTTTCTCATACAAACTCAGAGTCTTCATCATGTTCTTGACTTCCCTCCTCACTCCAGAGCTGAAAATAATGATATCATCTATAAAAGACAAATGGTTAAACATAGGACTGCCTATTGGCATTTCATATCCCACATAATTCGATTTGTACATTAAATCTTCCAAATTTTTTGAAAGAACATCAGCCATGATAATGAATAAGCTAGGGGAAATAAGATCCCCTTGCCTAAGACCTCTTGAGGATTTGAAAAAGCCTGCATTCTCCCCATTGATCATTATAGTGAACCAAGCATTAGAGATGAGTCTCCAAATGAGGTCCAACCATTGCTCCCAAAAACCCATTATTCTCATGAATTTAATCAGAAATAGCCAGGAAACCCTATCATAAGCTTTAGCCATGTCCAACTTCAAGATGATATTCACTCCATAGTTTTTATTGTGGATTATAGATAAGCATTCTTGAGCTAATAAAACATTTTCCGTGATTGATCTGCCTTTTATGAAACTTGATTGAGCTGGGGATATAATTTGGTCTAGAAAGTTAGCAACTCTATCATTTAAAATTCTATAGAAAATTTTATTGATGAAGTTTTGCATACTTATAGGCCTGAAGTCATTAAAGGTTTTTGGATTGGCTATTTTAGGAATCAAAGAAATTTTTGTTGTTGTAGTAGCTTTTGGGATGGTATATCCCGCAAAGAAGCTGTGAACTACCTTCAAAATGTCAAATTTAATGTCTTCCCAGAAGAAATTGAAAAAGAAACCATTGAATCCATCCACCCCTGGCCCACTAGATGCATCAAGACCCTTCACTGTTTTCTCTACTTCTTCTAAAATAGGCCATTCAGTAAGCTTTTGATTTATCTCATCAGAAATTGAAACAAGAACACAACTCAGCAGCTGGTCTTCACCTCCTATATTAGTACTCTCTTGTGAATGGAACACCTATGTGAAATGAGCTACTTCTTTGGCTTGAATATCCTCCTTTGTAGAGACCCAAGAACCATCACTCTTCTTGATGTTTTTAATTAAAAGACTTCTATGCTTACTTTTAACCATTCTATGAAAATATGCTGAGTTTCTATCTCCTTCCAGAGACCACTTTTCATTTGCATTTTGGCCCCAAAACTCTTGTTCTATCCTAAGACTTTTGTTGTGCATAGCATTAGCTTTTGAGAGATCTTCTTTATTTTTCTCTGAGGGATCTTCTTCATAATCTAACTCTGTTTTTAATAGACTATCCTCAGCATTCCTTGCAGATTGAAAGAAGTCTCCATAACAATTTTTACTCCACCTACTAAGCTTTCCCCTTATAGCTTTGAGCTTGAAAGAGATGGACATGATTGGATTACTGCACTCCACTCCTTTCCATGTGGATCTGACTATAGCAAGGCATTCTTCCTTCTCAGTCCAGAATTTTAAAAAAGAAAAAGATTTTGAGGGCCTTTCATTAGCTATCTTACCAATTAAATGGAGAGGATTATGATCAGATATGCTTCTATTAAGATGATTAACATCCCAAAAATAACCAATTCAAGACATTTTTGGTTCATTAGCACCCTATCCAATCTACACCAAATATTCTATCTTGACTCCTTTTATTAAACCAAGTAAATTTTAAACCTTTAAAACCCATATCGACAAGGCCATTAGCTTCAATACACTCTAGAAATTCATACATAGCACCAGAGTTTACTGCATTGCCACCTGCTTTCCCTGATGGGTGCAATGATGTTAAAGTCACCTCCTAACATCCAAGCTGAATTCTTATCCGTAGTAGACAAGTGTTTCCACAACATTCTCCTTTTATTTCTAATGCAGCTTGCATACATAAAGCTACACTGCACTACTTTATTTTTCCCGCCTAGCTTGACTTGAAAAGTAATGCATTGAGACATATCAGACACTACATCCCATTCAACTCCTTCTTTATAAAAACACCATATCTTACTGTTAACATTGTTAACATTGGATTTTCATGAAGAGAACCCAAGTTTCAACATATAACCTCTAATATTCTCAATTATTTGCTTTGGCTCTGAAATAACTAACAGATGAAGCTGATGAATTCTCTTAAGTCTCCTAATTTCACCTTTTTTTGAGATCCCCCTAATGTTTCGGATAAGATAATCTATCATTTGGAACATTGAGACGTTTTAGAGTTAGAGCTGGGCTTTCTCATAAAGTTACTGCTAGGATCCTTCTTAAATCTCCCCTTTGTGGAGGAATTTTTCTTCCTTGTAACTGTTGTATAACCTTTATGTTGCTCGTTTCTGGATTGAGGGGTGTTCTCCCCATTTTCGTCTAGCGGGTACTTTGTATTCACTGGACTATTATTGTTTAGAACCTCTGAGTTCAAACAATCCACTCTGGTAGGCATTTTAGCCTCCCCTTATGCCATCTCTTCCACTGTGTTGTTACTGGACTCTATCTCTACTCCTGCAGAATTACCAATTATACCCATTGAATTATGAGAATAAGGTGGCATATTTGTAGGTGACATTGCTTTGGTGGTTTGATTAGCTTCCTTTGCCTCTGGGGGTAGTAATTGGTTGAATTCTTTAAGGTTTTTTGGATTAGACTTGAAAAATGAAGATATTAAGGTTTGGGAATTAACTTTCCTGTTGCTTTCTCTTCTTTCTTGAGTTTCTCCTTCTTCATTTTCTGTTTTTTCACCACTGTCTTCTTTATTAGATTCTTCTTCTTACTGGAATGCTTCCTTTGTTGATTATTTCCCAAAAGATTTTTGAACCCATTCTTTAGTAGAAACTTTACGATGTGCTTCAGCACTTTTTTCCTATTGTTGAATTGTCTCTACTGAGTTAGACTCCACTCCCTTCTTTATATGACATTTTTCTTGGTCATGTCCTTTCTTGTCACAATAAAAACAAAAAGGGGGCAAGTATTCGTAGACTATAGGTTGCCAAAAGCCAGTACCTTTGTTTTTATTACCAATCCAAATTCTCGGTGGAAGGGTCTTTTTGAGGTCTACTTCAACACACAATCTTGCCACACTTGGATGAGCTAGGGAGTCAGTAGCACCATCCATCTTTAAGGGGATTCCCACAACTTGTCCAATAGAGAATAAAGCATTCTTATCGTACATGTGTATAGGGATAATAGGTAATATAATCCAAACCGGAACAATGGAAGATTCCTTATTCGAATGAAAATCTATGTCCCATTTAAAAGTTCTCATTGGACATCTCTGTATGAACCACGTATCTTTTAGCCATAGATGATGAAAATCCTCCTCATGATCCAAACGAATTAGGACATGTTTATGATCGACAAGGCCAATGTTGAATGAAGCTTTTAGTTACAAAGAGGAAAAGAACTTATGAATGATATCTATTGATGGTCTACCGTGCCAGAACTTCCCCACCAGAGTCAATCTGAATGGAATCGCCATGTCTTGTAAAGTTGACTCATCATACATGATTGTTGGTTCTCCTTTAAAAGAGGATGGTTCTTGTGAAGATAATGGGGACAATTTTTTTGAACAGACTGCATCTGTAAAAGACTTTGGTTTTGAGGATGGCTGAATAATTTGTGACGTGGGTAGAGGCAGGTGGGAAGAAGGAGGTAAGGTTAAAGAATCTTGCATGCCCTCCCCTTCATGAGGAGAGGGAGGGGGAGCCATGAAAACCCTAATAGGATAAAGGGTTCTAGTCTTACCCTTTACTTCCTGTTTGTTATTTAGTTAAATTGTTAACAATGATTGAAATGACGTAACAATTGTAATATTTATAGTGTGAGGTCAAACGGTACTCACGAGAGACCAGGCCTGGAAGGGACTGGGAGAGCTTACATTCTCTACCGAACAACCTCTCCGTGGGAACTTTAGAGGGACTTGATTTGGAGGATTGAGAAGTAAGGCAGCGTTAGGGCTTGTTCTGACCATCTTAGATACACCTGGTAAAACACTAAGTAACCTCTCACTATGGAAGCTTGTGCGGAGTACCCTTGAGTTCCATTATTTGTTGACCCTTGAGCCAAACAGTCCCTTACCTAATGTCACATCTACTTTATGTGATGTCACTAGCTAGCTAGTCGCTGTCAAATCCAAACTCGAGCAAACCACTATGGTATTGGGGCTGTCAAATAGTTTGGTGAGCCACTTCTGTGGTGACAGTCTTCTGACGCACAATGGTTGCGAAAAAGGCATGTCTTGGCATTTAATGTTTATGACGTAGAGTTAACTGGTCCATCCGACATTTAATGTTTGTGACATTAAGTGTGGGGGGATGTCTGTTCATAACTGTGAAGGACTGAGGCATTTTAGGAGTGGTGTGTGGGCTATTTATTGGCCTCAACCACTTTTAAGAGACATAGTTCTTTCTGGAGATTATTGCTAGAGAGAGAATAAGGATTAAAGGGAAGTTATTGCAAAGCCAGAGTTCTTGCTCACCCACTATTGTCATTTATTACGAAGCTTTTAATAGCTAAACAGAGATCTTTCAGAGGTTGTTGGTGTGTTGGCTGCCTACCAAGGTGCATCTAGGGTGCTTAATCATCTCTCCCTTTGAATGAGTTACTTATAAGTTCCTTTTATTATTTTTTTGAGACATACACAAGAGTATTGTGAGTTCAATCCGAGTGTTAATCATATATAATACTGTGGTTTTACTTGTGTTTATTAAAGGGTTTATGGGTTATCATTTATCACTATACTTGATGATGTTGTAAATAGCACCACCAGATAAGGTGTTGGCAGGCTCAAACTAGTGATAACATTGGCAGTATACGAGTGAATATATATAGTATAAGGAGGTGAGGAGAAGAGGATGAAAACTTGTATGTAAGTGGTTCAACCAATCTGGCCTACATCCACTGTGAGTGTGTGAGTAATATCACTAGATGAAGGCACTAAAGGACATATATACAATCTCTCAAGCTTTCTCTCTCTACTATGTAAAATAACAGAGTTTCAGCTAGGTTTGCAATTATGGATCCTTTTACAAGGTAGATAATGACCTCTTTATATAGTACTTGGGGGGTGTAATGTACCCCCCAAGCATGTAACGAGCATGTGCATAAGGATCAAACCAGTATGAGAGTGACACCTGGCTGATCTTTGGTAGATAATGATGACCTCAATATTCCCTCACGCGAGGGGAATGATTCAGTTATAAATGATTTGTCCACGTGTGCCAAACCTTACATGTGCTTGTAAATGCTCGGCCCTGTGTCCTTGACTGATGCGACGTCGACCTGGACGAGTACGAGGCTAAAGCAGTCAGATGTAGTTGCTTTGTCTTGTCAATATCCGTGATGACCTCGGCCAGGAGGACTAGCTGAGGTTAGGCATGAGGTAGCTGCGACATCAGTTGTGGCCGATGATGACTTCGACAGATGATGATGTTGGCAGTTGAGCCCCTGAGACTCTACTGACCTCGACCGATGGCCAGCCGAGGTTGGTATATGAGGAGCCGACCTTATAAGAGACGACTTTGTTGATGGTTGTCATAAGCTTCTGGTCACCTCGGTTGTGAGACTGGCCGAGGTTAGTTACTCTGAGTAAGAGGGTGCACTTTGGGCATATCAATCACCCCTTAGCCCTTAGTCTTCTATGTAATTAGATGACTGAGGGGTATGTAATTAAGGCCGAGGTTGGATTTCTCTGGGTGCCAATATTTTCTTGACACATGTAACTTGCTGAAGTGAGTAGCATGGTTATTAAGGTGTGATGATTCTGACTTGCCCTTTAGGTTACCTAGGGAAATGATGGTGCATTGGGACTCGCGCCTCATTATTGGATAGGTTTAAAAACCCTCATATCTCCTCTCTCTTTCTTCTTCTAAATTTCTTCCCGCCTTAGCTCTCTTTGCAACTGCAATTTCTTTAAAACCTCCACTATTGGATGCCATTGAAGGTTTCCTTTGCTTTCTACCATCCTCTTCCCTTACTTGCGACTAGGCAGGTATCATCTTCAATCTTTCTTTTCTATTTCTGGTTACAACATCATCATTTCTGAATCTCCGGCGAGCTTTTTCATTTTTCGGCGAGGGTTTTCAACAATATTGGTGGTTGTGAGGCTAGGATAGAAGTGATCGAGTGGTTTAGGGATAGTTGTAGGTAGCTCTAAGGCTATTTCAGCCAAAAATAGTCCTTCTCTAGGTTTCCAGTGAACCTCCGATCACCTTCTCCGGCGACCCTGTTCTTAAATGTTCTTGAAGTTCTTCATTTGAAACTTTCTAACTTTCTCTTTTTGATCTTGAGTTTGAGTTATTTTAAGTTATGTACCTGTTTGTGGTTTGGGTCAAGTGTAGTGTCGTCCCACTTATGCTCAGACCCTTGTACCAACTCATAGAAGAGTTCCCATCTCTTTGTGAGAAGACCTTCGAGAAAATTAGGCAAATAGAGATAGCCCAAGAGGAAGCTTGTAGGGCTGAGGACTTTCCTCACAGACCCATCTTTCCTCCACCCCTGAAGGTTATCTACTCTGAGCCAGCCGAGCCTGCTGAGCCTATAGAGGTTCCTGTGGATCCCATACCAATGTCTGAGTCTGAGTTATCTTCTTCAGACCCCATGTCTGTAGACTCTTTTCAAGAGGCTATAGATTACTCTCCTAGGCAAGGTGAGGTTCCTGAGGAAGCTGAGGTTTCTAGCTGTTCCTCATCTCACTAAGGTGCCAGCACCTCACGTAGGTCTTCTGATGTTGAATCCATAGGTCCAAGTGTGTCCATTCCCCCCATCATTGATGCCATTCCTCTGTCGGCTGCCAATGGGGCTGAATTTTCTCAGAGGTTTCCTAGTGGTGTTCCTGCACCTTCCCACGCCGACGTTGCTAGGGATGGTGATGATGGTGAGGAGAGTCATATTGATACATCTGAGGCGGCCGAGATTGAGAGCTCTGTCAGCGAGTACGACCTTCTGACACTAAGGAATCTCTATTCCATAAACTCTTCCAGCATCCTTAGGAAACCTCGGAGGGATGAGAGGGACTTTGACGGCCGAGATGGAGAGATTTGCGTCTATGAGCAGATGTTCAAGTTGGGCTTCCGTCTTCCTATTCACCCTTCCATTAGAGCTATACTTTCCCATATAAATCTAGCCCCTTCCCAATTATCCCCTAATCCTTGGAGGGTTATGATTGGTGTCATCGTCCTTTGGAGGGATGTCCACCACCCAAATCTTCGAGTTAGGGTTTTCACTTGTTGTTATGTTCCCTCCTCTGCCAAAAACCACCCTAGATATTACCACTTCTTATCTAGGAAATCAGAGAAGAAAATGTTGTTGGTTACCCAAACTTCAAACCATAACTGGAAACCTCGGTATTTATTTGCTTCTGGGGCATGGGAATTTGGTCCAAATGAGGCCTCTCGAACGTCTGCTCCAAGGACCCCTCTGAGATGGGGGAAGGTCTCCCTTGCTTCTAAAGTCGACCCTAGACTTAGCCAGGACAATTGCCAAAAAGTTGAGGATCTTCACAATCAGGGCGAACAGGGTCGTCTTGTAAAATATGAACATCTGATGACCCCCTATTACCTATCTTAGACAGGCTTGGGGGGTGGTCTTTTGGGAGAGCTTTGTAAGTCTTATTTTTTTTATAAGTTATACCTCTTACTTTTTATATCTCTGACTGACTAACTCAGAGACTTGTCTTTTGCAGAACGCCCTGAAGGCATATCAGATGACCTTTAGGATATGTCTGCTCCCGATCTTGTAAAGCTAATGCAAAAGAGGGGTGGTAAAAATGTACCCCCTCCTACCACTAAGAAGAATGTCGGCACATCCCAGGACAATGTTACCAAAAAGAGGAAGACCGCAGCTGACCCGGAGCATATGAGGCCGGGCAAGACTTAGAAAGGGGATCATGCCATTCCCATCTCTACAGATGATGCCCTAGCTACTCGTCTTGCTCAGCTAAAAATCAGTGATAGCCTCATTGGCCAGAGTCTGAAGGTTGTCGATGTTATCGGTACAATAATGACTGAAGAGGATAAGAGTTTCTTACGCTCTTTGGACGTCCCATTGCTGGCTGGGTTTACTCTCAACAAATCAATCCAGGTATTAGTTTTTATTCATTTTCTCACCTCAAGTGTAACCTCGACTCTTTTAGAAATTATAGCTCATATGCTCATACGTCTGACCTTCTGCTGCAGGGTGTCTTGTCCTTGCATCGTCTCATTGATTGGACTCTGAAGAAGATGCCCCTTATAGAGAAGGGTCAAGAAGCTGAGAAGGTTCAAGCCTCTTTGAATGCAGAGGTTGAAAAGCTAAAGGGTGTTATAAAGTAGAGGGACAATGACATATCCAAGCTCACGAAGGATCATGACGTAACTCTAAAGGCTAAGGATGATGCCCTTCAGTCTAAGGTGGATGCTGCAGTCAAGGTGCTTTAGAGGATGCTACAGAGAAGACCAATGAAGACTATACAGTCTCTGATGAATTTGTTAGTTTTGGCTTTGAATACCTTGAAAGAGGTATCAAAGCAACTGGAAAATGGGCAGCCAGTAAGGAGAAAGAGTCAGGGAGCCTGACTGCTTCAGACTTTGAGGGTCTAGGCTTTAGTGACCCCTGATTTTCTCTGGCCTTGTAAAAAGTTGAGGAGGCTGATGTTGCTCCAGCTGAGACTTCTCCCTTGGAGATCACTGAGACTGAAGATGCTAATCATCAGGCTGATGGAGATGAGGTGACAAATATCAGCTGTGACGACATGACTGCAGCTGTAGAGACTTAGGCCTTTTTCTTATGAAGATTTTAAGAGTTGTAATTTTGATTTCCCTTGTCTGTATCTCTTATTTTTATGATCTTCTGATGGCCTCTTGATGCCTCTGACTTGTAACTCATCTTTTTAATGATAAATAATTAGTCCAATCTTCTTCAGATTCTGTTGCTTCATACGATGTTATGCTCGAATGTCTTTCCTCTTAAACTCTCGTCTGAGGTCACCAATCTATGGTGTTTTACCTCATAAATTTTTTATCAAACTAATGATGTTTAAGGTCTGAGGTCATCATATTATGATGTTCCACCTCCTATTATCAACAAATAATGATGTTTAAGGTCTGAGGTCACCATATTATGATGTTCCACCTCCTATGATCATTAAATAATGATGTTTTAGGTCTGAGGTCACCAAATTATGATGTTTACCCTCATATTTTTTCACCAAACTAATGATGTTTAAGGTCCGAGGTCACTAAATTATTATGTTTACCCTCATAAATTTTCACCAAACTAATGATGTCTAAGGTCCGAGGTCACCAAATTATGATGTTCACCCTCATAAATTATTACCAAACTAATGATGTTCAAGATCTGAGGTCACCAAATTATGATGTTTACCCTCATAAATTATCACCAAACTAATGATATTTAAGGTCTGAGGTCATCAAATAATGATGTTTCACCACCTCTCACCAAATTAATGATGTTTAAGTTCTGAGGTTACCAAAATATGATGTTTCACCTCATAAATTGTTCACCAAACTAATGATGTTAAAGGTCTGAGGTCAACAAATTATGATGTTTACCCTCATATTTTTCACCATACTAATGATGTTTAAGGTCCGAGGTCACCATATTATGATGTTCCACCTCCTATTATCACCAAATAAGGATGTTTTAGGTCCGAGGTCACCAAATTATTATATTTACCCTCATATTTTTTCACCAAATTAATGATGTTTAAGGTATGAGGTCACCAAATTATGATGTTTACCCTCATAAATTATCACCGAACTAATGATGTTTAAGGTCTGAGGTCACCAAATCATGATGTTTCACCTCACCTCTCACCAAATTAATGATGTTTAAGTTCTGAGGTCACCAAAATATGATGTTTCAACTCATATTTTTTCACCAAATTAATTATGTTAAAGGTCCGAGGTCACAAAATTATGACGTTTACCCTCATAAATTTCCACCAAACTAATTATGTTAAAGGTCCGAGGTCACCAAATTATGATGTTTACCCTCATATTGTTCACCATACTAATGATGTTTAAGGTCCGAGGTCACCATATTATGATGTTCCACCTCTTATTATCACTAAATAATAATGTTTTAGGTCTGAGGTCACCAAATTATGATGTTTCACCTCATATTTTTTCACCAAATTAATGATGTTTAAGTTCTGAGGTCACCAAATTATGACGTTTATCCTCATAAATTTTCACCAAACTAATGATGTTGAAGGTATGAGGTCACCAAATTATTATGTTTATCCTCATAAATTATCACCAAACTAATGATGTTTAAGGCCTGAGGTCACCAAATCATGATGTTTCACCTCACCTCTCACCAAATTAATGATGTTTAAGTTCCGAGGTCACCAAAATATGATGTTTCACCTCATATTTAACTAAATTAATGATGTTAAAACATAATGTAACAAACCTGTGACACCCCGCCTAATTAAATACCGGGCGATCACTCCTTTATTAAATTAAATCAAGGTAAACAGTTGGTTCATTCTCAGCATCACTGTCGATAAAAATAAATTTTCCAATTTAACACCCTAAATAAATAAGCTAAGTGTCAAAACCATTTTTCATACATAACTTTCCAAATTTTATTTAAAGAAAAATCATTTATTTTAGTAACAACATTCAATAAATAAGAATCACACCACATTAAATTTTGCAACATAATCCAATAATTTAATACATTCGTCAATCGAATGTCAACATACGAAATCTAAGCCACACATCCAAACAGAATAAATCCCATAGTAACAATACTGGAAATAACTGAAATACAAATGTCCAATAACAACGGAATAATGGAAAGAGCTACACATGCCCAACTAGATGAAAGTGCTAAGAGTGGATCCGAATGAACGAAGTCGTCTAATCAAGAGACCTGCAACTCCCACCTAAGCTGCAGCGCGTTCCTTCCAAGAGATCCTAAGCATGACGCCCCTGTGGCTGGGCACCTGTAATACATACATATATATATAAAAGAGAGAGAGAGAAAAAAGAAACGGGTCAGAGCCCGATAGTGTGTTTGATTTAAAATACGTTTAGCAAGTATTTAAATTGATACAGGCTAATGCAACAACATATTAGTGCGACACTCTCTTGAGAAATTCTCACCTCTCTTCTAATGTGCACACCTATCGCACTAACCTCCCCAACGGGTTGTCTTATCATTTATCGCACTAATCTTCCCAATGATTTAACTTATCTTATATTACTCGTAAGATTCCAAATTTCACGATTCAATTGTTTGAAAAGAATATTTTAATTAGTAACCAAAGTTCTCATTTTGACTTTATTAATCAATAAAGTTTTCCAATTTCATATTATACTTTCTCAAAACAAGTATTTACAATTTGAGTCATCAACCATGTCCTACATATCAAAAACACAGTAGGCAGCTCCAGATTTCAGAATTTCATATATATATATATATATTAACTACTCGAAAATATATATATCAAAACAGCACCCCACATAATAACTATAGTGCGGGCATACTCTACTATCCAAACCCCATATCACTCACATTAAGGGGAATACAAATTCGGAATCACTCTCGAATTGTATTAACACATACACAAACTATAGGTTCCAAGTCCATTAGGACCGTCTGAACTATCACTGCGATAGCCTGTACCAAGGATACCTATACACAAACAAAATGAGGCGAAGCATAGATTCCAAGTCTCTAAGAGGAAAGCACATACCCGCATCTCTTAGGATCGTCTGAACTATCATTCCGATAGCCTGTACCAAGGATATCTATCTTCTAGGGTACAAGTCAATATCCCCCATAAAGGTCCCATCGAGATAAGACTGTCCCAGCGCGGAAACCTCAGGAATAGCAAGTAGCGTGGGCATGATTTTCACACATAGATAGTATATGCATACACAATCATATAACTATACTCATATTACCATATCAATAATGGGTAAATTCTCAATTCCCATAATTACGTCATTTGCATTTATTTCTCATTATATAGTTATCACGTATAACCATTCACATCTTACTTTAATTTGAGGAACCTTTCCACTTACTACATAACGCTCATGGATTCTATCCTCCCAAGTATAAAATTCAGTAGGTATTCATTTATGTTCCAACGTAACCCTCTTACGTGTCTCTCCCCTTTAACATATACTTACATTGTCCCTCATGTTAGATATCCCAAAAATATAGATTTCTCCTTACATTAAAGGATTTTGAATTTTATTTTCAAAGATGAGAATTTCAAATGGTTTCGAAATCGAAATTAAAATGGAGTTTTAATTGAATTTTTTTTATTATTTAGAAGAGTCCTCAAAATATAAAACTCTTTAAGAGTCCTCAAAATATAAAACTCTCTAAGAGTCCTCAAAATATAAAACTCTCTAAGAATCCTCAAAACATAAAACTCTCAAGTAAAAATAATATTTTTAGAAATCCGACTGTTCGATCAAGCTGAATTTTTGTCAGCAGTCCTGTCTCGCCGTTCGCTAGAACATACTAAAATTTCAAGCGATTCCAATGGTTCGATCACCCGGAATAAAATTTTTAGTGTTTGTATCTAATTAGAACTCTTTTCTTAATCAAACTCTTAATCCTTTACATGACAAAGGGTTTCCAGAATATCATTTAAGTCATCACTGCATGCAATTTCCTATCTCAAATTGGGTTTTTCTTCCATACAATTCATCCTAATCATTCCTAAACCAATATGAAAGATGCATCAACGAAATAAGCAAGATAAACACTTGCCTGGAATTTTCAGAAATCTGGTTTGGTGCCGAAATTGGTGTGGTTGCGTTCCCCGTCTCGCGATTTACGCGTTGGTGGTGACGGCGGTGCAATCCGAGGTGTTCTTGGCCTAGAACTCCTTGGAGAGCTTCTCCTCTTCCTCTCCAATGGCCGTCAGTTGTATTTGGTTGTTCTAACCCTAGAAGAAAACCTAGATATCTTATATAACCCTTTTAATTTTCGTAGGTTTAATTACCCATAATTGCGAAATGTCCAAAACGCCCTCCCGGGGTACTAATTGGGCCTAAAAATCCCCCGAGCCCAAACTAAACCCCCGGTTATACTTTTCTGACTATCTCGACCCTTCCGGACACGTTGGCGCACTCAAAACGACCATACGAACAACTTATAAAATATTCACTTATTAATCAACATTTAGTCCCGACACGACACAGGCGCGTCCCGACTTAAATTTCCATAATTGTCATTTTATTCACACGTGACAATATTATAACAATAAATATCATATATGACTATACTCATCCAGTAATATTCAACAGATAACAAATTTCCAATAATTACTAACTCTCGTCACGCTAGTAAATATTTGAAGCAACATTCCGTATTAAAATTAAATTAATTTATCTCAATTAAATTTAATAAATTCCATAATTTAAAAGCTATAAAAATACGGGGTATTACATACTTTCCCCCTAATAACTGAATTTCGTCCCGAAATTCGGAAAATAAGGCCTATCAGGTAGCACAATTCTGGATATCTTTTTCCGTACACAAACTAACTACACATTACGGCGCTCAATCACTATAGCCCTTTCTTCACAGTAACATTGTTTTGCATTCTCTTTGGAGACACTTCACATTGTGCTCCCAACCGACAACATTCGCATAGGTCACGCCTATACGTTATACATTTCATTATCTCACTATCATTAGGAGGCCGCACCTCACTACATGACAAATACTCGGATTTATTCATATACAAAACTCCCATTCTGAGAAAATATTACGAACATTTGATCACTCTTGCTCGTCAAAAATAGTCGTGGAACTCTACCATAGTTATCGGATATTTTCTCGACCGATCCAAAAATTCTGATTATCTACTCTCCTCTAAACATACGGAAGGAGAATAGTCGAGGTTCTTTGATAACAAAACCTTAATAAGTACCTCATACGCGACAAACAGGTACGAGTGCTTCTACAGAGCATTCTTGAAATCATCGTACCAAGATTCCAAAATCTCCTTCACGTGGCTCCACTAATCTTTAATCACCATGCGCTTATTCCCTGGCTAAGGGTGATACATCCTACTTGAAATGAAATCTTATCTCCGCTGGTTCCTGAAATCCCATATCAAAGGTGGGATTCACCAATCTCATCCTGATTCAGAAATTTATATTGCGTCGGACCATGCACTGGCGCGATCCTTCCTTTCAAAGGAAGTCTGGGGCATACTAGTTAATATTGTAAGCCAGCCCAAAGGAATATCAATCACTTCCTTCTTGGCGACTTAATTCACATGTTCAGGATAAACCCTTGATCTTGTTTTGAGGATGGCAACCCATCCAAGAACTTTACCGACTTTACCAACCTCTTCCAATTTCAGGAATTTTCGATAAACACAAAATTATTTGGTTGATTCTACTCTTTTAACCAAACCTTACCTATGGGCAGTGCATGTAGAGACTACTCACTACGTCTCGCTAAACATCGATTCTTCCCTTGAAATGTCTCACATTAAGTGACACGTAATACTCCCCTTCCTTCCTTGTAGTATGTCGAAAGTTCCACCCGTGCTCTTCTCTCCACGAAGCGCACTTCTGGAACTCTTATACTATACTAACATCATTACTCTTTGTATGCGTAAGTCGTTCTCACACTTGACTAATAAAAATTTCGCTCCGGGTGTGCTTCATAACGATTAAATTCTACTCTATTCAAGGAATACCAATTCTTGAATGGCTTCCCACAGCCTTCCAATCAAGTTAGGGCGTGCTATTCTAATTGCACACTTATGTATGGATTATCGCCCCTCATGTGACGTTTAATCCGCTCTATCACTTCCACTTCGTTATACTAGTCCCATAAACATTTATTTCACACGTCTATTACCACGTTCCTTCGACTCGGACTATTTTAACAGTAGTTAACCAAGATGCCCACGTTTTTATAACACTTCGACCGCCCTGGGAGAGCGAACGACGGCTACTCTTATGTAGGACTAACTAAATTCAACGGAATAGAAGGAATAGGGCATTCAAATTCCATGACAATAAAAGAGGAATAATAATTCTCAACCTTCCTCAGATAAGTACAACAATTTTCCCAAATAGGTACAACAACCAAAATAAATCACTAACGCTCTATTCATCAAAATAATTACAGGTCATCTCTTTTGTATAATATAAAGTTCTTTCCAGATAATCCATGCTAAAAATCATTCCAACTCTTTATTCACCTTGTGTTCTGTACGCGGTTATGACATTTGGGTACTCTCAATCACCCTAGAAATTAAAATTCTTAAATTCTCCTTATCATCGTTCCACCCCTCAACTCGTGGGGATAACTTTCAGTGATTTCCTACCACAAAAATCCGGCTCCAATGACCTTAAAACAAAATTCAACTTCCAACTTACATACATAATTACTTGATCCCATTTCGACCAGGGTACCGAACTCATGGAATAGTGACCAAACGTCTCCCTATTTCCAACCTTACGCTAAGTTTCATGCGTGGGATGTCTCGCAAAGCGAAATCCAAATAAGGAACCCACCGATACACTACTACCTAGCATTGTCGGTTATCGAAATCCGTTAGGTCCTCCGTCCATAGTATATACCCCTTTATTCCGTCCCTTGACAGAAAAGTTACAATTTCTCCCGTAATTATGCTTAACAGTGAACGTTTCACTAATTGCACTATTGTTCAGTATAGGTTGGTGGTAATAGCATTCCATAAACCTCGAATACATACACTCGGAATTCTCAAAATTCCTTTCCCTAATAATAGGGGTATAAATATTAACTCCCACATCCCTAAAGGATGAATATAACAATGCACTCTTCCTATCACTAAGTCCGGAGTGCTAAACATAATACTGAGTCAAATCTTTTCGCCCAACGGTAAATCCCGATACATACAGAATTATACTGACAAAGTCTATACATACTTTGGCATCGAACATCTCGAGCCCACTATCTCCTCCAAAGTCTCTAGGATAGATAATATAAGTGCGAGTCCAACCTTCTCACAGGTAAAGCCTCGCCAAAACAAACATAAAACATGTTGCACTAATGCAACCACTCCGATTGTCTTGCAATAAATGCCCACTATCGTATAACCATTTCTATAATGTTTTAACAAAGATAATATCATACTCGTGTATCGCATCACTACAACGAGTAATCTCAAAAAAATGCGTGACATTGTTAATATACTCATTCATCCTTCGCGGATAGCACTAAAGAAAAATCCCGCTACATTAGGGAAAAATATTCACATTTTAATAACGTTTAAAATGATATGCATTAAGCTCGTCTCACATGCTAATCTAGCAAGGAACAAAATATAGTGACTCACTCGTGTCACATAAACACGCCGCATTCTCTAAGGATACAACTTATACTTTCATCCTGGCAATCATCTTGACTGCACAAATGGTTTTCGGACGTAACACGTCTGCCCAAACCAAAAAAAAATTATTTTAATCGTTTCCTTACTAGGCACCGTATTCCTGTCCTTTTTCTCATTTTGGAACATATTATCGTGAGCGATATCTCTCCGCACAAAATACCTCAACACATAATCCACTTACCACCTGTCCTACTAACCAGGTTAGGATTTGTCCTCCTCTCGGACTTTAGTAAACTCGATTCCTGTAAACCATCCCGATTGTTCTCTTAACTCTTCAAGCCATAAAGATCATGTTACTATCTATAATAGTACTTACTGAATTTACCATCACTTGGTAAGAATTTAACTATCTGAAGCATTTAAATGGTTTTCCTGATGTGTATCTACATCCTTTTGTGGTGCTATACCACCATCGTTGCATTCAGTCTCATTCTCGACTAAATTCTTCGATTTCCTTTAACTTCCCCCACAAAGAAGTGTTATCATTTATATAGTCAAAGTATGACATTGTCAACCTCTGAATCGGTCGTCCATAAGAATTTCCTCCTCGAGTATTATCAACTATTATTACAAGTTGGTCTCCCACTTGGATTCATTTCCCCCACTTGTATCTACATCTTCTGATACAAAATTCACTAACGGTTAAGATTCATATTCACGAATGGACCCCTGACATGCCCTCTCTCAATGAGTTCAGAACCACATTTGCTTCTAATCCTGAACAGTTAAGGAAGGAACATACGGTCAGCACTGTACCTAAGGTTCTCCTATAGGCATAGCATTCCACTTCTAAAATTGGTGGTTGACTCCAACCATTATAATTTCGTCCCGAAAGCCAAGAAAATTTTCTCTAAATTTTCACTTTCAGTTTGCCACACTTCATCCTATATCTAAGCCTTTGGGTACATTACCTCCTTTGGTAAAGACACATACAATTTTCGCATTTCTAAAATTTCCCATTGACAGTCTCTACACGTTTTTTTTTATAATACGTTGGGTAAGTTTACCCTCGCACCTCATTTGATTATCACAGCATTTGGAAATCACTGCTACGCCTTAGTCGCCTTTCTAGTCTTGGCTTCTCGTTCCATAATAGAGGTGACCTCGAATACAGTCATCATCCTTGGATATATTTTATAATCTCAACTGAACCCTGCCTCCTGATGTACGCTTAACGGTCCTCTTCTGACATCCGTCATCGCTCGGTATACGCACACATCCGAACGAAATTAGAATACACTAATGTATACACATTATAGCAGGAGAACGAAATCTCGTCAAGGAATTGACAATCCTAAACATGGGGCTCTATAACAAACAAAGCAACGCTGAAAGCATAATAAGCCGTACAGATCCTAAGGACACTAGAACCTGATGCTCTGATACCACCTGTGACACCCCGCCTAATTAAATACCGGGCGATCACTCCTTTATTAAATTAAATCAAGGTAAACAGTTGGTTCATTCTCAGCATCACTGTCGATAAAAATAAATTTTCCAATTTAACACCCTAAATAATTAAGCTAAGTGTCAAAACCATTTTTCATACATAACTTTCCAAATTTTATTTAAAGAAAAATCATTTATTTTATTAACAACATTCAATAAATAAGAATCACACCACATTAAATTCTGCAACATAATCCAATAATTTAATACATTCGTCAATCGAATGTCAACATACGAAATCTAAGCCACACATCCAAACAGAATAAATCCCATAGTAACAATACTGGAAATAACTGAAATACAAATGTCCAATAACAACGGAATAATGGAAAGAGCTACACATGCCCAACTAGATGAAAGTACTAAGAGTGGATCCGAATGAACGAAGTCGTCTAATCAAGAGACCTGCAACTTCCACCTAAGCTGCAGCGCGTTCCTTCCAAGAGATCCTAAGCATGACGCCCCTGTGGCTGGGCACCTGTAATACATACATATATATATATACAAGAGAGAGAGAGAAAAAAGAAACGGGTCAGAGCCCGATAGTGTGTTTGATTTAAAATACGTTTAGCAAGTATTTAAATTGATACATGCCAATGCAACAACATATTAGTGCGACACTCTCTTGAGAAATTCTCACCTCTCTTCTAATGTGCACACCTATCGCACTAACCTCCCCAACGGGTTGTCTTATCATTTATCGTACTAATCTTCCCAATGATTTAACTTATCTTATATTACTCGTAAGATTCCAAATTTCACGATTCAATTGTTTGAAAAGAATATTTTAATTAGCAACCAAAGTTCTCATTTTGACTTTATTAATCAATAAAGTTTTCCAATTTCATATTATACTTTCTCAAAACAAGTATTTACAATTTGAGTCATCAACCATGTCCTACATATCAAAAACACAGTAGGCAGCTCCAGATTTCAGAATTTCATATATATATATATATATATATTAACTACTCGAAAATATATATATCAAAACAACACCCCACATAATAACTATGGTGCGGGCATACTCTACTATCCAAACCCCATATCACTCACATTAAGGGGAATACAAATTCGGAATCACTCTCGAATTGTATTAACACATACACAAATTATAGGTTCCAAGTCCATTAGGACCGTCTGAACTATCACTGCGATAGCCTGTACCAAGGATACCTATACACAAACAAAATGAGGCGAAGCATAGATTCCAAATCTCTAAGAGGAAAGCACATACCCGCATCTCTTAGGATCGTCTGAACTATTATTCCGATAGCCTATACCAAGGATATCTATCTTCTAGGGTACAAGTCAATATCCCCCATAAAGGTCCCATAGAGATAAGACTGTCCCAGCGCGGAAACCTCAGGGATAGCAAGTAGCGTGGGCATGATTTTCACACATAGATAATATATGCATACACAATCATATAACTATACTCATATTACCATATCAAGAATGGGTAAATTATCAATTCCCATAATTACGTCATTTGCATTTATTTCTCATTATATAGTTATCACGTATAACCATTCACATCTTACTTTAATTTGAGGAACCTTTCCACTTACTACATAACGCTCATGGATTCTATCCTCCCAAGTATAAAATTCAGTAGGTATTCATTTATGTTCCAACGTAACCCTCTTACGTGTCTCTCCCCTTTAACATATACTTACATTGTCCCTCATGTTAGATATCCCAAAAATATAGATTTCTCCTTACATTAAAGGATTTTGAATTTTATTTTCAAAGATGACAATTTCAAATGGTTTAGAAATCGAAATTAAAATGGAGTTTTAATTGATTTTTTTTTATTATTTAGAAGAGTCCTCAAAATATAAAACTCTTTAAGAGTCCTCAAAATATAAAACTCTCTAAGAGTCCTCAAAACATAAAACTCTCAAGTAAAAATAATATTTTTAGAAATCCGATCGTTCGATCAAGCTGAATTTTTGTCAGCAGTCCTGTCTCGCCGTTCGCTAGAACATACTAAAATTTCAAGCGATTCCAATGGTTCGATTATCCGGAATAAAAATTTTAGTGTTTGTATCTAATTAGAACTCTTTTCTTAATCAAACTCTTAATCCTTTACATGACAAAGGGTTTCCAGAATATCATTTAAGTCATCACTGCATGCAATTTCCTATCTCAAATTGGGTTTTTCTTCCATACAATTCATCCTAATCATTCCTAAACCAATATGAAAGATGCATCAACGAAATAAGCAAGATAAACACTTGCCTGGAATTTTCAGAAATTTGGTTTGGTGCCGAAATTGGTGTGGTTGCGTTCCCCGTCTCGCGATTTACGCGTTGGTGGTGACGGCGGTGCAATCCGAGGTGTTCTTGGCCTAGAACTCCTTGGAGAGCTTCTCCTCTTCCTCTCCAATGGCCGTCAGTTGTATTTGGTTGTTCTAACCCTAGAAGAAAACCTAGATATCTTATATAACCCTTTTAATTTTCGTAGGTTTAATTACCCATAATTGTGAAATGTCCAAAACGCCCTCCCGGGGTACTAATTGGGCCTAAAAACGCCCCGAGACCCAAACTAAACCCCCGGGTATACTTTTCTGACTATCTCGACCCTTCCGGACACGTTGGAGCACTCAAAACGACCATACGAACAACTTATAAAATATTCACTTATTAATCAACATTTAGTCCCGACACGACACAGGCGCGTCCCGACTTAAATTTCCATAATTGTCATTTTATTCACACGTGACAATATTATAACAATAAATATCATATATGACTATACTCATCCAGTAATATTCAACAGATAACAAATTTCCAATAATTACTAACTCTTGTCACGCTAGTAAATATTTAAAGCAACATTCCGTATTAAAATTAAATTAATTTATCTCAATTAAATTTAATAAATCCCATAATTTAAAAGCTATAAAAATACGGGGTATTGCAGTATCAGCACAACATTACTATCTTTTCATTAACATCCTTTGTATAAACTGGTACATGTATTACAAACAAATAAGAACTGCAACATCATATGTAATATTTCTTTAAGTGATCGGCATTCCAAGGGTTGGAGAAGGGTTCTCCTTCAAGATTTTCTAGCTGGTAGGTACCAGGCACAATCTCATCAACTACTCTGTAAGGACCATGCCAGTTTGGATGGAGCTTATTTTCTTTTTGCAGTGTCTTCTTTAGGACTAGGTCTCCCACAACTATACGCCTTGATTTCACCCTCTGATTGTAGAATCTTGCAGTTCTCTGCTGATAGGCTGTCTGTCTAATTTCTGCATCCTCTTTTTTCTCTTAAATCAAATCCAGATCGAGTCTTCTCTCTTCCCCATTCCTCTGAGGGGCATACGTTTGTACTCTATGAGTTGGGAGTCCGACCTCTGCAGGGATGACAGCCTCTGAGCCATGGGCTAACATAAATGGAGTCTCTCCCGTTGGTGTCCTCGTTGTCATCCTGTAGGCCCATAACACGACATATACCTCCTCTGTCCATCTCACTTTGGCCTCTTCCAACCTTTTCTTCATACCATCAAGGATTGTTCAGTTTATGACCTTGGTCTGACCGTTTTCCCGGGGTCGGCCACGAGAAGAGAAGAATTGCTTGATCCCTACCCGTTCGCAGTATTTTTCTAAGGAAGCATTCTTGAACTGGGTTCCATTGTATGAGATGAGAGTGTTTGGAAGACCATGCCTGCATATAATGTTCTTCTAGATGAACTGGAAGGTCTTATGTTCAGTGATTGTGATCATTGGCTCAACCTCTACCCATTTGGAGAAGTAATCAATTGCCACTATTAAGAATCGATAGTTGTGGCAAGGGTCCTACCAAGTCAATGCCCCATACTACAAATAGCCAAGGGGAGCTGATAGAAGTAAGAGGTTAGTGTGGCAGATGAGGGATGATGGAGAATCTCTGACACTTATCACACTTCTTCACATAAGTAGCTGTATCTTTGGCCAAGGTCGGCCACCAGTACCCCTAAGTAATTATCCTCTTAGCTAAATGTCTTCCTCCTATGTGGCTGGAACAAGAGCCCTCATGCACATCTTGCAAGATGTATGGAACCTCTGAAGTGTGGACGCATCTGAGGAGAGGGAGTAGGAACCCTTTTTTATACAAAACATCTCCTACGATTGAGAATTTGGCATCTCTGAACCTCAGCTTCCTTCTTTCTGACTTTGACTTTGGTAGGTCTCCCTCTTTGATATATCTGATAAGAGGATCCATCCATGAGGCTCCAATATTCAAATTGAGACAAGGTCTGGCAACCTCTTCTTCTTCAATGGTAGGGTTGAGTTGAATTTCCACGCGTACTGTTCTTCTTATGTTCATCCTTGTTGCTGAGGCCAACCTCGCTAGTTCATCGGCTCGACTGTTGTCTAGCCGAGGTACCCTTTTCATATTTACTTCCTTGAAGCTTTCTAGCATCATTCTCACCTTCTTAAGGTATTTGGCCATCCTTTCATCTTTGGCCTCATACACTCCCAGGATTTAGTTGACGACCAACCTTGAGTCACTGTAGACTAGGAGTTGGCCAACACTATGGGCTTTTACCAAAGAGAGACCTGTTATTAGTGCCTCATACTCTGACTAATTGTTCGAAGCTTTGAAGTTGAACCTCAATGCATATTTAATATCGTTACCATCTGGTGCTGACACTATCAGCCCCGCTCCACTTCCGATTTCACAGGACGACCCATCAATGAAGAGGTTCCAAACAACTTTATTTGAAGAAAAGTTTCCCTCTGATAGGGTCCCTTGATTGAAGAGGTACCTATCTTCCTCATTCTCAACTATTCTTTTTATGGCTTTGCTTGTCTCAACCTCGTCCCGATCTTGGAAGACATTTCTGTCTGGTTCATCTGCAGCCTTTTGACTATCTTTAACCTCAGCCTCTTCCTAGGTAAACTCTACTACAAAGTCTGTGAGTGCCTTCCCCTTGATGGAAACCCTGGGTTGATAAGCAATGTTATATTCCCCCAACTCAATGGCCCAGGTCATCATCCTGCCTGGTTTCTCAGGCTTATGGAGGACCTGTCTGGGTGGGAAATCAATGAGGACAACCATAGAGTGGGCTTGAAAGTATGGCTTCATCTTCCTAAAAGCATGTATCAGAGCATAGGCCAATTTTTCAATCTGAGGGCACTTCTGTTCAGACCCTTTAAGAGCTTTATTATTGAAGTATACTGGCCTCTTCACTCCATCATCTTCTCTTACTATGGTAGCACTAATGTCTGACTCTGAAATAACTAGATATACATGTAACTTCTCCCCCAGAATGGGCTGAGATAGGAGTAGAGGGGGTCCAAGGTAGGACTTGAGCTCCTTAAAAGCCTTGTTGCATTCCTCATCCCATTCGAAGGCCTTTCTAAGCACTTTGAAAAAAGAAAGACATTTATCTGTGGTTCTTAAGATGAACCTATTAAGGGCAACAACTCTTCCAGTTAACCTCTGAACATCTTTGATAGTTCTGGGTGTCTTCATTTCTAGCAAGGCCTTGATTTTCTTAGGGTTAGCCTCTATTCCCCTTTGGTTAATAATGAACCCCAAGAACTTTCCTGCTCTTACTCCGAAGATGCATTTAATCGGGTTGAGATTCATTCTGTACTTGTCCATGGTGTCAAAGGTTCTTTCAAGGTCGGCCACATGAGTATTGGCCTTCAGGATATTTGTCAGCATGTCGTATACATACAATTCTATGGACTTGCTTATTTGATCCTCAAACATCTTATTTACAAGATGTTGATAAGTATCCCTTGCATTTTTCAGCCCGAAGGGCATGACCTTATAGCAATAGGTCCCCTTATTTGTGATGAATGCTGTCTTCTCTGAGTCTTCTGAATTCATGAAGATCTGGTTATACCCGGAATAGGTATCCATAAAGCTCATGAGCTTATGCCCTGCTGTGGCATCCACCATCTGATCAATGCGCGGCAGGGGGGACTGTCTTTAGGTCAAGAATTATTTAAATCAGTGAAGTCTATGCACATCCTCCAGTTCCCATTTATTTTAGGTAGTATGACGGCGTTAGATAACCACTCAGGGTATATGACCTCTCTGAAGACCCTCGCCTCTTCAAGTTTTCTAACCTCTTCTCTGATGACATCATACTTTTCTCTTGAGTATACTCTTCTTCTTTGTTTGATGGGCTTAGCGTCTTCTACAACATTGAGTTTGTGGCACATAATCTCAAGGTTAAAACCTAGCATGTCTGCATGGCTCCAGGAAAAAACACATTGTCCCTTCCTTTCAAGCTTCACCAGTTCTTCCTCGATCTCAGGTCTTAGGGCTTTGCCAATTTTCATGGTTTTTTTTGGCTCGTCCTCATTGAGGATGATGGATTCTATCTCTTTCGTGGCCTCTTCCTTCTCGAGCTTAGTTTCATCTCTAGGATCAAGTGTGTCGATGTTGTACGTGGTTATTGCCCTCTTATGAGCCTCTCTCTTTTCCACAGAGTTGAAGTAGCATTCATGTGCCGATGTTTAGTCACCTTGCACTTCCTCTACTCCATAGGGAGTCGAGAATTTTAGCATTTGGTGGACCATTGAAGGCACGGACTCAAATTCCTTGAGGGCTACTCGTCCTATGATGAGGTTGTAAACTGAGAAGACGTTTTCATCCATTACAAAGAAGTTGATTTTTCTGGTCAACCTCTTAGGCCACTCATCTCCCATTATTACATCCATCTCATATATACCCAATGGATAAACCTTTTCACCGCTGAAGCCAATAAAGGGATGATGATAAGGGACAGGCCTTGTTCTGCTGAGGCATGGGCTCTTAAAATAGGGCCAAAACATAACGTCTATTGAACTTCCCCCATCAATGAGGATCCTTTGAACTTCACACCCATGCACCCTCGTGGTGATTACCAAAGGGTCATCGTGAGGAGCTAAGATACCTTTGAAATCAAGTCGTGAGAAGATAACTATGAGGGTGTCCATATCTACCTTCTTTCTTTTCTCGCGCTTAACCTTTGTAGATGCCAAGTTTATAACCTCGGCTTTAGTCACTGAATTAGCCTTTGCCACATGAGCCTTGCGATCTGCTACCTTTGAGCCACCTCCTTCTAATCCTCCACAGATGGTGTTCACACCGAAAGAGATCATACCGGCCCTCTTCACTGGGGAATTATCGTCTTTTGGTGGGAGGTCAGGGTCATCATCATCATCATTTGAGTCATCAGCTCTTCTGGCAGGGGCATCTTCCCGGCATCTGTAATTTATTTTCTCTTTAGGGTCATCTTTTCCTCCCTTATAAGCTCTACTATCCACATACTCTCTCAGCTTTTGGGACTTCAACATCTTCTCAATTTCGTCCTTAAAGGAGAAGCACTTGTGGGTCAGATGGCCGTGATCTTGGTGGATCTCACACCATAAGTTTTTATTCCTCTTATATTGAGGAGACTTTATCTTCTCCGGCCACCTCAGGGATCTATCATTCTTTATTTCTTTGAGGATGTGTTCGCAACTCATAGCCAGGGGAGTATAGTGTGCAAACTTGTCATTTGCAGCCCTCTTCTTTCCATCTTTCTTCCTTTGAAATTTCCCGCTGCTACTTCCATTCTCATCCTCATACTTCGCAACCATTGCTTATTCTGCATTCATGACCTTTTAATATGTTGCTAACAACTGAGCCATAGACTTAGGAGGTTCTTCAACAAGCTTCCAGAGTAGCTTTCCCTTCTGAAGTCCTCCGATGAGGGTTGTCATCGCTATATTCTCTTCATAATATTCAACCTCTAAATTTTCTTTGTTGAATCTCACAATGTAGTCTCTGAGGTTCTCATTCTTGCCTTGCTTAACATAGAGTAGATGGGTTGTCTTCTTCTGAGGTGTTACCCAAAACAGAAGTTGTGTATAAACCGCTCAGCCAAACCCTTAAAGTTCTCAACATAATTTTTAGGGAGAGAAGTGAACCAGATATGTGCAACTCTCGTTAAAGTGCTTGAGAAAGCTTGGCACCTCATCTCACCAGGGATTAAATATATGTCTACTGCAGACTGATACATCTCAATGTGATGCACTGAGTTGGTACTACCATCGTACTTGGGAGACACCATTGATGGTTTAAATTTGGCAGGGGTTGGGAAGTTGAAAATCCTTGCCACAAATGGGGAGCCCTCTGAAAATCCCCTTTGTAGTGGGTCTCGGCTTTTTATGAGGTTCCTTATTTTCTCTTCCAGCCGTTGAATGGAGTCATTCCATGGTTTAGCAATGTCGTCCTGGCCGAGGTTGTCCCCATCCACCTCCAAGGGGTGGACCGAGGGTTCCCCAATTGCTGCACAACGTCGGCTGTTGACCTCCTGGCCACAGTCTCGACCATGTTGAGGTCGGCCATGATGAGGCCGATGTTCACCACCTTCCCTTTGTGAGCCAGCTATGCTTCTTGACCTGGATAACCTCTGCCTCATATCATTAACTGGGCCGAGCCTTTCAAGGGCCGACCCTCTACTCAAGCGATCAAAAGTTGATACTCTTTATTGGGCGTCATCATCTCGCCTTGCTCCGCAACCTCGACTCTGCTGTATAGGACGTATTGTGTTGTTTGAAACCTCATATATCTCCCAACAGTCTTCCAGATCATTCTCTGCCTCAATATCGTCGTACTTATCCTCAGGGCAAAGGTTTCCTTGCCTCCCCAGGCGTAAACGCCTAGGGTCAGTAACATCCCTCCTCCATTAAGGTGTAGGTTGGTCCTTTCATGGTGTCTGGGGTGGTCCCCTGGCCTCATGATGTGGCTGAACATCCACCGGAGTAATCATCTCCGGTGAGACCCCAGGTGGTCTCATTATATTTTGGATTAGCTGGGCAAATTGTTCTCGCATCACTTGCTGGGTTACAACCAAGGACTTCAAGGCTGCTGCCACCTCAGCCATCTCGGACTGGGGTGGTTCCTGGATGGAACTGGGTCCTCTAACACCAGATGGTGGAGGTGGTAGTGGTAACTCCGATGCCATATGTCAAGACTAAAGAGCGTAAATATTGGAGAGCTTGATACCTTAAAGGACCTCTTTCAATAGTGACATAACTTCACACAAAGGGTGAGGCCTGGTTCACCACCAGAGTCTCCAGTGAGGTTAAGCTGTAAAAAAGGAAGAGATAGATTCTCATTCCCACAGACGGCGCCAAAATGACGATGCTGTAAATAACACCACCAGGTAAGGTGTTGGCAAGCTCAAACTAGTGATAACAATGGCAGTATAAGAGTGAATATATATAGTAGAAGGAGGTGAGGAGAAGAGGATGAGCACTTGCATGTAAGTGGTTCAGCTAATCTAGCCTACGTCCACTATGAGTGTGTGAGTAATATCACTAGATAAAGGCACTAATGGACATAGATACAATCTCTTAAGCTTTCTCTCTCTACTGTGTAGAATGATAGAGTTTCAGTTAGGGTTGTAATAATGGATCCTTTTACAAGGTAGATGATGACCTCTATATATAGTGATTGGGGGGGGGGGGGTGTAGTGTACCCCCCAAGCATGCAATGAGCATGTTCATGAGGATCGAATATATATGAGAGTGACACCTAGATGATCTTTGGTAGATAATGATGACCTCAATATTCCCTTACGTGGGGGAATGATTCGGTTATAACTGATTTGTCCATGTGTGCCAAACCTTACATGTGCTTATAAATACTCGGCCCTGTATCCTTGACTGATGCAACCTTGGCCTGGATGAGTACGAGGTTGGTGGAGTCATATATAGTTGCTTTGTCTTGTCAATATCCATGATGACCTCAGTGACCAGGAGGACTAACCGAGGTAATGTATGAGGTAGCTGTAAGGTCGGCTGGGGCCGATAATGATGTCGGTAGATGAAGATGTTGGCAATTGAGCCCCCGAGATTCTACTGACCTCGGTCGATGGCTAGCCGAGGTTGGTATATGAGGAGTCGACCTTATAAGAGACAACTTTGCTGATGGTTGTCATAAGCTTCTGGTCACCTCGGTTGTGAGACTGGCCAAGGTTAGTTACTCTGAGTAAGAGGGTGCACTTTGGGCATATCAATACCTATAGGGGTTACACCTTAACTAGTATTACCATACTCCCAGGCTACAAGGGGACTACCCTCTTACTTTTGGTGACTCTATTGGGGGGGTATTCTCCTAAAAATATGGCACAAGATAATGTTAGCTGTATCATTGATATTGATGCCATTCAGAGTAATGATGGATAAGCTGTGAGGGAGCTTGAGGCTGTTAGGGATGGGGTTCCTCAGGTGGAGGTGCCCCAAGTTCAAATGACAATAGGCATCCCAGGGGTGACACAAGATTCTACTAGTTCCAGGATGGGTCAAGAACGTATAGCATTTCTCATGGGCAAGTTCATTGAGTTCTTGCAGACCCCAACTGCTACGACTGTTTTTGGTGGATTTGAACCGAGCTCCTTCGTAACACCAATGGTGGCTCCAATAGCCCTAACGATTTTAGCTCCCATGGCAACTGGTCCCACGAATACAGTTCCCACCCCTATCACAACGATGGGTATCCTAGGTGTGAGGCGTTTCACCCATGGTAGGTACGCCAGGCATAATGGGTATTCCATCAGTAATCCCTCAACCTATCGCTCTAGTGGCTGAGAAAAGGCCTGCATCTTCCTTAGAAAAAATGAGGAAGGATATGCAAAAGGATATGTTGAAAATGATAGCAGCTTCCTCGCAATAATCCAGTGATGTAGCATCAGTGTATGGCTATTTTTAATAGTCCTTACCCTTAGGAATACAACGATGAACATTACCTAAAGAAATACATCCCTACCATCTTTAACAACTACATAGGAAAATGGGTGAACCCGAAGGAGCATATCAAATGCTTCATCGAGCATTTGGGTCCTCATTACAATAACAAGAAGCTTAGGTTAAGGAAGTTTTCAAAATCCCTAACTGATAAGGCTTACACCTGGTACTCACACTTGAGACCTAAAAGTGTCTTAATGTGGGAAGAAATGCATGTGCTATTTGTCCTGAAGTTATTTCTGGTGGAAGATGAGTTCACACTAACCCAATTAGGCAGGGAGAAGCAACGGTCAGGGGAGGAAGTGGTGGCATATGTTTAAAGGTGCAGGGAGGATCCACCCCCACTGCCCTGCGCCGTTGAAGAAGCAGTCAGTTATTACAACACCATGATCGAGGGTGGAACGGTGTACGAGTCTAAGTGCATTCCAACCATTGAACCAGACGTTGAGATAAGGGTTGATCCCAAGTATTGTCAGATCCATTGGAAAGTGGGTCATCCAATGGCAACCTGTTTCACACTCAGAAAGATCATAAGTAAGCACATGAAGACGATGACTCTGCAAATCCCCAAGATAATATAAATGCCAACCCCCTGCCAGCACATGGGGATAATTTTCTAGTTGCTTATGATGAGGAGGCTGAATGGGAAGCGAGGGGACTGGAGATTGAACGAGAATAATTTGAAGATGCATTAAAAGACTGTACCAGGGGAGTGGCCAACGTAGTGATGGCTTACAATGAAGCTAGATCTAGGGATATAGAAGACGTATATAACCTAGAATGAGAGCAGATTGATCACGGGTTAGAATGCCAGGTGTTTTGCGGTCATCAAAGTTCTCATGGTTCTTCGACAAAATGGAGATGCCAAAGGAGATTTGGTTAGAAATAACATAAGTGATCTTGGATATTGCACGAAAGAATGTAGTACCATCGCTGAGGTGGAGAGGACCAATGGCTAGGTTGGTAAGGAAGTTTTTATCCTAAGTGACCTTTAGTGATGCTAAGAGGGATGTGAGGTTCCCCCATAACAGGCCCTTTTACGTAACGACCACTGTTAATGGAATGAGTTTTGCAAGAGCTCTAATGGATGGGGGAGCTTCGATAAACATCATGCCAATCAATTCTTTATGAGAGGCCAACATTCTTGAGGCGAGGTTGATACTGATGCCTCTAGTAATTTCTAGTTACGATAACCAATCATCCAAGTCAATTGGATATGTGAACGTTGGGATTGTGATGGGGAATCTTACTTCGCACATCAAATTCCATGTGATTGAGAGTTCTACTTCGTATCACCTTCTGATAGGAAGAGTGTGGATGAACAATTATAGACTAGTCCCTTTGACATACCACCAATGTGCAAAGACCAACGTGAAAGGGACTGAAATTGTCATACGTGCAATGAAGAAACCCTTTGCCACCAAACAGGCCCACCTAGTAGATGCATCTTTCAATACCGAGTTAGAAGAAGATTCTAGAGTTTTGACAAGAAGAATGGAGGGAGCAAGAAGAGAAATGATGGAACTGTAAACGGTCAAAACGGTGAAGTGGAGGGAAGAAGGAAAGAAGGGAAGCATATGAGGAAGTTTACCATGCTGGTCCCAAGACCCAGAATATCTCAAAACAGCTCAGAGACAGAATGAGGCCCAGTATGGATCCAATGAAGTATGAGGTCTAACGGTCGAGCATGTTGAGTAGGTATTATAGAAACAGATTGGAATAAGTTTTGAGCGAAAGGAAGAGGAAAGTGGTTGTAATGGTAAGCAAGCACTGTAAGAAGAAAATTATAGAGGATGGGAGATTGATTTACCTCCTCTGAAGGTGTGAATGGGCGATCGAAGGATCCGTTCTAGAGGTTGACAAATAGGCCGACCCAGTGTATGAATGTTTCTTGATAGACCAACAAGGGTAGTGTATGGTCATTGATAGCTCTAACATACAAGAGTTTGTAGAAGAAGTGGGAGAAAAGACAGAGTACATGACGAATCGACCGAAGCCACAAGTGTAAGAATTGGAATAACTTGATTTAGTAGATGAAAAAGAAGACCCAAGGCCCATCTTCATTTCGAAAGACCTGAGCGAAGAGAAAAGAAGGGCCTTGGTTGAGCTAGTTCGGGAATACATGAACGTTTTTACATGGAAATATATAGAAAATGGAGGGACAAGATAAAGAAATAAGTTACCACAAACTTAACGTTATGCTTTCTGCCATACCGATGAAGCAAGCCACAAGGACCTACAAGCCTGAGTTGTATTTGAAGATCAAAGAAGAGGTGGAACGATTGCTAGAGGCATGGTTCATTAAATCGATACCACACCCACTTTGGTTGTGAAGCATCGTCCTAGTGGGGAAGAAGAACAAGAATTAGATAAGGATCTATACGGACTTCAGAGATTTGAATAGATATTGCCTGAAGGATGAGTTCCTTCTGCCTTCTGTTGATAGCTTGATCGATGCAACTGCTGGTCATGAGATGTACAGTTTTATGGGTGGGTATATGGGATACAACTAGATTAAGATAGATCCAACAGATGTAGAGAAAACGGTGTTCAGAACCCCATTGGGCAACTTTATGTACACAGTAATACGTTTTAGTTTAAAGAATGCTGGGATAATGTATCAAAGGATGATGATGGCCATCTTCCATGACTTATCTCAAAAGGTTTTGGAATTTTATGTGGATGATTTGGTCCTCAAGTCGAAGAAGGAGGAGTCCCATCTGGACGATCTAAGAAAGGTGTTCATTCAGTGCAGAAAATACAAGTTGAAGATGAACCCACCAAAGTGCGCTTTCAAAGTCATAAGTGGAAAGTTCCTAGGTTTTGTTGTAGATCGACAAGGAGTGCAGATGGACCATAACAAGCAACGGATGATTCGTGAGATTCCATGTCTAAGAATGACAAAGGAGCTCAAGAGTTTCCTCAGTATAGTCTCCTACCTTAGGAGATTTGTACCAGGACTAGCCGAAATAACTCACCTACTGATGGAACTGCTGCGAAAGGGAACGAAGTTCAAATGGGAGGAAGCTCAACAGGAATCTTTGACCAAGATAAAGAAGCTGCTCACTTCTCCACAAATGATACTGCCTCCCATAGCAGGAAGACTGTTGTAACTATACCTCACATCATCAGCGAGGTTTGTTGGAGCTCTCCTAGCAGAGGAAATCAGTGGGAAAGAGAGATCAGTCTACCACTTGAGCAGGATCATACATGGACCAGAGGAAAGGTACAGTAATATATAAATACATTATTTAGCCTTGGTGTTTGTAGCATAAAAACTTAAACATTACATGCTATCTTTCACAATCCACATCGTGACAAGATGTTACCTAATTAAGCTTTTACTGGTAAGAACTATTTTGATTGGAAGGGCAGCTACGTGGTTCCTCATCCTTTCAGAATATAATTTAAAAGGTGTGGTCCCTCGCGCGATCAAGAGATAGGCGTATGTAGATCTACTGGAGATTTTCCCATTTAGAATATTCGAGCCACCCCAAGAGAGCATTCCAGGGGATGACTTACAGGAAAATTTCCTGGATACCTACCTTAAAGAATGGAAGATGCAGTTCGATGGTTCTTTGGTGGAAAAGAAGGGAGTGATAGGGGTTATCCTTTCTAAAGGGAAAGAAGAATTTTTCCTTCCCTATAAGTTAAATTTCCCTTGCTTCAATAACGAATAAGAGTATAAAGTGTTAACGTTAGTACTGGGGTTGCAAGAGGCCCTCCAAAGAGGCATCTGTTCACTGTGCATCAAAGGTGACTCGAACTTGGTGGTTTAGCAAGTGAACGGAGAATATGCGTTGAAGCACCTCAGCCTAGTGCCTTATAGAACGATCATATAACAATTGATTAATCAATTCCACTAGGTCAAGATAAAAATGCATCCTAGAATGATGAATAGGCATGCTGATGCCTATGCTACCATTGCTTAGAAGCTGGCCATGAAAATCGATACAACTATTGTGGTGATATAATGGAGAAAATCCCCATTGGTTGTCCAATCAACCTTACCAATGGAAGATGATTCGGCTTAGAGGGGCGAGGTTAGGAAGCAGTTGGAATCTGAAGAGGGAAATATTGAACTGAAAAAGCTAGCACAATACTTTTCCAATCAGGGAAACTTCTACTTTAGAAACGTGGGATAATGGTTATTGAGATGTGTCGGGCTAGAAGAAGCAGAGCAGAGATTAAAGGAGACACATGATGAACACTGTGAAACAACTGAGATCCCTCTATGCAGGGGAATTCATAGGGAGGGGTACTTCTGGCCAACGATGAAGCTGGACGCAGTAGAGCTACAACGAAGGTACGATAAATGTCAACTCTTCTTTCAGGTAGCTGAATGCCACTTCGTTGAAACTTAGGTAGACTGGAGGCAGCCTTACATCAATTTTATCAAAGACGGAGTTGTGCCTTTAGAGAAAATAGATGCGATATGACTCAAGAGAAGTTACCCACGATTCTATGTCTAGGATGATCAACTCTATTGGAGGGGGTACTTCAACAGACCGTTGAGATGTATCACGAAGGAAGAGGCAACAAAAGTTATAAAACATGCTCACGATCCATCTCACATTGAGGAGCAAAGCTATATGACTAACTAATAACCTTGGGTTTTTATTGGCCAACTATAGAGAGAGATTTCGCTGAGTTGGTACAAAAATATAAGGCATGCCAGCTAAATGGAAGTATGATCCATGCTCCTTCGATGGACTTACATTCTTTGACCACTCCTTACCCATTCCACAATTGGGTGTTTAACCTGGTAGGGGCAATACACCCATCTTCTAGGGGAAAGATCTGGATACTCGTGGCAATAAAATATTTTACAAAGTGGGATGAGGCGATACCACTCAAAAGAGCAACTGCAGGTGTAGTGGCTAACTTCATCAGGGAGTACATTATTTACAAGTTTGGGATTCCAAAGGTTATCCTATTTGATAACGGGACCCCATTTATTAACAAAGAAGTAACGATGCTGACAGACAAGTACTCCATTATCCATCATACCTCGACGGTGGCGTATCCTAAGGGGAACAGATAAGCTGAAGCAACTAACAATACCTTTGTCAACATCTTGTCCAAGATGATGAAAGACTTCCCAGGATCATGGGATGAAAATATTCCAACAGTCTTGTAGGACTATCAAACGACGAAGAGGAAACCTATAGGATACACACCATTCACTCTTATGTTCGGAGCTAAACCGATTTTTCTGATAGAACTGGAGGTTCTTTCGGCCCGATATGCATTGCAAAGTAGCATGCTCCCTCAGAGAAGACATGTACAATTGGATGCACTATATGAGCACAGGGAGAATGCAATGCAACACTTTTAAATGTACACGAAGCAGATTTCCAGAGCATATGACAACTTGGTGAGGCCAAGAAAATTTGTAGAAGGGAATTTGATTGTGAAAGCAGCATTAAAGAACATACGGGGGCTCCCATTGCCTAAATTTGCTGTGAATTGGGAGGGACCTTTCATCGTAAAGGAGGCTCACGATTCAGGTTACTGTTTAATATCTAAGCTAGAAGAAGATAAGCCCTTTAAGATTAATAACAAGTGGTTAAAAGTTTACCATGTTTAAACGAGTAACCTCAGATAGAGATTTATTTTTGTTAAAGTTATGTTGCAATTTATTGGGGGAGTTATTCCGTTTGTAATGAGATTAAAAAAGAAAGAGTTTTCCTATAAATTATAAGAATTTGAACTTTCCAATAAATAGAAGAATTGCAACAAAATAACATATGATGACAAAATACTATATCTATTTCATAGATATGATCGGTAACGATTATAAAATTGGGAATTACTACCCAAGAATTACATCTGGTGAAAGCAAAGAAAAAACGGTCAATACAAAATAAGGGACTTCTAACCTAGTAAAAACCACAGATCGGGTTAGGAGAAGAACTCCCTAGGCAAACTAGAAGAAGCTTCTAAGCATGACCTCTGAGCAACAACACAACCTTCAAGCCTGGTCGTCACTTGAGCTCTTTCGATTAACAGGGTTTCATGTTCCAGCTTGGCCTTTGCTAAGGCTTCTTCGACAACCGTCACTCTGTCATCGGCTACCACTAACATAGGGGCCAACTCTGCTAGCCTTTTCTCTTCAAACCATTGGCCCTCTACATGTTTCAGATATAGTTCCCTCTGTCTTTCCAACTGATGTCTCTACAGAAGGTTCAAATGGCTAATCAGCCAATTCAGTTGGAAGCCATCCTTACCCATCTCCTTCAAACTTCCAAGATGACGATTGATGAGTGCCCTCTTATGGTTGGACATTTGAGTGTTAATGACCTTATCAATAAAGGTCGCCATACCTTGTAACCTATGGCTTATCACCAATACGTTAGAGTGCACGCAATTAATAGTAAACATTTCAGGATGATCTTGGGCAATACGCTTAAGGATAGACCATTCCATCACAAAAATTTGAGGAGATTGGCAAAGCGCCATGAGATCGAAGTTGGGAGGTTCCATGCCACAGGAAGGAACATCGTATCCTGACTTGGTGTCCACCGGAAAATTTGTAGTTGAACCACAATCATCATGGTTTATGTCCTCAGAGTGGACTTGCTCTTCAGGTAGGGATTCAACAGCTGATGGAACATGCTGTGTCGATGCTAGGATGACGGAAGGCTCCCTCACAACTTGCAAAGCAATGTGAAAAAAGTGAGTTTGATGAAAAATCTTAGCAAGTGTTTTTCATTGTTAAGTCACCGTCATAGGTGGAGTTTGACGAAAAGTCTTAACAAGTGATTTTCATTGTTAAGTCACCGTTATAGGTGGAGTTTGACAATAAATCTTAGCAAGCGGTTTTCATTGTTAAGTCACCGTTATAGGTGGAGTTTGACGAAAAATCTTAACAAGTGTTTTTCATGATTAAAATCGCCTTAAAGGAATAATAAAAATACTTATGCCAAAAAGAGGGAGAAAATAACGAAATACCATAGGAATGGCTGGAGCAAGAATGGTAGCTGGAGAGACAGCTGCAACGACAGAACCATCGCAAACAAATTTGTTTCCACCTGAGCCTCCGAGGAACCCCCTTCCAGAGGAACCTAGGCCCTTGGCAAAGTACCCACTTCTGAAAATGGCACTACAAAAAGGATGGGGGAGGAGGCAGAAGGAATCGTTTTCCCTCTTAAGGGGGCATTAGCCCTGGCTAGGTACGAAGGATCTTCCGGGTGAGAAGATGACCCAACGATAGTCTGCATAACACGAGGGGCCACAAACTAAGATAACATATTCAAATTTAGGGAAAGTTAAACACAATAATAAGGCATTAGTAAAAATCAACACAACATATAAATACAAAAGAAATAACATAAGGAAGGATCTTACCTCAGTGATATTGGTAAAGGGGGCCAACACAGTGGCAGACCTCACCAGAGGAAACTGCAGAATTGACCTAGCGAGAGATGTGGCCAGATTAGGGGTAGTTATAACCTGGAGGTCAAAGAAAACACTTAGTACAAAAGCTAAATGAAGCAAAAGAGAGTGGTAATCAAGTTAGTTCCTCTTAAGGGCTAGAAGAAACTGGAACAACATTCAAAGGAGCCATGGGAAAGGTAGATGGCCCAGATGAAGCGAACAAAGATTCCTCTGGCGGAGAAGAAGCTCCAACGATTTCTCCAGAAGCGCTTCCCTCCTAGCAGCTTCCTCTGCACGCCTAGAAGCAAAACGAAGGGAATCGTCCAGCCCATACATGGGAGAACGGGGAGGATACACATTGGTCGAGGCACTACCGAAGCGTCCTCCCACGAAGGGGCTTACAGGAGGACTTGACCTCTTTTTCAATCTCCTATACAAAGTCTATAGGTGTCAAAAAATACATAACTTCACATCATATTGCAAGTGGTTAAGTATGGAAATAATATATATATACATCTTGCTCAGGAGAAGAATGGGACGATATGACCATCGGTTAAGAAGGCGATGAAGGAACTGGTGAAGCCCTCTCAGTTTGACTTGGCTCAGCGTCAAGACTATCTTCTAGGGCGATAGCCTCAATGATAGATGGGGGAGGGGCAATAGATGGTGGTGGCACCTCGTAGGCACATATTTTATGGGTTTTTGTACCTAAGGTTTTCTTTCTAGCCCCAGTAACACCAATAGTAGAGGGGACTCTGGAACTCTTCCTACGCTTTGATACCCCCTCCATTGGATCTACGATAATAATAGGGAAAATAACAGGAGGAGGAGCAGGGGGGCTTCTTGAAATGCCCATTGCACCCTTTCAAGTTCAGCCTGACATTTGGCTTTTATTTCCCCACTTACTTCTGCAGGCATGGGAGGTGGAACGGAGGCGATTGGGAATGTGTCTAAAGGAGCTTGGGACTTAGACATGAAGGAAGTACCACTCTTGGAAGTTTTGGATTTCTTGAAGTGAGATTTTGAATTCCCCTCGCCAGAAGCACCCTCGGTAGTTCGTTTAGGCATGGGAGCCTTTTTGGGCTTGGGTGTGTCAGTGGGGACCATCGGGCAATAGGGAGGCAACTCGCTTGGAAGATCCTTTGGAGTCTTGCTCAAAAGAAACTCCACCCCAAGAATATAATTTCCCTTAAGCCCTAGTTCCAAGGCAGGAAAGAAAGAAATCGGGGATACACCGGAGGGCCCTAAACGAACTCAGCAATCTTGTCAAGCTGCATCGGCCAGTACCTAGTTGCAAACAGATAAGTCACATCCCTTTTTCTTGTAATACTAGGGATGGTAACTCGCCCAGCTAGTGATGAGATGACCCCCCAATTGGGGTGGTATAGCTAAAAACTGGGTGAGGGTCCCCTTGGTCGAAGCCAAATTGATGGCTGCACCAATTGGGGTTGTAATGCTCCGAAGAATATCCCCACTCGGTGTAAGAGGGTAAATACCTTGAAGAGAGCAGAAGGACCACGACCAGAGAAGGATCTTAAAAAAAAAGTTCAACGGTAGTTTGTTGGATCATCTTTGCTCCACGTTGAAAAAAATTCCAAGGGTGGACAAAAACTTCTTCACCGTAAGGCCTCATGACAAAGATGTCAGGTTTGTCAATAACAAGGAGTATCTCCTCACGGCTCTACTTTTTGTGGTGAAAGTATAAGCGATGGGGGAGAATGGTTTCCCCACAGGGAGGAGGAAAGGTGTTGGATGATATTACAGGGAAACGGGCATATAAGAAGCTCGTTAGGAGTATAATGTTGGCAAAGTTGGCTAGGTTATAACGGCCAAGGGACCGTTCCATGTCTAGATGAGTCTTGTCCAGCCAGGTATAGAGGGATCCTAATGCCATGGCCCTTAGAAGAAGCTTGATACCTCTAGAAAAATGGATAGATATATTGATAAGGTCCCTCCTAGGCTGGTCATTTGGTTTCCTAGGTAGCACGAAGCGAGAAAGAATGATAAGGATGCAAGCTGGTAGTTCTAGAGATGTACCTTACCCATTGGGAGCATCAGAACGACCATCCTTTTTAGAAGGATCTCGAAAGAAGTAGTTAATGGGATGAGTGAAGGTGGCTTTGTTGGATGACCCAGTGTAACTTTGGCATATTCGATCCAACTCAGAGCGATCAATAACTTCTTCGGCGTCTAGGGCCTCATAAGAATAGGGCATATCACTTATGGGCTCAAGCCTCAATATTTCACAAATATCCTGCAAAGTGATGGTAAACTCACCCCATGTAGCTATGAAAGTATGAGTGGTAATGTTCCAGCGAGAGACGAAGACTTGGAGGGCATCATTGTGTTTGGAAAGAGTGAACTCTCCAAACCATTTAGCTTGATGAATCCCAACCTTGGTAAGGGATACAACATAAGAACTGTGCATATGGGCATTCCAAGTAGCAAAGTGGGTTGAAGAGCCTCTAAGCCCATCAAAGTTAATCTGCGAACAAGGAAAGTCACCTCAATCGAGATGAAAATGTAGAGTCCACTTTGGGGGGAGGAAATCCCATTCGACTGAGTCTTTATCTTCATCACCCAGAGGTAAAGGGGCACACTTGGCACTAATAGTGCAAGTTTTGCAGAGGTCTAAGAAATCATCGCCTTTGCTAAAAATAGGGGAATGACGGTAGAAATGTAGTTATTATTGGCGATCTGCCACCAAAGCGATGGCATCCAAATGAGCAATAGCAGCAGTAGTGGTGGTGGAAGGCGGGACACTGGTGGTAGGAGCATCTGGAGAGCTTGAAGTAGCCATGAAAGATGGTTGGGTTCGTAGAGAAGGAGGGAAGCACTGAAAATAGTGGAGTAGCAGCAACCAGAGGTGGTCAAGAAAATAAGGAAGACAAGCACAATGTGAAAGCTTGGATAATAATGGCATTTTTTTTCTTTTTTCTCTCTCTAAAAGCTTTGTAAATATAAGGGTAAGCAAAGAGACGAAGACAAAAATGTGACTAAGTGTTGAGAGTTAGTCGTTTGAAATTAAGTGGATGTGTGAGTTTCCCACAGAAGCACATGCCAAGTCGCCAAAATGATTATAAGTGGACACGTGGCACTTTGAGGAACGCCTTTTCAGTTGAGAAGACATGCGCACGTCATTAATGAGGTAATATTTGGGAAAATGTGTGTTGTTTTCAAGAGAAGATAAGTTTTAGCACCAAAAGTTTTCAATCAAACAGAGGCCTAACGATGAAAACCCTAGCTAAGTTAAAACGGGTTGAAGAGGCATCGGGGATAATTTCAAAGATTAAAGGAAAGGCTCAACGCAGCACAGTTAAAAAATTTCACGATGTCCCCTCGCCACAAGTTCATTTGGAGCTACTTTTGGCTCAGGTATATCGGGGAGAATTTTACTTTTTGAACAAGATAAAACAAGGAAGAATAACAGAATGGAAAAAATTGGGGAGAATTTTAGGTTCAACAGTTACTATGGGAGAAGTACAGATAGGGGAGAATTTAACTTCTGAACAGCCAGAACAGGTCATCACTTTCCTCAAATATTCTGGGGGAATTCCAACCATCAGCTAAGAAGGCAGAACAAATGAGATGTAACGACAGAAAAAAGTAGTGATGTCACTTCACCATTGGCCACGAAACTATAGAGCTATGGATCAGGTACATTAGGGAAAATTTTACTTTTGTCCGGCAGAGACAACGACAGAAGTTGCAATGAAGACAGATAGGCAATAATTTTCTTCCCACAAGTTTAAGGTTCATTGGATTGAGAAGTTTTCGTGCAGACATTTCTTTTTGCCACAACAAATCTCTACACAAAGGGAAAAATGTAGGGGGGCTTGAAGATAATCTCTGGATTAAAGATAAGGCCTCCACAACTAATAGAAGAGACTTTAAGGGAAGGAAGCAACATGAAGACATCGAGAGAGCTCAGCGAGGTAGCCCAATGTGGCAGCTCAGCATGGCAGCCCAACAAGGAGATTGGCCGATACAGCTTACCCATTACTTCCTGTTTGTGATTTAGTTAAATTGTTAACATTGATTAAAGTGATGTAACAATTGTAATATTATATAGTATGAGGTCAAACGGTACTCATGAGAGACCAGGCCTGGCAAAGCCTAGGAGAGCTTACATGCTTTACCGAATGACCTTACCGTGGGAACTTCAGAGAGGCTTGGTTTGGAGGATTGGGAAGTAAGGCAACGTTAGGGCTCGTCCTGACCATTTTGGATACACCTGGTAAAACACCGATTAACCTTTCACCGTGAAAGGTTGTGCGGAGCAGCCTTGAGTTACTTCATTTGTTGACCCTTGAGCCAAACAGTCCCTTACCTAATGTCACATCTACTTTATGTGATGTCACTAGCTATCTAGTCACTGTCAAACTAAACTCGAGTAAACCACTGTGTTATTGGGGATATCAAACAGTTTGTGAGCCACCTATGTGGTGACAGTCTTCAAACACACAGTGGTTGGGAAAAGGCATGTCTTGGCATTTAATGTTTATGACGTAGAGCTGAATGGTCCATCAGGCGTTTAATGTTTGTGATGTAAAGTATGAAGGGATGTCCGTTCACAGCTGTGAAGGACTGAGACATCTCGGGAGTGGTGTGGGGGCTATTTTGTGGCCTCAACCACGTCTGAGAGACATAGTTCTTTATGGAGATTATTGCTAAAGAGAAAATAAATATTAAAGAGAAGTTTTTGCAAAACTAGAGTTCTTGCCCACCCAACATTGTCATTTATTGCGAAGCTTTTAATAGCTAATAAGAGATTTTTAAGAGGTTGTTGGTGTGTTGGTTGCCTGCCAAGGTGCATCTAGGGTGCTTACTCCTCTCTCCCTTTGAATGAGTTAGTTCTGAGTTACTTTTATTATTATTTTGAGATATACACGTGAGTATCGTGAGTTCAATCTGAGTGTTAATCATATATAATATTGTGGGTTTACTTGTGTTTATTAAAGGGTTTTTGGGTTATCATTTATCACTATACATATAGGGGTTACACCTCAACTAGTATTATCATACTTCCAGGCTACAAGGGGACTACCCTCTTACACAGAGAACTGCCCGTTTTTACAACAAATGGATGAAGTCGATTAATCTAAAAGAATGAGATTATGTACTTAAAAAAGTGATCAAGAAAGGAAACAAATTGGAAGCAAACTGGCATGGTCCTTATCGTATTTCAGCAGTCATCCGATTTGGTACTTTTTGTTTGGAGACTTTGGAGGGAGAATAGTTCAAGAACCCTTGGAATGTCGATTATCTCTAAGAATACTACCAGTAATGAAAAAAGTCTATGTAATCTTTATTTCTCCTAGAATTGAATAAAAAGTTCTGATTTCCAATTCATTTTAGTTCATTTTTTTATTTTTTTGGAGTATAGTGATATACCTCCCCCAACAAGTATACAAAACAATCAATACTGTACTACACCTTAGTCGACTGGCCAACTGGGTTTCTACCGACTAAATTAACAGGTAAATAGGTTCCTTACACCTACTGACGACCATTAATTTTTGTATGACAGTAGGTCACGAACAAAAAGCTGATTAATGGTCACTTTCTATAAATGATCATTACTTCATAAATGATTTTAGGTCATGAACTGGAAGGCGATTAATGATCATTACTTCTTGTAAAATTTCTCTTTTGGACGAATAAAAAATGAGAAGCCTGTAAATCTTATAAGTTTTACCCAACCGAGTTACATAATGGGATATACATATACATTCCTACTATAGGAATACATATACACATCCCTAATACACTTGGTTTTGCCACTGATAACTAATAACAATACTTGGATCAAAATAATGCAGTTGGTTTGATTTAAGTATATTAGTAGAATCTAAGGCCCTATAATAGAAAAGGATAGTAATTAAGTAGATTACTTAGTCGTCCATCCGACTAACTAATCATTGGTGAAATTACAAGTGTCCAGATTGCAAACACAAATATGAAAGAACAATCAATAAATAAATAATATTTTCTCATTTCATTAGAAAATTTTACTATGGAAAAATAGATAAATATTCGGCTAGGTGCTTGCCCCGGGCCTTATCCATGTCGTTTGGAGGATCATCCAAAGTATAAGGAGAACTGATAAAGTTGAATCTTGTAGTATCCTCCTATTACTGTTGCTCGGCTGGTTAATTCGATGAGGAGGTTGAATTATCTCAAGTTCATCATGCAATTCATAATCACCTAAATACTTGGATATTAAACACTGGGGAATTGAATCAGTAGGAATCCAACTTACATCCAACTTGAACGGAGGATTTTGACAGTCTAAAAGATCGAGATTATTCCAATGCTATAGTTTGTTGTTTTGATCAACTTTTAACAAAGTAAGCAGATTGGTCCATCCCTATTTATATCCCTCGCGATGACTCTGGGCCAAATGATCATCCACATGAGACAGGGTTTCATTGTAATCTTCCATCCACACTTCTCTGGGTTGCTTTTGGAACTGAAAAGTTAACCTCTCTACTTGATGCTGAAGTTTCTTGAGAACGACATCTTTGTTTTTCAAATGAATCACTTGGTTGGAAATAGTAAACTCCTTTATTTTAAACTGAATTGAAAGATCACCAATAGTGGAACCTTTAGCCTTTAACTGTACAGCTTGATCGACCAAAGTTTTATGATTTTTTTCTTCTTCAAGAGTTCACCGAGCAGCAGTTGTTCCTCGGGACAACTGTCCAGACTTAGTCTTCTTCCCTTGCAAAAATTATAACTCTTGTAACAGCCTGGCATTCTTCTCTTCCAAGAAAGAAACTCCTTCATTGGAACCATCAGTAGTAGACCTCTTCAAGATGTCAAGTTCATTTCTCAAAGCATTATTCTCTTCCTTCAGCAAAGTTGCAATTTCTTGAGCCACTCTAACCTCCTGCTTTAGCATAATTTCTCTCTTATTTAAAGTCGGGGTATATTTATGAAGTTTTTTCTCAAAGACATCAGCTTCATTTAGAGCTTTGAACTTGGCTTCATAGTCAGTATAGAGATAAGCCTTCGATCGAATATGATTACGCTGCAGTTGCTCGATCATCTTGAAATATGCAACATTGTTAGCCACAACCCGATCAAGAAGGAATTTGAGATAAGTGTACGCATCCTTTTCTTGATCAGAAGTATTTGCACCGAGAAAGTCTGTTAGTTATTCATTTATCAAATCCAAGTGATCAGCCTTAAACATATTATGGTAGTGTTTGAGTAGATCGGAATCACTGGAAGAAAATTGTTCCAATTTGGAATTAAACTAGAAAGATAAAGTAATATTTTATCAACAATAAAAATATTCAGAGCAACAATTAGGCATCATAAATGTGATGGCAATAAACAATTTAATTAAAGAAAAATTTCTTTTATTGATAGATGGCAACGTTATAGAAAGGTACATTAGAGAACGATAAAAAAGAAGACAAAAGAAAGGTGTAAAATACAAAGATTAGAAGACAAAAAAGTCTAAACCTTCTTCTTCTTATCATTCTCTACCTCAGGGTTTATCTCCTAGTCGGTAAGAGGGATAGCCGAGTCAACAGGAGCATTATCTTGATCGGCTAGAGGAAAGATTGACTAAATTGCCAAAGAGGATTCCCCAAAAACTGCATCATCATCAATTTCATCATCAATGTTAGGGGGAGAGCTTGGATCGTGCCTCAGAAATAGCTCTGAATCTTCACTAGTGTCAACTTCCCTCAAAGCTATCGACTAGATGTCTTTGAAAAATTTCTTCTTGGCATATGCTATTTGGGCAGATATAGCAAACATGGCCTTATCCCAACCCTTATTAAATGATGCCTCTCTTGTTTTATTTCTTTTGTCCTTTTCACCAGAAAGGTCATTAGATAGTTTGACTACCTTCTCTTAAGCAGCCTTTGCCTTGCGCTCAGCTTGAGCGGAGGCCAAGGTAGCCACAGGTAGAGTTTCATCATCTTTCTACTGCGCTTTTTCGGCAGCCTCGATCTTTTCCTCCCAAATCTTCTAATTTATCTACAAAGATTGTCGGGACTCCTCTAGGGATTTCTTAAGACCCTCAAAGGCCTATTCTACTTTTTAAGAAAATAGATGATCGTCCTTCTCTAATATCTGGTTGTAATCAACTAGGAACTGTAAAAAAAGAACCAAGTCAGTACAAATCAAGGAAGACATAGATAATATCCGACCAACTCCAAAATATGAAAACTTACCAAGGCCAAACTTTGAGTAGCCCTCTCCGATAATTTTGATCAGGACATGGAGGCAACAGTAGCTCAATGGTTTGGGAGGGTAACAGTCTTGATCAGCTTCCTAACCAATCTAGGACTAAAGGGTACTGATGAACCTATAACAAATGAGACATGACTAACCAATCCCTGTTGATCATAATCAATAACCTTATTAACCTACTTATCAGCAGGACCTCTCATTAGTCTTTTAAGAGGAGACTCATCACCTTTATTGGTTGGGGACTTCTTGCTAGCCTCAACCTTATTCTTCTGGGCATTAGTGTCAACTGGTTTCTTGGGACCAGCAGTGGAGTCCTCCTCCAAAAGATTGGAAATTTTCCTTTTTCCTATGCTGATAAAAAAATATTAGAGTAAAAAAAACAAAGTGACACCAATAGCAAATTCAACACCATCACCAACACACTCAGTAGCAGAGTAAGTAGACACTGCATCCCTCTCAGAATCAATCATAATTGAAGGCACAATAGTTATGGGTCGAGCTACAACATAGGTTATGTAGCTCTTATACTCTAGCAATACAGAAGCTGATAGTGGATGCTTTTATGTTGTCCTTTAATTAAGGCCCCATAAGAATTTGAGTTCTTCCAAGTTTATTTCACCCGATTTGGGGCACTTTCTCTTGCGCTCTTCTGCAATAAAACAACAAGCAGTAGCAGTTAGCATACATCAGAAAAGAAATTAGTAAAGAAAGGTAAGAGGTAAAATAACAACCTATCCCATTCCTTGATTGAGGGCATCTGGGACCATTGTAGGCCACTCCAGTACTAAATAGAGCATGTTGCCAATTCTTAACTATTAGAGCATGATCCCAATAATCCTTATTGGAATCAGGAAGATTCAATACTAAAGCCCTATTGGCTCGTTTGATTTTCAAGTAATATATGCTCTCCTCTGCAATAGCCCATTTATCGCAGAACATGATCTCTGGAATCCCGATATGGGTTCCATAGATTTCATTCAATTTATTCACACCATTGATAACCCTCCTGGTGTTGAGGTCTACTCTTCCTGGAACGATGTCAAAGTATTATCGAAAATGAAGAAGAAAAGGATTTGGTGGAAATGTGAAACCACACTCAACTATAAACAAGGTTGGGATCCAATGACCCTCAACCAAAGAATATACCTATATGGTCATGGGGTATCTCTTGATCAACCCAAGATGAGATTTTCCTTTCTTCCCTAAATTCTTCTAGAGAATCATCATCAACTATGTGAAACATGGTTCAGAAAGAAAGGAAATGAAGAAAAACAGAGAGAAAGAAAGAATTCTTATAAAAGATTAAGGATTTAAAAAGAACTATGGAAGGAAAGGATGAACGATGGCAAACGATCGCATAAAAGCTCAGAAATAGCTGTTAGAGTTCAAAGATTTTGGGTAAGAAAAAATCTAGAAAATCCTCCCGCCTTTTATAGCTTGTCTCAAAAATAGCGAAAGTAATGGTTAAACGTATAAACGATTGACATTCTTATAGCAGACTATTTTAAAAATAAAAAATATAGATTTTCCCTTTAGGCGGTCCTTTAAAATTCAAATTATTTACAAAAATGCATCCTTCATACAATACCGGTAAAATCTTATAAGTGTGGGAGGTCGGTTACCGACCAAGCACCATGAAAATACGCCGAGCTACTTCTAGGATCAAATGCTCCATACTTTCATGCGAGCATCAAGCATTGAGGGCTTCTGTTGTATGTAAAAATTAAATTTCCACATGAACCAATAGAGAAGGTACACATGTCGTACAATGTGGCACCTTATCCTACTTATTCGAACTCAAGTGTGCTTAGACAGATAGAATGATGACCAACACTAGAAGGCCAACCAACCAGAGTTGTAAAGGTTACTCGGCTCAGAATACCAACACACTCTGAATCCCAAGAGACGTATTTATTATATACAGATGTCAATGCTTGGCATATGAAAGTGTTCCATCTCTAGGGTTTCACATCCCTATAAATGTACTATAATCCCTCATCTCTCCAGGGACAACTTGAATCTCATACGCACTGAGCTATTGTAATCTCTAAGTAATAACAGCTTACAGTGGACGTAGGCTAATTTGTAGCTAAACCACTTTAAAAACTTCATGTTCTGTGTGTGTGATTTAAGTTCTTTCATATTATTTATCGGTGATTATAAAATTGGAATCAATCTAATTTAAACATCAATAATTATATACAATAAATTAAATACACACACACACACTAACCCCATACACACCTATACAGCTTAACACCTCACTCACGATATACCCTACTACCATACACTCAATACACTCTCAAACCTTAACTTTTGAAGGCCAATAAGGTTGTATTCTTCTCTTTATTCTCTCATCTCCCTCGTCACTTACCCACTCCATCTAACCTCTATCTCCAAGACCTTCACCCACTTTATACCACCACTCCCTCTGCCTAGACCACCACAAACTTGTCGGCCATATACCCATTCGCACCATCCTACTTCGACAACCTAACCAACTTTAAACCCCCGATAAACCCGTAAATCTAACCCACTACCCAGCCACCTGAGCTCCGACCACTACCTGCTGGTGGTGGTCCAACGAACTACCACCCGCCCTCTTCTAAACCTGATCACCCTCAACCCATTAACACTCCAAGAAAACCCGTAAACCCAAACCCGAGTTCAGCCCCATACCCATTTAAAGCCAACCTCCATCCTTTGACCCTTTAAACCCAATCCATTTCCAAAACCATTTTTCTTTTGCCTATTTTCTCTCTTTTGTTTATTTATATATATATATATATATATATTAAACCATATAAATATATCAAATTATATATTTATGGTGTACATATACATATAAATATTTATTTATAAATATATTTATGTGCACATGTGGGTAATATACCAAATACCCATTTTAACCCATGTGCAACCAAATATATTCCCCAACATAAAATCTCCCATACCCATTTGAACAAGTTAACAATTATACCCCTAGACACATGCATCTTATTATAAAACTAATTGAAGCCTCATTTGAGAAAGAAGGGGATAAGTAGGGAAGAAAGTAGAAAGCAATTTTAGAGATAAGAATAATTTGTAGAGTTAGACTAGATAATTTTTTTTCTTATTCTTCTTTGAGATTTAGTTTGAGGGAAAATAAATATTAGTGAGAATTAATTTTACTGTTAGAGATTTCATTCAATATTTGTTAAGACATTTAAATTGAGGGTTGTATTTTTCATTACAAGGATTGAAGTTTAATTGAAATTCAAAGATATTTGTTTGATTGTTCTCTTCTCTACTCTTCATATTTTAATGTCTTTGTTTATTTGATTATTATGTTTTATATCATGTTAGGCTAAAACTCACTTCCAAGGGGTGGGATGAACCCATGTTTGATGTTGCTGTATTTAATTAGTTTATTTATTTGAGATATCCCTTTGAACATTAACTTTGAACTTTCACCTTTCAATTTGCACCTCGAGAGAGGGTAAATTATTTTAGAGAGAGAATCAAAATTCAAGACATAATGTCTATTTTTGAATCGAACTAGAGATAGATTTTTCTCAAGTTTGATACTATTTATTGAATTTCAACTCTAAATTGTATTTTTTATGGTTTACATGAATTTTGGTGAATCGATACTACGGATAATTTATTAAAATGAGTTTAAGTCTACTTTCTAAGAGTTGTGGGGGGTTTAAATTTAATTTTTTAAAAGGTCAGTGTTAGAACTACACTTCGCATATGAGCTGACTTGTGATTTAAATACTAACTTGGGAGATTTCAAATGAATGAATTGATTAATTAGAATAACTAGAATATGTGATGTCTCATCCCTTGTTTGTTCTCACATATATTTACCTAACTTATCTCTTGTTTTAGTTTATAATTAGTTGATTTTCTTCATATTTTCTTCATTTAGTTGAGTAGCATAAATACCCCTTAAAAATTGTTTATATATATATATATATATATATATATATATATATATATATATATATATATATATATATATATATATATATATAATCACAAAAACAAAAATAAAAATATTTTGGAAGTGAAATTGAGATTATCTTCATGCATTTTTCTTCTGCTTGAAAGTTAAATTGACACCCCTACTTACCACTATACAAGTTCATATCATGTTTGTAGGTATTTAAGGGTTTTGATTGAAAAGTTTTTACAACAATGAGATATCTGTACCACAAAGGCAAATCATCAGTTGGTTATCCCAACAATATGCTTTTAGGATTATTTCATCTAGTTTATTACTTTTTCATCCATGTATGCTATATATCCCTTTTGTTCTATTTAAGTGTTTTAGGAATTGCCTTAAAATGATTTTTTTATATTCTTATTATCCATGGTTTGCCAGTGTTGTATATTGGCTTTCCATACCTCATTTATATGTTGTACAGGTCATAAATGTCTAGGATTTAGTATTTAACTTATATTCTTGTTATCTCATGACATGGTTTTTTTAGATCATTTGTCATTGAAAAATTCATGAATATGTTTGATATAATAATTTTTTATGCCTTTAATGCATATAGTCCATATATATTTTTGTGTATCAAAACTGTAACAACTCGAACCTTTCATATCAAGACCAAATCGAAAAACTAGTAAATGAAAAGGCATTATTCAAAATAATATTACAATATTATCATACACAATTATCTCAGAGTTAACATTCTTTATGATGGGTCTAATATTATATTATAATACGTTCTTTTAATTCCATTTATTATGAAACTTACAAGTTGAAAACAAAAATTTATGCAAACACCCCTGAACTTTGAAAACACCTAAAGTAAACCTTGGAAAAAATATTTCCTCTAACATAAACCTTCCATAATCCTAAGAACTACTTATAATTTATTTAAACTTTTAGAGAATGAAAATTTCCACCTAAACCCTAGATTTTACCTTTTTATAAAGTATAAGGGGCCCCCCTTTTAAAAATAGTCGAAGATAAACATTGGACCATACCTCAACTAAACTTATTTTTAAACTCACCTTACAATTTAGTGATTTGATGATGCTCATTGTGTAGTTAAGGAAGATTGGAGGAGGGGACACCCATGGCCAATCGGTAGAACACCATGGGCAACTCCTTTTTTCCACCACTCATATCAGCCAATAGAGAGCCCACTCTCTACCCTATACAAACCTCAACCTACAACATCCCAAACCCAACAAATTCCCCTTAAATTTAAAGAATTTTGTTTTCAAAGTTTTGGGTATTTTCGATTTCTTACTTTTTGTGTGTAAATAATCTTTATATTATTTTGTTGTACTTTTAAATTAATTCTAGATATTAAATTAACGTCTTTACCTTCTATAGGGGTCAAATTTATAGTAATGCTAATTACCAAAACTGACCACAAATAAGAATGCAATAAGAGAAAGAACATAAGAATATATGTAATTCGACGGGTTTATCCTCCCTACATCCACCGGGAAAGGGGAGAAGGATTATTTTACTAATATGGGAGAAAGACGATTTGATGTGCTATAGAATGATAACTAGGAGTCCAAGGCGTGGGTACATCGATGGGGAAAGGAGAAAAGGTTTATTTTACTAATTTGGGAGAAAGACGATTTGCAGTGCTAAAGAATGCTAAGTAAGATTCCAAGGGTGGGTTAAATATTGTTCAATATCTCTTTCTCATAACATAGGTGTTCTTTTTATAGGTACAATAGTATTGGATGTATAAACTATTGCTTTTAGTATCCCTGATGGAGTCACCCTCTATCTCCAGCGTTATCTTTTATGTTGTTAAGTTGCAATTGGACTGTTTCCAGTTATCTCATCATTATTATTTATAAGTTCGTCTTTATCTGGTCAACAATCGGTGGGAGACTAAGACTTGTAGCGACATGGAATTATTAGGATGCCACCTCGGAAGCAACATGAGTTACGTGAAACAACATGACACCTCCATGAAACCTTTAGCTTTCATGGTGGAAACCTATTCCTTAGTCCTCAACCAGTTTTCGAGACATGTGAACTCTTTCTTTAGTTCTTAATTTTTTGTACATTTCACATGATTTTGGTGTAGGTTCTACGGGGGTAAATATCAGAATTTCAATTCAACTTTGAAATTTTTAAAACTCAAAATAAGTCCAAACCAATATCATTCTTCTCAAATTAAAAATCTAAAAAAGTTCAATTTAGGTCAATTTTTTGTTTAGTTTAAACCCATGACTCGAATTTAAGTGAACGAGCTCAAATTTGAAGATGTTAATATTAGTGAAATTGAGGTGGGCAAAGTGTAATTAACATTAAAAATGGCACTCACAATAAACTATAATATACTTGAATTTACATATATTTATATTTTCAACAGTTCCATGTTTAATTTTTTTCTCTTTATATTAACTTAAAGCATCTTCAACGGTTGTGTAGTAGTTAATATATAATATTTACATGAGTGTGGTATTTCAATCACCAATAATAGTGTAAATACTTTTGTTAACTCAACAAATTGTAAAATGAATATGTAAATGACATTATCAAGTTAATATTAGTATATAATTTTACTCTCTCTCTCTCATATATATATATATATATATATATATATATATATATATATATAGAGAGAGAGAGAGATAATTTACACAAAAATTACACACAACTATTTGAAACAACCTAATAGTCACTTGCTAAGGTGAATCAGGCTATTTAAAACTCTTTTAACTCTTTGATATAAAATCTATTAAAGTTTATAAATTAAAACACTCATTCACACTAGTAAGAAACGTTGGTGATGCTAGAAATAAAAATACCCTTTGAGAATGAGATGAGGAAAAGTAGAAAGTGACACTATATTTGTTCTCGAGGAAACCACAGTGATGGAAAACCCCGTGTCCCTAGTCCCAGGACAACTCACACGCCAAAGTCCACTAATACCAATTATAAGTTACAGATTACAGTCCACCGGTTTACAATAATTTAAACTAAGCAAATACAAGCCGTACACCAAGCCTAGTCTAAATACAATCCAATTGGACTGACAATCAGTCAACCCAATAACAATCAGGTAATAGTGACTACAACACACACACAACCACACACTCAAACTCGAGATCGAATGAAGTTGTGCAATACACATATTTAATCATAAAGGATTGTTTTAATCAAAACATAAAAGTATATTGTTTATAAAATGAGACTAAACACACTCCAGGGTACGTCAAATTTTATTTTAATAAGGATCCACAAATAGAAAGACGAATCAGGATTTTGCACAAGCCAAAAACATACACAAGAATTAAACTGATTTTAAAATAAAATAAAAAAATGTTTAATTAGTTTTGATAAATCCCGTTACCCACACTAGTTATTTTACAAAATAAATTAACCACACACACACGAGATTAAATACACCCTGCGATAAATAAACGAGTTAAATCAGCGTGTTAAACGGGTGAGTTAAATCAGCAAGTTAAATAGGCGAGTTAATATCGAGTTTAATCGAGGTTAAGACAACTTAATACCCAAGTTCAGTTAAGTTTAAGTTTAAACTCACACTGAGTTAAACACGAGTAACACACACTACACATCTAAAATAAGGACAATACCAAACCAAGAAAAAAGAATATATATATATATATATATATATATATATATATATATATATATGTGTGTGTGTGTGTGTGTGTGTGTGTGTGTGTGTGTGTGTGCGTGCGTGCGTGTGTATATATATACACTTACAGAGAAAGCCTTCTAACAACCCGTACTCTTGGAGATAATTAAATTCCATAATTGGGTGTAAATTGGAATTTGAGAAATTTCTCGGAATAGTGATTTTTGGGATTTTCAAGGATTTGATGATTGTCGATGGGCGAAATATTTACTTTTAGGATTAAGTAAATATGTCGAGGTATTTTAATTATATGCCATAATTGAGTAAAGCGACAAGAGGTAAGGTTTTAATTAGAAAACCCGCGGTGAGATGTATTGGGTTAAAATAGGGGGTGCGGTCAAGTAACTCAGATGGAAATTTCGACTGCGCGGTGAGTCTCGGAACGGACGAGATAGTTGGAAAAGAGTGTTCGATTGTCGAAATTGAGTTTCGGGTAATTTTAGAGCTAAAAGTAACTCGTAATCGAGTAAACGAGTCGTTTTTGGGTTTTAAGGGTTAAAACCCTTTTTCTCCCTATATAAAGAGGGAGAGGGGGAGAAAAGAGAAGGAAAAGAGAGAAGAGAGAGAGGAGGAGAGAAAAAGAGGAGAAATGGGGAATTTCATCCAAACTCCGTAGGATTCGATTCGAGGTCGTCGAATTTCATCCTCCAGGCAAGTGTATACTTGCTTTATTTCATTTTGTACATTTATTTCATATTATAGTTGGTAAACTATATGATTTTGGGTTAGAACCCTTAAAATAAATTTGGAAAAAGTTGAATATGAGTTTACATATTGATGTAATGAAAACTCTTAATGATTTCTAGTGTTAAATCCATGTAAATGGAGTGAAGAAAATAATTGAAATGGGGTAAAATGATAAGTTGGGTTTTTTATGGTTTTAGGATTTAAAACTAAGGGAAATGGGTTAATACCCCAAATTAATTGATGTGTTAGTTGTAAAACATAGATTAGATGTTTATGGAGTTGTTAGATGAGGTTAGAAAAAAATAAAAATGGAGAAAAATGGAGTTTGGGATTTTGGGGAAGATGATGAATAGTAACCATGTAGCTTGTGGGGTTATTTCGGCCAGGAAGAGAATTGATTTAGCTCTTGGCCAAAACATGAAAGTTGTAGATATTTTTGATATGGTCGCATGGGCACTGACCGTGTATTTTCTGATTTTTCTTCGATTTGATATGATTTTTATAAGATAGCATTTTCGGGGTTGAAATCATCAACTCGGAAATCAAATCGGAAATTGGAAAAATAAAGGCTAGAATTAATTGTGTAGATGTTTGGGATGATTTTTGGTGTATATTAGAAACCATGAAAATGAATTTGGTTTGTTGGATGAAGAATTTGGAGAATGAAGTTTTGAGGATCTGGTGTGACCGGTCGATCGCGACCCTATGGCCGGTCGACCACGTCAAGGAAAAAGAGCCTACTGGTTGGTTTCGTAGGCTTACCTGCAAACCGCGGTCGACCGGGGGTCCAGGACCGGCCGACCGACACCTTTTTTTCAGCCCAAGATTTTGGAGATTGTCATTCCTTCTCCTCTTTGAGTTTAAAGCGGGCTTCCTAAATTTGAGTATTAACAGGGATTATGATCTAAAGAGATAACATAATTATAATCGATTGTGGATTGAGTATATCCTATGAGATAATTAGGATAAATTGGGAATATAGATATATATTCACTTAGTGTGGAGTGTTATAATTGGAGATATCCAATAAATCCTTCGATAGGATTAAGGTATGTATTATTTATCAGAGTGAGGAAATACTTTGGGTATAGTATCATGCGTATATGAATGCATGATTATGATTCTTTGAGAGAATCTTTGGGATTATTTGTCATCGCTAGATGTGATTGCCAATTATGGCCATTTATATATATCCGAGGATGAATATATAGTATGTATACTATGTGATTAAAGTATATATAAAATATGATGCGGATGTGTATTATATAGTATATTCCTTCTGCATGAGAACAAGGTAATATATATGTCTATAAGAATAAGAAATGCATGGTTTAAAACTTGGGACTTAATGAATACGTATAACTGGTTTTATGAATGTAAAATATGAATGATTTCAAAATGGAAAATAAATGATTTTCATAAATGATAATTTATGTATACACACCTCTCTAAATCACTATCATAAGGGAAGTTCGCGCGTGTGGTGAAGTCCCCTGGCTAATGAATGCAGGGGAATACAGTCCTAGGCCATATGAGCCATTATTGTATGTTTTTCTGCGATGGTGAGATAATTCTGGGTGTGGTTATGACTCACCCGCATGCATATGGCTGCTTCCCAACATTTCGTTAGGATCCCAGGTTGTCTTGATGATAGGCCCTGGAAGATGATAGCCATTTAGGAGCACACACAGTGGGGAAATCCGGACGGGCGGTCTTAGATACGTCATATGGTATGTAATATAACTATTCTCAATAATGTGGGACATTATTGATGTTAAAGAAATTTATGATAATAAATAGGCTTTGAATACATTTCCTGGATGGAAGAAGGGAAATGGGATAAATGAATTGGTTTTAAATACATTTCCTGGATGGAAGAAGGAAAATGGGAGCATATAAGATGAAAAAGCATTTTTATGATAATAAAACTTGATTTAAGTATATTTCCTGGATAGAAGAAGGGAAGTAGAAAGTTTTGAAATGAAAATAAAGTAAACCTCAGTCCGGGAGATATATCCGGATGTGCATTATAAAGATGAATATCGAGTAAATGAATTCTCATTCCGGATGATATATCCGAAAATGTAACATGATATGTATCTAAAAGATAAGTATGATATGTATATTATTATACATTATGTATATACGTTCTGTACTGAGGGTCTAATGGATCTCGACGATCAGCCTTGCCACGTAGTAGTGTATCAGTGGGGTTCCTTGTTTGGATTTCGCTCTGCGAGACACCCCACGCACGAACATGGCATAGTGTTAAGACTGGGGAGAAGTCTAGCCCTTAGTACTTGGGATAACTAGGGTTGTTAGAAGATTGGGTAACAGACTAGTTAGGCGGGATGGCTTGACTGGGGTATTTTATTAGGATGCGCTAGGTGTGCACTATTAGAAGAGAGGTGAGGGGTATCTCATGGGAGTGCGGTACCAAATTTAAATATGAGGTAAAACATATTTTTTAAAAATAAAGCATTTATGCACTTGCTAAATATTTTTCACACTCGGGCTCTGACCCGTTTATCTACTTTTCCCTCTCTTACTCTTTCTCTCTCTCTATATATATATTATATAGGTGTCCAGACATAGGGACGCCTGTATGACACTTCCTTCGAGTCAGACATCTGTTACAGCAGCTGTGGATGCATGCAGGTTCTCGATAGACGCTTCCATTCTTGTAATCCAGATAGGAGGTATTATGTACACATTCGGGTTAATAACCCAACAACATTTATTTGTTATTTGCCCGCCTTTTTAGGCGGCATTCGAATTGGTTGTATCATATTTGAACTGAGTGTTCAGTGATTTTATTTCATTTCAGTTTCATTTACATAAACTGCGTGGATGTTTTATTTGTGTGGGTGTTTAAAAAGAGTAGTTAAGTAAAATTTAGACGCCAGCCTAATAGGTTATTAGTAATTAAAATGGATTTTCGACAGTGATGCTAAGAATGATCCATATGCGACTCCTATTTTGATTTGATATAGGAGTGATGGCCCGGTATTTTATTAGGCGGGGTGTCACAAATGGTATCAGAGCATCAGGTTCTAGTGTCCTTAGGAATCTTTGCGGACGTACTACGCTTTCAGCGTTGCTCTCGATTTGATATAGAGCCTCATGATTAGGATTGTTGGTTTCTCTTGTGAGATTTTGTTCTCCTGCCATAGTATAAGATTATGGAAAATATTTTGCGCGCTCGTTCGAGATTCGTGTGCTGGTCGAGGAAGGCGGCAGGAGGTGGGGCTTAGTTGTTATGAGTTTAACCTCAGAATGAAGAGGTATATTTGGTGTGACTAGATAAAGTCGCGGTATTCGCTAGCCCTAGACTCGTGTGTGTAATTTGAGCTTTGTGGCGGTATCGATAACATTATATAATGTATGTCTATGTGTTTTCTGTGGTAGAGAACTTTTATTTTCCTTCATTCGCTGTAAAGGTGGGTGTTGATATTTTAAATATATATGGCTTGTGATACTCGTTTTATATGTGTTATACGAGTATGGTAATATGATGAGTATAATATGTTATGGTATATTCAGAGCGATAGGAGGCTAATAATGGCAAGACTATCGTGTCCGCAGTTCCAGGGTGGAACGGGTTGTTATTGCGATGTCTTACCTGGATACAGGTTGAGTTCGCTTTTATTATGTGCATAGAGGGAACTTCGATGAGCAGAGGTTTCATTATCGTGATTTGAGTATGTGGCGACCTTATAGATGTGATTTAAGGTATGTAGGGCTGATTGTGAGCTGTGAGTTTAAGCTCATTATTGATTGCGCAAGGACTGAGTGTAGTGCGAGCGCTTAGTGGTATGGCTCCTGGATAAATATAGGAGTTCATACCGCATCTGGTTGAAAGAGGGGATAGGATTATCCCGGTTGCATATTCAAAAATAACGGACCTCCATGATCGACAAAGTTAAGTAGTAGTGTATTGGAGGGGTTCCCTGTTTGAATTTCTCTTTGCGAGACGCTCCACGCATAAACCTTAATGACTTCGGGAGTGGAGAGATGTTATAGGATGCGAGGATGTTGGTTTTGTTGATAAGTCATATAGTGTGAATGAAACACTATAGACTATGATCCATGTGATGATGGTATGCTTATGGAAATATTGTGCTATGGAAAAGCGCTAAAGTGGTCCTCTCACCACAAGTGGGTGGGTGAAGTAGGACTTAGAGAAATTGATATGAGGATTATTATTAGGCCTTAATGAAAAGGCAAATTTCGAGGAAGTATATTTTGGGTATGATAATCATAACGCTTTTGCAGAGAGCGGACACTTCGATTAGTTAGATTTTCCTTTTCGCTTAGGTGGGAGGATAGAATAGTATAAATGCGTTCGTAGGTTAGCGAGGTAGGATTTAGGACGTCCCGCTGGTGTTCTTTAGGTCGCTATATCTCGATGACCGACAACACGAGGGAGTAGTGTAACGGGAGGGTTCCTTGTCTGGATTTCGCTCTGTGAGACGTCTCACGCACGAAACCAAGAAAATGTCGGAAGTTGAGAGAGGCCTTGGGAACTAGGGACATACTTAGGATTATACTCATTTCGTGTAGGTAGGATAACGCATAGATCGTAGGATTATTATGAAGTAAGTTCAATAGTGTTGGTAGCACCGATATAGGAAGATTTTTGGAAGTTAGCCACGAGAGGATTGGTTGGTTAACCCTGAGGAGAATTGAGTTTCGCGGGTTGGGAGGACCCATATGTGAGTATTACACTGAGGAAAGGAGACCCTTATTTAGAGAGAGTGTTACATGTCGAGTGTTTACAATGGTTGTGCATATGTGCACGAGTTAGAAAGGTGTATGGGCACCTTAGTGAGTTGGTTTTATATACTGCCTGAAATAGAAGGGGCACAATATATAAAGTTGAAGATTATGACGTGAGGCAGTCACGGATGGATTTTTAGTGTGTTGGATGGAACGTCATGCCTAAGATAAGAAAGGACACTGACGAGAGTGGCCGAGCGTTAGAATAATTTCTTTTTGGGGAAAATTAGATATCCATGTATTGACGAGCGAACGTTTAGAATCGTGTTTGGACGTTAGAGCGAAGACTGTAGGCTTGTCTTTGTACGTGAGGCACTGGAAATGATGGGTGCAATGTGATGCTATTAGAGTCACTTTACGACCGTAGTAGCCGTATAGTGTATGGTTGGGAACCATTGAGTTAGTATCGTTCCCCTTGAGGTATTAGGATTTGGAGCAATTCTAGGATTGGCGGTGTAGGTTATATCCAAATTTCGAGGACGAAGTTCCATTGTAAAGGGGGAAGTATGTAACAACCCGTACTCTTGGAGATAATTAAATTTCATAATTGGGTGTAAATTGGAATTTGAGAAATTTCTCAGAATAGTGATTTTTGGGATTTTTAAGGATTTGATGATTGTCGATGGGTGAAATATTTACTTTTGGGATTCAGTAAATATGTCGAGGTATTTTAATTATATGTCGCCGTTGAGTAAAGCGACAAGAGGTAAAGTTTTAATTAGAAAACCCACGGTGAGATGTATTGGGTTAAAATAGGGGGTTGCGGTCAAGTACCTCGGATGGAAATTTTGACTGTGCGGTGAGTCTCGAAATGGTCGAGATAGTCGGTAAAGAGTGTCCGATTGTCGAAATTGAGTTTCGGGTAATTTTAGAGCTAAAAGTAACTCGTAATCGAGTAAACGAGTCGTTTTTGAGTTTTAAGGGTTAAAACCCTTTTTCTCCCTATATAAAGAGGGAGAGGGGGAGAAAAGAAAAGGAAAAGAGAGAGAGAGGAGGAGAGAAAAAGAGGAGAAATGGGGGATTTCATCCAAACTTCGCCGGATTCGACTTGAGGTCATCGAATTTCATCCCCCAGGCAAGTGTATACTTGCTTTATTTCATTTTGTGCATTTATTTCATATTATAGTTGGTAAATTATATGATTTTGGGTTAGAACCCTTAAAATAAATTTGGAAAAAGTTGAATATGAGTTTACATATTGATGTAATGAAAACTCTTAATTATTTCTATTGTTAAATCCATGTAAATGGAGTGAAGAAAAGGATTGAAATGGGGTAAAATGATAAGTTGCGGTTTTTATGGTTTTAGGGTATAAAACTAAAGGAAATGGGTTAATACCCCAAATTAATTGACGTATTAGTTATAAAACATAGATTAGATGTTTATTGAGTTTTTGGATGAGGTTAGAAAAAAACAAAAATGGAGAAAAATGGATTTTGGGATTTTGGGGAAGATGATGAATAGTAACCCCGTAGCTTCTGGGGTCATTTCGGCCAGGAATAGAATTTATTTAGCTCTTGGACAAAACACAAAAGTTGTAGATCTTTTTGATACGGCCGCGTGAGCACCGACAACATATTTTTTTGATTTTTCTTTGATTTGATATGATTTTTATAAGATAGTAGTTCCGGGGTTGAAATCATCAGCTCGGAAATCAAATCGGAAATTGGAAAAATAAAGGCTAGAATTAATTGTGTAGATGTTTGGGATGATTTTTGGTGTAGATTAGAAACGATGAAAATGAATTTGGTTTGTTGGATGAAGAATTTGGAGAATGAAGTTTTGAGGATCTGGTGTGACCGGTCGACCGCGATCCTATGGCCGGTCGATCGCGTCAAGGAAAAAGAGCCTACTGGTTGGTTTCGTAGGCTTACCTACAAACCGCGGTCGATCGGGGGTCCAGGACTGATCGATCGGCACCCTGTTTTCAGCCCAAGATTTTGGAGATTGTTATTCCTTCTCCTCTTTGAGTTTAAAGCGGGCTTCTTAAATTTGAGTATTAAAAAGGATTATGATCTAAAGAGATAACATAATTATAATCGATTGTGGATTGAGTATATCCTATGAGATAATTAGGATAAATTGGGAATATAGATATATATTCACTTAGTGTGGAGTGTTATAATTGGAGATATCCAATAAATCCTTTGATGGGATTAAGGTATGTATTATTTATCAGAGTGAGGAAATACTTTGGGTATAGTATCATGCGTATATGAATGCATGATTACGATTCTTTGAGAGAATCTTTGGGATTATGTGTCATCGCTAGATGTGATTGCCAATTATGGCCATTTATATATATTCGAGGAGGAATATATAGTATGTATACTATGTGATTAAAGTATATATACAATATGATGCGAATGTGTATTATATAGTATATTCCTTGTGCATGAGAACAAGGTAATATATATGCCTATAAGAATAAGAAATGCATGGTTTAAAACTTGGGACTTAATGAATAAGTATAACTGGTTTTATGAATGTAAAATATGAATGATTTCAAAATGGAAAAGAAATGATTTTCATAAATGATAATTTATGTATACACACCTCTCTAAATCGCTATCATAAGGGAAGTTCGCGCGTGTGGTGAAGTACCCTGGCTAATGAATGCAGGGGGATACAGTCCTAGGCCATATGAACGATTATTGTATATTTTTCCTGCGATGGTGAGGTAATTCTGGGTGTGGTTATGACTCACCTGTAGGCATATGGCCGCTTCCCGACGTTTCGTTAGGATCCCAGGTTGTCTTGATGATAGGCCCTGGAAGATGATAGCCATTTAGGGGCGCACACAGTGGGGAAACCCGGACAGGCGGTCTTAGATACATTATATGATATATAATATAACTATTCTCAATAATGTGGGACATTATTGATGTTAAAGCAATTTATGATAATAAATTGGCTTTGAATACATTTTCTGGATGGAAGAAGGGAAATGGGATAAACGAATTGGTTTTAAATACATTTCCTGGATGGAAGAAGGGAAATGGGAGCATATAAGATGAAAAAGCATTTTTATGATAATAAAACTTTCTTTAAGTATATTTCCTGGATAGAAGAAGGGAAATAGAAAGTTTTGAAATGAAAATAAAGTAAACCTTAGTCCGAGAGATATATCCGGATGTGCATTATAAAGATGAATATCGAGTAAATGAATTCTCATTCCGGGAGATATATCCAGAAGTGTAACATGATATGTATCTAAAAGATAAGTATGATATGTATATTATTATACAGTATGTATATACGTTGTGTATTGAGGGTCTAATGGATCTCGACGATCAGCCTTGCCACGTAGTAGTGTATCAGGGGGGTTTCCTTGTTTGGATTTCGCTCTGCGAGACACCCCACGCACGAACATGGCATAGTGTTGAGACTGGGGAGAAGTCTAGCCCTTAGTACTTGAGATAACTAGGGTTGTTAGAAGATTGGGTAACATACTAGTTAAGCGGGGTAGCTTGACTAGGGTATTTTATTAGGATGCGCTAGATGTGCACTATTAGAAGAGAGGTGAGGGGTATCTTATGGGAGTGAGGTACCAAATTTAAATATGAGATAAAACATATTTTTTAAAAATAAAGCATTTATGCACTTGCTAAATATTTTTCACACTCGGGCTCCGACCCGTTTATCTACTTTTCCCCCTCTTACTCTCTCTCTCTCTCTATATATATATATATATATATATATATATATAGGTGTCCAGACACAGGGACGCCTGAATGACACTTCCTTCGAGTCAGACGTCTGCTACAGCAGCTGTGGATGCATGCAGGTTCTCGATAGACGCTTCCATTCTTGTAATCTAGATAGGAGGTATTGTGTACACATTCGGGTTAATAACCCAACAATATTTATTTATTATTTTCCCGCCTTTTAGTGCGGCATTCGAATTGGTTGTATTATATTTGAACCGAGTGTTCAGTGCTTTTATTTCATTTCGGTTTCATTTACATAAACTGCGTGGATGTTTTATTTGTGTGGGTGTTTAAAAAGAGTAGTTAAGTAAAATTTTGACGCCAGCCTAATAGGTTATTAGTAATTAAAATGGATTTTCGACAGTGAGGCTAAGAATGATCCATATGCGACTCTTGTTTTAATTTGATATAGGAGTGATCGCCCGGTATTTTATTAGGCGGGGTGTCACAAGCCTTAAAGGCTTTTGGCAGAAATGTTTGATGCCGAAGAAAATCGAAGATGAACAAACTCAAAACAACAAGAGTCTCCACAAGTCACCATCGAGAGAAAAACACAACAGAAAAAAGATCAACACCTTCGGAACTAAACAACAGCTAAACCAACACAAATAGTTCGCAACCCAAGAAGAATCACGAATCTCACAAACGGGTATGAGCTTAAAACCGAGGCAAAATCCAACAAAAACTCTCTCAAAGGTATATGACTTTGATTCGTAAGGAAGTTTTAGAGAGAGAAATAGAAGAGAAAAAAAATATAGACCGAGAAAAATGTTTAAAAACCCTAACTCCGAAATGTCCCCATCGCTTGCTATATAAATGACAACCAAAATGGCAAAGGTCCGTAAATAATAAACCCTTAATAAAAAGGTCAAAACCGTATAACCACAAAGGTAGCATGGGGCATAATAGGTAACACAAAACAAGAGGACAGAAACGTAAATAACCAAGGCAACAGGAGCACAAACGAACGACTGCCCCACGTGATTAAATTGTAGAGCAAATGAACCAATCTGGATTGGTTCACAAGGGAGTACATGGATTAAAAGAGAAAACACACCATGGTGCAATCTGAGCCAATAAACCCATGAAAATAAATCCTAGCCGTTTCAATGTTTGTTTATACTTTAAAAATAAACAAAATGGATTTTTGTTTATTTTAAACAAAAAGTTTAAACATAAGACAAAAAATAGATATTTAAAAAACAACAACAAAAAAACATATTCTGCAAAAACAATTATTGAAATTTATTTTATTAAGTCAAATATATATATATATATATATATATATATATATATATATATATATATATATAAGACTTAGACATAAAATAAAATTAAAATATTCTTATCTCATAACACCGAATATAAAATATTTAAACGAAAATAATACACACTAAACATATTTTATAGAAAAGGTTTATATATTAAATTAATATAAAAAAATATGATTTTAGGAAAATAAAAAATAGATTTTAATAAAAAAATATGCAGGAGCATATACGAATATGTTTATCTCAAGATTGAGTCAACACAAGAAAAATGAAATTTTTACTATTAAATATGCTCTTAGGGCTGCACTAGCTCTTGACTCTTGACTCTGCCCTTAATATTAAGTAGTTTTTTTAGATAATGCTAAAGTCACCCTCAAAATCTCTCCCCAACATTATCTCCCGATTGAAATATAATATTAGGGTATCTCCAATGCAAATGCGAATTGGTTCCTATGTGGCTATGAGAATTAGACAATGTATATCTTATGTGGCATAAAAACTCATCTGTAGACATCTATATTATACCTCTAAAAGAGTAGTAGTAGAGATGTAAATAGCATTTAAATTACTGAAAATGAGCAAAGTTATATTTTTATATATTCTAAAACGGAAGTCTTGAATTCTATAACTGATTAAGATCAATTCCTCTTATGTATGCTTCAGGGTAATCAAAAGATAATCTTTTATTTTGGATAACCAAAAGTCAAGAAGCCATAGGCATTGGTTTATTGGTATTAGCAAAGCCAAAAACCTTTTCATTAGAATAAGACTTGAATAGGTATATGAACAGTTGATAAAATGAATGGGCTCCCCTACCCCACAAACAATTGCAGACGATGCGGACACATATTAATGTTTTCAGATATGTATTTTTAAATTGTTGGATAAATATTTTTTATTTTTTCTATGAGATTTGATGATAGTTTTTTATCTATTAAAAACAGGTTTTTTTGGATAAAAAATATTTTTTTCTGGAAATCATTTTTCTTCCTGTAGAAAATATTTTTTTTGGATGAAAACATTTTTTTTCTAAAAATCTTTTATCAAAACTATTTTTTATGTTTTTTAATCCTGTTTAGAATTTTTATTTTTGGATTTTTTTTTCTTTTTTATTATTTTTTTAAAATATTTTTTTGGTTTTTTCTGTATATGCTAAATTTTCTGTAATTATTGATTTTTTTTCCTGGTTTCATTAGAAATTTGGTTTTTCATTGGAAATATATTTTATTATTGGAAATTCATTTTTTGTAATATTTTTTCAATTCTTTAGAATATTTATTTAGTTTGCAAAATTTTTAAAAAATATTTTTTCTTTTTATTGAATTTTTTTTGTTTTTATGTATTTTCCATATTTTTATTTATGTTTTTTTTTATGTATTTCCATATTTTCAGTAATTATTGAATATTGTTTCTATTTTTATTAGAAATTTATTTTTAATTGGAAACCTACTTTGTTATTGGAAATAGTTTTTTTCGGAATATTTTTTTAAAACTCTTTAAAGTCTTTACTCAACTTTTTGCAGACTTTTTAAATATTATCCAGATTTTTATGTAGATTTTTTTACTATTTTCTTAATTTTAATATGAAATCTTTTTTTAATTGAAAATATGTTTTTTTATCTTTTAGAAATATATATTTTTATTTTTTATTGGAAATATGTTTTTTTTTAAATTGAGAATATTTTTTTACATGTTTTTTTAATTTCCAAAATTTAAATACTTTTAAAATAATTATTGTGCAATGTTCATTTATTTAAAGTTTTATATTGATTTTGACCAAAATACCTCCAAATGTGCTCAATGTTTTCTTGTAAAAATTAACGGAGTTGGACGGTAAGTATATTTCGTTCAATAATATTCGAAAAACACTTTTCGCTTGTGCATCGCGCGAAGTACATGCTAGTTGTAAATAAAATTTATCTCAAATGCAAATGTTTAAAAGTAAAGTTGAGTGACACATGTACATAAGTGATTTGTTTTGTAAAATATAGAGATAGTGAAAATGACAAGGTGGACAGAGAAGAGTTTTGATTGGTTACTTTTGATATTTACGATATGAAAGAGACTCTTTTCATCTAGAAGGTCTTATTCACGGATTAATTAATATCACATCACTTTTACATTTATTTTAGAGGATTATATTAGAGAACTCTTTTTTAATTCACAATGTATTAATTTTACATGATAACTCATATTATCCCACTCGACATTAACATTAGAGGTGCCTTCAATAGGGCTCTTTTTCCCCATTTGATAGAACTAATTAAACAAGTCAAATTAAATTAAAACAAACTTGCAACTCAATAGGACATTACACATATAAGCATAGATTGCCAGTCAACCAATCCTCACAAAAATATATGAAGAAAAACAGTATGACTATACCAATCGTGTGTGTAAGGTTACATATATGGAGTTGTTATCCTTTTTTTTGACGAGGAGGAAAGAAAACAAACAACTACATTATATTGTGGCAAATAAGCATTACACCTGCCATCAAAAGGGACTATTATTAATCTTATATTAAATGGATTAAGAAAAAAACTGGAAACATAGGAATTAACATACGTCAAGCAGACCAAGTGTCCAAAATGTGAGCCCAGCCGACTAACTTTCGGTTCGTTAAGACACCGACCTTCTTATATCTGAACCCAACCGACTAAGTATGGTCCCAAATACTATCTGTCTGTCTCTCCGACGTGGAAAGCGTAGTAATAAATTAACACGTCGGTCATGTTAGGTCCTTACGTAAGTCAATTTAGATTGTGTTTGTATTTGTCCTTTATTATTCATTTAAAGTTCGAATGTAATATTTATTTTTAATCCATACACAAAAAGTATTGGATATTTTAGGGATATATCCTAATTCTTCAAAAAAAAAAACAAAAGAAAAAGAAGAAGAGTTCGTATAGAAAATAAAATATGAATAAGTATGTATACTTTGTTAGAAAATATAAAATTACATAATTGGAAGAGAAAACTAAATCAGATCTTAATTTTTAATATTTATCATCAATATAAATGAGTCCAATGAAATATAAAAATTAATAAATAAAATATAAATTTGTTATTTTTGGCGTATTAAATCAGATTTTAGGACATTGTTTCATTATTTTTATATTGTATGGTAATTTCGGCAGGTCAATATTTTAAATGTGTAAAATAAAACCAACCAAAAAAATATTCAGTAAAGTTTATTTTTATAATGAAAAGTAGTAAAATTAAAAACATATTTTATAAATCAAAATAGTACGGTATGACAAAATTTGTGCCGCAACCACCCGTACGTCCTATCTTGACAATTGTAATGTTCTTTTACCATTGTTATTTTCATAACTTCATTCTATTACATTAAGGCCCTGTTTGATAAGAAAGTGGGAAAATGTAAATGATTCTGAGGCAAATGATTCTAGGGAAAATAATTCCAAGGTAAATCATTATTTTCCAACAGATGTGTATTTGATACAAGTTGGAAAATCGTCACTTTTCCACCTTTTCTATCAAACACAAAAGTTGGAAACTAGAAATAATTGTGGAAAATTTGTTTACGGAATATATATATATATATATATATATTAAAAAATATATTAACAAATTAACGAAATATATGAAATAAATAAAAAATATATGAAATATTAAAAAAAAATATTAATATTAGAAATAAACCAAATAAACCAAATATATGAAATATATGTAATGTACGAAATATCAGAAAAATATACAAAATATATTAATATTTAAAAAATATATATTAAAGTACGAAATATAGTAAAATATACAAAATATATTAAAGGTACAAAATATATAAAGGTAAAAAATACGTACATATATGGAATATATTGATATACAAAATATATGCAATATAAAAAATATATGTATATATTAAAATATATAAATGTACGGAATATATAAATATGCGAAAAATATACATATATGAAATATATAAATATATACGGAATATATACATATATGAAATATACGCAATATACGAAATATACATATACACTAAAATATACGTGTATACAAAAATATATAAATGTACGAAATATATAAATATACGAAAAATATTAAATATACGAAATATATACATATTTGAAATATATAAATATATACGGAATATATACATATATGAAATATATGCTATATATGAAATATACATATATACTAAAATATATAAAATATACGTATATACTAAAATATATAAATGTACGGAATATAGAAATATACGAAATATATACATATATGAAATATACGCAATATACATATATACAAAAATATATAAAATATATGATATACAAAAATATATAAATGTACAGAATATATAAATATACGAAATATATATATATATATATATATATATATATATATATATATATATATATATATATATATATATATATATATATATATATATATATGAAATATATAAATATATACGGAATATATACATATATGAAATATACGCAATATATGAAATATACATATATACTAAAATATATAAAATATACGTATATACTAAAATATATAAATGTATGGAATATATAAACATATGAAAAATATTAAATATACGAAATATATACATATATGAAATATATAATTATATACGGAATATATACATATATGAAATATACATATATACTAAAATATATAAAATATACGAAATATATGAAATATACAAAATATATATATATATTTACAAATTTATAAATTATATATATTTGTATAATTATAAAATATACTGAGTTTAAAAAAAAATTACTTTGAATGATTTGCCATCCAAAGGTGGCAAACAAAAACCTGACCCCCCTCAAAGAATTGATTTCCACCTTAGGGTGGCAAATCGTGCTTAGGGCTCTTGTACATAGAAAACAAATTCCAAGTCAAATTTTCGCTATCAAACGGTCAAAAAGTTGGAAAATTTTGAAATTTTCCAACTTTTTAAAATTTGTCTTGGAATTGAAGTGTTATCAAATGGACCCTAACAGTCTCACAACAAGGACCCAACAATAAAATCATTTTAAAAGCAATATTTAGTGACTAAAATTAAAAAAAATGAACTTTCACTAAGTTGACCAGCTACAGGAGACTTGAGACTAAATCTTTATTTTCATAACTTACTACTCGTTTTGTGCTGTGTTGTTCCCATTTTTATTTGTGTATTATTAGTTGGGTGTTATATTTATTATTAATGTTAGTCATATTAGGGTTTTTATTGTCACGTTTCGTGCCGTGTTAGACCAAAAAACAGACAATAATACCAAGAGTCCGTTTGATAGCATTATTTGTCATGGCAAATGGCAAATTAGTTGGCAAATATGACATTTGCCTACAATTGGTGTGTTTGATAGCAAAATTGGTCTACAAGCTATTTGCCAATGTACAACACCTCTTATGCATAGCATGTTGGCAAATTTTGATTTGCTATATGAGTGAGAAATATTTGCCAACAAATTTGCTAACTACTTAAACGCTTTTAATATTTTAAAAAACAATTTAAAAAATATTTTAAATAATTAAAAAAAACTGTTATGAATATTTTAAAAATTGTTATGAATATTTTAAAAATTGTTTTAAATAGTTAAAAAAACTGTTTTAAATTAAAATCTGTTTTAATGTAAAAACTGTTTTTTCGTAAAAACCGTTTTAATGTAAAAGACTGTTTTAATGTAAAAATTTATTTTAATGTAAAAAAATAAACATTGTTTTGATGTGAAAACTGTTTTAATATAAAAAATTGTTTTAATGTAAAAACTGTGTTAATGTAAAAAATTATTTTAATATAAAAACTGTTTTTTCGTAAAAACTGTTTTAATGTAAAAAATTGTTTTAATGTAAAAATTGTTTTAATGTAAAAAATTAAAAAATGTTTTAATGTAAAAACTGTTTTAATGCAAAAAATTGTTTTAATATAAAAACTGTTTTAATGTAAAAAAACTTAAAAACTGTTTTAACGTAAAAATTGTTTTAATATAAAAACTGTTTTAATGTAAAAACTGTTTTAATGTAAAAACTGTTTTTAATAAGTAGTTTTGGCGTAAAAAGCTTTTTTTTTTTATATATAGTTTGTTACTTTTTTAATAAATAAAAACGGGAAGTAAAAATGAAAAGAAAAAACTGTTTTCTTATTAAATAAGACTTGGGACGAAAATTAAAAAAAAACATATTTTTTATTATTATATATGTTAATATGGATGAAAAATGTGTTATTAAAATGTTTTGCCTAAAAAACTTGTTTTACCTCATTTGGTGTTTGATACCTAATGTGAGAAAAAAATATTTGTCTATAGGCAAAATTTGTCCTCACAGATTTTACCATGCCAACACTTTTGCCCAATATGTATCAAACGGACCCTAATTATTACCCTGAAAACTGTCATGACACTCGATTTGTAGGTTTTGATGAGTGTTGTGCTTTTAGTTGTAAATTAAAATTAAAAAAGGTCATTTTAAATACCTCATTACGATGAAAGTAATATTTTTTTATTATAATTTTTAAATTAACATCTGCTTTTAATTTTAAAATTAAAACTCCAAAAATAAAATAATATATCTAGTGTAAAGTTTAAAAAAAAAACTTGTCTAACACAAGCCAAAAAGCTGTATTAGATTTGAATGAGCAGAACGAGTTTAGGGCAAAAGGTAAAATGGTTTGTAAATTGATAAGTCCAAATTCATTTACCCCTCCAAGTAGGGTCAAGTTGACCTAATTTATTCATGCGTTAATATATGAAAAAGACAGTAATCATACTGGTCCTAAAAAAACTGAGATGCACAATTTTCTTTTTCAAAAAGGATCTTTAACTTTGAAGTATACAAATTTATCTTATCATTTTTTAGAATTTGTATGTTATAAATTGCGAAAAACCAAATTTGAAAAGTTTAATTATGAATATGACATTGATTTGCAATTTGAAAAAATGTGCCATTTACTTCAAATGTTTTTTATACATTAAAGTTTTAATTTCCTCGGTTTCATAATTTCAGTCAAGTGACGAGGAAGAAGTTGAAGATGGGGGAGAAAAGAAGAAGAAAAAGAAAGGGCTAAAAGGAAAAATCGAGGAGAAAATATCCGAAGATCACAAGGATGACATAGTCCCTATAGATCCAACTATTGAAGCACAGGAGAAAAAATGTATACTAGATAAGATAAAGGATAAACTACCAGGCCATAACAAGGGCGAAGAGATACCTCCTCCATCTGTGACGGCTCAAGTGTCCGAGTGCACCGCCATCGATGGTGAGCCTAAGGACAATAGGGGAATTCTTGAAAAGATTAAGGAGAATCTTCCTGGATACCATCCCAAGAATGAAGAAAAGAAGAAAGAAAGTGAAAAATAGAGCGTCTCTTATTTAAAATAGCAAGACTGCGTTTTAGAGTCGTATTTGTTGGTTTTCTTAAAGCCAGTAAAAAAACTTGAAACACAAAAACAAACACAGAGGATTTTTTTTTGGCGATGCTCAACACTTACATCATTTTCTAATACAAAATCATAACTGCACCACTAACATTACAGCCCACGTTTTCTAAAAATAAAACTAACCACTTAAACTTTACTTAAATAACTGCTACCCTATTTTTTTAGCCACACACTGGACTAAAACTGACAGCCTAATTACGGACTCAAACAAAAACCAAGTTTGCTAAAATTAAACAAATCAACTACTGGACACGACCCTCTAACAACAAGATTAACTCATCAATCTCCTCCTTAAGCTTGTTGTTCTCTACTGATGATCCGCACACCAATCCTTTCTCTCATCTCCAAGAACTTCATCCTTGCTAGCGACTTTGTCAGAATATCAGCATGTTGATCTTCTGTGCAAACATGCTGAATTTCAATCATTCCTGATTCAACACAATCTCTAATGTAGTGGAATCGGGTATCGATGTGTTTGCTCCTCTCATGGTGAACTGAATTCTTGCTCAATACAATTGCGGACTGATTATCGATCTTTAGAACCACTTTCTTAACCTCGATCTTTAACAAATCTGCCAACAGTCGTCCCAGCCACACTCCTTAACACGCTGCTATACAGGCAGCAATGTACTCCGCTTCACAGGAAGATAACGCAACCACTTTCTGTTTTTGTGAACACCAACTAATAGGATTTGACCCAAGGAAAAATATTAAACCTGAAGTACTTTTCCTGTCATCTGTATCACCAGCTAGATCACTATCGGAGTAACCGATCAGCTCCAAGCTTCCTTCCTTCTTCTCATAAACGCAACCGAGGTTTAAAGTTCCTTTCACGTACCGCAGTATGTGCTTCATTGCAGCCATGTGTTCCGTTGTGGGCTTCTCCATGTATCTACTCACCATGCCGACAGAGAATGCCAAATCTGGGCGTGTGTGCAGTAGGTATCTTAAACTGCCAATAATACTTCAGTACAGAGTTGTGTCTACAGGCGGACTTGTGCTTTCCTTGCTCAGTTTCAGACGAGGTTCCATCGGGATTTACGAAGGGTTACAATCTTTCATGCTGCATTTGTCTAAAACCGTTCTTGCATATGCCGACTGGTTGAGTGTAATCCTTTGAGAATTCTGACAGACTTCAATTCCCAGATAGTAACTTAGTAATCCAAGGTCACTCATGCTAAACAATTTCTTCATCTGTGATTTGAACTTGTTTATGTCTTGAATACACTCTCCAGTGATGATTAAATCATCCACGTAGACTCCAACAATTAACTTCCCTTTACCTTGATTTCTCATGTACACGGCATGCTCTAAAGAACACCTCTCAAAACCGAGTGTCCTCAATGACTTGTCCAGTCTTGAGTTCCAGGCTCTAGGTGCTTGTCGCAAACCGTACAATGCATTGTGCAGTTTTAACACCTTGTGCTCTTCTCCTTTTATTTCAAATCCCGGCGGTTGAATGACATACACTTCCTCTTCCAAATCACCATTGAGGAAGGCTGACTTCACATCCATATGATGCACCTCCCATCCTTCATGTGCCGCAATAGAGATCAGCAAACGTACTGTCTCTAGCCGAGCAACAGGGGCGAATACTTCATCAAAGTCTATGCCTTGTTGTTGAACGTACCCCTTTGCCACTAATCTCGCTTTGTGCTTCAAATTTCTGCCTTGAGTGTCCTTCTTTAGCTTGTAAACCCACTTTAGACCTATATGTACAAGCTTCCAAGTTTCATTTTTTCGAATAGAGGAAATTTCCTCCTCCATTGCTCTTCTCCACATCGGATCTGCCTTGGCTTCTTCGAAATTTGACGGCTCTTCTTCTCCTAGCAAACACAGTCCCGAATAGTGCAACTCTATTGGGACTGTTGCATCGTACAAGCTCTTGATGTCATGCTTACCCCGTGGTCCTACTAATGAACTCTCATCAGATGTCGAGGGTTGTAGTGTTTCGGTTGATACTGATTCTTCAACAGTTGCTGCTGGAGTATATGGTGAGTTTGAAACAGATGCTTTGGATTTCGTGTTCATCACTGGTGTAGCATACTGGTATCGGTTACCAGTTTGTTCCTGTGTCGGCTGTGGGAAATCCATGCCAGAATTGCTGATACCAATGCCAGAATCGCTGACACCCTCTTTATCTTTCTGATTTGTCGTATCAGATGCGCCTGCTATGGTAAAATAGTGTGCTGTAAGAGTGTTCCTTGCTGATCCTGTTTCTGTTTCTGGAAATTTTCTCCACTCCCACTTCTTCTCCTCTTCGAACACGACATCCTGTGTCACCACTACTCGTTTTGACTTTGGATCAAACATCCGATAGCCTTTTGTATTTGAATCATAACCAATAAACACCATTGGCTTGCTTCGGTCTGCAAGTTTTGAGAGGTGAGGTGTAACATATTTTACGTGTCCCACACATCCAAAGATACGAAAGTGATCAATAGTTGTCTTGCGGTTGTAATATGCTTCATAGGGAGTTTTGTCGATGATGCTTTTTGTTGGTGCTCGATTTAGGAGATATACGGTAGTTGATACCGCTTCTCCCCAAAATTCGTCTAGGACTCCCATGCTTTTCAACAGGCTCCTTGCCATGCTGACCACCGTCTGATTTCTTCATTCAACAACTCCGTTCTGCTGAGGAGAATAAGGCGCCGTGAGATAACGCTTAATTCCCAACAGCTCACAATAAGTCTTGAACTCATTTGAGGTGAATTCGTCGCCACGATCTGTGCGAAAAGCCTTCAGCTTGCTATTTTTCTCCATTTCTGCTGATGCTTTAATCTTCTTGAATGCCTCAAATGCTTCGTCTTTGTTTCGGATCAGCACCTGCCACATGAATCTAGTACAATCATCAACCAACAGCAGAAAATAGCGCTTGCCTCCGTGTGTAGAAGGAGTTATTGGCCCTCACAAATCTCCATGCCACAGTTCAAGGGGTGATTCTGCTCGGAATTTTACCACTGCTGGAAATGGATTTTGGTGTTGCTTTCCAATCAAGCAACCATCGCAGATGCGGTCCTCATGCTCGATTATGGGCAAGCCGTGCACCATCTGTTTCTGACTTAGAATCTTAAAGGCATGAAAATTCACATGCTCGTATCTCGCATGCCAGCGCCACGCTTCTTCTTTGCTCCTTGCCAGAAGGCATTCGGGTAGAGCTGGTGCTATGTTAAACACATATAACCGGTTCCTTGATCTGTTCACTTTTGCTAGTATCCTTTGTGATCTGTCCAAGATAGACATTACTCCTCCTTCAATCACAACCTTGCATCCGTTCTCATCTAACTGACCAAGGCTAATTATGTTTCTCTTCAACATCGGGATGTAGTAGACATTAGTAAGTATACGATGTTCACCTGTGAAGCATTCAAATAAAATTGAACCTCTTCCTTTTATTTCTACAGCCGAGCCATCTCCAAATTTGACCGACCCTTTAATGGTCGTATCAATTTCAGCAAATTTTTCGATACAACCGGTCATGTGGTTACTTGCGCCGGTATCTAAATACCAAGCCTTGTATTGGGTGCTGTTAATATTTGGCACCACCTTATCTTCGTGCAGTAGCACCTGCTCGTTCTGTATTGCGTGGTTGAGAATACAAGTTTCAGCCATCAACAGTGCCGGTTCATCGTCGGTTTGTGTTGTAACAAGATTGGCCCTCTCTCTTCGGTTTAGCTTGGGATAATCTTTTGCGAAGTGTCCATATTCATTACAATTGTAACACTTAACCTTGGATATGTCGAAGTTGCGTGGCTTTCGGTCTTCGTTAGTGCGTTCACCATTTCCTCGACCTCCACCATTTCCACGCCCGCGGCCACGACCTCTCCCGTGACGTCCTCCTCTTTTGGTGCTGCAGAAACCTTCATCTTTCTTTCCCTTTGAGCATTTTGTCTCCCACTCGGCTTGGGTAAGAAGTAGCTGTTCTCCACCGCCCTTTGTGTGTACTCTTCCTTTAAGTCCTTCCTCAAAGGTTCTGAGGCGGCCGATTGCTTCTGAGACCGATATTTTCTCAATATCGCCAAACTGCTCGATTGTTCCGATAATTTGGAGAAATCTATCTGGAACTGCGCTGAACAGTTTTTCAACAACTTCGCTGTCGTCGAGCTTCGTGCCCAGCGAGCGGATCTCACCCACCAGCGTGGTAAGCTTCATGGAAAACTCGTTTATTGTCTCTGAATCCTCCATGTGTAACTTGTTCAGTTGCCGTTTCAGCACCTGTACGTGTGCCTTCTTGACGCGATCTTCACCAACCCGCATCTCCCTGAGTGCGTCCCAAGCCTCCTTTGCCGTCTGCTTCTCCTCGATTGCCATCATCACGTCATCTGGCACGGCTTGAGAAATGGCTACCATAGCGCCTTGATCTTTGTCGTCGTCTGTGTCTCCACCTTCGATCACTGACCATACTCCTAGCGAACGCAAGATTATCTTCATCTTGACAGCCCATATGCCGTAGTTCGATTCGCTTAACGTTGGATAATGGATCGAGATTGAGGCTCCTCTTGCCGTTGGTTTGACGACTGCAAGTGTCTTAGGTAGATCTCCTTCGTTACCGGCCATTGCTTTGACAATCTGGCTCTGATACCAAATGTTGGTTTTCTTAAAGCTAGTAAAAAAACTTGAAACACAAAAACAAACACAGAGGATTTTTTTTGGCGATGCTCAACACTTACATCATTTTCTGGTTTTCTTATTATATAAGCAAATACAAAATCATAACTGCACCACTAACATTACAGCCCACGTTTTCTAAAAATAAAACTAACCACTTAAACTTTACTTAAATAACTGCTACCCTATTTTTTTAGCCACACACTGGACTAAAAATGACAGCCTAATTACGGACTCAAACAAAAACCAAGTTTGCTAAAATTAAACAAATCAACTACTGGACACGACCCTCTAACAACAAGATTAACTCATCAATTTGGGTTGTTATTTTATTTTGTTGTGCTGATAAGTCGCGTTATATGTCTATCGTTTGCTAAGTTTGTTCCAATTCATATCATATTGTTAATGGATTGATGTACTTTGTTTGTGACATACGTAGTATGGAACTTTCAGAAATAAATTATTTAGTTTTACTCTATGATTTCAAATGATTTTATTCCAAATAAATGAGTAAGTAACTACAGTTATCTCATAAGTATATTAATGAAGCTTACATAATGTCAAAGATCTACTTGTATGGGAGGGACTTTTTTTTTTAGTAAAAGGAAACTTTAATGTGTTTATAGCTCGAAGAGGAAATAAAATGGGTACTAAAAAGTTGACCTAGAGTTATCGATATCTGTATTATACCTCTAAAACAGTAGTAGTAGAGGTGTTAATGTGAAATCTTATAATTAATGACAAAATCATATTTTTTTTCTTTCTACTATTTTCTTTAAACGGGAGCTCTCCCTCATATGCCTCTATAATTTTGCATTTATATTTTTTTGGAGACTAAAGGTCAGCACTCTCTTATGCTTCTCCTGCCCTAACGATTTCTCTTACTTTTGAACATTTTCTCCTCAATCTCCCCTATATCAAACATCCCAAGAGAATCATTGGCCCTTATGCTCCCTTCTTTGTCCATGCTCCCAATGGGATCGTCTGGGTGCTGCATTTTGATAAAAACTTTGAAGAACGAATCACACCTTCAATCGTCCTTATCATGGCCATGAGGTACTTTTGGTTCTTTCCATATATTATTAAAGATGGATATTTCTCTACTCTCTCTCTGTGAGCCACATGAGGTACTTTTGGTTCTTTCCATTTATTATTATTTATGTGTTTATATTATATTTTCTTAATTGTTTTTGCCTATTAAAAGTATATACTCCTCTCATTCTTTTCTTACTTCAAAGGTGTAATATATAGTTCAAAGGTATAAAACACGTTCTTTTTTCATGGAATTTGTAAGTTGTGGTGTTTTTATTATGTTTGTAGGTATTTTTTTCCTTATATTATAGATTTGATTTTTTGTTGAATATGATTATTTGAAAAGGTTCACAATAGGTATCATTACCTACTCCAGGAGAATAGGGATTCAAATTTATCATTATAATATCTCAAATGGTTCTAGCATATGTTTTAGAGTCGTGTGTTTACTTCTAGGCATACAAAGAGTTTTGTTTTTGAGTACTCTGTTTATTGATTTCTCTTTTTCCTCCCTTTTTTCCAATGTGATGGGTTCCTTTGGAGTCCTTTGTTTACATCTCCTTACTTTATTCATACTTTTGTTTTATTTTTGCTAAGAACACTATGTTTTTGGCACTTCATCTATTTTTTTAGATTTTACTTTTGTTTTGAATTTATTTGAAATTTCTTTGATTTAAATAAACCATTGATGTTTTGAGAAACTCTGCAAGAAACACAAAGAATTTCATATGCGCATACAAATCTCTAGGTATTCTTTTGAGTTCCATGTCTTTAGTTTACGAACTACCATAATTTGTTCATTCGTCTTCCAATAATTGTTAAAGGTATGAGCAATTTGTGACAGGTGCTTTGAGGTATCTACATTTATTATTTATTTTTATTGTGCAATATAAATTTATTTATTTCACTTTTAGTCAGGTAATTATTTTTTGTTGTCCACATAAAATTTAAACTCAACATCCTCAAAAGAGAGTATGTTTAACTTACCAAAAAACTTCATACACTTAAAACCCAACTAGCTATTCACCTTCCTCCCTCTCTCGCCTTAGTAAAAAACCACCTCCCGTGGAGGTTTCCACCCCCACACCTCTTATTTCTATATATACAAACACCCGGATTTAATATATATGCGTAGCTAAAAAAACAAACTAAAACCTTTGATTTTTCTTTTGCACAAGAATTGGATATCCATTTAAAGCATATCCTCTTCTTTTTATGTATGTACTTGGTGGAAGTTCACTTATTGTCAAATGTATATTTATATAAATATTAACATGTAGACCACGCGATGCGCTGCTGAATTTATCTATACTATATTATTTTGTTATTGTAATATATTTCACCAAATGTATTCTATATAGATATATGTATATTTATTTTTCCCTCCCATTATTTATATATGGGTAAGTTTTGAGTCAACAATATTTTTAATAGTATGCTTCTTATTCTATTCATTATTGATGATAACAGGCCATGCTTTAAGATAAATTCATGCTTTTCGTATATTCGTCCTTTTGTCTTGTTATCTTTCAACAAAAAGTACTACATTTAGAATTGCTAACCCGTTCACAAAAATACTTTTAGAGGGTTGAACAACTAAACTGGAGTACTAATAGATATACCTTAATTTTTATTTTAATAAATTTTGAATATATGTTTAGAGATTTTATATTAAAAAATGAGTTAATTAGAGTTTGCCTCCTCAATTTTGATCCCATTTCACTTCCACCGAAATTAATTTTCTAGACCCCTCTAGATATTTACAAAATTATGATATTGTAATAAATATTATGTTAACATATATTTGATTTATTTTATGCCAAAATTAATTTTCAACTTAAAATGAATGTTTTAATAAGTATTATGCTCAAGGTATGTTATTTTTCAATTTTAGGTTCAAGTAATAATATGTTTAATTAAAAATATTAAACCCACATCGATGTCTCCTATCACTGTTAATTTGATGACTTTTATGTCCATCTTAATTGAAACAACCCGTGGAATTTAACAAAAAAAAACATCTCATTAATTTGTTATTTTTTAATTCTAAGATCTGAGATCTCTAGGTAAAAATTATTGGGTGCTGAATGTTTAGAAATGTACCTGCAGGCCAGAGACTATTTTCATAGCTTTTTGATTGGCTTTGTCGTCGTGTAAGTCCAATTTCATCACTACTTGCTGCCATAAACTAAAAGGGTAAGAAAAAATAGAAGATTATTAGATTATAATCAAACTAAGCTTTGGGGTAATAATTTTTATATAGTTATATAGATGCCCTTTTAACAAACTCAAAAGCCCTTTTAACAAACCTAAGATCTGCCAAAACAGAAATAGAACGCCCATCTTAATATAAAGCAGGGAAAACATAAAAAACAAATCTAAAATATTCAACAATATACAATATATGCTACCAATTTATTTTCCTATTTTCTTTTATACCTCGAAGCCACACGGGGAGAGCCAGAACAAAATATGGCAAAAAAATTAGAGTAACACACAAACATAAATGAAATAAAAGAATGATAACCAAATATTTTTTTCACTTACAAATGATGTATTTTGACCCAACCCATTTAACTCTTCCTCTTCCCTCACCAAGAATGCCACCCACTGGCCGAAGTTATCTACATTCACTATCCCAAACATTTTAAAAAAAATTTACAATTCAGAGAAGAAACATAAAAAAAATTACAATACAAAGAATATAGTCGACATTTCTTCATTTTCACTTCCTGCTACAAATAGTTATGACCTGTTGTACTTGCTAAGATCTTCCCCTGTTGTAAAGACAAATCTACTGCAAAAATGATGAATATAACTCCTTTGATTCATATATAATATAAACCAAAAAACTCTCCTCTTTTCAGTTAAAATGAGTGATGGAGCGAGAGAGGTCATAACTCTCCTCTTTTCAGTTAAAAAGAATAGTTTCGAAAGAGAGATATGGGGGATGTGAAAAGGTGAATTCTCAAGTATGGGAAATGAGCCAACGTTTTTTTGTATTAGAGATTGAGAAAGTCAAAGTGGTTTTTGGGAAATGTGAAGAGTTTTTGGAGTCTAGTTAATAAGGCAACGATTTGGATTTTTTTTTACATTAAATGCTATTAATATGTAAGGCTTTTATTACTGCCACGTGTCGCCCTTAGATGATTTCAGTTTATAATATTTATATAGTTATATAGATTCCTCAATTTTTATTTAATGTCTATAATATGTGATGATGCTGAAATCAGCACCACCAAATAAGAGGTAATAGAGCTCAAACAAAGTACAACAATGGCATTGATTGATCAATATAAATATATGTAGAAGGAGGTGAGTAGAAGAGGAATGGAGACAATGATGTAAGTGGTTTAGCCTATCTAGGCCTACGTCCACTGTGCTGTGAGTGATCTTCACTATTTAATAAGGTCTCCAATGGCCTTGTGATACAATACACTCACTTTTTCTCTCTATTGTGTATTTTGATATAGCTTCAGCTAGGGTTTGTAATTGAGGACCATTTTACAAGGTAGAGGAAGACATGCATTTATTGTTCTTGGGGGGGTGTAGTGTACCCCCCAAGCATGCCATGAGCATGTGTGTGATGATCTAGCCAATCTAGTGAAGCCACCTGTCACTATCACATGTAGAGGATGATGATGAAATATTTCCTCACGTGGAGGAACGATCCGGTTGCAACAGTTTCATCCACGTAGGACCTGCGTCCCACGCATCTCCCAAACCACGCACCATGATAATGTCACCCTCGGCCTATAATGACAGGCCGAGGCTGATGCTAACCTTGCGAAAACCCCGATTGTTGAACGTAGGACATTTGTACTGTCGACCTACATAGGGTCATCCGGTCGTAGGGTCGTCTAAACTGTCCCCAAGCCGAGGTTTCAATTTGCATGGCTTGGGCTGATTTGGTCCATCCAGCATACTCGTATTGTCAATGGTGGAGCCGTCCAGGGCGAGCCCTATCTTTAGTATGACCCCCTGGGGGTAGTGACGCACTGTTCCATGCGTCTCCCAAACCATGCGCTCTGCCAGCTATCACTATCGACTGCACGATCCAGGTCGAGGCTATGAGGCTAAGAGCACTACACCAAAATGCCAATTTTGTGACTGCTAATGGGGGTGACAAACTTATTACTCCCGAGAGCAGGCACAAGATTATTTGTAACTCCCATTAGGAGTGATAAAATCAATGGTTAATAAAAAAATTGAGTAAATTAGTTTGTCACTGCTAATAAGAGTCACAAATGTTCCCATATAATTAATTTGTGACTCCTATAGGCATTCACAAATTTATAACTGTCACAAGCAGTCACAAATTTAGCAGTAGGCCTAAGTTATGACTCTTTTGGGCACAAAATTATAACTGCTATGAGGAGTCACAAATTTTGGCCGAATACTAAATTTGTGACTGCTATCAGGAGTTACAAATTTGTGACTGCTACTAGCAGTCATAAATTTCTACCTAACACTTAATTTGCTAGTGCTATTGGGAGTTACAAATATTCTAACCTAACACTTCAATTTCCTCTTCTCTCTCCTCTCTCCTCTCTTATCACATCTCCCGCTACTCGTTCGAAAGTTTTTTTTCTTCTTCCCGCTTCACACCTCTCTCTGCCAAAGCCTAAGCCAAAACATACTTCATCTTCTCAAGTGGTGACACCTTTTTTTCTCTCTTTCCCTCAGAGTTTCAAGGTACCGACATCGCCCTCAGATGATTTGAGTCTATAATTTTTATATAGTTATATAGATTCCTATATTTTTATTTAATGTCTATAATATGTGATGCTGCTGAAATTAGCACTACCAAATAAGAGGTAATAGAGCTCAAATAAAGTACAACAATGGCATTGATGGATCAATATAAATATATGTAAAAGGAGGTGAGTAGAAGAGGAATGGAGACAATGATGTAAGTGGTTCAGCCTATCTAGGCCTACGTCCACTATTCTGTGAGTGGTCTTCACTATATAATAAGGGCTCTAATGGCCTTGTGATATAATACACTCACTTTTTCTATCTACAGTGTATTTTGATATAGCTTTATCTAGGGTTTGTAATTAAGGACCATTTTACAAGGTAAAGGAAGACATGTATTTATAGTGCTTAGGGGGGGGGGGGTAGTATACCCCCTAAGCATACCATGAGCATGTGTGTGATGATCTAGTCAATCTAGTGAAGCCACTTGTCACTGTCATATGTAGAGGATGATGATGAAATATTCCCTCATGTGGGGGAATGATCCGGTTGCAACAGTTTCATTCACATAGGACCTGCGTCCCACACGCACTGTTCCACGCATCTCCCAAACCATGCACCATGATAATGTCACCCTAGGCCTAGAATGATAGGCCGAGGCTGATACTAACCTTGTGGATGACCCGGTTGATGAATGCGGGACATTTATATTGTCGGCCTACATAGGGTCGTCGAGTCGTAGGGTCGTCTAAACTGTCCCCAAACCGAGGTTTCAATCTGCATCTTGGGATGATTTGGGCCATCCAACATACTCGTATTGCTAATGGTGGAGTCGTTTAGGCCGAGCCATATCTTCAATATGACCCCATGGGGTAATGATGCACTGTTCCATGCGTCTCCCAAACCACGCATTCTGCCAGCTATCAATATCGGCTGCACGGTCCTGGCCGAGGCTAAGAGGCTGATGTCATGATCGAGCTACTATATGTGAGCTATGAGGCTGATGCCAAGGTCGAGGATATGAGGCTAGGAGGCTAAGAGGATGATGTTATTGATGAGCTGTTGTATAAGAGCTATGAGGCTGAGGCCAATATTGAGGCTATGAGGCTAAGAGGCCGATGTCATGGCCGAGCTGCTGTATGAGAGCTTTGAGGCTGAGGTCGAGGCTATGAGGCTAAGAGGATGATGTCATATTTATCCCAAATTCATGGTCTTTAAGTAATTGAACTTGGTCGAGGGGTCCAACTCTGAGATGGGGACATATTTGGTATATCAATCACCCCCTAGCCCTTAGTCTTCAATATAGCTAGAACGCTGAGGGATAAAGTTTCTTTACACCGAGAAGTTGAGTCAATCCTCTTGTAGGATAGTTTCTAGATCTATATAGGAGACTCTGATTGTGACTGCCATGCTGAGCTACCTTTAGTCGGCATTCATCCTTTAGTTAGTGGATGAGGCCGAGGGTAGTTGAGTCATAAGACCTCTGATGTTGGAATCTATAGTTGTACTCTAAGATGAGAAGGATACCTTTTAAGGATGGGTGCAAGGCCAGGGAAGAGGCCTTGTGAGGATGATTACATGGCCGAATCATTGCTTACACAAACTGATGGTGTTGTTGGTCGTCCTTGACCGAGGGGGTCTATTATGAGACGAGGCTGAGATGATGAGCCAGTCCTCTGGTAGGACGGTTACTAGTGATGTTATTGATGAGGATGAGGAGACCTGAGGCCATTGCTGTCGTCATTAAATGATAAATCCATGGTCAAGGCCCCCTGCGCCGACCCCAAGACAAGTCATATTACCTCTGTTTGATGATTATTAAAGTCGGCCTTGTTCGAGTGCTGTCTGATGAGCCATTTTTGTAGGACCGTTGATTGTGACCAATACCCCTCTTCTTGTAATTCCTTTTTGTTGTGCTGAGTGTCCTTTTTTTTATCTAGTGATTATAGTATCTCCTCATTTTAAGTATGAGATCACCGATTTAATGATGTTTCAGATATGAGGCCACCAAGTTAATGATGTGTCTCAGTTCATCAAGTTTATGATGTTTTAAGATATGAAGCCACCAAGTTAATGATGTTAACTCTCATGTCACCAAGTTAATGATGTTTCAAATCTGAGGCCACCAAGTTAATGGTGTTAACTCTCATATCACTAAGTTAATGATGTTTCAAGATATGGGGCCACCAAGTTAATGATGTTAACTCTCATGTCACTAAGTTAATGATCTTTTAAGATATGATGCCACCAAGTTAATGATGTTAACTCTTGTGTCACCAAGTTAATGATGTTTCAAATATGAGGCCACCAAGTTAATGATGTTAAATCTCATGTCACCAAGTTAATAATGTTTCAAGATATAAGGCCACCAAGTTAATGATGTTAACTCTCATGTCACCAAGTTAATGATGTTTCAAGATATGAGGCCACCAAGTTAATAATGTTAACTCTCATGTCACCAAGTTAATGATGTTTCAGCATATGAGGCCGCCAAGTTAATGATGTTAACTCTCATGTCACCAAGTTAATGATGTTTCAAATATGAGGCTACCTAGTTAATGATGTTTCAGATATGAGGCCACCAAGTTAATGATGTTTTATAGTTTAAGATGAGTTAAAACATGAAACTGGACACTTCTTGTGAGAAGAATATGAGAGAGAACATATGAAAATTTTCATTGACCTTTTGTTATAAGATAGATAACCAATATATATAAGGTAGGAATATATTGAAACTCAGTTGATGGAGATAACACTCGACGACTAAGACAGTTGATGGTCGACTTCATGAATGAAGAGTTGTTAGTCGGCTTCAGCCAAACTTTTAATGCAGCCGACCCTTTGGAGAAGCATCCTATGGTTGGAGATCGGGGTCATATTTATTATCATCAGATGCTTCATATTCTTTGTCGACCTTTCGTCTCAACCTCTCATCTCTTGGGCCACCTTTCCTCTTTCAGCCGTTCTCCTTAAAACCACTTCGGTCAATGTACTTACGAAGCTTCCCTTATTTGAGCATCTTTTCGATTTCATCTTTGAGGGCAAAGCATTTTTTAGTTGTATGACCGTGGTCTTCATGAAACTCACACCATTTACTCTGGTCCATCTTATGTGGAGGAGATCTCAGCTTCTCAGGCCATCTCATATCTCTGTCTTCTTTAATATCATTTAAAATCTCATTGAGACTTACTTTGAGGGGAGTGTAGTCATCAAATTTGTCATCAGTCGACCTCTTCTTATCGTCCTTATTCTTTTTCTGGTATTTGCCTCCATCGATACCCCCTTTCATATCCTCATATTTGGCAGCCATCACCTCTTTGATGTTCATCACCTTTCCTGTTATTGCCAGCTGATCAGCCATCGACTTCGGGGGGTCCTCAGTAAGCTTCCACAATAGCTTTCCCTTTTGGATTCGCCCAATGAGGGTCATCATGGCAATACTCTCTTTATAATCTTTGACCTCCAATTTCTCCTTATTAAACCTGACTATGTAGTCCCTGAGACTCTCATTTATCCCTTGCTTAACATAGAGCAGGTGGGTAGTCTTCTTCTGTGATCTTACTCCAAAGCAGGAGTTGTGAATGAACCGCTCTACTAGCTACTTAAAGATTTCAATGGAGTGCTTCTAAAGAGAGGTATACCAAACATGTGCAGCCCCAGTCAAAGTGCTCGAGAAGGCTCTGTATCTCATCTCATTTGAGATAGAGTATATGCCTGCAGGAGACTAATACATCTCGACAGGGTAGACTTGGTTGGTACTCCCGTCATACCTTGGGGTAACCACAAGTGGCTTGAACTTGGCTGGCGTCAGGATGTTGACTATCTTCGCCACAAAGGGTGAGCTCTAGGAGTATCGTCTCTGAAGAGGGTCTCGACTTTTCAGGATATCACCAATTTTATTCTCCAGCCTCAGAATCGAATCATTCCATGGCCTCACAGGGTCGGCCTGAATGATGTTATCCCCTATCGCTTTTATGGGATGAACTGAGGGCTCAATTGCAGCCGACTTTCGTCGGCTATTTACTTCTCCGTGATTGTCGTCTCTTCCATGAGGGGGTCGTCCATCATAGGGTCTATCCTCATGGGGTCAGCCATCTTCCCCTTCTCTTCTGGACTTTGCCAGACTTCTTGATCTAAATAATTTTTCCCTCAGGTCATGGACGGGTCCTAGCCTCTTAGGGGCCGACCCTCTGCTCAGACGGTCAAAGGCCGAGTCTCTAGGATGATTATCAGTATTCTTCCTCCTACACCTTCCTCGGCTCTCCTGGATAGGTCGTATAGTATTATTAAAGACCTCATACGGCTCCTAGTAATCTATTAGAGCCTCTTCCACATTCACATCATCATACCTATCCTCCGAGCAAGGGTTTCCTTGCCTCCCCAGGCATAATTATTGAGGGTCAGCAACATCTATCCACCATTGTGGAGGTGGAAGGTCTTTACGTGGTTCCTGGGTGGTCCCATGGCCTCATGTTATTCCTGTGCAGCTGTCGAAGTAATCATCTTCGATGAGACTCCCGGTGGTCTCAGTAAGTTTTGGCTGAGAGCTGCAAATTGCTCTTGCATAACCTGTTGGCTTGCTTCCAAAGACTTCAAGGTGGTAGCCACCTCAGCCATCTCAGATTGAGGTGGTACATCGCTGGAACTAGGTCCTACTCTACTAGTTGGTGGGGGAGGAGGTGGTAACTTCGGTGCCATATATTTGAGCTGTGAAGAGCTGAATGATCAAAAGATTGATGAGCTTGATAACCTTAATGGATCTCTTTCAATGGCGAAACAGCTCCACACGAAGGGGGAGAACTTGTTTACCATTAGAGTTTTCAGTGAGGTCAAGCTGTATAAAGGAAGAGATAACTTCTCATTCCCAAAGATGGCGGTAAATTGATGATGCTGAAATCAGCACCACCAGATAAGAGGTAATAAAGCTCAAATAAAGTACAATAATTGCATTGATGGATCAATATAAATATATGTAGAAGAAGGTGAGTAGAAGAGGAATGGAGACAATGATGTAAGTGGTTCAGACTATCTAGGCATACGTCCACTGTGCTATGAGTTATCTTCACTATATAATAAGGGCTCTAATGGCCTTATGATACAATACACTCACTTTCTCTCTCTACTGTGTATTTTGATAGAGCTTCAGCCAGGATTTGTAATTGAGGACCATTTTACAAGGTAGAGGAAGACATGTATTTATAGTGCTTGGGGGGGTGTAGTGTACCCCCCAAGCATGCCATGAGCATGTGTGTGATGATCTAGCCAATCTAGTAAAACCACCCATCACTTTCACATATAGAGGATGATGATGAAATATTCCCTCACGTGGGGGAACGAGTCAATTGCAACGGTTTCATCCACGTAGGACTTGCGTCCCACACTCAATGTTCCACGCATCTCTAAAACCACGGGCCATGATAATGTCACCCTCGACCTATAATGACAGGCCGAGGCTAACGCTAACCTTGTGAAAGCCCCGATTACTAAACGTAGGACATTTATACTATCGGCCTACATAGAGTCATCCGGTCGTAGGGTCCTCTGAACTGTCCCTAAGCCGAGGTTTCAATCTGCATGTCTTGGGCTGATTTGGGCCATCCAGCATACTCGTATTGCCAATGGTGGGGTCAGCCAGACCGAGCCCTATCTTTAGTATGACCCCCTAGGGGTAGTGACACACTATTCCATGTGTCTCCCAAACCACGCGCTCTGCCAGCTATCACTATCGGTTGCACGGTCCAGGCCGAGGCTATGAGGCTAAGAGGCCGATGTCATGGCCAAGCTGCTGTATGAGAGCTATGAGGCTGAGGCCAAGGCCGAGGATAAGAGGCGAAGAGATCGATGTCATGGCCGAGCTACTGTATAAGAGCTATGAGGCTGAGGCTAATAGCCCGAGCTACTATATGAGAGCTATGATGCTGAGGCCGAGGCTATGAGGCTAAGAGGCTAAGATGTCATGGCCGAGCTGCTGTATGAGAGATATGAGGCTGAGGACAAGGCCAAGGATATGAGGTTAAGAGGCCGATGTCATGGCCGAGTTGTTGTATGAGAGCTATGAGGCCAAGGCTGAGGCTAAGAGACTAAGAGATCGATGTCATGGCCGAGCTGTTGTATGAGAGCTATGAGGCTGAGAGGCTAAGAAGCTGATGTCATGGCCAAGCTGCTATATGAGAGCTATGATGCTGAGGCCAAGGCCGAGTATAAGAGCTATGAGGCTGAGGCTAATAGCCCAAGCTACTATATGAGAGCTATGGTGCTGAGGCCGAGGCTATGAGGCTAAGAGGCTAAGATGTCATGGCCGAGCTGCTGTATGAGAGCTATGAGGCTGAGGCCAAGGCCGAGGCCGAGGCTATGAGGATAAGAGGCCGATGTTATACTTGTCCAAAATTCATGGTCTTCAACTAATTGAACTTGGCCGAGGGGTCCAACTCTGAGATGGGGACATATTTGGTATATCAATATGATATTAACTTTAAGAGCCTATTTTCTTTGCCTTAAATTGGGATATCCCGTTTTCATTTTTTTGGTGAAACACAGTTTTCTGTTATAATATTTTGGTATTATGTTCAGAAAATATTAACCGAACAACAAAACTTTGGAATGCACCACGATGTCGTGCGATTGTCACTAATGGCGATAAAAAATATTAATAATTGAATCGAGCATTAAAAAAAGTTATAATTCCGGAATTATAATGTCCAAATAAAAATCAAGAGTGACAATTTGTTTTAAGGCGACAACAATTTTAAGTTTGTGTTTTTTTCCATATGAAAATTAACAAAAGTAAGTCTCAAATACTACTACATATATAATGTTTTTATATCTAGAAAAAATATTTAAAAAGTTTTCAAAATTTCAAAATTATTTTTATATAAATAAAAAAAGTTTTTGGTTATAAAAACACTTTTAACGTTGTATTTGTAGAAAAAACTTTCAGTCTTTATTTATAAATGTCATAAGTTTTTTAAACTAAAAATAAATTAAAATATCTATAATTTTTTATATAAAATCCGTAAAGTTTTTTTTGAATATTTTATTTATAAAAAATATTTTCTAAGTTAAAAAAAAGTTTTTAAAATTTCAAAATTGTTTTTAATATAAATAAAAAAAGTTTTTGGTTATAAAAACATTTTAAACATTTAACTTATATAATAAACTTCAAGTTTCCTATCTACAAATGACATACAATATTTTAAACTAAAAATAAATAAAAATATGTATAATTTTTTATATCAAATACGTACAATTATATTGAAGTTTTTAGTTATAAAAAGTAGTTTTATTATAATAAACATATTTAAAAATAATAGACAAATTTGATATATGATAAAATTATCCTTTTCTAAGGGGTAAATATTGAATTTATGTTAGATACTAATTTTTATAATTTTTATTATATTTGTTTATTGTACATCGCCCGTGCATCGCACGGATTATATGCTAGTTAATACTATAAAATGCTGTACACTATTTATATCCCCTCTTCAATAAATCTATCCAGGTTTCACTTTGTAATCATTCTTTCTCTCTCCTCCCATTCCCTCCTCTTCTGCTTACTTTGGCCATCCAAGTATTTGAAGAGGCTCGATTTATTTACTCTTTCATATACTCTATTAAATACATAACAATCAATATTTCTCTCTCTCTCTCTCACGAAGAGCCCTTAAATAATCAGGTCATCAATTTCCTACCCATCGTCATTGGAAGTGTTGAAAGAGAGAAGAAAAAACCCAGAAGAGGATGGGTTTGTTGCTTTAGATCCAATAAAGAGGTGAAAATAGTGTCGTTTTCTGTATAGCTATGGATCCATTTTCCATCAAAATAATAATAGAGTGCATTAGATACCATGTTATTGGTTTCATAGTTTTGTTGATGTTGACGAGAGGGAGTGGTTTTGAAGAGAGACACAAAGGAGAGGAATGAGAGAGTTGGGTGACATTTTGGTCTATTGTTTAGTCTTTTTCTTTAGTGTGTTGTAGTTTATTAGTTCTTATAGACTAGAGTTCGGTAGTTTAAGGTTATTGGAGTTTTAATTGGGTTTTTGATATATCTTTCCCTAATTCTACGTAAGAGTATGTCATTTTAAGGGGATTTTCCAAATGGTTTTATATATTTATTTGACTAAGAGCATCCGTATTGGTGGCTGCATATGAAAGATAGATAAGTATTTAGAATGTAAAAGTGGTTTTAACTTTCATTTGTGCTTAAGTGTATAGTGGTGGAGAATTCTCAATTTGCAAAACCATTTCCTACGAACTAATGTTGTTCATAGGAAATATAAAACATATTTCTTACGAACAACATTTGTTCGTAGGAAATCCTACAAATTAATATTGTTCGTAAGAACCTAAATATATCATAAAAATGATTATTTATATTTCCTACCAACTTCATTTGTTCGTAGGAATTCCTACGAACTTCATAATTGCATAGGATCCCTTTACCAATTCTCTAGCCAATTTGTAACTTTGAAGAACCACTACAAATCGAGGAACATAATTTGCTTAGTTATTGCCACCATCGTAGACCCGTGAGTTTGTAAATATACAAAATTTCTTGGTAGATAGTATCCCCATTGTGGATGTTCTTATAGTTTTCACATTCTTATGAGGGCTCAATTATAATATTTATATTTATATGTTTTGATTTTGGCCATTTTTATCATATTCTGCTCTTTTTAATAGTTTTCAAATGATTAAAGGTGAGTGAGATGGGTGCATTGCACATTTATGTTCCGTGGTTTTTTTATTTTTCGTTCAAATTTCAAATATTCTGAGGTGATATACAATGAACCTAACATAAATGTATGGTTGATGTTGTACATAATCTTAATTTCCAACATATATTTTTCTAAAAACATATTTGGACAAATTTTCTTAGAATATTTTTTTTCACTTCTGAATGTTTATATATATATAACACTAATGTACATTGTGGTTTTTATACCTGATTGAGTGATATTCTTGCTAGCATAAATAAGTACATTCATTTGGTGGACAAATATAATTATTTCTAATTGTATAATTTTCACTTTTGTCGTCTCAATTAGTTTTATTTTCTTAAATTTTCAATTGTGCAAAAAGAGATGTAGTACATTTAAGTAATCATAATTTGGTTGAATTTTGTTGATCCTTAAACTTTATTTACATTGTTTATTGTGTGTGTATTTTTTCACTTGACTTTGAGATATATTTCCATTTAATAAATTACGATTGTTCAACATCATGTGATATTGTGAGTTTTTAAATTATGAGCGTCAATAATATTTTATGTGGTTGTCATTTAAGGTCCTTTTAGTTCTGGTTAAAATTTAAATAACCTCGGTGAAAAGTGAAATGTGGAATGTGTTTTCACCTATGCGTTTCACTACTTTTGTTTAAATTTGCACAATTTTTGAGTATGCACTTATTCACAATTTGAAACAATAAAAAAAATAACTTCAAATATTTGAAAAAATATTTCACCATTCTACTTTTAAAATTCCTTGCAATCTTAGCAAGTATTTGTGAGTTTACTTTATTTTTTTGAATAATATGATGAGTACAAAATTATCCATTTTACATCTATTTCTGGCTAATTAGCTCATTACCCCCTCCTTTTTTCTAGCATGGATTGGTGTTGTGGAATTCCAGTATTTTGCAACTGTGAATATCTTGGGATTTTTATTCCATCATATTTTTTTTTATTCTTCTTAATTGTATTTACTTGATATTTTTTTTTTCAATATTAGCAATATGTAGCTATGTATAATTAACACAAATGTCCTTTATCATTTTTTTTACCGGTTTTTTAAATTATATGTTGCATGTTCCAAGTGTTGTGACCGCGCTGCATGGGTGTAATGATTTCCAACGCGTTTTGATATAGGTTGAACATGTGACAAACGTTGAGTGTTAATTGTGTCTCACTACACCAAATCTGCCGGATTGTCACGGTCATTGACCATGACAAGTCCAACTTGTTAAGGTCAATGACCGTGACAAGTCTGGGGGTGACAACGTTTGTTGTCACGGAATTATCACGGTCATTGACCATGACAAGTTCATTAGACTTGTCATGGTCAATGACCGTGACAAGCTTAGTCACAGTTAATAACCGTGACAAATCAGTGGCATTTTAAAAAAAATTGTCATGGCCATTGGCCGTGACAATTCTGGATAGAATTGAAAAAAAATATGCTGGGGAGTATGGCCACTGCCACTGTCATTGCCCAACAATATATTTGTACCTGTTATAGCAATGTTGTACCTGTTCAAACATTATATATCTAAATAAAATAGAGATAATGCAAATATATATTCAAAAAAATATACATCACGATATAATTCAAATGTAAAAACTTAAATCAATTCAATTCAAATAATGTCACTACATGTCTGGGGTGGGTTTGAGGAGGTGGATAGGCCACACAATATACGAATTCATACACCCTTGTATATTCATCATGTCGCATTGTTCGCACAAGCGCAATGGGGAGTTTTCCTTCCCGGGTATCACATGCGTTACGAGCACCTTGGCCTCGATGTATTGAAGCACGCGTCCATGAACTGACATACCCTGAACGATATTCGGGTCCCTCAACCCCCACCCTATCCGCTGGACATCAAATATGTACTGTGTAAACACGCTCGGCCAACCAAGTGTCATCAACATCGATCGGTCGAAGGGATCCAAATATGGGATTGGATCATCAGAGTCCGCACGTATCGTTGATGAAGCAGCGAGGTCCACATCCTTGTCCTCTTGCACCTCCTCCTCTATCACCTTCTACTTCCCTTTACCCTTATGGTTTCTGTCCAATGAACGCTCCATGTGTGAGAACATATCTTGGAAGTCGCCTCCAAACGGGACAACTTTGCGTCATGCGAGTCCACCGTTTGAGCCAACCCGGTATTGCTCATCTTCAATCCGATGATCCTAGATTTGGCCACTCGCGAGCTCACCACCCTTTTCCTCCCCTTGCGATCACCTCCAAGCACTTGGATGAGTGCGTCTGTGGACAAAGATGCCTTATCGGCATCAGACTGCCACTCATGCACTTCCTTAAGCTTTGCTTGAAACGGCAAAAAGCACACGATTAGTTAAATAAGTAAATAAAAAAATTATAACGTAATTAATAAAAAGTAAACTGTCGGATTACTTACAATCGTGGATGTGACAATCGGGGACACCTCCTTATCCTTTCCATTCTTCATCCGAATAGCCACATAAGTATCGAGCATATGTGGCATACCCATATCGGCCCCACAAAGTAAAATAATGCAGAATAATATATTTCTGTAATTATAGAAAAATTAAATCTTACCATTATCTGATGCTCCACCTCGGCGTAAGACGTCCAACCGGAGTAGTGCACTTCCGTCTTTTTCCCCCGATTTTTCCTCCCTGATTGGCGGGATGCCAATTGTCGCTCCCCGATCTCATTGTCAATGAACTTTTGCCATTGTGCCAATGAGATCATCTCCTTCGGCGAGACGAAGTCACGCATTCGGATAATGGAGTCTCGGGCCTTTCCAAAGTACCGGGTTCGCATATTTTTCTTCCACGTCTTGTGTTGCTCCCTCAACTGCTCCAAGGCGGAATCACATAGTTTTGGGTCGAGGCTGAATTGTTCCTGTCCAACAAATACAATGTTAGTTGTGAATAAATATGAATATAAATATAAATATTAAATGAAATTGAAATTGAAATATTCATATAAATATAAATATAAATATATATATATATATATATATATATATATATATATATATATATATATATATATATATATATATATATATAAATATAAATATATTACCTGTAGTGCCACCCAAATAACTAACTTGAGCTCATTTGGTACCTCCCTCCAACTAGTGTACCCCGAGGCGATGATCGTCTTTACCAGCTCGAGGGATCTCGCTAATAGCCCCGTCTTGTTCTCGACTGCCATCCCCAATTTGCTCCATTTAGGGAGAGTAGGGGCCGAGGAGCCCTCGTCACCTCCGCTACCACCGAGCCCAGACGACATCATCATAATGAGCATCATCATCCTCGCCTTAATACCCGAAGGAGACATTTTCTATATAAAAATGCTGTTATTAGTACAAATTCAAATGAATTAGAAGAAGACATGCAAATATGTACAATTACTACAAATACAAATGAATTATTACTGTTTAACACCTCAATTCTGAATTCCAAAACAACAACATCTACTGCCCCCACACACACACACTACACACACAATGCCACCCCCACCCTTGCTGCCCACACACACACGCGCACACTACACACCCCACCCACCCCCCCACATACATATACAAAGGAAAGAGAGAAAGATAAAAAGAGTGAAAATGATAAAGTGAAAATCAATTAAAGCATTAAAAATGGATTGCTAAAGTACGAATTGGAATATTTATTACAAATTAAAAAATTGTTTCAAATTCGAGTTATCATAAAAAATGGATTGATATTCGGTAAGAGCAACCAAGTCATCCACACTACTATTTAGATGCTTTGGCGCATGTAGGACAATTGACCACGACTCATTGTTGATATACTCCGAGTAAAACACTTGGTTGACCTTTTGAAATGCACAAACAAACGGCTCATCGCTCACGTGGTCGTTGCTCTTCAACTTGAACAAGTCAACCATGATGAAATTGGTGCCAGGATCAACTTTACAAGCATTTTTATCCTCAACTCTTACCCAGTCACAGTAAAATACAACCTCTTTGAAGCTTATATAATCCAATTCAAACATATATTGAATTACACTATAGTAAGTCATTTCAGCTTCAACGAGGTTTTTATCTTTTGCGCTCGCTCGAAGGAATTATTGTCCTTCCCCTACTATATTCTTTCACCCATAGTTGTGGCTTAAGTTTCAATGATTTAAGGTCTTTTTGTGAATTTTATCTATCCTTCGAATGACTCCCCCCAAGGAAAGTGCCCACAATATGTTCATCAAGGTTTTCTCTGCATGCATCACATCCAATACATAGCGCACCGGGTTATTCTTCCAATAGAGCAAGTCAAATAAAATTGACCTCCTAGACCATGCCTTTCTTGTCTCAGTTTCATTCCCAATTGGGGTCTTCTCATTCTTGACATTCTTAAATTTGGGATTCTTACCTGGCATATTAGGGCCACATTCAAAAGATTTATTTTCAATTTCTGAACCTAAAAGTTGTCTCAATGGTAGCCTATGTTCAACCCCTCCTGATAAAAAATTGGAACCTTTCTTAAATCTGAAACTATGAGCCGGGGGTAAAAACCTCCTATGGCAATTTTATACATTTTTTGAGCTATCAAATAGACGAAGAGATTCAGTCTCCTCTCCACAAATAGGTCACCCCAAATAATCATGTACTACACAACCGGATAATGTCCCATAAGCTGGAAAATCATGAATTGCCCACATCAACATAGCTTTCAGTGTAAACTCTTCCTTTCTAAAAGAGTCAAATAATTGCACGCCCTCTTCCCACAACTCATTTAATTCTTGTACCAAAGAAGCCATATAGACATTGATGTCATCACTTGGGGCATTTGTCTCAGGTATCAACAAAGACAACATAAAAAATTCAGGTCTCATACACTGTGAAGGAGGGAGGTTGAGGGGGGCTAGGATTACTAGCCATACACTCTGATTGGTGCTTAGATTTCTAAATGGATTGAAACCATCTGTTGATATATCCAAACGAATATTGCGTTTTTCTCGAGCAAAATCGGTATACTCATAATTCATCCTCCTCCAAGCTGTAGAATCAATAGGATGACGCATGAGATTACCCCTTACTTCTGCCCTAGCATGCCAAGTCATTTCCTTCGCTATCCATGGTACTGTGAAAAATCTCTTTAATGTAGGCCTACCGGGAAAATATTTCAACACTTTTTGAGGCACTTTTGAGCTTGTGCCTTCCTTGCCAGTAAATTGGACATATCTAGGTTCATCGCATACCGGACAACGATCGAGATTTTCATACTCCTTTTGGTATAGTATGCAATCATACACACAAGCATGAATCGATTTATACTTCATTCCCAAACCTTTCAAACTATTCTTTATAACATGATAGCTATTGGGAAGAGTATTCTCCTTGGGTAGTAAGCCCTTCACCCAATTCAAAATTCCTGTCACGCTATTGCCAGACAATCCGTACTGTGTCTTCAAACTGTGCAAACCAACCATGGCATGTAAAGTTGTTAGATCTTTCTCACAGCCAGAGTATAACGACTGGGTAACCTTAAATTTTAAACTTTTGTAGTCATCATCAAGGTTTATTGTGATATCTTCACGAGCACCTGAACCTTGTACATCATCAGTAACCTCATTCTCCTCCGCTTCATAAACTCCGTACGCATCATCAACTAAATCCTCTAACATATTATGATCTATGTCGTCCCCTTCTACATCTATCCTACTTGTTGGAGTTTATTGTAAAGGTTGTTCGGGAACAAAATAAACTTTCAATTCACTCTGAAAACTCCAAAATCGATAAATATCTTGTATACCCCATCTTAAGATATGTAGTTCAACTATTTTCCACTCAATCACCTTACCATTCTTACACCTATCACACGGACATGGAAACTCTTCATCATTATGACATCTCTTTGCGTATTTCACAAATTCATTATCACCTCTGCGAAATACATCCCCCATTCTATTTGTCTCACCCATCCACTCTTTGTATTTAGGATATCACATCACAATCACCATAACTAATCACCTATTAAAGTTAAGAAGTGTATATTCATGGATTAGTATAATCAAAACTTAGATTTATAGTATGTTTCATTTAATTATGTCTTATTTATATTCAATTTTTAAATTCTACATTCAAGCCCACCAAAGGGTGAGTGGTCCTATCCTATTCAAGACCGCATATTTCTGTAATATACTTAACAACTCATCCATATTGTTACGACTTGAGAAAAATCCGGCAGCATATCCCCGTAGTTCTCCAATTACACGACGTAGATTGGCAAGTGTGAGTGTTATTTCAATTGATAAATTGAAATAACACTCACACCTGTCAATCGAGTATATACCCAGAGAACATTAGGATACGACTGTAGAACTTCCTCCGAAATTAACTACTTTAAGCCACTATGAATATTATTATACAGAAATTATGCAGTCCCAAACTGTCCAAACAGGACAATTCGAGAGATCTCATTATAGGGGTAATGACTCTCGAACGGGTCTAAGGGCTATTGAATGCGTACGCATAAGAACTAGACGGCTAGTATCTATGCGCACTATATGTAATTTCAAGTATGTTTCATTTAAATATCATACGATATATATATATATAGTTCGTAATACGAAGTAATTTTAAAAAAAAGTTGAAAAATTCCACCCCCATATGGACAATAATCTAGTGATCATGCCACTTCTAAAATTAACGAACTGAACATCGATCCACTATAATCCAACTGCAATAGCAACAACAAATGTGTATCTCGTACTCCTTCTAATTCATCTACTCAATTAATTCTTTTCATCAATTAAGCTAACAATTAGAGTATACAATTATTAATTTACTAATTTACAATGAGGGGAAATCCTACTTGCATATGAAAGGGGCACTAATTACTAATTTACTAAAAAAATTAACAACCAATCAATCAATTCTTTTACAAGGGGCACTACTTGCATATGAGGGGCAATATCTAATAAACCAATAAAAATTTAATGAAAGAAAATTAACAAGCCCCACCCCCTTCCCCCCCCCCACACACACAAGCACACACACACACACACACACACACACACACACACACACACACACACATACACACACACACACACACACACACACACACGCAACCCCCCACCCCCTGCCCCCCACCCCCATCCCTGTCCCTCCCCCTACTGCCACTACCTACCACACACGCGCGCACACACATATACACGCACACGCATATACACACACATGCACACCCACACACGCGCACGCACATATACACCCCCCACACATATATACACCACCACACACACACGCACATTTACACACACAAATATACATAAATAAAAGAGAAATACAGAGACAAAACGTACCAAAATCGTAGAGAGAGAGTGTGCAGTCTCTTAAAGAGAGAGAGAGAGAAATTGAGGGAATAGAAATCGATGGAAAAAAAGAATAGGGGAGGGTTTCTTACTGACAGAATTGTCACGGACATGTCACGGTTATTGACCGTGACAAAAAACACATGTTTTTTTGTCACGGTCAATGACCGTGACAAGGCTGGACGGTTGAAGGGTGTCAATTTGACCATTTTGGTGTTGTGTCTTATTATTGATTTTTTTATGTTTGTTCACTTAGATATAGAGGAAATAATAAAGTTCTCTTTCCTCCCTTGATTTTTGTCCCATGGTTTTAGTTTTTGATATGATTGCAAAGATACTAAGGATGTTATATTCACAATTATTTGGGAAACATGAATAAAAGATATGAAATATATAATTTAATGTGCAAAATGACTATCGCTATAATTTAGTCCGAGCATCGCGCGGGTCTACACACAATAAAAACAATATGCCAAGGCAATTGAGGATTACATAATAAATCGGTCAATCGCAATATTAAGCATCTTGTACTAATGTTTAGTGCACGTTGTAATACCCCGTATTTTTGGTGATATTTATTTATGGGATTAATTGAATTAAATGTGTATTAATTAGAAATTAATCTGGATTAAAATACTAGCGAGATGCGAGTTGGTATTTGATTATAATGTGTATATATGATTATATATGAATATGGAAATTATGAAATTTGTCGTGAGATTGATATACGGAAATTTGGGAAATTTTGTTGAGACGCGTGTGACAGTCGCGTCAGGAATATAATTATTTTAATTAAAAAGTGAATTTCATTTCTATTAACCGTATGGTCGTTTTGAGTACGCCAACGCGTCCGGAAGGGTCGAAATAGTCAGAAAACACTAGCCCGAGGTTTAGTTTGGGTCCCGGGGCATTTTTAGGCCATACTGGCAACGTATAAGGGTAGTTTGGTAATTTGGATTTTTGGGAATTAAAACCCACGAAAATTAGGAATTAATATCTGATTTGGCAATTACCCACTAAACCCACTAATAACCTAAGGGGCTACGGAGGTTATTGAAATTAGTTCCAAAAGAGTTCCTAAGGCAAACCCTAGCCACCATTGTCACTTTGGAGAAGAAGGCTTGTAGAGAGAGAGAAGAGAGGAGAATTCTGCAGAGAGAGAGAGATCACTTCATCAATTCGGCATCAAAATCAGAGATACACATAAGGCAAGTGGTTTAATTACATATTTTTCAAAGAATGCTTCTTCCATGCGTAGGAAACTTATAAAATTTCATTGTTCTTGGAGAATGATAAAAACCCATTGAATTGGATGTAGAGATTTATAATTTTATGAGGAGATTGCATGTAGAACAATGTTAGGATGATTAGTCAGAGAAAAATACATCTTTTATACCATAAAAATGGATTTATTTATGTCTATGGATGAATTTAATTTCTAGGGTTCATGTTCTTGAGATTGGGGAAAAAGATGTAGAGATTTGATATGTGGATGAGATTTAGGATGAATTAATCCCACAAAATACGTTAGTATATGACCTAAGTATGTTTAGGAATGATTAGAACCCATGAACGATTGTTGGATTGAGGTTTAGATGAGATTAGAGGTGAAGAAAAGATGGAAAAACGAGTTAAGGAAAATCTGGGCTCGAATCTGGCCACTCGTTAGAAGACCTGCCCAGGTCGTTCGAACGAGCTCGTTCGAACGAGCTTCTAACGAGTTGACAGTTTGACTTCTAACGAGAGGGATGTTCGTTCGATGACTTTCGTTCGAACGAGATCTCGTTAGAAGGCCCAGTTCGTTCGAACGAACTCTCGTTCCAACAACCTCGTTCGAACGAGACTTCTAACGAGCTGACAGTTTAGGCTTTTTAGCCTGTTTTGATCCCGAGTGTTCCGTAACCTTATTTATAGGTAAAGATAACACTTCCTTGTGGATTAATTGATATATTTGGGATATAATGAGAAGTAAAACCTAGAAGTGTAGTTTGAACCTAAGGGAAATTATGAATTAGGACGTGAGTGTCTATCATGATGCGAGAACTATTGACGGCCTAAATAATTATATTAACCGGGAACATATAAATTGTGTAGCATTATATGTCGGTACGAGAATGAGATGTGTACTACAAATAAATTATGGTGATTACTAAGATGCGTGCATACTTAGTATATGTATATGATTTTATGTGTATGATATACCTACCATACTTTCTATCACGGGAGGTTTACGTTCGCTTAGGGCCCTCTAATCCTTGTGTTTCCCGGATCTAGATTGGTACCTCGAGAACATAGGTCAGAGAAGGGCTTATTGGGATGTTAATAAGTCTGCTGATCGTGGGAGTGTAGGTATGTGCGTGACCCATGTGATGTGACTGTGTTCGCCTCCATTGCTTGTGATGTTGTTATCTGAGAAAGATTCCTGAGAGATTCGGAATGCGTGATCCTTATGTACGTGATGTACCGGGATGGATAGCAGAGTATGTGTGCACCGCAGCTTAGTCTCAGGGTGCTTGTATTGTATATTTATGACGTGAATAATATACACTTAATTAATGGGAACTTTCATGTTGGTATTGTAAATATAAATATGGTAATGTTTTGAGAAAACATAACGGGTTAACCGATAGTGAATTGTATTACTAATTGAGAATCTGAGTTTAAATAAAGCTCTCTACTTATTGATAACGCTAGAATGTAATATGGGAATCGAGTAGTAAGGGGTAGAACTTATTATGGTTTTGGTTAGATATGTATGTCATTTAGATGGGTATGGTACGTTAGGAGTGCACATGTAGTCGAGAGGTGAGAATTTCATGTGAGTGCACGTCCTAACATGTATTTTGCATTTAATGTTTTAATGTTATTAAAACACTTGCTGTTTTTAAAATGATTTCCACTTTCGGGCTCTGACCCATTTGCTTTCAAATCTATTTTTGTAAAAAACCATTTTAGGTGCCCAGCCACAAGGACACCATGCTTAGGATCTTCATTCAGGTGACGAGCTGTAGCTGTTTGTGGAAGTTACAGGACTTTGCTTGTAGACGCTTCATCTATCTTGACTCTATATTCAACACTTATCAGTTGTAGGGCATGTCACCCATTTCTTTTAGAGACATTTCATTTATTTCAGTTATTCAGACTTCGGGCATGTAATTAATTCAGGATTCAGACTTGTCATATTATTTTCAGTTGTAGGATTGTTGTGAGGAGTTTTCCTCCGGACTTATTATTATTTGTTGGTTATTTCATTACTTCGTTATGGTGAATGGATTATGATGTTCTTCCATTATTCTTTTATTGTATGTTAATCAGACTTAAATTAAAATTTGGCAACTTACTTTTTAAATACTAGGTGGTTAGTAATCATTAAAATGTTTTCGACAGTGATGCTATTAACTGGACCAACTTGGCATTTTGTATTAATTTAATAAAGGAGTAGCTACCCGGTATTTAATTAGTCCACTTGCTGTTTTTAAAATGATTTCCACTTTCGGGCTCTGACCCATTTGCTTTCAAATATATTTTTGTAAAAAACCATTTTAGGTTCCCAGCCACAAGGACACCATGCTTAGGATCCTCATTCAGGTGACGAGCTTTTGCTGTTTGTGGAAGTTACAGGACTTTGCTTGTAGACGCTTCATCTATCTTGACTCTATATTCAGCACTTATCAGTTGTAGGGCATGTCGCCCATTTCTTTTAGAGACATTTCATTTATTTCAGTTATTCAGACTTCGGGCATGTAATTAATTCAGGATTCAGACTTGTCATATTATTTTCAGTTGTGGAATTGCTGTGAGGAGTTTTCCTCCGGACTTATTATTATTTGTTGGTTATTTCATTACTTCGTTATGGTGAATGGATTATGTTGTTCTTCCATTATTTTTTTTATTGTATGTTAATCAGACTTAAATTAAAATTTGGCAACTTACTTTTTAAATACTAGGTGGTTAGTAATCATTAAAATGTTTTCGACGGTGATGCTATTAACTGGACCAACTTAGCATTTTGTATTAATTTAATAAAGGAGTAGCTACCCGGTATTTAATTAGTCGGGGTGTCACACACGTCATATCATCTCGCTCTATGAGAGAGATAGAGAGAGAAATGAGAGGTTGAGACCTTACCCTGCATGGCTCCATATGATTTTAAAGCAGACCATATTCAAATACTCGACATCATTCCATTAACTAAAATAAAGTCCATAATGCCAGGACTATCATTGCCAAATCTCAAATTCATATAAGAGCTCTACATAGTAACGTTCTTATTCTTAGCATTAGATGCATCTAGTGAGGAAGAGCAGTGGCGGATCCACGTTAGGACGAACTGGGGCGGCCGCCCCAGTTCAGATTTGGGGAAAAAAAATTAGAGTTAGTTCATAGGGGGTTGGTGTTTGACAGAGGTTGGGTTGTTCTCCCTCTCTACTGCTGCTATTCTCCCTCCGGCATCCGATCTCCGGCCACCACTCTGCTTTGCTCCGGTAAGCAAATTTGTTTCTTCCCCTACTATTTTCATTTCTTACATCTGCTCTGCAGCGGAACAAAGAAGAAATCCGTGAATATTTGGATTTGGGTATTGTGAATATTTGCTATCACTAATAATATTTGGGTACTGTGAATATTTGTTATCACTAATAATATTTGGGTACTGTGAATATTTGTTATCAAAAGAACAATTATTATCACTGCTAAAATTTGGGTATTGTGAATATTTATTAAGCATTATTTATTTCTCAAAATTAATTAGGTATTGTTAATAATGATTGAGAGTAGTTGTTTGGACATTATAAAACTATAATTTGTATAAAACTCGAAATAACAAAAAAAAAATCACCTCGGGGTCTCCCGCCCCCGAACCCCCGGCCATACTTGAGACTTTCGCCCCAGTTGACCTGAAATCCTGGATCCGCCACTGAGGAAGAGGGCAAGGTAGTAAGTCGAATGCTCATAAAAAATATAAAGATAAGAAACAATTACAGATTTCTATCGGAGTTTTGAGTTTTAAAATCTTTAATGGTATTGATATGCCCAAGTATAACCTCGGCCCAGAGATACCTACCTCGGCCAAGATGATGGCCGAGACATTGATCGACCCTGAGGGGCAAGGGCCCACTATATCATCCCTCGGCCGAGACATACCTCGGCTCTGGCCGACACTACCATCTACACAGCCAAGAGAGGCACTGCGCGCATCACAGGAATCCTCAAGCACCTGGGAATAGCAACCTCGCCCTATAGCAGACCGAGGTGACAAGGAGCCCTAATCACCTTCAATAGACAAATAGTCTCACCTCGGCTTGGGCCGAGGTGACCAGAAGCATTAATAATCACCGGCATGGGACTATCCCTACCTCGGCTGGGGCAGACCCAACATAATGTCTCGGCTGAGATCAGGCCGATACTCCTCATGACATTATTCGAATTGGACGGAGATCAAGCTTTACAGCTCGGCCTCTCCCAGGCCGAGGTCATTCACCAACATCACTGCCGAGCATCTGTTGACATTTGGATAAGGACACCTGGGCACAAATCAGTTGTAACAAGATTATTCTCCACATGGGGGAGAATATTTCATCATCATTGCTTACATGTGACAGTGACAGATGGCATTACCACATTGGTGAGGATACCACACTCATGCTCATTGCATGCATGGGGGGGTACAGTGCGCCCACTAAGCACTATATATAGGGATCATCCCCTACCTTGCAAAAGGATCCTACTATTGAAACCCTAGCTAAAACTCTGTCTAAAGATACAGTAGAGAGAGAGCTTGAGTGAATTGTACCCATGGCCATTAGTGCCTTTGTTCAGTGATACTACTCACACACCCACAGTGGACGTAGGCCCGATTGGCTGAACCACTCATATTCCGGTGCTGATTCCTCATATCCTCACCTCCTTCTCTTATCTCTATATATATAGCTATGCCACCATTGTTACTAATATATATTGAGCTTGCAAACACCTCACCTGGTGGTGCTAATTCTTAGCATCATCATTTTGGCGCCGTCTGTGGGAATCGAGAGGCTATCTCTTCCTCTTTTTCAGCTTTACCTCACCGGAGACTCTGGTGGTGAACCAGGAACCACCCCTTGTGTGGAGTTGTTTCATCATTGAAAGAGGTCCTTTAAGGTATTAAGCTCACTTGCTGTTCAAGCTCTTTATTATTAACACATGGCACCAGAACTACCACCACCTCTTCCACCGCCCGGAGGCGGAGGGGCTAGCTCCAGTCAGGCTCCTCCCCAGTCCGAAATGGCGGAGGTGGCAGCAACTTTAAAATCTTTAGCTGCAACGCAACAAGCCATGAAGGAGCAATTTTCCCAGCTCAGCCAAACCATGATGATGAGGCTACCTGGAGTCTCCCCGGACATGATAACTCCGGCGGCAGTTTAACCCCATCCTGATGCCAGGGGACCACCCCAGGCGCCCATGAAGGACCAACCTGCACCCCAGCGGAGGAGGGACGTTGTTGACCCTAGGCGCTTGCGCCTGGGAAGGCAAGGAAACCCTTGCCCAGAGGACATGTATGATGACCTAGAAGCCGAAGAGGCCGCGGAAGACTGTTGGGAGCCGTATGAGGTGTCAGATAACACCGTACGACCCCTTAGGCAGAGCCAAGGATGTGTCGGCCGAAGAAGAGACGAGGCCCAACAAAGAGGGTCGGCCTTTGATAGGCAGAGTCAATGATGTATCGGCCGAGGAAGAGATGAGGCCCAGCAGAGAGGGTCGGCCTTTAACAAGTTGAGCAGAGGGTCGGCCTTCGAGAGGCTAGGCCCAGTCAATGACCTGAGGCAGAGGCTATCGAGGTCAAGGAGCGCGACAGGCTCTCAAAGAGGGAATAGGCAGGCTCGGCCAGATCAAGGCCGACCCATGTAGAGAAGAGCCAGGGAGCAGGAAGAGGTCAATAGTCAGTGTGTTGTGGCTGGGGAACCCTCTGTCCATCGTAGGGAGGTGGCAGGGGATAACCTCGGCCTAGCTGAAGAGAGAAGACCCTGGAATGACTCAATCCAACGTCTCGAGGAGAAGATCAGGGACCTCATAAAGAGCAGGGACCCACTACAGAGGGGCTACTCGGAGGGCTCCCCGTTTGTAGCTAGGATAGTGGGGTTCCCAACCCCATCTAAATTCAAGCCTCCTACTGTGACTTCTAAGTATGATGGCAGCACTAACCCGGTGCACCATATCAAGATGTATCAGTCGGCGACAGATATTTACTCGATACCTGATGAGATGAAGTGCAGGGCCTTCTCAGGAACCTTGACAGGGGCAGCGCACAGCTGGTTCACCTCTCTTACGAAGAACTCGATCGAGAACTTCAAAGGCCTAGCAGAGCAGTTCATCCACAACTTCTGCTTTGGGGTAAGACCACAGAAGAAGACTACCCACCTCATATATGTCAAACATGCTAAGGGAGAAAGCCTAAGAGACTATATAGTAAGATTTAACAAGGAGAAGTTGGAGGTAGAGGATTACGAGGAGAGCATAGCCATGACCGCCCTGATAGGAGGCCTCCAGAAGGGGAATCTATTGTGGAAGCTGGCGGAAGACCCCCCCAAATCTATGGCAGAGCTGTTGTCCACCGCGGGGAAAGTGATGAATGCGGAAGAGGCAATGGCCGCCAAATATGAGGAGGAGAACCGTGGTAGAACTGGGAGGTCCCAGGGTAAGAAAGAGGGGAAGAAGAGGTCAGCAGATGACAAGTTCGCTCATTACACTCCTCTGACTGTGAGCTGTGAACACATCCTTAATGAGATAAAGACTGACCGGGCTCTGAGGTGGCCAGAGAAATTGAAGGTCCCACCACATAAGAGGAATAAAAACCTCTGGTGTGAGTTCCATCAGGATCACGACCATATCACAGATATATGCTTTGCTCTGAAGGATGAGATTGAGAAGATGCTGAAATCCGGGAAGCTAAGAAAGTATGTGGATGGCAAGGCCCCAAAGGGTGGAAGAGAAGACCCTAGGAAGAGAAGAGATGACAGGTGCCGTGGCGATGTCCCGGCTAGAAGGCATGATGATTCAGAGGGTGATGATGGAGATGACCCGGATCTCCCACCTAAGGATGACAACACCCCAGTGAAGAGGGTAGGGATGATCTCCTTTGGTGTTAGCACCATATGTGGGGGATTCGCAGGAGGTGGCTCTGAGGTAGCCGACAAGAAAGCTCATGTAGCGGAGGCCAAGTCAGTCGTCAAACCTGAGGTTGGGAATCTAACGTCTTCTGACGCAGTGCAGAAGAGGAAGAAGGTGGACATGGACACCCTCGTAGTGGGGTTCTCCAGACTCGACTTCAAGGGAATCTTAGCCCCCCATGATGACCCCTTAGTCATAACAACAAGGGTGCATGGGTGCGATGTAGGGAGAATCCTCATAGATGGGGGAAGTTCAGCAGATGTGATGTTCTGGCCTTGTTTCAAGAGCTTGGGTCTTAGCAGGGCAAGGCTGGTGCCCTACCATCACCCATTGATAGGCTTCAGTGGTGAGAAGGTACACCCATTGGGCATGTATGAAATGGATGTCCGGATGGGAGATGAGTGGCCTAAGAGGCTGACCAAGAAGATAAACTTTTTTGTTATGGACGAAAATGTCTTCTCGGCCTACAACCTCATCATCGGAAGAGTGGCACTCAGAGAGTTTGAAGCCGTGCCGTCAACGGTCCACCAGATGCTAAAATTCCTGACTCCTTATGGGGTAGGGGAAGTGCAAGGGGACCAGACCACGGCGCCGAAGTGTTATTTCAACTCGGCCGAAGAGCGAGAGGCCCATAAGAGAGAAACCGCCACTTACAGCATTGGCACTCTTGATCCCAGAGATGAAACAAAATTGAAGAAGGGTGAGCCCGCGGAAGAGGTAGAATCCATCGTCCTCAATGAGTACGAGCCGGAAAAAACTGTCCAGGTCGGCAAAGCCCTGGAGCAAGGGATCAAGGAAGAGCTGATAGACTTCCTTAGGAGGAGGCAGAGCGTCTTCGCGTGGAGTCATGCAGACATGCCTGGCATCGACCCTGAGATCATGACCCACAAGCTCAACGTGGATGGAGATGCTAGGCCTATTAAACAGAGGCGAAGGATCTACTCCAGAGAGAAGTATGAGGTCATCCGAGAAGAGGTAAAGAAGTTGGAAGTGGCCGAGTTCATAAGAGAGGTTACTTATCCAGAGTGGCTCTCGAATGCAGTCATCGTGCCTAAGGCCAATGGAAAGTGGCGAATGTGTGTAGATTTCACAGACCTGAATAGGTCTTGCTGGAAAGACAGCTATCCCTTACCCAGGATAGACCAGATGGTGGATGCAACGGCAGGGCACGAGCTTATGAGCTTCATGGATGCTTATTCAGGCTATAACCAAATTTTCATGGATACCGAAGACTCTGAGAAGACAGCCTTCATTACTGACAAGGGGACGTACTGTTACAAGGTGATGCCCTTTGGTCTAAAAAATGCGGGGCAACGTATCAACGTCTTGTCAATAAGATGTTCGAGGAGCAGATAGGTAAGACCATGGAGGTGTATGTGGACGATATGCTAACGAAGAGCCTAAAAGCATGTACTCACGTAGAGGACCTTGAGAAGACCTTTGATGTCATGGACTCCTACAGAATGAAGCTCAACCCGGCGAAATGTGTCTTCGGGGTAGGAGCCGGGAAGTTCCTGGGGTTCATCGTTAATCAGAGGGGGATTGAAGCAAACCCGGAGAAAATCAAGGCGTTACTCGACATGAAGACTCCTAGGAGTATCAAGGATGTTCAGAGACTCACTTGAAGGGTGACGGCCCTGAACAGGTTTGTTTCCAGAGCCACGGACAAGTGTCTTCCGTTCTTTAAAGTTTTGAGAAAGGCCTTCCAGTGGGACGAAGAGTGTGAAAAAGCCTTTGATCAACTGAAGTCCTACTTGGGGTCTCCCTTGCTGCTGTCCCGGCCCATCGCAGGGGAGAGGCTATTTGTGTACCTAGCAGTCTCCGAGTCAGCCATTAGCGCGGCCATCATACGTGAAGAGGATGGGATTCAGAGACCTGTGTACTTCAATAGTAAGGCCCTTCAGGGGTCTGAACAAAACTATCCCTGCATGGAGAAGTTGGCTTATGCCCTGATACACGCCTCTAGGAAGATGAAGCCTTACTTTCAAGCTCACTCCATGGTAGTCCTCACCGACTCACCACTACGGCAGGTTCTGCACAAGCCTGAGAAGTCCGGAAGATTGATGACCTGGGCCATCGAGCTAGGGGAGTATGATCTTACCTACCAGCCCAGGACAACCATCAAGGGGCAGGCCCTGGCAGACTTTGTCGCAGAATTCACTTGGGAAGAGGCCGAGATAGAGAAGGGCTTGGATGGAGGCGAAGAGACGAACCGAAGTGTCTTCCGAGATTCGGAAGAGACTGCCCCGTACGTCTTCCGAAGCCGAGAAGAGGTTGCCCTAGGCAAAACTCGAAGAAGAGTAGAAGAAAATGAAGAGGATCGGTACCTCTTCGAAAAGGGGGTTATGAGAGAAGGGGTCTTCTCATCAGATACAAAGGTATGGAACCTCTTCTTTGATGGCTCTTCTTGTGACAATGGAAGCGGCGCGGGGCTAGTACTCTCGGCTCCAAATGGCGCCAACATTGAGTACGCCTTGAGATTCAACTTCAAGGCCTCTAACAACGACTCTGAGTATGAGGCCATGATAGCATGTCTCTTATTGGCAACCACTCTTCGGGTAAAGCGACTCCTGCTTCATAGCGACTCAAGGTTGGTTGTAAATCAAGTGCTGGGGGCATACGAGGCCAAAGATGAAAGGATGGCCAAATACCTGAGGAAGGTAAGAGGGTTGCTAGAGTATTTTGAAGAGGCAAAGCTGAAGAGAGTACCTCGGCTGAGCAACAACCACGCTGATGCATTAGCAAGACTGGCCTCGGCAATGAAGACAGACTTGGGAAGAACCATCCCAATTGAAGTCTTAGGAAAGGCAAGTATTGAGGAGGATGAGGTATGTAACCCTTGTCACAATGTAAACCTGGGAGACTCGTGGATTGACCCGCTTGTCAGATACTTAAAAGAGGGGGAGCTACCTGAGTCCAGGATGGAAAGAAGAAAGTTGAGATACAGGGCTGCAAAGTTCTCATTGGTAGGAGACGTCTTGTACAAAAAGGGGTTTCTACTACCTCTCCTCAGATGTGTGCACCCTGCGGAAGTGCCCCATGTCTTAAGGGAGGTTCATGAGGGTTCTTGCTCTAGCCACATTGGGGGAAGACCCTTAGCCAAGAGGATCATCACTCTGGGATACTGGTGGCCTACCATGTCTAAGGACGCCACATATTATGTGAAGAGGTGCGATAAATGTCAAAGGTTCGCCACCGTCGCTCACCAACCTCATCAGCCTATGACGTCGATCTCTTCTCCATGGCCATTTGCGGTATGGGGAATTGACTTGGTAGGACCTTTGCCAAGTGCAGTCAACAACTATAGATTCTTGATAGTTGCCATTGACTACTTTTCAAAATGGGTAAAGGCAGAGCCGATGATAACCATTACAGAACATAAGACCTTCCAGTTCATCTAGAAGAACATCATATGTAGATATGGCCTCCCGAACACGCTCATCTCGGACAACGGGACCCAGTTCAAGAATGCCTCCTTGGAGAAGTATTGCCAAAGTGTGGGGATCAGACAGTTCTTCTCATCTCCTGGTCGACCTCAAGCAAATGGCCAGACCGAGGTCACGAACAGAACCATCTTGGATGGAATCAAGAAGAGGTTAGAAGACGCGAAGGGGAGATGGATAGAAGAGGTCTACGCCGTGCTATGGGCTTACAGAACTACGGCAAGGACACCCACAGGAGAAACCCCATTCATGCTGGCACATGGCTCAGAGGCAGTCATACCAACGGAGGTAGGACTGCCAACTCATCGGATTCAGACCTACGGCCCCGACAGCAATGGGGAGAAGAGAAGGCTAGACCTGGATCTCATCGAAGAAAGAAGGGAAGACGCAGAGGTCAGAAAAGAAAAGCATCCTATCAGCAGAGGGCAACAAGATTCTACAATCAAAGGGTGAAGTCAAGACCCATTGCGGTGGGAGACCTAGTGCTTAAGAAGACCCTACAAAAGACAAACAAGCTACACCCGAACTGGCATGGCCCCTACAAAGTAACGGAAGAGGTTGTGCCTGACACGTATAGGCTAGAGAACCTAGAGGTAGAACCTTTCACCAACCCGTGGAATGCTGATCACCTGAAGAGATATTTCATATGATGTTGCATAGGATTTGTAATTTGTAATTGTACCATCTTATCAAGAAGAGGTTATTAATAAAGATCAATTTCCATGTCAAGTTCTTGTTTTGCTCTTTAAACCAGAAATTTATTATAAGGCTAACCTCTTAGGTAATGACCTCAGACCCTCATAACATCACTCGGTGGTGACGAGGTCTGAGCTCAGACACCATAATGAGATGACCTCAGACTCTTAACATCATTAACTTGGTGATATTTATTATGAGGCTAACCTCTTAGGTAATGACCTCAGACCCTCATAACATCACTCGGTGGTGACAAGGTCCCAAGAGGCCCATTACAGGTCTCGATCCAGCCAAAATCGGTAATCGGGCCTCTGAATCAATCTTGATCAAGCTAAATATGTTCTATGAGACCTTATATTTATTCTCAAGGATGTGGGTGATTTTTATTGTCAAGGATCATGGTGTTAGTGGAGATCTTCTCACTCGTTTGATCGCACTCATCAATTTCAAATTCTATGGCTCAAGCTTGGTTTTTATCTTCAACGCACCCTTCGCTTGAGGGGGAATGTTTGAAAACAAACGCATGCGTGCAATATAATCCAAACCTAAGTCAAGAAGGACTGTTCAACAAGAAAGTCAAGAAGAACTATTTTGAAGGAGCTAATATCGGAACACTTTAGAAGCAACATTTGAAAAATCTAGTTTAGTTTCCTTTTATTTATCAGTGTTAGTTTCTACTTTAGAATCTGGGTTCCTTTTATTTTGCAATGTTACTATTTGCAAGCTGTATATAAACATTGCTATCTATGAGAAATAAAGATAAGCAACATTTACAGACTTCTATCTGAGCTTTGAGTTTTAACATCTTTAAAATCACAACAACTAATAGGAAGAGATCAACTGACCGTAATGATCAAAATGGTATACTAATAAGACAACTACTAACTTAAGAGAAAAATACGGTGTTAATACGTGCTTAAAATCTGAAAGCATTTGAAGCATGTAAATGTTAAATTGAAACAAGTATATGATTGAGAAATGTAAAGTCATTCAAGTTATATAACTTTAAAATCATAGATCATTGAAACCAAAATTAAATGAATTTTGAAGAGGATAAAGCATTTGTTAAAATCAAACAATTTAATTAAATCATGTCAATTGTAGTAATTATATTCAAGATTAATGACTCAAATTAAAGATATAAATTAACAAAGAAAATATAAATGTGATATTTCTTGCATAAACAATATTTTGGGACAATGGTTTCAATTTTTTAATTTCTTATGAAAATTTTGTTAATAATTTATTTAAATGTGTAAATTTAAATTAAATAAATAGTTTTCAATAATTACAGTTTCAAGGAATTTGGTTTTCGATAATGAAAAGTTGAAAACTAAAACCATATTTGTTTTGACCATATACGGTAAAAATCATACCATAACCACCAAAACTGTTAATTTTTTTATCTGTTTATCTTTTACCATTGTTATTGTAATACTCTCGGCGCAAGGAACCAATCATAAAATTATAATAAAAGCAAAAGTTGCAAAATAAAATTTAAAAGCATTAAATTTTCACTAAGTTGACCATGTCTAGGAGATTTAAGACTAAATCTTCATTATTTTTGTTTTATAATCTCAAATCGAAAAGAAGGACACATTCAGAATTGAGAGACAATTCAAAAGAATAATGGGGTGCTAAATTTTTTAATGACAATTTCTTTTGGATTTACCCTTCTTGTATTGTAATATGATACTATTATAATATTTGAATGTTACAAAGAATAATAGTGAACAAGTCAAAATAACATGACTTTTGCATTGAGAGTTAAATAAATTCAAAGATATATAATACATTTAGAGTTTCACACATATTGTAAATACTTAACATTTGGTCATTTTTAAAATATCTTTTTCACATAAAATTCAGCACAAAGTTTTAAAATAACACCGCAAAGGCAAAATAAGAGTGACAAGAGTAACATTTAAAAGAAAAATACATAAAAACCTCAAAAATTTCCTCCGAAACACTGCACAATGCATAAAAATGACGGTACATCATGTTTAAAAGAAAATATTATGACACCGAGGATAAATATTTGGAGGATATATCATTTTTTCTTTTTCATTGAATAAAATTAATTAAATAGGTCAAGATAGATTAAATAAATCTTGGCATTAACATGAACTCAAAGTGACATTACCCAAATAAGCAAGATTGCCACTTCTTAATTAATCCTCACAAAAGTGTATGGAGAAGAACGTTATGAATATATAAATCGTGTGTGTAAGGATACATCTATGGATTTGTTTTTCTTTTTAACAATTACATTGTAATTTGGCAAACAACCATTTACACTTGCCATCAAAATATGCTATTAATCTGATATTAAATGGATTGATAAAAAAAAGATAAGGTCGTGAGAACTAGCTTACGTTAATTAAATAGACTAGGTGTCCAAACTGTGAGATCATGATACAACTTAATAAAGAGGAAACCGTGTCGTGTCGTTATCGTGTAAAAAATATTACTCATTTTGTGTCGTGCTATTCGTATTTTTATTTGTGTATTATCATGTTTTATTAATTGTGTGTTGAATTTATTAATTAGGCAAAAAAAAATATTATTCATATGACCATTCGTGTCTTGTTAGACCACAAAAGGTCCAAAAATAGTAATTGTTACCCTGAAAAACGACCATGACACCCTATTTGTAGGTTAGATTAGTGTTGTGGTTTTCGTAGTAAATTAAAATTAAGAAGAAAGGCCGATTTAAACGAAATAATGTTTTTTTTTATTATAATGTTTAAATTAGCATCTGGTTTTAATTTTAAAATAAAAACTCCAAAAACAAAATAATGTAACTCGTGTATAGTTTTAAAAAAAACTTCATTAACACAAGCCAAAAAAGTATATAATTGATTTGAATGAGCACAACGAGTTCAAAGTAAAAGGTAAAATGGTTTGTGTATTGATATGTCCAAATTCTTTCACCCCTCCAAGTAGGGTCAAGGTGATCAAATTTATTCACGCATTAATATATGGAAAAGACAATAATTATATTGATCTTATCAAAATTTGATATGCATATTTTTTTTTCACAAACGACCTTTAATTTTCAAGTAAAAAAATGTATCTTACTATTTTCTATGCTATACATTGTGGAAAAAAACAAACTTTAAAAGTTTATTTATGAATATAAAATTGATTTGCAATTTGAAAAATGTGTCATTTACTTCAAATGTCTTTTATATATTAAAGTTCTAATTTCCATTGCCTCAAAATTTCAGTCAAGTGATGAGAAAGAAATCGAAGATGAAGGAGAAAAGAAAAAGAAAAAGAAAAAGAAAGGGTTAAAAGGAAATATTGAGGAGAAATTATCAGGAGATCACAAGGATGATGTATTTCCTACGGAGCCAATATTTGAACAAAAGGAGAAAAAAGCTTTACTAGATAAGATAAGGGATAAACTATCGGGACATAACAAGCCCAAAGAGATGCCTTCTCCATCTATGACGGCTCGGTTGTCCGAGCACCACCACCGATGATGAGCCTAAAATATACATCAGGACTAGGGCTGTATTTCGGCCGGATCGGATAGGAAAATGCCTATTCGGAAAAAAATTTGATTTTTTCGAAAATAAAATAACTATTTCGATTTCCGATCCGATTTTTTCGGAAAATTAAAAAAAATTCCGAATTCGGAAAAATCGGAAAATCGGCAAAAATCGAAAAAAATCGGAAACTCACAAAATATATAAAAAATTCAAAAATTTCGGAAATTCCAAAATTTCAAAAAAATAAATTATGGATTTTCGATTACTCGAAATTCTCATTTTAAAGAAACAATGAAAATGGTCATTTTTCATTTGTGTAGAAGTTATGAGGATACTCTCCTTTTATAGAGCATATTTTGGAGCCCTCTCCCTCTCCCATGTGAGATATGGGGAACTTTCAAAAAATCGGAAAAGAAATCGGAAAAATCGGAAATCGGAAAATAATTCCAAAAAATCGGAAATAATTCGAAAAAAAATCGAAAAAATTGGATCGGCATAGTTTCGAAAAAATCGGATCGGAAAAATCAGAAAATCGGAAATTCAGAATTATTTCCGATTTCCGATCCGATTTTTTTTGGAAAAATCGGAAATCGGAAAATTGGAAATCGGCAAACTAAAATTTCATTCCAAATTCGAAAAAAATCGGATCGAAAATCGAAAAAATCGGAAAGTTCGGAAAAAAAACACAGCCCTAATCAGGACACTTGTGAGTACTTGTTAATGAAAAAGTATGTACTCTAGAGATCTAAGTTAAATTAATTAATATGATCTTTAAATAAAATTATATTTTAATTTTATCGAATAAAATTAACTACTCCAATTTCACATTCGTAATGTAATTTTTGAATGTAGAAAATGAAAGCTTTAACACAATAAACACATGATTTTTGAGTGAACATCCTTGTGGGAAAAAAAACCTCAATCGCAGCCAACCCCAATCAATCTGATTGTGCTAATAATTTTTTTATGGTATACGCTCGACTTATATATAAGGTTATGATCATCACCACGAAGTCTCTACCTTGAGCTCTCTTACGATGTCTCTGCCCCTATTGTTGGTATATCCCTAACAACGGTTAGAACGCGCACGCTACCAAAAGAGGGTAAATTTAAATCATTAGCCCCACAAAAAGGCCCGACAATAAATAACGATGTACCACACCAATATTATATTATATTAACCTTTTTGGAATTCATTATTTGTTGAGAAAATTTTAATTGATTCTCCTTTGTTTATTCACGAAAATTTATATTAATTTCATCTCAAGAATAAAGGATATTCTCAATAATAAGCGAAAATTGAATAATTTCATCCCTTAAGGCTTAAAAATAGTTTCAACATAAAACTAATCCATATGACTCACATCTATATGTTTCAAATTTCCAAAGTCTATTAACACAAGTATTGACCCGCATGCCGAAGTTAAATTAAATATTACATCACAAGAATCTTGAATGTAATTAAGACGCAAAATCCAACATGACTCAGTAACACATAATAAAAATATGAAATATCCAAATACTTGACATCATCCCATTAATTAATACAAAGTGCATAATGTTAGGATTGTCCTAGCCAAATCTCAAATTCATATAAGAGCTCTACATAACAACCCTCTTACCCATATCCTTCTATGTAACTAAAGAGGGAAGAGGACAATGAAGTAAATTGAATGCTCATAAAAAAACAAATAAGCGATCATTATAATATAATCGCAACAACTAAGGCCATACACAGTGGGTACCATTAACCCATTGTGGATTAGGGGGAGGGTAAATTGTTAAATGAGGAAGGGGGTTCGTTAACCCTCTCTCAAAATTATGGGAAGGCTAATGAATTCTCTAAGGGAGGGGACAAGAGTTCAAACGGGTAAATATTTTACGTTTAGAGTCTAACATCAGAGTGTTTTATGTTTTAGCTAGACGTGGAAGTGTTTACCGTCTAAACTATTTTAAATGTGGAATTGTTTTTCATTTGAGCCTCTCAAAACTGCTTCATATTTGAAGGGAAGTACGCCTAGATGTGGAATACTCCCAAACCTATTTCAAACATGGAAAAAACCCAAAGTTTGACCACTTTTCTAGTGTTTTCACTACGAACCAACTCCCATTTTCACTTGTTAATACTATAAAGATATGAGATCCCATTGTGGATGACCTAATAGGAAGAGATTAATTGGTTGTAATCATCACAATGACGTACTAGTGATACGACTCAAAATGTGTCTCTAGTGCGTGTTAATTACAGTTCAAGTGCAAACCGATTGCGTAAGTAATAAACCCGGTAAGATGGGGTCGAATTCTCAGGGAAATAGGATGCAGAATGTGATGACGATAGGCAAGATGACTAATCCTAAGCTGACTCGGAAAAAGGAAAGGAAAAGGTGTTGCATTTTTGGAATTTTATGTCAACTTAACCAAATGCAAATTAATTAAACTAATAACTAAACTACGTACGCATGAGTAAACAATTGTGACTAAATAAATATGAATGAGACAAATTGGATGGATTACAATCCCCCGAACCCTAGTATGTTTACCGAATATAAAAGAAGTTATAATTTAAATAATTAATCAAACCCAAACTTTATTAATTTCAAGCATTACATATATAAGGATACAAGCCCGAATCATGCATAATCAAAAATATAATTAAAGCGGTGTCGACATAGCTGACACGCGCGTCGCATTCTTAAACACCTCGGTTACCTAGGGCAAACGAGGTTAAAAGCTCTATGACGGTTGTAACAACTAATCAACACGATTCAATTATTTATTTAATTCATAGAATTACTTTTATTTCCATGAAAATCACATCGGGTTAGGTTCATGCATCCCAACCCTAAGAAATTTAGCTAGACATGACGAAACTATAATTAACCGAGGATTCTATGATGCATGAAATCATAATTGCGTGAAAAGTAAAGTTAAACATGCAAGGAAATATTCTAACTAAGAAGAATGAATTACCTACAACAAATATGTAAGGACGTGTTTTTATAAATATCCGTTATCAATTTAGTATGTCATATACCGATACACCGTCGAAGAATGTTCAAGATCAAATATGCATCGAGACAGATCTGAATATCAAGTTCTTCAACATTCAAGCCCAATAAGGATGAATTTGGTAAAATGTGTTTAAGTTCCATTTACATTTTGCATTAAAAGTGTTGGGATATTTTTATAAAAGTTTAAATAATTTTTGAAATGTTTTTAAATGATTTTAATCATAAAAAGTTTTGGATAAACATTTTCAGATTCGTAAGAGTTTTTATTTTAAGGTTTCCAAAGTTTTTAAAACTCTGCTGACGAATCTCGAGATTTGTGCCTGGTCATTCAAATGAGATAAGATCTCGTTCGAACGAGATCAAATATGATTCGAACGCCATTATAGTTCGTTCGAATGACAGAGTTTTTTTCTGACATGTCACCGCCTGGAATTTTAATATTTAAAGGGTGTCAGGCTATTGATTTTTGTGTGGAGAAACACTGGTTTTAAACAGAATACGATTTTGAGTTTTTGATTTATTCTCCAACATTTTAAGAGTTTAGTCTCTTGTTTTAAAATTCACAAAATCCCAAGTACTTTAGTGTGAGTTATTTTGTGGAACCCAAGAACATTACGTTGCTACTGTTCATACTTTGTGGGGAAATCTACAAATGAGGCCTGCGTGCTATTGTGAAGTGAGCTCTATGGAGTTTTATGACTAGGTGTCATTAGGGAGTGCTGTGGTACTCCTGGGCTGAAGATAAGACTGCGTGTGATTGTTCCATTGCTGACGACATCGATCGACACCTGTGGTTATTCGTATATCACTTGAATTTTCCCTGTAATCCAATTGTAAATCGTTCTTTTACAAATTATAGTGAAAATAAAAAGGTTTTTGCCCTTCGGGGATTTTTCCTGAAATTTGGTTTCCTTTGCATGCTTATTTCTTTATGATTACATATCACTTAGATGCATGTGTTAGGACTGAATTATATATTGGATTTAGTTAAAAGTGGTTTTATTTGAGAAGTCGTATTTATTTCCGCTGTAGCGCACTCTCAAATTGGTATCAAAGCGGGTTACGCTAATTTATCGCGTGATCCTGATTTTTGCACACACTTTTGTGTCAAAGACTGTTGCACTAAGTTATTGTGTTTGATCATGTTTTTCTTAAAAAATGGCTTTTGGAGGTTTTGGTGATTTTCGATGTCAACTTTTTGGAAAGTCTAATTAGAAAATTCACACGAATTCTTGTTTTATATTTTCTCTTGAAAATGATTTCGAGAGGTGTTCGGGATGTGAGGAAATTGGTCATACAATAGATGAGTATCCCACAAATTTAAGGAAGCAATTAAAAAAATTGACGTTTCATGTTTCTACCCTTAGTGAGAGTGATTCAGAAGAAGAAGTTTTTTATGCTTCTAGGCGAGAACTTCCACCCGGGTGATTACTGATGATAATGAGGGTGATGGGAGTGAGGATGAGCGTGACTTGCAAACAACTTTCAATGAACTTTATGCTGAAACTTTGAAAATAAAGAAAGAAAATTCAAATTGAAAGCTCAATTGCATGAAAGTGCCTTAAAAATGATAATGATGTTTTAGTTGAAGAACTTCGGGCACGAGAGAAAATTTTGAAAGAGAAGCTTGGATATGTCGAAGGACAGAGACATAGTCTTAGAGGGTTAATGGAAACTATGAAAAGGAACTTTTAGAGTTTAAGGATTCTAGACGCTTACTCGAGTCAAGGATAGGTGAGCTTGAGAAGAGTTTGAAAGAATCAAGCAAGGTGAAATTTGATTTGGAGTCTCGGTCCAAAAAGTTAGATAAAATTTTAGGGACTGTCCAAATTAAGGAGGATAGGGGTTGTATAGGCTTTGATAAGAGTGTAGCACCCATTCCTAAAGTCAACCCCCCCTCCTAGGGGTGTTAGGAGAGAGGCACCTAGAGTTATTAAGAGAGAGACACCAAGGGTTGTCAAGCGAGAGCCACCTAGAGGAACCTAGGAATTTGAGGAGAGAGCCACCTAGGAATTTGAGGAGAGCGCCACCCTTAGGTAACATTCACCTCCTGGTTTACACTTGCACGCATTACGGTAAGCAAGGTCATGTTAGGCATTGCTGTTACAAATTTTGGAATGGACCTAGGAAGTTTAAAGAGAGAGTCACACCGATTCCTAAAACCCCCACACCTTGTTACACATCGATTTGGGTTAGGAAATGAATTTGGAGGCTTTTGGTCTAATTGTTCATGACTCTCATCTTCTTGCATGTGATTCACCCCATGTGAGATCTTATGGGTTATTGTGCTGATATTTGTCATACACTAGTTGTGCGTCTTGATATACTTTTGCTAGTGTTATGACTCACTTTGACTTATTTATTGAGTTTGCTATTTCGCTACTATTTTAACAATGTATTAGATCCGTCAGGCCCTTCCTGGTACTGTTTCAGGGAAATTTTTGCACTAAGCAACCCTGTTTAATATTCTGGGTAGCATTGTGAAAGTGATGTTTTCTCGTTTAAGTGAGATTTAATGTCGTGAGAAGCTGTCGTTTGAACGACAAGCATTCTCGTTCGATCGACATTATACTTCGTTTGAAAGACATGTTTGGTTTTCCGCACTTTTCTGTTTACAATACCCTGTGTTTATCTGGTTAGGTTTTTGGTATTGCTGGTTACTTCTGGAATAGTTTATATGCAGTTTTTCTTAGTTTTCATGCTTAATTGTTAATACTGCATTGTTCATTTAATCACACCTGCTTTGACTGATGATTCATTTATGTGATTTATATTTGCTAGCATAGGATGCTTTATATGCTGATATTATGCCTGTTTCTAGTATGTACCATGTTTGTATTTATGGTTTTCTTTGGTCATATATTTTGAAAAACCAAAAAGATTTTCGGTTTTGAATTTTTTTTAAAAAGACAAAAAGATTTTTGTGTTTTGTTTGCACCATTTATGAATGGACACTTAGGATGACTGAGTCACACTTTTATTCCATTTATCCACGTGACATTTTGATAGTGTTTTGAGACAATATATCATGTCATCCTTGTGCTTTACAATATTTGGAGTCATTGAGATGTTATTAGATGATACTTGCTATATGTTTGACTCATTATTTCCTTTACTGCACACGTGTACGAATTTGTTTGATTATTGTACTTATCTATCACATATTGGTCGAGTGTTTTCATCTCAATCATGTCCTTAAAATGAACCAAGTGAACTAATAAGAGAGTAATAAAAGTAGTGCATGTAAAAACCATTTCCCGTGAGGAATTTATTTAAATTTGAAAAAATGATGAGTGAGACGGAAAAAGTCTGTGAGTGAATAATTATCACGTCGTGAAAGCCACCATTTGAAAAGAGCCCGCATAAGCAGTAAGGCAATAAAAAGATGAAATATGCCAAAATTTGGGCCAATAGGTTTTCTCTAAGTTAAGAATTTAGTACCTCCTTAGATATAAAAATTGTATTATTATATATGAGGGAGTTTGGTTGGAAAGTAATCAATGGGTTTGCACATCCTTTAAAAAGTTCTCTAAACGGAACTATATAGTTTTGGACATTATTGGTGTGAAAATCACTTAGGCTTTGATTTGTTGATTTGATTTAGTAGATATCATCTAAATTCAACAACTTTACACCTAAGGATGATTTTGATGTTCATTCGATAGGAGTACACGTATGCATCGTGTATATAAGTTTGATTGAGTTTTATTACCTATTGAATTTGTTCACACGCATTCATTACATATCCCTGATTTGGTTATCTTGGTAAAAATTCATGGTGTGTGATTTTTGTAAAATTATTTTTACATTTTTGTATGAAAATATTGAAAAATTCAAAAATAGTTTGTTTTCTTTGTTTGCCATGAAACACCGATTTGCTTTATGAGATTTATTCTTTTCCTTATCTATTTCGGACAAATAAAAAGGGGGAGAATGAATTATGACTTTATGGGGTAGTTTTTGAATGATGGGGGAGATTTGAGATTTTATATATATATATATATATATATATATATATATATATATATATATATGTTTTGATTTTATTTTATAATTATCTCATTTCAAACTCGATATGTAACGAAGGTATTTGCTTTGTCTCATATGTGTAGGTACAAAGTTGGAGTTTATTAGATTGCACACCCTGATGAGAAAAGTTTTGAGATTTGATGTTGAATATTTTCGAAGAGAAAGTTTTTATCCTACATGTTTAGTACCTTTCACTTTTGGGTTCATGGGAGGGTATTAGATTTGTTTAATCATTTTGATTTGATAATTCAGATTGTTTTATTTTATACCGGCATAGACATAGGGGGAAATTTGTAAGGACATGTTTTTATAAATGTCCGTTATCAATTTAGTATGTCGTATACCGATACACCGTCGAAGAACGTTCAAGATCAAATATGCATCAAGACGGTTCCGAATATCAAGTTCTTCAACATTCAAGCCCAACAAGGATGAATTTGATAAAATATGTTTAAGTTCCATTTACATTTTACATTAAAAGTGCTGGGATATTTTTATAAAAGTTGAAATGATTTTTGAATTGATTTTAATTATAAAAAGTTTTGGATAAACATTTTCAGATTCGTAAGAGTTTTGGTTTTAAGGTTTCCAAAGTTTTTAAAACTCTACTGACGAATCTCGAGATTTGTGCCTCGTCATTTAAACGAGATAAGGTCTCGTTCGAATGAGACCAAAGATGGTTCAAATGACATTACAGTTCATTCAAATGACAGAGTTTATTCCTGACACGTCATCTCCTTGAATTTTAGTACTTAAAGGGTGTCAGGTTATTGATTTTCGTGTGAAGAAACACTGGTTTTAAACAGAATACGATTTTGAGTGTTTTGATTTATTCTCCAACATTTTAATAGTTTAATCTCTTGTTTTACAATTCACAAAATCCCAAGTACTTTAGTGTGAGTTGTTTTGTTGAACCCAAGGACATTACTTTGCTATTGTTCATACTTTGTAGGTATATCTCTGCAACCGAGGGATGCGTACTATTGTGGAGTGAGTCTCTACGGAGTTTTATGACTACGCATCATTAGGGAGTGCTGCGGTATTCCTGGGCTAAAGATAGGACTACAGTTCTTGTGGAGCTTCTGCGGTTGTTCCATTACTGACGACATCGACCGACACCTGCGAGTATTCATATGTCACTTGAATTTTCACTGTAATCCGATTATAAACCGTTCTTTTACAAATTATAGTCAACATAAAAAGGTTTTTTCCCTTTGGGGATTTTTTCCTGAAATTTGGTTTCCTTTGCATGCTTATTTCTTTATGATTACATATCACTTAGATGAATGTGTTGGGACTAAATTAAATCTTGGGTTTAGTTAAAATTGGTTTTATTTGAGAAGTCGCATTTATTTTCGCTGTAGCGCAGTCTAAAAGTATTAAAGAAATTGAAAGCAATAAAGAAGAAATTACTTGGAATGAATAGAAGCATTGAATTAATGCAAAAACATGAACAAATTCTTGAACAATATGAATATTGCACTTTTTGGCTTCAAAACCCTCTCAAAACTAACTAAAAAGAATCTCCCTAATGTTTGGTATGACAAAGAAATAAGTACATCACATTATTTTGAGTGTTTGAATCATGCAAAACTCTTTTTAAGAGAAAATAAAAATCAGAATTCCGTCAGTCGAACCGGTCCGGTGTCTCCTTCTTTAATGGGAGAATCGGTCCGATATACAACAGAACAAGGGACCGGTCCAGATGCATTTCCATCGGTTCAGTTTGGCGAATCCAGTTCTGTGGACCGACCTGGTGATATATCCATCGGTTCGGTTTGGTCCTTTTTTTAATTTTTTCTTCCTTTTTCTCATTGATTTTTTCTCAACTTTGACTCTTCATAACTTTTTACCCAAGACTCGAATTTGGATGATGTTTCTTCCAACATGCTCCAGGACTTGAGGTCTTCAACGTTGCTTTGGTTCCATTTTCGAATTCCTGGTGTAGAATTACTATTTTGCCCTTGATTTTCCTTCACTTGTAACTTTCTTGAGTTTGAGTTTTCTCTTTTCTCCAAATGTGTAAAATACCTGCAAATTGTACTATAAGTGGACAAAACTCGATGCACTACATAGAGAAGGTCAGTAGCAGTAATAGGCGATAAATCAACTCAATTTAGTCTGCACAAAATGATAAAAGCCTCTAAATTAAGGGGATAAATACGAAGAATTTATGCCTAATCAAATCCCCTAACTTAGAACTTAATCGTCCCGAGAAATGTAAAATAATCTAAGCAAGGTCTAACACTAAAAAATGTGTTATTAGGATAGAATACCTTTTCACGGGCAAGCAATTGCATTTACTGTATGCAACAAGCCTTTAGACCCCTAGGTTACCATAGTTGGATGAGTTATGTCTCGTGAGGATTTACAGTGAGTATTCCCACAAAATTCATTTTTGACTCAAAGAAGAATTCAAAATACATAAGAATTGTACAATTTAAACCTTTCTAAAAATAGTCACCATAAATTTATATTAACAAGTCTCAATTTGTGGTGTGTGTGCGCGAAGCCGAAAATTAAACCGCCAATTTCCACCAATTGATCATTATGCTAGTTTTCAAAAATTCGTTTTGATTCAATTTCTCACGGATACACTCACAAAAAAATCACTCGGAATGTGTCTAATTCTCTCGGTATGCATGATTTATAAGAGTAAATGTAATGGGACACAAGTTCTCACACATAAATTTGAAAGACGAAATTATTTCAGGTGAACAGATCTCATCATTGGAACATGATTATTGGAAAACGGGAAACATCATCTATTATTCACACAAATTAATATCTCTTATTATCTTTTTGTATTTTATCTCTCCACGCGCTAATTAATTTGGAAATTCGGACTCGGTTAGGACTTTCTCAGGTTGTAAGGGGTATTGGGTAATGTGGATTGGGTTGGAAAATTCGGAATAAAAAAGTTTTCTTATGATGTCCGTTAGTGCTTTTTCGAGATTTTGCTAATTTTCTTTCCTTTTTCCATTTTTTTTATATTTTCTTGTTTTCTTGCTATTTTTGTTGATAATTTTTTTTTCTTGACCCTTTTTGTTGCACTTTTTGGACTTTATTACTGAATTTTCACTGTTCACAATTTCGGACCAATTAGGTTTTTCGGGTTATTAAACGAAAAGGGAAAGTTTTAGTAGGCTCAATTGAGTTGCAAAGGGAAAAATTTTCACCTTTTTTTATGGCTCATATTTTTGGGTAAACAAACGATGGACTAACTTCATTGTCCGAATTACTAATTACATACCATAAGCGTCTCAAGATTAATTTAGTTTAGAGATATTTTAGCACGTTTTCAAGACAACATCTCACTTGTTTTCCGTAACCGATCAAATTTTTTTTTAGAGATCTTCAACGACTTATTTTAATCACTATATTGAACGTTGAGTTAACCATTAACTCAGATTGATTTAAAAACTCTTAAAAAGTGATAGGCTCGAAATCTCACGGGATTGATTAATCTCCACAGTTATTCGTAAAGTCGTAAATTTTCGCTCAATCCCATCTTTGGTCAATTTCGGCTTTATGTATTTGATTTTAACAATTTGAGACTCCAAACAAAATTTTATGACATTTTTGATAGATTTAAATTCCAATTTTTATTTATTTTGAGGGAAAAAATATTTTTGGCTTTTCAAATTTTTTGGAAATTTTTGAAATTTTCTAATTTTTTTAATTTGGGTGGATTTTAAACTTTATGAAATTTTGAAGCTCATGCGTACCCCCCTAACTTAGAATTTTTTAAAGTCCCTATGCAAAAGGACTAAAATCTAAAATAAAAGGAGAGTGAATAAATATAAATAAAGAAAAAATGCATTTTTTTTTGTATTACAGTTGAAATGAGAAATACACGAGGAAAGCAAAAGATAGAAACACTTCTTAACAATGCTCATTATGGAGGAGGGTGAGATGGGTCAGGTGCATTGGGATCATATGGGTCATTGAAGTAAGTGGGGAGTGGAACCCCCTCACTTACTTAGAGTTTGTTCATTTTCGCTTGGAGGCAGACCATCATGCTAGTGTTGCATAGATATGTCTCTTGGTTCGCCCGATAATCCCTTAAAAAGTCTTGGAAATTCATCTCCAAGTTCTCAATGCGATGAGTAATATTCGCTCCCATGGGCTCATAATCCGAATTATCATCTTCATTATACTCGTGATCTTCCTCTTTGAGAAGAGGTGCACTTGGGTTCAAATTAAGAAATTATATAATTAAACATGCATCTAGGTGTGATTGAATAGGATGTAAAGCATGCATCTAGGTGTGATTGAATAGGATGTAAAGCATGCAAGAACATTCAAACATACAAGTGAGGAAAAATCCCCCAAAGGGGCAAAACAATTTATTTTCACTATAATGTTGTAACTTTAAAATTTCTCGGATTACAATGAAAATACAAGGGTGACACAGAATTACCCGCAGGGGTTGAATCTGTAGTCGGCGACTGGAATTTTCCCTTTCCAGGAGGACAACAATGAAGAAGAAGAACGGTCTTCTCCACAACGGTATGAACAACAAAAGTGTTTGTGTTCTAGGGTTTCAAAATGATTCACAAATGATTTGGAAATTTGTGTGAATCAAAACATGAGTTTGGTAACTCACAAAGCTGAAGACTTTGAGTTTATGAACTCTGAAAATCGTGTGAAGAAGTCTTGTCAAACCAACTCCCCGTAGTGGGTTTATAAAAGAAGTCCTGGCCCTAAAATATCTCTGCACGATTTGGCTGAGTTTATCCCAGGCGGATCGATCCGGATCTGAGGCAGATCGGTCCAAGAGGGCAGACCGGTTCATTTTCTCAAAGTACCTCTTCGGTTCACAATCGATCCTGGGTTTACTGTCTCTTGATCAAGGCGGATCGGTTCAGGGTCGGACCGGTTATTTTTTAAATTCGGCGGATCGGTCCGGCTGCCAAAAAGTCTAATTCCTTCCTTTCTTTGATATTCGGATCCGTTGATGACAATGTGATCTTGAGTTACTTCAACGATGTAACGGCTTATGACATACACATAAATAATGGACGAAAATGTCCTTACAAATCTCCCCCTATGTCTACGCCGGTACATACATAAAAACAAACATCAGAATTATCAAACATCAAAATGCCTATACAAATCTACCCTTCCATGAATCCAAAACTAGAACGATACAAATGAATAAGACTTCATCGTTTGCTCTTCGAATCTTCAGGAATCTCAACGCTTTTCTTATCAGGGTGTGCAATTCAAACATCATCAACAAAGTACCTACACACATGATACAAAGCAAAATATCAAGTGAAGTATCGAGTTTGAAATGAGATAAACATATATGTCAAATGATGAAAGCATACTTTATCAAATAACACTACTTTATCAAATAACACAAAACTCAAAACTCCCATAATATGAAATCTCCCCCTTTTTATGATGTCCCCAAATAGACAAATGAGAAGAATAAATCAAACAATCAAAGCAAGGGTGTCACAAGGAATATGAAACTATTTTTGAGTTTTTCAAAAGTTTTTTTTTAAAACAAACAAGAACACACCATGAATGAACAAAAAACAACCAAGTCAATGATCCCGTAAATGAATGGGTGTGAACAAATTCGATAGGAAAATCAATGCATACAAACATGACATATGTGCACGACGAATATCGGATACTCCTAACGAATGAACACAAATGCTTCCTTTTGGTGTTAGTAAAAATGGAACGAGACATTGACTTAATCTGATCAACAAATCAAAGCTCAAAGTGAATTCCACACCAATAACGTTCAAAATGAATTTCATGCTTTTTCAGGACTGTCAAGGAAGTGCAAACCCGTTTAAACATTCTCCAACCAAACTCCCTCAGATTTATATTTTGAATAAAGGTATTCTAAATTCTCAAACTTTGGAGAATTGTTGATGAAAAATAACTGGCCCATATATGGCATATATTTCTTTTTATTGCCTTTAAATTTTTCGGGGCTCTTTTAACCTCTTTGGACCTCGGATAATAAAATTCCTCCATTTTTAGGTCCTTTTGAACGGTGGATTTTGCGCAAAGAATATATAATTACCTTTCGCAGCCCCTCCCCATTCTCAAGTAAACACACAGTCTCACCAAAATGGTTTTTACATGCATTCCAATCTTGTCAAGTTTTATCACATATTGTACGTTGTATAAACAAAATTGAGATGGAAACACTCAAGCCAATATGTGATAGACAAGTACAATAATCAAGTAAAGTTGAGCATGTGTGCAATAAAGGATATAGGAGTCAAACAAGTAGGAAGATATCACTAATCGCATCTCAAAGACTCCAAACAATGTAAAGCACATGGATGAAATGATGTAGCGTCTCAAATCTCTATCAAACAGTCACATGGATATATGAAGTGAAGTTATGACTTGGCTATCTTAAATGCTCATCCATAAAAGGTGCAAAACATAAATCTTTTTGGATTTTTCAAAAAAAATTATCAAAATAAAATCTTTTTGTGCTTTTCTCAAGATTTTTCTAAAAGAAAATCTTTTTGGATTTTTCAAAAGAAATATAAAAAGCAAAAAGAATACAAACTAAAGATACAAGCTAGCAATATGCATCAGATGATATGATAAAGACAATGCATCCGATGCTAGACACGGACCAACCCCTCAGTCAACTGTGCAAATCCCCAAAGACTTCCTAAGACTCTCGAATTTAAGGGCATCTAAAGTTTTCGTGAAAATATTGGCTAACTGATAGTCGGTGGGAATGAAACTCAGGGATACGACCTTCTCCTCAACTAACTGACGTAGGAAGTGCTCGTGTAACCTGATGTGCTTTTTGCGCGATTGTTGGATGGGATTGCAAGATATGTGTATCGCGCTCGTGTTATCATAGGAAATGATCATGGTGTCCTGTGAAATCCCATAATCCTCCAATATTTGCTTCATCCACAAGAGTTTCGTACAACAACTCCCGGCGGCGATGTACTCAGCCTCCGCAGTGGATAAAGAGATGGAGTTTTGCTTCTTTCTCAACCAAGAGACAAGAGCAGAACCAAAATAGAAACACCCACCAGAAGTGCTCCTACAACCATCTGCATCCCCGGCCCAATCGGCATCCGAATAGGCGGACAAATGGTCATCAGTATAAAAGGAATACCAAATACCGTATGAGAGAGTCCCACTAAAGTATTTGATAATATGTTTTAGAGCGAGTAAGTGTGACTCTTTCGGTGACGCCTGATATCGCGCACAGACTCCAACGCTAAAGGCAATGTCTGGACGACTAGAAGTCAAGTAGATAAGACTACCTATCATACTCCGATATAAGGTTTTCTCTACGTCCTTACCTAATGTGTCCTTACTAAGCTTGATAGAAGTACTTGTAGGGGTACGTGCATGCTTAGTGGAGTCTAAACCAAATTTCTTCACTAGGTCTCTAGCATACTTGGATTGGGAGATGAACATCCCATCCTCTAGCTGACGAACCTGGAGACCAAGGAAGAAAGTAAGCTCACCTACCATGCTCATCTCAAACTCACTTTTCATCTCCTCCTCAAAGTGGTGAGCATGCTGGGAGGATGTGGATCCAAAGACTATGTCGTCCACATAGACCTGGGCAACCAAAATAGCACCATCATCTCTCCTGACGAACAACGTCATATCAACTCCCCCTCTCTTAAAGCCATGGGCTAAGAGATAGGAAGTAAGCCTTTCGTACCAAGCACGAGGTGCTTGCTTCAAACCATACTAGGCTTTTCTCAGATAATAGACGTGCTCAGGGTGCTTAGGGTCTTCAAACCCTTTTGGTTGTTCCACATAAACCTCCTCCTGTAGAATGCCATTCAGGAATGCACTCTTGACATCCATATGATATAATTTAAAGTGCAGATGACATGCGATGGCGAGTAGTAAGCGGACGGACTCAAGCCTCGCAACAAGAGCAAATGTCTCTCCAAAGTATACACCCTCTATCTGTGTGTAGCCTTGGGCGACTAACCTAGCCTTTTTTTCTGATTATGGTACCATTTTCATCCATTTTATTCTTGAAAATCCACCGGGTGCCGATCACATTGGTATTACTAGGTCGGGGGACAAGTTCCCAGACATTGTTCTTTTTAAACTGAAGTAACTCATTCTTCATGGCAAATATCTAGTGTTCATACCTGAGTGCTTCTTTATGATTCTTGGGCTCGACTTTGGACGTGTAGTAAATATGACTAACAACGTATTCTAGCTGAGCACGAGTCTTAACCCCTAGATTGGGATTGCCAACAATGGCGGAAGGGTCATGACTCTTGCGAACCCAAGCAGGTGTGTCCCCTAACACAGGAGTAGGGTCCACAGAGTGTGGGTGAGGTGCAAGTAAATCACTGCTAGAAATATCCTCATCCTCACACTCAAGTTTAAAATCGATAAACGCCGAAGGTTCATCATCTTGCACGTTGACGTTTATTGATTCCATAACCTTAAAGCTCTTCAGGTTAAAAACCCGGTATACTCTACTATTCGATGAATATCCCAACAGTATTCTCTCGTCGCTTCGGGAGTCAAACTTTAATAATTGCTCTATATCCCGTAGGATGTAGCATTTACTCCCAAAAATACGGAAATATGCAAGGTTGGGCTTCTTGCCAGTCCACAACTCATAAGGTGTCTGAAGTGTGTGTGGACGTAGATAAACCCTATTCACTGTGTGGCATGAAGTAGACACTGCCTCTGCCCAAAATCTCCGAGAAACTTTACGGCCTAGAAGCATAGATCTGGCCATCTCTTGGATCGTTCTATTCTTTCTCTCAACAATCCCATTTTGCTGAGGAGTCTTCACAGCATAAAACTCATGTTTGATCCCAAGGCTATCACAATACAAATAGACCTTTGCTTCCTTAAATTTAGTGTCGTTGTCAATACGTATCCTATTAATAGTGACTCCGTGTTGATTTTGCAGGATACGACACTTGGTCGTTAAAAATTCTACAGTATCGAATTTCTCTCTTAGAAAACCTACAATGGAGTATCTGGAGAAATCGTCTACCATCACGAGGATATACCTCTTACCACCCAAACTCTCAGTACGAGTAGGACCCATAAGATCCATGTGAATAAGCTCAAGTACTCGGGAGGTGGTAATGGAATATAACTTCCTATGAGGGCTCCGAATTTGCTTTCCCAACTAACAGGGTCCACGAACCGTGGAAGTTGACTTTTCAAGAGATGGTAAGCCACGTACTAGGTCCTTTTTGGCTAAATGAGTCAAATCTCTAACGTTCATGTGACCTAGACGTTAGTGCCACAAATCCATAGGAGTGATTGTGGCGCTGTTGCAGACAAGTGAGGAAGTAGGCACAGTCCTATAATACTTATCCTCGGTCCTTACCCCTTGCATTAAAAGTTTTTTGACTTAATTATAGACATTACACGCGTCCCGGTCAAACTTTACTGCAAAGTCAGTGTCGCACAGCTGGCTAATGCTGAGAAGATTTACTTTTAAACCTTTGACGTACAACACATTTTCTAACGTAGGAAATCCTAGTAACTCTACAGTACCTCGTCCTGCAATGCTAGACTTGCTCCCATCTCCAAAGGTGACTCTACTATCCTTATAATTCTCAAGGTGGGTAAAAAATGAGACATCACCTTTCATGTGTCTGGAGCATCCGCTATCAAAATACCACTGGGAGGTATTATGTGCTTTGAGATCAACATGAACAACAAAGGCCTTTTTATCTTTCCTAGGTACCCAAGAAGTGGTGACCTTTTGTTTGCCTTTGTTGTTGTTGGTTTTAGCTGGAATGTGAGAAGCATTCACTGACGGCAAAGACATCCGTCGGAATTCCTCCATCAAACTCTGAGACGTGGCAGCTAAGAACTCAACTCGCTCTCTCAGACTGGTAAAATCATCAGTATGCTGACGAGGAGCAGTAGTACGTCGTGTCCAACCCATACTATAGCAAAACTACCTGAGGTGGCTTTTCTTTTGCAATAAGTACAAAAGAACACAGTTAAAGGCGAACCTTGGTTTGATTTTCTTAGTCAAACTCTCCTTCTAGATTTTTGGCGATGGCCATAAGGAGTCGTAGTAAACTCAGAAACTGCTCCAGGTGCAATTTGGGACGTGGAGGCACCATCATAAACTATTCCCTGCCTATCACCAAAACCTAAAGCGGGGCGGAGGAGCATCTTTCCCATCTTCCCAGATCTATCCTCGATTTATACCTTGACTTCCCGTGCTTTTTCAAGATCATGAGTCAGCTGGGCAACAAGGGCTTCTAGTTTCTTCCAAGTCTCCACGGAGGAATGGAGCTCACTCGTAAGACTAGCCACTTGTTTAGTCAAGTCCCCTCTCTCTTTCTCAAAAATACTCTCTCTCTCTCTTTCTCTAAACAAACTCTCTTTCTCAACACAGGCATAATCTCTCTCTCTCAGGGCGGTGCAGGTGGAGGACTCTCTCTCTCTCACTTTTCTTAAATCTTCCTCTAAGTCGGCGATCTTAAGAACTAACGCTTTGTTACGCTTTTTAGTTTTAAATGACTCAGAATATAACTCAGCGTAGGCGCGTTGAATATCACTCTCTCTCTCACTTGAGTCATCCTCCCCCTCACTCACATCGATCTCACTGTCGAGGTGTCCCTGTGATGTAGCATCCTCATCATCGTGAGAAGTACTCAACGTGCTCAGCTGTGATGTTACACTCATGCGGTGACTCATCTCTCGAGTCCACCGACTCGACCTCACTGTCGTCGCTAAGGGTAGCATTAATTACCGCTTTCCCTTTCTCTCTGTTCAGACGTGTGGCACACTCAAAGGCTCTATGACCCCTACCGTCGCACTCAAAGCATCTCACACTTTCTTTCTTAGGAGGATCTTTAAAATCTTTTTCATTTTTCTTTTCAAACTTATTTTTCTCAAATTTCTTTTTATCTTTAAAATTTCCATTTTTCTTAAATTTGAGAATCCTCTTGAATTTTTTTCCAAAAAGAGCCAAATCATCTAAGTCAAAATCACAATCAGAATCTGATGTGTCAGTCTCTCTCTTTCTAGATGACTCTACCCTCTTTCTAGCCTACCCCTCACTCCTTTTCTCTTGGGCATTAAGTGCAATTCCCTTATCTTTAGGCCTAGCAGTTTTAGGGAACATATCAATTTCATATGTTTGCAAATCTCGTACAAGTTCTTCCAATTTTAGCTTATTTAAATTACCCATAGAATTTAGCACAGTGACTCTAGGGATATTACGCTTAGGCAGAGAACGAAGAATCTTTTTAACAACTCTAGCATTTGGAATATGTTCACCAAGATTAAAGCTAGTATTAACAATGTCAGAAAGCCTAGCATAGAAATCATAAAAACATTCAGTCTCATGCATGGTGATGGTTTCAAATTGAGTTGTCAAATTTTGCAATTTAGACTATTTCACAGTATTAGTTCCTTCGTGGGTAAGTTGCAAAACATCCCATGCCTCTTTTGACGTGGTACACGTCATGATACGTCGGAACTCATCAGTAGTAATGGATCCAAAAATAGCACTCAAACCCTTAGAGTTAAAAGATGACCATTTAAATTCTTCTTCAGCCCAAGAAGTGACAGGTTTTAAACTGGTCACGTTTTCAACAGTGACGGAGGGAGGTGTCCACCCTCTTTCAACTAGAACCCAAACACATTCATCTATGGCCTTTAAAGCAGACCTCATGCGGGCTTTCCAATATGCATAGTTAGTCCCGTAAAAAACTGGTATTTTATTATATGATTTCTCCATTGAACACGCTCTTTTTCAAAAATCAATTTTTTAGAAAATTGATATCTTAGAAATTTTTTGCGGAAACTAGGAATACGCGATAGATTAGCGTAACCTGCTCTGATACCAATTTGAGAAGAGGTACGCTTGCGTTCAAATTAAGAAATTATATAATTAAACACAGTTTAAACCAATTCAATCCTAAACATGCATATAGGTGTGATTGAATAGGATGTAAAGCATGCAAGAACATTCAAACACACAAGTGAGGAAAAATCCCCCAAAGGGGCAAAACCATTTATTTTCACTATAATGTTATAACTTTACAATTTCTCGGATTATAATGAAAATACAAGGGTGACACAGAATTACTCGTAGGCATCGGATCTGTAGTCGGCGGCTGGAAGTTTCCCTTTCCAGGAGAGTAACAATGAAGAAGAAGAACGGTATTCTTCACAAGCGTATGAACATCAAAAGTGTTTGTGTTCTAGGGTTTCAAAACGATTCACAAATGATTTGGAAATTTGTGTGAATCAAAACATAAGTTTGGTAACTCACAAAGGTGAAGAATTTGAGTTTATGGACTCTAAAAATCGTGTGAAGAAGTCTTGTCAAACCAACTCCCCATAGTGGGTTTATAAAATAAGTCCTGGACCTAAAATATCTCTGCACGATCTGGCTGAGTTTATCCCAGGAGGACCTATCCGGATCTGAGGCGGATCGGTCCGAAAGGGCGGACCGGTTCAGTTTCTCAAAGTGCCTCTTCGGTTCGCAATTGATCCGGGGTTTATTTTCTCTTGAGTAAGGCGGATCGGTCCGGTATGAGGCGGATCGATCCGGGGTCGAACCGGTTCTTTTTTAAATCCGACGGACCGGTCCGGCTGCCAAAAAGTTTAATTCCTTCCTTTCTTTGATATTCGGATCCATTAATGACGATGTGATCTTGAATTACTTCAATGATGTAATGGCTTATGACATACACATAAATAATGGACGAAAATGTCCTTACACTCTTCTTCCATCTCTACATCCTTGTCCATATTTGCCGCCATTTGTATCACCTCACGTTGGCATTCTCTTCGGGTGTGGTATTCTTGCCTAATTGCCTTTAGATGGCGAGGAAAGTCTTGGGGGCGGGGGGATGAATTTTGGCATCGGTAAGGAGGGAGGTGATGAAACGGGGGAATGGTAGAGGAGCTCGACCTTACGATCCACAATCGTATTCATGATATCCGTATAGAAAAAGTGTACGATATGGATTGGGGCACGGGGATAAAAAATGTGGAAGACGAAATTGGCTTGGCTAGGATGCATTGTCGAATCATTGGAGGTTTGAAGGATGTTGGTGCACACAATATGTAATGCGATTAGGGATTTTTTGGGGAAGGCTCCCCACCGAAAAAGTTTCTTGATTCCACGAGTGTCCGAGGGAAAGGTGGGTGATGCATGCACCTTTCCTAATGAGTTCGACATTTGTTGGATAGTCATAACGGTTGGGGGCTCACGACGTCCATGGTGCACAATTTATGAATGATGATATCAAGTGAAAATAGGATGCAACACTCATCAACATAGGTTTCTGCTTGAAATTTCCCCGTTCTGACGAGAGTGCCATAGAAGACTCGCACCTCGTCCTCGAAAACCTCAGGATGAGGCTCCCCAAAAAATCAACACCATCCCCTCGGGAGAAATAAATTGTTGACTGATTGCAGAAGCTACCCCCACTTGACTTCGCACTCAATATACATTCAACGGTATGCGAATAAGAAGGCATCGCACTACCTCTTCTCTTGGTGGGAGCGGTATTCGTTATTACCATTAGGGAGGATTTCAGTGGAGGAGTATTTTTTGGGGAGTGGTTGTGCTGCTCTAGCAGCCATTTTTACGAGAATATGAATTTTTGGAAATATGAGAGATGGAGAGTAAGAGAGGGAAATGGTGATGTGAGGTGAAATGGGGGGAATATGGAGAGTATTTATAGGTGGAGTGTGGAGGGGTGGGGGATGAATTTGGAGGGAAAGATTGGAGGGAAGAGTTGGAGGGAAATATTTTTGGAATTAGGAGGAAGGGTTTTGGGAAATGGGAGATGAACCATGAGAAAGTTGCCAACTGATACAGATATCTGAACCGGTTCGGTGCCTGGGCTGAATCGATCCAGTCCTTTTTTTTATATATATTTTTTATAGCAGCAAACCGAACCGGTGGTCTTAGGATCGAACCGGTCCGGGACATTGTCAAAGGTGTTCTTCCCTTCTCTTTTACTCTCGAAACTTAGGCTTCTCCTCGCTCAATTTTTCTAGACCTTCCCAAAGATGTTCCTATCGAAAATTTAACTATGAAATATGTGACAACTCTCCTTAAAAATTGCTACGCTCTCTCGTTAATTCCTTTGCAATTCTCTATTTAATGAACTTGATTCCTATGACCCTACTAACCTAAGTTAAAATAACTAATATACATAAGAATCACCCCATACACATCGGGGGTAGTACGACCTCTCAATTATTTCTTGCTCAATCCCTATAAACGGGGTTAGATAACCAAATGGTGTTGGCTTCTTCAACGCTCGCCTCTAAGTATGGCTTTAGGCATTTTTCGTTAACCTTGAATGTGTCTCCCCGTTTTGGGCCTTCCAATTCAACGGCACCATGGGGGAACACTTCTTTAACGACGAATGGGCCCGTCCACCATGGATGCAATTTATCAAGAAACAAGTGTAGACACGAGTTCTAGAGAAGAATTTTTTGCCCCGAATGAAACTCCTTGCACGGATAATTTTATCATGTGCAAGTTTCATCCTTTCTTTGGATGTCTTAGCATTCTCGTATGCATCATTGCATATCTCTTACAACCGTTCAATTGAAGCTTGCGAGCTTCATTGGCTTTATCCAAGATATAATTCAACCTCTTGATTGCCCAATAGGCTTTGTTCTCTAGCTCCACGGGGAGATGGCATGGCGCCATAGACAAAGAAAAATGGGAATATCATGAGGGGGTTCTTGTATGCGATTTCATAAGCCCATAGCGCATCGTCCAATTGAAGGGACCAATTTTTTTGGTGAGGAACGATGGTTTTTTTGAGAATGTTTTTGATTTCATGATTCGCTAGCTCATCTTGCCCACTCGTTTGAGGGTGATAAGTCATCCCAACCTTATGAACGACTCCATACTTTCTCATCAGCTTTTCAAATGACCTATTACAGAAATGCTTACTGTTATCACTAATAATAGCATTCGGAACCAAAGCAAGAGAGTATGTGTTCTTGCAAGAACTTAATCACCACTTTTTTGTCATTAATTTTGGTAGCTATGGCCTTTACCCTTTTAGACACGTAATCTATCACAAGGAAGATGTAAAATAAGCCAAAGGAATGAGGGAAAGGGCTCATGAAGTCAATACCCCGACAATAAAATATCTCGATGACGAGTATATGGGTCAATGGCATCATGTCTCCACGGATGATAGCTCCCATCCTTTGACATCTATCGTAAGATTTATAATAAAAGTTCACATCCTGGAAGATCGTGACCCAATAGAGACCTCTTTGAAGAATTTTAGTGACCGTCTTATTTATGGAAAAGTGGCCTCCACACGCTTCTGTATGATAAAAATGGATGACTCTATGAGTCTTGTCATCTGGTACACCACGTAGGATGATTTGGTCCACATAATATTTAAATAGGAATGGATCATCATAAAAAAACATGCGTGACAAAATAATGAACTTCTTTTTCTCTTACGGTGTCCAATCGAGAGGGATGGATCCCATGATAAGGTAGTTAACTATATCTGGAAACAAAGGGAGAGAATAAGTGGAAAATAATTGTTCATCCGAGAAGTATTCTTCTATGGGCATAGGATCACTAGGTATGTTGGACGAAAGTTGGGACAAATGATTGGCAACGATGTCTTCTATCCCTTTCTTGTCTTTGATGGAGAGATTAAACTCTTGTAGGAGTAGGATCCACCTTATGAAGCGCGTCTTCGCATCTTTCTTAGCAAGAAGATATTTTAGTATTGCGTGGTCGGTAAATCATGTGATGGTCAAACCAATGAGGTAGGAGCAAATTTGTCTAGGGAAAAAACTACCGCTAGCAATTCTTTCTCCGTGGTGGAGTAATTGAGTTGCGATCCTGTTAACTTTCGTATAGCATAATATATTACATAGCATTCTTATACTTTTTTTGGCCCAAAATAGCCCCTAAAGCATAATCACTCGCAACACACGTAAGCTCGAATGGAAGGGACCAATCTGGAGCTTACATGATAGGGGAGGAAACAAGCATGCTTTTCAATTTGTCAAAAGAACTTTGTCATGCTTTGTTCCACTCAAAGGGGGCATCCTTCATAAGGAAGTTATTCAAGGGTCTAACACTGACACTAAAATCCTTGATAAACCTTCAATAAAACCCTGTATGGCCCAAGAAGGAGAGCACATCCTTTAGTGATTTAGGTGGGAGAAGCTCGACTATGACATCTATTTTTGCCCTATCGACTTCAATTCCTTTGGAAGAGACGATGTGGCCAAGAACTATTCCTTCAGTTACCATGAAATGGCATTTTTCCCAATTTAAAACCATGTTCTTTTCCACACACTAGGAAAGTACTTTTTCAAGATTTACAAGACATATGTCAAAAGAGGGGACACAAATGCTAAAGTCATCCATAAATACCTTAGGGCCTCTTTCAACGATGTCGCTAAAGAGACTAAGCATGCACCTTTGAAAGGTCATGAGTGCATTACACAATCCAAATGGCATCCATTTGTAGGCAGACATGCCAAAGGGATATGTGAAAGTCGTCTTCTCTTGATCAAGAACATTTACCTTTATTTGATTATATCCGGAATAATCGTCAAGGAAACAATAATATGGATGACCCACTACTCTCTCTAGCATTTGGTCGATGAATGGTAATGGGAAATGATCTTTCCTAGTTCATGCATTGAGTTTTTGGTAATTAATGCAAACACGCCACATGGTGGTTGTACGTTGGGGAATTAACTAACCCTTGTCATTCTCGACCAAAGTTATTCCCGACTTATTCGGGAAGACTTGGATAAGACTCACCCATTTTCTATTCGATATTGGGTAAATGATTATGGTGTCCAATGACTTAATGATTTTCGCTCGTACTACCTCTTTCATGGTGGGGTTCAATCGACTTTACATTTCACTCGAGGGCTTCATATCCTCCTAGACGTGTATTTTATGGGTAGAAATCAAAGGACTTATACCTTTTGAATATAATATGCACCAACCAAAAGAACTTTGGTCCTTCCTAAAAAATAATAACAGTTTACCCTCTTGCTCTTTATCTAGTCTAGAGGAGACAACAACAGGAAATGTCTCATCCTCTCCAAAATAAGCATATTTAACGTTAGAGGGTGGTTTCTTTAATTCAAGGGTGGGAAATTTTTCATTAGAGGGAATCATGCACGACTCCCTCGGTGGTAATTCCTCGAATCTAGAAACCCAACTCACATCTCTTACTTCCTAATCTGATGCTCTCTCATCCAATACCACTCTCTACTCTCTTACCTCTCTCTCAAAATTGGTGTACGTCCCATCGTTGTCACTACTCGAAATAAGGCATGATCCTAAGGCATCCCACTGAAATTTACCTCTACGTGATCCTCTACTATCTCCCCAATAAGATCCATTGAGTGAAAATCATCCTCATCACCCACTTGACTTGCGATATTGAAGATATTTGTTTCTACGGTCATCTTCTCGAAAGTGAGTTGCATTTGACCATTACGAGTGTTAATTAGGGCATTAGTCGTAGCTAAGAATGGGAGGCCAAGAATGATGGGAACATGATTACTTGGGGTGATGGAGGGTTCCATGTCCCAAATGACAAAATCTACAATGAAGTAGAATGTGTCAACTTGGACTATCATGTCTTCAATAATGCGTCGTGGCATCTTTACGATACGATCCGTGAGTTCAAGAGTGATTTTTGTGGTCTTGAGGTCCCTGAAATCGAGTTGCCTATGTATGGAGTAGGGAAGAATGTTGACACATTGCCCGTAAATTAAGTAAGGCCTTTTCTATTCTATTCTACCCAATGATGGAAGAAATGGTAGGTGCACCCGGATCTTCAGATTTTGGTGGGAGGTCATTAAGTAGAACGGAGCTCACATTTTGTGCTAGGAAAATGTTCTTTTTCACCTTTATCTTTCTTTTCACCATCAATAAGTCCTTAAGGACTTTAGCATATGCGTGAATTTGTTGTATAGCATCAAGAAAAGGTAATTTCATCTTGACTTTCTTAAAGACATCTAGCACGTCATTACAGGGGATTCCTTTTGGGGGAGGAACTAACCATTGAGGTAACGACATGAAAGTGGGTGGTTTCATAATGACTCTAGGCTCACTAGTGTCATCATTGTCACTCTCCTTCAAGGGGGCATCTTCGGCCTCTTTTTTATAGGGCAAACCCTCCTTGTCTTTAGGTATGTCTTGAGGGGGAGGTGATAAATCAACAACTCATCCACTAAGTAGAGTAGTAGAGGATTGACATTGATATTGATGTTAATTGGAAGTAGATATAACACTAGTTTGACCTTGGGCCGAAAACTTACCCTTCTCTTGGATACTTAAAGGTGATTGCAACCTAGAGATATTCACATTTATTTCGGTAGACATGCGGTCATACTTATCATTGGTTTCATTTTGAGATTGGATTAATTGGTGTATAGTATCCTCGAGATTTCTCTGCAATAGGGTGATATATGGTGAAGGAGGTGGTGCTTGCATATATGGATCTTGTTAAAAATGTTGTGGCGGTGGTGGAGGAGGGGCAACGTGTGAATTAGGATTCAACGCAGCAAGTTGTTTCCCTTAGCTAAAAATAGGATGGTTCCTCCACGAAGGGTCGTAAGAATTCCCATATGGGTCATTTAAATTAACTTTAAATCCTCCTATTGCATCCACTTGTTCATGTAGCATTACTTTGTAGGTGGGTATCGTCGGGATTTCCTTCCTTGAATGGCTCACCTCACAAATAGCACACACCTTCTCTTACATGGGTCGGGTTGGTTCTCTTAGCTTTGATCTAAAAACATCTCCCACATGATAAAGGCCTGACACTGAAGGAGACGTAGGAGTTTATCGAACCCAATTTTGGGTATTAAGATCGGATGTGTCCCACGATTGAGTTGGCTCGGCGATAAACTTAAGGTGGGCATCTGCACCATGTTCATTTAATTCCCAAAATGGTATCTCGCACATTGTCTGGACGAGTTGTTTATAATATATGATTATCTCATGGTGAAAGAAAGATATGAGATGGTACTTTTCAAAACCATGATAAAGGCATGCACTAACTAGCTCGTTGAAACGTTGGTAACATCGATCAAATGATTCATTTTCTTATTGTCAGAATGCTTGAATTTGAGCTTGGATGGAATTTTTTCAATGTTGGGGAAAGAACTTTAAGATAAATTTGGATTGCATTTCCCTCCATGATCCAACTGAGTTCGGTGATAAAGACTAAAGCTAGGTCTTAGCTTTATCATTTAAAGAAAAAGGAAAAAGTTAGAGGCGAACGATATCTTGTGTGCAAGCTTGATAGCTTGACGTATCCCATGCCTCTTCGAACTCGCGAATGTGGAGATAAGTCTTTTTTTAATCCAACCCGTGAAATGTGGGAAAAATTTGTATCATCCCATTACGAAAATGGATCTGTCCCACATTTTATGGAAGTAGAATGCATCTCGGGGTGATAGTTCTCTTGGGATAGAGGAGTTCTCTCATGGGATGATATGGAATATCACCCTCACCCGTACCAAAAGTAGTGTGCTCAGACATGGATCTCTCTCCAATTGACTGAGTATCCTCACTAGGTGTCCTAGAAATGTGACTCGTAGTGGAGTTTGAGGTGAAGGACGTGGAACCCAGAACTGAGGTGCATTAGGAGTGTGTGGGCTATCAGGATCGTACTCAACTATTGGATTCTAGTGAATGCGTGTGGGAATAGATTGAGGGGTTTGTTGCATATTTTTCATGAAAGTACTTTGAGTGATGTTAAAAAAAATATTTTTTTCTTTTCTTAATGTTTTTTGGTTTTATAGTTTTTTTTGGCTTTTTAATATTTGGAATCAATTTTGGATTAAATCGAACTAATATAAAAGCCTACCTAAATCCTCGGCAACGTCGCCAAAAACCAGACATGACTCAAAATGTGCAAGTGCAAACCGATCGTGTAAGTAATAAGCCCGATAGTATGGCATCGAATCCTCGGGGAAATAGGTTGCAGAACCTGACGACGATAGGCAAGATGACTAATCCTAAACTGACTCAGAAAAAGGAAAGGAAAAGGTGATGAATTTTCGGAATTTTATCTCTACTTAACTAAATGCAAATTAATTAAACTAATAACTAAACTACGTGTGCAGGAGTAAACTACTATGACTAAATAAATATGAATGAGACAAATGGGTTGAATTACAATCACCCGAACCCTAGTATGTTTACCGGATATAAAAGCAGTTATAAATTAAATAAGTAATCAAACATAGACTTTATTAATTTCAAGCATTACATATATGAGGGTACAAGCCCCATCATACATAATCAAGAATATAAATAAAGCGGTGTCGACATAGCTGACATGTGTGTCCCATTCTTAAACACCCTTTACCTAGGGCAAACGAGGTTAAAAACCCTACGACGATTTTAAAAACTAATCAACACGATTCAGTCATTTATTTAATTAAGAGAATTACTTTTATTTCCATGCAAACCACATCGGGTTGGGTTCATGCATCCCAACCCTTAAAAATCTAGCTGGACATGACGAAACTATAATTAACTAAGGATTATATGATGCATGAAATCATAATTGCGTGAAAAGTAAATTTAAACATGCAAGGAAAGATTCTAACTAATAAGAATGAATTACCTACAACAAATATGAAAGCAATTGAAAGCAATAAAGAAAAAATTACTTGGAATGAATAGAAGCCTTGAATTAATAAAAATACATGAACAAATTCTTGAACAATATGAATCCTACACTTCTTGTCTTCAAAACCCTCTCAAAACTAACTAAAAAGAAGCTCTCTAATGTCTGGTATCACAAAGAAATAAGTACATCACATTATTTTGAGTGTTTGAATCATGCAAAACTCTTTTTAAGAGAAAATAAAAATTAGAATTCCAATCAGTTGAATCGATCCGGTGTCTCCTTATTTAATTGGCGAATCGGTCCGGTATAAAACAGAGAGGGGACCGGTCTAAATGCTTTTCCATTGGTTCAGTTTGGTGCATCCAATTCAGTGGATCGGTCCGATGGGTTTGGTCCTTATTTTATTTTTTCTTCATTTTTCTCCTTGATTTCTTCTCAACTTTGACTCTTCATAACGTTTTACCTGGGATTTAAATTTGGATGCCATTTCTTCCTACATGCTGATGGACTCGAGATCTTCAACTTTCCTTTAGGTTCCTTGTCTGAATTCCTATTGTAGAATAACTGTTTTTCCCTTGAATTTCCTTCACTTGTAACTTTCTTTAGTTTGAGTTTTCTCTTTTCTCTAATTGTGTAAAATACCTGCAAAATGTATGAGAAATACACGGAACTCGATGCACTACTTAGAGAAGGTCAGTAGCAATAATATGAGATAAATAAACTCGATTTATACCAGAAAAGATGATAAAAGCCTCTAAATTAAGGGGTTAATTACGAAGAATTTATACCTAATCAACTCGTAAGCTAACTACTATCCTAGGAGAAAAATGGTGCGTTCTTAAAATCTGAAAGCATTTGAAGCATGTAAATGTTAAATTGAAACAAGTATATAGGTTAGAAATGTAAAGTCATTCAAATTATATAACTTTAAAATCATAGATGTTTGAAACCAAAATTAAATGAATTTCAAATAGGATAAAGCTTTTGTTAAAATCAAACAATTTAATTAAATCATGTTAATATTAGTGCTTATTGTCAAGATTAATAAGTCCAATTAAAGATATAAATTGACTACGAAAATATAAATGTGATATTTATTATACAATCAGTATTTTGGGATGGTGATTTTAATGTTTTAATTTCGTATCAATATTTTGGTAAATAAGTTATTCAAAATTGTATATTAAAACAAAAAAGTAGTTTCAATAGTTTTAGTCTCGATAAATTTGGTTTTCGGTAATAAGAACTAGTAAGCCAAAACCATAGTTGTTTGGATCGTATATGGTAAAAAATCATAACATAACCACCAAAAATTAAGATTTTATCAATTCATTTATGTTTTTTAATTGTAACTTTGACAACTTCAAAACTCTTATTTTAACACTCATAGTGGGGACTCATTAATCTTGACAATAAGTACTAAAATTAACAAATTTGTTTGGTAGTTTCAATGTTTTAATTTTGTATCAAATTTGTTTGGTAAATAATTTATTCAAATCATATATTCAAACAAATAAATAGTGTAAGGGCACAATTCTCCGATTGAGTCTTAATGTAGTTTTGGCTCAATTCCATACAAAAATGTTTATGTCATAGGATAGTTTTAATTGTATCAATTCAAGCCTATGACGGGGTTATTGAAGACGTAGCGGCCAAGATATTAAAGCTTCACCAAATGCCGTGTGTATTGTGTCTCGTTTCTACGTCATCACAATGGTTCCATTGCACCTAAGGTATGAATGCATTTTAATATATATATATAAGAGCTTGAAACAATATTTATATGGGTCTACTTTGTTTTTAAACTGTTGTTTAATTTTAGAAAGTTTCTTTAAAATTTTAAAACAAAGTTTCTGGGCTAAAAATAAATTTTTTAACTTTTTTGAAGTTCGTTCGATATTGTCGTTCGAACGAGTTTGTCGTTCGAACGACATTTTGCCAACGAGTTCCCTGATTGGCCACTGGAACATCGTTCGAACGAGAATGCTGAACGAGAATTCCAACAAGTTTACTAACGAATTCATATTTTACACACTGTAACATCGTTAGAAGGGTCGCTCGAATGAGACTTCATTCGAACGAAAATCTCGTTCGAACGTGATTTGGCGGGAACAGTTTATTTGGCAGTTTTGAGCAATTTTTCCATGTTTCCCCCTTCTTTACCCCACTAACTTGTGACATAACTTATCTAGTGCGGGAACCAACTTTTTTCCCTTAACATTTTCACATCTTTACATCTTCTAGAGAGAGTTTTAGAGAGTTTCAATTTCAAGAAGAAAAAATTCATGTTTAAGTGTTTTGTTTTCAAGAAAAATCATTAAGCACTTGTGTTACACCCAATAGTTTGTTTATTCCAACTTACCATATATATATATATATATATATATATATATATATATATATATATATATATATATATATATATATATATCTTGCTTGGAGTGTTTGACACCATTGGTTCACTTATCTACCTAAGAAGAAAAGAGTTTGAGTTTGCTTATACATCCCCCAAAGAAGAAGCTTGTTTGCTGTGACATACCCACTTGGAGAAAGGCTCCTTGTACGGGTGGCAGTGACCGAAAAAGTCCGATCGGTGGATTTCGAGACCGCAGTGGATCTCCGTGGTTATCCGTTAGAAAGATGTCTGTACAAGAAGGAGCATCGGGGCTTGGACGGAGTCAAGTCGAGTGTTGTAAGTCTTTCGTGTCTTATACTTGTAAAACCGTATTTAGTGGATTTGAGGCTAGGGCCATCTGAGGTTTTTTCCCGTTGTGGGTTTTTCCTCGTACATCGCGGCGTAGTGATTTATTGGTTTATTTTATCTTTCGCATAGTTCACCTAGAACGCATGCTTAGGTAAAAAGATAAAATTGGCTTAAATCTCTACTTATTTAAATTGGTGCTAATATAAATTTGGGTATATGTTAATTTCATCCAAGTTGTCGTTTAATTTGAGAAAATTGGTTTGACCTAATTTGGTAATATTGAAAATATGACATAGGAAAATTTCTAGGACTTGGATCAAATTAGTTTAAGTGAAAAATGTATTTACATTTAATCTAATATCACTTGGTTTAATTTTAATTTCAAAAGAAGTTAAAATTTAGTAATTTGTTTAATTGAACCATCTCGCTTCCGCATCACTAAAAGGAAATTACTTTTTGTTATAAGATTTTAAAATTGGTGGCTTGTGTTCCAACAAGTGGTATCAGACCAGGATCGCTAAATTATTGCGTTTAAGATCCTTTAAATATTTTTACTAAAATGGAATTTTCCCATTTTCAAAATTTCCTATTTTCGATGGTTCTAATTACGCGTATTGGAAAGAGTGGATGAAATCGACACTAAAATCTATCGACGAGAGAGTTTGGTTATCTATTGTTAACGGGTGGTCCCCACCTACAAATTTGGTAGATAATGAGCGTGTTCCTAAACCCGCCGATAGATGGAGTGAGAATGAATTTAAACTTTCAAACTTTAATTCCCGTGGTTTAAATGCCTTGTTTAGCGCGGTCACACCGGATGAATTCCGACGCATTATGACGCATGAAAACTCTAAAGAAGCTTGGGATATTTTACAACTCATTCATGAAGGTACTAGTGTCATTAAATCTTCGAAACTCCAAAACCTCACCACTCAATTTGATACCATCAAAATGAACGAAAAAGAAACTTTTGATGAATTTTATGTTAGACTTTTCGATATAGTTAATTCATCTTTTATTTTGGGAGCGAAAATACCCGACAAACGAGTAGTAAATAAAATTTTAAGGTCTTTACCCGATAGATTTATTCCAAAAGTGACCATTTTAAATTCTTTACCAACTTTAGCCTCTACGAAATTAGAAGAGCTCGTAGGTGATTTACAAACCTATGAACTGGACATGTTTTCGTTTGAAACTGAAAAGAAAATAGAAAAGGGCATTGCTTTAAAAGCTCGAAAAGAGGAAAAACAAGTAGTAGATAGTGAAAGTGATAGTGACTTGGATGACATGGCTATGTTTGCTAGGAAGTTTCATAAATTTCTTAAATTTAACAAAGATAAATTTAAAAATGATTTTAAGAAATTTGAAAAATCTAAGCATGACAATGTCAAGAAGATCCCTAAAACTTCTAATGAAAATTTAAATAGGGACGAGTCAAATAGTTGTTACGATTGTGAGTATTATGGCCATAGGGCGAGAGAGTGCCCCACTAAACTAAGGAGAGAGGGTAAGCAACCAATTTCCTATAATGCGACCCTTTGTGATAGTGATAAGGAAGAGGGACCCAATTCCCCCACTAAGCTCAACTTTGTGGCTTTTATGGCTAGTCATGTGAGCACCGATAATGAATCTTCCCATGAAGATATTCAAACACATGACACTTCCAAGGTCAAAGTTTATGATTCCCTTATTTTTGATGGTAGTGAGAGTGAAGAAGAGAGAGAGAATGAAAATGAAGAGGTTGATGTGAGTGAACTTCAAAATTCTTTTCAAGAACTTTACGAAGAATCTATTAAATTAAAAAAATATAATTTGAAGATAAAAGAGAGTTTAAGAGAGCGTGTCAAGGTAGTTGATGATAGTGTGTTGGTTGAAGACCTTAGGACACGTGAGAGAGCTCTTTGTGAGAAGATTGAATATTTAGAAGGTGAGAGAGGCAGCTTTAAGGGTTTAATGGAATCCTTGAAAAAGGAGCTTCTAGCATTTGAAGAGCGCAATATTTTATTAGAGTCTAACATTTTAGAATTACAAAATAAATTAAAAGACTCTAGTAAAGTCAAATTTAATTTGGAGTGTCGTTCGGAGAAATTAGATAAAATTTTAGGAACGGTCCAAATTAAAAATAACACTTGTGGTTTAGGCTTCGATACTTGTAATGAATCAAATCATAAAGCCAAAACCAATGTTTTAGGAGAATCGCCTAGAAAAGCCTTTAGAGATCACTCCTTAGGTAAATCTTTTCGCCGTGACTTTAAGTGTTCACATTGTGGTCGAAAAGTCCATCTTAGGAAATTTTGTTTTGATCTTAAACGAGGTCCTATAAAATCCCAACGTAAGGCAGCCAAGGTAGCTAAGATTCCTACACTCCGAGATTGTGATTTGTCTTTAGTTTGAATTAGGAGATCCCACTTGGTATCTTTACAAGATAGGATTTTTGATTCTCATTTACTTTCACATGCTTCCTCTCTAGCAAAATCTAAAGGTTGAATGTGTTAGTTTTGTTTGCATACTTTAGCTTTTGTACTTCATGCTATATTATCATGCTAAATGTATGCTTGTTCAATCATTTTCTAGTCTATGCTCCATGCTTAATCACATGATAGAATTATGATTTTTGTTTATCTTTTGTATTATATTTTTTCATTTTAGTTTGCATTAAATGAAAAATACAAAAAGAATTTTGTTTATCATTTTTGTTTTACCTTTTTAGTAATTTAGGCTTATTGTAAAATACAAATGATTTTTGTTTATCTTTTGAGTAAATATTTTTATTTTTGTCTAAAAATTTGAAAAACTCAAAATGATTTTTTTTGTGTATTTTAGTTTGACATACTCTATGTGGCATATACTTGTGTTAGAATCCCATATTTTTCTCTCCCATGTGGCTAGAACTTTTGGTTTAGATTTTCAATTCTTATTATGTTCTTTACCATGCTTACATGGAGTAGTTAGATTTTGTTTTGCTTAAATGGATTCTATTTTTATATGCCTCAATTCACACATGCACGAGCTCTTTTGAAATTTAATCGTCACATGTTATATTTGAGCTTTGTGAGATGTTATCCTACCAATATTGTCATTTGCATGTTATGTGACCTAGGAGGACTAGTGCATGTTAAAATCCGTTGCACGTGAGATTTGTGAGAAATAAAAATATTATATATAAATGTGCACGGAGAAGGGCTCCGAAAGGATTTATTATCCTTTACGAATAGTAAGCCACTGTTTGTTTGGACTTAAAAGAAATACGTGGTCCGAAGGCCTAAAAATAGAATCTGGTATTAAAAAGAAAAATAATTGCCAAGGCCTATGTTTAATTGATATATTCATTCAAAAGAATAATATATGCTTATTGAGGGAGATTGGATGGTATATCAACGGTTTGCACAATGTCCGTTTATCCTAGTTGAGTTTTCAATGTCATGAATCTATTGGTTTGTATAATCATCAACATTCTAGGCTTGTATGCATTGTGTATGTTTGTTCATTGAGTTCAATTTATATTATCACATGAAGTTATATTCAAATTTAATGAAGTTCGCAATCAATTGAGAACTCCGTGAACATATTTTAAGTGATTGGGTCTAAATTTAATTATTGCTAGTTGACACCCCAACACTTCTGTTTCCATATGACACATTTTTGCCATACGAGTATGAAGAGCTTAATGTATTTTGTGTCACGTGTGTGTTTATATCTATATATATGTGCGTGTGCATATTTGGTATGTCTAGAGTATGTATATATATGATATTTTTATTTGGTCTTTGCCTTGCTTTCTAGTCCATCTATGTTTCTACTTCATAATTGGTATCTATTTTGTTGCATTCTTTGTTGATATCATATGCTTAATTCTTATGTATCATATTGGTATCTGTTTCTTTCATCTTAGTTGGTACTCATTATTATTTGTTGGATTAGTTATGCCTTTGTTGCCTGTATGCTTTCATGCTCTTATCACTCTAAGCTTCATCGTGTTTAAATTAGTTTATATCCTTTGTCTATTCCTGAACAAAAAGGGGGAGAATGATAGGGGGAAAAATGGTATCTATTCCTATTATAATCGTATCTTAGTTTGGGGGAGATTTCTCTTAGGGGGAGACGTCTTTCTAAGTACGTCATTTGTTTGATAAAGGGGAGAATTAATTTAGGGGGAGTATTTATTTCATATGCATTTAATATTCTTGATATTCCCTATGCGTTTGATAGTTTGCTTAAATGTGCAGGAATTCTTCTAAATGGCAACTTCATCATCGACAAAGATTTTGATCCTTGGGTCTTGAGTCAAGTTTGGGCGGGTTGTTTTATGTCTAGTACAGCTTGACAGCCCTTTAGGATTTTTGTTTGGTTTATGTCCCGGAATAGCCAAAGGGGGAGATTTTTAAGGACACAATTCTCCGATTGAGTCTTTTAATGTAGTTTTGGCTCAATTCCGGATAAAAACGTTTATGTCATAGGATAGTTTTAATTGTATCCATTTGAGCCTATGACGGGGTTGTTGAAGACGTAGCGGCCAATGTATTAAAGCTTCATCAAATGTCATGTGTATTGTGCCTCGTTTCTACGTCATCAACATGGCTCCATTGCTCCTAAGGTATGAATGTATTTTAATATATATATAGGAGCTTGGAACAATATTTATATGGGTGTACTTTGTTTTTCAACCGTTGTTTAATTTTATAAAGTTTCATTAAAACTTTAAAATAAAGTTTCTGGCCTAAAAATAGAATTTTCATCTTTCTGGAAGTTCGTTCGATATTGTCGTTCGAACGAGAATGAATTCGAACGAGGTTTTACCAACGAGTTCCCTGATTGGCCACTGGAACATCGTTCGAATTGTCGTTCGAACGAGAATGCTGAACGAGAATTCCAACGAGTTTACTAACGACTTCATATTTTACACACTGTAACATCGTTAGAAGGGTCGCTCGAACGAGACTTCATTCGAACGAAAATCTCGTTCGAACGAGATTTGGCGGGAACAGTTTATTTGGCAGTTTTGAACAGTTTTTCCATGTTTCCCCCTTCTTTACCCCATTAATTTGTGACAAAACTTATCTAGTGCGGGAACCAATTTTGTCCACTTAACTTTTTCGCATCTTTACATCTTCCAGAGAGAGTTTTAGAGAGTTTCAATTTCAAGAAGAAAAAGTTCATGTTTAAGTGTTTTATTTTCAAGAAAAATCATTAAACTCTTGTGTTACACCCAATAGTTTATATACATACATATATATATATATATATATATATATATATATATATATATATATATATATATATATATATATATATATATATATATATATATCTTGCTTGGAGTGTTTGGCACCATTGGTTCACTTTTCTACCTAAGAAGAAAGGAGCTTGGGTTTGCTTCTACATCCCCCATGGAAGAAGCTTGTTTGATGTGACATACCCACTTGGAGAAAGGCTCCTTGTTCGGGTGGCAGTGACTAAAAAAGTCTGATCGGTGGATTCCGAGACCGCGCTGGAGCTCCGTGGTTATCCGCTAGAAAGAGGTCTGTACAAGAAGGAGCGTCGGGGCTTGGACGGAGTCAAGTCGAGTGTTGTAAGTCTTTTGTGTCATGTTCTTGTAAAACCGTATTTAGTGGATTTGCGACTAGGGCCACCCGAGGTTTTTTCCTGTTGTGGATTTTTCCTCGTACATTGTGGTGTAGTGATTTATTGGTTTATTTTATCTTTCGCATAATTCACCTAGAACGCATGCTTAGGTAAAAAGATAAAATTGGTTTAAATCTCTACTTATTTAAATTAGTGCTAATATAAATTTGGGTACATGTTAATTTAATTCAAGTCTTCGTTTAATTTGAGAAAATTGATTTGGCCTAATTTGGTAATATTGAAAATATGACTTAGGCAAATATCTAGGACTTGGATTAAATTGGTTTACGTGAAAAATGTATTTACGTTTAATCTAATTTCACTTGGTTTAATTTTAATTTGAAAAGAAGTTAAAATTTGGTAATTTGTTTAATTGAACCATCTCGCTTCCGCATCACTAAAAGGAAATTACTTTTTGTTATAAGATTTTAAAATTGGGGGCCTCGTGTTCCAACAAATAGTTTCAATAGTTTTAGTCTCGATAAATTTGGTTTTCGATAATACATACTAGTAAACCAAAACCATATGTGTTTGGATCGTATACGGTAAACAATCTTAACATAACCACCAAAAATTATTATTTTATAATTCATTTATGTTTTTTAATTGTAACTTTGATAACCTTCAAAACATTTATTTTAACACTCATAATGGGGACTCAATATAATAGTAAAATTATATTAAAAGCAAGAGTTGGAGGCTAAAATTAAAAAAAAAATGCCAAATTTCCACTAAGTTGGCCATGTCTAGGAAATCTAAGTAATATTCATCATTTTTGTTTTCCTTTATAATAAGAAATAAGGAAAAATTCATCATTGACAGACAAATCGAAAGATAATGGCTATTTGTTCTGAATTTACACTTATTGTATTGTAATATGATACTATTATAATATTTGAATGTTACAAAGAATAATATTGAACAAGTCAAAATAACATGCTTTTTTGCATTGAGAGTCAAATAAGTTCAAAGATATATAATATAGTTAGCGTTTCACCCATATTGTAAATATTTAACATTTGATCATTTTTAAATATCTCTCCACATAAAATTCAGCACAAAGTTATAAAATAACATAACGAAGGCAAATACGAGTGACAAGAGGAACATTGAAAAAAAACACATATAGACACCTCAAAAATTTCCTTTCAAACACTACACAATGCATAAACACAATAGCACAACATGTTTAAAAGAGAATATTATGGTGTTGGGGAATTTTTTTTGAAGGACATATAATTTTTGCTTTTCTATTTAATACAACTAATTAAATTGTTCAAGATAAATAAATAAAGCTTGACATTAACATGAATTCAAAATGATATTGCACAAATAAATAGATATTTTCACTCCTTATTTAATACTCACAAAAGTATATGGAGAAAAACATTATGGATATACAAATATTGTGTGTAAGAGAACATCTATGGAGTCGTTTTTCTTTTTAACAACTACATTATAATTTGGCAAAACACCCATTACACATGCCATAAAAAAGCGCTATTAATTTGATATTAAATGAAGGACTGATAAAAAATAAAATATGGGATAAATTCGAATTTTTCACATATATTAAAGACAGATGATATTAAAAATAAAATAAGTGAATACATTTATATTCTTAATCTAAAAACAACAAAGTATACTTTGTGAAAAATAAAAGTGGATTGGACATTTATTTTAAAACAAATATCATCTTAATAAAAAAATGGACTTTTACCAATTGGTCTCTTTCACTAAGCATGTGGTAAAGTATGACCTGAAAATTACTATTGATCTAATAAGTCTCATGAAATACATATTTTCTAAAATTGGTCTTATTAGAAAACAAGTAGAGAATATTTACCAGATGTATGAATATGATTTATTAAGGAAAATTTATTTTGATAGGACTAATGAGAAATATTGTATCTAAACAAAACATATTGCAAGAGTGCACGTGCGTTCAAATAGAGATATTATTTAATTAAACTCAGTTTTTATCAATTAAATCCTAAACATGCATCTATATGTGATTGAATAAGATGATAACTCATGCAAGAACATTCAAACACACACATATGTGAGGAAAAATCCTCCAAAGGGGCAAAACCATTTATTTTCATTATAATATTATAACATACAATTTCTCGGATTACAATGAAAATACAGTGACACAGAATTACCCGCAGGCGTCGGATCTGTAGTCGGCGACTAGAACTTTCCCTTTCCAGGAGGGCAGCAATGAAGAAGAATGTCGGTCTTCTCCACAAGGATATGAACAGAGACACGAATATGTTCTTGGGTTGCAAACAGATTCACAAGGGTTTGAAAAGTTGTGAATCGAAACATGAGTCTTGGGACTCACAAAGGTGAAGACTTAGAGTATTTAGGACTCTGAAAATCGCCTATGGAAGTCTTAGAAAACAAATCCCCGAAGTTGGTTTATAAAAGAAAACCAGGCCCTAAAAAATCTCAGCACGATTTTATCTCAGGTGGATCGGTCCGCTTCTGATCTGGATCGGTCCGAGGTCGGATTGGTTTTTTTTAATAGGGCTTCTTCAGTTCACAATCGGTCCGCAGTTTACTGGTTTGAGACAATAGCGGATCGATCTAACTTGAGGCGGACCAGCCTGGAGGTGGATCAGTTCTTTTTCCAGAAAGGCAGACCGATCTGGGGCGGACCGATTCGTTTTTAAAATGGGCGAACCGGTCCAGTATCCCAGAAAAATGATTCCAAGGATAAGATATTTTGATATTCGGATCCGTTGATGTAGATGCACTCTTGAATTTCTTCAATGCTGTAACGGCGTATGACATACAAATAGATAATGGACAAAAATGTCCTTACAAATCTCCCCCTATGTCTATGCCGGTACATACATAAAAAATTCGAATTATCAACTAATAAATTGACAAATCTACCCTTCCATGAACCCAAAACTGGAAAGATTCAAATGAATAAGACTTCATCGTTTGTTCTTCCAATCTTCAGGAATCTCAACGCTTCTCTCATCAGAGTGTGTAACATATGATCATCGATCAGTACCTACACACATGAGATAAATCAAAATACCAAGTGACGTATCGAGGTTGAAATGAGAGATAAACATAGATACAAATATATGATAAGCATAAGATAAATCTCAAAACTCCCCCAAAATTCAAACTTCCCCAAAATAAGATGATCTTTCTCCCCTTTTTTATGATGTCCCCAAATAGACAAATGAGAAGAATGAATCAAACAAGCAAGATAGGGGTGTCACAAGGAATAAACTACTAATTTTGAAAATTTTCAAATTTTTCAAACACAACCAAACTAAAATTCACACCATAAACGAACACAAAACAACCAAGTCAATGGTAGCATAAATGTATGGGTGTGATCAAATTCGATAGGAAAATCAATGCATACAAACATGACATATGTGCATGATGAATATCGGATACTCCTAACGAATGAACTCAAAATCTTCCTTCGGTGTAAAAAAAATGGAAATATGAGACATTGACTCAATCAAATCAACAAATTAAAGATCAAAGTGATTTTCACGCCAATAACGTCCAAAATGATTTCATGCTTTTTCAGGACTTTCAAGGAAGTGCAAGCCGGTTTAAATTCTCCAACCAAACTCCCTCATATATATTTTCTTGTAGAGGTAATTTAAATTCTTAAACTTTGGAGAATTGATGGTGAAACCTAATGGCCCATATTTGGCATGTATTGCTTCTATTGCCTTTAAAAAATTTCGGGCTTTTTTAACCTCTTTGGAACCCGGATAATAAAATTCCTCCATTTTGTAGATCCTTCCCCATTTTCAAATAATCACACAATCTCACCAAAACGGTTTTTACATGCATTCCAATCTTATGAAGTGTTATCGCATATTGTACGTTGTATAGACAAAATTGAGATGGAAACACTCAAGCCAATATGTGATAAATATGTACAATAATCAACTATAGCCGTGCATGTGTGCAATAAGGAGATAGGAGTCAAACATGTAGAAAGATATCACTAATCCCATCTCAAAGACTCCAAACAATGTAAATCACAAGGATGAAATGATGTAGCGTCTCAAATCTCTATCAAACAGTCACATGGATAAATGGAATGAAATTGTGACTCGGCTATCTTAAATGCTCATCCACAAAAGGTGCAAAAAAAAAGCAAAAATATTTTTGGATTTTCAAAAATAAATCTTTTTGAGCTTTTCTTAAAATTTTTATAAAAAGAAAATCTTTTTGAATGTTTCAAAAAAAATAATGAACAACAAAACATATGATATAATCTAGCAATAGGCATCAGATCATATGAAATAAATGCATCCTATGCTAGACACAGACCAACCCTTCAGTCAACTGTGAAAATCCCCAAACACTTCCTAAGACTCTCGAATCTAAGGGCATCTAAAGGTTTCATGAAAATATCGGCTAACTGACAGTCCGTGGGAACAAAACTAAGGGATACAACTTTCTCCTCAACTAATTGGCATATAAAGTGCTCCCGTATCCTGATGTGCTTTGTGCGCGAATGATGGACTGGATTGCGGGATATGTGTATCGCGCTCGTGTTATTACAAGAAATGGTCATGGTGTCCTGTGAAATCCCATAATCCTCCAGCATCTGCTTCATCCACAAGAGTTGGGTGCAAAAACTCCCGACGACGATGTACTCAGCCTCCGCAGTGGACAAAGAGATGGAGTTTTGCTTCTTTCTTAACAAGGATACAAGAGCAGAACCAAAATAGGAACACCCACCAGAAGTGCTCCTACAGCCATCTACATCCCCAAACCAATCGATATCCGAATAGGCGGACAAACGGTCATTAGTATCAAAGGAATACCAAATACCATATGAGTGAGTCCCACTCACGTATTTAATAATACGTTTTAGAGCAAGTAAATGTGACTCTTTTGGGGACGCCTGATATCGCGCACAGACTCCAACACTAAAGGCTATGTCGGGACGATTGGAAGTCAAGTAGATAAGACTACCTATCATACTCCGATACAAGGTTTGCTCTACGTCCATGCCTTAAGTGTAGGTGTACGTGCATGCTTAGCGGAGTCTAGACCAAATTTCTTCACTAGGTCTCTAGCATACTTGGATTGGGAGATGAACATCCCATCCTCTAGCTGATGAACCTAGAGACCAAGGAATAAAGTAAGCTCACCTACCATGCTCATCTCAAACTCACTTTTCATCCCCTCCTCAAAGTGGTGAGCATGCTGGGAGCAAGTGAATCCAAAGACTATGTCGTCCACATAGACCTGGGCAACCAAAATAGCACCGTCATCTCTCCTGATGAACAACGTCATATCAACTCCCCCTCTCTTGAATCCATGGGCTAAGAGGTAGGAAGTAAGCCTTTCGTACCAAGCACGAGGTTCTTGCTTCAAACCATACAAGGTTTTCCTCAGATAATAGACGTGCTCCGGGTGCTTAGGGTCTTCAAACCCTTTTGGTTGTTCCATGTAAACCACCTCCTATAGAATGCCACTCAGGAAGGCACTCTTGACATCCATCTGATATAACTTAAAGCGCAGATGACATGCGATGGTGAGTAGTAAGCAGACGAACTCAAGCCTCACAACATCTGCAAATGTCTCCCTAAAGTCTACACCCTCTATCCGTGTGTAGCCTTGAGCGACCAACCTAGCCTTGTTTCTGATTATGGTACCATTTTCATCCATTTTATTCTTGAATATCCATCTGGTACCTATCACATTAGTCTCACTAGGTCGGGGTACAAGTTCCCAGACATTATTCTTTTTAAACTGAAGCAACTCATCCTGCATAGCAGATATCTAGTGTTCATCCTTGAGTGCTTCTTTATGATTCTTGGGCTCGACTTTGGACGTGTAGTAAAAATGGCTGACAACGTTCTTTAGCCGAGGACGAGTCTTGACCCCTAGAGTGGGATCACCAATAATGGCAGAAGGGTCATGACTCTTGCGAACCCAAACATGTGTGTCCCTAATACAGGAGTAGGGTCCACAGAGTGTGGGTTAGGTACAAGTAAATCACTGCCAAAAACATCCTCATCCTCACACTGAAGTTTAGAATCAATAAACGCTGAAGGTTCGTCATCCTGCACGGTGACGTTTATTGACGCCATAACCTTAGAGCTCTTCAAGTTAAAAACCCGGTACGCTCTACTATTTGATGAATATCCCAATAGTATTCCCTCGTCACTTGGGGAGTCAAACTTTTCTAATTTCTCTCTATCCCGTAGGATGTAGCATTTACTCCCAAAAACACAGAAATGTGCAAGGTTGGGTTTCTTGCCAGTCCACAACTCATAAGGCGTCTAAAGTGTGTGTGGACGCATGTAAACCCTATTCACCATGTGGCATGCAGTAGACAATGCCACTGCCCAAAATCTCCTAGAAACCTTACGACCTAGAATCATAGATTTAGCCATTTCCTGGATCATTCTATTCTTTCTCTTAACAATCCCATTTTGCTGAGGAGTCTTCACAGCAGAAAACTCATGTTTGATCCCAAGGCCATCACAGTAGAGATCTATTTTTTCTTCCTTAAATTTTGTGCCGTTGTCACTACGGATCCTATTAATAGTGACTCCATGTTGATTTTGTAGGACACGGCACTTGGTCGTTAAAAACTCTACATCATCGAATTTCTCCCTCAGAATACCTATAATAGAATATCTGGAGAAATCGTCTACCATCATGAGGATATACCACTTACCAACCAAACTCTCAGTACGAGTAGGACCCATAAGATCCATGTGAATCAGCTCAAGTACTCGGGAGGTGGTAATGGAATGCAACTTCCTATGAGGGCTCCGAATTTTCTTTTCCAACTGATAGGGTCCACAAACCGTGGAGGTTGACTTTCCAAGAGATGGTAAGCCACGTACTAGGTCCTTTTTGGCTAAACGCATCAAATCTCTAATGTTCTTGTGAGCTAGACGTTGGTCCATAAATCCATAGGAGTAATCGTGACGCTGTTGCAGACAAGTGAGGAAGTGGGCACAGTCCCATAGCAATTACCCTTGGTCCTCACCCCTTGCATTAAAAGTTTATCGGCTTGATTGTAGACATTACACGCGTCCCGGTCAAACTTTACTGCAAAGTCAGCGTCACACAACTGGCTAATGCTGAGAAGGTTTGGTTTCAAACCTTTGATGTACAAAACATTCTCTAGCTTAGGAAATCTTGGTAATTCTACTGTACCTCGTCCTACAATGATAGACTGGCTCCCATCTCCAAAAGTGACCCTACCATCATTATAATCCTCAAGGTAGGTAAAAAATAAGGCATCACCTGTCATGTGTCTGGAGTACCCACTATCAAAATACCACTTGTTGTTGTTGGTTTTAGTCGGGATGTGAGAATCATTCACTGATGGCAAAGACATCCGTCGTAATTACACCATCAAACTCTGTGCTGTGGCAGCTAAAAACTCAAATAGCTCTCTCAGATTGGAAAACTCATCTGTATGACGTGGTGGAGCAGTAGTACGTCGTGTCCGACCCAAACTATAGCAAAACTCCCTCAGGTGGCCTTTAGTTTTGCAATATGTACAAAAGAACACATTCTTAAGCGGACCTTGGTTTGCTTTTCTTGGTCGAACTCTCCTTCGTGGTGTTTGGCGATGGCCATAAGGAGTTGTATTAAACTTAGGGACTGGTCCAGGTGCAATTTGGGACATGAACGCACCATCATAACCAATTTCCTACCGATCACCAAAACCTAAAGCGGGGTCGAGGAGCATCTTTCCCATCTTCCCACATCTGTCCTCGATTTGTAACTTGACTTCCCATGCTTTCTCAAGATCATGAGTAAGCCGGGAAACAAGGGCTTCAAGTTTCTTCTAAGTCTCCACGGAGGAATGGAGATCACTCGTAAGACTAGCCACTTATTTAGTCAAGTCCCCTCTCTCTTTCTCAAAAAAACTCTCTCTCTCTCTCTAAACAAACTCTCTTTCTTAACACAAGAAGACTCTCTCTCTCTTAAGGTAGTGTAGGTGGAGGACTCTCTCTCTCTCTCTCTCGCTTTTCTTAAGTCTTCCTCTAAAGCGGTGATCCTAAGAACTAAAGCTTTGTTACTCTTTTTAGTTTTAAAAGACTCAGAATATAGCTCGGCGTAGGTGCGTTGAAGATCACTCTCTCTCTCACTTATGTCATCCTCCCCCTAACTCACATCGATCTCACTGTCGAGGTGTCCCTGTGATGCATCATCCTCATCTTCGTGAGGAGTACTAGAAGTGCTCACATGACTATCCAAGAATGCAGTGAAGTTACAATCATGTGGTGACTCATCTCACTATCGTCACTAAGGGTAGCATTAAGGACAGCTTTGCCATTTTCTGTGTTCAGCCTAGTAGCACACTCAAAAGCTCTATGACCCCTACCGTCGCAGTTAAAGCATCTCTCACTTTATTTCTTAGGAGGATCTTTAAAAACTTTTTCATTTTTCTTTTCAAACTTATTTTTCGCAAATTTCTTTTTATCTTTAAAATTTCCATTTTTCTTGAATTTGAGAATTCTTTTGAAATTTTTAGCAAAAAGGGCCAAATCATCTAAGTCAAAATCACATTCAGAATATGACGTATCTTTCTCCCTTTTTCTAGATTACTCTCCCCTCTTTCTTGCCGACCCCTCACTCTTTCTCTCTTGGGCATTAAGTGCAATTCCCTTATCTTTAGTCTTAGCAGTTTTAGGAAACATATCAATTTCATATGTTTGCAAGTCTCCTACAAGTTCCTCCAATTTTAGCGTATTTAAATAACCCATAGAATTTAGCACAATGACTTTAGGGATAAAACGCTTAGGGAGGGAACGAAGAATCTTTTTAACAACTCTAGCATTAGGAATGTGTTCACCAAGATTAAAGCTAGTATTAACAATATCAAATAGTTTCGCATAAAAATGATCAAAACATTCAGTTTCATGCATGTGATGGTTTCAAATTGAGTTGTTAAATTTTGAAATTTAGACTCTTTCACAGCATTAGTTCCTTCATGGGTGAGTTGTAAAACATCCCATGCCTCTTTTGACGTGGTGCACGTCATTATGCATTTGAACTCATCAGGAGTGACAGACCCATAAATAGCACTTAGACCCTTAGAATTAAAGGATGACCATTTAAATTCTTCTCTAGTCCAGCTAGTGATAGGTTTTAAATTTGTCACATTTTCAACAGTGACGGAGGGAGGAGTCTACCCTCTTTCTACCAAAATCCAAACACGTTCATCAATGGATTTTAATGCAGATCTCATGCGGGCTTTCTAGTATGCATAGTTTGTCCCGTAAAAAAATGGCATTTTATTATATAATTTCTCCATTATGAACACACTCGTTTTCAAAAATCATTTTTTCTGAAAATTGATATCTTAGAAAAAAATTTGAGGAAAATTACACGGGAAAGTTGTGTAATTGGCTCTGATACCAATTTGCAAGAGTGCGCGTGCGTTCAAATAGAGATATTATTTAATTAAACTCAGTTTTTATCAATTAAATCCTAAACATGCATCTATATGTGATTGAATAAGATGATAACTCATGCAAGAACATTCAAACACACATATGTGAGGAAAAATCCCACAAAGGGGCAAAACCTTTTATTTTAATTATAATATTGTAACATACAATTTCTCGGATTACAATGAAAATACAGTGACACAGAATTACCCGTAGGCGTCAGATCTGTAGTCGGCGGCTGGAACTTTCCCTTTCCAGGAGGTCAGCAATGAAGAAGAAGGACGGTCTTCTCCACAAGGATATGAACAGAGACACGGATATGCTCTTGGGTTGCAAACAAATTCACAAGGGTTTGAAAAGTTGTGTGAATAGAAACATGAGTCTTGGGACTCACAAAGGTGAAGACTTAGAGTATTTAGGACTCTGAAAATCCTCTATGAAAATCTTAGAAAACAAATCCCCGAAGTTGGTTTATAAAAGAAAACCTGGCCCTAAAAAATCTCAGCACGATCGGCACGATTTTATCTCAGGCGGATCGGTCCTCTTCTGATCTGGATCGGTCTGAGGTCGAATCGGTTCTTTTTGGAACAGGGCTTTTTCAGTTCGCAATAGGTTCGAGGTTTACTGGTTTAAGATAATAGCGGATCGGTCTGACTTGAGGCGGACCGGTCTGGAGGCCGATCGGTTCTTTTTCCAGAAAGGTGGACCAGTCTGGGGGGATCGGTTCGTTTTTAAAATGGGCGGACCGGTCCGGTCTCCCAGAAAAATGATTCCAAGGATAAGATGTTTTGATATTCGGGTCCGTTGATGTAGATGCACTCTTGAATTTCTTCAATGGTGTAACGGTGTATGACATACAAATAGATAATGGACAAAAATGTCCTTACACATATTGGTCAAGCTACCACAAAAACATGTATTTAACATTTTAGTGAACCGTTCCCTTATTGTAAATATTTGATAGGAGGCATAAGTAACAAAGAAAAAAATATACACACACACACACGCTATCTATAGTGGGTGCACGTCAACCTACTTACCAACGGGTTATAAAAAATAACGAATGTGGCTTCAATAAACCAAACGCATGGTTGTTCATAGTTAAAAAATAACTTAGTATTTATATCTCTTTGAGAACATGTGGCTATTCTTGAGAGGTACACGAGTCACCCCACAACTATGGAAGGGTTTTACGATCAATACCCAATCAAACGGGATGCATGAGCAACCCTCAAGCCACAAGAACAGAAAAAAAGTATTCGAACAACCCAAGTAAACTCCAAAAGTCATGTGAGTAGTACCAGCTGGGGGGGGGGGGGGGTGCTTAAGAAACCCAAAACTCCAAAAGTCATGTGAGCAGTGCCAGCAGGGGGCTGTATAATCGACCCCAAGTTGGCACTCAAAATAAGAACAAGTACACCAGCAACCTTGGCTACCTAGTGAAGTAAAGTTGGAGTAGTTACTCAAGCAACATAGGAATATGTGAATAATCACTTCCTTCACTAACACTTAGTTTTGTTGTTTCACATATGTTAACCTAGTAAAAAGACTTGGTCGAGGAAGTAGAGCTCGAGCAAATGGCCAGTTGGGAGTTCAGGAGAGTTTTGGTTTGGAGGCTGAGAGGTAAGTCTTACTAAGCAAGATAAGTCTCAACCACTTTAATAACTTAGGAAAGAGAGAATTAAGGCTAAGGACCCAAGAGGTCGCTCACACCCATTCACACCACACAGACAACACTTATTTAAATATCGAGCAGTCAGTGACTAATCGCAACACATTTTAATAAAGAAAATGGCGAGTGACCCTTAAAGAAGCTCACACGTTTTTAAAATTATTTACCAAGCGACTATTTATTAACATATCAAATAGTACTTTTGATATCATGCCCCAAAAGATCACATTTTTAAGAACTATTACACCAGGTATCACTCCACAATCGGTCGATCGTAGTAAATAATGACAAATAGTAATAAGGAGAAAAAGTACTTTTAGATATTTATCACATGGAACTATAAGAAAGTACAAATTGCACAACAAATAAGTTATATCGCAAAAAGTAAAAATGTGTTGCCAAAATTTATTGACGACATATTTAGCTATGTCGCCAGCTTATTGCACATTGCTTGTTTGGAAGAACCTTTTGAGACAAATTAGAATCGTGTTACTGAAGGTATACTTTGGCAAAACGCATTTATGTTATCAAATATATTTTACTATTTCACAAATTTGTAATAAAATATATTATTTATGTTTCCAAATGTCACTCAAGAACGGTAAAAATATTATGTTGCCAAAAAGCAACCTTTACCGATACAAATTATGTTAAAGAATACAAGGTAAATGACATAGAACAACATTTAGAAAAAAAAAGTTGTGTTGCCAATAGTTATAATTTTGGCATCACAGGTGTTGTGTTGCCAAAAGTTATGCTTATGGCATCACAACAATTTTGTTGTCAAAATTATAACTTTTAGAAACACGATTCTGTTCTCGCCAAAAGTTATCTTTCGACAACAAAACATGTGTTTCCATATCCAAAGAGAATGATATAGGGAATGACTTTTGGGGACAAAAAATTGTGTTGCCAAAAGTATTATATTTTACCTATTATTTTTTCATAAAATAATCATTGGAAACACTTTTAAACCTATGCATTTTTCATCAAAAATCACAGAACATGAAACGTGCAAGCTTATAACCCAAAATCATAGTGCACACTTTTCATACAATCATACATAATAAAAATTTCTACATTTTTCAACCAAATCTCATAAATACTAATTATAAAATAATATTTTGTCACAATCTGAGTATAAGGGTACAAAGCAAATGTCTTCCAAATAAGAACATAATCAGTCCTAATACATTAACACGTCAAAGGATGTAAGAAAAAGAAATTCAATTATAATACAATGACGACAATATGGCTCCGGTACACAAAAAGAAATCGCAACTCCAAGCCACCACGAATATAATAACTCAAAGAAAAATCCATTATCAATATCCATAAGATTAAAAAGGCATTATAATTCTAATTTTAAAATATAAAAATAATTAAAAAAATATAAATCCATGAGTCCCATTACTACATGAGTTGTTATCACAAGTTACTTGGATCCCATGTGAGGTGTTTTTGCCTCTTTTCAGGCCATTTTTTTCTTATCGTACTTTTTCACGGTCCATACCAAAATTTTAAAGTTTTATACTTAGATGTTTGAAATTTCAAACCACATCTGTGTGACACCCCGCCTAATTAAATACCGGGTGAGAACTCTTTTATTAAATTAAAATCAAGGTGAACAGTTGGTTCATTCTTAGCATCACTGTCGAAAAATAACTTTTCCAATTTAATCACCATAAATAATTAAGCTAAGTGTCAAAACCATTTTTAGACATTACTTTCCAAATTTTATTTTATAAACCAACCTTTAAACTTTACAAATTCATAACTAAAGAATCACCCAACAACTATACTGGAACAAACAATCCAATAATCAAATATTCAACTAATTGAATCCAACATTTAATACTTAAATGAAAACATCTCGACAATAAGAGTAAAATACTGGAAATAAATGAATCACAATGTCCGCTAAACATCTGAATAATGGAAACGGCGATACATGCCCAACTGAATAAATAGTGCTAGTAGTGGAATCAAGAAATGAGGTCGCCTAAGCAAGAGGCCTGCAACTCCCACCTAAGCTGCAGCGCGTTCCTTCCAAAGGATCCTATGCAAGACGCCCCTGAGGCTGGGAACCTGTAATATATACATATATATACAAGAGAGAAAAAAATGGAAACGGGCCAGAGCCCGATTGTAAAAAGATTTAAAATTTGTTTAGCAAGTATTTAAAATGTTTACAGGCCAATGCAACAACATGTTAGTGCGGCACTCCCTTGAGAAATTCTCACCTCTCTTCAAATGTGCAAGCCTATCGCACTTAACCTTCCCAACGGTTTAACTTATCTTATCTTAGGTTGCTCGTAAGATTTAAACTGAACAATTCAACTGTTTAAGAGGGTAATTTCATTTGACAACAAAGTTCTCATTTTAAACCTTATTCACTAGTAAAGTTTCTCCATAACATATTATACTATTAAAGCACATTTTTTTTCCCAATTGTAATCATTATAAATTTCTTACCTACCATAAACACCGTAGGTAGTTTCCAAATTCCAGAATTTAATATATATATTAAATACTCATAAAATATATATATATTCTAACGGCACCCCACATAATAATTATGGTGCGGGCATACTCTGCTATCCAATCCCCGTATCACTCGCACTAAGGGAAATACAAGTTCAGAATCACTCTCGAACTGTATTAACACATACACAAACAATATTGAGGCGAAGAATAAATTCCAAGTCTCTAAGAGGTCAGTACATACCCTCACGTCTCTTAGGACCGTCTGACCATCGATCAGATAGCCTGTACCAAGGATATCTATCTTCTAGGGTACGAGTCAATATCCCCCATAAAGGTCCCATCGAGATAAGACTGTCCCAACGCGGTAACCTCAGGGATAGCAAGTAGCGCGGGCATGATTTTCACACATATATAGTATATGCATAAACACAGTCATATAAATATACTACTTTTACTATATCGAATTTAGGTTCATCTCATAACCCATAATTATAACATTTATTCTTATTTCTCATTATTTAGTTATCACTTATAACGGTTCGTCTCTTACTTTTAGTTTGAGGGATTATTCCATCTTACTACATAACACTCATGGACTCTATCCTCCAAAGTGTAGAATTCAGTAGGTACTCATCTATTTTCCATTGTAACTATCTTACGCGTCTCTCCCTTTAATACATAATTCCATCGTCCCTTATATGTAAATATCCCAAAAATGTAAATCTCGTCTTAGATTAAAGGTCTCATAATTATTAATAAGTCCTACTGGTCTTCTTTATCTTCCAAAATAATTTAATAAGGATGTCCAGGGATTATTACTCATTTAAATTGAACTCAACTATTTAAAAGGGGAATTATAAGTCTGCCAGAAGGGGTCGATCGATCGATGGCAGGAGCTCGATCGATTAATGCGTCGATCGATCGACACTCCTGGTTCGATCGATCGATCAAACAGGTATGACGAATTCTGCAGATTAACAGTTACGGGTTCTATCATCCAACATCACCCAAATTCAGATTTTTTAACACCCAAACTCCCAGAAATTCGTACTACTAACATTGTAAACTCAAATTAAACATCTCCTACGTAAAGCATGCGAATTTTCATCAATATTCATGGATTAATGGGCCAAAACTTATATCAATCTCAAGAACCCTAGAAATTTCTTTAACTTTGTTCTAATCAGTCTTTTTCCCGAATTTCTACTTCTAAATCATCATAAATCCGTGGTTAATCCTCTACACATGAAGGGGGTTTCCATATTATCATTCATATCATTACTACCTGCGATTTTCCTATCTCCAACATGGGTTTTCTTCTATGAAACTCATCCTAATCACCCTAGGCTAACATGAATGATGCATTAATGAAAATAAAAAAGATAAATACTTGCCTGGGAATTTCAGAGTTCTGATTTGTGGACGAATTTGGTGTGGTTGTGTTCCCCGTCGCGCGATCTACGCGTTGGTGGTGGTGGCGGTGCAACCGGATGAATTTTTGGCCTATAACACCTTGGCAAGCTCTCTCCTTCCCTCTCCTATGGCCGTAACTTGTCTTTGGTTGTGTTAACCCTAGAAGGAAACCTTAGACATCTGATATAACCCTTGAAAATTCGTGGGTTTAATTGCTCAAAATTACAAAATGTCCAAAATGCCCTCCCGGGGTACTAATTAAGCCTAAAAACACCCCGAGACCCAAACTAAACCTCCGGGTACACTTTTCTGACTATCTCGACCCTTACGGACACTTTGGCGCACTCAAAACGACTATACGAGCAACTTATAATTTATTCACTTTTTATTAATCAATATTTAGTCTCGACACGACACGACGCGTTCCGACTTAAATTTTCATAATTGCCATTTTATTCACACGTGACAATTTTATAAAATCAATCTCATATAATACTATACCCATCCAGTAATATTTAACAAATTTCCAATAATTACTAACTCTCGTCACGCTAATAAATATTTAAAACAACTTTTCGGATTAAAATTAAATTAATTTATCTCAATTAAATTTATTAAATTCCTAAATTTAAAAGCCATGAAAATACGGGGTATTACAATCTAAATCCATGATTCCTATTACTAGAGTTGTTTTACTAGTTACTTTGATCATGTATGTGGTATTTATGCCTCTTCCAGTGTGTTTAATAGTTATTTTACGTTTTTGTCCACCAGTGCCTAATCTTCAAATGCGTGTCCATTGGACTTGAATAATTTAGAACACTTATCAGTTTTGAAAATTTTCGATCGAGTTTTCTTTTGTTATTCGTGAAATCCAACATTTTTTAATATTAAAATAAACTCAATAACAACAAATGATATAACTAAACCATTAATAAATTCCTTCATCCAATTGAACATATATAAGCTCAAAAATTATATCCATAGCATAAATGTCCATCGAACTCATGTCCGAATTTTAAAAACATATAATAATAGTCTCACACGGCTCGTACGACCTAACAATAATCTTACATTAGTCTTATGTGAGGCGTGTGCCCCTTTTTTCAGGGCTTTATGTTCTTAGCTTGCACTTTCTTGCTCCAACCCCCAATTCTAAAGTTTTTATACTTAAAAATTTGAATCTATTAGTTTCATGACTACACATGTTGTTTATACAAGTTACTTTGACCATATATGAGGTGTTTTTGCCTCATTCGATAATGTTTGATGTTTTTTTTTGCATTTTCATATGCAAAAGCCCAATTTTTAAGTTTTAACACTTACAATTTCCAAATTTTGATCAAAGTTTCAATCTGTGAGTCGCATGACTACACGAGTTGTTTTCAACATTTTCTTTGAACCCATGTGAGGTGTTTGGACTTTTTTCAAATCGAATTTTGTATTACATTTTCATGCTCCATCCCAAATTCTAAAATTTTATACTTAAAAGTTTGAAATTCAAAAAAATATGTGAATCTATGAGACTCCTGACTACACGGGTTATTTGTACAAGTTATTCTGATCTTGTACGAGGTGTTTGTGCCTCTTTCTCATATGTTTGATTGTTAGTTTATATATTTGTCTATTAATTCCAATTTTAAAGCTTTAGCACTTGAAATACTCAAATGTTCGTCAAAGTTCCAACCTGCGAGTCACATGACTACAGGGGTTGTTTACACAACTTACTTTGATCCCATGTGTGGTGTTTGTGACTCTTTGCATGTTGTTTTATTCTTATCTTATGCTTTTTGGCTCCATCCAAAAATTCTAAAATTTAATGCTTAGAAGTTTGAAAGCTAGAAAGATATGTGAATTCACGAGTTTCGTGCTTACATGGGTTGTTTGTATAAGTTATTTTGATCATGTATGAGGTTTTTTGCCTTTTTTCTATATGTTTAATAGTTGTTTTAGGTTTTCTTCCTTTAATGCCCATTTTCAAATGCTTGTATGTTCGACTTAATCAATTTAAAACACTTATTAATTTAAAAAAATTCGACAGGGTTTCGTTTGTTTATTCGTGAAATCCAACCTGTTTTAACATTAAAATAAACCCAATAACAACAAAATCCACAAATAAATTACCAATAAATCTCTTACACTGATTTAACACATACAAGCTTAAAAATTATATCCTTTGCAACTGAATTGCTAAAAAATATTGTAAGTTTTAATAATTAAAAAATCAAAAGAGTCTACTTTATTTTTTGAACATTTTAAAAGCACTTGCTACTGTAAAACTTATTTGAACTTAGAATTAACATCTAACAAAAATATACACAAGCTCGCACGACCATAAACATCCTAAAAGTGTAAAAATATATTGGAGTGTTTGGAACATCACCGAATAAGCCCATCCCAGGCATCGAAGTAAAAACTAAATATCATGACATAATCTTAAATAAGTTTCTGAGTTGCTACATACCTGGGTCCTTGGTATCCCTTGACTTGTCAATGTGTTGCATATCATAAAGTACATATATCTCAATTTCAACCTTTGAATACTTTATATGAAGAATAATCCATTACATATAACAAAAAATGTTCAAAAGTGTTACAAGTAACAAACAAAAAAGAATTATATGTAATCAAATGTAATACATGTAAAATAAAGAAGAAATCATTAATGAAATGTAATTCATATAATTGTTCATGTTTAAGCTTATATCTTAAGATTTGTAAATTATGTCATATTCTCAAATAGAGAGTCCCATGACTACACTGTCAGTTCTTATGAGTTATATCAGTTTCGTTCGAGGTGTTAGAGACTCTTTTTGGCCCGTTTGATGGTTGTTTGGAGTTTTCACCCTTTAAGAACATTTCTTTAAGCCTAAGTATTGAGGGTTGAAAATTATCATCATATTTTCAAACCGGAAGTCCCATGACTACACATTCCATTCCAAAAAGTTACATTGGTTCAGTGTGTTGAGCTCTCGTACGGGGACGTTCGAGGGATATTTTTCATTTTCTCCCTTTAACGACATATTTTCAAGCCTAAGTCTTGAGATTTTCAAATTATCATCATATTCTCAAACAGGGAGTCTCGTTGCTACACGATCACTTCCTATGAATTACATTGGTCCCGTGTGAGGTGTTCATATATTGTATGAGGCCGTTTGGGGGTTGTTTTGTATTTCTCAATTTAACGGCATGTTTTCAAGCCCAAGTATTTATATTCATAAATTACCATCTTCTATTCAAACTGAGAGTCTCGGGACTACATGGATAGTTTCTACAATTCACATTGGTTCCATGCGAGGTGTTTTTGTCACGTACGAAGCCGTTTGGGGGATACTTTTCATTTTTTCATCTAACGATATGTTTTCAAGATAAATTCTTAAGACTTGCATATTATCATCATATTATCAAACAAGGAGTACTGTTACTACACGGTCAATTCTTACGAGTTATATTGATCCCGCGCAAGGTGTTAGTGTCTCGTACTTGGCTATTCAGGGATTGTTTTTTTTATTTTTCCCCTTTAATATCATATTTTCAAGACTAAGTCTTTATATTTACAAATTATTGTCATATTATCAAGCCGAGAGTCTAAGACTACATGGTCAATTCCTACGAGTTGCATTTTTTTTGTGTGAGGTGTTCATGTCTCGTGCAAGTCCGTTGGGGGAAATTTTGTATTTTGGTCCTTTAACGACATGTTTTCAAGCATAAGTCTTGATATTTTAAAATTATCATCATATTATCAACCAGGAGTCCCATGAGGACACATTTAGTTCCTAGGAGTTTCATTGGTCCCGTGCGAGGTGTTCATGTCTCTTACGGGCTGTTTGGTGATAGTTTTTCATTCTTGCCCTTTAATGACATGTTTTCAAGCCTAATCCTTGAGATTTTCAAATTATCATCATATTCTCAATTCGAGAATCATGACTACCCTGTATCTTCTTACGAGTTAAATTGGTCATGTGTGAGGTGTTCGTATCTCTTACATTGCCATTGGGATATGTTTTGTGTTTTCACCGTTTTAACAACATGTTTTCATGCCTAAGACTTGAGATTTGCAAATTATCATCATCTTCTCAAACCGAGAGTCTCGTGACTACATGGATAGTTCTTACAATTTATATTGGTCCCGTGTGAGGTGTTCTTGTCTCGCATGGAGTCGTTTGGGTACTGTTTTACATTTTCAAGCTTTTAATGACATTTTTCAAGACTGGATCTTGAAATGTGAAATTACCATAATATTATAACATCGGGAGTGTTGTGAATAGATGATTACTTCCTACGAGTTACATTGGTCCCGTGAAAGGTGTTCGTGTCTCATATGGGATTGTTTGGGGGTTGATTTGTGTTTTCACCCTTTAATGACATATTTTCAAGCATAAGTCTTGCGATTAACAAATCATCATCATATTTTGAAATCGAGAGTCTCGTGACTAAACGGTCAGTTCCTATTAGTTACATTGTTTATGCATAAGGTGTTCGTGTCTCATATGGGGCCGTTTAGGGGTTGTTTTGCATTTTTTTCTCTTTTACAGCATGTTTTCAAGTATAATAATCCTTGATATTTCCAAATTATCATCAAATTATCAATCGATACTCCCATGAGGAAACAATCAGTTCTTAGGAGTTTCATTGGTCCCGTGTGAGGAGTTCATATTTCTTTCGAGGCTTTTTGGGAACTATTTTGCATTTTTTCCATTTACTGCATGTTTTCAAGAATAAGTCTTAAAATTTTCATATTAGTGTCATATTCTAAAACTGATAGTCCTGTGAGTACATGACCAGTTTTTAAGAATTACAATTGTCCCATGCAAGGTGTTCGTGTCTTGTACAGGGCCGTTTGGGGGATGTTTTTCATTTTCATCCTTTAATAATATGTTATCAAGCCTAAGTCTTAAGATATGAAAATATCATTATATTCTCAGACCAGGAGTTCCATGAGGACATGGTTAGTTCCTAGGAGTTATATTGGTCCCGTGCGAGGTATTCATTTCTCTTATAGGGCCATTTTGGGGTTGTTTTGTATTTTCACCCTTAAAGGCATGTTTTTAATCCTAAGTCTTGACATTTGAAAATTATTATAGTATTCTTGAATTGGGAGTCTTGTGACTACTCGGTGAGTTCCTACGAGTTAGATTGGTTCAATGTGAGGTGTTCGTGTCTCATATAGGGCCGTATAGGGCCATTTTTCATTTTATCCCTTTAACGAAATATTTTCAAGTTAAGTATTGATATTTGCAAAGTATTGTTGTATTATCAAACAGGCAGTCTCGTGACTAAATGTGCATTTCCTATGATATACATTGGTCCTGTGCAAGGTGTTCGTGTCTCGTAAGGGGCCGATTGGAGACCGCATTTATATTTTCTCCCTTTGACGACATGTTTTCAAACCATGATCTTAATATTTGAAAATTAGCATCGTATTCTCAAACTTAGAGTCCCGTGACTACAAAGTGAGTTTCTACGAGTTACATTTGTCCTGTGCGAGGTGTCCATGTCTCGTACGGGGCCGTTTAAGGATTATTTTGCATTTGTACCATTAATACATGTTTTTATGTTTAAGTTTTGAGATTTATAAATTATCATACTATTTTCAAAGCTGAAGTCTCGTAAGGACACAATGAGTTCCTGTTAGTTACATTGGTTCCATGTGAGATGGTCGTGTCCCTTATAGGGCCGTTTGGGGTTGTTTTGCATTTTCAACCTCTACCGGCATGTTTTCAAGTCTATGTCTTGAGAGTTTTAAATTATCTTCATATTCTCAAACCCAAAGTCTTATGAGGAAATGGTTATTTACTAGGAGTTATATTGGACCCATACGAGGTGTTCATTTCACTTACGGGACCATTTGGGGATAATTTTACATTTCTCCCTTTAACGACATCTTCTCAAGCCCAAGTGTTGAGATTTAACGATTATCATCATATTCTCAAACCGCGTGTCCCTTGAGTACACAATTAGTTCCTAGGAATTATATTGGTCCGTCCGAGGTGTTCTTATCTCTTACGTGGCCGTTTGGGGGTTGCTTTGCTTTTTTTCTCTTTAATGACATGTGCTCATGCCTAAGTCTTGAGATTTGAAAATTACCATCGTATTCTCAAGCAAGGAGTACCGTTACTACACAATTGGTTCCTATGAGTTACATTAGTATCGTACGAGGTGTTCGTATTTCTTACAAGGCCATTTGGGGATTGTTTTACATTTTTTCCCTTTAACGGAATGTTTTTAAGCCTAAGTCTTAAGATTTACAAATTAGCATCATATTCTCGAATCAGTAGTCCAATGATTATGCGGTTAGCTCCTAGGAGATAGATTTTTCTAGTTCTAGGTGTTCGTGTGCCTTATATGGCTATTTGTCTTATTCACCCTTTAACAACATGCTTCTAAGATTTAGTCTTGAGAATTGAAAATTATCATCGTATTCTCAAATGGGAAGTTCTATGACTACACGCCCAGTTCCTAGGAGATAGATTAGTACTGCTCGAGGTCTTCATGTATTTTATGGGTTATTTAGGGGTTGGTTAGTGTTTTTACTCTTTAACATCATATTTTCAAGCCTAAGTCTTGAGATTTGGAAATTAGCATCATATTCTCAAATTGGGAGTCCCGTGACTTCACAATGAGTTTGTACAACTTACGTTGATCACATGTAAGGTATTCGTGTCTCGTACGAGGTCGTATAGGAGCTGTTTTGTATTTTGATCCTTTAACAGCATGTTTTCAAGCCTAAGTTTTGATATTTACAAATTATTTTAATATTCTGAAAATAGGAGTTTAATGACTATACGGTTAGTTCCTATAAGTTACATTGGTTCGTTGTAAGGTATTTGTATCTTGTACAGGGCCTTTTCGGGTCTGGTTGTCATTTTCATCCTTTAATGGCATTTTTTAAGATTAAGTTTTGAAATTTGCAAATTATTGTCGTGTTCTCAAACCAAGACTCCCGTGACTACTCGGTCTGGTCTTATGAGTTACCATTGTCATGTGCAAGGTATTTGTGTCTTGTGTGGGGACATTTTAGGGCTCTTTTTGGCCCTTTAACATTATGTTTTCAAGTCTACGTCTTGTTATTTACAAATTATCAATATATTCTCAAACTGAGAGTCTCATCAGGACATGGTCAACTCTTATGGGTTATTTTGGTCTTGTATGAGGTGTTCGTGTCTCATACGGGTCTTTTTGGGGGTCATTTTGCATTTTCTCCCTTTAATGACATGTTTTCAAGCCCAAATCTTGAGATTTTAAAATTATCTTCATATTATCAACCCGGGAGTCCCGTGAGGATGTAGTCTATTCCTAAAAGTTACATTGGTCCCTTGCAAGGTGTTCGTGTCTCTTATTGGACAATTTGGGGGTGTTTGACATTTTTACCCTTTAATGACATGTTTTCAAAAGTAACTCTTAAGATTTGACAATTAGCATTATATTTTAAAATAAAGAGTCCTTTAACTACATGATGAGTTCTTACGAGTTACATTGGTTCCGTACAAGGTGTCTGTGTCTCGTACGGGTTCGTTTAGGGGTTGTTTTGTAATTTTTTCTTTAGTAGTCTATTTTCAACTGTAAGTCTTGATATTTACAAATTATCGTCATATTCTCAAACTGAGAGTTTCGTGAGGATACACTCGGTTTGTAGGAGTTATATTGGTCCTACGTGAGGTGTTCACGTCGATTATCGGTCCGTGTGGAGGGTATTTTGCATTTTCGACCCTTAACAGTATGTTTTCAGGCCTAAGTCTTTACATTTGTAAATTATCATCGTATTCTCAAAATGTGAGTCCCGTGAGGATAGGTTCAGTTACTAGAAGTTATATTATTCCTGTGAATGGTGTTCGTGTCTCTTACAAGACAGTTTTTGGGGTGTTGCGTATTTTCACCCATTAACAATATGTTTTCAAGCTTAAGTCTTGAGATTTAAAATTTACCATCATATTCTCAAAATAAGGAATCCCGTTAGGACATAATCAGTTCCTAAGAATTAGATTGGTCCCGCACGAGGGTTTTATGTCTCTTACAGGGTCAGTTGGGGTTGTTTTTTATTTTCTCCATTTAACAACATCTTTTCAAGCCCAAGTCTTGAGATTTCCAAATTATCAGCGTATTCTCAAACCAGGAGTACCCCTAGAGAAACTATTATTGACCCCTAACCCACTAGCTAAATAAATGGATAAAGTGATATTTCATAAGAAATAAATCTTTCATTTTCCTTCCAACTTCATACCAGGTTCAATCTTTCATTTTCCTTCCAACTTCATACCAGGTTTCAATAGCAGCCTACTTTGAAGATTAATTGATTTCTTGTGCAAACATTATTAAGCATGGGGAGTCTTCCTCACTTTTAAAATCCTCATCTCATCATGCTACATTACTTCCAAATATCTCTCATCACTTTTCTAACCTTCCAGAAGTGTACTACCAAGATTACAAACCTGACATCAAAATAACTAAGGAGATATATCAAGATTCAATTAAAATCTATAAGTCTAGACTATTGGGGCATTTATTTTTGAAAAATAACCAAAAAATAATAACTTCTTAAATCCTAAAGAGTGCTCTCTCTTTAGTTTAGGATCCACAAAAGTTATGGTGAATTACTCCTAAAGGAAAGGGCTTTTATAGTATATATTTTTTAATCCACTTAGGACATGCAAAAGGCATGGATGTTAGTCCCCATTGAATTAGAAATAGGTTTTTTCAGGCCTATGACATGGTGTCCGAACTTCTTTTTCATCTTGTTTTGTTTATGGGTGCATTTTTTGGATCTTCTGGATAAATTCTGGCATCGAAGACTACTCCTGGAAATTTCTAAAGGAGTAGGTGTCCCAATAAGAATTGATAAATCTACATTGAATAAAAAATTCGGTATATATGGTAGGGTGCTCACGGAGATTGATTTCTCCTACTGTTGTGGTTATTGAGAATGATGATGTTAAAATTCCAAACAAAATTATAATTGAAAAGTCTCCTAGTTTCTGTGAATTTTGTGGTTGTATAGGGAACCCAATTTCTTCTTGTTTTAAGGTTAAAAAAAATAAATGCATTTCAATTCTCAAAAATCTTTTTTAATAAAACTTTTTCTCAAGGTATTCATTTGACAAAATCAAAAAATTTAAAGCCAAGTGAGTTTAAGAAACATTCTCCAAATAGAACCCGATTCTTGGGCAAAAATAGCATAAGCTCTAAAGTTTTCAAGTTTGTTAAAATCTGAAAATTACCAGCCAAAGTAGGTGAAATAGAAAATGTACAAATCTGGAGATTTTCCTACAATATTAGCTAAAAACAATTCTGATCAGGATGGTTTAATGGAATCAGGATACGTGCAAATAAGGGTATGTGAATCATCAGATGTGGCCAAGTTAAAAGAAGCCATTGATATTAGAGGGGATCTACTTGCTATGGAAGAGTTGGTCCAAAAATATATGAACAAGATCTTTGACCCAGGAAAAGTGGGAAAAAACAAAAATTAAAACTCACAATGGGCCAAGTCAACAAAGGAAGCCCTCGGCTTTCAATGGTAATTAACTGCAACGGATGTGCAAATTGTAACTAAGATTATTCCAATAAAATCAGGCCAAAACTACAATGAAAATGTGAAAAGCAACAAAAATAAAAAAATCCCACGCGTTAATCGAAAAAAAGAGTAGTGAAGGTTACGAGAATAATGTGGAAAAAACAAGTTTAATTCAAAAATTTACTTGGGATAAATAGACTAATCAACTCAGCTGTTCGAAAAGGAGGAGCAAGATAGGAATTTATGGACGTTGGGGAAAATCAATTATCCAAAAAATCAGAATTTAAATTTAGAGGAAATAGTCAACACAAAAAATGATTGTTATGATGAAATGACTCCTCTTGAGGACATTCCAAATTTAAATGAATCAGCTAATTTAATGGATTTAGTGCGAGTAGTGGAGGAAGGGACCAGTCGTGGAATTAATTTATGTGTCGAGTTCCCAATATATGATTTAGGAATGAGTTCGAATTCTACCATAGCTCAATCTTTTATTCAAGACTCGATATGGAAAAATTGTGGAAAAAATAAATATAAAATGTTCAACTCTCACGTCAACATTTCGTTTGATATTTTAGGCAACTTTGAAGATTCAAGAATTCTCTAGCAATTTAGGTGGATAGAATTAAAGATAAAAAAAATTCTTAAGTGGATTTGTTTCCGACCTTATATAGAGAGGAGAAATCGACACTTATGTACAATTTACGACATTCTTTTTCTCGTTCAAGAATTCATAAATTTTCTTAATTTTTTTATTATCGCTTATAAGAGCCATAGAGAGGCTTTTTCTCCTAATTTTTAATTTTCTTGCCAAAAAAAAGGAGTTTCGTGACTACACGATCGTTTCCTAGGCGTTAAATTAGTACCATGCAAGGTGTTTGTCTCTCTTACAAGTCCTCTTGGGGATGTTTTGTGCTTTCTCCCATTAACGGTGTGTTTTCAAGACTAAGTCTTAAGATTTTCAAATTATCTTCACACTTTCAAATTGGGAGTCTCGGGATAACACCATCAGTTCCTTCGAGTTACATTGTTCTTGTAAGAGGTGTTCATGTCTAGTGTAGGACCGTTTGGGGGATTTTTTGCGTTTTTCCTTTTAACGGAATTTTTTTAAGCCTAAGTATTGAGATTTTCAAATTTTTATCATATTCTCAATCTAGAAGTTCCTTGATTAAACGATCAATTCCTTCGAGCTACATTGGTCCCGAGCGAGGTGTTCTTGTCTCGTTTAGGGGTTATTTTGAGTTATCATCCTTTAATAATGTGTTTTTAAGACTATATTTTGATATTAGCAAATTATCAACTTATTCTCAAATTGGGAGTGTCGTGAGGACGCGACTAGTTCCTAGAGTTAGATTGGTCCCATGCGAGGTGTTCGTGTCTCTTACGGGCCTATTGGGGGATGTTTTGCATTTTTGCTCATTAACAATATGTTTTCAAGCCTAAGTCTTGAGATTTTCAAATTAACATTCTCAAATCAGAAGTCCTCTGACTTCACAATGAGTTACTATGAGTTACATTGGTCCCTTACGAGGTGTTCATATCTCGTACGAGGCTGTATGGGGGCAGTTTTATGTTTTTCCCCTTTAACGGTATGTTTTCAAGCCTAAGTCTTGAGATTTGCAAATAATCTTTAGAATTTCAAATAGAGAGCGTCGTGGAAACATAGTCAGTTACTATGATTTACATGGTCCCATGCAAGATGTGCGTGTCTCGTACGAGGCCATTTTTAGGGTTGTTTTGTATTTTCTCCCTTTAACATCATATTTTTAGGTCTAAGTCTTTAGATTTAAAATTTATCATCATATTCTCAAATCAAGAGTTCGGTGACTACACGGTCAATTCCGATGAGTTACATTGGTTTCGTGCAAGGTGTTCGTGTCTCGTACGGAGCCATTGATTTCCTTTTTCTCCCTTTAACTACATGTTTTCAAGCCTAAGCCTGGATATTTACAAATTATCATGACATTCTTAAATCGGGACTCCCTTGACTACATGATCAATTCCTATGAAATACATTGTCCCGCGTGTGGGCTTTATGTCTCTTATGGAGCCATTTTCATGTTTGTTTATGTTTTCACCCTTTAACGACATGTTTTCAACCCTAAGTCTTAATATATGCAAATTATCATCATTTTTTCAAGTCGGGAGCCCCGAGGCTATACGATCAGTTCTTACGAGTAACATTTTTCCTGTATGAGGTGTTTATGTCTAGTACTTGGCCGCTTGGGGGATTTTTTTTCATTTTCTCCCTTAAACGACATGTTTTTAATACCAAGCCTTGAGATTTACAAATAATCATCGTATTGTTAAACTAAGAGTTATGTGAGGTCACAGTCAGTTCCTAAAAGTTTCATTGGTCCCATATAAGTTGTTCGTATCTCTTATGGGGTTGTTTGGCTTTTTCCCCTTTAAAGATTGTCAGGATTAGACTTTGTTTATCTCACACCATTTTCAAAGGGTGCATAGGTTCTTAACCGAGAGAATTGTGAAGATTGGGATACTTGCACAAATGTCACTTTGATTGTTATGGGTGTGATCTGATTTATATCGGGTCAAATGATATCCGCATATATTGGGTGGTGGTTTTGTAAGTAGTTATGAGATCATAATTAAGAGGAAACCACGTTTCGGAGATACTGTGGATTGTGATACCCCCTCGATAGAATTTTATGTTTTATTTCCACCAAGTAAAACCCGATCGGTGGATTATTTTGTAATCCTACTGGAGTAGGAAATAAGTTATGAGAATTAAGAAATTTATTAGATGTTGGTTAAAGTAGATTAACAATAAATTGATTTTACCAAGAGGATATCGGACACTTAACATGGAGAATAATATTATCTACCATAATCAAATTTGTAAATAAGATCTCATTATATCCGAGTGATCTATGAGATAATTAAATTAGAGTGCGGTCAGGATTATTTAGCAGAGTTAATTCACAATTAAATGAATAAAGAAAATAATTAAGGAAAATGTAATTAGGACATTGAGTATTTATTTGGGCCTAATTTAATTATTTGTCGTGGGTCCGTGGTGTAGTCCATATACCTAAGTATCTAGGCCTAGACTATCAATAAACCCTGTTCGACCCAAGATCACCTTTTGTACTTGTAAATAAAGGTGGGAAGGAGTTTTAATCATTATTATGCTTTGTTAAAGTTTGAGAGAGGTGAGAGAAACATATTATTCAAATTTTTATGAAGAGTTATGAAGAGGCCTAAAGAGAGACCCCCGTATCTCACTCATAAGGAATGAATTTCATCTAAAAAGGTGTCCACCCACCTACCTGACATCGAAAAGGATCATACACTAGAAGATCCTAGCATACATAGGGTTTAATTAAGGTGTTTATGATATCTTAGTGGTTATAAATGATTTAATTATTATCTAACTTTGTCTCCTCATACGAATCCCAATAGGATTAAACATGGTATGAATCCTTGAAACCCTAGGTTTAATCTTTAAACCTAGTTCTTATTTTCTTTTCAATGAATGATTACTCAAAGATCTTTATGGATGAAATTTTTTCGCATTCATTGTCAATCCCATGTTGTTTTTCCCAATAATTAGTATCAAAGCCCTGATTGAGATTAATTCTGATTGAAAAGGTCTATATTTTTCACCCCAAAACCCTAGTTGTATCATGTTACATGACTATACAATCTTGTCTATGAAATCATACTAACATATTTTTGCATAAATTTTATCTTTATATCCCTTCCATCATAGTCACTTATGTTTATTTTGTGTGATTAGATCCTACCATGGTTTATCCGTAGTTATTGTTTCGATCCTAGATTAGATATTGTTGTAATATTTACTATTTTATTATTATTTTAATATCGATGTATTTGGAGGATTTGAAAGGGGGGTTGTAATGTTTATTTATAGTTAGAATCATGTATTTATATAGGTTTGGGTGTTGGAGAATGTTTCATGGAGTTTGGTAAAGTTGTGACCGGATGGAGATTTTTGGATGGAAAAATAAGAGTAAGGAGAAGGTTTTTTCCGATACCGTCGATTGATTAACCCCGTGGGAAGATATAGTTTTTAGAGGTTCTTGATGACATTTTAATTGTTCTTGATCCGGTTCTTTATTCTAATCATGTCCAAAGATGTAAAGGAGTTTTTTCAAAAGTAAATATCATTAAGAAATTGTTATGATGCAGTCTACTTTGAGTTGGACTCTATGTCAAAAGGATATCTCTTACAATAAGGACGCTTGGGGTTAAAAAGTTATACTTCAAGAAGGTGTCTAGGCTACGATGGATAGATGAATTTTTGTCCTTATTATTTTATTTTACTTACTGCATATATATTTATTTATATTTGCATGTATGCCTCATTATTATGCAACATAATTTGGCGTGTTAATTAGATTAATTAGGAACACCCATTTTATGTACAACATCGATTTAATTTTGAAACCGACCTAGATCATCGTATTTTCGAAAAAAAATATTTTATTTTATTATTTTTTAAATTGAACTAAATTAGGGGAATTAATTTAAAGGTCTAAATTAAATTTTTATCTCAAGGTTTTATTTTAAATTTAGAATTGTTTTATTTTGGGAAATTTAAAATACTAAGATCGGGTAATTTAATTTGTAAATTTGGAAATCATCACGGATTTGAAACCGGATATTTATAATTAAATGACTAGTTTTTCATTACCCTCCGATTTAAAAAAAAACTAATCAGGATAGGGGTTTCATAATATCCCACGGTCTCCATCGGTGTTTTATGAATCAGATGTGACTAGTTCCTCGAGTCAATTAGGTTGGGTCCCCCCACGGATGAAATAAATCAGGGTATCAAGGATTAATTGAAACCCTTGGGTGATAATTCTGATATGAGAATGTGAGTGAGTTCGACCTCCCCCACAAGCGAGTTCTATTTCAAGGAGTGAACCGGTGGTATACACATAGACATAACTTTTGACATCCTCCCCACATAGTCACTGTCATTAGGAATTAGCGCAAAAGTGGCTAGATATTCATTATGGTGGACAAATGAGTCTTGAACTATATGGACAACATAATGAAAGATAAAAATATGTCTGCTTAAAGATGAGGTGATTTAATCTCCCCGCAAGAAATCTCAACTCATGAAAGAACTAGGATGTTCGACATATAAATTTTAAACATTGGCTGTTAAGGGATGACACTTAAAAATTAATCGAATAGTTCTTATACGTATAATTAGAAATTAAGTTTTTCAATTTCTTGATTCTAAGTTTTGAAAAATTAATTCAACATTTCTTTATTGTTTTAGCCTTAAAGTTTTAACTGGAATAAATTTCAAGGACTGAAATTGCTATAGGAAAATGTTCTAACTTAAGGGGATCATAAACTATTCTAACCCACAATTATCATCAATATTTTGAAATAATGATATGATTAACTCCTCGCGTTAGTTAGGTTGACCCCCCCCCCCCCCATAAATTGTTTTAATCACGGAATGATGGCATTTTAAGTTATATGGCGATTCTTTTAAGTTAAGTGTTACATGTGTTTGGTACCCCCCATGGGGAATTTTTATACATACAATTTGATTTCAAAGAATCGATCGATAAAAATTTATAGAGACCTATAATTGTTTGATGACACTCAAGTTATGATCATGTTCTTAGAATGATTTTCTCATTTGTTAAAGAAAGGATTCTTTGGATAAGACATGGTGCAAAACCTAATACCATTTTGTAATCAGGGAGTGAAGATCATCGATAGCCAAAGGTCAGTGTTAGATGTTTGATGAGAGCTTTACTTATTTCCCAAAAGGGATGCAGGAGGATAATGATAAGAATCAAGTACAACAATTTGGTTTTAAGGAAAGTTTATATTCCTCGATATTATTGAAATAGCTGAAAGATAGGTATTCTCACTTCAAGTAGTTAGAACTTTTATAGCAACAGTATCTTGTTTCCCTTGTTTTGTAAGGAAAAGGACATGATACTGGTTTTCCTCTTAAAAGTAAATACTTTGTTTGTGGTCTAATCTACATCAACCTAAAATGCAAAATCAATATCCAAAATTCAGGCTTGCATCTTATTGGAAAGTTTCTAGGTAGCAGGGATATTACTTTAAACATAGATGTTCCTAGTTATGGGCAATCATAATAAGGAAGTGGTATTAATGGTGGGATATTCTTTTGAATTTATGTGGAGACATAAAGTTAAATTAGGTAAATTATTAATTTACCTATATTAGAAAAGTTGGTTTCTATTTTTTAAATTTATTTAAAAATTAATAATGGGGTATTCGATTGATTTTAACGGTGGGATATTCAATTGATTATATGAAATTATTTATATCAAAATTGGATTTCTTTTATTTGTTTTGGTACATTGGGAAATAATTTATATATTATAAGATTTGTCTCTCCAATAGTATTAGATACTGAATTGAACAATTTTATGGATATTATCATTAAAGAGAATGTTTGCCTCTAGAACCAAACACATATAATGCACTTATGCTGAGGCTATTTTATTCTAATTGGAATTCGAAGACTAGTTTAAAATGGAAAATTTGGTTCACTGGAAATGGAGTCAATTTTAGTCCTGAATCCAATTTAGAATGTAAAATGACCAAGGGGATATTCACATCCCAAATATAAAGTGCCAAAGATGTGTTACATATGGTTCACTGTGATTAATGTGATACGACGAATATTCGAAAAATAGGTGTAAGGGAAAATAATTTAGCTTAGGCTTGGTATTTTTTTTATTTGCCACTATGGCACATTTGGCGTATCCCGTTACAAATCGAAACGTGCAGACAAAATGAACCGAATCTCTAACATCTCCAAAGATCAAGACTTCTTCACATTATGAAGATATAAATCATTTAGGATTTCAAATTTATTTACATTTATATTTGGGAGATTTTTTGTAAATGTTTTCAAAAAAAATTGAGGCAAATTATTTAGACTTAAAAAAATTGAATTTTATTTTACCTCGTTCAAACGAGAAACATATCTCATTTGAACGAAATGGCGATTTCGTTTGAAAGATATATATATATATATATATTTTTTTTTTCTTCGAATGAACATCGAATGAGGGTGTTCTGTTTGAATTCATTTAAAGATTGTTAGAAGCATGTTCTAATGAGATTGGAGTTTCGTTTGAACAAACCCTTCATTTTAACAAAATGACATTCTTGTTAGAACGACTTTTACTTTCGTTGAACGAATTTTGCCACCTCAAAATTTATGTATAACATATAAATACCTATTTCTTAAATATTTTAACAGAGTCTTTTGATAAAATGAAAATTGCATACCTGTTGCAAAAGTCCTCATTCCTTTTATGTCAAAACACCTTTTGATTTAAAAAAAACCTCCATAATATACTTGTGAATCCTTTTAAACCCTACATACTTTCATACCTGACAAATACTTATGGAGAGAGAGGTCTAGTGCTAACCTTATGACCCGGGGGATCACTGATGAAAACAAGGCTGAAGAAAGGTTGATCAGCGGATATCGAGGGTGCCGCCACCTGTGAACTACTCTGGATCCGAGAGGTTTTCTGTAGAGAGTTTTGTAAGTAAGTTGTCCTGTAAAACTATCTAAAGGTATGATTTAAAGGTTTTGCCCTGCAAATGTATTTTTCCTCATATCTGTTTGTACTTGCATGCGTAGTTAATTTTCTGTGTTTGGAACAATCATCACATGCAAACCTAATTTAATCAAAGATTAAAATTTGGTAAAAAATTGGATTTTTGTTTGGAGGCATTTAATTATATAAGTCAACCAATTAAAATCGTGCGCACTCTTAAATTAGTGTCAGAGTCAGTTACACAAATATATTGCGTGATCTTTTTCCTCAAAAATTTTTCTTTGAAAAATTATTGATCTTGAAAAGGCCAGGATTTTAATGGAGAATTTGTGTAATCGAGTACCGATCTTTGATCGTACCAACTATGCATATTGGAAAGCTAGAATGAGGTCTAGTCTTAAGTCAATTTATGAATGCGTCTAATTGCACTACGAAAGATGGTGAACACCACACACTATTGTTATTGACAATGTCGTCAGCCCTAAACCCATGTCTCAATGGATAGAGGGCGAATTTAAATGGAGCAACTTTAATTCTCGTGGTTTGAGTTCGATCTTGGGAGCTATCACCCCTGACGAATTTCACTGCATTATGACATGCACCACTTCTAAACAAGCTTGGGTTACCCTCCATTTCACTCACGAGTGTACTAGTGTTGTTAAATCTTCTAAGCTGTAGAATATCACCACATAATTTGAAACAATCATAATGCTTGAGGCACGACTGTCTGATACAATTAACTCGAGTTTTAATTTTGGTGAAAAAACTACCGTAGACACATGTAGTTAAGAAAATTTTGAGATTGCTTCCCACCCTATTAATTCCTAAGTTTACCTTACTTAACTCATTAGGGATCCTAGACATTCTTATATTAGAAGAACTTGTAGGAGATCTTCAAACGTACGAGATAGATATGTTCCCTAAATTAGTAGAACATAAGGATAAGGGGGATTGCACTTAAAGCCTTATCTAAAAAGAGAGAGCAAGTGTCTAAGAAAAGAGAGGAAGCGTTGTCTGATTCTGAGTTCGACTATGATTTAGATGATTGGCCCCCTTTTTTTAAAAATTTTAAGAAATTTCTCAAATTCAAAAAGAAAAATACTTCCAAAGATAAGAAAAGTTTTGAGAAAGATAAAAAATATAAATCGGGCAAGCAAAATTTTGAAAGAGAAAAGAAAGATTTCTTAAAGAAAGATGAGGAAATATGTTGTGAGTGTGAGGGAAAATGTCACAAAGCTCACGAGTGTTCGAATAGGTTAAAACGTCAAGGTAAAGGAAAAGTTGCCTTAATGTCTACTTAATGATAGCAAGGTCGAGTCGATGACTTCGAGGGAAGAATCATCGCATGGATGTAACTTTACCGCATCCATGGCTAGTCATGCTAGTACATCTAGTGCGCCTCATGATGATGAGGAACCGACTAAACATATGAACGTTTGGACAGTGAATCTAGTCGTTCTGAGGAGAGTGAGGGTGAGAATGTTTTAAGTGAGAGTAAGAGTGACCTTCAGTGCACCTACACTGATCTTTATGCTCTGTCCTTTAAATCTAAGAAATAAAGCAAAAGGGTTAGTGTTGATACCAAATTTAGTCTGCTGACATGGATCAATTGAGTGAAGACACGTGGCAATCTGCGTGGCAATAACAAACACTTCCGAACAACACCTTGACCCACTCAGATACTCCTAGCAATAGATGCTCTCCAAGGAACCATACCGTAACGAGGAACTTTGCTTCCCCGATCAACTCAGACGCTCCGACCAACAAGAGTTCTCCGAGGAACTTTAATACACCGAGCAACTTATGAGTACCGAGCTACTTAGGCAGTCCGAGCTGCACCTCGAATAGAGCATTAATAGCAGGATAACCAACAGATTAACTGCGCATTAAATGCTTATTATTATCATACAGATGTATACGCCTAATGGACAGCTATGTATTATCCTTTCACATGTACAACCTGAGGGCTATAAATACATTGTATCATCCTCATTGTAAGGGGACCGGGAATTTCTTGACAAAACTGGTGATCAAGAATTCCCAAACAGTCAGCAATAATAGAAACGGTGGACGTAGGCCATTCTTATAAGGCTGAACCACTTTAAAATTTCTTTGTCTTATTTTATTTTATCTGTGATTAAATAATTAGATATAATCTAATTTTTTACATCAACAGATTGGCGTCGTCTGTGGGAAATGGCTGGTAACATCGTTTTTCATTAAAAACAATTCATTACAAATGACTGATAATCCAGAACCCAGCAATCGAAACGCTGGAAGCCCTCCAAATCCATCTGCTCTGCCAAGCGTTCCAGATCTGGCTAGAATAATGACAAATCTGGCCCAGGGCCAGACAACCATGCAAGAAACTATGCGATAACTCATACAAACCCTTCATGGCGGAGTACCGACCTATTCAGGACATCGAAGTGTTCAAAGAAATACCCGTTTACTTTCTTCACGTACTAGGCGTACCGATTCATATCGTACTGAGGAGTCTGAACATTTTTCTAATCAACCTGGACGAACTTCGTCAGTACGAGCCACAGATACTGAACAACGTATCACTCTCTCTCCAGAAAGGACTAGTGCGCTAGAAAGGTTAAGCAGGGTATCTCCTTTTGATCGACTAGGTCCTAGGAGTAACAAAAGTCCTCCTAAGGCTGCGTCGAGGAGCTTTCGATGATCATTAGACTTAAGGGAAGGATCTGCCCAGTTGCGACCAGTTGCTCGTCAAGATAAATCACAGGAAGCCACCTCAACGCGATCAGTTTCTCGAACCAACAGGCCCGAGGAAGGAAATGACGCGTGGAAAGGCTCTATTCAAAGGCTGGAAGACAGACTAGGGGAAATAGATAAGGACAAGAAACCCCTACAATGAATTTTTGTTCAAGGGACACCCTTTGTTCAAGCTATTGTGGATTTTCCCACACCGTCAAAGTTCAAAGCACCTGTTGTGACTCCCAAATATGATGGAAAGACCGACCATGTTCTTCATGCAGAAAAATACCAAGCTGCAACCGATATCTATACTATTCCAGATGAGATGAGATGCAGAGCATTCTCAGGAACTCTTACCGGATCTGCTCAAATATGGTACAATAATCTTCCTTGGGGTAAGATCTCAACTTTCGTTCAACTAGCCGAGTTATTCATTGGAAATTTCTATTTTGGGGAAAAGCCAGTTAAACGAGTAGCGCATTTGTTAAGTGTTAGACAGAAAGCTGGTGAGAGTACCAGAGATTATATAACTCGTTTTAATATCGAGAAACTTGAAGTTATTGATTATGAAGAAAAGACAACGATTACCGCCTTGATGAGTGGGCTGCTGCCCAACAAGTTGTACTACACTTTGGCCAAAGATCCACCCAGAACCATGTCAGAATTGATGGAAAAAGCGGCCAAGATCATGAATGCCGAGGAGGCTATGGCTGCGAAGAAGAATATGGACGCCAAAGAAACCAAGGTGGAAGGTGACAAAGTTAAGAAGAAAGAGCATAAGAACAATGGTGGTGACAAATAATAAAAAACAAGGTCGTCATGGGAGGTATTGAAGAAATTTAATAGTTACACTCCTTTGAAGATAGACATCAACCATGTTCTAGAAGAAATCAAGAACAACGAGGAATTAAACTGGCCAGAGAAAATGAAGGCAGACCCTGAGATGAGGAATAAGACAAAATATTGCGATTTTCACAAAGATCATGGCCATATGACCAAAAATTGCATAGCTCTTCAGAATGAGATTGAAACACTTATTAGACAAGGAAAATTGGCAAAGTATGTTGATCGTAGAAATGAAAGAAGAAACAGCGACCGAACAAGAGAAAGGTCTAGATCTCTTCGTCGAGCAGAGGAGAACAAGAAAAGAGACCATGAAGTTGATCCAGAAGACGACCCCGATCTTCCCAAGAGACCAAGGCAGCCAGAACGTGAGGTATTTTCAATACGCTTTGGGTCATTTGATTGTAATGTTATTACAGGTGGAGATGCAGGAGGAGGAGACCTCTGTGAGGCTCAAGCTTGCTCATACATTCAACGAATAAATCTAGCTGAGGAGGATCGCCTGAGAAAGGTAAACAAAGAGATATTGGTCATTGGTTTCTCAAAGAACGACCTCGCAGGTGTTCTATATCCTCATGATGACCCATTGGTGATCAAAATGAGGATGAAGGAAGTAATGATTTCAAGAGTACTGGTAGACAATGGTAGCTCGGCAGACATCATGTTCTACTCGTGCTTCAACAGTTTAAATCTAAATCTATCTCAACTGGAGCCTTATCATAGACCCCTCCTCGGTTTTGCTGGCGAGAAAGTTTTTTCACTTGGGACGATCAAATTGGATATATTCATTGGTACATGGTCTGCTTGTCGAACAGAAAGAATATGCTTCTTCGTGATGGATAAAAATGTTCAATCAACCTACAATATCATCATGGGAAGGGTAGGATTGAAGAAGTTCGAGGCAGTGCCATCTACGGTACATCAATGCCTAAAATTTCCAACAAATTTTGGAGTAGGAGTTGTGAAGGGTGATCAAAAAGTAGCTCGGGAATGTTACTATTCATCTATCGAGCAAGAGGAACTGGAGGAATCAAGAAAAAAGACTACTACCTATCAAGTGGAGGAAGGTGCAAAAATTGAAACATTGGATCCTAGAGATGAGTCCCAACTCGTGAAAGGCCAGGTGGTGGAAGCTACTGAAAACATCATTCTGGACGACGAGCACCCTGAACGAACAACTCAAATAGGTTCGTCGTTGGAGGCCTCACTAAAACAGAAATTGATAACTTTACTAAGAAGCAGAAAGCAAACTTTTGCATGGAGTCATGAGGATATGCTCGGAATAAATCCAAATTTCTTATGTCACGAACTCAACGTGAATAAGGAGATCAAGCCAGTAAAGCAGAGAAGAAGAGTATTTAGTCCCGAGAAGAATCAAGCTATACAGGAAGAGGTTGAGAAGCTCCAGAAAGCTTGCTTTATTGAAGATGTTAAATATCCAGACTGGTTAGCAAATGTGGTGATGGTAAAGAAAAAGAACAACAAATGGAGGATGTGTGTAGATTTCACCGACCTCAACAAAGCATGCCCAAAGGACAACTTTCCCTTGCCCCGAATTGATCAATTAGTAGATGCTACCTCGGGACACGAGCTGTTGAGCTTCATGGATGCTTATTCTGGATACAACCAGATTAAGATGAAACCTGAAGACAGGGAGAGTACTTCTTTCATTACCCCTAGGGGAACTTACTATTATAATGTTATGCCTTTTGGTTTGAAAAATGCAGGTGCAACATATCAGCGACTGATGAACAAGGTGTTTGCAGAACAAATCAGTTGCAATATGGAAGTCTATGTTGATGATATGCTGACAAAGAGCAAGAAAGCTGCTGATCATCTAGTTGACTTAGGCCAGACCTTTGATCAACTAGATAAATATCAAATAAAGCTGAACCCGACGAAGTGCATATTTGGAGTACGAGAAGGCATATTTTTCGGGTACATTGTCAATCAATGAGGCATTAAAGCAAACCCTGAAAAGATCAAAGCTCTGTTAGAGCTGCGATCTCCAACGACGAAGAAAGAAGTGCAAAGTCTTACAGGACGAGTGGCAGCACTCAACAGATTTGTATCGCGAGCAACTGATAGATGTCTCCCATTCTTCAAAACGCTCTGAAAGACTTTTGAGTGGAATGATGAATGTGAGAAGGCTTTTCAAGACTTGAAGAAATATCTGGGAGCACCTCCACTATTGTCCAGGCCAGTGATGGGAGAAAAATTGTACTTGTATCTGGCAGTGTCAGAGAATGCAGTTAGCTCGACTTTAATAAGAGTGGAGAATGGAGTGCAAAAACTGATTTATTACACTATCAAAGCCTTCCGAGGAGCAGATATCAGATATCCAAAGCTGGAAAAATTGTCACTAGCATTGATCGAGGCAAGTAGAAGAATGAAGCCATACTTCCAGGCTCATACTATAGTCGTATATACCGATATGCCACTGAGGCCAACTCTTCATAAACCAGAAAAATTAGGAAGATTGATGTATTGGGCAATAGAGCTCGGTGAATATGACATAATTTATGAACCCAAATCATCGCTAAAAGAGCAAGCAGTAACAGATTTTATAGCAGAGTTCACCTATCCTGATACCACCGAGGAGCAAAAGCTGCTCACCGATCAACCTGTGGATGTTACAGAATCATCAAACCCAAGCCCAGACCAACTTAGGTTGGTAAAAGGGCAAGTAGATGTTACAGAATCATCAAACTCAAGCCCAGACCAACTTAGGTTGGTAAAAGGGCAAGAAGTGATGATCTACGAACAACAAGAAATATTAGGAGAGGGTGAAAGGAAGCAATAAATTTTCCACCGAGGAACTCTGTTAGATCAGAAATTTGAAGATGAGTTACCTATATGGAGTTTATATGTGGATGGCTCATCTTGCACAATAGGCTGTGGGGCAGGGAATGTTCTTAATAGTCCAGACGAGGTCGACATGGAATATGCCCTACGCTTCCAATTCAAAGCTTCGAATAATGAGGCTGAATATGAAGCCATGATTGCAGGTCTTAGTTTGGCAAAAACCATGGGGGCAGAGCAGGTTATTGTCTTCAGTGACTCGAAATTGATCATAAATCAAATAATGGGAGTATATGAAGCCAAAGGAGAATTAATGATCAGGTATCATGCAAAGGCAAGAGAGTTGGTATCATAAATTGCTGCTATTCAGCAAGTCAGAATACCAAGAATGGAGAATGCGAGGGACGATGTCTTAGCTCGATTAGCATCAGCTACTCATACCGAGCTATGAAGAACAATCTGTGACACCCCGCCTAATTAAATACCGGGCGATCACTCCTTTATTAAATTAAATCAAGGTAAACAGTTGGTTCATTCTCAGCATCACTGTCGGTAAAAATAATTTTTCCAATTTAACACCCTAAATAATTAAGCTAAGTGTCAAAACATTTTCCATATAAAACTTTCCAAATTTTAATTAAAGAAAAAGAATTATTTTAATTAAAACAACATTTCTACAATAAAGAATCACAGCAAAATAAACCAAATAACATAATACATTCGTCAATCGAATGTCAACAAATGGAACTAACCACAAATCCATCCTGAATAAATCCCATAGAACAATGCTGGAAATACATGAAATACAAAATCCCAACAACAAATGAAATGATGAAAAGGGTGACACGTGCCCAATAAATGAGAGTAATAGGAGTGGAGTCAATAACAGAAGCCGTCTACTCAAGTGACCTGTAACTCCCACCTAAGCTGCAGCTCGTTCTTCTCAAGGGATCCTAAGCAAGACGCCCCTGTGGCTGGGTACCTGAAATATATACATATATATATACAAGAGAAAGAGAGAAAAAGAAACGGGTCAGAGCCCGAAAGTGTGTTTGATTTTAAAATACGTTAAGCAAGTATTTAAATTGATACAGGCCAATGCAACAACATATTAATTCGACACTCTCTTGAGAAATTATCACCTCTCTTCTAATGTGCACGCCTATCGTACTAACCTTCCCGAATAATTTAGTTTATCTTAACTTACTCATAAGTTTTCAAAACTGAACGATGACAATGTTTTTAAAAAGGTACTTTCAATTTGTAGCACTACTCTCGTTTTAGCTTCATTAAATTATAAAGTTTCCCAGTGTCTTCTCATACTTTCACAAAACAAGTATTTAATAATTTGAGTCAACAACCATGTTCTACTTATCAAATCACAGTAGGCAGTTTAAAGTTTATAACCTCATATATATATTAACTACTCGTATAATATATATATATATAACAGCACCCCAACTAAACTATGGTGCGGGCATACTCTGCTATCCAATCCCCGTATCGCTCACACAAAGGGAAATACAAGTTCGGAATCACTCTCGAACTGTATTAACATATACAAAACAACGTTGAGGCGAAGCATAGATTCCAAGTCCAAGAGGTCAGTACATACCCACACGTCTCTTAGGACCGTCCGACTATCAATCTGATAGCCCGTACCTAGGATCTCTAACTTCTAGGGTACGAATCAATATCCCCCATAAAACAACACATGATAAGATCGTCCCAGCGCGGTAACCTCAGGGATAGCAAGTAGCGCGGGTACGTTTTTCACATGTATATAATATATGTACACACAATCATATAAATATACCCATTCATCATATTAATATAGGTTCCTCCCGTTACCCATAGTCACAACATTTATCCTTAATTTCCCATTATTATGATTACGTATAAGGTTTCGTCTCTAGCCTTAACTCGAAGGGTTTTCTCACTAGTTACGTAACACTCGTGGATTCTATCCATCCAAGTAGCAAAAATCAGTAGGTAAACGTCTATTCGCTATCGTAAGTATTTGACGTAATCTCTCACTTGAATTACGTAGTTTCCTCGTCCTTTAAATAATTGTCCCTAAAATACAATTATCATCTCATAATAAAATTCTCAATACTTAGTCATATGCCCTACTGGTCTCTCCTATATCCCAAAACATTTTATTCATAAAGCCCAAAAGCTATTTCGCGATGAATCATGTTCAATTAATTAAACAAGGGGAAATAAGAGTCTGCCAGGAAGGGTCGATTGATCGAGGTCTGGGGCTCGATCGATCGAACCTTCGATCGATCGAAGCTCTAGGCTCGATCGATCGATCAAGCAGGTCTGCGAAATCCTGCAGAAGTGCAGTTACGGGTTTTACCAAAATTCTTCACCCAAATCAATATTTTCCAACACTAATCGTCCCAAAACACCCACTACAAACATAATCACATATTTCCAGATGTTTTTAACGTTAAGCATGCGTATATCCATCATTAAACATGATTAAACAACCCAAAATCTCATTTAAACATCAAGAACCCTAATGTTTTCTTAACTTTTGTTCTAATCAGTTTTCTCCAGAATTTCCTTCTAACATAACATCAAAAATTCGTGGGTTAATCATCTACTTCACATAATATTTCCAGAATATGGTTATAATGTTTTCTACATGCAAATCCCTATCAAAATTGGGGTTTTCTTCCATTGATTACACTCCTAATCATTCCTACACTAATATGAATATTGCACCAACGAAAATATGCAAGTTAAACACTTGCCTGGGATTTCAGAGGTCTGGTTTCCTGCTGATATTGGTGTGGTTGCGATATCTACGCGTTGGTGGTGACGGTGGTGTTTTGGCCTTGAATCACCTTGAGAGCTCTCTCCTCTCTACTCCAATGGCCGTTCTAGGGTTCTTCTAACCCTAAAAGGCTGACTTAAATGGCTGCTAAGGATGGCTGAAATTCGTGGGTTTAATTACCCTATTTTGTAAAATGACCAAAATGCCCTCCCGGGTCACTAATTAAGTCTAAAAACACCCTGAGACCCGAACCAAACCCCCGGGTACACTTTTCTGACTATCTCAACCCTTCCGGACGCGTTGGCGCACTCAAAACGACCATACGAACAACTTATAAAATATTCACTTTTATATCTCAATAATTAGTCCCGACGCGACACGGGCGCGTCCCGACTAAAATTCTCAAAATTGTTATTTCATTCACTCGTGACTTATAATATAACCCATATCATATATTACTATGCTCATTAGTAATATTCGACAATTTTATATAATTACTATCTCAATAATTAGTCCCGACGCGACACGGGCGCGTCCCGACTAAAATTCTCAAAATTGTTATTTCATTCACTCGTGACTTATAATATAACCCATATCATATATTACTATGCTCATTAGTAATATTCGACAATTTTATATAATTACTAACTCTCGTCACGTTAATAATTATAACATAATTAATTTCCGGATTCTTATTAAATAATTCACTCTCATTAAATTTAATAAAACACCCAAATTAATATAGCATAAAAATACGGGGTATTACATACTTCCCCCCTAATAACGGAATTTCGTCCCGAAATTCAGAAAATAAGGCATACCTGATAAGAACAAATCTGGATATCTCTCGCGCATATCTTCCTCACGCTCCCAAGTGGATTCCTCCACATTATGGTGTTCCCACTGGACCCGCACAAGTGGAACTATCTTCGACCTCAATCTCCTCTCACTATAGTCTAGGATAGCCACCGGTCTCTCCTCGTAGGAGCTATCAGGCTGTAAGTCGATCTCCTCTATCGCGATGTGAGTATGGGCCATATCATCTCGAAGGTATCGTCTCAACGACGAGATGTGAAATACATCGTGAATACGATGTAAATGTTCCGGCAGTCCCAATCTGTATGCAACTGGCCCAATCCTCTCTATGATGGGAAATGGTCCCACGTACCTCGGAGCCAACTTTCCCTTCTTCTCGAACCTCATCACTCCTTTCATGGGAGACACACGTAGTAACACTTGGTCCCCCACATTAAACTCCCTGAAGAACCGTTTCGCATCGGCATGGCTCTTCTGTCTGTCCTGGGCTACTCGAATGCGACCCCTGATCATCTCAATCCTCGCGGAGGTTTCCTGGATCACCTCTGGTCCTAGCAACTTGTCATCCCCCACCTCAAGCCAACAAGTTGGGGAACGACAAGGCCTGCCATATAAAGCCTCAAATGGAGCCATACCAATCGTGAACTGATAAGAGTTATTATAAGCAAACTCTACCAGTGGAAGGTGTGGCTCCCAACCTCCTCCAAAATCGAGAACACACATGCGTAGCGTATCTTCTAACATCTGATTAGTACGCTCTGTCTGCCCATCTGTCTGTGGGTGTTAAGCTGAACTCAACCTCAACTCAGTACCCATAGCCTCCTGAAAGCTTTCCCAAAAACGCGACACGAAAATCTTGTCTCTATCGGACACAATATTCAGGGGCACCCCGTGTAATCTGACAATCTCAGCGATAAACAACTGAGCATACTAACCCGTGGTATAATCTGTCCGCACCGGTAGAAAATGAGCCACCTTGGTCAGACGGTCTACAATCACCCAGATAGAATCGTGGCCCCTCTGTGATGTAGGCAACCCTGTAATGAATTCCATAGAAATACTCTCCCACTTCCACGCGGGTACTTCCAATGGCTGAAGCAATCCTGACGGTTTCTGGTGGTCCACCTTAACCAGCTGACAGGTAGAACACTTGGCCACAAACTCAGAAATGTCCTTCTTCATCCCGCTCCACCAGTATTGTCGCCTCATATCCTGGTACATCTTATCGCCTCCCGGATGCACTGAAAATCGGGACCATGAGAATGAGTCATCACTTCATGACGTAACTCTGCTTCTTCTAGAACCACCAATCTCCCATTAAACCGCAAACCTCCATCAGAACTAACAGAATAGGACTCAGCACCCTCGGCTAGAAGTCGCACAATCTGCTCCTGGCAAAACGGATCTGTGGTCTGCGCCTATATCACCCTCGTAACAATCTCGGGTGTGACTGACATCACGAATATGAAAGAACGTGCTACGGTGTCTTGGTGACCCAGCTCTTTCCACTTTGCTTTCCAGATGTCTGCTACATCTTCTACCGGTCTACGGCTCAACGCATCAGCAACTACGTTGGCCTTCCCCGGATGATACTGTATATCAAACTGGTAGTCTTTCACAAACTCTAACCACCTGCGCTGATGCATATTCAGCTCTCGTTAAGTGAACAGGTACTGCAGTGACTTATGGTCTTTGAACAAACGGAATTTCTCTCCCAATAGATAGTGTCTCCATATCCTCAATGCAAATACAACCGCTGCTAACTCCAGGTCGTGGGTGGGGTAATTCTTCTCATGTGGCTTAAGCTTGTGGGAAGCAAAAGCTATAGCCTTCTCCTCCTGCTGGAGTACTCCTCCAAGTCCCCGTAAAGACGCATCAGTGTAAACCAGGTACTCCACACCCGGTTTCGGTAAGGCAAGGACTGGTGCTGAAGTAAGCTTGTCTTTCAGCTCGTTGAAAGCTAATTAACAAGCATCATCCCAAACATACGGTACCCCTTTACGAGTCAAATTCGTCAACGGACCCGCTATCTTGGAGAATCCCCAAATAAATCTCCTGTAGTATCCGGCTAACCCCAAGAAACTACGTACCTCTGTCGGTGTCGTGGGCTGTCCCCACTCCCTCACTGCTGATACCTTACTCGGGTCAACTGCTATCCCTTGCTCAGAAACAACATGGCCCAAGAACTGTACCTCTCGCAACCAGAATCCACACTTCTCGTACTTAGCATACAACTGATGCTCTCGCAGAGTCTGAAGAACCTGCCTCAAGTGCTCGGCATGCTCCTCCTCGGAATAGGAATATATCAGGATGTCATCTATGAAGACAATGACAAACTGATCCAAGAACTCTCTGAACACTCGATTCATTAAGTCCATGAATACGGCTGGAGCATTAGTGAGGCCAAACGGCATCACTCTGAACTCGTAAGACCCATATCTCGTCAAGAATGCAGTCTTTGAAACATCCTGCTCCCTAATACGTAGCTGATGGTACCCCGACCTTAGATCTATCTTCGAAAAGAAATTTGCTCCCCTCAACTGGTCGAACAGATCATCGATTCGAGGCAACGGATACTTATTCCGTATCGTGACCTTGTTCAATTCCCGGTAGTCCACACACAACCTCAGTGAACCATCTCTCTTCTTCACAAACAAAACTGGAGCGCCCCAAGGTGAGGTACTTCTGCGAATGAAGCCCTGACCTAACAGCTGCTCGATCTGATCTCGTAGCTCTCGCATCTCTGCCGGAGCCATACGGTATGGTGCGCGTGCTATAGGTCTCATATCTGGCAATAAGTCTATAACAAAGTCTATCTCTCGACTGGGGGGTAGGCCTGGTATTTCCTCAAACACATCGGAATATTCCCTAACAACTGGGATCAAATCCAAAGGGATCACAACCTCCTTAGAAGTATCCTCCTCTATGTAATATAAATGAGCGGTCGAACCTCCCTCTGGGTGAGGCATCGCCACTACAAACATCTCTTGCCCCGGAATGGCAAAAACAATGCTCCCACCGAAGCAATCAATCATGGCTCTATAAGATGCGAGCCAATCCATACCAATAATCACATCATGCTCGTGCATGTCTAAGACTAGCATGTCTGCAGGTAATACCAATCTACCAATCTCTACCCCTACTCCTCGTCATATAAAGAATATAAGTGACCCACTCCCCAATGGTGAGTCGACACACGTCACCGTGCTCTCTGCTGTGGCTAACAACCCTAAGGCCTTCGCAAAATGCGTAGCTATAAAACAATGCGTGGCCCCCCGTATAAAATAAAACCCGACCCATAGTACCATGGATAGGAAACGTACCTTCAATCGCGGGTGGTGCCTGTGGAGCTGCTGCCTGGTGGACGTTATAGATACGTCCATACTGTAATTGCCCCTGCTGCACTGGAGCTGCTGGGATGGCTGGTAGGGCTGGCGCTTGGGCTGGAGCTGGAAGGGAAGGTGGAAAAAGTGGCCTCTGTGGCTCATTACGGGCTCCCTGCTGCTGTGGGGCCCTATCGCCTTCTGGGCAATCCTGACGCTTATGGCCGTGCTTGCCGCACACAAAACACCGGCCTCTGAAATTACCTCCCCTCTGTCCCTGCTGACCACGGCCCTGCTGGCCGTTACCTCCACGCCATTGGCCCTGTTGGCCCTGATGTGCACGCTGTTGGCCCTGCTGGCCCTGTTGCTGACCCTGCTGTCGGTGCTGACCCTGCTGATTAGGCTGGCCCTGCTGGCCCTGCCTATAACCCCCATTTCCCTGCCTGGGATCACCCGAACGGAATCGCTTAGCAGGGTCCCCCTGATGGGAACTCTGCTCGTGCTGACGAGTCTGTCCATGAGATGGTGCCCCACCGCCACCGTTACCCCCGGTCCTGCCCTGCTGGCTGGACTCTCCTGCTCTCTTGCTTCCTTGAAGATGGAAGCGGTGATCCTGGCAATGTAGTAATGTTGCATTGAGTACATCAGTGAACGTACTCAGGGATAAGTTCCCAATAAGGTGATGACGAATCCTCCAAGCTAACCCGTCGACAAACAACAAAATCTTCTTGCTCTCAGTAGGTGCCTCATCTGGCACAATGGTGAGAAGTCTCGTGAAATCCTCCTCATACTCTGCTACAGTAAGATTATCTTGCTTCAGATTTAGTAGTTTCCGCCTCATCTCAGTCTGCACTGCAGGTGGAAAGTACTTGCGGTCAAACCGCTCCCAGAACATCTGAATAGGGATCGTGTCCCTCTCCTCCAAAGTAGTAGTGGACTCCCACCACTGCAACGCGGCTCCCACCAGCTTAAAAGAAGCCAATAACTTCTTTTGTACCTCGGTTCACTCATACATGCGAAGATGCCGCTGGATGTCTTTCTTCCATTGGCTAACCGTGACAATATCGGAGCTACCCGAAAACTCAGGGGGATGTGCTTTCTGAAAAGCATCCCGAACCCTCTCCCATGCAGATGGAAGCTATGCTGGTACTGGCGCCACTGCTTGAACCTGGGGTGGAGCCTGATGAATCACTGCTATCGCGGCATTCACCGCCTGAGAAACTATGGCGGCTACTTCATTAGCATTCATTGTGCCTGGTGCCGGAGCTGCTGGCTGCTCGGCCTGGGCATGCCTATCTCTCGGAGCACGTCTCGGAGGCATCTGAAACGTGAACAAAATTTATTAGTCTACAGTTATCATCGGATCTCAAATAGCTGAAGACTTAAACGTAAAAGCAGGAATACAACAATCCTAAAAATAGGGCTCTATAGCAAAAACGTTGAGCTGAAAGCGAAATAAGCCGTACAGATCCTAAGGACACTAGAACCTGATGCTCTGATACCACCTGTGACACCCCGCCTAATTAAATACCGGGCGATCACTAGTTTATTAAATTAAATCAAGGTAAACAGTTGGTTCATTCTCAGCATCACTGTCGCTAAAAATAATTTTTCCAATTTAACACCCTAAATAATTAAGCTTAGTGTCAAAACATTTTCCATACAAAACTTTCCAAATTTTAATTAAAGAAAAAGAATTATTTTAATTAAAACAACATTTCTACAATAAAGAATCACACCACAATAAACCAAATAACATAATACATTCGTCAATCGAATGTTAACAAATGGAACTAACCACAAATCCATCCTGAATAAATCCCATAGAACAATACTGGAAATAAATGAAATACAAAATCCTAACAATAAATGAAATGATGAAAAGGGCGACTCGTGCCCAATAAATGAGGGTAATAGGAGTGGAGTCAATAACAGAAACCGTCTACTCAAATGACCTGCAACTCCCACCTAAGCTGCAGCTCGTTCTTCTCAAGGGATCCTAAGCAAGACGCCCCTGTGCCTGGGCACCTGAAATATATACAAATATATATACAAGAGAAAGAGAGAAAAAGAAACGGGTCAGAGCCCGAAAGTGTGTTTGATTTTAAAATACGTTAAGCAAGTATTTAAATTGATACAGGCCAATGCAACAACATATTAATTCGACACTCTCTTGAGAAATTCTCACCTCTCTTCTAATGTGCACGCCTATCGTACTAACCTTCCCGAATAATTTAGTTTATCTTAACTTACTCATAAGTTTTCAAAACCGAACGATGACAATGTTTTTAAAAAGGTACTTTCAATTTGTAGCACTACTCTCGTTTTAGCTTCATTAAATTATAAAGTTTCCCAGTGTCTTCTCATACTTTCACAAAACAAGTATTTAATAATTTGAGTCAACAACCATGTTCTACTTATCAAATCACAGTAGGTAGTTTAAAGTTTATAACCTCATATATATATATTAACTACTCGTATAATATATATATATATAACAACACCCCAACTAAACTATGGTGCGGGCATACTCTGCTATCCAATCCCCGTATCGCTCACACAAAGGGAAATACAAGTTCGGAATCACTCTCGAACTGTATTAACATATACAAAACAACGTTGAGGCGAAGCATATATTCCAAGTCCAAGAGGTCAGTACATACCCACACGTCTCTTAGGACCGTCCGACTATCAATCTGATAGCCCGTACCTAGGATCTCTAACTTCTAGGGTACGAATCAATATCCCCCATAAAGCAACACAGGATAAGATCGTCCCAGCGCGGTAACCTCAGGGATAGCAAGTAGCGCGGGTACCTTTTTCACATGTATATAATATATGTACACACAATCATATAAATATACCCATTCATCATATTAATATAGGTTCCTCCCGTTACCCATAGTCACAACATTTATCCTTAATTTCCCATTATTATGATTACGTATAAGGTTTCGTCTCTAGCCTTAACTCGAAGGGTTTTCTCACTAGTTACGTAACACTCGTGGATTATATCCATCCAAGTAGCAAAATCAGTAGGTAAACGTCTATTCGCTATCGTAAGTATTTGACGTAATCTCTCACTTGAATTACGTAGTTTCCTCGTCCTTTAAATAATTGTCCCTAAAATACAATTATCATCTCATAATAAAATTCTCAATACTTAGTCATATGCCCTACTGGTCTCTCCTATATCCTAAAACATTTTATTCATAAAGCCCAAAAGCTATTTCGCGATGAATCATGTTCAAATAATTAAACAAGGGGAAATAAGAGTCTGCCAGGAAGGGTCGATCGATCGAGGTCTGGGGCTCGATCGATTGAACCTTCGATCGATCGAAGCTCTAGGCTCGATCGATCGATCAAGCAGGTCTGCGAAATCCTACAGAAGTGCAGTTACGGGTTTTACCAAAATTCTTCACCCAAATCAATATTTTCCAACACTAATCGTCCCAAAACTCCTACTACAAACATAATCACATATTTCCAAATGTTTTTAACGTTAAGCATGCGTATATCCATCATTAAACATGATTAAACAACCCAAAATCTCATTTAAACATCAAGAACCCTAATGTTTTCTTAACTTTTGTTCTAATCAGTTTTCTCCAGAATTTCCTTCTAACATAACATCAAAAATTCATGGGTTAATCATCTACTTCACATAATATTTCCAGAATATGGTTATAATGTTTTCTACATGCAAATCCCTATCAAAATTGGGGTTTTCTTCCATTGATTACACTCTTAATCATTCCTACACTAATATGAATATTGCACCAACGAAAATATGCAAGTTAAACACTTGCCTGGGATTTCAGAGGTCTGGTTTCCTGCTGATATTGGTGTGGTTGCGTTCTCCTCCTCGCGATCTATGCGTTGGTGGTGACGGTGGTGCAAATGGTAGTGTTTTGGCCTTGAATCACCTTGAGAGCTCTCTTCTCTCTACTTCAATGGACGTTCTAGGGTTCTGAATGTTCTAACCCTAAAAGGCTGACTTAAATGGCTGCTAAGGATGGCTGAAATTCGTGGGTTTAATTACCCTATTTTGTAAAATGACCAAAATGCCCTCCCGGGTCACTAATTAAGTCTAAAAACACCCCGAGACACGAACCAAACCCCCGGGTACACTTTTCTGACTATATCAACCCTTTCGGACGCGTTGGCGCACTCAAAACGACCATACGAACAACTTATAAAATATTCACTTTTATATCTCAATAATTAGTCCCGACGCGACACGGGCGCGTCCCGACTAAAATTCTCAAAATTGTTATTTCATTCACTCGTGACTTATAATATAACCCATATCATATATTACTATGCTCATTAGTAATATTCGACAATTTTATACAATTACTAACTCTCGTCATGTTAATAATTATAACATAATTAATTTTCGGATTCTTATTAAATAATTCACTCTTATTAAATTTAATAAAACCCCCAAATTAATATAGCATAAAAATACGGGGTATTACACAATCCCAATTGAAGTTTTATCTGGTCGGAGTATAGATGAAGATTTGACGATGAATTTTATTACCCTTAATTTAGGACCATCTTGGATGGATTCCATCAGGGCATATATTGAGGAGGGGGAATTACCAACTGACAAACTTGCAGCCAAAAAACTGAAGTTTAAAGTTGCTCGTTATGTACTGAATAATGGTATTCTATACAGACGAGGAATTATAGAAGGTTTGGAAAGATGTGTGCATCCCACCGAGGTGAAAGACTTGATTGAAGAGATCCATGAAGGGTCCTGTGGAGCCCATGTAGTAGGTCGGACGCTTTTGCAAAGGGTTATGACACAAGGATACTACTGGCCAACGATGAGGGTTGATTGTATAGCCTATGCCAAGAAATGTGACAAGTGTCAACGCTTCTCCTCTATCCGAAGAACTCCCCAAGCATTGTTAACACCCATTACTTCCCCTTGGCCATTTGTTATGTGGGGAATTGACTTGGTCGGACCACTTCCAACGACCAGAGGAAGATTTAAATATCTCGTCGTCGCAGTGGATTATTTTACTAAGTGGGTAGAAGTTGAGCCTCTTATCGACATGACGTACGAGAAGGTGTATCAATTTATTTGGAAAAATATCATCTGTGGATATGGTCTTCCCCATGCATTCATTACCGACCATGGAACAAAATTTGACAACGAGGAGTTCGCTGCCTATTGTCATCAGTCAAATATCTTGAAGATCCACTTGGCACCAGGCCATCCCCAACGCAATGGACAAACTGAAGTAACAAACAGAATGCTACTGAATGGCTTGAAGAAAAGACTGAATGACGCGAAAGCAAATTAGATCATCGAGCTACAATCAGTACTATGGGCTTACCGAACTACTCCCCGAGCAGCAACAGGGGAATCTCCATATATGATGGCATTTGGAAGTGAAGCCGATATACCTGCCGAGTTGGGTCTCCCGACACACATAGTACTGAATTTCAATTCTCCTGTCAGCGACTTAATGAGAAGATTGGATTTAGACATGCTCGAGGAAGTTAGAGAAGAAGAAGCCATCAGAAATGCTGCTTACCAACAACGAACAACTTTATTTAACAACAAGAGAGTAAAGAAGTACGACCTGAAAGAAGGAGACTATGTGCTAAAGATAGTGATTCAAAAACACAACAAATTGGAAGCAAACTGGAATGGACCTTACCGAGTTACAGAAGTTGTTCGACCAGGAACCTACAGAATAGCAACTTTAGAAGGGCAGGAGTTTAAGAATGCATGGAATGCAGAACACTTGCGCAAGTATTATCAGTTATGTAAACTCTCATGTAATACATTTTCGTTAGTATGAATAAAGTGACAATGTTCTGCCCAGTTCTCTCCTTTTGTTGGAAATTTTTTACGGAATACTAGTGCTACACACTACTCAGCAAAACTCAGACTACTCTACTCAGCAAAACTCAGACTACTTAAAACTATTCCTAAAAATGCCAACTAAGGTTGGTTAGGAAGTAAAACTATTCCTAAAAATGCCAACTAAGGTTGGTTAGGAAGAAAAACTATTCCTAAAAATGCCAACTAAGGTTGGTTAGGAAGTAAAACTATTCCTAAAAATGCCAACTAAGGTTGGTTAGGAAGAAAAACTATTCCTAAAAATGCCAACTAAGGTTGGTTAGGAAGAAAAACTATTCCTAAAAATGCCAACTAAGGTTGGTTAGGAAGTAAAACTATTCCTAAAAATGCAAACTAAGGTTGGTTAGGAAGAAAAACTATTCCTAAAAATGCCAACTAAGGTTGGTTAGGAAGAAAAACTAAAGTGCCAAAGTTGGTCGGTAAGAAAAAATCCACTAACTGTGGTTGATCGGGAATAAAAACCCACTAACTGTAGTTGGTCGAGAAGGAAAATTTATCGACCTTGGTTGGTCGGAAACATTTTATGAGTACGAGAAAGTGATCGAGTAAAATTTTTGATACTCGTAACTTACTACCAAGTTGGCCGAGAAACAAAACATCATTAAGTTTGGTTAGTTGTCAAATGATTACCACAAATTCAAACTAGTCGACAATAAGTTTTAATCAACTCTAAGTTGATCGACAAATAACACAATGTTTTTATCTTTTTAACATATATACATATATAAAGTGTTTTACAACCACAAGGTAATGGCAATCAAGATTGCGAACAAAAATAAAAGTCTTTCATTAAATCCAAAAACAGAATACATTGAGAATGAAATACAAATTAATTATTACATCAAGATGCCTATTCTATTGGTTTCTTCCCCTCTGCTTTTGAAACAGGTTCCTCGCCAGCAGGAGGATCGTCTAAAGCATAAGGGGAGTTTATGAAATTAAGATATTTAAGCATCCTGATGTTCATCACAGATGGTCGATCAAGAAGGTGCTCGGGGCGAGATATTTCAGCATTGGAATGGAGACTATAATCGCCAAGGTATTTGGAAATCAAACACTGAGGGATTGCCCGGGCAGGGACCAGCTCATGTCGAGTTTGAAGGGTGGCACTAGCAAGTCGAGAAACCCAGGATTATGATAATCCCACAAGTAGTGACCTTGTTCCAGTTGCAGTACACCCAGGGCATTCAACCACCCTTGTTTGTAACCTTCATTATTCGCATTTTGGATTCGATCATCCAAATGGTAAAGAGCCTCATTGTAGCCAGCCATCCAAAATTCTCTGGGCTGCTTGTGGAACTGATAATTAAACCTTTCCAACTGATCGTGAAGACTTTTTATAAAGATTTCTTTATTCTCCAAGGCAGACTTCTGTGCAGAAAGCTGCTCGTCCAGATTCCTGATCTTCTTAGACATCTCAGCCAATGCCTGGTTCTTTGCCATCAGTTGGAAGGCCTGGTTCTCCAGAGCAGATTGAGTTCTCTGTTCCTCGACAGTAATTCGAGCAGCTCTTGCTCGTCCCCGAGTAGATGTAGAAGGGCCAGCTCTCTTCAAGGTTTCTAATTCATCCCTCAGGTTGGCATTTTCGACCTCCAAGAAAGAGAATCCCTCGTCGGTCACTGGGACCAAAGCGTTGGAGGTGGAAGCTGCAGACTTCAACTGAGACACCTCTCTTTGCAGGTTATTATTTTCCTGCTCTAACAACTCAGCTATCTGTCTGTGCTCTTCGACCTCACCCTTCAAAGTTCTCTCCCTCACATTGTAAGCAGCAAACAATTTATCGTATCCCTTATCAATACTGAGTTGCTGATACTTCTTCTCGTATCCTTCGTGCAAAAAGGGCTGTAGATTCCTTACATTGTTGTTGAAGCTCTTCAAGAGTTCCTTGGATATCTTCAATCATTTCATAATATGCTACATTTTCAGCCACTGCACGGTCAAGCAGGCACTTCAAATACTGGTAGGCTAAAATTTCTTGCTCTGAAGCACCTTGATCGAGGATGTCAACGATTTGTGCTGCACTCATATCTGCATGACCAGCTTTGAAGTACCCATTGCATTGCCTCAATAATTTTGTATCATGAGCAGACAATAACTCCATCCTGGCCATAAACTAGTAAAAGAAGTGAAAGAAAGAATCAATAAGAGTTCAAATAGAGCATGAAGAAGAGAAACAACAGTATGAATAGGCGAAACTTCAAATTTTATTACATCATAAAGGAGAAGTATAAAATTCAGAGTTACATTTGATAAAGAAAAATAAACAGAGAGAAAAATCCGAACAACTCTACACCTTTTCCTTGTCTCCCAAAACTTTCTCGGGAGGTTGGGACGAGGAGGTAGGTTGCTCGGATGGTACAGATGGTTGCTCGGGGAGTCCTGGAAGTTGCTCGTTTGAAACAATGGATGGTTGAAGTTGCTCGCTGGTGGACTGGATAGATAGGGAATGAGGAATTTGATCTCCCATCACCATAGAGGATTCCTCAGAGGCGGCTTCGTCCTCTTCTTCTTCTTCAGGAGTTGGAGGGGGGCTCGGGATGTGTCGCTGAAACATATCAGAATTTTCATCGACCTTCATCTCTTGCAGAGCAGCGACCCAGCCATCCCTAAAGTATTTGTGGCTACCATATTCCACCTGCGACATCATGGCAGCCGGACCTTTATTCCACCCCTTATCCCAGCCAGTGCTGAAAGACTTTTTTATAGCCAACTTCCTTTTCTCTTTCTCCAAGGAAAGCTTCTCCGAAAGAAGATCCTCGGTAGCCTTCAACTTATTCTCTATTTCTTCCTTTTGACGACCTACTTCACGAAGTCGGCCCAACTCTTCTTTAGCATTTTTGAGCTTACTTTCAAGCTCCCTAGAAATTTTGAGCTTCTCATCGAGCTCTTTATTCTTCTCTTCCAAGTTTTTTATTTTCTTCTCCAAACCTTTGGAGACTTCAACAGCTTGGTTTCTCTCCTGCTCGGTGGAATCAAGTTTCTCCTCCCAAGCAGCCTTATCATCATCATACTTCTGACGAGAATCTTTCAAAGACTGCGTCAGGACCACCAAAGCTTCCTCTACACCATACGAGGAGCTTGAAGCTTTAATAGCTTCATCTTTCTTTAAAATAGTATTAAAACAGGTCACCAACTGGGAAAAGAAAATGATATCAAGTTAGTACACAGATGTAACAAGAGAAAAATGAAAGTTGAGGACAATGATACTTACAGAAGCTATATGACGAGCAGCTAATGAGGTAACCATATCCCGAGAAAGATTTTCTTCCATACCTTGAATCTCGGGAATGATCCAAGACTTCACCGATCTCATGGCAGAGCTCGGGGCAACAAAAGTGGGAACATCACTTCCAGTAATCGGGGGCTGAGAGATGGATTCAGCCAAATTGATCGAGGAGCTCTTCTTCAGCTTCCTTGGGGGAACAGGAATGGTCTCGACTAACGATGTAGTCTTAGTCGGAGAGATAACAATCACCTGGCTTGGAACATCGGCCTTGCTCGGAGCCACTGGGGGCTTCTCGGCAACCTTCACAGTAGTAGCCGTAGGGGGTGAATCAATCTTCTTTGTACCCTCTTCTCAAACATCATGTTTACTTCTCTTTGCCTCTCCAGCAACAGAGACAGATTTCTCGAAGATGGAAGGAGCTCTTCTTTTCTTCATTCTTTCACTCAGAGGGATATGAGACTCAAGTGAAGAACTTGCAGAAGCAGGTACTGATTCTACCTCACTTGTCACCGAACGAGCAGTAAAAGATGAGGTGTAACTCTTATACTGCAACAAATATGAAGCCGACCTGATATGCTCGTCAGCAACAGTCTGATGCAAACCCCATATAAGTTTTAGATGTTTTAAATTAACTTCTGTCTCTTTTGGAGACCTTCTTTTGCTGTCAACTGCAAATAAATAAAAATTAAAATATCAGTGACACATTTTATCAAACACAAAGGAAGCATAATTTCAAAAATAAAAACAACCTATCCCATTGCCATAGGGAGGACATCTAGGACCCTGGTACACATCATTTCCAGTCAGTGGAGGGTATTGCTAATTTTTCATAACAACCCCGTGCTCGAAGTAGTCCCTATTGGCATCTGGGAGATTGACCACTAAAGCCCTATTTAAAAACCTAGTTTTTAAATAAAAATTATTGTCACCAAAAGCCCATCTATAACAGAACATAATTTCTGGAATTCCTATACGAGTTCCATGAATTTGATTTAATCTATGAACTCCGTTAACTATTCTCCACGTATTGGGGGCTATTTTTGCAGGAACCACGTCAAAATATTGACAGAATTCCGGACATAAAGGGTTTGGGGGAAAAGAAAAGCCACATTCAGCGACAAAGAGACTGGGGAACCAATGTCTTTCAGTCGAACGAAAATAATCTGATGGCTTAGAAAGTTCCTCCAAAATAACCCATGAAGGAATAGAGAAATCAGAACGAAACTTATCAAGCGACTCTACAGGGTAAACCATGATGAGTAAAGGAAATCAAAGAGAAAGAAGAAGATCTTACAGGAAAAAGGATGAGTCTGTTGACAACGAATGATGAAAGGGATGAACGTATAAGAGAGAGAGATAATTGAAAACTCAAAGAAATAAATTTGAAAAAGTAGAAGACGAGGGGATTTTCTGCAACGCTTAAATACCCTGTCTTGGGAATGGGTAAAGATAATGATTACAAGAAGAGACGGTTACGTTACCAGCAGCTAAAAAGATAAAAAGGGCGCGGGAATCGAAGCGGTTATAAAAATTCAAAAAGTCCGATTCTACGAATTTGGAAGGATAAATAAATACAAAAGAAAATACTCCTAAATTTTAGGTTGACCATTTAAAATCGCCATATTTTGAGAAAGAATGTTCCACACTCCTCAAATTTCGAACTGTGAAACATTGGGGGCTTCTGTTGATACCAAATTTAGTCTGCTGACATGGATCAATTGAGTGAAGACACGTGGCAATCTGCGTGGCAATAACAAACACTTCCGAACAACACCTTGACCCACTCAGATACTCCGAGCAATAGATGCTCTCCGGGGAACTATACTGCAACGAGGAACTCTGCTTCCCCGATCAACTCAGACGCTCCGACCAACAAGAGTTTTCCAAGGAACTTTAATACATCGAGAAACTTATGAGTACCGAGCTACCTAGGCGGTCCGAGAAGCTTAGGCGGTCCAAGCTGCACCTCGAACAGAGCATTAATAGCAGGATAACCAACAGATTAACTACGCATTAAATGCTTATTATTATCATACAGATGTATACGCCTAATGGACAGCTATGTATTACCCTTTCACATGTACAACCTGAGGGCTATAAATACATTGTATCATCCTCATTGTAAGGGGACCGGGAATTTCTTGACAAAACTGGTGATCAAGAATTCCCAAATAGTCATCAATAATAGAAACAGTGGACGTAGGACATTCTTATAAGGCTGAACCACTTTAAAATTTCTTTATCTCATTTTATTTTATCTGTGATTAAATAATTAGATATAATCTAATTTTTACATCAACAGTTAGCTAAGAGAGTTCTAGCTCTAGGTAAAGAGTTGAGAGAGGCAAGAGAGAGGTAGTCCTTGGTGAGAGAATATTTGGGAGATAAGGTTTGTTTAGTTGAGAGAGAGAATGGGGACTTAACCAATAAGGTGAATAGTCTTACGAGAGATCTCCAAGCATCCGTAGAGACTCATGAGAAACTCTAAGCCCTTATATCACAACTTTATAAATATCTCAAATGTGCTCGAAAGGTTAAGGTAACTATGGAGGATACATCGAAGAAGGTAGGTAAGATGCTCCTCGGCCCCGCTTTAGGTTTTAGTTAGAGGCATGGAATAGGTTTTAATGGCTCATCCACTTTCAATACCACACCGAAACCAGTTTTGAATTCGTGATAAATCCTTATGGACCTAAACCTAAACCACAAAAGAGAGTTCTACCTAGAAAAGAAAACCGAGGTCGTCCTAATCCTATTTATGTTTGCACTTTTAGCGAAAGAAGAGTTCACCTTAAAGATTTTCACTATAAATTAGGTAGAACAAGGAGTACACAAACTCCCGTATACCACTTTAGCAACTTTTCTAGTCTTAGGGAGTCATTGACTTTCCATAGTTTAATGGAAGAATTTCAATGGATGTCTTTGCCATTTGAGAATGCTTACAATATTTTAACTAGAATAAAAAAAATAAGGGAAAACAAAAGGTTATTGGCACTTAGGTACCTAAGAGAGATGACAAAGTCCTTCTTGTTCATGTTGCTCTCAAGGCTCAAAATACTTCCTAATGGTATTATGACAGTGGGTGTTCTAGGCACATAACTGGCGACGTCTCATTTTTTATTCACCTTGAGGATTGCAAGGAAGGTAAAGTCACCTTTGGTGATGGGAGTATTCTAGCATTATAGGATGTGGAAATATTGACATACCTAAATTTTCTAACCTAAATAATGTGTTGTATATGAAAGGGTTGAAAGAGAACTTGATTAGCATAAGCCAACTTTGCTACTCAAACTTTGCGATAAAGTTTGAATGGTCCGAATGCAATGTTTGTGATCAATTCGATAAACTTTTACTACAAGGTGTGAGGACATAAGATAATTATTATAGGATTGTGCCTAAGTACTCCTTTGTGGTCAACAGTACCACGGTCTCCACTACGAACTTTTGGCATCAATGGCTAGGTGATGTGAACTTTAGGGATCTCGATAGATTAGTGCATAAGGACCTATTTTGTGGCTTTACATCTATTGGTAAATCAACTTCCTTGGTTTTTGGACCTTGATAACAAAGTAAAAAAATTCGAAGTCCCCATCAGAAGTTGAAGTCTATTACTACTCCCCTTGTTTTGGAGTTCATTCACATGAATCTTATGGGTCCTACTCGCTCGGAGAGCTTAGGTGGTAAGAGACATTCTCGCAATGGTTGATGGCTTTTCTAGGTAATCGATTGTAGGATTCCTTAGAGACAATTATGATACTATTCCATTCCTTATAACCCAATGTCATGTCCTACAAAACTAACACAGTGCCACTATTAATTGGATGTGTAGTGATAATAACACTGAATATAAATAAGCGCAAGTGGATAGCTATTGTGATGGAGTGGGAATCAAATATGGATTTTTGATCGTTCTCACTCCTCAACAAAATATGATTATTGAGAGGAAGAACTGGATGATAAAAGATATGGCTAGATCCATAATTCTTTGGAGAAACATTCCTAGACGTTTTTAGGCAGAGGCGGTTAGCATTGCATGCTATACGGTGAATAAGAAATATCGTTTTCCACACACACTTCACATGCCTTGTGAGTTATGGACAAGAAAAAGATCCAACCTATCATATTTTTGTGTGTTTGGGAATAAATGCTGCATCTTAAGAGATAGAGAGCCCTTAGGAAAGTTCATATCCTACAATGACGAGGGGATATTTTTAGGATGTCCATTGATGAGTAGGGATTACCAAATTTATAATCTAGATAGATCTAAGGTTATGGAGTCAATAAATGTCACCATAGTTTGAGGATAATTCACCCCACGGTGACGATCCCAGCATTCCTCGTTCTACCACGGTGGACCCATTCATGTTTTAGAGGAGACACCATCTTGGGTTTTAAAGAGTCATGACCCTTTTACTATACTTTGTTATCCTACACCAGGTGTCAGTACTAGTTCTAAACTCAAACATATTGTTATTCATCTGTGCTACACATCCCTAGTCGAATCCAAGAATGTGAAAGAATCACTCATGGACAAGAATTAGATTTTTGCTATGCAAGAAGAGTTACGTCAGTTTAGAAAGAATCATATTTGGGAATTGGTCCCCCGACCTAGCGATACTAACGTGATAGGTACCAATTGGATTTTCAAGAATAAGGTGGATGTAAATGGTACCATAGTTCTCAATAAGGCTAGGTTGATCGCTCTAAGCTACACGCGAATCGAAGGTGTAGACCTTGATGATACATTCTCTCCTGTCACTAGGCTTGAGTCCATTCGCTTACTACTCACCATAGCATGTCATTTGCGCTTTAAGTTATATCAGATGCATGTCAAGAGTTCCTTTCCGAATGGCATTCTACAAGAGGGGTTTATGTGGAATAACCAAAAGGTTTTGAAGATCCTAAGCACCTAGGACACGTCTACTATCTTATGAAATCCTTGTATGGTTAGAATCAAGTACCCCATGCTTGGTATGAGAGGCTTACTTCCTATCTATTAGCTCGTGGTTTCAAGAGAGGGCGAGTAGATAAGACGTTATTTGTGAGGAGAGAGAGTGGTGCCATTTTGGTTTCCCAAGTATATGTGGATGACATAGTCTTTGGACCCGCGTGATCCTACCATTATCGCACCTTTGAGAAGGATATGGAGAGTGAGTTTGAGATGATCATGGTAAGTGAGCTTACATTCTTCCTAAATCTCCAGGTTCATCAGCTTGAGGATGGGATAATCATATCTAAATCCAAATATGCAAGAGACCTTGTGAAGAAATTTGGTCTAGACTCTGATAAGAACTCATGCACATGTATGAGTACATCGACAACGCTTAGTATAGATGATTTTTAAAAGGACGTAGAGCAAACCTTATATCGGAGTATAATAGGTATTCTTTGTTACCTTACCTATGGTCATCCCGATATCGCCTTTAATACTGGAGTCTGTGCGTGATACTTGGTGTTCCCAAAAGAGTCCCACTTACACGCTATTAAACGTAATATCAAATACGTAAGTGGAACTATTTCATACCGTATTTGGTATTCCTTTGATAATGATGACCATTTGTCCACTTATTCGAAGGATGACTGGGCCGAGAAAGTAGAAAGTTGTAGGAGCACTTCGGGCGGGTGTTTCTATTTTGGGAGTGCTCTTATCTCTGGTATGAGCAAGAAGAAAAACTCCATATCTTTGTACATGGACGAGGCTGAGTATATAGCTTCCATGAGTTATTACACGAAACTCTTAAAGATGAAGCAAATTTTGGAGGATTACTACATTTTCATAGGGAACGATGACTATTTGCTATGGTAATACGAGTGCTACACACATTTCTCATAATCCAGTTCAAAATTTGCGCACAAAGCACATTAGGATACACGAGTACTTTATTCGAGAACTAGTTGAGGAAAAGGTCATGTCCTTAAGCTTTGTGAGAATCGAACGCCAGTTAACCGATATATTCACAAAACATTTACGTGCACTTTGATTTGAGGATCTTAGAAAGTTTAGGTATTTGAACCATTGACTGAATTCAGATATGTTATCTATTATAGGATGATTATCATGATTATTTGCATTTATTCCTATTGCTAGATTGTATTACTATTGTATTATTATTTTTCATTTTGATATATTTTTTGAAAAATCCAAAAGTTTTGTCTTTCGATTTTTTTTTTCAAAAATACAAAAAGATTTTCTTTTTTTAAGAAAAAGTGAAAAAGGAAAAATGATTTTATTTTAATAATTTCTTTGAAAAATCCAACAAGAGTTTTTATTTTTTTAACACCTTATATGGTTGGACATTAAAGATGTCGGACTCACCCATTCATTCCATATCCACGTGACTGTTTTATAGTGTTTTCAAATGTGACATCATTTTATATATGTGCTTAATAATGTGTGGAGTCATTAAATTGGGATGTGATGATAACTTGCTACATGTTTGACTCATTGTCTCCTTTAATGCACATGAGCACGAGATTATATGAGTATTGTACTTACCTATTACATATCTATCATAGTGTTTTCATATCAATTTTGCTTTAAGACGAACCAAATGTAAAAAATGAGATAAAACAAGTTATGCATGTAAGAACCATTTCCCGAATGTAAATCATTTTTTCGATAAAATTGTTATATATTAAGCAATAAAAAGGGGCTACGAAAGAAAAAGTCTTTGCATTAAAATCCACCATTTGCAATGAAAAGAGACTAAAAAAATTAAATACACATAAAAATAGAAGTGCCATGCCAGTTTTGTTTGAACATTGATGCTTCACTATAAATGAGCATTAATTTCTTCAAAATAATTTAGAGTATTATTTCTATATATGAGATTTTGAGGGAGTTAAGTAAAAGATCAATGGTATTTCACAAACTATAAAATCCTCGAGAAAAATATTACATAGTTTTGGGCATCATTGTTGTGAAAATCACATACGTTGGTTATTTGTTAATTAGGTTACGTCAGTTTTACATGAGTTCACCATTTTTAAACCTAAAGTAGATTTTGAGACCTTTCGTTAGTGGTGTCTCTATCCTTCTTGAACATTTGTTTTGTTTGTCTACATTGATTAACTTATGGAATATATTCACACCCCTACATTCCATTTCCATGATTCGGGTATTTTTGTGTTTATCCATAGTGTGATGTATTTGTAAACTTTTATACTTAAAAAATTTTGAAAATTTTCAAAAATAGTTTGTGGAGCATTTGAAATCATCATTGCATGTTCATCATTTCTATATCTTTGTGATGATATCATACACTTATCTGTGATGTTATTTATACTTCCTATATAGTTTCTACTCCTTTGTCTATTTCAGACAAAAAAGGGGAGAACAAATTAGAGTTTGATTATTGAGATTTATGTATTTTTATTTTCCATGTCAAACTCTATCCATCATGGACATATGTATTTGTTTCATGTGTATAGGTTCCCTTGGGAATTGATTAGAAGAGAAGATCAAGGTACGATCAATAACAAATAGAGATTTAAGCCAAAGTTTATGTATCTATGCCATTCCATTTTTAGGGTTTAAGAAGGGTATTAAATATTTGGGATTTTTTTGTAAGTTGTATTTTGATTAAGTTTTTTACTAGAATATCCAAAGGGAGGAGATTTGTAAGGGAAAAAAATTTAGCTTAGGCTTAGTATTTATTTTATTTTCCACTATGGCACGTTTGGCGTATCCATTACTAACCGAGATATGCCGACACGATAAACCGAATCTCCAATATCTCTAAAGTTCAAGACGTCTTCACATTATGAAGGTATAAATCATTTAGGATTTTAAATTTATTTACATTTATATTTGGGAGATATTTTTTATAAAAATCGAGGCAAATTTTTATAAGTTAAAAGAATTAAATTTTATTTTACCTCGTTCGAACGAGAATCATATCTCGTTCAAACGAAATGACGATTTCGTTTGAAAGCTCGTTTGATATTTTCTTTAAATGAACATCCAATGAGGGTGTTCTGTTTGAATTCGTTTGAAGATTGTTAGAATCTTATTATAACGAGATTGGAGTCTTGTTCGAACCAACCCTATTTTCATTATAATAAAATGACATTCTCGTTCGAATGACTTCTAGTTTTGTTTGAACGGAGTTTTCCACCTCAAAATTTCTGTACGACATATGAATACTTGTTTTGTAAGGATTTTAAATGAGAATTTTGATAAAACAAAACTCCATACCTGTTGCAAAAGACCTCATTCCTTTTAGGTCAAAATACCTTTTGATTCATAAAACATTGTCCCTAATATACTTGTGAAACCTTTTAAAACCCTAAATAGTTTCATACTGGATAAATACTTGTGGAGAGAGATCTCTACTGCTGACCTTGTGACCCATGGGATCACTGCTGAAGAAAACGCTGATCGGTGGATACTGAGGGTGGAGCCCTAGTTTGAGTCATTTTCTTTAGAGACTTTTGTAAGTACGATATCTTGTAAAACTATCTAAAGTATAGAAATAAAGGTTTTTCCCTGCCAAGAGATTTTTCCTCATATCTGTTTGTACTTGCAGGCCCAGTTAATTTTCTATGTTTGGAATAATCATCACATGCTAACCAATTTTAATCAAAGATTAAAATTTGGTAAAAGTTTGGATTTTTGTTTGGAGGCATTTAATTTTATAAGTTAACCCATTAATATCGTGTGCACTCTCAATAGGAGGTTTTGAGTGATTCATCAAAGGTTAGTATTATATCCCAGTTGTCTACACTAAGTATTCCACTTCAGAATCGTGTTGAGGAAAGGAAGAAATAAGGCTATGCTGTATATGATAATGTCCATGTTTGGTTATTCATGACTACAACACTGTTATTAGGATTTTTATGTAAGATACATGCATATACATTCTTAATTTAATTTCTTCTTAATCGGTATCTTCAACTTACATTGAACATAAAATTTTTAACAACTTACCCTCCTGCTCGTCATCTAGGCTAGAGGAGATAACAACAGGAAATGTCTCATCCTCTCCTAAGTATGCATATTTGATATGGGAGGGGAGTTTCTTTAATTCAAGAGTTGGAAACTTTTCGTCGGAGGGAACAACGCGTGTATCCCGTGGTGGTAACTCCTCGAATTTAGAAACCCAATTCACATCTCTCGCGTCCTCGTCCGACGCTCTCTCATCGAGTAACTCTCTTAACTCCCCAATCTCCCTCTCGTACTCAGTATACGTCCCCTCACTCTCATTGCTCGAAACCAGACAGGATCCTAAGGCATCGCCACAATAATTCTCCTCAATGTACTCCTCTACTATCTCATCTATGAGACTCACCGCGTGAATATCATCTTCCTCCCCCATATGTTGGGCTATGTTGAAGATGTTGGTCTCCAATGTCATATTCCCCAAAGTGAGCTTCATTCGCCCATTCCTTGTGTTAATAATAGCGTTAGCTGTCGCTAAAAATGGGCGCCCGAGAATGATGGGAACATGATTGGTCGAGATTAAGGAGGGCTCCGTGTCCCAAATGACAAAGTCTACCGAGAAGTAGAAAGTGTCAACTTGAACGATCACGTCCTCTACTACACCTCGTGGGACCTTCACAGTTCGATCCTCTAGTTGGAGAGTGATTCTTGTGGGCATGAGGTCGCCCAAATCAAGTTGCCTATAAATGGAGTAAGGGAGGATATTGACACTTGCTCCCAATTCTAGTAAGACGTTTTCAATTTTGTTCTCTCCAATGATGCAGGAAATGGTGGGTGCACCGGGATCTTTGAATTTAGGATGGAGCTCATTGAGTAGGATGGAGCTCACGTTCTGTGCTAGGAAGACATTCTTCTTTACTTTCATCTTCCTTTTTACCGTCAACAAATCTTTGATGACTTTTGCATAAGCTGGAATTTGTTTGATGGCATCGAGGAATGGTAAATTCAGCTTTACCTGCTTTAGTATTTCTAGCACGTCATCACGTGGATTTCCTTTCTGGGAAAGAATCAACCTTTGAGGAAACGGTGCCGCGGAGGGTGGTTTCACAACTACCTCAGGCTCACTAGTGTCATCTTTATCACTCTCATTTGAGGGGACATCTTCGGCCTCTTTCGTGCCGGGCGAAATCACCTTATCGTTGGTTGGGTCGTGTGGGGGAGGTGATAAATCAACGACTCTCCCACTACGAAGAGTGGTCACAGCTTGACATTTCTCCTGATGATCAGTAAAAGTGGAGCTAACACTATTTTGACCTTGGGGAGGTCTTTGGCCCTGGGCAGGAAACTTGCCCTTCTCTTGAATGCTCAACGAGGATTGAATTTTGGACAGATTCGCATTTATGTCGCCAATTAGACGATCATATTTGGCATTGGTTGCGGTCTGGCTAGTGATGAATTGATTCATCGTATCCTCGAGAGTTCTCCGCTGTGGCGGGATATAATTTCCATGGGGTGGCGGTGCTTGCACATGACCTTGCATGTGTGGAGCTTGTTGAAATTGTTGTGGAGGAGGAGGGGCAACATGCGAAGGAGGGTTCATTGCGGCATGTTGTTGCCCGTAACTAAATCCGGGATGATTTTTCCACGAAGGGTTGTATGAATTACCGTGCGGGGCACCGAAATTACCCTTAAAGCCTCCTATACCACTAACTTGCTCCTGCAACATTACTTTGCAGGCGGGTATCGTCGGGCATTCCTCAGTTGAATGTCCCGCCTCACAAATCGCACACACCTTTTCGACGGGATTCTTGATAGATCCAACTACCTCGCATAAATCTCGAAATCCTTTCTCAAGGGAGTCCAATCGAAAGTCCGACATAGAGGTCTTATCTACATGGTGTAGGCCGGACGCCGATGGAGTGGTGGTCGCTTGACGATTTCGATTCTGAGCATTAGGATCAGAAATATCCTAAGATTGGGTAGTCTCGGCGACATACCTCAGGTGAAGCTCAGCATCGTGGCAATCTAGCTCGATAAACGGACCACTACCCATGGTTTCAATGAGTTGCTTGGAGTTAAGGTTCAACCCATTATAGAGGAAGGAAATGATTTGGGCTGTATCAAATCCATGATGGGGGCATGAAGCAGTTAACTCATTGAAACGCTCAAAACATCGATGGAATGGCTCATTATCCAATTGCCTGAACGATTGAATCTGAGCCTTTATGGAGATTGTTCGATGTGGTGGAAAGAACTTCTTGAGAAATCTGGATTGTAGCTCGTTCCACGATGGAATTGAGCTCGGAGGTAAATACCATAGCCATGTCTTAACTTTATCTTTTAACGAGAACGGGAAGAGTTTGAGGCGAATCACCTCCTGTGTGCAAGTTTGATCGTTGAGGGTATCACACACGTCCTCGAATTCCCGTATATGCAGGTATGCCTTTTCTGAATCCATACCGTGATAGTGTGGTAGCATCTGGATCATCCCATTTTTGAATCGAAACTGCCCAGCATTATATGGGAGTATAATGCATCCCGGAGTGACAGTGCGCTCGGGATATAAGAATTCTCTCAACGGGCGGTACGGAGGCTCTTCCTCACCGGTAGTTGCATTACTATGCTGCGACATCTCTATCTCACTAGATGATTCGGTGCTCTCACTGGGTGTGCACGACGTGTGTCCTACGAAGGAGAAAGGAGTGTTGCTAGAGATTGAGTGTGACGGGGTGGGAGGTGGGATCCAGAACTGTGGGGCTTGTGGAGTGTGGGGACTATCAGGATTATACTCAACAAGTGGATTTTCATGAATGCTGGTTGGAGTATTATGGGGTGTGGGAGTGGTTTCAGAATTTTGCATTAAGTTTGTGAGAGATGGTGGTGAATCTTTTTGTGCTTTTTATATATTTTTTTTTTGATTTTTTTGGATTTTTGAATTTTTGGTCAAAGCTTTGGATTGACTCGATCTAATCCTAAGTCTACCTATCTCCCCGGCAACGGCGCCAAAAACTTGACACGACTCAGAATGTGTCTCTAAAGTGTGTACTCTCTAGGCTCAAGTGCAAGCCTGTCGTTCAAGTAATAATCCGACAAGTCGGGTATCGATCCTCAGGGAAAAAGGACACCGAAGTTGTGACGACGGGATAAGACTGACGAATCCTAACGATGACTCTAAAAAGAAAAGAAAAGATTGATTTGGTTTTTGGGATTCGATTACACTAAATGCAATTATGAAAGTATGGTAAAAAATGCAGCAACTAAATGACCTAGATTAAGAATGAAGGATTGAATTGAACTTTTAAATGAGATGATGGAAAAATAGGACGGGAATACAATCCCCCAACCCTAGTGTATTGCAGTATAATATTAATCATAAATTTATCTAATTAATATGACCCGGAATTTAGTACTCTCAAGCATTACGTATACGAGGTTCAAGCCCGCGTCGTACTTAATCAAAGGACAAGTAAATCAGTATCACGATAACGACACTCGAATTGTATTCTCAATCATCCTGGTTACCCAGGGGCAAACGAGATATTTAGACCTACAATTGTTGTGTCCCTACGCAATACGGTCAAAATTAATTACTAAATTCAGAGGATTAACTTTATACGTGCAATGACCACATCAGGTTGGGTTCATGTAACCCAACCTTGGAAATCTAGCCGGACATACCGAAAACGATGAAAACAGTGTTTAATATGCAAGAATTCATGATTAATCTAAGGACAATTGATAAAATACTGTAAAAGAGAATCACAAAGAAGAAATAACTCACTAAAATTACCCAAGGAACAATCGCAGCAATAGATAAAATTGGTGATCACACAAACTTGGAATAAACCTTCAATCCTTGAATAAAACTGGAAATTCTATCTACAACTAGGGTTTGTGGAAGAAAATGAGAAATTAAAATTAACTCCCCACGTTCTAGCCTCTTTTACAACGAAAATAATTCGGGTTTTTATACCCTACATGAAATTCCAAGAGGTTAAGTATAAGTCGGAGTCTTTAGAGGAGAATCAGAAAACAAATCTCGATGGGCGGACCGGTCCGGCCCTTAGGCGGATCGGTCTGCCTCTAAAGCGGATCGGTTCTTTTATTTTCCAGGCGGACCGGTCCGGGGCGGATCGGTTCTTTTATTTTTTGTGCTCTTCAGTTTGCCTTCGGTTCGCAGTCCTCTGGAGTTTGCACAGCGGACCGGTCCGGGTTGAGGGCGGACCGGTCTGCCTATTTGACTTTTCTCTGAAACTTTGACTGTCCATATCTTTTGCTCCGGGTATCCGATTGAGGTACCGTTTCTTCCGATGTGCTTGTGAGGATGATACCTTCAACTTCTCTTTAGGTACCTCATCCGGATTCTGGGTAGAAATGACTCTTTTGCCCTTTTGACTTTTCTTGTTGACTTTTTTATTCTTCCGATTTCCTTCTTCCATTTCTTGACATTAGATACCTGTAAAATCATAACGAAATACCAGAAACTTGGTGTACTTGTTAGGATAAGTCAATAGCAAGATTATGAGATAAAGTCAATCCAATTACGTTGTTCGAGGTGATTAAAGTACCGAAATTAGGGGATAAATTGGGAAGAATTTATGCCTAATCAAACCCCCCTAACTTAGAACTTTGCGCGTTCCGAGCAATGTAAAAGAATTCTAGCAAGGCTCAACTCTTGAAAAACATTTTATTGGGATAAAATACCTCTTTCGCGGGCACGCGATTGCATTTAGCGTATGCAACAAGCCTTTAAACCCCTAGGTTACCCTAGTGGGACGAGTTGTGTCTCGTGAGGGTTTGCAGAGAATATACCCACAAAATTCGACTCAAAGAACTTCAAAATACCCAAAAATTGTATAATTCAAACTTTTCCAGAAAATAGTCATCATTAAGTCATGTCTACAAGTCTCAAACTGTAGTGCGTGTGTGCGAAGCCAGAAATATAACCGCCAATTTCCACTGATTAATCATTACGTTACTTATTCGAAAATTCGTTTTGATTTCAAATTCTCACGGGAAGCTCTCTCAAACGAACTACTCGGAATATGGCTTTTTCTCTCGGTATGCGTGATAATAAGAGTAAATATAATGGACGCAAAATTACGCATACAATTAGGAAGACGGAAATTTCATGGTGAAAGGATCTCATCAACGGATTACGGTTTTAAAAAATGGGAACATCGCCTCTATTTCGTGCATTTAGCTTCTTATATTATCTTTTGGTGTATTAACTCTCCACGCAGTACTCAATTTTCGCAATTTGGACTCGGTTAGGACTTTTTCGGGTTTAAGGTTGCATTGGGTAAAATGAAGGAGGTAAGGAAAGTTGGAATTGGAAAAACCATTCGTGATGTCCATTTGTGCATTTTCCGGGCTATTGCTCATCTTTTTCTATTATTTGTTGAGCATTCTTCTATTTTTTTTTCTTGCCCCTTTTTGTTGCACTTTTCGGACTTAAATTCTGATTCTTTTTTTTCATTTTTTTACAATTCCGGGCCATTTTGGGTTTTTCGGGTTGTCAAACGAAAGGGAAAATTGTTTGGCTCAATTTGGGTTGCAAAGGGTAATTTTTCGCTACTTTTTCTGGCCAATTTTTTTGGGATGACAAACGAGGGCCTACTTCATTGTCCAAAATGTCAATTGCGTTACCATATGCGTTTCGAGGTGAATTTAAGTTTAGAGACTAATTTGGCACGATTTTCAAGGCAACATTGCACACATTTTTTTCAAAACCGATCAAAATGAAAGGGTTGAGATCCTTGACAACTTATTAAGCGCTAAAAAGAACTTTGAGTTAACAATTAACTCGGATTGATTTAAAATCTCGCAAAACGTGATAGGCTCGAATCTCACCGGGTTTGTTAATCTCCACATTTATTCGGTAAGTCGTCAATTTTCGCACAATTTCCATCTTTGGTCAATTTCGGCTTTGTGTATGTTGACTTTTTACACTTTGAGACTCCAATTTGACTTTTAATGATATTTTTGAAAAATTTGAATTCCAATTTTTATTTATTTTGAACAAAAATATTTTTGGATTTTTCAAAATTTTATGATTTTTTTGGAAATTTTGGGCATTTTTGAAGAATTTGTGAAGTTTTAGAAATATGCACTTGTGACCCCCCCTAACTTAAACTTTTGCATTGTCCTCAAGCAAAAAGGACTAAAATCTAAATAAGGCAAAATAATAAGTGCAATAATTAAAACAAACAAATATAGAAAAATGCAACTTTATATATCATAGGACTGTGGTACAAACAGGAATACAGCATATGTAGGATGTGAGAATAAATACATCAAAACAGTCCCTAAGCAACAAAACATCACGGGGGAGGGAAATGGGAAGAGCTGGGCGCGTCGGGGCCATAGGGGTCATGAAAATGTGATGGGAGTGGCTCATAAGGATCCCCTAGGCGTCGGTAGATATCCGCTTGCCTTCGAGCCGCTCGATTCTGATCTCGTTGGTAGTCGATCACAAAGGTGTCGAACTTGTTCTCAAAGTTCTCGAATCGGGTCTCAAGGGTGGACAACCGGGTCGAGATATCGGTACCCGCCCACTCAAAGTCCGGGTCATCCTCCTCGTCCGCCGACTCGTCGGCGGCGGCGACGTCACCCATCTCAACGTATGCTTCGGCGGCCTCCTCCTCCTCGCTCTCTTCCGAGGCAGCCTCTTCCTCGCTATCATGCCCCCGACGTGCCCGGATTATGGCGAGTTATTTGGCACTCTTAGTGCGAGTGCCCTGTCCAAAGGGACCGGGAAGCCGGGTGAGGTCGGCAGGGGCCTCAATGCCGGTGTCTTGGAGTATAGACGTGATCAAACGGGCATAGGGAAAAGGAGCGGTACCCTTCTCATCCAAAGAAGCGGCAATGATGTCGGCATACAATGTGCGGGCCAAATGGATGGAGGTTTGGGGATCGAAGAGATGGTAGGTCAAGGTGGCTTGCCGAGGCCTCATGGCGGAATCGTTGGACGTTTGAAGAATGTTGGCGCATACGATTTGGAAAGTGAGGCGCGCCGTTTCATTGAGTCGTCCAACCGCGACGGTTTGGCCCGCCCAAGCCACGTTTGGAGCAATGCGCGCCATGACGACGTCCTTCGCGACTGGAGGAACGTTCCGAGGATATGTGAAGTCTTGGGGGTCCGGGACACCAAAGGTGGCCAATTTGGCCGTGAGGAGGGCTAAGGAAAAAGGAACGACCGTTCCATCAACGTAAGCTTGGGCCTCAAATTGGTCCGTCCGCACAAGCGTGCCATAGAATAACCGGACCTCGGAAGCCCACACGACGTCATGGGGTTCGTTGAGGAAACGACACCACCCCCGGGCCATGAATAGGGGCGTGACAGAATTGGGCAGCGCATTCCATTGGACCGCGCGCTCCATATGGAGTTTGCGGTTTGACCCGAAAAAGTTGGTGCACCATCGCTCCTCTTGGCGGGAGCGGAACTCGTTGCTCCCGGAGTGTAGGATGTCGGTGGATGCGTATTTGGTGGGAGGAGCACGGGGGGCCATGGAGACTAGGCAGAGAGAAGGAACTGAAGAAATCTGGAGAGAGAGGGGAGAGAAGTGGTGTTTGAGGTGTGAAGAGAAGGGGAGGAGGTAGGGTTGAATTTATAGTGGAGGGGGGAAGGGATTTGGAGGGAAAGGGTGGTTGGAGGGAAAGGTTTTTGGAGGGAAAGGGTGTATGGGGAAGTGGAGAACCAAATGGGAGGGAAGGATGGTGATTGGGGGGAAGGGGGGGTGAATGGGGGGAAGAGATTCAACGAATCTGCAGAAGGCGGACCGGTCCGGTCCAGGGGCGGACCGGTCCGGTCCTTTAATGTCCAGAAAATTCGACAGGCGGACCGGTCCGGCCTAAAATTAAAGGAACCGGTCCAAGGGCGGACCGGTCCGGCCTAAAATTAAAGGAACCGGTCCGGCTTGGGTGTTTTAGGCTGGAATTTCCCCGAAACTGGATTTCAACCTCTCTTCCTCGAAATATTGCACTTTTAAAACGCGCTCCTCTCCCAATATAGACTAAGGACCTCTCAACATCCCCGGTCACCCGAATTGCTCAAAATCTCGAACCTGCACATGCTAACCCTGAATGTACCAAAATCCTAACGACACTCACTAACGCACACGACACACACGACTCTCACCCCATACGCGTCGGGGGTGCGATGACCTAACGAAAATAGTTCACTCTACCCCGTAAACGGGGTCCGACAACCAAACGGTGTCGACTTCCTCTTCGCAAGCCTCAAGATATGGCTTTAGGCGTTGGCCATTCACTTTGAATGTATTTTCCCCTTTTAAATCTTCTAATTCGACAGCTCCGTGGGGGAAAACATTCTTGACAACAAACGGGCCAGACCATCGCGACCGCAACTTGCCCGGAAAGAGATGAAGCCGAGAGTTGTAGAGAAGAACTTTTTGCCCGGGAAGAAACTCTTTGCGTCGAATGATGCTATCGTGAGCGAGTTTCATCCTTTCTTTAGCAATTTTGGCATTCTCATACGCATCATTGCGTATCTCCTCTAACTCATTTATTTGAAGCTTGCGAGCTTCACCAGCTTTATCCATGGCATAATTGAGCTCCTTAATTGCCCAATACGCTTTGTGTTCTAACTCCACGGGGAGATGGCAAGGCTTGCCATACACGAAGCGGAAAGGGGACATGCCAAGCTGATTTTTGTATGCGGTGCGATAGGCCCATAGCGAATCGTTCAGTCTAATTGACCAATATTTCCGGTTAGGATTGACGGTCTTCTCGAGAATGTTCTTGATCTCACGATTCGCTAGTTCGGCTTGCCCATTTGTTTATGGGTGATACGTCGTTCCAACCTTGTGGACGACGCCATACTTTCTCATGAGCTTCTCAAATGGCCTATTGCGAAAGTGCGTGCCATTGTCGCTAATTATTGCTTTCGGTGCGCCGAAGCGAGAAAGTATGTGTTCCTGTAGGAACTTTATCACCACCTTACTGTCATTAGTCTTAGTAGCTATAGCTTCTACCCATTTAGAAACGTAGTCTACCGCGACTAGGATGTATAGGAAACCAAAGGATGGGGGGAAGGGACCCATGAAGTCAATACCCCAACAATCGAATATCTCAATGATGAGTATGGGGGTAAGGGGCATCATGTCGCGGCGAGAGATGGCTCCCATCCGTTGGCACCTATTGCATGACTTGCAAGCATCATTTGCATCCCGGAAGATTGTGGGCCAATAGAGGCCGCATTGCATAATTTTAGCGGCCGTCTTTTTCGCTGAGAAGTGGCCTCCACATGCTTCCGAATGACAAAACTGGATGACCTTTGGAATCTCGTCATCCGGTACACATCGTCGGATGATTTGGTCGGCGCAGTATTTAAAGAGTAAGGGATCATCGTAGAAGAACATGCGTGACCAAGTAAGAAACCTCTTCTTATCTTGCGGTGTCCAATCGGGAGGGACGGCTCCCGTGACAAGATAGTTCACTATGTCCGCAAACCAAGGTAAAGAAGAGGTAGCAAAAAGTTGCTCATCCGGAAAGTATTCGTCTATGGGAATGGGATCACTAGGTACGTCGGACGAAAGCCGAGACAAATGGTCGGCGACGACGTTTTCTACTCCTTTCTTATCCTTGATAGAGAGATTGAACTCTTGTAGGAGTAGGATCCACCTTATGAGGCGCGGCTTGGCGTCTTTCTTCGCAAGTAGATACTTTAAAGCCGCGTGGTCGGTGAAGACAATTATAGGAGAACCAATGAGATACGATCTGAACTTGTCAAGGGCAAAGACTACTGCTAGTAACTCCTTCTCCATGGTAGAGTAGTTGAGTTGAGGTCCGGTAAGGGTCCGGCTAGCGTAGTAGATGACATGAGATTGTTTATCTTGACGTTGGCCCAAAACGGCCCCAATCGCGTAATCGCTTGCATCACACATAAGTTCGAATGGTAGGGACCAATCCGGAACTTACATGATGAGAGCGGACACGAGCATGTTCTTTAATTTGTCAAAGGAGCTTTGGCATGCCTCGGTCCACTCAAACGGGTTGTCCTTCATGAGAAGGTTGCTTAAGGGTCTAGCGATAGCGCTAAAGTCCTTAATGAACATGCGATAAAACCCGGCGTGACCCAAAAATGAGCGCACGTCTTTAAGCGATCTCGGTGGGGGAAGGTCAGCTATGACATCTATCTTAGCCCTATCAACCTCTATGCCTTTAGATGATACTATGTGGCCAAGAACTATTCCTTCAGTGACCATGAAATGGCATTTCTCCCAATTCAGCACTAAGTTCTTCTCCACACACCTAGCAAGTACTTGTTCCAATTTTTCTAGACAAAGATCGAAAGAGGTGACAAAAACGCTGAAATCGTCCATGAACAACTCGAGTCCTCTTTCGACCATGTCACTAAATAAGCTCAACATGCACCTTTGAAAAGTCGCGGGTGCATTACACAAGCCGAATGGCATACGTTTGTAGGCAAACGTACCAAAAGGACAAGTGAACGTCGTCTTCTCTTGGTCAAGTACATCTACCTCAATCTGGTTATATCCGGAATAACCATCAAGGAAGCAATAATAAGGGTGGCCCGCAACTCTCTCAAGCATTTGATCAATGAACGGCAAGGGGAAATGATCTTTTCTTGTTCCCGCATTGAGTTTCTGGTAATCAATGCAAACACGCCAACCGGTGGTGGTGCGTTGGGGAACAAGCTCTCCCTTATCATTCTCAATCACAGTCATAGGGACGACTTGAATAGGGCTCACCCATTTGCTATCCGAGATTGGGTAGATAATCCCGGCATCTAATAGTTTAATGATCTCGGTTCTCACAACTTCTTTCATGTTGGGGTTCAGTCTTCTTTGCATTTCTCTAGAGGGATTGACGTCCTCTTCGAGGTGAATCTTGTGGGTGCAAATTAGAGGACTTATCCCCTTCAAATCAGTTATACACCAACCAAAAGCACTTAGGTGCTTCCTCAAAATTTTTAACAACTTACCCTCCTGCTCGTCATCTAGGCTAGAGGAGATAACAACAGGAAATGTCTCATCCTCTCCTAAGTATGCATATTTGATATGGGAGGGGAGTTTCTTTAATTCAAGAGTTGGAAACTTTTCGTCGGAGGGAACAACGCGTGTATCCCGTGGTGGTAACTCCTCGAATTTAGAAACCCAATTCACATCTCTCGCGTCCACGTCCGACGCTTTCTCATCGAGTAACTCTCTTAACTCCCCAATCTCCCTCTCGTACTCAGTATACGTCCCCTCACTCTCATTGCTCGAAACCAGACAGGATCCTAAGGCATCGCCACAACAATTCTCCTCAATGTACTCCTCTACTATCTCATCTATGAGACTCACCGCGTGAATATCATCTTCCTCTCCCGTATGTTGGGCTATGTTGAAGATGTTGGTCTCCAATGTCATATTCCCAAAAGTGAGCTGCATTCGCCCATTCATTGTGTTAATAATAGCGTTAGCTGTCGTTAAAAATGGGCGCCCGAGAATGATGGGAACATGATTGGTCGAGATTAAGGAGGGCTCCGTGTCCCAAATGACAAAGTCTACCGGGAAGTAGAAAGTGTCAACTTGAACGATCACGTCCTCTACTACACCTCGTGGGACCTTCACAGTTCGATCCGCTAGTTGGAGAGTGATTCTTGTGGGCTTGAGGTCGCCCAAATCAAGTTGCCTATAAATGGAGTAAGGGAGGATATTGACACTTGCTCCCAAGTCTAGTAAGGCTTTTTCAATTTTGTTCTCTCCAATGATGCAGGAAATGGTGGGTGCACCGGGATCTTTGAATTTAGGAGGGAGCTCATTGAGTAGGATGGAGCTCACGTTCTGTGCTAGGAAGACATTCTTCTTTACTTTCATCTTCCTTTTTACTGTCAACAAATCTTTGATGACTTTTGCATAAGCTGGAATTTGTTGATGGCATCGAGGAATGGTAAATTCAGCTTTACCTGCTTTAGTATTTCTAGCACGTCATAACGTGGATTTCCTTTCTGGGAAGGAATCAACCTTTGAGGAAACGGTGCCGCGGAGGGTGGTTTCACAACTACCTCAGGCTCACTAGTGTCATCTTTATCACTCTCATTTGAGGGGACATCTTCGGCCTCTTTCGTGCCGGGCAAAATCACCTTATCGTTGGTTGGGTCGTGTGGGGGAGGTGATAAATCAACGACTCTCCCACTACGAAGAGTGGTCACAGCTTGACATTGCTATTGATGATCAGTAGAAGTGGAGCTAACACTAGTTTGACCTTGGGAAGGTCTTTGGCCCTGGGCAGGAAACTTGCCCTTCTCTTCAATGCTCAACGAGGATTGAATTTTGGACAGATTCGCATTTATGTCACCAATTAGACGATCATATTTGGCATTGGTTGCGGTCTGGCTAGTGATGAATTGATTCATCGTATCCTCGAGAGTTCTCCGCTGTGGCGGGATATAATTTCCATGGGGTGGCGGTGCTTGCACATGACCTTGCATGTGTGGATCTTGTTGAAATTGTTGTGGAGGAGGAGGGGCAACATGCGAAGGAGGGTTCATTGCGGCATGTTGTTGCCCGTAGCTAAATCCGGGATGATTGTTCCACGAAGGGTTGTATGAATTCCCGTGCGGGGCACCGAAATTACCCTTAAAGCCTCCTATACCACTAACCTGCTCCTGCAACATTACTTTGCAGGCGGGTATCGTCGGGCATTCCTCAGTTGAATGTCCCGCCTCACAAATCGCACACACCTTTTCGACGGGATTCTTGATAGATCCAACTACCTCGCATAAATCTCGAAATCCTTTCTCAAGGGAGTCCAATCGACAGTCCGACATAGAGGTCTTATCTACATGGTGTAGGCCGGACGCCGATGGAGTGGTGGTCGCTTGACGATTTGGATTCTAAGCATTAGGATCAGAAATATCCCAAGATTGGGTAGTCTCGACGACATACATCAGGTGAAGCTCAGCATCGTGGCAATCTAGCTCGATAAACGGACCACTACCCATGGTTTCAATGAGTTGCTTGGAGTTAAGGTTCAACCCATTATAGAGGAAGGAAATGATTTGGGCTGTATCAAATCCATGATGGGGGCATGAAGCAGTTAACTCATTGAAACGCTCAAAACATCGATGGAATGGCTCATTATCCAATTGCCTGAACGATTGACTCTGAGCCTTTATGGAGATTGTTCGATGTGGTGGAAAGAACTTCTTGAGAAATCTGGATTGTTGCTCGTTCCACGATGGAATCGAGCTCAGAGGTAAAGACCATAGCCAGGTCTTAGCTTTATCTTTTAACGAGAACGGGAAGAGTTTGAGGCGAATCACCTCCTGTGTGCAAGTTTGATCGTTGAGGGTATCACACACGTCCTCAAATTCCCGTATATGCAGGCATGCCTTTTCTGAATCCATACCGTGATAGTGTGGTAGCATCTGGATCATCCCATTTTTGAATCGGAACTGCCCGGCATTATACGGGAGTATAATGCATCCCGGAGTGACAGTGCGCTCGGGATATAAGAATTCTCTCAACGGGCGGTACGGAGGCTCTTCCTCACCGGTAGTTGCATTACTATGCTGCGACATCTCTATCTCACTAGACGATTCGGTGCTCTCACTGGGTGTGCACGACGTGTGTCCTACGAAGGAGAAAGGAGTGTTGCTAGAGATTGAGTGTGACGGTGTGGGAGGTGGGATCCAGAACTGTGGGGCTTGTGGAGTGTGGGGACTATCAGGATTATACTCAACAAGTGGATTTTCGTGAATGCTGGTTGGAGTATTATGGGGTGTGGGAGTGGTTTCAGAATTTTGCATTAAGTTTGTGAGAGATGGTGGTGAATCTTTTTGTGCTTTTTATATATTTTTTTTTTGATTTTTTTGGATTTTTGAATTTTTGGTCAAAGCTTTGGATTGAATCGATCTAATCCTAAGTCTACCTATCTCCCCGGCAACGGCGCCAAAACCTTGACACGACTCAGAATGTGTCTCTAAAGTGTGTACTCTCTAGGCTCAAGTGCAAGCCTGTCGTTCAAGTAATAATCCGACAAGTCGGGTATCGATCCTCAGGGAAAAAGGACACCGAAGTTCTGACGACGGGATAAGACTGAGGAATCCTAACGATGACTCTAAAAAGAAAAGAAAAGATTGATTTGGTGTTCCCAAAAGAGTCCCACTTACACGCTATTAAACGTAATATCAAATACGTAAGTGGAACTATTTCATACCGTATTTGGTATTCCTTTGATAATGATGACCATTTGTCCACTTATTCGAAGGATGACTGGGCCGAGAAAGTAGAAAGTTGTAGGAGCACTTCGGGCGGGTGTTTCTATTTTGGGAGTGCTCTTATCTCTGGTATGAGCAAGAAGAAAAACTCCATATCTTTGTACATGGACGAGGCTGAGTATATAGCTTCCATGAGTTATTACACGAAACTCTTAAAGATGAAGCAAATTTTGGAGGATTACTACATTTTCATAGGGAACGATGACTATTTGCTATGGTAATACGAGTGCTACACACATTTCTCATAATCCAGTTCAAAATTTGCGCACAAAGCACATTAGGATACACGAGTACTTTATTCGAGAACTAGTTGAGGAAAAGGTCATGTCCTTAAGCTTTGTGAGAATCGAACGCCAGTTAACCGATATATTCACAAAACATTTACATGCACTTTGATTTGAGGATCTTAGAAAGTTTAGGTATTTGAACCATTGACTGAATTCAGATATGTGATCTATTATAGGATGATTATCATGATTATTTGCATTTATTCCTATTGCTAGATTGTATTACTATTGTATTATTATTTTTCATTTTGATATATTTTTTGAAAAATCCAAAAGTTTTGTCTTTCGATTTTTTTTTTCAAAAATACAAAAAGATTTTCTTTTTTTAAGAAAAAGTGAAAAAGGAAAAATGATTTTATTTTAATAATTTCTTTGAAAAATCCAACAAGAGTTTTTATTTTTTTAACACCTTATATGGTTGGACATTAAAGATGTCGGACTCACCCATTCATTCCATATCCACGTGACTGTTTTATAGTGTTTTCAAATGTGACATCATTTTATATATGTGCTTAATAATGTGTGGAGTCATTAAATTGGGATGTGATGATAACTTGCTACATGTTTGACTCAGTGTCTCCTTTAATGCACATGAGCACGAGATTATATGAGTATTGTACTTACCTATTACATATCTATCATAGTGTTTTCATATCAATTTTGCTTTAAGACGAACCAAATGTAAAAAATGAGATAAAACAAGTTATGCATGTAAGAACCATTTCCCGAATTTAAATCATTTTTTCGATAAAATTGTTATATATTAAGCAATAAAAAGGGGCTACGAAAGAAAAAGTCTTTGCATTAAAATCCACCATTTGCAATGAAAAGAGACTAAAAAAATTAAATACACATAAAAATAGAAGTGCCATGCCAGTTTTGTTTGAACATTGATGCTTCACTATAAATGAGCATTAATTTCTTCAAAATAATTTAGAGTATTATTTCTATATATGAGATTTTGAGGGAGTTAAGTAAAAGATCAATGGTATTTCACAAACTATAAAATCCTCGAGAAAAATATTACATAGTTTTGGGCATCATTGTTGTGAAAATCACATACGTTGGTTATTTGTTAATTAGGTTACGTCAGTTTTACATGAGTTCACCATTTTTAAACCTAAAGTAGATTTTGAGACCTTTCGTTAGTGGTGTCTCTATCCTTCTTGAACATTTGTTTTGTTTGTCTACATTGATTAACTTATGGAATATATTCACACCCCTACATTCCATTTCCATGATTCGGGTATTTTTGTGTTTATCCATAGTGTGATGTATTTGTAAACTTTTATACTTAAAAAATTTTGAAAATTTTCAAAAATAGTTTGTGGAGCATTTGAAATCATCATTGCATGTTCATCATTTCTATATCTTTGTGATGATATCATACACTTATCTGTGATGTTATTTATACTTCCTATATAGTTTCTACTCCTTTGTCTATTTCAGACAAAAAAGGGGAGAACAAATTAGAGTTTGATTATTGAGATTTATGTATTTTTATTTTCCATGTCAAACTCTATCCATCATGGACATATGTCTTTGTTTCATGTGTGTAGGTTCCCTTGGGAATTGATTAGAAGAGAAGATCAAGGTAAGATCAATAACAAATAGAGATTTAAGCCAAAGTTTATGTATCTATGCCATTCCATTTTTAGGGTTTAAGAACGGTATTTAATATTTGGGATTTTTTTGTAAGTTGTATTTTGATTAAGTTTTTTACTAGAATAGCCAAAGGGAGGAGATTTGTAAGGGAAAACAATTTAGCTTAGGCTTAGTATTTATTTTATTTTCCACTATGGCACGTTTGGCGTATCCATTACTAACCGAGATATGCCGACACGATAAACCGAATCTCCAATATTTCTAAAGTTCAAGACGTCTTCACATTATGAAGGTATAAATCATTTAGGATTTTAAATTTATTTACATTTATATTTGGGAGATATTTTTTATAAAAATCGAGGCAAATTTTTATAAGTTAAAAGAATTAAATTTTATTTTACGTCGTTCGAACGAGAATCATATCTCGTTCAAACGAAATGACGATTTCGTTTGAAAGCTCGTTTGATATTTTCTTTAAATGAACATCCAATGAGGGTGTTCTGTTTGAATTCGTTTGAAGATTGTTAGAAGCTTATTGGAGTCTTGTTCGAACCAACCCTATTTTCATTATAATAAAATGACATTCTCGTTCGAATGACTTATAGTTTTGTTTGAACGGAGTTTTCCACCTCAAAATTTCTGTACGACATATGAATACTTGTTTTGTAAGGATTTTAAAAGAGAATTTTGATAAAACGAAACTCCATACCTGTTGCAAAAGACCTCATTCCTTTTAGGTCAAAATACCTTTTGATTCATAAAACAATGTCCCTAATATACTTGTGAAACCTTTTAAAACCCTAAATAGTTTCATACTGGATAAATACTTGTGGAGAGAGATCTCTACTGCTGACCTTGTGACCCATGGGATCACTGCTGAAGAAAACGATGATCGGTGGATACTGAGGGTGGAGCCCTAGTTTGAGTCATTTTCTTTAGAGACTTTTGTAAGTACGATATCTTGTAAAACTATCTAAAGTATAGAAATAAAGGTTTTTCCCTGCCAAGAGATTTTTCCTCATATCTGTTTGTACTTGCAGGCCCAGTTAATTTTCTATGTTTGGAATAATCATCACATGCTAACATATTTTAATCAAAGATTAAAATTTGGTAAAAGTTTGGATTTTTGTTTGGAGGCATTTAATTGTATAAGTTAACCCATTAATATCGTGTGCACTCTCAATAGGAGGTTTTGAGTGATTCATCAAAGGTTAGTATTATATCCCAGTTGTCTACACTAAGTATTCCACTTCAGAATGGTGTTGAGGAAAGGAAGAAATAAGGCTATGCTGTATATGATAATGTCCATGTTTGGTTATTCATGACTACAACACTGTTATTAGGATTTTTATGTAAGATACATGCATATACATTCTTAATTTAATTTCTTCTTAATCGGTATCTTCAACTTACATTGAACATAAGATTGGCCACAAACTCATTCGAGGACATGTTTGGATTTAGGGGTGCCCGAAATTATTATTGTGTAAGGATCCAAGGAGGTTAAAATTAAGGACATAGGTATGTATCTTCATTAGTTATCCCAAAGGTTAAAAAGGCAGTTTATATCACACTCCTAAATACAAGAAGGCCATTAATTGCATCAATGCCCAGTTCTTGAAAGAGAATTATGTAATAAACAACATGCCCAAGTGTAAGTTATTCTTATAAGATATAATGGAACATCATATTACCATTGTTACGAGACCACTCATACACAATGAAATACAACCTAATATCGATAATACACTACCTTATCAGTGTAATAGCATTATCGATGATTAGGATACACGTGTTACTTACATTGGATAATAAGTGGTGCCATGTCGTAGTGAGAGAATCAGGAGCCATCCTGAATGGTTAGTATTTATGGGCAATTATTTCAATGAGATTCTAGGTAAACACCAACCGGGTCTCGAGAATTATAACGACACATTCCAAGATAATAACTTTTACTTTGACTTATGACCATGGATACTAAATGGGATTTTATGTATTCAAATAAGAATTGGGGACTTGTAGACTTGCTGATAGGGTAATGAGGTATTATTGCGATTCTTTTAATGTGATTTTATGTATTCAAATAAGAATTGGATACTAAATGGGATTTTATGTATTCAAATAATGAGGTCTTATTGCGATTCTTTCAATGTGAAGACTACATTCTTGAATGATTGTCTTGATAAGTACATAATATGAAAATCAAAGTTATGTAAGCTTGCAAGAGCCGTTTATGAATTTACACTAACATCAAGGTCTTGGGTAACTCAGTTTGATCAGATAATCAAGTTTTGGTTATAGTTAAAGTTTGATTAGTACTTGTTGGTATAAAAATCATGACGAATATGTGGTGGTATTTCTAAGTACCATTTGTGGATATTAATTGCCTAGCAGGAACGACAAGGGAGTATTATCTTAAATAAGAGTGTGGTTGTCCGGGTATTTAATATAAAGTACGTAGGGTAAGACATACACACCGTATTGATCAATCTTTTACTAGAGTGGTTGCAAAGTATGTTGAGCTTATCCCAAGTCGACTATATCATTTTTTGTACATATGATTGGCATCAAGATTTCATAAAATGAATTTCTTTTCAAGAATGGATTCACTATGCCTGGGAATCAATATCTAAGGACATTTAATTAAAATGGGAAGAACGAGGAATATACCTAATGCTTTGACGGTGGGAAACATTATACATGATATTTTTTACTAGACCAAAATCTATTATGCCTTTGGCATCGTCCATAAATTTCATAATAATATTCTTAGAACGTCTAGGCATAAAGACTAGGTTTTCAGTCGAATAATGATTTCATTTTCTTATCTTGGAATATGTGTTTACCTGAGGAGGTTGAGATAGTTGGAGGAGTGTGAGGCAATTTTGGATTACAGACACCATCGGGGAAGTCAAAGTTGTTGTCACTTCCGACAAAACTAAATAGGCTATATGGCTTGAGTACTTACTAAGTAACTTGGGTGAGGTTCCTTGAAATGAAATTAGCTACCACACTTTTCCATGAATATAGTGGTACGATTGCATGTTCGAGAGAATCGATGACCTATAAAAGGGCTAAACATATTGAATGTAGGTTTTTCCTAGTTCGAGAAATCAAACAATTAGGTGATAAGTTAATCACAAGGTTGAATCGAATGACGCTCGATGAATCCTTCTACTGATAGGTAGTAAATTTCCCTGTAGATGTGTTGGGAGTTAGATACTTGGATCTATTACTCACTGGGAGATTATTGGGGTTTTATTCTTAACATCATGTCTGGCGGTTATCTTTTCACTTTTTAAATAAGAATCATGGTTATGATAATTCCTTATATTTGGTTTATATATATTGTATACATGTCGGTCAATATATCTTAGTAGGAATTCCACTGAATCAGCTTCAGGTTGATCACTTAGAGATCAAGGTTTCGATTCTAGCACAATTAAAACGTTCACAACATAGATAAGGAGTTGACATCCTATCAGAACGATTTTGATGCAATTCTAATAGTTTATTTTAAACGAAAGGAACCTGTACGATGGTTCGAGAAATTATTCGACAGTTAGACAGAGGATTGTTATCGAGACATCCTAACAATGCTTTAAACTGGGCCACCCACATGAGATTTAATTTTAAGTATTGTCTTGATTAGACTCAGACTATCTCACACCATTTACAAAGGGTTTATAAATTCTTAATCTTTATAATTATGAGGATTGGAATGCTTGTGAAAATATCACTTTGATAGTTGTGGGTGCGATATGATTTACATCAGTGCAAATGTTCCCCACATATTGGGTGGCAGTTGTGTAATTAGGTCCATGATCGTAATTCGGAGGAATCCACATCCAATAGATACAGTGGATTGTGATACCCCATAGTAGAATTATATGTTTTATTTTCACCAAGTAAAACCTGGTCAGTGGATTATTTTATAATCCTAATGGAGTAAAAAATAAGTTAGGTTTGAGAATTAAGGAATTGATTAGATGTTGGTTAAATTAGATTAACAGTAAATAGATTTGACTAAGATGGTATCAGACACTTAACGTGGTGAATAATATTACATACCATAATCAAATTTGCAAATAAGACCTCATTATGTCCTAGTGATTTATGAGATAATTAAATTAGAGTGCGGTCAGGATTATTTAGTGGAGTTCATTCACAATTAAATCAATAAAGGAAATCATTAAGGTGAATGTAATTAGGATTTTTGAGTATTCATTTTGATCTAATTTTATTATTTATCTTGGGCCCCTAGTGTAGTCTATACACCTGAGTAGCTAGGCATACTCTTAATAAACCCAGTTCGGCCCAAGCCCACATTTTGTACTTGTATATAAAGGTGTGGGAAGGGGTTTTAATCATTATTATGGTTCATTGGAGTTTGATAAAGGTGAGGGAAAATACTATTCTTATTTTTGTGAAGAGGCTTAGAAAGAGACCACCGTATCTCACTCATAAGGAATCATTTTTATTTAAAAAGGTGTCCAATTACCTACATGACTTTGGGGGGAGCATACATTAATATATCCTCACATACAAAAGATTTAGTAAAGGTTTTTCCAATATCTTGGAGGAAAGCAATGATTTCATCTAACTTTGTCTTCTCATACGAAACAAGATTCGCAACAGTATGGATTCTTCAAACCCTAGGTTCAATCTTTAAACCTAGTTCTTGTTTTCTTTTCAATACATGATTAATGAAAGATCTTTACACCATACCAAAAATGCTAATCTGGCATGCTCAGGCAAGGAGAATCTGGCCCAATTTTAAACCGTGCCAAATATGTGTACGTTTCATTAAAAAAATATCACCCCTAAAATTTCAATTGGGTACCAATATATCTAAGCTAAAAGTCTGTCTGTCTGTCTGTCTGTCTGTCTGTCTCTCTCTCTCTCTCTCTATATATATATATATATATATATATATATATATATATCTATCTATTGATCTATCCCTCCGCACTACCAGGCGCCCCCATCTTCCATATCCTCACTACCCGATGCCTCCATCATCTCTGCCTCTCCCTCTGCTACGTCCCTCACTCACAAATCGCCATCATCCAAGGGAATGTTCTCTTCTTTATTTGTACATGTTTATGGGGTTTTATGTTAGAGGATATGTTGCTAAAAAAAACCAAATCGATTTTGTCTTGCTTTCGATTTTGTGTAAGCACTCTCACTCTTTTAGATTTTAATATTATTATTCTCTAGGTTTATTACTTATGTTCTTAACTTAAATCTGAATCTACTTTCTTCAAATCCATACTAAGGTTAATTAATATATAATAACAAGATTGTAGTTTGATTGATCTACTATGTAGTCAATTTTAATTTTAGGTAGTCATTATATGTGCTTTATTTCTATATTTCTGAAAAAATACCGAAGTGTGAAACTATCTTGAACTTGGTATTTGTTGATTGATTTTGAAGTTTCAACTGTTCTTGTTGTAATTTGGGGGGTAATTTATCTTTTATGTTTTGTGTTTGCTTAGCGTGTTGTGTAAAGCTTGTGTCCACTGCTCTTATGGTTTGGATGTCTGATGATTGCCCTATGTGAAAGGATATATGATGATTTACTTTGGTTTTCTTTTTTTATTGTTTTAGTCTGAGTTAGGGTGAAGTATGAAGTTTTGTATGGTTGTAAGATCCTGGTGAATAAAAAAGTGTAAGAAATCTGAAGCAGTGTATGGGGGAGAGGTATTATAGATTGTATATTAATAACACTCATCGAATAATGATCCAAGTCTCTGATATTTGCATTGTATTTCTCTTATATTAAGCTAAATTTGAGTTTTATTGAAGTTGAAGTTAAAAACTAAAGACATTTGTATGGAGTCAATTGATTATTTTCATTTCTATTATGTGTCACTTATATTTGGAGTTTTATTTTGAAGTTGCATTTATATTGAATTGTTGGTGAAACTCATTCTTGATTTTCACAATTTAATTCGTTTTGTCTTAGATATATAGTCTATTATGAATTTAAGTTTGTCTTGAATTTTTAATGAAGCTGAAGCTAAAGGTGATGATGTTTCTTTAGAATTCATTGATTTGTACCCGCTTCATCATTTTTACTTATATTTATTGGGTTTTGAGTTTGAGTTTGTGTTGAATTATCGATGATGCTAAATTGCATCGAATTTCAAAGTTTATGAATAATTAAGTGTTTATCTTGTCTTGATAATTTTTCATTTAAGTTGAGATCCATTAATTTATTTTGTGTTCAAGTTAGTATTGATTATTGGTTGTCATTTGTTATAAAACATAATGTAGGTACAATGTGTTTAAGAAATTTTAGGCGGTTGAGGTCATTGCTTTATGGACATTTTCCATTTTGTTAAATGTCCCATTCTTTTTTGTTTGTTATTAGTTTTTAGATTTTTCTTTAAATAATTTATTTTGCTTATATTGTTGATATGATCGAAAGCCATGTGATATACATTTGCATAACCTTTTAAAATTTTGGGAACATTGATGTTGTTTATGTATTTGATATAATTATACACATTAAGAATGTCGACTTTGAAGTCCAACTTTGTGGGTTTGATAATGATGGAAAAATGTGACAAAGTTCACTATGTTTGGCTTAGTTTATATTGTTTTTTGATTACAGAAATGGTGTAAGTTTTGAAAGAAAAATTAATATGACCAAAAGTAGTTGCATATGCGGTTGAGTGTATGCAGATTGATCAAGGTGCGGATGAGTTTGATAACAAGGTGTGGACGAGTTTGATCATAACCTCCATTCGTAGAACAAAGCTATAACTTTTGATTCCAATAAAATGTATCGTTCCCACCCCAACAATGAAGCTCGTTAGGTTTCTGATGAAGTTCACAATGAGACTATCTCAAGGGTAAGAATCCAATAATTCTCGATCACTTGAGTGTCAGGGGTAGTAATATTTGGTACTATATCCTGTCTGACAGTGGGTTGTGCCCTTTCTGCCTATAATTTTTCTAGGAAATGTTAGAAAATATATCTATTGAAATCCATGATTGTCATCCAAGCAAGATATACTTTTGTCAATATTCTTGTACGGATCTACAAATTACAAGTCATGACATTTTAAAATTGTGACCCAGATATGGTAAGTCAAAATTTAATGCTTACACATGTAGGAATTTTTACGTTAGAAATAGGGAACAAGGTATTACGAAGATGGTCATGGGGCTCACTTGATGATTTTAGTACCACTTCATGCCAATTGAGTTGTGTTGTGCATCATTATGCTATATTTTCATTATTATTTATTTAATTGTAAACTGCTGATAAAAGATTGGATCATTTAAAAATTTGGACATTATCATATGGCTATCCAATAAAAAACAAATTCCTTTGTCCAAGAAAATGATAAAAAAAATGCAGGTGAAGCTTGGGTTATAGAGCCGAATTTTCTAGTCAACATCTTTTGATTTTGCTATATCATGATGATATCCATTTGTTTTTTAAAGAATAACACAGAAGAACATTTGGGCCATTGGATAATGAATAACGGATGAGGTTTTATAGTTTAGACTAAATTTAAAGACTTTTAAAGAATCCAGAGATTGAAGCCGCACTGGATGGACGATTTAATGAATAGTGGTTCTCTTTGCATAATAAGATATGCAAATTTCTTCAACTGCAAAGAATGGAAAAGGAAACATCGGTTATCAGATAAGTTATTTATTTTATAAAAACTCCCCATGTTATTATCTTTATACATGTGTATGTATTTATATGCCCACGTATTACGCGTGCAAGTATTTACATGTTTAAAAGAGAGTTGTGAGAAATTGTTCTCTCCGATGGAACCATAGTTCGAGGTAGGAGTCTAGGGCTCGAAATGCAAAAACACGTAGGTATATGTTAATCACGATGGATAATACTGACATACACAAGTCATGGAGAGCTAATTTTATACATTAGGTAAGTTGCTTAAGCTAATTAGATAGTGCAGGGACAATTTGTTTTTGTTTTCTGTTTTTCCTTAAAATTTGTATATTTACCATTTTTGCACTTTAACAAGATGTTGTCTTATTTAAATAGGAAAGATGCAAGTCCAGAAGAAATTCTAACATTTGAACATTATGGAAATGTTATCAATGCCATTCCAGATGAAATTCAGACAGTTATATTCCTGATGTTTCAGTTTTTCCAATTCTTGAAGTCACTATATTTTCTATCATATCCTACCCACAACCCTGCATCAAGTTATACAATCCATTGTATGCGTCTCCGTATAGGTAAAAAACATTGGTATTGAGTATTATAGTTCCTTGCCATTCAGTTGTACAGTTATGATTATAATCCTGTATAATCTATGATCACGGTGTTCATTCTTAATTAGATCTTGTTTTGACAAAATTTTCACATTTATCTATCTTATTCAAAATATTTCCCAGGTTAATACTTAATTTCACTTCCGTTATTGGTTAGTTCACTGTTAAAGCCTTGTTCTGGCAGAGATTGTGCAGATGAGACATTAAACTTGTCATTTGAATTAAGTATTTAGTTCAGTTGCTTATTTTTGTTGAATCTATCTGATAGGTCTTCTTTCAACATATTTGTTTTGATCAATTCTTTGCTTTGATGTTTAAATTATGCAGTAGCCACTGCTATATAATCTTTTAATTTAGATGATTAGCAGATTAAGTGGTTGAAGACTCGAACTCATTTTTTACTATCCCGAGTATGGGAATTTTTTAGAAATAGAGAATCTTAATAACACATTCTGAATTCATGTGTCTATCAGGATTTCATCGACGGTCAATAAAGAGTGGATAAAGGATAAAAACTTTGAGACCGATGCGTAGACATGGGGTGCTGGAGTTTCTGGAGTATGTGCGTAAAACTATCAAAGGTAATATCTATTTTAGTTTTCACTTTATCTCATGCTTAATATATATGTTAGTTCTCTCTTTATCTGATGCTTAAACAATATTTTAGTTCCCTATTTTTAAATATTTAGATAGGCTTAAAAACATGCCATTAGAGGGGGGAAATCAAAAATAGCCCCCAAACTGCCCCGTAAGAGGTACGAACACCTTGCACGGGACCAATGTAACTCGTAAGAACTAACCACATAGTCACGGGACTCCCAATTTTATAATATGATGATAATTTGTAAATATCTATATTATGCTTAAAAACATGCCGTTATAGTGCAAAAATCCAAACCACCACCCAAACGGTCTCGTAAATAGCACGAACACATCGTATGGGAATAATGTAACTCGTAGGAACTTACTGCTTAGTCAGGGGACTCCCGTTTTGAGAATATAATGATAATTTGAAAATATCCAAGATTAGGATTAAAAATAAGCCATTAAAGAGTGAAAAACCATACTATCCCCCAAACTACCCCATAAGAGACATGAACACCTCACACGAGACTACTGTAACTTGTAGGAACTGAGGCTATAGTCACGGGACTCCTTGTTTGAGAGTATGATAATAATTTAAAAATATCTAGATTAGGCTTAAAAATAAGTTGTTAAAGAGTAAAAATCCAAACCAGACCCCAAAGGGCCCTGTAAGAGGAATGAACACCTCGTACGGGAACAATTGACCTTGTAGGAACTGATCACGTAGTTAGGTATCTTATCTTGAGAATACGATGATAATTTAAAAATATCTATATTAGGCTTAAAAATAAGTTGTTAAAGGGTGAAACCTAAACCAGCCCCCAAAACGGTCCCATAAAAGGCATAAACGCCATGCACATGATCAATTTATGTCGTAGGAACTGACCGTGTAGTCATGGAAATCCTGATTTAAGAATATAACGATAATTTGAAAATATCTAGATTAGGCTTAAAAGCATGCTGTTAGATGTTGAACACCCAAACCATCTCCTAAACGGCCCCGTAAGAGGCATGGACATCACGCACGGGAACAATGTAACTTAGAGGAACTGACCGCATAGTCACGGGTCTCCCGGATTGAGAATATGATGATAATTTGAAAATATCTAGATGAGGCTTAAAAACATGTCATTAGAGGGTGAAAAATGAAACTAGTCCCGAAACATTCTCGAATGAGACCAGTGTAACTCGTAGGAACTGATCGCGTAGTCATGAGAATTTTGGTTTTAAAATAATGATAATTATAACTCATATATACAATTTTTTAAATTACTTGGCTACTAACATCTTCTTCTTTTTCGTATCCTATTTTTTTGTAGGATAACAATTTATCGGTAGCTTTTATACACCTGGAACACCGAATAACTCAATTGTTCAAAACATAGGGATTGTTTATCTAATGTCGCTAATATGTAGGATTATATTTTTTATGTGTTATAGCCGTTCGGGCTTTTGTTGTTTTTTTATTAAATTTTATGGCCGTTCGGGATTTTTGTGATATTTTATGGCCATGGGGGCGTTACATTACACACGTTTTAGAATGTCCAGTAAACAAAGGAAATTCCACCCAATTTTTTTTGGTATGTGAACTATTAAGACTTGTAATATTTTGAAGTTTGTACGTACATTAATTTATCAACAATGTGTGAGATTTTTAATTTGTGATTTTTTTAATTTTTTTTTCAAATAATAAATATTTTTCCTACCGAATTTCAAATTTGTTGATTTGTTTTCAAATAATATTTTTTTTCAATTGAAAAATCTGGCACGATTTTAAACCGTGCCAAAATCGGGTAAAAAATAGTGCCAAATTGTAATATTTGAGTACATTTGTAAAATAGTCTGGCATGCTTTATAACCATGCTAAAAGTGTGCCAGAAAAAAGAAATCTAACACGGTTTTAAACCGTTTCAAAAAATCTGGCACCCTTGATTCTGGATGGTTTTAAATTGTGCTAGATTGTTGTTTATGGTGTAGTGTTAGGGCTGAATTTAACCATGTTAAATTTCAATGCCTAGTTTTTTTCCCAACTCTACCGACACCACCACCCAATGCTCATCGCATGAGTAAGGAATGATATTTTATATCGAATTAAAAAAGAAAGCAATGTGAATCCAATCATTTATAGTTCATATATATTGTGTTAGGCTTAGTTCTTTTGATTGTTATTTGAGTTTTGTTTGTTTTGCTTATATACTTGATATCTTATCCTTTCGATTTGTTTTTGCTTCACATCTTGAAAAAGCTAAAAAAGATGTTGTTTTAAAAAATGTTCCATTGATTGGTGATAATCAGCCAAAAGTGTTACAAATATACACCAAATAGATTCATTTTAATTTCTAGTTCTCGTTAAATTAGATTTATGTTGCTATTTAATTATTTTCTAGGTTTGCTTGCATTTGCGGTCTTGAAAGTATTATCTCAAGGCAAATGAGGCATTGATGTAGTTCAACATGGCTAAACCCAATCCTGTATCAAATTACTCAAAAACTAAACCCAAGCCTAGACCATTCGAAGCACCGTTCTCAATATTGCCCAGTATATGTGTGTGTGTACCATCATTATTTTTAATACATATATTTTCCAATTATTCATTCCATTTTTATTTTCTTCACTTTATTTTTTTAGTGTCTTTATTTTCACTTTGAGTGTTTAGTATATGTAAATATTATATAGGTGTGTGTTGTAAATATTGTTTCCTTTATTTTATTTTATTTAGTGTGCTTTGTTGTATATTTTAATTTTTCTTTTTGAGTCTTTTCATATTTTTTTATGTGTGTGTTTAGTTTTTATTATTTTAATTTTATTTTATTTTGTGTTATATATATATATACAGTGAGGCTCTCGAACATACCTCCTAGCAACATACCTATGAACATACCCATATTTTCTAAATAGTATAAAAATAATTTTTAGATGTTATTTTTTATATGGGTTCCTAATATTTGATTTTGCCACTGTATAAAAAAATCAACTAAAAATAATGTCTTTTGTTATTTTTAAAAATATGGTAAAAAAACTGACAACTTTTACCCTTTAAAACTATCTGTTTTTTTACTTATTTTTTAAAAATAACAAAACACATTATTTTGATATGAATATTTTTATTGGGGAATAATGAAATATCATGAACCTATATAAAAAATATCAACTCAAAATTAATTTTTTACTATTTTAATAAAATAGGTATGTTGGAGAACCTAACTCTCTCTCTCTCTCTCTCTCTGTATATATATATATATATATATATATATATATATATATATATATATATATATATATCATCCTTGCCTTAATTCCATCATATGGGGTTGGCCACATGGATTCTCCTTTTTCATTCTAATCTATTATATGCATTATTGTCAGTCAAGTTTAATTCCTTAAGATCTCTCCTAAAAATTTATTCCCATGATAGCTTAATGTGACCTATATTTCTTTTACCCTCTATTTCCAACAATCTTTCTCTTATTATAGGGGCATCTACTAGTCTACGCAACACATGTCCGTAGCACCTAAGTCCACAGTTGGAAAGAGTATGCGCTTGCGTAAAAATTAAGAAATTATATAATTAAATGCAGTTCAACCCAATTAAATCCTATACATGCATCTAGGTGTGATTGAATAAGATGTAAAGCATGAAGGAACATTCAAACACACACAAATGAGGAAAAATCCCCCAAAGGGTCAAAACCATTGATTTCACTATAATTTTGTAAAGTATGATTTACACGGATTACAATGAAATATAAGGGTGACACAGAATTACCCTCAGGCGTCGGATCTGTAGTCAGCGACTGGAAGTTTCCCTTTCCAAGAGGGCTGCAATGAAGAAGAAGGTCCGTCTTCTCCACAATGGTATGAACAGCAAAAGAGTTTGTGTTCTAGGGTTTCAAAAATGATTCACAAATTTTTGTGAACCAAAACATGAGTTTGGAAACTCACAAAGATCAAGACTTTGAGTTTATGAACTCTGAAAATCGTGTGAAGAAGTCTTGCTAAACAAATCCCCGAAGTGGGTTTAAAAAGAAACCTTTTAGCCTAAAAAATCTGAACATGATCTATTTGAGTTTATCCCAGGTGGCCCGGTCCGTATCTGAGGCGGTTCGGTCCGAGGGGCCGGATCGCTTCATTTTAAATTTGGCTTTATCGGTTCGCTATCGGTCCGGGATTTATTGGATCTTCAGCAAGCGGATCGGTCCGGTTGAGGGTGGATCGGTCCGTAGGCGGACCGGTTCCTTTTTGAAACAGGCGGACCAGTCCGGCCTGTCAGAATTTTGATTCCTCTTCTTCTTTGATATTCGGATCCATTGACGACGATATGAATCTTGAATTTCTTCAACGGTGTAACGGCGTACGACATAACATTTAATAGTGGACAAAATGTCCTTACAAATCTCCCCCTAAGTCTATGCCGGTACATACATAAAAAAAATAAACATCCAAATTATCAAACATTAAAAATGCCTACACATATCTACCCTTCCATGAACCCAAAACTAGAACGATACAATTGAATAAGACTTCATCGTTTGGTCTTCAAATCTTTAGGAATCTCAACTATTTCTCATCAGGGTGTGCAATTCAGATATCATCAACGAAGTACCTACACACATGAGATAAATAAAAATACCAAGTGATGTATCGAGTTTGAAATGAGATATCAAGTGATGAAAGCATACTTTATCAAATCTCAAAAACACAAAACTCCCCCCCAAAACTCCCCAAAATATGATAATTCTTTAACGTTCTCTAACTGAGCACGAGTCTTGACCCCTAGAGTGGGATCGCCAATAATGGAAGAAGGGTCATGACTTTTGCAAACCCAAGCAGGTGTGTCCCCAAGCACAGGAGTGGGGTCCACAGATTGTGAGTGAGGGACAAGTAGGTCACTCCCAGAAAAGTCCTCATCCTCACACTGGAGGTTAGAATCAATAGCCGTCGTATGACGTTTATTGATTCCATAACATTAGAAACCCAGTACGCTCTACTATTAGATGAATATCCTAACAATATTCCCTCGTCGCTCCGGGAGTCAAACTTTCCTAATTTCTCTCTATCCCGTAGGATGTAGCATTTACTCCCCAAAACACAAAAATATGCCAGGTTGGGTTTCTTGCCAGTCCACAATTCATAAGGCGTCTTAAGTGTGTGTGTGGAAGCAAGTAAACCCTATTCACCGTGTGGCATTCAGTAGACACTGCCTTTGCCCAAAATCTCTTAGAAACATTACGACCTGTAAGCAAAGATCTAGCCATTTCCTGGATCGTTCTATTCTTTCTCTCAACAATCCCATTTTGTTGAGGAGTCTTCACAGCAAAAAACTCATGTTTGATCCCAAGGCTGTCACACTAAAAATCTACCTTTGCTTCCTTACATTCAGTGCCGTTATCACTACGTATCCTGGTAATAGTGACTCCGTGTTGATTTTGCAGGACACGACACTTGGTTGTTAAAAATTCTACAGCATCGGATTTCTCCCTCAGAAAACCTACAATAGAATATCTGGAGAAATCGTCTACCATCACGAGGATATACCTCTTACCACCCAAACTCTTAGTATGAGTAGGACCCATAAGATCTATGTGAATCAGCTCAAGAACTCGGGAGGTGGTAATAGAATGCAACTTCCTATGTGGGCTCCGAATTTGCTTTCCCAGCTGACAGGGTCCACAAACTATGGAAGTTGACTTTCCAAGAGATGGTAAGCCACGTACTAGGTTCTTTTTGACTAAACGAGTCAAATCTCTAACGTTCACATGACCTAGACATTGATGCCACAAATCCATGGGAGTGATCATGGCGCTGATACAGACAAGTGAGGAAGTAGGTACAGTCCCATATCAATTATCCTCGGTCCTCACCCCTTGCATTAAAAGTTTATCGGCTTGATTATAGACATTACACGCATCCCAGTGAAACTTTACTGCAAAGTCAGCGTCGCACAGCTGGATAATGCTGAGAAGGTTTGCTTTCAAACCTTTGACGTACAAAACATTCTCTAGCTTAAGAAATCCTGGTAACTCCACAGTACCTCGTCCCATAATGCTAGACTTGCTCCCATCTCCAAAGGTGACTCTACCATCCTTATAATCCTCAAGGTGGGTAAAAAATGAGACATCACCTGTCATGTGCCTGGAGCATCCACTATCAAAATACCACTGTGAGGTATTATGAGCTTTGAGAGCAACATGAACAACAAGAGATTTCTTATCTTTCTTAGGCACCCAAGAAGTGGTAACCTTTTGTTTGCCCTTTTTGTTGTTGGTTTTAGCTGGAATATGAGAAGTATTTACTAACGACAAAGACATCCGTCGGAATTCCTCCACCAAACTTTGTGATGTGGCGGCTAAAAACTCAACACGCTCTTTCAGACTGGCAAATTCATCTATATGACATGGTGGAGCAGAAGTACGTCGTGTTCGACCCAAACTATAGCAAAATTCCCTAAGGTGGCCTTTTATTTTGCAATATGTACAAAAGAACACAGTATTAGGCAGACCTTGGTTTGCTTTTCTTGGTCGAACTCTCCTTCGTAGATTTTGGCGATGACCATAAGGAGTAGTAGTGAACTCAGGAACTGGTCCAGGTGCAATTCGGGATGTCGAGGCACCATCATAACTAATTCCCTGTCGATCACCAAAACCTAAAGCGGGGCCGAGGAGCATCTTTCCCATCTTCCCAGATCTGTCCTCGATTTGTACCTTCACTTCCTGTGCTCTCTTCAGATCATGAGTAAGCTGGGTAACAAGGGCTTCAAGTTTCTTTCGAGTCTTCATGGAGTAATGAAGCTCACTCATAAGACTAGCCACTTGCTTAGTCAATTCCCCTCTCTCTTTCTCAAGACAATTCTCTTTTTCTCTAAACAAACTTTCTAACTTACCACATGCAGACTCTCTTTCTCTTAGTGCGGTGCAGGTGGAGGACACTTTCTCTCTCGTCTCTTCTAACTCTTGTTCTAACGCAGTGATCCTAAGAACTAATGCTTTGTTACACTTTTTAGTTTTAAATGACTCATTATATAACTCGGCGTAGGCGTGTTGAAGATTACTCTCGCTCTCACTTGCGTCATCCTCCCCCTTACTTGCATCGCTCTCACTGTCGAGGTGTCCTTGTGAAGTAGAATCCTCATCGTCATGAGGTGCAATAGGAGTACTCACATGACTAGCCATGAATGAGATGAAGTTACACTCATGCGGTGACTCATCTCCCGAGTCCACCGACTCGACCTCACTGTCGTCACTAAGGGTAGCATTAAGGACAACCTTGCCCTTTTCTCTATTCAGACGAGTAGCACACTCAAACACTCTATGCCCCCTACCGTCGCACTCATAACATCTCTCACTGTCTTTCTTAGGAGGGTTTTTAACATCTTTCTCATTTTTCTTTTCAAACTTATTTTTTCTGAAAATTCTTCTTATCTTTAAAATTTCCACTTTTCTTAAATTTGAGAATTTTCTTAAAGTTTTTAGCAAATAGAGCCAAATCATCTAAGTCAAAATCACATTCAGAATCAGAAGTTTCACTCTCTTTCTTTCTAGATGACTCTACTCTCTTTCTTACTGTCCCCTCACTTTTTTTTTCTTGGGCATTAAGTGCAATTACCTTATCTTTAGACTTGACAGATTTAGGGAACATATCAATTTCATAAGTTTGCAAGTCTCCTATCACTTCCTCCAATTTTAGCGTATTTAAATTACCCATAGAATTTAGCACAGTGACTTTAGGGATAAAACGCTTAGGCAAAGATCGAAGAATCTTTTTCACAACTCTTTCATTAGGAATATGTTCACCAAGATTAAAGCTAGTATTAACAATATCAGATAGCCTAGCATAAAAATCATCAAAACATTCAGTTTCAAGCATGGTGATGGTCTCAAATTGAGTTGTTAAATTTTTCAATTTAGATTCTTTCACAGCATTAGTTCCTTCATGGGTAAGTTGTAAAACATCCCATGCCTCTTTTGACGTGGTGCACGTCATGATATGTCGGAACTCATCGGGAGTGATGGATCTGAAAATATCACTCAAACCCTTAGAATTAAAAGAGGACCATTTAAATCCATCTTCAGTCCAAGAAGTGACAGGTTTTAAATTTGTCACGTTTTCAACAGTGATGGAGGGAGGTGTCCACCCTCTTTCGACTAAAATCCAGACACATTCATCTATGGCCTTTAAATCAGACCTCATGCGGGCTTTCCAATATGCATAGTTAGTCCCATCAAAAACTGGCATTGTATTATATGATTTCTCCATTGAACATGCACTTTTTCAAAAATCAATTTTTCAAAAAATTGATATCTTAGAAAAATTTTGCGAAAACTAGGAATACGCGATAGATTAGCGTAACCCGCTCTGATACCAATTTGGAAAGAGTATGCGCTTGCATACAAATTAAGAAATTATATAATTAAATGCACTTCAACCCAATTAAATCCTATACATGCATCTAGGTGTGATTGAATAAGATGTAAAGCATGCAGGAACATTCAAACACACACAAATGAGAAAAAATCCCCCAAAGGGGCAAAACCATTTATTTCACTATAATTTTGTAAAGTACGATTTACACGGATTACAATGAAATACATGGGTGACACAGAATTACCCTCAGGTGTCGGATATGTACTCAACGGCTGGAAGTTTCCCTTCCAGGAGGGCTGCAATGAACAAGAAGGTCGGTCTTCTCCACAATGGTATGAACAACAAAAGAGTTTGTGTTCTAGGGTTTCAAAAACGATTCGTAAATGATTTAAAAATTTGTGTGAATCAAAACATGAGTTTGGAAACTCACAAAGATCAAGACTTTGAGTTTATGAACTCTGAAAATCGTGTGAAGAAGTCTTGCTAAACAAATCCCCGAAGTGGGTTTAAAAAGAAACCTTTCAGCCTAAAAAATATGAACACGATCTGTTTGAGTTTATCCTAGGCGGATCGGTCCGTATCTGAGGCGAATCGGTCCGAGGGGGTGGATCGGTTCATTTTAAATTTGGCTTTATCGGTTCGCTATCGGTTCGGCTACTGGATCTTCAGTAAGCGGATCGGTCCGTAGGCGGACCGGTTCCTTTTTGAAACAGGCGAACCGGTCCGGGCTGTCAGAATTTTGATTCCTCTTCTTCCTTGATATTTAGATCCGTTGATGACTATATGAATCTTAAATTTCTTTAACGGTGTAACGGCGTACGACATAACATTGAATAGTGGACAAAATGTTTTTAACAACAGTCTCTTAATTTAATGTAATGGGAGCTACTCCTAACTTTTCTCTCACGTATTAGTTTTTAATTTTATCCTTTATAGTAATTTCTATCATCCACCGGAGCATCCTCATTTCACTAACTTGGAGAATTTGTTCATGTTTCTTCTTTAATGCCCAACACTCTGCTCATACAAAGTCGTTGGCCTAACAACTTTCTATTAAAAAAAATTCTTTTAATTGATTTATTATACTCTTATCTCATAACTCTCCACTCGCTTGTCTCCATTTCATCCATCCAGTTGATATTCTACTCATAACATTCTCATTAATATCCCCATTACTTTGTAACATTAAACCTAGATAATGAAATTTAGTAGTCTGGTTTATCACTTTTCCTTAACATTATGTTAGTCGACGCCTCATTATTAAATTTACATTCCATAAATTCCATTTTATTACTACTCATTTTTAGTCCTTTAGACTCTAAGGATTTTCTCCAAGTATCTACTCTCATCGCTAAGCTTTCCTTTGAAGTGTCTATTAAAGCTATATCATCCGCAAACAACACACACCATGGGACATCTTTTTGTTTTTCCTTAATAATCTCATCCAAAACTACGGTAAATAAATAAGAACTTGTGACTAATCCTTGATCTAAACCCACTTTAATCATAAAGTCATTAGTTTCTCCGCATATAGTCCTTAATTCAGTCTTTGTGTTGCCATACATATCTTCAATAACTTTAATATAAATCATAGTATTTCTTTTCCTCCTTAAATCCCACTGAATTATATCCCTAGGTACTCTATCATACGCCTTTTCTAAATCTATAAAGACCATATATATATTTTTATTCTTACTTGTGCATTTCTTAATTAACTGTCTTAATAAGTAAATTGCTTCCGTGGTGGGTCTCCCTGGCATAAATCCAAATTTATTTTTTGAGACAGTTGACTCATTTCTTAATCTTTGTTCTATAACCTTTTCCCATTATTTCATAGTGTGTTTCATCATTTTGATTCCTCTATAATTATAGCAGTTTGGTATATCCCCTTTATTTTTATACAACGGTATTATGGTGGTTTTCCTCCACTCATCTGGCATGTTTCATTCCCTTAAAATTTTATTAAACAAGCCTATTAACCATTCTATCCATAGACTTCCAAGGGTTCTCCACAACTCTATTGGTATTTTATCCGGGCCAACCGTTTTATTCTTTCCCATTTTTCTTATTAATATACCTACTTATTTTTCAGTAATTGGATATACCATTCCTATATTATGTTCAATGTTCTCGACATCTTTTTCGGATATTCTTCATTCAATAGTCCCTAAAAATACTCTTCCCATCTATCTAAAATTTCTTTTTCGTTAATTAATATATTTTGATTTACGTCTTTATACACTTAACTAGACTCATATCCCTTGTCAATCTGTCTCTATTCTTTGCCAATTTATATATTTTCTTTTCACCTTCCTTGGTATCTAATTTATTATAAATATCATTTAGCACATCTTGTTGCGCATTTCTAATAATATTTTTTACTTGACTTTTTAACTTCTTATACTTTTCTAAATCTTCTTGATTTTTACTCTTTGCCACTCTTTAAAACTTACTCTTTTCTTTTTGTATCATCTTTTGAACTTCCTCATTCCACCACCAAGTCTTTTTTTTATGAATCTTTTTCCGTTAGTCTCACCTAAAACTTGCTTACCTATTTTATCGATATCATTCTTTATTTTTGACCAAATATTGTTAACATTGTCGTTCCAATTTCAACAGGAGCTTCTGTCTAAATTCAATCTCTTTACATCATTTTAAATCCTTCCATTTTATATTTTGATAACCTATTTTTTCTTTTCGATACTTAAATCCTTTAATTGACAAATCTATTACTAATAGACGGTGTTGATTTTTTTCAGTTTTCGCATGGTATAACTTTACAGGCTTTGCATGTATACAAGTCTCTTATTCTAAGTATGCAATAGTCTATTTGAGTTTTATTCTCTCCTCTTTTAAATGTTATTAAATGTTCTTCCCTTAATATATATATATATAAGGAGTAAAACTTATGTATGTCATAAGCTTAGCTTATGATGTCATCTATATGACTTTTTTCTATACTACCTATTTCGCCCCTCAACCATTTGTGTTCCCCCACTTTTAACACACTCTAATTTGTTTCCCCCTTCTCTTAAAAATTAAAAAACTAGGACATAATTGAATTTTCCATCATCTCCCAAACCACACGCCTCTTACTAGAATTCTTTTCTTTTAAAGCACAAGGCTCAATAAATGGACGATCCTTTTGTTGATGGCTCAGACATGTCTCTCGCCTACTTTTATTTTCATTTTCTACTCATTTACAAACTCCAGCTCTTTCTATCGTATACAATAATTTTCCATAAAAAACAAGTGAGCGATGGCCACCCTATCGCCTCCGAATCCATCTTCGTCGAAGGGGTAGGTGAAAGAGGTTATGGTTTCCATCTCTGTCAGACCCAGAACAAGTGGGTATCTCTCTAAATTTTCTTTTTTATCTGTATGATAGTTTCCACACATCAATGTTTTCTTTTATTGTTTGGGAGGTTCATATGGGGTTTCTGGCATATATGGTGTTCTTGGTTTGGTTTTCGTTTTTATATATGATTTTTCGGCTTATTTTGATTAAGAGTTATGTTTTGTGGCTTATATAGTGGATGTTTTCTGATCGGTCCCAATTAAGTTCGTTTCGATGGTGGACAGGTTTCGATTTGGGCGCTCATATATTAGTATTTTGATCCATATTTGAGTAGTTTGAGCTATTATTTTGTTTATTTTGTCTTCACTATTTAATGTTATGGCAGAGTTATAAACAGGAAAGGTAAAAAAAAACATTTCAAAATACTCCTCTCTCTCAATACCTATTTGAAAGCGGTGGCTGATGTGGGTCTGATAGAGTTGATGGCTCAAATCTACCGATATTTCCATCATTACGGGCTCAAAGGTAAGAGAATGTGATTTTGGGGATTTCATCGTTACAGGTCTCAAGGTAAAGATTTGTTTTATGTATTAGGTTTTCATGTTAGGTGTTTAATTTTTTTTTCAGTTTTCATTTGTCTTTTCAAGTGTTTAGTACCTACTCATCCAGTATCCCTCGCCACTCTTTTCCTCACCCTTATCTCTTCGTCCTAGGTAAGTTTCTCGTAAAGACTTTTCTTTTGCATGTACTAATTTTATTATTTATAGACATCTCAGGTATTGAATCTGAAATGGATTTAAGGGTTTTAGCTGTTTAGACATCTCTGTGTGTGTATTTTTTGCTGATGGGTTTAGATACGAGGTTTTTCTATTTTAAATTAGGGTTTTTCTTCATGATGAAGTGCATTTATAAGTTATTTGATTAGTACATAGAAACACATGTATGGAATCTATCAATCTCTGTGTTCAATAGTTTTTCATATCAACTCCGTATATCTATTTGTGTAAGTTGATGGAATGGTGTTATTTAGTCTGGGAAGTAGTTTTTTTGTGTCCAATTTGATGGTTCTAGAAGGGTTTGAAAGTGGTGGGTTGAGTAGGGAATGAAAAAAATTACTTAATACCTTATGGTATGTAAAGGTCTCTTGAGTCTTTTATGTTATTGATTTTTCAATGAAACCATATGTAATACCCCGCACTTTTATGGGAATTTAAATTTAATAATTTAGTGTAATTTGAGAATTTAAGAAATTATCGTGAATAGTAATTTTTGAGGTTTTCAAAGATTAGATGATTTTCGATGTATGTTATATCTACTTTTGGGATTAAGTAAATGAGTCGGAGTATTTTATTATCTGTCGCAGTTGGGTAAAGCAACAAAGGATAATATTTTAATGGGAAAACCCGCATGGAGATGTGATGGGTTTAATTAGTAAATTTCGGCCAAGTACCTCAGATGGAGATTTTGATTGCGCGGTTAGTCTCAGAATGGCCGAGATAGTTAGAATAGAATATCTGAAGGTCGAAATTGAGTTTCGGGAATTTTTGGACCAGTAGGGACTCTTAATTGAGTAAACGAGTCAATTTTAGGTTAATAAGGGAGAAACCCTTATTTCCTCTCTTATAAGTCACGAGAGAGAGAAAGAGAAAGAAAAAAAGAAAGAGTGAAAGGAAGGAAGAGAGAAAAGAGGAAGAAATGGGGGATTTCGGCCAAACTCTGTCGAATTCGACTCGAGATCATCGCATTTCATCCTCTAAGCAAGTGTGTACTTGCTTTATTTTATTTAGTGCATATATATCATATCATAATTGGTAAATTATGTGATTTTGGGTTATAACCCTTAAAACAAATTTGGGAAACTTGATTTTTAAAATCACACATAGGTGTGTTATTAACTCTTGATGATTTCTAGTAATAAACCCATATTAAGGATGTGTATAAATGATTTGAAATGGGTTAAAATGATAAGTTGGGGTTTTTATGGTTTTAGGGTTTAAATCTAAGATAAATGGTTTAATATCCCAAATTAATTGATGTGTTAGTTGTAAAATATAGATTAGATGTTTATGGAGTTATTGGATGAGATTAAAAACAACAAAAATGGAGGTTTGGGATTTTTGGAGAAGAAGGTGAATAGTGACCAGCGTCACTTCCAAATCGATTCGTCTCTTGGTCAAAAAATGAAAATTGTAGATCTTTTCGATACGATCGCGTGGGCACCGACCACGTATTTTTTTGATAGTTTTTTGGATTTATAATGATTTCTCTACAGAAGGCTGTCCGAGATCGAAATCGTAAGTCAGAAATTAAGGCTAGAATTATTTGGAGATAAATATTAGGGGTTCCCAAATAGAGTGTTAGGACCTCTAAAGGACTTAAGGAGATATGAAAACTTTGGGTTCGTAGGAATAAATCCGAGTTATAATTTAAATAGAGATTGGATTGAGTTTTTGGTTTTTGGGATATATATAAAACCTAAGCAGATTTGGGGTTTTGGACCAACCGAATCGATTCGGACAAGGCGCATTGATTCGGTATGAGATAGTAAGAAAGTAGAACCATTTCGAATCGATTCGGACAGGCCGAATCGATTTCGTTCTGGGAGATTTTTGACATTTTCTCCTTTAAGTTTAGAGAAATTTAAGCTATGATTTTGGAGATTATTATAGGGGATTCTAAATATGATATTAGGACTCCTAGATAATGGTATTGAGGGTGAGTAAATCCTGGGATGAAAGAAGGAACCTCGGATTAATTTAGTGTGCGATTTGGGGTTAGATTTAATGAATGCTTGGGAACATTTGGGGTTATTGGCCATCGTTATGTGAGATTGGCAATTATGGCCATATATATATATATATATATGTGTGTGTGTGTGTGTGTGTGTGTGTGTGTGTGTGTGTGTGTGTGTGTGTGTGTGAGAGTGTGTGAAGCATACCCCCTCTTTTCTATCATGGGAAGTTGCGCGATGTGGGTGAGGCCCCTGGCTTGAGGATCAGGGAGTGTATAGACCCCGGGTCATAGCGTCCATTTTTATATTGTGTGATTTTTATTAGAGGTGAGATGTGGTGGGTATGTTTCGTCTCACTTTCGGGGAGGAACTATGACCGCTTCCCATACGTTGTGATTTTATTTTTACCAAGGTGGTGTGAGATTCCGACCGTTGGTACCCAGGATGATACGTGAGCGATTCCCTGGTAGATGATAGCATAGAGACCGCATCCTCAAGTTATAGCTCGTTGGGATGGTTACTATACTTGTGTGTATAGTATATTACTTGTGTATGAGAACAAGATATTATATATCTTTAATAAGTGTAAAGAGATAAATGTAAAAGGATTTATTCTCATTCCGGGAGATTTTATAAGGACTTAAATTGTGATATGAAAAATAAAATGAGTATATTATGTATATGTATTTATATGGGTATATATATTTACATTATGTACTGAGGGCTTAATGGATCTCAACGATCAACATTGCCAAGTAGTAGTGTATTAGAGGGGTTCCTTGTTTGGATTTTGCTTCGCGAGACACCCCACGCACGAACATGACACAATGTTGAGACTGGGGAGAAGTTTAGCCCTTAGTACTTGGGTTAAATAGGATTTGTAGAATTTTGGTGAAACGATTAGTTAGGTAGGGTAGCTTAAGTAGGTTGTCTATTAGGATGCGTTAGGTGTGCTCTATTAGAAGAGAGGTGAGGGGTATCTCATGGAAGTGAGATACCAATTTAAATATGAGATAAAACATATTTTTCACAAATAAAGTATTTATGCACTTGCTAAATATTTTCACAAATCGGGCTCTCACCCGTATATCTATTTGTCCTCACTTTTGCTATATATATATATAGGTGTCCAGACACCGGGATGCCTGGATGATGACTCCTTTGAGTCAGACATCTGCTGCAACAGCTATGGATGAATGCATGTTTACTGTAGACACTTATATCGTTGTAATCTAGATAGGAGGTACTGTATAAACATTCGGGCTAATCACCCAACTGCTTTTATTTATTCTTTTACCACCTTTTATGCCGATTCGATTTGGTTGTACATTGTTAAACCAAGTGTTTGGTTATTCTTATTTCATCTTAGTTTCATTTATACATAAATCGTGTGAATGTTTTAATTGATTAATTTGTCTAAAAGATTAGTTAAATAAAATTTTGACGTCAGCTTAATAGGTTATTAGTAATTAATTTGGTGTTCGACAGTGATGCTAAGAATGAACCATATGCAATGCCTGTTTTAATTTGGTACATTAGTGATCACCCCGTATTTTATTAGGCGGGGTGTCACAGATGGTATCAGAGCATCGGGTTCTAGTGTCCTTAGGAATCTGTGCGGACGTAATATACTTTCAGCGTTGCTCTCAATTTGATATGGAGCCTTTGGATTAGGATCATTGATTAATCTTGTGAGATTTCACTTTCTTGCGATTATGTAAGATTATAGTAAATATTTTGCGCGCTCGTTCGAGACTCGGGCGTCGATTAATGAAGGACAACCATAGGAAGGTTGCGATGAGGGCAGCATGAGGTTGGTCTTAGTTAGAGTTATAAGTTATAGTTGGGATTGAGGACCGCAGTAGAGGTCACTCCCATTTTTGTGTTGTTATTTAGGATTGCTTCAATGACTACTAAAATATAGTAGTTATAATCATTCCAGTATCACTGTTGTAGAGAGTGGTGCTAAAGTTGGATTACTCGGTAAAGTAAATTGGGAATAAGGTCTTTGATAAAGGACCATACATTGAAGTGAGTTATGCGGAGTAAATATAGCATTACCCAGCGGAAGTAGAAGGCTCGGAAGCTTTAACTTAAAGCGGGGTATGGAAATACCCATATGTGAAAATTTGAGGAATTTTTTTTTTCTCTCATGGGAGCAATACTTAAATGGAGGGATCTTACGGATGGATATAACCGTTAGTTACTTTGGTTTATCAGGAGTAAAGAGAATGCAGTTTTGAATTATTCACATAAGAATCGGTCAGAGGCCGATAGTGAATAAAGAGTGATGTGGAGAAGTGAACCTTGTACCGAAGTAAGTTAGGTACAATGAAGAGAGAGTCCTTTAGAAGAATGATAGGCTCACTAGAAAGTGTTCCTAACACTTATGAAGAATTTGGGATCGTAAAACCCCATTGGTGGACATCCACAAGGGGAATCCATTGAAACAGGGTTGTTGAGGCCACCAGTAGAGTTTCCTTTGATAAAGAGGTTAAGGATATGATGAAGGCAATCATCAGGATAAAGGCTATAGAGTCTGAGATACTGATAACCCCAACATGGGCAGGGTAGCCGAAAATGGGAAAAGTTGCAATGTGTAACGTATAACCACATAGTTAGTCCTTGCCCAGTAGGAATTAAAGGACAAGAGTAAGGCGCTTGGATGCCACATTGATTAAAGTAATCTCGAGTTCGGTTAAGGCAAGTGAAAATGTATGATAACCATTTGGAGCAGTTAGGGAGATTGGTGAGGTTATTATTATGAGCTTTACCTTAAATGCAAGAGGTATATTCTGTGTGACTAGATTTGGGTCACAAAATTTTGTTAGCCTTAGATTCGTGCGTGATTCGAGTTCATTGGCGGTATCGATAACATTATATAGTGTGTGTGTATATATATATGTATGTATTTCTGCAGTAGCGAAATTCTATTTTGAATTTGTATATGGTTTGTACTACTCGTTCTATATGTGTTATACGAGTATAGTACTATAGTAAGAATAATGTTATGGTATTATTGGAGCGATAGTAGGCTAGTGATGGCAAGACTATCCTATCCGCAGTTCCAGGATGTAATAGGTCGTTGTTGTGATATATCACCTAGATACAGGTTGAGTTCGCCTTCATTATTATGGGTTTATGGAACTTCCGTGAGTAGATGTTTCATTATCATGATTTGAGTGCGTGGCGACCTTAGAGATATGATTCAAAGTATGTAGGATTTATTATTGAGATGTGAGCTTAAGCTCCTTGTTGTTTGCGCAAGGACTTAGTGTGAGTACAAGCGCTTGGTGGTGTGACTCCTGGAGAGAAGTGGGAGTTCTGACCACACCTTGTCGATAGGAGAAATGGGATTTTTTCCAGTGGTATATTTTGAACTAACGAACCTCCATGACTGACAAAGTTAAGTAGTAATGTATAGGAGGGGTTCCTTGTTTGGATTTCGCTCGCGAGATGCTCCACGCACGAACCTCATTGACGTCAAGAGTGGAGAGATGTTATAGAATGCGAGGATGTTGGTTTTGATGATAAGTCACCTAGTGTAGAGAAAAACACTATAGATTGAGAGTCGTTTGATGATTGTATGTTTATAGAGATATAAGTGCTATGGAGAAGCACTGAAATTGTTATCTCACCGCAAGTATATGGGTGAAGTAAGGTAAAGGAAATCGATGGGAGGCTTATAGACAGGACTAGATGAAAAAGCATATTTTGGAGGTAAGATGTTTTGAGGTATGATGTTTGTAATCTATTTGGAGAGAGTAGGCATCTCGATTAGTTAGACTTTCCATGTTGCCAACTTGGAAATACATGGTGGTAGATGTAAGTTTATAGATTAGCAAGGTAATATTTAGGACGTCCCACTAGTCAGCCTTAGACCGTTATATCTCGATGACCGACGACACGAGGGAGTAGTGTAACGGGAGGGTTCCTTATCTGGATTTTTCTTTGCGAGACGTACCATACATGAAACCGAGCAAATGTCAGAAGTTGAGAGAGGTCTTAGGCACTAGGGACACAAGTTAGGATAGTATTTATTTCACGTGAGTAGGGATACGCATCGATCTTAGTATTATTAGGAAGTAAATTATATAAAATTAGTAGCGCCGAGGTGAGAAGTTAGTTATGAGTTAACCATAAGTTATAGGACGTATGGGATCATGAGAAGGTGATTGAGGATATACAGGTGTGAGCGCCAGGCCAAGAAAGTGAGGCCCAGTTTGGAGAAAATGTTACGCGTGTGATGTTTACAATGGTTGTGCAAACAGGCACATGTTAAAAGGTGTATGGGCACCTTGGCAAGTTGGTTTTATATACCGCCTCAAATAGAAGGGGCACAATATATATGGGGTAGCACGCCTAAAACTCAGCGAATTGACAGATGGGAATAGTCGAGAATTAGTATAGGCCCATTCCTTAAGATACGATTAAAGAAGCACTAGGTGCAAAGCGATGTTATTAGAGTCAAACTTACGACCGAGGTATCAGAGTAGCATATGTAAATATAGATAAGTTAGTAGTATATTATAAACCTTATTATAGGTGAGTACTGACGGAATGTAAGGTTGAGAACCACTTGGGTTAGTACCATTCCACTTTGAGGCGTTAGGATGTGGAGTGATTCACGATCCTAGGTTAGTGTTGGTAGTATCGGTTGTATCTGAATTTCGAGGGCGACATTCCGTTGTAGGGGGGGAGTATGTAATACCCCGAACTTTTATGGGAATTTAAATTTAACAATTTAGTGTAATTTAGGAATTTAAGAAATTATCGTGAATAGTAATTTTTGAGGTTTTCAAGGATTAGATGATTTTCGATGTATGATATATATACTTTTGGGATTAAGTAAATGAGTCGGAGTATTTTATTATGTGTCACAGTTGGGTAAAGCGACAAAGGATAATATTTTAATGGGAAAATCCGCATTGAGATGTGTTGTGTTTAATTAGTAAATTGCGGTCAAGTACTTCGGATGGAGTTTTCAATTGCGCGGTTAGTCTCAGAATGGACGTGATAGTCAGAATATAGTATCCGAGGGTCGAAATTGAGTATCGGGAATTTTTGGACCAAAACGGACTTGTAATTGAGTAAATGAGTCATTTTTGGGGTAAAAAGGGAGAAACCCTTATTTTCTCTCTTATAAGTCACGATAGAGAGGAATAGAAAGAAATAAAAAAAAGAAGAAAGAAAGAAAGAGAGAAAGGAAGGAAGAGAGAAAAAAAGAAAAAATAGGGGATTTCGGCCAAACTCCGTCGAATTGGACTCGAGGTCGCCGATTTCATCCTCCAGGCAAGTGCCTACTTGCTTTATTTCATTTAGTGCATATATCTCATATCATAATTGGTAAATTATGTGATTTTGGGTTAGAACCCTTAAAACAAATTTGGGAAACTTGATTTTTAAAATCACACATAGGTGTGTTATTAACTCTTGATGATTTCTAGTGATAAACCCATATTAAGGATGTGTATAAATGATTTGAAATGGGTTAAAATGATAAGTTGGGGTTTTTATGGTTTTAGGGCTTAAATCTAAGATAAATGGTTTAATACCCCAAATTAATTGATGTGTTAGTTGTAAAACATATATTAGATGTTTATGGAGTTGTTGGATGAGATTAAAAACAACAAAAATGGAGGTTTGGGATTTTTGGAGAAGAAAGTGAATAGTGATCGGCGTCACCTCCAAATTGATTCGTCTCTTGACCAAAAAATAAAAATTGTATATCTTTTCAATACGGTCGCGTGGGTGCTGACCGCGATTTTTCTAATATTTTTTGGATTTATAATGATTTTTCTACGGAAGGGTGTCCGAGATCGAAATCGTTAGTCAGAAATTAAGGGTAGAATTATCTGGAGATAAATATTAGGGGTTCCCAAATAGAGTGTTAGGACCTCTAAAGGAATTGAGGAGATATTAAAACTTTAGGTTCATAGGAATAAATCCGAGTTATAATTAAATGGAGATTGGATTGAGTTTTGGGTTTTTGGGATATATAGAAAACCTAAGCAGATTTGGGGATTTCGGACCAACCGAATCGATTCGGTATGAGACATTAAGAAAGTAGAACCATTTCAAATTGATTCGGACAGGGCAAATCGATTCGGTGGCCAGTGAATCTATTCGGACAGGATGAATCGATTCGAAACTAGGAGATTTTTGAGGTTTTCTCCTTTAAGTTTAGGGAAATTTAAACTATGATTTTGGAGATTATTATAGGGGACTTTAGATATGATATTAGGACTCCTAGATAATGGTATTGAGGCTGAGTAAACCCCAGGATGAAATAAGGAACCTCGGATTAATTTAGTGTATGATCTAGGGTTGGATTTAATGAATCCTTAGGAACATTTGGGGTTATTGGCCATCGTTATGTGAGATTGGCAATTATGGCCACATATATATATTTGAGGAATGATGTGGATTATATATATACAATGTGATTACAGTATATATATATAAAATGATATGAATATGTATCTATATATATATATATATATCTATGTGTGAATGGTATATATATTTATATGAAGCATACCCCCTCTTTGCTATCGTGGGGAGTTGCGCGCTGTGGGCGAGGCCCCTGGCTTGAGGAGCAGGGAGAGTATAGTCCCCGGGTCATAGCGTCCATTTTTATATTTTGTGATTTTTATTAGGGGTGAGACGTGGTGGGTATGTTTCGTCTCACTTTCGAGGAGGAACTATGATTGCTTCCCGTACGTTGTGATTTTATTTTTACCAAGGTGGTGTGAGATTCTAACCGTTCGTACCCAGGATGACACGTGAGTGATTCCCTGGTAGATGATAGCATAGAGGCCGCATCCTCGAGTTATAGATCATTGGGATGGTTATTATACTTGTGTGTATAGTATATTACTTGTGTATGAGAACAAGATATTATATATCTCTAATAAGTGTAAAGAGATAAATGAAAATGGATTTATTCTCACTCCGGGAGACTTTATCCGGACTTAGATTGTGATATGAAAAACAAAATGAGTATGTTATATATATATATATATATATATATATATATATATATATATATATATATATATATATGTTATGTACTGAGGGCCTAATGGATCTCGACGATCGACATTGCCAAGTAGTATTGTATCGAGGGGGTTCCTTGTTTGGATTTCTCTTCGCGAGACACCCCATGCACGAACATGACACAATGTTGAGACTGGGGACAAGTTTAACCCTTAGTACTTGGGTTAGATTGGATTTGTAGAATTTTTTTGAAATTATTAGTTAGGCAGGGTAGCTTAACTAGGTTTTCTATTAGGATGCGTTAGGTGTGCACTATTAGAAGAGTGGTGAGGGGTATCTCATGGGAGTGAGATACCAATTTAAATATAAGATAAAACATATTTTTCACAAATAAAGTATTTATGCACTTGCTAAATATTTTCACAAATCGGGCTCTGACCCGTATATCTATTTTTCCTCTCTTTTGCTATATATATATATAGGTGTCCAGACACAGGGATGCCTGGATGACGATTCCTTCAAGTCAGACGTCTTTTGCAACAGCTGTGGATGCATGCAGGTTTACTGTAGACGCTTCTATCCTTGTAATCTAGATAGGATGTACTGTATAAACATTCGGGATAATCACCCAATTGCTTTTATTTATTCTTTTACCACCTTTTATGCGGATTCAATTTGGTTGTATATTATTAAACCGAGTGTTCGGTTATTCTTATTTCATCTCAGTTTCATTTATACATAAATTGTGTGAATGTTTTAATTGATTAATTTGTTTAAAAGATTAGTTAAATAAAATTTTGATGCCAGCCTAATAGGTTATTAGTAATTAATTTTGTTTTCGACAGTGATGCTAAGAATGAACCATATGCGACTCCTATTTTAATTTGGTACAGGTGTGATCGCTCGGTATTTTATTTGGCGGGGTGTCACACCATAACCATTGACGCGTGTCCCTAACTTGGCTTGCTTGAGTAATTTTAGAGGGGGATTTGATAACTGAAGTTTGATGATTTTATGCCTCTATTACCATATGTTTTTTTATTGACTAAAGTTTAGTTCAAAGTTAGGGGATCAAGTGAATACGTGATAATAACGTGTTGGGATTCTATTGCTACCATATCATTTTTTCTAACGTAATAAATATTCCTTTTTGTTAGAGAACAATATTGTTTCCAAATATTTGGTTTGGGGAGTGATCCATCATTAACGGTGAGTTTTTTATTGTTCCTTTGAAAATGAAATTTGAGTTTATTATTTTCTTGAACTTCAATCGTATAGATTTATGTTTTCTTCTCCTATTAATGTGGGATGCTACGATATTGAGTCTACTATTTATATTTTCCCTATGTGTGCATACATGTTTAAGGTATATGTTTATGTTTTAATGCCAATCTAGGTAGAGTTTTGTACTAACATTCATTTATAAAAAGTGCATGTTTATTATTGTAATAAATATTGAAATTTGTAAATAGTTTATCTTTCCTTTAATCTTTTGAATTTGAATCGGTTATATTCTAAGTATTTTCATGTTATTTGATAATTACAGTCGGACTCTCTGTGGTTCATGGTGATAGTTTCATTCTTTGACTGATATGCATACATTAATGGGTAATTTACATAAACTAATACATGTATTATTTGTGGGGTTGATATGGGGGTTTGTTTGAATGCAGTTCACAGATATATGATGTTAGGACTGGAATTTACAACTTGCGATGTTGCGATCGTATTGGTGCTAGCATAATGTTTTTCATTTTTGTCTTTGTTCAATGGTCAAGACACATGTTGATCATTTGTATACTTTTTGTAGTAATTTACCCAATTCTCACTATAGATTTGAGTGTAATACTGTTAAAAATAATAAAAATTCATATATTAGTTATGACGATGTTGTTTAGAGGAGGTCCAAAATGGAGTAATTGTTGTTGTGATTTTTTAATTATTTAAGCAAGTTGGATACTCTTATAATTTTAGGAAACTTTCTCAATTTTTGCAATGTTATTTATACTTCTTTGAATTATTTGTAAAACAATTACAATGTAAATTGTACGCGTCTTAGTACTTTTAAAGGAAATTTTGCCCAAATTTTGTACGTATGTACATAAACACGGTGTATGCATGTATGTATGAAAAAAACTTACAAAAATTTTCCAATTTGTTTAAACTAATAGGTCGTACAATAGGTTATTTAAAAAATTATTTATCTGTTGCAAACTAAATGACATATGGTCCAATCAATAATGTACGCTTTCAAAAATTTGTGTTGTGCCTTTAGGCACGGGCATACCCTAGTGTGTGTGTGAGCATGTGTGTGTGTGTGTGTGTATATAATAAATACACACACAAACTAACCCCATACACGCCTATACACCCTAAGACCTCACTCAAACCACACCCTACTACCATACACCTACACACACTCGATACATTCTGATACCTCAACTCTCAAAATCCAATCAAAATTTATTTTCCATGTTCTTCTATCATCTCTCTCATCACGTACCTATTACACCTCTCTCCTAAACCACCATAACCTCTACCTCCAAGTGAAGCCTCATCAATCTCATCACTTACCCTCCTAAACAAATTACAATTTATACCCCTAGCCATATGCATCTTCTTATAAAAGCAAGTGAAGCCTTATTTGATAAAGGAGGGAACCAAGAGAGAAGAAAGTAGAGAACAATTTTTAAGATAGAAATAATTTGTTGACTTAGACTAGATAATAATTTATTTTCCTTATTTTCTTCTTCTTTTAGATTTAATTTGAGGGAAAATAAATATTAGTGAGAATCAATTTGAGTTTGAGAGCTTTCAATCAATATTTGTTTAGACATCCAAATTGAGGGTTGTATTATTCATTTCTAGTATTAGAGTTCAATTTCAAATCTAAGAGATTTGGTTTAAATGTTCTCTTCTCCACTCTTCATATTTTAACGCCTTTGTTTATTTGATTATCACGTTTTATATCATATTAGGCTAAAAACACCTTCCAAGGGGTGGGATGAACCCATTTAAGATATCCCTTTGAAAATTAACTTTGAACATTCACCTTTCAATTTATGAGAGAGGGTAAATGATTTTTGACACAAAATCCAAATTCAGGACATAATGTCCATTTTTTAATTGAACTAGAGATAATTTTTTCTCAAGGGTGATATTATTTATTTAATTTCAACTCTAAATTGTATTTTTTATGGTTAAAATTAAATTTGATGAATTGATCCAAGTGGGTGATTTGTTAAAAGGAGTTTAAGTCTACTTCTTAATAGTTATGGGGGTAAATTTAATTTTTTTAAGATTAGTATTAGAATTACACTTGTGACGAGAGTTGACTTTTAATTTAAATACTAAATTGAAAGATTTCATATGAATGAATTGATTAATTAAAATCACGAGAATATGAGGTGTAGTCTCATCCCTTGTTTGTTCTCACATTTATTTACCTCATTTATCTCTTGTGTTAGTTATAACTAGTTGATTTTGTTAATATTTTATTCACTTACTTGAGTAGCATAATTACCCTTGAAAATTGTTTCAAAAGATATATATATATATATATATATATATAAGTAAAAATAAAATGTGAAATTTTGATTATCTTCATGCATTTTTCTTCACCTTGAAAGTTGGATTGACACCCCTACTTACCACTATACAAGTTAATATCGTGTTTGTACGTATTCAAGGAATTTGATTGAAAAGTCTTTGCAACAACGATATATCTATACCCAAAAGGCAAATCATCATATGGCCTCGTTGCTGAAGTTGGAGACTCATGTGAAGATTTCTATTTTATTTTCATTTGTAGTTGTAGTTGTTATTTTTATAGTCATTAAATTAGTTATATTAGGATTATTAAGGAATTGTATTCATTTCGGTGCATTTTTTACACCTTTTATTTGTAATAATTAATCAAAAAAATAAAGCAAAAAAGGAAAACGTGGATAAAATAGAGAGAGAGCACAAAGAGTGTATTTAGAAGCCTCTATATTTTGGGTCCGTAAAATTCTCGAGGACGACTAAAGTTAGGAACATTTTCACCTGGTCGACTCAACTCGGTCTTCACTCCACGTGTACAAAATTCATGGGAGGTAAATTTCTTTATCACTCACGAATCTATCTGAAAGGAACTCCATTATTTGTGTGATTATTTACTCCTATATGATATTTATTATCGCACTGTTTTGGATGATTTGATGAATTAATGAACCTAATACTTACACCCGGTCATTGAAATGAGTGGAGATTTCATCACCCACTCAATCACTGAATCCCACTTGATTATTACCCGTGCTATACATAATTAAAATTAATCAACTAGCAAGACAAGTAGAATTTTGTGTTCATTAGGAAACTTTTGGAATGAGACACTCCTAGGTTACTCTTATGAGTCCTTTCTCCCATTCCTCTCCTCAATCGGCTTTCTTAAGAGATTTTGTCTAGGAAAAATGGTTTTTAAGTAAGGCCGCCCAGAAAAAATGATTTTGTTCTTTCCCCAACGTGTTACTAGATAGTCGATTATTATAGTAGCTAGTGTGGTAAGACATAACTAGTAAGCACCTTGTTCTCTCGAGAAGAAAGTAGGAACACATTCTTCTCAAAGGTGACATATTAGACTCTGTGCTTTTCTCGCATGCAGATTAATTAAAATTCGACTACCCTATAACTTCATTGAAGATAATTTTTGGGTATGTGCTACTTAGGATTTTTTTTCTTGTACGTGTTTAATTCAAATACTTTGGTAGTCGATTTTGTGTGCTCCATCCTTTTGTGTTTCAAGGAGAGTCCATTTTATCGCCTTATCCAAAAATCCCAAATATATTTTTCTTATTTTTCAAAATATTCAAAGAATCCCCAAAATATTTTCTTTCTTAATCAAAGTATTCAAAAGGCCCAAAAAGATATTATTTTTTATTACATTCAAAACACTATAAGGTTTTCTTTTATTTTGAAAAACATTTACAAACCCAAAAATATTACTCTCGTTATGGCCGAAAAACGTCTTTTAAGGGACTACTTTTGTCATTTCCCATTGTCTGAAAGAATGTTTGAAGTTGAGACCTAGTCCAATCTCCGTACTTTAATTCATGGTTTTAACTCTCTCTCTCACACACTGTTTATACTCTTATGTCATCCACCTACCATATTCCACCACCTCCAATGATGAGTGTCAATGCGTAAAATTCTTCGTCGAGCACCTATTGCTTTTAAGGATAATTTCCTATACCTTCCCTGTCCATTTGAACCAACCATGGCCTCAGTGTATCCATATGACACTGCTTCGGAACCCACCTCGGCCTATTGTCCTAACATATCCAATAACAAGTGGTGTGATCACCCAAGCTATTCATGGAGGCTTGATACTATCTGAAGCAATATGAATCCTAACCCCATGTTGTGGATTCTCACGATTATCGATAGTCATCATGGAAACCTAATGCACCCCATCCCGATCAGTTCCCACACTATGCTCCCCATGATTATCAACCTTTTGTCTCTCATAGAGATGCTCCTCTCATATATGATGAACTTGACCCCGTTATCTCACTTTATATGAGTATTCTTCGTTTATATTACTAATATCGACTTGTGTCCACCTCAATTATACACCATTGCACCACCCCCCAACACTTCCCCACCACCATCCACATTAGCTCTCGAAAGACTCTTGCAAAAGATCATTATTGAAAAAGATCAAGCTACTCAATATCAAAATCAACCCCTTCAATAGATTGAACAATGCTTAAATGACTATGAGTGTGCGAGAGAGTTGAAATTCACCCCAAGTAAAGCCATTTTTGCGCCCACATGGAGCGACGATGAATTATCTTTTAACACAGATTTTGAGTGTGACCAAACCTATCACCCTGGGAATTTCAAAGTTGAATCCAACCTGTAGTTCGGTCCACAAGTTGATAATTTTGTTAACCTATTCATCGATTATGAGACTGATCCTAACCTAGTTGCAGTCAACGAAACCATCCTTGCAGTTCCTTCACCGGTCATATCGCAAAATATGCTCTAGTTTAAACCTATTATTCCCACCGTCTTCTTATAAGTTATTTCCAGATACGAGTGCTCACCAATACTCTGAGAATGAATCTGAGATGGTTCCTGACTTTCCGAATATGGATCCTGCCCAAACATGTTTGGCTCACTCTGAGTCTAATTTTAATGTGGATTCATATACATCGGTTCTTAGTGTCTTGTTAGACTCTTCGACCACCTCGGATGGTGACTTATGGGTGGATAAGTTGATTTATCAATTTTTTACTTCCACACTTCCTTTTGCGATTACCCTTGAAGACCTCTTCGAGCCTCATGCCAAGTGTGTATACCTTACTCTTGAGTTGGATCATCTTAGTCCGTCCTTTGTCCCATACGATCCACCCATTGTCCGTCCTAACCCACCATCTGGTTTGGACATTGTTGTTATACCTCAGATGTTCCCATTTATATATTTAGGTCATCACCTTAACCCTCCCTCCACACTCGATCTCCATGACCATCTCATGAGTTTTTCATCCACCTCACCATCCATGCGAGTATTTGTGGTACTAGTCTCAACTTATGTGAGATAGATCTAGCTCCTCCATGCCCACCACTCACTTTTTATGGTAATTTTTATTCTCATCACCTCATTGACGTGTGACGATGTTACTATTTTCATTCTCCATTTATAAAACGATCGTGTGATTTTAATGAGGCCCACCCCATCACTATTGCCAAATAATTTTACCTCCTCATCCAATTAGATCATCATGCCTATAGGGACCTTTTTTCCCTCATCTTTATGCTCAATAAGGCCCATGACCAGCGTCTCTTCACCCTCACCATTACTTTTCTTCCCTACACCTTTATCCCCATCCCCTTGGTCCATCGATGCTTTGCATCGAATGAAGCACTTTGCCATACAAGTGCATTAACCTTACAAGCTTTATCCAATAGGAATGACTTTTCAATCGTGTTTGGGGGTGACTATCATCACCCACACCTTTTATGTTACCCCATTCTATCCTAGTTTATATCTTATTTATGGTAACTTCTGTTCGACCTGGCGGAAGACATCAGACTCAGCGCTACCGAGAGGCAACACGTCGTGTCTTGTTTCGATTTATGATTCTTACCCTGTGTGGGTGTAGTGTTTTATCCTCCCCTGATGATTTTCATATGCTTTATAGACCTGTACATATTTTTGTGCCACCTTTGTTCTTCGGATTTTACCATTGATTTAATCATGCGGTCCAAATTTTATTAGCGGTTAATTATGATAATATCATTCCTACCTTATTCTCTCAATTTAAAGCATAATTTAAAACATTGAGGATGATGTTCTCTTTTCTTTAGAGGTGGGGTATTTATCAAAATTGTACCTCTTTTGATAAATTTGGTGAGAAACAAGTTCTTTTATGTCTTTTTGTGCAGTTTATCTCATTTTTTTATGACATGATTTACCTATCATCCCACTTTTAGAAGTCTGAAAATATCTTTGTTCAAGCTTAAAATTATTCTTTTACATAAAATTAAATAATATCTCTTAAGGCGTACTCGCACTATGAATACCTTAACTCAAAATATTTGTACTTTCAGGTTTATGATCAAAAGTTAAAAGTAACAACATTCTCAAGAGAGCCTTACGTAACGTCCCATGCATTCTGGCGTCGGCCGCCACCAAGACTACGCTTGGCTTTACTATATTAAATATCATTCTTAGCACGTGATAGATATGAGACATACACAAATTTATTCCATAAGATAATGATTAATTTGATCCAATAATAATAACCATTTATGAAATAATAAATCCTTCATTATGCTAATTTCCAAAATAAATCTAATCTCAAATAAATATAAACTTAATTAAAATGATCCAATTGTAAATATGTAAATAAAAAATGTAAACAACTGTGGAACTGATTAGCCCACTAAATCCATAATAAAAGTCTCATAATAATGCGACGGAATAGAAACCAAATCCTAAACAACTAAAGCATAAAAAATAAATAAGTCTCCAGCTGCACCTTCAACAATATTTCCAATACTCCTATGCAGCTACTCCGACGCTATACCTGAAATGTTAGTCAATGCAATGGGTCAGAGACCACCGCATGAATACACGTTACTCTCCCCAATTAGGGTCCATGAACCTAGAAAATAACATTATACATAATAAACACTACAATAGAGTATTTTAATTTGAACGACATAATTATGAACGTGAGAGTTAAATAAACCAAACACCTACATCCGTAATCATGCCACCCCAGAGTTTACATCCAACTTATGTTATCACAATTCGATAATTATTCGAAAGTAATCATATTTATTTAAATTGATTTATCACATTATTTCTATTATTATAGCGGTGTCGTTATAGCCAACCGACCCTACTGTATGTCCTGCACTTATTCGAGCTAGTGTAAAGTTTTACCCCACACATATTCCCCTCGTAATAGCCAGTCGGCTTGTATTCTGTCAGCCATGCATTTATTGACGAGGTTCGACGCACAACATGTCATAATATCCAGTCAACCTGTATTCTGTTAGCCCTGCACTTATTACGACGCCACACACCCACACGTTGCAATAGCTAGCCAACCTGTATTCTGTCAGTCCTACACTTATTAATGACACCAATTCATTTGAATACTCATTCATTATTTTTGGCATTAATTTTAAATTTTTCAATATTTTAAATTAGTCCTGCCTTATTATAGAAAATAAATCCTCAAACCTATCTCTAGTCCCATACCTAAGGGTCTCCCAAACATAAGCACGTCCCACCCTATGTTATAGGATTAATTCCTATTGATTATCTCTTCCTAGTCTCACTTCTAGGCGATCCAAATTAAAGGAACAACAACATAGTCATCCCCAGCCCAAAATATCCCATCCGTAAAAATCTACACTAACTAGTCCCATACCCATAAAGAGTTAAACACAACTAAGGCATACCCACTAGTTACATACCTAACAAGTATTCCTAAAATTTAGGTCAGAGCATATTACCCAAAATTTCGTCGTTCCCGCGATGTTGAATATAATCAAAATAATAACTTGCACAATTACACAAATTTCTCATACTGTTACAATTTACTTTAATCAAGTGCATTCAATTAATCATCATAAATAACCCAATTTATTTTATTCAACAATTATAATTTCAACATCATGCGAATTTAAGGAGCACACAACAATAATTTACTTTGATCATACCTACATAAGTTTATATAATTTCACAAGTCCCTTGTTCATTCCAATAACGCAACTATGATTTTCTACATGCAAATCTACCCCCAAAATGACAAAACCGAATATCTATACTAAGCACACAAGGGTTATATGTCTTAATCTAGATAAATATCCTTCACAAAAACAGTCGCAAATTAGATTTCACTTTCTCAAATTAAGGTTGCTAATTTATTTCAAGAAAAACATGTAAATTATTATTTATGCGACATTTAAAATGCATAATACTAAAGATAGAGAAAAGAAGTATTCATGCATGGTGAAAAATCGGTTGAAAATTCTGATTAGATATTTGCATTCCTCTCGAAAAATTAAGCACGACTCGTTATTTAACAATCTTGAGAAAACAATAATTAATCCTTCAAACTTGAGTTGAATCTTGATTAAATTTGGGGCTAGGGTTTGTAGGTGAAAGGTGGTAAAGATGTAGAAGTCTACAGGTTGAAAAGTTTGTGAAACAGTGTTTAGAAAAGTATAACCCCAAATTATTTTAAGATGGAAAACATATCAGAGTTTAATTGTAAATAGAATCCTATTAAAACTAAAACACTACCAGATCAGACCATTCCAAATCAATTCGGTCTAGATCAAATTGGTAGCTCACCCAAAATTTTATATATAAATAAAAATCTTATTTCTCAGTCGATTTCCATCCCGATTAAAATCCTAATTTCCATAGATAAAAGCCAACATTTTAAATTGCTAAAAATAATTAAATCCAAAAATTTTATTTTTTCCAATTCTGAATAAATTAAAATTAATATCGTTTTAACAATCTACTATGTCTTACATACTTCCCCACTATCATAAGAATTTCATCCTCGAAATTCGATGAAGCGTAAATGTGAAAACTAATATAAGGCTCACATATGCCAACCCATAGAATTCCACATTTAGGCGGCCATACACCTAATCCAACATGCATTTTCCCCACGATCAATAGTACAATATACATCCTAACTATATATACACACATAAGTATCAAAATAACGGCATACCACACTCTCTCCCGAAGTCATCGCAATGATAAAGTCTTCAAATCAATCTGCATCACCAAAATCGATACATACAATACCTAACATATGCACTAACAATTTCCAAAATAACTCTTGTCTCCCAAAATTACTTATAAGTATCCTCAACTCAAGATTGCTAGTTCTAGCCTCAATGTATTCAACGTCCTTATCACCAAACTCCTTATCTCAAAGAAACACCGTTAACATGTATGCTTGACCCCATACTTTAAGGAGCACGAATCAACAAAGAAAATCAATGATCAGTATTGCGAAAGCTAAACGGACTCACAAGCTACAAGACCTAAAACCTAGCTCTGATACCATTTGTAACACCCCGCGCATTCTGGCATCGGCCGCTACCAATACTACGACGGACATTACTAAATTAAATATCATTCTTAGCATGCGACAGATATAAGACATATAAAAATTTATTCCATTAGATAATGATTAAATTAATCCAATAATAATAACCATTCATGCAATAACGAATCCATCACTATGATAATTTCCAAAACAAATCCATTCTCTAATAAATATAAATTCAATTAAAATGATCCAACTACAAATATCTGAATAAAAACAGTAAACAACTGTGGAATCGATTGTCCCACCAAATCCATAATAAAAGTATCTCTAAGGACATTATTATTATTGTCCATTATCTATTGAGTATGTCGTATACCGCCACAACTATCGAAGAATGTTCAAGATCACATATGCATCAAGACGGTTCCTAATTTCAAGTTTTCTTCAACATTCAAGCATCCGCAAGTTTAACTTTGGTAAGGTTGTGTTTTAAGTACCTAAGCATTTCACTTAGAATATTTGGATAAATTTTTTGAAATTTTTTCTAAGTGTTGTAGCGGAGTTTTACGCCAAAATATTTTTTCTAAGTGTTGAGGTGGACTATTTTCTAACGAAACAAAAATATTATTTTTTATTTTTTTATTCGATCGACATACCCGCTCGTTCGAGCGAGATCTGGTTCCATTCGAGCGAGATTGTTTTTCGTTCAAGCGAGCTGTCGCCTTAGATTTTCTATCAATTGGGTTGTCCAACTTAGTTTTAGATCAAAAGATCTGACATTACCGTTTTACAAAAACTGCTACTGTGGAAACATTTGCTTTCTCATTTTAAAGGTTTTAATGTTTTTAACTAACAAATCACCCCAATAGTTTATCTGAGTTGTTTTGGAACCCAAGAACACATCTTTTGTCAAGTTTCTCTTGTAGAGAGGATCTCTACTGCTGATTTAAGTGCCACTTGAGGGAGGTGCTAGACTGACATTGAATGCGAGTCAAAGGGAGTGCTTACGGGTGTTCCTAGACTGATTCAAGACTGTGCGTCTTTGTGAATTTTCTATGGTTGATTCATTACTGATTCAAAACTGAGGTTCTTGAGAGTTTGATGTGGTAAATTCTTTGCAGGTTTCATTGTAATGATTATAAGTATTATAGTGAAATAAAGGTTTTACCTGAAAGAGATTTTTCTTGAAATCTGTCAGTCGGTAATTTTATTTATGATGGTATGATCCACTACACACAGATGTTGTTTAGGGCTAAAATAAAATCATACTTAATTAATTTGGATTATAAATTGACACTTGATTAAATAAGTATTTAATTGAAAATTTACGAATTCGTGTTTTAAATCAGTATCACACATACGCGCATCGTTTAACAAATTGGTATCAGAGCATGTTACACTAATTTGTTGTGTATTCATATTTTTGCAAAAATTGTGTGCTATTGATTTTTTTTAGAAATCTATTTTGTGAAAAATCACAATTTTTCAAAGCAGCACTTATATAATCGGATGCCCATTTTTTACGGGTCTAATTATGCCTACTGGAAACCACGTATGAGATCACAGTTAAAGGCTATTGATGAGCGCATTTGGGTAGTTTGTGAAAGAGGGTGGACGCCTCCCACTGTCACTGTAGATAACGTAACATCTTTAAAACCTGCGATTACCTGGACTGAGGACGAATTTAAATGGAGAACTTTTAATTCAGGTGGGCTGAATGCAATTTCTAGTGCCCTCATTCCTAAGGAGTTCCGACGTATTATGAAGTGCACCACGTCAAAAGAATCTTGGGAAATTTTACAACTTACCCAGGAAGGCACTATTGCGATCAAAGAGTCTAAAATTCAAAATTTAACTACTCAATTGGAAATGATTACCATGCCTAAATCTAAGTGTTTTGATGATTTTTATGCACGTTTATCTGACATTGTCAACACTAGTTTCAATCTTGGTGAGCCCATACCTAATGCACGAGTGGTTAAAAAGATTTTAAGATCGTTGCCTAAATGTTTTATCCCAAAAGTGATTGTTTTGAATACCTAAGGTAATTTGGGAAATTTAAAACTAGAAAAGATGGTAGGAGACCTCCAGACATATGAAATTGAAATGTTTCTTGACACTATCAAGCCTAAGGATAGAGGGATAGCACTTAGAGCCCAGTCTAGGAAGAGAGAGGAAGTGTCCACGAGAGAGAAGAAAAAGAAAGAGAGTTTTTGTGAGTTCGACTCTGAGGGTGAGGTTGATTTTGATATGACCATGCTTGCGAAAGTTTTTAAAAAGTTTCTCAAATTTTCAAAACAAAATTCTTCCAATAAAAGATTTTTTGAGAAAAATAAAAATGAGGCTAAAGAGAGCGGTGAGAAAGCGAAAGAGGAGAAGTTTTTTGAGTGTGAGGGGAGAGGACATAGATCATTTGAGTGTCCCACTAGACTAAGGAGAAAGGGCAAAAATATTACCACACTAGCGACTCTTAGCTATAGTGAGGAAGATGTGAAAGATTTCGGGGACGTATCTTCACAAGGAACGTTTGTCACATCTTTATCTAGTCGTGTGAGCACACCTAGTTTGTCCCATGACAATGAGGATACTTGTACATGTGAGACCTCCAAGGATGATTTGAGTGTTTCTAGCGAGTGTGAAAGTGAGTGCGCTAGTGAGGGTGATAGTAAGCTCCAAGTTGCGTTTAAATATTTGTAAGCCAAGACTTTAAAGACTGAAAAGTTAAATAAGGAAGTCTTAGGTTGCGAGATTTGGAGAGAGAGTTAGAGATTTTACGGGTGTTTGAGGCGATAGCAAGTCAAATCGAGAAGGTGAAGGTTACTTTGAGTGAATAGTTGATTGCTTTAGATCGGGAAAAGAGTGATTTGACCAGCACAGTGTCTAGTCTGATGACATGTGTATCCCAGCTCGAGAGTGATCTCGAATGTGCCCGGGAGGTAACAATCCCTTTAGAGAATGAATCTAAGAAATCTGGAAATATGGTTCTCATTCCCGTTTTGGGTGATGTTGAGAGACAAGGAATAGGTCATGACGGTGCGTCCATTCCCCATGTTGCACCCGAGATGGTTCCCAAATTAGCGATAGATCCATATGGCTCTCAACTCCACCCACCTAGGCATCCCATAGATGATAGGAGAGTGTGCCACAAACATTTTGTGAGAGGTGTTCCTAGGCCTGTTTATGTTTGCACTCATTGCAAAAAGAGAGGACACCTTAGGGAGTTTTGTTTTAATTATGGTTATGTGTCACGTTTTGCTACTACCCGTGTTCACCCACACGCACCCATACATGATGATCCAGATGATTACACGACAGAGTTTGCACATCTTAGGGAGCAAGTAAAGTTTTCAGTTAAGACTTTACATGACTTGATGGATGTTTTTCATAGGATGTCACCACCTTTGGAAAACTCCTCCGCACCTACCGGTTGAGGTCTAGACTTGTTTGCTAGCATAGGGTGTTTTGCATGATGATATTTTTGACTATTGCTAGTGTATACTATCTTTGTAGTTATGTTTTTACTTTTTTATATATTTTTGGAAAAATTCAAAAAGATTTTCTTTTTTAGAAAATTTTTGAAAAGCATAAAAAGATTTTATTTTGATAAAATTTTTGGAAGAAAACAATAATATTTTTGAATTTTATTTTGAATTGTATATGAATGGACAATTAGGATGACCGATCCACAATTTAATTTCATATCCATGTGATCATTTAATAGTGTTTTGATATGAGTCATCATTTCATTCACGTGCTTCATAATGTTTGGAGTCATTGAGATGTGATTACTTGTTACTACATACATGTTTGACTCATGAGTTACTTTAATGCACACTTGCAGAGATTTATTGACTATTTGTACTTGTTTATCATATATTGGTCAGATTGTTGTCATCTGAATTCTGTCTTTAGAATGAACCATATGCGATAAAACTTGACAATAAAAGTAGTGCATGTAAAAACTGTTTATCGTGAGGATATAACTGCAACAAAATTTGATGATTGATTCATGAGAAAGGGTTGTGAGAGTTCAAAATTAACTCTCCGTGAAAGCCACCGTTTAAAATATCTCGAAAACTAAATGGCAATAAAAATATAAATATGATAAAAAGGGGCCACCTCAAAAGAAAAATAATGCATAATTATTTATGAGGGAGTTTGGATGGAAAGTAATGAAAAATGGGTTTGCATGTCCTGACAGCGTCATGAAAAAACATTACATCGTTTTAGACGTTATTGGTGCGAAAATCATTATTGACTTTGATATGTTGATGGATTGAGTTGATGCCATTTAAATTCAATACTTTCGACACCTAAGGACGATTTTGAGATTAATTCGTTAGGAGTACACATATTCATCGTGCACATATGTTATGATTGGTTGATTTGATTTACCTATCGAATGTGTTCACACCCATTCATTTCGTTTCTAGCATTTGGTTGTATTAGTGTAAATTCATGATGTGATTTGTGTAAAATTATATTTGCATTTTTTGTATGAAAAAAGTTTAAAAATAAAAAATAGTTTGTAGAGCCTTTTGAGTTACTCATTTCCTTGAGCGTAGTTTGATCCATATTTTCTATATTTTTTAGTCGTGACATCTCCATGTTTGTTTTGTTTATTCGTTTCCTTGTCTATTTTGGTCAAATAAAAAGGGGGAGAGAGAATTATGACATTATGGGGGAGATTTGATTATTAATTGATTTATTCTTATATCATTTCAAACTTTATGCGTCACGAAGGTTTTGCTTTGCCTCATGTGTGTAGCTACAAAAATTGAACATCATATTTTGCACACCCTGATGAGAAGAGCTTGAAGATTTGTTGCTGAAGCTTTTGAAGAAAAGTTTTGAGACTTTCATTTTTTATACCTTTTCAGTTTTGGGTTCATGGGAGGGTATTAGATTTGTATAGGCATTTTTTTTATAATTCAGTTGTTTTATTTTGTACCGGCATAGACATAGTGGGAGATTTATAAGGACATTATTGTAATTGTCCATTATCAATTGAGTATGTCGTATACCGCTACAACCGTCGAATAATGTTCAAGATCTCATATGCATCAATTGGGATCCAAATTTCCATTTTTCTTCAACATTCAAGCCGCTGCAAGTTTAATTTTAGTAAGGTTGTGTTTTAAGTACCTTAGCATTTTGCTTAGAATATTGGGATAACTTTTTCAAAAAAATTTCTAAGTGTTGGAGCAGAGTTTTTCATCAAATTTTTTTTTCTAAGTGTTGAGGCGGACTGTTTTCTGGAGAAAAAAATATTAATTTTTAATTTTTTCGTTCGAGTGACATACCTGCTCGTTTGAACGACATCTTATGCCGCGCGAAGTCATTCAAGTGACATCTAGTTTCATTCTAGAGAGATTGATTTTTCATTCGAGCGAGGTGCCGCCTAAGATTTTTTATAAATTGGTTTGGCCAACTTCATTTTAGATCAGGAGACCTGAGATTACTGTTTTACGAAAACTGCTACTGCAAAAATGTTTGTCTTATCATTTTAAAGGTTTTAATCCTTGTTTTCAATTCACAAATCATCTCAAGAGTTTATGTGAATTGTTTTGGAACCCAAGAACACATCTTGTGTCAAGTTTCCCTTGTAGAGAGGATCTCTACTGCTGATATAGGTTCCGCTTGAGGGAGGTGCTGGGATGATGTTGACTGCATGTCAAAGGGAGTTCTTGCCGGTGTTCCTGGGTTGATTCAAGATTGCGCGTCATTGTGGATCTTCTACGGTTGATTCATTACTGATTCAGAACTGAGGTTCTTGATAGTTTGTTGTGGTAAATTCTTTGCAGATTTCATTGTAATCATTGTAAGTATTAAAGTGAAATAATGGTTTTTCCCGAAAGGGATATTTCCTGAAATCTGTGAGTCAGTAAGTTTATTTGTGATGGCATGATACACTACACCTAGATGTTTGTTTAGGGAAAAAATAAAATTGTACTTAATTAATTTGGATAAAAAATTGACACTTGAATATATAAGTATTTAATGGAAAATTTGCGAATTCGTGTTTTAAACCAGTATCACACATACGCTCATTGTTTAACAGTATCACAATAATGTGATGGAATAGAAAGTAAATCCTAAACAAATAAAGCATAAAAAATAAATAAGTCTCCTGTTTCACCTTCAACAATATCTCCAATACTCCTATGCAGCTACTCTAACGTTATACCTGAAATGTTAGTCAACGCAATGGGTCAGAGCCCACCGCATGAATGCAGGTTACTCTCCCCAATTAAAGTCCATGAACCTAGACAATATCATTATACATAATAAACACCACAATATAGTATGTTAATTTAAAATAGATAATTATGGATGTGTGAGTAAAACAAACTGCAAAAACCTAAATCCGTAGTCATTCCACCTTAGAGTTTACATCCAACTTATGTTATCACAATCTGATAATTATTCGAAAATCACCATATTTATTTAAATTTATTTATCACATTACTATTGCGTTGCCTTCATAACCATCCGACCCTACTGTCTGGCCTGAACTTATACGGGCCCATCTCAAATTTTACCCCCCACACATTCCCCTCGCAATAGAGAGATAGCCCATATTCTATCAGCCCTGCACTTATTGACGAGGTTCCATGCGTGATATGTGATAATCGCTAGGGGTGAAAATGGATATTTGAAAATTCGAATATATCCTCTATTTGTATCCGAATTTAGCATATATTTATCCGAATAGTTATCCAAAAGAGAAGATACAGATAACCATTTTTGGTATCCGAAAAACGGATACGGACATGGATAGTACTGGTATCCATGGAGGATAATCCATATCTTAGGTGGACTATTCATATTAGCGAATATCCGTTTCAATGGATATCCGTATTCGTAAAATAAATTCATATTTATTTATTAATATTATTATTTATATAATATTAACACCCTAAATTAATTAAATCCTCTTATATCTATTTTTAACTCACATCACAGGGTACAGAACCCATATATATTAAAAAGGCATGCACAAATAACAAAAATCAAGCTCTCACCTCTTCATTTTTCCATACGATAAAAACTCTCTCTCTCCCCCGAACCCTAAGCGAAAAAAAAACCACAGCCTCTCCTCTCCTTTTTCCCATTAACAGCTCCACAAAAAGTCGTGGTAAGATCAATTTTGCTTACGATTAAACCCTCCATTTTTCAGTGTTTCTCACCTTTTCGTTTTGTTTAAACCCTATTCTTTTTCAGTGTTGTTCACGGCCTCTCCTCTGTTGTTTCAGTTTTTCTTACGATTAAACGTTTCAGTGTTGTTTAAAACCCTCTGTTGTTTAAAAAGACTACGGTACCAAATTTCACGGTAAGATCAGTGTTGTTGTTGTTGTTTTTGTACGATTAATCAATGTTTCGAGTGTTATGATTTTGTTTATATTCCTATTGCTATGATTTTGGTGTTACGATTTTATTACTGATGTTACGATTAATCAGTGTTGCTGGTGTTTCGATTTTGCTGCTGGTGTTATGATTTTATGCCCCAATTTTATTGCTATTGTTACGATTCTGGTTTAGTAGTTTTTACCAGATTTTATTGTTGTTGTTACACTTACGATTTTTACCCAATTTCAGTGTTGTTTTTACTAATTATTTTTTGTAACCAATACAATGCAGTTTAATATGTCTATCAATGCTAATCAAAACAATTATTCCACACATGAATCTTCCCCTGCTCTAGGGGAGAGTATTTCGTCAAATCCTGCAAGTGTTGCTAGTGAGAACAAATTTTGTATGGAGGTGAAGCAAAACAAAAAACTTACATCGAACATGTGGTTTGATTTTAATAGAGAGGTTCATCCAGATAATTATGTTACGGCCATATGCACCCATTGAAAAATAAATTTTTATGCGAGGAGTTCGAAAGGAACCTCACACTTGAGCAACCATCTCAAATCATGTAAACGTAAGGTGACGAGTGGAGGACACATTAGGCAGATATGTAAGGGGATGAGGATACAAATTTCAACGGATAATCATAATTAAATAAGAAAATTCACATTAAAGGTTAGTACTAACGTTCGAACCTTCTTTTATAATTTAATTTGATGTATAACACATGCTCTATATCTTAAATGGAAAATTATTGTCACACCCCGCAAAATCTGATAGACGGGGTGGCCAGCCATCGTTGCCGAACAATGCCGGGCGTGAACCAAATAAAGCGACAGAGGATAATATTTTAATGGAAATACCGCATTAAGTTGTGTTGGGTTGAAATAGTGAATTGCGGTCAAGTACCTCGGATGAAAATTCCGATTGCGCGGTTGAATTAGGAATGGCTGATATAGTCAGAATAGAGTATCCGGAGGTCGTATTTGAGTTTCGGGAATTTTTGGACCAGTAGGGACTCGTAATTGAGTAAACGAGTCATTTTTGGGTTTATTAAGGGATAAACCCTTTTCATCTCTTATAAGGTCACGAGAGAGAGAAAGAGAAGAAAGAAAAGAAAGAAAAGGAAGAGAGAAAGAAGTAAGAGGATAAAAGAGGAGAGAAATGGGAGATTTTATCTAAACTTCGCCGGATTCAACTCGAGGTCGTCGGATTTCATCCTCTAGGCAAGTGTATACTTGCTTTATTTCATTTTGTGCATTTATTTCATATTATAGTTGGTAAACTATATGATTTTGGGTTAGAACCCTTAAAATAAATTTAGTAAAATTTCAATATGAGTTTACATATTGATGTAATGCAAACTCTTAATGATTCCTAGTGTTAAATCCATATAAATGGAGTGAAGAAATGGATTGAAATGGGTTAAAATGATAAGTTGGGGTTTTGATGATTTCAGGGTTTAAATCTAAGAGAAATAGTTTAATACCCCAAATAAATTGATGTGTTAGTTGTAAAACATAAATTAGATGTTTATTGAGTTGTTGGATGAGTTTAGAAACAACAAAAATGGAGAATAATGGAGGTTTGGATTTTTTTTGAAGAAGGTGAATAGTGGCATGCGTCTTATCCGAATCAATTCGGCCAGGGCGAATCGATTCGTCTCTCGGTCAAAAAATGAAATTCGTAGATCTTTTCGATCCGGTCGCGTGGGCGCTGATCGCGTATTTTTCTGATTTTTTTTGGATTCATAGTGATTTTTCTATGGAAAGTTGTCCGAGATCAAAATCTTTAGTCATAAATGAACGCTAGAATTATTTGGAGATAAATATTAGGGGTTCCCAAAAAGAGTGTTAGGACCTCTAAAGGACTTAAGGAGATATGAAGACTTTGGGTTCGTTGAAAAAAAATTCGAGTTATAATCTAAATGGGGATTGAATTGAGTTTGGGGTTTTTGGGATATATATAAAACCTAAGAAGATTTGGGGATTTCGGACGGGCCGAATTGATTCGGTAAGAGACAGTTTGAAAGTATAACCATTTTGAATCGATTTGGACAGGTCGAATCGATTCGGTCCTAGCAAATTTTTGAGGTTTTCTCCTTTTAAGTTTAGGGAGACTTAAATTATAGTTTTGGAGATTATTATAGGAGTCTCTAAATGGGATGTTAGGACTCCTAGATGATGATTTGATGATAAGAAAACCTCGAATTAATTTAGAGCACGATCCGGGGTATGGATTTTACTAATGTTTTGAGACAAGTGGCATTCGAGAAAATCATTCGGCAAGCATGTATAGATATAATTATGCACATAGAAAACATAATCATAACAATTATGGTTGAGTACCTCCCGTGAGACTATTAGGATGAATTTGGAGAAACGTGTATTTACTAAGTGTGAATAAGGTACACATTATTTATCAAGTGAGGGAATACCTTTGGGTTTATGTACAAGTTCTTAAATAGGGATTAAGGTGTGAGTAATATTTAAGAGAGAGAATACTTAAATATTATTATGTGATTGGCAATTATGGCCATTTATATATATTCGAGGAGCAATACATAGTATATATATACTATGTGATTAAAGTATATATATTATATAATACTAATACATATGTATCTATATGTGATGGTATATGTGTGTTTAGAGGCTGGTTTTCAAGGGCTTCCCCTTTGAGTATAGGGTTAGAACAACCAAATTAAATATATGCTCTAGTGCAATCCTGGGAGGTTACGCGATGTGGGTGAATCCCCTGGCTCGAGGAGCAGGGTGAGTATAGTCCCCAGGTCATTATCGTCCCGCGTTCAAGTGAGATTTATGTGATTCCACTTGCAGGGGGAACATGACCGCCTCCACCATTGTGTATATGTTTACCATGACCATTGAGTAAGTCTGGCTTGGTACCGTGGTATAGTGAGTAAACCCAAATTTTGGATCGGCACTATGAGACCGCATCCTCGAGTTATAGCTCGTTGGGATGGTTATTATGCTTGTGTGTATGGTATATTACTTATGCATGAGAACAATGCAATATATATATATATATATATATATGTATATCTCTACGAGAGTAAAGAGATTCTCAGTCCGGGAGATAGATCCGGATGTGTAGTATAAAAATGAATATAAAGTAAATCTCAGTCCGAGAGATATTATCTGGATGTATATTGAATTATGTATATTAGGGTAGGTATGTTATGTATATCATTATATATTATCTATATGCGTTGTGTAATGAGGATCTAATGGATCTCGACGATCGACTTTGTCGTGTAGTAGTGTATAGGGGGTTCCTTGTTTGGATTTCGCTCTGCGAGACACCCCACGCACGAACATGGCATAGTGATGAGACTGGAGAGAAGTTTAGCCCTTAGTACCTGGAATAACAAGGGTGGTTAGAAGATGGGCGACGGACTAGTTAGGAAAGGTAGATTGACTAGGTTATTTGTTAGGATGGGATAGGCGTGTACTATTAGAAGAGAGGTGAGGGGTATCTCATGGGAGTGCGATACCAATTTAAATATGAGATAAAACATATTTTTATAATAAAGCATTTATGCACTTGCTAAATATTTTCACAACTTGGGCTCTGTCCCATTTCTATATTTTTCCTCTCTTGCTATATATTATATATATATATAGGTGTCCAGACACAGGGACGCCTGGATGATGATCCTTTCGAGTCAAACGTCTGCTACAGCAGCTGTGGAATCATGCAAGTTTGATTTAGACGCTTCTATTCTTGCAATCTAGATTGGAAGCATTGTTGTCACTCTCGGGACGAAAGCCCAATTGTATTTATTCATTCTTTTATCACCTTGCTGTGCGGCATTCGATTTGGTTGTATCATATTTGAATCGAGTGTTCGGTTATTTTACCTCTTTTCAGTTTCATTTATATAAACTGTGTGAATGTTTACATTGTGTAGTTGTGTAAAAAGAGTAGTTAAATAAAATTTTGACGCCAGCCTAATAGGTTATTAGTAATTAAATCGATTTTTCGACAGTGATGTTGAGAATGATCCATATGCGACTCCTATTTTAATTTGATATAGGAGTGATCGCTCGGTATTTGATTAGGCGGGTTGTCACAGATGGTATCAGAGCATCAGGTTCTAGTGTCATTAGGAATCTGTGCGGACGTACTACGCTTTCAGCGTTTCTCTCGATTTGTTTTAGAGCCTTATGATTAGGATTGTTGATTTCTTTTGTGAGATTTCGTTCTCCTGCCATTATATAAGATTATAGAAAATCTTCCACATGCTCGTTCGAGGTTCGTGTGTTGATCGAGGATGATTGACCAAGGAAGGCCGTGACGAGGTCAACAGGAGGCAGGGAGTGGCGGAGTTTCCTTTTCACGAAGAAGTGAAGGGGAACTAGTAAAGTGATTGTCAGGATCGCAGCTATGGATTCCAAGATACTGATAATCTTAAAAGGGTCAGGGTGACCCGAGATGGGGAATGTTGTAATATGGAGTGTAGAACCTTACGGTTAGTAATTGCCCAGTGGGAGTTAAGGGGCAAGTGTAGGGTGCCCAGATGGGGAAATGATTAAAGTAATTTTTTATTCAGTTACGGCAAATGTACCAAATCCGAGAACCTTTTGGAGTAGCCAGGATGATAGGAAAAGATGTTGTTATGAGTTTCACCTTAATTGAAGGAGGCTTATTCTGTGTGACGAGATTGAGTCACGGTATTTTATTTGCTCCAGATTCGTGTGTGATACGAGTTTATAAATAGTATCGATAACATTATGTAGTATATATTTATGTGCTTTTTCGCAATAGCGAGAATCTATTTTCTTCATTCGCTGTGAAGAGCGGGTGTTAGTATATTAGGTGTATATCAGATTGGTATTACTCATTTTGTGTGTGTGTTTTATACGAGTATTGTGTTATTTTGAGGAGAATATGATATTCGTTGTTCGGAGCGATAGCAGGCTAATGATGGTAAGACTATCGTGTCCGTAGTTCCAGGGTGGAACAGGTTGTTGTTGCAATATCTCACCTGGATACAGGCTGAATTCTCCTTTATTATGTGCATATATGAAACTTCGATCAACAAATGTTTCATTATCATGATTTGAGTGCGTGGCGACCTTATAGATGTGATTTAAGGTATGTAGGGCTAATTATTAAGCCGTGAGTTTAAACTCATTATTGATTGCACAAGGACTGAGTGTAGTGCGAGCGCTTAGTGGTGTGGCTCCTAGTTAGAGACGGGAGTTCAGACCACATTTTGTTGAGAGAGGGGATAGGGTTATCCCGGTTGCATATTTGAAGTTTTTGTGGATAAGTCATATAGTGTGGAGGAAAGACTATAGACTATGAGCCGTATAATACTGGTATGCTTATGGAAATATTGTGCTATGAAAAAGTATTAAAGTGGTCCTCTCACCACAAGTGGGTGGGTGAAATAGGACTTAGAGAAATTGATTTGAGGATTACAGCTAGGACTTAATGAAAAGGAAAATTTTGGAGGAAATATGTTTTGGGTATGATGTTCGTAACATTTTTGTAGAGAGTTGGCCCCTCGATTAGTTAGACTTTTCTGTTCGCCTAGGTGGAAGGATAGAATAATAGAAATACGTTAATAGGTTATCAAGGTAGGATTTAGGACGTCCTGTTGGTGTGCCTTAGGCCATTATATCTCGATGACCGACAACGCGAGGAAGTAGTTTAATGGGAGGGTTCCTTGTCTGGATTTCTCTTTGCGAGATGTCCCACGCATGAAACCGAGCAAATGTTGGGAGTTGATAAAGGTCTTGGGCACCAGGGACACAATTTAGGATAGTACTCTTTCCCATAGGTAGGAACGTTTCGATCTTAGAATTATTGGGCAGTAAAGACAATGGAGTTAGTGGCGCCGATATAGAAAGATTGGTTGGTTAACCTTCAGAAGAATGGGATTTTACGGGTTGGGAAGACCCATGTATGAGTATTACGCCGAGGAAATAAGGTCCATTATTTAGCAAGCGTGTACGTATTGGACGTATGTGTTAGTGTGCGAAGAGGCACGGGTTAAAGAGGGTGTATGGGCACCTTAGTAAGTTAGTTTTATATACCGCCTGAGATAGAAGGAGCGTAGTATATAGAATTGAAGAGTATGACGAGATGGTAGTATAGTATAGTATAAACCTTGATAGAGGTGAGTGCTTATTGAGTGTACGGTTAAGAGTTATTGGGTAGTACCATTCCACTTTGAAGTATTAGGATGTGGAGCGATCCTAGGATAGTGTTGGTAGTATTGGTAGCATCTGAATTTCGAGGATGAAATTCCGTTGTAAGGGGGGGAGTATGTAATAACCCGCACTTTTATGGAAAATTAAATTAAATAATTAAGTGCAAATTGGGAATTTAAGAAATTATCGTGAATAATAATTTTTGGAGTTTTCAAGGATTAAATGATTTTCGACGTGTATTATATTTACTCTTGGGATTAAGTAAATGAGTCGGAGATATTTAATTATATGTCGCACCCGGGTAAAGCGACAGAGGATAATATTTTAATGAAAATACCACATTAAGTTGTGTTGGGTTGAAATAGTGAATTGTGGTCAAGTACCTCAGATGGCAATTCTGATTGCGCGGTTGATTTCAGAATGGCCGAGATAGTCAGAATAGAGTATCCGAAGGTCGTATTTGGGTTTCGGGAATTTTTGGACCAGTAGGGACTCGTAATTGAGTAAACAAGTCATTTTTGGGTTTATTAAGGGATAAACCCTTTTCTTCTCTTATAAGGTCACGAGAGAGAGAAAGAGAAGAAAGAAAAGAAATAAAAGGATGAGAGAAAGAAGGAAGAGGAGAAAAGAAGAGAGAAATGGGAGATTTCATCGAAACTCCACCGGATTCGACTCTAGGTCGTCGAGTTTCATCCTCCAGGCAAGTGTATACTTGCTTTATTTCATTTTGTGAATTTATTTCATATTATATTTGGTAAACTATATGATTTTGGGTTAGAACCCTTAAAATAAATTTGGTAAAATTTGAATATGAGTTTACATATTGATGTAATGTAAACTTTTAATGATTCCTAGTGTTAAATCCATATAAATGGAGTGAAGAAATGGATTGAAATGGGTTAAAATGATAAGTTGGACTTTTGATGGTTTTAGGGTTTAAATCTAAGAGAAATAGTTTAATACCCAAATAAATTGATGTGTTAGTTGTAAAACATAGATTAGATGTTTATTGAGTTGTTGGATGAGTTTAGAAACAACAAAAATGGAGAATAATGGAGGTTTGGATTTTTTTTAAGAAGGTGAATAGTGACCTGCGTCTTATCCGAATTTATTCAGCCAGGGAGAATCAATTAGGCTCTTGGTCAAAAAATTAAATTTGTAGATCTTTTCGATACGGTCGCTTGGGCGCCTACCGCGTATTTTTTTGATTTTTTTTTGATTTATAGTGATTTTTCTACGAAAAGCTGTCCGAGATCGAAATCGTTAGTCTTAAATTAACGCTAGAATCATTTGGAGATAAATATTAGGGGTTCCCAAAAAGAGTGTTAGTACCTCTAAAGGACTTGAGGAGATATGAAGACTTTGGGTTCATTGAAAAAAAATCCGAGTTATAATCTAAATGGGGATTGAATTGAGTTTGGGGTTTTGGGGATATCTATAAAACCTAAGCAAATTTGGGGATTTCGAACTAGCCGAATCGATTTGGACAGACCGAATTGATTCGGTAAGAGACAGTTTGAAAGTAGAACCATTTCGAATCGATTCGGACGGGATGAATCGATTCGGTGGTCAGCGAATCGATTCAGACAGGCCGAATTGATTCGGTCCTGGCAGATTTTTGAGGTTTTCTCCTTTTAAGTTTAGGGAGACTTAAATTATGGTTTTGGAGATTATTATAGGAGTCTCTAGATGGGATGTTAGGACTCCTAGTTGATGATTTGATGATAAGAAAACCTCGAATTAATTTAGATCACGATCCGGGGTATGGATTTTACTAATGTTTTGAGACAAGAGGCATTCGAGAAAATCTTTCGGCAAGCATGTATAGATATAATTATGCACGTAGAAAACATAATCATAACAATTGTGGTTGAGTACCTCCCGCGAGCCTATTAGGATGAATTTGGAGAAACGTGTATTTACTAAGTGTGAATAAGGTACACGTTATTTATCAAGTGAGGGAATACCTTTGGGTTTATGTACAAGTTCTTAAATAGGGATTAAGGTGTGAGTAATATTTAAGAGGGAGAATACTTAAATATTATTATGTGATTGCCAATTATGGCCATTTATATATATTCGAGGAGCAATATATAGTATATATATACTATGTGATTAAAGTACATATATTATATGATACGAATACATATGTATCTATATGTGATGGTATATGTGTGTTTAGAGGCTGGTTTCCACGGGCTTCCCCTTTGAGTATAGGGTTGGAACAACCAAATTATATATATGCTCTAATGCTATCCTGGGAGGTTGTGCGATGTGGGTGAATCCCCTAGCTCGAGGAGCAAGGTGAGTATAGCCCCCAGGTCATTATCGTCCCGCATTCAAGTGAGATTTATGTGATTCCACTTGCAGGGGGACATGACTGCCTCCACCATTGTGTATATGTTTACCATGACCATTGAGTAAGTCTGGCTTGGTACCGTGGTATAGTGAGTAAACCCGGATTTTGGATCGGCACTATGAGACTGCATCCTCGAGTTATAGCTTGTTGGGATGGTTATTATCCTTGTGTGTATGGTATATTACTTATGCATGAGAACAATGTAATATATATATATATATACATATATATACATATATATATATACATATATATATATACATATATATATATATATATATATATATATATATATACATATCTATGAGATTAAAGAGATTCTCAGTCCGGGAGATAGATCCGGATGTGTATTATAAAAATGAATATAAAGTAAATCTCAGTCCGGGAGATATTATCCGGATGTATATTGAATTATGTATATTAGGGTAGGTATGTTATGTATATCATTATATATTATGTATATGCGTTGTATACTGAGGATCTAATGGATCTCGACGATCGACTTTGCCGCGTAGTAGTGTATAGGTGGGTTCCTTGTTTGGATTTCGCTCTGCGAGACACCCCACGCACGAACATGGCATAGTGTTGAGACTGGGGAGATGTTTAGCCCATAGTACTTGGAATAACTATGGTGGTTACAAGATGGGTGACAGACTAGTTAGGCAGGGTATCATGACTAGGGTATTTGTTAGGATGCGATAGGTGTGCACTATTTGAAGAGAGGTGAGGGGTATCTCATGGGAGTGCGATACCAATTTAAATATGAGATAAAACATATTTTTAAAATAAAGCATTTATGCACTTGCTAAATATTTTCACAACTCGGTCTCTCACTTGTTTATATATTTTTCCTCTCTTGCTATATATTATATATATATATAGGTGTCTACACACAGGGACGCTTGTATGATGATCCTTCGAGTCAAACGTCTGCTACAGTAGTTGTGGAATCATGCAGGTTTGATTTAGATGCTTCTATTCTTGCAATCTAGATAGGAAGCATTGTAGTCACTCTCGGGCTGAAAGCCCAATTTTATTTATTCATTCTTTTACCACCTTTCTGTGCGGCATTCGATTTGGTTGTATCATATTTGAACCGAGTGTTCGGTTATTTTACCTCTTTTCAGTTTCATTTATATAAACTGTGTGAATGTTTATATTGTGTAGTTGTGTAAAAAGAGTAGTTAAATAAAATTTTGACGCCAGCCTAATAGGTTATTAGTAATTAAATCGGTTTTTCGACCGTGATGTTGAGAATGATCCATATGCGACTCCTGTTTTAATTTGATATACGAGTGATCGTCCGGTATTTGATTAGGCGGTTTGTCACATCAGTCCATAAGTTAAATAATTGAATCCATCTGAAATGATCATGAACAACTAAGTGATAAAAGATCCATCACATGCTAACTCCAAAAAATCCATTCTCCAATAATGATTAAATGAAATCTGAAATAATCCCAAAAGAAATCCTCTAAACATCTTTAGAACCGAATGGCCCAATAAAACTCGAATGAAGTTTTATATATGTCTCATGCTAAGACTGGTATTTATTTAGTTCATGCCCGGCATAGTTCAGTGGCGGTGGCTGGCCACCCCATCTGTCGGATTTTGCGAGGTGTGATAGATGGTATCAGAGCATGGTCTTAGGTCTCGTAAGTTATGAGTCCGTTTAGCTTCTGCGTTGTCGATCTTTGATTCCCTTTGATTGATTCGTACTCCTTAAGGTAGAGGGTCTAGCATACATGTTAGATGTTTCTTGGAGATGTGAAGCTTTGTGTTAAGGATGTCGTGGGAATTGAGTTTAGAATTAGTATGCCTAACGTGATAATCCTTAAAATGGATTTTGGAGACGATAATTATTTTGGAGATTTTAGTACAGATGTTAGGTATCGTATGTATCTATTTTTGACGTTGATATTTAATTTGAGGATGTTAGCATTTTGATGACTTTCGGATATAGGATCGAGTGGAGATTGTACGCCGTTATTTTCATAGTTATGCGTATGTATATAGGCAATATATATTATTTTGTTGCTCGTGGGGTTGATGCGTGTAGAATTAGGTGTAAGGGCACCTAATTATGTTATTTTACAGTGTAGGCATATGTGAGCCTTATTTCCTTTTGTGAGATTTACACGTTGATGAGTATGCTTCATCTAATTTCGAGGATGAAATTCTTTGCTAGTTGGGAAGTATGTAACACCCCGTGTTTTTATTAATTAATTTAATTAATTAATTGGAATAATCGAGAAAAAACAAATTTTTGAATTTAATAATTTTTATTAGCTAAATATGTTTGTTATGATTTTAGAAGAATAAAACTTCAAACGGAATTGAAATCATAGTTAAAACGGATTTTATATGAATTTTTAAATATTTATCCCTTATATTTTTTAGCAAAATTGTCAGTTTTTCTGGGCCATAGATCGATCGATGCTTGGGCATCGATCGATCGATGCCTTCAGAAAACGTGCGCTACAAGTTATTTTTAATTAGATTTTGTGTAGGATTAGGACTCCTAATCACTATATAACCTTGTTAATCCGTAGGGGGGCTTCTCATGATCAATTTTTCTCCAATTTTTCACCAGAGAACACTTCCAAATATTTTTCCTCTCACGCATAATTATCAACCTTCTTCATAATGAAGTTTTTGTCACAAGTTTTGGGAGGCTTAATTGGGTCTTAATCAAGATTGATTCAAGAACACTTCTTTGCTAATTTTTCGAGAGGAATCCAGATTTCTAATCAGATTTTCAACACAATCTTCACAGGCATGAATACTCTATTGTTTTCCTTTAATATTGTGCGTTTTAAGTGTCGCCTAAATACTTAATTACATGTTTTCTTAAAAGCAATTAGTAACTTAATTAGAAAAAGTGGACACTAACTATGGGGCTATTTTTATAAAATCTTTTAATCTAAATAATATTCATAACCCTTTGGGTACGTAGGATTCGTGAGTGATTTTGGGTTTTATTGGTGTAGGTTGCATGTAGAAAAACCCTAGTTTTAAAATAAATGGATTTGGGGGCGTATAACTCATGTAATTTGTGTTGAAACAATGAAATTACAATTTTTATGTTTTAAATGATGAAATAGCGGTATATTTAAATTAAATAATTGAATGAGATTAATTGGATGTTTATGTCAAGGTGATAATCAAATGAAGGTTTAATTAAATTGGACTATCATGCGTGGTTTTATACATTGATTAATTATGCTTGTTTGTGTGACTTGTTTGTATTATTATATTGCCTTTGTGACGATGGGTGGTTGGGTAATTTTTCTCTCCCTATATTTTAGGATGCCTTCTATGTATGGGACCAGTGGGTAGGCCTCTTGACGATTTACGCCTTCTAGGTATGGGACTAGTGAGGGTAGATTATTGTGACTTTGTTATGTCGGGGGTGGGTGGGCTGATTTTGATACTTTATCATCGTTGTGCTAGCCTAGGCATGAGACTAGGTCGAGATTTAAGTTAGAAATTCATCCTATACATATGGTAGGATGTATTGATAACTTAGGGACCCTTAGGTATGGGACTAAGGGGTATTTTGAGGATCTCACATCGATTAAAAGGGTGGGATAATTTATAAATTGTGAAATTGAAAAATTGAGAATTAAGGGCTAAGATAAAAATGGGTATTAAAGTTTGTGACAACATAATGTGTCGGGGCCGACAGTTTAAATGCGTCAGAGGGCGATTTATGTCATGTCGTGTGTGGAACCTTGTCATGTGTCGGGGCCGACAGTTTAAACGGGTCATTGGGCGATTGACAAGGGGAAGTGTGACACTTTAATAAAACGTGAGAATAATAATAATAATAATTGGTTAATTTAATAAAAAATGAGAATAATAATAAAAATTGGTTAATTTAATAAATTCTCAAGTCCCTTTTTCATTCAAATAGTTCAACTATGATTTTTTACATGCAAACCTATCCCCAAAATGACAAAACCAAATCTCTATCCTAAGCACACAAGGGTTATGAGTATTAATTCAGATTAATATTTTTCACAAATACACTCCCAAATTAGATTTCACTTTCACTAATTAAGGTTTCTAATTTATTTCAAGAAAAACATGTAAATTAATATTTAGGCGACATTTAAAATGCATAATACTAAAGAGAGAAAATAGAAGTATTTATGCATGATGAAAAGTCGGTTAAAATTCTGATTAAATGGTTGTAATACTCTTGAAAAATTAAGAAAGACTCGTTCTTGAACAATCTTGAGAAAACACCAATTAAGACTTCAAAACTTGAGTTGAATCTAGATTAAATTTGGGCTAGGGTTTGAAGATGAAAGGAGGTAAATATGTAGAAGTCTTCTCACTCAAAAGTTTGTGAAAAAGGGTTTAGAAAAGTCTAACCATGAGTTATTTTAATATGGAAAAAAGATTAAACATTAATTAGAATTAGAATCCTATTACAACCAAAACACTGCAAGATCTGACCATTCCGAATCAATTCTCCCTCCAGGATGAATCGGTTTGGATCAGATTGGCAGTTTACCCTAAATATTTTATATAAATAAAAATCCAATTTTTCTCCCGATTAAAATCCTACTTTCCATAAATAAAAGCCAACATTTTAATTTCTAAAAATAATTAAATCCAAAAATTTTATTTTTTTCGATGCCGAATAAATTTAAATTAGTGTCGGTTTAATAATCTAATGTGTGTTACATACTTCCCCACTAGCACATGAATTTCATCCTCGAAATTCGACGAAGCATAAATGCACAAAATAAAATAAGGCTCACATATGCTTACCCATAGAATGCCGCGATTAGGAGCCCATACACCCAACCGCACACACAATTTTCCCACGATAAAAAGTACAATATATATCCTAACTATATATATACACATAACTATAAAAATAGTGGCATACCATGCTCTCTCGCGAAGTCATCACAATTTTAAAGTCCTCAAATCAATTCGCATCACCAAAACCTTCACTCATATCACATTACCATTCACTTCATCCATTATCTTTCCATATTTCCCTCATCCATTCCAGACACCATCCATAGATCATTTCCCTTCACTACCATTATTTTTTAGAAATAGAGTGCTTGGAATTTCAAATTTAAATTGTCTTCATTAATGTTATGAAAAGAAAAGTGTATCTCAATGAAGAAAGAGAATATATATATATATATATATATAAGCAATCAACATTTTATGAAATGAAGACATAAATTGTTCAAATTTTATTGAACTCTTCTAAAAAACCCTACCATTATATCATCCATCTTCTTCATCTCATTTTCTCCTCGTGCCTTTAATAAACCCCATTTTTACCTCTGGTGAGGTGTTTGGGAAAATGAGAAGTATATATGGTGAATAGCTTGATATTATCCACATAGTGGTTAGCATTCCTTCATGAGATCAACTTCATTCATGTATCCATCATTTATTATAAGTGTGTGGGACGTTTGACCTCACTCACTAGAGAGACACACTTACCCAAATCTTGGAGAGTTGAATGACGTATCTAGTGAGATTTGAAGTCAAAGCATTAATTCTTTAAAGGCGATCTAGGAGTTATTCTTGTGACACTTAAGATTGTTTCATACAACACACACTGAGATTTTAGGAAGGATTACACCTTAGGTATTAAGTAATTTTATGCACTGATGGTTGAACATTTTATTCCAATAAGCCTTTCTAAATGGATTGTATAGCTTTTTATCGTCTAATAAGAGATTTTCTTTTAATAAATCATTTTCAATAGAAAAATTAAAATTATGCGGGTATATTCATTGAAAACCCTCACAAGACAATACTCATCGTGTAAGGTAACCTATCGGTTTACAGGTTTGTTTCGCATTTTAAGAGCAATCGCAAGTGCCTGTGAAAGTGCCACACTTTTGGTTACTTATACACCTTTCTCTCTTTTCTTACTCGAGGACTAGCAATGTTTTATTTTGGGTGGTTTGATAAGCACCCAAAAGTGTTAAAATTATACCCCAAATAGATGAATTTTAGATACTAGTCCTCGGTAAAATTGGACTTATGTTGGTATTTGTTTGTTTTGAATGCTTACTTGCATTTGCAATCTTGAAAGCTTTATCTCAAGGAAAATGAAGCATTGATGCAGTTAAACATGGCTAAACCTAGTCACGTACCAAATACCCAAAACCCAAACCCTAGCCTAGACCATCATGAGTCCCATTCCAAATATTACCCAGTATGTGTGTGTGTGTGTGATATTATCATCATTATTTTTAATATATATATATATATATATATGTGTGTGTGTGTGTGTGTGTCTGTGTAGGCATATATTATAATTGTTCGTGTATTTTTATTTATTTTTTATTTTGTTTATTTAGTGGCTTTATTTTTACTTGGAGTGTTTTATTATTTTACGTAAATATTATATAGGTGAGTGTTGTAAGTACGATTTTCTTTATTTTATTTTATTTTTTAGTTTGTTTTATAGTATATTTTAATTTTAATTTTTGAGTCTTTTTATTTTTTTATGCGTGTTTAGTTGTTATTGTTTTTATTTTATAATATTTTGTATGTGTTGTGTGTGTGTGTGTGTCTTATATATATATATATATATATATATATAGAGAGAGAGAGAGAGAGAGGCTCCCGTATATACCAAGTTTACATAGCGGTTTTTTAACATAGTGAACTAATTATTTTTCAGTTGAGTTTTTTTGTGTAGAATTCAAACATTTCAAGGAACAAAAATAAAAATAAAAACTACTCAAAATAAATTTTTTTCTATTTAAAAAAATTGGGCAAACTTTCACACTTCTAAAGCACTTTTAAAGCTGTAAAATTTTGATCGATTTTTTTAAAATAGAAAAAAATGTTATTTGAAGATATTTTTTATATGGGTCCCTTGAAATGTTCAAATATCACATAAAAAATTCAACTCAGAAATAGTTTTTTTAATATTTTAAAAAATAGGTTTGCGTTAGCAAGTATGTATATTTGGTATGTATGAGAGCCTGCCTCCCCCCCCCCCTCTCTCTCTCTCTCTCTCTCTCTCACACACACACACACACACACACACACGTAGATATATAAGTAGACATTAGCATATTGCCCGTGCCTCAAGGCACGACGAAAATTTTCCAAAGTATTAAGTCATGTATAATTTAAGACAAAAAGATTTTCTATATAACCCAAACAATTCTAAACAATTAAAAAAGTTATGTATAGCCCTTTTGGATCCATTAACAAATCAAAATGGAATCTAAGTCAACAAGTTTTTTTATAACACAAATAAGAGTAAACAATTTTAGAAAATTTGAGCAAAGTCTCATTTGTTTATATAACTATCCACTATGTTTACGAAATAAAAAATATTTGACTATAATAATAATAGTCCATCCTGGACCTCATATAAGCAACATAATCAATTCCACAAAAACGTATTTAGTATACAAAATTTTTAAATATAAACACGCACATAATTAATTACTTAAGTTTACTATGAAAATTTGAATCTTTTCATTATTGTCTCTCTTCTTGAAATTCAATGGTCCCGAAATATGCAACAACCAAGAACAATGCGAAATTAACGTATAGATATGCAATAATATTGTTCAATGTTGTTTTCTAAACTGAAAGAACAATTCAATTATTGCTGGAAAAATATGTAAAGTTCATTTTGCTTTTTAGCAAATAGTCATTTATTTTCCTTTTTTTATTATGCTAACAAGATATTGAGAAAGTCCGTAATTGTTTAAAATGTGGTGTCCAACCCACCCATCAAAGAATTAGCTGAGATTCAAAATTATAGATGGGAAGAAAAAATGTGCACTTGTGAGTTGAAAAATGAGAACAAAATATAAACTTTGCATTCTTACCATCCGAAGGCTTTCTTAGTGGAATTTGTAAATGTGCACTTCTACAAACACACTTCTCATCACTTTAATATAGGCATTTGTATGAAGATATTAGTAGAAGAAATATTCCATGAATAAGTAAAAAGCCTACCTAGACGAAGTCCATATAATCTGTTCGGTAAAGATGGTCGCCAAAGAGATTCAATATGTGCTTAACATTCTTAAAATATTAATTCATGTATATGTGGGTAACCCATGCCGATGGCACTAACCCTAATAAATATCTAAAAAGAAGCCAAACAATCTATCTTCAAACGCAAAATACTTATTTTTTAATGTATAATAATAAGGATTTTAAAAATAACACTACAATCTTTATATAGTGGGGAATAATTAAGGGAACTCTAATGTAAAACTAAAAATATGAAATCAGCAAAGAATGGCTTATTAACAAACATTAGTTAAGAAGATATCATAATCATCAAATTGAATACATTAGTTATGATAAAATACAAATAATAAAAGATAAAGATGATTATATTGTCATGGCACTATTTCATTATTTTCTTGGAGCACCCTCGACTATTGCATGCCCCATAAATTAGCTTGCCAACTCCATAACTAAAGGTATGTTACTTATCTTATTGTTGTAACCTTTGTTACAACACACATACTTGCATACAAACTTAATAAATCAACGTTGAAAATTTCATAACTTGGAAAATTGAATTGTTACCAAGATTGGTCCTCATAAAATACATATAAATAAACCGTTTAATGCATAAAAAACAAAAGTGTAAGCACAAATCATCATCGTATAATTACTTCATCACACTAACATTGTTAACAAAGAAGTATGAATTCAATTCAAAATTGAAGTTGCTAAATTACAAAATTGAACTGGCCGAATTCACCAAAATATTCACAAAATTATTACATAGAATAAAAAACAAATTGCTCAAAGACATACCCTAAGAAACTGTGTACAGATTTAATATAGAGTAACAAAATTAATCAAATCAAGGTAATTAAAATTGACGGTGAGCAAATAGGCAATCAACAACCATCATCTTTGCTTAAACGGATCTGTGAAACTACAGGAGAGAAAGTAAAAATATTCAAAATCCACATAATTTAAAATCACCGGTCTTAAATCTGAAATCATATACCAATACCATTTCCCTTTATAATATGGTGCATGGGTGTGTAGGGATACAAATGAGAGCGCGAGCATCGATTCAGCAAAATAAGGCAAGTGGGTGGAGATTCGGTATGAGTGAGGGTATAACATTAGGACATTTGAAGCAAAGTAGGGTGATGGAAATGGGCGCTATTTTAGGGTTTTATTAGTTATTTTATTTTCTTTTGTATTTTCTTTTATTTTGTTATTGTATTTTCCTTTATTTTTTGTTATTATTTAGAGGTAAGAAATAGTAATGGCATTTTTGTAATTAGGTTCTTAGCTTGGAGCCTAAGCTACTTCTCTCCTGTAAATACTCCTTTGTAAGCCTCATTTGAGGTGGACTTTAATTTTCAAATAGACAAGAGTTTTTCTTCTCTCTAAAACTGTGTATGTGATATTTTTAGGAGCCTTTTGATATAGTTTATGTCAAATTGGTATCAGAGCGAGTGTCTCTCCCACATTGGTGTTTGGTGTATCGATGTATTTTTTTTATCAAATCGTACGCTAAAATTAGTGGCTCGCATAAAATCAAACAATAACAAAAGGGGGTTCAAGAAGTGAGAAAAGGCTTTCAAGAACATAACCATCGATTTCAAGAAGAGATTCAAGAGCTGATGCAAGAATTCAACACAAAATTTGATGCTCTCCTCCAACTCATCTCATCCAAGATTTAAACCCCTCAGACTCCTAACCCTAACTACTATCGCCGACTAACCCAATGCCTCCACCCACCTCCCCGACCAAAACCCTCACCGTCTATGATCAACCCCCTGCCCTTCCACTCTCCTCGCGATCACCCCCTCCTTCCTACCACCGCAAGAATCACTCCTTCAACCCCCTAAACTCTAGCCAACATTAGTCAGTCCCTATACCACCCCTTTTTAGACCCAGGTCGACTCGAAACTTAACCCCATCCTCCGACTCAGTTCCTCTGACCCCCATCTGCACTGTTCAAAACCTATTTTTCACCCTAGGGCAGCCCACTCCAAGGTTTTTACCCTTTTTGTGTACAAAATCTGTTTGGGCCTTATTTTGGCCAACAAATCCTTCTAAATGCTCCAAAATGATGATTTTTGACCCGGGTTGAAGTTTCTAGGGATGCTTTGGGTGAAGAGAGAGAAGAATAAATAAAGATCAAAATTTATGGGATGGATACTCCTCAACTTTCAGAATTTAATTTTTGGCCCCCATAAGTTTTTAGCACTAACTTTGGGAATTTCCTTATGAATCCATAAAATTTTTAATGCTCGAGGATGATCTTAGTTTTAAGAGGGGGAGAGTGATGGAAATGGACCCTTTTTAGGGTTTTATTAGTCATTTTATTTTCTTTTATATTTTTATTATATTTTACTTTATTTTTTTGTTATTATTTAAAGGTAAGGAGTAATAATGGTATTTTTGTAATTAGGGCCTTAGCTTGGAGCCTAATCTACTCCTCTCCTTTTAATACCCATTTGTAAGATTCATTTGAGGTAGACTTGAATTTTGAAATAGATAAGAGTTTTTGTCTCTTTAAAAGTGTGTGTGTGGAATTTTGAGGAGCCTTTTGATGTGTAGTTTACGTCATAGGGTGCCTCAACATTAGTAAGAGCATAAATAGAGAACCCAAGATTGCGTTCTTAATCTTTATTAGAAAATTGAACAAATATCCATTAAAGTCCTCAAACAAATATAACATCATATGAAAATATTTCATGATTCAAATCATAATCGAATATAATTACAATAGAGGCCATTAAACACGTAACTATACAAATAAAATAGAGAGAGAACATAACAGAGTACCTATTTGGATTTCCTTACCTCTCCCAGTCCCCTTACATGTTGTACCTATTGGGATTTGATAAAACAAAGTGAGAATAAAGAAGAGTAAGAATAATATATATGTGTATAACACTTTCATAAACATCATATATGACACTTTCATAAAAAAAATTATAAAGCTAACACAACATAGTCTACTTTTTGTATATTCATTTTTTTAAAAGGCTAAAACAACATACTCTAATTATATTTATTTCCATGAATAAAATATATATTTACATACCATGTTAAACAAATCGCATCATCCCTATTGCAGCGTACCACACCTTGAATATATTAGGGAAACTCCTCTGCAGCAGGCATGATGAAAGACAAAATTAGGATTAAAAAGTAGCTAATTATATAAGAAAAATTGGTGGTATTGGAATTCAAGTAACAACACATTTGTGTTCGTCTCTAAATCGGGTAAGCCTGAGTTCCCTTTGACTGGTATAATGAAGAGTGTTATTGTCAACAATGTTGTTACAAACGAAACTGTCAAAATCAAGAACGACCAACATGCTAGTTCAGTACATATACCCCATGTTATTCAAAATTAAAACCCCAATCCAAACTTTCAATTGGTGATGATACCAAAAATGGTATCACCAAATCAATGTGTTGAGTAAACTCAAAACTAATCAACTAATGGAGTATTACAGATATATGTAAATACAAAAAAAGACGAGTCAAAGAGGAAGATAATACCAAATGTAAGTGGTTCAGCCAAATATGGGCTAGGTCCACTATGTGAGTGTGTGAAATCCATTAAATATGGGCTCTAATGGGCTTGGGATACAAGCACGTAAGCTTTCTCTCTGTCTAAGAAATGGTTTTGACAGAGTTTTAGTAGGGTTATGAATTTGTGTCACCTTACAATGATGTAGAAAACAAGTATTTCTATAGTTAGGGTGGTATCAAACGCAACCCAGGCATGTAGGGGCAAGCACAACACTACGTTTCTAATGCTATGGGGTCATCTATCATTCGTGCATGTAAGTAATGATTAAGAGATATTATCCACATGTGGGTATGACTCCATTGTAATGGTTTTTCCCACGTGGGGCTCACAGCCCATGCGTACTCTCCCACAAGTAATCCATTCTACACGCCCTGTCAGATGGCAAGCGTCTCCGACCAAGTTAAGGTGTTGACCTGGACGAGTTTGAGGCCACTGATGTAACACTGGATTTTATGTTGGTAATCACCAAATGTAGAATCGATTGACTTACGTCAGGCTAAGATGAGATTATAGACTAACTAACGAGGTCTCGACTTCTTGAGGTAGACGGGGCGAGATGTTAGGCTCACCAAGGTTGCATGTGGTTTCAGCTTGAGACTGTACCGAGATGTACTGGCCGAGATGGGATGAGTCAGTTATATAGGATGGCTCATGAGAGCATGATTTATAGAGTCATCTTGAGCCAAGACGAGGTCTCATATTAGCATATCAGGTATGCTTTATTTTCTAAATTCCGGGATGAAATTCCGTTATTAGGGGGGAAGTGCGTAATACCCCGTATTTTTAGGCTTTCTAAATTTGGGGATTTATTAAATTTAATGTGAGTTATTAATTTAATATAAATCTAGAAATTAATCATTTTTATAAGTACTAACGTGATGTGAGTTAGTAAGTATGGGAAACTTGTTGAATATTACTAATGAGCAAAGTAATATATGATATTGGTTCTATTAAATGTCACGAGTGAATAAAATGACAATTTTGGAAATTTAAGTCGGGACGCGCCTGTGTCGTGTCGGGACTAAATATTGATTAATAAAAGTGAATAAATTATAAGTTACTCGTATGATCATTTTGAGTGCGCCAAAGTGTCCAAAAGGGTCTAGATAGTCAGAAAAGTGTACCCGGGGGTTTAGTTTGGGTCTCGGGGCATTTTTAGGCTTAATTAGTACCCCAGGAGGGCATTTTGGACATTTTGTAATTTTGGGTAATTAAACCCACGAATTTACAAGGGTTATATCAGATACTTAGGGTTCCCTTCTAGGTTTAACACAACCAAAAACAAGTGATGGCCATTGGAGAAGGAAGGAGAGAGCTTGCCAAGGTGTTCTAGGCCGAAAACTCCTCTGTTTGCGCCACCATCGCCGCCAAACGATAGATCACGTCGCAAGGATCATAACCACACTGATTTCAGCACAAATCAGAGACCAAAAATCCCCAGGAAAGTATTTATCTTGCTTAATTTCGTTAATTCTTCATTCATGTTAGTTTAGGGTTGATTAGGATGTATTCTATGAAAGAAAACCCATGTTGGAGATTAGAAATTTTCATGTTGTAGTGATATAAATGATAATCTGAAATTCCCCTTCATATGTAGAGGTTGAACCACGAATTTATGATGGATTAGAAGTAGAAATTCTGGAAAAAGTCTGATTAGAACAAAGTTAAAGAAATTTCTAGGGTTCATGAGATTTATGTAAGTTTTGGCCCTTTAATCCATGGATATTGATGTAAACTCGCATGCTTTACGTTGAATATTGTCCATTTGGGTTTAGGACGTTTGTGGTGTAAATTTATGGGAGATTGGGAGTTAAAAATCTGGATTTGAATGATGTTCGATGATATAACCCGTAACTGGTTTTCTGCAGAATTCGTCATACCTGTTTGATCGATCAAGCTCCTGCCATCGATCGATCGACCCCTCTTGGAAGATTCATAATTCCCCTTCTAAATAGTTGAATTTAATTTAAATGTGTAATAATCTTTGGACATCATTATTAAAATATTTTGGGAGGTAAAGAAGACCAGTAGGACTTATTAAAAATATGAAACCTTTAATGTAGGACGGGATTTACATTTTACGGGGATATTTTACACATAAGGGACGATGGAACTTTGTATTAAAGGGGAAGACGCGTAAGGTAGTTACGGTGGAAATTCATGAGTGTCACTCGATACGTTGGGATAATCCCACAAATTAAATTAAGAGACGGACCGTTATCCGTGATAACTAAATAATGAGAAATAAGGTTAAAAATCATAATTATGGGTGATGAGATGTACCTAAATTGATATGGTAATAGTAGTATATTTATATGACTGTGTTTATGCATATACTATATACGTGTGAAAATCATGCCCGCGCTACTTGCTATCCCTGAGGTTATCGCGCTGGGACAGTCTTATCTCGATGAGCCTTTATGGGGGATATTGACTCGTACCCTAGAAGATAGAAATCCTTTGGTACAGGCTATCGAATCGATAGTTCAGACAGTCCTAAGAGACGTGAGGGCATGTGATGACCTCTTAGAGACTTAGAATCTATGCTTCGCCTCAATATTGTTTGTGTTTGTGTTAGTACAGTTTGAGAGTGATTCCGAACTTTTATTTCCCTTAATACGAGTGATACGGGGATTGGATAGTTGAGTATGCCCGTACCATAATTATTATGTGGGGTGCCGTTAGAATATATATATTATGTGAGTATTTAATATATATATTAAATTCTGGAATTTGGGAACTACCTACTGTGTTTATGTTAAGTAAGAAAATGAATCATTATTTCAATTGGGGAACATGTTTTTGAAAAGTATAATATGATACTGAGAAATTTTATTAGCAAATAAGGTTTAAATGAGAACTTTGTTATCAAATGAAATTAACCTCTTACTCAATTGAATTTGTCAGTTTAAATCTTACGAACAACCTAAGATAAGATAATTTAAACCGTTGGGAAGGTTAGTGCGATAGGCATGCACATTAGAAGAGAGGTGAGAATTTCTCAAGGGAGTGCCGCACTAATATGTTGTTACATTGGCCAGTAAACATTTTAAATACTTGCTAAACAAATTTTAAATCGTTTTTAAAATCGAGCTCTGACCCGTTTCCATTTTTTTCTCTCTTGTATATATATGTATATGTTACAGGTGCCCAGCCACAGGGGCGTCTTGCATAGGATCCTTTAGAAGGAACGCGCTGCAGCTTAGGTGGGAGTTGCAGGCCTCTTTCTTAGACGACCTCATTTCTTGATTCCACTTCTAGCATTTATTTTACCGATTTGGGCATGTGTCGCCCTTTCCCCATTATTCAGTTGTTTTATTGGACATTGTGATTCATTTATTTCCAGTATTTACACTTTGGATTTTATTACTGTCAGGATGTTTTCCTTTAAGTTTTTAATGTTGGGATAAATTAGTTGAATGTTTAATTATTTGGATTATATGTTACGGGAAAATTGTGGTGTGATTCTTTAAATTGTGAATTATGTAAAGTTTTAAATGTTGGTTTATAAAATATAATTTGGAAAGTAATGTCTAAAATGGTTTTGGCACTTAGCTTAATTATTTAGGGTGTTTAAATTTGAAAAGATTATTTTATGACAGTGTTGCTAGGAATGAACCAACAGTTCACCTTGATTTTAATTTAATAAAGGAGTGATCGCCCGGTATTTAATTAGGCGGGGTGTCACAAAAATAAGAAAATATATTTTATCCTATTGAACTGATATTAGTCTGAACCTTGATATTAACATACTAAAAATTTAATTGAATAGGATATCAGATTAAAGCTATCTTAATATAAAAATATTCATGAAAAACTATTTTATGATATTTGATTGAGCACTAGAAGTGTTTACATATTTAGAGTCATGTATTATTTGTGTATTGTTACACTACATATGATTACTTGATCTTAAGTGTTTTTTCAAGATTTATTGTTACATCATTTGCATCACTTATAGATCCCTCAATATTCTTTATTATCATATAGGCACTGAAAATATTATACATATTTCTCTAAATCTGATTGTTCAGAATATTTGAGAAAAAGAATTTTGGAACATCCTAAGTCAAGATAATTTTACTTAGAAGATCTTGAACATAAGGTTTGTTAAGATTTTTAGGAATGAAAATTATTGCATAAAGCATTTAGGTTGTATCATTAAGTGTGTGTGTGTGCGTGTGTGCGTGTTTGTGTGTGTGTGTGTGTGTTATTTAGAATAACACACAACAAACAAATACTTCACTAAGAACTAGGACTATAGGCACTGAGCCAAACCTAAACTAAGGAGAGCAAGAGGGAGCAACTGTGACATGAAGAACACAAAGTTAACAAGGACATACTAAAGGGAGATCAGAAGAGGCAACCAGGGAGAGCTTGGTCTAGGTGAGTTAATAGTTATATCTATTTATTTTACGTTGTCTTGTTTATGTTTTAATAATAATTCCTATTTAGTTTTGGTTTTAGTGGAAGTAGACTGGGTTGATTCTTAGGAGAGTCTTTCATCTTTCCTGGGGAAGGGTTTTTGTGACGTAAAATAAATATTGTGTGCTTTATATTTTCTGCATATCACCTAATAAGAAAAACTAGGAGTTAAGTCCAGAAAGCCACTTAATAAAACTGAATTGATTATTATTCTGTGAAGCTTTTAGGTTAATCTTAGATAATACTTTCGAATTTTAATTGACTTTGCAAACTTAAATCTATTTTAGTAAAGTTAACAATTCAAGAAAAGTTTGAATTGGTCCCTCCTAGAATAACCTATAAAACTCGTAGGTAAATTGCATTTAATCGACAACTGTGTTACTTCCATACTTGAGTCTTATATGTTATAGCCCCCGCTCAAGTGATTTCAATTGTTTAGATGCATATCCCCCAAGATCGAGATTGAGATCGATACCGAGTAAAAAATTGAGCATTCTCTTCATAGACCGATACTGCAGCTTTGAACCATGACCTCACTAAAATTATTGAACCAATAATGTGGCGACTTTTTCAAACCCTATAAGCCTTTACGCAACCAACATACTACTTGATTCTTCCTAGAAGAAAAGCATCGAGGTGGTTGAGCCATATAAACTTCCTCATATAGGACACCATGTAAAAAAGCATTGTTAGTGTCCAATTGTTATAATGGTTCTGAATAAGCTAACTAATTTGAGTGGATAGTGCATCATGTGAACCAGAAGACATGGAGGGACCATATATCTTAATTATAAAACACTCACAGGAAGACTCCCACACGCTTGATTGCAATAAATAGGTCTTAGCAATTTGTCCCAAATGTATTCCCAATACCACCACAATAGTTAAACTTCCAACCAAACCTTATATTAAATCCATTATGATGTTCACGTCCAAAAATTAAGAGTATAATGAATCAATTCATTAACTACATTATACTGAATATCTCTAACTAAAGAACTAGCGTCACATACAATTTGCAACCACACAAACATTGATGTACTAATTATATGCAACTTCCACTCAATGACCAACAACCTATATTAACCAACAAAGAATAAAAAAAAAACAAATTAAGAAAAGAAACAATCTCCAAAGGTTGTTTTAGCCCACTTCTCACCTAAGAAAATAATCAAAACTTCATAAAACAAGCTTTATCAAGTGCCAATACTGACCTAATGAAGTGAATGAACAAATTTGGGACTATTATTGCTTTACCACAAATGCGAACAAAACTTCATGGTCCAAGATCCACGTTATTCACTCATATTAGTCACACCCCTATCCAAACATACCAAAATAACTGAAATTAACATGTTTAAAAAATACATATGTTCAGGGCCATGTAAATGGCTTAAAAAACTAGAGAAATCTTTAAAAATTTTGGGATTATTTGCGACAAGAACCCTCTGCTCGGTTTGTTTATGGGGAATTGACATCATGATCACATCGGTATTCAATTGGAGAAAAGAATTAACACTTACTAAGATATGGAGTCTAATCTTTAGAAAATTTTAAATTGTGTTATAGCTTCCAATTCGTGGTGCTATGAATGTGCTAAGAAAAGAACAATAAAAAAATTCTAGACTAACTAGTATAAGTTTCATGAGTTTAACTATTAGGGTGTTTTGATGGCCAACGTTTTCATGGAAATAAGGATTATGCCATGGCTAATATTTATGCTTAAAAAGAATAAATTATTTTTTGCATACCATAAAGACACTTCCTTTACATCTTGTTTTATATACATTAATAAATGATCTAGAGAATAATGAAGGAAACAATACTGGAACAGAACAATTGTAAGTGAACAATGAAGGAAATAGTACTAGAACAAAACAATTATAATTCATATACATTAATAAATGAGCTAGAGAATAATCAATTCATGTTTTGTCTCGCAAACTAAGCTTTAACTAAAGTTAAGAATGTGTCTTTCTTTATCTAATATGGCTATTACTTAATTTATATCCGTTGAAAGTGTAAAAAGAATGTTGATTGTGTTAAAAAAAGAAGATTTTTTAAAAGATGAAATGTTCAAACTTGATTAATTATTGACGTCGACACAATCCATGTAAAGATAACAAATTTAATTCAATATACATCTGTAAAACTATGAAATTGTGTCCCTGAATTGACGTTGACACAATCCATGTCATATACGAATAATAAAGGTTCTAGTCACAAATGCATTGAGCGCATCAAAATAGTGACCAAACACTAAAAAACTAACATATTGAGGATGTTTTAATACTCGTATACCTTAGTCAAATGCCCTGGGTATCGAAGAATACACCACTTCTCATAGGCCCATTAGACGAAGCTACATGAAGCAATCCATATTCCATGTTATTGGAAAATATTAAACTTTGTTAGCAAAATATGGAAAATGTGTGAAGTAAACTGATCAAACAAAACTCAAATTTTTATTATTTTCATTTCATGGTTGTCTCCAGAGCTCATTTATAATGAGCATTGACATATGTCGAAATGATCTAGCATTTATAGTAAATGCAATCAATATTATCATATTTTCAAGTGTTTTTAGTAGCATTGTCAATTTCCTAACAATTTAGATTTAACTAAGTATAAACCCGCGTGATGCGCAGGCCATACTATTATCATCGTCATTTTGTAAAAATCAAAAAATGAATATGACATGAAAATTGAAATATTATAGAGAATTACTTTCAGCAAAATGCATTATTCAACATAATTTCTTTTCTTTGATATCTGTGAGAATTATTTAATTTTTTAGGATGTAATTTAGATGAGTATGTATGGTAAAGCCAAGACATCACCTTTAAAGAACCTTCGGAGATGCTGTAGGACGTATCTTCTTCATTTGAGGATTCAAACTTGTTAATCGTGTAATATTGCCTTCCTTGAAACAAATTATAGTGATTCAATTTGAGGTTAAACTAGAACTCGAATCGAATCAATTGCTCAAGTTTTCTGGTACATATGTGGCATCGTTCTGTTATACAAAAATTCCAAGTAACCAGGATTAAGTATGGCACGCTAGTTTGAGGTATCATAGTCATACCTAGTAATCTTGAAAATATCAACGACACTATCATAGGTAAAACATTATGCAACAAGCATCAAGCTTCAAACATCAAACATATGTTCTTGCAACCAACATAAAAGAAATTGAATTTGAACATATAATATACCTTTACACGGCTTTAAATTATCATATCTTAAAACAAAACTCACAATTCCTATAAAATAAACATAGTCACACATAAAGCCCGTTGATACCAAATTTAATCTGCTGACATGGACGCATCATTTTAAGACACGTGTCAACCAACGTGGCAATTACAAATACCTCTACCACAGAGCTACTCAAGCGCCACGGGCAACTCATACATTCCGAACAGCTCAAACGTACCGATCAACTTATGCTCCCCGAGTAACTCATGGGCCCCGAGAAGCTCATGGGCCCCAAGAAACCCAAGCGTGCTGAGCTACTTAGACAGTCTGAGCAGCTTAAGCGGTTCGAGCTACTTAACGTATAGAACACTCAAGTCAGGATAATCAAAGGGGCGACTGCGTATTAAATGCTCATTATTATCGTACAGATGTATATGTTTACTAGATAACAGCGCATTGCCCTTGGATATTTACAGTCTCAAGGATATAAATACATTGTAACTTCCTCGTTAGAGGGGACCGAAATTTCTTGAGAAAACCACTTGTCAAGGATTCTGGGCAAACAGTCAGCAATACAAAAACAGTGGATGTAGGCCATTTCCTTAAGGCTGGACCACCATTGTCTCATATTTACTTATTCATATTTATCTGTGATTAAAATAATTAGATCAAATCTAGTTTTTTACATCAACAGATTGGCTTCGTCTGTGGGAAACGACTGTAATTAGCATTTTTCACCAAAATAACTCATCATCAATGGCTGATAATCCAGAATCCAGTAATTGAAATACAACTATCCCTCCAAATCCATCTACTCCCCCAAATTTTTCAGATCTGGCAGGCATAATTGTTAATTTAGCCCAAGGGCAAACAACCATGCAGGAGACCATGCGTCAGCTAATACAAACTGTTCAAGGTGGATTGCCATCCCAATCTGGACAACGAAGTGTTCTAAGAAATGCCCATCTTCATTGCCCAAAAACAAGGCGAACGATATTCCCAGAGGAATCTCAACCCAGACACACCGACTCATATCGTACTGAAAGATCTAATGATCCCTCTTATCAACCTGGTCGAACTTCCTCAGTACGAGCTACAGACTCTCATCAAAATGTCACTTTATCTCCAGAATGGACCAGTGCCCTTGAAAGGTTGAGTAGAGTCTCTCCTTTTGATCGTTTGTGCCTTAGGAGGAATAGAAGTCCCCCTAGGATTGTGTCGAGGAACTCTCAACGACCATCTGATTTAAGAGAAGGCTCTGCCCAATCACGACCAACTGCTCATCATGAAAGATCCAAAGAGGCAAATTCAACGTGATTAGTTGCTCGAACCAGCATGCCCGAGGAGGGAAACGATGCGTCAAAGGGCTCTATTCTGAGGTTGGAAGACAGATTAGGGGAAATGGCTAAGGCCAAGAATCCTCTATAAAGAACTTTTGTCCAAGGGACACCATTTGTATAAATAATTATGGATTTTCCCACACCGTCAAAGTTTAAAGCTCCTGTAGTGACGCCTAAATATGATGGAAAGACCGACCCTGTCCTTCATATAGAGCAATACCATGCAGCTGCCGAAATCTATGCAGTTCCAGACGAGATAAGATGCAGGGCATTTTTAGGAACTCTTATCGGATCTGCTCAGATATGGTGCAATAACCTTCCTCGGGGGAAAATTGATACTTTCTTTCAGCTAGCAAAACTCTTTATTGGGAACTTCTGCTTTGGAGAAAAACTAGTCAAACGAGTAGCACACTTGCTAAATGTTAGACAAAACACAGGTGAAAGCACCAGGGACTATATTACTCGTTTCAATAACGAGAAATTGGAAGTAATTGATTGCGAGGAGAAAACAACAATTACTTCTCTGATGAGTGGATTGTTGTCGGATAAATTGTACTACATTTTAGCCAAGGATCTGCCTAGGACCATGGCTCAACTGATGGTAAAAGCATCCAAAATCATGAATGTCGAGGAGGCTATGGCTGCTAAGAAGAATGTAGATATTAAGGAAACCAAGGTCGAGGCTGACAAGACTGAAAAGAAGGATCAAAAGAATAATGGTGGCAACAGGCAGTCAAAAGCAAAGCAAACACTCGAATAGTTGAAGAAGTTTGGAAACTATACTCCTTTGAAGGTAGAAATAAACCACATTCTAGAAGAGATCAAGAATAGCGAGGAGCTAAACTGGCCAAAAAAAATGAAGGCAGATCCCGACAAGAGGAATAAATCCAAATATTACGAGTTCCGTAAAGACAATGGTCACACGACCAAAAATTGCATAACTCTCTAGAATGAAATTGAATCACTCATCAGACAAGGAAAGCTGGCCAAATATGTTGATCGTCAAAATGGTGGAAAAAGCAATGACAGAGCAAGGAAAAGGTCGAGATCTCCTCGTCGAGCAAAAGAAGACAAGAAGAGAAGTCATGAAGAAGACCCAGAAGATGAGCAAGATGACCTCAATCTCCCCAAAAGACCAAAGCAGCCGAAACGTGATGTATTTTCAATACATTTTGGATCATTTGAATGTAATGTTATTACAGGTGGAGACGCAGGAGGTAGGGACATGACTGCAGAGAGGAAAGCTTAACTCAATGAGGCTCAAGCTTGCTCGTACATTCAGCGAATAAACTTAGACGAAGATGATCGCCCAAGGAAGGTGGATAAAGATAAACTAGTCATTGGTTTCTCTAAAAATGACCTGGAAGGCGTATTATATCCTCATGACGACCCGTTAGTAATCAAGATGAGAATGAAGGAAGTGGTGATGTCACGGGTACTGGTGGATAATGGTATCTCAGCAGACATCATGTTCTACCCATGTTTTGATAGTTTGAATCTAAAGCTATCCCAGTTGGAGCCATATCATAGGCCCCTCCTTGGTTTTACTAGCGAGAAGGTTTTTCCACTTGGGACGATCAAGTTGGATATGCTTATCGGTACATGGCCTGCTTACCTAACAGAAAGAGTACGCTTTTTTATAATGGATAAAAACGTCCAATCAACTTATAATATCATCATGGGAAGAGTATGTCTGAAGAAGTTTGAAGCAGTACCATCTACTGTACATCAATGTTTAAAATTCCCAACCAATTTTGGAGTGGGAGTTGTGAAAGGCGACCAAAACGTAGCTCGGGAATGCTACTATTCATCTACCGAGAAGGAGGAGCGTGAAGAATCCAGGAAGAAGACTACTACTTATCAGGTAAATGAAATATAAGATGCAGAGATTGAAACTTTAGACCCAAGAGACGTGTCTCAACTTGTTAAGGGTCAGGTCATGGAGGCTATCAAAAATATCATTCTGGACGACGAGCATCCAGAACTAATAACTCAAATCGGTGCATCACTAGATGTATCAATAAAACAAGAGCTGATAGCATTTCTAAGATGCAGAAAGCAGACTATTGCATGGAGTCACGAAGATATGCCAGGGATAGACCCAAATTTCCTGTGTCACGAGCTCAACGTGAATAAGGAAATCAAGCCAGTGAAGCAACGACGAAGGGTATTTAGTCCCGAGAAGAACCAAGCCATACAGGAAGAAGTAGAGAAACTGCAAAAAGCCTCTTTTATTGAGGATGTCAAATATCCTGATTGGCTAGAAAATATGGTAATGGTGAAAAAGAAAAACAACAAGTGGAGGATGTGTGTGGACTTCACTGATCTTAATAAAGCCTGCCCAAATGATCATTTTCCTTTGCCTCAAATCGATCAGTTGGTGGATGCTACCTCGGGACTTGAATTGTTGAGTTTCATGGATGCTTATTCTGGTTACAACCAGATTAAAATGAAGCCTAAAGACAGGGAGAGTACCTCTTTTATCACCCCAAGGGGAACTTATTGTTATAATGTTATGACTTTTGGACTTAAAAATGCAGGTGCAACATATCAGCGGCTGATGAATAAGGTGTTTGCAAAACAAATCAGTTGTAACATGGAGGTTTATGTTGACGATATGCTGACGAAGAGCAAGAAAGCTGTTAATCATCTAGTTGACCTAGGTCAGACCTTTAATCATCAGGATAAATATCAAATGAAGCCGAATCCCACCAAATGCATATTCGGAGTACGAGAAGGCATGTTTCTCGGATATATTATTAAGCAATGAGGAATCGAGGCAAACCCTGAAAATATCAAGGATCTATTGGAGCTACGATCTCCGACTACAAAGAAGGAACTACAAAGTCTCACAGGACGAGTTGCAGCACTTAACAGATTTGTATCACGAGCAACAGACAGACGTCTCCCATTCTTCAAAACACTCCAAAAAACTTTTGAGTGGAATGATGAATGCGATGAGGCCTTTCAAGAGTTGAAGAAGTATCTAGGGACACCTCCACTATTATCTAAACCAGTGATGGGAGAAAGACTATACTTATATCTGGCAATTTCAGAAAACGCAGTGAGCTCGGCATTGATAAAAGAGGAGGACGGAGTATAAAAACCAGTCTATTATACCAGCAAAGCTTTTCGAGGAGCACAAATTAGATATCCAAGGCTAGAGAAATTGGCACTAGCACTAATTGAAGCAAGCAGAAGAATGAGGTCATACTTCCAAGCCCATACTATATTGGTGTACATAGACATGCCATTAAGGCAAGCTCTGCATAAGCCAAAAAAAATCAGGAAGATTGATGTACTGGCCAGTGGAACTCGGTGAATATTATATAATTTATGAGCCTAGGTCGTCGCTCAAAGGGCAGGCAATAGTGAAATTTATCGTAGAGTTTACTTAAGAAAATGCCTCCAAAGAATAGGATTTGAATGCAGATCAACCTGTAGATGTTACAAGATCATCAAATGCAAACCCCAACCAACTTACGTCGGTAGGAAAGCAGCAAGAAATGCCAGTCGAGCAAGAAAAGATGACTGACGAGCAGTGAGAAGTACTGGAGGAGGACAAAAGGAAGTACCAGATATACCACCGAGGAACTCTCTTTGATCAAAATTTTGATGATAAGTTACCCATATGGAATTTGTATGTGGATGGCTCTTCGTGCACTGCCGACAGTGGAGCAGGGATTATTTTAAAAAGTCCATATGAGATTGATGTGGAGTATGCTCTGCGCTTTCAATTTAAAGCTTCTAATAATGAGGCCCAATATAAAGCAATGATCGTGGGACGAAGCCTGGCCAAAACCATGAAGGCAGAGAAAGTCGTTGTATACAGTGACTATCAATTAATTGTAAATCAAATTCTGGGGGTGTACGCAGCAAAAGGAGAATTAATGATCAAGTATCATACCAAATAATGGAGGTTGTATCAAGTCTTATTGCAGTTTAGTTGATTAGAATACAAAGATTGGAGAATGCAAGAGCAGACGCACTAGCTCGATTGGCATCAGCCACACACACCGAGCTATGAAGAATAATCCTAATAGAAATCCTTGTTGGTCGGAGCATAGACAAAGATATAATAATGAATTTCATTGCCCTTGAATTAGGACCATCTTGGATGGATCCCATCAGAGGCGATATTGAAGATGGGACTTTACCAACTGATAAACTCGCAGCCAAGAAACTAAAGTTTAAAGCTGATCATTATGTATTGACCAGTGGCATTTTATACAAACGAGGAGTTATAGCAGGGCTACAAAGATGTGTCCATCCCTCTGAAGTGAAAGATTTGATCAAAGAGGTTCATGAAGGGTCTTATGGAGCCCATGTAGATGGTCGGACGCTCTTACGAAGAATAACCACGCAGGGGTACTACTGGCCAATGATGAGAGCTGATTGCACAACTTATGCTAAGAAGTGCGACAAATGCCAATGCTTCTCGCCCATCCGAAGAACTCCCCACGCATTGTTAACACCCATAATGTCCCCTTGTCCATTTTCCATGTGGGGGATAGACTTGGTCGGGCCACTCCCAACGACCAGGGGAAGATTCAAGTACCTTATGGTTGCTCTGGATTATTTTACAAAATAGGTGGAAGCTGAGCCCCTTATTGATATGACATACGACAAAGTCTATCAATTCATTTGTAAAAACATTATTTGCAGACATGGTCTCCCACATGCATTTATTACTGACCATGGAACCAAGTTTGACAATGAGGAGTTTGCTGCATACTGTCATCAACCCAATATACTGAAAACTCATTCTGCACTAGGTCACCCCTAGAGCAATGGACAAACTGAGGTGAAAAATAGAACGCTACTAAATGGATTGAAGAAACAACTAGATAGTGCAAAATCAAATTGGATTAATGAACTACACTCTATGTTGTGGGCTTATCGCACCATACCACGAACAGCAACTGGAGAGTCTCCATACATGCTGGCAATTGGGAATGAGGTTGTCATACCTGCTGAATTGGATCTACCTACGCATAGAGTACTAAATTTCAATTCTCATGTCAGTGACTTGATGAGAAGATTAGACCTAGATATGGTCAAAGAAGTTAGGGAAGAAGCAGCAATCAGGAATGCAGCATATCAACAACGAATAACTTTGTTCTATAACAAAAGAGTGAAGAAGTGTGATTTGAAGGAAGGGGATTATGTGCTGAAGAAAGTGATCCAAAAGCACAAGAAACTGGAAGTCAACTGGCACGGACCCTACAGAGTAACAGAAGTTGTTCGCCCAGGGACATACAGGATTGAAACCTTAAAAGGAGAAGAATTCAATAATGCATGAAATGCAGAACATCTGCGCAAGTATTATCAATGATTATAGTTCATATGTAATGCAGTTTCTTCAATATAAATAAAGTGATGCTTCATACAGTTTCTTTCTTTGATTGAAATTTTTTCGGAATATTAGTGCTACACACTACAAATCAAATTCAGAGAAATTACCACCAACTCCGGTTGGTCGGGAACCAATTACCACTAACTCCGATTGGTCGGGAATCAATTACCACTAACTCTAGTTGATCGAGAATCAATTACCACCAACTCCGATTTGTCGGAAATCAATTACCACCAACCTCGGTTGGTCTAGAATCAATTACCACCAACTCCGATTGGTCGGGAACCAATTACCATCAACTTCGGTTGGTCGAGAACCAATCACCACCAACTCCGGTTGGTCGGGAACCAATTACCACCAACTTCGGTTGGTCAGGAATCAATTATCACCAACTCCGGTTGGTCGGTAAACCAATTATGGTTGATTAAACTAAGCAGGAACATGGGATGCAAATTATTTCATTACTTAGACCCAAAGTGTGACAAGTCACTATAATCAAATAATAAAAAGGACAAGTCCTATTATCCAAAAACACAAAACAAAATGTACACATATTCATAAAAAAACAAGCAAGGACATTCTGCAAATTACTTCATTCAAAACAAGAAGAATTACATATGCAGAAAAATACACTTCATAAGAAATCATATTCTATCGGTTTTTCCCTTCTGCCTTTAAAACAGGTTCTAATCCAGCAGGAGGGTCATCTAAGGCATAAGGAGAATTTATAAAATTTACATCTATCAGCATTCTAACATTCATCACAGAGGGTCGTTCAAGCAAATGCTCTGGACGAGATATATCAATGTTGGCATGAAGACTGTAGTCGTCAAGATATTTGGAGATTAAGCATCGAGGAATTGACCGAGCAGGTATCCACCTAAAATCAATCTTAAAAGGAGGCACGGGAAAATCGAGCACTCCAGGCTCATAATAATCCCATAAGTAGTGTCCCTGCTCCAATTGTAGCACGCACATAGTATTCAACCATCCCTGCTTGTACCCCTCATTATTCGACTACTGGATCAGATCATCAAGATGGTAAAGAGCTTCATTATACCCAGCCATCCAAAATTATCTGGGTTGTCTATGGAATTGGTAAGTTAACCTCTCCAGTTGCTCGTGGAGATTTCTCACCAGGATTTCCTTATTCTCCAAGGCAGACCTCTGAGTAGTAAGTTGTTCGCTGAGACTCAAAATTTTCTTAGACATTTCTGCTAAAGCTTGGTTCTTCACCATCAACTGAAAAGCCTAATTCTCTAAAGCAGATTGCGTTCTAGCTTCTTCAATGGTGACCCGACCAGCCCTAGCTCGTCCACGAGAAGAATACCTTGCTTGTCTACGAGTAGATGAGGAGGGCCCAACCCTTTTTAAAGTTTCTAACTCATCTCTTAAGTTGGTATTTTCTACCTCCAAGAAAAAGAAACCTTCATCATTAACAGGGACCAGGGCTCCCGAGGAAGATGCGGCAGACTTGAGTTGTTTAATCTCTTCTTGCAAAACAATGTTTTCTTGCTCCAACAGCTTAGCGATGTGACTGTGTTCTTCAACCTCAAGCTTCAGAACACTCTCTTTCTTCTCATAAGCAGAAATAAATTTATCATACCCTTTATCAGCACTCAATTGCTGATATTTCTTCTTGTATCCTTGATGAAAAGGTGTGGAAGACTCTTTGTACTATTGCTGAAGTTCCTCGATTGTTCCTTAGAGATATTCAATCATCTCATAGTAGGCCATGTTGTTGTCAATAGCACGATCGATCAAGCATTTCAGGTATTGGTAAGCTTCGACTGCTCGTTCAGAAGTATCTGGACCAAGGATGTCAATGATTTGAGCCTCATTAAGATCTGCATGACCAGCTTTAAAATAGTCATTGCATTTCTTCATCAATTCTGTGTCATGAGCTGATAATAGATCCATCCTGGCCATAAACTAGTAAAGAGAAGAAATAAAAAGAATCAATAATAACACATACAGAGTAAGTAAAAGAGAAATTCAAGGTGAGCAACCAAAGTTTGAATTTTATTTCATCATAAAAGAAAATATAAAGTCTAAGGTTACATTCAAAAATAACAAAATAAACACCCGAATAACTCTACACCTTCTCCTTGTTCCCTACGACCTCCTCAGAAAGTTTGGAGGATGTGATTGGTTGCTCGGAGGATAAAGGTAGCTTCTCGATAGAAGTGCTGTTGGGTTGGTATTGCTCGGAGAAAGTTTGAACAACTGAGACAGAAAGGGCCTGATCTCCAATCATCAAAGAAGATTCATCTGAGGCAGCTTCATCCTCTTCTTATTTTCCAGGAGAGGGAGGAGGGCCATGAATGTGCTGCTAGAATAATTCAGAATTCTCAATAACTTTCAGCTCCTGCAAGGCCACAACCCATCCATCCCTAAAGTATTTAAGACTGGCGTATTCCATTTGAGAGGACATAGCAGCCAGACCCTTATTCCAGCGCTGAATGATTTTTTAACTGCCTTCTTGCTTTTTGCCTTCTCCGAGGCGGTCCTTTCCCTAAGGATATCCTCGGAAACCTTCAACTTCTCCTCCACCTCCTTTTTCTGTCGTTTAAGATCCTGAAGTTTAACAACTTCATCTTCAGCAGACTTGAGCTTAACCTCCAACTTCTTTTTGCTCTATTCAAAGTTTTTGTTGCTCTGCTCAGATTCTTTCAACTTCTTCTCCAAGTCCTTGGAGGCATTCACAACCTGATTTATGTCCAGCTCAATGGACTTCAGTTACTTCTCCCAAGCAACCTTATTGTTGATACCAAAATTAATATACTGATATAGACGAATCATAAGAAGACACGTGTCGATCTACGTGGCACAATAGAAACGAGGGAGTCTATCTCCCCGACCAAGTCATACTCACTCCAAGCAGCAAGTGTACTCCGAGGAACTCCAACACTCCGAGGAACTCCTGAACGACGAGCAACTAAGGCGGTCCGAGCTGCATCTCGGCCACAGCATTGATTGCCAGATAATCAACAGTTCAACTATTCATTGAATGCTAATCATACAGACGTATACTCTTAAAGGGCATTAATTGTTTACCCTTTCACATGTACAGCCCAAGGGCTATAAATACATTGTATCACCCTCATTCAAAGGGACCGGATTTTCTTGATAAAATTATATATCGAGAAATCCAAAACACTTGGCAATAACAGAAACAGTGGACGTAGGCCATTCTTATAAGGCTGAACCACTTTGAAATTCTTTGTCTCATTTATATTTATCTTTGATTAAATAATTAGAATCAATCTAATTTTTTACATCAACAGATTGGCGCCGTCTGTGGGAACGACTGTTGTTATCGTTTTTCACCAAAAATCATTCATCATCAATGGCAGATAATCCGAAATCCAGCAATCGAAACGCTGGAAATGCTGGAAATCTTCCAAATCCCTCTGCACCTCCAGATCTGGCAGGAATTATGACAAATCTGGCTCAAGGACAAACCTCCATGCAAGAAACAATGCGGCAACTCATACAAACCCTTCATGGCGGTGCACCTGCACATTCGGGACATCGAAGTGGTCAGAGGCAAACCTATTTACTTTCTTCACGATCCAGGCGTACAAATGCGTATCGTAATGAGGAATCTGATGATTTCTCTTATCAACCTGGGCGAACTTCATCAATACGGGCCACAGATACTGAGCAACGTATTACTCTCTCTCCAAAGAGGACCAGTGCCTTGGAAAGACTGAGCAGGGTGTCTCCTTTCAGTAGATTAGGCCCTAGGAGGAATAGGAGTCCACCTAAAACCATGTCGAGGAGTTTTTGACAACCATCAGATCTAAAAGAAGGATCAGCCCAATCACGACCAGTTGCTCGTCAAGATAGATCTCAGGATGCCACGTCAGAACAATCAATTGCTCGAACTAATAAGCCCGAGGAAGGAAATGATGCGTGGAAAGGTTCCATTCAGCGGTTAGAGGATAGATTGGGAGAAATGGCTAAGGCGAATAACCCCCTACAACGAAATTTTGTTCAAGGGACACCTTTTGTACAGGCCATTGTGGATTTTCCTACACCGTCGAAATTTAAAGCACCTGTGGTGACCCCCAAATATGATGGAAAGACAGATCCTATTCTTCACATAGAGCAATATCAAGTTGCTGCCGACATCTATGCTGTCCCCGACGAGATGAGATGTAGAGCATTCTCAGGAACTCTTACTGGATCTGCCCAGATATGGTACAACAATCTTCCTCGGGGTAAGATTTCAACTTTCTTTCAATTGGCCGAGTTGTTCATCGGCAATTTCTGTTTTGGAGCAAATCCAGTAAAACGGGTAGCACACTTGTTAAGTGTTAGACAAAAATCTGGTGAGAGTACTAGAGATTACATAACTCGTTTCAATAACGAGAAGCTGGAAGTCATAGATTATGAAGAAAAGACAGCAATCACCACCTTGATGAGTGGGTTGTTGCCTAACAAGTTGTATTACACTTTGGCCAAAGATCCACCCACAACTATGTCAGAGTTGATGGCAAAAGCGGCCAAAATCATGAATGCCGAGGAGGCTATGGCTGCGAAGAAGAATATGGATAAAGAAACCAAGGTGGAAGTCGACAAATCTAAGAAGAATGAGCATAAGGGTAATGGCGGTGACAAGTATTCCAAGAATAATAAGTCTTCATGGTAAGTCCTGAAGAAATTCGATAATTATACTCCTTTGAAAATGGGTATTAATCATGTCTTGGAAGAAATCAAGAATAACGAAGAAGTAAGGTGGCCAAAGAAATTGAGGTCGGACCCTGACAAAAGAAATAAAGATAAATATTGCGAGTTTCATAAGGATCATGGTCATATGACTAAAAATTGCATAGCCCTCCAGAATGAAATTGAAACGCTCATTATACGAGGAAAGTTGTCAAAGTATGTTGATCGTAGAAATGAAAGAGGAAATGAAAACCGAGCAAGAGAGAGGTCTAGATCTCCTCGTCGGGCAGAAGAAAAAAGGAAAAGGGATCATGAAGATGAAACAGAGGATGACCCCGATCTTCCCAAAAGGCCAAGGCAACCAGAACACGAGGTATTTTCAATACGTTTTGGAACATTTGATTGTAATGTTATTACAGGCGGAGATGCAGGAGGAGGAGATCTTACTGCAGAAAGAAAAGCTTACCTCGGTGAGGCTCACGCTTGCTCATACATTCAACGGATAAATTTGGCTGAGGAAGATCTCCCGAGGAAGATAAACAAAGAGAAGCTAGTCATTGGTTTTTCAAAAAATGACCTTGCAGGTGTTCTTTACCCTCACGACGACCCTTTGGTGATTAAAATGAGGATGAAAGAAGTAGTGATTTCAAGGGTTCTGGTAGATAATGGTAGTTCGGCAGACATCATGTTCTACTCATGCTTTGACAGTTTAAATTTAAAATTATCTCAATTGGAGCCTTATTACAGACCTCTCCTGGGTTTTGCTGGCGAGAAGGTTTTTCCACTTGGGACGATCAAGTTGGATATATTCATTGGAACTTGGCCTGCTTGTCGAACAGAAAGAATACGCTTCTTTGTGATGGATAAGAATGTGCAATCAGCTTACAACATCATCATGGGAAGAGTTGGTTGAAAGAAGTTCGAAGCTGTTCCATCTACAGTACATCAGTGTTTAAAATTCCCAACAAATTTTGGAGTAGGAGTTGTAAAAGGTGATCAAAAAGTAGCTCGGGAATGCTATTATTCATCTTCCGAGCAAGAGGAGCTTGAAGAGTCAAGGAAAAAGACTACTACCTACCAGGTGGATGAAGGTACAGAAATTGAAACACTGGATCCCAAAGATGAATCCCAACTTGTAAAAGGACAGGTGGTGGAATCTACAGAAAATGTTATTCTGGACGACGAGCACCCTGAACGAATAACCCAGATAGGTTCGACGTTGGATGCTTCAATAAAATAGGAGTCGATAACTTTCTTGAGAAACAGAAAGAAAACTTTTGCATGGAGTCATGAAGACATGCCAGGAATAGATCCAAACTTCTTATGTCATGAGCTCAATGCGAATAAGGAGATCAAACCCGTAAGGCAGAGAAGAAGAGTCTTTAGTCCCGAAAAGAATTAAGCTATACAAGAGGAGGTCGAGAAGCTCCAGAAAGCTCGATTCATTGAAGATGTGAAATATCTGGACTGGTTAGCAAATGTGGTGATGGTAAAGAAGAAAAACAATAAATGGAGAATGTGTGTTGATTTCACTGATCTCAACAAGGCCTGCCCAAAGGATCACTTTCCATTGCCCAGAATTGACCAACTAGTGGATGCTACCTCGGGGCACGAGCTGCTCAGCTTCATGAATGCTTACTCTGGCTACAATCAAATCAAAATGAAACCTGAAGACAGGGAAAGTACTTCTTTTATTACCCCCAGGGGAACTTATTGTTATAATGTTATGCCTTTTGGTTTGAAAAATGCAGGAGCGACATACCAACGGCTGATGAACAAGGTTTTTGCCGAACAAATCAGTTGCAATATGGAAGTCTATGTCGATGATATGCTAACAAAGAGAAAGAAAGCTACTGATCATCTAGTTAACTTAGGTCAGACCTTTGATCAACTGGATAAGTACTAAATGAAGCTCAACCCGATGAAGTGCACATTTGGAGTACGAGAAGGAATGTTCCTCGGATACATCATCAACCAGCGAGGCATTGAGGCAAATCCAGAAAAGATCAAAGCTCTTTTAGGGTTGCGATCTCCAACGACGAAGAAAGAAGTGTAGAGTCTTACAGGACGAGTTGAAGCGCTCAACAGATTTGTATCTTGTGCAACTGATAGATGCCTCCCATTTTTCAAAACACTTCGAAAAACTTTCGAGTGGAATGATGAATGTGAAAAAGCCTTTCAAGGCTTGAAGAAATATTTGGGAGCACCTCCACTGTTGTCCAGGCCAGTAATGGGAGAAAAGTTGTACTTGTACCTGGCAGTATCAGAGAATGCAGTCAGCTCGGCATTGATCAGAATGGAGAATGGAGTCCAGAAGCCAATTTATTACACAAGTAAGGCTTTTCGAGGTGCAGAGATCAGGTACCCAAAGCTGGAAAAATTGGCGTTGGCATTAATTGAGGCAAGTAGAAGAATGATGCCATATTTCCAGGCCCATACCATCATCGTGTATACCGACACGTCGTTGAGACAAGCCCTTCATAAGCCAAAAAAATCAGGGAGACTGATGTACTGGGCAATAGAGCTCGGTGAATATTATATTGTGTATGAACCCAGATCATTATTAAAAGGGCAAGCTATAATAGATTTTATAGCAGAGTTTACTTATCCTGATACCCCCGAGGAACAAAAGTTGCTCGATGATCAACCTGTGGATGTTACAGGATCAACAAACACAAGCTCAGACCAACTTCGGTTGGTAAAAGGGCTTGTGGATATTAGAGGATCATCAAATTCGAGCTCAGACCAACTCCGGTTGGTAAAAGGGCGAGAAGAGATGATCGATGAGGGGCGAGAAATATCAGGGGAGGATGAAAGGAAACAACAAATATTTCACCGAGGAACTTTGTCAGATAAGAAATTTGAAGATGAGCTACCTACATGGAGATTATATGTAGATAGGTCATCTTGAACAACAGGTTGTGGAGCAGGGATTGCTTTGAACATCCCAGACGAGATTGACATGTAATACGCCCTGCGATTTCAATTCAAATCTTCCAATAATGAGGCCGAGTATGAGGCCATGATAGCAGGTCTTAATTTAGAAAATATTATGGAAGCACAACAAGTGATGGTATTCAGTGATTCTATATTAATTGTGAATCAGATGATGGGAACATATGCAGTTAAAGGAGAATGAATGGTCAAGTATCATGCAAAGGTGATGGAGTTGTTGGCAGAATTTGATACCATTCAGTTGATCAGAATACCAAGAATGGAGAATGCACAAGCAGACGCACTGGCCCGACTAGCATCAGCTACTCGTACCGAGCTGCGAAGAACGATACCATTTGAAGTATTAGAAAGTCGGAGCATAGATGAAGACCTGACGATGAATATTATTACCCTTGATTTAGGACCATCTTGGATGGATCCCATCAGGGCATATATTGAGGAAGGAGAATTACCAGAGGATAAACTCACTGCCAAGAAATTGAAGTTTAAAGCTGCTCGGTATATACTAACTAATGGTGTTTTGTATAGACGAGGAATTATGGCAGGTTTGCAAAGATGTGTACATCCCTCCGAGGTGAAAGAATTGATTAAAGAGATCCATAAAGGGTCCTGTGGAGCCCATGTAGCAGGTCGGACACTTTTGCAAAGGGTGATGACGCAGGGATACTACTGGCCAACGATGAGGGCTGATTGTATAGCCTATGCTAAGAGATGTGATAAATGCCAACGTTTTTCCTCCATCCGACGAACTCCACAAGCATTGTTGACACCCATAACTTCCCCTTGGCCATTTGCCATATGGGGAATTGATTTGGTTGGACCACTGCCAACGACCCGAGGAAGATTCAAGTACCTCTTCGTCGCAGTAGATTATTTTACTAAGTGGGTAGAAGCTGAGCCACTTATTGATATGACATACGAGAAGGTGTACCAGTTAGTTTGGAAGAACATCATCTGACGATATGGTCTCCCTCATGCCTTCATCACAGACCATGGAACACAATTTGATAATGAGGAGTTTGTCGCTTATTGTCATCAGTCAAACATTTTGAAGGTTCATTCAGCACCAGGCCATCCTCAAAGTAATGGACAGACTAAAGTGACGAACAGAACATTATTAAATGGTTTGAAGAAGAGGCTAAGTGAGGCTAAAGCTAATTGGATTAATGAGCTACAGTCAGTATTGTGGGCTTACCGAACAACCCCCCGAGCAGCAACTGGAGAATCACCATATATGCTGGCATTTGGAAGTGAGGCCATAATACCTGCCGAGTTGGGTCTTCCAACACACAGAGTGCTGAATTTCAATTCCCCAGTCAGCGACTTAATGAGTGACTAGATTTGGACATGCTCGAGGAGGTTAGAGAAGAGGCAGCCATTAGGAATGCTGCTTACCAACAACGAACAGCTCTGTTCTACAACAAGAGGGTGAAAAAATGCGACTTAAAAGAAGGAGATTACGTGCTAAAGAAGGTCATTCAGAAGCACAATAAGTTGGAAGCAAACTGGCATGGACCTTACCGAGTTACAGAAGTTATTCGACCAAGAACTTACCGAATAGCGACTCTAGAAGGAGAGGAATTTAAGAATGCATGGAATGCTGAACACCTACGCAAGTATTATCAGTGATGTAAAATGTAAAGAAGTTCCATCAATATGAATAAAACGATGATATTTCACCATCTTCTCTCCTTTTATTGAAAGTTTTTTGGGGAATACTAGTGTGTGTAACACTACGCTGCTAGGCAGTAAAAACAACACGATAGTTCAAGCTCAGACCAACTCCGGTTGGTAAAAGGGCGAGAACACGATAGTTCAAGCTCAGACCAACTCTGGTTGGTAAAAGGGCGAGAACAAACCATACTCCTTTGGTTAGGAGGCGTACACTAGCTCAGAACAACTCCGATTGGTAAAAGGGAGAGTGGACATGATAGTTCGAACTCAAACCAATTCCGATTGGTAAAAGGGAGAGAACACGACATTCATAAAAATACCAGCTCCGGTTGGTTAGGAAACCATACTCCTTTGGTTAGGAGGCTGACACTGGCTCAGACCAATTTTGGTAAAAGGGCAAGTGGACATGATAGTTTGAACTCAGACCAACTCCGATTGGTAAAAGGGTGAGAACAACACACCTAAAAATGCTAATCTCGGTTGGGTAGGAAACAAAATATGCTCTCAAATGCCAACTTATGTTGGTCGGGAGGTAAGATTATTACATAAAATACAAAAGTTCCTCGAAGAAAAAAATATTCCAAACTGAACCAAGTATGGTTGGTCGGGGATAAAAATCCACTAACTGTAGTTGGTCGACGAGGAGAAAATATTCCAAACAGTACCAAGTATAGCTGGTCGGGGATAAAAACCCACTAACTATAATTGGTCGACGAGCACAATTTAACAACCTTGGTTGATTGGAAGAATTTTAAACATTTTTATACTCATTATTAAGTGATCGAGCAACACTAATGATACTTGTAACCTTTTTGGTCGATGAACCACACGATATTGTTATGCAAGCAAGAATATAAAGTGTTTGGCAAGTACAAGACAATAGCAATATAGATTTGCAAACAAAAATGAAAGTCTTTCATAAAATTCAAAATAAATTACAAGTTACATTACATGGATATGTGTACTAACTATTACATCAAAAATTCCTATTCTATTGTTTTTTCCCCTCAGCTTTCGATACAGGTTCCTCGCCAGCAGGCGGATCATTTAAAGACTGAGGAGAATTGATAAAGTTCAAATCCTTCAGTATCCTGACGTTCATCACAGAAGGTCGATCTAGAAGATGCTCGGGACGAGATACCTCGATCTGAGAATGAAGATTGTAGTCACCGAGGTATTTTGCAATTAAGCTCCGAGGAATGGAACGATCTGGGATCCATTCCATGTCCAAATTATACGGTGGCACAGGTAAGTCAAGTACCCCAGGATCATAATAGTCCCACAGATAGTGTCCTTGTTCGAGCTTCAGCACGCCCAAAGCATTCAACCAGCCTTGTTTGTAGCCCTCATTATTGGCATTCTGGATACGATCATCCAAATATAATAGTGCTTCATTGTATCCAGCCATCCATAACTCCTTGGGCTATTTGTGAAATTGAAATGTTAACCTTTAAAGCTTCTCGTGAAGACTCTGGATGAAAAGTTCATTAGTCTCCAACACTGATTTTTTTGAAGAGAGTTGTTGTTCCAGTTCTCTAATTTTCTTTGACATGTCAGACAAAGCTTGATTTTTTTCCATCAATTGGAATGCTTGGTTTTCCAACGCTAATTGAGTACGAGCTTCTTCAATAGTACGACGAAGAACTCTTGATCGTCCCTGAGCAGGTTGAGTATTTTGTTCCTCGACAACATTCTGAGCAACTCTTCCTCGTCCACGAGAACCTCTTCCTCGTTCCCGAATAGCAGTAGAAGGCCCAGCTCTTCTCAAAGCCTCTAATTCTTCTCACAACTTGGCATTTTCCACTTCTAAAAATGAGAATCCTTCATCGGTGACCGGTACCAAGGCAGTAGAAGATGAAGCAGCAGACCTCAGCTCAGCTAGTTCTTTTTGCAGATTGTTGTTTTCTTGTTTCAATAGCTCAGTGATTTGCCTGTGCCCTTCGACATCTGTTTTCAATGTTCTCTCTCTCACTTCATAGCCAGCAAGCATCTTGTTGTAACCTTTTTCAGCACTAAGTTGTTCGATTTTCTTCTCATACCCTTCGTGCAAAAGAGTTGAAGACTCTTTATACTACTGCTGAAGTTCATCGAGAGTACCTTGCAAGTCTTCAATCATTTCGTAATAAGCCACATTATTGTCCACAGCTCGGTCAAGTAAGCATTTCAAGTACTGATAAGCTTCGACTGCCTGCTCTGAAGCATCATGCCCAAGGATGTCGGCAACTTCTGATGCACTCAGTTCTGTGTGACCAGCCTTATAATATTCATGACATTGTTGCATCAGCTTTGTATCATTAGCAGATAGCAGATCCATCCTGTCCAGAAACTAGCAGAGAAGGATAAAGTAATCATCAAAAAGAAGATCAAGACAGAGTACAGATAGAAAAGAGACAATCGTATGGAAGAAAAGAACTCAAATTTTATTAGATCATAGTGCAGAGTTACAAAGATCTTGATTACACTTGACAAAGAAGAAAAATAGAAACAAATACCGAACAACTTCACACCTTTTCCTTGTCTCCCAAGACTTTCTCGGGAGGCTGGGACGAGGAGCTCGGTTTCTCAGTGGGAACAATGGGTTGGTCGGCTAGAGCTGGAACTTGTTCAGGAGGAGTAGGCAGAGATGAAAGCTCCTCTTCGGCAGGTTGAGTAAGGATTGGATCACCCACTACCATTGAATATTCTTCGGAGGCAGCTTCATCCTCTTCTTCATCTTCAATATTTGGGGGAGGACCAGGGAGATGTTGTTGAAACAGTTCTGAGTCCTCATTAATCTTCAACTCTTGCAGGGCAGCAACCCAACCATCGCGTAAGTATTTAAGACTCCCATATTGCACTTGGGTCATCATGGCTACTACCCCCCTGTTCCACCCTTTGTCCCAACCAGTGCGAAAAGATTTTTTCATCGCCATTTTTCTTTTAATTTTCTCCGAGGAGATCTTCTCGGATAGAAGATCCTCGGTGGCCTTCAACTTAGCCTCCACCTCCTCCTTCTGGCGATTCACTTCTCGCAGAAGGGACAATTCTTCTTCTGCCATTTTTATTTTGTTTTCAAGCTCCCCAAATTTCGTGAGCTTCTCGGCATACTTCTTGTTCTCTTTCTCCAAATCCTTCACTTTATTTTCCAAACCCTTGGAAACTTCAACGAGCTGCACCTTCTCTGCCTCAACTGCAGCCAACTTTTTCTCCCAATCAACCCTATCCTCGTCATACTTTTGACGGGAATCCTTCAAAGTTTTGGTCAATCCCAATAAAGCATCCTCCACTCCGGATGAGGAGCTAGAAGCCTTGATCGCTTCATCCTTCTTCACAATGGTGTTAAAGTAACTCACCAGCTGAAAAAAGGAGATAAGGATAAGTCAACAAAGAAATACATGTATTGATGGAAAGAAAGAAAATTCAGAAAATGAGAAACTTACTGAAGCAATGTGACGAGTATCCAGGGATATAAGCACATCCCTAGACATATTCTCCTCAATTCCTTGGACTTCAGGAATGGTCCAAGTCTTCACCGAGCTCATAGCTGAGCTCGGAGGAATAATAGTTGGAACACCAGCTCCCCTAACTTGGAGCTGGGGAATGGTTTCAGCTAAATTGACCGAGGAGGATTTCTTCAGTCTCCTCAGTGGCATTTCAACAGTTTCAACCAAAGAAGAGCTTTTGGTTGGGGAGATGGTGACCACTTCCACAGGTGCATCCTTCTTGCTCGGAGCCACTGGGGGCTTCTCGGCAGCCTTCTGAGGAGCAACAGAAGGGGAAGCATCTACTTTCTTTGTCCCCTTTGGGACGTCAGACTTGCTTCTTTTTCCGTCTCCAGCAGAGGTAGTCTCCTCAAAGATAGAAGGAACTCTTCTTTTTCCCATTTTCTGACTCAGAGGAATGTGAGATTCTGGAGAAGAATCCTCAATAACTGACACTGGATCACTAGTGCTGACCACAGGACGAGCAGTAAAGGATGATGTATAGCTCCTGTACTGCAACAAATATGAAGCAGACCTGATGTGCTCGTCTGCAACTTTCTGATGCAAACTCCAGATAAGTTTCAAATGCTTGATATTAACGTTAGCTTCTTTTGGAGTTTTTCTTTTGCTGTCAACTGCAAACAAATACATAGTGAAATATCAGTCACACATTTTATCAAACATAATGAAATCATAATTTCAGAAATAAAATAAAATGAAAATAACCTATCCCGTTGCCATATGGAGGGCATCTGGGACCTTGATATACTTCATCTCCAATCAAAGGGGCATGTTGCCAGTTTTTGATAACTACTCCATGTTCAAAATAATACCTATTGGCATCAGGGAGGTTGACTACTAAAGCCCTATTCAAAAATCTAGTTTTTAAATAAAAAACATTATCTAGAACAACCCATCTATAACAATACATAATCTCAGGAATTCCTATACGGGTTCCGTGAGTTTGATTTAACCTATACACCCCATTAACTATTCTCCATGTGTTGGGGGCTATTTTTGCAGGAACAACATCGAAATGATGACAGAATTCTAAGCACAAAGGGTTTGGTGGAAAAGAAAATCCACATTCAGCAATAAAGAGGCTGGGGAACCAATGTCCCTCAGCCAAACGAAAATAATTTGAAGGCTCAGAAAGATCCTCCAGAGTTACCCAAGATGGAATAGAAAAATCAGAACGGAATTTCTCAAGAGATTTAATAGCATAAACCATGGCGAATAAAAGAAATGAAGAAGAAGGAAGAAGATCTTACAGGAAGAAAAGGAGATCTGTTGACAACGAACGAAGAAAATGATGAACGCATAAGAGAGAGAAAGACTATGGAAAACTCGAAAGCAGAAATTGGAAAAGGTAGAAAACGATGGGATTGCCTATGAAGCTTAAATACTTTGCCTTGGGAAACGGCGAAAGAAATGATTACAAAAAAGAAACTATTACGCTACCGGTGGCTAAAAGGACAAAAAGTGTGCGAAGATCGAAGCGCTTATAAAAATTCAAAAAGGCGGATTCTGCGAATTTGGAAGGTCATTTAATATTGCCATATACCGAGAAAGAATGTTCCATATTCCTCAAAGTTCGAAAAATGAAACATTGGGGGCTTCTGTTGATACCAAAATTAATATGATGATATAGACGAATCATAAGAAGACACGTGTCGATCTACGTGGCACAATAGCAACGAGGGAGTCTATCTCCCCGACCAAGTCATACTCACTCCAAGCAGCAAGTGTACTCCGAGGAACTCCAACACTCCGAGGAACTCCTGGACGACGAGCAACTAAGGCAGTCCGAGCTGCATCTTGGCCACAACATTGATTGCTAGATAATCAACAGTTCAACTATTCATTGAATGCTAATCATACAGACGTATACTCTTAAAGGGAATTAATTGTTTACCCTTTCACATGTACAACCCAAAGGCTATAAATACATTGTATCACCCTCATTCAAAGGGACTGGATTTTCTTGATAGAATTATATATCGAGAAATCCAAAACACTTGGCAATAACAAAAACAGTGGACGTAGGCCATTCTTATAAGGCTGAACCACTTTAAAATTCTTTGTCTCATTTATATTTATCTGTGATTAAATAATTAGAATCAATCTAATTTTCTACATCAACACTTATCTTCCTCGTATTTTTGACGAGAATCTTTTAGAGATTGGGTGAAAACCTCCTCTACTCCTCCCGAGGAACTTGAAGCCTTGATAGCTTCATCCTTCTTCAGAATGCTGTTAAAACACGTCACCAACTAAAAAAAAGAAAGCATTTTAAGTCAATACAGGAACATAGTACTAAAAAATAAAGGGGTCGAGTCAACAATACTTACGGAGGCAATGTCTTGAGAAGCCAAAGTAGTGATTCTCTCACGAGAAAGAGTGTCTTCAATGCCCTGGACTTCTGGGATAGTCCAGGATTTCACCAAGCTCACAGCAGAGCTCGGAGCAACAAAAGATGGAATATTACCTTCAACGTTTGAAGTTTGAGAGACAAGTTCAGCAGGTCTCTCTAAAGAAATTTTCTTCAACCTCTTCACAAGGGAATGATCATTTTTAACCAAAGACGTTGTCTTTGTTGGTTATATGACAATAACCTCACTCAGAGGAGAGAGAGCAATAATCTTGCTCGGAGCCACGGGGGCTTCTCGCCAAATTTCTTGGCAGCATCAGGAGGGGGTACCTCTACAGTCTTTATCTCCTCTTCTGGGACATCTTTTTTACTTTTCTTTGCCTCCACAGTAGGAGAGGCAGACTTGTCAAAAAAGGCAGGAGATCTTCTTCTCTTCATTAAATCACTAATAGGAATACTTGAGTCAAAGGAAGAACCTTCCACCCTAGTCTCAGAAGCTGGAACTTGGTCAAGATTAACTACCATTGGACGAGGACGAGCAGTGAAAGATGAAGTATAGCTCTTGTACTGCAACAAATAAGAGGCAGATATAATATGTTCCTCGGCAACAGATTGGTGCAAATCCCAGATAAGTTTCAAATTCTTTAAATTAACGTCATCTTCTTTTGGAGGTTTTCTTTTACTGTCAACTGTAACAAATAAAAATAAATGTCAGTGATACATTTTATCAAACACCAAGAAAATAAGATTTCAAAAAATAAAAATAACCTATTCCATTTCCATAAGGGGGACACCTGGGACCCTGATATACATCATCTCCGTTTAGTGGAGCATGTTGCCAATTTTTCATAACAACCCCATGCTCAAAATAATCCCTATTGGCATCTGGAAGATTGACAACTAAAGCCCTATTCAAAAACATAGTTTTTAAATAGAATGTGGAATCACTGACAACCCATCTATAGCAGCACATAATCTCTGGAATCCCTAAACGAGTTCCATGGAGTTAGTTCAATCTATGTACACCATTAACAATCCTCCAGGTATTTGGAGCTATTCTTGCAGGTACAACATCAAAATATTGGCAGAACTCCAAACATAGGGGGTTTGGTGGAAAAGAAAAGCCTCATTCGGCCACAAAAAGACTTGGGAACCAATATCCCTCAGCTAAAGAAAAATAAGCAGAAGGTTCAGAAAGTTCTTCCAAAATAACCACGAAGGGATTGAAAATTCAGACCGAAATTTATCCAAAGACTCAACAAGATAAACCATGATGAACGAAGTAAAATAAAAGAAAGGGAAGAAAATCTTACAGGGAAAAGAGATCAGGTGACAATGAACGACGAAAAGAACGAAGGCACAAGACAGAGAAAAAATGAAGAGTTCAAATATACAGATTTGAAAGGTGAAAGACGATAGGATTTCTGTCGCGCTTAAATACTTTACCTTGGGAATAGAGAAAAGCAATGATTACAAGGGAGGACGTTTGCGTATCCGACGACTAAAAAGAAGAAAAAGGGTACAAAAATCGAAGCGGTCATGAACATTTAAAATATTTATGAGGCCTGATACTATGCATTCAAAAAGGAGTTATATACAACGATTTTTTTCCTAAAAACCGTACAAACCAATATTCTATGCAGTTTTCAAGAAGAATGTCCCATACTTTTCTTCGACATCAGACTATGAAACATTGGGGGCTTCTGTTGATACCAAATTTAATTTGCTGACATGGACCCATCATTTTAAGACACATGTCAACCAACGTGTCAATTACAAATACCTCTACCATAGAGCTACTCAAGCGCCACGAGCAACTCATACATTCCGAACAGCTCAAACGTACCGATCAACTTATGCTCCTCGAGCAGGTCATGGGCCCCGAGCAACCCAAGCGTGCCGAGCTACTTAGACTGTCCGAGCAGCTTAAGCGGTCCGAGCTACTCAGGTTACAAAGCACTCAAGTCAGGATAATCAAAGGGGCGACTGCGTATTAAATGCTCATTATTATCGTACAGATGTATATGTTTACTAGATAACAACGCATTGTCCTTGGACATTTATAGCCTCAAGGCTATAAATACATTGTAACTTCCTCATTAGAGAGGACCGAAATTTCTTGAGAAAATCACTTGTCAAGAATTCTGGGCAAACAGTCAGCAATACAAAAATAGTGAATGTAGGCCATTTCCTTAAGGTTGAACCACTTTAAAAATCCACTGTCGCATATTTACTTATTCATATTTATCTGTGATTAAAATAATTAGATCAAATCTAGTTTTTTACATCAACAAAGTCCTAAATCAGTTTTAAACACTTATTGCTAATATGATTTTAACAATAAAAATAAACATAATGCCTAAAAGTGGCGTTATTCACCTGATGAGCCATGACTCGTTGCTAAAATTACTAGAGCCTATTTTATGCTCATAAAATTGACATTTTTCAGATCTGTAAAGATGAAACATCCAATATATGAGGCCAAGGCTTATTTCAAAGATGAAACAAAGACCAAAGCTTCTTGTAAACATTTAATATTTGAAACATTTTTCAGATCAGTAAAGATGAAACATTTAATATTTGAACATCTAATATATGAGACATTTTTCAAATTTGTGAGAATAAGAAAGCTAAATAAATAACACATTATTCCCAAGATATGAAGGGTCTGAGAAAGTATTGTTCGACGTGAATGAGAGAGGGTAATAGTAGATCTAAGTCAGATGCATAAACAAAAATAACTTCCTATATGTTAATCGAACAATGAAAATGAAATGATGTTAAATAAATGGCCTAAATACGGGGTGTGATAGATTTTAGATGATGAGAAGACATGTGAACACTTACGCTTATTGTCTATAAATAATAATTTAACTTAAGGTATTGGGATGTTCCGATGAACATTACTTATTAGTACAATATAAGTTTTGTAACTTTCTTTATTTTCTGACTAAACGTACAACTAGAATTTTTAGTTAATATTTCCTTTTATTCATGACAACTTGCATTTTATTGATCTGTCAAGATGGTTTAGTTTCTATTATTTTTAATGGGTTGCCTTTTAGTACTTAATTAATGTGTCACAATATAACTATATGTTATCTCTCTTGGATGTGAGTAGGTGCGCTTTGAGGTCACAGTGTATTTGCGACGGATATATCTTGGATTTCCATGAGTAGATTATCAAATGAATATGAAGAAGGGATTGAGGAATTTTTTAGAGGTTCTGAAGCACTTTCCAAAGGGAGTAACTCCATCCCGAGCCCATGCTCTAAATGTGGGAATGGGTGTAAGTTGAGTCTAAGAGTGGTTAAAGATCATTTCTATGCAAATGGTTTTGATAAAAACTTATTGTGCATGGATATGGCATGGAGAAGTTGCTAAAAGTGTATCCCCACCTCATAAAAACACGTGTGATCCAAACCTTCAAGATTATGTGATGGAGACTCCAGAGCATCTTGAAAATAAAGTGGATATGGTTCAAGCTACACATGAGGATTTTATGGGAGATCCTAAAAGCTTTGCAAAATTTCTTGACGATGCTCAAAAACCTTTATATAAGGGTTGTAAAAAGTTTACTAAATTATTAGAGTTGTTAAATGTTTTAAACTTGAAAGGAAGGAGTGAGTGGACCGATACAAGCTTTTCAAAGTTAGGAATTATTAGGAAAAATGCTTCCAAAAGATAATGAATTGCCTATAAGTATGAAAAGGCTGTTAAAACACTATCGATTTTTGGAATGGGATATGAAAAAATACATGCGTGTCCTAATAATTGCATACTTTACAGGAAAGAATACGTCGATGCTACTATATTCCCTACATGCGAAACTTCAAGGTATAAGTTAAGGAAGAATACAACTGTGTGAAAGGTGGGTGGGCCTGCAAAAGTGTTATGGAATTTTCCACCGATTCCATAGTTTAAACGATGGTACCAATCTATTCAAACATCAAAACATTTGACATGGTATGCAGATGAAAGAGAAAATGATGGTAAATTGCGTCACCCGATAGATTCTCCAACATGGAAATTGGTAGACGAGAAATGGTCAGAGTTTGGGAAGGAAGCAAGAAACCATCAGTTAGCACTTTCAGCTGATGGCATTAACCCACATAGTTCTCTTATAAGTAGGTATAGTGGTTGGCCAGTTATGTTGAAGATCCAATTTTCATCCTTCATTGAGCGCAAAGACAAATTTTTTTATGATGACAATTGTTGATGTAAAAAACTAGATTACTCTAATTATTCAATCACAGATAAATAAATGAGACAAAGAATTTTAAAGTGGTTAAGCCTTATAAGAATGGCCTACGTCCACTGTTATGTTATTGCTGAGTGTTTGGGAATTCTCGATTACAAGTTCTATCAAGAAATTCCGGTCCCCTTGAATGAGGGTGATACAAGGTATTTATAGCCCTTAGGCTGTACATGAAAGGGTGTTACATTAAATGATACACATATGAAAGGGTAATTCATTTAATGCTCTTCAAACGTGTGCGTCAAGATGATAAGCATTCAATGAATAGTTGAACTGTTGATTATCTGGCAATCAATGCTGTGGTCGAGATGCAGCTCGAACCGCCTTAGTTGCTCGTCGTTCAAGAGTTCCTCGAAGCGTTGGAGTTCCTCGGAGCGTTGGAATTCCTCGGAGAGCTGGAGTTCCTCGGAGTATACTTGTTGCTCGGAGTGAGTCTGACTTGGTCGGGGGAATAGACTTCCTCATTGCTATTGTGCCACGTAGATCGACACGTGTCTTCTTGTGATTCGCCTATATCAGCATACTAATTTTGGTATCAATAGAAGCCCCCAATGTTTCATATTTCGAACTTTGAGGAGTATGGAACATTCTTTCTCGATATATGGCAATATTAAATGACTTTCCAGGTTTTTAGGAGCATTTTCTTCGTATTTGAATTTCCTTCCAAATTCGCAAAATCCACTTTTTTGCATTTTTATAAGCGCTTCGATCTTCGTGCACTTTTTGTCCTTTTAGCCGCCGGTAGCGTAATAGTTTCCTTTTTGTAATCATTTCTTTCGCCGTTTCCCAAGGCAAAGTATTTAAGCTTCAGAGGCAATCCCATCGTCTTCTACCTTTTTCAATTTCTGCTTTCGAGTTTTCTATAGCTTTTCTCTCTCCTGTGCGTTCATCCCTTTCTTCGTTTGTTTGTCAACAAATCCCCTTTTTCCTGTAAGATTTTCTTCCTTCTTCTTCATTTCTTTTTATTCACCATGGTTTATATTATCGAATCTCTTGAGAAATTCCGTTCTGACTTTTCTATTCCTTCTTGGGTAACGTTGGAGAGTCTTTCTGAGCCTTCAAATTATTTTAATTTGGCTGAGGGACATTGGTTCCCTAGCCTCTTTATTGCTGAATGTGGATTTTCTTTACCACCAAACCCTTTGTGTTTAGAGTTCTGTCAGTATTTCGATGTTGTCCCTGCAAAAATAGCCCCCAACACATGGAGAATAGTTAATGAATGTATAGGTTAAATCAAACTCATGGAACTCGTATAGGAATTCCTGACATTATGTACTGTTACAGATGGGCTGTTTTAGACAATGTTTTTTATTTAAAAACTAGATTTTTGAATAGGGCCTTAGTAGTCAACCTCCCTGATGCAAACATGGATTATTTTGAACACGGGGTAGTTATAAAAAATTGGCAACATACCCCTTTGGTTGGAGATGAAGTATATGAAGGTCCCAAATGCCCTCCATATGGCAATGGGATAGGTTATTTTCATCTTATTTTATTTTTGAAATTACGATTTCATTGTGTTTGACAAAATGTATGACTGATATTTCACTATGTATTTGTTTATAGTTGACAGTAAGAGAAAAACTCCAAAAGAATCAGAAGTAAATATTAAACATTTGAAACATATCTGGAATTTGCATCGAAGAGTTGCAGATGAGCACATCAGGTCTGCTTCATATTTGTTACAGTACAGGAGCTACACATCATCCTTTACTGCTCGTCCTGTGGTCAGTATTAGTGAACCATTGCCAGCTTCTGAGGAATCTTCACCAGAATCTCACATTCCTTTAAGTCAGAAGATGGGCAAGAGAAGAGTTCCTGCTATCTTCGAGGAGACTTCCTCTGCTGGAGATGGAAAAAGAAACAAGGATGATGTCCCAAAGGGGACAAAGAAAGTAGATGGTGCCCCTTCTGTTGCTCCTCAGAAGGCTGCCGAGAAGCCCCCAGTGGCTCCGAGCAAGAAAAATGCACCTGTGGAAGTGGTCGCCATCTCTACCACCAAAAGTTCTTTGGTTGAAACTGCTGAAGTTCCACTGAGGAGATTGAAGAAATCCTCCTCGGTCACTTTGACTGAAACCATTCCCCAGCTCCAAGCTAGTGGAGATGGTGTCCCAACCATTATTCCCCCGAGTTCTGCAATGAGCTCGGTAAAGACTTGGACCATTCCCGAAGTCCAAGGAATTGAAGAAAACATGTCTAGGGATATGCTGACATCCCTAGCTACTCGTCACATTGCTTCAGTAAGTTTCTCTTATCCTGAATTTTTCTTTCTTTCAGTCAATATATGTATCTCGGCACTGACTTATCATTATTTTCTTCTTTTTACAGCTGGTGAGTTGCTTTAACACCATAGTGAAGAAAGATGAAGCACTCAAGGCTTCTAGCTCCTCGTCTGGAGTGGAGGATGCTTTTTTGGGTTTGGCCCAATCTTTGAAGGATTCTCGTCAAAAGTATGACGAGGATAGGGGTGAATAGGAGAAGAAGATGGCTGCATCTGAGGCAGAGAAGGTGCAGTTGGGAAACAAAATAAAAGACTTGGAGAGAGAGAATAAGAAATATGCAGAGAAGCTCACAAACTTTGGGGAGCTTGAAAACAAGTTGAAGTCGGCTGAGGAAGAGCTAACCCTTCTGCGAGAAGTAAATCGCCAGAAGGAGGAGGTGGAGGCCAAGTGGAAAGCCTCCGAGGATCTTCTATCCGAGAAGCTCTCCTCGGAGAAAATGAAAAGGAAAATGGTTGTAAAGAAATCTTTTTGTACCGGATGGGATAAAGGATGGGACAGGGGGTAGCAGCAATGATGACCCAAGTCAAGTATGGGAGTTTGAAATACTTCCGAGATCGTTGGGTTGCTGCCCTGCAGGAACTGAAGGTTAGCGAGGACTCTAAACTATTTCAATAACATCTTCCTGGCCCCCCTCCTGTGATTGAAGATGAGGAAGAAGACGAAGCTGCTTCCGAGGAGTCTTCAATGATAGTAGGTGATCAAGTCCTTGCTCCACAACCCAATCAGACAGCCACCGAGGAGATCTCGTCTTTGCCTGCTCCTCCTGAACAAGTCTCAACTTCTACCAATCAACTCATTGTTCCCACCGAGCAACCAAGCTCCTCGTCCCAGCCTCCCGAGAAAATCTTGGGAGACAAGGAAAAGGTGTGAAGTTGTTCGGTATTCTCTTTCTGTTTTTCTTTTACTTGTACTCTGTATTCTGAACGCTGTACTCCTTTTGATGATGTAATAAAATTACCTTTTTTGTTCCTCTGCATTGTTGATGTTCTGTCTTCTTCTTTTATTAACTCTTGCCTTTTCTTCTTTACTAGTTTGTGGCTAGAATGGAATTATTATCTTCTAATGATACAAAGTTGATGCAGCAATGCCATGAATATTATAAGGCTGGTCACACTGAATTGAGTGTATCAGAAGTTGATGACATCCTCGGTCATGATGCTTCAGAGCAGGCAGTAGAAGCTTATCAATACCTGAAGGACTTACTTGATCGAGCTGTGGCCAATAACGTGGCTTACTATGACATGATCGAGGAGCTTCAATATACTTTAGAAGATCTTCAGACTCAGTACAAGGAATCAAATGCCCTTTTGCACGAGGGGTATGAAAAGAGGAATCAACAGCTTTCTACCGAGACAGGCCACAAAAAGATCCTTGCTGGGTACGATGTTAGGGAGAGAACCCTAAGGGGTGAAGTTGAAGCATGTAGACAGATTGCCGAGCTACTGGAGCAAGAGAATAACAATTTGCAGAAAGAGCTAGCACAGTATAAGTCTGCAGCTTCTTTTTCAACAGTTGTAATCCCAGTGACTGACGAGGATTTTCATTTTAAGAAGTTAAAAATGCCAAATTAAGGCAAGAGTTGGATACCTGGAGAAGGTCGGGTGCCTCTACTGCTACTCGGGGATGAGGAAGAGGTTCTCGTGGTCGAGGAAGAGCTGCTCAGAATGTTGTTGAGGAACCAAGTTCTCGACCTGCTCGGGGAGGATCAAGAGCTCTTAGTCGCAATGTTGAAGAAGCTCGTACTCGATCAACGTTGGAAACTCAAGCGTTCCAATTGAATGCAAAAGATCGGGCTTTGTCTGAAATGTCTAAGAAAATCCAAACTCTGGAGGATCAACTTGCTTCGACAAAGTCTGCTCTGAATAATAAGGATGTTTTCGCCAGGAACCTTCATGAGCAGTTAGAGAGAATAACTTTCCAATTCCACAAACAACTTCGTGAGTTCTGGATGGCAGGCTACAATGAGGCCCTTTATCACTTGGATGCTCGCCTTGAAAGTGCCAATAATGAAGGTTATAAACAGGGATGGTTGAACGCCCTGGGTGTATTAAAACTAGAGCAGGGCCATTATTTATGGGATTATTATGCTCCTGGGCTACTAGACTTGCCTGTGCCACCTTATAAATTGGACATGGAATGGATCCCAGCTCGTGCCATTCCTCGGAGCTTAATTGCAAAATACCTCGGTGACTACAATCTTCATTCTCAGATCGAGGTATCTCATCCCGAGCATCTACTGGACACACCTTCTGTGATGAACGTTAGGATGCTGAAGGACTTGAACTTCATTAACTCTCCTCAGACTTTAAATGATCCGCCTGCTGGCGAGGAACCTATTTCAAAAGCAGAGGGAAAGAAACCAATAGAGTAGGGATCTCAATGTAATAGTTAGTACACATATGTAACTTGTAATTCGTTTTGAATTTTAATGAAAGACTTTCATTTTCTGTTTGCAAATCTGTATTGCTATTGTATTTGTCAAACACTTTATATTTGAGCTTGCATAACAATATTGTGTGGTTCATCGACCAACTTAGTAAAAAATTACAAGTACCAGTAATGTTGCTCGATCACTTAATAATAAAGTAATGAGTATAAAAATGTTTAAAATTTTTCCAACTAACCAAGGTTGTTAAATTGTGCTCGTCGACCAATTATAGTTAGTGAGAGTTTATCCCCAACTAACCATACTTGGTAAATTTTTGTCTTTTTCATAAAATGTGCCCGACCAACCAAGGTCGATGATTTTTCCTCTTCGACCAACTACAGTTAGTGGGTTTTTATCCCCGACCAACTATACTTGGTTCAGTTTGGAATATTTGTTCTTCGAGGAACTTTTGTATTTTCTATAATAATATTACCTCCCGACCAACATAAGTTGGTATTTGAGAGCATATCTTGTTTCCTAACCATCCGAGATTGGCCTTTTTAGGAGTCTCGTGTTCTCGCTCTTTTACCAACCGAAGTTGGTCTGAGTTCGAACTATCATGTCCACTAGCTCTTTTACCAACCTGAGTTGGTCACGCTAGTGTACGCCTCCTAACCAAAGGAGTATAGTTTGTTCTCGCCCTTTTACCAACCGGAGTTGGTCGTGGGTTTGAACTATCATTTCCACTAGCTCTTTTACCAACCTGAGTTGGTCACGCTAATATACGCCTCCTAACCAAAGGAGTATAGTTTGTTCTCGCCCTTTTACCAACCGGAGTTGGTCGTGGGTTTGAACTATCATGTCCACTAGCTCTTTTACCAACCTGAGTTGGTCACGCTAGTGTACGCCTCCTAACCAAAGGAGTATAGTTTGTTCTCGCCCTTTTACCAACCGAAGTTGGTCGTGGGTTTGAACTATCATGTCCACTAGCTCTTTTACCAACCTGAGTTGGTCACGCTAGTGTACGCCTCCTAACCAAAGGAGTATAGTTTGTTCTCGCCCTTTTACCAACCGGAGTTGGTCGTGGGTTTGAACTATCATGTCCACTAGCTCTTTTACCAACCTGAGTTGGTCACGCTAGTGTACGCCTCCTAACCAAAGGAGTATAGTTTGTTCTCGCCCTTTTACCAACCGAAGTTGGTCGTGGGTTTAAACTATCGTCTTCTTTTTACTGCCGAGCAGCGTTGCGTACCGAGTAGCGTAGTGTTAAACACACTAGTATTCCCCAAAAAACTTTCAATAAAAGGAGAGAAGATTGTGAAATATCATCGTTTTATTCATATTGATGGAACTGCTTTACATTTTACATCACTGATAATACTTGCATAGGTGTTCAACATTCCATGCATTCTTAAATTCCTCTCCTTCTAGAGTTGCGATTCGGTAAGTTCCTGGTCGGACAACTGCAGTAACTCGGTAAGGTCCATGCCAGTTTGCTACCAACTAATTGTGCTTATGAATGACCTTCTTTAGCACGTAATCTCCTTCTTTTAAGTCGCATTTTTTTACCCTCTTGTTGTAGAACAGGGTTGTTCGCTGTTGATAAGCAGCATTCCTAATGGCTGCCTCTTCTCTGACTTCCTCGAGCATGTCCAAATCTAATCTCCTCATCAAGTCGCTGACTGGGGAATTGGAATTCAGCACTCTGTGTGTTGGAAGATCTAACTCGACAGGTACTACAGCCTCACTTCCAAATGCCAGCATATATGGTGATTCTCCAGTTGCTGCTCGGGGAGTTGTTCGGTAAGCCCACAATACTGACTGTAGCTCATTAATCCAATTAGCTTTAGCCTCACTTAGCCTCTTCTTCAATCCATTTAGTATTGTTATGTTCGTCACTTCAGTCTGCCCATTTCTTTGAGGATGGCCTGGTGCTGAATGAACCATCAAAATGTTTGACTGATGACAATAGGCGGCAAACTCCTCATTATCAAATTGTGTTCCATGGTCTGTGATGAAGGCATGAGGGAGACCATATCGACAGATGATGTTCTTCCAAATGAATTGGTACACCTTCTCGTATGTCATATCAATCAGAGGCTCAGCTTCTACCCACTTAGTAAAATAATCCACTGCGACGACGAGGTACCTGAATCTTCCTCGGGTCGTTGGCAGTGGTCCAACCAAATCCATTCCCCACATGGCGAAAGGCCAAGGGGAAGTTATGGGTGTCAACAATTCTTGTGAAGTTCGTCGGATGGAGGAAAAACGTTGGCATTTATCACATCTCTTAGCATAGGCTATACAATCAGCCCTCATCATTGGCCAGTAGTATCCTTGTGTCATCACCCTTTACAAAAGTGTCCGACCTGCTACATGGGCTCCACAGGATCCTTCATGGATCTCTTCAATCAATTCCTTCACCTCGAAGGGATGCACACATCTTTGCAAACCTGCCATAATTCCTCGTCTATACAAAACACCATTAGTTAGTACATACCGAGCATCTTTAAACTTCAATTTCTTGGCAGCGATCTTATCCTCCGGCAATTCTCCCTCCTCAATATATGCCCTGATGGGATCCATCCAAGATGGTCCTAAATCAAGGTTAATAACATTCATCATCAGGTCTTCATCTATGCTCCGAGCTTCTAATAATTCAATTGGTATCGTTCTTCGCAGCTCGGTACGAGTAGCTGATGCTAGTCGGGCCAATGCGTCTGCTTGTGCATTCTCCATTCTTGGTATTCTGATCAACTGAATGGCATCAAATTCTGCCAACAACTCCATCGCCTTTGCATGATACTTGACCATTAATTCTCCTTTAACTGCATATGTTCCCATCATCTGCTTCACAATTAATTGAGAATCACTCAATACCATCACTTGTTGCGCTTCCATAATCTTTGCTAAATTAAGACCTGCTATCAAGGCTTCATACTCAGCCTCATTATTGGAGGCTTTGAATTGGAATCGCAAGGCATATTCCATGTCAATCTCGTCTGGGGTTTTCAAAACAATTCCTGCTCCACAACCCGTTGTGCAAGATGATCCATCTACATATAATCTCCATATAGGTAACTCGTCTTCAAATTTCTTATCTGATAGAGTTACTCGGTGAAATATCTATTATTTCCTTTCGTCCTCCCTTGGTGTTTTTCGCTCTTCGTCGACCATCTCTTCTCGCCCTTTTACCAACCGGAGTTGGTCTGGGTTTGAATTTGATGATCTTTCTACATCCACAAGACCTTTTACCAACCGGAGTTGATCTGGACTTATGTCTGTTGATCCTGTAACATCCACAGGTTGGTCAGCGAGCAACTTTTGTTCCTTGGGGGTATCAGGATATGTAAATTCTGGTATAAAGTCTACTACAACCTGCCCTTTTAATGATGATCTGGGTTCATACACAATATCATATTCACCGAGCTCTATTTCCAAATACATCAGTCTCCCTGATTTTTCTGGCTTATGAAAGGGCTTGTCTTAATGGCATGTCGGTATACACGACGATGGTATGGGCCTGGAAATAAGGCCTCATTCTTCTACTTGCTTCAATTAATGCCAATGCCAATTTTTCCAGCTTTGGGTACCTGATCTCTGCACCTCGGAAAGCCTTACTTGTGTAATAAATTGGCTTCTGGACTCCATTCTCCAATCTGATCAATGCCGAGCTGACTGCATTCTCTGATACTGCCAGGTACAAGTACAACTTTTCTCCCATTACTGGTCTGGACAACAGTGGAGGTGCTCCCAAATATTTCTTCAAGTTTTGAAAGACTTTTTCACATTCATCATTCCACTCGAAAGTTTTCCGAAGTGTTTTGAAGAATGGGATGCATCTATCAGTTGCTCGGGATACAAATCTGTTGAGCGCTGCAACTCGTCATGTAAGACTCTGCACCTCTTTCTTCATCGTTGGAGATTGCAACCCTAAAAGAGCTTTGATCTTTGCTGGATTTGCCTCAATGCCTCGTTGGTTGATGATGTACCCGAGGAACATTCCTTCTCGTACTCCAAAGGTGCACTTCGTTGGGTTGAGCTTCATTTGGTATTTATCCAGTTGATCGAAGGTCTGACCTAAGTCAACTAGATGATCAGCATCTTTCTTGCTCTTTGTCAGCATATCGTCGACATAGACCTCCATATTGCAACTGATTTGTTCGGCAAAAACCTTGTTCATCAGCCGCCGGTATGTCGCTCCTGCATTTTTCAAACCAAAAGGCATAACATTATAACAATAAGTTCCCCTAGGGGTAATAAAAGAAGTGCTTTCCCTGTCTTCAGGTTTCATTTTGATCTGGTTGTAACCAGAGTAAGCATCCATGAAGCTGAGCAGCTCGTGTCCCGAGGTAGCATCCACTAGTTGGTCAATTCTGGGTAATGGGAAGTGATCCTTTGGGTAGGCCTTGTTGAAATCAGTGAAATCAACACACATTCTCCATTTATTGTTTTTCTTCTTTACCATCACCACATTTGCTAACCAGTCTGGATATTTCACATCTTCAATGAATTGGGCTTTCTGGAGCTTCTCGACCTCCTCTTGTATGGCTTGATTCTTCTCGGGACTAAACACTCTTCTTCTCTGCTTTACAGGCTTGATCTCCTTATTCGCATTGAGTTCATGGCATAAGAAGTTTGGTCCTGGCATGTCTTCATGACTCCATGCAAAAGTTTTCTTTCTGTTTCTCAAAAAAGTTATCAACTCCTGTTTTATTGAAACATCCAACGATGAACCTATCTGGGTTACTCGTTCAGGGTGCTCGTCGTCCAGAATAACATTTTCTGTAGATTCCACCACCTGTCCTTTTACCAGTTAGGATTCATCTCTGGGATCCAGTGTTTCAAATTCTGTACCTTCATCCACCTGGTAGGTAGTAGTCTTTTTCCTTGATTCTTCAAGATCCTCTTGCTCGGCAGACGAATAATAGCATTCCCGAACTACTTTCTGATCACCTTTCACAACTCCTACTCCGAAATTTATTGGGAATTTTAAGCACTGATGTACTGTAGATGGGACTGCTTCGAACTTCTTCAAACCAACTCTTCCCATAATGATGTTGTAAGCTGACTGCACATTCTTGTCCATCACAAAGAAGCGTATTTTTTCTGTTCGACAAGCAGGCCAAGTTCCAATGAATATATACAACTTGATCGTCCCAAGTGGAAAGACTTTCTCGCCAGAAAAACCCAATAGAGGTCTGTGATAAGGTTCCAATTGAGATAATTTCAAATTTAAACTGTCAAACCATGAATAGTACATGATGTCTGCCGAACTACCATTATCTACCAGCAACCTTGAAATCACTACTTCTTTCCAAGGTTCTAAAAAACGCGGGGCGTGATCGAGGCGTGGAGGTCAAGCCTTAAGCCTTAGAAGCCTAGGCGGGCCTTGGCGTAAAAAGGCGTTTAGGTCTTTTTAATATATTTTAATATTTTTTAACCATAACAAGGCTATTAAAATACTAAAATTGTACATATCATAAAAATATGTCTGAATATTTGCAAATAAAAATACTATTTGATTATTTTGGATGAGATAATGGTCCAGTTTGCAAAAAAATCTTTAAAAGGCGATATCGTTTCACTAAAGCATTGTTGTTTTTAGAGAAAAAGTACGCCTTAAGGGTTTTACCAAGCATAAGGCGTCAAAATCTTAAGGCGGGGCGTTTCTCCCAAGCCTCAAGCCTAGGCGTGCCTAGGCGGAGCCTAGGCGGGTTTTTTAGAACAGTGCTTCTTTCATCCTCATTTTGATCACCAAAGGGTCGTCGTGAGGGTAAAGAACACCTGCCAGGTCGTTTTTTGAAAAGCCAATGACCAGCTTCTCTTTGTTTACCTTCCTCGGGCGATCCTCTTCAGCCAAATTTATCCGTTGAATGTATGAGCAAGCCTGAGCCTCACCGAGGTAAGCTTTTCTTTCTGCATTAAGGTTTCCTCCTCCTGCATCTCCTCCTGTAATGACATTACAATCAAATGACCCAAAGCGTATTGAAAATACCTCTCGTTCTGGCTTCCTTGGTTTTTTGGGGAGATTGGGGTCATCATCTGGATCATCTTCATGGTTTCTCTTCTTTTTCTCCTCTGCTTGACGAGGAGATCTAGACCTTTCTCTAGTTCGGTCATTATTTCTTCTTTCGCCTCCCCGATCAACATACTTTGCTAGCTTCCCTCTTCGGATGAGTGTTTCAATCTCGTTCTGAAGAGCTATGCAATTTTTGGTCATATGGCCGTCATCCTTATGGAACTCGCAATATTTCTCCCTATTCCTCATGTCAGGGTCTGACCTCCGTTTCTTTGGCCACTTTACTTCCTCGTTATTCTTGATTTCTTCCAAGACATGATTAATACCCATTTTCAAAGGAGTATAATTATCGAATTTCTTCAGGACTTCCCATGACGATTTATTATTCTTGGAATGCTTGTCACCGCCATTCCCCTTATGCTCTTTCTTCTTGGATTTATCGTCTTCCACCTTGGTTTCTTTATCCATATTCTTCTTCGTAGCCATAGCCTCCTCGGCATTCATGATTTTGGCCGCTTTCGCCATCAACTCTGACATAGTTGTAGGTGGATCTTTGGCCAAAGTGTAATATAACTTGTTAGGCAACAACCCACTCATCAAGGCGGTGATTGCTGTCTTTTCTTCATAATCTATAACTTCATGTTTCTCGTTATTGAAACGAGTTATGTAATCTCTAGTACTCTCACCAGATTTTTGTCTAACACTTAACAAGTGTGCTACTCTTTTTACTGGCTTTGCCCCAAAACAGAAATTGCCGATGAACAACTCGGTCAACTGAAAGAAAGTTGAAATCTTACCCCGAGGAAGATTGTTGTACCATATCTGGGCAGATCCAGTAAGAGTTCCCGAGAATGCTCTACATCTCATCTCGTCGGGGACAGCATAGATGTCGACGACAGCTTGATATTGCTCTATGTGTAGAATAGGATCTGTCTTTCCATCATATTTGGGGGTCACCACAGGTGCTTTAAACTTTGATGGGGTAGGAAAACCCACAATGGCCTGGACAAAAGGTGTCCCTTGAACAAAAGTTCGTTGTAAGGGATTCTTCGCCTTAGCCATTTCTCCCAATCTATCCTCCAACCGCTGAATGGAACCCTTCCACGCATCATTTCCTTCCTCGGGCTTATTAGTTCGAGCAATTGATTGTTCTGATGTGGCCTCCTGAGATCTATCTCGACGAGCAACTGGTTGTGATTGTGCTGATCCTTCTCTGAGATCTGATGGTTGTCGAAAACTCCTCGACATGGTCTTAGGTGGACTCCTATTCCTCCTAGGGCCTAATCGACTGAAAGGAGACATCCTACTCAGTCTTTCCAAGGCACTGGGTCTTTCTGGAGAGAGAATGATACGTTGATCAGTATTTGTAGCTCTTATTGACGAAGTTCGCCCAGGTTGATAAGAGAAATCATCAGATTCCTCATTACGATATGACTCAGTGCGCCTGGATCGTGAAGAAATTAAATAGGTTTGCCTCTGACCACTTCGCTGTCCCGAACGTGCAGGTGCACCGCCATGAAGGGTCTGTATGAGTTGTCGCATTGTTTCTTGCATGGCGGTTTGTCCTTGAGCCAGATTCGTCATAATCCCAGCCAGATCTGGAGGTCCAGAGGGATTTGGAGGATTTCCATCATTTCCAGTGATTCGATTGCTGGATTCTAGGTTATCTGCCATTGATGATGAATGATTTTTGGTGAAAAACGATAATAATAATCGTTCCCACAGACGGCGCCAATCTGTTGATGTAAAAAACTAGATTACTCTAATTATTCAATCACAGATAAATAGATGAGACAAAGAATTTTAAAGTGATTCAGCCTTATATGAATGGCCTACGTTCACTGTTATGTTATTGCTGAGTGTTTGGGAATTCTCGATTACAAGTTCTATCAAGAAATTCCGGTCCCCTTGAATGAGGGTGATACAAGGTATTTATAGCCCTTAGGTTGTACATGAAAGGGTGTTACATTAAATGATACACATATGAAAGGGTAATTCATTTAATGCTCTTCAAACGTGTGCGTCAAGATGATAAGCATTCAATGAATAGTTGAACTGTTGATTATCTGGCAATCAATGCTGTGGTCGAGATGCAGCTCGAACCGCCTTAGTTGCTCGTCGTTCAAGAGTTCCTCGGAGCGTTGGAGTTCCTCGGAGCGTTGGAGTTCCTCGGAGAGCTAGAGTTCCTCGGAGTATACTTGTTGCTCGGAGTGAGTCTGACTTGCTCGGGGGAATAAACTTCCTCGTTGCTATTGTGCCACGTAGATCGACGCGTGTCTTCTTGTAATTCGTCTATATCAGCATACTAATTTTGGTATCAACAACAATGTTAATATATGATCCATGACAACCCGGAAATGATATCGATGTTTACTTGGCACCATTAATTGAAGATTTACAAACTTTATGGAGTGAAGGTGCTCAGGCTTATGATGCTTGCCGAGAAGAATATTTTACGTTAAAGGCTATACATTGTGGACTATTAATGATTTTCCTCCATATGGGAATTTGTGCGGTTGTGATGTAAATGGATATTATGCATGTCCAATTTGTGCAGAAGAAACCGACTCTATTAGATTAAAAAATTCTAATAAGAATATATATATATATGTATGTCACATAGAATATTTATTCCACATGACCATCCATTTCGAAAGCAAAAAAAGTCTTTCAATGGTAAGCAGGAGTTTTGAGTACAACCTGAATTGTTAAGTGGTGAACAAGTAAATTAGTAGGGACTAGGGTATCTTGGGTAAAGAAGGAGGGTTTGAAAAAGATTTTAAAATCAAAGAGAAAGCATAGTGAAGACCACGTTCAAGGTAGTGCTTCCTCCAAAGATGATAATGTTGATTACATATATTAGAAGAAAAAATTCATATTTTTGAGCTTGATTATTGGCAGCATTTGCATATTCGACACGACTTGGATGTCATGAACATTGAGAAGAATGTTTGTGACAGCATCATAGGGACCCTACTTAACATTCCTGGAAAAACAAAAAATGGAGTTAAGATCCTTGTTAATCTTGTAAACATGGGACCCCGGGATGAATTAGCACCACAATATAATGGTAAATGCACTTATTTGCCACCAACTTGTTATACATTATAGAGGGAAGAGAAAATAAAGGTTTGTGAAACTTTACCACGATATAAGGTCCCTAATGGGTACACCTCAAATTTCCCGAATCTTGTTTCCATGGTAGAATCGAAACTGTTTGATCTTAAGTCCCATGATTGTCGCATAGTAATGCAACAAATACTTCCCATTGTAATACGATATGTGTTACCAAAGCATGTGAGATATGTAATTATTAGAATTTTCTTTTTCTTTAATGTTATTTGTGAAAAAGTAGTAGACGTGCCAAAATTAAAATAAATTTAGAATGATATTGTGATAGCTCTATGTTTGCTAGAAAAATACTTCCCTCCCACATTCTTTGACATCATAGAGCATTTAAGGGTACATATTGTTAGAGAGGTTGAACTTTGTGGTCCAGTTTTTTGATGATGTAATACCCTTTTGAAAGGTAAGTTCATGATTACAATGAAATTAATCAATAACATGCCAATTAGTTAATACTATTTAAATTTTTTAACATTGATATAGGTACATGAAAGTGATAAAGGGTCAAGTGCACAATAAAAATCATTTAGAACGTTCTGATATGTCCAAGTGTGGCCTCGTCCAAACCTGGGTCTGTCCTGAACATGGATGACTAGTGTCAAAATGTTCAGAGCAAGGAAATGTAGCCCAAATGTTGACTTAGCTTGAGCTATCTCGACCTCGTCCACAATGACTCAACCATAGTGATCGGCTTCACTCAATAAGCCCATCTCGAACAGTTTAGCCATCCAGCAATCTTCAGTAGTATAATCTTAGCCTCATCCTCCGCTAGATCAAGGATGAGGGCTGACCCGGATCAACATCATTAGTGATCCCATTAAGAAGTCAATCCTTCAACTCATCCTCAGCCCGGTTACATGGCCAAGTATAGTACTAGACAAAGCGCGTGAAGTGGGGAACGTGTGAGGGTATGCACGTGGACTATAGATTCCACATATATCAAAATCGTTATAACAACATCTCCCTCATCACCACCTATATGTAACAGAGACAGCTGGCATAACCTCATTACTTAGGAACATTCTACACATGCTTACTACATGCTTGGGAGAGGGGGCATTATACCTTCTAAGCACTATAAATACTTATCTTTTACCTCATAAGAGGGAATCGACTATTGAAACCCCTGCTGAAACTATGTCAAACTAACTCGAAGAGAGATAAAGATTGAGTTCTTGTATATTTAGGCCATTAGAGCCTCGTTTATGGATTTCACACACTACACGGTGGACGTAGGCCTTCAATAGGGTGAACTACTTAATTCTAGTGCTGGTCTCCTCTTTACCTCATCTCTTTCTACTTACGGCAATCTTGCTTATTTTTTGCCATTGTTATACATGTCTCAGCTCATTATCACTTTGACATGGTGGTACCAATTCTGATATCATCAGTCTTTGTATATTCAGGACATTAGATCTTAATTTAATGGATTTCACACACTGCACTATGGATGTAGGCCTTCAATAGGTTGATCCACTTAATTCTGATGTTGGTCTCCTTTTTGCCTCATCTCTTTCTCCTTACTGCTATATTATTTATTTTATCCCATTGTTATACATGTATGAGCTCTTTATCACTCTGACCTAGTGGTACCAATTCCAATATCATTAGTCTGGCACCATTTATGGGAACAAGGGTTTTCATATCTTCCCTTATTTAGCTTATACTCATCGAAGTCCCTAGTGGTGAACCAGTCCTACCCCCTTATGGAGATGCTTCACCATTAAAAGATCTCTTGTTGGTCTTCTAAGATTTTAATCTTCTGTTTACAGCTCATCCATCAAGTTTGAAACATGGCATCAGAACTTCCTCTAACACCTAATGGTCCTAGATCTAGCCACGCGCCTCCCCAGTGAGAGATGACGGAGGTAGCGGTAGCATTAAATTCATTGGTGGATCATCAATATGTGATGCAGGAGTAGCTGGCTGCTTTCAGCAAAAATGTGTTGATGAGACCTATTCGGGTATTACCAGATATGATTAATCCAAAAGCCTTAGAGTAGCATCCAGACCCCAAGGGACCACCCTAGGCCCCATACAAGGAGTTACCACACCATCAATAGCGGAGAGACGTTACTGACCCTAGGAGTTTATGCCTGGGGAGGCAAGGTCAACCCTTTCTAGAGGATTGGTATGATGACTATGCGACTGAAGATGCCCAGGTTGAATGCTGGGAGCTATATAAAATATTAAGTAACATTGTATGCCCCATTCTAGATAGTTAAGGGCACAGTAAGAGGCCTTGTTAAGACGCTCAACTAAAAGGCTCTAGATTTAATAGGATAAGTAAAGGGTTGGATTTTGAAAGGCTCAGCCCAGTTGGTGATCTCAGAGATGGACTGTCCAGATCTAGGAGTATTGATGGCTCCAGAAGAGAAGGAATGAGCCGTCGGCCACCATATGGCCGAGATGAGGGTTTAAGAGAGGTCAATAGCCAACACAGGTCAGTGGTAAGGGAACCTTCTGTCCGGCCAATTGAGGTTGCTTGGGATAACATCATTCAAGATGATGGTGTGGTAGTGGCTGAGAAGCCCTAGAATGACTCTCTTCAGAGGTTGAAGGATAAAATTAGAGAAATTCTCAAGAGCCAAGACGCCTTACAAAGGGGCTATTTTAAAAGATCTCCTTTTGTGGCTAAGATCGTCAATTTTCCTACCCCTACCAAGTTCAAGACACTAGTGGTCACTCCCAAATATTATGGGAGCACCAACCCAGCTCACCACGTAGAGATGTACCACTCAGTTGTAGACATTTACTCAGTCTCCGATGAGATGAGATGTCGTGCCTTTTCAAGCACTTTGACTGGAACATCCCATGTATGGCTTACTTCACTCCCTAAGAAATCCATTGAAAATTTGTCGGCTATTGAAAATGTGTATATTCAGGCCATTAGAGCCTCGTTTAATGGATTTCACACACTGCGCAGTGGAGGTAGGCCTTCAATAGGCTGAGCCACTTAATTTTGGTGCTGGTCTCCTCTTTTCCTCATTTATTTCTCCTTACTACTATATTGCCTATTTTTAGCCATTGTTATACCTGTGTGAACTCATTATCACTTTGACCTGGTGGTACCAATTTCGGTATCATGAGTCTGTGTATATTTAGGTCATTAGAGCCTCATTTAATGGATTTCACACACTGCACAGTGGACGTAGGCCTTCAATAGGCTGAACCACTTAATTCTGGTGTTATTCTCCTTTTTTCATCATCTCTTTCTCCTTACTGCTATATTGCTTATTTTCTGCCATTATTATACTTGTGTGAGCTCATTGTCACTTTGACACGGTGGTATCAATTTCGGTATCATCAGGTTGTGTTATCAAACATTATATTACAGAAGAGGGAGTTGAATTTTATAACTAGTTCTTACACAGACTCGATGCAGTTGGAGTTCCAATTGGTAGAAATATGAGGACTAGTGATGATGATGATGATGCAATATAAGATTGCAAATCAATAGGTGGTGGTAATGTCATTGAAGTGGATGAGTCATTATGGGAGCAGGCAGATCGACATGTGTTGGAAAATACAAATGATGTTCAATATTATATCGAGTAAATATTATATATTTCATTTTAATAAGAATTACTTTCTTATCTAAGCATAAGATCTTGATGGTTAACTGCATATTTTATTTTAATAACTAGGGACCACATGGACAGCTTGAGGCAAAAATATCCTCAAAAGTGTAAAAACCAAAAATGGTTACAAGATGAGCACAACAAGAAGTTTTTTCTATGATTACGTCAGTGGGTATGATAAATTTATCAAAAGTAAGACTCTAAATAACTCTAATTATTTTAAACAACGTTCTCAAAATTCAGGTTCATGAAATTTAACAAATGGGCAATAACGTTTCAGATACCTTAAATGGGTATCTCGATGACCACGTCGAGATGTAATAAAATTTCCCAGTTATGTTATTAATGGATTTCGTTATAATACAAGGTAACGTGATGTTGATCGAGTCAACCAAAATAGTGGAGTCAACATTATTGCCACAATGATGCAAGTTTTTATTGTTAAAGATAAGAATCTAGTGGTTTGAAATTTATGATATTATGGAGTCATTATTGAAATTTAAATGCTTGATTATATAACATTTAAGATTCCAGTTTTTAAGTACGATTGGTGTGACAGTAACAACGACTTCAAGATTGATGAACATGGTTTCACATTGGTTGAACTTGCCACGATTGGCCCTCAAACTGAGCAATTAATATTAACTTCTCATGCTAAAAAAGTTTTTTATGTACCATACCAACTAGATCCTAAATGGTCAATTGCTTTAGAAACTCCTCAAAGAGTATATAATGTTGATGATGACGATGAAGACCGCATTGCTGGTTGCATTGGAATCATTAATCGAGTAGATCATTGCCAAATGTTGAGGAAATTGACAACTCACCAACCACATATGCGAGAACAAATTGGGAGGGGACTTGGGTAGACAATTAGATCAAAATATAGTTGTTTTAGGGACATGATTAATTAGCTGATTGACTTTATTTTCAAGGAATGCGCTTTATGTTTTGAGTTTTGGCTAAAAAGATTGTTTAGGGCATGAAATATGGAAATTTCTATGCTTTATAAGTTGTGTTTCTAACTAATTATGCTCATAGTTTCGTAGTCTATATATGATAGAAACAAGTTTTTTTCAATTAACTAAAAAATTGTTCGTTAACATTTCAACAAACACAAAATTTATATTCCTTACATGGTGCAATTGTTTACATTTCCTACTTCATTGTAAGGCATATATATATCCACACACATCATGGTTGCTTACATCATATTTGAACATCATTATTTTTCCTTCTTGTAGTCTGCTGGTCAAAAATTAAACAGTGATGAAACTCCTTATTAAAGTTATACTACAACATTCAATACTGTCACAACTATCAAATATTTTTCTTAGAGTGCTATATGATTCAAGTAGTTTGGGAGTTATTCTCATGTTTGATGTATTTTGATTTTGATAGAAATAAAATATTTGCTATGGTCCCGAGCAGACTTGTCCAATTTTCCATTATATTGCTTCAAATTCCTTGAACATGGTTTCAAGCATTTACTTCACAGTTTCATCATATCATTTACAATAAAAGTAATGGAATAATGTAAATTTATCTTAAATATAATAATACCATAATGCTTTGATATATTTGACTTCCATTTACCTTCAATTCACCATTAGTGTTTAACTTTCATTTAGCTTTAGTAGGTCTGTACCATTTCATGAAGCTTCTTTGCTCCTTAACTGTACCATGAGTTCTTATGGAGAATATCTGAGATCGATCATTGTGAGAGATGATACATTTAAGGGGATGTGCTATAGCTATTTATTTGTATCTTTGATAATCATCCTGGATGATGCTTATGGAAGACGGTTTAATGTCTTTTTGAATGGACTTGTTCCTATATTTCCATATCTCCCAAATGATTTTTGCCTCTAAATTTGGTTTACATCTGAAGGATTGTCTACATTTGTAAGTGTTTGTGAATAAATAATATAGTGTAAGTAGACTTAGATTAAGGTTTAATACAACATAGAAGGAAATACAATTTGAAGTCTTCGGCTACAGACTGGTAAGGCATAGTTTATGAATGGTTTTAGTTTATGCAGAAAGGAAATGAAGTTTTAAGTTATACAAGTGAATGTACAAATAAGTATATATGGTATATGTAAAGCTTCATACTTTTATCATCTTGTTCAATTTATAACTTTTAAGATTCTTTGTTGGAAATTTAAATTCTTAACCATAGGAGGCAGAGTTACTCTACTTTAGTCAGTTCTTTCATCTATGCCGTTATGCACTTTGTTGGTGTTAAATCCTCCTAAACAAGAGTTTAAATCTATTAACCAATTTCTTAGTTCATTTTTCGGCGGGGTTAAGAAAGATTAAGGAAAATAATTTCATTAGCTAAATTGGGAATCTATATGTTTCCCTAAACAATAAGGAGGTCTTGGTATAAGCAACTTGTGATCAGTTATGACAACAACTAGTATTAAATTAGCTTGGAATTTTAAGACTGACAGAAGTCTTTGGGCTCAGTTTATGCAAGCTAAGTATTCAAACCTAGAAGGTGTTTATGGATTTAAGTGCTTCAGAAGGGTTAAATCAACTTGGGATGTGGTTAATGAGAATTCTTCTTGGGTTTATAATGAGAAGATATGGAAACTTACTATTGATGGAAGGTTCTCTTATCATTCAGCATATGATATGATTAAAAATCAAAATTATTTTCTTTAGATTTTAATTCCATTTTATACACTAAAATTCCTCCTAATATCTCAGTTTTTGTTTGGAAAGTTCTAAATCGATGTGTTCCAATTAAAGAAATAGTTCAATCGGTGGGAATAAAACTAGAATTATGGTTTAAATGTTGTCTAAAATCTACAGAATCTTTAATCCATTTATTCAGAACAGGTCCATTAGCTTCTCTTGTGTGGAATTATTTACAATGGAATTATGGGTATTAATTAGTGTCCCTCATTTCTTCATGGTTTTGTTATCAAATGGTGTTTTCATTCAAATAAATTTGAGTTTTCTAAATGGTTCTTCAAAATTATTACTCTTTCTATATTCTGGGAAATTTGGTTAAGTATAAATAAGCGAACAATTGAATCTAAGCCAATGAAACATTTCAATGTAATTGAGAATGTTATTTTTAGAGTATCAGATATTGGTCAGAGAATAAATTGGAAATGAGGCATCAAAGATTTCAATCAACAAACTTTGAATATGTTTAACTCAAAGTTAAATATTGAGAAGTATACAAGTTATCAGCACTGGGAAACTCCTTCTTTTAGAAAGATAAAGGTTAATTGTGCAGGTTCAATAGAGAATAATGACCAATTTGGTGCAGGAGATATAATAAGATATGAGTTAGGAAGGTTTTTACGGGCTAAATCTTACTATAATGACCAAGGTGAAAGCATAGATGCTCTTATTCAAATCATCAAGGATAGTATCAGGTTCTGTATAGAGAAAAATTATCTTCAACTTGAGATTGAAATTGAGTCTAATGTCATTTTCAATGGTCTCTCTTTAAATCAAATGAAAATCCTATGAAAATACATGCAAGCTTTTAAGGAAATTAAAGCCAAATCTCTTCATCTTCTTCTATCATTCAAGTTCTGTCTAAGTGAAGTGAATAAATTTGTTGCTCTCTTATTTTCTTATGGTTCCTCCCAAAGAAGATCTTCAATTTACTCTAAGTTAGAAGATACTCCTAGATTCACTAGTAAAGCTTTTAAGATAGATGTGCTTAATTCACAATATTTTAGATTTTGATCTATATATATATTTTTTCATATATAAGCCATCTAGAGAGGGACATTCTCTTTTCTTAATAAAATTTTCTATTTTATATATAAAAAAAAGGTATCTATTAACAAAAATATATTACCCTCTTTGATTACTGAGATCTCCTTATAAAGTAGGGTAGCGATGCCGCTGTTCATTCCCGTGAGACTTGCCCATTAAATGGAAGACGAACATTTAAATGCCCGTTTTGATAGTAAACATGTGTAGATTAAATATCCAGGTTCTTTAGTTATATCTTGTGATCCGTATTTATTTCCATTTAGCTCCTAAAATCCAAATCTTTTTTATGTTCAAATGGATTGTAAGTTTGCAGATTCACTAATCGTCAAATTACTTATTATCGTTTATGCAAGTTGGAATTAAAGTTGTATTGTCCATGTTATTCCGTTGATAAGGGTTTTGAACATGATTGCTTGCAGTATTTTCTACTCTCATTTATATCTTAATAACAGAGAATACAAAATTTTGTTTGGAGGTTTTTCATTCTTATTTTGTGGCACCATCCTCACATATCTCCGTTTTCTGTACCTAATGTTTGCATAGTATATAGTATGCATTTTGACTGTTAAGGATATTGTATGTTTTTTTTGTACAACGAAGAGCAGATAGTATGCATTTTGATTTTCTATAATGTTTATAGTTGATTTAAAGTAAAAATTACCATTTTCAGAAGGAGTCCAATTTTTTTTACCTTTAATATCCGTAATATACTGATCTATCTCATGTAAATGACTTTTAAAAGAGTTATAAGCTATAGAACATTTAGCTTTTTTCCATTATTATACCTGCTTCTCAACATTGGAACATAACTTCTTCCATTTTTGCCACTGATACTTGCCACCAAATTCCTTATGATATCCCCAGAAAATATTACTAAACATATTTTCAATTTTGTTAAGAATTTTATTAGGAGGTTTGAGAGCTGCTAAGGTGTACAGAGATATTGAGCTGAGCACTAATCTAATAAGCACAATTCTATCAGCTTGGGATCAAAATTTGATTTCTAGGCCTCAATTTTAGATCTTATAGCATTCATAAGACTTTCAGAATAATTATATTTCTTTTTTCGTTTAAAAAGGGGACACATCCAAGATATGTTATTGAGGAATTACCTTTATCAAGACAAGTTACTTCATGAATTAAGTTAGATCTTTGAGCAGTGCCTTTGGTGTTAGTAATGAATTTACTCTTAGATTTATTGATAAGATGACCTGATGAAGCCTCATAGTCAGTTAGAAATTTCATAAGGGATTTACGATTTTTCTTATTACCTTGAGTGCATATTATAATGTCATCAGTAAATGCTAGATGACTAATCAGAGAACAGTTTATAGGGTGAGAGTAAATGCCTATTTTTCCTAATTGCATAAAATTGTTTAGACCTTACTTAAAACCTCAGCACAAAGGACAAATAATTATCTTTCTTTGTTTAATAATTATGTTAATATGCTTATTACTAACGGTTATCTCTTTGTTCAATAATTAGGCTGAAATATTTTGTTCCAATGTTTTAAATGTATTCTACACTATGCAAATTCTAGTTTTAGGCTCTTTGTCTTTAGAGGAATGTGGACGAAATGGAGGAACACGATATAGATAACTTGGAGCCTTCAGAAGATAATTCTAATAACACAAGAAAAGGTAGAGAAAATGGAAGATGGAAAAATAATTCAACTCGATTACAACATATCTGGTCATCCCTTTGGAAAAACAAGACTTTATTTTCGAGTTATAGACGAGTCATAGTTAAGACGATGATTCCAATATGTTATGGATCTTAGAAGAAAATGTCAATTCATTTGAAAGAAAATTTATGGACAACTTTGCAAGCAAGTATTTCATTTCTCCCATGTGTCTTATGTAAGAGTACGGACCAGACCATATTAGAGCATTATATATGTATACTAGCATAATGCCAGTGCCTGAAAGCAGGACGAAAATTTCAAAAATACGTAATCGTAAAATTTCCCAAGTATACAATTGAAAGACAGAAAGCATTTCGTTCCCCAATAAAACAAAGTGTAATTTTAATAAAATTGATCATAATATCCTTTATTTATAGGACTATCCACCCTACTTAACAAATAATAAATAGTCCAAAAATATTCAAATAGTCTAAATTCATCAAAGAAATTGGCATATTAACATGAAATATACAATATACCTCAACCAAATTCACATTGTGCCCCAAAATAAACAAAGTGCAAATTTAAAAAAAAATGAACATAGTCTCATTTGTTTATTGGACTATCCACCCTGTTTAAGGGGTAACAATCAATTCAACGAAACAAACTTCTTAATAAAATGACATATGTAAAACTAACTCAAGCTAGATAATATCCTTATCCTTGACGTCATTTAACCCTCCCCATTTTTTAAATTCTTGCCCATCATGTACCACATAAATCCCTTATGACGCAACTCTTTATCCAAAATCTCTGCAAATTTTCTATGAAGTGGCACCCTATTTAACCCTTTGTCTTTCGCATGTGTCGTGAGTGGCTGTAAGCCCCAAAACCAATCCATCATACCAGAACACCTTGGCATGTAATGCAATGCCACTTTCTCTCCAATTCATTTATTTTCTCCACGCTCAATCTATCCAACTTGTCAAAGAAGGCGATGAGCCACCTGCTCAACGTATTGAAATATTACAAATAAGTATATATTAGTTCTATCTTCTATAATGAATAAATATGGTTATTTTAGATACTAAACAAAGTGTTGAAAGTACAAAGTCTAGATCAATAGTTCAAAAGAGTGGTATGTTTCGAGAAAATCAAAACTCAAAACAAAAATTAAGTGGTATAAAAATGTTTGAAATGGAAAAAAAAATCAACACATTAGAATCTCTTATATATTAGGTTATTAGTAAAAAGTATAATAATAGTGTAGGCAAATATTATTATCAGTCGTGGGTCGACATTACTTCTAAGTTTTGAACACAAACTAAAACATCATCGTAACTTCAATATCTCAAACATAATTTATCACCATAGATATTGGTATAGTGGCACCAAATGAACACTCCATCAAGTTAACAAGGCATAAGAAACTATTTGTAGCAGCAGCAACAACAACAACTAAAGATTAAAATTTCAAGTTGCAAAAACTACTCCAAAAACTAATAAAAACTACTCCAAATTGCAAGTAGCAACAGAAGCTATGAAAGATTAAAATTTCAATGTAGGTTCAAGAAAAAACAAAATGATTTGAAGTAAAATAAAACATCCTTTTCACATTGTAAAAAAACTTGTGTATTCAACGATCAAAGAATCCCTTCCACCATAGCCAAAACCCACAAACATCTAAATTAGGTATTTTCTTATTAATGTATTAGAACAGTAGGTGACATGGTGGATCGAGTCTAATGAAATAATCGATGCAGTCTAAATATTTACACTTCATAATCAACAAATACCATATTCTCAAGTAAATGAAAAAAATCTGGACAATACCTATTTAAATGGACAAACATGTTTATTTCTTTCTCTATCTTACCACCATCTCCCTGCTCTTGTACTCTCTACAGACATCACCGCGGGCAGTAGAAATGAAAATTACACAATAAAAACTCAAACAAAATACTTTAATGAATACACACAACTTTAATACATAAAAACTCAAACGGTAATACTTGTCACCACAACTGTAAACCAAGCATGTATCAAAATTTCCAAATACAATTTTTATTAGACATTCCTAAAGAGATACCTATAAAGCTTAATTTAAAGTAAGAATATCACCAAAATGGTTAAATGCAACCCTTATAGGACCTAATCAATAGTTATCATTTAAGCAAATTAGTACATAAAGAGACGGCTATGTAACTACACTTTCGTCAGTAAGAGAAAAAAATGTTAAACTTCCCATTACGATGGTACTGCTCTTTCCATAACACGTAACCTCCCCACAGAACTCCCTCGTAGTGTAAGCCTTTAAATCTCTCGACAAACTATATAAACAACATGTAGTTGAAATTATAAAGGAGCAGAAAAGTAAGATAAAGAGGGATAGAGAAAACCCAAGAGGTTGAAATAAAAATATTAATATAGCGGAGTTCTGGGGACATTAAGATAGAATATCTCATGTTCAAATGTAATAACAAAATATTATTAGAAAATAACCTTCGTTCTGCGATTTCTAGTAGTCAAAAGAAAATAAAGAAAATATATAACCTTTGAAGTTTGAAGTTTTACCTTTGTTCAGCACTTTTTACGTTGTTCCCCTATGGAATCGCCCTTTTGAAATGGGACAGTGATAACAACGATAATCTATGAAGTTTGAAGTTTAACCTATACGCAACGTTAAACTATGTGCAATGATAACAACGTTAACCTCTGTGAAGCAGTGGATATAATGGTTAAAGTAGATAAGATATGTTTGTGACACCCCGTTTATTAAAATAAGAGGGGGCCGGCCCGATATTCCAAATAATACATGAATCGTAGATGGTCCATTCTTAGCATCACTGACGTTAATATAAATATATGAGATAACCACCAAATATTTAGAAAACGGATGTCAAATTAATTGTAAGTTTAAAGAAAAATCCTTTAGACAATCCAATTTAAAGAGGAGGTGGATAAAAGACAAGTAACAATTACATCCATTCACCATATAATAACCGAATAAGCTGTCGGTTAACAGACCAATAGAAGCAGATTACATCAAGTATTAAAATGAATATCACAATATATAACAAGTACAAAAACTTGGACAACACGCCCGAATGTGTAAACTAATCGTAGCTAGAGTACAAAAAGATAGAAGCGACTATAACAAATATCCTACAACATTCGTAAAATGCTATAGCTCCGAGACACATGGATGGAAGGGTCATTACAGGCGTCCTTGCGACGAAGCACCTAGGCGTGAAGAGGATTGATGCAAAAATAAGAGATATAAACGGGTCAGGGCCCGAGTTTAATATGATCACCATGTGAATAAAATGCATGACAATTATGAATATCAATTCATCATCAATTATCTTATCACGATCTCCACAATTAACAATAATAATAATAATAATCCTCACCTCTCAATATAAATGCACAACATAGTTCAATATCAATGACAAAGATAAATATTCATTTATATATGAGAATATAACACAATTTCACTTGATAAGGTTCCATTTCCATTTGGCTCATTATGACTTTACAAATCTATTCCTCATTAGGAACTTATTTCCAAAACAGTTTACTTCATAATATAATTCACCATTTATAAAATACCACTTTCATAAGAATAGCTATAATCACATCATATAACGATTCTAAGACCATCCTTCCGAAGTCACCCCACTGGATGCGCACCTCAATGCCTATCATCTTCCAGGGCTTATCACCAAGACAACCTGGGCATCCTAAATCGCGGGACATTGAGAAGCGTCCATATACCTTCGACAGTGAGTCATAACCATATCCGAAATTACCTCACTTCGAAAAATAACAATACAATATATAACAATCGGTCCTATGGATGAGAACTATAATCACCTGCATTCACTAGACATGGGACTTCACCTCATGCGCGTAACTTCCCTTATGATGGCATTTAGAGAGGTATGTATATGCAATTTATCATTCACAAAATATGCCAATTTAGAAAGTACATTCCATTTTATCCAAAGCCATAAGCTTTTCATGTCGTATTTTATAAGCCACAACATTTAATTAGATTCCATTTAGTCTCCAAAAACTTAACGACAAACCTATAAGCCCATATGTATGATATTGCTTCAACCCAATTCTAGAAGTCCACAATTATGCCACTCAATCTTTCCCTAGAGCTATACTAGTCCAATATTAAAAAAGAATCCCTTACCTTACTTTAACAACTAATTAAATTAATTCTCGGTCTAAGTCCCAACTCTCGTTTCTAGCTTAGGTTCCTAAATAACCTTAATACTAGACTCTAATACTCTGATTTTACTTCATTCAAGAAGGTTCCTAAGTCCCTACCTTAAAAGAAAGGAACTAGAGAAAACTAAAGATTTTGGGTGAAAAACAGGGGACCGATCGGCCGGCCTTTGATCCCCGGTCGACCGCGCCTAAGAGGTTTTGTCTACTAAGAAATGCAGTGAGCTCAAATATGGAAGTTCGGTAGATCGGTCATTGGACCGCGATCGACCGCGCCTTAAAAAATATATCTATCAATCAAATTAGTGTGCTTTTCCCTTAAGGCCCGGTCTCGACCGCGCTCACCAGACCCATGGCTCTAACTTCTTCTAAAACATCAAATCGAAAACCCTAACCCCACATTCTTCCACTTACTTCATTCTCATCAACCAACAACATAACCCCAACCTTCCTACACATCAATAAACCAATATATCCAACTTCATTCATACAAATAACAAAAAATAAGGGTTAAACTCTAAAACTCATCAAAACCTACTATTTGTTCAATTCCTCTAAATACACAAATATCAAAACAATTTATCCCCTTTAAATCATATACTAACAAGTTAGAAACTTGCCTTAAATCTGAAATCTTGGATTGTCTTCCGGTAGATACAAGATCAAGCTCAATTTCTTCACTTTTCTCCCTTTTCTCTCCTTTTCTCCACAATTCTCTTTCTCTCTCCTTCTCTCTAGGTTTAGGAACATATAATTGGGGATAAAAGGGGTTGGAAGACTTAAACGTTCATTTAATACTAAAATCCATCTTTAAATATTATTACACCATTAAAATGACTCATAACTACATAATTAAGCCATAACTTATCAAAAGTGCTCGAAACCTAAAAATACAATATGGCACCTATTTTGACTATCTCGATCATTTCAGGACTAACCACTCCCTCTAAATTGGCATCCGGAATAACATAAATCATTTTTTGTTCCAACATCATTCTAAACCATAACCGTCGTGTAAAGCACAACGACAAAATAAAACATAATATGATGTTATTTACATTCTCTTAACAGTAAATATGCAAAATTTAGTAAACATTGTCTTTTAGATCACTTAAAATAATATTTACTCCAACTTCCATCATTTTATATAATTACCTCACATGGAAAATTTATATAAAAATAATTACTAAAAAATAAGGGTTATTACATACTGCCCCTCTTGTAAGGGAATTTTGCCCTCAAAATTTAAGCATACCTTGCAAAAAGAGATGTGGATATTTCTCTCGCATGTCGTCCTCATGCTCCCACGTCGACTCCTCGACATTGTGATGCCCCCATTAAACCCGAAACAAGAGCACCACTCTGAACCTTAGTCTACACCCCCCATGGTCTAAAACTGCAATTGGTTATTCCTCGTATGAAATATTGGGTTGCAATTCGATATCATCTAAAGGAATGTTCCAGTAAGCTCCCTTACACCTTTTGTACGTTTTCAAGGATGAAACATAAAACACATCATGAATCTGTTGTAGGATTTCTGTCAAGGCAAGTTGGTAAGCTACGATGCCTAATCTTACAATAATGGGAAAAGGTCCCACATAGCGTGGTGCAAGCTTGCCTTTCTTCCCAAATCGTGTTATGCCCTTCATTGGCAACACCCATACCAAAACTTGAACTCCAACTTCTAATTCCATATGCCTTCTATTCTCATCGGCATAAATATTTTGACAATCTCGATAGATTTGGATGCGGTTGTGAATAAGTTCAATCTTGGAAGAAATATGTCGGATCATTTCAGGTCCAAGAAATTTATTATCCCCTACTTCCAACCAATAAGTAGGTGATATACACGATCGTCCATATAATGCTTCATAGGGTGTCATTCCTATAGTGAATTGGTACGAATTATTGTAAGAAAATTCGATCATGGGAAGGTATTGTTCCTAACCTCCTTTGAAGTCAAGTACACACATTCTAAGCATGCTCTCTAACATTTGGTTGACTCTTTCCGTCTGTCCATCTATTTGAGGGAGGTAAGAGGTACTCAACTTCAATTCTGTTCCCATCGCTTCTTGGAAACTTTGCCAAAAGTGGGAAACAAAAATCTTATCTCGATCAGAGACTATATTAATGGGCACCCTATGGAGTCCAACAATCTCTGTAATAAATAGCCGAGCATAACGAGCGGTATTTTAATTTGTTCGTACCGGTAGGAAATGTGCCGACTTAGTTAAAAGATCGATAATAGCCCAAATGGAATCATAACCGCTTTGTGAGGTTGGCAATCCCATGATGAAATCCATCGAGATACTTTCCCACTTCCATACTAGTATTTCTACGGGTTGTAGCAATCCCGTCGGTCGCTGATGGTCTACTTTCACCAACTGACAAGTAGTACATTGAAAAATAAATTCAGAGATGTCCCGTTTCATTCCCACCCACTAATATTGACAACGTATGTCTTGGTACATTTTCTCCCCACCAGGATGTACTGAAAATCTGGACCCGTGAGATTCTATCATTACGCCACGTCTTAAACAACCTTCATCCGGGACAATAAGTCTCCTGTGGAAATGTAACCCACCCTCTAAACTTATAGAGTAGGATTCTGCTCCCTCGGTTAGTAATTGACGTATACGGTCCTGGCAATCTTTGTCCCTTTCTTGATCTTCCACAACTCTTGCCACTATCGTAGGCGTAACGGTCAATACCGACATGAACGCTCTCGCAACAGCATCTTCCTGGCTAAGTTATTTCCACTTAGCCTTCCAAACCCTTGCTAACTCCCTCTAGGGTTTTCAACTCAACGCATCCTCCACTACATTAGCCTTACCCGGGTGATAATGAATATCAAATTGGTAGTCTTTCACAAACTCTAACCACCGACGTTGTCGCATATTCAAATCCTTTTGCGAGAATAAATATTGCAACGATTTGTGGTCCGTGAAACGACTAAACTTATCTCCCAGGAGGTAATATCTCCAAATCTTCAAGGCGAATACCACTGTAGCAAGTTCTAGATCATGTACTGGATAATTCTTCTCATGGGGTTTTATCTTACGAGAAGCATAAGCCATAGCCCGATGTTGTTGCTGTAACACACCTCCCAACCCTTACAGAGATGTGTCAGTAAAGACCAAATATTCCACCCCAGCCTCGGTAATCCAAGTACTGGAGCAGAAGTCAACCTATCTTTCAATTCATCAAAAGCTAGTTGACAAGAATCATCCCAAACAAACCTCACTCCCTTTCGAGTCAAATTTATTAAAGGGATAGTAATCTTAGAAAAACCCTTAATAAATCGACGGTAATAGCCAGCCAAACCCAGAAAACTGCGTATATCTGTAGGTGTCGTGGGCTGACCCCATTCCCTCACCGCGATAACTTTACTCGGATCTACCGAAATTCCCTAAGTTGTCACAATGTGACCCAGAAACTGCACTTCCTATAGCCAAAAACCACACTTCTCAAATTTGGCATATAACTGATGATCCCATAACGTTTGTAGGACCAACCGTAAATGCTTAGCATGACCGGCTTTAGTCTGAGAATAAACTAGAATGTCATCAATAAACATGATAACAAACTGGTCCAGGAAGTCCCGAAACACTTTATTCATAAGGTCCATAAACACTGCAGGAGCATTGGTTAGCCCGAAAGGCATGACCAAAAATTCATAGGACCCATATCTAGTTAAGAACGCAGTTTTAGACACGTCCTTCTATTGTATCTGCAACTGGTGATACCCCATACTCAAATCTATTTTAGAGAAGTACGACGCTCCCTTTAGTTGATAAAACAAATCATCAATCCGAGGTAGTGGGTATTTTTTCCTGATGGTAACCTTGTTCAATTCCCGATAATCTACACACAACCGGAGGAAACCATTTCTTTTCTTCACAAACAATACAGGAGCACCCCACGATGACGTACTATGCCTAATAAACACCTGCTCTAACAGCTTCTGAATCTGATCTCTTAACTCCCTTATTTCAACAAGAGACATACGGTATGGATCCCTAGCAATCGGCCCCGTTCTCGGTGCTAAATCAATCACAAACTCAATATCTCGACTTGGACGTAAACGCGGTATCTCTCAAAAAACATCCTCAAAGTCTCTAACAACGGGAATCGAATCTAGGGAAATGACTATGTCACGATAAGTCTCCTCTACAATGCAATACAAATATGTGCTAGAACATCCCTCAGAGAGAGGCGTAGCCACAAGAAACATCTCTTGCCCAGGAATGGCAAAGACAATACTCTTCCCATAATAATTTACTATCGCACGATATTTCACTAGTCAATCCATACCCAGGATTACATCATACCCGACCATATCTAGGACGAGTAAATCCTCCTCAAAACACAAATTACCAATATTTATTTCTACTCTTTTACGAATAAAGAAAATGAGCGAACCATCACCCATAGAGGATTTGACACTAGTAAAGGTACTTTTTTTAGACTTAATTAACTCTGTCAATTGAGCAAAACTTCTAGAAATAAATGAGTGTGTTGCGCCTGTATCAAATAACACATGACCCATATGCCCCTAAATGGGAAACTTACCCTCGATAGCTACTGACGCGAGCAGGACTGAAGGAAGTAAAGCATCCTGAATATGATAAAAATGGCCATACTATAATTGTCCCTGTTGTGTAGGGACGGATGGATTAGGTCCTGGTGACGGTAGATGTACCTGCTGATGCTAGGGAACTCTAGCTAACTGTCCCCCAATTAGCTAGGGACAAGCTCTCTTAAAGTGACCCATTTTCCCACATTGAAAACAATGCATCATATTCTCCAGATAACGGACCTTATTATTTTAAAACTTCTCAAAGCCTTGACCCGGATGTCCTCAACCCCCATTATTACCCCGACCTGCCTGGCCTTATTGGCCCACCTGTTGCTGTTGCTGGTGGGCACCTTGATCATGCCTGAATTCTCTACCACCAAAATTAACGTCCCCAAAATGCTGCCTCTCGGAAAAATCCCCTTGTTAGGTGTCCCTTTCCTTCTGCTTGCTTCCCAATGGTTGAGACGAGGGTAGTTCTCCTCTGGCACCATTGACTCCCTACTTACTAGGTTGCCCCGACATTGAAACCTTCTTACTTCCTTGCACATGCAAATGATGATCTTGACAATTAAGCAATGCGATATTCATTACATCACCAAATGTTGTAAAGCTGGATTTCCCAGCAAGTGTTGTTGTATTCTCCAATGCAAACCTACAATAAACTTTTAGATCCTTTGCTCCTCCAGAACTAACTCATTCGGCATAAAACTAGCCAGATGAGTAAATTCCTCATCATACTCTGCCACAGAATGTTCACCTTGGACTACATATTGAAGTTTCCTCCTCATCTCCCTTTGGATTGCGGGAGAAAAACAATTCCGATCGAACAAAACCCAAAAATCCGATATAGTCATAGTATCTCTCTGCTCTGGCATGGTCACCGACTCCCACCAGTGTAAGGCTTACCCAACAAGTATAAAAGTAGTAAGGATTTGCTTCAGTTCCTCACTACAATCTAGCATGCAAAGATGACACTGTATGTCCTTCTTCCGTTGGTTTTCTACTATTACATCGAAACCCGTACCTCCTGTAATATCGTTTGTTGGGCTTGCGAAAACTGTTGAGCCCTGGTAGTCAACGCAGAATTGACCGCCTGGTCGATAATATTAGTTACCTCTATGGCATTAATAGTTCCCTTCTGTGGAGGTGGAGGTTCTACATTATCTTTTACAAATCTATTTCTCCTGGATCGACGACCTCTTTTAGGTGGCATCTGAGACGAAGAAACAACTAAATCAGAATAAAATTAAAACAATTTATCATTGCTGAAGATCGCAAACATATACAAACAAAACAGTCCTAACAATAGGGATCTATATCAAAGAACGCTACGGCAGAACGTGATTGTCCGCATAGATCTTAAGAACTCTAGAACCTGATGCTCTGATACCATATATGACACACTTCTTATTAAAATAAGAGGTGGCCAACCCAATATTTCAAATAATACAGGAATCATAAATGATCCATTCTTAGTATCACTGACGTTAATATAAATATACGAGATAACCACCAAATATATTAGAAAACGGATGTCAAATTAATTGTAAGTTTAAAGAAAAGTCCTTAAGACAATCCAAATTAAAGAGGTGGTGGATAAAATACAAGTAACAATTATATTCATTCACCATATAATAATCGAATAAGATGTCGGTTAACAGACCATTACAAGCAAGTTACGCCGGGTATTAAAATGAATATCACAATACAAGTACAAAAACTTGGGCAACACGCCCGAATGTGTAAATTGATCGTAGCTAGACTACAAAAAGATATAAGTATCTATAACAAGTATCCTATAACATCTGCAAAATGCTATAGCTCCGTGACATATGGATGGAAGGGTCATTATGAGCGTCCTTGCGGCGGAGCACCTGGGCGTGAAGAGGATTCATGCAAAAACAAAAGATATAAACGGGTCAGGGACTGAGTTTGATGTGATCACCATGTGAATAAAATGCATGACCGTTATGAATATCAATTCATCATGAATCATTTTATCTCCCTCTCCACAATTAACAATAATCTCTATATACTATAAAATGCTAAACAAGCATTTAATGACAGCTTCTCCTAAAGCTATCCACGTGGCACATCTATCTATCTATTCTCTATTCTAAAATGTTATATAGGAGCTTTTAAGACACCTCCATCCTATTGTGACGCATGGTATTCTAATTCACCACTTTAAATTGAAACCCTCCAACTATCTATTCCAGCTAGAATAATGATGCACTTGCTAAACCCAGCTGTACAATACGGTCAATCTTTTCACTCTATACGTTTTTTTTTATTCCATAGCATAAACCATCATTTATCTCTTTCTTTTTGCACCTACCGATCTGACCTCTCATTTTCCAACAATTTAATCCATCATCAACACATGAATGAATATACATTGAAAAAACCCTTTTTACGCAATCGATATCAAGAGTGAGAGAAAAGCAGAGAAATGGGAGGGTCAAGAAGAAAATACAAGAAATCACGAGCAAAAGAAAAAGTAGAATTCCCAAAGAAAAACCCAAAAATATTCAAACCTCCACCACTGATGTCGCCACCGGATATGCCTCAAACGACATCGTTCACGCTTCCGGTAGGAGTCGTGAGTGTGAGAGAGGTAATTTTGTAGATTTATTCTTTTTTATATAGAGACATGTTATGTTATATGCAGATGAATTTATATTTTTAAGTGATTGGTTTATTGGTTGGGTATTATATAGGTGTACCGTGGACAGAGGAAGAGCACAAACTTTTCTTATTAGGCTTACAGAAAGTAGGGAAAGAAAGACAATTAGAGAGGAATTTCAAGAAATTTTGTGAAAACACGTACACCCACTCAGGTTGCAAACCATGATCAAAGCTACTTTCTTCGGCGAAACAGCCATAACAGCCACTGCCGCAGATCTAGCCTCTTTGGCATGGTAAATCACACACACGCTTTATTTTTGTTGAAATTTATCATCTACATATATAATATATCTCAATTATTGACTAATTTCCATTTGTCTGCTATATATTCAATGGAAGATCCTCAAATCCAACAAGAAACTATATCTCATAACATACTTGATGGATTTCCAACATCAGTTTACCCCGGGACTAAAAACACAAAGGACAAGCTCATCCAGCCAATACCTATGGTCCAAATCCCCCCCATCTTCAAAAATGGCAGACCATAGGGGTAGAAAAGGGTAGCTAGATCGAGACTGGATGGAAATTCCATTGTTGTTTCTAGAAGTGGAGGGTTTATTATTGGTTGGATTGAAAAGATTTATCTGATGGATCTTTTGGTGGTTGAGGTATTGGGCAATTTTTGCATCCTATTTTTCTGGCTAATAAACTTCCCTTCTTAGCTCTGATGATGATATCTATAGATTGCTCTTTAAGGATGATGTACACTTGGATTTGGAAACTAAGATGGATAATTAGGTCCCATTAATAATTTTTTAATTTTAGGCATTTCAACACATATTGCGTGGCAAGTGTAAGAATTTTTCTCAACAGTTGATTTACAAAAAAACAGAGCATCAAGACACGTTTATAAAGTTCCATAATTCTCATTTGATATTCCAGAAATCATTGTTCGAGTATAAATTTATCCCTAACGTTCTCTTTCATTCTTGTTATTCACTTTTAGACCAAGACCTTTTTAATGAATTTCTTCATTTGATTTCAAGTTTAAAAAGATTTTTTAACTCCTTATTGTGGTGTTAAACTTATATTCTAGAGGGTATTTGTTTGCATATTTGTGGAGGTGATTTTTGGTATTTGTTTTGACATATGGTGGATATTTTTTTCTTCGTGTAAACAGTTTTCTTTCTTTTATGTTTGATCAAATGTAAGAGGAAATGGTATTGTTTGTTCATTCACTCTTTGTAAATTTGGTAAGAATCTCCTATTTCATAAAATACTGCAACTTAATATTATGGTGTCAAACAAGTAAAAAAAATGAATCTCATCTCATGTAATTTACCAGGTTTATTTTTTCTTAATCTATTAAAATTAATTCTATTATTTAATAACATTATTAAATCAATGTTGTTCATTTGTATTGATTTTTCTCTTTATAGTTTTTTGCTTACAATCTTCAAGTTACGGTTTGGAAAAAGACACAACACAATTGATATGGGTCATAATTCTCCCAAAGACACAACACATGTGAGTAAAAGCGGGATATTATCAACACAAAATGACATTGTTCAATTACGCGTTGGATTTTATATATATATATATATATAACCAACAAAAAAATCGGATTGAGATGATGGATTTTTTTAATAGTAAAAAAATATCTCATTAGTGATACTATTTTTCATGTTAATGTTAGAATCAAGATTAAACATTAGTTTAAAAAATATGTTGAACAAAATATGCAATATAATATGTTTTTAGTTAAAATTATCCCATTAGTTGTACTAACTTAAACGCTATGTTTAACTTCCTGCTATTATGGTTGTGGTTTTTTTTCAAACAATTATTTATGTACTATATTATAACTCTTGCACTAATTTAAAATGCTTTACAAGCATTTAATATCAATGAATGAGAACCACTTGGCATTTCCCGACAAAGAGAGTAAGGGTGGAAACTCAGTTTAGATTGGAAACACACTCTTGTGACGAGGAACATAGATTAACCCATCCAGCACTAATCCATTTTTGTTGAGTTCAGATATTGGTTAATATAGTTTTGTAAGTGAGAATAATGGCAAGCAATGTCGCTGCGACCACCACTTGGCATTTCCCGACAAAGAGAGTAAGGGTTGAAAATTAGTTTAGATTGGAAACACACTCTGGTGACGAGGAACATAGATGAACCAGTCCAGCACTAATCCAAGTTTGTTGAGTTCAGATATCCGTTAATATAGTTTTTTAAGTTAGAATAATGGCAAGCAATGTCGCTGCTACCACTATTGGTTGGGTTCCTTTTCTGGGGCGCTGACCATTGTTGTGATTAAAGCTCTCGAAGTCCTGTTTTTGATATTCCGATTAAATCCAAGAGACAAAGAACGACAAAAAAGGTCCGAATCATTTGGAGAATTTAGTGGTGACAACCTCGATCTCTCTCACCCTTATTAACAGGTCGTTCTTTGTTTTCCTCATTCTATTTCTACTTTACACCTGTGAATCTTGAATTTCATTTTTTAATATATGATATATAATCTTTAATTTAATAAAACTCAGGGCGTGGTATCATAATTAGTCTTATTCACACTCTTTAATATATGTAGCTCACAGTCAAAGGACTATATTCTTCTTTAAGGTTGGGTTTGCTGAAATTCGGCAATTTGAAGGGATTTCTTTCTTTCTCCTTTGCCATATATATTTTTTTAATTCAGCTGTTTTTGGATTATTTTTGCCTATTAGTAAGGAAAATTTGAAACTTTTGTGAAATATCACAAACCTGTTATTTTTTTTAATACTAAGGGAACTTATCAAGCTTGACATAAATTTATCTAATCTTTACTGGTGGTTTTGTTGGGTGACACGAGTTCAACATTCTTTGCTACTCTAGATTGAGTTTCAATTTTATTTCCATGAGTTATGGTTGCACTTGAGGCATAATTCTTTATTTATGTTTTTCATAAATCTGATTTTTTTTTTAAATTCTTTCAAAAGTTATTTATTTGTTATGTGTTATTAGATTTGAGAATAATAGTTTTTTGAAATTTGTAAAATTTTGATGTCCCTATTTATAATTTGTTACGTCTTCTTTATGTATGTAAATAAGGTATATTCACGTGGCAAATTTAACACTTTTTGATCTCAAACATAAATCGATTGTTACTCAAAGTCTCCCCCGTGCATCGCACGGGTATACACCTAGTAATAATAATAATAATAATAATAATAATAATAATAATAATAATAATAATAATAATAATAATAATAATAATAATAATAATAATAATAATAATAATAATAATAATAATAATAATAATAATAATCCTCACCTCTCAATCTAAATGCATAACCTAGCACAATATCAATGACAAAGACAAATATTCATTTATGCATGAGAATATAACACAATTTCACTTGATAAGGTTCCATTTCCATTTGGCTCATTATTACTTTACAAGTCTATTCCTCATTAGGAACTTATTTCCAAAATAGTTTACTTCATAATATGATTCACCATTTATAAAATATCACTTTCATAAGAATAGTTATAATCACATCATATAACGATTCTAAGACCATCCTTTCGGGAGTCACCCCACTGGATGCACCCCTAAATGGCTATCATCTTCCAGGGCCTAACACCAAGACAACTTGGGATCCTAAATCGCTTGAGGTTGGGAAGCGGCCATATACCTTCCACAGTGAGTCATAACCATACCCGGAATTACCTCACTTCGAAAAAAAACAACACAATATATAACAATAGGTCCTATGGCCGAGGACTATATTCACGCTGCATTCACTAGCTAGGGGACTTCACCTCATGCGCGTAACTTCCCTTATGATAGAATTTAGAGAGGTATGTATACACAATTTATCATTCACAAAATATGCCAATTTAGAATGTACATTACATTTTACTCGGAGCCATAATCTTTTCATGTCGTATTTTACAAGCCGCAATGTTTCATTAGATTCCATGTTAGTCTCCAAGAACTTAATGAAAAACCTATAAGCCCATATGTATGATGTTACTTCAACCCAATTCTAGAAGTCCACAATCATGTCACTCTATCTTTTCCTAGACCTAGACTAGATCAATATGCAAAAAGAACCCCTTACCTTACTCTAACAACTAACTAAACTAATTCCCGGTCTAAGCCCCAACGCTCGTTTCTAGCTTAGGTTCCTAAATAACCTTAATACTAGAATCTAATAGTCTGATTTTTCTTCATTCAAGAAGGTTCCTAAGTCCTACCTTAAAAAAAAGGAAATAGAGAAAACTAAGGATTTCGGGTGAAAAATAGGGGACCGGTCATTGGACTGCGATCGACCGCGCCTCAGAGGTTTTGTCTACTAAGAAATGTAGTGAGTTCAAATCTAGAAGCTCGATCGACCGATCATTAGACCGCGATCGATCGCGCCTTAAAAAATATACCTATCGAGAAAGTAGTGTGCTTTTCCCTTAAGGCCCAGTCGATCGGGCTTCGGACCGCGGTCGATCGTGCTCACCAAACCCACGGCTCTAACTTCTTCTAAAACACCAAATCCAAAACCTTAACCCCATATTCTTCCACTTACTTCATTCTCATCAACCAAAAACATAACCCCAACCTTCCTACACATCAATAGACCAATATATCCAACTTAATTCATACAAACAACAAAAATTAAGGGTTAAATTCTAAAATTCATCAAAACCTATCATTTGTTCAATTCCTACAAATACACAACTATCACAACAATTTATCCACATTAAATCATATACTAACAAGTTAGAAACTTGCCTTAAAGCTGAAATCTAGGATTGTCTTCTGGTAGATACAAGATCAAGCTCAATTTATTCACTTTTCTCCCTTTTCTCTCCTTTTCTCCACAATTCTCTCTCTCTCTCCTTCTCTCTAGGATTAGGAACATATAATTGGGGATAAAAGGGGTTGGAAGACTTAAACGTACATTTAACACTAAACTCCATCTTTAAATGTTATTACACCATTAAAATGACTCATAACTACATAATTAAGCCATAACCTGTCAAAAGTGCCCAAAACTCAAAAATACAATATGGTACTTGTTTTAACTATCTCAACCTTTTCAGGACTAACCGCACCCTCTAAATTGGCATCCTAAATAACATAAATCATTTCATGTTTCAACATCATTCTAAACCATAACTGTCGAGTAAAGCACAACGACGAAATAAAATATAACATGATGCTATTTACATTCTCTTAAAAGTAAATATGCAAAATTTAGTAAACATTATCTTTTAAATCACTTAAAATAATATTTACTCCAACTTCCATCATTTTATATAATTACCTCACATGGAAAATTTATATAAAAACAATTACTAAAAAATAAGGGTTATTACAACGTTCTAATATGAAGTAGTGGATATAAGCTATATAATGGTTAAATTAGATATGATACGTTATAATATAAAGTAGTGGATATAATCTAAATCAAATGCATAATAAGTAAACCTAATATACAAAGTAAAACTACAAAATTAAACTAATTGATGAGTAAGAGGACCACCAAATGGCCATGGACTCGTGGCAAGCAACATCAATTTTATTTTGTAAAGTAATCAAAATCTCAAACTGTATATCGTTGTACAATCTGATTACCCAAAGATGAATAAACAGCATGACAATGTTAGCCATACGAACAATCTCACATCAATATGACAATTTCCTTAGTAGTTCAGGATCTGTTTTTAACCAAAAAAACTTTTTATTACTATGAGCTTTAGGAAGAAGAACAATATCTATTTTTAACCAACATTATATCACTAGTTGTCACAAAACCACATAGCCCCCTTAATTTCTCAATTTCTCAACTCTTGTTAAAGTAGCATAATGTTGAAAATTTAAGTCGTATAAATAGCCAAAAAGAGTAAGTAATTAATATTTTTTTGGTAGTTTTATTAGTTAATCAGATTTTCAGAAGTTATACATTATTCCTAAGACATGGAAGTGAACCAAAAGTGAGCCTCCATATATCAAAACCGAAAAAAATCAACTGTGATCCAAATTTCGGTGGCCAAAATTATAAATCGAATGAAAATTCAACTTTCCTAAGTCTTCACAACCAGGTAGAATTACATCTACAGTAGGATCGATTATTCACACTACGTGAGTAGGCAAGGAGTTGGAAATTTGATCTGGGACAGGGGCGAAAATAGGATCCAAATATGGCGAGGATGGGAGTTGGATAAAGGCTAAATCGATCTGCTTAACATGTTTTTAGACCTGTCAATAAAAAAACTTAGTTGATCCGTTAAATGATTTGGTTACTGCTAATGGCACAAATATAGTGTGTGGCAATGTAGTGGAGGAACCAACTTTCTTATTCGATAAAACTATGGACATGCAATCTGACTTAACTTTGGAAGTCGATATCCACGTGTGTGCTAATGCAGAAGTTGTCATTATTGTTATTAATTAAGTCAAGTCCTCTATCATGTCAATCATTTTAATTAAAATAGTGGATTAAAAGTAAAGATACGATATAAGTATTGATTACCATTATTGATCTGATATAGTGTTGGTGACTCAAATATAGTAGCAACCTATCATGGACATTTTCTAGTTGGTCTTGAAATGACTATATACTCTTGTAGTTTCAGAATAGGAACAATACGTAGTAATCAAATATAAATAATGAAAGATTTATAAAGGCTAAATCTCCAAGACTTGCCCGATATTCAAAAGAGAACTTCTAAATTTCTCAATTCTACTTGTTCATGTACCAGTCCTGTTTCAAAATAAGCATAAGTATTTTGTGAAATCCACATTTATCTTGTATTCCTTAATTTATTTTCATTTTTAATTCATAATCTAAATTTGATATGGATCCGAAGACAAATAAACAAATGCTATCTAATATGTCGTCTCAGTGGAAAAACTTTAAAGGAGAATTGACTAGGCTTTCGTCAGACCATTCAGAGATGAACCTGATTAACTCAAGCATCGGCCTGAGATGTATAAAAAATATATTGAGTAGGAAGATTGGGAGGAATTCGTAAAAGTGAGAATCTCAAAGGGGCTTGAGGTATATAGCAAATGGTTATAATCATATATTTTTCTACGTTATTTGTATAAGTTTCTCATGCTTATGTATTTATAAGGTGTTAATCACGACACAAGCTAAAGGACGGGGGAAGAATATATATAACCATCGAATGAGTAAGAAAGGCTATTCTAGACTTATCGAAGACCTTGTATGTACTTTTTTTTTAGTTGATAAACATTGATATTTATAAATTAAACTATACATTCTATGTTCACCCAATTTTTTTTATCTAATATGTTAATAGAAAGAGGAAGGTGATAAGTTAGATGACAACGATAGGGCTTATCTGTGGAAATAGGTCACCAAGATAAATAAAAAATAAAAATGGGGGATTTGGTGATGAGGCTATTAGGGAAGTAGCGGATAAAATTGTGAGTTTGTTTAAAAAAATATTCAACATAAAATACATCTAATTGAATTATTTTTGATGTTATATACCTTCACTTTATTGATTTTTTACAGGATGTGCTAAACTGTTAGGTTAAAGATGGGAGATTGGTCACCGAATGAACCTCAGACGTCCTAACTTTGCCATTAGGGACACCCGAGCACCCCGGTCGTGTTAGGGGTAAAGGGCAATGAGTCACCTCGACAACCTCTTTTAACCTCACTAAGTGGGGATCAAAGAAGCATATTAGTGATTGAGAGTCTAAGTTGCATGCGGGAAGAGAAATAGGCAAAGAAAAAGATGAACGGATGAAAGAATTGCTGGCAAAAGTGTCAGAGTACGAGAGGGAAATTGACGAATGTTGGGATGAACACCCCAAAAAGTGGCAATGGATTGCACAAAATAATTTCATCAAATGTAAGTGCATCATGTGATTCGCCTGCCAAGAAGACAAAAAAGAAGAAAAATAGCAATGTAAAAAATAAATATTATATATTTTTGCAGTTGACTTCTGCAGCATGAACATGTTATTAATTTGAGTTTTTATTTTTATTTTTTACGTATAAATAGTTGATATACGATCATATGACATCTTCGAATCCCACATTTCATAATGGCATGGGAAACCATGTAAATTGGCATCAAATTCACGTACCAATATTTTCGCTAACGGTTGTGTTTTCGAGAGGGTTGGGCCAGATGACAAAGTGCACCATAAACATTTGGGAGAAAATTATGTGCGAGTGTTTGTGGATACTATTTACACTCTGGATGACCCCCTTCCCATACCTTGCGGTGATGAGTTAGTAACAGTTATGAATGCACATAATTCACATGTTGCGTGGCCTAAAGAATTTGTTATAGTAGACACAAAGGTAAAGTTGTGAGCAGTTTTCTTTTATATTAAAGATACCATTGTTAATATTTTTTAATTCACTCTCTCTTCACTCTGTATTTACTTCTCTCTCACTCTAAAAAATATATTTTTAAATTAAATATTTTATAACCAATGCAAACCAGGAAGAAGATAGAAAAAATTGTGTAGAGAGAGGGGCACTTATGGTATTTGCAAGCATGCTAGATTCAATCACGTACATTGTCATTATAATGATTAAAGTAACCATCATAATAGGTACTTTTTATGACCGTTTTAATATTATCCATAATTTTTAATAAGTTTATAATGACGGTTCAATGATCATGATATTATTGTTAATGATGGTTTATACGAAAAATATTGTAATAAGTTGGTTTGTTATGACGGTATTGTCAACACCCAATTTTATTACAACACACAACATAAATGTTAATGATGATTTGCACGAAAAACTATCGTAATAGGATGGTTGTTATAACAGTTTTGTCAACACCAATTTTATTATGAAACAAAACATTATGATGGATTTTAAAGCTTAGAAAAATATCATAAATAACCTTTTATGACTCTTTTTCCCCGTCATAAAAATGTCTATTTCTAGTAGTGAGCACTCAAGATTTCTCTCTTTAAACAATGGTTTTGACAGAGTTTTAGTAGGGTTATGCAATTGTGTCCCCTTACAATGATATAGAAGATAAGCATTTATATGGCTGGGGTGGGGTCATACGCACCCCAAGCATGCAAGAGGCATCCACAACACTAAGTTTCCAATTCTATGGTGCCATATATCATTTGTTCATGTAAATAATGATTAAGAGATATTCTCCTCATGTGGGGATAATGTTGTTGTAAAGATTTTGGCTTACAGCCCACGCACACTCTCCCACGTGTGCTCCAATCTCCGCACCCAGTCAGATGGCAAGTGTCTCTGATCAAGTTGTGGTGTCATCCTGGCCAAGTATGAGACCACCGATGTACCGCTATATTGTATGTTGGTAATCGCCAAGTGTAGTCTCGACTGACTTGCGTCAGGCTAAGACGAGAGTATAGGCTAACTAATGAGGTCTCGATTTCTTGAGGTGGACGAGGCGAGACGTTAGGCTCACCAAGTTTGCATGTGGTTTCATCTTGAGACTGTGACGAGATGTACTGGCTGAGACAGGACGAATCAGTTGTATAAGATGGCTCATGAGAGCATGCTTTGTAAAGTCGTCTTGAGCCGAGCCTGGCTTGAGCCCAGATGAGGTCTCATAGTGGCATATCAATTGGATTTAAACCAAAGTAAGAATAAAAATACTTTATACTCAAAAGTAAAAAAAAATTCATATGTAGTGAAATTGTTGGACATCATTCGCTTTACCATGGAACCATCTCTTTCATGTTTCTCCTGATGTTTGAGTGGTAGCTAACACATGTGATGGATATAGGGAAGAAAAAATAGAGCACTTTAGAGTTCAAATAAAATACTTTAGACATCATGTGCCCAGAAAAGTGACATTTATTAGGAATGTCTAAGGAGACAATCAAAATAGACAACAAAAAACTAAAGAAAAAACCTTACCCGAACCAAATCCGTAATGAAAAAGGAACTTCTGACTTCAAAGTCAATTTTGACCCCTCAAGCAGCATCTAAAACAACTTTAAGTGTTGTTAGCTAAGTACAAGCGATACTAATCCAATGGCATGAGAATTGCCTCATTTCGATTTACGGTTAAAAAGTTATGGTCTTTATTCTAACAATGAAAAAAATAGGAAATTAAAAGTTTTCAGTAGCTTATTCTTACTCAAATTGTAAAGTCTACAGTAGCTTGATCTTACTCAAAGATTACAGTAGCATGTTCTTACTCCCATATTTATACATATGCATATAATAGAAATGAAAGAGATAGAGGAAGTGGCTTGAATTGGAACGATCGTTATCCGCTTCGTTGTTATCTCTATCCAGGAAGTGGCTTCACCTTGCTTGTTCGATCGACTTCATCTGGGAATGTTTTATATCTAGGAAGTGGCTTCACCTTGACAATTGTGCCTAACTAGAGACCTTATCCATCTCGTGCATTATAGGCTCCCAGGCCACTGAAAACATTGCTCGAGACCACCTGATTATAAGAAAATAAATATATGAATTAAAGCTCGTGAACAAACCTAAATCACATCTCTACAATATGAACTAAATTTAAACTCTTGTCTACATATATAGCTATATAAGAACAAACCAAACAAAATATACTAGTATAACTATATATAAACCAAAGAAAAACTATGCTTATGAGAACCTATGAAAACTTGTGTTGCTAATCGAGGAATTACCTCTGATACCATTTCAGTTTTAGTCATAACCAATTCGAAAATAATTTTCCAAAAGTGTTCAGTCATAATAGATCCTAAAATAATTTACCACTGATACCATTTACCACTTGTGTTGCTGCTCAACTAAAGTTTGAGCATAGTGTGTAGTGTGTATCAATTTTAGTCATAACAGGGGTAATAACTATAATAGGTAATATAATTGTCTGATATATAAAGTTGAAAATCATAAATAATAAATTCAAACATATTTCAGTAAATAATGAAAAACATCCATGAGGGCATTTCTTAAAGCACATCACCTACTAAAGAACATGGGATGAGAGAAACAAAACCAAACATTATATCAAGGTTGTCCCCACTAAATGCACAGCAATGTTGACCCTATGATTTTGAATAAACCAAAAGTATATAGAAAGATAAATCCAAGCTTCATTGTGTCCTAAAAAACTAAATTAGCAATGCAAAAACCAAGCTCAACGTAAAAACTACCTACTAAAAAAAACATTAACAATATTAAAGTCAATACGTTCATGACCGTAATGGCCAATATTAAATCCAAGCAATTAAATTTTACAAAGTATAACACATGTAGCACTAAAAAAATATAGCACATGTGATAATTGATTTTGTAAGAAAATGAAAAATTAAAAGAAATAAAGCGTGAAATTAGGCACTGCCATTAACGTCTGTCCTCTAAGACAATAAGGCCACACAAAAACAATCAAATTTGGGTTCAAAACCAATTATTCCACCAACACAAAAGGCTTGATTTTAAAGTTGAGAGACGTATCAAGACAAACAACAAATTTTAATAACCTTCATTTTTATCAATACAAATATCGCTAACATCTTTGTTCAATGTAAAGAAGCTATCGATATCTCAACTCTTATTTGTGTACCTCAACTTTAACAACCTACATTATCAATAAAAATAACAAAGTTAATAGTAAAAGGAAATTAATAATTACAATCAACTGGAAACTACTTAATAGGAATCACTAAAATTGTAATAAACTGAATTGAAAAAGGGAAAAATGAAGGGTGAGAAGCCATATGTTCAAACCATGAGAAAAAAATGTAGGATGATACTTATGGATGTGTTAAAAAATCAAACCCGAAACTATGTAAAATATACAAAACTTATAAAGCTCCAACAGTGGATAAAGACGCTTGGTTGATTATCGATCAAACCTAAAAAATCAAAATAAAATAGGACAAAATAAAATGAAAATCAAAACCATTATCAAAATATGGAGGTTATTGTATGAACACAAAAGGTAACCAAAGTGGCCCTAAAACCAAAAACGTGAATAAACTAACTATTAAATTAACATGTTTTCAAACTCATAAATGGAAAGCCTAGCATTGAACTAAAATAGAGTAGGTCATCAATCAAAATATTGTATATAAAATTAGGCCAGCCGTCAGTATGCCCTAGTAGAAATAAAATTAGGGAAATAACATTGTCCCAATGCATAAAAACAAAATGCCCTCTCATTGATAATGGTGTTCTCGTCATTCAAAGGTGAATTTCGTCTTATATTGTCATAAATGTTCGCCTTTATTTCAAACAACCTAATACCACCTATATGTAGGCCGATGAAGATCATATCCCCGTTATGCTCCTAATTGCTATTTAATTCGGTAACAACTTATGAGTTGAGTACAATAACATATTTAAAAACTGAAAGAAAATAAATCAAAGAATTCGAATAGTAAAGAAGTTGGAGTGGGAGAATATTTTCACATTGATTCTCTAGTTATGTAATTCATTTTTTGTGAAGTCATAATGCTCCTCAAAGAAGGTCTAAATCCTTCAAATGATAAGGTTTCAATATGTCTTCACCCAAGCTCTGCTTTCAACAATTCCATTGGGTAAAAGAGTGAGTATAAGAGAACACAAAAAACACTAATAAAACCAACAATGCAAAAAATGTATAGTTTAAGGAATGAACCAAAGTTGATATTGGTGAATATACTAAATTCAATTTTGTCAAACATCATGTTCTGTTAATCAACATTCACTAAAAATTAAAATCAACTCATTTGAATATTTTGCGAAGCATCTAAAGTTCAACAAAGGAATATAAAGATTTGAAACCCTTAAAATTACCTCAAACCCTCCGGAAAATTTTCGTTGTCCATAAATCCGTACCTAAAAAAAATTGAGATACCAAATTAAACACAAAAAAGACACAAAACATGTTGCGCAATGCTATTGGTAATGAAACATAACTATGAGAGTGGATCTAAAAATCATACTCAAAATTACCATACAAATATATGGCATAAGAATTTTGTTTGAAGAAGAAGTATTTGAATGTATTTAAAGACTCAAATCCGTGGCATTCATGAAATATACATGAAACATAACTAAATAGATCTGTGGCATTCTTAAAGACTCCCATAAAAATCTTAAAACTTTCATACAAATGTAAAAAATAACATTACAAATCTGGAAAAGTATCATACAATCATAACTAACATACGAATCTGAAAAATAACTATTAACATATGAATACGATATGGTAAACGGTAAAGAAAAGGTGTGTGAAAGGTTACCTAATGGCGTGGGAGCTCATTCGGGAAGAATAAGGGCATATGCTTTTGACAAATGAGCTCGAGAGAAAGAGAGGGAGAGATGGGCCTCCGTGTGTAAGGTGGGAGAGGTTTGCCAAAATACCCCATTTTTGAATTAAAGTGCAAGTTTTAAAAGTAAAAAAGAGGGGAAAATAAAATAATGAATTGATATATTTGTAAAAAAAAAAAAGATGTGATCCTAACCATCCATTTTGGCAAAATATGTAAAGAGGTGGCATCAATTCCCACCGTTAAAATGTTTACATAATTCAAAAACTTCCCTATCATATATATATATATATATATATATATATATATATATATATATATATATATATATATATATATATATATATATATATATAAAATATGGGAGAGGTGTGTTTGAATAGTGCCAAAAAATTAACGATTGGGATTAAATTTTTGGGGGTGATCTAAGGGTCTTGCATTGTGCAACGTCACAATTTAACAATTGTGACGTCACAACTTTGACACAAAACGCGTGCCCCATTTTGCACAAACCCTTCGTCCCCTCATTCTCCTCTTCCTCTCATTTTTCTCCCCCCTTTCAAACCAAACCCTCCCCGAAAAAACCCTAGACGCTTCACCCTCTTCCGTCGCCGTCCCACTGACCTAAACCCTCTGTCGCTGTCCCACTGACCTAAACCAAACCCTCCACACCCCTATATCCATTACTCTCGCTCTCATTCATTTCAGTTCTTTCCCTTTCAACACAAACCCTAAGCCCTAGTAGCCGCTGCCCTCCCTTGCCGCCTTCAGGTAGTCTTTACACATGCATAATCACACACGCATAATCACACCTACCTCCATCGTCTGCCTCCGCCTCTCACTGTCACGCACACATGCCAAAAAATCATAGATCAGTAAACTTTTGGGGTTTTTAAAAGTTTCGATTTGTAGCATCAAAATACTCAGTTTGTATCTCAGTTGAGTGGTATGAGTTTTTCTTACTTAGGGTTTGCATCTTAAAATTTATTTTCATTAGTTTGTAGATACATTGCTTCTAATCTAATTTTTTTGTTATTAATTTATTCTTCTAATATTTCTTTTTTCCCAAGTGAGTCTTGATATTTTCAAGAAAAGCATATCTAATTTGATAAAAAAAGCATCTCTCTAATTTGACAGGCTCTGGAAATTGCAGCCGGGGGAAATGGATCATCATGTCATATCTTGGCTTAGATCGGTTCAATACAAGCTTAGTTTGAGATGAAAAAGGTAATATGTTTGTTAAAAGCATAGTTTATTCAAATTTTAGGCATTAGTTTTTTTTATCTATTTTAGGCATTATGTTTATTTTTATTGTTCAAGACATATTAGGTATCAGTGTTCAGATCTGATTATATTTTTCTATAGGAATCGTAAGGTTTTTTTAAGACTTAAAACTTCAAAGATATGTTAAGGTATACACCATGTTAAACTTCAAGTTTGATTATCTTTTATATTGTGTCTGAGTTGGGTCCATTAAACGGAAGGTGAGCAGTGGAATACTTTCGCCACTTCCACATTTTAGCTATGCACGCCTTGATCTTAGTTGGGTCCTCTAAATGGAAGGCGGGCAGGTAACGTCTTATAAGCATGAGGAATTACAAGAAAATAATGTTGAGATATACCTTAAGATCTTTTTCCTACTCTTCCCTTTTTTGTAGCTACTAATTTGGGGATTATATCTTACGTTTATTTGGTTTGCAGCGTCAGGTATCTTCTACTCCCTCTCTGTTTTTTCTGTACAAAGTAAGGTATATTTGTTTGTTGAGTTATAGGGCAAAATGTTTCGTCTCTTCCTTTTCTTTTTGGTCTTTGAATCGGGTTTCTATTATTTTGATCTTGATTGCTTTTTCTTATTATTTAAGTTAAATTCTTTTTTTCATTTTGTGATTGTAGAATTTCTTTATTTCTTTCTACTAGGTATTACACCGCTAATTCCTAGCTCACAAACCACTTTATTCCATTGGAATGATGAAAATGAACATCGGATATGGAGATTTCTATTTTAGATTTTCTATTCATGGGTTGGCTTAATCCTTAGGATATGGATAAAGTGCAAGTTTATTCGGTTACTTAGATGTGGGTTTTCATCCTAACACAACTATTTTTGTTTGTTCTTTATTGCAGTTCCTGGGATATAAAACGAAAGGCATATGAGATATGATCTCATATGAACTTTGGTACATTTTTTAGAGGTAATATGTACATCTCATTGGCTATTCTTAGACTTTATGTGTACACATTTTTATGTTTATATACTATACGATATAATTAATGCCCATGTTCTTGATATGTGTGTTGATACCTACCTAAAACACATATCAATCTATAAACATATGTACTATTATAATGTAATATACTGTCACTTCCCAGATACATGATGCTTTCAATGTAATAGAGGTCAATTTAGGTGTTGCAAGTAGAAACAAGTTTAATATTGGTTAAATATGTATACGATGTTTGTTCAATTTTGGATGCATTCTAATGTGTGTGTGTTTTCTTCAGATGTTGGGGAATGCCGAATTAGTTAGACATACACTCTTATGGGGTTCGACTTTCGAGATGGCAAAATTCTATTAATTTTTATCTTAAAAATTAGCATAGCGCTCTGAAGTTGTCGGTATTTGGTAATGATATACTTACCTCTTTTTTTGTTGAAGGAATAGGAATCATGGATTTGGGTTTGGGACCAAATGATGGATAGCGACCGGTTCGGATGCAAGAGAGTGATATGGCCTACATCAAGTGAGTTTGATGCTGAATTGAAGAGAATTTTCATTGAAGTGAGTTTTCATTATTACTGAATTGTTTTAGGTTTGGCAGTTCCGGGGTAAAGAGATCTGAACTCGGTTTGCTTCAATGAGATATCTTCCAAGATCTGAACTCGGTTTGCTTCTGTTGAACTTGGTTTGGAAGTTCTGGGGTAAAGATAAGGATCTCCTCTTCTTTTTCAACCATAAAGGTCTGATTTTTACCTAATTTATCTCTTTTTCGCATCTCCTCTACTTTTTCAACCTATTATTTTCTAATTTGAAACAAAGCTATTTTTTCTGCAAACTTATATTTGTGTTTGAAACAAGGTTATATTCTGTATTATTTTCTAATTTAAGACCCGGACTCTTAAGTGATATATTTTCTAAATTAAGATCGAGACTCTAAGTGATATATTTTGTATTTCCTTTAGTCAATTTATGTTCTATTGGATGCATCGGATTATAAGAGCACTTTAACTGTTCATCATTGGGGTTTTTCAGTTCTTTACTTCTGATGTGAGGATAAAGACTGTGAGGAAGATGATAATGACATTTACAACTGAACAAAGGAAGGAAGCTTTGAATCTATTGTTGCCATTTCAAAAATTTGACTTTGAGGGAATATTCCGTGAAATGGATGGTACTTCTCATTTCTGTAAACTTATGTTTGTGTTTACTATAGTATTAATTTGGAAATTGAACAAACTTATATATCTACAAACTTATATTTGTGTTTACTAGATCGCAATCAGTTTGGGAGATGGGGGACATTAGTTGCTACTGAAAATGCACATTGCTGCTGAAAATTCACATTAGTTGCTGCTAAAAATGCACATTATGCACATTAGTTGTTGCTGAAAATACGGCCAAAAATTGTTCATTAATCGAGCCAACTGAGGATGAACCAAACAAGAAATCAGTTTCAGAATATTTAGGTCAATTGTGGTGACCCAAAACCTCTTGAAGTCTCCCGAACACCTCTGAATTAATGCAACCAATGTGCATATTGCAGAAACATGTGCAGCTTCTGTTACCTCTCCTTTGAATGTTTTAGTGTATACTTAATAGCAAACAAAACTAACCCAGTAAGAGTTTCTTCAAATACTTTTGGTGATTTTCTATCAGTCGTACATTAAGTTCACTTATGCAATCATTTTAGCCTTTTAGGTTTGTGTATACATAGATTGTATTAAAGTGTTATTAAAAAGCTCACCCAAGGTATTGTTGGCATCTCTCTGAGTATGTTTACGACCAAAATTGTACCATATTGATCCACAACATTCCTTATCTTATTTTCATGGTATTGAATTATATTGGCTTAACTTTTCTATATAACTGAATTATGTGACTCTTAAGTGAGGGTGCATATGATTAACTGATCTGTATAACTGAATTATGTTTTGAGGGTCTGATATGTTTATGTGAATTATGTTCAAGATGAAGATCTGATGGTCCCATTAACTAATCATCTTTTGAATAACTGATTTGAGCTACTGAAATGCATCGTAACTAACTGATGAATTATGCTACATGAACTATGAGGGTCTGATTAACCATTTGAATAACTGATATGACGTTATATACAATTTCATGAACTGTGGGAATTCAATTATTTTCTTTTCAATGATCGTTATGTGCGTGTTATGCTCAGGTACAAGAAAAGAGGTTTTCATCGGCACTTGAGGGGGTTATCGACCTGAGGTAAACATTACTGTGTCCGTTAGAAATCTTTTGAAGTTTGATCCAACTTCAACAATATGTAATCTTATTTCTCCAAAACAAAAAATGCATAAGGTAAGCTATATCATCTCTCTATCAAACTCTTTAAATTACTAAATCTATTTTTTTTATGTTTTTTGGACTAAAATGCTGAAATGTTGTTGCTGAAATGATGGATGTGTATTTTCATTATGTTTTAAGTACCAAAATTTGTTGCTGAAATGTGAAATGATGTTGCTGAAATGTTGTTGAAATGCTGTTGAAATGTTGTTCTAAAGCTTTTTTTCATGTTTTTTATGTGTTTAAAGAGACTAGCGTTTGTCAAGTCTTAACGAATTGGTTTTTTTAATCAGTCATCTTACATTATGTGCCATTGACTTTTGTTTTCTATAATGTTTGATTATGTCATAATTTATTTCTTTGCGTATTTTTCATAATAAGACCACGTGATAATTATTTATGGTCTACTTGAATTCTTACATTTAGAGTGCAAGTTGATTTGCATAGTATATTGATTTAATAATAGAATTATCATTGACATTTGAACCATTGCAAATGCAGGCATTGAACTCATAAAGACCACGTGAGGAATCAAGGAAACAATGACCAAATTTAAATTTACTTGGTATGATTTGTCTCCTTATAACACTCTTAACGTACTTTATTGTAGATTTATGTATCTTTCTCTTTCTTTTTTTAAATTGTATTCTATTATTTGACTCAAAGTCAACACCCTTAATTGCCATTTATGAAATATCTATTGTTTTTCCACATTTTAAATCCATTTGAGATAGATTATTTTCTGGGGAATATGAATTATAGGGATATGAATTATGGCAGTAAATTTCAAAGACTATTTACATGTACTTCACGCATCCCTCATTTCCACCCCCACCTCTCTATGCCTCCCTTCCCCACTACAAAACCACGCCTATGCCCTCACCCTACGATATCCTCTCTCCCGCCTCAACTCAGTGATCCTCCTTCACCACTAGCTTCATCTGAAAGGTAGTCTTTGTTTATATTTGTTTACCGATTTAGTTATTTGGCCATAAATTAACTGGCATGTGTTCTTGAAAATGGTCGACTGATATTCAATTTAAACTTTTGTTATTAGGCATGGGTTTGTAGTGTCATAGACATGACTTTTGTTACACATTTTTGGTTACTTTTGGTGATGCTCAACTGATATAAAACTATGGTGAACTTTTTTTGTGATGCTCAACATTTTTGGTGAACTTTTGGTGATGCTAAAATGATTTTGATATAAAACCTTCATCGCAATTAGGCCATGAAGAAACCCTCTCTCGATATGCATTTATTATTATTTTCTCTTCATTCATGTGGTCAAAATCAGGTTCATTTATTATTTTCTCTTCAGTTATTGTTGTTAAGGAATTTTACTCTCATGCGTTGATTTCTGATTTGAATTGTGTACTATACATTGTGTTTGCATTGTGTATCATTTGGATTTTAGTGTTTGAATTGTACACTATTTTTATAACACATTACAACTTGAATGTTTATATTCTTTTTCTTTTTAGGGATCTTCTTCTACACCAGATTATTACATGTACATGCGATCTCAGGTAACCCTATTCTCAGTTACATCTTATGTTTCGGGGGTTTGAAAAAAAAATGGTATATGCTGAAATTTTGGGTTTCTTTGTTTTTAATCAAAAGAAGGTATGTTTAGTCATTGCTCTGCCTGAACAGGAATATCCCCAAAACAATGAAAAGAGTAGACCGATGCAACGAGTTCTAATGCTTCATCGAACTTGGACTTGGAGTCCTTTAGGGTAATGCCTCCATAATTTGTTGAACTTGGAGTCACACACACACACACACGTACACACACACGAACAAGATGGCGACTCATATACACCATGTTAACAATATTCTTGATGCTTTGTTTTTAAAAATAATGATTTAAACTTTTTTCTTTTCAGATGTGTGCAATTATGTCATTAAAGATGTTGATGTTGAAGACTATTGAGTCAGCTACTCCAAATGTTCTGCTACATGTTTCCTTCAATAACAATCCCCCAAAATAAGACTCTTAATTTTTTTTGCTTAAATTAAGAGGTTGTTTATATGATGCCCCAAGTTGGACTATAAATGTTGTTATTGGGAGTATTTTTTATTTTTTAAACAGGGGGATAGTCCTACAAACAAAGGAGACTCTATCCAAAATTTTTAAATATTTACACGGTGGTGTAAAAATAGCTTTAGGACTTAAATTTGTACGATTAGTATTGTTTGGGAACGATTTTTTTCCATTTTGCAATTACGTAGTTTGGAAATTTTTTTCGTTTTGCGATTACGTACTTTAGAAATTTTCGCTGTGCCTTCAGGCACGGGCATACACTTGTATATATATATAATAAAGTGTCTTAGTTTTTGAAAATATACATATTTTTAACGGTGCAGATCGATGCCACATCCTTACATATTTTAATGGTTAAAATCACATCTCTTCCTTTTTTACAAATATACCCCTAAAATATTTGGTTTCCCCCCTTTTTTTCTCATCAAACTTGTCCCTTAATTCAAAAATGGGGTATTTTGGTAAGAGACTCTCACTTTACACACACAAATTCATCTCCCTTTCTCAATATCTCTGTCGCTTACACCTCGTCTCCCTCATTCAATCCTCTCATGATACCCTATTTTCCCTCTCCAACCCTCGTTCAAGGTGGCTTCTATGGTGAAACTCTTAGAGAGCAAGAGAGAAAGAGAGGAGTTCGACGGAAAGAACAGGTGCACATTTCAACCTATGCCAGCAAGTATGTGATTTCTAAATTAGGTTTTCATGTTGGGTGCTTATTTTTTTTTCGATTCATTTTTTTCATTTTCAGGTGTTTAGATATTCCCTTACCAGGAGTAAGAGTAAGAGATCTTGAAATTCTTGACTTTAATTTCATCTACTTATTATGTGTCTTCCACTGTGAATGCTAGTATGGCTGCATTTGTTTGATGTCTACTTTTACGATTTTGTTTTTTTCTTCTTCGTCCCCAATAAGTAACAAATGCTTTATTTGTTTATTTATTGTTTATCTTTAATTAGTTTTCTGGGTTGTTAGTTAGTCGTTAGAGTTAGTTGACCCATATTCATTTTAGTCGTTAGAGTTAGTTGAGCCATATTCATTTAGGACTTACACCATCATGTCCACATTAAAAACTCTTTTACTATTTCCATTCACCAATATCAAAATGGAGATGCATATACACAATAGCATAGTTATTGAGATGTGTTTATGTTAGAAATAATTAAGCAAATGATGATGATGCCTTTTTTATTTACTTTTATGTTTGTGATTTTGGTGAAACCTATTTGATGGGTAGGGACAATATTTGAGTAAATTTTGTATTTTCTTTGAAACAAATTTTATAGTGAAATAATGCATTTATAAACTATTCATTATGAAGTAGAAGTCTTTTATGTTTTTGAAGTTTAGTTATTCATTATGAAGTTTAGTTATTCTTTTGTTGATTATTTTTAGTCTTTTATTTCATTCATTTTCATTTTGTCTCTAATATACGCTTGACATTGTAGGTATTTCGTACTTGAAACCAATTGTGAACACTTATCTGATTGAGGTATACGAGTGACAAACATAGCTTGCATGTAAAAATATATGAATTTACTCTCATGAATTGTTATTTACTTTCATAAATGGTTGCTACTTCATTTTTTTTCTATTGTGTTTTTAAATTTGAAGGCCCATTGTTTGACAAATTGTCCAAGTAAGATGTGAATGTAAACACATAACCACCATAATTGTAAACACATAGGAATATTGGGTTTTCAAAACAGGGGTATGAGCGTTTGAGTTGCCGGATAGTAGGGTTGATGATCGGAGTATGAGGTCGGGTTCGGGTTCGGATTCGGGGTTTTGTTTTATAAATTTGGTTTGTATTTTTTTTAGTTGGTGTAAAAATGTTAATGAATTTAATTCGGTACATGATGTAGTTATGTCACAATTTTTCGATTCATTTGCGGCATGTTCGAGTGACTCGATAGGCGGTCTAATTAGTTGGAATTAATGTCTACATACTCATCTACATATATTGTAAATTCACATACAAATTCAAATATGTCTTGGTGGGTTTCGAGTAGCCAAAAGATTGGTCAATGTTACAGCGAGTTAAATGTCATTTTAGTTGGGCTGTTTTGGTTGGTTTTCGACACGCCTTCTCGAGTCGGGACGAAATTCGGCCCAATTGACATAAAGTTTTAAAGTTTGTCGAGTTAATATCTCCATAATTAGCATTAAAATTTTAAAGTTTGTCTTCTACACATATAATAAGTGTAGGACAGAATGCAAACAATACTACTGGAGAGAATGCAAACAGTCGTAATGGAGAGAATGCAAACAGTAATAATGTGTGTGTGTGCATTTGTGGTATGCACGTTCACTTTCACGTTCACGTGTGTGTGTGTGTGTGTGTGTGTGTGTGTGTGTGTGTGTGTGCATAGGTGAAAGCCTTCTCTATTAGTTATTCACTCCTTAGAGTCAAGCCAAGGTGTTTCATTACAAAATTCAAATGCAAAACATCGTATTTTAGCTATTTTCACGGTCTCCCATTAGTTTCGATCCATTTGTCATTTCGATTACATTAAGAACTAATCCATCCATATACCATTAATCACATTAATTCTTTACTTTTTTGGCACACGAGGCTAAATGTATAAATATAACTGATGTACTGATCCATATACCATTAATCCATACATATACCATTAATCATATTACTGATCATATTACTGATCGATATAACCGATCCATTTGTTCACGTTTAACTAAAGGGTGTAACTGTTGTACATTCTTATATATATAAATATAGACAGAAGGCAGTCCAAACTGTTGTACTTTCTTCCTTGGGATTGCATGGGACAGTCATGGTCGTGAGCCGCTATTTCATCAATTTATATTCGCATTGTGGTATAAAACTTGAGATTTTCATTTTTCTTTGGCAGTTTTCTTGATCTAATCATGTTTTTTTTATTTCAGATTTAAATTTGGTTTAGGAAACCATCTTTTCTCCAATGGAGGTGAATATTAAATCAACGCATTGTGGTAATATCTCTTCGTCTCTTCTCTCTCTTTGTCTTCAGTAGGCTGCCACCCCCTGTCTTTAGTAGGCTTCCACTCCGTATTTAACTATTTTGTTCTTATTCATAAATGGATAAATGGATGTACATCCAAACATAACTGTTTTGATAGTATATATGTTAGTTTGTGAAACAGAGGTGGAGTTCGGTGACATAGACGGTGGTTGGGATATTATTGAATAAATGTTTGACAAAATGCTTAAATGAATGGTAAGACATGGTAAGATACCTATTCATATTTAGATACATGTTTAGTTGCTTAATCATTACAATGACAACTTGATCTTATATAACACAGTTGAATTGTCATTAACATATCTTTACATTTGCTTAATCATCATAATTTTTCCTTAACTAGACATCTGCTTAATCATCACAATTGAGCAATTTGATCATAAAACATTGATGTCATTAGAGGCGTGTATGATTTGGTGCAAATTCATTCAGGTTGAAAATCTATGCTAAGAGACAATATCGTTACATTCCACCTTCACACCTCCTTACTGTTATTTTGTTGTATTTTCATTCCCAATTTGGTTTCTAATGATTCATTTGCTTATTAATTAGCTTCATTTCCTTATCGTTTCTTTCATGTTTAAATCCAAAGTTTTAGTTCATGAGTGGAGATACTTTTCAGTGTTCGTCTAGGCAGGTTTATGTTTGTTCAAACATGTTAATGATGTTCGAATCTGACATATAAATTGATTTCTTAATTGTTTTCTCAAATGACAGTTCCATGTTGTTTTGATTATTTTCTTAATTCTTTTTCAACTATATTTTAGCATGTTGGGGTATTGTTAGGACGTGAGTCTATTATCTTCTGGGCTTGAATCATCATTATGCTCTAAGGAAGGCAACAATAGCTGCACCGAATGAGTCAATGCCAACGATACTTCTCCCCTATTTCTTTATTTGAGGATAGAAAGGAAGCAATAGCTACATAGTGTACGTGGCAAGGAAGATTGACTCACAGAGAATTACAGTTTGCAAAGGAAACTGGCGCTCTATAAGCTGCCAAAACTAAACGCGAAAAGAAGTTGAAAAACTGAAGATTTCTTGGCTGTTGAAATTCAAACAGGGTTATTAATTGAGAGGATTAGTAGAACCAATGTTCTCTTTAGAAGAAGAAGGCTTCAGGTATAATGATCTTCAGTTATCATTTTAAGTTATTAGTTGTGTGCCTAATTAGTTCCACTCTCTTATGTAAATGGTTTATTTTCTTCATTAAATTATTTTATGATAGTTGAATTAATTAGTAAAATAATATACGACATGACTCCTTTAATCTTTGTAAATGAGAAACATGGGATAAGAGAAAAGGAAGTGGGGAATTTTTTAGTTCCTCGGTATAATTCATTACGATAGTTTTGAGAAAACCAATGAAAACAGTTGGTATTTAAGCTAATAATGTTACACAGTCCTCTATGCTTAGAGGCTGCCTTGCTCATGCATTTATAATTAGTATTTATAGTATACAATCGTGGAGACGTGACTGCCCTTAGTTTTATATTAGTCTTTATGTTCATTTTGGTTGTTGGATGTCATTAAAGGCTTTATTGCATCTTCATTCACAATTTAGTCTATAATTAGTTCATTTTTTAACTGAATTACATATGCAGATTTAAAGCTTATGGAAGAGTAGTAAATGGCTGATTTTATGCACCATCGACACGGGTGTTATTATCGAGCCTGCATTATGGCAGCTGCACAAGCTCAAAGAAACTTGAAACTCTCGCCGCAACATTTTATTAGTATCGGGCCTGCATTGTGTCTTCTATTTCTATCCACTCTCAACTTCTATATCTATCCTAAACATCACTCCCATCACCACTACTACACACATAGTCTAACATTAGCAACCGTAAGGTTTTATCCCTCTCTTTACATGCAGTCACATCTCAAATTATATTTTTCATTTGCACATTTCAGATCTGCTGTTAATTTTTTCCAAAAACCGTTGTCTTTTTAAGGGAATGTTTTTTAAGATGGTTTGTCTACATTAAATCTCCGTTTCAATATACGACAGTACAATATCACTCTTTAATGCTTGAAAGCAAAGACATTTGAAAATGTCAATAAGAACTCATTTAGGTAATGATATTCCACATCATCAGAAGGTTCCTGTTTGTGCTTTTTATGTACAAATATATTGATATTGGTTGTTTATAATTGATCTCGAATTTAGTTGACGATGGTGAATTGAGTCAATTATTTTTATTCATTTTATAGTCTATTGTTTCTTTATTTGTCATATTGTTAAGGTAGGTTATGGTACAGAGTAAGTTAGGTTTGAAAAATTTATGTATTTGTAAGTGATTGAAAACTTGATATGGAGTGTATTGAATATAGGAGTTAGTTTTATTTGTATATTTCAATAGATTCACTTTTTGTGTCAGTAATAAGTACTTGGTAGAGATTGTATGGTTTTGTATGATTTTGTATACTGATTTCATTTTATATGATTTTGTATTGCAATCTCTATACATAAGTGTAAACTAGAAGCAGCAAGTGAATATGTATCTTGAATGGCCCCCTATAGGTAGGGTGGTGTGTTCATTGGCCTGTACACTTGCACCTGAGTTATATGAATTATGTGATTACTATTCAATGTCCTATAGTTTATTTTGATGAGTTTTTTTTAAGGTTTTCATTTAGGGGTTGTTGATGTTTCTAATTATGTTGGTGTTACTATTTATAAGTATAATTTGAGTTGGTGTTAGTGATTACAATTAAAACCATTGACAAGTTTGGTTTGAGTTCCCTCCATTTAAAAAAGTAATGAGATGGTCGTGGATGATGACACAAAGTACATGTCTTTTTATGTCGATACATGTCTCTTTATGGTTACCTTAAGTTTTGTTGAGATAACATTCATTTCAAACATACTCAAATGACACAAAGTATATATATATATCTCTGTGTGTGTGTGTGTGTGTGTGTATGTGTATATAATAAAATAATACACACACATACAGTAACCCCATACACTCATATACGCCATAAACACCTCACTTACCACACACCCTACTACCATACACTCACAAACATACTCAAATGACTCATACCTCAACTTCCAAAGCCTATTCAAATTTAATTTTTCTCTTTGTTCTCTAATCACTTACCCACTCCATCTCTCTCATAAAAAACCATAACCTCTACCTCCAAGGCCTTCACCCACCTTATACCACCACTCCCTCTTCCTAGACCACCCCAACCCGCTGGCCATATACTGACCTGAACCACACTACTCGGATGATCCAACCACCCTTACACCCCTAGCAAACTTGCGATTTCAACTCTTTATCCAACCACCTGAGCTCCGGTGACCACCTTCTGGAGGTGGTCTAGCGAACTACCACCTTCCCTCTTCTAAACCCGATCACCCTCAACCCTTGTAACCCATCTGGAAAATCCTAAACCCAAATCCCAGTTCATCCTCATACCCATTTAAACCCAACCTTTATCATTTGCCCTTTAAACCCAATCCATTTTCAAAACTTTCATTAACCCATTTTCTTTTATATATATATATATATATATATATATATATAAAAGTTAGCTTGGTTTTTGAAAATGTACACATTTTTAACGGTGCAGATTAATGCCACCTCCTTACATATTTTGTCAAAATGGATGGTTGAGATCACACTTTTTTTTTTTTTTAAATTACCGATCAAATATTTGATTTCCACCTCTTTTTTACTCATCAAACTTACCTTTTAATTAAAAATGTGGGGCATTTTTGGAATACTCTATCATGTTACACATGTATGCCCATCTCTCTCTCTCTCTAGCTCATTTCTCAAAAACGCTTAGCCTCATTTTTGCTTTTGGTTACTCTAATTCCATTTTTTTTTTGGTTTCCCCCCATTTTTGTTTGTCCGGATACCCTCACAAACCCTCTTATAGCCTCTCACCTCCTCTAAAAACCCGGTCACTTGCTCACCTCTCACTTGTCAATGTTCAGTTTGGGGTTTTTCGGCATTGGATTTCGTGGGTTTTTGATTTCGTCATTTTTGGATTTATTTGCTCAGGTATTGTCTTATTCATTACCAACTCAGATATTATCTACATTCTTAGAAGGTTGTATACTTTCTTAGGTTTTGGATTTATTCATTCAGATTGTACAATTCCGAGGTTGTGCTTGGAAAACTCAAGTATTCTTTTATTTTTTACATTTCGGAGATTATATTTTTTTTTACAAATTCATCTTGCTATTTTTTTATTTTATGTTTTGATGCTTGTTTCATTGAAAACTCGGGTGTTGGGTTTCGTGGGTTTAGACATTTTCAGAGATTTTCCTCTTTAATTGTAAACTCAATTATTCTTCTATGTTTTTATGCCCATTTTATTCAAACTCAGTTTGCTTACATTGTTTACATATTGTAATTGAGGGCTTTGTGTGCATATTTTGTTCATATGGTTTAAGATCTATTTATGTTCATATATATGTTTATATTTGGGGATCTTATTGTTTTTTTTATTGTTTTTTTTTCCTTTTCAGATCAATACCTGTTTATGCGGGTTTCTATATATATCGGGAATACACTTTCTCTCTACTTTTAGATTTATATTTTGAGGAATTTATTTTGAAATTTTTACTTTTGCTTGTTGTCAATTAGGTGTGATTTATTTGCGATCATTGATTATACAAACATTACGATATGTGTGTGATTATAAAGGAAGGTATTTGCTTGATTTATTTGTAAATTGATTGTTAGTATGTTCGTATGTGTTTACGATCAATGATTATGTATATGTGTTTGTTTAAATTTATTATCAAGTGGTATTATTTTGAAACTCTGTTTTTACAATGTATTTTTGAAATTAGGACTGGGATATTCTTGATGCTTGAATATTGGTGTCCGATAGGGGACATTAGGTAAAGAATTAGGTATGCTCTTGATGACCAAGCCCAATCTCCACCATTGAATTGATTGTATTAGGTATGCTTTTATAATTAGGTGTGAATTAGGACTGTGCAGTACTCTGATAATTTCTGTTTTGATTCCCTTAATTGTTAGTTTTGATACTATAGAGTTACTATAATGTTTTAGAGTTTTTTTTTTATCAAAGGGATGTTTTCAGAAATGGGAGTTATAGTCGAAAAATTTTAATAAATGGAAATCTAATGATGGTTAAGGCACCTGTTTGAGCTTTTGTGTTTTATTTGGGATTTGAATCTCTTGGGTAATTTACGTATGTAGTTTATAATTTTTTATTGTATTTGGAATGTTCATACCGGACTGCAGACTTCTTCCAAAATATTCATACCCGAGATGCTCAAGAGCAAAATTCCCAAGGCAGTGGTCTATTACCAAGTTAAGTAGGCCAAACAGTGTTTGCTCAATTACTTCTACATGCAAGTTAGGACGAAAGAGGGTAAGCAACTGGATGTTCCTCTTTCATTTATGTTAATATTTTATCATAATCAATCATTATTTTGTCAAATTTGGCAGGTGTTATGATGGTTTGGGGTTTGTTCGATTAGAAATCATGAAAAAAATTACGAAAAAACTTCACTCCAGATGTTACATATAGGTAAGTTTTATCCTTTATATTGTTACTACTTTGATTTTGTGGTTAGTTTCTCTTAAGCTAAGATATTCAAGTACACTCAAGTTCAGTTCATAGTTGTTTACAATCACGTTGATGAATGAGTCGAGCTTACTCATAAGTTGAGCTTGAGTATGTGGTGCATGCATTGTGCTTTAATCTTATTTACTTCCATCTCTCATTTGGTAGTTTTTAAAAAAAAGAAGGAGAATTGAAGAACTTGATGGAGGAAGAGATATGCATAGATGGTACCTAAAGTATTTCCATTATAATTTAACTTCATTTATCTTAAAAGTTTAGAGTTCACTCAATTCTCTTGGTTTCCAATTTTTAGTATGAAATTTATTTATTCAGTGTCAAGAAATGAAGTTTTGTTGTTGGTCTTTATATAAAGTGTATGATAAAATCAAACTAATACTAATTGATGATGCTAAGATTCAGCACCAGTAGATAAATGATGATGAGCTCAAACAGTGATAACAATGGCAACCATGGATATATATATATATATATATATATATGTGTGTGTGTGTGTGTGTGTGTGTGTGTGTGTGTGTGTGTAAGTATAGAAGGGGATTAGTATAAGTGGAATGAAGACAATGATGTATATCGGTTTATCCAATTAGGCCTACATCCACTGTGAGTGTATGCTCCACTAAATATGGGCACTAATGGCCTTGGATACAATGCTCATAAGCTCACTCTCTCTCTCTCTACTGAGTGTACAAGTAGAGTTTTAGCTAAGGTTATAATTTTTTGATCCCCTTAAAAGGTTGAAGATGACCAGTATATATAGGGCTTGGGGGGTGTAGTGTACCCCCTAAGCATGCATAGTGCATGTGAATGATGATCTAGCCAAGCCCCTGCTGACACCTGGATGTGCCACTTGCAATCAATGATGACATAATATTCCCTCACGTGAGGGGATGATATTGTTATAACGGTCTAGTCCACGTGCTATATGAGTACCACGCACACTGTTCCACGCGTCTCCCAATTCATACATTTTAATGATGTCACCCTCGGCCTAGGATGCCAGGCCGAGGCTAAAGTGGATGCTGGCATTGGGCCTGGATGAATGTGGGCCTCGTACTATTGTCCCCTCATAGGGTCGTCCGATCCACACTGAGGGGTCGGCCCTTATAGGGTCGTCTGGGCTATGATAAGGGGTCGTCCCCTTGAAGGGTCATGTGGTACATGATGAGGGTTCGGCCCCTTGAAAGGTCATCTGAGCTATGATGAGGGGTCGGCCCCTTGAAAGGTCGTCTGGGGCATGATGAGGGGTCAACCCTTGAAGGGTCATCCACGTCATGATGATGGGTCTTCCTCTTAAAGGGTCATCTGATCTTGGAAGAGAGATCATCCTGGCCAATCCTTCCTATAACGGAACAGTGGTTATTGGACTCGTCCTGGGCCTGAGCCCTCGTCTGGGTGTAGAATACCCTTGGCCCGACCAAGGGTATATATGGGTATATCAATCACCCCCAGTCCTTAGCCAGCAATGTTTGTTAAGATGGCTAAGGGGTAATGTTTTCATGGAATTCTCAAGTGTGTGGTCAGATGGATAAGTGACATTTGTTAAGTTGCATATTGTCAGGTGTCCATCATCGTTTCAGTTTCCAAGATGTGGCGGTTGTGCACATCTTGGGACTTCATGCCCTAATGATGCCTCTCCTCATGATCTATGTCTTGCATTGATTGGGCTCATAAATAACAAGGTATTTAAAGTATTTTGGAACAATTATTTCTTTTTCTTCTTCGCGCTTAAGCTTTCTCTCTCGAGTTCCTTTAGCACCTCAATCGCCATTTTTTGTAATTTCAGCCTTTGCTTTCACGTTCCAAGCTTTATTCAGTCATTGTCTTCGTCCTCAAGTAAATTTTCTGTCACACATTCCTTTTTGTTGTTTAAGCTTTTATTTTTGCATTTTCTTGGTTGTTCATAATTTTCTGGCGTACAAGCTCGCTTTGCTGGGGTGTCCATAGGGCTGAGCTTTAGGTTTTAGGCTCGCTAATATTCCTTCTTCCACCTTTCTATAGTGGTTTAGCTCTTCTTTGTGGCATTTCTTAGGTTTCAGCGTTCTTCGGTGTTCATATCCGGAGAACTGCGTTTTATTTGTTCTTGAGTGTTCATCTGCAAAACTCTTCATTTCTTCAGGTTTGATCCAAAAGTCAAACTTAGTCAATTGTGAACTTGTTTGTAGTTGGCTTAAACAAATTCCTTTAAGTGTAGGGTCATCCCCTTAATGCTGAGGAGACTTTGTGATTTAGCCTAGGAGTTCCCATCCTTGAGATAGAAATTCTACGTAGAGATTAGGCGAATAGAGGAAGAGGACGAGCGAAGATGAGGGTCCCACCCTAATTGGGTATGACCCATCTTCCTTATTCCTTTAGCCACAATAATACCATATGAGTCCTGTGGGTCGTCTTGTCATCCAGCCGGTAGTCAGACATACGAGGGAGAGATGAATGAGAGAACATCGTCACCAACAGGTGTTGGGCCTTTTTGGAGGAGAGAGACGTCTAATATTATCCCAAGTCGGCCGACCGAGGGCACAGTACCTTCTGAAGCTGTCCCTGTAACAGCCCTGTCTCCTCTTGCCTTCCAGGTGGCCTTTTCAGATGGACCACTAATAGACGTTGAGGCTGAGAGATCTGGGGATGAGGACGATAGTGAGGATCTGGATGCTGACCAATTTGACACTTTTAGTGCCTCGGCTTATGTCTCATCCGTTAGGGATCATGACCTCTTGATGTGGAGCGACACGTTTGGTGTAAAGACCAATGTGACTATGAGGGTCCCAAATGAAAACGAGAGAGTCTTCCAGGGGAATGAAGGGGAAGTTGATGTTTATGAGCAGATGCTCAAAGTAGGTGTTAGGTTCCCTCTGCACCCTACTATAGTCGACATATTGTCTGCCCTTGGGGTTGCTCCTTCTCAACTTCCTCATAATTTATGGAGGACTCTCCTCGACTATGTCTCCCTTTGGAAGAATACTTTCACTGATGAGCCCTCGGCCGATTTGTTCATAGCTTGTTAAAATATCACCTCATCGTCCAAGCAGCCTAGGTATTTTCATATGGGGCCTAAGAAGTCCAATAAGAAACTTCTTCACGTAGCTCAGTCTTCCAATCATGACTGGAAGAAGAGGTTTTTCTTCATCTCTGGGGATTGGGAATTACCCACCGAGGATGATCCCGTAGAAAATAGTTTGAGGGTCCCAAGGGCATGGTCTAACCCCTCAATGAAAGAACGATCAAACCCTAGGTTAATCTTAGAAGAATGGGATATAGTTGAGTACCTGAGGGAAGAGGGGAAAGAGGGTCATCTTGCCAAATTTTTAGATTTAATAACCCCTCGTTTCCTCAAAGAAGCTGGTTTAAGGGTCGGCCCCCTCACAAAATTATGTGAGTTACTTTTTTGTTCTATTTCATTCCAAGTGTTCTCTCATTATTCCTGCTAACATCTGATGTATTGTCTCTTTTTCAGGTCGGCCTGCGAATGTGTCTGATTAGCTTTGGGAAATGACTGCTCCTAGCCTGATGTCTGGTCTGGACATGAAGAACAAAGACAAGGAGCCTCAGCTATCTTATCAGAAGACCAAGGCCTTGGGGCTGACACATATGGAGCCGACCGTCGACAGTCGCAGAAGGGAGGAGCCTAAATTTCCTGATGGCCCTCGACTTGACTCAAGGATGAGGGTGAGGGTGGAGGTCCCTCAGACACATACTGAGGGGGTTAGCTCCTCTTCCAGTATGGGGGCCTTCTGGTCCTAAAACTTGAAATTCTTAAAAAGTTGAACCCTCTTCCCTCATAGCCAACCTGAGGGAAGCCAAGGCCACCATGTTTTCTTCTCCCTCGACCGTAGATTATGACTTCTTATCAAAGATTCCCCTGGACAAGGTCTATGACTATAGTCTTCACACTCTGGCTCAGGTATCTCTTTCAATATTTTTTATTTACCACCATTTCATGAATTGTTCCCTTGGATCCTTTTAACATGTGTTTGTTTGTGCAGTCTGTCTGGGCCTTCACCTCGACCACCAAGTGGATGGCTGAGAATCAACAAAAGTTCTACGAGGCCGAGAGAGATATTTAGCATGAGGCCGATCTCAAGACTGAGCTGGAGACTGCTAGGGAAGAGTTGGAGAGTGCTAGGACCGAGCATGAAAGGGTCCTGGATGAGCTGGTGAAGCAGCATGAGGAAGACCTGAATGTGAAGGACACCCTCATCAAAGAAAAGGAAGATGCCTTGACCAATCAAGGGTCCCAATTCAAGGCTGAACTAGATGAGGCAGTGAAGAAGGCAAAGGCCGATGTTGTGGAGGTTTACAAGCTCTCGGATAAATTCCAAGGCTTTGGCCTTGAGTACCTAGAAAGAGGAATTAAGACGTCCTGTCGATGGGTCATCCTAAAGTTTGATGATGTCGTGTCATTAATCTGTACTTCTCTTGAAGAAGTGGAGATGTAAGACCCCCTCATAGCTGAGGCTCTAGCCCATGTAGAGTCTCAAGTACACATCGAAGGCATCGACACCTCTGAGGATCGGCCTATTTTGGTCACTGAAGAAACTCCTCTGATTGACATTGAAACGTTACCTGCTGATACAACTCAGTAGGGTGGCTGTCTGTAGCCAATAACCTCTTCTTGTAAAAATATTTTTGTACTTTATTTTTGTTGGACAAGCATTTGTAACATTGTATAATAGAATCTCTCTTCCAGTCTTCTATGCTTGCCTCTTGCGCGATTTGCCTTGGTTTATGATATTTGAATTAACCATCCTATGAAGTCTACCCTCGTCTTTCTTGAGGGTGAATGGGGGGTCGTCCCACCATTTACCCTCATCATAGCCGAGTGTGGTTTGCACCAAATTAATGATGTTTTCAATTATTTCAAGTCCCCCTCATCTTTCTTGAGGGTGAATGGGGGGTCGTCCCCACCATTTACCCTCATCATAGTCGAGGGTGGTTTCCATGAAATTAATGATGTTTTTAATTATTTCAAGTTCCCCCTCGTCTTTCTTGAGGGTGAATGGGAGGTCGTCCCCACCATTTACCCTCATCATAGCCGAGGGTGGTTACCACCAAGTTAATGATGTTTTCAATTATTTTAAGTCCCCCTCGTCTTTCTTGAGGGTGAATGGGGGATCGTCCCCACCATTTACCCTCATCATAGTCGAGGGTGCTTTCCACCAAATTAATGATGTTTTCAATTATTTCAAGTCCCCCTCGTCTTTCTTGAGGGTGAATGGGGGGTCGTCCTCATCATAGCCAAGGGTGGTTACCACCAAGTTAATGATGTTTTCAATTATTTTAAGTCCCCCTCGTCTTTCTTGAGGGTGAGTGGGGGGTCGTCCCCACCATTCACCCTCATCATAGTCGAGAGTGGTTTAACGAGGATAACCCTAATCATACTAGAATTAACAAACACGAGATGAGTGGCTAATATGACATTATTATTAACATTCTAAGTATTCTGTTGGAGCAACACATTCATTACAACTGTGGTCCGATAGGACATTACATTATTTATAGTATTTCTTCAAATGATATGCATTTCAAGGGTTGGAAAAGGGTTCCCCCTCAAGGTTTTCTAGTCTGTAGGTTCCAGGGACAACTCCATCAATGACCCTATATCGTCCATGCCAATTTGGGTGGAGCTTGTTAGGCTTTTGCTAAGTCTTTTTGAGTACTAGGTCCCCCACAGCAATTGGCATTTGCTTCACCCTCTGGTTATAAAACCTGGCAGTCCTCTACTGGTAGGCATCTTGCCTTATCTTAGCATCTTCCCTTATTTTCTCGATCAAGTCTAAGTCAAGTATCCTTTCTTCCATATTTCTCTAGGGGTCATACATTTGGACTATGTGAGTAGGAAACCCAATCTCAGTGGGGATGACGGCTTCTGAGCCATACGCTAGCATGAACGGGGTTTCTTCGGTAGGAGTCTTTTCTGTCGTTCTATAGGCGCACACTACAGCGTATAACTCCTCAACCCATCTTCCTTTTGCCTCCTTGAGTTTCTTCTTGATACCATATAGGATTGTTCTATTTGTGACTTCAGTTTTCCCATTAGCCTGAGGTAGTCCTGGGGTAGAGAAGAATTGTTTTACCCCCATTCTTTCACAATATTTCTCCAGGGATACATTCTTCAATTGAGTCCCATTATCTAAGATGAGGGTGTGGGGTAGACCATATCTGCATATAATGTTTTTCCAGATGAAGTGGAAGGTCTTTTGCTCGGTAATCGTGACCATCGGCTCCGCTTCCACCCATTTTGAGAAATAGTTAATTATTACGATCAGGTATCGATAGTTATTGACGACCTTAGGCAAGGGTCCTACTAGGTTTATTCCCTATACTGCGAATGGCCATGGGGATGTAATGGAGGTAAGAGGATGATGAGTTTGGTGAGGGATGGTGGTGAACCTTTGACACTCATCACACTTTTTTACGTATCCCGTGGCATCCTTGCCCAAGGTCGATCACCAGTATCCCTGGGTTACTATCCTCTTTGCTAAAGACCTGCCCCCAATATGACTTGAACATGATCCCTCGTGCACATCTTGCAATATGTGTGGGACCTCAGAAGGGTGCACACATCTGAGCAAGGGGAGCAAAAACCCCTTTTTGTACAAAGTGTCTCCGATGAAAGTGAATTTTGCAGCTCTGTATCTTAACTTCTTCCTTTCTTACTTTGCTTCTGGAATCTCCCCCTCCTTAATGTATCTGATTAGAGGGTCCTTCCATGAAGCTTCCCTCATAATATTTAAACAAGTGCTAAGTGTTCTGTTTGCATCTTCAATTGTTGGTCGAAACAAGATTTCCACTAGGACTGTCCTCCTGATATCTGTCCTAATTACCGAGGCCAGCCTAGTAAGCGTATTGGCTCGGCCATTATCAAGCCTAGGTATTCTCTATAATTTTACTTCTATGAAGCTCTTCAATAGTGACTTCAATCTTTCATAATATTTGGTCATTCTCTCATGCTTAGCCTCGTAGGCTCCTTGTATCTGATTCACTACTAGTCTTGAATCACTATAGACCAAGACCTTGCCGACACTAAGAGACTTAGCCAAGGAGAGTCCTGATATCAGGGCCTCATATTCAGACTCGTTATGGGAGGCTTTGAATTTGAACCTCAGGGCGTACTCGATGTCTGTGCCATCGTGTGTCGATACAATTAATCCAGCCCCACTTCCGCTCTCACAAAAGGACCCGTCAACGAAGAGTTTCCATACAGCTTGTTCCTCTAAGAAATTTCCCTCACTGAGGGATCCCTATCTAAAGAGATATCTTCCCTCCTCATTTTTGGTAATTTTTTCTCTAGTGGTTCTTGTCTCATCCCTATCTGTGGATGGATCAATAATTCTGCCTTGTCGGGTATCTGTCTTCTCGAGGCTCTCATCCTAAGCCTCATCATCTTCCCAAGTAAATTCAACCACAAAATCTGCTAATGCTTGTCCCTTAATGGCCACCCTAGGTTGATATACAATGTCAAACTCTCCCAATTCTTTAGCCCAAGACATTAGTCTCCCTGATTTTTTTGGCTTGTGTAAGACCTTCCTAAGAGGATAGTCAGTTAGGATGACCATTGTATGGGACTGGAAGTACGGCTTCATCTTTATAATGTGTGGATTAAGGAATAGGCTAACTTCTCCATCCTTGGGTATCTTTTCTCTGCCCCTTGGAGTGCCTTACTGTTGAAATACACAGGCTTCTGCACCCCGTCTTCTTCTCTTACAATGGCTGTGCTGATGGCTGATTCCGAGACGGCTAGGTACACATGTAGTCATTCACCCTGCACTGGTCGTGACAACAGCAAGGGAGACCCTAGGTACGACTTTAATTATGTAAAAGCCTAGTCACACTCTTCATTCCATTCAAAGGCCTTTCTGAGAATTTTAAAGAACGGTAAACATTTGTCTGTGGCTCTCGATACGAACCTATTCAAAGTAGCCACCCGCCCTGTGAGCCTCTGAACATCTTTAATGGTCCTGGGTGTCTTTATTTCTAGGAGGGACTTTATCTTCTCAGGATTGGACTCAATACTTCTTTGATTGACGATGAAGCCCAAGAACTTCCCTGCTCCGACCCCGAAGACATATTTGGCCGGGCTGAGCTTCATCATGTACTTGTCCATCGTGTTGAAGGTCCTCTCGAGGTTACCCACATGATCCTCGACCTTCAAACTCTTGGTCAACATGTCATCTATATATACCCCCATGGACTTCCCGATTTAGTCTTTGAATATTTTATTCACAAGGCGTTGATATATTCCCCCCGCATTCTTTAGGCCAAAGGGCATGACCCTATAACAGTATGTCCCCTTGTCAGTAATAAAAGCCATTTTTTTCTGAATCCTCAGGGTTCATGAAGATTAAGTCGTAGCCTGAATAAGTGGAGCATCCATAAAGCTCATTAGCTCATAGCATGCGGTAGCGTTGGGATAATGTTTAGTCGTAGCATCCATGAATAAGCTCATGGAGGATGTGCATCCATGAATAAACCTTAAGGTCAGTGAAGTGGAGCATCCATGAAGATTTAGTGTAGCACCTATGAATAAGCTAATGAGCATCCATGAATAAACCTTAAGGTCAGTGAAGTCTACGCACATCCTCCACTTTCCGTTGGCTTTTGGGACTATGACTGCGTTGGACAACCATTCGAGATAGATGACCTCCCTAATAAACTCAGCATCTTCTAGCTTCTTGACCTCGTCCCTTATGACCTCATATTTTTCTCGAGAATAAATTCTTCTCTTCTATTTTACCGACTTTGCACCCTCTACCACGTTGAGCTTGCGGCTCATGATTTCAGGGTCAATCCCCGTCATATCTGCATGGCTCCATGCAAAGACGTTATGTCTTCTCCTTAAAAACTTGATGAGGTCTTCTTTTATGTCTATCTTTAGAGCTTTGCCTACTTGGACGGTTTTTTCAGGCTCATCCTCATTGAGGATGATGGATTCTACCTCTTTCGCGGCTTCTCCTTTCTTCAGTTTTGTCTTATCCCTGGGGTCGAGGGTATCAATATTGTAAGTAGTCATCACCTTCTTATGCACCTCTCTTTCTTCGGCGAAGTTGAAGTAACATTACCATGCTTTTATCTAGTCTCCTTGAACTTCCCCTACCCCGTAAGGGGTCGGGAATTTTATCATCTGATGAACTGAGGACGGCACGACCTCAAACTCCTTGAGGGACACTCACCCCAGTATAGTATTATAGGCGGAGAAGACATGTTCATCCATCACGAAGAAGTTGACCTTCTTGGTAAGCCATCTCGGCCACTCGGCCCCCATCCTAACATCGGCCTCATACACTCCTAGAGGATGAACTTTCTCCCCACTGAAACCAATCAATGGGTGATGGTATGGGACGATCCTAGCACGGCTAAGACCCAAAGCTTTAAAGCATGGCTAGAACATCACATCTGCAGAACTTCCACCATCCACCAAGATCCTTGGCACCTCACACCCGTGTACCCTGGTGGTGATGACAAGAGGGTCATCATGTGGGGCTAAAAGGCCTTTGAAGTCCATTCTTGAGAAACCCACTATGAGAGTATCCATATCAACCTTTTTCCTCTTTTCTGATTGCTTCCATAGAGGTTGAATGTAGAGCTTTTATCACTGCCTTCGCTTCAGCTACATGGGCCTTCCTGTCGGCAACCTCTAATCCTCCTCCTTCTAGTCCCCCGAAGATCATCCCAACACCGAGCGAGATCATATTAAATCTTTTTATAGGGCCATGGTCATCCTTCGGTGAGAGGTAAAGGTCGTCCTCATCATTCGAAGGGTCATCCCTTCTATTTGGAGGATCTTCTCGGCATGCATCACCTCTCTTCTTTTTGGGGTCAGCCCCTCGGCCCCTCTTAAAAGCAACTTTGTTATTGTATTTCCTTACCTTCCCTTCTATTAACATTTTCTCAATTTCATCTTTCAGATCAAAACACTTGTCGGTCACATGCCCATGGTCTTGGTGAAATTCACACCACAGGTTTTTGTTCCTCTTGTGGGGAGCTTCCCTCAACTTCTTAGGCCACTTCAAGGACCGGTCGCTCTTTATCTCATTCAGAATATGTTTGCAGCTAACCGTTAGAGGGGTGTAATCAGCTAATTTGTCATCTGCAGCCCTCTTCTTCACCTCTTTGTTCTTTTTCTGGTACTTACCCTCACTAAAGCCTCCTTTTTCATCTTTGTATTTTGCGACCATCGCCTCTTCGGAATTCATCACCTTTCCTGCTATTGACAGCAATTCAACCATCATCTTCGGAGGTTCTTCAGCAAGCTTCCATAACATCTTCCCCTTCTGCAGTCCTCCAATGAGGGTTGTCATGGCTATACGCTCCTCATAATCCTCGACCTCTAGCTTTTCTTTGTTAAATCTGGCTATGTAGTCTCTTAGGCTCTCACTCTTCCCCTGCTTAACATAAAGAAGGTGTGTGGTCTTCTTTTGTGGCCTCACTCCAAAACAAAAGTTATGGATAAACTGGTCTTCTAACTTCTTAAAGCTTTCAATGGAGTTCTTTGGAAGAGACATATACCAGACATGTGCAGCCCCAGTTAGAGTGCCAGAAAAATGCGTGACACCTCATCTCATCTGAGATAGAGTATATGTATGTCGCTGATTGGTACATCTCAATATGATGGACAGCGTTGGTACTCCCGTCATACCTTGGGGTGACCACATGTGATTTAAACTTGGATGGCATCGGGAAGTTGACTATCTTCGCCACAAAGGGTGAGCCTATGGAGTATCCTCTCTGAAGAGGGTCCCGACTCTTCAGGATGTCACTAATTTATCCTCCAGCCTTTGGATTGAGTCTTCAAGGGCCTCGTAGGGTCAGCCTTGTAACACCCCGCCCGCCCGAGGAGAGCGAACGGAGCACTAATGCGATAAAATAAATCCATAAATAACAAGGTATAGATCATCTAAGTCCCACAACAACAAAAGAGAAACTACAAATCTCAATCTCTTCAAATTAAATACCAAATCTCTCGAATTACATACAACAACTAATTCGAAAATAAAATACAAATCTCCAATGCTCTATGCAACAAAATAAATAATACAAATATTCCAAAAATATTCTTCCCAAAATAATCCACGCTAAAATAATCCCAATTGGTCCATAGCGTCCCAATCCACGCTAACCTGCCAACTAAAAGAAAATATGGGGAAGTACACAATACGACAAGAAATATGCTCAACAAATATATGTTAGCGATGAATAAAACGTAACAACACGAGTACGAATATTCAAATCAAAATGCAAATCTTAAATCATTTATCAATATAATTTCTCAATAACACTTTAACTGGGTCACCAGGCCTCACCACATCCGTATATGCTTTATCAAGCCATAGCCCGGGAAACAGGAATTTTGGCGGGTGCCCAACATCCGTGCCATATTAAAATCTCATGACAACGTGCTCATCAATAATATAATGATACCACATGAATCAAAATAATTTCAACAATTATTTTTCAGATTTCAATGAATTTATCAATTCAAATATGAGTTCAATTAACAAGAATTCAAAGAAAATGACACTCGCGAGATTTAAGGAGCATATTGTGTAAAACCCCATACTTTCTTTTAGTTGGCAGGTTAGCATGGATTGGGACGCTATGGACCAATTGGGATTATTTTAGCGTGGATTATTTTGGGAAGAATATTTTTGGAAGATTTGTATTATTTATTTTGTTGTATAGAGCATTGCAGATTTGTATTTTATTTTCGAGTTAGTTGTTGTATGTAATTAGAGAGATTTGGTATTTAATTTGAAGAGATTGAGATTTGTAGTTTCTCTTTTGTTGTTGTGGGACTTAGATGCTCTATACCTTATTATTTGTGGATTTGGATTTATTTTATCGCATTAGCGCTCCGTTCGCTCTCCTCGGGCGGGCGGGGTGTTACAAATGGTATCAGAGCTTAGGTATACAGCAACCCTCGGGGCTTGGTTTTGGGTTCATTGCGTGGTTAGCAATTTTTGGAGATAGGAAATTTTAGGTGATATACGTGATAAGTTTCGAGATTAGATGTGAGGAATTTATTTTTGGAGACGAAATTATTTTTGGAGATAGTGTAGTGGCCTGATTTTTTAGGGTTAGGCATTCGGCGAATTTCGAGGGCGAAATTCCATTGTTAGTGGGGAAGTGTAACAACCCGCGTAAATTTTGGGCTATTTTAATTAATTTATGGAAAATGGAGGAAAATAAAGTTTTTGATAAAATTATTTTTATTGCTCAAATATGTTGGTTATTATTTTTAAAGGCGAGAATTTCAAACGGTTTCAAAAACGGAGTTAAAACGGATTTTAAAATGATTTTTAAATGTTTTTAACTCTTGGAGTTGTTTTGACTTCCAACTCTTCATTTCTTTGCCTTATTTAAAGGAGTCTTTTTTATTCCAACTCTTCATTTCTTTGCATTATAAAAGGAAGTCGTGGGCAACCCTTTTAACATACTTTTGGCACAAATTTTGGCAGCAAATATATTTTATATTCCTCTTCTTTTTATATACACATTGGCCCTTGAGATTTGTGAGTTCCAACCTTAGATTAGAGGTGTTCTTGGGGCTATTTTGTTGGAGGTTCTTGGAGGAGCTTTTGTAGATTTTTTGAGTTGATCTTGAGGATGTGATCGTTGGTTTCTCATCATGGTTTGAGGTATGGGGTTTTACACAATATGCTCTTTAAATCTCGCGAGTGTCATTCTCTTTGAATTCTTGTTTAATTGAACTCATATTTGAATTGATAAATTCATTGAAATGTGGAAAATAATTGTTGAAATTATTTTGATTCATATGGTATCATTATATTGTTGATGAGCATGTTGTCATGAGATTTTAATATGGCACGGATGTTGGGCACCGGCCAAAATACCTATTCCCGGGCTATGGCTTGATAAATCATATGCGAATGGGGTGAGGCCTGGTGACCCATTAATGTGTTGTTGAAAAATTATAATGATGAAATGCTATTGAGATTTGCATTTTGATTTGAATATTCGTACTCGTGTTGTTACGCTTTATTCATCTCTAATATATTTTTATTGAGCATCTTTCCTGTCGTATTGTGTACTTCCCCATATTTTCTTTTAGTGGCAGGTTAGCGCGGATTTTGGGGCGCTATGGAGATTGATTTTAGCGAGGATTGTTTGGGAAAGATTTGTATTATTTTTTTTTGTATAGAGCATTGGAGATTTGTATTTTATTTTTCGAGTTAGATGTTGTATTTATTCGAGAGACTTGTTGTAATTGAAGAGATTGAGATTAGTGCATTTATATTATTGTGTGTTTATTTAGATGCTCTATACCTTGTTATATTGTGGATTTAGTTTAGTTTTATCGCATTAGCGCTCCATTCGTTCTCTCCGGGCGGGCGGGGTGTTACAAGCCTGGACGATGTTATCCCCCGTCGCCTCTTTGAGGAGAACGGGGGGGGGGGTCTGCTGCGGAAGGTCTGTGTCGGCTGTTCACTTCTCCCTCGTCGTCGTCCCGTCTGTGGAGTCGTCCCCTATGGGGTCGGCCATCTGCAGCCTCCCTTCTGTACCTCATAATGCTTCTCGACCGGGACAATTTTTCTTGCAGGTCATTTACTGGGACCAGCCTCTCAAAGGCCGACCCCCTGCTCAGAAGATCGAAAGCTAAGCCTCTCGTGCGATCGCCAGGATTTTGCCTTCCACACTTCCCTCTACTCTCCTGGATAGGTCGCACAATATTATTGGAGACCTCACACGGCTCCCAGCACTCTATGGGGACCTCCACCCTCCAGATCATCATATATGTCTTCTGGGCAAGGGTTTCCTTACCTCCTCGGGCGTAGACGCCGGGGGTCTGCAACATCCCTCCGCCATTGTGGAGGTGGCAAGTCTTTGTGTGGTTCCTGGGGTGGTCCCCTGGACTTATGCTGCCTTGGAGCTGCTGCCGGAGTAATCATCTCCGATGAGACCCCTGGTGGTCTCAGTATGTTTTGACTAAGAGCTGTAAATTGATCCTACATAATTTGCTGGCTTGCTGCCAGAGACTTCAAGGCGACCGCCACATCGGCCATCTTAGACTGAGGTGGTGCATGACTGGAACTAGGTTCTACTCCACTATCCGGTAGAGGAAGTGGTGGTGGCATCTCTGGTGCCATGTGTTTGAGCTATAGAGAGATGAATTATCAAAAGACTGATGAGCTTGAGAACCTTAATGGGTCTCTTTCAATAGTGAAATAGCTTCCACAAAAAGGGGGAGAACTGGTTCACCACCAGAGTATCCAGTGAGGTCAACCTATATCAAGGAAGAGATATCTTCTCGTTCCCATAAACGGCACCAAACTGATGATGCTAAGTTTCAGCACCACCAGATAAGTGATGATGAGCTCAAATAGTGATAACAATGGCATCCATTGAGAGAGATATATGTGTAAGTATAGAAGGGGATGAGCATAAGTGGAATGAAGACAATTATGTATAGTGGTTCAGCCAATTAGGCCTACATCCACTGTGAGTGTGATCTCCACTAAATATGGGCAATAATGGCCTTGGATACAATTCTCATAAACTCACTTTCTCCTTCTACTGAGTGTACAAGCAGAGTTTTAGCTAGGGTTACAGTTTTTCGATCCCCTTATAAGGTTGAAGATGACCAATATATATAGGGCTTAGGGAGTGTAGTGTACCTCCCAAGCATGCATGGTGCATGTGAATGATGATCTAGCCAATCCCCTACTAACACCTGGATGTGCCACTTGCAATCAATGATGACATAATATTCCCTCACATGAGGAGATGATATTGTTATAATGGTCTAGTCCATGTGATGTATGAGTCCCACGCGTACTATTCCACGCGTCTCCCAAATCACGCGTTGTGATGATATCACCCTCGACCTAGGATACTAGGCCGAGGCTAAAGTGGATGCTGGCATTGGGCCCGACTGAATGTGGTCCTCGTACTGTCGTCCCCTCATAGGGTCGTCCGATCCATGCTGAGGGGTCAGCCCTTATAGGGTCGTCTGGGCCATGATGAGGGGTCGTCCCCTTGAAGGGTCATCTGGGCCATGATGAGGGATCGGCCCCTTGAAGGGTCGTCTGGGCCATAATGAGGGGTCGGACCCTTGAAGGGTCATTTAGGGAATGATGAGGGGTCATCCCCTTGAAGGGTCATCCTCGTCATGATGAAGGGTCGTCCCCTTGAAGGGTCGTCTGATCTTGGCAGAGGGATCATCCTGGCCAATCCTTCCTGTAATGGAACTGTGGTCATTGGACTCGTCCTGGGACTGAGCCCTCGTCTGGGTGTAGGAAACCCTCGGCCTGGCTAAGGGTATATATGGGTATATCACTAATCATAATACTTTTCTTGGTTGTTTAAAGTTCAACAACTTATTTGGTTTATTTTTAACAGGTAACATGAAATACATTGGAATTATATACCAAATCCTGCAATTTCTTTAACGTTGAACTACAACGAAACAAAATACAACATAAAGCGTGATGCCAACCCGTGGAAGATACGATGTGCATACTGTTAAACTATCTTGGTTCCTCTACGATGTGCATACTGTTAAACAGAGGTTCATACTATTAATGTGTGATTTTTCAAGTGGGACAAAGATACAATCATTACTGCGAACAGGTGGAAATGGTGGTGAACTCTTTTGACTTAGTATGGGGTTTAGAGTTGCAGTCCTATAAGTATTGGTGGCCACTTTCACTGTTTTCGGCTTCATCAAGTGATGTTATAAGCATTGTTACTTCAACACACTCAGATATATGTTTTTTTCGGATGTCTGAAATTTTTGAGATTTTTTTTGTTTTAAAATAAAAAAGTACAGGGGTGGGGGTAAAAAACCATAAACCGCAAGTCTCTGTAGTGCTTGGAATTTTGTAAATAGTTTGTTTAAGCCTTACTGTTTATTTTTTTGTTATCATGCATCACATCCAAAAAGTATCAATTTTTGATTTTTTTAACTTTGCTCATCAATAAAATGATTAGTGTCCTACACATTCATAAGGGAAACATGAGTATTTTAGGTGTGAGTCAGTCCGAAGGGTAAGCCTCGAGCTGTGAGGCGTGAGGCATATTGACGCATTGGCCTCGAGGCATTCCAAGGCGTAAGCATTAAATTTAACCCCGAGGCATATAGCAGTACTGATTAACTAGAGATGTGTAGCAGTGCATTTGTATTGTTGTGGAGTATAGCAGTGTTGATTAACTAGAGGCGTATAACAGTGCTGATTAACGTCGCCAAAGGCTTTGCAGAATAGTCTAATCGCTGACTCTGTATTGTTGTGGAGAATAAGACCATTGTTGAAAATGGGATTTCACCCAATGATCAGTTGTTCTACCAACAAGACATATATGGTAAGAGCATTGTATGCTTGTTTTTGTTTTTTCAATTTTTTTGTTTAGAAATTGTCCTCCTCCTTAAAAATTAGTCTTCACCTGTGTACCGACCTTTTGCTCGAAATTAATGTGTGCGCATTGAAGCATAATGACGAAGTTATAGCAAACATTGTCATGATTGAATTATACTACTTCTGTTCGTAGGCCCTTACTTATGTTAATCAAGCCATTTTTCACCATTTCTCATATGTTATTCGGTACTAACAATTTCTTGAAGTTATTTGATCTTGCACAATGTCGATAAATGCTCAGATTGAGAGTAATCATATACATGACACTAAACTAAATCCATTTTCTTTATGAGTTCTAATTTATTATTTAGGTGATTACTTTAAGTGTTCATCTAATTCTTGCACATCTTGAAATTATAGGTACCTCAAACCTTAAGATTCGTAATGGATGAAGAAATGCCAAACTATTTGCTCGAAAAAGAGTTTATTTGTTATGGTACGTTACACCACGTCCTAAGGTCTCTATTATGATTTTTTCATGCATAATATATATTCTAATTTGTTATGTTCTGTCATATTTCTCTGTCATAGAGTGCAAAGTTGTTGTATATAATATATATGTATAGCAGTTGCTACTATTATACATATATTATATACAATAACAGCTGTTGTATATTATATATGTATAATAGCAGCAGATGTTATACATCTATATAATATACAACAACTGCTGTTGTATATAATATATGTATAATAGCAGTACATATATTATTTACAATAGCTTTAGGTAAAACCATGTTGATGATTCAACGGATTGCAGATGATTCAACACCGTGCTGATCGCCATGATTCAGTCACTACTGCCACGGAGAACAGAACGATAACAAGTATTATTAAGAGAATAGGTATGCCATGGAGAACAAAACTCTAATTGGTGCTTCGGGTTTAAACTCTTCTGCCATGATCAACAACCCCTAAATAGTTAATTCAAGCATGTGTAATTCTATTATGTTATGTTAACCGAACACGTGATGTGTCATCCACATAACCGAACACAGGTGTTGATAATATTACAAACTATTATATTTATTGTTGGTGTATTTTTTTCTTAAACGGGGTGGATACTCCCATAAATAAAGGAAACTATGCTCAATTTTTTTAATTTTTTTTATAATTATTTGTGTAATATACAAAAATTGTACTTTAATTATACATGAATTAATACATAAAATAGTATGTTTAGGAGAAATGCCATAACTTTTTAACCGTAAATCGGAATGAGGCGATTCTGGCGTCATTGGATTCGTATCGCCTGTGCCTAGCTAGTATGTTTCGGACTATTTTTGGCGATATTCAAGGGGTCAAAATTGACTTTAAAATTAGCAGTTTTATTTTTTCATTGTCGAATTTGGTTCATGTAAGGTTTTTTCATCAATTTTTTTACTATTATAATTACTTTTTCTTGTGTTACCAATATGTTTGTTTCATAGTTGTGTTACCAATACATTTTTCCATAGTTGTGTTACCAATACTTTTTGAATTTTTTAACTATTCTAATTACTATTTTTTCATTGTTGTGTTACCAATAAGTTTTGAATTACTTTTTCACGTTTCATAGTTTATTGTAGTTTACTCATTAGACATCCCTTTAGTAATGTTCCATGATTTATATCATGGCTTGCTTCATATGTGCATCACGGACCCTTTTTAGTAATAATTTTACTAATTTAGCTATAAAGTTCTTATGGACCTTGATTGCTGATGAATTCAAAAAATGTCTAATCACAAGAAAACTGTGTTCTTCAAGATTCCCAATTTACTGACCAGGACCGTTTTAAGTAGTTTGTGTCTCAAAGCAAAGTGAGAATGGAGGTATTTACTCAACCTTTTGTTTTGGTGAAGAAAATAGTCATGACAAGTGAACAATTATACTTTTCTCTTATTTAAATCATAATTTTGTTCTACAGAAACAATTAAGGGGCATTGGTCATGGAGTTGCGGCTGCAAGGATTGAAGCGAAATTGAATGTTGAATAGTGGATCTATGAACAAATGGGTGACATCAGGATAAAGGCAGGATGCATGGAATGTGGCGCAAGCATCGACATAATGGAAAATAATTAATATTTTTTATTATATTGAAAACTCATTGGCGTATTAGTATTGTTTTATCATCATTTTGTTGGTAAAGTTGCTAATAATGATTTTTTTGTTGGTTTATATAATGTTCGCGATGGACTATTTGTTTAGCTTTGTAGTTTTGATTTCTTAAACAGATGGATAGTCCTATAAATAAAGGAAATTATGCCCGAATTTTCTAAATTTTGTACACATTTTTGTGTTTTATAATAAATTATGTGATTACAAGTCTTGGTCGACGCAGTTTTTTGGATTTGTAGACCGTAAAAAACTACTTTGGCATGTTTATTTTTAAATTACATTGTTATGTTGGGGAATAAAATTTTCTCCGTTTTGCAATTATGTACTTTGGAAAATTTTGTTGTTTTACAATTACGTGTGGTCCAATCAGCGATATACATTTTCAAACTGCGGCGTGCCTTCAGGAACAGGCATACCCTAGTGTGTGTGTATGTGTGTGTGTGTGTGTGTGTGTGTGTACCAAATTCCCATTTAAACCCATGCACACCCAAATATATTCCCCCATATAAAATCTCCCACAACCAGTTGACCAAATTACCTTACTAATCAAATTACCAACTATAGCCCTAGCTATATGCATCTACTAATAAAAGCAAGTGAAGCCTCATTTGAGAAAGGGGGAACAAGTGGAGAAGAAAGTAGAGATCAATTTTAGAGATAGAAATAATTTGTAGAGTTAGACTAGATAATTATTTTATTTTTCTTATTTTCTTCTTCTTTTAGATTCAACTTGAAGGAAAATAAATATTAGTGAAAATCAACTTGAGTGTGAGAAATTTCTTTCAATATTTGTTTAGACATCCAAATTGAGGGTTATATTCTTCATTTCAATGATTGTAGTTCAATATCAATTCAAAGAGGTTTGGTCTGATTGTTCTCTTCTCTACTCTTCATATTTTAATGCCTTTGTTTATTTGATTATCATATTTTATATCGTGTTAGGCTAAAAAACCCTTCCAAGGGATGCGATGAACCCATGCTTGATGTTGCTGTAGTTAATTAGATTGATTAATTGAGATATCCCTTTGAACATTAACTCTAAACTTTCACCTTTCAATCTACGCCTCAGGAGAGGAAAATGATTTTCGAGAAAATCAAATTTCAAGACGTAATGTCCATTTTTGAATCGAGCTAGAGATATATTTTTCTCAACTGTGATACTATTTATTGAATTTCAACTCTAAATTGTATTTTATATGGTTAAATGAATTTTAGCGAATTGATTCTAGTGGGTGATTTATTAAAACAAGTTTAAGTCTACTTTCTAAGAGTTTTAGGGGTTTTAAATTTAATTTTTTAAAAGGTTAGTGTTAGAATTACGCTATCGACGAGAGTTGACTTGTGATTGTGATACTAACTTGGGATATTTCAAATGAGTGAATTTATTAATTCGAATAACTAAAATATGTGGTGCAGTATCATCCCTTGTTTGTTCCCACATTTATTTACCTCACTTATCTCTTGTTTTAGTTTATAGCTAGTTGATTTTGTTTATATTTTATTCACTTAGTTGAGTAGGATAATTACCCTTGAAAAGTGTTTTAAAATATATATATATATATATATATATATATATATATATATATATATATATAATCACAAAAAGAAAAAGAAAAATATTTTGGAAGTGAAATTGAGATTATCTTCATGCATTGTTGGATTTACACCCCTAATTACCACTATACAAGTTCATATCGTGTTTGTAGTTATTCAAAAGTTTTGAATGGAAAGTCTTAGTAGTAGTGATACAACTATACCCAAAAGGCAAATCATCAGTTTGTTATCCCAACAATATGCTTTTAGGATTATTACATCTAGTTTATCATTTTGTCATCTATATATGTTATATATCCCTTTTTTCCTATTTAAGTGTTTTCTTAATTGCCTTAAAATGATATTTTTATATTCTTATTATCCTTTGTTTTGCATATGTTGTATTTTTGCATTCTTTACCTCTTTTACATATTGTGCGGGTCTTAAATGTCTTGGATTAAGTATTCAATTTATATTATTATTATTATTATTATTATTATTATTATTATTATTATTATTATTATTATTATTATTATTATTATCTAATGACATAGTTTTTTTTTCTCGATCCTTTGTCATTTAAAAATCCATAAATATGTTTGATATTATAATTTTTTATGCCTTTAATGTATATACTCCGTACATATTTTTGTGTATCAAAACTGGAACAACTCGAACCTTTCATACCAAGTTCAAATTGAAAAATAATTAAATCAATTGCATTATTCAATATAATATGAAAATATTATCATACACAATCATATCAAGGTTAACATTCTTTACGATGGATCTAATATTATCTTATAATACCCTAATGTACTTTTTAATTCAATTTGTTAAGAAACTTACAAGGTAGGAACAAAACTTTATATAAATTCCCCTGAACTATAAAAACACTTGAAGTAAACCTTGGAAAAAATATTTCCTTTAACCTAAATCTTCCATATTCCTAAAAACTACTAAAAATTTATTTCAAACTTTTAGAGAATGAAAATTTCCACCTAAACCCTAGATTTTACGTTTTTATACAGTATAAGAGGCCTTTTTGAAAATAATCGAAGATAAACCTTGGACCACACCTCAACTAAAATTATTTTAAAACTCATCCTACAATTTAGTGGTTTGAAGATTCTTAGTGTGTAGCTAAGGCACATGGGTGGAACGGATACCCATGGCCAACTAGTAAAACACCATGGGCAACCCCTTTTTCCCACCACCCATACAGATATATAAAGAGACCCTTCTCCACCCTATAGAAACCCTAACCTATAACATCCCAAACCCAATAAATTCCCCATAAATTTAGATATTTTTCTTTTCAAAGTTTTGGGTAGTTTTTATTTCTTACTTTTTATGTGTTATTAATATTTGAATTATGTTTTTGTACTTTTGAATTATAAGTAGATATTAAGTTCATGTTTTTACCTTTTATAGGGGAGGCGGGTCAAATTTACAATAATGCTAATTACCAAAACTGACCATAAATACGAATACAGTAAGAAAATAAAGATAAGAATATACGATGTTCGACATGCTAGTGCTGCCTACAACCACGAAGAAGGGAGAGAAGGATTATTTTACTAATATGTGAGAAACACAATTTGAAGTGAAATAAAATGCTAAGTGACCAAGGAATGGGTATATCCATGGGGAAAGGAGAGAAGGATTATTTTACTAATTTAGGAGGAAAACTATTTGCAGTGCTAGAGAATGCAAACTAAGATTTTAAGGCTTGGGTAAAATATTGTTCAATATATCTTCCTCATAACATAGGTGTTCTTTTTATATCTACAATAGTATTGTATATATAAACTATTACTTTGAGCATCCTGATGGCGTCACACTCAATCTCAACCCTTATCTTTTTTGTTGTTATGTTGCACCTGGCGTGTATTCACTTATCTCATCATTATTTTGTGTGAGTTCATCTTTGTCCGTCAAGAATCGATGGCAGACTAGGACTTATAGCGACATTAAATTCTTTGGATGCCACGTTGAAAGATTGGCTCTTTCTTCCTTCACTTTCTATTTACAGGAGTTATATAAAGCAACATGATACCTTCATGAAACCTTGAGCTTTAACGGTGGAAACCCATTCCTCAGTCCTCAATCAGTTTTCGAGACATAGGAACTCTTTATGTGGTTCTTAATTTTTTTATACAATTAATTTGATTTTGATGTAGGTTCTACGAGGGTAAAAATCCAAATTCTAATACAACTTTGAAAATTTCAAAACTCGAAATAAGCCAAAACCAATATCATTATTCTCAAATTAAAAATTAAAAAAAATTCATTTGAGGAACATTTTTTTTTTAATTTAACCCCATGACTCAAACTTAAGTGAACGAGCTCAATTTTGAAGATGCTAATATCGTGAAATTGAGGGGGGTCAAAGTGTAATTAACACTAAAAATGACACTCACAACAAACTACAATATACTTGAATTTACATATATTTATGTTTCAATAGTTTCTAAGAGTGCGCTACAACGATCTTAATGGAATATTTATATGATTTAGTGTCCAACAAATACAGGTCCAAATGTTATCTTATTACCCTAAGCAAACATCTATGTGATAAATTAAATCATGCATAGAGACAAGGAAAATTAAGGAAAAAAACCCTTGTAGGTAAAACCTTTTATTTAGTACTTCAGAAAATTTACAAGGCAATCGACTTACAAACTACTTGATAACCCCTATAACCTTTTGTGCTCAGTATCCACCGATCTGCCTTTGTTGTCAGCATTGAGTTCCCTCAAAAATCATCATTTCAGTCGTGAAGAAACTCTCCACATAGTTGTATGCTAGATACAAGATATATAGGGTTTAAACTTGACTCACTGAAATAAATTCTTAGGGACGTGATTTGTGAATCAAAAAGGCTTTTCAAACTCAAAAGATTGAAAACTTTTGCAAAAGATGAGCAGAAACTGTTTTGGTAAAAGTCTTAGAAAATCTGAACACGATACAGTATTTATAGGCCGTTCACAAATTTTAAGGCGACTGACTCATTGAACAAAATTCAAGGCTCGTTCGAATGTAAAAGGAAAGTTGTTTGAACAAAATAAAATCTCGTTTGAATGAAACACCAATCTCGTTTGAAGCAACTTCAAATGACCTTTTGACAAGTCAGAACAGTATGCCCTTAATTGATGCTCGTTGGATAAAACTATAAACATCCCTTCAAATGAAAACACATTCTTGTTTGAACGATATTGCCATCTCATTTGAACGAGGTTTAAAAAAAATCTTTTTGGAAATAAAAAAGCTCCTATTCGTTTTTGATAAAATTAAACATCGAAAAAATAATTTATTTTAATTAATTTAAACTTTAAATTTCTTTATACCTTTAGGGGATGTTAGGGAGTCATCAAACATGGAGACGCATGCTCGAGTTCGGTCATGATGAATTGTAACGGGATACACCAAACTAGCCAAAAATATAAAATGGCATGTAGTATGAACTATATTAGAACAATTATTCTTACAAATCTCCCCCACTGGATATTCCGGTAAAAAAACAAACAAACAAAGCCGGACACCAAATTAAAATAAAAATATCCTCGAACAAAAATCCTACTACCCTCCCCAAACCCTATAAAAGGAATGACATGAGACATTTTCTTCAAATATCCAATTGTTCTTCCCATTTACATGTTTTTTCTTCATCCGTTGTGTCTTGATTTTTGCTTCAAGTACCTACACACATGAGACAAAGAAATATATCGTGACGCAGCATCTATTTTGAAACAAAGTAAAGTAAAACTCATAAATAAACTCTTCCCCATTTTCTCTCCCCTTTTGTCTTTATCGGAAATAAACAAAGAAGTAAACAAAATCGTGAAAGTAAATCATCACGTACAAGATAAGATATCGTCATAAAAAGATATAAATCAAGCATGTGTAATGATAATCTCAAAGGTAAACACAACCAATTATTTTTGAAAATTCATTTTTTCCAAAAAAAATAAATTTTGCAAATACAACATACAATCCTATATATAATATAAGAAAAATATGTCAAAGAAAATCCATCGCACATATATAGGTATAGACGACCATAAAACATGACACAAAACACATAAGCTTTATAAACTAGTGTAGTATCGATATGTCTAAACATATGGGATAGAATAAATGGGTGTGAACTAGATTCAAATGAATTATAACCCAAACACTGAGATATGTTCAAGAAGTTCTAACTGACCACAAATTTTATCAAACTAAGATTTAGCCTCAAGTGATAAATAAAGTTGAACTTAATGAACAAAAGAAGCACAATGCACACAAGCCTAGAATATTAACGATTCTACAAATCAATAACTTCATGATAAAATAGTCATACTAGGATTCATTGTGTAAACCCGTTGATCTTTAACTAAACTCCCTCCATAGAAAAACATAATCAATATTTTCTATTATATTCTTTATTTTCTTTTAAAGTGATTTCTTTTGAATGATAAAAAAAACTAAAATATTTTGGCCCCCTTTTTTTGGCAATTTTTCTATTTTTATTGCATTCTTTTTTCTTGGGCTCTTTTAAACGGTGGCTTTCACCTAAAGTCAACATGTCTTTCACAACCCTTTCCCAAGTACACTCATATTTTTTCAATAATAAACAAAATCTCTCACCGGCGATGATTCTTACATGAACAAATTCCCCATAGTCACATAAATATGTAGATGAAAAAATTGATGGGAGAAAATCTCACCAAGCTCAAATATACGCAGTGAAATTAAATTCTAACAAGCTCGTGTATGTGTGTGCGAAGGTATATACAAAGTCAAATCCATAAAGAAAATCAAGTTAGAAACAACTCCATAAACATGGTTAAGATCAATCTAAGTATCTAAAGTCATAATCAAATGCCATATCCACATGAAAATTGTGGAGTGAAACGGATTCGAACACACCAATATGCCACACAAAATGTGTAAAACTAAAATACAAAAAAATATATATATATATATATATATTTTTGTAGTTTTTAATTTTTTTATCAAAATGAAATCTTCTTATTATTTTTCAAATATGACTTAATAAAAGAAAAAAAAATATACAAAAGATGCACATGCCATAACACTAGCATATATATACCATGAAACACAACTAGAGTATAACAAACAAAATCATGCAAGCAATCATCCATAATATATAACATGTGAAGAATCATGTGCATGCTTGCGAGAATCAACTAGTCTACCATCTAGCTCCTGCAAAACGAATTTCCTAACATAAATAAATGTATACCTAACTCGTCGGGATTCGGGAACCAAAGGAAAACTAGACTTAAACTTCCTAGGACCCATTCCAAGATCATAACAAAATGACCTCAGGTGACCTTTACAACCACAACGCAAACACGCGTAAACGTGAGGCATGTTAACTATGGTTTGCCATTTTTAACGTCCTTGGATATGTTTGAACCTCTAAAACAAACAATGGTCTTGGATTTGACATTGGAATCACTAGAAACATGTGAGCCAGAGCCATTACTACCAACACTACTAGAGTCTTTTAAATCGTCTTTTTAACTTCAAAATTTTAGACTCGAGAAAATAATTTAACTCTTTCAATTTTATGAACTCCTTCTTCATATGTTAATCTAGTGTTCTAAAAGGCACGCCTAGGCTTGAGGCATGGGAGAAATGCCATGCCTTAAGACTTTTACGCCTTATTCTTGGTAAAAACCTTGAGGCACACTTAAAAAAAAGTTTTAGTGAAACGGTATCACCTTTTAAAGACTTTCTTACAAACCGGACCGATATCTCGTCCAAAACAATCAAAAGACAAATAGTATCCCAAACCCCTCTAGCTCTCGTCCAAAAAAAAGTCTAACATTGCCGACCGACTTTCGACCAAAAGTCTATACGCTTCATTTGAAAGGTGCAAACTACATTTCTTATAGTGAATAATTTTGTATTGATTATTGATTATTGATTATTGATTATTGATTATCGATTATCGATTATTGAATTATTAATATTGATCAGTGTTATAAAAAATGTGCATAGGTGATTTTTTTTACAAATGCCAAGTTTTGTCCTAAGATGTGTATTAAGGTGCGGTCAACGATGGTCAACGTGTTTTGGGGCAAGACGTGAAAAATGCGCATTTTTTTAGTATTTAAAAAAAGTATTTTAATTGTAAATATTCAGTCATATTTTAAAGGTATGCACAATTTTAGTGTTTTTAATAGCCTTGTTATTGTTAAAAAATAATTAAATATATTAAAAAAATTCTTAAATTCCTTTTCACGTCTTTTTACGCCTAAGGCCCGCCTAGGCTCCTAAGACTTAAGGCTTGCCTCCACGCCTTGAACACGCCCCATATTTTTTAGAATCTTGTGTTTATCAATCTTAGAAGGTTATCTCGCTCCCCCTTAATGAAAGAAAACTTATCCCTAAAAGTCTTCTCTCGTACCTTAAGATCATTAATCAAAACACTATCCCTAATGGCACAAACATTAACCTAGAATTTTTCAAGTCATCTAATTCTTTTTTTTAAATCCCGACTCTATCATCACTCTCCTTCTTGGACAATTCTAATATTCTAAAATTTTGTTCCATGTCCACAAGCTTCTCACGAGAGAAATTTATTTGCTTTTGAACAGTTTGCAAAAGTTCCATAGCATCTTTACAACGAAAATTTTCTTTTCCAAGAATCTCAATTCTTTTAGAAAACTTCAAATTCACACGAAACTTTGGTTCATTCTTAACATCATTGTCGATAACTTTTTAAAACTTACTAACCACCTAGTATTCAAAAAGCTGGTGCCAAATTTTATCCCTATTAATCTGAGACAAAATAAGTGCAAAAATTAAAATAAAACATCCAATGCCGATAGAGTCAATCATCACATAGAATAATAAAAATCTTGCCGAATAAACCACCGGCTAAATTCAAAACCAAACTAAAATAACAGAGAGTAATAAACCCCATACAATCTGATAAGAAACTAAATAAGACTGTGAGCGACATGCTCGAGATAAACTGATATGAATCCCTACAATAGGAATAGAAAAATAGATGCGTCTATCCAAATCCTGCAACATCAACATCGGTTGCAGCTACGTATCCCTATAATGAACTTAGGTTTGGCATACCTATGGTTGGACACCTAAAAGGTTTTGAAAATATTTGATCGCAAGGGTTAGAACCCAAAATATTTTGAAAATATTTAACAAGTGACTAAATTGCAAAAATTTAAAAATGCATGAATGATCTTCATATTTAGGCTAGTGTCGCACTCTCTTGAGGACAGACTCACCCCTCAACTAATATGCACAGCTAACGCTTTCTTTATATGCCACCTAGTCCTCTACGCCGTTACTAGATACTTGACATAATTCTTTCCTGACGCCCTACTCTAACCCAAGTATGTTTAAATATATTATGTATATGTTATTCATCACTTTAACTTAAATAATCATCTTCCCTTTGAGTCCCTATATATTTTTTATGTTATGTTAGTTGTAAAATTTATTTTTGAATCAATTTTATTTTTATTGAAACCTATTTCGGAAAATCCCTATATATTATGGCATGTGAAATTTTATACGAAATATATTATATACTAAAATAGTTAAACTCAATTTGCTATTGATTTTGATAATAGATTTTTATGCCGTCAAGATTGTTTTACCAAATAAAATATTACATAATATTTATTTATTCAGTACCCAATATGCTCGAATTTCGGGCTCTCGTCTTTCTTCTCGAATTTTCCTAGACTTTCTAGCCCCAACAACCCGTCTAATTGTTTTTCCAAATTGTTCCATTATCAACACTGCAATGTCAACAAAAAAGTTATCAATTTTCGAGCATATTGGGTACTGAATAAATAAATATTATGTAATATTTTATTTGGTAAAACAATCTTGACGGCATAAAAATTTGCTATCAAAATCAATAGCAAATTGAGTTTAACTATTTTAGTATATACTATATTTCGTACAAAATTTCACGTGACATAATATATAAGGATTTTCCGAAATAGGTTTCAATAAAAATAAAATTGATTCAAAAATAAATTTTACAACTAACATAACATAAAATTTAAATTTAAATTATATAATTACACATGAATATTTAGTAAATCATTGTGTAGAACATATATTAACATATCACATTAACTAATAATATTTTTTCGTTATATTAACATATCACATTAACTAATCGTTGTGTAACAAAAATGGCTAAAGACTTTATTGTGTCTAAATAAAGACTGAAAAAAATTGAAAAATTACCTTTTCAGAAAAAAAAATTAATAAACATAATCAACCTCTAATTGTAACATTATCAACAATTTATATACAACAAAAAACAAAAAAAAAATACCTCACAATATTTAACCGTAAGCTTCTGAGTTTGAAATTGTGAAATTTTTTTGTGATAAACCTTATCACAATGGGGTAGATAAAGAAGTAAAAACTAATTAATAGGTGGTTGGAAGTTAGAAATATGGTTGAGGAATTTATGAGGGGTGATAGTTAAATAATAGAGAAAGTGTGGGGGAAGATTGAAAAATGATGGAAGACTAAAACGGAACATGATGCTTCGCTTAGTCCGTTATTCTGGCCCCACGTAAAATGAAACATGATGTTCCGTGGAAGATTTTTTTTATATACGACACCGTTTTGTGTGTCAAATGAGTATATTTACTTTATACCTGTAGCATTTTCATTTTGTTTTACCGGCTAAATTTACACTAGCAATGTGTATTTTTAACATATCCATAAGAGATGCTCTAACATACATCAAAACATTATTTTTGTTCTTTTAGCATACCCATAAGGGTTGCTCTTACCGTTTCATGTTTTATTTTTCTACTTTATATTATATTAAAGCATTTTCAATGGTTGTGTAATAGTTAATTTATAAAATTTACACGAGATGTGATATTTCAATAGCCAACAGTAGTGTATATACTTTGGTCAACTAAGCAAATTGTATAATGAATGTTTACATGACATCATCAATATAAATTGTCCTATCAACTTTCTTTCTTATCAAAAAAATTTAAAATGCTATATCTTTTACCCTACACTTCTAATTTTTATAAAATTTATATATTATACAAATTGGCATCAAGATTTATCAAACAATATTCATATTCAATATTTAAAAAAAAAATCATAAAATGCACCCATTTGATATGGGTTTGTGTCTCATTGATCCTTTTTAATCTTCACACAAAAAGTAGTAGTGTATAATTTTACTTTATACTTTATATACATAATTTATGCAAAAAATATACACAGCTATTAAATATGCTCTTAGGGTTGCACAAGCTCTTGACTCCCCCATAATATTAAGTTAATTTTTTGTAGATAGTGTTAGAAAGAAATTTTTGAGGTGCCTTTGATACGACTTTTTTTCCCATTTCACACAACTAATTAAACAAGTCAAATATATCGAAGGCCCTAAATTTATTTTTAAGGATTCATTTACTTTTATGCACGTTTCGTGGTGTTTTCTCATACATGCATACATATATATATATATATATGTATATATATATATATATATGAACTTGCAATTCAAAATGACATTAGACATATTAGTAGATTGCCACAAAAATATATGGCGTAAAACAGTATGACTATACCAATCGTGTGTGTAAGGTTAAGTATATGGAGTTGTTTTCCTTTTTTTGACGAGGAAAGAAAATAAACAAGTACATTAAATTGTGGCAAATAACCATTACACCTGCCATCAAAAGGAGCTATTATTAATCTTATATTACATGGAATAAGAAAAATTTGGAAACGTAGGAATCAACATACGTTAGTAGATTGCCACAATATTTTTATAATTTTTTTTGACGGAGAGGAAAGAAAACAAACAACTACACTATATTGTGGCAAATAACCATCACACCTGCCATCCAAAGGCAGACCAAGTGTCCAAAATAACCATCACACCTGCTATTATTAATCTTATATTAAATGGATTAAGAAAAAACTGGAAACATGGGAATTAACATACATCAAGCAGACTGTGTCCAAAATGTGAGCCCATGATATAACTTAAAAAAAATAATATACAACTAACTTTCGGTTCGTTAAGACACCGACCTTCTTATATCTGAACCCAGCCGACTATGGTCCCAAACACTATCTGCCTGTCTCCGACGTGGAAAGCATGGTAATAAATTAACACGTCGGTCATGTTAGGTCCTTATGTAAGTCAATTTAGATTGTATTTGTATTTGTCCTTTATTATTTATTTAAAGTTACAATGTAATATTTATTTATAATCCATACACAAAAAATATTGGATATTTTAGGGATAAATACTAATTCTTCAAAAAAACAAAAGAAAAAGAAGAAGAGTTCATATAGAAAATAAAATATGAATAAGTATGTATACTTTGTTAGAAAATATAAAATTACATAATTGGGAGAGAAAACTAAATGAGATCTTAATTTTAATATTTATCATCATATAAATGAGTCCAATGAAATATAAAAATTGATAAATAAAATATAAATATGTTATTTCTGGCGTATTAAATCAGATTTTAGGACATTGGTTTCATTATTTTTATATTGTATAGTAATTTCTGTAGGTCAATTTTTTAAATGTGTAAAATAAAACCAACCAAAAAATATTCAATAAAGTTTATTTTTGATAATGAAAAGTAGTAAAATCAAAAGCATATTTTTTAGATCAAAATAGTACGGTACGACAAAAATTCGTGCCGCAACGCAACCACCCTTAAGTGTTATCTTGACAATTGCAATGTTCTTTTACCATTGTTATTTTCATAACTTCGTTCTATTACATTAACAGTCTTACAACAAGGACCCAACAATAAAAGTATTTTGAAAGCAAGATTTACTTACTAAAATTTAAAAATACCAACTACGGGAGACTTGAGACTAAATCTTTATTTTATTTTCTTTAATCTTTTACTATTGATATACAGGTAACTTTCGTAACTTTGTGTTAAAAGACAATTCAAATGCTAAATGCTTAATGGAAATTGACGATTTTATGATGAAACTTTATTCCAAATTTATCATTATTATTTTCCTCAAATGATATAACTATAATTTTTTTTATTGTAATTAATAATAGAAAACCGCACAACATAGCATGCCTTTAGCATATAAAGTCAAATTATTTCAAACAAATATTATACATTTAGAGTTTTATCTGAAAGTAAATAGACTTTTCAGTATTAAAATAAACATAACCTTACTAAAAAAACATATTTTTAATATTTTAGTGCACCGTCCCTTATTGTAAACATTTGACAAGAGGCGCAATTAACAAAAAATTAAAAAAAATCACATAAACTTTTTATTAGAAAAAATAATTATCTTCTCAATCGAAATAGGGGCCCATTCTTTTGGAGAATTAAATAACTCTATCGTGTTGATTCCGCGTAAGGTGTTCTATAAAAGCCCATTGCAAGGGGTTTATCTCTCACACCACACACTTGCCTGTTAACTTTACCAGCTTAGCTTGTTGGTTTTTATAAAGGAGATTGAACAGGAAATGGCTGAGGAAGCACATCACCAACACATGAAAGAGGTTATGACAGAAATGGTAGAAGAAACACCTCAACTCCACCAGCCCAAGACTGATGAGTGTGACAACAACACCATCAAAATTCATAATCATAGTGGGGTTGAGACTGAGGATCGTGGTTTGTTCGGGAAAAAAGAAGAGAACAAGTCTGAAGATGAGGTGATATCCCAAACAGAGACTAAGGTTGAAGAAGAGAAGAAGCATGGCGACCTATTTGATAAATTTCACAGATCAGATAGCAGCAGCTCTGTAAGTTTTTCTTTCATGCACATGTCTTTGTATCATATGTATAGTGAAACCATAAAGGTCCATTTTGAAGGGTCCCGATAATACAACACGAAATAGCATCAAAGTAATTCGAATTTGATTTCGGACATGAAATCATGTCGTGCCATTATCGTGTCAATCACTACTGGTTTTGTGCCGTGTTATTAGTTTTTAAATTTTTGTATTTTCGTGTTTTAATAATTGGGTGCTAAATTTATTAATGGAGTTAGTCATATTAGGGTTTTTATTGTGAAGTTTCGTGTCGTGTTAGACAAAAAAAGGGACAAAAACACTAATTGTTCCCCTGAAAAATGAAAATGACACTCGATTTGTAACACAAGCCAAAAGACTATTTTAGATTTGAATGAGCCCAACGAGTTTAGGGTAAAAGCTGAAATGGTTTGTATATTGATATGTCCGAATTCATTTACCCGTCCAAGTAGGGTCAAGGTGACCGAATTTATTTACGCATTAATATATGAAAAAGACAATAAATATATTGGTCCTAAAAAAATTGAGACACATAATTTTTTTTCAAAAACGGATCTTTAACATAGAAGTACACAAATTTATCTTATTGTTTTTTAGAATTTTTATGTTATACATTGCGAAAAAACAAATTTGAAAAGTTTAATTATGAATATGACATTGATTTGCAATTTGAAAAGATGTGGCATTTATTTCAAATGTCTTCTATATATTAAAGTTTTAATTTCCTTGGTCTCATAATTTCAGTCAAGTGATGAGGAAGAAGTGGAAGATGGGGGAGAAAAGAAGAAGAAAAAGAAAGGGCTAAAAGGAAAAATCGAGGAGAAAATATCAGGAGATCACAAGGATGACGTAGTCCTTACAGAGCCAACTATTGAACCACAGGAGAAAAAGGGTTTACTAGATAAGATAAAGGATAAACTACCAGGCCATAACAAGGACAAAGAGATACCTCCTCCATCTGTGACGGCTTCGGCGTCCGAGTGCACCACCATCGATGGTGAGCCTAAGGACAGCAAAGGAATACTTGAAAAGATTAAGGAGAATCTTCCACGATACCATCCCCAGAATGAAGAATACAAGAAAGAAAGTGAAAAATAGGGTGTCTCTCATTAGGAAAGCAACATTGTGTTTTATAGTCAGTATTTGGGTTCTTATTGTGTTTGTTGTGATGATTAGTCGTGTTATCTATTGTTTGCTAAGTTTGATTCAATCCATATCATATTGTTAATGGATTGATGTACTTTGTTTGTGACACACATAGTGTGAAACTTCGGGAAATAAAATGTTTAATTTTACACTGTGCTTTCTGATTGTTTTATTCCAAATAAATGAGTAAATAACCACGGTTATCTCATAAGTATATTCATGAAGCTTACAAAATGTCAAAGATCTACTTGTAATTGATGAACTTTATTTACTAAAAGAAAACTTTAAGGTGTCTATAGCTCGAAGAGGAAATAAAATGGGTTTAAAAAAATTGACTTGCTGTTATAGTTGCATGGGATCCAAAACTAACGAAAACCATGAGTTCACTAACTTGACCGTTAATTGACCAACTTTTTCAACTAAAAATCATTTTAGCCATGAATAGATTAATACATATATAAGAAAATTACCAAAATGTTTAAATGTCTTTTCAAACTGCTTTTTTTTTTATATAAAACTATTTTTTTATATATGTAATTGTTTTTTTATATATAAACTGTTTATATATAAAAATGAATATTTTTATATATAAACAGTTTTTCATGTAAACTATTTTATATAAACTGTTTTTCATGTAAACTATTTTATATAAACTGTTTTTATACATAAAAAAAAATTAAAAACTGTTTTAAACTGTTTTTTAGGAGTTATTATAGAAAAAAATGTTTTTAAACAATTCTTTCATGTAAACTATTTTATATAAACTATTTTTAAATCTAAAACGTTTTCTCAAATAAAGATTATGTTTTCGTAACCGTCATAGAAATAAAGAAATTTACTGTTTTAAAAATGTTTTCTCTAATTAAAAATAACTATTAAAAAATTATTCTTAAAAAATGTTATTTTTTAAAACAGTTATAAAAATATTATTTGTTAAAAAAAATAGATTTATTATCAAGAAGAAGAAATTAAAACAAAAAAGACTTCATGTTCTTCAACCAAGTAAAATCCCCCCACCCTAACCCAACTGCAACCACCCACCGCCATCCCTCCAACCCCCACCCAACTGTTCTCTCTCTCACACGGACACACACACACGGACACACACAGACATCTAAATCCCCCAATACCCTACACTCCAAACCCTAATCCACACCCATTGCAACTAGCAACAATATTTAACCACCACCATTGAAATCAATCGGCCAGCACTAGAATGAAATCCAATTGAAAATAAATCTAGAAATCAAATCAAATCGAAATCCAAAAACAAAAACAAAATAGTGTGTTAAAATTACAGTGAAGGAAAGCAGTAGAGAGGAGGGTCATTGAGGGAGGCATCATAGTTATTTACTTTACTTTACTCTTTCTATCTCAAATTATATATATAGACGTGTATGTACATGAAGAGAGTAGGTAAGAAGGGTAGCCAATTGGGATTAGGGGAGCATTGCCACCGGTGGCGATGGGGGTGTTGTAACTGGTGCTGGGGCATCTTCACCTTCCGGTGTATGAGAGAGAGGACCTCTCCAAATCAATATTGTGTATTGATTTGAAAAAAATGGCACATGCATTTTTTTAATAAACAAGGGGTATTTATGGTATTTGAGTGCTGATGGTATAGCTGTTGGACGACACTTAGCTGAAGACGTTAAAATAACACCCATATAACTATAATGCAAACTATCATACCCCAAGCCCCTACCCTACAAAATAATATGACAATTCAATCGAGTCTAACATAATAAATCAGTCAATCATAATATTAAACATCTTGTACTAATGTTTAGTGCACATGTCATATCACCTCTCTAGAGAGAGATGGCGAGAGAAATTAAAGGTCAAAACCCTCCATGGCTCTATATGTTTTTGAAGTAAAATATATTTACTACTTCTTAATGTATAGGCTTGTAGAACAATGGTTAAATTAACATTAATTGATCGACAAGTAGTTATAACAAACAGGAGTGGCAATAAATATTGTCTTATCATGTTACATTGAGTACATGTCGAATATCAGTAAATATGAATCCAGTTCATTTCATAAATCGTATCAAGTACCTTCTTGCAAACACTATCTAATTATTAAACCTAAAATATAGATCAACACACTTGTTAATAAAAAAAGTATGTTCCCTAGAGGTCTAACTCAAATTAAAAAATTTTAATTAATTAATATGTACTTTAAATAAAATCATATTTTAATTAAACCACATTTTAATTTTACCGACTAAAATTAATTAGTCCAATTTCATGTTCATAATGTAATTTATAAATGCTACAAATAAAAGCTTTCACACAATCAACACATGATTTTTGAGTGAAAAATCTTACAGGAAAAAACTCAATCGCACCCAACCCCACAATCTAATATTACTAATATTTTTTCTTATATTACAATGGTATACACACGACTTACATATAAGTTTACGATAATATCACGAAGTCTTTCCCTTGAGATCTCCTCTACCAAAAGAGGGTAAATTTAAATCAAATCTCTACACACAAGGCCCGACAACAAACAACGATGTACCACACCAAGATTTTATTATATACTAACCATTTTGGAATTCATTGGCTTTAGAAAATTTTAATATATTCTCCTTTATTTATTCATGAAAATGTCTATTAATTTCATCTCAAGAATAAAGGAAATTCTCAACAATAATGAAAAATTTAATAATTTTATCCCTCAAGGCATAAAAATAGTTTCAACATAAAACTAATATATATTACTCACGTCTATATGTTTCAAATTTCCATAGTCTATTAACAAAAGTCATCGACTCGGATGGCTTAGTTCAATTAAATCACAAGAATCTTGAATGCAATTAAGACATAAGAGACAACATGATTCAGTGATACATAATAAAAATATGAAATATCCAAATACTTGACATCATCCCATAACTAAAATAAAGTGCATAATGTTAGAATTGTTGTAGCCAAATCTCAAATTCATATGCGATCTCTACATAACAACCTTCTTACCCTTATCCTTCGATGTGCATAAAAAAGGAAGGGGGCAAAGAAGTAAGTCGAATGCTAATAAAAACAATAACCAAATAAGCAATTAATGTAATATAATCGCAATAACTAAGGCCATATACAATGGGTACCATAAACCCATTGTGAGTCCTTTAAATGGGTCACATCGAGAGGATAAATCGTTAAATGAGGAAGGTGATTCGTTAACCCTCCCTCAAAGTTACGAGAAGCTACCGAATTTGCTAAGGGAGGGGACAAGAGTTCAGACGGGTAAATATTTTATGTTAAAAGTCTAAATGTCTAAGTTTTTCACATCTTAGCGAGACGTGGAACTGTTTTCTACTCAGCCTCTCGGAACTGTTTCACGTTTGAAGGGAAGGATGCCTAAATGTGTAACACTCCCATGTTTGGTTCAAACATGAAAAAATCCCACGTTTGACCACTTTTCAAGCGTTTCACTGCGAACCAACTCCCGTTTTCATTCGTTAATACTACAAAGGTATGGGATCCCATTGTGGATGATCTAATAGGAAGAGATCAATTGTCCGTAATCATCACAATGATATATTAGTAATCCAGCTACTAACTTATGAGAAAAATGTTGCGTGAATATGTGCTTAATATTCGAAAGCATTTGAAGCATGTAAATGTTAAATTGAAACTAGTATACGGTTGAGAAATGTAAAATCATCCAAGTTATATAACTCTAAAATCATTGATGTTTGAAACCAAATTAATTGAATTTTAATGAGGATAAATATTTTGTTAAAATCAAACAATTTTGATTAAATCTTGTCAATTTTAGTCCTAATTGTGAAAATTAGTGAGCCCAATTAAATATATAAATTAACAAAGAAAATATAAATGTGTTATTTATTATATAATCAGTATTTTAGGATGGTGCTTTCAATGTTTTAATTTCCTATCGAAACTTTGGTAAATAATTTATTTATATGTGTAAATTAAAACAAATATATAGTTTTAATAATTTCGGTCTCGATAATTTTGGTCTCCGATAGTGAAAACTAGTAAACCAAAACCATATTTGTTTGGATCGTATACGGTAAAAAATCATATTACAACCACCAAAACTATTATTTTATCAATTCATTTATGTTTTACCATTGTAACTTTGACAACTTCAAGCTCCTATTTTAACAGTCTCGTAGTAGGGAGTTAATAATAAAATTATATTAAAAGCAAGAGTTGGACTAAGATTTAAAAATACAAAATTTTCACTGAGTTGACCAAGTCTAGGATATTTAAGACTAAATCTTCATTATTTTTGTTTTATCCTTTAAAATTAGATGAAGGATAAATTCAGCATCAAGAGACAAATCAAAATATAATGAAAATTTATTCTTAATTTACGCTTATTGTATTGCAATATGGTACTATTATAATATTTGAATGTTACTGTTGATGTAAAAAACTAGATCACTCTAATTCTTCAATCACACATAAATAAATAAGACAAAGATTTTTAAAGTGGTTCGGCTAGGAATAAAGCCTACGTCCACTGTTATGTTATTGCTGAGTATTTGTGGAATTCTTGATTACAAGTTCTCTCAAGAAATTCCGATCCCCTTGAATGGGATTGATACAAGGTATTTATAGCCTCAAGGCTGTACATGAAAGGTCCAATACATTAAATGATATACATATGAATGGGTAATACATTTAATGCAGCGTGTGCGTCAAGAATCTAATGAATAGTTGAACAGTTGTCCGTCTGATAATTGATGACACGGCCGAGGTGCAGTTCGGACCGCCTTAGTTGCTCGTTGATCAAGAGTTCCTCGGAGTGCTTAGAGTATCTCGGGATGATATAGTTCCTCGGATGGAGTTCCTCGGCATGATAGAGCTCCTCGGTGTATTCTCGTTGCTCGGTATCAACCACGGTTATTCAGTAAATGATCTTCCTCGCTGTTATTGTGCCACGTAGATCGACACGTGTCTTCATACTATTCGTCCACATCAGCATATTAATTTTGGTATCAACAGAAGCCCCCAATGTTTCATATTTCGAACTTTGAGGAGTATGGGACATTCTTTCTCGTTATATGGTAATATTAAATGACCTTCCTGGGTTTTAGGAGCATTGTATTCAAATTTCCTTCTCATTTCGCAGTTTCCGCCTTTTTATAAGCGCTTCGATCTTCGTGCAACTTTTGTCTTTTTAGCCGCCGAAAGTTTAGTAGTTTCTTTTTAGTAATCATTTCTTTCGCCGTTTCCCAATGCAAAGTATTTAAACTCCTTTGGTAACCATACCGTCGTCTACACTTTCCATTTTTCTGCATTCAAGTTTTCTATTCTCTTCCTCTCTCTTGTGTGTTCGTCATTGTTTCCGTTCGTTGTCAACATATCTCCTTTCTTTCTGTAAGCTCTTCTTCCTTTCTTCTGCATCTCTTTTATTCAATATGGTTTATATTGTTGAATCTGCTGAGAAATTTCGTTCTGACTTTTCCATTCCTTCTTGGGTAACTCTAGAGGTTCTTTCTGAGCCTTTAGATTACTTTCGATTGGCTGAGGGACATTGGTTCCCCAGTCTTTTCATTGCTGAATGTGGTTTTTCTTTTCCCCCAAATCCATTATGTCTTGAGTTTTGTCAATATTTTGACCTTGTTCCTGCAAAAATAGCCCCCAATTCATGGAGAATAATTAACGGGGTGCACAAGTTAAATCTAACTCATGGGACTCGTATAGGGATCCCAGAAATCATGTACTGCTATAAATGGGCCACTTTAGATAATATTTATTATTTAAAAACTAGGTTTTTAAATAGAGCCCTTGTAGTTAACCTCCCTGATTCAAATAGAGATTATTTTGAGCATGGGTTGGTCATAAAAATTGGCAACACGCGCCTTTATCTGGGAATGAAGTATACAACGGTCCCAGATGCCCCCCATACGGCAATGGGATAGGTTTATTTTTCATTTTTATTTTACTTATGAAATTGCGTATTCATCATGTTTGACAAAATGTGTGACTGAGATTTATGTATTTATTTGCAGTTGATAGTAAAAGAAAAACTCCAAAAGAGTCGGAAGTGAATATCAAGCATTTAAAACTTATCTGGAATTTGCATAAGACGATTGCAGACGAGCATATTAGATCTGCATCATATTTGCTGCAGTATAAGAGCTACACAACCTCTTATACTGCTCGCCCTGTTGAACCAGCCTCAACACCAGAAAGTTCATCTTCAGATTCTCATATTCCCCTATCCCAGAGAATGGGCAAGAAAAGAGCTCCTCCTGCTCTATTTGGTGAAATTTCTTCTGCTGTTGAAGCAAAGAAAAGTAAAATTGATGTCCCAGAGGGGACTAAAAAAGTAGATGCCAGTTCCTCCAAATTTGCCGAAAAGCCCCCAGTGGCCCCGAGCAAGAAAAGTGCTAGTGCTGATGTAATTACAATATCTCCGACCAAGACTTCTTCCTTGGTTGATGCTGCTAACCCTCCTTTGAAGAGATCGAGGAAATCATCCTCGGTTAATCTTGCTGGAACTGCATCTTCTCTACCCGCTGGTGGTAGTAGTATTTCAAAAATCATTCTTCCGAGCTCTTCAACGAGCTCAGTTATACCCGAGGTTCTCGGGGTTGATGAAAAGATTCCTAGGGATACACTGACATCCCTAGCTGCTCGCCATCTTTCTTCAGTAAATTTCTCATACCTTTAGTCTTTTTTTTTTTTTTTTTTCTTGAAATCTTGTATTTGTGTTGACTCTATTGTTTTCCTTATCTTTCAGCTGGTGAATTGTTTCAATACCATCGTGAAGAAAGATCAAGCTATTAAAGCTTCTAGTTCCTCGTCCGATGTTGACGATGCCCTCTTGGGTTTAGCCCAATCTGTGAAAGAATCTCGCCAGCAGTACGTCGAGGAGAAAACTGCCTGGGAGAAAAAATTGGCTGCAGCTGAGGCTGATAAGATGAAGATGGCTGAAACCTCCAAGAATTTGGAGGAGAAGGTGAAAAGCTTAGAGGTCAATCAGCAAAAGTGCAATGACCAACTGAAGAAGGCAGAAGAAGAACTGTCTATCCTGCGAGACATCAAAATCCAGAAAGAACAATTGGATGTCAAACTCTCCTCGGAGAAGTTGAAAAGAAAAGTTGCAGTTAGGAAACATTTCAGTGCTGGTTGGGAAAAAGGATGGGATAAAGGGATTGCAGCTATGACATCTCAAGTCAAATATGGGGAGTTGAAATACTTCCATGACGGTTGGGTAGCTGCTCTACAAGAGCTAAAAACCCAAGACGATTCTGAGCTATTCCAAAGGCATCTCCCTGGTCCTCCTCCACCAATTGTGGAAGAAGAAGAAGATGAACCTGCATCAGATGAATCTTCCATAGCTGTGGATTTCCCAATCTCTGCTTCTCAACCCTCTGTCATTGAGGACATTTCTTCTATGCCTCCTCCTGCCGAGAAGATTTCTACCGACCAAGCTGTTGTTATCACCGAGCAACCGAGCTCCTCGTCCCAGCCTCCCGAGAAAGTCTTGGGAGACAAGGAAAAGGTGTGAAGTTGTTCGGTATCATTCTTATTTTTTATCATTTGTAATCGAACACTGTAATCCTTTTATGATCTAATAAAATACTTCTTTACTCATCGCCGTTATTGATGATTCTTTGTTGATTGTTGTCTTTTTCTTGTCTTTAGTTTGTTACTAGAATGGAACTAATCTCTTCTCATGATACCGAGCTGATGCAGCAATGTCACCAATACTATAGGGCTGGTCATACAGACCTTAGTTCTTCTGAAATTGCTGACATTCTTGGTCATGATGCTTCAGAACAGGCGACTGAGGCTTATCGGTATTTGAAAAGTTTACTCGACCGAGCTGTAGCTAACAATATCGCTTATTATGAATTGATTGAAGAGCTGCATTGTTCCTTAAAGGATCTCCAAGGCCAGCACAATAGATCGATGGCTTCATTACACGAGGAATATGAAAATAGATATCAACAACTTTCCTCTGATACAGGTCATAAAAAGATCATTGCTGCATATGACATTAGGGAAAGGACCCTAAAAGGTGAAGCTGAAGGCTGCCGACAAATTGCCGAGATCCTGGAACAAGAAAATAATAGTCTGCAGAAAAGATTGGCTCAATATGAATCTGTTGCCTCCTCTTCCACTGCATTAGTACCAGTTACTGATGAAGGTTTTTCGTTTCTAGAGGTTGAAAACGCCAAACTAAGGCAAGAGTTGGATGACTTGAAAAAGTCTATTATTCCTGTGACTGCTCGGGGACGAGGAAGGAGTTCTCGGGGACGAGGAAGAATCGTCGAGGAGCAAAATTCTCCAGTTGCTTCTCGGAGTCGATCAAGAGTTCTTAGCCGTAGTGTTGAAGAATCTCGCACCCAATCTACTCTGGAAACTCAAGCATTCCAACTGAATATTAAGGATCGTGCTTTGTCTGATTTGTCTAAGAAAAATTTATCTTTAGAAGATCAATTGGCTGCGATGAAGTCTGATCTGAATAATAAAGATGCTCTTATCAAGAACTTTCTCGAGCAAGTAGATAGATTAACTTTCCAATTCCATAAACAGCCTCGGGAGTTCTGGAATGCAGGCTATAATGAAGCTCTTTACCATTTGGATGATCGCCTTGAAAATGCTAACAACGAAGGTTATAAGCAGGGATGGTTGAACGCCCTGGGTGTATTAAAATTGGAACAAGGTCATTATTTATGGGATTATCATGCTCCTGGATTGCTAGACTTGCCTGTTCCTCCCTATAAATTGGATATGGCATGGATTCCTGCTCGTTCCATTCCTCGGAGTTTGATCTCTAAATATCTTGGTGATTATAACCTTCATTCTCAAGTTGAAGTATCTCGTCCTGAGCACCTGTTGGATACTCCTACAATAATGAATGTCAGAATGCTGAAGGACATGAACTTTATTAATTCTCCTCTTTGTCTAGAGGATCCTCCTGCTGGCGAGGAACCTGTCTCAAAGGACAGAGGAAAGAAACCAATAGAGTAGGAATCTTTAATGTAATAGTTAGCACATACATGTAACATGTAATACATTTTTATCTTAATGAAAGAGTTTCATTTTCTGTTTTGCCAATAGCTATTTTTCTGTTTGCAAATTATATGGTTCATCAACCAAATTAGAATTTATAATAAGCATAAATTGTTCAAAATTGTTTCCAACCAACCAAGGTGGATAAATAATGTTTGTCGACCAAACACAGTTGATGGGTTTCTATCCCTGACCAACCATACTTGGTTCAATTTTCAAATATAAACATGTGTCCGACCAACTAAGGTCAATACTTTTATCCTCGTCGACCAACTACAGTTAGTGGGTTTTTATCCCCGACCAACCATACTTGGTACAGTTTGGAATATTTTGTTCTTTAAAGAACTTTTTGTAATAATGTTACCTCCCGACAAACATAAGCTGTAATGCGAGAGTATATAAAGTCTTACCAACCGTAGTTGATCATGCTGGTCTACACCTCCTAATCAAAGGAGTAGTAGGGTTCTTTCGAACTTTTTGGCTCCTTGGAGCATGTCCTCCTAACCAAAGGAGGTTGGCTACTTATAGCACTTTTGCTCCGTAGAGCGCTCCGGAGAGCTTATCCTCCTAACCAAAGGAGGTTGGCTACTTATAGCACTTTTGCTCCGTAGAGCGCTCCGGAGAGCTTATCCTCCTAACCAAAGGAGGTTGGCTACTTATAGCACTTTTGCTCCGTAGAGCGCTCCGGAGAGCTTATCCTCCTAACCAAAGGAGGTTGGCTACTTATAGCACTTTTGCTCCGTAGAGCGCTCCGTAGAGCTTGACTCCGTAGAGCATGGCTCCGTAGAGCATGACTCCGTAGAGCAGTCTTCTTCTTGTCAAGCAGTGTAGTGTTCAACACTAATATTCCCCGAAAAACTTTCAACAGAAAGAAAATGGTGAACCATCCTCGTTTTATTCATAATGAAGGAAATACTTTACATTTTTCATTACTGATAATACTTTCGCAGGTGTTCAGCATTCCATGCATTCTGAAATTCTTCTCCTTCTAGAGTTGCTATTCTGTAGGTTCCAGGTCGAACAACCTCTGTAACTCGGTAAGGTCCATGCCAGTTTGCTTCTAGTTTATTTTGTTTCTGAATGACTTTCTTCAGCACATAATCACCCTCCTTCAAATCGCATTTCTTCACCCTTTTGTTGTAGAACAGAGCTGTTCGTTGTTGATAAGCAGCATTCCTAATGGCTGCCTCTTCTCTTACTTCTTCGAGCATGTCCAAATCCATTCTTCTCATCAAGTCACTGATCGGAGAGTTGAAATTCAGCACTCTATGCGTTGGGAGACCCAACTCGGCCGGTATTACAGCCTCACTTCCAAATGCTAGCATATATGGTGATTCTCCAGTTGCTGCTCGGGGAGTTGTTCGGTAGGCCCATAATACTGATTGGAGCTCATTAATCCAATTTGCTTTAGCTTCACTTAGCCTCTTTTTCAACCCATTTAGTAATGTTCTATTCGTCACTTCAGTCTGTCCATTGCTTTGGGGATGGCCTGGTGCTGAATGAAACTTCAAAACGTTCGATTGATGACAATAGGCAGCAAATTCTTCATTATCAAATTGTGTTCCATGATCTGTGATGAAAGCATGAGGGAGACCATATCGACAAATGATATTCTTCCATACAAACTGGTATACCTTCTCGTACGTCATATTGATAAGAGGCTCAGCTTCCACCCACTTAGTAAAATAGTCCACTGCAACTACGAGATACTTGAATCTTCCTCGGGTGGTCGACAGTGGTCCAACCAAATCAATTCCCCACATGGCAAATGGCCAAGGGGAAGTTATTGGTGTTAGCAATGCTTGTGGAGTTCGTCGGATGGAAGAAAAACGTTGGCACTTGTCACATTTCTTGGCATAGGCTATACAATCAGCCCTCATTGTCGGCCAGTAATATCCCTGTGTCATCACTCTTTGTAAAAGTGTTCGACCTGCTACATGAGCTCCACAAGATCCTTCATGGATTTCTTCAATCAATTCTTTCACCTCGGTGGGATGTACACATCTCTGCAAACCTGCCATAATTCCTCGTCTATACAAAATACCATTAGTTAATACATACCGAGCAGCTTTATACTTCAGTTTCTTGGCAGCGAGTTTGTCCTCCGGCAATTCGCCCTCTTCAACATATTTCCTGATTGGATCCATCCAAGATGGTCCTAAATCAAGGGTAATCACATTCGTTGTCAGATCTTCATCTATGCTCCGACCTTCTAATACTTCAATCGGTATGGTTCTTCGCATCTCGGTACGAGTAGCTGATGCTAGTCGGGCCAGTGCATCTGCTTGTACATTCTCCATCCTCGGTATTCTCACCAATTGAATGGCCTCAAATTCTGTCAATAATTTCATCACCTTTGCATGATATTTGATCATTAAATCTCCTTTAACCGCATACATTCCCATCATCTGATACACAATTAATTGAGAATCACTGAATACCATCATTTGTTGTGCTTCCATAGTCTTTGCTAGATTAAGACCTGCTATCATGGCCTCATACTCTACTTCATTGTTAGAGGCTTTGAATTGGAATCGCAAAGCATATTCCATGTCAATCTCGTCTGGGGTGATCAAAACAATTCCTGCTCCACAACCAGCTGTGCAGGATGATCCATCTACATATAATCTCCATGTAGGTATTTCGTCTTCAAATTTCTTATCTGTCAGAGTTCCTCGATAAAATATCTGCTGTTTTCTTCCATCATCCCCCGGTATCTTTTGCTCCTCGTCAGTCATCTGCTCGTACCCTTTTACCAACCGTGGCTGGTCTGAGTTTGAATATAATGATTTCTCTACATCCACAAGTCCTTTTACCAACCTTGGTTGGTTTGGACCTATTTCTGCTGATCCTGTATCGTCCACAGGTAGGTCAGTAAATGTTTCTGTTGATCCTGTATCGTCCACAGGTAAATCAGCAGGCATCTTTTGCTCCTCGGGGGTATCAGGGTATGTGAACTCTGCTATAAAATCTGCTACAGCCTGCCCCTTCAATGATGATCTGGGCTCATATACAATATCATATTCACCAAGTTCTACTGCCCAGTACATCAGTCTCCCTGATTTTTCTGGCTTATGGAGGGCTTGTCTCAATGGCATATCAGTATAAACGATGATGGTATGGGCTTGGAAATATGGCCTCATTCTTCTGCTTGCTTCAATTAGTGCCAATGCCAATTTTTCTAGCTTTGGGTACCTGATTTCTGCACCTCGGAAAGCCTTACTTGTGTAATAAATTGGCTTCTGGACTCCATTCTCCAATCTGATCAACGCTGAACTGACTGCGTTCTCTGATACTGCCAAATACAAATACAACTTTTCTCCTGTTATTGGTCTGGACAACAGTGGAGGTGCTCCCAAATATTTCTTCAAGTCTTGAAAAGCTTTTTCACATTCCTCATTCCATTCAAAGGTTTTTCGAAGTGTTTTGAAGAATGGTATGCATTTATCAGTTGCTCGAGATACAAATCTGTTGAGCGCTGCAACTCGTCCGGTAAGACTCTGCACTTCTTTCTTCGTCGTCGGAGATCGCAGCCCTAGAAGAGCTTTGATCTTATCTGGATTTGCCTCAATACCTCACTGATTGACGATGTATCCGAGGAACATTCCTTCTCGTACTCCAAAGGTGCACTTCGTCGGGTTAAGCTTCATTTGGTATTTATCCAATTGATCAAAAGTTTGACTCAAGTCAATCAAATGATCAGAAGCTTTCTTGCTTTTAGTGAGCATGTCATCGACATAGACCTCCATGTTGCGGCTGATTTGTTCGGTAAAAACCTTGTTCATCAACCGCTGATATGTTGCACCTGCATTTTTTAAACCAAAAGGCATAACATTATAACAATAAGTTCCCCTAGGGGTAATAAAAGAAGTACTTTCCCTGTCTTCAGGTTTCATTTTGATCTGGTTGTAGCCAGAATAAGCATCCATGAAGCTGAGTAGCTCGTGTCCCGAGGTAGCATCCACTAGTTGATCAATTCTGGGCAATGGAAAATGATCCTTGGGGCATGCCTTATTGAGATCGGTGAAATCGACACACATTCTCCATTTGTTGTTTTTCTTCTTTACCATCACCACATTAGCCAACCAATCTGGATATTTTACATCTTCAATGAATTGGGCTTTCTGGAGTTTCTCGACTTCCTCTTGTATGGCTTGATTCTTCTCGGGACTAAACACCCTTCTTCTCTGCTTTACAGGTTTAATCTCCTTATTCACATTGAGTTCATGACATAAGAAGTTTGGATCTATTCCTGGCATGTCTTCATGACTCCAAGCAAAAGTATTTTTCCTATTCTTCAAGAAAGTTATCAACTCCTCTTTTATTGACATATCCAACGATGAACCTATCTGGGTTATTCGTTCAGGATGTTCGTCGTCCAAAATAACATTTTCTGTAGATTCCATCACCTGTCCTTTTACAAGTTGAGATTCATCCCTGGGATCAAGAGTTTCAATTTCTGTACCTTCCTCCACCTGGTAAGTAGTAGTCTTTTTCATCGATCCTTCTAGTTCTTCTTGCTCGGCCGACGAATAATAGCATTCCCGAGCTACTTTTTGATCACCTTTCACCACTCCAACTCCAAAATTTGTTGGGAATTTCAAACATTGATGTACTGTAGAAGGAACGGCTTCGAACTTCTTCAATCCAACTCTTCCCATGATGATGTTGTAGGCTGACTGCACATTCTTATCCATCACAAAGAATCGTATTCTTTCTGTTCGACAAACAGGCCAGGTTCCAATGAATATATCCAACTTGATCGTCCCAAGTGGAAAAACTTTCTCGCCAGCAAAACCCAGAAGGGGTCTGTGATAAGGTTCTAATTGGGATAATTTCAAATTCAAGCTATCAAAGCATGAATAGTACATGATGTCTGCCGAACTACCATTATCTACCAACACCCTTGAAATGATCACGTCCTTCATTCTCATTTTGATCACCAAAGGATCATCATGAGGGTAAAGAACACCTGCCAGGTCATTTTTTGAAAAACCAATTACTAACTTCTCTTTGTTTACCTTCCTCGGACGATCATCCTCGGCCAGGTTTATTCGCTGAATATATGAGCAAGCTTGAGCCTCTCCGAGATAAGCTTTTCTTTCTGCAGTAAGGTCTCCTCCTCCTGCATCTCCCCCTGTAATAACGTTACAATGAAATGATCCAAAACGTATGGAAAATACCTCTCGTTCAGGTTTTCTTGGCTTCTTGGGAAGATCGGGGTCATCATCTGGATCCTCTTCATGGTCCCTCCTCTTTTTCTCCTCTGCACGACGAGGAGATCTAGATCTCTTTCTAATTCTGTCCTCATTTGTCCTCTCACCTCTGCGATCTACATACTTTGATAATTTTCCTCTTCGAATGAGTGTTTCAATCTCGTTCTGAAGGGCTATACAATTTTTGGTCATATGGCCATGATCTTTGTGAAACTCGCAATATTTGGTCTTATTCCTCATGTCTGGATCTGACTTCAGTTTCTCTGGCCATTTGATTTCCTCGTTATTCCTGATTTCTTCTAAAACATGATTAATACCCATTTTCAATGGAGTATAATTATCATACTTCTTTAGGGCTTCCAACTTTATCCTGTTATTCCTGGAATATTTGTCACCACCATTACCTTTCTGTTCTTTCTTTTTAGAGTTGTCGACCTCCACTTTAACTTCTTTATCCATATTTTTCTTCGCAGTCATAGCCTCCTCGGCATTCATGATTTTGGCCGCCTTTGCCATCAATTCCGACATATTTTTAGGCGGATCTTTGGCCAGAGTATAGTATAGCTTGTTAGGCAACAAACCACTCATCAAAGCAGTGATTGCTGTCTTTTCTTCATAATCTATGACTTCCAACTTCTCGTTATTGAAACGAGTTATGTAATCTCTAGTACTTTCTCCTGATTTTTGTCTAACACTTAGTAAGTGCGCTACTCGCTTTACTGGTTTTGCTCCAAAACAAAAATTACCAATAAACAGCTCGGCTAACTGAACAAAAGTTGAAATCTTACCCCGAGGAAGATTATTGTACCATATCTGTGCAGATCCGGTAAGAGTTCCCGAGAATGCTCTACACCTCATCTCGTCGGGGACAGCGTAGATATCTGCAGCAGCTTGGTATTGCTCTATATGAAGTACGGGATCCGTCTTCCCATCGTACTTGGGGGTCACTACAGGTGCTTTGAATTTCGACGGTGTGGGGAAATCCACAATGGCTTGCACAAAAGGTGTCCCTTGAACAAAAGTTCTCTGTAAGGGGTTCCTCGCCTTAGCCATTTCTCCCAGTCTATCCTCCAATCGTTGAATGGAACCTTTCCATGCTTCATTCCCTTCCTCGGGCCGCTTAGTCCGAGCAACTGATTGCTCTGACGTAGCTTCCTGAGATTTATCTCGACGAGTAATTGGTCGTGATTGTGCAGATCTTTCTCTCGAACCTGGTGGTGGTCGAAAACTTCCTGATGGAGCCCTAGGTGGACTCATGTTCCTCCTTGGTCCTAACCGACTGAAAGGAGACACCCTGCTTAATCTTTCTAAAGCGCTAGTTCTCTCCGGAGAAAGAGAGATATGTTGATCTGTATCCGTAGCCCGTATTGATGAAGTTCGCCCAGGTTGATAAGAAGAATCATTGGATTCCCCATTGCGATATGATCCAATACGTCTGGATCGTGATTGCCCATGATCAGTCCTTTGCCCTGAATGAGTAGGTACACCGCCTTGAAGAGTTTGAAGAAGTTGCCTCATAGATTCTTGCATGGCGGTTTGTCCCTGAGCCAGATTCATCATAATTCCGGCCAGATCTGGAGATGCAGATGGATTTGGAAGATTTCCAGTATTTCCAGCATTTCGATTACTGGATTCTGGATTATCTGCCATTGGTGACAAATGATTTTTATGAAAAACGATAACAACAGTCGTTTCCCACAGACGGCGCCAATCTGTTGATGTAAAAAACTAGATCACTCTAATTCTTCAATCACACATAAATAAATAAGACAAAGATTTTTAAAGTGGTTCGGCTAGGAATAAAGCCTACGTCCACTGTTATGTTATTGCTGAGTATTTGTGGAATTCTTGATTACAAGTTCTCTCAAGAAATTCCGATCCCCTTGAATGGGATTGATACAAGGTATTTATAGCCTCAAGGCTGTACATGAAAGGTCCAATACATTAAATGATATACATATGAATGGGTAATACATTTAATGCAGCGTGTGCGTCAAGAATCTAATGAATAGTTGAACAGTTGTCCGTCTGATAATTGATGACACGGCCGAGGTGCAGTTCGGACCGCCTTAGTTGCTCGTTGATCAAGAGTTCCTCGGAGTGCTTAGAGTATCTCGGGATGATATAGTTCCTCGGATGGAGTTCCTCGGCATGATAGAGCTCCTCGGTGTATTCTCGTTGCTCGGTATCAACCACGGTTATTCAGTAAATGATCTTCCTCGCTGTTATTGTGCCACGTAGATCGACACGTGTCTTCATACTATTCGTCCACATCAGCATATTAATTTTGGTATCAACAGTTACAAAGAATAATAGTGAACAAGTCAAAATAACATGCCTTTTGCATTGAGAGTCAAATAAATTCAAAGATACATAATACATTTAGCATTTAACCAATATTGTAAATATTTGACATTTGGTCATTTTAAAAATATCTTACTGTTATAGTTGCATGGGATCCAAAACTAACGGAAACCATGAGTTCACTAACGGTATGACAAAAAATTCGTACTGCAACCATCCCTAAGTGTTATCTTGACAATTGGAATGTTCTTTTACCATTGTTATATTCATAACTACATTCTATTACATTAACAGTCTCACAACAAGGACCCAGCAATAAAATTATTTGAAAGCAAGATTTACCGACTAAAGTTTAAAAATATGAATTTTCACTAAATTGACCAACTACGGGAGACTTGAGACTAGATTTTTATTTTTTTTTCCTTTAATATTTTACTATTGATATACAGATAACTTACCTAACTTTGTCTTACAAGCCAATTCAAATGCTAAAAGCTTAATGGGAATTGATGATGTTATGATGAAACTTTATTCCAAATTTATTGTTATTATTTTCCTCAAATGACATAACTATAAAAGAAAATTATTATAAGTAATAGTAAACCGCACAACATAGCATGCCTTTAGCATATAGAGTCGAATTATTTTAAACAAATATCATACATTTAGAGTTTTATCCTATCTGGAAGGAAATAGACTTTTCAGTATTAAAACAAACATAATCTTACTAAAAAACATGTTTTTAATATTTTAGTGCACCATCTCTTATTGTAAACATTTGGCAAGAGGCACAATTAACAAAAAAAAAAAATCACATAAACTTTTTATTAGAAAAAATAAATATCTTCTCAGTCGAATAGGGGTCCATTCTTTTGGAGAATTAAGTAACTATATCGTGTTGATTCTGCGTAAGGAGTTCTATAAAAGCCCATTGCAAGGGGTTTATCTCTCACACACTTGCCTGTTAACTTTACTAGCTTAACTTGTTGGTTTTTATAAAGGTGTTCTATAAAAGCCCATTGCAAGGGGTTTATTCCAAATTATCGTCTTTGTACCCGATTGAGTGATATTCTTGCTAGAATGAATAAGTACATTCATTCGGTGGCCAAATAGAATTGTTTCGAATTGTATAATTTTCACTTTTGTCAACTCAATTAGTTCTATTTTCTTAAATTTTCAATTGTGCAGCGATGTAGTACATTTAAGTGATCATAATTTGGTTGAATTTTGTTGATCCTTAAACTTTATTTACATTGTTTATTGTGTGTGAATTTTTTTACTTGACTTTGAGATATATTTCCATTTAAGAAATTAAGATTGTTCAACATCATGTGATATTGTGATTTTTCAAATTATGAGCGTCAATAATATTTTATATGGTTGCCATTTAAGGTCCTTTTAGTTCTGGTTAAAATTTAATTAACTTCAGTGAAAAGTAAAATGGTAGAATGTGTTTTCACCTATGCGTTTCACTACTTCTGTTTAAAGTTGCATAATTATTGAGTATACACTTATTCACGATTTAAAACAATAAAAAAACATATAAAGATTTGAAAAAATATTTCACCACTCTACTTCTAAAATTCCTTGCGATGTCTTAGCAAGTATTTGTGAGTTTACTTTATTTTAATGAATAGTATGATGAGAACACATTCATCTATTTTACATCTATTTTTTGCTAATTACCTCATTACCCCCCTGTTTCTAGCATGGATTGGTGTTGTGGAATTACAATATTTTGCAACTGTGAATATGTTGGGATTTTGACGCCAGCGCATTTTTTTCTTTTTTGTTCTTAATTGTATTTACTTGATATTTTTTATTTTTTTTTCAATTTTAGCAATATATGGCTATTTATAATTAACTCAATTATCCTTTATCTCTTTTTTTTCCTGTTTTGCAAATTATATGGTGCATGTTCCAAGTGTTGTGACCGAGGTGCGTGGGTGCAATGATGTCCAATGCTCTTTGATTGAGGTTGAACATGTGACAAACATTGAGTGATAATTGTGTCTTATTATTGATTTTTTTTTATGTTTGTCCACTTAGATATAGAGGAAATAATAAAGTTCTCATTCCTCCCCTGATTTTTTGAACCGGGATTTTTATATTTTGATATGATTGCAAAGATACTAAGGATGTTATAATCTTAATTATTTGGGAAACGTGCATAAAAGATATGAAATATATAATTTAATGTGCAAAATGACTATCACAATAATTTAGCTCGAGCATCGCACAAGTCTACACATAATAAAAGGATATATGCCAAGGCAATCGAGTATTACATAATAAATAGGTCAATCATAATATTAAACATCTTGTACAAATGTTTAGTGCACATGTCATATCATCTCTCTCTATAGAGAGAGCGAGTGAGAGATATAGAGAGAAAAATGAAAGGTCGCGACCTTACCCTGCATTGATCCATATGCTTTTAAAGTAGAACATATTTAAATACTTGACATCATCCCATTAACTAAAACAAAGTCCACAATGTCAGGATTGTCGTTGCCAAATCTCAAATTCATATAAAAGCTCTACACAATAACCTTCTTGTTCATATCATTAGATGCATCTACTGAGAAAGAGGGAAAGGAAGTAAGTCGAATGCTCATAAAAAAATAATCAAATAAGCAATTAATGTAATATAATCGTGTTAGAAAATAAGCTCATGCAAGGAATATAATCCAAACCTACACATAACAAAGTTAAAAAGAACTGTTCAACAAGAAAGTCAAGAAGAACTGTTCTAAAGGAGCTAATATCAAAACACTTTAGAAGCAACACTTGTAACAACTAGTTTAGTTTCCTTTTATTTCTCAGTGTTTGTTTCTGCTTTAGAAAGTGGGTTCCTTTTATTTTGCAACGTTACTATTTGTAAGCAGTATATAAACACTGCCATATATGAGAAATAAAGATAAAGAATAGTTGCAGATTTCTATCAGAGTTTTTGAGTTTTAAAATCTTTCATTGTATCAGAGCTAGAAAGCTCTAGCAAGTAATCTTGATCCTGGTAGTCCATATCGATATACCATTGGCCGGATAAAAAACACGAGCCAATAGTAGTGATTACACATTGAATGTGGAATAAAATATCAGAGTTCACTGCATGGTTAGTGAAACATATGGTTTTATTAATGATATTCAGTTGTGCCCAAAATAGTCTCTTCGTGCGGCTATGCTCAAGTGTCACTTTGCAGACACTTTCTTAAAGGAAAAACAAAAGACCCTCTATAATCAAGGTGATAAGGATGATCCCCATAAGTGGCGGAGCCAGGATTATCAGTGAGTGGGTGCGAAAGTGTGTGATGATTCCCGGGGGTTCGGGGCGAGAGCCCCCGAGGCGAATTTTTTGAAGCTATTTTTACTTTTTTGGGCATAAATCTAGTACTAAAGAAAATTTCAACAAAAAAATCATGCATTAATATTCATAAATCAGCTAACATAAATCAATAAAAAGTCTAATAAATTTAATCTAACATAAATCAGCTAATAAATATGTATATTAAAAGAATTAATCTTAAGCTTTGTTCCAAATTATAAAAGTCTAAAGTTCCAAACTGGAAAAGTCAAATAAATCAGCCTAACAAATCTAACATAATGGTCTAACATTATTAGTATAACAGAATTAAGAAATGAAATCTAATGGCCCGAAGAAAAAAAAATTTATTAGTCTAACAAATCTAATGGCCGTCTGGAAAAAAAAAATTAAAAATATAAAAGTTAACTTACCTTTTATGTGGATAATGGTGAGCAAGATCTGGATAATGGATGGTTAAGGAGGTTGAGAAGCTTTGTTCTTCGAGAGAGAGAAAGAAGAAGAGTTCTCTTGGAAAATAGGGTCAGCTGGCTATTAAAGAAGAGTAATGCTAGGGAGACCCACTTTGTGGACACATTTCGTGGCCCGTGAATAAGACAAAAATATGTACAAGTATTTATTGCATTGGTTGATGCCCTGGCGGGACCCAAAACAATAAGGTATAAGCTTTTAATGCAGTGTGTCCACGAAATGTGTCCACGAAGTGGGTCTCCCTAGTATTTTCCATTAAAGAAATGCAGGTCTCTTTCATATAAATGATTAAGGTTTCAGAAATTAACAGTTTCACCTCAACAATTAAGTTATTACACAAAGGTATAAAAAAAATCAGAAATCTCAGAATTTCAGTGGGTGCCTCCGCACCCACTCGTCCTTGTGTAGCTCCGCCCATGATCCCCATAAAGATGTAATTTTCTCTTCAGCTCCCAATTATAGTGTGAGCTCTTCAATGGCTTATGCATGTAACTCGAGTCTTTGCGTGTTGCCCCTTGCTGAGGTGATTACACATGATATCCATTATGTGTAGTTTATCCATTATGATAAAGCAGGCCTAGTGTACTTAAGAGATTTAGCCAATATTTTTTGTTTCACTTATATTGAATGAATTGAATTGGTTATAAAAAAAAGAGCAAATATAAAAAAAAACAGGTTAGTGGGAAATTTGCCCGAATTTTATACAAGATCACGTACCGTGTTCCCATGATTAAACAACTTATCGAGCCCCTAAATCCATCGCGATCAAGCCCAAGAAGCGAAGAGCCTCAGAATCTATTGTGATCAAGCTCATTTTGGCCCAAGAGGCCCATTACATGTGTCGGTTCAGCAAAAATCGATAATTGAGCCTTTGAATCAATTTTGATCTAGCTAATTATGGTGTACGAGACCTTATATTTGTTGGAAAACTGGAACTTAAATGGGTATTTAAAGCTGTCCAGATTTTTCTGGACAGATTTTTGAGCAACTTTGAGCTCAAATTTAGGTGGGACCCACACTACGGAAATTGTGGGATCATATACGAACGCGTTCACCTCCACAAGGAGAATAACGTAGTATATTCATATGTCCAATTTCAATAAGTTATGAATGATAATTATGTCCCCAAAGTGACTCACAAAGCTATGAAAGTTAATGAATTGGGTGTGTTTTAACTCTTGTCCCACATTGGAAGAGTAGTGGAATTTTGATGAGTTAACTCTTGTCCGGCCGGCTCGGTTCGGGCTTGGGCTTATAAAAATTCTTAAATTTTTGGGCCGAATCTAATTAACTTTCTGGGCTTTAATTAATTAATTACGGAATTAATTAATCTTTAATTAACTGATAATCAGTTAATTCCAAAAGTCAGCAGTTAACCAAATTAACTGCTTTGACAGTTAATTTCGATTTTCACTGTTCCCAACAGTCAAGACATTTACTATAAATAAAATGTTTCCCCCTCAGTTTTTAACAACTGAAAAAATAAACCCTCCAAAATTCTGAAAATGCTACTACATTATTTCCTCTGCCCAGAAAATTCTTTTCTTCATTTCTGCATTGCATGTTCTTGGTTGTGTTGAGTACAAAACACATAAATTGTGTTCGCTGGGATTAGTCATTGCTGTCCTGCTTGATTAAATCCGAAAATTCGTTCTATCTTGGGAGGCAATTATTCATTAAACTCAAGCACGTTGGCGGAATAATTTTGTCTTAAGGAGACTGTTCAACAGGGCTCGGATTTCTTTCTAATTATTATTATTTCTGCAAATTCTAGTAAGTATTTCATTTCTATAATTTTGTTTCAATTCTGTCATCGTTCATAATTCTGTACAATTGTTATTTATAAATAGTAGACATAACAATATTTATTCTCAAGGATATGGGTGATGTTTATTATCAAGTATAATGGTGTTAGTTGTGATCTTCTCACTCGGTTTGATCACACTCATCATCAATTGCTCCGAAATTTCATATTCTATGGTTCAAGCTTGGTGTTTGTCTTCAACACACCCTTCACTTGAGGGGGAATGTTAGAAAACAAACGCATGCATGCAATATAATCCAAACCTCCATGCAACAAAGTTAGGAAGAACTGTTCAACAAGAAAGTCAAGAAGAACTATTATAAAGGAGCTAATATCGAAACACTTTAGAAGCAACATTTGAAACAACTAGCTTAGTTTCCTTTTATTTCTCAGTGTTAGTTTCTACCTTAGAATGTGGGTTCTTTTTATTTTGCAACGTTACTATTTGCAAGCAGTATTTAAACACTACCATCTATGAGAAATAAAGATAAGCAATAGTTACAGATTTCTATATGAGTTTTGAGTTTTAAAATCTTTCAAAGCGTAGTAACAAATAAGAAGAGATCAACTGACCTTAATCATCAAAACGGTATACTAGTAAGCCAACTACTAACTTAAGAGAAAAATATGATGTAAATACATGCTTAAAATCTGAAATCATTTGAAGCATGTAAATGTTAAATTGAAACAAGTATATGATTGAGAAATGTAAAGTCATTCAAGTTATATAACTTTAAAATCATACATCTTTGAAACCAAAATTAAATGAATTTCAAAGACGATAAAGCGTTTTTTAAAATCAAACAATCTAATTAAATCATGCCAATTTTAGTACTTATATTCAAGATTAAGGAGTCAAATTAAAGATATAAATTAACAAAGAATATATAAATGTGATATTTCTTGCATAATCAGTATTTTGGAATGATGGTTTCAATGTTTTAATTTCTTATGAATTTTTTTAATAATTTATTTAAATATGTAAATTTAAACCAAATAAATAGTTTTCAATAATTACAGTTTCGATGAATTTGGTTTTCAATAATGAAAAGTAGTAACCAAAACCATATTTGTTTTGACCGTATACAGTAAAAATCATATCATAACAACCTAAATTTGTTAATTTTTTAATATGTTTGTCTTTTACCATTGTTATTTTAATACTCTCGTAGCAAGGAACCAATCATAAAATTATAATAAAAGCAAGAGCTGCAGAATAAAATTTAAAAGAACAAAATTTTCACTAAGTTGACCAAGTCTAGGAGACCTAAGACTAAATCTTCATTATTTTTGTTTTATCCTCTATAATCGAAAGAATGATAAATTCAGAATTGAGAGACAATTCAAAAGAATAATGGGGTGCTAAATTTTTTTAATGATAATTTATTTTGGATTTACCCTTCTTATATTGTAATATGATATTATTATAATATTTTAATGTTACAAGGCATAGTGAACAAGTCAAAATAACATGACTTTTGCATTGAGAGTCAAATAAATTGAAAGATATATAATACATTTATAGTTTCACACATATTGTAAATATTTAACATTTGGTTATTTTTAAAATATCTTTGTCATATAAATTCATACATTTATAGTTTCACACATATTGTAAATATTTAACATTTGGTTATTTTTAAAATATCTTTGTCATATAAATTCAACACAAAGTTATAAAATAACACCGTAAAGGCAAAACAAGAGTGATAAGAGTAACATTTAAAAGAAAAATATATAAGCACCTCAAAATTTTCCTCGGAAACACTGCACAATGCATAAAAATGATGGTACATCATGTTTAAAAGGAAATATTATGGCGTTGGGAATAAAGTTTTGGATGATATATCATTTTTTCATTTTCACTTAATAAAATTAATTAAATAGGTCAAGATAAATTAAATAAAGCTTGGCATTAACATGAACTCAAAGTGACATTACCTAAATAATCAAGATTGCCACTTCTTAATTAATCCTCACAAAAGTGTATGGAGAAAAACGTTATGAATATACAAATCGTGTGTGTAAGGATATAACTAGGGAGTTATTTTTCTTTTTAACAACTACGTTATAATTTGGCAAACAACCATTACACTTGCCATCAAAAGACATAATTAATCTGATATTAAATGGACTGCTACAAAAAGATAAGGCCATGAGAACTGTATTACGTTAATAAAATAGACTAGGTGTACAAAATGTGAGATCATGATACAACTTAATAAAGAAGAAACCGTGTCGTGTCGTTATCGTGTAAGAAATACTACTCATTTTGTGTCGTGCTATTCGTATTTTTATTTGTGTATTATCGTGTTTTATTAATTAGGTGTTAAATTTATTAATCGTGTTAGTCATATTAGGCAGAAAAAAAATATTATTCATGTGACCATTTGTGTCGTGTTAGACCAAAAAAGGTCCAAAAATAGTAATTGTTACCCGAAAAAATGCTCATGACACCCTATTTGTAGGTTAGATTAGTGTTGTGGTTTTGGTTGTAAATTAAAATTAAGAAGAAAGGTCGATTTAAATACCTCATCACTATGGCATTAATATTTTTTTTATTAAAATGTTTAAATTAACTTCTAGTTTTAATTTTAAAACTAAAGCTCCAAGAATAAAATAATGTAACTCGTGTACAGTTTTAAACAAACGAGTATAGAGTAAAAGGTAAAATGGTTTGTATGTTGATATGTCCAAATTCTTTCACCCCTCCATGTAGGGTCAAGGTGATCAAATTTATTCAAAGAATTAATATATCGAAAAGACAATAATTATATTGGTCCAATCAAAATTTGATATACATAATTTTTTTTTCAAAAATGACATTTAATTTTCAAGTAAAAAAATGTATCTTACTCTTTAGAATTTTTATGCTATACATTGTGAAAAAAACAAGCATGAAACGTGTATTTATGAATATGACATTGATTTGCAATTTGAGAAATGTGACATTTACTTCAAATGTCTTTTATATATTAAAGTTCTAATTTCCTTGGTCTCAAAATTTTAGTCAAGTGATGAGGAAGAAATTGAAGATGAAGGAGAAAAGAAGAAGAAAAAGAAAGGGTTAAAAGGAAAAATTGAGGATAAATTATCAGGAGATCACAAGGATGATGTATTTCCTACGGAGCCAACTATTGAACCAAAGGAGAAAAAATGTTTACTAGATAAGATAAAGGATAAACTACCGGGCCATAACAAGGCCAAAGAGACACCTCCTCCATCTATAACGACTTCGTTGTCGGAGCACCACTACCGATGATGAGCCTAAGGACAACTAGGGAATTCGTGAAAATATTAAGGAGAATCTTGTTGGATACCATCCCAAGAATGAACAAGAGAAGAAAGGGAGAGAAAAATAGAATGTCTCTTATATCAACATTGTGTTTTAGAGTCGTATTTTGATTGTTACTTTGTTTTGTTGTGCTGATAAGTCGCGTTATATGTCTATCGTTTGATATGTTTGTTCCAATCCATATCAGATTGTTAACGGATTCATGTGCTTTGTTTGTGACATACAACGTGAAACTTTGGAAAATAAAATGTTTAGATTTACTCTATGCTTTCTGATGATTTTATTCCTAATAAATGAGTAAATAACTATGGTTCTCATTGGTATAGTCATGAAGCTTACAAAATATCAAAGATCTATTTGTAATTGAGGAACTTTTTTTATTAAAAGAAAACTTTAACGTGTCTATAGCTCGAAGTGAAATAAAATGGATTTTAAAAAATCCACCATAGTGTTATACAAAATAATATGACAATTCAATCGCATGTTACATAGTAAATAATTCAATCATAATGTTAAACATCTTGTACTATAATATTTAGTGCAAATGCCGTGTTAAACATCTAGAGAGAGACGGGTGTAACACCTCGTAAATTCAAGGACCTTTAGTTAAATAATAATTTGTGAGAGAAATAATTTATTTTATTGGAAATAATTAAATTCGTGATTTGGGACAATTTTTATTTTGAGAAATTTATTTATTCTGCGAATTAAGGATTAATTATTTGAACTATTTTGTGTCGCTTTTTGAGGTCTTAAATTTGGAAGATGTTATAGATTAATTCGGATGGCAATTCGAAGTGTACGGTTGAGTCCGGATGGATCAAAGTAGTTGGAAAAGAGTGGCTATAGGTATAGTGTGGGTTTCGGAACATTTCTAGACACACCTTTTAGAAGGCCCATAAGCCCAAAAACATGATTAGAGTTAATAATCCTAATTGTGAAAGGGTGAGGGAAATTTAATTCATTTTTTGAAGACTAAATTGAGGAGAGCCAAATAAGAGAGCAACCAGAGGAGATTTTGTGAGATTAATTCAAGAACAAGAGAGGAGACCCTTGAATCAACCCATCATCTTCATCAAATGATTTGATATTACAAACCCTAAGGCAAGTGGTTTCACTTGCATTTGATTAACTACATTTTCCTATTCATATTATAGAAGGTGTGGATTGAATAATATGTTAGGGTTAGTTTTATATTTAAATTTAGGGATTTCATGATTTTGATTTAAAAATCTTTAGAGATGATAAGAATATGTGGATTTTGGTTTCCCGATTTGTGTAGATGATGTAGTTAGATTGATAAAATCAAATGGGTTGATTTAACATGAATCTTGGAAGGTTTTGGGGGTATAATCTGTACACAATCGAAGGTTTTAAAGCTTTAATGACGGACTGTTTTTTCTGGACAATGAAAGAGTGGAGAGAACACCATGGTCGTTCGTCGTGACATTGCATGACGATTTGTAACGGGATACACCAAACTAGCAAAAACTATAAAAAGACCTATACTATGAACAATATTAGAAAAATTGTTCTTACAAATCTTCCCTGCTGGCTATTTCGGTACAAAACAAACAAACATAACCGAACACCAAATTAAAATAAAAAATCTCCTCGAACGAAATCCTACTGCCCTCCCCAAACCCTATAAAAGTAATGGCATGAGACATTGTCTTCAAATATCCAATTGTTCTTCTCATTTACAAACTTTGTCTTAATCTGGCGTGTTTTAATTTTCGCTTCAAGTACCTACACATATGAGACAAAGAAATATACCGTGACGCAACATCGAGTTTGAAAAAATGTAAAGTAAAACTCATAAATAAACTCTTCCTCATAAATCAAACTCATCAAATCTCATTTTTTTTTAATTTGTTCTCCCCTTTTGTTTTTATCCGAAATAGACAAAGAAGTAAACAAAATCACAAAAGCAAAGCATCACGTACAAGATAAGATATCATCACAAGACGATATAAGTCAAGCATGTGTAATGATAATCTCAAAGGTAAACACAACCAATTATTTTTAAAAATGTTCATTTTTTCCAAAAAAAAATCGCAAATACAACATATAATACCATATATAATATATGAAAAATATCTCAAAGAAAATTCATCACACATATATATGTATAAACGACCATAAAACATTGACATAAAATACATAAGCTTTGTACACTAGAATAGTATCAATGTGTCTAAACATATGGGATGGAATAAATGGGTGTCAACTAGAGTCAAATGAATTATAACCCAAACATTGAAATATGTGCAAGAAGTTCTGACTGACCACAAAATTTTATCCAACTAAGCTTTATCCTCAACTGACAAATAAAGTTGAGCTTAATGAACAAAACAAGCTTAATTCACACAAGCCTAGTATATTGATGATTCTACAAATCAATACCTTTATGACAAAATAAGAATACTAGGATTCATTGTGTAAACCTATTGATCTTTAACTAATCTCCCTCAAAAGAAAAACATAACCATATTTTCTATTCTATTCTTTTCTTTTCTTTTGAAGTGATTTCTTTTGAATGAACAAACGCACTAAACTATTTTGGACCCCTTTGGCAATTTTTATATTTTTATAGCCTTTATTTTTCTTGAGCTCTTTTAAACGGTGGCTTTCATCTAAAGTCGATCTGTCTTTCGCAGCCCTTTCCCATATATAATTATATTTTTCAATAATAAACAAAATATCTCATCGACAATGATTCTTACATGAACAAATTCCACATAGTCACATAAATATGTAGATGACAAAATTAATGGGAGAACATCTCACCAAGCTCAAATATACATAGTGAAGTTAGAATCTAACAAGCTCATGTATGTGTGGGTGGAGGCATATACAAATTTGAATCCATAAAGCAAATCAAGTTTGACACAACTCCATAAACATGGTTAAGATCAATCTAAGTATCTAAAGTCATAATCAAATGTCCTATCAACATGGAAATTGAGGAGTGAAACGGATTCAAACACACCAATATGCCACACCAAATGTGTAAAACTAAAATACACAAAAACCAAAAATCTTTTTGAATTTTTTAAAAATTTAACAAAATGAAATCTTTTTTTTTTCAAATATAACTCAATAAAAGAAAAATAAAATACAAAAGATACACATGTCATAATACTAGCAAATATATATCATGAAGCACAACTAGAGTATGACAAACAAAATCATGCAAGCAATCATCCATAAGATATAGCATGTGAGGAATCATGTGCAAGCTTGCAAAAATCAACTAGTCTACCATCTAGCTCCTCCAAAACGGATTTCCTAACATAAATAAATGTATACCTAACTTGTCGAAATTCGAGAACCAAAGGAACAGTAGACTTAAACTTTCTAGGACCCCTTCCAAGATCATAACAAAACGACTTAAGGTGACCTTTCCTACCACAATGCAAACATGGGTAAACGTGAGGAATGTCACCTATGGGTTGACCTTTTCTAACATCCTTGGATGCAGTTGAACCTCTAAAACAAACAATGGTCTTGGCTTTGACATTGAATGCACTAGAAACATGTTAGCAAGAACCATTATTGTTGATGCCACTAAAATGACATCAGATAAGGTGATGAGGATGAGATTGAAAATGAAATGAAGGTAAATAATCACATCAATTATATAAGAGACAAATACTTTTAAAGTGGTTCGATTATGAATAAGGCCTACGTCCACTGTTATTTTATCCCCGGAGGTTTACAATAGCACAACATGATGTAGAGAGAGAGGTTGCTAAGGATGAATTAGTTTGTTGCTTGTTCAGCTTACCCCTTTGGCTAAGGGAAGGTATGTATTTATAGTTATGGGAGTCCAAGAGATGGAATGTCTTTATATATTCAGACTTTTACATCTATTTACAATAAATATGACTATTGGCCTTCTAGGGTTCAATGAATATTGGTTGCTCTTCTCTAATGACGTTTGGCCTTCTGTATGGTTTGTCTTCTGTAGGTTGGTCGGCCGGTACATCGACCAACTCTCCTCGGGTGCTGACCAAGTATCTTCCGTGCCGAGCAAGTATGAATATTTCCACGTAGGATGACAGGTGTCCCTTTCTGACTGGTCCACGTAGAAGGGTAATTTTTTACATCAATAGAAGCCCCCAATGTTCCATGCTTGATGGTTTACTGAGAGGATGGAGTATTTATTCTGAAATGTTACTCGGTGCTTGTGCATAATGAGATTATTGATTCGTATTCTAGATTTGTTTAACATATGAGTAGGCTATCTCCTAGACGATGGATGATGCAGGCTGATCGATGGTTCCGTTAGAGCTAATATTTCTTTTAAGGAACTCTGTTCGGCAAGAGAACGTGTACTATGTATCACCCCTGGGAATTTAGATGTAGCAATGTCATTGTTTGCAGCTTGTGAGTTGTCATAATCTTCGAGTGGCTTGGTCGACTAGTTAGCCGACCAACTGAGTGTTGTCTCTACATGTTTGATTTTTTTTATTTATGCTCCTCTGAAGGCTTTGGTGATGTAACATGCTAGCTTTTGAACCCAATTCTTCAATATGATTAGTGCCGAGCTAGTAACGGACTCTAAAACATTTACATACAAGTACAACTTCTTCTTCAGTGTTGGTTGGGATAGCAGTAGTGGAGATCCCAGTGTTGTAGATGCTGAATCTTGTTCTTAAACTTTAATAGAATGGGCATAATAACTCCTGGATGATGATTGGCTAGTGATATGTCTTATTCTATTATGATTTGGAGCAGAATCTGATGCTCGGCTGATATTGCATGATGTTGTCAGACTGTGCCACTGAATGAATAATTAATTCTGTAGTAAAAGCCCCCAAATGCGGAGTATGAACTCATAATACTTTCTTGGCCTTAAAGTATGCTGGTCTTTCTAGAAAATATAAGGCCGAGGAAATGTCCCCTAAAATGACTTCCTAAGAGTTTTGCATGTTTGCATTTCCATTCTGTCCTGATGTAACCATAGAAATAATTTGCCGACCAAGTAATTTTTGTTGAGTAAAACTGCTTTTAACATATAGTCCAATTAGAAATGTGCTGTCATTCCAATTAGGAAGGAATGTGATATATTCCGATTAGGAATCTGATTCTGATATGTGACATTGATCGACGTATTTGACATGTGGAGCCCCCAGTTGGTATTAAAAGAGTGAAAAATAATAATGATGCCTGAGCATTCGTCAGTACTTAATATAATGATCCAATAATGAACATGATTGAGCATACTATATAATTTGCATCCAGTATCCATGCTAGTGAGAAATCAATATCCATAATAAAAGTGCTGATAAATCCAGATACATAATAAGAGTGTCGACCATCTGCCGCGCTTAATGAGAAATCCAGATAGATAATAAATAATAAGAGTGTCGACCATCCGCCGAGCTTAATGAGAAATTCAGATAAATAATAAATAATAAGATTGCCGATCATCTGTCGAGCTTAATGATAAATCCAGATAAATAATTAGAGAGGGGATCGATTGATCCTGCATTGTTAGTAAAAACCATGATACAATATGTAATTACTTAATTGAATGAATGAAATTTGATTAACTTATCTTGTCAATCTTTGTATGTGGATGGATCGCCTTTTGTCAATCTCGATATATGAATGGATCGACGATTTGTCAACCTCTAATTTTTTATCGACGATTTGTCAATCTGTAGTTTTTCATCGGTTCTATTGATACCCTTAGGTTTTACCTAAGCATCTTACCAATTACCAATGTATCACTGTGTATCTACTAATGTACCTAAATTTTTAGGTAGTTACATTAGTTACCTTGGTTCCCAGGCGTGAGTGGAACATTTGTCCATCTTTTAGTCCAGTTTAAATGATCATTTGTCATCCGGGTCTTCATTAATTAAGCACTTGGGACTTACAATTTTGCCTTGCATGGTTTTTATGTATTTGACACCCAACTTTGTTGGTGTCTTTGTTGATGCCGACCAACATTTAGTTGGTGGTTGCTAATGCCGACCAACATTTAGTTTGTGGTTGGTGATGCCGAGCAACATTTTGTTGGTGGTTGTTGAATATAAATAGAGAGAAGAATTTTTCCGACCAACTATCTGTTAGAGATAAATTATAATAAATGATGCAGATCTCCTCGGAGCTGAATATATGATAATAAATATTTTGCCGAGTTCCATGATGAGATGAATATAGAGAATGATTTGTGCTTGAGCATATATTAGAGCAATAATAAAATCAATAGTGCCAGGCTGAGGCAAAATTTCATAATGCCGAGGAATGATAATATTTTCCAAAAGTTTAAGATTGTGGTCGAGTACTTTGTCGGGATTGAATCTTGTACCGGTGAAAATTAATAAATTGCTCGAACATCTGTGGAGGCTAAATCAATTAGTCATGAGAATAATTTGTTCAATCAATAAATATATAATATGTATATGCTCTAACATCAAGCAATAATATATTTCATGCTGAATATGTAACAAATGGGAAGAATTTTATGAAATAGGTGTCATAAGTAAGCCCTAGATTTTTTGTAAAATTATTTAAACTCCCGCAATAATTAGATATAAGTTGATTTTAAAAATTAATTCAGCATAAAATGTGAAATATAGGGAATTTGGTGTAAGAAACCAAATGTCGTTTTAAATAACAAATGCTTTATAATGTTGAGTCCCAAAAGGTTACGTTTGAGACCAATGCGGCTCCAAGTTTAATACTTATGTTTACCACTCAAACCAAACGTTTTTAGCAAATTATTAACATCAAAAAATTTTATTTTGACAAAAAGGGTCTAAAACCCGCTTTGCCCCAACCGAACTTGTGTCGAAAGAAACTTCAGATGTTTTTGCCACCAACCAACGTTAGGTTCCGCCGACCTATGCAAACATTACTGATTGATCTTCACCGATCATAAAAAATGATCAAGTGAAATTGCCGACCAACATATTTGACCAGAAGTTTATAGTCGAGGAGTAATTTGGGATGCCGACCAACATTAAATAGTGCCGACCAATATTAGAGGGCGCCGACCAGTAATGATACTGCACAACTCTTAATTTAAGGTAACTTTTGGTACCGTAACCGTATAGCCGACCAGTAATGGTACTGATGACCTATGATAAATATCAACAGAGGATGTCGTCGACTAGGCATGACAAAATCGATTTGTGCCCCTAAATTCTAGGTGTTCGGCATTGAAATAAACATTCTTGGTCTGAATTAGCAGGTCGGGTAAGCAAACTCAATATTCTTGATCGACCAGCTATTATAATAATGCATCGATTACAAAGTAGGGGGTTAATCCACAAGGATTCGAAAATTACAGAGATCCCATTTCAAATCTTTACAAAGGAAATTCATAGATGTTACAACAGTTCGATGCCGATCTTGTGTCTTTTTTATGAGATCCTGCTTGTTGATTGTTACTCTCCCTCTGGATGTTTATGAGTACTGTCCATTTCTCCAATATAATACAACAATTCATTTATTGTAACAGAGATAATGCAAAAAATATCTTGAATATCTTAAAGAGGGAGAAAGAAAGGATTTGTATCTTTAGTAATATAGCAAATCATTTATTGCATTGAATCCAAAAATTCTGAAAATCGAGAGTTGATCCATCGAATCTATGACTTTTAGAGAAATCTTCATCCCAAATTGTACCTGGAGTCTCAATTTGAGGCGATTTTTTATGATAATTAGGAGAGATAAAATTATCTCCGTATTTTTTACATTATTATGGGGAATAAGGTATTCAAAGAGTCATTATTGGAGATCTAAGACGAAATTCATCTTGAAATGAAATGAACAATAAAAACTTATCTATAATTAACATAATTTGTGTAGATTGATGGATAAAAAAAATTCATACAGTTTATTAACATGAAGCAAACGCTATGGTTACGATCTCTAGAGATATTTTTTAACGTTTATTCTTTTAAAAACCTCAGACATGAGAATCAAAATATGTGAATCATTTCTCATATAACCCTATGCACGGGTTGTCCAGAGAGTTAAATACAAAATATATATTTTCTTTTCTTATCTCATCTTATTTTTATTTTCGTACAGATAAAAAAATATCATGATAATATATTATGGAAATTCAAGATGTAATTCATCTTGAAAATTATCAAAAAATTGACATGGTTGTGCAGATTTATAGATCAATGAAAATTGAGTATACAGTTTATTCAAATGTAGTTAATATCTTAGGTATCAAACCTCTTAGCAAACAAAAGTATGTGAATCAACGTATCTGATGTAACCCAATAGATAATCATATTAGTCCTACTTTCAAGAATTCATAAAAAACTTGTGATCATGATATCCAATGTTTTGCAGATTTTGTAAATAAAAATTGAACAATCAATTTGTGAACATGAACATATGAGGATTATGATCAAATTAAAAGATGTATGCACTGCATATAATTGTTTAGACATAGAGACAGAAAAACTAATCTCTTCTCGATGATTTTTGTCTATTCTAATAAGAATGGAAAGAATTCTTCTGTCGAATTCCCACAGACGGCGCCAATTTGTTGAAGACATAAAATGGCCTCTATCCATTTTAGTGGCGTCAACAGCAAATAAGGTGATAAGGATGAGATTGAAGATGAAATGAAGGTAAACAATCACATCAAATATATAAGAGACAAAGACTTTTAAAGTGGTTCGGCTATGAATAAAGCCTACATTCACTGTTATTTTATTCGTAGGGGTTGACAATAGCATAACATGATGTAGAGAGAGAGAGGTTGCTAAGGATGAATTAGTTTGTTGCTTGTTCAGCTTCCCCCTTTGGCTAAGGGAAGGCATGTATTTATAGTGATGAAAGTCCAAGAGATGAAATGTCTTTATATATTGAGAAATTTACATCTATTTACAATAAATATGACTATTGGCCTTCTAGGGTTCAATGACCGTCGGTTGCTCTTCTCTAATGACTTTTGACCTTCTGTATGGTTTGTCTTCTGTAGGTTGGTCAGCCGGTAGGCCGACCAACTCTCCTTGGGTGCCGACCAAGTGTCTTCCGTGCCGAGAAAGTATGAATGTTGCCATGTAGGATGACAGGTGTCCCTTTCTAACTAGTATACGTAGATGGGTAATTTTTTGCGTCAATAATTACTACCAACACTACTCGAGTCTTTTAAATCATCTTTTAACTTCAAAATATTAGACTCAAGAAAAGAATTTGACTTTTCCAATTTTATGGACTCCTTCGTCATATGTTAATCCAGTGTTCTAAAAGGCATGCCTAGGCTTGAGTCATGGAAGAAATGCCACTCCTTACGATTTTTATGCCTTATTCTTGGTAAAAGCCTTGAGGCGCATTTTTTTTTAAAACAAAAATGTTTTAATGAAACGATATCACCTTTTAAAGACTTTTTTACAAACCGAACCAATATCTCGTCCAAAACAATCAAAATACAGATAGTATCCCAAACCTCTATGCCAAAAAAAAAGCCTAACATTGCCGACCGACTTCCGACCAAAAGTCTATACGTTTCATTTGACAGGTGCAAACTACATTTCTTATATTGAATCACTTTATATTGATTATTGATTATTGATTATCGATTATTCAATGATTATTAATATTGATCAGTGTCCCAAAAAACGCGCATAGACGAAGCTTTTTACAAATGCTAAGTTTTGGCCTAAGACGTGTATTAAGGTGCGGTGAACGATGATCAATGTTTTTTTGGGGTAAGGTGTGAAAAATGCGAATTTTTTTAGTATTTAAAAATAAAGTATTTTAATTTGTAAATATTCATACATATTTTTTAAGTATGTACAATTTTAGTATTTTTAATAGCCTTGTTATGGTTAAAAAAATCTTAAAATATATTAAAATTTTCCTAGATGCCTTGTTGATGTAAAAAATAGATTAGATCTAATTAATTAATCATAGATAAAAAGGAATAAATAAATGAGACAAAAGATTTTTAAAGTGGTTCAGCCTTATGAAAATAGCCTACGTCCACTGTTTTGTATTGCCGATGTTTGCCTTAATCTCGATGATGATTACAAGAGATCAATTAGTCCGTTATGGAGGGTGTTACAATGTATTTATAACCTTGGGGTTTTCAGTATAAATAGACGATATACCGTTATGTAATAGACATATACATCTGTACAATAAGAATGTTCATTAAGTCCGATGTTCATTGAATGTGCAATCGTCTCTTGATTTTCCTGTCCAGATGCTCTGCACGCTGAGTAGCTCGAAAGTCTATGTAGCTCGGGACGCTATGTAGCTCGGTGAGCATATGTATTTTCCACGTAGGATGGTACATGTCTTTTTATAATTGGTCCACGTCAGCTGTCTAATTTTCGTATAAATAGAAGCCCCTAATGTTTCACAGTTGAGCTTTGATGTGAGAGTGTGGAACATTTTATCCAAAAGTTGCTCGGGTACCTTTTTGTGCCTTGATTAATTACAGATCTTCAACACTTAGGAATTTTATCTTTAGCCTCGTCATTTGAGCACAAAATAGAAAACTTGTAAATCTTTTGAATCTGCGACAAACACTTGGGTATTTGCGTCTTTTTTATCATTTAACCGCCGAAAACGCAATCGTCTTTTCTAGTAATCATTTATTTTCCTTCTTCCTAAGGCAAGGCATTTAAAAGTGATAGAATCAAATCGCCTCCCACTTTTTGCTTCTCATCTTTTAAACTCTTTATTTTCTCACTCTATTCTTATACTGTCATTCTTTCCATCGTCCGCCTTAGCAGATCTCTTAATTTTCCATAAGAATTGCTTCCTTCTTCTTGCTTTGCTTTAGTGAACATGGTTTATCTTGTCAAATCCTTAGATAAATTCTGGGTTGATTTTGCGATTCCCTCTTGGGTTATTCTAGAAGAGCCTCCTTCTCCATCTAATTTATTTTCTCTGGCTGAGGGACACTGGTTTCCCTCACTTTTCGTAGCGGATTGTGGCTTTTTTTTTCGCCTAATCCCTTATGTGTGGAGTTTTGCCAATATTTTGATATTGTTCCTGCAAGAGTAGCTCCAAATACATGGAGGGTAGTTAATGGCGTACATAGTTTAAACCAAACTCATGGGACTCACTTAGGGATCCCTGAGATTATGTTTTGTTATAAATGGGTTACCAGTGATACCACATTTTATTTAAAAACTAGGTTTTCCAACAGGGCTTTAGTAGTCAATCTTCTCGATGCCAATAGGGACTATTTTGATCATGGAGTTGTGATGAAAAATTGGCAATACCCCTCATTAAAATTAAATGATGTTTACCAAGGTCCCAGATGTCCACCTTATGGCAATGGGATAGGTTGTTTTTAATTTTTCGATTTAGCTCTATTTACATTTGATGAAATGCGTCACTAATATTTATTTCACTTTTTGTAGTTGATAACAAAAGAAAGCCCCCCAAGAGAAAGCGACATTAATATAAAAGATCTTAAACTTATATGGAGTTTGCACCAATCAATTGCTGGGGAGAAAATTAGAGTTGCTTCTTATTTGTTGAGATACAAAAACACCACCTCATCTTTCATTGCTCTTTATCTTTCCCCTCCTACGGTAATTGATCTTGATCAAGTACCAACATCTCGAGCAAGTGCCGAAGAGTCTTCTTCTGATTTGAATACCTCTATTATTTATTTAATGACGAAGAATAGGAGAATTCCCGCGTTCTTTTTCAAAGATGCTCCTGGCACGGATGGGGCAAAGAAGAGCAAAGTGGATGTCCCAATTGAGGGGATGAAGAAAATGGATAGTACTCCATCTAAAGGATCAACTCTGATTGTCAAAGAGGTTAGTAGGAAACCACATATTGTCCCTAAAGAGGCAGCACCTTTGATTGAAGGTGTTGATATTACACAAGAAGAGGTAAAACCTTTGATTGAAGGTTTTCCTTTAAGGAGATTGAGGAGAGGTCTTTTAGAAAGACCGATAGAAACTGCTGCCCAACCTTCTGTTGTTAAGGATCCTTCTTTGAGAGATAACACTCCAACTCTTATTGCTTCGATATCGGCTAAAGGTTTGATCAAGTCTTGGACTATTCCTGAATACGGAGCTGCTGAGGGTTCCCTTCTCGGGAGAAGATTACTGACTTAGCGGCATAACATATCGCGTTAGTAAGTATTATCATCCCTACTACTTTATTTCCATATATTGTACTCATATTCTGATTTGAGCTTCTTTGCTTTCATAGTTTATGACATGTTTTGATAGTATCCTATAGAAAGATGAGGCTTTCAAGGCTTCGGCTTCCTCCAGTGGGATTGAAGAAGCTTTTGTTGGGTTATCACAGTCCTTGAAGGACTCTCGAAAGAAGTACGATGAAGATAAAGCTACCTGGGAGAAGCGACTTCTATCTTTCGAGTCAGCTCGAGACCAAGCTATCAGTGCCTCCAAGGAGTTGGAGGAATAATTAAAGGTCACCGTTGCCAGCAAAAAAGAAGCTGATGGCAAGCTTGAAGAGGATGAACGGCGTAAGAAATATCTCGAGGAGAAGGTGAGGCTTGCTGAGGAATATCCTTCTTCTGAGAAGATGAAGAGAAAGGTTGTTGTGAATAAGTCTTTCAGCTCTGGTTGGGACAAAGGATGGAATAGAGCCTTAACTCATATTACTTGTCAGATGGAGTATGCACGCCTGAAATACTTCAGATAAGGATGGGTCGCAGCATTGAAAGAGTTATGTGTTGCGAATGATTCTGAATTGTTTCAGAAGCACACTCATGGCCCTCCTCCTACTATTGACAAAGAAGAAGAAGAAGAAGAAGAAGAAGAAGAAGAAGAAGAAGAAGAAGAAGAAGAAGTTTCATCTGATGAGTCTTCCATGATGATAGTAGAACAAGTACCTACTGTTATTATTCCTCATCCCTCCGAGAAAGTTCAACAGGCAACACCTTCTACCGAGCAATGCCAGACACCTTTCGAGCAACCAACTACTTCGTCCAAACCAGTTGATGATGTTATAGGAAATAAGGAGAAGGTGTAGAGTTATTTGGCTCTTTATTTATGTTGTTCTTCGATTTTTCCTTTCTTTGTTGTAATTTCGGCTGGAATATCTCTTCTTATGATCAATAAAATAGATTTTGTTATCTAATCTGACTTTCTCCTTGACTTGTTCCGTCTGTATCGTTGTTGATGCATTGTTATTTTTTCTTGCTATGTTGCTAGGATGGAACTCTTATTAGCTCATGACACAAAGTTAATGAAAAAATGTAATGATTACTTCAAAGTGGGTCATGCAAATTTTATTGAAGCTCAAATAATTGATATCCTTGGACCTGATGCTTCTAAGCAAGTTGTTGATGCATACCAATACTTGAAGTGTTTGCTTGATCGTGTTGTAGACAACAATGTAGCTTATTATGAAATGATTGAAGACCTTAAAGGGATGATCGAGGAACTCCAACTTTAGCACAAATAAACCACTGTACTCTTGAATGAAGGGTATGAGAAAAAGTACCAATAGTTGAGTGCTGATCGAGGCTATGACAAATACATCTCAGCCCATGAGAAAAGGGAAAGTGTGTTGAAACTTGAGATTGAAAAGCATACGAGTATTGCCAAGCTGTTAGAGCAAGAGAACATTGCTTTGTAAGAAGAAGTGAAGCAACTCAAATCTTCTACCTCCTCTTTATCGGGAGCTCTGATTCCAGTTAATGATGAAGGCTTTTCCTTTTTGGAAACTAAAAATGTTGCCTTAAGAGCAGAACTGGAGGCTTTGAAGAAGACCAAACCTACATCCTCCTCGCGAGGCAGAGGTAGAGCTGGGCGAAAAAGTGTTGAAGATACTAGGATGACCAACTCTCCAATCAGAGCTCTACACTGGAAAGTAAAGAAATCTTGGTGAAGAAACTCCACGAGCAGCTTGAGATATTGGACAATCTTTATGGGATTGGTGTGAACCTGGATTACTTGATTTGCCTGTTCCTCCCTTTAAACATGATGTTAGCTAGATTCCATCTCGTGCCATTCCTCGGTGTTTGATCTCCAGGTATCTTGGTGATTATTAGCTTCATTCAGATTTTGAGATATCTCGTCCTAAATATTTTCTTGATCGACCATATCCGAGCAACATCAGAATGCTGCAAGATATGAATTTTATCAATTCTCCCTATGCGTTAGATGACCCTCCAGTCGGGATGGAACCTGTATCAAAATCAGAGGGAAAGAAAGCCATAGAATAGGAAGTTTGTACTTAATGAATCAAAATTCATGTTTATGTAATCTGCTTATATTTAATGAAGAGAAATTTAGTCTTTATGCAATGTTACTTCCTTGGAAATACCTTGTAAGATTTTTGTGTGTTATTCGCTGATGAATGTATGTATAGGTATATAGAGGAACAATTTGTCCTGTTTTGCCTAGGCAATGGAGCTTGCCTCACTTGCTGCCTAGTTGTAGTGACTTGTCACCCATTAGTGCCTAAGCAATGGGATGATTTTCATCCCATGTTCCTGCTTAGTTGTAGTAATCGTGTCAGGATTACCTTGGTGCCTAGACAGTGGATGCCCCGGGAGGTCACCCATCTTCTTATCTAGTTTGGGATTCCCCTTGAGATCATCCGTGATGAAACAGTCTTTGCCTTGTTAAGCCAACATTATTGGTTAAATTTATTGGTGTCGAATAACCGGAGTTGGTGGTTGTTGAATGCCGACTAACCGAAGTTGGTAGTTATTGATGTAGAGACCAACCCTAGTTGGTAGTTATTGATGTAGAGACCAACCCTAGTTGGCGTAGTGTGTAGACTAGTACTCCGAAGAATATTTGAACAAAAAGGAATATAGAAGAACAAAATTTTTATTCATATGGAAAGAAATATGGTACATATAAATCTGTATTACTGATAATACTTGCGCTGATGCTCAGCATTCCACGCATTTTTGAATTCTTCTCCCTCCAAGGTTTCTATTCTGTACGTTCCCAGACGAACAACTATAGTTATCCGGTAGGGACCATTCTAGTTGGCCTCTAGATTATTATGCTTCTGGATCACCTTCTTGAGCACATAATACCCTTCTTTGAGATCACACTTCTTCACCCTTTTATTGTAGAACATGGTTGCTCGTTGTTGGTAGGCCGTGTTCCTAATTACCGCATCTTCTCTAACTTCCTCGAGCATATCCAGATCTAAGCGCCTCATAAAATGTCTTACAAGGGAGTTAAAATTAAGTACTCTGTGCGTAGGTAGGCCCAGTTCAACTGGTATAACTGCTTCACTTCCAAAGGCGAGCATGCAGGGCGATTCACCGGTGGCTGTTCGGGGTGTTGTGCGATATGCCCATAACACAGAGTGTAGCTCGTTAATCCAATTTCCTTTTGCATCATCCAGTCATTTTTTCAAACTGTTCAGTAGAGTTCTGTTCGTCACCTCAGTTTGCCCATTGCTCTAGGGATGGCCTGGTGCAGAATGGATCTTTTAAGCATTAGATTGATGATAATATGCCGCGAACTCCTCGCTATCGAATTGGGTACCATGGTCCGTAATGATAGCATGTGGCAGACCATACCTGCAAATAATATTCTTCCAGATAAATTGGTAAACCCCTTCGTACGACATGTCAATGAAAGGTTCAGCCTCAACCCACTTGGTGAAATAATCAACAGCGACTACCCGATATTTGAACCTCCCTTTGGTGGTCGACAGAGGCCCGACCAAGTCTATACCCCACATAGCAAATGGCCAGGGGGAGGTAATGGGTGCTAATAATGCCTAGGGAGTTCTTCGAATGGAAGAGAAATGTTAGCATTTATCATATTTCTTCGCATAAGCTGTGCAGCCAGCTCTCATCGTCGTCCAGTAATATCCCTGTGTCATTATCCTTTGTAGGGGCATCTGACCTGCTATATGAGATCCATAAGAGCCTTCATAAACCTCTTCAATCAGGTCGTTAACTTCTGAAGGATGCACACATCTCTGTAGACCTGCTATGATTCCCCTTCTATACAAAATGCCATTATTCAGTACATAGCAAGCAGCTTTAAACTTCAGCCTCTTGGCTGTAAATTGGTCAGTTGGTACAACTCCTTCTTCGATATATGCCCTGATGGGGTCCATCCAGGATGGTCCCATATCTAGGGTAATGAATTTCACCATTAAATCTTCATCTAAGCTCCGTTTTGCCAATATCTCGATAGGAATCGTTCATCGTAGCTCGGTGCGAGTAGTTGAGGCTAATAGAGCTAGTGCATCGTCCCTCGTATTCTCCAATCTTAGTATTCTGATTAATTGGACCGTTGAAAAAGTGGGCACAATCTCTATAGCTTTGTCATGATACCTTGTCATGAAGTCTCCCTTCGCTGTATACAACCCCAGAATTTGATGTACAATTAACTGTGAATCACTAAACACGGTGACTTGCTCTGCATGCATTATTTTTGCTAAACTAAGGCCCACGATCATAGTCTCGTATTCAGCCTCATTGTTGGAAGCTTTAAATTGAAAACGTAGAGCATATTCGACATCCACTCCATCAGGGTTGCTTAAAATTATTTCGGCTCCACTGCCCATGGCACACGAAGAGCCATCAACATACAAGTTCCACATATGTATACCATTATCAAACCCTTGATCTTATAAGGTTCTCTAATGTAATATTTGACACTTCCTCTTATCATTCCCCAACTCGGGGGTGTTATTTGATAATTCTTGCTGCTCGTCGTTCATCTTTTCTGGTAGATCTGCTAAGGGGAGTTGATCGGGGATTATCTTTGATGATCCTGTAACATCCTCGGGCTGTTCTGCATTAGACTCTTACTGGCCAAAGATATCTGTGTAAGTGAACTCTGCAATGAAATTTTCCACCGCTTGCCCTTTGAGTGAGGACCTTGGATCATAAACAATATCATACTCGCCTAGTTCTACCGCCCAATACATCAGTCTTTCGGATTTTTCTGGCTTGTGAAGGCCTGTCTGAGTGGCATATCAGTGTACACCACTATGGTATGGGACTGAAAATAAGGTTTCATCCTCCTATTCACCTCTATTAGAGCTAATTCCATCTTTTCCAACTTTAGATATCTAATCTCTGCTCCTCAAAATGCTTTACTGGTGTAGTACACTGGTTTTTATACTCCATCCTCCACTCGTATCAATGATGAACTGACTGCGCTCTCCGAGATAGCCAGATACTAGTACAATCTTTCTCCCATTAACGGCTTGGATAATAGTGGAGGTGTCCCCAAATATTTCTTTAATTCTTAAAATTCCTTCTCGCACTCATTATTCCACTCGAAAGTTATTCTGAGAGTCTTGAAGAATGGGAGACATCTGTCTGTTGCTCTTGATAAAAACATGTTGAGAGCTGCAACACGGTCGGTGAGGCTTTGCACTTCCTTTTTCGTAGCTGGAGATCGTAATTCCAGTAAAATTTTGATTTTCTCCGGATTCGCTTCAATACCTCGCTGATTTACGATATATTCGAGGAACATGCCTTCTCGGACACCAAATATGCATTTCGTTGGGTTCAGCTTCATCTGATATTTTTCCAACTGATAAAAGGTTTGGCCAAGGTCAGCTAGATGGTCAGCGGCTTTCTTGCTCTTAGTCAGCATATCATCGACGTAAGCCTCTATATTTTTACCGATTTGCTTTGCGAAAACTTTATTCATCAACCTCTGGTACGTAGCACCTGCATTTTAAGTCCGAAAGGCATAACATTATAGCAGTATGTTCCCCTTGGGGTAATAAAAGAAGTACTCTCCCTGTCTTCTGGTTTCATCTTAATCTGGTTGTAGCCAGAATAGGCGTCCATGAAGCTCAATAGGTCGTGTCCTGAGGTAGTATCCACCAACTGATCAATCCTAGGTAAGGGAAAATGATCCTTCGGGCAGGCTTTATTGAGATCTGTGAAGTCTACACACATCCTCCACTTATTATTTTTCTTCTTCACCATCACAACGTTGGCTAACCAATCAGGATATTTGACATCCTCAATGAAAGAGTCCATTTGTAGCTTCTCGACTTCCTCCTGGATAACTTGATTCTTTTTTGGGCTAAATACCCTTCGTCGCTGCTTCACTGGATTAACCTCCTTATTAACATTGAGCTCCTGGCACAGGAAGGCTGGGTCTATCCCTGGCATGTCTTCATAACTTCATGCAAAAGCATGCTTTTTGCGCCTTAAAAATGCCACCAGTTCCTGATTTATTGATGGATCTAATGAAGCGCCAATCTGAGTTGTCCGTTCTGGTTGTTCGTCGTCCAGGATGATGTTCTCCGTAGCTTCAACGACCTGCCCCTTCACAAGCTGGGACTCATCCCTAGGGTCTAAGGTCTCAATCTCTGCATCTTCAGACTCATCCACCTGATAGGTGGTGGTTTTCTTCCTGGTCTCTTCCAGTTCCTCATGTTCAATGGATGAATAGTAGTATTCCCGAGCTACTTTCTCGTCGCCTTTCACAACTCCAACCCCGAAATTGGTTGAAAACTTCAAGCATTGGTGTACCATGGATGTCACTTCCTCGAACTTCTTCAAGCCTACTCTCCCCATGATTACGTTGTAGGCTAATTGGACGTTCTTGTCCATTACGAAAAAGCTTACTTTCTCTATTTTGAAGGCAGGACAGGTGCCAATGAGCATGTCCAACTTGATCATCCCAAGTTCAAAAACCTTTTCACCGATAAAACCGAGGAGGGGCCTGTGACATGGCTCCAACTAGGCTAGCTTCAAATTCAGGCTATCGAAACATGGGTAGAACATGATGTCTGCAGAGCTACCATTATCTACCAATACACGTAAAATCACCACATCCTTCATTCTCATCTTGACTACCAAGGGGTCATCGTGAGGTTACAATACTCCGGTAAGATCATTTTTAAAAAAACCGATAACCAGTTTGTCCTTGTTCACCTTCCTTGGGCGGTCGTCATCGGCCAAATTTATGCGTTGTATTTAAAAACAAGCCAGGGCCTCATTAAGGTAAGCTTTCCTTTCAGCAGTATGATCTCCACCTCCTATATCACCACTTGTAATCATATTACATTCAAATGATCCAAAGTGGATTGAGAATACCTCACGCTCAGGTTACCTTGGCTTTTTGGGGAGGTTGAGGTCATCCTCTGGATCATCTTTGTGGTCCCTCTTTTTGTTATCTCTTATTCGGCGAGGAGATTTGGACATTTGTCCACCTTTCTCATTGGTCTTCCCACTGTTCCGACGAACAAAGAACTTACTCAATTTTTCTCGTCTAATGAGTGCTTCGATATCATTCTGGAGGGCTATGCAGCGCTTGGTCGTGTGGCCATGATCTCTATGGAACCCACAGTATTTGTACTTATCCCTCTTATCGGGGTCTGTCCTCATTTTCTTCAGCCAAGTTAGCTCCTCGTTGTTCTTGATCTCCTCCAGAATATGATTTATGTCCACCTTTAAAGTAGTGTAATTCCCATACTTCTTCAATTGCTCGAGCGTCTCCTTGCCTTTTTGGCCGCTTGTCGTTCCCATTGCGCTTTTGATCTTTCTTATTCGGTATACCTTCAGCCTTGCTCTCTGCTTTAGTATTCACATTCTTCTTTGCATCCATGACCACTTCGGCATTCATGATCTTAACTGCTTTTGCCATTAGTTCTGGCATGGATTTGGGGGGATTTTTAGCCAATGTGTAGTACAACTTGTCAGGTAACATTCCACTCATCAGAGCTGTTATTATTATATTCTCCTCGTAGTCAATCACCTCAAGTTTCTCGTTGTTGAAACAAGTAATGTAATCCCTGGTACTTTCTCTTATTTTCTATCTCACACTCAGTAGGTGTGCTACTCTCTTCATTGACTTCACACCGAAGCATAAGTTCCTTTTGAAGAGCTCTGTCAGCTGATGGAAAGTAGCAATCTTACCCCGAGGAAGGTTGTTGTACCATATATGGGCTGACCCAGTGATAGTTCCTGAGAATGACCTTCACCTCATCTCATCGGGAACCGCATAGATATCAGCAGCAGCTTGGTACTGCTCTATGTGGCGAACGAGATCAATTTTTCTATCATATTTAGGCGTCACCACAGGAGATTTAAATTTTGATTGTGTGGGAAAATCCACGATTGCCTGGACAAAAGGTGATCCTTAGACAAAAGTTCTTTTGAGAGGGTTCTTGGCTTTAGCCATTTCCCCTAATCGGTCTTCCAATCTCTGAATGGAACCCTTCCACGCATCATTCCCAGCCTCAGGCCTATTTTCCCGAGCAACGGAGCGCACTGAATTCTCCTCTTGGGATCTTTCATTACGAGTTACTGGGCGTGATTGGGCAGAACCCTCCCTTAGATCGGTTGGTCGTTGAGAATTCCTCGACGCAATCCTAGGGGGATTTCCATTCCTCCTAGGGCCCAAACGTTCAAAGGGAGAGACTATGCTAAACCTCTCCAAAGCGCTGGTTCGCTCAGGATTTAAGGTAACATTTTATCGAGAATCTGTAGCTCTTATAGATGAAGTCCATCCAGGCTGATATGGAGGATCATTGGACCTCTCAGTATGATGAGAGCCCATGTCCCTGGGCTATGATACATCCGAAAATAGTGTACATATGGTTCTTGAGGATGCCAGATGGGTGTTTCTCTGAACGCTTGGTTGACCCGATTGGGCAGGTGATTCGTTACGAACAGTCTGAATGAGTTGTCGCATGGTTTCTTGCATAGCCGTTTGCCCTTGGGCTAAGTTGGCTACTATTCCTGTGAGCTGACCGGTAGTTGGAGGAGCGGAGGGGTTTGGAGGGATTCCGGTATTGTTCCAATTGCTGGATTCTGGGATCTAAGCCATTGGTGATAAGTTTTTAGTGAAAAACGCTACGTATAGTCGTTTCCCACAGACGACGCCAATCTGTTGATGTAAAAAACTAGATTCGATCTAATTAATTAATCACAGATAAAAATGAATAAATAAATTAGACAAAAGATTTTTAAAGTGGCTCAGCCTTATGAAAATGGCCTACGCCCACTGTTTTGTATTGTCGATGTTTGCCTTAATCTCGATGATGATTACAAGAGATCAATTACCCCGTTATGAAGAGTGTTACAATGTATTTATAGCCTTGGGGCTGTCAGTATGAATAGACTATATGCCGTTATGTAATAGACATATACATCTGTACAATAAGAATGTTCATTAAGTTCGATGTTCATTGAATGTCGCTTGATCTTCCTGTCCAGATGCTCTGCACGCTGAGTAGCTTGACAGGCTATGTAGCTCGGGACGCTATGTAGCTCGGTGAGCATATGTATTTTCCTCGTAGGATGGTACGTGTCTTTATATAATTGGTTCACGTCAGCTACCTAATTTTCGTATCAACGTGACTTTTCACGCCTAAGGCCGACTTAGGCTTTTAAGGCTTGGACCCCACGCCTCGATTACACCTTGTATTTTTTAGAACCTTATGTTAATCCCTAAAAGGTTATCTCGCTCCCCTTAAATGAAAGCAAAATTATCCCTAAGAGTCTTCTCTCATGCCTTAAAATCATTAATCAAAACACTATCCCCAATGGCACTAACATTAACCCTAGAATTTTTCAAGTCCTCTAATTCTTTTTCTAAAAACCCGAATGTGAGAGTGCGCTATAGTGATCTTAATGGAATTAATAATTTAGTGTCCAACACACAAAAGTCAAAAATTTATCTTATTACCCAAAGCAAACATCTATGCGATAAATTAGATCATGCACACAGAGACAAGGCAAATTAAGGAAAAAAAACCCTTTCGGCTAAAATCTTTTATTCAACACTTCAGAAAATTTATAAGACAATTGACTTATAGACTACTTGATAACTGCCACAAGTATGATGCACATGTCTTTACCAATCTCTAAAAAAATAATACTCTATGATCCACACAAGACCTTCCACGCTCGGTATCCACCCATCAGCCTTTGTCGTCAGGAGTGAGTTCTCTCGAAAATCATAAGTTCAGCCTTGTATGCTGGATACAATCTATAGGGTTTAAACTTGATTCACACAAATAAATTCTTGGGGATGTGATTTATGAATTAAAACGATTTTTCAAACTCAAAAGGTTGAAAACTTTTGCAAAAAATGTGCAGAAACTGTTATGACAAAAGTCTTTGAAAATCTGAACAAGAAACATGTATTTATAGGGCGTTCACAAATTTTGAGGCGACAGACTCGTTTGAATGAAATTTAAGGCTCGTTCGAACGATAAAGGCAAGTCGTTTGAACGAAAGAAAATCTCATTTGAACGGAACACCAATCTCATTTGAACCAGCTTTAAACAACCTTCTGACGAGTCAAACTAGTACACCATTGATTGATGCTTGTTGGATAAAACTACGAACGACCCTTCCAATGAAAACACATTCTCATTTGAATGAGATTGCCATCTCGTTTGAACGAGGTTTAAAAAAAATCTTTTAGAAAATAAAAAAACTCATGTTCGTTTTTGATAAAATTAAACATCCCAAAAATAATTTCTGTGAATTAATTTAACTCTAAATTGCTTTATACCTTTATGGAATGTCGGAAACATGGAGTTGTTGGAGTTCGGTTCAGCGTGACGGTGCACGACGATTGGTGATGGGATATGCCAAACTAGCCTAAAATATAAAAAGGCTTATACTATGAATAATATTAGAAAAATTGTTCTTACAATTCCATGTTTTATTTTTCTGGTTTATATTATATTAAAACATTTTCAATGGTTGTGTAATAGTTATTTTATAAAATTTACACGAGGTGTGATATTTCAATCGCAAACAACAGTGTATATACTTTCGTCAACTAAGCAAATTGTAAAATGAATGTTTAAATGCCATCATCAATATAAACTCTCATATCAACTTTTTTTTAAATTTAAAATGCTATATCTTTTAACCTACACTTTTAATTTTTATAACATTTATATATTAGACAAATTCTCATCATGATTTATCAAACGATATCTATACTCAATATTTAAAAAAATTTATAAAAAATATTCATTTGATATGGGTTTGTGTCTCATTGATCCGTTTTAATCTTTACACATAAAGATAATAGTAATGTATAATTTTACTGTATACTTTATATATATAATTTACACAAAAAATATACACATCTATTAAATATGCTCTTAGGGTTGCACAAGCTTTTGACTCCCTCGTAATATTAAGTTAATTTTTTTTAGATAGTGTTAGAAAGAAATTTATGAGGTGCCTTTAATATGACTTTTTTCTCCCATTTCATATAACTAATTAAACAAGTCAAATTAAATTAAATAAAACTTGCAACTCAAAATGACATTACACATATTAGTAGATTGCCACAAAAATATATGGAGAAAAACAGTATTACTATACCAATCGTGCGTGTAAAAGTTCAAAATGACATTACACATTAGTAGATTGCCACAATATTATGGTTTTTATCTTTCTTTTTTTGACGAAGAGGAAAGAAAACAGACAACTACATTATATTGCGGCAAATAACCATCACACCTGCCATCAAAAGGCAGACCAAGAGTCCAAAATAGCCATCACACCTGCCATCATAGATTGCCAGTCAACCAATCCTCACAAAAATATATGAAGAAAAACAGTATGACTATACCAATCGTGTGTGTAAGGTTACATATATGGAGTTGTTATCCTTTTTTCTGACGAGAAGGAAAGAAAACAAACAACTACATTATATTGTGGCAAATAAGCATTACACCTGCCCTCAAAAGGGACTATTATTAATCTTATATTAAATGGATTAAGAAAAAAACTGGAAACATAGGAGTGAACATACGTCAAGCAGACCAAGTGTCCAAAATGTGAGCCCATGATACAACTTAAAAAAAAAGGACATACAACTAACTGTCAGTTGGTTAAGACACCGACCTTCGTATATCTGAAGCCAGCCGACTAAGTATGGTCCCAAACACTATCTGTCTGTCTCTCCGACGTGGAAAGCGTAGTAATAAATTAACACGTCGGTCATGTTAGGTCCTTACGTAAGTCAATTTAGATTGTGTTTGTATTTGTCCTTTATTATTCATTTAATAGAGAATTAAGGTAAAAATAATGTTCTTTTTCATATTTGAATTTTTAGAATAATGCTTTTTCAATTTATAAATTTAATTCCCGTGGTACAATAACATTTATTTATGTGATCACTTTAGAGTTAAGAGTTCATTTTTTGATTCGCGCTAATTGCACTATGTTTTACTATTTCTTATGGTATTTTTATACACATGGACTAAATTTATAAAATTATTTGGAGTGTCCTATTTTTATAACCTTTGAGGATTACGAGAACCTTTCCCCAAAAACCCTTCATTTAAAGTTACAATGTAATATTTATTTATAATCCATACACAAAAAATATTGGATATTTTAGGGATAAATCCTAATTCTTCAAAAAAACAAAAGAAAAAGAAGAAGAGTTCATATAGAAAATAAAATATGAATATGTATACTTTGTTAGAAAATATAAAATTACATAATTGGGAGAGAAAACTAAATGAGATCTTAATTTTAATATTTATCATCATTATAAAAGAATCCAATGGACATAAGGAGGTAAACAAGTGGAGAAACATGGAAGGAAACAAAGAGAGGAAAGCATGGAAAAGGGAGAGGGCCAAAATATCAGTTATCTGAGGGCAACATGCACAAATCGTATCTTCAAGCGGCGAAGGTTGAGCCGTGGCCTTTCTCACCGTTGGTAGTGTCTTCCGATCCTAGTAAGAAGCATGAGTTTACCGTTGAGGATGAATCTTGCCTGTCCAGGGTCAGTTTCTTTAAGAGAGCTTTGGTGGGGAGAGTTGGTAGTGCTGCATGCTTACCTCCATCATTAGAGAAGATGAAGCTTTGGGTCAACTTGCATTGGTGTACTGTTGGTGGAGTTATTGTGAGGTATCTTAGCTGTTCTTTGTTCTGTTTCATTTTTGCCTCCGAACAGGAAGCGTGTAGGATCCTCAAAAAGAAACAGTGGACTGTACATGGAGCTCATATGTTTCTTGATAGGTGGCATCCTCTGGGTTGCTGTCCCAAAAGTGGTCTTCGCCCATCTTGTCGCTGGTTAAGGATTGAGGGCCTCCCTCTTCATTTGTGGGGCATGGAAGTCTTCCGGGTTGTTGGTAAACAATGTGGAGGTTTTCTCGATATTGACGAAGATACTCGTTCCGGTGTAGAGCTGAGGTGGGCACGGATTTTGGTTAGAGGGAATGTGACTATCCCGGAGAAGATCACTATCAAAGCGGGTGGTTGGGCCTTCGTTCTTCCCGTTCATGTTGAAGAGCCGCCTTCGTGTTTCTTTTTAGGTGATGGAGTTTCTGAGGAGCTGGGTAGTCTGAGGGAGAAGCCTCACTCTTGCGCAGCAGTTGAAGTATGGCATAGACGGACTGATTTGGTGGATCACGCCTCTGTCAGTTCTGGGCTTGGTGCCTTAGGCGGTAAAGAGGATGTGGTGGTGGGTTCTACGTCGGTTGCTTGTACTGCGTCAGTTCCTTCTCTTCCCACGCACAGCAGCAACAAAGCTCTTCTCGTGTATCCTTGTCAGCCTTTGACGCAAGCCAAAGCGACGACTGGAAAACTCCATCTATTTGGCAGAAAACAGGTTCTGCCACGACCTCAGTCCAAGTCGGACACGACCAGTTCCGGGGTTGTTGTGGGTAGCTTCGTTCGGCAGTCTAAAGGTGTGGTGGTTAGCGATGTGGTGGTTAGCTCCGTTCAGCAGGTCTCCAGCATAGGTGAGCAGGCTACAGATGTCTTGGGGAGTGAGCAGCCTAGCATACGAGGTTTGGGGTTGGTAAATGGTAGGGTGGCGGACAAGACCCAGATTGATGGAAGTAGTGGGTTGTGTGGTAACGTGTGTGAAAGTGAAGTGTTGGCGTGTTCTGCTGGGGGTGATAGGTATGGCAAGCTAGTGGGTCATAGTGAGAAGCCTCATGTTTTGGAGGTTTGTTACTTGGCTGACAGGAGGTGTGATAAGATGTTAGATAACAATTGTTGCAACTTTAAGGGTGGGCCCCATTTATTGTTGGCGGCTAATAATCTGAAGAGCAATTCGGTTCATGACGGTAGCATGCTTGCTCCTAATAGTAAGAACTCACTGCATGTTAAGCATGGTAAACCTTGCGCTCACGTTAATTTTATCGGACCATGTCTTAATTCCGGTAAAGTATTGAGAAATGGGGTGCTTGGAAAAAAAAAAGATAAATTAGCAGCTCTCAAAAATAGAGGCAGGAATAGAGGGGAGGTTAAGGGTAAAGGAGTGGTGGGTAAGGGCTGTTTGGGCGGTTCCGGAGGTGTGTCTGGTTGTGAAGGGGTGGCCCCGAGTCCTTGCTCATCCGAGGGGCTCGTTCCTTCTTTGTCGCATGTTTCGTTGCCTGTGAGGGGTAGTACTCTATGCACGATTGTTGAGGAGGGTGTGGGAGACGTTGAGTGTGGGGCCCATGCGCATTTTTCCTCTGAAGTCCTTGGGGCTCCGTCGAGTGGGAAAGGTATAGTCAGTAACTTGGAGGACTTGACCTCTAGACTGTGGGTGGATCTTGGGACTGTAGAGGGGGTAGGGGAGGCAGCCGGAGGTAGGGTTGGTGAGAGGACTCGAGAGTTAGACGAGGAGGAATGGGTTTCCAGTGTTATAGGAGGCTTTAGTACTTTTTTAGGGATTGACTTTGCAGGGAATGAGAAGGAGGCTCTTAGGGTGTTCCAACTCATCGAGGAGAGACGGAGGGAGAGAGTAGAGGTGGTAGAGAGGGGGGTGGGTGGGAGTACTAATGGGATTTAATGAAGTTACGTATTATTTCTTGGAATGTGCGGGGCTTAAATGACCTCGGGAAACGAGGGGTGGTTAGTGGAGCGATTTCGCAGTGGAGGCCGGACATCTTATGCCTTCAAGAGACTAAATTGGGATTCGTTGATCGGGAGGTGGCTCGTTCTATTTGGGGAGGACGCAGGGTTGAGTGGTGTTGTCTGGATTCAGACGGGGCTTCAGGAGGTATTATTATTATGTGGGATAATAGAGTGGTGGAAAAAATTGATGTTCTAGTAGGACGGTGGTCTCTGTCGTGCTTATTCAGGTGTGTGGAGGATGAGTTCTCTTGGTGCTTTTCGGGGGTTTATGGGCCTGTGGAGGACTCGACTCGTTGGGAGTTGTGGGAGGAATTGGCTGGGGTCAGGAGTGTTTGGGGTGTTCCGTGGTGCTCAGGGGGGGACTACAACATCGTGCGCTTCCCCTCAGAGAGAAGTGGTGGGGGGAGGTTGAACTCGTTTATGCGGGATTTCTCGGGCTTCATCGATGAGTTAGAGCTGATTGACCTCCCTTTGGGGGGAGGGGTGTTCACCTGGTCCAGTCTTAGGGATGAGCCTTCGCTGTCTCGGTTGGACCGATTTTTACTTTCTAATGATTGGGATGATCATTTTTCGGGGGCATCTCAGTCATGCCTGCCTCGTGTGACTTCGGATCACACACCTATTTTACTAGAGTGTGGAGGGAGGGGTGGGGGGAGGACCCCGTTTAGATTCGAGAATATGTGGTTAAAGGAGGAGGACTTTGTTAGGAGGGTTCAGGGGTGGTGGCAAGGGTATGAGGTGGAGGGGAATGCGAGCTTCAGACTTGCGACTAAATTATTTCTTCTCAAGGGGGATATCATTCGGTGGAATCGAGACGTGTTTGGCAATGTGCGGGGTGCTATTGAGAACATTCTGGAGGATATCCGTTCTTTTGACGTAAAAGAAGGAGTGGATGGTCTGTCGGGGGTAGAGAGGGTGGCGAGGGTCGAGAAGAAAAGGGAGGTGGGGAAGCGACTGATTCAGGAGGAGGTGAGTTGGAGGCAAAAGTCCAGAGCGCTTTGGCTTAGGGAAGGGGACTACAACACTAATTTTTTTCATAAAGCGGCTAATTCCCACCGTCGCTTTAACCATATCGAGAGAGTGGTAGTAGGGGGAGTGGAGTTCACCGAGGAGAGTGAGGTTCGTAGGGAGATCAGGCAGTTCTACGAGAGGCTGTATACCGAGGAGATGGCTTGGCGTCCGACGATGGATGGGCTTCCTGTGGCTAGCATCGCTGGGGATGAGGTGGATTGGCTAGAAAGGATGTTCACAGAGGAGGAGGTTGTACAGGTTTTGAGGTCGATGTGCGGTGATAAGGCGCCTGGTCCGGACGGATTCACTATGGCTTTTTTCCAGCATTGCTGGGAGGTGGTTAGGGTGGATGTGATGGCAGTTTTCAGCGAGTTTTATGATAGGGGTTACTTTCTGAGGAGTCTGAACGCTACGTTCATTACTTTGGTCCCTAAGAATGGGGGGGCTACGGATGTGAGAGATTTCAGGCCTATTAGTCTGGTTGGCAGCGTGTATAAGCTCATTTCTAAGGTCTTGTCGATCAGACTTAGACATGTGATTGATCCTCTCATCTCTGAGGCTCAGAGTGCGTTTGTGGGTGGTCGTCAGATCTTGGATGCCGCACTGATAGCGAATGAGTGTATTGATTCCAGACTGAGAGGTGGGGATCCGGGGATACTTTGCAAGCTTGACATTGAGAAGGCGTACGATCACGTGAGTTGGGAATTCCTCCTCTATTTGCTCAGGAGGATGGGGTTTGGGGACCGGTGGTGCAGGTGGATGAAGAGGTGCATTTCCACTGTCAACTTCTCCGTGCTTGTTAATGGGGTGCCGGAAGGGTACTTCTCGAGTTCGCGTGGTCTTAGGCAGGGTGATTCGTTATCCCCTTTTCTCTTTATTTTGGTTATGGAAGCATTTTCGAGGATGATGAGTCGTACGGTGGAGGGTGGTCTAATAACGGGTTTTTCGATTGGGAGCTCTGTTACCCATCCAGTAGTGGTGTCTCACCTTCTTTTTGCGGACGACACTATTATCTTTTGTGGGGCGTCGGTGGGGGAGGTGAGGTCTTTGCGGTTACTATTGGTGTGTTTTGAGGCTGTTTCGGGTCTACGTATCAACGTCCGGAAGAGTGAGTTGATTGCCGTGGGTGAGATTGGTAATGTGGGGCTCCTAGCAGGTGTTCTTGGTTGTCGTGTCGGTTCTCTCCCGTCTACCTACCTTGGCCTCCCTTTAGGGGCTAAGTTTAAGTCTTCTTCGATGTGGGATCCGGTAATCGAGAGGGTGCAACGGAGGTTAGCTGGGTGGAAGCATAGTTACCTGTCCAAAGGTGGTCGGTTGACGTTGATCAAAAGCGTTTTATCTAGCCTGCCAACTTATTTTATGTCTGTTCTCCCTTTACCTGGGTCAGTTGGCAATAGGCTCGATAAGCTGATGAGGGACTTTTTGTGGAGAGGGAATGATGATCACTTTCACTATTGTTTGGTGAGTTGGGATGAGGTGTGCAGGCCGCTGAAAGAGGGTGGGGCTGGGGTAAGGAGCCTAGCCCAGTTCAATAAGGCTTTACTGGGGAAGTGGCTGTGGCGTTTTAATAAGGAAGGAGGCAGATTATGGAGGAAAGTGGTAGTCGCAAGGCACGGGATGCGTCCCTTTGGATGGGGCCCTGTTAATGGGCGATCTGCTCATGGGGTGGGATGGTGGAGGTTTATTGCCCTTGGTTGGGGGAGGTTCTCTTTGCTTACTTCCTTTCAGCTCGGGAATGGGAACCGTATCAGATTCTGGAAGGATAAATGGGGCGCAGGGGGCTCTCTGGAGGATCTATTCCCGGGGATGTATCGTCTTGGGGAAGACATAGAGGGGTTAGTTGAGCATCATAGGCGGGGGGTTGGGGCTCGGGGGGAGTGGGATCCGAAGTTTAGAAGGGAATTACGAGCTTGGGAGCTGGAGGAGGCGGGGGAGTTCTTTAACTGGCTGAGATTGGCCCCGACTCCATCTTTGGGGGCAGATGGGTTGAGGTGGTCGTGCTCTCGGGATGGTCTGTTCTCAGTTAAGAGTTATTATAGTGTGTTGAGGGGTCGTGGGGGTGCTTCTTTTCCGTGGAAGGAAATTTGGAAGAGTCATGCGCCTCCCAAGGTCTGCTTCTTTGTGTGGACCGCGGCCAGGCAGGCCATCTTGACTGTTGAGGGGCTTCAGCTTAGAGGTAGGAGGATGGCCAGTAGATGTTGGTTGTGTAGGGAGGAGGAGGAGACGTCCAATCACCTTCTTCTTCACTGTTCGATCACTAAGGGCCTTTGGGATTTATTTTTCTCTTTAAGCCAGTGTGTATGGGTTATGCCTCGTACGGTTTGCGAGGTGATGGCGGCTTGGAGGAGGCCTAGGGGTTGGCCTGGCTCGAGGGTGCTCTGGAGAATGGTTCCTCATTGTATTTTTTGGACCATCTGGCAGGAGAGGAACAGGAGATGCTTCGAGGGAGTTGATCTTAATCCTTCTCGGATTCGGTACTTTTTTCTGAGTCTCCTTCTTACATGGTTTAAGGGAAGATATGATTCATCATTGTATCACTTCCTCGAGTTTTTGGAGGAGTTTTAGGGGTTTGTGCTGTCTGTTTTGGGGTTTGGCCCTGCGCTCTTTTGTTTTGTATACTTCCTGTATACGGGATTCCGCCCCCTAAGGCGGGTTTGTTTTATTGAATCATTTACTTAAAAAAAAAAAAAAAAAAAAAAAAAAGAATCCAATGAAATATAAAAATTGATAAATAAAATATAAATTTGTTATTTCTGGCGTATTAAATCAGATTTTAGGACATTGGTTTCATTATTTTTATATTGTGTGGTAATTTCGGTAGGTCAATTTTTTAAATGTGTAAAATAAAACCAACCAAAAAATATTCAGTAAAGTTTATTTTTGATGATGAAAAGTAGTAAAATCAAAAGCATACTTTTTAGATCAAAATAGTACGGTACGACAAAAATTCGTGTCACAACGCAACCACCCCTAAGTGTTATCTTGACAATTGCAATGTTCTTTTACCACTGTTATTTTCCTAACTTCGTTCTATTACATTAACAGTCTTACAACAAGGACCCAACAATAAAAGTATTTTGAAAGCCATGTTTACTTACTAAAATTTAAAAATACCAACTACGGGAGACTTGAGACTAAATCTTTATTTATTTTTCTTTAATCTTTTACTGTTGATATATAGGTAACTTTCGTAACTTTGTGTTAAAAGACAATTCAAATGCTAAAAGCTTAATGGAAATTGATGATTATATGATGAAACTTTATTCCAAATTTATGGTTATTATTTTCCTCAAATGATATAACTATAATTTTTTTTTAATTGTAAGTAATAATAGTAAAGCGCACAACATAGCATGCCTTTAGCATATAGAGTCAAAATATTTCAAACAAATATCATACATTTAGAGTTTTATCCGATCTGAAAGTAAATAGACTTTTCAGTATTAAAATAAACATAACCTTACTAAAAAAACATATTTTTAATATTTTAGTGCCCCGTCCCTTATTGTAAACATTTGGCAAGAGACACAATTAACAAAAAAAAAATCACATAAACTTTTTATTAGAAAAAATAATTATGTTCTCAATCGAAAAAGGGGCCCATTCTTTTGGAGAATTAAATAACTCTATCGTGTTGATTCCGCGTAAGGTGTTCTATAAAAGCCCATTGCAAGGGGTTTATCTCTCACACCACACACTTGCCTGTTAACTTTACAAGCTTAGCTTGTCAATTTTTAAAAAGGTGATTGAAAAAGAATGGCTGAGGAAGCACATCACCAACACATGAAAGAGGTTATGACAGAAATGGTAGAAGAAACACCTCAACTCCACCAGCCCAAGACTGATGAGTGTGACAACAACACCATCAAAATTCATAATCATAGTGGGGTTGAGACTGAGGATCGTGGTTTGTTCGGGAAAAAAGAAGAGAACAAGCCTGAAGATGAGATGATATCCCAAACAGAGACTAAGGTTGAAGAAGAGAAGAAGCATGGCGGCCTATTTGATAAATTCCACAGATCAGATAGCAGCAGCTCTGTAAGTTTTTCTTTCATGCACATGTCTTTGTATCATATGTATAGTGAAACCATAAAGGTTCATTTTGAAGGGTCCCAATAATACAACACGAAATAGCATAAAAGTAATTCGAATTTAATTTCGGACATGAAATCATGTCGTGTCATTATCGTGTCAATCACTACCGGTTTTGTGCCGTGTTATTAGTTTTTAATTTTTTGTATTTTCGTGTTTTAATAATTGGGTGCAAAATTTATTAATGGAGTTAGTCATATTAGGGTTTTTATTGTGAAGTTTCGTGTCGTATTAGACAAAAAAAGGGACAAAAACACTAATTGTTCCCCTGAAAAATGAAAATGACACTCGATTTGTAACACAAGCCAAAAGACTATTTTAGATTTGAATGAGCCCAACGAGTTTAGGGTAAAAGCTGAAATGGTTTGTATATTGATATGTCCGAATTCGTTTACCCGTCCAAGTAGGGTCAAGGTGACCTAATTTATTTACGCATTAATATATGAAAAAGACAATAAATATATTGGTCCTAAAAAAATTGAGAGGCATAATTTTTTTTAACAAAAACGGATCTTTAACATAGAAGTACACAAATTTATCTTATTGTTTTTTAGAATTTTTATGTTATACATTGCCAAAAAACAAATTTGAAAAGTTTAATTATGAATATGACATTGATTAGCAATTTGAAAAGATGTGGCATTTATTTCAAATGTCTTCTATATATTAAAGTTTTAATTTCCTTGGTCTCGTAATTTCAGTCAAGTGATGAGGAAGAAGTGGAAGATGGGGGAGAAAAGAAGAAGAAAAAGAAAGGGCTAAAAGGAAAAATCGAGGAGAAAATATCAGGAGATCACAAGGATGACATAGTCCTTACAGAGCCAGCTATTGAACCACAGGAGAAAAAGGGTTTACTAGATAAGATAAAGGATAAACTACCCGGCCATAACAAGGACAAAGAGATACCTCCTCCATCTGTGACGGCTTCGGCGTCCGAGTGCACCACCATCGATGGTGAGCCTAAGGACAGCAAAGGAATACTTGAAAAGATTAAGGAGAATCTTCCAGGATACCATCCCAAGAATGAAGAATACAAGAAAGAAAGTGAAAAATAGGGTGTCTCTCATTAGGAAAGCAACATTGTGTTTTATAGTCAGTATTTGGGCTCTTATTGTGTTTGTTGTGATGATTAGTCGTGTTATCTATTGTTTGCTAAGTTTGATTCAATCCATATCATATTGTTAATGGATTGATGTAGTTTGTTTGTGACATACATAGTGTGAAACTTCGGGAAATAAAATGTTTAATTTTACACTGTGCTTTCTGATTGTTTTATTCCAAATAAATGAGTAAATAACCACGGTTATCTCATAAGTATATTAATGAAGCTTACAAAATGTCAAAGATCTACTTGTAATTGAGGAACTTTTTTTACTAAAAGAAAACTTTAACGTGTCTATAGCTCGAAGAGGAAATAAAATGGGTTTAAAAAAATTGACTTACTGTTATAGTTGCATGGGATCCAAAACTAACGGAAACCATGAGTTCACTAACTTGACCGTTAATTGACCAACTTTTTCAACTAAAAACTATTTTAGCCATGAATAGATTAATACATATATAAGAATATTACCAAAATGTTTAAATGTCTTTTCAAACTGCTTTTTTTTTTTATATAAAACTATTTTTTTATATATGTAATTGTTTTTTTTATATATAAACTGTTTATATATAAAAATGTTAACGGTTAAGAAAAAAAATATTTTTAAACAGTTTTTCATGTAAACAATTTTATATAAACTGTTTTTATACATAAAAAAAATTAAAAACTGTTTTAAACTGTTTTTTAGGAGTTATTATAGAAAAAGATGTTTTTAAACAATTCTTTCATGTAAACTATTTTATATAAACTATTTTTAAATCTAAAACGTTTTCTCAAATAAAGATTATGTTTTCGTAACCGTCATAGAAATAAAAAAAATTTACTGTTTTAAAAATGCTTTCTCTAATTAAAAATAACTATTAAAAAATTATTCTTAAAAATGTTATTTTTTAAAACAGTTATAAAAATGTTATTTGTTAAAAAAAATAGATTTATTATCAAGAAGAAGAAATTAAAACAAAAAAGACTTCATGTTCTTCAACCAAGTAAAATCCCCCCACCCTAACCCAACGACAACCACCCACCGCCATCCCTCCAACCCCCACCCAAATGTTCTCTCTCTCACACGGACACACACAGACATCTAAATCCCCCAATACCCTACACTCCAAACCCTAATCCACACCCATTTCAACTAGCAACAATATTTAACCACCACCATTGAAATCAATCGGCCAGCACTAGAATGAAATCCAATTGAAAATAAATCTAGAAATCAAATCAAATCGAAATCAAATCAAATCGAAATCCAAAAACAAAAACAAAATAGTGTGTTAAAATTACAGTGAAGGAAAGCAGTAGAGAGAAGGGTCACTGAGGAAGGCATCATAGTTATTTACTTTACTTTACTCTTTCTATCTCAAATTATATATATAGACGTGTATGTACATAAAGAGAGTAGGTAAGAAGGGTAGCCAATTGGGATTAGGGGAGCATTGCCACGGGTGGCGATGGGGGTGTTGTAACTGGTGCTGGGGCATCTTCACCTTCCGGTGTATGAGAGAGAGGACCTCTCCAAATCAATATTGTGTATTGATTTGAAAAAAATGGCACATGCATTTTTTTAATAAACAAGGGGTATTTATGGTATTTGAGTGCTGATGGTATAGCTGTTGGACGACACTTAGCTGAAGACGTTAAAATAACACCCATATAACTATAATGCAAACTAGCATACCCCAAGCCCCTACCGTATAAAATAATATGACAATTCGATCGAGTGTCACATAATAAATCACTCAAACATAATATTAAACATCTTGTACTAATGTTTAGTGCACATGTCATATCACCTCTCTAGAGAGAGATGATGAGAGAAATTAAAGGTCAAAACCCTCCATGGCTCTATATGTTTTTGAAGTAAAAGATATTTACTACTTCTTAATGTATAGGCCTATAGAACAATGGTTAAATTAACATTAATTGATCGACAAGTAGTTATAACAAACAGGAGTGGCAATAAATATTGTCTTATCATGTTACATTGAGTACGTGTCGAATATCAGTAAATATGAATCCAGTTCATTTCATAAATTGTATCAAGTGCCTTCTTGCAAACACTACCTAATTATTAAACCTAAAATATAGATCAACACACTTGTTAATAAAAAAGTATGTTCCCTCGAGGTCTAAGTCAAATTAAACAATTTTAATTAATTAATATGTACTTTAAATAAAATCATATTTTAATTAAACCACATTTTAATTTTACCGAATGAAATTAATTAGTCCAATTTCATGTTCATAATGTAATTTATAAATGCTACAAATAAAAGCTTTCACACAATCAACACATGATTTTTGAGTGAAAAATCTTACAGGAAAAAACTCAATCGCACCCAACCCCAATCAATCTAATATTACTTATATTTTTTCTTATATTACAATGGTATACACACGACTTACATATAAGTTTACGATAATTATCACGAAGTCTTTCCCTTGAGCTCTCCTCTACCAAAAGAGGGTAAATTTAAATCATAAGCTCTACACACAAGGCCCGACAACAAACAACTATGTACCACACCAAGATTATAGTATATATTAACCATTTTGGAATTCATTGGCTTTAGAAAATTTTAATATATTCTCCTTTATTTATTCATGAAAATGTCTATTAATTTCATCTCAAGAATAAAGGAAATTCTCAACAATAATGAAAAATTTAATAATTTCATTCCTCAAGGCATAAAAATAGTTTCAACATAAAACTAATATATATTACTCACATCTATATGTTTCAAATTTCCAAAGTCTATTAACAAAAGTCATCGACTCGGATGGCTAAGTTCAATTAAATCACAAGAATCTTGAATGCAATTAAGACGTAAGAGACAACATGATTCAGTGACACATAATAAAAATATGAAATATCCAAATACTTGACATCATCCCATAACTAAAATAAAGTGCATAATGCTAGAATTGTTGTAGCCAAATCTCAAATTCATATGCGATCTCTACATAACAACCTTCTTACCCTTATCCTTCGATGTGCATAAAAAAGGAAGGGGGCAAGGAAGTAAGTCGAATGCTCATAAAAACAATAACCAAATAAGCAATTAATGTAATATAATCACAATAACTAAGGCCATATACAATGGGTACCATAAACCCATTGTGGGTCCTTTAAATGGGTCACATCGAGAGGATAAATCGTTAAATGAGGAAAGTGATTCGTTAACCCTCCCTCAAAGTTACGAGAAGGCTACCGGATTTACTAAGGGAGGGGACAAGAGTTCAGACGGGTAAATATTTTATGTTAAAAGTCTAAATGTCTAAGTTTTTCACATCTTAGCGAGACGTGGAACTGTTTTCTACTCAGCCTCTCGGAACTGTTTCACGTTTGAAGGGAAGGATGCCTAAATGTGCAACACTCCCATGTTTGGTTCAAACATGAAAAAATCCCACGTTTGGCCACTTTTCAAGCATTTTTCACTGCAAACTAACTCCCGTTTTCATTCGTTAATACTACAAAGGTATGGGATCCCATTGTGGATGACCTAATAGGAAGAGATCAATTGTCCGTAATCATCACAATGATATATTAGTAATCCAGCTACTAACTTATGAGAAAAATGTTGAGTGAATATGTGCTTAATATTCGAAAGCATTTGAAGCATGTAAATGTTAAATTGAAACAAGTATACGGTTGAGAAATGTAAAATCATCCAAGTTATATAACTCTAAAATCATTGATGTTTGAAACCAAATTAATTGAATTTTAATGAGGATAAATATTTTGTTAAGATCAAACAATTTTGATTAAATCTTGTCAATTTTAGTCCTAATTGTGAAAATTAGTGAGCCCAATTAAATATATAAATTAACAAAGAAAATATAAATGTGTTATTTATTATATAATCAGTATTTTAGGATGGTGCTTTCAATGTTTTAATTTCCTATCGAAACTTTGGTAAATAATTTATTTATATGTGTAAATTAAAACAAATATATAGTTTTAATAATTTCGGTCTCGATAATTTTGGTCTCCGATAGTGAAAACTGGTAAACCAAAACCATATTTGTTTGGATCGTATACGGTAAAAAATCATATTACAACCACCAAAACTGTTATTTTATCAATTCATTTATGTTTTACCATTATAACTTTGACAACTTCAAACTCCTATTTTAACAGTCTCGTAGTAGGGAGTTAATAATAAAATTATATTAAAAGCAAGAGTTGGACTAAGATTTAAAAACACAAAATTTTCACTGAGTTGAACAAGTCTAGGAGATTTAAGACTAAATCTTCATTATTTTTGTTTTATCCTTTAAAATTAGATGAAGGATAAATTCAGCATTAAGAGACAAATCAAAATATAATGGAAATTTATTCTTAATTTACGCTTATTGTATTGCAATATGGTACTGTTATAATATTTGAATGTTACAAAGAATAATAGTGAACAAGTCAAAATAACATGCCTTTTGCATTGAGAGTTAAATAAATTCAAAGATACATAATACATTTAGCATTTAACCAATATTGTAAATATTTGACATTTGGTCATTTTTAAAATATCTCACCACATAAAATTCAACACAAAGTTATAAAATAACATGGTGAAGGCAAAATAAGAGTGACAAGAGGAAAATTTAAAAAAAAACACATATAGACACCTTAAGAACTTCCTTTCAAATACTACACAATGAATAAACACAATGGTACAACATGTTTAAAAGAAATATTAGGGTGTTGGGGAAATTTTTTTGGAGGACATATCACCTTTTTTCTTTTCCACTTAGTACAACTAATTAAATAGTTCAGCATAAATTAAATAAATCTTGACATTAACATGAACTCAAAATGACATTACCCAAATAAGAAGAGATTTCCACTCCTTAATTAATCCTCACAAATTTATATGGAGAAAAACATTATGAATATACATATTGTGTTCATAAGGATACATCTATATTGTTGTTTTTCTTTTTAACAACTACATTATAATTTGGCAAACAACCATAAAGTGAATACATTATAATTGGGATATATTTGAGTTTTCACATAAAATTAAAGATAGTTGATATTAGTAATAATATAAATGAATACGTTTGTATTCTTAACTAAAAACAACAAAGTATACTGTGTAAAAAAATAAAAGTTGATTAGACATTTATTTTAAAACAAATACCATCTTAATAAAAAAAAACAGGATTCTCCTTCACTATGTATGAATATGACTTATTGAGGAAAATTTATTTTGATAGTACCAATGAGAAATATCGTATCTAAACAAAACATATTTGTCAAGCTACCAAAAAAACATGTATTTATATTTTAGTGCATCGTTCCCTTATCGTTAATATTTGATAGGAGACAGAAGTAATAAAGAAAACATTATACAAACACACACACACACACACATACACACACACACACACACACACACACACACACACACACACACACACACACATTCTATCTCTAGTGGGTGCACATCAGCGGACTTACCAATGCGTTATAAAAAATAACGCATGTGGCTTCAACAAACCAAAAGCATTGTTGTTCATAGTCAAATAATGACTTCTGAATTTATTTCTCTTTGAGAATATGTGATTGTTGTAGAGAAGTACACGAGTCACTCCACAACTATGGAAGGGTTTTACGATCGGTACCCAATAAAAGGGGATGCGTGAGCAACCCCCAATCCACAAAGAACAAAAAAGAAAAAAGAATAGTATTCGGCAACCCAAGCCAGCTCCAAACTGGTTCGAGTAGTACCAGTAAGGGGCATGCTCGAGCAACCTAAATCTCCAAAAGTTATGCGAGAAGTACCAACAGGGGAGTTGTTCGATCAACCCCAAGTCAGCTCTCTAAATATGAGCAAGTACATGAGCAACATTTGTCTGTCTAGTGAAGTAAATTTGTAAGTAGTTACTTAAGAAACACAGAAATATATGAACAAGAACTTCCTTCATTAACACTTAGTTGTTGTTTTACATTTGTTTATCCAGTAAAATGACTTGGTCGAGCAAGCAGGGCTCGAAAAAATTACCAGTTGGGAATTCTTGAGAGTTTTGGTTTGGAGACTGAGAGGTAATTCTTGTTGGCCAAGCTAAGGCTCAACCATTTCAATAACTTAGGAACGATAGAAAATTAAGGCGAGGGACCCAAGAGGTCAGTCACACCCTCTCACACCACACAGTCCACACTTAATTAAATATCGAGCAGTCAGTGACTACTCGCAAGACATTTTAACAAAGGAAACGGTGAGTGACCCACAATGTCACTCACATATTTTTAAAATTGTTTACTAAGCGACCGTTTATAAAGAGATAAAATAGTACTTCTGGCATCATCGCCGACAGATCACCATTCTGAGGACTATTACACCAGGTGTCACTCCACAATGGGCAAATCGTGGTAGACGATGACAAACAGTGATAAGGAGAAAAATTATTTCTAGATATTTATCTCATGTCACTATATTAAAAAAATAATTTGTACAACAAGCATGTTATATCGCAAAAAGTTAAAAATGTGTTGCTAAAAGTTATCGACGACATATTTCCCTATATTGCCAGCTTGTTGCCCATTGCTTGTCTGGAAAACCCTTTGGTGACAAATCAGGAACATATTGCCGAAGGTATACTTTGTCAACATGCATTTATGTCACCGTATATATTTTATTATTTCTCAAATATATAATAAAATATATTATTTATGTTGACAAAGGTCACTCAACCGCGACAAAAATATTGTGTTGCCGAAAAGTAACCTTTAAGTGACACTAATTACGTTGCAGAATGTAAGGTAAATTACATAGAACAGCGTTCGACAACAAAAAGTTGTGTTGCCAACAGTTATACCTTTGGCATCACAACTATTGTGTTGCCTAAAAGTATACCTTTCAGAAACACGTTTATGTTCTTGCCAAAAGTTATCTTTAGACAAAAAAATATGCATTTCCATATCCAAAGTGAAATATGTAGAGAATGACTTTTGGCGATAAAAAATGTGTTGCCAAAAATACTATATTTTGTTCATTACCTATTATTTTTTCGTAAAACAATCATTGAAAACACTTTTAAACATGTGCATTTTTCATCAAAACTCACAAAACATAAAACATGAAAGCTTATAATCCAAAATAACAGTTCACGCTTTTTATAGAATCATATGTAATTCAAAGTTCTACAATTTTCAACCAAATCTCATAAGTACGAATTATAAAATAATATTTCATCACAATCTAAGTATAAGGGTACAAAAGAAATGTCTCCCAAATAAGAACATAATCAATCCTAATAAATTAACAAATCAAAAGATGTAAGAAAAATCAATCCATATAAATTAAAATGACAACAATATGGCTTCACTACACAAAAAGAAATCGCAACTCCGAGCCACCACAAATATAATAACTCCAAGAAAAATCCATCATCAATATGCATAAGATAAAAAAATGTTATAAGTTTGATTTTAAAATATAATAACAATTGTAAAACATGAATCCATGAGTCCAATTACTACGTGTGTGGTTATCACAGGTTACTTTGACCCCATGTGAGGTGTTTGTGCCTCTTTTCGAGTCCTTTTATTCTTATCTTATATTTTCACGAACCATCCTCAAATTCTAAAGATTTATACTTAGAAATTTGAAATTTAAAACTACATCTCAATCCATGAGTCCTATCACTACATGAGTTATTTTTACAATTTACTTTGAAAATATATGAGGTCTTTTTGCCTCTTCCTAATATGTTTATTAGTTGTTTTACATTTTCGTCCACCAGTGCCCAATTTTCAAATGTGTAACCGTTGGACTTAATGAATTTAGAACATTTATTAATTTTGAAATTTTTTGATAGAGTTTTCTTTAGTCATTTATGAAATTCAACGTGTTTTAACATTAAAATAAACTCAACAACAATAAAAGATACAACAAAATCCCCAATAAATTCCTTCCACCGATTGAACATATATAAGCTCAAAAATTAAGTCCATCAACATAAAGGTTCATCGGACTCATGTACGAGTTTTAAAAATATATAATAATAGTCTCACAGAACCCGCACGGTCGAACAATAATCTTAAATTAGTCCCATGTGAGGCGTGAGTCCCTTTTTTCGGGTCGTTATGTTCTTATCTTGCACTTTCATGCTCCAACCCCCAATTCTAAAGTTTTATACTTAGAAATTTGAAATTTAGAACAACATCTGAATCCATTAGTCTCATGACTACACATGTTATTTGTATAAGTTACTTTCATCATGTATAATGTGTTTTTTACTCTTTTCGTAACGTTTGATTATTTTTTTTTTTGCGTTTTCATCCACAAAAGTGAAATTTTCAATTTTAAACACTTAGAATTTACAAATTTTGATCACAGTTCCAACCTGTGAGTCGCATAACTACACGTGTTGTTTCCACAATATACTTTGATCCCATGTGAGGTGTTTGGACTTTTTCCAGACCGTTCTGCTCTTATATTACGTTTTCAGGCTCTAAGCCCCAATTCAAAAAAATTATACTTTGAAGTTCGAAATTTAGAATGATATGTGAATCCATGAGACTCGTGACTACACAGGTTGTTCGTACAAGTTATTTTGATCTTGAATGAGGTGTTTGTGCCTCTTTCTAGTATGTTTGATTGTTGATTTACATTTTTGTTAACTAATGCTAGTTTTTAATCTTTAAGACTTAAAATACTTAGATTTTAATCAAAGTTCCAATTGGTGAGTCGTGTGACTACATGCGTTGTTTCCACAAGTTACTTTGATCCCATATGACGTGTTTATGACTCTTTTCAAGTTATTTTATTCTTATCTTATGCATTCATAATCCATACTCAAATTCTAAAGTTCAATACTTATAAGTTTGAAAGTTAGAATGATATGTGAATTTATGAGTCTCGTGCTTACATGGGTTGTTTGTATAAGTTATTTTGATCATCTATGAGGTGTTTTTTACTTTTTTCTAGTATGTTTAATAGTTGTTTTACGTTTTCGTCCCCCAATACCCAATTGTCAAATGCTTGTATGTTTGACTTAATCAATTTAAAACACTTATAATTTTAAAAAAAATCTCCAAGGTTTCATTTGTTTATTCGTGAAATCTAACCTGTTTTAAAATTAAAATAAACCCAATAACAACAAAATCAACAAATATACTACCAATAAATCCCTTACATCGATTTAATATATATAAGGAAAAAATGATATCCTTCACAACAAAATTGTTAAAGAATATTGTTAGTCCTAAAATTTTAAAAATTGATAGGGTCTACTTTATTTTTTGAACGTTTTAAAAACACTTGCTACTTTAAAACTTATTTAAACTTAGATTTAATCTAACAATAATATACACAAGCCCGCAAGCCTACATGACTAAAAACATCCTACAAGCATAAAAATATACTAGAGAATTTTATACATCATCAAATAAGACCATCTTGGGCATCAAAGTGAAAACTAAATATCATGACATAAACTCAAATAAATATCCGAGTAGTTACATATCTGGGTCCTCCGTATCCATTGACTGGTCCACATGTTGCATATTATAAAGTACATATATTTAGATTTCAACCTTTCAATATGTCATATGAAGGATAACCCATTATATATAACAACAAACATTCAAATGTGTTACAAGTAACACACAAAAAAAAATATCAAATGTAATAAATGTAAAATAAAAAGGAAATCATCAGCCCAATGTAATTAATATAATTGTGCATGTTTTCAAGACAAAGTCTTAAGATTTGTAAATTATGCCATATTCTCAAATCGAGTATCTCGTGACTACATGGCCAGTTCCTACAAGTTATATTAGTCCCGTATGAGGTATTGGTGACTCTTTCTAGGCTGTTTGGTGATTGTTTTGGGTTTTCACCCTCTACGACATGTTTTTAAGCCTAAATGTTTATATTCGAAAGTTATTGTCATACTTTCAAAGCACGAGTCCCATGACTACACGGTCCATTCCTACAAGTTACATTGATCCCGTGTTAGGTGTTCATGTCTCGTACGGGGTCGTTTGGGTGTTATTTTCATATTCTCCCTTTAAAGGCCTGTTTTCAATCCTAAGTCTTAAGATTTTTAAATTATTATCATATTATCAAAATGCGAGCCACTTTACTACACGATCAGTTCCAATGAATTACACTAGTCCCGTGCGGGGTGTTCGTATCTCGTAAGAGGCCACTTTGGCATTGCTTTGCATTTTCATCCTTTAACGGCTTATTTTCAAGCCTAAGTCTTTAGATTTGCAAATTACCATCATCTTATCAAACTAAGAGTCTCGTGACTACAGGGATAGTTTCCAGATTTACATTGGTCCCATACAAGGTGCTTATGTCTCGTACGGAGTTGTTTGGGAGATACTTTGCACTTTCACCCTTTACGACATGTTTTCAATCCTAAGTTTTTAGATTTTCATATTATCATCATACTCTCAAATCGAGAGTCCCATGACTACACGGTCAGTTCTTATGAGTTACATTGGTCCTGTGTGAGCTGTTCATGTCTCGTATGAGGTTGTTTGGTGACTTTTTGTTTTTTCACCCTTTAACAGAATGTCTTCAAGATTAAGTTTTTATATTTACAAATTATTATCCTATTATCAAATCTGGAGTTCCGTGACTACACGATTAATTGGTACTAGTTACATTGTCCCCTTATGTTGTGTTCATATCTCGTACAGGGTTATTTGAGATCTATTTTGTATTTTGGACCTTGAACGTTATGCTTTCATGCATATGTCTTAATATTTTCTAATTATCATCATATCCTCAATCGGGAGTCGTATGAGTATACGTTCAGTTCCTAAAAGTTTCATTGGTCAAGTGCGAAGTGCGAGGTGCTCATGTCTCATACGGGGCTGTTTGGGGATTATTTAACGTTTTTGCCCTTTAACGACATGTTTTCAAACCTAAATCTTGAGATTTTCAAATTATCATCATATTCTCAATTTGGGAGTCCTTGACTACACGGTCAGTTCTTACGATTTATATTGGTCCCATGACAAGTGTTTATGCCTCTTAAGAGGCCGTTTCGGGACTGTTTTGTATTTTCACCCTTCAATGGTGTGTTTTCAAGGCCAAGTCTTGGGATTTGTAGATTATTTTCATATTCTATAATTGGGAGTCCCATGAATACACGACTAGTTCCTAATACTTACATTGATCCCATGTGAGGTGTTCATGTCATGTATAGGGTCATTTGGGGAATTTTTTTGCATTTTCGTCCTTTAACGACATGTTATTAAGCATATGTCTTAAGATTTATAATATTATCATCGTATTCTCAAATCAGGAGTACCATGAGGACACGGTCAGTTCCTAGGAGTTGGATTGGTCTCGTATGAGGTGTTCGTTTCTCTTACAGGGTCGTTTTGGTGTTGTTGCATTTTTACCCTTAAAGACATATTTTCAAGCCTAAGTCTTGAGATTTGGAAATTATTATCTTATTCTCACTACTCAGTGAGTTTTTACGAGTTACATTGGTCCCGTGTGAGGTGTTCATATCTCTTACGGGGCCGTATAAGGGCTATTTTGCATTTTCTCCCTTTAACGACTTGCTTTCAAGTTTAAGTATTGATATTTGAAAATTATTATCGTATTATCAATCTGGGAGTGCTGTGACTACATGTCCATTTTGTACGATATATATTAGCCCCGTGCAAAGTGTTCACGTCTTGCATGGGGTCGTTTCGAGGCTGCTTTGCATTTCTTCCCTTTGATGGTATGATTTCAGGCCTAGGTCTTAAGATTTGCAAACTAGCTTTGTGTTCTCAAACCAGGAGTCTCGTAACTACACAGTGAGTTCCTATGAGTTACATTGGTCCCTTGTGAAGTGTGTGTGCCTCGTACGAGGATGTTTAAGGATTGTTTTGATTTTTTCCCATTAACGACATATTTTCATGCCTAAGTTTTGAGATTTGCAAATTATAGTCGTATTCTCTAAGATAGAGTCTTGTGAAGACATATTTAGTTCTTACTAGTTACATTATTTCCTATGAGATGTCCATGCCTCTTACGAGGCCGTTTGGGGCAATTTTGTAATTTTAACATTTGACGGCATGTTTTTAGGCCTAAGTCTTAAGATTTGCAAATTATCTTCACATTCTTAACTCGGAGTTTTGTGAGGACATGGTTAGTTAGTAGGAGTGATATTGGACCCGTGCGAGGTGTTCACTTCTCTTACAGGTCCGTTTGAGGGTTATTTTACACTTCTCCTATTAACGACATCTTTTCAGGCTTAAGTCTTGAAATTTAAAAATTATTGCATATTCTCAAATTAGGAGTCCCTTGAGTACATGGTTAGTTCCTTAGATTTATATTGGTCCCGTGCGAGGTATTCTTATCTCTTACGTGGTCGTTTGGGGACTATATTGCATTTTTTCCCTTTAACGGCATGTTCTCATGCCTAATTCTTAAAATTTGTAAATTATCGTCATATTCTTAAACGGAGAGTCCCATGATTACACGGTCAATTCCTTGCAGTTAGATTAGTCCCGTTTAAGGTGTTCGTGTCTCTTTAAGGGCCGTTTAGGGTATTTTTTTCACTCTTGAACAATCTATTTTCAAACCTAAGTCTTGATATTTACAAATTATTATCATATTCTCAAATTGGGAGTCTTGTGACTACATGGTCAGTTCCTACGAGTTAAATTGGTCCCGTGCGAGGTGCTCGTGCCTCATACGAGGTCGCTTCAAGGCTATTTTGCATTCCCCCTACAATGGCGTTTTTCGAGCCTAAGTCTTGAGATTTGATAATTATCATCATATTCTGAAATATAGGAAGTTTTGCGACGACCCTGTTAGTTCCTATGAGTTACATTAGTCCCATGTGAGGTGTTCGTGTCTTTACGGAACCATTTGGGGATTGTTTTTCATTTTCTATTTTTGACGATATGTTTTCAAACCTAAGTGTTGATATTTGTGAATTATCTCTGTATTATCAAATCTGGAGTCCCATGAGGACATGATCAGTTCCTAGGAGCAATATTGGTCCCGTGAGAGGTGTCCATGTCTCTTACGAGGCTCTTTAGGGGCTATTTTTCGTTTTACCCCTTAACAACATATTTTCAAGCATAAGTCTTAAGATTTGCAAATTATCATCGTATTTTAAAATGAGGAGTCTAATGACTACATTTTTAATTCCTAAAAGTTTGATTTGTCCTTTGAAAGGTGTTCGTGTCTCTTACGTGGCTATTTGGGGGTTATTTTATATTTTTACCATTTAACGCCATGTTTTCGAGCCTCAACCTTGAGATTTATAAATTATCATATTCTCAAATAGGAGTCCTGTAACTATATGGTCAATACCTAAGCATTAGGTTAGACCCGTTCAAGGTGTTCATGTCTCTTACCAGCCCCGTTCAAGATTTTTTCTCTTTAACTGCATATTTTCAAGCCTAAGTCTTGAGATTTGAAAATTAGCATCATATTCTCAAACTGTGAGTCTTGTGACTACACTGTGAGTTCTTATGAGTTACATTGGTCCCGTGCGAGTTGTTTATGTCTCGTATGGGTCCTTAAGGGAGCTATTTACATTTTCATCCTTTAACGGCATGTTTTTCAAGCCTAAGTTTTGAGATTTGAAAATTATCATCGTATTATCAAACTTGAGAATTCCCTCACTACATGGTCAGTTTTTACGAGTCATATTGGTCTTGTGGAAGGTATTCGTATGTATTACGAGGTTATTTCGAGGATATTTTGCATTTTCTTTCTTTAACAGCATATTTTCAAGCCGAAGTCTTGATATTTTCCAAATTATCATTGTATTCCCAAGCTGAGAGTCACGTGAGGAAACGGTCAGTTCCTACGAGTTACATTGTTCCCGTGTGAGGTGTTCGTGTCTCGTATGGGGTCGTTTCTGGTTTATTTTGCATTTTTGCCTTCATGTTTCAAAACTAAGTTTTAATCATTGCAAATTATCTTCATTTTATCAAACCGAATGTTTCGTGACTACACGAACAATTCTTATGAGCTACATTGGTCACGTGCGAGAATTTCCTGTCTAGTAAGGGGCCATTTGGGGTATGTTTTGTATTTTCATCCTTTAAGAGCATGCTTTTAAAACCAAGTCTTGAGATTTGTAAATTATCGTCATATTCTCAAATTGGGAGTTCTGTGAAGACACAATCAGTTCTTCAGAGTTATATTGGTCCGGTGCGAGGTGTTCTCGTCTCGTACATGGACATTTGGGGGCTATTTTAAGTTTTTTCCCTTTAACAACGTGTTTTTAATCCTAAGTCTTGATATTTGTAAATTATTATCCTATTCTCAAATGGGAGTCCATGATGACATATCCCGATTTCCCAAGTCTGACGTTTATCCTAAAAAATACTAAACCGTAATGAAAACCATCATTTCTTTCAAAAGAGGAAACTGTATTGATAATTCACGATGTTACAACCCATAGTTTCAACTGTACAATGCAATATACATACCTCAGTTCCTGACTAACAATCATCCTCATGTAACTATTTTCCAACCAACACTATTCTCGATCTTCATATAATTCTAGCCTAAAATGATCATCACTGCTCATAGGTACTTGTTTAAAATAACTAGAAGCAAAATAATAAGCAAAATCTTGCCAAGTAGACAATTCTACTTCTGTAACAATGTACATACGGGAGTTTATTTTGATAGCATAATTGGGTTTGAAATTCTTGTAATATAACACAGTTTATAGTATTTTGAAGCGAAATAAAATATCAATAGTAGTGAATAAAGGTATACTGGAGTCTATGATATTTAAAAAAACAATATGGTTATTTATAACTGGATAGGTTTTATCATGTCATAAAGATAAGGGTTAAAACTATAACAAGATAACCCATAAATTATCGGTTATAGGGGATTCAAATGTGTAACAATACCGTTATAATATCGCACAAAACCTTTGGACCGTCAACCCAAAATAATTAGGGAAAAAATAAATGTCTAGGCACACTAACTAGAGTGGCACTCATACATATGTAGCAATAAAAACTAGGAACTCAAACATTTGAGTCCTACATGCTAAATAGAGCTTCCATGGTATACCGAAGTCTAATCCCTGAAATATAAGTAAGCTATGCTACTGGGTTTCGTTGATAATAAATTATAATTTGCAGGGGTTTACTGCAATCGGTGGTACCACTGATGTCAGTGGGTTTAACTGAAATTAGGGTTTCACTAAAATAATTGGTTATTGGGGTTTGTCTTACTAAGTTTTATTGGATAAAAATTGAATCAATATTCAGAGTATTGTTAACTATACAAACGAGTTCATAATGAGAAAAAGAGTTCACGAGATATCACGTAATGATATAAACAAGGGAGTAATTTCAATGGTATAAGATCGAATTTAATAGTGAAATAGAATAACCTACTATAATTCTATGTGAGGTTAATTGGTTTGGTACAAGTTGCATTTTATGTCCTTGGTTGTGATGTTAATGCAGGATTATTACGGATAATCAAAACAAATAGTTTTCTAGTTTATGTGTATTACTAACTTCTGTTGTTTCCATACCGTGATAAAAGCTTTACTTTATATGTAGCTCAACTCGAAGTTGAATTAAACTAACTTAGATAACATGGGTAGTGAATTAATATTTATGCATATCTTCTTGTAGGTTTCGACTTTCAATTTTTGTAAAATGATGCAATTCATCAAACTAGCTTTCGGGAGAAAATGTAAAAAAATAGTGGGTTTTGAGGTTTGTAATTGACTAGTTTGGTTCATTGTAAAGCACGTCAAGTAATACAAGAAAACTTATGGTATAGGCTTCTTAGGATAAAAATGATAATTTTACTAGTGTTTCGGCCCCGTAATTAACACAACAGCCAAATTTTAGCATCGCTAAACATATTTTCATTTGTAAAATGTTTTTACATTAAAAGGTTCCTTTCGACACTACGAATACAATGCTACGTTCCGCGTATTTTTGTGAGCAACGATTTGAAGGATATGAATTTTTGAAGATGAGAACATTGGTATTTTAGTGAGTATTCTTAAATTCACGTTGGTTTTTAAAATTAACAGTTTTTCCTCCGATCATCAATACTTATTGTAAAATTTTGTTACGACCAATAATTTGACCCATACGTGATTTAAAACTCTATTTTTCTTATTTCTCGTAAGACACAGGCATATGTACACCTACATACATATTAATTTTTTTCTTTTAAACATCCTAACACACACACACACACACACACACACACACACACACACACACACACACATATATATATATATATATATATACACACACACAGAGAGAGAGAGAGAGACACGCGTACACACACACACACACATATACGGTTATGTATAAAAGCAACAAGGAGGAAGAAAAATAGAGCATACTCGATTTTGATCTCCCGTTTTGTCCATATTTCGAACGTGAGCTTCCATGGTGTTGGGGGGAGAAGATGAAGGTTTAATAGGTTTTTTGGTTCCCTGTTTCTGAGTTTGAGTTTGGGTAGGAGAAATTAAATGGGTTTGTGGTTTTTTCTTTTCTTCTTTGGGTCGGAGAAGTCAAATCGGGAGTCCCGTGACTACACAGTTAGTTTTTACGAGTTACACTAGTCTCGTGCAAGGTGTTCACATCTCGTACGAGGCTGTTTGGTGGTTGTTTTTCATTTTCACCCATTAACGACAGTTTTCTAACCTCAGCCTTTAAATTTTCAAATTATCAATGAATTTTCACGGTCAGTTCCTAGGAGTTGGGTTAGACCTGTTTAAGGTTTTCGTGTATTTCATGGGGACCGTTTAAGGTTTTTTCTCTTTAACGACATATTGTCAAGCCTAAGTCTTGAGACTTGGGAATTAGAATCATATTCTCAAACCGAAATTCCCGTGACTATATGGTGAGTTCCTACGAGTTAAATTGGTCCGGAGCGAGGTGTTCATGTCTCGCATGGGGCCCTAAGGGTGCTATTTTGCATTTTCGCCCTTTAACGACATATTTTTTTACTGCTTTGTGATTTGCAAATTATTATCATATCTTCAAACCTGAGAGTCCCATGACTGCACAGTTAATTATTATGAGTTACATTGGTCCTATGCAAGGTGTTCATATATCGTACGTGGCCGTTTTAAGGTTGTTTTGCATTTTCTTTCTTTGACAGCATGTTTTCAAGCCTAAATATTCAAATTATCATTATGTTCCCAAACCGAGAGTCCTTTGAAGACACGATTAGTTTCTACGAGTTATATTATTCCTGTGCGAGGTGTTCGTGTCTCCTATGGGACCGTTTCTTGGTTGTTTTTCATTTTCTCCCTAATATTTCAATCCAAAGTTTTAAGATTTTATAATTATCATTATTTTCTCAATCTGTAAGATTCGTTACTACATGGGCAGTTCCTATGAGTTATATTAGCACCTTGCAAGATGTTTGTGTCTCGTACGGGGCCATTTGGGGATTGTTTTGCATTTTCACCATTTAACGACATGTTTTTAAAACAAAGTCTTGATATTTGCAAATTATCATCATATTCACAAGTTGGGAGACCCATGAACAAACGGTCAATTCTTAGGAGTTATATTGGTCTCGTGTGGGGTGTTCTCGTCTCTTACATGGCCGTTTGGGGGCTACTTTGCATTTTTACCTTTAATGGCACATTTTGAAGCCTAAGTCTTAAGATTTACAAATTATCATATCATTCTCAAATGGTGAGTCCCGTAACTACACAGTCAATTCGTTGGAGTTAGATTAGCCCTGCTCGAGGTGTTCGGGTCTCTTACGGGGCCTTTGGCATATGTTTTGCATTCTCGCTATTTAATGGATTAATTTTAAGCCCAAGTTGTGAAATTTAAAAATTATCATCGCATTCTCCATTTGGGAGTCTTGTGACTACATTAGCAGTTCCTACGAGTTACATTGGTCTCGTGCTAGGTGTTCGCATCTCATGAAAGGCCGTTTGGGGGTTGTTTTGCATATTCACCCTTTAACGACATGTTTTTAAATCTCAGCCTTGAAATTTGCAAATTATCATCGTATTCTCAAACGGAAGTCCCATAACTATACAGTTAGTTCCTATGGGTTACATTGGTCCCGTGCGAGCTGTTCATGTCTTCTGCGAGGACATTTAGGGAATGTTTTTCATTTTCACCTACTAACGACATGTTTTCAAACCTAAGTCTTGAGATTTTTTAAATTATCATCATATTCTCATATCGGGAGTCCTGTAAGTACACGATCGGTTCCTATGAGTTACATTGATCTTGTGCGAGGTGTTCATATCTTGTATGAGGTCGTTTGGGGGTTGTTTTTCATTTTTACCCTTTAACGGCATGTTTCCAATTCTAAGCCTTAAGATTTGTAACTTAGCATCATGTTCTTAGATGGGGAGTCCAGTGTCTACATGGCCAGCTCTTAGGAGTTATATTGGACCCCTGCGAGTTGCTCGTGTCTTATATGGCCGGTTGGGGACTATTTTGCATTTTCATCCTTTAATAACATGTTTCTTTACCGTGGTCTTGAGAATTGAAATTATCATCGTATTCTCAAATGGGGATTCTTATGACTACATGGTCAGTTCCTAGGAATTAGATTAGTACCATTCGAGGTGTTCATGTCTCTTATTAGACCGTTTGGGGTTTATTTTATGTTTTTACTCTTTAATGACATGCTTTTATGATTAAGTCTTGAGATTTATAAATTAGAATTATATTCTCAGATCAAGAGTCCCATGACTACACGGTGAGTTTTTATGGGTTATATTGGTCCCATGCGAGGTGCTCATGTCTCGTACAGGTTCGTATGGGAGCTATTTTGCATTTTTGCCCTTTAAAGGCATATTTTCAAGCCTAAGTTTTGAGATCTTCAAATTATCTTCATATTCTCAAACCGAGAGTTTTGTGATTACATGGTTAGTTCCTGTGAGTTACAATGGTTTGGTGCAAGGTATTCGTATCTCGTACGGGCTGTTTCGGGTATGTTTGTCATTTTCATCCTTTAACTGCTATTTTTAAGCCTAAGTTTTGAATTTACAAACTATCATCGTGTTCTCAAGTCGAGAGTCTCGTGAATATATGGTTAGTTCCTATGAGTTACATTGGTCTCGTGCAAGTATTTGTGCCTTATACGAGGCCATTTTGAGATCGTTTTTGCCCTTTAACGCTATATTTCTAGGCATAAATCTTGTGATTTGCAAATTATCAATGTATTCTCAAACCAGGAATCCCACGAGCACACGATTAGCTTCTATAAGTTACTTTAGTCCTGTATGATGTGCTCGTCTCTCATACAGGGTTGTTTGAGGGGCGCTTTGTGTTTCTCAGGATATATTTCTCATGTCCGTTATCTTACATGTGTATATATCGTACGCCGCTAAAAAAAGGCATGTCTCTTCACAATCTCACATGACAGCCTCAATCCAGATTTTGAGAATCAAGAATTCAACATTTTCTATCATGTGTCCCACATCTGCCTCAACGAATTCACATTCCATGATTATATAGATCTTATGCAAGTGGTACGCAAGAGAAGCCAAAACAATGAAAGAAATGCAAGATAGGAAAGTTCAAGGGAATTTTGGTAATTTTACAACCATAGTCCCGGGGTCTGGTCAACTGGAAATTTGTAGAGCTCGATGCCACGAAGATACTGGAAGAAATGGCACCACAATCCGAGCTACGGTGAAGAAGTAATGGCTCTTTGAAAATGGAGAATATTTCGAGAAAAAATCCCTGAAAAATGCTAAGTGTTTCAGCATCATGTTTCCAGCGATTTTCTACGAACCGAAAGCCAAACCGGTTCGGGGGAGAACCGGTTCACGGTACACCCGAACCTGTTCAGGGTACCTATACGCTAGCAGATTTTTAAAATCGTGAAACTCTTTTTTGGTTTCCCTATAAAAGCCAACTTTGGGGGAGTTATTTTGCAAGACTTGGAAAGATGTTTTTGAGAGTTCTATCACCTCAAGTCTTCATATTTTTGAGTCCCAAGACTCATGTTTTAATTCATACATCCTTTCCATACTTTTATGAATCCTTTTGAAACCCAAGAACTCTGCTTTGCCTTTGTTCATACTTGTGGAGAAGCCGTCTTTCTTCTTCATTGTTTCCCTCCTAGAAAGGGAAAGTTCCAGCCGACGAATTTGTGGAGAAGCCGTTTTCTCTTCTTCATTGTTGACCACCTGGAGTTCCTGCGGGATATTTTATTCGAGACATCAAAACCGACGCCTGAGGGTATTTCGTATGTCACCCTATTTCATTGTAATCTATGTAAGCTGTTTTCTTACAAATTATTGTGAAATAAAAGGTTTTACCTCTTTGGGGGATTTTTCCTGAAATTGTTTGTTTTATCCTGCATGCTTTATTTTATAGGATAAATAATCTAGATGCATGTTTTGGGGTTTAACTAAAATTTGGGATTAATTAAAATTGGATTTTATTTGAGATGTCGCAATAGTTCCGCTGTAGTGACTCTACAAATTGGTATCAGAGTCGTTTGCGCTAATTTATCGTGTATTCATATTTTCCATAAAATTTGTGTGATATTGATTTTTTTGAAAAATCATAATTTTTTGATGGAGCACTTATCTAATCGGATGTCCCCCTTTGATGACACGAGTCAGTGTTTTGATGATATAAATCATTTGAATTTGACGTTTTCTAAAAGAATTGATTTTTTGGAAAAAGAAAATTCTCATTTTAAATCCGCGTTGGATCTTTTGTAAACAGTTCAAAATCAAAGGGATTTTTATCATAAGATATTTATTTCCTTGGACCATGAATTTAATGCTTTCAAATTGTCCAAGAAGGAGAGTGATGATAGGGTCCTATTTTTAGAAGAAGAATTGGAGGACCTTAAAAATTCGATGGTTTGTGTTTGTGCCAAAGATGACAAAAATATTTTAATCAATGAGTTTGTGGTACGTGAAGAGACTCTTAGGGAAAAATTTGCTTTGATTGAGGGAGAGAGAGATACCCTTTTAGGAATTGTTTAAATTTTGAAAAAGGCATCCCTTAAATTGTAAGAGTCTAATTCTTTGCTTCAGTAAAAATTTTGAAGTTAAAAAATGATTTGACAGACTCAAGTAGGTTTGATAGTGATGGTATTGGCTCATCTTGTTCTCATGATTCTAGTGCTAAATCCAAAACCATTATTTGTCTTAGAGGGTTAACCGTTCCCAAGGACATTAGAAAATGTCAACCCATAGGTGTCGTTCCACCCGTTTACACATGTTCATATTGCGGTAGGAAAGGTCACCTTAGGCGTTTTTGTTTTGATCTTGGAAAATGTCCTAGGAAGTCTATGTCTAGTGTTCCCTTGGTTACTAAATCCCCCACACGGTGTTTCACATCTATTTGGGTTAGGGAATCACTTTTAGAGGCACTAGATTTTAAACAAGTTGATTCTCGGTTGCTTGCACATGATTCTTCTCTCGCCATATCATATAGATGATTGTGTTTGCATGTTTATCATACGCTAGTTTTTTTCTTTCATGATGTTTATGGTTGCTAGCGTTGTGACATGTTTTTTTTGTATAAATTTTTATTTTTGAAAAATTTTGAAAAATACAAAAAGATTTTATTTTGATAAATTTTTTGAAAAATCCAAAAAGATTTTTGTATTTTGTTTGCACCTTTTATGGATTGACACTTAGGATGACCGAGTCACAACATCATTCCATTTTTCATGTGACTATTTGATAGTGTTTTGAGATAATATGCCAATTCATCCTTGTGCTATATAATATTTGGAGTCATTAAGATGTAATTAAGTGTTACTTCCTACATGTTTGAGTCATGTTTCCTTTGTTGCACACATGCTCGAATTTGTTTGATTATTGTGCTTATCTTATCACATGTTGGTTGGGTGTTTTCACTTCAATCATGTCCTTAAAATGAACCAAGAACGATAAAACTTGATAAAAAGGTGTACATGTAAGAAATATTTGTGAGTTTGTGTGCTTTGTTTGAAAACGGTGAAGGGCTACGAAAGATTATTGTTTATCCTTTGCGATTAAGCCACCGTTTAAATTGGACCTTAAAAATTGGGGAATTTTATTATTCGGGGTCCAAAGAGGTCTAAAAGAGCCCGAAAAAATTTAAAGGTAATAAAAAGAAATTCATGCCAATGATGGGTCATTTCGGTTTTTGCATTAATTCTCCAAAGTTTGAGAATTTAGTTTATACACCTCTAAAAGAAAATATTTTTGAGGGAGTTTGGTTGGAGAATTTAAACGGGTTTGCACGTCCTTGAAAATCTTGAAAAGGCCCTAAATAGTTTTGGACGTTATTGGTGTGGAAATCACTTTGATTTGTTGATTTGCATAAGATGGTGTCATTTAAATTCAACAATTTTTTACACCTAAGGATACTTTTGATATTCATTCGTTAGGGGTACACATATGCATCGTGCACATATGATTGATTGAGTTTATTTACCTATCGAATGTGTTCGCACCCTTTCATTCCATTTCCATGACTTGGTTGTTTTTGTGTTTGTTCATGGTATGTTTCTTTGTTTATATATTTAGTGTGAAAAATTTTGAAAAAAATTAAAAAAATAGAAGTTTATTTCCTTATGACATTCTCCATGTGCATTCATTTCTGCTTTTCATATATGTCTATTTGGGGACATAATAAAAAGGAGGAAAAGAATTATCATATTATGGGGGAGTTTTTGAGATTTGATATTTGTCATGTGTTTTCATCACAAATTGGTATCTCATTTCAAACTCGATACGTCACTTGGTATTTTTTCTTTATCTCATATGTGTAGGCACTACATTGATGATCACTGAATTGCACCCTGATGAGAAAAGATTTGAGATTTTTAAGGTTGAAGATTTGAAGTTATAAAGATTTTAAGAACAAACGATGAAGATTTATTCATTTGTATCTTTCTAGTTCTGGGTTCATGGAAGGGTAGATTTATATAGGCAATTTTGTTGTTTGATAATTCAGATTTTTTATGTATTTACCGGCATAGGCATACGGGGAGATTTGTAAGGACATATTTCTCATGTCCGTTATCTTACATGTGTATATATCGTACTCCGTTACAAAAGGCACGTCTCTTCACGATCTCACATGACGGATTCAATCCGAATTCTGGGAATCAACCATTCAACATCTCCATCATGTGTCCCACATCTGCCTCAACGACTTCACGTTCCATGATTTTATGGATCTTATGCAAGTGGTACGCAAGAGAAGCCAAAATAATGAAAGAAATGCAAGATAGGAAAGTTTAAGGGAATTTTGGTAATTTTATAGCCATAGTACAGAGGTCTAGTCAACTAGAAATTTATAGAGCTCGATGCCATGAAGATACTGGAAGAAATGGCACCACAATTCGAGCTACGGTGAAGAAGTAATGGCTCTTTGAAAATGGAGAATATTCCAAGAAAAAATCCCTGAAAAATGCTAAGTGGTTCAACATCATGTTTCCAGTGATTTTCTACGAACCGAATGCCAAATCGGTTCGGGGTTGAACCAGTTCGCGGTACACCCGAACCGGTTCGGGGTACCTGTACGCTGGCAAAGTTTTAAAATCGTGAAACTCTTTTTTGGTTTCCCTATAAAAGCCAACTTCGGGGGAGTTATTTTGCAAGACGTAGAAAGACATTTTTTAGAGTTCTATCACCTCAAGTCTTCATATTTTTTTAGTCCCAAGACTCATGTTTTGATTCACACATCCTTGCCATACTTTTGTGAATCCTTTTGAAACCAAAGAACACTGCTTTGCCTTTGTTCATACTTGTGGAGAAGCCGTCTTTCTTCTTCATTATTGCCCTCCTGGAAAGGGAAAGTTCCAGCTGACGAATTTGTGGAGAAGCAATTTTCTCTTCATCATTGTTGACCACCTGGAGTTCCTGCGGGAGATTTCAGTCGAGACATCGAAACCGATGCCAGAGGGTATTTCGTATGTCACCCTATTTCATTGTAATCCGTGTAAGCCATTTTCTTACAAATTATAGTGAAATAAAAGGTTTTGCCCCTTTGGGGGATTTTTCCTGAAATTATTTGTTTTATCCTGCATGCTTTATTTTATTGGATAAATCATCTAGATGCATGTTTTAGTTTTTAACTAAAATTTGGGATTAATTAAAATTGGATTTTATTTGAGATGTCGCAATATTTCCGCTGTAGTGACTCCAAAGTGTTTTCGCCCTTTAGCAATATGTTTTCAAGCCCAAGTATTGAGATTTGAAAATTATCTTCATATTACCAAGCCTAGAGTCCTTTCAGGTTGAATTTCATCCCTAGAAGTTATATGGGTCCCTTGCGAGGCATTTGTGTCTCTTATTGGGCCGTTTAGGGGTGTTTAGCATTTTCACCCTTTAGGGACATGTTTTCAAGCCCGAGTCTTGATATTTGCAAATCGAACTAGGAGTTCTTTGACTACACGGTGAGTTCCTATGAGTTTCATTAGTCCCGTGAGAGGTGTTCGTGTCTCGCGCGGGCCCGTTTAGTGGTTGTTGTGCATTTTTTCCTTTAATAGCCCACTTTGAAGTGTAAGTCTTGAGATTTATAAAGCACCATCATATACTCAAATCGAGAGTCCCTTGAGGACACTCTCAGTTTGTAAGAGCTACATCAATCCCATGTGAGGTGTTTATATCGATTATAGGGCCATTTGGAGGCTATTTTGCATTTTCGACCTTTAACGACATGTTTTCAGGCCTAAGTCTTGGGATTTGTAACTTATTATCATATTCTTCAATTGAGAGTCCCATGAGGATACAGTTAGTTTCTAGGAGTTATATTGGTCTCGTGCAAGATGTTCGTGTCTCTTATAGGACCGTTTGGGGGTTATTTTGCATTTTCACCCTTTAACAACATGTTTTCAAGGTTAAGTTTTGATATTTGCAAATTATCATTATATTATCTAATAGGAAGTCCTGTGAGGACACGATCAGGTCATAGGAGTTAGAATGGTCCTGTGCGTGGGGTTTACGTCTCTTACGGGGCTGTTTGGGGTTATATTCCACTTTTACCCTTTAACGTCATGTTTTCAATCCTATGTCTTGAGATTTACAAATTATCCTCGTATTCACAAATTGAGAGTCCCGTGATTACGTATTCAATTCATATAAGTTACATTGGTCCCGTGCGAGGTGTTCGTATCTCATACGGAGTCGTTTAGAGGTTATTTAATGTCTTCTCCCTTTAACAGAATGTTTTCAAGCCTAAGCCTTAAGATTTGAAAATTACCATCACATTCTCAAACCGGAAGTCCCTTGACTACATGGTTAGGTCCTATAAAATACATTATCCTGTGTGAGGGATTTTTGCCTCTTACAAATCCATTTTGTGGTTATTTTGTGTTTTCACCCTTTAACATCAAGCCTAAGTCTTGAGATATGAAAATTATCATCATTTTCTCAAATCAGGAGCCCCATGGCTACACGACCAGTTCCTACAAGTTACATTATTCCTGTTTGAGGTGTTCGTGTATCGTACGGAGCCATTTAACTTCTTCTTTTTTTGCATTTTCCCCCTTCAACAGCATATTTTCAAGACCAAGTCTTAAAATTTACAAAGTGTCATCGTATTCTCAAATTAAAAGTCTCGTGAGGACACAATCAGTACTTAGAAGTTTCCTTGGTCCCATGTGAGTTGTTCGTGTCTCTTACAGAGTTGTTTGGCATTTCCCCCTTTAAGGACTGTTATGATTAGACTTAGGTTATCTCACACCATTTTCAAAGGGTGCATAAATTCTTAACCCCGAGAATTATGAGGATTGGAATGTTTGTTCAAATGTCACTTTGATTGCTATGGGTGTGATCTTATTTATATAGTGTCAAATGATATCCACATATTGCGTGGAAGTTTTGTAAGTAGGTTTGAGATCATAATTCGTAGGAATCCATGTCTAGGAGATAACGTGGATCATAATACCCCCTTGATAAACTTATATGTTTTGGTTCCCTAAAGTAAAACCCGATTGGTGGATTATTTTATAATCCTAGTGGAGTAGGAAATAAATTAAGTCTGAGAGTTAAGGAATTAATTAGATGTTGGTTAAATTAGATTAACAGTAAATTGATTTGACCAAGAGAGTATCCAACACTTAACGACAAGAATCAGATTATGTAACATAACAAAATTTGCAAATAAGACCTCATTATATCCGAGTGATTTATGAGATAATTAAAATTGGAGTGCGGTCAGGATTATTTAGTGGAGTTAATTCATAATTAAATAAATAAAATAGATAATTATGGTAAATGTAATCAGGATTTTTGAGTATTTATTTGAAGCTAATATAATTATTTATCCTGGGTCAATGGTGTAGTCCATATACCTAAGTATTCATGCCTACACTCTCAATAAACCCAGCTCGGCCCAAGCCCACGTTTTGTACTTGTATATAATGTTTTAGGAAGGGGTTTTTAATCAGTATCATGATTTATTAAGGTTTGAGAAGTGTGAGAGAAAATAATATTCATGCTTTTATGAAGAGGACTAGAGAGAGGCCCCCGTATCTCACTCATAAGGAATGGTTTTCATCTAAAAAGGTGTACAACCACCTACCTAACTATGGAAAAGATAATACACTAGAAAACCCTATCATACATAAGGTCTAATCAAGGTTTTTTGGATACCTTACGATGTAGTAAGAATTTTATCATCATCTAACTTTTTCTCCTCATACGAATCACAACAAGATTCACAATGGTAGGAATTCTTAAAACCCTATATTTGATCTTTAAAACCAGTTCTTATTTTCTTTTCAATGAATGATTAATCAATGAACTTTGTGGCTGAAAGTTTTCTGCATTTAATTTCAATCCCAAGTTCTTTTTCCCAACACTTGGTATAAAACCCCCGAGTTGAGATTCATTGCGTATTGAAAAGGTCCATATTTTTTACCAGGTAACCCTAATTGTAGCATGTTGTATGACAAAACAATCTTGTGTATGGAATTTTACTAATATATTTTTGCATAAATTCTTTGTTTATATCTTTTTCATCATGGTCACTTATGTTTATTATGTGTGATTGGATCCTACAGTGGTTTATCCATAGTAATTTTTTTGCTCCTAAATTCAATATGGATGTAAATATTTAGTATGTTATAATTATTTCAATATCTATGTATTGGGAGGATCTAAAATAGGGTTGTAATGCTTATTTACAGTTAGAATCATGTATTTATAAGGATTTTGGTGTTGGAGAATGTTTCACGGAGTTTGGTGAAGTTTTGATCTGATTATGGAGGTTTGTTCATGGAAAAATAAAAAGAACAAGAAGTTTGCCCCGACATGGCTAATCGATTGACCCTGGGCGGCCGATTAATTAACACTTGGGCAGATCTAGTTTTTGGAGATTCTTGATGATGTTTTAATGGTTCTTGATACGGTTCTTTGTTCTGATCATTTCCAAAGATCCAAATGAGTTTTTTTCAGAAGTAAAGATTAATAAGGACTCATTGTTATGATGAAGTCTACTTTATATTGGAATTTATGTCAAAAGGAAATCTTCTACAACAAGTTTTCTTAGGGTTAAAGATTTATACTTCAAGAAGAAGTCTAGATCATGATGGATAGGGGAATTCTTGTCCTTATTCTTTTATATTATTTGGTTTATATATTTATTTATGTTTGCATGTATGTTTCCTTATTATTAAGTTGCATAATTTGGCATGTGAATTGGATTAAAAAGGAAAACCCGTTTTATGGACAATACTGACTTAATTTTGAGACCAACCTAGGTCATTATTTTTTTCAGGAAAATTCGTTTTATTTATTAGTTTCTAAATTGAATTAAATCAGGGTAATTAATTTAAAGGTATAAATTGAATTTTGATCCCAAGGTTTTACTTTAATTTTAAATGGGTTTTTTTTTTTTGGAAAATTAAAATACTAAGATCAGGTAATTTAATTTGTATAAGTAAATTGGAAATTACCACGTATTTGAATTCGGATATTTAGAATTGGATGACTAGTTTTTCAATACTTGCAGTTTTTTTTAAAATACTAAGTGGGGGAGGGTTTTATAAAACCCCACGGTTTCCATTAGTATTTTATGAAATGGATGTGATTAATTTCTCGAGCCAGCTAGGTTGTCTCCCCCCCCCCCCCCTCGAATGACATTAATCATGGAATCAAGGATTCCTTAAAAATCTTAGTCGATAATTTTGAGAATTAGAATGTGAGTGAGTTCGATCCCCCCCCCCCCCCCCCCCAGCGAAGTCCGTCACGAGCGGGTTCTATTTCAAGGAGTGAACCTATGGTATACATATAGACACAACTTTTAATATCCTCCCCCATAGAGTCACTTTCATTAGAAGTTGGACCAAAAGTCGCCTGCTATTCATTATGTTGGACAAAAGATTTCTGAACTGTCCGGATAACATAATGAAATATAAAAATATATTTGGTTCAAGGTGAGGTGATTTGAGCTCCCCACGAGAAATCTCAATCCATAAAGGAACTAGGATGTCCGACGAATAAATTTTAAATATTGGTGGTTAAGAAATGCCACTTAAAAATTAATCAAACAATTCCTATGTGTTAAATTGGAAATTAAGTTTTTCAAATTCTTGAATGTTTTAATTGGAATAAATTTCAAGGACTAAAATTATTACAGGAAAATGTTCTAACTTAAGGGGATAATAAACTATTTTAACCCACAATTATCATAAATATTTTAAAACTATGATATGATTAACTCCTCGTTAGGTTCTCACCCCCACATGAATGGTTTTGATCACGATATCATTACATTTTAAAATATATATGGTGATTCTTTTAAATTAAGTGTTATATGTGTTCGGTCCTCCTCACAGGGAAGTTCTATATGTACAATTTTGATTTCAAAGAATTTACCAATGAAAATTTTTAGATAATTATAATTGGTTGATGAAACTCAAGTTATAATCATGTTCTTAGAATGATTTTATCATTGGCTAAATAACGGATTCTTTGGATTAGACATGGTGAGAAAACCCGATACCATTTCGTAATTAGGGAGTGAAGATCATCGATAGCCAAAGGTTAGTGTCAAATGTTTGATTAGAGCTTTACTTATTTCCCAAAAGGGATGTATGAGGATAATGCTAAGTCTCAAATACAATGATTTTGTGTTAAAGAAAGTTTATATTCCTCGATAATAGTGAAATAGTGGAAAGATAGGTACTCTCACTACAAGTAGTTAGAACTTTTATAGAAACGGTATCCGGTTTTCCTTGTTTTGTAAGGAAAAGGACAGTGTAATGGTTTATATCTCAAAACTAAAGGCATGATTTATAGTCCAACCTACGGTAACCTAGTATGTAGATTTGGGAACTAAAAATTAGGATTGCAACTTGATGTCAAGGTTCCAGGTAACTCGGTTTTTATTTTAAAGAGAGATGTTCCTACACATGGGCAATCAGAATAAGACAATGGTATTAACAACGGGATATTCTTTTGAATTTTTGTGGACATATAAAATTAATTTAGGTAAATTATTAATGTACCTATTTTATAAAAGTTGGTTTTAGTTTTCTAATTTGGTTTTGAATAGATATTCAATTGATTTTATAATTTTTTTTTATGAAAACTGGATATCTTTTATCTGTTTTGGTACATTGGGATATTATTTATGCATTATAATATTTGTCTCACCAATAGTACTAGATACTGAATTGAATAATTTTATGGACATTATCATTAAAGAGAAAGTTTCCTTCAAAAACCAAACACATGTTATGCATTTATGCTGAGGTTATTTTACTCTGAATGGAGTTTGAAAACTAGTTTAAAAGGGACAATTATGTTCATTGTAAGTGGAGTAACTTTTATTCTTGAATCCAATTTAGAATGTAAAATGACCAAGGGTCTCTTACCATTCCAAATATAAAGAGTTAAAAATGTGTTAAATATGGTTCACTTCGATTAATGTAATTTGGTGAATATCCATAAAATAGGTGATTTTGAGGGTTTTGTCAATTTTATTGTTGATCACTCAGAGGTATGGATGTGTTTATCTCATGCACCACATGTCTGAGGCATTTTGTTTGTTAAAATTATGAAAATCTAAGGTGTATAAACCACGTAGCTAAGGTGTATGAACCATGTGTCTGAAGCCTTTTTTTAGTTCAAAGTGCACAAGGATAAGGTGGACCATCACGAGCCATCCTGGATAATTAGTATTTATGGGTAAACATTTCGATTAGATCCCAGGCTAACACCAACTGGGTCCCGAAAACTACAACGAGGCTTTCCAAAATAAGGACTTGCTCTTTGAATTAAGACTATGGTTACTAAAAGGGATTTGATGTATTCGAATCATGTATTGGGGACTAATAGACTTGTTAACTGGGTAAAACATTCAGGTACAAGTGGACCTATAATAATTTAAAATAAAGATGGATGGGAAGTTGAAAACATTCGAGTTAAGGATGGCGAAATGTTTTACTCGAAAAGAAAGGGATTGACTATGAGAAAACCTTCTCGTAGTTGTAATACCCCATATTTTTTAGGGAATTTATTTTAATTATGGAATTGGGAATAATTAATTTAAATGGAGAAAATTTATTTATAATTAATCCGAATTTAAATTTAATAATTACTAGCGTGACGAGAGTTAGTATTTATTGGTGACAATTATGTTGAATATTAATTAGTGAGTAAAGTAAAATATGATTACGAAAATATTATTATGGCCGAGAGTGAAAAATACGACAGTTGCAATACACTAAGTTGGGACGCGCATGTGAGTCATGTCGGTATTACTTTACTGGTTCGAAAAGATAATTTATTTTTAAGTAACTCGTATGATCATTTCGAGTGCGACGATGAGTCCGAAAGGGTCGAGATAGTCAGAAAACTCTGCCCGAGTGTTTTATTTGGATATCAGGGCAATTTAGGCCAAACCGACTCCCCATAGGAGCCATGGGATAAAGACTCAATCTCTCCCACCAAAAAATCACACCAACGCGTAGATCGTGAAGAGAGGATCACCCATATACCAGTTTTATTCAGCAAATCAGAAGTTCACAAAAAGGCAAGTGTTTATCTTGCTGGACTATTAGAGCATATATGATTCATGTTAATTTAGTTGATGGATTAATTATAATATCATGTAATTAAGACAGAAATTGGGAATTTATTCATGATTGTGGTATTGGAATTGCATGTAGTTGAATAGTTATTGTTTTGGAGATTAAAAACCTAACTTTTATACATTAAAAACACAAAATTATATATGAGTTTAGTGGGACATTAATGGTGATTATATGAAACTAGGGCTAGTTGATGATTTGGGAAATTTATCAAAATTCATGTTGAAATTTTAGGCATTTGATGTTTAAAACTGATGGCAAAGTGTTATAATACTAGGGGATATAGATTAGAGTTGTTGAATGTGAATTAGGATGAGTTTGAAACAATTTTTTGTTGAATGAATTGGGAAAACAAAATTTTTGGAAGACAGGGAAGCTCTCCGAATTCTCGTTCGAAGACCTGCCCAGGTCGTTCGAACTATCTCATTCGAATGAGAATTCCAATGAGATTACTAACGAGATTCTAGAGATCATTCGAAGTGAGAATCTCGTTCGAATGACCTCGTTTGAATGACCTCGTTCGAACGAGAATCCCATATTCTAACGAGATTTCAGAAACTCAAATTTTTGCCCGAATGGGTTAAAAATCCTTCTAGGTTATTTCAAGTGAGAGAATAGGACCTATGCTATTCTAGAGTATCTTCCTTTCATAATTTACTACTGATAATATTTGTGTAACTACTATAGAAATGTGTTGGAGTGAGAGAGCTTTAAATAGTATATGCGATAGAGAGATAAATCGTACGGTTAAAGTATTGTGAGTAGTAGAGATGATAATACTACATAGAAATTTGGGGACTTGGGTTGCGTGAATGCCTAATGAACATAATAAGTTGTGTGTATACTTATTGATTGAACTATTATGAGTATAACATACCTACACTGCTTACTATCGGGTGGAGGTTACGCATTGTGGACAATCATGCCTCGAGGAGCCTTCAGGTGGGATTTTGAGTTGTACCACTAGAGCATAGAACCTAGGTACGGGCTATCCGTGAGAATGATAGTGATGAAGGCCGTATGGGTGCATAGGTATGTGCATAGCCCATCGGTTTGGAACTATGTTCGCCTCAAATATGTGTGTTTGTTTTGATGGTTCGCGAGAGATTGAACCTATAGTCCTTTATGCAATGAGGGATGCACAAGGACATGATAACAGAGTATGCATGTACCATAGTTGTGTCTCGAGGTTCAGTATTGTGTGTGTGTATATATATATATATATATATATATATATATATATATATATATATATATATATATATATATATATATATATATATATATATATTTGTGATACTATTCACTTGGTGAATTAAGTAGACTTGTATGATAATGAAATCTGAAATGAATTAAGTTGAGAAACACTAAAGTATATTAAATTGAAAAAGCGCTTATCCATGTTAAAAAGAAACATGATTATAGGTATTATGTATATCGCGAGTATGATATTGGGATGTGATTAGATGTTAGGCTGGAAAGAACTAGTTAGTATGGGAATAGAAACTAGTAGGGTTTGAATGTACGTTAGGCGTGCACATTAGATGAGAGGTGAGCATCTTAAGTGAGTAAGATGACCTAAAATGAATAATATATGTGCTATTAACTCATTTTAAGCACTTGCTGATTTTTAAATTGTTTTTAACTCGGGCTCTGACCCGTTTTCTTCAAATCTCTTTTCTTGTCAAATTATTTTAGGTTCCCAGCCATAGGGACACTAGGCATAGAAGTTCCATTCACTCAACGAGCTGTAGGTGTTGTGGAAGTTACAGGACCTTGGCAGTAGACGCCTCTGTGTCCATCATTCCTTCCTTTTGAGTTATTTCATCAGTTAGGGTATTTTTCCCTTTTTCTATTCAGATATTCATAGATTTTGGATTTAGTTATTTACTTCATTCAGTTGTTAGTTTATTTCTGTTGGACTATTGTATTTGGTACTTAAACTGGAAGTGTTTACTCCAGTTATATTTATTATTACAGTTATTTCCTATCATATGAGTTTAGTGAATGGTGAATGTTTAATTATTTGTTAACCTAGTTTTATATTAATTAAAAGATAAAATTTTGACATCAACCTTTTTAAAGATTAGTTGGTTAGTATTTAATAATAAATTTTTTAGCAGTGATTCAGAATCTAAACCAACTGGATATTCTGATTTAATTTAATAAAGGACTGATCTCCGGTATTTAATTAGGCGGGGTGTCATAGGTGGTATTAGAGCATTAGGTTCTAGAGTCATTAGGATCTATGTCACTTATTATGCTTTCCTCGTAGCTTTGTTTGGTATAAAGCCTTATATCTAGGACTATTGTATTCATTAATTGCGCATCCTACGTCTTCAGCTATTTGAGATATTTACTGTGGAGTTATAAAGCTTCTCTCTTATTTCAGATTCCTCTCAGACATGCACAGCGAGCCAATATGGATGCCCAACCTGAGCCTCATCCAGCTTTAGCATAGGGCACGATGAATGTTGCGGAAGTTTTCGCTATTGTAGCCCAGGCGGTGAATGCATCATTAGCCGTGGTACAGTAGGCCCCACCAAAGGCACCAGCAGAGGCTCCAGCAACAGTCCATGCCTTCCATTTTACTTAGGAGCGCGTTAGAGATACCTTCCAAAAGGCACACCCTCCAGAGTTTGCAGGGAGTTCTGATATAGTAAAGGCGAGCCAATGGAAGAAGGATATATAGAGACCCCTGAGAATGGTGGGAGTCCACTACCACTGCGGAAGAGGGAGACAGTTTGACTATTCGAGAGTTTTTGGTGTGGTTTGACTACAAGTACTTCACTTCCACCATGCAGACCGAGATGAGGCAGAAAATGCTGAACCTCAAACAAGAAGGGAAGACAGTTCCTGAGTATGCGAAAAAGTTTACTGATCTTTTGAATATAGTGCCAGATGAGATATTGACGGAGGAGAAGAAGATCCATAGGTTTATGGATGGATTGACTTGGAAGATTTGACAGCATTTATTAGGGAATATTTCATTAGACACTTATTCTAATGTTGTTAATGATGCCCTACTACATTGTCAGAACTAACGCTCCCATTAGTAGGGAAGCAAACACGTCGGGGAGTCCATCTAGCAGGGTCGGACATGAGGTAGTAGTGCCAGTGGGTCACACACAACTCAGGGATCGGTCCGTAAGGGTGAGCAGAGTTCCCATAATGGGGAAACTTCTAAGTAATTTCGTTCTGGAGATTTTAGACATGGGAAGGGAGGTTTTTGGCAGGTCCATCAGGGCCAACCTGGTCAGCAGGGCCAACAGTGTTTCCAGCAGGGCCAAGGGAGGGGTGGTAACGACCATCAGAGCCGAGGACAGCAAGGGCAAAGGGGAGGACACTTTCCAGGGAGGTGCTTTACTTGTGGAAACACTGGCCACAAACGTCAGGATTGTCCTCAAAGGGGTAGAGCCCCGCAGCAGCAGCAACAGGGCGCTCGTCAGGAGCCCCAGCGAACAATATTTCCACCCTCCCTACCAACACCACCCCAGGTACCTGGTTTGCCAGCTATTCTAGTAGCTCCGGTGTAACAGGGACAACTGTAGTATAGGGCATGTCTACAATGTCCATCATGTCGCGGTTTATCAGGCCCCGCCTATAGTCGAGGGTATGTTTCCTATTCAGGGGACTATGGGGTGGATATTATTTGACATGGGGACTTCACATAATTTCATTACCACTAGTTTTGCATGCGCCACGGGGTTATTAGGCACAAAAGATAGCACAGTTACTAGTGTAGACTCACCGATGGGTTATGGGTCTTTGATATTCTTTATATGTCAGGGAGTAGACATAGAGATTAGGAGATTAATTTTATCGGCTGATATTATTATCTTAGAGATGCATGAGTATGACGCTATTATTGGGATGTTTTATCTAGTTTCGTATAGGGCTATAATTGATTAGTATAGCCGTAGTATTGTGTTTGCCATATCGGGTCAGGATATGATTTTGGTGGCAATGCCTCGTCCGGAGGGAGGTTCTTCGACCAATTTATATTATATAGATGAGGAGACCTCTAAGGGAGTGGTGATACCACTTGACTCAATTTCGGTTGTTCGTGAGTTCGCTGATGTATTTTAGGACATATCGAGTTTACTGCCCAACAAGGACATAAAGTTTGTGATAGATTTAGTGCCAGGCACTCGGTCGAAAGCCCGTGCACCTTACCGTATGGCTCTGGAAGATATGAGGGAGCTACGAGATCAGATCAAGAAATTATTGGGTCAGGGTTACATCCGTAAGAGTACCTCACCATGGGGTGCTCCCTTATTGTTCGTGAAGAAGAGATATGGGTCGCTACGGTTATGTGTTGACTATCGAGAGTTGAATAAGGTCACGATACGGAATAAATATCTGTTGCCCTGAATCGATGACCTATTCGACCAGTTGAGGAGAGATTCCTATTTTTCAAAGATAAACTTGAGTTCGGGGTACCGTCAGTTATATATTAGGGATAAGGATGTCCCTAAGATAGCTTTTCTGACGAGGTATGGATCTTATGAGTTCATGGTTATGCCATTTGGGCCAACCAATGCATCGACAGTCTTCATGGACTTGATGAACAGGGTGTTCGGAGAGTTCTTAGATCAGATTGTCATTGTCTTTATTGAAGACATTTTAATTTTATTCCCGGACTGAGGAGGAGCATGCCAAGCATTTGAGGATGGTTCTACAGAAACTGCGTGAGCATGAGTTATATGAAAAATATGAGAAGTGTGGGTTATGGTTGAGAGATGTTTAGTTCTTGAGGCACATCATTTTTGTGAAAGGGATATCTATAGATCTCGGGAGGGTGTCAGAGGTAAGGGAGTGGCGATACCCCACGACGCCGACTGAGATACGTAGTTGCTTGGGGATGGCAGGATCCTACGGAGGTTTATTCATGGATTCTCAAAGATAGAGGGTCGGTTGATAAAATTGACTCGCAAGGGGGTTCCATTTATATGGGATGATGCCGGCCAGTTGGCTTTTGACGAGTTGAAGGACAATCTGACTTCAGCATCATCTCTAGCACTACCTAGGCCGTGGGTGGAATACCTGGTTTACATTGATGCATCCTTACTAGGACTTGGGAATGTGCTTCAGCAGGAGGATAAGGCGATTGCTTATGCTTCCCATAAGCTTAAACCTCACGAGAGGAGTTACCCCACCTACGACTTGGGGTTAGAGGCAGTCGTGTTTGTATTGCGGATATGGAGACATTATCTCTTTGGGGATAGATTTAGCCTGTTCACAGATCACAAGTCACTGTAGTATTTGTTCATGCAGCGGGAGATGAATATGCATCAGCGGAGGTGGCTTGAATATGTGAAGGACTACCAGTTCGACATCCATTACCACCCAGGAAAGGCTAATGTGGTAGCAGACGCATTGAGCCGTAGGCCAACAGGTGAGGTGGCTAAGGTGTGGAAGGTGAAATTGAAATAACTCGAACATCAGGATGCAGTTGCCTGCTCATTCATATCAGTGATGATGGTTACACCCGAGATAGTTACCATGGTGATACAGGCTCAGGCGTTAGATTCCTTCTGTCAGGATTAGATTATCCAGCTTCTAGCCGAATGAGAAGATTACTTATCCGTGATCTCAGATGGGGGCTATTCTTTAATGGCAGACTAATAGTTCTAGAGGGGGAGGAGATACGACATGCAGTGATGGAAGAGTCGCACAGTTCATGGTTTGTGGTACATCCCGTAAGGGATAAGATGTACCAGGATATGAGGCGATATTATTGGTGGAGTGGAATGAAGAAAGACATCGTATAATTTGTTTTGAAGTGTGCCACTTGTCAGCTGGCGAAGACAGACCATCAGAGACCGAGAGGATTACTACTGCCATTAGAGATCCCTATGTGGAAATGGGAGAGCATTTTCATGGATTTCATCACAGGGTTGCCTACTTCACAGAGGGGTCACGATTCCATATGGGTGATTGTGGATCGGTTGACTAAGATAACTTATTTTCTTCCAGTCTGAACCGATTATACTACGAGGCAGTATGCTCAGATCTCCATTGCTGAGATAGTGAGAATCCATGGGGTGCCCCTTGATATCGTGTCCGATCGGGACAAGATTTTTTTATCCAGATTTTAGGAGAGTTTCCATCGGTCCATGGGTACGGAGTGACGATTGAGTACGGCCTATCACCCACAGACGGACGAACAGATAGAGAGGACAAATCAGATATTAGAGGATATATTGCGAATGTGTATCCTTGATTTTGGAGGGGGATGGGAGCAGTACCTTCCACTGGTGGAGATAATAACTCCTACCAGTTTACTAGTGGCATGTCTCCATTTGAGGCATTATATGATAGACCTTGTCGTTCCCCAGCATGTTGTCTTGAGGTGGGGGACAACAAGTTACTTGGGCCGGAGGGATTCACGGCACCTCAACTACGATTGAGTTGATACGAAGTCACATTCGATTTGCTCATGATAGACAGAAGAGTTATGCCAATGCCAAGAAGTTCTTCAAGGAGTTCAGTGTGGGGGATCAAGTGTTTTTGCGAGTATCTCCTATGAAGGGGGTAATGATGTGTGGGAAGAAAGGGAAGTTGGCACCTAGATATGTTGGGAAATTCCCTATTAGTGAGCGGATTGGGCCAGTAGCTTACATACTTGGGTTACCGGAGCACCTACATAGGATTCATGATGTGTTCCATATTTCTTCACTGAGGAGATATATTCGGGATAACTTAATCCACACCCATATTTCTTTAGAGGAGATTTATCTACGGCCTGATAGTTCCTAAGAGTAGGGGTCGGTTGCTATTCTAGACTGTAGTGAGAGGAAATTGAGGTCAAAGATAGTGCCATTAGTTCGAGTGCAGTGGCAACATCATAATATAGAGGAGTCTACCTAGGAGTGTGAGTATGACATGCGAGACAAATATCCAGAGTTATTCCTACCAGGTATACCTTTATTATGTTATTTTTTGAATTTCAGGATGAAATTCCGTTATTAGGGGGGAAGTATGTAATACCCGTATTTTTAAGGGATTTTATTTTAATAATGGAATTGGGATTGATTAATTTAAATGGAGAAAATTTATCTATAATTAATTCGGATTTAAATGTAATAATTACTACCGTGGCGAGTGTAAGTATTTATTGGTGATAATTATGTTGAATATTACTTAATGAGTAAAGTAATATATGATTACGAAAATATTATTATGGTCAGGAGTGAAAAATACGGCATTTGCAATACACTAAGTTGGGATGCGCATGTGAGTCGTGTCGTATTACTTTATTGGGTCAAAAATATAATTTATTCTTAAGTAAATCGTATGATCATTTCGAGTGTGCCGGTAGAAAACTCTACCCGAGTGTTTCATTTGGATTTCGGGCCAATTTAGGCCAAACTGACACCCCGGAGGGTTATTTTGGTCTTTTGAGATTTTTGGGAAATAAAATGGACAAAACTAGATAATTAAAAAATAAGTGTACATGGGTGAGAGGTTATCTGTCCGTTTTTAAACCTAAGTGAGAGAGAGAGAGAGAGAGAGAACCAAAGAGGAAGAAGAAGAACTCCATAGGAGCCCTGGGATAAAGACTCAAGCTCTCACACCAAAAATCACACCAACGCGTAGATCGTGAAGACAGGATCACCCTTATACCAGTTTCATTCATCAAATAGAAAGTTCACAAAAAGGTAAGTGTTTATCATGCTGGATTTTTAGAGCATATACGATTCATGTTAATTTAGTTGATGGATTAATCATAATTATATGTAATTGGGACTGCAATTGGGAATTTATTCATGATTGTGGTATAGAAATCACATGTAGTTGAATAGTTATTATTTTGGGGATTAAAAACCTAAATTTTATATGTTGAAACCAAAAAATTATATCCGAGTTTGGTGGGACATTAATGGTGATTATATGAAATTAGGGCCTGTCGAAGATTTGGGAAATTTATCAAAATTCATGTTGAAATTTTAGGGATTTAATGTTAAAAATGGATGGGAAAGTGTTCTAATACTAGGGGATATAGATTAGAGTTGTTGAATGTGAATTAGGATGGGGTTGAAACAATTCTGTTGTTAAATTAATTGGGAAAACAAATTTTTTGGAAGACAAGGAAGCTCTCAGAATTCTCGTTCGAAGACCTGCCCAGATCATTCGAACGACCTCGTTTGAACGAGAATTCCAATGAGATTACTAACGATATTTTAGAGTTCGTTTGAAGTGAGAATCTCGTTTGAGCGAGAATCTCCAGGTTCTAATGAGATTTTAGAAACTCAAATTTTTGCCCGAACGAGTTAAAAATCCTTCTAGGTTATTTTAAGTGAGAGAATAGGACCTACGCTATTCGGGAGTAGCTTCGTTTCATAATTCAGTAGTGGGAAGATTGGTGTGACTACAAAGGGAATGTGTTGGTGTGATAGAGCCTTAAAGAGTATATGCGATAGAGAAATAAATCATACGGTTAAAGTATTATGGGTAGTAGAGACGATTATACTACATATAAATTTGGGGACTTGGTTTGCATGAATACCTAATGAACATAATAAGTTGTGTGTATACTTATTGATTAAACTATTACGTGTATAATATACCTATGATGCTTGCTATCGGGTGGAGGTTGCGCATTATGGACGATCATGTCTTGAGGATCCTTCGGGTGGGATTTTGATTTGTACCACTAGAGCATAGAACCTATGTACTGGCTATCCGTGAGAAAGATAGTGATGACGGTCGTATGGGTGCATAGGTATGTGCATAGCACATCGGCTTAGAACTATGTTTGCCTCCAATATCTGTTTTTGTTTTGATGGTTCGCGAGAGATTGAACCTATAGTCCTTTATGCAATACGGGATGCACCAGGACATGATAGCAGAGTATGCATGCACCGCCGTTGTGTCTCGGGATGCAGTATTGTGTGTGTGTGTGTGTGTCTATATATATATATATATATATATATATATATATATTTGTGATACCATCCACTGTGTGAATTAAGTAGACTTGTATGATTATGAAATCTGAAATGAATTTAGTTGGGGAATACTAAAGTATATTAAATTGAAAATGCGCTTATCCATGTTAAAAAGAAAATTTATTATAGGTATTATGTATATCGCAAGTGAAATACATGGGAATGATATTGGGCTATGATTAGATGTTAGGCTGGAAAGAACTAGTTAGTATGGGAATAGAAACTAGTAGGGTTTGAAGGTACGTTAGGTGTGCACATTAGATGAGAGGTGAGCATATCAAGTGAGTACGATGATCTAACATAAATAATATATTTTCTATTAACTCATTTTAAGCACTTGCTGATTTTTAAGTTGTTTTCAACTCGGGCTCTGACCCATTTTCTGCAAATATCTTTTCTTGTCAAATTATTTTAGATGCCCAGCCACAGGGACACCAGGAATAAGAGTTCCATTCACTCGATGAACTGTAGCTGCTGTGGAAGTTATAGGACCTTGGTAGTTGATGCATATATGTCCATCATTCCTTCCTTCTGAGTTATTTCATCAGTTAGGGCATGTTGCCCCTTTTCTATTCAGATATTCATAGATTTTTTATTTAGTTATTTACTTCATTCAGTTTTTGGTTTATTTATGTTAGACTATCGTATTTGGTACTTAAACTCGAAGTGTTTACTCCAGTTATATTTATTATTGCAGTTATTTCCTATCATATGAGTTTGGTGAATGGTGAATGTTTAATTATTCGTTAACCTAGTTTTATATTAATTAAAAGATAAAATTTTGACATCAACCTTTTTAAATATTAGGTGGTTAGTTTTTAAAAATAATGTTTTTGACAGTGATGCATAATCTGAACCAACTGGATATTCTGATTTAATTTAATAAAGGACTGATCACCCGGTATTTTATTAGGCGGGGTGTCACAGTAGTAACCATGCTAAAGTATTTCGGGATTCTTCTAATGTCAAGTCTTCATTCTTGAACTATTATCTTGACAAGTACATAATAAGAAACAGGGGAAATCAAAGTGATGTAAGCTTGTAAGATCCAATTATGGATTTAAGCTAACATCAAGGTCTTTGGCAATTCAGTTTGATCAGATAATAAAGTTCTGGTTTTAATCGAAGTTCAATTAGTACTTATTAGTATAAGAAGCATGACAAAAATGTGGTGGTATTTCTAGGTACCATTTATGTTTAGTATTTTCCTAATCGGTAACGAGGTGGGATTATTGTCTTAAATAGGAATGTAGTTGTCCGGGTATTCGATATAAAGTACTTAGGAAAAGACATATACATCCTTTTGATCAATCATTTACTAGATCGTTGCAAATGATGATGAGCTTATCCCAAGTCAATTATATCAATGTTGTATACACATGATTGGCATCGAGATTCCATGAAAATAATTTATTTTCAAGAATGGAATATCTCTGTGTTAGAATCAATATCTTAGGACGCTTGATTAAAATGGAAAAGAACAAGAAATATACCTAATGCTTCGGTGGTGGGTTGCATCATACATGCTATATTGTGTACTACGCCAAAATTTATTATGACTTTGGCATTGTCAATAGATTTTAATATAATACTCTTTTAACTTTTAGGCACAAAGACAATGTTTTCAATTAGATAATGATTTCAAAATTTCTACCTCGAAATATGTGTTTACCTAAGGTGGTTAGGCTATAAGTTGGAGAAGTGTGAAACAATCTTGGATTGCTAACTCCATCGGGGAAGCCAAAGTTATTGTAACTTTAGACAAAATTAAATAGGTTATATGACTCGGTTACTTACTAAGTAACATAGGTGATTTTTCTTTAAGTACAATTAGCTATTTACACTTTTCAGTGAATATAGTGGTACGGTTGCAAGTTCAAGAGAATCGGTGACCCATAAAAGGGCTAAACAAATTGAGTATAGGTTTTACCCAGTTTGAGAAATCGAACAAGTGGGTGATGAGTTTATCATAAGGTTGTATTGAATAATGCTCGATTAATCCTTCTACCAATAAGCAGTAAATTATAGTGGAGATGGGTTAGGAGTTATCTAGTTGGATTTAATGTTAAGTGGGAGATTATTGGGGTTTTATTCTTAAGATTATGTATGGTGATTATCTTTCTATAAATGTGTGTCAGTTCGTTTTAAATAATAATCATGATTATTGATTAAGTGCGAAAAGTAGCGCGTGTAAAGATGATAATCGTTGTCTTCGTTTCGCCAACTCAATACAAAAACCTAAATTACTACTACACTTGCAAGGCAAGCACAGCGGTAAGTCGGGTATCGAGAATCCACTCGGACGAGTTGATAGAATTTAAGTGATTTAATACTCCGAAATAAAAGTGTAAAAGATGATTAGAAACTAAAAAGGAAAAGATGCATAAAGGGGAAATGATTAATTAGGCGAGGGAAATGAAACTAGGTTAACAAAGCGAGTAAAAGTATAGGTTGCGTTGAATATCCCTCACCCGAGTTAATTAGTATAAAATGGTTACATGGGTCGATGAGTTATTAAGAACGCGTCTCGTTTCGACAGTTAATTAAATCAAGGGTTGTCACGCCCTAAATAATCATAAAAGCCTAATAAGATTTTGGTGTCAACAAATATCTCAGAAACTGGGCGCGAAAGGTCGTAAGCACGGGACATACATGATATGCCCCGTCAAATCTCCTAGGCGTAATAACTAGGACAACACACCCAAAATAGACCCGTAAACACCATCACCAAAGCAAAGCAACACGTCAACCCGAGTGAGTTCCATTCAAACACAACCTAATTTAAATTACCTAGAAAGCATGTTAAAAACGTGGTAAATGGAAAACGGTAAATAAACGCGGTAAATCTATACTAGAAAGCGTGTAAATCAAAGCATGTAAACCTAAATTAGAAAACTTGTATATTAACTAGAAAGCAAGAAATGAAGAAATACAAACTATATTAATGGAGAGGATGATGAATAGTCAACATTCAAGCCCAAAAGTGTGTCAATCCAAGAAGAAATGAAGAATAACTAAGCAAATCACCCAAACCCTAAGCTAAACTAAGCTAAAATCGTGTATATATCTTTATTACATCAAAAAATGGGTATTTATAGTAAGTGGGAAAAAGTAAAAGAAAAAGGAAAGAATAAGGAAAGAGCCCAAAATATCTGGCACTACCGGTCGACCGGTCGCAGGGGTGCGGTCGACCGGCCCCTTAGGCCAAAGTGCACTGTCTCCTTCCCACAGAAAAATTCCAAACCACGGTCGACCGGTCCCAGGGACACGGTCGACCGATACTCTGTTTTCAGGATGCATTTGGTCATCACAAGGAAGAAAAGTTTCATTACGGAATCAGGCATATCTTCTTCGTCCGAACTCCAAACGACGCACCGTTTGCGGCCACGCGATGCTAACTGAATGGAATACGCATCCGTGGAATTTCCATGAGCCGAATAAGAAATATGAATTGACTAAAATCCCCTTGAAGTAGCGTCCGACGACGAAACTTTTCCAAAATACAACGGATCCTCACTTTTAGCATTCCAATACCTACAAAAGCACAATTTCCCCTGCAAAGCATGTATATATCCAAATACAAGGTTGTCTGGTTAATGAGCATAAATATCGATATTTAGGACCGTAAAAGTGCTAGAGTGCATAAAGATAATGGGCAGAAATATGCAATATTTGATACGAATCAATTATGAGAATGCCTTATATTTAGTTTGTATATATTGTAGACATGTGAATCAATATAGCTTAGTAGGAATTTCGATGAATTGGCTTCAGGTTGATAACTTAGAGATCAGGATTTTAATTCCAGAACTATTAAAATGTTCACAACCTAGATAAGGAGTTGACATCGTATCAGAACGGTTGTGATGCAATTCAAGTAGTTAATTCCAAACTACAAGAACCTGTATCATGGTTCGAGATCTTTTTGATAGTTCTACAAAGGATTTTGATCGATACATCCCAGGAATGTATTAAACAGGGCCACTCATGAGATTTGAGCCTAAGAGTTGTCATTATTAGACTCAGGCTATCTTACCCCATTTGCGAAGGGTGAATAAATTCTTAACCCTGAGAATTACAAGGATTGGAATGCTTATGGAAACGTCACTTTGATTACTATGGGTGAGATATAATTTATATCAGGCCAAATAATCTCCGCTTATTAAGTGAGAGTTGCATAAGTAGGTCTGAGATCATAATTCAAAGGAATCCACATCTAAGGGATTACGTGGATTGTGATACGCCCTTGATAGACTTGTATATTTTATTTTGACCAAGTAAAACCCATCGGGTAGATTATTTTATAATCCTGGTGGAGTGGCAAATAAGTTAAGTCCGAGAACTAAGTAATTGGTTAGATGTTGGTTAAAGTCGATTAGCTATAAATTGATTTGACCAAGAGGACATAGGACACTTAACATCAAGAATCATATTATGTAACATAATAAAGTTTCCAAATAAGTCCTCAATATATCCGAGTTATTTATGAGATAATTATATTGCAGTGCAGTATAGATTCTTTAGTGGAGTTAATTCACAATTAAATAAAGAAAGCAAATAATTACGATAAATGTAATTAACATTTTTGAGTATTGATTTGAAGATAATTTAATTATTTAACTTGGGTCCTTAGTGTAGTACATATACCCAAATAATCAGGATTTTTTTCTTAAGAAACCCAGTTTAGTCCAAGTTCACATTTTGTACTTCTACATAAGGGTGTGGGAAGGGGTTTTAATCATTATCTAGGTTCATAGAGAGGGGTGAGAGAAAAACTATTCAAATTTTTAAGAAGAGTCTTAGAGAGAGATAACCATATCTCACTCATAAGGAAGGGTTTCATCTCGAAAGGTATCCACACAATTGCCTGACTTTGGGGGGATCATACATTAGAAGATCCAAGCACACAGAAGGTCTAATCAAAGTTTTTTTGGATATCCTGGAAGGCAGAAAGGATTTCATCATCGTCTAAATTTGTTTCCTCATAAGAATAACGAAAAGATTCACAATGGTATGGATTCTTCAAACCCTAGGTTTAATATTTAGATCTAGCTCTTGTTTTCTTTTCAATGTATGATTAATTAAAGATCTTTAGGGCTGAATTTATTTGTCCCTGTAAGGACATGATTTATAAATGTTCGGGGTAAAATCTAGAAATTTTCTAAGTGTCCTAGATTACAATTTATTATGTCTAATACTGCTATGATCATCCTCGACGGCCTTGATCCGAATCACTGCATCCATCATCTTCGTACGTGCATCGTGCTCTTTAATCGTTCCCACTACTCCACGTACTTATGTAAAATAATTTTAATTGGAGTTTTCATTTATTTACATTATTAGTTGGAAATATTTTTTAAATAAATTTTGAAGTCTGAAAGATGATAAACACGCAAGATCTATTTAAGGAGGCATTTTAAGACACGTCATTTATGTCGTTCGAACGACATCGTATGTTCCTCGAACGACGTACCAGCTCAAAATGTGTATTTAAACAGTACTTATTCTACACATTTTCCTAAGTATGCACACCCTCATTTTCTACATAACAATAGCAGTTTTTAGACTTTGTTTTTTAAGATTTTTATACTGTTTTGATTCACAAACAATTCCCAATCCTTTATTTGAATCCATTAAACCCCAAAGAAGATTGTTATACTCATCTGGAATACACTTGTGGAGAAGAAGATTTTCCATTGCTGACCACCTGGAGTTATTGCAGGACCTTTTCCCGATGACATCGAACCGATGCCTGCGGGTATTTCGTATGTCACTACTTGTATTTTCATTGTAATCCATGTAAACCGATATTTACAAATTATAGTGATAATAAGATGGTTTTTCCCATGTGGGGGATTTTTCTTCAATTGTGATTGTCTTGCATGCTTAGTTTATTTCATTAGTCAATCACATTTGCTTACAAGAGTTTGAACTTATTAGGTCTAAAATTAGAATTTAATTAAATAAGTTTGACATTGATTGCTGGCGCACTCTCAAATTGATATTAGAGCCATTTACACAATTTTACCGTATAAGTTTTCCGCAAAATTTTTCTGGATATCAATTTTTTTTTTAAAATTGATCTGTGAAAAAGCGCAATTTCAGTGGAAAACTTATATAATAGAGTCCTAGTTTTTTACAGGTCAAATTACGTATATTGGAAAGCCTGTATGAAATCTCACCTGAAGGCCATGGACGAATGTGTTTGGGTTGTGTGTGAAAGAGGGTGTCCACCTCCCACTGTCATTGTAGGTAACATAACTACTCTAAAATCTGTGACTGCATGGACTGAGGATGAATTTAAATGGAGCACATATAACTCACGTGGGCTTAGTCCCATTTCTGGATCCGTTACACCTGACGAGTTCCAACGCATCATGATGTGTACCACGTCTAAAGAGGCATGGGATGTTTTTCAACTTACCCATGAAGGCACAAATGCAGTGAAAGAATCTAAATTGCAAAACTTAACTACATAGTTTGAAACTATCTCCATGCATACAATGAGTGTTTTGGTGAATTTTATGCACGCTTATCTAATATCGCGAACTCTACTTTCAACTTAGGTAAACACATTCCTGATGCTAGGGTAGTTAAGAAAATTTTGAGATTATTGCCTAAGAGATTTATCCCCAAAGTCACTCTGTTAAAGTCAATAGGTAATTTGAGTAGGCTGAAATTAGAAGAATTAGTTGGAGACCTATAGACCTATGAAATCGACAAGTTCCCAAACACGATAAAATCAAAAGACAAATGGGTAGCACTTACAGCCCAGGCCAGAAAGAGTGAGGGGTCAAAAAGAGGTGAGTCATCTAAGAAAACATAGGAAGAGATTTCTGATTCTGATTCTAATTTTGACTTAGATAATTTGGTCCTGTTTGCTAAAAAATTCAAAAATTAAAGAAAAATGGGAATTTTAATGATAAAATGAATTTTGAGAAAAATAAATTTGAAAAGAAATATGAGAACCATAAAAAGGGAACCCCTAAGAAACAAAGTGGGAGATGCTTTGAGTGCGGCGGTAGAAGTCATAGGGGGTTTGAGTGTGCAACTAGGTTGAAACGTCTAGAACAATCCAAAGTTGCATTAAACACCACCCTTAGTGACGATAGCGAGGTCGAGTCAGTGGAATCTGGAGAAGAGTCACCACATGAATATAACTTCACCGCATTCATGGATAATCATGTGAGTAATGAAAGTTCTCCTCACGACGATGAGGATGCAAGCTCATGGGGACACCTCGACAGTGACAGTTGTGTGAGCGAGGGAGAGGAAGATGCAAGTGAGAGCGAGAGTGATCTCCGACGTGCATACGCTGATTTATATGTTGATACTTTCAAGACCAAAAAGTATAACAAAGTGTTAGCTCTTAGGATATCATCTCTATAGAAAGATTTAGGAGAGATGATAGAGAGATAGACCTCCCTATTCACTGCGTTGAGAGAGAGAGAGAGAGAGAAAGACCGCTTGTGTTGAGAGAGAGAGAGAAAGTGTTTTTAAGAAAGAAAAAGGGGACTTGACTAAGCAAGTCGATGATCTGACGAGTGAACTCCATTCCTCCCTAGACACTCAAAATAAACTGGAAGCCCTTATAGCCCAACTCACGAGATCTCTAGATGTCAAGGTAAGAATTGAGGACCGATCTGGTAAGATGGGAAAATGCTCCTCTCCCCTGCTTTGGGTTTAGGTGAGAGGCCGAGAATCAGATTTGATGGCACTTTCACAACCCATACGACATTGGAACCAATTCCCGAGTTTATTACAAATCAATATGGTGACCTACCTAAAAATCAAAAGAGAGTTTAGCCAAGAAAAGCAAACTGAAGTCGGCCTAACTCTATATATTTTTTTACTTATTGTAAAAGAAAAGTCCATCTTCATGAGTTTTTCTATATTTTGGGTCGGACACGATGTACTTTTGCTCCGTCACATGCCACTACTAATTTTGAGAGTCTTAGAGAGTGAGTTGAGTTTCTAATCGCCACATCTCAAAGTATAGTAGAAGAGTTCTAACGGATTTTTATGCCGTTAGAGGACACTTCTAAAATCTTGACTAGAGTCCATAATGAAAAGGTCAAATAGAAGGTTACCACATCTTGGGTGCCTAAACACAACGCAAAAGCCCTTGTTGTTCATGTTGATCTTAAAGAACATAATTCTCTGCAGTGGTACTTCGATAGTGGGTGCTCTAGGGACATAACTGGGGGCGTTTCTCTGTTTAACTCCCTAGAGGATAGAAAGGAAGGTAAAGTCACTTTTGGAGATGGGAGAAAGTTTAGCATAGTAGTACGAGGTACAGTAGAGTTACCAGGGTTTCCTATGCTAGAGAATGTGTTGTACGTTAAGGGATTGAAAGCAAATTTACTCAGCATTAGTCAGCATTGCGACGCTGACTTTATAGTAAAGTTTGACCAGAATGAATGCCATATTTATGATCAAGCCGCTAAAATTTTATTATAAGGGGTGAGGACTGAAGATAATTTCTATAGGATCATGCCTAATTCCTCATTTTTCTGCAACAGCGCCACGGTCAATACTATAGATCTGTGGCACCAATGTCAAGGTCATGTGAATTTTTGAGATTTGGAAAAGTTAGTCCAACAGGACCTAGTATGTGGCTTACCATTGCTTAGAAAGTCAACCTCTGCAGTTTGTGGACCTTGCCAATTGGGAAAGCAAATTACTAGCCCCCATCGAAAGTTGAATTCCATTACCACCTTACGCATCCTTGAGTGGATACATATAGATCTTATAGGTCTGACTCGTACTGAGAGTTTAGGTGGTAAGAGGTACATTCTCGTGATGGTAGATGATTTCTCACGCTACTCGATTGTAGGTTTTCTTTGACAGATATCCGATAATGTGAACTTTCTTACGACCAAGTGTCGTGTCCTGCAAAATCAACACGGTGTCACTATTAATAGATTATATAGTGACAATAGCACTGAGTTTAAAGAAGCAAAAGTAGATCTTTTCTATGATGGCCTCAGAATTAAACACGAATTTTTGGCCATTAGGACTCCTCGATAAAATGGGGTTGTTGAGAGGAAGAATCGAATGATTAAGGATATGGTTAGATCTATGCTTTTGGGTCGTAAAGTTGCAAGAAGATATTGGGCAGAGGCGGTGTCTACTATATGCCATATGGTGAATAGGGTATATCTTCGTCCACATACACTTATGATGCCCTACGAATTATGGACTGGAATGAAGCCCAACCTTTTATATTTCCGTGTCTTTGGGAGCAAATGTTACATCTTACGAGATAGAGAGCAATTAGGAAAGTTTGACTCCCGGAGTGATGAGGGGATATTTTTAGGTTGTTCATCGTCCAGTAGAGATTATCGGGTGTATAACCTGAATAACTCTAAGGTTATGGAGTCAATAAACATCATCGTGCAAGATGATGAACCGCTGGTGTTTGTTGATTCTAACCTTTTAGGTGAGGGTGACGCACTTTCTACTGATGATCCCATTGTGTCTCCCATACCCAGAGTAGACCCCATTCCTAACTTAGGGGACATTCCTTCTTAGGTTTGCAAGAGTCATGATCCTTCTGCTATTCTAGGATATCCTACCTTAGGGGTCAAGACTCGTGTATATCTAGAAAATGTTGTTAGCTATGTTTGCTACACGTCCAAAGTCGAGCCCAAGAACTATAAGGAAGCACTCAAAGATGAACACTAAATTTATGCTATACAGGATGAGTTGCTTCAGTTTAAAAAGAATGATGTCTGGGAACTGGTCCCCCGACCTAGTGAGACAAATGTGATAGGTACCAAGTGGATATTCAAGAATAAGGTGGATGAGACCGGTATAATTATTCAAAATAAGTCTAGGTTGGTCGCTCAAGGCTATACACAGATAGAGGGTGTAGACTTTGACAAAACATTCACTCCTGTTGTGAGGCTTGAGTTCGTCCGCTTATTACTCGCCATCACATGTCATCTGCGCTTCAAGTTATATCATATGGATGTCAAGAGTGCCTTTCTGAATGGCATTCTATAGGAGGAGGTTTACCTAGAACAACCAAAAGGGTTTAAAGACCCTAAGCACCCTGATCACGTCTGCTATTTGAGGAAAGCCTTGTATGGTTTGAAGCAAGCACCCCATGCTTGGTACGAGAGGCTTACTTTCTATCTCTTAGCCCGCGACTTCAAGAGAGGGGGAGTTGATATGATGTTGTTCATCAGGAGAGATAACAATGCTATTTTGGTTACCCAGGTATATGTGGATGATATAGTCTTTGGATCCACGTGCTCCCAGCATGCTCAACACTTTGAGGAGGAGATGAAGAGTGAGTTTGATATGAGCATGGTTGGAGAGCTTACTTTCTTCCTTGAACTCCAGGTTTGTTAGCTAGAGGATGGGATGTTCATCTCCCAATCCAAGTATGCTAGAGACCTTGTGAAAAAATTTGGTCTAGACTCCGCTAAGCATGCACGTGCACCGATGGGTACCTCAACTAAGCTTAGAAAGGACACTTCACGTAAAGACGTCGATCAAGCCTTATGTCGGAGTATGATAGGTAGTCTTCTCTACTTGACTTCCAGTTGTCACAATATAGCCTTTAGTGTTGGAGTCTGTGTGCGATATCAGTCGTCCCTGAAAGAGTGACACTTACTCGCTCTTAAACGTATTATCAAATACGTGAGTGTGACTCTCTCACTTGGCATTTGGTATTCCTTTGATACCAGTGACCGATTATCCACCTATTCGGATGTCGATTGGGCCAGTGATACAGATTGATGTAAGAGCACTTCTAGTGGGTGTTTTTTCTTTTGTTCAGCTCTTATCTCTTAGTTGAGCAAGAAGAAAAACTCCATCTCTTTGTCCACTGCGGACGCTGAGTACATAGCCGTCGGGAGTTGTTGCATGCAACTTCTGTGGATGAAGCAGATGTTGGAGCATTATGGGATATCACAGGACACCATGAATATTTCCTGTGATAACACGAGTGCGATACACATATCCCGTAATCCTGTTCAGCATTCACGCATAAAACAAATTAGGATACGTGAGCACTTTATCCGTGAGCTTGTAGAGGAAAATGTCATATCCTTGAGTTTTGTATCTACTAACCTCCAGTTAGCCGATATCTTCACGAGGCCTTTAGATGCCCTTAGATTTGAGAGTCTTCGAAAGTCTTTAGGAATTTCCACAGTTGACTGAGGGGTGGTCACCATGTCTAGAGCAGGATGCATTTTTTCCATGTTCATATCATCTAACTCTTATCTCTAGATTGTATCTTTTGTATCATTATTTGTTTGAATTTTATTTTTTGAAAAAATTGAAAAATCCAAAAAGATTTTATTTTTTGATTTTTTTTAGAAAAAGCCAAAAAGATTTTCTTTTTATAAAATTTTTTGAAACACATAAAAAGAGTTTTGTATTTTTTTACACTATTTATGGATGAACATTTAAGATAGCCTTAGTATCAACCTCATTTCATATTCCACGTGACTATTTGATAGTGATTTGAGATGCTACATCATTTCATCCATGTGTTTTACATTGTTTGGAGTCTTTGAGATGTGATTCGTGATATCTTCTACATGTTTGGCTACTTATCTCCTTTATTGCACACGTGCACGGTATTATTTTATTATTTTACTTTTCTATCACATATTGGCTTGAGTGTTTCCACCTCAATTCTGTCTATACAACGACCAAAATACGATAGAACCTGACAAAAGAGTAGTGCATGTAAAAATAGTTTACCGCAAGGATATAATTGCAACAAAAAATGCTGAGTGAATCACGAAAAGGGCAACGATAGTTCAAAATTAACTCGTCGAGAAAGCCCCTGTTAAAAAAATCCCAAAACAATTAAATGGCAATAAAAAGAAAAATATGCCAAATCCAATGGGCCAATAGGTTTTAGTTTCATCATCTCAAAAGAAAAATATAATGCATAACTATTTATGAGGGAATTTGGATGGACAGAAATGAAAAACGGGTTTGCACGTCCTTGAAAGTCATGAAAAAGCATTTCAAACGTTTTGGACGTTATTAGTGTGGAAATCACTTTGAGCTTGATTTGCTAATTTGATTGAGTCAATTTCTTTTAATTCCACAATTTATATACCTAAAGAAGATGTCGAGTTCATTCGTTATGAATATCCAACATTCATCGTGCACATACGTTATGGTTATATGTAATGATTTTCCTGTCGAATTTGTCCACATTCCTGCATTTCCTCTATCACCGACTTGGCTGTTTTGGTGTTCTTTCATGTCGTGATTTTTTTTAAATTTTAAAAATTCAAAAAGAGAAAGTTTATTACCTTGTGACATTCTCCATTTGCATAGTTCTTTATATCTCTATATTTGGGGACATCATAAAAAGGGGGAGAATGAATTATAGGGGAGAATTTTGTTTATTTTTAAAGTTATTTTGTTGCACATAATTGATATTTCATTTTTCTTATCATTATATTACAAATTGTTGCGCATCATAGGTATTTCTTTCTTGTCTCTTGTGTGTAGGTATCTCAATGGAGGGTCATATTTTTACACCCTGATAATGACGAAGAAATATTGTGTTGAAGATTTATAGATGATCAATTTTTTGTGAGAACACGCATTTAGTATTTTCAGTTTTCGGGTTTAATGGGGATATTAAATTTTATGTCATTTTGGGCAGCATAATTCGAATTTTATATGTATGTACGAGCATAAACATAGGGGGAGACTTGTAAGGACATGATTTATAAATGTCCGAGGTAGAATCTAGGAATTTTCTAAGTGTCCTAAATCACAATTTAGTATGTCTGATACTGCTACATTTGGCACGCCTCCACGATCATCCTCGACGACCTTGATCCGAATCACTGCATCCATCATCTTCGTACATGCTTCGTTATCTTCAACAGTTCCCACTACTCCACGTACTTATGGTAAAATAATTTTAATTGGAGTTTTTATTTATTTACATTAATAGTTGGGAATATGTTTTAAATAAATTTTGAAGTCTGAAAGATGACAAACACGTAGGATTTATTTAAGGAGGCATTTTGTGACACGTCACTGATGTCGTTCGAACGACATCGTATATCGCTCGAATAATACACTGCCTCAAAATGTGTATTTAAGTAGTACTGATTCTACACGTTTTCTTAAGTTTTAACACCCTCATTTTTTGCATAACAGTAGTAGTTTTCAGGCTTCATTTTTAAGGTTTTTATACCGTTTTGATTCACAAACAATTCCCAATCCTTTATATGAATTCAGTAAACCCTAAAGAAGATTGTTATACTCATCTTGAGTACACTTGTGGAGAAGAAGAAGCTTTTCCATCACTGACCACCTGGAGTTCTTGCGAGACCTCTTGCTGACGACATCGAACCGACACCTATTTCGTATATCACTACTTGTATTTTCATTGTAATCCGTGTAAAATGACATTTATAAATTATAGTGGAAATAAGATGGGTTTTCCCCTATGGAGGATTTTTCCTCAATTGTGATTACCTTGCATGTTTAGTTTATTTCATTAGTCAATCACGTTTGTTTGCAAGAGTTTGAACTTATTGGGTCTAAAATTGGAATCTAATTAAATAAGTTTAACATTTATTGCTGGCGCACTATCAGTTCCAACACTACTAACACTCAATGCTCGTAGCATGAGTAAGGAATGATATTTTATATCAAATTATAAACGAAACCAGTGTGAATACAAATATTTGTAGTTCATATATATTGTATTTGGATATTTTCTTTTAATTCTTATATAGGTTTTGTTTGTCATGTTTATATACTTGATATCTCAAATGCGAATATTTATCCTCTCGATTTGTCTTTGCTTCACATCTTGAAAAGGTAAAAAAGATGTTGTTTTTTATAATGCTCTGTTGGTTGGTGATAAGCACTCAAAAGTGTTAAAATTATACCCCAAATAGATGCATTTTAATTGCTATTTCTCGGTAAAATTGGACTTATGTTGGTATTTACTTATTTTGTAAATTTTGCTTGCATTTGCGATCTTAAAAGCATTATCTCAAGTCAAATGCCACATTAATGCAGTTAATCATGGTTAAACCCAGTCCCGTACCAAATACCCAATACCCAATTCAAGCCTATACCATCTCGAACCCCGTTCCAAATATTACCCAATGTGGTCATTCCCGAGAGAATTATTTCCCCTATCTCCCCATGGGGGCTGCTTAGGGAGGAAAGAGAGGGAGGAATAAAGGTCTCGCATCCCGTCACCACTCAAAGGGGGTACCTCGGTCATCGTTGATGTGGGGTGATTTAAAGAGATGGAGTCGCCAGCCTATTTTGTACAAAACAGGCAAAACAACATGTCGCTGCCTCGAGAGAGCGGCATCAAAGACAAACTGATACTCACGAAACCAATAGTGCAGAGGTTCGGGGGCTAAGTTATGGAATAGGAAGGTGTTAGAAACCCATACCACCCTTTTGGTCTCTCATGGCTTATGTTACTTTTTTCCATAATTTCCCCATGAAGTTTGTGTGCGTGTTTATACATGCGGGGATCGAAATCATTCGACTCGCATCATGTGAGAGACGGAGTGAGGTCTTCCACAGGAATGTTCCTAAAATAGTAATTAAAAATATGATATGTGTGTTTATCGAGATATTGATCGTTATGATTAAATGATAATACAGGTTAGATAAAACGCGACTATGAATCACAAGTATGATATATATATATATATATATATATATATATATATATATATATATATATATATAGGAGAAGGCTCACCTACATCATGCTCTATACATCATCCATGCATCACGCTTAATTACAGGCCCTAAAAAACTTTTTTTTTCAAATTTTATATTTTTTTCCTTGAAATTAACCTTCTAATCAACCCATATGCAAAAAATTAGGTCAAAATACGTTTTGTAACTATTTTTAAAAAATCCACAAAAAACTGCTAAAAATACCTTACTTATAAGGGTCTGCGCCAACAGTTTTTTTGTGGATTTTTTAAAAATAGCTACAAAATGTATTTTGACCTAATTTTTTTCATATGTGTTGATTGGAAGGTTAATTTCAAGGAAAAAATATAAAATTTGAAAAAAAGATTTTCTAGGGCCTAGAATTAAGTGTGATGTATGGTGTGATGTATGGTGCATGATGTAGGTGAGCCTTCCTCTCTCTATATATATATATAGGAAATAGGAAATAGGAAACTCGAGTCTCAGATTTTAGCTTGAGACGCCTATGTATCCTATAAAGGCATCGAAGTCCACATAGTTCACATGAGGTATAAGGGTGGGGTTTATCCCATAGATTCAAATGGAAGTTTATTATATGTGTGTGTGCGTGTGTGTGTGTGTGTGTGTAGAAAAAATATTTTTAGTTTTGAAAAAATGTGATGAATAATCCGGTCGGAATTTATAGGTGTAACCCTCTTTTTCTTGTTTTGGGTTTTTTATAGAAAATAAATTATGTGCAATATAACTAATAGAGGATGAGATATTAATGTATGTGATGAAAAGTTAAATTAAGAACTAATGCGAAATTAAAAGAAATTTAAAAAGAGAGAAGAGTGTTTGTACCTTCTTTGGAGACTTGAAGATTGATCTTAATTGATAATGAGCTTACTTGGAAGCGAAAAATGTTGGAGGATTTTTGCTAAATTGGGTATGAGAATGATGGGAATGAAAGGTTTCAAACAAGGACACCTCATTAATTTAAGAAGAATGTTGTTGTCATCAGTGAATTTTATATCTCTAAGGATTTTCCTGGAAGTGAGCTCATGCTCTCCTTATATAGGGTAGGGAAACTGTTGATCGACATAGCCCTTGCCCTGCCAATAGGCAGGTGACCCTAGACACACTACCAATAAGCACGAAAATAGACTTACTAATTGACAGTCTCGTGCAGTTTTTCTCGGAAAAATGGTCCCTGAACGCAATTAGTAACTTCAAATCATACATAGGGCATATTGTTAGAAAGATAATTCAGAGACCTTTGAGAATCCCTGGGCCGCTCCCAGGTCTGGGAGTTGATTTTGGGTCAAACGGGGCTAGAAAGCGCTCGATGGTCCTTTGGACAAGAAATCGTCGGATGATAATGGATTGTTCATCCAAACCATAAGTCCGAATCATGCACGGGGAGGACCATTGGAAAGGATATGTGAGGAAATTCAATGTTTTAAACAGCTTCGCTCAGTTCAGAGAGTTGACTTTGGTCAAACGGGAGTCGAAACTGCCCGGTGACCTTTCGAATTAAAACATATTGTTCATTCATACCGTAAATAGAATGATTTTTCCATATCCAGACTAATACCAATCCAATCCATTTAATGAATAATATGTGATCAATTAACCAACCAACAAAACTACTTGTTACAAATAACATCTTGTTGTTGCATCAAAACATATAAATGTTGAGTAATCTGGCTAACATTGAACTTGGTAAAAAGAAAAAGATGATTCACACATCGGGAAGACCGTTGGAAAGGGTATTTAGTGCCCTTTGAATATTCATTCAGACTCATTCAATTTGAAGAGTTGACTTTGGTCAAACAGAGCTCGGGAGCGTCCGGTGGCCTCCATATCAATTTTCGGGGGAAAAAGGATCGTTCATCCAAATGTTTATGATGTTTCACATACACGACGGACCGTTGGAAAGGGGTTCGGTGACCTTAGAAGGTTCATTGATATTTCTCTCTGACGATGAATTTGACCGAAGTCAAATGGGACCCAGGAGCGCCCGATGGCCTCTAGATCAGTATTCGGAATATGACCTAGGGTTTGTGTTGAATAGGGAGGTGCTAGGGACCTAAGGAGACTTAGGGGGTTCTATAATGTGGTGTCTACACCCAGTGTGTGTGGTATTATCATCATTATTTTTAATACATACATTTTATAATTGTTCATGTCATTTTTATATATTTTTATTTTTTATCGCACTTTTAGTGTCTTTATTTTTACTTTGAGTGTTTATTGTTTTATGTAAATATTGTATAGGTGTGTGTTGTAAATATGATTTTCTTTATTTTTTTTATTATGTTTTGTTGTATATTTTAATTTTTCTTTTTGGGTCTTTTTATATTTTTTGTATGTGTGTTTAGTTTTTATTCTTTTTGTTTTATTTTTTTTTTTTTTTGTGTGTGTGTGTGTGTGTGTATATATATATATATATATACAATAAAATTAACACACATATACACCCTAACACCTCACTCACCACACACCCCACTATCATACACACACACACACACTTAATACATTCTCATACCTCAACTTTCAAAATTCAATCAGGTTTTATTCTTCTCTTTCTTCTCACATCTCTCTCATCACTTACCCAATCAAACTCTCTCATAAAACACCATAACCTTTACCTCCAAGACCTTCACCCACCTTATACCACCATTCCCTCCGCCTAGACCACCTCAAATCAGTTGGCCATACACCAACCTGAACCACCTTACTCCGTCCATCGACCACCCTTACACTCCCAACAAACCCGTGACTACAAGCCGCTACCCAGCCACCTAAGCTCCAACCACCACCTGCAGTTGGTGGTCCAACTAACTACCACCTTCCTTCTTCAAAACCAAGTCATCCTCACACCATTAACCCTTAAACCCAAACTTGAGTTCTACCCCGTACCCATTTAAACCAAACCTCCATCCCTTAACCCTTTAAACCCAATCCATTTCCAAAACCATTTTCATTAACCCATTTTCTCTTTTATATATATATATATATATATATATATATATATATGTATATATATACATACTAGGGTATGACCGTGCCAAAAGGCACGCAGATAGTTTTGAAAAGTATAAAGTCAAAAAGGTTTTTTATAACACGCGTAATTGTAAACATTTAAAAAAATTGGGCAATATTTCCTTTATTTATAGGACTTTCCACCCTGTTTAAAAAATAAAAGCTACTCCAACAACAATATACTAATAGTAGGTTAAGACCTTAGCAAGGTGATAATTTTGTTATAGATGTAATCATACTCTTGGTATGTTACGTACTTATAATACAACGCATGCATAAAGTATAGAGATTACAATTTCACCACCCAGACATAAATATGCAATAAAATTGATTAAGTATTGCTATTAGACTAAAAAATTCAAGTTCAGAGACTATAATCCATGTCAAAATTCCAAATTGACAACCAAGAGACTACTACCCACACAAATGAAATGAAATGGAACAAAGTCTCGAATTTTAAATCCCCCTTATCTTTACTCATGCAACTTAGAAGGTATTAAAGTGAGCATTTATAAGTTGTCAAACAGTTCAATACCTCTTTCAAAGATATTGATTAGTGCTCAAATTAAAACTTTACATGTTACATTACACTCTTACTAAGATGAATGAACCAAACGTTACATATTGCTTAGTAGTTAGTTATTCCACTTAAACATTGCATTAATTATTCAATCCAAACACACCTCTATCTTCAACAGTTTATACTTTTGTATCTGGGCTAATATCATAATCTATGTTTTTATTATCATGATCTGACAAGGCTCCTTGGTACAAATTATAATCACCTCTTACTATATAACATGGGAGCTCATCCATGGAACCAACCTGGACCCCCATATGTTCAGGTAAGCTCGGCCATCCAGCAGAGTGATTTGTGTATTTGGTTGAGAAAAAATTTACAATGAGGTTCAAGCTATGCCAGGCTCAGAGTGTTATCATCGCGTATACTAATATGATCTTACTGACAATTCTAGATAAGGATTTGAAAGCCATAGTAGCCTTTCTTACCGCAAACTATTTTGTTGGATGCCAGCCCCACTCATACTGAAGAGAATCTACATGGGTAGGGAATTTGTATATGAAGAAAACCATTTCCCAATGTCATTTTTTTGGTACGACATGCACCACACTTAATTTCGCCATTATGCTGCCTAATTAGACGTTGTGGATTCACTGTAAACCCATTGTAGGTGTGGCCTTTGAATATGGGGCTGAAGGAGGATTGTATATAGCATGCGTAGAACCCTTTTACTTCTACTCATTCAAATGAAGGCTATACTCCAATAGCTCCACCGAACAGTCTATGCTCTAATGAAGGTTATGCTCCAATAAAGTATTATTGATTCATTTACTACTCATATGGCTTAGGGACCTAAAACAAAGCAAATATGGGTTGAACAAAACAACTAATACATAATTTAAAGCACTCCAAAAAAATGTAGCATAGAAGTCAAACTCATGTGATTATGCGGTGTGTTAATTATTTATATGCTAAATAGGAAACATATTACAGTGTTATTTTATTGCAAAATCCCAGCTGTATTGCATCCTTGTTAAGACAGTTTGTGTCGACATGTCAACATCATATCAGGTACTGAATATTTGTGCTTCTTAGGCGGCAAAGGAACTTGTCTATTCATGAATAGATGAAACTCGGGTCATATGTTAAGAAAACGTATTGAGCTTGAGAGAGTATACTCATCATTTGAGTCTTACCGTTTACCATTTCAACACAAAATAGGCAAAATCCCATGATAATTTTTTGAATCTGGAAGGAACAAGAAAAAATAGGCCGTAAAATGAACTGTAGATTAAAAATAAAAGTCCATGTACAAAAATACCTACTTTCCCAATTTAGAACAGTCTACTTATAAAGGTTCTTACCATGGTTCAAATTTTCAAATTATCAGAATTAATTTGGAACATTAAATATTTTTTTAAAACTAATTCGTGTGGAAGAATGAATATATGGTGTTTGTATACTATATTATTTACACATGGTTTTACTACCACTTCTGGTCATTAATCTTGTTACACCTCATGAGTTTCATAGACAAAAAGAATACAAAACAATAAAAAGACATATCTACATCAATATTGAAGCCTATCGCCTAGTTGCTAATATAGTGGTACATTATAAGTAATGTAAAAATACAATATGGTGTGCACAAAAGCAGCATAACAACATCTTATTATTGGAGAAAAAAAACTTCATATGAACATATAAAATTTACTTAACCATGAAATATAACTACATAAAGAATATTTATGAACTTTCGTAAAAAAAAAGAAAAAACTTATCCAATAACTAATAAAATATTAAATAAATCTAATCCCACAGCATACTAAAAACTTAGAAATGTCTTAAAAGGAACCCCATTAGAAGGTTTCATATCCAAGATTTTATTTGAAGAATATCCCAAAATTATCAAAACTTTGGGACTATGATACTTCTACATACAAACTCTGATATCAGAGAAAATCTAAGCAAATAAATTACCAAAAAAAAAGTAAAAGGTTTAATGGGAATTTTATTGATGAAAAAACATAAAAAATGCATATACAACACATTTTTGGACTACTGTTCACAAACACAATTTTGCTTCAGAAATCTTTGTACTACTATTTTTTGAAACGCAGATAGAGACTTCAAAACCCCATTATAATCTTCACAAACATTTTCTGTAGATATAGAACATAATAAATGATAAAAAAAATATTAACATAAGCTAGTAAACAACAGATCTAAACTTTCCTTGACAACAAAAAAAATTTAACATTAGTTTGTTTACCTTACAAAAAAAAGATAAAATAACTTTGCTCAGTTGTAGATAAGTTCGACAAAAGATAACCGAAGATGGGATGGACACCAAAGTTGCGACTTCCAGAAAACTTTGATCTTCTCCATGAAAATTATAGTGTTCGCCGCTACAGAGAATGCCCATGGATACGGTCTGGGGAAAAAAACTCAAGTCCCCAAAACTTAATACGATTCGAAGCCGGCCACTTCAAAATGATAAGAATCAAACAATAAAAACATTGTTACACGCGTTTAAGGTCTGTAACCATGTCAACAATACCCAAATGACGAATAAATGGAAGAGAAATAATACATACAAAGAGAAAAGGAATGGACGGAGTTGAACCCTACACCCAAAACAACAAAAACACATATGAAACAAAAAGTTAGAAAGGGAACCAATATAAACATATCGACGAAGGACAAAGAGAATACCGTATTTAACTAAAATTTTGGCATTTTACTTTACTTTCCATCTGTGACACCCCCCCAATAAGATACCGGGCGATCACTCCAATATTAAATTAAAACAAGAGTCTCATATGGATCATTCTTAGCATCACTGTCGAAAATACATTTAATTACTAATAACCTATTAGGACGGTGTAGAAATTTTAACTTTACTACTCTTTTTAACAACTATAAATAAAACATACACACAGTTTTGCGGAAATGAAACTAAAATTTAATAAAATAACCGAACACTCGGTCAAAATATACAACCATATCGAATGCTGTACTCAAAGAATAAATAAATGCAATTGGACCACTGGCCCGAATGTGTATGCAATACCTCCTATCTAGAGTACAAGGATAGAAGCGTCTATTAAGAACCTGCACGCATCCACAGCTGCTGCAGCTGACGTCTGACTCGAAAGAAGTGCCATCCACGCGTCCCTGTGTCTGGACACACACACACACACACACACACATATATATATATATATATATATATAGCAAGAGAGGAAAAGTAGATAAACGGGTCATAGCCCGAGTTTTGAAAATATTTAGCAAGTGCATAAATGCCTTATTTTTAGAAAAAGGTTTTATCTCATATTTAAGTTTGGTATCGCACTCCCATGAGATACCCCTCACCTCTCCACTAACAGTGCACTCCTAGCGCATCCCTCTAAACATCCTAGTCAAGCTACCCTGCTAAACTAGTCTATTACCCAACCCACTATCAACCCTAGATAGTCCAAGTAATGTACTAAGGGATAACCTTTACCCCAGTCTCAACCCTATGCCATGTTTGTGCGTGGGGTGTCTCGCAAAGCGCAATCCAAATAAGGAACCCCCCCCCTCCCACGATACACTACTATGCGGCACAGTCGATCGTTGAGATTCGCTAGTCCCTCAGTACAGAAAGATATATATAAATATATATACCACAAGAATTAATAATATTAGCTCACTAAGGATTAAACTTCTCCCCAGTCTCAACACATTGCCATATTCGTTTGTGGGGTGTCTCGCAAAGCGAAATACAAATAAGGAACCCCCTCGATACACTACTATGCGGCAAGGTCGATCGTCGGGATCCATTAGACCCTCGGTATTCGATTCATCCATATATACATATTCATATTACATTATACATCCGGATCTATCTCCCGGACTGAGGATTCATAAACAAAGTATTTATCAATACTTTTCATTTGTATCTCAAAACTTTCCATTTCCCTTCTCATATCCAGGAAATGTATTTTAAAAGCCAATTCATTATCATGAATTGCTTTAACAAATCATATAACTTTTGAAAGCCAGCTTTATTATCATAAAAATGCTTTTCCGTTTTATATCAACCCATTTCCCTTTTTATACTCAGGAAATGTATTCAAAGCCATTTTCATTAGCATAAAAATGCTTTGATCAAATCACCTGCTTCCACATCCCTTCTTCCATCCGGGAGGGTTACCGAAGCCAAAACCTTTATCCCATTTCCCTTCTCATATCCAAGAAATGTAAATTAAAGCCAATTTATTATCATAAATTGATTTAATAAAACTAAGACCGCCCCTCGAGTTTCCTCACTGGATGCGCCCCTAAATGGATATCATCTTCCAGGGCCTATCAAACAAGACAACCTGGGAACCTACCAACGTCGGGAAGTGTCCATATGCCTGCGGGAAAGTCAAGACCATACCCAGAATCTCCTAACCAGCGCAGTAACAAGAATCGCCCATATGGCCTATAGGACTATATCCACCCTGCATTCATTAGCCCGGGGGCATCACCATAAGCACGTAACTTCCCTTATGATAGTGATTTAGGGAGGTGTGTAACCATAAATTTATCATTTACGAAAAATCATTTTCTTTTTCCATTTTGAAAACATTCATATTTTATTTTCAAAATCATTTATCTCATATATATATATATATATATATATATATATATATATATATATATATATATATATATATATATATATATATATATATATATATATATATACTTGAATCACATGGTATACATACACCATATATTCCTCCCTGAATATATAAAAATGGCCATATTTTCCAAACCATCTATCGATGACCAATAATCCCAAACATTCTCTCAAGGAATCATAATCATGCTTTCATATTTTCATGATACTAAACCCAAAGTATTCCCAAGCATTCATTAAATCCATACCCCAGATCGTACACTAAATTAATTCGAGGTTCCTTATTTCATCTCAGGGTTTATTCACCCTCAATATTATTATCTAGGAGTCCTAATATAATATCTAGAATCCCCGATAATAATCTCCAAAACCATAGTTTAAATCTCCCTAAACTTTAAAAGGAGAAAACCTCAAAAGTCTGCCAGTACCGAATCGATTCGGCCTGTCCAAATCGATTCGCAGGGTACCGAATCGATTCGGCCTATCCGAATCGATTCGAAATGGTTCTACTTTCAAACTGTCTCTTACCGAATCTATTCGGCTTGTCCGAATTGATTCGGCTTGTCCAAAAATCCCAAATTTGCCTAGAGTTTTATATATAACCCAAAGACCCAAAATTTAATCCAATCACCATTTAAGTTGTAACTCGGATTTATTCCGACGAACTCAAGGTTTTCATATCTCCTCAGGTCCTTTAGAGGTCCTAACCCTCTTTTTTGAGAACCCCTAATACTTATCTCCAATTAATTTTAACCTTAATTTCTGACTAACGATTTCGATCTCGGACAGCTTTCCGTAGAAAAATCACTATAAATCCAAAAAAAATCAGAAAAATACGCGGTCAGTGCTCACGTGACCGCGTCAAAGAGATCTTAAAATTTTATTTTTTGATGAAGAGCCGAATCGATTCGCCTCTAGGCCAAATCGATTCGGAAAGCACGCTGCCTATACTATTCATCGTCTTCTCTGAGACGGTTTCGGCCATTAAAGCTTCTCCCGAGCTTTTGTCGCCTCACCCAACGTCCTACAACCTCAACCAACTACAAATAAAAATATATTAAGGGTTCTAAACATCCTAGAACCCAAAACCACCAATTAATTTCAATTAATTTCTATGTTTCTCCAATTAGAAAATTTTAGGGGTTTATTCGTTTTAACTCCCGAAAACCCGTTTTATCCACGAAAACCCAACCCAAAATCTTTAGGGTTTGATTATACCAAACTACGGTATGAGATATTTATGCAAAAATTAAATAAAGCAAGTAAACACTTGCCTCATGGATATAATACGACGACCTCGAGTCGAATCCGACAGAGTTTGGCCTGAGATCTCCATTTATCTCCTCTTTTCTCTCCTCCTCTCTCTCTTCTCTCTTTCATTTCTTCTATTTCTCTTTTCTTTCCCTCTCTCCCTCTTTATATAGGAAGAAAAGGGTTTTAACCCTTAAAACCCAAAAACGACTCGTTTACCCAATTACGAGTTACTTTTACCTCTAAAATTCCCCGAAACTCAATTTTGACAATCGGACACTCTTTTCCGACTATCTCGGACATTTCGAGACTCACGGCGCAGTCGAAATTTCCATCTGAGGTACTTGACCACAAATCACTATCCTACCCCATAATACTTAATGCGGGCTTTCTAATCAAAATCTGACCTTTTTGTCGTTTTATTCCACGGCGACATGTAATTAAAATACTTCGACCTATATTATCCTAAAAATAATTACATCACCCATAAAAAATCATTAAATCCTCAAAAATCCCAGAAATCACTATTTTGAGAAATTCTCCAAATTCCCAATTTATATCCAAGTATGGGATTTAAGTGTCTCCAAAAGGGCGGGTTGTTACATACTCCTCCCCTTACAACGGAATTTCATCCTCGAAATTCAGATACAACTTATACCGCAATTCCTAGAATTGCTCCAAATCCTAATATCTCAAGGGGAAAAATACTAATCCCAATGGTTCCCAACCATATACCATACGACTACCACGATCATAAAGTGACTCCAATAGCGTCACATCGTACCCATCATTTATAATGCCTCTCGGCATAAATTTCAACTTTATATACTACTCCCCTTCTATTTCAGGCGGTATATAAACCAACATTACTAAGGTGTCCATACACCTTTCTAACCTGTGCACATCTGCACATCCATAGTGAACGTCAGACACGTAACACTCTCTCCCAATAAGGGTCTCCTTTCCTCAGTGTAATACTCATCTATGGGTCCTCCCAACCCGCGAAAGTCAATTCTCCTAACCTCGGCGCCACTAACCCTACTAAACTTAAATCCTAATAATACTAAGGTCGATGCGATATCCTACCTATGCGAAACTAATATAATCCTAAGTATATCCCTAGTGCCTAAGGCCTCTCTCAACTTTCGACATTTGCTTGGTTTCATGCGTGGGACGTCTCGCCAAGGCGAAATCCAAACAAGGAACCCTCCCGTTACACTACTCCCTCGCGTAGTCGGTGATCGAGATATAGCGACCTAAGGCACACTAGCGGTACATCCTAAATACTGCCTATGCTAAACTACGAACGCATTTCTACTATATTATCCTTTCACCCATACAGAAGGAAACCTAACCAATCGAAGTGCCCACTTTCTGTAAAAGTGTCACGTACATCATACCCCAAAACATACCTTCTCAAAATTTGCCTTTTCATTAAGGCCTGACTGTTATCCTCAAATCAATTTCTCTAACTCCTACTCCACCCACCCACTTGTGGTGAAAGGACTACTTTAGTGATTTTCCATAGCACAATATTTCCATAAACATACCATCATCGCATGGCTCTAGTCTATAGTGGTTTCTCCACACTATAAGACTTTTCACCAAACCAACATCCTTGCATCCCATAACAGCTCTCCACTCTCGACGCCGTTAAGAGTCATGTGTGGAGCGTCTCGCAAAGTGAAATCCAAACAAGGAACCCCTCCACACATTGACACTTAACTTCGTTGGTCATGGAGTTCCGTTATTTCAAACATGCAACCGGGAGAACCCTATCCCCTATTACAACAAAAAGGTGATCCAAACTCCTATATCTAACTAAGAGTCACACCACCCAGCGCTCGCACTAATTTTTAAGTCCTTGCGCAATCAATAATGTGTTTTATCTTACAGCTCAACAATAATCCTACAGCCTTAAATCATATATATAAGGTCGCCTTATACCCAAATCACGATAAGGAAACATCTAATCATCTAAGTTCCATATATCCGCAATGAATAAAGCGAACTCAACCTATATCTAGGTGAGACACCGTAATAACAACCTGTTCCATCCTGGAACTGCAGACACGATAGTCTTGCCATCATTAGCCTGCTATCGCTCCAAACAACCAATAACATCATATACTTACCATATCACCATACTCTTATAAGCATATAAAACGAGTATCACAACCCAAATATATATATATATATATATTCAATATATCGACACCCGCCTCTATGGCGAATGAAGAAAAAATAAAAATCCGCTACCGCGGACAACACATAGGCATACATGATATAATGTTATCGAGATCGCCACAAAACTCAAAATACACACACTAGTCTAGGGCTAATGAACACCGTGAGTTTATCTAGCCACTCCAAATATACCTCCTCGATTGAGGTAAAACTCATAACAACATCCTTCTCATTCCGACTAAATCGTGGGGACTCACGGTTAAAACTATCCGTAAGATCCCTTTCGAACCCTCAATTTTAATGAGGAATTCGAATTTAGTACCACTCTCTACTTCAGCGGTACTGCGGTACTCCTAACTACCATTCTTTAGTAGTCGTCGCTAAAATCCTTAAGAATTACCATAAGGAGAGTGACCTCTACTAAGGTCCTCATCCCAACCTTCTACCTGCTGCTCCAGCTAAGCCCCACCTCCTGCTGCCATCCAAGCCCCGCACATGATTCTCAAACGAGCTCGCAAAAGATTACTATAATCTTCTAACATGGCAGGAGAACGAAATCTCACAAGAGAAATCAACAATCCTAATCCTGAGGCTCTATAACAAATGAGAGCAACGCTGAAAGCGTAGTACATCCTCACAGATTCCTAAGGACACTAGTACCTGATGCCCTGATACCATCTGTGAAACCTTGCCTAATAAGATACCGGGCGATCACTCCAATATTAAATTAAAACAGGAGTCTCATATGGATCATTCTTGGCATCACTGTCGAAAATCCATTTAATTACTAATAACCTATTAGGCCGGTGTCAAAATTTTAACTTTACTACTCTTTTTAATAACTGTAAATAAAACATACACACAGTTTTGCGGAAATAAAACTGAAATTTAATAAAATAACCGAACACTTCGTCAAAATATACAACCATATCGAATGTTGTACTCAAAGAATAAATAAATGCAATTGGACCATTGGCTCGAATGTGTATACAATACCTCCAATCTAGAGTGCAAGGATAGAAGCGTCTATCAAGAACCTGCACGCATCCACAGCTGCTGCAGCTGACGTCTGACTCAAAAGAAGTGCCATCCAGGCGTCCCTGTGTCTGGACACCTATATATATCTATATAATAAAGGAGGAGGGTGTTTTGCCGCATCATATAACTTCATATACAAAACCTATATAAAAATCTTTTGTATCTATCTATTTAACCATTAACAGTTGTCACGTATAGCTCCAACTCTACAAAGTCATTAAATATAAACAGAGCATCACTTTGAAACCAAAATAAAAATAAAGGTATCTCGAACCTCTCAATCTCTGTCTACCTCGAGCCTCTCAATCTCTCGCCCACCTATCTCTAAGTTGTCATTGTATGTTGAGTGGACATAAATGCACGCCTCTCTCTTAACTCTCATCGACCTCCCCTCAAAAACCTCCGAAATTGATTCAATCCCAAACTTTAGAAGATCTCGGTTTGGTCTTAGCTGTCATTGGATTGCTTGATCATGCAAACTAAGTATACAAACGTTTCTTTATCTTGAAACTTTTGCCATCTCAGACACTTCATCTCACATTTTTTCAACGTAAGTATGCTTTTTGAATTGAGTTTCATAACTTTTTTTTTCTCTGTATAACATTTTTTTGGTACCCAACCCAGTTGTATAGTCTTCACACATCTGCCATACAAGGAGCAAGAGAGACTTCATCTCACCCTTTGTTTTCAACATAAGTATCCTTCTTGAACAGGGTTGCACAACATTTTTTTTTGGTACCCCGTTGTATACTCTACGTAATATTTTTTTTCCTAGACATCTGAGATGCTAACCCAGTTTAATGTACTTGTTACCAGTCAACCCAGTAAAGCATGTTTAATCATTAAGAGTTTCTATTAGCTTCCCGAACACAAGATTTTTTCGTTAAGTGTTAAAACAATTTAATCGTTAAGTCTTAAAACATTGTTGTTCTCTCACTTGGACCCATGCGTAGAACCCATTTTATCAGGTACATACCCACGTCTATCAGTTGCAAACCCAAAAGTGCAGCATTGCTATCAAGAGTTCTACACACAAAAGTGCAATATTGCTGTCAAGAGTTATGTTTAAGAGTTCCATGCGTTTTTATTTCTTTGGTACCTGTTACACTTTTTTACGTTTTGTTTCTTGGTTCTAAGCGCTGTGGAGTTGTATTTTTGGTACCTTGTGTAACATTACTGTTTAAGAGTTCCATCCGAGTTTAAGAGTTCCATGCCATTTCACGGTAATGTTTTTAAGATTTTTTTTAGTTAGTAAATGTGTTCATATTTCATTTATTTTTTATACTAGCTTATTGGTTTAAGAGAGAGACTGATGGGAACCAAATCTTTATCACTACTGAGGTACTAAAAAGTCATTTCTTTCACATCTCAAGTTTATATCTTCAATGATGTTTTTGATTTATGTGGTGTAGATGTGGGAAGATCGCATTCAGAAGGATATACAAGAAGACTAGATGATACAAAACCTATGATTTTTGGAATGTTCACAAGCCCTTTCCTGAGTCTTTGGTAAGGTTTTTATGTTATCTTAAAAAGTGTATTTTTTTTTGTAGTTCTAATATGTTTTTTTGTAGATCGCATTACAGTTAAATGAGATGATCCAAAATTATATTTTTTTTTTGTAGTTTTAATATGAGTCAGGCTCCCGTGCGGGAGCCCAAATGAGGGATCCCGTGCGGGATGTTTTTTAGAAAAAAAAATATTTTTTAATTTTTTGTGTGGATTATAAACATTTTGATGCACTTTTGTAAAAAAAACAGTTAAAAATAACATTTTTTGGTATTTAAAAAATAGGTCAATATTTGACAGTATTTTATAATACTAAAAAGTGTTATTTTGATTTTTTTTTACAGGGGTGCATTTTAAATAAAATGATTATAACCCACAAAAAACAAATAATTTTTTTTCTAAAAATCATCCCGCACACTATTCCCCCATTTGGACTCCTGCACGGGAGCCTGACTGGTTCTAATTTATACAAAAGTATATATTTTTTGTAGTTCTAATATTTTTTTTGTAGATCGCATAGAAACACTGTTAAACAGAAGTGGGTTTGTATAATGCAGTACTTGGAAAGTAATCCACTGTATGATAAATGTCCTAATGGAAAAACAACAGTAATTTGTTTGAATGGAAATCACTCTCTTAGAGAAGAATGATGGGATATGTAACGGGGTGATACACCAACCTTCAGTTGTGTTAAATTTATTTTTTTATTTTTTTATTTTTATAATTCATGTTCCTTTTTTTTTCTTTTGTATAGATTACCCGTGTAAACCTATTGAAGAGGTGGTATTGTGGATAATGGTCACGTTGTCATGTGGCTTGAGGTGAGCTATTCTTTTTTGTCTCTCATAATATATAATATACTCTCTACTGTACACATGATGGTTTGACATCTGACCTCACAATGAGATGTCATCTCATTACCTCGAGCCCCACGTTCCTACCTTGGGCAGTGGAGAAAAGTTGTATAGATAATATAGGACTACTTCAAGGCTTATAAATTCATTCCCATCTTTGTGTGATATATAGTATTAATTTTCCATTACAAATAATCATCTTTTCTTTTTGTTAAAAAATAATGTTAGTAGAACGGATATTTTTAGGACTAGTAAATGACCTATGTGTGTGGCAAGTGTAAATATTGTATTAAAATTATAATACAATTAACCATCAGTTTTTGGTTAAAAAGAATGTTAGTAAACGGATAATAATTGAAAGCCATATTATATTATTTTAAGTAAAAATTTTACATTATTACTAAGACTAATATGCGAGTTGTGCCATTTTTTAAAATATTTTAAGCTTTTTTCATTATCTTTAAAAAATATTGAATTAACAAATGCAAATAGGAAAGATTGAACATACACACTATAGCGGGAGACTCCGGAGTCTGTTAAATGAACTAAAAAAGTTGATAAAAGACGTTATGGAAATAGACGTAACTCATTATTAAAAGACGTTAACATCAATATAAGTAACTCATTTATTCCTAATATTAAATTAGTTTTGGAATCCATTTCGTGTTGATTTATATCGTGTGTGATCATTTTTATTTATAATATTAATCACATTATTAAGGGTGTCCACATTAACTAATGGTATTGCTCATGTCGTTTCGTGTTTTATTAAGACGGTGGTTAATAATCATTTTTACATTTAAAATAATTATTTATTTGTTTTTAACATTTATTTGTTGGGTAGTAGAAATGTTGTATGGTCATGATAATAAACCCAAACATAACATAAATAAAAGTTCATCGAGTAAGAAATAATCTAGATGCATTGACACGGGTACACTCCAGCATGAAGAAATCTTTTTTATCATATTTCTTATTTTGTGCAAGTGGATTGGTTCCTATTTCATTTTAATATATATTCACCTCCTTTATAACTTTGCACACTAAATAGTGTTAACGTGTCATGTCTTATTTTGCGAGACCTAATCACTATTACAAAATTATATGTGGAGGCGTGAAATATTAATCTTAGAACTATCGGAATCATGGGAACAAGTTTATCACAGGAACAAATTTATCGCTGTGCCATCGGCACGGGTACACCCTAGTATATATATAATATAGCAAGAGAGGAAAAGTAGATAAACGGGTCAGAGCCCGAGTTTTGAAAATATTTAGCAAGTGCATAAATGCCTTATTTTTAGAAAAAGGTTTTATCTCATATTTAAGTTTGGTATCGCACTCCCATGAGATACCCCTCACCTCTCCACTAACAGTGCACTCCTAGCTCATCCCTCTAAACATCCTAGTCAAGCTACCTTGCTAAACTAATCTATTACCCAACCCACTATCAACCCTAGATAGTCCAAGTAATGTACTAAGGGATAAACTTCGCCCCAGTCTCAACGTTATGCCATGTTCGTGCGTGGGGTGTCTCGCATAGTGAAATCCAACCAAGGAACCCCCCGATACACTACTACGCAGCATGGTCGATCGTCGAGATCTGCCAGTCCCTCAGTACAGAAAGATATATATAAATATATATACCATAAGAATTAATAATATTAGAGCACTAAGGATTCAAATTTTCCTCAGTCTCAACACATTACCATATTCGTGTGTGGGGTGTCTCGAAAAGAGAAATCCAAACAAGGAACCCCCAGATACACAACTATATGGCAAGGTCGATCGTCGAGATCCATTAGACCCCCGGTACTCGATTCATCCATATATACATATCCATATTACAATATACATCCGGATCTATATCCCGGACTGAGGATTCATAAACAAAGTATTTATCAATACTTTTCATTTGTATCTCAAAAATTTCCATTTCCCTTCTCATATCCAGGAAATGTATTTTAAAAGCCAATTAATTATCATGAATTGCTTTAACAAATCATATAACTTTTGAAAGCCAGTTTTATTATCATAAAAATGCTTTTCCGTTTTATATCATCCCATTTCCCTTTTTATACTCACGAAATGTATTCAAAGCCATTTTCATTATCATAAAAATGCTTTGATCAAATCACCTGCTTCCACATCCCTTCTTCCATCCGGTAGTGTTACCGAAGCCAAAACATTTATCCCATTTCCCTTCTCATATCCAGGAAATGTAAATTAAAGCCAATTTATTATCATAAATTGCTTTAATAAAACTAAGCCTGCCCCTCCGGGTTTCCCCACTGGACGCGCCCCTAAATGGCTATCATCTTCCAGGGCCTATCAAACAAGACAACCTGGGAACCTACCAACGTCGGGAAGAGGCCATATGCCTGCGGGAAAGTCAAGACCATACCCAGAATCTCCTAACCAACGCAGTAACAAGAATCGCCCATATGGCCTATAGGACTATATCCACCCTGCATTCATTAGCCAGGGGGAATCACCATACGCACGTAACTTCCCTTATGATAGCGATTTAGGGAGGTGTGTAACCGTAAATTTATGATTTATGAAAATCATTTTCTTTTTCCATTTTGAAAACATTCATATTTTATTTTCAAAATCAGTTATCTCAAATTATATATATATACTTGAATCACATGGTATATATACACCATATATTCCTCCCTGAATATATAAAAATGGCCATATTTTCCAAACCATCTATCGATGACCAATAATCCCAAAGATTCTCTCAAGGAATCATAATCATGCATTCATATTTGCATGATACTAAACCCAAAGTATTCCCAAGCATTCATTAAATCCATACCCCAGATCGTACACTAAAGTAATTCGAGGTTCCTTCTTTCATCTCGGGGTTTATTCACCCTCAATACTATTATCTAGGAGTCCTAATATAATATCTAGAATCCCCGATAAAAATCTCCAAAACCATAGTTTAAATCTCCCTAAACTTTAAAAGGAGAAAACCTCAAAAGTCTGCCAGTACCGAATCAATTCGGCCCGTCCGAATCGATTCGTAAGGTACCGAATCGACTCGGCCTATTCGAATCGATTCGAAATGGTTCTACTTTCAAACTGTCTCTTATCGAATCGATTCGGCTTGTCCAAATTGATTCGGCTTGTCCAAAAATCCCAAATTTACCTAGAGTTTTATATATAACCCAAAGACCCAAAATTTAATCCAATCACCATTTAAGTTGTAACTCGGATTTATTCCGACGAACCCAAGGTTTTCATATCTCCTCAGGTCCTTTAGAGGTCCTAACCCTCTTTTTTTAGAACCCCTAATACTTATCTCCAATTAATTCTAACCTTAATTTCTGACTAACGATTTCGATCTCGGACAGCTTTCCGTAGAAAAATAACTATAAATCCAAAACAATTCAGAAAAATACGCGGTCGGTGTTCACGCCACCGCGTCGAAGAGATGTACAAATTTTATTTTTTGATGAAGAACCGAATCGATTCACCTCTAGGCCAAATCGATTCATCAAGCACGCTGCCTATACTATTCATCGTCTTCTCCGAGACGGTTTTGGCCATTAAAGATTCTCCCGAGATTTTGTCGCCTCACCCAATGTCCTAAAACCTCAACAAACTACAAATACACATATATTATGGGTTCTAGACATCCTAGAACCACAAACCACCAATTAATTTCAATTAATTTCTATGTTTCTCCAATTAGAAAATTTTATGGGTTTATTCGTTTTAACTCCCGAAAACCCGTTTTATCCACGAAAACCCAACCCAAAATCTTTAGGGTTTGATTATACCAAACTACGGTATGAGATATTTATGCAAAAATTAAATAAAGCAAGTAAACACTTGCCTCGTGGATATAATCCGACGACCTCGAGTCGAATCCGGCGGAGTTTGGCCCGAGATCTCCATTTCTCTCCTCTTTTCTCTCCTCCTCTCTCTCTTCTCTCTTTCCTTTCTTCTATTTCTCTTTTCTTTCCCTCTCTCCCTCTTTATATAGGAAGAAAAAGGTTTTAACCCTTAAAACCCAAAAAGGACTCGTTTACCCAATTACGAGTTACTTTTACCTCTAAAATTCCCTGAAACTCAATTTCGACAATCGGACACTCTTTTTCGACTATCTCGGGCATTTCGAGACTCACGGCGCAGTCGAAATTTCCATCCGAGGTACTTGACCGCAAATCACTATTCTACCCCCATAATACTTAATGCGGGCTTTCTAATCAAAATCTGACCTTTTTGTCGCTTTACTCCACGGCGACATGTAATTAAAATACTTCGACCTATATTATCCTAAAAATAATTACATCACCCATAAAAAATCATTAAATCCCCAAAAATCCCAGAAATCACTATTTTGAGAAATTCTCCAAATTCCCAATTTATATCCAAGTATGGAATTTAAGTGTCTCCAAAAGGGCGAGTTGTTACACCATCATTTATACAACCCCTTACCCTTTAATCGACAACAGTGCGAGAGAATGAATTTGAGAATGAATTTTGATGTTGGCTTATGGAGAAGATCTGTGTGAGAGGTTCCTACTGGGGAAGATTGGGAGGATTTATGTGGGGGAGGGGGGGGAGGGTAGTAGGTGTTTTGATTAAAAAGTATTGTGTTTCACACTAACAGCGAGAGTAACAAATGACCTCAAAATGATAAACTACTATTCTACCCCCTATTTTTGAATTTTGAAGAGAAGGGGGAAATTAGAGTGTGTCAAAAGAGGGGGAAATCCAAAATTTTCAAGGACAAAAAGGGTATTGCAAGAAAAATTCATATAGATGACATCATCAGCCAAGCTTATGACATACATTAGTTTTGTAACTTATATATATATATATATATATATATATATATATATATATATATATATATATATATAATAAAGGAGGAGGGGTTTTTTGTCCCCTCCAATTAACGGTTGAGATTAAAAGTTGGAGAGTTTGGTCTTTATCAACTAGTGGCTGAGATTAAATCAGGTGAGTTTTGGTGTAAACCAATTAAGGGTTGGGATTATCTAACTCACGGCCCAGATCGAATGTTGAAAGATTATGGCAATATGGAAAATTTTGATTGTGTTTCTCGAGCCTCTCACCCGTCCCATCTTTATCACTACCTCGAGCCTCCCAACCCTCCCCACAAGAACTCTCTCTCTATACCTCTTCTCATATCTCTATGTTTGCTCTCCCAAAAAAACCCAAATCCCAACAAAACTTACAAAAAAATTATGAACTTATTTTCGAGTTCTCCTAAAGAAAACCCAATCCATGGAGGCACATATTGAAGCAGAACAAAAGGGTCACTCATATGGTGATTTTTTTCGAGTTTTATCAGATCCAACAGGTACCGAGTGAGGAGGTTTGCTTTACTTCTGTTCCGAGATTTAAAAAAATACCATCAAAAATTCTTTGTTCACATCGGGTCATACCCCCGATGTGAAAATTCTTTGTTCACATCGGGTTTTTTAATTTATTTTTTGAAGTTGTTTCCAGATTTAAGGTTGCTCAGAGGCGGCGTTAATCATAGTTCAGATCCGGGTTGATACTCTAATATCTGAGGTATTGTTGATACTCTAAAGATTTTTGTTTATGGTTTCCAAAGCTATTTGAGGTATTGTTGATACTCTGGCATCAAAGCTTTCTCCAAATAGACTCTCCCTTTCTTCATTTTTGTATTAGAATTCTGCAAGCTAATCTATCTGTATGGCTTCCAAAGCTATTTGAGGTTTTTTTATGTGATTGATCTATTGGGGTTTATTGATTTTTTTAATATAGCAGGTTCTCTAGATTTGATACAAACCCCCGCCCATGAGACCTGGGTATCTTCTCTCCTTTTGCTTACGCGTTTTTTGTTTAGCAGTTAAGTATTACAAAAACAGTTTCATAATACAATTTGGTTGTCGAATTTTTCTTTGTTGCAGACATTTCTCTATTATCCAGGGTTTAATCAAGCAGTTGTAGAGGGAAGTGTAATTACAATACATAGTATCTAGGATTACTCGGAGATGGCTGGTTTGGGACCCTGTTTTCCAAAGATATGAATTTTCTAATTCTATTTTTTTTATTTAAATAATCTTTTTAGATTTTGTTTTTAGTTTATATTTTCCTGTGATACTTGATTTTAGATTTAAATGTTTTTTTTCATATTACAGCTATTATTTGACACTACAAATCATCTCCATTCCAAAAAAACAGTAGCTTTGAGTTCAGAAAATCAGCACTGAGGTAACGCTTTGATACAGTGTAGTTTTTGTAGCTTTGATACAATGTTGTTTTTGTACGCAATTAGTTTTTTTGGTTACACGTACGCTATTAGTTGAACCAAATTGCTGACGTGATGGGATTGGATGTCCAGCTGGGCGAAACCCACGCCAATAGAATTAAATGCGTCGAAGTAATTATGATGTCCACAAGGGATTCTACCCTATTTGACATATATTTCCCTCTATTGTTAAAAGTGCATTGGCGCTCTCATGGCCGTAAAATCCATAGAATGATCAGCATGTTGTTATTGCAGTAGAGGGGTTATATTTGTATTGGGATTTAGTATTATTAGCTATGAAACTTGATACAGTGCTTTGTTATGATTTTTATTGGGATATGAAAGTACAATATATAGTACCGAAGTTACTATTGATGATTTATGTTCAACTATTCTTTTAGTTGTTTGCCCACTGCTTTGTTTTTCGTTAACAAATTTGGGTAACAAATTTGATTAAATGAGTTTCATTTTTTTGAATAACATCTCTTTAATTTCTACCTTTTTTTTTATACAAGACAATTAAAATGGTTTTAAACTCTATAGTTGGAAAAAAAAAGTAACGTACAATTTATAATTTATAATTTATAAGATTGTTTTTTAAATTTTAATAACCATATTAAAACACATTTGTAAGTCATTTATAAAATGTGCAAAATTTTTAAAGATTTTTAATGCATAAAAGACGCGGGGCTCGATGAGGCTTTACCCCATCAGATAATAAGGATTTTTCGTGGCTTTATTGTGATAAGTGAAAGGACGACTACTTCCCTTCACGTGGCTCGAGTCAAAATGAAATCATCTTGGACTGTTCAAGTTTTTAAAAAGAAATAACTATATTCGTGTGAACAGGTATAAGAATTTTGCGCAAGGACACATATCGTATTTATAAAAAAAATTATGTTTATAGTTATACATAAATGTATATATGGTATATGTAGTATATAGGCGTGTAACAGGTCAAAGGAGAAAATAGGAGAAATCTTACATATATAACTGTCCAAGGAAGTGAATTGTTTTAAGGACAGGATTTATACGTGCAGGGCCTTATGGCAGTCATTGTGTTTATTCATATTTCCATAGTTGTTACGAGGCTCAAGAAAGGATGTTGTCAGAGTACACGAGCAACTCACAATGTCATTGAAGTTTGAAATGTTATAATAATAAAAAATGATATTTGCAAATTTAAACTAGATGTTCTTTAGAAACAAATGTACAATATTAAAATCGTAACCATGTGCTAAGCATTTACATTTACGAGTAAGTGTATCCTGGGATGACCAACAAGATGACCAACAATATTTACATTTGCACTACTGTCGACACGTAAATAAATTTATCACGGGAACAAATTTATCGACGTGCCATCGGTACGGGTACACCCTTTTGTGAATTTTAGTTACAAAGTTGCCTAAATATGTGGAGAGAATGTATTATCAATCTTAGAAGAGAATAGTTTATTTGGTTGGGGAAATAAAAAATTATGCTTAAGCAACTTATAATAAGAAAAATAAAATTTTAGCTTGACGCTACAAGGACACGACATGAAATACGAAATACTTATAAATTTAAAGAACCATATATACTTCTAAATTTAAATTTAGACACGCTACGATAACACGACATGAAAGACGAAATAAGCGGGAGAAAATTTCACTCTGACATTTACACGGGTATGAATGTGCTATAATAACATACAATTGGGAGAAAATTTTACACCGTGCCATCGGCACGGGTACACCCTAGTATATATATACATATATATATATATATATATATATATATATATATATATATATATATATATATATAATACATTTTTATGCACATGCGGGTAATACCAAATACCCATTTTAACCCACGTGCACCCAAATATATTCTCCCACATAAAATCTGTCACACTCATTTGACAAAATTACTTTCCTAATAAAATTACCAATTATACTCGTAGCCACATGCATCTTCTTATAAAAGCAATTGAAGAAAATCCAAGAAAAGAGGGAAAAAGTAGAAAAGAATTTAAAGAGAAATTTTAGAGATAGAAATAATTTGTAGAGTTAGAGTAGATAGTTATTTTATTTTTCTTATTTTCTTCTTTTAGATTTAATTTGAGGGAAAATAATATTAATGAGAATCAATTTAAGTGTGAGAGTTTTCATTCAATATTTGTTTAGACATCCAAATTGAAGGTTGTATTCTTCATTTCAAGGATTGGAGTTCAATTGCAATTCAAAGAGATTTGGTTTGATTGATCGCTTTTCTAATCTTCATATATTAATGACTTTGTTTATTTGATTATGATGTTTTATATTGATATGCCCAAGTGTGACCTCATATGTCCTCAAGTCTAGCTCAACTCAGGTTGACCTTATGAAACGCGCCCTTATAAAAAATCTTATAGCATTTGTCTTGGTCTCGTCCTTCCACCAGGACGAGACCACATATCATCACTATGGGCCTAATGTCTCCTCTCATTAACCCCAGGGAAGGTCGAGACCTCATCAGACTGGTTATACACTCATCTCGACATAATGCAAGTCAGCCGATACTCAACTTGGCAGTTAGTAGCATGTGATCCAACAACACCTCAAAGGTCTCTTACTCAGCTAGGCCGATACAACATCTCAACAGGACATATCTGATAGGGCGCATGGAATGGATGACGCGTGGGAGAGTGCAGGTGGGCCGCGAAATACAAAATCGTTGCAATAACATCTACCTCACGTGTGAAGAATATCTCTCAATCATTATTTACACGCACAGTTGACAGATGGCAGCATGACATTGGCCACTTGATATTGTACATGCCTCTTGTATGCTAGGGGTGCGCATGACACTGCCCTAACCATATAAATACGTACCTTCTTCTGCCTTTAGAAGGATCTCAAATTCACAACCCTACTAAAACTCTGTTAAATTCACTGCATAGAGAGATAAAGCTTGAGTGTTATGTATCCTAAGGCCATTAGAGCCCATTCTTAGTGGATTTCACACACACTCAAACAGTGGAGTAGGCCAAGTTTGGCTGAACCACTTATATTATGTGTTATCTCCCTCTTTGTTCTCTCTCTTTATATATATATATATATATATATATATATATATATATATATATATATATATATATATATATATACACACACACACACACACACACAGAGGATTGAGCTTGCACACTTTTATTAATTTGGTGATACCATTTCAGGTATCATCAATCTGGCGCCGTTTGTGGGAACGAAGCATGTCTTCATCATCATCTTTTTTTATCTTGTACTAACCATATTCTCTGGTGGTGATCTAGCTTTGCTCAGGTGCGCCTGTATCACCATTGAAAGTGCTCATGTTGAGCCTCTCAAGCTTTTCTTCACATTTTTAGCTCTTCCAGTTCACAGGAGATATGGCCTCCAATATGCCTTTGGGCGTTGGCCCAAGCTCCAGCCAAGCCCCACCCTAGTCAGAAATGGCTGAGGTGGCTGCGGTACAACACTCCTTGGTGGCCATCCAATAAAATATCTAAGAACAACTCGGTGCATTCATCCAGAACACCTTGGTTAGACCTACCGATGTTAGAGAGGAGGTGATAACTCCGGCCTCTAGTGAAGGTGTTCTAGATCTAGCGGCTAGGGGACCACCCCAGGCCCAGCACAAAGATCTCCCTCCTTAATAAAGGCGTAGAGATGTGGCTGACCCTAGGCATTTATGCCTAGGGAGGCCGGGTCAAAACCTCCGTGATGATGAGGACGATCAATGTGCTGATGAAGACGATATAGAGTATTGGGAACCTTACTAAATCTCTAGAGACACTATGCATCCAATTTGGCCCAGCAGAGAACATTATGGCAGGCTGAGCTAAGAATGTAGGCCACTACCATCAGCTCTAAAAAGGCTAAGAAGAGGGTCGAACTTTGATAGTCTCGGCTCGGTAGCAGATGATTTGAGGTATCACCTCTCCAGATCTCGAAGCATTACTCGATCGAGGATAAATGGTAGATGTGGATACCATAGGCCTCCATGAGGTCGAGACGGGGAACAACGAGAGGTGAATAGCCAACAGAGAACGGCTGCTAGAGAGCGTTTAGCTCGTCTAACCGATAGAGAAGGGGCCGAAGATAATGTTGTCCAGACCGAGAGAGAGGTTGTAGCTGCGATCGAGAGGCCTTGGAATGACTCCATATAGCGATTAGAAGAAAGGATATGGGATACACTGAAGAGTCAAGACCCTTTACATAGGGTATACACTAAAGGCTCTCCCTATATGGAAAAAATTATGAGTTATCTAATCCCAGCTAAGTTCAAGCCTCCGGACCTCACACTTAAATATAAAGGGAGCACTAATCATGTTCATCATGTGGAGATATATCAATTCATTGTTTAAATCAACTTTATCTCAAATGATATGAGGCATTGGGCCTTTTTCAGTGCACTTACTGGTGCTGCTCATGTATGGTTCACCTCCCTTCCCAAAAATTTAATAGAAAATTTCAATTAGTTGGCAGAGATATTCATAAATAATTTTTTCTTCAGAGTGAAGCCCTAAAAAAAGACGACACAACTATTGTATGTGAGGGCAAGCAAAGAATGAAAGTCTGAGGGAGTACATAGCTTGCTTTAATAAGGAGAAATTATAGGTTAAAGACTACGAAGAGAGCATTGCTATGATCGCCCTGATGGGGGGATTGCAGAAAGGAAACCTCATATGGAAGCTCACCGAAGATCCTCAAAAATACATGGCCAAACTCCTGGGTATAGCCGAGAAGGATATGAATGCGGAGGAGGCAATGGATATAAAGGGAGCAAATGAGAAAGGAGTAAGCAGTGGAAGTAGATTCCATAAGTCAAAGGGTAAGGATAGAAAGAAGATATGAACGGATGATGAGTTCGTTGACTATACCCCGCTGATAGTCAGTATATTCTAAATGAGATACAGAATGATCAATCTCTGAAATGGCCACAAAAGTTGAGATTTCCACCTCACATGAGGAATAAGAAGATGTGGCGTGAATTTCACCAAGATCATGGCCATACAACTTACAGATGTTTCTCTCTCAAAGATGAGATTAAAAAAATGTTGAAGGCTGGCAAGTTGAGGAAGTATGTAGATAAGAGCAGTTGAAAGGGTGGCCGATATGACACCCAAAAGAAGAGGAATGATAAATGCATGCCTGATTCCCCTGCTAACCAAGATGACAATGCCTCAGATGATGATGATGAGGCCGACCTAGACCTGCCACCTCCAATCACCGATCCTAAGGGTCAGTTGAACATGATTTCTCTCAGATTTATAATTATTTGTGGAGGATTTGGAGGTGATGGGAAGGAAATTGCTGATAGGAAAGCTCATGTGGCAGAGGCCAAAGCTCTTCTTCTAAAATCCAAAGAAATGTACTCGACAGCTATTAAGCTGAAGAAGGTGAAAAGAATAAAATTTGATATGAATTCTCTGATTTTTAGTTTCTCGAGGTTGGAATTTAAGGGGATCTTAGCCCCATATGATGACCCTTTGGTGATCACCACCTTGGTGTATGGGTATGAAGTTCCCAGGATATTATTCGATGAAACGAGCTTGACCGATTTGATGTTCTGGGACTGCTACAAGGGACTGGGATTGAGTAAGAAGAGGCTAATACCATATCACCAACCTCTCATAGATTTCAGTGGAGAGAAGGTGTAGCCTTTGGGAATCTACAAGATGGAAGTTAAAATGGGGAATAGTTAGCCAAAATTACTCACAAAGAAGATCAACTTCTTTGTTATGTATGAGAATGTCTACTCAACCTACAACGTAATTCTGGTATGTGTAGCCCTCAAGGACTTTGAGGCATGTCCCTCAATAATTCACCATATAATTACATTCCTGACTACATATGGAGTATAGGAAGTTTAGGGTGACAATATTGAGGCACGTGAGTGCTACTTCAACTCAGCTGAGGAAAGAAAGGAGTATAAGAGGGCCACTATAAATTACAACATTGACACTCTTGATCCCAAAGATAAGACCAAGCTAAAAAGGGGGGAAGCCGCTAAGGAGGTAAAATCCATCGTCCTTAATAAGGATGCGCCAAAAATATAGTCCAAATTAATAAGGCCCTGAAGAAAGAGATTAAATAAGAGTAGTTAAATTGATAAGGAAGAAGCAAGGTGTTTTCTCTTGGAGCCATGAGGATATGCCTGGAATTATTCCTAAGTCCCTCTGTCATAAACGGTCAGACAAAGAAGGAGAGTGTAATTTAGATATAAGTATGATGTTATCACGGATGAGGTAAAGAAGTTGGAGAAAGCCGACTTCATTAGGGAAGTTATCTACCCTGAATGGTTTGAAAATGTTATCATCATCCGTAAGGCTAATGACAAATGGTAAATGTCCATTGGTTTCACAGACTTTAACGAGGCATTACCCAAAGATAGCTTTCCCCTACCGAGGATAGACCATATGGTTGATTCCATGGCTAGTCATGGATTAATGAGTTTTAAGGATGCCTACTCAGGCTATAACCGGATTTCGATGGACCTGGCTGATGCTGAGAAGGCATCATTCATTACCAATAAAAGGACCTATTGTTACAAGGTTATGCCTTTTGTACTGAAGAATACCAGGTGGACATATAATAGATTGGTAAATAAGATGTTTGAAGACTAGATGGGGAAAACTATGGAGGAATATATTAAAGACATGCTGATAAAGCGTCTCAGGGATGACACTCATATGGGTGACCTTGAGCAAACTTTTGATACCATGAATGAGTAACGAATGAAACTCAAGACATCCAAGTGTGTTTTCAGCGTGGGGGCAGGTAAATTCTTGGGCTTTATTGTGAATTAATGTGGGATTGAGGATAACCCTGAGAAGATTAAAGCTCTGATGGAGATGAAGACTCCAATGACGATAAAAGATGTTCAGAGGTTGACTGGACGAGTAGCAGCATTAAACATGTTCGTATCTAGAACTATTGATAAGTTTCTCCCATTTTTTAAGCTGTTGAGGAAGGCCTTCGAATGGAATGAAGAGTCTGAGAGAGCCTTCCAGGAGTTAAAGGATTATCTTGGCTCACCACTTTTGTTAAATCAGACTGTTCAAAGTGAAAAGTTGTATTTATCTGGCTGTGTCATAGTCGGTCAGCAGTTCTGTAATCATTAATTCATGCCTCGGGGAAATTAAAACTACTTTTTCAGGCTCACACATTGGTCATCCTCACTGACTCTCCTCTCAAACAAGTCATTCATAAACATGAAAAATTGAGTAGGTTGATGGACTGGGTGATAAATTGGGAGAATTTGAAAATATCTATCAGTCGAGGACGACCATCAAAGGGCAGTCTTTGGAAGATTTCATCGCCGAGTTTACCTGGGATGAGATCGATAGTGAAGAGTTGACATTCCTAACACCATAGATAGAAAAAGCAAGTGAAAACCCGATTGAGGTCGAGACGAGCGTGACCAAGGGTAGATTGACTGAAAATAAAGAAGGGAGATATATTTTCAAGTATGGTACCCTAGAGGAGGGTACTTTTCCAAGGAAGTTAATGTTTGGAATTTGTTTGTTGAAGACTCTTCATGCAAAGTGGGAAGTTGACCAGTCTTGATCGTGTCATACCTAGAAGGGACTGACATAAAATATGATCTGAGGTTCAGTTTTAAGGATTCCAACAACGAGTCAGAGTATGAGGCTCTACTGGCAGGACTCTCCCTCACCATATCATTAAATATTATCTAACTCTTGGTTCACAATGACTTTAGATTGGTAGTGGATCAAATATTAGGAGTATATGAATCCAAGGATAATAGAATAGCAAAGTACCTAGCAAGGGTAAAGGCATCACTGAAAAATTTTGAGGAGGTGAACCTAAAAAACATCCCTTGTCTATACAATAGTCAAGTCGATGCCTTAGCGAGATTAGCTTCCGTCCCTAGGACACAGATCAAAAGGTCAGTGTCAGTAGAGATCCAACATCGGCCAACCATTGAAGAAGAGGATAACACTATGGAGTTTTATTTAAACTTGAAACTAGGAGCTTCATGGATGGACCCCGTCATCCGATATATCAGAGATGAGGAGTTACCCAATTCAAAAGCAGAGAGGAGGAAATTGATATACAGAGCAACGAAGTTCTCCATTATATGAGACATCTTATACAAGAAGGGATTCCTCATTCCCCTACTTCAATGTGTCCACCTGACTGAGGTGGAATATATCTTAAAGGATGTACATGAGGGTCCTTGTTCCAGCCACATATGAGGAAGATCATTGGCAAAAAGAATTGTCACCCAGGGGTATTGGTGGTCGACATTGTCCAAGGATGCAACTAGTTACGTGAAGAAATGTGACAAGCGCCAAAGGTTCACCAGCATCCCTCATCAACCTCAGCAACCTCTGACTTCTATAACGTCCCCCTGGTCATTTTTGGTTTGGTGGATTGACTTGGTAGGACCGTTGCCAAGGGATGCAGGTAACTACCGATATCTGATAGCAGCTATCAATTATTTTTTTAAGTGGGTAAAGAATGAGGCAATGATCACCATAACATAGAGGAAGACCTTCTAATTTTTTTTTGGAAGAATATTATTTATAGATATGGCCTACCAAACACTTTGATATCAAATAATGGGAATTAATTTAATAATATATCCTTCGAGAAGTACTGTGAGAGGGTCGGTATCAAGTAGTTCTTTTCAACCCCTAGCCGACCCATGGCCAATCATCAAAGTGAGGTGATGAATAGAATAATCCTTGATGGATTCAAGAAAAAACTCGAACATAATAAAGGAAGATGGACTAAAGCGACGCACGTCGTACTATGAGCCTATAGGATGATTGAGAGAACACTAACAAGGAAGACCCCGTTCATTCAGGCCTATGGTTTAAAAACCATGGTGCTGATAGAGATCGGTCTCCTATCTCATAGAGTCCAAACATATAACCCAGAGGAGAATACTATAAAGCGTAGACTAGACTTGGACGTAATAGAAGAAAAAAGATAGGATGTTGAAGTTAGGCAAGTTGCCTATCAGTAGAGAATAACAAAATTATACAATAAGAGAGTGAAGGGTCGACCATTGGCAGTAGGAGACCTAGTTTTGAAGAAGACTTGGTAGAAGACCAACAAACACCATCCTAACTGGCATGGTCCTTACCGAGTGATTAAAGACGTGTTTCCAGAAATGTATTGGCTGTAGAACTAAGAAGAAGATCCATTCTCCAATCCTTGGAGTGCCGACCATCTAAAAACGTAATATCAATAGGAATTTTATATGAATTTATTTTAGTAATGTAACAGTGTATGAAAGAAAAGTTATGAATGAAATTTTTTTCAAGTGTTCTCTCTTATTTTATGTATGAGTAGTCCATATTGTATGTATCAGTTCATCCTAAGCTATGGAATATCATTCTTGGTGAAGTAGATTTACGTTAAATCTCGGTGGCATGACAATCCGGATGGGGCCAACCTCATCCATGGACTCTCAAAAACATCTGGGGGGACAATATCTTAACATCTTTAACTTGGTGGAAAAACTCTCTCGGTCGAGGTGACAGTGTATGGACGAGGTATCTCTCGTCCATACACTTTCAAAATGAAGAGAGGGGACTTGTGATATTACACTATAATTGAGTGGATTTAAATTCAAAAATCAATTTATTGTGGTTCATTTTAACATCATTAACTTAGTGGAAAAACTCTCTCGACCGAGACGACGATGTATGGACGGGGTAGATTTTGTCCATACACGCTCAAAACGAAGAAAGGGGACTTACGATATAACACCATAATTTGGTGAATTCAAATTCAAAAATCTCTTTATTGTGGTTCATCTTAACATCATTAACTTGCTGGAAAAACTCTCTCGATCGAGATGGCAGTGTATGGACGAGGTAGCTCTCGTCCATAAACTCTAAAAATGATAAGAGTGGACTTGTGATATAACACCATAATTTGTTGAATTAAAATTCAAATATCATTTTATTATGGTTCATCTTAACATTACTAACTTAGTGGAAAAACTCTCTCAGTCGAGATGATAATTTATGGACGAGGTAGCTGTCGTCCATACACTCTCAAAATGACGAGAGTGGACTTGTGATATAACACCATAATTTGGTGAATTGAAATTCAAAAATATATTTATTGTGGTTCATCTTAATATGATTAACTTAGTGGAAAAACTCTCTAGATCGAGACGACAGTGTATGGACGAGGCAGCTCTCGTCCATACCCTCTCAAAACGACGAGAGGGGACTTGTGATATAACAACATAAATTGGTGAATTCAAATTTAAAAATCACTTTATTGTGGTTCATCTTAACATCATTAAGCAAGTGGAAAAACTCTCTCAGTCGAGACGACAGTGTATGGACGAGGTATCTCTCGTCCATACAAACTCAAGACGACGAGAGGGGACTGGTGATATAATACCATAATTTGGTGAATTAAAATTCAATAATCACTTTATTGTGGTTCATCTTAACATCATTAACTTGGTGGAAAAACTCTCTCGACCGAGACGACGATGTATGGACGAGGTAGATTTTGTCCATACACGCTCAAAACGAAGAAAGGGGACTTATGATATAACACCATAATTTCGTGAATTCAAATTCGAAAATCTCTTTATTGTGGCTCATCTTAACATCATTAACTTGGTGGAAAAACTCTCTCGACCGAGATGACAGTGTATGGACGAGGTAGCTCTCGTCTATACACTCTAAAAATGATAAGAGTGGACTTGTGATAAAACACCATAATTTGTTGAATTCAAATTCAAAGATCACTTTATTATGGTTCATCTTAACATGATTAACTTAGTGGAAAAACTCTCTCGGTCGAGATGATAATTTATGGACGAGGTAGCTGTCGTCCATACACTCTCAAAATGACGAGAGTGGACTTATGATATAACACCATAATTAGGTGAATTCAAATTCAAAAATATCTTTATTGTGGTTCATCTTAATATGATTAACTTAGTGGAAAAACTCTCTAGATCGAGACGACAGTATATGGACGAGGTAGCTCTCGTCCATACCCTCTCAAAACGACGAGTGGGGACTTGTGATATAACATCATAATTTGGTGAATTCAAATTTAAAAATCACTTTATTGTGGTTCATCTTAACATCATTAACCAAGTGGAAAAACTCTCTCAGTGGAGACGACAGTGTATGGACGAGGTATCTCTCGTCCATACACTTTCAAAATGAAGAGAGGGGACTTGTGATATTACACTATAATTGAGTGAATTTAAATTCAAAAATCACTTTATTGTGGTTCATCTTAACATCATTAACTTAGTGGAAAAACTCCCTCGACCGAGACGACGATGTATGGACGAGGTAGATTTTGTCCATACACGCTCAAAACGAAGAAAGGGGACTTATGATATAACACCATAATTTGGTGAATTCAAATTCAAAAATCTCTTTATTGTGGTTCATCTTAACATCACTAACTTGGTGGAAAAACTCTCTCGGCCGAGATGACAGTGTATGGACGAGGTAACTCTCGTCCATACACTCTAAAAATGATAAGAGTGGACTTGTGATATAACACCATAATTTGTTGAATTAAACTTCAAATATCACTTTATTATGGTTCATCTTAACATTATTAACTTAGTGAAAAAACTCTCTCGGTCGAGACGATAATTTATGGACGAGGTAGCTGTCGTCCATACACTCTCAAAATGACGAGAGTGGACTTGTGATATAACACCATAATTTGGTGAATTCAAATTCAAAAATATCTTTATTGTGGTTCATCTTAATATGATTAACTTAGTGGAAAAACTCTCTAGATCGAGACGACAGTGTATGGACGAGGGAGCTCTCGTCCATACCCTCTCAAAACGACGAGAGGGGACTTGTGATATAACACCATAATTTGGTGAATTCAAATTTAAAAATCACTTTATTGTGGTCCATCTTAACATCATTAACCAAGTGGTAAAACTCTCTCAGTTGAGACGACAGTGTATGGACGAGGTATCTCTCGTCCATACAATCTCAAGACGACGAGAGGGGAATGGTGATATAATACCATAATTTGGCGAATTAAAATTCAATAATCACTTTACTGTGGTTCTTCTAAACATCATTAACTTGGTGGAAAAAATCTCTCAACCGAGACGACGATGTATGGACAAGGTAGATTTTGTCCATACACGCTCAAAACGAAGAAATGGGACTTATGATATAACACCATAATTTCGTGAATTCAAATTCGAAAATATCTTTATTGTGGTTCATCTTAACATCATTAACTTGGTGGAAAAACTCTCTCGACCGAGATGCGAGTATTTGGACGAGGTAGCTCTCGTCCATACACTCTAAAAATGATAAGAGTGGACTTGTGATAAAACACCATAATTTGTTGAATTCAAATTCAAAGATCACTTTATTATGGTTCATCTTAACATTATTAACTTAGTGGAAAAACTCTCTCGGTCGAGATGATAATTTATGGACGAGGTAGCTGTCGTCCATACACTCTCAAAATGACGAGGGTGGACTTATGATATAACACCATAATTAGGTGAATTAAAATTCAAAAATATCTTTATTGTGGTTCATCTTAATATGATTAACTTAGTGGAAAAACTCTCTAGATCGAGACGACAGTGTATGGACGAGGTAGCTCTCGTCCATACCCTCTCAAAACGACGAGTGGGGACTTGTGATATAACACCATAATTTGGTGAATTCAAATTTAAAAATCACTTTATTGTGGTTCATCTTAACATCATTAACCAATTGGAAAAACTCTCTCAGTCGAGACGACAGTGTATGGACGAGGTATCTCTCGTCCATACACTTTCAAAATGAAGAGAGGGGACTTGTGATATTAAACTATAATTGAGTGAATTTAAATTCAAAAATCACTTTATTGTGGTTCATCTTAACATCATTAACTTAGTCGAAAAACTCTCTCAACCGAGACGACGATGTATGGACGAGGTAGATTTTGTCCACACACGCTCAAAACGAAGAAAGGGGACTTATGATATAACACCATAATTTGGTGAATTCAAATTCAAAAATCTCGTTATTGTGGTTCATCTTAACATCATTAACTTGGTGGAAAAACTCTCTCGACCGAGATGACAGTGTATGGACGAGGTAGCTCTCGTCCATACACTCTAAAAATGATAAGAGTGGACTTGTGATATAACACAATAATTTGTTGAATTCAAATTCAAATATCACTTTATTATGGTTCATCTTAACATTATTAACTTAGTGGAAAAACTCTCTCGGTCGAGATGATAATTTATGGACGAGGTGGCTGTCGTCCATACACTCTCAAAATGACGAGAGTGGACTGGTGATATAACACCATAATTTGGTGAATTCAAATTCAAAAATATCTTTTTTGTGGTTCATCATAATATGATTAACTTAGTGGAAAAACTCTCTAGATCGAGACGACAATGTATGGACGAGGTAGCTCTCGTCCATACCCTCTCAAAACGACGAGAGGGGACTTGTGATATAACACCATAATTTGGTGAATTCAAATTTAAAAATCACTTTATTGTGGTTCATCTTAACATCATTAACCAAGTGGAAAAACTCTCTCAGTCGAGACGACAGTGTATGGACGAGGTATCTCTCGTCCATACAATCTCAAGACGACGAGAGGGTACTGGTGATATAATACCATAATTTGGTGAATTAAAATTCAATAATCACTTTATTGTGGTTCATCTTAACATCATTAACTTGGTGGAAAAAATCTCTCGGCCGAGACGATGACGTATGGACGAGGTAGATTTTGTCCATACACGCTCAAAACGAAGAAAGGGGACTTATGATATAACACCATAATTTCGTGAATTCAAATTCGAAAATCTCTTTATTGTGGCTCATCTTAACATCATTAACTTGGTGGAAAAACTCTCTCGACCGAGATGACAGTGTATGGACGAGGTAGCTCTCGTCTATACACTCTAAAAATGATAAGAGTGGACTTGTGATAAAACACCATAATTTGTTGAATTCAAATTCAAAGATCACTTTATTATGGTTCATCTTAACATTATTAACTTAGTGGAAAAACTCTCTCGGTCGAGATGATAATTTATGGACGAGGTAGCTGTCGTCCATACACTCTCAAAATGACGAGAGTGGACTTATGATATAACACCATAATTAGGTGAATTCAAATTCAAAAATATCTTTATTGTGGTTCATCTTAATATGATTAACTTAGTGGAAAAACTCTCTAGATCGAGACGACAGTATATGGACGAGGTAGCTCTCGTCCATACCCTCTCAAAACGACGAGTGGGGACTTGTGATATAACATCATAATTTGGTGAATTCAAATTTAAAAATCACTTTATTGTGGTTCATCTTAACATCATTAACCAAGTGGAAAAACTCTCTCAGTGGAGACGACAGTGTATGGACGAGGTATCTCTCGTCCATACACTTTCAAAATGAAGAGAGGGGACTTGTGATATTACACTATAATTGAGTGAATTTAAATTCAAAAATCACTTTATTGTGGTTCATCTTAACATCATTAACTTAGTGGAAAAAATCCCTCGACCGAGACGACGATGTATGGACGAGGTAGATTTTGTCCATACACGCTCAAAACGAAGAAAGGGGACTTATGATATAACACCATAATTTGGTGAATTCAAATTCAAAAATCTCTTTATTGTGGTTCATCTTAACATCACTAACTTGGTGGAAAAACTCTCTCGGCCGAGATGACAGTGTATGGACGAGGTAACTCTCGTCCATACACTCTAAAAATGATAAGAGTGGACTTGTGATATAACACCATAATTTGTTGAATTAAAATTCAAATATCACTTTATTATGGTTCATCTTAACATTATTAACTTAGTGAAAAAACTCTCTCGGTCGAGACGATAATTTATGGACGAGGTAGCTGTCGTCCATACACTCTCAAAATGACGAGAGTGGACTTGTGATATAACACCATAATTTGGTGAATTCAAATTCAAAAATATCTTTATTGTGGTTCATCTTAATATGATTAACTTAGTGGAAAAACTCTCTAGATCGAGACGACAGTGTATGGACGAGGGAGCTCTCGTCCATACCCTCTCAAAACGACGAGAGGGGACTTGTGATATAACACCATAATTTGGTGAATTCAAATTTAAAAATCACTTTATTGTGGTCCATCTTAACATCATTAACCAAGTGGTAAAACTCTCTCAGTTGAGACGACAGTGTATGGACGAGGTATCTCTCGTCCATACAATCTCAAGACGACGAGAGGGGAATGGTGATATAATACCATAATTTGGCGAATTAAAATTCAATAATCACTTTACTGTGGTTCTTCTAAACATCATTAACTTGGTGGAAAAAATCTCTCAACCGAGACGACGATGTATGGACAAGGTAGATTTTGTCCATACACGCTCAAAACGAAGAAATGGGACTTATGATATAACACCATAATTTCGTGAATTCAAATTCGAAAATATCTTTATTGTGGTTCATCTTAACATCATTAACTTGGTGGAAAAACTCTCTCGACCGAGATGCGAGTATTTGGACGAGGTAGCTCTCGTCCATACACTCTAAAAATGATAAGAGTGGACTTGTGATAAAACACCATAATTTGTTGAATTCAAATTCAAAGATCACTTTATTATGGTTCATCTTAACATTATTAACTTAGTGGAAAAACTCTCTCGGTCGAGATGATAATTTATGGACGAGGTAGCTGTCGTCCATACACTCTCAAAATGACGAGGGTGGACTTATGATATAACACCATAATTAGGTGAATTAAAATTCAAAAATATCTTTATTGTGGTTCATCTTAATATGATTAACTTAGTGGAAAAACTCTCTAGATCGAGACGACAGTGTATGGACGAGGTAGCTCTCGTCCATACCCTCTCAAAACGACGAGTGGGGACTTGTGATATAACACCATAATTTGGTGAATTCAAATTTAAAAATCACTTTATTGTGGTTCATCTTAACATCATTAACCAATTGGAAAAACTCTCTCAGTCGAGACGACAGTGTATGGACGAGGTATCTCTCGTCCATACACTTTCAAAATGAAGAGAGGGGACTTGTGATATTAAACTATAATTGAGTGAATTTAAATTCAAAAATCACTTTATTGTGGTTCATCTTAACATCATTAACTTAGTCGAAAAACTCTCTCAACCGAGACGACGATGTATGGACGAGGTAGATTTTGTCCACACACGCTCAAAACGAAGAAAGGGGACTTATGATATAACACCATAATTTGGTGAATTCAAATTCAAAAATCTCGTTATTGTGGTTCATCTTAACATCATTAACTTGGTGGAAAAACTCTCTCGACCGAGATGACAGTGTATGGACGAGGTAGCTCTCGTCCATACACTCTAAAAATGATAAGAGTGGACTTGTGATATAACACAATAATTTGTTGAATTCAAATTCAAATATCACTTTATTATGGTTCATCTTAACATTATTAACTTAGTGGAAAAACTCTCTCGGTCGAGATGATAATTTATGGACGAGGTGGCTGTCGTCCATACACTCTCAAAATGACGAGAGTGGACTTGTGATATAACACCATAATTTGGTGAATTCAAATTCAAAAATATCTTTTTTGTGGTTCATCATAATATGATTAACTTAGTGGAAAAACTCTCTAGATCGAGACGACAATGTATGGACGAGGTAGCTCTCGTCCATACCCTCTCAAAACGACGAGAGGGGACTTGTGATATAACACCATAATTTGGTGAATTCAAATTTAAAAATCACTTTATTGTGGTTCATCTTAACATCATTAACCAAGTGGAAAAACTCTCTCAGTCGAGACGACAGTGTATGGACGAGGTATCTCTCGTCCATACAATCTCAAGACGACGAGAGGGTACTGGTGATATAATACCATAATTTGGTGAATTAAAATTCAATAATCACTTTATTGTGGTTCATCTTAACATCATTAACTTGGTGGAAAAAATCTCTCGGCCGAGACGATGATGTATGGACGAGGTAGATTTTGTCCATACACGCTCAAAACGAAGAAAGGGGACTTATGATATGACACCATAATTTCGTGAATTCAAATTCGAAAATCTCTTTATTGTGGCTCATCTTAACATCATTAACTTGGTGGAAAAACTCTCTCGACCGAGATGACAGTGTATGGACGAGGTAGCTCTCGTCCATACACTTTAAAAATGATAAGGGTGGACTTGTGATAAAACACCATAATTTGTTGAATTTAAATTCAAAGATCACTTTATTATGGTTCATCTTAACATTATTAACTTAGTGGAAAAACTCTCTCGGTCGAGATGATAATTTATGGACGAGGTAGCGGTCGTCCATACACTCTCAAAATGACGAGGGTGGACTTCTGATATAACACCATAATTAGGTGAATTCAAATTCAAAAATATCTTTATTGTGGTTCATCTTAATATGATTAACTTAGTGGAAAAACTCTCTAGATCGAGACGACAGTGTATGGACGAGGTAGCTCTCGTCCATACCCTCTCGAAACGACGAGTGGGGACTTGTGAAATAACACCCTAATTTGGTGAATTCAAATTTAAAAATCACTTTATTGTGGTTCATCTTAATATCATTAACCAAGTGGAAAACCTCTCTCAGTCGAGACGACAGTGTATGGACGAGGTATCTCTCGTCCATACACTTTCAAAATGAAGAGAGGGGACTTGTGATATTACACTATAATTGAGTGGATTTAAATTCAAAAATCACTTTATTGTGGTTCATCTTAACATCATTAACTTAGTGGAAAAACTCTCTCGACCGAGACGACGATGTATGGACGAGGTAGATTTTGTCCATACACGCTCAAAACGAAGAAATGGGACTTATGATATAACACCATAATTTGGTGAATTCAAATTCAAAAATCTCTTTATTGTGGTTCATCTTAACATCATTAACTTGGTGGAAAAACTCTCTCGACCGAGATGACAGTGTATGGACGAGGTAGCTCTCGTCCATACACTATAAAAATGATAAGAGTGGACTTGTGATATAACACCATAATTTGTTGAATTCAAATTCAAATATCACTTTATTATGGTTCATCTTAACATTATTAACTTAGTGGAAAAACTCTCTCGGTCGAGATGATAATTTATGGACGAGGTAGCTGTCGTCCATACACTCTCAAAATGACGAGAGTGGACTTGTGATATAACACCATAATTTGATGAATTCAAATTCAAAAATATCTTTATTGTGGTTCATCTTAATATGATTAACTTAGTGGAAAAACTCTCTAGATCGAGACGACAGTGTATGGACGAGGTAGCTCTCGTCCATACCCTCTCAAAACGACTAGTGGGGACTTGTGATATAACACCATAATTTGGTGAATTCAAATTTAAAAATCACTTTATTGTGGTTCATCTTAACATCATTAACCAATTGGAAAAACTCTCTCAGTCGAGACGACAGTGTATGGACGAGGTATCTCTCGTCCATACACTTTCAAAATGAAGAGAGGGGACTTGTGATATTACACTATAATTGAGTGAATTTAAATTCAAAAATCACTTTATTGTGGTTCATCTTAACATCATTAACTTAGTGGAAAAACTATCTCAACCGAGACGACGATGTATGGACGAGGTAGATTTTGTCCACACACGCTCAAAACGAAGAAAGGGGACTTATGATATAACACCATAATTTGGTGAATTCAAATTCAAAAATCTCGTTATTGTGGTTCATCTTAACATCATTAACTTGGTGGAAAAACTCTCTCGATCGAGATGACAGTGTATGGACGAGGTAGCTCTCGTCCATACACTCTAAAAATGATAAGAGTGGACTTGTGATATAACAAAATAATTTGTTGAATTCAAATTCAAATATCACTTTATTATGGTTCATCTTAACATTATTAACTTATGGAAAAACTCTCTCGGTCGAGATGATAATTTATGGACGAGGTGGCTGTCGTCCATACACTTTCAAAATGACGAGAGTGGACTTGTGATATAACACCATAATTTGGTGAATTCAAATTCAAAAATATCTTTTTTGTGGTTCATCTTAATATGATTAACTTAGTGGAAAAACTCTCTAGATCGAGACGACAGTGTATGGACGAGGTAGCTCTCGTCCATACCCTCTCAAAACGACGAGAGGGGACTTGTGATATAACACCATAATTTGGTGAATTCAAATTTAAAAATCACTTTATTGTGGTTCATCTTAACATCATTAACCAAGTGGAAAAACTCTCTCAGTCGAGACGACAGTGTATGGACGAGGTATCTCTCGTCCATACAATCTCAAGACGACGAGAGGGTACTGGTGATATAATACCATAATTTGGGGAATTAAAATTCAATAATCACTTTATTGTGGTTCATCTTAACATCATTAACTTGGTGGAAAAAATCTCTCGGCCGAGACGATGATGTATGGACGAGGTAGATTTTGTCCATACACGCTCAAAACGAAGAAAGGGGACTTATGATATAACACCATAATTTCGTGAATTCAAATTCGAAAATCTCTTTATTGTGGTTCATCTTAACATCATTAACTTGGTGGAAAAACTCTCTCGACCGAGATGACAGTGTATGGACGAGGTAGCTCTCGTCCATACACTTTAAAAATGATAAGAGTGGACTTGTGATAAAACACCATAATTTGTTGAATTTAAATTCAAAGATCACTTTATTATGGTTCATCTTAACATTATTAACTTAGTGGAAAAACTCTCTCGGTCGAGATGATAATTTATGGACGAGGTAGCGGTCGTCCATACACTCTCAAAATGACGAGGGTGGACTTCTGATATAACACCATAATTAGGTGAATTCAAATTCAAAAATATCTTTATTGTGGTTCATCTTAATATGATTAACTTAGTGGAAAAACTCTCTAGATCGAGACGACAGTGTATGGACGAGGTAGCTCTCGTCCATACCCTCTCGAAACGACGAGTGGGGACTTGTGAAATAACACCATAATTTGGTGAATTCAAATTTAAAAATCACTTTATTGTGGTTCATCTTAATATCATTAACCAAGTGGAAAAACTCTCTCAGTCGAGACGACAGTGTATGGACGAGGTATCTCTCGTCCATACACTTTCAAAATGAAGAGAGTGGACTTGTGATATTACACTATAATTGAGTGGATTTAAATTCAAAAATCACTTTATTGTGGTTCATCTTAACATCATTAACTTAGTGGAAAAACTCTCTCGACCGAGACGACGATGTATGGACGAGGTAGATTTTGTCCATACACGCTCAAAACGAAGAAAGGGGACTTATGATATAACATCATAATTTGGTGAATTCAAATTCAAAAATCTCTTTATTGTGGTTCATCTTAACATCATTAACTTGGTGGAAAAACTCTCTCGACCGAGATGACAGTGTATGGACGAGGTAGCGCTCGTCCATACACTCTAAAAATGATAAGAGTGGACTTGTGATATAACACCATAATTTGTTGAATTCAAATTCAAATATCACTTTATTATGGTTCATCTTAACATTATTATCTTAGTGGAAAAACTCTCTCGGTCGAGATGATAATTTATGGACGAGGTAGCTGTCGTCCATACACTCTCAAAATGACGAGAGTGGACTTGTGATATAACACCATAATTTGGTGAATTCAAATTCAAAAATATCTTTTTTGTGGTTCATCTTAATATGATTAACTTAGTGGAAAAACTCTCTAGATCGAGACAACAGTGTATGGACGAGGGAGCTCTCGTCCATACCCTCTCAAAACGACGAGAGGGGACTTGTGATATAAAACCATAATTTGGTGAATTCAAATTTAAAAATCATTTTATTGTGGTTCATCTTAACATCATTAACCAAGTGGAAAAACTTTCTCAGTCGAGACGACAGTGTATGGACGAGGTATCTCTCGTCCATGCAATCTCAAAACGACGAGAGGGGACTGGTGATATAATACCATAATTTGGTGAATTAAAATCCAATAATCACTTTATTGTGGTTCATCTTAACATCATTAACTTGGCGGAAAAAATCTCTCGGCCGAGACGACAATGTATATAAAAACCCGTGTACGATACTGATTCAAATGGATTCGTAAATTTCCAAATCAAACTTATTTAATTGGTTGTCTAAATTTTCTTAAACCAAAATCCAGTTTTATTAAGCCCATAAACATGAATCTACAAGTTTAATCAAATCAATAAATTAAACCAAGCTATGATTAAGTTGACAAACACAGATTTCAAGAAAAAAACCTTTCGGGTAAAAACTTTTTTATTTTTACTATAATTTGTAAAAGATTCTTTACAAGGATTATAATGAAAATACAATTGACATACGAAATACCTACAGGTGTCGATTCGTAGTCATCAGCCCAAGAATACCGCATCACTCCCTATGACACGCAGTCGATCACCCTAGTACCTTTCGAAAGTGGAACCTATTGTCAGTCCAGTACCTTTCAAGACACCGAGTGTTGTAGCATAAAATCCTATCAAATATGTCTTGGGCTCCATAAAACAACTCACACAAAAGTAATTGGGATTTGTGAATTGTAAAATAAAACCTTTGAACCCTTTAAATGGTTGGAGAAGAAAATAAACACTCAAAAAACGTATTAAAATAAAAACAGTGTTTCTCCACGCCAAAACCAAGTAGTGTGATGTAACAACCCTCACTTTTGAGGTCCTATTTTATATTTATTTGCTAGATATAGTAACTAGATATAAATTGTTGGCATGTGGAGTAAGTATTAATTTACGAAAGAAAAGTTAATATTTACTAGGATGTTGCATATTTACCGTAAGTATAGGTTAATATTGCCATGTTGTGTTCTATAATGTCATATGATTTAAAATGACAATTGGTTTAAAATGAAAACGGAACTTAAAATGAATTATAAAATTTCTAAATGATAATTTGGAGGGTTTAGTTAGTTCCGGGAGGTGCGAGATAGTCAAATTATGTGTCATATTGTATTTTGAGGTTCCGGGCACTTTTGACTGGTTGTAGCTTAATTGAGTAGTTGCGTATTGTTTTATTGCGATATTAATCACTTAAAGATGGAATTTTAGACTAAAGGCACGATTTATGTCTTGATTAAGTCACTATTCCCCTAATTGAATTTGTAAACCTAGACAAAGAAAGAGAGGAAGAGAACTTGTGGAGAAAGTGAGAAATTGAAGATTTGGAGACCAATCTTGCATTCATCTTCATCAAAATCTGAATTTGCAGACTTGAGGCAAGTTTGTTACTTGCTATTATATGATTTAAGTAGAATAATTAGTATTGATAGTTGTGGTTATGTATGGTTTATGAAAGTTAGGGTTTTTAATTGATTTATGGGCTTTAGATCTTTGGAAGTTGATTTGATATGATTTTGAGGTAAATTATGGTTATTGGATGCATTTATATCAGTTGGTGGGAATTGAATGATAGGGACTTGAGTTGGTTGAAGTTGGGTAGAATTTGGAGTCCAAGACTCCATTGTCAAAACTTGGAAATTCTGCAGAACCGAATCGATTCGGCTTGGACGAATCGATTCGCCTTGAGGCAGTGTCTAGGTCTGGGTCGACCGAATAGATTCGGATGGTCCGAATCGATTCGGCTAGTCCGAATCGATTCGCCTTTATGAACCCAAATCGATTCGGCTAGTCAAAATCGATTCGGAAATCCCGCATTTTCCTTTGTTTTTCTTTTTGAATTTTGACCCCTTTTTCATTAGGATTAGAACCTAGGACCCCTCTTGTAAGAAGTAAACATAGCATCCTAGAGTTTTAGTTGAGTTTGGTGGTTACCCTATAGTTGAATGGGATCACTTGGGGTTAATTCATGGGTACTTAAAATGATGTTTAGGCATCACTTTTTATTTGGTAAATTAATTGGAATTTAGAGTTCTAAGCCCATATTTGAAGATTTTAGAAGCCCTATAGAGGTGTATGAAACCTTGGGACATATGAGATTTTGGGGATTGTTTGGAGAATACTTCGAGACTTAAAAATATGATAAAAATGAATAAGAAATATTCAAAGATGATGGTTTTAAATAAAATGAAACACATGTGATTAATGGAAATGAAAATGAGATTAAATTGGTAAATGTTAATTTACTTAAACACACCTCTCTAAATACTATAAGGGAAGCTCGCTCATGAGGTGATGTCCCCTGACTAGTGAATGCAGGCTGACTATAGTGCTCGGCCATATGCGGGATTTACATGCGTTAGGTGCCCAGGTTGTCTTGTATAGATAGTCCCTGGAAGATGATAGTCATTTAGGGGCGCGCCCAGTGGGGCAACTCGGAGGGGCGGTCTTAGAATCGTTATATGTATAAGAATCTAATGTTTCTAACTCAAGTGGGAGTTGAGATATTTGAATTTCCATAAGAAAATATGATGGTAATTATATTCCTGCTAAGTAATGGAAAACGAAAATATATGATGGAAACTATATTACTACTAAGGAATGGAAAATGATAAGATATGAGAAGAAATGAGATTTAATTTTAATTCTCTTGCTTAATTAATAACTGTTAGAAACATTTAAACTGAATTATCGCATTTGATGATTAGGTTGTTAGATTCTCATCCACATTATTCATGATTAATTGTTCATATCTGTCATGCTTTTTATTCTACTGGGAATCATATATAAACCGGGCCCTGACCCGTTCATTTTCTATGTTTTGCATGTTATTGTATCCGCTCAGGTGCTCCTCCGCAAGGGCGTCCATTGTGATATTCCAATTCCTATGCTTTTGTCGAGCTGTATGATTTTGCGGATTATTACAGGATGTTGTGTTAGACGCCTTCATTTCTTGAATTCTAGATGTAATCGGGTCTTTCACTCGGGCGTGTGGCCCAACTTTTGTACTTGTTAATGAATGTACTATGTAAATTATTGAACTTTTGTAATACATTGAATGTAACTGTGGATCGACAGATTATTTGATCCTCTTATTACATGGTTGTTTCCATATTAATATATGTTCTTTTGAAATTCCACCTTCTTATCGGATTGGGTTGTTTAATTTATTTTCTTAACTTGTAATCAAACTAAATTTTGGCAACCCATTCTCTGATTTATTAGGTGGTTTTCCCGTATACCTATTTTATTGTCATGATGCTGAGTATGATGCCCATCCATGATTCCATTATGTTGAGATATCGGGATGGCCACCCCTTATTTCGGATGGCGAGTTATCACAGATGGTATCAGAGCATCAGGTTCTAGAGTCTTTAGGATCTATTGGGACTTGTCACGTTCTACCGTAGCATTTTTTGATATAGAGCCTAATGTTAGGACTGCCTTACTGCTTATGTTTACGATCTTCTGCAAAATATATTGTTTATTCTAGTATTCTAACTCTATTGTTCTCCATCTCAGATGCTGCCTAAAAGAGGTCACCCGGTGAGACGCAATAGGGTTATAGATGAGGATCTTGGTCCTCCCCCGCCGCCACAAGGAACATTTAATGCTGCAGATGTGGCAAATATAGTGGCTCAAGCGGTTAATGCGGTCATGACAGCAGTGGATCAACAAGTGCCATAGGCTCAACAAAGAGCCCCAGATGCCCAAGTTCCTACGGGACCTTCACCGTGGGAGAAAGCTAGGGAATCTTTTCTAAAGGGTCAGCCCCCGAAATTTGATGGGAGCTCGGATGTTATAAAAGCGAATCAGTGGAAGAAAGATATACAACGCCATCTACGTACGGTGGAATGTGGTGAGGACAAGAAGCAAGTCCTTGCTACTTTTAAACTTGTTGGAGCAGCATTACACTGGTGGGAGTCCGTGACTACGCCAGAACAGAGGGATACAATGTCGATTTCTGAATTTTGGTTTTTGTTCGATCAAAAGTACTTTCCTCCCGCAATACAAGGGGAGATGATAAGGAGGCTGCAAGACCTTGTGCAAGGAGAGAGATCTGTGGCGGAATATGAAGAGGAGTTCACCCGATTGGCAAGTTTTGTACCATATGAAGTGACTCCCGAGGAAAGGAAAGTTTCGAAGTTTATGAGAGGCTTGAACTGGAGAATTCGGCAACACTTGCTAGGTAATCCGGCTTTACAAACTTTTGGTGAGGTAATGAATGCGGCATTATTACATTGCCAAGAGCATAGATTATTTGTGCAAAGTGGCAAGAAGGCCTCCGTGGTGGGGCAAGTGGGAAGGTCGGGAGGTAGTGGGATTGGAGGAGGAGTCTTTTCCTCGTCCCAACCTTCGGGTAGTAAACAGAAAGAAAGGGATCCGCAGCAGGGGGACTTATCAAAGAGGCAACATTCTGGTGGGTTTAATTCGGGGAACCATAACAACAGGCACGGTCAGAGTGCCCCACAACAAGCAGGCTGTGGTGGTCACGGAGGTAGAGGCCAGCAGGGCCAGGGTGCAAATCAATTTAGAAATAATCGTGGTCGAAATGCCGAGAATATGATGGGTTGGTGTTTCCAATACGGTGAGGCAGGTCACTATAAGAAGGAGTGTCCTCAGTTGATTGGGGGACAGTTTCCTAGAGCTCCGCAGCAGTCGTATGTTCAGTTCCCTCCACGGGTGCCTAACCCAGTTGTTCCTCCACAGCAGGGTCACTTGCAGTATGGTAGGGTTTATCATATTCAGGACGCTATGCTTCCTCTAGCTCCATCGACCCCGCCAGCCATCGAGGATAAGTTCATTATTCATGGATATATGGGTCGCATTTTATTTGATACGGGTGCGACACATTCATTCATTTCTAGAAGCTTTGCTCAGACCAAAGAGTTGATTAAATCTGCTGAAAGTACTTTTACTAGTGTGGAGTCCTCTATGGGTGATGGTTCACTCGTTTTCTTTGTTTGTAAAAATATAGGAATTATTCTTGGTAATTTATGCTTTGAGGCCGACTTACTCGTCCTGGACATGGTCGGGTATGATGTGATTTTGGGCATGGATTGTCTTATGAAGTATCATGCTATAGTAAATTGCTACAGGAAGAGTATAGTCTTCGCCGTTCCGGTACAAGAAATGTTCCGGGTAGTTTTACCTCGTTTAGAGGGGAGTACTAGTACTTATTTGTATTGTATTACCGAGGAGACTTCTAGGGATATAGTTGTTCCCTTGGATTCTATTCCGGTTGTTAGACATTTTGAGGATATTTTTCGGGAAATACCGGGTTTGCCTCATAGCCGTGAGATTGAGTTTATGATCGATTTAGCGCCGGGAACGAGGCCTATTGCGAGGGCTCCATATCGAATGGCTCCTATGGAAATGAGGGAGCTAAGGGATCAAATTCAGAAGTTGTTGGAACAGGGATTCATTCGGCGTAGAACATCGTCGTGGGGTGCTCCAGTGTTGTTTATCAAGAAAAGAGATGGTTCTCTCCGGTTATGTGTGGACTATAGAGAGTTGAATAAAGTCACCATCCGGAATAAATATCATTTGCCTCATATTGATGACTTGTTTAATCAACTTTGAGGAGCGTCGTACTTCTCAAAGATCGATTTGAGGACGGTGTATCACCAATTGAGGATACGGGAGGAAGATGTATCTAAGACTGCTTTTCTAACAAGGTACGGGTCCTATGAATTCTTGGTTATGCCCTTTGGACTAACCAATGACCCCGCTGTATTTATGGATCTCATGAGTAGGGTGTTTCAGAATTTCCTGGACCAATTTATTATTGTGTTCATCGATGACATCTTAGTCTATTCTCGAACGGAATTTGATCATGCTATGCATTTGAGGTTGGTCCTACAAAGATTACGGGATCAGCAACTGTATGCCAAGTTCGAGAAGTGTGGCTTTTGGTTACAGGAGGTACAAGTTTTGGGTCATGTGGTGACGTCCCAGGGTATATCGGTGGATCCGAGCAAGGTGGTTGCGGTGAGGGAGTGGGGTCAGCCCACGACACCTACGGAGGTTCGTATCTTTCTGGGTTTGGCGAGTTATTACCGTCAGTTTATCAAGGGTTTTTCTAAAATCACTAGCCCTTTGACAAATTTAACCCGAAAGGGGGTGAGATTTATTTGGGCTAATTCTTGCCATGCTGCATTTGATGAGCTTAAAGATATATTGACTTCGGCTCCAGTCCTTGCATTGCCAAAACCGGGATTGGAATATCTGATCTTCACCGCTGCATCTATTTAAGGATTAGGAGGTGTATTTCAGCAAGAGAGGCGGGCTATCGCTTATGCTTCTTGCAAGATAAAGCCCCGTAAAAGAAACTATCCGGTGCATGACTTAGAACTTGCCGCCGTTATTTTTGCCTTGAAGATATGGAGGCATTATCTTTTGGGGGAGCAGTTCAGTCTTTTCACGGACCACAAATCGCTGCAATATTTATTTTCATAGAAGGACTTAAATATGCGACAGCACCGATGGTTAGAGTTCGTGAAAGATTATCAATTTGATATTCGTTATCATCCGGATAAGGCGAACGTTGTAGCGGATGCCTTGAGTAGGAAGCCTGATGGAGAGTTAGCTGATGTTTGGAAAGCTAAATAGAAGGAACTCAGTCAGGAGGATGCTGTGGTGAGAGCATTCATGTCGGTGATGATCGTTACTCCTACCATTGTGGCAAGGGTGGTAGAAGCCCAAGGAAGGGATAAGGAGTGTCAAGACCATATTCGTCGAATGCTGTCCGAGGGAGCAGATTCCTACTCAATTAGTTCTGAGGGTGGATTACGCTTCCATGGAAGACTCATTGTTCCGGAGGAAGGAGATTTGAGATTTACGGTAATGGCCGAATCTCACGGTTCTAAATTTACGGTACATCCTGGTGGGGACAAGATGTATCAAGACATGCGCCGTCAGTATTAGTGGCCAGGTATAAAGAGGGATATTTCAGAGTTCATGTCCCAATGCACTACTTGTCAACTGATCAAGATCGATCATAAGAAATCGACAGGTTTGTTGCAACCGTTAGAGATTCCGGTATGGAAATGGGAAAGTATATCGATGGATTTTATCCCGGGCTTGCCAAGATCACAAAGTGATTGTATTTGGGTGATTGTCGACCGTTTGACAAAGTCGACACATTTCCCACCCGTGCGTACGGATTATGACACTGCTCGGTATACTCGACTATTCATTGAGGAGGTGGTTAGACTACATGGGGTGCCTTTGAATATAGTTTCTGACCGAGACAAGATCTTCGTTTCCCACTTTTGGAAAAGTTTCCAAGAAGCGATGGGGACCTAATTGAGGTTAAGCACTTCTTATCATCCTCAAACAGATGGCCAAACTGAAAGAGTAAACCAAATATTGGAAGATATGCTTCGTATGTGTATGCTTGACTTCAAAGGTAGTTGGGAACAATATCTCCCATTGGTTGAGTTTCCGTATAACAACTATTACCAATTTACTATTTGAATGGCACCTTATGAAGCTTTGTATGGAAGACCTTGTAGATCGCCCACTTGTTGGTTGGAGGTGGGTGATAATAAATTTTTTGGACCTGAAATGATCCAAGATACTTGTTCAAAAATAGAACTCATTCGAAATCGCATTCGGATAGCCCAAGACCACCAAAAGACATATGTCGATGCGGGTAGACGACACATGGAATTAGAGATTGGGGACCAAGTCTTAGTCCGAGTGTCACCCATGAAAGGCATCAAGCGTTTCGGTAAGAAGGGGAAGCTTGCGCCACGTTTTGTTGGACCTTTTCCAGTTATTGCGAAGGTGGGTCCAGTGGCATACCAACTTGCTTTATCGGAACCATTGCAACAAATTCATGATGTATTTCATGTTTCCTCCTTAAAGAAGTATAAGAGGTGCGAAGGTTCACTTTGTCATATCCCTTTTGAGGATATTGACTTGCAACCCGACGTTTCATATGAAGAACAATCGGTTGCCATTTTAGAGCATGGGGAGCATAGATTGAGGTCTCGTGTGTTGCCCATGGTGCGAGTTCAATGGAGTCACCATAACGCCAAGGAATTGACATGGGAACGCGAGGATGACATGCGAGAAAAGTATCCGCACCTCTTTATACAAGGTACGCCTGAATTTTGGTTACAAAATTCCCTCGTAAGGGGGGGAGTATGTAAAAACCCTCGCTTTTGAGGTCCTATTTTAAATTTATTTACTAGATATAGTAACTAGATATAAAATGTTGGCATGTGGAGTAAGTATTAATTTAAGAAAGAAAAGATAATATTTACTATGATGTTGCATATTTACCGTAAGTATAGGTGAATATTGCCATGTTGTGTTTTATAATGTCATATGATTTAAAATGACAATTGGTTTAAAATGAAACCGGAACTTAAAATGAATTATAAAATTTCTAAATGATAATTTGGAGGGTTTAGTTAGTTCCGGGAGGTGCGAGATAGTCAAATTATGTGTCATATTGTATTTTGAGGTTCCGGGCACTTTTGACTGGTTGTAGCTTAATTGAGTAGTTGCGTATTGTTTTATTGCGATATTAATCACTTAAAGATGGAATTTTAGACTAAAGGCACGATTTATGTCTTGATTAAGTCACTATTCCCCTAATTGAATTTGTAAACCTAGACAAAGAAAGAGAGGAAGAGAACTTGTGGAGAAAGTGAGAAATTGAAGATTTGGAGACCAATCTTGCATTCATCTTCATCAAAATCTGAATCTGCAGACTTGAGGCAAGTTTGTTACTTGCTATTATATGATTTAAGTAGAATAATTAGTATTGATAGTTGTGGTTATGTATGGTTTATGAAAGTTAGGGTTTTTAATTGATTTATGGGCTTTAGATCTTTGGAAGTTGATTTGATACGATTTTGAGGTAAATTATGGTTATTGGATGCATTTATATCAATTGGTGGGAATTGAATGATAGGGACTTGAGTTGGTTGAAGTTGGGTAGAATTTGGAGTCCAAGACTCCATTGTCAAAACTTGGAAATTCTGCAGAACCGAATCGATTCTCCTTGCGGTAGTGTCCAGGTCTGGGTCGATCGAAACGATTCGGATGGTCCGAATCGATTCGGCTTGAGGTTGTGTCCAGGTCTGGGTCGACCGAAATGATTCGGATGGTCCGAATCGATTCGGAAATTATGCAGAAACCCAATTCTCATGACCGAATCGATTCGGCTAGTCCAAATCGATTCGCCTTTATGAACCCAAATCGATTCGAAAATCCTGCATTTTTCTTTGTTTTTCTTTTTGAATTTTGACCCCTTTTTCATTAGGATTAGAACCTAGGACCCTTCTTGTAAGAAGTAAACATAGGATCCTAGAGTTTTAGTTGAGTTTCGTCGTTACCTTATAGTTAAATGGGATCACTTGGGGTTAATTCATGGGTACTTAAAGTGATGTTTAGGCATCACTTTTTATTTGGTAAATTAATTGGAAGTTAGAGTTCTACGCCCATATGTGGAGATTTTAGAAGCCCAATTGAGGTGTATTAAACCTTGGGACTTATGAGATTTTGGGGATTGTTTGGAGAATACTTCGAGACTTAAAAATATGATGAAAATGAATAAGAAATATTCAAAGATGATGGTTTCAAATAAAATGAAACACATGTGATTAATGGAAATGAAAATGAGATTAAATTGGTAAATGTTAAATTATTTAAACACACATCTCTAAATGCTATCATAAGGGAAGCTCACGCATGAGGTGATGTCCCCTGACTAGTGAATGCAGGCTGACTATAGTCCTCGTCCATATGCGGGATTTGTATATGTTTTTCTGCGCTAGTGAGGTAATTTCGGGTGTGGTTATGACTCACTCGTAGGTATATGGCCACTTCCCGACGTGCGTTAGGTGCCCAGGTTGTCTTTTATAGATAGGCCCTGGAAGATGATAGTCATTTAGGGGCGCGCCCAGTTGGGAAACTCGGAGGGGCGGTCTTAGAATCGTTATATGTATAAGAATATAACCTTTCTAACTCAAGTGGGACTTGAGATATGTGAATTGCCATAAGAAAATATGATGGTAATTATATTCCTGCTAAGGAATGGAAAATGGAAATATAAGATGGAAATTATATTCCTACTAAGGAATGGAAAATGATAAGATATGAGATAAAATGAGATTTAATTTTAATTCTCTTGCTTAATTAATAACAGTTAGAAATATTTAAACTGCATCATCATATTTGATGATTAGGTTGTTAGATTCTCATCCACATTATTCATGATTAATTGTCCATATCTATCATGCTTTTTATTCTACTGGGAATCATATATAAATCGGGCCCTGACCCGTTCATTTTCTATGTTGTGCATGTTATTGTATCCGCTCAGGTGCTCCTCCGCAAGGGCGCCCGTTGTGATATTCCTATTCCTATGCTTTTGTCGAGCTGTATGATTTTGCGGATTATTACAGGATGTTGTGTTATACGCCTTCATTTCTTGAATTCTAGATGTAATCGGGTCTTTCACTCGGGCGTGTGGCCCAACTTTTGTACTTGTTAATGAATATACTATGTAAATTATTGAACTTTTGTAATACATTGAATGTAACTGTGGATCGACTGATTATTCGATCCTCTTATTGCATGGATGTTTCCGTGTTAATATATGTTCTTTTGGAATTACATTTTCTTATCGGATATGGTTGTTTAATTTATTTTCTTAACCTGTAATCAAACTAAATTTTGGCAACCCGTTCTCTGATGTACTGGGTGGTTTTCCCGTACACCTACTTTATTGTCATGAAGTTGAGTATGATGCCCATCCATGATTCCGTTATGTTGAGGTATCGGGCTGGCCACCCCTTATTTCGGATGGCGGGTTGTCACAGATGGTATCAAATCATCAGGTTCTAGAGTCTTTAGGATCTTCGTGGACTTGTCACGTTCTACCGTACCATTTTTCGATATAGAGCCTAATGTTAGGACTGCCTTGCTGCTTATGTTTACGATCTTCTGCAAAATAGATTGTTTATTCTAGTATTCTAACACTATTGTTCTCCATCTCAGATGCCGCCTAAAAGAGGTCGCCCGGCGAGACGCAATAAGGTTGTTGATGAGGATGCTGGTCCTCCCCCGCCGCCACAAGGAACATTTAATGCTGCGGATGTGGCGAACATAGTGGCTCAAGCGGTTAATGCGGCCATGACAGCAGTGGATCAGCAAGTGCCACAGGCTCAACAAAGAGCGCCAGATGACCAAGTTCCTACGGGACCTTCTCCGTCGGAGAAAGCTAGGGAATCTTTTCTAAAGGGTCAGCCCCAGGAATTTGATGGGAGATCGGATGTTATAAAAGCGAATGAGTGGAAGAAAGATATACAACGCCATCTACGTATGGTGGAATGTGGTGAGGACAAGAAGCAAGTCCTTGCTACTTTTAAACTTGTTGGAGCTGCATTACACTGGTGGGAGTCCGTGACTACGCCAAAACAGAGGGATACAATGACGATTTCTGAATTCTGGGTTTTGTTCGATCAAAAGTACTTTCCTCCCGCAATACAAGGATAGATGATAAGGAGGTTGCAAGACCTTGTGCACGGAGAGAGATCTGTGGCAGAATATGAAGAGGAGTTCACCCTATTGGCAAGTTTTGTACCATATGAAATGACTCCCGGGGAAAGGAAAGTTTCAAAGTTTATGAGAGGCTTGAACTGGAGAATTCGGCAACACTTGCTAGGTAATCCGGCTTTACAAACTTTTGGTGAGGTAATGAATGCGGCGTTATTACATTGCCAAGAGCATAGATTATTCGTGAAAAGTGGCAAGAAGGCCTCCGTGGTGGGGCAAGTGGGAAGGTCGGGAGGTAGTGGGATTGGAGGAGGAGTCTTTCCCTCGTCCTAACCTTCGGTTAGTAAACAGAAAGAAAGGGATCCCCAGCAGGGGGACTTATCAAAGTGACAACATTCTGGTGGGTTTAATTCGGGGAACCATAATAACAGGCACGGTCAGGGTGCCCCACAACAAGCAGGCCGTGGTGGTCACAGAGGTAGAGGCCAGCAGGGCCAGGGTGCAAATCAATTTAGAAATAATCGTGGTCGAAATGCCGAGAATATGATGGGTCGGTGTTTCCAATACGGTGAGGCGGGTCACTATAAGAAGGAGTGTCCTCAGTTGATTGGGGGACAGTTTCCTAGAGCTCCGCAATAGCCGTATGTTCAGTTCCCTCCACGGGTGCCTAACCCAGTTGTTCCTCCACAGCAGGGTCACTTGCAGTATGGTAGGGTTTATCATATTCAGGACGCTATGTTTCCTCCAGCTCCATCAACCCCACCAGCTATCGAGGGTAAGTTCATTATTCAGGGACATATGGGTCGCATTTTATTTGATATGGGTGCGATACATTCATTCATTTCTAGAAGCTTTGCTCAGACCACAGAGTTGATTAAATCTGCTGAAAGTACTTTTACTACTGTGGAGTCCTCTATGGGTGATGGTTCACTCATTTTCTTTGTTTGTAAAAATATTGGAATTATTCTTGGTAATTTATGCTTTGAGGCCGACTTACTCGTCCTGGACATGGTCGGGTATGATGTGATTTTGGGCATGGATTGTCTTATGAAGTATCATGCTATAGTAAATTGCTACAGGAAGAGTATAGTCTTCGCCGTTCCGGTACAAGAAATGTTCCGGGTAGTTTTACCTCGTTTAGAGGGGAGTACTAGTACTTATTTGTATAATATTGTCGAGGAGACTTCTAGGGATATAGTTGTTCCCTTGGATTCTATTCCGATTGTTAGAGATTTTGAGATGTTTTCCGGGAAATACCGGGTTTGCCTCCTAGCTGTGAGATTGAGTTTGTGATCGATTTAGCGTCGGGAACGAGGCCTATTGCGAGGGCTCTATATCGAATGGCTCCTATGGAAATGAGGGAGCTAAGGGATCAAATTCAGAAGTTGTTGGAACAGGTATTCATTCGGCGTAGCTCATCGTCGTGGGGTTCTCCAGTGTTGTTTGTCAAGAAAAGAGATGGTTCTCTCCGATTATGTGTGGACTATAGAGAGTTGAATAAAGTCACCATCCGGAATAAATATCCTTTACCTCGTATCGATGACTTGTTTTATCAACTTCGAGGAGCGTCGTACTTCTCAAAGATCGATTTGAGGACGGGGTATCACCAATTGAGGATACGGGAGGAAGATGTATCTAAGACTGCTTTTCTGACAAGGTACGGGTCCTATGAATTCTTGGTTATGCCCTTTGGACTAACCAATGACCCCGCTGTATTTATGGATCTCATGAATAGGGTGTTTCAGGATTTCCTGGACCAATTTGTTATTGTGTTCATCGATGACATCTTAGTCTATTCTCGAACGAAATCTGATCATGCTATGCGTTTGAGGTTGGTCCTACAAAGATTACGGGATCACCAACTGTATGCCAAGTTCGAGAAGTGTGGCTTTTGGTTACAGGAGGTACAAGTTTTGGGTCATGTGGTGACGTCCCAGGGTATATCGGTGGATCCGAGCAAGGTGGTTGCTGTGAGGGAGTGGGGTCATCCCACGACACCTACCGAGGTTCGTATCTTTCTGGGTTTGGCGGGTTATTACCGTCGGTTTATCAAGGGTTTTTCTAAAATCACTAGCCCTTTGACAATTTTATCCCGGAAGGGGGTGAGATTTATTTGGGATAATTCTTTTCAGGCTGCATTTGATGAGCTTAAAGATAGATTGACTTCGGCTCCAGTCCTTGCATTGCCAAAATCGGGATTGGAATATCTAGTCTTCACCGATGCATCTCTTCAAGGATTAGGAGGTGTATTTTAGCAAGAGAGGCGGGCTATCGCTTATGCTTCTCGCAAGATAAACCCCATGAAAGAAATTATCTAGTGCATGACTTAGAACTTGCCGCCATTATTTTTGACTTGAAGATATGGAGGCATTATCTTTTGGGGGGGCAGTTCAGTCTTTTCACGGACCACAAATCGCTGCAATATTTATTTTCATAGAAGGACTTAAATATGCGACAGCGCCGATGGTTAGAGTTCGTGAAAGATTATCAATTTGATATTTGTTATCATCCGGATAAGGCGAACGTTGTAGCGAAAGCCTTGAGTAGGAAGCCTGATGGAGAGTTAGCGGATGTTTGGAAAGCTAAATGGAAAGAACTCAGTCAGGAGGATGCGGTGGTGAGAGCATTCATGTCGGTGATGACCGTTACTCCTACCATTGTGGCAAGGGTGGTAGAAGCCCAAGGAAGGGATAAGGAGTGTCAAGAACATATTCGCCGAATGCTGTCCGAGGGAGCGGATTATTACTCAATTAGTTATGAGGGTGGATTATGCTTCCATGGAACACTCATCGTTCCTGAGGAAGGAGATTTGAGATGGGCGGTAATGGCCGAATCTCACGGTTCTAAATTTACAGTACATCCTGGTGGGGACAAGATGTATCAAGACATGCGCCGTCAGTATTGGTGGCCAGGTATGAAGAGGGATATTTCGGAGTTCGTGTCCCAATGCACTACTTGTCAACTGGTCAAGATCGATCATCAGAAATCGAAAGGTTTGTTGCAACCGTTAGAGATTTCGGTATGGAAATGGGAAAGCATATCGATGGATTTTATCACGGGCTTGACAAGATCACAAAGTGGTTGTATTTCTATTTGGGTGATTGTCAACCATTTAACAAAGTCAGCACATTTCCTACCCGTGCGTACAGATTATGACACTGCTCGGTATACCCGACTATTCATTGAGGAGGTGGTTAGACTACATGGAGTGCCTTTGAATATAGTTTCTGACCGAGACAAGATCTTCGTTTCCCACTTTTGGTGAAGTTTCCAAGAAGCGATGGGGACCGAATTGAGGTTAAGCACTTCTTATCATCCTCAAACAGATGGCCAAACTGAAAGAGTAAACCAAATATTGGAGGATATGCTTCGTATGTGTATGCTTGACTTCAAAGGTAGTTGGGAACAATATCTCCCAATGGTTGAGTTTGCGTATAACAACTCTTACCAATTTACTATTGGAATGGAACCTTATGAAGCTTTGTATGGAAGACCTTGTAGATCGCCCGCTTGTTGGTTGGAGGTGGGTGATAATGAATTTCTTGGACCTGAAATGATCCAAGATACTTCTTCAAAAATAAAACTCATTCGAAATCGCATTCGGATAGCCCAAGACCACCAAAAGAGCTATGCCGATGCGGGTCGACGACACGGGGAATTGGAGATTGGGGACCAAGTCTTAGTCTGAATGTCACCCATGAAAGGCATCAAGAGTTTCGGTAAGAAGGGAAAGCTTGGCCCATGTTTTGTTGGACCTTTTCCAGTTATTGCGAAGGTGGGTCTAGTGGCATACCAACTTGCTTTATCGAAACCATTGCAACAAATTCATGATGTATTCCATGTTTCCTCCTTAAAGAAGTATAAGAGGTGCGAAGGTGCACTTTGGCATATCCCTTTTGAGGATATTGACTTTCAACCCGACGTTTCATATGAAGAACAATCGATTGCCATTTTAGAGCATGGGGAGCATAGATTGAGGTCTCGTGTGTTGCTCTTGGTTCGAGTTCAATGGAGTCACCATAACGCCAAGGAATCGACATGGGAACACGAGGATGACATGCGGGAAAATAATCCGCACCTCTTTATACAAGGTACGCCTGAATTTTGGGGACAAAATTCCCTCATAAGGGGGGGAGTATGTAAAAACCCTCACTTTTGAGGTCCTATTTTATATTTATTTTCTAGATATAGTAACTAGATATAAAATGTTGGCATGTGGAGTAAGTATTAATTTAAGAAAGAAAAGTTAATATTTACTATGATGTTGCATATTTACCGTAAGTATAGGTGAATATTGCCATGTTGTGTTTTATAATGTCATATGATTTAAAATAACAATTGGTTTAAAATGAAACTGGAACTTAAAATGAATTATAAAATTTCCAAATGATAATTTGGAGGGTTTAGTTAGTTTCGGGAGGTGCGAGATAGTCAAATTATGTGCCATATTGTATTTTGAGGTTCCGGGCACTTTTGACTGGTTGTAGCTTAATTGAGTAGTTGCGTATTATTTTATCGCGGTATTAATCACTTAAATCTGGGATTTTAGACTAAAGGCACGATTTATGTCTTGATTAAGTCACTATTCCCCTAATTGAATTTGTAAACCTAGAGAAAGAAATAGAGGAAGAGAACTTGTGGATAAAGTGAGAAATTGAAGATTTGGAGAACAATCTTGCATTCATCTTCATCAAAATCTAAATTTGCAGACTTGAGGCAAGTTTCTTACTTGCTATTATATGATTTAAGTAGAATAATTAGTATTGATAATTGTGGTTATGTATGGTTTATGAAAGTTAGGGTTTTTAATTGATTTATGGGCTTTAGATCTTTGGAAGTTGATTTGATATGATTTTGAGGTAAATTATGGTTATTGGATGCATTTATATCAATTGGTGGGAATTGAATGATAGGGACTTGAGTTGGTTGAAGTTGGGTAGAATTTGGAGTCCAAGACTCCATTGTCAAAACTTGGAAATTATGCAGAGCCGAATCGATTCGGCTTGGCCGAATCGATTCGCCTTGAGGTAGTGTCCAGGTCTGGGTCGACCGAAACGATTCGGATGGTCCGAATCGATACGCCTTGAGGTTGTGTCCAGGTCTGGGTCGACCGAAACGATTCGAATGGTCCGAATCGATTCGGAAATTATGAAAAAACTCAATTCTCCTGACCGAATCGATTCGGCTAGTCCGAATCGATTCGCCTATATGAACCCAAATCGATTCGGCTAGTCCGAATCGATTCGAAAATCCTGCATTTTCCTTAGTTTTTCTTTTTCAATTTTGACCCCTTTTTCATTAGGATTGGAACCTAGGACCCTTCTTGTAAGAAGTAAACATAGGATCCTAGAGTTTTAGTTGAGTTTCGTCGTTACCCTATAGTTGAATGGGATCACTTGGGGTTAATTCATGGGTACTTAAAGTGATGTTTAGGCATCACTTTTTATTTGGTAAATTAATTAGAATTTAGAGTTCTACGCCCATATGTGGAGATTTTAGAAGCCCAATTGAGGTGTATTAAACCTTGGGACTTATGAGATTTTGGGGATTGTTTGGAGAATACTTCGAGACTTAAAAATATGATGAAAATGAATAAGAAATATTCAAAGATGATGGTTTCAAATAAAATGAAACACATGTGATTAATGGAAATGAAAATGAGATTTAATTGGTAAATTTTAATTTATTTAAACATACCTCTCTAAATGCTATCATAAGGGAAGCTCGCGCATGAGGTGATGTCCCCTGACTAGTGAATGCAGGCTGACTATAGTCCTCGGCCATATGCGGGATTTGTATATGTTTTTTTGTGCTAGTGAGGTAATTACGGGTGTGGTTATGACTCACTCGTAGGTATATGGCCACTTCCCGACGTACGTTAGGTGCCCAGGTTGTCTTGTATGGATAGGCCCTGGAAGATGATAGTCATTTAGGGGCGCGCCCAGTGGGGAAACTCGGAGAGGCGGTCTTAGAATCGTTATATGTATAAGAATATAACCTTTCTAACTCAAGTGGGACTTGAGATATGTGAATTGCTATAAGAAAATATTATGGTAATTATATTCCTGCTAAGGAATGGAAAACGGAAATATAAGATGGAAATTATATTCCTACTAAGGAATGGAAAATGATAAGATATGAGAAGAAATGAGATTAAATTTTAATTCTCTTGCTTAATTAATAACTGTTAGAAACATTTAAACTGCATCATCATATTTGATGATTAGGTTGTTAGATTCTCATCCACATTATTCATTATTAATTGTCCATATCTATCATGCTTTTTATTCTACTGGGAATCATATATAAACCGGGCCCTGACCCGTTCATTTTCTATGTTGTGCATGTTATTGTATCCGCTCAGGTGCTCCTCCGCAAGGGTGCCCGTTGTGATATTCCTATTCCTATGCTTTTGTCGAGCTGTATGATTTTGCGGATTATTACAGGTTGTTGTGTTAGACGCCTTCATTTCTTGAATTCTAGATGTAATCGGGTCTTTCACTCGAGCGTGTGGCCCAACTTTTGTACTTGTTAATGAATGTACTATGTAAATTATTGAACTTTTGTAATACATTGAGTGTAACTGTGGATCGACAGGTTATTCGATCCTCTTATTGCATGGTTGTTTCCGTATTAATATATGTTCTTTTGGAATTCCACTTTCTTATCGTATTGGGTTGTTTAATTTATTTTCTTAACCTGTAATCAAAATAAATTTTGGCAACCCGTTCTTTGATTTATTGGGTGGTTTTCCCGTATACCTACTTTATTGTCATGATGCTGAGTATGATGCACATCCATGATTCCATTATGTTGAGGTATCGGGTTGGCCACCCCCTATTTCGGATGGCGAGTTGTCACATCTGACACCCAATATATAAACGAATTGAGACAGTGATATGTCAGCCTAAATGACATGTCGCTCAAATGACGGACTTCGCCGTTTGAGCGAGATAGCATCTCGTTCGAAAGAGATGTCTCTTCGTTTGCGCAATAGTGGCACTGATCCCAAAAAATTCAGTCTTTGAAATAAGTTAGAAACCTCAGAAAGCAAAATTGTTACGAGATCTGAAAACTTTTATATAATAAATCTTTAATAAGAAAATATTTTTATAAAAAACATTTATAAAAAAATTTATAAAATATCCCAACACTTTTATTGTGAAATGTAAATGGAACTTTAAAAATAATTTTACCAAAATTGATCTTATTGGGCATGAATGACGAAGACTTCTTGAAATTCGGATCGTCTTTTGTAGATGTTAACTTCCTCAATCCTTCGATAAGTTGTAGCGGTATACGACATAATTAATTATGACAGACAATGTCTTTATTAATCTCCCCCTATGTCTATGCAGGTACAAAATAAAAATATCTGAATTATCAACTTAAAATGACCTATACAAATCTACCCTCCCGAAAACAAAAGTGGAAAGATAAAATGGCAAGTCTTCAAACTTTGCTTCAACAATCAACTTTTCAAAACTTCAAGCTTTTCTCATGAGGGTGTGCAATCCAAAAATCTTCAATTATACCTACACAAATGAGATAAAGAAAAAACCTCGTGACGTATCGAATTTGAAATGATATAAAGCATAAACATGAAAGCATAATCAAGTCTCCTCGATACATAAACTCCCCATAAAATCTTAATTCGTTCTCCCCCTTTTTATTTGTCCGAACTAGACAAGGAAAAGAATAAACAATATATATCAAATTGGGGTGTCACGGTAAACAAGCTATTTTTTATTTTTCAGTTTTTTCATACAAAGTGGCAAAAAAATGATGTTACAAAAATCACACACCATGAATTTATACTAAGATAACCAAATCGTGGATACGGAATGAATGGGTGTGAACAAACTCATTAAGAAAATTGAATCAATCATGACATGTGTTCACGATGCATAAGTGTACTCCTCACGAATGAACATCAAAATAGTCCTTAGGTGCAAAATTGTTGAATTTAGATGGCATTGTCTTAATCATATCAACAAATCAAAGTATAAATGATATCCACACCAATAACGTCCAAAACTGAAAAGACCTAAGGGTCACTAGAAAGGACCAAAGGGTACTTGCTAATGTGTATTAGGTTATTTAAAAATTCTCCATCTCTTTTAAATCTATAATACAAAATCTATTATAAATTTTAAGTGAGAAAACACTCACGCACACTAGTTAGTAAAAGGTAATGATGTTAGATGTAAAGAATAATTCCCTTTAAGAATGAGATGAGGAAAAGTAGAGTGTGACATAAGTATTTGTACGTGAGGAACCCACCTTAGTGGTAAACCCCGTGTCCCTAGTCCCAGGACAGTACACGCACCTAAGTCCACTATTACAAATTATGAGTTACAAATTACAGCCCTCCAAGTTCACCACGAATTAAACTAAAAAAATACACACCCGTATTAACCAGCCTAGTCTAAAACAACACAACTTGACTGCGTATCAGTCAACTCAATAATACCCCGGTAATAGGGACTATCACTCGCTCACAACACATGCAACACTAATACCAATGTTTAGATATAGAATTTATCAATCCAGTGTATATGAAATAGTTAGGCCAATACAAAACCAGTATACACAGGCACAAACTAAACAAACCCACAATACTAAATCTATCTAAACAACCTAGGTAGTGAACGCGTGAGACACGCACACAACTACACACTCAAACCCGAGACCCCGTGTAGATGTGCAAAACAGATATAATAATACATATTGTTTTAAATCAAAACAATAAAATAATCATGTTAAATAAAATATACCAAACAACCAAGGTTTAAATCTATTTTAATTGTGAAGACAAATTACCAATCAGTGACTAAGTGAAAGGTAAGACAATATTGAATTAATCAATACTAAAAAGAATGCTTAAATATTAAGTCCCAATACACAAGTAAGGTCTTCCTTAATATTTAATATCCAAGTAAAGATTAATCCTAAAAGCAAATTTAGTTGGCGCAAATAACCACAAATAAAATAGGAAATAAACTTCCAACAATTGTGTCGCGCAACTAAAATAAAAATTAACTTAACACCAAATAGAATAAGAATCAATTTAAACCGGTGTTATGTTAAAATATTATGTCCAAGTAAAATGAGCAAAAGATAAATATGTGTAACACTTAGCTCATACAAATAGGACTTAATTAAAATAAATAAAAGAAAGTTACAAGTATTAAATTTCAAATTTAGTATAAACCAATACTATGAAAAGGGTTGGATCAAATACTCATACACAAATAAACACTACCTAAGTTATAAAAGAATACAACAAAAAGTATTCAACTTAGGCAATAAAAAGTGTACGAGTCAAATGATCCAATCCAAGTCAAGTGAGTACGAGATAAAGAGTGTACCACTCGACTCACTAAAATAGGATGGGTTTAACTAAAATAAAATTTAAGTAAATAAAGATTATTATGCTTTAAGACTACACACTAATTAAACCCAACTAAATAAAGTGAACACACAAAAGTTCAACTTAAAGGCACAACCCAAATATCTTTATTCCCAAATAAATTAAATTTAAATCAGATTTGAATAGAATATTATTTTAATAAAAAATGTGTGATACAAATAACTAGTTAACTCCAATTAACAGGTGTACACACACAATGACTGTTGATGCAAAAAACTGGATCGAATCCCATTTTTATGATCACAGATAAATAGATGAAAGCAATCCAATCAAGCACATAAGAGACAAAGATTTTTAAAGTGGTTCGGCTATGAATAAAGCTTACGTCCACTGTTATTTTATTAATAGGGGTTTACAATAGCACCATAGGGTGTAGAGAGAGAAAGGATGTGTATCTTGTGTATGGGGTTTCTAGGTTCTCTTGGATCTCCTCCTCCCTTTTGGCTAAGGGGATACATGTATTTATAGTGATGGGAGATAAAGAGATTCATTGTATGTAGACATTTATGTCTACATTCAACGAATCTAATTGTTGAATTGCTTGATATGTTATGTGTTGTCATCTATTAATACAGTATAAATGTACATTAAGGCTCATTAAATGCGCTGTCATCTTCATTAATGCACATTAAATGCATAGTCATCCTTTGAGCTTCCTGGTTGGTATGCCGACCAACTCTCCTCGGGTGCCGACCAACTCTCCTCGGATGCCGATGAACTCTCCTCGGGTGTCGAATATTGCCACGTAGGCTGACATGTGTCCTTTTCTGATTGGTCCTCGTAGATGGAGAATTTTTGTGTTAACAGAAGCCCCCAATGCTCCACGCTTGATGGTTTACTTGAAAGGATGGAGTATTTATTCTGCAGTGTTGCTCGGTGCTCGTGAAATTCTTGATCTACCTTCTTGATTTGTTCAACATAAAGTGCATTATCTCCAGGACGACATATGATGCAGGCTGATCGATGGTTGCTAATCTTTCTTTTGAGGAACTCCGTGTGCTATGTATCACCCCTGGGAATTTGGATGCAGCCATGCCATAGTATGCATCTTGTAGCTTGTCATAATCTTCAAGTATGTTGATTGGTTTGCTAGCCGACCAACTGCCTCCTGTGCCGAGCAACTGAGTGCTAACTTCACGTGCTTGGTTCTTCTGATTTATGATTCTCTGAATACTTTTGTCGAGTAACATACTAGCTTTTGAACCCAAATCTTCAATTTGATTAGTACCAAGCTAGTGGTGGACTTCGAAACATTTTCATACAACTTCTTCTTCAATGTTGGTCGGGACATTAGTAGTAAAGATCTCAGTGCTGTAGATGTTGAATTTGACTTTTGAACTTCAATAATATGTGCATAATAACTCCTGAATATGCCTCCTGAACTTCTGAATGCCTCCTGAACTTCAATATGCCTCCTGAACTTCAATAGCATGTGCATAATAACTCCTGAGTATGCCTCCTGAACTTCAATAGCCTCCTGAACTTCAATAGCATGTGCATAATAACTCCTGAATATGCCTCCTGAACTTCTGAATTCCTCCTGAACATCAATATACCTCCTGAACTTCAATAGCCTCCGGAACTTCAATATCAAAAATAATTCCTGAGCAAGAAAAAATAACTCCTGGATGATAATTAGTCGGGGTCGAATCTGATGCTCGACTGCATGATGTTATGAGAATGTGCCACCGAATGAACAACTGGATTTTTAATAGAGCCCCCAAGTGAGGAATATGAACTTTGAATGTTTTTTTCTTGATCGCTTTCACATACTCATACTTTATTTCCGACCAACTGTAGTTGACAGCTTCTTATTTCCAACCAACCTAAGTTGACATTTTTGGGAATAGATTTACTTCCTAACCAACATAAGTTGGCATTTTTAGGAATATATAGTTTTACTTCCTGGAGGAATACAGGTTTTACTTCCCGGAGGAATACAAGTAGCTTTACTTCCAGGAGGAATACAATTTTTACTTCCCGGAGGAATACAAGTTTTACTTTCCGGTGGAATACAAGTAGCTTTACTTCCCGGAGGAATAAAAGTAGCTTTAATTCCCAGAGAATTACAAGTTTTACTTCCCGGAGGAATACATTTTTGATAATAAATGATAGAGACTTCCTCGGAGCTGACCAACAGATTGTTGGGAATAGAATAAGATATAATAAATGCTGGAGACCTCCTCGGCCCTGACCAACAGATTGTTGGGAATAAAATATAATAAATGCTGGAGACCTCCTCGGCGCTGACAATAAAATATATTAAATGCTGGAGACCTCCTCAGCGCTGACCAACAGATTGTTGGGAATAAAATATAATAAATGCTAGAGACATCCTTGGAGCTGACCAACAGATTGTTGGGAATAAGATAATATAAATGTTGAAGACCTCCTTGGAGCTGAAATAAGAATAGAATATGCATCCAAATAGATATAAAGAATAATTAAAAATAATAAAGTGCCTCGTTGATCTGTCGAGGTAGAATTATATAATGCCGAACAAGAATAAGATCTTCCAAAACATAAGAATATGGCCGAGAACGTTGTCAGGCCTGAATATAAATAATAATTATCCAACCAACTATCCGTTGGGGGTAAAATACAACGAATGTTGTAATTCTCCTCAAAGCTGAATAAGTATCTTGTCGAGGCACAATTGCATAATGCCGAATAAGAATAATATTTTCCAGAACATAAGAATATGGCCGAGAACTTTGCTGGGCCAGCATATAAATAAGAATTACCCCGACCAACTATCCGTTGGGGGTGACATATAATAAATGTTATAGTTCTCCTCGGAGCTGAATATGATAATAAGTATCTCGCCGAGTTCCATGTTGAGATGAATATAGAATATGAATCACAAGGGATATATAGAATAATTTGTGCTTGAGCCGATATCTGGGCTTGAATATAAATAAGAATTACCCCAACCAACTATCCGTTGGGGGTGACATATAATAAATATTGTAGATTTTCCTCGGAGCTGAATATGATAATAAGTATTTCGCCGAGCTCCATGAAGAGATGAATATAGAATATGAATCCGAACGGATATATAGAATAATTTGTGCTTGAGCACAAATCAAAGCAATAATAAAATATATAGTTCCTTGCTGAGGTGAAATTTCATAATGCTGAGCAATGATAATAGTTTCTAGATTGTTTCCGAGCATTCGTCGGCGTTGAATCTTGTACTTGTAAAAATTAATAATTTGCTCTACCATATGTGTAGGCTGAATTGATTAGTCATGAGAATAATTTACTCATCCAATCAATATATGATATGTATATGCTTGAGAAATAAAAATATTAATTTCAAAAAATGAAATAATATATGTTGGCTGATATGTCGAGGTAAAACTGCCTGATGTCGAGCAATAATAGTTTCCAGAGGTTTAAGATTGTGGCTGAGCTTTCGTCGGGATTTAATATCATCCCTATGAAATCTTAATAAGCTTCCCGAGCACCTGTCGAGACTAGATCAAATAATTATTGTCATGAGAATAATTATTCAGCCAAACAATATGTGATGTGTATCAGCATAAAATAATAAAAATTTCAAAATATGAAATAATATTTTTGTGCCAAATGTGTGTGAGATGGACAATTTTTTATCAAATATGCATCATAAATAAGACGTAGAGTTTTTTGTAAAGTTATTTAATCTCCAACAACTAATCAGGTATAAGTTGCTGTTTGAAAATTATATATCACTTGGTTTTAAAAATATTTTTGGGGTGATCACAAGTTAAAAAAGACTTAAGCCACCTGTTTGTCCCCAAGCTGAACTCGTGTTTAAAGAAATATCTGGGGTGCTTCGCAATTTTAATACGCCAAGATTCTACTGTTGCCGACCAACGGCATGGGTGTTGCCAACCAGCATTTGGGGATGTCTCAGGTTGGAGAATATATAGTGCCGACTAAGAAGCAAATGGTCCCCGACCAGCAGAGCGATTTCATCAATCAACAAAAATGGTGCATTGATAGCACCGGACAACATTAGATGTCACCGACCAAAAAGTGGATGGTTGGATAGTTGCCGACCAGTAAATTGAAACCTCCGAACAAGACTGAGATGTCGCCGATCAAGAAGTAGATGATCGTCGACCTGCAATTGGTTCCACCAAGCTACAATATGTGGCTCCGACCAATAATAAGATACCTCGTAGTTGGATAAAATTATTTCAACATTGCTGATGGATCTTCACATCTTATCTCCGACAAACAAAAATGGTCTAGTTAAGCTTCCCTTTAATAAAAGATAGCCCAAGATGATGCCGACCAACAATATAGATGGCTGACCAGAATATCTCGAATACTTAGATCAGAAAAATAACATTCGATGTAAAATTTAAGCATTAAGAATGTTAATTAAATGAATAATTATCTAATCCACTATATCGTGTGATTCCGATAAAGAAACCCTGTGATGTGATGAACGACGAGCCAACATCTCAAATTTGTGCCCAGAATCTCGATATGATCATGATTGTTTTACTGATCCTTTTTTACAAGAGGCGAGTAATGATTTTTCTAGTGAGAGAAAATTCTTTTTTATATTGATCCCTTCCTATTCCCTATTTGGAAAGATAAAAATATGTTGAATGATTGAAGTTATTACCAAATTTATATCAAAAATCAGTCAATGAGACTTTATTGACATAGATGGAAGATGAACCAAATTAAGTATATAGTTCATAAAAATGAATGCAAAGAGACTCGAACTTTGAAGAGAGAGAAAATAGATCTGGATCATGATTTTCATGAGAAAACTTTTTATTATCTTTAACCTTTTCACATTCTCTGATTAAAAATATGATGGGAATTTGAATAGACATCAAAGATCTTACAAAATTTATAATGAAAATTATCAAATCTTACCACCATCATATATATTGGTATATGTAATCATTTAAAATATTTATTCCATGATATAAAATTGAAACTTGAGAATCAAGCAAAAAGTTGTGATTTATGAAATCCATTATTTTTCAGATTTCTAAATAAGAATTAATCTAACGGTTATGATTTAAAAATCATGATATGCAACATTTTGCAGATAAAAATTGGACAATTAATTTATGTATATAAACATAAAAATCATGATTGAATCAAAAGATGTATGTATAATTGATTATACGTAGAGAAAATAAAAACTTAGCTTTTGATGGAGACCAATGCTTATAACACGTTCCCACATACGGCGCCAATCTGTTGATGAAAAAAAGTCCACCGAATCCCATTGTTATGATCACAGATAAATAGATGAAAGCAATCCAATCAAGCACATAAGAGACAAAGATTTTTAAAGTGGTTCGGCTATGAATAAAGCCTATGTCCACTGTTATTTTATTCCCAGGGGTTTACAATAGCACCATAGGGTGTAGAGAGAGAAAGGATGTGTATCTTATGTATGGGGTTTCTAGATTATCTTGGATCTCCTCCTCCCTTTTGGCTAAGGGGATACATGTATTTATAGTGATGGGAGATAAAGAGATTCATTGTACGTAGACATTTATGTCTACATTCAACGAATCTAATTGTTGAATTGCTTGGTATGCTATGTGTTGTCATCTATTAATACAGTATAAATGTACATTAAGGCTCATTAAATGCGCTGTCATCTTCATTAATGCACATTAAATGCATAGTCATCCTTTGAGCTTCCTGGTTGGTATGCCGACCAACTCTCCTCGGGGGCCGACCAACTCTCCTCGGATGCCGATGAACTCTCCTCGGGTGTCGAATATTGCCACGTAGGCTGACATGTGTCCTTTTCTGATTGGTCCTCGTAGATTGAGAATTTTTGGGTTAACAGAAGCCCCCAATGCTCCACGCTTGATGGTTTACTTGAAAGGATGGAGTATTTATTCTGCAGTGTTGCTCGGTGCTCGTGAAATTCTTAATCTACCTTCTTGATTTGTTCAACATAAAGTGCATTATCTCCAGGACGACATATGATGCAGGCTGATCGATGGTTGCTAATCTTTCTTTTGAGGAACTCCGTGTGCTATGTATCACCCCTGGGAATTTGGATGCAGCCATGCCATAGTATGCATATTGTAGCTTGTCATAATCTTCAAGTATGTTGATTGGTTTGCTAGCCGACCAACTGCCTCCTGTGCCGAGCAACTGAGTGCTAACTTCACGTGCTTGGTTCTTCTGATTTATGATTCTCTGAATACTTTTGTCGAGTAACATACTAGCTTTTGAACCCAAATCTTCAATCTGATTAGTACCAAGCTAGTGGTGGACTTCGAAACATTTTCATACAACTTCTTCTTCAATGTTGGTCGGGACATTAGTAGTAAAGATCTCAGTGCTGTAGATGTTGAATTTGACTTTTGAACTTCAATAATATGTGCATAATAACTCCTGAATATGCCTCCTGAACTTCTGAATGCCTCCTGAACTTCAATATGCCTCCTGAACTTCAATAGCATGTGCATAATAACTCCTGAGTATGCCTCCTGAACTTCAATAGCCTCCTGAATATGCCTCCTGAACTTCTGAATTCCTCCTGAACATCAATATACCTCCTGAACTTCAATAGCCTCCGGAACTTCAATATCAAAAATAATTCCTGAGCAAGAAAAAATAACTCCTGGATGATAATTAGTCGGGGACGAATCTGATGCTCGACTGCATGATGTTATGAGAATGTGCCATCGAATGAACAACTGGATGTTTAATAGAACCCCCAAGTGTGGAATATGAACTTTGAATGCTTTTTGCTTGATCGCTTTCACATACTCATACTTTGTTTCCGACCAACTGTAGTTGACAGCTTCTTATTTTCGACCAACCTAAGTTGACATTTTTGGGAATAGATTTACTTCATAACCAACATAAGTTGGCATTTTTAGGAATATATAGTTTTACTTCCTGGAGGAATACAAGTTTTACTTCCTGGAGGAATACAAGTAGCTTTACTTCCCGGAGGAATACAAGTAGCTTTACTTCCCGGAGGAATACAAGTTTTACTTCCCGGAGGAATACAAATAGCTTTACTTCCCGGAGGAATAGAAGTTTTACTTTCCGGAGGAATACAAGTAGCTTTACTTTCCGGAGGAATAAAAGTAGCTTTACTTCCCGGAGGAATACAAGTTTTACTTCCCGGAGGAATACATTTTTGATAATAAATGATAGAGACTTCCTCGGAGCTGACCAACAGATTGTTGGGAATAGAATAAGATATAATAAATGCTGGAGACCTCCTCGGCGCTGACCAACAGATTATTGGGAATAAAATATAATAAATGCTGGAGACCTCCTCGGGGCTGACCAACAGATTGTTGGGAATAAAATATATTAAATGCTGGAGACCTCCTCGGCGCTGACCAACAGATTGTTGGGAATAAAATATAATAAATGCTGGAGACACCCTTGGAGCTGACCAACAGATTGTTGGGAATAAGATAATATAAATGTTGAAGACCTCCTTGGAGCTGAAATAAGAATAGAATATGCATCCAAATAGATATAAAGAATAATTAAAAATAATAAAGTGTCTCGTTGATCTGTCGAGGTAGAATTATATAATGCCGAACAAGAATAAGATCTTCCAGAAAATAAGAATATGGCCGAGAACGTTGTCAGGCCTGAATATAAATAATAATTATCCGACCAACTATCCGTTGGGGGTGAAATACAACGAATGTTGTAATTCTCCTCAAAGCTGAATAAGTATCTTGTCCAGGCACAATTACATAATGCCGAATAAGAATAATATTTTCCAGAACATAAGAATATGGCCGAGAACTTTGCTGGGCCAGCATATAAATAAGAATTACCCCGACAAACTATCTGTTGGGGGTGACATATAATAAATGTTATAGTTATCCTCGGAGCTGAATATGATAATAAGTATCTCGCCGAGTTCCATGTTGAGATGAATATAGAATATGAATTCCAAGGGATATATAGAATTATTTGTGCTTGAGCCGATATCTGGGCCTGAATATAAATAAGAATTACCCCGACCAACTATCCGTTGGGGGTGACATATAATAAATGTTGTAGCTTTTCCTCGGAGCTGAATATGATAATAAGTATTTCGCCGAGCTCCATGAAGAGATGAATATAGAATATGAATCCGAACGGATATATAGAATAATTCGTGCTTGAGCACAAATCAAAGCAATAATAAAATATATAGTTCCTTGCTGAGGTGAAATTTCATAATGCTGAGCAATGATAATAGTTTCTAGATTGTTTCCGAGCATTCGTCGGCGTTGAATCTTGTACCTGTAAAAATTAATAATTTGCTCTACCATATGTGTAGGCTGAATTGATTAGTCATGAGAATAATTTACTCATCCAATCAATATATGATATGTATATGCTTGAGAAATAAAAATATTAATTTCAAAAAATGAAATAATATATGTTGGCTGATATGTCGAGGTAAAACTGCCTGATATCGAGCAATAATAGTTTCCAGAGGTTTAAGATTGTGGCTGAGCTTTCGTCAGGATTTAATATCGTCCCTATGAAATCTTAATAAGCTTCCCGAGCACCTGTCGAGACTAGATCAAATAATTATTTTCATGAGAATAATTATTCAGCCAAACAATATGTTATGTGTATCAGCATAAAATAATAAAAATTTCAAAATATGAAATAATATTTTTGTGCCAAATGTGTGTGAGATGGACAATTTTTTATCAAATATGCATCATAAATAAGACGTAGAGTTTTTTGTAAAGTTATTTAATCTCCAACAACTAATCAGGTATAAGTTGCTATTTGAAAATTATTTATCACTTGGTTTTAAAAATATTTTTGGGGTGATCACAAGTTAAAAAAGACTTAAGCCACCTGTTTGTCCCCAAGCTGAACTCGTGTTTAAAGAAATATCTGGGGTGCTTCGCAATTTTAATACGCCAACATTCTACTGTTGCCGACCAACGGCATGGGTGTTGCCAACCAGCATTTGGGGATGTCTCAGGTTGGAGAATATATAGTGCCGACCAAGAAGCAAATGGTCCCCGACCAGCAGAGCGATTTCATCAATCAACAAAAATGGTGCATTGATAGCACCGAACAACATTAGATGTCACCGACCAAAAAGTGGATGGTTGGATAGTTGCCGACCAGTAAATTGAACCCTCCGAACAAGACTGAGATGTCGCCGATCAAGAAGTAGATGATCGTCGACCTGCAATTGGTTCCACCAAGCTACAATATGGGGATCCGACCAATAATAAGATACCTCGTAGTTGGATAAAATTATTTCAACGTTGCTGATGGATCTTCACATCTTATCTCCGACAAACAAAAATGGACTGGTTAAGCTTCCCTTTAATAAAATATGGCCCAAGATGATGCCGACCAACAATATAGATGGCTGACCAGAATATCTCGAATCCTTAGATCAGAAAAATAACATTCGATGTAAAATTTAAGCATTAAGAATGTTAATTAAATGAATAATTATCTAATCCACTATATCGTGTGATTCCGATAAAGAAACCCTGTGATGTGCTGAACGACAAGCCAACATTTGAAATTTGTGCCCAGAATCTTGATATGATCATGATTGTTTTACTGATCCTTTTTTACAAGAGGTGGGTAATGATTTTTCTAGTGAGAGAAAATTCTTTTTTATATTGATCCCTTCCTATTCCCTATTTGGGGAGATGAAAATATGTTGAATGATTGAAGTTATTACCAAATTTATATCAAAAATCTGTCAATGAGACTTTATTGACATAGATGGAAGATGAACCAAATTAAGTATATAGTTCATAAAAATGAATGCAAAGAGACTCGAACTTTGAAGAGAGAGAAAATAGATCTGGATCATGATTTCCATGAGAAAACTTTTTATTGTCTTTAACCTTTTCACATTCTCTGATTAAAAATATGATGGGAATTTGAATAGACATCAAAGATCTTACAAAATTTATAATGAAAATTATCAAATCTTACCACCGTCATATATATTGGTATATGTAATCATTTAAAATATTTATTCCATGATATAAAATTGAAACTTGAGAATCAAGCAAAAAGTTGTGATTTATGAAATCCATTATTTTTCAGATTTCTAAATAAGAATTAATCAAACAGTTGTGATTTATGAAATCCATTATTTTTCAGATTTCTAAATAAGAATTAATCTAACGGTTATGATTTAAAAATCATGATATGCAACATTTTGCGGATAAAAATTGGACAATTAATTTATGTATATAAACATAAAAATCATGATTGAATCAAAAGATGTATGTATAATTGATTATACGTAGAGAAAATAAAAACTTAGCTTTTGATGGAGAACAATGCTTATAACACGTTCCCACAGACGGCGCCAATCTGTTGATGCAAAAAAGTCCACCGAATCCCATTTTTATGATCACAGATAAATAGATGAAAGCAATCCAATCAAGCACATAAGAGACAAAGATTTTTAAAGTGGTTCGGCTATGAATAAAGCCTATGTCCACTGTTATTTTATTCCCAGGGGTTTACAATAGCACCATAGGGTGTAGAGAGAGAAAGGATGTGTATCTTGTGTATGGGGTTTCTAGGTTCTCTTGGATCTCCTCCTCCCTTTTGGCTAAGGGGATACATGTATTTATAGTGATGGGAGATAAAGAGATTCATTGTATGTAGACATTTATGTCTACATTCAACGAATCTAATTGTTGAATTGCTTGGTATGCTATGTGTTGTCATCTATTAATACAGTATAAATGTACATTAAGGCTCATTAAATGCGATGTCATCTTCATTAATGCACATTAAATGCATAGTCATCCTTTGAGCTTCCTGGTTGGTATGCCGACCAACTCTCCTCGGGTGCCGACCAACTCTCCTCGGATGCCGATAAACTCTCCTCGGGTGTCGAATATTGCCACGTAGGATGACATGTGTCCTTTTCTGATTGGTCCTCGTAGATGGAGAATTTTTGCGTTAACAATGACAGTTAACTACACGCGCGCACTGTAGCAACACTATCCATGTACTGTAGGAACACTATTCACATACTTTATCAGCACTGTTCATGCACACAGATTACAAAATTTAAACAGGCCTACTAAAATTCAGTCCCAACAAATTTTAGTCCAAATAAATTTATCCGAATAAAGTTTGCCCAAAATAAGGTCACAATCCAAGTAAACAAAGTGTACACACTAAATGAGTTAAGTTTAAAATAAGGTCCACCAAAAAGACTTAGTCCAAAATAGTTTTAAATTAATTTTAGTCAAAAAATTATATTTAGTCCAAAATAAAATTTGTCCAAATAAATTTTAGTCTATAAAAATTATAAAGATATTGGAACTAAAAAAATCAGCCTCCAAAAAGTTGTAAAGTCCCAAACTCCAATTCTCAAAGCGCCATACACATAGAACCGAAACAAAACCCAATTAGTGTTGCAAACAACACTGAACAAACTTTTCTTCACAAAAAATAAGTTAACACACAACTATGCCAAAAATTAACTTACAACAAACAAAATCTAAATAGTCCAACACAACAACAAAAGTTTTTGGGTTTTAAACACCAAAACAAAAACTTCCTTTAACAGGAAAAAAAAAAAAATATATATATATATATATATAAGCGTATATATATAGAACAGTATATATATAAATAGATATGAACACTATATATAAACAGTAAATATATATCTATTAAAGTATATATATATATGCAGAGCCAATCAGAAGTGGACCTAAACAACGGGTTTATTAGCGAACCACCCCCAAATGACATAATTTTGGGGTGAAATTATATGAAAATCGGGTGAAGTGAGGGTTTTCTTGTAATTTCACCCCAAAACTACATCGTTTTGGGTGATCCGTTAGTAGCGCGTTATTTGAATCCGCTCCTGAACGATTCCGTATATATACGTATGTATAGATATATATATAACAGAGTTGTTTATATGTATATATGAAATAAAAAGAACAATTTACAACAGTTACCTCAAAAATGGAGTCCACCAAAAAAAACGCCGCCGAAAAAACGCAAGTATCGCCAGAACTACGAGGGACTACCGCCAAAAAAAAAATTCAAGCACCACCGGAATACTAAGGCCACCGAAAAACGCAAACAGCAACAAAAAGGAAAAAACACAAAAATGTGGCCGAGGGTCACCAGAAATAGGTGCAAACCCACCTTCTCAAACTCCAAAAAAAAAACTACCGGCAAATCCAAGAGAGCGTGGGAAAGATTTGTGTAAAAAAATCGAATCATCAGGTGTAAAACAACACGCCAAACAGTCTTTGAGACTACAAATAGTTTTGACATAAAACTAATAACCTCCATGAGTACAAAACTAACCCAAAAAAAATAAATAAGAATTTATAAAATCCGAAAATAGAAAATAAAAATAAATGAAACAAAAAAAAACATTTTAAATATATATATATATATATATATATATATATATATATATATATATATATATATTAAAAAATTTATCCAACGAGTCAAATAGAAAAAAAAAACAAATAGCAAAAAAAATATTAGAACCAGATTATGAGAATACAAAAATTGTTGACAAACAGTACAAAAGAAATTGTATTTTGACAAAAACAAATTGTACACTCGACAAAAATTATTTTTATATAAAAAATAATTTATGTATTAAATCAATATATGAAAATATGATTTAAGGTATAAAAAATAGATTTTAATAAAAATAAAAAATGCAAGAGCATATAAATTAACATTATTTGTCTCAAGATTGAGCCAACACAACAAGAATGAGATTTTCAATCTCCCCCTTTGGCCAATTTTGAGACAAACAAAATCGAGACTCAAAAAACAAAGAACAACACAAATTACATAACTCGACTATACACACGAGTCCTAAAAACAAAAGATTATATAACTCTACTAACAATAAGAGTCCTAATAAAAAATAGAAGAGTACATAACTTAACTAAACACAAGCATTCCTAAAAGATAAAAGAGAACATAACTCAACTAACAACAAGAAATCCTAAAATACTCAAAAAATTGTAAAATAGAATAATAAAATAGTCTCAAATTCTCCCCCTGTTTGTCTCAAAGGAACAAAGGGTAGGAAAGAATCCTACAAAATAAAGTTAGAACAACATAATATACAAATAAAAAGTACTAACAAAACAAAACTAAAACAAACTAAAGAAAAGTAGTTTGAAATTTTGGTACTACTTAACTCATCTTTCTTAATCCACTTAGATTTGACATTACGAGTAACAATCTTAAACAGGACAAAATTAACATGAGATTGAGAACAATCCTTAACAACATTAAACTTTAAATGGATCTTTGGCATATTTTTAACTCCATTTTGTTGTCTACTTAAACGCATACGACAAAATTGTCCTAAATGACCCGTTTTAAGACAAAAGTTGCATTTAAACACATGCCTATCATTGGATTTAGCATTATCATGAACGCTCACATGTTTAGCATATTCAGATTTTCTAGTTAAATTCAAACGCTCAAAACAAAATTGTTCTAAATGTATATATTTGGAACAAAAGTTGCACCGAAAAGTCTTGTTATCATCACGTTTAACATTATTCCAAGACAAGGTGAGCTGTTTTCTATTTTCAAAACTGTTTAAATTGGATTTTTATGACAAAATTGCTCTAAATGACCATATTTAGAGAAAAAATTACATTTATAAACAGATTTAATAGTATGTTTACACCTAGCATTCAAAGGCAATTTAGAATTTCTGCATATAGTGGGCAGTTTTTCAGAATCAAAATTCAACTTTCTATGACAAAACTGCTCTAAATGACCCATTTTAAAATAGAAATTATACTTAAAAACAGAATTTTCAGCATGTTTATTTCTATCAAAATGCATATTTTTGCCTAAAATAGCTTGATTCTGCCATTTCTGAAAACAGAATTTTTCAATATGGCCAATTTTAGAACAAAAACTGCATTTTAGAATAGGTTTGGCAGTTTTAACATTTCTCTTATTTTCAGTTTTTCAAAAACTGCCTATATTTACATTATTCTGCCCAATTCTCTTGTTGCAAAATTTTTCTAGATGGCCAATTTTAGAGCAAAAATTACATTCAAGAGAAGGCTTTGCAGTTTTGAAATTCCCAATATTTTAAATTTGCCTAAATCTGAATTATTTTGTCCTAACTTCTTAAAACAAAATTTTTCCAAATGCCTAGTTTTATGGCAAAAAGTACATTCAAAAATAGATTTACCACTTGTAGAACAACCCTTATTTTCAAAATGTTTATAAGACAACTTAATTTCATTCGAATCGGGAAATTGTTCCATAGAATTTATAAAATTGGTAACATCAAATTCTTTTCCTTCAAAACCAAGCCCTTTAGTAGGAACAAAATCAGAATAAGAGTTCATTGGATCATAACACGTATTTTCATTAATAGTTTTGATGGCATCACCGGCATTCCAATAACTCTTTAACTTTTCGAAGTGACTTCTAGTTCCTTTTTACATTCATCAAATTTAATTAAAACGACTTTTAGTTCAACTTGAGATTCATCATATTTACACAAAGATTCCTTGTTTTTAGTTTCAAGAGAATGATTAATTTCGGTTAACATGATAATCCTTTTATCTAAAATCGAAACATCATTTTCAAGTTCATCTATACGAAATTCAGATTCTCCGCACATTAACTTTATTTGATTGCTTAAAACGTTATTCTTAGCCACTAATCTAGAATTAATTTGGCCTAAATCAATGTAGTTCTCAAATGTGTTATCAATGGAAGTATTATCTACACAACCTTCTAAATTCGTACTCACACGCCCTTTTAAAATGGTAGAATCGTCTACAATTTCAGATTCATCAACATCATCAAAAATATTATTGTTGATGTAAAAAATTAGATTATCTCTAATTATTTAATTACAGATAAAATAAATAAGACAAAAGAATTTTTAAAGTGGTTCAGCCTTAAAAGAATGGCCTACGTCCACTGTTTTAGTTATTGCTGAGTGTTTGGGAATTCTCGATAACAAGATTTTTACCAAGAAATTTCGAGTCCCCATACAATGAGGATGATACAATGTATTTATAGCCCTGAGGTTGTACATGTGAAAGGATAATACATAGTTGTTCAATAAGAGTATACATCTGTATGATAATAATCAGCATTTAATGTGCATTTAACCCTCTTAATTGTCTGGTAATAAATGCTTTGATCGAGGTGCAGCTCGGACCGCCTAAGTATCTCGGTATCCATGAGTTGCTCGGTGCAGTAAAGTTCCTCGGAGAGCACCTATTGCTCGGAGTATCTGAGTTAGTCGGGGAAATTGAGTTCCTCGAAGTCAAGGTGTTGTTCATAAGTGTTTGTTATTGCCACGTAGATTGCCACGTGTCTCCACTTAATTGAGCCATGTCAGTAGACTAAATTTGGTATCAACAGAACCCCCAATGTTTCACAATTCGAGAATGAGGTGTGGAACATTCTTCTCGAAATATGGCGGGATTAAATGGTCATCCTAAATTTTAGGAGTGTTTTCTTTGCATTTATTTTTCTTTTCGAATTCATAGAATCAGACTTTTTGAATTTTTCTAACTGCTTCGATCTCCGCGTCTTTTTTTGTCCTTTTAGCCGCCGGTAGCGTAAACGTCTCCCTTTTTAATCATTATTTTTACCCCTTCCCAAGGTAAGGTATTTAAGCATTGCAGAAAATCCTATCGTCTCTTCCCTTTTTCAAATCTGTATCTTTGAGTTCTCCATTTCTTCTCTATCATGTGCGTTCATTCCTTCCATCGTTCGTTGTCAACTGATCCATCCTTTTTCTGTAAGATCTTCTTCCTTCTTTTTTATTTCCTTTATTCATCATGGTTTACCTTATTGGGACGCTTGATATGTTTCGTTCTGATTTCTTTATTCCTTCATGGGTCGTTTTAGAGGAACTTTCTGAACCTCCAGATTATTTTCGTTTGCCTGAGGGACATTGGTTCCCCAGTCTCTTTATAGCTGAATGTGGCTTTTCTTTTCCTCCAAACCCCTTGTGTCTGGAATTCTGTCAATATTTTGACGTGGTTCTTGTAAAAATAGTCTCCAATACATGGAGAATAGTTAATGGAGTCCATAAGTTAAATCAGATTCATGAAACTTGTATAGGAATTCCAGAAATTATATTTTGCTATAGATGGGCTGTCAGCGACAGTACTTTTTACTTGAAAACTAGGTTTTTAAATAGGGTTTTAGTCGTCAATCTCCCAGATGCCAACAGGGACTACTTCGAGCATGGTGTTGTTATGAAAAAATGGCAACATGCTCCGCTAAGTGGAAATGATGTGTATCAGGGTCCTAGATGCCCTCTATATGGCAATGGGATAGGTTGTTTTTATTTTAATTTATTTTTGAAATTATGCTTTCTTTGTGTTTGATAAAACGTGTCACTGATATTTTAATTTTGATTTATTTGCAGTTGACATCAAGAGAAGGTCACCAAAAGTTACAGAAGTTAATTTAAAGCATCTGAAACTTATCTGGGGTTTGCATCAAACTGTTGCTGACGAACACATCAGATCAGCTTCATACTTGTTGCAGTATAAGAGTTACACCTCGTCTTTTACTACTCGTCCAGTGATAAGTGACGTAGAACCAGTATCAGCTTCTGAAAGTTCTTCAGATGGGTCACATATTCCTCTGAGTGAAAGAATAAAGGGAAGAAGAGCTCCTGCCCTCTTCGAAAAATCTGCCTCTGTTGCTGGAGAGGCAAAGAAAAGCAAGCACGACGTCCCACAAGGGACAAGACAACTTGATGCACCTCCTCCAACTGTTACTGTGAAGGTTGCCGATAATCCCCCTGTGGCTCCGAGCAAGGTTGCAGATGTTTCCTCTCCAAGCGAGGTTATAGTTATATCACCGACCAAGACGACATCCTTGGTCGAGAATGTTCATGTTCCCACGAGGAAGCTGAAGAAGAGCTCCTCGGTCAATTTGGCTGAATCCATCTCTCAGCCCCTGACTACTGGAAGTGATGTTCCCACTTTTGTTACTCCGAGCTCTGCCATGAGCTCGGTGAAGTTTTGGATCATCCCCGAGATCCAAGGTATTGAAGAAAATCTTTCCCGGGATAGGGTTACCACTTTGGCAGCTCAGCACATTGCCTCAGTAAGTATTGCTAATCTAAACTTTCATTTTTCCATGTTATGTGCTAGCACTGACTTACAGTTATTTTCTTTTTCCAGTTGGTAACTTGTTTCAATACAATTCTGAAGAAGGACGAAGCCATCAAGGCGTCCATCTCCTCTGGTGGTGTAGAGGAGGCTTTTGTAGGTCTGACGCAGTCTTTAAAAGATTCTCGTCACAAGTATGTCGATGACAAAACTGCTTGGGAGAAACAGCTTAATTCCACCAAGCAGGAGAGGGATCAAGCTGTTGAAGTCTCCAAGGGGTTGGAGAGGAAAATAAAAGACTTGGAGGAGGAGAAGAACAAAAAGCTCGAGGGGAAGCTCCAAAATGCTGGAGAGCTTGAAAGTAAGCTCAAGTCTGCTGAGGAAGAGTTAAACAGGCTTCGTGAAGTAGGTCGTCAGAAGGAAGAAGTGGAGAATAAATTGAACGCTGCTGAAGAACTTCTGTCTGAGAAGCTTTCCTCGAAAAAAGTGAAAAGAAAATTGGCTATGAAAAAGTCCTTCAGTGCTGGCTGGGACAAAGGTTGGAATAAGGGTTTGGCTGTCATGGTCTCACAAATGGAGTATGGAAGCCTCAAATACTTCAGGGATGGTTGGGTGGCTGCTCTGACAGAGATGAATGTCGATGAGAACTCCGACCTGATTCAGCGACACATTCCTGGCCCCCCTCCTACTCCCGGGGAAGAAAAAGAGGACGAATCTGCCTCCGAGGAGTCTTCTATGATGGTCGGGGATCAAGTACCTACTGTTGAACTTCACTACGAACATCCCCAACCAACTATTACTCCTACCGAGCAGCTCCAGTTAACCAATATTTCAGCCGAGCAGCTTCCAGCACCCACCGAGCAACCTTATGTGCCATCCGAGCAACCTTCCTCTTCATCCCAGCCTCCCGAGAAAGTTTTGGGAGACAAGGAGAAGGTGTAGAGTTGTTTGGACTTTTCTCAAAGTTTTATTTTCTTTATCAAATGTAACTCTGAACTATCTACTTCTCTTTTATGATGCAATAAAATTTGAAATTTTGATTGTTCATACTGTTGATTCTCTTCTTCTCGCTCTGTCTGCATTTTATTGATTATTTCCATCTCTTTTCTTTACTAGTTTATGGCCAGAATGGAACTCTTGTCAGCTCATGATACAAAATTATTGAGACAATGCAATGAGTACTTCAAAGTTGGTCATACAAATATGATTGAAGCTCAAATCGTTGATATCCTCGATCAAGATGCTTCAAAGCAAGCAGTTGAAGCCTACCAGTATTTAAAGCGTCTGCTCGACCGGGCAGTGGCTAACAATGAAGCGTATTATGAAATAATTGAAGACCTCCAGGGCACTCTTGAGGAGCTTCAACAACAATACAAGGAGTCTACAACCCTTTTGCACCAGGGATATGAGAAGAAGTATCAGCAACTAAGTGCTGATAAAGGATATGATAGATTGATTGTTGCCTATGATGTGAAGGAGAGAACTTTGAAAACCGAGGTCGAAGAGCACAGGCAGATAGCTAAGTTGCTGGAGCAGGAAAACAATAACCTGCGAAGAGAGATATCTCAGTTGAAGTCTGCAGCATCTTCCTCGAACGCCTTAGTCCCTGTCAACGACGAGGGTTTCTCTTTCTTAGAGGTCGAAAATGCCAATTTGAGAGACGAATTGGAGACTTTGAAGAGAACTGGAGCCTCTACTTCTTCTCGCGATCAAGCAAGAGGTTCTCGGGGACGAGCAAGAGCTGCTCAGCTTATTATTGAAGAGCAAAGAACTCAATCAGCTTTGGAGAATCAGGCCTTTCAGCTAATGGCGAAGAATCAAGCATTAGCAGAGATGTCCAAGAAAATTATGAATTTGGATGAGCAGCTCTCTGCACAAAAGTCTGCCTTGGAGAATAAAAAACTTTTCGTAAAAAATCTCCACGAGCAGCTGGAAAGGTTGACTTATCAATTCCACAAGCAACCTAGAGAATTTTGGATGGCTGGCTATAATGAAGCCCTCTATCACCTCGATGACCGGATTCAGCAGTCGAATAACGAGGGGTATAAGCAAGGATGGTTAAATGCCTTGGGTGTGCTACAATTGGAACAAGGTCACTATTTGTGGGATTACTATAATCCTGGGTTGCTCGACCTGCCAGTGCCACCATTCAAACTCGACATGAGCTGGATTCCTGCTCGGGCAATCCCTCAGTGTTTGATTTCCAAATATCTTGGCGACTACAGTTTCCATTCCAATGTTGAGATATCTCGCTCGGAGCATCTACTCGATCGTCCATCTGTGATGAACATCAGGATGCTCAAAGACCTTAATTTCATAAATTCCCCTAATGCTTTAGACGATCCTCCTGCTGACGGGGAACCTGTTTCAAAAGCAGAGGGGAAGAAACCAATAGAATAGGAATCTTGATGTAATAATTAATATGTATTTCATTCTTGATGTATTTTTCTCTAGAGTTAATGAAAGACTTCTAGTTTTACTTGCAATTTCGATTGTCTTGAAAATATTTTGTAAAACATTTCTTTTTATTTACTAATGAATGTGCACGTATATCTGTTAAAAAGATAGAAATATTTTGTGTTACTTTAAATTGCTGATCAACTAAAGTTGGTGAAAATTTATTGTTGACTATCTTAATTTGATGATAATCATTTGCCGACCAACCAGAGTTGATGATATTTCCTTTTTTGACCAACTATTTAAAATGTCATAACCAACTGTTTCCGACCAACCGGAGTTGGTGTCTTTCGTTCTCAACCAACCTTAGATGGTAATTTTTTTTTTTTACCAACCTTAGTTGGTGGATTTTCTTCCCAACCAACCGGAGTTGGTATTTCTGGGAAATTTTTATTCCCGACCAACTTATAGTTGGTGGATTTTCTTCCCAACCAACCGGAGTTGGTATTTCTGGGAAATTTTTGTTCCCAACCAACCGGAGTTGGTATTTCTGGGAAATTTTTATTCCCGACCAACTTATAGTTGGTAGATTTTCTTCCCAACCAACTGGAGTTGGTATTTCTGGGAAATTTTTATTCCCGGCCAACTTATAGTTGGTCGATTTTCTTCCCAACGAACCGGAGTTGGTATCTCTGGGAAGTTTTTATACCCAACCAACCGGAGTTGGTATATCTGGGAAATTTTTATTCCCGACCAACTTATAGTTGGTGGATTTTCTTCCCAACCAACCGGAGTTGGTATTTCTGGGAATTTTTTGTTCCCAACCAACCGGAGTTGGTATTTCTGGGAAATTTTTGTTCCCAACCAACCGGAGTTGGTATTTCTGGGAAATTTTTATTTCCGACCAACTTATAGTTGGTGGATTTTCTTCCCAACCAACCGGAGTTGGTATTTCTGGGAAATTTTTATTCCCGACCAACTTATAGTTGGTCGATTTTCTTCCCAACCAACCGGAGTTGGTATTTCTGGGAAATTTTTATGCGTAGTGTGCAGCACTAGTACTCCGAAAAAATTTCAACAAAAAGAGAGAATTAGGCGAAATAACCAAAACTTTATTCATATCGAAGAAAACTGCATTATATAGAGATGAGACTACTGATAATATTTACGAAGATGCTCTGCATTCCATGCATTCTTAAACTCCTCCCCTTCTAAAGTTTCAATTCTATATGTCCCTGGTCGAACAAGCTCTGTTACTCTGTAGGGCTCATGCCAGTTAGCTTCTAGTTCATTGTGTTTTTGAATTACTTTGTTCAGCACATAGTTCCCTTCTTTCAGGTCGCATTTCTTCACTCTCTTGTTGTAGAACAAAGTTGTTCGTTGCTGGTAAACAGCATTCCTGATGGCTGCTTCTTCTCTAACTTCCTCGAGCATGTCCACCTTCTCATCAAGTCGCTGGCAGGGGAATGGAAGTTCAACACTCGCTGTGTTGGGAGGCCCAGTTCGGCAGGTATAACAGTTTCACTTCCAAATGCCAGTATATATGGAGATTCTCCTGTTGCTGCTCGGGGATTAGTACGATAAGCCCACAGTACAAAATGTAGCTAGTTGATCCAATTTGCCTTTGCATCATTTAATCTTTTCTTCAAGCCATTCAGCAGTGTCCTATTCGTCACTTCAGTTTGCCCATTGCTTTGGGGATGGCCTGGTGCAGAGTGGGTTTTTAGTATGTTCGACTGATGACAATATGCAGCGAACTCCTCATTATCAAATTGTGTTCCATGGTCGGTGATGAATGCATGGGGAAGACCATATCTACAGATGATATTTTTCCAAATAAATTGGTACACTTTTTCGTACGTCATGTCGACAAGCGGCTCGGCTTCCACCCACTTAGTAAAGAAATCCACTGCGACGACGAGATATTTAAATCTTCCTCTGGTCGTTGGAATTGGCCCAACCAAGTCAATTCCCCACATGGCAAATGGCCAAGGGGAAGTAATGGGTGTCAACAATGCTTGGGGAGTTCTTCGAATAGTGGAGAAGCATTAACATTTGTCACATTTTTTTGCATAGGTTATGCAATCAACCCTCATTGTCGGCCAATAGTATCCCTGCGTCATTATCCTTTGCAGAAGTGTCCGACCTGCTACATGGGCTCCACAAGACCCTTCATAGACTTCTTCGATCAAGTCTTTCACCTCGGCGGGATATACACATCTCTGCAAGCCAGCTATAATTCCACGTCTATATAGAACACCATTGGTTAATACATAATTAGCAGCTTTAAACTTTAGTTTCTTGGCTGCGAGTTTATCAGTTGGCAAATGCCCTTTTTCAATATATGCCCTGATAGGATCCATCAAAAATGGTCCTAAATCAAGGGTAATAAAGTTCATCATAAGATCTTCATCTATGCTCCGACTAGCCAAGACTTCAATTGGGATTGTTCTCCGTAGCTCGGCGCGTGTGGCTGATGCTAAACGAGCTAAGGCATCTGCTCTGGCATTCTCCAATCATGGTATTCTAATTATCTGCACTGCCATTAGACTTGATAAAATTTCCATCGCTTTTGCATGATACCTGATCATTAATTCTCCTTTGGCTGCATATACTCCCAGTATTTGATTTACGATCAACTGCGAGTCACTGAATACAATAACTTGCTCTGCCCCCATGGTTTTTGCCAGATTAAGGCCTGCAATCATAGCTTCATATTCAGCCTCATTATTAGAAGCTTTGAATTGGAAGCGCAGAGCATATTCCATATCGACCTCATCCGAGCTGTTTAAAACAATCCCTGCCCCACAGCCTGTAGTGCAAGATGAGCCATCCACATATAGGTTCCATATAGGTACCTCGTCTTCAAATTTTTGATTAGACAGAGTTACTCGATGAAACATTTGCTGCTTCCTTTTGTCTTCATCCAGCGCTTCTTTCTGCTCGTCGGCAAGCTTCTCTTGCTCGCCGACCAACTTCTCTTACTCGTCGACCAACTTCTTTTGTTTGTCGACCAACGTAAGTTGATCAGTGTTTAAATTCGATGATCCTGTAACATCCACAGGTTGGTCGGTATCTGGCTTTTGCTCCTCGGAGGTATCAGGGTAGGTGAACTCTGCTACAAAATCTGCTACTGACTGCCCTTTTAGTGCCGATCTAGGCTCATAAATTATATCATATTCACCGAGTTCTATTGCCCAATACATCAATCTCCCTGATTTTTCTGGCTCATGAAGAGCTTTCCTCAATGGCATATCGGTATACACGACTATGGTATGAGCCTGGAAGTATGGCCTTATTCTTCTACTCTCTTCGATCAGCGCCAAGGCCAACTTTTCCAGTCTTAGATATCTGATCTCTGCTCCTCGAAAGGCCTTATTAGTGTAATAAATTGGTTTTTGCACTCTATCCTCCACTCTTATTAATGCCGAGCTAACTCCATTTTCTGAAACTGTCAGATATAAGTATAATCTTTCTCCCATCACTGACCTAGACAATAGTGGAGGTGCTCCCAGATATTTCTTCAACTCTTGAAAGGCTTTCTCGCATTCTTCATTCCATTCAAACGTTTTTCGGAGTGTTTTAAAGAATGGAAGGCATCTATCCGTTGCTCGTAATACAAATCTGTTAAGTGTTGTCACTCGCCCTGTGAGACTTTGTACTTCCTTCTTCGTCGTTGGAGATCGCAGCCCTAATAGAGCTTTGATCTTTTCAGGGTTTGCTTCAATACCTCGTTGGTTGACAATATACCCGAGGAACATGCCTTCTCGTACTCCGAATATGCACTTTGTGGGATTCAACTTCATTTGATATTTATCTAGTTGATCAAAGGTCTGGCCTAAGTCAATTAGATGGTCAGCAGCTCTCTTGCTCTTTGTCAGCATATCATCAATATAAACTTCCATATTGCAACTGATTTTTTCTGCAAACACCTTGTTCATCAGCCGCTGATATGTTGCACCTGCATTTTTTAAATCAAAAGGCATAACATTATAACAATAAGTTCCCTAGGGGTAATGAAAGAGGTACTCTCCCTGTCTTCAGGTTTCATTTTAATCTGGTTGTAACCAGAATAAGCATTTATGAAGCTCAACAGCTCGTGTCCCGAGGTAGCATCCACTAATTGATCAATTTGGGGTGAAGGAAATTGATCCTTTGGGCATGCCTTGTTAAGGTCGGTAAAGTCCACACATCCTCCAGTTGTTGTTTTTCTTCTTCACCACTACTACATTTGTCAACCAGTCTGGATATTTGACATCGTCAATAAAGCAAGCTTTATGGAGCTTCTCGACCTCCTCTTGTATGGCTTGGTTCTTCTCGAGGCTGAACACTCTTCTTCTCTGCTTCACTGGCTTGATCTCCTTATTCACATTGACCTCGTGACATAAGAAATTTTGGTCTAATCCTAGCATATCCTCATGACTCCAAGCAAAAGATTATTTTCTACTTTTTAGGAAAACTATTAGTTCCTGTTTTAGTGATGCATCTAACGATGAACCTATTTGTGACACCCCGCCTAATTAAATACCGGGCGATCACTCCTTTATTAAATTAAAATCAAGGTGAACAGTTGGTTCATTCTTAGCATCACTGTCGAAAAATAATTTTTTTCCAATTTAACACCCTAATTAATTAAGCTAAGTGTTCAAACCATTTTCATACATACTTTCCAATTTTTATTTAATGAAAAATCATTTATTTTATTAACATTCAATAAGTAAGAAATCACACCACATTTAAATTCTGCAACATAATCCAAATAAATTTAATACATTCGTCAATCGAATGTCAACATACGAAATCTAAAGTCACACATATCCAAACTGAATAAATCCCATAATAACAATACTGGAAATAACTGAAATACGAATGTCCAATAACAACGGAATAATGGAAAGAGCTACACATGCCCAACTAGATGAAAATACTAAGAGTGGATCCAAATGAACGAAGTCGTCTAATCAAGAGACCTACAACTCCCACCTAAGCTGCAGCGCGTTCCTTCCAAGAGATCCTAAGCAAGACGCCCCTGTGGCTGGGCACCTGTAATACATACATATATATACAAGAGAGAGAGAGAGAGAGAAAGAAACGGGTCAGAGCCCGATAGTGTGTTTGATTTAAAATACATTTAGCAAGTATTTAAATTGATGCAGGCCAATGCAACAACATATTAGTGCGACACTCCCTTGAGAAATTTTCACCTCTCTTCTAATGTGCACACCTATCGCACTAACCTTCCCAACGGTTTGACTTATCATTTATCGCACTAATCTTCCCAATGATTTAACTAATCTTAAATCATTCGCAGGATTCAAAATATAACGATTCCATTATTTGAAAAGAATATTTCAATTAGTAAACAAAGTTCTCATTTTAACTTTATAAATCAATAAAGTTTTTTCAGTATCATATTATACTTTCTCAAAACAAGTATTTACAATTTGAGTCATCAACCATGTCCTACATATCAATTCACAATAGGTCGTCCCAAATTTTAGAATTTCATATATATATTAACTACTCGTAAAATATATATATATATATATATATATATATATATATATATATATATATATATATATATATAGAGATATCATAGCAGCACCCCAAATAATAACTATGGTGAGGGCATACTCTACTATCCAAATCCCCATATCACTCACATTAAGGGGAATGCAAATTCGGAATCACTCTCGAATTGTATTAACACATACTCAAACAATATTGAGACGAAGCATAGATTCCAAGTCTCTAAGAGGGCGGCATCTGTCTGCGTCCCTTAGGACCGTCTGAACTATCACTGCGATAGCCTGTACCAAGGATATCTATACACAAACAAGATGAGGCGAAGAATAGATTCCAAGTCTCTAAGAGGATGGCACATGCCGGCGTCTCTTAGGACCGTCTGAATTATCATTCCGATAGCCTGTACCAAGGATATCTATCTTCTAGGGTACAAGTCAATATCCCCCATAAAGGTCCCATCGAGATAAGACTGTCCCAGCGCGGAAACCTCAGGGATAGTAAATAGCGGGGGCATGATTTTCACACATAGATAGTATATGCATACACAATCATATAACTATACTAATATTACCATATCAATATTAGGTAAATTCTCAATTCCCATAATTACGACATTTCCATATTATCATAATTTAGTAAACACTTATAACGGTTCGTTTCTAACCTTGATTCGGTATTATTCCAACGTACCACACAACTCTCTTAGCTTTACTCTCCAAATTATAGAATTCAGTAGGTATACACATTTGTCCTAAAGTAACTCTTACGCGTCTCTCTCTTTAAGTCATAAATTTACCGACCCTTATGTAATTATCCTAAAATACAATCTTTGCCCGTCATCAAGGGTCCCAAAATTTATTCACATGTCCTACTGGTCTTCCCTATCTCCCAAAATATTTTATTAAGGATGCTCAAGAATTATCTCACAATAAATTGAATTTAACTCATTTAAAAAGGGAAATAGGAGTCTGCCAGGAGGGGTCGATCGATCGAGGTATGGGGCTCGATCGATCGAACCTTCGATCGATCGAAGCTCTAGGCTCGATCGATCGATCAAGCAGGTATTTCGATTTTCTGCAGAATTGCAATTACGGGTTCTACCAGTTTTCTTCATCCAAATCCATATTTTCCAAACCCAAACGTCCCAAAAATTCTACTACTAACATTATATCAATATACCAGACATTTTTAACATAAGGCATGTGTATTTCTATCATTTAAACATGGATTATCAACCCAAAATTTTATCTAATTATCAAGAACCCTAAAATTTTCTTAAACAGGTTTCTAACAAATTTTCTCCAGAATTTTCTTCTTATAATCATCAAAATTTCTTGGTTAAAGTCCTCTACATGGCAAGGTTTCCAGAATCATCATATAAACCAATACTACATGGATTTTCCTATCACAATTCGAGTTTTCTTCCATATATCTCATCCCTAATCATTCCTAAACTAATATGAAAATTGCACCAACGAAATAAGCAAGATAAACACTTGCCTGGGATTTTTGGTGTTATGATTTGCAGATGTTTTTGGTGTGGTTGCGTAGCCCGTTGCGCGATCTACGAGTTGGTGGTGGTGGCGATGCAAACGGTTGGATTTCGGGCCTTGAATTTGCCTTGAGAGCTCTCTCCTTCCTCTCCTATGGTCGTCACTTGTGTTTAGAGTTTCTAACCCTAGATGACAATCCAGATATCTGATATAACCCTTTGGATTTTCGTGGGTTTAATTACCCATAAATGTGAAATGTCCAAAATGCCCTCCCGGGGTACCACTTAGGCCTAAAAACGCCCCGAGACCCAAACTAAACCCCCGGGTACACTTTTCTGGCTATCTCGACCCTTCCGGACGCGTTGGCGCACTCAAAACGACCATACGAACGACTTATAAAATATTCACTTTTATTTATCAATATTTAGTCCCGACGCGACACGGGCGCGTCCCGATTCAAATTTCCAAAATTGTCATTTTATTCACTCGTGACATTCAATATAATCAATATCATATATTACTTTGCTCATTAGTAACATTCAACAAATTTCCCATAATTGCTAACTCTCGTCACGTTAATAATTATAACATAATTAATTTCCGAATTTTTATTAAATAATTAACTCACATTAAATTTAATAAATCCCCAAATTAATATAGCATAAAAATACGGGGTATTACACTATTTGAGTTGTTCGTTTCGGGTGTTCGTTGTCCAAAATGATATTTTCAGTAGCTTCCACTACTTGACCTTTCACGAGCTGCGACTCGTCTCTAGGATCCAATGTTTTAATCTCGGCACCTTCTTCCACTTGATAGGTAGTAGTATTTTTCCTAGATTCTTCCAGTTCTTCTTGCTCAGCAGATGAGTAGTAACATTCCCAAGCTACTTTTTGGTCACCCTTTACAACTCCTACTCCAAAATTGGTTGGAAATTTCAGGCATTGATGTACCGTAGATTGTACTTCTTCGAACTTCTTCAATCTTACCCTTCCCATAATGATATTGTAAGCTGACTGGACATTCTTATCCATCACAGAGAAACGTACTCTTTCTGTTCGACAAGCGGGCCATGTGCCGATGAATATATCCAACTTCATCGTCCCAAGTGGAAAAACTTTCTCGCCAGCAAACCCAAGGAGGGGCCTGTGATAAGGTTCCAACTGAGACAACTTCAGATTTAAACTATCGAAGCACGAGTAGAACATGATATCCGCCGAGCTACCATTATCCACCAGTACTCTTGAGATTATTACTTCCTTCATCCTCATTTTGATCACCAGTGGATCATCATGAGGATATAGTATACCTGCGAGGTCGTTCTTGGAGAAACCAATGACCAATTTTTCTTTGTTCACCTTTCTCGGGCAATCATCCTCAGCTAGATTTATTCGCTGAATGTATGAATAAGCTTGAGCTTCATTGAGGTAAGCTTTCCTTTCCGCAGTAAGGTCCCTACCTCCTGCATCTCCACCTGTAATAACGTTACAATCAAATGATCCAAAACGAATTGAAAATACCTCACGTTCTGGCTGTCTTGGTTTCTTGGGGAGATCAGGGTCGTCTTCTAGATCATCTTCATGATCTCTTTTCTTATTTTCTTCTGATCGACGAGGAGATATAGAATATCTGCCTTGCTTGGTCGTTGCTTTTTCTTTCATTTCTTCGATCAACATACTTGGTCAGCTTTCCTCGTCTGATGAGTGCTTCGATTTCATTCTGGAGAGTTATGCAATTTTTGGTTGTGTGACCATGGTCTTTATGGAACTCGCAGTATTTGGCCTTATTTCTCTTGTCAGGATCCGACTTCATTTTCTCAGGCCAGTTTAGTTCCTCGCTGTTCTTGATCTCTTCCAGAACATGGTTTATGTCTACTTTCAAAGGAGTGTAATTTTTAAATTTCTTCAATACTTCCCATGATGGCTTTGTTTTTGACTGCTTATCACCACCATTGTTCTTATGTTCTTTCTTCTTAGCCTTATCAACTTCCCCCTTGGTCTCTTTAGTGTCCATGTTCTTCTTCGCAGTCATAGCCTCCTCGGCATTCATGAATTTGGCCGCTTTTGCCATTAGTTCTGACATGATTCTGGGTGGATCTTTAGCCAAAGTGTAGTACAATTTATTGGGCAACAGTCCACTCTTCAAAGCTGTAATTGTTGTTTTTTCCTCGTAATCAATAACTTCAAGCTTCTCGTTATTGAAACGAGTTAGGTAATCCCTGGTGCTCTCACCTGTTTTTTGTCTAACGCTTAACAAATGTGCAACTCGTTTAACTGGTTTTGCTCCAAAACAGAAATTTCCAATGAAGAGCTCGGTCAATTGAAAGAAAGTTGATATCTTCCCCCGGGGAAGATTATTGTACCATATTTGTGCAGATCTGGTAAGAGTTCCCGAAAATGCCCTGCATCTCATCTCGTCTAGCACGGCATAGATGTCGGCAGCAGCTTGGTATTATTCTATATGAAGGACAGGGTCAGTTTTTCCATCATATTTAGGGGTCACAACAGGTGCTTTGAACTTCGATGGTGTGGGAAAATCCCCAATTGCCTGTATAAAAGGCGTCCCTTGGACAAAGGTTCTTTGTAGAGGATTTTTTGCCTTAACCATTTCCCCTAGTTTATCCTCCAACCTTTAAATAGAGCCTTTCCATGCATCCTTTCCCTCCTCGGGCCTGTTGGTTCGAGCAATTGATCGTGTTGAAGTCATTTCCTGAGATCTATCTCGTCGAGCAACAAGGTGTGATTGGGCAGAACCTTCTCTTAGATCAGATGGTCGTTGAAAGTTTCTCGACACAGCCTTAGGAGGACTTTTATTCTTCCTAGGCCCCAATCGATCAAAAGGAGATACCCTACTTAATCTTTCCAGTGCACTAGTCCTTTCTGGAGAGAGAGAGTGATGCGCTGTTCAGTATTTGTGGCTCGTACTGACGAAGTTCGACCCGGTTGATAAGAAAAATCATCAGATTTCTCAATACAATATGAATCGCTTTACCTAATGCGTGAAGAAACTAAACGAGTATTTCTTTGAACACTTCGTTGTCCTGAATAGGTCGACGCTCCACCTTGGATAGTTTGCATGAGTTGTCGCATAGTTTCTTGCATAGTCGTTTGTCCTTGAGCCAAACTTGCCATAATTCCAGCTAGATCTTGGAAATTTGGAGGTGCGGATGGATTCGGGGGGTTTCCAGCGTTTCGATTACTGGATTCAGGATTATCAGTCATTGGTGACAAATTGTTTTGGTGAAAAACGAGAATTTCAGTCGATTCTCACAGTCGGCGTCAATCTGTTGATGTAAAAAATTAGATTATCTCTAATTATTTAATCACAGATAAAATAAATAAGACAAAAGAATTTTTAAAGTGGTTCAGCCTTAAAAGAATGGCCTACGTCCACTGTTTTTGTTATTGCTGAGTGTTTGGGAATTCTCAATAACGAGATTTTTACCAAGAAATTTCGAGTCCTCATACAAAGAGGATGATACAATGTATTTATATCCCTAACGCTGTACATGTGAAAGGATAATACATAGTTGTCCAATAAGCGTATACATTTGTATGATAATAATCAGCATTTAATGCGCATTTAATCCTCTTAATTATCTGGTAATAAATGCTCTGATAGAGGTGCAGCTCGAACCGCCTAAGCTGCTCGGACAACCTAAGTATCTCGGTATCCATGAGTTGCTCGGTGCAGTAAAGTTCCTCAGAGAGCACATATTGTTCAGAGTATCTGAGTTAGTCGGGGAAATTGAGTTCCTCGAAGTCAAGGTGTTATTCAGAAGTGTTTGTTATTGCCACGTAGATTGCCACGTGTCTCCACTTAATTGAGCCATGTCAGCAGACTAAATTTGGTATTAACAATTATCAAAATTAGATATGGAAGCTGTGAATGTAGAGTGACATGGAGTAGGTGAAGTACGAGATAAAATCACTTTGTCTAAAACAGAATTATCTACACATAAATCGGAATCATCTGAACTAGTAGATACGCAATCATTAATGTCCTCGGATATAAAGACAGCACGCGAGGGAAAAACAACTAAATTACCACAACTAGTATCGCTATCACAAATAGAGATATCATCGCATAAACTAGATAAATGGGTAGAAGATAGTGAAATGTCCCAAGCATCTAAAGATGTAGTGCAAGATGAAATATCTTTAATTTCGGTTGCACCCATCGCCCGGCAAAAATCATTCTCGCTTTTAAGGTCAAATTATGAAAAAGACGTTGACTCTCTAAAACATTCATAAAGGGACTTTCGAGTAGAAAAATCAGCATCACCATATAAGTTTCCCGTATTTAAAAAATAGATTCTAAATGATATAAAATATAAATTTTAAAAAGGAGTTTAGGATCTTTGCGGAATAAAAACTTTATAAAGTGAATCCTGAAGCTCTGCTACCACTTGAAAAGACCTAAGGGTCACACTAGTAAGGACCAAAGGGTAATTGCTAATGCGTATTTGGTTATTTAAAAATTCTCCAACTCTTTTAAATCTTTAATACAAAATATATTATAAATTTTAAGTGAGAAAACACTGACGCACACTAGTTAGTAAAATGTGATGATGCTAGATGTAAAGAATAATTCCCTTTAAGAATGAGATGAGAAAAATTAGAGTGTGACATAAGTATTTGTTCTCGAGGAACCCACCTTAGTGGTAAACCCCGTGACCCTTGTCCCAGGACAGTACGCGCACCCAAGTCCACTATTACCAATTATGAGTTACAAATTATAGCCCTCCAAGTTCACCATGAATTAAACTAAATAAATACACACCCATATTAACTAGCCTAGTCTAAAACAACCCAACTTGACTGCGTATCAGTAAACTCAATAATACCCCGGTAATAGGGACTATCACTCGCTCACAACACACGCAACACTAATACCAATGTTTAGATATAGAATTTAGCAATCCAGTGTATATGAAATAGTTATGCCAATACAAAACCAGTATACCCAGGCACAAACTAAACAACCCCACAATATTAAATCTATCTAAACAACCCAGGTAGTGAACGCGTGAGACACACACACAACTACACACTCAAACCCAATACCCCGTGTAGATGTGCAAAACAGATATAATAATAAATATTGTTTTAAATCAAAACAACAAAATAATCTTGTTAAATAAAATAGACCAAACAACCAAGGTTTAAATCTATTTTAATTGTCAAAACAAATTACCAATCAGTGACTAAGTGAAAGGTAAGATAATATTGAATTAATCAATACTAAAAAGAATGATTAAATATTAAGTCCCAAGACACAAGTAAGGTATTCCTTAATATTTAATATTCAAGTAAAGATTAATCCTAAAAATAAATTTAGTTGGCGCAAATGACCACATATAAAATAGGAAATAAACTTCCAAAAATTGTGTCGCGCAACTAAAATAAAAATTAACTTAACACCAAATAGAATATGAATCAATTTAAACCAGTGTTATGTTAAAATATTAAGTCCAAGTAAAATGAGCAAAAGATAAATATGTGTAGCACCTAGCTCATACAAATTAGGACTTAATTAAAATAAATAAAAGAAAGTTACAAGTATTAAATTTCAAATTCAGTATAAACCAATACTATGACAAGGGTTGGATTAAATACCCATACACACATAAACTCTACCTAAGGTATAAAAGAATACAACAAAAAGTATTCAACTTAAGCAATAAAAAGTGTAAAAGTCAAATGGTGTCCAATCCAAGTCAAGTGAGTACGAGATAAAGAGTGTAGCACTCGACTCACTAAAATAGGAATGGTTTAACTAATATAAAATTTAAATAAATAAAGATTATTATGCTTTAAGTCTACACACTAATTAAACCTAACTAAATAAAGTGAACACACAAAAGTTCAACTTAGAGGGTATAACTAGTTAAAGGCACAAACCAAATATCTTTATTCCCAAATAAATTAAATTTAAATTAGATTTAAATAAAATATTATTTTAATAAAAATATATGTGACACAAACAAGTAGTTAACTCCCATAAACAGGTGTACACACACAAAGGCAGTTAACTACACGCGCGCACTGTAGCAACACTATCCACGTATTGTAGCAACACTATTCATGTACTTTATCAACACTGTTCACGCACACAGATTACAAAATTTAAACAGGCCTACTAAAATTTAGTCCCAACAAATTTTAGCCCAAATAAATTTATCCAAATAAAGTTTGCCCAAAATAAGGTCACAGTCCAAGTAAACAAAGTGTACACACACTAAATGAGTTGGGTGTAAAATAAGGTCCAACAAACACCCAATAAAAAGGCTTAGTCCAAAACAGTTTCAAATTAATTTTAGTCAAAAAATTATACTTAGTCCAAAATGAAATTTGTCCAAATAAATTTTAGTGTATAAAAATTATAAAGATATTGGAACTAAAAAAATCAGCCTCTAAAAAGTTGTAAAGTTCCAAACTCCAATTCTCAAAGCTCCATACACAAAGAACCCTAACAAAACCCAATTAGTGTTGCAAACAACACTGAACCAACTTTTCTTTCACAAAAAATAAGTTAACACACAACTATGCCAAAAATTAACTTACAGCAAACAAAATCTAAATAGTCCACCCCAACAACAAACGTTTTTGGGTTTTAAACACCAAAACAAAAACTTGCTTTAACAGGAAAAAAAAAAATATATATATATATAAGCGTATATATATAGATAGATAGATAGATAGATAGATAGATAGATATGCACTGTCGGCCCAAGGGGTAGGCCAATGAGGCAACCGCCTTGGGCCCCCAAATTTGACATAAATTTTTAGGCCCAATTTTTTTATTAGTATGCTGTATAAATTTTTAGGCCCAAAATTCCTTAAAGTAAAAACCCACTAACACCCCTCTATTCTTTATACCCAAAATAAACCCTACCCTTTATCATTCCAATCAAAGCTGCAGCCTTCTCTCTCTTCTCTCACTCTTAAGTGCTTTTACAAAATCTTCAAGATAGGAAAAGAAAAGTCAAGATCAAGAGGTTTTAATCCAAATATATTCACAATCAAGAAGTTTGTTTTTTTCCATATAATTTTTTTTTATCCGTCATTATTTAATAAATTAGGTTGTACTTTTTTTTAATGTTGTTAATTTTTTTATGTTTTTTCTTTTAATAAATTAGGTTGCATTTTTTTTTTTTAGTTAACTTAAAAAATGTTACTAATCTAAAAATTTGTTATTAATATATCATTAACTAAAAAAAATTTAGTTAATGACATATTAATAACAGATTTTTAGATTAGTAACATTTTTTAAGTTAACTAAAAAAAATCACAACCTAATTTATTAAAAGAAAAAACATAAAAAAATTAACAACATTAAAAAAGAGTACAACCTGATTTATGTTTGTTTTTTGTTCTAATGTTGTTTATTATTATTTATTTTTTGTTCTAAATGCTGTTATGTTTGTCCTAAATGCTAATATTTTTTGTGTAATAAGTTCATGATGTTAATTTTTTTAATGTATTTTCAGGATTTTTTTAGCGAAGAAAGGCTTTCAAGTTTGATTTACAAATTCAGCAAATCAGGTTCCATTGTTCCTTTATTTGGTTGCGGTTGGAATTTTTTAGATTGATTGTTGAATTATTGTGTATTTATACCATGCCTCCTAGAAAGTATGTTTCTGGATGGGACTTTTCCAAATGCGTGGATAGCTTGTAGAATATTATTGACTATACCAGTCACCGTTGCAACTGCAGAAAGAAGCTTTTCAAAGTTGAAATTAATCAAATCTTACCTTCGATCAACAATGTCACAAGAGAGGTTGAATGGACTAGCATTATTATCCATTGAAAAGGATATGATGAAAAAACTTGATTATCCAAGCTTGATTAGTGATTTTGCAACAAAAAAGGCGAGAAGATCATATTTTAATTAAAATTTTAAGTTTATTATCCTTGTTTTGTTTACTTTATTTTTAGGGGAGGAAGAAAAGCACTTGAGTGATAATTGTAGGTCTTTTGGTCAAGGTTGATTGTTTAAAAATGATACATTATATTTATTATTAGTATTCTGGCAGCTTATATATTTGAGTCATTTCCTATTATCTTGTAAAAATACAAAAATATATATTTTGTATAAAAAAAATTATTATATAAAACGCCTCATTTTACAAGTTTGTTTTGCGCCTCAAAACCTATGAGGCCGGCCCAGTAGATATGAACACTATATATAAACAGTAAATATATATTTATATACGAAGTGTTCCTAAACAACGGGTCTACTAGCGGATCACCCCAAACAACGTAGTTTTTGGGGTGAAATTACATGAAAATTGAGTGAAGTGAGGATTTTCTTGTAATTTCCCCCCAAAACTACTTCGTTTGGAGGTGATCCATTAGTAGCCCCGTTCTTTGACTCCGCTTCCGAACCGCTCCGTATATATATGTATGTATAGATATATATAACAGAGTTGTATATATGTATATATGAAATAAAAAAACAATTTACAACAGTTACCTCAAAAATGGAGTCCACCAAAAAAAACGCCGCAGAAAAAATGCGAGTATCGCCAGAACTACGAGGGACTACCGCCAAAAAAAAATTTCAAGCACCACCGGAATACTAAGGCCACCGGAAAACGCAAACAGCAACAAAAAAAACCACACAAACCCACCTTGTGTAAATGTAGAGAGAGAAAAGAGAAATGTTGGGTGGAAAAAAAATAAGAGACAGAGAGAGCTAATTGACCGTGTGTGTAAATAAGAGGGAGAGAGAGAAAAGAATAAAAAATTGTTGGTTTTGAAAAATCCCAAAAGGACAAAGCGTGAGAGAGAAAAAAATGAGACCATAATGTTGGCAGGTGGTGCTTTTGAGAGAGAGAAAGCGTGGGAAAGATTTGTGTAAAAAAATCAAATCATCAGGTGTAAAACAACACGCCAAACAGTCTTTGAGACTATAAATAGTTTTGACATAAAACTAACGCCCTTTAAAATCATGAGTACCAAGGGCGGCGCTAGGATTCCTCGGAGGGGTGGGCTAAAATTAGTAATGAATCTGATAATTTTTGTCAATGGGGCGGAAGTCTCAACCAATGTCCGGGGTTCAGGGCGATTTCCAAAGAGGAGAAATTTATTAAGTTTTTGTATCTATATATCTATGTTATTTTTATTTTCCAGCAATTTTTTAACCTTTACAAAATTTGAGATTATTTTTCAATAATATTTTAATTACAAGTAGCAATTTTTAACCCTTACATATTTTTTTTCCCAATTTGGGAGGGGTGGGCTACAGCCCTGGTGGGCCCACCCCTGGCTCCGCCCTTGATGAGTACAAAACTAATCCAAAAAAATAAATAAGAATTTACAAAATCTAAAAATAAAAAATAAAAATAAAAGAAACAAAAAAAAAACATTCTAAATATATATATATATATATTTTAAGAAAATTTATCCAACGAGTCAAATAGAAAAAAAAAACAAATATCAAAAAAAATATTAGACCCAGATTATGAGAATACAAAAATTGTTGGCAAACAGTACAAAAGAAATTGTATTTTGACAAAAACAAATTGTACACTCGACAAAAATTATTCTTATATATTAAATCAATACATGAACATATGATTTAAGGTATAAAAAATAGATTTTAATAAAAATAAAAAATGCAAGAGCATATAAATAATCATTGTTTGTCTCAAGATTGAGCCAACACAACAAGAATGAGATTAATGCGTTTTCATGACTTTCAAGGACGTGCAACCCGTTTTAAATTCCATAAAAAATTCCCTCATTAAAAGACAATGCTTTTTATTTTTCTTATGAGGCGATGAAACTAAAGCCTATTGGCCAATTTTTGGCATAAATTTCTTTTTATTGCCTTTTAATTTTTTTGGGCTCTTTTAAACCTCATTGGACCCCGGATAATTTTCAATTTCTCACTTTTTTAATCTATTTAAATGGTGGATTTATCGCAAAAGAAAAAATAAAATACCTTTTGCAGCCCTTTTTCGTTTTTCAAAATAAATCACACAAACGGTTTATATCATGCACTACTTTTTTGTCATGTTTATCGCATTTGGTTCGTTGTATACACAGAATTGAGATAGAAACACTCAACCAACATGTGATAGACAAGCATAAAAGTAAGACAAATCTCTGCATGTGTGCAATAAAGGACAAATGAGTTAAACATATAGGTAGCAACACTATATATCATCTCAAAGACTCCAAACTTTGTAAACCACATGAATGACACAACATATTATCTCAAAATACTATCAAATAGTCACATGGATAAGGAATGAAATTGTGACTCGCCCATCCTAAGTGTCCATTCATATACGATGTAAACAAAATATAACTCTTTTTGGATTTTTCGAAAAACAATTTATTAAAAATAAAATGATAATCTTTTTGTATTTTTCGAACACTGTTCAGAATCAACCCAACATTACCAAATAATATAACAATATGAACCAGAGTACTGCAAATAGAAAATCTTCAGGGTCGCTTGAACGACAAGGGTTATCGCGAGAAGCTTCTTCGTGGACATCAATAGTTGCTCGAATGAAAATCCCTCTAGTTTGAACGAGAAAAAAAATTCACAGTTTATCCAAAATGTCATCCATTTTTGTCCAGTGAAATATTTTGTGAAAATAGTTCCTGGAATGGGAAAATAGATCCAAAACAATGCTAAAATAGTAGCAAAAATAAGAAAATAATGTAAACTACAAAATGATACATACTAGCAATAGGGACAAATTGTCATCATGTAAATCATCCTATGCTAGTAAAAAGTCTAAACCTTATCCATTAGGTGCGGAGGAGTTTTCCAAAGATGGCGACATCCTATGAAAAACTTCCATTAAATCATGTGAGGCCTTGACCAAAAACTTTACTTGCTTTCGAATATGTGCAAACTCTCTATCACTATGTGCAAGCAAAGAATCATGAGTGGGTGCATGTGTGTGAACGTGTGTAGAACCAAAGCGTGACACATTACCCAACTGAAAACAAACTCCCTAAGTTGTCCTCTCTTTTTGCAATGGGAGCAAACATAAACAAGCCTAGGTACACCTCTCTCAAAACGTCTCTTACGGGCTCTACTAACAGGTATAGGATGCCTGGGTGGGTCGGGTAGAGAGTCATGTGGATCTAACACTAAAGTAGGAACCGACTCAGGTGCAATAAAAGAAGTGGATGCACCATCGTGACTTATTCCTATACTCTCACCATTACCCAAAATGGGATTGAGAACCCTCTTTTCACCTTTCTCAGATGCGTTCTCTAAAGGGACTTTGACCTCCCGAGCACGTTCAAGATCACTCTCGAGTTGGGATACACATGTCATCAGACTAGGCAACGTGTTGGTCAAGTCAAACTTTTCCCTTCTTAAAACTACTTTCTCTCTCTCAAAATATAAAACCCGATAACCTAAATCCCTATTATACTTCTTTGTTTTCAAGGTCTCGGTGTATAAATCCCTAAAAGATTTTTGGAGCCCACTTTCATCTCCACTCTCAAACTTGCTCTCATCATTATCTCTCTCGTGAACACTATTATCGTGGGACAAAGTGGGTGTGCTTACACGACTCGAAAAGGCTATAAACTTCCCTTGTGATTTTTCATCCCTGGTATCACTCAAATCTTCCTCACTATCACTAAGGATGGCAGGCATGGCTACATTCTTCCCTTTTGTCCTTAGCCAAGTAGGACACTCAAATGCTATATGTCATTTACCTTTACACTCAAAACAAGTCATATCATCTAATTCTTCCTCACCCTCTTCTTCTTTATCACCCTCTCTCTCTTTTTCACTACCTTCTTTGGCCTTTCTTTCTTTTTATTTTTCTCAAAAGCATTTTTATTGGAAAAATTATTTTTGTTCATTTTGAGAAACTTTTTTAAAAATTTCGCAAATAAGCCCACATCGTCAATGCTAAACTCTCCCTCAGAATCAGACTCATAAACTCTCTCTTTCTTTTTCTTCCTAGCTTGAGTCTTTAAAGCGAAGCCTTTATCCTTAGCCTTAATTGTTTAGAGAAACATATGAATATCATAAGTTTGTAAGTATCCTACGATCTCTTCTAACTTAATTGAATTTAACTTTCCCAACAAATTCAAAACAATGACTTTAGGAATAAAACGTTTCAGGAGAGATCTCAAAATCTTTTTAACGACATGTGTGTTATCAATTGGCTTACCTAAATTAAAACTTGAGTTAACAATGTCTGACAAACGTGCATAAAACTCATCAAAACATTTGGACTCAGACATGGTGATAGTCTCAAAGTGGGTGGCCAAATTTTGTAACTTTGATTCTTTAACCGCGTTCGTACCCTCATGTGTCAATTGGAGCATATCCCATGCCTCTTTAGATGTGGTGCATGTCAAAATTTGGCAAAATTAGTCGGGAGTGATGATTCTAGAAATAGCACTCAAACCATGGGAATAAAAATTAGACATTTTAAAATCATCTTCAGTCCAATCCGACATAGGTCTCAAAGAGGTGATATTATTAGAAGTGACAGTGGGAGGAGTCCAACCTCTTTTACCAAGCAACCAAACATGTTCGTCAATGGCTGTCAAATGTGATTTCATACGGGCTTTTCAATAGGCATAACTGGACCCGTCAAAAATAGGCATTCAATTATATAAGTGATCCATCGAAAAGTTGCGATTTTTCAAGAACTGATTTTTCAAAAAAAAATCAATATCACACAATTTTGCGAAAAAATAGGCATACGGGATAAATTAGTGTAACCTGCTCTGATACTAATTTGTAAAAAGCCGTGTTCGATACTGATTCAAATGGATCCACAAATTTTCAAATCAAACTTATTTAATTAGATGTCTAAATTTGCTTAAACTAAACTCCAATTTTATTTAGCCCCAAAACAGGCATCTACATGTCAAATCAAATCAATAAATTAAACCAAGCGATGATTAAGCTAACAAACACAAATTTCAGGAAAAAATTCCTTTTGGGTAAAAACCTTTTTATTTCCACTATAATTTGTAAAAGACGATTTACACTGATTATAATGAAAATACAATTGACATACAAAACACCTGCATGTGTCGGTTCGTAGTCGTTAGCCCAGGAACACCGCAACACTACCTATAACAGGCAGTCGATCAGCCCAGTACCTCCCAAAAGTGGTACCTATTCTCAGGCGAGTAGCTTCCAAGGCACCTAGTGTAGTAGCATAAATCCCAGCATATGTCTTGGGTTCCACAAAATGACTCACACAAAAGTAATTGGGATTTGTAAATTGTAAAACAAAAGCTTTGAACCCTTTAAATAGTTGGAGAAGAAAACAAACACTTAAAAATGTATTATGTTAAAAACAGTGTTTCTCCACGCCAAAACCAAGTAGTCTGACACCCAATATATAGAAGAATTGAGGCAGTGACGTGTCAGCCTAAATGACCTGTCGTTCGAACGACAGACGTCATCGTTTGAGTGAGACAGTTTCTCGTTCGAACGAGATGTTTTATCGTTTGAGCGATAGTGGCACTGATCCGAAAAAAAACTTCAGTCTTTGAAATAAGTTGGAAACCTCAGAAAGAAAAACTGTTACGGAATTAGAAAACTTTTATATAAAAAATCTTTTATAAGAAAATGTTTTTATAAAAATCATTTATAAAAAATTTATAAAAATCCCAACACTTTTAATGTGAAATGTAAATGGAACTTTAAACATAATTTTACCAAAATTGATCTTGTTGGGCATGAATGTTGAAGACTTCTTGAAATTCGGATCGTCTTTTGTAGATTTTAGCTTCCTCAATCATTCGATGACTGGTAGCGGTATACGGCATAATTAATTATGACGGACAATGTCCTTACAGTGTATGGACAAGGTAGCTCTCTTTCATACATTCTCAAAATGACAATAGGGGACTTGTGATATAACACCATAATTTGATGAATTCAAATTCAAAAAAATTGTTATATTTATCTCCTTTAAGGACGAGATAATGTTTAAATTATAAAATTAGTCCTTTATATTTATCTCGTCTAAGGACGGGACTATGTGTGAAAAAATTGTTAACTAGTGATCTCAAGATTATAATCCATTTAATTATGGTTAATTGTTTAAACATCAGAATAATTCATGCATACAAACATATAAAGACAACTTAAGTACGAGATAAAACTCTATTCATTCATCCATTCAAATATGACAGTAAACAACATAAGCATTTCCATTCAAAGGTGATGGTAAAATGTTCATAGATAGGAGTTACAAAACTAAATCAGAATCAAAAATCACAAGTGTTTTTAACGATTTACATTATAAGGGGCGATCGGCCACTGGAGGCCGCCCAGATAAGTGGAGAGACTAAAGAGTTATGTGCTAGGGTTTGTCTCATTAGAATTCAGATTCTCAATTTTGGCAGGAGCCAATCCACAGCTGCAGCATTGTTCTCAGCCTCAACGTTGTCAGAGTGTTTAGTCTCGTCCACCTGGTTGACTGTCTGAGTCATCGGCTTAGGCTACGTTGACCCCTCAATCTGGTTCAGAGCCGCCATGGCAAAAGGTTTGTCTAAGATGAAGGCTTCAAGTTGCTCAGACAGGTGGGTGATGTCAGGAAACTTCAGAGTCGTCCATCGTCAAGCAGTGTGAGCTCCCTTTTCAAGAAACTGCAAGTTGTATCCTAAGAACTCCTCTAAAGACTTAAAATCTTCAATAACTTGTCTATAAGCCTCCCTGATCTTACTTTCAACTGCCTTCTTCACTTTCCTATTAATCTGGATGCCATATTGGTTGTTCAGAGTTTTGATTGCTTTAGCATAGGTGGTGTTAAGGTTGTTGATTGCCTCAGTGTGCTAATTTTTCAAATTCTTAATCTCAGTCTCCAAGTCTGAGATGCGCTTCTTCTGAGCCTCGTCATTTTTTATAATGACAAAACCTTGACGAATTTTGGGGATTTTTATGTCAACCCATTGATGGATCTTCTGTAGACATATGGTAGGCTGTAAAAGATAAAATGCTTAAGTAAGAGACGACATCATAGACAGGAAAAAAGGAATAAAAAGGATAAGAATTTACATGGATGGCTTTATAAAATACGAAGTCATTCATCAGAGATATGTTGGTGGATTCCCAGAATCGAATATCAGACTCAAAGGTAATTAAGGCGAGGGAGTCAAAAGCTTTGGCCTTTTTCCCCAAGAGTGAGTCAGATAATTTTTAAGTTCTCCAAGCAAGCCCTATTTTCTAACTTTTTCCATATCTTTGGTGGCTTCAATGCTCAAACCTGGATCCAGTTTGGCTAAAATTATGGCCTTTTCCCATCATTGGTGAACTCGGGGCTTAGAGGCACTACAGGGAGAGTCAAGGCTGAATTCCCAAGCCCTAGAAATAAAAAAACAGCAAGGTTTCAAATTATGATTGGAGGTTTGGTTAACTGTGAGAACTTTCTTTTCAGACTTCCTGGCTACAAGATGATAATATCCAGTCTGAGTTTATAGGGAAGAGACCGTGTAGCACACCCTGAAGATGCTAACAGGAAGGTCTTTATGATGGACTAATTTTTAAAGAGCAATGAACCCGAGAATAATTATCTAGGCATTCGGTGAAAGTTGGGTGGGGCCAATACCAAGACTTGGCAGAATGGATCGTACTATAGGATGTACAGGTTTCCTAAAGCCGACCTTAAGCATCTATCCATAAGCACACACCTCGCCCACTTAGCTTTGGAATGCTCTCTCGTCCTCCGAGGGTACTCTCATAGTAATGGAGGTCCCTATACTATAAATATGTCTCCAGAGTAAGAGATCAACTTCAGTGACTGTGCTGACATATGATTCAGCACATGAGGTATCAAGTGTGCCCTCTGATACATCTTTATCTCATCTTGGTCTGTAGTTAGGAAGATACCTTGGTCCTGAGAACTTTTTACAAATTGTTACCCGGAATGGCAGAGAGAGGGACACCATTACATGGGGTGGAATTGTAACACCCAATTTCGGCTCATCGTGAGACAAAAGGATCTATATGGAAGAGTCTGACGTTAGACTGGGCCTGATTTAAAAACTTGAATTGATTTGAGGACGAGGCTCTTAGAGAACCTTCAGCCTCCTCAGACCCATCAGTAGGGAATCTCATAGTTTCGTCGGAAGATCAACACTCTCAGCAGTGTGGGAAACGAAGGGATTATCATTTGTAAAAGCATTTGACTCAGATACAGAGCCACTGATCTCTAAAATAGGATAATAAACGGTAGCAAGGGGAATGGGGTAAATAGGTCGAAGAGAAAAAGCCTTGACTTTGCATCTAGCAGCGTCCTCGACCTCGAACTTTCTAATCTCCATAAAACATCTTTCTTTGAGAGTTGGGAACTCCTCGGCTAACTTGTATAAAGGTCTTAACATTTTAAGGACAACCTACCACTTAAGTGGAAAAAATAGTAAAAGAGGACAAACAGTTTAAGGTGTTGACCAAGTCAACCACAAGATCAAATGAAGGAAATAGAACCATTTTCATAAAGGTCTGTCAAGAACAACATGAAAGGTTCACCAGAGATGATGACCGGTGATCCACCAGGATATCTAAACTAGGGTGAAAATAGGTAAGGAAGCCTAAAAGACACCCTATAACACCTCCTAAAGGTCACAAACCACCTAAAAGATTTTCTACCTCAAACAAAAACCACCTAACAACTCACCAAAAAATAGAAAAGTCGCCAGAAAATCATAGAACCGAAGAAACCAGGAAAATGCAAGGAAAGAAATGGTGGAGAAGAGTACCTGGTCGAAGAAAGTCTCCAAGGAGAACGAAATTACCAAATGTAGGCAAGGAACAACAAAGAAGCTCATAGTATAACAATGTATGTTTAGCGCAAGTTAAGGCGGGAAAGAGAAAGTTTTGGAAAAGAAGATGAAAATGTGGGTTTTTAAATTGTCGAAATCATTAAGGTCAACTTTTGAGAAAACCATCATTAGGGCATAAAACCCAAAGCCTTTTAGTCTCCCTCACACACACTAACCTATGGGAACTATGATAGGTGTCCTATAATGGTTGTAAAACATCAATTGAATGGCGTTTGGCTACACAATGACCAGTATTAACTTCTTATCTTCAGGCATTATTACCCCTCCACCTCCTCATACCGATGAAGTTTAAGCATCGCGAGTGATGATATGACCAAGTGTGACCTCATATGTACTAAGTCTGGCTCGGTTCAAGCTAACCTTATGAATGCGCCGTTATAGAGAATCTTGTAGCAGTTGTCTCAATCTCATCGTTCAACCAGGCCGAGACCACATATCGTCACTACGAGCCTAAAGTGTCATCTCGTCTTCCCTAAGGAAGGCCAAGCCCTCATCGGACGGGTTATACACCCATCTCATCCTGAGGCAAGGCAATTGAGACTCTACTTAGAAATTAGTAACATGTGATCCAACAACATCTTGGAGCTCTCTTACTCGGCTAGGTCGACAAATCGTCTCGACAGGACACATCTGATACGGCACGTGGAATGGATGATGAGTAGTAGAGCGTGCATGGGCTACGAACCTCACGTGGACAAAACCGTTGCAACAACATCTACCTCACGTGTGATGAATAACTCTAAATCATTATTTACATGCATAGATGATTAGGCATAAATTCTTCCGATTTATCCCCTTAATTTAGCAGCTTTTATCACCTCTTACAATGTAAAATGAGTTGATTTATCTCATATCCTTGCTATTGACATTTCCTATATAGTGCATCAAGTTTCGTGTATTCTTTGTGATTTTTACTGGTATTTTATACAAGTAAAGAGAAAAGAAAACTCAAAACCGAGAAACCAAGGAAGAAAGAAAGAAAGAAAGAAAAGTCAGAGGGTAAAAGAGTAACTTTACATCTGGAGTTCAGATAAGGAACCAAATGAAAGTTAAAGACCTCAAGTCTATAAGCACGTAGGAAGAAACGACATCCAAATCCGAGTCCCAAATCAGAAGTTATGAAACCTCAAAAATGAGAGAAAATCACAACATGAGCAGAAAGAAAAAGATCTCCGGACTGATTCGGTATGAGCCAAAAGTGAACCGATCTGGTGAAGACAAAGTTCCTGTAAAGGAAAGATCGATCCAATTTCAAGTAAAAATGAATTGATCCGTTATATACTAAATCGAACCGATAATCCAGTCCAGACCGGTCCGGGTGATGAATTTATGATTTTTCTTTTTCAAATTTAGAGTTGTATCTAGATCAAACTCTTATAATTTTGTAGGGTATTTATTCCAACTAATTATCAGATTTTAGAGAGTTCTCTTTTTGATAGTTTTAGAGGGCTTTTGCATTTAAGAACCCTAGGTTTAATTTCTGCAATATTTATTCAAGTTTTCAAGCATTAATTTTAGAATTTTTTTCATTCCAAGTATTATTTCCTTTCTGATTTCAATTGCTTTTATATTCGTGCCGAGAATTCATTGAAATTAAGTGGTAATTTTTATTTACAAGTTTCTTCCCAATTTTTCATGTAGTTATGAATTCGTGCAGAATAGATTTTGTGATCATGCTTAGTTTAATTATGTCCAGTGAAATTTTCAAGGGTTGGGATGCATGAACCCAACTCGATGTAGTTTACATGAATAGGAAATAGGTTTTGAATTAAATTTTATTCGGATCGTGTTGTGTAGTGATCACAACCATCGTAGGTCTTTTAACCTCGTTAGCCTTAGGTAATCGGGGTGTTTAGGGATGCGATGTGCATGTTGGTTATGCAGCATCACTTTATTCCTACCTTTGATTACGTATGATACGAGCTAGTACCCTCATATATGCAATGCTTAGGATTAATAATGACTGGGTTTAATCAACTCTCTAATTCAAAAGCTAGTATTATATCTGGTAAATCTACTAGGGTTTGGAGGATTGTATCCTAACCTATTTTCCTTCATTTATATTTATTTAATTGTAGTAGTTTTATTTCTGCGCACGTAGCTTAGTTCGTAATTTAAATTTCTTTTGTATTTAGATAGTAAAATTCATTCCACAATTAATCATATTTTAGTTTATTTTCTCAAATCAATTTAGGGGTAGTCTTCATTCCTTCATCATCATGAGTATTTGTCCTAGTTCCCTGTGGGTACGGTCCCGACTTATCGGGTTATTGCTTACGCGACAGGCTTGCACTTGAGCCTATATCAACACGCACTTTAGACACTTTTGTGGTCGCGTCAAGTTATTGGTGCCGTGGCGCCGTTGCCGGGGAACTTAAGTAAACTTTTAGGTTCGTAGATTTAATCCCAAATTTGATTCCAAAATTTAAAAAGCCAAAAAAATAAAAAAATTCAATAAACATTCAGAAAAATAAAAAGCCAAAAAGAAATCATCTCTCAAATGCCATTTCATGCAAAATCCAAAACAAACTCCTTAAAATAGTCCAACAAGAATCCATGAAAATCCCATAGTTGAGTACGACCCTGATAGCCCACACACTCCTCGTGTCCCACAATTTTGGTTCCCACCTCTAAACTCCATCACAAGTCACACGTTGAGTCACACTTCTAGAACAATGAGTGAGGATTCTGAGTTAATTGGAGAGAGATCAATGTCGAATATCTCCAATTTCGATATGGGTGAGGGGAATTTACCATATCGTCGCATGAAAGAACTCTTATTTCCCTAGCGAACTGTCACCCCTGGATGCATTCTACTTTCGTAAAATGCGGGATAGTTTCACTTTCATAATGGGATGATATAGATTCTTCCAACTTTTTACAGCATCGATTCGAAGAAATCATACCTCCACATTCATGAGTTCGAAGAGGCGTGCGAAAATTTTAGTGATCAAGCTTGCACACAAGATGTCGTTCGCCTAAAGGTTTTTCCTTTTTCTTTAAAGGATAAAGCATGGCTTTGGTCTTTACCACTGAACTCTATTATATCATGGAAGGATATTAAGTCCAAGTTTCTCTCGAAGTTCTTTCCATCGCATAAAACAAACTCCTTCAAGGCTCAAATTCAAGCCTTTCTACAACCAGATAATGAGCATTTGACCGGTATTAGGAACACTTTCAAGATCTTGTTAACGCTTACCCACATCATGGATTTGAGAAGCATCATCTTATCTCTTTCTTCAATCAAGAGCTTAATATAACGTCTAAATAACTCGTTCAAACGATGTGTGAAAGACCATTTTGGGAATTATATGCGAGTGATACTGAGGCTCATCTTAAGTATGTCACCGAGACTACTTAAGCATGGGACATGTCTGATCCTAATGCTCAAAATCGACCTTGAAAAGTGTCCACCACTCCTACTGCATCCGATTAATACAAATTGGATAAAGATACCTTGTTAGACCCTCAATTTGATGAATTTGAGAAAAATACGAGAGACATACTCGAGGTACGACTAAGAGAAACTACTGGATCCACCTGAGCGGTGAAAGAGAAGGTGTGTAATTTATGAGGCGGACTATTCAACAAAGGAATGTCTAACGAACCCCCTACAAAGGCATGCTTACTGAGCAAGTAGAAGAAATAGGAGGATTTAGAGGGAATCTTAATTCCCCGCATGGGAACTCATACAACCCTTCGTGGAGGAACTATCCTGGTTTTAGTTACGGGAAACAACAAGTTGCATTGAATCCAAATTCACATGTTTCCCTACCTCCACCCTCTCCTCATTTTCAACAAGCGCCACCTATGCAACCACATATGCAAGCACCACATCCAGTACCATACATAACCCTACCACATAGGTCTTTTGAGATAATTTTAAACCAGTTCATCCAATTTCAAGACAAAACCAATGCAAAGTTTGAGATCATGTTCACTGAGATGAATACGATCATATCTAGGTTGCAATCCTCATTAAGTTTCCAAGATAAGGGAAAGTTTTCGGCACAAGGCCAAAGACCTCCTTAAGGTCAAACCAATGATAGCTCTATATCTTTCGATCATCAAGATCAATTCTAAGCCGTCACCACTCTACGTAATGGGAGAGCCATTGATTTATCACCTCCCCCACACGAAGACCCAAAATAAAAGGAGGTTTTGCCTGGCATGAAAGAGGCCGAAGATTTCCCCTTGAATGAGAGTGAGAATGATGACACTAGTGAGCCCGAAGTTATTATGAAACCGCCCATCGCTGCTTCATTCCCTCAACGGTTAGCCCCACCTCAAAAGGGATCCTCCCGTTTGAAAGTGCTAGATGTTCTTAAGCAAGTAAATATGAATTTTCCATTCTTGAATGCCATCCAGCAAATTCCTGCCTATGCCAAGGTCATTTAAGACCTTTTGACTGTGAAAAGATGGCTAAAGGTGTATAAGAATGTCTTCCTAGCACAGAATGTGAGCTCCGTCCTACTTAACGACCTCCCACCCAAGTTTAAAGATCCGGGCGCACCCACGATTTCATGTGTTATTGGAGAGTGTCAAATTGAGAAAGCTTTGCTAGATTTAGGTGCGAGTGTGAATATCCTTCCCTATTCCATTTATAAGAATATTGAGTTGGGTGGCCTTAATGTAATACCCCGTATTTTTATGGCTTTTAACTTTAGGGATTTATTAAATTTAATTGAGATAGATTAATTTAATATTAATTCGAAAATTTATTTTAAATATTTACTTGCGTGACGAGAGTTAGTAATTATTGTAAAATTATTGATTTGTTAAATATTACTTATTGAGTAGAGTAACATGTATAATTAAATTTATTAAAATTGTCACGAGGGAATAAGATGACAATTATGGAAATTAAATCAGGACGCGCCTGCGTCGTGTCGGGATTAAATTATTATTAGTAAAAGTGAACAAATTATATGTCACTCGTATGGTCTTTTCGAGTACGCCAATGTTTCCGGAAGGGTCGAGATAGTCAAAATAATATACCTGTGGGTTTAGTTCGGGTTTCGGGGCGTTTTTAAGCCTAATTGGCATCCCGGGAGGGTATTATAGGCACTTTACATTTTTGGGCAATTAAAGCCACGAATTTTCTAAGGATATATCAGTCTTTAGGAGTTTTCTTCTAGGGTTAACAAACACAAAATCTAAGAACGGTCATTAGAGAAGGAGTTGGAGAGCTTTCCAAGCAATTCAAGGCCAAAGACTCACCCGTTTGAACCGCCGCCACCACTAAAGTGTAGATCGCGCGACGAGGAACGCAACCATACCTCTTTCGTCCACAAATCGAAAACTCAAATTCCAGGCAAGTATCTATCTTGCTTGGTTTTTAGTTAATGTCTCACCCATGTTAGTTTAGGATTATCAAGAACATGTTTTATGAAAGAAATTGATAATTTAGAGACTTTAAATCGCATATTTAGAGAAATTTAATATATTCTGGACATACCCATCACATGTAGAGAATTACCCACGAATTAGTATGAATTTAGAAACAAGAAATCTGGGAAATATTTAGAAGAATGTATGTTTCCTCCAAAATTAGGGTTCTTGAGAATTATGTCAATTTTACCCCATTAATTCGATATCGTTGATGAATTTGAACAAGTTTCATGTAGGAAATCATATAGTTAGGTATATAGTACCAGTAGTAATGTTGTTCGGGAGTTTGGGCGATATTGATAGAGGTTTTGAGGAATTTTGGTGATAAAAACCCGTAGGATAGTATATGCAGAATCAGGGAAATATCTGGGCGATCGATCGATCGACCTTGAATGTCGATCGATCAACTGGATCGACCGATCGACCCCTACCTTCGATCGATCGACCTCTTCTGAATTTTGAAGCTTGTTCTTTATTCTCAATGATTAACCCTGTGCCACTTTATGGGAACCCTTATACATATTTGATTTACCATGATGGGACTTGGGAAAGACCAGTAGGGCTGTAGGCTAGGTTCGGGTGATACGATTCATATGTGATTTAACCGTGGGGTTTCGAGAATATAAATTTAGTGGAAAATCGTGCGTACGATATAGTATATCTTGTGAGAATTAAGGAAGACTTAGACCAGTAGAGTAGTGAGGGTGCACCTGCTGATTTTATATTATTTTGAGAGGGTACACTTCGAGAGTCGAGAAGTACTTAAGGATTTGTTATACGTAATAGAATAAAAAGAGTGATTTACTTATACGTGGAACTTGAGCGTTATATGTTACGCATGGCTAGAATTATAATTATGGGTCGTGGGTGCACCTAATTTAGAAAATGTGAATATTTATATATATGACTTTATGACTGTGCTTATATTATGTATCTGTGTAAAAAAAATCATACCCAGGCTACTTGCTATCACGGAGGTTTCCGCGTCGGGACAGTATTATCTCGATTGGACCTTTATGGGGGATATTAACTTGTACCCTAGAAGATAGTATCCTCGATACAGGCTATCTGAGAATAATAGTCACGTGTTCTAAGAGACGTGAGGGTATGTGCTGACCTCTTAGGACCTGGAACTATGCTTCGCCTCCATTTGTTTGTCTATTGTGTTAGTACAGTTCTAGAGTGATTCTGAACTAGTATTTCCCTTAGTTTGTGTGATACGGAGACTTGATAGCAGAGTATGCCTGCACCATAGATTTTATGTGGGGTGCATTTAGTATATATATTATATGTGTGAGTAATATATATACGTATATCTATATGGGAACTTTCTACTGTGCATATAAGTAGATAAGCAATGAATAAATGCTTCAACTTTATTATAAGTGTTCGGTAACTTTATAACGGTAATGAGTTATTCTAAATAACGTAAGAACTCTTGAAGAGAATGATTTCCTAAAGTAACTATCATAACCTCGCTTTTCACATGATAAAACCTTATGGAGAATAAGTTAGAGAAACTTAAGAGATTTATTAGTACGGTAGGCGTGCACACTAGATGAGAGGTGAGAATTCTCTAGATAGTGTCGCATACTACCATGGTTGTTGCATTAGCTGGTAAGCATTTTAAATACTTGCTAAACTATTTTTAAAACTGTTTCACTCAGTCTCTGACCCGTTTCTTGTCTTTTTCTCTCTCTTGTATATATGTATGTATGTATTACAGGTGCCCCGCCACAAGGGCATCATGCTTAGATTCCTTAGAACGGATGCTGTAGCTTATGTGGGAGTTACCGGCCATTGCTTAGACGACCTCGTTATTGACTCTACTCACATTTTAGTTTTGATTAGTTAGGGCAGGTGTCGCCCGTTTCCCTATTCAGTTAGAATTGTGAGAGATTAATGTTTATTATTTAAATTTCAGTATTCTGTACTATTTGGGTTTTGATTACTGTCAGGATGATTTCATTTGTAGTTTTAAAACTTAGTATTGGTTTATCTGAATGGTTGAAATCTTACGTGTTTATTACCATTATTCATATTTATGTGATTATAAAATTGTTAATTATTAAAAAGGTTTTCATATCTGGATTTAAATAAAATGGAAATAATGTTTTAAATTGTTTTGATACTTAGCTTAATGATTTAAGGTGATTAAATTGGAAATTTATTTTGCGACAGTGATGCTAATTATGAACCAACCATACACCTTCATTTTAATTTGATAAAGGACTCATCACCCGGTATTTAAATAGGCGGGGTGTCCCAGGCGGTATCAGAGTATCGAGTTCTAGTGTCCTTTAGGATCTGTGAGGCTTATTATACTTCCAGCGTTGCTTTGTTTGATATAGAGCCCTGAGTTTAGGATTGTTGATTTCTACGGTGAGATTTCGTTCTCCTTATATAACGTATGTATATTATTGAATTCTATTTCCTTTCGAATGTATGCGTGTGCCGAGCGATGAAGGATGTCAGACGAGGGCCGTTAGGCGGACATCAAGAGGCAAGGATTAATTGAGGTTGTAAAGTATATTCGAGGAGGATGACCGTAGTTAAGGTCACCCTTATTATGGCACGAGAAGCCAAGACTGTGAAGACGACTAGTGCGCAACCTAAGATTTACAAATGCTGCTATAGTCGAAAGAGTTGCCAGATTAGACTCACCCATCGTAGAATGCTTGGGAGAGGGTCAAATGGCAAATTGAGGGGGGTTATCAACGGAAATTATAAAAATACGGGAATTGTGTGTGTCACCCAACGAAGGTAATACATTCAAAGGCTTGGGCATATGCCGGAGTGTGGTTAACTAGAAGTGAAAATTTGGGGTAAAATTTTTCTTGACTCATCGGAGCAAAGTTATAATGGTGGAAGTCAACCACCACATTTAATAGTGAAATGTTGCATCAATAGAAGGACCTTAGATACAGTTTAACTGCACGTTCCTTTATCAGGTGTTCAGAATAAGATGTGCACGTTATTCTTAACTCATCACAGGAAGATCTGACAGAGGTTCATTTGCGAATATGAATCTAAACCGCTAGAAAATCTTGTATCGGAGGATGTAGATAGAAATGGAGGAGAGGACTCCAAGTGGGAGATCGACTCGTAAATTTAGATAATAACACTTAAAAGGGAATTTTGTTGGACGGTCGATTCAGAGATTGACAATGTCGTGCTTTGTCAATGGAGACGATAATGCTTTTTTGTGTGGAAAGCTAAAAGAATCAAATAATTTAGTCAAGAATAAGATTGTATGCAATGGTGGTAGTGTAGCACCACAAGGGGGTGTGGATACACATCAAGAGAACCATTTAAATGAATCGAATAGCTGAATTCGTACCGAGCGATGGTGAATTCAGTAAGGAATACTGTAGCCAGTAGCATGTTCCTTAGGGCCAACAAAACTAAGGGAACAATGGGGGTATCCATCAGTAATCGAGCCTACCAAAGTCCGAGAGAAGGACAATCATAATATGGTTAGTATGACAGGTGATAAGTGAATTATGTGTAGAGGTATTTTGTGAAGAATGATTCACATGCGTTAATGTTTTCCTGGAGTGAGTAAAGGGACAAGAGTAGGATGCCTAGTAAAGGACAACGATTAAAGTAGACGTATTACGTCCGGGAACCATTTGTGCAGTCAAGACAATTGGCAAGGTAGAAGTATGAGTTTTATCCTCGGAGGATGAGGCGAATTTTATGTAACACGAGTGAATCAATGTATTTTATTCATTGCTAGATTAGCATGTGAGACGAGTTTAATGCATACAACTATAAATATTATTATTATGTGAACAGTTTCCCTAGTGTAGCGGGATTATCTTTAGTGCTATCCATGGAGGATGAATGGGTGTATTAATAGTGTTATATACTTTATTGAGGTTACTCATTTTAGTGGTTTGATATATGAGTATGATATTATCTTGGTTACAAATCTATAGTAATGGTTAGTGCGATAGTAGGCTGTTATTGCAAGGCTATCAGAGTGGCTTCCTTAGTGCAGCATGTTTTGTCCTGGCGAGGCCTCACCTGCGGGAGGGTGGAGCTCACATTTATATCATATATTGTAGAGACTTCGAAGGGTATAGTGGTATCGAAATGTTTAATCCCGGGGTGTTTAGGGACCTTGTTGCCATGGTTCAGTGTGTACTAGGTTACCATTCAGCGAAAAGATTTAACTCAATATTATGTTTAGCGCTTAGGACTTGGTGATAGGAAGAGCACGTTGACATATCTATTCTTTAGAGATGTGGGAGTTGAGAGTTACACCCATATGATTGGGAACGAGATTTTGAGAATCCCGATTGTATGTATTCAAGGTTTATGGAATGTGATTTCCACCAATACTAAACGATTGTACAATTGGCGAAATGTTCTTTGTTAACTGTAATTACGGGAGGAGATGTAACTTTTTCTGTCAAGAGACGGAATAAAGGGGTATATGTTATGGACAGAGGGCCTAACGGATTTCGATAACGGACAATGCTAGGTAGTAATGTATCGGGGGGTCCTTGTTTGGATTTTTCTTTGCGAGACATCCCACGCATGAAACTTAGCGTAAGATTGGAAGTAGGAAGATATTTGGTCATTAGTCTATGAATTTGGTACCTCGATCGTAGTAGGAGCAAGTAATTATATCTGTAAATTGGAAGTTGAATTATGAATTAAGGCCAGTGGAGTCAGTTATGTGGAAAGAAAGCATTAAAAGTTTTGTCTTATCACCACGAGTTGAGGGGTGGAACGATGATAAGGAGGATTTCAAATTTCAATTTCTAGGGTGATTAAGAGTACCCAAGTGTTGTAATCACGTTGTGAGCACAAGGAAAAGAAAGAATTGGGTGTTACGTGTGAAGCGTATGTGATGCTTATGCTAGTATGCACGGTTTGTAGGGTGTGTGGGCATCCTGGTTAGCTGAGGTTAAAATCGTCCGAGTTGTAAGGATGTGGGAATAGACGTGTGGAATATATTTTTATGGGACTAACATAATGAGGTGGAAGTGTTAGAGTGGATTAATCATCGCGTGAAGAACGATAATCCATATATACGTGTGCGATTAGAGTAGCAGACCCAAATTTGGTTGGAAGGCTATGGGAAGTCATTTAAAAAGGGGTATTCCTTGAGAAGGGTAGAATGTAATTATTATGGAGAACACTCGAAGCGGAGTTGTAATTAGTCAAATGTTTAGAGCAATTGACGCGTACAAAGAGTGAAGATGTTAGTATGGTATAAAAGGTCCAGAAGTGCACATCGTGGAGAAAAGTGCATGGATCGAAACTTTCAGTATATGCAAAGGAAAGAAGGGGGTTATTAAGTGTCACTTAATGTGAGACATTACAAGTTGAAGTCGATGTCGAGTGGGACATAGTGAGTAGTCTCCACGGGCACTACTCATAAATAGAAATTGGTTGGAACAAGAGGAACAAACCAGAGAATTTTGTGGCTATCGACAATTCCTATAATGGAAGAGGCCGGTAAAGTCGATAAAGTTTCTTGGATGAATTGACAACCTCAAGGTAAGATCAAGAGTTCCTTAGAACGTGTGGAACAAGATTCCCAAGAAGGAAGTGATTGACATTTCTTTGGGGTGATTTACAATATTAGCTAGTGTGCCCCAGTCTTCCTTTGAAAGGAAGGATCGCACCAGTACGTGGTCCTACATGGTATTTTTCTGAATTAGGTTGAGATTTTTGAATCCCACCTTTAATATGGGATCTCAGGAAGCAGCGGGGACAACGTTTAGTTTTGAGTAAGGTTGTATCACCCACAACCCGGGGAGTAGGCGAGCGGTGATTAACCATAAGTGGAGCAGTGTGAAAGTAATTTTGGATTCATTGTGATCGTTTCTTTTCCACAACGGTTATATCTAGCAAGTGGAGTATAGTACGGTAATTGGGGGAGGATATTACCTAATGGTAGGATTCCGTGGGAGCACTCGTACCTATTTATTGTGAACAAGATGCTTATTGAGGTTTTGGTGCGAAAAAACCGTAACTTTTCTCACTCTGAATGTTAAGAGATGGGCAGATAATCAGAATTTTGGATTGGTTAAGTTAGAGTCTTATGACTATGGTGGAATTCCACGACTGTATTAGGTGAACAAGAGTGGTCAAATGTTCATATGGTTTCTCCAAGAATGGGAGTTTTGTGTTTAGATAAATCCGAGTAGTTATCATGTCATGAGGTGCGGCCTCCCAACAATATTGAAATAATGGGAATTAATAATGTATAGGCGTGTCTTATGCGAATATTATCAGATAGGAGCACAATGTGAAGTGTCTTTAATAAAAGTGTTAAACAAGTTTGCTGTGAAGCGGGGGCTATAATGATTGAGCGACTTACTATGTAGATAGATTGCGTACTGATAAGGTATCCAAAATTATTTTACCAGATAGGCCTTATTTTATGAATTTCAGGACGAAATTCCGTTATTAGGGGGGAAGTATGTAATATCCCGTATTTTTATGGCTTTTAAATTTAGGGATTTATTAAATTTAATTGAGATAGATTAATTTAATATTAATCCGGAAATTTGTTTTAAATATTTACTAGCGTGACGATAGTTAGTAATTATTAGAAAATTGTTGATTTGTTAAATATTATTTATTGAATAGAGTATTTAGAATTGAATTTATTAAAATTGTCACGAGGGAATAGGATGACAATTATGGAAATCCTGTGTCTTTTCGGGATTAAATTATTATTAGTAAAAGTGAATAAATTATAAGTCACCCTTATGCTCTTTACGAGTGTGTCAATGTGTTTGGAAGGGTCGAGATAGTCAAAATAATATACCCGGGGGTTTAGTTCGGGTCTTGGAGCATTTTTAACCCTAATTGGCATCCCGGGAGGGTATTATAGACATTTTACATTTTTGGGAAATTAAACCCGCAAATTTCCTAAGGATATTTTAGCCTTTAGGAGTTGTCTTCTAGGGTTAACAAACACAAAACCCAAGAACGGCCATTAGAGAAGGAGTTGGAGAGCTTTCCAAGCAACTCAAGGCCAAAGACTCACCCGTTTGCACCGCCACCACCGCCAAAGCGTATATCGCGCGACGACGAACGCAACCATACCTCTTTCGTCCACAAATTAGAAACTCAAGTTCCAGGCAAGTATCTATCTTGATTTGTTTTTAGTTAATGTCTCACCCATGTTAGTTTAGGATTATCAAGAACATGTTTTATGAAAGAAATTGATAATTTAGAGACTTTAAATCGCATATTTAGAGAAATTTAATATATTATGGACATACCCATCACATGTAGAGAATTACCAACGAATTAGTATGAATTTAGAAACAAGAAATCTGGGAAATATTTAGAAGAATGTATATTTCCTCCAAAATTAGGTTTCTTGAGGATTATGTCAATTTTACCCCATTAATTCGATATCATTGATGAATTTGAACATCTTTCACGTAGGAAATCATGTAGTTAGGTATATAGTACCAGTAGTAATGTTGTTTGGGAGTTTGGACGAAATTGATAGAGGTTTTGAGGACTTTTGGTGATGAAACCCGTATGATAGTATATGCAGAATCTGGGAAATATCTGGGCGATCGATCGATTGACCTTGAATATCGATCGATCAATTGGATCGATCGATTGACCCCCTACCTTCGATCGATCGACCTCTTTTGAATTTTGAAGCTTGTTCTTTATTCTTAATGATTAACCCTGTGCCACTTTGTGGGAACCCTTATACATATTTGATTTACCATAATGGGATGTGGGAAAGACCAATAGGGTTGTAGGCAAGGTTTGGGTGTTACGATTCATATGTGATTTAACCGTGGGGTTTTGGGAATATAAATTTAGTGGGGAATCGTGCTTACGTTATAGTATATCTTGTGAAAATTAAGGAAGACTTAGACCAGTAGAGTAGTGAGGGCGCACCTGCTGATTTTATATTTTTTTGAGAGGATACACTTCGAGAGTCGAGAAGTACTTAAGGATTCGTTATACGTAATAGAATAAAAAGAGTGATTTACTTATACGTGGAACTCGATCGTTATATGTTACACATGGCTAGAATTATAATTATGAGTCATGGGCGCACCTAATTTAGAAAATGTGAATATTTATATATATGACTGTATAGCTGTTCTTATATTATGTATCTGTGTAAAAAATCATACCCGGGATACTTGTTATCACGGAGGTTTCCGCTCCGGGACAGTCTTATCTCGATTGGACCTTTATGGGGGATATTGACTCGTACCCTAGAAGATAGTATCCTCGATACAGGCTATCTGAGAATGATAGTCAGATGTTTTAAGAGACGTGAGGGTATGTGTTCACCTCTTAGGACCTGGAACTATGCTTCGCCTCCATTTGTTTGTCAATTGTGTTAATACAGTTCGAGAGTGATTACGAACTAGTATTTCCCTTAGTTTGTGTGATACAGGGACTTGATAGCAGAGTATGCCAGCACCATAGATTTTATGTGGGGTGTCGTTAGTATATATATTATATGTGTGAGTAATATATATACGTATATCTATATGGGAACTTTCTACTGTGCATATAAGTAGATAAGTAATGAATAAATGCTTCAACTTTATTATAAGTGTTCGGTAACTTTATAACGGTAATGAGTTGTTCTAAATAACGTAAGAACTCTTGTAGAGAATGATTTCCTAAAGTAAATATCATAACCTCGCTTTTCACATGATAAAACCTTATAGAGAATAAGTCAGAGAAACTTATGAGATTTATTAGTACGATAGGCGTGCACACTAGATGAGAGGTGAGAATTCTCTAGAGAGTGTCGCATACTACCATGGTTGTTGCATTAGCCGGTAAGCATTTTAAATACTTGCTAAACTATTTTTAAAACTGTTTCACTCGGGCTCTGACCCATTTCCTCTCTTTTTCTCTCTCGTGTTTATATGTATGTATGTATTACAGGTGCTCCACCACAGGGGCATCATACTTAGATTCCTTGGAACGAATGCGCTGTAGCTTATGTGGGAGTTGCATTCCATTACTTAGACGACCTCGTTATTGACTCTACTCTCATTTTAGTTTTGGTTAGTTAGGGGAGGTATCGCCCGTTTCCCTATTCAGTTAGAATTATCGGAGATTTATGTTTATTATTTAAATTTCAGTATTCTGTACTCTTTTGGTTTTGATTATTGTAAGGATGATTTCATTTGTAGTTCTAAAGCTTGGTATTGGTTTATCTGAATGGTTGAACTCTTGGGTGTTTATTACCATTCTTCATATCTATGTGATTATAAAATTGTTAATTATTAAAAAGGTTTTTATATCTGGATTGAAATAGAATGGAAATAATGTTTTAAATTATTTTGACACTTAGCTTAATTACTTAGGGTGCTTAAATTGGAAATTTATTTTGCGACAGTGATGCTAAGAATGAACCAATCGTTCACCTTGATTTTAATTTAATAAAGGACTGATCACCTGGTATTTAATTAGGCGGGGTGTCACACTTAAGCCCATAAGAATCACTCTCCAATTAGAAAATCGCATAGTGAAGGTGCCTCGAGGGATTGTTGAGGACGTGATAGTCCAAGTGGACACTTTTTATTTCCCTATCGACTTTGTCATGTGGGACATGGATCCCTTCATCCATTCTAGCAACCATGTTCCCATTATTTTAGGCTGCCTATTCTTAGCCAGGGCTAATGCCTTAATCAATACACGAAATGGGCAAATGCAGCTCACTTTTGGGAACATGACCCTCGAGATGAACATCTTCAATGTTGCTAACCAAGTGGGTGCCGAAGATGAGATCCATACGATCGATCTTATAGAGGAGGTAGTAGAGGACCACATCAAGAGAACCATGGGTGGGGACACTTTAGAAGCGTGTATAGTGAGAGGTGATGAGAGTGAGATTCCATACACTGAGTTTGAGAGAGAGGTTGGGAGCGTCAATAGAGGAGTTAAGATATGTTCATTGGGTTTCTAGATTCGAGGAGCTACCCCCGAGGGAGTCATTCTTGACCGCCTCCGAAGAGAAATTTCATACTCTCGAGTTGAAGAAACTACCCTTTTAATGTGAAATATGCTTTTTTAGGAGAAGATGAGATATTTCCTGTTGTTGTCTCCTCTAGACTAGATAAAGAGAAAGAGGGTAAGTTGCTGAAAATTTTGAGGAAGCACAGAGGTGATTTTGGTTGGTCTATAGCGGATTTGAAGGGTATAAGTCCCCTGATTTTTACCCACAAAATCCACCTCGAGGAGGACATGAATCCCTCGAGGGAAATGCAAAGGCGACTAAACCCAACTATGAAAGAAGTTTTTAGAGTGAAGATAATCAAGTTGTTAGATGCCGGGATTATCTACGCTATCTCAGATAGCAACTAGATAAGCCCAATTCAAGTCACCCCGAAGAAGTCGAGCATGACTGTGGTAAAAAATGCTAAGGGAAAATTAATTCCTCAAAGCACCACCATTGGGTGGCGTGTTTGTATTGATTATAAAAAATGCAATGCCGGAATAAGAAAAGACCACTTTCCCTTCCCATTTATTGACAAAAATAATTGAACACGCAGCGGGTCACCTATACTATTGCTTCCTTGATGGTTATTCCAGATATAACCAAATTGAGGTAGACATACTTGATCAAGAAAAGATGACGTTTACATGTGCATTTGGCACGTTTACCTACAAACTTATGCCTTTTAGATTATGCAGTGCACCCATCCCCTTTTAATGGTGCATGCTGAGTCTCTTGAGCGACATGGTAGACAGAGGACTTGAGGTTTACATGGACGATTTTAGCATTTTGGCCCCTCTTTTGACCTATGTCTAGTGTCTCTTGAGAAAGTATTATCCCAGTGTTTGTAAAAGAACTTAGTTCTCAATTGGGAAAAATGTCACTTCATGGTTATCGAGGGCATAGTTATTGGCCACATAGTCTCATCTAAAGGCATAGATGTTGACCGAGCAAAAATAGATGTCATAGACGATCTTCCCCTGCCTAAATCACTAAAGGATGAGCGCTCCTTATTGGGCCACAAAGGATTTTATATAAGTTTTATCAAGGATTTTAACGCTATCTCTAGACCCTTGAGTATCCTCCTTATGAAGGATATCCCCTTTGAGTGGAATGACGTATGCCAAGAGGCTTTCGATAAATTAAAAATCATGTTAATTTTTGGCCCCATCATGCATGCTCTAGATTGGTCCCTTCCATTCGAGCTCATGTGTGATGCGGGTGATTACGCGATTGGAGTCGTTTTGGGGAAAAGAAAGGACAAAAAAGCTCATGTCATCTATTATGCTAGCTGGATGTTGACCGATCCATAACTTAATTACTCCACCATGGAGAAAGAGTTGCTAGCTATTGTTGTTTCTTTGGACAAATTCCGCTCATACCTTATTGGGTCGCCCATTACATGCTTTACCAACCACGCGGTACTTAAATATCTCCTTACTAAGAAAAATGCAAAGCTACGCCTCATAATGTGGATCCTACTCCTACAAGATTTCAATATCTTTATAAAAGATAAGAAAGGGGTAGAAAATGTCGTCGCCGACCATTTGTCGTAGCTCTCGTTCGACGTGCCTAGTGATCCAATACCTATAGACGAGTACTTTTTAGATGATCAACTCTTTACTACTTCTTCCCTGCCTTAGTTTACAAACATTGTTAACTATCTTGTTACGGGAGTTGTTCCTCCCGGATGGACACTGCAAGAGAAGAATAAATTCATCACTTGGTCATGCATGTTCTTTTATGACGATCCATTCTTATTCAAATATTTTACGAACCAACTCATCTGAATATGCATTATGAATGAAGAAATTCAAAGTGTAATCCGATTTTATCATACGGAAGCTTGTGGAGTCCACTTCTCCAAGAATAAGATGGCCGGTAAAATTCTTCAAAGCGGTCTCTATTGGCCCACGATGTTTCAGGATGTGAACGCCTATTGTAAATATAGCGATAAATGTCAAAGGATTGGAGCTATTACCCGCCAGAACATGATGCCACTAACCCCTATACTCATTATTGAGTTATTTTATTATTGGGGAATTGACTTTATAGAATAATTCCCTCCCTCCTTCGTCTTCTTCTACATCCTCGTTGCGGTATACTATGTCTCTAAATGGGTAGAGGAAATAGCTACCAAGACGAATGATAACAAAGTGGTGATAAAGTTCTTACAAGAACACATACTCTCTCACTTCGGTGCTCCGAAGGCAATCATAAGTGAAAACGGCATGCATTTTTGCAATAATTCATTTGAAAAATTAATGAGAAAGTGTGGAGTCGTCCATAAGGTTGGGATGACTTATCACCCAAAAACAAGTGGGCAATCCGAGTTAGAAAATTGTGAGATCAAGACCATCCTTGAAAAGACCATCGATTCTACTCGAAAATATTGGTTCCTTCGATTAAACGATGCACTATGGCCTTATCGTACCGCCAACAAGAACCCCCTCGGTATGTTCCTAATTCGTTTTGTCTATGGTAAGCCCTACCATCTCTCCATGGGGCTAGAGCACAAAGCCTATTGGGCGATCAAGAGGTTGAACTACAATCTAGATGAAGCAGGTGAATCTCGCAAGCTTCAATTGAACGATTTAGAAGATATGCGCAATGACGCATATGAGAGTTCTAAGTTTCAAATGAAAGAATGAAACTCGCTCATGACAAGATAATTCAACGCAAAGAGTTTTATTCAGGGAAAAAAGTGATTCTCTACAACTCTCGATTACACTTGTTTCCTGGTAAGTTGCGTTCACAGTGGACGGGCCCATTTGTAGTGAGAGAAGTATTCCCCCGTGGAGCAATAGAGTTGGAAGATTCAAAAGGGGAAATACTTTCGAGGTTAATTTCCAATGCCTTAAACCTTACTTTAAGGCGTGCATCGAAGAAGACGACATAATTTGGTTGTCGGACCCCGTCTATGGGGATTGATTGAGAAGTACGAAGGTCGTCGTACCCCCGATGCGTATGGGGTGATTCTTGTGTATAGTAGTTGTGAGTAGGTTAGGGTAGTTAGGAGTTGGTTGCTAGGTATAAGTAATGAGAGGATATGACTGGGAGCACACACATCGAGAGAGCATATAGGGTTTCGAAGTAAGTGTTGGGAGGTCCTAGGTCAGTCTTGCGTAGGAATAATTATGGGAACACCCGGGAGATTGAGAGAGAAGAGTTCATTCTAAGATAAGGGAAGAAGAAAGTTAAAAACTCCCACACCGCTCCACCCCCAGGGACCCGGATCGATCTGGTGTCTACAGAAAATCAAAAAATAATAAGGACGGGAACGGTCTGGTCCTAGGGAGCCAAATCGATCGGGTGTTTGCATTTTGCCCCTTCCCGAGATACATCCCCCATTCACCCAATTCCTTATCTTCCCTCCATATCCGTCTTCCCCCTCTTCCCCATACATTTTTCTTCGTAAATCCACCCCCTTCCCTCCAAAAGACACCCTTTCCTTCACCCAACACCTATAAATACACCTCCTCCCCCCACCCCCCCACCCCATTTCACCACCACTCCTCTCACCCAAATCTCTTATTCTCTCTTTTATATTCTCCCTTAAACTCATTTCATTCCCATATTGAAAACATGGCCCACCTAAAAAAATACGCCTTCGTCGAGATTCTCGCCAACGAAAATAGGGCGTTTCGATCACACCAAGAGAAAATATGGCGAGATCGCTTTTTTAGTCATACACGTAAACTCCACATGTAGTGCTAAGTACGCTAGAACGAGCTTCCCCGATTCTTCACCAACCTCTTCCTTCCGTGGGGGTCATGTCATTTTCTCAATGAGACCCATGAGGCGGTGTGGGAGGCCGAGGTTCCTGCCTTTTACGGATCTCTCATCCGCACCACTGAGTTCACATCCGAAGCTTATGTTGACGCCACACACGTCCCCTTATCCTTAGAATTTTTTACCCATAAGTTAGCTGCCAAATCCGTCCCAAGCCTAGACCAATTTACGTAACCTAACAATCTCGCCCCTTATGAAAGCCACATGCATGTCCCGTATCACGCTCGGCGAGTATTGGGGTATCGAGACATTCCCGGTGGGTAGGATGAATGATAAGGCTAGTATAACCTTCCAAATGTTATGCCCCAATATCCTCCAAACCACAAACGACTCCGCTATGCACCCTCATCAAGCTACCCTCGTTTATCACCTTTTCGACCCCACTACCCCTATCCACATGGCCCACATTCTCTATAAGTACATTTTATTCGAGGCCTTGGATAAGAAGGGTGAAACCCCTCTCCCATATGCACGGCTCATCACCTCTATTTAAGCCGATGCCGGCGTTACTCCTCCCCAAGCATTTGCTCACCTTCCCAATACTTATGGGGAGGGCACCTGCACTAAAAGTGAGAGGCAAAGGGAGATCATTCGAGCACGAAGGGAGAAAGACAATGGGGATGATGACGAGGGTGATGATGAGATGGATGAATGCGATGAGGAGGATGAAGACAACAATAAAGAGGAGGTTGTGGCTGCGGATGTTGAAATGGGCGAGGGAGAAGAAGAAGAGTATGATGAAGATCCAAATTCTGATTTTGAGCCATCAGGAGGAGATTTTGATCGACACATCACCACGCACTAGATTCGCGTTTCGACGATTTCATTAATGAATACCGCGCTGATCGTGAAGATGATCGTCGGGCCTACCAGCACGATACTAGCATAATGCATCGTCTTCAGGCTAATCTCTATTGCATGACTATGAGTGCGCCACCACCGAGCTACTTTTATGACCCATATGACCCGAACGCTCCCAGCGCATCTCACCCGCCCCCTCAGTAGAATGTTTGAGTGGTTGTTTTGTGTATTTTCTTCCATTTTTCTATTTATACATTCTTACACTTTGAATATATAATGGAAGATTTTCTTGCCTTTCTTTGCGTTCCTTATACCTGCTTGTTTTATTCTTGCATTTTGTACTTTATTCATTTTATATGCCTTCTCTCTTTAGTTTAGCTTTTATTCCTTTTCCATCGGGACTTTGCAAAAGCCTAAGTTAGGGGGGTATGCATGCGTATCATAAATTTCACAAAGTTCAAAATGCCCAACCAAAAAAATATAAAACTTCACAATTTTCTAAAAAATTTGAAAAAATCTGAAATAGCCAAAAAAAAAATTCTTCAAAATAAATGAAAATTGGGATTTAAATTTTTCAAAAAAAATCATCGAAGTTTTGTTCAAAGTCTCAAATTTGTAAAAATCAAATGCACAAAGCCAAAATTGACCAAAGATGGAAATTGAAAGAAAATTGGCGACTTAACGAATAAGTGTGGAGATTATTAACCCCAATGAGATTTCGAGCCTATCAAGTTTTTTTGAGTTTTGAAATCAATCTGAGCTAATGGTTAACTCAAAGTTCTTTTCAGTGTTTTAATAAGTCGTTGAATATCTCAATACCCTTGTTTTGATCGGTTACGGGAAATGTGTGAAATGTTATTTTAAAAAATAGGCTAACATATCTGTAAACTAAATTAATCTCGTGACACGTATAGTATAGTAGTGAGTGATTCGAACAATGAAGTAGTCCCTCATTTGTTACCCAAAAATATTAGCCATAAAAAGTTGTACAAAAAAATCCCTTTGTAAGCCAATTTGAGCCTAATAAAATTTTGCCTTTTTCGTTTGATAACCCGAAAACCCCAATTAGGCCGAAATTGTAGAAGATTGAAAAGTCCAAATGGTGCGATGAAAAGGCGCAGGAAAAGAAAAATGCACAACAAAAATAACAAGAAAAGAAAAGTGTAAAAAATAGGAAAAATGGAAAAAGAAGAGAAAAAAGAGCAAAAGCCCAGAAAAAAGCACTAATGGACTTCGTAAGAAAATTTTCCAATTCTGAAATTCCCAACCATCTCATTTTACCCTATATACCTTATAAACCCAAAAAAGTCCTAACCGAGTTCGGATTTAGAAATTAGTTACCGCGTGGAGAGCTAATACACGAAAAGATAATAAGAGAGACAAAATGGTGTGTATAGGAGGCAATGTTTCTGATTTCCCAATGACCGTAACCCGATGAAGGGATCTTTTCACCCATAAATGTTTGTCTTTCAATTTTGTGTGCGTGAATTTTTGTTCAACGCATTTACTCTTTAAATCATGCACACCAAGAGAAAATAGCCACATTTCGAGTTATTCGTTTGTGAGAGTATTCCGTGAGCATTTGAATCAAAATGAATTTTCGAAAAATAACGTAATGATCAATTGGAAGAAATTTGTGATTTAATTTTTAGCTTCACACACACACACACACAACAAATTGAGACTAGATCATATAAATCTATGGTGATTATTTTTAGAACCGTTTAAATTGTATAGTTTTTAAGTATTTTGAGTTTTCCTTGAGTCGAACCGAATTTTGTGGGTATATTCACCGCAAACCCTCACGAGACAAAACTCGTCCTACTAGGGTAACCTAGGGGTTTAAAGGCTTGTTGCATATGCTAAACGTAATCGCTTACCCGCGAAAGAGGTATTCAATACTAATAAAATGTTTTTCAAGAGTTGAGCCTTGTATCGATTCTTTTACATTTCTCGGGATGATCAATGTTCTAAGTTAGGGGGGTTTGGTTAGGCATATATTCGTCCAATTTATCCCCTTAATTTAGCAACTTTTATCACCTCTTACAATGTAAAATGCATTGATCTATCTCATATTCTTATTACGGTCATTTCCTATATAGTGCATTGAGTTTCGTGTATTCTTTGTGCTTTTTACAAGTATTTTATGTTGGAATTTTGTTATGGAAAGAACGAAATATATTAATTAATTTTTGCAAGGCACATTCTTGGAACGCTTTCTTTTAGGCAAAATTTCTCCCAATTCGGTTGAGACAGAACCGCGAGTACACTATGGGTTTTATAGATTCTGCCTTCAGGATACAATGCAGTGTATGAACAGTTGTTTGATTCAAACTATATACTGTTTGATCAAACCGAGAACACTCTGAATTTGTAACTTGATAATGCCAAAATATAGAGGACGGAGAGAGGAGAAACTAGCAATTTTCGGTGTTCAAAACAGAGGCCTGGAACTCTTTTTATAGCCATTTATGTGACTGTTCTTGAACATACACAACTCTTCATCGAGTGACTTAGCAACCGTTGGATTGTTCCTGTTTGGAACAACTGCGATCTAATGGTTCGGATTAGGCATCCCATCGTAAGCGAATGGACATCCCCTACACGAAATGCTACGAGTTCATGTGCCAAGTGCGCGTCAAAGCGCGCAATGCGCCCTAAGTCGCCCAATCGCCCTTTCGCGCGCCGCGTGTCGCGCTTATGCGCTTACGCATGTCGCGATTGGTGGTGCTTAAGCACCACCGCGATGCGTAGGATCATAGCCTCTTATTTGACTTGTCAACTAAAAATCTTGGTTGTCCTTTAGTTGATATACCACTACTTTTTGTAGTATTCTTTCAATGTGGGATAATATGGGATTTTGAGTACTCCCATATCTTTCACACACATTTGCTCATGTTTCTACCTTCTAAAATAAAACCCAAACTATGTTTAAAATAAAACATCAATAATATAATAAAATATTAACATCTAAAAATTAAAATATCAATAAATATTGGAATTTATCCAACATTTTATACAAGTAAAGAAAAGAGTAAACTCAAAACCGAGAAACCAAGGAAAAAAGAAAAGAAGAAAAGTCAGAGGGAAAAAGAATAACTTTACATCTGGAGTTCGGACAAGGAACCAAAATGAAAGCTGAAGACCTCAAGTCTACAAGCACATTCGAAGAAACGATAGTCCAGGCCGGACTGGTTCGGGTGACGAATTTTGTATTTTTCTTTTTCAAATTTAGAGTTGTTTCTAGCTCAAACTTTTGTAATTTTGTAGGGTATTTATTCCAACTAATTACCAGACTTTAGAGAGTTATCTTTTTGATAGTTTTAGAGGTCTTTTGCACCCAAGAACCTTAAGTTTAATTTCTGCAATATTTATTCCAGTTTTTAAGCATTAATTTTAGAATTTTCTTCATTCCAAGTATTGTTTCCTTTTTTATTTCAATTGCTTTTATATTTCTGTCTGAGAATTCATTAAAATTAAGTGGCAATTTTTATTTACAAGTTTCTTCCCAATTTTTCACGTAGTTATGAATTCATGCAGAATAGAATTTGTGATCGTGCTTAGATTAATTATGTCCAGCTAAATTTCCAAGGGTTGGGATGCATGAACCTAACCCGGTGTAATTTACATGAATAGGAAATAGGTTTTAAATTAAATTATGATCGAATTGTATTGTGTAGTGATCACAACCATCGTAGGTCTTTTAACCTCGTTTGCCCTAGGTAAGCGGGGTATTTAGGGATGCGATGTGCGTGTTGGCTATACAGCGCCGCTTTATTATTGCCTTTGATTACGTATGATGCGGGATAATACCCTCATATATGTAATGCTTAGGATTAATAAAGTCTGGGTTTGATTAACTCTTTAATTCAAAAGGTAGTATTCTATCTGGTAAATCTACTAGGGTTTGGGCGATTGTATCCTAACCTGTTTTTCCTTCATTCATATTTACTTAATTGCAGTAGTTTTATTTATGTGCACGTAGCTTAGTTTTTAATTTAAATTTCATTTGCATTTAGGCAGTAGAATTCAGTTCACAATTAATCATCTTTTAGTTTCTTTTCTCAAATTAATTTACGGTTAGTCTCATATTCTTTCGTCATCACGAGTATTCTTCTTAGTTCCCTATGGATACGATCTCGACTTATCGAGTTATTACTTACGCGACAGGCTTGCACTTGAGCCTATATCAACACGCACTTTAGACACTTTTGTGGTCGCATTAACAGATAACAGGTGGTATCATGACATTGGCCTCTTGATATTGTACATGCCTCCTGCATGCCTGGGATGCGCATGACATCAACCCAACCATATAAATACCTACCTTCTTCTTCCTTTAGAAGGATCTCAAATTCACAACCCTATTGAAACTCTGTTAAATTCACTACATAGAGAGAGAAATCTTGAGTGTTATGTATCCCAATTCCATTGAAACCCATTCATAGTGGATTTCACATACACTCAAACAATGGAGTAGACCAATATTTGATGAACCACTTATATTCTGTGTTATCTCCCTATTTTCCTCATCTCCTTATGTATCTATATATTTGTTTATACTCTATTAATAAACTGGATTGAGCTTACACACTTATATTAATTTGGTGATACCATTTTTGGTATAATCATATATCATGTTAGGCTAAAAACCCCTTCCAAGTGGTGCGATGAACCCATGTTTGATGTTGTTGTAGATAATTAGTTTGATCATTTGAGATATCCCTTTGAACTTTCACCTTTCAATCTACACCCCGAAAGAGGGTAAATGATTTTTGAGAGAAAATTAAATTTAAGAAATAATGTCTATTTTTGAATCGAATTATAGATAGGTTTTTCTCTAATGTGATGTTATTTATTGAATTTCAACTCTAAATTGTATTTTCTATGGTTTAAATGCATTTTGGAGAATCAATCCCGACGAGTGAATTATTAAAAGGATTTTAAGTCTACTTTCTAAGAGTTGTGGGGCTTTTAAAATTAATTTTCTAAAAGGTTAGTGTTAGAATTACACTTGTGATGAAAATTGACTTGCACTTTCAATACTAACTAGTAAGAGTTCAAAAGAATGAATTGAGTAATTAGAATAATTAGAATATTTTGTGTAGTCTCATCCCTTGTTTGTTCTCACATATATTTACCTCGCTTATCTCTTGTTTTAGTATATAACTAGTTGATTTTGTTCACTTAGTTGAGTGCCATAATTACCTTTGAAAATTATTTTAAAAGATAATATATATATATATATATATATAATCACAAAAACAAAAAAATAAAAACATTTTGAAAGTGAAACTGAGATTATCTTCATGCATTGTTATTTACCTTGAAAGTTGTATAGACACTCCTACTTACTACTATACAAATCCATATCATGTTTGTAGGTATTCAAGGATTTTGATTGAAAAGTCTTAGCAATAAAGATACATCTATACCCAAAAGGCAAATCACCGAATGGCACCGTTGCCACTTTTTTTAAGTTGGATACTCATGTGAAGATTTGTATATTCATTTTTATTTGTAGTTGTAATTGTTATTTTTATAATTCATTACATTGGTTGTATTAGGATTATTGAGGCGTTGTATTCACTTGAGTGAATATTTGACATCATTTATTTGTAATAACTAATAATAAAAAAAGCGAAAAGAAAAACGGGGAAAAATAGAGAGAGTGCGCCCACGGAATGGATTTAAAAGCCTATTTATTTTGGGTATGTAGGAATCCCAAGGACTACTGAAGTTAGGTGAACTTTCCCCCAATTTACTTAACTCGGTCCTCACCCCACATGTACAAAAATCGTGGGAGGTAAATTTCTTTTTCACCCGTGAATTTCCCGCAAACGAGTCCATTGTTTGTGTGTTTATTTTCTGTTGTGTGATTTTTATTATCGCATTTTGTATGGTTTGATGAACTAATGAACCAAATACCTACATCAAATCATTGAAACGAGTCAGGATTTCATCACACACTCAATCAATTAATCTCACTTTATTATTACCCGTGATATTACGAAAGTAAAATTAATCAACTAGCAAGAAAAGTAGGATTCAGTGTTCATCAGGAAACTTTTGGTACGAGACATTCGTAAGATACTCTATTGAGTCCTTTCCACCTCTGCCTCTCCTCAATCGGATTTCTTAAGACATTTTTTCTAGGGAAACTGGGTTTTAAGTGAGTTCACCCAGTAAAATGGGTTTGTGATTTCCTTAACATGGAATTGGATGGTCGATCATTGTAGTATCTATTGTGGTGAGACTTAACTAGTAAGCCTCTTATTCTTTCAAGAAGAAAGTAAGAGCACATTTTTTCAAAGGTGAAGTATAACACTCTGCGTTTTTCTCTTTCGCAAATTAATTAAAATTTGACTACCCCATCACTTAATTGAAGATAAAAATTGGCTACCTGCTAGTTGGGATTTTTCCTTTACTTGTACGTGTCTAATTCAAATACTTCGGTAATCAGTTTTGTGTTTTAAAGAGAGTCCATTTTATCACATTTTACAAAAATCCCAAATATAGTTTCCTTCTTTTTCAAAATATTCAAAATATTCCCAAATAATTTATTTCTTTATCAAGATATTCAAAATGCCCAAAAATATTTTCCTTTTTATTATATTCAAAAATCATAAAAAGATTTTCTTTTCTTTTGAAAAAAATTTAAAACCCCAAAAATATTATTCTCATCAATGCCGAAAAACATCCTTTACGGTACTACTTTGATCATTTTCCATTGTCTCAAATCATGTTTGAAGTTGAGCTCGAGTTCAACCTCCATACTTAATTCATGGCTTTAAATCTTTTATATACACCATTGATACTCTTCCATCATCCATGCATGCCTATCATATTTTGCCACTATCGATGGTGAGTGTCCATGTGTCCCATGCTTCACCGTGCACCTATTGCTTTCAAGTTTATTGTTTGTCCCATGAGTGACTGTACCTTCCCTATCCGTCTGAACAAACTATGGCCCAAGTGTATCCATATAACACTAATTCGTAACCCACTTCAGCCTATTGTCCTAACATATCCAATCCCAAGTGGTGTGAGAACCCAAGCTATTCATGGAGGCTTGAGCGCCCTCATACGTAATATAAATTTCAATACCATGTTGTGGATCCTCACGATTTTCTACAGTCTTTATGGCAACCTAATGCACCCTATCCCGATCAGTCACTTCACTATTCTCCTTATAATTATCAACCTTTTGTCTCTCACAGAGACGTTCCTCTCATATATGATGAACTTGACCCCATTCCTCACACTTCATATGAGTATTCTTCATTTAGTCATGCTAATAACGAGTTGTGTCTACCTCAACTATACACCATTGCACCCCACGCCAACACTTCCCCACCAACATCCACATCCTCTCTTAAAAGCCTCTTACTAAACTTCATCCTCGAATAAGACCAAGGCACTCATTATCAAAATTAAGCCTTTCGATGTCTTGAATAATGCTCAAATGAATATAAGTACGCCAGAGAATAGGATTTCACCCTAAGTCAACCCATTGTTGCACGTGGAATGATGATGAGTAATCTTTTGAAATGGATTTTGAGTATGACTAACTCCGTCATCACGAGAATCTCGAAGTTGAGACCAAACCATGGTCTGAGCCCCAAGTTGATAATTGAGTTGACCTATCCATCGATTGTGGGACTGATTTTAACCCAGTTGCATTCAACGAACCCAGCCTTGCAGTTCCTCCACCCATCATATCCCAAAATACACCCGAGTTTATACCTATTGAACCCACTGTATGCATCCCCCAGGAACCCATTTCTTATAGGTTAGCTCTGTATACGAGTGCTCACCAATGCACTGATATTGAATCCGAGATGGTTCCTACCTCTCTGGATATGTATCTTTCCTAAACATGTTTGGCTCACTTTGAGTCTAATTTTGATTTCGATTCATATATTTCGATTTTTAATGTCTCGTTAGATTCTTCAATCACCTCGGATGGTGACTTATGGGTGGATAAGTTCATCTCTCAATCCTTTACTTCCACACTTCCTCTTGCGAGTACCCTTGAGGATCTCTTTGAGCCTCATGCTGAGTGTGTGACCTACTCTCGAGTTGGATCATATTCTCCCACCTTTTATCCCACTTGAACCACCCATTATGCCTCCTAACCCACCACCTGGTTTGGACCTTGTTGTTATCCCTCATATGTTCCCATCCATGTATTTAGATCCTCATCTTAACTCGCCCTCCCCCCTCAATCTTTATGAGCCATCTCGTGAGTTTTTCATCCGCTCGACCATCCAAGAGAGTATATGTTGATCTAATATCAACTCACGTGACATAGAGTTTGCTCCTCCATGCCCACCACTCACCTATTGTGGTGATTTTTATTACTTACAGCTCATTGACACATCACGATGTGACTATTTTCATCCTCCATTTATAGAATGATCGCATGATTTCTATAAGGCCCACCCCATCGCTATTACCAAATCATTTTTCATCCCCATCCAATTAAAGCACCATACTTATAGGACCCTTACTGCCCTCACCTTCACGCTCAATAAGGCCCATGATCGGCGCATCTTCACCTTCACCCTTGCCTTTATTCCCTATATCCTTCTCCCCTCCCACCCTTGGTCTACCGATGCTTTTCATCGCGTGAAGCACTTTTCTATAAAATTCCATTGACCTTGTAGACTTTTGTGACACCCTATTTATTTTAACCACAGGCGATTAGTCCTTTATCCAAATAAACAGGAATCTCATTTCATTTATTCTTAGCATCATTATCGAAACCTTTTTAAATTACTAACCACCTATGTTAAAATTAAGTCGGTGCCAAATTTTATCTTGTATTAATATAACAACTAGTGGAATAAATAAAATAACCAAATCATCCACACAACATAATAGTCTGAATCAATCACACTAAATAGCAGAAGAAATAGCACCGAATAAACCATCGGTTCCCATAATAAAATTCAACTATAAGTCTAAAGTAATAAACTGAATCTAAAACAAAGTCTAATAAATAACCAAACAACTGTATCAACAAAAGGGGCAACATGCTCACATGAAATGTTGAATAGTAAATCCTAGTCTAGAAATGAATAGATGAAGCGTATAAGAAAACTCCTGCAAGCCTCCACAAATGCTACAGCTACGCATCCCTTGAATGAATCATCAAGCTTGGCGTCCCTGTGGCTGGACACCCAAAATGTTTCCAAAATTAATTTGAGACGGGTCAGAGCCCAAAACCATTTGAAAAATATTTAAAAAGTATTTAAATTGCACTTACACAAGAAGTTATTAGATACACACGTTAGTGATGATGCTAAGATTTAGCATCACCAGATAAGTGATAGTGAGCTCAAGCAGTAGCATCCATGGAGATGTATAAGTGTATAAGTAGGTAAGTGTATAGAAGGGGATGAGTATAAGAGGAAATTAGACAATGATGTATAGTGGTTCAGCCAATTTGGCCTACATCCACTGTGAGTGTGTGATCCACTAAGTATGGGCACTAATGGCCTTGGATACAATGCACATAACCCTCTCTCCCTCTCTACTGTGTGTGCAAGCAGAGTTTTAGCTAGGGCTACAGTTAATGGATCGATCCCCTGTAGGGTTGTAGGTGACAAGTTTATATAGGTCTTGGGGGGTGTAGTGTACCCCCCAAGTAAGCATGGTGCATGTGAATGATGATCTAACCTATCCCCTGTTGACACCTGTAGATGCCAAATGATGACATAATATTCCCTCACGTGAGGGTGTGATTCGGAGCCTGACGCGCATTGTTCCACGCGTGTCCCGGACCACGCGCTGTCATGATGTCACCCTCGGCCTATGAGCCGAGGCCGAGGGCAAAGTTTCTTCCGGTAGGGAGCCTGGTTTGATTCTGGCCTCGTACTGTCGTACCCTCGTAGGGTCGTCTGGAGCCTGAGGAAGGGTCGGCCCCTCGTAGGGTCGGCTACAGCCTGGTGAAGGGTCGGCCCCTCATAGGGTCGGCTAGAGCCTGGTGGAGGGTCGGCCCCTCGTAGGGTCGTCTGGACCTGGTGGTGGCCAGCTGGGGCCTGGTGAAGGGTCGTCCCCTCGTAGTGTCGTCCGTATTTAGGTAATCTTCATCCATGCTGAGGGTATACACGGGTACATCAATCACCCCCCAGCCCTTAGCCATAGGTGTCATTGGGATGGCTGAGGGATATTTGTTGAATTCGAGACACGTGTGATCAGTTAGGTGAGTGACACCTGTGCAGATACTCATTGCTGTTCCAGTTTCCAAGGCAGGGCGGCTGTGTAGTACGCTTGGGGCCTTGTGCCCTAATTATATCTTTCTTCGGTAAATGGGTCCACTCATTACAAGAGTATTTAAGAGATTTTTCAAACTCTCTCTTCATCTTCTTCTTCTTCGCGCCCAAGTCTATTCTCTCTCTAGAACCAGTTCCCATTGCCATTTCAGCCTCCGATTTCCCAGGTCTCAGCAGCGTTCTTGCCCTTCTCCTCATCAGGTAACCTTTTTCTCCTTTTGCCTTCTTTTGTCTTCATTTCTGTCTATTTTTTAGGGTCGTAGGTCGTCTGGTTCTTAGAGTTCCCCCATAGCTTTTTCCGGCGTCTTCTCCGGTCACTGGTTCTTCGAACGTTCTTGACGAAAACCCTCGAGTTCTTTATTTAATCCAAAGGTCAATCCTGGTCAATCTCCCAAGTGTTTGTGGTTAAATTAGCCAAGTCTAGTATAATTTCTTTAAGTGTAGGGTCTTCCCCTTAATGCTTAAGAGGCTTTACAACCTGGTGTCTGAATTCCCGTCCTTGAGAGAGAAACTATTTACCGAGATCAGACGGATAGAGGAAGAGGAAGAGAGGAGACGAGGAGCCGACCCCAATTGGGTACGACCCATCTTTCCCATTCCTCTTGCCACCATTAGACCATCTGAACCCTCTGAGTCTTGTGGGTCGTCGTCTCGTCCAGCCGAGACACCCAACCCAAGTGAGATGGACGAGAGAACCTCCTCTCCAACTGGTGCTGGAACTTCTGGTAGAAGGGACTCACCTGACCTTAGCCCTCCCCGAGAGGCCGAGGGTACGATCCCCTCTGAGGCTGTCCCTGTGACAACCCTATCCCCCAACGCCTTCCAAGTGGCATTTCCTCAGGGTCCTCCTGCAGGTGATGAGGAGGATGAGGACGATGATACAGATGATGAGGTTGATACCTCCCATGCCTCGCCTTTTATCTCCTCTGTCAGGGATAGGGATCTTCTGATATGGAGGCATATTTACGGAGTGCCACCTGGGGTGACTATGAGGGTTCCCTCTGAGGATGAGAGGGTCTTTGAGGGTGAAGAGGGAGAAGTTGCAGTCTACGAGCAAATGTTCAAAGTAGGCGTCAGACTTCCCTTTCACCCTGCCATTATAGATATTCTGTCGGCTCTGGGCGTCTCCCCCTCGCAACTTCCACCCAATTCTTGGAGGACGATTCTGGGGTACATCTCTTTGTGGAAAAACGCTTTCACTGACGAGCCCTCGTCCGACGTGTTCTTGGCCTGCTACAATATCACCTCCTCATCTAAACAGCCCGGATACTATCATCTAGGGGCGAGAAGGTCTGAGAAGAAGCTGCTCCACGTAGCTCAAACTTCCAATCATGACTGGAAAAAAAGGTTCTTCTTCATATCTGGGGCATGGGAGAGCTCCACCGAGGCGTCCCCTTCTGTCGATGCTCCGAGGATTCCTAACAAATGGTCTAACCCCTCCATGAAAGCTAGGTCAGACCCCGGACTTAGCTTGGAGGAGAGGGATATTGTTGAGTATCTGAGGGGACGAGGGAGAGAGGGTGAGATCCCAAAGTTCGAAGATTTGATGACCCCTCGCTTCCTTAAAGAAGCTGGTCTGAGGGTCGGCCCTCTGACAGAACTATGTGAGTTATACTGAACATTTTCCCTTCTTTACTTATTTTTGAAGTGTTCTCTCTTTATCTCTGAACTTTTCTGATTCATCGTATCCTTTTCAGGTCGTCCTGCAGGCGTGTCAGATTATCTCTGGGATATGACTGCTCCAAGCCTTCTTGCTAGTCTGTCAAAGAAGAAGGGGAAGGAGCCTCAGCAAGCTCCTAAGAAGACAAGGGCCTCAGGGCCGACAGTTGTTGAGCCGACAGCTGTTAGCCACAAAAGGAAGGAGCCTGAGGCTCCAGTCGAGCCTCGTCCTGACCCTAAGACGAGGGCCAGGGCCGAGGCCTCTGAGGGGGCAACCTCTTCATCAAGCATGGGGGCCTTCTGGTCTCAGAGTCTGACCCATCTGAGGGCCGACCTCTCATCTCTTATTGCCAATTTGAGGGCGGCCAAGGCTTCGATGTTCTCTGCACCGTCGGCCTCTGACTACGAGTTCTTGGCAAAGATGCCCCCTGCCAAAGTGTATGACTACGGTCTGCACTCCCTTGCTCAGGTATTGGTCTTGACTTTCTTTAATTTCATTTTCACAAACTGTTCCCTCGGCCCCCTTTGATATTTCTTCATTTTTTCTTGCAGTCTGTCTGTGCCCTCACCTCAGCCACCAAGTGGATGGCTGAGAACCAACAGAAATTCCATGAAGCTGAGAGGGCCATTCAACAAGAGGCTGACCTACGGACAGAGTTGGACACTGCTAGGGCCGAGCTGGAGAGCGCAAGGACTGAGCACGCTAGAGTCCTTGATGAGCTGACGAAGCAACATGATGCCGATCTTCAAGCTAAGGACTTGTTGATCAAGGACAAGGACTTGTTGATCAAGGGCAAGGATGAGGCTCTGCTCAACCTGGAGGCCCAGCATAAGACTGATCTGGAAGCAGCCATCAAGAAAGCTGAGGCTGATGCTGGGGAGGCGTACAAGACCTCAGATGAATTTCAGGGCTTCGGCCTTGAATATCTTGAGAGGGGTATCAGGACGGCCTGCCGATGGGTCGTCCTCAAATTTGGCGATGTCGTCTCCTCTGTTCGCCCATCACTGGAGGGTGTTCAATTGGACGACCCTCTAATTGCAGAGGCCCTCAACCAAGTGGAGTCGCAAGTCCATATTGAAGGGGTCGGTACATCTGAAGATCATCCCATTGTTGAGGAGACCCTTCCCATTGTTGAGGCCCAGCCCTCCGATGTCGTCCCCTAGGGTGGCTGCCTGTAGCCCATACCCTTATTTTTGTACTTTTTGTTCAAAGGCCTTGTAAAAACACTTGACACTTATATTTTATTAATACCAGTCTCTTCCATATTTGTTGTCTTCCTTATTTCATTTTATTATGGCTTGCTCACTGTTGATGCTACTAACCCTTCCCTCGTCTTTTTTGAGGACCACTGTGGGGTCGTCCCCTAATGTGGCCTCATTATAGCCGAGGGTTCAAGTAACCAAATGACTTTTAAGTAATGTCTTCTCTCGTCTTCTTTGAGGACAGTGGAGGGGTCGTCCCCTCCACTGGCCCTCATTATAGCCGAGGGTTCAACTAACCAAATTAATGGATTTTAATTTAGTCTTCCCTCGTCTTTTTTGAGGAGAGTGGAGGGGTCGTCCCCTCCACTGGTCCCCATTATAGCCGAGGGATCAACTAACCAAATTAATGGATTTTAATATAGTCTTCCCTCGTCTTTTTTGAGGAGAGTGGAGGGGTCGTCCCCTCCACTGGTCCCCATTATAGCCGAGGGATCAACTAACCAAATTAATGGATTTTAATTTAGTCTTCCCTCGTCTTTTTTGAGGAGAGTGGAGGGGTCGTCCCCTCCACTGGTCCCCATTATAGCCGAGGGATCAACTAACCAAATTAATGGATTTTAATGTAGTCTTCCCTCGTCTTTTTTGAGGAGAGTGGAGGGGTCGTCCCCTCCACTGGTCCCCATTATAGCCGAGGGATCAACTAACCAATATTAATGGATTTTAATTTAGTCTTCCCTCGTCTTTTTTGAGGAGAGTGGAGGGGTCGTCCCCTCCACTGGCCCTCATTATAGCCGAGGGTTCAACTAACCAAATTAATGGATTTTAATTTAGTTTTCCCTCGTCTTTTTTGAGGAGAGTGGAGGGGTCGTCCCCTCCACTGGTCCCCATTATAGCCGAGGGTTCAACTAACCAAATTAATGGATTTTAATTTAGTCTTCCCTCGTCTTTTTTGAGGAGAGTGGAGGGGTCGTCCCCTCCACTGGTCCCCATTATAGCCGAGGGATCAACTAACCAAATTAATGGATTTTAATGTAGTCTTCCCTCGTCTTTTTTGAGGAGAGTGGAGGGGTCGTCCCCTCCACTGGTCCCCATTATAGCCGAGGGATCAACTAACCAATATTAATGGATTTTAATTTAGTCTTCCCTCGTCTTTTTTGAGGAGAGTGGAGGGGTCGTCCCCTCCACTGGCCCTCATTATAGCCGAGGGTTCAACTAACCAAATTAATGGATTTTAATTTAGTCTTCCCTCGTCTTTTTGTAGGAGAGTGGAGGGGTCGTCCCCTCCACTGGTCCCCATTATAGCCGAGGGATCAACTTCCCATGCATGCTAGGACTGACAATAGGATGAAGGAAACACTGATATTTCTCATTAATTTTCCAAGTGTTCTGTTGGAGCAACCCTAATTACAATTATGGCCTTTCAAGACCTTACAACACTACTGATAGTATTTCTTCAAATGATCTGCATTCCAGGGGTTTGAAAAAGGTTCCCCCTCTAAGTTTTCTAGCCTGTAGGTCCCTGGGACAACTTCATCGATGACCCTATATGGGCCATGCCAATTAGGATGGAGCTTGTTGGGTTTCTGCCAAGTCTTTTTAAGAACCAAGTCTCCCACTGCGATAGGCCTCTGTTTCACCCTTTGGTTGTAAAACCTTGCGGTCCTCTGCTGGTAGGAAGTTTGCCTTATCTCAGCATCCTCCCTTCTTTCCTCAATCAGGTCTAGGTCAAGTCTTCTCTCTTCCGTATTCCCCTGGGGGTCATACATTTGGACCCTATGAGTAGGAAACTCCACTTCGGTGGGGATGACTGCTTCTGATCCATAAGCTAACATGAATGGGGTCTCCCCGGTAGAGGTCCTTACTGTCGTCCTGTATGCCCACAACACTGCATATAACTCCTCGACCCATCTTCCTTTTGCCTCCTCAAGCCTCTTCTTAATCCCATCTAGGATTGTTCTGTTCGTAACTTCGGTTTGCCCATTGGCCTGAGGTCGCCCTGGGGTGGAGAAAAATTGTTTGATGCTTACCCTCTCACAGTACTTCTGCAGAGAGGCATTCTTGAATTGAGTCCCGTTATCCGAGATGAGGGTGTTGGGTAGACCATATCTGCATATCACATTCCTCCAGATGAACTGGAAGGTCTTCTGCTCCGTGATCGTGACCATCGGTTCGGCCTCTACCCACTTTGAAAAGTAGTCAATTGCTACGATGAGGAACCGATAGTTATTGACTGCTCTCGGTAAGGGTCCTACCAGATCAATCCCCCATACTGCGAACGGCCATGGGGATGTAATGGAGGTGAGAGGCTGGTGAGGTTGGTGAGGGATGGTAGCAAATCTTTGGCATTTATCACACTTTTTAACATATGCGGCAGCATCTTTCCCCAAGGTCGGCCACCAGTAGCCTTGGGTGATCACCCTCTTTGCCAAGGATCTACCCCCAATATGGCCTGAGCACGACCCTTCATGCACGTCTTGCAAAATGGAAGGGACCTCTGAGGGATGCACACACCTAAGTAAGGGGAGCAGAAACCCCTTTTTGTACAGCGTGTCTCCGATGACAGCGAACTTTGCAGCCCTGTATCTCAGCTTCTTCCTCTCTTGGCTCGCTTCTAGCATCTCTCCCCCTCTAATGTATCTGATCAGGGGGTCCATCCATGAAGGTTCTTGAGAAACATTCATGCAAACACCAAGTGTTCCCCCGACGTCTTCGATAGTTGGTCGAAGTAAGATTTCTACCGGGACTGTCCTCCTTATGTCTGTCCTAGTAGCTGAGGCCAACCTTGCAAGGGCGTCAGCACGGCCATTGTCGAGCCTAGGTACCCTCTTGAATTTCACTTCTTCGAAGTTTTTTAGCAATGACCTCACCTTATCAAGATACCTAGCCATCCTCTCGTCTTTGGCCTCATAGGCTCCTAGTATCTGATTCACCACCAGCCTTGAATCACTGTGAACCGACATTTGGCCGACACTAAGGGATTTGGCCAAGGAGAGGCCAGCTATCAAGGCCTCATACTCAGCCTCATTGTTGGAGGCTTTGAAATTGAACCTCAGGGCATACTCGACGTCAGTGCCATCGGGTGCTGATAGTATCAGTCCAGCACCACTTCCGCTATCACAGGAGGACCCGTCAACGAAGAGGCTCCATGGAGTTTTTCCTTCAGAGAAATTTCCCTCAGAGAGGGACCCCGGTCTAAAGATGTATCTTCCCTCTTCGTTTTCAGTCACTTTTCTTCTAGCGGTGCTCGTCTCAGCCATATCTGCGAGTGTGTCTGCGGGTTTGTCTTCTGTATCCGTCTTCCCGAGGGTCTCACTCTCGGCCTCATCATCTTCCCAGGTGAACTCAGCCACGAAGTCTGCCAAGGCCTGCCCCTTAATGGCTGTCTTAGGCTGATACACAATGTCAAACTCCCCCAGCTCTATAGCCCAGGTCATTAGCCTTCCTGATTTTTCAGGCTTGTGTAAGACCTGCCTAAGAGGAGAGTCAGTAAGGATGACCATAGTATGGGACTGGAAGTACGGTTTCATCTTCCTTGAGGCATGGATCAAGGCATAGGCCAACTTCTCCATCCTCGGGTATCTCTGCTCTGCCCCCTGGAGTGCCTTGCTGTTGAAATATACGGGCTTCTGTATCCCGTCTTCGTCTCTTACGATTGCTGCACTGATAGCGGACTCTGAGACAGCAAGGTACACGTAAAGTCGTTCACCCTGCACGGGTCGTGACAGCAGCAAGGGAGACCCTAAGTATGATTTTAGCTCCTTGAAAGCCTCATCACACTCTTCGCTCCATTCGAAGGCCTTCCTGAGGATCTTGAAGAATGGTAGACACCTGTCTGTAGCCCTTGACACAAATCTGTTCAAGGCAGCCACTCTCCCTGTGAGCCTCTGAACGTCTTTAATGGACTTGGGGGTCTTCATCTCAATAAGGGCCTTTATCTTTTCAGGATTGGCCTCTATGCCTCTTTGATTGACAATGAACCCCAAGAACTTCCCCGCTCCGACCCCGAAGACACACTTGGCCGGATTGAGCTTCATTTTGTATTTGTCCATTGTATTAAAGGTCCTTTCCAGGTCTGCCACATGATCCTCTGCCTTCAGACTCTTAGTCAGCATGTCATCTACGTAAACCTCCATAGACTTCCCAATTTGGTCTTCGAACATTTTGTTTACGAGGCGCTGGTACGTTGCCCCCGCATTTTTTAGGCCAAAGGGCATGACCCTGTAACAGTATGTCCCCTTGTCAGTGATGAAGGCGGTCCTCTCCGAGTCCTCAGGGTTCATGAAAATCTGGTTATACCCTGAGTAGGCATCCATGAAACTCATGAGCTCATGGCCTGCGGTAGCGTCTACCATCTGGTCGATGCGGGGGAGAGGGAAGCTGTCTTTGGGACAATGCTTGTTGAGGTCTGTGAAGTCCACACACATTCTCCACTTGCCGTTGGCCTTTGGGACGATGACTGCATTGGACAGCCACTCAGGGTAGATGACCTCTCTGATAAATTCAGCGTCTTCTAATTTTTTAACCTCATCCCTGATGACCTCATACTTTTCTCTAGAGTAAATCCTCCTCTTCTGCTTTACCGGCTTCACTCCCTCTACCACATTGAGTTTGTGGCACATGATTTCAGGGTCGATCCCTGGCATATCTACATGACTCCACGCGAAGACGCTTCGCCTTCTCCTCAACAGTTTGATGAGGTCTTCCTTGATACTGGGCTTCAGAGATTTGCCAACTTGGACGGTTTTTCCCGGGTCATCCTCATCGAGGATGATGGGTTCTACCTCCTCAGCGGCCTCTCCTTTTTTGAGCTTCGTCTCGTCCCTGGGGTCTAGGGTATCAATGTTGTAAGTGGCAGTAGCCCTCTTGTGTGCCTCCCTTTCTTCAGCGGAGTTGTAGTAGCACTCTCTCGCTGTCGTCTGGTCTCCCTGAACTTCCCCCACCCCATAAGGGGTAGGGAACTTAACCATCTGGTGGACCGTGGACGGCACAGCTTCAAACCCCTTGAGGGCCACACGTCCCAGTATGATGTTGTATGCCGAAAACACATGCTCATCCAGCACAAAGAAACTGACCCTCTTGGTGAGCCATCTCGGCCACTCGTCCCCCATCCTGACATCAGCCTCATATATTCCTAGGGGGTGAACCTTCTCCCCACTGAACCCAATCAATGGATGATGGTATGGGACAAGTCTGGCACGACTGAGGCCCAAGGCCTTGAAGCATGGCCAAAACATCACATCTGCGGATGAGCCCCCATCCACCAGGATCCTCGGCACTTCGCACCCGTGCACCCTGGTGGTGATGACGAGAAGGTCATCATGCGGGGCCAATAGGCCCTTGAAGTCCATTCTTGAAAATCCCACAATCAAAGTGTCCATATCAACCTTCTTCCTTTTTTCTGACTTGACCTTTACGGAGGTTGAGTGCACCGTCTTCGTCACTGCCTTAGCCTCAGCGACATGGGCCTTCCTGTCGGCGACCTCAGACCCTCCTCCTGCAAGTCCCCCGGAGATCATTCCCACCCCGAGTGAGATCATATTGAGCCTCTTGACAGGGTCGTGGTCGTCTCTCGGCGGGAGGTCGGGGTCGTCCTCATCATCAGAGAGGTCGTCCCCTCTTTTTTGAGGACCTTCTCTGCAGGCATCGACTCGCTTCTTTCTGGGGTCGTCCCCTCGTCCCCTCTTGAAGTCGGCTTTGTCGACGTACTTTCTGAGCTTCCCTTCCTTCAGCATCTTCTCAATCTCATCTTTCAGAGCAAAGCATTTGCCTGTTACGTGGCCGTGGTCTTGGTGAAATTCACACCACAGGTTCTTATTCCTCTTGCCGGGGGCTGCCCTCAGCTTTTCAGGCCACTTCAGCGTCCGGTCACTCTTTATCTCATTGAGGATCTGTTCACAGCTGACCGTCAGAGGGGTGTACCCCGCGAACTTATCATCCATGGTTCTCTTCTTCCCCTCTTTGTTCTTTTTGGGGTATTTACTCCCACTTGCACCTCCTCTTTCGTCCTCATATTTTGCAGCCATCGCCTCTTCGGCGTTCATCACCTTTCCTGCTGTTGACAACAGCTCGGCCATCGTCCTCGGAGGGTCTTCGGCAAGCTTCCATAATAGCTTCCCCTTTTGGAGCCCTCCAATCAGGGCTGTCATAGCTATGCTCTCCTCATAGTCTTCCACCTCCAGCTTCTCTTTATTGAATCTGGCTATGTAGTCTCTCAGAGTCTCATTCTTTCCCTGCTTAACATAGAGCAGGTGTGTGGTCTTCTTCTGTGGCCTCACCCCAAAGCAGAAATTATGGATGAACAGGTCTGCCAACTGCTTAAAGTTTCCAATAGAATTTTTTGGAAGAGACGTGTACCACACATGCGCAGCCCCTGTCAGGGTACCAGAGAAGGCACGACATCTCATCTCATCTGAGATAGAGTATATGTCTGCCGCGGATTGATACATCTCCACATGGTGGACAGGGTTGGTGCTCCCATCATATCTTGGGGTGACCACAGGAGGCTTGAATTTTGACGGCGTGGGGAAGTTGACTATCTTTGCCACAAAGGGTGAGCCTACGGTGTACCCCCTCTGAAGAGGGTCCCGGCTCTTCAATATGTCGCCAATCTTATCCTCTAACCGCTGGATTGAGTCATTCCAGGGCCTCACAGGGTCGGCCTGGCCGATGTTATCCCCTGCTGCTTCTCGGAGGTGGATGGAGGGCTCCGCTACGGCAGGCCTGTGTCGGCTATTTACTTCCCTTTGGCCGTCGTCCCGTCTTTGGGGTCGGCCTTCTGCTTCTTTCCTAGATCTCGCTGCGCTTCTTGACTTGGACAACTTGTCCCGCAGGTCATTCACTGGGCCCAGCCTCTCGAAGGCCGACCCCCTGCTCAGGCGGTCAAAAGCAGAGCCTCTTGGGCGATCATCAGGGTTTGGTCTCCCGCACTTTCCTCTACTGTCCTGGAGAGGTCGTACAGTATTGTTGGAGACCTCATACGGCTCCCAGCATTCTACTGGAGCCTCTTCCACCTCCAGATCGTCATACCTGTCCTCAGGGCAAGGGTTTCCTTGCCTCCCCAGGCGTAAACGCCGGGGGTCAGCAACATCCCTACGCCGCTGAGGGGGTGGCAGGTCTTTACGTGGTGCCTGGGGTGGTCCCCTGGCCTCATGCTGTCCTGGAGCTGCTGCCGGAGTAATCATCTCAGGTGAGACTCCCGGTGGTCTCAGTATGTTCTGACTTAGAGCTGTGAACTGCTCCTGCATCATCCGCTGGCTGGCTGCCAGAGACTTTAGGGCTGCTGCCACATCAGCCATCTCAGACTGAGGCGGCGGCTGACTGGAACTGGGTCTTCCCCCCTCATCCGGCGGGGGAAGAGGTGGTGGTGGCATCTCAGGTGCCATGTGCTTGAGCTATGAAAAGTTGAACTGAAGAAATACTGGTGAGCTTGGGAACCTTAGTGGGTCTCTTTCAATGGTGAAACACCTCCTCTCAGGGGGAGTGTTGGTTCACCACCAGAGTGCCCAGTGAGGTCAAGCTGTACAAAGGAAGAGATGTCTTCGTGTTCCCACAGACGGCGCCAAACTGATGATGCTAAGATTTAGCATCACCAGATAAGTGATAGTGAGCTCAAGCAGTAGCAGCCATGGAGATGTATAAGTGTATAAGTAGGTAAGTGTATAGAAGGGGATGAGTATAAGAGGAAATTAGACAATGATGTATAGTGGTTCAGCCAATTTGGCCTACATCCACTGTGAGTGTGTGATCCACTAAGTATGGGCACTAATGGCCTTGGATACAATGCACATAACCCTCTCTCCCTCTCTACTGTGTGTGCAAGCAGAGTTTTAGCTAGGGCTACAGTTAATGGATCGATCCCCTGTAGGGTTGTAGGTGACAAGTTTATATAGGTCTTGGGGGGTGTAGTGTACCCCCCAAGTAAGCATGGTGCATGTGAATGATGATCTAACCTATCCCCTGTTGACACCTGTAGATGCCAAATGATGACATAATATTCCCTCACGTGAGGGTGTGATTCGGTTATAACGGTCTGCCACGTGTCATATGAGCCTGACGCGCACTGTTCCACGCGTGTCCCGGACCACGCGCTGTCATGATGTCACCCTCGGCTTATGAGCCGAGGCCGAGGGCAAAGTTTCTTCCGGTAGGGAGCCTGGTTTGATTCTGGACTCGTACTGTCGTACCCTCGTAGGGTCGTCTGGAGCCTAAGGAAGGGTCGGCCCCTCGTAGGGTCGGCTACAGCCTGGTGAAGGGTCGGCCCCTCATAGGGTCGGCTAGAGCCTGGTGGAGGGTCGGCCCCTCGTAGGGTCGTCTGGACCTGGTGGTGGCCAGCTGGGGCCTGGTGAAGGGTCGTCCCCTCGTAGTGTCGTCCGTATTTAGGTAATCTTTATCCATGCTGAGGGTATACACGGGTACATCAGTTAGTTCTACGTAAGCTCCCTTGAGTTCCCCACCTCTTATCTAAAGTACACACCAAACGCCTCCTACCTAGATATGCTACCCAACCTAACAAGACAACGTCTACTAACCCCAAAAGGTTAAGCTCCCCTGTACTGCCCATATTATATGCTATTGTACTACCAATGATTAATATTAATCACATATCATTATTGAATCATTATTTAAGTTTAGCTACTCAAATTACTTTCAAATATACGCAATCTATCGATTCTACCATCACACATAAGTAGATTGATCACACTTGTATATATTTATCACACTTATAATATATACAACTATAGCATCCCATGAAATGACCCCCGTAATGCTTGCATACTTTGCGATCATGTCCATATACCTCTCTTACCAAATCAAGGACTATCGATTCGGAATTTCTCCTCAAACCCTAAATCAAACAACACACATTGGAGGTGAACATAGTTCAAAGCCTTTGGGATATTCACATACCTAACATACACAAATGACCTGCCAGTCCCACTAATACACGACACATAGTGAGCCTCCCTAAGTTTTATGTTCAGGGGCACACAACCAGACCTCATTGGAATCACCAAGGTAGGATCGCCCTCTACGCGAAACCTCCCATGATAGCCGGCAGCGTAGTTATGTTCACACATATAAAAAAATCACATAATAGGTAATCACACAACCTATATATACATATATTCAGTAGGTATGCACACAAACCATCATATAAACATGTACATAGTATATATCTCTAGAATACTCAACGTACTATCAATTTACAATTATAACTTCTTATCGTACATTTTTTTATTATCGCTCACTACCCGAAGGGTCCTAGTTACCCCTTAAGTTCTTTCAGTTGATAATACCCTCATACGCTACTGGTCTAAATCATAGGTTCACTCGTATTTCATGTGACCCGTTCTAAGTCTTGCAAATTCATTAAATATAAAAATATGGCCAAGAAATTCATAGCCTTAATTCTTCTCAAATAGGTAAACCTCAACCCTACTATAGGCCTACTGGAATTTATTATATCCCACACTATAGTTTAAGAATATCTCAAAAGTCTCCCCATAAATTATTTGTGAATTCAGGGCATAAAATAAGGAAATTGGCCAAATCTGGGTAACTTAATCGATTTGCTCTACTGAATCAATTGGCTCTTGGGGCCGAGTCGATTCGAAATGTTCAGAGTCGTCTTCTTCGTTTAAATGTTACAAGTTTTAGCCGTGTCTAATTATCCAAACCTCTATCAGACAATCCCAAACTCCCAACCAACATTATTAAACATCAAATGTATGTGTATGGACGATTTCTAATGTAAATAACACAATAAATGCATACAAAATCTATCCAAGAACAGATTTAAACCCTATAATCCTCAATACCCTAGATTGTGGTGTTCTTCATGTGTAATCATCAAGATACCTAGATTTCTTTCATTTTATTCATCAAATATCATCTAATTTCGAATCCTCTACATAAGGGAATTTATTTTACATGAATTCATATATCAAATCATGAATTAACCCCATCCAATCCCCAAGAATTCATCCAAAAACTTGTAATTTAAACCCTACAACCACTACATGAGTATTATGACATGATTAAATAAATTAAAAGATAAAAAATTGCTAACAAATCCATACCCAGGAAAAATTATGCTTTCATAACACTCCTCAAAATGAGTAAATCTCATAAAATATACCCTCTCAATTTCCACTCATGCTTCCCTTCAGATAAAGCAAAAGAGAGCCCTGTTATCCCATGGTAAACATATACTTAATAGTAACACTACTATACGCCCACTAAACTCGTCCCCCATGCTAATATAGTCTTAACAAGAATACTGTGACTACTCGTGTCACGAAATTCACCCCATCTATCCGAGAATAAAACTTATACGTCCACTCGCCTATCCACCGGCGACCCAAATAGTTCCTGGACATAATATTCTCATCTGACCGAACTAATACTTCGCAATTGTTGTCCCTGTGGGACATGCCACTCCTATCCCTTGACTCACCGTGGACATAAACAATTATTGAGGTCCCACTTTCCACACATAAGACGCCTCTCTGTGTTAATCCCCTGCATCTGGCCCCAATGTCCATGTCGGGGTTTTCCTTCTCGAATACTTGGTTGTCTTGACTCTAAATGCTACCCCCGTTGTCCTTTTGGCTTCTCTATCCCTAAGGGACTCGTTGCGGGTCTCGACGACTCGGATCAAATCCACCGTCAATAGGTAGAAATTTACTTAATTTAAAACGTCAAGATGGGTACCTTACTAGGTATACCCTTCTATCGTGCTTCACTAGAACCATTACATCTCATTTCGTTCTTAGGTTAAACTCTCTAACCTTATTGGCTCCTGTATTTTAGAAGCGTTAATGTAAGGTGGTAAACAAACGATATTGATGACCTCAACACTAGTCATCCTAGTCGGATTTCCCATCCATCCTTGTGTATTACCCACGATTCCATTATTAACTCATGGACCCCTTCTTGACCTCCGCATCCACCTCGTTGGGTACGGAGTTTGTTGCATAATTCAACTTTCCCTTATGTCCGACCATTGTCCGGCCCTTCTGAAGTAAGTACTGAAATCTCCTTTGCGAACCAGTTAAAACGGCTTATGCAAATATTTGCCGTCAAACCGCATCCTAAATTCCTTATTATTCATGGTATTTCTCCATAGTTATGGTAACCGACTCCTACCACTACAACACCGCCCCACTGGGCTAAAATTTTATTCAAAATTTAGTCCTCGTTGCCGCCGCACACCACCCCCTACACAATTGTCTTTGGGTTATCTTTTCCCATTGACTCATCACACTACTCCGCTACTCGAATCCTTAGATGTCCCTTCCAAAAGGTTCCTTCCACACTTTCCCCACCCCTTGATGACTACGCTGGGTGAGGTTGAAATCGTACCACCATTACTTACTACAGTGCTTTGGGAGACTATCGCTCCCGGATGATTATTCTATCACCGCCAGCCTGAACAACAATCAAGGTGCTTCCTAACACGATCACCATTCCCAGAATACCCCATGTCTTCTGTTGAGCCTATCCTCCTGAAATCCTCCTCTGGCCCTTGTTGGTCGTCCCAAAGAATATTCGGTTTACAAAGATCAATCGAACTCGTGTACGAATCACATCACTACACTTGATAGCAGGAGAATGTAAGTCGCATACGTAGAGGAATACAACAATCCTATCATAAGGCTCTACATCAAAGAATGCTGAACTGAAGCGTGAAAAGCCTCACGGATCCTAAGGACACTAGAACCTGATGCTCTGATACCATCTGAGATACCCCACCTAATGAAACCCCGAGTGATCAGTCCAAAATTAAATTAGAACAGGTTTCTCAGTTGGTTCATTCTTATCATCACTGTCGAAACTTTTTATTTACTAACCACCTAGGTGAAATTAGACTGGTGCCAAGTTTTATCTTTCATTAATTCAAAGAAATACTCATGCGAAAATAAATCATTAACAATCACAAGCTAACTGAAACCAACCATCACATATAACTAAGAAACTGGCCGAATAATCATCGGCTAAAATCCAACACAAATGTAAAGACAGATAATAATGGATCTCAAGTATCATAAATAAATACTAAATAAAATCGTGAGAAACATGCTTGAATATCTGATAGAAAATCCCTACACTAGGAATATAAGGAATAGAGGCGCCTATCCGAATCCTGCAACATCCACATATGCTGCAGCAGTGAATCCATGGAATGAATCAAGCCGGGCGTCCCTGTGGTTGGACACCTAAAAGGTTTTGAAAATATTTTATAGCAAGGGTTAGAACCCAAAACATTTTGAAAATATTTGGCAAATAATTAACTTGCAGTAATATAAAATGCATGAATGCGCTTCAAATTTAAGTTAGTGTTGCACTCCCTTGAGCACATACTCACCCCTCCACTAATGTGCACACCTAACGGTTACTTTAACCCCCCACCTAGTTATACTACCCCGTCCAATTAGTCCTAGTAATATCCTCCTTTGCCTTTCTACTCTAAACCGAGTATTATTAATGCATGATTTATAAGTTATTTACCACCTTAACTTAGTTAATGATCTTTCCATGAAAGCCATATAACATTCGCTAGTTATATAAATAATACAATATTCTCCATGCATTTAAACTTCCCGTATATAATTATTCACCCCATTATGTACGTACAGTTATCTTACAATAATCCCATATGTTGAATATGAATATGCCCCGTATATAATTACTTACAATTCACTATATGTATTTAATGACCCATATATAACTATTTATCCCATTATATACGTAGAACCATATTATAACATTCACACATATGTTGAATATAAATATAACCCATCTTCCCGAGTAATAACTCACCGGATGTATTCTCTAAAGTGCTATCACAGTAGGTGTACTCGCATAACCTAGTTACCCCCAGTCAGAATCGCTCACTAACTTGGACAGAAACATATATAATGGAGGCGGTTATATTCCTTCCCTGAAAGTGAGATAAGCCCCTCACCTATATAATGGACGCTATGACCTGGGGATATACTCGCCCTACTCCTCAGGCTAGGGGATTCACCCACATCGCGCAACCTCCTCCGATAGCACTAGAGTATATATATTGATAATATCTAATCACTGATATTTATATGCACACACCATATATATACTATCACACACCGTATATATATAAGTATAAAATATCTCGACTTTACCGTGTACTGAATCCGTAACACTAACCTATATTTAGTATCTCGAGTTTATGGTAGAACTCTGATTATTAATTAATTTACACATTAATTAATATAATACTTTCCCGAGTCTATAGTCTGACTCTAAATAAATTAATTTATCCCTTAATTAATTTATTACCTTGGTGTTACTCAACCAATATACCCGTACTCGCTCACTTGGTCCGTATTTTAATATTTTCTCGAGTCAATATTCCCACTCCAAATTAATCTACTCCTCCCAGTAGTTAATTTAATGTCTTGGTATCACTAAACCAATCTACCTGAACTCGCTCACGTGGCTCGAAATTAAATATCACCCGAGTCTAATCCCCGACTCCAAATTAATTACTTTTCCTCTGTAATTAATTTAAATGAGTACTGTTGCCCTACTACTATACCCGAACTTATTCACTCAGTCCGTTATTTTATTTTTTCAGAATATATTTCCCAAAATTCATTCGCAATGTGTCACACTTAATTCCCCCACCACTCCCAATTATACTCCCTTATAATTATTGAGAATTAACTCCCATAATTAATTTTTTTCCTCTTAATTATGCTAGGGGAATTTGCAACTAAAATTTTTACCCATGTAAATTCCTAAGCCAAACTGCCAAAAAATCAGAAGGGTCGATCAATCGACCCCCATCCATCGATCGATCGATCGAACAGGTGGTCATCTTCTCCACCTTGTTGTTTCCTCCATTAACGAAATTTTCTAATTTCTAACCTCTCCCTTGGTCTAACCCAAACACAATCAACATCGTGACTATATAAGAACATTATCAGGGCCTCTCATAGAACCTCAAATATAAATTAAACTTCATAAATTTCTACCTTTCTGATTGAGGGAAAATCCCGAGTTTTTACTCGTTAGGTTTCAATTTCATCTACTTACCCCAAATTCGTCAATAATTGCTACTGGGTTTTTCACATGTAAATAAAATATCCTTACAGAACCATGTCACACCATTAATTTCCACCTTAAATCTCATTTAAGTGTTCCTTTCATAAAAACCCCGTTTTGTACCCAATGTACCCAAAACGAATTTCTGATTTCACATCACAAAAATATGCATTGATTAACATCAATTAATATCACAACAAGTTAACCACTTTCCTTATGGGTTCGTAGGGTCTGATCCGAGCGTGTGATTTGCAAGGCTGATGATGAACTCCCAATTGGTTCCCTGTCTTGTCTCCAAAAGACTCCAATTTGCAGTGTAACCACTCTCTATGGGTTCCTCTCAATACCCTAGGTTCTCTCTTGTGTTTTCTGTCGTTTTCCTTTTCTCCTAAATTAGGTATTAAAGATAAATTCCATTTTTAGCCTAATGGGCCAAGCCCGAGTGACCCAAATACCCCCGTGTGGGTCCGGTTATGCCTAAAAACGTCCCGTGACCCACTTACTACCCGCGGGTACGCTTGTTTTAGTATCTCAGCCCATCCGGACTAAATCGTGCACTCAGAATCGACATCCGAATTAATTTATAAAAATCCCTATCTCACACCCAAATTATTCTATATCGACTCTCGGATGAGATAAATAAATGCCACGTCACTAATACACGTTATGACGTAAATAAATTATTACTATTCACTTAGTAATTAAATTTCCCTAAATATTAACCATTCATTCTCCGATTAATATTTAAATAAATATTTTCATAATTAATTCAATTAAATTACGACACACGAGTAATTTAAAATTTTCCAAATTAATTAAATATTACATGCACAGAAATACGGGGTGTTACACACACACACACACACACACACTATAATACCCCATATTTTGGGAATATTTAAATTACAAGTAATTTATTTAATTTGAGAAACAAATTAAATTAAATAAATAATAATAAGTGAATATTGGATTAATATTAATTTGTTATCATATTTACTTGTGTGATAAGAAAATGAAATTGTATTATCTTATATTACGTCGTATGTGGGTGAAATTGACGGGTTGAGATGGTCTTATTCGGGACGCGCGTGTGGGGTAGTTTTGAGAATAAGATGGTAAAATTATGATAAGTGACTTGGATGGTGATTTTGAGCGCACAAATGATCCGTGATGGGTCGAGATAGTCAGAATTAGGTACCTGAGGGTTATAATCGGGTTCCTAAGACTTTTTAAGCTATACGGGATCCGTATGGGGGTATTCGGGTCATTTTAATATTATAACTTAACCTACTTTCGTGATTTGGAGATTATAAAGGGCTGTTAGAGGAAGGAGGCAACCATATACCCATTCTAATTCACCTTGTCTTGAGAGAGAGGCAAAAGAGAAAGGAAATCTAAAGGAGAAACTCAAGAGACAATTCAAGAAATCAATTCGGGAGGGAATTGGTGTGACACCCCGCCTATTTTAACCACAGGTGATCAATCATTTATCAAAATAAATAGGAATCTCATTTGGTTAATTTTTAGCATAACTATCGAAACTTTTTTAAAATTTCTAACCACCTATGTTAAATTAAGCCGGTGCCAAATTTTCATCTTTCATTAATATAACAACATGGGGAAATTTAAATAATATAACTCGACCATTCACATATTTAATAGAATTATGAATCATCACGAGATCAATAGATAACAATAAATACCGACTAAACCATTGGTTCCAAAATAATACCCAAACCATAAGTTTACAGAAAAACTAAATCCCAATACATAGTCTGATGAATAAAACTGAAAGAATGTATCAAAAGGGCAATACACACAAATAGAATACTGAATCATAAATCCTAATGTATGAATTAATAGCTGAAGCGTCTAAGAAAATTCTTCAAACCTCCATAAGTGCTGCAGCTATGCATCCCGGGAGTGAGTCATCCAGCTTGGCGTCCCTATGGCTGGAAACCAAAAATATTTTGGAAAATAAATTTGACACGGAAAGATCCAAAAATCTTTGAAAAATATTTAGTAAGTATTTAAATGATAGTTATAAAAGACGTTATTAGATACACACGTTAGTCAACGTACAGTCCAGTGAGTTCCTCACTTCCCATCTATCGTGCACACCTAACGTCTCATATTTATCCACCTAGTTATGCTACCCAGCCTAACTAGACATAAGTATTTAACTGACCACAACCGATTTGGCTCCACCGTGTCACCCATACGATACGCTATCGTAAAACCAATAATTAATATTAACTGAATATTAATATTGCACCATTTTTTTAAGTTCCTCATACTTAAATTACTTTTAAATATACACTATCTATCCGTTCTACCATAACACATAAGTAGAATAATCACACTTGTATATATATGTCACACTATAATATATATGACTACAGATTTCGCCAGAATGGCCATCATGATGCAGACATGCTCTGCTATCAAGTCCCATGTACCTCTTGTACCAAATCAGGGATTATCGATTCGAAATGTCTCCTTGAACCATAAATCAAACAACACACAATGGAGGCGAACGTAGTTCTAAGCCTTTGGGATATGCACATACCCAAATGACACGCCGGTCCCACTAATACACTGTACATAGTGAGTCGCCCTAAGTTCTATGTCCTGGGGATACATCCAAACCTCACTGGAATTATTAAGGTGGGATCGCCCTCTATACAGAACCTCTTGTGATAGGAGGCAGCGTATGTATGTTCACACACATAAACAATCACATAATAGGTATTCACACAACCTATTTATACATATATTAAGTATAACTATACAAACAATCCATAATATAATCCCGTATCTAGTTTTATCTCTCTCGAATACTCAACGTACTAATGATTCTCTCTTAGGTTTTTATTCGTATTTTTCGAGTATTACTCACTACTCGAAGGTTCCAACTATCTCTTAAGTTATTTCAGTAGTTAACACATCACTATAATAATAGTAATAGTCTTAGGTCATGATTTACTCTCCCTTTAACCCAAATCATAAATTTTCGTTGAGCATCTCAATCGGTTAACTATCGTCGGTCCTAATCCCAATTTTACCCCCATAAAATTACTCGAGCCTTAATTAGATGTCTACTGACCTTCCCTAAGTCTATAATTACCAAACTATCCACCAAGTATCCCGTAATTAATTTCATGAGAAAGTATAACAAAAGGTAAAACCTAAAAAATCGGGGCAGCCGAATCGATTCGGTAGGGATTTCAAATCGATTCGCCCACCGAATCGATTTGGTCTTCAAACCGAATCGATTCGCACCTAACTAAATCTCCTTATTCGTTGCTGTTACGAGTTTTCCACATTTAAACCTTAACAAAACTCCATGAAATTTCTCCAAACTCCCGTCCAACATACCCAAACAATTAATATATGTTTAGGGATAATATTCAACGTAAATAACACATCAAGACTACAAGAAATCAACCCAAGAACGGATCAAAACCCATAAATTCCTCAAAAACCCTAGTTTATGCGTTCTTCATCCATGTTCATCATTTACCTAGATTTCTTTCATGTTAATCATCCCATATCCTCTGATTTCATGTTATATACATACATGGATTTGTTCTACACGATTTTCTACTCCGAATCATGAAATCTACCCACCCGAATCCCATAAATCATCATTTAAAACATAAATTGTACCCTACATACATGGGTATCATAACATGCTCAAAGTAATTCAAGATAAACACTTTCATTGATTAAAGAGGTCTAATTTTCGTTATGATATCGTGACGATGTCCTTTTCTTGCTCCGATCTTGAATTCAGTAAGGTTCATGGTGTGAAACGGTGTGGAATGACCTAAGCTTCTTCTATTCTTCCTCTCCTATGACCTCTTGTTGTAACCCTAGACTCACACTCAATTGGGATGATATAACACTCATTTTTTGGAGTTCCCTCTACCCTAGGCTTCTAAATGATCGAAATGCCCTTACATGGTGTCGGGTTGTTCTAAAATCACCCCGAGACCCAATCTATACACCTGAATACATTATTTCGACTATCTCAACCCATTCAGAATCAATCGTGATGTCAAAATCACCATTCGAGTCACTCTACACAAATTTCCTATCTCGACCTCATATAGTCTACACGCGACTCTCGGTTGAGATATAACATAGTCATGTCGATATCACTTACTATGATGTAAAATAATTATTTACTACTCACATAGAAATTTATTCCATAAACATTAATCATTATCTTTCCAAATTAATATTTTATAAAACACACAATATTTAACTTCACTATATTACGACATACGCATAATTTAAAATAATCGAACTAATTATATTTTAATTACTAAGAAATACGGGGTGTTAAATACTTACCCCTTACAGAGGAATTTCGTCCTCAAAATTTTGATGTACTTGTAGTGAATAACTCTGGATACTGCTCTCACATGTCATCTTCCAACTCCTACATCAACTCGTCCACAATTTGGTTCCCCCACTAGACTCGTACTAAGGGTACCACTCTAGACCACAACTTATGCTCACTACAAGAGATATATGCCCACTAGTCTCTCCTCGTAATAGATATATGGCTGCAAGTCTATCTCCTCGAATAGGACATGCCAAAATTCTCTCTCACTCCTCTGGTACCTCTTCAGTGATGACATGTGGAACACGTCATGAATCCGATGTAAGTGCTCTGATAGACCCAGCCTATATGAAATTGGTCCCACCCTCTCAATAATAAGAAATGATTCCACATATCTCGATGATAGCTTTCCTTTCTTACTGAACCTCGTGACCCCTTCATAGGATACACCCGTACCAAAACCTGGTCACCAACCTCCATCTCTATGTGCCTCTAGTCTGCATCAGCGTAACTCTTTTACTTATCCTGAGCTATACGGGTGTGCCCCTTAATCAACTCAATCTTGGAAGTAGTGTCCTGAATCATCTGTGGCCCTAATAACTTGTTGTCCCCCGCCTCTAACCATCAAGCAGGAGAACAATAAGGTCGTCCATATAGTTCCTCAAATGTTGCCAAGCCAATAGTGAACTAGTAGAAGTTATTATACGCAAACTCCACCAAAGGGAGGTACTGTTCCCATCCACCGCCGAAGTCAAGTATGCACATTCTCAGCATATCCTCTAGCATCTGATTAACTCTCTCCATATGCCCATCTTTTCGTGGGTGATACGTTGTACTCAAACATAAATATATGCCCATAGCCTCCTAAAAATCTCTGCTAAAAATAGGACAGAAAGATCTTGTTCCGATCGAACAAAATATTTTAACCTCACTATGTTTGCAATGAACAATTTCATGTACTGCCTCACCTCATAATTCGTAGGAATCGATAGAAAATGGGCAACCTTAGTCAAATGATCCACGACCACCCAAATAGAGTCGTTACCTCGCTATGATATCGATAACCCAGTAATGAAATCCATGGAAATACCTTTCTACTTCCACACTGGAATCTTTAGTGGTCTACTTTTGCTAGCTAGAAGGTAGCACACTTAGAGAAAAACTCCATTATGTCTTGCTTCCTCCCCAACCACCACCGAGATGTAACGCAAACCTCAACCCATGAGACTTTGACATCACTGAATGTCTCAAATCCTTATCCTCTGGAACCACGAGTCTCCCATTAAAGTGCAAGCCTCCCTCAAAACTAATCAAATAAGACTCTGCCCCATCAGCTAACAGCTTGTGTACTCTGTTCGGGAAAAATTGGTTCCTTGACTGAGCTTTCACCACCTCAGAAAAATCTCGAGCGTGACAGCCAATATTAACATACAAAATCTAGAAACCTCGTCGTCATGTCGAAGCTCCCTCCACTTCGCCTTCTAAACCTCTGAAATCTCCCAAGCATGTCATCATCTCAACGTGTCTACCACTACATTAGCCTTCCCAAGATGATATTGAATGTCAAACTGGTAATCCTTCAATAACTGTAACCTTCTCCTCTACCTCACATTCAGATCCTTCTGCGTGAACAAGTACTAAAGTTCTTTATGGTCTGTGAACAAGGTAAATTTCTCCTCTAAAAGATATTGCCTCCAAATCCTTAAGGTAAATACAGAGGTCATGTGTGGGGTAATTCATCTCGAGGGCTTAAGCTTGCGAGATAGATAAGTTATAGCGCTCTCTTCCTGCTGTAGTACACCCTTAAGTCCCTATAAGGATACATTTGTGTAAATACAATACTCCACTCCTCCCCTAGGCAATATGAGTACAAGTGTAAAAGCAAGATTGTTCTTTATGTCATTGAAAGATGACTGATAATGGTCATCCCAAACAAACGACACCCATGTGCGGGTTAGGTTTTTTAAAAGACCCATAATCTTTGAAAAGCCATTAATAAAGATACGATAGTAACCGAACAGGCCCAAAAAACTACAAAACCTTGGTAAATGTCATGGGCTACCCCGACTCCCACACTGACGATTCCTTACTTAGATCAATAACAATTCCCCTATCGGACACAATGTGGCCTAAAAGTTGTACCTCATGTAGCTAAAATCCACACTTCTCGAGTTTGATATAAAATTAATTATTCCATAGTATCTACAAAACCATAAATAGATGATCTCTGTGCTCATCCTCCGAATGAGAGTAATAAAGAACATCATCTTTGATTACGATCACGAACTGGTCAAGGAACTCTCTGAAAACTCAGCTCATAAGATCCATGAACACTATTGGCTCTTTGTTAAGCCTAAATGGCATCACTTGAAACACGTATGATACATACCATGTCAAGAAAGCGATCTTAGAAATATCCTCCTCTCTAATACACAACTAATGATACCCTAATCTCGGATCTATCTTGTAGACGTACACTGCTCCTCTTAACTGGTCAAATAGGCCATTGATCTGAGGCAACCGACATTTATTCTAAATTGTGACCATGTTCAGCTCCCTTTAGTCAATACATAGGCTAAGCAACCCATCCCTCTTCTTGATGAACCACACTGGCACACCCCACGGTGATGTACTCAGTTAAATGAGATCCTAAACCAAAACTGTTAAATATTTTACTTCAATTCTCGCATCTCTGAAGGAGCTATATGATAAGGTTCTTAGGTAATCGACCTCGTAGCCGATGCTAAGTCAATAACAAACTCAACCTCCCAACTGGGCGATAGCCTGAGTATCTCCTTGGAAACATCCTCGAACTCTCTCACTATTGGAATCGATTCCAAATAGACTACCACCTCTTGTGAGGTCTCCTCTTTAATGTAAAATTGGTGTGTGCTCGATCCTCTCTCCGGAAGAGGCATCGTCATAAGTAACATCTCTTATCCTGGGATAGAGAACATTATGGTCCTCCCAAAATAGTCTACCATCGCTTGGTAACTACCTAACCATTCCATACCCAAAATAACATCTTGACCCTCCACATCTAACACTAGAAGGTTGGTGGCTAAACGTAACCTCCCCATATAAATGTTTACACCCCTACATATTGAGTATATAAGTAACCCACTATTTAAAGGTGAATCTACACACATAAGGAGATTTTCGGTTGTCTCTAATAGACCGAATGCTCATGAAAATATGGTAGTTATAAAAGAGTGTGATGCCCCCGTATCAAATAAAATCCTACCCTTATGCCCATAAATAGGAAACGTACCTTCAAAAACTGGTGGCGCCTACAGTGGTCGTGGTATGACTGAATACCAAACGTTATAGGCACATTCGTATCGTACTTATCCCTGTTGCTGTGGGGCTGGTGGAGTTGGTGTTACAAGGGTTAAGTTCACCTGCTACCCCTATTGGACTCCCTGTTGCGATGCTTTACCATGTTGTGAGCAATACTTCTTTTTGTGACTCTCCTCCCCACAATTAAAATAATGACCAGTGAAGTTTTTCTTCTTTTGACCCTATTGATCCAATTGAGGCCTCTTCTTAGCTCTCTAGGGATAAAGTTAGAATTGGTGGCCATGCTCTCTATATTTAAAATATCTCCTTTTGGATTCTCCCTGCTTCGGCTTTGTTTGCCCTGGTGACCTTGACTCTGCTGGTCATTTCCATTATTCTCTTTGCCCTGACGGCCTTTAGTACCCTGTCACTATTTCTTCGATGTTACACTACTATTATTTCTTCTTTACCTACCTGAATAATTAGGTTCCCTTTCTCTTTTATTCCCTATCAACTGGAAATGATGATCTATGATGATACGAGAAATCATCCACTTGTCGTTCTCGTACCAGCAAATCATGTGTAAAGTGTATAATAAGAAAATAAAGCAAGTAAATAGAGATAGAAGACAAGATTTAGAGTGGTTCAGCCTTTAAAATAGGCCTATGTCCACTGTGTTGTTCCATTCTCATTATATGAGTTGCACGGTATAATATAATCAAGCCTAAAGTGGCATACAAGTATGAGAATACATGATAACAATGATTTCGAGTGTGCCAGAACCAAGAGTGAGATGTCCAAGCGTGAGCCCCCAAGCCAAGTTGAGAGGGGTAGTGAGAATGATCAGCTCTAAACTAGCTGTTAGTATAAGAGAATGACCTTGGATCTCGAATGAAGAATCATGAATCTCTTTGGCCCCGGAGGAGGAAAAAATGAATATGTCCCTTATCTTGAGGTGTGGGCCTCTATATATAGGTGTAGGCACTGTACTGTTACTGTGATGAGGAGATGTTGTGGCTAGCTTAATGACAGTCATAGTTCGCAGCTTGTATTATTCAAAGGGGCCATAGCCTAAATCTCAAGGGGTGCGGCATGTATGCAAGGCATGTAACAATACAATAAAGAATGGTTGATGCGGTAGTTGAACCTACTCCGCAGAATGTGTCTGCGGCACTAAGGGCACCATATATGTGCTATTAATAAGCCCCCAAGGCGTAGTGCCAAGGAATTGGTGATGCGTCTTGATTCTTTCATTGTCGCAAAAGTACTTGAAGTGACATTTCGTGTTCTCGCGCCCTCTTATATAAATGGAACTGGTCGTGCCCTTCATCACTTTTCCTAATCCCTTGAGAGCACAATGAGAGCGAGTTTTTGCGCATTCATCTCCTTGAATTTTCAGGCGACTTTTAAAAGCTACGTGTGGTGGTTCCGAGGCTATTCAAGGTGGTTTGAGGCTGAGCATTATCGATTTCTCAATTCCCAGGTGATTTCCCAACCATTTTTCACACTTCTATATATCTGCTTCGAATTTGCGTATTGAATTTGATGGAAACTTTTTGAACTTCATTTTCTATCCCAAGACTTTTTGAGGAAACTCCCACCTGATTGATAGGAGCTTTAGGTCTTTTCAAAATAACTGTGACTTATCTAAGAATTAAACTCATATCTGTCAATTTCTCCATGAATTGAGCTTGCTTGAATGATTACTCATTATAACTTCAATTGCAAAATAACTGTTGTGAGATTTCTCTTGAATACGATTGTAGTAAATAATTTCTCTTGTCCTTTGACTTGATCTTGATATGATAGAAATAGGCTTCTGTAGATGAAATTTTCTATCCAAATGTAGACTTCTAGGTTTCTGACTTTCCCTGTCGTTCTTGAGAGAGACGTTTCACATTCTAGGGCCTTTAATCTTTGAATTTACCCAAATTAAATACTAACCTATTTGAGTGAGTGGCCGCGGCATGTTAAAATCCCTTTAGTAAATTAAGGTTATCCTGGATCAATACAACCTTCAATTGTTTTAATGAACATCTGCGGCCTATAGTAAGTAACGGCTGCAGCATGTGTCAAATAAAGGATGCGACATGTAAATAGTTTGATAGAATATTCCTTTCCTTAGGTTCTCAGATTAAATTTCACGGCATTTAGCCCGTATTTTAATGACTACGGCATGTAAGAAGATAACATGCTTCCTTCCCCCAAAATAATATGCTACGGTGACAATTAACTTCTAGAGCTTTAGAACGCAACACTTGGCATATTTAGCCAATTTTTCTAACCATTTCTGTTTATTCTTCAATCTACATATCATTATTACTGTCGCGGATTCTGAGAGGCCTTTTAGGACCATATTGGTTGCGGCACCTAACTACGGACTCTCTACTTTTCAGGTACTACTACATCCATATGAACTTTGACCCAGATAAATTTCTAAGAGGCTTTTGGAACAAACATTTTGGATCCTCTCCTCCCGAACTTCCCTTTGTGCGCCCTTTGAAATCAATTGGAACTTGCCAGCTGAGAAATTTCCCCAATTGTGTGGTACTAGATTTAGGCTCAGATTCCATGATCATGGAGGAAGATGATAACTCAAGTAATCAAGCAATGGATATAGATGTCGCGGAAGTAGGCACACCTAATGTTAGGGACACACCTACTGAACCATCTGGTAGAGATGAGAGACCTCCAACTGCACTTAGTGTCCGCAGCACAATGACCTAAGAGTGGGTTGATCAGGTGGCTGAAGCCTTCGAGTTTCCTAAGGGTTTAATGTGCTCAGTACCTGCCGCGGAACAAAGTCCATGCACGGAACTTGCTGACGATGGTGTCTGCTTCCCACTGCACGCTTTAATTTATGGGTTGTGGCTACCTGTCCATGTTCCGGTTAGAAGAATTTTCCATATGATGAAACTATCCCCAGTCGAATTATATCCCAATGACTGGAGGGTAATTCTTGCAGCTATTGTACTGTGGCAAAAAAAATTTGGGAGAGACATTACTCCCGCGAAGTTTTTCCACTTTTACCACCCAAAGGAAAATTCTGTAAAATTTGCAGAGTACTACTACTTTTCTGTCCGTGACAGGGAGCAAACCCTTTATACTGGGAGGCCCACCAGTGTTAAAAAATGTAAGGGTAAATACTTTTATATTTCTGGAGAAGGGTGGGAGATCCACCCAGAGGAGTCTGAGAGAGAGAGAACCTTTAGGATGTCGCGGCTATGGGGTCGTCCTTCTAAGCTTGGTAAAACATAGATGCTTGTTTGCTTGATTAAATGAACTTATAGGACTAATAGATTAAGGCCGCGATATCATTGTACAAATGGATTCTTCGCATAGGTTGCGGCCTGTTTTCTTCACCTTAGATTTTCCACTTGTATTCTTGTACATTGATGCCACATAAATAAGTTTGTCTCCTTGAGGATAGGCTGCAGCCCATGAGGCTGCCTCTATTCGTGGTTGTCTGCACTATTGATATATATCTAGAGCTATTAAATATTATTGCAATATTTAATGTTTGATGGTGGCTTCAGTCTCTTCTTTTAATCAAATTTATTGGAAGTGAATCCATGTTATTTTTTGAACAGGGCAGCGAAATTCTAACAATTCCTTTGAACTCAAATGATAATTTTAGTTGTCTGCGTCCAAACATACAGTGTTATGGCTTCTTGGAAACTCGGTCTTTTAAAAGTGATCCTTTGCACTTTTCACTAGTATCTTGCCTTGTAGGCTTCCAAATTTCATTTTATAAGGCCATGATCCCCCAGGTCACTGTGCCAATGGAATATGGCTTTGGATTTGTGGTTCAACTTCTCTAACTTTTTCAACACTAGCAACGTCTTTATCGTATCTCTGGGCCTGAGGTGCCATGGTACTTTAGCATTTTAGCACATAATGTCCATTTTCATCAGCCTTATCCTAAGTTAATAGGAGCTCCTTGATATCCGCAGCCATATTGGTAGGGATGCGGCACTTTTCTAGCCCTTGAGAAATTGATATCAGTATGCTGGGATGCAGAAAGGCCATTCCTTTTTTGTAGCTTTAGCATGCTTTATGAGGTCAATGTCACAGCATCCTTTAGTCGCTTCGATTGCCTTTCATGGCTTTCTATAGTCGCTTCGATTGGGTTATTATCAAGCCCCTAGGGCTAGGTATTATAAAGCTTCCCCAAGCTATGTTCGGATATATATAATGCCTTCCTAGATTATAATAGGATTATTCGCAGATAATTAAGTCTCCGGCCCCTTCAAATATAGGATTATCCGTATAGACAATTAAGTCTTCATCCCCTTCAAATATAGGATTATCCATAGATAATTAAGCCTTCGGCCCCTGCGGGTTATTTTCAGGCCTTCCCAGGCTAGGTATTATGAAGCTTCCCCGAGTTAATATGAGATCACCAAGTTAATGATGTTTCATCTTTATCCACCAAGTTAATGATGTTTGTCGGGGGAGTAACCTCCCTGGGCTAATAATGCATTCCGAAAGCTAAGAGCGTGCATTTGAATCCCCTGCGGCTAATGACGCATCCCGAAAGCTAAGAACAGTCATTGTAAGCCCTCGTGGATAATGACACTTTCTGTTAAATGTTTTCAAGAATGTAATCATTGTACGCTGAGATATAGTCTCCATATGTGGCATTATAAGCCAATTTTCCTGCCACTCTCAATAGTTTCTTTTGCCATTTTCAAATATCATTTACCTGCATATAGTCAGGCATCACGACGGGCGTTGTGGGCCCATTTAGATATAAATTTTCTCGATATAATGCGTTGTCTCCATGTAGGATATGTTTAAGATAAAAAGGCTTTCATAAGATATCATTTAAGAAATCAAAATATGGCACTATAAAGTGAACTTGATTTCATATATCTATTCATATATTCATGACTTTGTTAGGACAATACAAAGTTAACATGGAACTATTCAAAAGAGTTTTCACTAAGAATAAAAATAAATGAAACATAAATTTGGTCATAAAAAGAGGAATGTGGCTCGTTAAACTAGGTTGAATCCCTTAGGCATCCTTAAGGAAGCGTTGCAGCATCCCCTGCCTTATGAGCCTCTCAATTTCATCTTTCAGGGCATAACACTACTCGGTGTTGTGGCCGTAATCCTGGTGGAATTTCACCATCTGGCTTTGTCCCTTTTATGGGGTGGAGCCCTCAGCTTCTCGGTCCACCTAAGAATCTTGTCCTCCTTTATGAACTAAAAGATGTCCTCAATTTGGAATGCCGATGGGATGTAGGCCTTAGAGCTTCCCTCTGCCTTCTCTCATTTCCTTTTATGTCTCTTGCTGGCTATTTTCTATGCTGGAACTTCTAGGTCTACAGAAGCAATGATCCTGGGTGCCGCACCAACATTGGATGAGGTTGCGGCCTTAAGCATGAGAACCCTCTGAGTTAAATATTTGACTTGCGTTTAGAGTGAAGCATGGTTATCATAGAGATGGTTGAGGTGATTATATAATTGCACAATCTCATCTTTGACTTCTGTGCTCTGGATGGAGTCTCCTTCCATTTTTTGCTTTGTTATTCTTTAAAAATATATATAATCTGAGACAAAACTAACAGAACTAAGTGATCATAGAAATATAGGATGAACAGAGTATAAAGTTGGGGTGCAACACTTGCACTGCTGTATGATAATATTACTGAGGCTTTAGCCAGTGAAGCACATAGGTGTACTGCCGTGGCCTTTGAATGATATTCACCAAGGTTGGGTTGGAGACCATCTGAGTCCATTCCCCAATGATTTGAAGCTGTTGTAATACAATCGTACTAGTAGAGGCCGCGGCATGTAAGGCAGTTGAACTACCACGCCGCATCCCCTCCTAGGCAATGAAAGGAACAATCCCAAAAATTGAAACCCAAAAATTAAGTTTTTCTCCCGAAACACATGGAGAGCATACCTACTAGGGTCTATCCATGACAGAATACCCTCAGGGTGCACAAATCGACACAATTCTAATGATAAACCCTAACTCATAGGTCAAGAACAACAAAAAGGGAGTAAATATAATCCTTCCCTAATCACTCACCTTCACGGGGCTAAATCCCATCATGCTTTTTAGTATTATCTAGATAAAATGATATCACAAGGGTATGTAAAATATATCTAAGGTCATAAAATGGAGACCAAAGAGCATATCGAAATATACGAAATACCCCTTTATGGGTGTAAATATAAAATAGATCTCAATACCCAAAATTTACTCATGATATGATGATCTAAAGGATCCCCGTGAATAAAATAAGGTGTTTAAGAACTCGAAATACAGAGAAATAAGATTGAAATATCTCATTTTTCACAGAAGGTGCCAAATTGATGATACGAGAAATCATCCACTTGTTGCTCTCGTACCAGAAAATCATGTGTAAAGTGTTTAATAAGCAAATAAAGCAAGTAAATAGAGATAGAAGACAAGATATAGAGTGGTTCATCCTTTAAAATAGGCATATGTCCACTGTGTTGTTCCATTCTCATTATATGCATTGCACAGTAAAATATAATCAAGCCTAAAGTGGCGTATAAGTATGAGAATAAAGGGGAATACATGATTACAATGATTCTGAGTGTGCCGGAACCAGGGGTGAGATGTCCAAGCGTGAGCCCTCAAGCCAAGTTGAGCGAGGTAGCGAGAATGATCAGCTCTAAACTAGTTGTTAGTATAAGAGAATGATCTTGGATCTCGAATGAGGAATCATGAATCTCTCTGGCCCCGAAGGAGGAAAAAATGAATATGTCCCTTATCTCGAGGTGTGGACCTCTATATATAGGTGTAGGCACGGTACTGTTGCTGTGATGAGGAGATGATACGACTAGATGAATGACAGTCATAGTCCGCGGCATGTATTATTCTGAGGGGGCACCCTAAATCTCAAGGGCTGCGACAGGTATGCAAGGCATGTAACAATACGATAAAGAATGGTTGTTGCGGCAGTTAAATCTACTCTGCAGAATGTGTCCGCAGTACTAAGGGTACAATATATGTGCTATCAATCTCGATAGTGAAATAATACGGCAGTAACTGCTCTAATACCAGCCACCTCTGTGGTGTCACCATACCCCGTGGTACTTCAGAACCTGTTGAATATGTCTAGCATTAAATCTTTCGGCGATTTCTGCATGACGCTCCCTCCTAGATGGCATCTGGAAACAGATCAAATTTTATGAGTTCATGATTAATATAAATAAATGGCAAAAGAACATAATCATAAATACGAAAACATGAATGCAACAGTCCTAATAATAGGGCTCTATATCAAAGATCACTATGCTAAAATCATTGTAAGCCACACAGATCCTATGTACACTAGAACTTGATTCTTTAATATCATCTGTGACACCCCGCCTATTTTAACCACGGTTTATCAGTCATTTATCAAAATAAACACGATTCACATTTGTTCATTCTTTGCATCACTATCGAAACTTTTTTTAAAAACCACCTATGTTAAATTAAGTCAGTGCCAAATTTTTATCTTTGATTAATGTAACAATATGCGAAAATTTAAATAATATAACTTACCCATTAACACGATTAATAAAAGTCTGAATAATCATGAGATAAATAGATAAAATAAATACCGAATAAACCATTGGTTCCAAAGTAATATACAAACCATAAGTGTACAGAAAAATCGAATCCCAATACATAGTCTGATAAATAAAACTGAAAGAATGTATCAAAAGAAGTCCAACACAACCAAATGGAATAGTGAATCATAAATCATAATCTAGGAATGAATAACTGAAGAATCTAAGCAAATTCTACAATCCTTCACAAGTGCTTTATCTACGCACCCCTAGAATGAGTCATCAAGCTTGGCATCCATGTGGTTGGACACCTAAAATGTTTTGAAAAATAGATTTGACATGGGTCAGAGCCCAAAACCTTTGAGAAAAATTTAGCAAGTATTTAAATTGTAGTTATAAAAGCAGTTATTAGCTACACACGTTAGTCAACGTACACTCCCTTGAATTCTTCACCTCTAATCTATCGTGTACACCTAACGTCTCCTATTTACCCAACTAGTTATGCTACCTAACCTAACTAAACATAAGTATTCAACTAACCACAACCGGTTTGGCTCCCCTGTATCGCCCATATGATATGATATCGTAAAACCAATAATTAATATTAACCAAATATTAGTATTGCACCATTTTTTAAAGTTCCTCGTACTTAAATTACTTTTGAATATACCCTATCTATATGTTCTAGCACCACACATAAGTAGAATAATCATGCTTGTATATATATGTCACACTATAATATATACGACTATAGCATCCTCAGGAATGGACACCATGATGAACGCATAGTCTGTTATCAAGTTCATGTACCTCTCGTACCAAATCAAGGACTATCAATTTGGAATGTATCTTCGAACCATAAATCAAACAACACATAATGGAGGTGAACATAGTTCTAACCCTTTGAAATATGCACATACCCAATGTACCAAAATGACACATCAGTTACCCTAATTCACTGTACATAGTGAGCCGCCCTAAGTTATATGTTCTAGGGCACACATCCAAACCTCACTGGAATCGTCAAGGTGGGATCTCCCTCTCCGCAGGACCTCCTGTGATACCAGGCAGTATAGGTATATTCACACACATAACCAATCACATAATAGGTATTCACACAACCTATCTATACATATATTCAATATAAGTATACACACAACCCATAATATAATCCAGTACGTAGTATTTATCTCTCTCGAATACTCAACGTACTAATGATTCTCACTTAGTGTTAAATTCGTATTTTTGAGTATCTCTCACTACACAAAACTAGTTGAGGAGTATTGGATTCAGAGATACAAATCTTCTCCCTATCGACCCCAAACCAATGGTGTTGTCGAAGTCGCCAATAAAATCCTTAAAACCATAATTAGCAAGATGGTTGAGAGTTTTAGAGATTGGGCTAACCAGATCCCTTATGCCCTTAGGGGCTACCACACTTAAATTAAAACACCTAATGGGGCTACCCCTTATTCTCGAGTGTACGACATGGAAGCAGTCCTATTCATTGAGCTGGAAATACCTTCCATCCGTGTCCTTCTCAAAAGCAAAGTTAACGAAGAAGAATGGCATTAGAGCTACATTTATAAACTATCACTCTTGGATGAAAAGAGAGTGAAGTACTGGTACCATATATAAGGCTACGATCACCGGATAACGCGATCATTCAATCGAAAGTTAAGGATTGCGGTGTCCAGGAAGGACATATTGTGCTCAAAGAGATTATGGAACCCGTTTGGGACCGCGGAGGGAAATTCAAACCGAATTAAAGTGGATCCTACATCATAAAAAAGATTTTCTCAAGAGCCGTCGCGATGCTCACACACCTGGATGGAGAGGAGATAGGGCATCTAGTCAACATGGACCGTCTCAAGAAATTTTACCCATAGTTCAAAATGTTGACGCGCTACAACTCTTCTCACCCCCGTTCTATTCTAAAAAAAATTCTTCATTTCCCCTACCTAAAACTATATGGGACCTAATCCTCTCAAAAATATTTTCTTTTAAAAATGAAACTCATGAAAATTTCACAAACTCGCAGAGGTATGTAGGTAGCCCATATGCCATACATGGGTCCGGTCCCCTTTTTTTTCATAAAATGCTATTCTTTTCTAACCTCCGAGAATGACGATTCATTTTATCGTTTATATGAATAAAATGATTATGTATGCCTTAGCGATTGGTATAGATAATTCAAATGCAAAACTCATCAAGAGGTGCAACAAAATATGATCAAAATCAACTTTAATTTCTAACACGGATTACAACACTGTTACAGAAAAATTATTCCAAACCCAAAAATAAAAAATACATAAATCTCTATAGATTCAGAAAAAATCACCCAAGCTTCACAAAACATTGCCTTGAACTGCCTGATGGCCCTGCTCATCATTGTTACTAGCCCCCAAAGGTCCCAAGTTGACATTCTATATACGCTCCATGGAGCGTTACGCCCTGACAAGCATGGACAAAACCATAATATTATCTTCCATCATGTTAAAGCCAATAAACCACCTTTGATCGGTCTCTGTGGCCATAATTTTCTCTACTACCCGCTTCCATAACAACTTCAAATAGTCCTCAAACACATGCCATGCCTCTCCCACAGACTATGATAGATGGATACATGGCCGACAACATTGCCACAAAGAGCCCAATATCATCCTAAGTGATTCAGTCAAATCCTCCACTGGGAAGAAGTTTGTTATGCAATGGGGCAAAATTTGTTCCCAAACTTGGTGCGGAAGCTGCCACAGGAAATAGAAAGAAGTCGGATGAAGGCCCACCAATCGCACATACCGATAATCTCCAAGCTACAAAATAGGCAGTAAGTCTCCCCACCATGGCAATGATCAGCAAATACACCCAGGCTCCATGATCCACAAAACCAGTTAACCCATCTCTCTACATATGGGTCGAAGCTAAAGAAAGGCTTAATAAAAAAATTAGGCACAACTTCAAAGGGATACTCAGGAGGGCCTAATATACAAAAACTCTCTACAAGCCACAAAAATACCATTAATGAACTCCCACTTATAAAGTTGGAGCATCCCTCCTTCCAAGCATCTGTAATACCCCATACTTTTATGGATATTTAAATTACATAAGTGGGTGTAATTTGGAAAATTGAGGAATTTCTATGAATAATAATTTTTGGAGTTTATTAGTGTTAGATTTTTACCGATGTGTGTTATATTTAATTTTGAGACTAAGTAAATGAGTCAGAATATTTATATGTCATGTTGCAGTTGAGTAAAGCGATAAGGAATATTATTTTGGGGAAAATACGAGTGATGTTGGATTGGACTAAAAAGGTGAATTTTGGATAAGTGACTCGGATGGAGATTTTGAGTGCACAGTTGGTTTTGAAAGTGTCGAAATAGTCAGAATAGAGTACCTGGGGGTAGTGTTTGAATTTCGGGGACTTTTGGACTAGTAGGGACTCGCAATTGTGTATACGAGTCAAATTTGGGTTTAATAAGGGATAAGTCTCATTTCTCTCTTATTTAGTCACGAGAGAAAGAAAGAAAGAGGGAAAGAAGAAAGAAGAGGAAAAATAGGAGAAAGGATAAGACTTGGGCCAATTTCGGTGGATTCCCGGCACGAGGTCGTCGAATTTATCCAACGAGGCAAGTGTTTAACTTTCTTTAATGACTTAGTGTGTTCGTATTTCATATTATAGTTGGTAAGAAAACTATATGATTTTGGGTTTGGGATTCTTGGATAAAAAAATGGGATTGTGGGGTATTAATCTCATGTAAATGATGTGATAAAAACTCTATGTGTATTCTAAGTTAGAACCCATATTAATGGTGGTATTTTTAGTGCAATATTGGAAGATATGTGTATCGTAGAATTAAATGGATTTAAGTTTTAAATCTTATTATATTTGAAGAATCCCATGAAGTAACTGATGTGTTGGTTAAATCATAGTGTGTAGATGATTATTTTGATGGTTGATGGTGAAGAATCCATAGGACTTTTGTTGGTTGAGTGTTGGAATGAGATGGAAGTTGGAGAATATGATGAATAGTAATACAACATCATTTCTGAATCGATTTGGCCCAGAAGAAAATCAATTCGCCTATTTGTCAAAGCAAGAAATTTTTATATCTTTTTATACGATTGCATGGGTGCTGACCGCGTATTTTTCTGATTTTTTTTTAATTAGTTATGATTTTTCTACGAAAGGGTGTCCGGGATTGAAATCGTTAGTCAGAAATCAAACCTGATATTGGGAGAATTAAGGCTAGAATTGTTTGGAGATAAATATTAGGGGTTCCTAAATAAAGTTTTAGGACTTCTAAATGACTTGAGGAGATAAAAAAACCTTGGGTTCGAATAATTAAATCCGAGTTATATTTTAAATGAATGTTTAGGACGAGTAACATTTGAGAGAAATCTCAGCAAGTGTGTTTATATATTTATGCGTAGAGAATAAATGCGGGCCGATTACATTAGAGAAAATCCTAGGATGTGAGTAGGATGGAATTTACGATATGGACTAAAGAGGATTGAGCGATTATCTATCACGTCTATTGATGACTATTGTTATAGGTGATGCGATACCTATATGACTAAAATAAGTTGATAGTATACTTATTTAATTATTACGAATTGGTATATTAGGGATTATATATAAATCCTTAGAAGTGACTAAGGTGTAAATTAATCTTAAGTAAGATAATACTCATAGGTTTAGTATTTTAAGTGTGTAAATACTTATATACTATTACGAATGGGAAGATCCGAGGTTTTGGCTATCGCTATAAGCGTTTGTCAATTATAGACATATATATTGAGAAGTGATATGTATTATATATATATATATACGGGAGTTATTACGGTATATATATGATATGATATGATATGAATATAAATATATCTGTATGTGACTGGTATATTTGTACTTCAGAGGCTGGTTCCACAGGCTTCCCCGGGCATAGGGATGGAGAGCCAGATTATATATTTTCTCTAGTGCTATCCAGGGAGGTTGCGCAATGTGGATGAATCTCCTGGATTGAGGAGCAGGGAGAGTATATCCCCAGGTCATATCGTCCCGTATACGAGTGCGATATTTTTATTCCCCTTTTAGGAGGGAATATGACTGCCCCCACCGTTTAGTTTTCTACCATGACCATGAGTGTGTCTGGCTTGGTATCGTGGTTGATTGAGTAAACCCGAATGTGGATAGGCACTTGAGTCTGCATCCTCGAGTTATATCTTCATGGGATGGTTATTATACTTAGGATTGTAATAGGTATAATTATACTTGTTGTGTATAGTATATTTCTTGTATATGAAGAAGATATATCATATAGCTTTGACTTGTGTAAAGAGTAAAATGAATAAGGGTTTATTCTTCTTCCGGGATACTTATATCCGGATTAATACAATGTAAATTGTATATTAAAATGAGAATTATATATATACGAAACTTTATATACTAAAGTGAATAGGGTATTTTAAACTAGTGACAGTTACGGATTATGAACGGTATAGTTATATATATAGAAACGAGAACTGTATATATAGCACATTGATGATTATATCAAATAAAAGCTTATGTGATAGATTATGGTACAACCTATATTATATCACGCAAGGTAGGTGATAGTTAGGAGGATTTAGAATATGGGTGTAAGAGATTAGTTAGGCAGGGCAGCTTAACTAGGTTGTTTAAAACGTATGCGATAGGTGTGCACTATTAGAAGAAGGGTGAGGTGTATCTCATGAGAGTGCAATACCAATTTAAATATGAGAGATTTAATATTTTAAAATATGGATTTTAAACACTTGCTAAATATTTTCAAAAACTCGGGCTCTGACCCGTTTCTCTATTTTCCCCTCTCTTGCTATATATGTATATATATTAGGTGTCCAGACACAGGGACCCCTAGATGATGATTCTTTCGAGTCAGACGTTTACTGCATCAGCTGTGGATGAAAGTAGGTTTATTGTAGATGCTTCTATCCTTGAGATATAGATAGGAGGTATTGTAGAAACATTCGGGACGATAGCCCAATCGTAATCATTTATTCTTCTACCGCCTTTTAGTGCGGCATTCGATTTGGTTGTATTATGTTAAACTGAGTGTTCGGTTATTTTATTTCATTTCAGTTTTTGTGTGTATAAACCGTGTGAAGGTTTTACTTGGTTGGTTTGGTTAAAAATATTAGTTAAATAAAATTTTGACGACAGCCTAATAAGTTATTAGTAATTAAATTGGTTTTCGACAGTGATGTTGAGAATGAACCATATGAGAATCCTGTTTTAATTTGGTATAGGATTGATCACCTGGGGTTTTATTAGGCGGGGTGTCATAGCATCCAGACCATTCAAGGTCTCTTCCAGCACCACCGCCATAGGATTATGGCAGTACGACATCCAGGCCACAATCGAAGCAACCTAAGGACACGTTGTCAAGTCCCTCATCACCATCAAAAGCCTAACGGTAAGGCCTAAGATGATAGCCCCAGCAAAGTCGGTATCCTCAAAACCCCTCAAGCGCACTGACATAACGCCTAAAGAGAAATATCCCATCCAATAACCAACGGTCTATCCATCGAGGAAGAAATGTGAAGTAACTCCGACAAGAATTCCCGAGGAGCATGGGAGAAATCAAGCATAGAGGAAAAATAGTTTAGCAATAGTGATGTGGTGGGCCTCAGAGAAAGGTCACTACCGTTCTATAAATGGACGATGATAATGGTCGTGTCGTGACACGTCAAGGAGTTGATGGGGATAACAATCACCACGACAGATGAGTTGTGGGATTAAAAGAACAAGCTCAATGTCACGAAAGTTGAGAATAGCACAAATAATCTCCTAGAAGTTGAGGTGGATGAAAAACTTACGAAAGTGATCGTGGAGCACTGTGGTGGATGGAGGGTTCAAGTGAGGATCTAACTGCATAGATGGAAACATGTGAGGTGCGATATCAAGGTCAAAACCAGGTGGTGGGATAGTAGGGACGTGGGTGGGTCGGGTGGGACAAAGGGCGGGGGAAGATGATCTACCTCAAGAGTAAGAGAGAGACACTCCTCATGAGGCTCGGAGTAATCCCCAAGTTCACTCTCAGGAGGAGGTGTCGTATCAAGTGATGGAGAGATTAATTTAGCTACCATTGTGTCACCATCCAAAGTGGTGGAAAAATATAACGAGGCATCCAAATCCGAGATAGAAGAATCAACATTAATATATGACTCAATGGGATCCAATAAGGGTGGGACATAATCCATATCTAGAGAGGTAGAAACCATCTCGAATTCAATCTCAGGACAGTGGAAAGCACTCGCAGCCGTAGCTAACCTATAATTAAATGGTGCGTCGGGAACACACAGGTTTATCTCGATAGGTGTAAACTCGGACGTATGTTAGGATTCATTGGGAGGGCAAATGTGAACCGCAATGGTGGGTTCGATAGGATAAGGCGGTGTTGGATCAGTCTCGAAGTCTATGGATATGTCAATACAATTGTCAACATGGGGCCCGGACCAAAGGGTGGTCTCATCTTCAAGATTCTCAGGATGATAGGGTTGGTCACACTCAAAATAACTGGCACAAGATGACACGTCATCATTACAAGCGGGTGCAATAATGGGTTGACTTGGGGTGAAATCCAACTCATTCGCACACTCAAATTCATTTAACCTTTGTTCAAGCCGTTGAAGGGCTTAATTTTGAGATTAAAGAGAGTGCTCGTGTTTGAGGAAGAACTTGGGTAAGAAGCTCTCAAGAGAAGATGTACAAGCTAGTGGTGAAATGTCGGTGGGATGCGGTGGTGGTTGAGGTGGACACAACCCGCTATAGGCACTAGGACGGGGATAATGCAAATATGAAGTGTGGGGAGTGGGGTCAAGTTCGTCATACAAGAGAGGAGTATCTTCGTGAGAGATAAAAAGTTAATCCGGATGAGTAGCATAGTGAGGGGACTGATCGGGATGGGGTGCACTAGGTTTCTATGATGACTGTTGAAAACCATAAGGATCCACAACATGGGGTTGGGATTCATATATCATAGAAGGGTGATCAGGCCTCCATGAATAGCTTGGGTTCTCATACCCCTCGGCATTGGACAAGTCATGACAATACGCCGAGGTTGGTTCCAAAATAGTGTCATATGGAAATACTTGGGCCATGGTTGGTTCAGAAGGATATGAAAGATATGGACACTGATGGGACAAGTGATCAACTGAAAAGCAAAGGTGGAAGCATGGGATGTGGGACAATACGACGAAGCATGGGATGGGTTGACACTCATCGTCGAAGGCGGTGGAAGATGAGATGTGTGCGTGGACGAAACAAGAGTATCAATGGTGGGTATTTGAGAGTTAAAGCCACGAATTAATGTGTGGAGGTTCGATTCGGGCTCAACGTCAAACAAGCTTCGAAATAATGGGAAAAGGCCAAAGTATTCCCGTAAAGGATGTTCTTCGGTCATGACGAGAGGATTTTTTTTGGATTTTTAAATATTTTTCAAAAGAAAAGAAAATCTTTTTATGATTTTTTAAAATAAGAAAAGGAAAATCTTTTGGGCATTTGGAATATGGAAAAATAAAGAAAATATTTTTGGGATATTTGGAAATATTGTTTAAAAAAAGGAAAATATTTTTTTCTTGGAATTTTCGAAAAAGGGAAGAAAATGGACGCGTTTTGAAACTCAAAAGGACAAAGAAGAAAATCAACAACCAAAAGATTTGAATTAGATAGGTACGAGCAAAGGAAAAATCCTAATGAGAACATAGCCAATTACTATCTTCGATTAAGTGATAGGGTATTCAAATTTTTAATTAATCTGCGGACGAGAAAAACACGGAATCTTATACGTCGGCATTAAAAAAATTATGCTCCTACTTTCTTCCCGACAGAACAAGAGGCTTACTAGTTAAGGCTCACCACACTAAATACTACAACACTCTACTGTATGGTACCACGTTGGGGAAAGCACAAACCCATTTTACTAGGTGGACTCACTTGAAACCCAGTTTCCCTAGACAAAAGTCTTAAGAAAGTCTAATGAAGATTTGCAGGGGTGGAAAGGACTCACTAGAGTATCCCTCGACTGTCTCGATCCAAAAGGGTCCTAATGAACATCGATCCTAATGGGCTAATTAGTTGATTGATTTTATTTAAGTGATAGCACGGGTAACAAGCAAATGGATAAGGGATTGAGTGGGTTATGAAATCCCAATTCGTTACGATGACCGAGTTTAGATCTTAGGTAGATTAATTCATCAAACCATTAAATTTAAGTATGATGCGATAATTAAAAGCACATAGGATCAAAGAATCACATAAAAATGAACTCTCTTGAAAGAGATTCGCAAAGGATAAAGAAATTTACCTCCCACGATTTTTACACACGTGGGGTGAAGACCGAATTGAGTCGATCGGGGGTAAGCTCACCTAACTTCAGTCATCCCCAGGAGTCATACCATCCCAAACTAGAGAGGCTTCTAAATCCTAGTCGTTGGACGCCCTCTCTCTACTTTGTCCGGTTTTCCCTTTCGCTTTTTGATTTTTATGAATAATAATTACAATTAAATCAGTGTCAAAATGCACCCAAATAAATACAAAGCCTCAATAACCCTATATAACCAGTCTAAGGAGGAGGGAGAAGGAATAACTACAACTAAAAAATAAAAATAGAAATAACTCTTCACTTGCTTCAATCTTCAAGAAAGCGATAATGGCGTTATTTGATAAAACGCGTTTTGCGTATGGTCATTTAAAAAACTCCTTATTAAGTTAAGAACAAAATGTTATGGATTAATTAAACTTCGATAACTTTGAACAAAACTCTTTTCAAAATAAAACACAAGATGTGTAAAACGTTTCTGAATATGTCCTCTAGATTTGTTAGTTTGATTACCTTAGGTTTTTTAAAACTAAAACCTACAATTAAGTATTAAATGAGATATTGTTCACAAAAGCAATTAAGAACATTGAAGAAAATTTGACACATGATTTTTAACATGGTGAAACCGTAAAATTAGGGAAACAACCACGGCCCCCTCTATGAAAAAATAAAAATCCACTAAAATCATAAGGCACAAGTTACAACACTAAGCATGCAATATAAGATCCTAAATTTAAGTTCAATAATTTTAACTACATGAGTTACTACACTCTCAAAGGCTTCTGACTTGATATGATCTTCCTCTCGTAGCTTCCTTGCTTTTTCCTTGTCCACTTGATTATAGTAGCTCAACAATCAATATATATCACCAAGAACCACAATATCTAAGTGTTCATGTGAGAGTGAAAGTGTTTGTGAAGTGATCTAAATGCAGAAATGCATCTCACATCTCTCAATTAATTATACAACAAATTCCTACGAATTACAAATCAATCTATATGATATGAAAGTAATTTCAAATCTATTTTGAATAATAGACTTCAACAAATTGCAGATCTGACATAAAATCTTTTTATATCAAGATTTGTTTCAAAAAATTTATTTATGTTCAAACCGATTTCACTAAATGTGAAATTATATTTTGAAACAAAAAAGTATTTACAGATCTGAATATATACACAACCAGAAGTCTTATTTATCAAAATGTACTTAAGATAACAAAATTAGATCAAAACAAATATCAACAACAAGATCCAATCAAAAAAGATATAAATAACCAAAAAATTTATTCTTTGTGAAAAATATGGTTCCTAGAGAGAAATATTTTTGAAGAGGTCTTCAATAATCCAAGAACACATAACCCCTTCTCACTGATTTTTCTCTCAGTATTTCCCTTCGATTTCTCTCAATTTTTCTGGGTTGGCTGTGAGAGGACGAACTCCTTTTCTCTCTCGATTTGTTGTTTGAGAAACAACTCTATTTTCTCTCTTTATGTGATGTGTATGATCTCAGTTCTCTCTTTCTATTTATTTTTTTTCTCTGTCAGTTTTCACTTGAGGCGCCGACCCTCTCTTACCTCTTAAACTAGAGTGCAAACCCTAAATCTCTTTTTATACCAGCATCAAGGATCGAAAGTCTGTTGCAATGCAACGGTGAAAAATGGTTTCCTCAATTATAAAGATCGAAGGGTCTGAGCGTGCGTACAGGTCGATGGGAAAACAAATGATGATTGGTCGAATTTGAGATCATAGGGATCGAGAGTGAATCAGTTTGGTCCGTAGATAACTGCAAGATCAATGGCTATGATCTATGCCTTGTAAAGCAACACAAATCGCTGTATTGACAATAGAGTACTTGAGTTCGGCCAAGAAATATCAAACAGGGGTGCATTTTAAGAGCTATGAAAAATACAATTTTCAATTAAATGAAAAATCATTTAAAATGATTTAAAAAATGTTTTAATGAATGAAAAGAATGTTTGAAGAGGTTAAACCACCATATGAAATTTGTGCACACATAATAACACATATATGCAGTGTGTGTGTGTGTCCTAATGTGGTTCAATAGATCAATACTTCCCTTTCTGTAGAGCATTGGAGCATTGGAGTTCTTGGATTGGGATTCCTTTGATGAAGTTTGGATTCCTTTTTGAGAGAGTAACTCATAAAAAATCTAATCCTATTTTTCCTTAATATCCAAACTAGTTGGAACTCCTATATGTCACAGACTCAAGTAAGTCAACCATATAGTGTGCTCTCATTGTTATCTTCAAAATCCTAGTCTCAAAATTTCTTGAATACCTACAAAACTTGTTAAATAACTCGTATTGTGGTAACTACGGGTATCAATCCAACTTTCAAGGTGAAACAAATAACGTGAACACTGGCAATTTCAAATTTTTATTAAAATCTTTTTGTTTTTTTTAAACAATTTCAAGGGAGAATTAACTAATTAATGCTAAAAATATGAAATGACTAAATAACGAAAAATAATGTGTAACCGAATGTGATAAATGTGAGAAGATTTAAGAGATGGGATTATAGTGCATGTTCTGTTATTTTCAAATTCATAATTTATTGAATTGACATATTTTGAGATATTATTAAATTCATAATCTAACTCTCGTTACAATCATAAATTCAATAATCTCTTTTTCAGAAAACTCATTTAAAAATGTCACTACTCAGCCAAATTGATTTATACTCTTTTTAAAGAAATCATCCGCTAAGATAGATTTACATAAAAAAAATATATGAATCCGAGAATCGCAAATTCGAGTTAATATTCAAATTTTAGGAAAAACTTATCTCTGGTTCGATTTCGAAATGAAATATTAAAATAAAATTAATTCACTATCTCTCGACATGAAAATTAATGTGTGACAATTAAAAATAAATTTCAATAGAAATATAATAATTAATTAAATTACTCAATTAAACTAACATCCTACGCAGTTTCGTCCCACCCCTTGAACTGGGTGTTTAACCAAACATTTTCATGTTAGAACAAACAACAATCAAATATATGTGAGGAATAATATAAAATGAAACGAGGAGAAGAAATACAATATGCAAATTTTCCTGTCGAATCATGTTCCTGAAATGGATCCTGATGTTCATACAACTTCTTCTCAATTTTCAGCACTTGATTACACAAACAAAAAATAAAAATTAAACCTAAAAATTTATTCTAATGCTAGACTAATTTTTTTGTATTTTTCTAAATTTTTTTATTTTCCTAAGCTATACAAAATGTACATTGACTTCTCTGTGCAGTCTCTCTATCCATTTGAGTCCTCGTATCTATGAGTTTTCTGATGAGATTCCCCTTTTAAATGCTTGCCATCCCTTTTTTTTAGAGGACCGCGATTTGGTTTTCTTGTAGAGATATTTTGGGGATTTTAAAAGTCACTTTAGATAAGCACGTGGGTTTATCTTTTATTTGGCAAGTGGCTCCTATTTTTTTTCAAAATTTGTTGGCAGGTGGTTTGGAGCAAATGAGTTTTTGGGTTTGTGGTTCGATGGTGGTCTCGGGATCGAAACAGGTAGCTCGGGTAAGATTTGGGAGCTTGGTTTCGGGGTTGGAATGAATTGAAAATGGGGCTTTTAGGGTGAAGGTTTGGTCGAGAGTTGATGTCGCCGGCAGGGCAGTCGGGTCAAGGGTGTTGGGAGCTGGGTCAGATTAGGTAGGGGATAAGGGTTTGAGAACAGGTCCGACAGGTTAAGGTGGGTTAAAGGGGTTTCGTTAGATGGATTAATAGGTTAGTGGGTTAATTAAAATGGGTTTTAGATTTGATTCTTTGGATATGGAGGTAGAAGAGAGAGAACGTGGGTTGGAGAAGATGGGTGTGGAGTTGTGTGTGATGTGGTGTATGGGTGTAGGGTGTGAGTGGGTTTAAAGTGTGTGTGTAAGTTGTAAAAAAATTAAAATAAAATAAAACTAAGACTCAAATAAGAAATTTAAAATTAGTAATTCTAAAAAAATGAAAATCTAAAAAACAATAAAAATAAATTCCTAACCTAATAATAAAAGACCCGAGTAAAATAAAATGGTAATAATAAAACCAAACTAATAAAATCATGTCAAATAAAAAAAAACTAAAAGCAAATCAAATCAAATACATAAAAAAATCTAATAAAAATGCACACCTATATATTTACATAAAAATATATAAAAATACTCGACTCACAGACTAAAGACACTCTGACCCTAATGTTTACATCTATATGCTCACAAATAAAATATAAAATAAATCCTAAAAATTGTATCCGACTCAAATAAAAATCTAAAATAAAATAAAATGAAATTACAAACTAAACACACACGAGGCTCGAGACAACATAGGGATGGTCTGGGTTGGTGTAGGCTTAGGGTTGGTACTGGACTAGGTTAAGGGCATAAGAACACATCAGGGCAATCTCAAAAGGCAATTTTTGTCTTCACGGATGCTTTGATTTTCTTAGTTGATCGCTTTTAACAGCTACTTTGTTGCAATTACACCAAATTAGCACAATTTGTTACCGCGACATCATACTGATCTGAGGAATCAAAAAATACGAACATAAGGTCATTTTTATTAAAACGAGTGTATAAAATGCTTCTATTTATGGTATAAAATAGGAATTTTTGGGTGCTTATCATCTAACTATTGTGACGTGTCGTGTCGTGCGTTGAACCTCGTCAATATTTGCAAGGCCAAAGAAACTGGGGTTGGGGGCTATAGTGAGGGGAATGTGTGTGGTGTAAAAATTTAGGGGAATTTGAATAAGTGCAGGACAAATAAAAAGGTCGGTTGGCTATAGGGTGTCGCTATGATAATAATTTGGTTAATCAAATTCAACTGAATTGATAGATTTAGCATAATTAAATGAACGAAATATCATAATTTGGACTTGAACATTGGTGTGGCTTAGTTATGAGGTAGCTATTGATAGTTTATTTTTACTCACATGATAGTATATATCTCGTTTATTTTAAATTATTCTGTTGTAATATTTATCATATATAATTTTTTGTCTGCGTTTATGGAAACTAAATGGGAGGAGTGGATAGTATTTATGCGATGGGCTCTAAACCATTGCGTTGATTAATATTTCAGATATAGTCCCTGGAGTAGCTACATAGGATGGATTGGAGATTTTTGGAGTGCAGCGGAATATCTATTTTTATCTCTTCAGTAGTAGTTTCATTTATTTCCATTTTGTCGTTTTAATTATGAATCTTTCATTTGTGGATTTGGTGGGTCAATCAGCTCCGCACTTGTTTATAGTTTCAGTCATATATTTTTAGTTGGATTATTTCATTTGAGTTTTAATAATTTGGAGTTGGATTTATATTGGAGATACCATGGTGATGGTTTTAAATTACATGAAATTTTATATTGGTTGGATAAATTTGAATATTATTTTGTGGAGAATATTTTTAAATGTCTCATATTTCTGTCACATGCTGAGAATGATAACTTATTTAGTGACTCCCAGCGTAGTTTAGCGGCGGTAGCTGGCCACCTCGCTTGCCAGAATGCACGGGGCATTACAGAAAACAGTAAGAGACCATATTTTGATAAAATGTGTCGTTTTTTCATAACTTAGGTTTTTCATCAAAAAATGAAAGTTCTTAGAAAATTCGAAAAAACTATAGAAAATGTAACATTTAATTTCGGACAACTTTCAAGCCCTACATTTCTCGAAAAGTTGTTTAATTCCTATTTTAGGGAATTATCAATATGGATAGAAGAGAGAATTATGTAGGACGTATAATATTAGACTTTTGGTGATTAAGTGAGATTCTTATATCATTGATTGAGATACAAAGTCAGACACATTGGTTCCTTAATTGATGGTGAAATGAAGTATAGTTATAAGTTCCTATTATATATATATATATATATATATGTGTGTGTGTGTGTGTGTGTGTGTGTGTGTAATATAAAAGGGTTAGAACACATGTGATTGTATTATGATTTCTATATGTGTGTGTGATAGTGAGATGAGTCGTCATAAAACACAGACCATCACCTCCCATTTGTTTTGTTAAAACATACCTCTCTCTCAAGATATTAATCCACATAAAATACCAAAATAACCATTAAAAAAAGCTTCAACACCATTTTTGAAGGCCTAAAACAAGTTTTTCTCAAAACAAGACGAAACTGTGTCATTTTTATGAGACGAACGCAACCGTGTATTCAGAATTTTTAAGAGACTTATTTTTTTAGCAAGAATATCATTGTTTCTCCCCTTGAGTATTGTTTTAGTTAAATATTGCCTAACTATTTATTATAAATGTTTTCTTAAAATGGACTTGCAATTTAATTAGAAAAATGATAATTTAAGTTAATATTTTGTTTTTATTAAATCCAAAAATTAACTTAAGACTTGAAATATCATGTGTTTAGATAGTTGTACCACATTATTATAAGTTTTCAAGGAAAATTAGATGTTAAATTAAAAATATATAATTCGAAAGATGTTTTAACTTATACAAATTACATATTTGACGTGTATGATATAAATAAATTATTAGGTTGCTGAACTTTGTCATTACCTATGTTTAAGTTCAATTATATATATTTGATAAATTGCCATCGGTATTAAAATTATGAACTTTGACATTTTTATTGTCACATGGTTTAATTGATGTAATGAAAATGTATTCGGATTTATATGATTCAGAATTTAGGATTGCAATGTTAAAGTAAAAATTATGACGTAAAAATGGAAATATTGTGATTAAAATTTAAGGATGGTAATGTTAAATTAAAAATATGATTTATGCAGAGATTACTTTTGTTAAACATTTGTCACCGTTGAGATGATGGAATTTATGTAAGTAATTATACTTTCATCCAAAAATTTAATATGTTACTTTCTAAATATAGGACTAGCGAGTAAGTTTATTAATTGTAGTTACGCTTTCTAAGTATGGAACTAGTTAGTGTGCACTTATGCATTTGGGTATTCTCTAGGTATGGGACTAGGGATGGTTATGGTTGTGATACCCGAATTATAGATTGGGCTAAATAGAAATAATAAAAATAATATGAAGAAAATATAAAATTAATGCCCATGAAAATTAATGGGTATTAAAATTTAGAATCACGAATATGTGCAGAACTAATAAAAATTGGATTGGCTAGCCATAGCAACGATTGAGTGTGTTGGCATCACAAGTATGTGCAGGGCTAACTAAAATTAGATCGTCTGTCCATAGTGACATATCGTGCGTTGGAACATCACGAGTATGTGAAAGAGTAAAAAGCATTAAAAGCATTAGGTCGGCTGGCTATATTGATGGGAGTCAGTGAGATGTAACAAAATGATAAGCGGGCTATGCACAAAATAAACAAAAATTATATAGCTGTAAGGATTTTGCATAAATAAAATCTTTAATTTTGAGAAAGATAATTTAATCATATTAATTTAAAGGTTCACGAACTAAATGAATGTTGAAATAAACATAATTAGACTTGAGTATTGTGGTGACCTAGTTTATGTGGGTAGTTAGTATTATTTTACTTTACAACCATATTAAAATAGAATTTATTAATTTAAAATGCTCTATTGTGATATATATATATATATATATATATATATATATATACACATATAATGACTATGGTTGGATTCACGAATCTATTTGGGTCAAGTAGCTGGTATTCTTGCAATGGGCCCTGAACCATTACATTAACTAACATTTGAGGTTAGGTCACTCAATAGATGTATAATATTTTGAGTTTTGAAGATTTGCAGCTAGATTTTTACTTTGTCGCATTAGTAGTTTATCCTTGTTTCTAGTTGTTTTAAATTATAAGATAATTATTATGAATTTCAACGGGTCACTCGACTCCGTAGTTATTTACATATTTTAAATTGGATATTGTATATCGACTATTATCATTTGAGTATTTCCTTTGGAGTTTGGGAATTAATATTAGAGTTTAGCATGGCGATGGATTTTTATTCTAGTGCAAGTTTTATATTCACTAGATTATTTTAAATATATCTTCAGAAAAAACGTTTTAAAAACATCTCATATTTCTGTCATATGCTAAGAATGATAATTAATTATAACATCGAGCGTAGTTTGGCTGTGGGGCTAGCTTCAATGCTAAAAATACAGGGGGTGTTACAGTTGGTATCAGATACTGATCTTGGGTCTCTAAGTTTTGAGTCTGTTACACCTTTCGTATTGCCTATATTTGATCCCATTGGCATTCTTTAGGTTTTTGAGTCTAACATGATTTATTCTTATATTTTCAGATGGCAAACACCAAGAAATGAAAATTGGAGAGATATTTCGATTGCTATTCCTGTAGCTCAGGATAGACGGTTTCATTTATTTTTAGGTGTCGAGGAGTTAAAAGCCATAATTCGTGAGGCCAACGTAACATGTATTGATATTGGGAGACAGAGGTGGGGAACCCAAGAGGCACAACAACAAAGTGCACCCACTTCGGCCAGGGATAAGGTGAGGATCAATTTCAATAATGGAAAACCTTTAACTTTTGTTTGTAGATTTGAACCAATGGTCTCCCATCGGTGGAGGCGTGATATGGAAACACATTTTCGAATGGTGAATTGCACGGACTTGAAGAAATAGATGTTAGTTAATTTTAATTTGAGTCGAGATGCATTATAGTGGTAGGAGAGTATCACTACACTTGAGGATAGATATTATTTGAGATTTGGAGATTTTCTAGGAGAAACTTAATAATAGATACTTTCCTTATTCAATTAGGAATACGTCGAAGAAAGAATTTTTGGATTTAAAATAAGGTTCGAATTCGGTTACAGAGTATGAACAAGAGTTCATTAATCTTTCATTATTTGTACATGAAGAGGTGAACATTGAAGAAAAGAATAAATAATGCTTCATTAAAGTTTTGATATGGTCAATCAAGATGATGGTCCTAGGAAATTCGTTGTACACCACTTACACTCAATTGATGGGGATCGCACTATTGATTGTAATAACCCTCGCTTATGAGACCGTATTTTATAGTAATTACTTAGTATAGTAATTGGAACCAAGTGTTGGGTTATGATTTGAATGCTAATTCAATCGGAATGGCACCTTATGAAGCTCTGTATGGCAGGCCTTGTAGATCGCCCGCTTGCTGGTTGGAAGTGGGTGATAATAAGTTCCTTGGACCTGAAATGATCCAAGATACTTCTTCGAAGATTGAGCTCATTCAAAATCGCATACGGATAGCCCAAGATCGTCAGAAGAGTTACGCTGATGCGGGTAGGAGACATATGGAATTAGAGGTTGGAGACCAAGTGTTGGTGCGAGTGTCCCCGATGAAGGGCATTAAACGTTTTGGGAAGAAAGGAAAGCTTGCACCCCGCTTTGTTGGACCTTTCCCGGTGATTGCAAAGGTTGGTCCTGTGGCATACCAACTTGCCTTGCCGGAACCCTTACAAAAAATCCATGATGTATTTCATGTCTCCTCTTTGAAAAAGTACAAAAGGTGTGAAGGTGCCCTTTGGCACATTCCGTTCGAAGATATCGATTTACAGCCCGATGTCTCTTACGAAGAACAACCGGTTGCTATCCTTGAGTTTGGGGAGCGAAAGTTGAGATCTCGTGTGGTGCCCCTAGTGAGAGTTCATTAGAGTCATCATCATGCAAGCGAATCAACTTGGGAACGCGAGGATGAGATGCGGGAGAAATATCCACATCTTTTCTCATGAGGTACGCCTGAATTTTGGGGGCAAAATTTCCTTATAAGGGGGGGAGTATGTAATAACCCTCGCTTATGAGACCGTATTTTATAGTAATTACTTAGTATAGTAATTGGAACCAAGTGTTGGGTTATGATTTGAATGCTAATTCAATGTAGAAAAGTTGATATTTATTATGAGGTTGCGTACATATCATAATCATGGAAAATATTGCTATGTCATGCTTATTAATATCATCTGAATTTAAAATGATATTTGGCTTAATTATGAGACTGGAAACCTAAATTGAATTTTAAAATGTCCAAATGATAATTTGGAGGTTGCAGTTGATTCCGGAACGTGCGAAATAGTCAAATAATGTACCATATTGTATTTTGTAGTTTTGGGCATTTTTGACTGGTTGTGCTTTAATTATGCTATTGCGTATTATTTTATCGCACTTTTGGTTAATTAAGTGGGGCATTTACCTTAAGTCACGACTTAAGTCTTCTAAGTCTTCTAATTTTCCCCTAAATCCCTTCCTAAACCTAAGAGAGTAAGAGAAGAGTAGAGAGAAAGCTTTGGAGATTGAGAGAGAGCTTGCTACTACACCAAGAATTCTGCAAAGTTGCTGAATCAAGGCAAGTTTTTACTTGCTATTTGTGTCTTGAGATAGATGATTGGTTGTGGTAATGGTGTGTTGATTTTAGTTTAGAAAACTTAGGGTTTTCTTATGTATTTATGGGTTTTGATTCACTCAAAGATGATTCATGAGGTTCTAAGATGATCAATAGCATCATTGATGTTCTTATAGTGTTGGTATATGAGTTTGGTTTGGGGAAATTTGGGTTGGGGTAGAAAATGGAGTCCAAGACTCCATAGCCATTTCTTGGCAAAATCGCAGGCTCGAATCGATTCGGCCCCCTGGGCGAATCGATTCGGTTAGTTCCAGTGCCCAGGTCTTGTGAACCGAATTGATTCGAAATTTATCCGAATCGATTCGGCAATTATGCAGAAACCCAAACTTTCTGACCGAATCGATTCGGTTCCCCATCCGAATCGATTCGGCTACTTTTCAGAAACTCAAATTTTCTGGCCGAATCGATTCGGCCAAGGGGGCGAATCGATTCGGTAACCCTGCACTTTTTAAAAAAAAAAATTCATTTTAACCCCTTTTATTTAGGACTAATGATTAGGGACCTTCTTAAATGAAGTAAACATAGGGTTTAGAGTATTAGTTGAGTTGGGTTGACATCCTAGACTCGAAAGGGTTCATCTAGGGTTCGTTCAAGGGGGAATTTAAAGTGATGCTTAGGCATTTCTTTTGTCTTGTAGTTTTATAAGGGTTTAGAATCTATTAAGGTCAATTTGGAGACTTTAGAATTCAACTCGAGTTAGATTTGACTTGATGGTTTATATTAAAGCCTAAAAGAGGCCTTGGGGATAACTTTGGAGTCTGAATTCCTTTTGAGGATGCTATGTCGGTACGAATTACATATAGTCCTGATTTAGATTGTACATTTATTTAAAATTGAGATATTGATAAGGTAAATGATAATTTACTAAATCACGTAATGGAAATTAATAAAATGGATGTTACACACCTCTCTAAATACCATCTTAAGGGAAGTCCGTGCGATAGGTGAAGCCTCCTGGCTAATGAATGCAGGGTGGATATAGTCCTAGGCCATATGAGCGCTTGTTTTATATTTTTCTGCGATGGGTAGGAGATTCTGGGTGTGGTCTTGACTACCCCGCAGGCATATGGCCGCTTCCCGACGATTTCGATAGGATCCCAGGTTGTCTTATGTTAGGCCCTGGAAGATGATGGTTATTTAGGGACGCGCACAGTGGGGAAACCCGGACGGGCGGTCTTAGAATCGTTATATTTATAATTATGACTATTCTAATTATCGAGTTGGACTCGATGGAACATTAATGCCGTAAAGAGCAAATTTATGCCACAAAGAGCATGCTATTGAGATTAGTGCCATATAGAGCACATGATAATAATTATATTCCTGATAAGGAGTGGAAAGAATATTGAAATTGAGATATGATGAAAGATGATAAAGGCTCATAAGTACTTTTAATTCTGTTGTAACATGAACTTCACTCTATATAGTCTTTTATCAGTTTTAGTTCCTTATATGATGTTACCATGCTAGACTATCATCCTTGATTATTGTGCATCATTGTCATACCTGTCATTTATCTATTGATCACATATACCCGGCCCTGACCGGTTTTCCTTTCTTGTTGTATATGTATATATATAATCCGTTCAGGTGTTCCGCCGCACGGTCGCCCGTAATGACCTTTCCTTCCATATGTCCTTGAGGAGCCGTGACATTGTGCGGGTTTCACGGGATGTTTGCGTAGACGCCTCTATTTATGTTTCTAGTTATGTTCAGTTTATTCGGGCTTGTTGCCCAAACCGTTGTAATTGTATAATGGATCTATTATGTAACACTTGGTACTAGATGTATGTTGTATGGTTGTTATTGACCGACCTTTCGTTCGGTCCTTTTGTATCATTTGGGTTTCTTATATACGCTTGTGGGGGTTTCCACCCTCTATTTCTATTATGGGTTGTTGAAAAATGTTTTCTTTTTATTTCAAATCAAAGTTTTTGATAACCCGTTTTCTGGAATATAGAGTGGTTATTCCTTATACTTTGCATATTGTGGTGATGCTGAGAATGATATTTATCAATGATTTCCTATTTTATCGGGGTATAGGGCTGGCCACCCTTTATTCCGGATAGCGGGTTGTCACAGATGGTATAAGAGCATTAGGTTCTAGAGTCTTTAGGATCTATGCGGACTTGTCACGTTCTACCGTAGCGTTCTTTGATATAGGACTTAATGTTAGGATTGCTTTGCTGCCTATGTATGCGATCTCCTGCTAAATAGATTGCCTCATATTATGTTTTAACTCTATCTCGTCTCTATCTCAGATGCCGCCGAAGAGAGGACGTCCCGCTAGACGTAATAGGGTTGTTGAGGATGAGTTTGGTCCTACACCGCAGCAGGGGAATATCAGTGCCGCTGAAGTGGCAAACATTGTGGCCCAAGCTGTCAACGCCGCGATGACTGCAGTGGCCCAACAAATGCCACAAGCTCCAGTGAGGGGACAAGAAGTACTAGTTCCTACGGGACCTTCACAGTGGGAACGGGTGAGGGAGTCTTTCCTTAAGGGACATCCCCCGGAATTCGAGGGAGGTTCGGATGCTATAAAGGCGAACCAGTGGAAGAGAGATATGCAGCGCCATCTTAGGATGGTGGAATGTAGTGAGGAGAAAAAGCAAATTCTCGTTACTTTCAAGCTTGTCGGACCGGCCTTGCACTGGTGGGAGTCAATGACGACACCCGAACAAAGGGATACTATGTCCATCGCAAATTTTTGGACTTTGTTTGATGGAAAGTATTTCCCTCCTGCAGTTCAGAGAGAAATGCAGAGGAAGCTTCAGGATTTGGTACAAGGGGAGAGGTCGGTTGCTGAGTATGAGGAAGAGTTTACTCGGTTAGCCAGTTTTATACCGGATGAGGTAACTCCAGAAGCAAAGAGGATCTCCAAGTTTGTGGGAGGTTTACATTGGTGAATAAAACAACATTTGCTGGGAAATCCATCTCTGGTGACTTTTGGTGATGTGATGAATGCTGCTCTACTTCACTGTCAAGAGCATAGATTGTTTGTGCAAAGCAAGAAGAAGGTTGTAGTTGCGGGGCAAACTGTGAGACAGGGAGGAGTTGGGAGCGGAGGGGGAACATCTTCTTCGTCTCAATCCTCGGGGAACAAGCAGGTTGAGAGGGACCCTCAGTAGGGGGATTCGTCAAAGCGTCAACGTTTCGGTGGGTTTAATGCTGGTGGCAACAACAATAATAACAGACAGGGTCAAGGTGGTCAGCAACCACAGGGAGGTAGAGGTGGAAATGGAGGTAGGGGCCAACAGGGCCGAGGTGCGGGGCAATTCCGGGATAACCAAGGTAGGAATCAGGACAATGCGGTGAATAAATGTTTTCAGTGTGGGGAGCTGGGCCACTATAAAAGGGCGTGTCCTCAGTTGGTTGGAGGGCATCTTCCAAGGGCCCCACAGCAGCCGTATGTACAGTTTCCGCCCCAAGCGCCTAATCCGATTGCTCCTCCTCAACGGGGGTAATTGCAGTACGGTCGGGTTTACCATATTCAGGAGGCTTTGCTTCCTCCAGCTCCTCCTGCACCACCAGCAATCGAGGGTAAGTTTCTCATCCATGGGCATATGGGTCGAATTCTATTTGATACGGGTGCTACACATTCCTTTATTTCTAAAAGTTTTGCTCAGACTACGGGTTTGATAAAATCTGCTGAAAGTACTTTCACTAGCGCCGAATCCTCTATGGGCGATGGTTCATTGATTTTCTTCGTATGTAAAAACGTAGGGATTAATCTTGGTGACTTGTGTTTTGATGCCGATTTGCTCGTCCTTGATATGGTCGGGTACGATGTAATTTTGGGTATGGATTGGCTAGTGAAGTACCACGCTATAGTGAATTGTTTCGGAAAGAGTATAGTTTTTGCAGTTCCGGGACAAGAGATGTTCCTGGTAGTTATGCCTTGTATGGAAGGGAGCATGAGTGATTATCTATATTGTATTGCGGAGGACGCATCTAGAGATGTCGTGGTCCCCCTGAATTCTCTTCCAATCGTTCGGGACTTTGAAGATATTTTTCGGGAGATACCGGGATTACCTCCAAGTCGGGAAATAGAGTTTGTGATTGACTTAATGCCGGGAACTCGACCGATCGCAAAAGCTCCTTATCGAATGGCTCCTGTGGAGATGAGTGAGCTGAGAGATCAGATTCAGAAGTTACTGGAGCAGGGCTTCATTAGGCGTAGTACCTCACCGTGGGGCGCTCCAGTTTTATTTGTGAAGAAGAGAGACGGTTCTCTCCGGTTATGTGTGGACTATAGAGAGTTGAATAAAATCACCATCCGGAATAAATACCCTTTACCTCGCATCGACGACTTGTTTGATCAACTTAGGGGAGCTTCCTACTTCTCCAAGATCGACTTGCGGACGGGGTATCACCAATTGAGGATACGAGAGCAAGATGTATCCAAGACGGCCTTTCTGACCCGTTATGGATCTTATGAGTTCTTGGTTATGCCCTTTGGGCTAACCAATGCCCCTGCAGTGTTTATGGACCTTATGAATAGGGTATTCCGGGATTTCCTTGACCAATTTGTCATTGTATTTATTGATGACATCCTAGTTTATTCTCAGACAGAGTCGGATCACGCTGCTCACCTGCAGTTGGTCCTGCAGAGATTGAGAGATCATCAATTGTATGCAAAGTTTGAAAAGTGTGGCTTCTGGTTGAAGGAAGTTCAATTTTTGGGGCATGTGGTGTCATCCCAAGGCGTGTCTGTGGATCCGAGTAAGGTGATCGCGGTGAAGGAGTGGGGCCAGCCCACGACGCCCACTGAAGTTCGTAGTTTTCTGGGCTTGGCGGGTTATTACCGTCGATTCATTAAGGGCTTTTCTAAGGTTGCTAGCCCATTGACGAATTTGACCCGGAAAGGAGTAAGATTTATATGGGACAGTTCATGTCAAGCGGCTTTCGATGAGCTCAAGGATAGACTGACTTCCGCTCCAGTCCTAGCATTGCCAAAGCCGGGATTGGAATATCTCGTCTTCACTGATGCATCTCTTCAAGGATTGGGAGGTGTTCTTCAACAAGAGAGACAACCCATTGCATACGCTTCTCGTAAGTTGAAGCCTCACGAGAGGAACTATCCGGTACATGACTTGGAATTTGCCGCCGTTGTATTTGCCTTGAAGATATGGAGGCATTATCTCTTGGGGGAAAAGTTTAGTCTTTTCACCGACCACAAATCACTGCAATACTTATTCTCCCAAAGGGATTTGAATATGCGCCAGCGTCGTTGGTTGGAGTTTGTGAAAGATTACCAATTTGACATTCATTATCACCCCGGGAAGGCGAATGTGGTAGCAGATGCCTTGAGTAGGAAGCCTGATGAAGACTTAGCTGAGGTGTGGAAATCTAAGTGGAAGGAACTCAGCTTGGAGGATGCAGGGGTGAGAGCATTCCTTTCAGTGATGACGATTACTCCCACGATTATAGCCAAGATTGTGGAAGCTCAGAAAAGAGATAAAGTTTGTCAAGACCATACTCGCCAGCTGTTGTCTGAGGGAGCGGAGTCGTACTCAATTGGTTCTGAGGGTGGACTACGCTTCCATGGAAGACTTGTGGTTCCCGATAATGGGGATTTGAGACGTACGGTGATGGCGGAATCCCACGGGTCGAAGTTCGCGGTACATCCAGGCGGGGACAAGATGTACCAAGATATGCGTCGTTTGTACTGGTGGGCGGGTATGAAGAGGGATATCTCAGAGTTTGTGTCTCAATGCACTACTTGTCAGTTGGTTAAGATTGATCACCAGCGACCGACAGGTTTGTTACAACCGCTCGAGATTCCCGTATGGAAATGGGAGAGCATTTCGATGGACTTTGTTACGGGCTTGCCTAGATCGCAAAAGGGTCACGATTCAATTTGGGTGATTGTCGTTCGTTTGACTAAGTCGGCACACTTCCTGCCGGTGCGCACCGATTATGATACCGCTCGTTATGCCCAGTTGTTCATTGAGGAGATCGTCAGACTCCACGGGGTACCTTTAAATATTGTCTCCGATCGAGATAAGATATTTGTGTCCCACTTTTGGCAAAGTTTCCAAGGAGCTATGGGGACTGAATTGAAGTTAAGCTCTTCCTATCATCCTCAAACAGACGGTCAGACCGAAAGGGTAAACCAGATATTGGAGGATATGCTTCGTATGTGCATACTTGACTTTAAAGGCGGTTGGGAACAATACCTTCCATTGGTTGAGTTTGCTTATAATAACTCATACCAATTTACTATCGGAATGGCACCTTATGAAGCTCTGTATGGCAGGCCTTGTAGATCGCCCACTTGCTGGTTGGAAGTGGGTGATAATAAGTTCCTTGGACCTGAAATGATCCAAGATAATTCTTCAAAGATTGAGCTCATTCAAAATCGCATACGGATAGCCCAAGATCGTCAGAAGAGTTACGCTGATGCGGGTAGGAGACATATGGAATTAGAGGTTGGAGACCAAGTGTTGGTGCGAGTGTCCCCGATGAAGGGCATTAAACGTTTTGGGAAGAAAGGAAAGCTTGCACCCGCTTTGTTGGACCTTTCCCGGTGATTGCAAAGGTTGGTCCTGTGGCATACCAACTTGCCTTGCCGGAACCCTTACAACAAATCCATGATGTATTTCATGTCTCCTCTTTGAAAAAGTACAAAAGGTGTGAAGGTGCCCTTTGGCACATTCCGTTCGAAGATATCGATTTACAGCCCTATGTCTCTTACGAAGAACAACCGGTTGCTATCCTTGAGTTTGGGGAGCGAAAGTTGAGATCTCGTGTGGTGCCCCTAGTGAGAGTTCATTGGAGTCATCATCATGCAAGCGAATCAACTTGGGAACGCGAGGATGAGATGCGGGAGAAATATCCACATCTTTTCTCATGAGGTACGCCTGAATTTTGGGGGCAAAATTTCCTCATAAGGGGGGGAGTATGTAATAACCCTCGCTTATGAGACCGTATTTTATAGTAATTACTTAGTATAGTAATTGGAACCAAGTGTTGGGTTATGATTTGAATGCTAATTCAATGTAGAAAAGTTGATATTTATTATGAGGTTGCATACATATCATAATCATGGAAAATATTGCTATGTCATGCTTATTAATATCATCTGAATTTAAAATGATATTTGGCTTAATTATGAGACCGGAAACCTAAATTGAATTTTAAAATGTCCAAATGATAATTTGGAGGTTGCAGTTGATTCCGGAACGTGCGAAATAGTCAAATAATGTACCATATTGTATTTTGTAGTTTTGGGCATTTTTGACTGGTTGTGCTTTAATTATGCTATTGCGTATTATTTTATCGCACTTTTGGTTAATTAAGTGGGGCATTTACCTTAAGTTATGACTTAAGTCTTCTAATTTTCCCCTAAATCCCTTCCTAAACCTAAGAGAGTAAGAGAAGAGTAGAGAGAAAGCTTTGGAGATTGAGAGAGAGCTTGCTACTACACCAAGAATTCTGCAAAGTTGCTGAATCAAGGCAAGTTTTTACTTGCTATTTGTGTCTTGAGATAGATGATTGGTTGTGGTAATGGTGTGTTGATTTTAGTTTAGAAAACTTAGGGTTTTCTTATGTATTTATGGGTTTTGATTCACTCAAAGATGATTCATGAGGTTCTAAGATGATCAATAGCATCATTGATGTTCTTATAGTGTTGGTATATGAGTTTGGTTTGGAGAAATTTGGGTTGGGGTAGAAAATGGAGTCCAAGACTCCATAGCCATTTCTTGGCAAAATCGCAGGCCCGAATCGATTCGGCCCCCTGGGCGAATCGATTCGGTTAGTTCCAGTGCCCAGGTCTTGTGAACCGAATCGATTCGGAATTTATTCGAATCGATTCGGCAATTATGCAGAAACCCAAACTTTCTGACCGAATCGATTCGGTTCCCCATCCGAATCGATTCGGCTACTTTTCAGAAACTCAAATTTTCTGGCCGAATCGATTCGGCCAAGGGGGCGAATCGATTCGGTAACCCTGCACTTTTTTAAAAAAAAAAATTCATTTTAACCCCTTATATTTAGGACTAATGATTAGGGACCTTCTTAAATGAAGTAAACATAGGGTTTAGAGTATTAGTTGAGTTGGGTCGACATCTTAGACTCGAAAGGGTTCATCTAGGGTTCGTTCAAGGGGGAATTTAAAGTGATGCTTAGGCATTTCTTTTGTCTTGTAGTTTTATAAGGGTTTAGAATCTATTAAGGTCAATTTGGAGACTTTAGAATTCAACTCGAGTTAGATTTGACTTGATGGTTTATATTAAAGCCTAAAAGAGGCCTTGGGGATAACTTTGGAGTCTGAATTCCTTTTGAGGATGCTATGTCGGTACGAATTACATATAGTCCTGATTTAGATTGTACATTTATTTAAAATTGAGATATTGATAAGGTAAATGATAATTTACTAAATCACGTAATGGAAATTAATAAAATGGATGTTACACACCTCTCTAAATACCATCTTAAGGGAAGTCCGTGCGATAGGTGAAGCCCCCTGGCTAATGAATGCAGGGTGGATATAGTCCTAGGCCATATGAGCGCTTGTTTTATATTTTTCTGCGATGGGTAGGAGATTCTGGGTGTGGTCTTGACTACCCCGCAGGCATATGGCCGCTTCCCGACGATTTCGATAGGATCCCAGGTTGTCTTATGTTAGGCCCTGGAAGATGATGGTTATTTAGGGACGCGCACAGTGGGGAAACCCGGACGGGCGGTCTTAGAATCGTTATATTTATAATTATGACTATTCTAATTATCGAGTTGGACTCGATGGAACATTAATGCCGTAAAGAGCAAATTTATGCCACAAAGAGCATGCTATTGAGATTAGTGCCATATAGAGCACATGATAATAATTATATTCCTGATAAGGAATGGAAAAGAAGATTGAAATTGAGATATGATGAAAGATGATAAAGGCTCATAAGTACTTTTAATTCTGTTGTAACATGAACTTCACTCTATATAGTCCTTTTATCAGTTTTAGTTCCTTATATGATGTTACCATGCTAGACTATCATCCTTGATTATTGTGCATCATTGTCATACCTGTCATTTATCTATTGATCACATATACCCGGCCCTGACCGGTTTTCCTTTCTTGTTGTATATGTATATATATAATCCGTTCAGGTGTTCCGCCGCACGGTCGCCCGTAATGACCTTTCCTTCCATATGTCCTTGAGGAGCCGTGACATTGTGCGGGTTTCACGGGATGTTTGCATAGACGCCTCTATTTATGTTTCTAGTTATGTTCAGTTTATTCGGGCTTGTTGCCCAAACCGTTGTAATTGTATAATGGATCTATTATGTAACACTTGGTACTAGATGTATGTTGTATGGTTGTTATTGACCGACCTTTCGTTCGGTCCTTTTGTATCATTTGGGTTTCTTATATACGCTTGTGGGGGTTTCCACCCTCTATTTCTATTATGGGTTGTTGAAAAATGTTTTCTTTTTATTTCAAATCAAAGTTTTTGATAACCCGTTTTCTGGAATATAGAGTGGTTATTCCTTATACTTTGCATATTGTGGTGATGCTGAGAATGATATTTATCAATGATTTCCTATTTTATCGGGGTATAGGGCTGGCCACCCTTTATTCCGGATAGCGGGTTGTCACATTGATATAGCAAGAGAAGATGAATTATCAAAAGTAGTTTGGCAAGGGGAATGAGTCGAGTGTTCTTAATAAGAACAAGGCAAGTGGGGAAAATAAGGTTTGTAATGACTAACAATGGAAGAAACATTGAATGGGGCAAGAGAAGTAGGCCTTTCAGCAAGGCAACTTCGTCCCACCAGGCCCTCAAGGGCAAGGCAGGGACAACAGGGTGAAAGAGAACCATCTAGGCATTCTAGACCTTTTAGGGGCTCAATTTTTGTTTGTGGATAGATAGGACACCAAGCATTTAAGTGTTCTTAATTGCAAGGCCAACGACCTCCACTTTCGACAGCACCGGGAGCACATAGAGCACTAAGGGCTATTGTACCAACACCGGTTATGCCGCGGGTTTATAAATTACCTATTTTGGGATCCAGTGAGGGGTAGGATCAACCGGAGCCAAATTGTAGGTAGTGGAATATTATGATATGTTCACTAGTTTAAAGTTATGCTTTATAATTATATAGTAAGATATATATAGTTATGATTAAATTGAGGTTAAGTGCGTGTAGGATTGGGTGTATGGGTACCTAGGCATATGCCTTACTTTATTTGTGTGATTTTCTGTTCAGACGTTTTCATTTTGTCAAATTTCGAGGTAGAAATTCATATTTTAGGGGGAAAAATGTAATACCTTTTATTTTAATAAATAAATTAGTTGTAAAATATTTTGGATCGTGCCAGTTATAAGTGTAAAAAATAATAATTTATGTTTTAAGTGAACGTTCCACAAAAAGTTTACATGCAAAAAAAAATTATATATAGTATACAAGGTTGAATATATCGAATGAAAAACCGCATGTCTTGTTCGGGCTTGGATTGATCTATGCATGATGCATAGGCATAAAACGCATAAATAATGGCCAAAAAATGGTAATTGACAATAAACGACAAAATAAAAGTGCGTGAACCACTCTTATTGTATTAATAACATATAATAAATGTCTTGGACCTATATTTATGGTTATTTTTATATGTGTTACAATCCTAATTTTTTTGTTAAAGTTAAATTTTTCGGTAAAACAAATATTACGTGTTTGTGAAAAGAATATTTTCGAGCAAATAATTATTTTACAATTAGGGAGTGAAAATATTATTTAATAACGTGTACTTTTTCAAGAAAAATATAATGACACAAAAACTGTAAAAGACCATATTTTGGTAAAATGTGTCGTTTTGTCAGGAACGTCATCAAAAAATGAAAGTTCTAAAAAAATATTAAAAGACCTCATAAAAATATAAAATTTTATTCCGAACAACTTTCTTGTTTTACATTTTCTCAAAAAAAATTCTAATGACTATTTATGGAAATTTTCAATTCAAGCGGGAGAGATAATTATGTAGGATGTATAATATTAGAGTATTGATGATTATATGAGTTTCTTATATCTTTGGTTTGAGAAACTAAGTCAATCACATTAGTTCTTCAATTGATGGTGACATGAGATATAGCTATAGATTCCTATTATATATATATATATATATATATATATATATATATATATATATATATATATATATATATAAGTGCTAGGACACATGTGATGGTATTATGGTTTATATACGTGTGTGTTATGGTGAGATGAGTGGTCATAAAATACAAGCCATTAGCTCTTATTTTTTTGTTAAACATACCTCTTTGTCTCAAGATATTAACGCACATAAAATACCAAAATCACCATTAAAACAAAAGCTTCAACACCATTTTTAAAGGTCTAAAATAATTTTTCTCTCCATAAGATGGAACTATGTTATTTTCATGAGACGAACGTAACCATGTACTTAGAATTTTTAAGAGACGTATTTTCAGACAAAAATATCACTATTTCTCCTCTTAGTTATTGTTTTAGCTAAATAATGTCTAAATATTAATTACACATATTTTCTTAAAATAGACTTGTAATTTAATTAGAAAAGTAATACTATAAGTTAATATTCTATTCTCATTAAATCTAAAACTTAACGTAAGACTTGAAATACCTTGCGCTTAGATAGTTATACCACGTTACTATAAGTTGTTGAGACAAATTACATGTTAAACTAAAAATATATAATTCGAAAGATGTTTTAACTTGTAGAAATTATGTATTTGAAGTGTATGATATAAAATGAATTATTAAATTGTTTAATGTTATTATTACGTGCGTTTGAGTTGAATTATATATTTATTTGATAAATTTTCATCCGTATTGAAATAATGAACTTTGACAACTTGTTAGAATAATTTGTAAATTTTGATTATCACATTGTTTAATTTATGTAATAAAAATGTATTTGGATTTATATGATTGAAAACTTAGAATTGTAACATTAAAGTAAATATTATGACTTACGTAGAGTTTAATAAGGAAATGAAAATATTTTGATTAAATTTTATGGATGGAAATGTTAAATTTAAAATATGATTAACATAGATATTACTTGTGTTAAAAATTTGACATCACTGAGATGGTGGAATTTATGTAAGAAATTATACTTTCATCCAATGATATAATATCTTACTTTCTAGGTATGAGACTACCGAGCGGGAATTTAATTATAGTGACACTTTACAAGTATGGGACTAGTTAATGTGCACTTATGCATTTGGGTATTCTCTAGGTATGGGACTAGGTATGGTTATAGTTGATGCCCAAATTAGAGATGGAACTAAATAGAAATAATAAAAATAAGATGAAGAAAATATAAAATTAATTCCCATGAAAATTAATGGGTATTAAAATTTGGCATTGCGGGTAGGTGTAGAACTAACAAAATTGAGTTGGATAGCTATAGTGACGGTTGAGTGTATTGGCGTCACGAGTATGTGCATGGATAACTAAAATGGGGTCGTCTGGACATAATGACGTGTCGTGTGGTTGAACATCACGAGTAATTAAAGGACTAGCAAACATTAGGTCAGCTAGCTATAGTGATGAGTGTGGGTGTGATGTAATGAAATGATAAGAGGGACACTAGTATGTGCAGAATCAATAGAAAAGTTGTATAGATAACATGGTTTCAGATAAATAAAATCATTAATTTTGAGAAAGATAATTGAATTATATTAAGTTAAATGTTCATGAACTAAATAAATATCAAAATAAATATAATTAGACTTTAGTATTATGATGACTTAGTTTATGTTGGTAGTTAGTATTATTTTACTTTACTTGCATATTAAAATATTATTTATTAATTTAAAATGATCTACTATGATATATCTCTCTTATAATGTTAATGAATGGATTCACGAATCCTATTTGGGGCAAGTAGTTGGTATTCCTGCAGTGGGCCCTGACCCATTACACTGACAAACATTTCAAGTTAGATCGCTCGATAGCTGCGTAGTATTTGGAGATTCGAAGATTTGCAGCAAGATTTTTACTTTATCGCATTAGTAGTTTATCCTCCTTTCCAGCCATTTTAAATTATGAGATAATTAGTATGGATTTTCATGGGTCACTCAAATTCACAGTTGTTTAGAGTTTTTAAAATGGATATTGTGTAACAACTATTATCATTTAAATATTTTATTTAAAGTTTGGGATTTAATATTGGAGTTTAGCTTGGTGATGGATTTTTATTCTAGTGGATGTTTTATATTCGCTAGATTATTTCAAATTTATCTTTAGAAAAAAAAGTTTTAAAAATGTTTCATATTTCTATCACATGCTAATAATGATAATTAATTATAATACCTAGCGTAGTTTAGTAGTGGGCCTGACCAGCTTCAATACTAAAAATACACGGTGTTGAATACTAAAAATACCATGCCTTCCGTTACATAAACGGAACCAATTTTTCTCAAAAGGCATGAAATCAAATGAGGTCCCTCCCTTAATCCCTCAAAATCAAATTATTTTTTGGGCGGACCCTAAAAAATTTCAACTTTTTAGTGTACAGTGAGTTAGAAGTTAAAATTATAGTTATACATAGTAGGTTCTTTCTTTTTCATTTTTGTCTAGCGTAATTAGTTAAGGTTTTTGTTATTCTTTATTCTAACATGTTTTGTACAATCAATGGACTTATTCTATTTGGAGATCGCTCTATTTTAGGTAATATCAGTATCTTCCTCTTGCTAACTTGTGTTCTTGATTCTCATTCAAGCAAATGCAACATTTAAGTTAGGGTAGGTGGGTTATTCTTTCCATTTATTGGTAGTTTCTTTGATTTGATTATCCCTTCTTACCAAGTATGTTTTTTATTGAAAATTTTTAAGAATATTTTATTACTTTTTTCCCCTTTGTTGAGAATTTTTTTCATTATGTTCGATGATCATCTAAATAATTTTCTGATCTAATAAATAATTCAATGATGCACGTTCTCAATTTTAGAAGTTATTAAAATCCTCGAATCATTAATATTATGAAAGACTTCATGAATTAAGTTTTGAAAGCATGAGCACATGTTATTTTCTTGTTTAAGTGATTTGGTGTCAGAATTTTATAACTCGGTGATTTTTTGTTGCATTTTATATACTTACACCAAGTGAGCATTGCATTTTTCTTCATTTGTGAGGGTTTATACATTACTCTTTCCTTTATGAAAATGTTAAAGTCATTGATAATCACACTATTATTTATTTCATCGCTTATTAATTGAGTTCATTTTGAAATTTTCACTAATGCATGATTTTGAAAATTGTTTTGACTCGAGAATCATGTAAACCATAGGAATGGATAATAGGCCCTCTTTGTATACACCTATGTTGACCTTGATCTCACCTTTTATGTTTTCCCTAGTCAACTCCTTTTGAGCTTAAATATGAACCTTTCATTTTAAAACCCAAATTCCTATAACCAACTCTACAATAGAGTTTTACACCATGTATACACCTTGAGAACGTGTGTGCTCGCGTTCAAATGATCAAATTATATATAAAACCCTTTTAACGCAAACAAACCCTAAACATGCAGCAGTATGTGATTGAATAAATTGATAATCTACGCAAGAACATTCAAACACATGCAATTAAGGAAAAAATTCCCCTCAGGGGCAAAACCATTTATTTTCACTATAATTTGTAAGAAAACGGCTTACAATCGGATTACAATGAAAATACGAGTTGACTAAGAATTACCCTCGGGTATCGGATTCTGTAGTCGCGGCTGGAATTATCCCTTTCCAGTAGGGCTGCAATGAAGAAGAAGAACTGTCTCCTCCACAAGGGTTGAATAAACCAAAGTTGTGTTCTTGGGTTGCTTAAAGGATTCACAAAGGTTTGGCAATGATATGTGAATCAAAACATGAGTCTTGGGACTCAAGAATATGAAGACTAGATGTATTTGGACTCTCAAATTCGTCTCCTAAAGTCTTGCAAAACAACTCTCCCGAAGTTGGTATTTATAGGGAAAACCATGAAGAGACCCACGATCTTAAAATGCTGAAATTCTATCCAGCGTACAGGTACACCGAACCGGTTCGGGTACCTCTGCGAACCGGTTCGCCCCCCCGAACCGGTTTGGATCTGGGTTCGGGAAAGTGTGCTGGAAAAAGGCTTTAAACACTTAGAAAAATTTCCAGACTTTTCAATGAACATATCTCCATTTTCAACGGGCCATAACTTGTTCACCGTATCTCGGATTGAGGTTCCGTTTCTTCCAGTATCTTTGTTGCGGCAAGCTCTTCAACTTTCCAGTTGACCGGTCCTCCGGACGGTGGCTGTAACATTACCAATATGCCCTTGAACATCCCTATCATGCCTTATTTCACCGATTTGACTTCTCTTGCGTTCCACTTGCATTACGAGCCTAGAATCAAGGAACGTGAAGTCGTTGATGCAGATGAGGGACATATTAGTGAAGATAATGCATGCTTGATTCCCGGAATTCGGATAGAGGCCGTCATGTGAGATCGTGAGGTGACGTGCCAAATGTAGCGGCGTACGACATAAATAAATGAAACATTTCGGACATGAGAAAAATGTCCTTACAAATCTCCCCCTATGTCTATGCCGGTACATACATAAAAAATCTGAATTATCAAATATGAAATTGCCTATACAAATCTACCCTCCCATGAACCCAAAACTGGAAAAGGTACAAATGAATAGTCTTCATCGTTTGTTCTTCAATTCTTCAGGAATCTCAAAACTTTTCTCATCAGGGTGTGCAACATATATATCTGCAATCTTCATACCTACACACATGAGGCAAAGCAAATACCACGTGACATATCGAGTTTGAAATGAGATAACATGGATATCAATATATGATATAAGCAACATCTCAAAAGCTCCCCCAAAAATCAAACTCCCCCATAATATGATAATTCTTTCTCCCCCTTTTTATGATGTCCCCAAATGGACAAATTAGAGAAATATATCAAATAAGCAAGTGCGGGGTGTCACTAAGAAAAAAGCACACCATGAATAAACAAAAAGCAACCAAGTCGATGATAGCGTAAATGAAGTGGTGTGATCAAATTCGATAGGAAAATCAATGTATACAAACATGAAATATGTGCACGATGAATATTGGATATTCCTAGCGAATGAACTCAAATGCTTCCTTTGGTGTAAAAGAGTGATAGTATAAGATATTGACTCAATCAAATCAACAAATCAAAGCTCAACATGATTTTCACACCAATACCGTCCAAAATGATTTTATGCTTTTTCAGGAATTTCAAGGAAGTGCAAACCCGTTTAAAGATTCTCCAACCAAACTCCCTCAGATATAAATTTGAATAAAGGCATTCTACATTCTCAAAATTTGGAGAATTGATGGTGAAACCTAAGTGGCCCATATTTGGCATGAATTGCTTTTTATTGCCTGTAAATTTTTTCGGGCTCTTTTAACCTCTTTGGACCTCGGATATTAAAATTCCTCCATTTTTTAGGTCCTTTTTAATGGTGGCTTTTGCGCAAAGGATAGATGATTTCCTTTCGCAGCCCCTCCCCGTTATACAAAAACACACAGTCTCACCAAAATGGTTTTTACATGCATTCCAATCTTGTCAAGTTTTATCGCATATTGTACATTGTATAGACAGGATTGAGATAAAAACACGCAAGCCAACATGAGATAGATAAGTGCAATAATCAAATATAGCCGTGCATGTGTGCAATAAAGGATATAGGAGTCAAACATGTAGGAAGATATCACTAATTACATCTCAAAGACTCCAATCAATGTAAAGCACATGGATGAAATGATGTAGCCTCTCAAATCTCTATCAAACAGTCACATGGATATATGGAATGAAGTTGTGACTTGGCTAACTTAAATGCTCATCCATAAAAGGTGCAAAAACAGAAAAATCTTTTTGGCTTTTTTTTTTTAAAAAAATATTATAAAATCTTTTTGTGCTTTTTCTCAAAATTTTTCTTAAAGGAAAATCTTTTTGTATTTTTTTTTTTAAAAAAATGAAAAATTAACTAATGATACATGCTAGCAATAGGTAAAAAAAATATGATAAACAACCTATGCTAGCAATCAAGACTAGATCTCAACCGGGAGTAACGGTGGAGTTTTCTAAAGATGGTGACATCTTTTGAACCAACTCCACAAGATCATGTGTAGTCTTAATCAAAAACTTCACTTGCTCGAGAATATGTGCAAACTCTCTATCAAAATGAGCAGGCAAAGTATCATGAGTGGGTGCATGTGCATGAATGTGTGAAGTGGCATGATATGGCACAAAACCCAACTTAGAACAAAATTCCCTAAGATGTCCTTGCTTCTTGCAGTGGGAGCAAACATAAACCGATCTAGGAAGTAATTTATCAATAATTTTGGGATGAACATTCCTAGATGGACACCCATGGGACTCACTCACAATGGTGGATATAGGCTCGGGTGAATTCTCTAATGTGACTTGAACCTCTCGTGCTTGTTTGAGGTCATCCTCGAGATGGGATACACGTGTCATCAGACTAGACACCGTGTTGGTCAAGTCACCTTTTTCCCTTTTAAGCTCATCATTGTCTCCCTTCAACACACCAATCCGAAGACCTAGGATCCTATTAGTCCTTTTTATTTCCATGGTCTCGATAAACAACTTTCTAAAGGCATTTTGGATCAAACTATCATCACCATTATCATCCTCACTATCACTTAGAGAAGTGGGCATATCAACTTTCTTGCCCTTTCTCTTAAGTCTAGTGGGACACTCAAATTTCTTGTGCCCTGTCCCATCGCACTCAAAACATCTTATCTTCTCAAGTTTTTTATTTCTCTCATTCTCACCACAACTCTCTCTTTCTCCAAGCAATCTTAAATCCTTCTCTAAAGCGGTGATCCTAAGGGCTAAAGTATTATTACGCTTCTTGGTTTCACAAAACTAAGAATATAACTCGGCGTAAGCGCGTGGGAGATCACACTCGCTCTCACTTGCTTCATCCTCCCCTTCACTCTCATCGCTCTTACTGTCGAGGTGTCCTTGTGACGTAGCATCCTCATCGACGTGAGAAGCATTGGAGGTACTCACATGACTTGCCATGAACGCGGTGAAGTTACGCTCATGCGGTGAGTCATCTCCCGAGTCCACCGACTCGACCTCACTGTCGTCACTAAGAGTAGTATTCAGGACAGTTTTACCCTTTTCTCTATTCAGACGGGTGGCACACTCAAACGCTCTATGACCCTTACCATCGCATTCAAAACATCTCTCACTGTCTTTCTTAGGAGGGTCTTTGAAATCTTTCTCATTTTCCTTTTCAAAAATATTTTTCTCAACATTCCTTTTATCATTGAAATTTCCACTTTTCTTGAATTTGAGAATTCTTTTGAAATTTTTTGCAAACAGAGCCAAGTCATCTAAGTCAAAATCACATTCAGACTTGGACTCAAAAACTTTTTCTTTCTTTTTCTGAAAATGAGTCTTTAAAGCAATCCCATTATCCTTAGCCTTAATGGTTTTGGGAAACATGTCAATCTCATAGGTTTGAAGATCTCCTACAAGTTCTTCCAACTTAAGTGATTTCAAATTTCCCAAAGAATTCAAAACAGTGACTTTAGGAATAAAGCGTTTTGGGAGAGATCTCAAAATCTATTTAACGACACGCGTGTTATCAATTACCTCACCCAAATTAAAACTTGTGTTAACAATGTCCGACAAGCGTGCAAAAAACTCATCAAAGCATTCGAACTCAGACATGGTGATAGTCTCAAATTGGGTGGCCAAATTTTGTAATTTAGACTCTTTAACAGCGTTCGTACCCTCATGGGTAAGTTGCAAAACATCCCATGCCTCATTTAACGTGGTGCACGTCATTATGCGTTTGAACTCATCAGGTGTGACAGACCCAGAAATAGCACTTAGACCCTTAGAATTAAAAGATGACCATTTAAATTCTTCATCAGTCCAAGAAGTGTCAGGTTTCAAGTTGGTCACATTATCAACAGTCACGGTGGGAGGAGTCCACCCTCGTTCAGCCAAAATCCAGACACGTTCATCAATCTCTTTTAAAGCCGACCTCATACGGGCTTTCCAATAAGCATAATTTGTCCCGTCAAAAACAGGCATTTTATAATATGACTTCTCCATTTGAACACGCACTTTTTCAAAAATCAATTTTTTCAGAAAATTGATATCTTAGAAAAATTTTGCGGAAAAAGGAATACGCAATAGATTAGCGTAACCTGCTCTGATACCAATTTGAGAACGTGTGTGCTCGCGTTCAAATGATCAAATTATATATAAAACCCTTTTAACGCAAACAAACCCTAAACATGCAGCAGTATGTGATTGAATAAATTGATAATCTACGCAAGAACATTCAAACACATGCAATTAAGGAAAAAATCCCCCTCAGTGGCAAAACCATTTATTTTCACTATAATTTGTAAGAAAACGGATTACAATCGGATTACAATGAAAATACAAGTTGACTAAGAATTACCCTCGGGTATCGGATTCTATAGTCGCGGCTGGAATTATCCCTTTCCAGTAGGTCTGCAATGAAGAAGAAGAACGGTCACCTCCACAAGGGTTGAACAAACCAAATTTGTGTTCTTGGGTTGCTTAAAGGATTCACAAAGGTTTGGCAATGATATGTGAATCAAAACATGAGTCTTGGGACTCAAGAATATGAAGACTAGATGTATTTGGACTCTCAAATTCGTCTCCTAAAGTCTTGCAAAACAACTCTCCCGAAGTTGGTATTTATAGGGAAAACCATGAAGAGACCCACGATCTTAAAATGCTGAAATTCTATCCAGCGTACAGGTACACCGAACCGGTTCGGGTACCTCTGCGAACCGGTTCGCCCCCCCGAACCGGTTTGGATCTGGGTTCGGTAAAGTGTGCTGGAAAATGGCTTTAAACACTTAGAAAAATTTCCAGACTTTTCAATGAACATATCTCCATTTTCAACGGGCCATAACTTATTCACCGTATCTCGGATTGAGGTTCCGTTTCTTCCAGTATCTTTATTGCGGCAAGCTCTTCAACTTTCCAGTTGACCGGTCCTCCGGATGGTGGCTGTAACATTACCAATATGCCCTTGAACATCCCTATCACGCCTTGTTTCACTGATTTGACTTCTCTTGCGTTCCACTTGCATTACGAGCCTAGAATCAAGGAACGTGAAGTCGTTGATGCAGATGAGGGACATATTAGTGGAGATAATGCATGCTTGATTCCCGGAATTCGGATAGAGGCCGTCATGTGAGATCGTGAGGTGACATGCCAAATGTAGCGGCGTACGACATAAATAAATGAAACATTTCGGACATGAGAAAAATGTCCTTACACACCTTCCATACCTTCGTTTGGAATGATACTTAGGATTTAATAATGTTTTTGTCTCGTGGTTGAAATTAAGCCTATGAGTTGGCTTTTATTCTAGAAATAAAGAAGTAAAAAAGAAATGAAAAATAAAAGAAACCTTGAGAGTGAAAAAGAAAAGAAAAAAAGTCTTAAAAAAGTAAGAATCCCATTGTTAGTAGAGAATAATAATGGAAGTCATACTACAATGTTATATTCATTACTTTGTATGGAATTTATATTCTAATTTATCAATTGCTTGCGATTTTCTGTTTATCCTGAGTATTCTCCCCCGAACACTTTGAATCCGTAAATATTTCTTTCGTTCATAACCTTAACCTCAATCCTACGTTATAACCCTTAATGTCCTATGTGATCCTAAGGTGAATTTGATTCAAAAGTCATAATAGTTGTGATAATCTCTTAAGGTGCATTTTACCTCATTTGATGAACGGTGTCCTTTCATTGATATTATAATTTTTTATATTTTATATATAGTGTTATTCATTCATGACACGTGCGCCGCCTTTCTTCCTTTTATATTTACACATTATACCTGCATGTCCCATGTGTGTTACACCCCATTCATTGTATTTCAATTTGTTTAGTGTATTCTCCGGTGAGGAGTTAAGTTCATGCACGCTTTAATATTTTCTCGAATTATAAAGGTTTTGCCAAGTCATTATTTTCACTTGTGCTCACTCTTACTCACACATTTAAGGTCTCAATTGTGATGAAGTTATTCTAATAATATTAATGATTATGGACTATTGTGTAAATTCTCATTTGTTTAGTTAATAACTTGGTGATTTCCTTTTCATTATTGTTGACCTTATCTCATTGATTATTCGGGCATATTTTTTAGGAAACTTGATGTTTGTGGGCTTCATCCCTGAAAACTCTCAGAAGACAAAACTTGTCCACTAGGATAACCTGGGGGTTTAATGGCTTATTGCATATGCTAAATGCAATCGTGTTCCCTCAAAAACTAGATTTGTAATATATATATTAGTTGGTATGTACTTTTTTCTCATTTTCATTCATCTTTATTGCCAGGCACTAGCAATGTGTATGTTAAAGGGGTGATTAGTCAAGAATATTGCATTTAATACAATTTATTCTTGCGCATTCTAAAATTCTCAAGTCCATTAATTCCTATATTTAAGCTCATATATTGGATAACCACTATTATTTATATTTTTGTGGTTTGTTGTAATACCCCGTAATTTTAATGACTTTTAAAATGGGTTATATTTTAAATTAATGGATTAATTGGATTTTATTATAAATTAATTCATTTGGGTTTTATCCGAATTGTGGATATTAAAATGGATGATTCTGAATATTACTTAAATATATTTAGGTAATATATGAATGTGATGTCATTGATATGACGATATGATATAAATTCGGTAATTTGAATTTTTAGTCAGACGCGGTATGGGACGTGTCGGGACTAATTTATTAAATTAAAAAGAAAATTTATTTTTTATCGACCTTATAGTCATTTTGACTGTGTCGTTGCGTCCGGAAGGGTTGAAATAGTCCTAAAAGTCTATTTGGATGTTGGATTTGGGTCTCGGGTTATTTGGAAATGAAAAGACAACCCAAAAGGGCATTTTGGTTATTTTTACAAAGAGGTGAATAGTGATTTCGGGTTTTGTCTTATTATAAGTATTTGGAGATTAGTTGAATGTGGGTTCATTCATCTCTTCTACACAAAATTTAAAAGTTATCTTCTTAGAGAGAGTGGAAGGTTGCTTGGGAAGAGAAAAGCTTGCTTGGAAAGGTGGAGAACTAAAGACCAAAGGTCACCACCACCAACCACCACCGAAAGTGGCCGGAAAAAGGGAGAACCACCTATTTTACTCAACCCCAAAGGATCAGATCTTCATTAAAGGCAAGTGTTTGATATTTGCAATTTAAGTTCGTATATTGTCCATGTTAGGATAGTTATAAAAAGAGATGATTTTCATGCTTGGAAGATGAAAGGATATAGTTGTTAATGGATTTTTGGAATCTAAAAATATATAGGAATTAAACTCATGTTGTAGGTATTTAGTAATCCAATAAATATTCATCAATTTGTGGAAGAAATTCTGAAAATAATTTAGTGTTCCTGAAGATAATATGTTGATAATTTTCTGGAAAAAGAGGCAAAAACGAGTGGAATGAGAAGAGCCAATTTGGAATGTTTAGATCTTCTTTTTGAGTGTATTTGGATGAGATTTAAGAAAAACTCAAAACACATACCTGACTTAATTTTTGGTGTAGAATCCAAATCTGAAGTTGGATTGATGATTTGAATAATTTTTGGATCTTATTTTTCTGAGTATTTAAAATATGAGAATTCATGATGTTGTTTCTTTTTAATGTTGGTTCTTATCCCAAAACTTTTGTAGATCTTCGGTGATTATTAATTGGATATTATGGGACTTAGAAAATATCAGTAGACCCTTGATAAGATTTGAATTAATTTGATTGGGATTTAAATTGATTAGAATGATGATAATTAAATTAAAGAAATTTCGGTTGCTAGATTCATTTGTTGGATTATAATTGGTTTGCTTGAGGATTAAGGATAGGTCCAGTAGTGGTGATTGAATGTAACACCTGGGTAGCCTTAGGGATACAATTTGAACATCAAGGACTGAGTTTAAGCTCATTATTGATTTCGCAAGGACGGGGTGTAATACAAGAGCGTAGTGGTATGTCTCCTGGATAGAGATGGGAGTTTAGAACACATTTGGTTGAAAGAAGGTATGAGGTTATCCCGATCGCATAGTTGAAGTTTTCGGACCTCCTCGATCGACAAAGTTAAGTAGTAGTGTATTGGAGGGGTTCCTTGTTTGGATTTCGCTTTGCGAGACGCTCCGCGCATGAGCCTTAACGACGTCGGGAGTGGAGAGATGTTATAGGATGCGAGGATAATTAAATTATGAAGTAAAGATATGACATTTTAATACGTGGGATTTAAAGAGATATAATGTTACGTAAGGGAATAATCTAAGGTTAATGTGAGTACCTTATTGTTAGTATAGTATAGGTATGATAATACCTATTTGATTGATTAATGATTATGTGTATGACATACCTAGCTTACTTGCTATCGGTGGGAGGTTTGCGCATGAGGGCAGTCATATCCTGATGATTCCATGGGATCTTTGATTTGTCGCTCGAGAACATAGGTCTATGAAAGACTTATCGGGGAGTTGATAAGTCCGCTGACTATGGGTACGTAGGTATGTGCGTGACCCATGGGTATGAGAACTATGTTCGCCTCCAATGATTGTGTTGTTGTTAATGGTTCGAGGTATCCTCACCGAACCTTTTGTCCCCTTTTCGGCAACCAGCGATATTGGGACATGATAGCAGAGTAATGCATTGCACCGCAGCTGTGACTCGGGGTGCCGTATTATATATGAATATATATATATATAATGGATTAAATGAATGAATGGATATTTATTATGGTTAAATCTATCTACGATGATAATTATAGATAACGGTGAATAGAGAAAGAAAATGGAATTAAGTTAATGAATGCTTATTGAAAAACTTAATTCATATTAATGAGAAATGATTCATGTTAATGAGAAACGATGAGAAATGTAAATGAACAATAATGTGACGTATGGTATGGGACATATGGGGATTATGATATTGGGATGGAATTATAATATGGAGACTAGAAAAGAGGAGCCATTAACTAGGAGGTTAATAGGAAACGTTAAGTGTGCACTCTAGTTGAGAGGTAAGAATGGAAAGTGAGAGTTGGGTCTAACATGTACATAATAAAAGATTTATTGCACTTGTTAAATACTTGCTGTTTTAAAAATCATTTTCACAATCGGGCTCTGACCCGTTTCCTTGCATATTTTCTTTTCTATTGTATCTTCTATATCAGATGTCCAGCAACAGGGACGCCGACCTTAGCGGATTATGACAGGCTATGGATTTATGGAGTTTTGCTTAGACGCCTATCATCATTTGATTCACAGTATTCTCTTAGTAGGGCATGTCGGCCAAAGGATTCAGTTATCTTCTTCTATCGGGGTCAAATACTATTGTATTCGTGTCTTTTAATACATTTAACATTGTTGGGATTACTGTAATGGATTAATATTATGTGGGAATGTTTATTCCATATGCTTTTAAATTCTTTTATGTTATCTATTTGGTTATCAGTGTTATAGAATAAAATGTGTTGTGTTATTCTTAAACTGGAAATGGATTTTGTTAAATTAAAATTTGGAAAGTTTTTAACACCAGCTTAATTGAGTATTGGGTGAGTTGTAAATATTTTTGACAGTGATGCTAAGAATGAGCCAACTGTATATTCTGTTTTAATTTGGTATAGGACTGGCCACCCGGTATTTAATTAGGCGGGGTGTTACAGGTGGTATCCGAGCATTAGGTTCTAGTGTCCTTTAAGATCTGTACGGTTTACTACGTTTTCAGCTTAGCGTTCTTTGATGTAGAGCCCTATGTTTAGGATTGTTGATTTCTGTGGTAAGATCATGTATATATTAGTGAAGCTTATTGCGTTCGAACGGGTTCGTACGAGAAGTATGGCAGATGAGGGCCATTGGACGGATAGCGGAGATCGTACTTAGGAGGTTATGAAGTATGTTCGAGTATGATGACCGTAGTCGAGGTCACCCCTATTATGGAAAAATTGAGGAGAGTCATTAGTAGAAGTTCTTGAAATGCGAGAATTATGTGTGTTACCTAACGAAGGCAATATATTCAAAGGCTTGGGCATATAGTGGAGTGTGGTGAACTAGAACTGAAAATTTGGGGGTAAAAATTTTCTTGACTCATCGGAGCAAAATTATAATAGTGGGATTCAACAACCATCACCTGCAAATGAGGGTATGTTTCCTATCTAAGGAATTATGAGGCATATATTGATTTTTGTAGCGATTAATATTGTGTGGGAAAAAGGGTTGCTAAACTTAGCCTATAGCATCGTTATTTACGTAGACTCACTGAGGGGTGTGGGACACCTATATATTACATGTTATCACGTGGGTTTGATTTTTATCATGGGATTACTTACTTTGGGCATGTCCGAGCATGATGTGACTATCGGCATGCATTGACTTGTGGTATACGAGAGCGTATGTACTACTATTAACCAACATCTTGTCTTCTAGAGAAGAGTAGATGAGTAGACTCTATTTGAAATCAATAAAAAAAAAAACTAATTTTTTTTGTTTAAATTGATAAACCTGATATTCTTTTTTCGATAAACCAAATTTTTATACACTATTGAATAAGGACCTTAGGAGTTTCGATGACCGACTACTTTAGGAAGTAGTGTATCGGGGTGGTTCCTTGTTTGGATTTCGCTTGCGAGACACCCCATGCATGAAACTAATAACCGTTGGGAGTCGAAATAAGTTAGGTCCTTAGTATATGAGTTTGTAACCTTTGCGACAAATATTATAATGAAAGTGGTACGATAGGGTGTATGGGCGCCCTGGATGGTTGAATGGTAGTAGTTTTCAGAATTGTGAAAGAGTGAGTAGTTGTGACTTCAGGATGTATTTACTTGATGATTGAGGATCATTTTTCTGAACTTGGTTACATGGATGGTATAAGGAAGATTGGATAAAGTATAAATTCGATTCAGTTGAAACTATATGGTGAGGCTTGGCGTATAACATCGATGGGGATTTTCGTTAATGTACTGTATGGGCGGTACTACTTAGATTTCTTGCGATGTGAGATTTATACTCGGAGTTGACCTTATCAGTATGGTTCATTTTTTTGAATTTTGGGACGAAATTCTGTTATAAGGGGGGAAGTATGTAATACCCCGTAATTTTAATGACTTTTAAAATGGGTTATATTTTAAATTAATGGATTAATTGGATTTTATTATAAATTAATTCATTTGGGTTTTATCCGAATTGTGGATATTAAAATGGATGATTCTGAATATTACTTAAATATATTTAGGTAATATATGAATGTGATGTCATTGATATGACGATATGATATAAATTCGATAATTTGAATTTTAAGTCAGACGCGGTATGGAACGTGTCGGGACTAATTTATTAAATTAAAAAGAAAATTTATTTTCTATCGACCTTATAGTCATTTTGACTGCGTCGTTGCGTCCGGAAGGGTTGAAATAGTCAGAAAAGTCTATTTGGATGTTGGATTTGGGTCTAGGGTCATTTGGAAATGAAAAGACAACCCAAAAGGGCATTTTGATTATTTTTACAAAGGGGTGAATAGTGATTTCGGGTTTTGTCTTATTATAAGTATTTGGAGATTAGTTGAATGTGGGTTCATTCATCAGGGAGAACCACCTATGTTATTCAACCCCAAAAGGATCATATCTTCATTAAAGGCAAGTGTTTGATATTTGCAATTTAAGTTCGTATATTGTCCATGTTAGGATAGATATAAAAAGAGATGATTTTCATGCTTGGAAGATGAAAGGATATAGGTGTTAATGGATTTTTGGAATCTAAAAATATATAGGAATTAAACTCATGTTGTAGGTAGTTAGTAATCCAATAAATATTCATCAATTTGTGGAAGAAATTTTGAAAATAATTTAGTGTTCTTGAAGATAATATGTTGATAATTTTCTGGAAAAGAGGCAAAAACGAGTGGAATGAGAAGAGCCAATTTGGAATGTTTAGATCTTCTTTTTGAGTGTATTTGGATGAGATTTAAGAAAAACTCAAAACACATACCTGACTTAATTTTTCGTGTAGAATCCAAATCTGAAGTTGGATTGATGATTTGAATAATTTTTGGATCTTATTTTTCTGAGTATTTAAAATATGAGAATTCATGATGTTGTTTCTTTTTAATGCTGGTTCTTATCCCAAAACTTTTGTAGATCTTCGGTGATTATTAATTGGATATTATGGGACTTAGAAAATATCAGTAGACCCTTGATAAGATTTGAATTAATTTGATTGGGATTTAAATTGATTAGAATGATGATAATTAAATTAAAGAAATTTCGGTTGCTAGATTCATTTGTTGGATTATAATTGGTTTGCTTGAGGATTAAGGATAGGTCCAGTAGTGGTGATTGAATGTAACACCTGGGTAGCCTTAGGGATACAATTTGAACATCAAGGACTGAGTTTAAGCTCATTATTGATTTCGCAAGGACGGGGTGTAATACAAGAGCGTAGTGGTATGTCTCCTGGATAGAGATGGGAGTTTAGAACACATTTGGTTGAAAGAAGGTATGAGGTTATCACGATCGCATAGTTGAAGTTGTCGGACCTCCACGATCGACAAAGTTAAGTAGTAGTGTATTGGAGGGGTTCCTTGTTTGGATTTCGCTTTGCGAGACGCTCCGCGCATGAGCCTTAACGACGTCGGGAGTGGAGAGATGTTATAGGATGCGAGGATAATTAAATTATGAAGTAAAGATATGACATTTTAATACGTGGGATTTAAAGAGATATAATGCTACGTAAGGGAATAATCTAAGGTTAATGTGAGTACCTTGTTGTTAGTATACTATAGGTATGATAATACCTATTTAATTGATTAATGATTATGTGTATGACATACCTAGCTTACTTGTTATCGGTGGGAGGTTTGCGCGTGAGGGCAGTCATATCCTGATGAATCCATGGGATCTTTGATTTGTCGCTCGAGAACATAGGTCTATGAAAGACTTATCGGGGAGTTGATAAGTCCGCTTACTATGGGTACGTAGGTATGTGCGTGACCCCATGGGTATGAGAACTATGTTCGCCTCCAATGATTGTGTTGTTGTTAATGGTTCGAGGTATCCTCACCGAACCTTTTGTCCCCTTTTCGGCGACCAGCGATATTGGGACATGATAGCAGAGTAATGCATTGCACCGCAGCTGTGACTCGGGGTGCCGTATTATATATGAATATATATATATATAATGGATTAAATGAATGAATGGATATTTATTATGGTTAAATCTATCTAGGGTGATAATTATAGATAACGGTGAATAGAGAAAGAAAATGGAATTAAGTTAATGAATGCTTATTGAAAAACTTAATTCATATTAATGAGAAATGATTCATGTTAATGAGAAACGATGAGAAATGTAAATGAACAATAATGTGACGTATGGTATGGGACATATGGGGATTGTGATATTGGGATGGAATTATAATATGGAGACTAGAAAAGAGGAACCATTAACTAGGAGGTTAATAGGAAACGTTAAGTGTGCACTCTAGTTGAGAATGGCAAGTGAGAGTTGGGTCTAACATGTACATAATAAAAGATTTATTGCACTTATTAAATACTTGCTATTTTAAAAATCATTTTCACAATCGGGCTCTGACCCGTTTCCTTGCATATTTTCTTTTCTATTGTATCTTCTATATCAGATGTCCAGCAACAGGGACGCCGACCTTAGCGGATTATGACAGGCTATGGATTTATGGAGTTTTGCTTAGACGCCTATCATCATTTGATTCACGGTATTCTCTTAGTAGGGCATGTCGGACAAAGGATTCAGTTATCTTCTTCTATCGGGGTCAAATAATATTGTATTCGTGTATTTTAATACATTTAACATTGTTGGGATTACTGTAATGGATTAATATTATGTGGGAATGTTTATTCCATATGCTTTTAAATTCTTTTATGTTATCTATTTGGTTATCAGTGTTATAGAAGAAAATGTGTTGTGTTATTCTTAAACTGGAAATGGATTTTGTTAAATTAAAATTTGGAAAGTTTTTAACACCAGCTTAATTGAGTATTGGGTGAGTTGTAAATATTTTCGACAGTGATGCTAAGAATGAGCCAACTGTATATTCTGTTTTAATTTGGTATGGGGCTGGCCACCCGGTATTTAATTAGGCGGGGTGTTACATTTGTGATGTAAATTTGTGCCTTTGTAGGTATTATGGATGCACAGCGTGAACTTGGATGCGTTCCGAAAAAGTTTCATCGCAAGATGAAACTTTAATGAAAATTTACTATTTTCAAACTCCATATTTTAGACAGCATAATAGTACCAACATTTAGATTATCAAACAATCTTCGGGTAGCAGTAGACTATGGATCATTCCGATCTCGAATAAAGAAGTTATGGACATTTTTGGAAAGTTTCGGCATGTGCTTCAACTTCAAGAGTTATTTGGTAATTTCATACTTCACAATTTGGAGGGTTTCAAAACACCAACATATATAGATCTGAATTATCTTCATGTGTTTCTGACATTATGAGTACATATGAAGACTTCATCGTTATTTTTGTAAGACGCGTCAAAATTGGATCAATGTGAGAAAAAGGATTGCCTGAACCAGAATTAATTCGGGCCTTTTCTGAATCAATTCGGGTTACTTTACTGTGAAACCCTGCTTATTAAAATAACGGATGGCCCGCCCTCTACTAAAATAAAACAGGAATCTCAAATGGCTCATTCTTACCATCACTGTCACACATACCAAAAATATAACTAACCACCCATATATTAAAATAGAGCGGATGCCAAAAGTTTCCAGCTATATATATATATATATATATATATATATATATATATTACAATTTAAATCCATTAACGGTAAGTACAAGCATTAACATGTATACATGTAACATAATATATGAATAATATCCGCACCACAACAGTAATAACTGAATAAGTTGTCGGTTAACAGACCAATACAATATATCGAATATCTTAAATATAAAGCATATACATCAATACAATACTTGGGCAACACAGGCCCTATTAACACTGCTAGTCCTTAAATAGATTAATAAAAATGAGATGCGGATATGTCAAAAATCCTGCAACATTCCACATATGCTTCAACTCCAAAGACTCTGGAATGGAAGCTCATCCTTGACATCCTTGTGGTGTGACACCTAAAAGATTAACAAAGCAAAACAGAAAAGAAAAGATATAGACGGGTCAGCGCCCGGTTTAAAAATATTTTAGAAAGTGAATTAAAATGCATCATAATTATGAATGCGAAATTCCATAATTAGGTTGGTGTCACCCTCTCTTGAGACTCATACTCACCCCTCAACTACAGCGCGCACCTAAACGTATGCATTTTAAATCTTCGTTAAGCTACTCGACGCATCTATGGTTGACCCAACATTATGCTTATGAATTAACCCACACTTGCGTATCTAGTTCATACCAACATAACCGCTTTTAAATATCATTCTCAATGATCATTTATCAATTCATTACTAACAACTTTCATTAGTTATAAGCATATTGTTTCACACATTAATCATTGAAGCATGTATAATGTTACTCTCATTATTATACATTATTAATCATTTCATAACAAGTACACATACATATCACACATTATATGTATACTAACCATCCCTCAGAGCATTATCTCACTGGATGCAGTCTCTAAGTGCTACCATCTTCCAGGGAATACTCACACCATCCTGGGTACCAACCATCGGACTCTCACACCGACTTGGTAAAACAAATTAAAAACGTATAGGAAGAAGCCATAGTTCCTCACCTGAAAGTAAGAAGAATCATACCCAAGACATCTCACCCATGATAAAAGCCACATTGTATAAATACTGGACGTTGTGCCCTAGGGACTATACTCTCCCTGCGTTCATTAGCAAGGGGATTCACACATATCGCTCCACTTCCCATGATAGCACTATAGGGGTATGTTCCACATAATATAGCATAAACACAAGATATATATATATATATATATATATATATATATATATATATCATGCTTATACATACCATCTCATATCCGAATGTATATATCAATAAACCTGGCTACCTGTGTATAACACTCATTACACTAGCCGATAGTTCCTCACATATATTCACAATCCTCTTTATTACTCAATCACTCACTTAAGTTTTAATAATCAATCGCATATTTGATTAATCATCAAGTTTGATATAACTCAGGACACACAACTTCTCTCAATTATCCAGTATCCAATATCTTAAATAAATTCCTACTCCCAGAAAAGCTTGTTGAGGAACCGGAGTATATATCTCCCTAATTTACTTTCATAATTGTCTCGATGTCTCCTTACCATCGTGTATTATCATTATCATTCTTTTTACATCATAAACATTAATATCACTTCATGTTACAGGCTTCTCAATCACTAATCCTAATCGAAAAGGAGTTAAAGAAGATTTAGAAATCTATAATGTGTAAACCGAACCGATGGTTTCAAAAACGAACCTGTCTGATGCACTGAATGAGGAGACCCGAACTGATGGATTCATAAATGAACCAGTCCGCTGCTTCATAAATGAACCGATCCGAGAACCCACTAACCGAACCGGTCCTGCCTGATCAGTTTTTGTTCCTTACGAGATATATCCAAATCTCTATAAACCATTTATAACTTAACTCCACCAATATTTCCACCAAATAAATCATATATCTAACATCATATTCAACGATTTATCAACAAAATCAAGATATAACCCTTAATACCCAAAACACAATAACCCACCAATTAATTATACAATAATTCACACACAAGACTTAAAGTTGTAGATTCAAATTCCTCTTCGTAGTTACGACTTTGGCTGGAAATCCCAAGATTTCTCTTCTTTTTCTCTTCTTTATTAGGTTTCTATCAAGTGTGTTTTCTAACAAATGAGATTGGCCAACTCTCTCATAAGCCTAATAACCTATATCTCTATTTATCCCAACTTTAAATAATAATACACACGTAAAATGACTCGTATACCCCTATCCCAGTCCAACTAGACAAAAAGACCCTGGAACCCAAATGAAACCTCCTGAGCACTCATTTTGACTATCTCGACCCATCCCGGATCAACCGTTCACTCCAAATTGTCATCCGAGATTTTGATACTAAAAAGTCCTATCCCAACCTCATATAACTCACGTATATATGCCCCGGTTGAGAAAAATAAATTCTCGTCGCTTCTACTCACATGCGACGAAATAGAGTACCATATGATTCTATTTACATTATCACACTAGTAATTATAAAATTTACGTAAATATTAACTCTTCTACACAAATTCATATTTATCTTAATTTAAATTACAACCCACTAGGTAATTTAATTTGAATAATAAATACTCACAAGTAAGGGGTATTACATTTACACTTCCATAATTTGTTTTACTTATTTTTCTTTTTCCTTTCCTATTTAGTATAAATAGAAAGTTTATTCATTTTATTTAGGGATATATCATATTAGATTAAAAAAAAAATTGGCTCTGGGACCTTCTCTCCTCTCTCTCTCTCTCTCCTACGATTTACCCATTTTGGATTTTGTAAGTACTATAAATCTTCTTCAACATTAATTTGAGAATTCTTATGTTATTTTTGTATAGTGGGGTTAAATAAATTAACCACCAACACGTTAATAAATTAACCCCACGAATTTGATCAGATATTTATTTATGATTTATCAAGTTTTGCTACAATCCAGACCCTACACGGGCTAAGATATTATTATGCGCGATTTAATATATTACGTATACTCCGTGTACAATAGATTGCACTAGACAATACTCGAGAAATGATTTAATTTGTTCATTTAAATATTTCACCACATATATTTTGACAAGTGGCACCATAAATATTGGACACTTGGTTCCATAGATTAGATGACATGTGTCTCCACTTAAGGCACTTTTGCTATAATTTCCCCCTTATTTGATGGATGATGGTCCTGGGGGCAAAGCAACGAGAGGAAACCTAACTCTTCTTCCCCATGCACCTCTTGAGCTCTATCATGGGTTAGATAGTGACGGGAAGATTTTTATAGTTTCATTATGGTATATAAGCATTTGGAGGCCGTTAGCCGAATTCGACACCCCCCGCACACCAAAGCCACCAAAAATTGAGTTTTTCAGCGTATTGTACGAACCCATAGACTACACAGACTTTGATTCTGCAACAAGAAGGATATGTAGGTGCAATAACTTTGCTCAAATCTAAAACACGCTCGACTCGGTGCTTCATAAAATCTGGACTAACATCTTACATTTGGCGACTCCGTTGGGGAGGTATTCATTATTTCGGTTACGTAGTGCCTCGTGCGCACACACAGAGAACTCGAATCAAAGATGATTTCTTATCCTTGCAGATATTGAACACACATGATCAAAATGATCTTAAGCAATTACATCAGAACTTACAAATGTCAAAGTCAAATGCTCAAGAGATTTTCTTTTAAATTGGGGATAAAAAAATTCAGTGGAATATATTTAAATGACTTCAACTCTTAGATGGTACTGTAACTAATAACTATATTTTCTGGCAAGAATATTTCTCAAAATATTTAAAACCATAGCAAAATTTTGGAGACATACTCATTCGAGAGGTATGGGGGCAACCCCTAAAATACTCATCCAAAATTAAAAGTAGAGGCAGCAAAGATAACCCTCAAAACTACATACAGATGATATATTCATATACATGCATGATAAACAGACCAAACATGGTTATGTGATGATTTTCTAATCGAAATAGGCTAAACAATTAATTTTGTACACACAGTTTATATGTCCCAGTAGAAGCCTCAACACACCAACTATGCATATGAAGGGGCAGATGTAGAGTGGGGTTAAATAAATTAACCAACACTTTAATAAATTAACCGCATAGATTTTATCAGATATTGATTTATGATTTATCAAATTTTACTACAATCCAGACCCTATATGGGCCGAGATATTATTACACGCAATTTAATATATTGCGTATAGTCCGCGTATAATAAATTACATTACACAATACTCTAGTAATGATTTAATTTGTTCATTTAAGTATTCCACCTCATATATTGTGACAAGTGGCACCATAAACATAGGAGACTTGGTTCCACAGATTAGATGACATGTGTCAAGCCCACTTGAGGCACTTTTGCCATAAAAGAGAGTTTTTCCTCTCATTTGATGGATGATGGTCTTGGGGGCAAAGTAACGAGAGGAAACCTAACTCTTCTTCCCCACGCACCTCTTGAGATCTATCATGGGTTAGATAGTGACGAGCAGATTTTTATAGTTTCATTATTGTGTATAAGCATTTGGAGGCCGTTAGCCGAATTTGTCACCCCCGCGCACCAAAGCCACCAAAAATCGAGTTTTTCAGCATATCGTACGAACCCATAGACTATGCAGACTTTTATTCTACAACAAGAATGATATGTAGGTACAATAACTTTTCTCAACTCTAAAACACGCTCGACTCGGTGCTTCATAAAATCTGGACTAACATCTTACATTTGGCAACTCCATTGGGAAAGAATTCATGATTTCGGTTGCATAACGCCTCGTGCACACACACGGAGAACTCGAATCAAAGATGATTTCTTATCCTTGTAGATATTTTACGCACATGATCAAATCGATATTGAGCAATTACATCAGGACTTACAAATGTCAAAGCCAAACGATCAAGAGATTTTCTTTTAAATTGGGGACAAAAGAACCTCGTGGAATGCATTTAAATGACTTCAACTCTTAGATGGTGTTGTAACTAATAGATAACTTTTCTTTACTCTACTTTATCTCAAAAATAAGAGATAAAACAAATTAAAGAGGGGGAAAAGTATTGTATGATGTACCACTTGCAGTCAGACATGAACACAAGTGATGAGCATTTTAAAAATCGATCCCAGAACGGCCATCATTGATGAAGCATCACTAAAACAGACTCCAGACTTGTTTAGCATAGCCACTGGTTGGCTAATAGCTAGCACTGATTAAGTGACATTACTTTCAGCAAAGCGACAAGGGGCAAGAAAATTGCCCACAAAACCTAGAGCATGGATACAGAATTCTCACAAACCTTTAAGTCGCCCACAGAGGTGCATTATAATTCTCAGAAATCTTACCAGTATTGTGGTAAGTCGCCCACAGAGGTGGATTATAATTCTCACATACCTTTCCAGTATTGTGGTAAGTCGACCACAGAGGTGCATTATAGTTATCACAAACCTTACCTATATTGTGGTAAGTCGCCCACAAAGGTGCATTATAGTTCTCACAAACCTTACCACTATCGTGGTAAGTCGCCCATCGAGGTGCATTATAGTTCTCACACACCTTACCAGTATCGTGGTAAGTCACCGACCGAGGTGCATTATAGTTCTTACAAACCTTTCCATCATTGTGGTAAGTCGCCCATCGAGGTGCATTATGGTTATCAGAAACATTAACCTAAGTGATCAGAAAATTCCTACATTACTAGGCCCACCTGACCCTCGGATGTGGGAGATTTAAGTCAATCATTACTAGGACCGCCTGACCCTCGGTTATGGGATATTTTAAAATCCTACATTATTAGGCCCACCTGACCCTTGGTTATGGGAGATCTTAAGTCATATACTTACTAGGCACCCAAGTCCTATATTACTAGGCACCAAAATCCTAAACTACTAGGAACGCTTAAAGACCCTAATTTTTGGGAGGTTAAAGTCCTAAAAGTACCTTTATGGTTGCTCGACTAAATAAGATTGGGTACACTTACAAAAATATGTTGGTTTAAAAACCTCGGTTCACTCGAAGCACTTATGGTTGCTCGACTAAGTACTCTCGAGAGGTTTTGATCCACTATACTTAGATAACCACCAATTGGTTGCTCAGGACAGTACATCTAACAATATTACTATTCAAAATCTTTAAAACCACAATAAAATTGTGGACAAATGCTCATTCGAGAGGTATGGAGGCAACCCCTAAAATACTCCTCCAAAATGAAAAGCAGAGGAAACTACATACAGATGATATATGCATATACATGCATGATAAACAGACCAAACATGGTTATGTGATTATTTTCTAATCGAAATAAGCTAAAGATTTAATTTGGAACACACAGTTGATATGTCTCAGTAGAAGCATCAACACACCAACTATGCGTACGATGGGGCAAATGTAGAGTGGCGTTAAATAAATTAACCAACACTTTAATAAATTAACCCCATAGATTTGATCAGATATTAATTTATGATTTACCAAATTTTACTACAATCCAGACCCTATATGGGCTGAGATATTATTACGCACGATTTAATATATTGTGTATACTCCGCGTATGATAATTTACACTACGCAATACTCTAGTAATGATTTAATTTTTCATTTAAATATGCCACCACATATATTGTGATCAGTGACACCATAAATATTGGAGACTTGGTTCCACAGATTAGATGACATGTGTTAAACCCACTTGAGGCACTTTTACTATAAAAGAGGGTTTTCCCTCTCAATTGATGGATGGTGGTATTGGGGGCAAAGTAAGGAGAGAAAACCTAACTCTTCTTCCCATGCACCTCTTGATCTCAATCATGGGTTCGATAGTGGCGAGTGGATTTTTATAGTTTCATACGGTGTATGGTTGTTTGGAGGCAGTGCACCCCCCCCCCCCCCCCCCCCCCGCGCATACCAAAACCATCAAAAATCAAGTTTTCTGGCGTATCGTACGGACCCACGAACAACGCAAACTTTGATTACTCAACGAGATGGATACGTAGCCGCAATAATGTTGCTCAAGTTTAAAACGCGATCAACGCGATGCTTCCTCAAATATGCACTCACATCTTACAATTTCAAGCCTTGTTAATTAGTTTAATTGCTTTGCTAATTAGTTTTATCTCTTTATTTATTGTTTTCCTTCATTAATCAGTTGTTTTAATTGTCTTAATACGTGTTGTTACTAGTTTAAGGGTTGGGATCACTTTTTGACTATTAATGGATTTTTATCTTGAAAACTAAGGTTTAGTTTGAAACACTTTTAAATCAAACCTTGTGCATTGATGTTGGAATATTATGCATTTAAATTTCGTTATCACGCAATGGTAGTGTTTACAGCGATATTAAAACGTTGTTCCATTGGTGTCCATATTCAATTAAAAGTTTTATCTTTTATTTTTGGATTTTATCTCTTCGTATTTGATGTTTATAATTAATTGAGTATAATCAGTTAATTGCAATTCAAACCAAATTCCGCTATACATCTTGTTAATCCATGGTAGGGAAATTATCCTAATTTAATTTTGATTCATTCATGTTAATTAGTTTTAATTAGAGTAATTAACTTCTTTCCCTTACAAACCACCATATGATCTTATATTTTGATCTTTATAAGTAATAAATCAATTTCATCTGTAAAACCCGTTCCCAATATTTCATTATTTGTTTTTGGCATAAATTGTAAACGTATTAAAACCTTGGGATTTGAATCTTTATGATTGGGTTTATAACTGTAATTGACTGTTTTGGAGTTTTGATGAGGATTATTGGATGTTTTAGGTTAAATTTGAAATTTTGAGAAAATATATGAGCAGTCATTCGAACGAGTTCTAGGTTGTTTGAATAAGATTTCCAAATCGTTCGAAGTGGGGATCGAATGAGACTCCACTACGTACACGAATAGTCTCGTTAAAAGGTCATTCGAAGGCTAGTTCGAATGAGAAGACATTCTCGTTCGAATGAAAGGAGAATCGTGTTCGAACGAGGTTACACAGATTGTTATTATTTTTATATCCTTGAGTGTTGTAGCATTTTGGACTGTTGGATGAATGAGGTGTCGAGCTCAAGTGAGCCCAGATTAGGGTAAAAATGGGATTTAAGATTTTGAGGGTGTTTTCTAAGGGTTTGTTAGGGTTATTTGGGTTTATGGGAGGATGAAGAAGAGAGAGATGGGTGGGTCTTCCATCATTTTTACAATCCCCCCACCCTCTCTACCATAAACCACCATACCACCACTATCCCTCCAACTTATGGCACCATATTCTTCTATTATCCCACCATATATAAGACCTGTATACCCATTTTCACCATTGTTGCGAATGGATATTAATTCTGGAGTTGTTGTTGGCGGTTTGGAGAAGATAAAGACGGGTGATTTGTGAAGCTTGAAGAGGATTTTGATGGAGATTTCTTGGAGACAAGCTTGGTGGAGCTAGGCTACCTTTTTCAGGACACCTTATGAGGTGGAAGGTTGCCATCTTCCTAGAAATTTCATGCCTTCCATTGTTAGAGCTTCATTGAGGTGGGAAAATGTACTCTTAGTTTAAGATTCTATTATGTGTATCAGTAGTCTTGTTGTTAGAATTTAAAAGTATCTGTATATGAATAAAATGAGGGGTTTCTAGTGGATTTGGTATTAAACATTTTTATGAAATAACAAATATGGAAAAATTGTTATTTTATTGGAAATAAATGATGAGTAAATATTTCAAAGTTTTCTTAAAATAAGGACTTGGGATTTTTATGAAAATGGTGTTATCCTAGAGATTTGATATTAAACATTTTATAAAATAAAAAATTTGAAAATGATATTGATCTTGCTATTTGGTAATAATGTTCCAAAGTTTCTTGCAAAATGAAGATTTTATAAAGTTAGACATTTGTTGAGTTTTAAAGAAATTTCCTTTATCTCTTGAAAGTGCATTTTGAAAGTATTATGAATTTCTAGAATGAAATGTATGTTTAACACATTTAATAGGATTTTTGAAATTAAAATCCATCTTCTTATGTCTATAAACTTGTAGTATCCTACTGTTTAACATATAAGAAAGTATAAAGAAGCTTTGTTGGGTTTAAACATGAAATAAGGAAAAATAGAAGTGTGTGAAAAAAGAGGTTGAAAGTGTGAGAAGTGTAAAGTTGTAAGACTACATATGTTAATAAAATGATATAGTATTTTCTTATAAAAGTAGTCTTTTAAGTGTAAATGGAATTTTGGGATAAAGTAATAGAATAAAGATGTTTTCAACTTGATAAGAATGTTACTCCAAATGTTAAAAAGGTGTTAATACGTTAAAAATAATTAAGAAGTTAGTGTGGGTAACTTAATGGTGTTTTCGGAAATAACACTTGTAAAATATGGAGGAAATGACAAGTTTGGAAGCAAAAAGGGTAAAATGGTGATCTAACATAAAGTGGAACATTTTTATGAAATAAAAGTGTTAGAAACGATGTTATACAATTGGTCCTAAATGCACATTATTTTGGAATAAAATCAATGCTAAAGTGTAAAGGACATGAAAAGATGATTTTCAAAGTGTAACATAAATTGGGGTGAAACCCCAGGTTTCGGCTTCGACTGGGTAAAAAGAAAATTTTGAATAATGTCGATATTTGCAAAATGTTAAAACACATTAAAAGGGAACTAGGATGACACTGGTATAATTAAGAAGGGCCTAGAGCCCTAGGGTGAAAGACTCAAAATCATTGGTCAGAGCATATGGTGGCATCGTTGACGGTGTGGAGCCCGTTAAAGTACACGATTTATTAAAACATTTTGAGAAAAAGATAAAGGAATAAGGAACATGTCAAGAAATGGGTTGTGAGGTGAAAATGTGTAGAGGAAACCTAACTTGAATGAATTAATAAATGTTCTGGTAAAGGTCAAAGTCGACAAGATATCTGTATATTCAATAATGTCCATAAAGTAAAGGAAATGTAAAGTGTAGTGATTACATGGGTCATTAAGTAACCTAAGACGGTTTAACCCATAATTAACACAAGGTTGTGTGTTGTGAAAGGTTTTCAAAAGTTAAATAAGTATTTTCTAACATAGTGTTCGTGTGTGTTGAAAGGGTGATTTCGATAAAAATACTAATGTGGATTGGTCGAAAAAAGGGTAATTTGGGTAAAGAAATGATTTTTGATTAAATAAAGTGTAGTTGTTTCAAGTGTTTAACCTTGTGTGTGTTAAATAAAGGGATAAATGTTAAGCTAAGTAAGAGGAAGTTCTTTTATAAGATTAAGGTTCATTAATCGGGATAAATAAAGTCTTTGAAAGTAAAAAAGGTTTCATGGATTAAGTGTATATATATATATATATGATAGTTGCATGTTCATGTAGATTTAATGTGTTAGTGTCTCCTTTCCACCGTTAGATTCTATGTTGCATTTTGTATATTGTCCACTAAGTATTCGTCTTACACCATTGTCTTTGTTACGGCAGGTTGGGTGCGGCTTTGTAATTTAAGAGCGTTATGCAAGTAAGTTCTCTCTTTTATTTCACGTTAGTAGCTTTGTACGCTTAGACTCTAGGGATTATTCCTACGGGTCCCTCATGTAATTTGATTTGAAATTTAATTTTCATTCTAAATAAGTAAAGCGTTAATTAAAATGAAGCTGGATTAGCAACATTATATAGGTTTTTTCATTGCACTTCACACCTAACGCTCGAGTCGGGTCGGGTTGACTTCCGGTAACCAATAAATTCAGGCCGTGATGTTATAATTTTTACCAAAGCTCTAGGTTCAAGGTTCCTTTTCGGAGTGATGTGGTAAGGCCGGTAGTGGATCTTTCGACGCCGGTGTTGGTTTAGGCCGGTCATGCTTGTTTTGGTGACGATTTAGTTCATGTCCTCGATGGTGAAGTCAAAGAGGTTAGCACGAGGGGTGAATTATCACCAAGTGGCATACGAGTAAGTTAGTTATTATTAATCACTTTCGCGCTTCTGATTAGACATGTTAGTAATTTACGAGTGTCCTCACAAGTCGATAGTAGTGACACCGTGGTTTTTAGTTCCAGGTGCTTGTTTTCCAACCTTTGATGATGTAGAGTCTTTCGAGATGTTAATAGATTGAGATGATGCCAATTCGGCAGGTGGAACAAATTGTGTATAATCAACTGTATGGGGTTGATAGTTAAGGTGTCATGACTAAGTAATGATGAGTTTGTATTAATAAGGGAGTAAACCATAGGTAACCCCTTGTGGGATAGTTTTGGTCACAATAATGCAATATTTTATAAGTAGGATCTTTAGTGACATTGGTAATGTAGACCTAAAGATGTACTAGTGGCACACAATGTCCTGTATCCTACCAAAATCCTTAGTATTGTCAACTTGTGGTTTAATATGCGGTACATAGCATTAGTTGTAATACAAAGGTCTTTGGAGTATCCTTAGGGCAAAAGGTCAACGTATTATGATGCTTTAAGGAATCCGACGACTATGACCTACCATGTTAACGAATTATGGAATAATAATTGGGGTGAGTGGCCAGTAATCGTTGAAGTGAATGTTAGGAAATCATAGGGCACAATCATTTTGTGGAAATTATGGTTGATGAAGGCTTATCTAGACCGTGGTGACAATTTATTAGGTATACTTGGCAACCTTAGGGAACTAGTCAGGTTCGATTTTATAGAATGAGTCGAAACTAGTGATAGGAAGTGGAATATTTGGCGATGACCTTAGGTTATTGGCTAAGTTCAAAGGAGTCGCTTCATATAGTCTGGGGTGAGGCCATCAAAAATTAATATAGATAGGTGATGAAATTTTTTGAGGTGAAATTAGTTACTTATTTCGTAATTGGGAATAATACTCGTTATCTTGAGGAGATCGATATAGAGAGGATCGTGTCAGACTTTGACGAGTATCAAGAGATACATTCGGGACTTGGGTCAACGATTTTATGATTTAGGCCCTGCACGTAGAAAATTTGATAAGATGTTGAGGCATAATGAGGATATCGACGTGATTTAAAAATATATGTTTGAATAATGCTAGTAAGGGACATTTAGACCTTGGGTCATCTTGTTAGATTCAAGTGGATTCTAAGGTGTACGTCCAAGTAGTACTAGTTACCCCAATAGCTTTAATGATGAGCGGTTGGCCATCATGTGGAGTCAATTGAATAGAACCTTTGGATAGGTGACAATATCCTTGTGATGATGATAGCTGTGATAGGGTAAGTGTCTTATCGAATCGTCTAATGCCTTTGAAAACATTGGGTATGACTATTGTACGATAAAGTAAGATAGTAATATAGGTGTATTATAATGGCGACGTCGTCACTATTGAGATGGATAAGGTTAATGTCAAAAATAACGTTAGCATTCGTCTAATGGGTGGCTCGTGTTTGCCAATGATGTAAGAAGGAGGCCTTATCCTTAAGGAGGGAAGTCCAGCGTTTAACTTCTTAAGGAACGTTAGGTTCTTATGTTACTTCCTTCTCGAGGAAATGAGTTTACCGTGGTTAAATTCTTCACAGTTGGTGACTTAATAGAGGGAGCATGGCTAGGCTAAGATCCGTTGAGTTTACTCGAGATGGAACATGGATTCCGAATGTATAGCATAAGTTCACCTTTGTAGACCATCACGGTTGTATATGAGTGGGGTTTTATCGAATCTATCATTTGTCTCTTTTGATTCTGTTGTTTCCCTTCAGTTTTGATGATAAAAAATTGTATTCCTCATGGTTGTGATTACCAAAAATAGTACCACAATATGGTACATCGCGATTTTGCTCAATAAAGGGTAGGGGGACCTGGCATGGCTAGTGAAGCTCGATAACTTGGTGCTCTCTTGTCTAAAGTATCCTTATTATTAAATAAATTCAGTGTACGGGTTGCTACGCTTTTGTCCACATGGTTTGCTAGTAGTGATTGCCTTCCTTAAGATTAATGACCTTAGGACTGGATGGCATGGCAGTCAGGGGATCTAGTTCAACAGAGAAGAACGATGACTTAAGGACATTGTATAGTGTTGGAACTCGAGGAAACTTAGCACGTAGTGATACTTTGCCACGATGAGTGGATTATTGTGATACTCAAGTGAGTGCTCTAGAGTGAGACAGCTAGATTAATTCTAGGGTCATCAGAGTGATGCAGCAGAAGGTGTCAGCTGAGTGCGCAATGGTTATTTAGTTAGTGTGCTACTCCTTGGAGTGAGTAATCAGCAATGTAAGGTTATTATCAAGCTCAGATATAATTGTGTAGTCCGGATGACCAAAAAATTCATGGGGACGCAGGATATATAGTTCTAAGATTATAAATGGTTATTGATGATGAATCTGATGATTAGTTGTATAACGGTTCACTCTTAGGTGAGTGCCGATCACTAGAAAGGGTTGCCCGTGGAGGTGTCGGTATGATTTGGGTATTAGAAAAGGTAGTATTAGGACTAGATTGAGCATGATCATCAAGTGAGTAGAGACTTAGGGTCGGTTATACAATGTCGATGGTTAGCATAATGGTGAAAATTATAGTACGTCGCACGTTGAACAATTGGTGGCGATCCCTATGCAAGGGCGTGCAATGTGATCTTAGCTATTGAGGAGTTGATGTTTATTTCCTGGAGGGATTTTATGACTTAAAATGATAGTCGGTAAACCCCCAACGATTTGAAGAATTGGCGAGTCGATAATTTCAAGGACGAAATTTCCTAAGGAAGGAAAAATATACTACTCGTGCCCAATATTTCACTATTTTTCAGGCATAAATTGTAAACATATGAAAACCTCGGGATTTGAATCTTTATGATTGGGTTTGCAGTTGAAGTTGACTTTTTTGGAGTCATGATGAGAATTATCAGAATTTTGTGGGTTAAATTTAAAATTTGGAGAAAATATAGGAGCATTCGTTCAAACGAGTTCTAGGTCATTCGAACGAGATTCCTAAGTCATTCAAAGTAGGGATCGAACGAGGATCAAATGAGACTCCACTGTATACCTGAATAGACTCGTTAGAAGGTTGTTCAATGGATAGTTCGAACAAGAATCCATTCTCGTTCGAACAAAAGGCCATCCTCGTTCGAACGAGGTTACACAGATTTTTATTATTTTTGCTACCCTTATGTGTTGCATTTTCGACCGTTGGATGGATGAGATGTCAAGCTCTGGTGAGCCCTGAGTGGGAAAAAAATAGTATTTGAGATTTGGGGGGTGTTTTATAAGAGTTTTTTTGGGTTATTTGGATTTATGGAAGCATGAATAAGAGAGATAGAGGTGGGTCTTCCAACATTTTCACAATTTCTCCTCCTCTCTCTACCATAAACCACCATGCCGCCATATTCTTGTAGTATCCCACCGTATCCAAGCCCTAAACACCCATTTTTACCATTATGGGGCATAGCTACTAATTTTGGAGGTGTTGTTGGAGGTTTGGAAAAGATGAAGATGGATGATTTCTGAAGCTTGAAGAGGGCTTTGATGGATATTTCACGGAGACAAGCTTGGTGGATCTAGGTAAACTCTCTAAGACCACCTTAGGAGGTGGAAGGTTTCCATCTTCTTAGACATTCCCTGCCTTCCATTGTTGGAGCTTCATTGAGGTGGGAAAATCTACTCTTAGTTTAGGAATTTATTTTGTGTATTAGTAGTCTTGTTGTTAGAATTTAATAGTAGAGTGCATATGAATAAAGTGATGGGTATCTAGTGGATTTGGTTTTGAACATTTTTATGAAATAAAAATGTTGGGAAAATTATTATTTTGTTGGAAATATGAGTAAATATTTCAAAGTTTTCTTAAAATAAGGATTTGGGATTTTTATGAAAATGGTGTAATCCTAAAAATTTGATGCTAAACATATTATGAAATAAAATGTTTTGAAAACAAGGTTGATCTTGCTAAAATATTTGGTGAAATAATGTTCCAAAGTTTCTTGCAAAATGAAGATTTTATAAAAGTTTGACATTTGTTGAGTAAAAATGTCCTTTATGTCTTAAAAGTGCATTTTGAAAGTATTACGAATTTTTAGAACGAAATATATGTTTAACCCATTTAATAGAATTTTTATATTAAAATCCATTTTTTATGTATATAAACTTGTAGTATCTTAATGTTATACATATAAACAAATTTAAAGAAGCTTTGTTGGGTTTAAACATCAAATAAGGAAAAATAGAAATCCTAGTCTTTAAAGTGTGCGAAAAAGAGGTTGAAAGTTGAGAGTGCGCTTGCGATTTTAATGGATAATTTTTATAATTAAGTGTCTAGCACACACAAGTCCAAATTTTATCTTATTACCCTTAGTAAGCAACTAGGTGATAATGCGAATAAAATAAAGCATGCAAAAAGACAAGGTAATTTGAGGGGAAAATCCTTGCGGGTAATACCATTTTTAATCCGCATTATAGAGTTTTACAAGACACAGCTTACAAAACTTTTGTAGAAAATATCTCTCTCCTGAGTCATCCACATGTGTCGGTATCCATCGATCAGCCTTTGTCCTCCTTCAGCAGTGATCCCCTTGAGAACCACAATGGTCAACAGTGAAGAGAATCTTTCCACAAGAGTAACTTAGATATAGATCAATCTAGGTTTTTAAATGGACTCACATAAATAGTTGGGAGTGAATATTTGTGAATCATAAGGTGTTTTTGACCTAACAAAAATGGGAACTTTTATAACAGGTTTTAAGAAATTCTTTTTGCAAAATTCTCATTTAAAATCTATAAGAAATAGATATTTATAAGTCGGTACAAAATTAGAGCGGGAAACATTCGTTCGAATGAAAAATAGGCTCGTTAGAATGACAGCAAGGTCATTAGAATGAAATAGCTAATCTCGTTTGAACTAGGTTCAAACGAGATTAGAACGATGCAAAACAATGTGCCCTCGTAAGATGTTCGATCGAAGTAAACTTCAAACGACCCTTCAAATGAAAATGCACTCTCGTTTAAACAAGATTCCCATCTCATTTGATCGAGATGCGCATATTTTGAAAATTTTTAGATCCAGAAAAATTCCTTAATTTTAAATAATTGCTTTAATTTTAAATACTTCACTCTAATCATTTCCTTTTTGGTGTCTCTTAGGTTGCCGTGTTTTTTGTATAAAAGGGAGGCAATTATCCATTTTTTGTTGCCTTTAAAAAAATACCCACATCTTTTTTTGGAAACAAAAAAGAAGACTTATGTTCTCTCTTTTTTTTTATGTTATTCCAATGAGTTTGTGGTGGTTCTCCATTGATATTATTAGCGTCGTAGATTTTTTCCTTCGTGTGGTGATGTATTTAATTGTTCATGGTAGTGGTTCTGCAACATTTGTGGTGGTTTTGGTTAGGTCATGTTTTTTCGTTTTTTATCGTCAATGGAGGTTGATTTGAAAAATAACGAGTCTGACATTGTTCATTCCCAGAGCGACGTTGTTCCACCAAAGTTGGATGAGTATTTTTTCCAATGTGTAAGAGGGTTTTCCTCTTTGAAGGCTAGGAGTATGATAATACATACAGAGGCGTAACCCCTATAGATATGGTGATAAAACAGTATATAGTGATAAAACAGTAACCCGGATATCCTCAATAATCACATGGGAACACACAATATTGTATACAATAAACACTCAGATTGGACTCATAAATCTCTCGTGTATAACTTAAATAATAATAAAATAACTTCATAAACAACATATTCAAAGGGAGAGAGAAGTAACCACATTAGATACACCTTGGCAGTCAGTCAACGCACCAACAACCTCCAATATCTCCCTGGTTAGCTAATAAAAGCTCTATAATAAATGCCAATGGTGGGCGGCTAAAACTCTGGTTTGTAATAACTGTTTTGCTATTGTAAAGGCAGGGAAGTTATGATACCAATTTGTAAATGCAAAATAATCGCAAGGCTAGTTTTAAACAAAAATTGCAATACCAATTTTAAATGCGGAAGCGAATTTTAAATTGATTTTATCTTGTTATCCTACCCATGCATCTATGGTGATAAAAAAGATAAATCAAACAAGCAAATACGACACGACCAAGTTAAAGGAAAAAATACCCACATGGCAAAAACCTTTTATTTCACTAATAACTTGCAAATTGCAACTTACAAACTTACAAATGAAATATAACAATGAATTTTTGCAGAAACCTACAAAGACTGCAGCTTTCAACTCTGGAATGATTCTCTCGAGAAGCACAGTGGACTGTTGCCCTCCGTAAGCTTCAGCCTTCGTCTTCAGTAGTGAATCCCCGCAGGTAAAATTTAAAAAAATACGGGTGTATCCGAGATATAGAGGCCAAGTCTTAAGCCTTAGAAGCCTAAGCGGGCCTTAAGCGTAAAAAGGTGTGAAAAGGTGTTTAGGACTTTAATTAATATACTTTAACATTTTTTACTATAACAAGGCTATTAGAAATACTAAAATGGTACATACCTTGAAATATGTCGGAATATATGCAAACTAAAATACTATTTTTTTAAAATACTAAGAAAAAAATTTAAAAAAAAAAAGAAAAAGAAAAAATGCTCGTTTTTTTGGATGAGAGGTAAAGAGATTTAGGATATCATTTTTCTTTTGATTGTTTTGAATGAGATATTGGCTATCTTTTTTAAAAATAGTCTTTAAAAGGCGATATCATTTCACTAAAGATCTTTTATTTTCTTAAAAAAGTGTGCCTTAAGCCTTTTACCAAGAATAAACGTAGAAGGCGGCAGGGCGTTTCTCCCAAGCCTCAAGCCTACGCGGAGCCAATGGCATGCCTTTTAGAACACTTTTCGTAGGTATCACAAGTCAAAAATGGAGTGACTCTCCACAAAAGGTCTATACAAAAGATACAAAACTTTCTAGGGTATTAAACTAATTCACAAGAACATTATTCAAGAATGCTTTGTTTGTGAATTAAAATAGTGTTTTTCAACACGCAGTTACGTTTTTACAAAAGTCTTAAATATTCTGAACACAGAACAGGTATTTATAAAAAAATTAAGTCGGCAGGTTGTTCGAAAAACTTTGTGATGTCGTTTAAACGACAAAGGAATGTCGTTAGAACAATTGTCAAAGTCATTTTAACGACGTATGAATGTCGTTTAAGGGCCTAAGAAACGACGTAGAAAAAACAAAACAGTATCATGTCATTTGAAGCACCTAAGAAACGACATGTGAATGTCGTTTGATGAGCCAGGGAAGGAACGAACTATGAAACAACATTCAATCTTTTAACAAAAATAAAAAAATTCTTTATGAAAAATGAAAAGCTAGTTCGTTTTTATAAAAATTAAACATCCCAAATATAATTCCATGAATTAATTCAAACTCTAAATCGTTTTATACCTTTTGGGATGCCGAGAAGTCTTCATAGTTGGAGATGCTTGAGTTCGGTTAGTCTTCTTGGTGCGTGATAATTTGTAACGAGATATGCCAAACTAGCCTAACGCTATGCTATGAACAATCCTAGGAAAATTATTCTTACGAATCTCCCCCTTTGACTATTCTGATACAAAACAAACAAAATGACCGAATACAAAATTAAAATCAAAATCTCCTACGATAAAAATACTAATACCCTTCCCAACCCTAGAACAGAATGCCATAAGTCTCTTTGTCTACAAAAACTAATTCTTCCCATTTTTTTTCAAATTTTGTCTTCATTCGCAAGTCATTGAATTCCGCTTTTAGTTACCTATACATATGAGACAACAAACATATACCCTTGTGATGCATCGACTTTGAAACAAAATAAATCTTATAAATAAATAGATTCTCCCCTATAATTCAAACTTGTTAAAAACTCCATTTTAATTTTCTCTCCCCTTTGTTTTTATCCGAAATAGGCAAATAGAAAAATAAGTAGAAATAATAAATATTAAGTGCAAAGCATCACGATGAGTAAAATATATTATCATAAAACATGTAAATCAAGCGTGTTTAATAATAATCTCAAAGGCAAACAAACAACAACTATTTTTGAAAATTTTCAATTTTTTCAAAAAAAAATGAAAATTTCACAAATACAACAGACATACCATATATAGTATATGCAAAATATATACAGTCAAATTACGCACACATATATAGGTATAAACAACCACCAAACATGACACAAAATACATATGCTTTACACACTTGCATAGTATCGATGTGTCTAAACATGTGGAATGGAATGAATGGGTGTTAACTGGTCACAAAAGAATTATATTCCAAAAACTCAAATATATTTAAGAAGTTCTAATTGACCGCAAAACTTTATCAAACTAAGCTTTAACCTCAAGTGACAAATGTAACAACCCGAATTTTTAAATGGGTATTTTTAAATTAATTTTGACAAATTCATGAAAAATAAATTTTTGGATTTAATTATTTTTAATAATTAAATATGTTGAGTTTTATTTTTGAAGAATGGGATTTCAAACGGTCTTGAATTTGGAATTAAAATGAAGTTTTTAGAGAAGGTTTAGTGATAGCCTTTCATTTTAAAAACGCTGTCGTTTTTCAGTTAGGTCGATCGATCGACCCAGGGAGTCGATCGATCGACTATGCCCAGATTTGAGTCGGCATATCTGTTTTGAGGAGTTGGAGCCTTTATAAATTCCCTTTTCCCTTATAAATAGAGGTCGTGGGTAACCATTTGTGAACCAACTTTTATCATCTCAATTATGCAGTTACCCTTTATATTTTCCTCTCCCTCTATATACAAACCCTAAACCTTATTTTATTCAATGTTAAACCTTAAATTTGGAGGCCTATTTGGGGTTATCTCGTGTTGGGGCTAGAACGTGATTGGATTGTTTTCATAAGAGGAAAATGATGGTGCGATCAGATTTAGAGGCTGAATTTATGTGATGATTTTGAGGTACAGGACTTACAAAATATGCTCATAAATTCTCTCGATAGTATTCCGTTTATTTTCAGTGTCAATTGCACTCATGTTGAATTGTGATATTCATTGGAATCATGAAATAATTGTTGGAATCTATTATTTAATTCATTGAGATATATTATATTGTGATTTGAGCATCGTGTCATGAAATTTTAATATGACACGGAGAATGGGCACCCGCCAACAGTCCCAGTAACCAGTATATGGCTTTGAGATGCCTAGGGGAGGTGAGGTGAGGCCTGGTGACCCATTAATGTGTTATTGAGAAATTAATACTGATATAATACTTGAGTATTGCATTTGATTTGTATATGCAATTCGTATTGTTGCAATTTATTCATCGTGCTAATTACTTTGAGCATTTATTCTTGTCATATTGTGTACTTCCCTGTATTTTCTTTTAGTAGGCAGGTTAGCGTGGATTGGGACGCTATTGAATATTTTGGAGAATTGGTTTAGAGCATGGATTTGGAAGATATATTTTGATGCAAAAATTAGTGGTGTAATTTTTGTTGGAGAATTTTGTATTTGAGATCAACGTTTTTCTAATCGCTATTGTGGAAATAGAAGAATTATGAACTTGTTACATTTTAAATTGTGAAAATTAAGATGCTCTATACTCATTATTGATGGTTTGTTTAGTTTTATCACAGTAGCACACCGCGTGGCTTTTTGGGCCCGCGGGGTGTTACAAATGGTATCAGAGCTTAGGTATATGACAACCCTCGGGTCTTGGGTATTGGGTCTAGCATGCGGGGTTGACATGTTTTTCTTTAGAGACAGAAAAATTTAGAGGACATGTTAGGCATCGTGGTGAGAATGTTTAGAAATAATTGAGGACTTTAGTGTTGTGATTTTTAAGAAATAGTATCGAGCAACATTTTATTTCGAGCGCTGGGTTTCGTCAAATTTTGAGGAAGAAATTCCTTGTTAGTGGGGAAGTATGTAACAACCCGGATTTTTAAATGGGTATTTTTAAATTAATTTTGAAAAATTAGAGAAAAATAAATTTTTGGATTTAATTATTTTTAATAATTAAATATGTTGAGTTCTATTTTTGAAGAATGGGATTTCAAATGGTCTTGAATTTGAAATTAAAATGAAGTTTTTAGAGAAGTTTTAGTGATAGCCTTTCATTTTAAAAACGCTGTCGTTTTTCAGTTAGGATCGATCGATCGACCGACCCAGGGAGTCAATCGATCGACTATGCCCAGATTTGAGTCGGTAGATCTGTTTTGAAGTGTTTGAGCCCTTACAAATTCCTTTTTCCTTTATAAATAGAGGTCGTGGGTAACCATTTGTGAACCAACGTTTATCATCTCAATTATGCAGTTACCCTTTATATTTTCCTCTCCCTCTATATACAAACCCTATCCCCTATTGTATTCAATGTTAAACCTTAAAATTTTGAGGCCTATTTAGGGTTATCTCGTGTTGGGGCTAGACCGTGATTGGATTATTTTCGTGAGAAGAACGTGATGGTGCAATCAGATTTAGAGGCTGAATTTATGTGATGATTTTGAGGTACGGGACTTACACAATATGCTATTAAATTCTCTCGAGATTATTCCGTTTGTTTTCCGTGTCAATTGCACTCATGTTGAATTGTGATATTCATTGGAATCCTGAAAGAATTATTGGAATCTATTATTTGATTCATTGAGATATATTATATTGTGATTTGAGCATCATGTCATGAAATTTTAATATGGCACGGAGAATGGGTACCCACCAACAGTCCCACAAATCGGTATATGTCTTTGAGATGCCTAGGGGAGGTGAGGTGAGGTCTGTGAGCCATTGATGTATTTGCTGAGAAATTAATATTGATATAATGCTTGAGTATTGCATTTGATTTGTATATGCAATTCGTATTGTTGCGATTTATTCATCGTGTTAATTACTTTTGGCATCTCTTCCTGTCATATTGTGTACTTCCCCGTATTTTCTCTTACTTAGCAGGTTAGCGTGGATTGGGACGCTATGGAATATTTTGGAGAATTGTTTTAGAGCATGGATTTGGAAGATATATTTTGATGCAAAAATTAGTGGTGTAATTTTTGTTGGAGAATTTTGTATTTGAGAGAAACATTATTGTAATCGTTATTGGGGAAATAGAAGAATTATGGCCTTGTTGTATTTTAAATTGTGGAAATTTAGATGCTTTATACTCAGTATTGATGTTTAGTTTAGTTTTATCGCAGTAGCACGCTGCGTGTCTTTTTGGGCACGTGGGGTGTTACAACAAATAAAGTTGAACTTAATGTTTCTACAAATCAATAGCGTCATGACAAAAGAAGCTTAACTAGGATTCATTCTCATTGTGCAAACCCATTGATATTTCCATCAAAACTCCCTCAAAATATAATTCTTTTCTTTTCTTTTGAATGACCATATCAAACTGAACTAATTGACCCCTTTTTGGCATATTATTCTTTTTATTGCCTTTATTTTTCTTGTGCTCTTTTCAAACGGTGACTTTCAGACGAGTTCATTATACTCTCGCAACCCTTTCCCGTGTATGCTCATCATTTTTTAAAATAAAATAAATCCTCACGGGCAATGGTTCTTACATGCACAAATCCTCCATAGTCAAATAAACATATAGATGACAAAATTGATAGGAGAACATCTCACCAAGCTCAAATATACATCATGAAGTTAAAGTCCAATAAGCTTGTGCATGTGTGTGTGGAGACATAAACAAAGTCGAATCCATAAAGAAAGTCAAGTTCGAAACAACTCCATAAGCATAGTGAAGAACAATCTAAGAATCTAAATTCATAACCAAATATCCTATCCACGTGAAAATTGCATAATGAAAAATATTCAAACATACCAATATGACATACTAAATGTGTAAAACTAAAATACACGAGAACCAATATATTTTTGAATTTTTTAAAATATTTTTCAAAACAATCAAAGTCTTTTTGTATTTTTAAAATATATATAAAATAAAAAATCTTTTTGTACTTTTAAAATATGACTAAAAAATATATACAATAGTTACACATATAATAACAAACAAAATCATGCAAGCAAGAGTATATCGTGAAGCACAAGTAGCGTATGTCAAGTAGCGTATGACAAACAAAATCATGCAAGCAATTATCCATGTGAAATAACATATGATGCATCATGTGCAAGCATGTGAGAATCAACTAGTTTACCATCTAGAGCCTCAAAAAGTGATTTTCCAGCCTAAATAGATGTGAAACATCGGATAGGGGTTTCAGGAATCAACATGACACTAGATTTCAACTTCCTAAGTACTCTTCTAAAATCAAAACAAAAATGCCCAAGGTGACCTTTCCTACCACAGTGTGAACATGTGTAAACGGGACGAATGTTACCTATGGATTGACCTTTTATAAGTCCTTGGTTTTGGTTGACTCTCTAAAACAAACAATGACTTTGGCTTTAACACTCGACGCATTAGAAGAAGACGATCCATTACCGTTACTACATAAACTATTTGAGTATTTTAAATCATTTTTTAACTTCAAAATTTGTTATTCAACCAAAGACAATGACTCTTCTAATTTTAGGGACCCCTTCTTCAAATTTTCATTCATTCCTACAAGGTTATCTCGCTCTCCCTCAATAAATCAAACTTATCCCCAAGAGTCTTCTCACGTGCCTTATAATTATCAATCAAATTATTTTTATCCCCATTGGCACAAACACAAATCCTAGAATTTTTCAAGTCCTCTAATTCTTTTTTTAAAAGGACTCTATCATCACTCTCCTTTTTGGCCACTTTTAAAGATTTAAACTCATCATATAAAGTGCCAAACTTATCACGAACGATATCTCCTTGATTTTGAACAGTTTGCAAAAGTTCCAAAATATTTTTAAAATAATTTTCAAGAAATTTAATTCTTTCAGCAAACTTCAAATTGAAATGAGAATCCATCGAGAGACAAAAAACAAAACACAAGAGAGATGAATAAATAACCATCCAAAAAGTAGGTAAACAAGATCAAACACAATAACTTAGTCCAACTTGCTCTGACACCACTTTGTAAAGGTCGGGAAGCTCTGATACCAATTTGTAAATGCAAAATAATCGCAGGGGCGGTTTCGAATAAAAATTGCAATACCAATTTTAAATTAGGAATCGAATTTTGAATTGATTTTATCTTTTTATCCTACGCGTGCATCTATGGTGATAAAACAGATAAATCAAACAAGAAAATACGACAATGCTAAGTTTCAGAAAAAAAATCCCTGCAAGGAAAAGACCTTTTATTTCACTAATAACTTGCAAATCGCAACTTACAAGTGAAATACAACAATGACTTTTGATAAAAACCCACAAAGAACACATCCTTCAACTCAACAATGATTCCCTCGAGAACCACAATGGACCGTAATCCTCCGTCAGCCTCAGCCTTCGTCTTCAAGAGTCAATCTTCGCATGTATCACAAGTTAGCAATGGAGTACCTCTCCATAATAGGTTTAATCAAAAGATACAAAACTTTCTAGGGTTCTAATGTAATTCACAAGAACATTATTCAAGGATGCTTTATTTTTGAATTAAAACAGTGTTTTTCAACACAAAACTTGAAGAACTTTTGTAACAAATATGCAGTTAGATTTCGTAAAAATTTTAAACAATCTGAACAGGAAACAAGTGTTTATAAAAACTTTGAGTCGGCGAGTCATTCGAACGAATTTGTGATGTTGTTGTCATTTGAACGACATATGAATGTCGTTTGAAGGCCTAAAAAATGATGAAGAAAAAATAAAACAATATCATATCGTTTGTAGGAATAAAGAAACGACATGTGAATGTCGTTTGATGAGCTAGTTAAGGAACGACATTCAATCTTTATGAAAAAATAAAAAATTATGTATGAAAAATAAAAAGCCCTATTGATTTTTTATAAAAATTAAGCATCCAAAATATAATTCCATGAATCAATTCAAACTCTAAATCTTTTTATACTTTTCGGGATGTCGAGAAGTCTTCATACTTGGAAATAATGGAGTTCGATTCATATTCTCGGTGCGTTACGATTTTTAACAATATATGCCAAATGTAAGGACATGTTTTATAAATGTCCAGGGTAGAATCTAGGAATTTTCTAAGTGTCCTAGATCACAATTAAGTATGTCTGATACCGCTACATTTGGCACATCTCCATGATCATCCACGACGACCTTGATCCGAATTCATGCATCCATCATCTTCGTACGTGCATCATGGATCACGCAACGTACACTTCAATCATTCCCACTACTCCACGTACTTATGGTAAAATATTTTTAATTGGAGTTTTTATTTATTTATATAAATAGTTGGGAATACTTTTTAAAATAAATTTGGAAGTCTGGAAGAAGATAGACACGCAATATCTATTTAAGGAGGCATTTTGAGACACGTCACTGATGTGGTTCGAACGAAATGCCATCTCGTTCGAACGACATCGTATGCTGCTCGAAAGACGTGCTGCCTCAAAATGTGTATTTAAGCAGTGTTGATTCTACACGTTTTTCTAAGTCTGCATACCTTCATATCTGCAAAATAGTACCTCTTTCTAGACATCATAGTTTAAGGTTTTAATACCTTTTTGATTCACAAATGATTCCCAATCCTTTATGTGAATCCTCTAAACCCCATGGAACATTATACTACTCATATGGAGTTCACTTGTGGAAAAGATGAAGCTTTTTCATTACTGACCTTCTGGAGCTCTTGCGGTAACTCTAGACAATGACATCGAAACCAACGCCTGCGGGTATTTCGTATGTCACTGCTTATATTTTCATTGTAATCCGTGTAAACCGAACATTACAAATTATAGAGAAAATAAGATGGTTTAGCCCCCGCGGGGGATTTTTCCTCAACTGTGACTGCCTTGCATGCTTAGATTATTTCTTTATTCATTCACGTTTATTTGCAAGAGTTAAGACTTGTTGGGACTAAAACTAGAATTTAATTAAATAAGTTTGACACTGATTGCTGGCGCACTCTCAAATTGGTATCAGAGCCATTTACACAATTTTACCGTGTAATTTTTTCGCAAATTTTTTCTAGATATCAATTTTGTTCTAAAAATTGATCTTTGAAAAAGTGCAATTTCAATGGAAAACTTATATAATAGAGCCCCATTTTTTTACGGGTCAAATTACGCATATTGGAAAGCCCGTATGAAATCTCACTTAAAGGCTATAGACGAAAGTGTTTGGGTTGTGTGTGGAAGAGGGTGGATGCCTCCCACTGTCATTGTAGATAATGTAACTAGTTTAAAATTTATGATTGCATGGACTGAGGATGAATTTAAATGGAGCACATATAGCTCAAGCGGGCTTAGAGCCATTTCTGGAGCGGTCACACCTGACGAGTTCCGACGCATCATGATGTGTACCGCATCTAAAGAGCCATGGGATGTTCTGTAACTTACCCATGAAGGCACGAATGCAGTGAAAGAATCTAAATTGCAAAACTTAACTACACAGTTTGAAACTATCTCCATGCATGAAAATGAGTGTTTCGATAAATTTTATGCATGCTTATTTGATATCGTAAACACTAGTTTCAACTTAAGTGAACACATTCCTGATGCTAGAGTAGTTAAGAAAATTTTGAGATCACTGCCTAAGAGATTTATCCCCAAAGTCACTGTGTTAAATTCATTAGGTAATTTGGGTAGGGTTAAAATAGAAGAATTAGTTGGAGACCTACAGACCTATGAAATTGACATGTTCCCAAACACGATAAAATCAAAAGACAAAGGTGTAGTACTTAAATCCCAGGCCAGAAAGAATGAGGGGTCAAAGAGAGGTGAGTCATCTAAGAAAAGAGAGGAAGATATGTCTGATTTTGATTCTAATTTTGACTTAAATAATTTGGTCCTATTTGATAAAAATTTCAAAAAAATCTCAAATTAAAGAAAAATGGGAATTTTAAAGATAAAAAGAATTTTGAGAAATATAAAACTAAAAAAAAAATTGAGAAAGATAAAAAGGACACCCCTAAGAAAGAAAGCGAGAGATGCTTTGAGTTCGGCGGTAGAGGTCATAGGGGTTTGAGTGTGAAACTAGGTTGAAACGTCTAAAATAATCCAAAGTTGCGTTAAACACCACCCTTAGTGACGATAGAGAGGTTGAATCGGTGGACTCCGGAGATGAGTCACGGCATGAATGTAACTTCACCGCATTCATACCTAGTCATGTGAGTACTGATAGTACTCCTCATGACGATGAGGATGCAAGCTCACAGGGACACCTCGAGAGTGATAGCAGTGTGAGTGAGGGGGAGGAAGAAGCAAGTGAGAGCGAGAGCAATCTCCGACGTGCATACGCAGATTTATATATTAATACTTTCAAAACCACAAAGCGTAACAAAGCATTAGATCTTAGGATAACAGCTCTAGAGAAGGATTTAGGAGAAATGAGAGAGAGAGACCTCCTTGTCCACTGCGTTGAGAGAGAGAGACCGCTTGTGTTGAGAGAGAGAGAAAGTTATTTTGAGAAAGAAAAAGGGGACTTGACTAAGCAAGTGGATGATCTGACAAGTGAGCTCCATACCTCCCTAGACACTCGAAAGAAACTGGAAGCCCTTATAGCCCAACTCACTAATAACCTTGAGAGAGCCCGGGAAGTCAAGGTAAGAATTGAGGACCGATCTGGTAAGATGGAAAGATGCTCCTCGCCCCTGTTTTGGATTTAGGTGAGAGGATGGAAATAGGTTTTAATGGCACTTCCATGTCCCATATGACATTTGAACCGATTCCTGAATTTATTACAAATCCATATGGCCGCCCACCTAAAAATCAGAAGAGAGTTCGACCAAGAAAAGCAAACCGAAGTCGGCCTAAGTCTACATATCTTTGTACTTACTACAAAAGAAAAGGCCAACTTCGTGAGTATTGTTATAGTTTGGGTCGGACACGACGTACTTGTGCTCCGTCACATGCCACTACTGATTTTGAGAGTCTTAGAGAGAGAGAGTTGAGTTTCTAGTCGCCACATCTTAGAGTATAGTGGAAGAGTTCCAAGAAATTTCTATGCCATCAGTGGATACTTCCAAAATACCGACTAGAGTCAACAATGATAAGGGGAAAAAGAAGGATACCACATCTTTGGTGCCTAAACACAACGAAAAATCCATTGTTGTTCATGTTTCTCTTAAAGCACATAACTCTCAACAATAGTACTTCTAAAGTGGGTGCTCCAGGCATATAACTGGGGACCTTTCTCTGTTTCCCTCCTTAGAGGATCGAAAGGAAGTTAAATTCACTTTTGGAGATGGGAGAAAGTCAAGCATAGTAGGACAAGGCACAGTAGAGTTACCAGGATTTCCTAAGCTAGAGAATGTGTTGTACGTTAAGGGATTGAAAACAAATTTACCCAGCATTAGCCAACTGCGCGACGCTGACTTTGCAGTAAAGTTTGACTAGAATAAATGCCACATGATCAAGCCGATAAACTTCTATTGCAAGAGGTGAGGACTGAAGAAAATTGTTATGGAATCATGCCTGAGTCCTCATTTGTCTGCAACAGCACCATGGTCACTACTATGGATCTGTGGCATCAACGTCTCGATCATGTGAACTTTTGAGATTTTAAAAAGTTGGTTAAAAAGAACCTAGTACGTGGCTTACCATCACTTGAAAAGCCAACTTCAGCAGTTTATGGACCCTGCCAGTTGGGAAAGCAAACTCGTAGCCCCCATCGAAAGTTGAATTTCATTACCACCTCACGCATCCTTGAGTTGAGACATATGGATCTTATAAGTCCTACTCGTACTGAGAGTTTAGGTGGTAAGAGGTACATTCTCGTGATGGTAGATGACTTCTCACGCTAATCGATTGTAGGTTTTCTGCGAGAGAAATTTGATGATGTGGACTTTCTCACAACCAAGTACCGTGTCCTGGAAAATCAATACGGTGTCACTATCAGTAGAATACGTAGTGACAACGACACTGATTTTAAAGAAGAAAAAATAAATCTTTTCTGTGATAGCCTCGGAATCAAACACAAATTTTTGGCCATTAGGACTCCTCAGCAAAATGGGATTTTTGAGAGGAATAATCATACGATTTAGGAGATAGATAGATCTATGCTTTTGGATCATAAAGTTGTAAGAAGATTTTGGTCAGAGGCGGTGTCTACTGCATGCCATACGGTGAATAGGTTACATCTTCGTCCACACACACGTATGATGCCCTACGAATTGTGAACTGGAAAGAAGCCCAACCTTTCATATTTTCGTCTCTTTGGGAGAAAATGCTACATACTATGGGATAGAGAGAAATTAGGAAGGTTCGACTCCCGAAGCGATGAGGGGATATTTTTAGGTTATTCATCATCTAGTAAATCTTATTGGGTGTATAACCTGAATAGCTCTATGGTTATGGAGTCAATAAACATCACCGTGAAAGATGATGAACCACAGGTGTTTATTGATTCTAACCTGAATAGCTCCTATTGCGAGGCTTGAGTTTGTCCACTTACTACTCACAATCGCATGTCATCTGCACTTCAAGTTATATCAGATGGATGTCAAGAGTGCCTTTATGAATGGCATTCTATAAGAGGAGGCTTACGAGGAATAACCAAAAAGGTTTCAAGACCCTAAGCACCCTGATCACGTCTACTATCTGAGGAAAGACTTGTATGGTTTAAAGCAAGCACCCCGTGCTTTGCACCATAGGCTTACTTCCTATCTTTTATCCCGTTGCTTTAAGAGAGGGTGAGTTGATATGATGTTATTCATCAGCAGAGATGACGATGCTATTTTGGTTGCCCAGGTCTATGTGGACGACATAGTCTTTAGACCCACATGCTCCCATCATGCTCAACACTTTGAGGAGGAGATAAAGAGTGAGTTTGAGATGATCATGGTTGGGGATCTTATTTTCTTCCTTGGTCTCCAGGTTCATCAGCTAGAGGATGGGAGGTTCATTTGCCAATCCAAGTATGCTAGAGACCTTGTGAAGAAATTTGGTCTAGACTCCGCTAAGCACGCACGTACACTGATGGGTACCTGAAGTAAGCTTAGAAAGGACACTTCAGGCAAGTACGTAAAGCAAACTTTGTATCAAAGTATGATAGGTTGTCTTATGTACTTGACTGCCAGTCGTCCCAACATAGCCTTTAGTTTTGGAGTCTGCGAGCGATATTAGGCATCCCCGAAAGAGTCAGACTTACTCGCTCTTAAACGTATTATCAAATACGTGAGTGGGACTCTCTAACTTGGACTTTGGTATTCCTTTGATACCAGTGACCATTTATCTGCCTATTCGGATGCTGATTGGGCCGGGGATGTAGATGGATGTAAAAGCACTTCTGGTGGGTGTTTCTTTTTTGGTTATCTCCTTGTCTCTTAGTTGAGAAAGAACCAAAACTCCATATCTTTGTCCATTACGGAGGCTGAGTACATAGCCATCGGTAGTTGTTGCGCGTAACTTCTGTGGATGAAGCAGATGTTGGAGGATTATGGGATATCACATGACACCATGACTATTTCCTGTGATAACACGAGCGTGATACACATATCCCGTAATCCAGCACAACATTTGCGCACAAAACACATTAGGATATGCGAGCACTTTATTCGTGAGCTTGTAGAGAAAAAGGTCGTATCCATGAGTTTTGTATCTACGGACCTCCAGTTAGCCGATATCTTCACGAAGCCTTTAGATGCCCTTAAATTCGAGAGTCTTAAGAAATCTTTAGGAATTTGCACAGCTAAGTGAGGAGGTGGTCACCATGTCTAGAGTAGGATGCATTTTTTCATGTTCATATCATTTGATTCCTATATCTAGATTGTATCATTTGTATATTTATTTTCTTGTTTTTATTTGTTTGAAAAATTGAAAATTTCAAAAAGATTTTATTTTTTAAATTTAAAAAAAAAGTAAAAAGATTTTCTTTTTATAAAAAAAATTGAAAAACACAAAAGAGTTTTGTATTTTGTTTTCACCGTTTATGGATGAACATTTAAGATAACCATGGTCACAACTTGATTCCATACTCCACGTGACTGTTTGATAGTGATTTAAGATGCTATATCATTTCATCCATGTACTTTACATTGTTTGGAGTCTTTGAGATGTGAATAGTGATATATTTTACATGATTGGCTCCTTATCTCCTTTATTGCATATATGCACAGTTTTATTTGAGTATTCTACTTGTCTATCACGTATTGCCTTGAGTGTTTCCATCTCACTTCTGTCTATACAACGACCAAAATGCGATAAAACTAGACAAAATAGTAGTGCTGGTGAAAACCGTTTACCGTGAGGATTAATTACAACAAAATATGATGAGTGAATCACGGGAAAGGACTAAGAGAGTTTAAAATTAACTCGTCGAGAAAGCCGCCATTTGAAAAAGAGCCGGACAAAATTAAACGGTAATAAAAAGACTAACATGCCAAATCAAATGGGCCAATAAGTTTTAGATTCATCACCTTAAAAGAAAAATATAATGTATAATTATTTATAAGGGAGTTTGGATGGAAAGAAACGAAAAACCATTTGCACGTCCTTCAAAGTCATGAAAAATCGTTTCAAACGTGTTGGACGTTATTGGTATGAAAATCACTTTGAGCTTTGATTTGTTGATTTGATTGAGTCAATTTCTTTTAATTCCACAATTTTTACACCTAAGGAAGATGTTGAGTTCATTCGTTACGAATATCCAACATTAATTGTGCACATATGTTATGGTTGTATGTATTGATTTTCCTGTTGAATTTGTTCACATCCCTACATTTCCGCTATCACTGACTTGGTTGTTTTGGTGTTCTTTCATGGTGTGATTTTTTTGGCTTTAAAAATTTTGAAAAATTCAAAAAGATAAATTTTATTACCTTGTGACATTCTCCATTTGCATTGCTTATGTTCTTCATATCTGTCTATTTGGGGACATCATAAAAAGGGGGAGAACGAATTATGGGGGAGAATTACTTGTTTGTTTTCATAATGATTTTCTTGCACATAAATGATATTTGTTTCTGCTTATCATTATATTTCAAACTGTTGCGCATCACGGGTATTTGTTTCGTGTCTCATGTGTGTAGGTATCAAAATGGAGAATTTTTTTTGCACACCCTGATGATGACAAAGAAAGTTTGAAGAGTTGAAGGTTTGAAGATGATCGAATTTGTGAAGGCACGCATTTAGTATTTTCAGTTTTCAGGTTTAATGGGGATATTAAATTGTATGACAGTTTGTTTATTTTAGGCAGCATAATTCGGATATTTTTATGCATGTACCGGCATAGACACATGGTGAGATTTATAAGGGCATGTTTTATAAATGTTCGGGGTAGAATCTAGGAATTTTCCAAGTGTCCTAGATCACAATTAAGTATATTTGATACCGCTACATTTGGCACATCTCCATGATCATCCACGACGGCCTTGATCCGAATTCATGTATCCATCATCTTCGTACGTGCATCATGGCTCACGCAACATACACATCAATCATTCCCACTACTCCACGTACTTATGGTAAAATATGCTTAATTGGAGTTTTTATTTATTTACAAAAATAGTTGGGAATATTTTTTAAAATAAATTTGGAAGTCTGGAAGATGATAAACACGCAAGATCTATTTAAGGAAGCATTTTGAGACACGTCACTGATGTGGTTCGAACAACATCGTATGTGGTTCGAACGAGATGCCATCTCGTTCGAATGACATCGTATGTTGCTCGAACGACGCATTGCCTCAAAATGTGTATTTGAGTAGTGTTGATTCTACACATTTTACTAAGTCTGCATACCTCCATTTTTTATAAACAATATATCTTTCCAGACTTCATATTTTAAGGTTTTAATACCTTTTTGATTCACAAATAATTCTCAATCCTTTATGTGAATCCTCTAAACCCCAAGGAAGATTATACTACTCATATGGATTGCACTTGTGGAGAAGACGAAACTTTTCCGTTGCTGACCTTTTAGGGATCTTGTGGGAACTCTAGATGACGACATCGAAACCGATGCCTGCAGGTATTTTGTATGTCACTACTTGTATTTTCATTGTAATTCGTGTAATCCAAACTTTACAAATTATAGTAAAAATAAGATGGTTTTGCCCCTGTGTGGGATTTTTCCTCAACAGTGATTATCTTGCATGCTTAGATTATATCTTTATTCAATCATGTTTGTTTGCAAGAGTTAAGACTAGTTGGGACTAAAATTGGAATTTTATTAAATAATTTTGACATTGATTGTAGGTGTACTCTCACCAAACTAGCCTAACGTTGTGCTATGAACAATCCTAGAAAAATTGTTCTTATAGCTCTCAATGTGTTTTCTCTCTTTAAAAAGAACTCTCCCTTCTTTGAAGTGCTTGAGGCCTATAAATAGCCTCGCACCCTTCTCGAGATGTCTCAGGCCTCATTAATGTGAAAGATATTCCTCTCACACTTTAAGTCTCAAGAATTAAATGCCTGATGGGTCAGCACGCCCTAAGTCATAATCATTAAATACTAGTACATGCCTTTTGCCCACCAATTGTAAGTCAGAAGACTATCACGATAGTGGTGGCTCACCATGCCGTATGAAAACCCCAATACCACAGTGGTTTATTCATGTTCGGATTGGACAGTGGGTATGTGGCTAGTGACATCACCTAAAGTAGATGTGATATTTGGTAGAGGGTTATTTGGATCAAAACTTAATTTACAATGGAAATCAAAGTTATTCTGCACAAGCTTCCATGGTAAAAGTTTTCTCGGTGTTTTACCAGGTGTATATAAGATAGTTCAGATAACCCTTAACACTGCCTCACTTCTCAATCCTCTAAACCAATTCCCTCTGAAGTTCCCACGACGAGGTCATTAGATAGATCATGTAAGCTCTCTCAAGACCTGCTCGGCCTGGTCTCTCGCGAGTACCATTTGACCTCACACTCAATAATACAATCGTTACAACATTATAATCAATGTAATAAAAAAAGATACAATTTGACTAAATATTAATGAAAGATAAAGAAGATCTCTCTCGATCAGTTTCCTCGTTGAGCTCCATTATCTGACTTGCTTCGTTGAGCTGCCTCATTGCCTTCATGTTACTTTCTTCTCTTGAGTTTCTTCTACTAATTGGGGAAGCTCTCTCAAACTCAGTGATTATCTTCAATCCCCTACACTATGTGCACCGTTATTTAGGCCAAAGGGTTGATTTCACTATTTTTTAAAGCTAACAATTCTCCAAGGCCATTAACTAGTTTCTCTAAACCCTAAAACCCCGTGGTCAGTAGTAGCCAGTGTCGATAGTTCATCTTTTATTGTTCCTGATTCAGTTTTGAGGTATCAAACCAATCGTGGTGACTTTTCACGGTTCCCTGTTAATTTTTCATCATCGATGGAGGTTCCGATTAGGTTTGACAAGTGGATCCAATACATACTTTTGGTTGACCAGTATAAGAGGATTTAATCGAAGGTGGGTCTGTTGCGTTGTGTAGAGGGGATGTCTGATTTGAAGATTGTAAAAAGTAGATTTTATAAGTATTATTCATCTTCTTCTCCATTAATTCAAGATTTCTTAAGTAATTTTAAGCCTTTTTTATTAGTTTTATTGCTTTGTTTATTAGTTTTATTGCTTTATGTATTGTTTTCCTCAATAAATCAGTTGTTTTATTTGACTAAATACGTGTTGTTACTAGTTTAAGGGTTGGGATCACTTTTTCCACCATCAATGGGTTTTTAGCTTGAAAATTAAGGTTTGGTTTGAAACATTTTTTATTTTAAACTTGTGTATTAATATTGGAATATTATGCGTTTAACTTCCTTTGTCACGCAACGGTTCTGTTTATAACGATATTAAACTGTTAATCCATTCGTGACCATATTCAATTAAAAGTTTTATCTTTCATTTTTGGACTTGATTTCTTCATGTTTGATGTTTATAATTAATTGAATATGATCACTTAATTGCAATTTGAACCAAATTTTGCTATAGGTCTTGTTAATCCATGGTGGGGAATTGATCCTAATCTCATTTTATCGAATATGTGTAAATTAGTTTTAATTAGATTAATTAACTTCCTTACCTTTTAAACCACCATATCATCTTTTATTTTAATCTTTCTAAGTAACAAATGAATTACATCCAAAATATCATTCTCTGTGGATCCAATCCCTACTTGTTGCTTGTAGGAGCAAGTTTTATAATTGCTCATTTTATTTTTATTTAGCATATCTCGTTATATCCCCACTGCACCCTCATGATCATTTTTAAGGACTCGAAGAGAAAAAGTTGGAGACATTTAGAAAAATGAATATCGTTTATCACAACATCATTCAAGAAGAGTTATGACGTGGTTCGGTAAAGCTTTAAATATCCATGGGTCATTTTTAATATAATATGCATTTAAATGTTTTCAAAATGTTTTAAAATGATTTTTTAAGAATTTTTCAAAAACTCGCTAACTCGTATGAATGAGATTGACATATCATTCAAACAAGTTGCATAGGGTCATTAGGATGAGGTTTCCATGTTCAAACGAGATCTGGATCATCGTCTTTTGGGTTATCTTTGGAACGTCATTCAAAATTTCGTTGAAAATCGTTCGAATGAGATTAGGTACATCGTTCAAATGAGGTGGCAGTTCATTTGAACGAGTGAGCTTATTTTTATTTTTCATTTAATCTTTTTTAAATCTTGAATCCTTATCCCATTGTAATAACTTTCCCTATAAATAGAGATGCGCGATTAGACTTTTGAAGAAGCCTTTTTAGAGTTCTCTTTTTGATCTCTATACTTTTTTCATCCAAACCCCTTAGATATTTGAAGATCACTTTTCCAAATCAAGAAGAACGTAATCTAAGTTCTAAAACACTTACAGAGATGTTCTATACTGCTAATTTTTAGATTCGGGGAACTATAGTTGAAGAAGAAAGGAATTAAAGTTCCTGGGAGGTAAGATCTACTTGGTGTGGGCGATGTTCTTTTCTATTGAAAATTTGAAGACATCTTCGTGTTATACTTAGTGGAGCTCTAAGTAGTTTGTAAGTTGTCATGTGTTTGTCAATTCTGATATAATGTTAAATTAAAGGTTTTACCCAAAAGGGATTTTTCCTCTATCTTCTTCTCATTCTATTTGGTTTGAATTTTTGGCTTCACAATTTATCTTGCATGTTCACTTTAATTAAATAAAAAAAATGGCAATAAGTGACTTTGTGTATTTGGTCTAAGATACAAGTAAATCCATATACTCCCCTGCACGCTTTCTCAAATTGGTATTAGAGCCTATTGCACTCATTTATTATGTAATATTTAAATTTGGGATTATAATTTGTATAACAAGGTTTTTATTTTTATGGGTATAATTATGATTATTTGAAAGCTTGAAAGGGGTCATCTTGGAAAGCGATTGATGAACCTGGTTGGCTTGTTTGTGAAATAGGGTGGAAACCACCCACAGTGACTAACAACAATGTAAAAAGTCTTAAACTTGTGCAGATGATGATTTTAAATGGAGTAATTTTAACTCTCTTGGCTTAAGCACAATTTTTGGTGCAGTCACTCTCGATGAGTTCGTCAGATAATGATGTGTACCATGTCTAAGGAAGCATGGTATACTCTCCAATCATTCACGAGGGTATTAAGGCTGTGAAAGCTATAAAATCTCACCACATAGTTTGAAACTATCACTATGCTAGGATCTGAGACTTTTGATGGACTTTATGCTAGATTATTTGATATAGTCAACTCTAGTTTTAATCTGGCTGAGATAATTCTTGAGATGAAAGTTGTGAAAAAGATTTTGATATCCCTACCATCCCATTCTATCCCTAAATTTATGGTGCTTAATTCGTTAGGAATCGAGATGTTCCCTTAGGTTCGAAAAACTCCTAGGAGACCTTCAAACTTATGGAATCGATATGTTCCCTAAATTGAAAAGTCTAACAAAGAAGGGGTTGCCTTAAAAGACCATATAAACAGAAAAATGAGGTCTTATCTAACTCGAAATTTGATTTTAATCTTGAAGATCTTGCCCTTTTTGCAAAAAAGTTCAAAAATTCTCTAACTAATGAAAGAAAATTCTTCCAAAGAAAATAACAGTTTTGAGAAAAATAAAAATTTTAAATTGGGCAAGAAAAATTTTGAAAACTTGAGAGGAGAATACCCTAAGAAAGACGAGTAGAGATTCTATGAGTGTAAGGATAAGGGTCACAACGATTACGAGTGTGCTAAGAGGTTACAGAGATAGGGCAAAGGCAAAGCTGCCTACAATGCCACTCTTAGCGATAGAGAGATCGAGTTGATGGATTTTGGGGAGGAATCACCGCATATACGTAACTTCACTGCATTCATGTCAAGTCATGTTAGTATATCTAGTACACCTGATGAGGAAGTTGTTAAACATAATGGCCTTAATAGTGTGTCCAGTCATTTACGAGAGAGTGAGGGAGATGGAAATTTGAGTGAGGGAAAAAGTGGCCTTCGATGAGCCTTCGACGAGCTTTACACCGAGTCCTTTAAAATGAAAATAAAAATAAAAATTTAGCGCTTAGGTTGTTATTGCTTGAGAAAGAGTTGAAATAATTAAGAGAGAGAGAGAGTCCTCACTGATAGTTTCTTTGAGAGAAAGTATCATTTTAGTGGAGAGGAAAAATGGTGACGTGACCAACAATGTGTCTAATCTTGAGAGAGATCTCCAAGCTTCATTGAAGACTCGTGAGAAACTTGAATCTCTTGTATCCTATATCGATAAAGACCTCTAACATTCCTAGGAAGTCAAGGTTACTATAGACGATACATGGAAGAAGGTCGGAAAGATGTTCCTCATCGCACCTTAGGTTTTAGGGAGAGGCAAGGAATAGGCTACGATGGTGCATCTAATTCCCATACTGCACCGAAACCGATTCCTAAGTTTGTGGTGGATCCATATAGACCTCAACCTAACCCACTAAAGAGAGCTCAGCCTAAACTATCTATCAAGGTAGACCCAGATAAGTCTATATATATGCATCAATTGCAAAATGAGAGGTCAACTTAGGGAATTTTTCTTTAAGTTAAGAAGAACTCCATGTACACATACTCCTACACACCGCTACTAAAGTACCCTATATCTTTCACTCACTTGAGTCTATATTATATAGGTTCTCATCTAGTTTGGAAATAGTGACAAAATTAAGTCATACCCTTTCAAACCAACAAGTCTTCAGACTCTTTATTTTTTATTTCCTCTAATAGTCCAAAGTTATAAACACCAACACCACACCTAGGATCATTTATGTGTTGCATATGAGATTGCATTCTTCATAATATGAGGGTCTGTGAGTTAAATCCCTTTAAAATAATTTTCCATAATTTTTGGGATATTTTTTAAATAATTTCTAAGATTTTTTAACAATTTTTAAAAATTTAAAATTGGCTTTTAAAAAGTTTATAGGATGATTTGTAAATTCGGTAAGTTGTTAAAAACTTGCTTGGGTAGAAACCAAATGCGCTTGATAAATGTGTGGGTATAAATTGTATATCTGCAAGTTCAAAAACACGCATTTTACAAGCCATCACATCCCTACACGTGTTATCTCACAACGATTGGATTTGTGTTTTCTTGCCCTCTCATTCCTGTGTTTAATTGTGAATTGTTGGATTATTTTAATCTATATCCTGCATGCATTCTTACCTAATCCTTGGTTTTTTGTTTAAACCAATCAGAGGCTTTATAATTGCAGTGCATTGTTAGCCATCAGATTTACCTTGATCACTTAAGTCTTAATCGTGACCATTCATTTGCTTCGAAGTTCCAGAGGCTTACATGGCTTAGTATAAATACATGCCTTATGTGTTGCGATTACAATATTTTGCATGCCTCACTTTTGAGAGAAAATAAAGAGAGAGAAAAAAAAAGAGAAAAAGAAAACCATAAACTAAACTCCGACAAAATCTCACCAGAAAAATATTTCTGAGAGTGTGTTAGTTCGAGAGTTGTGAAGATCATTCCTACTCTATCCTTTATCTCTTTTCCAACTTAATCACAACAGTTTGATCTCATTTTCTTTCATAGAAAACTGAGATTAACATTCTGTGATACATTCCACATTTATCTCTTTTTGTTTTGATTTCTTATTTCGAGAAATCATAGTTTTGTTGGTTGTTTTCAACTGTTATGTTTTCGAACCCTAAAACCAACAAAATAGTTTCTGATTTTAGTTTCTTTGAACATTCAGACTCAGATCTAGTTTCATATCTTGATTGGGGATTTACACATTCACATACAAACTATTTTGTGAAATAGTTTGTATATTTTCAAAATAAGATAAATGTTTTCAAAATAAGATAAATATTTTGTGATATTGGCTCGTGTTTATAGCAAGATTCCCTCTTGATCTGTGGATATATTGGAAGATCCAAAGTCTGATAGTTTCGATTAAATTGATTTTGGAAATATTTACATATTTGTGATCTGTTTATAATTTGATTAGCATCTTGTCTATAATTAAGTGTGTGTGAGTTGCATGCATGTGATTTAGAGAACATCACCACTTACATCTTCACACTAAAGAAGAGAAACAGACTTCCCTTAACAACAACAAAGGCAAAAATTCCATATTCATGTCTATTAATGAACACGAATTTAAAAGGATATTATTATGTTCTACCACTAAGGAAGCATGGGACACCTTAGTGACTGCACATGAGGGTGATACCAGAGTTAAAGTTGTTAAAACAAAAATGTTAATTCAGCAGTAAAACTCCTTGATCATGATTGAGACTAAGTCATTTGATGACTTCTATATTAGAATGACAGACATTGTAACCAAATTGCATGCTAATGGGATTATTTAAGATAGAAAGGAAATTGTATCTAAAATACTAAGATCACTTCCACAAAATTTGATAATAAGAGATATGCAATTGAGGAGATGGATGATCAAAATCTCACACCTGAACTCCTCGGTAGAAAATTGAGAACTATGGGAATGGAATTAGAATTTAAGAAATAATTCACCCAGTTCAAAAGAAACAGACTGCCTCCAATCTTATTTTTTCATCTAAGTTGACCACACCTGAACTTAGCATACTTAACATTGACTTAGACTCTGATGAGGATAGCAATTTAGATACTTCAGATAATCAGATTGACTTAATTTCTGGATAGTTTAAGAAAATTTTGAACTTTAGAAATAAAATATCAACAAGATAAGGCAAACCTACTTATCCAAACCAATATAATAATAGGCCTCGTGAGGGAAGACAAGACAAACAGCAGACTAGTAATAATAAGAGATCTGAGAGAGACCTTAAAAATGTTGAATGTTATAGATGTGAGAAGTTAGGACACATGGCTAGTGACTCTAGAGTTAACTTAGACAAAATTCACAAACATAATACGACTCATTTAAGTAAGATTGGGGATGATTCAAGTAACTCTGAAAATGATAAACCTGGGTCATCTAACACATTTGACCCTTGTATGTCATTATTTGCTAAGATAATCTACACTGACGATGAGGAATTTGATCTTGTTATGTTAACTAATACTATGCCTACTAGTTTATCTGCCTTATTACTTGAGAATGTTGATAAATGTTCAAACATTGTGTGTGAGTCAAATGGAACGCTCTATTGTTGATTTCAATGGGTGTGTGAGTCCTAAAAATGAACTTCTAGGGGACACTATACACTGCACACTCAGTGACTCTGACAACGATTACCTTCCTGACATTCACACATTGTACATAAAAACTCGTAAGAAAAGCACTAAGCTTGAAAAGATTGTCACCCTATGTCAGATGATCAAACAGAATGCTGAAGAGTACACTACTAAATATCTAACTCATGAGAATAAAACCAAAAAGTTTGAACAAAAACTAAAAGAGTTGTCTAACTCAAATGAAATTCTGGAAAATAAATACAAAGGAACATTGTTAGAATTGGAACAAACAAAAGAAAAGACATCCACAGTCTTCCAAAAATTTGCAAAAATTAAAAATAATTCTAAATATTTTGAAGATTGTGTTGCTAAAAGTAAACCAATTCTGATGACATGGCTGGAATAGGATTTTGTCCCAACTCTAAGACCCAAACTAAAAACGAAACTATAAGGTTTGTGTCTAGTGGCAAAAGACCTATTGAAACTTGTCCAGACTTTAAAAGTTTGAAAAATGAGTTTGATATAAAATAATTGAAGTTAGACACTGGTGAATCAAGTAACTCTAAGCATAATGTTGATCAAAAGACTAAATACGTCTTCCCCCTATTCGATAAGCAGATTCGACATTTCATCCTGGGCCACCTAAGAACAAGACTAGAGCTCAAAACCTAGACAAACCTTCGAATAATAATTTTCCTAAGGTTGTGAGTTCTACGTGCCATCTTTATTGTTCCTATTATGATGTCTATGGACATTCCCTTGATGGTTTTTATTCCAAATGTCTATATAATCTAGTCTATAACTCTCCTGTTTACCATAACTTCAATTATTCTAGGAGAAGCCAAAACAAGTATGTCCTTTCTAAACAGCCAGACAAGAATTATAACTATCGTAATAGAAGGAAAAGAACTAATACTAAAAGACCATCAATAAGAAGGAATCCTAGATTCATTTCTAAACAAATTGCTCAAACTTTTTATGATACTAATAAATATGTGCAAAAATCTTTTAAAGAAAAGACAGAATCACGCAAGTTTTATCAAATACAAGTTAATAAGCATAAATTGAAAACTAGAGTAATTTGGGTTAGAAAAGATGATCTATTACTCCAGTTGAAATGAAACATTGTGATCAGTGCTTCTAAAGATGAACATACGACAACTGGATAGTATTTAGACTGAGGTTATTCCAAACATATGATCGGGGATGATTCCAAACTTTCAAATAAAGTTAACTTCTTCGGAGGAAAATTCTTGTTTGGAGATGGTGTATCAGCCCAGATCATTGGTAAAGGAACACTCCATGAAGGAGGATTACCCATTCTTGAAGATGTTCTCTTGGTAAAATGTCTTAAAGCTAATGTACTAAGTATATCACAATTTTGTGACTCAAACCACACAGTCACTTTTTCAAAGAACAATTGCAAAACTTTAAATGAAAAAGGTGATTATATTATTACAGGACTCCATACTTCGGATAACTGTTACACAGTCAATCCAAGTACAGAGATTTGTAACATTTCCAGAATGGATGGCAATGAGATATGGCATAATAGGTTGGGTCATATTAATTATGATAGTCTTGCTAAATTGTGATCCCAAGAGATAGTTAGAGGTCTTCCGAAGATCAAATAAATTTTGAACATTATTAATGTTCCATGTCAAGAAGGGAAAATTTTTAAGGCTCCTCACAAGAAAGTTCATGAAGTTTTATCCACTAAACCTCTAGAACTCATCCATATGAACCGAATGGGTCCTTTTCATACTATTAGTCTTTACGACAACGGTTACATGCTTGTTATGGTTGATGACTTCACTCTATTTACCCGGGTTTCCTTTTTAAAACATAAATCAGAAACATTTCGTAAGTTTTTGAAAATCTTAGTTCGTATAGAAAACAAAAAACACTCCTAAGTAGATAGAAATCGTAGTGATAGTGGAGGAGAATTCATAGATTCTAGTTTCATTGAATATTGTGACTATAATGGTTACAAACATGAATTTAGTGCTCCTAAGACACCTCAAAAAATTGGAATCGTTGAGCGTAAAAATCGCACTCTTCAAGAAATGGCATGTGTGATGATTCATGCAAAGAACCTACCTAAATATTTTTGGGTAGAATCAGTTCGTACCGCCTGTCATATAATCATGTTTACTTAATGAAAAATACCAAACAAACATCCTATGAGCTTTGGTATGGGAAGAAACCTAAATTAGAATATTTTAGAACCTTTGGTAGCACTTGTTACGTTTATAAGTACAGAGAACATCTGTCTAAATTCAAAACCAGATGAGATAAAGCTATTTTCTTAGGATATTCTCCAAATAGTAGAGCTTACCGTGTCCATAATCTTCGTATCAAAACCATTATGGAATTTATTAGTGTGGTTGTAAGTGATACTAATGTAGAAAGTAATACCAAAAAACCAATTACTGTGGATGAGTTCGAAATTTTTTTAAATTATGACTCTTTAGAAATAGTTGAATCCTTACTAACTGAGACCCTTGAAGTACCTAACTGGGTTTCCAAAGATCATCCTTTAGATAGTGCAGTTGGTAATCCTACTGATCTTGTTCGTACAAGATTTCAACTTCGTAACATTAATCATTCTGCATGCTTTGTGTCTCTTATTCAGCCAAAGACTGTAAATAAAGCCTTGAATGACACTTTGTGGGTAAGTGTTATGAAGGAGGAACTTCTTCAATTTGTCATTCATGATGTATGGTATCTTGTACCCAGGCCTGAAAATAAAATGGTTATTGGCACACGTTGGATTTTTAAAAGTAAGACTGATGAGTCTGGGATGATTATTCGAAATAAAGCTAGTTAGTTGCCTAGGGCTACTCTCAGATTGAAGGAATATATTTTGAGGAAACTTTTGCTCCTGTCACTCGCCTCGAATATGTTCGCCTACTTTTTGCAATAGCTTATCATCTGCACTTCACACTATATTAAATGGATGTTAAGTCAACTCTCCTTAATGAAATTTTAACTGAGGAGACCTATGTAAAACAACCCAAAGGGTTCATTGACCCTCATCACCCAAATTATGTCTATCGTCTTAAAAAATATCTTTATGGGTTAAAATAAGCTCTTGGAGCTTGGTATGAGCATCTATCCACCTTTCTTTTAGAAAATGGATATAGGAGAGGAGGAAATGACCAAACGTTATTTGTCAAATATTTTGACAATAATATTACTATAGCTCAAGTTTATGTTAACGATGACATTTTTGGATCCACCTCCCCTTTAGAAGTTAAGACCTTCTGGGACATTATTCACAAAGAATTTCAAATGTCAACTATGGAGGAGTTACAATTCTTCTTAGGGCTCCAAGTTAAACAAAATTCAGATGGATTATTTTTATCACAATCCAAATACACTTTAGAGATTGTCAAGAAGTTTAGCCTAAAAATAGCTAAAGAAGCTAGGACTCTTATGAGTACTTCTGTCAAACTTTCTAAAGATGATAATGGGAAATCAATTGATTCTACCTCGTACTGTAGTATGATAGGAAGCATACTTTACCTTACTGCCTCCCATCCTGATATCATGTACTCTGTCTGCATGTGTTCCCGATATCAAAACTATCCTAAAGAGAGTCATCTATTGTGCGTTAAAAGAATTATCAAATACATTAAAGTCACAATAAACTTAGGACTTTGGTACACTAAAGACACTTCTAGTACTATAGTACGTTACACCGATGCTGATTGGGTCGGCTGTACCGATGATAGTAAAAGTACTTCAGGAGCGTGATACTAGATTGGTAACAATTTGGTAGGATGGAGTAGTAAGAAATAAAATTTCACTTCCTTGGCTACTGCCGAATTCGAATATATTACAGTAGGAAGTTTTTGTACTCAATTATTTTGGCTGAAACAAATGCTGAAAGATTATAGTATAACTGAAGATAAGTTACATCTCTATTGTGATAATCAAAGCGCGATTAATATTTCTAAAAATATAGTTCAATACTCTCGTACCAAACAAATTTAAATCAAATATCATTTCATATGCGAGTTAGTTGAATCTAAGGAGTTAGAAATTAATTACCTACCTGCTGAATTACAATTAGCTGACTTGTTAACTAAACCATTAGACTTTGTTCAATTTAAATCTTTACGCAAATACATTTGTATGGTTATAGCAAAACAATGATTTATTGTTTCCTACTTGTTTACTTTGCTCTTTGTCCATTTGAGACAAAATGGGGGAGAAATTTGAGTCCTCTTGGACATTTTGGTGTATTCTCAACTAAAAAGCTTGATCTTAGTTATCTTATTTTCAGGAATCAATACCTTCATTTGCAACAGAATTTTGATAGGGTATTGGTCTGTATCTAGTTGAGTTACGTAATTTTCTCCTTCTAGGATATTGGGTAGATAAAATTTTTGTATAGGACAAGGTTTTTCTTATTCTTTTGTATCCCTACGAGTCCTAGATGACTCAAAAGAGATTTTATCTCATATTTCTAAAAGGGTAGATTGAAGTACCCTATACCTTTGACTCACTTAAGTCTATATTATATATGTTCTCATCTAGTTTGGAAATAGTGACAAAATTAAGTCATACCCTTTCAAACCAAAAAGCCTTCAGATTCTTCATTTTGATTTCCTCTAATAGTCCAAAGGTATAAACACCAACACCACATCTAGGATCATTTATGTGTTGCATATGAGATTGCATTTTGGTCCGAGTGTAACGTTTATGATCAATCCGATAAACTATTACTTCAGGGAGTGAGGAATGACGATAATTGCTCTGGGATCATTCCCAAGTCCTCCTTTATGTGTAACAATAACACGGTCTCCTATATGGGCCATTATCATCAACGACTATGCCATGTGAACTTTAGAGGTTTTGAGAGATTAGTGACGAAAGACATAGTTTGTGGTTTACTTGAGAACACACTATATGGTTCACTTACTTGAGTCTGTGCCATATAGGAAATCCACCTAGTTTGGATATTGAGACAAAATAGGATTAGATTTTTTATGAGTTACTCTCTCATAAAGGAATCCAAGCCTCATCAAAGGAATGCCAGTCCAAGAACTCCAATGCTCCAATGCACTTCAAAAAGGAAAGTATTGACCTCTTAAACCCAAAATTAGGACACGCACACTGCATATATATGTTATTATGTGTGCACAAAATTTATATGGTGGATTAGCGTCTTCAAAAAAAATTTAAAATTCATTCAAACATTTTTTAAATGATTTTTTCTTTTAATTAAAATATGGTTTTTAATATGTTTGGGGTTATATTTTAAATTCTTCAAAACTCTTAAAAGAATCTCGCTGCTACACTTCTTTAAAGGCCCGGACGCATGTTTTTTTTTTAAAACACACCAAACTGTGTTTCTTTCCTTGTCTGAGATGTCCGGTCAAATCTCGTCCCTTAATCTTGGTTAATCGATGGTTCAAAACCTGTACACAATTCAGTCCGTGTACCTTCGCATCAACCAACCAAATTTTGCGCTCCACCACTGTTTTGACATCGTCACATTCAGTTTGTCAAATCTGATCTCGACCGTTGGTTTGAATCAGACCTTCTCGATTTTTCTATGCTGAGTATAAAATGTTTGTTAGGGTTGTTTCTCATTTTTTTCAAGGAGAAAAAGAGGATAGAGAGAAAGCAGGTCGGCGGATCTAAGAGAGAAAATAGAGAGAGTAGTGAGAGAAAATCAGAAAGAGAGAGAAGAGAAAGTCGTTCTTTAATTCCAAATCATACACGTTTTTCTGCACCAAAAATACCAAATCCTCCATTGTTCTTAAAACATTAAATCGATATTTGAGAGTTAAAATACCTTAGGTTTATGTGAGTTGGTATGTTACTGGTTATCGGTAATGAAGACCTCTTCAATAGTATTACTCTCTATGAACCATATTTTTCATATAGAATAAATTTTTAGGTTATTTATATCTGTTTTGATTGGATCTTGTCGTTGATATTTTTTTCTGATCTAAAATACATTTTGAGAAATAAGACTTCTAATTGTGTGTATATATTCAGATCTGTAAATACATTTCTTGTTTCAAAATATAATTTCACATTTAGTAAAATTTGTTTGAACATAAATAAATTTTTGAAACAAATCTTGATATAAAAAGATTTTATGTCAGATCTGAAATTTGTTGAAGTCTATTATTCAAAACATATTTGAAATTACTTGCATACCATATAGATTGATTTGTAATTTGTATGAATTTGTTGTATAATTAATTGAGAGATGTGAGATGCATTTCTGCATTTAGATCACTTCTTAAACACTTTCACTCTCACACGAATACTTAGATATTGTAGTTTTTTGAGAGATATATTATTTATTGAGCTATTATAATCAAGTGGACAAGGAAAAAGCAAGGAAGCTGCGGGAGGAAGATAATATCAAGTCAGAAGCCTTTGAGAGTGGATTAACTCGTGTAGGTAAATTTTTTGAACTTATATTTAGGTCTTGTATTGCATGCTTAGTGTTGTAACTTGTGCCTTGTGATTTTAGTAAATTTTTATTTTGCTCTGTAGAAGGGGTTCATGGATGTTTCCCTTATTTTAGGGTTTTACCACATTAAAAATCATGTGTCAAATTTTCTTGAATATTCTTAATTGTTTTTGTGAATAATATCTCATTAAAGACTTAATTGTTGGTTTTAGTTTTAAAAACCTAAGGTAATCAAACTAACAAATCTAAAGGGCATATTCAGAAACGTTTAACACATCTTGTGTTGTATTTTGAAAAGAATTTTGTTCAAAGAGTTTGTTATCGGAGTTTACTTAATCTATAACATTTTGTTATTAACTTAGTAAGCAATTTGTCATTACCATCACTTGGGTAACAAACTTCGTCGATTTGTGGTTCTTGACAATAAGGAAAAAAAATTGAAGTCCCCATCGAAAGTTGAATACCATTATCATATCTCGTGTGTTGGATTTACTACACATGGATCTTATGGGTCCTACTCGTATGGAGAGCACTAGTGGTAAGAGATACATTCTCGTGATGGTCGATAACTTTTCAAGATACTCTATCATGAGGATGCGATTGAATTCCTAACAACTAAGTGACATGTCTTACACAACCAACACGGTTTCACTATTAATCGAATGCATAGTGACAATAGCACTAAATTTAAAGAAATCGAAGTGGATAGTTATTGTGATGGAGTGGGCATCAAACACGAGCTTTCGATCTTTCGTACTCCTTAACAAAATGGGATAGTTGAGAGTAAGAATATGATGATTCAAGAGATGGATATTTCCATACTTCTTGCAGGAAATGTGCCTAGACATTTTTGGACAAGGGCAGTCAATACCTCATGCCACATTATGAATAGGGTATATTTTCGTCCACATACGTTACACACACCATATGAGTTATGAATAGGGAAGAAACCCAACCTATCGTATTTTCTGTGCCTTTGGGAGTCCTTGCTATATTTAAGGGATAAAGATCACTTAGCAAAGTTTGACTCCCGAAGCAATGGGGATAATTTTTAGGTTATTCATCGTCTAGTAGGGCTTATATGGTGTTTAACCTTGCAATCTCTAAGGTTATGGATTTAATAATTATCAGGATTATAGACGACGAGTCACCGGTATTTTTTTACCCTGACCTCGAGTGTGAGAATGATGCATCCCCTGGTGGATACTACTTTGGTGGAACCCACTCTTAATTTAGAGGATCCACCATTTCCGTTAGAAAATATTCATGACCCTTCCGCTATACTTGGTGATCCCACATTATGTGTCATGCCTAACGCTCAACTTGAGAATATGGTTAGTTAATTTTACTACACCTCCTTAGTAGAGCCTAAGAATTTAAAAAAAAAACTCAAGGAAGAGTATTGGATATGTGTTATTTAACGTGAGTTACTTCAGTTTTACAAGATCGATTTAAGGGAATTAGTCCCCTGACCTAGCGAGTCCAATGTGATTGGTACCAAGTGGATTTACAAGAATAAGATGGATAAGAATGCTACCATAGTTCGCAATAAATCCAGGTTGGTCCCTTAAGGATACACACAAATTGAGGGTATAGAATTTGATGATACATTTGATCAAATTGCTAAGCTTGAGTTTGTCTGCTTACTACTCACCGTATCATGTCATCTACGATTTAATTTATACCAAATGTAAGTCAAGATTGCTATCCTTAATGTCATTCTATAAGAGGAAGTGTACATGGAACAACTAAAGGGGTTAGAAGACCCTAAGTACCTGGGACACTTCTTTTATCTTAAAAAGGCCTTGTATGGTTTGAATAAAGCACCATATTCTTAGTACGATATGCTCACTTATAATCTCCTAGCTTGTGGTTTCAAGATAGGAGGAGTAGATAAGACATTGTTTATGAGTATAAGGAGACGTGCTATATTGGTTACCTAAGTCTATGTGGATAACATAATATTTAGATCCACGTGTTCCCGATATACTCACATGTTTGAGGAGGAGATAAAGAGTGAGTTTTAGATGATCATGGTTGGTGACCTTACATTCTTCTTAGGTCTCCAAGTGCATTAACTTTAGGATGGTATATTTATATCTCAAGTCAAATATGCTAGGGACCTAGTAAAGAATTTTGATTTAGACTCCACTAAGAACTCTATGAGTACACCGACAAAGCTTACCAAAGACACTTTAGGCAAGGACATAAAGCAAACCCTTTCTAGGAGCATTATAGGAAGATTTCTTTACTTGACCACTAGTAGTCCTGACACTACCTTTAATGTTGGAGCTTGTACGCGTTACTAAGCATCCCCAAAAGAGTCTCGTTTGCTCGCACTTAAACGTATCATTAGATACGTGAGTGGCACTCTTTCCTATGGTCTTTGGTATTTCTTTAATACCGATGACCATTTCTCTGCCTTTTCAAATGTCGATTAAGGCGGGAATGTTGATGGTTATAGGAGCACCTCGGGTGGGTATTTTTACTTTAGGAGTTATCTTATCTCTTGGTTGAGAAAGAAGAAAAAATCAATTTCTTTGTCCACGTCAGAGGCCGATTATATAGCCACCCAGGGATGTTTCATACAACACTTGTGGATTAAAAAAATGTTGGGAGATTATGGGGTTACCCAAGGCACAATGATTATTTCATGTGTGTGACACCCCGTCCAATTAAATACCGGGCAGCTACTCCTTTATTCAAATTAATACAAAATGTCAAGTTGGTTCAGTTCGTAGCATCACTGTCGAAAAAATTATTAATAATTACTAGCCACCTAATATCTAAAAAGTGAGTTGTCAACTTTAATTAAATAAGATTAACATGCAACCAATTAAATTATGAAATAATGATACCACAATCACAATAGAATAATAATGGGATAAAATGAATATGGAGGAACACTCCTCTGAATAATCCGAATACAGAATAAAACCAAATACAAAGTCTGAATCACTAATTAATTAAATCCAAAACTGAAGTAGAACTGAGTAATTAAGCTCTCTAAGAAAAAAAAAGGGGCGACATGCCCTACAGATGAATAAATCTGAAATGGAGTCAAAGTAGAAAGTGGAGGCGTCTATTATCGAGGTCCTGTAACTTCCACAGCAGCTACAGCACGTCACTGGAATGGAACTCCTAGGCTTGGTGTCCCTGTGGCTGGGCACCTAAAAGGTTTTTACAAGAAAATAGATTTGAAAGCAAATGGGTCAGAGCCCGATTGTGAAAACAGTTTAAAATATAGCAAGTGTTTAATAGCATTAAACAGTGAATATAAAATACATGATAGTGCATGCACTCACATGAGTTTCTCACCTCTCAAGTAATTGTGCACTCCTAACGTACCCGTACCCGTCTAGTTATCCCACTATCTAACTAGTCCAATACACAACCTGACCTTACTTTATAATATGAGGGTTAGTACCATACATTCCCACTAAACTGTGAGTCTCCCTTTTTATTTCTCAGATTTACTTATATTAGTTATTATGCGATTTACCCATTTTTAACTCTACTAACAATGTTACAAGTATTCACACTCATACCTTAATAAGAGTCCATTTAAATTACAAGTATATTAATCTCATCATAAATATACAATAAGGTCACCCCTAAGCTAAGTTGCGGTGCACACATACTCTGCTATCGAATCCCGATACATCACGTACATCAGGACCACGTATTCCAATTTTTTCAGGAACCATTTCAATAAGCAACAATCACACATAATGGAGGTGAACATAGTTCACATACCCATGGATCACGCACATACCTACGTTCCCATGGTCAACTGATTTATTTCTCATGAATAAATCAATCACAGCCCTACGTCCTTAAGGTACAAATCTAAATCCCCCCGTAGGTACACAAAGATTAGATGGCCCATTTCGAAAGTTGACCTCCCGTGATAGCAAGTATGGTAGGTATGTTATACACATATAAATCCATATACTAAGCATTCACACATCTTAGATATCTTATAGTATTAATAGAGGTATATTCTACCTCCTTATACCGTCATTCAAGTTTGCACATTTATAAGTATTTGAATAATATACAATATAGACCGCCGACACATCTCACGTCGTAATCTCAATTACTTAAAACCTAACTCATAAAGGTTACCAAGTCTTATATGTATTTCTCCAAAATTTAATCCTAAATTATACTCCGGCCTCACAAATATACCTACTAGTATTCCTCAAGTCTAAGTATTCACAAAGTTTCCAACATTAATTCTCTAGGGTCAAAATTATTAAAATTCGACAAAGGGAAGCATAACACTCATATAGCTAAACCTACGCGGAGTTCGAACAAAAAATCAGCCGAAAGAGGTCATTCTCAAATCTCGTTAGAAGATCTAGAAATCTCGTTCGAACGAGAGTCTTTCGAACGAGTGTCGTTCGAACGAATGGCTTCAAACGAACCTTGAACTCGTTAGAAGGGCTACTGGAATCTCGTTAGAAGCTTGTTCGAACGAGGTCGTTCGAACGACCTGAGTTGGTCTTTTAACGAAATTTCCGATAGTGCCCAGATTTCACCCATTTCGTTTTTCTCAACTTTTCTCCTTTTCAAAATTATCCTAAATTCATACTAATCAGATTTTAAGGTTGTTAAATTACTCTAAACCACCCTAGATCACTTCCTAACATAATTTTTGGGTCAATTCCTTCAAAACAACATGTAAAATCCATAAATCCCCAAATTTTACCACAAACCCTAACAACATGAACCCAAAATTTAATTGATAATGAAAACTCATTTTTAAATTCTTTTTTTATTTACATCATCAAATGCTATGTTTTGGATACTAAATTCGTCCAGATCAATTCTGCATGCAATCCCTAACAATTCCATTGGATTTTCATCAATCTTTCAAAACATATGTTAATTTCTACACTAAGCATGGAGGAAATATTCAATGCAAGTAATGAAACCAAATCACTTGCCTTAAGTTTGGTCTTCTTATTCGTTGGTGATGATCAAGGTTAATTCTCCCTTCTTTCCGGTCACTATTCCGGCCAAAATGGTGGTGGTTTTGATGGTTTTGGTTTGAAACTCACTTGTAACCTCTCTCTAACTTCTCTCTAACTCCCATAGCCCACTCCCTTGCTTTTTGGCTGATAATGGCCTTAATGGCCTCTCTAATAATATATAATTAAACTCTAAAATTCGTGGATCTTAATTCCTTAATTTTTAAAATTACCAAAATACCCTTCTGGGTTGTCGGTTTGGCCTAATAATGCCCCGGGACCCAAACTAAACCCCCGGATAGTGTTTTCTTACTATCTCGACCCTTCCGGACACGTTGGTGCACTCAAAATGACCATTCGATTAATAAAAATATAATTTACTTTTTAATCTAATTAAATTCATTCCTGATGCGACTGACACGCGCGTCCCAACTTAATTTCCCAAATTGTCGTATTTATAACTCTCGACAATTTTAATGCTTTCAATGCTCATATATTACCATATATTCTCAGTAAAATTTAATATTAACATCATACTCAAATACCAACTCACGTCTCATTCATATTTACATCCGGATTAATTTCCAATTAATTCTCATTTAATTCAAATTAATCCATTAAATAAAAATCTATAAAATTACGGGGTATTACATACTTCCTCCCTAATAACAGAATTTCATCCCGAAATTCGAAACTGAAGAATACCTAGTAAAAATAACTCTGGACAACGATCACGCATCTCATCCTCGCGCTCCCATGTATTGCATGCCGCCACTACACGTGTACTAACGGTACTATCTTCGACCTCAGTTGCCTCTCGCTGTGGTCTAGAATAGCAGTAAGCCCCTCCTCGTAGGAACTATTAAGCAGAAGATCAATGTTCTCCAAAGAAATGTGGGTATGGGCCAAATCTTCCCTAAGATATCTCCTTAGTGAGGAAGTATGGAATACGTCATGAATCCTATGCAAGTGCTCAGGTAGCCCAAGCCTATACGCTACTGGCCTAATTCGCTCGATGATAGGAAATGGCCCCACATATCTTGGTGCCAGTTTCCCCTTCTTCCCAAAATGCATAATCCCCTTCATCGGAGATACTCTGAGTAGCACCTGATCCCCCACCGTGAACTCTCTAAAGAACCTCTTGGCATCGGCATAACTCTTTTGTCGATCCTAAGCTACCCGAATATGGCTTCGTATTATCTATATCCTTACCGAAGTATCCTGAATCACTTCCGACCCAAGGAGTTTGTTATCCCCCACTTCTAACCAACATGATGGGGAACGACAAGGTCTACCGTACAACACCTCAAATGGAGCCATGCCAATGGTGAACTGGTAGGAGTTATTATAAGCAAACTCCACCAATGGAAGGTATTGCTCCCAACCACCTCCAAAGTCTAGGATGCACATACGCAACATGTCCTCCAACATCTGATTCGTCTGCTCGGTTTGCCCATCTATCTGTGGGTTATATGTCGTACCCAATCGCAACTCCGTACCCATGGCCTCCTAGAAACTCTCCCAAAATCATAAAACAAATATCTTGTCTCGGTCAGACACGATATTGAGAGGTACTTCGTGAAGCCTCACTATCTTCGCTGTGAAAATCGGGGCATACTGTCCCGTAGTGTAGTCTGTCGGGGCTGGCATAATATGAGCAACTTTGGTCAACCTATCCACGATTACCCAGATGGAATCGTGACCCCTCTGTGATGTAGGTAATCCTGTGATGAAATCCATGGAAATGCTCTCCCATTTCCTCATAGGAACCTCTAATGGTTGTTGAAGTCCTGCCGATCTCTGATGGTCCACCTTTATCAGCTGACAAGTGGCGCATTTAGAAATGAACTCGATAATATCTCTCTTCATCCCACTCCACTAGTACTGTCGTCTCATATCCTGGTACATCTTATCCCCATTGGGATGTATCACGAACTGCGATCCGTGCAACTCTAACATTACCTCATGCCGCAAGTCTTCCCCTTCCGGAACGACCAGTCTCCCATTAAAGCGTAAGCCCCCGTCTGAACTAACGGTATAGGATTCGGCTCCCTCTGCTAGTAATTAAAATATCTGCTCTTGACAGAACGAGTCTTTTGCCTGGGCCTGTATCACTCTCGCAACAATCTGAGGCGTAGCAGTTATCACAGACATGAATGATCAGGCCACTGCATCCTGGTGTCCCAACTCCTTCCACTTTGCTCTCCACACTTCGGCCACCTCACCTACTGTCCTACGGCTCAACGCGTCTGCTACCACGTTAGCCTTCCCTGGGTGATATTAGATATCGAGCTGATAATCCTTCACGAATTCAAGCCACCTATGTTGACGCATATTTAGTTCCTTCTGCGTGATGAGGTACTGTAGAGACTTGTGGTCCGTGAACAAACGGAATTTCTCCCCCAGGAGATAGTGTCTCCAAATCCAAAGAGCAAATACAACTGCTGCTAACTCCAAGTCATGGGTGGGGTAATTCTTCTCGTGAGGCTTAAGCTTACGGGAAGCATAAGCTATGGCCTGACTCTCTTGTTGCAGTACACCTCCAAGTCCTTGTAAGGATGCATCGGTGTAGACTAGATACTCAACTCCCGATCTGGGCAATACTAACACTGGCGCTGAGGTCAACTTGTCCTTTAACTCATCGAATGCCAACTAACAGGTATCGCTCCAGATGAATGGCACACCTTTGCGATTAAGATGTATCAAAGGACCCGCTATCTTAGAGAAACCCCTAATAAACCTCCTGTAGTATCCTGCTAGACCCAAGAAACTACGTATTTCAGTTGGTATCGTAGGCTGTCCCCACTCCCTCACCGCCGATACTTTCCCCGGATTAACTGATATCCCTCTGTCTGAAATGATATGCCCCAGAAACTGTACTTCCTTCAGCCAAAACCCACACTTATCATATTTTGCATATAACTCGTTCTGACGCAGCATCTGCAAAACCTGTCTCAAGTGATTGGCATGTTCCTCCTCTGTTTGGGAGTAAACCAATATGTCATCAATAAAGACGATGACGAACTGGTCTAGGAACTCTCTGAACACCCTATTCATCAAGTCCATAAACACGGTTGGAGCGTTGGTTAGGCCAAAAGGCATAACCCAAAACTCGTAGGAACCATATCTCGTCAAGAAGGCAGTCTTCGTGACGTCCTGCTCCCTGATATACAACTGATGGTATCCCGATTGCAAGTCAATCTTTGAGAAGAAGGACGCTCCTCTCAATTGGTTGAATAAGTCATTGATTCGGGGTAACGAATATTTATTTCGTATCGTGACTTTATTCAACTCCCGGTAATCTACGCACAATCTCAAAGATCCATCCTTCTTCTTTACGAATAGCACAGGGGCACCCCACAGTGAAGTACTCCTACGAATAAATGCCAATAACTGCTCTATCTGATCCCGTAATTCCCTCATCTCTGTTGGAGCCATATGGTAAGGCGCGTGGGCTATTGGCCGAGTGCCCGGTATCAAATCGATAACAAAGTCTATCTCCCTACTAGGCGATAATCCCGAAATATCCTGAAATACATCAGCGAACTCACTAACAACCGGAATCGAATCGAGTGGTATTACCACTTCCTTATAGGTCTCCTCCTCTATATAATACAAGTGAGTGGACGATCCTCCCTCAGGACGAGGCATCGCCACTAAGAACATCTCCTGCCCGGGTATGGCAAAAATGATACTCCTACTGAAATAATTAATCAGGGCTCAGTACGCAACTAGCTAATCCATACCAACGATCGCATCATACTCAGTCATCTCTAATACTAACATATCAGCAGGTAAAGTAAACCTCCTGATCTCTATACCCACACCTCTACAAATAAGAGAAATCATAGAACCCCTACTCAATGGTGAATCTACACACGTAATCGTGCTCTCCGTAGTGTCTAACAACCCTATAGTGCATGCAAATCTCATGGTAATGAAACAGTGTGTGGCTCCCGTATCAAATAAAATACGCCCCTTAGTCCCCTGAATATAAAACATACCCTCGATAGTGGGTGGATCCTGTGGGACTGCAGCCTGCTGGAGCTAATAGACTCGCCCGTACTGAAGTTGTCCCTGCTGGACTGGGACTGCTGGGATAGGTGGCAAAGTTGGCATCTGCGGTGGTGCTGGGGGGGCGATGGGAAACATAGGTCTCTAGGGCTCATGTCGATCACCCTGCTACTGCTGCTGTGGTGCCCTGCCCTTATCAGGACACTCCTGGAGTTTGTGGCCAATCTTGCCATAAATAAAACATTTTCCCAGGAAGCTTCCCCCTCTCTAACCCTGCTGCCCACGGCCCTGATGACCGTTGCCATTCCTCCACTGATCATGTTGGCCCTGATGAAACTGCTGCTACTGACCGTGCTGGCCCTGCTGACCGTGCTGGCCGTGCTGACCCTCCTGGCCATGCCGAAAACCTCCCTGACCATTTTTGAAACCTCCAGATCAAAATCTCTTAGAATCCCCCTGCTGGGAACTCTAATCACCCTGCTTGTGCTGACCCTGAACTGATTGTGCCCCGCTGGCACCATTTCCCCCTGTCCTGCCCTGATGGTTGGACTCTCCTGATTGATTACCCTCTAACAAGTGAAAACGGTGGTCCTGGAAGTGAAGCAGTGCTACGTTAACCACATCAGAATAAGTGGCCAACGAGAGATTTCCTAGAAAGTGCTGACGGATCCTCCAAGTCAACCTATCCATGAATTTTTGTATCTTCTTCTCTTTCGTCGGAATCTCATCGGGGACGATGTTCAGAAGATTTGTGAACTCGACCTCATATTCAGCTACTGTTCTCCCCTCCTGCTTGAGGTTGATCAATTTTCTCCTCATCTCAGTGTGAAGGGCTGAGGGAGAATATTTGCAGTCGAACCGCACCCAGAACTCCTGAATGGAAAGACAATCTCTATCCTCCGCGGTGGTAATGGACTCCCACCACTGCAACGCTGACCCTACCAGCTTAAAAGTAGCCAGTATCTGCCTCTGTACATCCGTACACTCGTACATTCTCAAGTGTCTTTGGATGTCCTTATTCCACTGACTGGACACAACGACGTCGGAGCTACCTGCAAACTCCGGAGGGTGTGCCTTCTGAAAAGCATCATGAACACATTCCCAAGCAGATGAGAATGCATGAGCCAGTACTGGTGCTACCACCGGCGCCTGAGGTAGTGCCTGCTGCACAACTGCTAGAACGACATTTACCGCTTGGGATACAATAGTGGCAACCTCTGTGGCGTTCATGGAATCCTGAACTGGTGCAGGTTGTGGCTCGGGCTGAGCATCTCTGGGAACTCTCTGTGCACATCGTGGAGGCATCTGAAATGAGAGAGGAGTCTTATAAGTTTACAGTTATTATCCCAAAATAGCTGAATAGCGTATGTTATACAAAAGAGTACAATAATCATAAAATATAGGGCTCTGTATCAAAGAACGCTACGCGAAAACATAACAAGCCGTATAGATCCTAAGGACACTAGAACCTGATGCTCTGATACCACCTGTGACACCCCGTCCAATTAAATACCGGGCAGATACTCCTTTATTCAAATTAATACAAAATGTCAAGTTGGTTCAGTTCGTAGCATCACTGTCGAAAACATTATTAACAATTACTAGCCACCTAAAATCTAAAAAGTGAGTTGTCAACTTTAATTAAATAAGATTAACATGCAACCAATTAAATTATGAAATAATGATACCACAGTCACATCACAGTCATAACAGAATAATAATGGGATAAAATGAATCTGGAGGAACACTCCTCTGAATAATCCAAATATTGAATAAAACCAAATACAAAGTCTGAATCACTAATTAATTAAATCCAAAACTGAAGTAGAACTGAGTAATTAAGCTCTCTAAGAAAAAAAAAGGGGCGACATGTAACTTTCACAGCGGCTACAGCACGTCACTGGAATGGAACTCCTAGGATTGGTGTCCCTGTAGCTGGGCACCTAAAAGGTTATTACAAGAAAATAGATTTAAAAGAAAACGGGTCAGAGCCCGATTGTGAAAATAGTTTAAAATATAGCAAGTGTTTAAAACATTAAACAGTGAATATAAAATACATGATAGTGCGTGCACTCATATGAGTTTCTCACCTCTCAACTAATTGTGCACTCGTAACGTACCCGTACCCGTCTAGTTATCCCACTATCTAACTAGTCCAATACACAATCTGACCTTACTTTATAATATGAGGGTTAGTACCAGACATTCCCAACTAAACTGTGAGTCTCCCTTTTTATTTCTCAGATTTACTTATATTAGTTATTATGCGATTTACCCATTTTTAACTCTACTAACAATGTTACAAGTATTCACATTCATACCTTAATAAGAGTCCATTTAAATTACCAGTATATTAATCTCATCATAAATATACAATAAGGGTACCCCTAGGGTAAGCTGCAGTGCACACATACTCTGCAATCGAATCCCGGTACATCACGTATATGAGGACCACGTATTTCGAATTTCTCAGGAACTGTTTCAGTAAGCAACAATCACACACAATGGAGGCGAACATAGTTCACATACCCATGGGTCACGCACATACCTATGTTCCCATGGTCAGCTGACTTATTTCTCACGAATAAGTCATTAACAGACCTATGTCCTTAAGGTACCAATCTAAATCCCCCCGTAGGCACACAAAGATTAGATGACCCATTTTAAAAGTCGACCTCCCGTGATAGCAAGTATGGTAGGTATGTTATACACATATAAATCCATATACTAACCATTCACACATCTTAGATATCTTATAGTATTAATAGAGGTATATTCTACCTCCCTATACTGTCATTCAATTTTGCACATTTATAAGTATTTGGATAATATAAAATATAGACCGCTGACATATCTCACGTCGTAATCTTAATTACTTAAAACCTAACTCATAAAGGTTACCAAGTCTTATATGTATTTCTCCAAAATTTAATCCTAAATTATACTCTGGTCTCACAAATATACCTACTAGTCTTCCTCAAGTCTAAGTATTCACAAAGTTCCCAACATTAATTCTCTAGGGTCAAAATTATTAAAATTCGACAAAGGGAAGAATAACACTCATATAGCTAAACCTACGCGGAGTTCGAACCAAAAACCGACCGAAAGAGGTCATTCTGAAATCTCGTTAGAAGATCCAGAAATCTCGTTCGAACGAGGTCGTTCGAACGAGTGTTGTTTGAACGAATGGCTTCGAACGAACCTTGAACTCGTTAGAATCTTGTTCGAACGAGGTCGTTCGAACGACCTGGGTTGGTCTTTTAACGAAATTTCCGAAAGTGCCCAGATTTCACCCATTTCGTTTTTCTCAACTCCTCTCCTTTCCAAAATTATCCTAAATTCATACTAATCAGATTTTAAGGTTCTTAAATTATTCTAAACCATCCTAGATCACTTCCTAACATAGTTTTTGGGTCAATTCCTTAAAAACAACATGTAAAATCCATAAATCCCCAAATTTTGCCACAAACCCTAACATCATGAACCCAGAATTTAATTGAACATGAAAACTCCTTTTTAAATTCTTTTTTTTTACATCATCAAATGCTATGTTTTGGATACTAAATTCGTCCAGATCAATTTTACATGCAATCCCTAACAATTCCATTGGGTTTTCATCAATCTTTCAAGACGTAGTGAGTTTCAAACCAAATCACTTGCCTTAAGTTTGGTCTTCTTATTCGTTGGTGATGATCAAGGTTGATTCTCCCTTCTTTCCGGTCACTATTCCGGCCAAAATGGTGGTGGTTTTGATGGTTTTGGTTTGAAACTCACTTGTAACCTCTCTATAACTTCTCTCTAACTCCCATAGCCCACTCCCTTGCTTTTTGGATGATAATGACCTTAATGGCCTCTCTAATAATATATAATTAAACACTAAAATTCGTGGGTCTTAATTCCTCAATTTTTAAAATTACCAAAATACCCTTCTGGGTTGTCGGTTTGGCCTAATAATGCACCGGGACCCAAGCTAAACCCTCGGCTAGTGTTTTCTGACTATCTTGACCCTTCCGAACATGTTGGCGCACTCAAAATGACCATTCGGTTGATAAAAATATAAGTTACTTTTTAATCTAATTAAATTTATTCCTGACGCGACTGACACGCGCGTCCCAACTTAACTTTCCAAATTATCGTATTTATAACTCTCGATAATTTTAATGCTTTCAATACTCATATATTACCATATATTCTCAGTAACATTTAATATTAACATCATACTCAAATACCAACTCACGTCTCATTCGTATTTACATCCGGATTAATTTCTAATTAATTCTCATTTAATTCAAATTAATCCATTAAATAAAAATCTATAAAATTACGGGGTATTACAATGTGATAATATGAGTGCAATTTATATATCCCGTAATATAGTCCAATATTCCTGCACCATGCATATTAGGATATGTGAGAACTTCATTCATGATCTCATTGAGTAGAAGGTCGTGCCCTTGAGCTTTGTGAGCATCGAAGACCAATTAGACAATATTTTTACGAAACCTTTAAATGCGCTTTGATTCGATAATCTTAGTAAGTCTTTCGATATTTGTTTTGTTGGTTGATTTCGGATACCTTTTTCTAGTATAGGGTGACTATCTTGTTCATATAATTTGTCCCTTATGCTAGATTGTATTTCTCTGTATTCTTATGATTATACATGTTTATTCTTATTGATATTTTTTGAAAAATTTAAAAAGATTTTCGATTTTAATGAAAAAATTTGAAAACTTCCAAAAAGATTTTTTTTATAAATTTTTTTCAAAAAGACAAAAACATTTTATATTTGAGTTTTTCACCATATACATATGTGCATTTAAGATATTCGAATCACCCTTACAGTTCACCCATTCATGTGACTTTTTCATGATATTTTGATACACAGTTTCGTTCCTTTAGTGTGCTTAATAATGCGTGGCTAACATTTCAATGTTCACTAATGATTACTTTCTTCACGTTAGGCTTTTTATCACCTTTATTGCACACATGCACGAACTTTATGAACATTGTACTTTCCTACCATGTGTCAAATATGGTGTTCTAATCTCAATAGTATTTAATAATGAGCCAAATGTTTAAGAGATGAGTTGTGCATGTAAGAACCATTGTCACACTTCATTTTTCAAAAAAATTGTTTATGTTAAGCAATGAAAAAGGGATACAAAGGAGAAAATTCTCTTTGTGTTAAAGGCCACCATTTGCAAAAAGAGCCTAAAGATTAACGACCCATAAAAACACTAGTGCCAAGGCTAATATTATTTTATTGATGCTTCGCTACACATTGGAATTATGATATATTCAAATTTGAGAGTGAATTATTAAATATGTGAAATTTTGAGGATGTTATCAAGTAGAAGATCAATGTGTTTGCACAACGAACTCTCTTGAAAAGAATTAATTAGTTTGGAATTAATGGTTTGAGAAGTATTTAAATTTATGACATGGTACATAAGTGGAGTCAATTTAATCTTTTTCAACATTCTTATACCTAAGGTTGAAATTAAATTCTTTCTTTAAAACTATCTCATTGATTTCGTGTGCCTATATTATGAATGCCTATGTTGATTTACCTATGGAAAATGTTCACACAATTAAATTATGTTTTCATAATTCAGACATTTTTGTGTTATTCCATGGTGTAATGTATTTGTACCTATATGTACTTCTTATACACATACTATATACTATTTATACTTGCAAAACTAGAAAATTATTTGATAAATAATTGGTATGCTTCTTTGCAATCTCATTGCATGTACTTAATTGCTTATCTGTGTGATGTTATTTCATTTGGATTTATGTTATACTTATCATTCATGATTAGTTTCTAAATCTGTCTATTATGGACAAAAGGGTGGAGAACAAATTGAGGGGGAGTTTATTTTTTCTTTAAACTCATATGCATCATGGTATTTCCTTCATCTCATGTCTAGGTTATTTACCTTGATGATGATTTCATGGACCACACAAGATGAAAACTTTCAGTTAAAGATTTATACATTTGTGCTTTTACATTTCTTGGTTTGGGAGGGCATTAGTTGTATTAGTCTTAGGGGTTAGTTTGGCTTCGGTTTGTGTTTTGTACCACAATATCCAAAAGGGAGATTTGTAGAGAAAGTTTATAATTGCTCATTTTATTTTTGTTTGGCATATTCCGTTACATCCCCACTGCACATTCATGATCAATTTCAAGTATCGAAAAGAAGAAGTTGGTAACATTTAGAAAAATTAAGATTATCCATCACAACATCATTCAAGAAGAGGTATGACGTGGTTTGGTAAAGATTTAAATATCCAAGAGTCACTTTTAAAAAAGTTTGCAATTAAAAGTTTTCAAAATGCTTTCAAATGATTTTTAAAGATTTTTTTAAAAACTTGTTAACTCATTAGAACGAAATTGACATGTCGTTCGAACGATATTGGCATGTCATTCGAACAAGTTACGTAGGGTCGTTAAAATGAGGTTCCCACATTCGAACGAGATTTAGAACTTCACCTTTTGAACGAGTACGCGTGTTTTTTATTTTTCATTATATCTTTTGCAAATCTTTAGTCCAGATATCTTTGCAACAATTTTCCCTATAAATAGAGATGCGGTATTAAACTTTTGAAGAATCATTTTTAGAGTTCTTTTTGTAATCAAATTCTATAATTTTTTCATCCAAACCCCTTGAATATTTGAAGACCACTTTTCCAAATCATTAAGAACACAATCAAAGTTCTAAAATTCTTGTACAAATATTTTCTACTGCTGATTTGTGGAGTAGAGGGTCTACGATTGAAGAAGAAAGGAATTGTGATTCCTGAGGCTGATCGATGGATACTGAGCCAAGATCAGCTTGTTGTGGGCGGTGAAGGACTACATCATTTTCTAATTAATATTTGAAGACATCTCCACATTATACTTGGTGGATCTCTAAGTAGTCTGTAAGTCATCTTATGTCTGTCAATTCTGATACAGTGCTACAATAAAGGTTTTGCTCGAAAGGGATTTTTGCTCTATCTTCTTCTTATTCCGTTTGGTTGGATTTTTGGCTTCACAATTTATGATGCATGTTCACTTTAATTGAATCAAGATCAAAATTTGTTAATAAATGAATTTGTGTATTGGCACAAGAAATAAGCAAACCATATAAGCTCATGCACGCTTTCTCATCTCTGCACTCCCATAATGTACCAAGTCATGGTTTTTGTTAGGTGGTAAACACCCAATGACAAATTATTTATTTATAAAATTTACGCTTCATCAGGTATTCTTGTCATTTCAGACTGTAAATTGTATTTAATGCTAAAGTGTGAAGGATTTTTTCTTCAAAAATCATCATTTTGTTCGGTGACGTATGTGACTGGCATTGGTTGTTTATTATCTAACAATGGTGGTTTTATCCTTATCTGTGAACATTTCTTTTTGGTTTTCCTTCGGTTGTCATAGTTTTTGTATAATAGGGAGGGAGTTAGATATTTGTTATAGGATTTAGAAAAAATTCTCAAACCTCTTTTGCTGGAAAAAAAACTTCGCTTTCTCTTTTTTTTCTCTATTACTCCGTTGAGTTTGTGGAGGTTTTTCGTTGATCTTATTAGCATCGTAGATTTTTGTCTTTGTGTGGTGTATTTTAATTATTCGTGGTGGTAGTTTTGGTTAGGTCATATTTTCATTTTTTTTACCATCAATGGAGGTTGAGTTGAAGGAGAACGAGTTTGACACTATTATTTCCCGGAGTGGCATTGTTCCATCGAACTTGGATGAGTCTTTTTTAGATGTGCGTTGTTATTTATGCCAAGGGACCGATTTTAATTTTTTCAAAGCTAACAAATCCCCAAGGACCTTGACTCGTTTCTCCAAACCAAAAACCCTTGTGGTCAAAAGCGACGATTGTGGTGACTTTCTATGGAGCCCTATTGATTTTTCATCATCGATGGAGGATCCTATTGGATTTGATAAGTGGACCCACCATATACTTTCGATTGAGCAGTAAAAGAGGATTTTATCGAACGTGGGTTTGTTACATTGCTCAAAGGGGATGTTCAATTTTAAGATTGTAAAAAGTGAGTTTTGTAAGTACTATTCATCTTCTTCTCCATTAATTCAAGCTTTCTTAAGTTATTTCAAGCCTTTTTAATCAGTTTTATTTCTTTATTTATTATTTTTCTTCATTAATGAATTGTTTTATTTATCTTAATACGTGTTGCTGCTAGTTTAAGGGTTAGGGTTACCTTTTCACCATCCATAGGTTTTTAGCTTGAAATTAAGGTTTGGTTTGAGACACTTTTAATTGAAACCTTCGGTATTAATGTTGGAATATTTTTCATTTAACTTTCTTTGTCACTCAACTTTAGTGTTTATAACGATTTTAAAACATTAATTCATTCGTGACCATATTCAATTAAAAGTTTTATCTTTCATTTTTGGATTTGCTTTCTTCATGTTTAATGTATATAATTAATTGAATATGATAAGCTATTTGAATTCGAACCAAATTCGGTTATCCATGGTGGGAAAATGATCATAATCTCATTTTGATTAATATGTGTTAATTAGTTTTAATTAGATTAATTAACTTCTTTCCCTTTTAAATAACCATATCATATTTTATTTTAATCTTTATAAGTAATATATCGATTTTGATCCCTACTTGCCGTTATGTTCCTATAGTTTACCAAGTTGGGCTTTTGTTACGCAGTAAACACCAAACAACAAATTGTTTATTTACAAAAATTATACCTCATCAGATATCCTTGTCATTTCGGACTGTCAGTTGTATTTAATGCTAAGTGTGGTGGTTTTTCTTCAAACAAGTCATGTGTGATTGACATTGGTTATTTCTTATGCGACAGTGGTTATGTTATATTTCCTTGTGATCATTGACTTTTTTGTATCTCTTCGATTGCCGTATTTTTTTGTATAAAAGGGAGGCAGTTAGCTATTTGGTGTTGGGTTTAAAAAAAATGTCGAGAGATTTTGTTGGGAATTTTTTTTTTCTTTACTATTCTGACGAGTTTGTGGCAGTTTTCCTTTAATCTTATTGACATTGTGGCTTTTTGCCTTTGTGTGGTGGTGAATTTTAATTATTCATGGTGGTGGTTTTCCCCTTTTGTGGTGGTCTTGGTTAGGTTATGTTTGTTATTTTTTAATCATCAATGGAGGTTGAGTTGAAGAACAATGTATTTGACACTGTTCTTTCCCGGAGCGACGTTGTTCCACCAAAGTTGGATGAGTCTTTTTTTTATGTGTACCGTTATTTGTGCAAAATGATCGATTTTTCTATTTTTTGAATATAACATGTCGTCCCCAAGCCCATTGTCTGGTTTCTCCAAATCCTAAACCCTTGTGGTTGAAAGTGGCCAATGTCAATAGTGAAGATTTTATAGTTCCCGCTTCGATTTTGAGGTGTCGAATCGATCATGGTGACTTTCCATGAGCGCTGTTGATTTTTATTATCGGTAGAGGATGCGATTTGGTTTGATAAGTGGACCCAACATATATTTTCAGTCGACAGTATAAGAATATTTTATCTAAGGTTGGCCTAATATGTTTTGTAGAGGGGATGCCCGATTTCAAGATTCTAAAAAGCGGGTTTTGTAAGTATTATTCATCTTTTTCTCCATTAATTCAAACTTTCTTAAGTTATTTTAAACCTTCTTAATTAGTTTGATTGCTTTGTTGATTATTTTTATTACTTTTTTTTGTTTTCCTTCATTAATCAGTTGTTTTATTTGTCTTAATATGTGTTCTTGCTAATTTAAGGGTTGAGATCACCTTTCCACCATCAATGCATTTTTAGCTTGAAAATTAATGTTTGATTTGAAACATTTTTAATTGAAACCTGGTGTATTAATGTTGGAATTGACTTCCCGTGTAATGCAACGGTAGTGTTTATAGCGATATTAAAACGTTAATCCATTTGTGACCATATTTAATTGAAAGTTTTATCTTTCATTTTTGGACTTGATTTTTCATGTTTGATGTTTATAATTAATTGAATATGATTAGTTAATTACAATTCGAACCAAATGATGTACGTCTTGTTATTCCATGGTAAGGAAACGATCATATTCTCATTTTGATTAATATGTGCTAATTAGTTTTAGTTAAAGTAATTAACTTCTGCACTTTTTAAACCAACATATCATCTTTTATTTGAATATTTCTAAGTAATAAATGAATTCCATCCTAAATGTCATTCCGTGTGAGTTAGATACCTACTTATTTCTACACTCCCTAATGTACCAAGTCTTGGTTCTTATTAGGTGATAAACAACCGACGACAAATTGTTTATTTTTAAAATTTATGCCTCATCAGGTATCCCTGCCATTTTGGACTATCAATTGCATTTAATGCTCAAGTGTGCCGATTGTTTTCTTCGAAAAGGCATCGTTTTATTAGGTGATGTGTATGATTAGCATTAGTGGTTTTTATAGGACAATAGTGGTGTTATACTTCCCTCTGATCATTTCCTTTTTGGTGTCTCTTAGGTTATGGTTTTTTTTGTATAAAAGGAAGGCAGTTAGCCATTTGGTGTGAGCTTTAGAAAAAAAATCCAAAGATTTTGTTGGAAACAAAAAAGAAAAACTATGTCTTCTTTTTTCTCTATTATTCCGAAGAGTTTGTGGTGGTTTGTTGTTGATCTTATTAGCATCGTGTCATTATTGTGATGTTATGTTTTAATAGTTCATAGTGGTTGTTTTGCCCCTTTTGCTGTGGTTTTGGTTAGGTTATGTTTTTCATTTTTTTATCATCAATAGAGGATGAGTTGAAGAAAAATGATTATGACATTGTTCTTTCCCGGAGCGGCATTGTTCCACCGATGTTAATTGGCTACTTTTTTATGTGCATCGCTATTAGTGCCAAAGGATCGATTTTACAATGTTTCGAAGCTAACAAGTCCCCAAGGCATTTGCCCAGGTTCTCCAAACCCTAAATCCTTGTGGTCGGAAGCGACCAATGTCGATAGTGTAGCTTTTATAGTTCCCCATTAGATTTTGAGTTGTCAATTCGATTGTTATGACTTTCCATCAATCCCCATTGATTTTTTATCATTGGTGAAGGCTCCAATTGGGTTTGATATGTAAACCCAACATATACTTTTGGTTGAGCAATATAAGAGGATTTTATTAAAGGTTGGTGTGTTATGTTGTGTAAAGGGGATGGACGATTTTAAGATTGTATAAACTAGGTTTTATAAGTACTATTCTTCTTTTTCTCCATTAATTCAAGCTTTCTTTAGTTATTTCAAGAACCATTAATTATTTTTATTTCTTTGTTAATTAGTTTTCTTACTTTATATATTATTTTCCTTCATTAATTAGTTGTTTTTTTATCTTAATACGTGTTGATTCTAGTTTAAGGGTTGTGATCACGTTTCCACCATCAATGGATTTTTAGCTTGAATATAAGGTTTTGTTTAAACACTTTTAATTGAAACCTTATGTATTATTGTTGGAATGTTATGCATTTAACTTCCTTTGTTACGCAATGGTAGTGTTTATAGCGATTTAAAACATTAATCCATTTGCAACCATATTTAATTGAAAACTCTACCTTTCAATTTTGGATTTGATTTCTTCATATTTGATGTTCATAATTAATTGAATATGATCAGTTAATTGCAATTCGAACCAACTCCATTATATGCCTTGATAACCATGGTGGGAAAATGATTCTAATCTCATTTTGTTTAATCTGTGTTAATTGTTTTTAATTAGAGTAATTACCTTTTTCCCTTTTAAACCACCATATCATCTTTTATTTCAATCTTTTGACATAATAAGTCAATTACTTCCTAAATACTGTTCCTTGTGGATTCAATCCCTACTTTCCGCTACACTCGCATAGTGTAAAAAGTCATGTTTTTGTTAAGCGGTAAACACCCAACGAGAAATTATTTATTTACAAAATTTATGCCTCATCGGGTATCCTTGTCATTTCGGATCGTCAATTGCATTTAATGCTCAAGTGTTCCTTCTTTTAATCCAAAAAAGGCAATGTTTTTTTAGGTGATGTATGTTATTGGCATTAGTTGTTTCTTATACGACAATGGTGGTTTTATACTTAAATGTGATCATTGCCTTTTTGGCCCCTCTTCGGTTTCCATGCTTTTTGTATAAAAGGGAGGCAGTTAGCCATTTGGTGTCGGCTTAAAAAAAATCGAGAGCTTTTGTTGGAAATAAAAAAAAATTCTTCTCCCTTTTTTTCTCTGTCATTTTGATGAGTTTTTGATGGTTTTCCGTTGATATTATTAGCATCACAGCTTTTTTGCCTTCATGTGATGTTGTGTTTTAATTGTTAGTAGTGGTGGTTGATGATACAAAATATCACCCAGATTCAACTTAGTTTCTACGTTGCATAACAATGGTAAAGTAAGACAGCAAATCAGCAAGTAAAATAACAAATAGATAGGATGAGAGCTGAAGAAGAGACACAGATATAAGTGGTTCAACCTTGGCCTATATCCACTATGCAAAGAGTAAATCACTTTCACTAAATATGAAGGGTAGAGTTCATTAAAAATGTTATAAACTTTTTTATACTTTCTCTCTCTAACACAATGTGATTCAGTAGGGTTCTCATTGATCAATCCCCATAAAAGAAGATGATGGGTTCCTTTTATATCATTGGGGGTGCACAGCATCACCCCATAGCATGCAACTTATGTGAGTGAGATCAAGTATCCAGTAAGAGCGTGACAACTATACAATGAGGGGTGCAATTCGTGATGGCCAAATATTCCCTTCATGTATTGGTTGATACATTACAACGATATTGGTCACGTGTGCCCATAATATCCCATCACGTTTTCCACACACGTATATTATGCATGAGGCTGAGAGTCTTAACTGGCCGAGACTGGTGAAGCATTGATGTCGATAATAGAGTCGAGAAGAGACCGACTCTATTTTTGGCTCGCACAGCTGATGACGAGGTCTCAGCCTCATAGAGATGTCTGAGACCGACACTCCTGGGCCAATGTTGGGTTTTTGTAATTTGCAAGGATAAACATATGCTTAGTAATTGATGAAGATAGTCATGAGATGAGATAGTCTTAGACGCTAATATTATTCATTGTGACTCAGTGGGAAAGAAGTTTAGTACTATGACGAGTCCAAGACGATTTGTAAGGGGACATGCTGCCGCAATGGTTCTCATCCAAATGAGACCATACTTAAGTATATAAGTGGTTCTTCCCCATTTGTGGTGGTTAGGCCACATTTTTTATTTTTCTTATCATCAATGGAGGTTGAGTTGCAAAAGAATTAGTCTGACACTGTTCTTTCTCAGAGCGGCATTATTCTGTAGTCTTTTTTTATATGCACTATTATTTATTCCAAAAGACCGATTTCACTATTTTTTTTATGCAAGCGAGTTCCCAAGGCCTTTCTCGGTTTCTCTAAATGTTAAATTCTTATAGCCGGAAGTAGTCAGTATCGATAGTGCAGTTTTTATAGTTCCCAATTTGATTGAGGTGTCGAATTGATGTGCTGACTTTCCATAGGGCCCTGTCGATTTTTCATCATAGGTGGAGGCTTCGATTGGGTTTAATAAGTGAACCCAACGTATACTTTCGATTGAGCACTATAAGAGGATTTTATCGAAGGTACGTCTATTACTTTGTGTAGAGGGGATGTCTAATTTTAAGATTGTAAAAAGTGTGTTGGCTCTCCGTTCTCTCCTTTATCGATTGTGTAGTGATGCTCATACCTTTGTGTGTGGGTATGGTGAGTTTTGATAACTGTTGAAGATATTCGCAAATTTTTTAGCCTTGAACCTTCGGGAGAAGTTACTTATGATGGTTCGCTGACTCGGCTTGAGAATGCCATGATGGACACTTTACAAGCATGGTATATAAAGTGTGCTTTTTACAAATGTTACCCATAGACTTGTATAACAAAAGTATCAAAATCCACTTACAACCACTGGATGAAATATTGTTTTAAGGATATCTATGTGGTGGTGCAAGGATCGAGGAAGCCTCCTCTTTAGGCTTTTACACCTGATGTGTCCATTAATGATCTTGCTCATTTAGCTGCTTATCTTATGACCTTTTGTCGAGATTTTTTCTTCTCGAAAGACCCTATGATTTTCCTAATAAGATGATCTTTTTTATGGCTTCTCAATTTTCATTAGGTCAAAATATTCCCTTAGCTGATTTGAATATGGGTAATTTGTATGATTGGACTGATCGATTGCAGTCAGATTTGGAATGTTCATTTAGGAGATAGGATATTGTCAATGTTGTTCCTTTTATTGTGATAATTGTCGGTTTGTTTGAAAATTTTCCCAGTGTTGGTCCGAAGCCTCCGAAATATGAAGTTCCTTCCGATGGTGATTTATCTATCTGGATTATAAGGTTGTCATTGAAGGTGGCCCATGGTTTCGTTGGTATCTTGGCTACCTTGATAGATAAAGAAAAACTATTTTGTGTGAATCCTTATAGAGAGGATATATATGTTTATAAGGCCAAGATTTTTTGTGAAAATGGTGGTTTATATTCCAGCATTGAGCGATGTGATGGATAACATTCGAACATCCAATGTACAAGCATTATCGGTACTTCATCCTAGGATTTTTCCTTTTTGACGAAGTGGGATTATATTATGGTATTGCATTATCCCGAACGTGTCATATTCTAATTTAGGTGTGACCAAACTACTCTTGATTTGATTACGATGAAAAAGAAATTGGTTAAGAAGTTGTGTGCTCTGGCATTTGGTACTTTTACTTAGCATGGGGCTGCTACCAAATTTCATGGCAGGCTTATTCGCTCTGGTAATGCTAATGGGTTTTCGATGTCATTGCGAAATTTGTATTTGGTACATCAGGCGAATTTGATTAGGATTTGCGTATATGGAGCTACTATCATACGTCCGAGGGTAACGATCTTGGTTGTTGATGAAACACTTTGGCTTCATAAGGCTCAAATAAGGTTGAATTTTTTTGTAGGTTTTCTAGATTCCATAAAAAAGGAGGTTGGCTTGGAAAGTGAACCGAACGCTATGTTTGCCAAACTTAGAAATTCCACATCCTAAAAGGAAAATATGAGTGATGTATGTGATATAATTAGTGGGTTAAAGAGACCAAAGAAAGTTGATAATCTATTTTCTTCTGAGCGTAGATCGAAAGGTATTACTTCCAACATATTGAAATGAATATCAACAACGATTGTTGGTTTTGAGAATTTAGGTTTCGATAGTGATTCGGATGTTGGGGATATTGATCCTCGGGTTTTAGTCAATATGAAATCTTTATTAAAGGGTAAGGATGATTATGTAGAGAGTGTGGAAAATATCAATGTGACAGAGCATGCTCTTAAGTGAAAAAGGTTAACTAGGGCTACAAAGAAGATGACCAAAAACGAATGACCCATCAAGCTACCCCGTGTTCGATTTCTATCTTTATTTTAGAGGAAAATGAGAAAGCTAATGAGATGGGTGAGGAAGATGAGGGTCGAGTTATTCCAAAAAAAATGGTATGTGACATTTTTATACTTGTTCGATTATGATTGATGATTGTTCTTCAGTTGTTATCTCATTGTGGTCAATTTGTAAGAGGGTAACACTATTGAGTCTAGAGAAATCTTTAATGGAAGGATGTTTGAAACATATCCTATTGGGGTTCCAAATAGCAATGTATTGTAAACTTCGATTGTGATGACGTTGGTGGCTTCTTCCTTGATTCCCACATTTGTTACCTTGCGCCTTGCGATTTTAGCCCCTTTCCAGTTTGGTCTCACCCTTATGTAAGGTTTCATTTGGCATTTTGTTATTGACTTTGGTGATTTTTGTGTTTGATAAATTAGTCTTATTTCCATTATCTGTAGTTTGTAGTAATGCTATAACATTAGTGTCAACATCATTAATTGTGAGTCTGTTATTGGGGAATTTCCTGAGATTATCTCATTGCTCCTGGCTTCGGTGTCATGTTATATTCTTCTCCTTTGGCTAATGAAAATGATTTGATACGTGTTTCTGTTTTAACTAATGTATTAGACGTTGGGGTGGGGTTTCCAATGGCCTTAATAATGTGGTGGTATCTATTGTGAATAATGAATCGGTTGTTCCAAAAGTGGTTATGCCATCATCACTGGCCATTTCGATGTCTGGTGTGGTAGGTGTATCGAATGCTGACTTGAGTATTCCTAGTGCAACTTCATTTTTCTCGTTGGTGTCTCTACAAACTGTTCCAACTTTGGTTTTTGAGGAAATTAATGTTTGTGCGGCTAATGTCCCCAGTCTTGGTACAATGGGTTTGAGTATTCCCAACCCTATTGCGATTAGTTCGAATGTCTCTATGGTCAATGTGCTTGTGTCCAATGTCCCTAGTGTTGATTTGATTGTATCAAATTTATCGAGTGCTGGCATGGTTATTCCAAATGAGTCTAATCCAAGTACTCATATTGGTGAATGTTCTAATTTATTATTTGAAGATGCACTAAGGCTATCGATTGATGGTCGCCGATTTAGCGAAGAGTTAGTGAAGTTTTTTTCCATTTCTAGAGGGTGTTATTGTAAGGACAAAATTTTCAATTGAGTCTGTTGTATGTTTATTTGACTTATTCCCGAAACAAAACATGTTTAGTCATAGGTCGTATTTTTATTGTCACGATCCCACATAGATTATGATATATTGAAGTTTATTAAATATATTGTGGTAAAGCTTCAAATATTTATAGTCCAAATTTCGTCTTCAAGTCAAATTGTATTCTGAGATCACTCAGGTATGAATGTGTAATTTTAATGGGACTCGAAATTTATTTTAAATTGTTTAAGGATGTTATTTTATCAAAGCAATATTTTTTAAAATATTTTTAAACAGTTTGAAATGGTTTACACTTCGTTTTATTCTGATAAGGACGGATTAGAGTAGAGTTTTAAAGGGACTCTAATTCATTGTGTCATTCAAAACGACCAGACCAGTCGTTCGAGTGAGATGTCCATCTCGTTCGAGCGACAAGCCAAAGTCGCTTGAGTGAGATGCCGACTTAAAGGAATTATTTAAGGCGTGTTTCCCATGAGAATTTCGGGTGTGTGCAGTTTGAGAAATAGTTTTCGTAACAATACGTTTCTGTATAAGAGTTTTCTAAGGTTTTCCAAGTTTAAAACATCCTTAGAGTTTCCAAGATCCGAGTTTACATTAGTTTATGCTATTATTATCTTTGGTTGAACCAAGAAGAGTTGTTCTACATAGAACATTGTTGGGTTTTGCAGTGAAGAAGCAGAAGTGCTGTGTTCAACATCGTAGACGTTACAAGCCATATCGGTGGACACCGAGGCACTCAAGGAGGAGACTGTTGCGGATAGTTATCGCGAAAGGATTCACGTGGGTACTGTGAGAGGAGTGGTTGAAGATCAGAAGAGCTTCAAGTCTCATGGGGATTGAGTCGTTGAGTAAGACTTATGTCTGTTCCTTATAAATCCATATTCATAGTGATTGTCTGGCTTGGGTCGTCCGATATTTTTTTCCTTTGTGGTTTCCTCGTACATCCAATTTTGTGAGAATTCTTTTCCTTACTTTACTTGCTTTAATCACTAGATGCATGTTTAGGATTAATCAAGATAAAATTTGGTTAAGTTAAAATTGGTTCAAAACGTTGTGCGAATTAAAAATTGAAAAAGGGATTTCGTAAAAGAAAATTGTTTTGTCATCCTAAAAACACTTTTCGCATAGTATAAAAAGGGTCCTACAAATTAGTATCAGAGCCAGAAACATATTTTTATTGTGTTGATCCCTTTTTCTTTTAAGGATGAATTTTAGTGGTTTTAAAAGTTTTCCTGATCCTATTTTTTATGGCACAAATTATTCCTATTGGAAAATACGAATGAGAAGTGCTTTAAAATCCATTGATAAGCGTGTGTGGTTAGTAGTAGAAAAGGGTTGGTCTCCACCAGTCACACAATAGGGTGAGGTCACTAGTTTGAAACTCGTTGAGTCATGGATCGAGGCTGAACATAGGGTTGTACTTTACAACTCTAAGGGTTTGCACTTTATTTCTTCACATTTCACACCGGAAGAGTATAATAGAATTATGACTTTTGAAACTTCTATAAGGACACAAATTTTCAATTGAGTCCATATATAGTTTTGGCTCAATTCCGGACAAAAACATTTATTCATAGGATTGTATTTAATTGTAATATTCTCAACCTATGAAGAGTTTGTTGAAGGCATAGCGGCAAAGAGTATAAAGCTTCATCAATATGCCGGTTTGCGTGCCTTATTTCTACGTCATCAATCATAGTTTCATGATCCCAAGGTATGAATGCAATTATATATATATATATGTAGGAGCTTGGAACAAGTTTAATTGGGTGTTAGGTTTATTTAAAACTGTTTTTTATTTTCACAAAGAATTTATTAAAACTTTAAAATAAGTTTATAAAGTTTTCTGGGCTAAAATCGAATTTTTCAACTTTCTGGAAGTTCGTTCGATATGTCGTTCGAACCAGATGTCGTTCGAACGAGATTGTCGTTCTAACGAGATTTTGTAACAACCCGCGTAATTTTGGGTTATTTTAATTAATTTCTGAAAAATGGAGGAAAATAAAGCTTTAGATAAAATTATTTTTATTGCTCAAATATGTTGAATATTATATTTTAAGGCGAGAATTTCAAACGGTTTCGAAAACGGAGTTAAAATGGATTTTTAAATGTTTTTAACTCTTGGAATTCTAAATCGGTGAACTGTCAAAATTCCTGAAGGATCGATCGACCTCCCCTGATTTAGTGAACAACAAGTAATTTTCAAGAGTTGTTTTGGATTCCAACTCTTCATTTCTTTGCATTATAAAAGGAAGTCGTGGGCAACCTTTTAACGTACTTTTGGCACAAATTTTGGCAGCAAATATATTTTATATTCCTCTTCTTTTTATATACACATTGGCCCTTGAGATTTTTGAGTTCCAACCTTAGATTAGAGGTGTTCTTGGGGCTATTATGTTGGAGGTTCTTGGAGGATCTTTTGTAGATCTTTTGAGTTGATCTTGAGGATGTGATCATTGGTTTCTCATCATGGTTTGAGGTATGGGGTTTTACACAAGATGCTCCTTAAATCTCGCGAGTGTCATTCTCTTTGAATTCTTGTTAATTGAACTCATATTTGAATTGATAAATTCATTGAAATCCGGAAAATAATTGTTGAAATTATTTTGATTCATGTGGTATCATTATATTGTTGATGAGCACATTGTCATGAGATTTTAATATGGCACGGATGTTGAGTACCCGCCAAAATACCTATTCCCGGGCTATGGCTTGATAAAGCATATGCGAATGGGGTGAGGTCTGGTGACCCATTGATGTGTTGTTGAGAAATTTATTGATAAAATGCTGTTGAGATTTGCGTTTGATTTGAATATTCGTACTCGTGTTGTTACGCTTTATTCATCGCTAAAATATATTTGTTGAGCATCTTTCTTGTCGTATTGTGTACTTCCCCATATTTTCTTTTAGTGGCAGGTTAGCGCGGATTTTGGGGCGCTATGGAGATTGATTTTAGCGAGTTTACTTGGGAAAGATTTGTATTATTTTGATGCATAGAGCTTTGGAGATTTGTATTTTATTTTCGAGTTCGTTGTAATTTTAATTCGAGAGACTTGTTGTAGTTGAAGAGATTGAGATTAGTGGATTTATATTATTATGGGTTTATTTAGATGCTCTATACCTTGTTACTTGTGGATTTAGTTATTTTATCGAAGTGGCGCTCCGTTCGCTCTCCGCGGGCGAGCAGGGTGTTACAAATGGTATCAGAGCTTAGGTATACGGCAACCCTCAGGGCTTGGGTTTTGGGTTCATTGTGTGGTTAGCAATTTTTGGAGATAGCAAATTTTAGGTGATATTCGTGATAGGCATCTAGATTAGATGTGAGGAATTTATTTTTGAAGACAAAATTATTTTTGGAGATTGTTAGCCTGATTTTTTAGAGTTAGGCATTCGGCGAATTTCGAGGGCGAAATTCCATCGTTAGTGGGGAAGTGTAACAACCCGCGTAATTTTGGGCTATTTTAATTAATTTCTGGAAAATGGAGGAAAATAAAGTTTTACATAAAATTATTTTTATTGCTCAAATATGTTGAATATTATTTTTAAAGGCGAGAATTTCAAACGGTTTCGAAATCGAAGTTAAAATGGATTTTAAAAAGATTTTTAAATGTTTTTAACTCTTGTAATTCTAAATCGGCGAACTGTCAAAATTCCTGAAAGATCGATCGACCTCCCCTGATTTCGTGAACAACAAGTAATTTTCAAGAGTTGTTTTGGATTCCAACTCTTCATTTCTTTGCATTATAAAAAGAAGTCGTGGGCAACCTTTTAACGTACTTTTGGCACAAATTTTGGCATCAAATATATTTATATTCCTCTTCTTTTTATATACATATTGGCCCTTGAGATTTTTGAGTTCCAACCTTAGATTAGAGGTGTTCATGGGGATACTCTGTTAGAGGTTCTTGGAGGAGCTTTTGTAGATCTTTTGAGTTGATCTTGAGGTTGTGATCATTGGTTTGTCATCATGGTTTGAGGTATGGGGTTTTACACAATATGCTCCTTAAATCTCACGAGTGTCATTCTCTTTGAATTCTTGTTAATTGAACTCATATTTGAATTGATAAATTCATTGAAATCCGGAAAATAATTGTTGAAATTATTTTGATTCATGTGGTATCATTATATTGTTGATGAGCACATTGTCATGAGATTTTAATATTGCACGGATGTTGAGTACCCGCCAAAATACCTATTCCCGGGTTATGGCTTGATAAAGCATATGCGAATGGAGTGAGGTCTGGTGACCCATTGATGTGTTGTTGAGAAATTTATTGATAAAATGCTGTTGAGATTTGCGTTTGATTTGAATATTCGTACTCGTGCTGTTACGCTTTATTCATCGCTAAAATATATTTGTTGAGCATCTTTCTTGTCGTATTGTGTACTTCCCCATATTTTCTTTTAGTGGCAGGTTAGCGCGGATTTTAGGGCGCTATGGAGATTGATTTTAGCGAGTTTACTTGGGAAAGATTTGTATTATTTTGATGCATAGAGCTTTGGAGATTTGTATTTTATTTTCGAGTTCGTTGTAATTTTAATTCGAGAGACTTGTTGTAGTTGAAGAGATTGAGATTAGTGGATTTATATTATTATGGGTTTATTTAGATGCTCTATACCTTGTTACTTGTGGATTTAGCTATTTTATCGAAGTGGCGCTCCGTTCGCTCTCCGCGGGCGAGCAGGGTGTTACAAATGGTATCAGATCTTCTAACGAGTTCATACTGGAACTTCGTTAGAAGACTCGTTCGAACGAGATGCCAGGCGGGAACAGTTTTTGGCAGTTTTAAGCAGTTTTTCTCCCACTTCCCCACTTGTTTCTTAACCAACTTTTGTCAGACTTTATTATGTGCGGGAATAACATTTTGCAAATAATCTTTTTCATCTCCTACTAACTCCTAGAGAGTGTTTTGAGAGTAAAATCAAATAGGGAAAAAGATCATGTTTTGAGTATCAAAGAGAAAAATATACACCACTCTAGTTTACACCCAAATTAGTTTCTTCCAAATTCCCATATTCATATATTTTGCTTAGAGTTTGGCACCGGGTTCATCTCTTCCGTTCAAAGAAAAGTTTTGGGTTTTCTTCTACATCCCATAAAGAAAGAAGAAGAGTTTTTGTTGCGACATTACCCACTTGGAGAAAGGCTCCTTGTTCGTGTGATGGTGACCATACAAAGTTCGATCGGTGGACTCCGAGACCGCGGTGGAGCTCCGTGGTTATTCGCTAGGAAGAGGTATCTACAAGAAGAAGCATCGAGGCTTGAGAGGGATCGAGTCGTGTGTTGTAAGCCTTTATGTCTTGTATTTGTAAATTCCTTATCTAGTGGATTTGAGGCTAGGGCCGTCCGAGGTTGTTTCCTGTCTTGGGTTTTTCCTCGTACATCGCGGCGTAGTGGATTAATTGTTTATTTTATCTTTTGCAAAATCACCTAGAATCCATGCTTAGGTAAAAAGATAATATTGGTTTAATTTAATCACTACTTAATTAATTTGGTGCTTAATTATTTATTGGGTAAAGATTATTTAATTATTTATTGGGTAAAGATTATTTAAAATTGGTTTTGTTTAATCTCTACGTGTTTAATATTGGGTAATGTGTTGTTAATTAATTCTAGTCATTTGTTAAAATATGGTTTGGCCAAATTTGCTAATAATGAAAAATATGACTTAGGCAAATTTCTAGGACTTGGATTAATTATGTTTAAGTTAAAATGTTTTAATTGATTAATTTAATTTTACTCGGTTTAATTTTAATTTTGAAAAGGAAATTAAAATTTGGTGTTCATTTGTTTTGTTGAACCACCGCTCATCTTCACGCTTTCGCATCGTGATTTACACAAAAAGGAAATTTTACTTCAAAATTGGAGGCCTCGTGTTCCTACAAATTGGTATCAGAGCCAAAGCGATAAATTATTTCGTTAAAGATCCTTTAAATAATTTTTGGTTAAAATGGAATTTTCCCCATTTTTAAAATTTTCTATTTTCGATGGTTCAAACTACGCGTATTGGAAAGCGCGTATGAAATCATCACTAAAATCTATCGAATAAAGGGTTTGGATGTCTGTAGTTAACGGGCAGTCTCCACCAACTCATTTAGTTAAAAATGAACGTGTTCCCAAACCGGCCGATAGATGGACTGAGAATGAGTTTAAACTTTCAAATTTTAATTCCCGTGGTTTGAATGCCTTGTTTAGCGTTGTCACGCCGGATGAATTCCGACGCATTATGACGTGTGAGACCGCTAAAGAAGCTTGGGATATTTTACAACTCACTCATGAAGTTACAAGTGTCGTTAAAGCTTTGAAACTCCAAAACCTCACCACTCAATTTGAAACTATCAAAATGAACGATAATGAAACTTTTGATGAATTTTATGCTAGACTGTCCGATATTGTCAATTCATCTTTTAACTTGGGAGAGAAAATACCCGACAACCGTGTTGTAAAGAAAATTTTAAGGTCCCTTCCCGATAGATTTATTCCAAAAGTGACCGTTTTAAATTCTTTACCAACTTTAGCCTCTACGAAATTAGAAGAGCTCGTAGGTGACTTACAAACCTATGAACTGGATATGTTTCCCTCTAAAACTGAAAAGAAAATTGAAAAAGGTGTTGCTTTAAAAACCCGAAAAGAGGTCAAATAAGTAGTAGAGAGCGAGAGTGATAGTGACTCGGAAGACATGGCTTTGTTTGCTCGTAAATTTAGAAAATTTCTTAAATTTAACAAAGATAAATTTAAAAATGATTTTAAGAAATTTGAAACTTCTAAGTATGACAAAGCCGAGAAGATCCCTAAACCTATCAATGAACAATTAAATAGGGACGAGTCAAATAGGTGTTTTGGTTGTGAGGGTTATGGCCATAGGGCTTCTGAGTGCCCCACTAAACTAAGGAAAGGGGGTAAACGGCCCATTTCATATAATGCGACCCTTAGTGATAGTGATAAGGAAGAGGGACACGATTCCCCCACAAAGCCAAATTTTGTGGCTTTTATGGCTAGTCATGTGAGTACCGAAAGTGAATCTTCTCATGAAGAAACTCAAACTCATGACACTTCCGAGGTCAAAGTTTTTTATTCCCTTGTTTTTGATGATAGTGAGAGTGGAGAAGAAAGAGAAAGTGAAGATGAAGAAGAGGTTAATGTGAGTGAACTTCAAAATGCTTTTCAAGAACTTTATAAAGAATCTATTAAATTGAAAAGAGCTAATTTGAAGTTAGAAGCTTGCTTAAGAGAGAGTGTTAAGGTCGTTGATGATAGTATGTTGCTTGAAGACCTTAGGACACGAGAGAAAGCTCTTCTAGAGAAGCTTGAATATATAGAAGGCGAGAGAGATAGCCTTAGGGGTTTAATGGAATCCTTGAAAAGGGATCTTCTTGCTTTTGAAGAGCGAAATGTTTTATTAGAGTCTAATATTTTAGAATTACAAAATAAATTAAAAGACTCTAGTAATGTCAAATCTGATTTGGAGTGTCGTTCGGAAAAATTAGATAAAATCTTAGGAACGGTCCAAATTAAAAATGACATGTGTGGTTTAGGCTTCAATACTTGTAATGAATCTTCTCATAAAGCCAAAACCAACGTTTTAGGAGAATCTACTAGGAAAGATTTTAAAGATCACTCCATAGGTAAATCTTTCGACATGTTTTTACCTGTTCACATTGTGGTCGAAAAGGTCATCTTAGGAAATTTTATTTTGATCTTAAACGAATTCCGAGAAAATCCCAACATAAAGCAACTGTTGATACCAAATTTAGTTTGCTGATATGGCTCAATTAAGTGGAGACACGTGGTAATAGCAAACACTTCTGAACAACACCTTGCCTTCGAGGAACTCAATTTCCCCGACCAACTCAGATACTCCGAGCAGTAGGTGCTCTCCGAGGAACTTTACTGAACCGAGCAACTCATGGATAGCGAGATACTTAGGCGATCCGAGCAGCTTAGGCGGTCCGAGCTGCACCTCGATCAGAGCATTTATTACCAGACAATTAAGAGGATTAAATGCGCATTAAATGCTGATTATTATCATACAGATGTATACGCTTATTGAACAGCTATGTATTATCCTTTCACATGTACAGCCTCAGGGCTATAAATACATTGTATCATCCTCATTGTAAGGGGACTGGGAATTTCTTGGTAAAAACCTTGTTATCGAGAAGCCCCAAACACTAAGCAATTACAAAAACAGTGGACTTAGGCCATTCTTTTAAGGCTGAAGCACTTTAAAAATTCTTTTTTCTTATTTATTTTATCTGTGATTAAATAATTAGAGATAATCTAATTTCTTACATCAACAGATTGGCACCGTCTGTGGGAAACGACTGAAATTTTCGTTTTTCACCAAAACAATTTGTCACCAATGGCTGATAATCCTGAATCCAGTAATCGAAACATTGGAAACCCCCCGAATCCATCCGCACATCCAAATGTCCAAGATCTAGCTGGAATTATGGCCAGTTTGGCTCAAGGACAGACGGCTATGCAAGAAACTATGCGACAACTCATGCAAACTATCCAAGGTGGAGCATTGACCTATTCAGGACAACGAAGTGTTCAAAGAAATACCCGTTTAGTTTCTTCACGCATTAGGCAAAGCAATTCATATCGTACTGAGAAATCTGATGATTTTTCTTATCAACCGGGTCGAACTTCGTCAGTACGAGCCACAGATACTGAACAACACATCACTCTCTCTCTAGAAAGGACTAGTGCACTGGATAGATTAAGTAGGGTATCTCCTTTTGATCGATTGGGCCCTAGGAAGAATAAAAGTCCTCCTAAGGCTGTGTCGAGAAACTTTCAACGACCATCTGATCTAAGAGAAGGTTCTGCCCAATCGCACCCAGTTGCTCGTCGAGATAGATCTCAGGAAGCGACTTCAACACGATCAATTGCTAGAACCGACAGGCCCGAGGAGGGAAAGGATGCATGGAAAGTCTCTATTCAAAGGTTGGAGGATAGACTAGGGGAAATGGTTAAGGCCAAGAATCCTCTACAAAGAACCTTTGTCCAAGGGACGCCTTTTGTACATGCAATTGTGGATTTTCCCACACCATCGATGTTCAAAGCACCTGTCGTGACCCCTAAATATGATGGAAAAACTGACCCTGTCCTTCATATAGAACAATACCAAGCTGTTGCCGACATCTATGCCGTGCCAGACGAGATGAGATGCAGGGCATTTTCGGGAACTCTTACCGGATCTGCACAAATATGGTACAATAATCTTCCTCGGGGGAAGATATCAACTTTCTTTCAATTGGCCGAGCTCTTCATTGGAAATTTATATTTTGGAGAAAAACCAGTTAAACGAGTTGCACATTTGTTAAGCGTTAGACAAAAAATAGGTGAGAGCACCAGGGATTACATAACTCGTTTCAATAACGAGAAGCTTGAAGTTATTGATTACGAGGAAAAGACAGCAATTACAGCTTTGATGAGTGGACTGTTGCCCAATAAGTTGTACTATACTTTGGCCAAATATCCACCCAGAACCATGTCAGAACTATTGGTAAAACCGTCCAAAATTATGAATGCCGAGGAGGCTATGACTGCGAAGAAGAGCATGGACACCAAAGAGACCAAGGTGGAAGTTGATAAGGCTAAGAAGAAAGAACATAAGAACAATGGTGGTGACAAGCAGTCAAAAACAAAGCCATCATGGGAAGTATTGAAGAAATTTGAAAATTATACTCTTTTGAAAGTAGACATAAACCATGTCCTGGAAGAGATCAAGAACAGCGAGGAACTAAACTGGCCTGAGAAAATAAAGTCGGATCCTGATAAGAGAAATAAGGCCAAATACTGCGAGTTCCATAAAGACCATGGTCACATAACTAAAAATTGCATAGCTCTCCAGAATGAAATCGAAGCACTCATCAGACGAGGAAAGCTGATCAAGTATGTTGATCGAAGAAATGAAAGAAAAAGCAATGACCGAGCAAGGCAGAGGTCTAGATCTCCTCGTCGATCAGAAGAAAACAAGAAAATAGATCATGAAGATGATCCAGAAGACGACCCTGATCTCCAAAAGAAACCAAGACAACCAGAACGTGAGGTATTTTTAATTCATTTTGGATCATTTGATTGTAACGTTATTACAGGTGGAGATGCAGGAGGTGGGGACCTTACTGCGGAAAGGAAAGCTTACCTCAATGAAGCTTAAGCTCGTTCATACATTCAACGAATAAATCTAGCTGAGGATGATCGCCCGAGGAAGGTGAACAAAGAAAAATTAGTCATTGGTTTCTCCAAGAACGACCTCGCATGTGTACTATATCCTCATGATGATCCACTGGTGATCAAAATGAGGATGAAGGAAGTAATAATCTCAAGAGTACTGGTGGATAATGGTAGCTCGGCGGATATCATGTTCTACTCATGCTTCGATAGTTTAAATCTGAAGTTGTCTCAATTGGAACCTTATCACAGGCCCCTCCTTGGGTTTGCTGGCGAGAAAGTTTTTCCACTTGTGACGATCAAGTTGGATATGTTTATTGGCACATGGCCCGCTTATCGAACAGAAAGAGTACGTTTCTTTGTGATGGATAAGAATGTCCAGTTAGCTTACAATATCATTATAGGAAGGGTAAGATTGAAGAAGTTCGAAGCAGTACCATCTACGGTACATCAATGCCTGAAATTTCTAACCAATTTTGGAGTAGGAGTTGTAAAGGGTGACCAAAAAGTAGCTCGGGAATGTTACTACTCATCTGCTGAGCAGGAAGAACTGGAGGAATCTAGGAAAAAGACTACTACCTACCAAGTGGATGAAGGTGCAGAGATTGAAACATTGGATCCTAGAGACGAGTCGCAGCTCGTGAAAGGTCAGGTGGTGGAAGCTACTGATAATATCATTTTGGACGATGAACACCCGGAATGAACAACTCAGATAGGTTCGTCATTAGATGCCTCACTGAAATAGGAATTGATAGTTTTCCTAAAAATCAGAAAACAAACTTTTGCTTGGAGTCATGAGGATATGCCAGGAATAGATCCAAATTTCTTATGTCACGAACTCAATGTGAATAAGGAGATCAAGCCAGTGAAGCAGAGTAGAAGAGTGTTCAGCCCTGAGAAGAACCAAGACATACAAGAGGAGGTTGAGAAGCTCCAGAAAGCTTGCTTTATTGACGATGTCAAATATCCATACTGGTTGGCAAATGTAGAAATGGTGAAGAAGAAAACAACAAATGGAAGATGTGTGTAGATTTTACCGACCTTAACAAGGCATGCCCGAAGGATCATTTTCCTTTGCCCCGAATTGATCAATTAGTGGATGCTACCTCGGGACACGAGTTGTTGAGCTTCATGGATGCTTATTCTGGTTACAACCAGATTAAAATAAAACCTGAAGACGGGGAGAGTACCTCTTTCATTACCCCTAGGGGAACTTATTGTTATAATGTTATGCCTTTTGGTTTGAAAAATGCAGGTGCAACATATCAGCGGCTGATGAACAAGTTGTTTGCAGATCAAATCAGTTGCAATATGGAAGTTTATGTTGATGATATGCTGACAAAGAGCAAGAAAGTTGCTGACCATCTAATTGACTTAGGCCAGACCTTTGATCAACTAGATAAATATCAAATGAAGTTAAATCCAACAAAGTGCATATTCGGAGTACGAGAAGGCATGTTCCTCGAGTATATTATCAACCAATGAGGTATTGAAGCAAACCCTAAAAAGATCAAAGCTCTATTAGGGCTTCAATCTCCAACGACGAAGAAGGAAGTACAAAGTCTCACAGGGCGAGTGGCATCACTTAACATATTTGTATCACGAGCAATGGATAGATGCCTTCCATTCTTGAAAACACTCCGAAAAACGTTTGAATGGAATGAAGAATGCGAGAAAGCCTTTCAAGAGTTGAAGAAATATCTGGGAGCACCTCCACTATTTTCTAGGCCAGTGATGGGAGAAAGATTGTACTTATATCTGGCAGTTTCAGAAAATACAGTTAGCTCGGCATTAATAAGAGTGGAGGATGGAGTGTAAAAACCAATTTATTACACTAGTAAGGCCTTCCAAGGAGCATAGATCAGATATCCAAGATTGGAAAAGTTGGCATTGGCGTTGATCGAAGCGAGTAGAAGAATGAGGCCATACTTCCAGGCTCATACCATAGTCGTGTACACCGATATGCCGTTGAGGCAAGCTCTTCATAAGCCAGAAAAATCAGGGAGATTGATTTATTGGGCAATAGAACTCGGTGAATATGATATAATTTATGAGCCTAGATCGGCACTAAAAGGGCAGGCAGTAGCAGATTTTATAGCAGAGTTCACCTACCCTGATACCTCCGAGGAGCAAAATCCAGATGCTGACCAACCTGTGGATGTTACAGGATCATCAAATTTAAACCCCGATCAACTTACGCTGGTCGACGAACAAAAGAAGTTGGTCGACGAGCAAGAGAAGTTGGTCGGCGAGCAAGAGAAGCTTGTCGATGAGCATCAAGAAGCGTTAGATAAGGACAAAAGGAAGCAACAAATGTTTTACCGAGGAACTCTGTCCAATCAAAAATTTGAAGATGAGGTACCTATATGGAACCTATATGTGGATGGCTCATCTTGCACTACAGGCTGTGGGGAGGGGATTGTTTTAAACAGCCCGGATGAGGTCGATATGGAATATGCTCTGCGCTTCCAATTCAAAGATTATAATAATGAGGTTGAATATGAAGCTATGATTGCAAGCCTTAATCTGGCAAAAACCATGGGGGCAGAGCAAGTTATTGTATTCAGTGACTCGTAGTTAATCGTAAATCAAATACTGGGAGTATATGCAGCCAAAGGAGAATTAATGATCAGGTATCATGCAAAAGCGATGGAAATTTTATTAAGTCTAATGGCAATGCATATAATTAGAATACCAAGATTGTAGAATGCTAAAGCAGATGCCTTAGCTCGTTTAGCATCAGCCACACTCACCAAGCTACAAAGAATAATCCCAATTGAAGTCTTGACTAGTCGGAGCATAGATAAAGATCTTATGATGAACTTTATTACCCTTGATTTAGGACCATCTTAGATGGATCCTATTAGGAATATATTGAAGAAGGGTATTTGCCAACTGATAAACTCGCAGCCAAGAAACTAAAGTTTAAAGTTGCTCGTTATGTATTAACCAATGGTGTTCTATATAGACGAGAAATTATAGATTGCTTGCAGAGATGTGTACATCCCTCCAAGGTGAAAGACTTGATCGAAGAAGTCTATGAAGGGTCTTGTGGAGCTCATGTAGCAGGTCGGACACTTCTACAAAGGATAATGATGTAGGGATACTATTGGCCAATAATGAGGGTTGATTGCATAGCCTATGCAAAAAAATATGACAAATGTCAACGCTTCTCCACTATCCAAAAAACTCCCCAAGCATTTTTGACACCCATTACTTCCCCTTGGCCATTTGCCATGTGGGGAATTGACTTGGTTGGGCCACTTCCAATGACCAGAGGAAGATTTAAATATCTCGTCGTCGCAGTGGATTACTTTACTAAGTGAGTGGAAGTCGAGCCTCTTGTCGACATGACGTACGAAAAAGTGTACCAATTTATTTGGAAAAATATCATATGTAGATATGGTCTTCCCTATACATTCATCACCGACCATGGAACACAATTTGATAATGAGGAGTTCACTGCATACTGTCATCAGTCGAACATACAAAAAATCCACTCTGTACCAGGCCATCCCTAAAGCAATGGGCAAACTGAAGTGACGAACAGGACACTGTTGAATGGCTTGAAGAAAAGATTAAATGATGCAAAGGCAAATTGGATCAACAAGCTACATTATGTACTGTGGGCTTATCGTACTACTCCCCGAGCAGCAACAGGAGAATCTCCATATATGCTGGCATTTGGAAGTGAAGCTGTTATACCTGCCGAACTGGGCCTCCCAACACACCGAGTGCTGAACTTTAATTCCCCTGTCAGCGACTTGATGAGAAGGTTAGACTTGGACATGCTCAAGGAAGTTAGAAAAGAAGCAGCCATCAGGAATGCTGTTTACCAGCAACGAACAGCTTTGTTCTACAACAAGAGAGTGAAGAAATGCGACCTGAAAGAAGGGGACTATGTGCTAAAGAAAGTAATTCAAAAACACAATAAACTGGAAGCTAACTGGCATGGGCCCTACAGAGTAACAGAGGTTGTTCGACCAGGGACTTATAGAATTAAAACTTTAGAAGGGGAGGAGTTTAAGAATGCATGGAATGCAGAGCATCTTCATAAATATTATCAGTAGTTTCATCTCTATGTAATGCAGTTTTCTTCGATATGAATAAATTTTTGGTTATTTTGCCCAATTCTCTCTTTTTATTGAAAATATTTCGGAGTACTAGTTCTGCACACTATGCATCAAGCCCAAAAATACCAACTCCGGTTGGTTGGGAAGAAAATCCACCAACTATAAGTTGGTCGGGAATAAAAATTTCCCAGAAATACCAACTCCGGTTGGTTGGGAACAAAATTTCCCAGAAATACCAACTCCGGTTGGTTGGGAACAAAAATTTCCCAGAAATACCAACTCCGGTTGGTTGGGAACAAAATCCACCAACTATAAGTTGGTCGGGAATAAAAATTTCCCAGAAATACCAACTCCGGTTGGTTGGGAACAAAAATTTCCCAGAAATACCAACTCTGTTTGGTTGGGAACAAAATCCACCAACTATAAGTTGGTCGGGAATAAAAATTTCCCAGAAATACCAACTCCTGTTGGTTGGGAACAAAATCCACCAACTATAAGTTGGTCGGGAATAAAAATTTCCCAGAAATACCAACTCCGGTTGGTTGGGAAGAAAATCCACCAACTATAAGTTGGTCGGGAATAAAAATTTCCCAGAAATACCAACTTCGGTTAGTTGAGAACAAAAATTTCCCAGAAATACCAACTCCGGTTGGTTGGGAACAAAATCCACCAACTATAAGTTGGTCGAGAATAAAAATTTCCCAGAAATACCAACTCCGGTTGGTTGGGAACAAAAATTTCCCAGAAATACCAACTCCGGTTGGTTGGGAAAAAAGTCCACCAACTAAGGTTGGTCGAGAATAAAAAAAAATTACCAACTAAGGTTGGTCGAGAACGAAAGACACCAACTCCGATTGGTCGGAAACAGTTGGTTATGGCATTTTAAATAGTTGGTCAAAAAACGAAATATCATCAACTCTGGTTGGTCGACAAATAATTATCATCAATTTAAGATAGTCAATAATAAATTTTCACCAACTTTAGTTGATCAGCAATTTAAAGTAACACAAAATATTTCTATCTTTTTAACAGATATACGTGCACATTCATGTTTTGCAAAATATTTCCAAGACAATCGAAATTGCAAGTAAAACTAGAAGTCTTTCATTAAATCTAGAGCAAAATACATCAAGAATGAAATACATATTAATTATTACATCAAGATTCCTATTCTATTGGTTTCTTTCCCTCTGATTTTGAAACAGGTTCCTCGCCAGCAGGAGGATCGTCTAAAGCATAAGGGGAATTTATGAAATATAGGTCTTTGAGCATCCTGATGTTCATCACAGATGGCCGATCGAGTAGATGCTCCGGGCGAGATATCTCAACATTGGAATGGAGACTGTAGTCGCCAAGATATTTAGAAATCAAACACTGAGGGATTGCCCGAGCAGGAATCCAGCTCATGTCGAGTTTGAATGGTGGCACTGGCAGGTCAAGCAACCCAGGATTATAGTAATCCCACAAATAGTGACCTTGTTCCAATTGTAGCACACCCAAGGCATTTAACCATCCTTGCTTATACCCCTCGTTGTTCGACTGCTAAATTCGGTCATCAAGGTGATAGAGGGCTTCATTATAGCCAGCCATCCAAAATTCTCTAGGTTGCTTGTGGAATTGATAAGTCAACCTTTCCAGCTGCTCGTGGAGATTTTTTACGAAAAGTTTTTTATTCTCCAAGGCAGACTTTTGTGCAAAGAGCTGCTCATCCAAATTCATAATTTTCTTGGACATCTCTACTAATGTTTGATTCTTCGCCATTAGCTGAAAGGCCTGATTCTCCAAAGCTGATTGAGTTCTTTGCTCTTCAATAGTAAGCTGAGCAGCTCTTGATCATCCCCAAGAACCTCTTGATCAATTGCGAGAAGAAGTAGAGGCTCCAGTTTTCTTCACAGTCTCTAATTCGTCTCTCAAATTGGCATTTTCGACCTCAAAGAAAGAAAAACCCTCGTCGTTGACAGGGACTAAGGCGTTCGAGGAAGATGCTGCAGACTTCAACTGAGATATCTCTCCTCGCAGGTTATTATTTTCCCGCTCCAGCAACTTAGCTATCTGTCTGTGCTCTTCGACCTCGGTCTTCAAAGTTCTCTCCCTCACATCATAGGCAGCAATCAATCTATCATATCCTTTATCAGCACTTAGTTGCTGATACTTCTTCTCATATCCCTGGTGCAAAAGGGCTGTAGACTCCTTGTATTGTTGTTGAAGCTCCTCAAGAGTGCCCTGGAGGTCTTCAATCATTTCATAATACGCTACATTGTTAGCCACTACCCGATCGAGCAGACACTTTAAATACTGGTAGGCTTCAACTGCTTGCTCGGAAGCATCTTGACCGAGAATATCAACGATTTGATCTTCAGTCATATCTGTATGACCAGCTTTGAAGTACTCATTGCATTGTCTCAATAATTCTATATCATGAGCTGACAAGAGTTCCATTCTGGCCATAAACTAGTAAAGAAAAAAGATGGAAAGAATCAATAAAATGCATACAGAGCGAGAAGAAGAGAATCAACAGTATGAACAATCAAAATTTCAAATTTTATTGCATCATAAAAGAGAAGTACATAGTTCAGAGTTACATTTGATAAAGAAAATAAAACAGAGAGAAAAGTCCAAACAACTCTACACCTTCTCCTTGTCTCCCATAACTTTCTCGGGAGGCTGGGATGAAGAGGAAGGTTGCTCGAATGGCACAGAAGATTGCTCGGTGGGTGCTGGAAGCTGATCGGCTAAAATGTTGGCTAACTGGAGCTACTCGGTAGGAGTAATAGTTAGTTAGGGCTATTCGTAGCGAAGTTCAATAGTAGGTACTTGATCCCCGACATCATAGAAGATTCCTCGGAGGCAGCTTCATCCTCTTCTTCTTCCTCGGGAGTAGGAGGGGGGCCAAGAATGTGTCGCTGAAATAGGTCAGAGTTCTCATCGACATTCATCTTTGTCAGAGCAACCACCCAACCATCCCTGAAGTATTTGAGGCTGCCATACTCCATTTGTGAGACCATGGCAGCCAAACCCTTATTCCAACCTTTATCCCAGCCAGCACTGAAGGACGTTTTCACAGCCAATTTTCTTTTCACTTTCTCTGAGGAAAGCTTCTGAGACAGAAGTTCTTTAGCAGCCTTCAATTTATGCTCCACTTCTTCCTTCTGACGACCTACTTCACGAAGCCTGTTTAACTCTTCCTCAGCAGACTTGAGCTTACTTTCAAGCTCTCCAGCATTTTGGAGATTCCCCTCGAGCTCTTTGTTCTTCTCCTCCAAGTCTTTTATTTTCTTCTCCAACCCCTTGGAGACTTCAACAGCTTGATCCCTCTCCTGCTCAGTGGAATTAAGCTATTTCTCCCAAGCATCTTTATCATCGACATACTTCTGACGAGAATTTTTTAAAGACTGTGTCAGACCAACAAAAGGCTGCTCTACACCACCAGAGGAGATGTACGCCTTGATGGCTTCGTCCTTCTTCAGAATTGTATTGAAAAAAGTTACCAACTGGAAAAAAAAATAACTGTAAGTTAATGCTAGCACATAACATGGAAAAATGAAAGTTTAGATTAGCAATACTTACTGAGGCAATGTGTTGAGCTTCCAAAGTGGTAGCCCTATCCCGGGAAAGATTTTCTTCAATACCTTGGATCTCGGGGATGATCCAAGACTTCACCGAGCTCATGGCAGAGCTCGGAGCAACAAAAGTGGGAACACCACTTCCAGTAGTTGGGGGCTGAGAGATGGATCCAGCCAAATTGACCGAGAAGCTCTTCTTCAGCTTCCTCATGGGAACAGGAACATTCTCGACCAAGGATGTCGTCTTGGTCGGTGATATAACTATAACCTCGCTTGGAGAGGAAATAGCTACAACCTTGCTCAGATCCACAGGGGGCTTCTCGGTAACCTTCACAGTAACAGCTGGAGGAGGTGCATTAGGTTGTCCTGTCCCTTCTGGGACATCCTACTTGCTTTTTTTTTCCTCTCCAGCAACAGAGGAAGATTTCTCGAAGAGGGAAGGAGCTCTTCTTCTCTTCATTCTTTCACTCAGAGGAACATGTGACTCAGGTGAAGAACTTTCAGAAGCTAGTATTGGTTCTACGTCAGTTATCACTGGACGAGCAGTAAAAGACGAGGTGTAACTCTTGTACTGCAACAAGTATGAAGCTGATCTGATGTGTTCGTCAGTAATAATTTGATGCAAACCCCAGATAAGTTTCAGATGCTTTAAATTAACTTCTGTCTCTTTTGGTGACCTTCTCTTGCTGTCAACTGCAAAAAAATTAAAATTAAATATCAGTGACACATTTTATCAAACACAAAGAAAGCATAATTTCAAAAATAAATTAAAATAAAAATAACCTATCCCATTGCCATATGGAGGGAATCTAGGACCCTGATACACATCATTTCCACTTAGCGGAGCATGTTGCCAATTTTTCATAACAACACCATGCTCGAAGTAGTCCATGTTGGCATCTGGGAGATTGACGACTAAAGCCCTATTTAAAAACCTAGTTTTCAAGTAAAAAATACTGTCGCTGACAGCCCATCTATAGCAAAACATAATTTCTGGAATTCCTAAATGAGTTCCATGAATCTGATTTAACCTATGAACTCCATTAACTATTCTTCATATATTGGGGGCTATTTTTGCAGGAACCACGTCAAAATATTGACAGAATTCCAGACACAAGGGGTTTGGAGGAAAAGAAAAGCCACATTCAGATATAAAGAGACTGGGGAGCCAATGTCCCTCAGCCAAACGAAAATGATCTGAAGGTTCAGAAAGTTCCTCTAAAACGACCCATGAAGGAATAAAGAAATCAGAACGAAAGTTATCAAGCGACTCAATAAGGTAAACCATGATGAATAAAGGAAATAAAAAAGAAGGAAGAAGATCTTACAGAAAAAGGATGGATCAGTTGACAACGAACGATGGAAGGAATGAACGCACAAGATAGAGAAGAAATGAAGAAACATATTTGAAAAAGTGAAGAGACGATAGGATTTTCGGCAACGCTTAAATACCTTACCTTGGGAAGGAGTAAAAAATAATGATTACAAAGGGAGACATTTACGCTACTGACGGCTAAAAGGACAAAAAGGGCGCGGAGATCGAAGAAGTTAGAAAAATTTGAAAAGTCTGATTCTATAAATTCGAAAAGAAAAATAAATGCAAAGAAGACACTCCTAAAATTCAGGATGACCATTTAATCTCGCCATATCTCGAGAAGAATGTTCCACACTCCTCATTCTCGAATTGTGAAATATTGGGGGCTTCTGTTGATACCAAATTTAGTTTGCTGACATGGCTCAATTAAGTGGAGACACGTGGCAATAACAAACACTTCTGAACAACACCTTGACTTCGAGGAACTCAATTTCCCCGACCAACTCAGATTCTCCGAGCGGTAGGTGCTCTTCGAGGAACTTTACTGCACCGAGCAACTTATGGATAACGAGATACTTAAGCGGTTCGAGCAGCTTAGGCGGTCCGAGCTGCACCTCGATCAGAGCATTTATTACCAGACAATTAAGAGGATTAAATGCGCATTAAATGCTGATTATTATCATACAGATGTATACGCTTATTGAACAGCTATGTATTATCCTTTCACATGTACAGCCTCAGGGATATAAATACATTGTATCATCCTCATTGTAAGGGGACTGGGAATTTCTTGGTGAAAACCTTGTTATCAAGAAGTCCCAAACACTAAGCAATAACAAGAACAGTGGACGTAGGCCATTCTTTTAAGGCTGAACCATTTTAAAAATTCTTTTGTCTTATTTAGTTTATCTGTTATTAAATAATTAGAGATAATCTAATTTTTTACATCAACAGCAACCAATGTATTTAAAATTCCTACACCCCAAGATAGTTATTCTTCATTAATTTGGATTAGGAAATTAGACTTGGTTGCCTTGCAAAATAGGGTTTTTGATTCTCATTTACTATCACATGCTTCCTCCCTTGCTAAATCTAAAGGATGAATGTGTTAGTCATTTTCATACTTTAGCGTTTGTACTTCATGCTATATTCCCATGCTAAATGTACGCTTGTTTAATCATTTTCTAGTTTATGCCCCATGCTTAATCACATGCTAGAATTGTGATTTTTGTTTATCTTTTGTATTATATTTCCTTCATTTTGTTTGCATTAAATGAAAAATACAAAAAGATTTTTGTTTATCATTTGGATTTTATCTCTTGATAATTTAAGCTTAATGAAAAATTCAAATGATTTTTGTTTGTCTTTTGAGTATATATTTTTTTATTTTTGGTTAAAAATTTTAAAAACTCAAAAAGATTTTATTTTGTGTGTATTTTAGTTTGACACACTTTAAGTGGCATATACTTGTGTTTGAATCCCTCCTTTAACGCTCTCATGTGGCTAGAACTTTTGGTTTAGATTATAAATCCTTATTATGTTCTTTACCATGCTTACATGGAGTAGTTGGATTTTGTGTTGTTTAAATGGATTCTATTTTTATATGCCTCTATTCACACATGCACGAGCTCTTTTGAATTTTTAACTTCATATGTATATTTGAGCTATGTGAGGTGTTCTCCTTCCAATCTTGTCATCTACATATTTGTGACTTAGGAGGACTAGTGCATGTCAAAATCCGTTGCACGTGAGATTTGTGTGAAAAATGAAAGCATGATAAATAAAAATGTGCACGGGAAAGGGCTCCGAAAGGACTAAGTGATCCTTTGCAATTGTAAGCCACCATTTTGAATGGACCTAAAAGAAATACGTGGTCCAAAGGCCTAAAAACAGAAAATATGGCATTAAAAAGAAAAAACAAATTGCCAAGGCCTATGTTTGATTGATATATTCATTCAAAATTAATATAAATGCTTATTGAGGGAGATTGGATGGTATATCAACGGTTTGCACAATGTCCGTTTATCCTAGTTGCATATCTCATGTCATGACTCTATTGGTTTGTAGAATCATCAATATGCTAGGCTTGTATGCATTGTGTATGTTTGTTCATTGAGTTCAATCTATATTCTCACATGAGGTTATACTCAAACGTGACGATGCTTGCAATCAAATGAGAACTCCGTGAACATTTATTAAGTGTTTGGGTCTAAATTTAATCGTTACTAGTTCACACCCCAACACTTCCGTTCCATATGACACATTTTTGCCATAAAAGTGTGCAAACTTATTATATTTTGTGTCATGTGTGTGTTTATATCTATATATATATGTGCGTGTGCATTGTTGATATATTTCTAGTACATACATACATACATATATATATATATATATGATAGTTTGATTTGCCTTTGCCTTGCTTTCTAGTCCTTCTATGCTTATACTTTAGTTTTGGTATCTATCTTGGATTAGTTATGCTTTTGTTGCCCATATGCTTTCATGTCTTATCACTTTAAGCTTCAATATGCTTTTATATTTGTTCTTTATCCTTTGCCTATTCCTGAACAAAAAGGGGGAGAAATGGTATCTTATCCTATTATAATCTTATCTAAGTTTAGGAGATTTAACTTAGGGGGAGTATCTAACTTCTTGGGTTAATCATTTTGATAAAGTGGAGAATACTGTGATATTCCCTATTCATTTTATGAGTTTGCTTAAGTGTGTAGGAATTCTTCTAAAAGCGGCATCTTTCAATGGCAAAGCGTTTGATCCTTGGGTTGAGTTAAGTTTGGGTGGGTTATGTTTTGAGTCTAGTGAGCTTGATAGACCTTTAGGATTTTTTTTTGGTTTTTGTCCCGGAATAGCCAAAGGGGGAGATTTGTAAGGACACAAATTTCCAATTGAGTCCATATATAGTTTTGGCTCAATTCTAGACAAAAATATTTATTCATAGGATTATATTTAATTGTAATATTCTCAAGCCTATGAAGAGTTTGTTGAAGACGTAGCGGCAAAAAGTGGCAAAGAGTATAGAGCTTCATCAATATGCCAGTTTGCGTGTCTCGTTTCTACGTCATCAACCATAGTTCCATGCTCCCAAGGTATGAATGCAATTATATATATATATATATAGGAGCTTGGAACAATTTTAATTGGGTGTTAGGTTTATTTAAAACTGTGTTTTATTTTCAGAAAGAATTTATTAAAACTTTAAAATAAGTTTATAAAGTTTTCTGGGCTAAAATCAAATTTTCCAACTTTCTGGAAGTTCGTTCGATATGCCGTTCGAACGAGATTGTCGTTCAAACCAAATGTCGTTCGAACGAGATTGTCGTTCTAACGAGATTTCTAACAAGCTTCTAACGAGTTCATACTGGAACTTCGTTAGAAGACTCGTTCGAACGAGAATGTCGTTCGAACGAAATGTCGTTCAAACGAGATGCCAGGCGGGAACAGTTTTTGGCAGTTTTAAGCAGTTTTTCTCCCACTTCCCCACTTGTTTCTTAACCAACTTTTGTCAGACTTTATTATGTGCGGGAATAACATTTTCCAAATAATCTTTTTCATATCCTAATAACTCCTAGAGAGTGTTTTGAGAGTAAAATCAAAGAGGGAAAGAGATCATGTTCTGAGTGTGTTTTTATCAAAGAGAAAAATATACACCACTCTAGTTTACACCAAAATTAGTTTATTCCAAGTTCCCATATTCATATATCTTGCTTGGAGTTTGGCACCGGGTTCATCTCTTCCGTTCAAAGAGAAGTTTCGACTTTTCTTCTACATCCCATAAATAAAGAAGAAGAGTTTTTGTTGCGGCATTACCCACTTGGAGAAAGGCTCCTTGTTAGGATGACGGTGACCATACAAAGTCCGATCGGTGGACTCCGAGACCGCGGTGGAGCTCAATGGTTATTCGCTAGGAAGAGGTATCTACAAGAAGAAGCGTCGAGGCTTGAGAGGGATCGAGTCGTGTGTTGTAAGCCTTTCTGTCTTGTATTTGTAAATTCCGTATCTAATGGATTTGAGGCTAGAGCCTTCCGAGGTTGTTTCCCGTCTTGGATTTTTCCTCGTACATCGCGGCGTAGTGGATTAATTGTTTATTTTATCTTTTACAAAATCACCTAGAATGCATGCTTAGGTAAAAAGATAAAATTGGTTTAATTTAATCACTACTTAATTAATTTGGTGCTTAATTATTTATTGGGTAAAGATTATTTAATTATTTATTGGGTAAAGATTATTTAAAATTGGTTTTGTTTAATCTCTACGTGTTGTATATTGGGTAATGTGTTGTTAATTAATTCTAGTCATTTGTTAAAATTTGGTTTGGCCTAATTTGCTAATAATGAAAAATATGACTTAGGCAAATTTCTAGGACTTGGATTAATTATGTTTAAGTGAAAATGTTTTAATTGATTAATTTAATTTCATTCAGTTTAATTTTAATTTTGAAAAGGAAATTAAAATTTGGTGTTCGTTTGTTTTGTTGAACCATCACACATCTCAACGCTTCCGCATCGTGTTTCATAAAAGGAAATAAATATTTTAATTGAGAAAATTAAAATCGGGGGACCTCTCCTTCCTACAACTTCAAAAGAGGCTTAGGATACACTTGCATTTACTCATGAGGGAACTAGCACGATTAGGGCATCTAAGTTGCCAAATTTCACTACACAGTATGAGACGATTAAGATGTTAGAGAGTGAGACGTTTGATGAGTTTTACGCTAGGTTGTCCAATATTGTCAACTAGTCATTTAAATTAGGAGATATGATTCCCAATAACCATGTCATAAAGAAAATTTTGAGATCTTTGTGACACCCTGCCTAATTAAATACCGGACGATCACTCCTTTATTAAATTAAATCAAGGTAAACAGTTGGTTCATTCTCAGCATCACTGTCGATAAAAAATTTATTTTTCCAATTTAACACCCTAAATAATTAAGCTAAGTGTCAAAACCATTTTCATACATGACTTTCCAAATTTTATTTAAAGAAAAACATTTAATTTATTTATTAACAACATTCAGTAAGTAAGAATCACACCACATTAAATATCTGCAACATAGTCCAATTAATTTAAAACATTCGTCAATCGAATGTCAACATGCAAAATATAAAGTACACAATCAAACTGAATAAAACCCATAGTAACAATACTGGAAGTAACTGAAATACAAATGTCCCAATAATAATGGAATAATGGAAATAGCTACACATGCTCAACTAAATGAAAATACTAAGAGTGGATCCGAATGAACGAAGTCGTCTAATCAAGAGACCTGCAACTCCCACCTAAGCTGCAGCGCGTTCCTTCCAAGAGATCCTAAGCAAGGCGCCCCTGTGGCTGGGCACCTGTAACACATACATATATATACGAGAGAGAGAGAGAGAGAGAGAGAGAGAGAGAGAGAGAGAGAGAAACGGGTCAGAGCCCGAAAGTGTGTTTGATTTAAAATACGTTTAGCAAGTATTTAAATTGATACAGGTCAATGCAACAACATATTAGAGTGGCACTCTCTTGAGAAATTCTCACCTCTCTTATAATGTGCACGCCTATCGTACTAACCTTCCCAACAGTTATCTCATTATTATAACATACTACCTTCCCAATAATTTAACTTATCTTAGATTACTCATAAGATTTCAAATCGAACAATTTCATTGTTTAAAAGGATACTTCCAATTAACAGCACAACTCTCGTTTTAGTTTTATTAATTCATAAAGTTTCCCAGTGAAACATTATACTTTTCAAACAAGTATTTCCGATTTATAATCCAGAATTATTCCTCACTTACTATATCACAGCAACATTTTAAATTTCCCAAATTCAAATATATATATTAAGCACCCGTATAATATATATATTCTAACAGCACCAACATGCAAACTATGGTGTAGGCATACTCTGCTATCCAATCCCCGTATCGCTCACACTAAGGGATATACAAGTTCGGAATCACTCTCGAACTGTATCAACATATATATACAAAATAAGATTGAGGCGAAGTATAGATTCCAAGTCTCTAAGAGGTCAGTACATACCCCACGCCTCTTAGGACCATCTGAACTATCGATTCGATAGCCTGTACCAAGGATATCTATCTTCTAGGGTACAAGTCAATATCCCCCATAAAGGTCCCATCGAAATAAGACTGTCCCAGAGCGGTAACCTCAGGGATAGCAAGTAGCGCGGGTACGTTTTCCACATGTATATAATATATGTGCACACAATCATATAATTATACCACTTTTATCGTATTAATATAGGTTCCTCTCGTCACCCATAATTTCAACATTTATCCTTAATTTCACATTATTGGTATTACGTATAAGGTTTCATCTCTAACCTTAACTCGAAGGGTTTTCTCACTTATTTCGTGATACTCGTGGACTCTATTCTTCCAAGTAGAAAATTCAGTAGGTGTCACATTTATGTTTCATCGTAACTCTCTTACGCGCCTCACACTTTAACATATCAATTTACTAACCCTAAAGTAAACATCCCATAAATACCATTCTCGTCGAATATTAATGATCACAACATTTATTTATACGCCCTACTGGTCCTCTATGTCTCCCAAATCATTATACTAAGAATGACCAAGAATTATATCACGACAATTAAATTTTTAAATCATTTACAAAGGGAAATAGTAGTCTGCCAGGAGGGGTCGATCGATCGAAGTTTGGGGCTCGATTGATCGAACCTTCGATCGATCGAAGCTCTAGGCTCGATCGATCGATCAAGCAGGTCTGCGAAAATCTACAGAATTGCAGTTACGGGTTCTACCAATTTTCTTCATCCAAAATCATGTTTTTCCATTCTAAACATCCCAAAAATCCTACTACTAACATTATATCCATATACTAGATGTTTTCAACGTAAAGCATGTGTATATCTAACATTAAACATGGATAATTAACCCAAAATCTCATCTAATCATCAAGAACCCTAGAGTTTTTCTTAATCATGGTTCTAATCTGTTTTTACCAGAATTTCCTTCTAATATATTATCAAAATTTCGTGGGTTATATTCCTTTACATGGCAAGGATTCCAGAATTTTCATATCATCAATACTACATGCATTTTCCTATCACAAATTGGGTTTTCTTCTACATAATTCATCCCTAATCACTCCTAAACTAATATGAAGGTTGCACCAACGAAAATAGCAAGTTAAACACTTGCCTGGGATTTCTGATATTTTGATTCACGGCTAATTTTGGTATGGCTACGTTCCTCGTCTCGCAATCTACGCGGTGGTGGTGGTTGTGGTGCAAACGGAGCACTTTTAGGGCCTTGGATTGCCTTGGAGCTTTCTCCTTACCTCTCCTATGGCCGTCACTTTTGTTTTTGTTTTCTAACCCTAGCTGACTAACCTAAATGGCTGATATAGGTTGCTGAATTTCGTGGGTTTAATCACCCAAAAAGGTGAAATGACTAAATTGCCCTCCCGGGGTACCAATTAGGCCTAAAAACGTCCCGAGACCCAAACTAACCCCCCGGATACACTTTTCTGACTATCTCGACCCTTCCGGACGCGTTGGCGCACTCAAAACGACCACACAAACAACTTATAAAATATTCACTTTTTATTTAACAAAATATTTAGTCCCGACGCGACACGAGCGCGTCCCGATTCAAATTTCCAAAATTGTCATTTAACTCACTCATGACATTCAATATAATCAATAACATATATTACTTTGCTCATTAGTAATATTCAACCAATTTTCCCATAATTACTAACTCTCGTCACGTTAATAATTATAACATAATTAATTTCTGGATTTTTATTAAATAATTCATTCACATTAACTTTAATAAATCCCCAAATTAATATAGCATAAAAATACGGGGTATTACATACTTCCCCCCTAATAACAGAATTTCATCCCGAAATTCGGAAAATAAGGCATACCTGGTAAAAACAACTCTGGATATCTCTCGCGCATATCTGCCTCGCACTCCCAAGTGGATTCCTCCACATTATGATGTTCCCACTGGACCCGCACAAGTGGAACTATCTTCGACCTCAATCTCCTCTCACTATAATCTGGGATAGCCACCGGTCTCTCCTCGTAAGAGTTATCAGGCTGTAAGTCGATCTCATCTAACGCAATGTGAGTATGGGCCATATCATCCCGAAGATATCGTCTCAACGATGAGATGTGGAATACATCGTGGATACGATGTAAATGTTCTGGCAGTCCCAACCTGTATGCAACCGGCCCAATCCTCTCGATGATGGGAAATGGTCCCACGTACCTCGGAGCCAACTTCCCCTTCTTCCCGAACCTCATCACTCCCTTCATAGGAGATACACGCAACAACACTTGGTCCCCCACACTAAACTCCCGGAAGAACCGTTTCGCATCGGCGTAGCTCTTCTGCCTATCCTGGGCTATCCGAATGCGACTCCTGATTATCTCAATCCTCGCGGAGGTCTCCTGAATCACTTCTGGTCCTAGCAACTTGTTATCCCCCACCAAGAGCCAATAAGTTGGAGAACGATAAGGCCTGCCATACAAAGCCTCAAATGGAGCCATGCCAATCGTGAACTGATAAGAGTTATTATAAGCAAACTCTACCAGTGGAAGATGTGGCTCCCAACCTCCTCCAAAATTGAGAACACACATGCGTAGCATATCCTCTAACATCTGATTAGTACGCTCTGTCTGTCCATCTGTCTGTGGGTGATAAGCTGAACTCAATCTCAACTTAGTACCCATAGCCTCCTGAAAGCATTCCCAGAAACGTGACACGAAGATCTTGTCTCTATCTGACACAATATTCAGGGGCACCCCATGTAATCTGACAATCTCAGCGATGAACAACTGAGCATACTGACCCGTGGTGTAATCTGTCCGCACCAACAGAAAATGAGCCACCTTGGTCAAACGGTCCATAATCACCCAGATAGAATCGTGGCCCCGCTGTGATGTAGGCAACCCTGTAATAAAATCCATGGAAATACTCTCCCACTTCCACGCGGGTACTTCCAATGGCTGAAGCAATCCTGACGGTTTCTGATAGTCCACCTTCACCAGCTGGCAGGTAGAACACTTGGACACGAACTCAGCAATGTCCTTCTTCATCCCACTCCACCAGTATTGCCTCCTCATATCCTGGTACATCTTATCTCCTCCAGGATGTACTGCAAATCGGGACCCATGAGAATGAGTCATCACTGCATGACGTAATTCTGCTCCTTCTGGAACCACCAATCTCCCATTAAACCGCAAACCTCCATCAGAACTAACAGAATAGGACTCAGCACCCTCGGCTAGAAGTCGCACAATCTGCTCCGGGCAAAGCGGGTCTGTGGTCTGTACCTGTATCACCCTCGTAACAATCTCGGGTGTGATTGACATCACGAATATGAAAGATCGTGCTACTGCGTCCTGGTGACCTAACTCCTTCCACTTTGCTTTCCAGATATTCGCTACCTCGTCTACCGGTCTACGACTCAACGCATCAGCAACTACGTTGGCCTTTCCCGGATGATACTGTATATCGAAGTGGTAGTCCTTCACAAACTCTAGCCATCTGCGCTGACACATATTCAGTTCTCGCTGAGTGAACAGGTACTGCAATGACTTGTGGTCTGTGAACAAATGGAATTTCTCTCCCAACAAATAGTGCCTCCATATCCTCAGTGCAAAGACGACCGCTGCTAACTCCAGGTCGTGGGTGGGGTAATTCTTCTCATGCGGCTTAAGCTTGCGGGAGGCAAAAGCTATAGCCTTCTCTTCTTGCTGAAGTACTCCCCCAAGTCCCCGTAAGGACGCATCGGTGTAAACCAGGTACTCCATACCCGGCTGCGGTAACGCAAAGACTGGCGCTGAAGTAAGCTTGTCTTTTAGCTCGTCGAAAGCTAACTGACAAGCGTCATCCCAAACATATGGTACCCCCTTGCGAGTCAGATTGGTCAATGGACCCGCTATTCTGGAGAATCCCCGAATGAATCTCCTGTAGTAACCAGCTAACCCCAAGAAACTACGCACTTCCGTCGGTGTCGTGGGTTGTCCCCACTCCTTCACCGCTGATACTTTACTCGGGTCGACTGCTATCCCCTGCTCAGAAACAACATGCCCCAAGAACTATACCTCTCGCAACCAGAATCCACACTTCTCATACTTAGCATACAACTGATGCTCTCGCAGAGTCTGAAGAACCTGCCTCAAGTGCTCGGTATGCTTCTCCTCGGAGTGTGAATATATCAAGATGTCATCTATGAAGACGATGACAAACTGATCCAAGAACTCTCTGAATACTCGGGTCATCAAGTCCATGAAAATGGTTGGAGCATTTGTGAGTCCGAACGGCATCACCCTAAACTCATAGGACCCATATCTCGACAAGAAGGCAGTCTTTGAAATATCCTGCTCTCTAATACGTAACTGATGGTACCCCGACCTCAGATCTATCTTCGAAAAGAAAGTTGCTCCCCTCAACTGGTCGAACAGATCATCGATACGAGGCAACGGATACTTATTCCGTATCGTGACCTTGTTCAGCTCCCGGTAGTCCACACACAATCTCAGTGAACCATCTCTCTTCTTCACAAACAAAACTGGAGCGCCCCAAGGTGAGTTACTCCTGCGAATGAAGCCCTGACCTAACAGCAGCTCTATTTGATCTCGTAGCTCTCGCATCTCTGTCGGAGCCATACGGTACGGTGCGCGTGCTATAGGTCTCGTATCTGGCAATAAATCTATAACGAAGTCTATCTCTCGACTGGGGGGTAGGCCTGGTATTTCCTGAAACACATCAGAATACTCCCTGACAACTGGGATCGAATCTAAGGGAATCACAACCTCCTTAGAGGTATCCTCCTCTATGTAATACAAATGAGCGGTCGAACCTCCCTCTGGGCGAGGCATCGCCACTACAAACATCTCTTGCCCCGGAATGACAAAAACAATGCTCCCACCGAAGCAATCAATCATGGCTCTATAAGCTGCGAGACAATCCATATCAATAATCACATCATGCTCGTGCATGTCTAAAACTAACATGTCTGCAGGTAATACCAAGCTACCAATCTCTACCCCCACTCCCCGGCATATAAAGAAAATAAGTGACCCACTCCCCAGTGGTGAGTCCACACACGTCACTGTGCTCTCTGCTGTGGCTAACAACCCTAAGGCCTTCGCAAAATGCGTAGCTATAAAGCAATGTGTTTCCCCCATATCAAACAAAACCCGACCCATAGTACCATGGATAGGAAACATACCCTCAATCGCGGGTGGTGCCTGTGGAGCTGCTTCCTGGTGGACGTTATAGACACGTCCATACTGCAATTGCCCCTGCTGTACTGGAACTGCTGGAATGGCTGGTAAGGCTGGCACCTGGGCTGGAGCTGGGAGGGCAGGTGGAAATAGTGGCCTCTGTGGCTCATTACGGGCTCCCTGCTGCTGTGGGGCCCTATCGCCCTCTGGGCAATCCTGATGCCTATGGTCGTGCTTACCACACCCAAAACATCGGCCTTTGAAATTACCTCCCCTCTGTCCCTGCTGACCACGACCCTGCTGGCCGTTACCTCCCCACCACTAGCCCTGTTGGCCCTAATTAGCACGCTGTTGGCCCTCCTGCTGTCCCTGCTGTCGGTGTTGGCCCTGCTGGCCCTGATGATTAGGCTGGCCCTGCCTATAGCCCCCATATCCCTGCCTAGAATCACCTGAACGGAATCGCTTAGCTGGGTCCCCTTGATGGGAACTCTGCTCGTGCTGACGAGTCTGTCCATGAGATGGTGCCCCACTGGCACTATTACCCCCGGTCCTGCTCTGTTGATTGGACTCTCTTGCTTCCCTGCAGATGGAAGCGGTGATCCTGGCAATGTAGCAACGCGGCATTGAGTACATCAGTGAACGTACTCAGGGATAGATTCCCAATAAGGTGCTGACGGATTCTCCAAGCTAACCCGTCGACAAACAACATAATCTTCTTGCTCTCAGTAGGTGCCTCATCTGGCACAATGGTGTGGAGTCTCGTGAACTCCTCTTCATACTCCTCTATGGTAAGACTCTCCTGCTTCAGGTTTAGTAATCTCCGCCTCATCTCAGTCCGAACGACGGGTGGAAAATACTTGCAGTCAAACCGCTCCCAGAACAACTGAATAGGGATCGCGTCCCTCTCCTCTAGAGTGGTAGTGGATTCCCACCATTGTAATGCGGCTCCCACCAGCTTAAAGGAAGCCAATAACTGCTTTTTCGCATAAGTGCACTCATACATATGGAGGTTTCGCTGGATGTCTTTCTTCCATTGGCTAACTGTGACAATATCGGAGCTACCAGAGAACTCAGGGGGATGCGCTTTCTGAAAAGCATCCCGAACCCTCTCCCATGCCGATGGGAGCTGTGCTGGTACTAGAGCCAGTGTCTGAACCTGGGGTGGAGCCTGCTGAATCACTGCTATCGCGGCATTCACCGCCTGAGCAACAATGGCGGCTACTTCATTTGCATTCATTGTGCCTGGTGCCGAAGCTGCTGGCTGCTCGGCCTAGGCACGCCTATCTTTCGGAGCACGTCTCGGAGGCATCTGAAACGTGAACAAGTTTATTAGTCTACAGTTATTATCAAATCTCAAATAGCTGAAGACTTAAACGTAAAAGCAAGAGTACAACAATCCTAAAAATAGGGCTCTATAGCAATAACGTTAAGTTGAAAGCGAAATAAGCCGTACAGATCCTATGAACACTAGAACCTGATGCTCTGATACCACCTGTGACACCCCGCCTAATTAAATACCGGGCGATCACTCCTTTATTAAATTAAATCAAGGTAAACAGTTGGTTCATTCTCAGCATCACTGTCGATAAAAAAATTATTTTTCCAATTTAACACCCTAAATAATTAAGCTAAGTGTCAAAACCATTTTCATACATGACTTTCCAAATTTTATTTAAAGAAAAACATTTAATTTATTTATTAACAACATTCAGTAGGTAAGAATCACACCACATTAAATATCTGCAACATAGTCCAATTTAAAACATTCGTCAATCGAATGTCAACATGCGAAATATAAAGTACACAATCAAACTGAATAAAACCCATAGTAACAATACTGGAAGTAACTGAAATACAAATGTCCCAATAATAATGGAATAATGGAAAGAGCTACACATGCTCAACTAAATGAAAATACTAAGAGTGGATCCGAATGAACGAAGTCGTCTAATCAAGAGACCTGCAACTCCCACCTAAGCTGCAGCGCGTTCCTTCCAAGAGATCCAAAGCAAGACGCCCCTGTGGCTGGGCACCTGTAACACATACATATATATACAAGAGAGAGAGAGAGAGAGAAAAACGGATCAGAGCCCGAAAGTGTGTTTGATTTAAAATACGTTTAGCAAGTATTTAAATTGATACAGGCCAATGCAACAACATATTAGAGCGGCACTCTCTTGAGAAATTCTCACCTCTCTTCTAATGTGCACGCCTATCGTACTAACCTTCCCAATGGTTATCTCATTATTATAACATACTACCTTCCCAATAATTTAGCTTATCTTAGCTTACTCATAAGATTTCAAACCGAACAATTTCATTGTTTAAAAGGATACTTCCAATTAACAGCACAACTCTCGTTTTAGTTTTATTAATTCATAAAGTTTTCCAGTGAAACATTATACTTTTCAAACAAGTATTTCCGATTTATAATCCAGAATTATTCCTCACTTACTATTTCACAGCAACATTTTAAATTTCCCAAATTCAGATATATATATTAAGCACCCGTATAATATATATATTCTAACAGCACCAACATGCAAACTATGGTGTAGGCATACTCTGCTATCCAATCCCCGTATCGCTCACACTAAGGGATATACAAGTTCGGAATCACTCTCGAACTGTATCAACATATATATACAAAACAAGATTGAGGCGAAGTATAGATTCCAAGTCTCTAAGATACAGTACAGACCCCACGCCTCTTAGGACCGTCTGAACTATCGATTCGATAGCCTGTACCAAGGATATCTATCCTCTAAGGTACAAGTCAATATCCCCCATAAAGGTCCCATCGAGATAAGACTGTCCCAGTGCGGTAACCTCAGGGATAGCAAGTAGTGCGGGTACGTTTTCCACATGTATATAATATATGTACACACAATCATATAATTATACCACTTTTATCGTATTAATATAGGTTCCTCTCTTCACCCATAATTTCAACATTTATCCTTAATTTCACATTATTAGTATTACGTATAAGGTTTCATCTCTAACCTTAACTCGAAGGGTTTTCTCACTTATTTCGTGATACTCGTGGACTCTATTCTTCCAAGTAGAAAATTCAGTAGGTGTCACATTTACGTTTCATCGTAACTCTCTTACGCGCCTCACACTTTAACATATCAATTTACTAACCCTAAAGTAAACATCCCATAAATACCATTCTCGTCGAATATTAATGATCCCAACATTTATTTATACGCCCTACTGGTCCTCTATGTCTCCCAAATCATTATACTAAGAATGCCCAAGAATTATATCACGACAATTAAATTTTTAAATCATTTACAAAGGGAAATAGTAGTCTGCTAGGAGGGGTCGATCGATCGAAGTTTGGGGCTCGATCGATCGAAGCTCTAGGCTCGATCGATCGATGAAGCAGGTCTGCGAAAATCTGCAGAATTGCAGTTACGGGTTCTACCAATTTTCTTCATCCAAAACCATGTTTTTCCATTCTAAACGTCCCAAAAATCCTACTACTAACATTATATCCATATACCAGATTTTTTCAACGTAAAGCATGTGTATATCTAACATTAAACATGGATAATTAACCCAAAATCTCATCTAATCATCAACAACCCTAGAGTTTTTCTTAATCATGGTTCTAATCTGTTTTTACCAGAATTTCCTTCTAATATATCATCAAAATTAGGTGGGTTATATTCCTCTACATGGCAAGGATTCCAGAATTTTCATATCATCAATACTACATGCATTTTCCTATCACAAATTGGGTTTTCTTCTACATAATTCATCCCTAATCATTCCTAAACTAATATGAAGGTTGCACCAACGAAAATAGCAAGTTAAACACTTGCCTGGGATTTTTGATATTCTGATTCACGACTGATTTTGGTATGGCTGCGTTCCTCGTCTCGCGATCTACGCGGTGGTGGTGGTTGTGGTGCAAACGGAGCACTTTTGGGGCCTTGGATTACCTTGGAGCTTTCTCCTTCCCTCTCCTATGGCCGTCACTTGTGTTTTTGTTTTCTAACCCTAGCTGACTAACCTAAATGGCTGATATAGGTTGCTGAATTTCGTGGGTTTAATCACCCAAAAAGGTGAAATGAATAAATTGCCCTCCTGGGTACCAATTAGGCCTAAAAACGCCCCGAGACCCAAACTAAACCTCTGGGTACACTTTTCTGACTATCTCGACCCTTTCGGATGCGTTGGCGCACTCAAAACGACCATACGAACAACTTATAAAATATTCACTTTTTATTTAACAAAATATTTAGTCCCGACGCGACACGGGCGCGTCCCGATTCAAATTTCCAAAATTGTCATTTAACTCACTCATGACATTCAATATAATCAATAACATATATTACTTTGCTCATTAGTAATATTCAACCAATTTTCCCATATTTACTAACTCTCGTCACGTTAATAATTATAACATAATTAATTTTCGGATTTTTATTAAATAATTCATTCACATTAACTTTAATAAATCCCCAAATTAATATAGCATAAAAATACGGGGTATTACAATCTTTACCGAGTAGGTTGATGCGAAAGTGATCGTTTTAAACTCCATAAGTATGCTTGAGTCGACGAAACTAGAAGAGATCGTAGGAGACCTACAAACCTATGAACTCGATATGTTTACCTCCAAGCAAGTAGCAAAGAAAGAAAAGGGCATTGCTTTAAAAGCTCGAAAGGAGGAAACTAAAGTTTTGAATGACGATTCCGATTTCGATCTCGATTTTGAGGGTTGCGCCTTATTTGCAAAGAAGTTCAAAAAATTTATTAAATTCCAAAAGCAATCGAAAGATGCCAAAAAGTTCGAGAAATTCAAGAAGAAAAAGGTAGATTCCACCCCAAAGGATAAGAGTGATAAAGTCAAAAGGGTTGAGTTGGATAGGTGTTTTGGGTGTGAGGGGTATGGTCACAAAGTTGTTGAGTGTCCCACTAGACTTAAGAAAGAGGGCAAGAAATCGATAGCTTATAGTGCCTCCTTAAGTGATAGTGATCCGAAAGAAGGAGAGAGTTCCCCAATTAGAGCAAGTTTGTTGCTGTAACACCCCATATTTTTAATGATTTTTAGATATTGTATTAATTAAATTAAATATGGGAAATAAATTGATAATTAATCCGGACTAAAATAAATATTAACTAGAAAGATAAGAGTTGGAATTTATTAGTGAGAATTATACTGAATATTATTGAGAGAATAAAGTAATATATGATTGTGAATTTATGAAAATTGTCGCGAGTGAGAAATACGACAATTACGATAATTAAGTCAGGACGCGCGTGTTAGTCGTGTCAGACGCAATTTAATGAAATAAAAAGTAATTTATTTTTAATTCATCCATATGGTCATTTTTAGTGCACCAAAGTGCTCAAAAGGGTCGAGATAGTCAGAAAAGTTTACTCGGAGATTTAGTTTGAGTCCCGGAGAAATTTTACGCCAAACCGACACCCCGGGAAGGAGATTTGGTCATTTACATTTTGGGATGAATAGTACCTACGAACATTTGAGAGGTATATCAGATTAGAATTTGGGGGTTTGGGTTATTATTCACAAAACCTCAGATAAAGTCACAGAGGAAGAGGGAGAGCCAATTCTAGGAAGTTTAAGTCCTAACCACCACCTCTCCACCAACTCCGCAACCGAAACCGCCGAATTATTGATCGGAAAGTGAGGAACACCATTAGTATCATCTTCTTTAACGGATCAGACCTACATATCATAGGCAAGTGTTTATCTTGTTCTCTCTCGGAATTGATATATCATCCATGCTAGATTAGGAATGATTTTTTATTAAATTGATGAACTTAGATTTAAAGGATTGAGATAAAAATTCATGCTCTTGAGTAGGAATGATTTGATAGATGAACCCTATTATGTGTAACATAAAACGCATGAAATTATATCTATCTTGGTGAAGAAATCTGAGTTGTATGATTTTTTTTTAAGGAAAAAAAATGAGAAACTAGGGTTTCTAAGGTTTAATCTTGAATTAACCTCAATTAACTGAGGCCCTTTGATGAAATTGTTATCCTTGATCATTAGAACTTATATAATTATGTTAGTATGACATTTGGTATGATTTAATTGGTGTTTGGGAATATTAAACTAAGGATTTGGGGTTGAATATTGGAGAACCCCGTATGAACAGTAATGCAGAATTTTTCAGACCTCTAGAGGCGAATCGATTTGGTCCAAGCCGAATCAATTCGGCTGCCCAGTTTTTGCCAATTATCTCCTTTTGTTTATTATGGTTAGAAAATCATTTGGGACATATTATTGGGAATCATTTTTTTTAATTACCTGGATTTACGTTAAAAGACCAGTAGGCCTAGGATGGGAATTGGGTTTGATCTCATAATGGTACGTTTAGGGATAAACATAATTAAGTTAACGTGAGAGAACTACCTAACTTAGAGAATAATTTAGATCTCGGGAATTTGAGGACAACTATGACTTAGACCAGTAGGTTAGAGTGAGCTACTTACTGATATTATGTGTAGAATAAAGGATGCCTTTTGAGTGATGAGTAATACTCGAGAGCATACATTGAAAAGTAAAGTTATAATTCGATAATACGTAGGATATTCGGGAGATAAATGTAATACGTCTAAGGCTTGTGATATGGGACGTGTGTATACCTATATCGATAATATATACATAGGTGGTGTGTTTGACACCCCGCCTAATTAAATTCCGAGTGATCAGTTCCTTATTAAATTAAATCAAGGTGATCGATTGGTTCATTCTTAGCATCACTATCGAGAAACAAATTTTCCTTTTTAATCACTTTAAATAATTTATCTAAGCGTCAAAACTATTAAATTTTATTTATTAAACTCCATTGTTAAAATCTTATATGCATAAACCAATTTATGAATACTATTAACGATTAAATCAAACCATCCTAGTGAAATGAGCCAACTAAATTAATCAATCCAAATAAGAATCCACATCTAAAGTCAACGTAATAGATGAAACAATCCCAAATAAAAACTGAATACTGAAACAATAAAAGAGTACAAAATCTCTATCTAGTCTAAACAGAATCTGGAAATGGGTGACACATTCCCTAACTAAAAGACTAAATAGAAAGCTGAGAAGTCAAAGAAGGAATCGTCTACTGCAAGGACCTGTAACTCCCGCACAAGCTGCAGCACGTCCACTGACCAATGAACTACGCCTGACACCCATGTGGCTGGGAACCTGCGATATATATATATATATATATATATATATATATATATATATATATATATATATATATATATATATATATAATACAAGAGAAAGGAAAAATAACAAGAAACGAGCCCAAGTGTAAAACAGCTTTAAAAATAGTTTAGCAGGTATTTAAGATGCGTACTAGTTGATATTACAACCATGTTAGTACCTCGACACTCACTTGAGAATTATCACCTCTCAACTAGTGTGCACGCCTAACGTACTACTATAATGACTCATATGGTTAACTTAATGCACTAGCCTAACCCAATTCTCCTATCATCAATTTTTTATCTGTGTGACCATATGTCTATGATTTATTTAAGATGACTTTTCTTATGAATTAATCAAGTCAGTTAAGTATATCTCAATACTGATTTGGGATTGCATGCACTTAATTTATTTAGGAACACTGATTCAATTTTATCTACTTACATGCACAGTAGAAGAATCACAGGTGTATATATTTATCACACATAATATATATGCAATAGAGCACCCCATATAAATCTATGGTGTTGGCATACTCTTCTATCCAGTCCCTGTACCTCTCGTACAATAAGAAAAATACTAGTTTGGATCCACTCTCGAACCTTATTAACGTAGAACACGCATATTGAAAGTGAAGCATAGTTCCAAGTCACTAAGAGGTCAGCACATACCCTTACGTCTCTTAGGGCCGTCTGACTATCATTCTCAGATAGCCTGTACCAAGGACATTATGTTATAGGGTACGAGTCAATATCCCCTATAAAGGTAAAATCGAGATAAGACTATCCCGGTGCGGAAACCCCCATGATAGCAACTAGCGCGGGTATGATTATACACATACATTCACATATTACATATTTTATATATATATATATATATATATATATATATATATATATATATATATATATATATATATATATATATATATATATATATATATATATATATATATATATATGCACGTTGTTCATTTAGGTACTCCCACGACCCATAATAATAATATTCTAATCATACGTGGCACATAACGCCCGAGTCCTACGTATTATTAAACCCTTCCATTTTATTCTCAATTACCACCACACTCTACGTACCTCTCGTCTCTCAAAGTGTTTCATCTTGATTAAATGTAATATCAGTAGGATTACACTCACTACCTACTGGTCTAAGTCCTTCTTGATTCTCACAAAACTTAATTTAATGTACACACGGTTTCCATTCCAATTTATACCCCCCGAATTCCCACGATTAAATCTCATATAAAGTCACATTACCCGGACCCTACTTATACCCTACTAGTCTTTCCCATGCCCAATTATGATGTTTAAATTATGTCTAAGGGCCCTCACATATTTTGATCGGATTATCATTAAAGGGGGAGAAAGTTTCAGTTTCCAGGAGGAGTCAATCGATCGATGAAAAGGGGTCGATCTATCGATCCAGTCGATCGATCAACATTCTTGAGTCAATCGATCGATCGAGAAGTTCTTGCCCATATTTGACAATTCTTTACCTATGAGTTTCTTCCATTTAACTTCTGCAAATCGCCATTAATAAGTCCCAAACTCCCAACCAAACATCAGGAACATGATATAAACACTTATAGATTCTTTCTAACGTAAATATTTCATTGATTCATCAAGAACCGTCATCAAACAAATTAATTCAAGAATTTATCCTTTAATCCTAGTTTATTTTATTTCAGAAGAATTCCATTGATATTCAAATTCCTATCTTAACTCGGCATCCAAATTTCGTGTTCACTAATCTACATACAACAAGGGAGTCATCCTAACATGATTTTTATTCTGAAATTCAACATAATTTTCCCACACATCATTTAATTTTCATGAAAACAATAATAATTTTTTTTCTCCTACACTAGCATGGAGATGATATCAACTAAATAAGAACAAGTTAGATACTTGCCTTAGAAATGGAAGTCTGAATAGTTGATGCTGATGGTTATGGTTTCATTCCTCGTTCCCCGATCTACGCATTGGTGGTGGAATTCGTGAAGATGGTGTTGTGTAGGTGGTTCTCTCCCTTCTCCCTTACTTAGCTCCTTTGCAACTCTAGAGTTTCTAACCCTCTAGGACTCTCTCTTCCCATAGATACAATCTCTCTATTTTCGTCATTAATTATGGCCAAAAATGGAAAATTACCAAAATGCCTTCCCGGGTTACCGGTTAGGTCTAAAAATTTCCCGAGACCCAAACTAAATCCCCCGGTACACTTTTCTGACTAACTCAACCCTTCCGGACGCATTGACTCACTCGAAATTACCATATAGGTGATTTATAATTTACTTGCTTTTTATTCCATTAATTTAGTCCCGACACGACACATGCGTGTCCCGACTTAATTTCTATAATTATCGTATTATTCACTCGCTACAATTTTAATAAATTCAATTTCATACATTACTTTACTCATCTAGTAATATTCAACATAATTCTTACCAATAATTAACACTCGTCACAGTAGTAAATATTTATTTTAAAATCTGGATTAATATTAAATTAATTTATCCCAATTTAATTTAATTAATCCCATAATTAAATGCCATAAAAATACGGGGTAGTACAATGGGAATATCTATTGCTTGATTTGTTATGTGTATTGACATACCTACATTGCTTTCTATCATAGGGGGTTGCGAAGGAGACAGTCTCATCTTAAGGAGCCTTCGGAGGGATATTTGACTTGTACCTCAAAACCTAGGACTTAGGTTGGATTGTCATTTATGTGAACAATGGTATTTAATGGTCATTTGGGTGTGCAGGTATATGCGTAGCCCAAAGGCTTAGAACTATGTTTGCCTCTGTTGAAAAATGATGACCCCCAAATTTTAAATCTTATTACAAAAAGATAATTTCCTTTTAAAGATATGTGGAAGCGAGATGGTTCAATTAAATAAATTGACTAATTTTAATTTCCTTCCAAATTAGAATTAATCAAAACTTAAAGTGAAGTTAAATTAATTAACAAATGAATTTTTCACTTAACATATTAACTCAACTCAACTCCTAGAAATTTGCCTAACAAAATAATTAGTCCATTTTTGCGAATTAGGCCAAACCAAATTTTATCAAATTAAAGTAAATGACTTGAACTAAATTAATTAAACATTATCCAAATTAATTCTAGCACCAACTTAATCATGAGTAGTGATTTAAACCAATTTTATCTTTTCACCTAAGCATGTGTTCTAAGGTGAATTTTGCGAAAGATAAAATACACAAATCACTATGCCGCGATGTACGAGGAAAAATCCACAACAGTAAAAAACCTTGAACGGCCCTAGCCTCAAATCCACTAAGTACGATTTTATAAATACAGGGCAATAAGACTTACAACACTCGACTTGACTCCGTCCAAGCCCGATGCTTCTTCTTGTATAAACCTCTTCCCAGCAAATAACCACGGAGCTCCACCGCAATCTCGAAATCCACCGATCGGACTTTTTCGATCGCCGCCACCCGAACAAGGAGCCTTTCTCTAAGTGGGTAAGTCAACGCAAACGAACTTCTTCTTTGTGGGATGTAGAAGCAAACCCAAACGAACTCTTCAACACGCTAGAGTAAACCCGGTGCCAAACACTCCAAACAAGATATTTATATGGAAACTTGGAATACACAAACTATGGGTGTAAAACAAAATCGTTTAAAGATTTTTTCTTGAAAAATAAACACTCAAAACTTGAACTCTTTCTTTTTAGAATTTTGCTCTCAAACTCTCTCTTGGAGATTGTAGTATGTGAAAAGGTTAATCCCAATATGTTGGTCCCGCACTTGATAAGTAAGTCAAAAGTTAGTGGGGAAAAGTAGTGGGATAGAGGTAAAAAAACTGCCCAAAACTGCCAATTTAATTTCTCGCCGAAAATCTCGTCGAGATTTTCGTTCGAACGACCCTTCTAACGAAGTTCCAGTGGCCTAATGGAAAATCTCGTTGCCAAACTCGTTCGAACGACATTCTCATTCGAACAAACCAACTCGCTCGAACGAAGTTCCAGTGGCAAGTCATTGGCAAACCTCGTTCGAACGACAATTTCGAACGAAAAAATAGAAAGCTTAAAAATTCAATTTTAGCCCAGAAACTTTATTTTAAAGTTTTACAGAAACTTTCTAAAAATAAACAAAAGTTTAAACAAAACTTACACCCAATACTAATTGTTCCAAGCTCCTATATAAATATCTAATGCATTCATACCTTAGGAGTAAACGGAACAAAGGTTGTTGACGTAGAAACGAGGCATAATAAACTCGGCATTTGATGAAGCTTTATAATCTTGGCCGCTACGTCTTAAACTTTAGTATGTCATAGGCTTGAAGGATGGTCAAGAACTCTATCCTATGACTCAAATGTTTTTGTCCGGAATTGAGCCAAAACTGCAAAGGACTCAATTGGAAATTTGTGTCCTTAAAAATCTCCCCCTTTGGCTATTCCGGGACAAAAAACAACAAAGATCCTAAAGAGTCATCAAGGTCAACTAGACTTAAAACAAATCCAACCCAAAATAAAAAATACATAGCTTAACTCAAAAACACAAGGATCAATATCTTTGCCGACGATGAAAGTTTCCATTTAGAAGAATTCCTGCACGCTTAAGCAAACTATCAAACGCAAAGGGAATATCAAGAATATTAAATTCATATAAATTATATACTCCCCCTAAATTAATTCTCCCCTTTATCAACTATGATCAACCTAAGAAGATAGCCCTCTCCCCCTAAGTTAAATCTCCTAAACTTAGATAAGATTACAATAGGTTTAGATACCATTTCTCCCCCTATCATTCTCCCCCTTTTTGTTCAGGAATAGACAAAGGATAAAAGTAATTTAAACAAGAAGCTTAGAGTGATAAGAGCATGAAAGCATATGGGCAACAAAATCATAACTAATCCAATAAATAATAACGGATACAAACTAACATGCAAGATAATGATACTGATATGATACATAAAGTATTAAGCATGTGATATCAACAAAGAATGCAATAAGATAGATACCAATCATGAAGTAGAAGCATAGATGGACTAGAAAGCAAGGCAAAGGCAAATAGAATACCTCGTATATGAGTACATAATAAATATCATTAACGCACACGCACATATACTAGGTATAAACACCACACATGACACAAAATAAAATAAGCTTTTCACACTTGTATGGCAAAAATGTGTCATATGAAAACCAAAATGTTGGGGTGTGAACTAGTAACAATTAAATTTAGACCCAATCACTTAAAACATATTCACGGAGTTCTCATTTGATTGCAAACTTCATCACATTTGAATATAACCTCATGTGACAATATAGATTGAACTCAATGAACAAACATACACAAAGCGTACAAGCCTAGAATTTTGATGATTCTACAAACCAATAGAGTTATGGCACTGAAAGTACAACTAGGATAAACGGACATTGTGAAAATCGTTGATATACACTCCCTCAATTTAAGCATATTATTTTAATCTTTTGAATGACTAAATCAACTAAATAAAATAGGCCTTGGCAAATATTTTTTTTAGTGCCATTATTCTTTTAGGCCTTTGGACCACGTATTTCTTTTAGGTCCAAACAAGCGGTGTCTTACTAGTAAAGGATGATTATTCGTTTCGGAGACCTTCCCCGTGCACATTTATATACATCATTTTTTATATCTCACACACTCACGTGCAACGGATTTTAACATGCACTAGTCCTCCTAGATCATATAATATGTAGATGACTAGATTGGTAGGAGAACACCTCAAAAAGCTCAAATATACATATGAAATTAAAATTTTAAATGAGCTCGTGCATGTGTTAATTGAGGCATATAAAAATAGAATCCATTATATCAATATAAAATCCAACTACTCCATGTAAGTATGGTAAAGAACATAATAAGGATTGACAATCTAAACCAAAAGTTATAGCCACGTGGAAGCGTAAAAGAAGGGATTCTAACACAAGTATATGCCACGTAGAGTGTGTCAAACTAAAATAACACACACAATTTTTTTTTTAGAGTTTTTGATAATTTTTAACCAAAAATAAAAATATTTACTCAAAAGACACACGAAAAACATTTGTATTTTTCATTAAGCCTAAATTACAAAAAAATGAAACACAAACGATAAACAAAATCTTTTTGTATTTTTCATTTAAAGCAAACTAAAATGAAAGAAGTATAATACAAAAGATAAACAAAAATAATTATTCTAGCATGTGATTAAGCATGTAGCATAGACTAGAAAATGATTAAACATGCATACACCTAGCAATGATATATAATATGAAGCACAAAAAGCTAAAGTATGCAAACAAAACTAACGCATTCAACCTTTAAATTTAGCAAGGGAGGTTTCATGTGAAAGAAAATGAGAATCAACAAACCTAATATCTAGTGCGTCTAAAAATGATTTCCTAACCCATATAGATGTATATTTAAAATGATGGGATTTGGAAACTAATGAAATACTAGACATAGACCTCCTAAAACTTCTTTTAAGATAAAAAAAAATGACCTAAGGTGACCTTTCCTACCACAATGCAAGCATGTGTAAACACGAGGAATGTTACCTAAGGTGTGACCTTTTTCTAAAGTCCTTGGATAAAGTTGACCCTCTACAACAAACAATGGTTTTAGCTTTAACAACGTAAATATATGAAGTAGGTGAGCTAGAACCATTACAACTACTACTCGATTATTGTAAATCATTTTTCATTTTTAAAATTTTGGACTCAAGTAATAAATTAGACTCCTCAATTTTACGGGACTCCTTCTTTAAATTTTTTATAACTCCTAGGAGGTTATCACGCTCCCCCTCAATGCGAGCAAACTTGTCCCTAAGAGTCTTTTCTCGACTATCACTCTCTTTCTTAGACTTTTTTAAAATATTAAAATTGTAATTTATGTCCATGAGCTTTTCACGAAAATATCTTTTTGAGAAACCGAGGTTTGCAAAAGTACAATTCTGGATTTAAAACATAAATTTTCTTTTTCAAGAAACTTAATTCTTTTTGCAAATCTCACATTTAATTCTCTTAAATTTTCATTACACTTATTAAGCCCATTAAATTACTCTCGAATAGCAAAAACTTCATTATCATTTAAAATGGAAAAATTATCATTAAGACGTCCCATCGAGAGATATAAAACAAAAATGAGAGTGAGTAAAAAAAATGAACGACCTAAAAATACAAGGAGCACAAAAATTATAAAAACAAAAAAAAAACGGATCTTTGAGGAGATAAATTAGCGCTCCGGCTCTGATACCACTTGTTGGAAAATGATGACCCCAAATTTTAAATCTTATTACAAAAAGATAATTTCCTTTTAAAGATATGCGGAAGCGAGATGGTTCAATTAAATAAATTGACTAATTTTAATTTCTTTCCAAATTAAAATTAAAAAAAAAAAACTTAAAGTGAAGTTAAATTAATTAACAAATGAATTTTTCACTTAACATATTAACTCAACTCAACCTCTAGAAATTTGCCTAAAAAAATAATTAGTCCATTTTTGCAAATTAGGCCAAACCAAATTTTATCAAATTAAAGTAAATGACTTGAACTAAATTAATTAAACATTACCCAAATTAATTTTAGCACCAACTTAATCACGAGTAGTGATTTAAACCAATTTTATCTTTTTACCTAAGTATGCGTTCTAAGGTGAATTTTGCGAAAGATAAAATACACAAATCACTACGCCGCGATGTACGAGGAAAAATCCACAACGGGAAAAAACCTCGGACGACCCTAGCCTCAAATCCATTAAGTACGATTTTACAAATACAAGACAATAGGACTTACAACACTCGACTTGACTCTGTCCAAGCCCCAACTCTTCTTCTTGTATACACCTCTTCCTATCTAATAACCACGGAGCTCCACCGCGGTCTCGAAATCTACCGATCAGACTTTTTCAGTCATCGCCACCCGAACAAGGATCCTTTCTCCAAGTGGGTAAGTCAACGCAAACGAACTTATTCTTTATGGAATGTAGAAGCAAACCCAAATGAACTCTTCAACACGGTAGAGTAAACCCGGTGACAAACACTCCAAACAAGATATTTATATGGAAACTTGGAATACACAAACTATGGGTGTAAAACAAAATCGTTTAAAGATTTTTTCTTGAAAAATAAACACTCAAAACTTGAACTCTTTCTTTTTAGAATTTTGCTCTCAAACTCTCTCTTGGAGATTGTAGTATGTGAAAAGGTTAATCCCAATATGTTGGTCCCGCACTTGATAAGTAAGTCAAAAGTTAGTGGGGAAAAGTAGTGGGATAGAGGTAAAAAAACTGCCCAAAACTGCCAATTTAATTTCTCGCCGAAAATCTCATTCGAACGACCCTTCTAACAAAGTTCCAGTGGCCTAATGAGAAATCTCGTTACCAAACTCGTTCGAACGACATTATCATTCGAACAAACCAACTCGTTCGAACGACAATATCGAATGAAGTTCCAGTGGAAAGTCGTTGGCAAACCTCGTTCGAACGAAAAACTCGTTCGAACGAAAAACTCGTTCGAACGATAATTTTGAACGAAAAAACAGAAAGCTTAAAAATTCAATTTTATCCCAGAAACTTTATTTTAAAGTTTTAAAGAAACTTTCTGAAAATAAACAACAGTTTAAACAAAACTTACACCCAATATTGATTGTTCCAAGCTCCTATATAAATATGTAATGCATTCATACCTTAGGAGGAAACGGAACAATGGTTTTTGACGTAGAAACGAGGCATAGTAAACTCGACATTTAATGAAGCTTTATAATCTTGGTCGCTACATCTTCAATTTTAGTATGTCATAGGCTTGAAGGATGGTTAAGAACTCTATCCTATGACTCAAACATTTTTGTTTGAAATTGAGCTAAAACTACAAAGGACTCAATTGGAAATGTGTGTCCTTACAGCCTCTAATATGTGTGATTTGTATTTATGGTTCGTAAGAGATACTAAACCGATTGTCTTTATTTAGTACGAGATGTACCAGGACTTGATAGCAGAGTATGCATGCACCGTAGCTGTGTCTCGGGGTGTTGTGTGTATATATATATGATAGTGTGATGATTATATATGTACTTATGATTTGCATGCACCGCAGCTGAGCTTAGGGGTGTCGTATTATTATTTATATATGTTAGTGTGATGAAAATATTAATACTTGTGGTTTAATCTACTGTGTGAACTTGTAGATAATTAAGATAGTGAAATCTGAATTAACCTAAATGTGAGAACGCTTAACTTTAATTGGGAAGACTCTTGCTTGAATTAATAGAAATGGAAAATATTTATTAACATATTACGTGAGAAATACAGGTGGCTATTATGAGTTAGTAGATTAGAAGATTAATGATGTTGAACTAACTAGGCGTGATAGCAATAACTAGAGTGTTTTAGCAGTACATTAGGTGTGCACATTAGTTGAGAGGTGAGAATCTCAAGAGAGAGCCCGCAAAGCTAACACGTATGAAATATCAACTGGTAAGAATTTTAAATACTTGCTAAAATGTTTTTAAACTATTTTACACTCAGGCTCTGACCCGTATCTTGCAAATCTATTTTCTCTTGTGCGTACATTTTAGGTGTTCAGCCACAGGGATTCTAGGCATAGATTATCATATGGTTTGACGTGCTGCAGCTGTTGTGGAAGTTATAATTCCTCGAAATTAAATGCCTCCACTTCTTTTCATTCAGTTTCTTATTCAGTCAGTTCATTCAGGACATGTTTCCATTTTAGTTACCATTTATTTTAGAGAGAGTTAGTACTCAGTTATTTCCTTGTAATGGGATTCAGTTCTATTTGGATTGTTTGTATTTGAGACTATTCAGCTGGGACGTTTCTTCCAGTCTTATTTATTCAGCTAGATGGTTTCTCATTTATTGTTGTTTAATTATGGGAATGGTTAATGTAGTAAATGATTTAAATTGTTGTTGATTAATTAAAAAGGAAAAAGTTTTTGGCGCTAGCTTAATTAATTACTAGATGATTAATAAAAACAAAAGTTTTCGACAGTGATGTTAAGAATGAACCAATCGGACATTCTGATTTAAATAAAGGACTGATCACCCAGTATTTAATTGAGCGGGGTGTCATAGTTTCTTTCTTGGTATGTCATGTGAGAGACAACGATAAATCTTCCCATGAAGATTCTTATGTGCATGACACTTCTGAGGTCGTTGAATCCCAAGTAAGTGGGGGTGAAGAGAGTGAAGAAGAGGTTGATGTGAAAGAGTTGCAATTTAAATTTAATGAGTTGTATGCCGAAGAGGTGAGGGCAAAAAAGGCAAACTCTAAATTGCAATCCACGTTGAATGAGTACGTCGTAGAAAATAATTATATTTTGATTAAAGATATTAGGGCATGGGAGAAAAAGCTTAGGGAGAAGCTAGAGTAAGTTGAGAAAGAGAGAGATAGCCTTTGTGGTTTGATGGAGGCATTGAAAAAATAGGTGTTAGAGTTTAAGGAGTCTAGGCGTGTGCTTGAGTCTAGGATTTGTGAGTTAGAGGAGAGATTGAGAGACTCGAGTAAGGTTAAGTTTGACTTGGAATCTAGGTCGAAGAAGTTGGATAGTTTTAGGCATCGTCTAATTCAAGAGAGATAGGTTCGATATAGGCTACAATGATCACGTTGTTCCCATTCCCAAAGTTAATACCAATCATGTGAGAGAGCCCACTAGGAACGTTAGGAGAGGTCGACGTTTTGGTAATCATTCCCGCCGTCTTTACACTTGCACACATTGCGGTAGGAAAGGTCACCTTAGACATTTTTGCTATGACCTTATACATACTCCTAGGAAGTTTAGGAATAAAGTCATTTCGATTCCCAAAACCCCCATGCGTCATGTCACACCTACATGGGTTAGAAAATCGGACTTAAAGGATTTAGGACTAAAACTTCATGGTTCTCATTGGTTGCACTTGATTCTTCCCATGCCATATCTAATAGATGATTGTGTTGCCAAGTTTGTTATAAGCTAATCTTTACATCATGATTTATATTTTGCTAGTGTTATGACATGTGTATCATTTTGTATTATATTTATCCTTTATTGAGTCTTATTTGAAAAATACAAATAGATTTTATTCTTGATAAATTTGTTTGAGAAAATACAAAAAGATTTTTGGTTTATTATATTTCTTAAAAAATTCAAAAATATTTTGCCTTTATTTGAGTCAAAATATGGTGAAAACCCAAAAAGATTTTTGTTTTATTTTTTGTGTCGTGAGTTTACATGTTTGATGTGGCATATTGGTGTGCTTGGACCCCCCTTCCTTTCATTATACATGTGGCTAGGACATTTGGTCATAATTATTGATGCTTAAAATGATCTTAACCACTATTTATATGGGGTTGTTTCGAAGTTGGTATGCATTATGATTCGACTTTGTATATATGCCATCTCTCCACACATTCAAGAGTTTATATGGATGTTTGACTTCTATTGCATATTTCAGTTTGGTGAGACGTTCTTATCTCAATTTTGTCATTTATGTGTAAGTAGACTTAAGGAGGAGGTTTTTATGTAAGAACCGTTTACCGTGAGGATTAAAATTGAAAAAATGATGAGTGTTCACGAAAAAGGGCTGCGAGAGAGAAAAATTGACTCGTCGTGAAAGCCACCGTTTAAAAGAACCCAAAAGAAAAAATCAAAGACAATAAAAATAATCATATGCCAAAATATGGCCCAATTAGTTTATGTTCGTTCCAAAAGAAAAATATGATATACTTGAGGGAGTTTGGATGGATAATTTAAACGGGTTTTCACCACGAATCCTAATGTTGAAAAATCGTATCATAACGCTATTATTTGTAGAATCATCAAAATTCCGGATTTGTGTGCATGATGTTAGTTTAGTTTATTAAGCTCACACTTTAATTGTCACATATGGCTACAATAAAGTTTAATGATTTATAGCTATCAATTAGATCTTCTTGATTGTTTTGATATGTTGGAATTGTGATTCATTTGTTGTAGTTTACGCCAATTCATTCCATGTTCATGTTTGAGCACATCGATGCTATGTTAGCATGTAACTCATATTATTTTTGTTGTTTTTACTACTGTTTGGCTACTGTTTTGCAGTTTTTTTCCACTTCCAGTTAGTTTTTCCACAAATTTTTTTCGCTGGGTGAATTTGTTTAATTTTTAGAACTGGATGTGAGAATTTGAGTTTCTCGTTCGAGCGATAAATAGCTGTCGCGCGAAGCCTTCCTCGCGAGAAGCCTCTGTCGTTCGAGCGACAAGACTAACTCATTCAAGCGACAGTCTGGGATTTTGTTTTTCTTCTATTTTAGTACCCTGGTTCATATGGTTATACATTTTTTAGGTACTGTTGGATTTCTTGTGGGTTTCTGTTATGCAGTTCAATTTGATAGATTTGTTTATTTTGCTGCATTGGATCATTTAGTCACACATGCTTAGATTGATGATTCATGCTGTGTGATTACTGTTTTCTATTATGTTTTGATATTGATTAATCATTATTAGTTGGTTGTTTGCATGATTATCTAGATATATTTAATTGATTATGCTTGTGCTAGATATATCGCTAAATTGATATATTTTCACTGGGTTGTCTATTCGAGACAAAAGGGGGAGAGATGTATGTGATGTAGGGGAAGAGTTTATTTAATGAGAATATACATTTGTTTCATTACTTACTGTTATCCTATTTGTTATCATATGCCTTCATGTTAATGTTGATTAGTTTACACAAATTGGTATTATATTGTTTTTGCATTGGTACAAATTGGTATCCTGTTTTAGGTGTGGTTTACAAATTGATATCAAGTTTTGCTCACATAACAAATGATTTGGATTTGATTTTTTCATATTAATTTATATCGTTTGTTCCTCCATACTTCACTGGGTATTTGTCTATTTTATGTGTGTAGGTTTTAGGAGTGGTAAACGGACAGATACGGATCGGATAACATGTTTTTCATATTCGTATTCGCTATCTGGATGCACTATTCGTATCCTTATCCGCATTCGCCCGGATAGTTAAAATAATTATCCATACCCGTATCTATATCCGCTCGGATACCTCAGATTCAAATAATATTTGTATTTGTTTATATTGTTTAGCCATCGCAAAAAGTAATTATTAAAATGTCCAATCCAATGAAACCCAATCCAATCCAAATAAATCTATAATAAAATTACTACCTCCTAACATCAACAATTATGGCTTCCATAATAATAGTAGCATTCCATAATGATAATATGGAATAAATCCATCTTTACTTTATAACCATATAAGCTTAAAGCCATCCGAAAAAAATAACGGTAGCATTCCATAACAATAGATATAAATATGCACCTTTTAGATAAAATTAAATTTATTGAGAATGATAACCTCATGGACCTTTTAGTCTTCAAAACATACTGATATTCTTATTTTAATATGTATATATTTTTGTTTTGTACATAATATACTTGTTGTTAACTTCAGTTCTCATCACAATCAAAACTATATCTTTACTTTTTAGTTTCTCTCCTACATTTATTTATAATTAAGAAAACTAATGAGCAACCTTATATATTTGTATTTTATTTTGTATGTACCCATCATTGCTAACTTCCTGTTGCAAGAGGAGGGGATGAGTAGCTGCGGAGTTGATTCGCAACGGAGGGGTTGATGAGAAGTGATGACGGGGTGGATGAGAAGAGGTAGCGGGTTGATGCGATGGAGGGGGAGGTGGAGGAATGAGGGTGTTTTTTGGAGTGAAATGAGGTTTTCTTTTCTCTTGTTTTGTACAAAAAATAAATGAAATGAAATTAATTTTTTTTGTATTGAGTGGAGTATATGTTCTTTAGTGGGTGTATGTTGTGTGTGATAGGGTGTATTATAATTTTAGGGTAACTCGATGATAATATACCCAATAAAATAATAATACATGGCATTTTATAATATACCCAATAAAATAATAACTTTAGGGTGTTTTTGTTTTGAGTGGAGTATGTGTTTGTTTTGTTTTAGGAAAGAAATGATTAAGTTTTTTTTTAATATTATTTTATTAGTAATACTAATACTAATATTATTATAAATATTTTAGACATATGTTTGACAGATGCGAATATCCGGTAAAACGGATATTCGGTAAAATGGATACTCCGCATCGGATACGGATTATCCGTGTCGAATACTAGTACTATCCGTATACATATCCATTTTCTCTGATATTTTTATAGAGTATCTCTATTCGTATCCGTTTCCATTTTTTTAGATAAACATTCGCAAATTAGAATTCGGATATCGAACAAATGCGGATTTTTGAATATTCGTCTACAGCCCTAGTAGGTTTGCGTAAAGAGGTTCAATATTTCACGACTATGTCACATTTAGACAGTTAATGCTTTCCGGACCATCATTTACTAGTCTTGTCCTGTAATTTTTGATTTTGGATTTATGTGATGGGATTTAGGTGTCATATGGCTTAATGGCCCGACTTAGACATTTCACTGTTGGTTTTGTCCCAGGATAGTTAAAGGGGGATATTTGTAAGGACAAAATTTCCAATCGAGTCCGTTGTATGTTTATTTGACTTATTCCCATAATAAAACATATTTAAGTCATAGATCGTTTTTTTATCATCATGATCCCACACAAATTGTGACGTATTGAAGTTAATGAAGATATTGCGATAAATATTCAACGATTTATCATGCCAATTTATGGTGAAAATTTTGTCTTCAAGTCAAACTGCATTCCGAGATCACTCAGGTATGAATGCATAATTTTAATGGGACTCACAATTTATTTTAGATTGTTTAAGGATGTTATTTTATTAAAGAAATATTTTTTAAAATGTTTTTAAAGTGTTTCAAATGGTTTACACTTCGTTTTATTTTGATAAGGACAGATTATAGTAAAGTTTTAAAGGGAATCTAATTCATTGCGTTGTTCAAACGACCTGACCAGTCGTTCGAGCGACATGTCCATCTCGTTCGAGCGACATGCCAAAGTTGCTTGAGCGAGATGCCGACTTAAAGAAATTATTTAATACGTGTTTCCCATCAAAATATCAGGTGTGTGCATTCTGAAAAATAATTTTCATAACAGTACATTTCTGCACAAGAATTTTCTAAGGTTTTCTACGTGTAAAACATCCTTAGAGTTTCAAAGATCCGAGTTTTCATTAGTATATGCTATTGTGATCTTTGGTTTCACCAAGAAGAGTTGTTCTACATGGAAATTTGTTGGGTTTTACGATGAAGAAGCAGAAGAGTTGTGTTCAACATCGTAGACGTTACAAGCCATATCAATGGATACCGAGGCACTCGTGGAGGCGACTGCTATGGACAGGTATCGCAAAAGGATTCTCGTGGGCACTGTAAGAGGAGTGGTTAAATATCACAAGAGCGTCAAGTATTATAGGGATCGATTCAATGAGTAAGACTTGTGTCTGTTCCTTTTAAATCCACATTCATAGTGATTGTCTGGCTTGGATCGTTCGAGATTTTTTTCGTTGTGGTTTCCTCGTACATCCTGCACTGTGATCATTCTTTTCCTTTCTTGATTTCCTTTAATCACTAGATGAACATTTAGGATTAATCAAGATAAAATTTCATTAAGTTAAAATTGGTTCACAACTTGGTGCGAATTAAAAATTGAAAAGGGTTTTTCGTAAAAATAAAATTATTTTGCCATCCTTAAAACACTTTCCGCATAATATAAAAAGGGGCCTACAGTTACCATTTATGGAACGTTGGTTCCGAATGTTTGCTTTGTGTTAATGCATCTTCCTAAAACTTTTGATCTATTCATGGTCAGGAAAGCTACCCTTCGATCATTTCTCTTATCCCAGTTGACTATAGGGATTGTAGAGTTGGGTGTATTTTGGGCACCTCTTTTTTATGTTTAGAGTACGGGAATAAGTGAATTTGTTGATAACATGAAGGATATTGGTTTGAGTGTCGGGTGGATGGAGAAATATTTCGAGCATATGCTAAGTCCAATCCAACTTTCAAAGATTGGTTTCAATATCGAATGGCGTACTGGGATGTGCCAATTATGAAGATGTGTTACGGGAGATTATCGGTAAGTTAATGCTAGAACTTTCTTTGGAAAAAGATAAATTCAAAAAACTTAAATCCGAACTTAAGGTTATGCAGGAGGTGGAGGATATTTCCTATATAAAGCTAGGGATGGAGTTTGATAAGGATGCTTTTACTATATGTTTAAAGATATCATCATAGCTTTTGTCAAGTGATGTGTGTGTTGTGACTATTTTATAATCTGGCTGTCCTATTCCTTATTGTAAAAAATGAATGATATTACTATGGATGTGTGTTGTTGTTTAAATTTACTTTGACAGGTGATATTATCAATTGTGGATGAATAATTACTTGAGTAATGTTATTGTGTACTTATATTTTACTCTAACTTGTTATGTATGGAGAATTATTCTACTAGCAATAATTTGTCTTGAATGATATTAACGATTGTGATTTGCATACTGATTTGTTATATGGATTGTGGGTTATTATTTTCCTTCGTCAACCTGGAGGTTATTCTGAAAGAGGTTGTAGGTTTGCCTCTAATTAATATCATATAAATTATGTTATAGACTAGAGGTTGTGCCTCTCGTCAATAGTTTAGGTATTATACTACATAAATTATGGGTTATCCCTTTTTTGATATCATGGATATTAAGGTGAAGAAACTATATATTACGTCTTTCAATGATAACGTAGAGGCTATACTAAGGTAGTTATAGGTTATACCTTTTATCGACATCGGAGATATTATCTGACATAGATTAGGGTAGGAATTTTACTAATCCCCAATATGTTATGCCGAAAAGGGTTATGAGTTGTGACATTCTCCTCTTTGGCCATATATATTATAGGTTGTCTCTCTTACCATTCATAAAGAGGTTATGCGAAAAGAGGTTATGGGTTATGCCTTTCTCAGAGCCCTTGCCATTGAGATTATAGATTGTTCACCTTTCAAAATGAGGTTTTACTAAAAAGGGTTATAGGTTGTGCCTTTCTCAGAGATTTTCCATTGAGATTATAGATTGTTCCTTTTGATATTCACTATAGGTTGTGACTTTCAACATTCACAAAGAGGATATGCTCAAAAGAGGTTGTAGGTTGTCATTCAACATTCACAAAGTGGTTATTCCTAAAAGATATTGTAGGTTGTTCCTTTCAACATTCATAAAGAGGTTTTACCCAGAAGAGATTGTAAGTTACGCCATTCAACATTCCCAAAGATTATTCCCAAAAGACATTATATGTTGCACCTTTTTTATATTCCTAGAGGTTATGCCCAAAAGAGATTATATGTTTTGCCTTACAATATTCTCAAGGAGGTTATGTCCTAAAGAGATTGTATGTTGTACCATTCAATATTCCTAAAGATTATGCCCCAAAGAGGTTATATGTCATGCCTTTCAATATTAAAAGAGGTTGTGCTCAAGAGAGATTATAGGTTATTCCTTTCAACATTCACAAAGAGGATTTTCCCAAAAGGGGTTATAGGTTGTGCTATTCAACATTCCCAAAGATTATGACCAAAAGAGGTTATAGGTTTTGCCTTTAAATATTCATAGAGGTTATGCCCAAGAGTGACTATAAGTTGTGCCTTTTAATATTCATAAGGAGGTTATGCCCAAAAGAGATTGTAGGTTGTGCCATTCAAAATTCCAAAAGATTATGCCCGAAAGAGTTTATAGGTTGTGACATTCAACATTACCAAAGGTTATGCCATATATTTTGTTACTTATAGGTTATGATGGTGCTTTTCAACAATATTAATAGCAGTTGTGGAAATATTAGTACCACTCGTGTTAATGTTACAACTGATTGTGAAAACTTATAATATCTATTGTGATTTTTGTTGTTTAAAAAATGTCTCTTCTGATTGTGAGAATATCATTATTGATGATGAAAATGTAAATGTTGGATGTGATTTGCCCTTTTGAAAAAATATCAACACCAATTATGATTTTGTTGTTTCAAAAAGATGTCAATACTGATTGTGATTGTGACAATATAAGTTATGAAGTAAGTCTTGAATGGTGTTTCTCTAAAATCAACAAGTAAGGAATCAAAGTATGGTTATGTTGCATTGATAAGAAAAAGGAAATGTGGTAGTGCCTTACAACCAGTTGAGTTCATGACATAATGAAACATAAAGGAAAATCAAAACTATGCAAACTGATTATTTTCTACGCATAATATTATTGTATCCATTTGCAGTTGATAGAAATGAGATCCTTCGAATCTAGTTTTATGATTTTACAAAATCCTACGGTTGATGTGTCTTTGACAATGTAGGGGTCTTCCTAATTTGGTGCAAACTTTCCTGCCAATTGTCCCTGCATGAGGTGTTGTGTTGTTTTTAGAACTAGGCCCCCCACCTTAAACTCCCTGGGTTTTACCATCATATCATAAGCTCTTGATGGTTGCTTGGAATGAGTTAAAAAATTACTTTGTGCTTTGTCCCTTCTTTCATCTAACATATTAAGCTATGTCATCCTTAGTTTGGGGATTAGCTGATGTTGCAAGGCCATTTTAGACGACACGACTACAATTCAATGGTGAGTATTGCATCGACACTATACACAAGTGAGGATTTTGGCCATAGTACTAAATTAATTTTATCATCCCAGGCTCTACAAAAATCTTCCTACATTTTTGTGAGGATGTTGATGCGGATCTTATTGTTAACATCCTCTTGGTCATTGCCTTTGGGGTATAAGATTGAGGAATTTTGGTGTTCAGTGTTGTATCTCGCAGTCAAGGCTCGTATCTCATTATTTTTGAAGTGTGTGCCATTATCGGTTATAATGAATCTTAGAATTCTAAAATGGTAGATGATGCTTTCCCGGACGAAATTGGCCATGATAGTTTTGGTGGCATTTCTTAATGCTATAGCTTTGGCCCGTTTTGTGAAAAGTTTTATTTCCATAAGGATCCAAATTTTTCCTCGAGAGTGGGGGATGATTTTCCTCATGTGTGAAATAGATATAGAGTGGATAAAGCTTGTAATGGAAAACTTAGTGCATGGATGAGATTGTCATGGATTTGACATGACTTGTACTTTTGACAAATAAATTGTAATCGGCTCCAACAGTTTCCAATAATAGCCTAGGTGAGCTAGTTCTTTATATAACTTGTAACCATCGATGTGTACCAATTTATGGGTTGTTTTCATCACTTCCTTTGTATCTTCCCCGGCCATGCATTTCTTTTATTATTGGTTTCATCTATTTTGGAAAATCTTTTCATCGATCATCAAGTATCGCCTGGCCTTTCATCGCAGTGCACTTGTTGCTTGTCTCTCGGTGACGATTGTGTCATTTATGAAGTATTAAATACGAACATCTCTATAATCGATTAAATTGTCCATGAAATGGACTTCCTCCAGTTTTGTTTTTTTTGGCATTATTCACATTGCTCTTGGATATCTTCCACCTCTTTGCTCGTCGATGACCAATAATAACCTACTAGTTGTATCCTTTGATATAGAGTTATATCATTTATGCCACAATGTATGTCACATATATCCTTGAGTCATTTATCTATTTTTTTTCATCCATATGCACTGTACCAATATGTCACTTATGCATCGATAGTATAGAATCCCTTTAAGGTTATGGATATCTTTTAGGGTTTCTTTGGGTATCGGTATTTTTACTGGGAGTTGGGTGTTTGACAATCATTTGAGGATCAGATCTTGCCAATCTAGTGATTTTTATAGGATAACTATTTCCAATACCTATATCTGTATGGTTCGCTTGAAGATGTTGGGTGTGGTGGAGGGTTCATCATCAAGAATTTCTATTTGGGTTGCCAGGTTGGACAGGGTTTCGGGATACTTATTGAAAGCTTTGGAGTTTTGGACAATGTTGATTGAAATAAATTGGTTTAACAGGTATCCAACAGTTCGGTATGGGGCCAATGATATATATCTTAGGGATAATTCACCATTCACCTGCTTGAACTTCAAATTTGAGTCACCCTAAATTGTGATCACTTTGATGCTTCTTTAAAGTTCTTCAAGGAGACCGATAACTAAAGCCTCATACTCATCTTCATTGTTAAACTATAGGAATCCCAGTTGAAAAGGGATGTAGATTATCACTTTGCCTCTCGTGATGATTATTCTGACTCCCCCACATGTTGTTATTGATGAGCCATCAGATTCCATGTTCTATTATTATAACTCCTCTTTGCATGTTAGGGCTTAGAGATCGTCTACTGGGGTTTCCTTACTTAGTGGTTCGTGTTCGCCACTTGGAAAGTATGCCAATATATCAGAGAGATCTTGACTTTTAATTTCTTTAGGAGTGATGCATTTGATATCATACTGGGAAACTATTAAAAATCATCGAGCCAATAGTCCAATTAAGAGAATTCTGGAGAGAGAAAAAATTAATTAGATCACAATGAGTAAATGAGTGTATAGAAAATGTAAGAAAATAATGCTTCAGCTTTGGGACATGAAAAAAGCACCAGACAATTCCATTCCACTACATTGAATTTCTATATGGCCAATAATTATGCCAAGGTAGTAAATGGGTTTTCCATTTCCATCTACTTACCGAGCCAATAATTCTCCTACCAATTTGACCGTGAAAGTAAGGTACAAGAGTAACGATCGCCCCTTTACTGGAAGAGTCATTATCAATGGGCTAATGAGTGCCTGCTTAATTTTATCAAATGCATGTTGGTATATCTCTCCTGTTCAAATTTCATGTTCCCCTTTAAGAGTGATTTGAGTGGAAAGGTAAGCTCCGAAAGCGCTGGGATGAACCTCCAAAGGTAAGAAACTTTACCCAAGAAGCTTTTTCAATTCCTCCTGACTTTTAGGGTATGGCATTTTGATAATCGCCCTCTGCTTTGATTATTTGCTTGTGTACCATTATAGTTCACCACAAATCCCACAAATTTTCCTCTTCTTACTCTAAATGTGCATTTGATGGAGTTCATCTTCAATCTGAATTTCCCGCAGCACTCTAATACCTTTCGAACGTAAAAAATGTGTAACTTCCCTTTCGACCACATAAAATTCTACAAGATGTGTAGCATATTTTGAAAAATGGCAACCATGGTTCCTTGATATGTCGCGACTCCATTCTTCAAAATAAACGGCATAACCATGCAGCAAAATTTTCCTAGCGGAGTTCGAAAGGCCTTTTTTTAACACATTCTTTGCTCATTTTTATCTGCTTGTATATAGAGTAACCGTTTATGAAACTGTACATGTTATTGTCGGTAGTGGCATCCACTAAACTGTTGATGTTGGGTAAGGGAAACTCGTCTTTTGGGAAAGCTTGGTTGAGATCTGGATAGTCGACACATATTTTGATCTTCCCACTACGCTTCTTGATAGGGACGATGTTTAAGATCCACACCGAGTGTGATATGGATTTGATGTACTCGATTACTATCCGTTTTTTCACTTCGGGTTTGATTTTGAGCTCTAGTTCATGTTTGAAAAATCTCGTTTCTTGTCTAATTAGACATATGTTTGGGAGGACATTAAAATAATGGGGCATCATACTTTCATCCAAACCTGACATTTCGGTATAGTTCCATGCAAAACATCTGATTACTTTTTGACACTGCTTACCTCTAAGATCCTTAAAGTTGAATATTAGTCGTGGATATTGTCCTTCTGTTGTGGTATTTACTTCTTCAAATTCTTCCAATTATGTTTTTGGCCTGTCTTGCATGCATTCAGGTGCATCTTTCGGCTTATCCATGTAATCGCAATCCTTAGAGTTATCCACTACACAACATTAATCATCGGGTCAGCATTTTCCATCCAAAATGTTGCCCAGGAATCTCATCATAATTGAACCTCACTTACCCTATTTGTTACATATTTCTTTAATTGTTGGCTTAGAATTGACTTTAGCTTTCTCTTTTCACCAATTTTGATAACAAGCCTTTTTTTTTTTGGTTTATCGAACTCATCTTCGAACATATTTTTCTTCGCAATAGGAGTGGTGTTATCTCGTGTGAGCTTTAATTTTCACATTGGCTTGTATTTTGGCGATTTGATATCGATACCACCTAGTCTAGGTGTTACGACCTCATAATCAGGTGTTAACTCAGTAAAGTAGGTCGCATTAGAGAAATGTGCTTCCTTTTTTTTAAAATGGCCATTAGGTAGCCTTAATAGTGATTGCCTGTCCATTGACTATGGCTTTTGCTTATTGATGATAAGTGGACGGCACCACTCTGTGTTTGTGCATCCAAATTCACCCAATTAATAACTGATAACAAGGATATGAATCGATCACGTGAAACTTAATGGTATAAAGAATAGTTTTGCAGTTTGTTTGACGTGTGGATGAATCCCATTGTCCACATTTATCATTTTCAAATCCATAAACATCAATGGGGTTTGACACTAAATGACTTAGTGGTATCCCTGAAGCTTCGAATCAGGTGACCGATATAATATTAATGGAAGCCCAACCATCCAGCAGAGCTCTCCTAAATTCAACACTATTCACCCAAGTTGTGACGTAGAGCGATCGATTGTGAAAAATAGCACCAACTTATCTTTATCCAAAAATTTAATTATCGATGCTAACCCCGTCATTAGTATCCTCATGACACCATTCAAGTTGAAATTTATTTCTCATTTGGCTTCGACAATTTTGAGTATAATTTTTGTTACTTCTTCCTGTGTTTCGAGGGTGATTCCCACTTGGTCATACAACCATTTGAACTTAGCACAACATGACACCTTTGTGATTATTTTCGTCTTAAAATCATCATATCTTTGGTTAATTTCAGTCATGCACACTCCTTATGCTTTGATTATATCCATTTCGTTATTGTCAAGAACTGGCAATGCTGCTCCTTTTTCTTATGTGCTTCCAATCCTCAGTTCCTTCATCATTCCTCTAAACTCTTCCAGTTCTTCTCGTGGAACCTCATTAATGATTTCTTAAATTTTGACTTTCGGGACCTCTTCTTCTACTTGTACGAACATTTTTCCTCCCTATTGATGGTTCAACAGAGGCATATGATGCACATTTTTAATCTGTATAATCCTCTATTTTCTACATGGCCAGACACCAATTTTTGGATTTCTACACATTTCTTGGAAGAATGCCCTACGTATTGGTGGTGCACACATTAATCTATGCTAGCTATGCCGGTATCAGTTGGTGGCCCTTTAAGATTTTATAAAGGATTCACAAGTCGATTATTCATTAGCCCTTTATATATCACTAAGACTCCTTTATATATATAATGTAAATCCATTTTTTGGTGATCTTATCTTTCGGGTCTTTGGCCTTGGTAAGGCTTTTGGAGATGATCTTTGGGGACCTCTCTTTGCTCCAACTAGGTTTACTGTCGTCTTTATTTTTCCCCTAAGTGCTAATGGGGGGATTATTGATGCCTTAATCGGCACTCTATGGACCATCAGCCTGCTGACCCGGACGATTGATTGTTGGGTCATTGTTATATGGTGATTATAAGTCAGAATTTGCTTGACTACATCTCTTACACTTCTTGCCTTATTCGAAAACTGTGCGAAACTTGTTTTTGTATGATTAATCAGATGGATTTTGTATTCCAACAACATTAATTAACGCATGTTTGGATGAGTTAAAGTTCGGCCAACGCCTCTCTACAATCGAGGGATTATTCACGAAATTTGGAAATATACGCCATCAAATCCTCATTGAAATCCTGCTTCACCTGGGCCAAATCGATTGTTGTAATTTTAATCTTTGTCATGAAGAACTTGGAGCAAAACAACTCTTTCATTTGGGAACAAGTAACAACACTTCTAACCGATAAGTCCCAACACCATATATAAGACTTTTCCTTAAGTGATTTCGAAAATTCTTTCAACCTCAAGGTGTGGTCCCTTTCATGAATTCCTAAGTTTTTGATGAAACTTCTTACATGCTCCCCGGGGTTACCCTTTCCTTCCATACTGTCGAAACTTGAATGATGCTACATAACTGACTGGGTAGGGTGTCATGTAAGCACTTTCGATGAGAGGCGATCCTTTTTATGTTTTAAGGGAATTGTGACTGTGGAGCTAACATACTGTATCATGAAGAATCTCAGCATGTCTTCAGGAGTCATAAAGCTAGTTGGTGGTAACATCATGGAATTGATTGGTTCTCTAGGCTTTTGGGTGGAAGAAGGTGCCCGTGATTTAACTGGTGGAGTTGGTGTATTTTGTTGGCCATCCATGGATTGTTATTAGGTGTTGAGAACTTATTGGTCTTGTTTGTTAGTAACACTGGAGTTTTAGGTTATGGTTTGGGAAACATGTTGTCTGTGGTGGTAAAGTTATTTAGAGAATTGAAGAAAAAATTTCCTTTTTAGAACAAGGAGTATTGCAGCAGCATTGCCAATAGTGGGTTAAGGATGGTTAGTGATGTTATTGTTAGGGTTGGAGTCGACGTAGGTTCTTGCATGGCCACTGTAGAAAACACGACATTGAGGTTTTGGGGTGTGATAGCTGGGGTTTTGAAAGTTATTGGCAGTGGGGGATTTTTAATGCCGGTAAGACCAGTGAAAGTAAAAGGTAAAGGTAGTTTTGAGGTTAACGGATCCACAATATCCTTTAATAACCTCTTTATTAAAATGAGAATACCTCTCCAGCAAAGTCGCCTTCGTAGAAGGGTTGTTAGTGGTTAGATGGGATTTGGGAGTTTGTTCTTCATGGATCGAGGTGTAACCCGTCTAGGAGAGGTCTTAACCAGGGGAACATGGGATAATAAATGACAATGATAATAACATAAATATTCAAGATATCTATAATGAACAACAATAATGGGTCTCAAGGGGGGCGATGAAATGGAAAGTGAGAGAGTGAGCATCAGAAAATAAAACTCAGGGAGACAACTTAGAGGATTAAGAGTTTCTCAAGTATTTATTATGGTGGTTATGGTTCTTACTTGTGAAAGTAATGATGGAGATACTTTGTGTAAATGACAAAGGAAATGTTTGGGGCATGAGGCTTTCAAGGTTAATGCTACCAGGTGATAAGGAGTAGTCTCTCACTGGAGAAAATGGGTATGAGTGTCTTTATATAATAATGGTAAATATAATATCAGCCTTTAAACTCTGGGTGTACGTTGTATAGTATTTATGAGGCATGGACTATCATTAAATAGGATGGTGGTATATAAATAGATAGTATGAAATACCAAATTCGATAAAGAAGGTTTATCGATTGCCTTATATGGACAGTCTCAGCTGCTTGTTTTAGAAAGTATCACTCAATACGAAAATGTGGTGGGAATATGTTGGGCCTAAAAATGGTAACATGTGTTTGTCATGTGGGAATAGTTTTTGAGGTTATTGATGCATTTTGGTCTCGTATTAGGATAGTTAGCATGTGGGAGACCAATAACCTTACTCTCTAACCTCCAGACTAGAACCCTTGTGAATCCCAATAGGCTATCCATGGAATTCTCTAATTCCCATGGAATCTACCCAACTCATGACCCAAAGTTTTAGGGATCAATAGTTGGAAGAAATAATACATGCCTTGGCCTTTGCTACTTGTCTTGATCATCGAACTCCTTGGCATATGATGTGGCTATTAACTTTGCTATGGATTGTTGTTGCTTTCGACTAAAAATGGGTGTCGATGGTGGTATATGGATGCCGACTGCTTGGTTTGATGCGTAACTTATTATTTATAATCCTTATTCCGATCGTGGCATTTTTATTGATCGACTTCTAATTATGTATTTTATGTTATCGATGACAATGGCCCTTATACCCCTCCTACACTAAGAAAATCACAACCTTATTCTCTTCCTCCATCCTCACTTCCATGTTTAATAGTTCTGACATAAGCTTATTAAATAACTCATTGAGGTGCTCTTGCAATGAAGTACTCGGGCCCAAACTAAATCGGTAGAATTCCTTTTTGAGATTAATCCGATTTGTAAAAGAATTCTTTAAATAAAGCTTCTTAAGCTTTTCCCAAATCACTTTAGTGAAAGTCTCTTAGCGTTGTGTTTAAGCTCTTTAGACAAGCATAACTGAATCGTGGAACAAGCCTTTTTATCAATCTTATTTTACTTGTTATCCTTTATTATGTCAAATTTTCCCTCTAAGGCATGAATCAAGCCCCATTTGACAAGGATGCCCGTCAGCTCCACTTGCTAAACGTCAAAATTGTTCTTCTCGCCAAATTTCTCCATATTATACTTTATCTTGGATTACATAACCAAGATAGACCTTTGTTTGCCATCGAGACTCTAATATAAATTTGTTTTGTGAGAGCGTGGTGGATAATGATTAACTAGGGCACCATGATCAACAAACAATCACACAAAAATAAAAATCCAAATAAAATAGAAAATTAATAAAAGAACACAAAATTTTATGTGGTTCATCAATTTAGCTACGCCCACAGGAGATACATTTCACGAAATAGTATAAGATTACAAATGAAAGGACCTTTTTTCTCCTTTCTCACACACAAATAATCTTTTTTTTCACAAACAAAATAAAACTCTCATAAATATTAGTAGATTCTCATAAACATTAATCTCACCACAAAAGTCTCCTATGTTCTACCCAAATCTTCAATAGAATACCCAAATTGGCTTCCAAGTTAATCAATCTTATACAAATACAAGATATTAATTTTCACTCATCGATATTATACCTCTAATAAGTTAGTATTAGAGATATTAATAATAATAAATACAATATAACTTACGTTAAACTCATCTCAATCGATTTTTTTTATCTGAACCGTTTTGTTCAATATTCTTCTTATTAACGTCAAAATTTACTATACTCCCCATCTTATTATTAACGTGCCTTATCTTCTTCACTCTCAACTCAACTCTCACTACACTTTTTTCAGATCCACTCCCTTTGAGAAGAACCTTGCCGATTTTATGGGAGATGTCTCCACTTTGACTGCCTTGGGAAGTTGACCCAATATGGGTATGTTTGTGTTGTGTATCCTAATATGCTTTCTATTTACTCAGTTATTCAGTTTATTTATATAACATATACATATATACATAAGCTGCTAACATACATATAATGGGCCCCGCACGTGGATTCCTTTCAAGCCCATATCGGATTCTATTAGTAAATCGTTGGGCAGTGGATTTTCCTATTAGTTTTTTTATTCCTCTAGCATTCCACGAACAGGTATGATTATATTTTAAACTCTGCCTTGGGTTCCCTTCTTTTACATTAGACGTACCTGCATAATTATTTGTCTTAATTTTGAAATCACTACACTACCACATTTGAATATACAGACTCACAAACATATGTAGCTGTTTATAGATTGCGAATACAAAAATGATATTGGGACCAAAATTTTTATCGAAAGTGAAGATACCAAATTAGGTGGAGGGTTTATATTGGTTAGTTTGTGGGGTCCACGCCAATGAAATAAAAGAACCGACCAATATCACGTTGTCACGTGTGATTTCAGTCAAAATTTATGTCAAAAATTCATTTCGAATATAAGAACTCTCGTGAATATGTTGGCTTGACATCCATCATGTATCTTGGTCCAAAATGGTTGACCTGTAGAATGAACCAATGACTAAAAGGATGTCAAATAGGGTCTGGTTAGGATTTCAAAATTCCATGGTATTACTTATGGGTGGAAACCACACAGGGGCGGACCTAGGTGGTCCCGAAGGTGGGCGGCTGTGACAACCCGCACTCCGAAATAAGGGGTGGCCAGCCCGATACTCCGACATATACGGTAATCACGGATGGAAATCATTCTCAGCACCACAAATATAGTAAGAGTAACCGAGAAAACCACCCAATAATTCAGAAAACGGGTTGTCAAAACAATTTATGCACTTTAAAAGTTAAGTTAAGTAAAAAAATTTAAACAACCTATTCTAGAACATTAGTGGAAATTCAAAGAAACATAATTGGCATACGTCTAAAACCACTATATACAAAGAGAGGAACCGAATATGTTGTCGGTTCACAGCCACACAAAAGTGATCACAACAGTTAGATGTTATATTGCATTCATTATACAATTACAAGGTTGGGCCACTCGCCCGAGTGACAGACCCGATCATAACTAGATATCAAAAGAATGACAGCGTCTAACAACACATCCTGTAATATCCGCAATTTCATACAGCTCCTTAAAAGCAAAAGAGTAGGAATATCAACACGGGCGTCCTTGCGGGGGAGCACCTGGGCGGATACAATAACAAATACAGCATAGAGGAAAAGGAACGGGCCAGGACCCGATTTATATATAGTTCCCAGATGAACAAAAAGCATGCTAGGTATGAATAACAATACATGGGTATAGAAATCAACACTCTAACAACCTAAGCATGGATCATAAGAAAACAAGTGAAAATGATATAATTAAATGAGACTATGCAAGATTAAAATAAAAACTAAATTAAGAACTAGTATTCCCCAAATTCCACTTTAATCCAGTCTCAGTTCCTTAACAGGAATATACTAACATTATCTTCTTATTTCGTTCCAATTCCCATTCCTTATCAAGAATGTAATTGTCATAATATCATTTAGTGGAATTATACAACCCTCAAGTCCCACTTGAGATTTAGAAAAGCTATATTCTTATGCATATAACGATTCTAAGACCGCCCCTCCGAGTTTCCCCACTGGGCGCGCCCCTAAATGACTATCATCTTCCAGGGGCCCATCAAACAAGGCAGCCTGGGTACCTAACGCACGTCGGGAAGTGGCCATATGACTGCGAGTGAGTCATAACCACACCCGGAATTACTTCACTAGCGCAGAAAAATACATATAATAAACCCGCATATGGTCGAGGACTATAGTCTCCCTGCATTAACTAGTCAAGGAACATCACCTCATGCGCGAGCTTCCCTTATGATAGCATTTAGAGAGGTGTGTTTAAGTAAATTAGCATTTACTATAAAAACCATACTTTTCATTTTCATTACATTTACATGTTTCATTTGTTTGAAACCGTTATCATAGGATAGTTCATTACTCATCCTAGGTTATGCCTCAAATAAATCTCCAAGGGATCATATTCACTTCCCAAACACAAGGTTTTATATAACTCAAATTAAGCCCCTAAAGTCTCCAAGTATGGGCCTTCAATTCCCATCCATAGTTTTAGGATGCACAAAGAAAAGTGATGCCTTGACATCACTTAGGACAACCCTTCCCCCTAACTTAACCCCAAGTGAACCCATTCAACACTAGGGTGACAACCAACTCAACTAGGACTCTAAAAGCCAAGGTTTACTTCATTCAGGAAGAGTCCTAAGATCCTAGGGGAAGGAAAGGATTAGAAACAAAAGTAAGAAATGGGTTGAGAAAACAGGGGACCGGTCGACCGATCCCAAGACAGCGATCGACCGCGTCTCAAAGTTTAGCTTTTGAAAGAAAGTAGAAAGTTCATTTCGGATGGACCGGTCGACCTGTGGTAGAACCGCGATCGACCGCGACCTTATTTCATGCCTTTGAAAGAAAGCAGTGTGCCTCCCTCCGAAGTCCCGGTCGACCGGTCTGAGATACGCGGTCGACCGGCCATTGCAGACTTAGACCCCATTCTCCTAATATCTTCTAAACCCCAAAATCAACAACCAACCCAAAGTCATCCTATTACATTTAATGATACCCAAAGATCATAAATGCTCCCAATAACATTTTTCTACCTCAATCAACAATCTATCTCTACCCAAGATGTTGATACCCATAATCCAACCAAGAAACCACAATTATAATACATCCAAACTATACATATCTACCCATACTAATTATTCATCTTAAACCATATAATAGCAAGTCGAAAACTTGCCTTGGGGCTTCAATAACAGGCTTGGTTGAGGAAGAATGCAAGATCAAACCACCAATCCTCAAGATCTCCCTCTTTTTCTCCAATCTTCCACTCACTCTCTCTCACTTTAGGGCTAGAACACTTAGGGTAAATAAGAGGAGTTGAAAGACTTGGGGAAAAACTAACCGTGGCTTAAGATTAAAAGTCTCCAACCCTTAAGTAAAATACCGCAATAGTTAAGTTCTAATACGCATTATGCCAAAACCAGTCAAAAGTGCCCAAAATCTCAAAATACAATATGGCACACATTTCGACTGTCTCGCACCTCCCGGAACTAACTACACCCTCCAAATTATCATTTGAAGATTTTATAAGCCAAATTAAGTTCTGGTTCCATTTTAATTCAAATTGCCATATTAATTTTCATGACAAAATAGAACACCACATGGTAACAACTACTTACACACATGGTATCATGCAACTTATTTGTAAATATTAACTTATTTCATCAAATTAATACTTACCCACATGCAGAAATCTATATATGCAACTACTCAACATAGTAAATAAATATAAAATTGGCTCCCAAAAGCGAGGGTCGTTACATACTCCCCCCCTTATGAGGGAATTTTGTCCCCAAAATTCAAGCGTACCTCGGATAAAAAGATGCGGATACTTTTCCCGCATATCATCCTCACGCTCCCAAGTAGATTCATCGACACTGTGATGAATCCATTGTACTCTAACCAAGGGCACCACACGAGATCTCAATCTACGTTCCCCATGCTCCAAAATGGCCACGAGTTGCTCTTCATAAGAAATATCGGGTTGTAACTCTCTATCCTCGAAAGGAATGTGCCAAAGGGCACCATCACACCTCTTATACTTCTTCAAAGATGAGATGTGGAAAACGTTGTGAATCTGTTGCAACGGTTCCGGTAGGGAAATTTGATACGCCACGGGGCCTACTTTAGCAAGCACAGGAAAAGGCCCAACGAAACGTGGTGCAAGCTTCCCTTTCTTTCCGAAACGCTTAACGCCTTTCATAGGCGACACCCGTACCAACACTTGGTCTCCAACTTCTAACTCCACATGCCTTCTCCCCGCATCGGCATAGCTCTTTTGTCTGTCTTGGGCTATCCGAATACGATCTCGAATAAGCTCGATCTTTGAAGAAGTATCCCGAATCATTTCAGGTCCGAGAAACTTGTTATCTCCCACTTCTAACCAACACGTGGGGGATCTACAAGGCCTACCATACAAGGCTTCATAGGGCGCCATCCCAATAGTGAACTCGTATGAGTTATTATAAGCAAATTCAACCAAAGGGAGATATTGTTCCCAACTACCCTTGAAATCAAGCATGCACATACGAAGCATATCCTCCAATATTTGGTTAACCCTTTCGGTCTGGCCATCTGTTTGAGGATGATAGGAAGTACTAAATTTCAATTCGGTTCCCATGGCCTCTTGGAAGCTTTGCCAAAAGTGGGAAACAAAGATCTTATCTCTGTCGGAAACAATATTCAAGGGCACCCCATGCAATCTAATAATCTCTTCAATGAACAATCGAGCGTAACGAGCGGTATTATAATCAGTACAGACGGAAAGGAAATGCGCCGACTTTGTCAAGCGATCCATGATAACCCAAATAGAATCGTGACCCTTTTGTGATGTTGGCAAACCAGTGATAAAATCCATTGAAATGCTCTCCCATTTCCAAACAGGAATTTCCAACGGTTGCAACAAACCTGCCGGTAGCTGATGATCAACCTTAACTAACTGACAAGTAGTGCATCGAGATACAAACTCCGAAATATCTCATTTCATACCCGGCCACCAATATTGACGGCGCATATCTTGATACAGTTTATCATTTCCCGGATGTACCGAAAATTTAGAGCCGTGAGATTCCGCCATCACAGCCCGTCGCAAATCTCCATCCTCCGGAACAATAAGCCTTCCATGAAAGCGCAATCCACCCTCAGAACTTACCGAGTAGGACTCCGCTCCCCCAATCAATAACTGGCGAATGTGGTCTTGACAATCTTTATCTCTGCCTTGGGCTTCCACCACCCTTGCCACAATCGTCGGAGTAACGGTCATCACGGACATAAACGCCCTAACAACCGCATCCTCATGACTGAGTTCCTTCCATTTAGCTTTCCACACATCAGCTAATACTCCCTCGGGTCTCCTACTTAGGGCATCTGCCACTACGTTCGCCTTGCCCGGATGATACTGAATATCAAATTGGTAATCTTTCACGAACTCCAACCATCTTTGCTGCCGCATATTCAGATCTTTCTGAGAAAATAAATATTGCAACGACTTATGGTCCGTGAAAAGACTAAACTTCTCCCCGAGAAGATAGTGCCTCCAAATCTTTAAGGCAAAGACAACAACAGCTAATTCCAAGTCATGCACCGGATAATTTCTTTCACGAGGCTTGAGGTTTCTAGAAGCATATGCAATAGCTTGTCGCTCCTGCTGAAGCACACCTCCCAAACCTTGTAGAGATGCATCGGTGAAGACTAAATACTCCAACCCTGGCTTGGGTAAAGCGAGGACTGGAGCCGAAGTCAATCTATCTTTAAGCTAATCGAACGCAGCTTGACAGGCATCATTACACACAAATCTAACCCCTTTTCGGGTCAAATTTATCAAAGGACTAGCAATCTTAGAAAATCCCTTAATAAATCGGCGGTAATAGCCCGCCAAACCCAGAAAACTGCGTATCTCGGTAGGCGTCGTGGGCTGACCCCACTCCCTCACCGCAACAACTTTACTTGGGTCCACCGATATACCTTGCAAAGAAATAACGTGACCCAAAAATTGCACTTCCCGCAACCAAAAGCCACACTTCTCAAACTTAGCGTACAATTGGTGATCCCTCAACCTTTGCAGGACCAACCCCAAATGAGTAGCATGGTCATCTTCCGTTTGAGAATACACGAGGATGTCATCAATAAACACAATGACAAATTGGTCCAGGAAGTCCCGAAATACTCTATTCATAAGATCAATGAATACTGCAGGGGCATTGGTTAGCCCAAAAGGCATAACCAAAAACTCATAAGACTCGTACCTCGTCAGAAAAGCAGTTTTGGATACATCTTGCTCACGTATCCTCAACTGGTGATACCCCGTTCTCAAGTCTATCTTAGAGAAGTAGGTTGCTCCCCTGAGCTGATCAAACAAGTCATCTATGCGAGGCAAAGGGTATTTGTTCCGGATGGTGACATTATTCAACTCTCTATAGTCCACACACAACCGGAGAGAACCATCTCTTTTCTTCATAAATAACACCGGAGCACCCCACGGCGATGTGCTACGTCTGATAAACCCCTGTTCCAACAACTGTTGAATCTGATCTCTTAGCTCCCTCATTCCCACAGGAGCCATACAATAAGGAGTTCGCGCAATCGGTCGAGTTCCCGGCGCTAAGTCAATAACAAACTCAATCTCTCTACTAGGAGGCAAACCCGATATCTCCCGGAAAACGTCCTCAAAGTCTCGAACAACAGGAATAGAATTTAAGGGAATAACTACATCCCGAGAATTCTCATCCGCAATACAATATAAATAAGTACCAGAATCTCCCTCTAAACGAAGCATAACCACCAGGAACATATCTTGTCCCGGAACGGCGAAGACTATACTCTTCCCATAGCAATTTACTATAGCATGATACTTAACAAGCCAATCCATGCCCAAAATAACATCATACCCGACCATGTCTAGGACGAGTAAGTCGGCCTCAAAACACAAATTACCAAGAGTGATCCCTATGCGTTTACAAACAAAGAAAATAAGGGAACCGTCACCCATAGAGGACTCCACACTAGAAAAGGTACTTTCCGCAGATTTTAGCAACTCTGTGGACTGAGCAAAACTTCTGGAAATAAAAGAATGCGTCGCACCCGTATCAAACAGAACACGACCCATGTGTCCCTGAATAAGGAACTTACCCTCTATAGCTGGCGGCGCTGGCTGAATAGGAGGAAGCATAGCATCCTGAATGTGGTACACTATCCCATACTGTAGTTGGCCCTGCTGCAAAGGGACAAATAGATTCGGTGTTTGTGGAGGGAACTGCACATAAGGCTGCTGAGGAACTCGTGGAGGTTGTCCCCCAATTACCTGAGGACAATCTCTTTTAAAATGACCAGCTTCTCCACACTGAAAACATTTCCCCACCATATTCTCCTGACCTCGACCTCTGTTATTTCTGAACTGCCCAAAACCTTGGCCCGGTTGGCCCCTACCTCCCTGGCCACCTCGACCCGCTTGCTGTGGTACGGCACCCTAACTTTGCCTGTTAGCATTGCCACTAACATTAAACCCGCCAGAGCGTTGCCTTTTCGACCCATCCCCTTGCTGGGGATCCCTTTCTCGTTGCCTAATACCCGTAGGTTGGGACGAAGGAAAAGCTCCTCCTCCATTCCCACTCACCCCGGGCTTCCCTACTTGTCCCATTCCTGAAGCTTTCTTGCTATTCTGAATAAACAACCGATGCTCCTGACAGTGAAGCAATGCAGCATTCATTACTTCACCAAAAGTTTGTAAAGCCGGATTACCCAGTAAATGCTGCCGGATTCTCCAGTTTAGACCTCCCATGAATTTTGAGACTTTCCTTTCCTCCGGGGTTACCTCTTCCGGCACAAAACTAGCTAGCCGGGTAAACTCCTCCTCATATTCGGCAACCGATCATTCTCCCTGAACTAGATCTTGAAGTTTCCTCCTCATCTCCCTCTGAATCGCGGGAGGAAAATATTTCCGGTCATACAAGACCCAGAAATCAGTAATGGACATAGTATCCCTCTATTCTGGCGTAGTCATCGACTCCCACCAATGTAACGCTGCCCCAACCAACTTGAAAGTAGCAAGGACTTATTTCTTCTCCTCACTACAATCCACCATTCGTAAATGGCGTTGCATATCCTTCTTCTATTGATTTGCTCGAACAACGTTAGAACCTCCGTCAAACTCTGGGGGATGGCCCTTTAAAAAGGACTCCCTTACTCTTTCCCACGGAGAGGGTCCCGTAGGTGCTTGAGCATCCTGTGCCCGTTGTTGAGCTGTTGGCATCTGTTGAGTTACTGCGGTCATGGCAGCATTAACTGCATGAGCCACGATATTGGCTACGTCCGCAGCATTAAAAGTTCCTTGGGGCGGTGGAGGACCAACATCCTCTTCTACAACTCTATTGCGTCTCGCAGGGCGACCTCTCTTAGGCGGCATCTGCGATGAAGGGACAATAGTGTTAGAATACAATTCACATCAATCGATTTCACAGAAGATCGCAATTATAAGCAGCAAAGCAATCTTATCATTAGGCTCTATATCAAAGAACGCTACGGTAGATCGTGACAAGTCCACATAGATCCTAGTACTCTAGAACCCAGTGCTTTGATACCACCTGTGACAACTCGCACTCCGAAATAAGGGGTGGCCAGCCCGATACTCCGACATATACGGTAATCATGGATGGAAATCATTCTCAACACCACAAATATAGTAAGAGTAACCGAGAAAACCACCCAATAATTCAGAAAACGGGTTGTCAAAACAATTTATGCACTTTAAAAGTTAAGTTAAGTAAAACAATTTAAACAACCTATTCTAGAACATTAGTGGAAATTCAAAGAAACATAATTGGCATACGTCTAAAACCACTATATACAAAGAGAGGAACCGAATATGCTGTCGGTTCACAGCCACACAAAAGTGATCACAACAGTTAGATGTTATATTACATTCATTATACAATTACAAGGTTGGGCCACTCGCCCGAGTGACAGACCCGATCATAACTAGATATCAAAAGAATGACGACGTCTAACAACACATCCTGTAATATCCGCAATTTCATACAGCTCCTTAAAAGCAAAAGAGTAGGAATATCAACACGGGCGTCCTTGCGGGGGAGCACCTGGGCGAATACAATAACAAATACAACATAGAGGAAAAAGAACGGGTCAGGACCCGATTTATATATAGTTCCCAGATGAACAAAAAGCATGCTAGGTATGAATAACAATACATGGGTATAGAAATCAACACTCTAACAACCTAAGCATGGATCATAAGAAAACAAGTGAAAATGATATAATTAAATGAGACTATGCAAGATTAAAATAAAAACTAAATTAAGAACTAGTATTCCCCAAATTTCACTTTAATCCAGTCTCAGTTCCTTAATAGGAATATACTAACATTATCTTCTTATTTCGTTCCAATTCCCATTCCTTATCAAGAATGTAATTGTCATAATATCATTTAGTGGAATTATACAACCCTCAAGTCCCACTTGAGATTTAGAAAAGCTATATTCTTATGCATATAACGATTCTAAGACCGCCCCTCCGAGTTTCCCCACTGGGCGCGCCCCTAAATGACTATCATCTTCCAGGGGCCCATCAAACAAGGCAACCTGGGTACCTAACGCACGTCGGGAAGTGGTCATATGCCTGCGAGTGAGTCATAACCACACCCGGAATTACTTCACTAGCGCAGAAAAATACATATAATAAACCCGCATATGGCCGAGGACTATAGTCTCCCTGCATTCACTAGTCAAGGAACATCACCTCATGCGCGAGCTTCCCTTATGATAGCATTTAGAGAGGTGTGTTTAAGTAAATTAGCATTTACTATAAAAACCATACTTTTCATTTTCATTACATTTACATGTTTCATTTGTTTGAAACCGTTATCATAGGATAGTTCATTACTCATCCTAGGTTATGCCTCAAATAAATCTCCAAGGGATCATATTCACTTCCCAAACACAAGGTTTTATATAACTCAAATTAAGCCCCTAAAGTCTCCAAGTATGGGCCTTCAATTCCCATCCATAGTTTTAGGATGCACAAAGAAAAGTGATGCCTTGACATCACTTAGGACAACCTTTCCCCCTAACTTAACCCCAAGTGAACCCATTCAACACTAGGGTGACAACCAACTCAACTAGGACTCTAAAAGCCAAGGTTTACTTCATTCAGGAAGAGTCCTAAGATCCTAGGGGAAGGAAAGGATTAGAAACAAAAGTAAGAAATGGGTTGAGAAAACAGGGGACCGGTCGACCGATCCCAAGACAGCGATCGACCGCGTCTCAAAGTTTAGCTTTTGAAAGAAAGCAGAAAGTTCATTTCCGATGGACCGGTCGACCTGTGGTATAACCGCGGTCGACCGCGACCTTATTTCATGCCTTTGAAAGAAAGCAGTGTGCCTCCCTCCGAAGTCCCGGTCGACCGGTCTGAGATACGTGGTCGACCGTCCATTGCAGACCTAGACCCCATTCTCCTAATATCTTCTAAACCCCAAAATCAACAACCAACCCAAAGTCATCCTATTACATTTAATGATACCCAAAGATCATAAATGCTCCCAATAACATTTTTCTACCTCAATCAACAATCTATCTCTACCCAAGATGTTGATACCCATAATCCAACCAAGAAACCACAATTATAATACATCCAAACTATACATATCTACCCATACCAATTATTCATCTTAAACCATATAATAGCAAGTAGAAAACTTGCCTTGGGGCTTCAATAACAGGCTTGGTTGAGGAAGAATGCAAGATCAAACCACCAATCCTCAAGATCTCCCTCTTTTTCTCCAATCTTCCACTCACTCTCTCTCACTTTAGGGCTAGAACACTTAGGGTAAATAAGAGGAATTGAAAGACTTGGGGAAAAACTAAACGTGGCTTAAGATTAAAAGTCTCAAACCCTTAAGTAAAATACCGCAATAGTTGAGTTCTAATACGCATTATGCCAAAACCAGTCAAAAGTGCCCAAAATCTCAAAATACAATATGGCACACATTTCGACTGTCTCGCACCTCCCGGAACTAACTACACCCTCCAAATTATCATTTGGAGATTTTATAAGCCAAATTAAGTTCCGGTTCCATTTTAATTCAAATTGCCATATTAATTTTCATGACAAAATAGAACACCACATGGTAACAACTACTTACACACATGGTATCATGCAACTTATTTGTAAATATTAACTTATTTCATCAAATTAATACTTACCCACATGCAGCAATCTATATATGCAACTACTCAACATAGTAAATAAATATAAAATGGGCTCCCAAAAGCGAGGGTTGTTACAGCGGCCGCCCACCTAAGTTTTTCGGAATTTTTTCTCGGGTATAGACTGTTTTTTTTGGACCTTTGTGTAATATTTGATAATAGAAGGCATATTGTTTGTGGGGCACAAATGGAAATAACTCTTATTCTTATTTGTACACATACACACACACGCGTTTTTATTGTCTAACCTAATCGTCTCTCCCCTTTCAGCCACTACACACACATGAATCCCTTTCTCTTCTCCAACCGCCGCACAAAAACGTCTAGAGGCGGCGGCTCCGCTCTCCAGCGCAGCTCCACTCCTCCTCTCCTCTCATCCTCTCCGTCCAGCGCAGCTCAGCTCCGTCCGTCCGCTCATCCTCCTCTCCAGCGAAGCTCCGCCCTCTACTCTGCGTCTGCTGTCCTGTGATGATTCCCCCCTCCTCCTCTCACTCACTGGATCTGGACTGGGTCTGGTCGGTCAACCACTGCCAAGTTAACAAACAAACAGGTAGTTTTTTTTTAATTAAAAGTTAGCAAGAATTAGTTTGTTGAAAAAAGTTAGCAAGAATTTTTTTATTGAAAGTTAGCAAGAATTAATTTTTTTATTGAAAGTTAACAAACAAGTAGCCACTGCCAAGCCAAATCAAGTTAGTTTATTAGAAAAATTAGTTTTCTGACATCGTTAGTTTATTATAAAAATTAGTTTGTTGAAATTAGTTAAATTAGTTTGTTGAATTAGTTAAATTAGTGATGTTAGTTAAATTAGTTGAAATTTGTTAGTTAAAAAGTTAATTCTTGACAGTTTGATTAGTTTGCTGAAATTAGTTAAATTAGTTTGTTAAACTAGTTAAATTAGTTATGTTAGTTAAATTAGTTGAAATTTGTTAGTTAAAAAATTAATTCTTGATAGTTTGATTAGTTTGATGTCTAGTGTTTGTAATGAAAGACAATTTGACTATTTATATATGGTATTCTCGATAATATACAGGTTCTATAAATTGTGATTTTTTTTAATATTATTTAATTTAATTAAATACTATTTTATTACGTTATTTTATTTTTCGCCCACCCTTCGCTAAAATCCTAGGTCCGCCACTGAAACCACACATCCTTTAGGTTTTGTACCCGTTAGTTAGTTCTCTCTCTCCCTACTTTGTTTATTTCTCATGTTTCAATCTTTGATATTAAAAATCAAAACCTTAACTGCAAATTCAATCACCAACCATAGCCGTAGGTTTTCTGTTAATGGATTTCAAGGTCCGAAAATGGCAAATTGATTTCGACTTACCAACCCTAAGAAAATCATCGTCAAAGCGCTTCATGTCACCAACCATATCCGCAGTTAATAAGAGAACTATCAAAAGAAAAAAAAAATCTTAGGAGAGAGAATCAAAACATCAACTCTCAAGGACACCACCCATCTTCCAAAAACCTTAAGGTCCGATTCAAATTTCTAAATATTCTCTCTCCCTCTATTTATTTATTTTCGTTTGCTCTATGTTGAAATTATGTATTCTTTTTTAGCCACGAAGTTGAATTCATAAATGTGTGTACTACCACATATTTTCAATTTCCTCCTATTTCTCTTTTTTTTTTCTTTTCTAAATTAGATATGTTAATATAGAGTCAGCGCTGGCTAGTTTGTAACTATAATTCTATTTTCTGTGTTTAAATACAAGTCTGATAAAAATCAACATTTGATAACCTGTTTTTAAACACTGGATTATAATATTTCTATGTTATAATCAAGTTTTTCAGAAAACAGGTTGAGGGTGTTTTTGAACTTTTGTTTTTTATTTTTCAACTCAGAATTATTCATTCTTAATATTTTAATGCATTTATACCTTAATATATCATATACATACATAATACATTAATATGTGTGTAATTCTTATAAATAAAAAATATATATGTACATGTACACAAAATTATGTATGAAATAATATAAAGTTAAATAATATTATTAATAGATACACGATACTTATATATAGTTTTATAGATGTTTTATTAATGTATGGAATAATATAAAATATACATATAGTACATATGTATTGAAAAATATTATCAATTCATATATGTATATAATTATATAGTGAATTATATATATATATGTATGTATGTATAGTTAAATTCCTCAACATACCTCATTAAATATACATAAAAATACATGATATTAAATGTACATGTATATAATTTATGATGTATGTATGCATGCATGTATGTATATATGTATACGTTCATATTATCATGTATGTATGACAGTTTTATGTATATATATATATATATATATATAGGGAGAGGTTCACAAGTGGACCAAAAGAATGGACTTTTTAATGGACTTAACAAAAAAGACTAATAACCCACTAATTTTAATTCCTTGGTGTAATGGGTCCGCGCCAGCGGCACTCAATAATCGAGGCTTATTAGTCTTTTTTGTTAAGTCCATTAAAAAGTCCATTCTTTTGGTCCACTTGTGATCCTTCTCCTATATATATATATATATATATATATATATATATATATATATATATATATATGTATATATATATATATATATGTATAATATAAATATATATGTTTGTCAATTTTGTAAAAATTTTCAAAAAGTGTGTGTAAAAACAAATTTACCAAACGCACCCCAATAATTATAAATACAAAAAATTGAATTTTAAATCTGTATTTGAAAATAACGTTTAAATCGAATTTTCTGAATACAGAACCAAATGCATCCTTAAACATAACTTTTTATTCTTATTCAAGTCTGGGTTGTATTTGTACATTTTAAAATCAAATGTTTTTTTAAATCAAGATTCAGGTATGTTCTTCTATTCCAATTATCCAATACTAATATGTCTTTTTATCTAAAAAAAAAATATTTATATCGATCAATGTGGTTAGTAGCAGTGAATGTCAAAATGATGATTTAGATTCAAATTGTCCAAATTAGTCACCTAAATAAACCCTAGATGATTCAGTGCACTCTCTTCTCTATTTAGTCTGTAACATTTGTGTTACTTCTCAATTATATTTTTAATGATGAGGAAGTTGATAAGGGTTTATCTAACAATTTGAGAAGCCAACTTAGGAAGTTATTAAAAAAAACTACTCCCGATTATAAAACCCACTTTTACAGTCTCGAAGAACCCGCAACCGGTAAATCTCCCCATTCATTACAACGAATCTGGCTCCTATAATATTTTTAGCCAATCCCCACAACATCTTATCAATTTCTTATCCTTTTAACATTGTGCTGGTAGAGTCACGACACCATATTTAAATTTAAAGTATCTTCCTGACCAAATTGGTCAGCTAATTATTTTAAGATGTGTCTAAAAAGATATCTAACAACACAAGATTCAGTTACACAAACACAAGAGAGATAAAAGCAACCTGCTTGCAATGGAAGAGGAACAAACAGCCGGAAAGCCCATTCGATGCAGAGGTTAATAATCTAAATACCCATTTTTCATTCTTTAACAAAGCTTAATAACTCGTAAATTCTCACTCTTGAAAGTGGCATAAAATGTTGCAGCTGCTGTTGCACGTAAACCAGGGGAGCCACTGGTGATAGAAGAAATATTTGTTGCCCCTCCAAATCCAAGGGAAGTTAGAATTCGGATTATATGCACTTCTCTTTGTTTCAGTGACATCACTTTGTGGAAATTGAAAGTATAACTACCATTCCCTTTTATTTTGTCTTTCTTCAATTTGGACAATCACATATACACTATTTATGGACCCACACAAAAATCCACATTTTTTGCCACGCATTGAATTGTTTAACACAAGGGTCAACATGGTCTTGTTACCTAGGGTCCACAAATGGGCAGGAGTGGGTGGATTTGGTCGGGTCATTAGCGGGTTAGGGTCAAATATGGACGGGTTGATGATTGTTGTGGGTTGGATTAACCTCCGATCCGTTTTCTCATTCGAAATTTTTAATTATAGGTACCTAGTTTATATGAGTAAGGAAGGACAACGGGTCATTTCTCACCACGCCGAAATCTGCAAATAATCGATGAGTTTTTAATGACCCATATACTATGCGTTTGAAACAAATATGATACTGTCGATTCTCAACCATTGCGGGTAGAAATGGATGGAAGATACTGTTTGAGTCCGTTTTGTCGGCCCTATTGGTACCCAAGTCCAAATTTGTTGCCCCTCTTAGAACATCTCCAATGATAATGTGGGGCGAGAGAATATGGGGTGTCACGTATGCTTAATAAACTATGAGTTAAAAAAATCTCTTCAATGCAACCCTCTAAAATGAATGTGGAGTTGATATGACACTATTTAATATTCACAATGTGAAGTAGACCCTCTAGATGTAGAGACTTCCTTTCACATTGCGAAGAGCAAAACTAACAAATTAAAATAATTCTCTCTCCATGTTATCATTTTCATTCTCTCTTAACATTTTACAAAACAAATTAAATATGTACATATGTTACTCAAGTTTACTTTTAGACACTTGCATTGGAGATGTTTTTTATTTACAATGTCTACATAGAATTTTTTGTCACGTAAAATACACAATGTCTAATTCTCATAGTAACGTAGGAACCAATTCACATTTGCATTGGAGATGTTCGTAAAACATGTTAAGTCATTTATTTTTTAACCAATCTCATTGAAGACTCAATAATTTTATGCTCTATTGGAATATCGATTTTTCAATGAATTGTCCATTTGTCTTTCAACTAATTATATTAGTGTCTAACCCGCATTAACATATTTAAATTCGATTTGTTGTGTCTACATGGGGTCCACTATTAATATGTAGCACGAAATGTATCGAAATCATGTGATAGAACTTTATTCATGGGGTTTACTTTTTTCTTGTATATTTTGAAGGATCCTCCGGGAATTTTTCCCAGAATACTCGGTCACGAAGCTGTCGGGTAACTTCAATCAGATTCTCTTGATTTTTTATTTTCCCGATTTGATTTTCGGTCACAGTAAAATTATGTGGAAAGAAATTCATTAAATTATTCAAAATTGTTTTATTACTATTGGGCGTGTTTGATTAGCAATATTTTCCATAAAAAGTGTGAAAGATTTTAGATTTTTCAACGTCTGGTGTATTCGAGTCCAAATTTGTTGACCCTCTTTAAGTAGGGTTAAGATGACCCTCTAATGTGACTGGTTAAAATATGGAAAACTCATAAAAAACTTTGGGGTCCATTGCTAAATCATTTATGTTTCAACCAAACACATAAGGGTCATGCTAACCCTCATTTGGGCCGGGTTAATAAGTTTGTACTTGGGTGTATTTGATTGCCATGCAACGTTGTTGTACCAAGCTCTGCAATGGCATGTAATCCTGAAGATGTTGTCTTAAATGTTATTGGATGAGTATAAGAAAAAATGGCGAGTTGGTATTATCTCCAAATTATTTTAGTTTTTTGGTCAGTTGTTTCAATTTTTTTCGAGATAATTGATATCTTTACGTGCACATTTAAGCTGGCAAAAGGGTGACATATTTATGTTCATCAACACCTATGATACTAAGGGTGTGTTTGGGATCCCCAATTCCATGCTTTGAAATTATGTTTGGTAGTGCTATAACCAATGACTCATGGAAAATTATACGTTTTTTGGACTTTGACATTTAAAGATATTGCGGTTTGAACATTAACAACAGGTGGTTATCGTATTTGAGGATTGACTCCCAATTTATTTGGAAGTCATCTATTCACGGTTAAGTCAATTTTTTTTGTAAAATACCCAAAATTCCCTTATCCCTAGGTTCCATCTCTCTGTCCCTCCTTTGCAATCAAAAGGTATTTGTTTATGTGTGATTGTTTTCATACTTATGTACAAATGTGTGAATATGATCTCAAAATGCATATATATATATATATATATATATATATATATATATATATATATATATATATATATATATATATATATATTTAAGAACTATTATAGTTAATGACCACACTATGTTCCTCCCTATAAAAATCATTTCATTATTATGAAATAATTATAATAATGTAACTATTATATAGCTTGTGTACCAAGGGCGGAGCCAGGATTAAACACAGGGGTGGGCTAACATTAAGCAATAACCATAACTAAAAAAAATGAACAGAGAAAAAATAATTAAAAAACTGAATTTCGATAAATAATAGTATTTAAATAACACAACAATAGCAAAATCCCTATCTCAATTTTGAACGACGAGTCTTCAAAGATTCAAATACATCAATTATAGAATCTAGATTAATCTTTAAACTAAGATCCCGTTCAAGGTAGAGAGTCATGCAATCAGCAAGAAATTCATCCCCCATTGAATTGCGAATTGTTGTTTTAACATGTTTCATCCCAGAAAATGCTCTCTCCGTAGTCGCAGTGGAAACAGGAAGAGTCAACACAAGACGAATTAATCTATCAACCATAGAGTAGGTCTCCGACTTTCTTGTTACAAATAGTTTTCGACACAAATCACTAACAGTAGAAATATTTTGAAATTCGGAATCACTAGCCAAATCAAGTTGATAATGCATGAGTTGGCATCTCAAAGTGTGAATGTCTTGTCCGGTAAAATCCTTAGGATAGAATTTTTCAGCAAGTTTGCAAATATTCTCCGCGTCAAATGATTTAAAAGCATCACTAGGATCCATACCCGAGCTAAGAGTAAGAAGTTCCATTTCCCCCTCGTTGAATCTATTTTCTAACTCCATCAACTGAAAATCTATCGTGCAGTTGAAAACATCAAAGTGATAATAATGTTCAACGGTGATATGATCTTGTTGATGACATTCACGTCTCGTACCTTCGTCATAATGAGAGCTCAAATCAGTTATAACAATGCTATGTCGGTAACAAAATTTTACCACGTTCTCAAGGAAATTGCCCCAATCGTCATTTCTCAGCTTTCGAAGGAGAATTTTTGTTGTAGAGACTAACTTTAAAGCATTCAAAATGTCTTGAGTTTGAGGTTGTAAAGCCTAGCAGAGTGTATCAGTGATTCCCATGATTTTTTCTATTAAGTGCATGATAAATATGAATTCGAAACTCCGCATAACTTTAAAAACGCCATGAGCCTGTCCACGTATTTGTGCACTTGCCCCACTCTTTTTAAGTGTTTCAATAACTATACAAACCGCATCATACATGCCCATTAAATCCCGAACAAAATCATAATGTGAGCTCCAACGAGTAGCTCCAGGTAGATGCATAGTACCAATCTGATTAGCCCCTTTTCCAGATTTTCGTTCACCACTAGCCAACATACGTTCAATTTCATCCCTTTGTGCATTTTTTAACTCATAAATACGTTTAGGAGAAGAAGCAACAAGATTGACAATACAAGTCAAGTGAGAAAAGAACTGCCAAACACTACTCTCGTCTTTTGCGGCGCAACTAAAGTTAGTTGTAGTTGATGGACAAAGCAATGTACATAATACGCATGTGGACAATCTTTAAGAAACAATGCCTGCAAACCTTTCCAATGACCTCGCATATTACTAGCACCATCATACCCTTGACCTCGTAAGTTTTGAATCAGGAGGTTGTATGGAACAAGAATATCGGTGATCTCTTTTTTAAGAGTGGATGACGATGTATCCTCAATGCTAACGATATCAAAAAAATGTTCCATTAGCATACCATCATAGGTGACATATCTCACGATAAGAGCCATCTGCTCTTTTTTAGACTCGTCCTGTGATTCGTCAACAAGAATACAAAATTTTCCCCCTCCCCCCTCCCACTTCATCACAAATCATCTTTCTCACTCTATGAGCTAGAATATCAAGAATCTCCTTTTGAATATGATGAGAAGTGTATTTTGCATTGTGTGGTCCACTTTGGAGAATACTTAAAAGTACTTCATTATCTTCAGCTTTAAACTTCAATAATTCGAGAAAGTTTCCCCGATTCAATGAACTTGGACTTTCATCATGACCTCTAAAACCTAATGCTTGAAGTGCAAGAATTCGAATGGTTTGAATGCTTGCCTTGAGATGCATCCGATTCTTTACAATTTCTTCCATCGATTGTTGGTTCAACACTCTTTCAATATGTTGGGTTGATGTCTTTAAATTGTTAAGGCACTCAACATATTTGCTATGTGGTGAAGATGGAAGCCCGACATGTTGTAAAAATACACAATTTGCACCATCATTAACTCTCTTCCAATTTTCAAATCCACCGACGGTAAGTGCAGAACGAATCCTCGATTTACTTTTCTCGTTAAAAAGAAAGCATGGGAAACAATACGCTTTATTCGCTGAGGGGGAATACTCTAACCAAGAAAATTGTTTGAACCAAGCATATTGAAATCTACGATATTGCTTTCCTATCTTTGTTCTTGGATACTCAAAGAGGTTAGGTTGATATGGCCCCAAATTCATATAAGCTCGTTTAATTGTATCTCGTTGAGTAACGGATTCTACTGCATATATTGGACTACGTAGCGCAGGATCTCGTTCAATAGCCATTTGATCAAATTGTTTTGTTTCAACACCTTCTGTTTCAACTAGAGGTCGCGACTCGGGAATTGAGGTATCAATATTAGTTGCTTTGAATGAATCCTCTTTCGATGAATCTTCACCTTCTCTCTTTTTGAAGAATGAGAAAATAGTTTTTCCTGTCTTGGGTGGGGGTTGATTATGTGCCACTATATTTATGGCCTATTATCCTATCAAACAAAATTAAAAAATAAACAATTAAAAACATATGACATTGATTTAAAAAATGTATAATATTATTTAGAACCTAATAATTTGTAAAAAATAAACAACTAAAAACACATGACATTGAGTTAAAAAATGTATAATATTATTTAGAACCTAATATTTTGCAATAAAAAATGTACGTCATTATTTGCACTTTAACAATTCACAATAAAAAAATATACAACATTATTTACAATCTAATAGTATATTTAAATTAAAATATTACCTTACTTTGGTCTTTGAAAAAATACACCACAAATTGAAAATCCTCAAGTTTAAACCCAAAAATTATGACAATTGAAATGAGTAAGATATTAGATTTGATGTCCCAAAATGTAAAAAACAAAAAATACACTACAATATTGCAATAATATTGATAATATTAATATTACAAATAATAGACAAGGATGTATTTTTTTATTAATTTAAGATTGTAAAAATAATAAGAAAAAGATTGAAAATCTTACATGGAATTGAAAATCAGGGTGGACTCTTTTGTGTTTTGAAGAATCACCATCACGTTTTTTTTTTTTTTATATGGGCTGGGCTAAGGTATGTTATAATTTTTAGTGGGTTGTATATATGGATAGCTTACAATTTTTTTTTTTTGACCTGGGCTGTAGCTCAGGTCTGCCCCTCCCTGCCTCCGCCCGTGTTGTGTACACATAGTTTGTAAAGATGATGACATTAACAATTTTATAGCGGGTTTGACGTGTGTTCCTTGAAATATTTACAATGATAATGCCTATTGTTGTAAATAACTCGAGTACAGTAATAAAAATATAAAAAAAAATCTTAGGCATTGTTAAAATCATTATTACTTGTATTTTTAATAGTAGCGATGGTTACTTTAAATTTATCTTCTAGATTTAAATTGATGTTTTTGTCTGCATTAAATTTTTTTGTAACAAATAGATACAATTTTCATCAAAGTTCTGCAATAGATTCCATTTCTTTGGACACGTTACTCTAATTTTTCAAAGTTAACTAATCTCTATTCTTCATGCATGGTTTCATAAATATATACACCCTTTTCAAATTTCAATTCAAGTTATCTTTTTCAAAAAGAGGGAAATATATATTAACGATTTCTAACTACCCTACCACTTAATTTAGAAGACTTTAATGAACATTGTTAGTGTTAAATTGGATTGAAAAGTCGAGAGCTTCCACTACACATATTATTTGTTTTCATGTGATTGTTCCCAGATTTACCTATGTCCCTCTACTCTCCCCCTCTCCCTCCCTTGCATTCACAGAGCTGAAATATATCGAATTTTTTATATTATAATATGCAATTACCACAAAAAACAGATTAATGTACTTCTCCATTATAAAAATGTTGTACTTTCTTGATTTTTTTTTGGCATTTTGCTGGACAATGCAGAAAATCCCAAGAAAATAAAAATTTAAAACTTTCTCTAACGATAAACGATAATTTTGGTTGATGGACGGTTTCCATCACTGGGTGTTAATGGCCGAACCGCGATAACTTTTGGATGCCAAACTTTAACCAAAAGAATATTAGAGTTTGCTAGAGTGTAGCCTCCAATTTGTATGTTTATAAATTATAATGGAGTAGAACTTAAATTGTAACCTTGGACTTCTGTGTGAACAAAATTATGCCTTAGCATGGCCTTAATCTTGAGGATGTTAGGCTATTTATAGTGATGTTGTTATTAAAGATGTTTCTTTCAATTTCAATAAGTTTATTTTGAATTAGCTGAGTACAACTGTATTGTAATGCACGACTTTGTTTCATCGTGTACTTTTATTAATAAGTTGTGTTCGGAATTAAGAACGCAATCAAGAGGGAAACAATTATACATGAACACACAAGAAATACGTTGTTTGCTAGAATGTCTCACAAAACTCAAAATTCCAATCCTTATCTAATTCTTTTGAGTGGCATCACATATCCATGTCATATCCCAATAATATTGCCAATTTGCATATTTTCTTGGTCACATGTGAGATTTAATGTTCATGAGGAGAACATATTCTTGTCCATACGATTTCTAACCGTTCGGCACTTATGCATTGAAGGGTTGTGGAGAGTGTCGGAGAAAACGTAGATGAGGTAACTCAAGGAGACTATGTCCTTCCTACATTTTTGTCAGACTGTGGCGAATGTACGGATTGTAGATCGAAGAAGAGCAACCTATGTTCAAAATTCCCTTTCAAGATCTCTCCTTGGACGCATAGAGATGAGACGAGCAGATTCACTGACCTTGCAGGAGAGACTTTGTACCATTTCTTATTCGTATCAAGTTTTAGCGAGTATACAGTGGTTGACATTGCTCATCTAACAAAACTCGATCCTGGAATCCCCCCAAATAGGGCATGCCTCCTCAGTTGCGGCATATCAACTGGTATTACTTATTTTCAGTATACTTTGAGTGTTGTTACTTTTCAAAATTGAAACTAAGGCAGCTAGCCTCTCCTTGGCTGGCCCTTTTTCCCATTTTCATTTGGTGTCTATTTTTCTGACTGGAAATGGATCCATTTCAAGGGGATTGGTCTTTAGACAAGTCAATTTGGAGTTGCTTGGGGCCAATCTCTTCCAGCCTTCACAATATATATATATATATATATATATATATATATATTTTGAAGTTCCCTTTCTTAGACTATTGATCATGCACCTTGACTTCAAATTTTCGCGTGCTAAATTGATTCTTAATATGGAGAATATTATTATGATTTCTGAGCATCTTACAATTGCGCAGAAATGCACTGACAGCATCAAGCGAATTTCAGTAGTAATTTACTGAACCAACTTGGTCGTGTTTCTGTTGCACTCAGCATAAAAACAGAAAATAGATCGCCTGATTCTGATGTGAATTTAAAAATGAGGAAGCGTAAATTTACTAACTACACAACATATGTTTTGAGGCCATTGGCTCAAGAAATAGCTCTAATTCATCTCTAAAAATAAAGTGAGTACAATGGATGGCAAGGGCCTTATTTATAGGACACGTTTAGCTTGCTAGACAAGCTAAGCCTAGAAAAAGTAAAAAGACTAAAAATGGCACTTTAAAGAAATTAAAAGATAATGTCACACTCTAACCTAAAATAACAACTAAAATAGAAAAATAACCAAATAAAACATGAAAATTAAAAGAAAAAAAATACGAAATAAATTCGGGACCCCGTACACATCAGATTCAATAAGACTTTATACACTTCTGCAGGTTGAGGCATAATGAATAATAAACTGAACACTTCATTTGATAACTTAAAAAAAGAAGAAATTAAAAAATTTACTGATGAAAACATCATATGTGAAATTAAAGAATAATATATTTCAGGCCAACCTCATACCATCATGTACAACTCCTTTTCTCCTTCACACCTACCCTATTTATTTGTCCTCGGAACTAACCTCTCGAAAAATAGGGGCTAGAATTTTTACCATCTGATCTCTTGTAGCGTTATATATATTGGTCTAATAACTTTTATTAGACCAAGAAGAGTGTTAATTGAATTCTTGCCCTGGAGTTTGCAAATAGCTTAATACATCACTAAACACAAGTTGTGCTTTCAGGAGTGGGTGCTGCATGTAGAACGGCAAATGTGGAAACGGGATCAACTGTTGCTATAATTGGGCTGGGAGCAATAGGATTAGCGGTATACTCTTGCAGCTATTAATATGAGAGCACAATTTTTTCTTCTTGGGTGGTGGTGATGGTAGGAGAAGGGGGGAGGAGGGGGAGTATATCATAATGGTACTGAATGGGTATTTTAGGTGGCAGAGGGAGCAAGGCTATGCGGAGCAAAAAGAATTATTGGTGTGGATGTGAACCCTGACAAATTTGAAATAGGTAAATACATTCTTTGGCATTTCATCTGGTCTATCTCCTCAATTAGAAATATTCATCCTAGTGAAACAATTGGGATTCTTCCTTTTATGAGGAAGATATGCTTCCTAGTGATGGACCTTCAAGGAAAAGTTTGAACAATGTCATTGTATAGATTGTGGTGTGTTTTGAATGTCTTAATATAATTTTGTCATTTGTTTCTTACGCAGGGAAAAAATTTGGAGTCTCTGAATTTATCGACTCTCGTAACTGCGGGAATAAAACTGTGAGCCAGGTACATTAAGCATGAACAAGGTGCTAATTTCTATATTTTGGTGATCTCGAATCTTGAGACGAAATACAAGTCACTAAGGAAAGGTGATGTGTACAGCAGTGGGATCCATGGGCTGTAGCCTAAATCAGGGAGCAAATATGAGAATTATTATCATTTTTGGATTTTTAGGAGATATGATTTGATTAGGATGTCTTTTTTTTTTTTTTAAGTTATCTCCATAATTAGTACCCTAAATATTTTTGTATAAATAAAGGCTTTCGCACCCCTTGCAATTAGATCTTGATTAATAAAATTGTGATGGAGATGGATCAAACCATTAGGGTTGTATTTATTCCACCATGTATATGTCTATGAACACAGATTCTTCAAATTGCAAATCGGTTGCAGTGCTCCCCAAATTTTCCTCCTATTTGCACTCACCGCGTATATTCTTTAATTAATTTAATTACGGATTCTTGTAGGATTCTATAAGAACCCTAGAATTTTCTTGATGAAGCCTAAACTCAAAACCAAATTGCTGGTATTTTTTAATCAACGTCCTTCATCTATAAGTCAAGGTGAAAGTTCGAGGAGATTTGTAGGAAGAAGTTTTTTTGAATGTTGACATGTGACTGGATTTTACGCCCGGTAACTTAAAGAGTGAGAAGGTGCTTGGATATAGATCTCTTTTCATTGATGATATTATCATTTAGATATAGATCTCTTTTCATTGATGATATTATCATTTACATTTTTTTTTTGTTATGGTCAATCCTTTTATGTTTGAATTAAGGGATAATTCAAGGCTAGTCCTATTTATTGGGTCAAAGATGCATCAAATCCCATTGACTTTTTTCTAATGTACTAAGTCCTTTTTCATTATAGACTACATATATTTAGACAAATATATCCTTACATATACCCATTTTAAACCCACTTACTCTCTCTCTCTAAAAATAAACACATAATCTCACACTTATTCTCTCTCTAACAGCGCCACCTCCACCTCCACCCCATCCGAGACTCACCGGAAACAGCTCATCGAAAAATCTCGCTGGAGTGTTTTTCTCTCCTCGTTTCTCTCTCCCTTTGTCTATTTCTTTATTCTTTCTGGTCCGCGCCAGTGGCATCATCCCCCAAGTTGGAGAAGAAGAGTTTTCGCCGGAAAAAATGGAGGTTTTACCGAAACAGTAAATTTATCTGTTTCGATTTTTTTGTCAAAAAATATCGAATATGGGTGTTGTTTGATAGATCTCGACGAGTAGATTCCAAATATATAAATTTTGTGAATTTTAGATTTGTAGAATGGAAGTTATGGATTTTTAAAGATTTGGTGGATTTTTTTTATAAAAACGACGTAACAGTTGATTGGATGTATTTTGAGGGTGTATTTGTCATTTTAATGTGCTGAGTTAGCAAAATAAGACCTTTGACACCATTGACTCAGTCAAAGGATCTCTTGACTCGTTGACCAAGTGAATGGGACTTGAAAATAATTACCCCTTGAATTAATGAATGCAATTGTTTTGTTGAACAACAATAAATGTTCTGTCCAAACAAAACTAAGGAAAAATATATTGTATTTTACATTATTTTATTGCCCAACTCACCCCAATACCATTTTTTTGAGATTTTTTGAACGGCCCCATCCGCATCATCTCGTGCCCGCATCCCGCAATCATGTTCGCTATAAAATCCATGCTAGTCAAATAAGAGCAAGTGAGTCTGTCAACCTGTTCTTTATAATGATTTCGTGAGATTGGTCACATGAGGATTGCAAAGAACTTCTGGTGCCGGAGCATATACAAATCTAAATCGGTCGAGGCTCGCTGGGCTTAAACTCCATGGGGCAGAGTCATCTCTTGTGTATATGGGAATAAAGTTGTGCATTTACTAACGACTATAGCTTTTGGTACAATGTTAAGTGCTTGACCCATCATTTGGTATCAGAGTGAGGTTCGATCACCCGATCTTGTTTTCATTGTGTAGGAACCCTAAAAAAATTGTGTACGCGCCTTTTAGAACACTGCAGCCAGATGGTCACAGAGATCAGAGGCTTAGCCCTCCAACACCAACAACCAGTGGCAACCCTCTGTTCGCCATCGCAGCCAGCCGCCTGCTGGAACTATCACCTCAGCCCATTCAAACCAACAGCCCCATTTCAGCGTAGATTCCCCTCAACAAAACCCCGCAACTGACCACCTGACCATAGAAGAATGTACTGCCCCGTGTGCCGCCCCAGTTGGTACTCAGCAAAACCCTAGCCGCTGCCACAATGCAGTAAAAATCACCCCTTGCCTATTCCGACCAAGCAGTCAAACCAATCTGCTGCTCACCAATCGACAAGGGAAAAAAATCAATGGAGCCTCCTGCTCATGACTGATTCCCGTACCGGAAGGGACCACCTGCCAGATTCTGCGACGCCCCTCACCGTGGACGACACCGGACAAATCCCAACACCTCTGCAACATATGTGGTTCTTGTTGAGGGCCGCCCACCAATCAAATTACCCCGATTTCCGTTGGGCACCCACTTAACAATTTCAGCCCCAACAGATCCATGACGGTGGAATTTACATAGAGGCTGCCGAGTCCAACAATGGGTCCAACGACCACCCCTGGCCACTGTCTGGTCATTTTTGGAGACTTTTCCGGCACCTCCTATGATGAGAAGGTGGAGCTGTTCAACACAGGTCCACCTGATGAGTACCGATCAGAATTTGTTCGCCCTTGTCCCAATTGGGACTCCGATGCTACCCTAACAGGTAATGCTGGCCCAAAGGTAACCTCCTATGTCCTACTCAAGCATCGACATTATTTCATTTGTTACAAAAAGGGACACCTCATTATTGATTGCCCAAAGAAATCTCAGCGGTGCGAGAGCAGCTAGTTGGCCGTCGGCTGTGTGCACTAAGGGCGTTGGATGTGTCATCTGAGGAGGCTGGAGACATCGATGAGGAGGAGGTAGCCGAAATTGGTCCTGACCACTTGAGTCATGTGTTTAGGATCCTTGAAAAGAGCCTTAATGGTGATATTCGTGTCAATGTCCCCATATTTGACGGTCATATGGATCCGGACGCATTTGTCCACTGGCTCGACATGATAGAAAATGTTTTTGAATACAAGAACATCTTCGAGTACAAGTGCGTGAAGTTGGTGGCCACTAAGCTGCAAGGGTTAGCCAATGTGTGGTGGAACGACATAGTGTGTGAACGAGCCGATAAGGGGAAGAACGCCATTCGTTTATGGCACAAGATGCATTTGCGCGCTGCATTTCTGTTCGCATCCTATGAGCGTGATTTGTTCGCATGTAATCAAGGGCTTCGCAATCCGCTTCCTCCGTGTGGGAATACACTTAGCAATTCCGTCTTCTTCGTACTAACTAGACCTGTCAATGGGTTGTGTCGAGTCGTGTTCGTGTCGGTTTTTATCGCGTTCGGGTCTTATCGGGTTCATGTATGAACGGGTGACCTTTTATCGTATAAAAATAACGTCAAATGGGAGCAAAAAAAAATAAATCTCTCTCAAACTCTCTCAAATCTCTATATCTCAAAATGGAAGAATGCCCCAAATGAGTCTACAAAAGAGTATTTTTAGGAAGGAGGTTGCTTGGCCTCTAAGCTAAGAATCTAATTACATTTATGCCCTTAAGAGCCAATGTAACACCCCGCACTTTTGGGGATAATTAAAATTCATAAATAAGTGTAATTTGGGAATTTAAGAAATTATCGTGAATAGTAATTTTCGAGGTTTTCAAGGATTAAATGATTTTCGATGTATGTTATATTTACTTTTGGGATTAAGTAAATGAGTTGGAGTATTTTAATCATATATCGCAGTTGGGTAGAGCGACATAGGATAATATTTTAATGGGAATGCCGCATTAAGTTGTGTTGGGTTAAATTAATAATTTGCTGTCAAGTACCTCGGATGGAGATTTCGAGTGCGCGGTTGGTCTCAGAATGACCGAGATAGTCAGAATAGATTATCCGGAGGTAGTAATTGAGTTTCGGGAAATTCTGGATTAATAGAGACCGCAATTGAGTAAACGAGTCATTTTTGGGTTTTAAGGGATAAGCCCTTATTCTCTCTTATATAAGAGAGAGAGAGTGGGGGAAAGAAAGAAAAAGAGAGAAGAAAGAAAGAGGAGAAGAAGAGAGGGAGAGAAATGGAAGATTTCGGCCAAACTTCGTAGGATTCGACTCGAGGTCGTCGGATTTTATCCTCTAGGCAAGTGTTTACTTGCTTTATTGAATTTAGTGTGTATATTTCATATCATAATTGGTAAATTATGAAATTTGGGTTAGAACCCTTAAAGTAAAATTTGGGAAAACTTGATTAAGAGTTTATAAATTGATGTATTGTAAACTCTAAATGATTTTTAGTGTTAAAACCATGTTAATGGAGTAGAAAATTGAATTGAAATGGAAGAAATGTCAAAACTAGTTTTTTTTTTTTATGGTTTTAAGGTTCAAACCTAAGAGAAATGGTTTAATACCACAAATTTATGGAGGTATTAGTTGAAAATCAGTGTTAGGATGTTAATAGGGTTGTTGGTTGAGATTAGAAACCATTAAAAGGGAGTTTGGGGTTGGTTTTGGGCATTTTGGAAAACAGCTTTTCGAGGGACTGGTATGACCGGTCGACCGCGCCTATGAAGAAGGGCCTACTGATTTTGCAATTAGGCAAAATCCCAAACCGCGATCGACCGGGGGTCCAGCGCCGATTGACCGACACTCTGTTTTCAGCCCAAGATTTAGGAGATTGTTATTCTTTCTCCTCTTGGAGTTTAAGCTTAGGAGCCTTCCAAATTAGTGTATTATAGAGGGTTATGTCTTAAAGGACTTGAGGAATTGTGAATTGACCTTGGATTATTTAAGAGATTAATCCGGGGTATAGATTTATTGAATGTCTAAGAAGAGAATGACATTTGGAGAACTTATTTGGTAAGCATATGGGTATATTGATGGGGATGGAACAGATAAAGGCCATCCGTAATTGGGTAAATCCTATGAGGCGACTAGGAGGGAAATTTGGGGTTATAGGCTAGAGATAAGTTAAGGGTATACTTATCATATGGTTATGATTTGCGACATTTAGAGGGTACGTAAGTCCTTAACAGTGATCAAGGTGTGAGGTAGATATTTAAGTAAGAGGATACTTAAATATCCTTATGAGATTGGCAATTATAGCCCTGTGTACATTTGAGGAGTGATAAATGTATGTTATACGATGTGATTGTAGTATATATTATGATGCGTATACATATATATCTGTGCGTGATTGGTATATGTGTATCTTAGAGGCTGATTTCCACGGGCTTTCCTTTAGCGTAGGGATGGAACGACCAGATTATATATTTTCTCTAGTGCGATCCAGGGAAGCTGCGCGATGTGGGTGAATCCCCTGGCTTGAGGAGCAGGGAGAGTATATCCCCAGGTCATCTCGTCCCGCGTTTGAGTGTGATGTGTGTACTCCACTTACAGAGGGAACATGACCGCCTCCACCGTTGTGTATAATTTACCATGACCATTGAGTAAGTCTGGCTTGGTACCGTGGTATAGTGAGTAAACCCGGATTTGGGATCGGCACTATGAGACTGCATCCTCGAGTCATAGTTCGATGGGATGGTTATTGTACTCGTGTGTATAGTACATTACTTGTGTATGAAAACAAGATACTATATATCTCTATCAAAGTAAAGAGATAAAATGAATATAGATTAAATCTCAGTCCGGGAGATTCGATCCGAATGTATATTGTGATATGTATATGAGAGTGAGTATGATAAAGTATATAATTATATGAGTATATATATATACGTTGTGTACTGAGGGTCTGATGGATCTCGACGATCGACGCAGCCAAGTAGTAGTGTATCGGGGGGTTCCTTGTTTGGATTTCGCTTCGCGAGACACCCCACGCACGAACATGGCACAGTGTTGAGACTGGGGAGAAGTTTAGCCCTTAGTACTCGGTTTACTTAGGACTTTCAGAGTTTGGGGGTGACGGAATAGTTAGGCAGGGTAGCTTGGCTAGAATGTTTAGAGGGATGCGATAGGTGTGCACCATTAGAAGAGAGGTGAGGGGTATCTCATGGGAGTGCGATAACAATTTAAATATGAGATAAAACTTATTTTTTTATAAATAAAGCAAATATGCACTTGCAAAATATTTTCACAACTCGGGCTCTGACCCGTTTCTATATTTTTCCCTCTCTTGCTATATATATATATATATATATAGGTGTCCAGACACAGGGACTCCTGAATGATGATCCTTTCGAGTCAGACGTTGTTGCAGCAGCTGTGGATGCATGCAGGTTTATTTTTAGACGCTTCTCTTCTTGTGATCTAGATAGGAAGCATTGTAATAACATTCGGGCTAATAACCCAATTACTTTTATATATTCTTTTACCGCCTTTTAGTGCGGCATTCGTTTTGGTTGCATATTGTTAAACCGAGTGTTCGGTTATTCTTATTTCATCTCAGTTTTATTTATGCATACTGTGTGAATCATAGTTGTCAAAATCGTCCGATTCGCGATTCGAATCGGACGATTCGATTCGATTCACTACCAAAACGATTCGAATCAACCTTAGAATCGCAAATGTCTAAAGAATCGGACCGAATCGGCGATTCACGATTCGAATCTTCCGATTCGGGTCCGATTCGGTCCAATTCCCGATTCGGTCCGATTCACTATTTTTTTTTTTTTTTTTTTTTTTTTTTTTTGCGCCTTTTTTACATTAAATTAATATATAGGCTCTTTATGATATATATATATTTGTTTTATGTAGGGTGTTTTAAATTAATATGTAGGCTGTTTTATGATATATTTTTGTTTTTTACATTTTTAAGCTTAAAATGAATGAGAACATGTACTACGGTTAATTTTTGTGATATATTTTGGTATATTATCATGTGCTACGATTAGTTTTTTTGTCATATTATGCTTAATTACCAATTCTATAGTGTTAAATTCCATTTACATATGTTTTACTACGTTTTTATCGTTTGGTTCCGATTCGACCGATACGATTCACGATTCGATTCACGATTCGCGATTCGGGGGGTAAACGATTCACGATACGATTCGCGATTTGACAACTATGGTGTGAATGTTTTAAATTGGTTAATTTGTTTAAATAGATTAGTTAAATAAAATTTTGACGCCAGCCTAATAGGTTATTAGTAATTAAATTGGTTTTCGACAGTGATGCTGAGAATGAATCATATGAAACTCCTGTTTTAATTTGGTACAGGAGTGATCGCCCCGTATTATATTAGGCGGGGTGTCACAGCCAATAACCTTCCTTCTTCTAAATACTAACAAAAAAAGGAAAGTACAATGAAATACTAAAAATAAAAGAAATACTAAAAAATAACAAAAATACAATAAAATCCTAAAAATAACCCCTAATTCTTCATTTACATCATTCTCTCCGCCTTCGAAAAAGTTTGTCTTTGAACTTTAAGATTGAGGTCGAATGCAAAAAATTCCCAAAATTGCGGAAGAGGCAAAACTTGAGGGGCCAAAACGTAATTTTCAGAAATTTGAGGAAGACTCGTCAATTCTTGCATTAATCTTCATCTTCTTCCTCATGTCACTCATCAAATCATCAAAAATTATCTACCTCGGGGTCAAAAACCATTGTTTTGGTGCCAAACCCAAGTTCTTGCACATGTTGGTGTGTTCCACCTAGGGTTTCAAAGGTGGTGGCATGTTTTGGAGGGGGTTCGAACAAAAGGGGGTATGTGGTGATGTTAGGGGTGGGGTGGACAAAACCCTAGTGTTTTTTTACAAAAATATGTGCTATCGGCCAATGTTTGGGTGGTACGACCAAGGGACAGAGGACGGGGGTGCTGTCTAGTTGTGTTTAGCACGGAAAGTGTGCCGATCAGAGCTGGAAGTTGCTCACCTGCGGAGATTTGAACCAATAGAGGTTGGTTGGCTTGTTTGTCCGCCGGAAAAGGGTCGGAAATGTTGTCAAGGGCCAGACCAAAGCCAGGGAAGCAGATCGGGAGTCGATCGGGGTTGTTTGAGGCTGAAAATGGGGACTGGCCGGTGCCGAACAACCTTCATTAAGGCAGGTCGGCTGCCTCTGGCCACGGGTTGGGGTGGTGGAAGCTCTGGTGACTGCTGGTTTTTGAGTTTGACCCAACGGGTGGGCTGTCTAGTTGTGTTTAGCACATAAAGTGTGCTAATCAGAGACGGAAGTTGCTCACCTGTGGAGATTTGAACCAATAGAGTTCGGTTGGCCTGTTTGTCCGCCGAAAAAGGGTCGAAAATGTTGTCAAGGGCCAGACGCAAGCCAGGGAAGCAGGTCGGGGTTGTTTGAGGCCGAAAATGGGTCGGTGGACTGGCCGGTGGCGGACGACCTTCATTAATGCAGGTCGGCTGCCTCTGGCCACGGGTTGGGGTGGTGGAAGCTCCGGTGACTGCTGGTTTTTGAGTTTGACCCAACGGGTGGGTTTCGCAAAGTTGTTGGTGATATGACCAAAGTTCACCCTCGTACTCTTAGCAACAACGTCGTCCTATCTCATGGCCGAGTCGTCAGAAGAGTCCCACTAGTTAGCAATAAGGTCGTCCCTGATGAGGTCGGCCTCACCAACCTCAGCTGGGCAGCAGCCGAGGTCAGCAACAGCTTTATGGGTTCAACTTGAACCAGTCTCATACTCTGCTTAGGCCGATAGCACAAATGAGCCCGGTTACCTAACCTCGACTGGCCTCTCCGGCCGAGATTATACTTGTGGTTGGAGGATCAATGGTTTTGTCGGAGTCATCAACCTCGTAGCCAGCTAGGCCGAGATTCCAGTGGATGATGTCACCAGTCCAAGCATATGCAAGTACAAAGAGACCTGGAGCATGTGGACAAAACCGTTATAACCGGATCATTTCCTCACGTGAGGGAATATTTAGTCATTATGATCTACATGTGGCACAGCCAGGTGTCCACATGAGATTGGCTAGATTATCCTACACATGCTCATTGCATGCTTGGGAGGTACACTACACCCCCTAAGCACTATATATACCATTTATCTTCTTCCCCAAAGGGGATTGCATATTACAAACCCTAGCTGATGCTCTGTCAAAATATACAGTGGAGAGAGTGTGAGTATTGTATCACAAGGCCATTAGTGCCCTTCTTTTATAGTGAAGATGACTCACCTGCACAGTGGACGTAGGCCTAGATACGTTGAACCACTTATATTGATATCTTTCTCTTCTTCTCCTTATCTAATTCTACATTTATATTACTTGTGTGCTGCCATTGTTATACCTGTTTAAGCTCTCTAACACCTTGATCTGGTGGTGCTATTTCTAGCATCATTAGTTTGGCGCCGTCTGTAAGAACGAGAAGCTTCATCTCTTCCTTTTTATAGCTTGGCCTCACCGAAATCTCTGGTGGTGAACCAGTCCTCCTCCTTGTGTGGATTTGTTTTGCCATTGAAAGAGGTCCTGCAAGCTCCTAAAGCTCTCAAGTCTTTTAAATCACAACTCAGTTTTCAGGTAAATACATGGCACCTGAATTGCCACCACCTCCTCCACTAGCTGGTGGTGGACTTAGTTCCAGTCATGCACCGCCTCTGTCCGAGATGGCTGAGGTGGCAGCCGCCTTAAAATCCCTGGTGGCCAGCCAACAAGTGATGCGAGAGCAGTTTGCTGCCCTCAACCAAAATATGATGAGGAGGCCACTCGGAATCTCACCGGAGATGATCACTCCGGCAACTGCACAAGAACAACACCAGGAGGCCAGGGGACCACCCAAGGCACCATGCAAAGATCTGCCTCCTCCCCAGCGGCGGAGGGACGTCGTTGACCCTAGGCGTTTACGCCTGGGGAGGCAAGGACACCCTTGCCCTGAGGACCAGTATGACGATGTGGAGGCCGATGATGCTCCAGTAGAATGCTGGGAGCCATATGAGATTTCCAACAATGCTGTACGACCCTTCCGAGAGAGCCGAGGAAGGTGTAGGAGACAGAACCCCGAAGATCGCCCGAGAGGCTCAGCATTTGATCGTTTAAACAGAGGGTCGACCTTTGAAAGGCTCGGCCCAGTCAATGAATTGTCGAGGTCAAGAAGCCTTGTAGGGTCCAGAAGAGAAGGGGCTGACTGTAGGCCCCAGCATGGCCGAACCCCCGTCATGACCGAGACGGGGGTCATGGGGAAGTTAATAGCCGACGGAGGTCAGCTGCAGGAGAACCCTCGGTACAGCCATTGGAAGTGGTAGGGGACAACATCAGCCAGGCCGACGTTGCTAAACCCTGGAATGATTCAATTTAAAGGCTTGAAGACAAGATTTGCGACATTCTGAGGAGTCGAGACCCTCTGTAGAGGGGGTACCCAGAGGGTTCACTCTTCGTTGCAAAGATAGTCAACTTCCCAACCCCGGCCAAATTCAAGACGCCTATAGTGACTCCCAGGTATGATGGAAGCACTAATCCTGTCCATCACATTGAAATGTACCAATCGGCAGTCGATATCTACTCCATCTCAGATGAGATGAGATGCCGTGCTTTTTCAAGCACTTTGATCGGGGCTGCACACGTTTGGTTTACTTCACTTCCAAAGAATTTTATCGAGAGCTTCAAACAGTTGGCTGAGCGATTTATCCATAACTTTTGCTTTGGGGTCAGACCTCAGAAAAAGACGACTCATCTCATCTGCTTTATGTTAAGTAGGGGAAGAATGAGAGTCTAAGGGATTACATCGCGAGGTTCAACAAAGAGAAGTTGGAAGTGGAAGACTATGAGGAAAGTATAGCTATGACAGCCCTCATAAGAGGCCTCCAGAAGGGAAAGTTATTGTGGAAGCTTGCTGAAGACCATCCTAAGTCAATGGCCGAGTTGCTTGCAACAGCTGGGAAAGTTATGAATGCTGAAGAGGCAATGGTTGCTAAGTATGAGGATGAGAAAGGAAGTGGCAGTGGAAGCAAGTTTCAGAAAAGAATAAAGATGGGAATAAAAGGTCGGCATACGATAAGTTTGCAGACTACACTCCGTTGACTGTAAGCTGTGAGCACATCTTAAATGGGATAAAGAGTGATCAGTCTTTAAAGTGGCCTGAAAAATTAAGAGCTCCTCCCCATAAGAGGAACAAGAACTTGTGGTGTGAATTCGACCAGGACCACGGCCACTTGACTGACAAATGCTTTGCTCTGAAGGACGAGATTGAGAAAATGTAAAGGCTGGAAAATTGAGAAAGTATGTGGAAAAAGGCGCTTCAAAGGGTGGCCGAGCCGACCCTAGAAAGAGGAGGAATGATAAATGCCGAGAAGATGGCCCAGCCAGAGGAGATCATCCTTCAGACGAGGACAGTGATGATCCAGATCTTCCAACAAAGGACGACAATGTCCCAGTAAAGAGGCTTAACATGATCTCATTTGGGGTAGGAATGATCTGTGGTGGCCTAGTTGGAGGAGGCTCGGAAGTGGCCGACCCTAAAGCCCATATGGCTGAGGCGAAGGCAATAACAAAAGCCGAGGTTGTGCACTCGACCTCCATTGATGTTAAATCAGAGAAAAGGAAGATGGTGGACATGGACACCCTCGTAGTCGGCTTTTCAAGACTAGACTTTAAGGGTATCTTAGCTCCACATGACAACCCTCTCGTCATCACAACCAGGGTGCATGGATGCGAAGTGCCGAGGATCTTAGTTGATGGGGGAAGCTCGGCAGATGTTATGTTCTGGCCATGTTTAAAGGGATTGGGATTTAGCCGAGCTAGGCTCGTACCATACCATCATCCCCTCATAGGATTCAGTGGGGAGAAAGTTCATCCCTTGGGAATGTACGAGATGGATGTAAGAATGGGGGACAAGTGGTCGAAGTGGCTAACCAGGAAAATCAACTTTTTTGTGATGGACGAGAATGTCTTTTCAGCTTACAACCTCATATTAGGACGAGTAATCCTCAAGGAATTTGAGGTCGTGCCTTCAACAGTTCACCAGGTGATAAAATTCCCGACTCCTTATGGAGTAGGGGAGGTTCAGGGTGACCAAACGTCGGCACGAGAATGCTACTTTAACTCGGCTAAGGAAAGAGAAGCATACAAGAAGGCAACTACCACCTATAACATCGACACACTTGATTCGAGAGACGAGACAAGGCTCAAAAAGGGGGAGGCCGCGGAAGAGGTAGAATCCATCATCCTCAACGAGGACGAGCTGGAAAAAACCATCCATGTCGGCAAAGCCTTAAAGCCTGAGATCAAAGACGAGCTGATCAAGTTGCTGAGGAGAAGACAAAGCATCTTTGCTTGGAGTCATGCAAACATGCCAGTCATCGACTCTCAGATAATGTGTCACAAGCTCAACGTGGTAAGAGATGCAATGCCAGTTAAACAAAGGAGGAGGATTTACTCCTGGGAGAAATATGATGTTATTAGGGACGAGGTGAAAAAGCTTGAAGAGGCTGAGTTTATTAGAGAGGTCATATATCCTGAATGGCTATCCAATGCAGTGATTGGGCCCAAGGCCAATGGAAAGTGGAGGATGTGTGTAGACTTCACCGACCTGAACAAATCTTGCCCCAAGGACAACTTCCCTCTCCCTCGGATTGATCCGATGGTAGATGCTACGGCAGGTCACGAGTTGATGAGCTTCATGGATGCCTACTCTGGTTACAACCAAATCTTTATGGACCTGGCCAACTCGGAGAAAACAACCTTCATCACAGACAAGGGAACATATTGTTACAAGGTTATGCCATTCGGCCTGAAGAACCCTGGGGCCACGTATCAACGTCTGGTAAATAAGATGTTCGAAGATCAGATTGGAAAGTCCATGGAGGTTTATGTTGATGACGTGCTGACGAAGAGTCTGAAGGCCGACACTCATGTGGCCGACCTTAAAAGAACATTCGATACGATGGACGAGTACAAAATGAAGCTTAACCCAGCTAAATGCGTTTTTGGTGTCAGAGCTGGAAAGTTCTTGGGTTATTGTCAATCAAAGAGGTATAGAGGCTAATCCAGAGAAGATAAAAGCTTTGCTAGAGATGAAGGTCCCCAAGACCATCAAAGATATTCAGAGGCTTACTGGACGAGTGGCTGCCCTAAACAGGTTTATCTCCAGAGCCACAAATTAGTGTCTTCCATTTTTCAAAATTCTTAGAAAAGCTTTTGAATGGAGTGAGGAGTGTGACAAGGCTTTTAGAGAGTTGAAGTCCTTACTTGTCACGACCAATCCAAGGTGAAAAATTGTATGTGTACCTAGTCGTCTCAGAGTCGGCTATTAGCGCTGGTATTGTGAGAGAAGAGGATGGAGTACAGAAGCCAGTGTATTTCAACAGCAAAGCACTCCAAGGGTCTGAGCAGAGGTATCCTAGGATGGAGAAGTTAGCTTATGCTCTGATTCACGCTTCTAGAAAGATGAAACCGTTCTCAATGGTCGTCCTCACTGACTCACCACTCAGACAGGTCATCCACAAACCTGAGAAATCAGGGAGACTAATGGCTTGGGCAATTGAGCCAGGAGAGTTTGACATTGTCTACCAGCCGAGAGTGGCAATCAAAGGACAGGCATTGGCAGACTTCGTGGCCGAGTTCACTTGGGATGAGGTCGAGACTGGAAATGAGAATTTCGAGAAGGCAGACAGTCTGCAAGGAAGACCTCTCAGCCCAGCCTTGGACGAGGCCGAGACAAGCACAACAAGAGGGAAAGTGTCTGAAAATGAAGAGGGGAGATATCTCTTCAAACAAGGATCCCTGTCAGAGGGAAACTTCTCGGAGGCCAATGTTGTATGGAACCTCTTTGTCGATGGGTCCTCTTGCAAGAATGGAAGTGGTTCTGGATTGATAATGTCGGCACCAAACGTCACAGACATTGAGTATGCTCTGAGGTTTAACTTCAAGGCCTCCAATAATGAGTCTGAATATGAAGCTCTAATAGCAGGTCTCTCCTTGGCCCGAGCTCCTAATGTCGGCCAACTCTTAGTACATAGTGATTCAAGACTGGTGGTAAATCAGATCTTAGGAGTATATGAGGCCAAGGACGAGAGAATGGCTAAATATCTGGGAAGAGTAAGATTGATGTTGAAAAGTTTCAAAGAGGTAAAGCTGAAGAGGATTCCTCGGCTAGACAACGGCCGAGCCGATGCACTTGCGAGGCTAGCTTTAGCAACAAGAACTGACATCAGAAGAACAGTGCTGGTGGAAATCTTACTTCGGCCGACCATTGAAGAAGAAGACGGTGCATCTGAATCTTGTCTGAGTGTGAATAAAGGAGCCTCATGGATGGATCCTCTCATCAGATACATTCGAGAAGGGGATCTGTCATCATCAAAAGCCGAGAGAAGAAAATTGAGGTACAAAGCTGCAAAGTTCTCTGTCATAGGGGGCATTTTGTACAAAAAGGGGTTTTTGCTTCCTTTACTCAGATGTGTTCATCCATCCGAGGTACCATATATCCTTCACGACGTGCACGAAGGTTCTTGCTCTAGTCATATTAGGGGAAGGTCATTGGCTAAGAGGATTGTTACTCAGGGGTATTGGTGGCCGACCCTGGCCAAAGACGCTGCAGCGTATGTTAAAAGATGCGATAAGTGTAAAAGGTTTGCTACCATCCCTCACTAACCTCATTAACCTCTGACCTCCATCACTTCCCCTTGGCCGTTTGCGGTATGGGGGATCAACCTAGTAGGACCTTTACCTAGGGCAGTGAACAACTATTGGTACCTGATTGTAGCGATAGACTATTTTTCTAAGTGGGTAGAGGCTGAGCTGATGATCACTATTACAGAACAGAAGACCTTCCAGTTCATCTGGAAAAACATCATTGTATGGTCTCCCAAATACCTTAATCTCAGACAATGGGACTCAATTTAAGAATGTATCTTTGGAGAAATATTGTGAAAGGGTTGGGATCAAACAATTCTTCTCCACCCATGGCCGACCCAGGCAAATGGGCAAACCGAGGTTACAAATCGAACGATTCTTGATGGGATCAAGAAGAAGCTAGAAGAGGCAAAGGGAAGATGGACTGAAGAAGTGTACGCTGTACTATGGGCTTACATGACGACAGTCAAAACTCCTACAGGAAATGCGAGATTGGTCTTCCCATTCATGTTGGCTTATGGTTCAGAGGCTGTCATCCCTACCGAGATTGGTCTTCCTACTCATAGAATTCAGATGTATGATCCTCAAGGAAATGCGACATAAAGAAGACTTGATCTTGATCTGATCGAGGAAAAAAGAGAAGATCCTGAGGTGAGGCAATCAACCTACTAGCAGAGGGCGGCCAGATTTTATAATCAGAGGGTGAAAGAGAGGTCGATAGTTGTGGGAGACCTAGTTCTCAAAAAGACATGGCAAAAACCCAACAAGCCCCTTCCAAATTAGCATGGCCCTTACAGGGTGATTGATGAAGTCGTACCAGGCACCTATCGGGTGAAAACTCTAGAAGAACCCTTCTCAAACCCTTGGAATGCCGACCATTTGAAGAAATATTATCTATGACATTTTATTATAATACATGTATCAAATTATGAAGGAGTGAATATTAATGAGAATATCAGTGTTTCCTCATCACCTTTGTTCATTCATGTGTTAAATTTACCCTAAGCTACAAAACATCATTCGTGGTGAAGAAGGCTTAGTCTGCTATCGGTGATACAATAGCCGAGACGGGCACAACCTCGTCTATTGGCTATCAATAACATAAAAAAGGATGAGAGTAAACATCAATTATTTGGTATTCTCAGACCTTTAACATCATTAATTTGGTGAAAAGTATGAGATGAAACACCATTTAGTTGGTGATATCAGACCCTAAATATCATTAAGTTGGTGAATTATGAGACTAGACACCATTTATTTGGTGATCTCAGACCCTGAACATCATTAAGTCGGTGAATTATGAGACTAAACACCATTTATTTGGTGATCTCAGACCCTAAACATCATTAAGTTGGTGAATTATGAGACTAAACACCATTTAATTGGTGATCTCAGACCCTAAACATATATTTTTATTGGTTGTCTCTATTACTGTTTTATTTTTGTGGTGAACAAGTGGAACATCATAGAGGAACAAAATATCATGATGGAAAAGCAGTAGAAACAAGGCATAATCAATGTTTAAAAAGGCGAAAGGCGAGGCGAGGCGTTTTAGTCGCGGAGAGGCGAGGCGTAAGCCTCGAGGCGTTTGAGGCGTAAGCCTCACCGAAAAGGAAAAAAAAGAGCAAAATAATATTTAAAAAATACTAATAAAACCGTAAAAATAAAATAACAAAGAAATATAAAAAAAACATCCTTGAGGACTTTCTCACATAGTTTGACATTTTTTTGTTCCCCCCCAATTAGAGAAAATCAATTTTAACATATTGGTTATTTTATAATATGACAATAAATTAATCAATGCAAAATCATATTGGCAAAATCATTTTTTTAGCTTCATTCACATATTGGTTATTTTATATTATGATAGTAAATTAATCAATGCAACTTAACAAACAAATTTATTAAAAAACATTGATTTATAAGCTAAGATAAAAAAAATAGCAATTTTATTAAAAAAATAATAAAACATATCAACCTAAGTTTATTAAAAAAAACAGCAACCTTAAAAATATATTAGTTTCTTAATATATATTCAGTTTAGTTAAAGATAACATATTAATCTAAGTTGAAAACCAAAAAACATAAAATTTTTAAAAAAAAGTCATATTGAAGTTAATTTAGTACATTTTGTTTCAAACAAAATCAAATTGACAAAATAAGTTTTTTAAGTTTCATTAGCATATTGGTTATTTTTTTAAAATTTCTCTCAAGTTACAATAGTAAATAGTATAAGTTAAGTGCAGTTTTAAAACAAAAAAAGAACAAGAGTTTTTTTTTTGCGCCTCAGCAAAAAGGCGCGAGGCGAGGCGTGAGGCGCACCGAGGCATAAGCCTCGAGGCGCATTGAGGCGTAAGCCTCAAATTCAACCCTGAGGCTTAAGCCTCGAGGCATTTTTTGAACGCCTCGCCTCGAGGCGAGCCTCGAGGCGTAAGCCTCAAACGCCTTTTTAAACATTGGGCATAATGGGATTCCATTTCATTTATGACAGATGAGGTTATGAAAGTTTACATCCAAAAAACCAAAATGTTACAACCACAATTCGTAGAAGGAAGAGTTACAATTAGCTTCACAGAATAAAAACAAAGCAGAAAGAGGCCTTTAGGGCTGAATTTGTCCTTCGGCTGGAGCCGACCCATCACCGGTTGGGGCTATCTTATCAAGTCCAGCGTCGGTGACTTCGACCCCGTCCTCAGGGTTAGCAACGTCTTGATAAGAGCAGACAAGGGAACATATTGTTCCCTCCTTCAGAGCTTGGGTAAGACGAGGGTCAGCAAAGCCAAGACCAATGAAGTCATCGGGAGACAAGCTTCTAGACTCCCCGTGCTTAAGAGAGCAGCCCATCGGCTAGCTGCCCTGATACCCCTCTCGAGATAGTCAAAGCCGAAACCTACAAATTCATCAGAAGTTTTGTAGTCAACAATGATTCTCTCCTCAGCATTGGCTAGTGCAGACTTGACAGCTTCATTAATCTTTGCTTGAAGACTCTCATCTTTGGCCTTCAAAGCCTTGGCATGGTTCTCCTTCAGACGAGTAGTTTGTTCCCTCTCCTGCTTCAGGTCCCCCTTTACCTTCTCAAGGTCGGCCTTGAGGGCACCCTCTGTCTTCTCAGCATCTCTCCCCTTTTGGATCAGGGGCATCCTTTTTAAGGTCCAATCAGGCAAACGGTGAAGAGACACCACTCCCTGTAGGAAAGGATCAGACATATGAGTAGTGATGATTCAAAGAATGCAGAGACAACACTTGAGAAAAAATTTAATCATCAAAGTACCTGAACTGTCCTGTGAAGGGAAAACTCTGCCAGCAAGGGAACGTCCAAAGATTGAAGAAAACGTTTGTCTTCCTCAGTCATGATCCCGACGATAGCATCAGCAGCTTGCATACTATGACCGATCACGCTATCACCAATCTTTAGCTGAGACAGACGAGCAACTAAATCATCATCGGTGGAGATGGGGATGCCACGGTCTATATTCTCAGCTTTTGGTGGCCTAGTGGAAACAGGGTCTGCAGGAACCTTCCTCCTGGCAGCAACATCAGCCTTGGATGTGCCGACACTCTTCTTCGTTTGAGCTGGGGGAGGGACAGTCTTGCCGCCTCGTTTATTGGTGAGCTTGGAAAGATTGGGGGCCGACATCTCTCAAAGGTCGTTTGAGATACCGTCTGGTCGCTCTGCAAAAGGAGAAGTCTCGGAGTCAGCAGCTCAGATAAATAAAAAGTAGGAGACATAACTTGGTAATAAAATTTTGAAACTTATGAAGCTCTTCCAAAGGACCACCCCCTAAACCTATCTGAGAAAGGTAATAGGGGGTCATCAGATGCTCATACTTGACGAGACGACCATTCTCGCCTTGGTTACGAAGGTCGGTGATGGTTTTGGTGTTGTTAGGACTTAACCCAGGGTCGGCCTTAGCCGACAAAGAGCCTTTGGCCCATCTCAAAGGTGTCCTCGTTTCAGAGGCTCCACATGCCTGGTTTGGACCAAATTCCCAGGCACCCGACACAAAGAAGTATCGGGGTTTCCAGTTGTGGTTTGAAGTCAGAGCGACTAAGAGTAGTTTCTTCTCAGACTTTCTGGCTACAAAGTGATAGTAGCCGGGATGAGTTTTGGAAGAAGAGGGGGTATAGCAACCTCTGAAGACTCTAACTGGAAGGTCGGTATGATGAAGAGCCTTCCAGAGGACGATAGCTCCTATCATGACCCTCCACGCGTTGGGAGGGGGCAAGATTTATGTATGAAAGGATGGCTCGAATAGTGGGATGAATGGGTAGGCGAAACCTATCTTGAACATCTGCTCATAGACGCAGATCTCACCCTCCCGGCCATTAAAAGCCCTCTCATCTTTCAGAGGCTTCCTCAAGGAGATTGAAGAAGGAATGCCATACAAATGTCTAAAGACTAAAAGGTCGTACTCGGTAATAGAGCTTTCATGCTCGGCAGCTATAGAGGTGTTGACTTCACTCTCCTCGTCATTGTCATCTACAACAACCTCGGCCTGAGCATTAGTGGGTATACCACCAGGAAACCTCTCTGTGAACTCAGCCCCTATGGCAGCTGATAGAGGAATGGCATCAATTAGGGGAGGAAAGGCGACGTTAGGCTCTAAAATTTATACAGAGGCAGAGCGTTGTGAGGGACCAACGTCCTTAGAAGACGAGGCACGGGAACAAACTTCCTCGTCCTTAGACCCTCCATTTCGTTTGGGGGAATAGTCCATAGCCTCTTGAAAAGAGTCCACACTCTCGGCAGGCTCAGAGGTGGACATAGGGTCTGCAGCAGACGACTCCGACATAGGGTCACAGACCTCAACAGGCTCAGGGTGTAAGACAGTCAAAGGAGGTGGAAAGATAGGTCGAAGAGGGAAAGCCTCGGCCTCACGAGCCTCGGCTTTGGCTAACTCTACTTGTCGGATTTTTTCAAAACACCTCTCTTAAGGTTGGAAACTCCTCTGCAAGTTCATACAGAGGCTGTATCATCCGAGTTACGAGACTACACTTCTAATGAAAGACAAACAGGAAAACAGGTAAACAACTCCTAACACCTAAGTAAAAGGATCAAAGATTGGAATTCAAAGGGGTTTTTATGAAGAACACCAAGAACAGTGATGAAGCAGCACACCGGATATGGTGACCGGAGTGTCACTGGAGAACCCAGAAATGGGAAATTTCAACCTAAACCAACCTCGGAACAACCAAAGGTGGCCTAAGGGTCACCAAGCAACCACTGGCCTAAACTTAAAACCACCAAACAGTGGTGGAAACGTTCGCCCGAAAAAAAGAAAACTCACCGGAAAAGCCAAATAAAGAAACCAAAAACCAACAATGGAAATCAAAGGTAGAGGGCAATACCTGAGTGGAAATAGACGTTGGAAGAAGAAGGTTTAAGGCAGAAGAGCTTGAGTTTGCAGGTGAGCTGGGAGGTAGGCTATGGAGGATTTGTAGAAAACACACAAGCGGGAAAACAAATTGGGGAAGAAAGTGAAGAAGAAAGAGAAAAGGCTTTAAATATTAATGCGATGATTACGCGCGAAGTTCAAGGCGCCTCATCATTTCTCCTTGAAACCCTAAATGTGCAGGCACATCATTCATTACCTTGGGGCAGACGCCAGCTAGTTCCAAGAATGACATGTGTCCTAATGACAATCCCCATACCGCCAAATACTTAGAAGTGTCCATTCATTAGCCGAGCATATATACCCCTCAGTCACCTATTCACATAGAAGGCTAAGGGCTAGGGGGTGATTGATATGACCAAAGTGCACCCTCGTACTCTGAGCAACAACATCGTCCTATCTCATGGCCGAGTCGTCAGAAGATCCCCACTAGTCAACAATAAGGTCGTCCCTGATGTGGTCGGCCTCATAAGCACCAACCTCGGCTGGGCAGCAGCTGAGATCAACAATAGCTTTATGGGTTTAACTTGAACCAGTCTCATACTCTGCCTAGGCCGATAGCACAAATTAGCCCGGTTACCTAACCTCGGCTGGCCTATCCGGCCGAGGTTATACTTGTGGTTGGAGGATCAATGGTCCTGTCGGTGCCATCAACCTCGTACCCAGCTAGGCCGAGGTTCGAGTGGATGATGTCACAAGTCCAAGCACATGCAAGTACAAAGAGACCCGGAGCACGTGGACAAAACTGTTATAACTGGATCATTCCCTCACGTGAGGGAATATTTGGTCATTATGATCTACATGTGGCACAGACAGGTGTCCACATGAGATTGGCTAGATCATCCTACACATGCTCATTGCATGTTTGGGGGGTACATTACACCCCCTAAGCACTATATATACCATTTATCTTCTTCAAGAAGGGGATCGCATATTACAAACCCTAGCTGAAGCTTTGTAAAATATACAGTGGAGAGAGAGAGTGTGAGTATTGTATCACAAGGCCATTAGTGCCCTTCTTTTATAGTGAAGATCACTCACCTGCACAGTGGACGTAGGCGTAGATAGGCTGAACCACTTATATTGATATCTTTCTCCTCTTCTCCTCATCTCATTTGACATTTATATTGCTTGTGTGCTGCCATTGTTATACCTGTTTGAGCTCTCCAACACCTTGATCTAGTGGTGCTGTTTCTAGCATCATCAGTTGGCTTCGTAGACGGGTGGCTGGGGTTTATTTCCGGTGGGCTGGAGGGTGGGGGGTCTCGGGATGGGTATGTCTTGGGTCTGGTGGGATTCAGAAGTAATGAACGGTGGTGGGCGGGGATGAATTGGGCAGGTGCGGCTGTCTTTGGATGGATTCTGGGTTGTTCGGCTAGCGGTTTGAGGTGGTGGGGTGTTTTCGGATGTGGTGGTGAGTGAAATAGGGTTAGGGTTTTGATTTTGGGTAAAGATGGGAAAGGGGTTGTGGAAGCGTAGGTAGAGGGGTTTGGGGGACTCGGGTTAGGGTTAATGGAGGTAGGTGGCAATTTGGGTGGTGGTGGAGGGAGGCGAGCGATGTGTCCATCCAACCGAGCCACCAATCCGTTGATGGCTTCCAAGATTTGGTCGTAAGGAATTTCCGCGGAGGTGTTAATCTTTTCTTGAATCCATCTTGACATTGTTTACGAGCTTTTGTTTTTTTACAACAACAACCGGCTGAGCGAACTAGGCTCTGATACCAATTGACGTAAATGATGTCAAATGGGAGCAAGAAAAGACGAATCTCTCTCAAATATCTATATCTCATGCTACAAAAGAGTATTTATATGAATGAGGTTGCTTGGCCTCTAAGCTAAGAATCTAATTACATTTATGCCCTTAAGAGCCAATAACCTTCGCTCTTCTAAATACTAACACAAAAAGGAAAGTACAATGAAACACTAAAAATAAAAGAAAGACTAAAAAAATAACAAAAATACAATAAAATCCTAAAAATACTAAAAATAACCCCTAATTCTTCATTCACATCAGAAAAAAATCATATTCAAACCCATCCCGTTATTTTAACGCGTCGTGTCGTTTTCACCCATTATTATTCATTAAGATAATGAAGTGTTTTGAGTCTTATACATGTTGACATATTATCTCATTTTTAAACAAAAATATACCCATTAATTCATTGATATTTACTAACTCTCTCATTTAGTAAAATTCCTTATGATTAAATTAACATTAAGCTACATAAACTCTTTATAAGTCCCAGTAATATATCTTATTTACTTAAATTAAAGGGTCTTATCGGGTATTAACGGGTGAAAGGGGTCAACACTGACTCGACCCGTTAACTATCGTGTCTTATCTAGTTGGTATTGATTTGACCCGAAACCATAAGGATCCATCCATTAATTATAAGTTTCTGTCGATATGTGTCGTGCCTCATTTTGTCTCGTCTAGAACCCGCGCAACACTTTGGGAGAGTGAATAGCAAGGTATAGGCCACTATATCCACGGGTTGCAACCCCGCATTCGGGATGAGCCCGGGCTTAGAGATATCAGTACTACCGGCATGACAAAGCGCTCCCCGCTCCCCATGTAGCTGTTGGCCTTACTAGGGCCATATTTCCACCACCTCCATCCGTCATGATCAAATGCTATGGCTATATTCAGATGTGGCACACGACAACTATGTTCCCAAAGAAGAAAAAGACCGCTTTGGTATAAACCGACGGAGCTATAAAGACCGAAGAGATTGATGATGCACCCATTGAGAACCAGACCCTCATCACTCATGTTATCCACCCCGACACCATTGGAGAGCCGCTTTGAGTTCGAGGACGAACTCTTTCAAAGGGGGGAGAGTGATGCAAATCAAATGTTGGGGGCATTTTTGACATTTTCTATTATTATACCAACTTTTAATTTTGGTAGTTGTTGTGGGGTTTGTTGAGGGTAGTTTTAGTCATATTGTAAATAAGAATGTTCTTGGCCATGTGTCATGGAAGGGACTATCCTTTAGTGATGTCATTCATGACATCACATGGATGCTAGAATATTCCCTTTAGGGTTAGGCTAGTTTTCTCTAGAATGCTCCCGCACCCCTATATGTATTTTTCCCTTTATGGAAAGCATTCAAGACACTTTATTTTAGAGTTTTGGCTTCTTTGTCTATTATACTTGGGTACCATTGACAAGTGTTTTACATTAAGTTCTTTATGCAGTTCTCACTTGTAGACCGGGGGGTCTGCTTTTGAAAGCTACAAAACCAAATGGCATTACTTCTTACTAAGCCTTAGGACTCTCATTGAATAATGGGATTTTTTCCTTCTATATTTGAGAGAAATTATGTGTATTTTTTTTTGGTATGGGGGTTGGGGGGTAACTATTATGATTAACATTTGACATGTAATTGTGCTTATAAGTAGTTAATGAAGTTTTAAATCTTCAGTTGTTCTCATGTAGGTAGAGGCAAGTGTGATGTAAATAGTGAAGGGGGGGGGGGGGGTATTGTTACACTTTTCCTTTCTTTTGTCTTTTGTCACACTTGTCCTATTTGAGTGCGTAGATATTATAGTTATATATCTTTGGCTCGTTAATAAAATTCAGATTTATGCTTGTGTTTTCTCTTTTCTTTTGGATTAAGTTTTCGGTGTTCGCATCAAATTGGTATTGAGTTTGGCAGCCATCTTGTGCGGTAGGTGTGTCCCCCCTTTCATCACCATTAATGGGACCTGTTGTGCGGAAGCTCGATGTCAACAATTAATGGTTGGGTGATTATGATCACACACACAAAACAACCGCAAAATATAAACAAAGAGATGGAGAAAGAAAAAAGAACACCAAATTTAACATGGTTCGGTAAAATACCTAATCCACATGCCACAAAAGATCAATTCCACTATATTCAAATATCTCAAAAGGATTACAAATGGCTCTCACAAATGCACTCTCAAATTATTGTAAATTTTCTGCAAATTCAGCACTCACCAAAATATGCACCTAGTCAAACCTATGGTTGTGCATCTCATTTTATGAAGGACCTAGACAGCAACAACATAAAGGAAAAAGAACTCATATGGGTACCAAATAGCTAAAGTCCCATTCATATGGGATACCTGCAAAGTAGTATCTTAGTTACCTCATTGTCTTGGAAACAAGTCTTTGAATGCTATCACAACAATCCATGTGAGTGCATTCCTTTACAAACTTGGATACCAAGTTTCCAATCATTATGCAAAACCTCACGAAGATATGCTAGTAGGACTCAACCTTTGCATTGCCTCAACATATGCTTGGGTCCCACGTTAAATAAAAATGATTGAGCCAACTTTGTACAGGACCATGAAAGAAGATTCACATGACTGAATCTTTCTATAGGCTAAACCTCATGAGCACGCTGAGTGATTCATTGCGAGCCAATCAGCTGCCTGCCACCCAATTATGGTCTGATGAAGAGCTATTGCAAGTTGTTGCGATGGTCACCGTCCCATACCGACGGCCATCAGAGACTTCTCCATCATTGCAGTCCGCAATTGCTGCCCAAACCCTATCCGCTGCCAACCCTAGGTTCGCGACACCCCTCCTTAAGCCCCCAGCTCCCATCGACTGCTGATCAGAATCGCAGCCCCACCGCATCGTTGGCAACCTCTTCCAAAAACCCTAGCCCCAAGAAAATATGTGATAATGGGTCGAACACCCAAGGAGAGATTAAAGAAGAGAAGAGGAAAGAGTCGGTGGCGAAGAAACTACCCCAGGGTTTGAGTAAGAATTTCATAATGGAAATGGAGATTAAGAGTAGAATTTGAGAACACAGAGAAAAAGAACAGTATTAGAAGAGGAGCAGAGGTTTTTTATCATATATCAACGTAACTGATTACAATCTGCTTATTTCCTTTTATAGGAACAATTAGTTACAAAGCTACAAATATCTCTAACAAACTTTACAGCTGTCAACGACTTCTAACCAACAAAACTAACTAATTCGTAACTAAAAGACTTGATACTAAAACGACATAGCTTCTTTCTTCCAAATGTAACGGTCATCTTATTTTGGGAATTTATGGCTCCAATTAAGGCTGGATTGCAGATCTGACAAAACTCGCCAGCGAAGCTAACGATGGAGTGAAAGGAGGGCCAACAACCCTAGGGCTTGCTGAACCAGCTCCATCGCCAGCGAAGGTTCAACAGAAAGAGAGGAATAGAGGAAGGAGGCTGACTAAGTAAAGAAGTGAGGGACGATGCAGCTTGCAAAAGGGGTTGCGGCCCTCGCCAATGGACTACCATCTTGCAGTGTTGGCTTAATCAGAGTTGACATTTCTGATGAGACTGGAAAAACAGGAATTCGAGGTCGAGAAGTCGAGAAAGTGACTGAGGAAATTTCGCCCACCACAAGCAGGTTGGTGTAATCCAAGAGATCAATGATCGGAGCAATTGCCATAGGCCGCTCTCAGATGCATGTTGGCAGGGGGTTTGTAAAACCCTATATCTCTGTTTAGGAATAAGTTTGACTTGTGCCATGGGTTTAATTTTGGAAAAGCTAGTGGGCTGGCCCTTAACTTTAGATACCACATAAAAAGTTTGTTTGGATGTGAATGTGACTTGGGCTGGGATTTAAGGCTAATCAGGCTAGAGAAAAAATGAGGCATGAAATCTACTGGTGTATTGAAGCAGCCTCACTGTCCATGGCCTGTTTGGGGTTGGGTCCAGCTTTGAGCCTTTGTGTGTTGTTGAGGCTGATTTGTGCTGTGGCCTTCATTTAAAAGTGGCTGGAATGAGTTTTCTGGACACAAAATTGATTGAAGTTTATTATATTGGGGGACATTGGGCCACCTCCAGCTTGTAAAGAGTTGGGAAATGTTGCATTGAGGCCTAAAAATTTGAAGGAATTTATTTTGCTCCTCATTAAAGAAGGAAAAAAACTATCTTTTAAATATTTGTTCGTGTGGTATGGTTGGGCACAATTTCGGCAAGAATTGTTCGTGCGACCCGTGCTTCTCCAGTTCGTCATTTCAATGTTTGAGAATGAACCTTTTCAAATGAGGGGTGAGTGATGTAGATAGAGGGAAGTTGATGTACATAATTAAGGGGGCGGGTATATTGGGTTTTTAACTTTTCTTTGTCTTTTGTCACACTTGTCCTATTTTAGTACTTAGATATTACAGTCAAGATAGAAGCTTCTAGAAGGTACCATTGGAGTTGTCATGCATGACAACTCATGCATTGACAACTCATACGTAGCTTGCACCTTCTAGGAGCCTCTTCCAATGCCTATAATGTGCTCATTCCCCATTGGAAGATAGATATCTTTGGCTTCCTAATAAAATTCATATTTGTGCTTGTGTTTTGTCTTTGATCCAATTTTTGGTGTTTGTATCATGTTCTTGCCGCATTAAGCAGGTAATAAACGAGATGACTGATGGGGGTGCAGACTATTGCTTTGAATGCGTTGGCTTGGCATCCTTGGTGCATGAAGCATATGCTTCCTGCCGAAAGGTCTCTCTCTCTCTCTCTCTCTCTCTCTCTCTCTCATCTATGTATATGCCGAATATAGCTCTTGTTGTCTAGGTTTTGCATTATTTTCATCTATCTTTTTTAATTATAAAGGATAAATATTGTAAATTTGGGACATGCTGAAACCACACGTATTCTGTTGCGCATGATCTGACCAACTTTTGATTGCTTGGAAATTATAAAAAATGTGGGTTCAATTGGATGAAGTAGCTCTGCCTGTGCTAGTCATAGTTTTGGTTCTTTATCTACATGTAAGAAGATGAAGTCATTAACATGTATGAAGTTGATCTCGAAGCTAAGAAAAGCAACGAAAAAATACACATGATTTTAAGGCAACCTAGTTTTTTGATGACTTAAGCTACTTGGGATTGAGATTCTGAGTTCACTAGTGTCTTAGTTCAATAGACTATCCCATAATTCCATGGTATATTGTTCACTGTAAACACTTCCTTGGCTGGATATCTAATATTACACTTTTATACCATCATGTTGGCCTTTAATGAATCATTTAACTTTATCATTAAGTAACAATCGACAAATGGAGTAAAAATGGTATTGTTTATCCTCTATATATCAAACTTCTTTTTGAGCAGTATATGTTTATTTTTTTAAATACGTGATTCTTGATATAACGTCAGGGATGGGGAAAGATGATTGTGTTGGGAGTGGACAAGCCTGGTTCACTGTTGAGTTTCACTTCTTATGAGGTTCTTCATAGCGGGAAAACTATCATGGGATCCGTATTTGGTGGTCTCAAACCTAAATCTGATATTCCTATCCTCGTTAAACGTTATATGGACAAGGTAAAAATATTAATTAGCATATTGTTATTTTTTTCTTTTCCATGGACAACAGACAATAACTTGACTCAGTTAATAAGTTTATAGTTATATTGAAGCTTATTTGACAATACTATATGATCTGGTAAGGTGGTTTTGCTTCCTATCAGTGTAAAAAATTGTTGCCATATTTATGACCCTATCAGTCACAGCTGATTTGAAAATAAAATAGTTGTACATTTTCTAGGATTTAGTCATCATTGCTTATACATTTCGACCTGATTAATCCTTGCTTTGTGCACTTCCAGGAACTGCAACTGGACGAGTTTGTCACTCATGAGGTAAATTTTGAAGACATCAACAAGGCTTTTGACTTGCTTATAGAAGGAAAAAGCCTCCGATGCGTGATTTGGATGAACAAATGATTATGTTTCTGCATGCAATCCTCTATATTCCTCCATATGTATCAGCTTGTTGTAGTAAGTGCTTCAGTATAGTAACTGTAAAGTATATTATTTTCGCAGTCGATACTAGTTTCCTTTAAATTGAGCACATACATTCTTAATCTGCGTGTTGAAGGTTGAACTGGTCTTCTTTCTGTTTTTTCCGTATTGTGATCTTTGAACATACTGAATCTTAGATACTTGGGGAATATTTGTTTCTTCCTCCGAGGACCCAAAATTCCTTGACCTATAAACCCAGGGGCTTCCTCTACCTTTTCGCATTCAATAGTTGCTAATCCGCATAAAGATACTGTGTGGGGAAATATTCTCCCACCAAGGGGGAAATGTAAATTCAACTAAGAAGATAACTCATGCAAAACAAGAGAGAATTTTACGGCGTTTGGGAACTTGCCTATGGTGGCGAGCTGTGTGTTTGTCTCTTATAATTGAATTCTTTGGGTATAATTTGACAGAGTTTTATTGCTCTAAGAACGTGTCAAAAGGGGGTCTCGATGCTTTTATTATAGGCAAAGAATTACAACTTTTGTGGGAAGTATACGCAATTATGGTTACAACTCTAATTGTGGCAATCCGTAATAAATTGAAGCAATCCATTTTCAAGAGAGGATTTGGCTTCCTCGACTTTCCATCCAAGTATTTCCACCGCCCTGGGTTCTCATTGTCTTCAATGGATTGGGACCTGTGATGATGCAATTGGATCCGAGCCAGTCATCTTGAGAAGTTTCCCAGCTGTTAGGTCCAACACCTGCAAAAGTCATCCTCCCTAAACTGCCTCTAGTCTTTCCTCTATCAGCATGTTAAGGGAAAACTAGTGTTGGGTTAACTGAGTCCTTTTGACGGCATTAGTTGGGGCATGAAAACTCATCCCATTGAATGCATGTGGCAGATTGTTGTTGACTGGCTCGTACATGATTGTGAGCTCCTTGTTTGAAAAGGGCTCATCATTGCCTATGCTTCTTGCACAACTTTCACTACTCACACTACCGACATTCTACCCGTCGTTATTGTTGAAATTCAGTCTAAAATTCCGATCGTTCCGGCACGAGTGATATTCCTATATGCTGCTAGAGGTGGCTCCTTGAGTCCCTTGTTTTCTGAATCCAGCTCCTCCTCTCAAGTCTTTCACCGCTTCAAATAAAATTTTGATATTGAAGAGATGATGCAAAGGACCTTCTGAAGGTCAACTCTGTTGATGATGAGTTTCTGGCCAAACACAACCCTAAAAATAGTTGTGGTAAGCTTCAGATCTCGTACAAATGTCTTTTTAATTGTCACCGTAACATTGTTTGACCTTCTGCCCCTTATGGTCGTGCACCTACAGGATTCCTGTTCGCTCATCTCAAACAGCTCTTTTGGAGAAAAAGTTCGCTGGTCAGGTCCAACTAACTGAGAAAGCTTTGGAAGGGGTCCACCAAAATGAAGTATCAGATGGCAAGGTGGAGGTAAAGAAGCGGAAGATGGAGAATAAGTACGAGTGTACTTCCAACTTGGAAACCTTGTTAAGGTTGGAGGTTCATCTGGTCAAGGATGCAGTTGAACAGCTGACGAAGCCAAAGCTGGAAGAGCTAAAGTTTTGGATGAGGATTGGAAACTTGATGTCGAGCAGATTACTGTTTTTCAGGCCTAGAGGGTTGATAGAGAGCTTTGAGAGCTGCTGGCACATCTGAGAAATCCAAACTCTTCTGGTTGCATTATATCGGGACTCCACAACTAGTTTTGCTTATGACAGATTCTGCTCCCTCCAAGCAAGCGACTTTTTCTCATTGACCAGGCTGGTGATGAGATGATTAACTCTTCTCCGTCTGAGCCCACCGTAGGTGCTTTGGGATTGTTTGCTTTTGCCTTCACTTTTTCTGTGCTTGTAATTTGTTCTTCTCTTCTTGAGCTTTACCCATAAACTTCTGAAATGAAGTAAGATACTTTGAAGTGATGCTCTTATGTGTGCTTGTGTGATTTTTTCTTCACACTTGTGTCTATTGCCTACATATATGACCATTGACTTTGCAAATCCTTGTTACAAACAGCCAATGGTCCACGTGCCTGTTCTTCAGAAAAATAAACAATCTTTTTTGCTAGAACCTTTTAACAGATGCTGAAATTTCTAATTAATTACTCAAGATTGTGGAGATCCTACGCAATGTTATGAGGGATCTTAGTACAAATGCTTGGCCCTCGCCAAAGAGATCTGAAGGTTGAGGGAGTGGATGGTGAAGGCAGAAGCCTCCTTTTGTGGTGGCGCCGTAAAGATTGTTGAGTTTGAAAAACGACTCAGGAATGGGACCAGAGCTGCCTGGTTTGATGGCTGAGCATTCGGCTTAATAGACACCCCCATAGGTACACATACACTATATAAGAAACAAAGCTTTCAAAGCCAGCTGGGATGGTGCCTTGACAATTCTAAAAGAGACATAAGAGTTCCGAGCTTTGGCATTTGAAAACGTGTTGTCTGGGTATAGAAACAAATTAACTTTTTTTCACAATTTAGTTTGAAAGTTAATTAACCAATTAATCATTATCTCGTGATTGTCACGTTGAATTATATTTCATCTCAAAATAGATTTTATCTTGATTACCATGCATGTATGAAATTCAAATGTAAAGCTGAAACGAGAAATCACAATCACAAATGGGACAATGATTTAACGTGGAAACCCTTACAGGAAAACCACTGGCGGTCTAACTCTCAGCCCACAACGTCCTCAGTGGATACCGTTCTTGTTGGCCTCAGCAAGCTTTGGAGTCAACCAACACCCTCACTGCATGCATGTAGAGGTTGAAGGTATAAGGGTGATTGACTAAGAAAACAAGTTTGATTAGATCCGGTTTTGTGTGAAAAGTAATCACTGAATCAAAGGGAAAGATGCATGATATGGGTAGGCTTCGGAGGATATTAGGCACAAAGGCTGCTGTCGAAAGTAATAGATAACGTAGCTTAATATCTGACCTAATAAACCCAACAAAAACAGTTCGCACATTGGGCCAACTAGTATGCTGCCATGATGTGGCCTTGCTCTGTGAATTCACATATATTCCATCCATCAGCCCGATATATCGGTCCAAAGTCTGCGACAATCGGCCTTGCACCCCAAATCGCGGTCAAGATGAGGGTATTGGGCGCGGTTGGGTTCTCTGCCTCGTTTTTTTAAAACATATTAAAAAATAATTGAAAAATATTTATGAGCAACTTAAACGTGGAATAAAGCCCAATTTAAATTCCTCTAAATTATTTTCTACAAGGGTCTATTTTAAAAAACTTTAAATCTAATTTTTGATTCATTCAAAAGTGATTTCTCAAAATGGATTTTCCTATGCTTTTTACTTGATTTGTTAGAAGCTTTGGTGACCTCAAATCTGAAATGTGTTAGGCAATCTCGTATGCTTCCAAATCTTCATGGAGATATATTACAATCTCCACCTTGTTTTGTAAGTCGTATGCTAACTAAATCTGTCCTTAAAGCATTAGCACGTGTCTTACAGCCCCTACTCCCGGTTGCTGACTTGCTTAAATCCCCAAGCAATTCTCCAAGAAGAGTTCCATAACCATTCAGTACTTACGCTTATGCCTAGTTCTTATGATTAAGTTGTTCGTATTTATTATATTTGGTTTCAAATACATTAATGAAAGAGAACCTTTGAATTCATGCCACTCAGTTTTCAATTGGACTAACTTTCTGGATAACTTAAAGCTAGTGATGGACCTAGTGGAGAGTTTCTCAAACCAATTCTAAGCAATTACCCATATTTTTAGGAAAATTTTGACACATGAATACCTTGTTTGTCTTCCACTAAGCAATATCCTTTTTATAGCGTTGAACATGGTCTCTAGGATCCAATTTCCCTTTATAGATCTTAAAACAAGAAGGGGTGAACTTTTAGGAGGCTCGACATCCTCTAGGGGAGCTGAGCCAGTTGCCTAAGGACCTTCATGCTATCTTGTGGGTGTTGTGAACTCCCACTCCCATTGTTCGTCCCACAAGTTTTGTTCAAATTGGATTCTTAAGATAGTTTTGAGTATAGCTTGTAAGTGCTCTTGGTGCAAACACAACTATTCTTAAGATAGTTTTTAGGAGGTAGACTATCGCCTCTGGACGAGCTAGAGTAAGACCACCATGCCCATCTGACCTTACTTGGGGCTTTGTTTGCACCCTCTGTTGGCGTCGCCCATGTTGCACTCCTCTTGTGCTATTTGGGCGCAAACAAAGCCCCCCAAAATGTTGGAAGGGCAGGGCATGTTGTACTCATGTGACGGTCTTATATCCTCTCAAGGAATTCTAATATAAACTACACGTCAAAAGGCACTTAAAATATCTAACACACTTTTTTAGAGAGAAATACTCTTTTCGATTCCAAAATTAAGTGTACCTCAAATGAGGCTTACGTAGGGGTATTTAAAAGGGAAAGGTAGATTAGGCCCTAAGCTTATGTTTAAATTACAAAAATGCCATTAATTGCCTTTGCTACTCCTATCTCTAAATACTAAAATAAAAGAAAAATACAATGACATAATAAAATAAAAGAAAATAACAAAGAGAAAATAAAATGCAATAAAACCCTGAAATGGGGCCCATTTCCATCACTCTCCCCCTCTTAAAACCAAGCTTGTCCTCGAGCGTTCAAAACAATTGGGCACTCGTGAGGAAATTCGAAAAATTATGCCAAAATCTTATGGGCCAAAAAATTAATTTTTTGAAACTTGAGGGGTGTCCATCCTACAAATTTTCTTCTTCAAACTTCTTCTTCAATCAAATCAGCCTTAGAAACCTCCTCCCGGGTCAAAAATCATGGGTTCGGAGTACCAAAATGGGTTTGGGTTGGGAAGGGACAACCCAAGTGATTTTTGAGCAAGACTAGGGTAGATTCTTAGGGTTTTGGGATTTGTAGGGTCGGCGACAGCAGGGGAGGTGTTTGGGAGGTTGGTCGGTGGTTTTTGGACAGCGGGTGGGGATTTTTTCTGGTCGGGGGTCAGGGAAACATGGCCGTGGGTTGGGTTCTGACCCAGTGCAACCGGGTTGGGGTTGTTTTCTAGTTCGGAGGGGTGGGGAGGGTAGGCGGAGGGAAGGCAGCAGTGGTTGGGAGTTTTCTGGGCAGCGGGGTGGGGGAAGGGGGCGTGACAGGGGTGGGGGCTGCTGGGGGTATAGGGCAGTGGTTAGGGTTAGGGTTAGGGTTAGGGTTTAGGCCTAGGGCAGAGAAGGGTTGGTCCATTTGTTACTTAAACTCAAAAATTTGTTGCTGTAATTCTCGATTAATCTCTTGTTGTTGTTTGGATATTCTTGGAGCCATTGATTGTAGTGTACGATTTGATAAAAACACACCGATACACCAAGCACCGATGTTGGAGCGACACCCGCTCTGATGCCAATTTGATGTAAACTACACGTCAAAAGGCTCCTAAAAATATCTAACATTTACTTTTAGAGAGAGAAATACGATTTTCTACTTCAAAATCAAGTTTACCTCAAACGAGGTTTACATGGGGGTATTTAAAGGGGAAATGTAGGTTACAATATAGTCGACTTACAAACTACTTGATAACCGCCACAAGCATAGTGCGTTAATCTTCGCAAATCTCGAATGGACAACAACTATGATCCTCGTAAGAATCACAAGATTACAGTCCTCCGTCAGCCTCAGTCTTCGTCTTCACCAATGAATTCCTGCAGGTATCACAAGTCAGCAATGGAGATCCTCTCTTCAATGTAAGCTCTAATTGGATCCATCCATGATGGTTCCATACCCAATGCTACAAAATGAACCATCAAGTCATCATCTATACTCCTGCGGGCAAGCAATTTAATGGGGATTGTTCGGCGTAGATTGGTGCGTGTGGCTAAAGCTAACCGAGCAAGTGCATCTAGGCTCTAAGCTAATGTTCTAATTACAAAAAGGCCATTAATTGCTTTTTGCTACTCCTACCACTAAATACTAAAATAAAAGGAAAATATAATGACATATTAAAACAAAAGAAACGATAATTCTAGCCCGACTCACAAATCCGACTCATTTTTTGTGACTAACTGACGTGTCGAGTTTGTATTGGTTCATTTTGTGGGTCCCGCCAGACCCAAAAAATGGACCAATACAGACGTGACACGTTAGTGCATCGCATAAAATGAGTCGAATTTGTGCATCGCTGTAGAAGGAATCTAAAAGAAAATAGCAAAAATAAAATAAAATGCAATAAAACCCTAAAGCGGGGCCCATTTCCATCAAATTCGTTCTACCCGTCGACCTCAATGTAGATATAGTTAGTGAGCTTGGTCAAGGGGGTACGATGGCTCTTAATGATGGTGACACCTATCCTCACGCAGTTCGTGCTTAGAAGCTGTGTGGTGTCAGTTTTCAAGAGAGATCTCAAATCTAGTGCGAATGCTTTATGATGCTGGCTCCATGTTGTGCCTGACTTCAATCATGTCTCGGCCCCCAAATGCGATTGTCAACCTTGAAATCTTGTTTGAAAGCAAGAAACTCTCCATCGAGTTTAGAGGGGGTACAAGTTGGTCATTTCTGTGATGCCAATGCTGCGACGAAAAAGTCACCTCTACAATGAATGAAAAGTAAACGCATCCAATAAGTTAACACATGCAAAACAAAATATAAAGATTTATGTGGTTTGGCAACTTACCTATATCCATGGGGTGTGTGCGCTTCTCTTATTAGTTGAAGTTTTTTGAGTAAAATTTGACTGTTTTGATAATCCAAGAACATGTGTTCAAGGGGTCTCGATGCCTTTATTTATAGGCAAAGAGTTACAATTCTTAACGACAACTCCAATTTTGGTAATCACAAATAAGTCAGGCTAGTCCATATGGGAAGAGGAGTTGGCTTCCTCGACTTAGCATTAACAGATTCCCACCACCTAGGGCTTTCATTGTCTTTTATGGGTTGGATCTAAGATAATGCCAGTTGGATCTGTGTTAGTTTTCTTAAGAATCTACCAAGTTGTTAATTCCAATATCCACTAAAAATATCCTCCCACATTTGTTCTAGTCTTTTCCCTCATCAACTGGTTAAAAAAAAAGTAAAATCGCAAACGAATTAAGTATATCTTATCTTATTCGAGATTGTTTAAATTTAATGGTGCTTGAGCTCAAGTCGGGCTTTATCGATCTCAACCAATCATATTCGACCTCATCTCGACAAAAAAATGCCTACCTCGAGTTTGACTCGAATAACTAAACGAGTCATTGAGGAGCTCAAGATCGAGCTCATAAATGAGTGTTTTTCGAGTTGAGTCTAGTTTCTAACGTAATATATACGTGTGTACGCGAGTGTACGTCTCTTGTATTTCATGAGCAATTTCACATGCCTTATCGAGCCGAGCCTTATCAAGCCTAGAAATGTCATGTTCACGAGCCGAGCTCAAGTTTTAAAGGATCCATATGTGCTGGATATCCGTAAACTAACTTAACGAGTCGACCTCGAGATTTAAACGAACCAACAACTATGCAGGGTAACTTAGCCCTTTTGTACGCAATATACGAAGCGTAAAAACTCGTTGCCTCGTGGACTTATGGCAGTTTATTGCTGCCTGACTCGTACATGCTTGTGGGCTCTTTACGGGCTCACCCCTAACTAGCATTCTACCGCCATTTTGCCTCTTCGATTTATGCACCACTTTCTCCCCCATTACAACTCCTTGGCGTTTCATTTCATGCAATTGTTAGAATTTGTAAGTCTTCTCTATGCTCCTAACTCTCTCTCCCCATCTGTCTCTCCCCCTCTCGTCTCTCTCTCTTTATATATATATATATATATATATATTTTGTTGCATGGTGGAAAGAGTAGTACCATGTTGATGAGCTTTTTTTGATTTCTAACCAGCTTATTTGAGCCTGTAATGATACCATTGGATCTGGGTCAGTCCGCTTGAGAATTTACTCCCATGTTCGGCCCAATACACATTAAAAATGTCCTACTACTATTACTATTGTCTAATTTCCACTCTTCAAAGAGAAATGGTCATCGTCATAGGTTGTTACTCGTTAGGCCTGGTATTACGATGTGGGTTTTATCTTCAAAATTCACTTTTCTATATTTTGTTAGTTTCTCAACTGTCTGCATTAGTATTCTTGCTTCCATTGTTTTGAATTGTGAAAGTCCCAGGGTGTTTGGATTCATAATCAATTCCGAGTAAGGAATTCTCATCAAACATTTTTGTCATGTTTGGATGTTGAAAGATATCGAGGAAAATCACAAGCAAATGGAAAAGCAATGTTAAATTTGTTGCACAGTACAATGTTGTAGCACATTTTTCACATGTCACTCGTTTAAAAGTGTATCGAGAAAAATTGGTTTGAATGGAAAAAAATGGATGCAAGGTCTTTTTTTATTTTATTTTTCCCGGACTATTACTGAAGCTACCCTCATGCAGAGGCTATGCTTTTTACAAAGGCCTTTGGAATGCTGGTGTTGAGTGGAGTTTAAATCTGCACTATTTGCAGCTAGCACTCTTCAAGTAGAAGCTCTAATGCATCTAGGGATGCATATAGGGGTTTTAAGTGATTACTTATTTATGTATTATGCAACACATTCACACGACTCAGATCTGACACGAAATTAGTGGGTTTGGGTTGACCATATGTTCTAGACACAAAACACATATCATATATGACTTGACACATATTGGATTAGTGTCTAGCTCGAATAACCTGAATAATAATTATGGTGTTATACAGACAAAACACACTTTTTTTTCACTCATTTTATATTGCATTATAGCTTGTATGAAACAATATTCAACTTAACATTCCTAGCATTATAGTTGTTTGATAACTGCGGAGCTAATCCTTCGACCAGACTTGTTTAAGATTTTATGAACATATCTGGACAATTCTATATCTTTAAAATTACTGTACACAAAAGAACTCTTATAGTTTCTTTTTAATTTCTTATGTAAAATTTTAAATGTTCAAATAAAAACAAATTGCCTTGGATCTTATGAAGAAACTTCGACACTGATCATGGATCGCATCGTTCTTTGGTGACAGCGTGGATAAATCTAAATATCGTTGATTTAATGAATCTATTTAACATACTTTTAATTTATTTAAATTTTTTTAACGCAATTGGCACAACAAAATTGTTACAAATTGGATAAGTTTTCTTTATTTACTCATTTATTTGAAACATAACTATAAGAAGCATATTAAAGCAAAATACGCATTTCCATTTCCTAAAGTTCCACAATATAAATTACAGACAAAGTACATCATCAATCCATCAAGTTTATTGCACAACTCACAAAAATACCATATGAAATTGAACCAACACAACAAATGAAAATAAGCACACAAGCAATAAGACTTGCATCATCATGGCAAAACAAATACAATCCAGTCATCAATCTGAAAACACAATATTGCTTTTCTTAGTGGGAGATTCCCACTTTTTCATTCCCTTTCTTCTCTTCTTCATTCTTGGGATGGTGAATCTTCTCCTTAATCTTTTCCAAAATTCCCTTTTTGTCCTTAGTCTCACCGTCGACGGTGGTGCACTCGGCCGCGGGAGTTGGAGAAGATTGAGGATGGACCTCTTCTGCCTTGTTGTGGCCTGGTAGTTTGTTCTTAATTTTATCTAGCATACCCTTTTTTTCCTCGGGTTCAATAGCTGGTTTTGCCTGGGCTACTTTGCCATGCTTCACCAGTGGAACGGATGTAACTCCCCCGTGCTTCTCAACGTGATCTCCTGACATTTTCTCGTCGATTTTTTCTGTTATCCCCTTGTTTTTCTTCCTTTTTTCTCCCCCCTCTACTAATTCCTCATCACTTGACTGCAAAGTATTAGACCATGGAAATTAATATAATAGAAAAATAAAGTGAAAACTGAAAATGAGAAATAGAATAGGGGAGGAGCTAGCTTTGTTCACCCTCTTGAGTCATACAGCTTGCATTAATATTAAAGCTTCTTAAAAATAGTACTCTAGAAATATTGTTTTATTTTTCAATTTAAGTTTCTAAAATGGATAACAAGTATCAATACATAAATACAACTCCACTCAACAAATAAATAAATAAATAAAATGGGTAATGTCCAAACAATCGTTTGTAATTTTTTTTCCAGACGTTATGATCGTTTGTAATTATTTTGCACATTTCTTCCTCTAGTGAGACCATTTGTATGGGAATTATAGTTTCCAAATTAATCGAATATCATGGATCAATTTGAAAAATCTTTTGGAGGGGAGTTTTTTTTAAATAAATATCGTAGGTTAAGATATTTTCTATAAATAAAACTTTACACAAACACGCCAATTTGTGTTTATCGATCATGTTTTGGTCTGACGCGACACGGCATGATAGACATACACTATTTCAACACACACGATAAAACCTAAGATTGCGTTTTTCTTTTACCTACCACGAACATGACCCATCTAAATCATATCTAATAACTTTCACATCCAATTAAACATAAATAATACAAAAAAACACTAATAACATGCGTCAAAGTTTTGAAACGAACACGACATAAAACGACCCGATTTCGGGTTAGAAAATCTCAATAAACTCGAGATATCATGTCAATTGGAGGTCCATTTCATGTTTTGTGGTGGCTAACATTTTCATCAAAGTTAGATATCTTAGGGACTTTTCATTGTAAAAGTAAAACTATAATTGGAACTTGGAAGGACACCAGTCATCTAAACCTACGAATAGCACTGTGCATGGCAAGCTGGCTACCAAACAAAACATATAAAACATGTTTAATATACACTATGTATTTATGTGGTTGAGAGAGAATATATGGGTATGAAATGGAAAAACTTACGGAACTCATGTTATCTGATCGTTGGAATTTCTCTTGTAGAGTCTCATGCTTAGTCTCTTCCTCAACCTTAGGCTCTGTTTGGGAGATCACCTCATTTTCAGCCTTTTTCTCCTCTTTTTTCCCCAACAGGCCAAACAACCCACGATCTTCACTCTCAATCCCATTATTAACTTTGTTGGTGTTCTCACACTCATCACTCTTGTGATCATGTTGGTATTGTGCTTCCTCCGCCATTTCTTTTTTTAATCACTTTCACAAAAAAACAGCTAAAGTTTTTAGGCTAGTGTGTGAAAGACAAAAATCACTTATATCAGTGTTTAGATATGGAAGTTTGCAATGATAGTAAATAATTTGAGAGGAGTAATAGAAACTAATGTGGTTTTATAGGACATCCTAAGCGAACTTTACGCGTTTAAGATATTTAGTAAAAGAAGGGGTATATTGGTCATGTCTCTAATGTGAAGATATTTTTTATAAAATACTCATAATTTTAATATCTTTGTATACAGTCCTCAATACTATTAACAATCAGCAAAAATATCATGGCCAATGTATTTTACAGATTCGAGTTTCAATTATTTTAGGGGATGTATTATTGACTCGGTTTGAATGATAAAGCAATAATTAATTAACTTTGTTAGTTATAAGTATCCGACAAATCAATCAATGGATTAAAAACACACCATTGATCACCGTATAAGTAAAATTGTGTCACTAAATGTGCCCGTAGAATTACTCTTCACGATGTTATATTATTGTTTTGTAATTGAGGATGGATGACTCACGACCGCCAATTAGAAGGAGTTTTCTGGAATCAAGTTTAATTTTTGTTTAAAACAAAATCGGGTACAAGTATAAAAAATCCTAATCCGACCCGATTACACATAATTCATCAATTTTTTTTACACATGACATGTCTTGTTAAATACACTATACACACACACATTCGAAAGCATGGTGATGCATTTATGTATTGTTTTCTAAGGCAATGAAATATGTATAAGCCTAATAATGATATACGCTTGATAAAGATCGAAGGCAATAGGTGTCTATTATTAATTTCATGTTGTATTATCTAGTCGTATCATGAGCTACGTTCCCTAATAAATGAAATTGGACGTTATTTCTTTTTAAACAAAAGGAAGAAATAAGTACAATTTTTTCTTATTACAATAACAAAATCTTTGGACCTAAAGCTAAATTTTTAATTAGCCTAATCAGGTGAGAAAATATTGGGCAGGGAAATGACAGATATACTTATATTAGGTTGTGTTTGATAGTCATGCCTCAATTTTTATTTCCACGGAAATTTTTTTCTTGAAAAACTTTTATTCAAGTCCAAGATTTTTTTCCCAATTAAAGGTTAAAACTATGCATCACCAACTTATATTGTAGTGTAAGTTGTAAAAAAAATCCTAAAACAAATAAATTTTAGTAAACACCATTTAAAAAAAATATATATTGGCCAATGACAAATATGATCATCAAATACTCTATGAATCCCGAATTAAGAGTGTTATTATGATACTGAATATTGTTCGACTCTAACCAATAATTAGTATATGTTATTAAAAAGTCAAAGAGGCTATTACATTGAGGGTGAAGAAGTATACTATTTAGGAGTGATATTAGTATTTTTGGATCGTGATTTAGGTAAAAACATTTTTTGAATACGAACACGATACTACACAACTTTGTGCTTTTTTATTTGCCATTAACAACTTGTTTAAATATGACATGACACGACTAAATAAACTTAAAATTTACACTCAATTAACACAACAAAACACACACAACTAACATGATATATAATTTGTACATGAAGACATAACGACACAATTTCATATAAAAAAGACTCGACACGAAAACAATGAACATAATATATTCTATTAATTTCGAGTCAATTTTAAACGTTTTTGTGTCACGTTTTACTATCAATTATCTTTAGGGTTGGAAATGGCTATTCAAATTTATTTATTTTTATCGCTATTTATTCAAATAGATATTTGAAATAGTGAATTCAAATACCACCATTAAATATTCAAAAAAACAAATTCAAATACGAATACACATACAAAGACATCCGACACAAATAATTTAAAAATGAATTATTCATATTTACGAGTATATATTTTGAATATATTACAATAATAGCTTGTGTTTGAAATATACAACAGGCTGTTCTCTATCGACATGTGTCCACGAGCTTGTTGAGGTTGTCTTTTTCTTTACTCTTCCAAGTAGTATACTACATATATGATACGATCAGTTTAACAACTGATCAAAAGTCGACAAGTGTCACGTTAATATGGAAAAGATGCCGATTAGGTACCACATAAGGTTGGTGGGACCAGGCTCAAATCCAAAATTGATCCCACATTATTATTATTATTTTTTTTGGTTTCCTCCCCCATTTAGCGATGGCCAGCTTACACGCACCTCTACTAATTCCCACTCGCGGATCAGTAGCCAGCCGCTGACCCCCAGATTATTTGCAGCTGCCGAGACTCGAACTGGGAAACAAATCCAGTCGACCCTGAAGCTTTAGTACTCGTGCGCTACCACTAGGCCAAGTCTGAAGGTTTCCCACATTATTTACACCTAGCTCTATTTGTTTCTTACCCCGGTTTTAAATTAGTACGTATATTTATGTGCGTAAAGATTATTATTTTCGGCCATATATTAAATAGTCCCTCGATTTTTTTTAATACATGTTTAGTTTAAGCCTTTTTATTTTGCACCAAAAAGTCATTCATCATGTCAAAAAGACTTTACCATACTGCTGACACGGACCTTTAAACATACCGCTGGCGCGGACCTTTAAAGATAAGAGAATAAGGAATTTTTTGGTACAAAATAAAAGTCTTGGACTAAATGTGTATTAAAAAATATTTGAGGAACTTTTTGATATTTGATCCTATTATGTTTATTTTAAATATAATTTATATTACAGTTTATGATTGCTATCTCTATTTTCAAAAAATTATGTTTTAGAAACTGTGTTTAAAATCATATCTTCTAAAAACACCAAATGTTATTTTCAGATATATTTATCTAATATAGAATATCTCATTTGCAATATTTTCATGCAATTATAGTTTATTATACTATATAATATATCTAATTGTTGATACCAAAATTAATATGCTGATGTGGACGAATAAGATGAAGACACGTGTCAATCTACGTGGCACAATAGCAGCGAGGAAGATCATTTCCCGACCAACCATGCTTCTTTCCGAGCAACGAGAATACACCGAGGAACTCTATCACACCGAGGAACTCTATCACACCGAGGATCTCTATCGCATCGAGGAACTCTAACGCACCGAGGTACTCTAATGTTCCGAGGAACTCCTGATCAGCGAACAGCTATGGCGGTCCGAGCTGCATCTCGGTCGTATCATTAATTGCCAGATAATCAACAGCTCAGATATTCATTGAATGCTTATATTCTTGGCACGCACTCTGCATTAAATGTATTACCCTTTCATATGTATGTCATTTAATGTATCGAACCTTTCATGTACAGCCTCAAGGCTATAAATACCTTGTATCATCCTCATTCAAAGGGGACCGGAATTTCTTGAGAGAACTTGTAATCAAGAATTCCACAAACACTCAGCAATAACATAACAGTGGATGTAGGCTTTATTCCTAGCCGAACCACTTTAAAAATCTTTGTCTTATTTATTTATCTGTGATTGAAAAATTAGAGCGATCTAGTTTTTTACATCAACAGATTGGCGCCGTCTGTGGGAAACGACTGTTATTATCGTTTTTCATAAAAATCATTTATCACCAATGGCAGATAATCCAGAATCCAGTAATCGAAATGTTGGAAATACTGGAAATCTTCCAAATCCATCTGCATCCCCAGATCTGGCTGGAATTATGACGAATCTGGCCCAAGGACAAACCGCCATGCAAGAATCTATGAGGCAACTCATTCAAACTCTTCAGGGCGGTGCACCTACCTATTCAGGGCAAAGGAGTGATCATAGGCAATCGCAATCTAGACGTACCGGGTCATATCGCAATGAAGAGTCTAATGATTCTTCTTATCAACCTGGGCGAACTTCATCGATACGGGCTACGGATACAGATCAACGTATCACTCTTTCTCCGGAGAGAACTAGCGCTTTGGAAAGATTAAGCAGGGTGTCTCCTTTCAGTCGATTAGGACCAAGGAGGAACATGAGTCCACCTAGGGCTCCATCAAGAAGTTTTCGACCACCACCAGGTTTGAGAGAAGGATCTGCACAATCGCGACCAACTACTCGTCGAGATAAATCTCAGGAAGCTACGTCAGAGCAATCAGTTGCTCGGACTAAGCGGCCCGAGGAAGGGAATGAAGCATGGAAAGGTTCCATTCAACGGTTGGAAGATAGATTGGGAGAAATGGCTAAGGCAAGGAACCCCTTACAGAGAACTTTTGTTCAAGGAACACCTTTTGTGCAAGCCATTGTGGATTTCCCTACACCGTCAAAATTCAAAGCACCAGTAGTGACCCCCAAGTACGATGGAAAGACAGATCCCGTACTTCATATAGAACAATACCAGGCTGCTACAGATATCTACGCTGTCCCTGACGAGATGAGGTGTAGAGCATTCTCAGGAACTCTTACCGGATCTGCACAGATATGGTACAATAATCTTCCTCGGGGTAAGATTTCAACCTTTGTTCAGTTGGCCGAATTGTTTATTGGCAATTTTTGTTTTGGAGCAAAGCCGGTAAAGCGAGTAGCACACTTGCTAAGTGTTAGACAAAAATCAGGTGAAAGTACTAGGGATTACATAACTCGTTTCAATAACGAGAAGTTGGAAGTCATAGATTATGAAGAAAAGACAACAATCACTGCTCTGATGAGTGGTTTGCTGCCTAACAAGCTGTACTACACTTTGGCCAAAGATCCACCTAAAAATATATCGGAGTTGATGGCAAAGGCGGCCAAAATCATGAATGCCGAGGAGGCTATGGCTGCGAAGAAGAATATGGACAAAGAAGTTAAAGTTGAGGTCGACAATTCTAAGAAGAAAGATCAGAAAGGTAATGGTGGTGATAAACATTCCAGGAATAACAGGATGAAGTTGGAAGTCCTAAAGAAGTATGATAATTATACTCCATTGAAAATGGGTATTAATCATGTTTTGGAAGAAATCAGGAATAACGAGGAAATCAAGTGGCCAGAGAAACTGAAGACAAATCCCGACCTGAGGAATAAAGACAAATATTGCGAGTTTCACAAAGATCATGGCCATATGACCAAAAATTGTATAGCCCTTCAGAACGAGATTGAAACACTCATCCGAAGAGGAAAATTATCAAAGTATGTAGATCGCAGAGGTGAAAGGAAGAATGATGATAGAACTAGAGAGAGATCTAGATCTCCTCGTCGTGCAGAGGATAAAAAGAAGAGGGACCATGAAGAGGATCCAGATGATGACCCCGATCTTCCCAAGAAACCGAGGAAACCTGAACGAGAGGTATTTTCCATACGTTTTGGATCACTTGATTGTAATGTTATTACAGGAGGAGATGCAGGAGGAGGAGACCTTACTGCAGAAAGAAAAGCTTACCTCGGAGAGGCTCAAGCTTGTTCATACATTCAGCGAATAAACCTGGCCGAGGATGATCGTCCGAGGAAGGTAAACAGAGAGAAACCAGTGATTGGTTTTTCAAAAAACGACCTGGCAGGTGTTCTTTACCCTCATGATGATCCTTTGGTGATCAAAATGAGGATGAAGGATGTGATCATTTCAAGGGTGTTAGTAGACAATGGTAGTTCGGCAGACATCATGTACTATTCATGCTTTGATAGCTTGAATTTAAAATTATCTCAATTGGAACCTTATCACAGACCCCTTCTGGGTTTTGCTGGCGAGAAAATTTTTCCACTTGGGACAATCAAGTTGGATATACTCATTGGAACTTGGCCTGCTTGTCGAACAGAAAGAATACGCTTCTTTGTGATGGATAAGAATGTGCAGTCCGCCTACAACATCATCATGGGAAGAGTTGGATTGAAGAAGTTCGAAGCAGTTCCATCTACAGTACATCAATGTTTGAAATTCCCAACGAATTTTGGAGTAGGAATTATGAAAGGTGATCAAAAAGTAGCTCGGGAATGCTATTATTCGTCTGCCGAGCAAGAAGAACTTGAAGAATCAAGGAAAAAGACTACTACTTACCAAGTGGAGGAAGGCACAGAAATTGAAACTCTTGACCCTAGGGATGAAACTCAACTCGTAAAAGGGCAGGTGGTGGAATCTACAGAAATTGTTATCCTAGACGACGAGCATCCTGAACGAGTAACTCAGATAGGATCGTCGTTGGATGTTTCAATAAAACAAGAGTTGATAACTTTCTTGAAAAGCAGGAAGAATACTTTTGCTTGGAGTCATGAAGATATGCCAGGTATAGATGCAAACTTTTTATGTCATGAGCTCAACGTGAATAAGGAGATCAAGCCTGTGAAGCAAAGAAGAAGAGTGTTTAGTCCCGAAAAGAACCAGGCCATACAAGAGGAGGTCGAGAAACTCCAGAAAGCCCAATTCATTGAAGATGTGAAATATCCAGATTGGTTGGCAAATGTGGTGATGGTAAAGAAGAAGAACAACAAATGGAGAATGTGTGTTGATTTTACTGATCTCAACAAGGCATGTCCAAAAGATCACTTTCCATTGCCCAGAATTGATCAACTAGTGGATGCTACCTCGGGACACGAGCTACTCAGCTTCATGGATGCTTATTCTGGCTACAACCAGATCAAAATGAAACCTGAAGACAGGGAAAGTACTTCTTTTATTACCCCAAGGGGAACTTATTGTTATAATGTTATGCCTTTTGGTTTAAAAAATGCAGGTGCAACATATCAGCGGTTGATGAACAAGGTTTTTACCGAACAAATCAGCCACAATATGGAGGTCTATGTCGACGACATGCTCACCAAAAGCAAGAGAGCTGCAGATCATTTGGTTGACTTGAGTCAAATTTTTGATCAACTAGATAAATACCAGATGAAGCTCAACCCGACGAAGTGTACCTTTGGAGTACGAGAAGGAATGTTCCTCGGATACATCGTCAACCAGCGAGGTATTGAGGCAAATCCAGAAAAGATCAAGGCTCTTTTAGGGCTGCGATCTCCGACGACGAAGAAAGAAGTGCAGAGTCTTACCGGACGGGTTGCAGCACTCAACAGATTTGTATCCCGAGCAACTGATAAATGCCTCCCATTCTTCAAAACACTGCGAAAAAGTTTTGAGTGGACTGATGAATGTGAGAAAGCCTTTCAAGATTTGAAGAAGTATTTGGGAGCCCCACCATTATTGTCTAGGCCAATAACTGGAGAGACGCTGTACTTGTATTTGGCAGTATCAGAAAATGCAGTTAGCTCGGCATTGATCAGATTGGAGAATGGAATCCAGAAGCCAATTTATTACACAAGCAAGGCCTTCCGAGGTGCGAAAATCAGATACCCAAAGCTGGAAAAATTGGCACTGGCATTAATTGAAGCAAGTAGAAGAATGAGGCCATACTTCCAGGCCCATACCATCATTGTGTATACCGACATGCCGCTAAGACAAGCCCTTCACAAGCCAGAAAAATCAGGAAGATTGATGTACTGGGCAATAGAGCTCGGTGAATATGATATTGTGTATGAACCCAGATCATCGTTGAAGGGGCAAGCCGTGGCAGATTTTATAGCAGAGTTCACATACCCTGATACCCCCGAGGAGCAAAAGGTGCTTGCTGACCTACCTGTGGACGATACAGGATCAACAGACACAGATCCAGACCAACCAAGGTTGGTAAAAGGACTTGTGGATGTAGAAAAATCATCATATTCAAACCTCGACCAACTCCGATTGGTAGAAGGGCGCGAACAAATGATCAACGAGGAACGAAAGATACCCGGGGATGATGAAAGAAAGCAGATGATATTTCACCGAGGAACTCTAACAGATAAGAAATTTGAAGACGAGTTACATACATGGAGATTATATGTAGATGGATCATCTTGCACGGCTGGTTGTGGAGCAGGGATTATTTTAAACTCTCCAGACGATATTGACATGGAGTATGCCTTGAGATTCCAATTCAAAGCTTCCAATAATGAGGTTGAATATGAGGCTATGATAGCAGGTTTTCATTTGGCGAAAGTTATGGAGGCACGATAAGTAATTGTTTTCAGTGATTCTCAATTAATTGTGAATCAGATGATGGGAATATATGCAGTGAAGGGAGAGTTAATGGTGAAGTACCATGCAAAAGTGATGGAGTTATTAACAGAATTTGATGCTATTCAATTGGTAAGGATACCGAGAATGGAGAATGCTAGAGCAGACGCATTGGCCCGACTAGCGTCAGCTACACGCACCGAGCTGCGAAGAACAATACCAATTGAAGTGTTAGAAAGTCGGAGCATAGAAGAAGATCTGACGGTGAAGATTATTACCTTTGATTTAGGACCATCTTGGATGGATCCTATCAGAGCATACATTGAAGAAGGAGAAGTGCCGGAGGACAAACTAGCTGCCAAGAAATTGAAATATAAAGTTGCTCGGTATGTGTTAACTAATGGTGTTTTGTATAGACGAGGAATTATGGCAGGTTTGCAGAGATGTGTGCATCCATCAGAAGTCAAAGAATTGATTGAAGAAATTCATGAAGGATCTTGTGGAGCTCATGTAGCAGGTCGGACACTTTTGCAAAGGGTAATGACACAGGGATACTATTGGCCGACGATGAGGGCTGATTGTATAGCCTATGCTAAGAAGTGTGACAAATGCCAACGTTTTTCCTCCATCCGAAGAACTCCACAGGCATTGTTGACACCCATAACATCACCTTGGCCATTTGCCATGTGGGGAATTGATCTGGTTGGACCACTGCCGACGACCCGAGGAAGGTTCAAGTATCTCGTCGTGGCAGTAGACTATTTTACTAAGTGGGTGGAAGCTGAACCACTAATTGATATGACGTACGAGAAGGTGTATCAGTTCATATGGAAGAATATCATTTGTCGATATGGTCTCCCCCATGCTTTCATCACAGACCATGGAACGCAATTTGATAATGAAGAATTTGCTGCCTATTGTCATCAGTCAAACGTCTTGAAGTTTCATTCAGCACCAGGCCATCCTCAAAGCAATGGACAGACTGAAGTGACGAACAGAACATTACTAAATGGATTGAAGAAGAGGTTAAGTGAGGCTAAAGAAAATTGGATTAATGAGCTACAGTCAGTTTTGTGGGCTTACCGAACAACTCCCCGAGCAGCAACAGGAGAATCACCATATATGCTAGCATTTGGAAGTGAGGCTGTGATACCTGCCGAGTTGGGCCTACCAACACACAGGGTGTTAAATTTCAATTCTCCGATCAGTGATCTGATGAGAAGGATGGATTTGGATATGCTCGAGGAAGTCAGAGAAGAGGCAGCCATTAGGAATGCTGCTTATCAACAACGAACAGCTCTGTTTTACAACAAAAGGGTAAAGAAATGTGATCTAAAAGAGGGGGATTATATGCTAAAGAAGGTCATTCAGAAGCAGAATAAACTGGAAGCAAACTGGCATGGACCTTACCGAGTTACAGAGGTTGTTCGACCAGGAACTTACAGAATAACAACTCTAGAAGGAGAGGAATTTAAGAACGCATGGAATGCTGAACACCTGCGCAAGTATTATCAATGATGTCAAATGTAAAGCATTTCTTTCATTATGAATAAAACGAGGATGTTTCGCCATTTTCTTTCTGGTTGAAAATTTTTCGGGGAATACTAGTGTAATACACTACACAACAAAAGTGCTATAAGTAGCCAACCACAGCTCTACGGAGCAAAAGTGCTATAAGTAGCCAACCTCAGCTCTACGGAGCAAAAGTGTTATAAGTAGCCAACCACAGCTCTACGGAGCAAAAGTGCTATAAGTAGCCAACCACAGCTCTACGGAGCAAAAGTGCTATAAGTAGCCAACCTCAGCTCTACGGAGCAAAAGTGCTATAAGTAGCCAACCTCCTTTGGTTAGGAGGACAGCTCTACGGAGCAAAAGTGCTACTTAGGAGGACATGCTCTAAGGAGCAAAAGTGCTATAAGTAGCCAACCTCCTTTGGTTAGGAGGACATGCTCTAAGGAGCCAAAAAATGCTTTAAGGAGCCAAAAGCTTTAAGGAGCCAGAAACTGTACACCAGCATGATCAACTACGGTTGGTAAGATAAAAATATACTCTCATATTACAACTTATGTTGGTCGGGAGGTAATATTATTACAATGAGTTCTTTGAAGAACAAAATATTCAAAAAATACACCAAGTATAGTTGGTCGGGGATAAAAACCCAATAACTGTAGTTGGTCGGCGAGGACAAATTATTGATCTTAGTTGGTCGGACGCAATTTTATAATAAAACCAAATATAGCTGGTCGAGGATAAAAAACCCATCAGCTGTAATTGGTCGACAAACATTATTCACCCACCTTGGTTGGTTGGAAACAGTTTGAACATTTTTACTCATTACTTTATTATTAAGTGATCGAGAAACATTACTAATACTTGTAACTTTTTATTAAGTTGCTTATTGAACAATAATATTGTTATCTTTTTAACAGATACATAGATACATAAGTACAAATATAAAGGTGTTTGATAAACACAAGACTAACAAAATTGGCAAACAGAAAATGAAAATCTTTTCATTAATCTAGAATAAATTACAAGTTACAAGAATGTACTAAATTGTTACATGGATATTACTATTCTATTGGTTTTTTGCCCTGTGCTTTAGAAACAGGTTCCTCGCCGGCAGGAGGGTCTTCTAGGCAAAGGGGAGAATTGATGAAATTAACATCTCTGAGCATTCTGACGTTCATAACAGAAGGTGTATCCAAAAGATGCTCAGGACGAGATAATTCAACTTGGGAGTGAAGGTTATAATCACCAAGGTATTTTGAAATTAGGCTGCGAGGAATGGAACGAGCTGGGATCCATGCCATATCCAATTTGAAAGGTGGTACAGGCAGGTCTAATAATGATGGAGCATGATAGTCCCATAAAAAATGCCCTTGCTCCAACTTTAACACACCCAATGCATTTAACCATCCTTGCTTGTAACCTTCATTGTTAGCATGTTCAATACGAGCATCCAGGTGAACAAGGGCTTCATTGTATCCTGCCATCCAGAATTCCCTTGGCTGTTTATGGAATTGGAAGGTTAATCTATCCAATTGTTCATGAAGGCTTTTGGCAAAAAGATCCTTGTTATGCAAGGCAGATTTCGTCGATGCCAGCTGATCTTCCAGAGACAGATTTTTATTGGACATTTCAGTCAGAGCACGGTCTTTTACTTTCAACTGGAATGCTTGAGTTTCCAGAGTAGACTGAGTGCGAGCCTCTTCAACATTTTGGCTGAGGATTCTTCCTCGCCCCCGAGAACCTCTTCCTCGTCCCCGAGCAGTTCCAGAAATGGCAGATCTTCTTAAGTCCTCCAGCTCTTGCCTTAGTTTGGCATTTTCGACCTCTAAGAACGAGAAGCCTTCATCAGTAACTGGTATTAATGCAGTAGAAGATGAAGCAGTAGATTCATATTGAGCCAATTTTTTCTGCAAATTATTGTTTTCTTGTTCTAGGATCTCGGCAATTTGTCTGCAGGCTTCAACTTCACCTTTTAGGGTCCTTTCCCTAATATCATATGCAGCGATGATCTTCTTATGGCCTGTTTCAGAAGAAAGTTGTTGGTATCTATTTTCATAATCTTTGTGTAACAAAGCCATTGATTCATTGTGCTGACCTTGGAGATCCTCTAAGGAACAATGCAGTTCTTCAATCAGGTCATAATAAGCGACATTGTTGGCCACAGCTCGGTCGAGTAAATCTTTCAAGTACCGATAAGCCTCAATAGCCTGCTCTGAAGCACCATGACCAAGGATATCAGCAATTTCCGATGTACTAAGGTCTGTATGACCAGCCTTATAGTATTGATGACATTGCTGCATCAGCTCGGTATCATGAGAAGAGATCAATTCCATTCTAGCAACAAACTAATGACAAGAAAAAGACAACAATCAACAAAAAACAAGTTATCAACAACAGAGATGAGCAAAGATATGTTTTATTAGATCATCAAAAAGTTACATTGTTCGATTACAAGGAAATACAGAAATGCTACCGAACAACTTCACACCTTTTCCTTGTCTCCCAAGACTTTCTCGGGAGGCTGGGATGAGGAGCTCGGTTGCTCGGAGGTAACAACAGCTTGATCGGTAGGAATCTTCTCGGAAGGAGGAAGCATGGAAGAAACGTCCTCGGTGGCAGAGGGTTGAGAGGCAGAAACTTGATCGCCCATAGCCATAGAAGACTCATCTGAGGCAGGCTCATCTTCTTCTTCTTCCACAATTGGTGGAGGAGGACCAGGGAGATGCCGTTGGAATAGTTCAGAATCGTTTTGGACCTTTAGCTCTTGCAGAGCAGCCACCCACCCATCATGGAAGTATTTCAACTCCCCATATTGGACTTGGGATGTCATTGCAGCTATCCCTCTCTCCCATCCTTTCTCCCAACCAACGCTGAAATGCTTCTTGATTGCAACTTTTCTCCTCGACTTCTCCGAGGAGAGCTTCACCTCCAATTCCTCTTTCTTAACCTTGATATCTCGCAGAGTAGATAATTCTTCTTCTGCCTTCTTCAACTTATCATCAGATTCCTGATGTTTAACCTCCAAACCCTTAATTTTCTCCTCCAAATTCTTGGAGGTCTCAGCCATCCTCATCTTATCAGCCTCAGCCATAGCCAATTTTTTCTCCCAAACAGTTTTCTCCTCGATGTACTGTTGGCGAGATTCCTTCACAGATTGGGCTAAACCCAACAAAGCATCGTCAACATCGGACGAGGAACTGGAAGCTTTAATAACTTGATCTTTCTTCACGATGGTATTGAAGCAGTTCACCAGCTGAAAGATAAGAAAAACAATAAAGTCAACACAAATACAAGAATTCAAGAAAAAGAAAGAAAGACCAAAGGAGTAAGAAATTTACTGAAGAAAGATGACGAGCAGCTAGGGATGTCAGTGTATCCCTAGGAATTTTTTCATCAACCCCGAGAACCTCGGGTATAACTGAGCTCTTGGAAGAACTCGGAAGAATGATGTTTGAAACACTACTACCACCAGCGGGTAGAGAAGATGCAGTTCCAGCAAGATTAACTGAGGATGATTTCCTCAATCTCTTCAAAGGAGGGTCAGCAGCATCAACCAAGGAAGAAGTCTTGGTCGGAGAGATTGTAATCACATCAGCAGGAGCATTTTTCTTGCTCGGGGCCACTGGGGGCTTCTCGGCAACCTTGGAGGAACCAGCATCTACTTTTTTAGTCCCCTCTGGGACATCAATTTTGCCTTTCTGGGCTCCAACAGTAGAAGAAATTTCACCAAATAGAGCAGGAGGAGCTCTTTTCTTGCCCATTCTCTGAGATAGGGGGATATGAGAATCTGAAGATGAAATTTCTGGTGTTGAAGCTGGTTCAACAGGGCGAGCAGTATAAGAGGTTGTGTAACTCTTATACTGTAGTAAATATGAAGCAGATCTAATATGCTCGTCAGCAATGGTCTTATGTAAATTCCAGATAAGTTTCAAATGCTTGATATTCACTTCTGACTCTTTTGGAGTTTTTCTTTTGCTATCAACTGCAAATAAATACATAATGGAATATCAGTCATACATTTTGTCAAACATGATGAAAGCATAATTTCATAAGTAAAATAAAATGAAAAATAAACCTATCCCATTGCCGTATGGGGGGCATCTGGGACCGTTGTATACTTCATTCCCAGATAAAGGCGCATGCTGCCAATTTTTTATGACCAACCCATGCTCAAAATAATCCCTATTTGAGTCAGGGAGATTAACTACACGAGCCCTATTCAAATACCTAGTTTTTAAATAATAAATATTATCTAGAACAGCCCATTTATAACAAAACATAATTTCAGGGATCCCAATACGAGTCCCATGAGTTAGATTTAATTTATGCACCCCGTTAATTATTCTCCATGAATTGGGGGCTATTTTTGCAGGAACAAGATCAAAATATTGACAAAACTCAAGACATAATGGGTTTGGTGGAAAGGAAAAACCGCATTCAGCAATAAAAAGACTAGGGAACCAATGTCCCTCAGCCAATCGAAAGTAATCTAAAGGCTCAGAAAGAACCTCTAGAATTACCCACGAAGGAATGGAAAAATCAGAACGGAATTTCTCAATAGACTCCACAATATAAACCATATTGAAATAAAGAAATACAGAAGAAAGAAAGAAGATCTTACAGAAAGAAAGGAGGGGTGTTGACAACGAACGGAAACAAGGATGAACGTACAAGAGAAGAAGAGAATAGAAAGCTTGAATGCAGAAAATGGAAAACGTAGACGACGGTATGGTTACCAAAGAAGTTTAAATACTTTGCATTGGGAAGCGGCGAAAGAAATGATTACCAAAAAGAAACTACTAAACTTCCGGCGGCTAAGAGGACAAAATTTGCACGAAGATCGAAGCGCTTATAAAAAGGGCGGAAACTGCGAAATAAGAAGGAAATTTGAATACAATGTTCCTGAAACCCGGGAAGGACATTTAAATATTGCCATATACCGAGAAAGAATGTTCCATACTCCTCAAAATTCAAAATATGAAACATTGGGGGCTTCTGTTGATACCAAAATTAATATGCTGATGTGGACGAATAAGATGAAGACACGTGTCAATCTACGTGGCACAATAGCAGCGAGGAAGATCATTTCCCGACCAACCATGCTTCTTTCCGAGCAACGAGAATACACCGAGGAACTCTATCACACCGAGGAACTCTATCACACCGAGGATCTCTATCGCATCGAGGAACTCTAACGCACCGAGGTACTCTAATGTTCCGAGGAACTCCTGATCAGCGAACAGCTATGGCGGTCCGAGCTGCATCTCGGTCGTATCATTAATTGCCAGATAATCAACAGCTCAGATATTCATTGAATGCTTATATTCTTGGCACGCACTCTGCATTAAATGTATTACCCTTTCATATGTATGTCATTTAATGTATCGAACCTTTCATGTACAGCCTCAAGGCTATAAATACCTTGTATCATCCTCATTCAAAGGGGACCGGAATTTCTTGAGAGAACTTGTAATCAAGAATTCCACAAACACTCAGCAATAACATAACAGTGGATGTAGGCTTTATTCCTAGCCGAACCACTTTAAAAATCTTTGTCTTATTTATTTATCTGTGATTGAAAAATTAGAGCGATCTAGTTTTTTACATCAACAGTAATGTTAAGCTTTTGTGTTATATATATGTGTGTGTGTGTGAAATACTTACAATTGGTGGTTGTGATTGGGTGGTAACTTTTGGATTTTCCTTGTAATCATTAATTCAAGTCTAATAAGTAGTAATATAGATTTATAGATATATTATGAGAGAGTGCGTTTTGTTTGGATGGACAACACAAATACACCAATCAAAACTATTTTCTAATTTTGATTGTGCTAAAAGGTGAAGCACACCATAAAAGGTCTACGTGTTGGGATTTACCGATGATTTATCATAATCCAAATTTTAATATAGTTTAAACAGGTTAACGATAAATCATGAGCAAAAAAATTAAATTCAAACAACAGGATGTATGAGGAAAAAATTGTCGGGTAAGGCAACAATCTCCTTAAAACCTATATAATGACTTACAACATCCGCAACTCGTCAGTTAACTTTGCAAATTCAAAAAGCTACACTTACCTTTCGTGGGTCAAAGTCTGCACAGTGATAATAGATGGATGATGACAGAATTAATAAGTGTAATACTTTCTATGAACTATATTAGTTCGTAGGAATTTCTGACGAACTAATATAGTTCGGAGGAACCTATATATATCCTAAAAATTAATTATTTGTAGTTGTTACGAATTTTATTTATTCGTATTAATTTCTACGAACAAATGTAGTTCGTAGAAATTCCTCCAAACAAAAGAAGTTCGTAAGAATGTTTTACTGAATTTGTACCCGCTCAGTAAATCTACAAATGCTGAACCTTTTCTACTGTAAATTTTGTACGTTTTCTCCCACTATTGTGAGCCGATCGATTTGCAAACTTACCAATTTTTTTGTCCATTTATTTCACCGCTACGAATACTTTTACAGAGGGGGATTAACGTCTTACACGACCTTCCACGCTACCTCCATAACCAACTTTTTGACAAATCTCTAGCAAGTCGGAGACCTCTACAACATTTGGGAGAATCTCAGCATCTTTATGCCTTGGCCAATGATCAAGAATGCTGACCCTAAACCATTTCAACAAAGTCTTATTTAAAGATGAAGTAATCCTGAGATTTCAAAGATATGAACTTCAAAAATGAGCAACAACGATCACAAGAGCTCTCCTATAAAACCCTAAGAGTCTGTTTGGTTCGTGGTGAAATATTTTTTATCGCGTTAAAAAATAATTTATTTAGGTAAAATATGTGTTTGGTTGGACATTTAACATGGTAAAATAAAATGAATATGGTGAAAAGTGAGGTGAAACTTTAACCATTTTAAACCATGGATAAAATGGATAATTTAACAGGTAAAAATAACGAAATTTATTTTATTATCAGACTAACCTTTTTTATTTTCACTTACAACTATCACACATTCATTTCTCCCTCTCAATTAACACGATTACTAAATATTTATCTTTTTAATTTTTTTTTTCAATTTCATTTTTATTATTTTAAAAAAAATTAAAAAATTAAAAAATTTAAATTAAAAAAATGGTTAAAAAATAAATAAATAATGGAATAGTTATTCCTACACCCTTTATGTCTTCCCTCACACCTTTTTCAATATTTAAACACTAAAAGATCAAAAGACCCTCTATGCATATATGATTTGAACAAATATAATCTTTTGCCCAAAAATCTATTAGTTTAAAAAAAAATAATATTATGAAAAAAAATAAAAACATAATACTTTGAAAATAAAAAGCCTAATATTTTAGAAAATTAAAACTTTAATATTCTGAAAATATAAAAACTATAAATGTTATTTTTTTCATTTAAAAACATTACGTTATTTATATAAAAAAAAAACTTATTATTTTTTTATTTAAGACGTTTATAAAAAAATGTTTTGTTATTTATTTTAAAAAATGGACATTCTTTTTACCATTTCTAGTTAAAAACTATTTCTTTTATTTATTTAAAAAACTATTTCGTTATATATTTTTTTAGTTAAAAACTGTTTCTTTTACTCTTCTAAAAATAATCTTTTTAATATCTAAAAAAATGGTCCGCGTCAGCGGTATGTATAGGCAGTCCAACCACTTATACATACCAATGGCGCGGACCAACATATTAGAAAAAATGCTCCGCGCCAGCGGTATGTATAGGTGGTCGGACCTCCTATACATACCGCTGCAGCGGATCATATTTTTTTAAAATAGTAAAAAGATTATTTTTAAAATAGTACAAAAAATAGTTTTTAACCTAAAATAAAATTTGTAAAAAAAAACACTTTTTAAGAAAAACAAATTTTACATTTTATATGCAGTTTTTTAATAAAAAAATAGATAAGATTTTATGTTTTATAAATAGTTTTTATTTTTTATTTTTTTATTTTTATAAAAGACAGATTTTTTTAATGAAAATATAATTTTTTGTTTTTCATCAAATGAATTTATTTTAGTTGGAGGTGAAAAAATTGGACATTTAGATTTTATAAATCTAAGGGCACAATTGTCATTTATTATCCAAAGGGTATGGGGGAAGACATGGAGGGTGTGAGAATAGTTATTCCCATTATTTTTTTTTAAAATAATTATATTTAAAAAAATTAAATAAAATAAATAAATGAATATTTATTTGGTGCAAGATAATGTGTTAAGAATTTTTTTACTAATTGGGACGATTTCATAGTTGGGAACTGTTTTTTTTTAAATATTTTAATTGGGATTCTTTTTTTTCATAGTTGGTACTTTTTTTTTAATTGGGACTATTTTTTTAATTGTTGAAAACTTTTTTTTTAAAATTAGGAACTGTTTTTTTTATTGGGACTGTTATTTTATTGTTGGAACTTTTTTTTTAATTGGGATTGGTGTTTACAATTGACAATTTTTTTCATTGTTGAAAACTTATTTTTTAAATTGGGACTGTTTTTTTTAATTGGGACTGTTTTCTTACACTTTTTATTCTTATTTGTCTTTCGTAACCAAATATGACCAGTTGTGTTGTGTGTGTTGGGTGGGTGGGGTGGGGGGTGGGGGGGGAATTGTGTCAAATTTGAGTGTGAGGTCAGTGAATATTTTTTAATGGTCATTGATACTTGTGTGATGAAAATCAAATAGTTAATTATAACTATTTTTGTGTGCATTTGAAGTATGGGGTTAATATAGTCATTTTATATTTTTATCATATTCATCTTGACCATCCAAACAATAAAAGGTGAAAAAGTTAAAATTTTCACCTAGTGAAAACTCGACCATCCAAACGGAGATGGTGAAAATAAAATCACCAAGCTAATAATTCACTTTTTTTACTTTTAACACGGTGAAAAGTATTTCACCACTGACCAAACGGACCCTAAAGCGTTTGGAAGACTATGTGAAAATAAATGTAGGCCCAATACATTTTCCTCTTCCTCTTATAAATCAACCTCTAAGACGAAAGATGATCAAATACAAAGAAAGGGAAGAAATGATAAAGAAAAAATAAGGCTTGGAGTTCTTCTTTTTCTCTATAGTGTTTGAAGTCTAGATACTTCAACACTAATAAGTTTCTCTCTCTTTAATAAACAAGAGGAAAGATGGAATGAATTTCTTTGGTTTTAATTCTGCACATTTCAGATCGTTTAGCTGTTCAGATATATAGTATACTTACAGTTGGTAGTTCCTATAATATTGGAAGACTTGGCAGTCACCTTAGACTCATTCTATACAGTTGCTATAATAGAGTAATACATGGTATGCCCATAGGACTTGGTCTAATATGTCCACTCAAGTTGACGGTGTATAACAGTGAACCTTCAACTTGTCACGGAGAAACTGAAATCGGGTAGAGGCGAGACCTTTCGTTAGAATATCGACAATCTGATTATGAGTGGAAATAAATTGAACTTATAAGTCACGTTTGGCCACTTTATCACGAACAAAATGAAAATCAATTTCAATGCGTTTCATGCGTGCATGAAAAATTGGACTGGCCGATAGATAGGTGGCACCAACGTTGTCGCACCATAAAATTGGCGGTTCAGGCAGCTGCACATGCAATTTAGCAAGAAGATATTGAATCCACGTAATTTTGGCGACAGCATCAGCAAGAGCTTTGTATTCAGATTCAGTGGAGGAGCAAGCAACAGTGCGCTGTTTGCGAGATGACCAAGAAATTAAGTTGGATCCCAAATAAATGGCATAGCCACCAGTGGATTTGCAGTCATCGATGGAACCCGCCCAATCTGAGTCGGAAAAGGACTGTAGAGTGGAAGTAGAATTTTTGCTGAGAAACCGTCTATGTGTAGGAGTTTGTTTAAGATACCTAAGAATACGTTTGACGGCAAGCCAATGGTCTTCCGAAGGATTATGCATGTATTGGAATACTTTGTTAACTGAGTAGGCAAGATCTGACCTGGTCAATATGAGGTATTGAAGAGCACCGACAATTTGATGAAACTTTATAGGATCCGAAAAAGGTGCACCTCCATGTTTGGACAGTTTGGAATCTGTAGAGCACGGGGTGAGGATAGGTTTTCAAGAACTCATTCCGGATTTGTCCAAAAGATTTTTAATATACTGGTGTTGGTGTAAATATAGACCATGAGATGTAGGAACTGCTGCAATACCCAGAAAATAGTGTAGGAGGCCCAAATATTTGATGGAAAAATGATTTGCCATCTTGTCAATTAGCTGTTGAATTTCGTGGGTGACATTGCTTGTGATCAGAATATCATCAACATAGATTAAAACATATATGGTGACATGGTTGGATGTAAATATGAAGAGTGATGAATCAGTTTTGGAAGGTTGAAAACCATGGGAGGTGAGAAATTCATGTAATCGAGAAAACCACGCACGTGGGGCTTGTTTTAAACCATAAATTGAGCGATGTAACTTGCATACAAAATCAGGCCGAGAAGAGTCAGTGAATCCAGGTGGTTGTTGCATATAGATATCTTCATGAAGACGACCATGGAGGAAGGCATTATTGACTTCAAGTTGACGAATACACCACTGGTTAGTGACAACAATGGAGAGGACCAAACGTATGGTTGCTGGTTTTACAACTGGGCTGAAAGTTTCATCGTAGTCAATACCCGGTTGTTGATGGAAGCCTTTAGCTACAAGACGTGCTTTGTAACGTTCAATTTGGCTATCGAATTTGTACTTGAGGCGATATACCCATTTACAGCCAATGATATTCATTTGTGAAGTTGGCGGAACAAGGGACCATGTCTCATTACGAATCAAGGCATTAAATTCTTCCTGCATAGCATGACGCCATTCAACACATTTATTGGCAATGGTAAAACACGTGGGTTCCAAGAGTGGTTGGGTTGTGGTGATAAATGCGGATGGGGAAGAGGGTGGGGAGTGTGGTTTAGACATGTGACGAAGAGTCATAGAGTGTGTACGAGAGGGAGGCAACTTGGGAAGATCAAGGTCAACTTGAAGTTAAATTCCGGATGGGTTTGTGATAGTAAATAGTGATGGAGAAATAAAATTGTCCGAGGAGGTAACGGGTTTGGCGGATGAAATAAGCGGACGGGTTGGAGGGGTGAGATCGGGATTAAAAGTGGGTGAAGTTTGGGTGGCAGGGTTTAGTGAAACCGTAGGAGAGGATGTGACACAATCAGGGGGATTGGATAAAAGTGGGACAGTTGAATTTGGTTGAAGTTGAGTAGGACTTAAAGTGGGTGGTGAGCAAGTTTGATGTAAGGTGGGAGTTAGAATAGGAGAAGGTGAGGCCAAATTTGAACTGGAAGTGGGAGATAGAATATGATGACTACTTTGAGAAAACAGGTAGTTGTGTTTTATTTTGAACAGCTAACCAAGGTGGTGAATTTATGTGAGAAACAGGAGACCCCAAAATTGAAGTATACTGACTGAAATTTTGAAAGGGGAATTCTACCAACATGACGGGCAATGTATAATCGTCGAGTTTGAAAATCCATGCATCTATAGCCAACGTGGGCGGGACTATACCCGAGAAAAACACAAGGGGACGAGAGAAATGACATTTTATGATTATTATATGGACGAAGAAATGGGAAACAAAAACATCCAATTTTTTTAAAAAATGTATAGTTGGGAGGTCTTTTAAAAATAATTTCAAATGGTGGTTTATTACATGAAACATTTGAATGCATTCTATTTATTAAATAAGCAGCGGTGTCAAATGCGAATTGCCAACTTTTTTGAGGTACACATGATTGGGCAAGTAAAGTTAAACCAGTTTCCATAATATGACGATTTCTTCATTTAACAGTCCCATTTTATTCACGAGTATCTGGACAAGCAAGGCGATGAATAATACCACACTTGGTGAAAAAGGGATTTAATGTACGATATTCTCCTCCCCAATCTATTTGCACGGATTTAATTTTGGAATTGAATTGACGTTCAACCATTTGTTGCCATTGAAGAAAAATAGTGAACACCTCAGATTTTTGTTTCATATGATAAAACCAAATGAATTTAGAACAATAATCAACAAAAATGACAAAATATCGATGTTCTTCAGATGACATAACAGGTGCAGCACCCCAAACATCACTAAAAATTAGATCTAATACATTTTGAGTACAAGTTATAATAGGCTTTAGTGGAAGCCGAGATGATTTTCCCATCGGACATGCATTACAAAATGAACGAGAAAGAGATGAACTGCACGGCAGTCGATTGGAGTGAATTATTTGACTAAGAACACATTAATGCGGATGTCCAAGACGACGATGCCACACATCGGAGGTGGTTTTTGTTGCAATGGAAGCAAAGGGATTATGTGAGGAAGAGTGTAATTTCGGGGAGAATGAATAAAGGCCACCTTTACTCGTGCCTGTATGGAGTGTGTGATGAGTTGATTGATCCTTGACACAAAAATAAGATGGGTGAAATTAAAAATACACATTATTGTCTTTCGTAAATTGTTGAACATAAAGTAAAGATTTAGAGATAGATGGAACATGTAAAATATTAGAAAGATGGAAGGAGGCACGAGAGGTGTGTAAAGTAGAGGAACCTGTATGAGAAATATGCAGACCGTTACCATTACCAATGTGAAGCTGATTGGGTCCATGATATGCATCAGAATGGCAAAGATTCGTAATGTCCGAAGTCACATGATGAGTAGCACCAGTATCGGTAAACACCATTGGGAGTGTGAGCTTGGGGAAGGTAGAGGTAAAAGAGGTGGTTGTGTGGATGAGGAAAGATGAGCAGCAGGAGTGTATGTGGTGTTGGGGGTGTACCGTTGAGCGCAAGTGGTGGCTGAGTGATTATAGTTGAAGCAGATTTGGAATTTTGCTCGTGATCGCTGTTGATAGTCAGTGTAGTTTTCAGGAGGAGGAAAATATCAGCCACCACGGACACCACGATTTCCACGACCTCGAAATGAGCGACCACCGCGATAACCTCTAGTGGAAGATGAGTTGCCACCTCGGTGAGAGTAGTGAGAGGATGGGATAGAGACTTGGGAATCGCCACTGTGTTCAATAGAAATGGGAGAGATAAGGGATAATTTGGCAAGAGAATCCTTGTGTAAAAATTTATGACTCAACAGTAGACCATGCAGTTTATTGTAGGTAACAGGTTTAGCGCAAGAAGATAAGGTGGTGATTAGATCTTTGAATTCTGGGCGAAGTCCCCGAAAAAAAAAGATGTTAAAATCTGCAGTGTTTAGAGGTCGTCCAACAACAGTAAGTTCGTCGGCATAGTGTTTGGCACGACTGAGATAGGTAGAGACTGAGTCATCCTTTTGATCAAGGGCATGGAGATTATTGTGAATGCTAAGAATCCGAGTGTTTGAAGGAGAGGATAAAGCTGCACATAGAGCAGCCCAGAGAGCGTGGGATGTTGCACAACCAACAGCAAGGGGAAGAACTTTAATGCTGAGTGAAGAAATGAGAGTGCTTAGAATTAATTGATCTTAATCAATCCACTGATGAAATGCAGGATTGTCTTGTGGTTCATTTTTATCAAGAACCATAATATGAGAGGGTGGGCAGGGAAAGGTTCCGTCAACATATTTCATGAGTCTCTATCCTCGAAGATAAGGTACCATTTGAGTCTGCCAGTATAGAAAATTTTCATTATTGAGTTTGAGAGAGATACCATGATGGATATTATTAAGAAGATTGACAGACATTTCAGAGGTTGGGTCGAAGTTGAAGATGAGTTTTCCATTTAGTTTGGCTTTGATACGATAATAAACAAGAGGAAAGATGGAATGAATTTCTTTGGTTTCAATTCTGCACATTTCATATCGTATAGCTGTTCAGATATATAGTATACTTACAGTTGGTAGTTCCTATAATATTGGAAGACTTGGTAGTCACCTTAGACTCATTTTATACAGTTGCTATAATAGAGTAATACGTGGTATGCACATAGGACTTGGTCTAATACTCTTGATGATAGATAAATCTTAATAACAAAGATACTCTTAAAATAAAAGGCATTGAAGGGTTAAATTGAGGAAATTTACTTTAATGGTTTACCCAAGGATAAGAAAGTCTAGGAGGTCACTTCTCACTTTACAATAAGGCATGAGAGGGTGGATTGAGGCTACTATGTCCAACCATCAACTTTCACACCTCCAAACGAGAATTTGTTACAAAACCAGACAAGATTTTTTATGTTCGCCAAAATAGATTTGTGTAGATCACGTTCGTTGGAGCAATCACGATCGTTTTTTAGAGAGATGAGGTTCTTCCCCGCGACCAAACTTAGACAAAGATATTACCCAAATAAATGAGCAGAGAAGATCAACTTTGTTGGAGGAAGGAGGCCTTCGTTGCAATGAATTACAAGCGAGAATATGCCCATATCTTTTGTCAAATGAGCAAAAAATCGATACCATGTCCAGTTAAGACCAGTGCCTATATTTAGTGAAAATGGTAACCCTACGTAGTATGCTCGAAAATTTTAAAATACATGTCATACGTAAAAGTTTTATGGCATATAATGATTTCAAATCTCAAACACATACAGGCACTCACACCCACTTTTGAAAAAAAATATTTAGTAAGTTTTAGGGCCTGTTTGTTTTGTAACTATAATTCTGTTTTCTGTGTTTAAATACAATTCTGATAAAAATCTTCGTTTGGCAGCATGTTTTTAAACACGGAATTATAATATTTCTGTGTTATAATTAGGTTTTTCAGAAAAGGGGCTTAGGGTGTTTTATAACTTTTATTTTTTATCCTTCAACTCATAGTTATTCATTCTTAATATTTTAAAGCAGTTATACCTTAATATATAATATACATATATAATACATGTATATGTGTGTAATTCTTATGAAGAATATATATATATATATATACACACACACAAAATTACGTATGGAATAATATATAGTTAAATAATATTATCAATAGACACATGATACTTATATATAGTTTTATACATGTATTATTAATGTATAGAATAATATAAAATATGCATATAGTACATATGTATAAAAAATATTATCAATTCATGTATGTATATAATTTTATAGTGAATTATACATGCAATATCAATATATATATATAGTTAAACTCTCCAACATACCTCATTAAATATACCTAAAAATACATGATATTAAATGTACGTGTATATAATTTATAATGTTTGTATGTATGTATACACAGGGGCGGAGGCACGTGGTGGGAAGGGGGGGGGGGGGGGGGCAAGTGCCCCACCCTCAATTCTCATTTTTTTCAGAGATGTGGGCCTATTCCTTTTATACATATATCATATATATAGTGTGCCCCCTCCCCCTTTTTAAAATATCCCAATTGTATTATAAGCCTCGTTATTTGACTAACCGACACAAAGCCCAATGGCCCACCAAATTGTAAAAGACACGGCTACTTTTCTATTAAACCAAAAGAAGGGCACTTTGTCTCCTCTAAAGAAACAAATAAATTGTGAGGTTTGTTTTCTATTAGAAAAAGACGGTGGGACTCTTTTGCCAAAACCAACATAAATAAAAGTTCTTGTCAAAGTTTAAGGTAAGACTTTTCTTATTCCTCTCTTTTTATAAGACATAACCGCTGCTATTTATTGTCACCATGTTTGTTTAATGTCCTTTTTAGAGCTAATTTTTTTAGGGCTAATTTTTTTAGGGTTTCATTTAGGGTTATTTTTTTATTTGATCAGGAATGTTAACTTTATTCATTAAATATATATGTTTGTTTTTGTTTCAAATTTATTTTTAATCCATTTCTTTCAAAAAAAATTATAACATTTAGATAAGTTTTTTTTCCAGTTATGGAAAGATTTTATAAAAGAACTCTGAAATAAGTTTCCGATTCAGTGCCTCCTATTCGAAATACTAATGTTGAAGCGGAAGAACCTATACGCAAAAAGGTTAATCTAAGTCGTATTGACGTTGATTTATCAAATCTTCCTTCGGATCCTTTTTTACGACCTCGAATTTCTGATTATGATCCCAACAATCAAGATGATGTTCGAAGATCTTATTTGCAAAGGGGCCCTTGTCAACCTCGTAATCACACATTTCCACACAAAAAAATAGGCGATAAATTTCATCAATTTAATCCAAGGTGGTTAACTAAGTATGGGAGTTGGTTGGAGTATAGCATAAAAGAAGATGCTATTTTTTGTTTGTACTGTTATCTATTTCGTCCCGAGTTGGGTAAAAATGACACTTTTGTGAGTGGTGGATTTAAGAATTGGAAAAATAGCAAAAGGCTTCAAGATCATATTGGGAACCCCACAAGTTATCACAATGAAGCGTATAGAAGAGGCCAAGATTTAATGAATTAAAATAGACACAATGAGACACTAGTTGCAAAACATTCGAAGCAAGATAAGATTGACTACCGAATTCGTTTAAATGCAACTATTGATGTCATTCGATTTCTTGTGCGTCAAGGGTTATCTTTTCGTGGTCATGATGAATCAGAAAATTCATTCAACAAGGGGAACTTTCTTGAACTTTTACAGTGGCTAGAAAATCACAACGAATTAATCAATCGTGTAGTTCTTAAAAATGCTCCCGGCAATCATAAACTAATAGCACCTGAGATTCAGAAGGATATTGTAAATGCAATTGGTGTTGAGACAATCAATGCTATCTTAAAAGATATCGACGGAGAATTATTTGTAATTTTAATTGATGAAGCTCGTGATTCATCTGTTAAAGAGCAAATGGCCATTGTTTTGCGATATGTGGACAAGAAAGGTTGTGTAATGGAAAGATTTGTAGCCGTGATACACGTTCGTGAGACTACGACACTTTCACTCAAAACAGCACTCGAAGAATTTTTAAGCAATCATAAGTTAAGTATCAAGAGTTTGCGTGGTCAAGGCTATGATGGGGCTAGTAATATGCAAGGCGAGTTCAATGGCCTTAAACCACTCATATTGAAAGAGAACAAGTCTGCATTTTATGTACATTGTTTTGCACATCAACTTCAATTGGCACTTGTCCATGTCGCAAAATACCTTCCGGATATTTCTGCATTTTTTTGCTATGTCACTAATTTAGTGAATATTGTTGGGGCATCATGTAAGTGTCGAGACATTCTTCGAACTAAAGAAGCTGAGAGGGTGTTTGATCTACTTGAAAGTGGTGAATTATCATGTAGCCGTGGGTTAAATCAAGAGACTAATCTCAAACGACCAGGTGAAACACGTTGGGGATCACATTATGGTACATTGATAAATTTGATTACTATGTTTTCGTCTGTGTCAGAAGTTGTCGAGGATGTGATGTTTGATGGCTCTGGAGACTAAAAGGGGCAAGCTTGCACTTTATTAAAATTGATGCGATCTTTTGATTTTATCTTTACATTGCATTTGATGAAGAATGTGCTTGGAATCACTAATGATCTTTCAAAAGTATTGCAACGAAAAGATCAAGATATAGTGAATATCATTGATTAGACTCTTTAAAGAGCGTATGCAAAAAATGAGAGATAGTAGTTGGGATTCTCTTTTTTTCGATGTTTCTTCATTTTTCACGAGACATGATATAGCCATTCCTCAAATGGAAGATAATTTTATGCTTTTAGGAAAGCTTAAACGTAGAGCTGAAGTAATAACAAATTTACATCATTATCAAGTTGATTTATTCTATCTTTGTGTTGATAAACAACTTGTTGAACTTAACAATCGTTTTGATGAGGTTAATTCAGAATTGCTTCTTTGTATGTCATCCTTAAACCCAAGTGGCTCATTCATTGCTTTTAATTGCCAGAAGTTGGTTCGTCTTTCTGAATTCTATCCTAATGATTTCTCCGAGGGTGAGTGCATTGAACTTCAAAACCAACTTGTGCTTTATGAAATGGAAATGAAATCTAATGATGACTTCTCAGAATTGGAAGGGATTCTCGCTCTTTCTAAGAAGATGGTAGAGTTGCAAAAGCATATTGTGTACAACTTGGTTTATAGGCTTATAAAATTGTCATTGATCTTACCTGTTGCTACCGCTACAGTTTGAAAGAGTTGGCGCTTGCGTTCAATTAAGAAGTAATATAATAAATACCAATTTTAACCCAAATTAACCCTAAGCATGCAACTAGGTGTGAATGAAACAATATGAAATCATGCAAGAATTATTCAACACACAAAGTTAAGGAAAAATCCCCCACATGGGCAAAACCATTTGTATATCACTATAATTTGTAAGAGAAACGGCTTACAATCGGATTACACTGAAATACAAGTTTTTGACTAAGAATTACCCTCGGGTATCGGATTCTGTAGTCGCGGCTGGAATATCCCTTTCTAGTAGGGCTGCAATGAAGAGGAAGAAGCGGTCCACTTCACAAGGGTTGAACAACAGCAATGGTGTTCTTTGGGTTACCAAACTTGATTCACAAGGATATGGAAGATGTGTGAATCTAAAAACCTAGAATCATAGGACTCAATAGGTGAAGACTTTAGGGTTGATATGCTCTGAACAACGTGGAAAAGTCTTAAGAAAACCAACTTCTGATCGTGGATTAAATAAGGAACTCTTTGCCCTAGAAAATCTGGCCACGATCTGGCAGAGTTTATCCTCGTCGGATCGGTCCGGTCCATTAGGCGGATCGGTCCGTTGAACTCGGATCAGTTCTTTTTCTGGAACCGGATCCATCCGGTTGGCATCGGATCGGTTCGGCCTTTTTGCCTTTATCGGTTCGTTATGGATCCGGGGTGTACTGGTCACAACTCAGCAAGCGGATCGGTCCGGTGAACCGGATCGGTTCTTTTATCTGATCCGGATCGGTCCGGTCAGGTCTGATTCCCAAATGCCTTCTTCTTCTTTTGATCTTCGGATTTCAGATTTCGTTGAAGACGATGTGATCTTTTCAAACATCAATCTTGTAACGGCGTATGACATAACATATACATAAAGATGGACAAATTGTCCTTACAAATCTCCCCCTATGTCTATGCCGGAACAAACATAAAAAAAATCCGAATTATCAAGTATGAACAATGCCTATACAAATCTACCCTTCCATGAACCCAAAACTGAAAGAGGTACATATGACTAAGGCTGCATCGTTTGTTCTTCAATTCTTCAGGAATCTTCACGCTTTTCTCATCAGGGTGTGTATCATGGAATTATCAAGGATGTACCTACACACATGAGATAAAGCAAATACCAAGTGACGTATCGAGTTTGAAATGAGATAATAAACATATGCATATATACCAGATTTATGATTAACCTCAAATTTCAAAACTCCCCCATAATCAGATAATTCATTCTCCCTCTTTTTATGATGTCCCCAAATAGACAAATGAGAGAAATAAATCAAGCAATCAAGTACCGGGGTGACACAAGGCATAAAATCACACCATGAATGAACATAAAACAACCAAGTCGGTGATAGCGTTAATGAATGGGTGTGATCAAATTCGATAGGAAAATCAATGCATACAAACATGACATATGTGCACGATGAATATTGGATATTCCTAACGAATGAACTCAAATGCTTCCTTTGGTGTAAAAGATTGACAGTATAAGATATTGACTATATCAAATCTACAAATCAAAGCTCAAAGTGATTTCTACACCAATAATGTCCAAAATGATTTTCATGCTTTTTCAGGACTTTCAAGGAAGTGCAAACCCGTTTTTCAATCTCCAACCAAACTCCCTCAGATTTATATTTTGAATAGAGGTATACTAAATTCTCAAACTTTGGAGAATTGATGGTGAAACCTACAATGGCCCATATTTGGCATGAATTGCTTTTTATTGACTTTTCAATTTTTTTCGGGCTCTTTTAACCTCTTAGGACCTCGGATATTAAAATTCCTCCATTTTTTAGGTCCTTTTAAACGGTGGCTTTTGCGCAAAGGATAAGAATCAACTTTCGCAGCCCCTCCCCGTTATGCAAATAATCACACAGTCTCACCAAAACGGTTTTTACATGCAATCTAATCTTGTCAAGTTTTATTGCATATTGTACATTGTATAGACAGAATTGAGATAGAAACACTCAAGCCAATATGTGATAGACAAGTGCAATAATCAAATAAAGCCGTGCATCTGTGCAATAAAGGATATAGGAGTCAAGCATGTAGGAAATATCACTAATTACATCTCAAGGACTCCAATCAATGTTAAGCACATGGATGAAATGATGTAGCCTCTCAAATCTCTATCAAGCAGTCACATGGATAAATGGAATGAAGTTGTGACTTGACTATCTTAAATGCTCATCCATAAAAGGCAAATCTCTTTTTTTGAATTTTTCAAAAATTTTATCAAAATAAAATCTTTTTGTGTTTTTCTAAAAATTTTCTAAAAAGAGAATCTTTTTGTATATTTTTTTTTAAAAAAAAAAGAAAAACTAACTAATGATACATGCTAGCAATAGGTAAAAAAAATGATAAACAACCTATGCTAGCAATCAAGACTAGATCTCAACCGGGAGTAACGGTGGAGTTTTGTAAAGATGGTGACATCTTTTGAACCAACTCCACTAGATCATGTGTAGTCTTGATAAAAAACTTCACTTGCTCGCGAATATGTGCAAACTCTCTATCAAAATGAGCAGGCAAAGTATCATGGGTGGGTGCATGTGCATGAATGTGTGACGTAGCATGATATGACACAAAACCCAACTTAGAACAAAATTCCCTAAGATGTCCTCGCTTCTTGCAGTGGGAGCAAACATAAACCGGTCTAGGAAGTAATTTATCAATAATTATGGGATGAACATTCCTAGACGGATACCCATGGGACTTACTCACAATGGTGGATATAGGCTCAGGTGAATTCTCTAATGTGACTTGAACCTCTCGTGCTTGTTTGAGGTCATCCTCGAGATGGGATACACGTGTCATCAAACTAGACACCGTGTTGGTCAAGTCACCTTTTTCCCTTTTAAGCTCATCATTCTCTCCCTTCAATTCACCAATCCGAAGACCTAGGATCCTATTAGTCCTTTTTGTTTCCATGGTCTCGATAAACAACTTTCTAAAGGCTTTTTGGATCAACCTATCATCACCATTATCATCCTCACTATCACTTAAAGAAGTGGGCATATCAACTTTCTTGCCCTCTCTCTTAAGTCTAGTGGGACACTCAAATTTCTTGTGCCCTGTCCCATCGCACTCAAAATATCTTATCTTCTCAAGTTTTTTATTTCTCTCATTATCACCACAACTCTCTCTCTCACTTGCCTCATCCTCCCCTTCACTCTCATCGCTCTTACTGTCGAGGTGTCCTTGTGACGTAGCATCCTCATCGTTGTGAGAAGCATTTGAGGTACTCACATGACTTTCCATGAACGCGGTGAAGTTACGCTCATGCGGTGACTCATCTCTTGAGTCCACGAACTCGACCTCACTGTCGTCACTAAGGGTAGTATTGAGGACAGTTTTGCCCTTTTCTCTATTCAGACGGGTGGCACACTCAAACGCTCTATGACCCTTACCATCGCATTCAAAACATCGCTCACTGTCTTTCTTAGGAGGGTCTTTGAAATCTTTCTCATTTTCCTTTTCAGAAATATTTTTCTCAACATTCCTTTTATCATTGAAATTTCCACTTTTCTTGAATTTGAGAATTCTTTTGAAATTTTTTGCAAATAGGGCCAAGTCATCTAAGTCAAAATCACATTCAGACTTGGATTCAAAAACTTTTTCTTTCTTTTTCTGAAAATGAGTCTTTAAAGCAATCCCATTATCCTTAGCCTTAATGGTTTTGGGAAACATGTCAATCTCATAGGTTTGAAGATCTCCTACAAGTTCTTCCAACTTAAGTGATTTCAAATTTCCCAAAGAGTTCAAAACAGTGACTTTAGGAATAAAGCGTTTTGGGAGAGATCTCAAAATCTTTTTAACGACACGCGTGTTATCAATTACCTCACCCAAATTAAAACTAGTGTTAACAATGTCCGACAAGCGTGTGAAAAACTCATCAAAGCATTCGGACTCACACATGGTGATAGTCTCAAATTGGGTGGCCAAATTTTGTAATTTAGACTCTTTAACAGCGTTCGTACCCTCATGGGTAAGTTGCAAAACATCCCATGCCTCCTTTGACGTGGTGCACGTCATTATGCGTTTGAACTCATCGGGAGTGATGGAACCGGAAATAGCACTCAATCCCTTAGAATTAAAGGAAGACCATCTAAATTCATCTTCGGTCCAAGTCGTGACAGGTTTCAAATTTGTCACGTTATCAACAGTGACGGAGGGAGGTGTCCACCCTCTTTCAACAAGAATCCATACCCGTTCATCAATGGCTTTTAAAGCCGACCTCATACGGGCTTTCCAATAAGTATAATTAGTCCCGTAAAAAACGGGCAGTTTATTGTATGATTTCTCCATTTGAACACGCACTTTTCAAAAAATCAATTTATTTTCAAAAAATTGATATCTTTAGAAAAATTTTGCGGAAGTAAGGAATACGCGATAAATTTGCGCAACCTCCTCTGATACCAATTTGAAAGAGTTGGCGCTTGCGTTCAATTAAGAAGTAATATAATAAATACCAATTTTAACCCAAATTAACCCTAAGCATGCAACTAGGTGTGAATGAAACAATATGAAATCATGCAAGAATTATTCAACACACAAAGTTAAGGAAAAATCCCCCACAGGGGCAAAACCATTTGTATATCACTATAATTTGTAAGAGAAACGGCTTACAATCGGATTACACTGAAATACAAGTTTTTGACTAAGAATTACCCTCGGGTATCGGATTCTGTAGTCGCGGCTGGAATATCCCTTTCCAGTAGGGCTGCAATGAAGAGGAAGAAGCGGTCCACTTCACAAGGGTTGAACAACAGCAATGGTGTTCTTTGGGTTACCAAACTTGATTCACAAGGATATGGAAGATGTGTGAATCTAAAAACCTAGAATCATAGGACTCAATAGGTGAAGACTTTAGGGTTGATATGCTCTGAACAACGTGGGAAAGTCTTAAGAAAACCAACTTCTGATCGTGGATTAAATAAGGAACTCTTTGCCCTAGAAAATCTGGCCACGATCTGGAAGAGTTTATCCTCGTCGGATCGGTCCGGTCCATTAGGCGGATCGGTCCGTTGAACTCGGATCGGTTCTTTTTCTGAAACCGGATCCATCCGGTTGGCATCGGATCGGTTCGGCCTTTTTGCCTTTATCGGTTCGTTATGGATCCGGGGTGTACTGGTCACAACTCAGCAAGCGGATCGGTCCGGTCCCTTTAGCCGGATCGGTCCGGTGAACCGGATCGGTTCTTTTATCTGATCCGGATCGGTCCGGTCAGGTCTGATTCCCAAATGCCTTCTTCTTCTTTTGATCTTCGGATTTCGGATTTCGTTGAAGATGATGTGATCTTTTCAAACATCAATCTTGTAACGGCGTATGACATAACATATACATAAAGATGGACAAATTGTCCTTACACAGTTGAAAGGGTATTTTCAGCTATGAACATTGTGAAAATGGATCTCCGGAATCGAATGGGGGATGAGTGGATGAATTATTGTGTGGTCGCGTATGTTGAAAAGGATGTTTTCGACAATGTTAGCAATGATGCCATTATGGACCGTTTCCAAAAAATGAGATCTCGTAGGGGCAATTATAAATTGTAATTTAGGAGTTTGTTATTTTTTGTGGAACGAGATCATTAATTAAATATTATTTTTTTGGTATGAAATGACATGTATTAAATATTTATATATTTTAATAGTTAATATTGTTGGGAAAAAATGTTTCCCCCACCCCCAAAAATTCCTGGCTCCGCCTCTATGTATACATTCATATATCATGTATGTATGAAAGTTTTATATATGTTTATACACACACACACACACACACACACACACGTATGATATAAATATACATGTTTGTTAATTTTGTCAAATTTTCAAAAAACTGCACTTAAAAACAAGTTTACTAAATGCACACTAATAATTATAAACACAAAAAACTGAATTTTAAAACTGTATTTAAAAATAGTGTTTAAATCGAGTTTTCTGAATAGAGAACCAAACATGCTTAATTATCCTAACCAAATGCATCAAAGATAAAAATTAAATTTATGAAATTGCTATAAAAAATGACACTAGACACCCAATCGGAGATCTTATATAGTAACAAACTACATGACGTAGCAATGCACATAGAAAACCTAATTGAATGCTAAAACAAAACAAAACATGATATATGCATAAATTCAAGGACATATCTTACAGTATAACTATCATGCGATTCATCTCCGAAAAAATATATACTCCCAAGTATTTTAGCAGTATATATATGAGTTTGGTGGCCCTTTGGGGAATGATTCAAAGTTTTATAAATGAAAACTATTATTTTTCTTTTAAGATAATTCTATCTCTTTTCTTTGTGGATTCAAAAAATTATCCCCTTTTCTTGTGGATTAAAAAAGGAGAGGTTGAAAATGTAGTTATTCATCCCCAATCCGCGATTCCGTGCTTTGTTAATATTACATATGTTTAAAATTACTTGGCATAAAATAACACTCATAGCGTCTTTCAAATTATTGTCTAAACAATTACACATGATTTAGATCATCTATAGTCTTGCATGCAACGTTACTAGCTTTGATAAATCTAAATATCATCAATTTTTACGAACCTGGTCAAAATACTTTTAATTCATTTACAAAATGTTGCATAATTGACACAACATATATATTACTCATTTTGTAAGTTTTACCAACATGATTAGTAAATAACTTTAGTTTTTTACTCATTTATTTAAAAAATATAAAGCATATTAAAGCAAAATCAACATTTCCTTCCATAAGGTTTCACAGTATAATTTACAAAGTACATCAATCCATCATTTTATTATACAAGTCACACAATTATACCATATGGACTTGAACCAACTTAACAAAAGAAAATAAACACACAAGTAATTATACTTATATCATCATGACAGAACAAAAACAACGAAATCGTGATTCTGAAAACACAACATTACTCTTCACTACACCAAAATGGCCAAAATGTCACCTTTCAGCCGGCTACTCTTGTCACGGTTATTGATCTTGACAAAAAACACGCGTTTTTTGTCACGGTCAATGACCGTGACACAACCGTGACAAAGTATTGTCACGGTCATGGATCGTGACAAGTCCGTGATAAATACATTTGTCACGGACTTGTCACGGTCAATGATCGTGACAATGTTTAAAATAATTGTCAAGGTCCTTGACCGTGACACGACCGTGACAATGTTTGCAGCAAAAAAAGCCCTGGGCTTCTTTTTTCCCACCGTTTTTTGGATTTCCCTCTCTCTCTCTCTAAGCGATTTCTGCTCTCTCTCTCTCTCTCTCTCTCTCTAAGGTATATTTTTTTCTCTCTTTCTCTTTCATTTCTATATGTGTGTGTATGTGTGTATATATATGTGTGTATATGTATGTGTATGTATGTGTATATGTGTGTGTATGTGTGTATATATGTGTGTGGTGGTGTGTGGTGGGGGAGGGGGTGGTGGAGGGGGGCAGGGGGTGGGGTGTGTGTGCAGGTGTGTGCGTATGTGTGTGGCGGGGAGAGGGGTGCAGGGGTGGGGGTGGGGTGGGGGTAGAGTGGGGTGTGTGTGTGTGGGGTATACTCAATATAAATCCCTCACTACCAAATAAAAAAAATAAAGGTCATCGAAAATCACATAATAAAAGGAATTCAAGAATTTATGGTTTGTCTTGTGAGCATCCTCATTTTATTTTAGAACTATTTTTCCTAGCACTCTAGTTTTGAAAAATACAACAAAGTATTTCATTCACATGGAACGATACATTATAATTCACACGATATAGCTTAAAATATGTATGTTGCATAATGGTACTCATATTTTAATCTTTAACATTATGGTATTTGCATAAACTTTATGCTTAATCCGTTTAAGAATTCTTCAAATTGTTAAAAGACTGTCACACACTAATTTATTCACTAATAGTGGGTTCCTCAAGTTAAACTAAATTATAGCGATTTAGCATTTTAAGTGAAACTTAACTTATTCACTTCATTTTAAGAAGTTAGTTGTGAGAGCATTAAAATGGATAAAATATGTAATTTTATAGAAATAAATAGATATACAGTTAATGAGACAAATAGCTCACTACATTAGTGCTATAAGTTGACAACACGTATATTAATAATATTTTATAAATGTGGACATTCTTTCATAATAACTTTGAATATTTATATATGACTAATATGTTGTGTAATTTAGATGGACATGTTATCTAGGATAGCCTTTCACCACCTAATTGCATAATTCCTTAATAATTATTCCAGTTACTTAAAATCAATTTTCTTTGAAAAATTATTTTGCTTGACGAAATAAACCAAATATACTCTGCAGTGAAGCGGGAGCCTTGTGCATTGGGTATGTATGGGTATATGTGTGTGTATGTGTGTGTATATATGTGTGTGGTGGGGGAGGGGGTGGTGGAGGGGGGCAAGGGGTGGGGGGATGTGGTGTGTGTGTGGTGGGGCAATCTTAACAATTATATAGCTTTAATTGTAATTTTAATTGTATTGTGCCCAGTTCATATGAAAGTAGGATTGCCCCTCATTGTAAATTAGTAAATTAATAATTGTATGCTTTAGTAATTGCCCATTTCATATAAGTAGATGAATTAGAAGGAGTACGGGATAAACATTTCTTGTTGACATTGCTGTTGAATTATTTTGTTTAGTAAATGTTGGGTTGGTTCGTTTTAAAAGTGGCATGACCACTGGATTATTGCCCATACAGGGGTGGGATTTTTCAATTTTTTTTTGAAAATTACTTTGTATATCGAACAATATATATATATAGTATTATAATTAAATGAAACATACATGAAATTCACAATATATATATATACACATGCATGTTGTTAGAAAGTCTTAAATGTAATTCTCACTTTATTCATGCCAAACCCGACTCTCTTATAAGATATGCTTATTGTGATAAAATATAATGAGGATAAGAGACTTTTGTAGTTGTCACGGTCGTGGTAGGGGGAGGGGGGGGGGGGGGGGGGAAGGGGTGGGGTAGTGGGGGTGGGGTGTGGTGATAATATTATATCTGTACTAATAACATTTTTTTACAGCAAATTTCTCCTTCAAATATTAAGGCGAAGATGATGATGCTGTTTATGATGATGTTGTCTGGGTTCGGTGGTAGTGGAGACGACGAGGGCTCTTCCGCCCCTAGGCTCCCCAAATATGGGAAATTTGGGATTACCGTCGAGAACAAATCGGAGATATTAGCGAGATCCCTCGTTCTGCTAAAGACGGTCATCGGCCCGGGGTTTATGAGTTGGAAGGAGGTGCCATACGAGCTCAAGTTAGCTGTTTGGGCGACACTACAGGTAATATATTTATATTTATATTTATATGAATATTTCAATTTCAATTTCAATTTCAATTTCGATTTCATTTTATATTTATATTTATATTTATATTTATTCGCAACTAACATTGTATTTGTTGGACAGGAACAATTCAACTTGGATCCAAAGCTACGCGATACCATCTTGGAGCAGATTAGGGAGCAACTCAAGTCGTGGAAGAAAAATATGCGGGCACGGTACTTTGGGAAAACACGAGAGTCCATTATCCAATGGCGTGAATCCATCCCCCCCCAAGGAGCCGATCTCATTGGCACAATGGCAGAAGTTCAGTGACAATGAGATCGAGGATCGACAATTGTCATCTCGCCAATCGGGGAGGGAAAATCGGACAAAAAAGACGGACGTGCACTACTCCGGCCGGACCTCTTACGCCGAGGTGGAGCATAGGATGCAGGTAAGATTTAATTTTTCTATAACTACCGAAATATATTATTCTTCATTATTTTACTTTGCGGGGACGATACTAATTTTACTTTACTTTATTTTATTTCAGGGGGTAAGGAGTGGGCCAGGGGGTAAGCCACATAGACTCGATACTTATGTGGCTCTTCAAACGAAGAAGGGGAAGGACAAGGAGGTGTCCCTGAGCGCCGCGGCCACGATTGTAAGTAATCCGACAGTTTAATTTTTGTTAATTACGTTATAATTTTTTAGTTTACTTATTTTACTAATCATGTGCTTTTTGTTGTTTCAGGCAAAGCTTAAGGAAGTGCATGAGTCACAGTCTGATGCTGATAAGGCATCTTTGTCCACAGACGCACTCAGCCAAGTGCTTGGCTCTGATTGCAAGGGGAGGACAAGGGGGGTGAGCTCGCGGGTGGCCAAATCTAGGATCATCGGATTGGAGACGAGCGACACCGGGTTTGCTCGAACGGTGGATTCACATGACGCGAAACTGTCCCGTTTGGAGGTGACGATCCAAGATATGTTCCCATTCATAAAGCGTACGTTGGGCGGAGACCGTAAAGGGAAACGAAAAGGGAAGGAGAAAGCGGTAGAGGAGGAGGTGCGGGAGGATGAGGCGCAGGATGACGAGGATGTGGACCTCGCTTCTTCATCACCAACACGTGCGTACTTCGATGATCCACTTCCCTATTTGGCTCCCTTCCCCAGACCGATGTCGACACTTGGTTGGCCGAGCGTTCTCATATTGGACGTATTTGATGGCAAGCAGATAGGGCGGGGGTTGAGGGACCCGAATATCGTCCAGGGTAGAATAGTTCATGGACGTGAGCTTCAAGAGATGGAGTCCAGGGTTCTCGTCACGTATGTCATACCCGGGAAGGAGAACTACCTATTGTGGTTGCGCGAACAATGCGGCACGACGTATATTAGTAGGTGCGTCAATTCGTATATCATGTGGCCTACTCACCTCCTCAGTTTTAATAATACACCAGACATGTAGTGACATTGTTTTAAGTTTGAATTGAATTGTTTTAAGTTGTTACATTTAAATTATATCGTGATGCATATTGTCTCTATTTGAATGTATATTTGCATTATCTCTATTTTATTTGAATATATGATGTTTGAACATGTACAACGTTGCTAAAACAGGTACAAATATACTGCTGGGCAGTGGCAGTGGCCATACTGCCCTGCAATTTTTTTTTAAATTCTGCCCAGAATTGTCACGGTCATTGACCGTGACAAGTCCGTGACAATGTTGTGTCACGGACATGTCACGGTCATTGATCGTGACAAACTCTTTTGAACAGAACCACTACTTTGTCACGGTTGGAAATCGTGACTAAACGTGTCACGGTCATGGACCGCGACATGACCGTGACAAAAAAAGTTATCTCGCCTCAAAATGTTACGGTCATTGACCTTAACAAGTTGGATTTGTCAAGGTCAATGACCTTGACAATTTGGCAGATTTGGTGTAGTGCTTCTTAAGGGGTGGCACCCAATTTTTCACTATGTTTCTTCTCTTCTTCATTTTTATGATGGTGAATCTTCTCCTTAATTTTTTCCAAAACTCCTTTTTTGTCTTTAGCCTTATCGTCGACGGTGACACACTCGGACTTCGGAGTTGAAGAAGGTAGGGGAGGGACATCTTCTGCCTTGTTGAGGCTTGGTAGTTCGTCCCTGACTTTATCTAAACAACCATATTTTTCTTCTTCTTTTTCATGTGCTACTTCATCGCACTTCACCATTGGCGCATGCATAACGTCCTTGTGCTTCTCAATGTGATCTCCTGGTATATTCTCCTCAATTTTTCCTTTTACTCCCTTAACTTTATTCTTTTTTTTCTACCCCATCTTCTACTTCCTCATCACTTGACTGGAAAATAAGGCCAGTTACGAAAAATGTTATCAGAAAAAAAGTAAAATTAATAATAAGTAATCGAGTTTGATGCAATACATTTTTTTAATTTTAAGTGTGAATTTATATTCATTCAAAGTGTAGAGGTGTCAAATACTATTTGATTTTTAAAGACTTCAAAAGATTAATGGTTATGAGATAGTATTGCCTCATAGGTAATAAATATTTAGACCTTGCAATGGGACATGTCGTTTCATATTTGTGTGCAAAATGGTAGTGAACAAGTCGTGTAGAATGAGTTAGTGCTGTGAATTTTCACATTCGGGTTACTCTTTTTATTTTCAAAGTGTATTTAGCATATTTGCTCATTAATAATATTTCCTTGGTAAAAATAAACTCAAACCTGACAAAATAAAATTATGTCGTGTCCGAATTATCTAAGTATTGTCAAGTATAAAGATATTTATTTTGAGAGATTTTATTTCGATATTAAATAAATACAGTTCTCATATTTCGATTTTAAACATCATCTCAAACTTTTAATTGGACCGACATAAGGATCATAGTGTATCAAGGAGTGAATGAACCTGGGGGAGACTGCTACTTTATTAATTGTTACTTCACCTTCCATCCACAAGATCCATATTCCACCATATTAGCCCAAAGAAGGGGACACAATGTGATTAAGAAATGAGAGACGACCAATTTTTATAACAAATCCACGGGCATCTAAGTGTGTATCCAGAATAACTAACACGTGGGGTTAGTGTCGGGTCACAAAGTTCATAAGATCAAGGAGAAAGTTCAGGAGCCTCGCGCCCTTAGCATTCCACAACAAGATCCACATTATGTGAATTGGCACATGGGAGGTCACCAGAGTTATCTCCGGGAGTAATCTTTTGAGAGGAGAGGGTTGATTAATAACTGTGCCTCGTTTGGAACTGGGTGCACATGAAAGGTGAAAATTGAGACTGGAACTGTGCGAGTCCTGTTGCGATGCTGGCCTATTTTAATATGAACGCCATGGCGTTGTAGTTAGAAATGAAAGGTGTGTGGTGTTTTGCAGTGGTCCTGTAGAATGAGATCGTTGGTTCCTCGGTGAATTACGTGGTGTGCTTCCAAATTCATTCTGAGGTTGGGATACTGGAGATTTTTGATGTTTATGTGAGTGGATATGGTGGTTTGTTGGAGGCGGGGAGGTAGGTTTTGTGGTGGGAAATTAAAACCCAGGTGGTAGGGAGGGTTCAAAAAACTGAAGGTATCATGAGCGGTCTTGGTGATGGAGAGAGAAAAGGGTCGGAGATGGGGGAGTCTAGGGGGGTTAAGGAGAGCTGTGAGTGCTCTGAGATGGAGTTGGGGTCTGCCATGGCTACCAGTCGAGAGAGTATAGTCAGGAGAGGATTGCAGTGTCTGGTTTATAGGGTTAGAGGGTGTGGGTTTTAACATGGACGTGCATGGCATGTGTGCATGCACATCACACTACACCAAAATGGCCAAATTGTCACCTTTCAGCCGGCCACCCTTGTCAAGGTCATTGACCGTGACAAAAAACACGCGTTTTTTATCACGGTCATTGACCTTGACACGACCGTGACAAGAAATTATCACGGTCAATGACCATGACAATTCTTTAAATAATTGTCACGGTCAATGACCTTGACACGACCGTGACAATGTTCACAGCAAAATCCCTTTCCCCCTTCTTTTTTCCCTCCTGCGCCGTTCCCTCCTTCTCTCTCTCTCTCTCTCTCTCTCTCTCTCTCTCTCTCTCTCTCTCTTCCATTTATATATATGTTTGTGTGTATATATATATGTGTATGTGTGTATATATGTGCGTGTGTGTGGATATGTGGGGGGTGGGGCAGGGTGGGGTAGGGGTGGGGGCAGGGTGAGGGTAGGGGGTTAAAAATGTAAATAAATAAATAATTTTCTATAAATTTCCAAAAATAATATCCAAAAATGTAAATGTAAATAATATCCAAAAATGTAAATTTGTAGTAATTGTCATCCGAAGTTGCTAAAAGCATCCGAAGTTAAAAAAGCATGAAAAATAAAATATTTTGTAAGATTTGTGGTGAATAACTAAAGTTAAAAAAAGTATTATTTTAGTCATTAAATTACTTTTTGAATTCGGGCGATGCGCGTAAATTTGTAGTAATTGTCTTATAATAAAGATCAATTAGTCTATGTTGTTGAAAATTTTGATCAAATTGGTGAGCCCTTCATATTTTAAAAATGTTGTTTTTATTCCTATAGAACAGCTTAGATAGTGTGTGTGTGTGTGTGTGTGTATGTGGTCAATACATGAATTTATTTTTGTATTTGAATTAACCCATGAATTTATTTTTGTATTTGAATTAACCCATTATATGAAACATACTTGAAATTAAATATACTGCTCATAGATACTAGCATTTTAGTTCTTATGCGTACGCATTCAATAGCCCTTAGACCCGTTCAAGAGTCATTACCCCTGTAATGAGATCTCTCGAATTGTCCCGTTTGGACAGTTTGAGACTGTATAATTTCTGTATAATATTCTTATTGGCTTAAAGTTGTTACTTTTGGAGGAAGTTCTGTAGTGGTATCTTAATGTTCTCTGGGTACATACTAGATTGACAAGTGTGACTGTTATTTCAATTGACCAATTGAAATAACACTCACACCTGCCAATCTACGTTGTGTACTTGGAGAACTAAGGGGATATGCTATCGAATTTTTTTCAAATCGTAACAATGTGCATGAGCTGTTAAGTATATTACAGAAAAATGCATTCTTGAATGGGATAGGACCACTTACCCTTTAATAGGATAATTAAATGATGGGATAAATAAATAAAACATACTATAAATCTAAGCTTTGTTTACCTTTAATAAGTGTTTAGTTGTGGTAGCTGTGATGGGATATCCGAAATACAAAGAGTGGATGGGTGAGACTAATAGAATGGGGGATGTGTTTCGCAGAAGTGCTAATGAATTTATGAAATATGCAAAGAGATGTCGTAATGATGAAGAGTTTTTGTGTCCGTGTGCTAGGTGTAAGAATGGTAAGGTGTTTGAGTGGAAAAAAGTTGAACTACATTTGTTAAGATCGGGTATGCAAGATAATTATCGATTTTGGAGTTTTCACGGTGAATTGAAAGTTCCTTTTGTCCCCGACCAACCTTCACAACAACCTTCAACAAGTAGAATAGATGTAGAAGGGGACGACGTAGATCATAATATGTTAGAGGGTTTAGTTGATGTTGCGTACGGAGTTTATGAAGCTGAGGAGAATGAGGTTACTGATGATGTAGAAGATTCAAGTGCTCGTGAAGATAACACGATAAAACTTGACGATGACTACCAAAGTTTAAAATTTAAGGCGACCCAACCGTTATACTCTGGCTGTGAGAAAGATCAAACAACTTTACATGCCATGGTTGGTTTGCACATTTTGAAGACGCAGTACGGTTTGTCTGGAAATAGCGTGACGGGAATTCTGAAATGGGTGAAGGGCTTATTACCCAAGGTGAATACACTTCCAAATAGCTATCCTATTATGAAGAACAGTTTGAAAGGTTTGGGAATGAAGTATAAATCGATTCATGCTTGTGTGTATGACTGCATACTATACCGAAAGGAGTATGAAAATCTCGATCGTTGTCCGGTATGCGCTGAACCTAGATATGTCCAATCTACTAGTAAGGAAGGCACAAGCTCAAAAGTGCCTAAAAAAGTATTGAAATATTTTCCCGTTGGGCCTAGATTAAAGCAATTTTTCACAGTACCATGGATTGCAGAGGCAATGACTTGGCATGCTAGGGCAAAAGTAGGGGGTAATATCATGCGTCATCCTATTGATTCTACTGCCTGACGGAGGATGAATTTTGAGTATCCCGATTTTGCTCGAGAACAACGCAACATTCGTTTGGCTATATCAACAGATGGTTTCAATACATTTGGAAATCTAAGCACCAATCAGAGTGTATGGCCAGTGATCCTAGCCCCACTCAACCTCCCTCCTTCACAGTGTATGAGACCTGAATTTTCGATAATGGCTTTATTGATACCTGGGCCAAAGGCACCAAGTGATGACATTGATATCTACCTGGATCCTTTGGTAGAAGAATTAAATGAGTTGTGGGAAGACGGTGTGCAATCATTTGACTCTTTTAGAAAAAAAAAGGTTTACGCTGAAAGCTATGTTGATGTGGGCAATTCATGATTTTCCAGCGTATGGGGCATTATCCGGATGTGTAGTACATGGTTATTTAGGGTGTCCTATTTGTGGAGAGGAGACTGAATCTCTTCGTCTATCCTCTAGCTTAAAAAATGTATACCATAGCCACATGAGGTTTTTACCCCCAACTCATAGTTTCAGATTTGAGAAAGGTTCCAATTTTTTATTGGGCGGAGTTGAACATAGGCTACTGCCGAGACAACTTTCGGGTTCAGAAATTGAAAGTAAATCTTCTGAATGTGGCCCAAATATGAGAATCCCAAATTTAAGAATGTCAAGCATAAGAAGACCCCAACTGGGAATGAAACTGAGATAAGAAAGGCATGGTCTCGGAGGTCAATTTTATTTGACTTTCCTTATTGGAAGAAAAACCCAGTGCGCCATGTATTGGATGTGATGCATGCAGAGAAGAACTTCGTTGAACATATTGTGGGTACTTGCCTTCGGGGGAGTCATTCGAAGGATGGAGAAAATGCACGAAAAGACCTTAAAACGTTAAAACTTAAACCACAACTATGGTTGAAAGAAGATAGTAGGGGAAGGACAATAATTCCCCCTGGTGCGTTTACTTTGACGAGTGAGGAAAGGAAGGTGCTTCTAGACACAATATATAATTTGAAGGGCCCATCTACTTTTTCGTCCAACTTGCAAAGGATTGTGAATTATGTTACTCATGATTTACATAAGTGTAAGTCCCACGATTGGCATGTGATCATGCAATTGGTTCCTCTATTGTTTAAGCACTGTTTCTCCAAGCACAAGGATTTGCGTAGGGCTATTATGCAAATTAGTATTACCTTCTTCCTCTTGTGTGAGAAGGTAGTGAATCGAGAACACATAGTGGCCGCAAAATTGGCTGTGAACGAAGCGATTTGTGTATTGGATAAGTACTTTCCCCCAGCATTCTTTGACATAATTGTTCACTTGTTGGTACACCTATGCGACGAGGCACTTCTTTGTGGTCCAGTTAGATATCAGTGGATGTATCCGTTTGAAAGATTGATGAAAGTTTTTAAAGATTACGTCAAGAATACGCGATATATTGCAGGATCAATTACAGAGGAATACATCACCGTGGAGTCATCAATATATACTCGGGAATATATGCCTGACTCGACCAGCGTTGATGACACTGATGAATTCCTCGATGATGGTGGTAATGTAATGGGAAAACGAGTGAAATTAACGAGTTTGCAACATGAACAAGTAGCTCGTTATCTATTTGACACACATGAAGATGTCGAAGAATGGAAAAAGTAAGTTTCGAATATTATAATGTTTAACATTATTTTAGATTATTTTATACATGATTAATTTTGTAATATGCAGTAAATATGAAGCCTGTGAGAACAATAAAAGACGAAAAACAATGGTACAATCAGACAGCAAATTTAGGCTATGGTTGACACAAGAGGTAATTATAATGAAAACAGTCGTTATATAACGTTACATTACACTCAAATTTACCACTAATATAATTAATTTATCTATATTCTCAGCTCCTAAAGATGGGTGATGCGACATCAAGGCTTGCTCGTCTAGCCACTGGACCCTTGTTCGTGGCACAAGAGTACAAAAAGTATCGATTGAACGGTTACATTTTCGGCGCTAAAGTGTACGAGGAAAGTACAAATGTACAGAACTCGGGAATTTCATACAAGGCTCTTACTTTCTTTTGAGGGAGCGAAAAAGATAAAAACCTCGTTGAAGCTGAAATGACTTACTATGGTGTAATCCAAAATATATTTGAATTGGATTATATAAGCTTCAAAGAGGTTGTATTTTACTGTGAATGGGTAAGAGTTGAGGATAAAAATGCTTGTAAAGTTGATCCTGTCACCAATTTGATCATGGTTGACTTGTCCAAGTTGAAGAGCAACGACCACGTGAGCGATGAGCCGTTTGTTTGTGCATTTCAAAAGGTTAAGCAAGTGTTTTACTCGGAGTATATCAACAACGAGCCGTGTTCAATTGTCCAACACGCGCCAAGGCGTCTAAATAGTAGTGTGGATGACTTGGCTGCTCCTACCGAATATCAATCCATTTTTAATGATAACCCGAATTTGAAACAATTTTTCAATTTGTAATAAATATTTCAATTTATACCGAAACATCCATTTTTAATGCTTTTACTTGATCTACACTTTATCATTTTCACTCTTGTGTAGTGTGCGTGTGTGGAGAGGAGATTAATACATAAATATTCTAACTACATCTAAGTTTTGTTTATACTAATCCATGAATATACGCTTCTTACCTTTAATAGGTGATTAGTACATAGTTATTTGGGGTGTCCTATTTGTGGAGAGGAGACTAAATCTCTTCGTCTATCCGAACACTAAGAAATGCCATAATCCTATGGAGCGATGCTCTGCAAATTCCTCCCAACCGTTATGTAGCCAAACATCACCAGTTGAAGTTGTCAATTCCACTTTCCATACCCCACCACTTAGAACTTCTAGCAAAACATGGGAGACTATTGAAAGGTGGAATTGACAACTTCAACTGATGATTTTTGGCTACACAATGGTTGGAAGGAATTTGCAACGCATAACTCCATAGGATTATGGTATTTCTTAGTGTTTAGATATGAAGAGAATTATATTTGACACGATTGCCCGGGGTACATTAGTTGGAAGGAGATGCCATATGAGCTCAAGTTAGCTGTTTGAGTGACACTATTTATATTTATATGTCAATTTTGATTTCGATTTCAATTACGATTTATATTTATCTATATTTGAGGGGCGGATACTAATTTTACTTTATTTCAATTCAGGGGATAGGGAGTGGCCCTAAGGGTAGGCCACATATGCTCTATACTTATGTGGCTATTCGGACGAGAAGGGAAGGATAAGGAGGTGTTCCCGAGCGTCGCGGTACAAAATCTCTTTTCCATGCAAATAGTTTGTAGATTTGAGATAAAATGATGGTGATGTTGTTTCTTTTTAAATAGTTTCTTATTTGAATATATATTTGCATTATCTTTAGTTTGTTCGGATATATGATGTTTGGAACAGGTACAACGTTGCTATAACAGGTACAAATATACTGCTGGGCAGTGGCAGTGGCCATACTGCCCAGTAATTTTTTTTAAAATTCTGTCCAGAATTGTCACGGTCATTGACCGTGACAATTATTTTAGAAAGGGTCACGGATTTGTCACAGTTATAAACCGTGACAAACGTGTCACGGTCATTGACCGCGACACGACCGTGACACAAAACGCGAGTTTTATGTCAAGGTCAATGACCGTGACACGATCGTGACAAAAAAAGTTGTCTCGCCTCGAAATGTCACAGTCACTGACCTTGACAAGTTGGATTTGTCAAGGTCAATGACCTTGAAAAATGGGCAGATTTGGTGTAGTGTCATCTGGAAGCGGTAACTCATGATTGCCACATACAATCTTCGGTAAATCCAGATAAAGAGAAGTTATCCTTGTTCCACCGCTTGGAAGTAAATATTCCAAGTCAACACGCTGATCGAGTTGGGGTTTGGACAGATGCGCATTTGGATTGTTATAAAAAATTGTTGTTAAGGAAAGGGACTCTTGGCTTCACCATTTTAACAGACCATCAAGTGCTGTTGGGAGTTGATGCCAGAAATGAGGAATTCCCATTCTGCCCTAGTTTGTCCGTTGCTGCAACACTCCCATGCAAACCTACATGAGACAGATGGACGACTATGTCAGTCAAGGGTTCAGTACGACCCTAAGCACTTGCATAATTTCTGTTGTCCGGTTGATAATTTCGACGTGGTCTACGCTGGACCACTTTCCATTCTTCCATACCATTTGTTGATCGATGCCATACTCCATGTTGTCCATAAGTATCAAAACTGATTTTTGCAAAGGTCCTGAGTGTGTCCAACAATGCCACAATCAAAACATATATCAGTTTTGAGTTCAAAGACAATGCTGCATAAGATTCGACCAATTTTGATATTTTAAGGTAATGGCTTTTCAATATTAAATTCTACACACAGACGAGCGTACCTAGACCTGCCCAAGGATTTCGTGTGTAAATCAATTTCCAAAGGTTTACCCAAAATCATGGCAGTGTGCCGAAGAATATCGCAATCAAAATATTCAATAGGAAGTTCATAGATTTGAATCCATAGACTCATACTTTTAATACTCGCGGTCGATGGGCAAAATTTTTTACGCCACATTTGCACAGATAGGTAATGATCTTCTAAAAACCAGGGTCCACCCGCAAGAACTGTAACATAATCTTCCAAGGAGGTGATATTGACTAGGTAAAAATTATTATCTAAATCCATGATGAAAAGTCTAGCCTTTAATTTCCAAAGTCTTGTTAATCGGAGGGCAAGGCGTTGGAAGGACAAGAATTTACCCAAGAGTTTAATGATAATCGAATTCTTCCATTTTTTATGAGCCTGTGAAAGGGCTTATTTTTCGAAGGAAACAATCAGAGTATCGTTGGAAAGATTATCTGCTTACTCAGTTTTCATCTTCAGAGTCGTAATCTTTCGGATTGAGTTCATTGTCCCAAGATGCCAATACTGCAGATGTAGACATTGCAACGTGAATTTGTCGTTCAGAGGAGGAGTTGGGAAGGGTGGATGAGGCTGAGTCTCTAGGCGTAGTCAGAACCTTGTCTTTATAAGAGACGATTGAATTCAAATTAATGGGTTTGTTAACTTGAGGGATGTATACCATGTTTATGTCAGTTACGGTGGGTGAGGGCTGAGCATTGTTAGGAGGTTTGGATGGGGGTAGTTGCTCTGGTAGAGTTGTACTGTGAGGGAAGGAGTTCTCTCATTCTGACATTTTTTAGTTTTATGCAGTTATTGTTTTTTATACTGTATAATATATGTAACGCTAAGCTCTATGAGAACATGCATTTTGTGAGAATCTACAACATTTGGGAGTATAATAAATCATTTTCTAATTTTAATCGTGCTAAAAGGTGAAGCCTATCTTAAAAGGTATCCTAGATATTAAAACCCTAAAGCGTTTGGAAGACTATGTGATAAAAAGATGCAGGCCAAATACATTTTCTCCTCTTTATAGTAAGTCAACCTCAAAGAAAAAATATTATCAAATGCAAAGAAGGGAAGAAAAAGAGAAAGAAAGATAGGGCTTAAAGTTATTATTTTTGTCTATAGTGTTTGAAGTCTAGATACTTCAACACAAATAACCTTGCTCTCTCTTGATGATAGATAAAGATTACTAGTGAAGATACTCTTAAAATGAAAGGCATTTAAGGGTTAAATTGAGGAAATCTACATTAATGGTTTACCCAACGATCAAGAGATGTTAGGTTATCACTTCTCACTTTCCAATAAGGCATGAGAGGGTGGATAGAGGCTACTAAGTCCAACCATCAACTTTCACACCTCCAAAATGGGAATTTGTTACAAAATCAGACAAGATTGTTTATATTTGCCAAAATAGATTCGTCGAGATTACGTTCGCTGGAATGATCATGATCTTTTGCTGGAGCGATGAGGGCCTTCGTTGCGGTGAGGCTTCAACTAATCGAGGACACAAACTTATATAAATATATTACCCAAGTAGACAGAGAGGTCGCGAGCAAAGAGGATCAACTTCATTGGAGGAAGGAGGCCTTCGTCACAATGAATCATAAGCGAGCAATGTCTCTAATATGCCCAGAACTTTTGTCAAAATGAGCAAAAAACCAATATTATGTCCAACTAAAACCATTGCCTATATTTAGTGAAAATGGTAACCCTATGTAATATGCTTAAATTTTTTAAAGTATATGTCACATGTAAAAGTTTTATCGCATATAATGATTTCAAATCCCAAACACACACACACACACACACACACACAGTTTAAAAAAAGATATTTAGTAAGTTTTAATTATCCTAACCAAGTTGAGTACTATGGTACCTAAGTCTTATACCTTCATCCTAAAAATGATCCATGTAACTTGTTGATGAAGAGGGAGTTTGAACTTTGATTTAGCTTTCCAAAGAGACAAAAGACTAATATACCCAACGTATGATTTAGATTCACGGGATCAAGATAATGTAGGTAACCAGATGCACATGAGTATACAGTACTCATACAATATATCTCTTTGTCTATTTCGTAACGAAACATACAACAAAAGAATATTACAAGAAAATGAATGGAAATCTATCACATATGAAACGACTCGCTCGGTCAAGTGCATAAAAGATAAAAATTTCATTTAAAAATTTCTATAAAAAATGACACTAGACACCCAACCAACTTGTTGATACCAAAATTGACATGGATGAATCACAGGAGGACACGTGTCAGTTTATGTGGCACATACAAACATTTCTACAATTACTTTAGCAACGAGGAACTCTGCCTCCCCGATCAACTCAGACACTCCGAGTAACAGGAATACTCCGAGGAACTCCATTGCTCCGAGGAACTCCTGAATATCGAGCAACTAAGGCGGTCCGAGATGCATCTTGACCATAACGTTAATTGCCTAATAATCAACAGTTCGACTATTCATTAAATGCTTATCATACAGATGTATACGCTTAAGGGGCATTAATTATTTACCCTTTCACATGTACAGCCTAAGGGCTATAAATACATTGTATCATCCTCATTCAAAAGGGATCGGAATTTCTTGATAAAACTTATAATAGAGAATTCCCAAACATTCAGCAATAACAGAAACAGTGGACGTAGGCCATTCTTATAAGGCTGAACCACTTTAAAAATTCTTTGTCTTATTTAAATTTATCTCTGATTAAATAATTAGAAGCAATCTAATTTTTTACATCAACAGATTGGCCCCGTCTGTGGGATACGACTGGTAGTATCGTTTTTCACCCAACACAATTCATCATCAATGGCTGATAATCCTCAATCCAGCAATAGAAATTCCGGAAACCCTCCAAATCCATCTGCACCTTCAACCATTCTAGATCTGGCTGGAATAATGACAAATCTGGCCCAGGGCCAGACCGCCATGCAAGAAACCATGCAGCAACTCATACAAACCCTTCATGGCGTGCACCTGCCCATTCAGGACAGCGAAGAGGTCAAAGGCAAACCTATTTACTTTCTTCACGATACAGGCGTACTGATTCATATCATAATGAGGAATCTGATGATTTATCTTATCAACCTGGGCGAACTTCGTCAATACGGGCCACAGATACTGAACAACGTATTACTCTCTCTCCAGAGAGAACCAGTGCCCTAGAAAGATTGAGCAGGGTGTCTCCTTTCAGTCGATTAGGCCCTAGGAGGAATAAAAGTCCACCTAAGGCCATGTCGAAGAGTTTTCGACAACCATCAGATCTAAGAGAAGGATCAGCACAATCACGACCAGTTGCTCGTCAAGATAGATCTCAGGAAGCCACATCAACTCGATCAATTGCTCGAACCAATAGGCCCGAGGAAGGAAAGGACGCGTGGAAAGGCTCTATTCAGAGACTGGAAGATAGATTGGGAGAAATGGCTAAGGCGAGGAACCCACTACAATGAACTTTTGTTCAAGGGACGCCTTTTGTCCAAGCCATTGTAGATTTTCCCACACCGTCAAAGTTCAAAGCACCTGTTGTGACCCCCAAATATGATGGAAAGACAGATCCTGTTCTTCACATAGAATAATATCAAGCTGCCGCCGACATCTATGCTGTCCCCGACGAGATGAGATGCAGAGCATTCTCGGGAACTCTTACTGGATTTGCCTAGATATGGTACAACAATTTTCCTCGGGGTAAGATTTCAACTGGCCGAGTTATTCATTGGGAATTTCTGTTTTGGGGCAAAACCGATAAAACGAGTAGCACATTTGTTAAGCGTTAGACAAAAAACTGGTGAGAGTACTAGAGACTACATAACTCGTTTCAATAACGAGAAACTAGAAGTCATAGATTATGAAGAAAAGACAGCGATCACCGCCTTAATGAGTGGGCTGTTGCCCAATAAGTTGTATTACACTTTGGCTAAAGATCCACCTACAACTATGCCAGAGTTGATGGCAAAAGCGACCAAAATCATGAATGCCGAGGAGGCTATGGCTGCGAAGAAGAATATGGATAAAGAAACCAAGGTGGAAGTCGACAAATCTAAGAAGAAAGAGCATAAGAGCAATGGTGGTGACAAACAATCCAAAAATAGGTTGTCATGGGAAGTGTTGAAAAAATTTGATAATTATACTCCTTTGAAGATGGGTATCAATCACGTCTTGGAAGAAATCAAGAATAACGAGGAGTTAAAATGGCCAAAGAAAATGAAGGCAGACCCTGACAGAAGGAATAGGGAAAAATATTATGAGTTTCACAAGGATCATGAACATATGACTAAAAATTGCATAGCTCTTCAGAATAAGATCGAAACACTCATTAGACGAGGAAAACTGTCAAAGTATGTTGATCGTAGAAATGAAAGAGGAAACGAAGACCGAACAAGAAAAAGGTCTAGATCTCCTCGTCGGGCGGAGGAGAACAGGAAAAGAGATCATGAAGATGATACAGAAGATGACCCCGATCTTCCCAAAAGGCCAAGGCAACCAGAACGTGAGGTATTTTCAATACGTTTTGGAACATTTGATTGTAATTTCATTACAGGTGGAGATGCAGGTGGAGGAGATCTTACTGCAGAAAGAAAGGCTTACCTTTGTGAGGCTCAAGCTTGCTCATATATTCAACCAATAAATTTGGCCGAGGAGGATCGCCCGAGGAAGGTAAACAAAGAGAAGTTGGTCATTGGTTTTTCAAAGAATGACCTCGCAGGTGTCTTATATCCTCATGATGACCCGTTGGTGATCAAAATGAGGATGAAAGAAGTGATGATTTCAAGAGTTCTGGTAGATAATGGTAGCTCGGCAGATATCATGTTCTACCCGTGCTTCGATAGTTTAAACTTAAAGTTATCTCAACTGGATCCTTATCATAGACCTCTCCTTGGTTTTGCTGGTGAGAAAGTTTTTCCACTTGGGACGATCAAGTTGGATATATTCATTGGTACATGGCCTGCTTTTCGAACAGAAAGAATACGCTACTTCGTGATGGATAAAAATGTTCAGTCAGCCTATAATATTATCATGGGAAGGGTAGGATTGAAGAAGTTAGAAGCAGTCCCATCTACAGTACATCAGGGCTTAAAATTTCCAACAAAATTTGGAGTAGGAGTGGTGAAAGGTGATAAAAAAGTAGCTCGGGAATGCTATTATTCATCTACCGAACAAGAGGAATTGGAGGAGTCGAGGAAAAAGACTACTACATATCAAGTGGATGAAGGGACATAAATTGAAACATTGGATCCTAGAGATGAATCTCAACTTGTAAAAGGTCAGGTGGTAGAAGCTACAGAAAATGTCATTCTGGACGATGAACAACCTGAACGAACAACTCAAATAGGTTCGTCGTTGGATGCCTCAATAAAACAGGAGTTGATAACTTTCCTAAGAAGTAGAAAGAAAACTTTTACATGGAGTCATGGAGATATGCCTGAAATAGATCCAAACTTCCTATGTCATGAGCTCAACGTGAATAGGGAGATCAAGCCAGTAAAGCAGAGAAGAAGGGTATTCAGTCCAGAGAAGAATCAAGCTATACAAGAGGAGGTCGAGAAGCTCCAGAAAGCTCGATTCATTGAAGATGTTAAATATCCAGACTGGTTAGCAAATGTGGTGATGGTAAAGAAGAAAAACAATAAATGGAGGATGTGTGTTGATTTCACCGATCTCAACAAGGCATGCCCAAAGGATCACTTTCCATTGCCCCGAATTGATCAACTGGTGGATGCTACATCGGGACATGAGCTGCTCAGCTTCATGGATGCTTATTCTGGTTACAACCAGATCAAAATGAAACCTGAAGACAGGGAGAGTACTTCTTTTATTACCCCTAGGGAAACTTATTGTTATAATGTTATGCCTTTTGGTTTAAAAAATGCAGGTGCGACATATCAGCGGCTGATGAATAAGGTCTTTACCGAACAAATCAGTAGCAATATGGAAGTCTATGTCGATGACATGTTGACAAAAAGTAAGAAAGCTGCCGATCATCTAGTTGACTTAGGTTAGACCTTTGATCAACTAGACAAATACCAAATGAAGATGAACCCAATGAAGTGCATATTTGGAGTACGAGAAGGCATGTTTCTCGGGTATATCGTCAATCAACGAGGCATTGAAGCAAATCCAGAAAAGATCAAAGCTCTATTAGGGCTACAATCTCCAACGACGAAGAAAGAAGTGCAAAGTCTTACAGGACGAGTAGCAGCGCTCAACAGATTTGTATCCCGAGCAACTGATAGATGTCTCCCATTCTTTAAAACACTCCGAAAAACTTTCGAGTGGAATGATGAATGTGAGAAGGCCTTTCAAGACTTAAAGAGGTATCTGGGAGCACCTCCGCTGTTGTCTAGGCCAGTGATGGGAGAAAAATTGTACTTGTATCTGGTGGTGTCAGAGAATGCAGTTAGCTCGGCATTGATAAGAATGGAGAATGGAGTGCAAAAGCCAATTTATTACACAAGTAAGGCTTTTCGAGGAGCAGAGATCAGGTATTCAAAGCTGGAAAAATTAGCACTGGCGCTAATTGAGGCAAGTAGGAGAATGAGGCCATATTTCCAGGCCCATACCATAGTCGTATATACCGACATGCCATTGAGACAAGCCCTTCATAAACCAGAGAAATCAGGGAGATTGATGTACTGGGCAATAGAGCTCGGCGAATATGATATAATTTATGAACCCAGGTCATTGCTTAAAGGGCAAGCAATAGCAGATTTCATAGCAGAATTCACCTATCCTGATACCCCCGAGGAGCAAAAGCAGCTCGCCGATCAACCTGTGGATGTTACAGGATCAACAAACACTGGCTCAGACCAACTTAGTTTGGTAAAAGGGCAAGTGGATGTGACAGGATCATCAAATTCGAGCTCATACCAACTTAGGTTGGTAAAAGGGCAAGAAAAGATGGTCGACGAAGAACAAGAAAAATCAGGGGATGGTGAAAAAAAGCAACAAATATTTCACCGAGGAACTCTGTCAGATCAGAAATTAGAAGAAGAGTTGCCTATCTGGAAGTTGTATGTAGATGGATCATCTTGTAATACAGGCTGTGGGGTAGGGATCGTTTTGAACAGCCTAGACGAAGTCGACATGGAATATGCACTACGATTTCAATTCAAAGCTTCCAATAATGAGGCCGAGTATGAGGCCATGATAGCAAGTCTTAATTTTGCAAAAACTATGGAGGCGCAACAGGTTATTATCTTAAGTAATTCTCAACTAATTGTGAATAAGATGTTGGGAACATATGCAGCCAAAGGAGAATTAATGATTAAGTATCATGTAAAGGTGATGGAGTTGGTATCAGAATTTGTTGCCATTCAGTTGATCAGAATACCAAGAATGGAGAATGCAAGAGCAGACGCTTTAGCCCGATTAGCATCAGCTACTCGTGCCGAGTTGCGAAGAACAATACCAATTGAAGTGTTAGCAAGTCGAAGCATAGATGAAGACCTGATGATGAATTTTATCACCCTTGACTTAGGACCATCTTGGATGGATCCCATAAGGGCGTTTATTGAGGAAGGATAATTACCAATGGATAAGCTCGCGGCCAAGAAATTAAAGTTTAAAGCTGCTCGGTATGTGTTAACTAATGGTGTTTTGTACTGACGAGGAATTATGGCAGGTTTACAAAGATGTGTACATCCCTCCGAGGTGAAAGAATTGATTGAAGATATCCATGAAGGGTCCTGTGGAGCTCATGTAGCAGGTCGTACTCTTTTACAAAGGGTAATGACACAGGGATACTACTGGCCAACGATGAGGGCAAATTGTATAGCCTATGCCAAGAAATGTGATAAGTGCCAGCGCTTTTTCTCCATCCGAAGAACTCCACAAGCATTGTTGACACCTATCACTTCCCCTTGGACATTTGCCATGTGGGGAATAGATTTGGTCGGGCCACTGCCAACGACCAGGGGAAGGTTTAAATACCTCGTCGTCGCAGTGGATTATTTTACTAAGTGGGTAGAAGCTGAACCTCTCGTCGACATGACTTACGAGAAGGTCTATCATTTTGTCTGGAAAAATATCATTTGTAGATATGGTCTTCCTCATGCATTCATCACCGACCATGGAACTCAATTTGATAATGAGGAATTCGCTGCCTATTGCCATCAGTCCAACATTTTGAAGCTCCATTCAGCACCAGGTCATCCCCAAAGTAATGGACAGACTGAAGTGACGAACAGGACACTGCTAAATGGTTTGAAGAAAAGGCTAAGTGAGGCTAAAGCAAATTGGATTAACGAGTTACAGTCAGTATTGTGGGTTTATCGTACTACTCCCCGAGCAGCAACTGGAGAATCCCCATATATGCTGGCATTTGGAAGTGAGGCTATAATACCTGCCGAGTTGGGTCTCCCAACACACAGAGTGCTGAATTTTAACTCCCCAGTCAGCGACTTAATGAGAAGATTGGATTTGAACATGCTCGAGGAAGTTAGAGAAGAAACAACCATTAGGAATGCCGCTTACCAACAATGAACAACTCTGTTCTACAATAAGAGGGTAAAGAAGTGCGATCTAAAAGAAGGAGATTACGTGTTAAAGAAGGTCATTCAGAAGCACAATAAGTTGGAGGCAAACTGGCATGGTCCATACCGAGTTACATAAGTTGTTCGACCAGGAACTTATCGAATAACAACTTTAGAAGGAGAAGAGTTTAAGAATGCATGGAATGCTGAACACCTATGCAAGTACTATCAGTGATGTAAAATGTAATGCAGTATGAATAAAATGATGATATTTTGCCAGCCTCTTTCCTTTTATTGAAAGTTTTTTGGGGAATACTAGTGCTACACACTACACTGCTCAGCAACATCAAAAATATCCCTAAAAATGCCAATTTAGGGAAAGACATTCCTAAAAATGCCAACGTCGGTTGGTTAGGAAACCATACTCCTAAAAATGCCAAATCGGTTTGGTTAAGAGGCAAAATACTCCTAAAAATGCCAACTCGGTTTGGTTAGGAGGCAAAATATTCCTAAAAATGCCAACTAAGGTTGGTTAGGAAGAAGAAAATATTTCTCAAAAAGACTCCAAAGTTGGTCGGGAAAGAAAATTTACTAAGTTATATTGGTTGAGAATCAAAAGATGCCAACCCTTGTTGGTCGGAAACATTTTGCGAATATTGTAGCGACCAAGTTAAATTTTTATTACTTGTGACTTTTAATTGGTCGAGAAGCAAAACATCATTATTTTGGGCAGCCAAATGATTACTACAAAGTTAAGCTAGCCGACAACAAGTTTGAATCAACTATAGTTGATCGACAAAATCATATAATGTTATTATCTTTTTAACAGAGATACATACACAAATAAAAAGTGTTTTACAACTGCAAGACAATGGCAATCAAAATTTGCAAACAAAATTATATGTATTTCATTAATTCCAAAAATAAAGTACATTTATTATGAAATGTATAAATAACCATTACATCAAAAGCCCTATTCTATTGGTTTCTTTCCTTGCGCTTTTGAAACAGGTTCCTCGCCAGCTGGAGGATCCTCCAAGGAAAGGGGAGAATTGATGAAGTTAGGGTCTTAAAGCATTCTGATATTCATTACAGATGGTCTATCTAATAGGTGCTCGGGACGAGATAACTCTGCCTTTGAATGGAGATTATAGTCATCGAGATACTTTGAAATCAGGCACCGAGGAATGGCCCGAGCAGGGATCCAACTCATATCAAGCTTGAAAGGCGGAACTGGTAGATCGAGCAGCCCAGGGTCATAGTAATTCCATAAATAATGACCTTGCTCCAGTTTTAATACACCCAGAGCGTTCAACCACCCCTGTTTGTAGCCTTCATTGTTAGCGTTTTCAATACGAGCATCCAAGTGATAAAGGGCTTCGTTGTAGCCTGCCATTCAGAATTCTCAAGGTTGTTGATGGAATTGATAAGTTAATCTCTCTAATTGCTCGTGAAGGTTTCTGGAAAAAATCTCTTTATTCTCCAAAGCAGACTTCTGCGCAGCAAGTTGCTCCTCCAGACTTTGGATTTTCTTGGACATTTCAGACAAGGCTTGATTTTTTGCCATCAACTGGAATGCTTGGTTTTCCAACGCTGCTTGAGTACGAGCTTCTTCAATAGTAGTCCGAAGAACTCCTGGTCGTCCCCGAGCAGGTGGAGTACCTTGTTCCTCGACAACACTCAGAGCAACTCTTGCTCGACCCCGAGAACCTCTTGCTCGTCCCCGAGCAGGAGTAGAAGGACCAGCTCTTCTCAAAGCCTCCAATTCTTCTCGTAATTTGGCGTTTTCAACTTCCAAAAAGGAGAATCCCTCATCAGTCACAGGTACCAAGGCATTTAAGGAGGATGCAACAGACCTCAACTGAGCTAGTTCCTTTTGTAGATTATTATTATCTTGCTCCAAAAGCTCAGCGATTTGCTTGTGCTCCTCGACTTTTGTTTTTAAAGTTCTCTCTCTCACTTCATAAGGAGCAAGTATCTTGTCATGACCTTTGTCAGCACTGAGTTGTTGGTATTTCTTTTCATACTCCTCATGCAAAAGAGCTGCAGATTCTTTATATTGCTGATGAAGTTCATCGAGAGTGCTTTGTAAGTCTTCAATCATTTCGTAATAAGCCACATTATTGGCTACAACACGATCAAGAAGACACTTCAGGTATTGATAGGCCTCAACTGCCTGTTCTGAAGCATCTTGTCCAAGGATGTCTACAATTTGTGACTTATCCAAATCAGTATGACCCGCCTTAAAGTATTTATTGCATTGTCTCAGCAACTTTGTGTCATGAGCAGACAACAATTCCATTCTGGCCATAAACTAATAAAGAGGAGAAGGCAAGAGTTAATAAGAATGCAGACAGAGTATTAACAACATATATGATAAAAAATGCAAGTTTTATTACATCATAGAAAAAGAGTACAAAGTTCAGAGTACATATGTCAAAAGAAAATAAAACAAATACCGAACAACTTCACACCTTTTCCTTGTCTCCCAAAACTTTCTCGGGAGGCTGGGATGAGGAGCTAGGTTGCTCGGCAGAAATAAAAAGTTGTTCGGCAGGTGCAGGAGGTTGCTCAGATGGGGAAAGCAGAGGTGGAAGCTACTCGGTGATTGGCTGGATAACTTGTGGGGCATCACCCACAACCATGGATGACTCCTCGGAGGCAGATTCGTCCTCTTCTTCATCCTCAAGGGTTGGAGGGGGACCAGGAATATGTTGTTGAAATAGGTCAGAACCCTCATCAATCTTCACTTCTCGTAGAGCAGTAACCCAGCCATCTCTGAAGTACTTAAGACTGCCATACTCTATCTGGGACATCATTGCAGCCACCCCCTTATTCCATCCCTTGTCCCAGCCAACGCTGAAGGACTTCTTCACAGTCGATTTTCTTTTCACTTTTTCCGAGGAGAGCTTCTCGAATAGAAGTTCCTCGGTGGCCTTCAATTTGCCTTCCACCTCCTCCTTGTGACGATTTACTTCACGAAGAAGGGTTAGTTCTTCCTCAGCAATTTTGAGCTTGTTCTCAAGCTCACCAAAATTCTTGAGCTTCTCGTCAAGCCCTTTATTCTTCTCTTCTAAATTTTTCACTTTGCTCTCCAACCCCTTGGAGACCTCAGCAAGCTGTACCTTTTCTTCCTCTACCAAGGCCAGTTTCTTCTCCCAATCAGCTTTATCCTCGTCATATTTCTGACGGGAATCCATCAGAGATTGGGCCAAACCCACTAAAGCCTCCTCCACACTAGACGAGGAGCTAGAAGCCTTGATTGCTTCATCTTTCTTCACAATTGTGTTAAAACAACTCACCAACTGGAAAAAGGAAATAACGACAAGTCAGTACAGAGATATATGTAATAAGGGAAAGAAGGAAAGTTCAGAACAAGAGAGACTTACTGAAGCAATATGGCGAGTAGACAAAGAGGTGAGCATATCCCGAGGAAGATTTTCTTCAAGTCCTTGGATCTCGGGGATGATCCAAGTCTTCACCGAGCTCATAGCAGAGCTCGGGGGAAGAATAGTAGGAACACCAGCACCACTAATTGGGAGCTGGGAGATGGATTCAGTCAAATTGACCAAGGAGCTTTTCTTCATCCTCCTCGGGGGCACAAGAACAACTTCAACCAAGGAAGAACTCTTGGTCGGGGAAATGGTAATCATTTCCTTGGGAGCATCATTCTTGTTCGGAGCCACTGGGGGCTTCTCGACAGCTTTCTTGGTTGCAGCAGAAGGAGCAGCATCTATTTTCTTTGTCCCCTCTGGGACATCAGACTTATTTCATTTTGCCTCTCCCGCAGAGGAAGATGTCTCGAAGATAGCAGGAACTCTTCTTTTACCCATCTTCTGACTCAGGGGAATGTGAGATTCAGGAGAAAAGTCTTCAAGAACTGGCACTGGTTCAGTATTGCTGATCATAGGGCGAGCAGTAAAAGAGGATGTATAACTCTTATACTGCAGCAAGTATGAAGCAGACCTAATGTGCTCATCTGTAAATTTCTGATGCAAGCTCCAGATAAGTTTCAAGTGTTTTATGTTAACTTCTGTTTCCTTTGCAGCTTTTCTCTTACTATCAACTGCAAATAAATACACATTGAAATATCAGTCACACATTTTATCAAACATAATGAAAGCATAATTTCATAAATAAAATAAAATAAAAATAACCTATCCCATTGCCATAGGGAGGGCATCTGGGACCCTGGTATACTTCATCTCCAACTAAAGAGGCATGTTGCCAATTTTTAATAACAACCCCATGTTCGAAATAATCCCTATTGGCATCTGGGAGATTGACTACTAAAGCCCTATTCAAAAATCTAGTTTTAAGTAAAAAGTATTATCCAGAACTGCCCATCTATAACAAAATATAATCTCAGGAATTCCTATGCGAGTTCCATGAGTTTGATTTAACCTATGCACCCCATTAACTATTCACCATGTGTTGGGGGCTATTTTTGCAGGAACGACATCAAAATATTGACAGAATTCTAAACATAAGGAATTTGGTGGAAAAGAAAATCCACACTCAGCAATAAAGAGGCTGGGGAACCAATGTCCCTCAGCCAAACGAAAATAATCTGAAGGCTCAGAAAGTTCCTCCAGAGTTACCCAAGAAGGGATAGAAAAATCAGAGCGAAACTTCTCAAGATATTCAACAATATAAACCATGATGAATAAAAGAAATGAAGAAGAAGGAAGAAGATCTTACAGAAAAAAGGGGATCTGTTGACAACGAACGATGGAAAAGATGAACGCACAAGAGGGAGAGACAATGGAAAAGTCGAAAACAGAAATTTGAAAAAGTAGAAGACGATGGGATTTGTCTGCGACGCTTAAATACTTTGCCTCGGGAAACGGTGAAGGAAATGATTACAAAAAGAAACGATTACGCTACCGGTGGCTAAAAGGACAAAAAGTGCGCGAAGATCGAAGCAGTTATAAAAATTCAAAAAAAGGCTGATTCATCAAATTTGGAAGGAAAAATAAATACGAAGGAAACGCTCCTAAAAATCAGGAGGATCATTTAAAATTGCCATATTCCGAGAAAGAATGTTCTATACTCCTCAAATTTCGAACTATGAAACATTGGGGGCTTCTGTTGATACCAAAATTGACATGTTAGCAAGGATGAATCACAGGAGGACACGTGCCAGTTTACGTGGCACATACAAACATTTCTGCAATCACTTTAGCAACGAGGAACTCTGCCTCCCCGATCAACTCAGACACTCCGAGTAACAGGAATACTCCGAGGAACTCCTGAATATCGAGCAACTAAGGCGGTCCGAGCTGCATCTCGACCATAGCGTTAATTGGCAGATAATCAACAGTTTGACTATTCATTAAATGCTTATCATTAAGATGTATACGCTTAAGGGGAATTAATTATTTACCCTTTCACATGTACAGCCTAAGGGCTATAAATACATTGTATCATCCTCATTCAAAAGGGACTGAAATTTCTTGATAAAACCTATAATCGAGAATTCCCAAACATTCAGTAATAACCGAAACAGTGGACGTAGGCCATTCTTATAAGGCTGAACCACTTTAAAAATTCTTTGTCTTATTTAAATTTATCTGTGATTAAATAATTAGAAGCAATCTAATTTTTTACATCAACAGAGATCTTTGCAGAAAACTACATGATGTAACAATGCATATAGAAAACATAATTGAATTCTAAAATAAACAAAACATGATATATACATAAATTCAAGGACATATATTACAATATAACTATCATGCGATTCAAATCCAGAAAAATATATACTCCAAGTATTTTAGCAGTATAAATATGAGTCTGGTAACCCGTTAAGGAATAATTCAAAAACATATCAATAAAAACTATTAGGGTGTGTTTGATAACACTTATTTTCCATGGAAAATACAATATATGGAGTCATTTTCCATCTTTTGAATGTTTGGTAAACAAAATTTTCCATGGAATTGATTTCCTTAAAACAACTCACATAACCACTTTTTCCACAAAAATATGGAATTAAAAAACCTCCTCCCACCTTGTTATTCATTTTCCAGGGAAAAGAATTGCCACGCCCAAAAAATTGATAAAAAAATCAGAAAACGAGTAAAAGCCCAAAAATAATGAAAAAAATTCAGAATGTGAATAAAAACCCAAAAATAATGAAAAAAATTTCAGAAAGTGAATAAAAATCCAAAAATAATGAAAAAATACAGAAAGTGAATAAAATTCCAAAAATAATGAAAAAAAATCAAAAAGTGAATAACCTCCCCAAAAAATGAAAAAAATTCAGAAAGTGAATAAAAACCTAAAAAAAATGAAATAAATCCAGAAAATGAATAAAATTTCAAAAATAATAAAATAAATCCAGAAAGTGAATAAAATCACCAAAAGCAATGAAAAAAAATACAGAAAGTGAATAAAATCCCAAAAAATGAAAAAAAATCCATAAAATGAATAAAATCCAAAAATAATAATAATAAATCCAGAAAGTGAATAAAACCCCTAAAATAATGAAAAAAAATCCAGAAACTGAATAAAAACCCAAAAATAATGAAAAAAATACAGAAAGTGAATAAACCCCCCAAAAAATGAAAAATTTCAGAAAGTGAATAAAAACCCAAAAATAATGAAAAAAATTCAGAAAGTGAATAAACCCCTCAACATTCAAAAACGTGCCAAAAAATGAAAAAAATTCTAGAAAGTGAATAAAAACCCAAAATATTGAAAAATATTCTAAAAAGTGAATAAATAACTAAAAATAATTAAAAAAATCCAGAATGTGAAATAAAACCCAAAAAATAAGGAAAAAAAAGTCCAGAAAAGTGAATAAGATAATGAAAAAAATACAGAAAGTGAATAAACCCCAAAAAATAATGAAAAAAAAATCCAGAAAGTGAATAAAACCTCAAAAAATAATGAAAAAAATACAGAAAGTGAATAAAAATTTAAATATCATGAAAAAAATCTAGAAAGTGAATAAAAACCCAAAATAATGAAAAAAATACAGAAAGTGAATAAAAAACACCCAAAAATTTATTAAAAAGTCTGAAACTTATTAATTAAGAAAAAAATAACATAAAATGAAAAAAATACATAAAAAAATATTAGTCCCAGAATTAATTTTAAAAAACATTAGAAAATAAAAAAAACAAGAAAAAAAAGAGAGAAATCAATAAAAACACAAAATAATGAAAAAATATAGAAAATGAATAAAAAATAGAAAATAAATATTAACCCCTGAATTTATTTTAAGAACACCCAGAATTTTATTAAAAAGTCAGAAATTTATTAATTCAACAAAAATAAAAAAGCGCTCAAAAAATTTTAAAAATGGAAATGAATGAATACCCTAGAAAACTAATAAAAATGCAAATATTTGAAAAAAATTAAAAAAACACGAGAATTATAAAAAAAAAGAACAGACCTGACGACACGGGGGGATGAAACAGTTGGGGGTTGGGATGGGGGGGGGGGGGGGGGGGGGCGTGGTGGAATTGGTTTTTATTCATTTTTTTATTTTTTGTTAATACTCCGAATACATTTTTTTCGTTTTTTATATTTAATACCGGGGGGATGAAACAGTTGGGGGTTGGGATGGGGGTGGGGGGGGGGGGGGGGGGGCGTGGTGGACTTGATTTTTATTCATTTTTTATTTTTCTTAATACTCCGAATACATTTTTTCCTTTTTTTATATTTAATGTCGGGTTAATATTTATTTCCTAGTCTTTTATTCATTTTTTGTGTTTTTTAAAGTTTTTTGGTTATTTTTTATTAATATTCTGGAAATTTTATTACTTTTTTGCTATTTTTATTATTTTTTTGGTTTTTTTTATTAATTTTCTGTTTTTTATATATATTTTCTACTTTTTTTTCATGAAAAATATTAGAAATCAAACGCACAAAAGATGTAAAATAGAACATTTTCCACCTGAAAAATAATTGCAATCAAACAACACCAACAAAATTTTTCTATGGAAAATATTTCCAAGTTTTCAATTCCATGGAAATTGACTCTTAGGAGTTATTTTCCATCTTATTTATCAAACACACCCTTATTTCTCTTTTAAGATAATTCTCTCTTCTTTGTGGATTCAAAGAATTATCCCCTTTTCTCGTGGATTCAAGAAGGAGAGGTCGAAAATGTAGTTGTTTATCCCCAACGCGCGGTTTGGTGCTTTGTTAATATTACGTATGTTTAAAATCACTTGACATAAAATAATACTCATAGCTTCTTTCAAGTTATTGTCTAAAATATTACACATAATTTGGATCTTCTATAATTTTGCATGCAGTGTTACTAGCTTTGATAAATTTAAAAATAATCAATTTTTATGATCCCTCTTAACACACTTTTAATTCATTTACAAAATGTTACATAATTCACACAACATTTATATTACACAGTTTCTAAATTTTACCAACATACTTAGTAAATAACTTTAGTATTTTACTCATTTATTTAAAAAAAATATAAAGCATATGAAAGCAAAATCAACATTTCCTTCCATAAAGTTTCACACTATAATTTACAACCAAAGTACATCAAATACATCATTTTATTGTACAAACCACATAATTAAACCATATGGACTCGAACCAACTTAACAAAAAAAATAAACACACGAGTAATTAGACTTGCATCAACATGACAAAATAAAAACAACCAAATCATGATTCTGAAAACACAACATTGTTTTTCTTAGTGGGAGACACCCAATTTTTCACTATGTTTCTTCTCTTCTTCATTCTCGGGATGGTGAATTATCTCCTTAATTTTTTCCAAAATTCCTTTTTTGTCCTTAGCCTCACCGTCGACAGTGACACACTCGGCCTTCGGAGTTGGAGAATGTAGAGGAGGGACATCTTCTGCCTTGTTGTGGCATGGTAGTTCGTCCCGGACTTTATCTAAACAACCATATTTTTCCTTTTCTTTTTCATGGGCTACTTCATCGCGCTTCACCGTTGGCACATGCGTAACGTCCTCGTGCTTCTCAATGTGATCTCCTGGTATATTCTCCTCAATTTTTCCTTTTACTCCCTTATTTTTCTTCTTTTTTTCTACCCCATCTTCTACTTCCTCATCACTTGACTGGAAAATAAGGCCAATTACGAAAAATGTTATCAGAAAACGAAGAAAAATTAATAATAAATAATATAGTTAGATGCAATACATTTTTAATTTGAAGTGTGAATTTATATTGATTCAAAGTGTCCAGGTGTCAAATACTATTTGATTTTTAAAAATTTCAAAAGATTAATGGTTATGAGATAGTATTGCCTCATAGGTAATAATTATCTAGACGTTGCAATGGGCCATGTTGTTTCCTATTCGTGTGTAAAATGGTGGTTAACAAGTCGTGTATAACGAGTTCGTGCCATGTATTTTCACATTTGGGTTACTCTTTTTATTTTCAAAGTGTATTTAGCATATTTGCTCATTAATAATATTTCCTTGGTAAAAATAAACTCAAACCTGACAAAATAAAATTGTGTCGTGTTCGAATTATCTTAGTGGTGTTAAGTATAAAGGTATTTATTTTGAGAGATTTTATTTCGATATTAAATAAATATAATTCTCATATTCCAATTTTAAACATCATCTCAAAATTTATATCGGGGTTTAAAAAAATACTATTAGAGAATGGCTTGCTTTGCATGAATGGGTAAACCTAATTAACATTTCATTTAAAAAATGAAGGGCAAAGCCACTGTGTCCAAATCCAAAATTAAGATCTATGAGGTGATAGCCATCAATCTTCCATTCTTACCCCAAACTTATTCTCTAAAATATCAAAAAATGCATTAAGTGTTTTGGACATTGAGACGCGACGTACAAAAAGTACAAACAATTCATGCATTTTAAGGTGTCGGGGATATTTTGTGATTCATATCATTAAATAAATTTATAATTAAAAGAACAATTGCATATATTTGTACATTAGATTCGTGAATTCAGTTGTCGTGTTCAAAATACAATCTATTGTGCGAGTACTATGTACAAATAGAATTTATCAAAAAATATATAATATGACTAATATGAGAGAGAGAAATATGGATATGAGCATATACCAAATAATCCATCGAACTTTTTTTAATACACGTTTAGTCTATGCGTTTTTATTTTGCACCAAAAAGTCCTTCATAATGTCAAAAAGGGTTTATCATGATGCTGACGCGAACCTTTAAAGATAAGAGGGTAAGGGGCTTTTTGATACAAAATAAAATGATTGGACTAAATGTGTATTAAAAAATATTTGAGAGTGATTTTGGTATTTGATTCAAAAAAAACTTGCGGAACCACTGTTATCTGATTTTTTAAATTTCTCAAGTAGAGTGTGATGCTTATTCTCTTCCTCCACCTTAGGCTCAGTTTGGGAGATCACCTCATTTTCAGGCTTCTTCTCTTCTTTTTTCCCTAACAAACCAAACAACCCACGATCCTCACTCTCAACCCTATTATCAACTTTGTTGGTGTTCTCACACTCATCTCTCTTGTGCTCGTGTTGGTAGTTTGCTTCTTCAGCCATTTCTTTTCAATCACTTTCACAAAAAAACAAGCTAAGTTAAAACTAAATTAAATAGACAAAGTGATAGATAATGGTTGGAGAGTAGTAGTGAAACTAATGGGGTTTTATAGGACTCATTACGTGGATAAAAAGAAGGGGTCCATACGTGAGGATATTATGTTTGAAAATCTTATATTTTCTGCACTTGCCCTACCGTCAAAGATATTTTAACATTGGCTAATTATTTTATCATTATCGGTTGATATTTTACGTTATGAGGATATTTTAAGAGAGATGACAAGATCATTTCTTTTTTACAAAACATAAAGGAATTACAGACTAATGCAATATAGAAAAAAAAAACATTATTTTTTTTTAAGTTGGGTAGGGCTCAAGGAATTAAGACTAAATACCTGATTGAGAAATTTTTGTGTAATATAATGATGCACAGACTATTATTTGGTGCAATGAACAGATTTATATGATGGGTAATGCTACTTCATAAATAAATTATAGAATTTGATTTGACAATTCAATAAAGTAGTGTATATTATTCACTTAATAAGAATGTACATCATTTTATTACACTCTCATGTCAATTTTTGTAAGTTTTTTATGTACTTTCTTTTGCACATATCATTTTTCTTATATACTTGTACTATATGTCCCTTAGTTTTATCATAAATAAGCATTTATAAAGGTTCTTAGTAGCACATAAACGCTCGAAAAACTCGTGATTTTGACTCATTTGTAATGACTCGTTAATTAGATTTTAAAATGATAATAAATAAATTCCAAAAATAATGTAATTATGTTATGTTAACTAGTTGTTGAAATAAATTCTCAATCAGGAATCTAATGAACTAATTTACCGTAATAGTATAACTTTCACAATAATAGCTGTGAAATAGTATGTAGAAGGTACACATATGTCCAACTATTCCAAAAGTTTTGCCCGGTATTGTATAAGTAACTAATTAAGTTTGGAGATCAAGCTTTATATTCTTTGCGACACTTATGAATGATCTGTTAAAGCAATATTTTAAATATTTATCTCTCCGTTATTTTGTCATTAAATGGTGTTGTGTCATATTTTGGAAAAAAAATTACGACTTAATTACAAGACTAATATTTTCTTGTTTTATCTTCCACGTTCAACAAAGACAGTCTGTTGGGGCCCCATATGATGTCGGTTGGGTTGAATACGAGAAGGTTGATGTGGTGAGAGAGACAATTTTAAGGCATGGTAAGCTGCTAGGTGAAACCGAAAACTGTGGATCTTTTTGTTTTGGTGACAAGGGAAACTGAAAAAACAAAAAAGATGTCGACTGAATTTCGAAATTTGGAACTCTTGGTAGGTTAGGTGCTCCGTCCTCTTCCTTATTTACTGTTGTGTACATAGGCTCACATTATTGAGAGGTTGGGGGTGGAAATTCGTGTTTTTTGATCTGATCACGGATTGATACGAAAAGACACAACAAAGATTTTTTGAGCACGAACAAGATATGATTTTGTATTATTTTTGTCGGACACGAATATGACACAATATAACAACACGATTTTATAAATTTTACACTGAATTATATACAAATAGACACGATAATCAGAATAAAAACACGATTAACAAATAAGACCCGATAATACGACTTATAATTTTGACACGAACACGATACGGCACGAAAAGTCCCAACATTGATACAACATAACGTGTCAATTTCAGGTGGTGTCGTGTCTAAAATTATTACCCTTCTTTAAAGGTGGTCATTTTTTTTTAATTTTTATTTTTAACATCCATCCGAATTTTATAAAGGAACAAAGATACAAACACGTGGCAAGCCAAAGCTTCCACAAGTGACAAGTAGTTAGACGAAGGTTTTGGTCGGTAAATAGAACAAACCAATACCAAATCAACTTTGAAAGTATCAAACTAAAGTTACTAGATTTACCAGCAAGTACACCCCCCCATGAACCAAAACCAAACCGTGCAGTGCATCGGTAAAATCATTTTTTACGGTAAAATCGATTTTCCAGAAAAAACAGTAATTTCAGTAAATTTCTCTATATGGTAATTTTGGTTGTACTCAATACATAATGGTATTTTTTGTACCACTTGCCTAAACCCGTTCATATGCATATATAAAATAATAATTAAAAAAACTGCATACTTATCTCGTCTCCATAACTACAAATAAACATTAAACTCCAAAATAAATATTACAATTAAATTGTAATTCAAGTTACACTATTGTGCAAACAACTCAAATAAATGTCAACCGAGGTCGTCACATTACATTACAAACAAAAATGAAAATGCTCAAAATTCTTTGTTTCTTGCACTCCCCACTTCTTCATCTATAAAAGAAAATATGAATACCAACATATTTCCAAAATAGACAACAAAGACAGTAAAATATATATAAAACACAAAACAGAAAAACAAGAGGAAAAAAACAAAAAAGAGAAAGAAAATAACAAAAAAGCCTTGCATACATTGATCACTTCACTTTGTTTGAATTTTCATGTTACAAACTCATTAATAACACCTATAAAAACAAAAAATAATTCAAATTTTTTAAATTTATGAAGCAAATGATAACAAATATATAAAGGAAACTAAAAGGAAGTTCACAAAGAATAATCATTTTTGCAAGAACATTGCGACATAATCACAGTTGCATCATTAGTATTGTTTTTATCCGTCCCTGTCATCTATGAATTAGCCATACCAAAATAGCGAACATTAGTCACCAGTCAAATGCATTACACCTGTATGCATTACCAAAATAGTGAACATAAAATGCATTTGTATAATTTGTAAGGTTAAATTTTTTAAGCTTTTAAATAGGCAAAAATACAAATATACCATATTCTAACCACCTCTATCAATTTTTATTAGTACTCCGCATTAATTAAAATCGTGACTTTCTAAATTGCCTTATTTTGGGTATTCCATAAAACAATTTGTTCACTGTCATTCCAAATGAAAATCTCTGGAATGTGGAGAGAATGACATCAACTAGGAGTAATTAACATTTTTTTCTTATAAAAAATTGCAAAAGTGAATCAGAAACAATGGAGACAATCTATTCACCTATCAATGATTAATTAAGAAACAAATGTACATGAAGATGGTCAATGAAGTAATATCACAAAGGCAAAAACATTATACCATGTGTTCTCAAAAAATAAAATAATATAATTCATTTGATTTAGATTGAAGAACACATATAGGAAGGTGAGATTGATAGGGAAGAGAGGGAGAGGGAGAAACCTCTTACCTCTTACAGGTGTGTGTGTGTGTGTGTGAGAGAGAGAGAGAGAGAGAGAGAGAGATTGTAAACATTAGGATTGATGGAGGAGTTTGTTACATTTTATATGAATTAAAATGTATGGCTTAGATTGATTCAAACAAAACAAAGGTTCTCATTTAATATAATAAAAATAACAAGTGTAAAGTTACGAGCTTAAGAGTATGGTTGTGTTTGACTTTAGCCATTAACTAAGCATAAATTCTTCTGAATTTAGCCCCTGAAGTTAGTGATTTTGATATCTCGAACAAGGTAATTGAATCATTTTTAATCCATATCATTGCCATTGACTATTTCTAACAAGTACCCCGAATTTCGGGTATTTCTGATGGATTTTACAGGAATTTAGTGCAAGAAAAGAGAGAAAGAAATCGGAAGAAAGGAAAAGAACAAAGGAAGAAAAGTCAAAGGGCAAAAGCATAAATTTATACCCGGAGTTCGAATTCGACGCCTAAAGGAAAGTTGAAGATCTTGATTTCACAAGAGCATCGAAAGTAACGACACTCAAATCGGAGCTCGAAATCAAAAGTTATTGCCAGTCAAAGATGGAAAGAAAAAGTCAACATTGAAGAAAATCGGACCGATCCGAAATGTCACAATTCCAGTAGACCCCGGATTGATGCCGAATCGATGATAGCCGAATCGATCCGGTGGAAATAAAAAAGAACCGATCCGGTGGCTGAAAATCGAACCGATCCGAGGGGATCCGGACCGGTCCGGGTGTGCGAAATCCTGGCATTAATTATGAAGATCAAGAGGTGCATATCTGGCAGAATCTTGCACAGCCAACTATTCTAGCTGTCAAAATTCGTGCTAGTTGGTGCTATAAAAGATCAAGCCCTACCTCATTCCAGGGGGAGTCGAATTAGAGAGAGAAATTCAGAAGTTAGGAAATCTTTTTAGAAGTTTTCATAAACCCTAGTTTGTAAGGCTCATTAAGAAGAAGTTTTCTGGATTCAAGTCATTTGATTTTCCTGTTGCTGAATACAAGTATAAAATTTCCATTCTCTTAGTTATTCTTTCTTTTCAATTTAACTCTTGATTGTTTTGTAATTTGTTACCAATGTTTGCTAGATCCATAATTCCATGTATTGGTATGAATTTGTTTTATAGAAAAATCATGTCCAACTAAATTCTCAAGGGCTGGGGTACATGAATTCATTCCGAGGTGAATTACCCATGTAGAAAATAGAGGGTAAATTAAATCTTGACCGAATCGTGTATGGAAATTATACGAACGTAGCCAATCTTTTAATCTCTCTTGCCCTAGGTACTTGGGATGTTTAAGAACGCTATGCAAGTGAAATTGTCCATTCACCGCTTTATATTTACCTTTGATTTCATATGATGCGGGCTAGATCCCTCATATATGTAATGCTTAGGATCTATAAAGATTGGATTTAGTCAAAAATTTCAATTTACAGTTCTAGTATTCTATACGGTAATTTACTAAGGTTTGAGGGATTGTACCCCACCCTATTTTCTCTCATTTTCAAATCTAATTTCTCTACAATTCTTAATATTTTTGTGCACATTCTATTTCATCACCAATTGGAAATTTACAACCATCAACCATCAATCATCTTTTCATTTTTTTAGAGGAATCATTACAAGGTTAAATAACTATTCCTATAAAAGTGCCAATTTTTGATCCCTGTGGATACGATCCCGACTTGTCGAATTATTAGTAACGCGACAGGCTTGCACTTGAGCCTAGATAGAACGCATTTTTGAGACAAATTCTATGTCGTGTCAAGTTTTTGGCGCCGTTGCCGGGGATTGTCAATTGGTATAATTTAGGAAAGTGATTTTAATCCTAAAGTGATTTCCCAAAAAAAAAAAAAAAAAATTATTCTAATCTCTTATTCGAGTACATGCAGAATTCATCTCCCACCCAAGTTCACGAAAATCCTATTGCCGAAGCAAATTCTGAAAATTCTCACACCACTGATTCTCCTCATTTTTGGGTTCCACCTCCATTGCCTAATAATTCAATCACAAGTCGCCCATTGAGTCAAACACTGAGTGAGGGTTCTGAATCGTTGGGTAGCAATATGTCGGTGCACGGTAGTGTTGGTGTTGGTGCTGGAGAGGAAGAAATACCATATCTCCCCTTGAAAGATCTTTTATTTCCAAAACGAACTCCTGGTTGCATTTTACTTTCGTATAATGCCGGTCAGTTCCACTTTCGAAATGGTATGATTCAAATTCTTCCCACATTTCACGGGATGGATTCGGAAAAAATCATATCTCCATATTAGAGAGTTCGAGGAAGCATGTGAGACGTTTGGTGACCAAGCTTTCCCACAAGATGTTATCCGGTTAAAGTTTTTCCCTTTTTCCTTAAAGGATAAAGCCAAGACTTGGTTATGGTCACTACCCCCGAATTCTGTGTTATCCTGGCGAGATATGCAAACCAAGTTTCTCTCCAAGTTCTTTCCACAACACAAAACCAATTCTGTCAAAGCTCAAATACTAGCTTTTCGACAAAATGAGAATGAGGCTTTCGACAAGTGTTGGGAGATATTTCAGGAGTTAGTTAGTGCTTGCCCACATTAGGGATTCCAAAAACATCATCTTATTTCATTTTTCCATCAAGGCCTTACTTTAGCATCTAAACAACTTGTTCAAACCATGTGGGAAAGACCTTTTTGGGAGTTAGATTCGAGAGATGCCGAGGCTCATCTGAAATATGTAGCGGAGACTACACAAGCATGGGATGTTTCTGACCCCAATAGTCAAAATAAAAATTGACAAGTGTCCAACTTCTCTGCTGCGTCCGGTATTTATCACTTGGACAAGGACACGTTGTTAGATCGAAAATTTGACCAATTGGAAAATAATTTCAGAGACATGCTTGAAGTGCGATTAAAAGAAGTAGCTGGACCCGTGCAAGCCGGAAAGGAGAAAGTGTGTGCCATTTGTGCTGCTGGTCATTCTACTAAAGGATGTCCTACCATCCCTGCATACAAGGCAATGTACACTGAACAAGTTGAGGAGATAGGGGGGTTTCGCAGAAATTTTAATGCAACATAAGGGAATGCATACAATCAATCTTGGAGGACTCATCCTGGTTTCAACTATGGACAACCACAAGGGGAGATGGCTCCTAACCCACATGTGACCCCACCCCCTTCAATTTCAGCAATTGGCTCCTCCGATGCAAGATCCTATGCAGGTACCACCTCCTGGTCCGTATGTCGCTCCACCTAGGCGATCTCTTGAGGATAATCTGAATCAATTCATCCAATCTCAAAAGGAGATCAATGCTAAGTATGATCGAATGTTCACGAAAATTCATACTAGCATCTCTAGGTTGCAATCTGCAGTGAATACTCAAGAAAAGGGTAAATTCTCAGCTCAAGGCCAAAGACCCCCTCTTTAAGGACAAACCACAGTTAGCTCCACATCATCGAATTTGGAAGAACAATGTCAAGCTGTCACTACCCTCCGTAGTGGCCGCGTAATTGATCTAGCGCCAACACTTCCTAAGCAATCTAAAGCTAAGGAAGCGTCGGAATCTGAGGAGACTCCATTGCACATGGAAGATAAAGATGAGGAGAAATTGAAGTAAAGATGCCCATTATTGCTCCCTTCCCTCAACGCTTAGCACCCCCCAAAAAAGGGGCTTCGCGTACGGAAGTGTTAGATGTTTTGAAGCAAGTAAACTTGCCGTTTCTGGATGCTATCCAACAAATTTCAGCATATGCTAAAGTCATCAAAGATATTTTGACTGTCAAACGACGACTCAAGGTGAAGAAGAACGTTTTATTGGCACAAAATGTGAGCTCAGTCCTTCTTAATGATCTTCCACCAAAATTCAAGGATCCCGGTGCACCCACAATTTCGTGTGTCATAGGAGAGAGTAGAGTGGAAAAAGCATTGCTTGATTTAGGTGCGAGTGTGAACATCCTTCCGTACTCTATCTATAAGCAACTTGATTTAGGTGATCTAAAACCTACCCGAATCACTCTATAGTTAGCTGATCGAACAGTGAAAGTGCCTCGTGGGGTTGTGGAGGACGTGATAGTTCAAGTGGACACGTTCTACTTCCCTGTTGATTTTGTCATTTGGGACACTGAGCCTTCTCCCCATGCGAGAAATCATGTTCCAATAATATTGGGCCGTTCATTTTTAGCTACTGCTAATGCTTTGATCAATACACGGAATGACCAAATGTAACTCACTTTTGGAAACATGACTCTCGAGACTAATATTTTCAATGTCACGAACCAAATGGGTGATGAGGATGAAATTCTTGAAGTTGATCTTATTGAAGAAGTGGTGGATGAGAACATCGAGAAGATCATAGGAGGAGATGCACTGGAAGTTTATTTAGTGCAAATTGGTGAGAATAAGAGTCCTTATACAGAGTTTGAGCGTGAGGTGGAAGAGTTGGAAACTTGGTTACAAGAAGAAGGAGTTCTGAGAATTTAAGAGATGTTGACTGGATTTCTAGATTTGAAGAATTACCCCTGAGGGAGTCACCCATGATCCCCTCCGAAAATAGATTTCCTAGTCTTGAGTTAAAGAAACTACCCTCTCATGTCAAATATGCTTTTCTGGGAGATAATGATACATTCCCTGTTGTGGTTTCTTCCAGTTTAAAAAAAGAGCAGGAGGGCATGTTGTTGAATGTGTTACGAAATCATAGAAGTGCGTTTGGTTGGACTATAGAAGATTTGAAAGGTATAAATCCATTAATTTGTACCCGTAAAATCCATCTTGAGGAAGAGGTGAAGCCCTCGCGTGAGATGCAAAGGCGACTAAACCCAACCATGAAAGATGTAGTTCGATCGGAAATCATCAAATTGCTAGATGCTGGGATTATCTATCCCATTTCTGATAGTAAATGGGTGATCCCAATTCAGGTTGTTCCGAAAAATTGGGGTATGACCGTGGTTGAAAACGCTAAGGGAGAATTAATACCTCAATGCACCACCACCGGGTGACGTGTTTGCGTTGACTATCGAAAGCTCAATGTCGGAACCAGAAAAGACCATTTTCCTTTGCTGTTCATCGATCAAGTGATTGAACGAGTTGCGAGCCATCCTTACTACTGTTTCCTAGATGGGTATTCTGGCTATAATCAGATTGAAGTGGGTGTACTTGATCAAGAAAAGACGACTTTTACATATCCGTTTGGCACGTTTGCCTACAAACGTATGCCTTTTGGGCTATGTAATGCGCTAGTAACTTTTCAAAGGTGCATGCTAAGTCTCTTTAGAGACATGATAGAAAAAGGTCTTGAGGTGTTCATGGACGATTTCAGCATTTTCGGTCCATCTTTCGACCAATGTTTAGCTAATCTTGAAAGAGTTCTATTCCGGTGTGTGGAAAAAGACTTAGTCCTCAATTGGGAAAAATGCCATTTTATGGTCACCGAGGGCATAGTTTTAGGCCACATAGTCTCATCTAGGGGAATTGAGGTTGATCGAGCAAAAATAGAAGTAATAGCTGAGTTACCCCCGCTAAAATCGCTTAAAGATGTGAGGTTCTTCCTAAACCATGCTGGATTTTATAGGAGATTTATCAAAGACTTTAGCCCCATCGCTAGACCTTTGAGTAATATTCTCATGAAGGACACTCCGTTTGAATGGAATAAAGCATGCCAAGAAGCTTTTGATAAACTTAAAAGCATGCTAATTTCCGCTCCTTTCATGCAAGCTCCTGACTGGTCACTTCCATTCGAGCTCATGTGTGATGCAAATGATTACGCGATTGGGGCTGTTCTTGGACAAAGAAAGGACAAGAAAGCTCATGTTATTTACTATGCTAGTAGGACATTATTTGGCCCCTAGCTTAACTACTCTACCACTGTGAAAGAATTACTAGCAGTCATTTTTGCGCTCCACAAATTCAGCTCTTACATTGTTGGGTCACCCATCATTTGCTTCACTGATCACTCAGCCCTCAAATATCTTTTGACCAAGAAAGATTCCAAACCGCGTTTAATAAGGTGGATCCTACTCTTACAGGAGTTTAATCTCTCGATTCAAGATAAGAAAGGAGTAGAAAACGTCGTTGCTGACCATTTGTCACACCTTTCGTCCGACGTACCTATTGATCCTATTCCCATAGACGAGTATTTTCGGATGAAAATCTATTTGCTACTTCTTCTCTCCCCTGGTTTACGGATATAGTCAATTATCTTGTCACTGGAGTTATTACCTCGAATTGGACTCCGCAAGAGAGAAGGAAGTTCATTACATGGCCACGCATGTTCTTTTACGATGATCCATATTTGTTTAAGTATTGTGCTGATCAAATCATCTGAAAATGTGTACCTGACGAAGAAATCCAAGGGGTAATTCAATTTTGTCATACGGAAGCATGTGGAGGTCATTTATCCAAAAATAAAACTGCTGCAAAAATCCTGCAAAGCGGTCTCTACTGGCCCACAATCTTCCGGGATGTGAATACTTTTTGCAAATCATGCGATAGATGCCAAAGAATTGGAGCTATTACTCGTCGGGACATGATGCCATTGACCCCAATACTTGTCTTAAAATTGTTTGATTGCTGGGGTATTGACTTCATGGGGCCCTTTCCCCCGTCTTTTGGTTTTCTATACATCCTCGTCGCTGTAGACTACGTCTCAAAATGGGTAGAGGCCATAGCTACAAGGACGAATGACAATAAGGTGGTGATAAAATTCATTCAAGAAAACATACTTTCTCGATTCAGAGTGACTAAGGCTATAATCAGTGATAATGGTACTCATTTTTGCAATAGGCATATGGAAAAGCTAATGTGAAAGTATGGAGTTGCCCATAAAGTTGGAACAACTTATCACCCTCAATCGAATGGCCAGGCCGAGCTCGCCAATCGGGAAATAAAAAATATCTTGGAAAAGACAGTCGAACCTAATAGGAAAGACTGGTCTCTCAGATTGGATGATGCGCTCTGGGCGTATAGAACTACATACGAGAATCCCCTTGGGATGTCCCCATTTCGTTTTGTATATGGAAAGCCTTGTCATCTTCCAGTTGAAATTGAACACAAAGCGTATTGGGCTATCAAAAGGGTGAACTTTAACATGGAAAAAGCCGGTGAAACACGTAAATTTCAGTTGAACGAGTTGGAAGAAATATGCAATGATGCGTATGAAAGTGCTAAAATCTCCAAAGAATGAATGAAACGAGCTCACGACAGAATCATTCGACGGAAGGAATTTCATTCGGGACAAAAAGTACTTCTCTACAACTCGAGGTTGCACTTGTTTCCCAGAAAATTGCGGTCACGATGGTCAGGTCCATTCATTGTGAAGGAAGTATTTCCCCATGGAGCTGTTGAACTAGAGGATCAAAAAGGGGGAAAAACATTCAAGGTCAACGGGCATCGTCTGAAGCCATATTTGGAAGCAGTCGTTATGGAACCCGACACAATCTGGTTGTCGGACCCCATTTATGGGGATTGACTGTAAAAGAAAGGAGAGGTCGTCGCACCCCCGACGTGTATGGGGTGAATGTTGTGTATAATAGTCTTAGGATGTTAGGAGTCGTCGATATGTGTCATAACCGGAGTAGGGAATCGAATACATGTCTTGGGGGTGTTTCAAGTTTCGGTGAGAGTTTCGAGAGTTTTGAGGATCAATTGTATTGAAGGAAGTAGTGGAGTGGAAAAATCAGGATAAAAATCTCAACAGAAGTTAATTAGGGGAATTTCTAAAATTCAACAGACCGGATCGGTCCGACCCTGAATAAAAAGAACCGATCCGGTACAATCGGACCGGTTCGGTCTAAAACTGAATCGATCCGATCATCTGCAGTCGCGCCCCTTCTCGAGGTTAAAACCTTTTCAATCCACACCTCATTCATTCCCCCAATCCCTTTCTCTCCCTAAAAATTTCGTCCCCTCTATTTCCCCCCATCCATTCCCCCCTTTTCCATCAACCCAACTATAAATAGCCACATCCCCCATCCCAATTCCTTCACACCTTCATCACCATTTTCTTCTCACTTTCTGTCTAATTCTTCCATACCCATGGCTGCTCCCCAGAAGTATAATTCCATTGAAGTCCTGCCAGACGGCAATGGCGAATATCGTTCCCGCTGTGAAGCAATTTAGTGCCGTCGTTTCTTCGGTCCGAGAAGGAAAATCCACATCGAGCGCCAAGTGCTTTGGGATCAGCTGCCTAATTCTGTCACAGGCATGTTCATGTCACGAGGATGGTGCAGATTTTTCAATGAACCTTACGAGGCTCTTTGGGAGAATGAAGTGCATCAGTTTTATGGTACACTCGTACGCACCGCTGATTTCGAATCTCAAGCCTTTGTAGACTCGACTCCGATACCGTTCTCACTTGAAATTATGTCCTAGAAACTTGAGTATAAAGGTGTGGTCACTCCAGCCCAATTTTCTTATCCTAGTCCTGATACCGTTCTAACCAAAGCTGTTTGCATCTCTCGCATCGCGCCGGGTGCGGTTTGGGATACCGAGACATTTCCTGTTGGTCGGTTACCTGACAAGGCAAACATCACCTTCATCATCGTTTGTGCCAATATTTTGCAAACTTCAAATGATTCGGCTATGCGCCCGCGTCAAGCTACTATGATGTATCATCTGTTTGACCATGCAACTGTCATCAATTTGGCCCGCACGTTTTACAGTGATATCATATTTGCGGCGTACGACCAAAAGGGTAGGGCCCCTCTTCCTTATGGCCGTCTCATTACCTCCTTTCTTAAGGATGCCAGAATTGTTCCACCGTAAGATCTTATCAAATTGCCCAAGCCACTTGGACAAGAATCCCGCACTCGAAGTGATAAGCAAATCCAACTGATCCGTGCGCGGCGAGGAGGCAATGATGACTCAAGTGATGAGGAGGCTGATTCGGAAGAGGACATTGTTGATGAAGATGTGGAGATGGAAGAAGGTGAGGAGGAATAGTATGATGAAACTGCTGATCCAGATTATGTTCCGGTTGGTATGGGTTTGACTGAGCGCGTTCTTTCTCTTGAGACGCGTTTTGACGGGTTTATGACATCATATGAGAGGGACATGAGTTTGGTACTGCGTATGCAGGCTAATTTGTACCGTCTCCAGTCGGGTCCCGAGGCCTCCCTTCCTGCCTATTACTATAATCCATATGACCCTGCTGCCCCCGGACCTTCCCTCCCTCCACCCACCCCTTAGGTAGCCCCGATCCTCCGGTTATGTTGTATTATTCCTGTTGGTTATCCTTTGCTTACACATTTGTGTTGTAATATATAGTTTTAGTATGGTATTTGCTTGTTTTATTTATCACACTTCTTATTTTGTCCTATTTTGCTCTATCGTCTATTTGATTGCGGACAATGCAAATCACTAAGTTAGGGGGGATGATAAGTGTGTATTCATAAAACTTCGCATATATATAAAAAAAGAAATATATATATATATATATATATATATATATATATATATATATATATATATATATATATCTTCAAAATAAATAAAAATTGGAATTTAAATTTTTCAAAAATATCACCTTTATTCTATTTAAAGTCTCAAATTGTTAACAATCAATTACACTAAGCCAAAATTGACCGAAGATGAAAATTGAAAGAAAATTGATGACTTAACGAATAAGTGTGGAGATTGATCAAACCCGGTGAGATTTCGGGCCTTTCAAATTTTTATGAGTTTTTAAATCAATCCGAGTTTATGATTAACTCAAAGTTCTTTTCAGCGTTTTAATAAGTCGTTGATGATCTCAATCCTTTATTTTGATCGGTTATGGGAAATGTGTGAAATGTTGTCTCGAAATTCGTGCTAAATATATCTCTAAACTTAATTAATCTCGAGATGGATATGGTAATGTGATGAGCAATTTGGACAATGAAGTAGGCCCTCGCTTGTTACCCAAAAACATTAGCCATAAAAAGATGTGAAAAAATTATCCCTTTGCAACCCACTTTGAGCCTAATATAATATTTCCCTTTCGTTTGATAACCCGAAAAACCCAATTAGCCCGAAATTGTGAAAATTGCATATTCATATAAAGTCCGAAAAGTGCATAAGAAAGGGCAAAAAAAGAAAAATAAAATAAAAAAAAGAAAAAAAGAAAAAAAAATAGAATAGAAAAGGAAAGAGAAAAATGAGCAAATGCCCGAAAAAGCACTAATGGACGTCATAAGGACATTTTCCAATTTTGAACATTCCGTCCATTTCCATCTTTACCCCTTACACCTTATAACCCAAAAAAGTCCTAACCGAGTTCGAATTGCGGAATTGATTACCACGTGGAGAGATAAGCTACAAAAAGATAATATGAGAGATTAAATGGTGTGAACTAGAGGCGATGTTCCCGTTTCCTAATAACTGTACATCGATGATGAGATATTTGCACCATATATTTTCTTCTTTTCAATTTTGTATGCATGAATTTGTGTCCATTATATTTACTCTTTATATCATGCATACCGAGAGAAAATAGCCACAATCCGAGATATTCGTTTGTGAGTGTATCCGTAAGAATTTGAATCAAAACGAATTTTCGAAAAGTAACGTAATGCTCAATCGGTGGAAATTTGAGGTTTAATTTTTGGCTTCGCACACACACACTCTGGTTTGAGACATCTGAATATGAATTGATGGTGATTATTTTTTGAAAAATTTAAATTGTACAATTTTTAAATATTTTGATACTTATTTGAGTCAATAAAGAATTTTGTGGGTATATTCACTGCAAACCCTCACGAGACAAAACTCATCCTACTAGGGTAACCTAGGGGTTTAAAGGGTTGTTGCATATGCTCAATGCAATCGCATGCCTGCGAAAGTGGAATTTTAAAGGAATTCTCAAAAATAGAACTTTGGGTAGCTTCATTTACATTGCCCGGGACGTGCAAAGTCCTAAGTTAGTGGGATTTGACCAAGCACAAAATTCTTCTGAATTTGGCCCCTAAAGTTAGTGATTTTGATATCTCGAACAAGGTAATTGAATCATTTTTATTCCATATCATTTCCATTGACTATTTCTAATAAGTACCCCGAGTTTTGTGTATTTCTGATGGATTTTACAAGAATTTAGTGCAAGAAAAGAGAGAAAGAAACCAGAAGAAAGGAAAAGAACAAAGGAAGAAAAGTTAAAGGGCAAAAGCATAAATTTATACCCGGAGTTCGGATTCGACGCCTAAAGGAAAGTTGAAGATCTTGATTTCACAAGAGCATAGGAAGAAACGACACTCAAATCAGAGCTTGAAATCAAAAGTTATGGCCAGTCAAAGATGGAAAGAAAAAGTCAACATTGAAGAAAATCGGACCGATCCGGTAGATTTCGGACCGATCCGAAATGTCACAATTCTAGTAGACCCCGGATTGATGTCGAACCGATAATAGCCGAACCGATCCGGTGGAAATAAAAAAGAACCGATCCGGTGGCTGAAAATTGAACCGATCCGAGGGGATCCGGACCGGTCCGGGTGTGCGAAATCCTGGCATTAATTATGAAGATTAAGAGGTGCATATCTGGCAGAATCTTGCACAACTACCGATTCTACCTGTCAAAATTCGTGCTAGTTGGTGCTATAAAAGACCAAGCCCTACCTCATTCCAGGGGGAATCGAATTAGAGAGAGAAATTCAGAAGTTAGGAAATCTTTTTAGAAGTTTTCATAAACCCTAGTTTGTAAGGCTGATTAAGAAGAAGTTTTCCGGATTCAAGTCATTTGATTTTCCTGTTGCTGAATACAAGTATAAAATTTCCATTCTCTTAGTTATTCTTTCTTTTCAATTCAACTCTTGATTGTTTTGTAATTTGTTACCAATGTTTGCTAGATCCATAATTCCATGTATTGGTATGAATTTGTTTTATAGAAAAATCATGTCCAGCTAAATTCTCAAGGGCTGGGGTACATGAATTCATTCCGAGGTGAATTACCCATGTAGAAAATAGAGGGTAAATTAAATCTTGCCTGAATCGTGTATGGAAATTATATGAACATAGCCAATCTTTTAATCTCTCTTGCCCTAGGTACTTGGGATGTTTAAGAACGCTATGCAAGTGAAATTGTCCATTCACCTCTTTATATGTACCTTTGATTTCATATGATGTGGGCTAGATCCCTCATATATGTAATGCTTAGGATCTATAAAGATTGGATTTAGTCAAAAATTTCAATTTACAGTTCTAGTATTCTATACGGTAATTTACTAAGGTTTGAGGGATTGTACCGCACCCTATTTTCTCTCATTTTCAAATCTAATTTCTCTACAATTCTTTATATTTTTGTGCACATTCTATTTCATCACCAATTGGAAATTTACAACCATCAATCATCTTTTCATTTTTTTAGAGGAATCATTCCAAGGTTAAATAACTATTCCTATAAAAGTGCCAATTTTTTATCCTTGTGGATACGATCCCGACTTGTCGGATTATTAGTAACGCGACAGGTTTGCACTTGAGCCTATATAGAACGCATTTTTGAGACAAATTCTATGTCGTGTCAAGTTTTTGGCGCCGTTACCGGGGATTGTCAATTGGTATAATTTAGGAAAGTGATTTTAATCCTAAAGTTATTTCCAAAAAAAAAATAAAAATAAATTATTCTAATCTCTTATGCGAGTACATGCATAATTCATCTCCCACCCAAGTTCACGAAAATCCTATTGCCGAAGCAAATTCTGAAAATTCTCACACCACTGATTCTCCTCATTTTTGGGTTCCACCTCCATCGCCTAATAATTCAATCACAAGTCGCTCCTTGAGTCAAACACTGAGTGAGGGTTCTGAATCGTTGGGTAGCAATATGTCGGTGCACGGTAGTGTTGGTGTTGGTGCTGGAGAGGAAGAAATACCATATCTCCCCTTGAAAGATCTTTTATTTCCAGAGAGAACTGTTACCCCTGGTTGCATTTTACTCCCGTATAATGCCGATCAGTTCCACTTTCAAAATGGTATGATTCAAATTCTTCCCACATTTCACGGGATGGATTCAGAAAAAACCATATCTCCATATTAGAGAGTTCGAGGAAGCATGTGAGACGTTTGGTGACCAAGCTTGCCCACAAGATGTTATCCGGTTAAAGGTTTTCCCTTTTTCCTTAAAGGATAAAGCCAAGACTTGGTTATGGTCACTACCCCCGAATTCTGTGTTATCCTGGCGAGATATGCAAACCAAGTTTCTCTCCAAGTTCTTTCCACAACACAAAACCAATTCTGTCAAAGCTCAAATACTAGCTTTTTGACAAAATGAGAATGAGGCTTTCGACAAGTGTTGGGATAGATTTCAGGAGTTAGTTAGTGCTTGTCCACATCAGGGATTCGAAAAACATCATCTTATTTCATTTTTCCATCAAGGCCTTACTTTAGCATCTAAACAACTTGTTCAAACCATGTGGGAAAGACCTTTTTGGGAGTTAGATTCGAGAGATGCTGAGGATCATCTGAAATATGTAGCGGAGACTACACAAGCATGAGATGTTTCTGACCCCAATAGTCAAAATAAAAATCGACAAGTGTCCAACTTCTCTGTTGCGTCCGGTATTTATCACTTGGACAAGGACACGTTGTTAGATCGAAAATTTGACCAATTGGAAAAGAATTTCAGATACATGCTTGAAGTACGATTAAAAGAAGTAGCTGGACCCATGCAAGCCAGAAAGGAGAAAGTGTGTGCCATTTGTGCTGCTGGTCATTCTAGTAAAGGATGTCCTACCATCCCTGCATACAAGGCAATGTACATTGAACAAGTTGAGGAGATAGAGGGGTTTCGCGGAAATTTTAATGCACCGCAAGGGAATGCATACAATCAATCTTGGAGGACTCATCCTGGTTTCAACTATGGACAACCACAAGGGGAGATGGCTCCTAACCCACATGTGACCCCACCTCCCCTCAATTTCAGCAATTGGCTCCTCCGATGCAAGATCCTATACAGGTACCACATCCTGGTCCGTTTGTCGTTCCACCTAGGCGATCTCTTGAAGATAATCTGAATCAATTCATCCAATCTCAAAAGGAGAGCAATGCTAAGTATGATCGAATGTTCACGGAAATTCATACTAGCATCTCTAGGTTGCAATCTGCAGTGAATACTCAAGAAAAGGGTAAATTCACAGCTCAAGGCCAATGACCCCCTCTTCAAGGACAAACCACAGTTAGCTCCACATCATCGGATTTGGCAAAACAATGTCAAGCTGTCACTACCCTCCATAGTGGTCGAGTAATGGATCTAGCGCCAACACTTCCTAAGCAATCTAAAGCTAAGGAAGCGTCGGAATCTGAGGATAATCCATTGCACATGGAAGATAAAGATGAGGAAGTTGAACCTGAAATTGAAGTAAGGCTGCCCACTGCTGCTCCCTTCCCTCAACGCTTATCACCACCCAAAAATAATTAAATGAGTTGTTATTTGGTGAGGCATTTATAATATTTGAGATTTATTTGAATTATTATTTGAAATGTTATTTGAGATTCTTGAATTATTATTGACTGTTGAATTTGAACATTTAGATGGGCATTGAGTTGGTTGGCCCTAAGCATTTCTAACATTTAGGGTTGTGATTCTACCTAATATAAATAAGATATAAATGAAATATATTTACTATGAAAATATAAATAAAACGAAAATAAAACATACTGTAAATTTTAAAAACTTGTTGTTAAACAATTAATAATGTGAAATGAATCATTACTATGTATAAATCATCACCATAAACATTATTTGATGATTCAAATTTACAATAAATTAGATTTTACCCGCGTGATATAATAATACGGTTGGAAGCAATCTTACACTCAACGCCAATTACCAAATAAACTCTTTAGTGTTGTGATACTACCGAATATAAATGAAACATACTTACCAGGGAAATATTAATAAAATAATATGCATAGATACTAGCCTTCTATGTCTTATGCGTACACATTCAATAGCCTTTAGACCTGTTTGAGAGTCATTAATGAGATCTCTCGAATTGTTCCGTTTGGACAGTTTGGGATAACATAGTTTCTGTATAATAATGTTCTTAGTGGCTTAAAGTTGTTGGCTTAGACTTGTTACTTTTGGGGGAAGTTCTATTGCCGTCTCTTGCTGTTCTCTGGGTACATACTAGATTATGTGGTGTTAAGTGTTATTTCAATTGATAAATTGAAATAACACTTGCACTTACAAATCTATGTTGTGTACTTCGAGAACTATGGGGATATGCTGTCGAATGTTTCACAAATTAGAACAATGTGGATGTGTTGCTAAGTATATTACAGAAATATGAGGTCTTGAATGGGATAGGACCACTCACCCTTTATTCATATTATTTTTATCATATAACACCAAAGGATGAAATGTCAATCTTGTATAAAACATTTATTGAAAACTAAATTTTCACACTTTTGTTTATACCAATCCATGAATATATGCTTCTTACCCATAATAGGTGATTGTTTGTAGTAGCTGTGATGGGATATCCTCTATACAAAGAGTGTATTGGTGAGACAAATAGATTGGGGGATGTATTTCACAAAGGTGCTAATGAATTTGTGAAATACGCTAAGAGATGTCGTAATGATGAAGAGTTCATGTGTCCGTATGCTAAGTGTAGGAATGGTAAGGTGTCGTGATGATGAAGGTTCCACCTAATTTTTCATCCAACTTGAAAATAATTGTGAATTATGCTACCCATGATTTACATAAGTGGAAGTTCCATGATTGGCATGTGATCATGCAATTAGTTCCTCTGTTGTTTAAGCACTATCTCTCCAAGCACAAGGATTTTTGGAGGGCCATTATGCAAATTAACATCTACTTCACACTTTTATGTGAGAATATAGTCAATCGAGAGCGCATGTTGGCCGCAAACATAGTCAACCGAAGCGATTTTGGAGAAGTACTTTCCCCCATCATTTTTGACATAAATGTTCACTTATTGGTACACTTATGTGACGAGGCACTTATTTGTGGCTCATTAGGATATCGATGGATGTATCCGATTGGAAAATTGATGAAAGATTTCAAAGATTACATAAAAAATACACAATACATTGTAGGATCAATTTCAGAGGAATACATCACTATCGAGTCATCAATCTACACTCTGGAATATATGCCCGACCCAAGCAACGTGGATAACAGTGATGAGTTCATCGATGAGGGTGGTCAGCTGATGGGCAAGTAAGTGAAATTAACAAGTTTACAATATGAACAAGTAGCTCCTTATCTATTTGACACACATGAAGATGTCGAAGAATGTAAAAGTAAGTTTATATTCTTTTAACTTTTATATTAAAATACATAATAAATTAATACTTTCGTCACGATCAATGCAGGAAATATGATGCGTGTGGGAACAATAAAAGACAAAAAATAATGGCACAATTAGTCAACGAATTAAGGTTCTGGGTGTCACGCGAGGTAATTATAATGAGAATGTCTCTTATTAAATGTCATATTACAATAAATATTTAAAACTAACCTAATTAATTTATCTATAATCTCAGCTCTTAAAAACGGGCGATGCGACATTAAGGCTTACTCATCTAGCCACTGAATCCTTTTTATGGCACATTAGTACAAAAAGTATCGATTGAACGGCTACGTATTTGGTGAAAGGATATACGAGGAAAATATAAATGCACAGAACTTGGTCATTTCATATAATGCTTTTACTTATTTTCAAGTGAGCGTGGATGATAAAAACCTCGTGGAAGCTGAAATGACCTACTATGGTGTAATTCGAAATATATTTGAATTGAACTATAGAAGCTTCAAAGAGGTTGTGTTTTATTGTGATTGGGTAAGAGTTGAGGATAAAAATGCTTGGAAAGTTGATCTTGGTACGAATTTGATCATGGTTGACTTGTCCAAATTTAAGAGCAATGAGGACGTGAGCGATGAGCCGTTTATTTGTGCTTTTCAAAAGTTCAAGCAAGTGCTTTACTTGGAGTATATCAACAATGAGCCGTGGTCAATCGTCCTACACATGCCAAAGTGTCTAACCAGTAGTGTTGATGAATTGGCTGCTTGTACCGAATATCAATTCATTTTAGACGATAACCCGAATTTGAAACAATTTTTAGATTTCTAATAAGTATTCTAATTATTTGAAACAATTGTTAGAATTGTAATAACCAGTAACATGTATTCTTCTAATGCTTTATTATTATCAGACGATTGTTTAATGCTTTTAATTCATTTGGACTTGATCATTTTCTATGGATTTAAATCAAAATTGATTTTTTGGTTAATGAATATGTTAATTTGGATTTTAGTCACTTTAAGCATTAATTCAAAGTCAGTGACATGACTTGAATTTGAAACAATATTTAGATTTGTAATAAGTATTCCAATTATTTGAAACAGTGCTTAGTTTGATTTATGATATGGATTTGTATTCTTATAATGTCGTTAATTTGTATTCTTCTATTGCTTTGTTATTATCGAATGACAATTTAATATTTTTATTCATTTATCTGTGATAATTTTTTCATATACATGTTTCTACAAATAACAACAATTTTTGCACTAAATGTCTTCATCAAGGTGATAGGGTAGCGGAGGTGAGGAAGAATTGTTTGCCACTAGGCCCCCAAAATGGAAAAAATTGGCATCCTTCATTGAGAACAAGATGGCCTTACATGCTAGATCACTAGAGTTGCTCAAGACGATTGTCAGCCCCGGGTACACGAATTGGAGAAAGGTGCCCTACGAGCTCAATATGTCCATATGAGGGGGCATTACATGTCGTTACTCACTTTATTTTTTATTTATATTTTATTATATATTGTAATATAAATACAACTAACTCACTTTCTTTTTATTTTGTATTTATTTGACAAGAACAATTTGGATTGCCCCCACATGTCCGCAACACCACGTTCAAATAATTGAGAGATCAATACAAAACGTGGAAGAAAGACATGCGTGCACGATACTTTGACCGGGATCGGGAGTCCATCTTGAGGGTTAGGGACACAATACCACCGAAGGAGCCAATCTCATTGGCAAGCTGGCAGCAGTTTGTTGACAATGAGATCTCGGATATTTAGTTGTCCTCTCGCGAATCGGAGAGGGCAAATCAGGTAAAAAAGGTCTACTTGCACTAATCCATGCGTACGTCTTACTCCGAGGTGGAGCACAAGATGGTAAGTTTTAATTTTCTTTCATTTTAGTTTTATGTTATTCTAATTTAGCATTATTTTGCATTAATTACTAATTTTGCATTATGGTATTTCAGGAGCGGGGTTAGGCCCTGGGGTAAGGCCACATAGGCTCGATGCCTATATAGAAATTTGACCAAAGAAGAGGAAGGATAAGGTAGAATCCCCGAGCATGGCGTCCACAATTGTAAGTTATAAAAATATCTTATAATTGTGTAGTTTTTTTAATTACGTTATAATTTTTTATTAACTTATATAATTGTTGATACCAAATTTAGTCTGCTGACATGGCTCAATAAAGTGAAGACACATGGAAATCTACGTGGCAACAACAAGCATTTTCGAGGAACTCACATGCTCCGAGAAACCATACTACAACGAGGAGCACTGATTCCCAGAGGAACTCATACGCTCCGAGGAACAAGAACTCTCCGAGGAACTCTTGAGTACCGAGAAGCTTAGGCGGTCCGAACTGCACCTTGAACAAAGAATTAATAGCTGGATAACCAACAGTTTGACTGGTCATTAAATGCTTATCATTCAGATGTATACGCTTAAGGGACATTTAATATATTACCCTTTCACATGTACAACATTGAATGTATTACCCTTTCACATTACAGCCTCAAGGCTATAAATACATTGTACAATCCTCATTGTAAGGGGATCGGAATTTCTTGAGATAACTTGTAATCGAGAATTCCCATACAATCAGCAATACCATAACAGTGGACGTAGGCCATTCTTATAAGGCTGAACCACTTTAAAAATTCTTTATCTCAAGTGCTCGGGGTGGGTCACAAGAGGCGGACAAGGGTGTGAGCTCTCGGGGGGGGGGGGGGGGGGGAGTCGAGGCTCACCGGATTGAGACGAGCAATACCGGGTTGGCTCATAAGGTGGACACCCATGACAAGAAGTTAAAAAGGTTGAAGCAAATGATCCATAATATGTTAAATATCCAGTCTGGTTAGCAAATGTGGTGATGGTGAAAAAGAAGAATAACAAATGGAGGATGTGTGTAGACTTCACCGGCCTCAATAAAGCATGTCCAAAGGATCATTTTTTATTTCCCCGAATTGATCAACTAGTGGATGCTACCTCAGGACACGATCTGCTGAGCTTCATGGATGCTTATAATGGCTACAATCAGATTAAAATGAAACCTGAAGACAGGGAGAGTACTTCTTTCATTCCCTAGGGGAACTTATTGTTATAATGTTATGCCTTTTGGTTTGAAAAATGCAGGTGCAACACATCAGTGGCTGATGAACAAAGTCTTTGCTGAACAAATCAGTTGCAATATGGAAGTCTATGTTGACGATATGCTGACAAAGAGAAAGAAAGATGCCGATCATCTAGTTGACTTAAGTCAGACTTGTGATCAACTAGATAAATATCAAATGAAGCTGAACCCGACGAAGTGCATATTTGGAGTACGAGAAGGTATGTTTCTCGGATACATTGTCAACCAACAAGGCATTGAAGCAAATCCTGAAAAGATCAAAGCTCTATTAGGGCTGCAATCTCCAACGACGAAGAAAGAGGTGCAAAGTCTTACAGGACGAGTAGCAGCACTCAACAGATTTGTATCGCGAGCAATTGATCGATGTCTCCCATTCTTCAAGACACTCCGAAAGACTTTTGAGTGGAAAAATGAATGTGAGAAGGCTTTTCAAGACTTGAAGAAATATTTGGGAGCACCTCCACTGTTGTCTAGGCCGGTGATGGGAGAAAAACTGTACTTGTATCTAGCAGTATCGGAGAATGCAGTTAGCTCGGCGTTGATAAGAGTGGAGAATGGAGTACAAAAACCAATCTATTACACAAGTAAGGCCTTCCGAGGAGCAGAGACCAGATATCCAAGGCTGGAAAAGTTAGCACTTGCACTGATTGAGGCGAGTAGGAGAATGAGGCCATACTTCCAGGCTCATACTATAGTCGTATATACTGATATGCCGTTGAGGCAAGCCCTTCATAAACCAGAAAAATTAGGGAGATTGATGTACTAGGAAATAGAGCTCGGTGAATACGATATAGTCTATGAACCCAGATCATCGCTTAAAGGGCAAGCTGTAGCGGATTTTATAGCAGAGTTCACCTATCCTGATACCCCCGAGGAGCAAAAGTTGCTCGCTGATCAACCTGTGGATGTTACAGGATCAACAAACACAAGCTCAGACCAACTCCGATTGGTAAAAGGGCAAGTGGATGTTACAGGATCATCAAATTCGAGCTCAGACCAACTGCGGTTGGTAAAAGGGCAAGAAAAGATGGTCGACGAAGAGCGAGAAGTATTAGGGGAAGATGAAAGGAAGCAACAAATATTTCACCGAGGAACTCTGTCAGATCAGAAGTTTGAAGACGAGTTACTTATATGGAGGCTATATGTAGATGGCTCATCTTGCACAACAGGTAGTGGGGCAGGGATAGTTTTGAGAACTCCGGACGAGGTCGACATGGAATACGCCCTACGTTTCCAATTCAAAGCTTCCAATAATGAGGCTGAGTATGAGGCTATGATTGCAGGTCTTAATTTGGCAAAAATTATGGAGGTGCAGCAGATTATTGTCTTTAGTGATTCTCAATTAATCGTAAATCAAATGTTGGGAATATATGCAGCCAAAGGAGAATTAATGATCAAGTACCATGCAAAGGTGATGGAGTTGGTATCAGAATTAGCTGCTATTCAGCTGGTCAGAATACCAAGAATGGAGAATGCAAGAGCAGATGCCCTAGCTCGATTAGCATCAGCTACTCGTACTGAGCTACGAAGAACAATACCAATTGAAGTTTTAGATGGTCGGAGTATAGATGAAGATTTGGCGATGAACTTTATCACCCTTGATTTAGGACCATCTTGGATGGATCCCATCAGGGCATATATTGAAGAGGGAGAATTACCAATTGACAAGCTCGCAGCCAAGAAATTGAAGTTTAAAGCTGCTCGGTATGTATTAACTAACGGTATTTTATATAGACGAGGAATTATGGCAGGTTTGCAAAGATGTGTACATCCCTCCGAGGTGAAAGAATTGATTGAAGAGATCCATGAAGGGTCCTATGGAGCCCATGTAGCTGGTCGGACGCTTTTGCAAAGGATGATGATGCAGGAATATTACTGGCCGACGATGAGGGCTGATTGTGTAGCCTATGCCAAGAAATGTGACAAGTGATATACCCGTTTATATCCTCGGCCTGGCTGAAGATTACCTTCAAACGAATGACCCCTCAGGGGCCGACCCTTCATTAGGCTCAAGACGATCCCTCAGAAGGGCCGACCCTTCATCAGGCTCAAGACGACCCCTCAGAGGGGCCGACCCTTCACCAGGATCCCAGACGACCCATCAGAGGGGTCGACCCTTCACCAGGCTCCAGACGACCCTACGAGGGGCCGACAGTACGAGGCCAGACTTGGATCAGACTCACTACTGGAAGGAACTTTGCCCTCCACCTCGGCTCATAGGCCGAGGGTGACATCATCACAGCGCGTGGTTTGGGAGACGCGTGGAACAGTGCGCGTGAGGCTCACATGGTAGAGGGGAGACCGTTATAACAAAATCACACCCTCACGTGAGGGAATATTATGTCATCATTTGGCATCTACAGGTGTCCACAAGGGATTGTCTAGATCATGATTCACATGCACCATGCATACTTGGGGGGTACACTACAGCCGTCAAGACCTATATATACTTATCACCTACAACCTTACAAGGGATCGATCCATTAACTGCAACCCTAGCTAAAACTCTGCTTGTACACACAGTAGAGAGAGAGAGAGAGGGTTATGTGCATTGTATCCAAGGCCATTAGTGCCCATACTTAGTGGATCACACACTCACAGTGGATGTAGGCCAAATTGGCTGAACCACTATACATCATTGTCTTATTTCCTTTTATACTCATCCCCTTCTACATACTTATACACTTATACATCTCTATGGCTGCCATGGCTGCTACTGTTTGAGCTCACTATCACTTATCCGGTTGTGCTAAATCTTAGCATCATCAGCTTGGCGCTGTCTGTGGGAACGAGAAGACATCTCTTCCTTCGTACAGCTTGACCTCACTGGGCACTCTGGTGGTGAACCAACACTCCCCCTGAGAGGAGATGTTTCACCATTGAAAGAGACCCACTAAGGTTCCCAAGCTCACCAGTCTTTTCTTCAGTTCAACTTTCCATAGCTCAAGCACATGGCACCTGAGATGCCACCACCACCACTTCCCCCGCCGGATGAGGGGGGAAGACCCAGTTCCAGTCAGCCGCCGCCTCAGTCTGAGATGGCTGATGTGGCGGCAATCCTAAAGTCTCTGGCAGCAAGCCAGCGGATGATGCAGGAGCAATTCACAGCCCTAAGCTAGAACATACTGAGACCACCAGGGGTTTCACATGAAATGATTACTCCGGCAGCAGCTCCAGGACAGCATGAGGCCAGGGGACCACCCCAGGCACCACGCAAAGACCTGCCACCCCCTCAGCGGCATAGGGATGTTACTGACCCTAGGCGTCTACGCCTGGGGAGGCAAGGAAACCCTTGCCCTGAGGATAGGTATGACGATCTGGAGTGAGAGGAGGCCCCAATAGAATGTTGGGAACCGTATGAGGTCTCCAACAATACTGTACGACCTCTCCAGGATAGTAGAGGAAAGTGCAGGAGACCAAACCCTGATGATCGCCCGAGAGGCTCTGCTTTTGATCGCTTGAGAAGGGGGTCAGCCTTTGAGAGGCTGGGCCCAGTAAATGACCTGCGGGAACAATTGTCCAGGTCAAGAAGTGCTGCGAGGTCCAGGAGGGAGGCAGCAGATGGCCGACCTCGAGGACGAGATGACTGCCAAAGGGAAGTAAACAGCCGACATAGGCCTGTCGCAGCAGAACCCTCCGTCCACCTCAGAGAGGCGGCGGGGGATAACATCGGCCAAGCCGACCCTGTGAGGCCCTGGAATGACTCAATCCAACGGTTAGAGAATAAGATCGGTGATATACTGAAGAGCTGAGACCCCCTTCAGAGGGGATACACCATAGGCTCACCCTTCGTAGCGAAGATAGTCAACTTCCGCACGCCATCAAAGTTCAAGCCACCAGTGGTCACCCCAAGATATGACGGGAGCACCAACCCCGTCCACCATGTGGAGATGTATCAGTCAGTGGTAGACATATACTCTATCTCAGATGAGATGAGGTGTCGTGCCTTCTCTGGTACCCTGACAGGGGCTGCGCATGTCTGGTACACATCTCTTCCGAAAAATTCCATTGAAAACTTTAAGCAGCTGGCAGACCTGTTCATCCACAACTTTTGCTTTGGGGTGAGGCCATAGAAGAAGACCACCCACTTGCTCTATGTTAAGCAGGGGAAGAATAAGAGTCTGAGGGACTACATAGCCAGATTCAATAAGGAGAAGCTGGAGGTGGAAGACTATGAGGAGAGCATAGCTATGATAGCTCTGATTGGAGGACTCCAAAAGGGGAAGTTGTTATGGAAGCTTGCTGAAGACCCTCCGAGGACGATGGCTGAACTGCTGTCGACAGCAGGAAAGGTGATGAACGCCGAAGGGGCGATGGCTGCAAAATATGAAGACGAAAAAGGAAGTGCTAGTGGGGGTAAATACCCTAAGAAGAACAAAGAGGGGAAGAAGAGGTCCACGGATGACAAGTTCGCTGGATACACCCCTCTAACGGTCGGCTGTGAACAGATTCTCAATGAGATAAAGAGTGACTGGCCCCTAAAATGGCCTGAGAAGCTGAGGGCACCCCCCGGCAAGAGGAATAAGAACCTGTGGTGTGAATTTCATCAAGACCACGGCCACGTAACGGACAAATGCTTCGCTCTGAAAGATGAGATTGAGAAGATGCTGAAGGAAGGGAAGCTCAGAAAGTATGTGGACAAAGGTGCCTTCAAGAGGGGCCGAGGGGACGACCCCAGAAAGAAGCGAGGCGATGCATGTAGAGAAGGTCCTAAAAAAAGAGGGGACGACCCTTCTGACGATGAGGACGACCCTGACCTCCCGCTGAGAGACGACCACGTCCCTGTCAAGAGGCTTAATATGATCTCGCTCGAAGTGGGAATGATCTCCGGGGGTCTGGCAGGAGGAGGGTCTGAGGTCGCCGACAGGAAGGCCCATGTGGCTGAGGCCAAGGCAGTGACGAAGACAGTACACTCGACCTCTCTGGAGGTCAAGTCAGAAAATAGGAAGAAGGTTGATATGGACACTCTGATAGTGGGATTCTCGAGAATGGACTTCAAAGGCCTCTTAGCCCCACATGATGACCCTATCGTCATCACTACCAGGGTGCACGGGTGTGATGTGCCGAGGATCTTGGTAGATGGGGGTAGCTCTGCAGATGTGATGTTTTGGCCATGCTTCAAAGCCTTAGGTCTTAGCCGTGATAGACTCGTCCCCTACCATCATCCATTGATTGGGTTCAGTGGGGAAAAGGTTCATCCCCTTGGGGTATATGAGGCCGATGTGAGGATGGGGGATGAGTGGCCGAGATGGCTCACCAAGAAGATCAGCTTCTTTGTGATGGATGAGCATGTGTTTTCGGCCTACAACATCATACTGGGGCGTGTGTCCCTCAAGGGGTTTGAAGCTGTGCCGTCTACGATCTATCAGATGATCAAATTTCCTACCCCTTACAGGGTGGGGGAAGTTCAGGGAGACCAGACGACAGCGCGAGAGTGTTACTACAACTCCGCTGAAGAAAGGGAGGCACTCAAGAGGGCTACGACCACTTACAATATTGATACCCTAGACCTCAGGGATGAGACGAAGCTAAAAAAAGGAGAGGCCGCGGAAGAGTTAGAATCCATCATCCTCGATGAGGATGACCCGGAAAAAACAGTCCAAGTCGGTAAGTCTCTGAAGCCCAACATTAAGGAAGACCTCATTAAACTGTTGAGGAAAAGGCGAAGCGTCTTCGCCTGGAGTCATGTAGATATGCCGGGGATTGACCCTAAAATCATGTGCCACAAGATCAATGTGGTAGAGGGAGTGAAGCCGGTAAAGCAGAAGAGGAGAATTTACTCCAGAGAAAAGTATGAGGTCATCAGGGACGAGGTCAAAAAATTAGAAGACGCTGAATTTATCAGAGAGGTCATCTACCCTGAATGGTTGTCCAATGCAGTCATTGTCCCAAAGGCTAACGGGAAGTGGAGAATGTGCGTGGACTTCACAGACCTCAACAAGCACTGTCCCAAAGACAGCTTCCCTCTCCCCCGCATTGATCAGATGGTAGACATCACCACAGGCCATGAGCTCATGAGCTTTATGGATGCCTATTCAGGGTATAACCAGATCTTCATGAACCCTGAAGACTCGGAGAGGACAACCTTCATCACCGACAAGGGGACATACTGTTACAGGGTCATGCCCTTTGGCCTAAAAAATGCGGGGGCAACATACCAGCGCCTCGTAAATAAAATGTTTGAAGACTAAATTGGGAAGTCTATGGAGGTCTACGTAGATGACATGCTGACCAAGAGTCTGAAGGCAGAGGATCATGTGGCAGACCTGGAGAGGACCTTTAATACGTTGAACAAATACAAGATGAAGCTTAATCCGGCCAAGTGTGTCTTCGGGGTCGGAGGAGGGAAGTTCTTGGGGTTCATTGTCAATCAAAGAGGCATCGAGGCCAATCCTGAAAAGATAAAGGCCCTTGTTGAAATGAAGACCCCCAAGTCCATTAAAGACGTTAAGAGGCTCACAGGGAGAGTTGCTGCCTTGAACAGGTTCGTGTCTAGGGCCACAGATAAGTGCTTGCCATTCTTCAAGATCCTTAGGAAGGCCTTCGGATGGAGTGAAGAGTGTGATGAGGCTTTCAGGGACCTAAAGTCATACTTAGGGTCTCCCTTGCTGCTATCACGACCCGTGCAGGGTGAACGACTTTATGTGTACCTCGCCATCTCAGAGTCGGCCATCAGTGCAGCCATTGTGAGAGACGAAGACGGGATACAGAAGCCTGTGTATTTTAACATCAAGGCACTCCAGGGGGTAGAGCAAAGATACCCGAGGATGGAGAAGTTGGCCTACGCCTTGATCCATGCCTCGAGGAAGATGAATCCGTACTTCCAGTCCCATACAATGGTCATCCTCACCGACTCTCCTCTTAGGCAAGTCCTACACAAGTCAGAAAAATCAGGTAGGTTGATGGCCTGGGCTATAGAGCTGGAGGAGTTTGACATTGTGTATCAGCCTAGGACGGCCATTGAGGGGCAGGCATTGGCAGACTTCGTGGCTGAGTTCACTTGGGAAGATGATGAGGCCGAGGGTGAGACCCTCGGGAAGACAGATACACAATAAGACAGACTCACTAACACACCCGCAGATAGGGCTGAGACAAGCACCGCTATAAGGAAAGCGGCTGAAAACGAAGAGGGAAGATACATCTTTAGACAGGGATCCCTCTCCGAGGGAAGTTTCTCAGAAGAATGCATCGTGTGGAGTCTCTTCGTCGACGGGTCCTCTTGCGAAAGCGGGAGCGGAGCTGGGTTAATAGTATCAGCACCCGACGGCACAGATATTGAGTACGCCCTGAGGTTCAACTTCAAAGCCTCCAACAACGAGGCTGAATATGAGGCCTTAGTAGCAGGCCTCTCCTTGGCTAAGTCTCTTAGTGTCGGCCAGATTTTGGTCCATAGTGATTCAAGGCTAGTAGTGAATCAGATACTAGGATCCTAAGAGGCTAAGGACGAGAGGATGGCTAGGTACCTTGAGAAGGTGAGGTCATTACTGAAGGGCTTCAGAGAAGTGAAATTAAAGAGGATACCTAGGCTCGATAATGGCTGTGCTGATGCCCTTGCGAGGTTGGCCTCGACAACTAGGACAGACATCAGGAGGACGGTCCCAGTAGAAATTTTTCTTCAGCCAACTATTGAAGACGCCGAGGGAACACTTGGCAATTGCCTAAATGTTTCTCAGGAAGCTTCGTGGATGGACCCTCTGATCATATACATTAAAGAGGTTGAGATGCCAGAAGCAAGGCAAGAAAGGAAGAAGCTGAGGCACAAGGCTGCAAAATTCACTGTCATCGGAGACACCTTGTACAAAAAGGGGTTTTTGCTCCCCTTACTTAGGTGTGCGCATCCCTCAGAAGTCCCTTCCATTTTGCAAGATATGCACGAAGGATCGTGCTCAAGCCACATCGGGGGAAGATCCTTAGCAAAGAGGGTGATCACCCAGGGGTACTGGTGGCCGACCTTGGGGAAAGACACAGCGGCATATGTAAAAAAGTGTAACAAATGTCAAACATTTTCCACCATCCCTCACCAGCCCCATCAGCCTCTTACTTCCATTACATCCCCATGGCCATTTGCAGTGTGGGGAATTGACCTAGTAGGACCCTTGCCTAGGGCCATCAATAACTATCGATTCCTCATCGTAGCCATTGACTATTTTTCAAAATGGGTGGAAGCGGAGCCGATGATGACGATCACCGAGCAGAAGACCTTCCAGTTCATCTGGAAAAATATTATATGCAGGTATGGTCTCCCCAACACCCTCATCTCGGATAACGGGACTCAGTTCAAGAATGCCTCTCTACAGAAGTACTGTGAAAGGGTGAGTATCAAATAATTTTTCTCCACCCCTGTCCGACCTCAGGCCAATGGGCAAACAAAAGTTACAAACAGGACAATCCTAGATGGAATCAAGAAGAGGCTTGAGGAGGCAAAAGGAAGATGGGTCGAGGAGTTATATGCCGTGCTGTGGGCATACAGGACGACAGTGAGGACCTCTACTGGAGAGACACCATTCATGCTAGCTTATGGATCAGAAGCCGTCATCCCCACCGAGATTGAGTTTCCTACGCATAGAGTCCAAATGTATGACCCCCAGAAAAATGCGGAAGAGAGGAGACTCGACTTGGACCTGATTGAGGAAAGAAGGGAAGACGCTGAGATAAGGAAGGCCGCCTACCAGCAGAGGACCGCAAGGTTCTACAATCGGAGGGTGAAACAGAGTCCTATCGCAGTGGGGGACTTGGTCATCAAGAAGACTTGGCAAAAGCCCAACAAGTTCCATCCTAATTGGCATGGGCCATATAGGGTTATCGATGAAGTCGTCCCTGGGACCTATAAACTAGAAAACCTAGAAGGGGAGCCTTTTTCCAACCCCTGGAATGCAGATCATTTGAATAAATACTATCAGTAGTGTTGTAAGGTCTTGATAGACCATAATTGTAATAAGAGTTGCTCCAACAGAACACTTTGGAAATTAATGAGAAATATCAGTGTTTCCCCTCATCCTGTGGTTATCAGTTCTAGTACGCATGGAAACATCTTCAGAAAACCACTGTCCTCAAGAAAGACGAGGGAAAACTTCATTAAAAACCATTAGTTTGGTGATTTGATCCCTCGGCTATAATGAGGGCTAGTGGAGGGGACGACCCCACCACTGTCCTCAAGAAAGACGAGGGAAGACTTAATTATCCATTAATTTGTTAAGTTGATCCCTCGGCTATAATGAGGTCCAGTGGAGGGCACGACCCCACCACTGTCCTCAAGAAAGACGAGGGAAGACTTCATTAAAACCATTAATTTGGTAAGTTGATCCCTCGGCTATAATGAGGGCCAGTGGAGGGGAAGACCCCACTACTGTCCTCAAGAAAGACGAGGGAAGACTTCATTAAAACCATTAATTTGGTAAGTTGATCCCTCGGCTATAATGAGGGCCAGTGGAGTGGACGACCCCACCACTGTCCTCAAGAAAGACGAGGGAAGACTTGATTATCCATTAATTTGGTAAGTTGATCCCTCGGTTATAATGAGGGCCAGTGGAGGGGACGACCCCACCACTGTCCTCAAGAAAGACGAGGGAAGACTTCATTAAAACCATTAATTTGGTAAGTTGATGCCTCGGCTATAATGAGGGCCAGTGGAGGGGAAGACCCCACCACTGTCCTCATGAAAGATGAGGGAAGACTTGATTATCCATTAATTTGGTAAGTTGATCCCTCGGCTATAATGAGGGTCAGTGGAGGGGACGACCCCACCACTGTCCTCAAGAAAGACGAGGGAAGACTTCATTAAAACCATTAATTTGGTAAGCTGATCCCTCGGCTATAATGAGGGCCAGTGGAGGGGACGACCCCACCACTGTCTTCAAGAAAGACGAGGGAAGACTATTAAATCCATTAATTTGGTAAGTTGATCCCTCGGCTATAATGAGGGCCAGTGGAGGGGACGACCCCACCACTGTCCTCAAGAAAGACGATGGAAGACTTAATTAAATCCACTAATTTGGTAAGTTAATCCCTCGACTATAATGAAGGCCAGTGGAGGGGACGACCCCACCACTGTCCTAAAAAAAGACGAGGGAAAACTTTATTAAAAACCAGTTTGGTAATTTGACTCCTCAGCTATAATGAGGGCCAACGCAGGGGATGACCCCTTGTTCACCATCAAGAAAGACGAGGGAGAGGTTAGTGGCATTAACAAAGACAAAGCAAACCATACAAGAAGCAAATATGGAAGACAGTAAAGAAGACGATAGTATTAACGAAATGCCAGTTATACAAAATATCAAGTGTTCTGCAAGTAAAGTACAAAAATGTTGATTACATTAAGAGGGTATGGGCTACAGACAACCACCCTATGGGACAACATCAGAGGGCAGAGCCTCAACATCCACCAGAGGGGTTTCCTCAATAACCAACACCGGCTTATCCTCAGATGTGCCGACCCCCTCAACCTGCACTTGTGATTCTACATAAGTCAGAGCCTCGGCAATCATAGGGTCGTCCAGTCTGACTGCTTCAATTGAAGGGCGAACCGAGGAGACGACATCACCAAACCTGAGGACGACCCACCGGCAGGCAGTCCTGATTCCTCTATCCAAATATTCAAGGCCGAAGCCTTGAAACTCGTCAGAAATCTTATAAGCCTCAACAACATCAACCTCGACTTTCTTGATGGCTACTTCAAGATCAGTCTTGTACTTGGCCTCCATATTGGTCAAGGCCTCATCCTTTTCCTTGAGAAGCAATTCCTTGGCCTTAATGTCCTCGTCGTGCTTCCTCGTCAGCTGGTCCAGGATCCTCGCATGCTCAGTCCTGGTATTTTCCAACTCGGCCCTTGCAGTATCAAGCTCCGATTGAAGATCTGCCTCATGTTGGATAGCCCTCTCGGTCTCATGGAACTTTGCTTGATTCTCGGCCATCCATTTTGTTGCCGAGGTAAAGGCACACACAGACTGCACAAGAAAAATAAACACATGTCAAGAGGCCGAGGAAACAGTTGGTGAAAGAATGAAATTAAATGAAGTGGGTCAAGACCAATACCTGTGCAAGGGCGTGTAGACCATAGTCGTACACTTTGGCAGGAGGCATCTTTGATAGGAACTCGTAGTCAGAGGCCGAGGGTGCAGAAAACATTGAGGCCTTGGCTGCCCTCAAGTTTGCAATGAGTGATGAGGGCTCGACCCTCAGATGTGACAGGTTTTGAGATCAGAAGTCCCCCATGCTGGATGAGGAGGCCGTTCCCTCAGATGCTTCGTCAACAGGGGCCTCAGGCTCCTTTCTTTTATGGCTATCGGTGGTCGGCTTCACCACTGTCGGCCCAGCAGCCTTCGTATTCCTCGGAGCCTATTGAGGCTCCTTTCCTTTCTTCTTTGCCAAGCCTGACAATAAGTTGGGAGCAGTCATTTCCCAAAGATAGTCTGATATACCTGCAGGACGACCTGATAAGAGGACAACACGTCAAAAAAATGCAGAGATAAAGAGGAAACACTTGAAAATAAGTAAAGAATGGAAAATGTTCAGTATAACTCACATAGTTCTGTCAGAGGGCCGACCCTCAGACCAGCTTCTTTGAGGAACCGGGGGGTCATCAGGTCTTCAAATTTTGGAAGTTCACCCTCTCTCCCTCGTCCTCTCAAATATTCAACGATGTCCTTCTCCTCCAGACTAAGTCCAGGGTCTGACCTGGCCTTCATGGAAGGGTTAGACCATCTTCTGGGGACCCTCGGACCATCGACGATGAACTCCCACTCCCCAGAGATAAAGAAGAATCTCTTTTTCCAATCGTGGTTGGAAGTTTGCGCCATGTGGAGGAGTTTCTTCTCAGACCTCCTCGCCCCCAGATGATAGTATCCAGGCTGTTTGGACGAGGAGGTGATATTGTAGCAGCCCAAGAATAGGTTGACCAAGGGCTCATCGATGAAAACATTCTTCCACAGGGAGATGTAGCCTAGGATCGTCCTCCAAGAGTTGGGAGGAAGTTGAGAGGGGGCAACACCAAGGGCAGACATGATATCTACGATGGCAGGATGCAGAGGGAATATGACTCCTACCTTGAACATCTGCTTATAAACTGCAACCTCTCCCTCTTCACAATCAAAAACCCTCTCAGACTCAGAGGGAACCCTCATAGTTATGTTGGGGGGCACTCCATAGGCATGCCTCCATATCAAGAGGTCGCGATCCATAACAAAGGAGATATAGGAAGAGGCATGGGAGGTATCAATTTGGTCATCTATATCATCGCCCTCATCCTCATTCCCCTCTCCCTCGGCCTCATCATCTTCCATAGGCCCCTGGGGGAAGGCCATCTGAAAGGCATGGGGAGATAGGGTTGTCACAAGGACAGCCTCGGAGGGAACCATACCCTCGGCCTGGGCCTAGGTCAGATGTCTCTTTTCTCCCAGAAGGTCCAGCGCCAGCTGGCGACAACGCTCTCTCGTCCATCTCACTTGAATGAGTCTCGGCTGGACGATGGGACGACCCACAAGACTCAGACGGTTCAAATGGTTTTATTGTGGCAAGAGGAATGGGAAAGATGGGTCGTACCCAATTAGGGTCGGCCCCTCGTCTCCTCTCTTCCTCTTCCTCCACTCGTCTGATCTCGGCAAAGAGCTTCTCTCTCAAGGATGGGAATTCAGACGCTAAACTATAAAGCTTCCTAAGCATTAAAAGGGAAGACCCTACACTTGGAGAAATTTGGGGAACTTAACTACAAACAAGTTTGCAGTTGACCAAATTAGACTTTTGAATTAAAAAGGGAATTGATGATTTTCACTCAAGAACACTCAAGAACATTCAAAAAATAGTTGCCGGAGAAGACACCGGAAAAAGCTATGAGATAACCCAAGGAAAATGCAGCCCTACGAGCCTAAAAAGCAAACAGAAATGAAGGTAAAAGAGAGCACCGAAGTATTACCTGATAAAGAGAGAGCAAGAACTGCCCAAATCGCTAAGCTTGAAGGATTGAAGGCTGCAGAAATGGCGATGAAAACTGGTAAAAGGCTAGAGAGAGAAGGCTTGGGCGCAAAGGAGAAGAAGAAGAGAGAGAGTTCAAAAATCTCTTAAATACCTTAGTAATGAGTGGGCCCATTGACCAAGGCAGGACACAGCCACGAAGAAGGCATCATTAGGGCACAAAGCCCCAAGAAAAGTGTGCAGCCGCCATGCCTTGGAAACTAGAACAGCAATGAGTGTCTGCCCAGGTGTCACTCACCTAACTGATCATACACGCATCCCAATTACAACACTATCCCTCAGCCATCTCAACAGAACCTATGGCTAAGGGCTGGGGGTGATTCATATACCCGTTTATATCCTCGGCCTGGCTGAAGATTACCTCCAAACGGACGACCCCTCAGGGGCCGACCCTTCATCAGGCTCAAGACGACCCCTCAGAGGGGCCGACCCTTCATCAGGCTCAAGACGACCCCTCAGAGGGGCCGACCCTTCACCAGGCTCCCAGACGACCCCTCAGAGGGGCCGACCCTTCACCAGGCTCCAGACGACCCTATGAGGGGCCGACAATACGAGGCCAGAATTAGATCGGACTCAATACTGGAAGGAACTTTTCCCTCGGCCTCGGCTCACAGGACGAGGGTGACATCATCATAGCGCGTGGTTTGGGAGACACGTGGAACAGTGCGCGTGAGGCTCACATGGCAGAGGGGAGACCGTTATAACAAAATCACACCCTCACGTGAGGGAATATTATGTCATCATTTGGCATCTACAGGTGTCCACAGGGGATTGGTTAGATCATGATTCACATGCACCATGCATACTTGGGGGGTACACTACACCCCCCAAGACCTATATATACTTGTCACCTACAACCTTACAAGGGATCGATCCATTAACTGCAACCCTAGCTAAAACTCTCCTTGTACACACAGTAGAGAGAGAGAGAGAGGGTTATGTGCATTGTATCCAAGGCCATTAGTGCCCATACTTAGTGGATCACACACTCACAGTGGATGTAGGCCAAATTGGCTGAACCACTATACATCATTGTCTTATTTCCTCTTATACTCATCCCCTTCTACATACTTATACACTTATACATCTCTATGTCTGCCATGGCTGCTACTGTTTGAGCTCACTATCACTTATCCGGTGGTGCTAAATCTTAGCATAATCAACAAGTGCCATCACTTTTCCTCCATCCGAAAAACTCCACAAGCATTGTTGACACCCATCACTTCCCTTTGGCCATTTTCCATGTGGGGAATAGATTTGGTCGGACCACTGCCAACGACTAGAGTAAGGTTCAAATACCTCGTCGTCGTAGTGGATTATTTTACTAAGTGGGTGGAAGCTGAGCCTCTCATTGATATGACGTACGAGAAGGTGTACCAATTTATTTGTAAGAACATCATTTGTCGATATGGTCTTCCTCATGCTTTCATCACAGACCATGGAACACAATTTGATAACGAGGAGTTCGCTGCCTATTGTCATCAATCAAATGTGTTGAAGATCCACTCAGCACCAGGCCATCCTCAAAGCAATGGACAAACTGAAGTGACAAATAGAACACTGCTAAATGGCTTGAAGAAAAGACTGGACGATGCGAAAGCAAATTAGATCAATGAGTTACAGTCAGTACTGTGGGCTTACCGAACTACTCCCCGAGTAGCAACTGGAGAATCTCCATATATGCTAGCATTTGGAAGTGAAGCTATTATACCTGCCGAGTTGGGCCTCCCAACACACAGGGTACTGAATTTCAATTCCCCTGTCAGCGACTTAATGAGAAGATAGGATTTAGACATGCTCGAGGAAGTTAAAGAAGAAGCAGCCATCAGAAATGCTGCATACCAACAACGAACAACTCTATTCTACAATAAGAGGGTGAAGAAGTGCGACCTGAAAGAAGGAGACTATGTGATGAAGAAAGTAATTCAAAAGCATAACAAACTGGAGGCAAACTGGCATGGACCATACCGAGTTACAGAAGTTGTTCGACCAGGAACTTACCGAATAGCAACTTTATAAGGGGAGGAGTTTAAGAATGCATGGAACACAAAGCACCTGTGCAAGTATTATCAGTAATGTGTATTTTCTCCTTTTATTGAGAGTTTTTCGGGGAATACTAATGCTACACACTACTCGACGAAACTCGGCAAAACTCGGGCTTACTCAAAATTTTTCTCGAAAACGCCAGCTAAGGTTGGTCGAGAAACAAACTTATATTCCTCCGGGAAGTAAAACTTATATTCCTACGGGAAGTAAAGCTACCTATATTCCTCCGGGAAGTAAAGCTACCTGTATTCCTCCGGGAAGTAAAGCTACTTGTATTCCTCCGGGAAGTAAAACTTGTATTCCTACGGGAAATAAAACTATATGTTTCTTGAGAAATAAAAATATTCCTAAAAATGCCAACTTATGCTGGTTAGGAAATAAATATATTCTTGAAAACGCCAACTAAAAGCTCCTCGTAGAGGAAAAATCCACTAACTATGGCTGGTCGGGGATAAAAACCCAATAACTGTAGTTGGTCGAGAAGGAAATTTACCGACCTTAGTTGGTCGGAAAATTTTTATGAATACGAGAAAATGATCAAGCAAAATTATTGATACTCGTGACTTTTTAAAATTATTAGTAAGTTGGTCGAGAAACAACTTAGTAAGTTGGTCGAGGAATAACTTAGTAATTTTTTAATGACTACCACAAATTCAAGCTAGTCAACAATAAGTTGATCGACAAACAACACAAAACAATAGAATATTGTTATCTTTTTAGTAGACATACATGCACAAATGTAAAGTATTTTACAAGACACTAGCAATTAAGATTGCGAACAAAAATAAAAGTCTTTCATTAAATCCAAAAACAGATTACATTGATAATGAAATGTATACAAATTTATTACATCGATATTCCTATTCTATTGGTCTTTTACCCTCTGCTTTTGAAATAGGTTCCTCGCCAGCAGGCGGATCATTTAAAGCAAGAGGAGAGTTTATGAAGTTCAAATCTTTTAACATCCTGATATTCATCACGGATGGTCGATTTAGAAGGTGCTCGGGATGAGATATCTCAACACTTGAATGGAGATTGTAGTCACCGAGATACTTTTAAATTAAGCATCGAGGAATGGACCGAGCAAGGATCCAGCTCATATCAAGTTTGAATGGTGGCACGGGTAGGTCGAGCAGCCCTGGATCATGGTAATCCCACAGGTAATGACCCTGTTCGAGTTGCAGCACACCTAAGGCATTCAACCAGCCTTGCTTGTAGCCCTCATTATTGGCATTCTGGATACGATCGTCCAAGTGGTAAAGAGCCTCGTTGTACCTAGCCATCCAAAACTCCCTGAGCTGTTTGTGGAATTGATATATCAGTCTTTCCAGCTCCTCGTGGAGACTTTTGATGAAGAGTTCCTCATTCTCCAAGAATGACTGCTGCACAGAAAGCTGCTCTTCCAGGTCCCTGATCTTCTTTGACATTTCAGCCAATGCCTAGTTCTTTGCCATTAATTAGAAGTCTTGGTTCTCTAAGGCAGATTGAGTCCTCTATTCCTCGACAGGAATTCAAGCTGCTCTTGCTCATCCCCGAGGAGCTCTTGCTCATCCACGAGAAGATGTAGAGGGACCAGCTCTCTTCAAGGTCTCCAATTCGTCCCTCAAGTTGGCGTTCTCGACCTCCAAGAACGAGAATCCCTCATCATTCACTGGGATCAAGGCATTTGAAGTGGAAGCTGCAGACTTCAACTGAGACAACTCTTTTTGCAGGTTGTTATTTTCTTGCTCTAATAGTTCAGCTATTTGTCTGCACTCCTCGACCTCACCCCTCAGAGTTCTCTCCCTCACTTCGTAGCGAGCAAAACGCTTCTCGTACCCCTTGTCAGCATTGAGTTGTTGATACTTCTTCTCATACCCCTCGTACAAAAGGGCAATGGATTCTTTGTATTGTTTCTGAAGGTCTTCAAAAATGCCTTGGAGATCCTCGATCATATCATAATAAGCCACATTGTTGGCCACTGCACGATCAAGTAGGGTCTTCAAGTATTGGTAGGCCTCAACCGCCTATTCCGAAGCATCTTGACCGAAGTAGGTTGCTCGGAAGGAACAGATAGTAGTTGGGGAAGTGCTGGAGGTTTCTCAGAGGAAGTAGCAAACTGCTAAAGTTCCTCGGTAGCAGGCTAGATGGCTGGGGGATGATCTCCCATCACCATAAAAGACTCTTCGGAGGCAGCTTCGTCCTCTTCTTCATCTTCAGGAGTTGGAGGGGGACCAGGGATGTGTCGCTGGAAGAGTTCATAATTTTCATCCACTTTCATCTCCTGTAGAGCTGCGACCCATCCATCCCTGAAGTACTTGAGGCTACCATATTCTACTTGTGACATCATGGCAGCCAAGCCCTTGTTCCACCCCTTGTCCCAGCCAGCGCTGAAAGACTTCTTCACAGCCAATTTTCTCTTCAACTTCACCGAGGAAAGCTTCTCGGACAGAAGGTTTTCAGTAGTCTTCAATTTATTTTCAACCTCCTCCTTCTGCCGATTTACCTCTCGAAGCTGACCCAACTCTTCCTCAGCAACCTTGAGCTTATTCTCAAGTTCTTCAATAATTTTGAGCTTCTTGTCGAGCTTTTTATTTTTCCCTTCCAAGTCCTTTATTCTCTTCTCCAACTCCTGGGAGACTTCAACAACTCGAGCCTTCTCCTGCTCGGTGGAGGCAAGCTTCTTCTCCCAAGTTGCCTTATCATCAGCATACTTCTGGCGAGACTCTTTCAGAGACTGCCCCAAGTCCATCAAAGCTTTCTCTACACTAGACGAGGAGCTCGAAGCTTTAATAGCTTCATCCTTCTTCAAAATTGTATTGAAGCAGCTCACCAACTGTGAAAAGAAAATGAAAGCAAGTCAGAGACAGATATAACAAGGAAAAGATGAAAAGTTCAAAGTAAAAGGACTTACAGAAGCAATGTGGCGAGCTACCAAAGAGGTAACCATATCCCGAGAAAGGTTTTCCTCAATACCTTGGATCTCGGGAATGATCCAAGTCTTCACCGAGCTCATGGCAGAGCTTGAGGGAACGAAAGTGGGAACTCCACTAGTCGGGGGCTGAGAGATGGTGTCAGCCGAATTGATCGAGGAGCCTTTCTTCAGCTTCCTCGAGGGAGCAGGAATAGATTCATCCAAGGAGGAACTCTTGGTTGGTGATATTACAATAACTTCTCCTGGAGCAGCAGACTTGCTCAGAGCCACTTGGGGCTTCTCGACAACCTTCACAACAGGGGCAGCCGAGGAAGGAGCATCAGTTTTCTTTATCCCCTCCCCTGGGACATCAATCTTACTTCTTTTTGCCTCTCCAGCACCAGAGGCAGGTTTCTCGAACAAGGTGGGAGGTCTTCTTTTCTTCATCCTTTCACTTAAAGGAATATGTGATTCAGGCGAAGAACTGGTAGAAGCTGGTACTGGCTCTGCGTCACTTATCACCGAACGAGCAGTGAAAGAAGTGGTGTAGCTCTTGTACTACAGCAGATACGAGGCTGACCTAATGTGCTCGTCGGCAACACTCTGATGCAAACTCCAGATAAGTTTTAAGTGACTTATATTCACGTTTGCTTATTTTGGACACTTTCTTTTGCTATCAATTGCAAATAAATAAACATTAAAATATCAGTGGCACATTTTATCAAACATAGAAGAAGCAAAATTTCAAAAATAAATAAAATAAAATAAAAATAACCTATCCCATTGCCATAGGGAGGGAATCTGGGACCCTGATACACTTCATCTCCTGATAAAGGAGCATGTTGCCAATTTTTTATAACAACTCCGTGCTCAAAATAGTCCATATTGGCATCTGGGAGATTGACCACTAAAGCTTTATTTAAAAATCTAGTTTTTAAATAAAAGGTGTTATCACCAACTGCCCATCTATAGCAAAACATGATTTCTAGAATCCCTATGCGAGTTCCATGGATTTGATTTAATCTATGAATCCCATTAACTATTCTCGATGTATTGGGGGCTATTCTTGCAGGAACAACGTCAAAGTATTGACAGAATTCCAGACATAGAGAATTGGGCGGAAAAGAAAATCCGCACTCAGCAATAAAGAGACTGGGGAACCAATGTCCCTCAGCCAAATGGAAATAGTCAGAAGGCTCAGAAAGCTCTTCCAGAACAACCTAGGAGGGAATAGAAAAATCAGAGATAAATTTATCAAGGGATTCAACAGGGTAAACCATGATGAATAAAGGAAATGAAGAAGAAGGAAGAAGATCTTACAGAAAAGGAGTGGATCTGTTGACAACGAACGATGAAAAGGATGAACGCACAAGAGAGTAAGACAACGGAAATTTTGAAGATATAAATTTGAAAAAGTAGAAGACGATGGGATTGTCTGTGATGCTTAAATACCTTGCTTTGGGAAAAGGAAAAAGTAATGATGACAAAAAGAAACGATTACACTACCGGCGGCTAGAATGACAAAAGGTACGCGGAGATCGAGGCGGTTATAAAAATTCAAAAAAGCCTGATTCTACGAATTTGGAAGGAGAAATAAATAAAAAAGACTCTTAAATTTCAGGATAACCATTTAAAACTGCCATATTCCGAGAAAGAATATTCCACACTCCTCAAAGTTCGAACTATGAAACATTGGGGGCTTCTGTTGATACCAAATTTAGTCTGCTGACAAGGCTCAATAAAGTGAAGTCACGTGGCAATCTACGTGGCAACAACAAGCATTTCTGAGGAACTCACATGCTCCGAGAAACCATACTACAACGAGGAGCACTGATTCCCCGAGGAACTCATACGCTCCGAGGAACAAGAACTCTCCGAGGAACTCTTGAGTACCGAGAAGCTTGGGAGGTCCGAGCAACTCAGGCGGTCCGAACTACACCTCGAACAAAGCATTAATAACTGGATAACCAACAGTTTGACTGTTCATTAAATGCTTATCATTCAGATGTATACGCTTAAGGGGCATTTAATATATTACCCTTTCACATGTACAACATTGAATGTATTACCCTTTCACATTACAGCCTCAAGGCTATAAATACATTGTACAATCCTCATTGTAAGGGGATCGGAATTTCTTGAGATAACATGTAATTGAGAATTCCCATACAATCAGCAGTACCATAACAGTGGACGTAGGGCATTCTTATAAGGCTGAACCACTTTAAAAATTCTTTATCTCATTTATTTATCTATGATTGAATAATTAGATATGATCTAATTTTTTACATCAACACTAATCGTTTACTTTTTTTCATTTCAGGCAAAGCTTAAGGAAGTTCACAACTACCAGTTTGATGCCAACAAGGAATATTTTGTTACAGACGCACTAAGCCAAGTGATCGGGGTGGGTCACAAGAGGCGGACAACGACGTGAGCTCTCGGGGGGGGGGGGGGGGGGGGGAGTCGAGGCTCACCGGGATTGAGACGAGCAATACCGGGTTGGCTCATAAGGTGGACACCCATGACAAGAAGTTAAAAAGGTTGAAGCAAATGATCCATAATATGTTTGACTACATGAAGCATCAATTGGGGTCCAACTCCTGTAAAGGCAAGGGGAAAGCGGTAGACAAGGGCGCCGTTGGTCCATCTCTCTCGCCCTCAGCGCCGATACATACTCCCTCACATATACCCACCTACTCATCGCCTCCATATGATCCATTCACCACATTTACCCCTAACGAACGACCCATGTCAATAATTGATTGTCCGAGTGTGTATATAATAGACACACAGGGAGGCGCACCTATAGCTAGGGGTTGAGGGACCTGAACACACACCCGAGATACTTTGGTGCATCAACGTCCGTTACAACCGATTGAGGCAAGGATCCGTGTAACAACCCCCATTTTCTCACGTAAAGGATGACCAGGCAAGATATGTCGAAGATGGGGTTTGTTAGTCAATTAATACCATTCTCAGCATCAACATAATATACATCATATTTTAAGAGTCCAAATTTGAGTTTAAAATAACAATTCAATAATAATAGAATCCAGTCCAACACTAATTATTTAATAAGTTTGATACAAAAATAAATATCTCCAACCAACATAAAAGAAATAAATCCCGGGCTTATGCCCATACAATAATCCCAAATAAAATAAGTAACTGGAGCTGAAAATCACTTAAGCTAGAATAAATAGATCTGAAATATTTGTGGAGAAAAATAAGAATGAAAGGCTGCCATGTCAATAGTCCCTCTATCCCTATCTAGGAACACCTGAGGGGAGAAAATATTTAAATTTGGGTAAAAGCCCTAGATGTGCAAGAGTTAACTTTATAAATTTAAAATGCAATAAATACAGTCGATGCAAAGTAAGTATCCCCCATCTCCACTCACATACGATTAACATCATACCCCTCATTTAAGTGTGGTATTACCGCATCCAGAAAAGTCCCGAAATGAAATACGACCACAATTCCAATTTAATATAAAATGAATTAGCTATAATCAATTGTGTAAGGACATGATTTATAAATGTCCAAGGTAGAATCTAGGATTTTTCCAAGTCTCCTAGATCACAATTAAGTATGTCTAATACCTCTACATTCGGCACATCTCAACGATCATCCTCAATGGCCTCGATCCGAATTCATGCATCCATTATCTTCGTACGTGCATCACGTGTCAAGCAACGTACTCTTCAACAGTTCCCACTTCTCCATGTACATATGGTAAAATATAATTTAATTGGAGTGTTTAAATTATTTGCATAAATAATTGGGAATATTGTTTTAAATAAATTTTCGTAGTCTGGAAAAGGATAAACATGCAGAATCGTTTTAAAGAAGTTTTTATGTGACACGTCACTAATGTCGTTCGAACGACATCGTATCTCATTCGAATGAGATGCCATCTCGCTCGAACGACACCATGTTTCGTTCGAACGACGCACCGCCTTTGCTTCCTATTTAAACAGTGTTCGTGCAACACGTTTTTCCAAGTCTGCATATCTCCGTTTCTGTAAAACGAACTCCGTTTCCAGACTTCATATTTTTAAGGTTTCAATACCTTTCAGATTCACAAATAATTCCCAATTCTTTATGTGAATCCTCTAAACCCCAAGGAAGATTATACTACTCATCTGGAGTACACTTATGGAGAAGACGAAGCTTTTCCATTACTGACCTTTTGGATATCTTGCGGGAACTCTTGTTGACGACATCGAAACCAACGCCCGAGGGTATTTCGTATGTCACTACTTGTATTTTCATTGTAATCCATGTAAACCGCTCTTTAAAAATTTATAGTGAAAATAAGATGGTTTTGCCCCTGTGGGGGATTTTTCCTCAATCGTTATTATATTGCATGCTTAGATTATTTCTTTATTCAATCACGTTTGTTTGCAAGAGTTAAGGCTTGTTGGGAATAAATTTGGAATTTAATTAAGTAAGTTTGACATTGATTGCTGGCACACTCTCAAATTGGTATCAGAGCCATTTACACAAACTTACCGTGTAATTTTTTCGCAATTTTTTTTCTTGATATTGATTGTGTTCTGAAAATTGATTTTTTGAAAAAGTGCAATTTCAATGGATAACTCATATAATAAAGTTCCAACTTTTGACGGGTCAAATTATGCCTATTGGAAATCTCGCATGAAATCTCACCTAAAGGCTATTGATGAACGTGTCTGGATTATGTGTGAAAGAGGGTGGATGCCTCCCACTGTCACTGTAGAAAACGTAACTACTTTAAAATCTGTGATTGCATGGACCGAGGATGAATTTAAATGGAGCACATTTAACTCATGTGGGCTTAGTGCCATTTCTGGAGCCGTCACACCTGACGAGTTTCGACGCATCATGATGTGTACCACGTCAAAAGAAGCATGGGATGTTCTGCAACTTACCCATGAAGGCACAAATGCAGTAAAAAAATATAAATTGCAAAACTTAAACTACTCAGTTTGAAACTATCTCCATGCATCAAAATGAGTGTTTCGATGAATTTTATACACGCTTATCTAATATCGTGAACACTTCTTTTAATTTAGGAGATCACATTCCTGATGCTAGGGTAGTGAAGAAAATTTTGATATCACTGCCTAAGAGATTTGTCCCCAAAGTCACTATGTTAAATTCATTACGTAACTTGAATATGATGAAATTAGAGGAGTTAGTTGGAGACCTACAGACCTATGAAATTGACATGTTCCCTAACACGATAAAATCAAAAGATAAAGGGGTAGATCTTAAAGCCCATGCCAGAAAGGGTGAGGGATCAAAGAGAGGTGAGTCATCTAAGAAAAGAGAGGAAGAAATGTGTGATTCTGATTCTCATTTTGACTTAGATAATTTGGTCCTTTTTGCAAAAAATTTCAAGAAATTTCTCAAATTAAAGAAAAATGGAAATTTTAAAGATAAAAAGAATTTTGAGAAAAATAAATCTGAAAAGAAATTTGAGAAAGATAAAAAGGACACCTCTAAGAAAGATAATGAGATATGTTTTGAGTGCGGCGGTAGAGGTCATAGGGGATTTGAGTGTGCAACTAAGTTAAAATGTCAAGAACAATCCAAATCTGCGTTAAACACTACCCTTGTGACGATAACGAGGTCGAGTCGGTGGACTCTGTAGACGAGTCATCACATGAATGTAACTTCATCGCATTCATGGCTAGTCATGTGATTACTGACAGTGCTACTCACGACGATGAGGATGCAAGCTCACAAGGACACCTCGACAGTAATAGCAGTGTGAGTGAAGGGGAAGAAGATGCAAGTGAGGGCGAGAGTGATCTCCGACACGCGACGCTGATTTATATGCTGATACTTTCAAAACCAAAAGGCGTAATAAAGCGTTAGATCTTCGGATTGCAACTCTAGACAAGGAATTAGGAGATATGAGAGAGAGACCTCCATATCCACTGCGTTGGGAGAGAGAGAGAGAGAGATCGCATGTGTTGAGAGAGAGAGTTTTTGGAGAGAAAGAAAGTGTGATTGTGAAAGAAAAAGGGAACTTGACTAAGCAAGTGGTTGATATGACTAGTGTGCTCCATTCCTCCCTAGACACTTGAAAGAAAGTGGAAGCCTTTATATTCCAACTCACTCAGGCACTTGAGACATCCCGAGAAGTCAAGGTAAGAATTGAGGACCAATCTGGTAAGATAGGAAAAATGCTCCTCACCCCTGCCTTGGGTTTAGGTGAGAGGTTGGGAATAGGTTTTGATGGCACTTCCACGTCCCATATGAAATTAGAACCGGTTCCTGAGTTTTTTACAAATTCGTATGGCCACCCACCTACAAACTAGAAGAGAGTTCGGCCAAGAAAAGCAAATTGAAGTTGGCCTAAGTTTACATATTTCTGTACTCACTGCGAAAAAAAGGGCCACCTTCGTGTGTTTTACTATAGTTTGGGTCGGACACGACGTACGTTTGCTCCGCCACATGCCACTATTGATTTTGAGAGTCTTAGAAAGCGAGTTGAGTTTCTAGTTGCGACATCTCAGAGTGTAGTAGAAGAGTTCCAATGGATTTCTATGCCGTCAGTGGACACTTCTAAAATCTTGACTAGAGTCAACAATGAAAAGGGAAAATATAAGGTTACCACTTCTTGGGTGACTAAACACAACGCAAAAGCCCTTGTTGCTCATGTTGCTCTTAAAGCATATAATTCCCTACAGTGGTACTTCGATAGTGGGTGCTCCAGGCACATGACTGGTGACATCTCCTTGTTTACCTCCCTCGAGGATCATAAGGAAGGTAAAGTCACTTTTGGCGATGGGAGAAAGTCTAGCATAGTAGGACGAGGTACAATAGAGTTACCAGTATTTCCTAAGCTAGAGAATGTGTTGTACGTCAAATGATTGAAGGCAAATTTACTTAGCATAGGTAACTACTCTTTAATTACCTAAAAATATCCCACATGATGTCCACAAATATTCATCCATTAATAATTGACCATCTAGTTAATTATTAATTCCATCATCTTTAACAAATTATTTAACCATCTAGTTAAATATAATATCCTAATTAACATATGCCCACGTTTACATTTTTAATAAATTTCCCGTTAGTCCAAACATCGTCCTGCCAACTCGTACGTACTTCTAAAAATACCCTGGAACTAGCACTGGTTCCAACTCACTCATCCCCTAGGAACGAATCGATTCAGTTCTTGGCCGAATTAATTCGCTACAAGGCTGTATTGATTCAGAATGTACCAGATGCCCAGATCTGCTACTATTTTCCAATACGAGATTTGTCCATTCATTCCGAAGATTACTTCTAATTGTTCATTCCTTTGTATGACCATATAATCAAGTCCATACCACTTAGTACTCATTTTAGAACCATTAATTTCATATATTAACATCAATTTCTTCTCCAAATTCCCAGAATTCATATGATTAAACCACAACCTTTAATACAAATTTTATGCTACTATATTAGCCATGTATCAATAAGATTTTTGGGGCATATAGTCATGAGTTCAAAGTTACCCTTTACCAGATCATAATCATGAATCAAAATCCTCTACATGTGATTTTTAAGATTCTCCAATTTAAATCTCAAGAACCCTAAGGCATCTATTATCAAATTTTAAGAACTCAATTATCCTATATTTCTGGGTTAATACTCTATGTCCCAATTATTCATCTACATGCATAATGTTAATTCCTAACATTTAATCATCAAGATTTAACCTAAAATCCAAAAATCATATTGGGTCATTACAATGAATCAAAAAGTAAATTGAAAATTAAATTGAGCAAGAAAATTCTTGCTTGATTACGTGGTTGAAGAAATCCCCTTGAATTCCTCTTCCTCCAGGGATTTAATAAACTTCTTAGTATAGGTAATTAGTTCCTTAATCCCGAGTTGGGTTTATTTCCCAAATTTTGGACACTTAAATGGGCCCAAACCCATAGTCAGACTCACCCAAAAGTCTCCCAACTTATATACTTATATCATGAGACCAATTCTAAAGGTTTAAAACACTTAAACAAGCCCGTATATTTCCCGAAATACGTTCCAATTATTTTATCACAACATTATATTTTTATAATCGCGTCAAACATCTTTTATGAATTTTCCACTATTCAAGCAATTGTTATAATTATTAACATCACAAAAATTAACCACACATAATTACGACATGATAATGAATTACATGTTCGCAATTAATAAATTAAATTCACCTATTATATTGAATTTCCACAAATTTTTATTTTATCCCAAAAATATAGTTTTATTATTTATTCTAGAAAATACGAGGTATTACAGTTTGCGTCATGCATATTGTTCCCGAAAAAAAGAGAATGAACCCTTGTGGTTGGATGAACAATACGACGTTCGTACTATTGACGATTATCTCAATTCGTTTATAGTGTGGCCTACCTTCCTCCTTCAAATTGTTGAAAATCCAACCCCGTGATTATTATCTATAATAATTTTATTTGTATTTGTTGGTTATGAATATTGAATATTTTTTTTATTAATGTTTGATAATGATTAAATTAATGTATATGGCTTTAGATTTTATGAATGTATGGTGTAGTTCTTGATATATATACTTTATATTTACTGTAACAGGTTAAAACATACTGTTGGGCAGTGGTAATGGCCATATTACCAAGCATTTTTTTAAAATCTTCCTTGTATTGTCACAGACTTTGATCGCGATAAGTCCGTGACAAAGACAAACGTGTCACAAATTTTCACATGTACGTGACAAGTTTATCTCTGTCATGGGCTTATCATGGTCAAATTTTGTGACAAGTTTTTCTTTATCACGGACTTGTCACTCTCAAAGTTCGTGATAAATAAAATCATGCCACGGTCTTTGACAATGACAAGTCCGTGATAAAGAAGTTGTCACCCCAAAACTTGTCATGATTTTTGACCGTGACAAGTCTTCCTTGTCAAGGTTTATGAACGTGACAATTCACCAGTTTTGATGTAGTGAATGTATACCATTATCACTTTTTTCCAATACAAAATGGTACAGTACGATTTTTTACCATACCACGAACATCCATACACATAGCTCATTAAAAGCTACACGTATCAAAACCAAAATAGACAACATAATACAATTATCCAACAAAATAAGAGGAAAGATAAGACCCAACTAAGATATCTTAGAAGAAAAAAGTCCCCCAAACAAAACACCACCAAACTCTAAGATAAGAGAGAGGCCAATCTCAAATGCCACCGCAACCATCAACCAATACCTTGCGACGAGAAGTCATGGAGCAACAGAGGTTGAAGATTGCGTAGATTATTAGTTATCCAATTAGGAGGGATATCTCTGAGGTATGCCTTATGCACCACTCATCCCACCTCCTGACTTGACTTCCTAGGTATATGCAAGAGCTTAATTGAGTGTCAATCTTTAACTAAATCAAGATTAACTTTGCTCCCCATGTTAATTTCCAAAAAGATTTTTTTTCCAAGTAAGCAGTTGATTACATTGAGTGAATCACTCTCTATAATCACTCTATTTAGGTATTTATATTTGATGAACTTGGCTAGAAGAATCATAAATTTAGCTTCCATAACTAGGGTTCCAGTATGGTTAGGGTTAGGGCGGTGTCCACTAATCCCCCTATGGGATGCCGTTAAGGTTTCTGCAAACGAAGCCAAAAGACCCTCTTCCCTTTTTGAGGCATTGCTGGTGAGAAAATGGAATTAATGAGATTGGAGTTCTAAGAGAAATGTAAGGGGTCAATTAGTCAGCCACATGGATATCAAAAGTAGAAGAAGATAGATGGGGAGAGATTTCACCCCCAGTCCATTTAGTGCCCCAAATCATATTATGTTTCCCAGTTCTTGATTGCGAAAAAAGCTTCTTCTTAAGAAGATATCTCCGTATTTTATTCCATATCTAGGTCCTCCTCTTACATTTTAGGACTTCCCCATAGGAACAGTTAGGGGAATACAACCCTTTCAACAGTTTTTCCCATAGAGAATCGGGGTTGCACAATAATTTCCATGCTTGTTTAGCAAGGAGGGATTGATTTGGCTTCTTAAAGTCTTTAAACCCAATTCCCCACAACTTTTAGGTTTGATAATGTAATCCTAAGCCGTACAATAGAGCCCTTTTTTTGCCTTGTCATTATTCCACCAAAAGTCGGTAATTTTTTATGAGATATTAGAGCAAAAGTTCTTAGGGAATTGAAATCTAGACATGTCATATGAGGAGGCAGCTTGTAGAACTACCTTAATCAAGATCTGCTTCCCTGCTTGGATGAGGAATTTCTCCTTCTAGCCTTCCACTTTGTGTAGAATTTTCTCTCTAAGCTAGTTAATAGTTTCTTTCTTTGACTTACCCCAATTAATGAGAAGACCTAGGTATTTGCCAGGTTTATCAATCATGAGAAGATGTAGGACATCATCCAAATATTTTATGAAATAGGTGGGAGTATTATGGCTACACACCAAGACAAACTTGTTGAGATTAATTTGTTACCTAGACACATAAAAGTATTTGTGAAGTCAATCCTTAAGGTCCCTACACTTCTCAGCATTTCCTTTAAAGAAGAATAATGAACCATCATTAATAAGCATGTGAGTGATGAGCGGTAGGCTTTAGTTATCTTGATTCCTAGGAGAAGGTTATTTTACATGACATTATTGATTAGTATGGAGAGGCTATTAGCAACATTAATGAACACAAAGTCGGATAGAGGATCCCCTTGTCTGAGGCCCATGGTAAGAATAATCTTCTTGTGATTATTTACATTAATAGTAACTTTGAAACTGACAGAGGGAACACATTCCATAAAAAGGTTAACCCATTTATAGTTAAAGACATAAACAATGAGGGATTATTTGAGGAATTCCTATTCAATGCTATCATAAGCTTTGTTTATATAAACTTTTGGGGAATAATAATAGTTATGGCCACTTATATTTTTCCTCAAGTGAGTAAAGGATTCTTGGGCTACAATGATATGATCTTGGATGAGTCTCCCTCATATAAAGGCACTTTGATGGGGAGAAATGGTATGGGCTCAATAATGGGGTTATGTTTAGAAACTAGGGTTTTTGATATGATTTTGAAAGAAAAGCTAATGAGACATGGTCCTGAATTGAGATATATTCTTAGGGTTAAGATTTTTTGGAATGGGGATAATGTTTGTTTTATTAAGCTGCCTTAACATATTAGATGGTCGCTTTGACTTTGGTAAGTTTCCTTGCTTTGAACTTTTTAAAAGGTTTTTTATTCATCCATTTGATACCTAATTACATACCATGCACGATTTGTTTTTATATTTTTAAAGAAAAAGTTGTGGGGTGACTTTTCACTCCTCTAACTTTTTTTATTGTATGTTATGTTCGCGTCATGTTTGAGTCATATTCAAGCCTTATATTTTAACGTCTGGCTCAAATTCATTAGATCATCGCCAATGCATGAGGGAAAATTTGTTCCCCAAAAATGTAAAAAGCGAAATTTGCACTACAAAACGTGATGTGTGCTTTAGGAAAATTTTCATTTTAAAATTCATGCGAAAAGTTAACTACCACAACAACAATGTCCGCACGACAATTGACTTGCCGTGGGGTCTCGAGGTATAAAAATCCCGATTTCAGCAATAGTGTCATTTCTATTCCCTCCATAATCCAAAATTAAGGAAATTATCTTTGATCAAAATTGCAAATGAGTAGATTCGTATGTGATCGACGGACCGACTTGCATGGGAAAAGTTCATCATGTGTTGCTCAGTGTGACATTCGAGATTTTGATTTTCTAGATGGGACAATAATTATATTTTCACGCGATTCATACGTCTCCTGAGACACATTTATCCCAACGATGCATAAATAATGATGTATGATTTTGTTTTTTAGGTAATGATATTTCTTGCATTATTTGCATTGATTATTTGTAATCAATTGATTATTTGTGTTATTAATTAAAAAATGTTGAATTACGCTATAAAATAATTTTATTACGCTAATTAATTAATTTTAAATTAAATTAACATGTCATCACTACCTATAAGATGCGTACCACAATATATTACGTGTATAGTTGGTGGATTCCTATGGAGTTATTGGGTTAGTCATGGACACATATTTCATGTAAACAATACGTAATCGCCAGTCCTATTCAGGTACTTGAGGATGTGCTTCATAGCAGTTCAGTGCACCTCACCTGGATTATCATTGAATCTACTAACCCTGACAATGGCATAATAGATATTTGGTATAGTGAAGACCATAGACAAAATGAGTCTCCCCACCACCAAAGCGTAAGATATATTCCTCATCCTCTCTATTCGATCAGGTGTCTTAAGAAATTGATCCTTAAGACAGGTGTACTATCAATATCAGGTTGTATTTTATCATGTACGGGTGGTCCCGAAGCAGTTTCTTGCTCTTGTCCTCTTAGATATTATAAGATAATCTTTCTCTTGGGCTTGTGGTTTATCATATAAGCTTCTTATAAGTACTAAGCATTTGTGCTAATAATTACCCTCTGGTCTTTAGGATTATAAAATAAACTTCCATTGGTTCCTTTTGGGTAAGTAATAAAAATATGCACTGATGTGCTTCATTCCTCACCACACGTGTCAAGAATCCCCAAAGCCGAACATTCCCTAGACTAGGCTTCTACCCAGTCCATATTTCTCTAGGATTTATTGAGACTGATTTAGAAAGAAATAACTTCAGTAAATAAGTGGACGCCGCTAATGCATAATACTGAAAAGAATCTGGTATATTTGAATAACTTATCATGGATCTCACCACATCTAAAAGAGTCGTGCTACTTATTTCATTAGATCATTTTGCTATGGATTTCCCGATGTAGACAGTTGTATTATAGTGACCAACTCCGATAGGCGTTAGCTAAACTCTCCCGAGAGGTATTCCTATCCACGATCATATCATAGAGTACTGAGTAGTTTATCATGCCTACGCTCCACCTCAGCCTTATAAACTCTTAACTTATCTAAGGCTTCAGACTTGTGGTTCATAAGATAATCATATACATACCTCAAGTAATAATCGATGAAAGTGATGAAGTAATCATAGTCACCTCTTAATCGGATAGTCATAGGCCCACTTAAATCAGAATGAACCAATTCTAACACATCTTTCGCTCTATTCCCCTTGTCCATAAACAACTTCTTGGTCATTTTCCAATAAGGATTCACACACTGGAAGTGGCTCTGCTCCCAATGAGCTCAATTGCCCATTTGAAGTCAATCTTTGTATCCTTTTTAGATTGATATGACCCAACCGTAAGATCCATAGAGATGTTTGTAATGTTTCTTTCTCTTTAGGTTATTTTCATTTAAGTTATTAAATTCAGTATTAAGCAGTAGTGTTGAGACAAGTCTTATAAAGATCATTTTCCAATGTACCAGAATATATAAGCCATTTTTTATTTAAAAAAAAACTCTTTTACTAAAATAAACCAGGTATCCGTTCATCACAAGCTTAGAAACCAAAAAAAAAAAAATTCTTCGAATGATAGGAACATAAAAATAATCTACCCATACTAACTTATTGTCTCAACCAAAATTTAAACTAAATTTCCTGCTGTTAGTACTGCTACCTTGTGATGATTGCCCATACAGATAGACATCTCTCCTTCACTGAGCTCCCTGTTTACCCGGAATCCTGCAAGGAATTGCAAACATGATTTGTTGCTCCTGATTCCACATATCAGTTATCGATAAATTTCACCACATAACATACCTCAATAATGTGTGAGAAATTACTGTTTCCATTCTTCCTATCTAAGAATATGGGGCATTTCTTCTTCTAGTGTCCTTCCTATTTGCAGATGGAACGACTAACTTTCGATTTCTTACCAGCTTATTCGGGCTTAAAGTTTGGCTTGGCAACTTTAGGTTATTCCTGAGGTTTTCTTCTTCTTCTTCTTCTTCTTCGGGAAAGAGGTATAGACGTCTTTATTAGCAACCTAAATCACACCTTTTTGCCTATTGATATTCTCTGCAACCTGGAGTTCCTTATAAATTTGTGCCACTGAGTAATCAAATTTTCTCGTAAAATAATTTAAGAAAATCGTCTAAAGGACTCTGATAGTGATTGGAGCATGAAATCAACTTTATTTTCCCCATCGGTTTCAGATCCAAGCACTTCAAGTTCCCCTAATATGGACATCATCTTTAGATTTGCCCGTGTACAGGATTACCCTCAGGATTCTTAGTGTTGACTAACCTTTCCATAACATTTAACCTTTAGACACATTTTTAATCTTCAAATATATCCTTTAAGTTCAGAATCACGTCGTAAGCAGTGGACCTGTGATGATGTTGGTGCTGTATCACATTAGTCAAAGCGGCCAATATGTAGTAGTGAGCTATATGATTAGCCACTAGTCTCCTCTGATAGACTTGGACATCCCTTTTAGGTGCCCCTTCCTCCGACTTGCAAGTCTTCATTAAAATAAACTTAAAATTCTCAACAATTAGGACAAGGTCTAGATTGCATTTCCAGTCCATATAGTTCATTACAGTTTACTTGTTGTCCTTTAAGATTGAAGCAAATGGGTTGAATGATGATCCCATTTTGAAATATGACAGTCATAAATTTTGAAAAGCGATTTAATTTCAAAATATACATGTGAGAATTTAACTAAGCTTTTATTTAAAGTGGCATCCCTCACCACTAACTTTTAAAATTAAAATCCCATCGAACATTTGAGGTCCCATATGAAGTGAGATTTATCGATGGGTGATTAAATAACTTCCCCTTGAACTAGACAGACTTTCGTTTTTCAAGATCCTCTTTCCAACATAATTGAATAGTCGGCAACTGTTGGTCCCATAACTTATGACATTAATTCTGATGGGGAGGATATCAAAAGTTATATCTTAAGTGTATACCATTGGTTCATCTAATAAAATTAAGCCCTCTCGTTTAGAACTTCCTTGATGGGAGGACCGAACTCACTCACATTTAATTCCATTAAACTATCACTTAGGAATTTTAAAATATCCGTGATGCCGCGATTAAGACTATCCGATGGGGGACCAAATCAAGTTGAAATGATAAATTAATCGCATCACAATTTTAAAATACCGATGGAGACTATGGGGTGAAACCCCTCTCTCACTTAGTTATTTAAAACTCAAGGGTCTTAATAAATAATATATTCAATTTCCAAAAGACCGAATTTAAATCCTTGGTAGTTCCCAAATTCACTCCTATGAACTAAATGTCTTGATCTTAAATTTTAATTTTCTTAAAGTAAATTAATAATTTGAATTTTCCAGAAAATAAAATTCGGAGATCTCAATTTAATGCATACCTTAAGCTTAGTTACCCCGATTTAATTCAATTTAGAAAAGAATAAATACAACACAAAATTTTGAAGAAAACTGTGACCTAGGCCGGTATAAAAAATTAGAATCCATGGTGTCCATAAAACGGGGGTCACAAATTATCCAATTAATAATCACAGGAATTATGACACATAATAAAAAAATGAAACATGGCAAATAAATAAATAAATGCCGCATAAAATAAAAGTAAATTTTTTTGCCCTTTTATCATGGCCTAAACTTCTCCTTGAAGTAGAACTATCGAAGCCCAAAAATCCTTGTTGTATAAGACTTCCATTTGACATAGAGTCCACTTCGTCACAATAGTGAGTTCTTGATGATATTTCCTTTTCAAAACTGATCAATCCTAGTCTAGAAAGACACGTGGAAAAACCAACACGAGAAACTACCAAAGAGCCGAGCAACCAAATCTGCTTATGGTCGATCGGATCGATATGGGCCTAGTTTTGATCTATTCGTGCCAAATTTGGATCCATTAAAACTTATAAATCGATCTGATTCTCCTTTCAGATTGATCCGAAAGACCTATACATGAGAACCTCTTTTTCCTTACGGATTTCTTATGTAAAACGGCCATAACTATTCCAAATCTTCATGAAACTCCATGAAACTTTTTCCAACACTCAAAACCATACAAATAAATGATTCTAAGTGCAAAAGACCATTAATTACCCTCATAATCACCTCCAAATACATCGGTAAAGAAATAATTATATAACTTAATTATTACAACAATATTGATTCAAGAAGCGAAAAATAACTACTGATAAACCACCGTAGGATCCAATCACAGAGAAAAAATAATCCGTGACCATGGTGGAAGGGATCTAAATAAATAATCTCTATAAAACCATGTTAATACGGAAGAATACACAAAGACACACCATCCCACAAAATGCAAAACTAGGATTTTCTTACTTGGACAATATGGAAATTTCCAATTGATGATTTATCTAAATTAAAGAATCTAATATGAATTGTTAGGGAGTGATGTAGATGGAATAAAAATTTTCATCCGTAAATCACTACACCAAAATTGGCGAATGGTCACGGCCAAAATCCCTGACCAAGACTGTGGGTCGCGGACTTGGGCCGCGACTATTTCGGGAGCGACCAATTTCGTGGGTCGCGAAAATGGTCACGGCAGATGGTCACGTACTTGGGTCATGATCCATACCGCAACGGGGAAAAAATGGTTGTGGCCCAAGTCCATGACCCACAACCCTAACAAAAATTAGTCGCGGCCATAGTCCGTGACCCACACCGCGACGGAAAAAAAGGAAAAAATTATTCGCGGCCAAAGTCCGTGACCCATATCGCGACGAAAAAAAATGGTCGCGAACTTTGTCCGTGACCCACAATCGTGACAAAAATTGGTCGTGGCCAAAGTCCGTGACCCTCACCACAACGAAAAAAAAGGAAAAAATGGTCGCGGACTTTGGCCACGACCATTTTTGGTCACGGTTGGGTGTCATGGACTTTGGCCCCGACCATTTTTATGCGCGACGGAAAAAATAAAAATGTTCATGGACAAAGTTCTTGATCATATTTAACTATAATTTAAAAAATGTCCTTTTTTGGTCCAATCCTAAAATCGGGGATCCGGTGACTGCACGGTCGGTTGCTACATGTAACGGTGGACACGTACGAGGTCCATGTTTTTAAGCCTATGTCTAGAAATATTCAAATTATCATCGTATTCTCAAACCGGGAGTACCGTGGCTGCGCGATTAGTTCCAACGAGTTAGATTGGTCCTGTGGGAGGCGTTGGTGCCTCCCACGGGGACGTATGGGGAATGTTTCGGGTTTTTACCTTTAAATGCCATATTTTTAAGCCTAAGTCCAGAAATATTCAAATTACCATCGTATTCTCCAACCGCGAGTCCCGTGGCTACGCAATCTGTTCCAACGAGCAACATTGATCCCGTGGAAGATGTTGGTGCCGCCCACAGGGCCAATCGAGGACTGTTTTGGCTTTTCACCCTCTAACGCCATGTTTTTAAGCCTAAGTCCTCGTATTTTCAAATTCTCATTGTATTCTCAAATCGAGTGTCTCGTGATCGCGCGGTCAGTTCCTACCAGTTACATTGGTCCCGTGCGTGGTGTTAGTGCCACTCACGGGACCATTTGAGGGCTGTTTCGGGTTTTCACCCACTAACGCCATGTTTTTAAGCCTAAGTCTAGAAATATTCAAATTATCATCGTATTCTCGAACCGAGAGTACCGTGGCTACGCGGTCAGTTCCAATGAGTTACATTGGTCCCATAGGAGGTGTTGGTGCCACCAACGGGGACGTACGGGTACTGTTTCGGGTTCTTACCTCTAAACGCTATGTTTTTAAGCCTAAGTCTAGAAATATTCAAATTACCATCGTATAATCTAACCAGGAGTCCCGTGGCTGCGCAATCAGCTCTTACGAGCTACATTGGTAACGTGGGAGGTGTTGGTGCCTCCTATAGGGCCGTTCGGGGGCTGTTTTGGGTTTTCACCCTTTAACGCCATGTTTTTAAACCTAAGTCCTGATATTTTCAAATTCTCATCGTATTCTTAAACCGAGTATCCCATGATAGCGTGGTCAGTTCCACCGAATTACGTGGGTCCCCTGCGTGGTGTTGGTGCCACTCACGGGGTCGTTCGGGGGTTGTTTTGAATTTTCACCCACTAACGCCATGTTTTTAAGCCTAAGTCTAGAAATATTCAAATTATCACCGTATTCTCAAACTGAGAGTCTCGTGGCTGCACGGGCAGTTCCAACGAGTTACATTATTCCCATGGGAGGTGTTGGTACGTCCCACAGGACCGTACGAAGGTTGTTTCGGGGTTTTACCTTTAAACTCCATGTTTTTAAGCCTAAGTCTAGAAATATTCAAATTACCATCGTATTCTCCAATCGGGAGGCGACGCAATCAGTTCTTATGAGTTACATTGGTCCCGTGGGAGGTTTTGGTGCCTCCCACGGGGCCATTCGGGGACTATTTCGGGTTTTCACCAACTAACGCCATGTTTTTAAGCACAGGTCTAGAAATATTCAAATTATCGTCGTATTCTCAAATCGGGAGTCTCGTGGATATGCGGTCTGTTCCAACGAGTTACATTGGTCCCATGGGTGGTGTTGGTGCCTCCCACGGGGTCGTACGGGGGCTATTTTGGGTTTTTACCGTTAAACGCCCAATTTTTAAGCCTAAGTTTAGAAATCTTCAATTTGTTGTCGTATTATCAAATCGAAAGTCCCGTGGCTACGCGGTTAGTTCCCACGAGGTACATTGGTCTCGTGGAAGGTGTTGGTTCCTCCCACGGGGCGGTTCGGTAGCTGTTTTGGGTTTTCCCCCCTTTAACGCCATCGGTTTAAGCCTAAGTCCTCATATTTTCAAATTCTCGTCGTATTCTCAAACCGAATGTCCCGTTATCGCTCGGTCAGTTCCTACGAGTTACATTGGTCATGTAATGCCATATTTTTAAGCCTAAGTCTAGAAATTTTTAAATCATCATCGTATTCTCAAACCGGGAGTTCCGTGGCTGCGGGGTTAGTTCCTACGAGGTACATTGGTACCGTGGGAGGTTTTGATGCCTCCCACGGGGTGATTTGGGGGCTGTTTCGGGTTTTTACCTTTAAACGCCATGTTTTTAAGACTAAGTCAAGAAATATTAAAATTACCATCGTATTCTCCAATCGGGAGTCCCATGGCTACTCAATCAGTTCCTATGAGCTACATTGGTCCCGTGGGAGGTGTAGGTGCCTCCCACAGGGCCGTTCGGGGGCTATTTCGAGTTTTTACCCACTAATGCCATGTTTTTAAGCCCAAGTCCTCATATTTTCAAATTCTCATCGTATTATCAAATCGGGTGTCCTGTGATCGCGCGGTCAGTTCCTACGAGTTACATTGGTCCCGTGCGTAGTGTTTATGCCACTCATGGGGCCGTTTGGGGATGTTTCATGTTTTTACCCACTAACGCCATGCTTTTAAGACTAAGTCTAAAAATATTCAAATTATTATTGTATTCTCAAATCGGAAGTTCGTGGCTATGCGATCAGTTCCAACGAGTTACATTGGTCCCGTGGGAGGTGTACGAGGGTTGTTTTGGGGTTTTACCTCTAAACGCCATGTTTTTAAGCCTAAGTCTAGAAATATTCAAATTCTCATCATATTCTAAAATTACGAGTCTCGTGGCTGTGCGATGAGTTCCTATGAGTTACATTAGTCCCGTGGGAGGTGTTGGTGCCTCCCCCGGGGCCGTTCGGGGGATGTTTTAGTTTTTCACCCTCTAACGCTATGTTTTAAGCCTATGTCTTCATATTTTCAAATTCTGGTCGTATTTTCAAATCGGGTGACCCGTGATCGCGCCGTCAGTTCCTACGAACTACATTGGTCCCATACGTGGTGTTGGTGCTATTCACGGGGCCGTTCGGGGGCTGTTTTAGGTTTTGACTCACTAACGCCATGTTTTGCCTATGTCCTCATATTTTGAAATTACCGTCGTATTCTCAAATCGGGAGTCCCATTATCGCGTGGTAAGTTCCTACGAGTTACATTGGTCCCGTGCGAGGTGTTGGCGCCACTAACGGGGCCTTTCGGGGGCTATTTTGGATTTTCACCCACTAAGCCTAAGTCTGGAAATATTTAAATTATCATCGTATTCTCCAACCGGGAGTGCCGTGTCTGTGCGATCAGTTCCTATGAGCTATATTGGTCCCGTGGGAGGTGTTGGTGCCTCCTACGGGGCCGTTCAGACGTTATTTTTGGTTTTCACCCTCTAATACCATGTTTTTAAGCCTAAGTTCTCATATTTTCAAATTCTCATCGTATTCTTAAAATGGGTGTCCCACGATCTCGCGATTAGTTCCTATGAGTTACATTGGTCCCGTGCTGTTGGTGCCACTCACGGGGCCGTTCGGGTTTTCACCCACTAACACCATGTTTTTAAGCCTAAGTCCAGAAATATTCTAATTATCGTCGTATTCTCAAAGCAGGAGTCCCGTGGCTATGCGGTTACTTCCAACGAGTTACATTGGTACCGTGGGAGGTGTTGGTGCCTCCCACGGGGCCGTACGGGGACTGTTTCGAGTATTTACGTTTAAACGACATGTTTTTAAGCCTAAGTCTAGAAATATTCAAATTATCATCGTATTCTCAAACCGAGAGTCCCGTGGCTGCGAGGTTAGTTCCCACGAGGTGCATTGGTCTCGTGGGAGGTGTTGGTGCCTCCCACGTGGCCGTTCGGGGGTTGTTTTGGGTTTTCCCCTCTAACGCCATTTTTTTAAGCCTAAGTCGTCATATTTTCAAATTCTCATCGTATTCTGAAACCGGGTGTCTCGTGATTGCATGGTCAGTTCCGACGAGTTACATTGGTCCCATTCGTGGTGTTGGTACCACTCACGGGGCCGTTCGGGGGCTGCTCGGGTTTTCACCCACTAACGCCACGCTTTTAAGCCTAAGTCCATAAATATTAAAATTATCATTAAATTCTCAAACCGAAAGACCCGTGGCTACGCGGTGAGTTCCAACGAGTTACATTGGTCCCGTGGGAGGTGTTCGTACATCCCACGGGGACGTACGGGGGCTGTTTCGGGTTTTTACCTCTAAACGCCATATTTTTAAGCCTTAGTCTATAAATATTCAAATTTCCATCGTATTCTCAGATCGGGAGTCCCGTGGCTACGCGATCAGTTCCTACGAGTTACATTGGTCTTGTGGGAGGTGTTGGTGCCTCCCACGGGGCCGTTCGGGGGCTGTTTTGGTTTTTCACCCTCTAACGCCATGTTTTTAAGCCTAAGTCCTCAAATTTTCAAATTCTCATTGTATTCTCAAAACAGGTGTCCCGTGATTGCACGGTCAGTTCCTACAAAGTACATTGGTCCCGTGCGTAGTGTTGGTGTCACTCATGGGGCCGTTCGGGGGAAGTTTTGGGTTTTCACCCACTAATGCCATGTTTTGCCTAAGTCCTCATATTTTAAAATTACCACCATATTCTCAAATCGGGAGACTCGCGATCGCGCGGTAAGTTCCTACGAGTTACATTAGTCCCGTGCGAGGTGTTGTAGCCACTCACGGGGCTGTTTTGGGTTTTCACCCACTAACGCCATGTTTTTAAGCCTAAGTCTAGAAATATTCAAATTATCGTCGTATTCTCAAATCGAGAGTCCCATGGCTACGTGGTCAGTTCCAATTAGTTACATTGGTCCCGTGAGGGGTGTTGGTGCCTCCCACGGGGCCGTATGGGGGCTGTTTCGGGTTCTTACCTTTAAATGCCATGTTTTTAAGCCTAAATCTAGAAATACTCAAATTACCGTCGTATTCTCAAACCGGGAGTCCCGTGGATACAAGTTTTGTTCCTACGAGGTACATTGGTCCTATGGGAGGTGTTGGTGCCTCCCACAGGACCGTTCGGGGGCTGTTTTGGGTTTTCCCCCCTCTAACCCCATCTTTTTAAGCCTAAGCTCTCATATTTTCAAATTCTCATCGTATTCTCAAACCGTGTGTCCCGTGATTGCATGGTCAGTTCCTAAAACTTACATTGGTCCTGTGCGTGGTGTTGGTGCCACTCACGGGGCCGTTCGGGGGCTACTCGGGTTTTCACCTGCTAATACCATATTTTTAAGCCTAAGTCTCGATATATTCAAATAATCGTCATATTCTCAAACCGGGACTCCCGTGGCTGCGCGATTAGTTTCGACGAGTTACATTAGTCCCGTGGGAGGTGTTGGTGCCTCCCACGGGGCCGTACGGGTGCTGTTTCGGGATCTTAGCTTTAAACACCATCTTTTAAGCCTAAGTCAAGAAATATTCAAATTACCATCGTATTCTCCAACCGGGAGTCCCATGGATGCGCAATTAGTTCCTACGCGTTACATTGGTCCCGTGGAAAGTTGGTGCCTCCCAGAGGGCCGTTCGGGGGCTGTTTTGGGTTTTCACCCTCTAACGTCATGTTTTAAAGCCTAAGTCCTCATATTTTAAAATTCTCTTCGTATTCTCAAATCGGGTGTCCCGTAATCATGCGACCATTTCTTACCAGTTACATTAGTCTCGTGCGTGGTGTTGGTGCCACTCACGGGGTCGTTCGGGGGCTGTTTCAAGTTTTCACCCACTAACGCCATATTTTTAATCCTAAGTCTAGAAATATTAAAATTTTCATTATATTCTCAAACCGAGAGTCCCGTGGCTGCGCGATCAGTTCCAACGAGTTATATTGGTCCCGAGGGAGGTATTGGTGCCTTCCACGGGGACGTACAGGGGATGTTTAGAGTTCTTAACTCTAAACACCATGTTATTAAGCCTAAGTCTAGAAATATTAAAATTACCATTGTATTCTCCAACCGGGAGTCCAGTGGCTGCACGATTATTTCCTACCAGCTGCATCGGTCTCGTGGGAGGTGTTACTACCACCCACAGGGCCGTTCGAGGGCTGTTTTGTGTTTTCACCCACTAACGCCATATTTTTAATCCTAAGTCCTCATATTTTCAAATTCTCGTCGTATTCTCTAACTGGGTGTCCCATGACAGCGCGGTCAGTTCCTACGAGTTACATTGGTCCCGTGCGTGGTGTTGGTGCCACTCACGGGGCCGTTCGGGGGTGTTTTGGGTTTTCACCCACTAACGCCATGTTTTTAAGTTTTAAGTCTACAAATATTCAAATTATTATCGTATTCTCAAATTGAGAGTCCCGTGGCTCTGCGACCAGTTCCAACGAGTTACATTGGTCCCGTGGGTGGTTATTATTCCTCCCACAGGGCCGTACAGGGACTGTTTTGGGTTTTTACCTTTAAACGACATGTTTTTAAGCCTAAGTCTTGAAATATTAAAATTACCATCGTATTTTCCAATCGGGAGTCCCGTGATGGCACGGTCAGTTTCTACGAGCTACATTGGTCCCATCGGAGGTGTTGGTGGATCCCACGGGGCAGTTCGGGAGCTGTTTTGGGTTTTCACCCACTTATGCCATGTTTTTAAGCATACGTCTAGACGTGTTCGAATTATCATTGTATTCTCAAACCGGGCGTCCCTTGGCTATGCGGTCACTTTCAACGAGTTACATTAGTCCCGTGGGAGGTGTTGGTGCCTCCTACGGGACCGTATGGGGGTTGTTTCGAGTTTTTACCTTTAAAAGCCATGTTTTTAAGCCTAAGTCTAGAAATATTAAAATTACCATCGTATTCTCCAATCGGGAGTCCCGTGGCTACGCGACCAGTTCCTATGAGCTACATTGGTCCCGTGGGAGGTGTACGTGCCTCCCACGGGGCCGTTCGAGGGCTGTTTCTGGTTTTTGCCCACTAACGCCATGTTTTTAAGCTTAAGTCCTCATATTTTAAAATTCTCTTTGTATTCTCAAATCGGGAGTCCTGTGGTTACGCGGTCAGTTTCAACGAGTTATATTGGTCCCGTGGGAGGTGTTGGTACCTCCCACGAGGTCATTCGGGGATTATTTTGGATTTTCACCCTCTAACGCCATGTTTTTAAGACTAAGACCTCATATTTTCAAATTCTCATCATATTCTCATACCGAGTGTCCCGTGATCGTGAGGTCAGTTTCTTCGAGTTACATTGGTCTCGTGCGTGGTGTTGGTGCCACTCATGGGGCCGTTCAGGGGCAGTTTTGAGTTTTCACCCACTAACGCCATATTTTTAAGCCTAAGTCTAGAAATATTCAAATTATCATCTTATTCTCAAATCGGGAGTCCTGTGGTTACGCGGTCAGTTCGAACGAGTTACATTGTCCCGTGGGAGGTGTTGGTGCCTCCCACGGGGACGTACGGGGGTTGGTTTAGGTTTTCCCCATCTAACGCCATGTTTTTAAGCCTAAGTCCTCATATTTTCAAATTCTCAGCGTATCAAATCGGGTTTCCCGTGATCACACGATCAGTTCCTCGATTTACATTGGTCCCGTGCGAGGTGCTGGTGCCACTCACAGGGCCTTTTGGGGGCTGTTTCGTGTTTTCACCCACTAACGCCATGTTTTTAAGCCTAAGTCTAGAAATATTCTAATTATCATCGTATTCTCAAATCAGGAGTCCTGTGACTGCGCGGTCAGTTCCATCGAGTTACATTGGTCCCGTAGGAGGTGTTGGTGCCTCTCACGAGAACGTACGGGGGCTATTTCGGGTTCTTACCTCTAAACGCCATGTTTTTAAGCCTAAGTCTAGAAATATTCAAATTACCATCGTATGCTACAACCGGGAGTCCTTTGGATGTGCGATCAGTTCCTACGAGCTATATTGGTCTCGTGGGAGGTGTTGGTACCTCCTACAGGGTCGTTTTGGGGCTATTTTGGGTTTTCAACCTCTAACAGCCATGTTTTTAAGCCTAAGTCCTCTTATTTTCAAATTCTCATCATATTCTCAAACTTGGTGTCCCGTGATCGCCCGATCAGTTCCTACCTGTTACATTGGTCCTGTGCGTAGTTTTGGTACCGCTCACGGGGTCGTTCGGGGACTGTTTCGGGTCTTCACCCAATAACACCATATTTTTAGGCATAAGTCTAGAAATATTCAAATTATCTCCGTATTCTTAAACCGAGAGTCCGTGACTGCGTGATCAGTTTCTACAAGTTATATTGGTCCCGTGGGAGGTGTTGGTACCTCCCATGGGGCCGTACGGGGTCTATTTTGGGTTTTTACCTTTAAACGTCATATTTTTAAGACTAAGTCTAAAAATATTCAAATTACCTTCGTATTCTCCAACTGGGAGTCCCGTGGCCACGCGATCAGTTCCGATGAGCTAGATTGGTCCCGTGGTAGGTGTTGGTGGCTCCCACGGGTTCGTACGGGGGATCTTTCGAGTTTTTACCTTTAAACGCCTTGGCTTTAAGCCTAAGACTAGAAATATTCTAATTATCATCGTATTCTCAAACCGAGAGTCCCACGACTGCACGATCAGTTCAAACGTATTACATTGGTCCCGTGGGAGGTGTTGGTGATTCCTATGGTTCCGTACGAGGGCTGTTCGATTTTTATCTTTAAAGGCCATGCTTTTAAGCCTAAGTCTAGAAATATTCAAATTACCATCGTATTCTCAAATCAGAAGTCCCGTAGCTGCGTGGTCAGTTTTGACGAGTTACAATGGTCCCGTGGGAGTTGTTAGTGCCTACCACGGGGCCATTCGGGGGATGTTTTGGGTTGTCACCCTCGAATGCCATATTTTTAAGCCGAAATCCTTATATTTTCAAATTCTTGTTTTATTATCAAACTGGGTGTCCCATGATTGCGTGGTCAATTCCTACGAGTTATATTGGTCCCGTGTGACGTGTTGGTGCCACTCACGGGACCGTTCGGGGGTGTTTCGGGGTTTCACCCACTGATGCCCTGTTTATAAGTCTAAGTCTAGTAATATTCAAATTATCATTGTATTCTCAAACCGGGAGTACCGTGGCTTCGGGTCAGCTCCAACGACTTACATTGGTCCCGTGGGAGGTGTTGGTGCCGCCCACGGGCCCATATGGGGGTTGTTTCGACTTTTTACCTTTAAACGCCTTGGCTTTAAGCCTAAGTCTAGAAATATTCAAATTATCATCGTATTCTCAAACCGGGAGTCCCGTGGCTGTGCGACCAGTTTTAACGAGTTACATTGGTCTCGTGGGGGCTGTTGGTGCCTCCCACGGGGACGTACGGGGCTGTTTCGAGTTCTTACCTTTAAACATCATGTTTTGAAGCCTAAGTCTAGAAATATTCAAATTACCATCGTATCCTCAAACCGGGAGCCCCGTGGCTACGAGGTTTGTTCCTACGAGGTACATTGATCCCTGTGAGGTGTTGGTGCGTCCCACGGGGCCGTTCGGGGGTTGTTTTGGGTTTTCCCCTCTCACCCCATCTTTTTAGGTCTAAGCCCTCATATTTTCAAATTCTCATCGTATTCTCAAACTGGGTGTCCCGTGATCACACGATCAGTTCCTACGAGTTATATTGGTCCCGTGCGTTGTGTTGGTGCCACTTAAGGGGCCGTTCGGGGGCTACTCGAGTTTTCACCCACTAACGCCATATTTTTAAGCCTAAGTCTTGATATATTCAAATTATCATCATATTTTCGAACCGGGAGTCCCGTGGCTGCGCGATCAGTTCCAACGAGTTACATTAGTCTTATGGGAGGTGTTGGTGCCTCCCACGGGGCCGTACGTGGGCTGTTTCAGGATCTTACCTTTAAATGCCATATTTTTATGCCTAAGTCTAGTAATAGTCAAATTGCGTTCGTATTCTCCAACCGGGAGTCACGTGGCTACACGATTAGTTCCTACGAGCTACATTGGTCCCGTGGAAGGTGTTGGTGCCTCCCATAGCGCCGTTCGGGGGCTGTTTTAGGTTTTCACCCTCTAACGCCATGTTTTTAAGCCTAAGTCCTCGTATTTTAAAATTCTCACCGTATTCTCAAATCGAGTGTTCTGTGATCACGCGGTCTGGTCGTACCAGTTACATTGGTCCCGTGCGTGGTGTTGGGACCACTCACGGGACCGTTCGGGGGCTGTTTCGGGTTATCACCCACTAACGTCATGTTTTTAAGCCTAAGTCTAGAAATATTAAAATTATCATTGTATTCTCAAATTGAGAGTTCCGTGGCTGCGCGTTCAGTTCCAATGAGTTACATTGGTTATGTGGGAGGTGTTGGTGCCTCTCACGGGGACGTACGAGGGCTGTTTTGGGTTCTCACCTCTAAACACCATGTTTTTATGCCTAATTCTAGAAATATTCAAATTACCATTGTATTCTCCAACCGGGAGTCTAGTCGCTGCGCGATTAGTTCCTACGAGCAAAATTGGTCCCATGGGAGGTGTTAGTGCCACCTATAGGGCCGTTCAGGGGTTGCTTTGGGTTTTCACCCTCTAAGGCCATATTTTTAAGCCTAAGTCCTGATATTTTGAAATTCTCATCGTATTCTCATATCGGATGTCTCGTGATAGCGCGGTCTATTCTTACGAGTTACATTGGTCCCGTGCGTGGTGTGTGCCACTCACGGGGCCGTTCGGGGGCTGTTTCGGGTTTTCACCCACTAATGCCATATTTTTAAGCCTAAGTCGAGAAATATTCAAATTACCATTATATTCTCAAACTGGGAGTTCCGTGGCTACGCGATAAGTTCCAACGCATTACATTGTCCCTTGGGAGGTGTTATTGCCTCCCATGAGGCCGTACGGGTGCTGTTATGGGTTTTTACCTTTCAACGACATGTTTTTAAGCCTAAGTGCAGAAATATTCAAATTAATCTCGTATTCTCAAACCGGGAGTCCCGTGGATGTGCGGTCAGTTCGTACGAGTTACATTGGTCCCATGGGAGATGTTGGTGCCTCCCACGGGGCCGTTCGGGGGCTTTTTTGGGTTTTTTGCTTTAAATGCCATGTTTTTAAGCCTAAGTCTATAAATATTCAAATTACCATTGTATTCTCCTACCGGGAGTCCCGTGGCTACGCGATCAGTTCCTACGAGCTACATGGGTCCCCTAGGAGGTGTTGGTGCCTCCCACGGGGCCGTTTAGGGGCTGTTTTAGATTTTCACCCTCTAACGCCATGTTTTTAAGCCTAAGTCCTCATATTTTCAAATTCTTGTCGTATTCTCAAACCGGGTGTCTCGTGATCGCACGATCAGTTCCTACGAGTTCCATTAGTCCCGTGCTTGGTGTTAGTGCCACTCATGGGGCCGTTCGGGGGCTGTTTCATATTATCACCCAATAACTCCATGTTTTCAGCCTAAGTCTATAAATATTCAAATTATCATCATATTCTCAAAACAAGAGTCGTGTGGCTGCGCAATTAGTTCCAACGAGTTACATTGGTCCCGTGGGAGGTGTTGGTGCCTTCCACTGGGCCGTACGGGGGCTGTTTCAAGTTTTTTCCTTTAAACACCTTATTTTTATGCCTAAGTCTAAAAAATATTCAAATTATCGTCGTATTCTCAAATTGGGAGTCCCGCGGCTGCGTAGTTAGTTCCTACGAGCTACATTAGTCCTGTGGGAGGTGTTGGTGCCTCCCAGGGGCCGATCCAGGGCTGTTTCAGGTTTTCACGCACTAACGCCATATTTATAAGCATAAGTCTAGAAATATTCAAATTATCATCGTATTCTCAAATCGGGAGTCCCGTGGATGTACGATCAGTGCCAACGCATTACATTGGTCCCGTGGGAGGTGTTGCTGCCTCCCATGGGGCCATTCGGGTGCTGTTTTGGATTTTTACCTTTAAACGCCATGTTTTTAAGCCTAAGCCTAGAAATATTCAATTTTCTATCGTATTTCCAATCGAGAGTCCCGTGGCTGCGCGGTCAGTTCCTACGAGTTACATTGGTCCCGTGGGAGTTGTTGATGCCGCCCACAGGGCCGTACGGGGGATGTTTGGGGGTTATTTTGGGTTGTCCCGTGGGAGGTTATCGGGGGTTATTTTGGGTTGTCAACCTCTAATGCCATGTTTTTAAGCCGAAGTCCTCATTTCTTCAATTCTCATCGTATTCTCAAACTGGGTGTCCCGTGATGACGTGGTCAATTCCTACGAGTTAGATTGGTCCCGCGCATGGTGTTGGTGCCACTCATGGGGCCGTTCGGAGGCTGTTTTGGGTTTTCACCCACTAACGCCATGTTTTTCCTAAGTTATGATATTTTGAAATTATCGTCGTATTCTTAAACCGAGAGTCCATTGATTGCGCGGTAAGTTCCTACGAGTTACATTGGTCCTGTACGAGGTGTTGGTGTCACTCACGAGACCGTTCAGGGGCTGTTTCGGTTTTTCACCCACTAACGCCATGTTTTTAAGCCTAAGTCCAGAAATATTCAAATTATCATCGTATTCTCAAACCGGGAGTACCGTGGTTGCGCGGTCAGATCCAATTAGTTACATTGGTCTCATGGGAGGTGTTGGTGCCTCCCACGGGGCCGTACGGGGGTTATTTCAGGTTCTTACCTTTAACCGCCATGTTTTTAAGCCTAAGTCTAGAAATATTCAAATTACCATCGTATTCTCCAACCGGGAGTCTTATGGCTGCGCGATCAGTTTCTATGAGCTACATTGGTCCCGTGGGAGGTGTTTGTACCTCCCATAGTGCCGTTTGGGGGCTGTTTTGGGTTTTCACCATCTAACGCCTTATTTTTAAGCTTAAGTCCTCATATTTTCAAATTCTCATCGTATTCTCAAATCGGGTGTCTTGTGATCACGTGGTCTGTTCCTACCAGTTATGTTGGTCCCGTGCATGGTGTTGGTGCCACTCATGGGGTCGTTCGGAGGCTATTTCGGGTTTTCAATAACTAACGCCATGTTTTGCCTAAGTCCTGATATTTTGAAATTATCGTCGTATTCTTAAACAGGGAGTCCCGTGATCGCACGATAAGTTCTTATGAGTTACATTGGTCCCGTTCGTGGTGTTGGTTCTACTCACGGGACTGTTTGGGGGCTATTTCGGGTTTTCACCCGCTAACGACATGTTTTTAAGCATAAGTCTAGAAATATTCTAATTATCATCGTATTGTCAAATAGGGAGTACCGTGGTAGCGCGATCAATTCCAATGAGTTAAAATTGTCCCGTGGGAGGTGTTGGTGCCGCCACAGGGTCGTACAGGGGATGTTTGGAGTTATTACGTTTAAACGCCTTGGCTTTAAGCCTAAGTCTAGAAATATTCAAATTACCATCGTATTCTCCAACCGGGAGTCCCATGAATGTGCAGTCAGTTCCTACAAATTACATTGGTCCCGTGCATGGTGCCGTTTGGAGACTGTTTTGGGTTTTCACCCACTCACGCCATTTTTTTAAGCCTAAGTCTAGAAACATTCAAATTATCGTTGTATTCTCAAAATGAGAGTCCCGTGGCTGCGCAGTTAGTTCCTACAAGTTACATTGGTCTCGAGGGAGGTGTTGGTGCCTCCCATGGGGACGTACGGGGGCTGTTTCGGGTTCGTACCTCTAAACGCCATGTTTTTAAGCCTAAGTCTAAAAATATTCGAATTACTGTCGTGTTCTCCAATCAAGAGTCCCATGGATGCATGATCAGTTCATAAGAGCTACATTGGTCCCGTGGGAGGAGCTGGTGCCTCCCATAGGGCTGCTCGGGGGATGTTTTGGGTTTTCATCCTCTAATGCCATGTTTTTAAGCCTAAGTCCAGATATTTTCAAAATCTCGTCATATTCTCAAACTGGGTGTCCCGTGATAGCACGGTCAATTTTTACGAGTTACATTGGTCCCGTGCGTGGTATTGGTGCCAGTCATGGGGCCGTTCAGGAGGGGGGGGGGGGGTGTTCCGGGTTTTCACCCACTAGCGCCATATTTTTAAGCCTAAGTCTAGAAATATTTAAATTATCATCGTATTCTCAAACAGAGAGTCCCGTGGCTGCGCGATCAATTCTTATGAGTTACATTGGTCCCGTGGGAGGTGTTGGTGCCTCCCACAGGACCGTACGGAGGCTGCTTCAGGTTTTTAACTTTAAACGCTATGTTTTTATGCCTAAGTTTAGAAATATTCAAATTACCATCGTATTCCCCAATCGGGAGTCCCGTGGCTGAGCGATCAGTTCTTACGAGCTACATGGGTCCCGTGGGATGTGGTGGTGCATCCCACAAGGCCGTTTGGGGGTTGTTTTGGATTTTCACTCTCTAACTCCATGTTTTTAAGCATAATTCCTCATATTTTCAAATTCTTGTCGTATTCTCAAATGGGGTGTCCCGTGGTCACACGGTCAGTTCCTACGAGTTACATTCGTCCCGTGCATGGTGTTGGTGCCACTCATGGGGCCGTTGGGGGCTGTTTTGTGTTTTCACCCACTAACTCCATGTTTTTAAGCCTTAGTATAGAAATATTCAAATTATAATCATATTCTCAAACCGAGAGTCATGTGGCTGCGTGATTAGTTCCAACGAGTTACATTGGTCCCGTGGGAGGTGGTGGTGCCTCCTATAGGGCCGTACGGGGGCTATTTCAGGTTTTTACCTTTAAATGCCATATTTTTAAGCCTAAGCCTAGAAATATTCAAATTACCATCATATTCTCAAACCGGGAGTCCCGCGGTTGCGCGATTAGTTCCTACGAGCTACATTGGTCCCGTGCGAGATGTTGGTGCCTCCCACGGGGCCGATCGGGGGTTGTTTTAGGTTTTCACGCACTAACGCCACATTTATAAGCATAAGTCATAAAATATTCAAATTATAGTCGTATTCTCAAACTGGGAGTCCCGTGGATGCGCGGTCAGTTCCAACGTGTTATATTGGTCTCGTGGGAGGTGTCGGTGCCTCCTACGGGGCTGTACGGGTGTTGTTTCGGATTTTTTCCTTTAAACGCCATGTTTTAAGGCAATGTCTAGAAATATTCAAGTTTTCATCGTATTCTCCAATCGAGAGTCCCGTGGCTACGCGTTCAGTTCCTAAGAGTTACATTGGTCCCATAGGAGTTGTTGATGCCTACCACGGGACCATTCGGGGGTTGTTTTGATTTGTCAACCACTAACGCAATGTTTTTAAGTCGATGTCCTCATGTCTTCAAATTCTCATCGTATTCTCAAACTGGGTGTCCCGTGATGACGTGATCAATTCCTACGAGTTACATTGGTCCCGTGCATGGTGTTGGTGCCACTCATGGGGCCGTTCGGAAGCTGTTTCGAGTTTTTACTCACTAACGCCATGTGTTGTCTAAGTCGTGCTATTTTGAAATTATCTTTGTATTCTTAAACTGAGAGTCCATTGATTGCACGGTAAGTTCCTACGAGTTACATTGGTCCCGTGCGAGGTGTTGGTGCCACTCACGGGACCGTTCAGGGGCTATTTCGGGTTTTCACCCACTAACGCCATGTTTTTAAGCCTAAGTCTAGAAATATTAAAATTTTCATCGTATTCTAAAATCGAGAGTCCCGTGGCTATGCGATCATTTCCAAAGAGTTACATTGGTCCCGTCGGAGGTGTTGGTGCCTCCCATCGGGCCGTACGGGATCTGTTTTGGGTTTCTACCTTTACACGCCATGTTTTAAAGACTAATTCTAAAAATATTAAAATTACCATCATAATCTCAAACCGGGAGTCCCGTGGTGGCACGATCAGTTCCTACGAGTTACAATGGTCTCGTGGGAGGTGTTGGTGCCTCCCACGGGGCCTTTCGAGGGCTGTTATGGGTTTCCACCCTCTAGCGCCATGTTTTTAAGCCGAAGTCCACATATTTTAAAATTCGTGTCGTATTCTCAAACTGGGTGTCCCGTGATCGTGCGGTCAGTTCCTACGAGTTACATTGGTCCTGTGCGTGGTGTTGGTGCCACTCACAGGCCGTTCGGGTCCTGTTTCGGGTTTTCACCCACTAACGCCATGTTTTGCCTAAGTCCTGATATTTTGAAATTATCGTCGTATTCTCAAACCCGGAGTCCCATGATCGCGCGTTAAGTTTCAACGAGTTACATTGATCCATTGTGAGGTGTTGGTGCCACTCATGGGACCGTTCAGGAGCTGTTTCGAGTTTTCACCCACCAACGCTATTTTTTTAAGCCTAAGTCTAGAAATATTCAAATTATCGTCGAATTTTAAAACCGGGAGTTTCGTGGCTGCACGGTCAGTTCCAACGAGTTACATTGGTCTCGTGGAGGGTGTTGGTACCTTCCACGAGGCCATACCGGAGATGCTTCGGGTTCTTAACTTTAAACGCCAAGTTTTTAAGCCTAAGTCTAGAAATATTCTAATTACCATCATATTCTCCAACCGAGAGTCCCGTGGCTACGCGATGAGTTCTTACGAGCAATATTGGTCCCGTAGGGCCGTTCGGGGGATGTTTTAGGGATTTTACCCTCTAAGGCCATGTTTTTAAGCCTAAGTCATAATATATTCAAATTCTCATCGTATTCTCAAATTGGGTGTCCCGTGATCGTGCGGTCAGTTCCTACAAGTTACATTGGTCCCGTGCATAGTGTTGGTGCCACTCACGGGGCCGTTCGGGGACTGTTTCGAGTTTTCACCTTATAAACGCCATGTTTTTAAGCCTAAGTGTACAAATATTCAAATTACCATCGTATTCTCCAACCGAGAGTCCCGTGGATGCACGATCAGTTCCTAAGAGCTACATTGGTCTCGTGGGAGGAGTTGGCGCCTCCTATAGGGCCGTTCGAGGGATGTTTTGGATTTTCATCATCTAATGCCATGTTTTTAAGCCTAAGTCCTGATATTTTCAAAATCTCATCGTATTCTCAAGCCGGGTGTCCCGTGATAGCACGGTTAGTTCCTACGAGTTACATTGGTCCCGTGCGTGGTGTTGGTGCCACTCACGGGGCCGTTCGGGGGGTGTTTCGAGTTTTCACCCACTAACGCCATGTTTTTCAGCCTAAGTCATGAACTATTCAAATTATCATTGTATTCTCAAACAGAGAGTCTCGTGGCTGCGCGGTAAGTTCTAACTAGTTACATTGGTCCCATAGGAGGTGTTGGTGCGTCCCACAGGACCGTACGGGGGCTGTTTCAGGTTTTTAACTTTAAACGCCATGTTTTTAAGCCTAAGTTTAGAAATATTCAAATTACTGTCGTATTCTCCAACCGGGAGTCCCATGGCTGCGCGATGAGTTCCTACGTGCTATATGGGTCCCGTGGTAGGTGTTGGTGCCTCCCATGGGGCCGTTTGGGGACTGTTTTGGGTTTTCACCCTCTAACGCCATGTTTTTAAGCATAAGTCCTCATATTTTGAAATTCTCGTCGTATTCTCAAATCGGGTGTCCTGTGATCACGCGGTCAGTTCCTACGAGTTATATTAGTCCCGTGCGTGGTGTTGGTGCCACTCATGGGGCCGTTCGGGGGCTGTTTCGTGTTTTCACCCACTAACTCCATGTTTTTAAGCCTAAGTTCACAAATATTCAAATTATCATCGTATTCTCAAATCGAGAGTCATGTGGCTACGCGATCAGTTCCAACGAGTTATATTGGTCTCGTGGGAGGTGTTGGTGCATCCCACAGGGCCGTACGGGGGTTGTTTCTGGTTTTTACCTTTAAACGCCATGTTTTTAAGCCTAAATCTAGAAATATTAAAATTACCGTCATATTCTCAAATCGGGAGTCCCGCGGCTGCGCGGTCAGTTCCTACTAGCTACATTGGTCCCGTGGGAGGTGTTAGTGCCTCCCACGGGGCCGATCGGGGTTTATTTCAGGTTTTCACGCACTAAAGCCATATTTTTAAGCCTAAGTCTAGAAATATTAAAATTATCATCTTACTCTCAAACTGGGAGTCCTGTGGATGCGCAGTCAGTTCCAACGAGTTACATTGGTCTCGTGCGGGGTATTGGTGCCTTTTACGAGGCCGTACGGGGGTTTCTTCGAGTTCTTACCTTTGAACGCCATGTTTTTAAGCCTACGTCTAGAAATATTCTAATTACCATCGTATTCTCCAACCGTGAGTCCCAAGGCTGCACGATCAGTTCCTACGAGCTAGATTGGTACCGTAGGGCCGTTCGGGGTCTGTTTTGGGGATTTCACCCTCTAACGCCATGTTTTTAAGCCTAAGTCGTCATATTTTCAAATTATCATCGTATTCTCAAATCGGGTGTCCAGTGATCATGCGATTAGTTCCTACAAGTTACATTGGTCCCGTGCGTGGTGTTGGTGACACTCACAGGGCCGTTCGGGGACTGTTTCGAGTTTTCACCCACTAACGCCATTTTTTTAAGCCTAAGTATAGAAATATTCAAATTATCATCGTATTCTCAAACCGAGAGTCCCGTGGCTGCGCGGTGAGTTCTTACAAGTTACATTGGTCCTGTGGGAGGTGTTGGTTCCTCCCACGGAACGTACGGTGGCTGTTTCGGGTTCTTACCACTAAACGCCATGTTTTTAAGACCAAGTCTAGAAATATTCAAATTACCGTCGTATTCTCCAACCGAGAGTCCCATGGATGAACGATCAGGTCCTAAGAGCTATATTGGTCCCCTGGGAGGAGCTGGTGCCTCCCATAGGGACGTTCGGGGGATGTTTTGGGTTTTCATCCTCTAATGCCATGATTTTTTAGCCTAAGTTATGATATTTTCAAAATCTCATCATATTCTCAAACCGGGTGTCCCGTGATAGTGCGGTTAGTTCCTACAAGATACATTGGTCCCATGCGTGGTGTTGGTGCCACTCACGGGGCCGTTCGGGGGCTGTTTATGGTTTTCACCCACTAACGCCATGTTTTTAAGCAAAAGTTTAGAAATATTCAAATTATTGTCGCATTATCAAACAGAGATTCCCGTGGCTACGCGTTCAGTTTCAATGAGTTACATTGGTCCCGTGGGAGGTGTTGGTGCCTCCCAATGGACCGTACGGGGGCTGTTTTGTGTTTTTAGCTTTAAATGCCATGTTTTTAAGCCTAAGTCTAAAAATATTCAAATTACCATCGTATTCTCCTACCGGGAGTTTCGTGGCTGCGCGATCAGTTCCTACGAGGTACATGGGTCCCCTGGGAGGAGTAGGTGCCTCCCATAGGGCCGTTTGGGGGCTGTTTTGGATTTTCACTCTGTAACGCCATGATTTTAAGCCTAAGTCCTCATATTTTCAAATTATTGTCATATTCTCAAACCGGGTATCCCGTGCTCGCGCGGTCTCTTCCTACGAGTTACATTAGTCACGTGCGTGGTGTTGGTGCCACTCATGGGGCCATTCGGGGGCTGTTTCGTGTTTTCACCCAATAACTACATGTTTTTTAGCCTAAGTCTAGAAATATTCAAATTACCATCGTATTGTCAAACTGGGAGTCTTGTGGCTGCGCGATTAGTTCCAACAAGTTACATTGGTCCTGTGGGAGGTGTTGGTGCCGCCCACGGGGCCGTACGGGGGCTATTTTGAGTTTTTACCTTTATGTAACAACCTGCGTAATTTTGGGCTATTTTAATTAATTTCTGGACAATGAAGGAAAATAAAGTTTTTGATAAAATTATTTTTATTGCTCAAAGATGTTGGTTATTATTTTTTTTTAAAGGAGAGAATTTCAAACGATTTCGAAAACGGAGTTAAAACGGATTTTAAAATGATTTTAAAATGTTTTTAACTCTTGGAGTTGTTTTGACTTCCAACTCTTCATTTCTTTGCCTTATTTAAAGGAGTCTTTTGGATTCCAACTCTTCATTTCTTTGCATTATAAAAGGGAGTCGTGGGCAAGCCTTTTAACCTACTTTTGGCACAAATTTTGGCAGCAAATATATTTTATATTCCTCTTCTTTTTATATACACATTGGCCCTTGAGATTTGTGAGTTCCAACCTTAGATTAGAGGTGTTCTTGGGGCTATTTTTGTTGGAGGTTCTTAGAGGAGCTTTTGTAGATATTTTGTGTTGATCCAGAGGATGTGATCATTGGTTTCTGATCACGGTTTGAGGTATGGGGTTTTACACAATATGATCCTTAAATCTCGCGAGTGTCATTCTCTTTGAATTCTTGTTTTATTGAACTCATATTTGAATTGATAAATTCATTGAAATCTGGAAAATAATTGTTGAAATTATTTTGATTCATGTGGTATCATTATATTGTTGATGAGCACGTTGTCATGAGATTTTAATATGGCACGGATGTTGAGTACCCGCCAAAATACCTATTCCCGGCTATGGCTTGATAAAACATATATGCGAATGGGGTGAGGCCTGGTGACCCATTGATGTGTTGTTGAAAAATTATATTGATAAATGCTTTGAGATTTGCATTTGATTTGAATATTCATACTCGTGTTGTTACGTTTTATTCATCGCTAACATATATTTGCTGAGCATCTTTCTTGTCGTATTGTGTACTTCTCCATATTTTCTTTTAGTGGCAGGTTAACGCGGATTATTGGGCGCTATGGAGATTGATTTTAGCGAGGATTGTTTCGGAAAGATTTGTATTATTTATTTTGTTGTATAGAGCATTGGAGATTTGTATTTTTATTCGAGTTAGATAGTTGTAATTTTAATTCGAGAGACTTGTTGTAATTGAAGAGATTGAGATTAGTGGATTTATATTATTGTGAGTTTATTTAGATGCTCTATACCTTGTCACTTGTGGATTTGGATTTATTTTATCGCATTAGCGCTCCGTTCGCTCTACCCGGCCGGGCGGGGTGTTACACTTTAAACGCCTTATTTTTAAGCCTAAGTCTAGAAATATTTAAATTTCCGTCGTATTCTCAAATCGGGAGTCCCGCGGCTGCGCGCTTAGTTCCTACGAGCTACATTGGTCCCGTGGGAGGTGTTGGTGCCTCCCACGGGGCCGATCGGGGGCTGTTTTAGGTTTTCACGCACTAACGCCATGTTTATAAGCATAAGTCTAGAAATATTCAAATTATCATCGTATTCTCAAACCGGGAGTCTCGTGGATGCGCGGTCAGTTCTAACGCATTACATTGGTCCCGTGGGAGGTGATGGTGCCTCCCATGGGGCCATTCGGGTGCTATTTAGGATTTTTACCTTTAAACGCCATGTTTTTAAGACTAAGCCTAGAAATATTCAATTTTCATCGTATTCTCCAATCGGGAGTCCCGTGGCTGCGCGGTCAGTTCCTACGAGTTACATTGGTCCCGTGGGAGTTATTGATGCCTACCACAAGGCTGTTTGGGGGCTATTTTGGGTTTTCACCCTCTAACGCCTTATTTTTATGCCTAAGTCCTCTTATTTTAAATTCTCATCGTATTCTCAAACTGGGTGTCCCGTGATGACGTGGTCAATTCCTACGAGTTAAATTGGTCCCGTGCATGGTGTTGGTGCCACTCATGGGGCCGTTCGGAGGATATTTCGAGTTTTCAACCACTAACGCCATGTTTTGCCTAACTCCTGATATTTTGAAATTATCGTCGTATTCTTAAAGCGGGAGTCCCGTGATCGCGTGGTAAGTTCTTATGAGTTACATTAGTCCCGTGGGTGGTGTTGGTGCTACTCACGGAACCGTTCGGGGGTTGTTTCGGGTTTTCACCCGCTAACGACATGTATTTAAGCCTAAGTCTAGAAATATTCAAATTACCATCGTATTCTCCAATCGGGAGTCCTGTGGCTGTGCAGTCAGTTCCTACAAATTACATTGGTCCCATGCTTGGTGTTGGTGCCACTCACGGTGCCGTTTGGGGATTATTTTGGGTTTTCACCCACTAACGCCATTTTTTTAAGCCTAAGTCTAGAAATTTTCAAATTGCCATCCTATTATCAAACCGAGAGTCCCATGGCTTCTTTGTCAGTTCCTACAAGTTACATTGGTCCTGAGGGAGGTGTTGGTGCCTTCCACGGGGACGTACGGGGGCTGTTTTGAGTTCTTACCTCTAAACGCCATATTTTTAAGCCTAAGTTTAGAAATATTCAAATTACCATCGTATTCTTCAACCGGGAGTCCCGTGGCTGCATGATTAGTTCCTACGAGCTACATTGGTCCCGTGGGAGGTGTTGGAGCCTCCCACAGGGCCGTTTGGGGGATGTTTTGGGTTTTCACCCTCTAACACCATGTTTTTAAGCATAAGTCCTCATACTTTCAAATTTTTATCGTATTCTCAAACCGGGTTTCTCGTGATCTCACGGTCAGTTCCTACGAGTTACATTAGTCCCGTGCGTGGTGTTGGTGCCACTCATGGGACCGTTCGGGGGCTGTTTCGTATTTTCACCCACTAACTCCATATTTTTAAGCCTAAGTCTAGAAATATTCAAATTATCGTCGTATTCTCAAATCGAGAGTCATGTGGATGCGTGGTCAGTTCCAACGTGTTACATTGGTCCCGAGGGACGTGTTGGTGTCTCCCACGGGGCCGTACGGGTGCTGTTTCAGATTTTTACCTTTAAACACCATGTTTTTAAGCCTATGCCTAGAAATATTCAAGTTTCCATCGTATTCTCCAACCCGAAGTCCCGTGGCTATGCGTTTAGTTCCTACGAGTTACATTGGTCCCGTGGGAGTTGTTGATGCCTACCACAGGGCCGTTCGGGGGTTGTTTTGATTTGTCAACCTCTAACGCCATGTTTTTAAGCCGAAGTCCTCATATCTTCAAATTCTCATTGTATTCTCAAACTTGGTGTCCCGTGATGACGTGGACAATTCCTACGAGTTACATTGGTCCCGCACATGGTGTTGGTGCCACTCATGGAGCCGTTCGGAGGCTATTTCGGGTTTTCACCCATTAACGCCGTATTTTTCCTAAGTCGTGATACTTTGAAATTATTATCGTATTATTAAATTGGGAGTCCATTGATTGCGCGGTAAGCTCCTATGAGTTACATTGGTCCCATGCGAGGTGTTGGTGCAACTCACGGGACCATTCAGGGGCTGTTTCAAGTTTTCACCCACTAACGCCATGTTTTTAAGCCTAAGTCTAGAAATATTAAAATTTTTGTCGTATTCTCAAACCGGGAGTCCCGTGGCTGCGTGGTCAGTTCCAAAGAGTTACATTGGTCCCGTGGGAGGTGTTGGTGCCTCCCACGGGGCCGTACGGGATCTGTTTCGAGTTTCTACCTTTAAACGCCATGTTTTTAAGACTAAGTCTAGAAATATTAAAATTACCATCATATTCTCAAACTGGGAGTCCCGTGGTTGCGCGATCAGTTTCTACAAGTTACAATGGTCCCATGGGAGGTGTTGGTGCCTCCCACGGGGCCGTTCGGGGGCTATTATGGGTTTTCACCCTCTATCGCCATGTTTTTAAGCCTAAGTCCACATATTTTCAAATTCTTGTTGTATTCTCAAATCGGGTGTCCCGTGATCGCGCGATCAGTTCCTATGAGTTATTTTGGTCCCGTGCATGGTGTTGGTGCCACTCATAGGCCGTTTGGGAGCTCTTTCAGGTTTACACCCACTAATGCCATGTTTTGCCTAAGTCCTAATATTTTGAAATTATCGTCGTATTCTCAAACCGAGAGTCCCATGATCGCGCGGTAATTTCCTACGAGTTGCATTGATCCCGTGCGAGGTGTTGGTGCCACTAACGGGACCGTTCAGGAGCTGTTTCAAGTTTTCACCCACCAACGCTATGATTTTTAGCCTAAGTCTAGAAATATTCAAATTATCTTGGAATTTTAAAATCGGGAGTCCCGTGGCTGTGCGATCAGTTCCAACGAGTTACATTGGACTCGTGGGAGGTGTTGGTGCCTTTCACGGGGTCGTACGGGGGATGCTTCGGGTTCTTACCTTTAAACGCCATGTTTTAAGCCTAAGTCTAGAAATATTCTAATTACCATCGTATTCTCCAACCGGGAGTTCCGTGGCTGCACAATCAGTTCCTACGAGCTACATTGGTCCCGTAGGGCCGTTCAGGGGCTATTTTGGGGATTTCACCCTCTAACGCCATGTTTTAAAGCCTAAGTCCTCATATTTTCAAATTCTCATTGTATTCTCAAATCGGGTGTCCCATGATCGCGCAATTAGTTCCTACAAGTTACATTAGTCCCGTACGTGGTGTGGAGGCCACTCATGGGGCCCTTCGGGGACTGTTTTGAGTTTTCACCCACTAACGCCATTTTTTTAGCCTAAGTATAGAAATATTCAAATTATCATCGTATTCTCAAACCGAGAGTCCCGTGGCTGCGCAGTCAGTTCCTACAAGGTGCATTGGTCCCGTGGGAGGTGTTGGTGCCTCCCACGGGGACGTATGGTGGCTGTTTTGGGTTCTTACCTATAAACGCCATGTTTTTAAGCCTAAGTCTAGAAATATTGAAATTACCATCTTATTCTCCGATCGAGAGTCCCGTGGATGCACAATCAGTTCCTAAGAGCTACATTGGTCCTGTGGGAGGAGCTGGTGCCTCCCATAGGGCCGTTCGGGGGATGTTTTCGATTTTCATCCTCTAATGCCATGTTTTTAAGCCTAAGTCCTGATATTTTCAAAATCTCATTGTATTCTCAAATCGGGTGTCCCTTGATAGCGCGATCAATCCCTACGAGTTACATTAGTCCCATGCGTGGTGTTGGTGCCACTCACGGGGTTATTCGGGGGCTGTTTTGGGTTTTCACCCACTAACGCCATGTTTTTAAGCCTAAGTTTAGAAATATTCAAATTATTGTCGTATTCTCAAAAAGAGACTCCCGTGGCTGTGCGGTCAGTTCCAACCACTTACATTGGTCCCGTGGGAGGTGTTGGTGCCTCCCAAAGGACCGTACGGGGGCTGTTTCGGGTTTTTAGCTTTAATGCCATGTTTTTATGCCTAAGTCTAGAAATATTCAAATTACCATCGTATTCTCCTACCGAGAGTCCTGTGGCTGCGCGATCAGTTCCTATGAGGTACATGGGTCCCCTGGGAGGTGTTGGGGCCTCCCACGGGGCCGTTTGGGGGCTGTTTTGGATTTTCACCCATTAACGCCATGTTTTTAAGCCTAGGTCCTCATATTTTCAAATTATCGTCGTATTCTTAAACCGAGTGTTTCGTGATCGAGCGGTTAGTTCATACGAGTTACATTAGTCCCGTGCGTGGTGTTGGTGCCACTCATGGGGCCGTTCGGGTGCTGTTTTGTGTTTTCACCTAATTACTCAATATTTTTCAACCTAAGTCTAGAAATATTCAAATTATCATCGTATTCTCAAATCGAGAGTCATGTGGCTGCGCAATTAGTTCCAACGAGTTACATTAGTCTCGTTGTAGGTATTGGTGCCTCCCACAGTGCCGTACGGGTGTTGTTTCGAATTTTTAGCTTTAAACGCCATGTTTTTAAGCCTAAGTCTAGAAATATTTAAATTATCATTGCATTCTCAAATCGGGAGTCCCGCAGCTGCGCGGTTAGTTCCTATGAGCTAAATTGGTCCCGTGGGAGGTGTTAATGCCTCCCACGAGGCCGATCGGGTGTTGTTTCAGGTTTTCACGCACCAACGCCATGTTTATTAGCATATGTCTAGAAATATTCAAATTATCGTCATATTCTCAAACCGGGAGTCCCGTGGATGCGCGATCAGTTCCAACCCTTTACATTGGTCCCGTGGGAGGTGTTGGTGCCTCCCATGGGGCCATTCAGGTGCTGATTCGGATTTTGACCTTTAAACACCATGTTTTTAATCCTAAGCCTATAAATATTCAATTTTTCGTCGTATTCTCCAATCGGGAGTCCTGTGTCTTCCCAGTCAGTTCCTACGAGTTACATTGGTCTCGTGGGAGTTGTTGATGGCCGTTTGGGGGTTGTTTTGGGTTGTCAATCTTTAACGCCATGTTTTTAAGCCGAAGTCCTTATTTTTTTAAATTCTCGTCGTATTCTAAAACTGGGTGTCTCGTGATGATGTGGTCAATTCCTACAAGTTAGATTAGTCCCGTGCATGGTGTTGGTGCCACTCATGGGGCCGTTCGGAGGCTGTTTTGAGTTTTCACCCACTAACGCCATGTTTTGCCTAAGTCATGATATTTTTAAAATTATCATTGTATTCTTAAATCGGGAGTCCATTGATTGCGCGGTAAGTTCCTACAAGTTACATTGGTCCCGTGCGAGGTGTTGGTGCCACCCACGGGACCGTTTAGGTACTGTTTCGGGTTTTCACCCACTAACGCCATGTTTTTAAGCCTAAATTTAGAAATATTCAAATTATCATCGTATTCTCAAACCAGGAGTACCGTGGCTACGCGGTGAGTTCCAACGAGTTACATTGGTGCCGTGGGAGGTGCTGGTGCCTCCCATGTGGCCGTACGGGGGTTGTTTTGGGTTCTTACCTTTAACCGCCATGTTTGTAAGCCTAAGTCTAGAAATATTCAAATTACCATCGTATTCTCCAGCTGGGAGTCTTGTGTCTACGCGATCAGTTCCTACGAGCTACATTGGTCCCATGGGAGGTATTGGTGCCTCCCACAGGGCCGTTCGGGGGATGTTTTGGGTTTTCACCCTCTAACGCCTTATTTTTGAGCCTAAGGCCTCATATTTTCAATTTCTCATCGTATTCTCAAATCGGGTGTCCTGTGATCATGCGGTCAGTTCCTACCAGTTACATTGGTCCCGTGCATGGTGTTGGCTCCACTCATGGGGGCGTTCAGAGGCTATTTCGGGTTTTCAACCACTAACGCCATGTTTTACCATAGTCCTGATATTTTTAAATTATCATCATATTCTTAAATTAGGAGTTCCATGATCGTGCGGTAAGTTCTTATGAGTTACATTGGTCCCGTGCGTGGTGTTGGTGCTACTCACGAGATCGTTCGGGGGCGATTTCGAGTTTTCACCCGCTAACGACATATTTTTAAGCCTAAGTCTAAAAATATTAAAATTATCATCGTATTGTCAAACGGGGAGTACCGTGGCAGTGCGGTTAGTTCCAACGAGTTACATTGGTCCCGTGGGAGGTGTTGGTGCCGCCCACTGGGCCATACGGGGGCTAGTTGGAGTTATTACCTTTAAATGCCTTAGCTTTAAGCCTAAGTCAAGAAATATTCAAATTATCATCGTATTCTCCAACTAGGAGTCCCGTGGCTGTGCAGTCAGTTCCTATAAATTACATTGGTCCCGTGCGTGGTGTTGGTGCCACTCATGATGCCGTTTAGGGACTGTTTCGGGTTTTCACCCACTAACGCCATTTTTTTAAGCCTAAATCTAGAAAAATTCAAATTATCATCGTTTTCTCAAACCGAGAGTCCCGTGGCTGCGCGATCAGTTCCTACAAGTTACATTGGTCCCGAGGGAGGTGTTAGTGCCTCCCACGGGGACGTACGGGGTCTATTTCGGGTTCTTACCTCTAAACGCCATGTTTTTAAGCCTACGTCTAGAAATATTCAAATTACCATCGTATTCTCCAACCGGGAGTACCGTGGCTGCATGATCAGTTCCTACGAGCTACATTGCTCCCGTGGTAGGTGTTGGTGCCTCCCACAGGGCTGTTCAGGGGTATTTTTGGTTTTCACCCTCTAACACCATGTTTTTAAGCCTATGTCCTAATATTTTCAAAATCTTGTCGGATTCTCATACTGGGTGTCCCGTGATAGCATGATCAGTTCCTACGAGTTTCATTTGTCCCGTGCATGGTGTAGGTGCCACTCACGGGGCCGTTCGGGTAGTTTCGAGTTTTCACCCACTAACGCCATGTTTTTAAGCCCAAGTCTAGAAATATTCAAATTATCATCGTATTCTCAAACAGAGAGTACCGTGGCTGCGTGGTCAGTTCTAACGAGTTACATTAGTCCCGTGGGAGGTGTTGGTGCCTCGCACTGGACCGTACGGGGGCAGTTTCAAGTTTTTATCTTTAAAAGCCATGTTTTTAAGCCTAAGTTTAGAAATATTAAAATTACCATCGTATTCTCCAATCGGGAGTCCCATGACTGCGCGATCAGTTCCTACGAGCTACATGGGTCCCGTGGGAGGTGTTGGTGCCTCCCATGGGGCCATTTAGGGGTTGTTTCGGATTTTCTTTCTCTAACGCCATGTTTTTAAGCATAAGTCCTCATATTTTCAAATTCTTATCGTATTCTCAAACCGGGTGTCCTGTGATCACGCGATTAGTTCCTACTAGTTACATTAATCCCGTGCGTGGTGTTGGAGCCACTCACGGGGCCGTTCGGGGGCTGTTTCATGTTTTCACCCACTAACTCCATATTTTTAAGCCTAAGTCTAAAAATATTCAAATTATCGTCATATTCTAAAACCGAGAGTAATGTGGCTGCGCGATCAGTTCCAATGAGTTACATTGGTCCCGTGGGAGGTGTTGGTGCCTCCCACAGGGTCGTACGGGGGCTGTTTCGGGCTTTTACCTTTAAACGCCATGTTTCTAAAGCCTAAGTCTAGAAATATTCAAATTACCATCGTATTCTCAAACCGGGAGTCCCACGTCTGCGTGGTCAGTTCCTACGAGATACATTGGTCCCGTGGGAGGTGCTGGTGCCTCCCATGGGGCCGGTCGGGGGTTGTTTCAAGTTTTCACACACTAACGCCATGTTTATAAGCATAAGTCATGAAATATTCAAATTATCATCATATTCTCAAACTGGGAGTCCCATGGATGCGCGGTCAGTTCCAACATGTTACATCGGTCTCGTGGGAGGTGTTGGTGCCTCTCACGGCGCCGTACGGGGGCTGTTTCAGATTTTTACCTTTAAACGCCATGTTTTTAAGCCCATGCCTAGAAATATTCAAGTTTTCGTCATATTCTCCAACCGGGGGTCCTGTGGCTACGCGTTCAGTTCCTACCAGTTACATTGGTCTCGTAGGAGTTATTGATGCCTACCACGAGGCCGTTCGGGGGTTGTTTTGATTTGTCAACCTCTAACGCCATGTTTTTAAGCCGTAGTCCTCATGTCTTCAAATTCTCCTCGTATTATCAAACTGGGTGTCCCGTGATGACATGGTCAATTCCTACGAGTTACATTGGTCCCCTGCATGGTGTTGGTGCCACTCATGGGGCCGTTCGGAGGCTATTTTGGGTTTTCACCCACTAACGCCATGTTTAGCCTAAGTCCCGATATTTGAAATTATCGTCGTATTCCCAAATCAGGTGTCCGGTGATCACGAGGTCTGTTCCTACCAGTTATATTCGTCCCATACGTGGTGTTGGTGCTACTCACGGGACCGTTCGGGGGCTGTTTTGGGTTTTCACCCACTAACGCCATGTTTTTAAGCCTAAGTCTAAAAATATTCAAATTATCATCGTATTTTCAAACTGGGAGTATCATGGCAGCACGGTCAGTTCCAACGAGTTACATTGGTCCCGTGGGAGGTGTTGGCACCGCCCACGGGGCCTTACGGGGGCTGTTTCGAGTTATTACCTTTGAACGCCTTGTCTTTAAGCCTAAGTCTAGAAATATTCAAATTACCGTCGTATTCTCCAACCGGGAGTCTTGTGGCTGTGCAGTCAGTTCCTACAAATTACATTAGTCCCGTGGGAGGTGTTGGTGCCTCCTGTGGGGCCGTTCGAGGGCTGTTTTTGGTTGTCACACTCTAACGTCATGTTTTTAAGCCTAAGTTCTCATATTTTCAAATTCTCGTCGTATTCTCAAACCGGGTGTCCCTTGATTACGTGGTTAATTCATACGAGTTCCATTGGTCCCGTGCGTGGTGTTGGTGCAACTCACGGGGGCGTTCGGGGGCTGTTTTGGGTTTTCCACCACTAACACCTTGTTTTTAAGCCTAAGTCTAGAAATATTCAAATTATCGTCATATTCTCAAACCGGGAGTCCCGTGGCTACGCGGTTAGTTCCAACGGGTTACATTGGTCCTGTAGGAGGTGTTGTTGCCTCCCACGGGTCCGTACCGGGTTTATTTCGGGTTTTTACCTTTAAATGCCATATTTTTAAGACTAAGTCTAAAAATATTTAAATTACCGTCGTTTTCTCAAACCAGGAATCCCGTGGTCGCGCAGTCACTTCCTACGAGTTACATTGGACTCGTAGGAGGTGTTGGTTGTCGTTCGGGGACTGTTTTGAGTTTTTCCCATCTAACGCCATGTTTTAAGCTGAAGTCCTCATATTTACAAATTCTCATCGTATTCTCAAACCGACTGTACCGTGATCGCGTGGTCAATTCCTCTTAGTCAAATTCAACATGTGCTTGTTGTTGGTGCCACTCACGGGGTCGTTCTGGGGCTGTTTAAGGTTTTCACCCACTAACGCCATGTTTTTAAGCCTAAGTCCAGAAATATTGGAATTATCATTATATTCTCAAATCGGGGGTCCCGTGGGAGGTGTTGGTGCCTCCCACGGGGCCGTTCGGGGGCTGTTTTGGGTTTTCACCCTCTAATGCCATGTTTTTAAGCCTAAGTCCTCATAATTTTAAATTCTCGATGTATTCTCATACCATGTGTCCCGTGATCACGTGATTAGTTCGTTCGAGTTACATTGGTCCCATGTGTGGTGTTGGTGCCAATCATGGGGGCGTTCGGGGGCTGTTTCGGGTTTTCACCCACTAACGCCATATTTTTAAGCCTAAGTCTAGAAAAATTCAAATTACGTACTCTCAAATCGGGAGTTTCGTGGCTACGCAATCAGTTCCAACATGTTACATTGTCCCATGGGAGGTGTTGGGGCCTCCCACGGGGCCGTACGAGCGATGTTTTGGGTTTTTACCTCTAAATGCCATGTTTTTAAGACTAAGTCTAGAAATATTCAAATTACCATCGTATTCTCAAACCGAGAGTCCCGTGGCTATGCGATCAGTTCCTATGAGTTACATTGGTCCAGTATGAGGTGTTGATACCTCTCACGGGGCCGTTCGGGGTCTGTTTTAGGTTTTTACGTTTAAATGCAATGTTTTTAAGATTAAGTCTAGTAATATTAAAATTACCATCGTATTCTCAAGCTAGGAGTCCCGTGGTTGTGCGATCAGTTCCTACGAGTTACATTGGTCCTGTGGGACGTGTTGGTGCCTCCCACGGGGTTGTTCGGGGCTTTTCTGGGTTTTCACGCTCTAACGCCATGTTTTTAATCCTAAGTCCACATATTTTTAAATTATCATAGTAATCTAAAATCGGGTGTCCCCTGATTGCACAGTCAGCTCCTACGAGTTACATTAGTCTCGTGTGTGGTGTTGGGGCCACTCACGGGACGTTTAGGGGCTGTTTCGGGTTTAAACCCACTAACGTCGTGTTTTACCTAAATCCTGATATTTTCAAATTATCATCGTATTCTCAAACTGGGAGTCCCATGTTCGCCGGTAACTTCCTAAAAGTTACATTGGTCCCGTGCGAGGTGTTGGTGCCACTCACTGGACCGTTTAGGGGCTGTTTCGTGTTTTCACCCACTAACGCCATATTTTTAAGCCTAAGTCTAGAAATATTCAAATTATCGCAGTATTCTCAAACCGGTAGTCCCGTGGCTGCGCGGTCAGTTCCAACGAGTTACATTGGTCTCGTGGGGGGTGTTGGAGCCTCCCACGGGACCATACGGGGGTTGCTTTGGGTTCTTTCCTTTAAACGAAGTGTTTTTAAGCATAAGTATAGAAATATTCTAATTATCGTCGTATTCTCCAACCGGGAGTACTGTGGCAGCGCGATCAGTTCCTACTCGCCACATTGGTTGTGTTGGTGCCTCCCACAGGGCCGTTTCGGGGCTGTTTTGGGTTTTCACTCTCTAACGCCATGTTTTTAAGCCTAATTCCTCATATTTTCAAATTCTCATCATATTATCAAATTGGGTGTCCCGTGATCATGTGGTCAGTTCCTACAAGTTACATTGGTCCTGTGCATGGTGTTGGTGCCACTCATGGGGCCGTTCGGAGACTGTTTCGGGTTTTCACCCACTAAAGCCATTTTTTAAGCCTAAGTATAGAAATATTCAAGTTATCATTGTATTCTCAAATTAAGAGTCCCGTGGCTACGCGATTAGTTCGTACAAGTTGCATTGGTCCCGTGGGACGTGTTGGTGCATCCGACAGGGACATACAGGGGCTATTTCGGGTTTTTAGCTTTAAACGCTATGTTTTTAAGCTTAAGTATAGAAATATTCAAATTACCGTCGTATTCTCCAACCGAGAGTCCCATGGCTGTGTTATCAGTCCCTACAAGCTACATTGATCCCGTGGGAGGTGTTGGTACCTCCCACGGGGCCGTTTGGGGGCTGTTTTGGGTTTTCACCCTCTAACGCCATGTTTTTAAGCCTAAGTCCTCATATTCTCAAATCCTTGTCGTATTCTCAAATCGGGTATCCCATGATTGCACGGTCACTTCCTACGAGTTACATTGGTCCCGTGCATGGTTTTTGTGCCACTCATGGGGCCGTTCGGGGGCTGTTTCGTGTTTTCAGCCACTAACTCCATGTTTTTAAGCCTAAGTCTAGAAATATTTAAATTATCATCATATTCTCAAATCGAGAGTCCTGTGGCTGCGCGGTCAGTACCAACGAGTTACATAGGTCTCGTGGGAGGTATTGGTACCTCCCATAGGGCCATACGGGGTCTGTTTTGGGTTTTTACCTTTAAACGCCATGTTTTTAAGCCTAAGTCTATAAATATTAAAATTACCCTTATATTCTCCAACTGGGAATTCTCTGGCTGCGCGGTCAGTTCCTACGAGCTACATTGGTCCCGTGGGAGGTGTTGGTGCCTCCCACAGGGCCGTTCAGGGACTGTTTCAGGTTTTCACGCACTAACGCCATGTTTATAAGCGTAAGTCTAGAAATATTCAAATTATCTTTGTATTCTCAAATCGGGAGTCCCGTGGCTGTGCGATTAGTTCCAACGTGTTACATTGGTCCCGTGGGAGGTGTTGGTGCCTCCCACGGGGCCGTACGGGTGCTGTTTTGGATTTTTACCATTAAACGCCATGTTTTTAAGCCTAAGTCTAGAAATATTCAATTTTCGGTCGTATTCTCCGATCGGGAGTCCCGTGGCTGCGCGGTCAGTTCCTACGAGTTACATTGGTCCCGTGGGAGTTGTTGATGCCTACCACGAGGCCATTCGGGGGTTATTTGGGTTGTTAACCTCTAACACCATGTTTTTAAGCTGAAGTCCTCATCTCTTCAAATTCTTATCATATTCTCAAACTGGGTGTCCCGTGATGACATGGTGAATTCCTACAAGTTACATTTGTCCCGTGCATGGTGTTTGTGCCACTCACGAGGCTGTTCGGGGGATGTTTCGAGTTTTGACCCATTAACGCCATGTTTTTAAGCCTAAGTGCTCATATTTTCAAATTCTCGTCGTATTCTTAAATCGGGAGTCCCGTGATCGCGCGGTAAGTTCTTATGAGTTACATTTGTCCTGTGCGAGATGTTGGTACCACTCACGGGACCGTTCAGGGGATGTTTCGGGTTTTCACCCAATAACGCCATGTTTTTAAACCTAAGTCTAGAAATATTCAAATTATCATTATTTTTAAGCCTACGAGTTACATTGGTCCCGTGGGAGGTGTTGGTGCCTCCCACGGGGCCGTTCGGAGGCTATTTATGGTTTTCCCTGTCTAACGCCATGTTTTTAAGCCTAAGTCCTCATATTTTTAAATTCTCGTCGTATTCTCAAATCGGGTATCTCATGATCGCGTGATCCGTACCTATGAATTACATTCAACATGTGTGTGATGTTGGTGCCCTCAGGGAGCCGTTCGGGGGCTGTTTCGGGTTTTCACCCACTAATGCCATGTTTTTAAGCCTAAGTCTAGAAATATTTGAATTATCATTGCATTCTCAAATCGGGGGTCCCGTGGGAGGTGTTGGTGCCTCCCATGGGGCCGTTCGGGGGCTGTTTCTGTTTTTCACCCTCCAATGCCATGTTTTTCAGCCCAAGTTCTCTTATTTTCAAATTCTCATCGTATTCTCAAATCGGGTGACCCGTGATCACGCGGTCACTTCCTACAAAGTACATTAGTCCCGTGCATAGTGTTGGTGCCACTCACAGGGCCGTTCAGGGGCTGTTTTGGGTTTTCACCCACTAACGCCAAGTTTTGCCTAAGTCCTCATATTTTGAAATTAGTGTCGTATTCTCAAACTGGGAGTCCCGAGATCTTACAGAAAGTTCCTATAGGTTACATTGGTCCCGTGCGAAGTTCTGGTGCCACTCACGGAGCGTTTCAGGGGCTGTTTCGAGTTTTCACCCACTAACGCCATGTTTTTAAGCTTAAATCTAGAAATATTCAAATTATTATCGTATTCTCAAATCTTGGTCCCATGGCTGCGCCGTCAGTTCCAACTATTTACATTTGTTCAGTGGGGGGTGTTGGTGCCTCCCACGAGGCCGTACGTTGGATGTTTGGGGTTTTTAACTTTAAACGCAATGTTTTTAAGCCTAAGTCTAAAAATATTCAAATTACCGTCGTATTCTCAAACCGGGAGTCCTGTGGCTGTGAGGTTTGTTCCTACGAAGTACATTGGTCACGTGGGAGGTGTTGGTGCCTCCCACGGGGCGGTTTGGGGACTGTTTTAGTTTTTCCCCCTCTAACGCTATCTTTTTAAGCCTTAGCCTTCATATTTTCAAATTCTCATCGTATTCTCAAACCGAGTGTCCCGTGATCTCATGGTCAGTTCCTACGAGTTACATTGGTCCCGTGCGAGGTGTTGGTGCCACTCACGGGGTCTTTCGAGGGCTGTTTCAAGTTTTCACCCACTAACTCCATGTTTTTAAGCTTAAGTCTAGAAATATTCAAATTATCATTGGATTCTCAAACCTGGAGCCCCGTGGCAATGCAGTCAGTTCCAACGAGTTACATTGGTCTCGTGGGAGGTGTTGGTGCCTGCCACGGGGCCTTACGGGGGGCTATTTTAGGTTTTTACCTTTAAACGCCATGTTTTTAAGATTAAGTCTAGAAATATTCAAATTACTGTCGTATTCTCAAACCGGGAGTCCCATGACTACGAGGTTTGTGCCTATGAGGTGCATTGGTCCCGTGGGAGGTGTTGGTGCCTCCCACGGGGCCGTTCGGGAATTGTTTTGGGTTTTCCCCCTCTAACACCATCTTTTTAAGCCTGTGCCCTCATATTTTCAAATTATTGTCGTATTCTCAAACCGGGTGTCGTGTGATTGCACGGTTAGTTCCGACGAGTTACATATATCCTGTGCACAGTGTTAGTGCCACTCACGAGGCCGTTCGGGGGTTGCTCGGGTTTTCCCCCACTAACGCCTTATTTTTAAGCCTAAGTATAGATACATTCAAATTATCATAATATTCTCAAACTGGGAGTCCAGTGGGCTGCGCGGTCAGTTCCTACGAGTTACATTGGTCCCGTGGGAGGTGTTGGTGCCTCCCACAGGGCCGTACGGGGGATGTTTCGGGATCTTTCCTTTAAACGCCATGTTTTAAGCCTATGTTTAGAAATATTCAAATTTCCATCATATTCGATAACCGGGAGTACCGTTTCTATGCGATCAGTTCCTACGACCAACATTGGTCCCGTGGAAGGTGTTGGTGCCTCCCACAGGACCGTTCGGGGGCTATTTTAGGTTTTCACCCTCTAAAGCCATGTTTTTAAGACTAAGTCCTCATATTTTGAAATTCTCATCGTATTCTCAAACCGGGTGTCCCATGACCACCCAGTTAGTTCCTACCAGCTACATTGGTCCTGTGCTTGGTGTTGGTGCCTCTCAGGGGCCGTTCGGGGGCTGTTTTGAGTTTTCACCCACTAAGGCCATATTTTTAAGCCGAAGTCTAGAAATATTCAAATTATCATCGTATTCTAAAACCGAGAGTCCTAGGGATGCGCGGTCAGTTCCAACGAGTTACATTGGTCCCGTGGAAGGTGTTAGTGCCTCCCACGGGGACGTATGGGGGCTGTTTCAGGTTCTTACCTCTAAACACCATATTTTTAACCATAACTCTAGAAATATTCAAATTACCGTTTTATTCTCCATCCGGGAGCCCGGTGGCTTTACGATTAGTTCATACGAGCTACATTGGTCCCGTGGGATGTGTTCATGCCTCCCACAGGGCCGTTCGGGGGCTGTTTTAGGTTTTCACCCTCTAACGCCATATTTTTAGGGCTAAGTCCTTATATTTTCAAATTCTCATCATATTCTCAAACCAGGTGTCCCATAAAAGTGCGGTTAGTTCCTACGAGTCACATTGGTCCCGTGCGTGGTGTTGGTGCCACTCATGGGGCCGTTCGGGGGCTGTTTCGGGGTTTCACTCACTAACACCATGTTTTTAAGCCTAAGTCTAGAGATATTTAAATTATCATCGTATTCTCAAACTGAGAGTCTCATGGTTGTGATGCAAGTTCCAACGAGTTACATTGTTCCCGTGGGTGGTTGTTATGCCTCCCACAGGGCCATACGGGGGATGTTTCGGGCTTTTACCTTAGTGGCTTCCCCCTTTCCAAACGCACCCATGACTTGTTGTAGCGGCTGTACATCCAGAACCTCATCCTGTAGTTGACCCCTACCTAGATTAGAACAATCTCTATTTACGTGTCCCACTTCCCCACAAACGAAACACCTCCTAATAATTCACCCTGCCACTGATCCCTTCCTTGCTGGCCTTGTCAGAAGTCTTGGCCATCCTGTCGATATCCCCCAGATATAAATCACTTAGCCTGATTCCCCTGCTGGAAATACTGCCCCTGATCTCCCCCTGCCGGATGCTGGGAGACCCCACTGGTTCTGTTCCCCCTTATTTACTCGACTGGCTGGGTTCCACTCCCCTCCTATTTCCTTTCATATGGAAGCGGTCTTCCTGGCAGTGTAGGAGTGCTGCATTAACGACGTCTGTATAAGCTACTAATGCAGGATTACCAATCAAATGTTGCCTGATCCTCTAGACTAACCCATCCATGAACCTCAAATTCTTTTTTTCTTCGTTGCTCACCTCATCCGGTACAAAATTTTCCAAATGAGTGAATTCTTCCTCATAATCAGCCACTGAACGGTTCCTCTGAGTCACCTCACTGAATTTTCTCCTCATTTTAGCCTCAACTGCTGGTAGGAATTACTGGCAGTCAAACCGAACCCAAAACTCTGCAATAGTTAATGTATCCCTTTCCTCAACTATGGTGATCGACTCCCACCACTGTAGCGCTGCTCCCACTAACCTAAAAAGTGGCTAGCATTTGCTTTTGCACCTCATTGCAATCTACCATGCGTACGTGACACTGAATATCTCTCTTTCAGTGACATGCTAGCACCATATCTGAACCCCCTTGAAACTATGGTGGATGGCCTTTTTAAAAGACCTTTCGTACTTGCTGCCATTCCGATGGCCCCGGGTGTCCTGAACATTCGGTACCACTAACGCGTATGGTTGATCTCATGGAAAGTACTTTGCCATTATGATCATCATCGTTTCAACTGCCTGCGCCACTAATTCAGTTACCTGTGCAGTCAAAATCATCTCTGGCAGTTGCTGCGAGATCTCTGGATCCTGATAAGCCTCTCTAGTCTCATCTCCATCTACTGCCCTAGCTTTTCTCTCTCTTCTGGGTGGCATCTGAAATGAGAATCGAATCGTATGAGTTCACCATCAAATATACAGTAATTGGCAGAAGAATGTAATTGTGCATACGTATAAGAATACAACAATCCTTTGATAGGGCTCTATATCAAGGAACGCTAAATGAAAACGTGAAAAGTCGCAGAGATCCTAAGGACACTAGAACCTGATGCTCTGATACCATCTGTGATACCCCGCCTAATAAAATACCGGGTGATCAGTCCTATACCAAATTAAAACATGAATCCCAGTTGGTTTATTCTTAGCATCACTCTCGAAAACCTTTTTTAAAAACTTACTAACCACATAGTATTCTAAAAAGCTGGTGCTAAATTTTTATCTTTTTAATTAAACAAAACAATAACATGCGGAAAGATAACATGAGTCATACACAACGACTGAATTAAATCAAGTGAATAAATAATAAAACTATTTGCCGAATAAACCATCGGCCACCAAAGTAAATAGTCTAATAACAACCATCCAACATCTGAATAAATAAATCTGAAATCTGTACTGTAAAGTCTGGGCGACAAGCCCGAAGTAAAACTGAAACTCATAGATGATTCCTACTCTAGGAAAGAGTGAATGATGCGTCTAATCCAAGCTCCTGCTAGCATCCACATATGCCGCAACTTCGTGTCCCTGGAACAGAATATCAAGTCTGGCGTCCCTGTGGCAGGACACCTAAAAGGTTTTGTAAATAGTTTTATAGCAAGGGTTAGAACCCAAAACATTTTGAAAATATTTTGCAAGTGAATTAATTGCAGTACTTTAAAATTCATGAATACACTTCATATTTAAGTTAGTGTCGCACAATCTTGAGGACTTACTCACCCCTCCACTAATGTTCACACCTAACGGTTTCCTTAACCCCACCTAGTTGTACTACCCCGTCCAACTAGTCCCGATATAATCTCCCCTTGCCTTTCTGCTCTAAACCGACTATTATTATCTAAGGTTTATCAGTTATCTCTCATATTAACTTAATTAATTCACTTTTACATAGTAACATATAATCGTGACACAAGTTATATAAGAAAATACAATTTCTCTCCTATGTATTTAATGTCTTATATAATCTTTTTCCCATCGCATACGTAAAATTATAACACAACAATCCCATGCTTGTCTTCCATAAATTATCCTTTTTAAATAAACTATATAACAGTCTCACTAGTTATATAAAATATATTCATTCTCCCAATATGTATTTAATACCCGTATATAATTTTCTATACTATTATATACGTAATTATACCACAACATCCACGCATGTGTCCTATGTATATCCATCCTTCCGAGTATACCCACGCCAGATGATTTCCTCTAAAGTGCTATCTCAGAAGGCGTGCTCACATAACCTAGTTACCCAAGTCGGAATCGCTCACCAACCTGGCCCAAAATATAAACGTACTGGAGGATGTCATATTCCTTCCCTGAAAGTGAGATAAGCTCCTCGCCCATATACCGGACACTCTGACCTGGGGATATACTTGCCCTACTCTTCAAGCTAGGGGATTCACCCACATTGCTCAACCTCCCTTGATAACACTAGAGTACATAAATTAAATAAATACCTGGTCACTGATATTTAATAGCACACACAATGTACATACATATATACTATCACCACACCGTATATATAATATAGATCTCGGCTTTATCGTGCACTAAAATTCGTAACACTTGCCCGTATATCCTCGAGTCTCTGGTCCGACTCTAATTTAATTTAATTTACACATTAATTAATTTAATACTTGTTGTCACTCAACCGATATACCCGAGCTCGCTCACTTGGCCAGTACCATCATAAATACCCGAGTCTATATTCCTTCTCCCAATTAATTAATTACACCTCAATTCATTTCATAATGTAGTGCCACTCAACTATAATACCCCAACACTTTCCTTCGGTCCAAAATCAATACCTACGACTTATTTTCGGAAATTTATTCATTACTTGACACCCATTAACTTCCACCAAAACTCGATTATAATTACTTAAAATTACCAAGAGTCATGCCCCTGTATAATTTTCATCATATAAATCAGTCCAGAATTTTTTTTTGAATTAAAATCTCCCATACAATTAAAAACTAGCGTCACTGCCAAAAATTCAGTAGCATCGATCGATCGATCGACCAGATCATCGTCTTCTCTAGCCTCCTGTTCGGCCATTGATGAACCCTCAAGCCTTTAGTTTCTTTCCAAACCCTTACCCAATCACAACCAACATTTCACTTTCTTAGAAATATGTTATAATCTTCCTACAAAACCTAAATCATTCATCGAGTCATCAAAATTCCAAACTTTTCCCGAATGGGATTTCACCCGGGTTTATTCTATTGAGATATGAATTCGTCATACAGATTCGAAACTTGTCACCAATACTTACGAGGTTTTACAACTAAACCTTATATAAAGCTTATGAACTTCTAGTGTATGATCCTCCTTAAAGTTAGGTAGGTATATAGGTACCTTTTGATATGAAAACCCTTTCTTATGATTAATATATGATTTTCTGTCTCTAGCCCGCTTCATAAAAATGTGAATTGTGTTTCCTCTCACCCTTCTCAAACCCAAATGATGAATAATTATTATCCCCCTTTCCACAACTTTGTGTATAAGTACAAAAGACGGGCTTGTGCCAAACTTGGTTACTTGAGAGTCCGGTCCTAATGACTTGGGTATATGGACTACACTGTAATACCCCATATTTTATGGCCTTTAATTATGGGATTAATTAAATTTAATTGGGATAAATTAATTTAATATTAATCCGGATTTTGAATTGAATATTTACTAGCGTGACGAGTGTTAGTAATTATTGATAACAACTATGTTGAATATTACTTAATGAGTAAAGTAATATATAAGATTGGATTTATTAAAATTGTCGTGAGTGAATAATAGGACATTTATAAAAATTAATTCGGGACGCGCGTGTCAGTCGTGTCGGGACTAATTTAAGAAAATAAAAATTAAATTAATTTTAAGTCTCCCGTATGGTCATTTAGAGTGCTCCAATGTGTTCGGAAGGATCAAGATAGTCATAAATGTGTGCCAGGGGGATTTAGTTTGGGTATCGGGACGTTTTTAAGCCTGATTGGCAACCCGAGAGGGCATTTTAGTAGTTCCTAATTTTGGGCCTTAATTAATGACAAAAATTTAAGGGTTATATCTTATGGAAGTTAGACTCCTCGAGGGTTAGAAACACTTGAGTTTCAGAGAGGATAAGAAAGAGAGAAGAGAGGAGGTTTCCAAGGGGGAGAACCATCAATCCTACACCGTTCCCACCAATTCCACCCCCAATGTGTAGATCGAAAGAAGATGATCGTTCCTATACCACTCGAACTTGGCGGATTAGACCTTTGATTTTCAGGCAAGTATCTATCTTGTTGTTCTTGAGTTGACAATTCATCCATGTTAAAGTAGGAAATAAAATTATAAGTTTTTATGGAGATTTGATGCAATTGGAAGACTATAATTCATACATTTAAATGGAAATCATGTTAGGATGATGTCCTTATCATATGTAGAGTATTTATCACCAATTTTAATGATGTTTAGATGCGGAAATCTGGATATATCATGTGGATTCTTGAACTAAAATGGTAAACTAGGGTTAGATACCAAATCATGAATTTAAACCCATTTAATGATGATTCTTGGAGAATTAATGAATGTTTTACGTTAGAAATCATCCATACATGTTTATATAATGTTTGTGATGTTTGGTTGGGAAATTAAGACATTGTAATGGAGGTTTTGATGATTAAAATGGAAGGAACTCGTAGGCAAAGAATTGCAGAAACTGGGCCAATACTTGCTTGATCGATCGATCGATCGATCGACTGAAGAATGTCGATCGATCAAACGACCATTCCCATCGATCAGTCGACTCTTCCTGAAATTCGAATATTTTTCCTTTTTAATGTTAATCCAACCCCAATATATAAGAATCCTTAGACATGACTTAAATACCATAATGGGATTTGGGAAGGACCAATAGGGTGGTAGGTAAGGCTCGGGTAGTACGATTCCTATATGAGATTTAACCGTGGGGTCACGAGGGTATAAATTGGAGTAAAAATCATGTTTATGCTAAATTAGGTCTTGTGATAATTAAGGATGACTTAGACCAGTAGGGTAGAGAGTGTACACCTACTGACTTTATATTTATCAAAATGATATCCTTCGAGAGCCGAGAAGTAGTTCAAAACTTTTGGTAAATTGTGAAAATAAAATGATGAATTAATTAAACATAGGATTCAGGCACTACGTGCCACGCATGGTTAAAATATTATATGGGATGTGGGTGTATGTATCTAAATAATGTAAATATATATGAGTGTATGTATGTATATATTATACGAATATATGTATTTAATCATACCCACGCTACTTGCTATCATGGAGGTTTTCGTGCCAAGACAGTCTTATCTCGATGTGACCTTTATGGGGGATATTGACTTGTACCCTAGAACATAGGATCCTTGGTACAGGCTATATGATAATGATAGTTAGACGGCCCTAAGAGACGTGAGGGTATGTGCTGATCTCTTAGTGACTGGAAACTATGATTCGCCTATAATATGTGTTTTATGTTAATACAGTTTGAGAGTGATTTCGAACTACTATTTCCCTTTGTACAAGAGACACGGGGACTTGATAACAGAGTATGATTGCACTATAGATTTATGCGGGGTGCCCTATTAGTGTATATATTATGAGTGATAAATATATGTACTTGTGATTCATCTACTGTGCTTGTAAGTAGATAAAATTGAATATTTAATATCAAATAAATTAAGTGGTTGAGAACTTAAGGATGTATTGAGACGTACATAGCTGGCTTGGTAAATTCGTACAAAAAGTTGTCATGTATAAATAATAGTTATGCGATCATGTGAATCAGGATTGATGAGGGGAGATTAGGTTAGACTAGTTAACTGGGTCAGTGTTATCGAGATTAATTCAGTAGTACGTTAGGCGTGCACACTCGTTGAGGGGTGAGAATTCTCAAGTGAGTGTCGAAGCACTAATATGTATGTAATATCTACTAGCAAGAATTTTATATACTTGATATTGTATATATATATATATGTATTACAGGTGCTCAGCCGCAGGGGGTGTCAGACTTAGATATTTGGATTGTTGACGTGCTGCAGCTAGTGTGGGAGTTGCAGGTCTTTTCATGTAGACGACTCCATCCTTGTCATCTCAGCTCTTCACTTAGTCATTTTAGATGGGGCATGTGTCGCCCATTTCCTATTTTTATTTAGTTCAGATAGACTTGTACTCTTTATTATTTCAGTATTCAGTTTTTGTTGGGATTGTTTTAATTATTTCATTGTCCTTCGATTTGGGATATTTTATTTAGGATGATTAATCTAGCATGTTTATTCCACTTGGATGGTTTGGTATTCAATATTATTGTTTGTGTTCACAAAATGGTTTATGTGTATTAAATTATAACAATATGACTTAATCTTTAAAATTAAATATTTTGACACTTAGCTTAATTATTTATTAGGTGATTAATAAAGAAAAAAAATTGTTTTTTTGACAGTGATGCTAAGAATGAACCAACCAGGGACCTAAGATAAATGATTATGATTAAATTAGGCGGGGTGTCACATACACCAGGGACCTAAGATAAATGATTAAATTAGCTTACATATAAATACTTGAAAATTCCAAATAATAATTACCGTAATCTATTTCCTTTATTTATTTAATCATTATTAATTTTACTAAATAATTATGACAACACTCCACTTTAATTATATAAAAAATCACTTGGATATATAGAGGACTTAATTGCAAAGTTGACTATGGTAAATAATATGATTCCTCATGTTACGCTTCTGATACTTGCTTGGTCAAATAAACTTTTCAAAAAATTATTTTAACCAACATCTAATCAATTCCATGATTCTCAGACTTAACATAAGTTTGCTACTTAACCATATTATAAATAATTCAGTGATTAGGTTTACTGGTAAAAATAAATCTTTTAAGTCTATCAAGGGGTTTCGCAATCTTAGGTATCCTCGGATGCAGATTCCTCTAAATATAATCTCATGCCTAGTTACATAATTGTCACCCAATATGCATGGATCATTTGATTCAATCAAATATTGAATCACACCCGTAGCAGTCAAAGAAATAATCACATAAGAATTCCAATCCTCATAATTCTCAAAATTAAGAATATATGCACCCTTTACAAATGGTGTGAGATTACCTTAGTCTAAATATGGCAACCCATAGACTCAAATCTCACGGGTGGACCTGTTCAATACATTTATGGAATATACCAATCATAATCATCTATTAAACTATCGTATAAGTCCCCGAAGCATTATACAGGTTCCCTCGGTTTGAGATAAACTGCAACCATTTTGATAGGACATCAATATCCTATCTAGGTTGTAAAATTTTCAATAGTGCTAGAACTAGAATTCCAATCTCCTTGTGATCATCCCGAAGCCAACTCACTAGAATTCCAACTAAGATATATTGATAGACATTTATATGAAACAATCTATTTAAAAAAATATAAAGCATTCTCATAATCTTGATTCTCATTTCAAAATGAATAAAACAATCCTTTATTAATCAATAATAAAATATTTTTACATATGGTTTTAGGAATAAACCCTAATATATCGTTGTTAAGCGACTGATAGGGATTCTTTGAAATTGTGTAACGCCTCATGATGCTCAATTGTAAATGTCCACCTCAATCACTGATAGAATAAAAAACATCATTCTCCCAGTTGTAGATAGTGAAGACTGTCTTGTTTGGTCACTTTATAAGTCTGGAAGTTTATCCTTTAGAGATGCTTATGAATTTGTTAGACAAAAATGTCATAAATATCCTAGTTATAATATATTGTGGCTACATCATATTCCTCCTAGAGTTTCTATGACTTTTGGAATTTTTTTCATGAGAAACTAGTTATCCTTGATTTACTGAAATGTAAAGGCTTTCATTTAGCATCCATATGCATCTTATGTAAAGACATAACTGAATTGCTCAATAAATTATTCATTGAATGCAAATATGCAAAGTATATATGGGACTGGAATGTAGGTATTTTCAATGACCAGGTGTAGTATAGCTCTCTAATGCTTATATAGAATCAAACTATCAATGTGGAATTTAGTCCACAAAAGAAAAACCTCTGGTTGTCCTTTATCATTGGATCTTTTCATTTTATATGGAGAGCTAGAAATCAATCGATCTTTGACAACATTTTTCCATATCCTAATAGCACTACTCATTAATTAAGGCTCTGGTTTAATTACATTAGAAGTTTTTATGAAGCTCACATCAATAATTTAATGGATGATTGGAAGATCCTCCATAATTTGAACATAAAAGACATTCCAAAAAGAGCTCCTAAGATCACTGAAGTTAAATGGTATCCTTGATCTAGCGCAAAAAGTGCGGCGCGTGTCAGATGCCGGTCGTTGTTTTCGTTTCGCCTACTCAATACAAACAAACCTAAATTACGACTACACTTGCGGGGCAAATCTAGCGGTAAGCGGGTATCGAAAGATCCAATGGGATGAGTTGCTAGAATTTAAGTGATTTATTGCTCCGAAATAAAAGTGTAAAAGTTGAATTACAAACTAAAAGAAAAGATGCATAAAAGGGAAATGATTAATCTAGGCGAGTGTATTGAAACTAGATTAAGAAAGCAAGTAAAACTATAGGTTGCGTCGAATATCCCTCACCTGAGTTAATTTGTATAAAATGGTTACATAGGTCGACGAGTTATTAAGAATACGTCTATTTTCAACAGTTAATTAAATCAAGGGTTGTCATGCCCCTAAATTCGTATAAAAGCCTAATAAGATTTTCGCATCAACAAATATCTCGAAAATTACGCGCGAAAGGTCGTAAGCACGGGATATACATAATATGACCCATCAAATCTCCTAGGCATAATAACTAGGACAACACACCCAAAATAGACCCGTAAACACTATCACCAAAGCCAAGGAACGCGTTAAATCAAGTGAGTTCAATTCAAACACAACCTAATTTAAATTACCTAGAAAGCATGGTAAAAACGCGATAGAGAAAGCGGTAAATAAATGCGATAAATCTACATAGAAAGCAAGTAAATCAAATCATGTAAACCTAATTTAGAAAGCATGTAAATTACACTAGAAAGAAAGGAAATAAGGAAATACAAACTATATTAATGGAGAGGGAATAAGAAAAAATCAATCTTACAAACCCAAATGTTGTCACACCAAATGAGGAAGAAGAAATGAGCTCTCAACTCCCAAACCCTACCTAAAACTATCTAAACTACTTAATATCTGATATTTTCAACAAAAAAGTCTTTTATAGTAAGTGAGAAAAGAAATAGAAAAGAAAAGAGAAGGCAAAATATCTCCTGGAAACAGGGGATCGATCGATCGACCCCTTTGGTCGATCGATCGATCATGAATAAAATTTCCACTGTCGATAAGGATCGATCGATCAATCCTTTTGATCGATCGATCGAACAAGCAGGGTAGAATCAAGCAACAGCCTACAATCCTTTTCTTCCTCTTCTCCTCCTCTTTTGGTTTCATTATTTTTCCTTCCGCTGGAATCACCATAACTTCTTCGTTATCAATCAGATTCGCGCACCGTTCGTGGCCATGCAAAACTTGAGAGGAGGGCTAAAACTTCTGTGAGATGTTGGGCCAGGTGCCCAATCTGTGAAATGACTAAAATGCCCTTGAACGTGCAATTGCGTACGAAAATTGAGCGGAACGCGTCCGAACTTCACACTTAGCATCCAAATACCTATAAAAGCTCAATTAACCCCTGCAAAACATGTTAACGTTGAAATTCGAGGTTGTCTGGTTAACGAGCATAAATATATGGAATAAGTTACCCGAGGGGGCTAAAATGTGTAGGTTCGGAGGATAAAATACGCAATATTTGCGTATCATAACACCCCTAACTTACACATTGCTAGTCCCTAGCAATGAAATAGGATGCAACAAGGACTATAAGAAAACCAAAAGCAGGAGATAGGTACAAAAGTATGGTATAAAAGCAAAAGGCCACTTTCGCGGGCGATTCGATTGCATTTAGCATATGCAATAAGCCGTTAAACCCCTAGGCCACCCTAGTGGACGAGTGTCATCTCGTGAGGGTTTTCAGGGATGATACCCACAAACATCACATAGTTTCCTCAAAATAAGCCCAAACCAACATGCGATAAGCCCAACAATAGCGAAAAGGATTTCATACGCATTATTAGCACATTGAATGAATTCAAACAAAAGTTCAAATCATTAACATTATAGAATGCAGCTCATAGAATTGAAACCTTAAAATGTGGGAGGGGGGTGAGCACATGCAAATTGTGATTTGGCGAAAAACTTATATAAACCGGATAAGCGTTAAAGCAAGCATACATTCAATCCTCACGGGAATTACACTCATCAAATGAAATTCACTCGAAACAGGAAGGTAACACACGGAACATGCGGGCTAAATAGTAAATGTAAATGGAAACTAGGCCGCACACATGTCACAAATAAAGAACGCTATATATAAACTGAAAAATTGTAATCTCAATGAAAGATACCGTACATTAAAAGAGGCAAAATGCATTTTTATAGATTATCAAAACTGTTATGACTTTTGAATTACATCAACCTAAGATCACATAGGACTTTACTAGGGTTGTAATGTAGGTTTGGCTAGGGTATGAAACGAAGGAATGCATGTACAGATTCAAAGTGTTCGGAATGAAAATTTGGAATAATGGGAAAATGCAAGCACTATCAAAATTGGAAAACAAGTTCCAAAAAGGCATTAAATATATCATCAGGGAGAGTATTCAAATCTTATAGAACTAAGTACAACATTTACAACTATCTCTTTCTCTTTCTTTTCTTCTTTTTCTCATGTTTTCTTTTTTGCTTTTTGCTTTCTCTTTTTCATCACTTTTTTCACTTTTCTTTTCTTTTTTCATACTCTCATATGCCTAAATTACAACCAACATCACAACAACAACATTCAATCCCAAGTAACATTCCAAACAAAGGTATGGAAAGTGTATATATGGTATAAAACTCCAATTTAGAGTTGGTTATGGGATTGGGTTATGAAATGAAAGGCTATATTTAGGCTCAAAGGGGTTAACGAGGGTAAACATATAAGGGTGAGGTTAAGGCTAATAGGGGTGATATAACAAAGAATACCTATGATCATTTCCAAAAGTTTACGCAATTCTCGAATCAAAACAATATATTAAAATCATCATCAAGTAACACATTTCAAGTATGAACTCAATTAATGAATGATCAAATGAAAGAATAGAGAAATTACCAACGAATTCAACGTTTTCAATGAGAAAAGAATAGTGTATACACTCAAAAACGACGAAAGGTACAAAGCTTACTAGGTGTAAGTATATACAATGCAACAAAAGATTACCCAGTTATAAAAATCTTAAACCAAATCAATAGAACGATAAAAATGCATGTGCTCATGGGATTAAATTTTAATTTATGAATTTATTCATAATATAAATAATGGAGACTAAAGTTTAATAACTTCTAAAATCGAGAACATGCATCATTGGGTTGTCTATTGGACCGGGCAATTGTTGAAATTTATCATCGGAAACAAAGGCAAAATGCCCAAAAAAGGAGAAAAAAGAAAGAAAATCTTTTTGAATTTTTTAAATTTTTCTAAGAAAAGCATACTAAGTAACTAACATGTGAGCAAAAACATGGACTAAGCAAAGAAATGGATAGAATATCCCACACCCCCTAACTTAAAACTTGACATTATCCTCAATGTGAATTAAGAACCAAGTTAAGAGAGGAAAAAAGCGATATTACCCAAAAGTGGAGCGATCCCCATAAGAACAAGTCCAAAGAATCTACAAAACAAGTTAGTACCGAGCATAACAAAAACAAATAAAAAACAGTTAACTAATTACAAAAGACTAAATTAAAAAGGAAAGAAAAAAAATAAAAAGAAAGAATAAAAAGCTAACTATATACAACCTAATATTTAGGCCTCACACTAACTGTACACTAGAAGTCTAAATAGCCGAGGGTCCACCGTGAGAACGATGTGACTTTGGAGGATAACCGGTGTACCTTTACATACAAGCGTGCCCTCCGAAAAATATGAATTCCGTTTGAACAACGGATGTCATGTGTAAGGCGGAAGAAGTGAACCATTGCCAATTAAAATTTTTGGAGGGACGAAGGGGGGTTTGGATTGAACGGGTGACAAAAACATGTGGGGACCGAGAAAAGCCAAATGTCCTCCCAATGATTTTGAAATTGGAATAGGAGGCGCTGCACACGAAGGCACATATGCGATTATGGAAGGCGACTCGAGCAAGTACTCCTCATCGGCGAAAAGGTTTTAAATAATAAAGTTTGAAACCGAATCATCAGGTACTTGTGGCGGTGTGATAATAGAGGATGAAAATGGGGATGAAAGAAATTCAAAATCATGAGATGAATCATCATCGCATAAAGTTTGAGTTTCAAAGGAAATAATATCATTTTCAATGAAATGTTCTTCTTTAGGGGCCAAAGAAGAAATCATTTCATTGCAAATAAATATTACGTCATTTTTATCCTCACTTTCAATATCTATTATGCAATGGGAAAAGTATAGAGTGGTTAGTTCTAAATTAGGCACAAGTACCTCATTTGGTTCAAAACATTCCTCGACCTCGAAAGTCTCAGAAGCAAATTCGTCGTCCAATTCAAAAAGTAAATCCAAGTCATGTTCCCACGAACGATTTTCCCGATAACGATTTTCAAGTTTCTCATTCTCATACATACGCAAGCCCTCATCGAATGTCATGGGTCGAGGTGCAGATGCATGAAAATGGGAACTTTGAAAATTACCATCGGACTTAAACGAAAACTCATTATTATATGAATTTTGAAAACTATTCGAATTCGTTTCAAAATTCCTATTATAAGGAGGTAAAGTCCCAAAATCATTATCATCATCATCAAAATTCCAATAACCCAAATTTTGACTTTCGTTATACTCTCCCAAAGTCATATTTGAATTTGCAATACTTTGGGATTCTAAGTATTCACCGAAAGTCATAGGCTTGCGGGAATTATGAGAATTATAATAAGGATTATTGAAAGAATTGGAATAAGACATGCTTACCCCAAAATTGGCTCAAGCGGTGGATTCCATAAAGTAAGTGCGCGTGGGAAAAATTTGAGCGTTTCTAAGTGCTCAATTGTGGAAGTCCTACAAAAAGATTGGAAAATAATTGAAATAGAAAGAAAATACTATGAAATACTAAATCAAATAAAGTCTAAAACAAACTAGTCCCCGACAATGGCGCCATTTTGATTGAGTAAGTTGTCAGGATCAAAGCAATGAACCAATTAAGATTCAAAGCAAATCATCCCCGATAACGACGCTATTTTGATTGAGCGCGAAAAGTGCGGCGCGTGCCAGATGCCAGTCGTTGTTTTCATTTCGACTACTCAATACAAAGAAACCTAAATTATGACTACACTTGCGGGGCAAGTCTAGCGGTAAGTCAGGCATCGAATGATCCACTGGGACGAGTTGCTAGAATTTAATTGTTTAGTGCTCCAAAATAAAAGTGTAAAAGGTGAATTACAAACAAAAAGAAAAGATTCATAAAAGGGAAATGATTAATCTAGGCGCGTGTATTGAAACTAGATTAAGAAAGAGAGTAAAACTATAGGTTGCGTCGAATATCCCTCACCAGAGTTAATTTGTATAAAATGGTTACATGGGTCGATGAGTTATTTAGAATGCGTCTCGTTTCGACAGTTAATTAAATCAAGGGTTGTCACGCCCCCAAATCCGCATAAAATCCTAATAAGATTTTGGCATCGAAAAATATCCCAGAAATTACGCACGAAAGGTCGTAAGCACGGAACATGCATGATATGCCCCGTCAAATCTCCTAGGCGTAATAACTAGGACAACGCACCCGAAATAGACCTGTAAACACTATCACCAAAGACAAGAAATGCGTTAACTCGAGTGAGTTAAATTCAAACACAGCCTAATTTAAATTACCTAGAAATCATGGTAAAAATGCGATAAAGAAAGCGATAAATAAACGCGATAAATCTACCTAGAAAGCAAGTAAATCAAAGCATGTAAACCTAATTTAGAAAGCATGTAAATTACACTAGAAAGCAAGGAAATAAGGAAATACAAACTATATTAATGGAGAGGGAATAAGAAAAGATCAATCTTACAAACCCAAATGTTGTCACACTAAATGAGGAAGAAGAAATGATCCCTCAACTCCCAAACCTTAACTAAAACTATCTAAACTAATTAATATCTGATATTTACAACAAAAAATTCTTTTATAGTAAGTGGGAAAAGAAATAGAAAAGAAAAGAGAAAAGAAAAGAAAAGGCAAAATATCTCCTGGAAACAGGGGATCGATCGATCGACCCCTTTGGTCGATCGATCGATTGTGAAGAAAATATCCACTGTCGATAAGGATCGATAGATAGATCCTTTTGATTGATCGATCGATCAAGCTGGGCAGAATCAAGCAGCAGCCTGCAATCCTTTTCTTCCTCTTCTCCTCCTCTTTTGGTTTCATTATTTTTCATTTCGCTGAAATCGCCGTAAGTTCTTCGTTATGAATCAGATTCGCGCACCGTTCAAGGACACGCGAAGCTTGCGAGGAGGGATAAAAGTTTCTTGTGGATTTTGGGCCAGGTGCCCAATTTGTGAAATGACTAAAATGCCCTTGAACATGCGATTGCATACGAAATCGAGCAGAATGCGTCCGAAGTTCACACTTAACATCCAAATACCTATAATAGCTCAATTAACCCCTGCAAAACATGTTAACGTAGAAATCCGAGGTTGTCTGGTTAACGAGCATAAATATAGGTAATAGGATACCCGAGGGGGCTAAAATGCGTAGGTCCGAAGGATGAAATACGCAATATATGCGTATCATCAATCCTCCAATCCAATGATGTAACAAAATCAATACTGATGGCTTGTCTAAAAATAATAAGGCTGTTGTGGGTGGAATGTATAGGAATTACAGGGGGTTCCTAAGAGGAGCTTTTTATAGAAAAGTAAAACCTAAGTCATCATGTAATGCAGAGCTTATTATAGCAATAAGGTGGATAGAATTTTCTTCGTTCTAAAAATGGAAAAAAATCTGGCTAGAAATTCATTATAAATCAGTTTATTACTGTATTCATGAAAAATCCTACAAACCTCATTCATACTTGCTTACTAGATGGAACAACTATAAATATTACCTTTTAAGATGGATTTTGTCTATTCTCACATTTATAAAGAGGGTAATGCTGTCGATGATAATTTATCCAACACGGGGCTGGAATATGATGAAGTTAAATGGTGGTGGAATGCTCCTAAGGAAATAGTTCCTATAATTGGTAAAGATCTTTCTATAATCCCTCACTTTAGATTTTCTTAATTTATAACTGCCTATTATTTTTATTTTATGGTTTGTTTGGATATATGTTCCATAACATTTGTTTATGAGCCCTTGATTTATAATAAAGATCTCTATGGGACTGGTTTTTATGCTTTCTCTTAAAGGAAGTTAAGGTTTCTATATCCCCCTTCCGTTATGTGAGTCACATGGAAGACTTTTTTCCATTTTTCTTCTTTTAATAAAACGTGTGGGGGGTACTGTCCCTCTTTTATGAAAAAATTATTTCTGCCTTTGGAATCAAAATAACTTCAACGAGAAATTGCGACAATTAGTGACCCCACTGTTGGGGACCACCGAGTATGTTATTTAGGAACTAACCTTTAGAATAAAGGCACCTTAAAGGTCAAGGAAGACTCGACATGAGATTGTGTCTTATCACCAGTTTTCATTGCACCAACATCTTGAGGAACAATAGTCATAGTGTAAGACAAGTACAAGTAATAACCCCACTCCTGGGCCACCAAGTATTTTATTTAGTAACTCACCTTCATAATAAAGGAACCTTAAAATTCTAGGAAGACTCGACATGAGATTATTTCTTATCACAAATTCTCATTGCACCAACATATCTAGGCATAAATAGTAATAGTGTAAGACAATTAGAATGTACATCTCTCTCTCTCTCTCTCTCCCCCCTTTCTCTCTCTATATAACCTAATTATGGTTGCATGGCTACACCCCCTACCATCCATGTTGATCCAAAACCTCTGGATCCACCTTCTGCTTGGAGAAAATCATTTGCAAGTGTGGTAAAGGAGAACAGAAACGATGATATTCCTCTCATTCAAGTATCCACCCACAAAGGAGAGCCTACGATAAAGTTTTCATCTCAAGACATTCAACACTTAGTTAATCCTTTTAAATAATCTATCGTAGGAATTTTTCCCAGAGTAGACCTCCATTGGAGGATATTCGAAAGACCCTACACATAGTGAACCTTAAATGATCTTTCACTGTAGGGATTTTGGACAAAAAACACATCATCATTCAATTGTTTCGTTAAGAAGATTTCACAAGATTGTGGCTGGGGAATCACTGGTTTATAGGGAGATGCCTCCTGAGGACCTTCAAGTAGTCACTAGACTTCAGACCTAAAAAAGAGAGCTCCATTGTACCTGCATGGATTTATTTTCCTTCACTTACTATTCATTTTTTTTCTAAATCATCTTTGTTCTCTATAGCCCAATTCATGGGTAAACCTCTGAGAACGGATAGTTATACTGCTGTAATCAATAGGCAAGTATTGTTGGGGTCTGTCTTGAGATTGACCTATAGGATCCTAAACTTGATCGTCTATGGATAGGGTGCAGTGAAGACGGATTTTGACAAAAAATAATGTTTAAATGATATACCCAAGTATAACCTCGTCCATTCATGAGACCACCTGACACTAAACAGCCGACCCTCCCAGAAGTAGTTAATAAAGATGTCGCCAAGACTCATCCAGTTATAGGGTCGTCCAGATATGTATATGTACAACCTCGGCCACTTCACATGACGATACATTAGCCGAAGGCCCCAGGTGTCAAAGCATCACTCGCCCTCAAGAATAACCAATACTAGGGGATGGTCAACCATACAACCTAGGCTAGAGGCACTCAACAAAGGACATGCTTACTTATTTCCTACATTGGGGCATCCGCTATGTTGGAAACATCGTACCCATCCAAGCCGATGCTCTACAATATGACTCCTACTATACGAGCAATATAAGTTTCTAACATGGAAGGTCTCACGTGGGGAAAACCATTGCAACAAGATCATCCCTACAAGTGAGGGAATATTGACTCATCATTGTATCCATGCATTAGGGACAAGTGTCTCCTCCTGATTGGGTGCCTCCTTATGTGCATGTTGATTGCATGCTTGGGTGGTACACTACACCCCAAAATCCATATATATACACTTCATCTTATTCATGAGAAGGGATCGTAGGAGAACTCTATCAAACTAATGGTAAGAGAGAGAAAATCTTGAGTGACTGTATCCATGGCCATTAGTGCCCTTATTTAGTGGATCACACACACACACACGTAATGGATGTAGGCCTAATTGGCTGAACCACTTAAATTGATGTCCCATCTTCTCTTTGCCTCACCTCATTATCTTACAACTATATTATTTGTTCCATTTTACCATTACTATTCCTGTTTGAGCTCAACATCATATTGACTTGGTGGTGCTATTTTAAGCAGCATCAGTCTGGTGCCGTCTGTGGGAATGAGAATAGCCAACTCTTCCCTACTTATTAGCTTATACTCATCAAAGTCTCTGGTGGTGAACCAATCCTCCCCCTTTTGTGGAGTTATTTCACCATTGAAGGATCTCTTGTTGAGATTTAGGATCTACTTCTCTAGCTCATAGCTCAAACAACTTTCACCGATGGCAATGGATCCGCCTCTTCCACCTGAGAATCAATTGGCACCACCACAGGGAGGTGGTGCATGTTCCAGTCAAGCACCACCCCAATCAGATATGACTGAGGTAGCGATGGCGCTCCACTACCTCATATCTAGTCAACAACAAATACAAAACCAATTTTCTATGCTTAGCCAGAATTTCGTGGCCAGGACAGGCGGTACAGGAGCAGAGTTTCTAACTCCAGTCGCCAGGGAGGTGAACTAAGTCAGCAAGCCGAGGGACCCCCCAGGCTTCAGAAAAGACCATCCACCTTGTCAGAGCTGGAGAGATGTTGTTGACCCCAGGCATTTATGCCTGGGAAGGCAGGGTCAAGAACTTCGTGATGACTTGGTTGAGGATGACCTTGATGACGAAGAGGGAGAGTTCGAATGTTAGGAACCTCATGAGGTATCTAGAGGAACTGTGCGCCCTATTTAAAAAAGCAGGGACCAAGGACGGAGGCCCAGCCAATAGCGTAGGCCCAGTCGAGACTGTGGACCAAGGCAATGTGCCTTTGACAGGATAAACAGAGGGTCGGCCTTTAATAGGCTCGACCCTCACATAGATTTAAGGAACCACCTGTCTAGGTCAAGGAGTGTCGTCGACTCAAAAAGAAATAAGAGGAGAGATGACTTCAGACCTCCAGAATACCAAGAGGAGAAAAGAGAGGTCATCAGCGGACTAAAGTTTCAGGAGAGGGTACCCTCGGCCCGCCCAGTTAATATAGAATGGTCAGCTCAGCCACCCCACAGATAGGGGACTGGGGAAAATTTTATGCCTATAAAAGCCTACGTTACAACAGATAAGCCTTGGAATGAGTCGATACAGATGTTGGATAATAAAATAAGGGATATCATAAAAAACTGAGACTCCATACAAAGGGGATATGCTGAAGGATCCCCATTTATGGAGAAGATATTAAACTATCCAACCCCAGCCAAGTTCAAACTACCGGTAGTCACACCGAAGTATAATGGGAGCAATAATCTTGTGCATCATGTGGAGATGTATCGGTCAGCCTCCGACATCTATTAAATACCATATGAGATGAGATGCCGAGCATTCTCAAGAACGCTGATAGGAGAAGCCCACGTATGGTTTACCTCCCTTCCTAAGAACTCTATAGGAAGTTTTAAACAACTGACCAATGGATTTGTCCAAAACTTTTTCTTTGGGGTAAAACCTAGGAAGCAGACGACCCACCTGTTGTACATCAAATAGGGGAAGGAAGAGACTTTGAGGGAGTACATAGCCCATTTTAACAAAGAGAAGCTGGAAGTAGAAGATTAAGAAGAAAGTATCGAAATAGAAACCCTTATGGGAGGTCTTCGGAAAAGAAAACTACTATGGAAGCTGGTCGAGGACCCTCCAAAGTCCATGGCTGAACTACTGGCCATGATCGGGAGATTCATGAACGCTGAAGAGGAAATAGCCGTAAAAGAATATCAAGAAAAAAGATCCCACAACGATGGAAAGGGTTAGAAGTTCAAGGGGAAGAATAGCAAGAAAAGGCTAACAGATGACAAGTTTGTAGACTATACGCCTCTAACAGTTTGTTGTGAGAACATTCTAGATGAGATAAAAAATGATTCGTCTCTTAGGTGGCCAAAAACGTTGAAGACAACCCCTCATAAGAGGAATAGAAATCTTTGGTATGAGTTTCACTAGGATCATGGACACCTTACAGATAAATGCTTCACCATCAAAGATGAGATCAAAAAAATATAGAAATTTGGAAAGTTGAGAAAGTATGTTGATAAGAACGGTTCAGGGCAAGGCCAAGACGACCCTAGAAAGAGGAGAAATGATAAATGTAGAGAGGACGCTCACAAGGATCTTAGATGACGATGATGATGATCCTGATCTCCCACCTAAAGACGATGATATTCCAGTGAACAGGCTCAACATGATTTCATTTAGGGTAAGCATGATTTGTGGTGGCCTTGCATGGGGAGGCTCTGAGGTTGCCGATCGAAAAGCTCATGTGGCCGAGGCAAAGGCAATAACTAAGGCTAAGGTTGTGAACTTGACCTCCATTAATGCTAAGCTAGAGAAAAGAAAGAATGTGGATATGGAAACCCTCATAGTCGACTTTTCAAGACTAGATTTTAAGGGTATCCTAGCTCCACATGACGACCCACTCGTTATAACGACGAGAGTACATGGATGTGAAGTACCAAGAATATTAGTTGATGGAGGAAGCTCTGTAGATGTTATCTTCTGGTCATTGTTCAAAGGCTTAGGACTTAGCAAGGACAGGCTTGTACTGTATCATTATCCTCTGGTAGGATTCAATGGAGAGAAGGTTCACCCTATGGGGATGTATGAAATGGATGCCAAAATGGGAGACGAATGGACGAAGATGCTCACTAAGAAGATTAACTTTTTTATGATGGACAAGAATGGCTTCTCAGCCAACAACTTCATATTAGGACGGGTTTCCCTCAAAGAGTTTGAGTTCGTGCCTTCAACGGTCCACCAAATGATAAAATTCTCGACTCTATATGGGGTAGGGGAAGTTCAAGGTGACCAAATGTCAGCACATGAGTGCTACTTTAACTCAGCCGAGGAAAAAGAAGCACACAAGAAAGCAACAATCACGTACAACATTGATACACTTTATCCTAGAGATCAGACGAAGCTCAAGAAAGGGGAAGCCATAGAAGAGGTGGAATCTATCATCCTCAATGAGGACGAGATGAAAAAAAACATCAAGGTCGGTAAATCCCTAATTCCATAGATTAAAAATAAGCTAATCAAGCTGTTAAAGAGAAAGCATAATATTTTTTCTTAGAGTCATGCTAATATGCCAGGCATTGACCCAGAGATAATGTGTCATAAACTAAATGTGGAGGAGGGTGCTAGGATGATAAAGCAAAGACGAAGAATTTAATCTCGTGAGAAATACGAGGTTATAAGAGATGAGGTTAAGAAGTTGGAAGAGGCTGAGTTCATCAGGGAGGTCATCTACCTAAAATGGTTATAAAATACAGTCATAGTGCCCAAGGCCAATAGAAAGTGGAAAATGTGTATGGACTTCACTGATTTGAATAAGTCTTGCCCCAAGGACTGTTACCCTCTCCCTCGTATTAATCAGATGATAGACGTTATGGTAGGGCATGAATTGATGAGCTTCATGGATGCATACTCCAGCTACAATTAATTTTTTATGGACTCGATCGACGTAGAGAAAAAAACCGTCATCACCGATAAGGGGATATATTATTATAAGGTTATGCCCTTTATCTTGAAGAACACCGGGGCTACCTATCAGCGGTTAGTGAACAAGATGTTCGAAGACAAGATTGGAAGGTCTATGGAAGTTTATGTAGACAATATGTTAACTGAGAGTCTGAAAGCTGAAACTTAGACGACCGACCTTGAAAAAACTCTCGACACCATGGACAAGTATAAGATGAAGCTCAACCCAGTAAAATGCGTATTTGGCTTCAAAGTTGGCAAATTCTTGGGTTTTATCGTCAATCAAAGGGGTATAAAAGCCAACCAAGAAAATATAAAGGACCTGTTAGAGATAAAGACCCTAAAGACCATTAAGGATGTTCAAAGGCTCACTCGACGAGTGGCTGCTCTAAACAAGTTTGTCTCTAGAGCCACTGATAAGTGTCTTCCATTTATTAAGATTCTTAAAAAAGCTTTTGAGTGGGGTGAGGAACGCGAGAATGCCTTTTTAGAGCTGAAGTCGTACCTCAGCTCACCACTATTACTATCTCGTCCTGTCCAAGGAGAGAATCTTTACCTTTATTTGGTCGTGTCCGAGTCGACTATCAACATGATGATAGTACGAGAGATGATGAGGGTCTACAAAGACTAGTATATTTCAACAGTAAGGCCCTCCAAAGGGCTGAGCAGAGGTATCCTAGGATGGAAAAGATGGCCTATGACCTCATCCATGCTTTAAGAAAGATGAAGCCTTATTTTCAAGCTCATACAATGGTTGTTTTAACAAACTCTCCCCTTAGACATGTCATCCATAAACTTGAGAAATCAGGTAGATTTATGACCTGGGCCATTGAGCTAGGAGAGTATAAAATAGTCTATCAACTGAGGGGTGCAATAAAGGGGCAAGCCTTAGTAGACTTTGTGGAAGAATTCACCTGGGATGATGCCGATAGTTAAAAAGTGGACGACCATGAAGGGTCGGTCGAAACCCACACCGAGCCAGCAAAGGTTGAGACAAGAGTGGCGAGGCATCCAATGGCCGAAACTGATAAGTTTTGACTCAGAAATGGTGTTATTGAAGAGGGTTCATTTTTAGAAGGAGCAGTATGGAACTTGTTCATTGACGGTTCATTCGGTGAAAATGGGAGTAAAGCCAGTCTGATTGTGTCGGTCCCAGATGGAACAAATATAGAGTACGCGTTGAGGTTTAGTTTTAAAGTCTCCAATAATGAATCAAAGTATGAGGCCCTCATTGCTGAAATCTTCCTCTCTAGAGCTCTAAACATCGGCCAACTTTGGTCCATAGTGACTCTCAGCTCAAGGTTAACCAGGTCCTGTGGATTTATGAAGCCAAAGATGAAAGAATGGAAAGATACCTAGCAAAGTTGAAGTTTTGCCATTTTTGAGGAGATATTAAATTGATTTAGAAAGATTTTAGGGTGGAGATAAAAGCCATAAATCATACAAGCGAAGCGAGACGCCAGGAAAGTGGAAAAAAGAAATCTAGATCAGAACCAGGCGAGCATGAAAAGGATGATGAAGGAATTTGGTGATCAAAGTCAAAAGGGTGCCTCGACTGGATAATTGCCGAGATGACGCTTTGGTAAGATTATCCTCAATAATATGGATAGAGATTAAGATAATGGTACCAATAGAAATACTTTCCCGACCGATGATAGAGGAAAAGGACGCAAAGCTGAAATTTTGCTTCAATTTAAACCTGGGACCATCTTGGATGGACCCCCTTAAACAGTATATCAAAGAGGGTAGATTTTCGGAGGCTAAGGATGAGAGAAGGAAGTTGAGATACAAAGAAATTGAGTTATCTATATTAGGGGACATGTTGTACAATAAGGGGTTTCTTTTGCCTTTACTTAGATGTGTCCACCCAGTTGAGGTAGATTAAATTTTGAAGGAAGTTCACGAAGGATCTTGCTAAAGCCATATTGGGGGTAGATCATTGGCAAAACGGATCATCACTCAAGGATATTGGTGGCCGACCTTGGCCAAGGATTCGACCGAGTAGGTAAACAAGTGCGATAAATGCCAACGATTTGCCACAATTCCTCACCAGCCCCATCAACCTCTGACGTCTATCACCTCACCCTAGCTATTTGCAGTATGGGGTATTAATTTGGTTGGACCTATGCTAAGGGCCATGGGCAATTATAGATATTTGATTGTGGCGATAGACTACTTTTCAAACTGGGTAGATGTCGAAGCTATGATCAAGATCACGAAAAAGAAGACCTTTCAGTTCATATGGAAGAACATCATTTGTAGATACGGATTGCCTAAAACACTCATCTCAGACAATGGTACCTAGTTCAAAAACATTTCCCTAAAAAAATATTATACAAGGGTAGGCATCAAACAACTCTTCTCGTCATCTGGCCGACCCCAGGTCAATGGTCAGACTGAGGTCACTAATAGAACTATTCTCGATGAAATCAAGAAAAGGTTGGAGGAGGCTAAGGGAAAATGGACTTAAGAAGTACATGCTGTACTATGGTCCTACAGGACGATAGCCAAGACGCCGATAGGGGAGACCCCATTTATGCTAGCATATGGCTTAGAGGTAGTAGTCCCTACCGAGATTGGTCTGCCTACACACAGAGTTCATACGTATGACCCTAAGAAAAACCTGGAAGAGAGAAGACTTGCCCTAGATCTGATTGAGGAAAGAAGAGAGGATGATGAGATCAGAGTGGAAGCCTACCAGTAAAGGATGACCAAGTTTTATAACAAGATGATAAAGCCGAGGCCGATAGCAGTAGGAGACCTTATTTTGAAGAAGACCTGGAAAAATCTAAACAAGCTTCATACCAACAAGCACTATCCTTATAAGGTTACTGATGAGGTAGTCATGGGAACCTGTCGGCTAGAGAACCTAGAGGGGGAACCATTCTCCAATCTTGGAACGCCGACCACTTAAAAAGGTACTACCAATAGATGATTGTATAGGAGATTTTTCATTATGAATCATTATAAAAGGGCTTAGTATGAATGAGAAAAGTGAAAATGGTTTGTTCCCTCGTATCTTATATACTTTATTTCGAATGATTCTTTTTAAGTACCTTAAAAAGCTATAAAACATCATTTGTGGTGAGATAGCAACAAACCCAACCTTGGTGAAATGATAGTCTGGAAAGCGGACGACCCCATCCATGGCCTTTCAATAATACCAAGAATGGTTAACTTAATTATTTAAACTTTATTAATTTGGTGATCTCATACCTAAACATCATTTATTTGCTGAATATTTGGTGAAAAATAAATACCTCTCTGAGGGGGTATGCCATAACACCATAATTTGGTGAGTCCAAATTGAAAATCAGTTGAATGTGGTTCATTACTTGAAAAATCATTAATTTGGTGAACGAGAGATTAAACATCAATAATTTGGTGATCTCAGACCTTAAACAACATTTATTTGACAAATTTTTGGTGAAAAATAAATACCTCTCTCGGTCGAGACGACAGTGCATGGACGAGACCATGCTCAGCCATGCACTCTCAGAACGATAAGAGGGGGCATAACATAACACCATAATTTGGTGAGTCCAAATTAAAAATCACTTGGATGTGGTTCATTACTTAAAACATCATTAATTTGGTGAACAAGAGATTAAACATCATTAATTTGGTGATCTCAGACCTTAAACATAATTTATTTGATGAATATTTGGTGAAAAGTAAATACATCTCTTAGCCAAGATGACAGTACATGGACAAGATGATGCCTAACCATGCACTCTCAAAACGACAAGAGGGGGTATGGCATAAAACCATAATTTGGTGAGTCCTAATTATGAAATTTGGTATTGGTAATACTACCATAACACAGCATGTACTAGAAGAAGCAAGAAAATATTCAAATAAGAAAATATTCAAGCAAGTAAACATTCAATCAAGCAGGTATTTGTATTTCAAGAACTAATTAAAACATAAGAAGGTAAAAAGTGTTCACATGTTACATCGGGAAAAGGGAAATAGGTCATAGACGACCGCCCTGATAAAAACAAAGAACTTAATGCTGCATTAACGAATTAAGTGTAGTGTCAGCATCTCCGATGGACGACTCATCAGTAGCTGCAACCTTGACCACATCGATAACCTCGTTCCTCTCAGCATCGTCATCCAACTCAGCCATCTCATCCAGAGCCTTGTGAGCGTCAAGGTCGAACTCGACACCTCCACTTGGCATCTCCATATTGAAAAGGGAAGTTTTGAGGAGAGGGTCGCTGAAGTCCAAACCCATGAATTTCTGAGAGGATAGTCTTTCAGTTTTTACCTGCCTAAGAGAAGCCCATTGGTAAGCAGTTCTGATCCCCTCTCTAAGTACTCGAAGGCATGATCATTGTACTCCTCCGACTCCTTATAGTCATCAACAGTAGCCTCAACTACAGGTCAACCTCGACCTTCTTATCATCCCTCAATATCCTTTCTCAGATTCCTCTCTGTTGTATTGGCTTCTCTCCCCTTCTGGATAAAAGGGGATCTTCTTGTTAATCCAGTCCCACTATCTATAGAGGGAAATATGACCCTGCAACCAGAGAAGAGTTAATCAGTATATGAATAAAATTACGAGAGAACACTTAGCAATTTATAACTGCATCTCAGAAAATATACCTGAACAACCCTGAGGATGGAAAACTCGATGAGAAATAAGACGTTTATGGATTATAAAAAGTGCTTGTCAGCCTCGGATATCAAAGAGCCGACACCATCACAGGATTTTTTAGGATTATCGATGACGCTCTCGTCATTCAATTTCAATAGGGACAGACGAGCTGCAAGAGCCTCATCCGTGGAAATTAGAATGGCCTAATCTTACCGATTCTTCTTTGACTGATGATAGGAAATTATTCCCTCTTCTCGTCTCTTCCTCTTATTCGTGGCCTCAGTAGATCGTCCATGATCACCCGTAGTAGTCTTAACGGTAGCAACAATAGAGAGGTTGGATCCCTTGATATGTTTGCTAACTAACTTGCTTAAATTTTTTGCCATCGTCTCCCGAAGATAATCGAACACGACCTCTGGATGATCTGTAAAAAGAAGACGAGGTTAACATTAAAAAATTAGAAAAGTATGAGACATCAGTTCAACGAAAGAGGCCACTCACATAGCTCGATTAAAGGTTCAACCAATAAACCTGGCTAGGACAGGTAGTAAGGGGTCATCAACGACTTGAATTTCACGAGATGACCTTGGTCCCCCTAATCCCTAAGCTTCTTAACTTTCTTAGCAGCCTCAGGGCTCAAGCCCTGGGCTTAGAGGTACCACAAGCTTCAGTGGGGATGAATTCCCAAGCCCCCGAGAGAAAGAAATATTGGGGTTTCCAATCGTGGTTGGAAGTTTAGGTAACCAATATGACCTTTTTGGAAGATTTCCCGACTACGAGATGATAATATCCAGGCTGAGTTTTGGGAGACAACAGGGAATAACAAGCCATAAAAATGCCAACTGGAAGGTCGATTTGATGAAATATCTTCTTGAGAGAAACAAAGCCGAGGATAACCCTCTAGGTGTTGGGAGAAAGTTGGGATGGGGAAACCCCTAGATGTGTAGAATCGTGTATACGATGGGGTAGATGGGTAGTCGAAAGTCAACCTTGAACATGTGCTTATAAACACATAACTCACTCATTGATAGGCTCTCTCATTCATAAATGGTTTCCTCATTAAAATAGATGGCCCGATGTCATACAAATGTCTCTAAGTCAACAAATTGACCTCGGTTACAGAACTCTCATAGGACTCAGCTATGGATAAATCTAGAACGCTCGTTTCTCTATCATTGTCAGACTCTTTAGCCTGAGGTTGGTTGGGATCACCACTTGGAAAATGTTCATAAACTTATCCCTCGTTATGGTCGATAGATGAATGGCGTCAAGTGTAGGAGGGATGGAAACATTAGGAAAATAAACTTCAATGGAGTCGTCAGACCAATTTGAGGACTTAACCCTCTGAGAAGATGAGGCACGGGAGGAAACCTCATCAGCCTCAGACCCTTTCTCATGATATGAGGATTGGGACATAGACTCGTCAGAAGAGTCAGCACTATCAGTTGGTTCGAAGATGTACATACTCTCATCTTCAAAAGAAACCAACATACGAATAGGATCACTTGGTTCGGCAGGTTTAGGAAGGACGACAGCTAATGGGGGTGGAAATAAAGGTCGGAGGGGAAATGCTTTGACCTTTCTTGTCTCAGCTTCCTCAAGTTCAACCCTCCTAATCTCCTGAAAGTACCTCTCCCTAAGGTTTGGAAACTCTTCAGCAAGTTCGTACAAACATTTTAACATGAATAAGGTGAGGTTACACTTGACTGAGCCAAGAATCTCAACCATTCTTGAGGAATAACAACCAAGAAACTCACTAGAGAAGGTGACCGAAGATTACAGAACAAACCTAAAAATGGTGGTTTAGCATCTGAATCCACCAATAACCACCCCTACCACTACAAACTAGACGACGGAGATAAGAAACAACATTCCAAACCCTAAAAGATACCCTACTGCCTCGTCAAAAACCAAATAGTCTTCGAAAAAATCAAATACAAAGAAATCCTAACTGAAAATAGAAAGCGAAGTTAATAAGAGAAGGATACCTGGAAGAAGACGAACCATGGGAATAAGAGGGGACCTAATCAAAGTATACAAGGCAAGTAAATGAAGAACTGATAAGATTTGGCTATGGAGGTTCGAAGTTGCAGGCGAGAGTATGTTTAGATAATTAAAAGAAGAAGACAAAACTTGATTTGGCAGTTTAAATACCACCCAATGATTAGGAATGATTCCCCGTACACATCATCAATTAGGGAACAAGGCCTTAAGAGCTCAGCCGTCAACTTAGGCTTGGGGGAGACGCTACCCAATCAGAATTAATACACATGTCAATCTCCTATACCCTTTAAAGAACCCTTCCAACTCGTATCCCCAGTCACCTCTTCACATAGGTGGCTGAGGGCTACGGGTGATTGATATACCCAAGTATGACCTCATCCATTCATGAGACCACCAGACACCAGACAACCGACCCTCCCAGAAGTAGTTAAGCAAGATGTGGATAAGACTCATCTAGTTATACGGTCGACCAAATATTTGTATGTACAACCTTGGCCACTTTACTGGTCAATACCTCAACTGAAGGCCCTAGGCATCAAGAGCATCACTCGTCTTCTAGAATAGTCGATACTAGGGGATGTCCGACCATAAAACCTCGGCGAGAGGCACTCAGCAAAGGACATGCTTACTTATTTCCTACATTGGGGCATCCGTTATGTTGTCAACATCGTAACTAGAAAAACTGATGCTCTATAATATTACATCCACTATACGAGAAATATAAGGTTCCAACATGGAAGGTCTCACGAGGGGAAAACCGTTGTAGTAAGATCATTCCCACACGTGAGGGAATATTGCCTCATCATTGTATCCATGCATTAGGAACATACGTCTCCTCCTAATTGGGTGCCTCCTCATGTGCATGTTGACTGCATGCTTGGGGGGTACACTACACCCCCCAAGCCCTATATATACACTTTATCTTCTCCATGAGAAGGGATCGAATGTTAAAAACCCTATACGAACTCTGTCAAACTGGTGGTAAGTAAGAGAAAAGCTTGAGTGATTGTGTCCATAGCCATTAGTGCCCTTATTTAGTGGATCACACACACACACACACAGACACAGTGGATGTAGGCCTAATTGGCTGAACAACTTAAATTATTATCTCATCTTCTCTTTGCCTCACCTCATTCTCTTACAACTATATTATTTGTTCCATTTTGCGATTACTATTCTCGTTCAAGCTCAACATCACATTGACCTGGTGATGCTATTTTAAGCATCACCAGTCTAATAATATCCCTAATTATTGCATTGACTTCTTTAAAGTTATCCATGATAGAGGGAATTATATGCTCAATAAAAATAATTCAAGTGTAGCAACTTCTTCAAGAACTGTCAAGAACCCTAAGCTTACGCCCCCAACTCCCAAAAGCCCAATGAGACTACCCAAACTGTTGAACCAACCAAACCGAAACATCAATTCTCCATTCAGAATATTATTATCCCCAAACCTACCAATCCATCCATTATGAAAGGTTAATCCTCCAACAACTTTTCAAAGAATCTATCTCCCATAATCATACCTCATAATCATTCTCCTAATTTCTATCCTTTATCTTTCATTCAAACTATTCAATATGCTATTACTAACTAAGACTCCATCTGAAAACCTCCTCAAGATCCTATCCAAGATCCTATTCCAGATCCTATTCATCAAACAATCATCCCAAACATTTCTCCCCACACTTCCCCTGAACCAAAGAAGCATTATCCAACCATCCAAGATCTTATTAACAAAATTCAAGATGAAAATCTTGATAATTCTGAAATGTTGATTATTGAAAACCTCACGATCTCTCTTAAAGGTATCGATTTCCCACCTAAGACTAAAAATGACTTGATAAATCCCGTAGCCTTATCAGATAATGAAGTAAACTTTGCAGCCTGCCCTCATTTTATAGAAGAATTATTTCAAGTCTATAAAAATATGTCTAAGAAAATGGCATCTTTAAACCCATCTCTCGACGTTGATTCAGTCTCTAGTAAGAAAGATGATGTGAATGTCAATCCAATTTCTAAAGGTAGACCTCCAGATTCCATGTTTAAGAGGTTAATTAGGGATGATTATAAGTCCTCAAAAGGTTTTCCCTCTAAAATATATCAAAGATAAATTTCTTATGTTGGAATATTAGAGGTCTTCCTAATAAAACTTCTTAAAGAAGAAACAAGAAGCTATGTAAATCACCTTCCCTCAACTTTATGTCTCTATTAGAACCTAAATCAAAGTTAGACAAGCTTGCATATTTGAGTAGAAGTGTTAACTTTGAAGGTGGTCTTGCAAATGTGAATAATAAGATTTGGTTTTTATAGAGGTTTGACATTCTTTTGAAGAAATTATGAATGATGATTAGTTATTTTTAATTAAAATTGCACACCCTCATTTTCAAATAGAAGTATTCCTTTCTATTCTATATGCCAAATTGAATAGATCATATAAAACTGCTTTGTGGGACAGTTTATTTCATCATAAATGCATCTCTAATAAGCTGCCTTAGTTGATCATTAGAGATTTCAATGTAGTCACTAAAGTGAAGAGAAACTTGGTGGTAAAGATATTGACTTTAAGACAATGGAGGATTTCAACAATTTTATTGGTAGTGCTGCTCTCTTGGAAGTTAAAATTTCTGGAACTAAGTTCACATGGCATAATAATTGATATGGATATAGAATTTGGGCCAGGATTAATAGAGGCCTAACTTCCATTGAATGGAGTAATGCACTACCAAATTTCACTTTATCCCACTTAAATAATACTTGTTCTGGTCATTGTCCTCTTCTATTCTCATTCACACTCAATTTGATTCAATTAAAAACCTTTTAAGTTCTTAGATATCTCGTGCCATAATAAAGATATTGAGTCAGTTATTAAGTCCTCACGGAATTCAGCTACTGGAGGCAACCCCCTAAGAGCATTATCTTTTAATCTTCAAATACTTAAATCAACTCTAAAGGAGTGGAATAAGAGGTCTTTTAAAAACGTGTTTGAGGAAATTACAAGGTTTAACAACAAGGTTTTGTTAAATAAGGTAATTTATGAAGCTTCTCCTACACCTACTAGTAGAAAAAAGTTTTCTCTTTCTAGGTCTATACAGTTAGAAGATATAAACAAGGAAGAATCCTTTTTAAGACAAAAAATGAAGGGAAGATGGCTCTTGGAAAGGGACCCAAATTCTAAATTATTCCATGCCTCTGTCAAGGCCAGAAGGATTACGCAAATGATCCATAAAATTAAGAATAAATATGGGATTTGGATTGACCAAATTGAGGATGTGAAAAAAGAGTTTGTTTCTTACTTTGAAGAGATCTTTAAAGCAACTGACATTGAAGGCGAGGAAGAATTTATTTAACCCATTCATTAATCTCTCTCCTTGGGGAAAATTATTATATTGGATGATGTTCCAAAAGAAGAAGTGTGGAAACCTATTCAAAATCCAAATGAAGATGGCTGCCCTGGTTCAAATGGCTATCATGGCCTATTTTATAAAATATTTTGACAAATAGTTAAATCTGACCTTTTAAATTTTGTTTGTTATTTCTTGTCAGGTGGTGAGCTACCCAAAAGCTGGACTAGTAGTATTTATTCTCATTCCCAAGTCCAAAAATCCTATGCAGTGCACAGATTTCAGACCTATTAGTCTTTGTAATTTATGTTTCAAGATAATTACAAAGATCCTTTATTCAAGGCTCTCTCAAGTTCTTCTTACCATCATTGTGCACTCGTAATATGGCTTCATCAAAGGGAGAAATGTGACAGATAACATTCTCCTTGCTCAAGAACTTATGCATGTTATTAGGAAAAAGGCTTTTGGATATAATGTGGTCATCAAATTGGACCTATCAAAAGCCTATAATAGAGTATCCTGACTTTTCCTTCTTAAAACACTAAGGAGATTTGGTTTCTCAAAAATATGAATGATAGAATTTGGAGAATCATCTCAAATAATTGGTTCAATAACATTATAAATGGTCAAAGTGTTGGTTATTTCAAGTCTTTCAGGGGTCTCAAGCAGGGGATATAGTCTCTCATGGGCTCTTTATTTTGGTAGATAAAACTCTTAATAAAGGTTTGCACAATCTCAACTTGAATGGTCATATGAAACCTTACTCTCTCACTAGAATTAGTACTCTCATTAGTAACTTAAACTGTGTTGAGGATACTATTGTCTTTTGGAATGGGAGTTCCAATAGCCTTAAGAATTTGATAGCATTACTTAAGAAGTTTGAGCATGCTTCTTGCCAGTTGACAAATTTTTGTAAAATTAGTTTTGCTATCCATCACTCTACATCCCCCGAAATAATTAAATATATTTCCAAGTTATCTCAATTATCCTTAAAAAATCTCTTATTAAATACCTTGGATGTCCTATTTTCTATGGGATATGAAAATATTTATATTTTAAGGATCTTAATATTAAAATTAGAGCTAAACTTGGTTCTTAGTCGAATAAATATCTTTCATTTGCTGGGAGAAGAACCCTTATTTCCTTTGTTCTGTCATCCCTACATATCCATACAATTGCAACCTTAAACCCTCCTAAAAAGACCATTAACATTATTTATAATCTCTTCATCAAATTTCTGTGGGGATATTCAAAAGAATTTGGTTCTAAATTACATTGGAAGAGATGGACTGATCTCTATTTACTGGTAGAAGAAGGTGGATTGGGTTTCAAACTCATGGAAAATGTGTGCAAGTCAGCTATCGTAAATCTTAACTAGAACATTAAGACTATTCTTAGTATTTGGTTTAAATTCTACTGTGTAAAATTCAAGGGTGGATCTGCTCCTCTTTGCTCCAGTTCTCTTATAAGGATTCAAGCTATAAAAAGCACCTCTACTCAGTTCTCTACTATCATTGGAGGTACTAGGTATTGGGCTCCCACTCATGATGGAAAATTCACCTCTAATTTTGTTTGGAATGTTACCAGGTCTGCTAAACTTGCCTCTTTTCTGTTCAAATCAATTTGAAATTTAGTTTTTCCCCCTAATTTTTTTATTTTCTTATGGAAATGGTTGCATAAAATTGTTCCAATTGATGAAGCTATTCAAGGTATGGGCATAAGACTTAGTTCTAGATGTCATTGTTGTTTCAACACTATTGTATCTTTCAGCACTTATTCTTAAATGGTCCCATTGATCTTTCTGTCTGTAAGCATTTTGCTAATTTGCTTGGAATCTAGGTCTACTTATCGTCTTTGAATATGGTGATAATGTCTTGGTGGTTGAGAAAACCTAAAACCTAAACATGACATCCATAAAATCATTTTTATCATTTTACATATTTTTATCATTTGGGAAGTATGGAAAAGCAGGAACAATTTTGTTTTTCAAGGTGGTAAGATGGATGCAAAGAACATCATTAATTAAGTTTTGCAGCTCGTCCAAGCTATTTTCTATAAGAAATATTTCAATTTATATCCAAAAAAGACTTTGAATTCAACATTCAATTATTCAAGATTCATATTGATACTTCATTGTCTAGATACATTCTTTTGATAAATTGAATCAAACCAATTGAAGTATTTGTGAAACTTAATGGTGATGGGGCTTCTAAATGTAATCCAGCACCTCCTAGTTTAGGAGGTATTATTAGACATCACAGAGGGCTGCTGATCCAAGCCTTTTCTTCTTTTGAAGGTCTAGCTAGCAATAACAAAGCTGAATGTTTGGCCATTCTTAAAGGACTCAATCTTTGTGTTTCTTTAAATCTATAAAAAGTCATTGTGGAATCTAACTTTAAAATGGTTATATACATTTTGAATAATGTTATTAAGTCCATTCCTTAGTTAATTATTGATGTTTTATCAGATATCAAGCTTATTCAAATGAAGATTCAAACTACTTTTCAGCATACATAGAGATAAAATAATCAGGTTACAGACAGTCTTGTAAATAATAGGGTGTCTTCTCAGTGTTTTTCTTCCTTCAACCAGGCCAGTGATCTTCCAATCTCAGTAAAGACCATTATAGAATGGATCTTTAAGGGGTTAAATTTATTAAAATTTCCAAATAGTCCTTTGATTTATTTTAGTTCCTTTTCTTATTTCAAGTTTTTCTATATCTTGTATAAGGCATCTTAGTAGGGATATTATACCAAATTTAATAAATATGGGGTATCTTCTTCTCTTCTGAAAAAAGGTTGGTTTTATAAACCCGCAAATATCATTGATCGGTGCTTGGAAAGAATTAGGATGGTTAATGCATGAATAACGGTAGTAATCACCTCAAACTCTCGACATCCTGGAGACACACAAAGATTATAAGCCATGTCAATGCATCCCTGCACCACAGTAAGTATTGGTAGGAAATTCACTAGTTAGTGCGTCATTATTGAGACTATTAATTCTTTAAAGAGATAAAAGGTATCCTAGGTGACAACCAATCATCCAAAAATCCTCGACACTTTGCATTTCTCAATGGTAGCATTGCCTTTGAAATAAAAGTTCCATGAGGTCAAATCACGTATTGATCTTAAGTCTACATTGAAATGCACCGTATTATAAGGATTTTGACATTTAATACAAGGTCTTTATAGTCTTGAATGAAAACGGTCACAATGGCGTTATGGCTAAAAAATAGTGGCATCTAGGCAAGAGCTTTGCACTACATCCTCGGGTGAGGGTTCGTAGTGATAATGGTCACTCGATAATTGACTTTATCAATTTCAGTTTGTTGTAAGGGAAAATTTCCAATCGAGTCATTTTTTTGTAATTGGCATAATTCCACACAAAACTGTTTGAGTCGTAGGTTGGTCATTCAGTTGTGATCCCACAAATCCTATGATGTGGTGTGTCGAAGATGTTGCGGCAAAATTTCAAAGATGACATTGTGTCGTGTTTAGTGCCTATTTTGTCTTCACACACTTGCATATATCACCAATCTCTCTTGTACGAATGATAATGAATTTTGAGATCTCGGATATTATTTAAGGATGTATTTCTAACTTAAAATATTTTGGGACTTCTAAAAATAATTTTGAAAACATATTATTCAAAATATTTCTTCAGTTGTTTGAACATAAAAATTTCACCAAAGTCGTTCAAACGAGATGGGAATCTCAATCGAACGAAAGGGATTTTTGGTTTGAAAGCTCGTTTAAAGTCTACATCAAACGAGCATCGATCAAGGGCGTACTGTTTTGACTCGTTAGATACTCATTCGATACTAGTTCAAACGAGATTGATATCTTCTTCAAAGGAACTGAAGTTTCATTCAAACTAGATAACATTCTTGTTCGAATGAGTCCAATTTTCTTTCGAATGAAACTACAACCTCAAAATTCGTGTCGTCGTACTTGAGGATGCCTTCCCATAGAAATTATAAAAACTTTTGTTGAAAAATGTTTCTCTACCTATTTACAAAAGTTCCCACGTATTATGAACATCCTTAGGTTTCAATATCCAAATATCATCATTCTTATGCTATATAGATCTTAATTTTGGCACTTGGATTTATTCTTCCTTATTGAACAATTATTTTCGTGCGGTGGAATCAATACTTATTGATTGCGGAGAAGACATGGTGGACTCCACGTTTCGATTTGTAGACGGTTGCTGAGGCTAAATTAGTAGATACTAATGTACACACGGACTCGTGTCCTATGGACACTTGCATGGGTGGATTCCTCCATTACTGCCTTGGAGGAGCGATCGAAGATTAAAAGAGCATCAAGGCTTGTCAGTGATAAATTCATTTACTAAGTCTTTTCTACTCTTATATAAATTCGTATCATAGTGGATTGTCTAGCTTGGCCATCCGAGATTTTTTCCCTTAGTGGTTTCCTTGTACATTGGCATCTTGTGGTGTGTTTGATTTATTTACTTTATCTTCTTAATCACCTTAGATGCATGCTATAGGACTAACAAGATAAAATTGTCTAAATCAAATTGTTTTCATAAGATGAGTTTATTGGTGAAAAGATAAAATTAAGAAAATTTAAAAAAAATAATATTGTCTTTGCCTAAAGAACACTGCTTAAGGGCCTTCTCAAATTGGTATCCGAGCTAGAACACTAAATTACTGTATCTGTGATCCCTTGTCTTTAGGCATGAATCTTGGAGGAATGCTTGATGGGACTAATTATCCTTACTGAAAAATGCGCATGAAGTCATCCATTAAGGATATAGATGAGAGGGTGTGGTTAGTTTTAGTTAAGGGGTGGACATTACCAGTCATGAGAGATAGAGAGGCAACATACTTAAAACATGTTGAGTCATGGACTGATTTTGAGCAGAAATTAGCGCAATGTAATTCTAAAGGTTTAAATGCTCTTTTCTATTCTGGATGCCCGGAGCAATTCCGTCATATTATGACATGTGAATGTCTATAGAGGCTTGATATATACTTTAACTCACCCCATGAATGAACCAACGTTGTGAAAAATTCAAAACTACAAAACCTCACTACCCAGTTTGAGATGATTAAGATGTTAGAGAGTGAGACTATTGATGAGTTCTACGCTAGATTGTCCGATATAGTTAATTCATCGTTCAACTTAGGAGAGAGGATACCTAACAATGAAGTGATAAAGAAAATCTTAAGGTAGTCACCCGACAGATTTAATCCAAAGGTGGCTGTTTTGAATTCTTTGGGTTTACTTGACTCGATGAAACTACAAGATCTTATAGGTCACCTAAAAAATTATGATCTTGACATGTTTACCTCCACGAATGTGACGGAGAAAGAAAATGGAAATTCTTTGAAAGCCTAGACGGAGGAAATAATGGTTTCGAATGATGAGTTGTGCATCGAATCCAAAGATGTAGTCATGTTGGCAAAGAAGTTCAAGAAATTTTTCAAATTTTGAATGCAATCAAAATATGCCAAAAGATTTGAAAAAGAAAATAACAGTAAGGTCGATCGCTTTCCTAACAGCCGTAGTGATAATGTTTAGAGGGGTGACTTGGATAGGTGTTTTGTTTGTAAGGGTTATGGCCATAGGGTAGATGAGTGACTCACTAAACCGAGGAAGTAAGTTAAGAAATCGATAGCTTATAATCCCACCCTTAGTGATAGTGATCCATAAGAGAGAAATGATTCCTCAAATTAACGCAACTTTATCGCATTCATGGCGAGTCATGCGAGCGACGATGAGAAATCTTCCCATAAAGATATTTCTTTGCATAATAATTTCAAGGCCATAATTAGTGAATCTCAAGTGAGTGAGGGTGATATGAGTGAAGATAAAGAAGTGGAGGAAAATGAGTTGTAAGTTGCCTTCCGTGAGTTGTATGCGAAAATTATGAAGGTAATGAAGGCTAACTTGAAGTTGAAGCTATGTATAAAGAACGTGTCATAAGAAATTATAATAATACATTGATTGAGGATCTTAGGGCATGTGAGAATACTCTTCAAGAGAATCTAGAGTATGTTGAGGGTGGGAGTGATAGTCTGCGTGGTTTGATGGAGGCTATGAAGAAAGAGGTTCTAGAGTTTGAGGAGTCTAGGCTTTTTTTCGTGTCTAGGATTTTTGAGATTAAAGAGAAATTGAGAAATTCGAGTAGGGTCAAATTTGATTTGGAGAAAGGTCGTAAAAGTTGGATAAAATGTTAAGCACAACCCAAATCAAAGATACAAGTGTGGAATTAGCATCAATGATCGTATTGCTTCCATTCCTAAAGCCAAGAACATGCATATGATAGAGTCGACTAGGAACATTAGTAAAGGTCAATCTTTAGGTAACACTCCTCGTCGTGTTTATACTTGCACTTATTGCAGTAGGAAGGGTCACTATTGACGTTTTTACTACGATCTTAGGAACGCTCCTAAGAATTCTAAGAATAGAGACCCTTCGATTCCCAAAACACCTATTCGTCGTTTCACACCTACTTGAGTCAAAAAATCATATTTAAAGGCTTTAGGAATTAAACTTCTCGATCCTCATTTGCTTGCACGTGGTTTTCCCCATGTTAGATCTTATGGTTGAGCGTGTTTGCCGTATATGTCATACTCTAGTTTTGTTTTTTTATATATCCTTTCTAGGGTTATGACTTGTGTATATTTGGTATTTTTATCTTTTTCTTTCTGGAATCATATTGAGAAAATACAAAGAGATTTTGTTTTCATATATTTTTGAAAAATACAATAAATTTTTTCTTTTAAGTCTAATTTAAAAAAAAAAGAAATTCAAAGTGATTTTCAATTTTTGTGTCTTGAGTTTTACACTAATAGTATGGCATATTACTGCGATTGAGTCCCATCAACTTCACAACTTTCAAGTGGCTAGGACATTTAGTTATGACTTTAGATACTTAGGTTGATCTTAACCATGATTTTCGTGGAGTTGTTTCGAACTTGACTTGCATTATGGATTCGACTGTGTATATGCCTCTGCACACACATGCCCGAGCTATTTTGAACGTTTAACATCTCATGTATATTTGAGTTTGGTAAGACGTTCTCCTCTCAATCTTATCATCTACATGTATTAATGACTTAGAGGGAGTTGTGCATGTAAGAACCGTTACCCGTGAGAATATTTATTTATTATTGAAAAAACATGAGTGTACACGAGAAAGGACTGCGAAAGACAGGTTGACTTTGGGTGAAAGCCACCGTTGAAAAGAACCCAAGAAGAAATCAAAGCAATAAAAATAATAAATATTGCCAAAAAGGGCCGACCAACTTAGAATATCTTATGTCAAAAGAAAAAGAAAGTATTTCAAAAAAATCGGGGAATAAAAAAAATATGAATGTTTATCTTTTGAGGGAGTTTGTTTGAAGAACAACAGGTTTGCACAATTAATCCTAGGTTAAACGGTTGTATCATGACACTATTGATTAGTAGAATCGTTAAAATGTAGACTTGTGTGCATTCTGGATGTGCTTGTTTATTAAGAAAAATTTATTATTGTCACATGTGGCTACACCATAGTTTTGATAATATTTTGAGGTCAATTAGAGCTTCTTGAGCATATTTAAGTGTTTGGATCATGATTCATTTGTTTTACTTCACACCCATTCAGTCCATTTCATTTTTAGGCACATCGACACCATATTATCGTGTAACTCTTATGTTTTAGTGTCATTTTTTCATTTTTTTTTTGGTTTGTGTCAGCTTTAAGTTTCTCAAGGTATACCTTTTAAGGTCCAAGTTTCATAAGTTTAAGAGGATTTTTTGAGATTTTTGTGTCGCTAGAACGAGATGGCGGCTTGTATGAACGAGTTTATTTTTCTCATTCGAAGTGGACTTCAAATGAACATCGGACGATCCCCCATTGTTTTGGATCATTTGATATTCGTTTGAAGATGCTTCCAATGAAAATCGACTTTCGTTCGATCGATCTGCTTTAGTCTTTGTCCCTCTGTGTTGTGTGAGTCACAAAATATCCAAAAATTACATTTATTTTGGAAAACTATTTTTTTTACTTTTTGGATATTTATGGTACATACACGAGTTTGGTTTATGCTTTTTTATCGCGTACTTGGCCTATTTCTTATTATAAATCCGGTTATTGTTGTTTGTGGCTATGATTTTCGTTGGGGTTTAGATGGTTTTGTACGGAGATAGGTTGGGTTTGGTTTTAGTTCTTAGCTTTTCATACCACACTCTATTCCTTTTTCTATTACTATCACCGGTGGTAGAGGAAGACGATCTATTCACTGGACGCATTGAGGAGCACGCCATATCCCCATGAGCACAGGAAGCCCATGCCAATCGACCTCGGTTCACTAACAATCGCTGTGTGAGATGTGTTGACTACTAGAACTATTTCTCTCTTTCTTTTGACTCCCGCGCTGTTGTTTGTGAGCACTTCTTTAAAGTTGAGGAGTTTTCCCAGTATTATCTTCCAATGTGGCTCTCCATGGTCGAGGGTGGGAGCTTATGTTTTCGATGAATGATGTCATCCATCTTGACATTATACGAGAGTTTTAATTTTGGGAAGCTGAGGCTGCTGTAGGCTTATAGTCCTATGTCCATGCGGTACAAGTTATCGTTACACCAAATCTTATTGCCCAGCTTTTGTAGATTCCCCGTGATCTGGATGTTGTCTTTCCTAGTCGTGTTGCCGACAGTCTAGAGCCCGACGACATCATTCGCCATTGCTTTAAATAGATCCCTCCTCATACTACGATTATGTTCCATCAACACCTCCATGCCGATTATCGTGTTCTTAATTGGTTTACGACATAATCGGTTTATCCGACATCGTTCATTTTATTTATGATGTGAGTCAGGGATGGCACATCGATCTCCCTGCCATTATTATGCACATCATGTCCTCTGTCCTTAATATGGGACCCACACCCATTCAGTTTGGACTTCCCTTTGGTGTCCTTGTGACATGTATATGTGAAGCTGCCCAGGTTCCTTTGCTTCAGGAAGAGGTAGAGCAGTTAGGTATTTCCCCAATAGATGTGAACACCATTCGCAGATCTGAGAATCACCTCCCTAAAGCCGCTATGCATGGTTTTTTTCCACAACCTCATCTTCCTCAGGACAAGTTCACACTTCATATGCAGAGATAGGTATCAGCCCAGACATGGTGCTTTGATTGTTAGAGGAGGAACATGCCACTCACCGCATTCTAGAGGCACAACTGATAGAGCATTGAGATTTCATGGACAAATACGATGCTGAGGCAGAGGAGAGGACCATACAACAATCCCAACTGACCATGTTGCTTGAGGAGACACGAAGGAGGGAGCAACAGCACGGATCAGGTACTTCCAGGAGACATAGAGATGATGGCACTTCTCTTGATGGTGGTTATGATCAGTGGCGGAGCCAGAAATTTTCAACTGGTGGAGCACCATAATAAAAACTTGAGGGTTTCGGGGGCGATAGTCCCCGAATTTTTTTTGGGAGGATTATTCATACATTTATTCTTCGTGGCTAAAGAAATAAATATTCACACATTATTAGTAATAAAATTGAACTTAACAAGCCATAATACTTCATTACTAAAAATGAGTATCCAAAATTTTTCATTACAAGTACTAATTAAAATATAAAATGAGCAAACTATAATCTCCCTCTACGATTTTTCATCTTTTGTAATAGTAGAAAATATGAAAAATTATTGGGTTTATTTTGGGGAAATAGTTATCAAGAGACTGCAATAAATAAAAAAATTATTATTAGTAAATTAGGAAAAAAAGTTAACTGTTAAAGCATTAAAAAAAATTGGGTTTCTTTAAGTGAAGAAATTAAAAAGCATGAAACTAATTGAAAATTAAAAGATTAAAAGTTGGGTTTCTTTAACTGAATAAAAATTTAAAGGAACAAAAATAGAGATGATAACTCTTAAAGGAAACCAAATAGAGATACCCACTTCCATTCAACTTAATAAAGGAACAAAATTAATTAGAGGCCGTCTCTCTTTAACAGATAGAAATAGAGATACGGTGGATACCCTCACTCTTTAATACCCATCAAACAAATATACATACCTTCATCACTGAGGTGATTCATCGGAGCAACTGATCTGGGTTACGGGGTTTACCGAAGCTGGCGCGAGCAACTGGGTTTACTTCTTTAGCGGTTGTGCTGAGGAACGGGGTTTATAATTTTTGGGTATGTAGTTGTGTTGTGCTGCTGAGCGAACGCGTTAATTAGGTTACTTTTAATTTTTTTTTAATCCTGGGTGATGCACGTGCATCCCCCGTGGCTATTCTCCCTCCGCCACTGGTTATGATGATGAGAGTTGATTGCGTGTTACTCTTTTATCTGTGTTGTACTAGGTATTATTCATTTGGATCGGTTTTATACTTTATGATATTCTCATTTATTCTGATGCTCGACTATCTTATTTATCATCTTATATTGGTTTGGATTTGGATATTTTATCATGTATAAGCGGTCCGTAATTATTTTTGGGAGAAGGTATTTTATTGTGGTGTGGATTTATCATGTTTATCATCTCTATTAATTATATGCTTCCTTATGTCTTTAATTCTATCTTGATATTATCCATATGATGTGTTGGATTTTTTTTGTTTATCACAACATGTTCACAATATCTATCTTTACTCTGATATTTATCTAGACGTTCTATTCATGTTTATCATTTTGCTAGATATGTGTTTTATTGTATATTTATCCCACTCTTTGTCTATTCCAGGCAAAAAGGGGGAGAGATATATGTGACACAGGAGGAGTGATTTATAATAACACTATTTGTATATTATTTTGGTTCCTCCATACTTCACTAGGCATTTGTTGTTTCGTGTGCGTAGGATGCTTTATGATATATATATCCTACAACGAGATGCGAGATGATAGTTTTCAGAGATACTATTGGGTCGACTATATTGTGTCCAATGTAATTTGCTATTTTGGGATTTTGGGTTGGGCATTGGTTTTCGGTTTGACGTCTAGCTAGTATATTTCACTTTTTGGTTTTGTTATAGACTAGGTAAAGGGGGAGATTTGTAAGGAAAAATTTCCAATCGAGTCAATTTATTTGTAGTTGACGAAATTCTGAACAAATTTGTTTGAGTCGTAGGTTAGTCATTGAGTTGTTTGTGATCCCACAAAGACTATGACGTGTTGTGTTGAAGATGTTACGGCAAAGCCTCAAAGATGAAATCGTGTCATGTTTAGTGCTTACTTTGTCTTCACACACTTGGATATATCATAGATCTCTCAGGTATAAATGGAGATTAATTTTGAGATCTCGGATATTATTTAAGGATGTATTTCAAAATTTAAAATATTTGGGACTTTGAAAAATAAGTTTAAAAACGTATTTTTTTAAAAAAAAATCAGAGTTGTTCTTATTTTTTTTATTTAAAAATGAGGCTCTTTTGAACTAAAAAAATTCACCAAATTTGTTCAAACGAGATGGGAATCTCGTTCGAAAGAAAGGACTTTTTGGTTCGAAGGCTCTTTAGAAGTCTACATCAAACGAGCATCCATTAAGGTCGTATTGTTTTGACTCGTTAGATACTCGTTCGATGTTGGTTCAAACGAGATTGAGATCTCGTTCAAATGAACTGGAGTTTCATTCAAACAAGATAACATTCTCATTCGAACGAGTCCAATTTTCGTTCGAACGATACCGTCGCCCCAAACTTCATGTCTTCATATTTAAGGACACCTTCATTCACAAATCATAAGAACTTTTGTCGAAAAATGTTTCTGCACCTATTTATAAAAGTTCCCACATATTACAAACATCCTTAGTTTTCAAGATACAAATATCATCACTCGTATGCTATAGAGATCTTAGTTTTGGCACTTGGATTTGTTCTTTCTTATTGAACAATTATTTTCGTGTGGGGGACTTCGTACGTGTTGATTGCGAAGAAGAAAGGGTGGATCCATGTTCCGATTCGTAAACGATTATCGAGGCTACATCGGTGGATATCGAGGTGAACGTGGACTCGTGTACCGTGGACACTTTCATGGGTGGATTCATGTGTTGGTGCTGTAGAGGAGCGGTCGAAGATTTGAAGAACGTCAAGGCTTATGGGTGATCAAGTCATTGTGTAAGTCGTGTCTACTCTTGTATAAATCCATATCATAGTGGATTGTCTAGCCTGACCATCCGAGATTTTTTCACTTAGTGGTTTCCTCGTACATCGACGTCTTGTGATGTGTTTGATTTATTTACTTTATCTGTTTAATCACCTTATATGCATGTTATAGGATTAACAAGATAAAATATGGTAAATAAAGTTGTTTTTAGAAAATAAGTTTATTGGTGCTAAGATAAAATTGAGAACGTTTAAAAAAATCATATTGTCTTTGCCTATAGAACACTGCTTAGGGGCCTTATCATCGGTAATGAAATTCACAAATCATTGGCAAACTTAGAGATTGAGTAACCCCACCATGTCTATCAACGGTTCATGGAGAAGGGTTCACATTATGAGTGGAAACTGATATAGTTCTTATAGAACCATCAGTAACTCCGACATTTGAGTTCACTCGGGTACCTGGAAGTAAATTGGGCATCATAAGTTGTCTTTGACATCGTAGAACTGGCATCTCATTATAGTGAGGTTGCCAAAAAAAAAGAAAATCTCGTGCAAGCCCATTGGAATTATCAATTTTTCATCAAATGGCAGTAGTGTTATCATCACCTTTAATCATTGCAACTTAGGTTTATGCATAGGATTAACTCGCACCAATTAGTATCATAAGTTCATGTGTGGATTCCTACATCTCAATCTAATTTCAATAATAAAGATGGACTTAATCCTTAGATTTCCATGTGCAAGCATCAACATTTAAGGAATAAACAAACAAAGTGAAAAATTGCACATTACAACATTCCCTAAATAAATTGATGCCAATTTATTTGACATGTGGCTCAAGTGAGAGAGTGTTATTTGAAATTATGAGGCATACCACAATTAATGGTACTGGTACCAATAGTTAGATGTGTATATCTCAAGAAAGAGACTGTCGATAGTGACATCTATAGGTAATTATCGGCATCATCCTAAAGTAAGACAATGGTTCAAGTGGGATCGAGATTTTGGTTTCAAAACCTCGATTAGGAATTCATGTTATGACATCCAAGGAACATTAGTAATGTCTCAACATTTATTCGTGGTAAGTTTTAAGTTCGTCAAGAATGAATAAATAAGTAGACATTGCCTCTAAGGAGAGAAACCTTGCATTGTGCTATTCTTAGTGGTATCACCCTTATCCTCATTGCATAAGGTTTGTAATTTCGTTATTTAGTTTTAGTAATAGATTGATATCCCAGGCTATGGTTTATGACATTCCTAAAGGTTGTCTCGATTGTCAATTAGTAATTACAGTTGTAACATAAGTTGCATAAGACATATGTGGTCTTGTACTGAGTAAGACTAAGGTTCATAGTATACATGCATACGATCCCTTGAGATTTGGACGGAGTATTTAGCTACTCATTGTATCATAGTTGCTTGTCTCTTGTTTCCAATACTTAGAGGTTATTTTTTGGTTATTCTTGGGTAATGATGATGATGATGATATCCTCTTAATATATGATGTTGGTTAGGTCGTTCATGGCTAATGTATCAGGGTAACTAGGACTCTTATTCGATAAATCATTGTGTAATATTAAGTGAACATCTTAGTATACATTGGTTGTGTAAGTAATAGTATTTTCGCTTGCATGTGATTTCTTTCTTAGTTGAACTTGATAGTTCACTATGTGTATGTGATACCCCGCCTAATTAAATATCGGGTGATCAGTCCTTTATTAAATTAAACCAAAGTGATCAGTTGGTTCATTCTTAGCATCACCGTCGAAAAATAATTTTTTTCTTTATTTATCACCTAATAAATAATTAAGCTAAGTGCCAAAACATATAGTTTTAATTAAAATCCAATAATCCATTAATAAAATTTCCATTCTTTAAGACATAAGCTATATGCATTCCACATGAATATAATAAATACTGGAAATGAATCAAATATTGAAATAAATAAGACTGGATAAAACAATGGAGTTCAAAGTCTCAACCAACAAACCATAAAATCCTCAAGTGCGACAGAATTAAACTACTAAAGCAAACTGAGTACAATATTTACTAAACGACTGAAAATGGGTAACACATGCCCTAAATGAATAGCTGGAAAGGAACAAAAGGAACTGATAGTGGCGTCTGAGTGCAAGGACCTATAACTCCTACAACTGCTGCAGCTCGCTAAACGGCCCACGCGTCTAATCATGGTAACCCTGTGTCTGGGCACCTGATATATATATATATATATATATATATATATATATATATATATATATATATAGCAAGAAATGGGTCAGAGCCCGAGTTGTAAAAATATTTGTTTTAGCAAGTATTTAAAACTGCAATGAAGCAAGTCTTATGTGCATGTTAGTTTCGTACGCTCACATGAGATTCTCAACTCTCATCTATTGTGCATGCCTAACGTACATCTACCCCGTATTAGTTATGCTACCCAGCCTAACTAGTTCGAAGTTACCATACCATCATCTACGTCACCAGTAGTATATCCGTATCGACCATACAATACGTTATTGAAACAGTTTATCCCACATAACTGAATATCATTATTCACCGTCCGATTGGTTAATCTTTTACCCACTAAGATTACTTTATTTCTCATTATTACTATATTTACTAATTTCACACAGGCAAATTTTTCCAATTTTATTCATATATATAGTTACATCATCCCTATATATGTGTACTACACCTGCACCCCTTGGTTCATACCACTTGGCGCAAAGCAATTATTATTTTTACCACATCTACTAGTTATATACTGTAGGCATAATCACAAGCACACACACACACATATAGTCACATCATCCCTATACATATATATACTAATCCTGCACCCCTTGGTTAAGACTACTTGGCGCAATGCATACTCAGCTATCGTGTTCCGATGCATCGCTCACTGTGTAAAGGACAATTAGTTCGGCGTCTCTCATGAACCATAAATATCATAACACAAATATTGGAGGCGAGCATAATCACCAGCCAAATGGGCCACGCACATACCTACACTCCCATTCAACTGTCGAAACTATCCTACGTAACAGTAAGCATGTATCCAAGTTCATATGATCTAGGTACAAGTCAAATATCCCCCCATTGAGTCACCCAGGATAAAACTGTCCATTGCGCGAAACCTCCTCCCGATAGCAAGCAGCGTAGGTATGTTATACACACAATAATAATATTCATATAATAGGCATACACATATCCTATTTAAAATTAATAGGTATTCACCCAACCAGAACATATACTTTCCATACGTATTATTCTCTCATTACTATGCATAGCATATTTATTTCGATTAATATCTCTCTTGAAATTTCTGTGACACCCCGCCTAATAAAATACCGGGCGATCACTCCTATATCAAATTATAACAGGATTCTCATATGGACCATTCTTAGCATCACAGTCGAAAAATCCATTTAATTACTAATAACCTATTAGGGCGGTGCCAAAATTTTAACTTTACTACTCTTTTTAACAATTACTAAATTAAAACATCCACACAATTTTTGCGGAAATGAACTGAAATGAAATAAAAGAACCGAACACTCGATCAAAATATACAACCATATCGAATGCTCTAAAAGAATAAATAAATGCAGTTGGACCATTGGCCCGAATGTGTATACAGTACCTCCTATCTAGAGTACAAGAATAGAAGCGTCTATCAAGAACCTGCACGGATCCACAGCTGCTGCAGCCTACGTCTGACTCGAAAGAAGTGCCATCCATGCGTCCCTGTGTCTGGACACCTATATATATATATATATATATATAGCAAGAAAGGAAAAGTAGATAAACGGGTCAGAGCCCGAGTTTTGAAAATATTTAGCAAGTCCATAAATGCCTTATTTTTAGAAAAAGGTTTTATCTCATATTTAAGTTTGGTATCGCACTCCCATGAGATACCCCTCACCTCTCCACTAACAGTGCACTCCTAGCGCATCCCTCTAAACATCCTAGTCAAGCTACCCTGCTAAACTAGTCTATCGTCCAACCACTATCAACCCTAGATAGTCCATGCAATGTACTAGGGGCCAAACTTCACCCCCAGTCTCAACGCTATGCCATGTCCGTGCGTGGGGTCTCTCGCAAAACAAAATCCAAACAAGGAACCCCCCGATACACAACTACGCAGCACGGTCGACCGTCGAGATCCGCCAGTCCCTCAGTACAGAAAGATATATATAAGTATATATACCATCATATAATAAATATCAATATAAGACCACTAAGGATGAAACTTCTCCCCAGTCTCAACACTATGACATATTCGTGCATGGGGTGTCTCGCAAAGCGAAATCCAAATAAGGAACCCCCCGATACACTACTACGCGGCAAGGTCGATCGTCAGGATCCATTAGACCCTCGGTACTCGATTCATCCATATATATATATACATTTTACCATAAACATCCGGATCTATCTCCCGGACTGAGGATTCATATATCAAGTATTTCTCAAAACTTCCCATTTCCCTTTTTATACTCAGGAAATGTAAATATAAAAGCCAATTCATTATCATGAATTGCTTTAACCAATCATATACTTTTAAAAGCCAGTTTTATTACCATAAAAATGCTTTTCCGTTTTATCTCATCCCATTTCCCTTTTTATACTCAGGAAATGTATTCAAAGTCATTGTCATTATCATAAAAATGCTTTGATCATAACATATGCTTCCACATCCCTTCTTCCATCCGGGAGTGTTACCGAAGCCAAAACCTTTATCCCATTTCCCTTTTTATACTCAGGAAATGTAAATATAAAGACAATTTATTATCATAAATTGCTTTAATAAAACTAAGACCGCCCCTCCGGGTTTCCCCACTGGACGCTCCCCTAAATGGCTATCATCTTCCAGGGCCTATCAAATAAGACAATCTGGGAACCTACCAACATCGGGAAGCGGCCATATGCCTGTGGGAAAGTCAAGACCACACCTAGAATCCCCTAACCAGCGCAGTAAACAATAATCGCCCATATGGCCTATAGGACTATAGCCACCCTGCATTCATTAGCCAGGGGGCATCACCATAACGCACGCAACTTCCCTTATGATAGCGATTTAGGGAGGTGTGTAACCATAATTCATCAATTATGAAAATCATTTACCTTTTTCCATTTTGAAAATATTCATATATATATTTTGAAAATCATTTATCTCAAATTATATATATATACTTTAATCACATAGTCTATACATATACCATATATTCCTCCTAGAATATATAAATGGCCATATTTTCCAATCTCATCTAGTAATGACCAATAATCCCAAAGATTCTCTCAAAGAATCATAATCATGCATTCATATATTCATGATACTAAACCCAAAGTATATTCTTACTTTAATAAGTAATATATACCCAAATCTCATCTACGGATTTAGTGGATATCTCCAATTATACCGTTTCTCACTAAGAGAATATATACCTATATTCCCAAATCAAAATTTAACTCCCCAAACTCTTAAGGGAAGAAAACTGGCCATTCTGACCAAAGCGAATCGATTCGGGTGGGCGAATCGATTCGGTCCCCAATCCGAATCGATTCGGAAAGTGTTATGCAAACATGTCCTTAATGGAGAATCGATTCGGTCTAGATCCGAATCGATTCGGCCCACTACAGAAACCCAAATCCCCTTAAGCTAATCGATTCGGTCTAGACCCGAATCGATTCGGCCTGTTCGAGGGGCACTGTTTGGGCAATTTTTCAATCTCCAAAATACCCAAAATTCAATCCAATCTCCATTTAAATCCTAACTTGGATTTATTCCTACAAACCCAAAGTTTTAATATCTCCTCAAATTCTTTAGAGGTCCTAAAAATCCTTTTGAGAACCCCTAATATTTATCTCCAATAAGTTACAACTAATGATTTCAATCTCGGACAACTTTCCGTAGAAAAATCACTATAAATCCAAAAAAAATCATAAAAATACGCGGTCAGCGCCCACGCGACCGTGTCGAAGATATCTACAAATTTTATTTTTTGACCAAGAGCCAAATCGATTCGGATCAGGGCCTAATCGATTCGGAAAGACGGAGGTCAACTATCCATCGTCTTCTCCGAGACGATTTCAGCCATTAAAGCTTCTCCCGAGCTTTTTTCGCCTCACCCAACGTCCTACAACCTCAACCAACTACAAATACACATATATTAAGGGTTATAAACATCCTAGAACCCAAAACCACCAATTAGTTTCAAATAAATTTCTAGGTATCTCCAATTAGAAAATTTTAGGGGTTTATTCGTTTTAACTACCAAAAACCCATTTTATTCACGAATACCCAACCCAAAATCTTTAGGATTTGTTTATACCAAACTACGATATGATATTTATGCTCAAAATTAAATAAATCAAGTTAACACTTGCCTCGTGGATAAAATCCGACGACCTCGAGCCGAATCCCGCGGAGTTTGGCCGAAATCTCCATTTTCTCCTCCTCTTTCTTCTTCCTCTCTCTCTTCTCTCTCTTTTCTTTCTCTTCTCTTCTATTTTCTCCCTCTCCCTCTCTTTATAAAGAAAGAAAAAGGGTTTAACCCTTAAAAACCCAAAAACGACTTGTTTACTCAATTACGAGCCCGTTTAGCTCTAAAATTCCTCGAAACTCAATTTCGACAATCGGACACTCTTTTTCGACTATCTCGGACATTCCGAGACTCATGGTGCAGTCGAAATTCCCATCTGAGGTACTTGACCGCAAATCACTATTCTAATCCAAAATAACTTTATGCGGGTTTTCCAATTAAAATCTAACCTTTTTTGTCAATTTTCTCCACGGCGACATATAATTAAATTATTGCGACCTATATAGTCCCAAAAGAAATTACAACACGCATCGAAACTCATTAAATCCTTGAGAATCCTCAAAATCATTATTTCGAGAAATTCTCCAAATCTCCAAATTTATATTTAATTATGGAATTTAATTGTCTCCAAAAAAAGGCGGGTTGTTACATTTTCAAGTTATCTCACCTTTCCAAATATTTAAAGTATCATTATACAATTACCTCCCAATAATTTGGCACTATAATAAATTTATCAACTGACAGTTTTCCTCACTCAAAATAATTGTGTAACTTGAATTGGACTTCATTGGAAATTTTCTCAGATTTTTTTGAACCTGTCGTTCGAACGAGGTCAGTTGTCGTTTGAACGACATCATCTTTCTTTAGATCTATGAGTGAATTGGATTGTTGTTCTTTGGATCTCTGTGTAAGAATACCATGTGTGAGTGCTCGTGGGGGAAGTACTTGGAGGAATTTCTTTATGGGGCGAGTATGACGTCAATCGTGCTGGTACCTCGATGATAGCCATGGGCTTAACTTGATGATTTTACCCTGGGTCCTACTGCTGACGTTCCTGTGTCCTGAGGGTAGGGTGTGGAGGTCTATATGAATGATGAGAAAGCATAGTGACATATCCCATTTTTTTATGCTTTAAGGTTATAGGTATGGGATTGCCTATAACTATACCTAGTAGGCACGAGTAATCTTTGAAGGCATTAGGAATAGGCCTTAATATTTGTTCGGGCTTATGCATAGCTCTATACTTGTATGTTTTAGAATCATACTTGTTTGGATACTAGACTATAAGGTTGTATTTCGTTTATTGATAGTATACTAGAGATGTATATAATGATAGTTAAAATGAACCTGCTGAGTTATATTCAAGTGAGAAGAATTATATGTAATCATTGGGTTCACTAGGGCTCAGGATTAGTACCCCATGTTGTATTTAGTTTTTTTTTTTTTTTTTTGCGTTGGGTTAACTTAAAAACAACTAAAATATGTGAGGAAGAAGCATTGTTATTATTGTATCCCAAATTCAGTTAAACTCTGGCACTTTGTAGACTTTCTAGGTTTAATTTTGTTATTGAATTTCTTTTAAGTCCTAAGTCGTCGTTGTAGTAGTAGCGACCCTGGTCTCATTTGCATTCCATTCATTTCCATCTCTTACAGAGGATGTAGGTGTCGAGCCTGTGTGCGCATTCCGTTTATGTTCTTTTATATTTCCTGTTGAGTCAGATTAATGTGTGGTTGTTATTTTTTTTGGAGATAGGTTATTCATGAGTCAATTTGTCTCGTCCCATGATGGATTGTATTTATTGTTGGGTCTTTGATATCAAAGATTATTTTGACTTGTTCATGTTGTTATTACGAGTTCTTTAGTATTATATTTTAGTTTATTTCAGTCACGCTTAGAATGGTACTTAATTGTTTTAAACTCCTACAATATTTATTTTTAGACATGATCAATGTAGCTATAGATTTTACGGAGAGTCACATTTTGCCAATATAGTTATTTTTTTACTTGCTCAATTATAACTATGTTTTTTCATCATGAGTCATTTAGGTAAAAATAAGTAATACACAAAGAGAGTAGATGAAAGATCACATATTTTCGTTGTTTAACTCATAACGTATCTAAATACACATGCAATCCCTATTATCTGTAGTGACATATAATGTTCCTCTCATTGCAACGACATAACACATACATTGTTAGGATTTATTATGAGATGTATTTGGTTTACTAACATATCTATCTCTCAAGATACATCTTTTTTCATAACACCCCAAACACACACACACACACACACACACACACACACACATATATATATATATATATATATATATATATATATATATATATATATATATATATATATATATATATATATATATATATATATATATAACCATCTGTGTATCGATAAAGTGTATAAAAATAATACAAAATGATGTGACAATATATAAAGTACTTAATATTACCACTAAGAGATTTATTACAGGATACTTTATTGCATTATTATATCATTTTCATAAATATTTTTTACCTACTCTTTTCGCCAAGTTTTCAACGAGCTAGAACTATAATTAATTTTAAAATAATATTTACACAATTAAAAGTAAATCTTTCCATTTCAAAGTTACTAGTGTTTTGATTCTACAACCTCTAAAAATTAAGAGTTGCTTGAGAACCGTTAAGTTGTTCATGATATAAGACTTGCAAAAAGTAGTAAACCCTCATGCTTATAACTCTAGCTTGTAAGGAAGAGTTAATGGAACTCTACATTTAGAGTTGACGAAATTTCCATCGTCCATTGTAATAAACTGTTGGGATTAGAAATTATAATAGGGTAAATGGAATTCTCTGAATAATAGACTTCTTTCAAAATTGTTAATTAGAGTTCTTAGAAAACTATTAATTAAAAAAAATATTTAAAAGTATTAATTAAACAAAATAGTTAAATAAAACACTTTTTTTTAAATTTTTAATTAAAAAACATTTTTTTTTAAAAATAATTCTTATTTGAAATTGTTAACTTACAAAATTGTTGTTTTAAATAAGAGTTATTTAAAATTTTGTTAACGAAAAATATTTTAACGAAAAAACTTTAAATAAAGAATTGTTAACGAAAAAACTCTTATTTTAAAAAAAGTTAAATTAAAAAAACTCTTGTATAAAAGTTAATAAAATAAATAAATTTTTAATTAACGATCCTTTTAGTTAACAAGTTTTTATTAAGTTTTTTAAATAGAAGTTTTTCTATTAAATAATTTTGTTTAATCAATAGTTTTAAATAAGAGTTTTTTTCTATTTAATAGTTTTAAGGATTATTTTTTTGTTCTCTTGTTCATCCTATCTTGGAATGGCGTACGTTTTGAATGCAACTCAAATACACTGTGCCGAGAGCGAATACTTGGGTTTTAGTGGTGGGAGCCTGAGGCCAATTTTTTTTTTTATTATTTTAAAATTTTCATAAATATTTTGTAGTACCTCGTATTTTTATGGCCCTTAATTATGGATTAATTAAATTAAATTGGGTAAATTAATTTAATATTAATTAGAATTTTAAAATAAGTATTTACTAGCGTGACGAGAGTTAAAAATTATTGGTGAGAATTATGTATAATATTACTGAATGAGTAAAGTAATATATGAGATTGAATTTATTAAAACTGTCGCGATTGAATAATACGACAATTATAAAAATTAAGTCGGGATGCGTGTGTCAGTCGTGTTGGGACAAATTTAAGAAAATAAAAAGTAAATTAAATCTAAGTCACCCGTATGGTCATTTCGAGTGCGCCAATGTATCCGAAAGGGTTGAGATAGTCAGAAAAGTATACCCGAGGGTTTAGTTTGGGTCTCGGGACGATTTTAGGCCTAACCGGCAACCCGAGAGGACATTTTAGTAATTTTTAATTTTTGGCCTTAATTAATGAAGAAAATTAAAGGTTTATATCTGATGGAAGTTGGATTCTTCGAGGGTTAGAAACACTTGAGTTTCAAAGAGGTTAATGAAGGGAGAAGAGAGGAGGTTTCCATGGGGGAGAACCAATAATCGTATACTGTTCCCACTAATTCCACCACCAACGCATAGATCGGAGAACGAAGAGCATAAATATACCCATCATCTTCTACAACTCAGACCTTCAATTTCCAAGAAAGTATCTAACTTTCTGTTCTTGAGCAGATAATACATCCATGCTAGTGTAGGAGATATAATTTCATGTTCTCATGTAAATATACTGTTGTTTGGGATATTTATATTGAAATTTTGAGTAAAAGTCATATTAGGACAACTATCTTGATATATGTAGAAGATTAATTACGAAATTGATGCCCATTAGAGGTTGAAATTTGGAACAATTATGAGGATATTGAATATGGTGATAAAAATAGGGTTCTTAATGAATTATCTTGAATTAACTCCTTTAATTGATGACCCTTGATGAATTTGTATTTGTTTTACATTAGAAATCATGTACTTAGGTTGACACAACTTTTGGTTTGATTATTTGGGAGTTTGGGACGAATTAATGGAGGATTTGAGGGTGAAAATTGATGAAACCCATAGGTTAAAATTATGCAGAAACTCCCCAATAACTGATCGATCGATCGATTAGCCTTGAACGTCGGTCGATCGACCCTTCCCTTCGATCGATCGACTCCTCCTGGAATTTGAATCTTGTTTCTTTTTAATGTTAATCCAACCCCAATGTATAAGGACCCATAGACATAACTTAAATACCATAATGGGACTTGGGGAGGACTAGTAGTGTTATAGGCAAGGTTCGGGTAGTACGATTTTATATGAGATTTAACCGTGGGATCACGAGTGTATAAAATGTGGTGAAGATCGTGTGTATGATAAATTAGGTTTTTGCGAGAATTAAGAATGACTTAGACTAATAGGGTAGAGAGTGTACACCTACTAATGTCATATTTATCAAAATGATACACTTCGAGGGTCGAGAAGTACTTGAGAACTTACGGTAATTGAGAAAATAAAACAATGAATTAATTATACATAGGACTCGGGTGCTACGTGCCATGTATGGTTAGAATATGTTATGGTTCGTGGGTGTACGTATATGAATAATGTGAATACACATAAATGAGTGCATGTATATATATTATATGAATATATGTGTTTAATCATACCCACGCTACTTGCTATCACAGTGGTTTTTGCGCCGGGATGATCTTATTCTGATGTGACCTTTATGAAATTTTTTGACTCGTACCCTCGAACATAGGATCCTTGGTACAGGCTTTCTGAGAATGATAGTCAAACGATCCTAAGAGACGTGAGGGTATATGCTGAGCTCTTAGTGACTTATGTGTATTTTGTGTTAATACAGTTTGAGACTGGATCCGAGCTAGTATTTCCATTATTTGTACGAGAGGTATAGGGACTTGATAGTAGAGTATGCCAGCACCATAGATTTTATGTGGGGTGTCCTATTAGTATATATATACTGTGCTTATAAGTAGATAAAATTGAATAATTAAGATTAAATAAATTAAGTGATTGAGAACTTGAGGCTGTATTGAGATGTACATAACTGGGTTGGTAAATTCATAAGAAAAAGTTATCATATATAAGTTATATTTATGCGATCACATGAATCAGGATTAATGAGGAGGGATTGGGTTATTGTAGTTAACTTGGTTAACTTTATCTAGATTAATTCAGTGATACGTTTGGGGTGCACACTATTTGAGAGGTGAGAATTCTCAAGTGAGTGTCGAGGCACTAACATGTATGTAATATCAACTGGTAAGCATTTTATATACTTGCTAAACTATTTTAAAGCTATTTTACACTCGGGCTCTGACCCGCTTCTTGTCATCTCTTCTTTCTCTTGTATATATATGTATATGTATTATAGGTGCCCAGCCATAGGGGTGTCAGACTTATATCTTTGGACAGTTAACGTACTTCAGCTAACGTAGGAGTTGCAGGTCTTTGCATTTAGACGACTTCATCCTTGTCATCTCAGCTCTTCACTTAGTTATTTTAGACAGGGCATGTGTCGCCCATTTTCAGTTTTTACTTAGCTGAGAGAGACTTTATACTCTTTATTTATTTAAGTATTCAGTTTTAGTTGTGATTGTTTTAATTATTACGTTATCCTCGATTTTGGAATGATTAATCTAGCCTGTTTATTCCACTTGGATGGTTTGAGATTCAATATTATTATATGTGCTCATAAAATGGTTTATGTATATAAACTCATAACAATGGAGCTTAATCTATAAAATTAAATATTTTGACACTTAGCTTAATTATTTATTAGGTGATAAATAAAGAAAAATTATTTTCGACACTGATGTTAGAATGAACCAACCGGACTCTTTGATTTAATTTAATAAATGACTGATCACCTGGTATTTAATTAGGCGGGGTGTCACATATTTATTGATGATTCTCTTTCTTAACATTTAATTATTTAAACATTTATACCCATATACTAATTACGAATGGAATGTGAGAAACCAAGTTAAATATAAACTCTTGAATGTTGAGAGAGAGAGAGAGAGAGAGAGAGAGAGAGAGAGAGAGAGAGAGAGAGAGAGAAAGAGTAAATACCTAGAATGTGAGAAACCAACTTAAAGAACTCTAGTGTTCAGGGGATGTCATTTACCCTATAATTGGTAATCTCAAATTTTTATTAGAATGGGCGATGGAGATTTCATCAAGTCTAAATCGTATAGTTCCTCTAGTACTCTAGAGCATCTGTATCCGTTGTAACGGGTCTCTAATGAATCTTGTATAATTTGTACATGTAAAATGATTAAACATAAGAAATATACATGATGGTTAAGTCTCAATTTACTCACCCCCAATTTTCATAATCCTTTGACTTCTCTCCAAAATAGATGGTTAAGTCTCATTTGTCATTATATACAGGGGCAAAGTCAAATAAATCCTTAGACTTTACCCCCCCCCCCCCTTTTTATATTTTGAGGTAACCCCTAATGTAGGGGGTTAAATTAAATAGATTAATAAAGTGGGAGCTATGCGAAACATCACATCAAAAAGTGAGGTTTAAGTAAAAATATTCCTAAAAATAATGATCATTTGACAATATCCCAACTTGATAAAACTATATTTGATTTAAGTTTATCTTTTGAAGACAATTAGGCTTAACACCAATTTCACACAAATTATACATATCTCTTTCAATTTGGCAAATGTTACACGCAAATAGACAACTATAGACGCATATTGAATGCAAATTGACACTTTTATCCATACAAATCAATAATTATTTTCATGAAATTTGTGCCATATCTAATTATTTTTAAAAATTAGGCTTAAGTCAAATATTGTATTATCAAAGTGGAGTTTTGTCAAACTAACCCTAGAAATAAAGTAATTTTTGTTAGTATACCCGTTTACTAAGTTTATATTCAAATAGGTGGTACTAATTTATCATTTCTCCATTTTGTCCCATTATAAAATATTTTTTCTCCAATAAGTCACATTAGAAAGCAAATAGTAAATATTTACTACATTTCAACTTGTGCAAAACATATAGTAAATATTTAATATATAATGTAGTAATATTTACCACATGTGAAAAAAAATTAACCTATTGAGAAATATTTCTTTTGGTAGAACTAATTAAAAAAAATCTTATATAAACAGACTTATTTGCCAAGTTCCCAAAACTAAACTGATTTTGAACTTTTTTACTTTCTTTAGCGGTAACTCAAAACTATGAATTTTATGAATCTAACTACAAGAAATTTAGGGCTTAGTGGAGAATTTTTTTATCACTAAATACTCATTTTTCGTCACTAAACATATTTAATGACAACACATAAGTTTCCACAAAATTGTCACTATAAGCTTGTCACCAAATGTCAAGAGTGGCAACTTTTTAAAATTGCCACTAGAGTTATTGATATAATTGTCAACTAACAACTTGTCACTAAATATATATGAAATAGAGATAACTAATTTCGCCATTAAAACTAAAAATATGTTATTAGTGATAAAAAGATAATATCGTCGCTAAATGTTGCCATTTTGTGACAAATTTTATGCTTGTCACTATAAATTTTTTTACAAAAGAAAAACCATTTTGTGATAAATTTTTTCTTCTTGTCAGTAATGTTATTAATCATCAGTGACAATTTGCAAAAATATTTCATTTTTTTGTAGTAACAACCAAGATGTTTGTCATTGATTTGACTAATTGGACTTCCTGATAATAAAAGTAAAGAGACAAGAAATGTAAGAAACTGTACTGTTAGAACATGAGGCCCAATTTTAAAATTCTTACAATTAAACGAGATGGTTCAATTAAATTCCTAATTCAAATTTCAATTCAAATTTAAAACATAAACAACCTTCAAATTTTAATTTCTTTCAAATTAAAATTAAACTAAACTAAAAGTGACATTAAATAAATCAACAAATAAATTTTCACTTAAACAAATTAATTCAACCTAAATCCTAAAATTTGCCTAAAAATAATTAATTCATTTTTTATATAGGCCAAACCAAAATTTATAAAATGAAATTGTGCCTACTTGAATTAAATTAACTTAAACATACCCAAACATATTTTAGCACCAAATTAAGTAAGATTGAAAATTAAACCAAATTTTATCTTTTTAACCTAATCATGCGTTCTAGGTGAGTTAAACAAGATAAAAGAAACTCACAATCCCACAACACGACGATGTACGAGGAAAAACCCAAATCGAGAAAAAAACTCGAACGACCCTGGCCTAACAAATTCACTAAGTACGGTATAAATTTTACAAATACTCGACAAGAGGACTTACACAACCGAATAAACTCCCTTCAAGCCTGGGTGGGTGATAAGCACCCAAAAGTGTGTAATTTATGCCCCGAATAGATGCATTTTAGCCGCTCATTTTTAATAAAATTAGCATTATGTTCATGTTTTATCATTTTGTAGGTCAGTACGCAGTTGCAGTACAAATAGCTCTAAATCCAGTCAATTGTGACACGATAGCGGTCAAAATCATGCATCAGAGATATCGAAGAGATTGCGAAGTCTGAAGTCCTATTTGAGCGTGCCGAGATTTGTTCCGATGCTCCGAACTAGTCCCGTAATCCTAAACTAGCCCAGATCGAGCCCAGTTCATACCCCGAGCCCGTTATGTATTGAGTTTGTACCTTTATTATTTTTTTAGAATTTTATTTTGAGTCATTTTATTTTTAGGATTTTTTTAGATTTATTTAAGATTTTTAGAATTTATTTGCATATTATTTTTTTATTAATATATTTTGATTTTGATTTTTATTAGTCTTTAGTTTTTATTTTATTTTATTTTATTAGGATTAGTTTTTAGGATTTCATTTATTTTTATTTTTTAGATTTTACATTTTGAGGATTTTAGTTTTTAGTTTAATAGATTTTTATTTTTATTTTTATTTTTATTTCTTTTTAATGTCATTTTTTATTTGAGTCTTTATTTTATTTTTAGATTTTTAGTTTTGTTAGTTTTATATTTTTTAGTTGTGTTATTTTCAGGGTCACAACTTAAACCCATTCAAACCCCATACACACTTACACCCAATTTCTATACACCTAACCTACACCTAAAACAAACCCCCCCACACACACAACACCCATGCACCACACACACCCAATCACTATGCATAACCCTATTCACCATCTTCTTACCCAAAACATCTCACCTCTACTCTCTCTCATCCACAACATCAAACCCACCAACCAACCTCTCTCCTACCACTCCAACCAAAATACCCTTGTTAACCTGCCACGCAACAATAAAACCCGACATCACCCAACTCCATAACTTTCGACCCCGACCCAGCCTTAAGCCCATCGAAAAAGCTCTAAACCGATCCATCTACCTTCCCATTTCGGGCGACCCGAAACCTGAAACACTGCCCCTCTCCCATCTCGGAGCAAACCGAGATGCACCGACGACGGATCTGCTTATAGCTCCAACCCAAAACCTATAATCTGAAACCCTGCCGCCGACGACCCATCGTCGGCCAGCCTTACCCCTTCCGGCCATCCTCGAGTTCAACCTGCGACCCGACTTGCCAACCTGAAACCCGCTGGCCATCCAAACCGTCACTTGAAACCAATCCAAATCCACAGTCATCCAAAATCCCAATAAAATCGGGCACAATCCCAATCCAAATGAAATCCCACCAATATCTCCTCTAAACACTTCGTGGGTTATAAAAGAAAAGGGTCAGATGATTTTAAAGAGGGACTCTCATCAGCACAAAAAAAAATAAGGCACAGAGAGAGAACGTGAGAGACAGAAAAGAAAAAAAAAAGAGGGTAGAAAAATAGTCAGGAGAAAAATATAGTTTTAGGTTCAGAAAAATTTATAGATTCACTTTTTACTTTTAGTTTTGTAATCCAGTCAGATTTTGTGACGAGTTTGGAACGCGTGTTCATGCACCCAGTTGACACAGAAAATTATTGCGTAACGTATTTCTTTCTCTTTAGTTTCTTGTTTGTTAATTGTGCGTGTGCTGAAATTTTAATCATGTCATGCTAAACACCCCATTCAAGGGGTGGGATGAAACGCGTATGTTGAATTGTTGGATTTTTGAATAATTGTTCATTGATGTGTTCTAGGCTAATTAAATTGCTAAAAATCACACATTAATTTATATAACGAGAGTTAATAAATTAATGGTGAAAATTAATATTTGATTTTTTGATTTAACTTAGAGATAAGTATTATTCTAAAATTTAAATATGAATTCTGTGTATGCAATTCAAAGATTGGTCCAAATTTTAATAAATTAATCTTAGCGGATATTTTATTGAAATGAGTGTGAATCTTATTTTTTTTATGTTGTGATTATTCCAGATTTAATTGCTGAAAAAGATAAAATTGAATTTAGGATTGTGACGAGAGTTAAATTTTAAATTCAATATTATTTCGAACTATTCAATTGAATAATTAGGACATGAAATTGATTTGACTACGCGGTGTAATCCCACCTCTTGTTTCTTCTCATAAATTCTAAACTAGATTACTTTCTAAATTTTCATAGTCATTTTAGTTTCATAAATTATCGTTTCCTCCCTTGAAAATTGTTTTTAAAATATAAAACTAAAAAAAACATTTAAAACAAAATTTAAAAACACAAAAAGATTTTTAAATAAAATTGGAATTGAAAGTTTTTACGATAACAGTTTCAACGCTTGAAATCGGATTGATACCCGAATTTGCACCGATACTAAAATTTTAACAAGTTTTGTAGGTAATTCCAGGAATTTTGATACTCGAAGTTTGATCGCAGTGACATTCCAATTCCATATCCGAAGGAGAATACAAAATATTGAGTTATCAAATGGCGTCGTTGTCGATTTCTTGAAGATTGAAGCCCGTGAAGATTTGTAATTTTCATTTTTTTTCTTTTCTTTTTTTAGGAGTTATTCCTTCCTCTCCTGCCTTAGATTGGTTGTTTAGCATTATTGAGGCCTTGTAATTAATTTGGGTGCATTTTGACATCGATTTATTTTTGTAATATTTATTAAAAAAAAAAGCGAAATGGGAAACCGGACAAGGTAGAGAGATGGCATCCAATGGCGAGGATTTTTTAAGCCTCTCTATTTTGGGTCGGTAGGACTCCCTAGGACGACTGAAGTAGGCGTACTTCCCCCCGATCGACTCAACTCGGTCTTCACCCCACGCATGTAAAAATCGTGGGAGTTAAACTCTTTATCCCTCGCGAATCTCCTGCAAGCGAGTCAATTTTCGTATGCTACTTGCTCCTATATGCTTTTTATTTCTGTATCGCACTTAAATTGGATGGTTTGATGAATAAATTTACGTAAGACCTATACCCAATCATTGCAACGAGTTGGGATTTCATCACGCACTCAATCACATCTCCATTTGCTTGTTACCCATGCTCTCACTTAAATTAAAATCAATCAACTAGCAAGCCAAGTAGGAACATTGTTCATTAGGACCCTTTCGAAAGGAGACCCTCGTAAGATACTCTAGTGAGTCATTTCCACCCCTGCAAATCTTCATTCAACCATCTTAAGATTTTTGTCTCGAGAAACTGGGTTTTAAGTGAGGACGCCCAATAAAACGGGTTTGTGCTTTCCCCAACGTGGTACCTGATAGTTGTGTGTTGTAGTAGCTAGTGTGATGAGCTTTAAATAGTAAGCCTCTTGTCTCTCGGGAAGAAAGTAGGAGCACACTTTTACCGATGAGGCCTAAGATTTCGTGATTTTCTCACCCGTGGACTAATTAAAATTGACTACCCAATCACTTACATTGAAGATAATAATTTGGCTATGTGCTAGTTTTGACTTGTTCCCTTTGTGCACGTGGCTAAATTGTTCCTTTAGGCAGTCCAATTTTTGCTCCAACTGTCTGTTTTTCCACCGTTAGTCCATCGCCCTTTTCTCGTTTTTTCTGCATTTTTTTAACAAACACCAAAACTACAAAAATATTTTCCTTTTTTTTCCACCTCATTTTTTCTCACAAAAAAACTCCAAAAATATTTTTCATTTTTCCTTCCTTATTTTCCAAAAAATCCAAAAAAATTTTATTCTTTTTCAAACAACCAAAAATCCCAAAAATATTTTTTTTCCTTGCTTTTATGACAAATTGGCAACGCATTGATCATCGATTAACACGTTCCCCTAGTGCTCCATCTCTAAATTCCCTCTTAGGTGATCGTGTACCTATCGTTGCCTTTCCTCCTCATTTTCCTAATCCGTGTTCTTCTTCATCGGAGACGCCTAGTGCTCCCACTTTCCCTGGTTTTGTTACCCCACACATCATGGCCGATGAACGCGCTTTAAGGGACTACTTTGTCCCGATTATGGCCACTCTGCCTTCATGTATCGTCCTTCCGCCCACTCCGGCCGTGTAATTTGAAATTCGTCCCGCGACTATTTCTATGTTGCCCAGTTTTCATGGCCTCGAACGCGAGTATCCTTATACTCACCTGCGGAAATTTCTCACTGTGTGCGCTACTTTTAAAAATCAAAACTTAGACGAAGAGAATGTTTGTCTTTGGTCATTTCCCTTTTCTCTTCACGATAATGCATCCATTTGGCTCCATTCCTTGCTCCCGGATCTATCCTAACTTGGGAACAACTTGTCAAGAAGTTCATGTCTAAATTCTATCCCATGAGCAAAACAAATGAAATGCGCCAAGTAATTCAGGATTTTAGACAAAAGCCTACCGAACATTTTTGTGAAGCACGGGGCCATTTTCAAGACTATATTAATAGTTGCCCACATCACGATCTCGAGAAAAGTCGCTTAGTCCATAGTTTTTACAATGGTCTTATCCCTTCTTCTCGCACCATGATTGAATCCATGCATAAAGGAATGTTCATGCATTTGACTCCCACTGCCGCCTATAATTTTCTCCTTGAATTAGGAGATGACTCCCAAGATTGGGAGGGTACCAGTGCGTTTTCAAGATCCGATCCTCCACATGTAAGGAACACTTTTAAGGTAAAAAATGATCCTAATTTTAAAACTTTGCTACACAACTTACACTCTTTGACTAAAACCGTTGACGCTCTTAGTTGTACTATGCAACAAAATGTTACACTTTCTAAATAAGCAATGACTATCAACGATTCTAGTCCTTCCTCTTGCAGTGTTTGCTTAAGTCAATATCATTTAGCTCATTTGTGCCCCTTCCTGCAAGATGATCCCGAACCCATTATGGCCCAAGCATGTGCCTTTGACACCACTAGGAAAATCATTCCCCCGTCGTTTACTTACAATCCTAATAATATGAATCACCCCTATTTCTCTTATAAGTACAACCATAACTCCGCTCCTTCCCACCCACAACAACATGTAGGTGGTACCTCTGGGTTTCCACACAACCCACAAAGGCAACCTCGCCATCCTATCCCGCATCAGTCAGCTTTTTACCATCAATCGCAATTGCCATCTTCCTTTGTCCCCCACGGCGAACATTTAAACAACAATAATCATCTTGTTCCTGTTCCCCCTCCTTCATATGAGTATTCTCAACTGCTTAATTTTTAGTGCGAGTTGGTTTCCCGACCATCTTATGCCCCTCCGCCCAATTCCTCAACCTCTTCTCTCGAGAATCTCCTCACTCAGTTTATGACCACTCAGACTCAAGCCCTCCAACGGCTTGAGCAATGTTTCAACCAATTCGAGTCTGAGCGAGAGAAAGGTCATTTTCCCAGTCAATCCGTTGCTAACCCTAAGGGGAATGTCAAAGACTCGGCTTACGAGGTTGGTTCCACTTCCACTCCACCCAATTACCAAGCGGATATGAAAGAGTGTCTACTTTTAGCTCGGGAAAACAAGTTGATAATGGTGTTCATGCTCCCACTGATGTCCCCCACCCGACCATCCCACCTTTAGAGCCTATCCCTAAGGTTACCCCACCATCTAAATCCACATCTCACACTGAGTCCAATCCTCCTGAGCCCACCTCTATTTATGTGCCCAAAGCACCCTTCCCTCATCGGTTTGCTCCCACTAAGAAAGCCCAGCAATTTTATGAGATCAAGAAAGTTTTTCAGAATGTTCACATTAACATTCCCTTCCTCAACGCGATTCAACAAGTCCCCTGGTATGCCAAATTTTTGAAGGACTTGTGCACTGTTAAGCGTAGGACCAATGTTCCACGTGATGCTTTCCTCACTGATCAAGCTACGTCCCTTCTCCATAATAATGGTGTTGTGAAGTATAAAGACCCTAGTTGTCCAATTGTCTCTTGCATGTTAGGCGACAAGTTCACTACTAGTGCTTTACTTGATCTTGGGGCTAGTGTTAATTTGTTACCTTACTCCCTCTACCTTGAGTTAGGTTTACAAAACATGAAACCTACACGAGTAACTCTTCACATTGTTGATCGTTCCGTGAAAGTACCTAAAGGTATCGTTGAAGATGTTTTGGTTAAAGTTTTAGATTTTTACTATCCTGTGGATTTCATCATCTTAGACACTCCTACGCCCGACCCAACTAATACTCCTATCATATTGGTTCGCCCCTTTTTGGCCACTGCCAATGCCATCATCAATTGTCATGATGGGTCCATGAATCTCTTTTGGAAACAAGACTGTAAAAGTCAATATATTCCACTTTATGCAACAACCGGTTGATGTCGATTCTATTGATGAGGTGTGTGTGATTGACTCCTTAGTTAATGAAATGTTGGAACAAACTTACCCTGCTGATCCTCTCCACCAATGTTTGTCTCATCTTGGATCCGACTTTGACATTGAATCCTCATGTTAGATTCCACTCCCCTGATGGACTCTTCCTCTTGGGATCCTTTCTTCGAGCCCTTCCATATTGATACTCTTCACTCTGTGGATCACCCTGCCACATCAGATTCCTCCATTTTATGCACTGATAGTTCCCCGGACTCTATTTCTGTGTCTGTGTCCGATGTCACTCCTGCGCCACCTACTAATTTGGAGCTTAAGCACTTACCTCTAGAGTTGAAATATACTTTCTTAGGTCCCAACAACTATCACCCTGTCATCATTGCTTTCGATTTGACCTCTGCGCAAAAAGAGAAATTAGTCCACACCCTTACTCAGCATAGAAATACTATAGGATGGAACATTTCAGGCATTCACAGTGTGAACCCCAATGTTTGTCATCATCGCATTCATTTAGAGGAGCACGCCAAGACTTCTCGTGAACCCCAACGTCGACTCAACCCTACTATGCAAGAAGTCGTGCGCACTGAGATTTTAAAATTGCTCGATGCTGGTATTATCTACCCTATCTCAGAAAGTCAGTGGGTCAGTCTTATTCATGTGGTACCAAAAAAGTCTGGTGTTACCATCATAAAAAATAGTGAAAATGAGCTTGTTCCCACCCGTATGCAAACGGTCTGGTGTATTTGCATTGAATATCGAAAGCTAAATGTTGTCACTCGTAAGGACCATTTTCCTCTTCCCTATATCGACCAGATGCTCGAACGTTTAGCTCGTCATGCGTATTACTGATTCCTTAACGTCTATTCAAGATACAACCAAATTCCAGTTGCCCCTAAAGAGTAAGAGAAAACTACCTTCTCCTGTCCCTTTGTCACTTTTGCCTACTCTCGCATGCCCTTTGGCCTTTGCAATTGCACCTGCGACTTTTCAACGGTGTATGATTAGCATTTTTAGTGACATGGTAGAACATTTTCTCAAAATCTTTATGGATGATTTTTCTGTGTTTGGTTCTTCATTAGAGCAATGCCTTTCTCACCTTACTATGGTCCTCAAACGTTGTTAAGAAAAGAAATTGGTCCTCAATTGGGAAAAATGTCATTTCATGGTCAAAAAGGGGATTGTTTTAGGTCATGTAGTCTCTCGCGACGGTATTCAAGTAGATAAAGAAAAAGTTGACATAATTTCCTCGCTTCCCATTCCTAAGTCTGTTAAGGACATTTGCTCCTTCTTAGGACATGTGGGCTTCTACCGTCGTTTCATCAAGAACTTTTCTAAAATCATTCGACCTTTAACAACCCTTTTCTCCAAATATGTTCCCTTTGTCATTGATGATGCATGTGTTTCTTCTTTTGAGCGCCTTAAAGCCGAGGTCACTTCTGCTCCGATCATTCAGCCTCCTAATTGGTCTTTACCCTTTGAGCTCATGTGTGACGCCTCTGATTTTTCTCAAGGTGTTGTACTTGGTCAGAGGGTTGACAAGTGCCATCACGTCATTTATTATGCTAGCAAAACCCTCCATAACGCTCAACTTCATTACACGACCATCGAAAAGGAGTTTCTAGTTGTCGTATTCGCACTCGATAAGTTTAAATCTTATTTCATCAGTTCACCTATCATCGTTTACACTGACCACGCCGCCCTGAGGCACCTTCTTCAGAAGAAGGATTCTAAGTCACGTTTGATACGGCGGATTCTCTTTCTTCAAGAGTTTGACCTCAAAATTCGCGATAAGAAAGGGTGCGAAAATTTGGTTGCAGACCATCTCTCCCGCCTCACTGTTACGTCTACATCTGATCCTGTCCCTATTTTTGAAACATTTACCGATGAGAAACTTTTTGCTATCTCCATTTCTCCTTGGTATGATGATATTGTTAATTTCCTTGTTACCGACCAACTGCCCAATCATCGAAACAAGAACGTTCTAAGTTCATGGCCCAGGTGAAATTTTCACTACACCAAAATGGTCAAATTGTCACCTTTCAGTTGGCCACCCTTGTCACGGTCATTGACCGTGACAACAAACACGCGTTTTGTGTCACGGTCATTGACCGTGACTAGTCCGTGACAAACATCTTTGTCACGGACTTGTCATGGTCAATGAACGTGAAAATTCTTTGAATAATTATCACGGTCAAGGACCTTGACACGACCGTGACAATGTCGTCAGTAAAATAAGCCTTAGACTTTTTTTCCACCGATTTTTGGTTTTCCCTTTCTCTCTGTCTCTATAAGCGATTTAAACTCTCTCTCTCTCTCTCTAAGGTATGTTTTTTCCTCTCTTTCTCTTTCATTTCTTTATGTGTGTGTATGTGTCTATATATATGTGTGCATATATGTGTGTATATGTGTGTGTATATATGTGTGTGGTGGGGGTGGGGTGGGTTATTTGTATGTGTGTGTGTGTGCAGGTGTGGTGGGGTTGGGGTGAGGGGGGCAGGGGTTGTGGTTGTGGGAGGGGGGCAGGGGGTGGGGTGGTGGGAGGGGGGAAGGGGGTGGTGTGGTGTGGTGTGTGTGTGTGTGTGGCGGGGGGAAAGGAGGGGGCAGGGGATGGGGTGGTGTGTGTGTGTGTGTGTGTGGTGGGGTAATCTAAACAATTATATAGCTTTAATTAATAAATTGTATAGCTTTAATTGTATAGTTTTAGCTGAAAGTAAATTAATAATTAGTGCCCATTTCATATGAAAGTAGGATTGCCCCTCATTGTAAATTAATAATTGTATACTTTAATTGTTAGTTTAATTGATGAAATAAATTAATTGAGTAGATGAATTAGAAGGAGTACGGGATACACATTTATTGTTGATATTGTTGTTGGATTATTTTGTTTAGTAAATGTTGAGTTGGTTAGTTTTAAAAGTGGCATGACCACTAGATTATTGTCCATATGGGGGTGGGATTTTTCAACTTTTTTTAAAAATTACTTTGTATATCGAACAATATATATATAGTATGTGCGTGTGTGTGTGGCAGGGGGAGGGGACAGGGAGTGGGGTGCTGGTGGTGGGGTTGTGGTGGGGGTGTGTGTGTATGTAGTGGGGAAATCTAAACAATTGTATAGCTTTAATTAATAAATTGTATAGCTTTAATTGTAATTTTAATTGTATAGTTTTAAATGAAAGTAAATTAATAATTAGTGCCCATTTCATATGAAAGTAGGATTGTCCCTCATTGTAAATTAGTAAATTAATAATTGTATACTTTAATTGATGAAATGAATTGATTGAGTAGATGAATTAGAAGGAGTACGGGATACACATTTGTTTGTGACATTGCTGTTGGATTATTTTGTTAGTAAATGTTGGGTTGGTTAGTTTTAAAAGTGGCATGACCACTGGAATATTGTACATATGGGGGTGGAATTTTTCAATTTTTTTTTAAAATTACTTTGTATATCGAACAATATATATATAGTATGCGCGTGTGTATGTGGCGGGAGTAGGGGGTAGGGGGTGGTGGGGTGGGGGTTTGTGTGTGTATGGTGGGGCAATCTAAACAATTGTATAGCTTTAATTAATAAATTGTATAGCTGTAATTGTAATTTTAATTGTATAGTTTTAGATGAAAGTAAATTATTAATTAGTGCCCATTTCGTATGAAAGTAGGATTGCCCCTAATTGTAAATTAGTAAATTAATAATTGTATACTTTAATTGTTAGTTTAATTGATGAAATGAATTAATTGAGTAGATGAATTAGAAGGAGTCTGGGATATACATTTGTTGTTGACATTGCTGTTGGATTATTTTGTTTAGTAAATGTTGGGTTGGTTAGTTTTAAAAGTGGCCTGACCACTGGATTATTGTGCATATGGGGGTGGGATTTTTTAATTTTTTTTTAAAATTACTTTGTATGTCGAATAATATATATATATAGTATGTGCGTGTGTGTGCGGAGGGGGGAGGGGGTGGGGTGGTGGTGTTAGGTGTGTGGTGGGGTAATCTAAACAATTGTATAGCTTTAATTAATAAATTATATTTCTTTAATTGTAATTTTAATTGTATAGTTTTAGATGAAAGTAAATTAATAATTAGTGCCCATTTCATATGAAAGTAGGATTGCTCCTCATTGTAAATTAGTAAATTAATAATTATATATTTTAATTGTTAGTTTAATTGATGAAATGAATTAATTGAGTAGATGAATTAGAAGGAGTACGTGATACACATTTGTTGTTGACATTGCTGTTGGACTAATTTGTTTAGTAAATGTTGGGTTGGTTAGTTTCAAAAGTGGCGTGACCGCTGGATTATTGTCCATATGGTGGGATTTTTCAACTTTTTTTGAAAATTACTTTGTATATCGAACAATATATATATAGTATGTGCGTGTGTGTGTGGCGGGGGGAGGGAGCACGGTTTGGGGTGGTGGTGGTGGGGGTGTGATGGGGAGTTTTTGTGTGTGTGGTGGGGCAATCTAAACAATTGTATAGCTTTAATTAATAAATTGTATAGCTTTAATTGTAATTTTAATTGTATAGTTTTAGATGAAAGTAAATTAATAATTAGTGTCCATTTCATATGAAAGTAGGATTACCTCTCATTGTAAATTAGTAAATTAATAATTGTACACTTTAATTGTTACTTTAATTGATGAAATGAATTAATTGAGTAGATGAATTAGAAGGAGTACGGGATACACATTTGTTGTTGACATTGCTGTTGGATTATTTTGTTTAGTAAATGTTGGGTTGGTTAGTTTTAAAAGTGGTATGACCACTGAATTATTGTCCATATGGGGGGCGATTTTTCAACTTTTTTTGAAAATTACTTTGTATATCGAACAATATATATATAATATGTGCGTGTGTGTGTGGAGGGGGGAGGGGACAGGGGGTGGGGTGGTGGTGTTAGGTGTGTGGTGTGTGTGTGTGTGAGTGTGTGTGGTGGGGCAATCTAAATAATTGTATAGCTTTAATTAATAAATTGTATAGCTTTAATTGTAATTTTAATTGTATAGTTTTAGATGAAAGTAAATTAATAATTAGTGCCCATTTCATATGAAAGTAGGATTTCCCTTCATTGTAAATTAGTAAATTAATAATTGTATACTTTAATTATTAGTTTAGTTGATGAAATAAATTAATTGAGTAGATGAATTAGAAGGAGTACGGGATACACATTTATTGTTGACATTACTGTTGGATTATTTTGTTTAGTAAATGTTGGGTTGGTTAGTTTTAAAAGTGGCATGACCACTGGATTATTGTCCATATGGGGGCGGGATTTTTCAACTTTTTTTAAAAATTACTTTGTATATCGAACAATATATATATAGTATGTGCGTGTGTGTGTGGCGGGGGGAGGGGGAGGGGGCAGGGGGTGTGGTGGTGGGGGTGGGGGTGTGGTGAGGGTGTGTGTGTATGTGGTGGGGAAATCTAAACAATTGTATAGCGTTAATTAATAAATTGTATAGCTTTAATTGTAATTTTAATTGTATAATTTTCGATGAAAGTAAATTAATAATTAGTGCCCATTTCATATGAAAGTAGGATTGTCCCTCATTGTAAATTAGTAAATTAATAATTGTATACTTTAATTCGTAGTTTAATTGATGAAATGAATTAATTGAGTAGATGAATTAGAAGGAGTACGGGATACACATTTGTTGTTGACATTGCTGTTGGATTATTTTGTTAGTAAATGTTGGGTTGGTTAGTTTTAAAAGTGGCATGACCACTGGATTATTGACAATATGGGGGTGAGATTTTTCAAATTTTTTTTTAAAATTACTTTGTATATCGAACAATATATATATAGTATGTGCGTGTGTGTGGCGGGGGGAGGGGGCAGGGGGTGGGGTGGTGGGGGTGGGTTGGGGTGTGTGTGTGTGTGTATGGTGGGCAATCTAAACAATTATATAGCTTTAATTAATAAATTGTATAGCTGTAATTGTAATTTTAATTGTATAGTTTTAGATGAAAGTAAATTATTAATTAGTGGCCTTTTCATATGAATGTAGGATGGCCCCTCATTGTAAATTAGTAAATTAATAATTTTTATAGTTTAATTGTTAGTTTAATTGATGCAATGAATTAATTGAGTAGATGAATGAGAAGGAGTACGGGATACACATTTGTTGTTGACATTGTTGTTGGATTATTTTGTTTAGTAAATGTTAGGTTGGTTAGTTTTAAAAGTGGTCTGACCACTGGATTATTGTCCATATGGGGGTGGAATTTTTAACTTTTTTTGAAAATTACTTTGTATATCGAACAATATATATATATATATATATATATATATATATATATATATATATATATATATATATATATATATATATATATATATATATATATATATATATATATAGTATGTGAATGTGTGTGTGGCAGGGGGAGGGGGGCAGGGGGTGGGGTGGTGGTGATGGGTGTGTGGTGTGTGTGTGTGTGTGGTGGGGCAATCTAAACAATTGTATAGCTTTAATTAATAAATTCTATTGCTTTAATTGTAATTTTAATTTTGATGGGGGTGTGGTGGGGTGTGCGTGTACGTGTGCGTGTGTGTGGTGGGGGAGGGGGTGTATGAAAATAAATTAATAATTAGTGCTCATTTTTATTTGTAGTAATTGTACATATTTGCATGTCTTCTTCTAAATTTTTTTAATCTGTACTAATAACATTTTTTTACAGCAAATGTCTCCTTCAGGTATTAAGGCGAGGATGATGATGCTGGTTATGATGATGTCGTCTGGGACCGGTGGTAGTGGAGGCGACGAGGGCTCCTCGGCCCCTAGGCTCCCCAAATATGGCAAATTTGGGACTACCCTCGAGAACAAGTCGGAGCTATTAGCGAGATCCCTCGAGATGCTAAAAACGGTCATCGGCCCGAGGTTTATGAATTGGAAAGAGGTGCCATATGAGCTCAAGTTAGCTGTTTTGGCGGAACTACAGGTAATATATTTATATTTATATGAATATTTCAATTTCAATTTTGATTTCAATTTCATTTTATATTTATTCGCAACTAACATTGTATTTGTTGGACAGGAACAATTCGACTTGGATCCAAAGCTACGCAATTCCGTATTGGAGTAGTTGAGGGAGCAACACAAGACGTGGAAGAAAAATATGCGGACATGGTACTTTGGGAAAACACGAGAGTCCATTATCCAATGGCGTGAATCCGTCCCGCCGAAGGAGCCGATCTCATTGGCACAATGGCAAAAGTTCATTGACAATGAGATCGGGGAGCGACAATTGGCATCTTGCCAATCGGGGAGGGAAAATCGGGCAAAAAAGACGGACGTGCACTACTCCGGCCGAACGTCTTACGCCGAGGTGGAGCACAGGATGAAGGTAAGATTTAATTTTTTTATAACTACAGAAATATATTATTCTGCATTATTTTAATTTGTGGGGCCGATACTAATTTTACTTTATTTTATTTCACGGGGTAGGGAGTGGCCCTGGGGTAAGCCACATAGGCTCGATACTTATGTGGCTCTTCGGACGAAGAAGGGGAAGGACAAAGAGGTGTCCCCAAGCGTCGCGAACACGATTGTAAGTAATCCGACAGTTTACTTTTTGTTAATTACGTTATAATTTTTTGGTTTACTTATTTTACTAATCATGTGCTTTTTGTCGTTTCAGGCAAAGCTTAAGGAAGTGCATGAGTCGCAGTCTGATGCCGATAAGGCATCTTTGTCCACCGACGCACTCAGCCAAGTGCTTGGCTCTGATCGCAAGGGGAGGACAAGGGGGTTGAGCTCGCGGGTGGCCAAATCTAGGATCATCGGATTGGAGACAAGCGACACCGAGTTGGCTCGAACGGTGGATTCACATGACGGGAAGCTGTCCCGTTTTGAAGCGACGGTCCAAGATATGTACTCATTCAAGAAGCATACGTTGGGCTGAGACCGTAAGGGGAAAGGGAAGGAGAAGGAGGTGGAGGAGGAGGTGCGGTAGGACGAGGCGTAGGATAACGAGGATGTGGACCTCGCTGCTTCATCACCGACACGTGCGTACTTTGATGATCCACTTCCCTATTTGGCGCCCTTCAACAGATCGATGTCGACACTTGGTTGGCCGAGCGTGTTCATATTGGACGTATTTGATGGCCAGCGAATAGGGCGGGGGTTGAGGGACCCGAATATCGTCCAGTGAGGAATAGTTCATGGACGTGAGCTTCAAGAGATCGAGTCCAAAGTGCTTGTTATGCATGTGATACCCGGGAAGGAGAACTCCCTATTGTGGTTGCGCGAACAATGCGGCACGATGTATATTAGTGGGTGTGTCAATTCGTATATCGTGTGTCCTACTCACCTCCTCACATTTACCCCAGACATGTAGTGACATTATTTTTAAGTTGGTACATTTGAATTGTATTATGGATTATATCGTCATGTATATTGTTTCTATTTTAAATATATATTTGCATTATTTTTAGTTTATTTGGATATATAATGTTGCTGTAACAGGTACAAATATACTGCTGGGCAGTGGCAGTGGCCATACTGCCCATCAGATTTTTTTTAAATTCTGCCCAAAATTATCACGATCAATGATTGTGATAATTTTTTAAAAAAGGGTCAAGGCTTTCTCACGGTTATTAATCGTGACTAAACTTGTCATGGTCATGGCACGTGACACGACCATGACAATTATAATGAACTTTTCACGGTCATTGACCGTGACACGTCCGTGATAAAAAAAAGTTGTCTCGCCCCGAATTGTCACGGTCATTGACCTTGACAAGTTGAACTTGTCAAGGTCAATGACCGTGATAATTAGGCAGATTGGTGTAGTGTTTACTCTTGGGATGATCCCTTCCTTTTTAAGTATTTCTCTGATCAAGTCATTCGTCGTTTTGTTTCGAACCATGAATAGTAAAGTATACTCTCCTTTTGTCACGATGGTGCCTGTGGTGGCCACTTTAGCTCTAAGAAAACCGCCACTAAAATTTTGCAAAGTGGTTTCTACTGGCGCACTCTTTTTCGAGATGCCCTCCATTACTGCCAGGCTTGTGCCAAATGCCAACAAGCTTGGCGTATCTCTCGTCGTCATATGATGCCCCTCACACCCATTCTCATCGTCGAAATCTTTGATGTATGGGGCATTGATTTCATGCCTACTTTTCCCTCATCTCATGGCTTCCAATATATACTAGTTGCAGTTGATTATGTTTCCAAATGGATTGAAGCCATAGCTTGTCGCACCAATGACCATTACATTGTGGTCACGTTTCTTAAGGAGTATGTCTTCACATGTTTTGGAACTCCCAAAGATATCATTAGTGATGGGAGTAAACATTTATGTAATCGAGTCTTTGAACATCTCGTCAAAAATTATGGAGTTACCCATAAAGTTGGTCTCTCCTACCACCCTCAGACTAGTGGTTAAGTTGAAGTTTTCAACTGCGAAATCAAGCAAATCTTAGAAAAAATAGTTAACCCTAATAGGAAAGATTGGTCATTGCACTTGAATGATGCTTTGTGGGCATATCGTACTGCTTTTAAGACTCCGACTGGCATGTCTCCTTATCGTTTGGTCTTTGGTAATCCATGCCACTTACCTATCGAGCTTCAACATCATGCTTATTGGGCTGTCAAAGCCCTTAATTTTCATATCGATGAGGTTGGCATTCATCGAAATCTCCAACTTAATGAATTAGAGGAGATACGAAATGATGCCTATGATTTGTCCAAGAAGTACAAGGACAAAATGAAGTGGATCCATGACCAAAGCATCCTCCGCAAAGAATTCCACCCTGGTCTGAAAGTGCTGTTATATAACTCCCGTCTTCATCTCTTTCTCGAGAAGTTGAAAACCCGTTAGTTTGGACCCTTTATTGTTGACTCTGTCACTCCTTGTGGTGCCATCACAGTTCAAAATTATAAGGACGGTAGCCTATTTCAGGTCAACGGTCAACGATTAAATTCCCTTTCTTAGAGATCGGCCCCTCTCACATTGAAGAAATTGACCTTATTGACCCCATTTATGAGGACTTACTGTTCAGTATTGTTTGGGGGTGCTACTTCACACCCCATTTTTCTATCTCCCTGTGCTTTTCATAGTTCCTATCCTTAGGGTGAGATTGGTTCAGTCTGGCTGAAGACGTTAAACTTAGCGCTACTGGGAGGCATCCCGTTGTTCATTGTATCTAAGTATGAGTCTTACCCTGTTTGGGGGTGGTGTTTCACACCACCCAATGATTTTCACATGCTTTATAGATTTGTACATCTTTTTGTATCGCCTATGTTCTTCAGGTTTCATCTCTCCTCCCTCATTCAGTACATTTTCATGGCAGTTCATTATGGTAATATCTTTCCTCCCTTGTTCTTTCATTTTTATATATGGTTTTAAACATCTAGGACGATATTCTCTTTTGTTTGGGGGTGGGAAATTTATCAAAATTGTACCTCTTTTGAAAATTTTCAGAAACAACTGATTTTAAACTTTTTGTGCAGTTAAATTTAGTTTTTATGACATGGATTGTCTATCATCCCTCTTTTACAGATCTCGAAATACATGTGTTCGAACCCAAAAATTACGCTTTTAACCTTAAATTAATTAATGCCTCTTAAAAAGCGTAATTTCACCATGAATTCCTAAACTCAGCAATTTGTACTATCACGTTTACAATCAAAACTTGAAGAGTAACTATATTCTCAAGAGAGCCTTAAAAGATCACTAGTGGAGACTTAAACCGTGAGATTTGAGATATTCACCTTTTTTAGGGTTTTTACGTATCTCAGAGCCATGAGTTGACTAAACTTTCTTTGGGTACCACATTTAATCATTGCATGATCTCATTATTTTTCACTTTTGGCTTAATCACTAAGAATGACATTACTTTCGAGTTGTAAGAAACATGTATCTTGTAGTTTGTCCCGAGTACTAAACAGATTTTGCCATACACTTACCATTTTTCCCTATCACATTATCATTCACCCATTATCATTTTTCATATTACCCTTATCCATATGTCCTATATACCATCCATCATTGCCATCATTTTTGAGAAAAAGAGTGTTTGAAATTTCCATGTAAATTGTCTTCATTTATGAAAAGAAGAATGTACCACAAAAAAAATAAAAATAATAATTCAAAAGATGAAGAAATTAGTTATTCTTGTGTTACACTCTTCTCAAAACGCCCTAGCAAATCATTTTCATTTCATTATCCTCTCATACCTTTCATAAATCACATTTTTCACCCTTGGTAAAGTGTCCGGGAAAACGATAAGATTATATGGTGAATAAATCGACATTCCCAATGTAGTGGTTTGCATTCCTTCATGACATCTATTTTTTTCATGTATCCGTCATTTTCTATAAAGTGTGTGAGACGTTTGAAATTGTTTTCATTTGCTCACCTCCTCACACACTAGAGAGATACACTTACCCAATTCTCACAGAGTTCGATTCAGAGAGATATACCCAGTGAGAATTGAAGTCAAAGCTTTGATTCTATAAAGGCGATCTTGGAATTACTCGAATAATACTTAAGATTATTTCACACTACACACGCTGAGTTTTAGGAAGGATTACACTTTCGCTATTAAGTAATTTTATATCTTATTTTGATAGTTGAATACGGTGTTCCTTGATGTCCTTTTAAGTTGGGTTGTATAACGGTTCATCATCTACTCAGAAACTGCATTCAATAAACTTTTAAATTTTTAGGGTACATTCACTGCAAACCCTCACGAGACACCACTCGTCATGTAGGGCAACCTACAGGTTTAACGGCTTGTTGCACATGTTAAGTGCAATCGCCAGTGCCTGTGAAAGTGGCACACTTTTGGTTATTTATCTCTACTTTCTCTCTATTTATGCTCGAGGACTAGCAATGTTCTGTTTTGGGGTGGTGTGATAAGCACCCAAAAGTGTATAATTTATGCCCTGAATAGATGCATTTTAGTCACTCGTTTTTAATAAAATTGGCCTTATGTTCAAATTTTATCATTTTGTAGGTCAGTACGCAGTTGCGGTATAAATAGCGCTAAATCCAGTCAATTGTGACACAATAGCGGTCAAAATCATGCATTGATGATATCGAAGAGATTGCGAAGTCTGAAGTCCTATTTGAGCGTGTCGAGATGTGTTTCGATGCTCCGAACCAGATCCGTAATCCTAACCTAGCCCAGACCGAGCCCAGTCCATACCCCGAGCCCGTTGTGTGTTGAGTTTGTACCTTTATTATTTTTTTAGATTTTTATTTTGAGTCATTTTATTTTTAGGATTTATTTTAGATTTATTTAAGATTTTTAGAATTTATTAGCATATTTTATTTTTATTAATATATTTTTATTTTGATTTTGATTTTAATTAGTTTTTAGTTTTTATTTTATTTTATTAGGATTAGTTTTTAGGATTTTATTTTTTTTTATTTTTTAGATTTTACATAATTAGGATTTTAGTTTTTAGTTTAATAGATTTTTATTTTTATTTTTATTTCCTTTCAATGTCATTTTTTTATTTGAGTCTTTATTTTATTTTTAGAGTAGCATTTTATTTTCAGATTTATAGTTTTGTTAGTTTTATATTTTTTAGTTGCGTTATTTTTAGGGTCACAACTTAAACACACACAAACCCCATACACACTTAGACCCAATTTCTATACACCTAACCTACACCTAAAACAACCCCCCCCCCCCCTCCCCCCCCACACACACACAACACCCATGCACCACACACACCCAATCACTACCCATAATCCTATTCGCCATCTTCTTCCGCAAAACATCTCACCTCTACTCTCTCTCATCCACAACATCAAACCCACCAACCAATCTCTCTCCTACCACTCCAACCAAAATACCCTTGTGTATGAGAGAGTTTTGTAGTTAACTTTGACACATGCAAATAGGGAATTTTGTTTGGAAAAATTTTCTCTCTAAAATCTCTCAAGATGTTACAAAAGTATTGGAAAAAGTCTGTCCCGAAGTTGGTTTAAAAACTGGAAAAAGAGAGTGGGACAAAGTGGTGGAAAAATGGTGTAAAACTGCCAAAACTATTCCCGCCTAAAAATCTCGTTCGAACGACCATCTAACGCTGTTCTAGAGGCCAAATGGGAAAATTCGTTGGCAAACTCCTTCGAACGAAATTCTCGTTCGAACGACAAACTCGTTCGAACGACAATTTCGAACGAAATCCGAGAATGTTCATTTTTCAAATTTTTGCCCAAAAACTTTTTATTAAAAGTTCTAAAATAACCTTCTGAAAATAAAATTCATTTTAAAATAAAATTACATCCATTATAAAATTATTCCAAGTCTCCTACAAATATATAAAAGCATTCATACCTTTGGAGACTTGAAATATGATGTTGATGATGCGAAACATGGCATTGAAATGCGGCAATGATGTTCTCTTGATAAGTAGACCGCATCGTCTTCAACTCAAACTTGTCATAGGCTTGAAGAATACACAAGAACACTATCTTATGACTCAAATTTTTTTATGTGGAATTGAGCGAAAACTACAAAGGACTCAATTTGAGACTTGTGTCCTTACAAGTGGATGAGAAACTAATATAGTCATTTGGACCATTCGAGTGGTATGATGTTGCATTAATGTGAAAATACATACACTAGAACTTTATGTCACTAGCATTAAATGTAATGACGTGTGAGCATGAGCCTACACTATAAGCATTAAATGCTTACAACTATCTTCGGTTGCCATGTCAGTGGTGAATCCCCCAAGAGTCTAACAGCCCCCAAACCGCAATGGTTTATTCAAGTTTGGATCGAAAAAAAGATAGATCACCCATGATAAAGGGATGTTTAGTTTTAGGCCCAATGTGAGATGGAACTCGTGGTTTCTCTAGGAAATCTCTCTCGGATTATGGTTCCTCGTTATTATACGAGGTGTGTTTAGAATGGTTAAGTTAAGCCTTAACATTGCCTTACCTTTTAATTCTTCAAACCAGTTCCCTCAGAAGTTCCCTCAGTGAGGTCAATCAATAGAGCATTAGAGTTCTTCTAAGTCCTGCCAGACTTAGTCCCTCGTAGATACCATTTGACCTCACCCTTACATTACAAACGTTATAATTTGCAAGCTACAATACACATCTAAAAGTACATAATTTGAAAAAGTACAAAATAAAGAAAAATTGTGCTTCTTCGAGGAGTCTCCTCGCTTCTTTTCCCCCTCTAACTCTTGAGTCTGCTCACTTGGCTCTTTCTAATCTTCCTCTGTTAGGAAGAGGAGTTATCTCTAATAACGGGGTTACATTTAGGCTCCCCCTACATTTGCCCTTTTGTGGAGAAATTTGTCGTGTGGCTAAGAGATGTCTGTACAAAATAACTCTAACCAAGAAACATTCATTTTTTCAAATCATCTCTTGAGTGCTCCTTTTCCTTTTGTAGGATCGAGTGGACTTCTTAGCGAAGGAGCCTAGCGATTTTGACTTTTTTTCAATCATATAGTCCCTTCAAGCCAAAATTGGCGCCAAAATATTTTCTTCACCCAGAAGCTTTTCTCTCTCTCTCTCTCTCTCTCTCTCTCTCTCTCTCTCTCTCTCTCTCTCTCTCTCCCCTTCACAGGTGCGTTCATTAATTATTGATGTCCCATCAACTGCTATAACCACCCTTGAAGTGCCATGTGACTTCTGGTAAAGATTAATTCTAGTACAGTTGCCTAAACGTCATCATGCTTTTTCCTCTTCCCACCCGTAGGAAATGCCATGTGACACTTTGAATTTTGAAATGGCTCTTTATCTCAACAATTAAATGTTTTCTTCTCTTTCTTTCTTCATTTTTTTGGCTTTGTCGTTAAAGCCCGGGATTTCTAAAGAGTGAGAAATAAAACCTTTTTTCCATTGCCATTGTCATCAGAGTTCCATCATCTATAAAGTTTCCTTCTTCAACCAACTTCCACCTCTCTCAACCTTCTCTCTTCCTTTTTTGTTCCTCAAATTTTTTTCTCTTCTTTTTATTCTTTTCCATGGACTCTACCAACCGCATTGTTGATGTTTTTGGAAATATATCCGATTAAAATGCTCCCTATGTGATCGTAGCACGTCAAGAGTAGACGTGCTTCTATCGTCATTCCCCTATTTTTTAGAAGGGTGACAAGTTTACACTTGAGTACAAAGATTTTTCTGGCTAGCTCACCCCAAAATTTGATCCCACTACGTTGGGGTACAAATCTACTGATAAGGATATTTTAAGTTTCTTAGATCCAGAAGGGAATCTTCATTTTCTTCTTGATCGTGGGGACTTACCCCACTCCCAGATTGATTTCGAGGGGCTAGAAGGTCACTGAAACTACTTCTCTGCCTGGTCTAACTATATTCAGGCCACTTACATTGAGATCCTTATAAGGATTGGTCTCAACCGCGTGTTTTCATTTGGGAACTTCACCCTTTCCAATCACAATACTTCTTTATAAGTAATGGTTTCTTGATGGAACATTATTTCCCACACCTTCATCACTGCTTGGAGTGAGTTCACCATTACCCTTGAAGATGTCTGTGAGTTGATGGGGCTTGATCCCACTGGTGCTTCATCTTACTCTGATGAAGCTTTAGATGAGGAGGAAACTTCTTCTCATTCAGAGTTGGATCAGATATGTCGTAGCTGCATTGGTGTTTCTACCAAATCCACTTTCACTCCTTTGATAAACTACTTCTTCCACACGCTTCCTCTGGAAGAAGGATCATCAACTGCGGTGACATATGGAAAGGGTGAGGGCTCCCCCTTAGAGTTTCTTGTCTATATAATTTGTGTCCTTTAACTCTTCCTTTAGCGTGGGAAGCCAAACGACCATCCAAGGAGGGACCTCATCAATATTTCAGTAAGGTTGGAGAGGGGGGTTAAGCTTCCTTTAGCTGCTCTAATGTTAGGCTACCTCTACACTTGGCTCGACATGACACATTTAGATACGAAGCACTCCTTGGGAAGGTAAAACATTGATAATTTTTTCAACGCTCTTCTTTTAACTAGGTTTCTTTATATAAGGTTCCCAAACATTACCCCTGATGAGGTTCCTTCGCTAGTCAACCCCTTATAGCCCCATCGCCTCCTACATTAGAACAAAAAGTAAAGTCATAAGGATATTTTCCTCGTGATTGATCAATATTCTTCTTTTATCCCTAGAGCCTACAGTGAGAATTATTTTTCCCACACTTGGTCTTTCTTTCATTAACACCCTCGAAGAATTGAAGCTGTAACAGAGGATCAAATTTCATAAGATCCCTATATTGCCCTTGTGCTCCTTTTAACTTCTAGCTTCCTTCCATATTTTATAAAATGGGGGATCACCTTCGAACACTATAACCCTAACAGGTGTTGTTGTCAATTTGGGTTTGATCAATGCGCCTCTCGCCTAATTTTCCAAAATTTCCATGATAAGGAGAGGTTCTCATAAGCTTTTATGGCCCACATTGTGGCACTTGTTTCAGTACTTTGTGAGGAACTTAGTGGGAAGCTCACAATTCCCAGCCTACGAAGAAAATGCAATATGACTACGAACTTTCTAATGCATTATTGGTCGATGCATCTCTCAAAGATTGACGTATTCATTCAGAGTCCTCCCATTTATCTCTCAGGAAAAAAATTCTCCCTTTTCTGAACTTGGACTAAAAAATAATTTTATGTTAGGGGTTAAGTTCCTTTTGAGAACCACATAGAAGAGACCCCCCATTGAGCTGTATCCTCACGCCCCATGAGTGATGTTCCTCAAAACGGGAAGAATAAGTTTCCTGCCCCTAAGAGACCTTCCGCTATCACTCCTGTCGAAGGACTAACTAGTGAGGGAACTTTCCAACCAAACCTAAAAAATCAAAGGTAAGCAAAACTGGTAAATATTTTAAGTCCAAATTAACCCTTATTGCCCCTGAGCTGGATGACATCCTCCTAAAGCTATTGCTCATGTCCATGGGTTAATTATTGAGTAGTGTCAAGTCAAAGTCGATCGTTCTTTCTCATATAAGCTCAACAAGCCACCCCTCTAATACCTCTAGCATCTCTGGCAGCCTTTCTCCTCATTTCCTCATCTACATCTCCTAGGGGAGTAAGTTCATAAGCGGGGACCTTTAAGAAATCCTCTATTGGTTCCCCTTCCCAAAGGAAAAAATTATTGGTCACCAAGTCCTTGAAAAAATGCGCTTATGAAGTATGTGTCACCATGCTTCCATCAACCCCCAATTCATCTCCTCCTCCTCCTGGTTCCTTTGAGCCAATTATGTTAGATGATAGCCTCGTGAAGGAGCAAGCACCTATTAATGAAGCTCTATCAGTTCCAATGTCGTCTCCTTCTCCAGCAGTTCCAATTTTGCCTCCATCTCCATTTGAAGAGGTAAATGCCTTTATTAATGTAACTCCCTCTTTATTCTTTAAATTGAAAAAAATATTGCTTTGATACTTAAACAAAAAATTTCTATTTATTTTCTAGGAACATCAATATCCTAGGTATTCTTCCCCTCAAGTCCAATCATTAAGGAACTTTTTCATGAAATAAATCCCGTTCCTCGTTCCACAATCATTAGACTTACATATTCTCGACGTCTTTCCACTTGGCATGCAAGCATGGTTACTCATAGGCTTTCGTTGGTGGAGTTCCTGGATTCTCCCTCTGTAAGTGTTGATGGGGCCACCTTATTGGCAGAGGAGGCTCACACGGATGATTCTCAATCCCCCACTTCGACTGTGCTTCCTCTGGAGATTGTGCAAGCTTCTTCATGTCCACCAGAGGTAACTATTTCTCCCCTTAAATATTCTCCATGTGTAATTTCTATGGGCTAGACTAAATGTTGTGATTGTTTGCCTTTGGTTATTTCAAGTGGATATTGTATCTATCATTAGGGCTCTTAATGAGTCTTTACCCTAACTCCCTTTTTTAACTCCTATCATGGAATGGCTTCCACGAGCAGCGTTTGAAGAGGTAAACTTTAAAGTTTGCATTGATTTTTCATTTTCCTAATCTTTTATTTTCCCCTCATTATTAACACTTAGATTTTTACTTTGATGAAACTCTCCCAAGGAGGTACATCTACTATCAACCCTGAGGTTCCTCAGGGATCTTTTGAAGCTATTGGCGCCACTGATTTGCTTGGTTCCTCTAAAAAGCCTACTCCTGAGCTGGCCCTTGCACTAGTGGGTAATGATAGCTTCATTTCTCGAAGAAATAGTTCCCGAGTAGGAAACCCCCCATGAGGCATCCCGTACTGGACCTTCCAATGAGATTGGGGATGGTAGCTTTCTCCCATCTCTTTCTAAAATTATTCAAGCTCCTACGGTATTCTCTACCTTTTTCTAACTCATTTTTCTTTATTGAGATATACATGCATTCAAAAATAAAATACAACTCACACCTGCTTGGTGACTTAACACAGAGCTTGCTAAGGTTTTTGTTAACTAAAAATCTCAAACATGCTTGGTGACTTAGGAATGTAACATACTTAATAAGATTTGTTAACTCAAATTCTCACACCTGCTTGGTGACTTGGCAACGTAACACACTTGATAAAAAAAAAATCTTAACTCAAAATCTCAAACATGCTTGGTGACTTAGCAACGAAATACACTTGCTAAGGTTTTAACTCATTATTTCATTCTTTGTAGGCTTTGAGGGAGCCCACCCCTACTCAAGGGAAAACTCAGGGTGCTCCCTCGCTCATTACCATTCCATCTCCCCAAGATATTGTCCTGGTTCAGACCTCAAGTCATAGTGATCGTGGTTCCATGACTAATTCTCCCACATAGAGTGAATCTGACTGTGAGGACCTTCTACTTAGCATGTCCCCTCACGAGGATTGCCTATAGTTTCTCTAACAATCTCCCTTCATTCAGGGTTTTCACCAAACAGTGATAGAGTAGTTAGTTTCTCAACACCTAGATACCTTTACCATTGAGTGCCTTAGGTCAAATCGTGTTATGATGATCAACAAGCTTTAAGGCATGATAACTATTATAGTGGAAGTTATGAATGCTTAGACTGCCAATCTAAATAGGGCCATCATCAACCAACACTTGGACAATCTGAGGGAGCTAGCCAATGATGGATTTCATTTTGGCTGGCTTATCAATCATTTAAAGCTCTTGAAGTATGATTATTGGAGAGACAAAGGGAGATTTACCAGAAGCATGTGGAGGCTCAACATGCAGAGGAGGTTGCACTGAAAAAGATTGAACCCATGGTTGAGGAAGTGAATCAGAAGATAAAGGCTGCTGAGTAAGCTTTGACCAAAGATTTGGGTGAATGTGAGGACCTTTTTATCCAATTCCCTAAAGTAAAAATGAGACTCCAAAACTTTATAGCATCTTAACAAACCCGTTGTTGAAGCAAAAAACTAGACTAGGCTAATTAATTGATCATAGATAAATGTGAGTAAAAGAGATAATTTTTTTTACAGTGGTTCGGCTTAAAGAAGGAGCCTACGTCCGCTATGGTGTATTAATTTTATCTTTGTTCAATTGCCTCTTGTTTCGTGTTCCTTGGATGTAGGGTCTATAATGTATTCATATCCCCCAGGAGGTGTACAAGTGTTGGAATATCAAAGGATGGAATGTCTTTATATCGTAGACATTTTACATATGCACAATCATTTATATATACAACTGTTGGCATTTTACTGTCACTGTTGGTTGGTCTCCTTGGCGTTGGTCGAGCTTCAATGATAGGTTGGTCGTCATCCCTTAGTAGGTCGGTATTTCATCCCTGCTAATCATGATTATGCTCCTGCTATATTGCACGTGTCAGCATCCAATTGGTCCACATAATAAGATAATTTTTAGTATCAACAGAAGCCCCTAGTGTTTCATACTTCAAGTTTTTACAAAAGTGTGAAGCATTTAGCTCTTAAAAGCTGCTTTGGCAACAATTTTAGGCTTAGTTGGCTGCCGACTTCCCATACTTGTAAACATTATGACTTATTTGTGGACATATAATGCGCATGCCATTTTTGTAATTATCCATCACTTTAATGAATCGTTTTTAGGCAAATTCGTCTTTTCTCCTTTTAGCCACCGCCAATTCAATCGACACTGCCTTTTAATCATTATTTTTCCAGTTTTCGAGGCAACCTATAAAGATCGAAAAAAGCCACGATCTTTTCTTACCTCAAATTTTCTTATTGTTTTGATTGTTGTGTCTTCAAGCTTTCTTTTTCTCTCTTGTTCGATCATTTTCTATCCTTCAGTTCTTACTAAATACTTAATCTCTATAGGAACTCTTTCTCTTTTCTTCCGCTCTTCATCATGGTTTAATCTATTGGTTCTCTTGGAAAATTCATAAATTAATTTAAAATTCCATCTTGGGTTGATCTGGAACACGCTACTTTGCCTTCTGATTTTTTCTCACTTACTAAGGGTCACTGGTTTCCTTTTATCTTTATAGTTAAGTGTGGGTTTACCTTTTCTCCAAACCCATTTTGCCTTGAGTTTTGTCAAAATTTTGATGTTGTCCCAGCTAGGGTAGCCCCCAATACCTATAGGGTTGTAAATGGAGTGTAAGGTTTAATTAAATCCATGGAACCCATCTAGGGATTAAGGAAATAAAGTTTTGTTATAAATGGGTGACTAGTGACACAACTTTTTATTTAACGACTAGGGTTGTAAATAAAGCGTTAGTAGTTAATTTTCCAGACTCTAATAGAGATTATTTTAAGCATGGAGTTATTATAAAAAATTGTGAATACTCCCCTTTGATTGGGAATGCTGAGTTCCAGGGGCCTAGGTGACCTCCTTTTGGCAATTGGATAGGTTATTCCTCATTTAACTATCTTGTCATATACATACTTGTTTAAATGTAATATTAATTGTTACTCTATAAATTTTGATTGCAGTTGATCAGAAGAGAAGGTGCCCAAAGAAGAGTGAAGTGAACCTCAAGGAGTTGAAATTCATTTGGGGTCTTCATTAGAGGATTGGCGAGGAGCACATTAGGTCTGCATCCTATTTGCTGCAGTACAAGAATATGATTTCTCATCCCCCATTAGCCATTCCTTCCCCTGTAATTGACCTTGAGCAGGAACCTCTTTCAACCTCCTCAACTGCTGCATCTGGTAGTGGTGATCTTGCTGCCCACTCCCCTTCTTCCTTGGATTCAAACTTACCTTTTGTCACCGCTATGGGAAAAAAGAAATTTCCTATCATTTATGGATACTTAGCTTCCAATTCCCCTTTTAAACAAGTTGATAAGGGGGTAAAAAATAAAGATGAAACTGGGAAAAAAAACCCATCCAAGAAAGTTGAAGAGATTCCCGTGAAAAGAATAAGGAAAGGGCTTCCTTCTAAGATAGCAGACGATTTTTCTACATTTCCTGACCAGCGAGAGTTGGTCGATATATCTTCTTCTTCCTCTCTTATGGTCCTTAGCCCTGGATTAGCAAGACAACTAATAAAGTATGGGACTTTATCAGACCACGGGAGTGCTGCAGCTGCACTACCTCATTTTAAAAGTTCTGACGGGGCTACTCAAAGCCTTGCTCTGGTATATTCTTTTACCTTCTTTATTTTTTTTGTCTCGTTGTTTATTTTTCATAATGATGACTTTCTTTGTTATCTTTGTGCAGTTCCTCATTGAATTCAATAATATATTGGAGAAAGATGAGGTTTTGAGAGCTTCTTCTGGGGAAGTTGAGGAGGCTTTTAATGAGTTGAAAAAGTCAGTGCTTGATTCCCAACAAGCACTAGCCAATGAACAAAGAAATTGGACGAGAAGCTGAAAGTTTCTTAAACTACTTGGGGTCTAGCTAATCAGCTGTAGAAAGACTTAGATGCCAAGAAAGTTTAGACTCCCCAGCTACAGAAGGATTTGGATGTTGAGAAGGTGAAAAGACTAAGGCTAGGGAAGCTAGCTTCAACAGAGGCTGGGATAGGGCCATCGGAGAAGCTTCTTCGCAAATTGAGTTTGTGAAGAAGAAATGCTTTAAGTATGGATGGTCTCCTGCATCGGTGGAGGTAGGTACTCCAAAAGACTCCGAGTTATTCTTGTAATATGATCCTACGATCCCTCCAAACAATGATGAGGAAGTTGATGTTGATGGGGGTTCCATTGAATCCTTTATGGTAATGAAGTCTGTCGATCAACACCAGGATGTTGATTCTTTTTCCCCCTCCACAGTTAATCCTCCTCTTCCTTCTGGCCCTTCTTCTACTTCCGCTAATCCTGAGGCAGATAAGAAGAACGTGTAGATCCGAACAGCCTTTTCTTTCACTTTTTCAGTAGTTATACTTTTTTTCTTTTTCTTTTTTAAGATGTACCTGTACTTTTCCCTTTTATTAATGAAAATAGAAATGTTTTTGTTCCTGTGCTTGTATTTTTCCATATTCTACTCCTTCTTGATTAATGATTTTCTTCTTCTTAATAGTTTATGGATAAATTGGAATACTCCTCATCTACTGACTCCGAGCAACTCTAGAGGTGTAATGATCTTTTCAAATCTGGTCACTTATCTCTGACTGAGGCTGACCAACTGAAGTTTCTCGGGAAAGGGGTATTCGAGCAAGCCAAAAAGGCATGTGTTCATCTGAAGTGTCTTATCGATCGAGAAATGTTCAACAATATTACCTACTATAAAATGATAGATGATATACATGAGGACCACAAGGAAATTAAGGTACGTTTGCATGAGGATTATGAGAAGAAGTTCCAGTCCATGAGTGAAGGTTGGGGCTTTGAGCAAAAGTTGGATAAATTTGCCTCCCATTTTAAAGGCAAGAATTCCTACTTAATCGTGAGGTGGAGGAAGCAAGGGTCATTGACAAGCTTTTGGAGGAGGAGAACAACAGTTTAAGAGATGAACTTGATGCCTTGAAGTCATCCACTATTGTTCTTTCTACTACGGATGAGGGTCATTCATTATTGGAGGCTAAGAATGTAAGGTTGAGTGAGGAATTAGAGGCCCTGAAGAAATCAAAACCTGTTTCTTCATCTTCCCGAGCTAGAATCAAACCTGTCCGAGGTACTATAGAGGAAATTATGACCCAACATACCCTTACCAATCAAATGACACAATTAAAAGCTAAAAATCATGCCATTGCTGAGATGTCCTAGAAGCTACAGGCCTTGTCCGACCAACTATCCACTCAATCTTCTCAGTTACAAGCTAAGGATGGAGTGTTGAAGAAACTGCATTACCAGGTTGACAAATTGACCTTTCAATTTCATAAATAACCAAGGAAAGTCTGCATGGAAGGGTATAATGAAGCTCTGAGGCATCTTGATGACAAGCTTCAACAAGCTAAGAATGAGAGCTATAAATAGGGTTGGATGAATGCCTTGACAGTGATGAAGGTGGATCAAAACATTCAACTGTGGGACTGGTATGATCCAGGATTGATTGACCTAGACGATCCCCCTTTTTAATTAGATGAAAATTGGATTCATGTCCGACGTACTCCTCAATGCTTAATTTCAAAGTACTTGGGATATTATGATCTTCATAATGAATTAGAGATCGTCCGACCTCATCATCTGCTTGATCATCCTAGTAGCAGCAATACCATCTTCATTAATTCTCCTTACACTTTAGATGATCCTCCTGCATGAATGGATACTGTTTCCAAAGCTGAAGGGAAACGTCCTGCAGAATGAAGCTTTGTACTTTGTTTTGTTAACACAGTCATGTAATTAATTTGATTTAATTAAATGGAAATTTGATCCACTTATCTTATGTTGAATGTTAATAATTTTGTTTTCATTAGTTCTATTGATACACTTAGATTAAAATCTAGTTTGAATATCAATTACCAATTAATGCAGATGTTCTACTAGCATACATAGATTAATATATAAATTTAGAGCTAGTTAAATGAATACATAGGTTCTATTAGTATACTTAGATTAAAATCTAAATTTAGATTTAGTTACCCATGTATCTCCAAAGGTTTTACTAATGCACCAAAGTTTTAGGTTTTTGTATTTGGTACCAGTGGTGTGACCAGGCGTTTGTGGAATATGTTCTTACATTCCACTTGAGGAATCTTTGTAACATTCGTCCAACACTTTGCCTAGTAGGATAAAGATCTTATTTTATCCTTATGTTTGTCGACCAAGTTCTTTGAGGACTTAGCGTCCTGTTGACTTGAACTTTGCATATCAATGATCAAGTTTGTGGATTTTTTTAGCAACTCATTGCTTGTGCCGAGCAACTCTCTTGTATTCTTGTGGTCTCCCAATCATCTTTTAGGAAAAGATTTTCTTAAACCGAGCAATAATTTATGGTAATAACTTCAATAACTTCTAACTTTCATCAATTTGAAGTTTTATAGTAATGCATAACACTAATACTTCCAAAAAAATTAACAACAAAAATTAAAAGAACGGAATACTTTATTGATACTGAAATTTTATTTCAAACTAATAACAACTGATAACATCATTGATAATATTTTCTGAGATGCTCGGCATGCCATGGGTTTTTGGATTCTTCACCTTCCAAGGTGTCAATTTGATAAGTTCCAGGTCAGATGACTGCTGAAATACGGTATGGACCATGTCAATTGGCCTCAAGCTTGTTATTTTTCTGCAACACTTTCTTTAGCACATAATCTCTTTCCTTCAAGTTTGGTCGGTTTCATCCTTTTATTGTAAAAATGGTTTGTTCTCTGTTGGCAGGCTGCATTTCTCAGGACAATATCTTCTCTTATATTTTCTAGTATATCTATATCCAACCTTCTCATTAAGTCACTTACAGGAGAGTTAAAGTTTAAAACTCTATGGGATGGTAAGCCCAACTCGACAGGTTTGACGGCTTCAGTCCCAAATGATAATATATATATATATATATATATATATGAGGATTCTCCAGTTGTTGTTCTCGGGGTTATTCAGTATTCCCATAAGACTGAATGTAGCTCGTTTACCCAGTTTCATCAAGACTTTTCTTCAACCCGTTAAGTAAAGTTATGTTCATAACTTCAGTTTGTCCATTACTCTTAGGATGTCCTGGAGTTGAATGCAATTTTTGAATATTGGACTGAGCACAATAAGTTGTGAATTCATCATTGTCAAATTGTCTTCCATGATCGATAATGAAAGCATAGACCAACCCATACCTATAAATGATGTTTTTCCATATGAAATGATAGACCTTTTCATAAGGCATGTCTATCAAGGGCTCTGCCTTAACCCATTTTATAAAATAATCCACTATAATAACCAAGTACTTAAATCTTACTCGGGTGTTCGGTAGTGTTCTGACCAAGTCTATACTCCAGATAGCAAATGGACATGGTGAAGTGATTGGAGTGAGAGAAGACTGTGGAGTTTTTCGAATGGTGGAGAATATTTGATATTTATCACACTTCTTGGCGAATGTTGTACAATCTACTCGCATTGTTGGCCAGTAATATACTTGCGCACTTATTCTCTGCAGAAGTGTTCTCCCTGCTATGTGAGCTCCACATGATCCTTCATTCACCTTCTGAATTAGGTCTTGAACCTCTAATGGATGCACACATCGTTGCAAATTGGCTATTAGTCCTCTCATGTACAAAACACCTTTATCTAATACATATCGAGTTTCTTTATACTTTAGCTTCTTGGCTTCCATCAAATCTGTTAGTAGAGTTCCCTCTTCAATGTATGCTCTAATGGGACCCATCCATGATGGTCCCATATTTATGGAAATAAAATTAATCACCAGATCTTCATCTATGCTCCTATTAGGCAAAATCTCATAGGGATAGTTCTTTAGATTTCAATTCTGGTAGCTGAGGCTAGCCGAGCAAGGGCATCAACTTGGGCGTTCTCCAACCTTGGGATTCTAGCCGAATAATTGGTAATTTTGCAATTACTTCCATTGCCTTGGATATGTACTTGGCTATTGATTCTCCTTTAGCTCCATATAAACCCAGTATTTGGTTCACCACTAGCTGAGAGTCACTGTGTGCTTCAACTTGCTTGACACTCAATGATTGGGCTAAACTTAAGCCCATAATAAGGTATTCATACTCTACTTCATTGTTTGAAGCCTAGAATTTAAAACGTAAGGCATATTCAATATCAATACCATCAGGAGTGTTAATTATTATACCTGCTCCGCTGCCAGTTGCACAAGATGACCCATCAACATATAAATTCCATATCGGGGTGTTGTTGTAAAATGCTTATTCTGTTAAACTCCTATAGTGGAATATTTTTCCTCATGCTTCTTCATATTTCCTGGTCACTTCCTATGTTCGAGAAGAGGAATCTCGTAGGTCGATAAGTGCTTCTTTTGTTGAAAGTTCCTCGGAAGCTTTTTTGTTAACATTATTTCCTCCTGATTCTTGTTCGTCCTATTTACTTTGTTGCTCAAGGACCTCAGAATAAGTGAACTCAGCTATGAAATCTACCACTGCTTGGCCTTTTAAAGAAGACATTGGTTCATATACGATATCATACTCCCCCAATTCCACAGCCCAATACATTAATCTACCTGATTTCTCTTGTTTATGTAAACCCTGCCTTAGAGTCATATCAATGTAAACTACGATGATATGGGCTTGAAAATAAGGTTTCATGCGTCTGGATGCTTCAATCAATGCCAATTTCTCCAAATGAGGGTACCTAATTTCTGCTCCTAAAAAAGCCTTAATGATATAGTAGACTAGTTTTTGAACTCCATTCTCTTTTCTGATCAATGAAGATATCACGGATCACTCAGAAACAGCTAAGTACAGGTACAATTTCTCACCTGTGATTGGTCGGGAGAGCAATGGAGGTGACCCCAAATACTTTTTTAACTCCATAAAAGCTTTTTCACATTCTTCGCTGCATTCAAAGCTTTTTCTGAGTACCTTGAAGGCAGGCACCTATCTGTAGATCGGGACACAAATATGTTTAGTGTTGCTACTCGTCCAGTCAGCCTTTGCACATCTTTCTTGCAGGCTAGGGATTGCATGTCAATTAATGCATTCATCTTATTTGGATTCTCTTTAATTCCCCTTTGATTTACTATGTACCCAAGGAACATTCCTTTATGTACTCCAAAAATGCACTTAGTCGGATTCAGCCTCATCTGGTGCTTTTTAAATTGATCAAAAGTGTGGCCGAGGTTGGCGATGTGATCAGATGCCTTTTTGCTCTTTGTAAGCATATCATCCACGTAGACTTCCATAATCTTGACTACTTACTATTTGAAAACCTTATTGACCAGCCTTTGATATGTATCACCTACATTTTTCAAACCAAAAGGCATAATATAATAATAGTATGTTCCTCGAGGAGTGATGAAAGAAGTGATTTCCCTATCTTCAGGCTTCATTTTTATCTGGTAATAACCAGAATAAGCATCTATAATTCCAAGTACGGAATTCCATTGTTGTGGGTATGGGGGGGGGGGGGGGGGGAGAACGTAATGCTCCTTGTTTTCGGAATAAATTATTGGGACACAATTTAATTAAATAAATTCGGGAATAAATGAAATTGGCGATATTTAAATTAAATTGGTATAATTCAAATTGAAAATAAATGAGTATTCACGGAATCATATCTATTTGATTCAATTAGGTATAATGAGTTCACTTGTAAAAAATAAATTGTATGGTAATTAACTTATGGTTATGTGTTGATTAAACATAATAAAATGTGTATGTTGGGTAAAAATAATTCAAGTGCGTTCGGGATATTTTGGGGACTCTTTTCGATAATTTAGACATTTAAAAATGGGCCCTGGGTATAGGTATACCATTTGCGGAGTTATTGGGCCATTTCGGTTATGGGTTCGGTGTAACACCCCGCTCAAAATAATAACGGGTGGCCAGCCCTATACTACATTAAATCAGGAGTTTCAGATGGCTCAGTCTCAACACCAACTGTCGGTACTAATTAATATAGGACTAACTACCCAATATCATATAAGCGAGATGTTAAAATTAAATAAAATATGCAGCAGACAACAAACCAACACTATAATACTACTAATAAAGGAAAGAAAGATGAATGAAAGAACTATGATAAATAAAATGCTAGAGTAAAATGAAATAAATAACTACAACCGAATATACCACAAAGGAGTAGACTCGAATAAGCTATCGGGTCACAGCCAATACAATAATTGAAATGAAATAAATATATACATCTATAAATATCTCTTGGGTACAAACCCGATATAAAACATGAATCCTACCAAGAATTTTAAAAAGTATGAAGCGACTACATTCTACATCCCTCAACAGTCCGCATCTGTCACGGCTCCCAAGACTCTGGATAGGAGGTCATCCGGCATCCATGCGGTAGGACACCTGTAATAATATATATATATATATATATATACAAGCAGGAGAGAAAAGTAAACGGGTCAGAGCTCGAGTGTGAAAAATATTTAGCAAGTGTGTTAACCGTGCATGATAAATATTGGTGCACATTATTTCATAATTAAAGTAGAATCCACTCTCGTGAAACCCCAACTCACCTCTCATCTAGCGGCGAGCACCTATTCGCGTCCTGAAAGTTTTTGTTAAAGTACCCCAAATATAAGGACAACCTAACTTAACATAGTCCCCGCCTATACTTACGAGAATTGCCTTCCTGTCACAACCCAAGAATCCATTCTTTCCAACCCCACTTAATTAGTTTTATAAACGTGTATGCCATATTAGGCTTAATGGATTCTGGTTTATAATTCATTTAATTATAATTCTTAACATGCTACCCGTATATATTTGGGTTTAATCATATAATTTAATTAATAAATAACATGCATACAAATTATTATTGACAAAACTTCTCTCCAATCTCAACATTGTACTACGTTTCCTGCGTGGGGTGTCTCGTAAAGCAAAATCTAAACAAGGAACCACCCCGTTACACTACTCCTGGACAACTTCGATCCTAGAGATCCATTATGCCACACATAATTATTTGACAAAAAATTTCTCTAATCTCAACACTGCACTGTGTTTCGTGCGTGGGGTGTCTCGCAAAGCGAAATCCAAACAAGGAACCACCCCATTACATTACTCCTTGACAATGTCGATCCTAGAGATCCATAATTCCATACACACCATATTATTCTACTACCACTACTACTAAAGTTTTTACTACAATATGAAAAACACTAAAAACTCCAATAATATCCTTGGGATGATCAAACCGAAATACTCCTTAAATGCGATACTTCAACCCCCATCAATCTAGTACACCATAATCATCCAAGATGTACTCCACAAAGATTCCATATCCTTTCATCTATAGGATATATAAATATATATATATATAGGCATTTTATTCTAACCATATATATATATATATATATATATATATATAATTCTTAACATGCTACTCGTATATATTTTATTTTAATCATATAATTTAATTAATAAATAACATGCATACAAATTATTATTGACAAAACTTCTCTCCAATCTCAACATTGTACTACGTTTCGAGCGTGGGGTGTCTCGCAAAGCGAAATCCAAACACGGAACCACCCCGTTACACTACTCCTGGACAACGTCGATCCTAGAGATCCATTATGCCACACATAATTATTTGACAAAGTATTTCTCTAATCTCAACACTGCACTGCGTTTCGTGCGTGGGGTGTCTTGCAAAGCGAAATCCAAACAAGGAACCACCCCATTACACTACTCCTTGACAATGTCGATCCTAGAGATCCATAATGCCATACACACCATATTATACTACTACCACTACTACTAAATTTTTTACTTCAATATGAAAACAACTAAAAACTCCAATAATATCCTTGGGATGATGTAACCGAAATACTCCTTAAATGCGATACACCAACCCCCATCAATCTACTGCACCATAATCATCTAAGATGTACTCCATAAAGATTCCATATCCTTTCATCTATAGGATATATAAATATATATATATATAGGCATTTTATTCTAACCATATATATATATATATATATATATATATATATATATATATATATATATATATATAACATCATCCATACCCATGACCAAGTGTACATATCATATCTGATGTACAATGGCCATGCACATAATATACCCGACTATATATCTCGCCGATAAAACTTCACCATGCTATCATCTTCCTAGTGCCCGGCTCACGTAGCAATTGGGGCCACCATGGTGGGACTAAACGACGCCCATCTCGTGGTAAACTCACACAAACGACGTCTCGGGAAGCGATCATTGCTCCTACCGGTAATGAGACGAAACATACCCACCACGTCTCATCCCAAAAATATAAATCACATAATAATACACGGGACGACTATGACCTGGGGAATATCCACACCCTGCTCCTCGAGCCAGGATGCTCACCCTCTGCGCGGAAACTTCCCAATGATAGCATGAGCGGGGTATGCTTAACCACATAAGTACGTATATCGTTCACATGCACAATATACATACATCCATATGACCCCATCATATTATCAATCCCTATACCATCATATAGGGCTTAGATATCCATACCATGTATGTCCACGACACAAATATATCCATATATTCATATCTATATAGATATATATACATATATTCACATATCCATATATCTATATATACAAACTAATTCTCATTCATATGTATAAGATATATATATATATATACACTCGGCTATAAGTATACATAATCCTCAATATACAAGCCGTCACCACAAACTCATTTAATTTACCTCGATATGTGAATACAATCCCTCACTTGAAGCATATCCATCCATTTTCCTATGATCAATAGTCTCCCCAAAACATATGTTTATATTCAACATTTGGGTTATTACCCAAAGGTTCACTGTAAATATAACAATTAATGTACATTCCATCAATATCTGAAAGTACATCAACCCACGATACTTATCTCGATCATACGTAATTACATAATTAATAATCGATGAGCCTCAAGCTCAAACCTAAATTCACTTCTTGGTCCCATTACTTGTTGGAATCCTCAATATTAATCACACCCGGATATACAACGACTATCCCCACTAGATTGGCAACCCACCCTAACTTAGCTGATAGCCTAATCACATGATTCCCAAAATCCCATCCAAGTTTTAATAGCTCTAATGAACCCTAAATCTCCTTACATTCACAATGTATTCCTTAAGTTTATCCTCCCCAAGGATAGAAGACATCTTTCTCTCGTTGGTCCTCAATCATCTCTAAACTCACTTATGACTTCAAGCTAGAACTCCCGTCCTCACTGAGATCCCCCACTATACCTAAGAGTATCCATTATTAATACATATGTATGCAAAAGGGACTATCCCTATACCATTTATAACCATTTCATGATAATCCACCTCTATCATAATAAAATAATCCGCCAATCACTTCAGTCCCATATTCCTTTCATTACTAAAAGAGGCATCCCATCCTCCTAAATCAATTTAACATAGGCCCACAAGTTCCTATTTAACCTAGGGCTCTATTCCTTAAATCTAATATTATAACCTTCCTAAATAAGCCAATTAAGAAAGTGACGCGACTGAAAATGTGTCTCAAAAATGCGTTCACTCTAGGCTCAAGTGCAAGCCTGTCGCTCAAGTAATAATCCGACAAGTGGGGTATCGATCCTCAGGGAAAAAGGGACAACGAAGTTGTGACGACGGGAAAAGACGGAGGAATCCTAACTTTGACTCTAAAAAGAAAGGGAAAATTATTTGATTTTGGGAATGATTATAACTAAATGCAAGTATGAAATTATAAAAAAGATGCAATTACACTAAACTACCTAAAATATGATTGAAAAATAGTGTGAAATTTTTTATTTAAATGATGAGAAAAATAGGACGGGAATACAATCCCCCAACCCTAGTGTAGTGCGGATATAATACTAATATTAAATTTATCTGATTGATTTGACCCGGAATTTAGTACTCCCAAGCATTACGTATACGAGGTTCAAGCCCGCGTCATACTTAATCTGAGGAAGAGTAAATCAGTATCGCGATAGTAGCATTCGAATTGCACTCTAAATCATCACGAGTACCCAGAGGCAAACGAGATATAAAGATCTACAATCGTTGTGCAACTACGCAATACGATCAAGGTCAATCATTAAATTTAGTGGGTTAATTTTATACACACGCACTAACACATTAGGCTGGGTTCATGCATCCCGGCCTTAGGAAATCTAGCCTAACATGTTGAAAAGAATAGAAACAAGGATTAATGTGCAGGAACTCATAATTACTCTAAGGAAAATAACGATTAGGTGCAGAAAAGAATTAGAACTAAAAATTAATCACTAATACTATCCAACAAATAAGTGAAAATAATGAAAGAAACATATACTCACAGAAATCACTGAATAAAATCTTCAATCCTTGAAATAAATCTCAAAATATTAACTAAGCTAGGGTTTCTGGAAAAGAAGAGGTAAAACCTAATAATTCTCCGTGTCTATAACAATACTAAATCGGGTCTTTTATACCCTACAACAATATCGGAAGTCAGCTGCACTAGGAGACTTTTTAGGAAGAGAAAATATTTTCAAATCTCGAAGGCCGGACCGGTCCGGGTCTTAAGGCGGACCGATTTACCCCCAAGGCGGATCGGTATTTTTTATTTTGGGGCGGACCGGTTCTTTTTATTTTTGCCTCCTTCGGTTTGCATGCGATCCGGGGTCTTCTGGAGTTTGGCAAGGCGGAACGGTCTAGGGTAGGGGCGGACCGGTCCGTCTATTTCACTTTTTTTATTCACTTTGACTGCTCATAACTTTTGTTTCGGGATTCCGATTGAGGTTCCGTTTATTCCTTTGTGCTCGTGAATGAGATGTATTCAACTTCTCTTTAGGTATCTCATCCGAATTCCGTGTGAAAATTACACTTTTGCCCTTGAGACCTTTCCTTCTTTCTTTCTTGATTCTACCGATTTCTTTCTTTCGTTTCTTGACATCAAATACCTGCAAAATCACTACAAAATACCAGAAACTCGGTGTAATTGTTAGGATCAGTCAGAAGCACAGTTATGAGATAAATCTAACTCAATTACGTTGTCCGAGGTGATAAGAGTAACTAAATCAAGGGATAAATTAGGAAGAATTTATGCCTAATTAATCCCCCCTAACTTAGAACTTTGCGCGTCCCGAGCAATGTAAAAGAATCCTAGCGTGGATCAACTCTTTGAAAATCATTTTATTGGGATAAAATACCTTTTTCGTGGGCAAGCGATTTCATTTAGCGTATGCAACAAGCCTTTAAACCCCTAGGTCGCCCTAGTAGGATGAGTTGTGTCTCGTGAGGGTTTGCAGAGAATATACCCACAAAATTCGACTCAAAGAACATTCAAAATACGCAAAAATTGTGCAATTCAAAGTTTTCTAGAAAAATAGTCATCATCAAGTCATATTTACAAGTCTCAAATCATAGTGCGTCTGTGCGAAGCCGGAAATATAACCGCCAATTTCCACCGATTGATTATTACGTTACTTATCCGAAAATTCATTTTGATTTCAATTTATCAGGAATGCTATCACAAACGAATCTCTCGAATTATGGCTATTCTCTCGGTATGCGTGATATAAAGAGTAACTATAATGGATGCAAAGTCACGCATACAAGTAGAATGATGGAAATTTCAGAATGATAGGATCTCATCAATGGGTTACGGTTTTAAAAATGGGAACATTGCCTCTTTTTTGCGCATTCAATCTCTTATATTATCTTTTGGTGTATTATCTCTCCACGCGGTAACAAATTTCGCAATTTAGACTCGGTTATGACTTTTTCGGGTTTTAAGGTATATGGGGTAAAATGACAATTGTCGGGAAGGTTGGAATTGGAAAAGTTATTAATGATGTCCATTTTTGCTTTTTTCGGGCTATTGCTCATTTTTTTTTTCTTGCTATTTTTGTTGAGCATATTTATTTTTTTCTTGCCCCTTTTTATGCACTTTCCGGATTTAAATTCTGAATTTTCTCATTTTTCACAATTTCGACTATTTGGGTTTTTCGGGTTATCAAACGAAAGGGACAATTTGTTTGGCTCAAATTGGGTTACAAAAGGGGTAATTTTTCGCTACTTTTTCTGGCCAATATTTTGGGGTGGCAAACGAGGGCCTACTTCATTGCTCAAAATGCCAATTGCGTTACCATATGCTCTTCGAGATGAATTTAAGTTTAGAGATCAATTTGACACGTTTTTTCAAAGCAATATTACACACATTTTTCAAAACCGATCAAAATGAAAGGATTGAGATCCTTGACAACTTTTTAGGCGCTGAAAAGAACTTTGAGTTAACAATTAACTCGGATTGATTTAAAAACTCGCAACATGTGATAGGCTCGAATCTCACTGGGTTTGTTAATCTCCACGCTTATTCGTTAAGTCGTTAATTTTCGTTCAATTTCCATCTTTGGTCAATTTTGGCTTTGTGTACGTTGAATTTTACAACTTGAGACTTCAATTCGACTTTTAATGATATTTTTGAAAAATTTGAATTCCAATTTTTATTTATTTTGAACAAAAAATATTTTTGGGTTTTTCAAAATTTTATGATTTTTTTTGGAAATTTCTGGGCATTTTGGAAAATTTGTGAAGTTTTAGAAATACGCACTTGTGACCCCCCCTAACTTAGACTTTTGCATTGTCCTCAAGCAAAAAGGACTAAAATCTAACTCAAAGCAAATAAAAAGTGCGGAAAAATAAAACAAACAAATAGAGAAAATGCAGTTTTTATTACAACAGGACTGTGTTACATGTGCAGGGGAAAAACATACAACTGTGAACAGGGAAAAATAAAGAAAAAACTTCCAACACTATGTAAGCTTCACCGGGGTGGGGGATGGGAGGAACCGGGCGCGTTGGGGTCATAGGGGTTCTGGTAGTAGGAAGGTAGTGGCTCATTAGGATCCCATATGCGCCGATAGATGTCCGCTTGGAAGCGGAGAACGATGCTCATATCGCGCTCGTAGTTGGTCTGAAAGGTGTTGAAGTTGGTCTCGAGCGCTGACATATGCGCGGATAGATCCGTGTCCTCCCACTCGAAATCTGGGTCGTCTTCCTCGTTGTCGCTCGAGGCAGCCTCCTCTTCGACATCATCACCCCGCCTAGCCTGGAGGACGGCTAGCTGTTTGGCGCTTTTGGTGCGGGTCCCCTGTCCGAAAGGACCGGGGAGGCGCGTATGGTCGCTTGGCGCCTCTATGCCAGCATCCTTAAGGATGGATAAGATCAAACGGGCATAAGGAAGTGGGGCGACGCCCTTCTCATCCAAGGACGCGTTAATGATGTCCGCGTATAGTGTGCGGCCCAAATGGATGGAAGTTTGGGGGTCGAAGAGATGATATGTCAAGGTAGCTTGCCGAGGCCGCATGGCAGAGTCATTGGACGTTTGTAATAGGTTGGTGCACACAATCTGAAATGTAAGGCGCGCTTTCTCGTTGAGGCGTCCAACGGTGACGGTTTGCCCCGCCCAAGCCACGTTCGGTGCAATGCGGGCCATGATAATGTCCTTGTCGATCGGGGAGACGTTTTGGGGATAAGTAAATTCTTGGACATTCGGGACATCAAACTCGGCCAACTTGGCCGTGAGACGGGCCAAGGAAAAGGGTATGGGAGTCCCATCCACGAAAGCTTCGGCCTCGAATTGGCCCGTCCGGACGAGTGTACCATTGAATGAGCGGACTTCGGTTGCCCAAACTGCTTCGTGAGGTTGGTTGAGGAAACGGCACCAGCCCCGAGCCATAAAAAGGGCGGTGACGGAGTTGGGCAGAGCTTCCCATTGGACCGCGCACTCCATATGGAGTTTGCGGCCCAAACCGAAGTATTGAGCGCACCATCGCTCCTCTTGGCGGGAGCGGTATTCACCGTGATCGGAGGGGTGGATCACGGTGGAGTCGTATTTAGTGGGGGCAACACGGGGGGCCATGGAAATAGGAGGGAAGTAGTGCTTGAAAAATTAGAGAGGAAGAAGAGAGTATTTGGGTTGAAGGTGTGAGTAGGAAAGGGGGGATGGGAGGTGTATTTATAGTGGAAAGGGGAGGGGAGGGGTTGGTTTTGGAGGGAAGGGGTTGGGAGGGAAAAGGGGATGAATTTGGGAGGAAAAGGTTGGGTTTGGGAAGAGGAAAAAACGGATTGGAGGGAATGAATGGGATTGGGGGGAAAGGGGGGTGAATCTTGGGAAGGGGAGAAGACAGATCTGAAGAAGGCGGACCAGTCCGGGGTAGGGGCGGATCGGTCCGGCCTTTTGACTTTTCAAATCCTCGACAGGCGGACCGGTTCTTTTAAAAATAAAAGGAACCGGTCCGGGGTCGGACCGGTCCGCCTAAAAAAGGAACCGGTCTGCCCCAGGGTTTTTGGGCTGGACTTCTTCTCCTTCGGTTTTGAGCTCTCTTCTGCAAAAAAAAATTTCACGTTCCCGATATCCTCTCTATCCAATTGAACTAAAGACCCTCTCGATTTCACTGGTCAACACCCTTTGACTCAGAATTCCCAAAACACACGAATGCTTCTCCTGAACGAAACCTGGTCCTAACGACTCTCAAAACACACACGATTCTCACACACACGACTCTCACCCCATACGCATCGGGGGTGAGACGGCCTCACTTCAACAGCTCACTCAACCCCGTAAACGGGGTTCGACAACCAGACGGTGTCGACTTCTTCTGCACAAGCCTCTAGATATGGATTTAGGCGCTGTCCATTCACTTTGAATGTATTTCTCCCTTTTAAATCGTCCAATTCAACAGCTCCATGGGGAAAAAATTCTTCACAACGAACGGGCCAGACCATCGTGACCGTAATTTGCCCGAAAAGAGGTGAAGCCGAGAGTTATAGAGGAGAACTTTTTTCCCGGGGAGAAACTCCTTTCGTCGAATGATGCTATCATGAGCGAGTTTCATCCTCTCTTTCAAAATTTTGGCATTCTCATATGCATCATTGCGTAGTTCTTCTAACTCATTCAATTGAAGCTTGCGGGCTTCACCGGCCTTGTCCATGGCATAATTTAATTGCTTAATCGCCCAATATGCCTTGTATTCGAGCTCCACGGGAAGATAGAAAGGTTTTCCATACACAAAGAGAAAAGGGGACATGCCGAGTTGGTTCTTATATGTGGTACGATAGGCCCATAGCGAATCGTTCAATCTAAGGGAGCAATCTTTTCGGGTAGGATTGACAGTCTTTTCGAGAATGTTCTTGATCTCCCGATTCGCTAGCTCAGCCTGCCCATTCGTTTGCAGGTGATACATCATTCCAACCTTGTGAACGACACCATACTTTCTCATGAGATTCGCGAATGGCTTATTGCAAAAGTGGGTGCCATTATCGCTAATTATTGCCTTCGGTGCACCGAAATGGGAAAGTATGTGTTCCTGCAGGAACTTTATCACCACTTTTTTGTCATTAGTCTTGGTAGATATAGCTTCCACCCATTTAGAAACGTCGTCTACCGCGACGAGGATGTATAGGAAACCAAAGGATGGAGGGAAAGGACCCATGAAGTCAATACCCCAACAGTCGAATATCTCAATGATGAGTATAGGGGTAAGAGGCATCATGTCTCGTTGAGTAATGGCTCCCATCCTTTGACACCTATTGCATGATTTGCAAGCATCGTTCACATCCCGGAAGATTGTGGGCCAATAGAGGCCGCATTGCAGAATTTTAGCGACCGTCTTTTTCGTCGAAAAGTGGCCTCCACAAGCTTCGGAATGACAAAACTGGATGACTTTTGGGATTTCGTCATCCGGTACACATTGTCGGATGATTTGGTCTTCACAGTATTGAAAAAGGAATGGATCATCGTAAAAGAACATGCGCGACCAAGTAAGAAATCGCTTCTTATCTTGCGGTGTCCAGCCGGGAGGGACGACTCCCGTGACAAGATAGTTTACTATGTTCGCAAACCAGGGATACGAAGAGGTAGCGAAAAGCTGCTCATCCGAAAAATGTTCGTCTATGGGTACGGGATCACTAGGTACGTCAGACAAAAGCCGAGATAAATGGTCGGCAATGACGTTTTCTACTCCTTTCTTATCTTTGATGGAGAGATTGAACTCTTGTAGGAGTAGGATCCACCTTATGAGGCATGGCTTGGCATCTTTCTTCGCAAGTAGATATTTCAACGCCGCGTGGTCGGTGAAAACAGTAATAGGAGAACCAATGAGATATGACCGAAACTTATCAAGGGCAAAGAATACCGCTAGTAACTCTTTCTCCGTGGTCGAGTAATTGAGCTGACGTCCGGTAAGAGTTCGGCTAGCGTAGTAGATGACATGAGCTTGCTTATCTTTTCGTTGGCCCAAAACAGCCCCGATCGCGTAATCGCTGGCATCACACATAAGTTCGAATGGTAAGGACCAGTCGGGAACTTGCATGATGAGAGCGGACACAAGCATGTTCTTCAATTTGTCAAAAGAGCTTTGGCATGCTTCCGTCCACTCAAATGCGGCGTCCTTCATGAGTAAGTTGCTTAAGGGCCTAGCTATGGCGCTAAAGTCCTTAATAAACCTTCGATAAAAACCCGCGTGGCCCAAAAAGGAGCGCACGTCTTTCAGCGATTTCGGTGGGGGAAGGTCAGCTATGACATCTATCTTTGCCCTATCAACTTCTATTCTGTTGGATGATACAATGTGGCCAAGAACTATTCCCTCGGTGACCATGAAATGGCACTTCTCCCAATTCAGCACTAAGTTCTTTTCCACGCATCGGGTAAGTACTTTTTCCAGTTTGTCTAGACAATGATCAAAAGAGGTGACAAAAGTGCTGAAATCGTCCATGAACACTTCGAGTCCTCTCTCGACCATGTCGCTAAATAAGCTCAACATGCACCTTTGAAAGGTCGCGGGTGCATTACCCAAGCCAAATGGCATACGTTTGTAGGCAAACGTGCCAAAAGGGCAAGTGAAGGTCGTCTTCTCCTGGTCAAGTACATCTACCTCAATTTGGTTATACCCGAAATAATCATCAAGGAAGCAATAGTAAGGGTGGCTCGCTACTCTTTGAAGCATTTGATCAATAAATGTCAAGGGGAAATGGTCTTTCCTGGTTCCCTCATTGAGTTTCCGGTAATCAATGCAAACGCGCCACCCGGTGGTGGTACGTTGGGGAACCAACTCTCCCTTGGCATTCTCAATCACAGTCATACCCGACTTCTTCGGGACAACTTGAATAGGGCTTACCCACTTGCTATCCGAGATTGGGTAGATGATCCCGGCATCCAACAATTTGATTCTTTTGGTTCTCACAACTTCTTTCATGTTGGGATTCAGTCTTCTTTGCATTTATCTAGAAGGTTTGACATCCTCTTCGAGATGGATCTTATGAGTGCAAATTAAAAGACTTATCCCCTTCAAATCAGCTATGCACCAACCAAAAGCACTTTGATGCTTCCTCAGAATTTTCAATCATTTACCCTCCTGTCCTTCATTTAGGCTAGAGGAGATAACAACAGGAAATGTCTCATCCTCTCCTAGATATGCATATTTAATATGGGAGGGAAGTTTCTTTAACTCGAGGGTTGGAATTTTTTCACTGGAGGGAACCATGTGCTTATCCCTAGGAGGTAATTCCTCGAATCTAGAAACCCAATTAACCTCTCTCACGTCCTCATCCGACTTACTCTCATCGAGTAGCTCGCTCAACTCTTCAACCTCCCTCTCGAAGGCGGTGTACGTCCCCTCACTCTCGTGTCTCACCGCTAAACAGGATTATAAAGCATCACCACAGTAATTCTCCTTAAAGTACTCCTCTACCATCTCATCTATGAGGCTAACCGCGTGAAGATCGTCTTCCTCCCCTGCATTTTGGGCTATGTGGAAGATGTTGGTTTCCAAGGTCATGTTCCCAAATGTGAGTTGCATTCTCCCATTCCTAGTATTGATGATTGCGTTAGCCGTAGCTAGGAAAGGGCGCCCAAGGATGATGGGAACATGATTACTCGAGTGGAAGGAGGGCTCCGTGTCCCAAATGAAAAAATCCACTGGAAAGTAGAAAGTGTCAACTTGAACGATCACGCCCTCGACTATACCTCGTGGGATCTTCACTGTCCGATTCGCTTATTGGAGAGTGACCTTCGTGGGCTTGAGGTCGCCCAAGTCAAGTTGCCTATAAATGGAGTAAGGGAGTATATTTACGCTTGCTCCCAAGTCAAGTAAGGCTTTTTGAATTTTATTCTCCCCAATGATGCAGGATATGGTGGGTGCATCGGGATCTTTGAATTTAGGCGGGAGTTCATTTAGTAGGATAAAGCTCACATTTTGTGCTACAAAGACGTTCTTCTTCACTTTCATCTTTCTCTTAACCGTCAACAGGTCTTTGATAACTTTGCCATACGCTGGAATTTGTTTAATGGCCTCAAGGAAGGGTAAATTAAGCTTGACCTGCTTTAGCACTTCTAGCACATCATCACGGGGATTTCCTCTGTGGGAGGGAATCAACCTTTGAGGAAACGGTGCCGCGAAAGGCGGTTTCACTACTACCTCTGGCCCACTAGCAGCTTCTTGGTCACTCTCATTCAAGGGGACATCTTCGGCCTCTTTCGTGCCAGGCAAAATCTCCTTGGCTTTCGTTGCGTCGGGTGGGGGAGGTGATAAATCAACAACTCTCCCACTACGAAGAGTGGTTACATCTTGACATTGCTCCTGATGTTCAGTGGAGGTGGAGCTAACGCTAGGTTGACCTTGGGGGGTCGTTGGCCTTGGGCAGGAAACTTGCCCTTCTCTTGAACACTTAATGAGGATTGTATTTTAGACAGATTTGCATTTATGTCGCCAATCAGACGATCATATTTGGCAATGGTTGCGGTCTGGCTTGCGATGAATTGATTCATGGTATCCTCGAGAGTTCTCCGCTGTGGCGGGATATAATATCCTTGAGGTGGCGGTGCTTGCACATGTCCTTGCATGTGTGGATCTTGTTGAAAGTTTTGTGGTGGAGGAGGGGCAACATGCGAAGGAGGGTTCATTGCGGCATGTTGTTGCCCATAGCTAAAATCGGGATGATTTTTCCATGAAGGGTTGTATGAATTCCCGTGCGGGGCATCGAAATTACCATTAAAACCTCCTACACCACTAACTTGCTCTTGAAGCATTGCTTTGTAGGCGGGTATCATCGGGCATTCCTCAGTTGAATGTCCCGCCCCACAAATAGCACACACCTTTACAACTGGGTTTGGAATGGGTCCAGCTGGTCCTTTTCCATATATCTCGCACAGATCTCGAAATCCTATCTCAAGAGTCTCTAATCGGCTATCCATTATAGAATTCTTATCTACATGGAATAGGCCGGATGCTGACGGAGTGGTGGTCGCTTGTCTATTTCGATTTTGAGTGTTGGGATCATAAGTGTCCCAGGATTGGGTAGTCTCGGCGATATACCTCAAGTGAAGCTCAGCATCCTGGGCATCTAAATCGATAAACGGACCACTTCCCATTGTTTCAACAAGTTGTTTGGAGTTAAGATTCAACCCATTATAGATAAAAGAGATGACTTGCGCTAAATCAAATCCATGATTGGGGCATGAAGCAACTAACTCGTTGAAACGTTCATAACATCGATGAAATGGCTCATTTTCAGCTTGTCTGAATGCCTGAATTTGAGCCTTTATGGAGATTGTTCGATGTGGTGGGAAGAATTTCTTGAGAAATTTCGACTGTAGCTCATTCCAGGATGGAATCGAGCTTGGAGGTAAAGACCATAACCAGGCCTTAGCTTTATCTTTAAGCGAGAAATGGAAGAGTTTGAGACGGATTACCTCTTGTGTACAGGTTTGATCATTGACAGTATCACACACGTCCTCAAATTCCCTAATATGGAGGTATGGCTTTTCAGAATCCATACCGTGGTAATGCGGTAGCATCTAGATCATCCCATTTTTTAAACGGAATTGTTCGGCATTATACAGGAGTATAATGCATCCCGTAGTGACAGTACGCTCGGGATATAATAACTCTCTAATCAGATGGTATGGGGGCTCTTCCTCACCGGAGGGTGCACTGCCGTATTGTGACATCTCTCCTTCACTTATTGGCTCGGTGTTCTCACTGGGCGTGCTCGAAGTGTGTCCTAAGAAGGGAAAGGTAGTGTTATCGGAGACTGAGTGCGACGGTGTGGGAGGTGGGATCCAGAACTGTGGGGCGTTTGGAGTGTCGGGACTATCAGGATTATACTCAACAATTGGATTTTAGTGAATTTTAGTTGGAGTATTATGGGGTGTGGGAGTGGTTTCAGATTTTTGCATTAAAGCTTAGGAGATATGATGGTGAATCTTTTTTTTGTGCTTTTCGAATTTTTTATGTTTTTGGATTTTTTTGAATTTTTGGTCAAAGCTTTGGATTGACTCAATCTAATCCTAAGTCTACCTAATTCTCCGGCAACGGCGCCAAAAACTTGAAGCGACTGAAAATGTGTCTCAGAAATGCATTCACTCTAGGCTCAAGTGCAAGTCTGTCGCTCAAGTAATAATCCGACAAGTCGGGTATCGATCCTCAGGGAAAAAGGGACAACGAAGTTGTGACGACGGGAAAAGACGGAGGAATCCTAACTTTGACTCTAAAAAGAAAGGGAAAATGATTTGATTTTGGGAATGATTATAACTAAATGCAAGTATGAATTTATAAAAAGATGCAATTACACTAAACTACCTAAAATATGATTGAAAAATAGTGCGAAACTTTTTATTTAAATGATGAGAAAAATAGGACGGGAATACAATCCCCCAACCCTAGTGTAGTGCGGATATAATACTAATCTTAAATTTATCTGATTGATTTGACCCGGAATTTAGTACTCCCAAGCATTACGTATACGAGGTTCAAGCCCGCGTCATACTTAATCTGAGGATGAGTAAATCAGTATCGCGATAGTAGCATTCGAATTGCACTCTAAATCATCACGAGTACCCAGAGGCAAACGAGATATAAATATCTACAATCGTTGTGCAACTACGCAATACGATCAAGGTCAATCATTAAATTTAGTGGGTTAATTTTATACACACGCACTAACACATTAGGCTGGGTTCATGCATCCCGGCCTTAGGAAATCTAGCCTAACATGTTGAAAAGAATAGAAACAAGGATTAATGTGCAGGAACTCATAATTACTCTAAGGAAAATAACGATTAGATGCAGAAAAGAATTAGAACTAAAAATTAATCACTAATACTATCCAAGCAATAAGTGAAAATAATGAAAGAAACATATACTCACAGAAATCACTGAATAAAATCTTCAATCCTTGAAATAAATCTCAAAATATTAACTAAGCTAGGGTTTCTGGAAAAGAAGAGGTAAAACCTACTAATTCTCCGTGTCTATAACAATACTAAATCGGGTCTTTTATACCCTACAACAATATCGGAAGTCAGCTGCACTAGGAGACTTTTTAGGAAGAGAAAATATTTTCAAATCTCGAAGGCCGGACCGGTCCGGGTCTTAAGGCGGACCGATTTACCCCCAAGGCGGATCGGTATTTTTTATTTTGGGGCGGACCGGTTCTTTTTATTTTTGCCTCCTTCGGTTTGCATGCGATCCGGGGTCTTCTGGAGTTTGGCAAGGCGGAACGGTCTAGGGTAGGGGCGGACCGGTCCGTCTATTTCACTTTTTTTATTCTCTTTGACTGCTCATAACTTTTGTTCCGGGATTCTGATTGAGGTGCCGTTTCTTCCTTTGTTCTCGTGAATGAGATGTCTTCAACTTCTCTTTAGGTACCTCATCAGAATTCCGTGTGGAAATTACACTTTTGCCCTTGAGACCTTTCCTTCTTTCTTTCTTGATTCTACCGATTTCTTTCTTTCGTTTTTTGACATCAAATACCTGCAAAATCACTACAAAATACCAGAAACTCGGTGTACTCGTTAGGATCAGTCAGTAGCACAGTTATGAGATAAATCCAACTCAATTACGTTGTTTGAGGTGCTAAGAGTAACTAAATCAATGGATAAATTAGGAATAATTTATGCCTAATCATAAAGCCCCTAAGAATAACACTCCAAAAGAAAAGGGGTAAAAGAATTTCCCATTCTTAGGCTAAAAACAGGGGACCGGTAGACCGGTCCCAGACCCCCGATCGACCGCGGGTCCAAATTTTGCCTACGAAGAAATGCAGTAGGCTTTTTCCCTAAGGCGCAGTCGACTGGTCCCCTGGGCACGGTCGACCGGCCATACCAATTCTCTTGGTCGATTTCCCATTTTCAGCAAACCCTAAATCCTCATACACCCAAATATCATCACCAAGACCCCAAATCTTTAACCTAATAATATTATTAACTTGTAAACTCATCCTACATCTCATCCCAACAATTTATATGTCATTAAACCCATGTATAAACATTGATTTCAAGATTTAAACCCAAAAATCTAGGTTTTGATATTTATACCCCAAAATCCATTTCTTTAACCCACAAATTTGAAATCAAATACACAAATGACTTATTTAGCAAGATTAAACACTTGCCTCAGATTTGTAGAGGTTGGATCGTCCTCGATGTCGCGGTTGGGCCGGGATCTCCAAGCTTTTCTTCCTCTCTCTCCTATTTTCTCTCTTCTCTTCTCTTTTCTTTTCTTTCTCTCTTTCTCTAAATGAGAATGGCTTGATCCGTAAGCCTTAAAATCCCTTAAAACAATAAACCCAATTTTAAATGTTAATACACAATTTAAATGACTCGTTTACTCCAATACGAGCCAAACTGACTTAAAAACATTCCGGAGCCGAAATAAAACCCAATGACAGTCATTTTGATCATCTCGACCCTTCCGGGATCGATGGTACCCTCAAAATCATCATCCGGAATACTGTAAAACGTCCTTTATTTTTGGACTTCAATTCCCAAATTTTAAAATTCTCCAATTCAATTAAATTTTATTTTCCCAAAAATTTAATTTCTCAGTCTCAAAAATCATGGGGTGTTACATTTGGGTCGGGATTAATACCCATTATAAGTTAAACAAGTTTTTAAATAACCCATTTTGTTCATCCAAAGTTTAACCTATAAGCCGCACTTCTATATAGAGAAGATACTGAGGCCAAGAGATGGAAGGAGATTAAAGATCCAAGAAGAGAGGATTTCAATCTTCATTTTAAGGCAAGAATTCTCTTCCTAAAATTAACTTTCAATATACTTCTTAATTCATTGGCATATTTTTTCATGTAATTCCTGGGTTAGAATATATGATTTGATGATGATAGTATATAATTAAACCTTATGCATGTAGGGAATAAATATGAATTTGATGTTTAATGATTAAACAAATTGATGTTAAATCCAAAAATTTACAATTGAGTAAATCTTGAAATAGACATTAGAATCCATATTGTAGGACCTTTAATAGATGATCAATATTATTCATGTATAGAGACTTCAATCTGAGCATGGTAAAATATGAATATGGATGCAACAATAGTGGATAGTTAATTAAGGAGTCATTAAAAGAGGTTTATATTATGTAGAAATTTTTAGAAAAAATCAGTCACTTCGAGACTATTTTGGATTTGGTATACCTCGGAATATAGCATTTTGGAAAAAAGAGAATCCTATTTAAATTAAGCTAAGAACGCGTGGAAAGTGGTTTTGTAATTTTTAGAGTTGTGATGAATATTTGATGATTATTCATGCTGAAAAATTCTGAATCGAATATGAGATTTGAAGTTATTTTTGGAAAAGTATATCTATGAATTTATCTTTTGTCGAAAAAGAAGGTCCTAATTAAATTGAGTTAAGAATGTTTAAGCCTTGTTTTCGTAATTTTTTGAGTTTCGGTGAATATTTTATGATTATTTTCTGAACAGTACATAGGGCTGAAATTCCTACTAAATTGTTGAAAATCGATCGACTTTCTCGTTTTTCTTAGGTTTAAACAGTAATTTAAAGATTGTGTTAACGAGCGTAATTTATGATTTTTACCTCATTAGGTAGAGTAACTCGGTGGGGAAAACTCTGAACATTAATTAGGTAAATGTGTTTGGAGTTAAACCCGAAATCATATACGCGAAAATTAACAATATTATTGAGTGATTATTGGATATGTGATTTACTTGGTGGTGAAATGAAAAAATAAATATATATATACGTTATGAGTTGTCTTATATGTAGTAAAAAATAGATGGAATCATGGGTTGGAGGCGGAATAAACTAATAGTTGAATTTATGAAAGATATTATTCAAAAATTTGTGAGACTCATTAGGGTGTAATTATAGGGATAATTACTTATACATGTGCTAAAATATGTATTTGTTATTTGTGTGAACATACCCATATTCGTGAACAGTCTATCGGTTGGGGTTGCATAGGTGTCGGGACCGTATCACGCATCGACAGAGGTAGAGTAGGCATTATATAGGTTATTATGTTAGGTACTATGTGACAACGCTACTTATGAGGAGGTAGGTATAGATGCTGGGATCCATTGCCATCATCGGGGGTATGGACCATGCAATGGTGTAACGCGAAGGGTTTACCCACTTGTATATGTTTTGTGATGTCCATTTGGATGAGGGACTCCTCCAGAGTTAACGATACAACACGAATGTGACACTGAAGGTAGATGACTTTATGTATTGTATATATGTAAATACATATATAATTATATACATCAATTGAGGTAAACCACTGTAGTCTAATGATGTAGACAATTGATAATGAACTTAATACTATGTAAATGCATAATGGATGATATGTCATTTCTTGTGGGTAGTATTGTAGGGGTTATTCTTGGGACTGGGAGCATATGTATAGATGATTCGCTCCAGTTCATGACTCGCACTAGATGTAATAAAAATGGTATCTTATCGTGGTGTTTATTATATTGTATAATTGGGATTTGGGTTAGCATGCGTTTAGTATTATACTTAGATGAGAGGTGAGGTACTTAATGCATGCGAGTGTCGATGGGTGGTACATACTTTGAATTAACTATATTATTGTATCTTAATTTCGTAAGTTAATTCTTTTAACTCTAGGTCGCTGACCCAAATTATAAAAATATTTTCCCCTTAGGTTTACATAGACATGGACAATAGGGCTAACAGATGATCGGACTTGCGACCATATTTGTACATCTTATACCTCAGTTTGTTTGACTCTAGCATAGGTTGCTATTTCCATTTTAGTCAGTTTATTATTTTAAATATTGTTTGGGCATAAGCTCGGAGTTTATTATTATTTAGCCATTTGAGACAGTCGTATTTACTTCGAGTTTTATTTTATTTATGTGTTAATTGTTGGACTTAGTATTTTCTCATTTATCACTTAAAATGGTTTTATCGTGCTTGTGGTTGTAAAAGTATAAATGTTTTATTGTGGTTTGAGGCTGAGAATGATATAGATTGATAGACAAGACCCATCTTCGATGTATTATGTCTAACCAATCTTTACCTGGAAAATGGGGGTTGTTATAAAAAATTGTAAATTTTAAAATGCTACAACAGTTATAAGGCTAAAATTGTAGATGCACTAATTAATCCAATTATGCTCCTACGTTTTTAAACTTCCACTATGGGTCTTTTTTTAAGCAATTGTGTTCTCCGTAATTAACACATCCTTTGAGAATCCTTTTACAAAAATAAGCAACATCAAGGCATCCATCTGCACATATCCTAAAGAATATAAGGAAATATTTGGATTCGAAGAGTGAAAAAAAAGTTGAAGCACTTTATTTGTGATTTTTAATGCAATTTGTATTCCCTCCTTTTGGGTTTGGTAGTTCAATATTTAATTTCAATATATTGTATTTCAGGGACAACCTTTTGTCGGAACAACACCGGTAAAGTTTGTGTTATTTCTATTTTTATGTTCATAAACATTGCATACGAATCGTGTGTGCCTTACCACTCGTTAAATCACTGAGAAGAGTGATAATTACGAGGAAGAAGTAGACATTTTACCTCCATTACGAATATGCACCATCAATTCATTCAGCATAGACTTCATGTCTTGCATATCCAACTCCATCTTTTGGTTTTGTTATTCTATCTTGATGTTCAGCTGCTTCATCTCATTATCATGTTACTCGGATTGTTATGCCTTCCTTCTTAACTCATCTAACTCTATTTTATTTTTTTGATGGTAAGATAATGAAGTTGGTTTTGGACTCGACCCTTAACCACATAGCGATGCAATGGGTAACCAAAGAGAAATCTGAGAGAGTGTAACGTAACTATGGGGAACTGAAGAGTAAAAAGAGTTAAGGTAGCAAAAATTTGGGAGGGGATGGAGGAGTGTTTCACGACTTTGTTAGTTCCTTTATTTTTTTGCACAGTAATCATAAATTTTGGTTTACTTTCCTTAATTCTCTTAATCATAAAATTTGGTTTATTTTCCTTAATTATCTCCTTGTTTTATCTGTGCAAATAAATGGTACCAAAAAGTTAGTGTGTAGTACCTTAATTTTTCAAAAGGTTTATTGTATTATATTGTGCATATCAATCGCATTTTAGTAAAGGTCTCATGAATCATGTGCCAATGTAAAAATTAAACAATTTTGCGAATATTTTCATAAATTTTGAAAGTTTGAATTTTTCAACCTTGAAAGAAAAGGGAATAAATAAAAAGTTAAGAATTGAATTGAAAAAGAAGACAATTTTATGAATTCTTAAAAGATATGAAAAATAATAATACAAAATATTCAGAGACAATACATAATAAATTGTCAATAATCTACGTCATTCATAGACAACTTATTTATGTCATTAAATTAACAACTACAACCAATATAGTGACGCAATATGATGCTTTTGCTAAACATAGTAATTAGTAGAAAAAATAAGTTTGTGACTAAAGATTTCTACACAAAAATTGGAAGTCATTATATCCTATTGAAAATAAAATATTGTCACTAAAGACCAAACTAGTCACTAAATTTCTTGAAATGTTGCCATTTTTTTTAACTAAGAGGGATGGGCACCCATGAATTTATTAAATATAATAAAAGAGAAAATCCCTCTTAGTGGCTTACATAAAAATAAGGGGGCATGACAACCAAACCTTTAAAAACTAAAATAACCACCAAATAGCTATGTAAGTAGCCAAAAGGTTGGAAGTAACTAACTCTTTGGGACATGCCTCAAAACACAACAATAAAAAATATAATATTAAGACAATTTAAAATGAGGAGAAGTTGACAGGTCTTTGGCAACCTAAGAATGAATTTCAGAAGGAGCAGACCACCACCATCGAATCTCGGAATCATTAGTCCCCATTTTAGTAAACAAATCAACCATTGTATTCCCCTCCCTATAAATGTGTGAGCAAATGAAATTCATATGGGATATGATAAATCTGCAGTTCAACCATCTAACTCTAAGTTGCCATGGGGGTTTAAAATTTTCGTTTTGGATGCACTGTAAAAGAAACATAGAGTTTGCTTCTAACCACAAGTTAAGCCATTTGTACTTCCATGCAATTTCTATACCGAAAATGACTGCATACAACTCTGCATCAAAAGCAGTATGTATTAGCACAAAAGAACCCTCAAACAAAGCCTCTATAATTTCGAAATACTCCACTTATAGTATCCAAGTGAGGATCACTTCAAGACATCCCATCAGTATTTAATTTTGTCCATCCTCTAAGGGGGGTACCATCTAACTTCAATGATTTTAGGATATTTTTCGTTTTTCATTTAATCTTTAAAAAATAAGGAATTTCCAGGTCAGAAACCACATTATGCATATAGCCCTTGCAAAACCTAACCATAAAAGACACTATATTTATCAACGAATTGATGCATGAATTAGAGGATGGAGTTATACCATAAAATAAGGACTGATCCCTAGGCTTCCAATTAATATCAACAGCTCCTAGAATGCAAGCAAACCAAATATTTCTCAGTTGAGGACTAAATTTTCTACTGATCACCTTACACCAAAGGTTCGTGATTGAATTTTCACACACGCTGATTTGAAAAATGTCAGAGATCCACTCCCATATGACATAAGCAGAACTGTAATAAATGAAAAGATGTTTCATGATTTCCACATTTGACTTAGAAAGCTCACACATGAAGGTTAACTTGAAGCCTTTCGACTAAAGAACGTCCCGAGTTGGTAGTTTCCCATAAATTAATTTCCACACGGTAAAAGAAATTCGAGGAGGAATATGCATATGCCAAACGAGTTCCAACAACTTGTTTGAATTTTGTTTGACTCTGCAGAAGTCATAAGCGTCTTTGAAGTTGAGGAAACCGTTGTGAGAGTGAGGCCAAATTAATTTTCCTTAAAGGTCAGCTAGAGGAAGGTCCAAATTTTGAGGGGCAGCATCAATTAATTGAGGAATTGGAGTTCCCAACCAATTATCAGTCCACAAACGCACTATATCACCATTACCAATTTTCCATTCTGCATTAAGCTTAACCACAGCAAAAATATTCTTATATCCTGGCTAGGTTGAACTTATTTTATAGCAACCTTCATCTCCCAAAGTATTAAACCTATACTTGATAAAATCAGACCAAGTGGAGGGAGTAATAATAGTATCCCACGTGTTTTTCAAGAGATTAGCCTTATTTAAATAAATAAGACTCTTTAAATTCAGGCCCCCTTCTATTATGGGAGAGCAACAATTTTTCCAACTAACAACCACTGTCTTCCTTTTTAAAATTGAACCAGTCCACATAAAACATCTAATCCTTTTTTGCACCTTCTTGAGAAGAAAATTAGGACACTTGTAAACCATAAAACTATGGAGGAACATCGGTTGAACCACAAATTTTATCAGCTCCAATCTACCAGCTATAGATAACATCTTACCTTTGCCATCATTCTAATTTTGATTTAGCTTTATCTAAAATGCATTGAAGATGTCTACATCTAGGCCTGCCTTTAAAAATTGGGACCCCAAAATATATGAAAGAATGATCACCCTCCTTTATATGTGGTTGATAACAAATTTCATTTTTCCTAGGCAAAGCACCCTTTCCAAAATAAACACTGCATTTATTTGGACTAATTATCTGACCAGAACACTGACAATATTCAAAAAAGTTATCCATTACATGAGCAAGGGAGGATTGATTTCCCCTATAAAAAGACAAAATATCATCTGCATAAAAGAGGTGAGAAACAACTTTGAATCCACGAGGGGAAGCAATGCATGAAATATCACCATTTTGGATCTTATAAAGATGGTGTTTGCTAAGAACTTCTTCCGCCAAACAAAAAAGGAGAGGGGATAATGGATCACCTTGTCTAACACAACAAGAGCAAGAGAAATAACCCGTTGGAGAGCCATTGATGATGATAGACAAGTTTGTTGACTTTAAAATAGTAGATTTCCATTTAATGAAAGTGTTGCCGGATCCAAAAGCTTCCAGAGTCTTCATTAAAAAAAACAATCAATGGTATCAAAAGATTTTGATATATCAAATTTTATCCCAACATTACCACCGAGACATTTGTAGTCCAAGAGATTGAAGTTTTCAAACTCCAGAGAGATTGAATGGGAGATGCTTCTGCCCGGAATAAAAGTTGTTTGATTGTGCGATACAATTCTAGCAGCAATGGGAGAAAGTCTATTTTGCCAAGATCTTGGTAATAATTTTGAAAGGAAAGTTAGCCATTGCAATCTGTCTAAAAAAATTTAAAGAATCAGCCCCAAAAACTTTAGGAATAAGAGCAATGAGATTGGAGTTAAAACCATCTGGAATCCAATTATGGACGAACAACTTGTAACAACTTTGCAAACATCAAGATGAATGATATCCCAGTATTTTTGATAAAACAGCTCACCAAAATCGTCTAGACCAGGAGCAACTAAAGCATTCATTGAGAAGACAGTGTTTTTAATTTCTTCAGAAGATGGGATAGAAGAAAGAAAGCAATTATCCTGCTCATTGACCAAGAGGGGAATAACCTTGCCCATTAATCCATTATCAACAGTAGAATCATTAGACTTGTAGAGGGAAGAAAAATAATCTACACTATGAGACTGGATTTGAGACATATCAGTAATCTGGACACCATCTTTGTTTAGGCAGTTAATTGAGTTATGAATTCTCCGATATTTAAAATGCTTGTGAAAGAACACCGTGCAACGATCCCCATTTAGAATCCAATTACACCTTGCTTTATCCTTCTAGAAGCACTCTTCTTCTTTCAAGGCCTGATTGAGGACTGCTAAAGCATGTGATTCAGTATTATTTCTATCTCGTTAAGGACCATATTTATCTATCTCAAGTTGAACAACTCGAAGATTTTCTTTCTTTATAAGCAGATTTTCATTAATGTTGCCAAAAGTCTCAACATTCCATTTTTTAAGAGAAGTTCTGAGAAACTTGAGTTTTTGCATGAGCACAAACATTGGACAGCCACATGGGTTAGCTTCTGACCAGCTATGATTCACCACCTGCATACAATTTTCATGCTCCAACCAGACAGAGAGAAATTTAAATGGTTTAGGACCTCATTGTACTCGAGAATCAGCTTGAAAGAGAAGCGGGTGATGATCTAAATAATTAGTTACGAACGTAATGTTGTCACTATAAGTTACTATAATGACAACATTATGTCTTTGCCACTGTATATCCCAAATTTGCTGACATTATTATTTTTGTTACTAATAATTCTATTTAGTGACAATTTTATGTTGCCAATAAAAATTTTTGCCACTAAATCCCAAATTTCTCGGAGTTAGCATATTATTATTTCTTTTAGGGGAATATACCAAATAGTCTCTCGATCATTTTTTAATACACGTTTAATTCATGCATTTTTATTTTGCTTCAAAAAGTCCTTCACCATGCCGCTGATGCGAACCTTTAAAAACAAGAGAATATTAATTAAATGGGTGTTTGAGGGACTTTTTGATACAAAATAAAAAATTTAAATTAAATGTATATTAAAAAATATTTGAGTCATTTTTTTATATTTGACCGCTTCTTTTAAACTTTAACACCATGGGCATAGACAAATTATTGCACAAGCAAAGCCATATTAAACAAAATACACATTTCCTTCCAACACAATGGGCACAGAAAAATTATTACACACACGAAGCCATATTAAAGCAAAATACACCTTTCCTTTTACCAAAGTTCTACATCCATCAATTTTATTGTACAAATCAACAAATAAAATGACATGAACTTCAGCAAACTTAACGAAAGGATATAAACCCACGAGTAACAAGACTCATATTACCGTAGCTAAAGAAAAAAACCAATCACAACTGTCGAAACACATTATTGTTTTACTTCAACAGCCAATCATAACTCTTGAAGACAGAATACTGCTTTACTTAGTGGGCAGCACTGGTTTTTTCACTCTCTTTCTTCTCTTCATCTTTGGAATGGTGCCCAGAAATCTTGTCCTTGATTTTTTCAAGAATTCCCTTTTTCTCCTTAGCCTCACCGTCGGTAGTGGCGCACTCAGCCACTGGAGCCGGTGAAGATAGAGGAGGTTCCATATCGTCGCTTTTGTGGCCTGGTAATTTGTCCTTGGCCTTATCTAGGAAACCAATTTTTTCGTCTTGTTCAATAGTTGGCTTTGCATGGGCTTCATAATTGGTTGTTGGTACGAACGAGACGTCCTCCTGGTTATCAACATCATTCCCTGATATTTTCTCCTCAATCTTTTCTGCGAATCCCTTGGTTTTCTTCTTCCTCACTGCCCCTTCTTCTACTTCTTCCTCATCACTCGACTGCAAATTTTTAGATCAATTAATCTACTAGTATATCTCCTTTTTTGGAAGAATCTATTTTTTAGAACGTGCCAACAAAATTTCATGATAGAGCAATTAACCGAATGAATTTGGAACAAAATAGTGTAAAATTTAACAAATACATAGATGCTAATAAAATAAAGAGCATTGTTAGGAACATCCTTTCAAGACATAGTGATGTCATAAACATTGAGTGGCGCCTGCATGACATGAATTTCACTAAAAATATTACTCAATGTGATTAGGCCTCTCAATGGATCGGAATTGATTTAAATCCGAATCCGAATCCGGATCCAATCCATTTAAGCGGATATGAATCATGCCTAAAATCCGATTATCCGATTACTTAGTTTATTAGATGGAGCGGATTTGAATTCATGTATATATAATTTTTAGTTAATATATATTGTATTTAATAATATTTTAGATATATATTATAAAAGTTCTTTATTTTATTGTCTGTTTTTTTTTTAGAATATTTGCAAAATAAATTTATGAAATAAGAGTTGAAAATCAAAATGTTGCAAATCAATTGGTCAAAAGTATACTAGATTGGATAATCGGATTAACGGATAGGATCCGAATCCGTTTAACATAAATGAATATGGATTTGGATTTGCCTGATCCGATCCGAATCCGATCCGTTTACATGCATAAGTGTGATTATGACCGATGTGAATGACATCGTCATCGAATCTCAAAATTAAATTCAGAGTAGCAAATTTCATTAAAAAATAGAAAAAATCAAAAGATTCTTATTCTTCCACATTTCTTTTTGAAAAACACTATCTTTAAGAGTGAATAGATCCACCATATTAAAGATTTCTCAAATGCATCTACCATATCAACTGATTTCCTAAATCCTTTCATAATTAAAAATTGATTTGAAAAATCTGATTCTCCCGCAAGACTAAATGTGTAAAAATTTCAAAACTATTGTCATTGGAAAACTTGGGGACGTGGACTTCTTTTTAATGAAAAAATGTGCAAGGACGTGTTAAATTTAAGCCTAAAAAACTCATACATTTGCGTAAAATTTTAAATCCACCTCTCATTATAAAAATAATTTTGGAACTTTAATGACAACAGTCATCTAAACCCATAATATAGTAGTCATGAGAAGCCACCTACCCAACCCAAAGAGAACATATATACTTTATATGATTTATATACACTATATGTGTGTGTGATGTGTGTGTGAGTGAAAGAGAGAGCTAAGATTATTTTATATGTAGGTATGAAATGAAAAACTTACAGAGCTATTGCTATGAGATGGTTGTTTTTCAAGAAGAGTCTTATGCTTATACCCTTCTTCAACCTTAGGGTCTGTTTGGGGGATCACCTCGTTTTCATGCTTGTTCTCTTCTTTTTTCCCAAACAAACCAAACAACCCACGATCCTCACTCTCAACCCCATCAAGATTGTCAACTTTATTGGTGTTCTCATTTTCATCAATCTTGGGCTCATGAAGTTGAGGTGTATCATCGACCATTTCTGTCAAAACCTCTTTCATGTGCTCATGATGTGCTTCCTCAGCCATTTCTATTTAATCACTTGGGAAAAACAAACTAAATTTATGAACAAAGTGTGTGAATATGTAAGAAATGAATTTGATGAATTATCAATGGTGTGGGAAGAATACTAGTGAGTAGTCGGGTTTTATAGGACAAGTTGGAGGAACTTGACGCGTTTAAGATATTTAGTAAAAGAAGGGTCATATTGGTCATGTCCCTAATATGGAGATATTTTTATGAAATATGTGGCTTTAATAATGATGCTTTAACGGTCTGTCTGTCAAGATATTTTGGCCATATATTTTAGTATTTTATGTTAATAATCTGCAAAGGTCTATGTACAAGAGGATCATCATGTCGATACTAATAGCATCTATAATGGTGGAGTAAAATGAGAATCAAAATATTAAAGTTGCAAACTCAATCTTTGAGAGTGATGGACGATAGCTTGCTGAATTTGTAGATAAAATAGTAATGGATTGCTAGATTTATCAAATGGGTGCAAATTCAGTAAAAATTTTCGACGAACTTCTTTTGTTCGCTAACAGTTCCTACGAACTTCAAAAGTTCGTAAGAATTAATACGGAGAAAAGAAGTTCGTTGCAACTTCAAATAATCAATTTCTATTAATATTTAAGTTCCAACGAACAATATTAAGTCGTAGGAATTTCTTACGAACTAATATAGTTCGTAGGAAGTATATACCTCTTATCTTAACTATCACCACTGTAAGCCTATACACTGATAAAAGGTAAAGTGGAATTTTTGGATTTGTAAACTAGCCTTTGAGAGCATCCACCACTACGAATGCTCTAAGAAACAAGATTTAGTAGTTTAGCAAATTTTGATAGTTACAGTAAGGAATAAAGGGTGACAGAATTCGAAATTGTATTTGTAGCGGAGGATTCCTATGAATTTCATTTGTTCGTGTGCATTTATATGAATTAATGAAATTCATATGAAATTATATTTCATGATATATATTAATATAAAATAATTAAATAAATTACAAATAAACTTCAACGAACTTCAAAAATTCATAAGAAATCCAACAAACTTAAGAAGTTCGTAAAAACCATCCCCCACTGTGGACAAATCAGTTGGGTGAAAGGTAAAGTGGCAAGTCAAAAGGACTTTGCCTTTCAATCTAATCTATTATAAGGACATATTTTCATAGGTCCGTTATCAATTTATTATGTCATATACCGCTACACCGTCAAAGAGCATTCAAGAGAAATCTACATCAAAGACAGATCTGAATTACTCAAGTTCTTTATCATTCAAAACTCTGTGAAGTTAACTTTGGTAAGGGTATGTTTTAAATACCTTAACTTTTCACTTAGAGATTTTGGGATATTTTTTACAAAATATTTTTCTAAAGATTTTGTTTTTCAGACACCTTTTCGTAGAAAAATCATAACTGATTCATAAAAAATCAGAATGATACGAAACTGGCGGCCACGCGTTCGTATTGAAATTTTCTACAGGCTCGCATGGAATCTCGCTTGATAGGTCGTTCGAACGACCTACAATTGTCGTTCAAACGACATAGCATGTCGTTAGATCTCGTTCGAACGACTTTTGTCCTTCGTTCGAGCGACTTGCTGATCTCGTTCGAACGAGCTCTGTTTTCGAGGCGGCGCGATTTTTTATAAAATTTCATTATTTGGTTTCGTTTTCATTAATAAGTCCACAGTTTTTTACAGACAGAAAACTGTGAAACTGCAGAATCCTTTTGGCTTCTTCTATTAGGGTTTAATCCCTCTTTGTTTTCAATTCACAAAACTCCCATATGCTTTAGTGAATTGTTTTGGTGTTGAAGAACACACCTTGCTACTGTTTATCTTTGTGGGGAGAACTCTACAACCGACAACTGCGTGATATTGTGGAGGGAGTCCTTATAAAGTTCACATATTATCGGGAAGTCGTTTCCCTTCTTCACTGCTGCCCTCCTGGAAAGGGAAAGCTCCAGCCGAGACATCGAAACCGATACCTGCGGGTATTTCGTATGTCACCCTATTTCATTGTAATCCGTGTAAGCCGTTTTCTTACAAATTATAGTGAAATAAAAGGTTTTGCCCTTATGGGGGATTTTTCCTGAAATTGTTTGTTTTATCCTGCATGCTTTATTTTATTGGATAAATCATCTAGATGCATGTTTTAGGGTTTAACGAAAATTTGGGATTAATTAAAATTGGATTTTATTTGAGAAGTCGCAATATTTTCGCTGTAGCGGTTCTACAAATTGGTATCAGAGCCTGTTGCACTAAGTTATTGTGTTTTGATCCTGATTTTTGCACAAAAATGGCTTTTGATGGTTTTGATGATCTTCGATGTCAAATTTTTGAAAAAGTTAATTGGAAAATTCACACGAACTCTTGTTTTAAATCTTCTGTTGAAAACGAAGCTGAGAGGTGTCCTTGTTGTGAGGGTGTTGGTCACACGTTAGATGAATGCACCACAAATTTAAAGAAGAAATTGAATAAACCGATTTCTCATATTTCTACCCTTACTGCTAGTGATTCGGAAGAAGAAGTCTTTTATGATTCTAGGAGAAAGCTTCCCATCCGTGTGATTAGTGATGAGAGTGAGGGTGAAAAGAGTGAGGAGGACGAAGAAGAATTGAGTGAGTTGCAAGTAGCCTACAATAATTTGCATTTTGAATGTTTAAAAACAAAAAAGGAAAACTTGAAACTTGAAGCTCAATTGGAAGAGTGTGCCTTAAAAAATAATGATGTTTTAGTTGAAGAACTTAGGGCACATGAGAAAATTTTGAAAGAGAAGCTTGAGTACGTTGAGGGTGAGAGAGATAGTCTTAGAGGGTTGATGGAGACTATGAAAAAAGGAGCTTTTAGAGTTTAAGGATTCTAGACGTGTACTTGAGTCTAGGATAGGTGAACTTGAGGTGAAATTAACAGATTCAAGTAAAGTGAAATTTGATTTGGAGTCTAGGTCTGAAAAACTTGATAAGATTTTAGGCACCGTCGAGATAAAAAAGGATAGGGGTGGGATTGGTCTTGAAAAACATGTTGCACCCATTCCCACACGTGTGAGAGAGCCTCCTAGGATTGTTAAGAAAGAGACAACTAAGGTTGTTAGGAAAGAGCCCCCTAAGAATATCGTGAGAGAACCTTCTAGGATCATTAGGAGAGACCCACCTAGGCAAATTCGGAGAGAGCAATCAAAAAATTTGAGGAGAGGGCCACCTTTAGGTAACACACACCGCCCGATTTACACTTTCACACATTGCGGTAGGCAAAGTCATCTTAGAAGATTTTGTTATAAGCTTTTAAATGAACCTAGGAAGGTTAATAGAAGAATAGATTCGATTCCCCACACCCCCACACCTCGTTACATATCGATTTGGGTCAGGAAATCGGATTTAGAGGCTTATGGTTTACTTGTCCACGATTCCCGTTTACTTGCACGTGATTCACCTCATGTGAAATTATTTGGTTTATTGTGTTGGATATTTGTCATACACTAGCGACGCATCATGTTATACTCTTTCTAGTGTTATGACTCACTTTGATGTAGCGCATATTGGTATATTTGTTGCATTTGTGTGTTTCGCTACTGATTTAGCACTGTTTTGGATCTTCTTGCCCCTTTCAGGTACTGTTTTCACGAAATTTTTGCACTGGGCATAACTGTATGATTTTTTGGGAAATCTGGGAATTTTTTTATTTTCTCGTTCGAGCGAGATGTATTGTCGTTTGAGTGACATCTCTATCTCGTGCGAAGTCGCATCTCGCGACATGCCCTTGTCGTTCGAGCGACAGAGCGATATCGTTTGAGCAACCTGTCTGAAAATTATGTTTTTGCTTCCCTTCTGATTCCAGTACCCGGTGTTCATATGCTTAGATTTTTGGTACTGATGGGTTTGCTTTTGGTCGTCTATATGCAGTTATTCTTGGTATCTATGCTTAATTGATAACACTGCATTACTCATTTATCACATATGTGTTCATTGTGGATTCTCTTGTGTGATTATAGTTTGCTAGCATAGGATGTTGTGCATATCGATATTATATGCCTATTGCTGGTTGTATCATTTTGTAGTTATATTTTTTTCTGTTTGAAAATTTTGAAAAAAAAATATACAAAAAGATTTTATTTTGATAAAAATTTTAAAAATCCAAAAAGATTTTTGTATTTTGTCTACACCGTTTATGGATAGACACTTGGATGACCGAGTCACAATTTCATTCTATTTATCCATGTGACTATTTGATAGTGTTTTGAGACAATAGGTCAATTCATACATGTGCTTTATAATATTTGGAGTCATTAAGATGTAATTAAGTGTTGTTTCCTACATGTTTGACTCATAGTTTTCTTTATTGCACACATGCACAATTTTGTTTGATTATTGTTCTTCACTTATCACATGTTGGCTGGGTGTTTTCATCTCAATCATGTCCTTAAAACGAACCAAGTGCAATAATACGAGAGTAATAAAAGTAGTCCATGTAAAAACCATTGCCCGTGAGGAATAAATTGTTTAGATTGAAAAAATGATGAGTGAACACGGGAAAGGGCTGCGAGTGAATAATAATCACGTCATGAAAGCCACCGTTTGAAAAGAGCCCACACATAAAAAAATTAAGGCTATAAAAAGATTAAATATGCCAAAAATTTGGGCAATAGGTTTTCTCTAAGTTGAGAATTTAGTACCTCTTCAGATATGAAGAATTACATTATTATATATGAGTGAATTTTGGATGGATATATCAATGGGTTTGCACATCCTTTGAAAATTTATTCGAAACGGTACTAAATAGTTTTGGACGTTATTGGTGTGGAAATCATTTAGACTTTGATTTGTTGATTTGATTAAGACGATGTCATTTAAATTCAACAATTTTTAAACCTAAGGATTCTTTTGATGTTCATTCGTTAGGGGTACACGTATGCATCGTGTACATATGATTGATTGAGTTTATTTACCTATCGAATGTGTCACACCCATTCATTACGTTTTCATGACTTGGTTGTTTGAGTTTAAATCCATGGTGTGATTTTTTTTGTATACTATTTTTGTATGAAAAATTTGAAAAATAAAAAATAGTTTGTGGATGTTTTTGGGACATACCTTTGCATGAGCGTAGCTTGATCTTTGTTTGCTATGCATTTTTATCGTGACACTCCATGTTTTGATTGTTTCTTCTTATCTGACTATTTGGGGACATCATAAAAAAGGGGGAGAAAGAATTATCAGTTATGGGGGAGTTTTTGCATTATGGGGGAGATTTGATTTATTAATACTTTATTCTTACATCATTTCAAACTCGATGCATCACGAAGGTATTTTTCTTTATCTCATGTGTGTAGGTACAAAGACTGAAGATTATGATGTTGCACACCCTGATGAGATAAGCTTTGAGATTTGATGAAGATTTTTGAAGAACAGTTTGAGTTCTTGCAAATTTATTCATGGGAGGGTAGATTTGTATAGGTAGTTTGGTTTTTTGATAATTCAGATTTTTTATGTATGTACCGGTATAGACATAGGGGGAGATTTGTAAGGACATATTTTCATAGGTCCGTTATCAATTTATTATGTCATATACCGCTACACCGTTAAAGAGCATTCAAGAGACATCTACATCAAAGACGGATCCGAATTACTCAAGTTCTTCATCATTTAAGACTCCGCAAAGTTAACTTTGGTAAGGTTACGTTTTAAATACCTTAACTTTTCACTTAGAGCATTTGGGATATTTTTTACAAAATATTTTTCTAAAGATTTTATTTTCGGACACCTTTTCGTAGAAAAATCATAACTAATTCATAAAAAATCAGAATGATACGAAACTGGCGGCCACGCGTTTGTATCGAAATTTTCTACAGGTTCTCATGGAATCTCGCTTGATAGGTCATTCGAACGACCTGCAATTGTCGGTCAAACGACATAGCATGTCGTTAGATCTGGTTCGAACGACTTTTGTCCTTCGTTCGAACGACTTGCTGATCTCGTTCGAACGAGCTATATTTTTGAGGCGGCGCTATTTTCTATAAAATCTCATTATTTGGTTCCATTTTCATTAAGAAGTCCACAGTTTTTGACAGACAGAAAACTGCAAAACTGCAGAATCCTTTTGGCTTCTTCTTTTAGGGTTTAATCCCTCTTTGTTTTCAATTCACAAAACTCCCATATGCTTTAATGAATTGTTTTGGTGTTGAAGAACACACCTTGCTACTGTTTATCTTTGTGGGGAGAACTCTACAATCGACAGCTGCGTGCTATTGTGGAGGGAGTCCTTATAAAGTTCACATCTTGTGGAGAAGCCGTTTCTCTTCTTCACTGCTGCCCTCCTGGAAAGGGAAAGTTCCAGCCGAGACATCAAAACCGACACCTGCGGGTATTTCGTATGTCACCCTATTTCATTGTAATCCGTGTAAGCCGTTTTCTTACAAATTATAGTGAAATAAAAGGTTTTGCCCCTTTGGGAGATTTTTCCTGAAATTGTTTGTTTTATCCTGCATGCTTTATTTTATTGGATAAATCATCTAGATGCATGTTTTAGGGTTTAACTAAAATTTGGGATTAATTAAAATTGAATTTTATTTGAGAAGTCGCAATATTTCCGCTGTAGCGATTCTACGTCTATGTATATATATAAAACTGTAGCCTTAAATCTTTATTACAAACCTTACAATGACACGTGGCATCCTTATTAACAAACTAATTTCTATTCAAGCTTTTTAATTGGGAGACGTAGGGTTTTTCTTCACCCATTTCAATAAGGAAGGTATTAGATCTTTCAAATTCTTCTCCCTTAAATTTTAGGCTTTTTCTTCCATTTCTCTCTCCTCCATTTATGAGATTGTTCCCTTTAACATCGTCCTTTCCTTTTCTCGAAATAATTTATGAATCAGAAAATGGGAAACATTCAAACACGATTCAACTGAGTTATACACATAATAGCTATGAACACACAACACGCAATAGATAAACCTCCAAACACTCCCACGCTCAAACGAAAAAACAAGTAAGAGATAGAAATAGAGAAAATGAAAGGTAGAGAGGCTGGCCTTCCCTCTCCCGCCGGTGCACACACTCTTTCTCTCTCTCTAGGGTTTACTAGAAAAGTTTGACATTATTTCTATTCATTGACTATATATGTTACACAATTCAGGTCGTTTACTTTATAAACTTTATATCATAAACTTGATCAAAGGACCATAGCTATGGTTGGTGCTGTCATCATACCACCTATGTTAACTGTTTGGATTATGTGGGTTTCTTTTTTCTTAGTTACATCGTTATAGTTTTTTTTTCATTTAACCCTCGAGATAATGTTGTTTAGTTATACACGTCATGCATGCATAAATTCCAAGGGGGTTGATGCACATGTATAATAGGGTGGGGGTTAAATTATTTATGTTCATTCATTTTTGTTAAGTTTACCAATCAACGGAACAAAACTGAAGAGGTTATGGTTAACAGATTAATTATTTCTTTTTATGAAAGGAAATTTTGTTTCTAAGAGGTCGTTATCAAATTTTTTTAACAAGCAATTAAATTTATCATGATTTTACAAAAACATAAAACATATATGAGATTAGGAAATGAGCGACTGTGTGCCCGCACATGCTTCGTCTTACACACACTTTCCGCATCATAGATTATGTACTTATAAGTCGGAAATAATTTTTTTCATTTTCTCCATTTTATATACGTGCAAACACATCTATGTATATAACTGTAGGCTTGCATATTTACTACAAACCTTATAGTGACGTGTGGCATCCTTATTAATTAACTAATTTCTATTCTAGATTTTTAATTGGGATCCTTCACCCATTTCAATAAGGAAGGTATTAGATCTTTCAAATTCTTCTCCCTTCAATTTTTAGCTCTTTCTTCAATTTCTCTATCCCCCATTTATGAGATTGTTCCCCTTTAACAACGTCCTTTCCTTTTCTTCAAATAATTCATGAATACACTCTTAATACATTAAACTTCTCTCTCATTCCATCTGTACAATCATCCATTTTTTAATAATGGTTTTAGGAACTGTACAAGATGAAGAAATGATTGAAGGAGATGGAGGAGGAAGCTTCAACTCTTTTTGAAATGGATGCTACTCAAGGTCATTTTTTTAGAAGTTTGGAGTCGTTCCTTCACTTGGCCATATTTTTACCTCATTTATCATTTAGGGTTATGTTCGGAAAATTTCTTTACGTATGAATTTATTTTTCACTGAATAATTTTTTTCTAATTTCACGAATGCTTTTTTTAGTAGTTTTAGTGTATATTTTAAAATTTGGTTAAAAAATGACCCCGCCTTGCGGGGCTTGCATGCTAGTATCAGTGTAGGAAATAAACACTCTAACATTAGTACATAACTCATGATCTTATATGATTTGTCTCGTGTAGCATAACTATTTTGAGCTACTAATAGTAGTGGTGAAACCTCCAAAAAAAAAAGAGCTGGAGGTGAAAAGAGCCATCACATAAATATCTTTTTGAAATAATTATTAATAACAAACTTTCTCCATTACTAATTTATAAACTAAACTAACCGTTGGTAATTTTTCACCATATATCAGGCACACGTGGTGAAGTTGTATGTGCCCTATGGATGACCTGGCCATTCCATCCTTGGGAAGAAACTCGGTCTTGATTTCACAAGTTGACAACCTAAAATTTCAACATTGCGGTAAAAACTATCATGAACATAGAGTTAGTACACAACATCAATAAAGATACGATTTATTTATACATATAAAAATACTATTTTTATGATAAAAATATGTGAAACACATATCACATTTATATATATATATTTTTAATATTAAGCATGGACACATACTGACCTAAGTTTAGGTACTCTCTCCACCATTGGGTTCCACTTTTGTGATTATTTATAACTAAGTGTTAGGGTGTGCATCCCTATAATTTGTTTTTAATTAAAGGGCTAATCTATGTATATATATAAAATTGTAGCCTGAAAACCTTAACTTGACACGTGGCGTATCATAAATGAATTTTTCAATGTTAAAAGTTTCCATCTTACCCAACTTTTTTAATCCCCTAAATCATTAACTCTCTACGCCATTACACAATTTGGTTTACACGTTTTGAAAACCTTGCACCTTCTTTCAGGAACCGATGAAATTCCCTCTCCTATTTATTTACTTTCCCATTTTCTCACAATGGGAGACCATTTTCTCACGAGCATTCAGTTTTACTTCATTGCAAATTTGCTCATTCCTCTCTCTGACAATAATAATTCACCCATGTCAATAACAATTTCCTTACTACGGGTGAGAAAATTGATGATCTCCATGTACAGCAACAACAGGTACCCAAATCTTCTACACTTGGAAAATTGGATCACAATCAAATATATTTTTCCCAAGAAAATTTTCAAAGAAGATTTTTCTACTTCATTGAAGGTACATATAATATGTCTCCAATTTTGTGCCTTAAGGGTCAAGACGAATTCGCGAGTGCTGGAAAAAAGCTAGGGTTTTTGTGCAACAACAAGTTATGTTTGGAAGCAAACTCAAGCAAGGGTGGAGGTGTTTGTTAGCTATATTGGTATATATATTTATTTTGAATGAACTAAATAAGTTGGGGTAAGTGGCCTAGTGGTAAGTTTATGGAGTTTGGTGCTTGAGGTCTTGGGTTCAATTCCTAGGGAGCACACTAATTATTAAGGGCCAAAAATTGGGCCTTGGGGTCTTTGGGGATTTGGGCTTCTCTTGAGTACCCAGAATTTTTACCTTTTTATTAATTCATTTTTAGTTTTTGACTTAATCTCCTATTCTAAATAAACTACCCGTTACTGGAGATATTAGTGGGTTAGTTGGTTAAAACCATTACCCACGTTTTTTACCAGAATTATGCATATAACAAAGGCTACAGATTAAAAAAAACACAGAAAAATTCTATCTCTCTCACTTTCTCTGCAAATATAATTTTGCTACTTTCTACTTTTCGTTATTTTTTTTGGAAGTGCTGGAGTATCCTGAGAGTTCCAAGATTTAACACAAAGCTGGTGTGCAAATTTGATCGTTGAATCCTGGGAGGTGTATGTTCACGAGGCTGACAACTACAAATATCAGGGAGCAATTTCACCTTTAGGACTTTGTGTCTAACACAAATCTCGATCGATAAGTCCTTCTAATTTTATCGATTTCGAATTTGAGATTTTTCGTTTATTCTGCATATATTAATTCCAACAATCTAAAGGTGAAATTGTTGGTTGTTATTCTACAATCTGCTATGAAAAATCCTAATGCAAAATACCTGAATTGTTTGATGGAAAGAATTTTAAGAGATGGCAAATGAAATCGCAATTTTACCTAACAACTCTTAAGGTCGTTGACGTTATTGCATCTAATAGACCTTCTACACTTGAAGAACTGGTTGTTTGGAAACAAAGACATTATATGTGTAGGAATTATATTCTTAATTGTCTCTGCCTTGAATTGTATGATGTTTATTGGTCATGTCCTACTGCTAAAGAATTATGAAACTTACTGGATAAAAAATATGCTACTGAAGATGCTGGGTCTAAAAAATGGTTGGAAAATTTTTGGATTTTAAAATGGAAGATAATAAATCTGTTGTGTTGCAACTGGAATAACTACAAATTATTATTCATGAAATTCTAGCCAAGGGTTATAATATATGTGAGGGATTTAAGGTGTCTGCTATAATTGAAAAACTGCCACCTTCTTGGAAAGATTACCAAAACGGTTTGAAACATAAGAAAAAGAAGATGTCACTAGAAGATTTGATAGTTCGTTTGAGAATTGAGGAAGATAATAGGAATGAAGAACTTAGGGAGAAAAATTCTGAATTCAGTTCTAAGGCTACTTTGGTAGAGAGAAAATCAAATGGAAACCAAAAACAGAACCAGTCTAAGCCTAACCATTCAAACCAGAAACATGGGCACTATAAACCAAACCAAAATTCGAGGTCCAACCATAAATTCAAACCTAATGATAAGAATAAAAATTCTAAACCTCAGTTTAAATCTAAATCTGCAGGTCAATGCTATGTATGTGGAAAATCAGGTCATTACGCTAAAGATTGCAAGTTTAGGAGGAGTCAAGATGTGAAGCCTCAAGCAAATGTAATCGAGGCGGGTAACTTTTCTGCTGTTGTGACCGAGGCAAACATTGTGAGTAACATGACAGACTGGTGGCTTAATTCTGGCTCCACCAAACATATTTGCGGCACGAGAGGTGCCTTCACAACCTTCACTACTGTGGGTGAGGATGAACGTCTGTACATGGGAAACTCCTCTTCGTCTAATGCTGAGGGCAAGGGAACCGTAGTTTTAAAGTTCACTTCGGGAAATGTTCTCACATTGAAAGATGTTTTGTATGTCCCTGAGGTTAGGAAGAATGTGGTGTCCGATTTTGTCTTAGTTAAGAAGGGTCTTAAAATTGCTCTAGAGAGTGATAAGGTAGTTGTGACTAAGAGAGGTGCTTTTGTTGGGAAATGTTATGTTCATGAGGATCTTTTCAAACTAAATGTAACCGTGGATCATAATAATAAAACATCCACTTCTTCTGCTTATTTGATTGACTCTTGTGATACGTGGCATTTTAGACTTGGTCATGTAAATAAGGCATCCATTAAAAAATTAATGGTTTTGGGAAACATACCAAAATCTGATGTTTCTACCAACTCTAAATGTGAAATATGTGTTGAATCAAAATATGCTAAAAAACCTTTTCCAAGTGTCGAAAGAAGTTCAACTGTTTTAAGTTTAATACATTGTGATCTTTGTGATTTAAAAGGTTATGTGACACATGGTGAAAATAAATATTTTGTTACTTTTATTGATGATTACTCTCGTTATTGTTATATTTATCTCCTTACGAGTAAAGATGAGAGTTTCTCAAAATTTATTTCTTACAAATTAGAAGTTGAAAAATAATTGGAGAAATTCATTACAACATTAAAATCCGATAGGGGAGGAGAATACACCGGTGATTTTGATAAATATTGTAAAGAAAATGGAATAATTCATTAAGTTACTCCTCCTTATTCACCCCAATATAATGGTGTAGCTGAAAGAAAAAACAGAACTCTTAAGGATATGGTAAATTCTATGTTAAGTAGTTCGGGATTACCTTATAATATGTGGGGTGAGGCACTTCTTACTGCTTGTTATATTCTTAATAAAATACCTTTTAAAAATAATGATAAAACTCCTTATGAAATGTGGAAAAATAGAAAACCTTCTTATAAACACCTTAAAGTGTGGGGGTATCTTGCTAAGGTTTCAATACCAGTGCCTAAGAGAACTAAACTTGGCCCAAAGAGTGTTGATTGTGTTTTTATAGGTTATGCTAAAAACAGTAATGCTTATAGGTTTCTTGCAATTGATTCTAAAAATCAATATATGGATAAAAACACTATTTTTGAGTCAAGAGATGCTGAATTTTATGAGAAAAAATTTCCTTTTAAAGTGAGAAGTGAAGGAACTAGTAGTTCTGTTCCAGTGGGTCCTAGTGTTAGAAATGAATCTCCAAATTCAGAAGAAATTGAAATTAGAAAAAGTAAAAGACCTAGGATAGCTACTTCTTTTGGTCCTGAATTTTTAACGTACTTGATGGAAAATGACCCCGTCACTTTTAGTGAGGCAATGTCCACACCCGATTCTATTTTTTGGAAAGAAGCTATTAATAGTGAATATGATTCTATTATTTCTAACAACATGTGGGAATTAGTTGACTTGCCTAAAGGATGTAAAACTATTGGATGCAAATTGATTTTTAAAAAGAAATTAAAAGCTGATGGTTTTACTGATAAATTTAAGGCAAGATTGGTAGCTAAAGGCTATAGGCAAAAGGAAGGAATTGATTTCTTTGACACTTACTCTCCTGTTACTAGAATTACATCTATTAGGCTATTAATTGCTATTACTTCATTACATAATCTAATAATTCATCAAATGAATGTTAAAACGGCTTTTTTGAATTGAGATCTTGAAGAAGAAATTTATATGGATCAACCCGAGGGGTTTGTAGTCCAAGGCCTAGATAAAAAAGTGTGTAGACTTAAAAAATCTTTATATGGACTAAAATAAGATCCTAAACAATGGCATGAAAAATTTGATCAAGTAATGATCTCTAATGGTTTTAACATCAATGAAGCGGATAAATGTATTTATAGCAAATTCAAGGATAATTCTGGTGTGATTATTTGCTTATATGTGGATGATATGCTTATTTTTGGAACTGATATGGATGTAGTTAATAAAACTAAAAGTTTCCTTAATAAGCAATTTGATATGAAATATTTGGGTGTTGCTAATGTTATACTTGGAATTAAAATCACTAAAAATTCTGAAGGAATTGTTTTAACCCAATCTCATTATGTAGAGAAAGTTCTTAGAAAATTTGAACAATTTAATTGTATTCTTGCTAAAACACCTTATGACCCTAGTTGTCACTTAAGGAAACATTCGGGTCCTAGTGTATCATCATTAGAATATTCTAGAGTTATTGGTAGTCTAATATATTTTATGAACTGCACTAGGCCTGATATTGCATATAATGTGGGTAGACTTAGCAGATACACTTGTAATCTTAATAATGAACATTAGGATGCTTTGATTAGAGTTTTGAGATATCTAAAATAAACAATAAATTATCGTATTCATTATATTAGATATCCTGCTGTAATAGAAGGCTTTTGTGATACCAATTGGATTTCTAATAATGATGAATGTAAGTCTACAAGTGGCTATATTTTTGCCTTGGCAGGAGGCGCTATATCTTGGAAATCTACCAAGAAAACGTGCATAGCTAGATCCACCATAGAGTCTGAGTTCATATCGTTGGATAAAGCAAGTGAAGAGGTTGAATGGTTAAGGAACTTCATATTAGATATTCATTTGTGGTCTAAACCAGTTCCATCCTTGTCCATTCACTGTGACAGTCAAGCAGCGATCGCAAGAGCACATAATAGCTCCTACAACCGAAAGTCTAGACATATCAGGAGGAGACACAACACAGTGAGACAACTATTGAAAGATGGAGTTATAGCAATCGACTATGTCAAGTCAAAAGAAAACCTGGCGGATCCATTGACTAAAGGGCTAGTTAGAGAGCTAGTTTATCAAACATCGAGGGGAATGGGCCTAAAGCCTAAATCACCTATAATGGAAACCCAACCCATATGACTGGAGATCCCAAGATATGGGTTCAATGGGATAACAAAGTTATGCGAGTGATTTGTGGGGGTACAAATTTAAGTTTTACTTAAAACCCATTCCTATGATGTAGTACCTCTGTATCGATGAAGGATGAGATTTAATCTCTTAATGCTTTCTATAGATGTTATTCAGTGGGGCGTGAGATACAGTACACTCTTGATAAAATCACCTATATGAGTGTGGTAGTGGGGCCGCTTTCGATGAGAATTAAGACTGATTCTCTAGAGCACTCAAGAAACCTGGGCATGCTCAAGGCCGAAACGAGTACAACTGTGGGAACTCGATGATGATTTTTGGGAGTCACGTGTGTGTTCTATTGACTTAAGTTTACAACAACGGTGAAATAGTTCAAGATATTAGTTCACTATCAACCGGTAAACTCAATAGATCAACACAAAGTAAAGGTTCAAGTCGAATGACACATTTGCCTTATACGTCACTCCTTAAGATACTCCAGGGCGTCGTTTTATTTTATTTATTTATTTCATGTGGGGGATTGTTGGGTATATTGGTATATATATTTATTTTGAATGAACTAAATAAGTTGGGGTAAGTGGCCTAGTGGTAAGTTTATGGGGTTTGGTGCTTGAGGTATTGGGTTCAATTCCTAGGGAGCACACTAATTATTAAGGGCCAAAAATTGGGCCTTGGGGGCTTTGGGCTTCTCTTGAGTGCCCAGAATTTTTACCTTTTATTAATTCGTTTTTAATTTTTGACTTAGTCTCATAATCTAAATAAACTACCCGTTAGTGGAGATATTAGTGGGTTAGTTGGCTAAAACCACTATCCACGTTTTTTACCAAAATTCTGTATATAACAAAGGCTACAAATTTGAAAAAAAAAACACAGAAAAATTATATCTCTCTCACTTTCTCTGCAAAAATAATTTTGTTACTTTCTACTTTTCGTTAGTTTTTGTGGGAGTGCTGGAGTATCTTGAGAGTTCAAATATTTAACACAAAGCTGGTGTGTAAATCTGATCGTTGAATCTTGGGAGGTGTATATTCAGGAGGCTGGCAGCTACAAATATTAGCGAACAATTTCACCTTTAGGACTTTGTGTCCAACACAAACCTCGATCGATAAGTCCTTCTAATTTTCTCTATTTTGAATTTGGGATTTTTCGTTTATTCTGCATATATTAATTCCAACAGTGTTTGGGTTTGTTGATATAATTGGAGAATGAGTTCAAGAGCAAGAAGGTTCATGGGTAGGCCACTTGAGGAGTTTCCCAACGACCCTGTATGTAATCTCTACAATGTCTCAGACTACTTCGCGCGCCAATGTCCCAAAACGGCTATTGCATCACAGATAGTTGGGGGCCCATTTCGTGACATCATGTGTACGAATTGCGACTAACGTGGCCACCTTAGCCATGATTGTGGTTCGATTGTAATATGCTCCGGCTGTGGTTGGTATGGCCATTTTTCTTTGGAGTGCCCTTCTGTGGCCCGCTCTCTTGACTACCGGGTTTATCACCGATTTCGATTTTAAGAAGAAAATATTGTGCTAGTTTGGTGGAGAATCCATAGGGGGGATTTGGCACACTTTGTTTCCATGTGATATTCGTTATTCCAGGAACTAAAGTAGATATTTATATTTATTTTCTTATGTTTCTACTTAAAATGCAGTATACAAGCTTGGTAGGGCTCTCTTTATTATTGCAAGGATGCTTAATTTAGTTAAGACATTTTCTTTTAATAATAATAATAATAATAATGGGTCTCCTCCCCCCACCCCCACACACACATCACATCCACATGACGTGGAAGGTGCTCAAGATTATGGTAGCAAGGAAACATTGTTCCACTCTCTTTCTATTGTTCATGTTCATAATGTTCATAAGGATCTGACAAAGTTTTACGCTGGCTGTCAGCTACCTAACGCAACCCTCCTCTTTTTTTCCGGCTTGGGACCGACAGTGTCAAAAAAATAAGAAGTTAAGCACGACACATGCGGAGTTTCTCTCTTTCTATTGTACTAAGTATTTTTGTTCCATATGAAGATTTGTCTATGTATCGTGTCTGTTTTTTTGTTTATAATGAATTAAAAAATTGTTAATATAGATTTAAAATTTTAAATATGTTTGTATTTTTTTTTAACCCTCATATTCTTTTTATAGATCACTTTTAATATACCCATATTATTGGGATGTAAAAAAAATATAATTTTTTTTTGCTTTAATCAATACATACAATAACAACAGTTAAAAAAAAACATACTCACAATTATTACACTTCATATACATACAATCCATACAATCACAATAATCGGATGAGATAACTGATCAAAAAAGTTTAGGAAAGGACTTGCCTTCATTTAGTTTAGCAAGTTCTTCTAGAGTTTCTAAACATAATGTACAATATAAATTTGTTTATCACATGAAAGCATACTGAACAAGGAAAGAGTTATGTCCAATAATTGACTTTTGGTATGGTGAATATGAAGAGCTGGAGATGTTTAGAATTGAAAAGTAGATTATGACCGAATCAACGTGTAAAACTTTAGCGTTAAATTCTCAGTGGATATACACAGACAGAGATAGGTTTTTGTGCACATTAAATTTGTATATGTATTGGCTCACACTAATTTTTTTAAAATATTAAAAAAAAAATTGAATTGATTTTTTTTATATCATAATTAAACATTTCAATGGATCCATATGAAAAAAACTAACTAAAAAAAACTTTTTTTTTACTTTTAAATAATCGGTCAAACTTTGACACCTTTAAAAGTGTTTAAAAACAGTTGAAGTTTGACCAATTTTTTAAAAATAGCAAATAAAGTTTTTTTGAGCTGAGTTTTTTTATATCACTCCGTTGAAATGTTTAAATATCAAACAAAAAAAAAGCTCAAAATATTTTTTTTACTATTTTAAAAAAATAATGTGCAAACTTAATGTACAAACTTAGTGTGCACAAGAGTCTGTCTGTGTGTGTATATATATATATATATATATATATATATATATATATATATATATATATATATATATATATATATATATATATACTCTTGTGCGGACTAGTCCGCATTTTAAGAATGCGGATCCGTCATGTGTTACCTAACGGTGCGCGTAGAAATTATCCCCTAAATTATAGGGACTCTCTCTCTCTTTTCTGGACTCACCACCAGGTGACACATGTCTGGTCCGCATTCTTAAAATGCGAACTAGTCCGCACAAAAGCAGGACTATATATATATATATATATATATGTGAAACACGATAAGTTTATTTATTTACTTTTAATCAACTGGATCATATTTGTTTTGTAACTTTTTTGTACAGACAACGCTCATTTAAATATTTCAGAGCTAAATTACGGATTATTGATTGTGTAGCTAAAAACAGAGTAACAAATCGTCTAACTTTCGCATTGCTTTAACTTTGTATTTCTTTAGTTATACTTATATCTTATGATTCTAACAAAACTAATATAATAAATGTAGGCTTACATTAGATTCGTGATATTGTAAATTTTTTCACTATTACAAATTCCTGATTTTAACTATGGGGTATAGCTATTCACACTCCACAAAATTCTTTAACACACCACTTTGTTTTTAAAAAGACTCTTATATCCTTATGATTAATCATTTACATTTCCTCTGTCAAAAAAAGAAATAAACCTCTTCTTCACCCCAAAAATTATACACATAATTTTAAAAAATGAACTATTAAAAAAAGCAAGGATTGTAAAAAAATATTATATAATTTTAAAAAATGAACTACTAAAAAAAAGGAAAAACCTATTCTTTATCCCGAAATCAGTTTTTTTAAACAAACAATAACACAACTGAATTAAAAAGAGACACGACACGACACATAATTATTTTTGTTCACCTAAAACAAACATAACCCAAATAAAAATAATACGACGCAAAATCTTTTTTTTTTTTTATCGAAAACGAAAACGATCAACTAAAAATGCGGTCTGACATGAAATCTTATTTTTATTTAGATAAAACAAATACAATACAAATAAAAGCGACATGACATAATACGACATGCCACAAAATATTTTTTTTTTAAATAAGATACGAACACGACCTCGTTAAAACGCGGCATGCCATGAAATATTATTTTTCCACCTAATACGAACATGACTCAAATAAAATATGCAAAAAAAATAAAAAAAATAAAACTTTAATAATTAGATTGTGTTAAAAAAAACTTTAATAGGTATTAGATTTTATTATTATTATTATGTGTTAAACTTTAATAGGTATTAGATTTAATAATTCACAAAATCTAATAATTTCAATTTAATGAAAATAAAATCTAATTTTTATTTTTTGATTATTATGTTCACAAATTCTAATTATTTTAATAATTAGATTTTGTTAAAAAACTTTAATAATTAGATTTTGTCAACATAATTATTAAATCTAATACCTATTAAAGTTTAACACATAATAATCACAAAATCTAATACCTATTAAAGTTATTTTTAACATAATCTAATTATTAAAGTTTTTTTGTTTGTTTTTTCTTTTGCACTTTTTATTTGAGTCATGCTCTTGTTAGATGAAAAAATAATATTTCATGGCATGACATGTTTTAACTAGGTCGTGTTCGTATCTTAATTTTCAAAAAAATATTTTGTGGCATGTCGTATTGTGTCGTATTGCTTTTATTTGTGTTAGCTAAATAAAAATAAGATTTCATGTCGGGAAGCATTTTTAGTTGATCGTTTTCGTGTTCGGTAAAAAAAAGATTTTGCGTCGTATTGTTTTTATTTGAGTGGCGTTAATTGAGTTGTGTTCTTGTTTGTTTAAAAAAAATGATTTCGGGATAAAGGAGAGGTTTTTTCTTTTTTTAGTATTTCATTTTTTTAAATTATATAATATTTTTTTACAATCCTAGCTTTTTTTAATAGTTTATTTTTTAAAATTATGTGTATAATTTTTGGGATAAAGAAGAGGCTTATCTCTTTTTTTGAGAGAGGGAATGTAAATAATTAATCACAAGGGCATATGAGTCCTTTTTAAAACAAAGTGGAGTGTTAAAAGGTGTTGTGGAGTGTGATTAGGTGTGCCCTTAACTATCTTCTTCCATCTTCCATTATTTTGTTCCTTTTGCCTTTCAATATTTCTTTTTTAGTTAAAATAATACAATTTAAATAAGGATCCTGATAACATGTTTCTAAGAGTACACATTAAAATTTTAAAAATAATAAAAATATAATTTCGACATATATTTAATAAAAAATAAATATTCATGTGAAACTTTAATACTTGTAATTTTAAAACTCAAAATAAAAACTCTAAAGATATATATTATCATTTTTTTTAAATAAAATTCGTCACCCATCACATGTTTGCACGCAAATTACTATAAATTGTGGGCTATAGATAGCGAGTACTTGCTATTATAGACGCGAGGGAGTAACAGAATAATCAGCAATTTCTATGCCCTCCCACGTTGGACAGCGGGAGTATTTTGCGGGGCACATAAGATGTCGGCTAGGTTTAGCAACCACAGAAAGATGATTCGTGGCAAATTAATTAGTGAAAAAAAGACGTCGATGGATATTTTTAGAGTTGAAATTCTTGTATAAGATGTCCTCTTTCTCTAGTTGAACTCATCACATGGGCCTACAATTTTGGCCGGTGCTTTTTACTGACTTCGCATGCCTTCAACTCCTTTTCATCCTTTTGTATTCTTTTATTTTTCTCATTCCTATCAAATTAATAGGCTGAGATATCTCAATACTCTTGACAAACTTTTTTTGATAAATAATTATAATATTTATTATTTATCGAGAACTTTTTTATTCAGCTGCTAATAATTACTAATTATTATTTTATAACTAATAGTTTTTCAAAGATAAATCTATTATGTTATTAGAATAACACTTATGTTATGTGTTTATATATACTTAATTATAAAACTGTTACTAATATACTCAAAAGTTTACTTGGAAATGATAATTGGATTTTTTTATACAAGTCAGTTTATCTAAGAAATATTTATATGGTAAATAAACTATTATTCATGTTAACTGTTTTTTAAACTATTAAAAAACAATGTATATTAAAAGAAGTCTTCTAAGGGTGCAGAAACCCGTATACAAGAGACAACTATTAGACAATTGGGTGTACAAACTTATATTACGACTACTAGACAATTGAGTGTACAAACTTATATTAAGTGTTGTATGGGTACATAATCGATCATTCCCATCATATGTTAAAGGGTTAATTATATTTATCTTCCTGAACTTTATCCACACTTCATTTCACCGTCCAAACTTTTATTTTTGAGACGTAGCTCCCTGAAGTTTTAAAATGGCTTCAAAGAACCCTCAAGCACAACAACATTAATTTTTTTTGGCGAAAAAAGTGGACACGCACATGGCACACGAGGACAAATGAGGGTATAATTATTCATTACGATTTAGAGGAGCACTTGTGTAATAAGAATAACATTATAGTTACCCCTCTTTTCTCTCTCACAGACACATGCACACACACTCATACACAGACACGTGCGCGCGCGCGCACACACACGAATACACACATATACAAACACACATTGTCTCACCATCCCTCTATTTCTCCTATCAGCCCGATGTCCATATTCTCTCTTATCAACCTATGATACCTACCAAATCTATATTTGAATATTTTGGGGGTTAAATTCGACTTTAATTTGGCGGATTCGATTTTTTTTTATATTCGGTGGGTGACTGATTATGGTGGTGGAGAGGTGGTTGTGATTGGGTTTCTAATGGGTAAAAGGGTTTACAATTGATGAATTTATAATGGTTCGACAATGTGTGGTTGGGTTGGGTTTATTGATGATGCAAAACCCTCCATTATTGACGATACAATAGGTGGAGGTAGGTATATATACAATGATTGTTGCTTTTGTAGGAAGAGATCATAAATGGGCTTTTTTTAAGTACTTGCTTCTTTTGCTCATATTTTCAAGATATCTTGTTGAAATGTTTCAAATGTATTTATGTTTGCATAGATTTTCGTGTTTGCTTAGATTTTTTCAACTATTTTATTATTTCAAAAAAATTACTTTCTTGTTCGCTCATATTTTTTTAATTATTTTTAAATGTACAAATCTATTGCTTTATTTTTTTTAAATATTTAAATGCTTTTTTTTTGCTATTTATGATTTTAATGTTTTATGGGGACGAGCAGATTTGAGTATGTGAGGAGTAATGTGGAATCGAATCACGGAAAAGATAAGCACCTTTAACTATAATTGCTAATAACAAGGAGGAGATAATATAGATTAGTTGATCCTGATCAACATGAAAGAGTTTGAGAAGAATAAGGCCTCTTCCCACACCTTCTATAAATATGAATCAAGTCTAAGTTTGGCAGTACAAAAACTTAGCCAAAACACTTTGTGAATCAATAAACAAATGAAAAACACGTCATGGACGTAGGCACATTTCAAACCACATACAACTTGTCTTTTTCATGCGTGTGTGTGAAATTTATTTCTCCCATCATCATATTATTCACTCATCTTGTGCGATTGCTGAATCTTAAATTTCTAGGATTTTCCCACATTTATCAAGGTGCCTCTTGCACTTTTGATAAATGGTATACCTCATTATGCATTATATAAGTATTATGTGAAGTGACAAGCCACAAAGACCACTTTCATGATTTTTAAAATTTCTTTATTTAACTGGTTTAGATGTCAATCCATCTCCTCTATTGCTTACTCTAGTGGGTTAGGTTAATTTTTTCATGATCAAATTTGTGGTCATAGTTATCCCACTTAATGTGTGATTTTGTGTGTTCTGTAAACTCTATAAATAAAGTTGCAAGTGTGTTCTTTGAAATAAGAAATTACAAGTGAAAAAACATTCTCGCTTATTTATTAGTTCTTTTCTTTGAGAGAGTGTAAGTGTGAGTGTCATAAAGTTTGAAAACTAATCACTCAAACTTAAAGTTTGGTATCAAGACTTGAATACCAACAAAGTGGTATCAGATTTATTTCAATCTAGTTTACATGGCTTCAAATATGGTGCAAATGCAAGTCCTTATACTGAAGAAGGAGAACTATGAAAAATTATGCATTCAATTCAAAGCTCTCTTTCGATCCCAAGAGCTTTAGGACATGGTCAGTAATGGGTATGTTGAACCCACTACAAAAAAAGAGTTCTCTTACACCAGTGAACAAAAGAACACTCTCTGAGACCAAAGGAATATAAACAAAAAGGTGTTGTATTTAGTCTTTCAAGGATTAAAAGATTCAATATTCGAGAAGATTGCCCAAATGACGACGAGAAAGTAAGTGTGGGATATTCCCAAAACCAGCTTCAAATGTGTTGTTTGTGTTATGAGAATATGCCTTCAATCATCATAAGACGACCTTGAATTCGCCCATATAAATGAAGGAAAAATTATCTCCAATTACTATTCATGATTGGTTTTAATTGTGCATCAAATGAAGAGAAATGGAGTGGAAGTTGGTGATATTCGATTCATGGGGGAGATTATTCGATCTCTCACACATAGCTTTGAGCATATGGTGATGACAATTGAGGAATCAAAAGATTTAGAGAAGATAAGTGCAGAGGCATTGGTAGGATCTCTTCGAGTTCGTGAAAAATGCATGCAGAAGAATGCAACATCCACGTCACTTAACCAAGCGTTGGGGTAAAAGCTAAATCCTTTTAAATAACATGTAAGTAGTGTTGCATCAAGAGTACAATATGGAGGTTCTCACAAATGAGGTTGAGAACGAGGACGAGGGTATGGTAACGCAAATATCCACGAGGAAAGAAAAAAGTAGGTTAAGTGATATAATTGCAAATAACTTGAAAATTATACCTTAAAACTTTCAAAAGAAAGGAGGATGGACCAAGTAAAACTTACAGAAGCATATAATAATGAGAGTATTGGTGTTACTCTTTTGTGAGTTCATAATAAAGCTAGTGGTCGAGGTCACATTTGGTATCTTGACTCTGGTGAAAATAACCAAATTTGTGGAAGAAATGAGTTCTTTATTGAACTCAACGAAGGAGTTCATGGAGATGTAAGCCTTGGAGATTCTTCAAAGCTATCTGTTGAAGGAAATGGAAGAATAAAAGTCTTTTAAAAAAATGGCAAAGAAGAATACATCTTCTATGTTTACTATATTCCAAGTATGAATAACAAAATTCCTAGCATTAGACAATTACTTCAAAAAGGGGTATGTTATTCTCATAGAGAATAATACTCTTCCTTAAAGATATACGTGGGACACTGATATAAAAGGTTACAACGATGAAGAATTGCATTCTCCCATTAAACCTTAATACCAAGAAGGAAACGTGATTCCTTGTGCTCGTGGAGAATGAGTTATGGAAGTGGCATTTCCACTTTAGCCATCTTCACTTTAATGGATTAAAGCTCTTATCGATGAGAGGAATGGTGCATGGCCTACCACAAATTGAGGCGCCAAATAATCTTTGTGAATGGTGTGTACTAGGAAAGCATTCAAGAATTTCTTTTCCTATTAGCAAGGCATGGAGAACGAATAAACCATTACAATTGATGCACACAGATATATGTGGACCACTGAAGCCTTTGTCATTTAGAGGTAATAAGTAATTTATCACTTTCATTGATGATTGAGTAGAAAGGAGTGGGTCTAATTTTTTTCAAAGAAAAATCTTCAGCCTATACTGTATTTTAGAATTTTAAAGCTTACACTGAAGCAAAAATTAAATGCAAGCCGGCGACTCTTAGATCTGATCTAGGGGGTGAGTACATTTTCAATAGATTTTAAGAATTTTGCAGAGAATATGGGATACGACAACAATTCACAACTTCCTATGCCCCATAAAAAAATAGAATGGTTGAATGGAGGAATTGCATTATCCTTAAAATGACGAGATTCGTGATTAAAGAGAAAGAATTGTCGAAAACATTATGGGAAAAATCCATAGCATGTTCATTATATTTGTCAAATATATGTCTAACCAAGAGTGTCAAGAATCGGACACTTCATGAGGCTTGGAGTGGATACAAACCCAATGTTTCACACCTACAGATTTTTGGGTGTCTTGCATACGCATAAGTTCCTGCAATAAAAATAAGGAATCTTGATAATCGTGGGCAAAATGTATCTTTATGGGATACTGTGAGGAGTTAAAGGCCTACAAGATATACAATCCACTTACAAATAAGTTGGTGATTAGTGAAAACGGTATCTTTAGTGAAGAAGAAGCATGGAACTAGAGCAGTAAAGAAGCAAAGATTAAAAATATGGTGGTAGATGAATATAATTAAATCCCAGAAATTATTGTACCTATCACTAAACAAGATCCATCGAGACCTTAATAGTCTATCGAGAGCTCACTAACTCCATTGAGTGCTCGATAGAACTCTGTTCTCTTAGCAACTTCGCTAAATTCTCCATTATTGATTCATAAATCATCCAATCACAGTTGTATTTCTCTAACTCCCATTAGGATGAGAAGTCTCATAGACATCTATGAGCATGAAGAAGAAGATGGTATAAATTTTTTTTATTAGTATCTATATCGTGATCCTTAATCTTTTTAAAAAGATGTCCAAGAAGATTATTGGAGATTGGTAATGGAAGAAGAAACTCATACCATTTAGAAAAATTACACAAGAAAGTTGATAACTTTGTCACAAAAACAGAAGGCTATTGGTGTCAAATAGTTCTACAAGATCAATTGCACTATAAATGGTAGTGTTGATTGGTAAAAGGTAAAATTTGTAACGAAAGGCTACAATAAAAAATATGAATTAGACTATGCGTAAGTCTTTACACCCATTTCTCGATTTGATACCACGAGTTTATTGATCTCACTTATAGCCCACCATAGTTGGAAGATTTACCAACTTGATGTCAAGTCAGTTTTTTCTTAGCGATGTTATTGAGGAGGAAGTTTATTTATAGAAACCTAAAGGTTTTGAAAGAAAAGGTGAAGAACAAAAGATGTATCCTTTGAAGAAGGTCTTATACGGACTAAAGCAAGCCCACATAATCTTAGAATTCATGCATTGATGGTTATCTTCAAGAAAATGGATTTGTTAAATGTCCATCAGAACATTCTGTCTACAGGAAGAATGGTGTCTGTGAGTGCAAATTAATCATAATTAAAAAGATTTTAGAAACTAATTAAAGAATGAACGCGAAGATGCCAACCTCATAATAGATAAATATACATGGTTCGACAAATTGCTTACGTCCACGGGGACGTCAATATATTTTTATTAAGTTCTCTCAAAGTTTAAAAATTACATCCCCTTTGACCCCGGGGTGAGGGTTGTATTTATAATTGTGTAAAACCACAATGGTTGAATCATCGAAGGAACTTCTTCATTTGGCTTGAGATAATCATGCGTGGTGACTCCTTGAATATCTCATCTGAGATTTTGGGTAACTAATGTGAGCTCATTATAACTATTAACATGTTTGTGTTTATCCACATCATAAATGATGGCAATAATCCTTTTTATTGGTAAGATGGGCCAGGTGTGCCCCTAATGTTATTAGGCTTGGTCACTCAGTCTTGAATTGGGCCTAATTATATTTTCCCCCCACAATTGCCCTTAAAATTCCTGGTCAAAGGTTGTTGGGCCTGAGGATTTTATTGTTGTTATGGGTCCATTAACCCAATTTCATGAATTTGAACCGACGGGACATGCTTGTAAATAAGCTGTAAGGGCACGCTCGTCCGGGCAAAGAGTGAAGAGCTAAAAAACCTCGGTTCCTGAACCTTTTAATTGTGCATGGCCTCTCAAATAGGGTTCACTTCCATACTTGATATTTAAACCGTCATTTCTTCTACTAGTCTTCTGCTATAAAAAACTCCAGAGCTTCCTCCTTTGCGTTCTCTAACTTTCTTTGTAAGTCTCTATCGCCTCTTTCCTCATTTATTATTTTCGTAGCTTTCCTCTTTTTTCTTCTATTATCTTTATTTGTTGTGATCAATTTTTCTGAAAAAGTTGAACACTCTCTATTGTAAAAGTGTAGATAAATATAGGAAAACATACTCCATTCCATCTTGGGTTACAATCAATTGTGCCCCCATGCCCAAAGATGTTAGAGCCATCGATGGGGGACACTGGATTCACACCCTCGTTATAGTCCAAGGGGGTTGAGCATTCCCCCCAAATCCTCTATTTTTAGAAATTTTGTATTCTTTGGGATGGTCCCAGCTCAATGTGCCCTTAATACTTGGCATATAGTCAACGAGGTAAATCGAATAAATGAGCTTTATGGGACCGACCTGGGCATCCCAGAGATCAAGTATTGTTACATCTAGTTTCACAGTACATATGGACTTCGTTACTTGAATGAGAGGAAGGCCAATAGAGTATTGGTCATAAACCTCCCCGATTATAATAAATGATATTGGGATTAGGGGTTCATCTCCATAATTTGGCAACATCCACCGCTTTTGAGGGAAAAGAATACACGGGGTTTCTGTGCTCAGACTGGGTGGTGATATAGGTTAACACTTACTCCTTTATTCGCCAATATTTGTTTGTAAATTTGGTGTGTTATTGCTAATTATATTTTCTTGGGTTGTCTCTGTGCAACTCGCAAGAAAAATAAAACTACACCAAAAGGCTTATTTTATAACGAATTTTTTTCCTATTTGTAATGGATTTTGTCCATCAGAAATTTAAAACAGTTAAAAACCTTTACAAATAAAATATAATCGTTACAAAATATCTCAAACATTGCACAAGTCGTTAAAAGAAAAAAAAATTAATAAAAATGTGCAAGGTCGGGCGGGACTATTACCCATCCCCCCCCCCCCCCCCCAAATTCCCAAACATAATTGTTTAGTCTTCCATTTTCCCCCAATACTTCTCCCATTCCCCCGATGACTTGTGTCTGTCTCCTCGCCGAATAGCAATGGGAATCACGAAATCCACTTCCATGAATCACTCTCTCTCCTAAGGGTTTCTATCTCTTTATGTCTCTATGTTTTATCTTTTTCGGGTTTCAGTTACATATCTAATTTATTACGTTTTTACAGATCAAACCCTAACTAGTTATATTGTTTGTCCTCTTTCTACCTCTCTTTTTGGGGAATTTTTGAAACCTAGGTTTGTTTTGATATTTCTCATGCTTTCTAATTTCTTATATTTAAATAGGGCTCTCTGATCCATGGTTTTTAGTTAAGTCTAATCATAACCACATGATTTGTAACTTGATTTCAGATTAACGGATTTTGTTATCACCAATCTAATTGACAATGTTCAGGTGACATTTTGCCCTATTATTTTCATAAATTTTAATCATTTTTCTTTATGATGATTTCTATAGTTGCTGAAGAAGAAATGATAGGACGCTATTAGGGTTTTAGATATTATTTTTCAGTTTAAAGAGATCTTAAAAATATGTTTCGATTGGTGTTAATTGTATATGGGAATATATTACTTTAATCGTATATGGGGATGTATCTTAGTGACTAGCATTTGATGTAATATGCTTAAGTGATCTTAGGGTTTAGTGTTCTTTTATCATGCAGAACAAGCTGAGTGGTTTGAAGGGTTAATGTGCTTTTTAACTTAGTATTTTTTTGTTTGGTTTATTTATTTGCAGATATCAAAGGATTTTTACATTGGACAATGTAACTCTCAATTGATTTTACAAACAATGTGACCCTAAATATATTGTTTATTTTCTGGAAATAATGAGATGTTATATACGTAACTATAATTAAATAAGTTCTCCTTTTTCCATTTCTGTAAGTAATTTCTAATCAATTTATTGTGATATAACCCCATAATATTTATTATTCTAACCTTTGACATATACTTTTTCTCATGTATAATTTTAAGTTTTTTGTGGTAATCGGTATGATTTAGTTTGTTTATGGTATTTGTTCAAGATATTAAATTTATTTGGTAAACAGCTTTTAGATCCTTTGTGTATATGATTTAAGTTCCATATCATTATTACTACCTTAAGTTTTCTTAATTTTAATACTCCAATGATTTTTGGACTTGCTAATTATAGTCTAAAAAATATGAAGGCGCTGCTAACAACATTTAATTCTCACCAAAGTAAAATGTCTCTTCGTAAATCTAAATCTAAAACTAGGGATGGTCTTTGAATTAGATTTGAGAAATCTTATGATAAGTCAAATGGTAATATCAAGGTGTTTCCATTTCCCCTGATTTGTTTGTACTATAATGCCTCTTTTCTGCTTTGGATGTGTGAAAACTTCTTTGTAGATGATATAATTTTATTTTTGAAGGCTACTAGTAATCAAACCACAAATGTGATGAAAGTGCTGGAAGATTTTTCTGACTATTTAGGACAAAGAGTGAACAGGTTAAAGTCTAAGATTGTTTTCTTCCCAAATCATATTCATGTTCTTAACTGAGAAAAACATATCAAGAAAGAGTATGATGCAAAGAATTATTAAAGCTTCCGATTCATTTATTAGGGAGGGCATGATGATAATTATATAGGAAACTAAAAATAATATTAAATGGAGAATATGGAATGTTTTGTCTATATCGTTATTGTTTGAGGATTGGTTTATAATATAGCCTTTATGTGAATTAATCGAGTGGGAGCCATCTATTTAAATCTTGCTTTCACGGGATCCACTGATGTTGGAAAAATTGTACTAGAATTGGCTGCTAAAAGTAATTTGAAGCTAGTGACATTGGAGCTTGATGACAAATCACCTTTCATTGTATGCAAGGATGCTAACATTAGTAGGACTATGGAGCTAGCACACTTCGCTCTGTTCTTCAATCAGGTATGTTTTAACTATTTAATCCCCTAAGTTAGTCTTCTAAGATGGGAATGAATATATTACAAATGATTTTCTAACTATAGGGCCAATGTTGTTGTACTAGTTCTCGTACATATGTGCATGAAATAGTGTACGATGAGTTCCTAGAGAAAGCAAAATCGCGTGCTATAAAGCGTATCATTAGCAATCCTTTCAATAAGGGTGTTGAACTAGGACCTCAGGTACAATCTCCCTATGTTTGCACGTGTGAAGTCCCATAGAGGCTCAAGCCGTCAAATTATATACTTGTGGAACTAATGGATATCTCAGATTGACTCATAGCAGTTTGAGAAGGTTCTTAGGTATATAAGAGATGGTACTGATAGCAGTGCTACCTTTAAATGTGGGGGTGGAAGACTAGGCTCCGAAGGCTTCTATGTCCAGCCCACCATTTTCTCAAATGTTCAGGTAATATCCATATAACTTCTGAAATTCAGAAACTCAAAATTTATTGAAAATCTAGTGCAAGTGATACTATGTTGACATTTTTCTCAATTAGGATGATATGTTGATTGAAAAAGATGAAAATTATAGACCAGTGGAGTCCATTTTGAAATTCAAGTGAGTTGTCAACTTTAGACTCTACATTTAGAAAATATCCAAATAAGTATCAAATGGTTCCACTTCAATGTATACAATATATTAAGCTCCAAGTTGATCAAATAATCAAAATCTATATTTTGGGACTATAATTATTGTAGTGACATTTTTACCTTTTTATTGTCAAGGGACCTCGTTGAAGTAATAAGAAGATCAAATGAAGCAAGGTATGGTCTAACAACAGGGATTTTCACGAAAAACATTGACAAGGCTAACATAATGGCACGAGCATTTAAGGGTGGTACTGTATGGGTTAACTGCTATGATGTGTTCTCTATATAAGCCATTGTTTTGGATGCTTTTACTGATACTGTCGGATAAAATTTCTTCCAAGTAGTTATAAAAGGTGTTGAAGCCGACGTATAAAAAAATGACTTATAAAGAGAGCTCATGTATGATTCCACAATGATATATATGCTATAACAGCATGAGCTCATATAGAGAGTTTGTCTTGCTTATTTCTTTTCATGTTAAATATTTATAACATTTTGCTATAGGTGGGCCTCCAAGAGGGAAGTTGGGGTGCTGTGAGATATAATAGATTTCTAGAGGTATCTATGCTCTATATTTTATAACAACATTGATATAGATGTAACATATAATGACACTGATGTTGATCGTTTTGACCAGAACACATTGAGAAGCATTAAAAGGATGTTGCATATTATTGAGCCAATAAAACAAACCACAGTTCTTGGAAAGCATTGCACATTCTCTTTGAGTATTGTCATAGACTAATCTAAAATGATAAAATCATTGAAGATTATAAGAACATGACCAAGACGCATTAGATTGAAGTTTCATATTATTCAACCAATAGAATAGCCCTTTGAACGTACTTGTATGGGGTACGGGAAAGAGTTGCAAAGCTCTAGTTGATACACGATAGAATGGAGGTAGATTTTATTATTTTACATTTCAGATCGTGGAATGCTTATAGAACTTCTGTTGGAATTTTATGGGTACTACAAGGAAGAACTTATTAAGAATTTATAACATGTGTACTTCTGTATAATGCATTTTGTATGTGACTAAGAAAATAGAAACGATTCTGATATATTATCCTTTTGGGTTCAGAGCATCCATTCCCATTTTTTCTTATGATAAGTAAAAGTTTCATTATCACTTGTCAAAATCTGGTTACTATATCGTTTAAATGTGTGACAACGATGGTCATGATTATAACAAGAATAGCATGGAGAAACACAGGTTTGAGTTAATGGGAAACCATTGCTCCTACATTGCCTGTTTTTTGCACTGAATTATGTTCTCCAATATTTTAGAGTTGCATAGACACTGCCTTAAGTCACAGACAATATTTTTTTATTTTTTGCCTTATTTTCTCACACTGACACAACAGTAACTTTTTTGAAAACAGGAAAGGATTCCTCTCAAGAGTGGACAATTTTTATCAGGATTCAACACTTCACTCACAGATTTATTACTTGTAATCCAGAATTAGTAATGTGGTATTTTCACATATCTTTCACAAGACCTCCATCTCTTAAATAGGTCATGCCTACATTTTATTTTATAGGTTTGGTTTGCGAAAGAAAAAATCGCTGAAGGAATCAGTAGAACCAAGAGGGAGGAGGGAGGACAATTTATCTTTCCATATATTCTTAACATAATATGTTTTGACATCTTTTTGTTATTCAAAAATAAAATGCGCATAGAAATTCCTTATAAGTATACACTATTTTTAGCATTGTTGGAACTTACTATGACATGGTGTATTCAATAAATTGACAAATTGACAAATTGATCCATTATTATGACCCTGTTTAAGTGAGACTTGCCCCCTTTATGATCCTCATTATATTTGTATTTTTTATGTACTTTTAATATGTAGTTAATGATGATATTTATGTAGTTCACCTAACAATATCTCACTTGAAATCTATTAGTAGTATACATATTCATTTAACTTTACATGTTTGAGATAATGTGGTTAGAGGATAGGGGTCTCATTTATGGCCGCTATCGGGACATTTTGCATGAGTTTTTTTGGGATCTGAGTGAAACCTTTTTTAAATTTGTATGTATAGATTATGAATCTGATTCCCAAGGAGTCTGAAGGTGAGCTATTTTAGGATGCTCTTGCTTGAATTCGTTGTTGTGTTGGTGGTGGATCTAGCACAGTGAATGCTAAGAGTGACAGTGATCTTGAAGTTGTCTCGGATTCTATTCCACTCGATATACGATGTCCTGTAAGAAACCTTTTTATATAAAAAAATATATGATTTGTGATTGCAAGTGTCTTTTCCTATTTGCATGTTGACTACTGGAATTGGTGGTATACTTAATTATTTATGTGGTCATTGTAGATTTGCTATAAAACGTATGTATATTCAATGTTTCTGGTTCTACATTAATTGGCTAAATCTTATGTTGTACTGCACGATGTCACACATGCCCAGACACACACACACACACACACATTTGTTATCAGATTCCTTGTTCTTTTTATATCCTTTATGAACACATTGCCACAGTTAGTGATCAAATCACTCTTTCTTGGTGGTGTAGTTATTGGTTTTTGTTACACACACTTAGATATATCTGCCTCTTATCTATTATTCAGTATTATGTTAATAGACTAGCTGCATATCCCCTCCCAATTTAATAGGCATACTTTCCTTTTTGGGATGTCATGAATTAAGAGTCCACTTACCTTTTTGGTGATAACAAACAAACCAAATTCCAGTTCGCAACAAAAAAATCTTTTGTTGAATTTCCTTTTTGGACATACTTTTATAATCATAGTGCATGCTGCGACTGTAATAAAATTCAAGAGACTTAATTATGGTAGATAACTAAGGCCAAATTAGCATGCTAACGGACAATATGAAGAAACGCTTTAATACTAAAAGCTTTGTTTACAAGGTTGATAACAAAATGCTATGGTTGTTTAAACTCCGAATAAACTTTTTTGGCAAAACTCTTTTCTAAAAAACACAAGATGTATTGTAAAATCTTTTTCTGAATGTATGGATTATATTTGATAGTTGATTACCATATTTTTTAAAATCTAATAAAATCTACTAAAATTACCATGCAGTCCCAATCACAACAACAATTAAGAACATTCACAGAAATAGACACAAGAATTTTTAACGTGGTAAAACCCTTAAATAAGGGAAGCATCCTTGGTGACCTCTATGCCACAAAATAAAAATCCACTACAATAAAAATTAAGTTACAACACTTTAGCAAACCACAAAGATCCTAACCTAAGTTCAGAATGTACCTACACGAGATTCTCCACTCCAAAGGTAATCAGACTTGGAACTTGATCTTTTCTTGCTGCTTGTTTGTCTTTTCCTTGATCTCCTTCTCTTTGAATTCAGATTCCAGCAACTCTTTCAAATTCAAGATTTTAAGACAGAACCATAGTGTCTAAGTGTTCGTGTGAGATAGTGTTTGTGATGTGCTACTACATAAAAACATGCTACTTACCCTCTCAATAATTTATACAAACAATCCTAACAAATTACAATAGTTCTAATATGAAAGTTATTTCCGAATCTTGATTTTTCAAGCAAAGACTTCTTGATCTTTTATTTATCCACAGATCTCAAGGATACCTTGCTCGAAAGATGGTTCAAGGTCTTAAACAATTTCAGGGTTTTGAAAATATTTTTGAAATTGTAAACTTCCAATTGAGAACCAAACTAAACTAGAAGTCTACTTTAACAAAACAGATTCAGACTTAACATGCAAAGACTGATTCAACAAGTTTTGGCATATAAAACTTATTTTTAGACCTGTACGCCTTAAAACTTTAGCCAGAGTTCTTTTGTGTTCCTTTTATTTTCGAACACTAGTATTTCATAAAATATGAAATAAAAATTAGAAGCAAACAACTCACTAGATTTGAAAACTTATTTTTGGAAACTAAAAGTTTTTAATTTCAAAAACTCGTTGAAACAGAATAGATCTAAAATGCTAGATCTAGAAAGAGAAACAGAAAACTATAATGTGAGATGTTCTCTTTTAGAAAGACTCAGTTTCAATAATGAAACTTAAATCTCTCTTAGAGATGAGTTCTGGGAGAATCAAATATTTGAAAAGGTCTTGAAACGAAAACACAAAACTAACAACACACAAACCCTAGAAGGATCTAACTCTCAAAAGTAGGTTTTTTGGTGTATGGTACTTTTAGGTTTTGGTGTTTGGTTTGGGAGAAAACTCACAGAGGTTTGAACTACAGAGAAAACTAGGGTTTCATCTTCTAATCTCTCTCTCTTATTTCCCTCTCTTTTCTCTCTCTTCTCTCCACTCTATCTTTTTCTCTCTAAAATGGGGAAATGATAAAAGTCTCAAATTGCTGAGGGGTGATCCATTTTTATACTAAGTGTAGAAGGATCGAGAACTTTGGCCATAATCCAACGGCTGAGATTAAGTCTAAATGAGTTGACTTAGATCCAATAGTTTAACACAGGCGGTGGGTTATATGAACACTGATTGGTTAAAGTTGGGTTCACAGGGATTGAGATAAAACACATGTAGTACGTTACACTACACCAAAAACAGGAATCTGGCACGGTTTAAAACTGTGCCAGATCAAATCTGGCACGGTTTTGAACTGTGCCAGAATCAGGTGTTCCAAAATGGCAATTTTTTTCTGACACGGCTCAAAAGTGTGCCAGATTTGGTCAAACAGGAACACTTCTGGCACACTTTTAAACCGTGCCAGAATTTGATATTTCTGGCACACTTTTGGCACAGTTTTTAACTGTGCCAGATTTGGGCAAATAAGAACACTTCTGGCACACTTTTAAACCGTGCCTGAATTTGATATTTCTGGCACACTTTTGGCACAATTTTTAACTGTGCCAGATTCAGAACAGTTTAAAATTTTTTGGCACAGTTCAAAATCGTGCCAAAATATGATACACTTTTGACACGGTTTTGAACTGTGCCAAATTTTTTATAAAAAAAAAATATTATTTGAAAGCACAAAATTCACAAATTAATAATATTGCACGTTGTTAATAAATAAATGTACATACAAACTTCAAAATATTACAAGTCTTTATAGTTCACATGCCAAAAAAAAATTGGGCAGAGTTTCCTCTATTTTTTGGACATTCCAAAACCTGTTAATACAAAACCTGCCTAATATAAAGCCCGCACGGCCACAAAATATAACAATTAACTTACAAAAGCCTGCACGGCATAAAACTCAACAATAAAACAACAAAAGCCCGCACGGCCATGACACAAAAAAATGGAATCATGAATAAATCCCTTGTTGTAAACCATTGAGTTCTCTGTGTGTTCCACGTGAATAAATGCCAACGATAAACTGTTATCCTGCAAAAAAAAATAGGATACAAAAAAGATACGATATTAGTAACCCAATAATTTGCAAAAATTTTTTTTTACTTAAACTATAAAATTACATATATGAGTGGAAATTATCATCATACTCTCAAATCGGGAGACCCGAGACTACGGGGTCAGTTCCTACAAGTTACATCGGTCCCGTGCGAGGTGTTCATGCTTCCTACGAGGTCGTTGGGGGGCTGGTTTGGGTTTTCACCCTTTAACGGCATGTTTTTAACTCTAAGTGTGATTTTTGCAAATTATCATCATCCTCTCAAACCGGGAGACCCGGGACTACGCGGTCAGTTCCTACAAGTTACAATGGTCCCGTGCGAGGTGTTCGTGCCTCCTACGGGGTCGATGGGGGGCTGGTTTGGGTTTTCACACTTTAACGGCTTGTTTTTAAGTCTAAGTGTGATTTTTACAAATTATCATCATTCTCTTAAACCGAGAGACCCGGGACTACGCGCCCAGTTTCTACAAGTTACATTGGTCCCGTGCGAGGTGTTCGTGCCTCCTACGGGATCGATGGGGGGTTGGTTTGGGTTTTCACCCTTTAACGGCTTGTTTTTAAGTCTAAGTGTGATTTTTGCAAATTATCGTCATACTATCAAACCAGGAGACCCGGGACTACGCGGTCAGTTCCTACAAGTTGCATTGGTCCCGTACGAGGTGTTCGTGCCTCTTACGGGGTCGTTGGGGGGCTAGTTTGGGTTTTCACCCTTTAACGGCATGTTTTTAACTCTAAGTGTGATTTTTGTAGATTATCGTCATACTCTCAAACCGAGCGACCCGGGACTACGCGGTCAGTTCCTACAAGTTACATTGGTCCCGTGCAAGGTGTTCGTGCCTCCTACGGGGTCGTTTGGGGGCTGGTTTGGGTTTTCACCCTTTAACGGCATGTTTTTAACTTTAAGTGTGATTTTTGCAGATTATCGTCATACTCTCAAACCGAGCGACCCGGGACTACGCGGTCAGTTCCTACAAGTTACATTGGTCCCGTGCGAGGTGTTCGTGTCTCCTACGGGGTCGTTTGGGGGCTGGTTAGGGTTTTCACTCTTTAACAGCATGTTTTTAAGTCTAAGTGTGATTTTTGCAAATTATCATCATACTCTCAAACCGGGATACCCGAGATTACGCGGTCAGTTCCTACAAGTTACATTGGTCCTGTGCGAGGTGTTCGTGCCTCCTACGGGGTCGTTTGGGGACTGGTTTGGGTTTTCACCCTTTAACGGCTTGTTTTTAAGTCTAAGTGTGATTTTTGCAAATTATCGTCATACTCTCAAACCGTGAGACCCGGGACTACGCGGTCAGTTCCTACAAGTTACATTGGTCCCGTGCGAGGTGTTCGTGACTCCTACGGGGTCGTTTGGGGGTTGGTTTGGGTTTTCACCATTTAACGGCTTGTTTTTAAGTCTAAGTGTGATTTTTGCAAATTATCGTCATACTCACAAACCGTGAGACCCGGGACTACGCGGTCAGCTCCTACAAGTTACATTGGTCCCGTGCGAGGTATATTTGTGCCTCCGACAGGGTCGATCGGGGGTTGGTTTGGTTTTCACCCTTTAACGGCTTGTTTTTAAGTCTAAGTGTAATTTTTGCAAATTATCGTCATACTATCAAACCAGGAGACCCGGGACTACGCGGTCAGTTGCTACAAGTTGCATTGGTCCCGTACGAGGTGTTCGTGCCTCCTACGGGGTCGTTGGGGGGCTAGTTTGGGCTTTCAACCTTTAACGGCATGTTTTTAACTCTAAGTGTGATTTTTGCAGATTATCATCATACTCTCAAACCGAGCGACCCGGGACTACGCGGTCAGTTCCTACAAGTTACATTGGTCCCGTGCGAGGTGTTCGCGCCTCCTACGGGGTCGTTTGGGGGCCGGTTAGTGTTTTCACTCTTTAACGGCATGTTTTTAAGTCTAAGTGTGATTTTTGCAAATTATCGTCATACTCTCAAACCGGGATACCCGGAATTACGCGGTCAGTTCCTACAAGTTATATTGGTCCCGTACGAGGTGTTCGTACCTCCTACGGGGTCGTTTGGGGACTGGTTTGGGTTTTCACCCTTTAATGGCTTGTTTTTAAGTCTAAGTGTGATTTTTGCAAATTATCGTCATACTCTCAAACCGTGAGACCCGGGACTACGCGGTCAGTTCCTACAAGTTACATTGGTCTCGTGCGAGGTGTTCGTGCCTCCTACGGGGTCGTTTGGGGGTTGGTTTGGGTTTTCACCCTTTAACGGCTTGTTTTTAAGTCTTAGTGTGATTTTTGCAAATTATCGTCATACTCTCAAACCGTGAGACCCGGGACTACGCGGTCAGTTCCTACAAGTTACATCGGTCCCGTGCGAGGTGTTCGTGCCTCCTACGAGGTCGTTGGGGGGCTGGTTTGGGTTTTCACCCTTTAACGGCATGTTTTTAACTCTAAGTGTGATTTTTGCAAATTTACTGTCATCCTCTCAAACCGGGAGACCCGGGACTACGCGGTCAGTTCCTACAAGTTACATTGGTCCCGTGCGAGGTGTTCGTGCCTCCTACGGGGTCGATGGGGGGCTGGTTTGGGATTTCACACTTTAACGGCTTGTTTTTAAGTCTAAGTGTGATTTTTGCAAATTATCATCATTCTCTTAAACCGAGAGACCCGGGACTACGCGCCCAGTTTCTACAAGTTACATTGGTCCCGTGGGACGTGTTCGTACCTCCTACGGGATCGATGGGGGGTTGGTTTGGGTTTTCACCCTTTAACGGCTTGTTTTTAAGTCTAAGTGTGATTTTTGCAAATTATCGTCATACTATCAAACCAGGAGACCCGGGACTACGCGGTCAGTTCCTACAAGTTGCATTAGTCCCGTACGAGGTGTTCGTGCCTCCTACGGAGTCGTTGGGGGGCTGGTTTGGGTTTTCACCCTTTAACGGCATGTTTTTAACTCAAAGTGTGATTTTTGCAGATTATCGTCATACTCTCAAACCGAGCGACCCGGGACTACGCGGTCAGTTCCTACAAGTTACATTGGTCCCGTGCAAGGTGTTCGTGCCTCCTACGGGGTCGTTTGGGGGCTGGTTTGGGTTTTCACCCTTTAACGGCATGTTTTTAACTCTAAGTGTGATTTTTGCAGATTATCGTCATACTCTCAAACCGAGCGACCCGGGACTACGCGGTCAGTTCCTACAAGTTACATTGGTCCCGTGCGAGGTGTTCGTGTCTCCTACGGGGTCGTTTGGGGGCCGATTAGGGTTTTCACTCTTTAACAGCATGTTTTTAAGTCTAAGTGTGATTTTTGCAAATTATCGTCATACTCTCAAACCGGGATACCCGAAATTATGCGGTCAGTTCCTACAAGTTACATTGGTCCCGTACGAGGTGTTCGTGCCTCCTACGGGGTCGTCTGGGAGCTGGTTTGGGTTTTCACCCTTTAACGGCTTGTTTTTTAGTCTAAGTGTGATTTTTGCAAATTATCGTCATACTCTCAAACCGGGATTACGCGGTCAGTTCCTACAAGTTACATTGGTCCCGTGCGAGGTGTTCGTGCCTCCTACGGGGTCGTTTGGGGGCTGGTTGGGGTTTTCACCCTTTAACGGCTTGTTTTTAAGTCTAAGTGTGATTTTTGCAAATTATCGTCATACTCTCAAACCGAGCGACCCGGGACTACGCGATCAGTTCCTACAAGTTACATTGGTCCCGTGCGAGGTGTTCGTGCCTCCTACGGGGTCGTTTGGGGGCTGGTTAGGGTTGTCACTCTTTAACAGCATGTTTTTAAGTCTAAGTGTGATTTTTGCAAATTATCGTCATACTCTCAAACCGGGATACCCGAGATTACGCGGTCAGTTCCTACAAGTTACATTGGTCCCGTGCGAGGTGTTCGTGCCTCCTACGGGGTCGTTTGGGGACTGATTTGGGTTTTCACCCTTTAATGGCTTGTTTTTAAGTCTAAGTGTGATTTTTGCAAATTATCGTCATACTCTCAAACCGTGAGACCCGGGACTACGCGGTCAGTTCCTACAAGTTACATTGGTCCCGTGCGAGGTGTTCGTGCCTCCTACGGGGTCGTTTGGGGGTTGGTTTGGGTTTTCACCCTTTAACGGCTTGTTTTTAAGTCTAAGTGTGATTTTTGCAAATTATCGTCATACTCTCAAAACGTGAGACCCGGGACTACGCTGTCAGTTCCTACAAGTTACATTGATCCCGTGCGAGGTATATTTGTGCCTCCTATAGGGTCGATCGGGGGTTGGTTTGGTTTTCACCCTTTAACGGCTTGTTTTTAAGTCTAAGTGAAATTTTTGCAAATTATCGTCATACTATCAAACCAGGAGACCCGGGACTACGCGGTCAGTTCCTACAAGTTGCATTGGTCCCGTACGAGGTGTTCGTGCCTCCTACGGGGTCGTTTGGGGGTTGGTTTGGGTTTTCACCCTTTAACGGCATGTTTTTAACTCTAAGTGTGATTTTTGCAGATTATCGTCATACTCTCAAATCGAGCGACCCGGGACTACGCGGTCAGTTCCTACAAGTTACATTGGTCCCGTGCAAGGTGTTCGTGCCTCCTACGGGGTCGTTTGGGGGCTGGTTTGGGTTTTCACCCTTTAACGGCATGTTTTTAACTCTAAGTGTGATTTTTGCAGATTATCGTCATACTCTCAAACCGAGCGGCCCGGAACTACGCGGTCAGTTCCTACAAGTTACATTGGTCCCGTGCGAGGGTTTTCACTCTTTAACAACATGTTTTTAAGTCTAAGTGTGATTTTTGCAAATTATCGTCATACTCTCAAACCGGGATACCCGGAATTACGCGGTCAGTTCCTACAAGTTATATTGGTCTCGTACGAGGTGTTCGTGCCTCCTACGGGGTCGTTTTGGGACTGGTTTGGGTTTTCACCCTTTAATGACTTGTTTTTAAGTCTAAGTGTGATTTTTGCAAATTATCATCATACTCTCAAACCGTGAGACCCGGGACTACGCGGTCAGTTCCTACAAGTTACATTGGTCCCGTGCGAGGTGTTCGTGCCTCTTACGGGGTCGTTTGGGGGTTGGTTTGGGTTTTCACCCTTTAACGGCTTGTTTTTAAGTCTAAGTGTGATTTTTGCAAATTATCGTCATATTCTCAAACCGTGAGTCCCGGGACTACGCGGTCAGTTCCTACAAGTTACATTGGTCCCGTGCGAGGTATATTTGTGCCTCCTATTGGGTCGATCGGGGGTTGGTTTGGTTTTCACCCTTTAACGGCTTGTTTTTAAGTCTAAGTGTAATTTTTGCAAATTATCGTCATACTATCAAACCAGGAGACCCGGGACTACGCGGTCAGTTCCTACAAGTTGCATTGGTCCCGTACGAGGTGTTCGTGCCTCCTACGGGGTCGTTGGGGGGCTAGTTTGGGTATTCTCCCTTTAACGGCATGTTTTTAACTCTAAGTGTGATTTTTGCAGATTATCGTCATACTCTCAAATCGAGCGACCCGGGACTACGCGGTCAGTTCCTACAAGTTACATTGGTCCCGTGCAAGGTGTTCGTGCCTCCTACGGGGTCGTTTGGGGGCTGGTTTGGGTTTTCACTCTTTAACGGCATGTTTTTAACTCTAAGTGTGATTTTTGCAGATTATCGTCATACTCTCAAACCGAGCGACCCGGGACTACGCGGTCAGTTGCTACAAGTTACATTGGTCCCGTGCGAGGTGTTCGTGCCTCCTACGGGGTCGTTTGGGGGCCGTTTAGGGTTTTCACTCTTTAACAGCATGTTTTTAAGTCTAAGTGTGATTTTTGCAAATTATCGTCATACTCTCAAACCGGGATACTCGGAATTACGCGGTCAGTTCCTACAAGTTACATTGGTCCCGTACGAGGTGTTCATTCCTCCTACGGGGTCGTTTGGGAGCTGGTTTGGGTTTTCACCCTTTAACGGCTTGTTTTTAAGTCTAAGTGTGATTTTTGCAAATTATCGTCATACTCTCAAACCGGGATACCCGGGATTACGCGGTCAGTTCCTACAAGTTACATTGGTCCCGTGCGAGGTGTTCGTGCCTCCTACGGGGTCGTTTGGGGGCTGGTTGGGGTTTTCACCCTTTAACGGCTTGTTTTTAAGTCTAAGTGTGATTTTTGCAAATTATCGTCATACTCTCAAACCGAGCGACCGGGGACTACGCGGTCAGTTCCTACAAGTTACATTGGTCCCATGCGAGGTGTTCGTGCCTCCTACGGGGTTGTTTGGGGGCTGGTTAGGGTTGTCACTCTTTAACAGCATGTTTTTAAGTCTAAGTGTGATTTTTGCAAATTATCGTCATACTCTCAAACCGGGATACCCGAGATTACGCGGTCAGTTCCTACAAGTTACATTGGTCACGTGCGAGGTGCTCGTGCCTCCTACGGGGTCGTTTCGGGGCTGATTTGGGTTTTCACCCTTTAATGGCATGTTTTTAACTCTAAGTGTGATTTTTCCAGATTATCGTCATACTCTCAAACCGGGAGACCCGGGGCTACGCGGTCAGTTCCTACAAGTTACATTGGTCCCATGCAACGTGTTCGTGCCTCTTACGGGGTCGCTGGGGGGCTGGTTTAGGTTTCCACCCTTTAACGGCATGTTTTTAACTCAAGTGTGATTTTTGCAGATTATCATCATACTCTCAAACCGAGCGACCTGGGACTACACGGTCAGTTCCTACACGTTACATTGGTCCCGTGCGAGGTGTTCGTGTCTCCTACGGGGTTGTTTGGGGGGCTGGTTTGGGTTTTCACCCTTTAACAGCTTGCTTTTAAGTCTTAAGTGTGATTTTTGCAAATCATCGTCATACTCTCAAACCGGGAGACCCGGGACTATGCGATCAGTTCCTACAGGTTACATTGGTCCCGTACGAGGTGTTTGTGCCTCCTACTGGATCGTTTGGGGGTTGGTTTGGGTTTTCACCCTTTAATGGCATGTTTTTAACTCTAAGTGTGATTTTTCCAGATTATCGTCATACTCTCAAATCGGGAGACCCGGGGCTACGCGGTCAGTTCCTACAAGTTACATTGGTCCCGTGCGAGGTGTTCGTGCCTCCTATATCGTCATATTCTCTAACGGTATGTTTTTAATCAATTTTGAACGTTTATGGATTTTAGAAAATTTTGGCATAGTTTCATTTGTTTATTCGTTAAATCCAACATGTTTTAACATTTAATATAAACTCAACAGCAAATTCCAAAACCAAACCACCAGCAAGTCCCTTCCACCAATTTAACTAAATAAGGTCATAAAGTAAGCCATGAAGTGATTTTCAAACTTTAAAAGGAATGATCAGATATAGAATGAAAAAGATAAACTATAAATATTGAGTAGAAATAATTTATTGCATTTTAAAAGGTTAATGAATGGGTACTAAATAATAGTTACCTGTAGTAACTTGATTAAGATTGGATGGAACTGGCCTGAGTTGAACATTTGTAAAACAAAACCAAACAAATCACTGGCAGCCTATGCTGGCCTTTTGATCTCCAAACCTCCCCAATACCTGCATTCAATTCCCACCGAGCACTGGATCAAACTCTTTAATATTACAGTACCCATATATGATTATACACACACGTGTGTGAAATTGATAACATGTCCCTTTTATGAGTATAATTAGGTATCATTATGTGCCATTAGGACACGCGTTATATTGTGCTTTATTATATATATAGTGAATAATCTACCTTTGATTGTGCTTAAGATGTATTGAATTGATCTAGAGATCAAAGATTGTGATGGAAGATGATCATGGTTAATCTTTTTAAGAAAGTAGTCTATGAAAGAACTTGGGATCTCCATTCAAGGTTCTCAAAACAAGAAGCGCCATTCTTTGTATGGTTTTGCCTTAAATAAAAATTTGGGATCTCCTACCTACTCACAAAAATCCATATGTCCATTACATATAAGAACATATCAGAAAGGAAAATGGATCAATATATAATGAAATAAATAAATATTCACATTAATTTTTCTCTCACCTGTAAATCAACAATGGGAGGTACTTCAATCTCCTCCATTTTTGTTGCTAGCGAGAAACAGGCCACAGCTAACAATTGGACTATCCAAGCTTTACCCCTCTATGTGCACATTAACATTGTCACAAACATGAACGGGCACAATTAGCATTTAAACACTTAAATATTAATCTGAGATTATTATGCCCTAAAATGCATTTTGTGCACATTGAACCATTTTTGTGCCAAAAAAAATGCATTTTGTTGCAAAACAAAAAACCCATTCAAAAAATTAATATGAGAAATACCTTAGAGGGGCGATAACAGCCTTGGAGGGAGTGTGCCCTGACTGGGCCTTTGAGAACACAATCACCTCAAGTGCTTGGAAATCCCATCACCCCCATCAGATCTTGCCAAGAAAACACAATCACCTCCTATATCACCCACCTCAAGACTGAAAATGTTAGCTGCACATGGCTTTCTCTTTCCTAAACTGGACTATTGAAAAGTTATCTCCACATTCCAAAAATCAGTATATATTAGATTTAATTCCACCTCAGTATATATATATATATATATATTAGATTAAACTCTAGAATTAGATTTAATCTAGAATTATCTAGAATTAAATCTATTTTATTAAATCACTATATATTAGATTTAATTCTAAATAATTCTAGATTAAATCTAATTCTAGAGTTTAATCGAATATATATATATATATATATATATATATATAAATCAGTATATATAATTTTATATTTATATATCAGTATATATGATATAAACCAGTATATAAATCAGTATATATATAATATAAATCAGTATATATATATATATATATATATATATATATATATATATATATATATATATATATATATATATATATATATATATATATATATATATATATATATATATAATACTTATAAAGGAAAGAAATTAGGACACCAGATAAAATACCTCAAACCGAGAAAACACGAGGTCGCCGGAAGGGACACCACGACACCGGAATATCAAAAACCCGGAACCAGGGGAGCGGGGGAGGTGACCCGAGGAGGATAAACCCGGAAAATAGGGGCGACGGCAGGGATAAACCCAAGGGGGGAGGCGACGCAGCAGGGGAGAGAGGGGGGAGGCGACGCAGCAGGGGAGAGAGGGGGAGGCGACGCAGCAGGGGAGAGAGGGGGAGAGCGGGGGAGAGCGGATGGGAGGGCTTGGGTTTTTGGTGGAGGGAGAGGGGAGAGCGGGGGAGAAGACGAAGAAGGAGAGAGAAGAGGGAAATTAAAAGGTCCCAAAATTTTGAGGTATTTTATATCCTAGTAAAGTGTACTCAATTTTGGCACACTTTAAAACAGTGCCAAATTTTGGCACTGTTTTAAAGTGTGCCAAATTTCTATTAAACCGTGCCAAAATCTGGCACAGTTTTAAACCGTGCCAGATTTTTAATATCAGGGTGTGCCAAAATGCTGTTTTAATATCAGGGTGTGCCAAAACGTTGATTAAGTTGATCCAATGGCTGAAAAAATGTACGCATTTTGTGTCTAACAACAAACACAATCTAAGCTGACAGAATGTTAACACGTGTACACACCAGATGTGATTAAAAACGCGTGTATGAAAATAATTAGAACACACACCTTCAATTCTCAAGCGCTTTCGAATTCTACCCAGGCAAACAATCAACATAGAAAATAAGTTTCTGAAAATAAACTTTTACCCACAACACTTTTAAAAACCAAATTTTAATTAATTCAAAAATCTTTGGAAATTATTTAAAATTATATAAAGTGATTTGAATTGAATTAAATTGATTTTTCAAAGATTTGAAGTGTTAAAAAACCATTAAACTAGTAGGTGGTATGTATGATGCAGTGCAAGTGTCCTATTTGTGGTTTTTAGGGTTTAGAATTAACTTCCCTTTGAAGGTTCTCTTGGACTGGCTTTCTTCATGGAGTATGTACCTTTGAGGAGATGGAGTTCTCAAACTATTCTAACATATTTTGTCTATATATCCAAACTATTTGGAACTCCTATATATGCAGACTCAAGTGAGACAATATGTAGTGTGTTCTCAATCTCCCCCTTTGGATATTAGAGACAAAATTCCCTTGAGTATTCTGTACTCTTGGGTCAAAATGAAAAGAAATCCTATGTGTCCTATACAAAAGTTCTAACTACCCATTCCCATCCTAGAACCGAAAATAAGGTGAGGAAAATACATTACTTAACTATGTATAGACCAATACCCTATGAAATATAAACAAAATGTACAACGGGTCTGAAATGACTATAAGAAGATAAACACTAAATTGGCATATTAGTTGAGTTAGAATCAGGAATAGATAGAAAAAAATCGCTAAGCAATACTCAAGATCTTCTCCCCTAATTTTTCTCAAATATACAATGGGTATAAATCACAAAAACATAGAAATTGATTGATAGTGATCATGTCTATGGCTGTTCGCAAATACTCAAATCGAATGTTATCTAAAGGTTTGGTAAAGAGATCTGCGAGCTGCTTTTGAGTGTTCAAATATTCAATAATGAGGTCTTTGGATTCGACAAGGGCACGGATAAAATGATGTCTAATCTTAATATGCTTAGTACGTGAGTGCATTACAGGATTTTCGGAAATATTAATGGCACTTAAGTTATCACAGAACATGTTTAATTAATTTTTGGTGATACCATAGTCACTAAGCATCTGTCTAATCCATAGTAATGGATCACAACAGCTACCGGCGGCTATATATTCAGATTCGACGCTAGATAATAAAATACAATTCTGTTTCTTACACGACCAACCTACGATATTATTGCCTACGTAGTAGCAAGCACCATAAGTTCTTTTACTATCATTAGTACAACCGGACCAATCGGCATCGGTATATCCTATAATAGAACTATTTGTATCTTTTGTGTACCAAATACCAAATTTTAGAGTACCCTTAACATATTTAATAATCCTTTTTACACTTAATAAGTGAGACTCTTTAGGGTTACTTTGATATCTAGCACATATACACACGAAAAAGGATATATCAGGTCGAGACCCGGTAAGATACAGTAAACTCCCTATAATACTTCTATAAAGAGTGGGATCAATACTTTTCCCATTATCATCCTTAGATAGTTTAGTTGAAGTACTCATAGGGGTTCTAGAAGGTTTAACATTTTCTAAGCCGAATTTTTTAACTAAATCTGCAGCATACTTGGATTGAGGAATAAAAAGACCATCACTGTATTATTTGACTTGTAAACCCAAAAAATATTGTAGTTCACCCATTAGAGACATCTGAAATACAGTATGCATGATATCAGAAAAATTCTCTACTTGTTTAGGACAAGTGGATCCAAAAATAATATCGTCCACATATACTTGCGTGATTAAGACGGGTTGATTTTCCTTTCTAACAAATAATGTTTGATCATTTCTGCCACGAACAAAGTTTTGAGAGACTAAGAAGGTAGACAGTCTCTCGCACCAAGCTTTAGGAGCTTGTTTCAAACCATATAAGGCTTTCTTAAGATTAAAAACGTGGTCTGGGTGTACAGGATCAACAAATCTTTTGGGTTGTTCTTTGTAAACTTCTTCAAACAAAATTCCATTTAAAAAGCGGATTTAGCATCCATTTGGAATAATTTGAATTGCATATGACACGAAATTACAAGAAGTAGACGAACTGATTCTAGACGAGTAACAGGTGTAAAGGTTTCGTCAAAATCAATTCCCTCAATCTGGGAGTATCCTAACTCAACCAACTTAGCTTTATTTCTAATGACCTCCCCATTTTCATCAATTTTGTTTTTAAAAATTCATCTTGTGCCAATAACCTTCGAATCTTTAGGTCTAGGAACCAGATTCCAAACATCGTGACTTTTAAATTGGATTAGCTCTTCTTACATAGAATTTATCCATAATAAGTCAGTAAGGGCATCATTAATATTTTAGGTTCCTCAAGAGAAACAAAACAAGAAAATTATGCCACTTGTCGAAGTTGGGATCTAGTTGGAACTGGTTCTGAAGGGTTACCGATAATGGTTTTACTGGGATGATCTTTAGAAACCCAGGTGGGTAGAGAAGGACTCTCAGGTGGAAATGAATCAATATCATCGTGAGGATCAGTGAGTAAAACAAGTTCGTCCTCATCAAGTGTTACTAGTTGACTGTCACTACTCCTTACACTATTATCATCTATAATTACATGAATTGATTCCATTATAATTTTGGTTCTGTAGTTAAAAACACACAAAGCCCTACTATTTTGGGAATATCCAAGAAAGATTCCCTTTTCTCCTTGGTTATCAAATTTTGAAAGGTGCTCTCTATCTTTGCAGATATAGTAGATACTACCGAAGGTTTTAAAATCTTTTAAGTTTGGATTTCTTTTAAACCATAACTCATAAGATATTTTTTTGGAATTTTTTCAAAGGCATATATGATTAATAATATGACACGCGATTTGGACAACTTCTACCCAAAAATATCTAGGGAGATTCTTAGCATGTAACATAACCCTAACCATTTCCTGTAAAGTCCTATTCTTATGTTCAGCTATACCATTCTGTTGCGGGGTTTTGGGAGCGCTAAACTCATGTTTATAGCCATTAGTTACATAATACTTAGAGATTCCAGAGTCCTTAAACTCACCACCTCTATCACTCCTAATTCTACATACTTGGGTATCCTTCTCATTCTCAATTCTCAAGAGGATTCTTAAGAATTCATTGAAGGTTTCTGATTTATGTTTCATAAAAGCTACCCATGTATATCTCGTATCGTCGTCCACTATAACTAGGATGTAAGAGTTTTCACAGAAACTAACAATTCTTGAGGGACCCATGAGGTCCATGTGGATAAGTTCTAGGGGCTTAGTGGTAAGGGTATCTTTAACTTTCTTGTGTGGGGATTTACTTATTTTCCCTTCTTGACAAGGTCCACATACATGATTAAAAGAATTTTTAATCTTTGGTAAACCCCTAACTATCTCTTAGGAACTCAATCTTTTAAGGTTATCATAATTCGTGTGTCCCAATCTATTGTGCTAAAGATCAGAATCCGCTAATCTGGCAACATTACAAGATTCAGAATTTGTGATTACTGTGTAACATTTTTTTGGGGTTCTGTTTCCTGTCAAAATACAATTAACTTTTTCATCTATAATTTTGCAATCATTTTTAGAAAAAGGCAACTGAGTGATTGGTGTCATAAAATTGTGATATACTTAAGAGATTGTCTTTAAGGCCTTTAACTAATAAAACATAATTTAGTTTAGTAAGCCCTTGCTCACTTAATATTCCCTTAACTATGATCTGAGATGAAACACCATCTCTAAACATGACACTGCCTCCAAGAATGTTTGTCTTGTTTTTCAATTTTATTTCATCCCCGATCATATGTTTAGAACATCCGGAGTCTAAATACCATCCAGTTGAAGTTCTTTGTATCTTTAAAGAAGAAATAACAATGTTGCACTTGAGCTAGAGTAGTAAATAATCTTTTCTAATCCAAATAGGCCTAGTTTTAAAAAATTTGCGACCTTTTGACCTTGAAAATATTTGAGGGGTCTTTCTAAATGATTTCTTCTTAGTCTTGGACCCTCCCTTTTTCTTTTTAGAGTTAGAGTTGTTTGTGGTCTGTCTAGGAAGTATATAAGTATTTATGGATTTCCTAGAATAATTAAAGTTCTGGTAGGTAGGAGTGTATGTCCTTTTATGGAAACACTCATCTAGAGTATGTCCAAAAATATCACAGTAGGAACAGTACTGATGGGTATAGGACTTGGCTTTCTTACTTAAGTCTTTGAAAATTAGATTGGTTCTATTGGGTATAATAGTCCAATCATTATTAGGTTTAGGTTTCTGTCTTTGGTCTCTGGCAGAAGGACAAACATATTTGGTTTGACAGTTTGTTTTTAACTGTTGATCGTACTATTTATGTGTTGATTGAGAGACATTGAGCTTAAGTTCACCTTTTTGAACATTTTGAGAAGTTTGGCCTTGTTTTACAAAAGCAACATTTTCAGGAGAAACTTTGGTCTTACTTGTGTGAACTATTTCTCCAAAACCTAGGCCAAACTTATCTTCAGAGTCAAATTTGCTTCCAGTAAAAAAAATTTCATAAGTCTTGGTTTGTGTTTCAAAGTGTTAAATTTTTTTAAAAACATTTGAAACCTTTTGCTTTGACTCTTCTAGTTCAGTAAGGGTTGCCTTGTATTTTTGTTCAAATTCATGGTTCTTTTTAATCAAAGAATTTATTCTCAAGTTGTAATTGTCAATCTCAGTCTCATGAGCAACACATTGAGCAGTATAATCTCGAGTGTTCTTCCTAATGGTTTTGTTAAGCAAATCGATATGCTCACTTAAGGTTTTTATCTTCTTTTCTAGGCGAGCACTCTACTTAACTGTTTTAGTATTTAATTCTTGTAAATTAGGCAGTTCATCATCAGACTCCCTATGTGCATCGTGTGAATTATCCCCTATGATTTGATTAGGTTCTATACTCACGCACACATTCAATTCATCATCAACATTATCACTTTGACTCACACACAGTCTTTCAGTAGTAATAGGAACAGATATATCAGCAATATCATTAATAACATCAACAAGCATAGCAGGTTCATGAGCAGGCAAGCATGCATCATCATTATATATTATCTTAGCAAAGAAAGACATGCAGTACTCATTCATCTGGGTTGACTCAGTTTCATCCTCATTAGAATCACTGGAGTCGTCCCATGTCTTATACATATTGGCCTTGTTATTGTTGTTAAAACTAGTTGTACATTTACTAGCATAGTGACCTAGTTTACTACAACGGTGACACTTAACATCTTTTACGTCAAGTTTAGGTCTGTTGGGATTATAATTCCTCCTATTGTCATAAGTGTGTTTGGTATTGTCTCTGGAATGAGGTCTGTGAGGTTGATTACCTTGATAATTTGATTTGCATTGTTTAGAGGCTACATCATTTCTAAATTTCTAAATCTTTTTGAAAATCTTGCTCATAAGAGCTATTTCATTGCCAAGGTTTTCCAAATCACAGTTTTCAAGGCAGTAAGTGTCCAAGTCTATAGAGTTCAATTTAGGAACTGATAATTTAGATAAAAACACAACATTAGAACTAGAGGCTCTACTAGTCTGTTTGATGAATTGCTTTTTGAAGTCCAGTTCCAATTCTACAGTCCTCAGTTTACTGCTAAGCAATTCAGGAGTCATCTGAGGGTCATTCATTTCTTCAATAGCATATCTCTTGTTATCAAATTTAGATGGCAATGACCTAAGAATCTTTGAAACTATTTCCTTTCTACTATAGGTTACACCATTGGCATTAACTTTTGTAAAAATGTCAGTTAACCTTATGTAGAAGTCGTCAAATGATTCATTGTCATTCATAATCAGGGTATTATATTGTTGTATGAGCATTTGAGTTTTTCCAGCTTTGACACGTTCATCACCTTCATGAGCAATGACTAAAGTTTCCCATGCCTCTTTAGAAGTAGAACATATGGATATTCTTTTGATTTCATGTTCGTTTATAGACATAAAGATGGAATTCTTTCCTTTGTTATTATGAAGAGACATTTTTTTCTCTTCCTTAGTAAATTCACTAAGAAGTTTTTTAATCCTTGTTGGATTAGTTTCAGAAGTAGGTTTAGTAGGATGTTCATATCCAATTTCAATCATTTCCCATACTTCATCACCTAGGGTTCCTTGAATGAAAGCAGTCTTTCGCACTTTCCAGTACGAAAAATTATTTCCATTAAAGAGTGGTGGTCTGGATAGGTTACCTAACTTCTCAAATTTTTCTTCCATATTCAGAAATTTTTCAAAAAGAAGTTTCGAAAACAATTTCTCAAGTTTCAGGATCATAAAAGATGTTCATGCTCTGATACCAGTTGAAGAAAAACTTTAAAACTAAAAGCTTTGTTTACAAGGTTAATAACAAAATGTTATGGTTGTGTAAACTTCGAATAAACTTTTTGGGCAAAACTCTTTTCAAAAAAAATACAAGATGTATTGTAAAATCTGTTTCTGAATGTATGGATTAAATTTGATAGCTAATTACCTTCTTTTTAAAAATCTAATAAACATCTACTAAAATTACCATGCAGTCCCAATCACAATAGTTAAGAACATTCACAGAAATAGACCTAAGAATTTTTAACATAGTAAAACCTTTAAACAAGGGAAACATCCACGGTGACCTCTACGCCACAAAATAAAAATTCACTAGAATAAAAATCAAGTTACAACACTTTAGCAAACCACAAAGATCCTAACCTAAGTTCAGAATTTACCTATACGAGATTCTCTACTCCAAAGGTAATCCGACTTGGAACTTGATCATTTCCAGTTGCTTTTTTGGCTTTTCCTTGATCTCCTTCTCTTTGAATTCAGATTCCGGCAACTCTTTCCAATTAAAAATTCTCAGACAGAACCACATTGTCTTAGTGTTCGTGTGAGATAGTGTTTGTGATGTGCTACTATATGCAAACATGCTACTCACCCTCTCAAGAATTTATACAAACAATCCTAACAAATTACAATAGTTATTATATGAAAGTTATTTTTGAATCTTAATTTTTCAAGCAAAGACTTCTTGATCTTTCATTTATCCACAGATCTCAAGGATACCTTGCTCGGAAGACGGTTCAAGGTCTTAAACCATTTCAGGGTTTTGAAAATATTTTTGAAATTGTAAACCTCCAATTGAGATTCAAACTAGACTAGAAGTCTACTTTAACAAAACAAATTCAGACTTAACATGCAAAGACTGATTCAACAAGTTTTGACATATAAAACTTATTTTAACACTTTAACAAGAGTTCTTTTGTGTTCCTTTTATTTTTGAACACTAGTATTTTATGAAATATAAAATAAAAATCAGAAGCACACAACTCACTAGATCTGAAAACTTATTTTTGGAAACTAAAAGTTTTTTATTTCAAAAACTCGTTGAAACAGAATAGATCTAAAATGCTAGATGTAGAAAGAGAAACATAAAACTATAATGTGAGATGTTCTCTTTTAGAAAGACTCAGTTTCAATAATGAAACTTAAATCTCTCTTAGAGATGAGTTCTGGGAGAATCAAAGATTTGAAAAGTTCTTGAAACGAAAACACAAAACTAACAACACACAAACCCTAGAAGGATCTAACTCTCAAAAGTAGGTTTTTTGGTGTATGGTACTTTTAGGTTTTGGTGTTTGGTTTGGGAGAAAACTCATAGAGGTTTGAACTACAGAGAAAACTAGGGTTTCTTCTTCTAATCTCTCTCTCTTATTTCCCTCTCTTTTCTCTCTCTTCTCTCCACTCTATCTTTTTTCTCTCTAAAGTGGCGAAATGATAAAAGTCTCAAATTGCTGAGGGGTGATCCATTTTTATACTAAGCGTAGAAGGATCGAGAACTTTGGCCATAATTTAACGGCTGAGATTAAGTCTAAATGAGTTGACTTAGATCCAGTAGTTTAACACAGGTGGTGGGTTATATGAACACTGATTGGTTAAAGTTGGGTTCACAGGGATTGAGATAAAACACATGCAGTACGTTGATTAAGTTGATCTAATGGCTGAAAAAATGTACGCATTTTGTGTTTAACAACAAACACAATCTAAGCTGATAGAATGCTAACACGTGTACGCACCGGATGTGATTAAAAATGCGTGTATGAAAATAATTACAACGCACACCTTCAATTCTCAAGCGCTTTCGAATTCTACCCAGGCAAACAATCAACATCGAAAACAAGTTTCTGAAAATCAACTTTTACCCACAACACTTTTTAAAACCAAATTTTAATTAATTCAAAAATCTTTGAAAATTATTTAAAATTATATAAAATGATTTGAATTGAATTAAATTGATTTTTCAAAGATTTGAAGTGTTGAAAAAACCATTAAACCAATCGATGATATGTATGATGCAGTGCAAGTGTCCTATTTGTGGTTTTTAGGTTTTAGAATTAACTTCCACTTGAAGGTTCTCTTTGACTGGCTTTCTTCATGGAGTATGTACCTTTGAGGAGATGGAGTTCTCAAACTATTCTAACTTATTTTGTCTAGTTGGAACTCCTATATATGCAGACTTAAGTGAGTCAATATATAGTGTGTTCTCACAATAGCGGTGCCAAATTAAAAATGCATGAAGATGATATTATTTGTTAAATTATAATTCTTGCAAAGTTGCATCCCCCCCCCCCCCCCTCTTTGTGTGTTATTGCTTATTTTAGTAATGGAGACTATGGGCCCCCTTGGCCACTTAAAATTTCTTAGGATAATTGCATACAAGTGAAAGGAGGAATGAATTTTAGATGTTCTCATACATTTATAGAAGCTAATTATGAGACTAATAGCCTTGAAACTGGTGACTCAAGTCCGTGAGGGGCTAGGAATAATTTGTTACTATGCCACCATCACATTCTTAGAGCATCTAAGATGCCGTGGCTATATTGTTTCTTTCTTAAAATGTTGAATAGATTCTCTAGGAGTTTGGTTGTAGATGATAGAGTCTTGATTAGGTTTCAATATAGTTTAAATGCTTGCTGGTATTGTGATGTTTTTATCTTTTTCAAAGAGCTACTAAAGCTAGTCAATTGTACTAAATAGAAGACACATGCATATTAATGTAATTTGTGAGTAAATGGGACATATGCATATCTGTTAGAGCGTTAAAGATACAAAGGTAGTTTATATTCATTATGTTTTTTTCAATGTTTTTTCTAGCAACGGAGAGTTACCTTTGTGTGTGGGGTACTATGTATGAAAATATATCACATACGAAACTGAGTCTAGTGTGTGTGTGTGTGTGTGTGTCTGTGTGTATCATAGCATTATACACACATATACTTATCTGTTTTGAGGTTATGTTTTGGTATCAATAACATTATACCCACATGTACTAATATGTGTCTAGTGTCTGTATAACAATATTATAACATCATTATAAACAAATTTACTAATATGTTTTGAGGTTCTTACAATCACGTGTGTTGTACAACAACATCCATCACAAAGTAGTTATTTATTTTGAGGTTCTATTTTAGGATTAATTTTTGTTCAGTGTTACATGATTACAATGTGTGTAGTTTTGAACAATATGAAATACATCTTTCTAGTTCAAGTTCGATGTTGATCCAAATGCCAAGAAGACAGTATTGTCATCCATGTGTAGAATTTTGAAAGAGTTCAAAACACAACTCACTAGATTTTGGATTAGACTACTAAGAGACCAACCGAGCTTCTCAAACATGAATGCGGATGTTATTTAACTTTTGGATATTATGTGTAGGAGGTTTTCCCAAAATAGCACAAGAGAATCAAGGGAAGGAACCAATGAGGCAACTCAGCGATGCAACTCAGTGAGCAGGCTCAGTTTATTTCCATTCTTAGTTAGTCATGTTGTAAATTTCGTTTGTATTCACTATGATCTACGATTGTAATGATGTAACTATTCAGTGTGAGGTCAAATGTTACTCGCGAGAGACCAGGCCTGGGAGAGCTTTTATGCTCTATCGAATGACCTTGTCGTGGGAACTTTAAAGAGACTTGATTTGGAGGATTGAGAAGTGATGTATCGTTGGGATTTGTCTTGACCACCTTAGATACACCTGGTTGAAACTTGTGCAGATTAGCCTTGAGCCCCTTCGTATGTTGAGTTTCGAATCAAACAACCTTCTACCTAATGTCACATTTACTTTAGGTGTTGTCACTAGCTAACTAAGAACTGTCTAAGCAATACTCGAGTAAACCACTGTGGTATTGGGGTTGCCAGACAGTTCGTGAGCCACCTCTGTGGTGACAGTCCTCTGACGCACAGTGGTTAGGCAAAAAACATGCCTTGGAATTTAATATTTATGACGTAGAGCTGACTAGTCCATCAGGTATTTAATGTTTATGACGTAAAGTATGGGGGACGTCTGTTCACAGCTGTAAGAGACTAAGGCATATCGAGAATGGTGGGGGGGGGGGATATTTATGAGCCTCAACCACATCTGAGAGAAGAGAGTTTTTTCTAGAGATCATTTTCTAGAGAGAGAATATATCAGAGAGAAGTTATTGCAAAACCAGAGCTCTTGCTTACCCACTATTGTCATTTACTGTGAAGCTTTTAATAGCTGACTAGAGATCTTTCACGGGTTGTTGGTGATTTGGCTTCATGCCAAGGTGTATATAGAGTGCTTACTTATCTATCCCTTTGACTGAGTTACTTCTGAGTTCCCATCATTATCGTTTGAGTTATTCACGAGTGTCTTGTGAGTTGAATATGAGTGTTGATAAAATATTATATTGTGTGTTAACTTGTGTTTATTGAAGAGGTTCTTATATTATCATTCATCATCATACCTAGAGGGGTTACACCTCAACTAGTATTTATATACTCCCAGGCTACAAGGGGACTACCCTCTTACATTTGGTGTCTCCGATGAGGAGGTATTATCCTAGAAGTATGGCGCAAGATAATGTTAATCGTATCATAGATTTTGATGACATTTAACGTAATGAAGAACAAGCTGCAAGGGAGCTTGAGGCCACCAGGGATGGGGTTTCTCGGGTTGAGGTGCCTCCAGCTCAAACGGCAACAAGCGTCCCAGGGGTGACATAAGATTCCACTAGTGTTGGGATGGGACAAGCACAGATGGCCCTTCTTATGGGTAAGTTCTTAGAGTTTCTATAGACTCCTACTGCGATAACGATTTTGGGTGGATTTGACCCTAGTTCTTTTGTAACACCAATGGAGGCTCCAATAGCCCCCTCAACTCAGCTCTAACATGGACTGGTCCTGTGAACACAGTACCCACTCACGTCCCAACGGTGGGTATCCCAGGCATAATGGGCATTCCGCCTATGGTCGGTGCGCCAGGTGCAACGAGTATTCCACCGGTGATCCCTCAGCATATTGCTCTAACGATCGAGAAAACACCAACGTCCACATTGGATGAAATGAGGAAAGAGATGCCGAAGGAGATGTTGAAAATGATAGCAGTTTCCTCGCAATCATTTAGCGAGGTAGCATCGGTGTATGACGATTTTCTTATTCCTTATCCCCAAGAATATAACGATGAGCCTTACCCAAATGACTACATTTCTCCCATCTTTGACAAATACATAGGGAAGGGGATGAACCTAAAGGAACATATCAAACGCTTCATCGAATATCTGAGAGCTCACTGCAATAACAAGAAGCTTAGTTTGAGGGAGTTTTCCAATTCTCTGACCAATAAGGCTTACACCTGCTACTCCCACTTAGCACCTAAAAGTGTCTCAATGTGGGAGGAAATGCACGTGCTATTCATTCAGAAGTTCTTTCTGGCAGAAGATGAGTTCACGTTGACCTAGCTAGGCAGGGAGAAGCAACAAAGGGGGGAGGATATGGTGGCATACGTTAGAAGGTTCAAGGAGAGGTCCCTCGATGTAAGAGAAGAGGCCAAGGAGTCCAAACTACCGTGACTTTGTATTGAAGGTTTGGTCCCAGAGTACATATGTCATCTGATCAACGAAACGTGCAAAGGAACATTCGTGGCTTTCCTAAAAGCTGCAAGGAATATATCACTAGTTGTTTGGCCAAATCTTGTCATGGTGCCTATGATGTTTAGGCAGTCGATATAGCTCGTCCCAGCACGAGGCCAGCCCCCACAGGGAGGGTACACCGATGGAGGAAAAGGGGCCAAGCATTCAGAGAAGGATAATAAAGGGAAGTTGGGTATGGATAGAGAGGACCCACCGCCACTACCTTACATTACCCAATAGGCTATCAGTTATTACAACACTATGGTCCAAGGGGGAACGATGTATGAACCCAAGGGCATTCCAGTCGTGGAACTAGAAGTATCAATGGGAGTTGATCCCAAATACTGCCAGATCCATCGAAAGGTAGGTCATCCAACGAAAACTTATTTTACGCTAAGAAAAATCATCAACAAGCACATGAAGATAGGAACTCTGCAGATCCCTTAGGAGAATGTTAATGTCAATCCCTTTCCAGCACATGGGGAAAATCTGGTGGTAGCTTATGATGAGGAGGCTGAACGAGGATCGAGAGAACTAGAGATCCAATAAAAAGACTTTAAGGATTCCTTAGACGACTGTACTAGGGGGATGGCCAACGTGGTGATAGCTTACGATGAAGCCAGTGCAAGGGATGTGGAAGACATATACAACTTCGAAGGAGAAAAGGTAGACCAAGGGTTGGAGTACCAGGCTATTTTGTAGTTACCCAAGTTCTCTTGGTTCTACGACTAAGTGGGGATGCTATAGGAGAGTAAATTAGAGATAACGCAAGAGATTCTAGACATCGCACAAAAGAATGCAGTACCATCACTGCGGTGGAAGGGGCCCATGGCTAGGTTGGCGAGGAAGTTTTTGTCTGAGGTTCCCTTTAGCGACGTCGACATGGTTTTGAGATTCCCACATAACAGGCCCCTGTACATAATGGCTAGTATTAACGGGGTGAGTTTTGCAAGGTTATTACTCGACGGGGGAGCATTAACAAACATCATGCCTATCAGTTTATTACAGATAGCCAACATTCCGGAGGAAATATTGATACCAATTCCGTTGGTAATGTTTAGATATGATAATCAATCGTCCAAGGCAATTGGATATGTGAACGTGGGGATTGTGATGGAGAACCTTACTTCGAACATCAAATTCCACGTGATTGAGAGTGCTACTTCGTACCACCTTCTTATAGGAAGGGTGTGGATGCACAACCATGGTTTAATCCCTTCGACACATCCCCAATGTGTGAAGAAAATGTAAACGGTACTAAAATCTTTATACATGCGACGAAGAAGCCTTTAGACACTAAAGAAGCTCACTTGGTTGACGCAGCTTTCTACATGGAGTTGAAGGAAAATTCCAGGGTGTTAATAAGAAGGATGCAAGGAGTGAGGGTTCCCTTCATCAGAGAACGGATATGACCCATGAATAGCCAAAGAGACGAAGGGGCAAGAGGAAAGAAAGTGGCCGAGTAAGCTCACATTGCTAATCCCAAGAAATATAACCTCTCGAAGCAGCTCAGGGATAGAATGGAGCCTAGGATGGATCTGATGGAGCATAAGGCTTAGCTAAAGAGTGTGCTGGGTAGGTTTTTTGGGAAGTAGAGTGTCAAAATCTTCGAGGGAAAGGAAGAGGAAGGCATTTTTTACGGTAACCAGGAAATGCAAGAAAAAAATCACGGAGGATGGAAGAGTGATTTACCTCATTCGAGGTTATGAGCGAGCAGTCGAAGGAGCTGATCTAGAAGCTGGTAAAGAGGCTGACTCGGTTTATGAATATTTATTGACAGACCAACATGGGAAATGTATCGTCATTGACAACTCTAACATGCAAGAGTTTATAGAGGAAGCTGGAGAAGAGCCAGATTACATGATAGATTGATCGAAGCCACAAGTGTAAGAACTAGAGCAACTAGACTTAGCTTATAAATGAGAAGACCCAAGGCCCATCTTTATTTAAGAAGATCTGAGCAAGGAGAAAAAATGGGCCTTAGTTGAGATGATTCGAGAATATATGGATGTTTTTGCATGGAAATACACAAAAATGGAGGGGATAGATGAATAAGTGAGTTACCACAAGCTCAATGTTATGCCTTCAGCCATACTGATGAAGCAAGCCACATGAACTTACAAATTGGAGATAGATTTGAAGATCAAAGAGGAAGTGGAATGGCTGCTAATGGCAGGGTACCAATACAATATCCACTTTGGTTGTCAAGCATCATTCCAGTGGAGAAGAAGGACAAGAGTCAGATAAGCATATGCGTGGACTTCATAGATTTGAACAGAGCTTACCCAAAAGATAATTTCCCTTTTCACTCCATTGATAGCTTGATTGATGTAATGATGGGTCATGAGATGTATAATTTTATAAATGGTTATGCGCGATATAACCAGATTAAGATGGATTTAGCAGACGCAGAGAAGACATCATTCAGGAGCCCGTTGGGAAATTTCATATACAAAGCGATGTTCTTCAGTTAAAGAATGCTAGGGAAACGTATCAGAGGACGATGATGGACATTTTCCTTGACTTCTTTCACAAGTCATTAGAATTTTATGTGGATGATTTGGTCATCAAGTTAAAAAAGGAAGAGTCTCATTTAGATGACTTAAGGAGGGTGTTCATTCGCTACAGAAAGTATAAACTGAAGATGAAGCCACTAAAGTGCACTTTCGGGATCACAAGTGGGAAGTTCCTAGGTTTCGTGGTGGATCGACAGGGAATATTAATGGATCAGGACAAGAAGCAAGAAATCTAAGAAATGCCATGTCCAAGAACGATAAAGGAGCTCAAGAGTTTCCTCGGTAAAGTATCCTACCTTAGGAGATTAGTACCAGGACTAGCCGAAATAACTCACGCATTGATGGAGCTGCTGCGAAAGGGCAAAAAATTCAAATGGGAAGAATATCACCAGGAGTATTTGACCAACTTAAAGAAGCTACTCACTTCTCCACAGATGATGATTCCTCTAAGAGCAGGTATACCGTTGCAAATCTACCTCACATTTACCACCAGAACCATCGGAGCTCTCTTGGCACAGGAAGTCAATGGGTAAGATTTGCCCGTCTACTACCTAAGAAGGATCATACATGGACCAAAGGCAACGTACAGTAGTGTAGAAAGATATTTTTTAGCCTTGGTTTTCGTAGCACAAAAACTTAGACATTACATGCTATCTTTCATAATTCACATTGTGACAAGATGTGACCCAATTAAGTTTTTGTTGGTAAGAACTATTTTAATTGGAAGAGTCCATTGTGACAAGATGTGACCCAATTAAGTTTTTGTTGGTAAGAACTATTTTAATTGGAAGAGTCGCTTGGTGGTTCTTCATTCTTTCAGAGTATGACTTGAAATGTGTGGTCCCTCACGCGATCAAGATCTAAGCATATGCGAATTTATTCGCGATTTTCCCATCTAGGGTATTTGAGCCGCCCCGAGAAAGCATTCCAGGAGACGACTTACAGGCAAATTTTCTGGATGCCAACCTTGAAGAAAGGATGATGCAATTCGATGGTTCTTTAGAGATAAATAAAGGAGGGGCAGGGGTTATCTTCTCTAAAGGGAAGGAAGAATTTTTCCATTTCTACAAATTAGATTTCCCTTGCTCCAACAATAAAGCAGAATATGAACCATTGGTATTAGGGTTGCTAAAAGGCCTCCGAAAGGGCATCCGTTTACTATGCATCAAAGGTGATTCAAACTTAGTGGTTCAACAAGTGAATGGGGAATATGCGTTGAAGCACCTCAGTTTAACGCCTTATAAAATGATTATCCAACGGTTGATTAGTCAGTTCCATGAAGTCAAGATAAGAAGGTATCCCAGAACGAAGAATAGACATGCTGAGGCCTATGCGACCATCACTAAAAAATTGGTCATAAAAGACGATACAAGTACTGTGGTGATCGAACGGAGAACAAATCAATCTAACCCATGAAAGGTGATTTGGATTAGAGGGGCGAGATCAGGAGGCAGTTAGAATTCGAAGAAGGTAAGATGGAACTGAAGCAGCTAGCGCAATACTTTGACAACTATGGAAACCTCCATTTCAGGAATGTGGGAGGATGGTTGTCAAGATGTGTCGGTCTAGAAGAAGCAAAATAGAAATTAAAGAATACACATGACGAACACTACGAAATAATGGAGATCCCTCTTACAGAAGAATCCAGAAGGAGGGGTACTTACGGCCCATGATGAAGCAGGACGCAGTAGAGGTGCAATAAAGATGCAATAAGTATCAAATTTTATTTCAGGCAGTTGAATGCCACTTCGTTAAAACTCAAGAAGACTACAAGCAGTCTAACTACACCAAAATGAGTAAATTGGCACCCTTCCAGTGGCTAGCCTTGTCACGGTCATTGACCGTGACAAAAGACCGTGACAAGTCCGTGACAACGACTTGTCACGGTCAATAACCGTGATAATCCTTATAATATTGTCACGATTAAGGACCGTGACACGTCCGTGAAAAATATTCCAGTAAAAAAAAACTTTCCCCTTCTTTTTTCCCCCCGCCGATTCTTCCCTCCTTTTCTCTCTCTCTCTCTCTACTCTCTCTCTCTCTCTCTCTCTACTTTCAGGTTAGTTTCTCTCTTTCTCTCTCTTCCATTTATATATATATGTGTGTGTATATATATGTGTGTGTGTGTATATATATGTGCATGTGTGTATATGTGTGTGTGCGTGTGTGTGGTTGGTGGGGGGTGGGGCTGTGTGTGTGTGTGTGTGTGTGTGTGGTGGGGTAGGGTGGGGGAAGGGGTGGGGCTGGGTGGGTGGGTTTTTTTTTGTGTGTATGTCTATGGTGGTGGGGCAGGGTGTGTGTGCGTGTGTGTATTGGGGGTGGGGAGGGGGGTGGGGCTGTTTGTGTGTGTGTGTGTGGTGGGGGAAGGGGGTGGCGTAGGGTGGGGGGCAGGGATGGGTGGGGGGGTGGGGGGGTAGGGGTGGGGGCTACTTATGTGTGTGTATGTGTGCGTGTGTGTATATGTGCGTGTATGTGCGTAGTGTCCCTTGTAAATGAATTGATTGATTATTAATTTTTTTAGTAAATTAATATATGATTGCCCCTCATTGTAAATTAGTAAATTAATATATGATTAATTATTAAACTAGGATTGCCCCTCATTATAAATTAGTAAATTGATAATTGTATACTTTAATTGATGAAAATAATTAATTGAGTAGATGAATTAGAAGGAGTACGGGATACACATTTGTTGTTGACATTGCTGTTAGATTATAGTGGATCGATGTTGGTTGGTTAATTTTAAAAGCGGCATGACCACTGGATTAATATCCGTATGGGGGTGGGATTTTTCAACTTTTTTTGAAAATTACTTTGTATATCGAACAATATATATATAGTATGATAATTAAATGAAACATACTTGAAATTACATATAGTGCGCTAGACCCAACCAATAAACATTCCTATTTACCATCTTTATTTTCATTTATAGGTTGTTTATTACCATTTTAGTAGAAAAGATACGATATTCAACTTTTTCTAATTTTCGTTCTTTTTCAAAAGAACGAAAATCTAGGAAGGGTAGGTATTAACAAAGAGAAAGAGAGGGTAAATCAGACATTTTGTTTAGTGCACACCATCTTTAAAAGGCAAAGTTTGAAATATTAGTAGTACTTCGTTGGGCTTCCTGCGTTTTTCCTCGTCACACTCCCCCACACAATCTTCCAAATACTTGTACTATTTCTCTTTCTCATTTTTTAGGTGAGAGACAAATGTACAGTGTTCATGGTTATGTTGTGTTGTTTAGTGATGTTCTATACTAAATATTTTGTTTTTAGTTTTGAAGATATTGATAATCTAGCCTTCTCATTTTTTATTAATTTCATCAGACTCCAAACGCCAACTAATGTAAACATTACATTTCATTGTGTCAAAAAAAAATTATGATTGTGTGTGTGGCTTGTTGTGTTTTTATGTTTTTCAATGCCGTGCTTAATATTTGAGCATGCTATTTTGTTTTGATTAGTTGCATCAAAATTATTCCTGATTTGAGGTGTATATGATAATGTCCCTATCAACTTTATTAAATGTGGTTATAGGATTGTTTCTCCTATGCTACTCATGGAACTGTTTTCTAGTTTGTTGTTCTATGTTTGGACAAATGTCCCAGTAAAAAAATTCTTTCCCCTTATTTTTTTCCCCACCAATTCTTCCCTCCTTTTCTCTCTCTCTCTCTCTCTCTCTCTCTCTCTCTTCCATTTATACTGGACGTATTTGATGGCTAGCGGATAGGGTGGGGGTTTAGGGACCCGAATATCGTCCAGGGTGGACTACTTCATGGATGTGAGCTTCAAGACATCGAGTCCAAGGTGCTCGTCACGCATGTGATACCCGGGAAGGAGAACTCCCCATTTTGATTGCGCGAACAATGCGGCACAATGTATATCAGTGGGTGTGTCAATTCGTATATCGTGTGGCATACTCACCTCCTCAGAGTTAACCTTACCCAAGACATGTAGTGACATTATTTGAATTGAATTGCATTGTTTTTAAGTTGGTACATTTGAATTTTTTTTAAGTTGGTACATTTGAATTATATTTAGATTATATCGTGATGCATATTTTCTCTATTTTGAATGTATATTTGCACTATCTCTATTTTATTTGGATATATAATGTTTGAACAGGTACAACGTTGCTATAACAGGTACAAATATACTGCTGGACAGTGGCAGTGGCCATACTGCCCAGCAGATTTTTTTTCAATTCTACCCAGAATTATCACGGTCATTGACTGTGATAATTTTTTATTAAATGTCACGAGTTTGTCACGGTCCTTAACCGTGACAAAGCTTGTCACGGCCAAGGACCGTGACATGACCGTGACAAATCTAATGAAATTGTCACGGTCAATTATCGTGACAAAAAAAGTTCACTCCCAGAATTGTCACTGTCATTGACCTTAACAAGTCCAACTTGTTAAGGTCAATGACCGTGACAATCCGACAGATTTGGTGTAGTGTCTTACATCGATTTTATAAAAAATGGAGTCATTCCTCTAGAAAAAATGGATGCGATGGGACTTAAGCGAAGGCCTTCTCAGTTTTACGTCTAAGAGGATCATCACTATGGGAGAGGTTACTTCAACAGACCGTTGAGATACATTACGAAAGAGGAGGCAACAGAAGTTTTAAAATAGGCTCACGATCCGAGGAGGAGAAAATCTATACGACCAATTGATGACCTTGGGTTATTATTGGCCAGCTATGGAGAAGGATTATGCTAAGTTTATGCGAAAATGCAAGTCGTGCCAACTGCATGGAAACATGATCAATACGCCTTGGGTGGACTTAAATTCTTTGGCCACTCCTTAGACATTCCACACTTGGGTGTACGACTTAGTAGGGGCGATACACCCATCTTCGAGGGGGAATATCTGGATACTTGTGGCAATAAAATGTTTTATAAAGTGGGATAAGGCGATACCACTCAAGAGAGCAACTGCAGGTGTGGTTGATAACTTTATCAGGGAGTACATTATTTGAAGGTATGGGATTCCCAAGGTTATCCTCTCTGATAATTGGACCTCATTTGTCAACAAAAAAAGTAATGATGCTTACAGAAAAATACTCCATCGTCCATCATACCTCAATGGTGGCATATCCTAAGGGAAACGGTCAAGCCGAAGCAACTAACAAGACCTTGGTTAACATTTTGGCCAAAACGATGGAAGATTTCCCAGGATCATGGGATGACAAGATCCCAGCAGTCTTATGGGCCTATTGAATGACCAAGAGGAAACCTATAGGGTATATTCCGTTTTCACTTATGTTTGGGGCTGAAGCAATTATGTCGGTAGAACTAGAAGTCCCTTCTGCCCAATACACCTGGCAAAGAAGTATGCTCCCTTAGAGTAGGCATCTACAGTTGGAACCACTTGATGAGCATAGAGATAACGTGATGCAACATTTCTAAATATACATAAAATAAATCTCAAGAGCATATAACAACTTAGTGAGGCCTAGGAAATTTGTGGAATGGGATTTTGGCTTGAAGGAAGTGATGAAGTACATTCGGGGGCACCCATTGCCTAAATTCACTGCGAATTGGGTGGGACCTTTCATTATAAAGGAGTCTCACGATTCATGTTAATGCCTAATTTCTAAAATGTAAGGGGATAAACCTTTCAAAATTAATAACAAATGGTTAAAAGTTTATCATGTGTAGGCTAGTAACCTCAGTTAAAAATGACTTGTTTTCGATATGGTGCAATCTGTTGTATGAGTTATTTCTTTTGTAATGAGATGAAAAGAAAAAGTTTGTTCATAAATTATAAAGGGTTTACGACAAACAGAGATATTGCAACGAAATAACACATAGTTACAAAACACTAAATCTTTTTCATTAATATGACTTATCATGATTATAAAAAATTTGGGAGCTAACGCCCAAGGATTACATATGAAGAAAATACAAGCGAGGTGTCAGCCCAAGAGGAACCATAGATTTGGGGAAGAAAATAAATCACCAGGTAGGGCCGAAGTAGCTGCAAGGAATATTTGTTGTTCAGCGATTGAACCCTCAAGTCTGGCATGGGTTTAAGCCCGTTGAACGACCAGGGCCTCACGTGCCTGCATCGCCTTGAGCAAAGACTCTTTGACAGACTTGACCCTGAGATCAAAACCTTCATTAACGACACCAACTCTAGCAATTTGGCCTCCTCAGCCCGTTGGACCTCCACCTGCTTCTGGAATAGTTCCCTCTGGTTGGTCAGTTGGGTAGACTTAAGAACCTTAGAGTATTCAATAAGCCAAGTAAACTGGAAACCATCCCTACGTAGCTCCCTCAAGTTTCCCAAATGTTGATTTATAACAGGCCTTGATAAAGCTGAAGTAGGAGTATTAATGACCTCAACCCTTATAGTCACCATACCATGAAGCCTATAGCCTATCAGGACAGGGTTTAAACGAAGGCAGTCTGGGGTAAAAGTCTCTAGGTGATGGTTGGCCAATATATCGATAATAATTCGATGGAAGGAAAAAAATTAAGGGGATTATAGAAGGTGATGCAAGCAAAAGGCATGAAGGGCCACATCAGGAAGAAACACTTCACGATCGGATTCACTATCAGCCTCAAGATTTATCGTTGAACCTTGGTCATTGTGGCTTGACTCATCCGGGAAAATTGGTTCCCGATGGGGTGAAGTGACAGGCGAAGGGATTTGTTGGGTTTGGTCTTTAACAGGAACGGACTCTCTTGCAACCTGAAAAAGATAAAGAGATATGAGTTCTAACAAAAAATCTTGACAAATAATTTTCATTGTTAAGTCACCGTTATTGGTGTAGTTTGATAAAAATCTTAACAAGTGGTTTTCATTGTTAAGCCACCGTTACTGGTGGAGTTTGATAAAAAAAATCTTAACAAGAGGTTTTCATTGTTAAGTCACTATTACTGGTGGAGTTTACTAAAAATCTTAACAAGTGGTTTTTATTGGTAAGTCACTGTTATTGGTGGAGTTTGACAAAAAATCTTAACAAGTGGTTTTCATTGTTAAGTCACCATTACTGGTGGAGTTAGATTTTTGGTTGTTAAGTCACAATTACTAGTAGAGTTAGATAAAAATCTTAACAAGTGGGTTTCATTATTGAGTCACCGTTACTGGTGGAGTTTTATCGAAATATCTTAACAAGTGATTTTCATTATTAAAGTAACGGATTAGATTATTTCCTATTCTTCGTTATAAAAGGCATAATGATAACCCTTATGCAGAATAATTGGAGAAAGCAACAGTTACCTCTTGGGCAGTTGATAAAGGTACAACGGCAGGAATGGCAGCTTCATCCTCCCTCAGCCTCCCAAAAGAAATTTCCAGCAAAGAAACCTCAATCAGAGCTGAAGCGCCATATCCTTCAAAAGGCACAAGGGCTAACACAGAAGATGTCCCCACTAGAGTAGCTCCCGTGGGAGAAGTATCCATGGATAATATCAGAACTAGCGAAGGAACATTCCCTGCAGAGGCAAAAGAAACACCAAATGTAGATGCACCAGTTACAACCACAGAAACTCGTGCAACCACAGGTTGGAACGGGGAGTCAAAGATGGAGAAAGCTTCAGACATAAACTTGAGTGTTAAACATAAGAAATATCTTAGGGAAAAGGGGCAAGGCAAATATTTAGCTTACCCTAGTGACATTGGCAAAGGGGGAAAATCCAGATACCGGCCTCAACAAAGGAAGCTGCAGAAAAACGTCAACAAGGGAGGAGAGTAATGGGTTCCAACTTTAACTTAAAATAAATCAGGTTACCTAGAAGCTATGTCAACAAAAGAAAGAAATAGAAGGGAAATACAAAATTCATTACCTCAAGAATACTTGGCTAAATTGGAATGATGTCCAGAGGAATCACAGATAAAGGACGACTCAGAAGAATATAGGGGAGTCCCTCCTGGTTGAGAAGAAACTCCCTCAGATTCAACGGAAGCATTGTCCCTTTTGGCAACCTTCTCTGCATGATGGGAGGGAGAGAAATGGGAATAGGTGAGCCTGATTATGGGAGAACGAGGAGGCGAGGCAGCGGTCACAGGCTGGCCGAATCGTCCTCCCATGAAGGGACTCATTATGGGTGAATCCCCTTTTTCAACAACCTCCAAATATAGATAAATAAATTATCACAAGAGTTGCATATACTATCATTAAGCTAAAAAGGGTCAAGTGTTGGAAAATTTACCTCTTGCTCAGGATAGGAGTGTAATGAGATGATCGCAGGCGAGGCAGGAGGAGAATAATTATCAGAAGACATTTTAGTGGGGCAAGACTCAACATGGGGACTATTATCAGCAACAGTTGGAGCTGCAGGGTGGAAAGGCCTCAGGTTGCACTTCGTAAGCCTGTCTCCTCTGAATCTTAGTACTTAAAGTTTTCTTTCGATTAACAGAAGCACTAATAGTCGAGGGTTCTTTGGAATTTTTTTCATCTTACCCCCCGATTGGATCCACGATAATGGTAGGAAAATCAGCAACAGTAGGAGCGGGGAAAGTGGCCTCTTGAAATGATCGTTGCGGCCTCTGCAATTCGTCCTGACACTTGGATCTTATCTCACCACTTAGTTCTGCAGGCATGCCAGGTAGAACGGAGGCAATTGGTAATGCCTCTATATGGTCTTGGGACTCAGGTTGGGACTTAGACTTGGAGGAATCCCCACTCATGGAAATTTTAGATTTCTTAGAGGGAGGTTTTGAAGGCCCCTTGCCAGAAGCACCCTTGCACTACACCAAATCCTGCGAATGGTCACGCCCAGTTGGTCACGGCCCAAGTCCACGATCAGTTGGTCGCGGACTTGGGCCGTGACCAACTCAATTTTTGGCGTGACCATATTTATTACCACACTAAATCATGGATGCTCTGGAAGTGGTCACGGATTTGGTCCGTGACCACTGTGGGTCGCGGACTTGGGCCGTGACCAGGTCGTGACCATCTTGGAGCCAAAATTCCCTCCAAAATTAGTCGGGTATGGGTCACGGACTTGGGCCGTGGCCATAGGCATGACGAAGCACAATACACACAAATATTGGGTCACGAGTGGGGGCCGTGACCAATTTTTGGTGTGGGTCACGGACTTGGACCGTGACCATAGGCATGACGAAGCACAATACACACAAATACTAAGTCACGGCTGGGGTCCGTGACCATTTTTGGCGTGGGTCGCGGACTTGGGCCGTGACCATAGGCATGACGAAGCACAATACACACACATATTGGGTTACGGCTGGGGTCCGTGACCAATATTTGGGCGTGGGTCACGGCTATGGGCAGTGACCAGTAGACTGCATACACGAGACTTACTTTCATTAATGGGTCGCAAGGTGGGTCACGGCTCTAGGCCGTGACCAATGTCAATCCTAACAAAAACTCAAGTGCCTCGTATTTTCATTACCCCGCTCGTATCTTATTTTTTTTCTTTCCCAAACGCTTGTCCCCCCCCCCAAACGATGCGATGTCTGGTTCCCCCCCAAACGATGCGATGTTGCGATGTTAGTGATGGAGTGAGGAGCGGTGGGTAGCATTCGTGGAGATTTCTTCCCCAAACGCTGGTAGCATTCGTGGAGATTTTTTCCCCAATCTGTATGGAGGTTCTTCCCCAATCTGTATATGTAATATATCTATATATGTGTGTGTGTGTGTGTTTGTTATATGTAATGCTATGATTTTTGCTTTGATACGTGGAGATTCCTCAAATTTGCTTTGATTTTTTTTCTAGGTCTAAAATTTTATGTTTGTTATATATTAAAATGATTTGTTTTCTATTTTTTTTCGAATTGTAGATGTAGTATTTTGTGTGCATCTATGTGTAGGTTGAGAAATGTTAATGTCTAATAATTAAGGTGTAAAGAATGATGTTTGGAATTGGATAGATAGTATACTTATCTTAGTCCATAAGAGTTGTTGTGTTGATTTGTTGGATACAATTTTTTTCGGACCATAATTATTTGAAGAAATAATTGTATATATGCTCAAATGCACTACTAAAGTTTTTTTTGTACAAAGTTTAGAAAATGATGATGGATTTGGAATATGGGAGACATTTAATAATAAGGTACCATTATTGTAAGTGGCAGATGGCTTTAACATTATATGTCAATGGAATATGCATATTGCGTCTTTTTTCGTCGTATGAGCTTATCAAACTCTCTTCTCATATCTCCTGAAGGCGTCCTTTTGTCACCTTATGTTACTTAATGACACACTCATAGGACCTGTGAGAAAGAATGACATTTATATTGTAAAAAGTGGATTCCACTCGGAACTATAACCAGTAAAAAATAAAGATCCCCAAAGTCGAGCTATTCTACTTAGTTAGAGCTGATATCACCACTTCTGTATGCTATTAATTAATCACCCATCGAGGAATTATGTTAAGGTGTCTAGTAATATGTATTGTATTTCTCATGACTATATCTGTTTAGATTTGAGAAGATTTTGTTTCAGAATCAGAGTTTGCGGAGAACGTAGGTGAGTGGTGGATTGATTATCAGGTTTCTTTTTGGATATCTAGGAGCTTGACACGAGGGAGGGGAGGGATTGCTTTCTTGGATTTTTATTTAAAGGTCGGATGAGGTTCGATATTGAAAGGGAGGATTTACCCCTTTTACCTTTTTTTAATACAATGTATTTTAGTCAGAATATGGCCTCAATTAGTAATAATATAAAAAATTGTCCAACTTGTTTTTGGAGAAAATAAATAAATAATTGTTGCTCTCATTATCATATGCCATTTTCTACTGAAATAATTTTGGTTTTGAATCTCAATTACCATGTTGATATATAATTTGTTGTTAACCATGATTCTTCCTATGGACTTGTCGAGTAAATAGTGTCTCGCCTAATTTTATATTAATCTCCATAATAACTCAAAATTAACATTTTTGATATTTTTGATTTTGTAGAAATTGTGAAAATGGAGAAAACTGTGTTGACCTATTCTTTGGAGATCAATGGGATATGCTGACCAAGCCTTTCTTAGATGTTTGCGAACTGATATTGTCTATTCAAGGTATGGTGGGAAGCATTCGTGGGTAGCAGGTGCGATGGAGGAAAATGAAAAAAAAATGAGGTGCGATGTTCATATCTAAGCCTCATTCATCAAGCAAGTCCTACAATTATTGATAAGTTTGTATTTACCCCTTTTATAATGTTTTTAATAGATTTTGATAATTTGGTGGATTTTCTCTTTGCATCGAGGTTTCTTTAATCATTTTTTTCATCTAGATTACTAGAGTATATTTTTGTGTGTTCGGACTGTGTATTTTTCTTTCTCATGTTCTCTGGCTCAAACAGTTTGATTTGGCTTTCTCTGTGTTTGAGAGGTATCAAATTTTTTATTTTTTTGTATTCGAGTTTGGGTTCTAATCTACAATCATTTGTTTCTCACTGGCATCACTAGCAACATTGGTATTTCATTTATAATTTATTCAGAATGTACGAATTTTACATTTGGTGTGAAAAATGGTTTGAGCTTTTAGCAAGAAGTTCATGGTTAATATACTTTCTTGTTCATCTTCTTCAATTCCCTGGAGAATTAGATCTAATTCCATTGAGATCCAAGAATTTATCAATTCCTTGTTCATCTTCGTTTGAATTTGCATACATATATATATGTAAATTTGGTTGTGTCCAGATTTTTTACCTTTTTTTGTCTTATGAGCCGAGTTCAGTGTTCTGAAAAATCTTCGGTTAGGAAAGAATAGGTTGGCGAGACTTCCTTATTAGAGGATTTAGGTAGGGTTTGCATAACTTCCATTTGACAATGTATTGCATTTTTTTAGTTTAGAATATCGTACATATTTTCTCGTGGTTTTTAATGAATTTAGTTATGGATTAATGCAGGGATTGTCACAAGGAGACCTTTGGTTTTGCAATTTTAAAAGATAAATGAAGGGAATCAAGATTACGCTGAATTTGGTCATACGCCTCGAAGGAAATTCAGTGATTTGGGTATGTAATTCCAAACTAGTACTTATATGCTTTTTTACAATTATTCTTGTACATTCTAAATAAGTCAATATGTAAGGTTTATCATCATTTGATTTATTAAGTACATGAAAACCCGAAACAACCACCGAACGACCCCGTGAGAGGCACCAACACCTCGCATGGGACCAATGTAACTCGTACGAACAGACCGCACGATCACGAGACTCACAGTTTGAGAGTACGGGGGTAATTTGCATATATAAGGACTTAGAGGGTGAAAACCCAAAACAGCCCCGTGGGTGGTACCAACACCTCCCACGGGACCAATGTGACTCGTACAAACTGAACACGCAGCCGCGGGACTCCCGGTTTGAGAATACCATGTTAATTTGAATATTTCTAGACTTGGGCAAAACATAGCGTTAGTGGGGGAAAACCCGAAATAACCCTCGAACGGCCCCGTGGGAGCCACCAACACCTCCCACGGGACCAATGTGACTGGTAGTAACTGACCGCATAGACGCGAAACTCTCGGTTTGAGAATACGACGGTAATTTGTATTTTTCTAGACTTAGGATTAAAAACATGGCTTTAGAGGGTGAAAACCCGAAACAGCCCCCGAACGTCCCCGTGGGTGGCAGCAACACCTCCCACGGGACCAATGTGACTCGTAGGAACTGACCACGTAGCTGCGGGACTCCCGGTTTGAGAATACGACGATAATTTGCATATTTCTAGACTTAGGCTTAAAAACATGGCGTTAGAGGGTGAAAACTAGAAATAGCCCCCGAACGGCCCCGTGGGTGGCACCAACACCTCCCACGAGACCAATGTAACTCATAGGAACTGACCGCGCAACTGCGGGATTCCCGGTTTGAGAACACGACGGTAATTTGCATAATTCTAGGTTTAGGCTTAAAAACATGGCGTTAGTGGGTGAAAATCCAAAATGACCCCCGAACGGCTCCGTGGGTGGCACCAACACCTCCCACGGGGCTAATGTAACTCGTAGGAACTCACCGTGCAGCCGTGGGACTCCCGGTTTGAGAATATGACGATAATTTGTATTTTTCTAGACTTAGGCTTAAAAACATGGCTTTAGAGGGTGAAAACCCGAAACAGCCCCCGAACGTTCCCGTGGTGACAACAACACCTCCCACGGGACCAATGTGACTCGTAGGAACTCACCGCGCAGCCGCGGGACTCCCAGTTTGAGAATACGACGATAATTTGCATATTTCCTGACTTAGGCTTAAAAACATGGCTTTAGTGGGGAAAAATCGAAAACAGCCCCCGAACGGCCCCGTGGGTGGCACCAACACCTCCCACGGGACCAATGTAACTCGTAGGAACTGACCGCACAACCGCGGGACTCCCGGTTTGAGAATATGACGATAATTTGTATTTTTCTAGACTTAGGCTTAAAAACATGGCTTTAGAGGGTGAAAACCCGAAACAACCCCCGAACGTCCCCGTGGGTGGCAGTAACACCTCCCACGGGACCAATGTGACTCGTAGGAACTCACCGCGCAGCCGCAGGACTCCCGATTTGAGAATACGACGATTATTTGCATATTTCTAGACTTAGGCTTAAAAACATGGCTTTAGTGGGGAAAAACTTGAAACAGCCCCCGAACGACCCCGTGGGTGGCACCAACACCTCCCACGGGACCAATGTGACTCGTAGGAACTGACTGCGAAGACCTGGGACTCTCGGTTTGAGAATACGACGGTAATTTGAGTATTTCTAGACTTTCGAAAAATATGCGTTAGAGGATGAAACCCGAAACAACCCCCGAACGGCTCCGTGGGTGGCACCAACGCCTCCCACGGGACCAATGTGACTCGTAGAAACTCAGTGCGCAGCCGCGGGACTCTCAATTTGAGAATACGACGATAATTTGCTTTTTTCTAGACTTAGGCTTAAAAATATGGCTTTAGAAGTTAAAAACCTAAAACAGCCCCTGAACGGCCCCGTGGGTGGTACCAACACCTCCCACGGGACCAATGTGACTCGTAGGAACTGACCGTGCTGACGCGGAACTCCCGGTTTGAGAATACGACGATAATTTTCATATTTCTAGACTTAGGCTTAAAAACATGTCTTTAGTGGGGGAAAACACGAAACAGCCACAGAACGTCCCCGTGGGTTTCACCAACACCTCCCATGGGACCATTGTAACTCGTAGGAACTGACCGATCAGCCTTGGTACTCCTGGTTTGAGAATATGACGGTAATTTGAATATTTTTAGACTTTCGCAAAACATGACGTTAGCGGGTGAAAACCAGAAATAACCCACGAACGGCCCCGTGGGCGGCACCAACACCTCACACTAGACCAATGTGACTCGTAGGAATAGACCGCGCAGCCGCGGGACTCCCGATTTGAGAATATGACGGTAATTTAAATATTTCTAGACTTAGGCTTAAAAACATGGCGTTAGCGGATGAAATCCTGAAACAGCCCCCGAACGGCCCCGTGGGTGGCACCAACACCTCCCACGGGACCAATGTGACTCGTAGGAACTGACCGTGCAGTCGCGGAACTCCAAGTTTGAGAATACGACGGTAATTTCCAGTTTTCTAGACTTAGTCTTAAAAACATGGCTTTAGTGGGTGAAAACTCGAAACATCCACCGAACGGCCCCGTGGGTGACACCAACACCTCCCACGGGACCAATGTAACTCGTAGGAACTGACCGCACAGCCGCGGGACTCCCGGTTTGAGAATACGATGGTTATTTGCATTTTTCTAGACTTAGACTTAAAAATATGGCTTTAGAGGGTGAAAACCCAAAACAACCCCCGAATGGCCCCGTGGGTGGCACCAACACCTCCCACGGGATCAATGTGACTCGTAGTAACTGACCGTGCAGTCGCGGTACTCCCGATTTGAGAATACGATGATAATTTGCAGATTTCTAGACTTAGGCTTAAAAACATGGCTTTAGTGGGGGAAAACCCGAAACAGCCCCGAACGACCACGTGGATGGAAACAACACCTCCCACGGGACCAATGTGACTCGTAGGAACTGACTGCGAGGACTCGGGACTCCCGGTTTGAGAATACGACGGTAATTTGAATATTTCTATACTTTTGTAAAACATGGCGTTAGTGGGTGAGAACCCGAAACAACCCCTGAACGGCTCCGTGGGTGGCACTAACGCCTCCCACATGACCAATGTGACTCGTAGGAACTGACCGCGCAGTCGCGAGACTCCCTGTTTGTGAATGCGACGATAATTTGCATTTTTCTAGACTTACGCTTAAAAACATGACTTTAGAGGGTGAAAATCCGAAACATCCCACGAACGGCCCCGTGGGTGGCACCAACACCTCCCACGGGACCAATATGACTCGTAGGAACTGACCGTGCAGCCAAGACACTCCAGGTTTGAGAATACGACGGTAATTTGCATTTTTCTAGTCTTAGGTTTAAAAACATGGCTTTAGTGGGTGAAAACTCGAAATAGCCTCCGAACGGCCCCGTGGGTGGAGCCAACACCTCCCACGGGACCAATGTAACTCGTTGGAACTGACCGCGCAGCCGCAGGACTCCCGGTTTGAAAATACGACGGTAATTTGCATTTTTCTAGACTTAGGCTTAAAAATATGGCTTTAGAAGGTGAAAACTCGAAACAGCCCCCGAATGGCCCCGTGGGTGGCACCAACACCTCCCACGGGACCAATGTGACTCGTAGGAACTGATCGTGCTGTCGCGACACTCCCGATTTGAGAATACGACGGTAATTTGCATATTTTTAGAATTAGGCTTAAAAACATGGCTTTAGTGGGGGAAAACCCGAAACAGCCCCGGAACGGCCCCGTGGGTCTCACCAACACCTCCCACGAAACCAATGTAACTCGTAGGAACTGACCGAGCAGCCTCGGGACTCCTGGTTTGAGAATACGACGGTAATTTGAATATTTCTCGACTTTCGCAAAACATGGCGTTAGTGGGTGTAAACTCGAAACAACTCACGAACGGCCCCGTGGGCGGCACCAACACCTCACACGGGACCAATGTGACTCGTAGGAAGTGACCGCGCAGCCGCGGGACTCCCGATTTGAGAATTTGATGGTAATTTTAATATTTCTAGACTTAGGATTAAAAACATGGCGTTAGCGGGTGAAATCCCGAAACAGCCCCCGAACGGCCCCGTAGGTGGCACCAACACCTCCCACGGTTACCAATTTAACTCGTAGGAACTGTTCACGTAGCAGCGGGACTCCCGGTTTGTGAATACGACGGTAATTTTTATTCTTCTAGACTTAAGCTTAAAAATATGACTTTAGTGGGTGAAAACCCGAAACAGCCCCCGAACGGCCCCGTGGGTGACACCAACACCTCCCACGGGACCAATGCGACTCGTAGGAACTGATCGCGCAGCCGCGAGACTCCCGATTTGAGAATACAACGGCAATTTTCATTTTTCTAGACTTAGGCTTAAAAATATGGCTTTAGAGGGTGAAAACTCGAAACAGCCCTCGAACGGCCCCGTGGGTGGCACCAACACCTCCCACGGGACCAATGTGACTCGTAGGAATTGACCGTGCAATCGCGGCACTCCCGGTTTGAGAATACAACGGTAATTTGCGTATTTCTAGACTTTCGCTTAAAAACATGGCTTTAGTGGGTGAAAACCAGAAACAACCCCCGAACGGCTCCGTGGGTGGCACCAACACCTCCCACGGGACCAATGTGACTCGTAGTAACTGATCGCGCAGCCGCGGGACTCCCGGTTTGAGCATACGATGATAATTTGTATTTTTCTAGACTTGGGCTTAAAAACATGACTTTAGAGGGTGAAAATTCGAAACAGCCCCCGAACGGCCCCGTGGGTGGCACCAACACCTCCCACGGGACCCATGTGACTCGTAGGAACTGACCGTGTAGCCACGACACTCCAGGTTTGAGAATACGACAATAATTTTCATTTTCTAGACTTAGGCTTAAAAATATGGCTTTAGTGGGTGAAAACTCGAAACAGCCCCCGAACGGCCCCGTGGGTGACACCAACACCTCCCACGGGACCAATGAACTCGTAGGAACTGACCGCGCAGTCGCGGGACTCTCGGTTTGAGAATACAAAGATAATTTGTATTTTTCTAGACTTAGGCTTAAAAACATGACTTTAGAGGGTGAAAATCCGAAACAGCCCCCGAACGGCCCCGTGGGTGGCACGAACACCTCCCACGGGACCAATGTGACTCGTTGGAATTGACCGTGCAGCCACGGCACTCCAGGTTTGAGAATACGACGGTAATTTGTATTTTTCTAGACTTAGGCTTAAAACATGGCTTTAGTGGGTGAAAACTCGAAACAGCCCCCGAACGCCCCCGTGGGTGGCACCAACACCTCCCACGGGACCAATGTGATTCGTAGGAACTGTCCGCGCAGCCACGGCACTTCCGATTTGAGAATACGATGGTAATTTGTATTTTCTAGACTTAGGCTTAAAAACATGGCTTTAGTGGGTGAAAACCCGAAACAGCTCCCAAACGGCCCCGTGGGTGGCACCAGCACCTCCCACGGGACCAATGTAACTCGTAGGAACTGACCTCGCAGCCGCGGGACTCCCGGTATGAGAATACGACAGTAATTTGTAATTTTCTAGACTTAGGCTTAAAAATATGGCTTTAGAGGGTGAAAATCCGAAACAGCCCCCGAACGGCCCCGTGGGTGGCACCAACTCCTCCCTCGGGACCAATGTGACTCGTAGGAAGTGACCGTGTAGTCGCGGCACTTTAGGTTTGAGAATACGACGGTAATTTGAATATTTTTAGACTTTCGCAAAACATGGCGTTGGTGGGATAAAACCTGAAACAACCCACGAACGGCCCCGTGGGCGGCACCAACACCTCACACGGGACCAATGTGACTCGTAGGAACTGACCGCGCAACCGCGGGACTCTCAATTTGAGAATATGATAGTAATTTGAATATTTCTAGACTTAGAGTTAAAAACATTGATATGTTGATAATTTTAACTGATATATGCAATTTTTCGGCTTGATTAAATTTTTTGTAAAACTACTTGGTTACTGATATTTTTTTTTGTATCCTGTCATTTGTAGGATTTTTGCACGTGGAATAAATGAAGGAGGCAATGGTTTACAACATGAAGATTATATTTTTATGTGTTACAGCCGTGAGGGCTTTTATTGTTTAGTTTTATGGCAGTGCGGGCTTTTTTTATTTGATTGTTGAATTTTATGGCCGTGCGGGCTTTTTAATTGGCAGGTTTTACATTTACAGGGTTTGGAATGTCAAGAAAATAGAGGAAACTCTGCCCAAATTTTTTTTGGTCTATGAATTATTAAGAGTTGTAATATTTTTAAGTTGTATATATATTTGTTTTTTAACAACGTTCACTACACCAAAATGGGCAAATTGTCACCTTTCAGCCGGCCAGCCTTGTCAAGGTCATTGACCGTGACAAAAAAACACGCGTTTTATGTCACGGTCATTGACCTTGACACGACCGTGACAACTAATTGTCACGGTCATTGACCGTGACAAGTCCGTGATAAATTTAATTGTCACGGTCTTGTCACGGTCAATGACCTTGACACGACCGTGACAACTTTTCCAGCAAAAACCCTTTCCCCCTTCTTTTTTCACTCCCACCGTTCCCTCCCCCCCTCTCTCTCTCTCTCTCTCTCTCTCGACCTCTCTCTCTCTCTCTCTACTTTCAGGTCCAATTTCTCTCTCTCTCTCTCTTCCATTTATATATATATTTGTGTGTATATTTATGTGTGTATGTGTATATATATATGTGTGTATGTGTGTGCGTGTGTGGGGGGTGGGGCAGGGTGGGGCAGGGTGGGGGAGGGGGTGGGGTGGGGTGGGGTGCGGTGTGTGTGTATGTGTGGTGGTGTGTTTTGTGGGAGGGGGGAGGGGGTGGTGGAGGGGGGTGGGGTAGGGTGGGGTGTGTGTGTGTGTGTGGTGGGGGAGGGGGTGGTGGAGGGGGGAAGGGGGTGGGGTGGGGTGTGTGTGTGTGTGTGGTGGTGTGTGGTGGGGGAGGGGGTGGTGGATGGGGGGCAGGGGGTGGGGTGGGGTGTGTGTGTGTGTGTGAATAGGTATAATTTTTTTCACTCCCTCTCTAACCCTCCACAATTGATTCTTATGCTAAAATCCTCGCTTACACAATATATATAGGTATAATTCACGGGCTTTAGCTAAACTAGGGTTTTATAGAGTTTCGCTCCTACTACTTGGGCAATGACTATACTAGGGACCAAAGATAAATAAATAAACTGGATTCAAAGTAAATACTAGGAAATCCCAATTTATAACCATCTAATTTATATCCTTTATTTATTTAATCACGATTCATTCCACTAAATAATCATGATTGCACTCAAATTTAATTATTTATAAATCACTCGAAAGAATGTGTTATTATTATTAAAGTTGATTACGGTATATTATGATTCCCCACGTTAAGTTTTCGATACCCTCTTGGTTAATCATGATTGCCGCCTATTTGTGAGCATATGATATTCTTTAGTAAAAGGCGAAATAGTAGTTCATTGTGTGCTCATTGTGTGGCCTCATCAATCTACAATACACTACATAACTAAAAGTTCAATAAAAAAGCCGAGGACTAACATATATACACAACACTAAAAGTAGACATCAATTTTATAAATAATTGATAATAGTTGGATAATAATTGGATAATAAACATCGGGAGGGGGTGGGGGTGGGGGTGGGGGTGGGGGTGGGGGTGGGGGTGGGTGGGGTTTTGAATATTATTTACATTCAAAATAAATAATTGATAATAGTTGGATAATAATTGGATAATAGTTGTTTTTATACCTATATAACAGCTTAGATAGTGTGTGTGTGTGTGTGTGTATGTGGTCAATACATGAATTTATTTTTGTATTTGAATTATCCCATGAATTTATTTTTGTATTTGAATTAACCCATTATATGAAACATACTTGAAATTAAATATAGTGCGCATAGATACTAGCATTCTAGTTCTTATGCGTACGCATTCAATAACCCTTAGACCCGTTCGAGAGTCATTACCCCTGTAATAAGATCTCTCGAATTGTCCCGTTTGGACAGTTTGAGACTGTATAATTTCTGTATAATATTCTTATTGGCTTAAAGTTGTTACTTTTGGAGGAAGTTCTGCAGTCGTATCTTAATGTTCTTTGGGTACGTACTAGATTGACAAGTGTGACTGTTATTTTAATTGACCAATTGAAATAACACTCAAACCTGCCAATCTACGTCGTGTACTTGGAGAACTAAGGGGATATGCTGTCGAATTTTTTTCAAATCGTAACAATGTGCATGAGCTGTTAAGTATATTACAGAAAAATGCATTCTTGAATGGGATAGGACCACTTACCCTTTAATAGGATAATTAAATGATGGGATAATTAAATAAAACATACTATAAATCTAAGTTTTGTTTACCTTTAATAGGTGTTTAGTTGTGGTAACTGTGATGGGATATCCGAAATACAAAGAGTGGATGGGTGAGACTAATAGAATGGGGGATGTGTTTCGCAGAGGTGCTAACGAATTTGTGAAATATGCAAAGAGATGTCGTAATGATGAAGAGTTTCCGTGTCCGTGTGCTAGGTGTAAGAATGGTAAGGTGTTTGAGTGGAAAACAGTTGAACTACATTTGTTAAGATCGGGTATGCAAGATAGTTATCGATTTTGGAGTTTTCACGGTGAATTGAAAGTTACTTTTGTCCCTGACGAACCTTCACAACATCCTTCAACAAGTAGAATAGATGAAGAAGGGGACGTCGTAGATCATAATATGTTAGAGGATTTAGTTGATGATGCGTACGGAGTTTATGAAGCTGAAGAGAATGAGGTTACTGATGATGTAGAAGATTCAAGTGCTCGTGAAGATAACACGATAAAACTTGACGATGACTACCAAAGTTTAAAATTTAAGGCGACCCAACCGTTATACTCTGGATGTGAGAAAGATCAAACAACTTTACATGCCATGGTTGGTTTGCACAGTTTGAAGACGCAGTATTGTTTGTCTGGCAATAGCGTGACGGGAATTCTGAAATGGGTGAAGGGCTTATTACCCAAGGTGAATACACTTCCAAATAGCTATCCTGTTATGAAGAACAGTTTGAAAGGTTTGGGAATGAAGTATAAATCGATTCATGCTTGTGTGTATGACTGCATACTATACCGAAAGGAGTATGAAAATCTCGATCGTTGTCCGGTATGCGATGAACCTAGATATGTCCAATCTACTAGTAAGGAAGGCACAAGCTCAAAAGTTCCTCAAAAAGTATTGAAATATTTTCCTGTTGGGCCTAGATTAAAGCGATTTTTCACAATACCATGGATTGCAGAGGCAATGACTTGGCATGCTAGGGCAGAAGTAGGGGGTAATATCATGCGTCATCCTATTGATTCTACTGCCTGGCGGAGGATGAATTATGAGTATCCCAATTTTGCTCGAGAACAACGCAACATTCGTTTGGCTATATCAACAGATGGTTTCAATCCATTTGGAAATCTAAGCACCAATCAGAGTGTATGGCCAGTGATCCTAGCCCCACTCAACCTCCCTCTTTCACAGTGTATGAGACCTGAATTTTCGATGATGGCTTTATTGATACCTGGGCCAAAGGCACCAAGTGAAGACATTGATATCTACCTGGCTCCTTTGGTAGAAGAATTAAATGATTTGTGGGAAGAGGGTGTGCAATCATTTGACTCTTTTAGAAACGAAGAGTTTACGCTGAAAGCTATGTTGATGTGGGCAATTCATGATTTTCCAGCTTATGGGACATTATCCGGATGTGTAGTATATGGTTATTTGGGGTGTCCTATTTGTGGAGAGGAGACTGAATCTCTTCGTCTATCCTCCAGCTTAAAAAATGTATACCATTGCCACAGGAGGTATTTACCCCCAGCTCATAGTTTCAGATTTGAGAAAGCTTCCAATTTTTTATTGGGCGGAGTTGAACATAGGCTACCGCCGAGACAACTTTCGGGTTCAGAAATTGAAAGTAAATCTTCTGAATGTGGCCCAAATATGCCAGGTAAGAATCCCAAATTTAAGAATGTCAAGCATAAGAAGACCCCAACTGGGAATGAAACTGAGATAAGAAAGGCATGGTCTCAGAGGTCAATTTTATTTGACTTGCCTTATTGGAAGAAAAACCCGGTGCGCCATGTATTGGATGTGATGCATGCAGAGAAGAACTTCGCTGAACATATTGTGGGTACTTGCCTTGGGGGGAGTCATTCGAAGGATGGAGAAAATGCACGAAAAGACCTTAAAACGTTAAAACTTAAACCACAACTATGGTTGAAAGAAGATAGTAGGGGAAGGACAATAATTCCCCCTGGTGCATTTACTTTGACGAGTGAGGAAAGGAAGGTGCTTCTAGACACAATATATAATTTGAAGGGCCCATCTACTTTTTCGTCCAACTTGCAAAGGATTGTGAATTATGTTACTCATGATTTACATAAGTGTAAGTCCCACGATTGGCATGTGATCATGCAATTGGTTCCTCTATTGTTTAAGCACTGTTTCTCCAAGCACAAGGATTTGCGTAGGGCTATTATGCAAATTAGTATTACCTTGTCCCTCTTGTGTGAGAAGGTAGTGAATCGAGAACACATAGTGGCCGCAAAATTGGCTGTGAACGAAGCGATTTGTGTATTGGAGAAGTACTTTCCCCCAGCATTCTTTGACATAAGTGTTCACTTGTTGGTACACCTATGCGACGAGGCACTTCTTTGTGGTCCAGTTAGATATCGGTGGATGTATCCGTTTGAAAGATTGATGAAAGTTTTTAAAGATTACGTCAAGAATACGCGATATATTGCAAAATCAATTGCAGAGGAATACATCACCGTGGAGTCATCAATCTATACTCGGGAATATATGACTGACTCTACCAGCGTTGATGACACTGATGAATTCCTCGATGATGGTGGTAATGTGATGGGAAAACGAGTGAAATTAACGAGTTTGCAACATGAACAAGTAGCTCGTTATCTATTTGACACACATGAAGATGTCAAAGAATGGAAAAAGTAAGTTTCGAATATTATAATGTTTAACATTATTTTAGATTATTTTATACATGATTAATTTTGTAATATGCAGTAAATATGAAGCCTGTGAGAACAATAAAAGACGAAAAACAGTGGTACAATCAGATAGCGAATTTAGGCTATGGTTGACACAAGAGGTAATTACAATGAAAACAGTCGTTATATAACGTTACATTACACTCAAATTTTACCACTAATATAATTAATTTATCTATATTCTCAGCTCCTAAAGATGGGTGATGCGACATCAAGGCTTGCTCGTCTAGCCACTGGACCCTTGTTCGTGGCACAAGAGTACAAAAAATATCGATTGAACGGTTACATTTTTGGCGCTAAAGTGTACGAGGAAAGTACAAATGTACAGAACTCGGGAATTTCATACAAGGCTCTTACTTTCTTTCGAGCGAGCGCAAAAGATAAAAACCTCGTTGAAGCTGAAATGACTTACTATGGTGTAATCCAAAATATATTTGAATTGGATTATATAAGCTTCAAAGAGGTTGTATTTTACTGTGAATGGGTAAGAGTTGAGGATAAAAATGCTTGTAAAGTTAATCCTGTCACCAATTTGATCATGGTTGACTTGTTCAAGTTGAAGAGCAACGACCACGTGAGCGATGAGCCGTTTGTTTGTGCATTTCAAAAGGTTAAGCAAGTGTTTTACTCGGAGTATATCAACAACGAGCCGTGGTCAATTGTCCAACACGCGCCAAGGCGTCTAAATAGTAGTGTGGATGACTTGGCTGCTCCTACCGAATATCAATCCATTTTTGATGATAACCCGAATTTGAAACAATTTTTCAATTTGTAATAAATATTTCAATTTGTACCGAAACATCCATTTTTAATGCTTTTACTTGATCTGCACTTTATCATTTTCACTCTTGTGTAGTGTGCGTGTGTGGAGAGGAGATTAATACATAAATATTCCAACTACATCTAAGTTTTGTTTATACTAATCCATGAATATACGCTTCTTACCTTTAATAGGTGATTAGTACATAGTTATTTGGGGTGTCCTATTTGTGGAGAGGAGACTGAATCTCTTCGTCTATCCGAACACTAAGAAATGCCATAATCCTATGGAGCGATGCTCTGCAAATTCCTCCCAACCGTTATGTAGCCAAACATCACTGGTTGAAGTTGTCAATTCCACTTTCCATACCCCACCACTTTCCATACCCCATTCAAAGGTGGAGTTGACAACTTCAACTGCTGAGTTTTGGCTACACAACGGTTGGAAGGAATTTGCAACGCATACCTCCATAGGATTATGGTATTTCTTAGTGTTTAGATATGAAGAGAATTATAATTGACACGATTGCCTGGGGTACATTAGTTGGAAGGAGGTGCCATATGAGCTCAAGTTAGCTGTTTGAGTGACACTACAGGTAATGTATTTATATTTATATGTCAATTTCGATTTCGATTTCAATTACGATTTATATTTATCTATATTTGAGGGGCGGATACTAATTTTACTTTATTTTAATTCAGGGGACAGGGAGTGGCCCTAAGGGTAGGCCACATATGCTCTATACTTATGTGGCTATTCGGACGAGAAGGGAAGGATAAGGAGGTGTTCCTGAGCGTCGCGGTACAAAATCTCTTTTCCATGCAAATAGTTTGTAGATTTGAGATAAAATGCTGGTGATGTTGTTTCTTTTTAAATAGTTTCTTATTTGAATATATATTTGCATTATCTTTAGTTTGTTCGGATATATGATGTTTGGAACAGGTACAACGTTGCTATAACAGGTACAAATATACTGCTGGGCAGTGGCAGTGGCCATACTGCCCAGCAGTTTTTTTTTAATTCTGCCCAGAATTGTCACGGTCATTGACCGTGACACGTCCGTGACAAAATTGACACGGACGTGTCACGGTCAATGACCGTGACAATTTTTTTAAAAAGGGTCACGGCTTTGTCATGATTATAAACCGTGACAAACGTGTCACGGTCATTGACCTTGACACGACCGTGACACAAAACACGAGTTTTTTGTCAAGGTCAATGACCGTGACACGACCGTGACAAAAAAAGTTGTCTCGCCTCGAAATGTCACGGTCATTGACCTTGACAAGGTGAATTTGTCAAGGTCAATGACCTTGACAAATGGGCAGATTTGGTATAGTGGTTCTTGATTCGCAATTTGTGATTTGTTTTATTATTTTTCCAATAATAAATATTTGTAACACCTCTTACGCGTCCAACGTTACACGTAGCAACCGACGGTGCACTCACAGGACCCCCCAATTTTAGGATTTGATAAAAAAAATACATTTTTTTAAAAATTATAGTTAAATATGGTCATGGACTTTGTCCATGACCATTTTTATTTTTTCCGTCGCGCATAAAAATGGTCGCGGCCAAAGTCCGCGACCATTTTTTTTTCCTTTTTTTCGTCACGGCTGTGGGTCGCGGTCCAAGTCCGCGACCAATTTGTCACGATTGTCGGTCACGGACTTGGGCCGCGACCATTTTTTTTAATTTTGTTTGGTCACGGTTGTGGGTCGCGGACTTTGGCCGCGACCAATTTGTCACGGTTGTGGGTCACGGATGAGGGCCGCGACCAATTTTTTTTTAATTTGTTTATCACGGTCGTGGGTCGCGGACTTTGGCCACGACCAAATTGTCACGGTTATGGGTCACGGATGAGGTCCGCGACCAATTTTTTTTATTTTTTTGTCACAGTCGTGGGTCGCGGACTTTGGCCACGACCAATTTGTCACAGTTGGGGGTTACGGACGAAGACCGCAACCCATCACGACATGGGTCACGGCCCAAGTTCGCGACCATCTGCCGTGACCCCTCTGGGCCGTGACCATTTTTTATCACGGACTTAGGCCGCGAACCACGAAATTGGTCACGCCCGAAATGGTCACGACCCAAGTCCGCGACCCATAGTTTGGTCAGGGATTTTGGCCGTGACCAATCGCCAGTTTTGGTGTAGTGTTGGTAGTTTGTTTAGGTGTGGAAGATTTTTGGGGCCTCGAATTGACAGTGAGGACCATTAGGCACTAGGGAGGCATTCGGAGTTTTGCTCAGAGGGAACTCCACCCCAAGAACAAAATTAACTTTAAGCCTCGTTTCAAGGGAGGAAAAGAAAGAACTAGGGGGATACACCGGAGGACCTTGAACGAACTCAACAATATTAGCCAGTTGCAATGGCCAGTACTAAGTCGCAAATAGCGAAGTCACATCCCCTTTTCTTGTAATATTAGGGATGGTGACTCACCCAGCCAGCGATGAGCTGACCCCCCAAGCAACAGTAGACATGTAGAGAGAACAGGCCGCAGTAAAGGTGGCTTTGGGGTGGGATAGCTAAAAAATTGGGTGAGGGGCCCCTTGGTCAAAGCCAAATTGGCTACTGCCCCGATTGGGGTTGTAGTGCTCTGAAGTATGCCCCCACTCAATGTAACAGGGTAAAAACCATGGAGAAAATAGAAGGACCACGACCAGAGAAGGATTTCAAACAATAAGGTCAAAAGTAGTTGGTTGGACCATCATGGCTTCATGTTGAAAAAAATTCCAAGTGTGGACAAAGATTTCTTTACCGTAAGGCCTTAGGACAAAGATGTCAAGTTCGTCAATACTAGGAAGTATATCCTTGCGGCTCTGCTTCTTATGATGAAGGTATAAATGATGGGGCAGGATGTCCTCCCCACGAGGAGGAAAAATGGTGCTGGGAAACAGATGTAAAGGAAGCCCGTTAGGAGTATGGTATTGGCAAAATTGGCTAGGTTATAACGTCCAAGGTACTGTTCCATGTCTAGATAAGTCCTGTCCAGCCAGGTGTAGAGGGAACCTAATGCCGCGGTCGCTAGAGTAAGCTTGATACCTCTGGCCAAATAGATGGATATATTGATGAGGTCCCTTCTGGGCCGTTCATTTGGTTTGCCAGTCATTACGAAGCGAGAAAGAATAACAAGGGTATAAGCTGGCAACTCAAGAGATGTACCTTGTCCTTTTGAAGCAGTAGAGGAACCATCCTTTTCAGAAGCATCTTTTGAAGAAGTAATTGATCAGAGGAGTGAAGGTGTCTTTGTTGGATGACCCAGTGCATCTTCGGTATATCCGATCCAGCTCAGAGTGATCAACAGATTCTTTGGCATCTAGGGCCGCGTTAGAATAAGGCACACCACCCATAGGCTCAAGCCCCAGAAGTTCACAAACATCCTCCAGGGTAATAGTAAACTCACCCCATGCAGCTATAAACGTGTGAGTGGTAATGTTCCAACGAGAGACCAAGACTTGGAGGGAAGCATTGTGTTTGGAAATAGTAAACTCCCCAAACCATTTGTCCCGGTGAAGCCTGACTTTGGTAAGGATTACAGCGTGGGAACTTTGCATGAGGGTGTTCCAAGCGACAAAATGGGCTAACAAACCTCCAGGTCCCTCAAAATCAATCTGTGAGCAATGGAAGTCACCTCGATCAAGATGAAAACGTATATTCACCTCTGGGGGAGGAAACCCCATTCGGCTGAGTCTTCATATTCATCACCCAGGAGTAACGGGTCACACTGGACACTGAAAGTGCTAGTTTTGCAAAGGTTTGAAAAATCATCACCCTTGTCAAAAATGGGGAAACGATGATAGAAATGAAATTATTCCTGGTGAGCGGCCACCAGAGCGGTGGTCTCCCTAGGGGTGACAGTAGTAGCACTAGCGGTAGGGGCAACCAGAGAACTTGAAGAGGCAATTATATATGGTGGTGAGGGAAGAAATCTTATGGGAAAGATAAAGGAGTCTGAAAATGGTGGAACACAGTCATTAGAGGTGGCAAAGAGGGCAAGAAATAAGAAGAAAACAGGGAAACACTTGGCAACAATGGCGATTTAATACTTTTCTCTCTCTAAAAATCTCTCTTAATTGAAGAAGACAAAGGAAGCATAAATGAGGATAATGGATAAGTATTGGATGATAGACGTTTGAATTTTCAAGTTGGCATTTAGGTATCCCACCAAAGCATGTGCCATGCCACCTATAATCATTTATACTGGACACGTGACATTACGAGGAACGCTCTGACAACTGAAAAGATAATCTCATGGCATCAATGAAGTGAAATTTGGGGAGAAAAAGGGTTTTCTTTTAAAAGAAGGTATGATTTTGGCACCATAATTTGTCAAACATATCGTAAACCCTAGGAGCCCAAATGATAATACAACAGATTGGAGGGAAAAGACAAAAATCATTTTATTTCAATACCAGAATAGAGAAGCTGCTACCACAGTTCAAAAAGCTGCGACGGGGTTTAACTTTGACTTAGGTACATCGGGGAGAATTTTGCTTTTCGAATAGGATGAAACGATGCTGGACAAACTATAAGTATCTCAGGAAGAATTAATTTACAAGCACAACTCCAACGATCACAAGTCGACTTTGTAAGCAACCCAAACGCAATTAACTTTGACCTAGGAGCAACGAGAAGGATGATAATCACTAAGAGGAAGTCCTAATGAGGCAGTGCCTTCAATTTGGGAGAATTTACGGAGGATAATTAAACTATGAGTCGACAGAACGACCATGATATCCAAAAAAGTAACGATGTCCCCTTGCCATAGGCCCAGGGCATGAAGAGCTTTGGTTCAGGTACATCGGGGAGAATTTCACTTTTTGATAGAAGGTATAACGGCAGAAGATACAACGAATACGTCAGCATAATTTTTTTTCAACGCAACAGAACAGGCATATCAGATTGAGAAGTTTTTCTTGTAAACATCTCTTGTTCACCATAATAAATCTCTACACTAAGGGGCAAATGTAGGGGGGTTTCTCGAAATAGCATAAGAGACTCAAGGGAAGGAACCAACGAGGAAACTCAGCGACGTAACTCAATGAGCAGTCTCAGTTTATTTTTGTTCTTACTTAGGCAGGCTGTTAATTTTGTTTATATTGACTATGATGTAACGATTATAACTATTCAGTGCGAGGTTAAATGGTACTCGTGATAGACTAGGTCTGGAAGGGCCTGGGAGAGCTTTTATGCTCTATCGAATGACCTTACCGTGGGAAATTCAGAGGGACTTAGTTTGGAGGATTGATAAGTGAGGCATCATTGAGACTTATCCTAACCACCTTAAATACACCTAGTAAAACATCGAGAGACCTTTCACCGTGGAAACTTGTGCGGAGCAGCCTTGAGCCCCTTCATATGTTGAGTTTTGAACCAAATAACCCTCTACCTAATGCCACATCTACTTTAGGTGTTGTCATTAGCCAGCTAAGCACTGTCTAAGTAGTTCTTGAATAAACCACTATGGTATTGGGGTTGTCAGACAGTTTGGTGAGCCACCTATGTGATGACAGCCCCCTAATGCATAGTGGTTAGGCAAAAATCATGTCTTTGCATTCAATGTTTATGACGTAGAGCTAATTAGTCCATCAAACATTTAATAATTATCGCGTAATGTATAGGGGGACATCTGTTCACAGCTGTAAGAGACTAAGGCATCTTGGGAGTGGTGTGAGGGGCTATTTATGGGCCTAAACCACCTCTGAGAAAAGAGAGTTTTTTTTATAGAGATCATTTGCTAGAGAGAGAATATAATAGAGAGAATTTATTACAAAACCAGAACTCTTGCTCACCCACCATTGTCATTTATTGTGAAGCTTTTAATAGCTGACTAGAGATCTTTCATGGGTTGCTGGTGTGTTTGGCTTCCTGCCAAGGTGTATATAGAATGCTTACTTCTCTCTCCCTTTGACTGAGTTACTTATGAGTTCTCTTTATTATCGGTTGAGTTATACACGAGTGTTTTGTGAGTTCAATCCGAGTGTTGATCAAATATTATATTATGTGTTAGCTTGTGTTATTGAAGAGTTCTTAGATTATCATTCATCGCCATACCTATAGGGGTTACACCTCAACTAGTATTTCCATACTCCCAGGCTCCAACGGGATTACCCTCTTACATTATGATGTAGCGATATTTATATTTTGACTTTGGATGTTTACTATTTGTAATATAAAATATTTTTGATACAAGTGTTGTTTTTGTATCAATTAAATATATAGGTGTGTATGTTGGGACTTTTTTATTATTTTTCATATTTACGCATTTATGTCAGATGTGAAGAAAACTCACATAAATTGCTTAAACTTGTTATAAGTGTGCATTTGTTAACCACAGTTTCTTTCAAAAGTTTGGTAAATAGAAGTCAATTGATAAAGGTTTTATTTGAGTTTTTAAAAACTGACAAATAAAAGAATATGTTATAAATATATGACACTACCAATTGTAATTGTTTTTCTCTGCTACAAATTCTATATATGTAACGGGTTGAAACCGTTATTTAGTAAATCCGTTACTATTATATGGGGTGTGTACCATTGCCAAATCCGTTATAAAATAATTTGTAGCGGTTTGAGTATGTTACAAATTGTAAATTTTTAACGGATTTTATCCATTGCAAATTTAGTTAGTAAAATAAATAATGCCAATTTTCTAACGGATTTAATCCGTTGCAAATATTTTTTGTAACGACTTTTGCCCGTTATAATGGACTTGTTTTGGTGTTGTGTAAGGATTCTTCCCTCCAGGATATCATGGTTTCCGACATGTTGAAGGCTTGGAGAGTGCAGGTGTATCTTCTATATGGTTAACACCCCAGATCGACCTCTCTTCTCCTCGAGTAAACTAATACTACCGACAACTTTACTTCTCGTCCGGTAGACAATATCCCTGATCTTCCTGTTACTGGTGAGGAAACTTCTTCATCCTTTGAGTAGTTTGGCATTAGTACCATCCATCCATAGGAAGGGTACTCAATGGATCCTAGTAGTAAGAGGCTCCTCCTGATCAAAGATGATGATGATGATGTCCTCCTTTCCACCAAAGCCAAGTCACAGAAGAAGGATGAGGGTGAGTCCTCTAAGGCTGGTGACCAGAATTTGACCACCAAGGAGAAGAAAAAGGAGGAGGAAAAGGAGAAGAAGAAGGATGAGGAGGAGGAAAAGAACGCCCTAATGGCCTTTCATTTGAAGAAAATGAGCTCCCTCCCTCATTCTCAAATGTGCCCAAGAACCAATTCGTGGTCCATAATCCATCTTTCGCACCAGTCCCGCTGAGGGGGGGGGGTAGTGCTCACTGGTGATTGCGAGCGACTGAGGATGCTAGGACCTAATTTAATTTCCCTTTGTGATTGTCATACTTTACCGATGGTGTGAATCTTCTTCATTTTCTTTATTTCAAATTTTTTGGCCCGGTCGATCACGACTTGTTAATTTTTTTAAAAATTGTCTTTGACTTTGTCTTGTAATTTATGGCAGAGTTTACCAGCCTCTTGGATGGTCGCGCTGATTAGTCCAAGTTAAATGATGAGTTTAATGAGTCCCTTAAAAATTCTCACGAAGCCATGGCCAAGGCCGTGGAGGCCCATGATAAAGAGAAGAAGTCCACCATCGAGGCTATTGCCTCACTGAAGACTGTGAGTAGCCTGTTGAAGGTGGAGTATACTCGCCTACAAATAGATAATTCTCAGTTAGGTGATGAAGTGCCCCAGATTTCTTTTGCCAAGGATAACAACTTCCATCAAGGTTAGGATGAGGCCTATGCTTACACTAAGATCCAAATGGCCTATGATCGTAAGGCTACCTTAAAAAATGGTTGTGATCAGGCCTTAGTAAAAGCCAGAGTCTTTACTAAGTTGGAGTTGTTTGGTGAACACCATCCAAGTTCCCCCTCTCCCAAAGCTGATGAAGGTCCTTCTACCAGTAACCTTACCGACCGAGCTAAGGAGATCGTGAACAAAAGGAAGGGGTTTTCTAAAGAAAAGAAGGTGAAGAAATGAAGCCCGCAGTATTTAGGGTTTTTCTTTTTGCTTGTGCTTTGTACTTTTTTTGTTTCCCTTGGGTGTTGGACTGTAAATGGATCCGACTTCATTTTTATTATTGAAAACAATATTATCTTCACTTCGAGTGTTCCAATTATAACATTTTTGATAAATTATTAACTATTGTGCTTTGATGTTGTTGCCTATTGTTGAGGAAATTCCATCTTGATCAACTTAAATAATGTGCTTGAACAGTATGCTAGCGCGCATGCTTTTTTAGATTTTTTAATTGCTTATAGGGTTTAAAAGAACATGACTGAGGCCTACAAGGACCAATCCACCTTGGTTGCTAAGGTGAAGGACAACCTCAAAGACTTAGAGGACGTGGGATCCTCCATGCAACAAGAAATAAATTACTTGAAGGTCCTGATGGATAAAACCAAGGATATGGTGGAGGTCGATGCTCTAGTACAGTCAGAAAATAATGATCTGAAGAAAAAACTTATTGAGGATAAGGAAAAGGTGCAAATGAGCAACGTCATGATATTGGGGCTAAATTACGATGTAAAGAAACTCTGATACTTATTTAGGATGGGTCCTTGAGCAGCCTGGGTGACTGGTGATGACAAGGGGTGACTCGATGCCCTTGTGAGGCTACAGGAAGCTCAAAATGTGGCTTATAAGCATGACTGGATGAATGGTCTTAAGATTTTCAATTAACCTAAGGATTCCTAGCCCTAGTATATACCATGTTGAGTGTCCAGCGTACCGCCTACCTACTTTTAGGAAAGATGATACGTAGGTCCCCTTGGACGCCATTCCTCTTCAACTTGTTGAGAGATACTTGGAAGTCCATGATAGTGATGATGAGTACCAACTTGATCATAACGATAGTAGAAGAAATTCAATCGAGTTAGTTTTTGGCTAGCCGACTATAAACTGTTGTAACAATTTTTTTAACTAATACTTTTTATAATCGGATATTCCCGAAGAAAACAGTTAATACCAATGTTTTGCATATTCCCATTCCATTATGCATTTCATGTGTTATATTTGTCTTTCTTACCTTTTAGGTCGTGCCGTCACACTCCCTTAGGCCTAGAAGCGACAATGAAAAAAATGCACATGGTCTTATGGGCTATCCATTTGTTCAAGATTTTGTTCTACCAAACAAAGTTCGTGTGCTATTTAAGAATCCTGCGTAGGGATTTTAGCTTGTCTAAGTAAGTCATGAAGTCGCATGTGTTAACTCTAACAAGGACCTGAGGACTTTAATTTTAATTGTTAATAAGTCGAATTGTCATTCTAATTAAGTTAAAGCCTCATCGGTACTTTTACAAATTAATGGCAATTATGATCCTATTGCTTTGAAAATAATGTAAATTAACTGGACAATTAAGAGGTTGAGCGAAGTAAGGAAAGAAGGACCTTTATTCATACCTAAATAATCAAACATGAGCGACATATGTTTTGAGAAGAAAATTTGCAAAAACTAAAAGCTAAAAAGTAAGACTAAAAGTAGAATTTCTTGAGGTTAGCCGCATTCCATGTTGTTGGTATTTATCTTCCCTTCATTGTTTATAAGTAATAGGATCCTTGTAGATCATCTATGATTACTTTGAATGGTCCCTCCCAATTGGGCCCCAACTTATTATCCGATGGCCTTACGGCACTACCGAGAAATTTCTTGAGTATGTAATCCTCTACTTAAAATTTCCTTATAGTGACGCCCTTATTGTACTTTTTGCCAATTGCTATTTCTATAAGGACAGTTTAATCATGTCTCGCTCTCTTCATTCATTGGTCAGGTCGGCTTGCTCTCTTCTTTCATTCGTCACGTCTAGTTCAACACGAAGGGCATCATCATTCAATCCTTGGTCAGCCACCCTTATTCTCATGGTCGGGAGGCCAGCTTCAAATGGTATGATAGCTTTCATTCCATATGTGAGGGCAAAGGGTGTTTTCCCTATTGACCGCCTGGGCGTGGTACGATATGCCCAGAGAACATGAGGAAGCTCATCCACCCAAGCACATTTTGCCTTTTCCAGCCTCTCTTTAAGTCCATAGAGCATTATTTTATTAGAGTCTTCTTCCTGGCCGTTGCTTTGGGGGTACGCTACTAAGCTAAAATATAGCTTAATTTCGTGCTCGTCGCAGAAATTTTGGAAATGACCACTTTCAAATTATGTGCCATTATCAGTTATGATAGTCATTAGTGCCCCAAAGCATGTTATGATATTTTTCCAAATGAGCCTTATCATATCTGTATCTCTAATATTAACTAGAGGTTCTGCCTCAACCCATTCAAAGAAATAATTTATATCGACCAGTAAGTACTTATGATTCCCTGATGTAGTAGGTAGTGGCCCCACTATATCTAACCCCATTTGGTTATGGGATGGTTAATAATCTTAAGTCGTTGGCTGGCTAGTGGACTAGGGGAAAGAATTCTTGGCACTTTTTGCACTTCCGAACATAAAACACTTGTGTCTTTCTGCATATACGACCAGCAGTAGCCCTCTTTAATTTCTTGGAATGTCAGGGACCTTCCACCCACATGATTTTCGCATATTACGTCATGGAGTTCGTAAATGACTTGCCCGACGTCTTTTGGGTGTACATATTGGAGGTAGGGGCCTATAAATGATCTTCTGTAAAGCTTGAACCTAGGTCAAAATTGAAATGAGTGGCTTTAATCTGACCTGATGAGCCAATTTCTTATCGTTCGATAGTGTTTCTTTCTACAACTATGCTATGATCTGGTCCATCCATCTCGGACCCTTGTCGATGTGGAAGACGTACACAGTGCTCACTATTTTATCGATACTAGGCCTGGTGAGGAATTACACTTCAATTGTCCACCAGATATCTAAGTCCACTATTGAGCTTAGGGTTGCTAAGGCATTGGCATGAATATTATGCCCTCAAGAGAAGTGTTTACCATGGACTTCCTCAAATTTCATAACTAACTCACGCACGACTGCGTGGCAGGATGCCATCCTGTCATCATTGGTATTGAAATCTCCACTACCTTTGTTAGACACCAGTTTGGAGTTGAAATAAATGTTGACCCATCTTACCCCAATAAGTGTGCCTTACGCCAGCTATAAGCTCCTCATTATTGGACGCTTTAAATCCCAATCTGATCGCTTTCTCAATCATCGCGTCCTCGGGAGTTATTAGGACAAATTCTATGCCCGCCCCCTTAGAATTGGAGGCACCGTCAACATACAACGTGCATATTACATCTTAGACCTACTCGTACATCTCTGGTTGATCGACTAACTGCTATTCGATGGGTTTATCGCTAGTGAATTCTGCAACAAAATCATCTAGATCATCCCCTTTGATGACTGTCCTTAGTTAAAAAATAAATATCTAACCTCCTAAGCTCAACCGACCATTTGGACATCTGTCCAAAAAGTTTAGCCTTGCGACGGACATCTTTAAGAGGGAAAAGAGTAATGACTGTAATGGAGTGGGCCTCAAAAGAATACTTCATCTTTAGTGAAGCGTTCACTAATGCGTAAACAAGTATCTCCAAAGGCAAGTATAATTGCTCGGCATCTAAGAGCATTTTTCAACCGTAGTAAATAGGAAACTTCTTTGCTTACTTCTTGCAGACCAAGGTCGAGATGACTGCGTGACTTGATACTGTGAGGTAAAGGTAGAGGGGATCCCTCTGATCAGGATTTTCAGAAATAGTGGTTTGATTAGGTAAGATTTGATTTCATCGAGGGATGTAGAGAAATCATTGTTCCAGGTGAGGCTTTTCTCCTTCTTGAGTAGCTGGAAGAACGAATGGTAGCATTCAAACGACTTTAAGAAAATGCAATTGAGTGCTACAAGCATCTCAGTGAGCTTTTAATCTTTGCATAATGTTTTTGGCGAATGTACCTTGTTGATCACTTCTATCTGATCTGGGTTTATCGTAATCCCCCTTTTACTGACCAGGTAACCCAGAAACATTCCTGACTGGACTCCAAATGAACACTTGCTGGCATTTGAGTTTCATTCTGTAGCGCCTGAGGATTTTAAAGGCGTTGTCCTAGTGTTAGATATGGTTGATCTTATTTATACTTTTAAATAGCATGACATCAATATACACCTCTAGGGTCTCTCCCATCTGGTATTGGAACATCATCCTGACCAACCTCTAATATGTAGCTCATATGTTCTTCAGGCCAAATTACATGGTCTTGTAATAATACAAACCCAGTGGCATTATTTACAAAGTCTTGTCTTAGTCGAGTCCGAATAAAGGAATCTGGTGGTACCTGAGCAAGCGTCTAAGAAAATCATCTGTCCATGGACTGTTGTGGCATCGATCAGTTGGTCTATCTTCGTTAAAGGGAAATTATCCTTGGGGCAGGCCCTGTTGAGGTCCGCGAAGTCTATACATTCTCTCTAGCTTTCGTTACTCTTGCAGACCAATATTGGATTCGAGAGACACTTTGAAAATTGAACTTATCTAATGGACCTTACCTTCAGATGTTTCCTTACTTCTTTTTCCACCGCCTTTGCCTTTTTCATGGCAGCTCGATGGGCTTTCGTATGATCGACTTGAATGTCAAATCAATATGGAGACGATGATAGGAGATCGTATGATCAACTATCGACATGTCGTGTGGTTCCCACTCAAATATGTCCAGCTTCGTTTCAGGAAGGTAATTAGTTCCTCCCTCTCGAGGTCGATCAGTGTTATCCCAATCAACAACTTCCTCTTCGATCGACTTTCATCAAAGAGAACCTCCTCCAGGTTTTTAACGGCCATGTCAATGGGGTGGAACCTAGTTTCCTCCACTCTTGGTCGATTATTTAGTATTTTAATGGAGTACCCTCATCCTGGGTTATCTCTGGAATAACCTATGTTTCTTTCTTCTTTTCCTACTTTGGTCAGATGTTGGTGATGTAACATTTTCGAATAACATCTTGATCGCCTCTGATACCCATTATTCCCCGATCTTTGATAAACTTGAGATTATGGTAGTAAATAAAAGGGACAAATCTCATGGCCTTAATCCACCCTCTTCCTAGAATGTCATGTTAGGGAGAATCAATATCCACCATGAAAAACTCTATTAGTTTTGAAATATTCCCTGTCCTCGCTGGCAGGATTAATTTTCTTAAGGGCATGGTCATCTTTCCCACAAAGCCAACCAGATGAACGGTCACCTCTTTAAGATATGATATTTTGAGCTTGAGCTCGTGGAATATCTCCAAGTACATCACCTCTGAAGAGATCCCTTGGTCCACCAGTAACTTATCAACATCTCAGTTTGTGATTCGGAGAGTGATTACGAGCACATCATGGTGCAAGATTATTCCCCCAACTAAAATCCTCATCCATGAAAATGATATGCTTGTTGTAGTCGACGTCCTCTGGTGATCGATCCTCTGGTCATCGATGCTTATAATCCCGGCCTTTGACAGTATCTATTTGGAAGGCCTTCATCATAAATGTGACCTTCTTAATCTCCATCTGAGTAACATTCCATTAAATTTTCTTGAGGTCAGATGTCCCATGTATGATCGTGAACTCTTCTCCCATCTTGTCATCCAAGGTATTGTATGGTTTCTGGTCTCTATTAATGGCGACCTGATCAGACTTCTTCTCAATGTATTCATTCAAATGCCTAGCCTGATCCAACTCATCTAGATGATCTTTGAACGTTTTACAATTCTAAGCCTTATGGTCATTTTCATTATAGTTAGTGCATCAGAGCATGTTGTTCCTCTTGGTCGGATAGCCTCCTATATTTTTTGGCTACTTGAAGAACTGTTGATATTTGCTAGAATCTTGTATATTGGTTCCTTAAAAACTGTATTAATGGCTTGAAAAGATTTGAAGGAATCTGTTATTCCCATATTCTTGGAACAATTCTTTTTTCTTATTCCCCTGCTTTGGGGTTGTTCTCCTTGTCGCCCCATTTGTTAGCCTTGGTGCGACCAGTCTTAACCTGACTGGTGTGGACCACGTCCTCCACCTTAGCATATTTTTCAATATGTGACATGCGATCATCAATGGTATCAACTTCTTTATTAGTAAGGGATTGATAAAGAATTGACGTGGGGGTAGATCTATCTGGAAGGATGCCACGAAAACTTGCTCCGAGCAATCTTCTACCTTATTAAACACTTCCTAATAGCACTTAGCATATTCGCCTAAGGACTCCTATAGATTCATTTTCATTATGAGCAACGAGTCCATTCTCCTAGGGTGAGAGTTTCTAGTGATGAAACGAGCGGTGAAGGATTTGGCGAGCACCGTAAAACTCTTGATAGACTTGTGAGGAAGCTTCTCGAATAATTTCATGGTAAGGTCGCCTAAGCTAGAAGGAAAAATGTGACACATCAGTGCGTTGTTATGACTCAACAAAGTCATAAGCTTTCTATTTTAAGGAACATGGTCGATGGAATCAATCTTGCCATAGTATACCTTGGACCCGGGGGTTATAAACTTCTTCGAAAGTTCCTCATCCTCGATGGTTTTCTAGAAAGGAGACTTCATTTGGGTGATAAGAGTTATCCTCACTAGCTTTTTGATTGGCCTGACCCCTTTGTGAGCGGGATGTTAGTCTATTTCCCTTCGAACCAAACTCTTTATGTCATATTTGTGGTTCTCATTATCCCTTTAGAGCCAACCTTGATGACTTCCATGCCCTGAACGTTCTTAGTCGCGTCTAATGCTCCTTCCTCGGCTGCGAGTCTTGCTCGCCTAAGGGCTAGGAGTTAGAGCATGACATTTACCGTTATAGATAAGTTCTCTCTACATCTCTTCTAGTCACCGTTGGAGGTAAGAATTCTCTTTAACCATAAGGCGAGATGACTCCTCTTGTTGTTAAAGCATTGCTTCATAGGCGTTAACTTGGCGTGAGATCTAAGTAGATATACGCTTCCCGTGGCTTTCCTCCGAAGGTTTTTATTCTCTTCAGAAGCTTGGGTTCCTATCTTGATGAACCTTAGACCTGAATTTCAGTGGAGCCAAATGAGCTCTCACATCTCCAGGTTGGCATGCATTGTTTGGTCGGTGAGACATCACAACTACTCTTTGAATAAATTCCTTTTGTGGAAGTAAGATTATTTTCCACAGACAATGTCAATTGTGAGTGCAAATTAATGACAATTAAAAAGATTCCAGAAAGAAATTAAAGAATGGACACAAATATATCAATCATACAACACACAAATATACGTGGTTCGGCAAATTTCCTACGTCCACATAGAGATCACTATATTTTTATTAAGTTCTCTTAAGGTTTCAAAATTTCATCCCCCTTTGACCCTAGGATGAGGGTTATATTTATAGTTGTGTAAAACCGCAGTGATTGAATCATCCAAGGAACTCTCTTGGCTTGAGATAAGCGTGCGTGGTGACTCCCTGAATATCTCATCTAATATTTTGGGTAACCAACGTGAGCTAATTGTAACTATTAATATGTTTTTACATATTTAAGTGACAAATAATTTCAATAATTCTTTTTATCGGCAAGCTGGGTCAGTCATGCCTCTAATGCTATTGGGCTTGGTCACCCAATATTGATTTGGGCTATATTATATTTTGGTCCCCATAGTGATAAAGGAGAATTCCTTATCTTTTGTCTTTATGAGGATGATTTTCCTTTTGCTGATAATAGTGAAACTATATTTGTTGAGTTCAAGCAGTCCATGTTCAAGGAGTAGATAACTGATGATGGACTGATGTCCTATTTTCTTAGGATAGAAGTGAAGAAATAAAATGGTAGAATTTTCATCTATCGAAAGAAATATATGAGACATATCTTGAAAAAATCCAAATGGGCGGTTTTAATTATGTTAACACTCCAGTTGCTACATGACTCAAGATATCAAAAGAAGGAGAATGAAAGATTGTTGACTATACTTTGTTCAAAAGAAGTTTGTTGGCTCTACTTTGTTCAAAAGTCTGATTGGAAGATTGAGGTACTTGACAATCACAAGACCTAACATTGTATATGTAGTTAGACTTGTAAGTTGTTACAAGGATACACAAGGAGAATTTCACTGCTAGATGCTAAGAGGATACTAAGGTATAATAAAGGTACTCTCAACTCTGGCCTTTTTTATGATTATAGAGAAGATAAAAATCCAGCTGATTATTTAGATAGTGATTGGGGAGGTGATTGAGATGAGGGGAAAAGCACTACGAGGTATGTGTTTTACATTTGTTCAATAACTTTCTCTTGGACAACGAAGAAATAAGCAATTATATCACTGACATCATTTGAGACCTAGTACGTGGCAACTTCTTCAACTGTTTGTGAAGGAATTTTGTTGAGAAATCTGTTGAAGTCATAGAATCACTCACGAGCATAATCTACAGTGATTTATGCGTAAACAAGTTTGCAATAAAACATGTAAATAATCTAGTACAATATAGAAAAATCAACCATATTGACATTAGGTTCTATTTTCTAAGGCATCATATGAAGGAAAAGACAATTGAAGTTGTCTATTGTCACACCATGGAGAAGATAACAGATATCTTTACGGTGCCTCTGACAACTATTTCTTTCAAACAGTTACGTGGAATGATTAGTATGAAGGACTCTTTATTTGAGGGGGTAACTGTTAGAGTAAAAACAAATGAAGTGCCTCTTGCACTATGATAAGTGAAAACCTCATTGTGCAAAACATAAGCACTATGTGAAGTGATAAGCCACAAATATCACTTCCATGATATTTAATATTTCTTTCTTTAAGTGATTTATATGTTAATTCATCTTCTCCATTGCTTTCTCTGGTAAGCTAAGTTAATGTTTCCATTATCAAATGTGTGATCTCCATATTTCAATTTTATGTGGGATTGTGTGTGTTTTGTAAACTGTAGAAATAGAGTTGTAAATGTGTTGTTTGAAATAGGTAATAAAAAGAGAAGAAAAATGTTATCTTTCTAAAAATACTTGTTCTATTTATTAGTTTTTGTCTTTGAGAGAGTCTAAGTGTGAGCTTGATATAGTTTGAAAACTAATCACCCAGACAAGAAGTTTGGTATCAAGACTTGAATACCAACAAAGTGGTATCAGAGTTATTTCAATCCAGTTTACATGGCTTCTAATATGGCGTAAATGCAAGTCCCTATATTGAAGAAGGAGAACAACGATTTTTTTTGTATTTAATTCAAATCTCTCTTTGGATCCCAAGACCTTTGGGATGTGGTCTGTAATGAGTATATTGAACCCACTATAAAAAAGAGGCAATTTACACTGATGAGCAAACGAACACTCTCCGAGACCAAAGAATGAAAGACAAGAAGGTGTAGTATCTAATATATCAAGGATTATAAGCTTTAATATTCAAGAAGATCGCTGAAGTGACGACGGGCAAGAAAATGTGGGATATTCTTAAAACCATCTTCAAAAGTGTTGATTGTGGCATGAGAATAGGCCTTCAATCACTAAGTGGCGACTTTAAATACGCCTATATAAATGAGGGAGAAAATGTCTCTGAAACTATTCACGATTGGTTTCATTTGTGAATCAAATGAAGAGAAATGGAGATAAAGTTAATGATGTTTGGTTCATGGGGAAGATTATCCGATATCTCCAACATACCTTTGTGCATGTGGTGACGACGATTGAGGAATCAAAACATTTAAAGAAGATAACAACAGACGAGCTGCTAGGATCACTCCGAGTTTGTAACAAACCTCATATATTTGATAAATAACCTAAAGAATAAGTTAATTACCTTAGTAAACTTAAAACTTTTAAAATTACCAAAATACCCCAAGAAACTTTAAAACTTATTATTTAAACCATACCATACCATTATAACCCAAACTTGAACATAAAACTTAATCATATTATTTGTATTTTATATCAATTACACAACCAGGTCAACAAGTTTGGAAAATTATGCATTTTCTACCTAAACTTTTAAAAAAGTGGACAATTGTCCTTAATTTCACCATATATATTATCCAAGGATCCAAATCAGAACCAAAACTATTTTCACTTCACCCCCTGAACATTTAGACCAGTCAGCTTCCTTTTGAGCAGTTGTACCACATGAAAAATTCATGGTACCCATTTCCTCCCACATGGTACTTTAGTAAAACATAACTAAACCATGGTAAGTTCCCACATCTTTTTCCACTAAACCCTTCCCCTTCACCAACAGTATACCCCCCCCTCACACACACACCACTATAAAAACGTGCATTACCTCAGTGAAAAACATAAATCAAATTTCTAGCATTTTGTCATTTCTATTATATTGTATAACATTTTTGTTATTTCGGTTGTTTAAGTTTCTGGGCATTCATAGGTCATGAATGTTAGTTTACATCTAAGCTTTAATGTGGGAAATGTACTGAAAAACTTGAATATCATAAACCTCCATTATGGCTTGAGCTTTAGTGTTGGAACATATATCCCTGACTTTGAACCAGTTTCAAAGTGGGAGAACTCAAACCCTGGGTCTAATGAACCTATGAGTAAATCTTAATTCAACCCAAAATGATTTTTGGTACCCCAAATCAATATTTAAAAATTTTGGACATGGAAATTTTAAAAAATCAAAATTCAGGAGCTATGGTAAACCAAAATATTTTAAACCAAATCAGTTCGACTATATTTTCATCCTAGATCATGAATATCACCATGTTGTAGCTTGAATTAAAGCCTAAATCACGAATATTATGAAACTTACACCAATATTTTTATATAGAAAATGAATAAATAGCTCGAACTAGTTAACCTTAATGCTTGAAACCAATATGATTGAATTCCTCTAAAAATATTATACAATTTTCTTCGAAAATCAACCTAAATGGTATTCTAAAACAATTCGAATTTGAGGTCAAAGTTTTCAAAGCCTAAATGAATGTAGGAGACGAAGTGTAATACGCGCACGAAAGTGAAGTCAAATCCAGGACCGTTTGGACTTTAACCCAGCGCGTGAGGGCGCGTTTAGAATTAGAAATTCTGAGATTTTTTCTAAAAAAATATTTTATTTTTATAGTCAAAATGATATATATATATATATATATATATAATACATCACCCGGGTTGGTTTCCCATAAAGCAGATTCATGAGAAAACAATTTTAAGTATTTAAAGACCTAACTTTTAGTTTTCATTTTTACCCTTGGATTTTCTAACTATTTCAAAACAACTCCAAACTTTAAATTTAAGTCATTTTCTATAAATACAATAAAAAATGTTTCTTATCACCAATCTAAAAATGAATATAAATAAGAAAACTTAATGAAAAATCTAACTTTTCACAATTATATATTTAATCCCCAAAATAAAATTTACCCAAAAGTTCATTTTTTCTTCACACTCTAAACATTTATGATACTCATTATCTCAGAATACTTGATTTACCCCCATGAGAACGAAGATCAATTTTAGATAACACGATATTATAAATTATGTTATTCTATTTCGATATTATTTTTGTGCTTAGACCCCCCTTAAATTACTGCATTTATTTATATCACTATATGATAGCCCCGAGACATTTATTATCATTTACGAATTCTTTTATGTAGTTCAAAAACACGGTGAATTTCGATTCAATCCTTATCAGATTAAACCATAACACGATAATTCCATGCAACCTATGATTTCATTTAAACCTAGTCGAATACATTATAATTTAGGAAATAGATTTTCGGTATACCCATGGACGCGCTATTTGGCCTGTAGGACTTAGATGTTTTTATGCGAGGATTTATTGTTACATACGTATGAGTGCCACTCTAATTAGTGTGCCTAGCGGGTTACTTCCCCAAAGGTTTTGGGTTAATTATAACTCAAAAGTTTTGAATTGATTTTATCCAAAGGTTTTGGATATTGTTATAAGAGTATTGCTATGCATTTGAAGCCTATATAGCCGATAACTATGGGTTATCCTATTACAAATATAAACCCTTATCAAGTTATAATCACAAAATTCTTACAAATATCAACAAAGCCCCACATACCCTATTTCATTACTGTTGATATCTCAGTTTGTTCCAAATTATTATAAATGTGACATATGATCGGTACTTCATTGCTATCTAACTGCACTTATTACAGAAATAAAATTATTAACTTGGTAAAGTTTTGCTTATTTGTTTCCGTTCCAGATGGAAAATGAACTTGAAGAAGGAGAAGTACCCCACGCCCCACTGGATTCTTATTTTATCTTATCAAGAAAAACCTTTTCAGTTTATTATGTGTGGGCGGTAACAAGCAAAGATGGTAACGCCCACTTGAACACTTTCACCACAACTTACCAGCTTATGTGACCTTTTTAGCCCCCCTTTTGTTTCCGTTTTATGACGACTTTGAGGTACCCTTTTATTTTTGTTTTATGAAGACTTCAATATATTTAATAAGATGATATGCATCCACATAAATAAAGTTCTATTTTACTTTTGCTTAAATTATTATTATTATTATTATTATTATTATTATTTTTTCTTAGCATTACTATGTATATAACATCAGGTGTGACAGAGTTCATCACCAATGCATGTAGAAGAATGCGACATCCACATCAATTGGCCAAGATTTAGAGTTAAAGCTAAATCCTTATAAACCACAAGTAGTGGTGAATCAAGTTCACGGCGTGGAAGTTCTCACGGACGAAGGCATGGTAACTCAGATAGCCGCGAGGAAAGGAAAAAGAAGGTTAAGTGTTATGATTACAGCTAACTTGGACATTATTCCTCGAAAGGTTCAAAAGAAAGAAGGAAGGACCAAGTCAACCTCGTATAAGAATATAATAATGAGAGTATTGATTCTACTCTTTTGTTAGTTCAAAATGAAGTTGGTGGTCAAGGCGACACTTGGTCCCTTGACTTTGGTAAAAGTAACCATATGTGTGAAAGAATGGAGTTGTTTATTGAACTCGATGAAGGAGTTCATAAACCTATATGCCCTGGAGATTCTTCAAATCTATCTGTTAAAGGAAAGGGAAGAATATACATCTTTCAGAAAAATGCCAAAGAAGAATACATCTTAGATATCTACTTTAGTCCATGAATGAATAACAATATTCTTAGGATTAGACAATTACTTCAGAAGGGGTATGTTGTTCTCAGGGAGAATAATACATTCTTCCTTAAATATATAAGTGGGAGACTAATTGCAAAGTTTCCAATGACGAAAAATCGCATATTCCCAATAAACCTTAATACCGAAAAGGAAAAGTGTTTGCTTAGGCTCATGGAGAACGAGTCATGAAGTGGAATTTCAACTTTGGCCATCTTCACTTCAAATGGATTAAAGCTCTTGTTGACAAGAGGAACAATGCATGGACTATCATAAATTGAGGCACCAAATAATGTCTGTGAATGGTGTGTACTAGAAAAGAAATCAACAATTTCTTTTCCTATTGACAAGGCATGGTGAGCGAAGGAACCACTGCAATTGGTGCACACGAATATATGTGGACTACTGGAGCCTATATCGTTTGGAGGTAATAAGTTGGAGCCTGGAGACAAAGCCCCTTAACTTACTAAGAGTGGGGCTGGGTTTAGCAGATGACCCCCCCTAACTAGCATCTATTAGTTGATCCATGATTTATGTTTCTTCTTTCATTTCCTTTTCGTTTGTTTCGAGAAATATATCGATCAATTCCGATTCGTTCTTTTTCTTTCGATTCTTTTCCAATTGAGATGTATAGATCCATGGAGCTATGTGTTTATATAGATCATGTTCATGGATTAACGAAGATGTACTTTATTACTTTCATAGATGATTATAGTAGAAAGGTGTGGGTCTACTTTCTTAAAGAAAATCTTTAGCCTTTACTGTATTCAAAAACTTTAAGGCTTGCACTGAAGTAAAAAGTAAGTGCATACTGGTGACTCTTAGATCCGATCGAGGGGGTGAGTACACTTCAAATTAATCTCAGGAATTTTACAGAGAATATGAGATATGACACCAGTTCACATCTTCCTATACCCCACAGCAAAATGGGATAGGTTAACGAAAGAATGACACTATCCCTAAAATGATGAGATCTATGATTAAAGAGAAAGGATTGTCGAAGAAATTCTAGGTAGAAGCCATAGCATGTTGAGTATATTTGTTGAATAGATGTCCAATACGGAGTGTCGGTAACAAAGTTTGAATTGGAGTTCTCAAACACTCTTTCAATTATTATCTACTAAAATCCACTCATTTGCCAAACATCTGTCGATATTATACCATATACAAAACTTTACATGCCTTTCTCCTTCAGATCGCACCTTATAACCTTGTTGTCACTCATACCAGTTCGATAGAATAAGGAAGGGATTGGTGAGACGAGTTATAACCTCAAGACATCTATCGAACTAGTAAAAAAATTTAATCGAATCTGGGCCCTCAAAGAGCAACATGCATCCAATCATTCCCTATGTTCATAATATAGGCAAGGCATATGTTAAATCCACACGTGGATTTAACAACCTCGTTAATAACAGACGTGGATTGATGATTTATTTTGTTATGTAATTTTGGAATTTTGTGTATGCATATGACTTGCATTGGCCGCATGTTGGTTATAATATCACTTGTCATTCATCTTTACTTGCCTTGTATTCTTAAAGCACCTTAAATCATAGGGAGAGCCTGCCTTGCCTATATTATGAACATAATGATCACTTTACTACTGCCATGATATTGTGGTAATACCCTAGACAATCTCAAATGTTTAACAGTGAAGTCTTCAAAACCTAAGGTTAGATCTCTCTGAAAACTTGTAATAACGATAATTAAATGATTTACAAGATAGACTTGCCCGTTATTAATAGCTAAGGATTTGAAGTTCAAATCCTTGCTCTACAAGGCAACTAAAATATAATTGAGGTCACTAGTTTAAATAAAATCAAATCAACTAAAATCGAGGAATAATTAAAGTAAACAAAAAAGATATTCTCCTTCTCTTCCAGCAGCAGCCTAGCACTTGTATTGTGGTTCATTGAGATGTTTTTAAGACATTGAAAGGACATAAGACACTTCTCCTTTCGTTGGGTTTCCTTCAATAATTGATAGAGTTTGTTCATCCAAATCAATCACGGCTGTACATAAAGTGTGAAGTAGTGGACCTGAAAAATCAAGCAAATCATTAATTGTTGTGATATCAAACATGAAAAAAGAGTAATCGAGTTCCTATATAGTACCTGTCATGTAGATGGGGTATTTTGAATCATCCATGTTTCCAAGGAGTGAGAGGAAATCATCTTTTGTTCTTTTTTGCAGCAAAGCTGCTCTCTTTTGCCTACTTATCGAGTTCTCATCGTGTGTCTTCATGGTTTAAACGAAAAGAAGAAAACGGATGAATTTATATTTTAATAAGAACTTGATTAATTGATATTGGTATAGTTTGCACTATTTTACCTGCCTGTTCAATTTGAAGATGAAGGTACATGTTGGCATGGAAGAAGGGCATTTCCCCAACTTCGTATATAGAAATCCGATTTCTTGATGCAGTCTCAACATTCAGAATCCTCCTAGTCTTTATGTCGATCAGATTATAACTATGTCCAACGGATGCTTTCGATGAACTAATCCTCTTAAGATACACAGGTCATTGTACCATTTAATCTAAGTTATCAATCCAATGGTGATCATGATTTTATTAAATTTAATAGTAACTCTTTATATAAATCAGATTCTAAGATCAGATCCCCATTATAGAATTCCTAACAAATCTCGATTCGATTATTCTATTTATAGAATCATCAGGTGATCGGGTCGAATCTAATTCAATTGAGTGATTCTACGCCGACACAGAAATTTGACATATTTGATGCGACACACAAACGTGTCGCACTGGTATTGGCTCGTGTCCGGGATCCACACAGGCCCCACAATAGTGGAGCCCAGACCCAAGTCAATACTAGTGCGACACGTCAGTGTGTCGCACCAAATGTGTCAAATCACTGCATCGACCAGGACTTATTCATGAAAGATGAGAGCTTACCGTTAATGCATCATCAATGCTGGCTGCTTCAAGAAGGTCTCTAGAAATGAAGTTTCTCCCAATTCCCCCCGCTACAATCTCATCTTGAGATGGGGGCACTGAATTTAGTGTAAACGCCTAAAGAAATCAGTTTCCAGGTAATTAGAATTCCCGTATGTGACAATATTAATATTGGATACAACTCAACATAGAGTAGTGTATCAGTACAAGTGTTCAACAAGTGAAGCTTGCGGAAAGCCTAAGTTATTTAACTATAATAATATCTTGTTCTTTCCCATTGAATGATAGGTAATGAAGGAGATAGTGTACCAATCCATGATTATTAAACCCAAATGCGCAGCTTGGAAGCTCTCCTGCATATGTGTAAGCTGTGAAGGATAGTCCAGAGTGATGGGTTCCCCTAATCAGATAGCTGCAATGTCACATAAAAAAATGTTACCTTTTTTCAATAAAAGAATGTTACATTTACTAAAGACTTATGCTTGTAATCTCTCTCTCTCTCTCTCTCTCTCTCTACGCTCGCGCTACAACGGGTCGCTGTAATAATGGGTTTAGAGACAGGTTTTATTTTTTTTAAATAGCAAATAAAAGTTTTTGTATTGATTTTTTTATGGGTTCTAGACATTTTAAGGTAATCATAAAAAAATTCAGCTTAAAATGAATTTTTTTCTTATTTTAAAAAATTGGGTCAAAAAACTGTCATGTGAACCAATTTTTTTAAAATAGTATAAAAAATTATTAAGTTGATTTTTTGTAGGGTATTTAAATATTTCAAGGTACCCTCAAAATGAATTTTTTTTTTTCTATTTAAAAAAATCGGTTAAATATATTAGTTTTTAACCAACTTAAATACTGACATATTTTGATTGATTTTTTTAAAATAATTTTTTGATTGAATTTAAAAATAAAAAAAAAGTAAAAAAATTATTTTTAGTTAGGATTTTTGGGGGTAACTTAAAATACTTAAATACTCTACAAAAATTAACACAAAATATTTTTTTTTACTATTTAAAATTTTTTGTCTGTATAGAATGGTCCCTATGTTGTTTCGCATCTCATCATGGCTTATATATATATATATATATATATATATATATATATATATATATATATATATATATATATATATATATATATATATATATATATATATTGTACTACACATACTATACTTGTACTACCGTACTACATTTGTACTATCACATTGTATTATCGTACTCCTACTTTTACTATATATAAGTCATGTATCATCTTGTAGAAATATACAAATCAATTCAATCTATCTCTTCTCCCCTAATTCTCTCTCTCTCTCTCTCTCGTATTGTAACATGGTATTAGAGCTATAATGTTCCTGGTGGCCTTCCTCCTGCAGTGCTCAAGTCGCCGCCACACAACCTCCACTAGAGGGTTTCTCGTATCCACACCAAGCCTTTTTTTCCTCTTGTTACCACCATTGCTTGCGAGCTGATTGTTTTTTTTTCGGCCTGAGATCCGACCCGTTCTTCGACCCTTGAACTGACTCGGATTGACCTAGATTCGACCCACCTTCTTTTTGGGTCTTTTTGAGCATAATTATTTTTCTGGCCTATTTTTACTCGGTTTTTCTTCATTCTGAATTCATTTCCAGGATTTTTGGACCTTTGGAATCCATTTTTTGCCTCTGTTTTTGATAAATCAGAACCTTAATTTCACATTTTCTCCCTTTTTCAATGGTATGGACCTCTAAGACATCACCCACCGCATCTCTATCACTCTCGATGGTAACAACTACATCCCCTGGGCTCAGGCAATGTCGATTTTCTCCTGGGCCGAAAATTATGGTATTATGTCACCGGGAGTGTCACCCAACCCACGCAGGCTACTGGAGAAGTTGACGATAGGTTTGAATATCGTATTGATGAGTGGAGTGGAAAAATCATCAAGTAATTACGTGGTTCTGTAATTCCTATTCACCCTCAATTATCCTTCAATCTGAGGGATTTACCACCGACAAATCTCTTCGGGGCTTTCGTCAAAAAAGGTATATCATTGTCGGACTCGCTAATCAATATCAACTTATGGGAATCCTTCGCACGAAACAACAATCCAAACAAACTATCAACAATTTTCTTTCCGAGATAGACCCTGTCTAGGACCAGTTGAAAAATGCTGCTAATTTTGCCAATTATCGAGATTCCCAGCGATTGGTTGTCTTTTTTATGGCTCTTCATGATACATTTAATCATGTTCGTTCATATCTTTCCTTCATAGAGATCCTCTTCTTATACTAGATCAAGCAATTTTAGAACTTCTCTAAGAGGAAACGCGCCTTGCTACTCGGTCGACCTCCTCTCCTGTACCAGAAGTCCATCGTCCAAATCCTATGGTACACAATGGAAGTATTCCAGGACATGCAACTACTGTAAGATAACAAATCATCTTTTTGTTGGCATCCCTACTAGAGCGTGTAAGTTTTGTCATGTGATGGGCAGTGGTCACCTCGACTGAGATTGTCCGAAGTTCCCATATCTATAAGTGGTGGAAGAAGTCTGGGATCGCGGATATGGGAACTTCGGGAAATCTCGGTGGAGGTGACCACTGCCCATGATATGATAGAACTTGCATACTCGAGTAGGGCAATCAACAAAAAGAAGATCTGTTAGATTATAGTAGTTGCATGTCTTGGAAGAACGCAACTGTTTACCTAGGGATTTGGACGGTGGACCTCTGAGAGTACCACGAACAACTTTAAGAGATGAGGTCGAACGAGTAATAAGGAGAGTTTCCTCCGAGAGAAATCCAGAAACCGCTTGCTCCAGTGTAGGAAGAGGATCTCTATGTAGAAATACACAAACATGCTCAAATGTATCATAAAATGACATAAGAAAGACAACCAATCACTAACGATCTAGATAGTCGGCAAAATTAGCAGCATCAATAGGATCCTTCTAGCTGGGTTCCGATGGGGTCAACTGGTCCCATACATAGTTCATCTCGGAAAGAAAATTGTTGATGGTTTGTCCGGGTTGCTATTTTATGCGATGAACGATTCACATAAACTGGTGTTGATTAGCGAGTCCAGCAGTGGTAAATATGCCAAAGAGATTTGGAGGTGGTAAATCTGCCAAATTAGAGGCTAATTGAGGGGGAACAAGAATTACAAAACCACATGATTACATGATGATTTTTGCACTCCCACTCCTTAAGACGATATTTGAACTTAGCGTTAGCTTCCTCAGTGGCCTATATAGGTTCAGTGACACTCCCGGTGATATAACGCCATAGTTTCTGGCCTTGAGAAAACTCGACATTACCTGTTAGTACCATCAAGAGTGATAGAGATTCGTTGAGTGATGTCATGGTGGTCCATACCGTTGAAAAGAAGAGAAAAACTGAAATTAAGGTTATGATATATTGAAAACAGGGATCGAAAATGGATTTAGGACATCTAAAAACCCCAATAATGAATCTAGAATGAAGAAAAACGAAGTAAAAATGAGTTGAAAACCCAAATAAGATCAAAGAGGACCAAAATAAAAGTGGGTCGAATCTGTGTCAGTCCGGGTCAGTTCCAAGGTCGAGGAAGGAGCCGAATCTCGGGCCGAAAAAATCGGGTCAATTCATGAGTGAAGGTGGCAGTGAGAGGAGAAAAGACTTGTTGCAGGTGCGAGAATCACACCAACAGAGGTTGTGTGGCGGCAACTTGAGCACTGCAGGAGGAAGGCCACTAGAAGTGTTATTGATCTGATACCATGCTACGATATTAGAGAGAGAGAGAGAGAGAGAGAGAGAGAGAGAGAGAGAGAGAGAGAGAGAGAGAGACTTAGAGGAAATGAGATATATTGAATTGATTTATGTGTTTCTACAAGGAGATACATGATCTATATATAGTTAAACTAGAAGTACTATAGTACAATGTGGTAGTACAAATGTAGTACGACAGCACAAGTGTAGTACGTATAATATAATAATATAAAGTACACTAATATATGTATTGTACTGCTCTTGTATTTTTAGAGTGCAGACCGGACATGTGTCACCTAGCGGTGAGTCCAGAAAAGAGAGAGAGTGTGCCAATAATTTAGCCGATAATTTTTGGGCTCAGATCCAAGTGACACATGTCCGATCCGTACTTTTAAAATACGGACTAATCAGCACAAGTGCAGAACTATGTATATATATTAGTACGGTTCTTGTATATATGTTGTGTATGCCCGCACTCGCACAGAAAGTCAATCTCATCCTGATCAGGAAATAATCACACTCATGTGCTGCTGAATTGCATAAATCAACTGAGCTATGAAATTGAAATCAATAGCAAAGATTATATAGGTGACGTTTTATGTGTTTGGTGTGTGAACAATCTCATCCTGATCAGGAAATAGTCACACTCATGATACAGGGGAATGTTTAGTAGCTTGTCAGGTATTTATTTAATTTAAAAAATTACTTTCCCCACGAGTGTTTTTAACAAAAAAAGCAAAGACACAAACACACTTTTGGGCCAAGTCTGAACCGTTTTCTAATAATCAGAAACACATAAATAAACATATATTTGTTTCTTACTTTCACAATATGTGAAAACAAAACCACATAAACAGCTAACACAACAGTTTTCAGCACTTACGTGTGACCAACTAGAGCAACATTTGCATCCTCGTTATGAGCTGCAACAGCCATTGAGTCATTGACAACGAGAATATCCGAACAATCGTCGTTCATGTCGTCATTCATTTTTGTTGTTGTTGCTGTCTTTGGAATAAATGGAAGTATCTCTTTCCTAAAGTTGAGCAATACAATCTGGTACATAAACACTTTAAAAGAATAAGTCTAGTGTCTCACTGAAAGAGAGGATAAAAAACTAATATATTTAACCACTCACAAATGCAACACTAACACGTCACATTTGTACAAGGTGTAATATTACATGAAGAATAGGCACGCCACTGCCTGCAGCAGTGCCGAGGAGTTCATCCCAATAGTTTGGAAACTTTATCCTATTGGTTTCTGTGAGAGCTGTGATGAGTGGCTTTGATTGTTGGGTTTGGGCAAAAGGGAGGAGTTGGTTTTGAAGAATGAGGTCTGAGTTTAATCTACTTCTTATCTGTTGACAGAATCTTTGGCCTATCAAGAAACCCATGCGGTAACCATCTTCACAAGCCCCAACTTCAAATATCTCCAGCTTCTTCCCCCCACTCACTGAACTCTCCATCTCTCTCTCTCTCTGTAGATAACCTTATCTACTATTATATAGAGAGATAAGGGATGAGGTATGCCAAATTTTAATTTACCCAAAAAGCCCCTGTATAACTTGCTGTGCTTTTTATCTGGATATTATTGTAAAAATAACATAATCCCCAATCATTATTTAGTAATGAGGAAGTGTTGCAGGAGGAAATCAATAAAATTGGAGGGAGCTACTTATATTAAAAACTAAAAGTAAAAAGCACATCTACTACGAAGGTCTCATCTTTGTCTATTTAAGCACGATTGGATTCAAATGGAAACCTCAATGATGGATGTTCTTGTTGCTATATAGTATATACAACTTCTATTACTAAATAAAGAAGAAATCTATTTGGGATATCACTATCAAATAAATCATCCAAATTATTCACAAAATTTATGAACATAAAGTGCTATACCCTTGTGAACTCAGCCTACGTGGAGCCTAAATGATGCCAGGAGGGGACCCATAGTTGTTCAACATGTGCTCGACCTCACTTCTAACATGAATTCGGCTCAGGTGCTCGTCTGTTCGGCCAGACTCAATGGACAACTGTCCTCCATTAGTACGATCACTTGCTCACACCGTGAAGCCGTGCTCTCACACACCTAATGAACTTCTCACTAAACATGTGAGAATGAAGGAAACGTGGTTGTTACCCGTGCACATCCCAAAACACCTACGAGATATCTAATACATATCAATTTGTTGTCAATCAGTTATCGCATTTGTATTGGTATAACTGCCTGACCTATAAAGACAGTCCACTTGTCCTCTAAATATTCTCAACAAAATATCTATAACCCGCATGGAAAAAAGGCTCAATCCTTTTTTGTAATCATAGAAATCCTGATTGTATACTCGATAATTGTAGAAGAAGAATTAGTAGCACCCGTGGATGTAGGTTTCCTACTTGGGCCAAACCAGGTTAATTCTGTTTCGTTCTCATTATCTCTCATACCCATTCTCTCTATCTTTCAATATTTCAGTTATTTTTCATTTATTTGCTATTACAATTTTTGAACGATAACAAAGTGCCACCGTCTGTAGGAACACGACAAGCCATTGTTGTCCCTACCTGAATTCCTACGTTCATGACTTACTGAAAGTATGCTATCTCGATCTAAATGGAACATTTATATAATTTCGTATCTGACACACGTAAGTCCAAATTTTGTCTTATTATCTTAAACATGCATCAAGGTGATAAAGCTGATAAAATAAACCATACATTCGATAGAGGCAAATTACGAAAAATACCCCTATCGGGTAAAACCTTTTTCATTCAGCACTTTAGAGAGTTTATCAGACTATCGACTTACAGAGTACATGATAACCGCTAAAAGTATAATGCGTAGCGCCTTCGCAAATCTCTAAAGAATACAACTCCTTCGAGAGTCGTCCACACGCGGTCTTCCACGCTCGGTATTGAGTGATCAACCTTTGTAGTCAGCATTGAATTCCCTCAGGTATCATAAGTCAGCCATAGAGATGCCTTATCCACAAAGATGTATACAAGGATACAAAACTTTGTAAGGTTAAAACGAATTCAGAAGAATTATTTCCAATATGTATGTTGTGAACTAAAAAATGTTTTAGAATACAAAACAATGAAGAACATTCGCAAAAGTTATCCAGAAACGAATCTGAAAAAAGTCTTAGAAAAACTGAACACGAAACATGTATTTATAGGGTGTTCTCAAAATTCGAGGCGCCGAACTCGTTTGAACGAAATTCAAGGCTCGTTTGAATGAAAAAGGCATGTCATTTGAACGAAATAAAATCTCATTTGAACAGGCATCAAAAAACCTTCAAACGACCTAAAATAGTACGACCTCGATCGAAGAATGTTAGAAAACATTTTGAACGACCCATCTAAGGCAGTGACAATCTCGTTTAAACGAGATGTCCATCTCGTTTGAACAAGATTTAAAAACCAAATTATTTTTCTTAAATAAAAAACTCATATTCGTTCTTGATAATAATAGGACATCCCAAAAATAAATTTTATAAATTAATTTAAACTTTAAATAGCTTTATACCTTTACGGGATGAGGAAACTTCAAACTTAGAGATGCTCAAGTTCGGTTATCATGACGAAGCGTGGCGATTTGTAACGGGATACCCCAAATTAGCCAAAAATATAAAAAGGCCTATACTATGAACAATACTAAAAAAAATTGTTCTTATAAATCTCGTCATTTAGCTATTCCAGTACATAACAAACAAACACAACTGAACACTAAATTAAAATAAAAAATCTCCTATGAAAAAAAATTTGAACACCCTTCCTAATCCTAGAAATATGCCTCCCTTTGTTGATCTTATATTAATCTTTTAATCTTCTTAAGCAATGTAGAATGGAAACCTACATACATGACATAAGAAATATGCCTCGTGACGCATCGAGTTTGAAATAAGATAAAACTTATAAATAAATTCTGCCCCATAAATCAAACTCATTTGAATTTTCTCTCCCCCTTGTTTTTATCTGAAATAGACAAAGAAATAGAAACATAAGCATGAAACATGAAGCATTATGAATATGAAGAAGATATCACAAAAGATATAAATCAAGCACATGTAATGATTATCTCAAAGGCTATCAAAACCAACTACTTTTGAAAATTTTCATTTTTTCTCCGAAAACAAATTTCACAAATAAAACGTACAATACCATATATAATATATGCAAAATATATCAAAGAAAATTCGGCAAACATATATAGGTATTAACGACGACAAAACATGACACAAACACATAAGCCTTACACACTAGCATAGTATTGATGTGTCTAAACATGTGTGATGGAATGAATGGGTGTGAACTAGATACATCTTTAATGTTTATCCACATATGGAGTTAACAAAATACAAAACTCTTTTTTGAATTTTTCAAAAATTTTATCAAAAATGAAATCTTTTTGGCTTATTTAATTTATCTGAAAAAGAAACCGAAATCTTTTTGTATTTTTCTAAATTTTTAAAGAAAAATAAAACTCTTTTTGGATTTTTAAAAAATATCAAAATGAAAAATATAAGTACAATGATAGTACAATCTGGTAATAGGCATGCAATATATAAACATGAAAAAGCATCATATGCTAGAAAACAAGTTGCAATCTCAATCATTAGTCCCGAAGGAGTTCTCCAAAGGAGATGACAACCTATGAAAAACATCTATCAAATCTTGTGAAGTCTTTACTAAATACTCAACTTACCCTAGAAAACTCTCAAAATCTCTCATGTGATGTGCAGGAGCATACGGAATAACATGTGTAGGAACGATATTCAACAGATTTGTGAATTCGGCCTCATACTCGGCCACAATCTTACCTTCCTGCCTGAGATTCATCAACTTCCTCCTCATTTCCGTGTGAACAGCTGACGGAAAGTATTTGCGGTCGAACCGCACCCAAAACTCCTGGATAGTGAGAGTATCTCTCTCCTCCACGGTGGTAATATACTCCCACCACTGCAGTGCAGACCCCACCAGCTTAAAGGTAGCTAGTATCTGCTTCTGGACATCGGTGCACTCATACATCCTCAAGTGCCGCTGAATGTCTTTCCTCCACTGACTCGAAACTACGACATCGGAGCTACCTGCGAACTCCGGTGGATGTGCTTTTTGAAAAGCATCACGTACACGTTCCCAAGAAGACGGGAATGCATGTGTCTGAACTGGCGCGGCTACTGGCGCCTGAGGTGGTGCCTGCTGAACTACGGCTAGTGCGGCATTTACCGCCTGGGTCACAATGGCTGCAACCTCGGCGGCATTCATCGTGCCATGAACTGGTGCGGGCTGTGGTTCTGGCGTAGCATCCCTGGGAACCCGTTGTGCACGTCGTGGAGGCATCTGAAATAAGAATAAAGTTTATAAGTTCGCAGTTATAAACTTAAAATAGCTGAAGAACGTATCATAAACAAAAGAATACAACAGTCCTAAAATATAGGGCTCTATATCAAAGAAATCTCAGCGGAAACATAATAAGCCGTACAGATCCTAAAGGACACTAGAACCTGATGCTCTGATACCACCTGTGACACCCCGACTAATTAAATACCGGGTAGCTACTCCTTTATTACATTAATACAAAATGTCAAGTTGGTCCAGTTAATAGCATCACTGTCGAAAACATTTTAATGATTACTAACCACCTAGTATTTAAAAAGTGAGTTGTCAAATTTTAAGTTAACTCTGATTAACATACAATAAAAGAATAATGGAAGAACAACATAATCCATTCACCATAACGAAGCAATATAATAACCAACAAAATAATAAGAAAATTCGGAGGAAAACTCCTCACAACAATCCCACAACTGAAAATAATACGACAAGTCTGAATCCTGAATAAATTACATGCCAAAAGTCTGAATAACTGGAATAAATGCAATGCCTCTAAAAGAAATGGGCGACATGCCCTACAACTGATAAATGCTGAATATGGAGTCAAGATAGATGAAGCGTCTATAAGAAAAGTCCTATAACTTCCACAAACAGCTACAGCTCGTCTCCTCAATGAGGATCTTAAGCATGGTGTCCTTGTGGCTGGGCACCTAAAATGGTTTTTACAAAAATAGATTTGAAAGCAAATGGGTCAGAGCCCGAAAGTGGAAATCATTTTAAAAAACAGCAAGTGTTTTAATAACATCAAAACATTAAATGCAAAATACATGTTAGGACGTTCACTCACATGAAATTCTCACCTCTCGACTACATGTGAACTCCTAACGTACCGTACCCATCTAAATAACATACATATCTAACCAAACTGTAATACGTTCTACCCCTTACTACTCGATTCTCATATTACAATCTAGCGTTATCAATTAAATAGAGGGCTTTACATACACTCGGATTCTCAATTAGTAATACAATTCACTATCGGTTAACCCGTTATGTTTTCTCAAAACATTACCATAAGTATATTCACAATACCAACATGAAAGTTCCCATTAATTAAGTGTATATTATTCACGTCATAAATATACAATACAAGCACCCCGAGACTAAGTTGTGGTGCACACATACTCTGCTATCCATCCCGGTACATCATGTACATAAGGATCACGCATTCCGAATCTCTCAGGAATCGTTCTCAGATAACAACAATCACAAACAATGGAGGCGAACACAGTCACATCACATGGGTCACGTACATACCTACGCTCCCACAATCAGCAGACTTATTAACATCCCAATAAGCCCTTCTCTGACCTATGTTCTCGAGGTACCAATCTAAATCCGGGCAACACAAGGATTAGAGGGCCCTAAGCGAACGTAAACCTCCCGTGATAGCAAGTATGGTAGGTATGTCATACACATAAAATCATATACATATATTAAGTATGCACACATCTTAGTAGTCACCATAATATAGTTGTGGTATACTTCTCATTCTCGTACCAATATATAATGCTACACAATTTATATATATTCCCGGTTAATATAATTATTTGGGCCGTCAATAATTCTCGCATCGTAATAAACACTCACGTCCTGATTCATAATTTCCCTTAGGTTCAAACTACACTTCTAGGTTTTACTCCTCATTATATCCCAAATATCCCAAATATATCAATTAAATAGAGGGCGGCTTTACATACACTCGGATTCTCAATTAGTAATACAATTCACTATCGGTTAACCCGTTATGTTTTCTCAAAACATTACCATAAGTATATTCACAATACCAACATGAAAGTTCCCATTAATTAAGTGTATATTATTCACGTCATAAATATACAATACAAGCACCCTGAGACTAAGTTGTGGTGCACACATACTCTGCTATCCATCCCGGTACATCATGTACATAAGGATCACGCATTCCGAATCTCTCAGGAATCGTTCTCAGATAACAACAATCACAAACAATGGAGGCGAACACAGTCACATCACATGGGTCACGTACATACCTACGCTCCCACAATCAGCAGACTTATTAACATCCCAATAAGCCCTTCTCTGACCTATGTTCTCGAGGTACCAATCTAAATCCGGGCAACACAAGGATTAGAGGGCCCTAAGCGAACGTAAACCTCCCGTGATAGCAAGTATGGTAGGTATGTCATACACATAAAATCATATACATATATTAAGTATGCACACATCTTAGTAGTCACCATAATATAGTTGTGGTATACTTCTCATTCTCGTACCAATATATAATGCTACACAATTTATATATATTCCCGGTTAATATAATTATTTGGGCCGTCAATAATTCTCGCATCGTAATAAACACTCACGTCCTGATTCATAATTTCCCTTAGGTTCAAACTACACTTCTAGGTTTTACTCCTCATTATATCCCAAATATCCCAAATATATCAATTCATCCACAAGGAAGTGTTATCTCTACATATACACAAGGTTACGGAACACTCGGGATCAAAACAGGCTAAAAAGCCTAAACTGTCAGCTCGTTAGAAGTCTCGTTCGAATGAGGCTGTTCGAACGAGAGTTCGTTCGAACGAAATGGGTATCTAACGAGATCTCGTTCGAACGAAAGTCATCGAACGAACATTCAACTCGTTAGAAAGCAAACTGTCCACTCGTTAGAAGCTCGTTCGAACGACCTGGGTAGGTCTTCTAACGAGAGGCCAGTTTCGAGCCCAGAAATTCCTTAACTCGTTTCTCCATCTTTTCTTCACCTCTAATCTCATCTAAACATCAATCCAACAATCGTTCATGGGTTCTAATCATTCCTAAACATACTTAGGTCATATATTAACGTTTATATAGAGCCAATTCTTCCTAAACATCATTGAATCATCAAATCCCTCCATTTATCCCCAAATCACATGAACATGAACCCTAAAATTTTAAAATCACCAATGGGCATAATTAAATCCGTTTTTATTATGAACAAGGTGTATTTCCATCAGAATAATCCTCCTAACACAATTCTACATGCAATCCTTTCATCAAAATATAAAGCTCTAATTCCAATTAATGGGTTTTTATCAAACTCCCAAGAATAATACAAATTTTGTCAATTTCCTACGCATGGAAGAAACATTCTTTGTAATAAACGAAATTAAACCACTTGCCTTATGTGTATCTCTGATTTTGATGCCGATCTGATGAATGGTTCTCTCTCTCTCTGCAGAATTCTCCTCTCTTCTCTCTCTACAAGCCTTCTTCTCCAAAGTGACAATGGTGGCTAGGGTTTGCCTTAGGAACTCTTTTGGAACTAATTTCAATAACCTCCGTAGCCCCTTAGGTTATTAGTGGGTTTAGTGGGTAATTGCCAAATCAAATATTAATTCCTAATTTTCGTGGGTTTTAATTCCCAAAAATCCAAAATTACCAAACTACCCTTATACGTTGCCGGTATGGTCTAAAAATGCCCCGGGACCCAAACTAAACCCCCGGCTAGTGTTTTCTGACTATTTCGAACCTTCTGGACGCGTTGGCGTACTCAAAATGACCATACGGTTAATAGAAATAAAATTCACTTTTATAATTAAAATAATTATATTCCTGACGCGACTGTCACACGCGTCTCAACAAAATTCCAAATTACCGTATTTCAATCTCACGACAAATTTCATAATTCAACATTCATATATAGTCATATATACACATTATAATCAAATACCAACTCGCATCTTGTTAGTATTTTAATCCAGATTAATTTCCAATTAATACACATTTAATTTAATTAATCCCATAAATAAATATCATAAAAATACGGGGTATTACATACTTCCCCCCTAATAACAGAATTTTGTCCCGAAATTCGGAACTAGAAAGTACCTGGTAAGAACAACTCTGGATAACGTTCGCGCATCTAATCCTCGCGCTCCCATGTGGACTCCTCGACATTATGATGTCGCCACTGAACACGCACTAACGGGACTATCTTTGACCGCAGTTTCCGATCACTTCGGTCCAAAATAGTAATCGGCCCCTCCTCGTAGGAGCTATCAGGCTGGAGATCGATGTCCTCTAAAGCAATATGAGAATGAGACAAATCGTCTCTAAGATATTTCCTTAGCGAGGAAATATGGAATACATCGTGAATCCGATGCAAATGCTCCGGTAACCCAAGTCTATACGTAACCGGTCCAATCCGCTCAATAATAGGAAATGGTCCCACATATCTCGGTGCCAACTTCCCTTTCTTCCCGAAACGCATAATCCCCTTCACAGGAGATACTCTGAGCAAAACCTGGTCCCCCACTTGGAACTCTCTGAAGAACCTCTTCGCATCAGTATAGCTCTTCTGCCGATCCTGAGCTACCCGAATGCGACTCCGAATTAATTTTATCCTCGCCGAAGTATCCTGAATCACTTCCGGCCCAAGTAGTTTGTTGTCCCCCACCTCCAACCAACATGCTGGTGAACGACAAGGTCTACCGTACAACGCCTCAAATGGAGCCATGCCAATGGTGAACTGGTAGAAGTTGTTGTAAGAAAACTCCACCAGTGGAAGATACTGCTCCCATCCACCCCTGAAATCAATGATGCACATACGTAGCATGTCCTCCAACATCTGGTTTGTACGCTCGGTTTGCCCATCGGTCTGCTGGTGATATACCGTACTCAACCGCAATTCCGTGCCCATGGCCTCCTGGAAACTCTCCCAAAATCGTGAAACAAATATCTTGTCTCTGTCAGACACGATATTTAGGGGCACACCGTGAAGTCTCACTATCTCTATAATAAATATCTGGGCATACTGTCCCGTAGTGTAGTCTGTCCTTACGGGTAGAAAATGAGCGACTTTGGTCAACCTGTCCACAATTACCCAAATGGAGTCGTGACCTCTCTTTGACGTAGGCAACCCCGTGATAAAGTCCATGGATATGCTCTCCCACATCCACATTGGGACCTCCAATGGCTGTAGAAGTCCTGCCGGTCTCTGATGATCCACTTTTACTAGTTGACAAGTGGCGCATTTTGAAACAAACACGGCAATATCTTTCTTCATCCTGCTCCACCAATACTGTCATCCCATGTCTTGGTACATTTTGTCCCCTCCGAGATGTACCACGAACTGTGAGCCGTGCGACTCTGCCATCACCTCGTGTCGTAATTCTTCCCCTCCCGGAACTACCAATCTCCCATTGACTATCTTTGCATGCAATCATGGGATTATGACTATCTTTCTCAAAATGTATAGGACGCGCTCTCCTACATGGATTGGATGCCTAGGTGGGTGCGGTCGAGGGATGTATGGATCTAACACAAACTCGGGAACCAGCTCGGGTATAACTTGGGATGTGGATGAACCGTCATAACCTATTCCTAGCCTCTCAACATTACCCAAAGAGAAACTGAGGAGCATCTTTCTAACCTTCTTAGTTGTGTCCTCTCAAGTAATCTTAACCTCATTGGCACGTTCGAGATCTCTCTCGAGTTAGGATACACGGGCTTCAATGAAGACTTAAGATCTCCTATAACACTAGCCACGATGTTGGTCAATTCACTATTTTCCCAACCTAAGACGATCAACTGCTCACACAAAGAAATCTTCACCTTATCGAGTTGAATCGCCAATATCTCACACACCCTCAAAACTTTCACTATTATCTCAAAATCTAACACCTAAAGAGACAAATATTTATTCAACTTTTTGGTTTTCAACGTCTCGGTGTATAAATCACTAAATACGTTTTGGAGATCCCCTTCTCCCTCACTTATAATCTCATCCTTACTCTCACTATCTACCGAATGACTCGAAACATCATCGAGGCTCTCACATTTACATGTGTCGTCATCTTCATGAGACAAACTAGAATTACTCACGTGAGTATCCATGAAACCAACACACTTTTCATGTGGTGATTCTCCCCCTGAATCCACAAACTCGCTGTCACTATCGCTAAGAGTGGCCTTATTTGCAATCTTCTTGCCCCTTCTCTTTATCCTAGTGGGACACTCAAAAGACTTGTTCCCATTACCCTCGCACTCAAAACACCTCATATATTCGTATTTCTCATTGTTATCGTTGACCTCATCTTTATTTTTATTTTTATCAAACATCTTTTTATTGGAAGAATTCTTTTTGGAAAATTTGAGAAACTTTTTAAAAAAAATCGCCAATAGGGCCAAGTCATCGAAATCACACTCTTCCTCAGAATCAAAGTCACAAACTCTCTAATTTTTCTTCTTCTTATCTTGAGTCTTTAAATCTATCCCCACTTACTTAGGTTTAATGATTTTGGAACATATCTAACTCATAAGTCTGAAGGTTTCCTATAAGTTCTTCTAACCTAAGAGTGTCTAAAATCCCTAATGAGCTAATAACGATGAACTTAAGAATAAAATGGGCACAGAGTGTTCTAAAAATATTTTTAACGACTCTAGTCTGAGTAATTTTCTCACCCAAGTTATAACTAGACTTTACGACGTCCAACAACCTAGCATAAAATTCATCAAAACTCTCGGACTCTAACATAGTGACGGTCTCAAATTAGGTGGTCAAAATCTAAAGCTTAGACGCCTTGATAGCATTGGTACCCTTATGTATCAATTAAAGGATATCCCATGCTTACTTAGACGTAGTGCACGTCATGATGCATTGAAACTCCTCAGGGGTGACAGCTCTAGAAATTACATTAAGGCCGTTAGAGTTATAGGTACTCCACTCAAACTCATCATCAGTCCAAGAAAAGATGGGTTTCGAATTTGTGACATTATTAACCGCGAAAGTGGGAGGAGTCCACCCTCTTTCACATGTTAGCCAAGCCTTTTCATCTATGGACTTTTAAGTGGATCTCATTCAGCATTTTCAATAGGCATAGTTCGATCCATCGAAAATTAGCATCCTATTATGTAAGTGCTCCGTGAAAATTTGTGTGTTTTACGAAATCAATTTTTCAAAACAATTTATATGATAGAAAGTTTTTATAGAAAATCAGGATCTCACGATAATTTGCTGAAACCTTCTATGATACCACTTTGGGAGTGTGCTATCTCGATCTTAATGGAATATTTATATAATTTAGTTTCCAACACATGTAAGTCCAAATTCGATCTTATTATCCTAAACATGCATCTAGGTGATAAAGCTAATAAAATAAACCATGCATTCTTCAAAGGCAAATTATGGAAAAAGCCCCTTTCGGGTAAAACCTTTATTCATTAAGCACTTTAGAGAGTTTACAAAACTATCGACTTAGAGACTACTTGATAACTGCCACAAGTATAATGCATAATGCCTTCATAAATCTCTAATTAATATGGATCCGTCCAGAGTCGTCCACACGCGGCCTTCAACGCTCGGTATCTACTGATTAGCATTTTTCATCAGCAGTGAATTTCCTCAGGTATCACAAGTCAGCCGTGGAGAGGCCTTCTCCAAAAGGTGTATATAAGGACACAAAAATTTATATGGTCTAAAGGAATTCACAAGAACAATTTGAAGAATGTATGTTGTGAATAAAAAAGTGTTTTAGAATATAAAACAATGAAAAACCTTCACAAAAGTTATGAAGAAAAGAATCTAGCAAAAGTCTTAGAAAAGTTGAACAAAAAATAGGCATTTATGGGGTGTTCCAAAAATTTGAGGCGGGGGACTCGCTTAAATGAATTTAAGGCTCGTTCAAATGAAAAAGGCACGTTGTTTGAACGAAGAATAAATCTCATTTTAATAGGATTCAAATGATCTAAAACAGTACGCCCTCGATCGAAGCACGTGAGAAAACATTTTGAATGACCCATCTAATGAAGTGACAATGTCATTTGAATAAGATTTCCATCTCATTTGAACTTGATTTAAAAACGAAATTATTTTTCTTTTCAAAATAAAAAATCTTGTTCGTTCTTGATTAAAATAAAACATCCTAAAAACAAATTTTATAAATTAATTTTAAACTCTAAATAATTTTATACCTTCATGGGATGATGGGAAGTCTTCAAACTTGGAGATGCTCGAGATTGGTTCATCGTGACAGTGTATGACAATTTACAATGGGATACACCAAACTAGCCTAAAACAGAAAAGGTCTATATTATGAACAATATTAGAAAAATTGTTTTTACACCTACCCTCAATACTTGAGAATGGCGAACAATCCTAAGAGCATCTGTATTGCAGATGTCTAAACACCGCCCACCCCTACTGGGATGGGAAACTTGCACAGCCTAATGATGATTCTGGAAAAGGAAGAAGAGGTAATGCAAGAGTGTGTCAGGCTGTTGACACACATTTTCCAGGCCAGACTAGCGCAACCCATCCTGAATATCCTTACTCTTGAGATGAAGATGTCGAGAAGAATGGGATGAAGATTTCCCTCTGTACGTTATGGAGATAGGAGGCAGGAGTATCACAGTAAAGCTCTGGAGAACCCTAGGAGGTTGAGCCTGGGATCTCATGGGAACATCAACTCCACCTGATGATTCAATCTCAGTGGGACCAGTCTTACAGCCCCGGAGCCACGTCCTCCATCCAGTCACCTAGTTATTATGACGATCAATCCTTCTCTAAAGAGTGACCTAGTGAACTGAAAAGGTTGAGTAGATTATCATCGTTCGATCGATTGGGCCCATATCGCATGAAGCAGTAGTGCCTCAGGGTTACGACATAATAAGAGCCGATCCAAGCATATTCATTACCAGGGGCTCCCATCGATTTGCCAGGGCATCGACCGTACCCGAGAAGACTGTCCAAGAAGAGATCTCGATCAAAAGTCGAGGCCTAACTACTAAATCAGCTAGCGATAAAACTAACGAGGATAACTAACCTAGGAAGGTATCCATCCAATGCTTGGAGGACCATTTTGGTGTAATGACCAAGTTGAAGAACCCTCTACAAAGGGATTTCATGGAAGGGTTTATTCGGCATAAATATTTCATATTTATTCCTGTAATTTAGTCATTTTTATAATCCCGTATGGTGTAAATAGGATGGATTTATCTCATATTCATGCTGCTGACCCTATTTGTCAAGTATTTCTTATTTCGTATATTTCTCGCGTATTTTACAAGTATTTCATGCAAGAAAAACAAGGAGAGAATCTAAAATAAAGAAATAAAGAAAGAGAGGAAAGGAAAATAAGTCTAAGGGTAGAAATGTAATTTTACTTCCTGAAACCAGAAGCGGAGCCTAAAGAGAAGTTGAAGATCTTGACTCCACGCGCACACTAGAAGAAACGACATCCAATTATGAGTTACAGTTGAGGACTTACAAGTAAAATAAGCGAAAAGAATCTAGGGGCATTATTGTAATTATTTTTCTTTCAAATCGCTTGGAGGTTTATGGATTAGATTTGTGAAGTGTGCATCAGGCGAACCGACTTGGAATTTTTGTTCACGAAATTTTATTTTAATCCTATTTTTAATGAGAGTTGTGTATAATTAAAACACTTGTAAACTTGGTATCCAACTTAGTTAGTTTGTAATTAGATATTAGGGAGGAAGTTTTTAAGAGCTAAGGAGGAAAGAAACATTGGAGGAAATATCATTATAAAAAATTTATGGTTCTTCATTGTTTTGCACTGAATTATTCAATATCAGTAATTCTCTTTTTTGTTGCTTTCAAGATTCATTATTTTTCTAGGTTATAATTATTTATTATCCTGTTGTAGAGATTACATACATGTTTGTTTGCATTCCTTTCGTCATAATAAATCCATGCAACGTAAAATCCATGTTTATCTTAGTTTCACCATGTACGACTAGGTTTTTAACAAGTTGGGGTACGTGAATCCAACTTAGGTGTTATGCGTGTATCTAAAATCGTAACTGAATTAAATAACTAATTGGAGGCTTGATACTTTGTCGGTATAAGTATCACAACCCTTTTAACTTTGTTTGCTCTAGGTAACCAGAGTATTTAAGGAGGCAATACGCGTGTCGATAAATTTGTCATGCACTTTAATGTTATCATTGTTTTGTATTGTGAGGAGTAAAATCCCCATATATATAATACTTTGATGAATTTAAAGTTTTCTCTCCATTAAATATTTAATTGTGAAAATTTTATGTCCAATATAATTACGGAAGGTTGGGGGAATGTATTCCAATCCCTTTTTTTCATATAGTTTAAAATCAATGTATTCGTTCTTGCATGTGTACTTTATTCACATTTATTAATTACGCTGCATTAGTTCATTAGAAATTTCCTCTCTTATAATTATAGTTTTTCTTTTTTTTTTTGCGATTCGATCATTAGGTCTAGTCTCCTTCCTTAGTAGTCGTTACATTTCGTATCTTAGTCCATAAGTTCGATAATCGACTTGCTCGGATTATTACTTATGCGACCGTCTTTCACTTGAGTCGTATTCACACGCACTAGAGACAATTTTTGAATCGCATTCAGTTTTTAGAGCCATTGTTAGGAATTAGATATACACACTAGGTTATGTTGAATTAATCTAAGAATTTGACTCTAATCCTGAAAAGCCAAAAAAATTAAAAATAAAAAACATAAAAAAAAATCCCCCAAAAAATAGAAAAATAACAATAAAAAACAAAACATGAGTCTTGAAAACACCTCATGGGATAGTGACACGAATTACCTTTAGATATAAGTCTTGAAAAGTTTGAGAAAGAATTCGACCTGGTGGATGGGAACTTCACTCTTGAAGCCTAATTGTTATTGGACTCTTTTGGTCACTTAGACGAGAGCACGTTGAAAGATAAGATATATCCATTCCTCCTTCATGGACATCCACCCATGACACTGGAGTTCTCGGATGTGATCGAGGAGATGACTAGAGTTTCGTCCGATTTAGAGCCCGAATCAGGAATTCTCGACTTTAAAGGAAATCTAAGCTTAGCATGTCCTTCGAAATTTCATTATGCTAGTCTCTCCAATTCTGGAGAATTATATTATAAGGAGATTGAGCATCACAATGATTTCACTCACCTAATTCATTACGCGCCTCCAGCTTGAAGCCCTTATACTTTTGACTCACTTGAGTCTATATTGTATAAGAGCTCATCTAGTTTGGAAATTGTGACAAAATTATGTCCATCCTAAAAACCAAAGAACCTCAGAAATTGGTTTGCTACTTCATCTCTCTATCTTGTAGTGATCAAGAGCAAATTGCCAACACTCACACACAGTAGAATTTATTTAATACATGTCATACTGCATAATAATGTGTGTACATATGTTGAGTGTGTTTAAATCCCTAAGTTTGATTTTTAATAATTTTTTGGGATTTTTTAAACTCTTTTTAAACAAGGTTTTCTTAATTAAAACTTGTTTTATAAGTTTTTGGTGTCAATCTGTAAATATACTTTGTTGGGTATATTGGCCTAATGTTGCCTTGGGTAGAATTCGAAAGCGGAGTAAACTTTAGGGTGTGGTTTTAATTACTTTAGGACGCGCGTTTCATATCCCTTATTTGGCCAACACATGTCTTCATCTGGTTGGTTGGGATTGTGTTTCTTTACTGAGTTATAAACGCGCATGTTTTTAGCCCTTGGATCATTGGTTATCGATGACCTTCATGTTGTCTTGGTGAATCCCTGTACAACCTTTTAAACCAATGAGGTATCGTTTAACCACCGCTTTCTGTGAGCCCTTGGATTCAAGTCAATTTAACTTGACTTAATCCTAACCCTTGGTTATGATCCAGTCTCTCGAACCTTCTCTTCACACTATAAAAGGAACCCTAATCTCAGACTTCGAAGACTTTTGCCATTTTCATTTTTCTGAGAGAAGAGAGAGTAGAGAGAAGAGAGAAGAGAAAGAATAGAGATACCAGAGAGAGAGAGAGTTAGAAACCCTAACTTTGTTCGTCAAAACCTCTTCAACCCAATACCAAACACTTCTTCAAAACTCTATATCCAAAAACACTACCATGAGTGTTCTTGAGTGTTTGAGAGTTTGAGTTGAGTTTGTTAAGTGTTGTTGTAACCTCCTGTTCGTTAGGTCTTGCTTCCAACTTAAACTGTTACTTAGATCTAGTTTCTGATTTCATAGAAATTTCAGATTTGAGTTATTCATGTTACATTACACTTAGTTTCATTCTTTATTTCTCATCTTGAGAAATATATTGTTGATTATTTTCTATAAAACGTGTGGTTACTTTGAAATCAACAATAAAAGCTTTATGTTTCTAGTTCTTGTAAAACTATACCTTTGACCTAGTTTGGAATCACACTTGGAGGTTTTCAATCTCGAAAATCTTTTTAAAACTGAGATTGATTAAGATCTTGACTGATTTCTAAGCAAGATATCCGTGGATTCAGGGATTGATTTAAAGGTCAAATAAGGTTCAAAGTTTTGTAAGAAGAAAGAAAAAGAAAAGATCACAGCATATAGTGTTACTATAATTTGTTAGGACTGTTTGTACTTAATAAGTGTGTGTGTATGCATGCATGTGTTAGAGAGCACCTCCACAAACACTTTCACCCTACAACACGAAAAGTGCTGGTAATAAGATCTTGTGAACAAGAGTCGACGTAAAGTGCTGGAACAAATCAGAAGTTGACAAACTGGGAGAAATACATCTACAATCAGAACTGCAGAGAAGTTATAAGGACACCAGAGGGTACATTCCTAAACTTATATAGGTCTGAGTTGTATGCGTGTTAGTTATATAGTTTGTAACTCATAAATTTGTTTTAGTGGATTTTTTTCATTTTACTCCGTAGAGGGAGTCGTGGATGTTTCTTCAATTGGTGAGGTTTTACCACGTAAAAAATCGTAATCATAATCTTTCTACATCTCCTCATCTCATTATTGGTTGTGCTGAGTTTAAAGTTTGTTTAAACTATCTTTTAAACCTGTTATTCAAATCTTGAATACATCTCGTACATACTGATTTGTTAAACACATCTTGTGTTCAAATAGTTTGGTTTTTACGAAAAGAGTTTCTTCAAAAAATAGCTCAGAGTTAGTTAAATAGTTTATTTTTAATAAACGGCTTTAGTAACATATTTTCAATTGGTATCAGAGCTTGGTAAAACTGTTTTTAAAGAGATCCTGTGTTTCTAAAATTATTTTCTGAAAATCAAATATGGACGAGAAAAATGAAAGATTTGGTAACTTGACCAGACCTCCAATCTTTGATGGAACCAATTTTGCTTACTGGAAAGTAAGGATGATTGCTTTCATTCAAGGAACTCTGGGAGATGATGTCTGGGACATCGTTGAAAATGGTTACACTTTTCCTACAAAACCAGCCACCGAAGGAAGTAGTGAGAAGGTTAAGAAAGCATTAAGTGAGTTCACTCAAGAAGAGAAATAAGTTTCTCGAAATAATAACAAAGGAAAGAATGCTATATTTATTTCCATAAATGAACATGAGTTCAAAAGAATCTCATCCTGTACCACTTCTAAGGAAGCTTGGGACACCTTGGTTACTGCTCATAAAGGAGACACTAGAGTTAAGGCTGCTAAAACTCAAATGTTCATTCAACAGTATAATTCCTTAATTATGTCTGAGACTGATCCATTTGATGACTTCAATATGAACCTGACTGATATTGTGACCAAACTGCATGCTAATGGGATAACTTATGATAGACAAGAAATCGTATCTAAAATTCTGAGATCATTACCACAGAAGTTTGATAACAAAAGATATGCTATTGAGGAAATGTGTGATATTAATCTCACTCCTGAACTACTCATTAGTAAATTAAGAACTGTGGAAATGGAATTGGAATTTAAGAAACAATTGACCCAATCCCATAGGAAACAGACTAGTTCCAATCTAAGCTTCTCTTCTAAATTGATTAAGCCTGAGTCTAATACTTCCAATGATGAATCTGATGAGGAATGCGATATAGAGAGTTTGGACAATCAGATTTCCTTAATGACTAAACAGTTTAAGAAAATCATTAAGTTTAGAAACAAAGTGGCTAATAAACAAGGCAAGTCAAATTATCCAACTCCCTCTAATCACAGACCTCATGAGAAAAATCATGACAAAAATCACAAGGACTCTCATATTAGACCTAATAGAGACCTTAAGAAGACTGAATGCTATAGATGTGGTAAACTGGGACACATTACATAAGACTGTAGAGTTAACTTGAACACTCAAAACAAACACACTAGAGCTAACATTTGCAAAACATGGGAAGATTCAAGTGACTTTGAAAATGAAGAACCTGAGTCATCTGATGTTTTTGACCCTTGCATGTCTTTCTTTGCCAAGATTATTTATAATGATGACATGCGTATGCTTGTTAGTGAGGATGAACCAAATAATTCTATGTTTGATGTTTCGAATATTGTTATTACTGGTTTAGATGCTCTGATTACTGAGAATGTTGCATGTTCTACCTCGGGGTGTGTGAGTCAAAGGGAAAGCGATAATGACGATGTCAATGGGTGTGTGAGTTCTAAGAATGAAGCCTTAGGGGTCACTTCACACACTACACCTTGTGATTCAGACAATGAAGATCGCCCAGACATTCACACACTTTATGCTAAAACTCTCAAGAAAAGCGCTATACTAGAAAACATTGTGAAAGATCTTACCAAAAAGTTGGAAGATCTAAGCCTGATGGTCAAACTGAATGCTGAAGAGTATACTACCCAATGTTTAACTCATGAAAGTGAAATTAAAGTGTTTGATGAAAAACTGAAAATTTTGACTGAAACAAATGAAATTCTGGAGAAAAAGTACAAAGGGACATTGTTAGAATTGGAACAAACCAAAGAAAAGACAGCAACTGTTTTCAAAAAATTTACAAAATTTGAAAATAATTCTAACTGTTTTGATGAATTTGTTGCTGAATCTAAAACCAATTCTGATGATCGAACTGGTATAGGGTTTTGCCCCAATTTGAAGACACAAACAAAATCTTTTGAACCTATCAAGTTTGTGTCTGGAGGCAAAAGACCTATTGAAACATGACCAGACTTTCATTCCCTAAAAACTGAGTTTGATTCAAAACATCAAAACTTTAACATTGGGGAATCAAGTTGCTCTAAACATGAAAGTTCACCTAAGGCTAAATACGTCTGCCCCTTTATCGGAAAGAGTGAATCTACATTCAAACCTGTACTACCTAGGAATAGAGTTGAGCCTCAAAACTTTTCAAAACCTTTGTTTAGAGACTTTCCTAAGGAGACCCCAATTTTGAACAATCTTTATTGCTCCTACTGCGACAGATATGGTCACTCTTTCGATGGTTGCTATGCTAGGAGACTAGTTAAACCTGTCTATAATCCTCATATCTATCAGAACTTTAACTATTCTAGGAGGAGCCGCAATAATTATATACTTCCTAGACAGGCAGATAAAAACTCTAATTATAGAAAGAGAAAGACCAAACCTAAAAGAACATTTCCTAGAAGGAATCCTAAGAACTTTCCTAAATCAAATGCTCAAGTCTTTCACAAAATTCAAAATCATGCGCAAAACATTTTTCAGCAAAAATCCAAAGCTCGCAAATTTTATCAATTGAGAGCTAATAAGCGCAAGATGAAAACTAGAGCAATTTGGGTTAGAAAAGATGATATATTATCCCAGATGAAGTGTAATGTTGTTGTTACTGCTTTAAAAGCTGAACACACATCATCCGGTTGGTATTTAGACTCTGGATGTTCTAAGCACATGACTGGAGATGAAACTAAAGTTTTAAACAAAACCAGCTTTGCTGGTGGTAAAGTCATTTTTGGTGATGGAGTTTCATCTCAAACACTCACCAAAATGGGCAAATTGTCACCTTTCAGCCGGCCAGCCTTGTCAAGGTCATTGACCGTGACAAAAAAACACGCATTTTATGTCACGGTCATTGACCTTGACACGATCGTGACAACTAATTGTCACGGTCATTGACCATTACAAGTCCGTGATAAATTTAATTATCACGGTCTTGTCACGGTCATTGACCGTGACAATTATTGTCACGGTCAATGACCTTGACACGACCGTGACAACTTTTCCAGCAAAAAACCTTTCCCCCTTATTTTTTCCCTCCCACCGTTTCCTCCCTCTCTCTCTCTCTCTCTCTTCCATTTATATATATATTTGTGTGTATATTTATGTGTGTATGTGTATATATATATGTGTGTATGTGTGTGCGTGTGTGGGGGATGGGGCGGGGTGGGGCGGGGTGGGGGAGAGGGTGGTGGAGGGAGGCAGGGGGTGGGGTGGGGTGGGGTGCGGTGTGTGTGTGTGTGTGTGGTGTGTTTTGGGGGAGAGGGTGGTGGAGGGGGGGAGGGGTGGTGGAGGGGACAGGGGGTGGGGTGGGGTGGAGTGTGTGTGTGTGTGTGGTGGTGTGTGGTGGGGGAGGGGGTGGTGGAGGGGGCAGGGGGTGGGGTGTGTGTGTGTGTGTGGTGGTGTGTGGTGGGGGAGGGGGTGGTGGAGGGGGGCAGGGGGTGGGGTGGGGTGGGGTGTGTGTGTGTGTGTGGTGTGTGTGGTGGGGGAGGGGGGCAGGGGGTGGGGTGGAGTGGGGTGGGGTGGGGTGTGTGTGTGTGTGTGTGGTGGTGTGTGGTGGTGGAGGGATAATTCACAGGCTTTAGCTAAACTAGGGTTTTATAGAGTTTCGCTCCTACTACTTGGGTAATGACTATACTAGGGACCAAAGATAAATAAATAAACTGGATTCAAAGTAAATGCTAGGAAATCCCAATTTATAATCGTCTAATTTATATCCTTTATTTATTTAATAACGATTCATTCCACTAAATAATCATGATTGCTCTCAAATTTAATTATTTATAAATCACTCGAAATAATGTGTTCTTATTATTAAAGTTGATTACAGTATATTATGATTCCCCACGTTATGTTTTCGATACCCTCTTGGTTAAATAAATTTTCTACTAACCGATTTTAATGAATATCTGATCAATTCCTTGATTCTAAAACTTAATTCTATAGGATTATAAAATAGTTCATCGGTCGGATAAACAAAACATATAAGTCTATCAAGGGGTATCACAATCCAAATTATTTCTTGGACGTGAATTCCTCCAAATTATGATCTCATACCTATTCACACAATGATTGACCAACTTGCGAGGATCTATTGTTCTAACATATAATTGAACTTCACCCATCGCAATCGAAGAAATAATTGTGAAAGAAATTTAATATCCATAACCCTAGGGATTAAGAATCTATGAACTTTTTGCAAACGATATGAGATTTCCCATGTTTAATCAAGAACATCCTTAGACTTGTAGGGGGTGGGGTGGGGTGGGGTGTGTGTGTGTGTGTGGTGGTGTGTGGTGGAGGGGGCAGGGGGTGGGGTGGGGTGGGGTGTGTGTGTGTGTGTGTGATGTTCAATTTAGTTGGTGCACAAACTAACGGTCAAAGTAATAGTATATAATTCCAACATTTCAAACTACTTGAACATCACAAATGGATACGAACTTAAAATATAAATTGAGATAACCTTAGAATCTAATTAGGGTAAAAATATAATGGCATCAACTAACATATATGTAGGGGTGGGGTGGGTAGGGGTGGGGGTGGGGTGTGTGTGTGTGTGTGTGTGTGTGTGCGCGTAGGTGCGTAGGTGTGTGTGTGTGTGTGGCGGTGGGTGGGGGTGGGGCACCGATTTAATAACTCTTTAAATATTTGGAAAAAACATAATATTACAAAGTTGAAACGAAATGGTATTGACAGAACTTACACATACGTTATAATATAGATGGAACATTTTTTTATCTGTACTATTAATTCAATTAATTCAATTAGGTAAAACGAAATGTGTACTATTAACATTTTTTTTATCTATACTAATAACATTTTTTTTACAGCAAAAATGTCTCCTTCAGATGTTAAGGCGAAGATGATGATGCTGTTTATGATGATGTCGTCTGGGTTCGGTGGTAGCGGAGGCGACGAGGGCTCCTCCGCCGCTAGGCTCCCCAAATATGGAAAATTTGGGATTACCGTCGAAAACAAGTCGGAGCTTTTAGCGAGATCCCTCGAGCTGCTAAAGACGGTCATCGGCCCGGGGTTTATGAGTTGGAAGGAGGTGCCGTATGAGCTCAAGTTAGCTGTTTGGGCGGCACTACAAGTAATATTTATATGAATATTTTAATTTATATTTATATTTATATTTATTCGCAACTAACATTGTATTTGTTGGACAGGAACAATTCAACTTGGATCCAAAGCTACGCGATTCCGTCTTGGAGCAGTTGAGGGAGCAACACAAGACGTGGAAGAAAAATATGCGGACACGGTACTTTGGAAAAACACGAGAGTCCATTTTACAATGACGCGGATCCGTCCCGCCCAAGGAGCCGATCTCATTGGCACAATGGCAAAAGTTCATTGACAATGAGATCGAGGATCGACAATTGGCATCTCGCCAATCGGGGAGGGAAAATTGGGCTAAAAAGACGGACGTGCACTACTCCGGCCGAACCTCTTACGCTGAGGTGGAGCATAGGATGCAGGTAAGATTTAATTTATCTATAACTACAGAAATATATTATTGGATATTATTTTACTTTACGGGGCCGATACTAATTTTACTTTACTCTATTTTATTTCAGGGGGTAGGGAGTGGGCCAGGGGGTAAGCCACATAGGCTCGATACTTATGTGGCTCTTCGGACGAAGAAGGGGAAGGACAAGGAGGTGTCCCCGAGCATCGCGGCCACGATTGTAAGTAATCTGACAGTTTAATTATTGTTAATTACGTTATAATTTTTTAGTTTACTTATTTTACTAATCATGTGCTTTTTGTCGTTTCAGGCAAAGCTTAAGGAAGTGCATGAGTCGCAGTCTGATGCCGACAAGGCATCTTTGTCCATAGACGCACTCAGCCAAGTGCTTGGCTCTGATCGCAAAGGGAGGATAAGATGAGTGAGCTCGCGGGTGGCCAAATCTAGGATCATCGGATTGGAGATGAGCGACACCGGGTTGTCTCGAACGGTGGATTCACACGACGTGAAGCTGTCCCGTTTGGAGGCGACGGTCCAAGATATGTACGCATTCATGAAGCGTACGTTGGGTGGAGACCGTAAAGGGAAAGGGAAAGGGAAGGAGAAGGCGGTGGAGGAGGAGGTGCGGGAGGACGAGGCGCAGGATGACGAGGATGTGGACCTCGCTGCTTCATCACCGACACGTTCGTACTTCGACGATCCACTTCCCTATTTGACGCCCTCCAACAGACCATTGTCGACAATTGGTTAGCCGAGCGTGTTCATATTGGACGTATTTGATGGCCAGCGAATAGGTCGGGAGTTGAGGGACCCGAATATCGTCGAGGGTGGAATAGTCCATGGACGTGTGCTTCAAGAGATGGAGTCCAGGGTGCTCATCACGCATGTCATACGCGGGAAGGAGAACTCCCTATTGTGGTTGCACGAACAATGCGGCACGACGTATATTAGTGGGTGCGTCAATTCGTATGTCGTGTGGCCTACTCACCTCCTGAGTTTTATCCAAGACATGTAGTAACATTATTTTTAAGTTTGTCCATTTTAATTAAATTTGGATTATATCGTCATGTATATTGTTTTTACTTTGAATATTTGGATTATATCGTCATGAATATATATTTGCATTATCTTTAGTTTGTGTTGGATAAATGATGTTTGGAACAGGTACAACGTTGCTATAACAGGTACAAATATACTGCTGGGCAGTGGCGGTGGCCATACTGCCCAACAGATTTTTTTTAAATTCTGCCCAGAATTGTCACGGTCATTGACCGTGACAAGTCTGAGACAAAAGTTGTCACGGACGTGTCACGGTCAATGATCGTGACAATTGGGGTCACGGTTATGTCACGGTTTAGAACCGTGACAAACGTGTCACGGTCATTGACCTTGACACGACCGTGACATAAAATGCGAGTTTTTTGTCAAGGTCAATGACCGTGTCACGACCGTGACAAAAAAAGTTGTCTCGCCTCGAAATGTCACGGTCATTGACCTTGACAAGGTGAATTTGTCAAGGTCAATGACCTTGAAAAATGGGCAGATTTAGTGTAGTGAAATCATAGGCAAAGTAACTCTCCAAGAAGATGGGCTTCCTATTCTTAAAGATGTTCTTCTAGTCAAAGGTCTTAAGGCAAATCTACTTAGCATTTCGTAATTTTGTGACTCAGATCATACTGTTACCTTTTCAAAGAACAATTACAAAATTTTAAATGAAAAAGGTGAATGCATAATTACTAGATTCAGAACTCCTGACAATTGCTACACTGTCATGAACAATTCTGAAATCTGTAATGTTGCCAGAATGGATGACAATGAGATATGGCATAACAGAATGGGTCATATAAATTACGATAATCTTAGTAGACTGACTACTCAGGAAATAGTTAGAGGAGTTCCTAAAATCAAACTCATACCCAATCTTATCTGTGGTTCCTGTCAGGAAGGTAGAATTATTAAGGAAGCTCATAATAAAGTCAAAGATATTCTTACCTCTAATCCCTTAGAACTCATCCATATGGACCTAATGGGTCCCTCCCAAACTGTTAGCCTCTGTGGACACAGTTACATCTTAGTTATGGTTGATGAGTTCACCAGATTTACTTGGGTAGCCTTTTTAAAACAAAAGTTTGACACCTTTCAAACCTTCTTAAAAATTCTTCTTAGGATTGAAAATGAAAAGGACACTCAAGTAAATAGAATCCGTAGTGATAGAGATGGTGAATTCAAAGACACTGGTATTATAGAATATTGTGACTATAATGGTTACAAACACGAGTTCAGTGCTCCTAAGACTCCTCAGCAAAATGGAATCGCCGAGAGAAAGAATCGTACCCTTCAAGAGATGGCACGTGTTATGTTACATGCCAAGAATTTACCTAAATATTTTTGGGTAGAATCTATTCGTACTGCTTGTCACATTATTAATAGGGTCTATCTTAGAAAGAATTCCAAACAAACCCCTTACGAACTTTGGTACAATAAAAAGCCTGATCTAGGGTATCTTAGAACCTTTGGCATTACTTGTTATGTATGCAAAGATAGGGAACACTTATCCAAATTTGAGAGCCGGGGAGATAAAGCCATATTTCTAGGATACTCGCCTAACAGTAGAGCTTATCGAGTGTATAACCTTCGCACTAAAACCTTGATGGAATCCATAAATGTAATTGTTAGTGACACTACTGTGGAAAGCAAGACTGGTGAATCAACTATTGAGGAAGAGTCTACAAATATTTTAGAAAATGACTCCTCTGAAATAGATAATTTATTACCAATTGAGACACCTGAAGTACCTAACTGGGTTTCTAAAGATCATCCCATAAAAAACGTAGTTGGTAACCCTAGTGAGCCAGTGCGTACAAGATCCCAACTAAGAAATTATGCACATTATGCATGTTTTGTTTCCCTTGTGGAACCAACGAATGTAAATGAGGCATTGAATGACTCTCACTGGATTTCTGCTATGCAAAAGGAACTTTTACAATTTGTCATTCATGATGTTTGGTATCTTGTTCCACGTCCTGATCACAAAGAGGTTGTTGGCACACGTTGGATTTTTAAAAATAAGACTGATGAAAATGGGATAATAATTAGAAATAAAGCTAGATTAGTTGCTCAAGGATACTCTCAAATAGAAGGAATAGATTTTAATGAGACCTTTGCTCCTGTTACTCGTTTATAATCTGTTCGTCTGGTTTTTTCTATAGCTTGCCACATGCAATTTACATTGTACCAAATGGATGTCAAATCTGTGTTCCTTAATGGAATACTGGCTGAAGAAACCTATGTAGAACAACCTAAAGGGTTCATTGACCCTAAATATCCAAATCATGTATTTCGTCTAAAAAAGGCTTTGTATGGCCTTAAACAAGCTCCTAGAGCTTGGTATGAGCATCTTTCCAGTTTTCTTTTAGATAAAGGTTTCAGAAGAGGTGGAAATGACCAAACTCTTTTTGTCAAACATTTTGACAAACACATCACTATTGCTCAAGTTTATGTTGATGATATTATATTTGGATCAACTTCTCCCTCAGAAGTAAAATCCTTTTCTGAAATTATGAGTAAGGAATTTCAGATGTCCCTTATGGGGGAGTTGCAGTTCTTCTTAGGTATCCAACTCAAACAAAATCCAGAAGGACTACTTATTTCGCAATCTAAGTATTCTTTAGAAATCGTTAAGAAATTTGGCCTCTAGAGTGCTAAAGATGCCAAAACGCCCATGAGTACTACGGTAAAATTGTCGAAAGATGAAAATGGAAAATCCGTAGATCCTACTCTATATCGTAGTATGATAGGAACATTACTATATCTTACTTCCTCGCGTCCTGATATAATGTATGCCGTGTGTGTATGTGCTCGTTATCAAAATAATCCTAAAGAGAGCCATTTGAATTCTGTTAAACGTATAATTAAATATGTAAAAGGCACTCTGAATCTAGGACTTTGGTACACTAATGACACACCAAGCACTATTATTGGGTACACTGATGCTGATTGGGATGGATGTACTGATGATAGTAAGAGCACATCAGGAGCATGTTATTATATAGGTAATAACTTGGTAGGATGGAGTTGTAAAAAACAAAACTGCACATCACTCTCGACAGCTGAATCTGAATACATAGCCGCTGGTAGCTGTTGTGCTCAATTATTGTGGCTTAAACAAATGCTAAGTGATTATGGTATTCAAGAAAACCAATTGCTTCTCTATTGTGATAATCAAAGTGCAATTAATATTTCTAAAAACCATGTTCAACACTCGCGAACAAAGCATATAAAAATAAGACAGCATTTTATACGCGAATTGGTTGAATATAAGGAATTAGAAATCAATTATCTTCATACTGATCTACAACTCGCAGATATGTTTACCAAACCTCTAGATTCTAATAGATTCATTTCATTGCGTAAATCTATTGGTATGGTTTGTGCTGAGTAATAACTTTGCTGTTTATCCAAGTTTTTCCCTTTGTCCATTTGAGATAAAATGGGGGTGAAATTTGAGTCTATTAATTTCTTACATATGCTAAACAGCTTGATCTTAGTGATTCATTGCAGGTTTTTATTATACAGTCATTCTCAACTGATGTAAGAGGGTGTTCAATTGTAAATAGTTGAGTTATGTACTTTTTGATTTCTAGGAATTGGGTAGATAGAATTTTGATAGGAATAAGTTTTTCTTAATTTTTGTCACCCTACAAGTCCTAGATGACTCAAAGGAGATTTTGTCTCATATTTCCAAAGGGGGAGATTGAAGCCCTTATACTTTTGATTCACTTCAGTCTATATTGTATAAGATCTCATCTAGTTTGGAAATTGTGACAAAATTATGTCCATCCTAGAAACCAAAGAACCTCAGAAATTGGTTTGCTACTTCATCTCTCTATCTTGTAGTGATCAAGAACAAATTGCCAACACTCACACACAGTAGAATTTATTTAATGCATGTCATACTGCATAATAATATGTGTACATATGTTGAGTGTGTTTAAATCCATAAGTTTGATTTTTAATAATTTTTTGGGATTTTTTAAACTCTTTTTAAACAAGGTTTTCTTAATTAAAACTTGTTTTATAAGTTTTTGGGGTCAATCTGTAAATATACTTTGTTGGGTATATTGGCCTAATGTTACCTTGGGTAGAATCTGAAAGCGGAGTAAACTTTAGGGTGTGGTTTTAATTACTTTAGGACGCACGTTTCATATCCCTTATTTGGCCAACACCTGTCTTCATCTGGTTGGTTGGGATTGTGTTTCTTTACTGAGTTATAAACGCGCATGTTTTTAGCCCTTGGATCATTGGTTATCGACGATCTCCATGTTGTCTTGGTGAATCCCTGTACAACCTTTTAAACCAACGAGGTATCATTTAACCACCGCTTTCTATGAGCCCTTGGATTCAAGTCAATTTAACTTGACTTAATCCGAACCCTTGGTTTTGATCCAGTCTCTCAAACCTTCTCTTCACACTATAAAAGGAACCCTAATCTCAGACTTCGATGACTTTTGCCATTTTCATTTTTCTGAGAGAAGAGAGAGTAGATAGAAGAGAGAAGAGAAAGAAGAGAGAGACCATAGAGAGAGAGAGAGAGTTAGAAACCCTAACTTTGTTCGTCAAAACCTCTTCAACCCAAAACCAAACACTTCTTCAAAACTCTATATCCAAAAACACTACCCTGAGTGTTCTTGAGTTTTTGAGAGTTTGAGTTGAGTTTGTTAAGTGTTGTTGTAACCTCTTGTTCATTAGATCTTGCTTCCAACTTAAACTCTTACTTAGATCTAGTTTCTGATTTCATAGAAATTTCAGATCTGAGTTATTCATGTTACATTACACTTAGTTTCATTCTTTATTTCTCATCTTGAGAAATATATTGTTGATTATTTTCTATAAAACGTTTGCTTACTTTGAAATCAACAATAAATGCTTTATGTTTCTAGTTCTTGTAAAACTATACCTTTAACCTAGTTTGGAATCACACTTAGAGGTTTTCAATCTCAAAAATCTTTTCAAAACTGAGATTGATTAAGATCTTGACTGATTTCTAAGCAAGATATCCGTGGATTCTGGGATTGATTTAAAGGTCAAATAAGGTTCAAATTTTTGTAAGAAGAAAGAAAAAGAAAAGATCGTAGCATATAGTGTTACTGTGATTTGTTAGGACTGTTTGTACTTAATAAGTGTGTTTGTGTGTGTGTGTGTGTGCATGCATGTGTTAGAGAGCACCTCCACAAACACTTTCACCCTACAACACGAAAAGTGTTGGTAATAAGATATTGTGAACACGAGTCGACGTAAAGTGCTGGAACAAATCAGAAGTTGACAAACTGGGAGAACTACATCTACAATCAGAACTGCAGAGAATTTATAAGGACACCAGAGGGAACATTCCTAAACTTATATTGGTCTTAGTTGTATGCATGTTAGTTATATAGTTTGTAACTCATAAATTTGTTTTAGTGGATTTTTTTCATTTTACTCCGTAGAGGGAGTCGTGGATGTTTCTTCAATTGGTGAGGTTTTACCACGTAAAAAATCGTGAACAAAATCTTTCTACATCTCCTCATCTCATTCTTGGTTGTGCTGAGTTTAAAGTTTGTTTAAACTATCTTTTAAACCTGTTATTCAAATCTTGAATAGATCTCATACATACTGATTTGTTAAACACATCTTGTGTTCAAATAGTTTGGTTTTTACGAAAAGAGTTTCTTCAAAAAACAGCTCGGAGTTACGTAAATAGTTTGTTTTTAATAAACGGCTTTAGTAACATATTTTCACAGATGTCCAATTTTTTTTTATTAGGAGTCAATTCCCAATTATTCCGACTCTTGATTCATAATGTCAGGGAGATAGAGATAATGAGATTATCGAATCTCATACATGGGTTTGGGTAAGTTATAGGAGAGACAGAAAGGTCGTCGAACCCCTGACGCGGATGGGGTGATTTTTTGTTGTATATTAGTGAGTACAATCAGTTTTAGTGTATTTTAGGGGTCCGTAAAGTTCGCAATTTAGGAGGCTTAGGGGCACCAAATTGGTATACCACACATGGGATAGAGTACGTCATGTTACGAAGAGAGCTCGAGGTGTCTCGAGGTACCGACTTGTTAGGGGAGTCTTAGGGTGCATTAGAAAAAAGAAAAATACTCTTCCCACACTTAGCCTATAAAAAAGGAAAAAAAGCACGTCTGGGTCGAATGCTCTGGCGAACTGATTCGCCTAGGGCCCGAACCGAGCCCCACTTTTCCATTTTTTTCCACCAAATCCCTCCACATTCATCTCCTAAATTGCCCTTTATTTTTATGTCCCGTACACCCTTAACCCAAATGTGCCCATCCCGTCCCGTCCCGTCCCATTAATGCTCATTTTGTGGGTGCTCTTTTATTATGTTATTGTTTGCTTTTCATTGCAGTTTCGAGTTGAAAAGAACTTTGTAATTTTATCCTCTTCTATCGCTTTGTATTTTGTGGTTTGTTATTAATAAACATTTGCATTTTGTTCATTTGATCTCTTTATTTACACATTTCCCTTTCTTAATTAGATTTTAGTCATTTTTGCACGAGGACATTGCAAATTATAAGTGGGGGGGGGGGGGGGGGGGAGGGGGGGGGGGTATACATGTGCGTTTTTAAAATTTCACAAATGCCCAAAAAGCAAAAAATTTGAAAAATGTTAAAAAGTTTATGAAAATTATACAGGTTTCAAAAAATTTCAAAAATAACTGAAAATTTTCAAAAAAGTGAAAAAAAAATTCTTTAAAATAAATAAAAATTGGAATTTAAAATCTTAAAAATGCCACTAAATTTTTGCTTGAAATCTCAATTTGTAAAAATCTGATTCACTAAGTTGAAATTGATCAAAAATGAAAATTGAGCGAAAATTGACGGCTTAATGAATAAATGTTGAGATTTTTAACCCGGTTAGCTTTCGAGCCTATCAATTATTGTGAGTAATTAAATCCATCCAAGTTAAAAGTTAACTCCAAAGTTCTTTTAAGAGTTCAAAAGTAGTTGATGTTCTATAAATCATTACTTTGATTGGTTACGAAAAATGAGTGAGATGTCGTCTTAAAACTGCACAAAAATATCTCTAAATTAAAATTAATCTTGAGAATCATATGGTAAAATTATTAGGAATTCGAATAAATAAAGTCAGACCATTGCTTGTTCACCCCCAAAAAATTAGCCATAAAAAGTTGCTAAAAATTCTATCCTTTTGCAAGCCCAATTGAGCCTAATAAATTTTATCATTTTCATTTGTTGACCCGAAAAATTCAATTGCGACGAAATTGTGAAAAATTAAAAATTCATAAATTAAATCCAAATAGTGCATAAAAAGGGGCAACAAAAATAGAAAAATACCCAACAAAAATAGCAAGAAAAGAAAAATAAGATAATATGAAAAAATAAAATAAAAAAAGAGAAAATAAGGAAAGCCCGAAAAAGCGCAACGGACATCATAAGTAAATTTTCCAATTCCGAAATTTTCAAACATTCCTATTTTTACCCAATCCACCTTATGACCTGAAAAGGTCTTAACCGACTCCGAATAACGAAATTTATTGTCGTGCGGAGAGCTATAACACAGAAAGATAATAAACGATATTATATAGTGAAAATAAAAGATAATATTTTCTATTTTCCAATGACCGTAACCCGTTGATGAAATCTTGCACCCATAAAAATTTTGTCTTTCAATATGTGTGTTTGAAGTCTTTTCCACTATATTTACTCTTTATATCATGCACACCGAGAGAATATATCCACATTTCGAGTGATTCGTTTGTGAGAGCATCCCATGAGAAATCGAATCAAAACGATTTTTTGAAAAGTAACGTAATAATCAATCGATGAAAATTAGCGGTTTAATGCTTGGCTTCACGCGCGCGCGCACACACACATATACACACTTATGAATTGAGGTTATGGAATAAAAATTGAAAGTAATAATTTTTAAGGAATTTAAATTTTACATTTTTTAATTATTTTGATATTTTTCTTGAATCTGAAAATGAATTTTGTGGGTAAATTTACTGTAAACCCTCACGAGGCACCACTCGTCATACTAGGGTAGCCTAGAAGGTTTAACGGATTGTTACATATGCTAAATGCAACCACTTGACTGCGAAAAACAAATTCTATCCCAATAAATTATTTTAAAACTGTTTATTTTTGGAAGAGTTTAATTCATACTCTTATTCTTTTTCATTGCTCGGGACAAGTAACGTCCTAAGTTCGACAAAAATATTTCTTATTTATTCCCGTAATTTAGGCACTTTTATAGTCTCATGCGGTTTAAATAGGGTGAATTTATCTCATATTCATGCTACCGAACCTATTTGAAAAGGATTTCTCATTTCGTGTATTTCTCGTGTATTTTACAGGTATTTCGTGCAAGAGACTGCAGAAGAAAAATCGAAATAAAAAAAAGGAAGGAAAAGAAAGTCCAAGGCTCGAAATGTAATTTTTCTGCCCGAACCTGGAAGTAAAGCCTAAAGAGAAATTGAAGAGCTTGACTCCACAAGCGCACTACAAGAAACAAGATCCCATTCTGAGTTATAATTAAAGAGTTACAAGAAAAAGAATTTGAGAAGAATTCAGGGGCCTTATTGTAATTATTTTCCTTTCGAACCAGCTTGGAGGTTTATGGATTCGATTAAGGAAGCAAACCGGTTCGGGCATCAGGCGTACCGGTTTTAAATTGTTGTTCGTGAATTTGTTTTTAATCCTTATTTTAATGAGAGTTGTGTATGGTTAAAATAATTGTAAACTTAGTATCCAACTTAGTTACTTCGTAATTAGAGACTATGGAGGAAGTTTTTAACCGAGTTTGTAAGAGCTAAGGAGGAAAGAAACATTGGAGTCAATATCATCATAAAAACATTCATGGTTCCTCATTGTTTTGCACTTAATTATTTAATATAGGTATTTCTCTTTTTATTGCTTTCGAGATTCATTATTTTTCTAGGATATAATTATTTATTATCTTGTTGTAGAGATTATATACATGTTTGTTTGTATATCTTACATCATAATGAATCCATGCAAATGTAATATCCATGTTTAATCTTTGTTTCACAATGTTTGGCCATTTTTTTAGTGGGTTGGGATACATGAACCCAAATTAGGTGTTATGTATGGATATAAAATTGAACTGAATTAAATAACTAATTAGAGTCTTGATACTTTGTGAGTATAAATATCGTATCCCTTTTAACTTCATATTCCCTAGGTAATCGGAATATTTAAAAATGCAATACGTGTGTCGACAATTTTGTCACGCACTTAAAAATTATATTTTATTATGTATTGTGAGGAGTAAAATCCCTATATATAATAGACCTATATGAATTTAAAGTTTTCTCTTAACTAAATATTTAATTTGTGAAAGTTATATGTCCAACATAATTACCGAAGTTTCGAGGGAAATCTATTCTAATCCCATCTTTTTCATATTGTTTAATATCAACATTTTTGTTCTTACATGCGTAGTTAATTCACATTTATTAATAAGGTTGCATTAGTTCATTAGAATTTTTCTCTCAAAAAATTATCTAATTTTCTTTTTTTTTTTGTGAGTCGATCATTAGGTCTAGTCGCCTTCCTTAGTAGTCGTTATGTTTCACGGCTTAGTCCTTGAGTTCAATACCCAACTTGCTCGGATGATTACTTACGCGACTGACTTGCACTTGAGACATATTCACACGCATTTGAGACACTTTTTAAGTCACGTCCCATCTATTGTGGTGTATCCTGCTCCGGTCAAATCCAAGCGAACCACCATCATGCCAAAGTACGATGGAAAAACAGATCTGGTTCTTCATGTTAAATAGTAGCAGGGCACTGCGGACATTTATTCCATTCTCGACAAGATACGATGTAGAGCTTTTCCTAGCATAATTATAGGTTCGGCTCAAATCTGGTACAATAACTTGCCCCGAGGATAAATATCCAATTTCCAGTAGTTAGCTGACCTATTTGTAAGTAACTTCAACTTTAGTACAAAATCAGGGAAGAGAGTAGCCCATCTACTTGGTGTTTGGTTGAAGGCCGATGAAACCACCCATGATTATATCACCCGCTTTAACACTGAAAAGTTAGAGGTGGTAGATTAATATGATAAAACTCCTATAACTGCTTTGATGAGTGGCCTATGATCGAGGAAGCTATTTTAGGCATTGGCGAAGGAATCTCTCAGGACAATGATGGAGTTGTTGCCTAAAGCGGGAAAAATTATGAACACCGAAGAAGCCATAGCTGACAAGGAGTGTGACGCAAGTCATCGTCCAGTAGGGAAAGTAACAAAAAGGACAAGAAAGATCGAAACGTTGATAAGCGAATGTAGAATAATGAATATACCCTGCTGATAGTGGGTATCCATCACATTCTCGAGGAAATTCGACGAAATGGGGACCTCAAATAGCCTGGTAAGCTAAAGTCACCTTTAAATAGATGAGACAGGAGCAACTACTGTGAATTTAATAAGGACCACGACCACAACACCAATAGTTGCATCGCCTTGAAGAATGAGATCAAATGAAAAATTAGGAGAGGAAAGTTGTTCAGGTACGTGGAAAAGGATGGGCGACTAGACTTCGATAAGAACAAGGACAGGAGGCAATTAAAGTCTCCATGTCGAAAAGTGAGCGACAATAAGCAGGGAAGGAATGACGACTGAAACGATGATCCAGACCTCCTCAAAGATCCTGAGGAGCCCATACATGAGGTACGCATGATATCCCTGGGGTGTGACTTCATTATTATAGGAGATTCATTTAGGAGAGAAGACCTAGTTAAAAGGAAGGCCTATCTGAATGAGGCCAAAGCTTATGCTCGTGTGAGCAAAGTCAATCTGGTAGTAGAGGTTGACATGTCACTCGTAAGGTGAATAAGGATAAGTTAAAAGTCAGGTTCTCTAAAGAGAACTTGTCTGGATTATTGTATCCTCGTGACGACCCTCTAATCATCACTATAATGGTCCATGAAAGGAGAGTCTCCAGAGTGGTGGTTGACAATGGCAGTTCCGTCGATGTTATGTTTTACAACTATTTCAGAAGGTTAAAGATTCATGATGGTAAGTTAACACCATACCGCTAACCCTTGATCGACTTTTGGGGGAAAAGTGATATCCACAAGAAACAGTTGAACTAGAGGTCATAGTGGGTACATGGCCAACCCGTCGAACTTAAAATGTTTTATTCTTCGTCCTAGACAAAAATATGGTGTACGCTTACAATTTAATACCAAGAAGGGCTGGATTGAAGAAATTTGAGGTCGTCCCATGCACAGTACACCAATACCTGAAGTTTCTAACTCATTCCGAAGCAGCGGTCAAGAAAGACAATAAGGTAGAGGCACATATGTCTTATTTCACCTTCATTGACCAGGAAGAGTAGAGGAACTTGACGACCGCCTACCAGATTGAAACCATTGATCCTTGAGATGAAGAAAATTTGGTCAGGGGGCAGGCAGTTGAAGAAGTTAAGATAGTTGGGCTTGATGCCGATAACTCAGAGAGGACAGTTCAAATCGGATCATCACTAAATCCCCGCTTGAGGCAGGAGCTTCTAGACTTCTTCTGGAGTTGTAAGAACGTGTTCGAATAGAGCCATAAAGACATGCTCGGGATTGATCTTGATTTCATTTGTCAAGAGTTGAGAGTAACGAAAGGAACAAAGTCAGTTAAGCAAACGCGAAGGGCTTTTGATGCCTAGAAGAACCTCATCATGCAGGAGGAGGTACTTAAGCTATATAAGGCTAATTTTATCGACTACGTCAAATATCCAGAATGATTTTCCAATGTATTGATTGTGCGTAAGAATAATGATAAATAGAGGATGTGCGTCGATTTCACCAACCTACATTAGGTGTGTTCCAAAGGTCACTATCCATTACCCTAAATTAACCAGTTGGTTGATGCAACTTCAAACCACAAACTCCTAAGCTATATGGAAACCTATTCTGGATACAATCATATTAGGATGAAGCCCTAAAATAGGGAAAAAAACATCCTTCATAACTTGTCGAGGTACTTATTGCTATAATTTAATGCATTTTAGTCTAAAAAATTCAATGGTCACTTACCTCCGATTGGTCAATAAACTATTTGAAGAGTAGATTGGGGTAAACATGGAAGTATATGTGAAGGACATGTGTACAATGAGAAGAATGACAACTGACCACATTAAGGAGCTTAGGCAGAATTTCGACCAACTAAAAAAGAACCAAATAAAGCTTAATTCGATGAACTGTGTGTTCGGGGTAAAGTAAGGGCATGTTCGTAAGCTTTATCATCAATTAACAGAGTATCGAAACCATCCTCAATAATATCCAAACTCTGATCAACATCTAATTTCCCATGACGAAAAAAATGTGTAGTGGCTAACGGGGGAAGTGGCCGCCTCAACAGGTTCGTCTCCAGAGCCACTGATAAATTCCTTCTTTTTTTAAAGTTCTGAGAAGGTCTTTTGAATGGAAATAGGAATACGAGAATGCTATCTTAGATCTAAAGTGGTATTTAGTCTTGTTTCCTCTCTTATCGAGACATGTTGCTGGGTAAAAGCTTCACCTATACCTTGTCGTGTTTGAATCAGCTGTTAGTTCGGCACTGGTGAGGTAAGAGGAAGGAATTCAAAGGTCATCTTATTATACTAGTAAAGCGTACTGAGTAGCCAAAATTCAGTACCCTTAAATGTAGAAGCTAGCCTTATCATTGAGGGAAGCTTCAAGGAGAATGAAGTCGTATTTCCAAGCCTATACCATTGTGGTCTACACCTACCTACCCTTATAATAGATCTTACAGAAACTAGAAAAAATTGGTGGGATGATGACTTGGGTGATTGAGCTCGGTGAATAAGACATCTAGTATGAGCCCATGACAGATATTAAAGGGCAAGCTTTAGTAAATTTCATTATTGAGTTCACATACGAGGAAAAGCCATCCGAGCAGACTCCTCAGAGAAATAGCTCCATTAGTGAAGAAAAGTAAACTTCTCCATAAAAGAGATTAATTCCAGGTAAGGTAGGGAAGAATCCCTGTGGAGAGAGATCCTTGATTAAGGGTGATAAGGATCATCACAACGAATCTAAAAAAAAGATGTTTAGATTTGGAAAATTTGAAGAAGGAAATTTAGGCTAGTTAATGGATCATATTGTTCGGACGGTAGCGGTGCAGGTATCATCGTAGATACTCTAGACGAGATAGATGTAGAGTATGCCCTGTGCTTTTCGTTTAAAGTGTCAAACAAAGAGGCAAAACTTGAAGGCTTAATTGCCAAGTTCGAGTTAGTCTTGTTCCTAGGGTCCGACCATGTTACTTCGCATAGCGAATCTTAGCTAGTGGTCAACCAGTTGTTGGGGATCTATAAAGTAAGGGACGAATTCATGGTGAAGTACCTGGTCATGGTGCGATAATGGTTAAAAAAATTCTTAAAAGTTATGGTTGTTAGAATACCCAGGTCAGAAAATGCCCAAGAAGATGCCTCGGCCAAATTGTCCTTGTCCATCGGGACTGATTTGAGAAGGACGATACTGATTGAAATACTGGCCCGTAGAAGGATGAAGGAGGATAATATAAGGGTGATAGATGTGAGCCTAGGACCATCGTGGATGGATCCCATACGAGCATACATAGAAGTTGGCGAACTCCCCTCTAACTCGAAAGAAGCAAGAAAATTGAGCTATAAAGCAGTCCACTATGTAATAGAGGGTGAAGTGTTGTATAAGAGGGTATATGTCATCTCATTGTTAAGGTGAGAAGTCAACAAGATAATTGAGGATGTGCGTGAAGGACGTTGCAGAGCATATTCTTAGAAGATCACTAGTGAATTATATCGCAACCTAAGGCTATACTGGCCGACGATGAAGGCAAACTGTGCTAAATATTTGAAGAAATGAGATAATAATAAAAAATACCCTAAAATCCACTGAACACTAGGAGCGTCGTCGGCCTACATCACATTGCCCTGGTCGTTCTTGATATGGGGAATTAATTTAATCGGATCGCTGCCAAGGACAAAGGGGAAATTCAAATATTTGTAGAAGTCATGGAATAGTTCACAAAATGGGTTAATGCCGAGCTATTGGTGGAGATGTCATACGAAAGATTCTTCCAATTTATCTTGAAAAATATAATCTTTCGCTACGACATGCCTTACTCATTCATCATATATCATGGTACGAAGTTCGACAATCAAGACTTTGAGGACTACTGCATCTGATCAAACATTCGAAAGCCGCACTCTACCTGGGACATTTGTAGTACAATGAACAATCTGAAGTTACCAATAAAACGCTACTAGATGTAATAAAAAAGGCCAGATGACGCAAATGGAAATTGGATCAATGAATTACACAACGTGCTTTGGGCTTTATGAACCACTCTGCGAACGACAATAGGAGAGACGTCGTACATGCTTGCATTTGGCATGGAAGTTAGGGTCCCCACTGAGATAGGACTCCATATTCATTGACTTTTTAACTTTAATTCCCCCGAGGTCTGGTAAAGGTAAGGGAAATGCAACACTGCGTGCGGCCTCCTAAAAACATATATTTTTACCGCCACTACAACAGACATATACATTCGAGTAGTTTGAAAGAGGAGACTATATCCTAAATAAGGTGATCCAAAAGAATAATAAAATCAAACCCTACTAGCACGGACCTTACTGAGTTATAAGCATAGTAAGACCTGGAACTTATTGCATCGAAATGCTGGATGGCGAGCAGTTTAAGAACCCGTGGAATTCTGTACATTTGAGAAAGTATTATCAGTAAAATTTTCTACTTTAACCATGTATTCAGCGGCTTCATATTAATAAAATTATGTTTTAGTTTCCATAATTTCCTTTCATTTTTCCTTTTTAGGAATGTGATATGTGCACACATATCTAATTACCAAGCATCAATCGTAATAAAGACTTTACAAACTTATTATATGACCTCATAGGTCACGAACAAAATCTACTTAACTTCGTTGAACAAAGAATTCACGAATAGGATGAGCACAATCTGTATAACTTCGTTGAACAAACAAGTCACGAATAAAAACTGTATGGTCCCATTAAATAAAATAAACCACGAACAGGAATTAACTCCATGTATAATATTATCCTCATAAAGTTAATAATAAGGAGCTCGGTCTAAACTTTGTACGACCCAACGGGCAGTGAATAGAAATGATCAGTCACTTTCGGACTTAAGCATACAAAACTTGGCACATAAAAAGTTTCTCTTACAATAGTATGAAGAAAAGAAAAATAGTTATTGCAGAAAAATCACTATTTATGATTCTCTATATATGTAACGATAGGAATTGTACCAGGTAGTTCAAATAAATTACATCACCAAAAAAAATTACGTCACCAATTTTTTTTTAATATCACCAAACAATAAACTGAAAACAAACATATAGCTTCACATAAGACATCATGCTGGAAGAGCTACCTTATCACCAGGGCTGGGGACATTCTGAGCTGGTAAAGGGTCACCTTAAGGAGCATCATCTAACAGAACATAACCATCATCTTGCCCTTCCACGGGGATGGATTTTTCATCATCTCCCTGTCACATTCTCACTTCTTCGACAATGTCTGGGTAGTGAGCCATGATAATCTTTTTTAGCTCCTCATAATCTTTAATAAAAAATACCAAACAGTCTACATTATAGTCAGTTGAGGACTTGTGTTTTCGGAAGCCCACTTCCTCAGCAGATATCATAGCATCACGGTCACTCTGCAACTCAACTGACATAACCACCCTATCTTTCTCAACTTTTTTAAGGGATTCTTAGGTAGCAACAAGGACTTCGTTTAAACTTTTAATAATGGCATCGTAGGAGAACGACTTGTCCTTAAGCTGTGTGATCTCATTCTATACCGAGCTCAGGTTAGTTGTCTTAGTCACCAGTTGGTTATCCCTTTCCTCCAACTCGTTGGTAGTCTTCTTCAAATCACTCGATACCTGCTCCAAGTTAGTTTTTATCTTCTTATTCTCTTTAGATAATTCCTCAAAAGGATAATGGTTCACCACCGCCTTCTCCCTCAAAACTATACATGTTATGGCAGCCTGACAATATGAGAAAAGACAAGTTATTAGAACTAGAATGCAGCACAAAATGAAGAACAATTAAACGAAATGAGAACCTACCATTGAAAGTTTGTGCTGGGTCGGCCTCCGTAAAGAATCAGGGTCATAACCTCTCATAAATTCAGAATCTTTATAGTGGTCATGGTAGCCGAGAAGATCAGTAGCATTATTGGCATGATAGAAAATCGAGTTTGAATTGTCCTTAACTCCTCAGGTGGTATTTTGTGATCAGGATCAAACTTGAAACTACCTCTCGATACCTAGAGGTATACCCTAACCCATCACCAACCTGTGAATAGGAGGCCTACCTTATTCCACGTGGGAATCTTTTTTATTTTTTGGGCAGTTGATGGACCCAGAGGTCACTTTTACCCGATTTAAGAACTTCAAAATGCATAGGGGATTTCCTTTTTGATTTGGCTATGGTGGTTGTAAGTTTATCCTCCTTGCATTAAGCCCCCTGCTCGGCCCTTTCCTATTAGTTGACTTATTTTTTTGCTCGGCCTCTACCCACCTCTTACCTGTTTCCATCTTTTTCTTTCTAACTAGCTCCATTGTGTTACAATCTATGCGGTGAGGGGCCATCTCAAAAGTTTCCTCAAAAGGGTGCTCCATGGTAGTTGAGGACAAATGAGTGAACGAGTAAGACATCCAAGCATAAAGTGACAGTAGTACAGAAAGGAAAGGCATATGATACCTGTCTAGACAGCTGCTCCCTATTCTTCAACCATCTGCTAGGCCACGTTGAGACGAGTCTCGTACAACACGCACCCCTCCAAAGGAACTTGGACTTCTATTGGAGAATTATTTCTCGCAAAAGTATGATAGACGACAGTAAGAAATTTCTCTACCAAAAATAACTCTTCAAACTTCGGGGGTTTCTTCTCACAATAAGACTCAATCAAATCCACAACGGATGGAGCTAATCTAGGGGATTTCTTCACTGAAAAAGTCAAATGCAAGGCATCAGAACAATTGAAGAAGAAAGGTAAACAAGTAGATAAAAATAACGGAGAGCATGTACATATGTTATTCGGTCCATTCCATTCTCTAAGGATATTACATGATCTATCTTGCTCATGATGCCTAAATTCCTAACCTCCTTATACAAACACGAATTGACCTTTCCAACTATAATTGTTGGTTTGAACGATAGTTACCATCCTATACTGTGATTTTTAAGGAGAAAAATAATAGTATTCAGGAGCTTTGGCATTATCCTTTAGCCCATGGACATATCTGAAAATGTACCCACTAAGATCAAATTCTATTTGAAGCTTCCAAAATGTTATTGCTCCTAAAATGGTTCGATATGAATTAGAAGGCAGCTGGGCTAGGGTGACTCTATAACCTTTTATTATTAAACATATCATGGGATAAAGGGGCAACATACGACCTACCTGCAAAGCCCAAATGGGTAAGTAAACCTCCGTTGTGTCATACACCCTCTCTTCAGGATAAGGAATCCTCATTCTTATAATAATTGAGAGGCTATATTTATCTCTTAAACGATCGAATTCATTCTCATTTATGGTACTGGGATAACACTGACCACCAATTTAGGTTGGATCATAAGAATCAGAAGACCTTAAAGAGCCCTCTTCTTCCTCCTCTGCTATGTTGGGCATAGATTCATCCATAGGGGAAGTAGATGAAAAAGGACCCACACTTCCCGGTCTCACATCCTCAGCTCTGTCTGAACCTACGTCATCAGAAATGGAGATAGTGTTTACGGGTCAATGCTTAGAGAAAGGGGAGAGAAACAACCTACTTCAGTATTATCTAAAGGTGGAGACTTAATAAAATGCTCGTCTAGGATAGGAGCAGAGCCACTACTAGATGGTGTTTGGGGAGTACATTTGGGTATCCTGGTTCGTCCTCTGACCTAACTACTTGTAGAGGGCGAGGAAACCTTGTTGTAATAATACGAGGATGTTCATACTCAAGCTCTTGCACGAAGTCGTAAATACACTGAACGTGGGGTGCACTACACCAAAATGGGTAAATCATCACCCTTCCAGCGGCTAGCCTTGTCACGATCATTGACCGTAACAAAAAAACAAGCGTTTTGTGTCACGATCATTGACCGTGACAAGACCGTGACAAAGACTTGTCACAATCAATGACCGTGAAAAGGTCGTGACAAATGTACTTATCACGGCCTTGTTACGATCATTGACCGTGATAATCCTTATAATAATGTCAGGTGAAGGACTGTGACACGTCCGTGACAAATTTTCCAGTAAAAAAAACCTTTCCCCCGCCGATTCTTCCCTCCTTTTTTCTCTCTCTCTATGCTGCTCTCCCTCTCTCTCTCTACTTTGAGGTTAGTTTCTCTCTCTCTCTATCTCTCTCTTCCATTTATATATATATATATATATATATATATATATATATATATATATATATGTGTGTGTGTGTGTGTGTGTATATATATGTTCATGTGTGTACGCGTGTGTGTAGTGGTGTGTGTGAGTGTGTGGGGGAGGGGGAAGGGGGTGGGGCAGGGTAGAGGAAAGGGGAAGGGGGTGGGGAGGGGGCAGGGATGGGTGGGTGGGTGGTGGGGTAGAGGTTGGGGGCTGCGTGTGTGTGTGTGTGTGTGTGTGCGCGTGTGTGTATATGTGTGTGTAGTGTGTGTGTATGTGCGTGTATGTGTGTAATATCCCTTGTAAAAGAATTGAATGGTTGTTAATTTTTGTAGTAAATTAATATATGATTGTCCCTCATTGTAAATTAGTAAATTAATAATTGTATACTTTAATTGTTAGTTTAATTGATGAAAATAATTAATTGAGTAGATGAATTAAAAGGAGTACGGGATACACATTTGTTGTTGACATTGCTATTGGATTATAATGGATCGATGTTGGGTTGGTTAATTTTAAAAGTTGCATGACCACTAGATTATTGTCCATATGGGGGTGGGATTTTCAAAATTACTTTGTATATCGAACAATATATATATAGTATGATAATTAAATGAAACATACTTGAAATTACATATAGTGCGCATGGATACTAGCCTTCTAGTTCTTATGCATAAGCATTCAATAGGCCTTAGACCCATTCGAGAGTCATTACCCCTGTAATGAGATCTCTCGAATTATCCCGTTTGGATAGTTTGGGACTGCATAATTTCTGTATAATATTCTTAGTGGCTTAAAGTTGTTACTTTTGGAAGAAGTTCTGCAGTCATATCCTAATGTTCTCTGTGTACATACTAGATTGACAAGTGTGACTGTTATTTTAATTGATCAATTGAAATAACACTCACACTTGCCAATCTACGCCGTGTACTTGGAGAACTAGGGGGATATGCTGTCGAATTTTTTTAAATCTTAACAATGTGCATGAGTTGTTAAGTGTATTACAGAACAATGCGGTCTTGAATGGGATAGGACCACTCATCCTCTAGAGGAGATGGAGGAAATAGAAATTTCTATTATAAATTGAATTTGAATATAAATAAGACATAATTAAATGAAATATACTATGAATCTAAGTTTTGTTTATACTAATCCATGAATATACGCTTCGTAACTTTAATAGGTGATTAGATGTGGTAGCTGTCATGGGATATTCGAAATACAAAGAGTGGATGGGTGAGACAAATAGAATGGGGGATGTGTTTCGCAGATGTGCTAATGAATTTATGAAATATGCAAAGAGATGTCATAATGATGAAGAGTTTCCGTGTCCGTGTGCTAGGTGTAATAATGGTAAGGTTTTTGAGTGGAAAAAATTGAACTACATTTGTTAAGCTCGGGTATGCAAGATAGTTATCAATTTTTGAGTTTTCACGGTGAATTAAAAGTTCCTTTTGTCCCCGGCCAACCTTCACAACAACCTTCAACAAGTAGGATAGATGTAGAAGGGGATGACGTAGATCATAATATGTTAGATTATTTTATACATGATTAATTTTGTAATATACAGAAAATATGAAGGTTGTGAGAACAATAAAAGACGAAAAATAATGGTACAATCAGACAGAGAATTTAGGCCGTGGTTGACACATGAGGTAATTATAATGAAAATGGTTGTTATATAACGTTACATTACACTCACATTTTACAACTAATATAATTAATTTATTTATATTCTCAGCTCTTAAAGAGAGGTGATACGACATCAAGTATTGCTCGTCTGGCCACTGGACCCTTGTTCGTGGCACAAGAGTACAAAAAGTATCGATTGAACAGTTACATTTTCGGCGCTAAAGTGTACGAGGAAAGTACAAATGTACAGAACTCTGGCATTTCATACAAGGCTCTTACTTTCTTTCGAGCGAATTCAAAAGATAAAAACCTCATTGAAGCTGAAATGACTTACTATGGTGTAATCCGAAATATATTTGAATTGGATTATATAAGATTCAAAGAGGTTGTATTTTACTGTGACTGGGTAAGATTTGAGGATAAAAATGCTTGAAAAGTTGATCATGTCACCAATTTGATCATGGTTGACCTGTCCAAGTTGAAGAGCAATGACCACGTGAGCGATGAGCCGTTTGTTTGTGCATTTCAAAAGGTTAACCAAGTGTTTTACTCGGAGTATATCAACAACGAGCCGTGGTCAATTTTCCAACATGCGCCAAATCGTCTAAATAGTAGTGTGGATGACTTGGCTGCTCCTACCGAATATCAATCCATTTTTTATGATAACCCGAATTTTAAACGATTTTTCAATTTGTAATAAATATTCCAATTTGTACCGAAACATCCATTTTTAATGATTTTAATTGATTTGCACTTTATCACTTTCACTCTTGTGTAGTGTGCGTGTGCGTGGGCAGTATGGGTGGGGGTGGGGATGTTTCGAATTTTTAGTAATTGTATATATTATGAGCTAGATGTTGTTGTTTTGGAATTCAGAATTGAGGTGTTTGACAGTAATAATTCATTTTTCTTTTTAGTAATTGTACATATTTGCATGTCTTCTTTTAATTCATTTTGATATGTACTAATAACATTTTTTGTATAGAAAATGTCTCCTTCAGGTATTAAGGCAAGGATGGTGATGCTTGTTATGATAATGTCGTCTGGGCTCGGTGGTAGCAGAGGCGACGAGGGTTCCTCAGCCCCAAGGCTCCCCAAATATGGCAAATTGGGGATGGCTAGCGAGAACAAGTCGGGGATATTAGCGAGATCCCTTGAGCTGATAAAGACGATCATCGGCCCGAAGTACATTAGATGGAAGGAGGTGCCATATGAGCTCAAGTTAGCTGTTTGGGTGGCACTACTGGTAATGTATTTTTATTTATATTTATATTTATATTCATATGAATATTTCAATTTCAATTTCGATTTCGATTTCATTTTATATTTATATTTATATTTATTTGCAACTAACATTGTATTTGTTGGACAGGAACAATTCAGCCTGGATTCAAAGTTACGCGATTCCGTCTTAGAGCAGTTGAGGGAGAAACACAAGACGTGGAAGAAAAATATGAGAACCTGGTACTTTGGGAAGACACGAGAGTTCATTATCCAAAGGCGTGAATCCGTCCCGCCGAAGGAGCTGATCTCATTGGCATAATGGAAAAAGTTCGTTGATAATGAGATCGGGGGGCGACAATTGGCATCTCACCAATCGGGGAGGGAAAACCGGGAAAATAGACGGACGTGCACTACTCCGGTCGGATATCTTACACCGAGGTGGAGCATAGAATGATGGTAAGTTTTAATTTTTCTATGACTACAGAAATATATTATTCTGCATTATTTTACTTTGTGAGGCCGCTACTAATTTTACTTTATTTTATTTCAGGGGATAAGGAGTGACCCTGGGGGTAGGCCACATAGGCTCGATACTTATGTGGCTCTTCAGACGAAGAAGGGGAAGGAGAAGGAGGTGTCCCCGAGTGTCGCGGCCACGATTGTAAGTAATCCGACAATTTACTTTTTGTTAATTACGTTATAATTTTTTAATTTACTTATTTTACTAATCATATGCTTTTTGTCATTTTAAGCAAAGATTAAGGAAGTGCATGAGTCGCAGTCTGATGAAGATAAGGCATCTTTGTCCACAAACGCACTCAGCTAAGTTCTTGGCTTTCATCGCAAGGGGAGGACAAGGGGGTGAGCTCGCGGGTGGCCAAATCTAGGATCATCATATTGGAGACGAGTGACACCGGGTTGGCTCGAACGATGGACTCACATGAGGCGAAGCTATCCCGTTTAGAGGCGACGATCGAAGATATGTTCTCATTCATGAATCGTTCATTAGGTCAAAAATGCAAGGGGAAAGGGAAGGAGAAGGTGGTGGAGGAGGAGGTGTGGGAGGATGAGGACCTTGTTGCTTCATCGCCAACACATGCAGACTTTGATGATCCACTTCCCTATTTGGTTCCCTTCGACCAACCGATGTCGACACTTGGTTGGCCGAGCATTTTTATACTGGACATATTTGATAGCCAACGGATAGGGTGGGGGTTAAAGGACCCGAATATCTTCCAGGGTGGACTAGTTCATGGACGTGAGCTTTAAGACATCGAGTCCAAGGTGCCCATCATGCATGTGATACCCGGGAAGGAGAACTCCCATGTGTGGTTGCACGAACAATGTGGCACGATGTATATTGGTGGGTATTTCAATTCGTATATCGTGTGGCCTACTCACCTCCTCGGATTTAACCTTACCCAAGACATGTAGTGACATTATTTGAATTGAATTATTTTTAAGTGGTACATTTGAATTATATTTGGATTATATCGTAATTCATATTGTCTCTATTTTGAGTGTATATTTGCATTATCTCTATTGTATTTGGATATATACTTCTTGAACAGGTACAACGTTGCTATAACAGGTACAAATATACTGCTGGGCAGTGGCAGTGGACAAACTGCCCAGCAGATTTTTTTTCAATTTTGCCCAGAATTGTCACGATCATTGACCGTGACAAGTCCGTGATAAAGGATTATTGTCATGAACTTATCACGGTCATTGACCGTGACAATTCTTTTAACATTGTAACGGGTGTGTCATGGTCCTTGACCGTGATATGATCGTGACAAGTCTAACGAACTTGTCATGGTCAATGACCATGACAAGTCCATGACAACAAAAGTTGTCACCCCCAAAATTGTCACGGTCATTCACCTTGACAAGTTGAACTTGTCAAGGTCAATGACCGTGATAATTCAGCAGATTTGGTGTAGTGGTGGGAAACTGATAAATATGGAGAAAACACAGTAGTGGGCCTAGGGGATTAAATGAAAAATTTATTGCACAACAAACTGAAACCCAAAATTCTATTGTTGCCTAAGTCCTAGGCCAACCAACTCAATGGCCATCTAAATCAACATACCCCATTGAGGAATTTCCACAATAAATCATGCACCAACTATAGGAAAAACTAAAATTAAGAGGAATAATAAACCCTAGAAAAGATGAAAAAGGGCGTACCTGCTAGACAAAATAAAAGATGAAGGTTTTAAGCAAAAAAATGTCACCATAAAAATGCCCTTAACATGCAAACAAAGGAACCAGAAAGAAAACTTTTATTACTGATGAATCGCCTTCTGAAAACCTCAAGAATGCCTTTTTCTCTCTATATACTTTAAAAGTATTTGAAATTTTGTTTTGAATTGATGCGAGAAATGACTATTTATAATTTTGAAAAGACAGTTGAAAAATCACTGCATAGGAAGATGAAACGCCTGTAACACTCAACCGTCAGTACAAAGTACCTGCCAACCTGCCATACAATAATCATTACAAGAAGATAGTTCTGTCGTCTACCATGTTTACTTAGTGCTTGCATAAAAGTTCAAGGAGATCTGCTCGGCCTATGCCGACCAGAAACGAGTCGACCAAAATACTCTAGCTACGAGCAAAATAAGCACTTCATCCACTCGCTCCACAGTGGCCATAAAGCTCATGCATGAAATCTTGAGGGCTTTTTGTTATACCCTTGTGAACCCATCCTACGTGGAGCCTAAATGATACCGGAAGGGGACCCATAGTTGTTGAACATGTGCTCAGCCTCACTTTTAACATGAGGTCAACTCAAGTACCCATCGCTTCAGCCAGACTCAGTGGATAATTATCCTCCTCTAGTACGATCACTTTCTCGCATCATGAAGTCATGTTCTCACATGAACCTAATGAAATTCTCACTAATCACGTGGGAATAAAGGAAATGTGGTTGTTACATGGTTATTACCCATGCAGATCCCAAAATGCTCGTGATATCTAATACATATCAGTTTGTTATCAATCAGTTATCACATTTGTATCGGTATAACTGCCTGACCTATAAAGGCAGTCCACCTGTCCCCTAAATAATATCAAAAAATCACCTATAAATAAGGAGTAAACCACCATGGAAAAGGGGCTCAATCTTTTTTTCTAATCATAGAAATCTTGACTGTATACTCGATAACTATAGAATAAGAATTAGTAGCACCCGTGGATGTTGGTTTCCTTCTTGGGATAAACCACATAAATTTTGTCTCATTCTCATTATCTCTCACCCAAATTCTCCTTATCCTTAATTCTTTCTGTTATTTTTTATTTATTTTCTATCATCTTTTTTGGACAATAACATAAAGTATTGTATTTTGTCATTATTATACGATAATGTATAACATTTTTTATTATTCCAACTCATTTGATGAAAGATTTTAGGGGTATTTTTTGTGCTAATATAATTATTATTTGAATATTATATTATTAAACCGTGTTGAATTTCCAACAGACCTTTTTACTTGCATCGCAATTACATTGTGCATTTGAAAGACTGTAGCAAAAACATTCTTCCAAACAAAAGTGGCAGCAGTGGGATTTGATTCATTTCATTCAAATTACAAATTTACCACTAAAATTGTCATGGGTAATGCAATTAATGGTTAAAACAAACGGGTTGACTTTCTTAAAATGGTTCGATTAGTCTAGTCGATTACTTAACACTTTTGATATTTCAAAGACCATTTTAATAACATCGTAATAGCTTTTTTCCTTTTTAAATTGAAGAAAGTGAAAACTACGCTTGATTATGTTTGGTGAAAATGTCATAATTTAAAATGTAACATGATAACTAAAAAGTTTAGTTAACACACCCCACTATCCACGACTTCAAATTTTAATTAAAATATGATTCATTAAGTAATTAATTAATCTTTTTGCCTCTACCATTTCTGGTACCTAAGTCCGGATGTGAAATGAGGTGGGTTAGTGTCAGGTTGACAACCAAGTGTAAAATTTATGTCAAATCTTGATGATGAATTCACTAGTTAAAAAAAGAAACATAAATAATAATAGCTTACATAAAATTAGATTTGGTAGGTGGAATTTAGGAACACTTACTAGCAAGTGTCAAAAACTTAAAGATACCTTGAAACGGAGAAAAATCAATATATATTGTTTACAAGAAACTAAATGGAAGGGAGAAAAGGTTGGAGAGATAGGAGAAGGTTGTAAATTACCTTATTCAGGAGGGAGGGATAATCGTAGAAATGAGGTAGGTATCGTAGTTGATCACTATATGAAAGATAAAGTGGTGGATATTAAAATATGGGGAAATAGATTAATAAACATTAAGATTGTCTTAGATAAAATAATATACAATGTTATAAGTGCTTATGCACCCCAAGGGGCTTTAGATGAAAATGTATAAAAATTATTTTCTGAGTTATTAGATGAAATATTACAACAAATTCCTACACATGAAAACATATTTTTAGGAGGTGACTTGAATGGACATGTAGTAGTAGAACATGACGGTTATCCAAAGATACATTGTTATTATGGTTTCCGTAAGAGAAATATAGGAGGGGAAATATTTTGGAATTTGTTAAGGCCTATGATCTAGAGATGGCAAATATATATTTTAAAAAGGGGAAGAATATTTAATAACATTTAAAAGAAGCGAGAATAAAACTCAAATAGATTATTGTAAAGGGTAGACCCTCAATTTTAAAATAAACTAATTCTTTAAAATCAATTTCCTTGTTGAGATACGCGGAAGCGTAAAAGGTGATGGTTAAAAAAAATGAATTATCAAATTTGGATTTCTTTTTCAAATTAAAATTATACCAAGTGAAATAAGATTAAATACACATACATTATGAATTTCACTTAAACACAATTAATTAACCCAAGTCCTAGAATTTGCCTAAGTCATAGTTATCATTATTTCCAAATTAGGCCAAACCAGTTTTAACAATAGACTTGAATTAAATAAACAATTACCCAAATTTAATTAGCACCCAATTAAATTAAGTGTGACAATTAAAACCATTTTTATCATGAATTATCCTAAGCTTGAGTTCTAAGTTATTATGCAAGATAGAAATAAATCAATCACACTACGTCGCGATGTACAAGGAAAAACCCATAACGGGAAACAACCTCGGACGGCCCTAGCCTCAAATCCACTAAGTACGGAATTACATTTATAAGACAGATGACTTACTTCCTCAACTCGAATCCTCTCAAGCCTTGACGCGTCTTCTTGTAACCACCTCTTCCTAGTGGATAACCACGGAGCTCCACCATGATATTGGACTCACCAATCGAACAATAGGTACACCGTCAAGCACACGTGGTGTTTTTTGCCACATGAGAATGCCGCAGCAAAACGAACACTTCTTATTTAAGGAATATAGAAAAAAACCCAAATAATCTCTTCAATTCGGTGTAGAGATAAACTCGGTGCCAAACTCCAAGAAAGATGCATATATATATATATAAGAACTTGGATAAACAAAACAATGGGTGAAAACTAGAGTGATAGTTGAATTTTCCTTTGAAAATGATCACTCAAAACTTGATCTTTTTCTCTTTATAATTTTTCTCTCAAAATACTCTCTAGGAGTTACTATGTTATGAAAACGATTGTCCTTCAAAAATGATTCCCGCACATAGTTATGCTGTGAAAAGATAATGGGGAAAGAAGTGGAGAACATTGGTAAAAACTGTCAAAAACTGTTCCCGCCAGACATCTCGTTCGAATGACATTTTCGTTCGAACAAAATCTCGTTCGAACGAGACTTCTAACGAAGTTCCAGTGTGAACTCGTTAGAAATCTCGTTCGAACATAAGGTTCGTTTGAACGACATTTCAAAGGCCTATTCTGGGAATTCATTGGCAAACTCGTTCGAACGAAAACTCGTTCGAACGACATATCAAACGAACTTCCAGAAAGTTCATAAATTTCGATTTTAGCCCAAAAACTTTATATACTTTATTTTAAAGTTTGATAAAATCTTTATGAAATTAAAACAATAGTTTTAAATAAACCTAACACCCAAATAAACTTGTTCCAAGCTCCTATATATATATATATATAGAGAGAGAGATATATATAAATACATTCATACCTTAGGAGCATGGAACTACTGTTGATGACGTACAAACGAGGCACATGAACCACGGCTTTTGATGAAGCTTTATACTCTTTGTCGCTACGTCTTCAATTAAACACATCATAGGCTTTAGTAGGTACACTTGAACACTATCCTATGACATAAACATTTTTGTCCGAAATTGAGCCAAAACTACAAAGGAATCAATTGGAAATTTGTGTCCTTACAAATCTCCCCCTTTGGCTATTCCGGGACAAAAACCAAACAAAAATCCTAAAGGACCGTCAAGCTCATTAGACTCAAAAACATCCCACCCAAAATAAAGAGTACAATGCTTGACTCGAATACCACTTTAGAATACTTGAAGGTTGCCGCTTTAGAAGAATTCCTGCACACTTAAGAAAACTATCAAACGCATATGGAATATCAAAGTATTTAAATCAATTAAAATAAATACTCCCCCAAAATTAATTCTCCCTTATCAACACTGATCAACCCAAGAAGTTAGCTAATCCCTCTAAGTTAAATCGCCTAAACTTAGATAAGATTACAATAGGATTAGATACCGTTTCTCCCCCTATCGTTCTCCCCCTTTTTGTTCAGGAATAGACAAAGGATAAAACAAATGCATAAGATGCTAAGAATATGAAAGCATATGGGCAACAAAAAATTAACTAATCCTCATGAAGATATGAATATCAACTAAGATGCAAGAAGACGATACCAATATGATAAAGAAAGAATTCAGCATGTGATATCAAACAAGAATGCACCAAGATAGATATCAATAATGAAGTATAAGCTTAGATGGACTAGAAAACAAGGCAAAGGCAAACAAACTATCATATATATATATATATATATATATATATATATATATATATATATATACACATACTAGAGATATATTAATGACGCATGCGCACATATATATAGATATAAACTCAAAAATGACACAAAATACATTAAGTTCTTCACACTCGTATGGCAAAAATGTGTCATATGGAAACGGTAGTGTAGGGGTGTGAACTAGTAATAATTAAATTTAGACCCAAACACTTAAAATACGTTCACGGAGTTCTCATTTGATTGCAAATTTTATCACATTTGAATATAACCTCATGTGACAATAAAGATTGAACTCAATGAACAAACATACACAATTCATACAAGCCTAGAATTTTGATGATTCTACAAACCAAATAGAGTCATGACAATAAAGACCACTGGGATAAATGGACATTGTGAAAACCGTTGATATACCATCCAATATCCCTCATTAAGAATATATATTCTTTTTATTTTGAATGAATACATCAATCAAACATAGGCCTTGGCAATGATTTTTCTATTTATGCCATATTTTCTGTTTTTAGGCCTTTGGACCACGTATTTCTTTTAGGTCCATTTCAAACGGTGGCTTACAATCACAAAAGATTATTATTCCTTTCGAAACCCTTCCCCGTGCACATTTATATATCATTTTTTATATCTCACAAACTCACGTGCAACGGATTTTGACTTGCACTAGTCCTCCTAGGTTACAAATAATCAGATTACTAGACTGGTAGGAGAACACCTCACAATGCTCAAATATAACATGTGACATTAAAATTTCAAATGAGCTCGTGCATGTGTGAATAGAGGCATATAAAAATAGAATCCATTTAATCAATACAAAATTCAACTACTCCATAAAAATATGGTAAAGAACATTGAAAGGATTGACAATCTAAACCAAAAGTTCTAGCCACATGGGAGCGTTAAAGGAGGGATTCAAACACAAGTATATGCCACTTTAAAGTGTGTTAAACCAAAATACACACAAAATAAAATCTTTTTGAGTTTTTAAAAATTTTAACCACAAATAAAAATATACACTCAAAAGACAAACAAAAATCATTTGAACTTTTCATTAAGCTTAAATTATCAAGAGATAAAAACCCAAATGATAAACAAAAATCTTTTTGTAAATTTTCATTTAATGCACACAAAATGAAGAAATAAAATACAAAAGATAAACAAAAATCATTATTCTAGCATGTGATTAAGCATGGGACATAGACTAGAAAATGATTAAATATGCATACATTTAGCACGATAATATAACATGAAGCACAAAAGCTAAAGTATGCAAGCACTAACACATTCAACCTTTAGATTTAGCAAGGGAGGAGGTATGTGAAAGTAAATGAGAATCAAACGTCCTATTTTGCAAGGCAACCAAGTCGAATTTCCTAACTCAAATTAATGAAGAAGGACTATCTTGGGGTGAAGGAACTTTAACTACCTTGGTTACTTTACGTTGGGATTTTCTAGCAATTCGTTTAAGATTAAAACAAAATTTTCTAAGATGACCTTTTCAACCACAATGTGTACAAGTAAAATTACGTCGAAGATTGGTACCTAAAGAATGATCTCTAAAGACTTTCCTAGTAGATTCTCCTGAAACATTGGTTTTGGCTTTATGAGTAGATTCATTACAAGTATTGAAGCCTAAACCACACATGTCATTTTTAATTTGGACCGTTCCTAATTTTATCTAATTTTTTCGAACGACACTCCAAATCAAATTTGACATTACTAGAGTCATTTAATTTATTTTGCAATTCTAAAATGTTAGACTCTAATAAAACATTTCTCTCTTCAAACTCAAGAAGCTCCTTTTTCAAGGATTCCATTAAACCTCTAAGGCAATCTCTCTCGCCTTCTACATATTCAAGCTTCTCTCGAAGAGTCCTCTCACGTGTCCTAAGGTCTTCTACCAATATACTATCATCAACGACCTTGACACGTTCTTTCAAACTAGCTTCTAACTTCAAATTAGCTCTTTTTAATTAATAGATTCTTCATATAATTCTTGAAAAGCATTTTGAAGTTCACTCACATTAACCTCTTCTTCATTTTCACTATCTCTTTCTTCTCCACTCTCACTATCATAAAAAACAAGGGAATCATAAACAATAACCTTGGAAGTGTCATGTGTTAAAGTTTCATCAATCGAAGAGTTCTCATTATCACTCACATGACTAGCCATAAAAGCCACAAAGTCGGGCTTAGTGGGGGAATCGGGTTCCTCTTCCTTATCACTATCACTAAGATTTGCATTATATGAAATAGGTCTCTTACCCACTCTCCATAGTTTAGTGGGGCACTCAGAAGCCCTATGGCCATAACCCTCACAACCAAAACACCTATTAGACTCGTCCCTATTTATATTTTCATCAATAGTTTTAGGGATCCTCTCAGCTTTGTCATGCTTAGAAGTTTCAAATTTCTTAAAATCATTTTTAAATTTATCTTTGTTAAATTTAAGAAATTTTTTAAATTTTCGAGCAAACAAGGTCATGTCTTCCGAGTCACTATCACTCTCGCTCTCTACTACTTGTTTGACCTCTTTTCAGGCTTTTAAAGCAACGCCCTTTTCTATTTTCTTTTCAGTTTTAGTGGGAAATATGTCTAGTTCATAGGTTTGTAAATCACCTACAAGCTCTTCTAATTTCGTAGAGGCTAAAGTTGGTAAAGAATTTAAAATGGTCACTTTTGGAATAAATCTATCGGGTAGGGACCTTAAAATTTTCTTTACAACTCGGTTGTCGGGTATTTTCTCTACCAAATTAAAAGATGAATTGAGTGGTAAGGTTTTGGAGTTTAGCATAATATTCATCAAAAGTTTCATTATCGTTCATTTTGATGGTTTCAAATTGAGTGGTGAGGTTTTAGAGTTTCGAAGCTTTAACGAAACTTGTACCTTCATGACTGAGTTACAAAATATCCCACGCTTCTTTAGCAGTCTCAAACGTCATAATACGTTGGAATTCATTCGATGTGACAGCGCTAAACAAGGCATTTAAACCTCGAAAATTAAAGTTTGAAAGTTTAAATTCACCCTCACTCCATCTATCGGCCGGTTTGGGTACACGTTCATTTTCTACTAAATAAGTTGGTGGAAACCACCCGTTAACTACAGACATCCAAACACTCTCATCGATAGATTTAAGTGCCGATTTCATTTGCGCTTTCCAATACACGTAGTTAGAACCAACGAAAATAGGAGATTTCAAAAATGGGGAAAATTTCATTTTAGCCAAAAATTATTTAAAGGATCTTAACGAACTAATTTATCTCTTTGGCTCTGATACCAATCTGAAAAGGGTAGATCCCCAATTTTAAAATAAACTAATTCTTTAAAACCAATTTCGTTGTTGAGATATGCAGAAGCGTAAAAGGTGATGGTTAAAAAAATGAATTATTAAATTTGGATTTCTTTTTCAAATTAAAATTATACCAAGTGAAATAAGATTAAATACACACACACTTTGAATTTCACTTAAACACAATTAATTAACCCAAGTCCTAGAATTTTCCTAAGTCATAGTTATCATTATTTCAAAATTAGGCCAAACTAGTTTTAACAATAGACTTGAATTAAATAAACAATTATCCAAATTTAATTAGCACCCAATTAAATTAAGTGTGACAATTAAAACCATTTTTATCTTAAATTATCCTAAGCATGAGTTATAAGTTATTATGCAAGATAAAAATAACTCAATCACACTACGCCGTAATGTACAAGGAAAAGCCCACAATGGGAAACAACCTCGGACGGCCCTAGCGTCAAATCCACTAAGTACGGAATTACATTTACAAGACATATGACTTACTTCCTCAACTCGAACCCTCTCAAGCCTTGACATGTCTTCTTGTAACCACCTCTTCCTAGTAGATAACCACGGAGCTCCACCGTGATCTTTGACTCACCAATCGGACAATAGGTACACCATCAACCGCACGTGGTGTCTTTTACCACATGAGAATGCCGCAGCAAAACGAACTCTTCTTCTTTAAGGAATGTAGAAGAAAACCTAAATAATCTCTTCAATTCGGTGTAGAGATAAACTCGGTGCCAAACTCCAAGCAAGATGTATGTATATATGAACTTGGATAAACAAAACAATGGGTGAAAACTAAAGTGGTAGTTGAATTTTACTTTGAAAATCACCACTCAAAACTTGATCTTTTTCTCTTTATAATTTTGCTCTCAAAATACTCTCTAGGAGTTAGTATGTTATGAAAAATATTGTCCTTAAAAAATGATTCCCGCACATAGTTATGATGTGAAAAGATAGTGGGGAAAGAAGTGGAGAACATGGGTAAAAACTGTCAAAAATTGTTCCCACTTGACATCTCGTTCGAACAATATTTTCGTTCGAACGAGACTTCTAACGAAGTTCCAGAGTGAACTCGTTAGAAATCTCGTTGGATATCTCGTTCGAATATAAGGTTCGTTCGAACAACATATCGAACGATATTTCAAAGGCCTATTCTGGGAACTCGTTGGCAAACTCGTTCGAATGACATCTGGTTCGAACAAAAACTCGTTCGAACGACACATCGAACGAACTTCCAAAAAGTTCAAAAATTTTTATTTTAGCCACAAAACTTTATATACTTTATTTTAAAGGTTGATAAAATCTTTCTGAAATTAAAACAACAGTTTTAAATAAACCTAACACCCAAATAAACTTGTTCCAAGCTCCTATATATATATATATATATATATATATAAATATATAAATGCATTCATACCTTGGGAGCATGGAACTACTGTTGATGACGTACAAACGACGCACATGAACCACAACTTTTGATGAAGCTTTATACTCTTTACCGCTACGTCTTCAACTAAACACATCATAGGCTTGAGTAGGTACACTTGAACACTATCCTATGACATAAACGTTTTTTTTCGAAATTGAGCCAAAACTACAAAGGACTCAATTGGAAATTTTTCTCCATATAATTATTTCTTACTTAGAAGAAGAGACATGAAGATATGCAAAGACTGTAAGGTTATACTAGGTGAAAGCTTAACAAATCAACATCGCCTGCTAGTAATAAATTTAGCCATTAAAGGATTTAAGTACCGAAAAGAAAAAAATAGTCTATCAAAATATAGAATGGAAAGACTTAATAGGATGCAAAGAGATAAAATTTAGGCGGGAGTTATTATTAAACATCAAGTGGAATTGAGACGATAATGTTAACAACATTTAGTCAAGAACAAAGGCTAATATTGAGAAACTAGGTAAGAAAATTTTAGGTGAGACTAAAGGGAAAAGATTCATTAAAAAAGAGACTTGGTGGTGGAATGAGGAAGTTCAACAAATAATATAAAAGAAATTAATAATTTTTAAAGAATGGTAAAAAAATTAAAAACTAAGAGGAATTAGAAATGTATAAGATATTAAAAAGAGGAGGAAAAAATATTGTTAGAAATGCAAAACAAAATGCACTATATAATTTAGATACCACGGAAGGTGAGAAGAAGATATATAAATTGGCAAGGAATAGGGATATACTATCAAAGGATAGGGTCCAGTTAAGTGTATAAAAGACATAAACCAAAATATATTAATTAATGATAAAGAAATTCTAGATAGATGAGAAGAGTATTTCAAAGGATTATTGAATGAAAAAGATCATAAAAAGATATTGAGAACATAGAACCAAATATAGGGATGGTGTGTCCGGTTACTGAAAGGAAGTAGATATTAATAAAAAAAAATAGGGAGGAATAAAGAGGTTGGCGAGGATAGAATTCCTATAGAGGTGCATAGAATCCTTGGAAGCCTGGGATTAGAGTGGTTAACATGTTAATTTAATAAACTTTGAAAATAAGGAAGTATACCAGATGAGTGGAGGAAAAACACCATAATACCTTTGTATAAAAATAAAGGGGATAAACAAAACCGCGGTAATTATAAAGGAATCAAACTCATGGATCACACTATGAAATTATAAAAAAAGGTTATAGAACAAAGGTTAAGAAATGAATAAACCTATTTTGGACAACCCATTTGGATTTATGTCGGGGCAATCTATCACGAAAGCTATATAGTTATTAAGACAACTAATGAAAAAATGTAGAAGTAAGAATAAAAATTTACACATGGTCTTTATAGACTTACAAAAGGAATATGGTAGAGTACATAGTAATATAATATTATGGGATTAAAGGAGGAAAAAAATCCCTATTAGTTATATTAAAGTTATTAAAGATATGTATAATAACACAAAGATTAAGGTAAGAACTACTTGTGGAGAAACTAATAATTTTACGATTAAAGTGGGCCTATATCAAGGATCGACTTTAAGTCCTTACTTATTTGTTATATTATTAGATGAGATTACTAAGGACATATAAGTAGATGTCCCATGGTGTATGTTATTTACGGATGGTATAGTTTTAGTAAATACTTCACAGGAGGCCTTAAGGATGAGAGTAGATACTTGGAGAAATTCCTTAGAGTTTAAGGGACTGTAAATCAGTATAAATAAAACTGAATTTATGGAATGTAAATTTATAATAAGTCATCCGATAGCATAATATTAAAGATTGAAGAAAAAGTGATAAATGAAACTAATAATTTTCGTTATTTAGGTTCAGTGATATAGAGTAATGGGGATATTAATAAGGATGTTACAAGTACAATATCATCTTAATAGATGAAATGGAGATAAACGAGTAGGGTATTATGCGATAAGAGGATAATTAATAATTTAAAGGAAATTTTTTATAGAACGGTTGTTAGGCCATCAATTCTCTATAGGGCGAAGTCTTGGGCTTTAAAGAAAAACATGAGAAAAATATCCATATTAGTGAGATGAGGATGATTCGATGGATAATAGGAATTACTATAAATGACAAAGATTAAAAATCAGCCTCTGAGAGATAAGTTAGGCGTAGCTCCAATGAGTGATAAATTAAGAGAAGGTAGACATATATGGTATGTACATATGTTGTGTAGACCATTAGATACACCTATAAAAAGAGAAAGAACAGTGAAAATAGAGTATAAAAGACAAAGGGATCGTCCTAAGCTATTTTGGGAAGAAATTATTAAGAGAGATCTTAAGGAATTAAATTTTAATGATAATATTGCTTATAATAGATTAGAATAGAAAAGGAGCATCCATGTGGATGATCCCATGTAATGGGATTAAGTAAAGGATGATGATGATGATGATGATGATGATGATGTCGTGCCATGTAAGGGTATCGCCTCCACAATAGAGTTGGGGTTTGCTTCGTATGTTTTGGGTGAACAAAAATACCCTCGGGTGTTATGTATATAATTACTTTTCTATCAAAAAATTAAATAGCTTTATGGTTTGGGAGAAACTTAAACTAGGTTGACAGGTCTAATTCTAGAAAATCAAAGTAATATCCACAAAAATTCATTCATGTACATAAGAATTTATTATGAGAATTACTTTATTTACATAATTTTTCTACCTAATTATTGTCCAACACAATTGTGATGCTTCCCATTTATATTTTTAACATTTAATTTATTAGTTCTTGATATTGAATGCATAGTATTAAATACTTCATCTTTATTACTTGATAAAACATTACTAATAATCTTTTGCTAAAACACTGCACATGCATTGCATGTGCCCCATTCGCTAGTTTATATAAGTAGGACTAGGAATTTATCATCATTTTTTGTGTGCATGGCTTTTATACACTAGTTAGGGCAAGCATGCATTACACGTTTGATGAATGTGTGAGGTTATATGTTTGAATGCGTCAAGAAACTTGAGTTATAATTAGTACGCTTAATGACACTTTTGGTATGGAATAAAGGAAAAACTTGAATTAATGTAGACACACATAAGGAATTACCTAGAATGATTAAGAGTTGGATTCCAATTGTAGTCATGTTAAAAATATATCAATCTCTTGTTATGAGATGATGTGTTATTTAAGATCTTTGAGAGTTTGAAATCAAAAATTAAAAATTAAAGAACACAAACTACTCCAAAAGAAATGTTTGAATCTAAGAAAAACATAACAAGGACAAACTACCCTACTAGCTACTTGACAGTTATGAAAAAATAACGGATAGATTTATGTAGTGTAATACGGTTGTATCCCAATGGCTTTAACAAGTAAGAAATTAAAATATTTGTATCACCAAAATAATAAAATAAAACAAAACAAAAATAAAACATAAAAAACTAATAGAAAAAAATATCAAAATGTCAAAACAATTAAACGTTATATATATATAACACGAAAAAAATCATTTCAAAAAAAGAAAACAAAAAATAATAAACAAAATATTTTTATGAAAATATATCTAACATAAAAAAATAAAAATAAAAATAAAAAATTTGTCAAAAATTTAATTCGTAAAAAATAAGACATTAAAAAATGTCAAATATAAAAATGAAAAACGAAATTTAATTATTAGAACAAGAAAACAATGGCTAATATAATTTTTGTGTAAAAATATCAAAAAACAAAAATAAAAACCATTGGTTGGAAGTTAGCATGGTACAACGAGATGAAACTCGTGGTACAGCTAGATGAAACTATCAAATTATATGGTTCAGATTTAATGAGGGAATATGGGACATCAAAGGCTAGTATTCATCCTATCAAAATTTGTCTTACAACCACCACACAATCCAAGTCAAACAATTATAAAGGCTAAGATGACTTCTATAAATTTTTAGTCAAAGGCTCAAAAACATCTCTTAACCTATAACATTGAAACTAAGGTTGTATTTTTTTATCTGGAGAGAAAATGAAAAGTGAAGGCAAATAATTTTTTATACTTTTTATTGTGTCAGATTAGCGAAAAAGTTGAAGAAAACGCATCCTTGAATTTTTCTACAGGAAAACTTTTCCACAAAGCATATCTTACCAAAGACCTAAGATTTTGTAAGAAAGTTCAAGGAACCTTAGTATATTTCCACGTAACTTATTATTATTATTATTATTATTATTATTATGTGGGGTCCAAAATATCACTGGGACCAATTCGGGACTGGCTAACATAGCCCAATAGCGCTAGGGGCACACCCGACACAACTTATCAGTAAAAGGATTAACACCAATAATTATCACGTGGATAATTGCGAATTTATTATAATTTAATAGGCTCACATCGGTTACCCAAAATCTCAAACAAGATATTCACGGAATCACCACATGGGCCTATCTCAAGATAAAGAAGTTCCTTAATCAGTTTAAATACTATGGTTTCTGAACAGCTATACCCAGGGCCAAAGGGAATATAATTTCAAAACTTTGAGAGGACATAATAAAACTACAGTGATCTCTCCATGGACGTAGGACATTTTTTGAACCACATACATTTGTGTGTTGTTTGTGGCATCTTTACATTCATTATTTAATTATTTTCATGAATCTTTTAATTATGATTAATTTGTACTCACAATTGGCGTTATATATGGGAAACAATTTTTTCTTTCAACAAAAGCAATCTCTCCGAAGAATAGCTACGATGTCTAACCAACCAAACAGTTCACTCCAACCAGGTGATGTGCGAGATGATTTGGCTCTAGTGAAAGTCAAGTCTGAGGTTCATCAAGATGGGAACCCAAGGTTCTAACCTGAACAACAGCCTTCAGAGGAAAACCACAATAAACCTAGATCTACCTAGATCTCATGTCTGGTCGATTGTAATACCCCGTACTTTTATTGATATATATTTATGGGATTAATTAAATTAACTGTGAATTAATTGAGAACTAATCCGGATAAAATACTAACGAGATGTGAGTTGGTATTTGATTATAATGTATATATATATATATGTGACGAGGTATGAATACTGAAAATATTGAAATTGTCGCGAGACTGAAATACGACAATTTGGGAAATTTAGTTAGAACGCGCGTGTCGGTCGCGTCAAGAATGTAATAATTTAAATTAAAATTTGAATTTTATTTTTATCAACCGAATGGTTATTTTGAGTGCGCCAACGAGTCCGGAAGGGTCGAAATGTCAGAAAACACTAGCCGGGGGTTTAGTTTGGGTCCCGGGGCATTTTTAGGCTAAATCGGCAACTTAAAAGGGCATTTTAGTAATTTTGAAATATGGGGAATATTGACCAACGAATTTTGGGAGTTAATTATAGGTTATTAAGTAACCCACTTAACCCATTATCAGCAAAGAAAGTTAGAGAGTGGTTACGTGAGTTTTGAGAGAAGTGGGAAGAGAAGTTACAAGGGCCAAAACCACCATCTTCAACCTTGGGAGAAAATCCATAGAGAAAGGAGAGAATCAATCCATTCACCAACATCAAATTCAGAGAACTATCTAAGGCAAGTGATTTAATTACGTTAATTTCAAGCGAATGTTCCTTCCATGCTTAGAATTGATAAAATTGCTTTATATTGGGTATTTGATGAAAACCCTTGAAATTTGAAATAGAAATTCATGATATGTTATAGGGATTGCATGTAGAATGTTAGTTGATGATTGTCCTACAAGAAATACAACTTTTTATGATGAAAAAACGGATTTATAAGGATAAAATTGAAGACATGAAATTCTGGGTTCATACCCATAGGGTTTGGGGTAAAATTGGGGATTGATGATAATTTTATGTTATTTAGGAAGATTGGAACCCCAATAATATGTTAAGATACGATCTACGAAAGTTTATTGACGTTTAGGAACCTTAAAACACTATTTGGGATGATTTTAGGATGAGTTTAGAGATGAAGAAAATTGAGAAAAATGAAGTACAATTTCTGGGCTTGAAACTGCCATCTCGTTAGAAGACCTGCCCAGGTCGTTCGAACGAGCACGTTCGAACGGGCTTCTAACGAGGTGACAGTCTGCCTTCTAACGAGTTGGTAGTTCGTTCGATGCCTTTCGTTCGAACGAACTCTTGTTCGATGCCCTTCGTTCGAACGACCTCGTTCGAACGAGACTTCTAACGAGTTGACAGAATGGCCTTTTTGGCCTGATTTGATTTCTAGTGTCCCGTAACCTTATTTAATTGATGAGATAACTTTCCCTTATTAATTAATTGGTATAGTTGGGAGATTTGGGATATATTGAGGAGTAAAATATAGAAGAGTGGATTGAACCAAATGATATTTGTGGATTAGGACGTGAGTGACTAATCACGACGCGAGGATAATTGATGATTTAAATACATATAAACCGGGGACATGTGATTTGCGTAATACTAAAGGTTGGTATAAGAACGAGAAGTATACCACTAATAAAATATGGTAATTACTAAGATGTGTGCATGCTTAGTATATATGATTTTATGTGTATGACATACCTACCATACTTGCTATCATGGGAGGTTTGCATTCGTTTAGGGCCATCTAATCTTTGTGTGCCTACGGGGGGGATATAGATTGGTACCTCGAGGACATAGGTCAGAGAAGGACTTATTGAGAAGTTAATAAGTCTGCTGATCATGGGAGCGTAGGTATGTGCGTGACCCATGTGATGTGAACTATGTTTGCCTCCATTGTTTGTGATTGTTACCATCTGAGAACGATTCCTGAGAGATTCGGAATGCGTGATCCTTATGTACGTGATGTACCGGGATGGGATAGCAGAGTATGTGTGCACCGCAGCTTAGTCTCGGGGTGCTAGTATTGTATATTTATGATGAGAATAATATTCGATTAAATGAAAAGAATTCTCATGTTTAAATTGTGAAGTATAATTATCGTAATGAACGCTAAAGATAAAAAGGGATAACCTGTAGTGACTTGTATTGCTAATAATTGAGAATCCGATAATTAAAGTAAAACTCTCCATTTAATTGATGATGTTGGAATTAAATTTCGAATCAAGTAGAAAGGTTAGAATTTGTTTTGGTCTAGATAGATATGAGAATCACTTGTATGGGTACGGTACGTTAGGAGTGCACAAATAGTTGAGAGGTGAGTATTTCATGTGAGAGCACGTCCTAACATGTATTTTGCATTCATTGTTTTAATGTCATTAAAGCACTTGCTATTTTTAAACTATTTCTCCACATTCGGGCTCTGACCCATTTGCTTTCAAATCTATTTTTGTAAAAACCTTTTTAGGTGTCCAGCCACAAGGACACCATGCATAGGAATTCTATTCAAGTGACGAGCTGTAGCTGTTGTGGAAGTTACAGGGACCTGACATTAGACGCCTCCTTTTCTAGTCTTGACTCCATGTTCCGTTTCATCATTTGTAGGGCATGTCGCCCATTTCCTTTAGAGACATTTTATATTTCAGTTATTCAGACTTTTGTTTGTAATTAATTTAGGATGCAGACTTGTTTTATTATTCAAGTATTGGGATTGTTGTGAGGAGTATTTCCTCCGGATTCATTATTATTTGATGGTTACTCTATTGGGACTTTATTGTGAATGGTTATGTTATTCTTTTATAATTCATTTATTGCATGTTCATCAAATTTAACTTAAAGTTTGACAACTCACTCTTTAAATACTAGGTGGTTAGTAATTATTAAAATGATTTTGACAGTGATGCTATTAACTGAACCAACTTGATATTTTATATTAATTTAATAAAGGAGTAGCTACCCGGTATTTAATTAGTCGGGGTGTCACAGGTGCTATCAGAGCCAGGTTCAAGTGTACTTAGGATCTGTACGGCTTATTATGTTTCCGCTGAGTTTTCTTTGATATAGAGCTCTATATTTTAGGACTGTTGTATTCTTTATGTATGCTACGCTCTTCAGCTATTTTGAGTTAATAACTGCGAACTTATAGACTTTACTCTTATTTCAGATGCCTCCACGACGGGCGCAACGGGTTCCTAGGGATGCACAGCCAGAGCCACAGCCTGCACCAGTACAGGGCACGATGAATGCCGCCGAGGTTGCAGCTATTGTAGCCCAAGCGGTAAATGCCGCCCTAGCCGTTGTACAGCAGGCACCGCCCCAGGCGCCGGTAGCCGCGCCAGTTCAGGCACATGCATTCCCGTCTGCTTGGGAATGCGTCTGGGATGCTTTTCAGAAAGCACACCCTCCGGAGTTCGCAGGTAGCTCTGATGTTGTGGTATCCAGTCAGTGGAGGAAAGATATTCAGAGGCACTTAAGGATGTATGAGTGCACCGATGATCAGAAGCAGATACTAGCTACTTTCAAGCTAGTAGTATCTGCGTTACAGTGGTGGGATTCCATTACCACCGCAGAAGAGAGAGATACTCTCACTATACAAGAGTTTTGGGTACGGTTCGACCGCAAATATTTTCCGTCAGCTGTCCACACGGAGATGAGGAGGAAACTGATGAACCTCAAGAAGGAGGGAAAGACTGTGGAAGAGTATGAGGCCGAATTCACTAATTTACTGAACATTATTCCGGATGAAATACCAACCGAGGAGAAAAAGATTCAGAAGTTCACAGATGGATTGACTTGGAGGATCCGTCAGCATTTATTGGGGAATCTCTCGTTGGCCACTTACTCTAATGTGATTAACGCTGCACTGCTACACTGCCAGGATCACCGCTTTCACATGTTTAATAGCAAGAGATCAAGAGAGTCCAGCCATCAGGGCAGGACCGGGGGAAATGGTGCCAGCGGGGAACAATATGCTCAGGGACAGTACAGGCAGGGTGACCAGGGTTCCCAGCAGGGGGATTCTAAGAGGTTCAGATATGGAAATTTTAGAAATGGACAGGGAGGTTTCAGGCAGGGCCATCAGGGTCCGAACGGCCATCAGGGCCAGCAGGGTCAGAATGGTCAGCAACAGTAGTTTCAATAGGGCCAGCATGGCCAGGGGAGGAATGGTAACGGCCACCAGGGCCCAAGACAGCAGGGACAACGAGGGGGAAACTTCTCGGGGAAGTGTTATCTTTGTGGCAAGATTGGCCATAAACGCCAGGATTGTCCTGATAGGGGCAGGGCCCCACAACAGCAGCAACAGGGTGCCCGACACGAGCCACAGAAGTCGATGTTTCCCGCCGCCCTCCCATCACCACCACAGATGGCAGCACTACCACCCATTCCAGCGATCCCAGTTCAGTAGGGACAGCTTCAGTATGGAAGAGTGAATCAGCTCCAGCATACTGCAGCCCCACAGGATCCACCGGCCATTGAGGGTATGTTCTCTATTCAGGGGACTATGGGGCGTATTTTATTTGACACGGGGGCCACACATTGTTTCATTGCCATGAGATTTGCACGCACTATTGGGATATTAGACACCGTCGAGAGCACGGTTACTTGTGTAGATTCACCGTTGAGTAGGGGTTCCGTGATTTCCCTTATATGTAGAGGCGTGAGTATAGAGATCGGGAGGTTTACTTTACCCGCGGACATATTAGTGTTAGAGATGACCGAGTATGATGCCATTATTGGTATGGATTGGCTAGTTGCGTACCGAGCCATGATTGACTGTTTTAGTAGGAGTATTATCTTTTCCATTCCCGGGCAGGAGATGTTTTTAGTGGCGATGCCTCGCCCTGAGGGAGGATCGTCCACTCACTGTACTAAATAGAGGAGGAGACCTCTAAGGAAGTGGTGATACCACTTGATGCGATTCCGGTTGTTCGAGAGTTTGTCGATGTATTTCAGGATATACCTGGACTACCTCTGAGTAGAGAGATAGATTTTGTGATCAATTTGACGCCGGGCACTCGGCCTATTGCCCGCGCACCTTACCGTATGGCTCCAGCTGAGATGAGCGAGTTACGGGATCAGATTGAGCAGTTTTTGGGTCATGGGTTTATCCGGCAGAGTACTTCACCGTGGGGTGCTCCTGTGTTGTTCGTAAAGAAGAGGGATGGATCGTTGAGGTTGTGTGTAGATTATCGGGAGTTGAATAAGGTCATGATACGGAATAAGTATCCGTTGCCCCAAATCGATGACTTATTCGACCAGCTGAGAGGAGCTTCTTTTTTCTCAAAGATTGATTTGCGATCAGGATACCATCAGTTGCGTATCAGGGAAGAGGACGTCTCGAAGACTTATTTCTTAACGAGATATGGTTCTTACGAGTTTTGGGTTATGCCTTTTGGCTTGACCAATGCTCCCGCCATGTTTATGGACTTGATGAATAGGGTGTTCAAAGAGTTCCAAGACCAGTTCATCATTGTCTTCATCGATGACATCCTGTTCTACTCCCAGAGAGAAGAGGAACACGCCGAGCATTTGAGGAAGGTTTTGCAGGCACTACGTCAAAACGAGTTGTATGCAAAGTATGAGAAGTGCGGGTTTTGGCTGAAGGAGGTTCAGTTTTTGGGGCATATTATTTCAGACCGGGGGATATCTGTTGATCCGGGGAATGTATCCGCGGTGAGGGAGTGGGGACAGCCCACGACACCGACTGAGATCCGTAGTTTCTTGGTCCTAGCAGGATACTATAGGAGGTTTATTCGGGGTTTCTCAAAGATAGCGGGTCCTTTGACACATCTGACTAGTAAGGGTGTGCCATTTATTTGGAGTGATGCCTGTCAGTTGGCTTTCGATGAGTTGAAGGATAAGTTAACCTCAACACCTGTGTTAGCATTGCCGAGACCGGGAGTTGAGTATCTAGTCTACACCGATGCATCCTTACAAGGACTTGGAGGTGTATTAGAGCAGGAGAGTCAGGCCATAGCTTATGCTTCCCGTAATCTTAAGCCTCATGAGAAGAATTACCCCACCCATGACCTGGAGTTAGCGGCAGTGTATTTGCACTTCGGATTTGGAGACACTATCTCCTGGGGGAGAAATTCCGATTATTCACGGACCAAAAATCTCTACAGTACCTATTCACGCAGAAGGAGTTGAATATGCGGCAACGGAGGTGGCTTGAGTTTGTGAAGGATTATCAGTTTCATATCCAATATCACCGGGGGAAGGCCAACATGGTAGCAGACGCATTGAGCCGTAGGCCAGTAGATGAGGTGGCCGAGGTGTAGAAGTCTAAGTGGAAGGAGTTGGGACATCAGGATGCAGTGGCCCGATCGTTCATGTCTGTGATGACAGTTACACCCCAAATTGTCACAAAGGTGGTAAAGGCACGGGAAAATGACTCGTTCTGTTAGGAGCAGATAGTTCGATTGCTAGCAGAGGGAGCAGAGTCCTATACCGTTAGCTCAGATGGGGGATTACGCTTCAATGGGAGACTAGTCGTTCCGAAAGGGGAAAACTTGCGACACGAGGTAATGGCAGAGTTGGACGGCTCACGGTTCGCGGTACACCCCGGTGGGGATAAAATGTACCAAGACATGAGACGTCAGTATTGGTGGAGCGGGATGAAGAGAGATATTGTCGTGTTTGTTTCTAAATGCGCCACTTGTCAGCTAGTAAAAGTGGATCATCAGAGACCGACAGGACTTCTACAGCCATTAGAGGTCCCAATGTGGATATGGGGGAGCATCTCCATGGACTTTATTACGGGGTTACCTACGTCACAGAGGGATCAAGACTCCATTTGGGTAATTGTGGACAGGTTGACCAAAGTCGCTCATTTTCTACCAGTAAGGACAGACTACACTACGGGACAGTATGCCCAGATTTTTATTGCAGAAATAGTGAGACTTCACGGTGTGCCCCTAAATATCGTGTCTGGCCGAGACAAGATATTTGTTTTACGATTTTGGGAGAGTTTTCAGGAGGCCATGGGCATGGAATTGCGTTTGAGTACGGCTTATCACCCGCAGATCGAAGGGCAAACCGAGCGTACAAATCAGATGTTGGAGGACATATTGCGTATGTGCATCATAGACTTTGGGGGTGGATGGGAGCAGTACCTTCCACTGGTGGAGTTTCCTTATAATAACTCCTGCCAGTTCACCATCGGCATGGATCCATTTGAGGCGTTGTATGGTAGACCTTGTTGTTCCCCAGCATGTTGGTTAGAGGTGGGGGACAACAAACTACTTGGGCCGAAGGTGATTCAGGATACTTCGACAAGGATAGAATTGATACGGGGTCGCATTCGGGTAGCTCAGGATCGGCACAAGAGCTATGCTGATGCGAAGAGGTTCTTCAGAGAATTCAAAGTGGGGGACTAGGTTTTACTCAGAGTATCTCCTATGAAGGGGATTATGCGTTTTGGGAAAAAGGGGAAACTGGCACCGAGATATGTGGGGCCATTTCCTATCATCGAGCGGATTGGGTCCGTTGCATATAGACTTGGGTTACCGGAGCATTTGCACAGGATTCATGATGTGTTTCATATTTCCTCGCTAAGGAAATATCTTAGGGACGATTTGGCTCATTCTCACATTGCTTCGTAGGTCATCGATCTCCAGCCTGATAGCTCCTACGAGGAGGGGCCGATTGCTATTTTGTACCGAAGCGAGTGGAAACTGCTGTCAAAGATAGTACCGTTGGTACGTGTTCAGTGGCAGCATCATAACACCGAGGAGTCCACATGGGAGTGCGAGGATGAGATGCACGAACGTTATCCAGAGTTATTTTTACCAGGTACCTTCTAGTTCTGAATTTTGGGACGAAATTCTGTTATTAGGGGGGAAGTATGTAATACCCCGTACTTTTATTGATATTTATTTATGAAATTAATTAAATTAAATGTGAATTAATTGAGAATTAATCCGGATAAAATACTAACGAGATGTGAGTTATTATTTGATTATAATGTATATATATATATGACGAGGCATGAATATTGAAAATATTGAAATTGTCGCGAGACTGAAATACGGTAATTTGGGAAATTTAGTTGGGACGTGGGTGTCAGTCGCGTCAAGAATGTAAATATTTAAATTAAAAAGTGAATTTTATTTTTATCAACCGAATGGTCATTTTGAGTGCGCCAACGAGTCCGGAAGGGTCGAAATAGTCAGAAAACACTAGCCGGGGAGTCCCGGGGCATTTTTAGGCTAAACCGACAACTTAAAAGGGCATTTTAGTAATTTTGAAATATGGAGAATATTGACCAACGAATTTTGGGAGTTAATTATAGGTTATTAAGTAACCCACTTAACCCATTATCAGCAAAGAAAGTTATAGAGTGGTTACGTGAGTTTTGAGAGAAGTGGGAAGAGAAGTTACAAGGGCCAAAACCACCATCTTCAACCTTGGGAGAAAATCCATAGAGAAAGGAGAGAATCAATCCATTCACCAACATCAAATTCAGAGAACTATCTAAAGCAAGTGATTTAATTACGTTAATTTCAAGTGAATGTTCCTTCCATGCTTAGAATTGATAAAATTGCTTTATATTGGGTATTTGATGAAAACCCTTGAAATTTGAAATAGAAATTCATGATATGTTATAGGGATTGCATGTAGAATGTTAGTTGATGATTGTCCTACAAGAAATACAACTTTTTATGATGAAAAAACGGATTTATAAGGATAAAATTGAAGACATGAAATTCTGGGTTCATACCCATAGGGTTTGGGGTAAAATTGGGGATTGATGATAATTTTATGTTATTTAGGAAGACTGGAACCCCAATAATATGTTAAGATACGATCTACGAAAGTTTATTGACGTTTAGGAACCTTAAAACACTATTTGGGATGATTTTAGGATGAGTTTAGAGATGAAGAAAATTGAGAAAAACGAAGTACAATTTCTGGGCTTGAAACTGTCATCTCGTTAGAAGACCTGCCCAGGTCGTTCGAACGAGCTTCTAACGAGGTGACAGTCTGCCTTCTAACGAGTTGGTAGTTCGTTCGATGCCTTTCGTTCGAACAAACTCTCGTTCGATTCCCTTCGTTCGAACGAACTCTCGTTCGAACGAGACTTCTAACGAGTTGACAGAATGGCCTTTTTAGCCTGATTTGATTTCTAGTGTCCCGTAACCTTTTTAATTGATGAGATAACTTTCCCTTGTTAATTAATTGGTATAGTTGGGAGATTTGGGATATATTGAGGAGTAAAATATAGAAGAGTGGATTGAACCAAATGATATTTGTGGATTAGGACGTGAGTGACTAATCACGACGAGAGGATAATTGATGATTTAAATACATATAAACCTGGGACATGTGCTTTGCGTAATACTAAAGGTTGGTATAAGAACGAGAAGTATACCACTAATAAAATATGGTAATTACTAAGATGTGTGCATGCTTAGTATATTTGATTTTATGTGTATGACATACCTACCATACTTGCTATCACGGGAGGTTTGCATTCGTTTAGGGCCATCTAATCTTTGTGTGCCTACGGGGGGGGGGGGGGGGGGGGGGGAGGGGGGGGGATATAGATTGGTACCTCGAGGACATAGGTCAGAGAAGAACTTATTGAGAAGTTAATAAGTCTGCTGATCATGGGAGCGTAGGTATGTGCGTGACCCATGTGATGTGAACTATGTTCGCCTCCATTGTTTGTGATTGTTACCATCTGAGAACGATTCCTGAGAGATTCGGAATGCGTGATCCTTATGAACGTGATGTAACGGGATGGGATAGCAGAGTATGTGTGCACCGCAGCTTAGTCTCAGGGTGCTAGTATTGTATATTTATGATGAGAATAATATACGGTTAAATGAAAATAATTCTCATCTTTAAATTGTGAGGTATAATTATCGTAATGAACGCTAAAGATAAAAAGGGATAACCTGTAGTGACTTGTATTGCTAATAATTGAGAATTCGAGAATTAAAGTAAAACTCTCCATTTAATTGATAATGTTGAAATTAAATTGCGAATCGAGTAGAAAGTTTAGAATTTGTTTTGGTCTAGATAGATATGAGAATCACTTGTATGGGTACGGTACGTTAGGAGTGCACAAATAGTCGAGAGGTGAGTATTTCATGTGAGAGCACGTCCTAACATGTATTTTGCATTCATTGTTTTAATGTCATTAAAGCACTTGATATTTTTAAACTATTTCTCCACATTCGGGCTCTGACCCGTTTGCTTTCAAATCTATTTTTGTAAAAACCTTTTTAGGTGCCCAGCCACAAGGACACCATGCATAGGAATTCTATTCAGGTGACGAGCTGTAGCTGTTGTGGAAGTTATAGGGCCCTGAGAGTAGACGCCTCCTTTTCTAGTCTTGACTCGATGTTTAGTTTCAACATTTGTAGGGCATGTCACCCATTTCCTTTAGAAAAATTTTATATTTCAGTTATTCAGACTTTTGTTTGTAATTAATTTAGGATGCAGACTTGTTTTATTATTCCAGTATTGAGATTGTTGTGAGGAGTATTTCCTCCGGATTTATTATTATTTGATGGTTACTCTATTGGGACTTTATTGTGAATGGTTAGGTTATTCTTTTATAATTCATTTATTGCATGTTCATCAGATTTAACTTAAAGTTTGACAACTCACTCTTTAAATACTACGTGGTTAGTAATTATTAAAATGATTTCGACAGTGATGCTATTAACTGAACCAACTTGACATTTTGTATTAATCTAATAAAGGAGTAGCTACCCGGTATTTAATTAGTCGGGGTGTCACATCGATGTCTACAAAGCGAGGCTACAGTAGCAAGAGGAGTCATCTCCCTTCTAAATTGAAAAGAATTCTTGCTTCCACGACGATTGAATGGATTCACTGCTTACAATGAAAAAGAAGACACATGAGTATTTACACGAGTATGCACAACAATATTGGGAAGTTTTTAACGAGCTGGAATATTTCTTAGAGACGGTTATTATGGTATCCTTTATGATAGGTCTACCATGTACATTCATGTTGTATCAATCCCTTACCAAGAAGGAAGCTGATACTATTAACGATCTCTTGTCATGTATCAATAACGTTGAGACTAGTCGCGCCAAGGAAAATAAAGGGGGCAATAAGGAGAACAAGCTCAAGAAGGGGAACAAGAAGTAGAATGGTGCCAATAATGGGGGCAGGACAGACTCCCCCAAAGCCTTTCAGGATGTCAACACTGCTTTTAAGGAACCGATCTATAATATTTTGGAAAATATCAAAGATCAATAGTTCCTTAAGTGGCCCAAGAATATGGGAGGGGATCTGATCGGGAGGAATAATATGTTTTGATGCACTTTCCACTAAGAAAATGACCACAAAATTGAGAACTATAAGGCGCTCAAAGATCATCTAGAGGAGTTGGCCCATGCTGGGCATTTGAATGAATACATTGAGAAGAAATCTGACCAGGTCATTGCTTATGACGTCTAAAAACCAAACAACATCCTGGATGATGAGATGGGACATGAGTTCACGGTCATACATGGGGTGTTCGATCTCAAGAAAATTCAAGGTAACGTTGCTAGAATAGAGCTCAAGAAGGTCAAAGTCGTGACGAAGGCATTTCGGATAGATTCCTCCAAAAGACATGGTAGAAAGAGTTGGTGACCAGAGGATATCGACTATGATAAAGATATCATTTTCAATGAGGAGGATTTGGTTGGGGTAAGAACCTAACACCACGATGCATTGGTAATCACTCTCAAAATCATGAACTGGGATGTGGGCAAGTTACTAGGGGACCAAGAGAGCTCTTCAGAGGTGATATACCTTGATATCTTTCACAAGCTCAAACTCAAGATGTCAGATCTTAAGGAGGAGACCGTGCCTCTGGTCAGCTTTTTATGGAAGATGTCCATGCATTTTGGAGAAGTAGTCCTACCGGTGAGGGCATGGATTATTTCAAAGCTAATAGAGTTTTTGGTAGTGGATATTGATTTACCATATGACATTTTATGAATAAGGTGGCATCCTACCATTATAGATGTCCCTTCTACTTACCACCAAAAGCTCAAGTGTATAATATATTGGGGCATGATGGAGATAAGAAGTGATCAAGCCATTTCTCAGAAATGCTACATTACCACCATTAGACCCAAAAAAGGAAAAGAAAAAAGATAAAGAGTTTATTTCGGAAATAACCCATGATGGAACTACTCCATTAAACTAGAAACTAAGTCACAGCTGACCAGGAGTGGGTAAAACTAGGAGCCACCTAGACAGGGCTATTAAAACATAAAGGAGGTTATTTTTTATGAAAGCCAGCTAGAGAGAAAATTTGTGATCATAACAACATTGACCGACCTTGAGAGGGGTAATTACTTTCCTTCCTGAAATGACGCTTGAACGTATTCACATGGGAGCTATACGACATACCGAGAATTGATCATGTGATTGCTTGTCATCGTCTACACGTAGATCCGACATTCAAGACGATCATATAGAAGGATCATCGAACATTCCCAGAGAAGGTAAATGCAGTAGAAGAGGAAGTAGGGACATTTCTGAAGGCAAGGTCAATTGAATAATTTCAATTCTCGAAGTGGCTCTCAAACCCGATCATAGCTCGCAAGAGATGCAGAAGTTGAAGTGCCTGTACAGACTTCAGTAAACTCAACAGGGCCTATCCCAAGGACTGTTTACCCCTACTAAAGATATACCAGTGGTGGATGTCATAGCAGCCCATGAATAGATGAGTTTTCTAAACGCTTACTTAGGGTACCACCAAATTCCTCTACACTACACCAAATCATGCGAATGGTCATGCCTAGTTGGTCACGGCCCAATTCCGTGACCAGCTGGTTCCGAACTTGGTCCGTGACCTTCTTAATTTTTTGGCATGACCATATTCATTACCACACTGAGTCATGGATGCTCTGGAAGTGGTCACGGCCCAAATACCGGACCACTTTGGGTCACAGACTTGGGACGTGACCATGTCGTGACCATATTGGAGCCAAATTCGTGCCAAATTCCCTCCAATCTTGGTCACGAACTTGAGTAGTGATCATAGGCATAACGAAGTACAAAACACACACAATCATGGTCACGGATGGAGGCTGTGACCATTTCTTGGCGTAGGTCACGGCTATGGGTCATGACCATACCTCATTCAGGTAGTGGTTTTGATGGAAGAATGGTCGCACATGGTGGGTTATGACTCTAGGCAGTGACCAGGTTCAATCCAGCAAGACCTTCACCTCATTTATTGGTCGTGCATGGTGGGGACTTTAAGTTGTGACCAGGTTCAGAACTTAAAACAAAACACCCGCTGCAATTTCATTTTCGTCGAACCATTTCAGTGTCTAAAGGCTGTGCGATTTGTACGATTTCATAAAGATTTGTCTAAAGGTACGGTTGTATGTATAGATTCATTCTATTGCATTTCGATTTCACTTCAATTTGTGCGATTTCATCATTTTTATCTACAGCCCTAATTTCTGTGTATGTATGTATAGATTTATGTTTGTATGTGTGTATGTGTGTGTATGCACATATTTATGTGTATATGTATGTTTATGTGTGTAACTCTGAATAAATAAATTGTTTTTATGTCAATAAATTCTAGATTGTATGTGTGCGTATAGATTTTATGTGTGTGTATGTATAGATTTGTGTAAAAAAAATATTACGGTTTAGTAAACCCTAAATTTTATGTGTGTATGTATAGATCATGTCAATAAACCCTAGATTCTATGTGTGTGTATGTATAAATTATTCCAATAAATCCTAGATTGTATGTGTATGTATTTCTTTTTGGACAAAATATTATTCAAAAACCTAGACATTATATTTTTTTTTTTGACAATATTATTCGAAATCCTAAACATTATATTTTTTTTGACAAAATATTATTCAAAACCCTAGACATTATATTATTTTTGACAAAATATTATTAAATGCATTCTTAATAAGTAAAAAAAAATTACATTTACCTTGTCGTGATTTTATTGGGGGTTATATGCGTGCCATCATATTATATTGGGGGGTATATTCATGTCGTGATTTTTTGGACTACAATAAGTGTGTAAGTACTACAATATGTGATTTTTTACATCTACCTTCTACAATAGTGTTTATGTATGGGTTGTTTCTTTGCACTATCATATGTGTGTACTTACAGTGTGTGTTTCTCTTGATTCTACACTTTGTATGTTTATTGAATAGATAATACACATATGCTTTTAAACTCTCTCATAATAAACCCTAACAAAATGTGTTATAAACAATTACGGCGGGTTGTTGTTAGGATTTCACATCAATGAGATCCAAAATGCAAGGGGTTAAGAGGAGGGTAGTGATGAATCAAAACCTTAATCAAAGTAATATAACCTTATACGTCATATGTTTGAATTAATAGTTATTAATTAATTAGAGCACTTAATAATAGGACTCGTATTCATGCCCTTGTATACTTTTCCCAGGAAAAATGAGGCACGGTGATAATTACTATCAACACGAGTGGGACAGGTTGCAATTAGACCGCACGCATAACTCTTTTATTAGTGTGTGCCATATAGAGGGTACTCCTATTTATTGGCATGGAAATAAAAAGATCGAACAATTTAATTACCTTGTAAATCGCGGAGTTGATCTCCAACATGATTACATGTTCTATCGTATTCTATTTTCTCTACCGAAAAACTGGTATGCCGTTATACAAAATATATTTCACACACATAATCCCGACATAGCCTTGTCCTTGGTTACATTGTTGGAGAAGGCGAAAAAAATCCACCTGTTATGGATACAACTGTGTACAAAGAGCATTACCATATATTGTGCTGTCTCGCGCCACATGCACGTAAAATTGAATCTTTCCAATAAGTTGAGAAATATTGGATTCCGAGTTCATGTCATGGATATCTACACATCAATCATAGATACCCTTCCTCCTATTTGGCCACGAGCAAAAATTCATAGGTTCTTAAAAACTAATACCGAATGGATGGAGATCAGACACATTGAACTTATTCTAAAGTTTTAGTCTGAAAAGGTATCTATCTCTCTCTCTCTATATATATATATAGTCATAAGCTTGATTCATTAGTTATAATTTCATATTATTATAATTATTTAGTCACTTATAGTTTTTCATTTTTGTAGATAATGTCGAGAGGAAACAACCCAATGGTACCAAGTGACAAGGTGACACCACAACGAGGTTCACCATCTCTTGCAGAACCCGAATTCTCAACACCAATGGCTGAGAAATTTACAAATCCACCAATGATTCACTCCTCACCAAGTCCAACTCCAATTGCTCCTACACCCTAATCTCACACTCCCGTTGCTCCAACGCCCCCATCCAGCACTCCCGATGCCTCCCGCTCAAATGAAAAGAAGCCTATTGGGTTCTCCCTTCTCGGGAATAACTCGACGGGTGATAGGAATGACGTACTGAACTTTAAATCCCGGCGTTTGTCGCTGTACACAATGAACATAAGAGTCAGTGGACCAGACAATTGGAGCCTTGTTGATCAAGTTGTCAAAGATGACATACATGATCAACTCTGCAAGCACTTATCATTTCCTGACCATTCCAAGAATAGGGTTCTATCTCAGGTTGATGAAGGATTAAGGACATACAGGAAAAACCTTCAGAAGAAACATTTCCCGAAAGCGGAAGCAACCTCAGATATTTTGGCTTTAAAAGAGAGAGTTCCTCCCAATGTTGAAATGCCGTTGGAGCAGTGGAATAATTTTTTAGAGAATGGGGCAAAGGAGAAAAAGTTGGTCCAGAGGTATCAAAACCAAAAAAATAGGGCACTAAAAACTGATATCCATAGGCTGTGATCCAAATCATATGATGATTTGAAGAATGAATGGGAGAGTAGGACAAAGGATGGTCCAGATGCCAGTAAAAACTCAAATCATTCCAACTTATTTGTTCATTCTCGATGGGACAAAGATAATAAATTCCCGTCGCATTTGACTAAGACGCTGGAATCAATAGAGACCATCAGGAGTCAATCTGATTCGATCCCTAATAATGGCTTTGACCTTGAAAATGATGCCCGGATGACCTTTGGAAAGGATAAAAGGGGGAGGATGAGAGGTGTTGTCTCACATATGCCAAAAATAAAACTTTAACACACTGCACCTATTGTGGACGAGATTTCTTCGATCAATAATTGTATCTCATCTGAAAAGAAGCACCAGTTGAAGACCGATGGGGATGTCCATGAGATTAAAAATACTCTGGGATTATTGACGAATCAAATTGGTAAACTTGTGAACTTTTTTGAAAGTTATAGGCCCCCAATGCCTCCTCAAGGTTACCCTTACCCTACTCCAACTCAAGGTTTCACATATCCTTCCCCTCCAACATTCCCCTCCCAAATGCCTCATCTTCCAATATTACCCTCTAAAATGCCTCATCCTACAACATTCCCCTCCCCTGCGCCTTCGTCAGTCACGGGAGTTCGATCATCGTCAACAACTCACGGTGACTATGGCGAAGAGTACTATATATATATATATATATATATAAGCCTGTAAATTGAGCCGAGCAGGCCCGAAGCCCGCTTGCTCGGCCAACTAAATTTGGGTCGAGCTTTTATTGAGTTTGAGCCGAGCCGAGATATTAAGCCCGAATTTAATTTGAGCCGAGCGCGAGCGAAGCACTTTCAAGCCCGAACTAGGCTCGGTCCGAAATAATCTATCTATCTGTGTGTGTGTGTGTGTATATATAAATATATATATATATATATATATATATATATATATAATTATTTTATTTTCTATGATATGTAAAAAATATTTTAAAACAAAATAATTTTTATAATTTTATCCTTATGCAAATAAACTATTGGAAATAAACTATTGGACTTAATATTAAAGAAACAAAAATAAGGTGGGTCATTTATTAATTTACTTTACTTAATCTTACGGGACTTGTCAATATTAGTGCTGAAATTTGTTTTTTTTAGTGCTGAAATCCCTTATTTTAGTGCTAAAATGTGATTTTTTAATGCTGAAATGTCAATATTAGTGTTGAATTCTATAGTGCTGAAATGTATTTTTTATTGCTAACATATGTTTTTTATTGCTGAAATATGAATATTTATTATTAAAATAAATAAATATGTATTGGAATATTCAATTCGGGCCGGCTCAAATCGGGCTCGAAGCCCGATTTACTTTGTGAGCCGAGCTTGAGCCAAGAACTCTAAAGCTCGTTCGGGCCGAGCTTGAGCTTGAGCCAAGTAAATCAAAATCGGGTCGAGCTTGATCAACCACAAGCTCGGCTCATAGAGCCCGATTGACAGGCCTATATATATATATATATATATATATATAACAAATAACGAGGGTGAAAAGATAATAAGTAATAAGTAATCGTATACAAGTTGATTTAGATGGTTCTCGTTATTATAATCTAGGCAGGTGTAAATTTACACTAAATTAACTTGTATACGATTACTTATTAACTTTTCACCCTCGCTACTTGTTACTATAAACTTTACTACCTAATAAATGAAACATACATACCACAATCACGTGAGAGGCACCGACACCTCACATGGGACATAGGCTTAAAAACATGGGACTGAGAAGTGAAAAAATTATTTTAAAATAACTAGGCATAGCCTTAAAAACATGGCGTAAGAGGAGGAAATCTCGAAACAACCCCCAAATGTAACTCGTAGGAATTAACTGCGCGATCGCGGGACTCTCGGTCTGAGAATTCGACGATAATTTAAAAATATCTAGACTTAGGCTTAAAAACATGGCGTCAAAGGGGAAAAGCCCAAAACAACCCCCTAACGTCCCCGTGAGAGGTCCTAACACCTTGCATGGGACCAATGTAACTCGTAGGAACTGGTCACGCGATCATGGTACTCCCAATTTGAGAATACGAGGATAATTTGCAAATATCTAGACTTGGGCTTAAAAACATGGCATTAGAGGGGGAAGCCCGAAACATGAAGATTCATATATAGAGAACTCTTAGGGTTTATGTTCCGTGCTTTAGCTATATATGACTTCATCTAGTTGGACTTCAATTTTGACAAAATTATTCGTGTAAGTAGGGGGAGTGTCATTACCTCCGCCAAGCTCCTACTGTTATCTACTTCATCTCGGCAATCAACTGAATCATTCAATACTGCATAAGGTTGTTTCTCACACCCTCTATGGCTCATAGGATTTATATTTAGTCACTTAGGACATCACTCGACATTTCATATTATTTTGGATTACAACTGGCACCGGATTTTCTAAACGATGTCGCCATAGCGCCCATGTTTTGTCTAAAACCAAAGATGGTATTTTTTGTAGCATTTTTAGTACGCATTTGGTACAACAATTGGCACAACACGTGTCTTGATTTTGGCACACCATTTTATGTTTCTTGTTTGACCGTTCGATTTTTTTATCAAAAGCTTGTATTGATTTAATTTAATCCTCGTGAATCCTTTTTTCACCAATCAAAGAACTCTTATTATGTCTATAAATAGCAGCCTTCAGCCTCATTAAAAATCACCCGAGAAAATTCATTTTTAAGCGGAAGCTCTGCTGAAATATTTTGAGAGAGATTATACACCTGCTACAAAGATTTATCTTAAGAGTGTATACATTGACCAAGGATGTTTCTAATCAATATTTTCAAAATCTTGAGGTGTCAAGCTTGGATTTTTTTTCATAACATCATCTCTCCGTTCTTATTGATTTTTCAATTTGAAAAATGAGCTTGTGAGTATCTCTAATTGTAGTTCTTGTATTGTTTGTTCATTTAGATCTATTATCTATTAGATCTATTTTATTGTAGTGTATTTATGAAATATATTTTATATATATAAACACTACACACACGAACAATATACTTGTGGTATTAAGTCTGATTTTCAAAACTGTTGGTATTGTGATTGATTTATTTTTCTTAGATCTATTTCTGAAAAAAATCTTGTACACAAATCTGATCTGTTTTATAACTTTGATTATTTTGATATGTTCTAAATTAGTGCTTAATTAAAGCGTTTTGTTTTAATTGAATTTAGAAAACTTGGTTCATTATATTCGTTTTATTAGGTTTAGACATTTAAACCTGTGGAGGAATAAATTGTAGAAATCTAAAATATGATTCGATTTTATTCTTGCATGAACTATATAATTGATGATTTGAGAACGTAGAACTGAGTAGACTAAATCAAAGAATGTCATATTGTTGAACTGTTTGGACTGAACTTATGTATATATATATATATATATATATATTTGAGATTAATATTGATTTAATCTAAATATTCTTTAAGACAGTTGCATGATATTTTCAGTCTTGTTATTTATGTATATGATTTCTTGGTTGTTTTAGTGATTTTCAGGAACTAATCTTCATTGTGCATATCACTTAGAAAATCACTCACTTACACCTATTTACGCAGACATATTTTGGTGTGAATATCTGAACAAGTCTAGTGTTCAAGATTTAAAAGAACATAAAGCTTTTCAAAACTGTATTGAAAGTAAAAAAGACTTCACTAAAGTTGACACAAGACTTGTGAAGATATATAGGAGATATATTCTGTTGCATTGCATTTGGTGTGTATCATTTAAGTGTGGGTGTGTCATCTAGGATAGAACACCGCACACAAATACATCATTAAAAAATAAAACACAATAGGCACTGAGCTAATTTTGAGCTAGAAGAGCAAGAGGGAGAAGTTGTGAACTGTAGAACACAATAGCAAGTAGGGGCAGACTTAAAGAGAGAGAAGAATAAAAAAAATTAGGGCGAAGTCTTGGTCGTGTGAGGTAATAGCTACATCTATCTTCTTTAGTTGTCGTGTTTGTTGATTGTAACTCGTTCCTGTTGTTTTTATTGTTTTAGTGGAAGTAGATTAGGTGACTCCTATAGGGGTCCGTCATTTTTCCCTGCGAGGGGTTTTTGCGACGTAAAATAAATACCTTGTGCTTTACTTTACAGATTGGTAATATCTCACCTCATACGAAAAGGTAGGTTTAATACTAGAAACGCACCTAATTAATTGAATCATATGTATCTATTTTGAAGCATGGTTAACTCAAGATAATAATTAGGACTATTATTAGACTTAGCAAACAAAAACCTATTTTAGCAAAGTTAGCGATTCAAGAAAAGTTTGAATTGGTCCCTGTAACACCCCGTATTTTTGTGCATTTAATATTTAATTAATTCGATAATTTAAAATTACTTGTGTGTCGTAATTTTAAGTGAATTAATTTTGACAATATATTTATTCAAATATTAATCGGGGAGTGAATGGTTAATATTTAGGAAAATTTAATTACTAAGTGAATAGTACTATTTATTTACGTCATTCCGAGTATTAGTGACGGGGTATGTACTTATCTTAGCTGGGAGTCGATACAGACTAACTTGGGTGTGAGATAAGGATTTTTTATAAATTAATTTGAATACCAATTTAGAGTGTACGGTTGAGTCCGAATGGGTCGAGATAGTCGAAAAAGTGTACTCGGGGGTAGTAAACGGGTCACGGGACGATTTTAGGCATAGCCAGGCCCACACGGGGGTATTTGGGTCACTTGGGCTTGGCCCATTAGGCCAAAAACAGGATGTAGCCTAATTACCTAATTAAAAGAAAAAGGGGAACGACTGATGTGAAATTAGGAAACACTTAGTGGGAGAGGAAAACCTAAGAGAGAGTTAAAGGCAATTTGGGGGACAAAGGAAAGAGCAAAAAGAGGGGATTTCATTGTCAATCTTGGAATTCACAACTACGATTCAGACCCTACGAATCATAAGGCAAGTGGTTAACTTGCTATAGCATTTAATTTGATTTTTGATTCATATTTATGTGATTTGAGAAATCAAAATTCTTTTGGGGATGTAAAGGGTATAAACATGGGGGTTTTGTAGACTAATATTCTGAATTCCTAAATTGTGTAGCAATTGATGTATAATCTGAGATTTGTATATAAATCTGGTAATATGTGTAAACCCAGATAAATTATAAACGAAATTTAGATACGGATTTGATGTTGAAATGGGTGAACGAATAAAAATGGATTTCTCCCCAATTTATGAAAAATAGTAGAAAATGTAAATTAAATGGTGTTTCTGGACTTTATGGGGGCCACTTATGAGGTTTTTGGTATATATTGTTGATGGGAAGACTTGGGTTTTACTGTAGAAGAAGTTAGGGTTTGGATCTTTTCGTCCATGGTTGAAACAGAAGGGGGAAGAAGACGATGACATGTACGATCGATCGATCGAGGGTCGGGGATCGATCGATCGATGGTCGGTAATTTCTGGCAGTTCGGATAGTTTATATATACAAGAGGAATTAAAATTAAATTTCCTTCCAGGCCTTATTTAACGAGAAATAAATATAGGACATTCAATATAATTAATTATGAGGGAAAATTAATTAGGATTTGGAGGAAATTTATGTGTGTCACGCCATGATTAAAATTTTGGGAATAATATTTCAAGATAATTAAATACGGATTGAGTGGGCGAGTCCGGGTATATGGGTTGAGTGATACCAAGGCATTATATTTATTTAGGGTGAAAGCTAAATAATTTGCAGTCGGGAATTTAGACTTGGGTATTATTTTATTTCGGGCCACGAGACTAAGTCCGAATATATTGGTTGGGGCGACACCAAAAGTAATTTACTTAATTAATGTGTGAATTAATTAATAATTAGAGTTAGGCCATAAACTCATAATATTTTGAATAGGCTCGTGTTACTGACTTAGTACACGGGATAGCCGGGATAGTTTATTTTATATATATACGCTGTGCGATAGTATATATATATATATATGGTGTGTGCATTAGTATCAGTGGCTAGATATTATTATTATATCGACTCTAGTGCTATAGGAGGGGGGTTGCGCGTAGTGGATGAATCCCCTAGCTTGAGGAGTAGGGAGAGTATATTCCGAGGTCATGTCATCCATTATATGGGTGAGGGACATCTCACTTTCAGGGAAGGAATATGATCGCCTCCAATTTTTATGTATTATCCAAGTTAGTGAACGATTCTGACTTGGGGTAACTAGGTTATGTGAATATGCCTAGTGGGGTAGCACTTTAGAGAATTTACATCTGATGAGTTATTACTCGGGAGGATGTTTAGTATTAATTATTATTTCAGCATGTTTGTGAATGTTGTAATATAATTATACGTATATAATGAGGTAAATAATTATATACGAGTAAATTAATATAGGCCGTGAATTGTATTAGATATATAATGGGTGTGAAAGTTATATGAAATTTAAAAAGGGAAGTGATTAATTAAGTTAATGTTGATAACAACTTAGATATCATCATTATGGCACGCTCGGTTAGAGTAGGGTGGTTGCAAGGGGATTATATCAGTTATCTAGTCATGAGATAAATAACTAGGTAAATTAATCAAGGCGTTAGTAGTGCACATTAGAGGAGGGGTGAGGATGTCTTCAAGGGAGTGCGATACTAACTAAAATATGGAGAGCATGCATATTTACTTATTACTGCAAGTTAATCATTTTCTAAATTTTTTCCAAATGTTTTGGGTACTAACCCTTGCTATAAAAACTTTTAAAAACCTTTTAGGTGTCCAGCCACAAGGACGCCAGGCTTGGGTCATTCTAGGGATCCGTTGCTACAACATGTGTGGATGTTGTGGGAGTTTTATAGGCGTCTCGTTCTTTTCATTCTTAGTTTAGAGACTTCCTATCAGTTATTCGAGCATATTGCTCACAGTTTTATTTCAGTACTTATGCCAGGCCTGTTGAGATTTATTACTTGTCTTTACTTTTGTTGGATTTTGAACCGATGGTTTATTCGGTAAGTTAATTAATTGTGAATGGTTGATTTCAGCTAATGGTGATTGTTTATATTATTCTTTTTCCACGTGAGTATTTAATTTTAGTTAATGAAAGATAAAAGAAACTTGACACCAATCTATTTTTCTCACTTAGGTTGTTAGTAATTAAAAAGGTGGCAGTGATGCTAAGAATGAACCAGCTGAGAAACCTATTTTAATTTAATTTAGGATTGATCACCCAGGGTTAATTAGGCGAGGTGTCACAGATGGTATCAGAGCATCAGGTTCTAGTGTCCTTAGGATCTGTGCGGCTTACTACGTTTCAGTATAGCTTTCGGTTGTTATAGATCCCTATTATCAGGACTGTTGATTCATTTTTCGCTGGTGAGATATCATATTTTTTCTATTTGCTTTTGTATAAATTGTGTACTTATATGGTTTGATCTATTTTCAGATGCCACCGAAGAGGCAGAGAGCAGAGAGGGATGAGGATAGGGATGAGCTCAGGCAGGCTCATCAGGAGCCACAGGTACCGCCACCACCACCACCCGAGTTGATCTCCACTACTCAGGTGGCAGTGATAGTAACTCAGGCAGTCGAGACAGGGATGCGAGATATGGCAGCTCATTTTCCACAGCCCCAGGCACCATCTCCAGTGGCACCAACAGCTCAATCTCCAGTGGGGCCACCGTCTTAGCAGCGGGTTAAGGAGACCTTTCAGAAGGGTCACCCACCCGAGTTTCGGGGTAGCATCGATGTGCTAGAGGCTTGTGACTGGAAGAAGAATATTCAGCGCCATCTATGCATACTAGAGTGTACCGATGTGAAAAAATAGATGCTTGCTACCTTTCGTCTGTTGGGGGCAACCTTATAGTGGTGGAAGTCAGTTGCCACTATTGAGAAGCAGGATTTGATGACGATATCCAAATTTTGGGTGCGGTTCGATAGCAAATACTTCCCACAAGCAATAGAGGCTGAGATGAGGAAGAATTTCAATGAGTTAGTACAGGGTGACCGGTCAGTGGAAGAATATAAGGAAGAGTTCACCCGTTTGGCGAACTTTGTGCTAAATGAGGTGAGCGATGAGGATTGAAAGAAGTCGAGGTCCATGGATGGCTTAGCCTGGAGGATCAGGCAACATTTGATTGGGAATACCGCGTTAGTGACGTATACAGATGTCGTTAATTCCTCCCTTGTACATTTCTAGGAACATCGCTTTCATGCGAAGGGAAGCAAGAGAGTAGAGGAGCCGAGCCAACAGGGCAAGGCAGTTACTAGTGGTGACACGAGTGGTACTCAGCAGCAGACTAGCAGTCAGCAGGGGAATCAAGCTAAGAAATTTAGTCCTGGTGGGTTTCGACCGGGAGGACAGAGGTTCAGGTAGGGGCAGCTGGGCCCAAATTAGCAGCAACAGGTTCCTCAGGGCTGTCAGGGCCAAGGGAACAATGGGGGAGGCCAACAGGGCCAGCCACATCAGGGCCAATGATAGGGGGACATTCATACACGATGTTTTGTTTGTGTCCAGCCAGGACACTTGAAGAGAGAGTGCCCGCAGAGGGGAAGAGGTCATCAGCAGGGTGCCAACAGGGGCAACAGGGGCAAATGCTGTCGGTAGCACCAGTTCCACCCGCCCCACATCAACAGGGGGAAATACACTACGAGCGTTTGTATAACGTTTGGTATGTTCCCAATCCTTTAGCACAGCAGGCACCACCAGCAGTTTAAGGTATATTTCTCATGCATGGTCATGAAGGTAGTATACTTTTTGACACGAGAGCATCGCATTCATTCATTAAATCTAATTTTGCTAAATGGTCGGGGTTGCTAGAGACCACGAATAGTCTTCGTATATGTGTAGAGTCACTAGTAGGCAGTGAGGATTTGATTCAATCGATTTTTAGGGGGGTGGACATTTTGATTGAGAGGCTTAGTTTAGCAGCAGACCTCTTAGTGTTAGATATGGAGGGGTACGATGTCATCCTCGGTATGGATTGGTTGGTAAGTTATCGAGCAACTATGGATTATTCCGAGAGGACAATCGTATTCTCCATTCCGGGACAGGAGATGTTCCTAATAGCGATGCCGCTACCTGAGGTAGGGTCGCGCACACACATGTATTACATCGAGGAGGAAACCTCACAGGAGGTGTTGGTTCCATTGGACTTAATCCCAGTAGTGAGGGACTTTGAGGATGTGTTCCAAGAAATAACAGGGTTTCCACGCAGCAGGGAAATCGAATTTGTGATCGATTTAGCACCAGGGACGAGGTCGATTGATCGAGCCCCATATCGTATGGCACCTTCAGAGATGCGTGAGTTGAGAGAGCAGATTCAGCAGCTCCTGGGTCAAGGTTTCATCCGATGAAGTACATCACCATGGGGTGCACCGGTGTTGTTTGTAAAGAAGAGGGATGGTTCACTTCGGTTATGCGTGGACTATAGGGAGATGAACAAGGTGATGATACGGAATAAGTATCCATTACCTAGGATTGATGATTTATTTGACCAATTGAGAGGGGCGTCTTACTTCTCCAAGGTCGACTTGAGGTCAGGGTATCATCAACTGCGTATCCGAGAGGAGAATGTTCCCAAGATCGGTTTCCTGTCGTGGTATGGATCTTACGAGTTTAGGGTGATTCCATTCGGGCTCACCAATGCACCAGTAGTGTTCATGGACATCATGAATAGGGTTTTCAGGGAGTATCTCGATCAATTTGTTATCGTGTTCATTGATGATATCCTGATCTACTCGCGCACCGAGGAGGAGCACACAGAGCATCTGCGTATGGTTCTACACACACTGCGGGATCACCGACTCTATGCCAAATTCGGGAAGTGTGGATTTTGGCTGCAGGAGGGGAAGTTTCTTGTCCACGTGGTTTCAGACCGGGGTATTATGGTGGATCCGAGTAAGGTGTCAGCGGTGAGGGAAGGGGACAGCCCACGACACCGACCGAGGTGTGCAGTTTTATGGGATTGGCACCTAGAGCTAGCAACGGTCATTTTTGCCTTATGGATATGTAGACACTATCTACTGAGGGAACAATTCACCTTATTCACGGATCACAAGTCACTTCAGTATCTCTTTACACAGAAGGATCTGAATATGAGGCAGAGGCGGTGGCTAGAATTCGTGAAACACTACCAGTTTGATATTCAGTATCATCCTGGTAAGGCTAATGTGGTAGCAGACGCATTGAGTCGAAGAACAACTGGGGAAATATCAAAAATCTAGAAAGCAAAGTGGATAGATCTTAGATTAGGATGATTTAGCCAGGGCCTGCATGTCAGTAATATCCATCAGACCTGAGATCATTATGTGGGTTGTGAGGGCTCAGGCAGAGGATCAGATCTGCCGGGATAGGGTGAGCTAGTTATTAGCCGAGGGAGCATAGGGTTACTCGATCAACTCGAAAGGAGGGTTACGCCTTAATGGGAGGTTAGTTGTTACAGAGGATAAGGAGTTAAGTCACGCTATTATAACAGAGTCCCGTGGTTCGAGGTTTGCGGTACATCCCGGTGGGGATAAAATGTACCAGGATATGAGGAGGCGGTATTGGTGGAAAAAAATGAAAGGGACATAGCAGATTTTTTCTTGAAATGTTCCACGTGTCAGCTCATGAAAGTTGACCATCAGAGACCATCAGGGATGCTATAGCCGTTAGAAATTCCTGTGTGGAAATGGGAGAGCATCTCCATGAACTTCATTACAGGGTTACCTGCATCGCAGAGGGGTCACGATTCCATATGGGTCATTGTGGATCAGTTAACCAAGGTGTCCCACTTCCTGCCGGTCTGCACGAACTTTGAGACGATGCGTTATGCACATATATTCATAGCAGGGATTGTTAAGATGCACGGGGTGCCGATAAATATTGTGTCCGGCAGAGACAAAATTTTGGTGGCACACTTTTGGCAGAGCTTTCAGGAGGCCATGGGCATGGAGTTACGTTTGAGTATGGCCTATTGCCCACAGACCGACGGGCATACTGAAAGAGTCAACCAGATACTGGAAGACATGCTCAGAATGTGCATTTTAGAATTTGGGGGAGGTTGGGAGAAATTTCTTCCTTTGGTAGGTTCACGTATAACAACTCTTACCCATTCACGATTGGCATGGCACCGTTCGAGGCACTGTACGGGAGACCTTTTCGTTCACCATCTTGTTGGTTAGAGGGGGGACAACAAGCTATTAGGGCCGGAGATTTTCCAGGAGACGTCTGCCAAGATAGAGTTAATCCGAGGGAGGATTTGGATAGCTCAAGATAGGCAGAAAAGTTATGCTGATGATTCATGAAAACATGTGGAGTTAGAGGTTGGGGGCCATGTATTGGTCCGGGTGTCCCCTACGAAAGGGGTGATGAGGTTCGGGGAGAAGGGTAAGTTAGCACTGAGGTATGTGGGACCTTTCCCTATCATTGAGAGGGTGGGACCGGTAGCATATAGACTGGGATTGCCAGAGCATCTTCAGCGAATACATGACGTGTTCCATGTGGCATCGCTGAAGAAATATCGAAGGAGTTAGAGACCCTTATGGCATATTATACTCGAGGAAATTGATTTACAACCAGACATCTCATATGATGAGAGAGCAATGGCTATTCTGGATCGTAGTGAGCGGAAGTTACGATCCAAGGTTGTTCCACTAGTTAACGTACAGTGGGGTCATCACAACATTGACAAGTCTACCTGGGTGCGAGAGGAGGATATACGGGAACAATATCCAGAGTTATTCACCACAAGTACGACCTAATTGCGGGGACGAAATTTCTTTGTAAGGGGGGAGTATGTAACACCACGAATTTTTGTGCATTTAATATTTAATTAATTCGGGAATTTAAAATTACTTGTGTGTCGTAATTTTAAGTGAATTAATTTTGACAATATATATTCATATATTAATCGGGGAATGAATGGTTAATATTTAGGGAAATTTATTTACTAAGTGAATAGTAATAATTTATTTACGTCATTCCGAGTATTAGTGACGGGGTATGTTCTTATCTCAGCCGGGAGTCGGTACAGACTAACTTGGGTGTGAGATAAGGATTTTTAATAAATTAATTCGGATGCCAATTTAGAGTGTACGATTGAGTCCGAATGGGTCGAGATAGTCGAAAAAGTGTACCCGGTGATAGTAAACGGGTCACGGAACATCTTTAAGCATAGCCGGGCCAACACGGGGGTATTTGGGTCACTTGGACTTGGCCCATTAGGCCAAAAACGGAATTTAGCCTAATTACCTAATTAAAAGAAAAAGGGGAACGGATGATGTGAAATTAGGAAACACTTAGTGGGAGAGGAAAACCTAAGAGAAAGTTAAAGGCAATTTGGGGGAAAAAGGAAAGAGCCAAAAGAGGGGATTTCATTGTCAACCTTGGAATTCACAACTTCGATTCAGACCCTACGAATCATAAGGCAAGTGGTTAACTTGATGTAGAATTTAATTTTCTTTTCGATTCATATTTATATGATGTGAGAAACCAAAATTCGTTTTCAGATGGAAAGGGTATAAACATGAGGTTTTTGTAGACCAATATTCTGAATTCCTAAATTGTGTAGCAATTAATCTATAATCTGAGATGTGTATACATGTCTGGTAAGATGTGTAAACCCAGATAAATTAGAAACGAAATTTAGATATGGATTTGATGTTGAAATGGGTTAAGCAATAAAAATGGATTTTTCCCCAATTTATGAAAAACAGTAGAAAACGTAAATTACATGGTGTTTGTGCACTTTATGGGGGTCCCTTATGAGGTTTTTGGTATATATTGTTAATGGCAAGACTTGGGTTTTACTATAGAAGAAGTTAGGGTTGGAGCTTTTCGTCCATGACTGAAACAGAAGGAGGAAAAAGACGATGATCTGTACGATCGATCGATCGAGGGTTGGGGATCGATCTATCAATGGTCGGTAATTTCTGGCAGTTCAGCCAATTTATATATATAAGGGGAATTAAACTTAAATTTCCTTCCAGGCCTTATTTAACGAGAAATAAATATAGGACATTCAATATAATTAATTATGAAGGAAAATTAATTAGGATTTGGAGGAAATTTAAGTGTGTCACACCATGATTAAAATTTTGGGAATAATATTTCAAAATAATTAAATATGGATTGAGTGGGCGAGTCCGGGTATATGGGTTGAGTGATACCAAGGCGTTATATTTATTTATGGTGAAAGCTAAAAAATTTGGAGTCGGGAATTTAGACTCGGGTATTATTTTATTTCGGTCCATGAGAGTAAGTCCGAATATATTGGTTGGGGTGACACCAAAAGTAATTTAATTAATTAATGTGTGAACTAATTAATAATTAGAGTTGGGCCATAAACTCATTATAAATTGAATAGGCTTGTGTTACGGACTTAGTACACAGGATAGCCGGGATAGTTTTTTTTAATTATTTATATATATATATATATATATATATATATATATAAGGTGTGCGATAGTATATATATATGGTGTGTGCATTAATATTAGTGGCTAGATATTATTATTATATCGACTCTAGTGCTATAGGAGGGAGGTTGCACGTAGTGGATGAATCCCCTAGCTTGAGGAGTAGGGAGAGTATATTCTCAGGTCATAGCGTCCATTATATGGGTGAGGGGTATCTCACTTCCACGGAAGGAATATGACCGCCTCCAATTTTTATGTATTATCCAAGTTAGTGAGCGATTCTGACTTGGGGTAACTAGGTTATGTGAATATGCCTAGTGGGATAGCACTTTAGAGAATTTACATTCGGTGAGTTATTACTCGGGAGGATGTTTAGTATTAGTTATTATTTCAGCATGTTTGTGAATGTTGTAATATAACTATACGTATATAATGAGGTATATAATTATATACGGGTAAATTAATACAGGCCGTGAATTGTATTAGATATATAATGGGTGTGAAAGTTATATGAAATTTAAAAAGGGAAATTATTAATTGAGTTAAGGTTTATAATAACTTAGAAATCATAATTATGGCACGCTAGGTTAGAGTAGGGTGGTTGCAAGGGGATTATATCAGTTATCTAGTCATGAGATAAATAACTAGGTAAATTAATCAAGGCGTTAGTAGTGCACATTAGAGGAGGGGTGAGGATGTCTTCAAGGGAGTGAGACACTAACTAAAATATGGAGAGCATACATATTTACTTATTACTGCAAGTTAATCATTTGCTAAATGTTTTCCAAATATTTTGGGTACTAACCCTTGCTATAAAATCTTTTAAAAACCTTTTAGGTGTCCAGCCACAGGGACGGCAGGCTTGACTCATTCCAGGGATCCGTTGCTACAGCATGTGTGGATGTTACGGGAGTTTGATAGGAACCTCATTCTTTTCATTCCTAGTGTTAAAACTTCCTATCATTTATTCGAGCATGTTGTTCACAGTTTTATTTCAGTACTTATGTCAGACCTGTTGAGATTTATTACTTGTCTTTACTTTTGTTGGATTTTGAACCGATGGTTTATTCGGTCAGTTAATTAATTGTGAATGGTTGATTTCAGTTAATGGTGATTGTTTATATTATTTTATTTTCGTATGAGTGTTTATTTTTAGTTAGTGAAAGATAAAAAAAAACTTGGTACCAGTTTATTTTTCTCACTTAGGTGGTTAGTAATTAAAAAGGCGACAGTGATACTAAGAATGAACCAACTGAGAAACCTGTTTTAATTTAATTTAGGACTGATCACCCGAGGTTAATTAGGCGAGGTGTCACAGTACCCTCTTGAATAACATAGATAACTTGTAGGTAATGGGAGTTTATTTTGGTAAATTATTTTACTTCTGCATTATAGTCTATCATATAAGCCGTACACTCAAAACTGTTCCCGTATTGGCCCCTGAGAGGCACCAACACCTCGCACGGTACCAATGTAACTCATAGGCACTGATCGCGTGATCATGGGACTTCCAGTTTTAGAATAAAAGGATAATTTGAAAATATGAGGACTTATGATTAAAAACATGGCATTAGACGATAAAAACTCAAAACGGCCCCCGTATGGTCCCGTGAGAGGCACCAACACCTCGCACGGGACTAATATAACTCGTAGGAAGTGACCGTGCGATCACGATACTCTCGATTTGAGAATACGACGATAATTTTAAAATATCTAGACTTAGGCTTAAAACATGACACTAGAGGGGGAACCCCGAAACAAGCCCCAAACGGCCCCGTGAGAGGCACCAACATCTCACATCGGACCAATGTAACTTTTAGGAACTCACCATCTGGTCATAGGGATTTCAGTTTGAGAATACGATGATAATTTGAAAATATCTAGACGTAGGCTTAAAAACATGACGTCAGACGGTGAAAACCCGAAATAGCCCCCGAAAGGCCCCGTGAGAGGCACCGACACCTCGCACAGGAACTATGTAACTTGTAGGAACTGACCGCTTGGTCGTAGGACTCCCAATTTCAGAATATGATGATAATTTGAAAATATCTATAATTAGGCTTAAAACATGGAGCTAGCGGGGGAAACCCTAAAATAACCCCCAAACAGCCCAGTGAGAGGCACCAACACCTCGCACAGGACCGATGTAACTCATAGGAACTAACCGCGTGATCATGGGACTCCCAGTTTTAGAATACGAGGATAATTTGAAAATATGAGGACTTAGGATTAAAAACATGGCGTTAGATGATAAAAACTCAAAACTTCTTCCGTATGGACTCGTGAGAGGCACCAACACCTCGCATGGGACCGATGTAACTCGTATGAACTGATCGCGTGATATCGGTATTCCTGGTTTGAGAATACAACGATAATTTGAAAATATCTAGACTTAGGCTTAAAACTTGGTGTCAGAGTGAGAAAACTCGAAACAGCCCCCAAGCGGTCCAGTGAGAGGCACTTACACCTCGCACGAGACCAATGTAACTCGTAGGAACTGACCGTCGGGTCAAGGGGCTTTCGGTTTGAGAATACTAGACTTGGGCTTAAAACATGGTATTAGAGGGGGAAAGCCCGAAACAGTCCCCGTAATGGCCCGTGAAAGGCACCAACACCTCGCACGGGACTAATGTAACTCGTAGGAACTGATCGCGTGATCACGGGACTCCCAGTTTTAGAATACAAGGATAATTTGAAAATATGAGGACTCAGGATTAAAAACATGGAGTTAGATAAAAAAAAAACTCAAAACGGCCCCTGTATGGCCCCGTGAGAGGCATCCACACCTCGCATGGGACCAATGTAACTTGTACGAACTGACCGTGCGATCACGATACTCTCAATTTTAGAATACAACAGTAATTTGAAAATATCTAGACTTAGGCTTCAAACATGGCGCTAGAGGGGGGGAACCTTGCACGAGAAAATTATAACTTTTAGGAACTTACCATCTGGTCACGGGGTTTTCAGTTTGAGACTATGATGATAATTTGAAAATTTCTAGACTTTGGCTTAAAAACATAGCGTTAGAGGGCGAAAACCCAAAATAGCCCCCGAAAGGCCCCGTGAGAGGCACCGACACCTCGTATTGGGAAATGTAACTCGTAGGAACTGATCGCGTGGTCACAGGACTCCCGATTTAAGAATAGGACGACAATTTTAAAATATTTGAATTTAGGCTTAAAATATGGTGCTAGAGGGGGAAACTTCGAAACAACTCCCAAACGGCCACGTGAGAGGCACCAACACCTCGCACGGGACTAACGTAATTCGTAGGAACTGACCGCGTGATCACGGGATGCCCAGTTTTAGAATATGTGCATAATTTGAAAATATCTAGACTTAGGCTTAAAGCATGGCACTAGAGGAGGAAACCTCGAAATAACCCCCAAACGGCCCCGTGAGAGGCACCCACACCTTGCACGGGGCCAATGTAACTCGTAGGAACTGATTGCGTGGTCACGGGACTCTCAATTTCAGAATACGATGATAATTTGAAAATTTCTGGACTTAAGCTTAAAAACATGGTGTCAGAGGGCGAAAACCCGAAATCCCCCGAAAGGCCCTATGAGAGGCACCGACACCTTGCAAGGGACTAATGTAACTCGTAGGAACTAACCGCGTGGTCACGGGACTCTCGATTTGATAATATAACAATAATTTGAAAATATCTAGACTTGGTCTTAAAAACATGGCGCTAGAGGGGGAACCCCGAAATAACCACCAAACGGCCCCGTGAGACGCGTCAACACCTCGCACAGGACCAATGTAACTCGTAGAAAATGACTGCATGATCATGGGACTCTCAGTTTGAGAATACAAGGATAATTTGTAAATATCTAGACTTACGCTTAATAACATGGCGTTAGAGGGTGAAAATACAAAACAGTCCCCGTATTCGCTCGTGAGAAGCACCAACACCTCGCACGGGACCAATGTCATGCGTAGGAACTGATCGCGTTATCACGGGACTCTAGGTTTGAGAATACGACAATAATTTGAAAATATGAGGACTTAGGATTAAAAACATGGCGTTAGACGGCAAAAACTCGAAATAGCCCCCGTATGGCCCCGTGAGAGGCACAACACCTCACACGAGACCAATGTAACTCGTAGGAACTGATCGTGCAATCACGGTACTCCTGATTTGATAATACCACGATAATTCAAAAATATCTAAACTTAGGCTTAAGACTTGGTGTCAGAGTGCGAAAACTCGAAATAGCCCCCAAGCGGCCCTATGAGAGGCATCGACACCTCGCACGGGACCAATGTAACTCGTAGGAACTGACCGCCTGGTCATGGGGCTCCCGGTTTGAGAATATGATAATAATTTAGAAATTTCTAGACTTAGGCTTAATTTGAATAAGATTTTTGATAATTTGAATAAGATTTTTGTAAAACTACTTGGTTACTGATATCCCTTTTTTTCTATCCTATCATTTGCGGGATAATATTGTGTCGTTTACTTTTTTACACGTGAGACAAATGAAGGAGCCAATGGTTTACAACATGAAGTTTGTTTATATAATGTTGTGGACATTCAGGATTATGTTTTTTATGTGTTATAGCCGTGCGGGATTTTATTGTTTTATGGTCGTGCGGGCTTTTATAATTTTATTGTTAAATTTTATCACCGTGCACTCTTTATAATAACTAGTTTTTATATTAACAGGGTTTGGAACGTCCAGAAAACAGAGGAACCTGTGCCCAATTTTTTTTTTGGTCTGTGAATTATTAATACGTGTAATATTTTTAAGTTTGTATATATATTCGTTTATTAACAGCGTTCCCGATTCGCAATTTGTGATTTTTTTATCATTTTCCAATAATAAATATTTGTAAAACCTTATACGCGTCCAACGTTACACGTAGCAACTGAACGTGGAGTTGCAGGACCCCCAATTTTAGGATTGGACAAAAAAAAACATTTTTTTAATTATAGTTAAATACGGTCATGGACTTTGTCCATGACCATTTCTATTTTTTCTGTAGTGCATAAAAATGGTCGCGCCCAAAGTCCATGACCCCCAACCGTGACGAAAACTGGTCGCGATCAAAGTCCGTGACCCACACCACGTCAAAAAAAAATTGGTCACGACTAAATTCCGTGACCCACATCGCGACCAAAGTGAAAAAAATGGTCGTGGTATGGGTCACGGACTTTGGCTGTGACCAATTTTTATCACAGTTGGGGGTCACAGACCTTGGTCGCGACCATTTTTTTCCTTTTTTCGTCGCGATGTGGTTCACGGACTTTGGCCGTGATCAATTTTTGTCACGGTTAAGGTCACGGACTTTGGCTGCGACCATTTTTTTCCCGTTGTGGTGTGGGTCACGGCCCAAGTCTGAGACCATCTTCCATGACCCCTGAGGGCCGTGACCCCCAGATTGGTTAAGGATTTGGGTCAGGACCCACAAAATTGGTTGCGCCCGAAATGGTCATGGCCTAAATCCGCAACCCATAGTCTTGGTCAGGGATTTTGGCCTTGACCATTCGCCAGGTTTGGTGTGGTTATATTTGGCCCCGATCAAGATAATACTTTGTTCATAACACTATTGGGTCTGCATTATTACATGGTTATGCCGTTTGGACTTAATAACGCTGGAGCTATATACCAGAGGTTGGTCAAAAAGATGATCTAACACTAGAAATGAGAGACTATGGAGGTGTATATTAACGAAATGTTCGTCAAAAGTAAGAAGAAGTTCAACCATCTCAAAAACCTGTCAAAGACCTTTGAAATCCTAAGGTGCTACTGAATGAAACTCAACACAAGAAGGTGGTCATTTAAGGTTCAGTTAGGAGAGTTTCTAGGTTATCTTGCCAGTAAGAGGGGGACTGAGGCAAATCTAGCTCAGATAAAGGCTATCAAAAGGGTCCAGACACCGAAAATGTTGCGTGAGGTTAAAAAGCTCACTGCGATGCTTGTAGCGCTCAATCGCTTCATTTTAAGGTCGTCTAAGCATTGTCAATCATTTTTCCATTTACTTAAGAATGATAACAGCCTCACCTGGAATGATAAGCTCTCTAGGTCTCTCAAGGAGATTAAGTCCAACTTCAGAAAACCTCAAATGCTAGCGATCCCCGATTAAGGGGACCTTTCTACCTTTATCGCAGTATCAAGTCATGAAGTTAGCTCAGTATTGGTCTGCGAGAGATAAGCGAAGCATTTTCTTATTTATTATGCCAAAATAAGGCTCCTAGATGCCGAGAAATGGTACTTTCCTTTAGAGAAATAGGTTTATGCATTACCGATCGCTTTACGGGTGTTAAATCATTTTTTTTAGTCCTACTCTAGTATTGTAATTACTTCCTCCCCCTTAAATATGTCCTTCGCAAAGATGACCTTTTTAAATGGAAGTTAAAGTGATCAATAGAGCTTGGGAGGTTTGACATTCATTTTCAACCGAGGTTGACAATCAAAGGGAAGTTTCTGGACAACTTTATTGCAGAGTTCACTGAAGACCGTCCTATCGACAGTTAGTTGGTCGATTAGTCAAGGATGCACAAGCAAGTTCTGACCAAAAGCTAAACGTTAGATGTTAACGCTGCCTCCAATTCTAAGGGAAGAGGTGTGGAAATTATCCTCATGACTCTAGAGGATGAGATAATCGAGCAAGGAATCAGATTGGGATTGGAAGCCTCTAATAATGAGGCTGAGTACGAATCACTTATTTCTGGTCTGCACAAGTGCCACTTGATGGGGGCAAGACGAATCAATGTTAATTGCGACTCCAAACTGGTGTCCAATAAAGTCAGTGGTGATTTCAATTCCAAGGATGATAGGATGATAGGATGATATGATGGTAGCCTCTCTCGTAGTCATTCGTGATTTGGTTATGAATTCGAGGAAGTCCATGTTTAATAGTTCCTCCGGGGCACAACAATCACGCCGACGCTTTATTAGTCTTAAGCTCAGCAATGGACTTAGATCTCATAATGTAGCTAAGTGTCTAACTCTATTGGTCATAGTTTTCAAGTGTTGCAACTGATACTTGTTTGTGCGTGCGTGAACCAACAAAACAAACAAGGAAAGGATGCCTCTTAGGTCACATGAGAATGATTTGATCCCTATGAAGGGAAACTCTCACGTACATTTTTTTTGGGGGGGGGGGAGGAGCTCGATAGGGTCCCCCTAGTATTGACAAAATAGTGAGCCCCGAGCACGTTTTCTCCATCGACAAGGGTTCAAGCTATATGGACCAGATTATAGCATACTTGCAAAATGAAACACTGTTGACCAAAAAGAAAATTGGCCGATCAGGTTAGAGTGAAAGTCGCCTGTTTTTATTTGGACCTTGGGCGAAAACTCTAGAGGATATCCTTCACAGGCCCCTACCTCCATTGCCTGCACCCAAGGGACATCTAGTGTGTACTTTATGTACTTTATGATGGAATATGTGGAAGACACGTAGGAGAAAAGTCCTTGACATTCTGAGCAATCAAAGACGGCTACCAGTAGTCATTTATGCAGAAAAATGCACGTGATTAAGTTCGAAAGTGGGAAAAGTGCCAAAAATTATCTCCGATAGTCCATCAGTCGGCCAACGACCAAAGGCCATCGACTAGACCATGGCGATTTGCACTGTGATGGTTGAATATTGTGGGACCACTACTTACCAGAATAGGGAATCATTAGTACTTGTTGGTCATCATAAACTATTTCACCAAGCGAGTTTAGGCAGAATCACTGGCCAACATTAGATATGCAGACACGATGAGGTTCATTTGGAGAAACATCATAACATGCTTTGGGATTCCAAGGGCCATCATAACTGAAATTAGAATATAATTTCAGTGCGATCCTTTCTAAAATTTATACGAGGAGCATGGAATAAAGCATCATTTCAGTTCTATAGGATAACCCCAGAGGAATGGGCAGACAAAAGCCTCCAACAAAACATTGATTGATGGCTTAAAAAAAGGTCGGAGAAGGCAAAAGGAACTTGGATGGACGAGCTTTCTCATATTCTCTAGGCATATCGTACTACACCCAGGAGACCAACCAGGAAACGCCATTTGCACTCACATATGGAACGGAAGTTGTAATTCAACTTGAAACTGGTCTACCGACCATGAGAACAAAAGTGGTCGATCAAGGGCTGAATGACGTTGACCTTCGTACTGAACTTAACCTAGTCGTCAAACAAAGAGAGCAAGCCATGATATAGCTGGCCTCATACTAGCAGTAATTAGCGAAGTAGTACAATAAAAGGGTCAATCCGAGAAAGTTCCAAGTGGGGGATTATGTCCTCAGGAAAGTCCTCGGTAGCATCATAAGTCTATCGAATGAAAAGTTGAGGCTCAACTTAGAGGGACCATTCAGAATAATTAGAGATAATATACAGGGAGCCTATCATTTATAAACAATAGAGAGCAGTGAGATACCAAGAGCAAGGAATGTAAATCATAAGCACCCAAAAATGTTTAATTTATGTCCCAAATACGTGCATTTTAGTCGTTTGTTCTTAATAAAATTGGCCTTATGTTCATATTTATCTATATTGCAAGTCAATAGACAATCGTAACATCAAATAGTGCTAAATCAAGTAAATTGCAATAAAGTAGCGGCCAAAAGCATGGAATGAAGAAAATCAAGGCACCGTGAAGCCATAAATCCCTATTTGAGCTTGCCCAAATGAGTTCCAATACCCTAAACCCAATCCCGTACCAAACCTAATCCTAAATCGAGCCTAAGCCCTTACTCGAGCCTCGAGCGTGTTTAATTTGTATTTTTATTATTTTTAGAATTTTTATTTGAATCGTATATAATTTTTAGGATTTTTTTTATATTCATAGGATTTGTTTTGTTATATTCGTGTGCGTATAGTTATAAAAATTAGGGTCCATATATTTACTAGTTATTGTACGTCGAGTGTTTTTATTATAGACGTGTTTGTTTTAGAATTTTCTTTACTTATTTCATTTTATTTTATTTCTTGGTTTTATAATTATTGTCATTATTATTTTATTTTATTTATTGAAGTTTTTATTTTTAGGTTAGGGATTTAATTTTTTAGTTTCAATAGATTTAGATTTTTTTTTAGTTTTAATTTTAATTTATTTTTAGACTTGTGAAAAATTAATTTTAATAAGTGAGAAAGTTTACTTTTACTTTTGTTTTTTATGCAAATGAAAACACACACACACCCAAACACCCCTCGACCATCTTCTTCAACCAACCTTATGTCTCCTTTCTCATACTTCCATTAACAACAAATTTCAAAACCCACTACCCAAACTACGAACCTCCGCCTGTTGCTACTCAACCGCAAGCCGACCACCACTACTCCCAGTAGCGAGAAGCCTTCCACCAAGCCTCTATTGAAAAAACCTGCTACCCATTCCAATCGACCCGCCTCAACCCAACTCCGGACCTGCTATCCTCTGAAGAAAATACCCCACTTCTAATCACGAATACCCACCTAGTTTAACCCGGAGCTACCCTATGCCCACAACCCAATTTTAAACTCTTAATTAACCTCCAAGTCGAAACCCGATCTCCATAACTCGAAGTCTTCAACCAAAATCCTAAAAAAATAGGAACCTCACACGAATCTTCCTTTTATTAAAAAACCTCACCTGCCAAATCCCAAATCAAATGACAACTTCCCACCAGCTACTATCTTGACTCAACCAATATTTAAAATCCCACAAAAATCTCCAATAATAATACCATCCGTGGGTTATAAAAATGCAGGGGCAATTCTTATAAAAAGGATCACCATTTTAGTTTGTAATTTTATGGGATAAATTCTTCTACATCCTTCTATAGAGAGTATTCGTATTTTTAGCAAATATCTCAATATAGAGTGGTGTGGTAGAATTTATCTTTTTGGAAATAAATTATTCCGCATCCCTTTATGGAGAGTATTTGCATTTTTAGATCTCAACATAAAATGAAGTTGTAGAGTTTATTTCTTTAGGATGAGTTCTTAAGAACAAATTTATAATGCGAGAGTTTGTAATTTTCAACAAATTTCTCTCATTATTTATTAGTTCCTTGAGAATTCATTCATTTTCTACACTTGTCTTCACATATTTTGTTCTTCACACGTGAAAGACGGATTGATACCCTTACTTATCATATGCATATTTATAGGTTCCAGGGAATTTTGATTAATGGTCTTTATTCTACAATGATACACAAAAAGTAGTTCATCAATGGCCAATCTCAAGAAGTTATACTTTAAGTCTTACTTTTTGGCACTTAGTGTTGTTACAAAAATTAGTCAGCTGACGTGGACCAGTTATGTTAAGACACGTGTTATCCAGCATGGCATAAATATATGCATCGAACACTTAAAACACCGAGCTACTCAGCGTACCGAGCTACTAGCTAGGAAGACTAAACGACCAAGACAGATTCAATGAATATTCTTATTATGTACCGATGCATATGCCTATTTAATAACAGCGTATTGTTTATTCATATGGACAGCCCAAGGGCTATAAATACATTGTAATACCCTCATAGAAGGGTAGCTATCATAAGCGAAGATAATCGAGATTAAGGAAAAACACCCAGCAATACAAAATAGTGGACGTAGGCCATTTCATTAAGGCTGAACCACTTTAAAAATTATTTTTCTTATTTCTTTACTCATATCTATCTGTGATTAAATAATTAGATCAAATGCAGTTTTTTACATCAACAGATTGGCGCCGTCTGTGGGAACGACTATATGTAGCATTTTTCACTAAAAACTTATTACAAATGGTTGATATCCCAAAATCAAGTAACAGGAATAATGATGGGAATCCTCCAAACCCCTTCTGTTCCTCCAAATACACATGATATCACTGGGATCCTGGCGAATTTAGCCAGGGATCAAACAGTTATGCAGGAAACCATGCGACAGTTCATTCAAAATGTCCAAAATGTAGGATCTACTAAGTCAAGACAACAAAGCATTCGTAGAAGCGTGCACCCACCGTCTTCATGATCTAGACACACTGAATTCCTTCATGTTGAGAATTTAAGTGATCCATCCTATCGCCCTGGTTTAACTTAACCCATAAGAATTTTGGATTCTCAAGAAGATGTTACTCTAACTCCATAATGAATAAGCTCTGTGGAAAAGTTGAGCAGAGTTTCTCCTTTTCATCGTTTGGTCCCTAGGAGGAATAAAAATCCTCTTTGGATTGAGTCGAGAAATTCTCAACGACCAAATGATTTAAGGGAAGGCTCAGCCTAGTCACATTCCAATCCTAGGCTTGTAGCTCGTACGAAAAGATCCCATGAGGATAATTCTGCGCGATCTGTTACTCGTGCGAATATAAACAGATCAGAGGCTGGCAATGATGCTTGGAAAGGATCTATTAAGAGACTAGAAGACATATTAGGGGAAATGCTTAAGACTAAAAACCCTCTCCAAAGAACCTTTATCATAGGATCTCCATTTCTACAAAAAATTATGGACTTCCCCACACCATCAAAGTTCAAGGCTCCTGTGGTTACGCCCAAGTATAACAGTAAAACCGATCATGTTCTCCACATAGAGCAGTACCAAGATGCAGTAGATATTTATGCAGTTCCAGACGAAATAAGGTGCAGGGCATTCTCAGGAACCATTACTGGATCCGCTCAGATATGGTACAATAGCCTTCCTCAGGGAAAGATTGCGAGCTTCCATCAACTTGCCGAGCTCTTTACAGGAAATTTCTGTATTGGAGTAAAGCCAGTCAAAAGGGTAGCACATCTCTTGAGTGTAAAACAAAAGGCAGGAGAAAGTACCAGGGACTATATCACTCATTTTAATAACGAAAAATTGGAAGTCATTGATTATGAGGAGAAGACAGCCATCACGGCTCTCATGAGTGGTCTTTTACCAGACAAGTTGTACAACACTTTGACCAAGGATCCCCCCAAATCCATGTCTGAATTGATGGTCAAAGAACCAAAATTATAAATGCCGAAGAAGATGTGGTTGCGAAGAAGAATACTGAGGAAAAGGCAGAAATTAAAGTTTAAGGTAAATCGGAGAAGGAAGATCACAAGCATAATGGTGGGAGAAAGCAGTCGAAAGGGAAAGAAATATTAGAACACATGAGGAAGTATGCAAATTATACTCCCTTAAAGGTGGATATAAACTACGTTCTGGAAGAGATCAAGAACAGCGAGGAACTGAATTGGCCAGAAAAACTAAGGACAGCTCCCGAAAGAAGGGATAAATCCAAGTATTGTGAGTTCCATAAGGATCATAATCACACGACCAAGCAACGTGTAGCTCTCCAACATGATATAGAGGCACTCATCAGACAAGGAAAGATAAACAAGTACGTTGATCGCCAGAATGGTCGGAGGACTAATAATAGAGCTCGAAAGAGATCCAAATCTCCTTATCGACCAAGAGACGATAAGAAAAGGGACCATGAAGATGACCCCGATCTCCTAAAAAGGCCAAGACAACCTGAGCGCGAGGTATTTTCAATTTATTTTGGTTCATTCGATTGTAACATGATTACAGGTGGAGATGCAGGAGGGGTGATCATACTACTGAGAGGAAACCTTACCTTAATAAGGCACAATCTTGTTGCTATATACAACGAATAAATAGAGCAAAATAGGATCGCCCGAGGAAGGTTAACAAAGATAGACTGGTCATTGGTTTTTTTAAAAATGATTTGGAAGGCATTTTATATCCTCACGACGATCCTCTAGTTATCAAAATGAGAATGAAGGATGGAATCATCTCAAGAGTACTGGTGGGTAATGGTAACTCGGCGGACATCATGTTCTATCCTTGCTTAGATAGTTTGAACTTAAAACTTGGTCAATTAAAGCCATATCACAAGCCCCTCATTGGGTTCTCTGGAGAAAAAGTTTTTCCGCTAGGGACGATCAAGTTAGACATGTTGATTGTCACCTAGACTAGTTGCAAATATGAAAAGGTATGCTTCTTTGTAATGGATTAAAATGTTCAATCAGCCTACAATATAATCATGGAGAGAGTAGGTTTGAAAAAGTTTGAAGCTGTTCCATCCACTGTACATTAGTGTATAAAGTTCCTAACCAGATTTAGGGTTGGTATTATGAAGGGCGATAAAAAAGTAGCTTGGGAATGTTACTACTCATCTGTCGAGCAAGAAGAATTAGAGGAAGCCAGGAAGAAAACTACTACTTATCAAGTGGATGAATTTGATGAGTCTGAGATCGAAACCTTAGACCCAAGAGATGAAATAGACATCGTTAAAGGCCAAGTTATGGAGGCAACAGAAAGCATTGTTCTGGATGACGAGTAACCAGAAATAATAACTCAGATTGGTGCTTCACTTGACCCAGTATTGAAGCAAGAGCTAGTGGCATTTCTGAAGTAGAGAAAATAAGTATTCACGTGGAGTCATGAAGATATACCGAGGATAGACCCAACTTTCTTATGTCACGAGCTCAATGTCAATAAAGATATCAAACTAGTGAAGAAACGAACAAGAGTATTTAGTCCGGAGAGGAATCAGGTTATTCAAGAGGAAGTGGAAAAGTTACAAAAGGCTTCTTTCATCGAAGACGTCAGGTATCCTGATTGGCTAACTAGTGTTGTGATGGTGAAGAAGAAGAACAACAAATGGAGAATGTGTGTGGACTTCACAGACCTGAATAAATCTTGCCCAAAAGATCATTTCCCTCTGCCCAGAATAGATCAGCTAGTAGATGTAACTTCGAGGCATGAATTGCTAAGCTTCATGGATGCCTACTCCGGATGCAATCAAATGAAAATAAAGCCAGAAGACAGGGAAAGTACCTCTTTCATTACCCCGAGGAACATATTGTGACCCTGTTATGCCTTTTGGTCTTAATAATGCAGGTGCTACATATTAGCGACTGATGAACAAGGTGTTTGCATAGCAGATTGACAAAAATATGGAGCTGTATGTCGATGATGTTGACCAAAAGAAAGAAAGCAGCTGACTATATAGCTGATTTCAGCCAAATATTTGACGAGTTGGAGAAGTACCAGATGAAGCTGAACCCGACCAAGTGCATTTTTAGCGTACAAGAAGGCATGTTCCTCGAGTATATTGTGAATCAAAGAGGGATTGAATCAAATCCTGATAAGATAAAAGCCTTTCTAGAATTACAATCCCCAACCAATAAGAAGGAAATGCAAAGCCTTACGGCGTGTGTTGCAGCTCTCAACAGATTCGTCTCCTGAGCAACTAATAGATGTCTTCTATTATTCAAGGTGCTCAGAAAGACCTTTGAGTGGAATGAGGAATGTGAGAAGGCATTCTTAAAGTTGAATAGATACTTGGGAACACCTCCTCTATTATCCCAACCAGTGGCGGGAGAAAAATTATATTTGTACTTAGCTATCTCAGAAAGTGCAGTCATTTAAGTTTTGATACGAATAGAAAGAGGAGTGCAAAAACCAGTTTACTACACGAGCAAGGCATTAAGGGGAGCAGATATTAGATATCCAAAATTGGAGAAGTTAGCATTAGCACTGATTGAGGCCAGCAAGAGGATGAGACCATATTTTCAAGCCCATACGATAGTGGTATACACTGACATGCCATTCAGACAGGCTCTACATAAGCCAAAAAATTCTGGAAGATTGATGTATTGGGCAGTGGAATTAGGGGAATATGACATTATCTATGAGCCAAGATCCTCTCTCAATGGGCAGGAAGTAGAGGACTTCACTGCTGAATTTACTTACCCAGATATCTCCGATCAACAGGGGGATAATATAGAGAAACTCAAGGATGCTGGAGGATCAACAGAAACTGTCCTCGATCGACTCCCAATAGTAGAATTACCATAAGGGATGGCAACTGACTAACAAGAATCTTCTGGTAAGAGGCTAGAGTTGAGGGATGAAGAAAGGAAGGACAAGATATTCCATCAAGGGATTTTGTCAGACGAAGGGTTTGATAATAATATCCCTATATGAAATTTATGCATTGATGGTTCTGCATGTGCAACAGGTTACGGAGCTAGGATTATTCTTAATAGTCCAGATGGAATAGATATAGAATATGCTCTACATTTCCAATTCAAGGCTTTCAATAATGAAGCTGAGTATGAAGCAGTCATTGTGGGCCTCAACTTAGCTAAATCATTAAATACAGAGCAAATTATGGTGTTCAGTGATTTGCAACTAGTGGTAAATCAGATGCTCAGTCTTTACACAGCAAAAGGGAAATTCATGTCGAGGTATTTAACTAAAGCTATAGAGATTATATCCAATTTGGCAGTTGTCCAAGTGATTAGAATACTAAGATTGGAGAATGCAAGGGTAGATTCACTTGATCGGTTAGCTTCAGCTAAACGTACCGAGCTACGAAGAACAATTCCCATTGAGATACTTGCAAGCAGAGTATTGATGAAGATTTAATGGTGAATTTTATTGCTTTGGATATGGGATCTTCCTAAATGGATCCCATGAGGGCTTATATCGAAGAAGGCACTTTACCAGCTAACCATCTTGTAGCCAAGAGGTTAAAGTTTAAGGTTGCCAGATACGTCTTAAATAATGGAATTTTGTACTGAAGAGGTGTGATAGCTGGTCTGCAAAGATGTGTTCATCCAGTAGAAGTCAAAGATCTAATCAAGGAAATTCATGAAGGATCTTGTAGAGCTTACGTAGAAGGTAGAACTCTTTTACAGAGAATAAATACGCAGGGTTACTATTGGTCAACAATGCGCGCTGATTGTACAACTTATGCCAAGAAATGCGACAAGTGTCAAGGATTTTCTACTATACGAAGAACTCCTCAGGAAGTGTTAACACCAATCACTTAACCGTGGCCATTTTCTATGTGGAGAATAGACTTAGTCGGGCCTCTTCCCACTACAAGATGAAGATTCAAATATTTGGTGGTAGTTGTAGATTACGTTACCAAATGGGTGGAAGTTGAACCTCTCATTGATATGGCTTATGAAAGGGTCTATCAATTCATTTAGAAGAATATTATTTGCATATATGGTCTGCCACATGCTTTTATCAATGATCATGGTACCCAATTTGATAATGATGAGTTTACCGCGTATTGTCTACTGTCCAACATTCAAAAGATCCATTCCGCACTGGGTCATCCCCAAAGTAACGGCAAACAGAGGTGACGAATAGAAATCTACTAACAGGGTTGAATAAAAGATTAGACGATGCGAAAGGGAATTGGATCAACGAGTTGCACTCCGTATTATGGGCTTACCAAAAAACTCCCCAAATAGCAACTGGGGAGTCCCCCTATATGTTGTCTTTTGGAAGTGAAGCAGTCATACCTGCTAAATTAGGATTACCTACCTATAGGGTGATAAATTTTAATTCTCCAGTAAGTGATTTGATGAGATGCTTGGACTTGTATATGCTCGAAGAAGTCAGAAAAGAAGCAGCAATCCGAAATGCAGCTTATCAGTAAAGGACTGATATGTTATACAATAAAAGGGTCAAGAAGTGCAATCTCAAGGAAGGAGATTATGTTCTCAAGAAAGTAATTCAAAATAACGATAAGTTTGAAGCCAACTGGCATGAGTCCTATCGCGTCACAGCTGTTGTTAGACATGGCACCCACAGAATAGAAACTCTAGAAGGGGAGGAATTTAAAAATCCTTGGAATACAGAGCACCTGAGAAAGTATTACCAGTAATGTAACTATACATGTACCCCATTGTTTCAGTATGAATGAAAATGAGGATTTCCCAATATTCGTTTGTGTCATTATTTTTTTTGGAGTACTAGTGCTACACACTACACTTAACTCACTTTGTAGCAACACAAACCTTTGATCTCATAAAGTTGGTCGCCATCAGCATAAACACCAACAAAGTTGGTCGGCATCAGCAATCACCAACTACTAGTTGGTCGAAATCAACATAACCAACAATATTGGTACAACAATAGAACAAGGCAAGGCATGTTTGATTATAGGTGACCCAAGTGGCATCTAAACTAGGCAAGAAGATGGGTAAAATATCCATTGCCTAGGCACCAGGGAAATTATTTACTTAAATCATTTCTACAACTAAGCAGGAACATGGGATAAATATAATTCCATTGCTTAAGCACTTATGAGTGATAATTCATTACAACGAGGCAAACATATGGGGCAAAGTTCCATTGTCTAGGCAACCAAATCAGCAAAGGACAAATTGTCCATTTATATATATATATATATATATATATAGAGAGAGAGAGAGAGAGAATGGCTCAGGTGAGGACCTTATTTGCGGTCCTCACTTACGGTCTAAAAATTCAGCAAACAAAAGCCTTTAGTCTGAAAATAAAACTGCTGTTCTTTGGGCCCACTTCAATTAAACAAAAGTCACACAAGACAAACAAACACTTTCTCACCCAAAAAAAAAAACTACGAAAGTGACATCCAGCAAAACCAAAAAAGTCCCCACCTGTTTCAGCTCAACCAAACTGCAAACCCAGGTGAGAAAGTATTCTTAATTTTGTACTGTTGTTTTTCTTTGTGGTTGAATAATAAATCTATGGAGCATTTGCGTTTTTTTTCTTCTTAAAAGAAAAGCCCTAGTTTTTTTTCTTATTCAGAACCAAGAAATCGTTGTAGCAATTGTTGAAGCCCTAGTTTTCTTGCAGTTGTTAAAGCACTAGTTTTTTGTTTTTAATTTTAGTAGCAATTTCGTGCAATTTTTTTTTTAGTAGCATTTGTTTTGGGGCATTTTTTTTTTTGCTGTTTTACATTTTCTTTTTGTCATTTTTTTTTTGCTGTTTTACATTTTAGTAGCAATTTTTTTTTTTGCTGTTTTACATTTGTTTTGGGGAAGTTAAAAAGCCCTAGTATCTTGCATTTTTTTAAGATGTAATGCAAATTATTATTTATACTAAATTTATTTTAACTTTATTTCAGATAAAATGGATGATTCAAGTGCGGGATTGAACAAAGAAATATGGGTTGGTGATGTTATGCAGTTTGAGTTTGAAATTGAACAAAATGTGAATGTGCAAAATGTGAATGTCCAAACTGAGAATGTAGGAGAGGAAATTTTAGTGGATTCAAATGTTAATGAATTTGATAGTGTTTTCAACCCTCAAGTAGCAATGGAAATTACTCCAAAAATTGGGCAAGAGTTCCAAACACTTGATGATGCTTGGGATTTTTATAATACATATGCCAAAGAAGCTGGATTTAGCATTAGAAATTCATCTGTTAAGAGGAGCCGAGTAACAAATGATATCATTAGAAAGGAGTATGTGTGTTTCAAACAAGGAAAGACTAGCCTTGTAGCAAATGCAGATTCAACAAGACGTCGGGGCTCCATTAGAGAGGCTTGTAATGCAAAGCTTGCGGTTGTAAGGTCTTCAAATTCGACATATGTGGTTAGTTTATTTTTTGAGGCCCATAGCCACCCATTAACCACCCCAAGGAAGACACATTTTTTGCGATCTCACCGTAATGTTTCCAATGCCCAAAAATGCTTAATTGAACAACTCGGTATGATTAATATTCCCCAGAATCAACAATTCAATTTTTTGGGAGTACAAGCTGGAGGGTTTGAGAACATTGGCTGCACTCAAAAAGATTTGTATAACGAAGCAAGGAATAGACGTAATGAAATTAAAGGCCACGATGGCGATATGTTGTACGAGTTCTTTAAATTAGAACAAGGCAAGAATCCGACTTTTGTTTTTGAAATCGCAACGAACGAGGACCAAAGTATTAAGCATTGTTTTTGGGTTGATGCAACTTCTAGAAGGGCTTATAGTTATTATGGTGATGTCATTATATTTGACACAACATACAATACTAATAGGTATGGGATGATTTTTGCACCAATTATGGGAGTTAACAATCACGGCCAGACAATTGTATTTGGGTGTGCATTCCTGAGTGACGAGACCTTTGAATCCTTTGTTTGGCTTTTTAATCGTTTTTTGGAAACCATGCCGGGCAACGCACCAAAGATGATAATCACCGATCAAGATCCGGCAATGACAAAGGCTATATCAGAAACTCTCCCACACACCTATCATAGGTATTGTAGTTGGCACATTTTGATGAAATTTCCTGAGAAGATTGATTCAGTGAAATTTAGTGCTTATTGGGGGGAATTTTCGGATTGCATATGGAACTCAGAGACAAAGGAAGAGTTTGACTCCAAGTGGATTGATATTCTTGTTAGGAGCGGTCTAAATGACAATAAGTGGCTTAATTCCATATATGAAATTCGCTCAAGATGGGTCCCGGCATACGTGAAACATGTTTTTTCCGCCAATATGTCCACTAGTCAATGGGCGAAAAGTGGCCATTCATTCTTTAAGAAGTATGTTTCCAAAAAGAACTCACTTGTTGATTTTATGATTCAGTTTGGTAGGGGGATAATGCGGCAACGTCATGAAGAGTTGCTTGCTGATCACCTCGATATGACAGAGAAGCCAAAACTCAATCTCTCGCACTATGTTTTGGTGCAAATGGTTGACATTTATACTCGAGAAATATTTTATAAATTTCAGGATGAGATGTGGGAAATCTTTAATTATAACTTTGAAGTTGTGAATGAAGATGAAAACCAAATCGTGTATAAAATTCAAAGAAAAGAAAAGGTGCGAGAAATTATTTATAATAAGTGTTTGAATGTTGCCTCATGTTCTTGTAAGATGTTTGAAAGCTCGGGTATCCCATGTAGACATGTGTTAGCTTATTTGCAAAAGTTTCATGAATTTGACAAATTACCATGTCCATACATCTTAAGAAGATGGACTAGGGGAGAAAAATCTTCAATTGTTACCGATTCAAGTGGATTTGAGATAACGGATGACAAATCATACTTTCTTCAAAGGAGTCGTCTTATCCAAAGGTCTTTAGATGTGATTGAGAAAGCCCTCGTTAGTCCGGAAGCAATAGAAATTTATAATTATGCTTTGGTTAGGGCACTTGAGAAAATCAATGTAGTCGTAGGTCGTGGTACAAGTGGGACCGAGGTACGACCTATAATGGGACCGTCTAATCCTATATTGGGTAATAATGAACACATTTATAATGAACCGCAACAAGTCAGGGCCAAAGGTTGTGGTAAGAGGATTAAAGGAGGAAAAGAGAAAGTCGGGAGAAAAGCCAAAAAGTGTAAAGAGAGACGTTGTAACGGGTGTGGCTTGGTGGGACAGGCGCACGATAAAAGGAATTGTCCACTTCTTATTAATACGTAAGATTTCATTAACTTATATGTCCTTTACTTATTTTATAAAAATATAACTTTTATTTTTTTTTAGGTTCGTGTCTGCAACTCAGGATGCAAGCTTGTATAGTGACGGCTCCACATCTGGGGAATACTCAAACTAATTCCAATATTCAGCAAGTTTGTGGAGACAAGTGTTATGGAGTCCAATTCAGCAAGTGTTAAGTAGTCCAATTCAGCATGTTAAGCAGTTCTTTTGTAATGTAATGCCAACTTTTGTAATGTAATGCTATCTTTTGTAATTAAGTAGTGTAATGCAATTCCATCTTCTGTAATGTAATGCCATATTTTAAGCACTGTAATGCAATGCCATCTTTTATAATGTAATGCAATGTTTTAAGCAGTGAAATGCCATGTTTTTGTAATGCATTTCAGCACCCTATTTTAATACAATTGTGCTCTATTAAGCAGTGCTTCATTTAATGTATTTCAACACTTTTTTGGTTTGTAATGCCATGATTTAAGAAGTGCAATTCAACACTTTTTGTAATGCAATTCAGCACTTTTTATAATGCAATTCAGCACTCTATTTTAATGCTATTCTAATACAATTCGGCACTTTTAAGCAGTGCAATTCAACACTTTATTCTAATACAATTCAACACTTTTTATAATGCAATTCAACACTTTTTGTAATACAATTCAGCACTTTTAAGTAATGAAATTCAGCACTTTTAAGAAGTGCAATTCAGCACTTTTTTAATGCAATTCAGCACACAATTCAGCACTTTGAAGAAGTGCAATTCAACACTTTTTGTAATGCGATTCAACACTTTATTCTAATACAATTCAGCGCTTCTTATAATGCAATTCAACACTTTTTGTAATACAATTCAGCACTTTAAAGTAATGAAATTCAACACTTTTAAGAAGTGCAATTCAGCACTTTTTTAATGCAATTCAGCACACAATTCAGCACTTTGAAGCAGTACAATTCAGCACTTTTTGTAATGCGATTCAGCACTTTATTCTAATACAATTCAGCGCTTTTTGTAATGCAATTCAGCACTTTTTGTAATACAATTAAGCACTTTAAAGTAATGAAATTCAGCACTTTTAAGAAGTGCAATTCAACACTTTTTTAACACAATTCAGCACACAATTCAGCACTTTGAAGCAGTACAATTCAGCACTTTTTGTAATGCGATTCAGCACTTTATTCTAATGCGATTCAGCACTTTTAAGTAGTGCAATTCAGCATTTTTTGTAATACAATTCAGCACTTTTAAGTAATGAAATTCAGCACTTTTAAGAAGTACAATTCAGCACTTTTTTAACACAATTCAGCACACAATTCAGCACTTCGAAGCAGTGCAATTCAGCACTTTTTGTAATGCGATTCAGCACTTTATTCTAATGCGATTCAGCACTTTTAAGTAGTGCAATTCAACATTTTTTGTAATACAATTCAGCACTTTTAAGTAATGAAATTCAGCACTTTTTTAACACAATTCAGCACACAATTCAGCACTTTGAAGCAGTGCAATTCAGCACTTTTTGTAATACAATTCAGCACTTTTATGTAATGAAATTCAGCACTTTTAAGAAGTGCAATTCAACACTTGTGTAATGCAATTCAGTACACAATTCAGCACTTTGAAGCAGTGCAATTCAGCACTTTTTGTAATGCGATTCAGCACTTTATTCTAATACAATTCAGCACTTTTAAGCGGTGCAATTCAACATTTTTAAGTTGAATATCACACAAGAATCTCATCCAATCTCAAAGTAAACATATTTTCATTGACATTAAAACAAAGTACATTCTAATTCATTACATCCACTGTACACAAAGCATGACAACAACAACCGCGAACATCGTACAATATAATCGCTTTTGCATATCACATTTTTCATTGAGTTTTGCAAATTCCTTCTCTAATATATCACATTTCTCATTAGCTCTTGCATTCATATCCATCTCATTTGCAATCATTTGCTCCAATTCCTCGATTTTCATTGACAACTCGTTGTATCCGTCAACCGTTGGCTTGGGAATATCAACCCACTGAAAAAATCCGCAAGAACCAATTTTATAATTGGTACACCCCAAAAATCTTCTTCCCGGATTAGCAACTGTCTTTGATGTGCGCAATAAAGCAGGATGCCCACAATAACATGACACGTGTGAACTAGTTGAGCCACTTGATGCCATTACCTGTTAGAAAAAATAAGTGGCACATAAATTAGTTTGCATTAAATGAAGCACGAAATTGCTACTAAAATTGCACGAAAAATTGCTGAATTGCCTGTTAAAATTGCTGAATTGCCCTGTTAGAATTCTGTTAAAATTGTTGAATTGCCACTTTTAATGCACATACAATTCAGCACATACAATTCAGCACGAACCTGTTAAAATTGCTGAATTGCCCTATTTTAACGCATTACCTGTTAGAAAAATTGCACGAAATTACTACTAAAAGAAAATGTAAAACAGCAAAAAAAATGACAAAAAGAAAATGTAAAACAGCAAAAAAAAAAATGCCCCAAAACAAATGCTACTAAAAAAAAATTGCACGAAATTGCTACTAAAATTAAAAACAAAAAACTAGGGCTTTAACAACTGCAAGAAAACTAGGGCTTCAACAATTGCTACAACGATTTCTTGGTTCTGAATAAGAAAAAAAACTAGGGCTTTTCTTTTAAGAAGAAAAAAAACGCAAATGCTCCATAGATTTATTATTCAACCACAAAGAAAAACAACAGTACAAAACTAAGAATACTTTCTCTCCTGGGTTTGCAGTTTGGTTGAGCTGAAACAGGTGGGGACTTTTTTGGTTTTGCTGGATGTCACTTTCGTAGTTTTTTTTTTTTGGGTGAGAAAGTGTTTGTTTGTCTTGTGTGACTTTTGTTTAATTGAAGTGGGCCCAAAGAACAGCAGTTTTATTTTCAGACTAAAGGCTTTTGTTTGCTGAATTTTTAGACCGTAAGTGAGGACCGCAAATAAGGTCCTCACCTGAGCCATTCTATATATATATATATATATATATATATATACTCAGTGATTGATAAGTACAACATTATTATAGTTGATCTCATAAAGATTGACAAGATAACACGATAAAAACTCATTTCAGTTAATTTATTTCCAAGGAAACAAAATTACAAAAAGATGATTTTTCTTCTTTACATAATCACTAAGGAAATATATATATCCTATTCTACTGGTTTCTTTCCTTCAGATTTAGGTACAGGATCCATTCCAGCTCGAGGATCATCTCAAGCAAAAGAAGAATTGATAAAGTTCAAATCTCATAGCATTCGGGTATTGCTCGTACTTGGTCGGTCAAACAAATATGGAGGTCGGGATAAATCAAAATCTTCATGCAAATTGTAGTCACCAAGGTATTTGGAAATCAAACACTAAGGAATGGTTCTAACTGGAATCCAGCTAACGTCCAGTTTGAAAGGAGGTACTGGCAGATCAAGTAATCCGGGGTCATACCAATCCCACAACTCATTTCCATCCTAAACCTTCATCAGAGTTAAGGAAATAAACCATCACTATTTGTATCCCTCATTATTTGATTGTTTCAACCTGGCATCAAGATGACATAAAGCTTCATCGTTTCCCCTATCCAAAACTCTCTGGGCTGCTTGTGGAATTGATAAGTCAATCTTTCAACATGATGATGAAGCCTCTTCACCAAACTTTCTTTTTTCTCCAATGCAGAGCTCAAATTGGAAAGTTTATTGGTAAGAGTTTGAATTTTTTGGGACATCTCAGCTAAAGCTTGATTTTTTTCCTTCAGTTGAGCAACCTGGTTTTCTAAAGCCTGTTGGGCCCTAGTCTCTTCGATGTAGCTACGACCAGCTCTTACTGTCCCCCAGGAAGAGGATGTAGGCCTGGCTATTTTCGAAGCTTCTAATTCTTCTCTTAATGAAGCATTTTCAGTCTCCAAAATGGAAAAACCTTCATCATTGATTGGGATGAGAGCTATAAAGGAAGACGAAGATTTTAGCTGTCTCAATTCATCTCTCAAAGCATTATTTTCTTCCTCCAGCAACTTGGCAATATTTTTGTGATCTTCAACCTCAAGATTTAGTACACTCTCTCTCTTATTATGTGCTGAGATAATTTTGTCATATCCCCGATCAGTGCTCAACTATTGGTACTTCTTCTCATAACCTTCATATAAAATATTAGTGTCTTCCTTGTGTTGAAGTTACAGTTCTTTAATCATTCCCTGAAGATCTTCAATTATCTCATAGTAAGCCTCATTATTTGCTATAGCATGATCAAGTAAACATTTTAAATATTGGTAAGAATCAATTTCTCACTCAGAGGCATCAGATCCAAGAATATCAATTATTTATGATTCAGTGAAGTCTGCACGACTAGATTTGAAGTAATCAGTACACTTCTTCATCAACTCTGTGTATCATGAGTTGATAATAATTCCGTCCTGGCAATAGACTAGCAAAGAAAAGTAAAAACAGATCAACAACAGCATAGCTGTAACTAGAGAAACTCAGAATAAATAATAAAGTCCATTTATTGATCAAAAGAGAAGAGGGTATAACCAAAGGTACAAAACAAAAGGGAAAACAGAGAAAAGTAACAAATTGCCAAACAACTTTACACATTCTCCTTATTTCCAACAACATCCTCAGTTGGTTTTGAAGAAGGAATTGGTTGCTCAGTGGACATCTGGCGTTGCTCGGTAGAAATTATTGCCCGCTGAACTTGCTCGGGGGACTAAGGGATAATGGCAATAGGAGTTTGTTCTACTATCAACAAAGAAGATTCATCCGATCCATCTTTATCTTCTTCTTCTTCTTCAATAGCAGGAGGAGGATCATGAATATGTCTCTGAAATAGTTCAGAGTCCTCAGCAACGTTCAACTCCATAAGCGCTGTAACCCATCCATCCCTAAAGAACTTCAAACTTGCATACTCCATTTAGGTAGAGGCAGCAGTTATGACTTTATTCCACCCTTTCTCCCAGCTAGATCTAAAGGACTTCTTCACAATAACTTTTCTCTTCGCCCTCTCCGAAGAAGTATTCTCCCTAAGAAGCTCTTCAACAGATTGTACTTTATGTTCAAGATCTTTCTTACGTCGTTCATCCTCTTTAAGATTTCCCTCAGCTTCCTTCTTGCTGGAAACGACCATCTTCAATTTCTCCTCTGCCTCATTAGAAGCATTTATAGCCTCTTGTGCAGCATTCACAAATCTCTACCGAGCTAGATCAGCCTCTTTTTCAGCCTCCACAGCTTTTTGTTGAGCCGTCTCAGAAGACTTGATTTTATTTTCCCAAGAAGCTTTGTAATCCTCATACTTTAGTCGACATTCCTCAAAAGATTTTGACAACCCAACAAGGGTTTATTCTACTCCACTGGAACAAGTTACAGCTTTTATAGCTTCATACTTCTCTAGGATATTATTCTAATACACCAAAAACTACAAGATGAAGAGAAGCCCAAATCAGAAAATGAACGTTATATGAAGAATCAAAATGACAAGTATAATGAAACTTACTGATGCAAGGTGCTGGGCTACCAAGTCAGTAACTTTCCCTCGAAGAGTGGAAGTCTCAGCAGCTCGGCAGTTAGGAAGAGTTCTAGACCTGATCAATTTCTTGGCTAAGACAGGAGAAATGAGTGCTGGGTAACTAACTCTCAAAGAAGGTACCCCAACCCCAGAAGGTTGAGCAGCAGCATCCACAGTCTTCTTAGGAAGACCCCTTCTTAATTTTTTTTGAGGAACAACTTCAATTGAAGGTTCTGTCTCTTCTCGAATAATAGCAACACCTTCAATCAAAGGTCTTGCCTTTTTTGGAGAAATTGGGGGATTCTTACTGACTTCCTTGACAGTTGTGACTGCTCCCCCAGATGGAGCAACATCCTTTTTCTTAGTCTCTTCAACTGGGACATCTTATTTTCTCTTCTTCTCCCCATCAGCACCGGGGGAAACCTTACCAAAGAGATCAGACATTCTCCTCTTCTTCGTCATCAGGTTAGCAATATAAGTGCCCAAATCAGAGGAAGATTCTTCAATAATTGAAGAAGATGATGGAGCCTGCTCAAGATCAATCACCAAAGGAGGATCAAGAGGCCGAGTAATAAAAGAGGAAGTGGTGTTATTTTACCTCAACAAATAGGAAGAAGACCTCACGTGTTTCCCAGATACTGCTTGATGCAAACCCAAGATAAATTTCAAATCTTTTATATTAATATCACTCTCTTTTGGGGATTTTCTCTTGCTGTCAACCACAACATAAAAAATAAATGTCAGTGACACATTTTATCAAACAAAAACAAAGTTAATTTGAAAAACAAAACAACCTATCACATTGCCATAAAGTGGAGATTTGGGACCTTGGTACACGTCTTTCCCCTTTAGTGGGGGGTGTTGCTAATTTTTCATCACAACACCGTGTTCGAAATAATCCTCATTAGCATCAGGGAGATTGACCACTAAAGCTCTGTTAGAAAACCTAGTTTTTAAATAAAAGGTGGTGTCGCTGGTAACCCATTTATAACAGTATATAATTTCAGGAATCCCTAGAGTAGTTCCATGAATTTGATTCAATCTATGTAGTCCATTAAATACCCTCCATGTATTTGGAATTACTCTTGCAGAAAAAATATCAAAATATTGGCAAAATTCCAAACACAAGGGATTAGGCGAGAAAGAAAAACCGCATTCGGCCATAAAAATAGAAGGAAATCAATGTCCCTTAGCTAGAGAAAATAAATCAGAAGAGCAAGAAGGTTCTTCTAGAATAACCCAAGAAGGAATCCCAAAAGTGTCCCTAAATGTATCCAACGATTCGATAAGGTAAACCATGATGGCTAAAACAAAGAAAGAAGAAGGAAGGAAGGAAGAAGTTCTTACAGAAAAATTAAGAAATCAGTTGAGGCAAATGACAGAGAAGATGATCGTAAGACGAAAAGCGAGAAGACAAAGAGTTTTGGAATCTAGATAGAAAAAGGTAGAAGATAATGTGCTTTTAACACCTTTATATATGCTTCTTTGGAAAAAGGGAAAAATAATGATCACAGATAACGACGATTGCTTTTTCGGCGGCTAATCAAGGAAAAAGGCGCGAGTACCCAAACGGTCGCCAAAAATTCAAAATATTTACAAGTTTGCCACTTCACGCTTAAAACTATTATGCTAAGAAGAAATTTCACAAGTGTTGAAGGTCTGTAACCAAATAGAACAGGTTTGGGCATAATATTCCACACTCTCGCATCCAACCTCAACTATGAAACATTGGGGGCTTCTGTTGATATAAAAATTAGTCAGCTGACGTGGACCAGTTATGTTAAGACACGTGTTATCTAGCATGGCATAAGTATATGTACCGAGCAACTTAAAGGACCGAGTTACTCAGCGTACCGATCTACTCGGTCTACCGAGCAACTAGCTGGGAAGACTAAACGACCAAGACAGATTCAATGAATATTATTATTATTTATCGAGGCATATCCCTATTTAATAAAGGTGTATTGTCTATTCATATGGGCAGCCCAAGGGTTATAAATACATTGTAATACCCTCAAGTCAGGGTAAGTTATCATAAGCGAATATAATCAAGATTAAGGCAAATCACCCAGCAATACAAAACAGTGGACGTAGGCCATTTCCTTAGGGCTGAACCTCTTTCAAAATACTTTGTCTTATTTCTTTACTCATATGTATCTGTGATTAATTAATTAGATCAAATCCAGTTTTTTACATCAAAGTTAGGTTTTGCAAATTTTCATTTCAAAACTTATGTTGCTTGCAATTTATTATTTTAGTTATGAATAAAGGCCTTTCTTTCCCTATTTCACTCAATCTCTCATGTTATAAGTTGATTTACATTGTTTCCAAAGTAAAAGGCTCATAATTGGCCTTATTCTTTAAAAGTACCAATCAGGCTTTAACTTAATTGCAATGGAAATTTTGCTTACTATAGTTAAAATTAAAGTCCTCAAGTCCTTATTACAATCAACACCGGCGACCTCACGACTTTCCCAGACAAGCTAAAAGCGCTAAGGGGGTCCCTAGACAGTAAACCAACCTTGTTTGGTCAAATAAAATCCTGAACGGATGGATTTGCCATATACTAGGTGCATTTTTGCCACTATATTTTTTAGGCCTAAGGGAGTGTGACGACATGACCTAAACGGTAAGAAAGACCAACATAACACATGTGAAGTATAATGGAATGGAAAAATGTGTAAGAATTGGTATTAACTTGATCCTTCAGCAATTCCCAATTACAAAAGGAACCAATTACAAAATAATTACAAAAAGTGTAATATAATGATTTTAAGGTCAGCAAGGAAGAAACTGTTCGATTTGTTTCTTCTGACCATCGTCAGGACCCGACTTGTATTCATCCTAACTGTCATGACCTTTCAAGTATCTCTCGATGAGTCGAAGTGGAATGGTGTCCAAGGGGATCCATGTCTCATCACGCCTAAAAGAAGATCACCGGTATGTTGGGTAATCGATGTGGTATAGGTACTAGAGTTAAGAATCCAGGGGTTCCTTGACAACCTTGAGGGCGTTAGGCCAGCCATACTTATAGGCAATGTCTTGAGCTTCCTATAACTTCATGGGGGCATCTTGTTATCGTTCATTATAACTAGTTGCCCAGTCTTCTTGGAGACCCATCCTGAACAAGTACCAAAGCTTCTTCATGTCGGGATTTAGCCCAATTATCATGTCATTGCTCCTCTAAATCTTCTCCTCGGCCTCAGCAAGTCTCCTCTTCAGGTTATCATTTTCTGATTGGATTAGAGAGCCGACCTCCCCACATCATTGGTTTCGGCAAGTTAGGTCTTTAGGTCATTTATTTCTTTTCGTATGAAAGAGCCAACACCCTCTAGGTAGTCAGGTGGGCTGGTACTTATAAGCCTCACTCCTTTTCTTTAAAGCTTTATAGGCAGTAATAATTGCTCAATGAGCCTACCCGCTTGCATCCCACCTGAACATATTATCTAAATTATTATAGGAAGAAATCTCCTCGATAATAGGCTACAACATCAAACCAAAGAAGGCAATAATTTATCATAAATGCTTAAATTGGCACGCACAAGTGGAGAAAGAACTGTTGTAATTGATAAAGGAGTAGGCAAAGCCATTACTGTCTAACAACAGAGAAAGAAAATAGTATAAAGTACAAGAAAAAAAAAACCTAAAAACTATGGGATTCACTTCTTCACGTGCTATTCTACCTTAACCCCCTTCCCCTTTATCGCAACCTCCTTAGCCTGATTGGTAGGGTTACTAGTGGAAGGCCCTTCATCAATCTTGGGAGGGGAACCTAGGTGGTACTCGCCAAACATCTTGAGCTCGGAAGGGACCTCAACTTTTGTTAAGGCCTGATCCCATCCCTTAGTGACGCATGCCCTACGAGCATAGGCTATTGGGAGCTTGGCATCACCATAGGCCTCCACCTAACTATTGATACCAAAATTTACCACATTACGTGGGACAATTATAAACCAACACATGTCATCTAATATGGATCAAATCCAAGTCAGCATAATGCAAAAGCCTGACCAACAAGGAAGCCCAACTAATAGGGCAGCCCGACCAACTAGGAAGACCAACCAACTGCCCGAAATCCAACCTGTATAGCCAACAAAGTGACAACAATCATACAACCTGTATAACCCCTGAAGAGACAATGGTAGTATATTTAATTCTCATTATATATTGATGTAAATGCCTAACAAATGAAGTCATTTCATCATTTCACCCAACATCTATCAGTACCCCTCTTGGGCTATAAATACATTGTATCATTCTCATTGGAGAAGATCGAAAAACAAATCAAGGCAGTCAATACATAACAGTGGGCGTAGGCTTTTTCATTCAGTTGGACCACTTTAAAAATCTCTCTGTCTTACTTGTTTTTGTTTATTTATATGTGATAAATCAATTAGGCCTAGTCTAGTTTTTTGCATCAATAGATTGTCATCGTTTGTGGGAACGTATTGCTAAACATTTTCACTGATTCATCATACATGGCTGAAATTCTTGAATCAAGCACTAGAAATGAAAGAATTATGCCTACTCCTTCTACCCCTCTAAACAATAATGATTTGACTAGAATTTTGGCTAGCTTGGCCAATGGTCAAGAGTCTATGCAGGGTAAGATACGATAATTGGCCCAAACTCTACAAGTTGGAGTCCCCACATAATTTAATCAAAGGAATATGCCACCACCTCCAATAAGGAGTGTTGGGCATAGCCATTCTCGAACTTCAAGAGATCCTTCATACCTTCCTGGAGCAAATTATTCTATCAGGATTACTAATTTATCAGATGGACAGACCCTCATCCCAGAAAGGTTAAGTGACTTCGAAAGGCTTAGTAGGGCCTCTCCTTTCGATCATTTGGGACCCAAGAGAAATGCCCTTTGGGTTACGTCGAGAAATACTCGATGACCAAGTGACCTAAGGGAAGGTTCAGACCAATCCAGATTGAATACCTGATCAACTTCTCAATTCAATCAACGATAAGGTTCGCAAGAAGAAACCTCAACATGATCAGTTGGTCAGCACAAAAAAGCAGCCACCCATAGATCTGGTGATGGCAGTTATGCTTGGAAGGGTTCCATTCAGAGCTTGTAAGATAAGTTGGGAGAAATGGAAAAGGCCAAGAATCCTCTCTGGAGAAGTTTTATTAATGGATCTCCCTTTGTACAAACCATTGTAGATTTCCCAATGCCGACCAAGTTTAAAGCTCTAGTGGTCACTCCCAAGTATGATGGGAAAAATGATCCAATTCTTCATATAAAACAATACCAAGGAGCATCTCATATCTATGTTGATCCTGATGAGATGAGGTGTATGGAATTTTCAGGAACAATCACGAGATCTGCTTAAATCTAGTATAATAGTCTTCCTTGGGGGAAGATTTCTTGCTTCCAACAACCCGTTGAGCTATTCATTGGTAATTTTTTCTTTGGAGCAAAACCAGTAAAGCGAGTAGCTCATTTTCTTAGCGTAAGATAGAAGATGAGAGAAAGTACCAGGGATTATATCACTCGTTTCAACAACGAGAAATTAGAAGGCATTGATTACGAAGAAAAGACTGCAATCACTAGCCTCATGAGTGTTTTACTCCCCGAAAAACTATATTATGAATGCCGAGGAAGCTATGACTGCTAAAAAGAATTCAAATGCAAAGGTGAAAGAAACGATAGAATGGAAGTCGAATAAGAAGGAGCACAATAATCACAATAGCGCGAGAATTTAAAAGTTAAAGAAAGCCTAGTTCGGCTCAAAAAAATTTCCAATTACACTCCCTCAACGATGGATATACATCATGTTTTGGAAGAGACCAAGAACAATAATGAATTGAGTTGGCCTAAAAAGTTAAGGTCGCATGTTGGTAAGAGGGATAAGTCGAAGTATTATGAGTTTCACAAAGATCATGGTCATATGACCAATCGGTGTTTTGCTCTCCAGAATGAGATAGAGGCACTCATCCGAAGAGAAATTTTGGACAGATTTGTTGATCAGCAAGCTAGTGGAAGAACTGAAGGTAGAGGTCGGTAGAGATTAAAATCACATGTTATGCTTATAGAAGATAAGAAAAGGAACCATGATGATGATCCAGAAGATGATAATGATCTCCCAAGAAGCATGGACAACCTGAGCGTGAGGTATTCACACTCAGTTTTGGATCCTTTGATTTCCATATGATTACATATGGAGATGTAGTAGAAGGAGATCATACAGATAAAAGGAAGGCTTACCTCAATAAGGTTCAGGCCTATTCCTATATCCAGCCAATCAACCTTGTCGAAAAAGACTGACCAAGGAAATTTAACAAGATAAGCTCGTACTTGGTTTTTCCAAGAACGATGAATTCAGAGTATTGTATCCTCATGATGACCCTTTAGTGATCAAAGTCGGGATACAAGAAGTAGTGGTCGCAAGAACACTAGTGGATAATGACAGTTCGATAAACATTATGTTCTACCCCTATTTTGATAGTTTGGGTTTAAAACTCAACCAACTCGAGCCTTACCATAGGCCACTCATTGGATTCTCTGGCGATAAAGTATTTCCATTGGGAACAATCAGGCTAGATGTGACGATGGCCGACGAACAGAACGAAGAAAGTGAGATTCTTTGTAATGGATAAAAATGTTCATTACGCCTATAACGTGATCAAGGGAAAAGTTGGTTTGAAGAAGTTCGAAGTTGTACCTTCTACCGTTCATCAATGCCTGAAGTTCCAGACCAACTTTGGAGTGGGAGTAGTAAAAGGAGATCATAAAGTAGCACGGGAATGATACTATTCATCTGCCGAGGAAGAAGATATGTTAGAAGTAAAGAAGAAAATAACCACTTATCAAGTGGATATATCTGAGCCGAACAACGAATTTGTGGTTGAAACATTAGATCCAAGAGACGAACCTGAGCTTGTAAAAGGCCAGGTGATGAAGGCAATATAAAACATTATTCTGGACAATGATAAACAAGAACAAACCATTCAAATAGGAGCCACATTGGATCCAGTTCTTAAACAGGAGTTGGTGGCCTTCTTAAGACAAAGAAAGCAGATGTTCGCATGGAGCCATGAAGATATGCCGGGTATAGACCTGAACTTCCTATGCCATGAGCTTAATGTTAATAAGGAGGTTAAACCTATAAACCAGCAAAGAAGATTTTTTCGCCCGAAGAAGAACCATGCTATAAAATAAGAAGTGGAGAAGCTTCAAAAGGCTTTCTTTATTGAAGATGTGAAGTACCCGGACTGGCTGGCCAATGTAGTTATGGTCAAGAAGAAAAATAACAAGTGGAGGATGTGTATGGATTTTACTGACTTGAATAAGGCATGTCAAAAGGATCATTTTTCTTTACCACAAATTGATCAACTGGTGGATGCTACTTTGGGGTATGAGCTTCTAAGTTTTATGGATGCATATTCTGGTTATAACCAGATCAAAATGAAGCCGGAAGATAGAGAAAGTACTTCCTTTATTACTCTCCTAGGAACTTATTGCTTTAATGTTATGCCATTTGGTCTAAAAAAATGCAGGTGCCACTTATCAAAGACTGGTGAACAAAGTATTTGAGGAGCAGATAGGCAAGAACATAGAGGTATATGTTGATGATGTGCTGACTAAGAAAAAAAACTGTTGATCATATTATCGACCTCAGCCAGATGTTTGATCAATTGGAAAAGCACCAAATAAAGTTAAAGGGGCATTGAAACTAATCCATATAAGATCGAGGCCTTGATAGAAATGCAATCCCAAACTAGTAAAAAGGATGTTTAACGGATAACAAGGCACGTAGCATCACTCAATAAATTTGTGTCCCGAGCAATGGAAAGATGTTTGCCATTCTTTAAGGTACTCATAAAAACCTTTGAATGGAACGATGAATGTGAAAATCCTTCATGGAATTGAAGAAGTACCTGGGAGCACCCCCACTACTCTTCCGACCAGTATTGGGAGAAAAGCTATATTTGTATCTAACTGTATCTGAATCAACGGTTAGTTCTGCTTTGATCAGGGAGGAGAATGGAGTTCAAAAGTTAGTTTATTACACTAGCAAATCTTTTCAAGGAGCAGAAGTCAGATATCCTAGACTAGAGAAATTAGCATTGGTCTTAATTGAGGCTAGTAGATGAATGAAGCCATATTTCCAAGATCACACCATATTGGTATATACAGATATGCCACTGAGGCAAGCTTTGCATAAGCCATAGAAATTCGAGAGATTGATGTATTGGGATATGGAGTTGGGAGAATATGACCTAGTATATGAACCAAGGTCTTCTTTAAAAGGCCAAACTGTGGCAGATTTCATTACAGAATTCACTTGCCCGAAGATTCTAGAGCAATTAGGGACCCCCGCCAAACAACATTCAAAAATCAGCAAACCTACTAGAGATATGCCCGACCAACTCCAAGAAAGGGAAACTATAGACGAAGTCATCACCGATCAACCTGAACCATCCAGCAAATTAGAGGAGATGAGAAATAAGTATGAGGAGGTAAAGGATAAAATCTTCCATCAAGGGATTGTGACAAACCAAGCGTTTGACAATAATATTCCCATATGGAGACTGTATGTTGATGGGTCATCCTGTGCAAATGGATGTGACGATCGAATCGTTCTTAATACTCCAAATGAACTAGATATAGAGTACTCTCTACGATTCCAATTTCAAGCCTTTAATAATGAGGCAGAGTACGAAGCTGTGATTATTGGTTTAAATCCATCTAAATCATTGAACCAAGCAATTTTTGGTATATAGTGATTCATAGTTGGTGGTAAATCAGATGTTGAACTTATATACAGCTAAAGGAGAAATGATATCCAGATACTTGTCCAAAGCCTTGGAGATAATTTTCACTTTTCTAACTATTCAGATGATTATAATTTTAAGATCGGAAAATGCTCGAGCAGGTGCACTTACTCGACTAGCTTCAGCAACTAGAATTGAGCTCCTAAGAACTATTCCTATTGAGCTACTTTTTAATAGGAGCATTAAGGAAGATCTGATGGTTAATTTTATTGCAGTTGATGTGGGGACATCTTGGATGGATCCCATAAGAGCTTATATTAAAAAAGGAATTCTACCTGGCGATCTACTTGAAGCTGAAATACAAAGTTGCGAGATATGTGCTAGACAATGGCGTGTTATATAGAATATGATTAATTGCTGGTCTACAATGATGTGTGCATCCAACTGATGTAAAGGATTTGATTGAGTAAGTCCATAAAGGGTCATACGAAGCCCATGTAGTAGGGAGAACTTTATTGCGAAGGATTAACACACAAGGATACTATTGTCTAACTATGAGAGCAGATTGTGCAGCTTTTGCCAAGAAGTGTGATAAGTGCCAGAGGTTTTACAGCATACGCAAGACTCCACAAGCTCTCCTAACACCAATCACTTCACCTTGTCCCTTTGCTATGTGGGGAATTAACTTGGTCGGGCCTGTGCCGACCAGCCAAGGAAGGTTTAAGGACCTGGTTGTAACTGTTGATTACTTTACTAAATGGGTGGAAGTTAAACCCTTAATCGATATGTCCTATTTGAAGGTGTATCAGTTTATTTGGAATAATATCATTTATAGGTATGGCTTTCCCTACGCATTTATCACTGACCATGGCACACAATTTGATAACGATGAATTTACTGATTATTGTACCCTATCTAATGTCCAAAAAATCCACTCTGCTCCTGGCCATCCTCAAAGCAAGGGCCAAACGGAGGTAACTAATAGAACTTTGTTGAATGGGTTGAAAACAAAGGCTGGAAAATGCTAAAGGGAATTGGATTAATGAACTGCATTCTGTCTTGTGGGCTTACCAAATAACCCCTAGAATAACTACTAGGGAAACTCCTTACATGTTAGCATTGGGTACTGAGGCCGTAATTCCTACCGAGCTGGGTTTACCTACGCACCGAGTTCTTAACTTCAATACCCCAGTCAGTGATTTAATGAGAAGGCTGGACTTAGACATGCTAGAAGAGGTCCATTAAGATGAAGCTTTAAGGAATGCATCTTATCAACAACGGACTGCGTGTTTCTATAACAAAAGGGTAAAGCCGAGAAACTTAAAGGAAGGATATCATATCTTAAAGAAGGTGATTCAAAAGAAAAATAAGCTTGAAGCTAATTGGCATGGGCCCTATCTCATTACAACAATCATCCGACCAGGCACATATCGAATTGAAACTTTGGAAGGTGAAGAATTCAAGAATCCTTGGAATGTAGAATACATGAGGAAGTATTATCAGTGATGTAGTCATGTTGTACTCAGTTCATTTCAATATTAATGAGAATATGATTTCCCACCCAAAAAAAATTTGAGTACTAGTGTTATGCACTACACTGTAAACATTGTAAATGCGCCACCAACAATGTTATTTGGCATCAGCAAAGGCACCAATAATGTTGGTCAACACAAAAATACCAATGATGTTGGTCAACATTAATAAAATCACCAATAATTTTGGTCATCAACATAAATGACCAACAAAATGTTGGTCAGTATCAATAAAGGCACCAATAAAGTTGGTTGTCAAATACATAAAAAATCATGCAAGGCAAAATTGTAAGTCCCAAATGCTTGGTTAACAAAGACCCGGATGAATAATTTTCATCTAAACTGGGCTAAAAGATGGACAAATGTTCTACTCACGCTTGGAAACCAAGGTCACTAATGCAATTACCTAAAACTTTAGCTAAATTAGTATAACCATGATGATGCATTGGTAATTGGTACGATACTTAGGACAATCCTATAGGTATCAATAGAACCGTTGAAAAATTACATATTGACAAATCGTTGATCCAAAAATAGAGATTGACTAAAAGTTGATCCATTCACAAAAAGACATTCATATAACAGAGATTGACTAAATGTTTATAAAGTTGATCCATTCACAATCAAAGATTGATAAAATAAAGCTTTTCATTAAATTAAATGATTACATGTTACTACTTAAACATACAGAAACAAAAAACGAAGCCTTATTCCACAGGACGTTTTCCTTTGGCCTTAGAAATAGGATCCATGCCAATTGGAGGATCATCCAAAGTATAAGGAGAATTGATGAAGTTAAAATTCTAAAGCATCCTAGTATTGATTCTACTAGGACTGTTAAACAGATGAGGAGATCAGACAATCTCTAGTTCATCATGTAGCTCGTAATCTCCTAACTATTTCGAAATCAAACATTGAGGAATATGATGATCAGGAATCGAGTTAACATCCAACTTGAATGGAGGATTATCAAGATTCAGCAAGCCTGGGTCATACCTGTTGATGTAAAAAATTAGATTGCGTCTAATTATTTAATCACAGATAAATATAAATGAGACAAAGAATTTTAAAGTGGTTCAGCCTTATAAGAATGGCCTACGTCCACTGTTTTCTGTTATTGCCAAGTGTTTTGGAGTTCTTGATATGTAATTCTATCAAGAAAATCCGGTCCCTTTGAATGAGGGTGATACGATGTATTTATAGACCTTAGGTTGTACATGTGAAAGGGTAAACAATTAATGCCCTTTAAGAGTATACGTCTGTATGATAAGCATTCAATGAATAGTTGAACTGTTGATTATCTAGTAATCAATGCTGTGGCCGAGATGCAGCTCAGACCGCCTTAGTTGCTCGTCGTTCAGGAGTTCCTAGGAGTGTTGGAGCTCCTCGGAGTACACTTGCTACTCGGAGTGAGTATGACTTGGTCGGGGAAATAAACTTCCTCGTTGCTATTGTTCCACGTAGATCGACACGTGTCTTCTCATTATTCGTCTATATCAGCATACTAATTTTGGTATCAACAGAAGCCCCCAATGTTTCATATTTCAAACTTTGAGGAATATGGAACATTCTTTCTCGGTATATGGCAATATTAAATGACCTTTCTGGTTTTTAGGAGCATTTTCTCCGTATTCGAATGTCCTTCCAAATTCGCAGAATCCGCCTTTTTTAATTTTTATAAGCGCTTCGATCTTCGCGCACTTTATTGTCCTTTTAGCCGCCGGTAGCGTAATAGTTTCTTTTTTGTAATCATTTCTTTTGCCGTTTCCCAAGGCAAAGTATTTAAGCTTCATAGGCAATCCCATCGTCTGCTACCTTTTCCAATTTCTGCTTTCGAGTTTTCCATAGTCTTTCTCTCTCTTGTGCGTTCATCCTTTTCTTCGTTCGTTGTCAACAGATCTCCTTTTTTCCTGTAAGATCTTCTTCCTTCTTCTTCATTTCTTTTATTCGTCATGGTTTATGTTATCGAATCTCTTGAGAAATTCCGTTCTGATTTTTCTATTCCATCTTGGGTAACTCTGGAAGATCTTTCTGAGCCTTCAAATTATTTTCGTTTGGCTGAGGGACATTGGTTCCCTAGCCTCTTTATTGCTGAATGTGGATTTTCTTTTCCACCAAACCCTTTGTGCTTAGAGTTCTGTCATTATTTCGATGTTGTTCCTGCAAAAATAGCCCCCAATACATGGAGAATAGTTAATGGGGTGTATAGGTTAAATCAAACTCACGGAACCCGTATAGGAATTCCTGAGATTATGTATTGTTATAGTTGGGCTGTTCTAGATAATATTTTCTATTTAAAAACTAGATTTTTGAATAGGGCTTTAGTAGTCAACCTCCCTGATGCCAATAGGGATTATTTTGAACATGGGGTAGTTATCAAAAACTGGCAACATGCCCCTTTGATTGGAGATGAAGTATATCAAGGTCCCAGATGCCCTCCATATGGCAATGGGATGGGTTATTTTCATTTTATTTTATTTATGAAATTATGATTTCGTTATGTTTGATAAAATGTGTGACTAATATTTCACTATGTATTTGTTTGCAGTTGACAGCAAAAGAAAAACTCCAAAACAAGCTGACGTTAATATCAAGCATTTGAAACTTATCTGGAGTTTGCATCAGAAAGTTGCAGGCGAGCACATCAGGTCTGCTTCATATTTGTTGCAGTATAGGAGTTATACAACCTCTTTCACTGCTCGCCCTGTAATCAGCACTGGTGAACCAGCGCCAGCTCCTGAGGATTCTTCACCAGACTCTCATATTCCTTTGAGTCAGAAAATGGGCAAAAGAAGAGTTCTTTCTATCTTTGAGGAGACTACCTCAGCTGGAGATGGAAAAAGAAACAAAACTGATGTCCAAAAGGGGACAAAGAAGACAGATGTTGCACCCCAAAAAGCTGTCGAGAAGCCCCCAGTGGCTCCTAACAAGAAGGATGCACCTGTGAAAGTGGTCACCATCTCCCCAACCAAAAGCTCTTCTTTAGTTGAAACTGTTGAAATACCACCGAGGAGACTGAAGAAATCCTCCTCGGTCAATTTGGCTGAAACCATTCCCCAGCTCCAAGTTAGTGGAGCCGGTGTTCCAACTATTATTCCCCCGAGCTCTGCAATGAGCTCGGTAAAGACTTGGACCATTCCTGAAGTTCAAGGAGTTGAGGAGAATATGTCTAGGGATGTGCTTACATCCCTGGCTACTCGTCACATTGCTTTAGTAAGTTTCTCATTTTCTGAATTTTCTTTCTTTCCTTCAATACATGTATCTCTGTGCTGACTTATTATTATCTCCTTTTTTCAGCTGGTGAGTTGCTTTAACACCATTGTGAAGAAGGATGAAGCGATCAAGGCTTCTAGCTCCTCGTCCAGAGTGGAGGATGCTTTACTAGGTTTGACCAAATCTTTGAAGGAGTCCCGTCAAAAGTATGACGAGGATAAGGCTGAATGGGAGAAGAAGTTGGCTGCAGTTAAGGTAGAGAAGGTGCAGCTCGTTGAAGTTTCCAAGGGTTTAGAAAATACGGTGAAAGATTTGGAGGGAGAGAAAAAGAAGTATGACGAGAAGCTCAAGAGCTTTGGGGAGCTTGAAAACAAGATGAAAATGGTAGAAGAAGAATTGTCCCTTCTGCGAGAAGTGAATCGTCAGAAGGAGGAGGTGGAAGCTAAGTTGAAAGCCACTGAGGATCTTCTATCGGAGAAGCTCTCCTCGGAGAAAATGAAAATAAAGTTGGTGGTGAAAAAATATTTCTGCACCGGTTGGGACAAAGGGTGGAACAGGGGGGTAGCAGCAATGATGTCCCAGGTGCAGTATGGGAGTTTGAAATACTTCCGAGATGGTTGGGTGGCTGCCCTGCAAGAATTAAAGGTTAATGAGGACTCAGAATTGTTTCAACAACATCTCCCTGGTCCTCCCCCAAATATTGAAGATGAAGAAGAGGATGAAGCTGCCTCTGAAGAATCTTCAATGGTAGTGGGTGATCCAATCCTTACTCAGCCTGCCGACGAGGAGCTTTCATCTCTGCCTGCTCCTCCTGAACAAGTTCCAGCCCTAGCCGACCAACTCATTGTTTCCACCGAGCAACCGAGCTCCTCATCCCAACCTCCCGAGAAAGTCTTGGGAGACAAGGAAAAGGTGTGAAGTTGTTCGGTATTTATTTTTCTTTTGTCACTTGTACTCTGTACTCTGAACACTGTACTCCTTTCTATGATGTAATAAAAAATCACCTTTTTTGTTTCTGTATGTTGTTGATGTTCTGTCTGCTTTTTTATTAACTCTTGCCTTCTCTTCTTTACTAGTTTATGGATAGAATGGAATTGCTGTCTGCCCATGACACAACTCTGCTTCGACAGTGTAATGAATATTTTAAGGCTGGCCCCACTGACTTGGACAAATCCCAGATTGTAGATATTCTTGGTCGAGATGCTTCAGACCAAGCATTGGAAGCATATCAATACTTGAAATGTCTTCTTGATCGTGCTGTAGCCAACAATGTGGCTTATTACGAAATGATTAAAGATCTTCAATGTACCCTAGAAGAGCTTCATAATCAGTACAAGGAATCAACTGCCCAATTGCATGAGGGGTATGAGAAGAGGTATCAGCAGCTTTCTATCGAGAAGGGCTACGAGAAGCTCCTTGCTGGGTACGATGTCAGGGAGAGAACCCTTAAGGGTGAAGTTGAAGCATATAGACAGATTGCCGAGATGCTGGATCAAGAGAATAACAATTTGCAGAAAGAGCTAGCACAGTTGAAGTCTGCAGCCTCTTCTTCCACAGCTGTAATCCCAGTGACTGATGAGGGATTTTCATTTTTAGAGGTTGAGAATGCCAAATTGAGGCAAGAGTTGGACACATTGAGGAGGTCAGGCACTTCCACATCTCCTTGAGGACGATCAAGAGCTTCTTGAGGTAGAGGAAGAGCAGTTCGGGTTCTTGTCGAGGAACAGAGGACAGCATCTGCCTTAGAGAACCAGGCCTTCCAACTAAAGGCGAAGAACCAGGCGTTATCTGATATGTCCAAGAAGATTCGAGACCTGGAAAAACAACTCTCTGCAAAGATGTCAGTGTTGGAGACTAATGAGCTTTTCATCAAGAGTCTTCACGAGAAGCTTGAAAGGTTAACATTTCAATTTCACAAACAGCCCAGGGAGTTCTGGATGGCTGGATACAACGAAGCACTATTCCATTTGGATGATCGTATCCAGAATGCCAATAATGAGGGCTACAAACAAGGCTGGCTGAATGCCTTGGGCGTGCTGAAGATCGAGCAAGGACACTATCTGTGGGACTATTATGATCCTGGGGTACTCGACTTGCCTGTACCACCGTATAATTTGGATATGGAATGGATCCCAGCTCGTGCCATTCCTCGGAGCTTAATTGCAAAATACCTCGGTGACTACAATCTTCATTCTCAGATCGAGGTATCTCGTCCCGAGCATCTTCTAGATCGACCTTCTGTAATGAACGTCAGGATGCTGAAGGATTTGAACTTCATCAACTATCCTCAGTCTTTAAATGATCCGCCTGCTGGCGAGGAACCTGTATCGAAAGCTGAGGGGAAAAAACCAATAGAATAGGAATTTTTGATGTAACAGTTAGTACACATATCCATGTAATTATCAATATAACTTGTAATTTATTTTGAATTTAATGAAATACTTTCATTTTTATTTGCATATCTGTCTTGCTATTGTCTTGTACTTGTCAAACACTTTATATTTGTGCTTGCATAACAATATTGTGTGGTTCATCGACCAACTTAGTAATAAAAAAGTTACAAGTATCAGTAATGTTGCTCGATCACTTAATAATAAAGTAATGAGTATAATGTTGAAAATTTTTCCAACCAACTAAGGTTGTTAAATTGTGCTTGTTGACCAACTACAGTTGGTGGGTTTTTATCCCCGACCAGCCATACTTGGTACAGTTTAGAATATTTTCTCCTCGTCGACCAACTACAGTTAGTGGATTTTTATCCCCGACCAACAATACTTGGTTCAGTTTGGAATATTTTGTTCTTCGAGGAACTTTTGTATTTTCTGTAATAATCTTACCTCCCGACCAACATAAGTTGGCATTTGAGAGCATATCTTATTTCCTAACCAACCGAGATTGGCATTTTTAGGAGTATTTTGCTTCCTAGCCAAACACGTTGGCATTTTTATGAATGTTGTTCTCGCCCTTTTACCAATCGGAGTTGGTCTGAGTTCGAACTATCATGTCCACTTGCCCTTTTACCAAAATTGGTCTGAGCTAGCGTCAGCCTCCTAACCAAAGGAGTATGGTTTGTTCTCGCCCTTTTACCAACCAGAGTTGGTCTGAGTTCGAACTATCATGTCCACTTGCCCTTTTACCAAAATTGGTCTGAGCCAGCGTCAGCCTCCTAACCAAAGGAGTATGGTTTGTTCTCGCCCTTTTACCAACGGGAGTTGGTCTGAGCTTGAACTATCGTCTTCTTTTTTCTGTCGAGCAGCGTAGTGTTAAACACTAGTATTCCCCGAAAAACTTTCAATAAAATGAGAGAAGATGGTGAAATATCATCGTTTTATTCATATTGATGGAAATGCTTTACATTTTACATCACTGATAATACTTGCGTAGGTGTTCAGCATTCCATGCATTCTTAAATTCCTCTCCTTCTAGAGTCGTTATTCGGTAAGTTCCTGGTCGAACAACTTCTGTAACTCGGTAAGGTCCATGCCAGTTTGCTTCCAATTTATTGTGCTTCTGAATGACCTTCTTTAGCACGTAATCTCCTTCTTTTAAGTCGCATTTCTTCACCCTCTTGTTGTAGAACAGAGCTGTTCGTTGTTGGTAAGCAGCATTTCTAATGGCTGCCTCTTCTCTAACCTCCTCGAGCATGTCCAAATCTAATCTTCTCATTAAGTCACTGACTGAGGAATTAAAATTCAGCACTCTGTGTGTTGGAAGACCCAACTCGGCAGGTATTACGGCCTCACTTCCAAACGCCAGCATATATGGTGATTCTCCAGTTGCTGCTAGGGGAGTTGTTCGGTAAGCCCACAATACTGACTGTAGCTCATTAATCCAATTAGCTTTAGCCTCACTTAGCCTCTTCTTCAAACCATTTAGTAATATTATGTTCGTCACTTCAGTCTGTCCATTGCTTTGAGGATGGCCTGGTGCTGAATGAACCTTCAAAATGTTTGACTGATGACAATAGGCGGCAAACTCCTCGTTATCAAATTATGTTCCATGGTCTGTGATGAAGGCATGAGGGAGACCATATCGGCAGATGATGTTCTTCCAAATGAATTGGTACACCTTCTCGTATGTCATATCAATAAGGGGCTCAGCTTCTACCCACTTAGTAAAATAATCCACTACGACGACGAGGTACTTGAATCTTCCTCGGGTCGTTGGCAGTGGTCTAACCAAATCAATTCCCCACATGGAAAATGGCCAAGGGGAAGTTATGGGTGTCAACAATGCTTGTGGCGTTCGTCAGATGGAGGAAAAATGTTGGCATTTATCACATCTCTTAGCATAGGCTATACAATCAGCCCTCATCGTCGTCCAGTAGTATCCCTGCGTCATCACCCTTTGCAAAAGAGTCCGACCTGCTACATGGGCTCCACAGGATCCTTCATGGATCTCTTCAATCAATTCTTTTACCTCAGAGGGATGTACACATCCTTGCAAACCTGCCATAATTCCTCGTCTATACAAAACACCATTAGTTAGTACATACCGAGCAGCTTTATACTTCAATTTCTTGGCAGCGAGCTTATCCTCCGGTAATTCTCCCTCCTCAATATATGCCCTGATGGGATCCATCCAAGATGGTCCTAAATAAAGGGTAATAATATTCATCGTCAGGTCTTCCTCTATGCTCCGACTTTCTAATACTTCAATTGGTATCGTTCTTCGCATCTCGGTACGAGTAGCTGATGCTAGTCGGGCCAGTGCGTCTGCTCGTGCATTCTCCATTCTTGGTATTCTGATCAATTGAATGGACTCAAATTTTTCCAGTAACTCCATCACCTTTGCATGATACTTGACCATTAATTCTCCTTTAACTGCATATGTTCCCATCATCTGATTCACAATTAATTGAGAATCACTGAATACCATCACTTGTTGTGCTTCCATAATCTTTGCTAAATTAAGACCTGCTATCATGGCCTCATACTCGGCCTCATTATTGGAAGCTTTGAATTGGAATCGCAGGGCGTATTCCATGTCAATCTCGTCTGGGGTGTTCAAAACAATCCCTGTTCCACAACCTGTTATGCAAGATGACCCATCTACATACAATCTCCATGTAGGTAACTCGTCTTCAAATTTCTTATCTGACAAAGTTCCTCGGTGAAATAATTGTTGTTTCCTTTCATCCTCCCCTGGTATTTCTCGCTCTTCGTCGACCATCTCTTCTCGCCCTTTTACCAACCGGAGTTGGTCTGAGCTTGAATTTGATGATCCTTCTACATCCACAAGCCCTTTTACCAATCGGAGTTGGTCTGAGCTTGTGTTTGTTGATCCTGTAACATCCACAGGTTGATCAGCGAGCAACTTTTGTTCCTCGGGGTATCAGGGTAAGTAAAATCTGCTACAGCTTGCCCTTTTAATGATGATCTAGGTTCATACACAATATCATATTCACCGAGCTCTATTGCCCAGTACATCAATCTCCCTGATTTTTCTGGCTTATGAAGGGCTTGTCTTAATGGCATGTCGGTATACACGACGATGGTATGGGCCTGAAAATATGGCCTCATTCTTCTACTTGCCTCAATTAATTCCAATGCCAATTTTTCCAGCTTTGGGTACCTGATCTCGGCACCTCGGAAAGCTTTACTTGTGTAAAAAATTGGCTTCTGGGCTCCATTATCCATTCTGATTAATGCCGAGCTGACTGCATTCTCTGATACTGCTAGGTATAAGTACAACTTTTCTCCCATTATTGGCCTTGACAACAGTGGAGGTGCTCCCAAATATTTCTTCAAGTCTTGAAAGGCTTTTTCACATTCATCATTCCACTCGAAAGTTTTTCGAAGTGTTTTGAAGAATGGGAGGCATCTATCAGTTGCTCGGGATACAAATCTGTTGAGCAATGCAACTCGTCCTGTAAGACTCTGCACCTCTTTCTTCGTCGTTGGAGATCGCAACCCTAAAAGAGATTTGATCTTTTCTGGATTCACCTCAATGCCTCGCTGGTTGACAATGTACCCGAGGAACATTCCTTCTCGTACTCCAAATGTGCACTTCGTCGGGTTGAGCTTCATTTGGTATTTATCCAGTTGATCAAAGGTATGACCTAAGTCAACTAGATGATCAGCAACTTTCTTGCTCTTTGTCATCATATCATCGACATAGACTTCCATATTGCAACTGATTTGTTCGGTAAAAACCTTGTTCATCAACCGCTGGTATGTCGCTCCTGCATTTTTCAAACCAAAAGGCATAACATTATAACAATAAGTTCCCCTAAGGGTAATAAAAGAAGTACTTTCCCTGTCTTCAGGTTTCATTTTGATATGGTTGGAGCCAGAGTAAGCATCCATGAAGCTGAGCAGCTCGTGTCCAGAGGTAGCATCCACTAGTTGATCAATTCTGGGCAATGGAAAGTGATCCTTTGGACATGCCTTGTTGAGATCGGTGAAGTCAACACACATTCTCCATTTATTGTTTTTCTTCTTTACCATCACCACATTTGCTAACCAGTCTGGATATTTCACATCTTCAATGAATTGGACTTTCTGGAGCTTCTCGACCTCCTCTTGTATAGCTTGATTCTTCTCGGGACTAAATACTCTTCTTCTCTGCTTTACAGGCTTGATCTCCTTATTCACATTAAGCTCATGACATAAGAAGTTTGGATCTATTCCTGGCATGTCTTCATGACTCCATGCAAAAGTTTTCTTTCTGTTTCTCAAGAAAGTTATCAACTCCTGTTTTATTGAAGCATCCAACGACGAACCTATCTGAGTTATTCGTTCAGGGTGTTCATCGTCCAGAATAACATTTTCTGTAGATTCCACCACCTGTCCTTTTACAAGTTGGGATTCATCTCTGGGATCCAGTGTTTCAATTTCTGTACCTTCGTCCACCTGGTATGTAGTAGTCTTTTTCCTTGACTCTTCAAGCTCCTCTTGCTCGGCAGATGAATAATAGCATTCCCGGGCTACTTTTTGATCACCTTTCACAACTCCTACTCCGAAATTTGTTGGGAATTTTAAGCACTGATGTACTGTAGATGGAACTGCTTCGAACTTCTTTAAACCAACTCTTCCCATGATGATATTGTAAGTTGATTACACATTCTTATCCATCACAAAGAAGCGTATTCTTTCTGTTCGACAAGCAGGCCAAGTTCCAATGAATATATCCAATTTGATCGTCCCAAGTGGAAAAACCTTCTCGCCAGCAAAACCCAGGAGTGGTCTGTGATAAGGCTCCAATTGAGATAATTTTAAATTTAAACTGTCAAAGCATGAGTAGAACATGATGTCTGCCGAACTACCATTATCTACCAAAACCCTTGAAATCACTACTTCTTTCATCCTCATTTTGATCACCAAAGGGTCATCGTGAGGGTAAAGAACACCTGCAAGGTCATTTTTTGAAAAACCAATGACTAGCTTCTCTTTGTTTATCTTCCTCGGGCGATCCTCCTCAGCCAAATTTATCCGTTGAATGTATGAGCAAGCCTGAGCCTCACCGAGGTAAGCTTTTCTTTTTGCAGTAAGATCTCCTCCTCCTGCATCTCCACCTGTAATAACATTACAATCAAATGTTCCAAAACGTATTGAAAATACCTCGCGTTCTGGTTGCCTTGGCCTTTTGGGAAGATCGGGGTCATCCTCTGTATCATCTTCATGATTTCTTTTCCTGTTTTCTTCTGTCCGACGAGGAGATCTGGATCTCTCTCTTGCTCGGTCTTCATTTCCTCTTTCATTTCTACGATCAACATACTTTGACATCTTTCCTCGTCTAATGAGCGTTTCAATCTCGTTCTGGAGGGCTATGCAATTTTTAGTCATATGACCATGATCCTTATGAAACTCGCAATATTTATCTCTATTTCTTTTGTAAGGGTCCGACCTCAGTTTCTTTGGCCACCTTACTTCTTCGTTATTCTTGATTTCTTCCCAGACATGATTAATACCCATTTTCAAAGGAGTATAATTATCAAATTTCTTCAGGACTTCCCATGACGACTTATTGTTCTTGGAATGCTTGTCACCGCCATTGCCCTTATGCTCTTTCTTCTTAGATTTGTCGACTTCCAACTTGGTTTCTTTATCCATATTCTTCTTCGCAGCCATAGCCTCCTCGGCATTCATGATTTTGTCCGCTTTTGCCATCAACTCTGACATAGTTGTAGGTGGATCTTTGGCCAAAGTATAATACAATTTGTTAGGCAACAACCCACTCATCAAGGCAGTGATTGCTGTCTTTTCTTCATAATCTATGACTTCTAGCTTCTCGTTATTGAAACGAGTTATGTAAACTCTAGTACTCTCACCAGGTTTTTGTCTAACACTTAACAAGTGTGCTACTCGTTTTACTGGCTTTGCTCCAAAATAGAAATTGTCAATGAACAACTCGGCCAATTGAAAGAAAGTTAAAATCTTACCTCGAGAAAGATTGTTGTACCATATCTGGGCAGATCCAGTAAGAGTTCCTGAGAATGCTCTGCATCTCATCTCGTCGGGGACAGCATAGATGTCGGCAGCAGCTTGATATTGCTCTATATGAAGAACAAGATCTGTCTTTCCATCATATTTGGGGGTCACCACAGGTGCTTTAAATTTCAACGGTGTAGGAAAATCCACAATGGCCTGTACAAAAGGTGTCCCTTGAACAAAAGTTCGTTGTAGGGAATTCTTCGCCTTAGCCATTTCTCCCAATCTATCCTCCAATCGCTGAATGGAACCTTTCCACGCATCATTTCCTTCCTCGGGCTTATTAGTTCCAGTAATTGATTGTTCTGACGTGGCCTCCTGGGATCTATCTTGACGAGCAACCGATCGTGATTGTGCTGATCCCTCTCTTAGATCTAATGGTCATCGAAAACTCCTCGACATGGTCTTAGGTGGACTCCTATTCCTCCTAGGGCCTAATCGGCTGAAAGGAGATACCCTGCTCAATCTTTCCAAGGCACTAGGTCTCTCTGGAGAGAGAGTGATACGTTGCTCAGTATCTGTAGCCCGTATTGATGAAGTTCACCCAGGTTGATAAGAGAAATCATCAGATTCCTCATTACGATATGAATCAGTACGCCTGGATCGTGAAGAAAGTAAATAAGTTTGTCTCTGACCACTTCTCTGTCCTGAATGTGCAGGTACTTCTCCATGAAGGGTTTGTATGAGTTGCCGCATTATTTCTTGCATGGAGGTTTGTCCTTGAGCCAGATTCGTCATAATTCCAGCCAGATCTGGAGCAGTTGATGGTGCAGAGGGATTTGGAGGATTCCCAACGTTCCCAACGTTTCGATTGCTGGATTCCGAATTATCTGCCATTGATGATGAATGATTTTTGGTGAAAAACGATAACAGCAGTCGCTTCCCACAGACGACGCCAATCTGTTGATGTAAAAAATTAGATTGCATCTAATTATTTAATCGTAGATAAATATAAATGAGACAAAGAATTTTAAAGTGGTTCAGCCTTATAAGAATGGCCTACGTCCACTATTTTCTGTTATTACCAATTGTTTTGGAGTTCTTGATATGTAATTCTATCAAGAAAATTCGGTCCCTTTGAATGAGGGTGATACAATGTATTTATATCCCTTAGGCTGTACATGTGAAAGGGTAAACAATTAATTCCCTTTAAGAGTATACGTCTGTATGATAAGCATTCAATGAATAGTTGAGCTGTTGATTATCTGGAAATCAATGCTGTGGACGAGATACACCTCGGACCGCTTTAGTTGCTCGTCGTTCAGTAGTTCCTCGGAGTGTTGGAGTTCCTCGGAGTGTTGGAGCTCCTCGGAGTACACTTGCTGCTCGGAGTGAGTATGACTTGGTTGGGGAAATAAACTTCCTCGTTGTTATTGTTCCACATAGATCGAAATGTGTCTTCTCATTATTCGTCTATATCAGCATACTAATTTTGGTATCAACAATACCAATCCCACAACGAGTTATTTCGATCCACTTTCATCACGATTAAATCGTTCATCCAACCCCATTTATAGGACTCATTCTTAGCCTGTTGAAGTCTATCATCAAGATGCGCCAGAGCTTCATTATACCCGTCCATCCAAACCTCTCTTTGTTGCTTGTGGAATTGAAAGGTTAATTTATCAACTTGAAACTGAAGTTTCTTTAATACTCTATCCTTAGCGTGTAATTGGGAAAATTGAGTGGATAATTATTCAGAAAAGGTCTGCAGGTTCTGAGACATCTCAGCAATAGCCCGATCTTTTAACCTTTAACTGTGCAGCTTGATTAGCCAGGGCCTGTCTGTAGTTCCTCGACCAAGATTATTTCTTGCTCGGGAGGATGATGCGGGCTTTATTTTTTTAAGGTTTCCAACTCATACCTTAATGTAGCATTTTCCGCCTCTAAAAATGAGTATCCCTCATTAGTAGTAGCAACGACAGCTATAGAGGCAGACTTTAAAAGATTCACTTCATCCCTCAAATTATTATTCTCCTCTTCCAGAAGTTTGGAAACAGTTCTAGTTTCTTCAACTTCAAGCTTAACTAAAGCTTCCTTTTTGTTATAAACAGAAATAAAGTTATCAAAACCCTGACCTGCACTCAAGCTTCGATATTTCTTCTCATAGCTCTCGTGCAACAGCGCAGTGGATTATTTATATTATTCTTGAAGTTATTCTATCAGCTCATAATAAGCAACATTGTTTGCTGTTGTTTTATCAAGTAAGTACTTCAAATATTTATAGGACTCTTTAGCCTGCTCTGATGCATCGTCACTAAGAAACATAACAATTTCTTCCTCGGATAAGTCTGTATGACCTGCTTTGAAAAAAGCATTGCATTTCTTCAATAGCTCGGTATCATTGGAAGATAGTGAAGCACCTTATAATCTTGACTTACTTGAGTCTATAGTGTATAAGTGCTCATCTAGTTTGGAAATTATGACAAAATATTGAGTCTCATCCCCTAGATACCAAAGAACCTCAGATACTACACTCGATGCCTCAATTGATTCATTCAAGGGTAAAATTCTCAACTTCACACAAACTAGGATTGCATACATTCATATATAGTGCATTAATTACTTGTGTGAGTTAATTTCCTTTTAAAATAAGGTTTTAATATTTTTGGGAATTTTTAAACAATTTTTAAAATGATTTGTTTCTTAATAAAAGTTGGTTTTATAAACTTTTGGGGTCATTTTGTAATTTCTGGTTTTATCTAAACTTGTTGAATGTTTGGTTGGGTATAGTCCTAAAGCGCTTAAGACTTGAGGGTGCGTGTGTAATTATTTTTAAAACACGCGTTTGTGATTAATCTGAGCCCTACACCTTTCATTGTTATACTGGCGTGATTTGTGTTTGTTGGTAAACTCAGAACCTGTTTGCAATCTCAGCCCTTGGATTGTTTCCATCAACGATCTGCATGCATTTTTCCCCAATCCCTGTGAATCCCTTTTAGACCAATCAGCGTACATTTAAACCACCGATGTTGTTAAACCATTGGATGAGAATCAACAGTCCAAGACCAAATCTCAGCCATTGGATTTGATCTCTTATTCTCGAACCTTCCTCGCGGAGTATAAAAGGAGGTTGGGTTTCAGCATTCAAAAACTTTTGCCAGTTCGTCCAAACTGAGAGAAAAAGAAAAGAGAGAGAAACTAAAGAGCAAACCCTAAATCGTTCAAACCCTAATCTCATTTTCAAACCCTAAATTCCTTTTCCAAAATCAGTTTACACCAAACACAAAACTTGAGTGTTTGAGAGTTATTTTTGGTAGTGGTTTGAAGACAGTTTGTGGGTTGAATACTCTGAGTTTGAGATCTTGTAACCATATTAAGCATTTCAATTTGATCTCTATTTCTTTATTATAGAAACTGTAGATCTTGCTATTTTATGTTATATTACACTTAGATCTGCATTTTTACGTTTCTTATCTTGAGAAATCAGATTTGTTGATTATTTTTCTGTAAATGTTTTTCACAACTCTAGAATCAACAAATTGCTTTATATTTCTAGTTCTTATGAAACAAGACTTCTGATCTAGTTGGAATCGCAATCGGTGATTTTTAATTTCAAAACCCTCTGAAATTAATTAAGACCTTGAACCGTCTTTTGAGCATGGTAACCTTGGATTCTGGGTTAGTTTAAAGATCAAGAAAGTCATTTGTTTCTAAAGAAGAGAAAAAATGAAAAACTTATTCATTTAGATCTTTCTGTAATTTTATAGGACTTTTTTGTATAAATAAGTGTGCATGTGTGCATGCATGTGTTAGATCACTTTCACAAACACTTGTCACACTACAACACAAAAGTGTTGGCTGTAAGATCTTGAAACGTCAAGAGTCGATGTAAAGCTGAAACAAAGTGTTGAGAAGTTAGCAAGCTGAGAAAGCAACATCAACATCATAATTGCATAAAAGCTAGAATCAACCAGTGGGTATATATTCTAAACTTGGTTATGTCTGTTTTGTTTGCATGTCTGTTAAATAGCCTGTAACTTGTATATTTTGTTTTAGTGGATTTTTTGTTTGTGACTTAGAAGTCACCGTGGATGTTTCCTCAGTTGGGTGAGGTTTTACCACATTAAAAAGTGTGTGTACTTAATCTTTCTACATCTCCTCATCTCATTCTTGTTGGTGTTATGATATAAATTGTTTTAGTTTTGTCTTTCAAAACTAGTTACATAATCTTGATCATATCTCGTACATTTTTTATTAAACACATCTTGTGGTTAATCTGTTTTGATTTAAAGAAAAGAGTTTCTCCAAAAAATAGTTCGGAGTTACTTAGACAATTTAATCTTGAATTAAACGTCTTAAGTGACAGTTTTTCAATTGGTATCAGATCTTGGAAATTTCTTTTAAATATCTTGTGTTTCTGAAATTATTTTCTTAAAATTAAACAATGGACGGGAAAAATGAATGATTTGGTAACTTGACCAGACCTCCTCTCTTTTATGGAAACAAATTTTCTTACTCGAAAGTAAGGATGGTTGCTTTCATACAAGGAACCTTGGGAGATTATGTATGGGATATTGTTGAAAATGTATATACTTATCCTACAAAACCATCCACTGAAGGAAGTAATGAGAGGATTAAGAAAGTATTAAGTGAATTCACTCAAGAAGAGAAGCAAGACTCTTTAAATAATAACAAAGGCAAGAATGCAATCTTTATGTCTATAAATGGACATGAGTTCAAAAGGATCCCATCTTGTACCACTTCTAAGGAAGATTGGGATACTCTAGTTATGCACATAAAGGTGACACTAGAGTTAAGGCTGCTAAAGTACAGATTCCTATCCAGCAGTATAACTCTTTAATCATATCAGACTCTGAATCATTTGATGACTTTTATATGAAATTAACTGACATTGTGACCAAATTACATTCTAATGGGATAACCTACGATAAAAATGAAATTGTTTCTAAGGTCATTGCCACAGAAATTTGATAACAAAAAATATGCTATTGAGGAAATGAGTGATCAAAACCTCACTCCTGAATTACTCAGTAGTAAACTGAGAACTGTGGAAATGGAACTAGAATTCAAGAAACAATTAACCCAGTCCCATAGGAAATAGACTATTTCCAATATGAGTTTTTCCACTAAACTGATAAGACATGAGCTTAGCATTCCTAATAATGATTTTTATTCTGATGAGGAATGTGATATGGATAGTTTGGATAATCAAATTGCCTTGATGTCAAAACAGTTCAAGAAAATTGTGAAATTTAGAAACAAAATGGCAACCAGACAAGGCAAGGCAAGCCAAATTATCCAACTCAGTCTAATCACAAACCTTATGAGAAAGGTCAAGGCAAACATCACAAGGACATTCATACGAGACCTAACAAATGATTTTAAGAATATTGAATGTTTTGGATGTGAAAAATTAGGTCATATAGCACAAGACTGTAGAGTTAACTTGAACACGACCAATAAACATACTAAGGCCAACATTTGTAAGATATGGGATATTCAAGTGATTATGAGAATGAGGAACCTGAGTCATCTGATGCTTTTTATCCATGCATGTCTTTCTTTGCTAAGATAATCTATAATGATGATATGACTGTGCCTAAGTATGAGAATGATACTAGTAGTTCTACTTCTGTTGTTATGAATCATGTTGCAACTGGTTTAGATGCTTTAATTTCTGAGAACATTACTAGTTCTACAGCGGGGTGTGTGAGTCAAAGGGAAAGCGATAATGACGATGTCAATGTGTGTGTGAGTTAAAGAATTGAATCATTAGAAGTCACTTCACACACTACACTTAGTGATTCGGACACTGAAGACCTCCCTGATGTTCACACACTTTATGCCAAAACTCTCAAGAAAAGCTCTAGACAAGAGAAGATAGTGAAAGACATCACTAAGAAACTAGAGGACCTAAGTCTAATGGTTAAACTTAACGCTGAAGAGTACACTACCCAATGTCTAACTCATCAAAATAAAGTCAAAATTTTTTATCAAAAATTGAAAGATTTGATTGAAACAATTGAAACTCTGGAGAAAAAATATAAAGGGACAATATTAGAATTGGAACAAGCCAAAGAAAAGATAGCAACTGTTTTCAAAAAATTTGCTAAGATTGAAAATAATTCCAATTATTTTGATGACTTTGTCGTTGATTAAAAAATCAATTCTGATGATCGAACTGGAATAGAATTTTTCCAAAATTTAAAGACACAAATTAAAAACTTTGAATCAATCAAGTTTGTGTCAGGTGGAAAAAGACCTTTGGAAACTTGTCCAGATTTTAATTCACTAAAAGATGAGTTTGATAAAAAAAACATCAAAAGTTGGATATTGGGGAATCAAGTAACTCTAAGTGTGAAAGTCAACATAAGGCTAAATATGTCTGCCCTCCTATTAGGAAGAGTGATTATGTGTTTCAAACTTTAGTCCCTAGGAATAAGGTTCAAAATCAAAATTCCATGAAACCTATGTTTAGAGACTTTCCTAAGGAGTTACCTTCTTCAAGAAATTTGTATTGCTCTTACTGTGACATATTCGGACATTCCTTTGAAGGTTGCTACTCTAGATATTTAGTTAATCCTGTCTCTAATACTCCTTTATATCAAAACTTTAACTACTCTAGGAGAAGCCATAAAAATTATGTTCTGCCTAGACAACCAGACAAAAACTCTAACTATAGAAAGAGAAAGACCAAACCTAAAAGATCATTTACAAGAAGGATTTCTAGTCACTTTTCTAAAACAAATGCTCATATCCTCCATAAAACTCAAATGTATGCGCAAAATATTTTTCAACAAAAACCTAACGCTCGCAAGTTTTATCAAATGAGAGCAATTATGCGCAAAACAAAAACAAGAGCTATTTGGGTTAGAAAAGATGAGCTATTGCCCCATATGAAGTGTAATATTGTGATTACTGCTTTAAAAGCTGAACACACCTCTTCTGGTTGGTATTTAGATTATGGGTGATCAAAACATATGACTGGGGATGATACAAAACTTTTAGACAAAACCATCTTTGCTGGAGGAAAAATTATTTTCGATGATGGTGTATCATCTCAAATCATTAGCAAAGGAACACTCAAAGAAGAAGGAATGCATGTTCTTGAAAATATTCTTCTAGTAAAAGGTCTTAAGGCTAATATACTTAGTATCTCGCAATTTTGTGACTCAAATCATACTGTCACCTTTTCAAAGAATAATTGCAAGATTTTAAATGAAAAAGGTGAGTGCATAATTACAGGATTCAGGACTCCTGACAATTGTTATACTGTCATGAATAGTACTGAAGTCTGTAACGTTTCCATAATGGATGAGAATGAAATATGGCATAATAGGATGGGTCATATAAATTACGATGACCTTAATAGATTTTCTTCACAAGAAATAGTTAGAGGAATTCCAAAAATAAAACCTATCTCTAATTTTTCTGTGAATCATATCAGGAAGGAAAAATTGTTAAGGCACCTCATAAGAAAGCTAAAGATATCCTTACCTCTAAACCCTTGCATATCATCCATATGGACATTGTTAGTCTATGTGGACACAGTTACATTCTAGTTATGGTAGATGACTTCACCAAGTTTACTTGGATAGCCTTCTTAAAACAAAAGTCAGTCACTTTCAGAACTTTTTTGAAAATCTTACTTCATATTGAAAATGAGAAGGACACTCAAGTAAATAGAATTCGTAGTGATAGAGGAGGAGAATTAATAGATACATGTATTATAGAGTATTGTGACTATAATGGTTACAAACATGAGTTTAGTGCTCCTAAAACTCCTCAACAAAATGAAATTGCTGAGCGAAAGAATCGTACCCTTCAAGAGATGGCACGTGTTATGATTCACGCCAAGTGTTTACATAAATATTTTTGGGTAGAATCAATTCGTACTTCTTGTCACATTATTAATAGGGTCTATCTTAGGAAGAATTATAAATAAACTCCCTACGAACTATGGTATGGGAAGAAGCCCAATCTTAAATACCTTAGAACTTTTGGTAGTACTTGTTATGTCTGCAAAGACAGAGAACACTTATCCAAATTTGAGACTCGTGGAGATAAACCTATCTTCCTAGGATATTCACCAGATAGTAGAGCATACCTTTCTATAATCTTCACACAAAGACCTTAATGGAATCCATAAACGTTGTTGTAAGTGACACTACTGTTGAGAGTAAGACTGGAGAACCAACTATTGTGGAAGAGTCTGAAATTATTTTAGAAATTGACTCTCCAGAAATAGATGATTCTTTACCAATTAAGACACCTACCTAACTGGAAGATCATCCCATAGATAACATTGTTGGTAACCCTTATGAGACTGTAAGTACAAGATCTCAATTAAGAAACTATGCTCATTATGCATGTTTTGTCTCCCTTGTGGAACTAAAGACTGTAAATGAGTCATTGAATGACCCTCAATGGATTTCTGCCATGCAGGACGAACTTTTTCAATTTGTCATTCATGATGTTTGGTATCTTGTACCTAGGCCTAATCATAAAAAGGTTATTGGCACACGTTGAATATTTAAAAATAAATCTGATGAAAGTGGGATAATCATTAGAAACAAAGCCAGATTAGTTCTTCAAAGATATTCTCAAATTGAAGGAATAGATTTTAACGAGACATTTTCTCCAGTTACTCGTTTAGAATCTGTTCGTCTTCTCTTTGCAATAGCCTGTTACTTGCACTTTACGCTTTACCAAATGGATGTAAAATCATCTTTTCTTAATGGAATCCTGACTGAAGAGACCTATGTTGAACAACCCAAAGGTTTTATTGATCCTCAGTATCCAAATCATGTTTATCGTCTTAAAAAGGCATTGTATGGTCTGAAATAAGCGCCAAGAGCTTGGTATGAGCATCTTTCCAACTTTCTCTTAGATAAAGGTTTTAAGAGAGGCGGAAACGATCAAACCCTTTTTGTCAAAAATTTTGGCAAAGATATCATTATAGCTCAACTCTATATCGACGATATCATTTTTGGATCCACTTCCCCTTCAGAAGTTAAATCTTTTTTCTGAAATTATGAATAAAGAATTTCAAATGTTTCTTATGGGGGAGTTGCATTTTTTCTTGGGTCTTCAAGTCAAACAGAATTCAGAAGGTTTATTTGTGTCGCAATCGAAATATGCTTTAGAGATTGTCAAAAAATTCGGTCTTGAAAGTGCCAAAGAAGCTAGAATTCCCATGAGTACTACGGTCAAATTATCTAAAGATGAGAATTGTAAATCCATAGATCCTACTTTATATCGTAGTATGATAGGAAGTTTACTATACCTTACTGCCTCGCATCCTGATATTATGTACGCAGTTTGCGTGTGTGCCCGTTATCAAAATAATCCTAAAGAGAGCCACTTAGTATGTATAAAAAGAATCATTAAATACATAAAAGGCACTCTAAATTTAGGACTTTGATACACCAATGATACTCCTTGTACTATAATAGGATACACTGATGCCGATTGGGCAGGGTGTACTGATGATAGTAAGATCACATCAGGAGCGTGTTATTATATAGGCAAAAATTTGGTAGGATGGAGTAGTAAGAAACAAAACTTCACTTCGTTATCTACAGCTGAATCTGAATACATAGCTGCTGGCAGTTGTTGTGCCCAATTACTTTGGCTTAAACAAATGCTAATTGATTATGGCATTCAAGAAGACCAACTGCATCTCTATTGTGATAATCAAAGCGTGATCAATATCTATAAAAATCCTGTTCAACACTCGCGAACAAAACAAATAAAAATTAGACATCAAATTATACGCGAATTAGTTGAGACTAAGGAATTAGAAATTAATTATCTTCCTACTGATTTGCAGCTCGCAAATATGTTTGCAAAACATTTGGATTACAATAGATTTCATTCTTTGCGAAAATCAATAGGAATGGTTTGCACTGAATAAACTCATGTGGCTTAAGTATTCTTTTTCCTTTGTCCATTTGAGACAAAATGGGGGAGAAATTTGAGTCTTATGAGTTCATTTGTTCTTACATATTTCTAGAAGATTGATGTTGTTCTTATTTGTAAGAATATGTACCACTGTCTTCAACATATGTTATTAAGGTATTGGTTTGTAAGTAGTTGAGTTATGTAATTTTCTTTTTCTAGGATATGGGTAGATAGAATTTTGTATAGGAATAGATTTTTCTTATTCTTTTCCTTTCCCTACGAGTACTAGGTGACTCAAAAGAGATTTTGTCTCATATTTCCAAAGGGGGAGATTGAAGTACCTTATACTCTTGACTTACTTGAGTCTACATTATATAAGTGCTCATCTAGTTTGGAAATTGTGACAAAATATTGAGTTCCATCCCCTAGATACCAAAGAACCTCAGATACTACACTTGATGCCTTAATTGATTCATTCAAGGGTAAAATTCTCAACTCCACACACACTAGGATTGCATACATTCATATATAGTGCATTAATTGCTTGTGTGAGTTAATTCCCTTTTAAAATAAGGTTTTAATAATTTTGGGAATTTTTAAAATATTTTTAAAATGATTTCTTTCATAATAAAAGTTGGTTTTATAATTTCTAGCTTTATCTAACCTTGCTGAATGTTTGGTTGCGTAGAATCTGAAAGCACTTGAGACTTGAGGGTGCGTGTGTAATTATTTTTAAAACACGCGTTTGAGATTAATCTGAGCCCTACACCTGTCGTTGTTATACCGGCCTTATTTGTGTTTGTTGGTAGACTCAGAACCTATTTGCAATCTCAACCCTTGGATTGTTTTCATCAATGATTTGCATGCTTTTTTCCCCAATACCTGTGAATCCCTTTTATACCAATCAGTGTACGTTTAAACCACCACTGTTGTTAAACCGTTGGATGAGAGTCAACAGTCCATGAACAAATATTAGCCATTATATTTGATCTCTTATTCTGGAACCTTCCTCGCTGAGTATAAAAGGAGGTTGGGTCTCAGCATTCAAAGACTTTTGACAGTTAGTCCAAACTGAGAGAAAAAGAGAAGAGAGAGAAGAAATAGAAACCAGAGAGCAAACCCTAAATCGTTCAAACCCTAATCTCATTTTCAAACCCTAAATATCTTTTCCAAAATCAGTTTACACCAAATACCAAACCTGAGTGTTTGAGAGTTATTTTTTGTAGTGGTTTGAAGGCAGTTCATGGGTTGAATCCTCTAAGTTTGAGATCTTGTAACCAAATTAAGCATTTCAGTTTGATATCTATTTATTTCTTATAGAAACTGTATATCTTGCTATTCTATGTTATATTAAACTTAGATATACATTTTTACATTTCTCATCTTGAGAAATCAGATTTGTTGATTATTTTTCTGTAAATGTTTTTCACAACTCTAGAATCAGCAAATTCCTTTTTGTTTTAAGTTCTTATGAAACAATACTTCTGATCTAGTTGGAATCGCAATCGGTAGTTTTCAATTTCAAAAATATTTTCCAAACCCTCTGAAATTGATTAAGACCTTGAACCTTCTTTCGAGCATGATAAACTTGGATTTTGGGTTAGTTTAAAGATCAAGGAAGTCATTTGTTTCTAAAGAAGAGACAAACTGAAAAACTTATTCATTTAGATCTTTCTGTAATTTGATAGGACTTATTTGTATAAATAAGTCTGCGTGTGTGCATGCATGTGTTAGATCACTTTCATAAACACTTGTCACACTACAACACAGAAGTGTTTCCTGTAAGATCTTGAAACGTAAAGAGTCGACGTAAAGCTGAAACAAAGTGTTGAGAAGTTAGCAAGATGAGAAAGCAACATCAACATCAGAACTACAAAAAAGTTAGAATCAACCATTGGGTACATATTCTAAACTTGTATTGGTCTGTTTTGTTTGCATGTGTGTTAAATAGCTTGTAACTTGTATATTTTGTTTTAGTGGATTTTTGGTTTGTGACTTAGAACTCACCGTGGATGATTCCTCAGTTGGGTGAGGTTTTACCACGTTAAAAACTGCGTGTACTTAATCTTTTTACATCTCCTCATCTCATTCTTGGTGGTGTTCTGATATAAACTATTTTAGTTTTTTTTTCAAAACTAGGTACATAATCTTGATCATATCTCGTATAATTTTTATTAAACACATCTTGTGGTTAATCTGTTTTGATTTAAAGAAGAGAGTTTCTCTAAAAAAACATTTTGGAGTTACTTAGACAGTTTAATCTTAAATTAAATGTCTTAAGTGACAGTTGTTTCATCTTCGCTATAAGCTAACAGGATGAAATGGCCACCAATCAACGACAAGAATGAAGAACGAGAATGATCAACAAGAGATAAAAAGGAACAAAAGCTTTCTTTTATTGATAATAAAGAAGTTCAGTTACAATAAAACTAAAGAAGAGAAACAAAAAAGAAAAAGGGCAAATGCCGAGCAAATTTACACCTTCTCCCTATCAATATCAACCTTCTAAGAGGAAAGGGCTACAGGCTGGAGTTGCTCGATGTGTTCAGATTGAGGAAGAGAAGACTCATTAATTTTAGGTTGGTCGACAGAAGATTCAACCACTAGAGAAGAATCCTTAGAACCAACTTTATCTTCAATTTCATCCTCAATGGTAGGAGGAGGACCATGAGTATGTCTCTAAAAAAGTTCAGAGCCTTCAACTGTGTTCAACTCCTGAAGGGCAGCAACCTAACCATCTTTGAAACATTTTTGTTTTGCATACTCAATCTGATCAAAGACAATATAAATGGCTTTATTCTAGCCCTATTCCATCCAACACCGAAGTACGCCTCTATAAAATACTTTCTCTTAGATCTGGCAGAGGATACAAGATCTTTAGCAGTCTTAGCCCTGCGCTATGTTTCCTATGCCATGCGTTCAGCTTCATCTGTCTTACGCTCAGCTTTCTTAGCCATGCGCTCAACTTCAAGGGCATTTTCATCAAACATCTGCCGAGAAATTTCAGTTGTCTTCAGTTTATCCCCCAAGTACTTCTCTCAGACTCCAGGGCTTATTAAGAATCGAGCAAAGACTTCTTCAAACCAGTCAAAGCTTCCTCTACATCATTTGAAGAAGAAGCTCAAATTACATCATCCTTCTCCAGTATATTATTGAAATGCACCAAGAACTGCAAGAGAAAAAGATCAAGACTAGTAAATGATAAATACAAAAGACAACCAAACCAAGAAAATAGAAATCACTTACTGATGCAAGTCTCTGAGTAGCCAATTCAGAAACCTTCACTCAGGGGATCATGGCATTCACCCCCCTGTGGTTTGGAAGAGTACCAGACTTGATTAACTTCTTAGACAAACTAGGGGTAACAACTATCAGAGGAACATCATTAGATGAAGGTTATTCAACCAAGGATAGTTGATTAGTCACCTGGTCGACCTATTTCTCTGCAAGCCCTCTCCTAAGTATCCTCAAAGGAAATTCAATATCTTGTCGAGATCTGACCTTATGAGCTAGGTCTTTTGGGGTTGGATCTTTAGGGGTTGGGTCCTTGGGGACTGGGGCTTCATAACATCCCCTGTTTTCTTCTTGGTTCCTTCAACAGGTGATTGGGAACCAGAAGTGCTACCACTGAGAAGATTGGGAAACTTTCTCTTCTTCATGATTCCAGAAAGAGGAGTGTCTGAATCAATAGTAACTTCTTGATCAAGATTAATCACCAGAACAATAGAAGCAGTCGGTCTAGCAACAAAGGAAGAAACGATATTTCTATATTGAAGCAAATAGGAAACGGACCTAACGTGCTCCTTAGCAACTGTCTTGTGAAGCCCCCAGATAAATTTTAATTCTTTCAAATTTATTTCACTATCTTTAGGGGATTTTCTTTTTCGGTCAACTGCAATTTAATTTACAAAGCAACAGTCAGTATGACATTTTATCAAATATAAACAGGGCAAAATTACTAAAACACAAACCAACTCTAGGTCCTTGATATTTAGCACCTCCAACTAAAGAGGCGTATTGCCAATTTTTTACAACTACCCCATGATCAAAATAATCCCTATTAGAATGAGGGAGGTTAACTACTAATCCTTTAATAACTACCCTAGTTTTCAAATAATAAGTGGTATCACTAGTTACCCATTTATAACAAAACATTGTTTTTGGAATCACTAGATGGGTTCTATATATTTGATTTAACCTATATACTCCATTCACTACTCTCTATATATTAGGAGCCACTCTTGTAGGAACAACGTCAAAATATTGATAAAACTCCTGACACAGGGGATTGAGAGGAAATGTGAATCCACATTCAACAATAAAGATGGAAGGAACCAATGGCCTGCAGCAAGAGAGAAAAAATCAGAAGGAAAAGTGGGATGTTACATTACAACCCAAGATGGAATGTTAAATTCAATTCTAAACTTATCAAGAGACTCAATTGATTGAACCATGATGAAGAAAACAAATAAAAATATAAGAAAAATTCTTACAAAGGCTTACGGATTCAGCAAGAACTGAAGACAGAAAAGAAAATGATCGCACGAAAGATCAAAGAACACAGTAGAAGAATTAGAAATGAGAGGTAGAAATGATCGAATTTTTACTGCACTTTTTATAAGTTACCTCAAAAACTGGCAAAAGTAAGGATTAAAGTGAACGATGGTTGAGTTTACGACAGCTAACAAGGGGAAAGATAAAGGTACCCCAAAAATATTCGCTAAAATTTGAAATATTTACGAAATTTCCATTCGCGCTAAATAATTGTCAATTTAAGTGGATACATTTCACAAATCTGGAAGGTATGCAGCTGACCACGCAACCCGAACTACTATTAAAGCATAATATTTCACACTTTCGCATCAGCTCCAAGTATGAAATATTGGAGGCTTCTGTTGATACAAAAATTTACAACCTTACGTGGACCAATTATAAACCAACACATGTCATCCAATGTGGCTCAAATCCAAGTTAGCATGATGCAAAAGCTCAGCCAATAAGGAAACCCGACCAACAGGGCAGCCCGACCAACTAGGAAGACCGACCAATTATAAAAAATCTAAACTGTACAGCCAATGAAGCGACAACAGTTGTATAACCTGTATAACCAATGAAGCGACAACATTAGTATATTTAATTCTCATTATGTATTGATGTAAATACCTAACAACTGAAGGCATTCCAACCTTTCACACGACAACTATCAATACCCCTCTTGGGCTATAAATACATATATCATCCTCATTGGAGAAGATTGAAAAACAAATCAAGGCACTCAATATATAACAGTGGACGTAGGCTTTTCCATAAGCCGAACCACTTTAAAAATCTCTGTCTTACTTTTTTTTGTTTATTTTTCTGTGATCAATCAACACCAACCTTGCTCAAAATTGGCATCCTTGGTGAAAGGAATCTGGTCCACTTCAACAGCCAACCGAGAATTATCTAATTTTAGTTGAGAATTATTCACCTTCAATAGACTATTCTCAGTCTTTAGCGAGGCCATGGCCTTAATGGTGGACTTCTTATCCCTCTTATAGACCTTATGGGCCACGGCCTCCTGGGATTTTTTTAGCATCTCCTTCAGTTCATTATTAAATTCTGACTGGTCGGCACTACCATCCAAGAGGCGGGTAAACTTTATTAGAAACTGCAAAACAGGGTAAAAGATTAGTGTTAGAAAATTGACAAGTCATAATCAAGAAGACCAAATGCAGAAATAAATAAATGAAATGAAGATTCTCACTAATGATAGAGTTTTGGAAGCATTGAGGGAAATCTGGTCAGGTCCCAACATCCTCAGTCGTTCGTGATCACCAATGAGCATTGGCTCCTTACCAGGCCAGAGGCTAAGGAGGGATTACGGGCCATAAATTGGGCCTGAGGGATCTTGTAGGGAGAGGGAGGGACTTAATTCTTATTTGAAGGTGGAACTATGCAGGCCTTCTTCTTTTCTTTTTCATTTTGTTTCTTCTTCTTCTCATTTCCCCCTCCTTTGTTTATTTTCCACAACCAAATTTTGGTCGTCAGCCTTGGAGGACTTACCCTCATCCCTCTTCTGGGACTTGGCTTGAGTGAAAAGGAAGATAGTTTCATCATCATCTTCGATTAAGAGGACACTCTTCCTGGGGGAGCCATCGAATCCTCTGCATCTAAAATGATGGAACTAATGTCAAGTGACTCAAAGGATGAAAAATCTTCCTCTTTAGGGAGTGTGAGATCAGGGATATCATCTACCGGGTGAGAAGTAAAGCTATCAATAGTGTTGGTGTACTCCAGAAGAAGAGAGGTCGATCTGGGGTGTTCACCATTAGAAAGGTACTATTTTACCTTCTAAGCCTTCTGCAGGTCAGTAACGTTAATGTCCTAGAGGGAAGGCTCGTTGTTCTTCTTACGAGCTACTCAATGATATAACCAAAAAGAATTATTAGCAATAATATAGCAGAATGAGAGTCAAACATATTCAATTAAAGGAGCAAGCATTAACCTAAATCATCCTCCCAGACTGGGCACATAAACCTTGTGTATTCTTCGCCCTCGGGGTGCACTGGATGTTGTTAATTTATGGCAATGAACCCATAATCCCAATATCCTTTACTGGAATCAGGAGTTTTACGACCAACACTCTATTAGACTTCCTCGCTTTTAAGTAAAAAAGCTCATCTTTGGTATGAGACTAGGTGTAACAATACCAGATATATGGGATGTCCAGTTTAATCCTATAGAGCTCATTTATACGATTTACCCCCATTGACTATATGCCAAGTATTAGGGACACATTGAGATGAGGCCACCCCAAAGAACTCAAAAAATTCCTAGAACATAGGGTTTGGGGGAAAAGTCAATCCCCCTGGTCCACAATAAGAGTGTGAATCCAGTGTCCCCCATCAATAGTTATAACATCCTTGAGCATGGGATCACAGTCGATTTTAACCCATAAGGGCATATAGTAGGTCTTTTCAAATTAATCTACACTTTTTCCATGGATGGTGTTCGACATTTTCAGAAGAATTGATCACTACAACTAAAGAAAATAGAAGGGACAAGAGGAAAGCTATGAAAATAATAGATGAAACCGGAGATAGTACAGACTTATAATAAAAACTGAAGAATGCAACGAAGAAGTTGTGAAGTCTTTTAATGGCGAAAGATGCGAAGCTTAGATGACTGTTTGGTGTCAAATGTAGAAGCAAACCTAGTTTGAATGGGCATTCACAATCATAAGGAACATGAATTAAGGGGATTTTTGGCGCTTCATTCTCTCCTCGAACAAGCGTACCCTCACGATTTCAAATTCTTTACAAGTATCACCCACCGATTTAAATTCACTAAGATGGATCGCAACAACTGGGTTGGGCCTTTGATAAGGGTAAAATCCTCAGACCCAACAACTTTTGGCCAGGTATTTTAGGGGAAATTATGGGGAACAAAATATCATTGGGACCAATTTGGGACTGGCCGACCTTGCCCAACAGCACTAGGGATACACCCGACCTAGTATCAGTAAAAAGGATTAACGCCAATGATTATCATGTGGATAATTACAGATTTGTTATCATTTCATAGGCTCACAATGGTTATCTAAAATCTTGGACGAGATATTCGGAGAATCACCACAAGGGCCTATCTCAAGACAAGGAAATTCCTCGATCAGTTCAAACCCTACGATTTCTGAATAGTTATAAATACACCCCACACCCTAGGGCCAAGATGGATGTAATTATAACACATTGAGAGAACTTAACAAAACTAGAGTGACCTCTCCATCAACATATATAGTTTGCCGAACAACGTACATTTGTGTATCGTGTGTGTGCATCTTTATTTTCATTCTTTAATTGCTTTCTATAATCTTTTAATTGTGATTAATTTTCACTCACATATTACTATTATTTTTTTATTGTTATTGTTGTTACTGCTAATAATAAAATATTTACCCCTAACTATTCATAGTAATACATTCATTATTGATATTTTTATGAATTAAATGTTCATATTTTTTATTTCATAATTATAAATGTATGAATTAAATATATGTCTATTATATAAGTCATACCTTTGGGTAATTAAATAAAAATATATTATAATTTTGTTTACTAAAAAATTATAAGAACGTATGTGTGTATTTATATAATTTTTTTATTTTTATCCATATTTTTCCTATAATTTTCCAATTAATTAAACACGCATAAGAAAGTAACTTTCATTTTTCTTCACTTCACTTCACTTTTTTCGAGAATCATTTTTTCATTAAACTTTCCTGACAAACAAATGGAGCCTAATGTGTTAGAAAAATCAATTTCCTTTAATAAAAACGTCAATTTAATTCAAAAAAATTGTGAAAAAATCTAAAATAGTTTAAAATAGTTTAAATTCTAGAAAAAGATTTTATTAAATATAAGTCAATTTGTTTAAAGAAAATAATATTTTAGGTCATTAAAAATGTATCTAATGCATGTGCAGGCTTAGACCACTTGGCCTATTTACCTTCTAATTTTTATATATTTTTTGTGAAAAAATAAAGTGAACCTGATTCTCTAGACTCTATCAAATGGATGATAGACACAGAATTCTCAATCATCCTTCAATCTTTGATTAAAAAAAAATTCTTACAGGAAAGTAAGGATGGTTGTGTTCATCCAAGGTAAACTTGGAGATAAAGTATGAGGCATTATTCAAAAAGGTTATACTATCCCAACAAAAATTGAAGGCACTAGTGATAATTCAGCAAGTGTAAAGAAGTTAATCACTGAGTATAGTAAGGAAAAAATCAATTATCACAATGCAACAATAAAGAAAAGAATGTTATCTTCATAGATGCGACTAAGAACAAATTTATAGAATATTCTCTTTTTCAACCTCTAAGAAATCATAGGAGACATATGTTACTGCTCACTAGGGTGATAAGTATGTCAAAATTAGTAAAACTCAAATTCTTATTTAACATTTTAATACTATGTTGATGGATGAAAATGAATATTTTGATGAGTGTTGTTTGAGATTGACTAATGTCATCAATAAACTAAGTTGTAATGGTGTGGAATACTCTGACGTGGACATAGTTTGTAAGATACTTAGGTCATTTCCTGATAGATTTAATCATAAATAAATATTATGTGATTTATTTTGGATGATATGTCATATTGTATGTTGATCAAACATGCCATGAACCTTATTTAATAGTCAAATATATTGAATTGACTAAGGAAAAAATCATATTTAATTAATCTTTAAATTCCACGTGTATTGAAAATTGATTAAGTCCAATAATATAAAGCTTTTAGTATTTTAGTATATATATATGTGATGGGAAAAACTTGCATGAAAATGAAAGTTTTATTTAGGAGTTGTAGAAATTTCAAAGTTGTGAGAATCCAACGCCAAGCTTTTGAAAAAAGATTGGAAAAATTATTAATGGTTTGGATTCTAATAAAAAGTCATTTCTAAGGAAGTTACATTTCATGGAAATGCTTCACCATCAAATGAATCACCTCTAAACACAAAATAAAATATGGTGATGTGAATCATTTAAAGGAGAGGTCTACTATCCTCAAAAATTTACAAAGATTGTTTATGAAGTTCAGTCCATGTTTCTTGACCTAAACTACTGAAGTGTGCTCATTATCACAAAGTCGTTCATATTAGCAAATTTTGTTATTTACTCAATTCAACCTTATATTTAAGTAATTCTAGAAATAATATGAGTTTTGTTTGAAATAATTTGGAATCTATGTAATGAAAACATGCTCGTCATATTCAGAACAAGAAGGACAAATGAATTCAAAATTTGTCCATCACCCGACCTAAGCCCAAGTTGCCTCGTGTAAATCAAGTATGGATTAGTAAAGATAGTATGAATAGGATAGATGTAGAGACCATGCAGGATCCAAAGATGGTTTTTATAAAATAAAGCCCTTTCTAGGTGCTCCTAGGACTCTTAGAAAGTATATCCCCTTCCTTGTCTCATCATATTCCTTGAGTTACATTTTTTTATCAACCTTACATATGTGTTTATAGGTATACGTGTTTATCATGTTCTTGTAGGTTAATTATCTAGTAATTTTGGATTAATGCACTAGCTCCTGCATATGATATTACTATCTCAGTTTAGTTTATGTATGTATATGTGTGTGTGTGTGTGTGTGTGTCTATATATATATATATATATATACACACACACTCTCAGAATGGAACTATAAAGTTTTAAAGTATTAAAACTCTTCAGATAGATCAATATGGGGTAAATGCTCTAAATTCGTTGCACTTGACACCTCATAATATTCTTGAATATTTCCGATTGAAATATTAAGATGGAGAAATTTGATTTGTGCTTCAGGGCTTTTGAAATGGTAGCGATTTGAAAAAGGAGTATTATTTTTATGCCTTATGCATATGAGATTTTTCTTCACGAATATAATTGAAAAGAAAAATGCAATATCATGAGAGATTATGTGGATAGGGCTGCAAGATTTGTTTGTGTGAGATACCTTTGAAAAATTAGAAGTAGTTCTCTCGCCCTTGTACTTATCTGAAAGACAACACATTAATTTAATATTGTTAAATCGATGTCTTAAAGAATTTTATCTATCCAAAATTAGGTAACACCAAGGATATGAGACTAAAAGGTTTTAATTAATTGCTTAGTTGAGGAAGACAAAATTGTTAGTTGAATATTTTATACTTTCAAGTATAACATGAGACTTTTTTATCATAAACATCAAAGTATACTTTCCAAAAGTATATTTAAATGAGATTTAGCTTTTGGTTTTATCAATCAAGGCTTAATCGTGTTCATTGTTGTTCCTCACATGAGTTATATGCATTACATCCAATGATTAATCGAATTTATATATGTTTTAAGCCTTCAATTCCTCACTCATTTTTATTCGATATATGTTATATAACCATAATCCTTTATTATCTAGTTTATATGGCGCATCTTATGATAAATAATAATGTATTTTGAGATATGGACCTTATTGTATATAAGTACATTATACTTGGGATTTTTCTTATTGATTTGTAAAATCCAATTTTTCTAGTCCATTGCAGCAACAAAAATGTTTCATTACAACGAAGCTAAGCACGTCCCATGATATTACAGTTCGCTGTAGTGAAGAGAGGAAGTGTGATGGGACCCTTTTGAAGAGCCATTTATAAGGGTTCAAGTAAGAGAGGAAGTGTGATGGGCCAATGAAAGGAGGTAATCCAAAGGCAATTGTGTATGGTATAGTGCAGTGGAACCTAGGAATTTAAATTTTTTTCTTGTAGGAGTAGTGTTGTCGTGGTGGGAGACAATCACCACATATAAGGGAGTAGAGAAGGAATTAATTGAGAAGTTTTAGGTGTGGTTTGACTGTGAGTTATTTCATATGTTGTTCAAACAGAGATGCAAAGGAAGTTTTTGGATGTATCACAGGAGGGGAAAAAAGGGGCCGATTGTGATGAATAGTTCATTTGTTTAAGTGAACTTCATACCCAGAGATATAGGTAGGGAGGAGAAAAAGGTTCTTAAGGGCGATGATGGACTCACGAATAGGAGTCGCCAGTACTTATGGGAAATTATTCTTAGACGATTTATGAACATAACATCAATGACGTACTTTTATAATGTTTATATCAATACTTACATGAGAAGGGATCCTAGAGAGTTGGATAGCCTAGCCAAAAGGGAAAGACTAAATGTAAATGGGGACAAGGAGGCACCAGAGGGGGATACCCATCAAGGGATTCATTTAATTGATCTAGATCAATGAAATTCCTACCAAGTGATGATGGATTCAATCAGCATTGTCAGGGCCAACAGTGTGTTCCACTGGGCCAACAGAGCCAAAGTAACAACGAGGGTAGCAATCGGGGCCAAGACTACTAGGTTTGTGAGAAGGACAAACCCTATACGTCCAGTGGGGCCAGAGACAGGGGGATGACATAGAAAGGTGTCTTAGATATGGAGAGTAGGACCACATGTATCAACCTTCTTCGAACCAAGTTAAGAAATGGGAGCGGGATGTCCAATACAAGCAATTATTGTAAAAGTTTATGGATCGATTTGGACGAGAGTGTTATGTACAGAAAGCAATTGGACTGCCAGTGCTATTGGCAATATAAGCTATGATTTTTATTCTAGGGTGAATTGGGTATGTTTTGTGTAACACGAGCAAACCAACACTAGTTTCGTGCATGACGTAGGTTTAATGAGAGTATCATTAGTGTTACTATTATGTGTACATACTTATCGTTAAGCGACGAGGCTCCTTTTTTATCCATCTGTAAGGGAGCGGGTGGGGACACTGAAAGGATATATTTTAGTCAGTAAAAAGATTTTGAGAGATGATATTCGAGTAAGTTGTTATCCTGGGCATAGGTTGGTTAGCGATGGTGAGTTATTACAGCAAGGCTATCGTGTTCACTGTTCCAAGGCAAGATGTGTTGTTTAGCGATGTGTCATCTGGAAGAGAATTGAACTTGTGCTTATATTATATCGTAGAGGAGACTTCAGAGGTTATAGTCATTATGTTATATTTGATCCTAGTATTTAGGTTCTGTATTGATGTGATTCAAGGTATATTAAGTTTACTGTAGAGAGAAGAAATTTAGCTCGTTATTGACCTAGCGCAGGAGACTCAGTGATAGTGAGAGTGTCGTATTGTATAACTCCCTTAGTGATGTGGGAGTGGACGATTAGACTTGTATGTTTGGGGATAATAGTTTGGGATATCCTGGTTATGTGCTTTGATCCTACAGATTTGATGATCAGCAATGCTAGGCGGCCTTGTATCGGAGGGGGTTCATTATTTGGATTTAGTTTGCGAGACATCCCACGCATGAACCCCAGCGGATGTCAAAGTTGGGAGATGTGTTGGTCACAATGTAATAGGTTTAGAACTTTAGATATTAATCGATTGTGTGAAGCTGAAAGCTATTATATGATATAAGACCTATATAGTCGAGTAGTGTTGTGTGGGGAACACTGGGAAATTTTTTGCACCATTGGTGGATGGGTAGGGCAGTCTCGATGAGAACCAAATCATTTTGTTAGGGTAACTGAGGCTACCCATATGGTATAGACACATCGAGAATACAGGGCCGGACTTAAGATAAGTATGTTACGTGTGGGACGTTAGAGATGATTGTGCATATGTGCACGAGATATAGGGTGTATGGTCGCCTTGGTTAATTTGACTTTTAGTGTCGTCTGTGATAAGGAGGCATGGTTATAAAGATGTTGAAAATATGTCTGTGGGAAAGTCAGAAACACAAGTGGAAAAGTACGAGGGACTGAACTTCGTTCGAGGAAAGGAGATAGTTTGATTGTGCGTATGTCACGAGAAAACTCTCACAACCATTGTGAGTCGAAAGATGTTGGAAGCAAAAGAAAAAGGTATCCCATGATAAGGGAGGACCTCATAATTTTAGGAAGTAGAGCAAAGTCGCACCTAGTCGAATGTGTAGAGTGGTTTGTGCATAGATAGGTTGTTGATTCTAACAAATGGAAAAGATCCTAGGAAGTAAACAGTTTTGGGGAAAACGCACGGGCCATGATTTTTATATATCTCAGAATAATAGGAGTAAGATGTTCCACGTGACATGAGATGTTGAGTGTGTGGATTTTGGGTTGAGTGAGGCATAGTGAAGTTTTATCCAAGTACGCCACTCATAAAGGGAAAAGGTTGGATTGATCTTACCAACTAGAATGTTGTGATAAGTTGATGGCTCTAGGGAAAGAATGGATACGCAAACTAATAAAGGTCATTCATAGATTATAAAAATCACGGAGGGGTCAGGATTTTCTTTTGGTGGTGAAATGAATTGACCATGATTGAAATAATTGTTATTCATTTAGGGTGTGTTATACTACCTGGAAATATGCCCAGCATGTTATTGAAGAAAATAAATAAATCGACACAAGGTGCCACCCAATATTATTGTAAATAAGGACGAGACCCTTGAGTCCCACCTTGGATAAGGAGTGTCAGGAGGCGTTGGGGGAGGAGTTACGTCTCGAGCTAGACGTGTCGATCGTAAGCTAATGGATTGTTGAGATGGGTGGCATAGAATGTGGCAGAATATGAGAATGCATGTTTTGGATTTTTTGAGTAATTGCGAATACCTACTGCAACTGGTAGAGCTGCATGTGATAACTCGTAGCAGGATATTAATTGTGAGGTGATTATGTGGCTTCATAGGAAGAAAAATTTTCACCCACCCTTTTGATAGTTAAGAATGGGGAATAACAAGTTTCTCGAACCAGGAGTGATTCATGGTCCGTTGACAAGGATGGAGTTAATCCACATTATTTTCGTATAGTTCAAGAACGTAGTGAGAGTACATTGATGTGAACCAAAGTTTTGAGTCCTAACATGAGTGGTCAGAGGTTGTTGAGGGTGTCTCCCATGAAGAGAGATGACGTGGTATGGCAATAAGGGAAATTGGCACCTGTAGAAGTGGGTCCTTTTTTAACATAGAGATGATAGAGACAGTAGGGTGTAGGCTCGTCTTTTAAGAGATTGTTATCGAATTCACAAGATTTTTTCTTGTCATTATAACAGTAAGACCTTAAGTATAAGGGAATATATCTGCATGTTAGTATTTGAATGGACTTGTAGCTAATCATGGGTTTTAGTGAATAGACCTTTGGTCAAAATGATACCACTGGTGCGTGTATAGTGGAAATATCGAAAGACTATTGTGAGTAAATTTTGGATACATTTGGATGCAGTTGTATGTAATAATTCGAGGTGGTAATACCAGGCATATCCTAATTTCAAGGACGAAATTCTGCTGTAAAGGGGAAGTATGTAACACCTCGTATTTTTGAGAATTTAAAAATTGAATTAATTTGGTTAATCTTAAATTACACATGTGACGTAATTTAATAGAATTAAATATTATGTATTGATTATAATATTAATCGGAGAGATAATGATAAATATTTATTGGATATAATTACGAAGTTAATTATAAGTATTTATTTTTACGTCATAGGAAGTGACAGTAATGTGATAGTTATTTATCTCAACCGGGTGTCGAGTGTCGACTATATGAGGTTAAGATAGAAAATTAATGTAGAGTGACTCGGATGGAGATTTTGAGGTCACAGTCGATTCCGAATGGGTCGATATAGTCAGAAGAGAGTACCCAAGGGTTGTAATTGGGTTTCGGGGCCTTTTTAGTCAAAATCGATCCCACATAGGAGTGTTCGGGTCATTCGGGCTTGGCTCATTAGTCTAATTTCGTGAATTGAAAGTTCTAAACCTAATATAGCTAATTGAGGCAATAGAAAAACACATCCCGAACTCTAAAAATCAAAAGAGGTGAGAGGAGGGGCCATTAAAGAGTAAGAAAAGAGAGTTCTTGGAGGTGAAACATCCTTTTCTTCAAAATTGTTGCTGGAATCGTGATCGGAAGCAAGGAAAGAACACTTTTATCACTTAAAAAATGAAATCATATTTTCTTAATAAGGCAAGTGTTTATATTGTATGATTTTATGAGTTATAATACCCATGTAGAGTAAGGTTCTTGATTTAATGTAAATTGATAATGTTCTTAGGAGATTGATGAAAAAAATGCATAATTTTGGGTAGGATTGCATGTAAAATGAATCGATTTATGTAAAAAAAATGAAATAATAAATTATGGGCTAAAGAACATGAAAGAAACCTGGGTTTTTTATGAACTTATATAAAGAACACTGTAGCTAGAGTTTTGTGTAGAAAACCTTGATGAAATCTTGATATTTATGAATTTAATAATGTTTTAACGTTAGCGAATTGTTAGAACTGATATATATGCTCTTGTATGATGTTGGGATAAATTATATTGGAGTTTAGGTGCGTTGCATGAAGAAATTATGGGTTAAAATGGTGATATTCGTAATAATGGAGAAGAAGAAGACCCCGGGGTTCGAACCAATTCGGACCCATACTTGAATCGGTTCAGGGTACCTATTAGAACTAGAAATTTATTATGTTCGTTTCTAAGGAAAATAATTATGGGAAATTTTGGGGATAAGCTTAATAATTGTACAAAGCGTATGGAATGTCAGTAGGTACAAAATCTAGAGTCGGTGATACTTAGTGAGTAAATTAAGACTTGAACTGGCAATGCTTAACCGATTGAGAGATGTATCGGGAATGTTTTGATTTATGTTACGAGAAGTGTGAATGATAACCTAATATATAAATTAGTAGTTTAGATATGTACAACTACTGAATTTACGTAAGGGATAATTGGGACCCTTTGGGTAGTGAGTAATGCCCAAAAATTTCATGAAATAAATAATATGTGAGAATTATTTTAGTACGCTGAGTATGCAAAAGATATATACTACATACGAACTTATATGATTGGGATGTGTGTATACCCACTAAATAATATGTGTATATAGTTTGTGTTAATACCTGTTGTTGTGATTTGATTATTTGTGTGAATATACCTACATTGCCTGATATCAGGAGGTTTTCGCGCAGAGGGCGATCCCACCTTGGTGTTTCCAGTGAGGTCTGAATGTGTGCCCCAGAGCATGGAACTTAGGGAAGCTCATTATGTGCAGTGTATTAGTGGGTCCGGCGTGTCATTTGGGTATGTTAGGTATGTGCGTATACTAGGTTTAGAACCATGTTACTCTCTAGTGTGTGTTGATTGATTTTGGGGTCGAGGAGACATGTCGAACCAATTTTCCTCTATTTACACTACACCAAAATGGGAGATTTATGAGTGCTGTTAGAAGTCATAAATGACCTTTATAACTGCTATTTACCGTCATAATTTAGGGGGTGACAAAAGAAAAATTGTAACTCCTAAAAGCGGTCACAAATTTTTATAACCTCTATGGGGGTTATGACTGGTGACCCCAATTTGTAATTGTTGTTTGTAACTTCTTTTAGCAGTTACGAATTGACGAATCTAATATTTGTAATTTCTCACAGCGGTCACAAAATTAGTAATAGTGACAAATTTGTGACTGCTATTAGGAGTTACAAAGGTTGAATTTATTAAATATGGCAAGAGTTGTTACAAATATATTTATATTTTCACAAAATGACAAAATGATTAGTAGAATAAAAAAAGTAAACTAAAATAAAGAAGTAGATGAAATGACATGAATATGTTACAAGTCTAAAAAAATTGACAACTTTTCATTTATATTTTTGACATTCCAAATATTCGGTACACGTAAAACTTGTTTAAACTTAATTTAACATCAAACAAACTCTTCTTGTGCGCCAAATACAAAATGAACATAGAATAAAAAAGAAACAAAAAAAAATAACTGCACAACACTTCAACGAAAAAAGGTTCTCTCCATCTCTGGAGGAGAAATAAGGTAGTGACTTGGAAGCTTCAACTCGCCATCATAATGTAGCATGCCAGCATAACAGATTTTAGGGAACCAGACTCTATCAAACTTACCAAAATCTCCATATTCAAGTGCTTTAACAAGAATAACCATGTGATCCGTACGAAAGTGGAATGCCATGACAACATCACCTTCCATTGTGGTCATTAACATTGGGTTCCGCCCTTAATTTCTTGACAGCCTCAATAGCACCCCAATCATTCTGCAGAAGAACCACCAAAGAGTTTTTAAATTAATATTCTACATGATGTGCAACACAATGACTTCAAATAATTTAATAACCGATGAAAAGTTAAACATGATTGTGAAGTGTTTAATTTTAATACGGATTATAAAATCCAAGATCCGGTAATGCACTAATGACCACTCACATTTTCAACGTGAGCAATAGATGGGACATATATGTCCAATGAAAACCATGCACATTTTCCATATGCTGAGTGTGTTTATGATAAAGTAGAGGTGGAAATCTAGGTGTGTTGTGTTGTGTCATTTCGGGTTCACGTCGACTACTGAGACGGAAGATATAACACCTTTTAAATACTAACAAAACTAATGAAAAGATCATGAAACCCTAATAAAACCAAAAACCCTAAGAATAAAATTAAGAGATTGAACAATCAAAACCCCAAAACAATATTAGTTACAAAATGGAACAATAATTAAGTAATAGAACAAAATTAGGTAGATGAAACACCTTTACTAAACAGACAACTTATAAAAGTTTTGTGACAACGATGTGATAAGAACCAAACCCTAAATATTTTCAATAATTATCAAATAAAAATACCACCATAAGATAAATCAAATCTTGAAGATATGTAGATGACATTGTTTCCATTGAGAAAAACTTGCATATTTATCTCTCTCATTCACCATAAAGTTGATTCAAGTATTAGTACGAACGAAGAAGATTAAAATTAGTGGTAAATAAATAGAGGGATAAAGTAAGACATCCTATTGCGAAGGAGATACTGACATCTTGTTATGAATTGATTAGTCATGCCTACATATTTTTCTTAAAAAATCTAACCTATACTGATATTGAGAATTGATATATCAAAGAAATCACATTATGGTGACATAAACAAAATAGGATGGAGAAGAAAATAACTAATAATCCATATTATGACAACTTAAAACAAAACATTATAATCTAAGCCTTTTGTAATGTATATGAAATGGCAAAGTACTCAATATAAATAAAAGAAATTAACATGATTATAAGGAATTTATTACAAGAATCCTATAATTGAGGTATAAAATAAATGTCTTACATTGCCATTTAATAAGAAGGTGATCATGTTCATGGCAATGCACCAAAATAAGAGAGAAGGGGAATAAGGTAGTGTGAGAAACCTACAAATTATAACCAACAACCATATTACTTAATAGAAAAAAAGTATAACATGGCTATATTGAAATGCCAAAGAGCACGAATAAATCCAGGGTAGATAAGAACTACCTTGGAACAATAGAAAAAACAACTACTTATTGGAACTCAATCTACCAATAAAATGACAATTATTATACCCTCTGTTAACAAGTCAAGAAAATAATCAAACTTAATTATTAAAAGTCAAATGATAACATTAACATATATTAGTAAGCAGTAATTCATGGAAATCTGCAACTAATCAAAGCATTCACAAAGGGTGGGGGAGAAATAAGAGATTAGAAATACAATAAAAAAAAGACTTATTATCTATGATTCCACGTGGAAAGCCTAATCGAAAAACAGATATAACTCATGTAAAGAATTTTAGAATATAGAATAGATTGGTGGATCATTTCATTTCATGACAAGAAATTACCAAAAATAAATTGCTAACTTCATGTTGGGTTTGAGTTTTACAATGCAAAAATTATGACCTCTATGATAAGAATGCAATGTATATTGATACATTGAAGCAGCTAACTAGAATAGATAAAACAACAGTAAAAGGGACATGTTCTAACTGATTGATGATTGCTTCCATCCTTCGTATGCGTGTATAGCCAATTAACTTGATTTATAAACACTAGAAGTTCTTAAATACATGTTAAATTAGTTTAAACAGTTCAAGTTAATGCTAACTTCAAGAATAACAAATAACAACAGAAGAAGATATTGTAACAATTGTGAACAAAGAGTCTATTTTAGGCTTCTACGGACAAAGTGTCCCCCTGTCAGGCTTGTAAGTTTTCATGAAATTTCAAGCATTATACTGACCTAAAATGAAACTGTACTGTAATCCTATAATTCAGTACCATACCATGCCAAGTAGGAGAACCACCATCCCCCATGTGTAAATAAGGGTTTTCAAGTGAGTTCAGAATAATGTCAGACATCCTAAATCTTATAAGAGTTGATTATAACACCCCTACCTTGGCATCTACCATAGTTTGTTATGTCGGGTGCAGATTAAAAGTCTATATGCACCAGTCAAATACTACATATAGACCTACATGATGGGGTACCTTTTATTATCAGATTGCTTTAATTTTTTACACGCACGATCAAAGTTTTACCCACCAGGCGCGCAATACGATATATAGGGTCTATGACGTACCTTGAATATGAAGATTTACAACTCAAAAAACTCCATAACTAACTGTTGATGACCTAAAATTGTTTTACTCTTCATTATACGCACAATCGAGGCATCAATAGTATATCGCCATCTACAACTAAAATGTGAGAATCTACGAACAAAATCCAATATATATAAAAAAAAGATAGATAAAAATTCAAATGTTATAACAGTACATTGATGTGGTCCATTCCAAGAAGAAAGGCTTTAAGAAAAAACTTACGAGGATACTCGAGCATTCATCGAACTGAACTTGCGAAGCCTTTCTTAGGTAGTTGACATAAAACCTTCAAAAGGTCAAGAAATAATCACGCATGATTTATATATCCAAGTTGAGACTGTTGACCATTCACAAGCATCAACATATGTCTGCATGAATAGGTTGACTATTCAGATTTTTCACAAACACATGAGGATAAGAACCAAATATTATAAGTATCATATCAGTTGCCACCCATAATATGCAAAGGTAAATACTTAAAATGGTACTGAAACATCAAACTTGAGAAAATATAATTATCCCTTAGCATTCTTCCAAACAAAGCCACATATGGTTATGAGTGGAAACACATCCTGCGTTTTTCATTTGCAATGTTTCAGTGCAAAAATGGAAGCAATTTTAATAACTCGGGTCCACAATAATCTTATAATTCAAATAGACAAACAAGCAATTAACAAGTTCACGAATAAAACAAACCAGGCATGTATGTTCATAAATGGACATGAATAAAGAAAATGTTACCTCATTAGGAATGTAGAACCCCTCATGGTCAAGTTTTTCAATAACATTAATCCAGTTGATTCTAGGAACATGCGGTTTTAACATTATCAATTAGTAGCAAAAACATTTACCAAGTTGCAATATCAATATTCTAGATGAAGATATGTGAAGAGAAAATGTGAAAGTTCTCAATAAAGCACAAAAAATAGACACAAAAAGTTAATAATGAAATAATTAGTCAAATCAGTTGTCGGGGATCGTAGACCACTAACTAGCCACAACAACTTGTACCGTGAAACATTTTTAGTAATATAGATTATGAGTAATTCACTCTAGCACAACTTTGTGCATATCCACATGCATCTTTAATATCTATGACTGCTATTTTTATAGAAAAATTATTTAGCACCTAAGAAATCGTGGTTTGTGTGAAAGGTGGATCAATTTTTAAGGTTTTCGTGCTAAAAGAAGTCAAGAGGTATACTATTCATTGCTACCAATTAAATCTCTATCAAAACAGAGGACTAGATTGGGAGTGTATATGAGGCTATTACCTTCTTTGTAAAGAAATTTAGAAAATTTTCAAATCTAGCAATAGGGCTTTTAACACCAATGAAAAAATTTAAAAAGAAAAAGTATATATCACTCCTTCAAAGATGAGATGAAAAATAGTGAATTTACAGAAAACCTAAGTGAATCCTATGACAAGTTTTACAAAAAATTTCCATAGGTTGTAGAAAAAGAACAATAAGTTGGCCACAAAATTCAAATTTGTTAACAATGACAGTATCAACCAAGTGTGGCCTTGATTTTCTAAGTCAACTTAATAAACATTGGGATATGTTAATTCCTTAAAATAATTGAGTAGTTGAAAAAGGTAAATCAGAGCTTTTAAAAAGAGAAATGGGGACTTGAAAACAGAGTTGAAACCATAACTCTTGAGATGGGTTCTTTTATAGAAGTCAAAGTTGAGTAGGAAGATAGAACTGACAAGTCCAAATATAGTCTAATTATGAATATTCAGATTTTAAAAAATGATAAAAAGGGTCTTCGCTTAAGTGAGATTGAGTACAACTCTAATAGTGGTGGTGATACAACTTTTTTGAAAGTGTCTTATTTACCATGTAATCTTCAAGATAACAACCTCAAAAATCCTTTCAACCTAAAAGGTAACTTAGGTAAAATTGTGACTCGTCATAGTTATTTGCACTTTATTTCATCAATTTCAACTGTTTAGACTATTTTCACTCTCTGACTACTGTTGTTCAAGGTGTTCATGTCCCGCTCCATGGTGACCACATATATGTCTTGCTATGGATTTATTTTCCAAAACATCAATATCAGTCACAACAACACCAGTTGTGGTATCAGATAGATTATGTCTATGTAAATGCATATGTTTGACATATCGCTTAAGATTTTTCTAGGAGTGAACTATGTCTAGTTATTGCTTTTTTCGCCTGTAACATTTTACTATAACTTTGTGAATTTTATTATAACCAGAGCATACTAAAGAAATTCTAACATTAGTGATCAATATGGTGTAAAATTATGTTTCATGCCTAAGGAGATCAGAATATACCATGTAGAGGAAAATGAATATTCTAATGGGAATTGTATCGTAGTTGTAAAATGTAATAAGGATAATAGAGGTGAGGATAATATTAGTATCGTTCTGACACATTAGGCAGTTCATTTAATGGTGTCTGATGGAAATCATTTTCAACAGAGGCATTTTAGAACTTTTTGTAGTGATTGATACACATGTTTACTAGGTTATTTCTTCCATGATGCCAACCACCTCAGATCAAACAAATCCGATGCATATTGTGTCTCGTTAAAGAGATAATGATGCAACTTACATTGGTAGATTAAGATTATTAATTACCAACATAGGATACACAACAAATCAAATATTGTACTGTCAAGAAAATTAATAAAGTGGACAGAATAAAGATTACAATAACCCACTAAATTTATGTATCGAAACACATTAGTCTGAATATCAATTGCAACAATAATATAATCAATGATGAGCTACAAATTCAAGGATTGGTACATTACCTGCACCCATTATGAACCAGGGTCATAGAGTTCTTGGCATGATACTCTTGCCTTCCCCAGATAATTGGCTCATTCTTCCTATGAACGCCAGATTGAAATGATAAAACAAACTCATTTAAATTTTAATATATTGAACAACATAAACATTAGAAAAATAAACTAAATAAATTACCTATATCCACCACAATAGGGTCAGAGTACTATCCATACACAAGGCATCGAAACATATCCAAAAAATCAAACCAGACTATAAAATTCTAAATCCAAGAAAATACGCATACCCAAAAAAATTGAATTAAATGTTTGAATGAATTATATTTAAACCCTAATAAAATGAAATATATGAAATAATGACAAAATTAGTCAAAGAAGGGGGTTGAACACAACCTAAATCACCTGAGTTCAAGACAAAATTCAAATGAAATCTCTTCTTGTTCCGCAACAATGAAAGTAGCTTTTTAGGTTTTTGGCCCAATTTTTGTGAATAATCGGGAGGGAGGGGAAATGATAGAGTCAATCTTTGTGAATAATCGGGAGGGAAAATGAAAGAGCCAATTTGTGTTTACACTTTTTAGGAACTATATAGAAACTTGTGACTCCTAAAAGCGGTTATAAATTTATGATGGCTACTAAGAGTCACAAATTAAGTTTTTGGCTAAAATTTTTGACTGCTACGAGCAGTTACAAATTTGTGACTGCTATTAGCAGTCAAAAATGAAGTCTTAGGCTAAAATTTGTGACTGCCCATAGCAGTTACAATTTTTTGACTGCTCATAAGAGTAATAACTTATGTCTAACGATAAATTTGTGACTTCTTATGGCAGTTACAAATTTGTGACTGCTTATAACAGTCAGAAAATAATTATATGACAAGATTTGTGACTATCATTAGTACTGAAAAACCAATTCACTCAAATTTTCTACTAGTCAAAGATTGTATCACTCCTATTGGCAGTTAAAAATAATTTTGTGACTCCTCCCGACAGTGATAAAGTTTGTCACCCCCATTAGCAGTCACGAAAAGGCAATCACATAATTAGTATTTTGGTGTAGTGTTGGTACAATAGGTACATGGACTTTATAGCAGAGTATGCTAGCATCACGAGGGGCCATTCCAGGGATGCTATGGTTGTATGTATTATATGTGTATTAAATATATATAAGTGTGGTATATCTACTTATGTGTGATAGTACAATTGATAGATAGTGTATATCTAAAATAAATTTAAGAGAGACTTAAATAATTGACTCAATAATAATCCCTCGGTAAAATTAATTATTGGTGTTGTGGTAGCATGTCGTATGGGTAATGCGAGGGAGCTAGAACTATTGAGGTTATTTAGATACGTTATCTAGTTGGGATGGGTAGCATAGATAGATATGGTACGTTAGGCATGCACATCAGTTGAGAAATGGGGATCTTAAGGGAGTGTACGTGGAAGTAACATGTGTATCTAATAACTTATTTAAACTGTGATTTAAACACTTGATAATTATTTTCAAACTATTTTCTTAGATAGTATTTCATTTGGGCGTGTTGTCCCTTCAGACTATTTAGTTCTTTAGTTTATTTATCAGACTTTATTCAGATATCAGTTTAATATAGCTTAGATTAAGGTTGGATTATTTATTTTCGGAACCAATGGTTTATTCAGTATTATTTATTTATATATATCTCATGTGATTGTTCAGACTATTATTGTGTGGATGATTTGATTAATTTTTTAGTTTCGCATGTTGTTAAATAAATGAAAGATAAAATTTGGCACTGGATTAATTTAACATAGGTGGTTAGTAATAAAAAAGTTTTTCGACAGTGATGCTAAAAATGAACCAAATGAGATTACTGATTATTTTGATAGAGGACTGATCACCCATGATTAAAATAGGCAGGGTGTCTCACCCTCTACCCTGATATCCCTTTTTCCCTCCACCCTACCCACGGCGTCCCCCCAGCCTACTTACCCATGTCGCCCAGTCCCCTGTACCTCCCCTGAGACCCCCACCCCACCCGCCGACTACCCCACTGCCCAACAAAACCCATTGAACGTTTCAAATAGACCCACTGATATCTATAATCCCTCCCCAGTAAACCCAAATAACAAAAAAAAAACTTGCTCCCCAAGCTAGACACCAGCGTTGGTGGTTGGCCGCCCTCTTGCCCCTTAAACGTCCCCAAAAATCGAGGGTTCAGCCCTACTTTTGCTCACAAATCACCTTGGTTAACCCATTCAAACCTAAACCCATTTAGATGCTCTGAAACATTATTTTTTTACTCGGGAGTAATCTTCTTGGGTTTAATGGGTGAAGAATGAGAGAAGAAGAAGAAATAAATAAGAAAATTTTTGAGATGTGCACTCCTCAACTTTCAGAAATTAATTTTTTATCTCCCACAAGTTTTTAGCACCTTTTTTTGGATTTTTCTTATGAGTCCCCAAATATTTTAAAAGCTCGAGGACAAGCTTGGTCTTAAGAGAGGGAGAGTAATGGAAATAGGATTTTTTTAGGATTCTATTCTATTTTTGCTATTTTTTAAATTTTATTTAGTTATTGTATTTTCTATTATTCTAGCATTTAGAGGTAGGAGTAGCAAACGAAAACTAATAGTATTTTTATAATTAGAGCATTAGCTTAGAGCCTAAGCTATTCATTCCCTTTAAATATTTTCTTGTATTCCTCATTTGGGCACTCTCCATTTTAAAATATAAGAAATCTCTTGATTCTCTCTCTAATCAAGTTGTTGAGTTTGGTCCACCTTCCAAGATTAATTTTGTCATTGGTTATAATAAATTTATATGTTTCCTAAAGAACAAATCTTGAAACAGTTTTTCTTGTGCCTTGGTTTGGTACTCATTGTATATCTTTTGTTTTGCCTCCAACCATGGTGAACATCTCCCCAATCTGGTGGTTATTTGTAGCAACACTTGGTTATATATTGATGGTTTTGTGAGATAAAACTTTATTCATTTAACAACCTCTCTCACTCCCATAATTTTTTCAAACTTCTACTCAAACATATCCCCCACTCCTAAAAAAACTCTTTCGCTCTCTACAAATTCCCATTCTACATCGCATAGAGTAACAAAATAAAAACTAACGTTGTCATAAATTTGTTGTCATGCAAATTGAAACAATATACAATCTTGAGAGAAAACTAACTATTTCTTTTTGCAGTATATATCAATTGGTCAATCCGTTCTTGAAATTGAACTCCAAGTTTATGGTATAATTCTACTGATAATAAATTCTCACTATTTATGACAATACTCTAGTTTACTCTACTATTCGGTCTCATGATGATATTTCAAGCCCATTTGTGTGAAAAATTATGTACACATATACTATCACCTCCTTCAGAATCTACAGCTACTGCATATGGTAACTGTTATTTTGTATGTAATAAAAATGAATCTTGTATAAATAATTTTCCAAGCTGTAATTAAAAAAAATAGTATGATGTTCAACAATGAAAAAAGAATCAAGAACACTTATAATTCGTGATTGTTGGAATCACGTAAAAAATTTAAGATTGAGTCGAATGTTGAACAATCTCTACTTAAGACAAAATTCGACCCCGCTTATGGTGCATATGACTTAAACTATGGGCATCTGTCTCTCAGGATGAAATGGTGTTCAACTACCACATGAGGCATTGCAATACGATGGTTCCACGAACTAACAATGGTGATGAGTTCTCTAGCTTTAAGAAGGATGAAATTACAGAAGGAAGGAATTTTTCTGGTGGAAAAAACTGAGCCAGGGGCTATTTATTTATAGCAATAAAGTGCTGACGGTACAAAATAGTCACAACCCATCAAAGGTTTTGATTTAATCATGAACAGTCACAACCCTTCCATTGCTTTTGATTTAAATCCTAATTTTAATTAATTAAATAATTAAAATGGTGACGTTTTAATTAGCATAATCAATTAATTAATTAGAACTGATGCGGGTTGAAAAATCAAAACAGACCCAAATTTATGCCCAAATGCGTGATTAAATTTTGTCCAAAAAGTTAATATTTGACTTAAAATACAGAGAATTTTTTTTTATATTCTATTCTAAACATAAGTACGTACAAGAGAATTTATACATAAAGAAAACTAACTAATTTCCTAATCCTATACTCAAGCTATAGATCCAATATTATAGGCAGGAGATTAGACGAGGTATGGATGAAAATAGGCATGAGAATAGGAGTCCAGTCTTACTGGAGAATAGTTCAAATCGTTACACTCCCCCTCAAGTTGGTGCATAGATGTCACACATGACCAACTTGCTCAAAAACTTCAAGAATACTCGAGAAGAGACTGCTTTGGTCAGCATATCGACCAGCTGATCTTTTGATCGGATCTTAAGCAACTTCAAAATCGTATCATCTAACTTCTCTTTGATGAAGAATATGTCTACCTCCACATGCTTCGTTCGATCATGCTGGACCGGATTATGAGAAATATGACATGATGCTTTGCTATCACATTATAAGCGAATTGGTTACCTAGGCGCATAACCCCATTCCCCGAGAAGGAGTCTCAGCCACAGTGCTTCACACACTGCAAGTGCCATACCTCAAAATTCAGCCTCCTCACTTAATCGTGCAACAACATCTTATTTATTTCTTCTCCATGTAACAAGGTTACCTCCTACAAAGGTAAAATAGCCCGAAGTAGAATGTCGGTCATAAATTTCTCCAACCGAGTCCGCATCTGTGTATGCATACACACTTTGGTGATCTTCATTTTCTGTGAACAAAATTCCTTTTCTAGGGGAAGACTTCAAATACCTTAGAATTCTCATAAGCGCGTTCATGTGTTGCTCGTCGGGATTATGCATAAGTTGACTTACAATAATCAAGGCGTAAGCAAGATCTGGTCTCGTCTGTGCTAAGTACATCAATTTTCCAACAAGTCTCTGGTATCTCCCTTTATCAACAGGTACTTGATTGGACTCAACACATAACTCCAATCCTTCTTCTACTGGTGTATCAGTGGGTTGACATGACAACATACCAGTTTCTCATAACAAGTCTAAGGCATATTTCCTTTGACATAGAAATATCCCTTTATTAGATCGAGAAAAAAATATTTTAAGGGACCGAGATCTTTCATTTCAAATTCTCTGAACAAATAATATTGTAGAGCCTTACGTTCTTCAGGATCATTTCCCGTAACTATCATATCATCCACATATATAATTAGTGCAGTGATTTTACCTTCATGTTTCTTCAAGAATAAAGTATAGTCTAAATTCATCTAGGAGTAGCCAAAATATTTCGTAGACTTAGTGAACCTTCCTAACCATGCTCTCGGGGACTGTTTTAGTCCATATAATGACTTCTTTAGTTTGCACACCTTCCGATAATGTGTTTCAGGTATAATGCATCCTGGTGGGAGTTCCATGTACACTTATTCAGACAACTCGCTATGTAGAAAAATGTTATTTACATCAAATTGTTGTAGTGGCCAACCCAAGTTTGCGACAAGAGATAACAAGACTCGTATCATGTTAATTTTAGCTACAGGAGAAAATGTGTTTGTATAGTCAATCCCATAGGTTTGTGTGTACCCTTTTGCTACCAACCTGGCCTTATAGCGTTCAATCTCACCATTTTCTTTGTACTTCACGGTATAAACCCAATTACATCCAACTACCTTATTTTCTAGTAGAGGATCTATAAGTTTCCAGGTATTATTCTCTTGCAAGAACTTCATCTCCTCGTTCATAGTGGCTTTCCACTTTGGGTTAGTTAAGGCTTCCTGCACATTGTTAGGAATAGATACAGTAGATAACTGATTTACAAATGACTGGTTTGATTCTGACAAATGATGGTTAGAAACATAATGACTCGAGGGGTATTTGACTTTACTTTAAAAATTGGGTTCATATGTGGGTTTAAGAATACCTCCGATGCGACGTTGTGGTAAATTGTCTTTTAGACTGTTCTGGTACATCCTCAAAAATTGATTGGTGTGGTGGTGTGACGGAGTCATAGGTAAGGGGATCCATAATATAAGTTTCTTGATGTTCAATACTCACCCGATCTAATTCAACCACTTCATCAGTGTTAGGTTCAGAGTCACTACATTCTTTAGATTCGTTCAAGTTACCCACATTAATTTTTCTCGTGTTAAATCCTACAACTCGTTCAAAAATATCCCTTTTTCGGGATATGAATGACTACCTCTTTAGAGATGTCTTCGTCGTAGTTTAGAGTCAGAATTTCCTTTTCGTACTCCCCCTAAAGTTCATACTCAGAGGAAAAATACATAAATTTTTCATGAAAAATTACATCCAACATGATGAACATCCGTCGTGTTGGCGGGTGATAGCATCGATGTCCCTTTTGAGAGGCGTCATATCCAAGGAAGACACACCGCAATGCTCGAGGAGACAATTTCTTGCATTGATGCTTATGGAGGTGTACAAATGCGACACAACCAAAGACGTGAGGGGGTTGTGACACCCCGCCCAATTTAATATCGGGTGATCAGTTCTTTATAAAATTTTAAACAGAATGTTCGGTTGGTTCATTCTTAGCATCACTGTCGAAAACATTAACTTTATTAATCACCTAATATAAATTAAGTTAGTGCCAAAATATTTTTCTTTTTAAAATTGCAACCAAAAATCATATTCATAAAGTCCAAGAATTTAAATATAACCCATTCACCATTCAACTGAATAAAATAAATAATAAATCTAAATCATGTACTGAAATAAATACGATTGGATAAACATTCTAGTTCAAAACTCTAAACCACAGATCCATAGTAAAACTAAATCCAACTAAAAGGAATAGAAAGTAAATTAAATAAAATCTCTGATAAAATGTCTAAGGAATGGGCGACATATGCCCTAAATGAAAATTCTAAATGAACTGAGAGAAATTATAGGAGCATCTAATGCAAAGACCTACATCTTCCACATTAGCCGTAGCACGCCAAGCAATCCAACTCTCTAAATCTGGTGTCCCTGTGGCTGAGCACCTGATATAATACATATGTATATAGCAAGAGAAAAAAGAGATGCAAAAGACGGGTCAGAGCCCGATGTGTAAAAATATGTTTTAGCAAGTATTTAAAACTGCCTTAAAGAAAATATTGTGTGCATGTTAGATTTGTGATCTCACATGAAGTTCTCACCTCTCTTTCATTGTGCACTCCTATCGCATCTTCTATTTAGCACTAGTAATTCTACCCAAGTTAACTAGTTCAAAGTCATGTAACACTATCTACATTCAATTGTAGTATTTTCGTATTGCCCATACAATACCTAATAAGTAGTCTATCACATTTTAATACTTTTCATGTTCACTCTTAGAGTATTTAAATCTTTATCTCATTAAGATTGTTTTATATGTCATTGTTGCCATAACTACTAGTTTCTCTTAGTATAAGTTGACACACACACACACACACACACACACACACAATATATATCTATATATATATATATATATATACATAGTCACAAAATCCCTATACATATATATTCCAATCCTTCACCCCCAGTTTGAATTCCCATTTGTGCTATAAACAAAATAATCCTGTACCCCCTCGTTATCACCCATTAGTGCACTTAATACAATATCCTTGCACCCCCAGGTTATCACCCATTAATGCACTAAATAAAAACCTTACACCCCCGGGTTATCACCCTTTAGTGTATTAAACAACATAACAATGCACCCCCAGGTTATCGTCCATTAGTGCACTTTAACAAAAATATCAAATAATAGGCATACACACATCGTATTAAAATTTATAGGAATTCTCCCAACCTAGTTGCATACTTACCATACGTATTTTATTCTCATTTTATGTATTGTATAATATTATTAGATTACCATAACTCTCTCGTAATCTTCAAGTTAAGTCTTCTTCCCGAAATATTTAAAGTATAAATCTCACTCACTTTCTCGTAAACCTGTCTCGTTTTAAATTTATTAACTGGCAGTTCCTCTCACTCCAATAAACTAAAAATTCCAAAACTGGATTCTAAGGAAATTCCCAGAATTTACCTCGTCGCTCGAACCAGATGGAAACGTCGTTTGAACAACTGCCACGTGTCGCTCGAGCGACTTCGCGTGACATCCCTATCTCACTCGAACGACTATGCACGACATCGCGCGAGAGGCACTGTTTCGTCTTCTTGCCTAGATTTCAGCATTTTTCCACCATTAACACCTCTAAAACCTCTACTGTTCATTCCCAAACACCCCAACAGCAAACCCAATTGATTCTCTAAAATATTTAGATGATTCTTAACACCTAGAATCACTAATTCTTCACAATACATCAATTAAATACTCAATCCCCACATTAAACCATTAAAACCCTAGTTCTTCCAATTTCAATTCAAGAACTACTATAACTCAGATTTGTTCATGGGAATTATTATAATTTCATGGATGATATCCTATATATATGAAGGAATTTAATCTCTTATAATCTTAGACACAATATGAATCAAATCATCAAGTTTTCATCAAAATTAAATCTCATAAATTGATGGGTTATCACCTACTCTAATCATGAACATAATTATTACTAAATCACGCAAGTAATAAACACTTGCCTCAAATTAACTGTCTGATCTCTTTATGTTGTTGGTATGGGTGTGTTCCTCTTGTTCCGATCTACACGATGGTGGTGGTAGTTGTGCAAGGTGGTGATAATTTGGCCTTCCTTCTTGGAATTTGTTCTCCCTCGCACACTCTGTGGCCATTCCTTACTTTTGTATATCGTAACCCTAATGAACCTCTCGTGGATACTATAATAAACTCCCAATTTTCATCCATTTAATTTCTCCAAAAATTAAAATTACAAAATTACCCCTACGGGGTGTCGGCTTGGTCTAAAATCTCCCGGAGTCTAAATAAAATACCCGAGTAGTGTTTTCTGACTATCTCGACCCTCCCGGACTCAACGGCGCACTCGAAATTACCAAACGAGTTACTTAAAAATAATTTACCTTTATATTCCATTCAATTAGTCTCGACACGACTCACACGCGTGTCCCGACTTAATATACTAAACTGTCGTATATTTCACTCTCGATAATTTATCAGATTCAAAAATTCCATATTATTTGTTCACTCGATAATATTCAATAATTTTCATTAATAAGTATAAACCCTTGTCACGCTAGTTAATATTTATTTTTAAATCCGGATTAATCACCAATTAATTCTCGCATATTAATTTAATTAATCCCACAATAATAATTAATCACATAATTATATAAGTTCTCAAAAGTACGGGGTATTACATACTTCCCCCTAATAATGGAATTTCGTCCCGAAATTCAAAAATTAAGGCATACATGGTACAAATGTATCTGGATACTTCTCACGCATATCCGACTCTCGCTCCTAAGTGGACTCCTCCACATTGTGATGCTGCCACTGAACCCGCATAAGTGGAACTACCTTTGACCTCAGTCTCCTCTCACTGTGATCTAGGATAGCCACTGGCCTCTCCTCATAATAATTGTCGGGCTGCAAATCGATCTCCTCTATCATGTTGTGAGTGTTGGTCAACTCATCCTGAAGATACCTCCACAGTGACGATATGTGAAACACATCATGAATACAGTGTAAGTGCTCTTATAACCCAAGTTTGTAAGCCACTGGTCCGATCCTCTCGATAATAGGAAATGGTCCTACGTATCTCGAAGCCAATTTCCCCTTTTTCCTAAACCTCATCACCCCCTTCATAGGAGATACTCTCAATAAAACTTGGTACCCCACTATGAACTCTCTAAAGGACCTCTTACCATAAGTGTATCTTTCCTGTCTATCCTGGGCTACTCGTATGCGACATCGAATCATCTCGATCCAGCTTGATGTATCCTGAATTACCTCAGGCCCAAGTAACTTGTTGTCTCCCACCTCTAGCCAACAGGATGGAGAACGACAAGGTCTCCCATATAATGCCTCGAATGGGGCCATGCCAATCGTGAACTGGTAGGAGTTATTATAAGCAAACTCCACCAGCAACTCAGCATCGTGAACTGATAGGAGTTGTTGTATCCAAAGTCAAGGATACAGATGCACAACATGTCCTCAAGCATTTGATTAGTATGTTCAGTCTGCCCATCGATCTGCGAATGATATGCCTTACTCAACCGCAACTCGGTACCCATAGACTCCTGGAAACTCTCCCAAAAACGAGACACAAATTTCTTATCTCTATGTGACACGATATCAAGAGGCACACCATGCAGTCTGACTATCTCTACAATAAATATCTGAGCATATTGTCCCGCTGTATAATCTGTCCTTAGTGGCAGAAAATGGGCTACTTTTGTCAACCGATCCACAATAACCCATATAGAATCGTGGCCCCTCTGCGAAATAGGCAACCCAGTAATAAAATCCATGGAAATTATCTCCCATTTCCACATAGGGATCTCTAACAGCAGAAGTAAACCTGGTTGTCTCTGATGGTTCACTTTCACTAGCTGGAAAGTGGTATACTTAGATAAAAACTCTGCGATATCCCTCTTCATCCCGCTCCACCAATACTGCCGCCTCATATCCTGGTACATCTTATCCCCACCGGGATGTACCATAAATCTGGACCCATGCGACTCCGTCATCACTTCATGTCGAAGGTCCTCCCCCTCTAGAACCACGAGTCTCCCGTTGAAACGTAAGCCTCCATCGAAACTTATCGAATAATAATCGGATCCACCGGCTAAGAGTTGTTTAATCCTCTCCTGATAAAAAGGGTCTGCGGCCTGTGCTTGGACCACCCTTGTCACTATCTACGGTGTGATGATCTAACTGACATGAATGATCTGGCCACAGCATCCTGGTGCCCTGGCTTCTTCCATTTCGCCTACCACACCTCAGTCATCTCATCTACGGGCCTATGGCTCAACGCATCTGCAACAACATTAGCCTTTCTCGGTTGATAGTGTATCTCAAACTAATAATCTCTTACAAACTCTAGCCACCTGCGTTGATGCATATTCATCTCCTTCTGTATGAACAAGTACTGTAGTAATTTGTGGTCTGTAAATAGGCAAAACTGTTCACCCAAAAGATAATTTCTCCAAATCCTGAGTGCAAACACGTTTGCCGATAACTCTAAGTCATGTGTGGGGTAGTTCTTCTCATGAGGCTTAAGCTTTCGGGAAGAATAAGTTATAGCCTGATCCTCCTTTTGAAGCACACCCCCAAGTCCTAGTAAGGACGCATCAGTGTAGACTAGATACTCCACTCCCGGCCTGGGCAGTGCTAACACTGGTGCTGAAGTCAGCTTGTCCTTCAGCTCATCAAAAGCCAACTGACAGGCATCATTCAAGATAAATGGCACTCCTTTGTGAGTCAAATGAGTTAATGGACCTGCTATTTTTTAGAATCCCCGAATAAACCTCTAGTAGTATCCTATTAGGCCCAAGAAACTACGTATCTCCGTCGGCGTCGTGGACTGCCCCCACTCCCTCACCACTGACACTTTCCTTGGATCTATGGATATCCCTCTATCCGAAATAATTTTCCCCGAAAATTGAACTTCCTTAAGCCAAAATCCACATTTCTCATATTTTGCTTACAACTCGTACTGACACGGGGTTTATAAAACCTGCCTCAAATGTTCGGCATGCTCCTCTTCCGTCTGAGAGTAAATCAGGATGTCATCTATGAAGAAAAAGACAAATTGATCCAGGAACTCTCTGAACACCCTGTTCATCAAGTCCATAAACACGGCTGGGGCATTGGTTAGCCCAAAAGGCATAACCCTAAACTCATAGGAACCATATCTCGTCATGAAGGCAGTCTTTGACACATCCTGTTCCCTGATCCCTAACTGATGCTATCCCGACCTCAAGTCATTCTTCGAGAAGAAAGCAGCTCCTCTCAACTGGTCGAATAAGTGATCGATCTAGGGCAACGGATACTTATTCCGTATCGTGACCTTATTCAACTCACGGTAATTGACACACAGCCGTAATAATCCATATTTATTTTTAATGAATAGCACTGGGGCACCCCAGGGTGAAGTACTCCTATGAATAAACCCCTGACCCAATAGTTGTTATATCTGATCCCGTAACTCCCTCATCTCCGCTGGAGCCATACGGTAAGGTACGCTGGCTATCGGTCGAGTGCTCGGCGTCAAATCTATAACAAAGTCTATCTCTCTGCTAGGTGGTAATCTCAGAATATCCTGGAACACATCAGCGAGCTCCCGAACCACTGTGTATCGAATCAAAAGGTCTACTCCTCTATATAATACAAATGCATGGAAAATCCTCCCTCCGAATGAGGCATCGCCACCAGGAACATCTCCTGACCAGTTATAGCAAAAATAATACTCCTACTAAAACAATCGGTCATGGCCCTATATGCATCAAGCCAAACCATACCAATAATCGCATCATACTCAGAAAACTCTAATACAAGCATGTCGATAGGTAAAGTAAGTCTCCCAATATCTATACCCACCCCTCGACATTTAAAGAAAATTAGTGAGCCACTACCCAAAGGCGAATCTACACATGTAACAATACTCTCCATTGTATCTAATAATCCCAAAGCACGTTCAAACCTTGTGGTAATAAAACAATGTGTGGCCCTCATATCAAATAAAGTATTAAAGTCCCCTAAATAGAAAACATAGCCTCAATCGCAGGTGGAGCCTATGGGACCGCGACCTGATGGAGGTTGTAGACCCGCCCATACTGAAGTTTCCCCTGTTGCACCGGAGCTGCGGGTAAGGCTGGAGCTGGTAGGGCGATGGGAAAGATGGGTCTCTAGGGCTCCTGGTGAGCACCCTGCTGCAGAGGTAACCTATCCCTATCGGGGTAATACTGCTTCTTATGGCCAGTCTTACCATAAGTATTACATTTGCCAGCGAAATTTCCTCCCTTTGGTCCCTGGTAACCTCGGCCCTACTGGCCGTTACCACCCCTACCTTGGCCCTGTCCTCCCTGTTGTTGGCCCTGCTATTGACCCTGGTGCTAGCCCTGTCTGAAGCCCCCGTGACCATGCCTGAAACCCCTTGAACGAAACCTCTTAGCAGAATCCCCCTGGTGGGAACTCTGTCTCTGAGTCTGATCAGTTTGTGCCCCACTAGCACTACCTCCCCCTGTCTTGCCCAATAGGTTGGGCTCTCATCCACGCTTACTTCCATTAGCATGGAAGCGGTTGTCTTGACAATGCAATAATGCTGCATTAGGACATCTATGTAGGAATGTAGGGAAAGGTTACGCAAAAGGTGTTGTCGTATCCTCCAAGTCAAACCATCCATGAACATCTGTATTCGTTTCTCCACAATAGGCACCTCGTTCGGCACTATATTAGTCAATCGTGTGAACTCCTCCTCATATTCTGCAACTGTCTTCCTTTCCTGGGTGAGGTCTAAAAGTTTTTACCTCATCTTAGTCTTAACGGCAAAAGGAAAATACTTGCGGTCGAACTGCACCCAGAATTCGACAATCGACATCAAATCCCTCTCCTTTGAAGTAGTAATGGACTCCCACCACTGTAAGGCTTCCCCTGTCACCTTAAAGATAGACAAAACTTACCTTTGTACCTCAGTGCACTCATACGTACGAAGGTGTCTCTTTATATCCTTTTTCCACTGACTCGCCATCACTACATCAGAATTGCCTGAGAACTCTGGAGGATGCGCTTTCTGAAAGGCATCCCTGACTCTCTCCCATGCAGTAGGGAAAATGGGAATAGGTGTTGGGACCACTACTAGTGCCTGTTTACCACTGGCAGTGCTGCATTTACTGCCTGTGCAATGATGGCAGTAACCTCTGCAGCAGTCATCATGTCCTGAGCTGGAGCTGGATGTGGCTCTGAATGAGCATTTATGTCCCTTTGTGCACGTCGAGGAGGCATCTGATACGAGAAATAAGTTATTAGTCCACAGTTATCATTAAATCTTAAATAGCTGAAGACGTGATCGCATAAACAAGAATACAATAGTCCTAAAGATAAGTCTCTATATCAAACGATGCCAACCTGCCAATAAAAGAAAATACGGGGAAGTACACAATATGACGGGAATAGATGCTCAACAATAATTAGCGGTGAATAAAGTGTAACAATACGAGTACAAATATTTAAATTAAATGCAAATCTCATAAGCATTATATCAATATAATTTCTCAATAACACATTAACCGAGTCACCAGGCCTCACCATACCGCGCCATACTTTATCAAGTAGCCAGAACAGGAATCTTGGTGGGTGCCCAACGTCAGTGACATATTAAAATCCCATGACAATATTCCAAAATCACAATGTAATATATCACAATGAATCAATATTTAGATTCCAATATTTTTTTCAGATTTCAAAGAATATCACAATTCAATATGAGTACAATCGACACAGAAATCAAAACGGAATACTCTCGAGAGAATTTAGGAGCATATTGTGTAACTTTCATACCTCAAAATCATCACATAATTTCAGCCTCACAATCTGATCGCACCATCACGTTCCTCTTGCGAAAATAATCAAATCTCGTTCTAGATCAAACTCGAGAAAACACCAAATAAGCCTTTTAATCTAAGGTTGAAATCTTGAATAAGTTTGGGGCTATGGTTTGTAGATGAAAGGGAGTAATTTTACAGAGGTCTTCTGGTTGAAAAGTTCAAGAAAAATTGATTTGAAAAGTCCATCCATGAATTAGTTATGATATATAAAGGATTAAGAAAAGAGTTCTAATCAGATACAAACACTTGAAAAATCATTACGGACGATTATACCGTCAGAATGTCTTAAGATTTTAGTATGTTGTAGCGATCAGCGAGACAGGAATGATGTGAAAAATTCATCTCGATCGTCGGATTTCTAAAAATATTATTTTTCTAGAGAGTTTTATGTTTTGAGGACTCTTAGAGAGTTTTATGTTTTGAGGACTCTTATATATAATAAAAATTCAATTAAAACTCCATTTTAATTTCGATTCCAATTCCGCTTGAAAAATTATTTTTCAAATATAAAAACTAACATTTTAAATTATAAAATCCAAAATTTCATTTTTCTCCGATTTCCAAAATTAATGTAAAAATTCCCATTTAAAAAAAATGGGTTATTATAGGGGTAAATTTGAGGTGGATGGGGCAGCAACCGCTTCAGTGAGAACTTGTGATGGTGTCTTAAATTCAGTAGTGCTGCAGGGTACCCGATTGATCACTTAAGTTGAAGAGGTAAGTGCTTCTCCCCAACAGGACAAAGGCATATGGGCAACTATTAGTGAAGCAGGAACGACTTTCAGTAAGTGACGATTCTTCCTCTCGGCCACCCCATTCTGCTGAGGTGTGTTAGAATAATTTTTCTGGTGAATAACTCCATGTCCTTTTAAAAACTATTAAAATTCCAAACTCAAATATTCGCCTCCATTGTCGCTGCGAAGAACCTTAACCTGTTCATTGTATTGTGTGTGAATCATTTTGTAAAACTTTTGAAATAGCAAGTTCACTTCACTTTTAGACTTCATCAAACACACCCAAGTCATCCTTGTACAATCGTTAATAAAAGTAACAAACCAACAGGATCCACCAAAGGTAGTGACTTTGGACGGACCCCAAACATCAGAATGTATAAGCATGAAAGGAACTTGACTTTTATTCAAAGATAATAGAAATAAAACACGGTGGCTTTTTTCCAGTTCACAAACTTCACATTGAAAACTAGAAACATTATGTTTTCCAAACAAAGTAGGAAACAACTTCTTAAGGTAACTAAATGAAACACGCCCTAGACGTTGATGTCATAACCAGATTTTAGATTTCTACTTGTCCCCCTTAGAAACATCCACCATTAAAACTTGATGCAACTTGTCCGAACTCTTTGACACCAAATCCAAGTAGTACAGCTTCCTCTCGCCTAACACCACAACCAATCGTTTGTCTCGTTTGGATGCCCTTGAACACACAAAAATCAGGCCAAAAAATTATAGCACAATGTAAGGAAGCGGTAATTTAGGAAACTGAAAACAAATTATAGTTCAAAGATGGAATAGCTAACACAGAATCCAGATTTAAATTTTTTGTGAGAGTTCGAGATTTTTCTCCAATAACTGGGGCCAAAGATCCATTAGCAATGGAAACGGTTTTTTGAGATGATGGTTTAAGGAGTGAGCCTTGTGTAGAATCAAATGTCATATGATTCATAGCATCGGAATCAACTATCCATGCACTATTAAAAATAAGTGTATAAATGTTTAGAAACTTACCACCATTACCTGTTGATGTTTCTATAATCGAGGTATCTCCATTAACTCCCTCTTGAATAATAATCGACGTCTTCTTGGAAGTCCTCTTCCGCGAGTCATGGTTGTGATCCCACCATTCTAGGTACCCAATAAGTTCAAAGCAATAACTCTTGGTGTGCCCAGTTTGATTGCAATGAGTGCACTTGTATGAAGATTTACGGGTACCACTAGGATCCTTAGGTTGAGAAGACTGTTTGTGATTAAATCGATTCTGAATCACCATGGATGAAGCTTTTTTCTTTCCTAACTCCTCAATCATTGTTGTACGGTGAACAAATTCCCGATGGACCAATGCATAACACACTTCTAATTTTGGAATAGGATCCTTTCTCAAAATTTCACCATGGGCTTGTTCGAGTTCGTTATCTAGCCCAGCAAGAAAAATATTCACCTTTTGTCTTTGAAAATATTTTCTGTAAGACTCCACATCATTTTTACTCTCTATAATCACCTTATCACGATGATCTAATTAACTGAAAAATTTGATCAATTCTCCATAGTAAACAGAGAGTGTCGTGCCATTTTGTTTGGTAGAGAAGGCCCTCTGATTTAAGATGAACACCTACAATTCATCTGCTCCATCATAAAAGGCTTTAGAGAGAGATTTCCAAATATCTCGAGCGGTGGGCAAGAGAACATACCGCTTCATAATTTCTGGGGACATAGACATCAATAACCATCTCTTCACCTTTTGATTTTTTGCATACCATTTCTCATACTTGTCATCCTCCTCTGACGGAGTCGGATAATTACTGCGGATAAAGGATAGTTTTTCCTACTCAGTGATGTGCATTTCCATGATCTAAGACCATAAATCATAATTTGTTTCATTAAGTACAATCCCTGATTTGAACAATGATCCATCAGATTGAATAATAATGGGATCTTATTTGATCCCTGATGTTTCAGAATCTGAATCGCCCATGGTTCAGTTAAGAGTATAAGGAAATGAATAGGGTTCGCAAACCTATTTCTCTGATACCAACTTAAAATAAAGAGAATTGTTTTTGTATATTCAATTCTAAACATAAGTACGTACAAGAGAATTTATACATAAAGAAAACTAACTAATTTCCTGATCCTATACTCAAGCTATAGATCCAATATTGTAGGCAGGAGATTAGACCAAGTATGGTTGAAAAATAGGCAGGAGAATAGGAGTCCAGTCTTGGTGGAGAATAGGTCAAATCGTAATAACTTATTCCAAAAAAACCCACGATCCATGACACTGGTCAAATCGGACAGACGTCGGCGACGGCGGGCGAGTGTGTGCTTTTGGCTCAAATAAGTTCAATATTTTTCCACACTTTCCTAATGTCTAGTTCAAAAGAGTTGGGATACCCTAAGACATATAATGTCTAGTTCCAACTTTAGGTATATTAAGTTCAATATTTTTCCACACTTTCCTAATGTGGGACAAAACTTCTACACTATCTACACTATATAGTTTGTGTTCCAATGGGTTACTTTGAGTCCAAATTTCTCATCCATTCTTTAATCATTTTGATTGTATGAATATAGCCCGCTATTCTCCTCTCTATAAGGATCAAGTAGGTACATTGACTCATCACATTTGATGTGTGGATCCTACCTAAAATTAATTTCAAGTTACCTCAAATAAGTTCAAATTGTAGTTGTTATACAATTTGTTTTGGAGGTAATAAAGTTCTTATTTCAAGCAACCAAACCATATTAACAAAAGACGACAAACAAAAAAATATTTTCCACCATGTAATTCCATCATTTCAAGATTCGCTAGCATATAAGGGTCATGATTGAAACAATATAGATTTTTAACAACCAACCGAAGAAGATAAACAAATTAAAATATTTTAAATCTCTATTAACATGTCATGTTAAAGAATAAAAGAAAAAAAATAAACCCAAATAAGAACATAATGTATTCCAGATTTCAAGTAAGAAACCAACAATATTAAAATCAACTCACTGCCTATGGCAAGCTTTATCTACTATTATATAAAGCTAGGAGAAGTGAAGTTATTTCATAATTTTTATTCCAAATTTATCCATTTGAAATTATGAATGTACAGTTTCAAATACATAAGCTACAGGGCAAATAAGTAAATTAATTTTGGCCAACACCTCCCGAATGTACCTCTTACTCGACCTACGATCTTTAACTTCCACTTTATGGTTGTCTTTTTAGTATCAAAATTAACAACATAGAGTCTTTCTTTGAGAAGAATCGAGAAATTTCTTTACCACCGATTCTTAATTTTGATATGAAGACTCTTTGATGTTGCAATACTTTTTAAGTCAAGAGTTACAACTAATTAGTAATTTATGATAGTCATGTTGGAGTTTGTCGCTTTTTAGAAATATTTCTTAGTGACGTGACATAGTAAAATGGTTGTAACACTTGACATCTAATGTCCTCGGAGTTGTTTTTCTCTTGATTTACCTTTACCTTTGAATTTCCTTGACTCTGAACAATATACAATGTTTAATTTTTATTAGAAATGGGTATTTGGACAATATAATTTTGAGCAACTTTGAGCCAATGTTTATATAGGATTTACAGCACAATATTTGCGGGACCATATACGAACGCATTCTCCTTCGCAAGGAGATTAACGTGGCATATTCACATGTCCAATTCCATTAACTTATGAATGATATGTATGTCTCCAAAGTGAGCCATGAAGCGATGAAAGTTAATGAATTGGGAGTGTCTTACTCTTGTCCCGCATTGGAATAATAGTGAGAATTTTAAGAGTTAATAAAACTCCAAATGTGCACTAAGGCTTGGATGCCTTTGGAATATCCCAATTCTTTGAAGGGGAAATTGCCTATACTATTCAAGCATTGGGGTTGGGCTAAAATCCCACACGTACGCGCACCGTCTGGCGGAATCGTCTTGGTTCGGGCTTGGCATCTCCTCCCGAATTGGGCCAAAAATTCTAAAAAAAATCTGGGACGAATTTAATTAACTTTTTAGGCTAAAATTAATTAATTAATTGAATATTAAACTTAAATTAATTATTTGATATTAACAAAATAGTTTTTTTCCAACAGTCACTATCATTTGCTATATATACATGTTCTCCCTCCAATTTTGAAAAAACGAAAAAAGAACCACCAAAAATGCTATACCATTTTCAGAACCATATTTTCGCCATTACTGCATACATTTTATCAAAATTATTTATGTTGTTTGGTTTAGTAGAAAACACATAATTGTGTTTGCTGAGATTAATAAATGTTGTGCGGCTTGATTAATTCGAAAATTCGTTCTATCTTGGGAGGAAATTCTTCAACAACCTTGAAGCACATCGGATGGAATAAATTTGCCTTATAAAGCTATTCTAAGAAGGGCTCAAATTTATTTTTTATCTAATATTATTCTTACATTCTGCAAATTCAGTCTATTATAAATAAGTTTCCGAATTTTATTTATTTTTGCAATTTCTGTAATTTCTGAATTTAATAATTCTGTTTTTATTTTGAATTTATAAAATAAGTAGCTAGTAATCTTAAGGCATATTTATAGTTTTACTGTTTTATAAATTCTTAGATAAATATTATTTTACTGTTACAGAAATTTATTTCCTATGCTGTTTATAATCTGTATACTGTTTCGAAAAATAAGATTTCACTTCTACATTTTTTTTCAAAAATATGTTTTGTACAGATTTTTGTAAAAATCTTAAAAAACAATTCTTAAATATGTTTTTTACACATATTTTTTTAACTTCCTTAAAACCAGTTTTACACTAATTTTTTACTTATTTTAGACTAATATAAAAATAGTGTTTATTATATTCAGTTTGATTCCACGTTATATAATTCGAAATATTGTTTAGAATTCTTGTTAGAATTCATTTAGTGTTAATTAGAATTTGAGAAATTTGATGTACAGAATTTTGTATTCAGTTTTGATAAATTCGTTACAAATGAATGTTATCATTGATAAAAGTTCTATTTTTTAACAAAAATGGAATCATAAAGTACAAACACAGTCCCACCTACCATGAATGTGACACACGCTATTATTGCTTCCCTCGTGAACGTTCCACATGTGAAGAAACAGGAAAAATTTACTGGAACTGATTTCAAACGCTGGCAAGGACAGATGTACTTCTATCTCACAACCGTCCATTTGGTAAGATTTATGTATGAGGATTGTCCCCCTTTGCAACAGGAAGATGAAACCGAGAAAGTTGTTCTCATTGAAGCATGGAAATATTCTAACTTTAGGTGCCAAAACTACATCCTGACTTACTTGGACAAGACATTGTACCATGTGTACAATACCATGATAATCGCTAAGGAATTGTGGAATTCTTTGGAGAAGAAATATAGAACGGAAGATGCGGGTATGAAGAAATTAATAGTGTGACATTTTCTAGACTTCAAAAGGGTTTACTCTAAGCCAGTTATTGAACAAGTTCAGGAACTATAGGTTATTATTGATGACATTCGTGCTTAAGGAGTGTTAGTCAGTGCGACCACGAATGAAAGAAGACAACCGTGTATCTTAAAAAAAGAGTGGTAAGAACATCATGGAGTCCAAGGTGAATGTGGTGGAAGGAACAAATAACAAAAGGAAGCGTGACGAAGAAGGCACATCAAAATAGAGGAAAAAGTTCTAGGGAAAATGCTATAATTGAGACAAGCCAGGACATCGTTCAAGCGAATGTCGTAAACCAAAGAATCCTAAGAAGCAAAAGTAGAAGCAGAATGCGCAAGCCAATATGATGGAGGGTGACAAAATTTTTGATGGTATCGCAGACATAAATATTTCTATTATTGTCTCTGAATGAAATTTGATAGGAAATACCAAGGAGTGGTGGATGTACATTAGGGCCACAGGCCATATTTGTGCAAATAAATGGATATTTACTAATTACAAGGTTTTGGAAAATGAGGAGAACCTCTATATAGGGAATTCTTCGAGTTCTAAAGTCGAGGGACAAGGAAAGATCATTCTGAAAATGACATCGGGAAAGGAACTTACTCTTAACAATATGCTACACATGCCTGGCATACGCAAGAATCTAATTTTTGGATTGCTTTTAAAAATAATGGATTTAAATTAGTGTTTGTTTTCGATAAATTTGTATTGTCTAAAAATGATGTCTATGTGGTAAAGGGCTACCCATCTGAGGGGATCTTTAAAATGAATGTAATGACATTGATTCCAAAAGCATCCAAAGTGAATGAAATTGCTAGTTTTACTTACTTGACTGAGTCATCTAATATTTGGCTTGCTAAATTAGGACATGTTAATTTTGACAACTTGCATCGATTAATTAACTCAAAATTTTTTCCAAAATTTGATATTGATAAAAATCATAAATGTGATATTTGTGTGGAATCAAAATTAGCAAGATTGCCTTTTCATTTTATTGAAAGGATAATTGAACGACTGGATTTAATTCACGCGGATATTTGTGATTTAAAGTTTGTAAAAGCTAGATGTGAGAAAAAGTATTTTATTACTTTTGTTGACGATTGCACAAAATATTTCTATGTATATTTATTATGTAGTAAGGATGGGGATATTGATGTATTTAAACATTACAAGAATGAAGTTGAGAATCAATTAAGCAAAAAGATAAAGGCTATTAGGAGTGATAGAGGAGGTGAATATGAACCTCCCTTTGAAGAATTATTTGTTGAACATGGAATTATCCATCAAACCACCGCTCCATATTCTCCTCAATCGAATGCCATTGTTGAACGCAAAAACCATGCATTGAAGGAGATGATGAACTTTATGTCAATAAGTTCAGGAGCTCCACAGATTTTGTGGGGGGATGCCATACTATCTGATAATTACATTCTTCACAAAGTCCCATACAAGAAAACTCACAAGATACCTTATGAGTTGTGTAAAGGTCGAAAACATTGCTATAAATATTTCAGACTGTGGGGGTGCTTAGACAAGGTGATGGATCCTAAACCTAAAAAGGTAAAAGTAGGACTAAATACTATTGATTATGTGTTCATCGTCTATGCTATTAATAGCAGTGCACGTCATTTCTTAGTTTGTAAATACGATATTTTGAATATTCATATAAATACGGTCATTGAATCAAGGAAGGGATGCTTCAGTTTTTGAAAATGAATTTTCGTATAACATAACAAGAGAATCTGGTTCATCTAAAAGGATAGATGAATCTACTACAAGTGGTATGCATCAACTTATTGATCACAAATCAATATATCATGAACCAAAAAGTAGTAAAAGAGTAAAAACCTCGACTTCCTTCAGTTCGAATTTTCTAACATATTTGCTAGAAAATGAATCTCAGTAGTACAAAGAAGCTATATCCTCACCTGATGCCTCTAATTGGAAAGAAGGAATTAAGAGCGAAATTGAATCCATTTTGAAAAATCCTACATGGGAACTAGTGGATCTTCGCTAGGTTCAAAATCTTTAGGCTACAAATGGATCTTCAAAAGAAGTTAAAGGTCGATGGATCAATTGATAAATATAGAGCAAGACTTGTAGATAAAGGCTATTGGCCAAATGAAGGGCTGGATTACTTCGACACATACTCGCCTGTAACGAGCATTACATTCATTCGAATGTTAATAGTAATAACTGCCATTAATGGACTTGAAATACATCAAATAGATGTAAAAACTGCTTTCTTAAACGGCGAACTAGATGAGAAAATTTATATGGAGCAACCTGAAGGGTTCGAGGCTCCAAAACAAGAAAGGAAAATGTGTAATCTTATGAAATCACATTACAGATTAAAACAATCACCTAAGTAATGGCATGGAAAAATTTAATAATGTAATTTTATCAATTGGTTTCAAAATTAATGGGTGCGATAGATGTGTTTACTTTAAAAGTATTCAAAATGGATATGTCATTATATGCCTCTATGTTGATGATATGCAAATCATGGGTAGTAACCTAGAAATTGTCAAAACTATAAAATATATGTTGAGTAGTCGATTTGACATGAAAGACTTAGGTGTCACCAATGTTATATTTGGAATTAAAATTTCTAAAACATCGGATGGACTTATATTATCTCAGTCTCATTACATAGATAAATTACTTGAAAATTTTAAGAAGTATCATATTAATCCCACAAAGACACTTGTAGATGTATTTTTATATCTAGCAAGAAATAGTGGTGAAAGCATATCTTAACTAGAATACTCTCGTATTATCGGAAGTTTATGGTATATCCTAAACTCTACATGACCGAAAATATCATTCTCATAAGTAAGCTAAGTCAATATACGAGTAATCCAGGGAAAAATCACTTGAAGGCGATCTTGAGAGTTTTGGGTTACGTAAAATATACTCAAACTACGGATTGCACAATTCAAGATATCCTGTTGTACTTGAAGGACGTTGCGATGAAAATTGGATATCCAATACAAAGGACTCTAAGTCTACGAGTGGGTATGTGTTTACCCTTGGAAGTGCAATCGTATCTTGGAAATTCCCAAAACAAACGTGCATTGTTAGATCGACACTCGAACCTGAATTCATTTCACTTCACAAAGCTAGAGAAGAAGTTGAATGGCTTTGTAACTTCTTATAGGATGATCTAAATTAGTCGAAACCTATGCCCGCGGTATGTCTACATTGTGATATTAGAAGGGTACATAATAACATATAAAATGGAAAGTCATGACATATTCGCCATCAACATAATACTATTAGACAACTTCTCTCAAACGAAATTATCTCAATTGACTATGTAAATTCAAAGGATAATATAGCGGATCCACTAACGAAAGGTTTAAACCGAGAGAAAATTGAAAGATCATCAAGAGGAATTGATCTAAAGCCTATATATATATAAGAATCAATATAGTGGCAACCCAACCTAGCTGACTAGATATCCCAAGATCTAGGATCAATGGGAAAATTGAACTACATTGTACTCAATAAGAACCAAGGGATATTAAACATATTCATTCCAAAGATGAGAGAGTGCACATCTGCCACAAAATTAGGATAAGTTATGCTTTTAATGATATCCATATCTTAGTATGTCTAAGTGGGGTATCGCATGTTACTCTTTATAGAAATCACCTACGTGAGTAAGGAGGGGGCACTTATATGATAATAATGAAAGGCAAATTTTTAAAAATATTCACGGAAACAAGTGGTGTTCATGGGAAAAATGAACACAAACGTGAGAACAACTGTGTCGAAGAATTATTGTGTGAATATTGTTGTGTAGGTTTACAGAAATGGTTGATGACTCAAAGATATGAAGTTTACTGATTAACCAAGTAAATCTGATAGTATATCACTAAGGAAAGTTCAAGGCCAAAAGGTTACTTTTCCCGATACAATAAATTTTCAGTTTTACTCAACCTGTGCATGCATCTGCATCTTGCATATTATTTATATAGAGATATATCATTCATGTGGGGGATTGTTAAAAATGTGTATTTGGACAACATAATTTTGAATAACTTTGAGCTCAAATTTAGATGGGACCCACACCACGATATTTGTGGAACCATGTACGAACGCATTCTCCTTCGCAAGGAGATTAAAGTGGTATATTCACATGTCCAATTTCATTAAGTTATGAATAATAAATATGTCTCTAAAGTGACCCAGTAAGCAATGAAAGTTAATGAATTGGGAGTGTTTTACTCTTTTCCCCCTTAGTTGAATAGTGAGAATTTGAAGAGTTAATAAAATCCCAAATTTGCACTAAGACTTGGATGCCTTTGGGATATTTCAACTCTTTGAAGGGAAAATGGCCTACACTATGTAAGTGTTGGTATTGGTCAAAAATCCCACAGGTGCGAGCGTGTGGATAGTCCGTCCGGCAGACTGGCTCGTCTCGTCTCGATTTAAGTCGAGGCTTGGCATCTCCTCCCAAATTGGGCCAAAAATTTTAATTTTTTTTGGCCTAGTTTAATTAACTTTTGGGGCTGAAATTAATTAATTAAATGATAAACTAAAGTTAACTATTTGACAGTTAACAAGAGATTTTCCTAATAGTCACTTTCTTTTGCTATATATACTTGTTCTCCCTTTAGTTTTAAAAAATCGAAAAAAGAACCTCCGAAAGTGCTAAATCATTTTCCGAACCATATTTCCTCCATTACTGCATACATTTTATTGAAATTATTTTGTTATTTGGTTGAGTCAAAAATACATAATTGTGCTACCTAGGATTAATTAGTGTTTTGCTTCTTGATTAATTCGAAATACGTTCTATCTTAGGAGGCAATTATTCACAACCTTAAAGCACATTGGAGAGAATGAATTTTCCTTAAGGAGACTGTTATAAACAGGGCTGGATTTATTTACTGTCAAATAGTATTCTTACACTCTGCAAATTTAGTCTACTACAAGTACATTGCTGAATTTTATTTATTTCTGCACTTTTTATAATTACTAAATTTAATAATTCTGTTTTTTATTTTGAATTTATAAAATCAATTGTTAATAATTTACTCCATCGAAAAACAAAATGCTCAAATATTTTTGGTTTATTTTTTTTCTTATTGTAGGGGTGGTTTATTCAATCTATATCAATGGTTATTTATTCCATCCAAGAAATATTTCAGCAAAGAAGATGTGGTGGAACTATCAAAATATTTAAATTCAAACTTATGTACAAGTAAGAAGTTAATAAATTTATAAATTTTGATCACTTATTAATAGTCGTAGCCTCATTCTGCCCCTTTTTAGGTCAAATGGTGGCTGACCGATAGTGTTGAAAAAAACAACTACCGTTGATGTGCAACATTGGAGCTTTCATGTAGTCCATGTATGCTATTTTAAAGATAGTTGCATTATAAATTAACCTTTTGGGGCTCATATTTTTATTTTAGATAGAGATGTAAAATTGTGTTTCTTTAATAGTAGCCATGCATATTATTACTTTATGTTCATTGAATTGAAAAAATTGTTCTTTGACAGAGTTTTTGGTGTTTGAGAATATTTTGTTATATGCTATTAAGGAGACATCAATCTATGCCGAATTTTTGCTACAATTAAGAGCACATTATTTAGCCATGTGCTTATTTTTAAAAATGAGAATATGTGCCTTAGTTAAACATTGCGAGCTAATAGAATTGCATGAGATAATTAAATAAATTGTACAGATAAAATGAGAACAAGATCAACAAAGAGTACAAAACTAGCATCCTCATAGTTGCAAACTCCTATATGTGCTCCTTGATATCATTGGTCACCATGAACCAACTTTTATGTATTACTGGTGCGTATTCTCGAGAAAAAATCCCAAGCATGGAATCAGTGGCGGAGCCAGTAATTTTCTAATGGGTGGGGTACAAGAATAAGAAGATGGAAATTCGGGGGCGATAGCCCCCGAATTTTTTTTTAGGGTTATTAAAATATCTAAACAAAGATAAATATTAAAATATTAATAGTAAAAAAATATAACAAACCAAACCACAATATTTCATTGCTAAAAAGAGCATCCAAAATATGATGTTGTCATTACAAATACAAATTAAAATATAAAACGAGCAAACTACAATCTCCCACTACAATTTTTCATCTTTTGGAATCGATCCACAATTACCTCATTGAAAATGCATTCAAAGACATCTTTTTTTATATACGTCACATAAGAGTCACTTAGCCAACCATCTCCCTAACAGTTTCAAAGATCGATTTTCACAATGTTCACACAAGAGTCACCTAGACTACCAATCAATAAAAAAGACAGTGCATAGTGAACCCAGTGGCCATATAGGAAATTAGTGGTTAGAGTTAAATTTTCACATTTAAATTATCAAGATTTTGTTTGATTAAGAAAGAACATATTTTTTATGAACTTCAAACTTCAACATATATGGGCAAATGAAAAGTAAAAAACTTATAGAGTGATCACACACATAGTCCAACACTGAAAACAATTAAATATATGGGTAAATGAAAAGTAAATAAATCACAAGAACAAAATATTAATTATAAAAAATGACAAGAATATGAACTATATCCAAATAAAAGTAAAGAAATCACAAGTATATTCCTTCATCACCAGTGGTGGAGCTTGAGTAGAGGCGGGGCGGAGAAGGGGGTGGGGAGGATCAGTGGTGGGGAGGAGGATGGAACAGGGGGAGATGGAGAGTGGAGTGGGTCAGGGTTTAAAGAGAGGAGGAGGGTGGGAGAAATGTTTAGATGGGAGATTATTTGGTGACGGGATATCCTAGTATTAGGTTTAGAAATGTTTAGTTTTATTTTTTTTATTTATTTATTAAAATGTAAGTGGGGCACGTACCCCCCCCCCCCCCCCCCCCAATAACATACTCCCTCTGCCACTACATTGAAATAAGTTGAATTGAATTAAGTTCAATTGGTTGCCCAAAATTTTCTCTCTTTCCGGTCTTTCAATGTAGTTGCAAATATGTTCAATTTTTATAGTCCCTGTAACAACCCGCTTAATTAAATACCCGGTGGCCAATCCTTTACCAAATTAACTCGAATTATTCAGTTATATCATTCTTAGCATCACTGCCGAAACTAATTTTCTTTCTTTATTAACCACCTAGTAATCAATTAAGCTAGTGTTAAAATTTCCAATTTTTTTAATAAAATTCCTTTTTTACAATACCATCAAGTTATAATATAAACCATTCCAAAACAATGAATAATGAATAATTATCACCATAACTTAATTAATGTAACTGGGATAAGCTTCCCAGTTTCAAACATCTCAATACAATAAACCAAATAAAATCAAATGCAACCAAAACCGACATAATTAAAACCACTGACTGAGATAGAATGGAAATGGCAAAAATCCTCTGGCAACATGCCCTAAAAGAAAGGACTGCACAGTACAGGAATCAATAGAATGAAGAATCTAATGCAAAGTCCACAACTCCATAGTATCCATAGCGAATAAATATACAATCCTCTATAATAGGCGTCCCTGTGGCTGGACACCTAATATAGTAACAATAAAAGGGAAGAGAATATGCAAGAGAAACGGGTCAGAGACCGATTGTAAAAGATTTTAAAAACAACAAATGAATAAATGCTATAATTAGCAATTATTATATACATGTTAGATTCTAGGAATATCTCTTGAGATTCTCACCTATCATCTAGTGTACATGCCTAACATATCCCCAAATTATTCTAGTTATTATTTCCACTTTTCCTAGATTATATCACTGTGTCAACTAGCCATGGCCCTTGTTTTTCCCACGTATTTCCTTCGCAATACATGTAATAAATATGTATTAATTCAATTCTCAGTATAATTAAGTGTTCTCATACTTATTTAATTTTAGATTTCACTATATTTCATGTCTACTTAAATCCCATAGTAGATAATACCACAAGTATATATATACATTCACTCTATTATATATATATATATATATATATATATATATATATATATATATATATATATATATATATATATATATATATATATATAGTACTTCACATCGAGACTCAACTGTAGTGTATGCATACTCTGCTATCTAGTCCCAGTACATCTCGTCACTGTATAAAGGACTGTTGGTTCGGTATATCACACGAACCACAAATATCAAAACATAAGTATTGGAGGCGATTATAGTCCTAAGCCTTTGGGCTACGCACATACCTACGCACCCAAATGACCGTTCAATAACATTGTTTTCGCTAATGGCAATCCAACCTAAGTCCTTTGTTCTAAGGTAACAAGTCAAAAATCCCCCATAAGGCTCATCGGGATATGATTGTCCACAACGCGTAAACCTCCCGTCGATAATCAGTAGGCTAGATATGTCATACACATAAATCATCAAGCAATAGGTATATACTCAACCTATATAATAATAGCTATACACTTCACCAATATAACGTATTAGGAATTCATCCAACCCCAAATACCCGTGTATTTCTCTAATACCACACGTATTTCATAATTTGGATTTATTCTCATTATCGTCGTATTTTATGTAGTTATTACTCACATAATTACTTTCTTAATTCAATATATAATTTCCCAACATTAACCCAAGTATCTCGCTCTTTGTTAATGTTCCAAAAATTATTCAGAACTTACTATGGGTCGAAAATAAGAATTTCCAAACTTTACTCGGCTAAAATGGGACTTCTGAAATCTAGTTAGAAGTCCCTGAATTCTCATTCAAACGACATAGCATCTCGTTCGAATGACATTTTATATCGTTCTAACGTTGTCGTTGAAACGACTTTCCAGTTCGTTCGAACGACGTCTCAGCAGTTCGTCCCCAACGTCAGTTTTCTTCGTTTTTCTCCAAAATTCTTACACCCAAACCCACATGGAATATATTCTAACTAATCCCAATTATCCAACATCATTTATGCATGTTTATGGGTGATTATAACACATAAAAAATATCTAATGCCTTAATTTCAAGAAGGGTTTTATCTAAATCAATATAATCTTTAAAATACTCAAATTCTATATTCACCATTTATCTTCTTCATAAAACCCAGAATATAATTTTTTGATTTACAATTCAAATCATCAATTTGATAACCACAACATGTGCATTTCTCAACTACATGCAATACCTATCCCATTAATTAATTTATTCATCATTTCATGCCCAATTTCATAATTCTCATGGGTGAATATTAATCCTATTATAACTTGGATATTATACTCACTAATTGGAACAAGAATTACACTTGTCTTAAGGTGTAGGTCTGATGCTTTGGAGAAATTATGTGTAGGATGTCCCCTCCTCTTTTTCGGTCACTTTTTCGGTGGTGGTGCAAGGTGGTTGTTACTGGTTTGCTCTCAAAACCTCTCACTCTCCTCAAAGACCTTTCCCTTATTTTTGGGTGAATGAACCTAAGTTCTCTAATCCCTTCACTTATAGAATAAAACTCATTTTTCATGGTTACTATTCACCTCCCAAATAAAATGACCAAAATACCCCTCGGGGTGCCCTTTTGGTTCCCAATTGACCCGAGACCTAAATCAAACCCCCGGGTAGAATTTTTTGTCTATTTAGACCCTTTCGAACTCAACGGTGCACTCTCAATCCTGGAAGGCGTATCATGTATCACCTCTGGACCAAGTATCTTATTGTCCCCCACCTCTAACCAACACACGGGAGAATGACAAGATCTACCGTATAAAGCCTCAAATGGAGCCATACTGATGGTGAACTGGTAGGAGTTATTATATGCAAAGTCCACGAGGGGAAGGTACTGCTCCTAACCTCCCCCAAAATTCAGGATACACATACGTGACATATCCTCTAGAATCTGATTAGTACGCTCAATCTGCCCATATGTCTGCGGGTGATAAGACGTACTCAATCGTACCTCGTTACCCATAGCCTCGTGAAAACTCTCCTAAAATAATGACACAAAAAGCTTGTCCCAATCGGACACAATATTGAGCGGTACCCCATGAAATTTCACTATCTCGGCAAGAAAAAATATGGACGTAGTGTCCCGTAGAGTACGCTAAGCTAAAGGTATAATAAACCGTACATTTCCTAAAGACTCTAGAACCTGATGCTTTAATACGACCTGTAACAACCCGCTTAATTAAATACCGGGTGGCCAATCCTTTACCCAATTAACTCGAATTATTCAGTTGGCTTATTTTTAGCATCACACTCAAAAATAATTTTCTTTCCTTATTAACCACCTATTTATCAATTAAGCTAGGGTTAAAATTTCTAATTTTATTTATTTATTTATAAAATTCCTTTTTAACAGTACCAACAATTTATAATATAAACCATTCCACAACAATGAATAATGAATACGACCACAACTTAATTAAAGTCACTGGGATAAACTTCCCAGTTTCAAACATCTCAATGCAATAAACCAAATAAAATCAAATGTAACCAAAACCGACATAATTAAAATCATTGACTGAGATAGAATGGAAATGGCAATAATCCTCTGGCAACATGCCCTAAAAGAAATGACTAAACAGTACAGGAATCCATAGAATGAAGCGTCTAATGCAAAGTCCACAACTCCATAGTATCCATAGCGAATAAATATCCAATCCTCTATGTTGCGCGTTCCTGTGACTGGATACCTGATATAATATATACAAGAGGGAAGAGAATATGAAGAGAAAACGGGTCATATCCCGATTGTAAAATATTTTAAAAACAGCAAGTGAATAAATACTACAATTAGCAATTATTATATACATGTTAGATTCTCATTCTCTCTCTTGAGATTCTCACCTCTCATCTAGTGTGCATGCCTAACGTATCCCCAAATTATTCTAGTTATTATTCCCACTTTCCCTAAATTATATCACTGTGTCAACTAACCATGACCCTTGTTTTTCCCACGTATTTTCTTCACAATACATGTAATAAATACGTATTAATTCAATTCTCAGTATAATTAAGTGTTCTCATACTTATTTAATTTCATATTTCACTATCTTTCGTGTCTACTTAGATAACACATTAGATAATACCACAAGTATATATATACATTCACTCTATTATATATATATGTAGTATTGCACCACGAGACTCAGCTGCGGTGCATGCATACTCTTCTATCTACTCCCAGTACATCTCATCACTGTATAAAGGACTGTTGGTTTGGTATATCCCTTGAACCACAAATATCAAAACACAAGTATTGGAGGCGAACATAATCTTAAGATTTTGGTCTACGCATATGACGATAATGTTTTCACTAATGGCAATCCAACCTAAGTCCTAAGTTCTAAGGAAACAAGTCAAAAATCCCCCATATTGCTCATCAAGATATGAGTGTTCTCAACGCGTACGCCTCTCGTCAATAGCAAGTAGGCTGGGTATGTCATACACATGAATCATCAATCAATAGGTAAATGCTCAACCTATATAATTATAGGTACACACTTGACCTATATAACATATTAGGAATTCATCCTACCCCAAATACCCGTGTATTTCTCGAATACCATCTGTATTTCATAATTTTGATTTATTCTCATTATCGTCATATTTTATGTAGTTATCACTCACATAATTCCTTTCTTAATTCAATATATAATCTCTCAACATTAATCCAAGTCTCTCACTCTTTGTTAATGTACCAAAAATTGTTGAGAACTTACCGTGGGTCAAAAATACGAATTTCTAAACTTTTATGGGCTAAAACACGACTTCTGAAATCTCATTAAAAGTCCTTAAATTCTCATTCAAATGACATAGCATCTCGTTCGAATGACGTCGTATCTCGTTCAAACGATATTGTTCAAACGACTTCCCAATTTGTTCCAACGACGTCTCATCAGTTCATCCCCAACCTCAGTTTTTTGCGTTTTTCTCCAAAATTCTTACACCTAACCCCACATGGAATATATTATAACGAATCGCAATTATCCCAACATCATTTATACATGTTTATGGGTGATTATAACACATAGAAAACATTTAATTTCTTAATTTCAAGAAGGTTTTTCTTTTTATCTGAATCATATAATCTTTAAAATCCTCAAATTATATATTCACTATTTATGTTCTTCATAAAACCCAGAATATAATTTCATGATTTATAATTCAAATCATCAATTTAATAACCTCAACATGTGAATTTCTCAACTACATGCAATACATATCCCATTAATTAATTTATTCATCATTTCATGCCCAATTTTCCAATTCTCATGGGTGAATATTAATCCTACTCTAACATGGATATTATACTCATTAATTGAATTTACACTTGCCTTAAGGTGTAGCTTGGATCCTTTAGCGAAGATATGTGTAGGATGTCCCCTCCTCTTTTTCGATCACTTTTTCGGTGGTGGTGAAAGGTGGTTGTCCCTTGGTTTGCTCCAAAAATCTCTTCCTTTCCTCGGAAAAACCTCTCACTCTCCTAAAAAAACTTTCCATTGTTTTAGGGTGAATAAACCTAAGTTCTCTAATCCCTTCACTTATATAATAAAACTCAATTTTCGTAGTTACTATTCAACTCCCAAATAAAATGACCAAAATACCCCTTTGGGTTCCCTTTTGGTTCCCAATTAACCCGAGACCTAAATCAAACCCCCGAGTAGACTTTTATGCTTATTTCGACCCTTTCGGACTCAACGATGCACTCAAAATGACCATTTGAATGACTTAAAAATAATTTACCTTTTAGCCCTTTCAGTTTAGTCCCGACATGACTCACACGCGCTTCCCGACTTAATTTTAATAATTCGCGTATTATTCACTCGTGACCATATAATCATATATTACTTTTAATCACTAAGTAATATTCAATATCAATTACATATTACTTTATTCTCTAGTAATATTCAATCCGGATTAATTCCAATTATTATTCATAATTTATTTCAATTAATCCCAGGTTTACTTTTAATTAATCTAATATTAAAAGTCAATAAAATTTCGGGGTATTACAGTCCCCTCTTATTCTTATTCTTCATATTCTTGTTATTCTTCTTCTTACTCTTCTTCTTTTTCCTTTTGTATACTAAAGCAGAGCCTGGCATTTATTCAACCTCATGTGAATTAGAAGCATGTTTACCAGATACGCTTTCACCCTCCTTGTTATTACCTGTAGCAAAACTAAAAGTTTTTCGTCGTCTGTAATCTATTGAAACTTTCTTTGGATATTTAACATATATAGTATAGTTCAAATAATAAGGATTTTAAGAAAATTTGTTAAGAGGATAAAAGTTAAATGGGATAAATTATGTTAAAATTTGCCTCTTGAGAAATGTGTGTAGACGTATGTGACAGTTTCATAAAAATCTCATTGTTTTCTCTTTAATATATAATAATTCAACTCAACTCAACAAAGATTTTTTCCCAATTATTTAGGATCGGCTATATGAATCCTATTTTTCATTCACCTTTATTAAGCTCAATATCTTTAGTTAAACCACGTGATATCATGTCCTTTTTTACAATATCCCACCAAGAAAATTTAAGTGTACCTCTAACCCTTGTGTTACCATCAATACTAACTAAATCTACCTTCCTTATGGGGCATCCATTGGTCTATGCTTAACGTGTCCAAACCATCCAATTCGATATCTCTCTCAATTTATCTTTTATAAAAGCTAATTTTATCATTTCATTAATTTTTCACTTCTAATTTTATCTTTTCGTGTTTAAAACAAATCCATCTTATCATTTGCATCTGACCATGCTCATTTTCTGCATATTTTATTTTTGGTTTACTAACATTTCGTCCAATACAACATGGCAGGTCTGATGATTGTCATATAGAATTCCCCCTTTAACAATAGAGGTATTCTCCAATCATATAATATGCCCGTAGTACTTCTCCACTTAACACAACCTACTTTAATCCTATGAGTAACAACATCACTTATCTCCAATTTTTGGATAATCAAGTCTAAATAACTAAAATTATCAATTCTAAGTATCTCTTGACCCTCCAACTTCACTACATTCCTATTTTCCCCTTATTATTACTAAAATTTCACTGCACATATTTTTTTTTGTTCTACTTATTTTAAATTCTTTTTTTTCTAGAGTTTATCTCCACAATTTCAATCTAGCATTAATTATATCTTAGCTTCATTCACTATAACAATATCATATACAATTAATATACACTACGGTACCTTATTTTGTTTTTGTCTAATCAACTCATCCATAATAAGACAAAAGAGATAAGGACTTAGTGTATAACCTTAGTACAAACCTAGAATAGTTGGGAATTCACTATTTTCTCTAATTGATGTTCTTAATATATCCATGGCCTTATCATACATACCTTTGATCACATCAATATATCTACAAGTCACTCATTTATATGTAAAATCCACCTTATTATTATATATATATATATATATATATATATATATATATATATATATATATATATATATATATATATATATAATTTTTCTCCCTGTACCTCTCCATTAATCTCCTCAATAAATAAACAGCTTCCATTGTTGACCTTGCAAGTATAAACCAACGGATTCTCAAAAATTGATATTAGCAATATCAATTTATATTCAATCACTCCCTCCAAAATCTTCCTTGTATGACTCATTAACTTAATACCATGTTAATTTATACACCTTTATATGTATCTTTATTTAATAAATAGGTACTAAAATACTCTTTCTCCATTTATTAGGAGTCCTATTAGTCATTATATTTTATTAAATAAATTTGTAGCCCAAGACACTCGTCCTCCCCTAAGAACTTTCAAACCTCAATAGGGATACCATCTAAGTCCCAAATCCCTCCATATTTTCCTTTTTCAAATCAATCCAAACCTCTTATATCATAATTCTACGAAAAATATATTTTATCGAGTCTCCTCAAGTTCTTATATATTTAATCAACTCTCGTTATCTTCATTAAATAACTTTTTGAAGTAGTTTTTCATCTTTATTTAATATAATTAGCATTTATTGTAAGTCTTAAGTCATCACTTTTAATACACTTAACGTTATTAATATTTTTTATTTTTCTGTCCCTAAGTTTATTAAGCTTATAAAACCTTTTCCCCTTATTGTATTCCTAGTTTTGTATAAAGATCAACATACCTTTAACTTAGCTTTTGTTATGATTTTCTTAACTTCTTTATTATCTCATTTATATTTCTCAAAATTTTCTTCTTATCTAGTTGTTTGTCATGTGTTATAGAACCCCCCTTTGATTTTTATTATATTTTGTATTTTTTCATCCTACCACCTTGTTTCTTTAGAATATGGCCCACTACCCTTTGATTCTCCAAGAATTTCTTTTGATATTCTCTTAATGCATATAGCGATCATATCCCACATTATGTCTTCGGTATTCCCTGACTCTTTATTTGATATTTTACTTTTAAACAATTCTAATTTCCTTTCTTTAATTTCCATCACCTAGTTTGTGAGTTAGTATTCTCTTTTCGTACTCGTGATTGATTTTCAATATTTATATACAATGCTACAATTCTATGTTATGAGGATAGCCTCTCTCTGAGGATAACCTTAAAATATATACATGTTAATCAGTCTTTTTTCCTACTAATGAAAAAATTCATTTGACACTTATTCGTTCCACTTTAATAAGTTATCAAGTGTTTAACCCTCTTTTTAAAACATGTATTAACTAATGAAAGATCATATGTCATCGTAAAATCTAAGATACACTCTCCATCATCATTCCTATCTCTAAAATCAAATCCCCCACATATCATCTCATATCCTGATGACATAAATAATCACCACTCAAATGTGTGCACAACTCAAGCTCAAGTTAAGTCAACAGTGTAGATAATAATCACAGAAATGTAAATATGCAAAAGGGAGATGAGAGAAATAGAGAACACAAAGATGTAAGCGGATCAGCCAAAGTCCTACTCCACTCTACAAGAGGATATGTGTTTATATTACTGAAAGGCACTCAAGGCCATGGATAATAGTTTACACAAACTTTCTCTCTCTTTTATTTACAATTGGGTAGAGTTTCTACTATGTTGTAATTGCTCGATACTTGAAGATAAAGGTAAAGAGGGTTTATATAGGCTCGGGGTTGCACAGTGCTCCCCACAATCATTTACCTTGTGTGCATGAGATGAGGCAGCCAATAAAGAGGCATAGGTTGTCCCCTGCACAAGTATGTCATGATAATAAAATATTCCCTTACGTGGACTGAAGATCTATTATAACGGTATATCTACATGGGTTGATAATACACAAGTCACGTGTTCCATACAAGATATCAAGGTCGAATCTAAAGGCTCTGGACGAGCCAAGATTGAAGGATAGTCTCCCAGGGGGATGACCATGAAGATTGTATCATATCATCTTAGGACGGTAAAGAAGGTCTCGGCCTCTCAATGTGGTAAGAGGCCGACGCATGAGTGGACCGAGACATCAAAGACAGTTTGGACTGAAGAAAGGACCTTTTCGAGTTTCTTTACATGTTGAGGATGTGGTCTCTGAGGCCGATATTGCTAGAGGTAGGCCTATTCTATATCATCCCATGAATAGATGAGTATAATGGATATTGAACATGGTTGTTAAGCAGGGTCTAGTCTAGTATAGGATGAGTCCAAACTTATGTATATCAATTACCCCTAGCCCTTAGTCTTCAATGTGAATGGTATATTGAAGGGTTTATTCGTCTGACCCCTTGTGAGAATGATACCCCCTAGTGTCAGGGGTTTCTATTTGGGATATGAACCTGTCTGGATGATGTTGAGGTTGTCCTTTTAGTGTCAAACCAAGAATGTTGAATAAGTGTCCTTGGTTAGATATATGTCAGCTATCAAATGGGTTGGCGTATTGTCTAAGAATTGACAGTGACTGGCTTGCTTAGGGCTTTGAGCCATAATGATTTATGTTTCAAGAATCGTGTGTAATGATGACATCATTTAATACCACATTTTTCAACATTTTCTCTTTCTTATTTTAAATTTATCTTCCCGCTCTTGCGTCAAACATAGTTTCTCTTTCTCTCCTTGAACCAGGGTTTGTCTGGCGAGATTTTAAGCTTCCCCCTCCTTCCTAAGTTTCTCTTCTTTACTCAGTTAATATTTCCCTTCTTTCTATTCATTTCAGTATCTTTTACTGGTATTTTTTATGAAACTTTTGTTTTTCGGTGACTTATTGACTTTTTCATTGGGTGGTAGTGGTTGTTCTAAGAGTCTATAGATGGTTATTTAGGATTCTTTGGTGGTAAGGGGTGTAGTTAGGTGGCCTTTAGGACAGACCACTACTTTTTTTATCGTCCTTTAAGTTTTATGGCAAGCTTTGATTATCTTCTCCAGTAGCTTATTCCACAATGTTCTTGGTAGAAAAAGTTGAAAAAAAATAAATAATTTTCCTTCTACATCTTTAAGTCAACCTTGGTCAATATGGATAGTGTCTGGATGTACAGGAGCCTTTATGAACTAGCTGACCAATACCCACATCTGAGGGAAATGATTTATAGGGAGAGACGTGAGGTTGAGGTTGAGGTTGAGGCTGAGGCTGAGGCTGAGGCAATATGAAAAGTCGAGGTCGATACCCCACTTCTAATCAACCCAACTCTATTAGCCATAGTCCGTCCTCCCTTATTCTTATCATACCCCTTCTCTTCTGAACCAATTATCATTGAGATCAATAGTGACACTATGACTAGAACCTCACAGTCAATGTCATCTTCTCAGGGATGTAGCTCTTCTGCCTCTAAGGAGTCTGACAAGGTAGACTCTTTAGAAAAGTCCATGGAGGTTTTTTAGTCCCGTCTGTATGAGTCTTAGTCAGTAGAGTCGAGCAATTATGAAATGTCTCCTAAGGCCTTAAACACCGAGGATCATAAAATCACCGTCCTTTATCCTCCACCCCCATGGTTTCTTCCCTATCATCCATTCCTGGCCACAAATTTGTCGAGAGGTTTCCAAGCTAAGTTCCGACTATTGATGTTAAGGATAACTCTGATATTGAGGACGAGGATTCACTTGACACGTCCTATGCACAAACCTTCTGGATCACCCCTAGAGCGATTGACCTACTAACTTGGAAACATCAATATGGGATTAAGTCATCCATCTATATGAGTATCCCAGATGATAATGAGAGGGATTTTAATGGACGAAAGGGAGAGGTGGAAATTTGGGAACAAATGTTTAAGGTTGGATTAAGGTTACTTGTCCATCCCAACATATGAATAATCCTTTCCAGTCTAGGACTTGCCCTAGCTCAAGTCTCCCTCAATGCCTGGAGGATAATCATCATCTTTATATAATTATAAAAGTTGATTCATAAAGATGACCTTCTTGTCAGTGTCTTCTGAGCTTGTTATAAAGTCTCATGTACCAAGGCCCAACTTGGCTACTAACATCTCTTATACAGGAAAACCATAAAGAAGGTCCTGATCGTCAATCACACCTCTTATCTCCACTAAAATACCCTATATTTCTTTGTATCGGGATCTTGTAAGTTTGACTCCAATGTCCCCTGCAGTGCCTCTAAGTTGAACGCCCCCCAAAAATGGGCAAAAGCATCAATGTCATCCAGACTTGATCTCAGCCTTAGTGTTGATACCTAAGAGAAGATAAACGAGGTAAGATTCCAGGGTAAATAATGTAGTTTGATGGAGTTTGAGCAATTGATGACTCTAGCCTTTCTTAAAAAGACGTGTATGAGGGTTGACCCCATATCCGAGGTATGTAAGTCTTATTATTTACAACCGTGGAGTCATCTCATACTATTCATGCTTACACTAACCAAATCTTCTTATTACAAGTCATCTAGCCAACACACCTGAATAAATTTAGAAAATGGCAGCACCAAGTCTTACAAGCATGCTATACAAGATAGGCTAGAAGCTTGTTCCATCGACCCATAGAAAGAAGTTAACTATTGGCGGCCCAAACCAGGACAAGGTTTCAAAGAAGAGAAAATATCCTACAGAGGATGCACCCATTTTCCCTTTCAAGAAATAAAGGACTGCTCATCTAAAGGGGGTTCTAACTAAGCTATCCCAATATCCTCGGACGCGGTCCTTTCTTCTTGCCTATCCCATCTCTTCATAATCTCGGACTCTCTGATTGATGATCCAAAGAGAGATAAGGTAGCTACCGACTCCATCCTTCCAGAGTTTGACAATCTCTTTCTGGAAGTCATGGACCCCACATATATGTGTGACTTCGGCCTCCATAAGGCCACCCAAGTAATCTTCTGAGTTCATCCTTGTACTAATTTCTTTATTTTCCCAAGTGTCATCTTGTATTGTACTAACTTTTGTATTATTTCTTTGTAGTCTCTCCTGACCTTCTTCAAGGTCAGCTAAACGGTCCAAGACAAGTTGCCTCAGATTCAACAAGCCCAAGATGCCATCAAGGACGAGGGATAACTTAATAAAGAGATGAAGAAAAAGTAGTTGAGCCATCATAAGGTTGTATAGGGCTTATAGAAGAATTACTATGATGCTTTGGAAGATCTGAAAATGGACCATAACGTTGCTTTAAATGCACTAGCGGATAATCACATGGCCGAAGTGGCATAGGTCCAGACGAAGGCCATGGAAAAAGATGTGGAAAAATTTATGGTCTCAGACGAGTTTAGTGGCTACGGGTTCCAATATCTTGAGATCAGAAAGGATTGTCGTTGGGCTGTCCTAAAATTTCCTGAAGTCTCAGCCCTCACAAAGGTCATTAAATCTTTTGACTTTCAAACCTCCTGGACACCACTACTCTAATGGACATGGAGGCTGAAGATTTGCCTAATACGATAATTCAGATGGACAAAAATGTCCGACATCGGCCAAGTTGAAAAGGAAGTTCAGATTGAGTTGGTTGTCGATAACATTTTCCAAGAGCAAACTGAGAAGCAGGACAAGGATTAAGTTTCTCTTCCTTTTCTTCTAGGGTGGCCATCTGTGGCCTTGTACCCTTTCTGTTGCAAATTTTGATTCATCGTCTTTTTTTTATGAACAATCTCTGTAATGTTAACAATATTCCCTTTCGATGAATCATTATGTATGATGATGATGATGTTTAATACGATGATATTTGATGCAATGATTTGTTTCTCAAGTGTAGTGTCTGGATGTTATTGTTTCTTCACCATGAACTGATGTTTTAAACACAATGCATATGATTACACTTCTTGTACATCACATCCACCACAATAGGTTGAGTCTTATGTGACCATACTTTAATGATTTTTATTTTTTATTTCTCACTACTAAGTAATGTCAAATAACGAGGTAAGTCTCTTCATACACTCTCGTATCATCGAGAGATTTTTAGTTTATGATTTTCACCATTAAGTGATGTCATACAATGATTCCACTCTCGGTGTTGTTGAGAGTGTATGGACGAGGTGAGTATATTCATACACTCTTATATCACCGAGAGAGTTATGATCTTCATTTCACCATAAAATAATGTTTAGTTTTTGTTTCTCACCACTAAGTGTTGGCATACAATTATTCCCCTCTCGGCGTTGTTAAGAATGTATGGACGAGGCAATTCTCTTCATATATTCTCATACCGAGAGAGTTATGATCTTCACTTCACCATAAAATGATATTTAAACAACCATACTTAAATGATTTTAATTTTATTTTTTTCACCACCTAAGTGATGTCACATTGTTTCCCCCCTCTCGGTGTTATTATGGGTGCTTAGAGAGGATGAGACTCGTGCACTCTTGTATCACCGAGAGTGAGTGTTAACTAACTCACCATAAAAAATGATGTTTATTATTTTAATATAATTCAAACCATGCAGCAATTGAAAGGTAGATATGAGTCAATTGTTGAAATTTTTCATCGTTATTTCACTATCATAGAAATGAATTGGTACATAAGAATTCACTGAACTTGAAGACTACACTTTCATAATTAGATACTACTGGTAGTATCTTTTTATATGTTCGGCATTGCAAGGGTTAGATAATGGCTCACCATCTAGGTTTTCCAGTCTGTAAGTTCCTAGGATGACTTTTTCGATTGCTCTATACGTTCCATGTCAATTAGGATGTAGTTTATTCGGCTTCTGCCAAACCTTTTTTTAAAACAAGATCTTCCATGGCCATAGACCTAGCAGTTAGTCGCTTTTTGTAGAATTTGGTCGCTCTCTACTGATAAGCGGTCCGTTGGACTTTATGCATACTCTCACCTTTCTTCAATAAAATCTAAATCAATCCTCATCTCGTCATCGTTATCCTCCGGATCATAGGTCTGAGCCCTGTGGTTGGGGAGCCAAAGCTCAGCAGGGATAACAATCTCAGACCCATAGGCAAACATAAATGGTGTCTCAGCTTTCGTTGTCCTTCCAATCGTGTTTTAAGCCCATAGTTACCCATATAGTTCTCCCATCCATAGACTTTTGCATCCTACAACTTTTTTTTATTCCATCAAGTATCGTTTGGTTTGTGACCTCACTTTGGCCGTTGGCCTAGGGTCGGCTTAGTGTCGAAAAAAATTACTTTATGCCGACTCTGCCGTAGTCGGCCTCCAAAAACTTGTTCTTAAATTGATTTCATTATCTTATATTAAGGTATGGGGCAGGCCATACCTATAAATTATATTCCTCCAGATAATCTTGCATTTTAACCTCAGCGATAAAAATCATTGCTTCGGCCTCCACTAACTTTAAAAAGTAATCGATAGCTATGATAAAATATTGGTAATTTCATGATGACTTTGGACAAGGACCCACTAATTCAATTCCTCAATCTCTAAAAGTCCACGGTGCGGTGATAGACGATAGTGGTTGATGAGGTTACTGGGGGATACTAACAAATCTTTTACATTTGTCACACTTCTTCACATAATCAGTTGCATTATTCGCCGGTGTCAGCCACCAATAACCCTGTGTAACAATCCTCTCGGGAAGGGATCGTCCACCTATGTGACTTGTCTATTACCCTTCGTGGATGTCTCGTAGGACATAACCGACCTCGGAAGGGTGAACACATCTGAGCAGGGGTAGCAGAAACCCTCTATTGTATAATATATCTCCAATGATAGTGAATTTTACTGCTTTATATCTGAGCTTCTTTTTTTTTAGCCTTGGAATTCGGGAGCTCACCATCCCGAATATATTTAATTAGTGGATCCATCCATGAATATTCCAAATTTAAGTTCAAGAAAAATTCAACCCCACTATCGCCTTCTTCAATGCTTGGCCTGTGTAAAATTTCCACCAAAATCGTGCACCTAATTTTTATCCTTATTGCCAATGCTAGTCTTGCCCAAGCATCAGCTCGGATATTTTCAAGCCGAGGAGTTCATTTGAATTCACCTCCCTGAATCTTATCATTACTTTCTTGACCCACGCCAAGTACTTGGCCATCTTCTCGTCTTTGGCCTCATATATACCCAAAATCCGGTTCATAATCAACTATGAGTCACTATGGATGATTATTTGGCCGACATTCAATACTTTGGTGATAGAGAGACCTTCCAGCAAGGTATCTTACTTTGACTCTTTGTTTGATGCCTTGAAGCTAAACCATAAAGCATACTCTATATTCGTTTCATTTGGGGCCTTGAGTATCAACCCGGTGCCACTACCACTTTCGCAAGAGGAGTCATCAAAAAAGAGGCTCCGTATGGGACCTTGTTCTAAAAAATACCCCTCAAATAAAATCCCATTCTTGAACAGGAAATTTTTCTTAGCTATGTCGGCCTTACCAATATCGATCACTTTTGGTTCTCCCATAACTTCCTCCGGCACAACTGTTGGTACCACTATCTCTTTCATATCTTCACTATTAATCTCAAATCAATTAAACTCGACCACGAAATCCACTAAAACCTACCCTTTGATTGCAGTTCTTTGCTGATAGATAATGTCAAACTCACTTAACTTAATTGACTAGGCCATTAACCTACTCGATTTCTCAGGTTTATGAATAACCTGCCTCAAGGGAGTGTTGGTGAGCACCACCATTGTATGGGCCTAGAAATATGAATTCACTTTTATAGATGCGTGTATCAATGCGTTGGCAAGTTTTTCCATTCTGGGATATTTTAGCTCGACCCCTGCAAGGCTTTGGTATTGAAATATACGAGATTTTGGGTTCCCTCGTCATCTTGGACAATTATTACATTAATAACCGACTCAGATATTGAGAGATACAGAAATAAATTCTCCCCCTGAATCGGTTAAGACAACAACATGGCTGACCCTAGATAAGTTTTGAGATCTTGAAAGGCTTTCTCACATTCCTCATCCCAAACGAACGTTTTCCTCAAAATCTTGAAGAATGATTAACACTTATATGTTGCCCTAGAGACGAAACGGTAAAGTCCACGACCCGCCCCATTAGCCTATGTACATATTTTGTGGTATTTGGTGTCTAAATGTTAACAAGATCTTTAATCTTGGCGGGGTTGGCTTCTATACTACTCTGGTTCGCAATAAAGATGAAGAACTTCCCTGCGCCAACCCCGAAAAAAAACTTTATTGGAATCAATTTCATATTGTACCTGTCCATCATTCTAAATGTTAAGTCAAGGTCGACCACATAATCCTCTGCCCTCAGGCTTTTTGTCAGCATGTCATCGGCATAAACCTCCATTGTCTTCACTATCTGATCCACAAACATCTTATTGACTAACCTCTAATAGGTATCCCCTACATTCTTTAGGCCGAAAGGCATGACCTTGTAGCAATAAATTCTTTTATATGTAATAAAGGAAGTCTTCTCTACAAGATCCTCGTATATAAACATCTGATTGTACCCCAAATAGGTGTCCATGACACTCATCAACTTGTGTGGGCCATGGCATCCACCATTTTATCTATACGGTGTAAGGGAGAACTATCTTTCGAACAGGCCTTGTTTAAGTCTGTGAAGTCAACACACATTCTTTATTTTTGTTGGCCTTATGCACAATCACAATGTTGGATAGCCAATTCGAATATTAGACTTTATGAATAAAGTCGTACATTAAGAGATTTTTTACCTCTCTTTAAATGATCTCATACAGATCTCGGGCATAGGTCCTCCTTTTCTATTTCATACGCTTTACATTCTTATTGATGTTCAATCGATGGTAGATAATTTCGGTGTCAATCCCCATTATATCCCCATGGCTCCACACGAAGATACCTTGTATCCTCTTCAAAAGTTTCACTAACTCTTATTTGATTTCTAACTTCAAAGATGAGCCCATTTGGATGAGTTTTTTCCATTCATCCTCATTGAGGATGATGAATTTTACCACCTTGACGGGTTTTCCTTTTTTTAACTTCCTCTCATCCCTTGGGTATAAAGTATCAATATTATAGGAAGTGGTAGCTTTCTTGTGAGCCTCCCTCTCCTCTGTCGAGGAAAAATAGCACTCGCGAGCCTCCACTTGGTCACCCTGTACTTCACATACTCCGTAAGGAGTCGAGAATTTAATCATTTGGTGGATCATGGAAGGCACGATCTCAAACTCCTTGAGAGCTACCCTTCCCAGAATTATATTATATGCCAAGTAGATTTGTTCATTCATAACAAAAAAGATGACTTTCTTGGTGAGGCACATCATCCAGGTTCCCATGCACACATCCATCTCAAATACCCCTAAGGGGTGAACTTTCTCTTCGCTGAAACCGATCAGTGGTTGATGATATGAGACTAGTCTCTTCTTACTGAGCTTCAACCCTTTAAAGCAATTCCAGAACATAGCATCGACAGAACTTCCACCGTCAACTAGAATACGGGATACATCATATATGTGAACCTTGGTGATGATGATCTAAATGTCATTATGAGAACCTAAAATCCCCTTCAAATCAAGTCTTACGAAAACCCTCCACTAGGGTATCCATATCAACTTTATTTAGATTCTATGGCTTTGCTTCTATTTCAGTCGAGTCAATATCCATCCTCTTAGGAGTTGACTTCTCCTCTATAACATGATCTTTCCTATAAGTCGGCTCTGTACCTCCACCAGCTAGGCCAATGACAATCATCTTAACATTAAAGGAGATCATTTGCAGCTGACCCTTTGCATTTGGAATTTTAGCTGGGAGATCGGGGTCAGCTGCCCCCACTATTATCAGATTCATCGTCAATCATGTTTGCCTAGACCTCCCTTCTCAGCTTGTCTTCTTTCCCGCCATTGTGCTGCTTTCTAGAATCATCCTTGTCTCCACCCTTGTCAACATACTTTCTGAGCTTGATTTTTTTTAGAAGCTTCTCAGTCTCATCTTTCAGAGCAAAGCACTTATCGATGGTATAGCTGTGGTCTTGATGAAACTCGCACCATTTGCTTTTATCCCTTTTATGAGGAGGAGACTTAATCTTTTTAGGCCAACATAGTGCTCTTTAATCCTTGATCTCCTTGAGAATCAAGTCATGGCTCACCATCAATGGTGTTTACTTGGAAAATATGTCCTCGACTGACTTATTCTTTCCTTCCTTATCTTTCAGCTGACTGGATTTACTTTCAACGGCCTTTATTGTGTCTCCCCTCTTAGCCTCCATGGCCTCCTCTGCATTCATGATTCTCCCAACTAAGACAAAAGTTTTATCATGGTTTTTACAGGATCTTTAAAGAGTTTCCAAAGGAGTTTACCCAGATGTAACCCACTAATGAGAGCCGCCATGGATATGTTCTCTTCATAGTCTTCCACCTTCAACTTTTCCTTGTTAAACAGAGAGATGTAATCCCTAAGGGTTTCATATTTTCCATGCTTCACGTTTAGGAGGTGAGTCACCTTCCTCGATGGCATCATGACGAAGTAGAAATTATGAATAAACTTCTCATCCAGCTGCTTAAAGTTTATTATTGAGTTTTTGGGTAAGGACGTGTACCATACGTTGGCCGCACCTGTAAGAGTGCTAAAAAATGCCATGCACCTCATCTCATTGGGGTGGAGTAAATGTTATCCGTCGACTGGTACATCTCAATATGGTGCACCAGATTCGTATTTCCATCATATTTTGGGCTGAAATTAGGAAGCTTAAACTTAGTAGAAGTCAAAAAACTTAATATCTCAAAAACAAAAGGAGACCCTTTCGTGTAGCCTCGGAATCTTGGGTCTCGACTCTGCAATAGGGAACCGATCTTATCGTCCAACCTCTGGATGGAGCTATTCCAATGCTTCGCTTCTACCACAACACTATCCCCGCCCCATTCCAAGTAAACTAGGGCCATTGGTTGTTCTTATCCAATATTCTCTATTGGATATTAACCTCTCTCTATTCCTCCCTTTCTAGAATTTTCCTTGTCCGACCATCACAACATCTACCATTTCCCCTGGATGTCGCATTGTTGTGAGAAGGGGAGAGTCAATCATGTTCATCTTCTCTTGGGCTGAGACAATCGAAGGTCGACCCCCTGTTGAGTCTATCAAAATTTGAGGTTATCGGTTGGCCATTAGGTATCATCCAATAACTATTTCCTTGGTAGGTCGGGCCTAGGAAAATTATGTCACCAAAAATCTCATATGACTCCCAATACTCCTCTTTGTCGCACACTTGGTCGTCTAGACAGTTCTCGACTTACTTTCCCCGGATAGATGACTAGGATTAGTGACATCCCTTTGTCGATGATAGCACTGAACCTCCTTCTATGGGGTCGGGGGTGGTCCCCCATCACCGAATCCACTATATCTTTGGCGGCCAATGAAATGATCTCGATTGTTGGGTCCCTGGAGCCCTTCTCAAAACACTTTAGTTGTTTACCTTGAATTTCTCCTACATCTTTTGTTGGCTGGCCACCAAAGATCACATCGTTGTCGCTATATCAGCCATTTCTGAGTGAGGTGGTGATTTGCTGGAGCTTGGTCTAGCGCCTAGAGGCAATTCACATGCCATATCTTTGGTGGGAGAAAGTAACAGAACCTAAATTAGTTTTGAGTGAATAGGATGCTTGCAGAACACCCACCCAACTTAAATTTATCCCTTCAATTTAATGGAGATTTTAACTTCCTGGGCCATTTCAAATCCCTGCTCCCTCGAATTTCCTCCAAAATGTGATGCACACTAATAGTGAGGGGAGTATATTCTTTGTAACTCTTTGAGTTTTTCTACCTTTTTTCCTTTAGCCTTTCCTTCTTAAAACCTTTGTTGTTTTCGGCCTTAGAGTTGTGAGATTGTTTCACAGCAATGGCCTCCTCCAAATTCATAATCTTTCTTACTTTAGCCATTAATTCATTCATGGTCTTTGGGGGATCTTTGGATAGATCACAATATAATTTCTCAAGGATTAAACCACTCATCAGTGCAGTGATCACGTTCTTTTCCATATAATCAACGACTTCCAGTTTTTTGCCGTTAAAATTAGTGATATATTCACGGGTAGTTTCTCCAACTCGCTGGTGAAAACTCAGCAAATAAGGTACCCTCTTAACTAGTTTGGCTCTAAATTATAAGTTACTGATAAATAACTTAGCGAGTTGTTAAAAGCTGAAGATCCGTCCTCGCGACAAGTTGTTGTACCAGATGTGTGCCGATCTAGTGATATTGCTAGAAAATGTCCTACAACGCATCTCGTCGGGGACTGAGTAGATGTCGGTAGTAGCTTGGTGTTGTTCCACATGAAGTATAGGATCTATTTTATCATCGTACTTCAGAGTTACCACGGGTGGTTTGAACTTGGTAGGCATAGAGTTCTTCACTATTACAGGGATGAAAGGTGATCCCTTCACAAAACTCATGTGAAAGGGATTTTTAGATTTGTCTATTTCTCCCCAACGTTCTTCCAACCATTGAATTGAACCTTTCCAAATATGCTAGTTGGCTTTGATTGAGACAGTATTACCTACTTGGTCATTGGTGTGTGTTGAGCTCTCTTCTTGAAAAGTCTGCTCGACATGCACAGATCCTTGCACACTGATTCTTGACCTGATAAACCCTTTTGTAGAGATCTCGTGATCTAGTGGGATCTCTATTATTATGAACCCTAGAAGCTCTAGGACCTAAGCGATCAAAGGTTGAACCCTTTCTCAACCTGTCTAGGACGCTCGGCCTTTCCTGTGAGAGTGAATGCCCATTATAATAGTTAGTAGATCTGAGTGACGAGGTCACTTCAGGGCGATAGGAGCGGTAGTCGGTTGATTTAGAGTGCCTAGATCTGCTCATCTTCTATCTTCCTACCAGGTTTGTAGGTTGACTGTCCCCATAGGGTGAAGGAGGTAATATTTTTTCGCATGTGATGGGTCCAACTATAAGCCTTATTTCGAGCATCGTAGTTAGTTATCTCACAGTCTCTTGCATATCCTCTTGATCATTAGCCATGTTCTTCTAGATCCCCAAAACCAGGAGGGGATGTAGGCATCGTCGGTGGCATAGCTACCATCTTGATTGTCTACCATTTTTCAGTACTTGATAATAGGGATGTTCATGGGTCGGGTTGGTTCGGTTCCACTTTAAAACGAGAACCATAACCAATGTGGTTTTGTTCCTTATTTTTCAAACCTAACCCAAATCGATAATATGCTAGAACCGAACCAACCCAAACCAGTGGTTTACGGTTTGGGTTGGGTCAGTTCATGGTTCTTTATTCTTTTGTAAATAATTTTTATAACTTAGGATAAAAAAATAATAAACTACGAAAAAATAGATTTCAGATAGAAAAAGAACAATAAAACCCTAACTAAAAAACACATCACAAAATACTCAATACTCATTTAACAATATAGACCCAAGCATCTATTAATAATATGAATCTCATCCACAATACAAATCACAAACGAGGTCATAAAACATACAACAAATTGGTTCATAAAAGTCAGTTAACCCTTTAATCCATGGTTAACCCTCCACTCCACAGTTAACCCACAAATATTTCTACACGCTCCACTCCACAGTTAACAACCCAACATAAAAAAGAAGAAACGGTTCGTTAGTTGGCCGGTAAAAAAAAGTCAAGGTCGGTAGTTAACCTAACATAAAAAACAAATCATTAATAAAAAATCATGTTTTTTTTGTAAAACTCTTGGCCGACAGAGAGAAGAAAATGATTGGAGATAGAAGGTACTCACTACAAAACTCTGATGGTTGGTAAAGGTGGCCGTCAAAAGGAGCTTTGACAGGTAAGGAAAATTTCAGAGAGGAGGAAGGAGAGGGAAGGGAGATTTGGGCCAAAATGTTTGGTTTAGTAAGGGGAGCAAAATATTTTGGAGAGGGAAGTGATTTAGGATTTTTAGTGTTAAAAAAATGAGCTTAAGTGGGCTATTGGTATATGAGTTTGGTTCTACTGGTATATTGGTTCGATTCTTTGGTTTAGGTTAGTGGTTCGGTTCTACAGTTTTGGGTGTCGGTTCAGTTTGGTTTGGTTCAAGCATCCAATCGAGAACCGAACCGAACATAACATTTCATTTTTTTTATTTTTTTGGACTGGAGCTAACCCAAACAATCAGAAAATCGAACCAATCCAACCAATAAAGGCCGATTTGGTTCAGTTCTTCGGGTTGACAGGTTCTGATGAACACCCCTAATTTTTAGCAAGTGATTAAAAAATTTGTTGCTTGATTGAAAATAGGTAGGAAACAATAATGGCTCATCGATTCCCACAAACGGCACCAATTTATTGGTGTCTAAAATTGGTTTGACGATTAGGACGAGTATTAGCTTTGTTAAACCTATTAGTATTAACCACAGATAAAGTAAGAAAGATATTAGCTAGAAAGAGAAGGAAGACAAAGAAATAAATAAAGGGTTTTTATGTCGTTCAGCCCAATAAGGTGCCTACATCCACTAGTGCGATATCACTAGGTATTAAGGTTTAAGTACAAACCTCTCAGGAACTCTCTAGGGTTTAGGATAAATTGTTTTTCAGTTTTCGCTAGCTGAGAGAGGTAGTGAGCTAGCAGTTGTATACTATCCATGTGCATGTGCATTGTGACTATTAAGATCCTCATATGTGTCTGTTCTTATTACTAACTATTTGTATTCTTGTGGGTGGTCGACTAGCGTGCCGACCAGGGAGATAATTCAGCCGACCACCTATACCAGTTGTCTTTGGGCCCATTGAGAATGATGACATGTGTCACCTTTTTATTGGTACACCTGGTCATGTTATTTTTGGATACAACATATATAGTGAAGCTAAAGGAGTAAAGAGTGCTTTAGATAGACATGGAGCGTATAAAACTTTTTGGTAACATTTTTTTTACAACAATGTTTCAGGTTTTTTAAATAACATTATTAGATGTGATTATAACTATAGTTTTAAGTTTAAAAATGTTGGAATCCCAATTCTATATTTTATTTAAATTATAAAATTTTAGCTTCTCGATTTAGAGAAAAAATTATAACTAAGACGTCGAGAGTCATAAATTCATTTTACATAGTAAAATAGTTATTAATAATATTAGATAACCCTCAAATAGTTTTAAAAAATAAAAAAATAAAGTTGAACTTTTATTCTAAAAGGACCCAAATTGTTCAACAACATAAAATGTCGGGACCCACCCTGGTCAGGGCTAAAGTCCATGACCAGCTCCAGCTAGTTCCATGACATTTTATGGTCAAGAACTGATCACACCTTTATTGGCTATCCCGTGACCAGCTTGTCGTGACTATCCTTCTAATTTGGTGCAGTGATGACATACTTTAATTATAAACTATTCCCTCAAAACATGTAAATTATAGCTCAATTCAATTCATAATTATTTGGATATAAGAATCTTATTTTTTATGCAGTTATGTTTAGCACAATGTTCTTAGTTAAATTACAAGATATCATGATTTTTTTAAGAAAATCCATCAAGTCTCCAACACCTAGGGTTGGTTTTCGATCGGTTTGGTGGTAAATGGACCATACCAATACCATACCAACTTTGAAATTATCAAACTAAAATTACCAGTTTTACCAACTGGTACACCAACCCATTAACCAAAACTAAACCGCGCGATACATCGGTAAAATCGATTTTTTGCGGTAAAATCGGTTTTCCGAAAAATACGGTAATGTCGATAATTTCTATTTGCGATAATTTTGGTGGTACTCGGTACATAATGGTATTTTTTGTACCACTTGCATAAACATGTTCGTATACATAATAATAATAATAATAATAATAATAATAATAATAATAATAATAATAATAATAATAATAATAATAATAATAATAATAATAATATAAGGCTACATAATTGTCTCGTTTCCATAAATACATATAAATTTTAAACCACAAAATAAACATCACAATTAAATTGCAATTCAAGTTACAATAGTTATTTGTAGCATATTAGACTAGTGCATATTAGTAGCAGCAGCTCCAAAACATTTCTTGTAATTTTAGACTAGTGCATATTAGTAGCAGTTATTACAGCAGCAGCAGCTCCAAGCCGTACCTAATACAAGCAGTAGCAGGTATTCCATTATATATGCGATTTCAGTTATGCTATTATAGCTAATGCAAGCAGTAGCTGCTTCTAAGAATAGAGTTGTTAATAATACGCAGTAGCTAATATAAGCATACCCGATTTCATTTCTAATATGCGATCTGAGATTTGTAATATGCATTAGCTAATACAAGCAACAAATAATATGCAGTAGCTACTATGCTACTAATATGTAGTACTTACTAATATGCAGAAGCTAATAAGCTATTATGCAATGTACTAAATAAGTGGCAAAAATTACGGCATGCCTCATTCTTCTCAATTTGGAAGAATCTTCATGTTTGCCCCCAACTTCATATGATATTTGATTAAATATATCTAAGCAATCCATCCTACACATACACACATATAGGGTTGATTTTGTATTGCATGTTTTAAAATCTTTGTGGTTCTAATTTTAGAGATGGAAAATAACATAGAACTCAAACATAGGTAATTATCATCTTTGTGGTTCTGATTCTGATTTTAGAGATGGAAAATAACATATTTGTGGTTCTGATTCCAGAGTATACCAATCGCACATACATGTAATTATCTCACATATAAATAACACATAGAGAGTATACAAATCGCACACATCGTACATACAAATCTAAAATCGCATGAAATACCCCGTATTTTTATGGACTTTAGATATGGGATTAAATAAATTAAATTGGGATAAATTAATTTAATATTAATCCGTATTTTAAAATAAATATTTACCAGCGTGACGAGAGTTAGTAATTATTGGTGAGAATTATGTTGAATATTACTTAATTAGTAACGTAATATATGAGATTGAATTTATTAAAATTGTCGTGAGTGAATAATACGACAGTTATAGAAATTAAGTCGGGACGCGCGTGTAAGCCGTGTCGAGACTAAATTAATGGGATAAAAAGTAAATTAATTTAAGTCTCCCATATGGCAATTTCGAGAGAGCCAATGTGTCTTGAAGGGTCGAGATAGTCAGAAAAGTATATTCCGGGGTTTAGTTTGGGTCTCGGGACGTTTTTAGGCCTAACCGGCAACCCGGGAGAGCATTTTGGTAATTTCCAATTTCAAACCTTAATTAATGACGAAAATCATAAGGTTATATCTATTGTTAGATGTTGTCTTCAAGGGTTAGAACAAACACAACTCACATAGGCCATTAGAAGAGGGAGGTCAGTAGATTTCCCAAGGCTAGAATCTATCCTGTTGCTCTTAAGTTGTAACAACATTCATGTTAGAGTAGGAATAATGATTATATATTTTAGGGAGATTTAATGAAATTAGAAGAATAGAATTTACATGTTCGAATGGGAACTATGTTAGGATGATATCCTTATTGTATATAGAGCATCTATCACGAATTTTAATGAATCTTAGAGAAAGAAATCTGGAAATACTATGTGGTTCTTAAAAGAATATGCTAAAATAGGGTTCGAGACCAATTCATGAATTCCAGTTATTTAATGATGATTCCTTAATGAATTCCTTAAGATTTTACGTTAGAAATTGTTTATACATGTTGCTATAATGTTTGTGATGATTGGTTGGGAGTTTGGGCTGAATTATTAGAGGTTTTGGAGATTATTATTCATGAAACCCGTAGGTTTAATTGTGTAGAAAATCGCAGACCATTATCTGTTCGATCGATCAATCGACTCAAGAATGTCAATCAATCGACTCCTCCTGGAATTTGAATCTTCTTTCCTTTTTAATGTTAATCCAACCCCAAAGTATAAGGACTCTTAGACATAACTTACATACCATTATGGGACTCGGCGAGGACCAGTAGGGTGGCAAGCAAGGTTCGGGTAGTACAATTTTTATATGAGATTTAATCGTGAGGTCACGAGGGTATAAAATGGGGTGATAATCGTGTGTTTGTTAAATTAGGTCTTATGAGAATTAAGGATGACTTAGACCGGTAGGGTAGAGAGTGTACACCTACTGATTTCATATTTATCATAATGATACACTTCGAGGGTCGAAAAGTACTTAAGAACTTGCGGTAATTGAGAAAATAAAGGAATGAATTAATTATACGTAGCACTCGAGCGCTACGTACCACGTATGGTTAGAATATATTCTAGGTCATGGGTGGACCTATCTAAATAATGTAAATACAAATATATGAGTGTATATATATACCCATTATGTGAACATTTGTGTATAATCATACCCTCACTACTTGCTATCACAGAGGTTTTTGCGTCGGGACAGTCTTATTCTAATGTGACCTTTATGGGGAATATTGACTCGTACCTTAGAACATAGGATCCTTGGTACAGGCTATCTATTTGAGAATGCTATTACAGACGGTCCTAAGAGACGTGAGGGTATGTACTGACCTCTTAGATACTGGGAACTATGCTTCTCCTCCAATATGTGTATTTTGTGTTAATACAGTTCGAGTGTGGATCTGAACTAGTATTTCCCTCATTTGTATGAGAGGCACAGGGACTTGATAGTAGAGTATTCCAGCACCACAGATTTTATGTGGGGTGCCATATATATATATATATATATATATATATATATATATATATATATATATATATATATATATATATATATATATATATATATATATATATATATTATGAGTGATAAATATATGTGCATGTAATTCATCTACTGTGCTTGTAAGTAGATAAAATAGAATAATTGACATTAAATAAACTAAATGTTTGAGAACTTAAGGCTACATTGAGATGTGCATAGCTGACTTGGTAAATTCATGAGAAAAGTTATCATGTATAAATTATAGTTATGCGATCACTTGAATTAGGATTGATGAGGGGAGATTGGGTTAGACTAGTTAACTGGGTTAGCTTTACCTAGATTTATTTCAGTAGTACATTAGGCATACACATTATATGAGAGGTGGAAATTTTCAAGTGAGTGTCGAGACACTAACGTGTATATAATATCTACTGGTAAGTATTTTATATACTTGCTAAGCAATTTTAACGCTATTTTAAACTCGGGCTCTGACCTGTTTCTTGTCACCTCCTCTTTCTCTTGTATATATATATATATATATATATATATATATACAATAGTGATCCGGTGCATACCTCCCGGATTATATAACTTGCGGACTGACATGTTTGTTAACAGATGTGTTACTTCTGTAAAAATAATTCCGTAAAAATAGTTCACGTATTAAAATGCAAAACAACATCACGCATTCTCTCTCCTCAAATTTTAACACCGCAAAAATAGTTAAAGCCATCAATTACCAATCAAAAAAATACATCAGCCGTCATCATTTTTTGGGAGGTGCTGCCAAAACAGTTCATCTACCTCATCTTTCACCAAACATAAAGTCTACACATTCATTTAGTATGTTTTTTTGCATTTGGCATTATTTTTTATTAAGTTTCTTATTCTTGTAAGTTTTTTTATATAAAAAAAAATACAGTTTTTCTATTAAAATTAAGCAACTTTTTTTTATTAAAATTAAAAAATAAAAAAGTATTTTTTAATTTTAATAAAAAAAAAGTTTATTTTGATGTCTTAGATCCGCGATTGATTAGTGCTGCTGGCACGACCCACATTTAACAAATGATGTGAATTCGAGAATGCGCGTCCGCAACACTAATTAATCGCGATATTTTATTTAAAAATATCGCGAGTAATTAGTGCAGTTGGCGTGGACCAACATTTGTTGCATGTGGGTCCGCGCCAGCAGCACTTATTAATCGAGATATTTTATTGAAAAAATATCGCGATTAATTAGTGTCGCTGGCCCGAACCCAGATTCTCAGACCCATATCATTTGTTGAATGTGGGTCCGCGCCAGCAGCACTAATTAATCACGATATTTTTTACCAATTAAAAAACAAACTTTCAGTAAGTAAAAAACAGATTTGTAATTAGAAAAAAATCCCAACTTAAAAAAACAGATTTCAATCAATTAAAAATAGATTACCAATTAAAAAAACATATTAAAAAAACACAGATATTGAATAATTATACAGAAGAACATAATTTTAATTAATAAAAAATATTCCAATAAGTAGAAAATAGTGATCCGGTGAAATAAAAAAAACATAATTTTAGTTAATGAAAAAAACAGTGATCCAGTGAAATTAAAAAAACATAATTTTAATTAATAAAAAATCTTTCAATAATTAGAAAATATGTTTCAAATTAAAAAGGAAAAAAAACACAGATTTATAAACATCTATAAATAAATTAAAAATATTTTCACCCTAAGAGGTGCCTACAATCAGCGAAGGGATTAGTCACTGTGGTACAGTGGACATCCTGGTATTACTAAAAAAAAATAAACATCTATAAATAAAATGTACAAAGGGTACCTTTAGATGCCTTGGAAACTAGTTGTGCCTTGAAAACTAGTGTTCTCAGTTTAATAGTATATGAATTGTTCTCAGATTTGTGGTTAATAGGAAATAATTAAAGAACAATAAAGGGCATGAGAGAAGTGACGTGAGAGGATAGGAGAGTGGAGAGAGGAGAGAGGAGAGAGAAATCTCCTGATTTTTTAGTGTAAAACAAAACATCACTATTGTATATTGCGCCATGCATTTGGTCCACAAATGATAAAATACGGGAGGTATGCACTGGAGCACTGTTGTGTATATATATATATATATATATATTACATGTGCCCAGTTACAGGAGTGTCAAACTTAGATTTTTGGACTGTTTACGAGATGCAACTAGTGTGGGAGTTACAGTTCTTTGCATTTAGACGATTTCATCCTTGTCATCTCATCTCTTCACCTAGTCATTTTAAATAGGGCATGTGTCGACCATTTCCAGTTTTTATTTAGTTCAGAGAGACTTTGTACTCTTTATTTATTTTAGTATTCGGTTTTAGTTAGAATTATTTTAAATATTACATTGCCTCTCGATTTGGGATATTTTATTTGGAATGAATAATCTAGACTGTTTATTCCACTTAGATGGTTTGGTATTCAATATAATTATCTGTGTTCATAAAATGGTTTAAGTATATAAACTCATAACAATGGAACTTAATCTATAAAATTAAATGTTTTGATACTTAGCTTAATTATTTATTAAGTGATAAATAAATAAAATTATTTTTCGACAGTGATGCTAAGAATGAATCAACTGGATACTTTGATTTAATTTAATAAAGGATTGATCACTCGGGATTTAATTAGGCGGGGTGTCACATTGCACATACATGTAATTATCAACAGCCACAAAATAACTAGTGGTGTGATTCAAGTGGTATAACAACTTGTATTTTTGAATCATAAATCAGAAATGAAAAAAAAAAAGAAATCAACTGAAAGAAATACCGATGATGTGTGGTCGTTTGTGGCCAGAGGATCTGATTTGTAATGGTGGGTTGATTTTGGGATGAGAAAGGTTTAAAATGAAAAGTAGTTAGGGTTTCTTTTCTACTAAAAAAATGAATGGATGAGATAAGTCTAAAATGAAGGGTCTTGATTAATTTGAGATATAGATTATTTTAAAAACAATTTTTAATAGATATTGATATAGTAATATGCATTAAATTTGGTACGGTATTTCGTTAATATACCACATGGTAATATACGGTAATATGTAATACGGTATTTTGGTATTTTATTTCGGTGCGGTACAGTCGGTAAATCAATTTTTAAAATGTTAAAACGAAAACCAACCATAAAAAAATTGGTAATTTCGGCTCTGATAGTTTCGATTTTCGTAAATAAAAAATATAAATCATTACCACTAATTTTCGGTACAAAACGGTACGGTACGGATTTTTACCGTACCACGAAGACCCCTCCCAACACCCATTGGATGAGCATCAATATCGATCAATTCACTCTTCCTATGAGGGTACTTGTTGGCTTACCTGACGCTATCTCACCATCCAAATATTTATCTCCTACAAGAGCTATTCCAGGGTTTCACGAATATGTTCAAACATATCTATTGACATTTTTTTAGCATAACCAAATATTATTTACAAATCTCCACAAAAAAAAAAACAATTTCACATATATGATGTTGTTTAACACATTGTTTATATAATAATAATTATCATATGTAGAAGATGCCCTTAGTCTTTTATTCATCCATTTATAACAACATCACGAAAAAGATAAATAAGTAACAAAGTTAATTATGGATGGAAAAAAAAGAAACATTTCCTTTTCTTAAAATTCAACACTGTAAATTTACAAACAAAGTACATAAACCATTAATAATACTATGAAAACCACAAATTATTATAATATGGGCTTGATAACAATACTTAAAGAAATTGTTTCTGTTGATACAATTTATATATTATAATTAAAAATCATCCCAAAAAGTTTTATGAAGAATTCGAAAAATCAAAATTATATTTTATTTCACTCTAATACTCAAAATAAGTTATTACCTCATACGAATATCACAAATATGAATATGAATATCATGCTTTGAAATTCAAATATTGATAAAAATAAACAATACTACCTCAATTATTTATAATATTTGTAGTAGACAATTCTTCGATTGAGTTATGGATTAGGTCAATCTATTTAAGATACTTCGTGGTGCTACCCTTCTGTGTAGGTAATATATAGTCACACTGTCCGCAGAACTCAAAATCTCCTCTCTCGTATAACTATGCACTGAAAATATATGGTATACTAATACCCATTCAATATTAATTACTAAATATCATAATTTTAATTTATGTCAATTTGTGAGAATAACACTGGTTTAGAAAGTTTTTTTTTTTTCAGAAGAAAATTTGTCATTCTGAGAGAGAGAGAGATTTATGTTCATTTTGTATTCTTCTTCTTTTACAATAACCGAATGCCTTAAGATAAAAATAGCGAAAAGAACAAATGCATCCTTTTTTTTAGAGGCCAAGTACCTCTTCATATATCAACTCACATGATAAGGAAGTAGACCAAGTGATGGAAAATGAACAAATGAGTAGAGGTAGTGATAAGTTAAAGAGGAGAAAAAGGAATGTCATCCAAAGTATTCATGCAAATTTATGGGACCCATAAACAGAATTTATCCTTCTTTTTTTCAAACTTTACATACACAAAGCATCCGGTCCATCCGGTTCCAACCGTTCCAAAAAAAACAATATCTAAAGAAAGTTAACAAAAAATAAACTAAACACACAAGTAATCAGATTTGTATCACCATAACAAAATAAAACTAACCCAACAACAATATTGTATTTCTTACTGGGAGACAGTCGTTGTCTTTTATTTTTTTATTTTTGCCATCACTCTCTTTTTCAACTATTTTCTTCTTGACCCTTGGGATGATACCAATGAATCTTATCCTTAATATTTTCAACAATTCCCTTTTCCTCCTTTGCCTCTTCAGATTTGTTGTGGGTGGGTAGTTTGTCCATCTTATCTACACGTGACGTCCTTTTCTTCCAGAATAGATCAACCAGTATTTTTATCATTTAGCCCTTTCTTTCTTCTTCCTTGTGATGTCCTGCCATCTTCTACATTTTCCTCCTCCTCTTTATATGACTGCAAATATTTGGACAAACAAATTATGATCGAAAAATTTGATCAAAAAATAAAGTTAAAAAAAAAAACTTAAAGAGGTACTATTAGTTTTGAATGAACAAGGCGATCATTGAGCCTGGGAGGCCATAACCCACATGTGTATTAATTTGTATACATAGGTTAATTCAAGAAAAACAATATTTTTGTACCTATATATATAAGAAAATCATGATTTTGTGCCATTGTATTTTAACCTGCGGACCGGACATGTGATGCCTGGCGAGAGCGTAAAAATTATAGGTTAAATTATAGGTGCGATCTCTCTCTTTTCTAAACGCACCGTCAAGTGATACATATCATTTCCGTTAAAATATAAACGGATTTCACAATACAATACGAGTATTGATACATAAGAAAAGACCATCTTTAAGCTAGCCGAACCCATTTTACGAAAGGGTAAACACAATCGTTTGAACATTTTTTTCCCTAGAAAAAATAGGCAAAAGGGTGACCAAATAAATGAGGAAAACATGTTAGGGGGACTACTCACTTGATGCCCTTAATACAAGAAAGAGAAAAAAAAAAGTGGAAAGTATTAGAGATCTATTACGTTAAGTCTCTGAGCATAAGAAATTGATAAATATTACTAAGATAAAACATTTAGGCCTTACAATAACTAAACCAGTGAAGGACTTATACGATTGAGCACCTAGGACATACTCAGAGAATAAATATGGATATAAATGAATGAAAATCTTACAGAGTTCTTGTTAACAGTCGTTTGAATTTTCTGAAGTAGAAGCCCACGCTCCTTTTCTTCCTGATCGTTGTGGCCTGTGTGTGAGTGTGTGCATGAGTGTGAGGTGTCTTCCTTCTTCCCACATAACCCACGAACGGTATTTTCACTCTCATCCTTCTTGTGTTTTTGTATCATTCACTGAAAAACAACTACCAAAATATATAATTCAGCTAAACTTAACAGGTAATATTATGATGAATTACCAGTGTTCAAGTACTGAAGATTTGCGATGTTCGAAGATGGTTTGAGTAGTAGTAGTGGAGATTAGTGAGGTTTTATAGAATACACCAGAAGGCAAACTTGAATAAGTTTCGATTGCTGTTAGGGAAAGATATGTCATAAAGGGTGAGGGCCTGATGGGGAAAGATATTTCGCAAAAGTATTCTACGAAGTGAGGTTAAGGCTAAATATCTGATCAAAGAATCTTAAGATTAGGAAATTTTGTGTGGCCGACTTGTTAGCACTAAAGTAGTAATATTGTTTACCACCATAACATTGCTGGAAAATAGAGACGTAGGCTTTGTAGAACACGTGTCCTGGGGAACCACGTTGACAAGAGTTGACACGTGGCATATTATAGGGGAAAGATATCCCAAGAAATAATAGAGCTCATACACAGGCCACAAGTTTTCAAATTAAGCAAAACTATACGTACCATCACTTTGTAACCTCAAATACAGAGAGTTAACGTAATAGATCAAAATTATATTTTATATTTTAACAAAATTCACAACAAGCTACTATCAGTTAATAGAGAGAGTATGAAAAAGGATAAAAAAAAATATACATAATTTTATTCTTTCAAATATAGAATATTTATTTCTCTTCTCCTTTTTTAGATGAGCCACCACAGCTTTATATTTGAAGAATTTTTATGACTAATGCAATTAAAGTCAAGAATTCATTTTTTTCTCATTTTTATTTTTTGGATGTAACCGCAATTATATGATCAGTAATATCTATCATTAATTAGTTTATTCAAAAGAATTCTCTTAAGATATTTTATAGTAAACAATTAATTAAATTCAAACTTGATAAAGATAAATAAACATGTTTATATAAAAAGGATGATAAAAGATTCAGAACAAGGTTATATTGATTGAAAAAATTACATCTTTCATAAATTCATACCAATCCATTAAATTGTTCGATCTTTTATGCAAAAGGTTTATAGATGAAGTTAATCATTAGGTATAGCTAAATGCACTCTAAGTGAGTATTCTAGCACTCCAAAATGATATGTAGGGACATTTTATAATGATTTTTTGTGGCACTTTTGAATTTTTAATGACACTTTTTGGAGTGCTAGAGTAATCGCTTCGAGTGAATGTAACCCTGCCCTTAATCATTTGGATAATATGCCTAAAGTCACTCCGTCTTGATTGAAATGAATTCCTAAGAATCCAACGAACAAAGGATTATCTTGCACTTGGAGAATAAGTAGAAATATGAATAAATATAGTGATAATTTGATTCTTCTTCGTCGTAGTAAATAGGAGATAAAATAGAATTTATTTCTTTGTCTTTTCGAAACAAAAGAAAAAATGGGAGTAAGCTGTGACACGTTCACTAAAAAAATTCGTTTATAGCAAATCATTTATTAAGAGCAAATGATAAGCTCAACACAAAAGCAGAGAAGGAAATAATAATGACTTGGTCTCGGGCATCTACTATTATACCCAGAATGATCGGTTATACTGTTGTTATCTATAATGGAAAGCACCATTTGCCTATTAATATAATAGATGGTATGGTAGGCAACAAATTGGGAGAATTTTCACCTACTTTAAATTTTTTAGCCTTTCTTAAAAATGCTATATAAATTTCTTATGAAATTGAGATAGTTACCTTTCAGAAAATTCTAATGATCTTTAGTATTCTGGAGGTGGGAGAAAAGTTAAAACAAAAGCAGATTATTAATCAAAATTTTAGACTGAAGTTTCAAACTCATGCCATTAGTCTCTTTCGGTTAACCCACAAAAATGGGATATTTCTATGAGAAATTCCATTCAGTTATATATTGTATATTAAAACAGGATACTAAAAGAATTTATTGTTGAGCTGTATGAGGCAGGAAACGCTCAAGTACGGTTCTAAGGGAAGGAATTAACCTAGGGGTTATCCTGCACTTGGAATAAGAAGTAAAAAAAGGAATAAATATAGTGATAATTTGATTCTTTGCCATCGTAGTATCTTCGATAAATTTTATGGGTAGGGTAAAAATAAAATTTATGGGTATGTCATATGACTAAATGAAGGTATTCCTGCGTATTGCAAATATAGCAAGAATAACCCTTATGTAAATGGTATGACTAAACGTTGTTAGTGCAATTAAAGAATAGTCCAGTATTCATTTTTCTTCTCGTTTATACTTTTGGGATGAGTCACCCTAGCGACAAATGTTATCTTCGAGGAATCTTTGTGGGTAGCATAAAAATAAAATTTGTGGGTCTGTCATGTGACTAAATGAAGGTAATCGTACCTACTATAAATATAATATGAACAACCCTTATGTAAATGGTATAACTATACGTTCCTAGCACAATTAAAGAAGAGTCGAGTTTATTTCTCATCTTTCCCCCTCTTGGGATAAGCCATCCTAGTGACAAATGATATTTTCGAGGAATATTTGTGGGTAGCGTAAAAATAAAATTTGCGGGTATGTAATATGACTAAATGAAGGTATTCCTACATACTACAAATATAGTAAGAATAACCCTTATGTAAATAGTATAACTAAATGTTGCTAATGCAATTAAAGAAGAGTTGAGTATTCATTTATATTCTCGTTCCTGCTCTTGGGATGATCCACACTAGTGATAAATGTTATCTTCAAGGAATATTTATGGGTAGCTTAAAAATAAAATATGTGTGGGCATGTCATATAACTAAATTAAGGTATTCCTACCAAGTGCAAATATAGTAAGAACAACCCTTATGTAAATGGTATAACTAAACGTTGCTAGTGCAATTAAAGAAGAGTCAAACACGGGTTTTTGTAGTGAGTAAGGTTTATTTTCCCTAGATGGCCATTATACGACATCGTTGTTTAACCTAAATTCGTGTGGAAGAACGTTTTTCACCTGAGACAGCAGGTCCCATCCACAAACGAAAAATCTTGTTTTGTCTCAATTATTATGAACTTTACTTTAAACCACTTATTAGATATTAATATCAAAATTAACCTAATTTAATAACACCAACTAAATTTATTTTATCAATCACTCCCCTATAAAAGAATTTTTATTTAAACAATGCATTTAAAATAAATATTTACAAAAATATTGCACTCCATGAATTTGCGATTGCCAATCACGTATTCTAATTGAAATTGTGGTTGCCAACTGAGTATTCCAATTGAAATTTCAGTTGCAAGTCGTGAATTTGGGAAGGATTCATCCAAGAATTAATTAGAAGTGTGAACATGAATACGCGGTTTACAACCGCATAATCATTTAAAACATATTAAGTGAATACGCAGTAAACAACCTCGTATTCACTTGGAATATTTAACTGAATACGCGATTGTCAACCGCGTATTCACATAGCATAAATTCCATTCATCTTCTTTCAGAAGGCATTTTTAACTTTAAAAAAATCAAGTAGAGGTCATCATCGATGATTAACCCATTCCAACCACCAACGTTACTAACTCCTTGTTGGGGTTTTATTCTTAAAATTATGTAATGACATTTTATTGTTATAATAAAGACGTGTCAAGTTCATTTGAAATGAGAAACATGTTTGAGAAAATGACTTATATTTATGCTTTAATTTATATTGTATGCGATGTTAGTCGATTGTATTTAGTAGGAATTCGGGTGAGTTGGGTTTATTTTAATCACATGAGATTGAAATTTTGGTTCTAATTGTAGCACCTCGCTCTTCCACCACCAATATTTTCACCACTTTAACCACTGCACCCAGCGGTAGGGGGTTTTATTAGCTCTATATTCACAAACTGGTGTCAGTGGAGTTCGAACCCCTAACATGTGCATCATCAATCACATGCCTTACCAGTGGAGCTAAAAAGCCTCGGTATTAGAAGAGTGCAAATTTAAATACATGAACCATTACTTTTCCTCACCCAGGCGATATGGGATGTAACTCTCTGGCTACCAAATCAACCATGGCTCGGTCTGTTATAATTCACCCCCCTTAGGGAGCCCAACGTCCTCGTTGGGATGAAATAAAACATCACCCAACATGTTGGCACACTTATTCCGGTTGGGTACTGGCTCTGATACCATTCTATAGCACCCCACTCTTCCACCACCAATATTGTCTCAACTTTAACCACCGCACTCAGCGGTATGGAGTTTTATTAGCTCTATATTCACACATGGGTGTCAGTGGAGTTCAAACGCCTGACATGTGCATCATCAATCACATGCCTTACCAGTGGAGCTAAAAGGCCTCGGTGTTAGAAGAGTGCAAATTTACATATATGAACCATTACTTATCCTCACCCAAGCGATATGGGATGTAACTCTCTGGCTACCAAATCAACCATGGACCGGTCTGTTTTGTAAAGCCCACAAGCCAAAAAACGATATTGAGTTATTAAACCCTAAAAGTGAGAGGGTGTGGCATTCATAATATATTTTTAGAAAAAACCTTTTTAGAAAGAGAAAGTGGGTGCAAGTGGGAGAAGCCATGGGAGCCAAAGATCAAGAACAAGAGAGGATAGCATTCACCAACCCACCATCTTCATCAAAGATTCAGATTCTACAAACCTTAAGGCAAGTGGTTTAACTTGCATCTAAATTAATTGCATATTTCTATTCATTTCATAGTGGGTGTGATAAGATGATATGGTTTGGGGTTATTTGATATCTAAATTTGGTTATGATGGGTAGGATTGAACTGTAGAACAATTTCTTGAATTTGAAGAAGTGTATGAAATTGGGTAAATTAAACCGTCATTTTAGAAACTGTTTTTCAACGATTTGGTTACGAAAATGTCGATTCTGTCTGCGTTGCCTCGTAGAAAATCATATTTTTTACATTTTGTTCTCTGATGCGTTTTCTCCAAAAACGGCTCCAAAATGCCTCAAAACGGCATTTTAAAAATCAGGGCAAATTTTTAAGAAATGTTATTTTTAGTTGTTATTCCATTAGATGTTGCCTAGATTGATTGATTGTGATTATTGTTCTATAATAAGGACATTAGGCCTAAAGTGGAGATTAGGTTTACATAAAGTGAGACAAGTAAGTATTGGGATAATTGAGAAAATAATTCATAAGGGAATTAAGGTTGAAATTGAGTAAATTGAAAACCTTAGAATAATAATTTTGCAAAATTTATTGAGGAGAATTTTGAATAATAAATTCGGGATATTCTATTTTCGGACCTAACAAGTGAGTCCGGGTATATTGGGTTGAGTAACGCCAAGATAATTAATTAATGCGTGATTAATTCGATTGAGTGGGAATATTGACTCGAGTGAATTTTGGAGTAGTGCTATGAGTGTTGAGGCACAGATTTGGTGTAGATAATTTATTAGAGTGTTATATAATAAATTATGGAATATTCAAAAATAAAAAGGGTGTTAACCTCAATATGTGGGATTTGAGGAATAAGTTCTACATGATGAGATTTCGGGCAAGTGATGTATGTCCAGATGATTTTAATTGGGTGACACAACTTGAGTGATATATATATAATTGTGGGAATTATTTGAATATCAAATCGATATATAGACTTGGGAATATTAGGCTAGTGTTATCGTGTTTGTGCACGGGTAGCCTGAATTTAATATATATATATATATATACACCAAAAATGCTAATCTGGCACGCAGAGGTAAGGAGATTCTGGCACGGTTTGAAACCGTACCAGAATCTCGTGCGGTTTAATCATAATCTGACACGGTTTAAAACACTGCCAAAATTTGGCACGATTTTAAACCGTGCCAAATATGGGTATGTTACATTAATAAAATAAAAAACCCAATTTTCACTCGGGGCCAATCTCATACTAACCTAAGTCTATTTCTCTCTCCTCAACCTCAATCTAACCTAAGTCTCTCTCACTCTCCCCTGATTCATCATCCACACAACCACGGAGCCTCCATCATCCATGGCGCCTCCATCATCCTCGCCTCCTCCATCGACCTCGGTGCCTCCATCATCCACAACATGAGTTAATTAAAGGCATACGGGAAGATCTGATCAGTGACGTTTGGATTTGGATGGTTAACGTATTTACAATCTGTAATATTTTCTCTTTCTTCTTCACATTTTTAGGTAGGATGTATTAGGGGTTTCAGTAGTTCGGATTTTAATAGTTTAATGTTCTTTTTTTCTTCTTTGTTGCAATTATGTTGTTGTTCATTAATCTATTCATTTTTTTAATTTCATATTATTTCTATAGGAATTACACATCGGAAGTGGTATGTTGTGTATGTTCTAAGGTATTTCTCTCAGGTGTTTGACAAAATTCCTAAATGTGTGTTTTAATTTTTTTCTTAATTTTTTATTAGATTACAGGTGTTAGATGGAGGTAGAACAGTAAATCTAGGTATGGAAACACTATAGTGGATTGTAAATCTATAATTATTTATCTATATGTTTGTTTGTTCCTACTATGCCCGTTTCTGGTACTGAATATATTTGTATGGGAGATTTATAATCCTGCGAGAGAACTTTGGTTTTGGTCGTGTTTATTGTGCTATTAAAGTAACCCATATTTTTTGTGTTTATTGAAGTTCATGTTAAATTATTATTGCCCCAGAGGTGGATTCTGTATCTGCGGCTGTGTACATATGATACGGTAACATATTTTGGGTGTGGATACTCTGTGATGCTTGATGAAGTAGAAATGAGGAGTTTAAGTTAAGAGTTTCCATTATAATTCTTTCATAGTTAGATTTATTCATAGACACTCATCTTTCCAAACTTCTGTGAGAAATTTGATGAAAGAGTTGATTGTGTTTCTTGTTCACATCTTTGTTGATTGAAGGATGATTATGTACATATACAATTTAATGATGCTTTCCTTTAATATTCCTCTACTGCATTGGAATACTCATGTTGTTCCTACCTTACCTTCTAATTTATTGCATTTTATTTTGTTATTATGTCATACACTTGGCTTTCAATCTTACATAGTAAGGCTTGCAAGGCACCACACCATGTTTTAATTGTACATGCGTTCTCTGTTATAAATGAACATGAGTTCTGAGGTGAAAACAAAATTTGATTTATCTAACAGAACACAATTGGCTTAAAGTTGTTAATTTAGAGCACCTTGTGCACTCGATGGGTCTAGTAGTGGCCATGAAATTAATTTTTGCTTTCGTATGATATTGAAGATGTATACATAGTGTTTGATTCAAAGTCTTGCTTAAATTGTACTTTTCTCTACTTGTTATTGTTCTTCCTGGGCACCCCTTTTTCATTGAGACCGTATAATTAACTCATTTTTTCCAATCTATCACTTTCCGTCTATTTCTTTAGCAATTGACTTCATATGCGCTACTAACCATGTTTCCCAGATAAAATATTTCCTTTCCTATAAATGTTACTCACCTTGCGCTACCTCAGTTGGATATAGCGAAGACCAACACCTGGCAAGGCAGCCCTCGAGGAGAGCAGGACATTATCCCACTCGAACTAATATCCTCTCACCCGGGGAATCCAAAATCTATCAAGGCAGTCCCCATTGATTCGTGCACATGAAGAACATGTCCAGCAGTGAGCCTAACAATGTTAAATTCAAGCCACAAATAGGCCTAGAGGTGACAGAAACATCAAAATCTCTTTGTTTCGTTTAATATCCTAAGTCAGATTTATATGTTCTTTTTTATTCTTTTTCAAGTGAATCGTTTCGCGAGTTATTTTCTTCTTTGTTTAAGTCGGTTCATAGCTTTAGTTAAATAAGGTGGGATGTAATTTTTCTAGAGAAGATCTCCATATTCTGCATCATAAGTAACCACAAAAAGATAAAAACAATCAAAGAAACGTAAGTAATCTTTGAGAAAACTGCAAACGTAAACTCTTGATAAAAAAACTACAAAATTAAACAAGAAATCCTCGATAGGTGTTCCCTAGATTCCTCCCTTCGTTTAATTCCTGTGAAAGGGAAGCGATTGATCTGGAGTTGGCATCAAGAGTCGTCCTCAAACTATGTTTTTATACTATTAAAAAATGTTGAATTATTTTAAGGAGTTCATTATTGAACTTCATAATGAAGAATAGTTGTCTCTAATGAACAGGGATCTTTTTGGATGGATGAGTTCTTATAGTGTTTATGTTTAGTGTTTTCTAAATTGCTTACATATATATCTTATTCTAATGTATTGCCTCTCTAATTGTGATTTTACTGCTCCAGGTGGATCCAAAAATGGTGAAATGGATGCACAACATGCAGAAGACGTGATTGTGACCCCTCTATCTTCTGATAATTATCATGAGGACTTAGCAAGTTTTGTTTTCTACGATGTTATGCCTGGAGACGGTTGGAGCGCTCGAATGGAAGATAGTGTTTTGCAAGGGTGCATTCCTATGGTCATTCATGTTATGCTTTTCTCCTTTTCTTTTTTCTGTCAATTCCTAGTCCAAGGAAATTGGCATCTGTCTGATTAAGCGCAGCTATTAGCTACTTGATGGTTTATGGTAGGGCTGATATTCCGTCGCATCACTAATGTCTATTCTTATGAACTATTTTTATAAATCTTATGAATTCTCATAAACTATTCTCGAGTTCATAATGATATTATTTGTTAAGCTATAATTCTTTAAAAGTTGCATTTCCCCCTTCTTGTTTGTGCTAATACGAGTTACTTGGATAGAATAGTTACATTTTATTGATTTAGTAGATACTATTGGTATGTTATTTTGGTGCTCATGTTGAATTTTCTAATCATTTTGCAGAGGGTGAACTTCAACTAGTTGGAAATCCAGTCCCAGATTTTGAGGCAGAGGTTATATTTGATCAAGAATTCATCAAGGTAACGTATAACATAATTATGAAATATTAATTTCCATGTCCTATGCATATAAAGAGTAATTTTTATTTGGTTAAATAATGGTTTTGCACTTAGGGACCTAGTTATCATAGTAGACCCAAAATATACAAGTTCTAAAAGCAACATAGTTAAGCCCAAACATCTCTTCTTACTCCATGAGAGGGGACGACCCTTGAAATACCAAGACATCGACTGTTTGTCGCAACGAGAAATGAATAACTGGAAAAATAAGGAATCATATTAAACCTTCTCAGCAAAAACCAGGACATGCAAAAGTAATCATGATGGTAATCTCTCAGATACTTTGTAATATGTTTAGAAAAATTGTTAATCAAATTAATAATTATTAACACTTGAAAACATGTCGTTAGAACCAATTTCCAAAATCAATAACCAATGTGACTTGTAGGATCTCGATAATTTGTAAATCACTATACTTAGTCTTGAAAACATGCATTTAAAGAGCAAAACCCTAAACAACCCCTAAATGGCTCCGTGAGAGGCACGAACACCTCTCACGGGACCAATGTGACTCGTAAGAATTGACCCCGTAGTCATGGAACTCTCGATTTGAGAATATGATAATAATTTGAAAATGTCTAGATTTAGGCTTAAAAACATGCTTAGAGGGAAAAAAATCCAAAACAGTTCCCAAGCGGTCCCGTAAGAACCACGAATACCTCGCACAGGACCAATGTAACTCGTAGGAACTGATCGCATAGTCACGAGACTCCCAGTTTGAGAATACGATGATAGTTTGAAAATATCTGGACTAGGGCTTAAAAACATGCCGTTATACGGCGAAAACCCAAAACAGTCCCCAAACGGCCCCGTGAGAGGCACAAACACTTCGTACGAGACCAATGTAACTCGCAGGAACTGATCGTGTAATCACAGGACTTTTAGTTTGAAAATATGATGATAATTTAAAAATATATAGATTAACATTAAAAATAAGCCGCTAGAGGGTGAAAACCCAAACCAACCCCCAAACAGCTTCGTAAGAGGCATAAACACATTGCACGGACCAATGTAACTCATAAGAACTGATCATGTAGTTTAGAGATTCCCGATTTGAGAATATACCGATAATTTGAAAATATTTTAACTTTGCCTTAAAAACATGCCATTAAAGGGTGAAAACCCAAAACCAGTCCCAACCGGCCCCGTAAGAGGCACGAACACCTCGCACGGGACCCGTGTAACTCGTAGGAATTGATCGCGCAGTCACATGACTCAAGGTTTGAGAATATGATGGTAATTTTAAAATATTTAGGCTTAGGCTTAAAAATAAGCTATGAAAGGATGAAAATCCAAATCAACCCTCAAATGGTCCCGTAAGAGTCATGAACACCTCACACGGGTCAAATATAACTTGTAGGAACTGATCGCATAGTCACGGGTCTCCCGGTTTGAGAATATGATGATAATTTGAAAATATCTTAATTTTTCTTAAAAACAAGTCGTTAAAGGGTAAAAACCCAAACCAGCTCCCAAACGGTCCCGTAAGAGGCATGCACACCTTGCACGGGACCAATGTAATTTATGGGAAATGACCGCGTAGTTACGGGTCTCCGGATTGGAGAATATGATGGTAATTTAAAAATATATATATTACGCTTAAAAACATGTCGTTAGAGGGTGAAAAGCCAAACTAACCCTCAAACGGTCCCGTAAGAGGCACTAGCACCTTGCACGGGACCAATGTAACTCGTAGGAACTGACCACATACTCACGGGTCTTCCGATTTGAAAATATAACGATAATTTGAAAATATTCAGATTAAGCTTGAAAACAAGTCGCTAGAGGGTGAAAACCCAAACTAGCCCCCAAATGGCCCCGTAAGAGGCATGAACACCTCGCAGGGGCCAATGTAACTCGTGGAAATTGATCGTGTATTCACGGGTCTCCCTATTTTAGAATATGACAATATTTTGAAAATTTTTATAATAAGCTTAAAAACATGTCATTAGAGGGTGAGAACTCAAACCAGCATCCAAACGGCCCCGTAAGAGCACCTAACACCTCACATGTGACTAATATAACTCGTATGAATTGAACACGTAGTCACCAGACTTCCAGTTTGAGAATACGACGGTAATTTGAAAATATCTAGACTTAGGCTTAAAAATAAGTTGTTCAATGGTGAAAATCCAAATCAGCTCCCAAACGACCCCGTAAGAGGTACGAACACCTCACACGGGACTCATGTAACTCATAGGAGTTGACCGTGTAGTCACGGGACTCCCGGTTTGAGAATATGACGACAATTTAAAAATATCTAAACTTAGGTTTAAAAACAAGTTGTTAAAGGGTGAAAATCCAAATTAGCCCCCAAATGGCCCCGTAAGAGGCATGACACCTCACACGGGATAAACATAACTTAGAGGAACTGACCGCGTAGTCACGGGTCTCCCGGTTTGAGAATACGATGATAATTTCTAATTTGAAAATATTTATATTACGCTTAAAAGCATGTCATTAAAGGTTGAAAACCCAAACGGCCCCGTAAGAGGCATGGACACCTCGCACGGGACCAATGTAACTCGTGAAAACTGACCGCATAGTCACGGGTCTCCCGATTTAAGAATATGATGATAATTTGAAAATATTTATATTAGGCTTAAAAACAAGCTGTTAAAGGGTGAAAACCCAAACGAGCCCCCAAATGGCCCCGTAAGAGGCATTAAAACCTCGCACGGGACTAATGCAACTCGTGGAAACTGATCATATAGTCACGGGTCTCCCGATTTGAGAATATGACGATAATTTGAAATTATCTAGATTAGGCTTAAAAATACGTCGTTAGAGGGTGAGAACTCAAACCACCCCCCAAACGGTCGCACTAACACCTCGCATGAGACTAATGTAACTCGAATGAATTGACGACGTAGTCACGAGACTTTCGATTTGCGAATATAATAATAATTGTAACTCGTATATGCAATTTTTCATCTTGAATACGATTTTTTTTAAATTTACTTGGTTACTAATATCATATCTTTTTTGTATCTTATTTTTTTGCAGGATAACATTCAATCGTTAGCTTTTATCCACGTGGAACACACGAAGAAGTCAATGGTTTACAACAAGGGGGTAATTTATTTAGTGTCATTAATATTTAGGATTCTATTTGTTGTGTTATGGTCGTGCAAGCTTTAATAGTTTTATTATTAACTTTTATGGTCATTCGGGCTTTTGTAATTTTATTGTTATATTTTGTGGTCGTGCGGGGGATTTATATTAGCACGTTTTGTGTTAGCAGGTTTTAAAATGTCCAGAAAATAGAGGAAATTCTACCCGATTTTTTTTTTGTCTGTGAACTATTATGACTTATAATAATCTGAAGTTTGTTTGTACATTAGTTTATCAACAACGTGCGATATTTGTGAATTTTCTTGATGTTGTTTTGCAAATAATAAATATTTTTCCTACCAGATTTGGTATTTGCTTATTTTTTTTAATTTATTTTCAAATATATTTTTTTATTAATTGAAAATTTTGGCACGGTTTAAAACCGTGCCAAATTATAAATTTGAGTATGCTTATAAAACAATCTGGCACGCCTCATAACCGTGCCAGAAAATGGAAATCTGGCATGGTTTTAAACCGTTCTAGAAAATCTGGCACCCCTGATTCTGGTACGGTTTTAATCCGTGCCAGATTGGCTTTGGCACGGTTTTAAACTGTGCCAGATTATTATTTTTGGTGTAGTGATATATATATATATATATATATATATATATATATATATATATATATATATATATATATATATATATATATGTGTGTGTGTGTGTGTGTGTGTGTGTGCGGTGATGTGTAGTATATATATATGATTTATAAATATTGGTGTGAATAATATTTATAGGGAAGTATACCCACTCTAGTGCCATCATGGGAGGTTGCGCGATGTGGGTGAATCCCCTGGCTAGATAATGCACGGTGAGTATAGTCCCCAGGTCATAGCTTTCGGGTTCAGGAATGAGACGCTTTGGGTATGAATCGGTCTCATTATCGTGAGAAACTATGACCGCCTCCAATGCGTTTATTTTACTGATTCGGTGAGCGCACCACATCAGGATATAGTATCAAATGAGAAATGATTTAAATAAGTAAGCGTGGTTAATAACTTATAAAACGTTTACTAAACTCACTCAGGATAGAGTAGTGGGAAAGATAGAATATGTGTATATGTATGACAAGACTAGTTATGGGATAGATAGCTAGATTGGTCATATATAGGTACGTTAGGCGTGCACATTAGTTGAGGGGTGAGGTGGTTCTCAAGAGAGTGTGCGGCACCAACTTAAATATGAAGAGCATTCATGCATTTTAATTTACTGTAATGAAATTCACTTGATAAATATTTTCAAAATATTTTGGGTTCTAACCCTTGCGATAAACTATTTTTCAAAACCGTTTAGGTGTCCAGCCACATGGATGCCAAAATTGTTCTATTCCAGGGTTACGCAACTGCGGCATATGTGGATGTTGATTTATTATATATATTATTTCGCATGTTGTTAGTGAGGTTAATAAAAAGATAAAATTTGACACCATGTCTTCTGAATACTAGGTGGTTAGTAAGTTTAAAAAGGTTTTGACAGTGATGCTAAGAATGAACTATATGACATTTCTGTTTAATTTGATATAGGATTGATCACCCGGTATTTTATTAGGCAAGGTGTCACACTAATATAGTTGAACAGTTAACAACCTAGCTAGGGAGTTGATATCCTATCAATATAGCTACATGTGCAATCCTAGTAGTTTATCTCAAACTACGGGAACATGTCTGGTGGTTCGAGAACTTGCTTAACGGTTCGAAAGAGGAGTGTGATTTGTACATTTAGGAATATATTGAACATTATTACCCATGATATTCAATTCTAAATGTTGATTAGATTAGACTTAGGACAACTCACAGTGGTTGCAATGAGTGCATAGGTTCTTATTCCCTAAGGTTGTGGGGATTGGAATGCCTTCACAATTATGGCTTTGATTGCTATGGATGCATTTCAATTTTAAATTGGATTTATATATCCTCGCAACTTGTACAATCATTGTGTGATAAGGTCTGAGATCATAATTTAGAGGAATATGCGTTCAAGAAAGATCTTGAATTGTGATACCCCCTTGATAGACTTATAAGTATTATTTCCACTAGTAAACCTGATCAGTGCATTATTTTATAATCCAGTGGAGTGGTAAATATGTTAAGTTTAAGAATCAAGAAATAATAAAAATATTGATTAGCGGTTAATTGATTTAACCAAGAGTGTATTATAAGCATAATGCGGGGAATGACATAATGTACCATATCAACTTTGCAAATAAGACCTCATTACTCCTAGTGATTTTTTAGATAATTAAATTGGAGTGCAGTCATAATTATTTAGTGAAATTAATTATAATTAAATAAAGAAAGGAAATAAATTACGGGAGTGTAATTTGAGATTTTCGAGTATATATTTGGAAGCCAATTTAATTATTTGGTCTTGGGTCCCTAGTATAATCCATATGACCTAGTATAAGAGCTAGACTCTCTGAAAACCTAATTTAGCCCAAACCCATGATGATGAGTGCATTATTTTGTATTAATTAAGCCCAAATGTAAGCATTGTTATTCTAAATTTATCAAAAATAATGAGCTTTTAGAGCCATTTTTTCTATTTTAAAGAAAAATACAAATTTAAGAATAAATGGGGTTAATAATGTAATTTTTGAGAACTTCACGCTCACATCTTATATTCATTGCTAATCTCTTGTGCAAGTTTGTTTTTGAGTATTGACGGGTTTAAAAAGAAAGCGGTGAAATCTGGACGCAAATTGAGCATGAAAATGCCACTTACGCACATTAAGGGGCAATATTGTAAATTTGGATGACTTAATTCGGACTCGGACCAAACACATAAATTGAAGGCCGTGAATCAAGGGACGATTAGGTTCAAGCGGCGTATCAATCAGAGTTGAAATGGAGAAATTATGGCCGTGCAAAGTTCGGAACTGAAAGAAAGTCAAAAGTCATGCCCGAAGTCAAAATCATTCCCCTAACCCAAACCAACCCTTGAACTGACCCCAACCCATACCTAAACCTTGTGTGGGTGTTTAGTTTGTATTTATATATTTATATATTTTATTTGAGTCATATACATATTTATTGTGATGTTTTATTTGTATGCGTATCATATTTATTTATTTATTTTTATTTTTAGAGTCTTTATTATCACTTTGACTGTTTAATTATTTTATGTAAATATTATTTAAAGCGTGTCATTTCATATGTAGTAGTTCTATTTTAGTGTAAGTTATTTTATTTGACTCATTGTACATTTTTTTTATGTCATTAAATGTTATTGTTCTAGATTTATTCTTTTAGTTTTATTAATTAATTTTTATTCTTTTTTTAGTCTATTATTATTTTATAGGTTAAATTCATTTATTTTTATTTTTATTATTTTTATAATTTTTAATTTAGTTGTAAATAATTTGGTTAAGTTTTATTATGTTTACAATTAGACATACACACACAAATAACCCTACACACACTAACACCATAAAACAAACCCACTCACACCCATCTACTATACACCTTACACACACCCAAACAAACCTCCCACCATATTCCACCCACACACCCACGATTCTCTCTCTTACCCCAAAACCTCCATCAACACTATTCACCTTCTTCTACACCCTCTAAAATACCATTTACACCATAACCCGCTAAACTATACCTCACACACTACAAACCAAATCCTCCAAACCCATCTCCTCTCTCTTCCCCCATTACCCTAAACCTCCAACAACCCTTGACCGGAACCAACACCCAGCTCGAAACTCCAAACCCGAATTCCGGCTAACCCATATTCAAACCCATCCAATGCCCAAATCGAGACCAGTAATACCCACTACTCCCACTACATACAACCCCACTACTCACAACCCACTACTTGCTATACATTACTTCACGACACAAACACCATTTCAAGACCCCCACTTCTATATATGTTGTTTAATTCCTTATGTTTGGGGGGACACGGTGGAGAGATATAGACACACTTTGAGAGAAAAAATCTGTGTAGTTAGTATTTTTTAGGTATGCTTGGAAGGAGCATATTGTGTATTGTAACTCACCTTTTTGGACGCGATTTTCGTAAGTTGACATTTATTAATGAAAATTATTATTTCATCTTGTAATATTTGTGTGTCAAATGTGATGTGTGAGTAGTTTAATTACTGGGACTTAGGTGATGTTTGTCATGACTAATTAATTTACGCATGTTAATTTACTTTCGTACATATTTCGACGTGCTTTCATTTGAAATAAAAATAATTCGGTATTCGCTTAAAATTGCACGAAAGTATATTTTTAAACCTCAAGAATTAATTCTAAATTCACGCTTTAAAATTTTAAAGTTGTCATTTTTGATGGATTATGCTTGCACTTAGATGTTTTGATATCTCGTGCTTAAATTCACATTAAAAATTTAGAACGTGATATTTTCGAGGGAATAGGGATTTATGGTGTCTAATTTAAGAGACGGAAAAGTAATTTGAATGCATGTAATGTTTTATTCTCCGAAATGTACGCAACAGAGTCGGTATATTTTGTGTTGTAAATTTGGAATTACGGAATTAAATTAATGTATAAATTTTATTACAGTTAACAAACGGATCTGGCGTCCTAGTTTCTTCCGCCTTTAAGATTATCTCTTATACTTGTTTGTTTATTCTGTTTTTATTTTTAATTTAGAAACTCAATCACATTTATACACTCATATGTCTGTAATATCCAGTAATTTATGGCTTTTAATTATGAGATTTATTAAATAAAATTTATTTTAATTATGGGATTAATTAAATTAATTTGGGATAATTAATTGGAAATTAATTCGAATTTAAATAACAAGCGAGACGAGAGTTAATATTTAAATATGATGATAATGTTGAATATTACTGAGTGATTATGGTAATACGTGATTATTGAATTTATTAAAATTGTCGTGAGTTGAAAGTACGGCAGTTTCGAAAATTTAGTTGGGACGCGTGTGTTAGTCATGTCAGGACCCGATTTAATGGATTTAAAAGAAAATTATTTTTATGTCATCTGTATGATCATTTTGAGTGCGCTAACGTGTTCGAAAGGGTTGAGATAGTCAGAAAACACTAGCCGGGAATTTAGTTTGGGTCCCGGGACATTTTAGGCCTAACCGGCAGTCCGGGAGGGTATTTTAGTCATTTTGACTATTGAGGAAATATGACCCGCGAATTTTAGACTTAAATTATCAGACAACACAAGAACTCTTAGGGTTATCACAACCAAAAACCACCAACAGCAGTTAGAGAGGAAGAGGAAAGTTTCCATAGGAGAAATCACCCTTAGAGGCTTTTGCACCACCGTCACCACCATCGGATAGATCGGAAAGAGAGGGTCATTCTCGTACCATCTACTTCAAAGGATCAGAATCTTCATTACCAGGCAAGTGATTTAACTTGCAATAAATTACTGCATATATCATCCATGTTAGGTTAGAATTGGAGAATAACCTTGAATAATGATGATTGAATGGATTTGAAGAATTAAAATTATAATTTGGGTAGGTTTTTCATGTAGTTTAACTTCTGGGATTATAGAAACCACGAAATTATGATCTATGTGTAGAGACTTATGATTTTTTAATGAATTAAATTGTGTTCTTGAAGAAATAGGAGAACTAGGGTTTTATATGAAAATTATGCGAATTGATCCAAGAAATTGATGTCCCATTTTGATTTAATGATCTTAAAACGTTGGAAATCATGTATTCGTATTGGTATGATGTTAGGAATCAATATTTGGGAGATTGGGACATTATAGTAGAGGATTTTAGGGTTAAATTTAATGAAACCCGTAGGAAAAATTATGCAAATTTCGCAATACCTGTTTGATCGATCAATCGACCCATGAATGTCGATCGATTGACTTGATCGATCGATCGAAACTTTTCATCAATCGATCGACTCCTCCTGATTTTTGGTAGATTATTTCCCATTAAGTTTCGGCATATACCAAGCTTATAAGAACCCGTAGGGGATTTAATAGAATATTGGGGGACTTGGTTAAGGTCAGTAGGGTTGTGGTTAATGCCCGGGATATGTTATACATTATGGGATTTGATGGAATACTTTCGAGTGTTAACCGAGTGAGGTACAGTTAGAAGTTTCATAAAATTGGGATTTAAAGTGGACGAGTGTTAATTTTAAGGGTAGGACCAGTAGAAGAGGGACTTGGAATTACTGAGATAACCTTAGAGACTAGTGGGTGACTTAGTAACCTTATGAGGTAGGTTTAAATATTCGGACTTGTACGACGAGAGTTATTACGCCAAACATATTACGTAGAATATTCGGGATTTCACTATATTACGCATGAGATTTAAGATGTAGGACTGATGTATACCTATATTAATGTGATGATTACCCAAGTTGTGTGATTACTTAGTATTTGTATTATTATGTGTATGACATACCTACCATACTTGCTATCACGGGAGTTCGGCTTTCAAAATAGGACCATCTAATCTTCGTGTGCCTACGGGTGGATATATATTGGTACCTTAAGGACATAGGACTATGAATGACTTATTTGTGAGTTGATAAGTCAGCTGACCATGGGAGCGTAGGTATGTGACTGACCCATGGATATGTGAACTATGTTCGCCTCCAATATATGTGATTTGTATTGAGACGGTTCCTGAGTGATTCGAAACGCGTGATCCTTACGTACGTAATGTACATGGATTTGATAGCAGAGTATGCGTGCACCACAGCTTAGCCTAGGGGTGCCATATATGTATATATATGTATTTAGAGTGATTTATATATATATACTTGTGACTGATTCACTGTTACTTAGTAGATGTGAATAACTAAGATAATTGAATGGGCTACGAATATGAGAAATTAAATAACACTTGTAATAAGTAATTTAAGGAATGTGAATGGGAGATATAAAGATAACTTGTTTGTGTAGTACGATTAGACACCTTATATTAGAATGTGAAAGCAGGGGTTAGTACGGACTAGTTAGATAGGGTCATAACTAGGATGGGTTAAGGGAATGCGACAAGCGTGCACGTTAGTTGAGAGGTGAGAAACTCATAAGAGAGTACGCAACTAACATGTATATAATATTTATTGTTTAATGCAATTAAACCCTTGCTATATTTTTAAACTGTTTTCACCTCGGGCTCTGACCCGTTTTCTTCCAAATCTATTTTCTTGTAAAATCTTTTTGGTGCCCAGCCACAGGTATGCCAAGCATAGGAGTTCCATTACATTGACGTGTTGTAGCTGTTGTGGAAGTTACCGGATCTCGGTATTAGACGCCTTCCCATTATACATTTTATTATATTCAAGGTCATTCATCAGTTAGGGCATGTCTCCCATTTCCATTTAGAGATAGCATTCTCAGACTTTCAATTTTATTTCAGTGTTGGATTTATTTATTTATTCAGGATTTGTATTGGGATTTATTTAGTATTTGGATTATTCAGGGGAGTGTTACTCCAGACTTATTTTATTTATTCCATTACTATTCTATTGTGGTTGTGATGTGGATGTGTTATATTTAGCTTATAATTTAATTAGTTAAATGTTAATTTAATTTCATTGTAAAAATTTGGCATCTCTATATTTAAATATTAGGTGGCTAGTAATTAATTCAATGTTTTCGACAGTGATGTTAAGACTGAACCAACTTGATATTTAGTATTAATCTAATAAAGGAGTAGCTACCCGGTATTTAATTAGTCGGGGTGTCACAGGTGGTATCAGAGCATCAGGTTATAGTGTCCTTTAGGATCTGTGCGGCTTAATATGCTTCCAGCGTAGCTTTCTTTGATATAGATCCCTTTGTTTAGGATTGTTGATTTATTTGGTGAGGTTTCGTTCTCCTGCTATAATGTATATAATAGTGAATCTTATTTGCATTCGGGTGTGTTCGTGTGCCGAACGATGCAGTATGTCAGGCGAGGACAGTTGGGCGGGAAGCAGGAGGCAAAGCTCAGTTGAGATTATAAGGTATATTCAAGAATGATGATCGTGGTTGAGGTCACCCCTATTATGGCACGGAAGTCCAGAACGGTAAAGACGGCTAAGGCACAACATATTACTTCCAGGATCCACTATAGTAAAAAGTGGGGTCAAATTAGACTCACCCAGCAAGGTTGGATTGGAAGAGAGTCAGATGGAACTTTGAAGAGAACCAGTAGTGGAAATTCTAGAAATACGGAAAGGTCATGTGTTACCTAACAAAGGTAAAATATCCAAAGGTTTGGGCATATGTCGGAGTACGGAAAATTGGGAATGAAAATTTAAGGTAAATTTTTTCTTGGCTCGTAAGAGGAGAGTTACAATGGTGAGAGGCAACCACCACACTAAGAAGTGGAATGTTTTGTAAAAAGAAGGTGAATATGTATGGTTTGACCATAAGTTCCTTCATCGGATGTTCAGGATAAGATGTGAACATTGTTCTGAACTCACACAAGAGGGTCGGATAGAGGTCACTTTGTGAAAAAGAAATTTAATTAATTAGCGAACCTTACACCGGATAAAGTAGGTGCAATGGAGAAGAGGACATTGAAAGGGAAAAAATAATGTACAAGAAGAATTGTTTGCACTTCTAGGGAATTCTGCTTGGACAGTCAATGCAGATGGTAATGATGTTGCATTTGTCGATGAGGATGTTAACTCTTCCTTATGCGGCGAGCTACAAGAATTGAAGAGTTTAGTCAGAGAGTAAGACTGAGTGAAACGGTGTTAGTAAAGCACAACAAGGGGGAGACCCATCAGGGGACCCATTAAGATGATTCGGATAGCTAAATTTTTACCGAGCGATTGTGAATTCAGTAAGGGTTGTTGAATCCAGTAGCATGTTCCTTAGGACCATCAAAGCTAGTGGAACAACGAAAGTAGTCATCAGAGTCGAGACTACCAACGTCCAAATGAAGGACAACCCTAACATGGTCAGTGTGACCGGAGATAAGTGGAGTATGAGTAGAGGTATTTTGTGGGGAGTGAAACCCGTGCGTTAAAATGTTTCCCAAAGCAAGTAGAGGGATAAGGGTATGGTGCCTAGAAAGGGCAATAGTTATTTAAATTTTCGATTTGGTACAGACAGGTGTGTTAAGTCCCAGAACCATTTGAGCAGCCAGAGCGATTGGCAAGATAGAAGTATGAGTTATAACCTCATATGATAATGCGTGTTGTATGTGGCATGAACGAATTGCTACATTTATTATTATTGCTATTTTCGCTTAAAAGTTGAGTTTAGTGCGTATACCGGCAATTTTATTATTTATTCTAATATTTTCCTTGGTATAGTGGGGTTACCTTTATTGTTATCCACGGAAGATGAATGGGTGTATCGATAGTGGTATATACCTTATTAAAAATTTCTCGTTTTAGTGCTGTGTTATACGAGTGTGATATTATCCTAATTATGGTTATATAATATGGTTAAACCGATTGTGTGCGGTTATTGCAAGTCCATCAGGGTTACCACCTTGGTGTAGAATGTTTTGTTATGGAGAGGCCCCATCTGCGAGAGGGTCGGGATCACGTTTATATATTAGTATATATGTATATGTGTATTGTTGAGACTTCGAAAAGTATATTAATCTCGAATGTTTCTTCCCGATATATGTAGGGACTTTATCGATATAAATCGGAGTGAATTTGGTTTACTGTTCAGTGGAAAGATTTAGCTGGTTATTATAATTAACGCTCAGGATGTGGTAATAAGAAGAGCGCATTGTTATACCACTCTTTAGAGATGTGGAAGTTAATATTCATAGTTGTATGCCTGGGGACGAGATTTTGAGAGCCTCGATTATATTTGCATGATGTTTATGGAATGTGATTACCATTAACATTAAGAGATAATGTCTTTCGAAAGGAGTTTCTTGTTTAAGTATAATTGCGGAAGTAGTTGTAACTTTGTTGGCAAGAGACGGGAATATAAGGGTACATGTTATGGACTGAGGGCCTAACGGATTTCGATGATCGACAATGCTAGGAAGTAGTGTACCGGGTGGTTCCTTATTTGGATTTCTCTTTGCGAGACATCCCACGCATGAAACTTAGCATAAGGTTAGTAGTAAGGAGATGTTTGGCCAATTGTCCATGATGTGGGTACCTAAATCGTTAGGAAAATATGTAGTTATAATTGGAAGTTAAGTGGGTAAATTACGATATAAGGCCAGTAGAGCCAGTTGTGTGGTGAGGAAGTACTGATAATTTTGTTTTATTATTAGCGGGTTGAAGGATGAAATGATGTTTAGGAGGACTTAGAATTTAAAATTCGGGGGTGATTGAGAACACCCAAGTAGTACAGCCACGTTGCAAATGTAGAGACAATAAAGAGTTTGGAGTACTTATGGAGCGTAAGTGATGTTTAAACCCGTATGCATGGGTTATAAGGGGTGTGGACACCCGGGTTTGCTGATGAGATAATCACCGAAAGAAGAGACATAAAGATGAGTGAGATTTATACTTGTGAGACTGATATTACAAAATAGTAGAGGTAGAATGGATTAAGCGTGGTAAGAGAAGAATGATAATCATTATACTCATACGCGATCGGAATAGCATGTCCGAAATTGGTTAAAGGGCAGTGGGAAGACATTTAAAAAGGGGGTATACCTTGAGAAGACAAATATTTAACTATTATGGACAATTTGGAGGTGAGTTACACCTAATCGAATGTTGATGGTGGATTACGCGTAAATAGAGTGAGGATGTTGATAAGGTATAAAGATTCCAGATGTGCACAACGTGGTGAAAAGTGAATGGGTCAGAACTTTTGGTATACGCCGAGGGAAGAAGGGGGTTATTAAGTATCATTTAACGGGAAGAATTATATGTGAAAGTCGATATTAAAAGGGGTATAGTAAGTAGTAGATCGGTTGGGGTAAGATGATCAGCCAGATAACTTTATAACAAGCCGACGATTCCAGTGATGGAAGAGTCAAGTTGGTAAATTTCTTTGAGTTGCCAACTTATAAATAAGCAAGGTTCTAAAAAACGCGGGGCGTGATCGAGGCGTGGAGGCCAAGCCTTAAGCCTTAGAAGCCTAGGCGGGCCTTGGCGTAAAAAGGCGTGAAAAGGCGCTTAGGTCTTTTTAATATATTTTAATATTTTTTAACCATAACAAGGCTATTAAAATACTAAAATTGTACATATCATAAAAATATGTCTGAATATTTGCACATAAAAATACTATTTGATTATTTTGGATGAGATAATGGTCCGATTTGCAAAAAGATCTTTAAAAGGCGATATCGTTACACTAAAGCATTGTTGTTTTTAGAGAAAAAGTACGCCTTAAGGGTTTTACCAAGCATAAGGCATCAAAATCTTAAGGCGGGGCGTTTCTCCCAAGCCTCAAGCCTAGGCGAGTTTTTTAGAACAGTGTAAATAAGTAACGAGTTCCTTCAAATGTGTGGAACGGGTTTTCAAGAAGGAAAGAAATTGTTATATCCTTGGGTGAATTTACACTATTAGATAGTGACCGCGCCGTTATATGGCCTTAACCAGTATTAATCCGAACTAGGATGAGATACCCGAAACCCACCTTCGATATGGGGTATAAGGACGTAGTGGGAAAAGTTTCATTTTGAGAAAGCTATATCACCTAAAACCCGAGGAATAGGCGCAAGGTGATTGACGACTGGTGGAACTGTATGAAAGTAATTTTGTACTCATTGCGATCATTTCATTTCCATAACGAGCATAGCTAGTAAGTGAAGTACAATATGGTAATGGGGAGAGGATATTACCTCATGGTAGAGTTTTGTGAAAGCACCTGTACCTATTTATAGTGGATAAGGTGCTTACTGAGGCTTTGTGTGGATAAATCTTACTATCCTTCCTCTGAATGCTTAGAGGTGAGCGGATTATCAGAGTTTTGGACCAGTCAATAGTTATAGTTGAAGACTTAATAGGTTAACCACCAACCGTCTGAAGTGGCTTTCCCTTGTGTAAAAATCACAACGCTGGGAACAGAGATTTAAAGAACGGACAAGAGTAATCTGATGTTTTATGGTTGCTCCCAGGAGGGCAGTTTTGTTTTTAAATAAAACGCAGGAGTTGATACGAAGTGAGGTGCGAACTCACAATAATATTGAGATAATGCGACCAATGATGTATAGGCAATTCTTATTCCAATGTTGTTTAGTAAGAGCACAAGGTGAGGTGCATTTATTGAAGTGTGACCTTATAACTGATAAAGTGTCAAGAGTGTTCGACAAGATTGTTGTGAAGCGAGGCATATAGTGATTGAGCGTTTCTTTATATTTTGTTTTAGGTACCGGAGGATACCTAATTTTTCCAGGTATGCCTACTTTTTTGAATTTTGGCTCGAAATTTCGTTATTAGGGGGAAGTATGTAATACACCGTAATTTTATAGATTTTAATTATGAGATTTCTTAAATGAAATTTCTTTTAATTATGGGAATAATTAAATTAATTTGGTATATTTAATTGGAAATTAATTCGAATTTAAATAACTAGAGAGACGAGAGTTAGTATTTCAATAAGATGATAATGTTGAATATTACTGAGTGATTATGGTAATATGTAATTATTGAATTTATCAAAAATTTTGTGAGTTGAAAGTACGACAGTTTCGAAAATTAAGTTGGAACGCGCGTACCAGTCTTGTCAGGACCCGATTTAATGAATTTAAAAGTAAACTATTTTTATGTCATCTGTATGATCATTTTGATTGCGCTAACGTGTTCTTAAGGGTTGAGATAGTCAGAAAACACTAGCCGGGAATTTAGTTTGGGTCCCGAGACATTTTAGGCCTAACCGGCAGTCCGGGAGGGTATTTTAGTCATTTTGACTATTGAGGAAATATGACCCCCGAATTTTAGACTTAAATTATCAGACAACACAAGAACTCTTAGGGTTATCACAACCAAAAACCACCAACAGCAGTTAGAGAGGAAGAGGAAAGTTTCCATAGGAGAAATCACCCTTAGAGGCTTTTGCACCACCGTCACCACCATCGGATAAATCGGAAAGAGAGGGTCATTCTCGTACCATCTACTTCAAAGGATCAGAATCTTCATTACCAGGCAAGTGATTTAACTTGCAATAAATTATTGCATATATCATCCATGTTAGGTTAGAATTGGAGAATAACCTTGAATAATGATGATTGAATGGATTTGAAGAATTAAAATTATAATTTGGGTAGGTTTTTCATGTAGTTTAACTTCTAGGATTATAGCAACCACGAAATTATGATCTATGTGTAGAGACTTATGATTTTTTAATGAATTAAATTGTGTTCTTGAAGAAATAGGAGAACTAGGGTTTTATATGAAAATTATGCGAATTGATCCAAGAAATTGATGTCCCATTTTGATTTGATGATCTTAAAACGTTGGAAATCATGTATTCGTATTGGTATGATGTTAGGAATCAATATTTGGGAGATTGGGACATTATAGTAGAGGATTTGAGGGTTAAATTTGATGAAACCCGTAGGAAAAATTATGTATATTTCGCAATACCTGTTTGATCGATCGATCGACCCATGAATGTCGATCGATCGACTTGATCGATCGATCGACACTTTTCATCGATCGATCGACTCCTCTTGATTTTTGAGAGATTATTTCCCATTAAGTTTCGACAAATCCCAAGCTTGTAAGAACCCGTAAGGGATTTAATAGAATATTGTGGGTCTTGGTTAAGGTCAGTAGGGTCGTGGTTAATGCCCGGGATATATTATACACTATAGGATTTGATGTAATAGTTTCGAGTGTTAATCGAGTGAGGTACGATTAGAAGTTTCATAAAATTGGGATTTAAAGTGGACGAGTGTTAATTTTAAGGTTAGGACCAGTAGAAGAGGGATTTAGACTTACTGAGATAACCTTAGAGACTAGTGGGTGACTTAGTAACCTTGTGAGGTAGGTTTAAGTATTCGGACTTGTACGACGAGAGTTGTTGCGCCAAACATATTACGTAGAATATTCGGGATGTCACTATATTACGTATGAGATTTAAGATGTAGGACTGGTGGATACCTATATTAATGTGATGATTACCTAAGTTGTGTGATTACTTAGTATCTGGATTATTATGTGTATGGCATACCTACCATACTTGCTATCACGGGAGGTCAACTTTTGAAATAGGACCATCTAATTTTTGTGTGCCTACGGGGGATAGATTGGTACCTTAAGGACATAGGACTGTGAATGACTTATTTGTGAGTTGATAAGTCAGCTAACCATGGGAGCGTAGGTATGTGCGTAACCCATGGGTATGTGAACTATATTCACCTCCAATATGTGTGATTTGTATTGAGACGATTCCTGAGTGATTCAGAACTCGTGATCCTTACGTACGTGATGAACATGGATTTGATAGCAGAGTATACGTGCACCACAACTTAGCCTAGGGGTGCCATATATATATATATATATACTTGTGACTGATTCACTGTTACTTAGTAGATGTGAATAACTAAGATAATGGAATGGGCTACGAATATGAGAAATTAAATAACACTTGAAATAAGTAATTTAAGGAATGTGAATGGGAGATATAAAGATAACTTGTTTGTGTAGTACGATTAGATACCTTATATTGGAATGTGAAAGCAGGGGTTAGTACGGACTAGTTAGATAGGGTCATAACTAGAATGGGTTAAGGGAATGCGCTAAGCGTGCACGTTAGTTGAGAGGTGAGAAACTCATGCGAGAGTACGCAACTAACATGTATATAATATTTACTGTTTAATGCAATTAAACACTTTCTATATTTTTAAAAAAAAATCACCTCGGGCTCTGACCCATTTTCTTTCAAATTTATTTTCTTGTAAAATCTTTTAGGTGCCCAGCCACAGGGGCGCGAAGCATAGGAGTTCCATTACATTGACGTGCTGTAGATGTTGTGGAAGTAATAGGATCTCGATATTAGACGTCTCCTCATTCTACATTTGATTATATTCAGGGCCATTCATCAATTAAGGCATGTCTCCCATTTCCATTTAGAGATAGCATTCTCAGACTTTCCGTTTTATTTCAGTGTTGGATTTATTTATTTATTCAGGATTTGCATTGGGATTTATTTAGTATTTGGATTATTCAGGGGAGTGTTACTCCAGACTCTTTTTATTTATTCCATTACTATTCTATTGTGGTTGTGATGTGGATGTGGTATATTTAGCTTATAATTTAATTGGTTACATGTTAATTTAATTTCATTATAAAAATTTGGCATCTCTATATTTAAATATTAGGTGACTAGTAATTAATTAAATATTTTCGACAGTGATGCTAAGACTTAACCAACTTGATATTATGTATTAATCTAATAAAGGAGTAGTTACTTGGTATTTAATTAGTCAGGGTGTCACATTGTCTAGTTGGACAATCAGTACTTTATAAAAATTGACGAAATCTCTGTGGATTCGACCCGTACTTACACCCGCTATATTTCAACATCCCATGCACTTGAGGTAATTTTAACATTTAAAATTTGACAACACATGACTTATACATAAATAAATTGGTATAAGCTATGGTTTTAAGATGATTCTCATTATTGAGGGTTAAAGAGGGATATAAAATACACTATTCACATTTTTATGATGAGTCTTAAAGATAGAGGTCCACATGTCACTCAAAACCTAAGGTATTCATCTCTACGAGTGCCACAAATAAGCTGCTTTGGGAGAATCATATACTAGAATATCTGGGGCTTTCAGCGTGTTCTAGCAAGCTTTTGGAGGGCAAGAAGAGGACAACCATTAATCTTCTTCAAATAATTGTTATCCTCATTCAGATCACTAATAAGATCAGCTAAGGTATTGTAATCAAAACCCTAGGTTTAAGTATTAAACCTCATTTTTGTTCTTTACTTTCTATTGCATGATTGATCAAAGTATTTAAGCTGATATGTTTACGTGTATATCGATCCCAAATAATTGGTTTCAGATCCCCGGTTTAGATTGTCCACACTTTGGATCTGTAAGGGAAATTTTCATAGTATGTTAAGTTTTTAATATGTGTCTAATAAATTTGTAATATTTTCTTCATTCAGTTTGAACAAAATTGTTTGAGTCATATGTGAGGATTGTGTTATGTTTGTACTTAAAGCCTATGCATTTTGAAGACACGTAGTGAGCCGAGTTAAAGCGACATCAACTTTCGTGTCAAGTTTCGTCTTTATTCATAAGGTCTCTAAAAAGGTATAAAAGTTATATTATGTTAATCCATGGATTTGCTTTTGGGTGTTAAAATTTATAAAAGTTTATTGATGCTAATTTTTCGAAAAAATAATTTTTTTAGAAGATATTTTTGTTTTTAACTTTGTTTGAACGAGTTTTCTATTTCGTTCAAATTATTTATTTTGTTTCGTCCAAACGAGTATTTGTCTCGTTTAAACGAGTTTGAGGGTTTGGTCTAAAAGATATTCGTGCGAAAAGTTTCTTCTTGGGAGAAAGATCTTACGCAAAGGTTGTTTGAAGTCCATTCAAACCAGATGTGGGGTATCGTTCGAACGATATTGAGGTATGTTCGATTGAGGTAACCAATCTCGTTCGAATGTCCTTGAGTTTCATTCAAAAGAGATGCCTCAAGTTATGTGACTCTGCTTTTCCACATTTTTCTATAAATACAAGGCATAACAAAAAGGTTTTAAGTTTAAGGATTTCAAAAATAATTTTATAAAGATAAAACTAAGCCACAAAGAACCCTATTTTACACCCCAGTTTTGAGATCTAAGAATCATCATAATATGCATGTTTGAGATCTTAACTTTTACTCCCCAAGATCAAGTTTACTCTTCATAATACTAAGATTGGTTTTGTGTGGTGGGTTTCGTGTCTGTTACGATAACGATTTTCTAGCCAAAGAATGGTGGACACCGACATGCGTGAGGGACATGCGTTGTGAAGATAGTGGGTTAATTCGAGCGGTGTAGTTATGAAGGTTTAAGGAGCTGCTGGAAGAGTGCATTAGTCTTGAAGGGGTCGATTCGTGACTAAGTCATTTGTCATCCTTGTATGAAATCCTATCGCATAGTGGATTTATGTAAGCTAGGTCGTTAGGGATTTTTCTTGTTGTGGGTTTTCCTCTTGTATCCCGGTATTGTGGTTTGTTGATTTTATTCTTGCAAATATCACCTAGATGCATGCTTAAGCATGATAAACTTGGACTAATGTTTCACAACGTATGTTTAATCGGTGCTTGATTTAAAATTGGATTAATTGCTCATTCGATTAAATTAATTGAAATAAAAAAAATTGTTTTTGATAATCCATAACCTTAGTAGCACTAGCTTGTAGCGTTTCTCAAATTAGTATCAGATCCGATGCACTAAATTACCATGTTGATCCCTGTTTAGTGCATTTTTGGGTTTTAGATGAATTTTAACCATGAGTGGAGTTCCATTGCCTATCCTCCAATGTTTGATGGGTCAAACTATCCCTACAAAAAGGCACAGAAAATATTTTTCTTAAAATCTATCAATGAGATTTTTTGGAACTCTGTAAAATATGGGTGGTATCTTCCTATTGAAAATGGTTTGCTTAAAGTCTATTCCACTTGAACAAAGGCTGAAAATTATGCCTTAACGTTTAATTCCAAAGATGTGAATGTAATCTTTTATGATGTCACTACCAAAGAGTTTAGGGGAATTATGACTTGTGAGAGCGCGAAATATGCTTGGGAACTTAAAAATTTGCACACGAGGGTACCGATACGCTTAGAGTTTCCAAGTTACAAAATATGACAACAAAATTTGAAACAATTAAAATGCGAGAGCATGATTCATTTGGCTAGTTTTATGCCAAATTGTTGGATATTTACATTTCCTCATTTATCTTAGGTAAACCTATCCATGAGCCTAGAGCAGCTAGAAAAATATTAAGGTTATTGGCTGAAAGATTTAATACCAAAATCACGGTCCTATATTCTTCTGGCAATGTTCATACTATGAGAGTCCAAGGACTTTTCGGTAATCTCCAAACCTAAGAGATGAGCATGAGTCCTCCTAAGAAAGAGGGAAAAAATAAAGAAAAGAGCTTAACTTTTAAATATGTAAGAAGGATGTGTCAGAATTGGATAGTGAAGGTGATTTAGATCCTGAAGAGATGGATAAGTTTTCTAGAAAGTTCACTAAATTTCTTAAGCTGAGATAATATAAGAGTTTTAATAAGAAATCGATGGACTTTAACAATGACCGTGATAGTAAGAAGAGGGATAAACCCAAGAAGGTGGATGATTAGGACAAATGTTTTGAGTGACAAGGATTTGGGCATCATGCTCGTGAGTGTCTCACTAAACTAAGGAAAGAAAGTAATAATCCCAAAGCTTACAATGCAACCCTTAGTCATAGTGAGTCGAAAGAGGAACCTGATTCTCCCGTGGAGCGTAACTTCACTGCTTTCATAGCTAGTCATGTGAGCCTAAATGAAAAGTCTTTAGGCGATGAAGATGATCATGTGCATGATATTTTTGAGGTCCTATCTTGTGATTCACAAGACTGTGATGAGGAGAAAGAAGAGGAGGTGAGTGAAGAGAAGGAGAATGATCAGCAAGTTGCCTTTCGTGAGTTGTATACAAAATTTTTGAAATTAAAAATGGCAAATTTGAAGTTAGAGGAAAAGTTGAAAGAATATGCCATTGGTAATAATGAGAAATTGATTGAGGATTTAAGGGCATGTGAAAAGACTCTTAAGGAGAAGCTCGAATACTTTGAGGGAGAGAGAGATAAACTTCGTAGATTGTTTGAAAATTTTAAGAAGGAGTCCCTAAAATGCTACGAGTCTAAAAATTTTCTTAAGTCTAGGATTTAATAGTTATAAGAAAATTAAGATACTCAAGTCATGTCAAATTTGATTTGAAATATAGGTCAGAGATGTTGGATAAGATTTTAGGCACCGTACAAATAAAAAATTACAAGATAGCTCTAAGCTACGATGATCCCAATGCTTTCATTCCTAAAGCCAAGACCAAACTTATGAGAGAGAACCATGGCCAAGGATATTCCTAAAGGTAATATTCATCATCGTGTTTTCACATGATTACATTATGGTAGGAAAAGTCACCATTAGAGTTTTTGTTTTGATTTTAGAAAGGTTCCTAAGAAGTATAGATCTCGTGTCACCATGGTTCCCAAACCTCGAGCCATTAAATAATCATCTATTTGGGATAGAAAACCGGATTTAAAGGTACTTAATATTAAACTTGTTGATTCTCGAATGCTTTCACATGATTCATCCCATCCTATATCTTATGAGTGAATGTGTTTTCATGTTTTTCATACACTAGTTTTTTGCTTCATATTATATGTTATGATTAGTGTTATGATGTTTATGTCTTTTGTATTTTGATTCTTCTTCTTTTTTATATGAAAAATACAAAAAAATGTTCTTTTCTTTTGAGTCGTTTCCTTATGAAAAATTTTTGGAAAGTCAAAAATATTTTTTTTCTTTTGTATATTTAGTTTTACATTTTTTTTTGGCATAATGGTGTACTTGAATCCCATTTATTCCGAATTTCCCTTATAGCTAGGACATTAGAATTTGGTTCATAATGCTTTGGATTGTTTCTGAATTACACCTTATATAGAGTTGTTCGAATTTGGTTTTCTTAATAGATTCAACTGAGTATATGCCTCCTCACACACTTTCACAAGCTCTTTTAGAATTTAACTACTTATGTTATGTGAGCTAAGTGAGGTGTTCTCCTATAAATCTTGTCATATGAATATCTATATATCTAGGGGATTTATGCTTGTAAGAACCATTGCCGTGAGAATGTTCTTAGGAATGAAAAAATATGAGTGTGAAACGGAAAGGGTTATGTAGGGGTAAATATCCTTCACGTGAAAGGCCACCATTAGCAAGAGCCCTTGAAAAAGAAAACAAAAGGTTTGTCAAGGTCAATGTTCAAAATTGATCATCAGAAGTGATATCTTCAAAAATAAATATATGTATATCTTTATTATTTTGAGGGTGTTATAAGTTGAAGATAAATGGGGTTGCATAATGTGTTCAAGCTCATCATTAATGTTTGGCACTATTGATTTGAGAATCATCAATATTTTCTAGGTTTGTGTGCATTTAATCCGTTTATCTGTTTGAGTTCACTTTATTTGTCACATGAGGCTAAATCTAAGTTTGATAAATTAATGAGATCAAATAGAAATCCTTGTACTATCTTGAGTGTTTGAGACATATTTCATTTATTTTCTAATTCATGCCCTTTCATGCCATACCCCGTTAGTTTAGACACATTTAAGCCAAGCGAATGTGAAAAACTTATTTTTATGTGTCGTTTGTGGTCATATATATATATAGTATTTGTTTTGAGTCTTTGAATGCATTTAATCCATGTTTGACATATTCTTCAAATTTGTTTCAAAATGATATCATATATGATTAAATTGGTATCATTTGTTTCATCCTTTGGATTATTTGTACTTGTGTTTTTGTCTGTTTCATCATTTTCGTTTCACCTAACATTGCATGATATGCTTATTTTCTTTATGATCATATATCCCACATTAAGGGGGAAGTTGTTTCATATTATGCACCTTTACCTTTGTAAATTCTCGAACAAAAAGGGGGAGAATTTTGGTCTAAGGGCGAGATATTTTAACAAAGGAGGAGAGTTTTTTTCATATCCGGTAATATATTTCATATTCTCTTTGCATTTGAAAGGTGTGTTAAGTGTGCAGGTTTAAGCGATGATGCAATAAAGTTTCACAAGAACGAAGTGACTCAAGAGATAGAGTCGATGAAGTGTTAGTTTGTACTTTTTCCTTTCGAGATTTGGGATTGGGTTCTAGAGCTTGACGGACTAGTTTTTAATTTTAGTTTTTTCCCGGAATAGCAAAAGGGGGAGATTTGTAAGGGAAATTTTCATAATGTGCGAAGTTTGAAGTATGTTAATTGTAATACTGTCATTATTCTGTTTGGACAAAATTATTTAAGTCATAGGTTAGGATTGTGTTATGTTTATCCTTTAAGACTATGCATGTTGAAGACATATAGTGGCCCGAGTTAAAGCGACATTAACTTCAGTGCCGAGTTTTGTCTTCATCCATGGGATCTCTAACAAGGTATAAAAGTTATATTATGTTGAACACTAGATTTGATTTTGGATGTTTAACTTTTTTAAAATTTTCATGATGCTAATTTTTTGAAAAATATTTTTTAAAGAAAATATTTTTGTTTTTAGCTTCGTTTGAATGAATTTTCTATTCCATTCATACGAATTGTATTATTTCATTCGAACGAGTTTCCGTCTCGTTCAAATGAGTTTAATATTTCCATTCGAACGAGCTTCGAGAGAAAAAAAATTACTTGGCAAAAATATCCTGTGCAAAGTTCGTTAGAAGTCTTTCCAAATAAAATATGTGGTGTCATTCGATTGATCCCGAGGTCCATTAGAACAAGCTAGCCAATCTCGTTAGAACGTCCTTACGCTTCGTTCGAACGAGATACCTCAAGTTATTTTTGCCACTTTTTCACATTTTTTATAAATACAAGTCACATAAATGAATTTTTAAGTTTAAGGATTTCAAAAAAAAATTACAAAGAGAAAACCTAAGGGCCCGTTTGGTTCGCTACTCAGAAAACTCGATTTAAACGATGTTTTTAAATACAGTTTTAAAATTCAGGTTTTTATGTTTATAATTATTAGTGTGTGTTTGGTAAACTTTTTTTTAAATACAGTTTTTTGAAAATTTGATAAAATTGACAATCATGTATATTTATATTGAACATATATATATATATATATATATATATATATGTGTGTGTGTGTGTGTGTGTGTGTGTGTATTTATATATATAAACATACATAAAACTTTCATACATACATGATACATGAATGTATACATATATACATACATGCATACATCATAAATTATATACATGTACATTTAATATCATGTATTTTTAGGTATATTTAATGAAGTATGTTGGTGAGTTTATATATATATATATATATATATATATATATATATATATATATATATATATATATATATTGCATGTATAATTCACTATAAAATTATATACATACATGAATTGATAATATTTTTTAATACATATGTACTATATGTATATTTTATATTATTTCATACATTAATAATACATGTATAAAACTATATATAAGTATCATGTATCTTTTGATAATATTATTTAACTTTATATTATTTCATATGTAATTTTGTGTACATGTACACATATATTTTTTATTAGATTACACATATATTAATGTATTATGTATGTATATTATATATTAAGGTATACTTGCATTAAAATATTAAGAATGGATCATTTTGAGTTGAAAAATAAAAAACAGAAGTTATAAAACACCCGAAACCTGTTTTCTGAAAAACTTGATTATGACACAGAAATACTATAGTTTCGTGTTTAAAAACAGGTTGTCAAACGCAGATTCATATCCGAATTGTATTTAAACATAGAAAACATAATTATAGTTGCAAACCAAACAGGCCCTAAGCCTCAAAGAATCCTATTTCACACCCTAGTTTTAAAATCCATGAATCACCATAATATGCATGTTTAAGACGTCAAGTTTCTAATCATTAAGATCAATTTTACTCTTCATCATAAGGAGATTAGTTTTATGTAGTGGATGTTGTCCTTGTTGCAATGACGGTTTTCTAGCGAAAGATGGGTGGACACCAACACCGAGGTGCACGTATTGTGAAGATCATGGGTAGATTCTTACGGTGTAACGGTGAACAAGGTTCAAGAAGCGGATGGAAGTGTGCATCAATCTTGAAGGCGTTGAGTCGTGAGTATGTCATTTCTTGTCCTTTTATGGAATCATATATCACAGTGGACTTTGCGTAGGATAGGTCTTCTAAGGTTTTTCCCATTGTGGGTTTTTCTCGTACGTTGCGGCGTTGTGGTTTATTGATTTTATTCTTGCAAATATCACCTAGATTCATGCTTAGGCAAAATTAATTTGGACTAATATTTCACAACGTATGTTCAATTGGTGCTTGATTTAAAATTGGATTAATTGCTCATTCGATTAATTTAATTGAAATAAAAATTTGGTGTTTGATAATCCGTAACCTTAGTAGCACTAGCTTGTAGCATTTTTCAAATTGGTATCAGAGCGGGTGCACCAAATTATCGTGTTAATCCATATTTAGTATATTTTATTATTTTAGATGGATTTTAATTGTGAAGGGAGTACCATTACCTGACTTCTAGTGTTTAAGGGGTCAAACTATCCATATTGAAAGGCGCAGATGAGATTTTTCTTAAAATCTATCAATGAGAATATTTTGAACTTTGTAAAACATGGGTGGTTTCCTCCTACTGAAAATGGTTTGTTTAAAGTGTATTCCACTTGGACAAAGACTAAAAAGATGCCTCGGCATTTAATTCCAAGGGTGTGAATGCTAGCTTTTATGTTGTCATTGTTGAAGAGGTTGAGAGAATTATGACTTGTGAGAGTGAGAAGGATGCTTGGAAATTTTTAAAATCCACAAACGCAGGTACCGATACGGTTAGGATTTTGAAGTTACAAAATCTGACAACTAAATTTGAAACGATTAAAATGAGAGAGCATGAGTCCTTTTACGAGTTTTATTCCAAATTATCGAATATTGATAATTCCGCATTTAACTTATGTGAACCTATCCCTGAGCATAGAGTAGTTAGAAAAATCTTATGGTCATTTCCTCAAAAATTTAATGCCAAAGTCATGTATAAGATTATCTTGGTGGTGTTGATACTATAAGAGTCCAATAACTTGTAGGTGCCTCCAAACATATGAGGTGAACATGTGTTATCCTTAGAAAAAGGAAGAAAAATAAAGAAAAATGCTCCGCTTTAAAAAATACATATGGAGGATGTGTCGAACTTATTTCATAGGGATAATTTGGATCCCATAGAGATAGATAAGTTTGCTAAAAAGTTCACTAAATTTCTTAAGATAATAGAAGATTGGAGTTTGAATAAGAAATTGAATAACTGTAACAATGACCGTAATAGGAAGAAGATGGATAACCCTAAGAATGTGGATAACCGGGACAAATGTTTCGAGTGCCAAGTATTTGGGCATCATGATCATGAATGTCCCACTAAACTAAGGAAAGGCGATAAAAAACTCAAAGCATATAATTCAACCCTTACTAATAGTGAGCCGGAAGAGGAACCTGATTCTCCCGTAGAGAATAATTCAATGCTTTCATTGATATTCATGTGAGCCAAAATGAAAAGTCTTTCATCGATAAAGAAGATCACGTGTATGGCAGTTTCGTGGTCTGATCCTGTGATTCCCAAGCATATGATGAGGAAGAAGAAAAGAACATGCACAAAGATAAAAAGATTGATCTTCAAGTTGCCTTTCGTGAGTTGTATACAAAATCGTTGAAATTGAATAAAGGAAACTTGATGTTATAATATAAGTCAAAATAATTTGATATAGGTAATAATGATAAATTAATTAGGATTTAAGGGCACATGAGAATACTCTTAGTTTGAAAAGAGTATAATGTTAAATAAATTATACTTCGAATAATATAAGTCAAAAGAATTTGATATAGGTAATAATGTTAAATACATGGAGGAAGAGAGAGATAACCTCCGTGGATTGTTTGAAAATTTGAAGAAGGAGTCCCTAAAATTTGATGAGCCTGAGATTTTTCTTAAGTCTAGGATTTTGGAGTTAGATGAAAAATTAAGAGACTCAAGTTGTGTCAAATTTTATTTGAAATCTAGGATAGAGAAGTTGGATACGATTTTAGGCACCATCTAAATAAAAAAATGACAAGATAGGTCTAGGCTACGATGATCCCAACGTTTTCATTCCTAAATCCAAGAAAAAAAAATTGAGAGAGCCAATCGTAGCTAAGGCCATTTCCAAAGGTCAACCCAAAGGTAAGATTCATTATTGTGTTTTCACTTGCACACATTGTGGTAAGAAAGGTCACCTAAGGAATTTTTGTTTTGATTTTAGAAAGGGTCGTAGGAAGTCTAGATCTCGTGTCACCATGGTTCCCAAAACACAATGCGTTAAATCATCATCTATTTGGGGTAGGAAATCGGATTTAGAGGCACTTAATATTAGACTTTTTGATTGTCGCATGCTTTCACATGATTCATTACATGTTATATCTTATGAGTGATTGTGTTTGCATGTTTTTCATACACTAGTTACGTGCGCCATGTAATATGTTATGACTAGTGTTATGATGTTTATGTCTTTTGTATTTTGATTCTTCATTTTTTGAGTTTATATGAAAAATACAAAAAATATTTTGTTTTCTTTGGGGTCATTTTCGGATGAAAATTTTGGTAAAACTCAAAAAGATTTTTTGTTTCTTTTGTGTAGTTATTTTTCACATTTTGTTTGGCATATTGATATGTTTGAATCCCATATTTTTCATATGGATAGGACATTAAAGTATGGTTCACAATGCTTTCGATTGTTTCTCAATCATGGCTTGCATGGATTTGTTCGAATTTGGTTTGCTTAATGGATCCATCTAAGTAATGCCTCCGCACACTCTTTCATAACCTATTTATGAGCCATGTGAGATGTTCTCCTATCAACCTTGTCATAAACATATCTATATATTTGGTGGATTTGTGCGTATAGTAACCATTGCCATGAGAATTTTGGCCATCCGAGATTCCTCCAGAGTAGGCTCACCCTAAAAGGAGAGAGAAAATATCTCACCATGTGCGGGGATTCGAGGATTAAGGTCCTCTTTCCGCCACTCACGTAATATTCGTGGGCTAACCTCAAATAAAAATCGATCGTCGTCATAAAAGGGAGTAAAAAATAGAAAATGGAGTCTCCAGCCTATTTCGATCAAAATAGGCAAAAGAATGTATACATCCTCAAAAGAACAGCATGACAAAACAAACATAAGCATACGAAACCAAAATAAATCAAGGGTTCGGAGACTAAGTTATGGAATGGGAAGGTGTTAGTCACCCATTCCTCCCTTTCGAACTCTCATGGGCTATGATTATATTATCCTTTTTCTCTATGATATGACTCATGTATATAATGTGTGTGGTATAGGAATAGGTGAGAAAAAAATCATCATACTCATGTCATGGGAAAGACGGGGAGGAGTCATCCTAATGAGTATACGAAAGAAACAGAATAATAGGAAAATATGATATTAGTGACCACCGAATCACGATTTACTATGAGGAAGTGAATGTGCATGTCGGGTGGGAACACTAATTTGTAGGCATTTACATACGCTCAATATACTAAATATGATATTTAAACAGAATAGCTTAATGAACAAAATAGGACTCGAATCCCGATAATGATTTAAAACGCCGACGTAGCCGAAATAGGCATCAAAATTCACTTAGTTCGACACATTACAAGGTTGGGGTTTAACCAATAAACCCGAAATTAGAACTTTCCTTAGTTAGTTTTGAAGAAAAAAATGCACAAATGTAAGAGTGTAGGAATAGTGGGGAAATTCTACTTTGGGGTTTCTAGGTGAACACTCATTTTTTTCCTTTTTTTGGTTTTATGAAAATATGTTTTGTGTGTACTAATAATAGAAAAAGATATTAGTTGAGGTGAGAAAGTGAAATAAAGCAAAAATATATCAAAACTTAAGGAAAACATAAATGAATAACCTAATTAAATGAGATGTAAAATGGTAGAAGTAGACCTCCTATAGAACTTTGCTACTGATTTTGAAGTGGTATAGGATGATTTGTATAGTGCTTGAATGGTGGTGGAGTAAGGGTAAATTGGGTGGTAAAAGGTGGGGTGAAACTGATGTAAGAAAAGTGGAGAGAATGTTTGGAATTGGTAATTTTTAGGATGACGACGCACTAATTTGGAGGCAGAGAACGTTCTAATTGCTGAAAAAAGTCATTGGGAATGAGGTTATGACCTACTTAAATAGGAGAAAATTAGGGTTAGGGAGTCTCACGATCGGCATAGGCCCTATTCTGCTTATCGGCATACCCTTAGCTTGCAGAAAAAGTAAAGTACACCTCTGCTTATAGGCAAGGGTCTAGGGTGCCTATAGGCAATCTAAAAATGATTTTTTCAGGAAAATGGGTATAAAATGAAAATCGTAAGTTCGAATAATGCACGGATGGGATTTTTAGAAAGTGAATTTAGAGCCCTATGAAAATCTATAAGGCCACTCTCAGGTTCGAGAGTTGAATAAAGTCAAATGGGTTTGGAAGAGCCCGATGGCCTCTAAATGGGGGTTCTCTACGTAAAAAGGCAAGTAGGCGTGAATTGTAAGGTCGATTTGCGCATGGTATGGACCATTGGAAGGGGAATTTAGATCCTTATGAAGGTGCAATGATCTACGCTTGGGTTTAAAAGTCGACCAAAGTCAAACGGTGCTCGAGAGTGCCTGATGGCCTCTAGATCGTAGCTTGGAGCAAGACCTGGGGTTCGAGGGAGTTTGGGACCTAAGAATGAATTTGGATGGTACTAGGATGTTGTATTTACATAGCCCCTAGACGAGTGATCTTGGAACAAGAAGAAGTCATCGAAATATAGACATCTCATAGAAGGTTAACAAATTTTGAGGGTAGATGCTTGACGCATAGGTCCTAAGGTCAGGGTCTTTTCTCGAGGTTAAGGGAGGTAGTGACCAAATTCAGAGTATCAAGATGGATTATGTAGTCCTAAAGAGTTTAGGTTATCTATTCAGAGGGTCGAGGTCAATTATATGGACCTAGATCAATTCTAAGGACCTAAAGAGTTAAGGTGATCGATACACAGGGTCGAGCTCAATTTTGCTAACCTAGGTCAATTTTGGAGACCTAAAGAGTTGAGGCCACCAATTTAGAGGGTCAAGGTCGATTCTGCGAACATAGGTCAATTCTGAGGGCCTAAAAAGTTGAGGCGACCGATTCAGAGGGTCGAGGATGATTATGTGGACCTAGTTCAATTATGTGGACCTAAAGAGTTAAGGAGACTGATTTAGAGGGTTGAGGCGGATTCTGCGGACCAAGGTCAATTCCGTGGACCTAAAGAGTTGAGGCAACTAATTCAGAGGGTTGAGAATGATTTTGTGGACCTAAAGAGTTTTGATGATCAGTGGTTACGATGGGTGGCATTCTTCCATTTTGATTTCACTGGGGAGTATGCTTGTGACGAGGGCTCTGCGAGTGCTTGTGTGCTTGGTTTACCGAATTTCTCAAAGTTGTTATGTATCTAATCCTCTGGAGATTTTCATGTAGGTCCTTTATTGTGGCTAGAAGAGCTTGGCATTAATGATGTTTTATGATTGATTTAGTGACCTTTCTTTGTACATGAAAAGAGACTAAAAAAGCCGAAAATGATAATTTTTTATTTGATTATCTTGATTTAGTGGCTTACTTTACATGCACTTTAATATTTCACTAAAGTTTTATATTGAAAAAAGTAGAAAAAATGTGTTTTTTGAATTTTTGAATATGTTTTTGTCATATATGGACAGAGAAATGCCTTGGAGCTTCGTTTCAAAGAGATTCCCTTTTAAGGGAATTATTTCGAAATGAAAAGGTGTAGAAGAGGAAAATGTTTTTTTTTAAATAGGGAATAATCATTATACCCCTTAGCCTGCTTGTCGGCTTATTAGTGCATGGGGCAATATCATCCTTCCGGTGGTGTTGAATTCTGTGTGTCGGAGAGACTATACCGATAGCAATTTTATTGGTATAGTAGCCCTGGAATTGACTATCAGGCTACTTTTAGTAACTGCTAATATGACGGCGAACCCTCAGGTGGCCATGATTCTTATCTAAGTGTCTCATCATTGTAACCAAGCTCCTATCATAGTGGTGAAGACTCTAAACAGGCTAGATGACTGAAAGGGAGGCTGGGATAATTTTTTTATGGGGAAGCCCCGTGATGCTATTCATGTGGTTGTCAGAGAGACTGCGTCTAGAGGCTCCCCTTGAGTACCCTCTAGCGGGTGTCCCTAACTTCTTTACATATTCTTTTTTCAGCTTTGGCACGTCTGCGGAGAACAGGGTGAATTATCTTATGGAGCATGGGCTAGAAATCTTCGATGGTCAGTGCCATAATGGGAAAACCTGCATGCCATTCTGCAACTGGGTGTTTACAATAATGTTCGATTAGTAGGCCTTCGCATGACTTCCTTCTATTTTCCTTTGTGACTTCGGTGTCAAGTAGGCTAGGAGAAGACTGTTCCTCCTTGTGTAGCCAACTTCTTTCCTATAAAGGATCTAAGTAAATCTCTTAGAATGATTTTGGGACCTTTGTGGCAGTGTCTCCAACCATCTATATGCCTGTCTCAATCCGTTAGGGAACCTGGGTTTTACTTGGGAATTATTTAAAATGGCTATGGAAGAAGGTCGTTATGAAGGTCTGTGCTGAGGTGACAGTGTAGAGGTGGCTTGTGATGTTTGATGATCTGGAGGAGGGCATTATGGTTTCACCTGATCTGATCAAGGCATACCATCACATGGAGCGAATACGAAAGCGTAATAAGGATTAGGATTCCTAGGGTCCTCCGGGGACTGAAAATGATGATCAGACAAGTTCATTTGGCAGTTGAAGTGGGTTCTATGGGGATGTGGGGAGGGGTTTATCAAGAGATGTATATCTGTGTAGGTTTGGGGAGTTTTTAAGGTGTTTTGTTATTCTTCATTCCTGATAAGTCATGTAATCGCCATGTTTTCTATTTAACAAAAGAATAGGAAGGTGTTTTCGACATATTTCATTATGCCTTTTAAGGATTTATTCTTGTATGAACTATCTATACTGATCGCTAAGGCATACATAATCCTTTTATTCGTTTAAATGATGAGAGAGACTAATATTCTCGGTTCGAGAAAAGAATAGCATTTTATGAAAGAAAAAGGGTGCCCAAGGTATTTTTATGGGTTGCCTACGTACCACTGTGAGATTTTGTGAGTGTTTCTTTGAAAAGATGATTCCTTAACAGGATCAAGTCCTATATAGTTCAGAGTAAAAAGGAGAGAGGATTATTTTTTTAGAATAGAAAGGAGGTGACAGGAGTCGCAGCATAATGAGAGTTTGGACTAGGCATAAAATTTCTTAAGACAGTCCAGATTGACTGGACGCACCATCTCTTCTCTATCTAGGTCTATGAGCATAGCGGTGCCACCTCACAAAATTTTCTTTATAATGTAGGTTACCTCCAATTGGGCTTGAACTTCCCTCTTGGATCCTAAATGGGTTCTATGATTTCTTTGAGGGAGAGATGTCCTTATTGCACACCCCGGTCTTTGACTTTTTTATTGAATGATCATGCAATATGATGATGGTATCCTTGTATATGATATGAGGATTCTAATATTCTTTCATTCAAGAGTACGATTTCATCATAATGGCTTTGCTGTCATTCTTCTTTACTGACCATACTTTTGAGCATAACCCAGAGGGAAAGTATTTCAAGTTCGATAGGTAAGACCTTCTCCATGCCATAGACTAGGGAGTAAGGAGTATCCCCAGTGGGTGTTCTGATGGAAGTACGGTATCCCTAGGGGGCGTATAGGATTCGGTATTTCATATCTCTACAACTTTTGGTGATTTTGCTGAAGATGGTCTTGAGGCTTTTATTGGTGGCTTCAATAGTCACGTTGGATTGCGATCAGTTGGGAGAGGACTTTTTCCTTTAGATTCCGTTCTCATCAATTAATTATGTTACCTCGACTTCAAAATAGAGCCCATTATCTGATACCATCTCGTAGGGAGCTTTGCAGTGGTAATTGATGTTTTTTAGAATGAACTTGGCCAGTTTATTTGCATTCAACACTGCGTATGAATCGACTTCAGCCCATTTTATGAAGTAATCAATGGCGACCAAGATGAACTCATGCTCGTTTGATGCCTTGGGAGTGGCTTTTCCGATGATGTCTATGCCCTAACTTGGTAAGGGCCAAGGTGAGGTCATGTTATACAACTCTTGAGGAGGCAAATGCTGAAGATTGGCAAACTGTTGGAATTTCTTGGAAAGTATATGATTATTCATGTGGGGTCCACCTTCCCCAATGTGTATTTTCTACATCACGTCTTCGAGACCAGCCCCTGCTATGCAATGCAAGTGGGTTCCATCGAAATTTCTTTTGAAGAGTGCCTTGTCACAAATGAAGTACTGAGCAGCCAACCTGTGAAAGGTCGCATGGTCTTTATTATTAGCGTCCTGAGGATACCTACAATTCTTGAGGAGGAATCAAGTGTCTATGTTTATATCTTTTTTCATTGTGAGCTCAGTGTGGTAGAAGCAAGTGGTTATTGCCTTTCTTGGGACTAGAAATGGGTCATTGTTATTCCCTCAAGCATGTCGATTATGGAGGCCAAGGTTTCCAATGCATCGGCTAGGCTATTTCTCGAACGATAAAGGTAGTGGAAGGTGATATCTTAAAATTGGGAGGCGAGCACTTTGAGGTGAGGATGGAATTGGATGATGTGTGTGGGCCACATTGGTTCCACTAAAAATATCACTCAATGGGGTGATAACACATCATTGGGTCCCAAAACCTGAGTCTCCGCAACATTTTCTTTTATGTATGTGTATTTTACTTACAATCCTCGAGCATTGACCAAGACAAAAATATGTTTGATAATGTTTTCTACACTAGAAATGAAAAATGATTACCCATATTATTCTTGTACGCACCAATTGGGGGCTCACTATGCAGAAATTTAACTTACACGTCCCTACAAGTTTTATGGAGTTATAAATGTTTTGTGTCAAAAATAGCAAATAAGGATGGAACTTTGGTCCACCGTAAGCATCTATCATTTACGAATACAAATTAGCATTGACTTGTTCTCTGAACGTGGGATCTTTGTGCATGGAGAAATCAATTTTTGAAAAAATATTATGATCGGACTCACATATATTTTTTGTTAATTATTCTTGTCACCAAGGACTTTTTATCAAAATCATCATTCCCATGTTCTGTGAGCTCCTGTTAAAATTTCTCATGGTTCGATGCGTCAAAATTATCAATAATTCCGACCTGACTTTGTTGTGAATGCAATATGCCTATACATGAGAAATATTAGATGACGAGTTAAATAATTTTAGTACACCATATGTTATGGCAAGTAGGATTCCTTAACTAAACCCTATCGAGCGCCCTCATTTTGGTGGAAATTTTTATTTTCACTAGGGGGACAGTCAATACGAAGAATCACATTAAATTCCTATTAATGTTTTGTAATTTTTTGTTAAAAAATAATAAAGTAGGGTGACAATGCAATCATGACTCGGGGTTTTTTCTTTCGAACTCGTTTTATATTCATAGCGAAAATATTAATTTGGAACTCCACATGAAATTTATCGTGATATTATTTACATGCTTCTAATAAGAGTCTCCATATGTAAAATACCATTAATACCAACCTAAGTCTATCAAATGTACTTACGTCCTTTTTATACTCATGGAAACATAGCTCTTATATGTTAGACTCGAAAGGGCACTACCAAATGAATTTCTTCGTTCGACTATAATAGTTACGAAATCATATTATCATTTAGAACAAACTTGATACTATAGCTTTGCAAGAGTACATTAGATTATCTTCTCTAAACTTGGATCTCGCATTCCTCTTGCTTTTTACAAGATATGGAGCAAATCATTCACTACCCCTATATTAATGCCATCTTTTATTTACTCCAAGTAATTCGTATCTTCGGTTCTATTATCTATGCGAACTCGATATGTGACACTACAATAGTTCATAATACTCAAATAAAAATGAATTTAATCCATCTCGAGAATTTTGTGTCTTTAACTCAGCACGTTTTGAAATTATTTTAATCCAAAAGTCTCTCATTCTCCACTGTTTATACACCTTTGTGGCTGAAATTTATCCCTTCACAAGCTTAACATAACATGACATAGTAAGGACACATACCCAAATGTATCTCCCACTGTTAATTCTCTTTAATGAATATAACAAAATGATTCAGCTTGTAGATAAAAAAAATACGAAGTTTGGTGTAATGTATACATTCTTCTAACAAAAATCCCCATGCGGACTATAACGACTTTGAATTCATGTACTTTTGGATTCTTCGTGAAATTATAATTATATGAAATAGTCAAAATGATTGGCCAGGAGCATGAAAATTTTGGTAGATCATAAATATTTTTCCTTATATAATTTACAAATATGAAAAACCATTATCTCATTTTCTAAATAATGCTATCACCATTACCAAATTAGATAAATCTTTCTCTTATTAGCATATTTTATTTTTATATGAACGTATTAGGTTGCAAATTTATTCAACGTGCAAGTGGCCTATTTACGTTAATGAAACATCTAACAGTGATTTCCTTTTCTCAACATGCTTAATAATTGGTCCCAATTTAATATTTTTACTACCTTTATCGCGACATCACAAATATATTTACTAATATTATTATCGATCATACGAGAACCAACGGAGTCTTCGACACCATAAATACTACATGCTCACTGACATCTCAAAATAATTTAAATTTTATTGAGTTACATTTAATGTCTTCATCAAAATCATCTTATGTGAATTTTCCATGCGTTAACTCCTCAAATAATGCCATGACACTCAGTGATTAATTTTGGATGTACATGTTTCGCAGGGACAAGCCTCTATAAGGATGAGTGATGAGTATCCACTAACCGAAGACAGAATGGTCAACCAAACACAAATAACACCTTCGGTAAATATAACGTCGAATTTACGACAACATACTTTCATGGATATACCAAGTATTGGACAGTGATGCCCAATTTCTATGGATATATCCGGTATCAAACGATAACTCCTAACTTCTACGGTTAAATTCGATTTTCACTATTCCCACCCAACTCACTCAAAGCATACCCGTTTATGCACTAGTAAAGCGATCGAATGCCCACCTTATTTTTTCAGGACATACCAAATTATGTACCAACAACAAGGTTTAATGAAGGCTCACACTGGGCTTTATCCTAATATGCCTTTTCTAGACTCAAATGTCTCAAAAGAATAACTCGATTGATCACCTAGTTAATTCTCTACCCCCTCAGATCTGATCCGTTCTGCACAACATGGTTAGGGAGAGTATAATTGGGGCTAACTTTGAGTCAAGAAGGGAAATTTTTTATCGCACAGTTTATTTCAGAACAAATGGGGATATAAGCGGTTAATAAGGCAGGCGTATTAAATTTCAAAGAAAAAATTTTCTTTCAAACAAAAACTTTTGATCGGGAATAAAATTATCGCTCACATCACCCTTCAAAACATTGAGTTACGCAATATAAATAACTCGATTTATCAACCGAGTATAAACAATCCAGTCAGGATCACTTGTCATTTGCAAAAGATTTATTTATCTATATGGTCGATCTTCATAACCTCGGTCATTATTATTCATTTATCTATACCAAAATGACCGTCGATTTTCACTGAACACCTCGATTAGGTTATGTTTCAAAGGTTACTCAATTTATTTAAGGTCGGCCGGTCGACCACCACACCCTAAATTATTTAAAGCCGACAACTCGAATAATTCTGAAATCTCAAATTATGTGCCCGTGGGCTCGGGGATTAAAGACCCAATTTGGTAACCTCTTATATTCTCAAACCTTTCAGTCATTGACAAAGTCGACAGCCCCGGGACACCCTTTTATCATCTTATCAACCATTGTTAAAAAACAAAGGATGCTAGAGTAAATCGCATACATCATCAACCGAATACACATTTCAGTTTTTATTATCTCATCAAAAGCCTCATTATTACCACAACTCCACTCTCGGACCATGGAAAACTCTAAAGAAACACGCATTAAACATCACTTTAGCTTGACACATAGAGGCATAAAGGTCATGGATAACCGAACTTCAAATGATACTTTGGGGATTTTTTAAAAACTACATGTCATCACTTGTTAATGACCATCCATCTGTCATGGATGAACACATAAGCGACTGACCTTGAAGTGTTCATATGTTATCACCGATCAGCTACCATTTCAACATAAATCACTATTCATATAGAACCTTTTAGAGACAGGATCTGAGCGGGGAAAGGATGAATGTCAAGGAATATTCCCTCGACCATTTTGGAAGCTTAAAATACCCTTCGAGAATGGGGGCTCGTTGATGAGGGGGAAATAAACCTCGATCCTTGACGGGATGAACACTTGGCCGAACAAATGAACATGTTGAATGGGATGAACAAATGAAAAAATGGAAGAATAAACATGATTATAAATATATTCCAATAATTATTTAAGATCAATATCATCAAAAACAAGATTTAATTCATCAAAGTTCATAACCTCAAACCTAGTTCATCATTAACATGCAAGGATCCAATTAACCTACCAATCAAATTCAATTCTTCAAACTAATATTGGGATTTTACTTAATATCGAAAATAAATCCTAAAACATGAGTTGTTTTCCAGATTTAATCATTCAAGTCATTCAATTTCAGGACTTCCCAATCAAAGTAATGTCCTTTAATGCAGAGATACATTAATTACAGTAATGTCCTTTAATGCAGAGTTACATTAATTACAGTAATTACAGGACTTCCCAATTTCAGGACTTCCCAATCAAAGTAATCTCTCTCTCTCTCTCTCTCTCTCTCTATATATATATATATATATATATATATATATATATAGAGAGAGAGAGAGAGAGAGAGATATAGATATATATATATATAAGATTAATCAAATCAGGTCCTAAGAATGCGTTTTAGTCTCATATTAACATAGAAAAATATTTATCCTTGTTTAGAATATATTTTTTCCTATGTTAAAATTGTGAATCCTTGCTTGAATCCCGTGTAATTTCTCCTCTCAAAGCCTTCTCTAGTTCTCCCATAAGTATATAGCTGCTAGCATTTGCTTTTCAGGAGATAAATGATTAATTAATTTGGCCTAACTCTATTAAATACCTCTAATTTTTTCCCCTCTACATTAGACCTGTTTTTGGGGCCCCAAATAGACCTAAAATACTACCCGAAATAGGCTATATCTTAGCCTAAGGGTATATCTACTGTAGGGCTTATTGACCCATAATAAATGCTAGATTTACAAAATGGCCCCTAAAAGATCGTGATTGCAAAAATAATAACAACACTCTATGTACGTTGTTCGTCAGTGAGGTCGACCTATGTCTACGGGGAAAAGAGGGGGAATGTTTTTATTAACGTTAAAGGATGGTACCAACTGGAGTGCTAGGGATTCTAGATGAGAGTCCAAATTGTTATATGCAATTTACAATGCATGTAATGTGAGCTAGAATGCTCTTATTTATAGATCTAATTATCCTAGGTCTTTAGGCCTCTTTGTATTTGTCTTGACTAGGTTCAAGAGTCCTATTGACAATGGTCTTTCGATTAATTGATATTAATTGATATGATCTTCGAGATTGATCTTATCTTTTAAAGTTCGTGATATCTTGGTCAATCTCACATTATGTGTTTCTCACGTAATATGTTACGTATTCGGTCACATGGAAATAATTCGGTGTAATTCCCTTCATTTTTACCTAAGGTGGGGTGATCGATCAATTACGCTGATAGGTAACACCTTGTGTGAAATCTTCCGCACGTGTGGTCGGCCATCATATCGGTCAGCCATCCCTTACCTTTTATTTCCTGCCACGTGCTCATTTAATCTGTCATTATAATTTACACGCATTTATTCTTGGGAACGCATGGGGAATATTAATTATTACCTGCATAGTGACTTCGTGCGTATTCAAACCCTAAGACTACGTGTCCGGTGTCATCACTCAGAGAAATGATGGCGTATGGTCACATAGTGCCTTTTCCCAACGGCAGTTGAGTTGAGGGGAAGCAGTAGAATGTATAAGGCTTCCTAAGACTTATACCTTGGCACTTTTTCCATAAGTTATTTTCATTTATGCTTTTTCTCTCTCTAGATTTCAGTAAGTTCATCTTTATCATCTTCTTCATTTCCCCTGGCATGTCTAAGCGCGTAAGAAAGTATGAAATCTCAGTCGCTAATGACTTTTAGGAATTCCATAATTAATATAGAATTCCTGATACTGTTAACTTGAGGGTTTCCCTAATGGAGGAAGACATTCTTGACGTTCCTTCTGGAGAATTTACCTTTCTGGCAATAGGCATATTATAAAGGGGAGCTCACTTTCCCCTTCACCCATTATTGATAAGGGTGATCCATTACTATGGAATACTTCCTACCTAAGCAAATGATAGTTTCTATCATATTATAATCGGGACAATTGTAATAAACTAAATTTGTGGGAATAATCTAGATCTTGACGAAATTAGGTACTTGTAAGAGTGCGCATAATCTTACTGGATTAACTTATTTAATTAAATGCCCAATCATAAATCCAATTTTATCTCATTATCCTAAAACATGCATGTAAGTGATAAGACAGATAAATAAAATATGCAATCACGCAGCAATTGAGGAAAAATCCTTTTTCAGGGAAAAATCTTTTATATCATCACTTTAGAAACTTTACGAGACAGTCGACTTACAATACTACTTGATACAACCACAAGTATAACACGCAGTCTTTGCAGAATCTCTAAAGAATATCACCCGTTCCTCAGTAGTCGTGATCCACCCTCAGTATCTACCGATCAACCTTCAGACTTCAGTCTTTAGTCGTGATCCCTCCGAGTTCACAAGTCATCCATAGAGATGATCTCTCCACGATGAGTATAACTCAACTAAGGTTCAAAACGATTCACAAAATATATTTTGGGATGTGTTTATGAATCAAAAGTGTTTATAAACATAAAAGGTTGAAAACTTTTGTAACAAATTTGCAGAAATCGTTTTGGCAAAAGTTTAATGAAACTTGGAGAAAAACAGGTATTTATAGGTTGTGCACAAAATTTGAGGCGACGACTCATTCGAACGAAATTAAAGATCGTACGAATGAGATTGGCATGTCATTTGAACGAGAACTCTAGTTCGTTCGAACGAGATAGCCTTTTTCGTTCAAACCAGTATCTAACGAGCTTCTAACGAATTATAACATAACACCTTCGTTGGAAGTTCACTTGATGTTGGATCTAACGAGGAATCAAACGACATTACCAAGTCATTCGAACGAGAAGCTAATTTCATTTGAACGAGGTTTAAAAAATTTAATTTTTAAAATCTTTAAAAATCCTACCTTGGTTTAAAAAAATAAGCATCCCAAATAAAGTTTATGAATAATTTTAAACGCCAATTGGTTTATACCATTGTAGGATGAAGGTAAGTCTTGAATGTTTGAGTCAGTTTGTCATGACGGTACTTAGCGATTTGTAACGGGATACGCCAAAATAGCCTAAACTAGAAAAAGGCCTAATCTATGAGAAATATTAGAAAATTTTCTCTTACAAATCCTCCCTTTGTTTATTCTGGTACAAAACTGTACAAACCTAATCGAAATCCAAATTACATAAAGTACCCCAATAAATGACAAAAATCTAATACCCTTCCCAATTCTAGAAATGGAATAGCATAAGACTCTTTGTCTTCATTCTCTTCTTGTGCTTCCCTTGGGCTTTTTTGACTTCATCTGGTGTGTCTTGATTTTCGCATAATGTACCTACACATATGAATCAAAGAAAACTACCGTGACACGCATAGAGTTTAAAATAGAAATAAAACTCCCCCTTAATTTATTCTTCCCCTTTTTATCCGTAATAGACAAAGGAGTAAAAACATAATCATTAAATTAACGCATCATGAATATGAAGGAAATATCATCATAAAAGATATAAATAATGACGAACATGCAATGATAATATCAAAGGCTTCACCAACTATTTTTGAAATTTTTTTCAAAGTTTTCAAGTATATAATTTCACAAAAATAAGACACCATGAATTAACACAAAAATACCGGAAACATGGAAGCGAAATGTAGGGGTGTGAAGATATTCCATAGGTTAATCAATGTAGACAAACATAACACATGTTCATGAAGGAATGAGATACCACTAATGAATCATCTCAAAGTCTACCGTAGGTGTAAAAGATTATAAACTCGTGTGAAATTGACTTAACCTAATCAATAAATTAAGATCGTAAGTGATTTTCACGTCAATGACACCCAAAACTATGTAATGTTGTTCTGAGATTCATATAGTTTGTGCAATCCCATTGATCTTCAACTTAACTCCCGCAAAATCTCACATAACTTAGAATATTCTCAATTATTTTTGAAGAAATTAATGCTCATTTGTAGGGAAGCATCAATGTTCAAAAGAATTTGTCTGACACTTCTATTTTTATGTGCCTCTAATGTTTTTAGGCTCATTTTGTTGCAAATGGCGGCTTTTAATGCAAATACTTGTCTTTCGTAGCCTCTTTTCCGTTACTTAATATTTAACAAATTTTTTAGAAAAATGATTTAAATCCAGGCAATGGTTCTTACAAGAACAACTTTTTATCTCATTTTTCACACTTAGTTCTCCTTAAAGCAAAATTGAGATGAAAACACTATGATCGACATGTGACAGGTAAGTGCAATACTCATAGAAGCTCTTGCTCGTGTGCAATAAAGGAGAGGAGTCAAACATGTAGCAAGTTATCATCAAATCACAACTTAATGACTCCACACATTATTAAGCACACATATGAAATGATGCCACATCTCAAAACACTATAAAACAGTCACATGGATATGGAATGAATGGGAGACTCTAACATATTTAATGTTCATCCATATAAGGTGTAAAAAATATACAAAAATCTTTTTGTCTTTTTCAAAAATTTTATCAAAATAAAATCTTTTTGCCTTTTTGACCTTTTCTTAAAGAATTGAAAAACTTTTTGTATTTTTCAAAAAAATTTCAGAAAAAACAAAGCTCTTTTTTTATTTTTCTAAAAATATCAAAATGAAAAATATAAATATAAAATGATAGTACAATCTAGCAATAGGGATGTAAGATATGAACATGAAAATCACCCTATTCTAGAAATCAAGTCTCAACCTCAATCATTAGGCCCGGAAGAGTTCTCAAAGGAGATGACATCCTAAGAAATTCATCCATCAAATTTTGCGAAGTCTTGACTAAATACTCCAGTTGCTCTCGAAAACTCTCAAAATCTCTCAAATGATGTGAGGGAGAATGTGGAGTAACATGTGTGGGAGTGCGTGCGAGAACTCGTGTGCGAGCATATCGGGGAACATACCTATAAGACACACTCCCTAGCTTAAAATAATACTTTCTAAGGTGACCTCTTTATTTATAATGGGTATAAACATAAATGGGCTTGGGTTCACTTTCCTCAAAATGTCTAGGACGAGCTCTCCTAGGTGGGTTACGTTGAGGGCCATAAAGATCCAACTTAAACTCTGGAACTGATTCAGGTGCGGCATGGGAAGTGGATGCACCGTCATAACCTATTCCTTTCCTCTCGACATTACCTAATGCGGGACCGAGGAGCATCTTTCTAACCTTCTTATATATATCCTTTAAAGTGACCTTGACCTCCCGGGCACGTTCGAGATCACTCTCGAGTTGGGATACACAGGCTTTAAGTTTCACGAGTCGCCAATGAAGATTGAAGATCTCTCATACGACTAGCCACGGTGTTGGTTAAATAGGTCTTTTCACTACCTAAAATAATCAACTGCTCACATAAAGACATTTTCAGCTTCTCGATTTAACTCACCGATACCTCACACTCTCTCAAAACTTTCACCTCCTTCTCAAAATCTAACACCCTAAGAGACAAATCTTTCTTACGATTTTTAGTTTTCAAGGTCTTGGTGTAAAGATCACTAAATGCCTTTTGGATATCACCTTCTCCCTCACTCAAATTTCCATAATATCTCTCCCTAGAATGACATGAAAAATCATCGAGGCTCTTACGTTTAGATGTGTCATCATCGGCGTGGAGCAAACTAGAAGTGCTAACGTGACTAGCCATGAACACGACGCATGGTTCATGTGGTGATTCTATCCCTGAATCAATCGACTCGATGTCACTATCTCTAAGAGTGGCCTTATTAGTAACATTCTTGACCTGTCTCTTAAGCCTAGTGGGATACTCATGTGCCTTGTGCCCTTTACCCTCGCATTCTTAACACCTAATCTCTTCCTCTTTCTCTCCCCCACTTGTGCCCTCATTCTTATTTTTATTTTTCTCAAAAATCTTTTCTTTGAAGAATTTTCTTTTGAAAATTTGAGAAACTTTTTGAAATTTTTCATCAAAATCAAAATCAACTTCAGATTCGGACTCACGAAATTTTTCTTTCTTATTTTTCTTAGTTTGATTCTTCAAAGCAATCCCGACTTCCTTAGGTTTAATAGTTGTAGGGAATATATCAATCTCATATATTTTAAGATCTCCTAAAAGTTCTTCTAACCTAAGAGTTTCTACGATCCTTAATGAATTAAGTACGATAACCTTAGGAATAAAGCGGGTAAGGACCGATCTCAAAATTTTCTTAACAACTCTCGTTTCAAGAATCTTCTCACATAAATTAAAACAAGAATTAACTATGTCTGAAAAATGTGCATAAAACTCATCAAAAGACTTGGACTCTAGCATGGTAATGGTCTCAAATTGGATGGTCAAATTTTGTAGCTTGGTTGCCTTTACAGCATTGGTACCCTCATGAGTGAGTTGGAGGGTATCCCAAACTTCTTTAGAAGTGGTGCACATCATGATACGGAGGAATTCGTTAGGGGTGACGGCTCCCAACATATCACTTAAGCCGCGAGAGTTAAAATTAATCAACTCAAAGTCATAATTTGTCCATTGAGAGACATGTTTAGGGCCAATGACATTATCTACAGTGACTGTGGGAGGAGTCCATCCTCTTTCACAAACTATCTAAACATGTTCATATATGGATTTTAAAGCCAACCTCGTTCTAGATTTCCAGTATGCATAGTTGGTACCATAAAAAATGGGCATTTTATTATACAAATTGTCCATTAAAATCCTGCCTTTTTCAAGATTAACAATTTTTTCAAACAAATTAGTATCAAAGAAAAATTTTGCAAAAAAAGATCGCACAATATTTTTGTGTAACCTGCTCTGATACCACTTGTAAGAGTGCGCACAATCTTAGGGTATTAAATTATTTAATTAAATGTCCAATCACAAATCCAATTTTATCTTATTATCCTAAGACATGCATTTAAGGGATAAGATGGATAAAAAAAAATATGCAATCACACGATAACTGAGGAAAAATCCCTTTTCAGGGAAAAACCTTTTAAATTAACACTTTAGAAACTTTACAAGATAGTCGACTTACAATACTACTTGATATAGAAACAAGAATAACGCCCAGTCTTCGTAAAATCTCTACAAAATACCACTCATTCCTGAGCAGTCTGCATGCAGTTATCCCTCGATGTCTATCGATCAGCCTTTAATCTTCAACCATGATCCCTTCGGGTGCACAAGTCAGCCGTAGAGATGATCTCCACAACGAGTGTAACTCAACTATGGTTTAAAAAGATCCAAAAAATATATTTGGGGATGTGTGTTGTGAATCAAAAGTGTTTTATAAACATAAAAGGTTGAAAACTTTTGTAACAGATACGCAGAAATAGTTTTGGCAAAAGTCATACAAAATTTGGAGACAAAAAAGGTATTTATAGGTCGTGCATAAAATTTGAGGCAGTGGCTCATTCTAACGAGAACTCTAGTTCGTTCGAACGAGATATCCTTTTCCTTCGAACGAGTATCTAACGACCTTCTAACGAATTTTAATAGTACACCTTCATTGGAAGTTCGTTTGATGTTGGATCTAACAAGGCATCAAACGACATTGCCAAGTCGTTCGAACGAGAATATAATCTCATTTAAACAAGGTTTAAAAAATTTCATTTTTAAAAGCTTTATAAATCCTGGTTTAAAAAATAAACATCCCAAATAAAGTTTATTAATTATTTTAAACACCAATTATTTTATACCTTTGTGGGATAAAGGGAAGTCTGGAATGTTAGAGTCAATTTGTCGTGATGGTACGTGACGGTTTGTAACGGGATACACCAAAATAGCCTAAACTACAAAAAGGCCTAAACTATATGCAATACCAGAAAAATTGCTCTTATAGTACTGTTATGACTGTCTTCCCCAAGCACTGGGTTGTACCACTTCCAAGATTGGGACAAGGCCCATAATTTAGTCACCTATTTGCCCAGATCCTAAAAGGATACTGAAAAAATATCCTTGTGGTTTCTGGGTAAATATGTGGTGAAGATTATGATGGTCTTGGGGTTCCCACCATAAGGGGGCATCTGGTAGGTCGCCCATAAATAATTTTCTTCAATGTTAAGTTTTTATTATTACTAACGGATCTACTTTTTCATTGCAGATCACTTTTTGAACACCAAACCATCCGATTACCAAGTTAACCTTAGAGATTTGGAAAAAATGTGGAAGAGACCGACCCCCTGGAGTTCATCCCCATTGGAGAGAGACTCACATTTTTCTCGGTTATGATCTCACTTACCATTCCCTCACCAACTTCACAGCTATCCTATATATACAAGTCTCCGATCACACTATAATCGACAATAGTTCCATTCCAACTGTCACCCCTTTCCTCAGTCAAGTTGATACAGTGGTTTACATTAGGTAGTGTGCCCTATACGTAATCCCAAAGACTCTGACTTTGATCAGGGAGAAGAAGAGGAAGAGGAATAGGAAAATGAGGAGGACGAAGAGGAAGAGGAAGAGGGAGAGGAGGAGAAGGAGGAGGAGGAGGAGGGGGAGGAAGACCTTGATACCTTTTTGGATGATTTTAATCCACTCTTCTCCTACGAATCCAGTGTATCCAAACGTCATTGGGAAGAGGTTAAGGACAAAGAGGACTTCTCCTTTTAGGACTTCTCGTTCCCCCCGATCCAATCTAACGTTGACAAAATGAGCAGCCGATTAAGAAGATTGGTCGACCTGGTAGCTTCCAGGGATAAGTTGAAGAAACAATCGAATGATACCACACTGGCTGAATAAGTTCCTTCTGCCGACTAGAATCGAAAGATGAAGTTGGTATATTTAGGGGAAAAAGAATCCTGATAGTTAGAGCGCCAATGGGTGAGGATGAACAGGACAAAAAGAAAATGACCGATAAGACATCGGTCGACGGTGGATACAAAACACCACCTCCTCATTCCAACGAACCGATCATAATCAATGAAGCTGAGCAGATGAAAGGGATACGATCAAAGACCTCACCCCCTCAAACAAGACTTAATAGATTGTGGTAGATCTCCTTCCACAAGGGGAAGGAGCCAGTAACCGAGGGTGATTTGTCCCACAAGGATGTGGAGTGTCCTTTTCGGTTGCCCAGGCTGCTACGTTATCGTCTGATATGGAGGATTCAAAGAGATCTACTCTGGAAATACTCCACGAAGACTACCTCCATCACAATGTGTTGGTAAGTTTGCGTTTTTTATTTGATTAATATATACTAAGAAAGTTTCTAACTTTTTTCTTTTTGGTGACAAAGCATGCAAGTTTAACAGGAGATTTGTGGCCGAGTTAATTGTTATTGGAAGGCGTCGGAGACCTCTTCCAAGGAAAACTTCACTCTCAAGGACCAAGTCGGTAAGCAGTGTAAGGACCTTGAGGAACTTAGCAAGAAGATGAAAGAGGAGGTCACTGCCAAAACAAAAGCGGTGGAAGAGGCTGGGCGAACTCAAAACTAGTTCAGTCTGGTGGACACTGAGTTATCCAAGTTAAAGACTTCTCATCAGCGCACTATCCTAGAGAAGCTCCTCCTTCAAAGGATGAGGACTCAAATGGATAAAACCTAGAAGAACTATCTACAAAAATCATATGACGATGTCTATGAGGTTGTCATCTAACTTATGATGAATATCCCCTAATAGTCAATCATGTAGCAGATCTCCACGGGGACATGTCGACCCAAGCCTCCACTGACCCTCCTGCCTCTGTTCCTGAAGGGGTTGCTCCTAAGTCAATCGATGCGGGCGCCGACCAATCTCAGCAAATTTTAATTCTATGATGCGGGCGCCGACCAATCTCAGCAAATTTTAATTCTATGTATTTTTCTTTTTCTTGACCCTCAGTGGTCATTTTGTAAGCCTTGGGCCATTTTTTATTTTAATGAAAAAGTTTCTATGTTTTCCTTTTCATTATATTCCTGTATTGTTACTAAGTCCTTAGATATTATTCGTTTGCTTGTTGTGCATTTTTTTCACATATGGTCTTTTCCTTAGATCACACTATTTCTAATGTCATAAGTATATCGAGCAATCAATTATTGTTGTTATGTATTATATATATATTTTCCACCAGTCTTTGGTTCCCATTGTCTGAGTGGATTTAATCGATCTGTTTCAGATCGTACCACTTATTCAAGTAGGTTTTGTGCCTCTTTTAGGTCGATCTACTTTATAATATACCACTCCTTGAGTGGGTTTTGGTCGATCTGCCTCAGATTATACCACTTATTCAAGTAGGTTTTATGCCACTTTTAGGCAAGTCTACTTTAGATCATACCACTCTTTAAGTGGGTTTTGAACGATCTGCATCAGATCGTACCACTAATTCCAGTGGGTTTTGTGATTCTTCTTGGTCGATCTACATTAGATTATACTAGCCCTTGAGTGGATTTTGACTGATCTGCCTCAGATCGCACCACTTATTCAAGTGTGTTTTCATGCTTAGTAAATCAAACAGGGATTTTATACAATTTTAAGTAACTAATTGCATATCGTTTTATTGTGCATTAATGAAAAGAAATAACCATCTGCCTTGATATCTAATGATAACACTTCCTAAAGTTCATGGTGTGGCCATCCCGAGGTTGGGTTCGGGGGTGTCACGACCCCATCCCAAAATAGTAGTGGGTAACGAGTGACTTGACATGCCATCAAGGCAACAAATATTCTGACTTAAACTGTTTCCTCAATTAAATGCAATGGAAATACAATTACATGGTTATGAATCGTAAAATACTAAAATTAAAGGAAATACGTCATCAGAGCTTTCTAAAAGGAAACTTCATTTATATTACAAGTAACAACGAGTTACAACTTAAAACGAAATTTAAAACTTATTACAAGAGAGATAAACATGCTCTATATGATGTAACAAACTTTTTACTTAAACTAACAAAATGATCTCTAAAAGATGAATCTTCCATATAGTCCGTTTATGTTCCCTCCAAGCTTACTTATTTCCTGAAAAATGGTTAGTTATACAACATCAGCTAAAAACCGAGTGAGGTTTAATCTTTAGACATTCCAAGGTTTTGTTCAAAAAATTGATACCTATTCAAATCCAAAGAGTAGACATATACCTATATGGATAGGAATTTTTTGTATAAAATTTTATATGATAGTATATAGAAATGAATAGCACAGAATATAACAGATAGGACAAATCAATTTTCAATATCTTTTTCTTTCAATCATATCATTTTAATGGTCAAGTACACTCTAATACCATATTCTTCAACGCCTTACTTAGGGCATAAAAGTGATAGCCCATCTGGGAAGGTAAGTTAGTAAGAGAGGTCCCTTAGGCCGAATCTTATTTCTAATATTCAATGTCATTTTCAAAACACTTTTTAATCGGTATGTCTATATAGACAAATATAAACATATCACAAGGAATCAATCATCGGTATCATATGAATTTTGAGAATAAAAGCAGTTCACATAATATATATAGTTTTCATAATATCATATAATTAAAACGCATAAGGAATGTCATAGTACTCACCTAGAACAGAAGTTCAAAGCTATAGATACAGAGTCTTGGATCGCTCGTTAATCTTCAGACGAAACTTCTTCTTAAACTTTCCCCACACTTTCTCTCACTATTTCAATTCAAGATTTTGGTATAATTTCTTGTAATCTATGATCCAAAGTCTTTATTTATAGTTTTTCAAAGTTATTTAGGTGTTGACCCGTGTTTGGGTGATAAGACTTTCATTTTGGTGAGTCGCCGTTCACGTGTCGCGTAGCGGAGCAGCCTTGCAGTATTGGTTCACCAAACGGCGAGTCGTGTTTTCACTTTTTCTAAAGAGTTGATGTGTTTTATCCTTTCCTATAAAGGCGACACGTGCGGTGGAGGTGTCCAAAAGAAAGCACGAGGTGGAAAGTAAGAGGTGGAAAGTTATCAAGGGTATAAGGGTCATTTTACACATTAAGAATATTTTAGTAATTTTACACCATACATTTTCAATATTTCTTAGAGGTCCTTGAAATATTTTATTTAAAAAATAGTATTTTATATATTTTCATTTTATTCCTTGAAACTTTCTTTATTAAAAATTAAGTCCCTAAAGTTTCATAAAATTACATTTTCTATCCCAAAACTTATCTTTTAACTTAGGATATACTATTAGACTTTGATTTGATCCATTTTGCTGAATAAAAAGGTCATTCTATGGTGTTTAAGTCGGCCTAACTAGCCTCCCATTCCAACTAATCAAAATCTAACACATGGTGTGGTAATAAGACAAAATACAACTTAAAGGATGGACAGATTTGCCCTTATTTCGTAATTTCAGTATAACTTCTTGTTCGGACCTCCGTTTAACACATCGTTTATTTTGTTACAAACCTAATTCATATATATACAACTCTTTAGTTTTTACCTCAAGCCAATTATTATATTATAATGGTCAAAACTAGTCTCTAATATAAATATTACCGAAAACTTTAAAATTTTATGTTTGTAACTAATTTGATATTTCATGATTTATGAAGGGAGGATTAAACTAAAAATAAGAAATTAATATTATGCATATCACATATGAAATAATACAGCATTTAAAACTATATATGAACATATAAAAGTGGGGTCATTACATCCTACCCTCCTTACAAAAAGTTTGGTCCCCAAACTTTACTTACATTAATTTCCAAACAAGTATGGATATTTCTCCCTTATTTCATCTTCTTGCTTACATATTTCTTATTCAATGGAATGATTACACCATAACACTTTGACCAGTGGAATTACCTTAGTTCGTAATATTTGATCTTTATGGTCCAAAATTTCTATCGAATGCTCAATATATGACATATCTTATCTAACTTGAAGAGGTTTGTGACTTAGGATATGCGTTGGATCTGGGATGTATTTCTTCATCATTGACACGTGGAACACATTATGCACACTAGAGAGTTTAGAGGGTAAAGCTATTCTATATGCAACATCTCCTATCCTTTCAAAGATTTCAAAAGGTCCTATGTATATTGGACTCAATTTCCCTTTCTTTCCGAATCGGATTACTCCCTTTGCTAGTGATACTTGTAAGAACACATAATTTCCTCTTTGGAATTCCAATTCTCGTCGACGATTGTCAACAAACTCTTTTGACGGCTTTAAGCGATTTGAAGTCGGTTTTGTATCAATTTCACTTTCTCTGTTGTGATCTGGATCAATTCTGGTCCCGATAATTTTCTTTCTCCAACTTCTACCTAACATATAGGAGAACGAAACCTTCTACCATAAATTGCCTCATACGGAGCCATTTGAATACTTTCTTGATAACTATTATTATACGTAAATTCCACTGACGGTAAATGATCATCCCAATTCCCTTTCAAATCAAGTACACATTCCCTAAGCATATCCTCTAAGGTTTGAATGGTTCTCTCAGATTGTTCATCCGTTTGAGGGTGAAAAGAGGAGCTAAAATTCAATTTTATTCCCATGGCTTCTTGTAGGCTTTTCTAGAAGCGAGACAGGAATCTAGCATGATTAGAAAGAATTGAAACTGGGGTTCCATGAAGACTAATAATTTCACGCACGTGTGATAAGCACCCAAAATTGGGAAATTTATACCCAAAATAGACGTACTTTAGTTGCTAATTCTCGAGAATATAGGTCTTATGCGCTTAATGTTTATTTTGTAGGTCAAATTGTGCATTGCAAAGTTCAAACGCTTAAATCAAGGCAATTGTGTGCAATATGGTGCTAAATACCTTTTCCCGTGTCCTAGCCTACCATTACCCGAGCCTAAACCTAGCCTAAAGCATCACCCCATCCCGTGTGTGTTTAGTTTGTGTCTTTTTATATTTTTTAGATTTTTAGTTTGAGTCATTTTTATATTTAGGATTTATTTTAGATTTATTTAGAATTTCTAGGTTTATTTTATTAGTGTTATTTTATTTTATTTTGATTTTTATTAGTTTTTAGTTTTTATTAGGATTATATTTTTTTAAGATTCATTTAATTTTAGTTTTATTATATTTTACTTTTTTAGGATTTTAGTTTTAGTTTAATAGATTTTTATTTTTTATTTTCATTTTTATTTCTTTTTAGTTTCATTTTTAATTGAGTCTTTATTTTATTTTTAGAGTAGGAATTTAATTTTTAGATTTTTAGTTATAGTGGTTTTATTTTTTTTATTTTTTTTAAGGGTCCGAATTAACTAAACACACACACAAATCCCACACATTATCCCATATACCCCCATACACACAAACACCTCACCTCTCCACACCATTCTTCCCCTACACCCTACCACACCACATACCCCCTACTTCATCTTCTACCTCCCACCTCTTTCTCTCTCCACAAACCCATCTCTCACCTCCATTATCAACACAAATCCAAACCCACCATATGCACATACCCACAAACCCATCTCTCATCTCTCAACCAACTCAACCCCCAAACTGCCCCTACTCTCCGGCGACGGCAGTCACCACCACCAGCCAAAAAACTCACCCCCGGCGAAACCCCTGCCGACCACATGCTCACCTACTTTCCTCCAACCGGATCCCCGGCGCGTCTCTCCATATCCACCCCTCTCCGGTGACAACCCATAACCCCGGCGCCCACACCCAAGCTCCGGCGTGTCTCTTCATATACACGCCTCTCCGGTGACAACCCATAACCCCGACGCCCACACCCAAGCCCCAGCGGCATCCCACTGACCCGAGCCCCTACCGTCGCCGACTTACCCCCCTTCTACCCCGCTGTCACTGCCCATTTCCGTCCAGCCCCTGTGCAACCCACCTTGGACCCACGAACAAAGTTCGCCCACCTTATAGCTCCGTCCACCACCTGCTGCTGGTGGCCCAAGAAAACCCTTAAACCGGAGAACTTCCTACCCGACCCAAGCACCGGTCCCAAATCCGAAACCCATGTCCAACCATTACCCATTTCCAAAAGCCACGACCTGCCAAAACCAAAGCCAAACACAAAACAAAGCCCCACATGCCAACTTATTCCCTTTTTAATCATTTTACCCAAATACCCCCAACTACCTATTTAACCCAACTTCCCATTATACCCTCTAAAACCAAATATGATTGTGTCACCCCATTTAACCCACATGACCTCAACACACTCACACCTCATGCTCCTCTCACCATTTCCATGCACACTCATGTCCATTCCCAAAAATACCCGTAGCTCCATGCCTATTATAAAAACAAGATGAAGACTCAAATAAAGAGAGCTTTTGATATAGGAATTTTTAGAGAGATAATTGTAGAGAGATAAACACCATTTTGTAAATAGTTTTTGTTTTTATTTTTTTAGAGATTTGGTGAGATTTAATTGTGAGTAATTGAATTGTATGGAAGATGATATAGTTCAAATTGCCAATTTCAAGGAGACTTGTTGAAGATTTGTTCTCTTTCTCTACTCTTTTATTATATATGCCTTTGATTATTTGTTCATCATATTTAATATCATGTTAGGCTAATCCCCTTTCAAGGGGTGGGGGGAAACCCTTATTTGATGTTATTTTAGTTTAATTAGTTTGATTACTTGAAAATTACCTTTGAATATTAATTTTGATCCCTCACCCTTAAATTTACGCCTCGAGAGAGGGTAAATGATTTTCGAGAGAAAATCGAAATTCTAATTATAATACCCATTTTAGATTCGAACTATAGATAGGGTTTTCTTAAGTGGGATATTATAACTTGAATTTCAACTCTAATTTATTTTCTAAGATTTACATAAGTTTTAATTGATCGATCCTAGAGGGTGATTAATTAAAAGGAGTGTAGATCTATTTTCTAGAGTTGTGGGGTGTTAAACTTAATTTTCTAAAAGTTTACTATTAAGATTACATTTGCAATGAGAGTTGATTTGTAATGTTGATATTAATTTGGGAGAATTCAATCAATTAAATTAATTAGTTAGAATAGCTCAAATTTGTGGTGTAATCTCACTCCTTGATTGTTCTCACAATTATTTACCTCACTTTATCTCTTATTTTAGTGTTAGACTTTATTTTACATTTTAGTCATTTTCTAGTTAGGTATTATCATATCACATTTAGTTTAGTTTAGTTTAAATCATCACCTCACCCAATTGTTTTAATATTTGAAAAAGCTAAAAAAAAGTAGAAAAGTGAAAAAGCACAAAAAGAAAATAAAAGGTGAATTACAATTGTGTTCCCTTTGCTTTACCCCCTTGGATGTGGATTGATACTCTTACTTACCTCTGCACTTGAGTTTATATTATTTTATAGGTATTTGAGGTTTTGACTAACGTGGCTTTCAACAACGACACACAAAAAATCAAAGTTATCAACGTGCAACTTAGCTAACTTTTCTAAAGAATGGGTAATATTAATGGAATGAAAATGAGAAGATTTAGTTAACCTATCAATAATTACCCAAATAGAATCATTACCATTTTAACTCTTTGGTAAACCTGTCACAAAATCCATAGTAATATCTTCCCATTTCCACTCAGGGATAGGTAGGGGTTGCAATAATCCTGGTGGTTTTTTATGTTCAGCCTTTACTTGTTGACAAACCAAACACTAAGATATAAATTTCGCTATATCCCTCTTCATGTTATTCCACCAAAATACCTCTTGAAGATCCCTATACATTTTTGTACATCCGGGATGAAATGTGAATCTTGAGCAATGACTTTCCTCCAAAAATTTCCTCTTTAGTTGGGCATCTCATGGCACACACACTCTATTTCCAAACCTCAATCTATCTTCTTGTATCACAAATTCAATTCTCTTACCCTCAATGACTTCTACTCTAATCTTCTTCAGTTGTGGGTCATTTACTTGTGCAATTTTGATCCTTTCCATCAACATGGGTTGTACTTGTAAGTTTGCGATTATTCCTCCTTTGCTATAAATACGTACATCTATTTCCATAATTCTCAAATCCCTTAACAAAGGTTCCTGATTTGTAATGAGACGTGCTAAATTTATTGTAGACTTCCTTCTTAAAGCGTCGGCTACTACATTAGCTTTTCCTGGGTTATAATGAATATTTAAATCACAATCCTTCATTAATTCTAACCACCTCCTTTGTCTCATATTCAATTCTTTTTTGGTGAAAATATATTTTAAACTCTTATGATCGGTATAAATATCACAAGTCTCACCATACAAATAATGTCTCCAAATCTTAAGAGTGAAAGTTACAGCTGCTAATTCAAGGTTATGGGTTAGATAATCCTGCTCGTGTGTTTTTAACTGTCTCGAGGCATAAGATACAACTTTTCTATTTTGCATTAGCACACATCCCAAACCATTTTTAGAAGCATCACTATAAATCACAAATCCCCCTGTGCTGGAAGGAATAGTCAAAATTGAGGCAGTTACTAATCGATTCTTAAGTTCTTGAAAATTATTCTCAACGTCCTCAGACCATTCATATTTCACCTTCCTTTGTGTTAACCTAGATAGAGGTTTGGCAATAATAGAAAATCCTTCAACAAACCTTCTATAATAACCGGCTAATCCAAGGAAACTACGAATCTCTTTCACATTAGTTGGTCTAGGCCAATCTAGTATAGCCTTGATCTTTTGAAGGTCAACCAACACTCCCTCCTTGGAAATGACATGTCCTAGAAAAGAGACACTAGGCAACCAAAACTCACACTTCTTTAATTTCGCGTATAATTTCTCCTTCCTAAGAATTTGCAACACTATCTCTAAATGATTTTCATGTTCTTCAATACTTTTGGAATAAATAAGTTTATCATAAATGAAAACAACCACAATCTGATCCAAATATTTCCTAAACACTCTATTCATCATATCCATAAAAGCAGTTGGTGCATTAGTTAGTCCAAATGGCATCACAATAAATTCATAGTGACCATATCTAGTACGAAAAGCTGATTTTGAAATATCCTCCTCCTTAATCTTCAATTGGTGATAGGATGACCTAAGGTCAATCTTAGAAAATACATGCACACCTTGCAGTTGTTCAAACAAATCATCTATAGTAGGTAAGGGGTATTTATTCTTAATGGTCACCTTATTTAGTTCACGATAATCTATACATAACCTCATCGTCCCATCCTACTTTTTAACAAATAACACTGGAGCACCCCAAGGGGATATACTTGGTCTAATAAAACCCTTATCTAACAGATCTTGTAATTGAACTTTTAATTCCCTAAGTTGGTGGTTTTGAGATTGGTATAGTTCCAGGAATAAGGTCAATTGTAAACTTTATTTCTCTACTAGGAGGTAGACTGGGTAAATCATCTGGAAAATGTTTAGCTATAGGAATATCTTGTAAACTAGTCTCTTTTGTTCGTAAATCAATAACACTTGCAAGGAATCCTTAACATCCCTTCTTAAGAAAACTACAAGCTTGCATTGCAGAGATAATATGTATGGGAGATAGGATCCCAGTTCCTTCAAAACTAAATTCTGGATGGTTAGGAATTTGGAAAGTAACTCTCTTCTCAAAATAATCTACCTTAGCATTGTACGATGTTAACTAATCCATCCCCAAAATGACTTCAAAATATCTTATGTATGAAATTATCAAATCGACGAATAGTTTATGACTACTAACCTCTATAGGACAAGACTTATATACCAATGCTCCCGTCAATAACTCGCCCGAAGGAGTAGAAATGTGTATGGTATGATTCAAGGGTTCAGGAATATTAGGAAAGTGATTAACAAAATGTACAGACACAAATCAATGGGTAGAACCAGGATCAATTAAAACTTGAAAAGGTTGTACACATATAGAAAGTGTACCTGACACTACTGCATTAGAAGCTTTTGCATCAGAAAGATTAAAAACTCTACATTGTCTTCCATGATCCTTGTTGTCATTAAAGGTCTTTGTTGGCGCCTTCCCTTTGTTAGGGTAATATTTCATTTTATGTCCCTTTTGGCCACACCCAAAGAAACTTCCCATCTCCAAGTAACATGGTTGCCCTCTATGAATATTAACATGTCGTTGGAAGCTATCAACATTAAAGGGTTTGTTTACTAAAGGTTGTCCTATATTAGGTATAGTCCTAAAGGGTTTGTTATTGGGGTTCCTTCCTCTTTGTTCTCCAAATTTCTTCTTTCCCTCTCTAACTTGATTATATTCTTCACTATCCTTCTCAGCTATCGTTGCCCTAGCCACCACGTCATTATATGAGGTTAATTTCATGATGGAAATTCGACTACGAATATTCAATCTCAACCCATGTTCAAACTTCTTGGATTTTTAAACATTGGTTATCACAACATGAGGTGAAAAACAGTATAACTCAGTAAACTTTGCCTCATATTGACTAACCGTCATATTTCCTTGAACTAGGCTCATGAAATCAACTATTTTTTTGTCTTGCACCATTTCGGGAAATTATTTCTCGTAGAAGATCACTAAGAAATCATTCCAACCTATGGGATTATTCCTTTCCCCATGTATTCTCTTAGCCATTCTCCACCAATGTTCGGATTCACCTTCTAAAATGAATGTTCCAAATGAAACCCGTTGTTCATCTGTACACTTAAGAACATCGAACATCTTTTTCATTTGCATCACCCAATTTTATGCTTCAGTGGGGTTAGGAGTACCTTTAAAAGATGGCGGGTTCAACTTCTTGAATTGTTCAACAGTACAACTACTTAGTTCAAGATTCCTTGGTGCTCTATTATTCACCTGATGATCCACAATTCTTGTAAAACTTTCAATTTCCTTGTATGCACCTTCCAGTCCTTCCATATTTGAACCACTAGTTCCCGTAGTTGATCTCGTCTTGGTCATTTTCTACAGTCATGGCCAAACATAAGACGTATTATACTATCTCAAGATTGCAGATTAGAAGAATAATTATATATATAAACAATTATATGTAGACTGTAAGACATATGGTGGGTTATCACATAAGTCGGATATTTAATCCTATATCCTATGTATGGAAAATTAAAATCGATAATGTTTAAAACTTATGTCCAGTAGTCTATGGGTTCATAACCTATGCTCTGATACCACCTCTGTCACTACCCCGTCCCAAAATAGTAGTGGGGAACGAGTGTCTTGACAAGCCACTAAGGCAATAAATATTCTGACTTAAATTGTTTCCTTAATTAAATGCAACGGAAGTACAATTACATGGTTATGAATCGTAAAATACTGAAATTAAAGGAATTACGTCATCAGAGCTATCTAAAAGAAAACTTCATTTATATTACAAGTAACAACGAGTTACAACTTAAAACAAAATTTAAAACTTATTACAAGAGAGCCAATATATTCTCTATATGATGTAACAAACTTTTTACTTAAAATAACAAAAAGAGCTCTAAAAGCTGAATCTTCCATATAGTCCGTTTACATTCCCCCCAAGCCTACTTATTTCCTGAAAAATGGTTAGTCATACAACATCAGCTAAAAGCCGAGTGAGGTTTAATCTCTAAATATTACAAGGTTTTGTTCAAAAAATTAATACCTATTCAAATCCAAAGAGTATACATATACCTATATGGATAGGAATTTGTTATATAAAATTTGAGATGACAGTATATAGAAATGAATAGCACAGAATATAACAGATACAACAAATCAATTTTCAATATCTTTTTCTTTCAATCATATCATTTTAATGTCCAGGTACACTTTAATACCGTATTCTTCTACCGTATTATTCCCCAGGTAATTGAGGGTCAATCGAACTTGTTCGTCACAATGCCTTATTTAGGGCACACCAGCAATAGCCCAGCTGGGAAAGTCAGTCAGTAAGAGAGGTCCCTTAGTTCTAATCTTATTTCCAATATTCAATATCATTTTCAAAACACTTTTTAATCGGTATGTCTATTTGGACAAATATAAACATATCACAAGGAATCAATCATCGGTATCAGATGAATTTTGAGAATAAAAGGAGTTCATAAAATATATATAGTTTTCATAATATCATATAATTAAAATGCACAAGGAATGTCAGGGTACTCACCTAGAACAGAAGTCCAAAGCTATAGATACAGAGTCTTGGATCGCTCGTTAATCTTCAGATGAAACTTCTTCTTAAACTTTCCCCGCACTCTCTTTCACTATTTATTTGTAAGCTTTTGGTACAATTTCGTGTAATGGCTGATACAAAGGCTTTATTTATAGTTTTTCAAAGGTATTTAGTTGCTGACACATGTCTGGGTGATAAGGCTTTCATTTTGGTGAGTCGGCGTTCACGTGTCACGTAGCGGAGCAGCCTTGTAGTCTTGGTTCACCAAATGGTGACACGTGTTTTAACTTTTTCTAAAGGATTGACATGTATATTATCCTTTCCTATAAAGGCAACACGTGTGCAATGGAGGTGTCCAAAAGAAAGCACGAGGTGGAAAGCTATTAAGGGTATAAGGGACATTTTACACATTAAGGGTATTTTAGTAATTTTACACCATACATTTTCAATATTTCTTAGAGGTCCTTGAAAATATTTTATTTAAAAAATTGTACTTTATATATTTTCATTTTATTCCTTGAAACTTTCTTTATTTAAAATTAAGTCCCTAAAGTTTCATAAAATTACATTTTCTATCCCAAAACTTATCTTTTAACTTAGGATATGCTATTAGACTTTGATTTGATCCATTATGCTGAATAAAAAGGTCATTCTAAGGTGTTTAATTTGGCCTAACTACCTCCCATTCCAACTAATCAAAATATAACACATGGTGTGGTAATAAGACAAAATACAACTTAAAGGATGGACAGATTTGCCCTTATTTCGTAATTTTGGTATAACTTCTTGTTCGGACCTCCGTTTAACACACCGTTTATTGTGTTACAAACCTAATTCATATATATACAACTTTTTAGTTTTTACCTCAAGCCAATTGTTATATTACAATGGTCAAAACTAGTCTCTAATATGAACATTCCTACCGAAAATGTTAAAATTTTATATGTGTAACTAATTTCATATTTCATGATTTATGAAGGGAGGATTAGACAAAAAATAATAAATTAACATTATCCATATCACATATGAAATAATACAACATTTAAAACTCTATATGAACATATAAAAGTGGGGTCATTACAGGGGGTTCTCCCGAGGTGGACCCATCCATCCTTCCCCTTCCAGTGTGCACGTATGACTACTTCCTTTCTTGGGGCACTCGACCATCGTTGATGTGGGGTGATATGTATAAATGGATTCTCCAGCCTATTTTGCACAAAACCTACTAAAAAAATGTTGTCGCCTCGAGATAACGGCATCAAGGACAATACTGATGCTTACGAAACCAAGTAATTCAGAGGTTCGTGGTCTGAGTTACGGAATGGGAAGGTGTTAGGCCCCCATATCGCCCTTTCGATCTCTCATGGGCATGTGTTAATCTTCTCCTGTTAAAGACCATGAAGTGTGTGCTTATGTGCATAATATAAATGTAAAATGGAATCGCTCAACTCGTATCATAAATAAAGGCGGGGTGAGCCTTAGGAGTGTTCCCAAAATAGTAATACAACGTATAATGTAAGTGTCTGCCTATTCACAAGTCGTTATAGAAGAACGAATGTGTATATCGGACAAGACACAAGCAAGAAAGCATATAAAATATATATAAATATATATATATATATATATATATATATATATATATATATATATATATATATATATATATATATATATATATATATATATATATATATATATATACACACACATTAGGAAATAAGAACAAGGTAACAAATATGTGTAGGAGGAATCGACTTTAGGGATTTACCCTATACGCCTACGTAGCCCGAGGGGGCATTAAAGTCCACGTAGTTCGACAACAATACGAGGTGGGGTTTAACCCATAAATCCAATCGGGGACTTTGCTTATATGTGTGTGTGTGTGTGTAGAAAAAGGTGTTTTAGTGTGAGAAAATGTGATGAGAATTCTCCGTTTGGAATTTACAAGTAAACCCTCTTTTTCTTATTTTTGGGTTTTTTTACGAAAATAAAGTATGTGCAAATACTAATAATAAAAAGTTTGAAATTAAGATGTGTGATGTAATGAAGTAAAGCACTAAAGTGAAAACGAAATAACTAATGCAAAAATAAGAGAATTTAAAGACAAAGAGGGAGAATTGGACCTCCTTATGAAGACTTGAAGTGGATCTTGATTATAGATGCACTGATCTCATGGTGAGATGATGGTGGAATGAGGTAATGGGTGAGAATTTACTAAAAGGAGTATGGAAAGGATGGGAGGAATGTAGAAATGGGTTTTTTAAGAAAGGAAGAGCTTTGAATTCGAGAGAATGTTCTCTAAATTGTTGAGAGGGATGTTCAGGAGTTCTTTTCAAAGTGAGTTCATGGTGTGGTGTCGATTGGCATGGTCCTAGACCTATCTATATACATAGAACCCCAGACACACTTTCGGTAGGCAAGGTCCTGGGGGTACCATTCGGTAGTATGAGATAGGTTTATTGGGAAAATGGTCATAAAATATGAATCGTAAGTCAGAATCGAGCACAGAGTGGACCGTTAGAAAGGCTCTACAATTACCTTTCAGAATCCATTATGCCACTCTCGGGTTTGGGAGTTGACCAAAGTCAAACGGGGCCCAGAAGAGCTTGTTGGTTTCTAGACAGGATATTCTTAGAGGAAACGAATCATTCGTCCAAACCATAAGGCCGATTCACGGACCAAATGGAGCGTTGGAAAGGGTATTCATAGATCTTTAAGATTTCATTTAGCACGATTTGGTTCGGAGAGTTTACCAAGGTCAAACAGGGCCCTAAAGCGCCCGGTGACTCTTCGAAGTAAAATAGGTCGTTCGTCCGTACCATAAGGTTGATTCACACACCGGGTGGACTGTTGGAAAGAGTATTCAGAACCCTTTGAAGATTCATTTAGATTTATTCAAGTTGAAAAGTTGATTGGGGCCAAACGGGGCCCGGGAGCACCCACTGGCCTCTATATCAGTTTTTGGGATAAAATGGACCGTTCATCCAAATCGTAATGTCGATTCATGCACGGGGAGGACCATTAGAATGGGGATTCAGATCCCTTCAAAGATTCATTGAGCTTTCTCTCAGGCGAGAAAGTTTATCGCGGTCAAATGGGGCTCAAGAGAGGCCGATAGCCTCTAGATCAGTTTTTAATAGTAAAATGGCCCATTCTTCCAAATCGTAAGGCCGATTCACGTATAGGGAGGATCGTTGGAAAGGGGATTTATAGACCTTTAAATATTATTTAAGCTTTCACTGAGGTGAGAAATTTTACCGGAATCAAATGGGGCTCGAGAATGCCCAGTGGCCTCTAGATTGGTACTCGGCGTATGACTTAAGGTTTATGGTGAATGAGTGAGTGCTAGGGACCTAAGGAGGTTCTTAGGGGGTCTTAGGATGGGGTTTCTATAGAGATCCCCTCGACGGACGATCTTGGAAAAAGTAAAGGTCGTCGAATCATAGACACCACATCTATGTTGGGAAAGAGGTTTTAGGTCAATTTTGTGGACCTTGAGGGAGAGGTTGATCGATTCAAAGGGTCAAGGTCAGTTTTGAGGACCTAAAGAGACGAAGGTGACCGATTCAGCGGGTCGAGGTCAATTCTAAGGACCTAGAGAGACGAAGATGACCAATTTAGGGGGTCGAAGATGTATTACGATTGGTTCTAAGGGGATAGGGAGACCAATTCAGCGAGTCGAGGTCGATTATGAGGACCTAAGGAGACGAGGATGATCTATTTTAGCGGGTCAGGGTTAATTCTAAAGTTTTGTTGGGGATGACTAATTTTGAGGGTCGAGGTTAATTTCGAGGACATTAAGTTATAACGAATAATTTTGATGGTCAAGGTTAATTATTATAATCTTGAGTTTGGACAACCAATTCCGAGGGTCAAGATTAATTCTACGGACCTAAAGTTGTGATGACCAATTCTGAGGGTCGAGATCAATTCTGAGGACCTTAAGCTAGAAGGACCAATTCTGAGGGTCGAGGTCAATTTTGAGGACCTTAAGTTGGGACGACCAATTCTAAGGGGTCGAGGTCAACTCTGAGGACCTTAAGTTGTGATGAACAATTCTGAGGGTTGAGGTAAAATCTAAGGATCCTAAGTTGTGACCACAAATTCTGAGGGTCGAGGTCAATTATAAGGACCTTAAGTTGTGAAGACCAATTCTAAGGGTCAAGGTCGATTCTAAGGACCTTAAGTTGGGACGACCAATTATGAAGGTCGAGGTTAATTCTGAGGACCTTAAGTTGGGACGACCAATTCTGAGGGTTGAGGTTAATTCTGAGGGCCTTAAGTTGTGACGACCAATTCTACGGGTCGACATCAATTCTAGGGACCTTCAGCTGTGACGACCAATTTTGAGGGTCGAGGTCAATTCTGAGGACATTAAGTTGTGATGACCAATTCTGGGGGTCAAGTTCAATTATGAGGACCTAAAGTTGTGATGATTGATTTTAAGGGTCGAGGTCAATTCTGAAGACCTTATGTTGCAGTGTGGGAGATTGCTCTCCTAAGGAATTTCAGTTACATGTGTTTTCGCTGAGGATTGTGTTATTTTGAGACCCTATTTGGGGGGTGTTTTATATTTGGGATTCCAGTTGGGAATTTTATTAGACTTGGATGCGGGCGCATCGTTGGTTCTTTTTGTGGAATATGTTGAGGATATGTGTGTAAGATTAATCCTGCTGGAGATTACGCTAAGGATAAGAGCGTAAGATTAATCCGGTTGGGGATTTTGAGATATTGTAAAGGGCTTAGTGCTCCAAACAAATGTTTTTCTTGAGGAAAATGAGGTTGTATTTTTAAGGATTTTTTGAGAATTTTTTACGCAATTTCTTCATTTTTCCTAGAATTTTCTAGCAATTTTTGTACAAAATTTAAAAAGAGGTGCCAATGGGCAGTTTTGGGAGGGTACCAATCGATAAGGGCACGGACTCCTAAGCTTTATTGGGAAGATGAAAAGGGCGACTTCCAATCAATATGGTCAAGGGGTTGTCGATATGCATGCCCCTTAGACTTCTATATAAAAGGGGGCGAACCATCCCCATATTTCAGACCTTCAAGTGTTTGAATCTTCTACTTTCTCTATCCAAAAACTATTTCTAAGTCCTTTTTACTCCAAGACTTCAAATGGATAATTCTTCAAATGAGGGATACAATACTGAGTGGTTGGTCGTTAATGATTGGGCTGGCCTAAGGTGGCAGTCTAGAGTGCCCCTTGCTTTGGGTAATGAAAATGCCTTTGATTTGTTTGACCATATAGTTGATAAGCATATCCTACTACACAAGACGGCATACCACCGTTCGTCTAGGGTGAGGAACCCTAATGGCTATTTAAGTACAATGACATTTGGTATTCCATTTTATTTTTCTCTTTGTTCTTTGTTCCAATGAAAGGTTTTCCTTCTTCTTTTGTAGACTGACATTGCTCCTTTGAGCATCGGTCTCGGGGAATGACGAGGTGGAAGGAGGTTTGGGAAAAGCTACCTGATGTGGTGTGCTAGATGGTTTCCTATGCGGGTTTTGTCCATTTGGCGCGGGATTTGGATGAAGCACTGCATTCTACTGCGGTTTTGTGTACTTTGGGGGAGAGATGGTGGGACACTACCCACACTTTTCATCTTGGATTTATGGGGATGATAGTAACTCCTATATAATTTTAGCAGATGATGAGAGTTGATTGTGAGTGGTTCAGATAGTGGTGGACCGCGCACTGAGGGTGACACCGAAGGAGGTGCAGTCGGCGTCGGGGGATGTGGGTAGGATCGTATCTGGGGATTCTATATGCATTTCTACTTTGAAAGAGATGCTCCTGGGGAGGAGGGTGGATGCTACCGACAGGCAATAGGTGAGATAGACAGCCCGTCTATTTATTTTGCTTATGTTGGGTGGATTTTTGGTGGAGAAGAACGGCGACGCCGTTCATCTTTGGTTCTTACTGTATCTGAGGATGATTTTTGATGTCCAGCTGTACGATTGGGGGAGCTTGACTTTGGCGTCCCTTTATTCTTCTTTGGATTCTTTCAGCCAGTGCTACTGGAAGACTTTTACGGGAGCCATGTATCTTTTGGAGGTGACTTTGGATTTACTTTCCTTTTTATGCGTTGTCTTGCATTCTTCTTTTGCTCTACTTTGGCTAATTCATGTCTTTTGTTGACATGGTTCTATGAGATGATAGGGCACAACACATGGTTGATATCCCTAAAGGATGAGGACTTGGGTTACTTCTATTGGATGTTCTCGTGGAAAAACTCCAACCATCGATCAAATTAATATTTATCTTTGGCAGACGTGCGATGGGTTCTGAACGCCCTGACGAGCGATCAGGTTATCTTTCATATCTTCTGATTTTTCCTCTAGCATTTTCATTTCTTAAGTAGATATTGATTCTTTATTGGGGATTGTAGGTGACCTTCCACCCCTGGAGGGTGACTCCACAGGATACATAAGTGGCAATCCTACATGCGCTGATGTGACAGTTGATCGCGCATGAGTTTGGATACGTCTGGTACCTAGGGGAGAGGGTGGTGAGACAAATTGTTTAGGAGGAGGTGGATGTCCCACCGTCGATGCCCCTATGTACATAAGGCGGGTGAGGGATATGTCAGATAATTCCCAGGCGACAGTGTTGATCGGTGAGCCCTATATGCACTATACGGATACAATAACGAGCTATGATTATCTAGATTTCGTGATGAGTTGGCTGATGCACGCCTGCATCTATGATGTGGAGAACATGCCTCCTCCTACCACGGCTTCAGGTAGGGGTACGAGCTTGCTAGTGGGATCGGCCCACAGTGCAGGTGGTGGCACATTAGCGGCGGAGGCGGTAAAGGAGGCTCTGATCATTCAAGTTACTCCCCCTTCCTATAATTTTCGATTGATTAGTGGGGAGTCACTGAGCGTGTCTCACCATCTGAAGGCATCAGTGTCTGGGTTGACGGGGCTTACAGATGAGGCCCTCTAGCCTGAGGTATATCCTATCTCTTTCTCTTTTATGTTGATTCTTCTTTGCTTCATTACGAACTGGTTTGTCTTTTGCTGTTTCTTGTTTACTTACATTATGATCGGGTACCGACCAATGGGTTACGGGATATCAAAGACTGGATGGCCTCCGTGTTAGATTATATCAAGAAGTCATCTCCTTCATGCTTTGTATCGTCTGCCACCTCAAATAAAGGTTCGAGTTCTGGAAGTGGAGGATCCACCGCTCATCACAGGGGAAAGCGCATTCGTCGTGGGGATTGAGGGCTTGAGAGGGGAAATTAAGGGTTCTAGAGAAGTCCTGTTTGTATTTTCTATTTTTTTCTTTCCTATATGCAAAATGTAACCAAGTGAAGAAAAATATATATGAATAATAAGCATTTTCCTTTTTTGGCATTTTTCTTGATTTAATGACCTATCCTATATGTGCTTTTAATTTTCTGCTGAGAGTTTTTATTTTAGGCAAAGGTAGAGAAAATTATGGAAATGATAATGAAAGGCAAAATGTTTATTTATTTAGAACAGGGGGGTAATAGAAGATTTTTTTGAGTAAGAATTTATTTTGAGAATTAAAAATGATTTTTTTCTTGAGAGAAAATGAGTAAATAACTCGGGGGTAATTTTTCAAAAGGAAGATTTTTCTGAAATTGATTTTGATAAAAGAGGAAATATGGAATTTTCCAAAATAAGGGGGTTGTCGATCGGCATACCCCTTGACTTGGCTATTGGCTTGGGGTTCAAGTCAAATCGTCCCTTGGACTTAATTGCACTTTCCTGCACATCAGAGTACTCCTATAGGGCTGAAATTTAATCGAGTTTCAAGAGCTCTTGTCTTTTGTCAAGGTTTTTTAGTATAAAAGGAGGGGTGCGGGATATACTTTCTCCACCAATACCCACATTTCTCTTCTTGCGTCATATTTCCTATTATCAGATGGCTCTTCCCGTGTATGAAGGATTTTTCTCCTTACCTTGATGGTCTGGAGGACATGTGCTTATACAATGTGGACTACGATGCTTTCAACCTGCATCGGGTTTCTCTATGGCATAACCGAGCCATAGACCGGAACCTGTTAGCAACGATGGTATAACTCTAGTAACCTGAGGACCATGTTTTCCATTTTATCCTGGATGAGGTCTGTCCCACCTATGAGGAGTTCTCGGACATATTGGGGGTCATACCTAGTGTGGCAGCGGCTATGCCCGATCTTTCCCATACTCCCCGAGCATTTCAGGAAGAGTTGCTTCACATTTCTCCTTTAGTGGATCAACCGTTAGTTACTGGAGGGTCTATTTTTCTTCAGGCAGTTATGTATTCAGTGCGCTTGAGGGGTTTTGAGGATGCTGGCTTTACCGGAGCTATCGGCTTGGGCCTTACTGGTGATATGGGACTTGATAACGGATCCCTAGGTGGTTGCGATAACGGCATGGATATTTTACCGCCATAATCCCATGATAGTGGTGCTGGCTGAGACCTTGAACGACCTGAATGATTGGAAGGAGGTCCACTCTAACTTTCTGAGGGGGAGCCCAGTAATGTTGTTTATGTGGCTTACAAAGAAGTTTCGTCTGGTGGCCCCTCCTGAGTGTCCCTTAGCGGTTGGGCCCAATTTCTTTATCTGGCCTTTCTTCAGCTTCGGCCCATCTGTAGAGAGCAGGGTTAACTAGTTTATAGAGCATGGAGACCGGTGTATTCACTGGTCAGTGCCATGGTGGGGGACTTACAACCTATCTTGTAGCTTGGAGAGTATTTGTATGTGTGGTTGGTGACCCTTCAGCAGACTTCGTTCTATTTCCCCTGGCAGCTTCAGCGCCAAGTCGGGTGGGAACAAATTGTTCTCCCTCGCATAACAAACTTCTTCCCAGTGGAAGATTTGATTGAATCACAAAGAATGCTGCTGGGTTGTTTGTGGCAGCGCCGTCAGCCGTCTATTCGTCTGTCACAGTCCGTGGGAGGGGTCGACATATGTTTGGGGACTACTTAAAATGGTTATGGAAGTGGGTAGTAGAGAAAATCATGGCGGAGGAGACTGATTAAAGGAGGTTTATTTCCTTTGACACCATAAAAGGCGTAGTTGTGGTTCTATCCAGGCTTGCCAGGGCGTACCGCTCCATGAAGCGCATATGAAATGTCAACTAGGAGTGAAAAACTTGGGGACCTCCAAGGGCTAGTAATAATAATGAAGCGGGATCATCCGATAGTTGAAGGCAATGTTTTGTGAAGCTTGGTATTTTTTATGAAGCTATAGTAATTTTGGTGGTTTGTGTTTTTAGGGTTTGGAATAATTTTTGTTGTAACTTGGTTCAGGGTTAGGTTTGTTTAGGAATGGTTCAATCAGTTGAAAGGGGTGGTTTGTTTAACTCCCTTCGTTGATACTTCATGTAACAGCGTTATATTCCTTAATAGAAATAAAAATTTATTTTGATCACATTATCTTATGCTTCTTGAAGAATTTTGCATTTCAATTATCTATATCGATCGCTAAGGCATACATAATCCTTTTCGTCGTGTAAATGATAAAATGGACCGCCATTCTCTAAGGTTAGAAAAGAATAACATTTTATAAAAAAGAAGGGGATCAGACCCATGTATGGCGTATGGGTTGCCTACATATCTCTGGGGGGGTTGAAAATTTTCATGAGTTTTATTTTGAAAAGAAAAGGTTTTTGAGAGGATCAGGTCCCACGTAGTTTTGGGTAGAGAATGTAGATATTTTTTTAGAATGGAAGAGGAATGAGAAGATTCGTAACGCATCGAGATTTCGAACTAAGGGTAAAATTTCTTGAGACGGTCCACGTTGACTGGACGCCCCATCTCTTCTCCATTGAGGTCTATAAGCATAGCGGCGCCTCCTGAGAGAATTTTCTTCACGATGTAGTGGCCATTCCAATTCGGCTTGAATTTACCTCTAGGGTCCCAGACGGTTTATATGATTTCTTTAAGGGCGAGGTCTCCTTACTGAACACCGCGGTCCTTGACTTTTTGGTGGAATAATCGCTCTATTCGGCGATGGTACCCCTATATATGATATAGAGCCTTCAGTCTCTTTTCATCCAAGAGTGATAATTTATCCAAGGGACTCTGATGCCATTATTCTTCGCTAACTCTGCTCTTGAGTATGATGCGAAAGGATGGTATTTCTAGCTCAATAGGTAGGACTGTTTCCATATCGTACACTATAAGAGTAAGGGGTAGCCCTAGTAGGCATTCTTATTGAAGTGTGGTAGACTCAAAGGGCATAAGAGATTCGGTCGGCCCAATCTCTGCAACTCTCAAACATCTTGTTGTTTATGGTTTTGAGGCTTTTATTGGTGGCTTCAATGGCACCATTGGTTTAAGGTCGATAGGGATAAGATTTGTGTCTCTGAATCCCGTACTCGTCGACTAGTTTTGTTATCTCAGCTTTAAAATAGAGCCCATTATCTGACACTAACTCATGAGGAACTCCGTATCAGCAGATAACGTTCTTTCTGATAAACTTGGTCATTTTCTTGGCATTCAACAGCATGTATGACTCGGTTTCGAGCCATTTGGTGAAGTAATCAATGGCGACCAGGATGAATTCGTGATCATTGAAGCTTTGGGGAGTAACTTTCCCTATGATGTCTGTAAAGACATATTTTATAAATGTACAGGTTAGTATCCAGGTATTTCAGTTTTATCCTAGATCTCAACTACCACTTCAGTCGGCTCGATCGGCACGATCATATCTTGACGGCCTCAATTCGAATTTTGTGTCCCACGTTCCCATCATCATAAATATCGTGTGTTGTGATCATTATCTACATCGTGGATTCATGGTATTGATTTTTCGAATTCATAATTCTTTTATACAGGAATAGAAAGAAAGCAAAATCCAGACCGATCCGGAGCTGAAGATAATTAAACTGATCTGGGTGGTATTTTTAGACAGAAAATGTCTTCTGATCATACCGATCCGAAGAAAGAGAGACGAATCGATCCAGTTGGTAATTTGATACAAGAACAGTCATATGTCCGAACCGATCTGTTTAAGAAGAAAATCAAACTGATCTGGATGACCTAATCGATCCGATGATCCTTTTCGAATCGGTCCAACAGGCTCAGAAAAATCTGGCGCACCCGATTTTGTTTGCCTCTATAAATTCCCACTTCGGAGATGTTTTTATTTAAGACTTTGAGGGAAAACTTTATTAACCTAATACGTCAAGTCTTCATATGTTTCAAACACAAACACAAACACTCATAATCATATGGGTGGATCATTCTAAACCTAGTCATACCCATTCGTGGAGCATCTTGTGTTGAGAAGAGGGTTCTCTACACTACTGAACTTGGAGCGTCTTGAGGGAGCTCTTACCGACGACAGCGAACTGGTGCCTGAGGGTCTTCACTTTTCAAACTGTAATTGCTTTATATATGTAAGTGTTTACGAACCATATTGAAATAAAAAGGTTTTTCCCCTTTGGGGGATTTTTCCTAATTTGATGTGTGTGATTGATCCTTGCTTAATGTGAATATGTTGAATGTCTAATCAATCACCTTTAGATGCAAGACTTTGGTGTGTGTGTAAATCTGGATATTTAAAAATTGGATTAATTTAAATTAGTTTCTACGGTTGAACAAAAAGCGCACTCTAAAATTGGTATCAGAGCCAATTACATAATTTCACCGTGTAATTTTTCGCAAAGTTTTTTTTTAATATCAATTCTTTAAAAATTGATTTCTTGAAAAGGCGTTTGTTCAAATGGAAAAATCATTTAATAAAATTCCAGTTTTAACGGGTCTAACTATGCATACTGGAAAGCCTGTATGAATTCTACCCTTAAAGCCATTGATGAACGTGTATGGATTCTTGTTGAAAATGGGTGGACACCTCCCATCGTCACTGTTGAAAATGTGACAAGTTTAAAATTTGTGGCACAATGGACCGAGGATGAATTTAAATGGTCCACGTATAATTCTAAAGGGCTTGGTGCCATTTTTGGATCCGTCACTCCTAACGAGTTTTGACACATAATGACGTGTACCACGTCTAAAGAAGCATGGGATATTCTTCAATTTGCTCATGAAGGCACGAACGTTGTTAAAGAATCAAAACTGCAAAACCGAACTACATAGTTTGAGAATATAACTATGCTTAAGGCCGAATGTTTTGATGAATTCTATGCACGATTGTCTGATATAGTTAACACTCACTAGAAGAAAAAAATATTTTTACAACGGCTAAAAAGTGTCATAAAAAGCTATTTACATCACTTTTAATCATAATTAAAAGCGTCTTAAAATCCACCGTCATAAAAAATTCAAAAAAACGTCTTAAAAAGTATATCCTTTTAAGACGCGTTATTTACAAATGTTGCAAACAATTACAGAAACGTCTTAAAAATAAAACCTTTTAAGACGTTTTATTTACAAGGGTTTCAAAAAATTCCCTCAATAGTTACCAATTGCCGAAAAGCGTCCTAAATATGTTTTTATAGGACGCTTCACTTGAATACATATCCATATATTACATTCGAAAGTTGTCCTACGAAATAAAATCAACACAAATATTTTCAAAATCAAGTCTAACTAGTCATATCCATATATACATTCAAAAGTTGTCATGCCAATATCTACATCCAAAAGTTATTCTACCAATATATACAGGTCATGTCAATATCTACTTCCAAAAGTTGTCCTATCAATATATTCCAAAAATTCTCCTACCAAAGTAATCCATACATTAAAAAAAAGTATTTGTTCCAATTACATTTCCATCCAAAATCAGTTAAAACTAAAAAAATTCACCTCAAATAAACTAATATAAACCAAATATGTCATCGACATTCCATTACAAATGTATGCTCCATTATTTCTTTACAAAACCACTTTCCATAAACCTACAAAAAAATAAAGGAAATATTATAATCACTCGCAACAAGAAACCAATTCATGAAAATCCATATATCCAAAATAACTACATAATACCATTAACTAGTTCAAATAAATATCACGCGTATGAGGGAGAGGGGGAGACTTACTATGCTTTGAGGTTCCTTAAAATGAATTGAATGAAATCAACTCGTATATAATCTATCTCATCCTTTGTGTATGTCTCTTTCTTAGATAGCATGCTCATCTTAAACAATCCAATAATAAATTATCAGTTTTTTAGACATATATTAAGAGATGATGAAAATAAATCTAATTAATTACGTTTGAATCAATAAACTTCGAAGGACTCCCTATTAATTCTTTCATGTATTTCATCACATAGTATCCGTACTCAATATTTGTAGGTTGTTTAGGGCACTAAATGACACAAGAACTAAAATATTAGTAATAGGAAGTGAAGGAAGAAATATTACAATATTTATAATATTTATTTACCTTTACATCCTTCCAATGTGGTATTATGGGTCGTTTATTTCCATCAAGAGCCAGTGGAATGAGCCGACTACAAAACAAGAATTTTATGATTAATTGTAAATAATGAATTATAGTCGACCAAAGTAGAGATGAAACTTTACTCACGCATTGAAATAGAACTTAGTTGCTTCATCACTTGGGTGACGTAAAGGGTCCAACCAATAAACACTCATCGAAGAGCAATCAATGACAATCAAAACCCAATGAAAACTACAAAAGAATAAATATAACATGAATATATTATGTATAAATAATTAATAGTCAAAATATTAAAATGTAACAAAATCAATTAATACTCATATTTCTTGAAGGTTGTAAGGAACAAAATATATATGATTTCTGCTTGCATGTTCCAATCTTTTAGTGAGAAATTGAGATACATTCACATTGGAGGTAGCACTAATGGATGAAGGATTGATAAATTTAATGTTTTCTCGAGAGCTTGGAAACTTATCATATAAGTGCCTACATAAGAAAATAAATAAATTTTATGGAAAAATTAGGGAGTGATTGAAAAGAATTTTAATCTCATGTCTCATATATGCAACAATAATTGTGACATCTATGGGTTTCATCGTACAAAACTCAAACAAGTCATTCTTGAAGACAAAGGTCTCGAAATTATTGTTGATACGAAAATTAGGCAGCTGACGTGGCCTAATCATATAAAGACATGTGTCATCTTACGTGGTAAATGACTAAAAGCACCGAGCTACATATCACCCCGAGGAACATAGCATGCCGACCTACTCAGCATGCAGAGCATCTGGACAGGAAGATCAAGAGACGACTACACATTCAATGAACATAGGATTTAATGAACATTCTTATTATACAGATGTATATGTCTATTAAACGACTGCATCTTGTCTATTCATACTGATAGCCCCAAGGCTATAAATACATTGTAACACTCCCCATAAGCGGGAAATTAATCTCTGGTAATCATCATCGAGATTAAGGCACACATTGGCAATACAAGAACAGTGGACGTAGGCCAGTTATTATTGGGCTGAACCACTTTAAAAATCTATTGTCTTATTTTCTTTATTTTTTCATCTGTGATTAATTAATTAGATCAAATTAAGTTTTTTACATCAACGGATTGGCGCCGTCTGTGGTAAACGACTATACGTAGCGTTTTTCACCAAAACTTTATTACTGATGGCTGAGATCCCAGAATCCAGCGCTCGGAACAATACCGGGGGCCCTCCAAATCCCTCTGCTCCCCCAACTATCAATGAACTTATGGGAATAGTAGCCAATCTAGCCCAAGGGCAAACGGCTATGCAAGAAACCATGAGGCAACTCATTCATACTATTCATAACGGGTCACCTACTCAGTCAGGTCAACAAAGCATTCAACATAATACCCATCTGCCATCCTCAAGAACTAGACGTACACTATTCCCTGATGTTTCTCAGCCCCGGTGCAGTAACTCTCATCATACTGAGAGGCCCAGTGACCCGTCATATCAACCTGGGCGGATGTCACTTATAAGAGCTACAAATTCTAGACAAAGTGTTAGCTTAACTCCCGAGCAAACAAGCGCTTTGGAAAGGTTGAGCAAAGTCTCCCCCTTTGACCGTTTGGGCCCTAGGAGGAATAGAAATCCCCCTAAGATTGCGTCGAGGAATTCTCAATGACCAACCGGTCTAAGGGAAGGTTCTTCCCAATCACACCTAGTCACTCATAACGAAAGATCCTAAGAGGAGAACTCAGCGCGTTCTGTTTCTCGGTCAAATAGGCGTGAGGTGGGAAATGACGCGTGGAAAGGCTCCATTCAAAGATTGGAGGATCGGTTAGGGAAAATGGCTAAGGCCAAGAACCTTCTCCAAAGAACTTTTACCCAAGGATCACCTTTCGTGCAAACGATAGTGGATTTTCCCACACCATCAAAGTTTAAAGCTCTGGTAGTGACGCCCAAGTATGATGGAAAAATCGATCCCTTCCTCCACATAGAGCAGTACCAGGCTGCTGCGGATATTTATGCAGTTCCCGATGAAATGAGGTGTAGGGCATTCTCAGGAACCATCACTAGGTCGGCCCAGATATGGTACAACAATCTTCCTCGAGGAAAGATTGCTACTTTCCATCAATTGGCAGAGTTATCCATGGCAGAACTGATGGCAAAGGCAACCAAGATCATGAATGCCAAAGAGGCCATGGCTGTGAAGAAGAACCCTGGAACTAAAGTAGAGACCGAGGCTGAAGGTACAACCGAGAAGAAGGACTAAAAGCGCAATGGGAATGGTAAGCGACCAAAAGGCGAGGAGGCATTTGAGCAGTTAAAGAAGTATGGGAATTACACGCCTTTGAAGGTGGATATAGACCATATTCTAGAAGAGATCAAAAACAGCGAGGAGCTAAATTAGCCAGAGAAAATGAGGACAGACCCCGATAAAAGGGATAAGTCCAAATATTACGAGTTCCATAGAGATCATGGCCATACGACCAAGCGCTGCATAGCTCTCCAAAATAAAATCAAAGTGCTCATTAGACGAGGAAAACTGAGTAAATTCATTGATCGTCAGAATGGTGGGAAGACTAATTAGAAAGGAAGATAAAGGTCTAAATCTCCTCGTCGAACAAGAGAGGACAAAAAGAGAAACCACGAAGACGATACTAAGGATGACCTCGACCTCCCCAAAAGGCCAAGGCAACCCGAACGCAAGGTATTCTCAATCCATTTTGGGTCATTTGAATGTAATGTGATTACAGGTGGCGATGCAGGAGGAGGAGATCATAACGCTGAACGAAAAGCTTACCTTAATGAGGCGCAAGCTTGTTCTTACATACAGCGTATAAATTTAACTGAGGATGATCATCCGAGGAAGGTGAATAGGGCAAACTAGTTATCGGTTTCTCCAAAAATGATCTTTCTGGTGTACTGTATCCTCACGACGATCCTTTAGTGGTCAAGATGAGAATTAAGGATATAGTGATTTCGCGTGTATTGGTGGACAACGGTAGCTCTGTAGACATCATGTTCTATTCCTGTTTTGATAGTTAAATTTGACGTTAGCCCAATTGGAGCCATATCATCGGCCCCTCCTCGGTTTTATAAGAGAGAAGGTCTTTCCACTTGGGATGATCAAGTTGGACATGCTAATGGGCACCTGGCTCGCCTGCAGAATAGAAAAAGTGCGCTTTTTTGTAATGGATAAGAATGTCCAATCAACCTACAACATAATTATGGGAAGAGTATGCTTGAAGAAGTTTGAGGCCCTACCATCCACGGTACACCAATGCTTGAAGTTTCTAACCAATTTTGGAGTTAGAATTGTGAAAGGCGACCAGAATGTAGCTCGAGAATGTTACTATACATCTGCCGAGCAGGAGGGACTGGAGGAGGCAACGAATAAATCCACCACCTACCAGGTGGATGAGTATGAAGAGGCAAAAATCGAGACTTTGGACCCTAGAGATGAGTCTCAACTTGTAAAGGGCTAAGTCGTCGAAACTACAGAGAACATCATTCTGGATGATGAACGACCAGAACGAACAACTCAAATCAGCGCTTCCCTGGATTCGTTCATAAAACATGAACTAGTGGCATTTTTACGGCACAAAAAGTAAGCTTTCGCATAGAGTCATGAAGACATACCAGGTATAGACCCGACCTTCCTATGTCATGAGCTCAATGTTAATAAGGAGGTCAAGCCAATAAAGCAACGCAGAAGGGTATTTAGCCCAGAGAAAAATCAGGCAATCCAGGAAGAAGTCGAGAAGATACAAAAGGCCTCCTTTATCGAAGATGTCAGATACCCCAAATGTCTAGCCAATGTTGTTATGGTAAAAAAAAGAATAACAAGTGGAGGATGTGTTTGGATTTCACTGATCTCAATAAAGCTTGCCCAAAGGATCACTTTCCCTTTCCCCGAATTGATCAGCTGGTGGACGCTACCTCAGGGCACGAGTTATTGAGATTTATGGATGATTACTCCGGTTATAACCAGATTAAGATGAAACCAGAAGACGGGGAGAGTACTTCGTTCATTACCCCAAGGGGAACATACTGCTATAATATCATGCCATTCGGACTTAAAAATATAGGCGCTACGTACCAGAGGTTGATGAATAAAGTCTTCGCAGAGCAAATCAGAAAAAATATGGAGGTTTACGTCGACGATATGCTAACTAAGAGCAAGAAAGCCGCCGACCATCTAGATGACCTCGCCCAAACTTTCGATCAGTTAGAAAAATATCAAATGAAGATGAATCTGACGAAATGCATATTTGGTGTAGGAGAAGGCATGTTCCTCGAATATATTATGAATCAGCGAGGGATTGAAGCGATTCCAAAGAAGATCAAAGCCTTGATGGAATTGCGATCTCCTTCTACAAAGAAGGAAGTACAAAACCTCACAGTCCGTGTCGCAGCTCTTAATAGATTTGTGTCAAGAGCAACGAACGGATGTCTCCCATTCTTCAAGATTCTCAGGACAACTTTCGAGTGGAACGATGAATGCGAGCAGGCATTTCAAGAATTGAAGAAATATTTGGGGACTCCTCCACTGTTATCCAGGCCGGTTATAGGCAAAAGATTGTACTTGTACCTGGCTGTATCGAAGAGCGCAGTCAGTTTGGCATTGATAAGAGTGGAGAATGGAGTATAAAAACTCGTGTACTATACCAGCAAAGCATTCTGAGGTGCAGAAGTTAGATATCCAAAGTTGGAAAAGCTAGCATTATCTCTAATAGAGGCGAGTAGGAGGATGAAACCTTATTTCCAGGCCCATACCATAGTGGTGTTCACTTATATGCCACTTAGACAGGCCTTACACAAGCCAGAAAAGTCCGGAAGACTAATGTATAGGGCGGTCGAACTGGGTGAGTGTGATATTATTTATGAGCCAAGGTCCTCACTCAAAGGGCAGGTGGTGGCCAATTTCCTCACGGAATTCACTTACCCAAATACTCTCGACCAGCCAGAGCCTAATGCAGAACAACCCTTGGGCGTTACGGGATCATCAGGGACAGTACCCGATCAACTAGCGTCGACAAATTCATCAGAAGAGACGAATAACGAGCGACAAGCGTCATCGGGTAACGATCCAGTAATGGAGAATAATAAAAGGAAGTCCCAAATTTTCCATCAGGGAACCTTATCGGACAAAGAGTTTGATAATGAGATACCTGTGTGGAACTTGTATGTGGATGGCTCCTCATGTGCAACAGGAAGTGGAGCTAGAATAAATTCTTAACATCCCTGATGGATTGGATATTGAATACGCTCTGCGCTTTCAATCTAAAGCCTCCAATAATGAGGCCGGATATAAAGCCATGATAATGGGCCTCACTCTAGCAAAAACTTTGCACGCAGAGCAAGTAACCGTGTTTAGTGATTCACAACTAATTGTAAATTAAATTCTAGGGTTGTACGCAACGAATGGAGACTTGATGTCAAGATACTACGCCAGAGCTAGGGGGATTGTGTCCACCTTCACTGCAGATTCGGTTGGTCAGAATACCAAGATTGGAGAATGCCAGGGCTGACGCATTAGCTCGGCTAGCCTCAACTACTCGCACCGAGCTACAAAGAATAATTCCTATCGAGATATTGGCCGAACGGAGCATAGATGAAGATTTCATGGTCAAATTAATTACCCTAGATTGGGGACCATCCTAAATAGACCCTATCAGGGCATATATCGAAGAAGGGACTATACCAATTGACTAACTTATAGCCAAGAGGCTGAAGTTTAAGGCTGTTCGATACGTACTGAATAATGGCATCTTGTATAGAAGGGGTATCACCGCAAGTCTACAGAGATGTGTGCATCCCTCGAAAGTTAAAGATCTGATTGAAGAGGTCCATGAAGGCTCTTATGGAGCTCATGTGGCAGGTCGGACTCTCCTATAGAGGATAACAATGCACGCATATTATTGTCTAATGATGAGAGCTGATTGCACTGCCTACGTGAAGAAATGTGATAGGTGCCAACATTTCTCTTCAGTCTGAAGAACCCCTTAGGCATTATCAACACCCATCACATCCCCCTGGCTATTTGCTATGTGGGGCATAGACTTGGTTGGGCCTCTGCCAACCACCAAAGGAAGATTCAAATATCTGGTAGTAGCTATTGACTATTTCACCAAGTGGGTTGAGGCAGAATCTCTTATTGATATGTCGTATGAAAAGGTTTACCAGTTCAATTGGAAGAGCATTATCTGCAGGTATGGTCTACCACATGCTTTCATTACTGACCATGGTACCCAATTCGATAATGAGGAATTCACTACATATTATCGCCAATCCAATTTTCAAAAGATCCATTTTGCACCAGGCCATCCCCAGAGCAATGGACAAACTAAAGTGATGAACAGGACTTTACTGAACAGCCTAAAGAAATGACTAAATCATGCAAAAGGAAACTAGATTAACGAGCTACATTCCGTGTTATAGGCATATCACACAACTCCCCGAACAGCCATTGGAGAATCACCCTACATGCTTGCCTTTGGAAGTGAAGCAGTTATTCCCGTCGAACTGGGCTTGCCAACACACAGGGTGCTTAATTTTAACTCTCCTATCAGTGATTTGATGCGATGCTTAGACCTGGACATGCTCGAGGAAGTTAAAGAGGATGCGGAAATTAGGAACGCAACCTACCAACAGAGAACAGCCATGTTCTACAATAAAAGAGTGAAGAAATGTGAACTTAAGGAGGGGGATTATGTGCTTAAGAAGGTGATTCAGAAGCATAACAAGCTAGAGTCTAACTGGCATGGGCCCTACCGAGTAACTACAGTTGTTCGCCCTGGGACTTATAGAATAGCAACTCTAGGAGAGGAATTTAAAAATGCATGGAATGCGGAGCATTTATGCATCATTTCGTGATAAGCCACATTGTTGGCTACAGCACGGTCAAGCAAACACTTCAAGTATTGGTATGTATAAACGTCTTGCTCGGAAGCATCGGATCTAAGGATATCAGTTATCTGGGCTTCGGTAAAATCTGCGTGACCCGCTTTGAAATAATCATTACATTTTTTTCATCAACTCTGTGTCATGAGCTGATAAAAGTTACATCCTGGAAATAAACTAGCATGGAAAAATAAAAGCACGTCAATAATGATACAAACAAGAGAAAATTAAGGAGAGATTCGGATTAGACAACAACAACCCATTTTATTGATCATAAGAGGAGAAAGTACAACCAAAGTTATAAGAAAGAAAGAAAATACAGAAGAACAACATAAATAAAGAGCCGAGCAACGCTACACCTTCTACTTATTTCCTATAATATCATCAGTAGGTTTGGATGAGGAGGTCGATTGCTCGGGAGGTCCTTAGTGTTGCTCGGTAAATATTGATACTTATTGAACCTGCTCGGAGGGCTGAGGATCAGTAGCAACAGAGGCTTATTCTACTATCATCATGGAAGACTCATCAGATGCAGCTTCATCTTCTTCTTCCTCATCAATAGTATAAGGAGGGCCATGAGTGTGTCTCTGAAATAACTCAGAATCGTCCACAACACTCAACTCTTTTAATACTGCGACCCATCCATCCCTGAAGTACTTCAGACTTGCGTACTCCATCTGGCAAGTAATCGAGGTTAAAGCTCTATTCCACCCTTTATCCCAACCAGAGTTAAACGATTTCTTTACCGCGACTTTTCACTTCGTCTTCTCAAAAGAAGCTCGTTCCTCGGCAAGCCTTACCTTCTCCTCAAGTTCTTTCTTACGTCGTTCAGCCTCTTCAAGCTTGCCATCTGCCTCCTTCTTGCTGACAGCAAAAACCTTCAATTTCTCCTCCAACTCCTTGGAGGCATTTACAGCTTGATCACGAGCTGACTCTACAAAAATAAGTTTCTTTTCCCAGGCAGCCTTATCCTCATCGTATTTCTTTTGAGCATCCTTCAAGGCTTGAGATAACCCAGCAAAAGATTCTTCAATTTAACTGGACGAAGTTACAACCTTAATGGCCTCATCTCTCTCCAGGATCCTAATAAAGCACGTCTTAAACTGGAAACAAGAAACGAAGCTCAAGTTAGAATGTGAATACAGTATATGAGAAGAAGTGTTAGGAATAATGGCACTTACTAATGCAATATGTTAGGCCGCAAAATCAACGACCTTCTCCTCTGAAAGGGAACCGACATCTCGATAATCTGGATGGTCCAAGACTTGATCAAAGCCCTGGCCAAACTCGGAGTAATAAAAGCTGGAGCACTAGCTCCCGAGGAAGGACCCCCAAGGTCAGAGGGTCGAGTAACAGCTTCTACAGGTCTTTCTGCGAGACCTATCCTCAATCTCCTTAAAGGAGCATCTTCAATCAAAGATGTTGCCTCTTCTTGTGCAATAGCAGCACCTTCAATCAAAGGTGTTGCCTTTTTTGGGACAGCAGGAGGTCTCCTGCCAGCTTCCTTGACAAGTAAAGTTATTCCTTTGGAGGAAGTACCATCCACTTTCTTTGTCCCTTCAACTGGGATATCTCATTTGCTCTTCTTCGCCCCTTCAGTATCAGGAGCATCCTTGGTAAAGAATGCAGCCATTCTTCTCTTCCTCATCATCAAATCAGTAATAGATGTACCCAAATCGGAGGAAGATTCTTCTATGTCTGCTCGATGAGTGGGTACTTAATCAAGATCAATTACCACAGGAGGGGCAAGAGGACGAGCAATGAAGGAAGAGGTGGTATTTTTGTATCTCAGCAAATAGAAAACAGCTCTAATATGCTCCCCAGAAATTGATTGGTGCAAGCCCCAGATAAGTTTTAAATCTTTTATATTGATATCGCTCTCTTTTGGGGGGTTTCTTTTGTTGTCAACTGCAAAAACAAACATGAATATCAGTGACGCGTTTTATCAAATGAAAACAGAGATAAAATGAATAATTGAAAACAACCTATCCCATTGCCATAAAGTGGACATCTGGGACCTTAGTACACATCTTTTCCTTTTAATGGAGGGTGTTGCCAATTTTTCATTACAACCCAATGATCAAAATAGTCCCTATTGGCATCGGGAAGATTGGCTACTAAAGCTCTATCCGAAAACCTAGCTTTTAAATAAAATGTGGTATCGCTAGTAACCCATTTATAATAAAACATAATTTCAGGGATCCCTAAATGAGCCCCATGAATTCGGTTTAACCTATATACGCCATTAACTACCCTCCATGTATTAGAGATACTCTTGCAGGCACAATATCGAAATATTGGCAAAACTCCAAACACAAGGGATTAGGCAGAAAAGAAAATCCACATTCAGCTATAAAAAGTGAGGGAAACCAGTGCCCCTCTGCCAAACAAAATAAATCAGATGAAGAAGGAGGTTCTTCTAGAATAACCCAAGAGGGAATTGCAAAATCGGCTCGAAATTTATCCAAAGATTCGATAAGATAAACCATGATGACTAAACCAAAAGAAAGAAGAAGGAAGAAATTCTTACAGAGAATTTAGAGATCTGCTAATGGCGGACAATGGAAAGAACGATAATATGAAAATGGAGTGAGAAAACACAGAGTTTAGAAATCTGGAAGGAAAAAGTAGATGACGATTCTTTTCCTATCGCTTTTAAATGTCCTGTATTGGGAAGTAGGAAAAAAAATGATTACTAGAAAAGACGATTGCGTTCTCGGCGATTAAATGATGAAAAAGACGCAAATACCCAAGCGACTGGTGCAGATTCAAATATTTACAAATTTTCCATTTCGCGCTCAAATGACGAGACTAGGGGTAAAAATCCTAAGTGTTGGAGATCTGTAAGTAATCAAGACGTACAAAGGTGCTCGAGCAACTTTCGAGTAAAATATTCCACACTCTCATATCAAAACTCAACTGTGAAACATTGGGGGCTTCTATTGATACGAAAATTAGGCAGCTGACATGGACTAATCATATAAAGGCATGTGTCATCTTACGTGGAAAATGACTAAAAGCACCGAGCTACATATCACCCCGAGGAACATAGCACGCCGACCTACTCAGCATGCACAACATTTGGACAGGAAGATCAAGAGAGGACTGCACATTCAATGAACATCGGATTTAATGAACATTCTTATTGTACAAATGTATATGTATATTAAACGACTGCATCTTGTCTATTCATACTGATAGTTCCAAGGCTATAAATACATTGTAACACTCCCCATAAGCGAGCAATTAATCTCTGGTAATCATCATCGATATTAAGGCACACATTGGCAATACCAGAACAATGGACGTAGGCCCGTTATTATTGGGTTGAACCACTTTAAAAATCTATTGTCTTATTTTCTTTATTATTTTCATGTGTGATTAATTAATTAGATCAAATCTAGTTTTTTACATCAACAATTATCATCTCCAAATACTTCCTTCACAAGTGGAATCGTAATCTGATTTGCCTTTTATATTTTTTAATGTTTGTGTGAAGGTAAAAACCATAACATGACCACCGCCAGATTTCTCGCTTTCTTATTTCTCATAACCACGATTATTCTTTTTGTCCTATTTTGGATAATAAACAAATACAAGTTAATTCCATACTTAATGCAATATATACTTAATGCTCAAAAATATTTTACCTCAACACCAAGTAGTAAAAACTCCTTCGGCCAAGCAACAAGTGAATTGAGTGCATCTCTAATTAGAATTAATTCAACGGGAGCTAGTACAGGTAGATAGGCATTTGGCGAAAATATTTTTTTTATGGATACACGAACATTATGTTCGCCAAGAGGAGTGTTGTGAATTTTCTCATTTAAACCTTCCTTCTCAAACACTAACCCTTATGCAACAATATATATATATATATATATATATATATATATATATATATATATACACACATACACACACATTAGCGGATACCCGTGCCGAGGGCATGACGATAAATTTGCCCCTGTGATAAAATAAAACTTGTAATTTTTTTTAACAATTGAGTTAAAAACAATTATGTTCCAAAATAGTTAAAAAAAATTATATATTTTTGGGAAAAAAATATTTTTTTTAAAACATATATTCAAAAAAATATTTAATAAAAAAATTATATATATATGGAACATAAAAAAGTATTGAGTCACGAGTGATACATTTCCAATATTATATGTGGAAGGTGGCCACGTTGTTTGAGTGTTTCCATCAGCTTTGAGCTATGATAATCCATGATAGAATGGTAAAAAGAACACAGTATCGTAACCAGAGTATTTTACTCAAATAAATATTTGAAGCGTAAAGTTTGAGTAATGATAATACCTTTTCAATATTAGATGTGGGATGTGGCTTTGTTGATTGAATCATTTGGTTTCCATGAGCTTTGAGCTATGATCATCAATGATAGAAAAAATATTTTTTAATAATTGAAAGTTTTCTAATATAAATTTTTGAAGAAAAAAAATGAGTCATGGTTAATACCTTCACAATATTAGATGTGGGACATGGTCCGGGTGTTGGAATCTTTGGATTGCCATTAGCTTTAAGCTATGATAATCAATGATAGAAAATAAAATTTATAGTAGCCGGAGTATTTTCCTAAGAAGAATTGATGGGTAAAAGATTGAGCCATGGATGATACCTTTTCAATATTAAATTTGCGGTTCATCCATGTTGTCTTCTTCTTTGGATCACCATCAACTTGGAGCTATGAGTAGAATCAAAATTAGACAAAATATTTACAAATATAAATTTGTTTTACAAACATGATAAAATTTTGCATTTTTTTCAATTACCTTTGAATGAAGTGGTACACTTTTATCTGCATTTGAGGCAATCTCATCTGATGAGGGAGTTGTAATTTCTTTATTTTCCAACTCTTTCAATCTTTGCTCCAGTTCTTTGTTTCTTTTGCACTGCTCTTTATATTTCTCCTCTAATTCATTTGTATATATTTTCTATCCGTGCCTCGGGAGTTTAAAATATATTGTCGGGGTAACCCCAAAACCTATACCTCTAACCCGACCAGAGTTCTCAGGAGTACCCAACGCCATTGTAAGGATGTCTGAACTTCCTTCAATAAATAAGCTTCCATCCTTAGCTTGCTCTTGTAATGCAATCTGAAAAAATCATACAATCAATTCAAGTTAGTCATGAAAACATAGTAAATATTTATGGGGTTTACGTATGCAAACTTACTATTTGTTCAGCCACTGCTTTCGTGTCATCATCTAGATAATGATCACCCTTTTTCTCATGAGCTTTCACCCATAGAAACTTCGATCTTCTTCAAAGGAAGACCCATTTCTTCTTTCTCTCAATAGAAATCACACAAAAGACTATGTTAATTCTAATTTCTTACTATGTCTTATCGTAATAAGAAACAATTAATTTCATTTACTAAAACATACCAGCTCCGCAATATGAACAACATATTCTTCTTTGCTTAAGCGATGATTAAACGTATACTTCCATCGCCTTTCACTTTGAATCTTGCTTATTCTCTATAATTACAAACATAAAAAGTTAACTATTGGATTCAGATTAGAAAATGGGAAAAAACTTAAGCGACGATTAAATATGTAAACTAATATAAAATGGGAAAAAACTTATTAAATACACACTCAACCTTCTTTTTTAATATATACTAAACAATTCAGATTAGAAAATATTAGATATTTATAATGTAGATACCTTTTAGGTGTCACATATACATAATTTTTTTATTCGCTTTCAATCAAATTAGGAACATATGCATAATGTTTGTATTTGTATGTTCTTGTATTTTGCACAAGTTAGAGGATGAAACCAATTGAAGAAACCAAACATTTCTTCATGTTGAACGCAATAATAACGCCCTTGACCCATGAATCAAACAAATATATCATATTAACCTGATAGTTTTTTACCCTTGAATCTACTGCCAAGATTGAAATCAGGCCATGAAGTCCTTATCAAGCACTGATTGATCAATAAATATTTGGGAATCGACTCATATATCATTCACAACGAGTTTTTACTGCTACTTTTCAGTTGCTTTTTAGAAGCCACGGTAACCAGAAATACTGGAAGCATCTATAAATACTCCCAGTGGAGCTTAAGTTCTTCAAACTCAAACAAAGCGAACCCTATATTATAATACTCACAAACTCACTAGAGCGGATAATTCAAGAGGACTAGACCACCACCAGTGTAAAGATTGATAATGAAGACCCTATTAGACATCTTGTCGGTAACTTGATCACCCTCCCTATAGATATGAGAAAAGACAATGTTCATGTGGAGCTTATAAACCTTGAAATTATGCCATCTAGTTCTCATAGACTAATGAGGAGAGTAGTGTTTATCAAGAATTAATTGAAGGAAAAAAAGATAATTCATTTCAACACACAAGCTAGTCCACTTATACTTCCAAGGCAATTCAATACTAGTAACTACAGTCACTAATTTAGCATAAAAGTCAGAGTGAAATTCAATGAAGTGGTAAAATACACCTCTTACAAAACCCTTATTGTTCTGTAAACACCTCTTATAGCTAATTTTCTTTCATGATTTAAAAAAAGAACATCAGTGTTGAGTTTGGTCTAACCAACTAGAGGAGGGTGCCATTTAACCTCTAAAATCTTAGGAGCTTTTATTAGTTCCACCAAAAACTTTGAAAAAGTGAAGAATTTTTAGATCAAAGAAAGAGTTACCTTCTAAGAGAATGTATGCAGCTAGCAGAACATGGAGGTTAACCATAAAAAATTCCATGATTTCTTGCTCTCCAAAGAGCATCAATTACTCCCAGGAATGAAGACAACCATCAGATTTAGTGGACTGCATTTAATGGTCAATCTCAATACAAGATAACTGTTACAAAAAATCACAACAGAGCCAAAAAACAATACGATATACTTGACTAAAATTGAACTACGTTCACAAGAGAAGAGGTGGGTTTCAACATTACAGATAATCAAGCATAAAACCTCCATCTCTCTCTCTCTCTCCCTCTCTCTCCGCTAATAAACTATTTCTATTATAAGAATAACTAGACAATTTTAAGTTACAAAATATTCAGGTAAATGATGAAATTGTCATTCACAAATGTAAATGTTGAAAACACACACTCGATACTCCATAATCTGTGATTTCCTAGCTTTGAACAATCCAATTACAAAAATCCTGAATGATAATAAACATGTGCAATAGAGAAAAACATAGACGACACCTCAGCATTAATAAAATTCCTAGTTAGTCTTTTGAGCTACGTGTTTACGAAGTTGATGAACATCCACGCGGAAAGCAAATGGAGAAAGAGCTTAAGGCGTTAGGTTATAATAAGCCAGTCGTACCGGTTGTGTTTATAGGGGAGGATCTCATTGGTAATGCTAATGAGATTATGCCTTAACGAGCAGGGTAAGCTGACCCCAATGCTGATAGAGGTTGCTGCCATATGTATTTGTACATAATCGTATGTAGGCATTGATGTGTCGTGTTTGTGTTTATCCGTATACTGAGTGGACTCAAAACATGAACTAATATGAACTTGATGCATCAATCTATAAATAAGACTATGTAGGAATCCCCTTTATGAGTAGAACTCAAACGTGTGCAGGTCTAAATATATGATGTTTTTACTTTTTTGCACTATTACATAATGCAAAGACGTTGTGCCATAGCTACTCTGTTACCATATATTTTTACTTTTACGAGACTGTTCATAACGTTTCTTGGAAAATGAATATTTCAAGGCTAGAATGGTGGACATATTAATTGCTCACGTGATTACTTTCAGTGTGCACTGATATGGATTATTCACAACACATTCAGCGACTAGATTCGTTGCACAATTGGAGAAATTCGTAATTATCACCAATGCAGGATTTCAAAGAAGTGTGATGAGGAATAATGTTTTATTTCTCAAGATCAGAAACAAAAAATATATTATCACTCATCAAATTTAGTGGACTATACTTCATGGTCAATCTCAATACAAGATAATTGTTACAAAAAATCACAACAAAGCAAAAAAATAATACGATATACTTGACTAAAATTGAACTACATTCATAAGAGAAGAGGTGGGTTTCAACATTATAGATAATCAAGCATAAAACCTCCCTCTCTCTCTCTCTCTCTCTCTCTCTATATATATATATATATCAAGGTTCTAAAAAACGCGGGGCGTGATCGAGGCGTAGAGGCCAAGCCTTAAGCCTTAAAAGCCTAGGCGGGCCTTGGCGTAAAAAGGCGTGAAAAGGCGTTTAGGTCTTTTTAATATATTTTAATATTTTTTAACCATAACAAGGCTATTAAAATACTAAAATTGTACATATCATAAAAATATGTCTGAATATTTGCAAATAAAAATACTATTTGATTATTTTGGATGAGATAATGGTCCGATTTGCAAAAAAAATCTTTAAAAGACGATATCGTTTCACTAAATCATTGTTGTTTTTAGAGAAAAAGTATGCCTTAAGGGTTTTACCAAGCATAAGGCGTCAAAATCTTAAGGCGGGGCGTTTCTCCCAAGCCTCAAGCCTAGGCGTGCCTAGGCGGAGCCTAGGCGGGTTTTTTAGAACAGTGATATATATATATATATATATATATATATATATATTCGCTAACAAACGATTTCTATTATAAGAATAACTAGACCATTTAAGGTTGTAAAATATTCAGGTAAATGACGAAATTGTCATTCACAAATGTAAATGTTGAAAACACACACTTGATACTCCATAATCTGTAATTTCCTAGCTATGAACAATCCAATTACAAAAATCCTGAATGAAAATCGGCACGTACAATAGAGAAAAACATAGACGACACCTCACCATTACTAAAATTCCTAGTTAGTCTTTTGAGTTATGCGAAGGTTGTTGATAGTCTTCAGCTACAGGAGAGTTTGTTGGTTTTAGGGTCTGGACATCGATTAATCTTTTATATTCTATGAAGGAACATGAACTTAAAAAACCTGAAGATATCTATAAGCTATTGGGTAGCCACATCCGTTCTCAAGAACAGAATGTCAAGGTCAAGGAACCTGATGAGCGTACATAGAAATCCAGCAAATATCTCGCACCGCGTATATGTAAAAATAGAGATATGAATGGAAAAGGACTTAAACAAAGAGAAATATCAAAATCCATAGGAAGTTATATCTCATCAGAGGACATATAGAGGTTGTCTCAGTATTTGAAGCAAATCTTACACAAGTTTACTATCGATCATCAGTTAAGTGATAAAGACAAGAAAATTGCCTTGACGACGTTATACTTTCTCCTCTAAAGGATGAGGATATTGGGGTTGGGCCTCAGGCAGTAAAGATTGGGTACTCAAAATTCAAAGATACGCATTGTTATTCACTTGAAAGAATTGATGGAACAGTCATAGACTTCTCGTATCACAAGTGAATGCACCACACACTGGAGCTAATAGATCCTAAGAAGGCAAAAACGTATCAGTCAAGGTGGTTAAACAGAACCAAGTAATCTGAGTTTCATCCCTTACATTTTGGAGGTGCATAGAGATCGAACCTGGTGGATACTGGATACGGTCTAGATAGAACGAAATGGTAAAATATGATTGTTGTAACCTATCATAGATAATTAGGAAGGCTGGATTTTTAGTAAGTTATGGATAGTTCAATTAGGAAGAAGAGATTCAACCACATAAAGTTTGAGTGACGCAATTAGAGACATTACATTCTTCACCATGGATCTTAATGACATGACATCTTCCAAATGATCACAGTAGAGCTTTATATGATATAAGATATATATAATAGTTATTTGTATACCTTAGAATGTTCTAAAAGCCTTTCTTTAACAAATGAATCCCAAGCTGATTGATTAATGAATGGAGCATACTTCTTTGGTGGACGTTCAAGAATCACCGGTCTATCTTCAAATCTTCGAATGCATGATGTGAAAAGTTGGGATTTAAACTACCTCCAACTCTTAGCCATCTTCGATAACTCTTGACATTTCTTGTAGGATCGATATCAAACTTGACCTAAAGATAAATAAATTAAACCCCAGTTAAAATACAACTAAATATGAAAAAAATACATATTTGTTAAATATTAACAATTAATAATTAATCGATATTTACCTATATTGCACTCCATAACTTAGTTTTATATGTATTTGACACTTCATGCCATCTTCTATAATTGATTGGAATAATGGACTTAACTAATAATTCGAAATAACTCGCTAATTATGTTTTATCGATAATTTCCTGGCCTTTCTCGTTGAACAAAACCCTTACTCGTTCTTCAGGAGTTTGAATTTTGATCAATTGTTTGAGCTTTGCTGGCCCTTTACCCTTACAGTTGTCATAATTTTCTTCAATATCTTCGTTTTCATAAATCACGTTATGAGAATTATTTGAGTCCGTGTGATGTTGATTTTCTTCATTTTCGAATCCATGTAAGAACCAAAATCCAGAATTAGAAACAAAAAAAAGGTAAGATATTTTGATTCATTTTATTTGCTTTAGGAATCTGTAACAACCCGCCCAATGGGATACCGGGCGATCACTCCTATATCGAATTAAAACAGGAGTTACTCATGGATCATTCTTAGCATCACTGTCGAAAGTCTATTTAATTACTAATATCCTATTAAGCGAGCGTTAAAACTTTTACTTAACTACTCTTTTTTAACAATTAAAATAAAACATCCACAAATTAATGCGTAAATGAACTGAAATGAAAATGAAATGAAATAAAAAAACCGAACACTCGGTTCAAATTATACAACCATATCGAATAACGTATAAAAGAATAAATAAATACAATTGAGCCATTGGCTCGAATGTTTATACAATACCTCCTATCTAGAGTACAAGAGAAGAAGCGTCTACCGAGAACCTGCAAGCATCCACAGCTGCTGCAGCAGACGTCTGACTCGAAAGAATTTCCATCCAGGCGTCCCTATGTCTGGACACCTATATATATATATATAGTATACAACGAGAGAGAAAAAGTAGATAAACAGGTCAGAGCCCGAATTTTGAAAATATTTTGCAAGTGCATAAATGCTTTATTTTTAGAAAAATAATTTTATCTCATATTTAAATTGGTATCGCACTCCCATGAGATACCCCTGACCTATCCTCTAATAGTGCACACCTAACGCACCATAACAACATACCCTAGTCAAGCTATCCCTGCCTAACTAGACTAATTTACCCATCTACTATCTACCCCAGATAGTCCAAGTGCTAAGGGCTAAACTTCCCTCCATTCTCAACACTGCACTAAATTCGTGTGTGGGGTGTCTCGCAAAGCGAAATCCAAATAAGGAACCCCCCCGATACACTACTACTTGGCAGGGTTAATGGTAGAGATCCATTAGGCCCGTAGCACACACAAATGTATAAATACATATATATATATATATATATATATATATATATATATATATATATATATATATATATACATCAACAATATACGTCCGGATAATATCTCCCGGACTGAGGTTTACATAATAAACTATATAATACACATCCGGATCTACCTCCCGGACTGAGATGTATTCTATACTCATATCAAAACCTTCCATTTCCCTTCTCATATCCAGGAAATGTATTTAAAAGCCAATTCATTAGCATGAATTGCTTTACCATAACATATATCTTTTTAAAAGCCAATTTCATTAACATAAAAATGCTTTTCCATTTTATATCATCCCATTTCCCTTTTTATACTCAGGAAATGTACCCAAAGCCATTTCCATTATCATGAAAATGCTTTAATCAAATCATGCTTCCACATCCCTTCTTCCATCCGGGAGTGTTATCGAAGCCAACCCTTTATCCCATTTCCCTTTTTATACTCAGGAAATGTAAATATAAAGCCAATTCATTATCATGAATTGCTTTAATAAATCTAAGACCTCCCCTCCGGGTTTCCCCACTGGACGCGCCCCTAAATGGCTATCATCTTCCAGGGCCTATCTATACAAGACAACTTGGGAACCTAACAACATCGGGAAGCGGCCATATGCCTGCGGGATAGTCAAGACCACACCCGGAATCTCCTAACCAGCGCAGTATAAATAAACGCCCATATGGCCTAGGGACTATATCCAACCTTCTCAATAGCCAGGAAGGCTTCACCACAACGCGCGCAACTTCCCTTATGATAGCGATTTAGGGAGGTGTGTATAATCCATATTTTATCAATTATGAAAATCATGTGTCTTTCCATTTTGAAAATATTCATTTTTATATTTTCAAAATCATTTCCATCATATCATATATATATACTTTAACCACCTAGTATATACATATACCATATATTCCTCCTAGAATATATAACCGGCCATAATGGCCTATATTATCTAGCGATGACCATAATCCCAAAGATTCCCTCTAGGAATCACAATCATGCATTCATGTAAGCGTGATACTAAACCCAAAGTATTTTCTTACTTTGATGACTAATAATTACCTTAATCAACTCTTAAAGATTTATTGGATATCTCCAAATATAATAATTCACTCTAAGTGCATATATACATATATATATATATATATATATATATATATATATATATATATATTCCCAATTCCTCAAGTCCTTTAGGACATAACCCTCTAATATACTTTAATTTAGAAGGCCTTAAACTTTAATCTCAAAGAGGAGAAATAATAATTATCTCCAAAATCTTGGGCCGAAAACAGGGCACCGGTCGACCGCGGGTTGCAAATAAGCCTACGAAACAAAGCAGTAGGCCCTTTCTCCTTGACGCGGTCGACGGGCGCGGTCGACCGGTCACACCAGGTCTCCCAAATTAAATTTCCTCAAGTCCCTTATCCAACAACCCAAATTCATTTTTGGGGTTTCTAAACTACCCCAAAATTATCCCGAACATCTACGCAATTAATTCTAGCCGTAATTTTTCCAATTCCCGATTTGATTTCCGAGTTGATGATTTCAACCCGGAGCTGTCATCTTGTAAAAATCATATCAAATCGTAGAAAAATCAGAAAAATACGCGGTCAGCGCCCACGCGACCGTATCGAAAAGATCTACAACTTTTGTGTTTTGGACGAAATCTGAATCAAATCTTTTCCTGGCCAAAATGGCCCCCTAAGGTGACGGGTTACTATTCATCATTTTCTCCGAGACGATTTCGGCCATTAAAGCTTCTCCCAAGCTTTTGTCGCCTCACCCAACGTCCTACAACCTCAACCAACTACAAATACACATATATTAAGGGTTCTAAACATCCTAGAACCCAAAACGACTAATTAATTTAGGTTAAAACCTAAGTTCCACAAAATTGAAATATTATTGGGGTTTAATTGTTTTAACTCCCAAAAACCCGTTTTATCCGCGATAACCCACCCCAAAACCATTAGGGTTTGTTTATACCAAACTACGATATGAGATATTTATGCAAAAAAATAAATAAAGCAAGTAAACACTTGCCTCGTGGATAAAATCCGACGTCCTCGAGTCGAATCTGGCGGAGTTAGCCCGAGATCTCCATTTCTCCTCCTCTTTCTCCTTCCTCTCTCTCTTCTCTCTCTTTTCTTTCTTTCCTTTCTCTTTTCTCTCTATTCTCTTCCCGTCTCCCTCTTTAAATAGGAAGAAAAGGGTTTTTAACCCTTAAAACCCAAAAACGACTCGTTTACCCAATTACGAGTTACTTTTACCTCTAAAATTATCCGAAACTCATTTTCGACAATCGGACACTCTTTTTCGACTATCTCGGACATTCCAAGACTCATGGCGCAGCCAAAATTCCCATCCGAGGTACTTGACCGCAAATCACTATTCCAACCCAAAATAAATAAATGCGGGTTTTCCAATTAAAAAATCTTACCTCGTGTCGCTTTAGTCAACGGCGACATATAATTAAAATGTTTCGACCTATATAGTCCCAAAATAATCACAACATCCTTCAAAAATCATTTAATCCTCGAAAATCTCAAAAATTACTATTTAGGAAAATTCTCCAAATTCCAATTTATATTTAATTATGGAATTTAATTGTCTCCAAAATGGCGGGTTGTTACATACTCCCCCCCTTACAACGGAATTTCGTCCTCAAAATTCAGATATAACCTACACCATCCAACTAGGATCACTACGAATCCTAAAATCCCAAGGGAAGGATTCTAACCCGATGGTTCCCAACCATATGCTACATGACTACCACGATCGTAAAGTGACTCTAATACGTCACATCGCACTCATCATATATAATGCCTCTCGGCATGAATTTCAACCTTATATACTACGCCCATTCTATTTCAGGCGGTATATAAAACCATTTCACCAAGGTGCCCATACACCTTTCTAACTTGTGCACATCTGCACAAACATTGCAAACGTCTAACACGTAACACTCTCTCCCAATAAGGATCCCCTTTCCTCGATGTAATACTCATCTATGGATCCTCCCGACCCGCAAAAATTCAATACTCCTAACCTCGGCGCCACTAACTCTAGCGAACCTACATCCTACTAATGCTACGGTCTAAGCGTTACCCTACTTAAGCGAAGCGAGTATCTAAATATGTCCCTAGTGCCCAAGGCCTCTCTCAACTCCCATCATTTGCTTGGTTTCGTGCGTGGGACGTCTCGCCAAGGCGAAATCCAAACAAGGAACCCTCCCGTTACTCTACTCCCTCGCGTTGTCGGTCATCGAGATATAACGACCTAAGGCACACCAGCGGGACGTCCTAAATCCTACCGTGATAATCCTACAAACGCATTTCTACTATCTTATCCTTCCGCCCATACGGAAGGAAACCTAACTAATCGAAGTGCCTACTCTCTGTAGGAACACTACTTACATTACACCGATCACAGATTTCTTCCAAATTTGCCTTCTTATTAAGGGTTGGCTATTAACCTCAAATCAATTTCTCTAGGTCCTACTCCACCCAACTACTTGTGGTGAGAGGACCACTTTAGTGCTTTTCCATAGCACAATATCTCCATAAACATACCATCATCACAGGGCTCATAGTCTATAGTGGTTCATCTACACTATAAGACTAACCCCCATCCTTGCATCCTATAACAGCTCTCCAAGCCCGGCGTCGTTAAGAGTCTTGTGTGGAGCGTCTCGCAAAGCGAAATCCAAACAAGGAACCCCTCCACACATTAACACTTGACTTCGTCGATCACGGAGTCCCGTTATTTCAGACATGCAACCGGGATAATCCTATCCCTTATCATCGAAAGGTGGTCTGAACTCCTATCTCTAACTTAGAGTCACACCACCCAGCGCTCGTACTATTTCTAAGTCCTTGCGCAAACTAGCACTGAGCTAAATCTTACAGCTCAATAATAATCCCGTGGACCTTAAATTATATCTATAAGGTTGCCACATATACAAACCAAAATAAGGAAGCCTCTGCTCCTCGAGGTTCCATCAATCCATAACAATAAAGGTGAACTCAACCTTTATCAAGGTGAGACACCACAATAACAACTTGTTCCCTCCAGGAACTGCGGACACGATAGACTTGCCATTCTTATCCTGCTATCGTTCTGAATATACAATATACCTCATACGTATATATACAAAATATAAACACCCGTCTCTATGATGAGCGAAAGAAAATAAAATTCCACTACCGCGGAAAACATATAGGCCTACATTATTATATTATCGAGACCGAAACCAATCTCAAATTACAAACACGAGTCTAAGGCTATCGAACGCCACAGCGTCATCCAACCACACCTCTTACTAGAATTTCTTAACTTTAGGCCCCATCTGGGCACCCTAAGCTTGTCCTTTATTCCTACCGTGAAAGGACTAACCGTGTGGCTCCGCACTCCACAATACCATTTTCATCACTGGCCTTCCTGACCATGATAAGGTCGTCAACACCATCAGACTCTATAACTTTACTCCTTACAATCACCTTATTAATCCTCTTAACCTCTTCGTTAAAAGGAAAGTACACTACCAGTTTCAACAAATCTCCCCATGTGGATATCCATTCAGGGGCACCTGAACCCACCCACATTCTCTCTACAAGTGAAAATCTTCCTTAAATTTTCACATCTGGGTATTTCCATACCCTGCTCTAAGCCAAAGCTCCCGAGCTATCTGCGTCAACTAAGTAGTGCCATGCTCACTTTGCACAACCCCAACTTTAATATATGGTCCTTATCAAGGACCCTTTTCGAACCCTTATCTCCACGGGGGTAGTTTAATTTAAGTACCACTTTCTATCATAGCAGTACTTGGATGCTCATAACTACTATACTTTAGTACCCGTTGTAACAATCCTTAGCATTTTCCACAAGGAGAGTGGCCTCTACTAAGGTCCTCGTTCCCAACTTCTATTGGCTGCTCCAGCTAAGCCTCACCTCCTGCTACCATCCAAGCTCCGCACACGATTCTCAAACGAGCGCGCAAAAGATTTCTATAATCTTCTAACGTGGCAGGAGAACGAAATATCATAAGAGAAATCAACAATCCTAATCTTGAGGCTCTATAACAAATGAGAGCAACGCTGAAAGCGTAGTACGTCCGCACAGATTCCTAAGGACACTAGAACCTGATGCTCTGATACCATCTGTAACAACCCGCCTAATGGGATACCGGGCGATCACTCCTATATCGAATTAAAACAGGAGTTACTCATGGATCATTCTTAGCATCACTGTCGAAAGTCCATTTAATTACTAATATCCTATTAAGCGAGCGTTAAAACTTTTACTTATCTACTCTTTTTCAACAATGAAAATAAAACATCCACAAATTAATGCCTAAATGAACTGAAATGAAAATGAAATGAAATAAAATAACCGAACACTCGGTTCAAATTATACAACCATATCGAATGACGTATAAAAGAATAAATAAATACAATTGAGCCATTGGCTCGAATGTTTATACAATACCTCTTATCTAGAGTACAAGAGAAGAAGCGTCTACCGAGAACCTGCAAGCACAGGAGTCCCTGTGTCTGGACACCTATATATATAGTATACAACAAGAGAGAAAAAGTATATAAACGGGTCAGAGCCCGAATTTTGAAAATATTTTGCAAGCGCATAAATGCTTTATTTTTAGAAAAATAGTTTTATCTCATAATTAAATTGGTATCGCACTCCCATGAGATACCCCTGACCTCTCCTCTAATAGTGCACACCTAACGCACCCTAACAACATACCCTAGTCAAGCTATCCCTGCCTAACTAGACTAATTTACCCATCTACTATCTACCCCAGATAGTCCAAGTGCTAAGGGCTAAACTTCCCTCCATTCTCAACACTGCACTAAATTCGTGCGTGGGGTGTCTCGCAAAGCGAAATCCAAATAAGGAACCCCCCTGATACACTACTACTTGGCAGGGTTAATGGTAGAGATCCATTAGGCCCGTAGCACACACAAATGTATAAATACATATATATATATATATATATATATATATATATATACACATTAACAATATACGTCCGGATAATATCTCCCGGACTGAGGTTTACATAATAAACTATATAATACACATCCGGATCTACCTCCCGGACTGAGGTGTATTCTATACCCATATCAAAACCTTCCATTTCCCTTCTCATATCCAGGAAATGTATTTAAAAGCCAATTCATTAGCATGAATTGCTTTACCATAACATATATCTTTTTAAAAGCCAATTTCATTAACATAAAAATGCTTTTCCATTTTATATCATCCCATTTCCTTTTTTATACTCAAGAAATGTACCCAAAGCCATTTCCATTATCATGAAAACGCTTTGATCAAATCATGCTTCCACATCCCTTCTTCCATCCGGGAGTGTTACCGAAGCCAAACCTTTATCCCATTTCCCTTTTTATACTCAGGAAATGTAAATATAAAGCCAATTCATTATCATGAATTGCTTTAATAAATCTAAGACCTCCCCTCCGGGTTTCCCCACTGGACGCGCCCCTAAATGGCTATCATCTTCCAGGGCCTATCTATACAAGACAACTTGGGAACCTAACAACGTCGGGAAGCGGCCATATGCCTGCGGGATAGTCAAGACCACACCCGGAATCTCCTAACCAGCGCAGTATAAATAAACGCCCATATGGCCTAGGGACTATATCCAACCTTCTCAATAGCCAGGAAGGCTTCACCATAACGCGCGCAACTTCCCTTATGATAGCGATTTAGGGAGGTGTGTATAATCCATATTTTATCAATTATGAAAATCATGTGTCTTTCCATTTTGAAAATATTCATTTTTATATTTTCAAAATCATTTCCATCATATCATATATATATACTTTAACCACCTAGTATATACATATACCATATATTCCTCCTAGAATATATAACCGGCCATAATGGCCTATATCATCTAGAGATGACCATAATCCCAAAGATTCCCTCTAGGAATCACAATCATGCATTCATGTAAGCGTGATACTAAACCCAAAGTATTTTCTTACTTTGATGACTAATAATTACCTTAATCAACTCTTAAAGATTTATTGGATATCTCCAAATAAAATAATTCACTCTAAGTGCATATATACATATATATATATTCCCAATTCCTCAAGTCCTTTAGGACATAACCCTCTAATATACTTTAATTTAGAAGGCCCTTAAACTTTAATCTCAAAGAGGAGAAATAATAATAATCTCCAAAATCTTGGGCCGAAAACAGGGCACCGGTCGACCGCGGGTTGCAAATAAGCCTACGAAACAAAGCAGTAGGCCCTTTCTCCTTGACACGGTCGACCGGCCATAGGGGCGCGGTCGACCGGTCACACCAGGTCTCCCAAATTAAATTTCCTCAAGTCCCTTATCCAACAACCCAAATTCATTTTCGGGTTTTCTAAACTACCCCAAAATTATCCCGAACATCTACGCAATTAATTCTAGCCGTAATTTTTCCAATTCCCGATTTGATTTCCGAGTTGATGATTTCAACCCGGAGCTGTCATCTTGTAAAAATCATATCAAATCGTAGAAAAATCAGAAAAATCAGAAAAATACGCGGTCAGCGCCCACGCGACCGTATCGAAAAGATCTACAACTTTTGTGTTTTGGCCGAAAGCTGAATCAAATCTTTTCCTGGCCAAAATGGCCCCCTAAGGTGACGGGTTACTATTCATCGTCTTCTCCGAGACGATTTCGGCCATTAAAGCTTCTCCCAAGCTTTTGTCACCTCACCCAACGTCCTACAACCTCAACCAACTACAAATACACATATATTAAGGGTTCTAAACATCCTAGAACCCAAAACCACCAATTAATTTAGGTTAAAACCTAAGTTCCACAAAATTGAAATATTATTGGGGTTTAATTGTTTTAACTCCCAAAAACCCGTTTTATCCGCGATAACCCACCCCAAAACCATTAGGGTTTGTTTATACCAAACTACGATATGAGATATTTATGCAAAAAAATAAATAAAGCAAGTAAACACTTGCCTCGTGGATAAAATCCGACGTCCTCGAGTCGAATCCGGCGGAGTTGGCCCGAGATCTCCATTTCTCCTCCTCTTTCTCCTTCCTCTCTCTCTTCTCTCTCTTTTCTTTCTTTCCTTTCTCTTTTCTCTCTATTCTCTTCCCGTCTCCCTCTTTAAATAGGAAGAAAAGGGTTTTTAACCCTTAAAACCCAAAAACGACTCGTTTACCCAATTACGAGTTACTTTTACCTCTAAAATTATCCGAAACTCATTTTCGACAATCGGACACTCTTTTACGACTATCTCGGACATTCCAAGACTCATGGCGCAGTCAAAATTCCCATCCGAGGTACTTGACCGCAAATCACTATTCCAACCCAAAATAAATAAATGCGGATTTTTCAATTAAAAAATCTTACCTCGTGTCGCTTTACTCAACGGCGACATATAATTAAAATATTTCGACCTATATAGTCCCAAAAATAATCACAACATCCTTCAAAAATCATTTAATCCTCGAAAATCTCAAAAATTACTATTTAGGAAAATTCCCCAAATTCCAATTTATATTTAATTATGGAATTTAATTGTCTCCAAAAGGGCGGGTTGTTATAGAATCCTTTTCACATTTGTTCTTTCATGCGCATCATAATTTCATTGGAGGAGAGAACAGGGGACTATAATTTCATTGGGCTGATTTGTTTCTCTCTAATAACATGAAAGGGTTCAAGTATTTCAAACATAAATGAAAGTAAATTGAGATACAAATAGGGAGAGAGGATAGAAAGAATACCTAACCAGAAATATCAGATATGAACTCAAGTATTGTTTGAATTCTGGATGAAATTACCTAAAATAAAGTCAAAATAACATCTTAGATAAGCTTCCCTTAACTTTTGTCCTCCCTAAAGTTTTATGTCCATCAGATGATTGATAGGCATACCAGCTCCAAAAATAAATAAAAATAATAAATTAAAAAAAAGAGTATATTACCTTGGTATCTATGATAACACAAATGATTACTAGCCCAATGTCCAATTAGATACTAATGCATTATGGACCAATTACTTGAACAAGATATCAGTGTCACTATATACCTATAGATGTATATATATAGTTGGTATATACTGATTTTATTTGCATTGATACCATGATGTGTGGAAATAATATTTCATGTATTAATAAATAATCAAATATGTGTATGTCAGTGTTCCAACAATGCCATCCTTCATGGTGGAAGCTGATAGGAGTGGTTGTTATCAGAAGCAACTAAAAGATTATATATGGAACCTAAAGATCCAAAACTTAGAGAATAACATGAATCGACTTAATTAATCGGTAAGTCGTTTAAAGGACAAGCGTATAAACACACAAATAAATGGAAAATTCAGTTACTAGTAAGCACTAAGAAATTAAAAAAAAAAGTGAATTGAAATAAACGATAAGAAATTAATTCACTTCCAATTTAACGTCCAAACACAGTAAACACAACACCAAATAAGAAATACGTTCCGTAATAACATCCAATCAAATAGAAGACTTCCAATTCACATAAAAGGATAAATATTTAAGAAGATGATATCTGATTGTCAATCCAAGTACCCTCAACATCTTCACGTGCATAATTTGATGAACTTTCATCAATGACATCGAAATATTCAACATCGGGCAATACACTGGTTTGAGTATTATTTCCACCACAATTGACCAACGCATCACCATTTCCCTCGTCATAATATTCCCTATGAGGAGCTGACAGTGCAATTGACCATTTAGTATCCAATTAATCAGGTACGTAAAAGACTTGCTTGGCCTAAGAAGCCAAGGTAAAAGAGTCCGATTTATGACCAACTTTACCAATTTCGACCAAAGTGAATCCAAGTTTGTCTATCCTGATGCAACTTTTGTTCTCAACCCAATCGCAGTTAAATACCGGAATCTTAAATGCAAAATAGTCTAGCATCCATATCTCTTTAATCGCACCGTAAAAAACCATATCTCTAATAACAGGTTTACAATCCTTTGCACTAGCTATTTGCATCGTTTTGGCCACTATGCTCACCCCACTATTCTGGGTAACTCGAATATTATCACGATCCTTTATTTGATATCGACATTTGTTAATGACATAACCATGGTACTTTAATACATTTTGACGTGGTCCTTGAGCTAACCAAATCAAAGTGTCTGAGACCTTTGTATTTGGGACATGTTGCTCAACTTCAACCTGGTATTTTAAGAATATTAGTAAAAATAAATTATGACAATAAGATACATATACGCTTTTAGAATGCATACCCTTTCATGAAACCATTGAATAAAGATGCGGCCATGCTCCTCTTCTAACCACTTTTTATTTTTCACTTTACGAATGTGCATTTTCGTCCAGTATTGCATATGGTCCCTATATCAAGTTATGAATTAGTAATGTTTCATATAGAGGAAAGTAAAATTGTATAGAGAATGTTTTATTTCAATATAATTACTCAATATAAGGTTGAACATCATTAGTTTTATGAAACACATGGAGATGTTCTTGATTCAACAACAAACGATCAATTTCAATGATATCAGTGTTGATACCAAATTTAACCTACTGACGTGGATTAATCATATGAAGACACGTGTCAGTCTACGTGGCACCTACGAGCATTTTTTACAATCACCTTGACATCGAGGAACTCAACCTCCCCGATCAACTCAGACGCTCCGACCAACAAGAGTTCTCCGAGGAACTTTACTGCACCGAGCAACTTATGAGTACCGAGCTACTTAGGCGGTCCGAGCTGCACCTCGAACAGAGCATTAATAGCAGGATAACCAACAGATTGACTGTACATTAAATGCTTATTATTATCATACAGATGTATACGCCTAAGGGACATCTATGTATTAACCTTTCATATGTACTGCCTCATGGCTATAAATACATTGTATCATCCTCATTGTGGGGGGACTCGAATTTTTTTGATAAAACCTGTATTCGAGAATTCCTAAATAGTCAGCAATAACAAAAATAGTGGGCGTAGGCCATTCTTATAAGGCCGAACCACTTTAAAATTCTTTGTTATATTTATTCTTTATCTGTGATTAAATAATTAGAGATAATCTAATTTTTTACATCAACAGATTGGCGCCGTCTGTGGGAAACGACTGTTATTATCGTTTTTCACCAAAAATAATTCATCACAAATGGCTGATAATCCTGAATCCAGCAATCGAAACGCCGGAAACCTCCCAAATCCATCTACTCCGCTAAACGTCCAAGATCTGGCCGGAATAATGACAAATCTGGCCCAGGGCCAGACAGCCATGCAAGAAACTATGCGACAACTCAAACAAACTATCCAGGGTGGAGTACCGACCCATTCAGGACAACGAAGTGTTCAAAGAAACACCCGTTTACTTTCTTCGCGTACTAGGCATACCAATTCATATCGTACTGAGAGATCTGATGATTTTTCTTATCAACTAGGTAGAACTTCGTCTGTGCGAGCCACAGATACTGAACAAAAGGTCACTCTCTCTCCAGAAAGAACCAATGCATTGGAGAGATTAAGTAGGGTTTCTCCTTTTGATAGATTGGGCCCTAGGAGGAACAAAAGTCCTCCTAAGTCTGCGTCGAGGAGCTTTCGACGACCATCAGACTTAAGGGAAGGATCTGCCCAGTCGCGACCAGCTGCTCGTCACGATAGATCCCAGGAAGCCACATCAACGCGATCGGTTGCTCAAACCAATAAGGCCGAGGAAGGAAATGATGCGTGAAAAGGCTTTATTCAGAGGCTGGAGGATAGATTAGGGGAAATGGCTAAGGCCAAGAACCCTCTACAATGAACTTTTGTTCAAGGGACACCTTTTGTCCAGGCCATTGTGGATTTTCCCACACCGTCAAAGTTCAAAGCACCTGTTGTGACTCCCAAATATGATGGAAAAACAGACCCTATCCTTCATATAGAACAATACGAAGCTGCAGCCGACATCTATGCTATTCCAGATGAGATGAGATGCAGGGCATTTTCGGGAACTCTTTTCGGATCTGCTCAAATATGGTACAATAATCTTCCTCGGGGTAAGATCTCAACTTTCTTTCAACTGGCTGAGCTATTCATTGGAAATTTCTGTTTTGGGGCAACGCCAGTTAAACGAGTAGCGCATTTGTTAAGTGTTAGACAAAAAGCTGGTGAGAGTACCAGAGATTATATAACTCGTTTCAATAACGAGAAACTCGAAGTCATTGATTATGAGGAAAAGACAGCGATTACTGCCTTGATGAGTGGGCTGCTGCCCAACAAGTTGTACTACACTTTGGCCAAAGATCCACCCAGAACCATGTCAGAACTAATGGCAAAAGCGGCCAAGATCATGAATGCCGAGGAGGCTATGGCTGCAAAGAAGAATATGGATACCAAAGAGAGCAAGGTGGAGGTTGATAAGGCCAAAAAGAAAGAGCATAAGAACAATGGTGGTGATAAGCACTCAAAAACAAAGCCGTCATGGGAGGTATTGAAGAAATTTAAGAATTACACTCCTTTGAAGGTAGACATCAACCACGTTCTAGAAGAAATCAAGAACAGCGAGGAATTAAACTGGCCAGAGAAAATGAAGACAGACCCTGACAAGAGGAATAAGGCCAAATATTGCGAGTTTCACAAAGATCATGGCCACATGACCAAAAATTGCATAGCTCTTCAGAATGAGATCGAAGCACTCATTAGACGAGGAAAACTGGCAAATTATGTTGATCGCAAAAATGAAGGAAGAAACAGCGACCGAGCAAGAGAGAGGTCTGGATCTCCTCGTCGAGCAGAGGAGAACAAGAAAAGAGACCATGAAGATGATCTAGAAGACGACCCCGATCTTCCCAAAAGACCAAGGCAGCCAGAACGTGAGGTATTTTCAATACGTTTTGGGTCATTTGATTGTAATGTTATTACAGGTGGAGATGCAGGAGGAGGAGACCTTACTGCAGAGAGAAAATCTTACCTCAATGAGTCTCAAGCTTGCTCATACATTCAACGAATAAATCTAGCTGAGGATAATCGTCCGAGAAAGGTAAACAAAGAGAAATTGGTCATTGGTTTCTCAAAGAACGACCTCGCAGGTGTCCTATATCCTCATGATGACCCATTGGTGATCAAAATGAGGATGAAGGAAGTGATGATTTCAAGAGTACTGGTAGATAATGGTAGCTCGGCAGACATCATATTCTACTCGTGCTTCGACAGTTTAAATCTAAAGCTATCTCAATTGGAGCCTTATCACAGACCCCTCCTCGGTTTTGCTGGCGAGAAAGTTTTTCCACTTGGGACGATCAAGTTGGATATGTTCATTGGTATATGGCCTGCTTGTCGAACAAAAAGAACATGCTTCTTCGTGATGGATAAGAATTTTCAATCAGCCTACAATATCATCATGGGAAGGGTAGGATTGAAGAAGTTCGAGGCAGTACCATCTACGGTACATCAATGCCTAAAATTTCCAACCAATTTTGGAGTAGGAATTGTGAAGGGTGATCAAAAAGTAGCTCGGGAATGCTACTATTCATCTATCGAGCAGGAGGAACTGGAGGAATCTAGGAAAAAGACTACTACCTATCAGGTGGATGAAGGTGCAGCAATTGAAACATTGGATCCTAGAGATGAGTCGCAACTCGTGAAAGGTCAGGTGGTGGAAGCTACTGAAAACATCATTCTGGACGAAGAGCACCCTGAACGAACAACTCAAATAGGTTCGTCGTGGGATGCCTCACTAAAACAGGAATTAATAACTTTCCTAAGAAGCAGAAAGCAAACTTTTGCTTGGAGTCATGAGGATATGCCCGAAATAGACCCAAATTTCTTATGTAACGAGCTCAATGTGAATAAGGAGATCAAGCCAGTGAAGCAGAGAAGAAGAGTGTTCAACCCCGAGAAGAATCAAGCTATACAGGAGGAGGTCGAGAAGCTCCAGAAAGCTTGCTTTATTGAAGATGTTAAATATCCAGACTGGTTAGCAAATATAGTGATGGTGAAAAAGAAAAACAACAAATGGAGGATGTGTGTAGAGTTCACCGACCTCAACAAAGCATGCCCAAAGGATCACTTTCCCTTTCCCCGAATTGATCAACTAGTGGATGTTACCTCGGGACACAAGCTGCTGAGCTTCATGGATGCTTATTCTAGTTACAACCAGATTAAAATGAAACCTAAAGACAGGGAGAGTACTTCTTTCATTACCCCTAGGGGAACTTATTGTTATAATGTTATGCCTTTTAGTTTGAAAAATACAGGTGCGACATATCAGCGACTGATGAACAAAGTGTTTGCAGAACAAATCAGTTGCAATATGAAAGTCTATGTTGATGATATGCTAACAAAGAGCAAGAAAGCTGCTGACCATCTAGTTGACTTAGGCCAGACCTTTGATCAATTGGATAAATATCAAATGAAGTTGAACCCGACCAAGTGTATATTTGGAGTACGAGAAGGCATGTTTCTCGGGTATATTATCAATCAACGAGGCATTGAAGTTAACCCTGAAAAGATAAAAGCTCTATTGGGACTACGATCTCCAACGACGAAGAAAGAAGTGCAAAGTCTTATAGGGCGAGTAGCAGCACTCAACAGATTTGTATCGCGAGCAACTGATAGATGCCTCCCATTCTTCAAAACGCTCCGAAAGACTTTTGAATGGAATAAAGAATGCGAGAAAGCTTTTCAAGAATTAAAGAAATATTTGGGAGCACCTCCACTGTTGTCCAAACCAGTGATGGGAGAAAGGTTGTACTTGTATCTGGCAGTTTCGAAAAATGCAGTTAGCTCGGCATTAATAAAAGTAGAGGATGGAGTACAAAAACTAATTTATTACACTAGTAAGGCCTTCCGAGGAGCAGAAATCAGATATCCAAAGATGGAAAAGTTGGCACTGGCACTGATCGAAGCGAGTAGAAGAATGAAGCCATACTTCCAGGCTCATACCATAGTCGTATATACCGATATGCCGTTGAGGCAAGTTCTTCATAAACCAAAAAAATCAGGGAGATTGATGTATTGAGCAATAGAACTTGGTGAATATGACATAGTTTATGAACCCAGATCGTCGCTTAAAGGGCAAGCGGTAGCCGATTTTATAGCAGAGTTCACCTATCCTGATACCCCCGAGGAGCAAAAGCTGGTCACCGATCAACCTGTGGATGTTACAGAATCATTAAACCCAAGCCCAGACTAACTTACGTTGGTAAAAGGGCAAGAAAATATGGTCGACGAGCAGCAAGAATTATTAGGAGAGGATGAAAGGAAGCAACAAATATTCCACCGAGGAACTCTGTCAGATCAGAAATTTGAAGACGAGGTACCTATATGGAGTCTATATGTGGATGGCTCATCTTGCACTACAGGCTGTAGGGCAGGGATCATTTTGAATAGTCCGGACGAGGTCGACGTGGAGTACGCCCTATGCTTCCAATTCAAAGCTTCGAATAATGAGGCTGAAGATGAGGCCATAATTGCAGGTCTTAGTTTGGCAAAAACCATGGGGGCAGAGCAGGTTATTGTCTTCAGTGACTCGCAATTGATCATAAATCAAATGTTGGGAGTATATGCAGTCAAAGGAGAATTAATGATCAAGTATCATGCAAAGGCGAGGGAATTGGTATAAGAATTTGCTTCTATTCAGCTGGTCAGAATACCAAGAATGGAGAATGCGAGAGCAGACGCCTTAGCTCGATTAGCATCAGCTACTCGTACCGAACTACGAAGAACAATCCCAATTAAAGTTTTAGCTGGTCGGAGTATAGATGAAGATCTGACAATGAACTTTATTACCCTTGATTTAGGTCCATCCTGGATGGATCCCATCAGAGCATATATTGAGAAAGGAGAATTACCGACTGACAAACTTGCAGCCAAGAAACTGAAGTTTAAAGCTGCTCGTTATGTACTGACTAATGGTATTCTATACAGACGAGGAATTATAGCAGGTTTGCAAAGATGTGTGCATCCCATCGAGGTGAAATACCTAATTGAAGAGGTCCATGAAGGGTCTTGTGGAGCCCATGTAGTAGGTCGGATGCTTTTGCAAAGAATGATGACTCAAGGATACTACTGGCCGACGATGAGGGCTGATTGTATAGCCTATGCTAAGAAATGTGACAATTGTCAACGCTTCTCCTCTATCAGAAGAACTCCTCAAGCATTATTAGCACCCATTACTTCCACTTGGCCATTTGCCATGTGGGGAATAGACTTGGTCGGGCCACTTCCAACTATCAGGGGAAGATTTAAATCTCTCGTGGTCGCTGTGGACTACTTTACTAAATATGTTGAAGTTGAGCCTCTCATTGATATGACGTATGACAAGGTGTACCAATTTATTTGGAAGAATATCATTTGTCGATATGGTCTTCCTCATGCCTTCGTCACAAACCATGGAACCCAGTTCGACAACGAGGAGTTCGCGACCTATTATCATCAGTCAAATATCTTGAAGATTCACTCGGCACCAGGCCATCCCCAAAGCAATGGACAAACTGAAGTGACAAACAGAACGCTGCTAAATGGCTTGAAAAAAAGACTGAATGACGCGAAAGCAAACTGGATCAACGAGTTGCATTCTGTACTGTGGGCTTATCGAACTACTCCTCGAGCAGAAACAGGAGAATCTCCATACATGCTAGCATTTGGAAGTGAAGCTGTTATACCTGCCGAGTTGGGCCTCCCAACACACAGAGTACTGAATTTCAATTCCCTTCTCAGCGATTTAATGAGAAGGTTAGACTTGGAGATGCTCGAGGAAGTTAGAGAAGAAGCAGCCATCAGGAATGCTGCTTACCAGCAACGAATAACTTTGTTCTACAACAAGAGAGTGAAGAACTGCGACCTGAAAGAAGGAGACTATGTGCTAAAGAAAGTGATTCAAAAGCACAACAAACTGGAACCGAACTGGCATGGACCTTACCGAGTTACAGAAGTTGTTCGCCCAGGAACCTACAGAATAGAAACTTTAGAGCGGGAGGAGTTTAAGAATGCATGGAATGCAGAGCACCTGCGCAAATATTATCAGTAATGTAAACCCTCATGTAATGCACTTTCTTCAGTATGAATAAAATGTGAATATTCCACCCAATTCTCTCCTTTTGTTGAAAATTTTTCGCGGAATACTAGTGCTACACACTACACAACCCAAAAGTACCAACTAAGGTTGGTTGGGAAGAAAAAATATTTTCCAAAAGTACCAACTAAGGTTGGTTGGGAAGGAAAAATATTTACCAGAAATACCAACTAATGTTGGTTGGGAAGAAAAAATATTTCCCAAAAGTACCAACTAAGGTTGGTTGGGAAGGAAAAATATTTCCCAAAAGTACCAACTAAGGTTGGTTGGGAAGGAAAAATATTTCCCAGAAATACCAACTAAAGTTGGTTGGGAAGAAAAAATATTTACCAAAAGTACCAACTAAGGCTGGTTGGGAAGGAAAAATATTTCCCAAGAAAAAATATTTTCCAAAAGTACCAACTAAGGTTGGTTGGGAAGGAAAAATATTTCCCAGAAATACCAACTAAGGTTGGTTGGGAAGAAAAAATATTTCCAGAAATCCACCAACTCAGGTTGGTCGGGAATAAGAAGTTGTCAACTACAGTTGGTCGAGAACATTTTTATTAAACAAAGCATGAGTATGTGATAAAAGTCAGCTAATGGCTTAGAATTAAAAAGTGATCAAGCAAAATTTTTGATACTCGTAACATTTTAAATTACCACCAAGTTGGTCGAGAAACAAAACATCATCAATTTTGGTTAGTCGTCAAATGATTACCACAAATTCAGGATAGTCGACAATAAGTTTTAACCAGCTTTAGTTGATCGGCAAATAACACAATGTTGTTATCTTTTTAACAGATATACATACATATATGTAAAGTGTTTTACAAAATATCTACAAGACAATGGCAATCAAGATTGCAAAGAAAAATAAAAGTCTTTCATTAAATCTAGAGCAAAATACATCGAGAATGAAATACATATTCATTATTACATCAAGATTCCTATTCTATTGGTTTCTTCCCCTCTGCCTTTGAAACAGGTTCTTCACCAGCAGGAGGATCGTCTAAGGCATAAGGGGAGTTAATGAAGTTCAAATCTTTAAGCATCCTGATGTTCATAACTGATGGCCGATCAAGGAGGTGCTCGGGGTGAGATATCTCAAAGTTAGAGTGAAGACTGTAGTCGCCGAGATACTTTGAAATTAGGCATTGTGGAATGGCCCGAGCAGGAATCCAGCTCATATCAATCTTGAAAGGAGGCACTGGTAGGTCGATCAACCCAGGATTGTGGTAATCCCACAAGTAATGACCTTGTTCCAACTTCAGCATGCCCAAAGCATTTAGCCATCCTTGCTTATAACCCACATTATTTCCATTTTGGATTCGATCATCTAGATGGTAGAGCGCTTCATTATAACCAGCCATCTAGAACTCCCTAGGCTATTTATGGAACTGGTAGGTTAATCTTTCTAACTGCTCGTGGAGATTCTTCACCAAATTCGTTTTATTCTCCAAGGCAGAATGTTGGGCAACCAGTTTCTCGTCTAAAGTTTGGATTTTCTTAGACATCTCAGCCAATGCCTGATTCTTTGCCACTAACTAGAATGCTTGATTCTCCAAGGATGCCTGCATTCTAGATTCTTCAATAGTAAGTCGAGGAGCTCTTGCTCGCCCCCGAGAAGCCCTTGCTCGTCCGCGAGTAGAGGTAGAAGGACCAGCTCTCTTCAAGGCTTCTAACTCGTCTCTCAGATTGGCATTTTCAACTTCCAGGAATGAGAACTGATATGCCTATATATACCCTCGGCCAGGACGAGGATGCCCTCCAACGAGACGACCCCAGAAAGGGGCCGACCCACCATCAGGCCCAGACGACCCTCTAAGGGGTCAACCCTTCATCAGGCTCCAGACAACCCTTCGAGGGGCTGACCCTCCATCAGGCTTCAGATGACCCTCCGAGGGGCCGACCCTTCATCAGGCTCCAAACAACCCTTCGAGGGACCGACCCTTCATCAGGCTCCAGACGACCCTTCGAGGGGCCGACAGTACGAGGCCCAAATTAGGCCAGACTCACTGCCGGAAGGAACTTTGCCCTCGGCCTCATATCAAAGGCCGAGGGTGACATCATCACAGCGCGTGGTTTAGGAGACGCGTGGAACAGTGCACGTGAGGCTCACATGGCACGTGGAAGACCGTTATAACCAAATCACACCCTCACGTGAGGGAATATTATGTCATCATTTGGCATCTACAGGTGTCAACAGGAGACTGGCTAAATCATCATTCACATGCACCATGCATACTTGGGGGGTACACGACACCCCCAAGACATATATATACTTGTCACCTACAACCCTAAAAGGGGAGGATTGAGGGATCGATAATTGTAACCCTAGCAAAAGCTCTGCTTATACACACAGTAGAGAGAGAAAGTGAGCTTATGTGCATTGTATCCAAGGCCATTAGTGCCCATACTTAGTGGATCACACACTCACAGTGGATGTAAGCCAAATTGGATGAACCACTATACATCATTGTCTTATTCCTCTTATACTCACCTCCTTCTACACACTTATACACTTACATCTTAATGGCTGCCATGGTTACTACTGTTTGAGCTCATCATCACTTATCTGGTGGTTCTAGATTTCAGCATCATCAGTTTGGCACCGTCCGTGGGAACGAGAGGACATCTCTTCCTTTGTACAGCTTGACCTCACTAGGCACTCTGGTGGTGAACCAGTTATCCCCCTGAGAGGAGATGTTTCACCATTGAAAGAGACCCATTAAGGTTCTCAAGCTCACCAGTCTTTTTTCCAGTTCAGCTGTTCACAGTTCAAACACATGGCACCGGAGATGCCACCACCACCACTCCCTCCACCGGATAGTGCAGTAGGACCCAGCTCCAGTCAGCCGCCACCTCAATCTGAGATGGTTGATGTGGCGACAGCCTTGAAGTCTCTAGAAGCAAGCCAGCGGATCATGTAAGAGCAGTTCGTAGCTCTGAGCCAAAGCATACTAAGACCACCAGGGGTCTCACTTGAGATGATTACTTTGGCAGCAGCTCCAGGACAGCATGAGGCCAGGGGACCACCCCAGGCACCGGGCAAAGACCTGCCACCCCCTCAGCGGCGTAGGGAAGTTGCTGACCCCCGGCGTCTACGCCTGGGGAGGCAAGGAAACCCTTGCCCTGAGGACAGGTATAATGATCTGGAGGGAGAGGAGGCCCCCATAGAATGCTGGGAACCATATGAGGTCTCCAATAATACTGTAAGACCTCTCCAGGAGAGTAGAGGGAAGTGCGGGAGACCGAATCCTGATGATCGCCCAAGAGGCTCTGCTTTTGATCGCTTGAGCAGGGGGTCGGCCTTTGAGAGGCTGGGCCCAGTAAATGACTTGCGGGAAAAATTATCCAGGACAAGGAGCGCCGTAAGATCCAGAAGGGAGACGGCAGATGGCCGAACCCACGGAGGCCGACCCTAAGGATGGGATGACGGTTAGGGGGAAGTAAACAGCCGACACAGGCCAGCCGCGTCAGGGGATAACATCGGCCAAGCCGACCTTACGAGGCCCTGGAATAACTCGATCCAGCGATTGGAGGATAAGATCGGTGATATACTAAAAAGCCGAGACCCTCTTCAGAGGGGATACACCATAGGTTCGCCCTTTGTGGCGAAGATAGTCAACTTCCCTACGCCATCGAAGTTCAAGCCACCTGTGGTCACCCCAAGATATGACGGGAGTACCAACCCTGTCCACCATGTTGAGATGTATCAGTCAGCAGCAGATATATATTCTATCTCAGATGAGATGAGGTGTCATGCCTTCTCTGGTACCCTGACTGGGGCTGCACACGTCTGGTATACGTCTCTCCCAAAAAACTCCATTGAAAACTTTAAGTAGTTGGCAGACCGATTCATCCATAACTTTTGCTTTGGGATGAGGCCACAGAATAAGACCACCCACCTGCTCTATGTTAAGCAGGGGAAGAATGAGAGTCTAAGAGACTACATAGCCAGATCCAACAAAGAAAATTTGGAGGTGGAAGACTATGAGGAGAGCATAGCCATGATAGCCCTGATTGGAGGACTCCAAAAGGGGAAGATGTTATGGAAGCTTGCTGAAGACCCTCCGAGGACGATGGCTGAATTGCTGTCAACAACAGGAAAGGTGATGAACGCCAAAGAGGCGATGGCCGCAAAATACGAAGACAAAAAAGGAGGCGCTAGTGGGGGTAAATACCCTAAGAAGAACAAAGAGGGGAAGAATAGGTCTACGGACGACAAGTTCGTTGGTTACACCCCTCTAATAGTCAGCTGTGAACATATTCTCAATGAGATAAAGAGTGACCGGTCCCTGAAGTGGCCTGAGAAGTTGAGGGCAGCCCCCAACAAGAGGAATAAAAACCTGTGGTGTGAATTTCACCAAGACCATGGCCACATAACGGACAAATGTTTCGCTCTGAAAGATGAGATTGAGAAGATGCTGAAAGAGGGAAGCTCAGAAAGTACGTCGACAGAGGGGCCGAGGGGGCGACCCCAGAAAAAAGCGAGGTGATGCATGTAAAGAAGGTCCTCAAAAAAGAGGGGACGACCCTTCTGATGATGAGGACGACCCTGACCTCCCGCCGAGAGACGACCAAGGCCCTGTCAAGAGGCTTAATATAATCTCGCTTAGAGTGGGAATGATCTCCGGGGGTCTAGCAGGAGGAGGGTCAGAGGTCGCTGACAGGAAGGCCCATGTGGCTGAGTCCAAGGCGAAGACGGTACACTCAACCTCTCTGGAGGTTAAGTCAGAAAAGAGGAAGAAGATCGATATGGACACTCTGATAGTGGGGTTCTCAAGAATGGACTTTAAAGGCCTCTTAGCCCCACACGACGACCCACTCGTCATCACAACTAGGGTGCACGGGTGTGAGGTGCCGAGGATACTGGTCGACGGGGGCAGTTCTGCAGATGTAATGTTTTGGCCATGCTTCAAAGCCTTAGGTCTCAGCCGTGCTAGACTCATCCCATACCATCATCCATTGATTGGGTTCAGTGGGGAAAAGGTTTATCCCCTTGGAGTGTATGAGGCGGATGTCAGGATGGGGGACGAGTGGCCGAGATGGCTTACCAAGAAGGTTAGTTTCTTTGTGATGGATGAACATGTGTTTTCGGCCTACAACATCCTACTGGGGCGTGTGGCCCTCAATGGGTTCGAAGCTGTGCCATCTACGGTCCATCAGATGGTTAAATTTCCTACCCCTTACGGGGTGGGGGAATTTCAGGGAGACCAGACGACAGCACGGGAGTGTTACTACAACTCCGCGGAAGAAAGAGAGGCACACAAGAAGGCAACAGCCACCTACAATATTGATACCCTAGACCCCAGGGATGAGACGAAGCTAAATAAAGGGGAGGCCGCGAAAGAGGTAGAATCCATCATCCTCATGAGGATGACCCGAAAAAAACCGTCCAAGTCGGCAAGTCTCTGAAGCCCAATATTAAGGAAGACCTCATTAAACTGTTGAGGAGAAGACGAAGCATTTTTGCGTGGAGTTATGAAGATATGCCGGGGATCGACCCTGAAATCATGTGCCACAAACTCAATGTGGTAGAGGGAGCAAAGTCGGTAAAGCAGAAGAGGAGAATTTACTCTAGAGAAAAGTATGAGGTCATAAGGGACGAGGTCAAAAAATTCGAAGACGCTGAATTTATCAGAGAGGTCATCTACCCTGAATGGCTGTCCAATGCAGTCATTGTCCCAAAGGCCAACGGGAAATGGAGAATGTGTGTGGACTTCACAGACCTCAACAAGAATTGTCCTAAAGACGGCTTCCCTCTCCCCCGCATTGATCAGATGGTAGATGCTACAGCAGGCCACGAGCTCATGAGCTTCATGGATGCCTATTCAGGGTACAACTAGATCTTCATGAACCCTGAAGACTCGGAGAAGACAGCCTTCATTACTGACAAGGGGACATACTGTTATAGGGTCATGCCCTTTGGCCTAAAAAAGACGGGGGCAACGTATCAACGCCTTATAAATAAAATGTTTGAAGACCAAATTGGGAAGTCTATGGAGGTCTATATAGATGACATGCTGACTAAGAGTTTGAAGGCGGAGGATCATGTGGCAGACCTGGAGAGGACCTTTAATACGATGGACAAGTACCAGATGAAGCTCAACCCGGCCAAGTGTGTCTTCGGGGTCGGAGCAGGGAAGTTCTTGGGGTTCATTGTCAACCAAAGGGGCATCGAGGCCAATCCTGAAAAGATAAAGGCCCTTGTTGAGATGAATACCCCCAAGTCCATTAAAGACGTTCAGAGACTCACAGGGAGAGTTGCTGCCTTGAACAGGTTCGTATCTAGGGCCACAGACAGGTGTCTACCATTCTTCAAAATTCTCAGAAAAGCCTTCGAATGGAGTGAAGAGTGTGATGAGGCTTTCAAGGAGTTAAAGTCGTACCTAGGGTCTCCCTTGCTGTTGTCACGACCCGTGCAGGGTGAACGACTTTATGTGTACCTCGCCGTCTCAGAGTCAGCCATCAGTGCAGCCATTGTGAGAGACGAAGATGGGGTACAGAAGCTTGTGTATTTTAACAGCAAGGCACTCCAGAGGGTAGAGCAAAGATATCCAAGGATGTAGAAGTTGGCCTATTCCTTGATCCATGCATCGAGAAAGATGAAGCCATACTTCCAGTCCCATACAATGGTCATCCTCGCTGACTCTCCTCTTAGGCTAGTCTTGCACAAGCCTAAAAAATCAGGGAGGCTAATGGCCTGGGCTATAGAGCTGGGGGAGTTTGACATTGTGTATCAACCTAGGACGGCCATTAAGGGGCAAGCATTGGTAGATTTCGTGGCCAGTTTACTTGGGAAGATGATGAAGCCGAGGGTGAGAGCCTCGGGAAGAGAGATACCCGACAAGGTAGGCTCACCAACACATCTGTAGAAAAGCTGAGACAAGCACTGCTAGAAGGAAAGTGGCCAAAAATGAAGAGGGAAGATATCTCTTTAAACAGGGGTCACTCACCGAGGGAAGTTTCTCAGAAGAACATACCGTGTGGAGTCTCTTCGTCGACGGGTCCTCTTGCGAAAGCGGGAGTGGAGCTGGATTAATAGTATCAGCACCCGATGGCACGGACATTGAGTACGCCCTGAGGTTCAACTTTAAGGCCTCCAACAATGAGGCCGAATATTAGGCCTTGATAGCAGGCCTCTCCTTGGCCAAATCTCTTAGTGTCGGCCAGATTTTGGTTCATAGTGATTCGAGGCTAGTAGTGAATCAGATACTAGGAGCTTATGAGGCCAAGGACGAGAGGATGGATAGGTACCTTGAGAAGGTGCGGTCATTACTGAAGAGCTTCAGAGAAGTAAGGTTAAAGAGGATACCTAGGCTCGATAATGGTCGAGCTGACACCCTTGCTAGGTTGGCCTCGGCGACTAGGACAGACATCAGGACGGTCCCAGTGGAAATTTTGCTTCGACCAACTATCGAAGATGCTGAGGGAACACTTATAAATTGCCTGAATGTTTCTCAGGAATCTTCATGGATGGACCCTCTGATCAGATACATTAAAGAGGGAGAGATGCCAGAAGCAAGGCAAGAAAGGAAGAAGCTGAGATACAGGGCTGCAAAATTCACTGTCATCGAAGACACTTTGTACAAAAAGGGGTTTTTGCTCCCCTTACTTAGGTGTGTGCACCCCTTTGAAGTCCCTTACATTTTGCAAGACGTGCACGAAGGATCATGTTCAAGCCACATTGGGGGCAGATCCTTAGCAAAAAGGGTGATCACCCAAGGGTACTAGTGGCCGACCTTGGGGAAAGATGCCGCGGCATATGTAAAAAAGTGTGATAAATGTCAAAGATTTGCCACCATCCTTCACCAACCCCATTAGCCTCTTACCTCCATTACATCCCCATGGCCATTTGCAGTGTGGGGGATCGACCTAGTAGGACCTTTGCCAAGGGCAGTCAATAACTATCGGTTCCTCATCGTAGCGATTGACTATTTCTCAAAATGGGTGGAGGCCGAACCGATGGTCACGATTACAGAGCAGAAGACCTTCCAATTCATCTGGAAAAATGTTATATGCAGATATGGTCTCCCCAACACCCTCATCTCGAATAACGGGACTCAGTTCAAGAGTACATCTCTACAGAAGTACTGTGAAAGGGTGAATATCAAATAATTCTTCTCTACCCCAGGCCGACCTCAGACCAATGGACAAACAGAAGTTACAAACACGACGATCCTTGACGGGATCAAGAAGAGACTTGAAGAGGCAAAAGGAAGATGGGTTGAGGAGTTATATGTTGTAATGTGGGCCTAAAGGACGACGGTAAGGACCTTCACCGGAGAAACCCCATTCATGCTAGCTTATGGCTCAGAAGCCGTCATCCCAATCGAGATTGGGTTTCCCACTCATAGGGTCCAAATGTATGACCCCCAAAGAAACACAGAAGAGAGGAGACTCGACTTAGACCTGATTGAGGAAAGGAGGGAAGATGCCGAGATAAGGCAAGCCGCCTACCAGCAGAGGACTGCAAGGTTTTACAATCAGAGGGTGAAACAGAGACCAATTGCGGTGGGGGACTTGGTCCTCAAAAAGACTTGGCAGAAGCCCAACAAGCTCCATCATAATTGGCACGGCCCATATAGGGTCATCGATGAAGTCATCCCAGGGACCTATAGGCTAGAAAACCTAGAAGGGGAACCCTTCTCCAACCCCTGGAATGCACATCATTTAAAAAATACTATCAGTAGTGTTGTAAGGACTTGATATACCATAACTGTAATAGGTGTTGCTCCGACAGAAGACTTGGAAAAATTAATGAAAAATATCAGTGTTTCCTCTCATCTTGTGTTTGTCAGTTCTAGTACGCGTGGAAACATCTTCAGAGGATGACCCTCGGCTATAATGAGGGCCAATGGAGGGGACGACCCCACCATTGTCCTCAAGAAAGACGAGGGAATACTTTGTTAAAAATCATTAAATTGGTAATTATAGCCCTCGGCCTATAATGAGGGTTAATGGAGGGGACGACCCCACCATTGTCCTCAAGAAAGACGAGGAAAAACTTTGTTAAAAACCATTAAATTGGTAATTATAGCCCTCGGCCTATAATGAGGGTCAATGGAGGGGACGACCCCACCATTGTCCTCAAGAAAGACGAGGAAAAACTTTGTTAAAAACCATTAAATTGGTAATTATAGCCCTCGGCCTATAATGAGGGTCAATGGAGGGGACGACCCCACCATTGTCCTCAAGAAAGATAGGGGAAAACTTTGTTAAAAACCATTAAATTGGTAATTATAGCCCTCGGCCTATAATGAGGGTCAATGGAGGGGACGACCCCACCATTGTCCTCAAGAAAGACGGGGGAAAACTTTGTTAAAAACCATTAAATTGGTAATTATAGCCCTCGGCCTATAATGAGGGTCAATGGAGGGGACGATCCCACCATTGTCCTCAAGAAAGATGGGGGAAAACTTTGTTAAAAACCATTAAATTGGTAATTATAGCCCTCGGCCTATAATGAGGGCCAATGGAGGGGACAACCCCACCAATGTCCTCAAGAAAGACGAGGGAAAACTTTGTTAAAAACCATTAATTTGGTGATTATAACCCTCGGCTATAATGAGGGGCAATGGAGGGGACGACCCCACCATTGTCCTCAAGAAAGACGAGGGAACACTTTAAAACCATTAATTTGGTGATTATAACCCTCGGCTTATAGTGAGGATCAATGGAGGGGACGAACCCAACATTCTCCTCAAGAAAGACGAGGGAAAACTTTGTTAAAAACCATTCAATTGGTAATTATAACCCTCGGCTATAATGAGGGTCAATGGAGGGGACGACCCCACCATTGTCCTCAAGAAAGACGAGGGAACACTTTAAAACCATTAAATTGGTAATTATAACCCTCGTCTATAATGAGGGCCAATGGAGGGGATACCCCACCATTGTCCTTAAGAAAGACGAGGGAACACTTTAAAACCATTAATTTGGTTAAAAACTACCCTCGACTATAATGACGGTCAATGCAGGGGACGACCTCTCATTCACCCTCAAGAAAGACGAGGGAGGGGTTAGTGATATTGTTAATATAAAAAATTGACAATGCAAAATTCGCAATGCAAATCACACAAGAGACGAGTATGGAAGACAACAAGAGGCATTATATTACAAAATGATGTTCGTTTTACAAAAATAGAGTACAAAAATATTGATTACACTAAGAGGGTGTGGGCAACAGACAGCCACCCTATTGAGCAATGTCAGAGGGCAAGGCCTCAAAATCTACTGGAGATTCTTCTATGACCATGACAGGCCGAGCCTCAGACGTGCCCGTGCCTTCGACATGATGAGATTCCACCTGGGCCAAGGCCTCGGTGATCAGAGGATCGTCCAGTTGGACTGCTTCAATGGAAGGGCTGACCGAAGAGACGACATCACCAAATTTGAGGACGACCCACCGACAGGACGTCCTGATCCCCCTCTCTAAGTATTCAAGGCCGAAGCCTTGAAACTCGTCCGAGATTTTATAGGCCTCCACAGCATCGGCCTCGGCTTTCCTGACAGTCGCCTCAAGATCGATCTTATGCTGAGCCCCCATGTTGGTCAAAGCCTCGTCCCTCTCCTTGATAAGCAAGTCCTTGGCCGCCATGTCTGCATCATGCTGCCTCGTCAGCTCATCCAGGATCCTCGCATGCTCAGTCCTGGTGCTCTCCAACTCGGACCTTGCAGTCTCAAGCTCCGATTGAAGATTCGCCTCATACTGAATAGCCCTCTCGGCTTCATGAAACTTTGCTTGGTTCTCAGCCATCCACTTAGTGGCCGAGGTAAAGGCGCATACAGACTGCACAGAAATAATGAACACTTATCAAGAGGCCGAGAAAATAGTTTGTGAAAGAATGCAAGGGAATGAAGTGAGGATAAATACCTGAGCTAAGGTGTGCAGACCATAGTCATACACTTTTGCTGGAGGCATCTTGGACAAAAATTCGTAATCGGCAGCCGAAGGGGCAGAAAATATGGACGTCTTGGCCGCCCTCAAGTTCATGATAAGGGAAGATGGCTCGGCCCTTAGATGTGCCAAATTCTGGGACCAGAAGGCCCCCATGCTGGATGAAGAAGCAGTCCCTTTAGATGCTTCGACCCTTGCCCTCGTCCGCGAATCTGGCCGAGGGTCGACAAGGACCTCAGGCTCCTTCCTCTTTTGTCTGTCGGGGGTCGGCTCGACAGGCATCGGCCCCGTGGTCTTTATCTTCCTCGGATCTTGCTGAGGCTCCTTACCCTTTTTCTTTCCCAAACTGAATAGTAAGCTCGGAGCAGTCATTTCCCAGCGATGGTCTGATATACCTGGAGGACGACCTGAAAAGAGGACGACAGGTCAGAAAGATGCAGAGACAGATGAAACACTTAAAAAAAGTAAAGAATGGGCAAAAAATAATATAACTCACATAGTTCTGTCAGGGGGCCGACCCTCAGACCAGCTTCCTTGAGAAACCGAGGGGTCATCAGATCTTCAAACTTTGCAAGTTCACCCCCTCTCCCTCGTCCTCTCAGATATTCAACTGTCTTTCTCTTCCAGACTAAGTCCGGGGTCTGACCTGGCCTTCATTGAAGGATTAGACCATCTTCTGATAACCCTCGGACCATCGGCTACAGGTTGTGCCTCAGAGGAGAACTCCCACTCTCCAGAAACAAAGAAGAATCTCTTCTTCCAATCGTGGTTGGAGGTTTGTGCCAAGTGGAGAAGTTTTTTGTCAAACCTCCTCGCCCCCAGGTGATAGTACCCAGACTGTTTGGACAAGGAGGTGACATTGTAACAGGCCAAGAATACGTCGACCGAGGACTCATCAGTGAAAGCATTCTTCCACAGGGAGATGTAGCCAAGGATCGTCCTCCAAGAGATGGGAGGAAGCTGAGAGGGGGCAACGCCGAGGGCTGATAGGATATCTACGACAGCAGGATACAGAGGGAATCTGACACCAACCTTGAACATTTGTTCGTATACTGCAACCTCTCCCTCTTCACCCTCGAAGACCCTCTCAGACTCAGAGGGAACCCTCATAGTTATACTGGGGGCACTCCATAGGCATGCCTCCACAGTAAGAGGTCACGATCCCTAACTGAGGAAATATAGGACGAGGCATGGGAGGTGTCAACCTGGTCAACATCTGAGTCCTCACCCTCATCCCCTGTCCCCTCTCCCTCGGCCTCATCACCTGTCAGAGACCTCTGGGGAAAAGCCATCTGGAAGGCGTGTGGAGATAGAGTAGTCACAGGGATGGCCTCAGAAGCAACCATACCATCGGCCTGTCGGCCTGGGCTTAGGTCGGATGCCTCACGCCTCCCATAAGGTCCAGTGCCAGTGGGCGACGACGCTCTATCATCCATCTCTCCTGTACAACTCTCGGCTGGACGACAGGACGACCCACAAGACTCAAACGGTTCAAATGGCTTTATTATGGCAAGAGGGATGGGGAAAATGGGTCGTACCGAATTAGGGTCGGCCCCTCGTCTCCTCTCCTCCTCTTCTTCTACTCGTCTGATCTCAACAAATAAATTCTCTCTCAGGGAAGGGAATTCCTCGGCTAAATTATAAAGCCTCCTAAGCATTAAGGGGGAGACCCTACACTTAGAAGAATTTGGGTAACCTAACTACAAACAAATCTCACAATTGACCAGGGTGGACTTTTCGATCAAAACCTAGGAATTGAAGGGTTTTCTATCAAGAACAATTCAAGAACAGCTTACCGGAGGTTACACCGGAAAAGCTATGGAACAGCCTAAGAAAATCTAACCCTGTGAGTTTAAAACAGGAAAACAAACAAAAATGAAGATAAGTAGGGCACTAAGGTCGAGGTGTTACCTGAGGAGAAATGGCGAAGCTGCTAAGCTTGAAGGTTCGAAAACTGCAGAAATGGCAAGAAGGCTGGAAGCTAGAGAGAGAGAGAGTTCAGGCGCGAATAAGATGAAGAAAGAGAAACTTTACAAAATTATTTAAATACTTTGACAATGAGTGGGCCCACTCACCAATGCAGAGCACATCCCACGAGGAAGGTATCATTAGGGCACAAAGCCCCAAGCAAAGTGTGCAGCCGCCACACCTTGGAAACTGAAACGGCAATGAGTACCTGCCTAGGTGTCATATCAGCTTAACAGGTGTCACACACCTAACTGATCATACACCCATCTCAATTACAATACTATCCCTCAGCCATCTCAACAACATCTATGGCTAAGGGCTGGGGGTGATTGATATGCCTATATATACCCTCGTCCAGGACGAGGGTGCCCTCCAACGAGACGACCCCAGAAAGGGGCCGACCCACCATCATGCCCAGACGACCCTCCAAGGGGTCGACCCTTCATCAGGATCCAGACGACCCTTCGAGGGGCCGACCCTCCATCAGGCTTCAGATGACCCTCCGAGGGGCCGACCCTTTATCAGGCTCCAGATGACCCTTCGAAGGGCCGGCCCTTCATCAGGCTCCAGACGACCCTCCGAGGGGCCGACAGTACGAGGCCCAAATTAGGCCAGACTCACTGCCGGAAGGAACGTTTCCCTCGACCTCATATAAAAGGCCGAGGGTGACATCATCACAGCGCGTGGTTTGGGAGACGCGTGGAACAGTGCACGTGAGGCTCACATGGCACGTGGAAGACCGTTATAACCAAATCACACCCTCATGTGAGGGAATATTATGTCATCATTTGGCATCTACAGGTGTCAACAGGAGATTGGCTAGATCATCATTCACATGCACTATGCATACTTGGGGGTACACTACACCCCTCAAGACCTATATATACTTATCACCTACAACCCTAAAAGGGGAGGATCGAGGGATCGATAATTGTAACCCTAGAAAAAGCTCTGCTTATACACACAGTAAAGAGAGAAAGTGAGCTTATGTGCATTGTATCCAAGGCCATTAGTGCCCATACTTAGTGGATCACACACTCACAGTGGATGTAGGCCAAATTGGCTGAACCACTATACATCGTTGTCTTATTCCTCTTATACTCACCTCCTTCTACACACTTATACACTTACATCTTAATGGCTGCCATGGTTACTACTTTTTGAGCTCATCATCACTTATCTGGTGGTGCTAGATTTCAGCATCATCAAGAACCCTTCTTCGTTCACAGGGACCAAGGCGTTTGAGGTAGAGGCTGCAGACTTCAACTGAGATACCTCTCTTTGCAGGTTATTGTTTTCCTGCTCCAATAATTCTGCTATCTTCCTGTGCTCTTCGACCGCGTCCTTCAAAGTTCTTTCCCTCATATCATAAGCAGCGAACAACTTATCATACCCCTTATCAGCACTGAGTTGCTGATACTTCTTCTCGTATCCCTCGTGCAAAAGGGCTGTAGATTCCTTATATTATTGCTGAAGCTCTTCAAGAGTGCCCTAGAAGTCTTCAATCATTTCATAATATGCTACATTGTTAGCCACTGCACGGTCGAGCAGGCACTTCAAATACTGGTAGGCTTTAACTGCTCGTTCTGAAGCATTTGGATCGAGTATATCAACGATTTGAGCATCAGTTAAATCTGCATGGCCAGCCTTAAAATATTCGTTGCACTGTTTCATTAATTTTGTATCATCATCTGACAACAATTCCATCCTGGCCATAAACTAGTAAAGGAAGAGAAAGCAAGAATCAATAAGAGTGCAAACAGAGCAAGAAAAAGAGAATCTACAGTATGCATAATCAAAATTTCAAATTTTATTACATCATAAAAGAGAAGTACATAGTTCAGAGTTACAATTGACAAAAATAAACAGAGAGAAAAATCTGAACAACTCTACACCTTCTCCTTGTCTCCCAAAACTTTCTCGGGAGGTTGGGACGAGGAGGTAGGTTGCTCGGATGGCACAGATGGTTGCTCGGTGAGTGCTGGAAGCCGCTCGATTGAAATAAGGGATGGTTGAAGTTGCTCGCAGGAGGACTGGATAACTGAGGGAAGAGAAATTTGATCCCCCATCATCATGGAGGATTCCTCATAGGCAGCTTCGTCCTCTTCTTCTTTAGGAGTTGGAGGGGGGCCAGGGATGTGTCGCTGAAACAGGTCGAAATTTTCATCAACCTTCATCTCTTGCAGAGCAGTGACCCAGCCATCCCTAAAGTACTTAAGGCTGCCATATTCCACTTGTGACATCATGGCAGCCAAACCCTTATTTCAACATTTGTCCCAGCCAGCACTGAAGGACTTTTTCACAGCCAACCCTTCTCCGAGGAAAGCTTCTCAGAAAGAAGTTCCTCGGCAGCCTTCAATTTATTCTCCACTTCTTCCTTCTGATGACCTACTTCACGAAGCTTGTTTATCTCTTCCTTAGCAGCCTTGAGCTTACCTTCAAGCTCCCCAGAATTTTGGAGCTTCCCTTCGAGCTCTTTATTCTTATTTTCTAATTCTTTTATTTTCTTCTCCAATCCCTTGGAGACTTCAACAGCTTGATTCCTCTCCTGCTCGGTGGAATTAAGTTTCTTCTCCCAAGCAGATTTATCATCAACATACTTCTGACGAGAATCCTTTAGAGACTGCGTCAGACCCACCAAAGCTTCCTCTACACCTAACGAGGAGCTTGAAGCTTTAATAGCTTCATCTTTCTTCAAAATTGTATTGAAACAGGTTACCAACTGAGAAAAGAAAATAATAGCAAGTCAGTGCAAAGATATATCATTGGAAAAATGAAAGTTTAGGACAATAATACTTACAGAAGCAATATGATGAGCGGCCAATGTGGTAAACATGTCCCGAGAAAGATTTTCTTCAATACCTTGGATCTCGGGGATGATCCAAGATTTCACCGAGCTCATGGCAGAGCTCGGAGCAACGAAAGTGGGAACACCACTTCTAGTGGTTGGAGTCTGAGAGATGGATTCAGCGAAATTGACCAAGGAACTCTTCTTCAGCTTCCTCGGGGGAGCAGGAACGGTTTCGACCAAAGATGCAATCTTAGTCGGGGATATGACTATAACATTGCTTGGAGCAGCGGCCTTGCTCGGATCCACTGAGGGCTTCTCGACAACCTTCATAGTAGCACCCGGAGGAGGTGCATCGATTTTTCTTGTCCCTTCTTCTGGGACATCATGCTTGCTTTTCTTTGCTTCTCCAGCAATAGAGGAAGATTTCTCGAAGAGGGCAGGAGCTCTTCTTTTCTTCATCGTTTCACTCAGAGGAATATGTGACTCAGGTAAAGAACTTGCAGAAGCTGGTACTGGGTCTACGTCACTTATCACTGGACGAGTAGTAAAAGACGAGGTGTAACTTTTATACTGCAACAAATATGAAGCTGATCTGATATGCTCGTCGGCAACAGTCTGATGCAAACCCCAGATAAGTTTCAAATGTTTTAAGTTAACTTATGTCTCTTTTGGAGACCTTCTTTTGCTGTCAACTGCAAATAAATGAAAATTAAAATATCAGTGACACATTTTATCAAACACAAAGAAAGCATAATTTTAAAAATAAAGTAAAGCAAAAACAACCTATCCCATTGCCATAGGGAGGGCATCTTGGACCCTGATACACATCATCTCCAGTTAGTGGAGCATGTTGCTAATTTTTCATAACAACACCATGTTCGAAATAATCCCTATTAGCATCTGGGAGATTGACCACTAAAGCTCTATTTAAAAATCTAGTTTTCAAGTAAAAAGTACTGTCGCTGACAGCCCATCTATAGCAAAACATAATTTCTAGAATTCCTATACGAGTTCCATGAATCTGATTCAATCTATGAACTCCATTAACTATTCTCTATGTATTGGGGGATATTTTTGCAGGAACCACGTCAAAATATTGAAAAAATTCTAGACACAAAGGGTTTGGGGGAAAATAAAAGCCACATTCAGCTACAAAGAGACTGGGGAACTAATGTCCCTCAGCCAAACGAAAATAATCTGAAGGCTCAGAAAGTTCCTCCAAAATAACCCATGAAGGAATAGAGAAATCAGAACAAAACTTATCAAGCGACTCAACAAGGTAAACCATGGTGAATAAAGGAAATAAAAGAAAAGGAAGAAGATCTTACAGAAAAAGGATGGATCTGTTGACAACGAGCGATGGAAAGGATGAACGCACAAGAGAGAGAGAAAATGGAAAACTCAAAAACATAGATTTGAAAAAGTAAAAGACGATGGGATTTTCTGCAACGCTTAAATACCTTACCTTGGGAAGGAGTAAAGATAATGATTACAAAAAGAGACGGTTACGCTACCGGCGGCTAAAAGGACAAAAAGGGCGCGGGGATCGAGGCGGTTATAAAAATTCAAAAGTCTGATTCTACGAATTTGGAAGGAAAAATAAATACAAAGAAAACACCCCTAAATTTCAGGATGACCATTTAAAACCGCCATATTTCGAGAAAAATGTTCCACACTCCTCAAACCTCGAACTGTGAAACATTGGGGGCTTCTGTTGATACCAAATTTAACCTGCTGACGTGGCTTAATCATATGAAGACACGTGTCAGTCTACGGGGCACCTACGAGCATTTTTTACAATCACCTTGACATCGAGGAACTCAACATCCCCGATCAACTCAGACGCTCCGACCAACAAGAGTTCTCCGAGGAACTTTACTGCACCGAGCAACTTATGAGTACCGAGATACTTAGGCAGTTCGAGCAGCTTAGGCTGTCCGAGCTGCACCTCGAACAGAGCATTAATATCAGGATAACCAACAGATTGACTGCACATTAAATGCTTATTATTATCATACAGATGTATACGCCTAAGGGACAGCTATGTATTACCCTTTCACATGTACTGCCTCATGGCTATAAATACATTGTATCATCCTCATTGTGGGAGGACTCGGATTTTCTTGATAAAACCTGTATTCGAGAATTCCTAAACAGTCAGCAATAACAAAAACAGCGGACGTAGGCCATTCTTATAAGGCCGAACCACTTTAAAATTCTTTGTTATATTTATTTTTTTATCTTATATTAAATAATTAGAGACAATCTAATTTTTTACATCAACAATCAGCACCCCCCAAAGTTCTGCCATCTTCTAGATCAGAAGGAACTCCAATTGCGTCTAATCCAGATAAGAACTCTGAACAAAACTCGATTGCTTTTTCGGCTATATAACATTAGGCAATGCACCCTTCTGGGTGATTTTTGTTCCTTACATAACCTTTCAAAACTTTCATATACCTAAAAATCACTAAGGATAAGACTACAATCATGATGTATATTTAATTATAATGGAAAAAATTTAACATACTCACCTCTCAATTGGGTACATCCATCGAAAAAAACTGGACCATAAAGTTTGACCTCTCTCGCAAGATGCACCATTAGGCGTATCATGATGTCAAAGAATGATAGTGAAAATTATTTCTCTAACAAGCACATTGTGACCACAAGATCCTTCTGAATTTCCTTTAATTTCTCCACATCCATGACTTTCGCACAAAGAGCATTAAAAAAGAGGCATACTCTAATAAGTACATATCTCACATGTTTTGACAATACACCTCATATAGCAACATGAAGCAATTGTTGCATTAGAACGTGATGATCATGGGATTTGAGGCCATATAATTTTAAATCTTCCATAGAAACAAAACTTTTGAAATTCAAAGAGTATCCATCTGGGACCTTAAGATCACGCAAAGTTACACACATCATTATTTTTTTCTCCTTAGATAATGTGTAACATGTCGGCGGTAGTTAAGTCCCTTTCTCGTTAACTTATGGTTCTAACTCCTTCCTTAAACCCATCGCAATGAGGTCATTACGAATATTCACACCATCTTTTGTCTTTCCCGGAATGTTAAGTAAAGTCCCAATTATACTCTCATAAACATTCTTTTCAATATGCATTACATCCAAGTTATGTCATACTGGAAGCTGTTTCCAATACTTAAGCTAAACAAATGTTGACTTCTTCTTCCAATATGTAGCATATTTATTTTGTATACTTCCTTTCTTCTTTCTCTTCTTCAATGTCAATTTCTTCCTGGTAACATGCTACTTTCCCCAAGATACCTTGATCCCCCTAACCTTCACTAATATTTGTTCCCCACTCAAACGTTCAGGTGGTAACCCAAACTCTTTCTCACCGTTAAAGGCTTTTTTTTTTTAATTTCGAAACGGATGGTCCAATGGAAGATGCCTTCTATGCCCCATATAAATGCACTTAGAAAAAAATTTCAATCTCTGAGAATATATCTCTTTATTACATATTGGACAAGCATAATATCCCTTTGTAGTAGAACTCGACAAATTCTCTTATGTAGGGAAATCATTAATTTTCTACAATAAAACAGCCCTTAGTGTAAAATATTCTTGTCGATATGCATAATAAGACCTCACTCCTTCCTCCCATAAAGTTTTCAGATCCTCAATTAGCGGTGCCAAGTAAACATTAATGTCATTTCCAGGTTGTTTGGGGCCTGATATCAACATCGTTAATTGAGTGTACTTTCTTTTCATGCATAACTCCGATGAAAGGTTGTAAGTATTCAGCATAACTGTCCAACAACTATGCGTAGTGCTAAGGGTATTATGTGGATTAATTCCAACTGTTGAGATAGCTAATCGAAGGTTCCTTGATTCCTTTCCAAACTCTGGCCACTTCTCATCTATTAGCTTCCATTGTAGAGAATTTGTCGGATGACGCAATCGACCATCAATTTCTCTTCCATTAGCATGCCACATCAAATCTTTTACTGTTTGTGTGGATTGAAACCACCTTTTGAATCTTCAAATTGGTGGAAAGTACTATAGTAATTTTGTAGGTACACCCATTTCCCCTTCATCAGTCACATTCTTATTGACTTTATATCTTGGTGTCCCACAAGTAAGACATAGTATTGCATTCGCATACTCTTTTCTATAAAGTATGCAATCATTAGGACAAGCATGTATTTTTTGATACTCCATCCCAAATGCAAATAAACTACGCTTTGACTCCCTAGTAGATAAAGGCAATTCATTATTATCTGGGAGCATATCAGCAAACAACGTAAGCACATCCGAGAAGCTTTTGTCAGACCAGCCACTCTTAGCTTTTATATTGAATAGTTTCACTATTGTCACCAACTTAGTATACTTTCTACAACCTCCATACAAGGGCTTCTCTGCATCTCGAAGATAATTTTGGAAATCTTTATAATCTCCGGTGAAGTCTTCATTTAAATCCTGGGCCATATCTATTGTGTTTGCAACATCATCAATATTAATTCCATGGTCTTCATCGATAGGGTCATCACATTTTGCACTTGACGGCTCCCCATTATTTTCTTCTTCCCCATGCCAATCCCATGTAGTGTATCTTGGATGAATTCCATTATTGTATAAATGATACTTTATATCATTTACATTTATCTTGCAATTGTTATCGCACTTAGTGCATGGGCATCGAATTGAACTAGGATCATCCACACCATCTTCAGCAAATCTTATAAATATTTCAACCCCGTCCATATATTCTTTGGATAATCTATGCTTGGTCATCCATGACTTATCCATATCGAACAAATATTCTTCTACCCTTGGGTAACAAAACCTAGATTATTAAAAACAATCAGTTAGACAATATATATATATATATATATATATATATATATATATATATATATATATATATATATATTATGATAGCTTGGTTTTTGAAAATATACATATTTTTAACGGTCAAGATGTGTGCCGCCTCCTTACATATTTTGAGAAAATGAATGGTTGAGATCACATTTATTTTCTTTTTACAATCTTATCCCTTAATTATTTGATTTCCCCCCTCTTTTTCTACTTATAAAACTTACCCGTGAATTCAAAATTTGAGGCATTTATGGAAGACTCCCTCACGTTGCACCCCCCTACCGCTCATACATTCTCTCGACTCACTCCCTCACACTCTTACACGCATGCACTCACCCATCGCCCTAATACAGCTTTCCATCTCTTGCCTCTTTCTCTCATCCAAGGTACACTATTTTCACATAAATGGTTGACATCCATCTTTGTGTCTGTTTGGTGTTGCAAGGGTTTGAGTTTTTGGTATACCCTCGCTATTTCTCTTTGTTGAGATACATACCCATTTGGGATACATACCCATTTGGGGTGTTTGTTATAAGAAACATACCATATAACCATTTTCGATCGAGTGTAATACAATTTTTTTGCTTTGTTTTTCTCCTATTGTGTCTATTGTTAGTAAAAAATTGATTGAGATATTTTTTTATTATTTCAAGTGTTGGATTTCTTTAATATACCCCACTTTTAAAGGTACTATCTTTTTGTGTTGTATTCTATGTGTTTGGTAAAATGACCAAGTTATTATTTTTTGGCAACATTTTGGCTTAGATTAATTCATATATAGATTTACATACACGAGTGTATGTGCTCAATAAGGCGTTTAAACACTTATTTACAGGCTTACACAAGTTCAACATATTTTACATCCTCATAATTTGAAATATTTGTACCTTATTTGTTAAAGAAAATGTTGATGTTAATTATGAGGATCCTTAAACTTGAGCACTTCACTGTGAGTTGACATTAGATTAAAGTAAGAGGATGAGGTTCTATGTCTTCCTAGAATGTTGTCATTTTTAAGTTGAAGTTTCACTTATCTTACTCTATGATTGAGTAAAGTGACCTTTTAAAAGTTTTTTTCAAAGAGGAATTCCACCAATTTTAAATCGAGGATGAGAACCTTTGATTTTCCAAATCACGTTTTAATTTGAAATCCCCGTGGTTTTTGTAGCAGAGGTTGGATACAATCTTTGGGGATGATGTGCTCAAGTTATTATAGTTTATCTTCTCACTATTTCTCTTTGTTTAGACACATACCCATTTCGGGTGTTTGTTGTAAGGAACATACCATATAACCATATTCGATTGAGTATAATATTATTTTTTTTTGCTTTGTTTTTCTCCTATTGTGTCTATTGTTGTTTATATTAGAAAAAATCGATTGAGATTTTTTTCATTGTTTTAGGTGTTGGATTTCTTTAATATACCCCACTCTTAAAGGTGCCATCTTTTTTGTGTTGTATTATAGGTGTTTGGGAAAATGACCAAGTTATTATTTTTTGGTAACATTTTGGTATATCCCTCTCCTTCCTATAGTCTGTAGTCTTAAAATGATGATATATTCCATCTACTTCCAGTAGTCTGTAATTTGATTAAACAATTGTCTATGATATTATTGGAATATCAATCACCATCGAGACACCTAAAATGTAAGGACTATACGATTTTACTTTTGTTTGGATCCCTGTTATACATAACAGCCTTGGCATTGAAGCTTCAGCTGAGACATGCTCTTCTTTTAGGTGTCAAAGAACATATCTTTCATCTTTTCTAATGTCCATTTCTTTAGGTCTGTTTCTAATTGTCAGAACATTATGATTATGTTTTCCTTCATATGATGTTACAACAGATTCAGGATCATTTGAAGATCCCTCGACATGCTTACGAACATTACATGTTGTGAAATGAACTTTACATCTTCTTCAATGTCCATTTCTTTGAACTTTTTGTAAGTTATGTAGATTTACGAAATGAACTTTCTGAAATGAAGTTTATGAAATGAACTTTTTGTAATATTTATGAAATGAACTTTCTTATTTGAATAAGTTATGTAGTTATGATCTTTTTGTAATGGTAATTTTCTGATTTGAATAAGTTATGTAGATTGCGAATCATCTTGATCATGTTGTGGGGAACATTGGAAGGAAACCATTAAAAATAATGGTCCAAGTGAATACGAGTGGAGAAATGTGCAAGTGAAGGTTTGTACATTGTTGCTTTCTGATTGTATTTTTTTTATTAGTTTGTTATTGTTGAAAATTTATGCATTATTGCTTCTGTTACAGCCCATGATTCAAGAGTTAGTAAAGCAAAACAACATGAATTTGACGCCTGAATGTGATGCCTTTTGGAATAGATCCACAGTTAAGCGAACAAACATCTTTAATTCATGTTTACCTAATTTTCAGACTTGGTTTTTGACAACATATGAAACAAACTTTACCTAATTTTCAAACTTGGTTTTTGACAGCATACAGTTGACAGATTGTAGACATTCACAATTGATTCTTAATTTATGTTGTCGATTAATTTTATCGAGAAAGTTAATACATTCACAAGTCATTTATGATTATTTTTATTTGTTTTGGATTGTGTTTCATATGATCAAACTTTGGAATGAGATCTTGGAGGTCGAATCATATATCTTGGTTTGTTGGATCAAATCAAGTCTCTTGCATATTTCTGTGATTTTGTTGTATCTCCATTTATTTATTAGTTTATATTGACTTGAAACATTTTCTTCTGTTTTAGCTTATCAGCATTACAAGCTATGGAAATTTTAGTTTTTATGGTTGTTGGTCTACCTATTTCCTCCCAAGAAAAAGGTTAGTAGGTTCACTCTCTATATTATCCCCCTCTTACCAGAGAGAATTGTGATTTAATCTGCAAATAAGGCGATCACCAGGTGCTTTTGCAATTTTAAGCAGGTGATTATGACCAGATGAATGAGATCTACAAATACCAAAAGCAGTCTTAAATGAAAAATTACCTTCAACAGTAGGAGTACAAATCATTTGAGATTGATTTTCAATGGTATTTACATCTGTTATTGAAACCAAAAGACTTGAGATTAGCAAATACATTAAAATTTTAGGATCATAAACATAAAAGGTACAATTGAGTATATTTTGGTTGTTGCCTCGGTATATTCTTTTGGACATTTCAAACATTTTTACTGTTGTTAGGATGCAAGAGATTTTTAATAGTGAAGTACCAGCTAGCATGAGAACAATGGGGATAAAATGGATGGAAGTTCGTCCACCCATTTCCCTTTGGTGTTCTCTAATCGGCACTTAATACACGTTAAAAGGGGTTCATTGGTGATCTCTGCATGCTCATTGCACTGGGGGGAAGACTACTGATGCATAATGGATCCTAACTCCATGTTCGACTAAAAAGTCGCAAAAATAATCATTATCGAACTGAGTTCCATTGTCTGTTAGCCGTTCTATTGGGATTCCAAACCTTGTGATGAGATTCCTCTAAATGAACCTCTTGGCCTCTAGGTCTCTGATATGTGTGAGTGGTTTGGCCTCAATCCGTTTTATGAAGTAGTCAGTCGCCGTTATCAGATATCTTTGGTTTCTCAATGCGGCTGTTAGCGGCTCCACTTTATCCACGCCCCATTGGGTGAATGGCCATGGACTTGTGAGGGGGTTCAAATCTCTCGCAGGCTGCTTGATCATTGGTGAGAATATTTAACACTTTGTTCACTTCTTAGCGAGCCTTGTTGAGTCTTTTTTCATAAATGACCACCATTACCCTTGAGAGATTACCTTGTAGGAGAGCGATATTCCATCAGTGTGCATTTCGCAACCACTTTCGTGCATTTCGCTCAAAATTCCTTCCGCTTGATCTGGGAATGCACTTTAGAAGTGGTTTGGTGAATGATCTTCGGTAGAGTTTCCCATCGAAGTTGAGGTAAAACCTTGTTAAGTTGATCTTTAACTTGTGCGTTGCCTCATCATCTGGAGGTAGCTCATCGATTTTCATTTAGGAGATGATGGGGTCTATCCAGGATGGGGCAAACTCTACTTGGATAATGCTCAGATCCCTATATGCATCTTAAATTCTTAGTTGGTCGATATATTCCACCTTAATTGTCCTTTTCATATTGAAATCTATGGCAGAGGCCAGAGTGGTAAGATCATCTGCATGACTATTATCATTCCTAGGGAGCTGCTCAACTAAGGAAGACTTGAACTGTTAAAGAAGGCTTCTAGAATTATTTTTATAAGATATAATCCTAGGGTCTCTTGTTGCATATTCTCCATTAAGATGGTTTGTGATCAGTCTGGAGTCACAATACACAGTAATGTGGCGAGAACACAAACTAATCGCCCTGTATAAATTGTGCACCATGGCTTCGTATTCTACCTCGTTATTTAAGCCTTTAAATCCTTGTCTGATGATTTACTCAATAAGTCTGCCTTGTGGTGTCATAAACACTATCCTAACTCTTTTGCCCTTCTCATTTGATGATCCATCCATAAAGAGCTTACAGGGCTGCTTGTCCGCGCTGACCACCAATGACTCCACGATGGGATGCGGATGTTCATCATTTTCTCTTGGCGATATTGGAAATTCTTCCACGAAGTCTTCCAGGACTTGACCTTCAATCGGTGTTCTGGGTTCATAGTTAATATCAAATTAGGTCAGTTAAAGGGACCACTTGGTCATTCTGTTAGAGAGGCCGACTTTCTTGAGAATGTCCTTCATGGGGTAAGTTGTTAAGATAACTATCATATGAGCATCAAAGTTGTGCCCTAAATTCCTTGCAGCAGTCACCAGTGCTAAAACCATATTTTCTATGGGCATGTACCTGAATTCTACTTCAAGAAGGGTATGGTTACAGAGTATATCAATTTCTGCTCTTTATTATGTAGACAAATCAATGTTGTGCTGGTCGCATGCCTTGAGACAACCAAATGTAGATACAAGTCTTCTCCTTCTTTAGGAGTTGACTGTAATGAAGAGGATCTTAAGTACTATCCAATCCCTTCTAAATATTGATCACATTCTTCTATCTAGGTTGTGGGGCTTGATTTTTCAAAGCTTGGAAAAATGGTCGGCATTTGTCAAAAGATCTTAAAATGAAGCGATTAAGAGCGGCTAATATTCTAATAATGACCTGGATATCTCTAATAGTGGTCAATTTTCTGAAGTCCTGTAGAGATTTGATTGGATATGGGTTCGCCTCAATGCCCATTTGAGTCTCCAAGTAACCTAGAAACTTACTAGAGCTCACATCAAATACACATTTGGAAGCGTTGAGTTTTATCCTGTACTTTTTCCATCGTGGAGATGATAAATCTCTTGAACATCTTAGTAACTAGCCTCTGATAAGTTACCCATGCATTCATCAAATAAAAGTGCATTACTTTGTAACAGTAAAGTCCTTATGTTGTGATGAATGAGGTATTCTCTTTATCTGGATCAAATATGGGTATCTGATGGTAGGCGCAATATACGTTAATGAAACTTATGCATTGATATCCTGCCATGGAATCCATAAATTGATATATTCAGGGCAGTGGGAAACTATCCTTGGGACAATGCCTGTTGAAATCAGTGAAGTCTACGCAAACCCTCCACTTATTGCTCTTCTTTTTTATGATAATAGTGTTGGAGATGTAATCTGGGAATTGGACCTCTCTGATGCAGCCGACCTGGAGTAGGTTGTCAACTTTAGCTTCCATGACCCTTATCTTCTTTGGGGCTGACTGCCTAAGTTTCCATTTGATTAGCTTAACACTTGGTTCTACGTGTAATCAGTGGCAAGTAATATCTGGGTCTATTATCAGGATATCATAGGGATGCCAAGTGAAGATGTCCGTGTTTGTTCTTGGGAAGTGAGAAAGTTATTTTTCTTGATCTTTGGGCAGCTCAGATCCGATAAGGAAGGTCTTTTCTAGCCATGATGCATCCATAGGAATATAGATAAGTTTTTCTAATACGCATTTAGCGAAAGCCAACCAATTTTCTTCAACTCCCGACCAAACGCCCTTTGATTGCTACTTGGGTTGATCATCCTTCGAATTATCCTTGTCTTAACTATTCTTAGACTATGTCTATTTTTCCTTGATGGCTAAAACAAAATAGCTTCATGTCACTGCTTGTTCTCCTCTAATTTCTATTACTTCCTAGTCGATTATAAGTTTAAGCTTCTGATAAAGTGAAGAGGGGACTACCATCATATTATGCAGCCATCCTCTGCCCAGTATAGCATTGTAGGGTGACTCCAATTAGATCACGTGGAATTATACTTCTTTATTATTCAGACTGATCTTAATCGATAACTTGATTTCCCCATGGTATCTCCACATCTTCATTGAAGCCGATCAATGGGTGACGTTGGTATCTAGGTCCTTGATGCAAAAACTAAACTTGTAAAGTACTGTCGGGTACATGATTTTTGAAGAGCTTCTTTAGTCTACCAGCACTTTTCTTACATCAAAATTCACAGCTCGCAAGGTGAGTACCAAGGCATCCTTATGAGGGAAATTTAAGTTTATCAAGTCATCGTTGGTGAATACAATGGCACGATCAGTGTCCAGGTCTTTCCTTTCCCTCTTTGGCTAGAACTGACTTAAATAAGTCTACCTTGAATGCTTATTGGATATTATTTGCTATTCTCACCTCCTCCCTCTGCTTCTTACCGATGTGCTGAGCTGGGTCGGTGTAGCCGTGGATGTTATCGACTAATTCTGCTGGTGGAATATCTTCCTCTACTTTTTGGATCGTGTTGAGTTTCATCATTACTTTTGGCTTTGTTGAAATGATTTACTCCTTAAGGCGCCCCGCTTGAATGAGTCCCTCCAGTTATTTTTTGAACAATTTGTAATTCTTTGTGAGGTGTCCATAGTCCTAATGATAATTACACCAGAGATTGACGTCCCTATCCTCTAGATCGCTGGTCATCTTGGGAGGCCTTTTAAAGAAAGACTTATCTTGATCTAATGAATAAGCATGTAGATAGTCTCTTTGAATATTATCTCCAATACCTCATAACCGTTCTCATTGACTTGAGATCTAGGCTTCATTATCGGATCCTTTCTTAGTCGAAGAAGCTTGGTTTTCCTCTTGGGGGCCTTCTTAGGCTCATTCCTCTTTTGCTCGAATAGGGCTCTATGTTGATGAGATCGTCATCCACCTTGGCATATTTTTCAATACGGGACATGAGATCGTCCATTGAGTAGGATGGTTTCTTCATTAGTGACTGGTAAAGATCATCTGATCGCTCCAAAACGACCTTAAAAGAGGAGATATAATCATTGCAATCGTCAATTTTATTATATAACTCCTAGTACCTCTGGGCATACCTCCTAATAGATTCTCCTTTCTTATTCTTGAGAGAGATCAGTGAATCGACCTCCTTGATTATTTTGTTGCTTATGATAAACTGGGCCACGAACTACTCAACCAACTCTCTAAAAGAGGAGATTGATCTGGGCCAATTTCTCAAACCACTTCAGGTCGATCTCTCCTAGAGTGGATGGGAATACCCAACACATTAGGGCATCATAATGGCTCCAAAGATACATGGTCTGCTGGTAGTGCCTAATGTGATAGGCAATGTCTGATATTCCATCGTATGCATAACTTTTGGCATGGAGAACTTCTCTGGGGTCTCAAAAGACTCTATCAGTTCGATAAATAGTGATGTTGAACTAAGCCCCAAAGCCTTTCTGTCCAGGACTTTGGGATTCTCGACAAGGTTTGTATTCATCCTTCCTTCCAACTCCCTCCGGATGAGTCCTCTCAGTTCGTCGCTCTTTACTTGGTTTGGCTGTACCTCTAGACGAGCAAGCCTGCTATTTAGAGCTGACTCCATAGGGGGGCTGCGGTTGATAGAATTCCTTCTAGGGGAATGATCATATTATTTGTGGTGATGCATTGTATGAGGGATCCTTGAATGGGAAGCCCTACTAGGTTGATTCCTTGAGGAATGAGGTCCCCTCCTACGATGGTGCTGAGTACGAGAATCTAATGTGCGATCCTCCGAATTCTGGGTCAAGTGCCTCCTTAGACGAGTGATCTCCTCATCACGGTCATCCAACCTTTACCAAAAAATGTTGGCCAAAAGGCAAACAACTCTTCCCTATGGTCAATCGGTCGACGACGTGCGATATCGCTGACTAGGTAGTGAGCATCCTCTGGACCTTGAATGTCTCTGGAGAGATGACAGTCAAATAGGAGTGTGATCCCTCCTTACGAGGCGTATTTCAGACTGAATACAACTCCTTGCATAAGTAGGGTGAGACTGATTTTCAATCATTATGAACTTTGGGATTTATTGGCTTTAACAGTGGTGAGAACTTCGATTTCCCGTAGACGACGCCAAATTGCAAGGGTTATTGACCTACAATAAATACTGGAATTATATAATGGCCCCAAAAGATTATGAATGCATAAATAATAACAACACTCTATGTACGTGGTTCGATCGTGAGGTTAGCCTACATCCACGGAGAAAAGGGGGGGGGGGAATTTTATTAACATCAAAGGATGGTAACAACTGGAGTGCTAGGGATGCCAATTGAGAGTTCAAATTATTACGTGCAATTTACAATGTGTTCAATGTGAGCTAGATCGCCCTTATTTGTAGACCTAGGTATCCTACGTTCTTAGGCCTCTTTGTATTTATCTTGACTGGGTTCAAGATTTTTATTGAAATTGGTCTTTCTGTTAGTTGGTATTAGTTGTTATGATCTTCAAGATTGGATCTTATCTTTTAAAGTCTGTGCTATCTGGGTTGATTGTCCATCATGTGTTTCTCACGTGACGTGCCACACGTTCCATCATATGGCAACAATTCGGTCTCATTCCCTTCACCTACCCTCTAGACCCAACTTAAGACGATAAAAATACGTAGCCAGGTCTCTGTATCACTATAGAGTCCACTCCAACTGGTCATACCTCATATCTCACGGTAAAACCTCGCAACATAAAATAAAATACACACTTATTTATTATACACGCAACACTTAGTCCAATATCATATAATTAATATCACTAATTAATTAGGTACAACACATGACACAAAATTACATCACATGCAAGTTTAATTACCATCTAAATTATGTATCCCACAAGTAATAATTAATTCCATTCACTAATTTATCTCTCACTTAATAATTAATAAATAACGTACACGAAAATACGGAGTACTACAGAAGCTCAGCTGGGGGAGCATGTTCCCCCACAAGCTAATTATCGTAAAAAAGAGTACGATTGGTGTTGTCGTTCACCATTTATAATAAAATACCTCCCCATAAAAAAGAGTATAATTAATTTGAAAATCTTTTGTTATATTTTTTTCCTTAACTCTAGCGAGGATAACTTGTAGCACAAGAAGAGTATAAGGCTTTTTTATATTATCCTTGGGAATGATTTGATATTTATTATCCCTAAAATTATAAATTAGCCCATTTAAAATGAGCTCATTCTCGAACTGCATTATAATTATTGTTTGGCTGTGAGAATGAATAAATTCACAAATAGACCTATTCATGTTGATCCATAAAAACTTAAATTAGTCAATTTCACCCAAAACTTGTAATTGCACAATTTAAATTCATAAACATAAATCTTAAATGGCGCACTCATAGAGTTCTCACACTTACCACCTCACACACTCATTAAGGCGTTGTTCGGTTGAGCAAATTATTTAATTATGTAAATTGGTTCATTGTGAACTGTAAATGAGTGGATTTAAAATGAGTTTAAATCTAATTTTACGTGATGTTTTGTAATCTGAAATTGATTTCAAAGTTTAATGAGAAAAAAAGAATATATATATATATATATATATATATATATATATATATATATATATAGATAGATAGATAGATAGATAGATAGATAGATAGATAGATAGATAGAGAGAGAGAGAGAGAGAGAGAGAGAGAGAGATTACAAATAAGGATGAGCAGCGGGGATGAATTTTTGGTGAAATGTTCATATTTCAAATGGATATATTTCACATTTTTTGTGAAATGCTCGAGTTTCAGATTTTACACATGAGCTAAAATAGATGAATTAATGAATCATTTCATTAATGAAACCAAACACAATTAATTGACCAATTTGTAAATGAGCCAATTTATAATTTATAATTTTGAGACAACCAAATGGGGCCTAACTTTATAACATGCATTACACCAAAATGATAAAATTGTCACCTTTTTAGCGCCTAGGCTTGTCACGGTCAATGACCGTGACACGTCCGTGACAATTCTGTCAGTAAAAAAAATCCTCTCCCTTCTTTTTTTCCCACCGAATTTGTTCCCTCCATTTCCCTCTCTCTCTCTAGCGGCTGCTCTCTATCTCTCTCTTTACAACTTTGGTATGTTTTCTCTCTATTTCTCCCCCATTTATGTATATGTGTATGTATATGTGCGTGTGTGTATATATGTGTGTAAATGTGTGTGTGTGTGGGGGGGGGGGGCAACAGGGATGGGGGGAGGGGAGGGGGGTATGTGCGTGTGTGGGTGTGTGTGTGGGGGGGGGGGGGGGAGGCAGCAGGGCTGGACGGAGGGGAGGGGGTATGTGCGTGTGTGTGTGTGTGTGTATATGTGTGTGTGTGCATGCGTGTTTTTAATTAAATTTTTATTGATTTATTAGATATTGCCCCTCATGTTGTAGTGGCCCTTGTAAAAGAATTGATTGATTTATTATTGATTGGTTGTTAATTTTTTTTTTGTAAATTAATAATTAGTGCCCCTTTCATATGCAAGTAGGATTGCCCCTCATTGTAAATTAGTAAATTAATAATTGTATACTTTAATTGTTAGTTTAATTGATGAAAATAATTAATTGAGGAGATGAATTAGAAGGAGTATGGGATACACATTTGTTGTTGCCATTGGGTTGTTTAATTTTAAAAGTGGCATGACCACTGTATTATTGTCCATATGGGGGTGGAGTTTTTCAACTTTTTTTTGAAAATTACTTTGTATAACGAACAATATATATATAGTATGATAATTAAATGAAACATACTTGAAATTACATATAGTGCGCATAGATACTGGCCTTCTAGTTCTTATGCGTACGCATTCAATAGCCTTTAGACCCGTTCGAGAGTCATTACCCCTGTAATGAGATCTCTCGAATTGTCTCGTTTGGACAGTTTGGGACTGCATAATTTCTGTATAATAATATTTTTAGTGGCTTAAAGTTGTTACTTTTAGAGGAAGTTCTGCAGTCGTATCCTAATGTTCTCTGGGTACATACTAGATTGACAAGTGTGACTGTTATTTCAATTGATCAATTGAAATAATACTCACACTTGCCAATCTACGTCGTGTACTTGGAGAACTACGGGGATATGCTGCCGAATTTTTCTCAAATCGTAACAATGTGCATGAGTTGTTAAGTATATTACAGAAATATGCGGTCTTGAATGGGATATATAAGCTTCAAAGAGGTTGTATTTTACTGTGACTGGGTAAGAGTTGAGGATAAAAATGCTTGTAAAGTTGATCATGTCACCAATTTGATCATGGTTGACTTGTCCAAGTTAAAGAGCAAAGACCACGTGAGCGATGAGCCGTTTGTTTGTGCATTTCAAAAGGTTAACCAAGTGTTTTACTCGGAGTATATCAACAACGAGCCGTGTTCAATTGTCCTACATGCGCCAAAGCGTATAAATAGTAGTGTGGATTACTTGACTGCTCCTACCGAATATCAATCCATTTTTTATGAGAACCCAAATTTGAAACAATTTTGCAATTTGTAATAAATATTCCAATTTGTACTTTATCAATCCATTTTTAATGCTTTTAATTGATTTGCACTTTATAATTTTCACTCTTGTGTAGTATGCGTGTGTGCGGGAAGTAGGGGTGGGGGTGGGGATGTTTCAGATTTTTAGTAATTGTACATATTATGAGCTAGATGTTATTGTTTTGGAATTCAGAATTGAGGTGTTAAACAATAACAATTCATTTGGATTTGTAGTAATTGTACATATTTGTATGTCTTCTTCTAATTCATTTTGATTTGTACTAATAACAATATTTTTTTACAACAAATGTCTCCTTCAGGTATTAAGGCGAGGATGATGATGCTGATTGTGATGATGTCGTCTGGGCTCGGTGGTAACGGAGGCGAGGAGGGCTTCTCGGCCCCTAAGCTCACCAAATATGGCAAATTAGGGATGACCATCGAGAATAAGACGGGGCTATTAGCGATATTCCTCGAGCTGGTAAAGATGATCATTGGCCCGGGGTAAACTAGTTGGAGGGAGGTGCCAAATGAGCTCAAGTTAGATATTTGGGTGGCACTACAGGTAATGAATTTATATTTATATTTCAATTTCAATTTCGATTTCAATTCAGATTTCCTTTTATATTTATATTTATTCGCAACTAACATTGTATTTGTTGGACAGGAACAATTCAGCCTGGATCCAAAGCTACGCGATTCCTTCTTGGAGCAGTTGAGGGAGAAACACAAGACGTGGAAGAAAAATATGCTGACCCGATACTTTGGGAAGACCCGAGAGTCCGTTATCCGAATGCGTGAATCCGTCCCGCCGAAGGAGTCGATTTCATTGTCACAATGGCAAAAGTTCATTGACAGTGAGATCGGGAAGCGACAATTGGCATATCGCCAATCGGGGAGGGAAAATCGGGCAAAAAAGATGGACGTACACATCTCCTGTCGGACATCTTACGCCGAGGTGGAGCATAGGATGATGGTAAGATTTAATTTTTCTATAACTACAGAAATATATTATTCTGCATTATTTTACTTTGCGGGGCCGATACTAATTTTACTTTATTTTATTATAGGGGACAGGGAGTTGCCCTGGGGGTAGGCCACATATGCTCGATACTTATGTGGCTATTCAGACGAAGAAGGGGAAGGATAAGGAGGTGTCCCTGAGCATCGCGGCCACGATTATAAGTAATCCGACAGTTTAATTTTTGTTAATTACGTTATAATTTTTTTATTTACTTATTTTACTAATCATGTGCTTTTTGTCATTTCAGGCAAAGCTTAAGGAAGTGCATGAGTCGCAGTCTGATACCGACAAGGCATCTTTGTCCACAGACGCACTCAGCCAAGTGCTTGGCGTTGATCCCAAGGGGAGGACAAGGGAGGTGAGCTCGCGAGTGGCCAAATCTAGGATCATCGGATTGGACTCGCATGACGCAAAGCTATCCCATTTGGAGGCGACGGTCTAAGATATGTTCTCATTCATGAAGCATTCATTGGGTAAAACCTGTAAGGGGAAAGGGAAGGAGAAGGTGGTGGAGGAGGAGGTGCAGGATAACGAGGTGCAGGATGACGAGGATGTGGACCTCGTTGCTTCATCGCCGATATATGAGGACTTTGATGATCCACTCCCCTATTTGGCTCCCTTCAATCGACCGATGTCGACACTTGGTTGGCCGAGCGTGTTTGTACTGGACATATTTGATGGCTAGCAGATAGGGCGGGGGTTGAGGGACCCGAATACCGTCCAGGGTATGCCAGTTCATGGACGTTTGCTTCAAGACATCGAGTTCAAGGTGCTCGTCACGCATGTGATACTCGAGAAGGAGAACTCCCCTTTGTGGTTGTGCAAACAATGCGACACGATGTATATTGCTAGGTGTGTCAATTCGTATATCGTGTGGCCTATCACCTCCACAGAGCTAACCCTACCCCAGACATGTAGTGACATTATTTGAATTGAATTGTTTTAAGTTGTTACATTTGAATATATTTGGATTATATCATTATGCATATTGTTTTGAATGTATATTTGCACTATCTCTATTTTATTTGGATATATGATGTTTGAACAGGTATAATATTGTTATAACATGTACAAATATGCTGCTGGGCAGTGGCAGTGGCCAAACTGCCTAGCGGATTTTTTTTTAATTCTACCCAGAATTGTCACGATCACTGACCGTGATAAGTTTTTAAATATTATGACGAGTTTGTTACGGTCATAAACCGTGACAAAACTTGTCGCGGTCTATGACCGTGACATGATCGTGACAATATTTAAAAACTTATCACGGTCAATGACCGTGACACGTCCGTGACAAAAAATATTGTCACCCCCAGAATTATCACGGTCATTGACCTTGACAAGTCCAACTTGTCAAGGTCAATGACCGTGATAATTCGACAGATTTGGTGTAGTGATGAATCTTAAATGAATCACTCATATAGATTTCTATCACCGTACCACACTTCACACACTCATTTAATCTCTCTCTCTCTTTCTCTCTCTCTCATGCACACACACACACACACACACACACACACACACACATATATATATATATATATATATATATATATATATATATATATATACACACTAGGGTATGCCCGTGCCTGAAGGCACGACGACAATTCTCCCAAGTATGAAACGTGTTGTCAAGTCATAAAAGTTTTGTATTATAATACAATTTTATGAAGTATTAATCATGGTAAATTTTTCTCAAGGACGAATATTTTTTTCAAAATTTTAAATCGAGTATAATGTAAATAATAAATGTTTTATATATTATAATGTGTAATATATAATAAATGTTTTATATATTATAATAAATGTTTTTAATCGAGTATAATGTAAATTTCTTTCCCCAATAAAAAAAGTATGCAACAACAATATTAATATTCCGTCTTGGACCTCTCATAAACATCAAACCATCAAATACAAATTTAAGTAATAAATTTTTTTACAACACTAAACTATAAACAATTTAAATTTTTTGGGCAAAATTTCCACTGTTTCTGGAACTATCCGCACTGTTTAACAAACAAAAAATACTTCTACAACAATACGAATAGTCTCTCTTAAATACTTGTACAACAAACTAAGACATATGCGATAAAATGATACGAACTGACACGATGTTATAATATAATGTGTGGACACTTTTAAATTAATGTGTGGATCATTATGACAAAAGTTACTTTTTAAATAAAAATAATTTTTTTACTAATTTAATATTACTATAAATTATGAATTTTATATTTCAAATGATTTTATAAAATTTACATTTTTGGAAAAATTTCAATTCTAACATGAACTAAATTAAAACCATTGACGAACTTCATCTAGGAACTATTTCGAGTTAGAATATACATATGAAAAATGTCAATAACTGCACCTGGTTAATGCTAATTAAATATATTAGTTCCGATATAACTCTTAGATTAGACAATAAAATATATTAGTTCCAGTATTACTTTAAGATTAGAATGAAAAAAAATTATATGATGTATTTTGTTCAAAATTATAGGTTTATGACGTTTTCTTTCATTTCTAATTTTTATATTAATTATACTTTATCAATTTTTTTTTATGTTTAACTTCTCTTTCTATTTTTTTTTTCATTATAATATGGCTGAAAATACCCTATAAAGTAACATGGCTAAATTTAAAAATAACTTTTTGAAATGGGGTTTAACATAAAATCGCTAATAAAACATGGGGTATAAACAAAAATTGTATTCATGTTTAGATCATTGTTGGTATTAAGTTATCTTTTCCTAAAGTCATATGTAGTTGCGTGTTCTTTTCCATGATACAACTGACACGATATTATAAATTAATGTTTCAACCCACTTATTTGTGAGTTACTAATTATGCTAACCATAGTGCTTATAAGTTAATAAGATCTGCAATAACATGATACCACTGACACGAAATTATAAGTAAATGTGGAGATCCTTAATAATTTCAGAGTAGAATAATTCTAGGATAACCAAATATACGTGATAGAAAATGACAAAATTAATGAAATATAGTATGATGTTTTAGAATATTAAAATGTTCAACTCTTCTCCACACGTATTTAGATTTAAAACATCAAAGAAACACGTTTACTATCAAGTTAAAAATAAAAATAAAGAATAACATGTTTGATGAGCAACTCCAAAATTGAAAAAAAAAAGATTAAAAAATAATGGCGCGGCACAATGTAAACCATGAACCAAAAATCATTACCAATACAACTTTTACTGCTTAGAATGCAGCCTCAGTACGTGGGTCCCTTAGGTCAGAGTTGACCAAATCTTTTACACCAATTTTCACTGCCTAGCCTATAGCCTCTGAGATTTGTTCGGCGCCACAGTAGGCATATTGATTAAGAGATACTATTTTGGCATCCTCTCTTTGTAGTACCATTGGAATGATAGGAAGACAATCATCACTTTTGCCATCCCATCTTTGTTTACTGTTTCAAATCCAATAAATCATCAGTGGTTGGATTTACCACGCTTGCTAAAAGATAAAATCCATTCCATAATAAAAGAAAATTAGGTACACCAACCGACTATTGCCCAATAAGAAAAAATAAATAAATAAATAAAGTTCTCATTATTAACTAAGAATAGCAATAAAAATGAAAATAGTAAAACCCCTTAAACTATGAAAAAAAAATACTACAATGACCCTATTTTCTCCACCTTCACTCCGTATTCAGTGACCTTAATACGGTGTATACAGTAGTTTAAGTACTGCTTTTTCTTCTCACCCTCCGTATTCAGATGAAGCTCCATACTACATGAATATGCTGATCATGTGATATCCTAGGCCCAATATTTATTAGTCCCACTCTCACCACCAAAATATAATTATAATACATCAATATAAGATTGAGCACACGTCCTTTGTAAAACCATGAATAAGCATCAATACCCACCTGTAGTTAATGAATGTAATAATAATATTTGAAAGAGACAATGTCAATGGTGAATGAAAAAACTAAAATAAAAAAAGAGAGGCTATTTTATTTACACGCTTGATGTGAATGGGTTCAATGTGGGGTTTCATGAACTTGAGAAGATCTTTGATACCCATTTCTAGACATGACCAATAATTTTATTTCACCATAAAAGGAAGCACCACGCATGTATTCAAATAGTTATTGTCCATTGGAATGAATTTTTGGGACATCGGAGACCTACAGAAAGACCATACAAAGTGCAAAACTCGGATCTGTAAGCTGTAAGCTGTAAGCCGACCTACGGAAAATTGGTAAGATGTAAACTTGGACCTACAGAAAGACCATACAATATTGATAGAACACAACCGAAAAATTCAGATCTGTAAGCTGGCCACCGGAAAATTGATAAAAAGTCTCTAAAAAATTTGAAACTCAAATAGAAATAAGAGTATAAAAACTGAGCAAAACTCGGAAGAGAGAGACATTGTGTGCTTACCATTCCACCTTTTGGAGCCGATATGGAGTTTGAGTGTTGAGAACATCATACATGGATATTGTGGAAAACATCATACATGGATATTCAACACACAATAGGGATCCCACACCCGATATAGACTTGGACTCACCTCTGTTTTCCACATTTTTGTGGATTGGATTGGAAAGTAGAGATGATGCCAATCCACAAGATCGCGATCTTGTGGATTGGCATCATCTCTGTTTCCCACACCCGATATTTGGATTGGACTCACCTCCTCAAAGCCCTGATTGAATACTCATCTTTCTCCTCAAAGCCCTAAAAACATAATAAAGATCAAAATAAGGGAACGTGCGCTAATCTTGACAAAATTTGTAAAACAAAACATAATAAAGATCAAAATAAATATAATGTTACCTATTAGTTCACCTTCAAATTCAAAAGCATCGAAAAAAAACATACCCAGTTAGTGAAAGCTTGGCAGCTCCGAAATGTGGGAGAGATGAGAGAGAGTTTTATGTGTTGGGTGTGCTTTGTGTGGTTCGTTGGATAGTATGACAGTGGGTTTGGTGGGGAGTATAGAGGGGGGGGGGGGTGTGTTGTCGAGGGAGGGTGAATCGGGAGAGATAAGAGAGATTTGTGTGTTTCGTGGTTGGAGAAGAGTGTGAGAGAGTATTTTAGCTAAGTTTACTCATCTACCCTCATTTTTGAATTTTGAAGAAAGGGAGAAATAAATTTGAGTGTGAAAAAAGAGGGGGAACTCAAATGTTTAGAGGGTAGAATAGGTAGTGTAGAAACTAATTCATCTCATGACATCATCTTTTGATCTTATGACATACATAAGTTTACTATTTTTTTTTATATATATATATATATATATACAGACCGGCTCTAATGCGGACGCAACTTGGGGATGAATTTTTCGGTATTTTTTAAAAATAGCAAAAGAACTTTGTTCGACCTGATTTTTTTCCCGTGGTATTTAAACATTTCAGGGGACCCCTATAAAAATCATCAGCTCAAAATGAATTGTTTTCCATTTTTAAAAAATCGGTTAAAACATATGTTAGTTTTTAAAGCGCTTTAAAATTGACATATGTTTAACCGATTTTTTAAAAATAGTAAAACATTTCATTTTGAGTTGATTTTTTTACTGTGGTCCCTGAAATGTTTAAATACCATAGAAAAAAAATCAAATTGAAATTTGATTTTTTGCTATTTTAAAAAATACAAAAAAATCCGTCTGCAAGTTAAATACGCAAGTTGCGTCCACATTAGAGTCTGGATATATATATCTATGGGGGGAGGATTAGGTGCGGGCCAAGCCCGTGCAAGTAATTTTTTTTTAAAATACTAAAAAAATTATTTTGAGTTGATTTATTTTGGTGTTTAAACATTTCATCCCACCCCTAAAAAATCATCTTAAAATGAAATTTTTTGCTATTTTAAAAAACCCAATCAAAATATAATAATTTTAAACACTATCATAGTTTTTTAAAACACCCCACAAAAAATCAACTCAAATATTTTTTTTAATATTAAAAAATGGTCAGCACTAAGCTGGTCCTTATTATGCATTGGATCCTAACGGTGAATAACTCCATTTTAGTTTCTACACACAACATAAATTAAATTTAAAACTATATCAAATAGATACATCGACGATTAATTAATTCCCAATTTAAATCATTTACGCAGCCAAACATCCCTTTCTTCAACACGACGACGACCAAATAGTCTTTAGTTTTTTTAATAAGACACTGAGTCTTCCTTGTATTGTATTTGAAGAACCCTTTAATACCCTAACATTGAGTTAGCATTTGAAAATTGGACCCCTTAAAACCCAAACATAAAATTTGAATTTGGAAAATTGGGATCGAATTCCATGAGTGGATTGGCGTTGACAAACATGATACTAGTAGTCGTAGGTGTGAACGCAGTGATTCTACTGATGATGAAAGATTTTAAACAATCTGTAAATATCTTCAAGTACAATGTTCGTCAAATTCATCCGTCACTCGAAGAATAATCATCCTCCGTAGCTAAGTATCCCCTCTCTTCAAAACCATTAAAAAACTGTTTTTATAATTATTTCCCTTTTTTAAATATAAAATAAGTTGTTCATTTTGTTGTTGATAAGGGTAATTTTGAGTTTTAATAAAAAAAAACATGTCTCATTTAATGGTTGACTGAACCCATTCCGTCCAAAATGAGGACCAAAGGTGTAATATGAAAATTAATGAGTGCCAAAGGCCAAATGGCCCATTATTTATTAGTATTATTATAATTATTTTTTAATGACAACATTTTATAAGAATCATTCCATTTGGTATTAGGACGAGTATTAACATTATCGTTAAAGAGTCGCTCACTTTTTAATAAGCGATCGAACTAAGGGTTCATTCTACTGTGTGAATACAGAACCCTATAAAATCCTACCACCGAGTTAAAGCACTCGAAAATCAGAGCCCTCAAGATCCTAAAATTTAGGAATATTTTATTAGAGATGTTCAATTTAAAGAGCGCAATATTTTGAGAAATATGTTTAAACGTGCAATATTTCGTAATTTATAAATAAATACTTTATCCATTCCAAATTAAAAGTTCATGTCTTTATTTTGTATAGATCAAGGAAACACCCAACGAACGATCAAGATTAAGTCTTGTTCATCATTGTGAAATTTGGTTCGTTAATTATATTCCAAAAAGGAAAATAAATCCTTAATTCGAGACATCCAAAATTTTTTCTAGTTTTTTTGGCTTTAGTCCCATGTACAAAGATTTATCAGGCTTCATTTTCATGTGTTTTTTAAATTATAAAAAGTCCCATAATTACCTATAACTTCTCTGTAATCACCCATCTTTCTTTTGTAGAGAATGACACTTGTCACATATTTGTTATAATATGACCAACAACTAAAAAAATAAGAACATGAGAGTGAACACAAATAAATATTTTACAAATGAGACTAAATACTTAAGAGACCCTTAAAAATAATAGTTTTTCTAGCGTTAATTCCGTCTCCTAAGATTTTTTAGGCACCCATTCTATATATTTTTAAAATTGTAGTAAGCCCTATAACCATAAAAAATCGTTCATAACCACTATGTAACTGTCTCTCCTCATTTCCGTAGAGAATGACACTTGTCCCATAGTGATTAAAATATGATCAATAACTGAAAAAATAAAATTATGAAAATGAATAAAAATAAATCTTAAAAAACATGACTAAATACGTAAAATATGGAGAATTATTATTATTTATTTATTTATTTTTGTTTGTTTTTTGTTTTTTGATAATTCAAGTTGCCCGGGCCCGACCCAAACAAGTGAATCCAACTTATTATCGTGGAATTGGAGGAATGAGTAGGGTTTTAATTCGGTCACATTCCAGAGATACACAGAGACGAACAAATTGAGTTTAGCATTTGAAAATTGGAGCCCATAAAACCCCAGGATAGAGTTTGAATTTGGATCAGTGGGTTGAAATTGAGTTTGGAAATGGCGTTGACAAACTTGATACTGACCGTGGCAGGCGTGAGCGCAGTGATTCTACTGATGAGGAGCGATGTTAAACAATCTGCAAATATCTTCAAACGCAACGTTCGTCAAATTCGTCACTGGCTCGAAGAAGAATCATCCTCCGCCGCCAAGTATGCATCTCCCTCTCCCTCTCCCTCTCTCGCAAATCATAATTATGAAATCTTAGAATTATTTAGGTCAAGTTTTTATTCCAAGGTGGTAAATTAGTAATGTTTCAGTTTCAAATCATACGATACGATACGAAACCATACGATACAACGATACGAAAAATCTAGAAACATAGTTTGGATACGGCAAGGATACGAGAATAATAAGATGTGATACAGTAATATATGATATAGTCTCTTCAACATACCTAAAGAACCTAATAATTTTTACAAATAGTAATAATATGAATTTTTGATTAAATATCTTGGCGTAGATGATCTGTATAGAGTGAGAAGATTATCTACAAAAAAAAATTTATCAAAAAATTGAACCTAAGGGTCCGTTTGGTTCGAGGTAAAATATGTTTCAACGCGGTGAGAAGTAATATGGTGAAATACGTTTTCACTTATTTAGAGTCAAACTTTTCTCTACATTCTTGTTTATATTTATATAATTATAGGGTGTAAACGTATTCACAATGTCAACTCAATAAAAATTTAATTTTAAATAGGTCAAAACGTATTTCACCATATTACTTTTCACCGTGTTAAAACATATTTTACCCCGAACCAAACGGACCCTAAAAGTGGGTGAGATGATGCACATATCTACCCAATTTTCATTTCACCCTCTAAATGGTTGACCTTTTTTTTTAATTGATTATCTCCTCGCTATGGAGATTATTTATACAAAATTTGGTTTAAAAATTGATTTTTATTTAAAAGTTGGTATGTTCTTTATGTATATTTAACGAGGTATGTTGGAAAGCTTGACTCCACACACACACACACACACACACACACATATATATATATATATATCAAGGTTCTAAAAAACGCGGGGCATGATCGAGGGTGGAGCTAATGCCTTAAGCCTTAAAAGTTTAGACGGGCCTTAGGTGTAAAAAGGCGTGAAAAGGTGTTTAGGCCGTTTTTAATATATTTTAATATTTTTTAACTATATAAGGCTATTAAAAATACTAAAGTGGTACATACCTTAAAAATATGTCTGAATATTTGTAAATTAAAATATTAAAAAAAGAAAAAAAACTCGCGTTTTTTCACGCTTACCTCCCCAAAACGCGTGTTTTTTCACGTCTTACTCCAAAAAATGTTGAACACGCCTTAATCAATGCCTAGGGCCAAAACTTAACGTATCTACAAAGCCTCGCGCCTAAGCGCATTTTTTAGAACACTGAAATATACACACACAAAAACAAAAAAAAAAAAAAAAAAACAGACTGTAAGAGCAATGAGCAAACTGTAAGAGAAAGAATTTAATCAATATAATTTTTACAGGTAAACAACGATTGTGGAACGATGATAGTATGCTACACAGGGTGTATGGCGAAAAAAATAGGGAGAGAGAAAGAAAAAGGTGTTGCAGTTAGCAACACTCAGTTGCAATTTATACAGTTTGTCACAAAAAATGAAGGTACGCATTTAGATGAGGTAACACTTAACACCAACTAATAAAGAACTTTGATGAATAAACAAATCCAAAAGCTCAGAATACAAACAAATGAATATGATATGATATAAGAATATCCCTTGAGAGGAAGGGATATAGAACTTAGCACCTAGTGCATGCTTAATGTACATGGCTCACAGTTTTATTCCCGCAGCTACAAGAGTTGATATATTGAGAGACTCCAAATTTCTTCCCTGCGTAAAAAACAAACGACAAAATTATATTAAGACATTCAAAACATACCACAATCTACACAATGAAATTGTTTAAACTTTTCCTTGAAGGTCCATCACTACGAAGCATATTTTCCTCATAAAAGGAAGAGATCCCAATTGTTTCACTAGGATGAATATTTCTAATTTAAGAGATAGAGACCAGATGAATGCCAAAGTATGTATATACCTATTTTAAATTTGTCAGGGTTCACATCCACACCAATAATTCTTTTTGCTCTGCATAGTCTTGCTCCCTCTGCCACCTAAAATAAGTACCATTATGATTACTCCCCCTCTTTTTCTCCCATCATCACTACCACCAAAGAAGAATAAATTATGTCATATTAATAGCTGCCCAATTATAGCAACAGTTGATCCTGTTTCCACATTTGCTGTTCTACATGAAGCACCCACTCCTGAAAGCACAACTTTTGTTTAGTGCTGTATTAAGTTATTTGCAAACTCCATTGCAAGAATTCAATTAACACTCTACTTGGTCTAATATAATTTCTTAGAGATTCATATGTATAAGGCTATAAGAGATCAGATGGTAAAAAGTCTAGCCCCTATTTTTGGACAGGCTAGTTCAGAGGATAAATAGATGGGGTTGGCGTGAAAGAGAAAAAGGAGTCTTACATGAGGCTATGAGCCTATGGGGTTGGCCTGAATTAAATTATTCTTTAATTTCACATATGATGGGTTCATCGGTAAATTTTGTAATTTCTTCTTTTTTAGTTATCTAATGAAGTGTTCATTAATTTATTCACTATGCCTCAACCTGCAGAAGTGTATAAAGTCTTAGTGAATCAGGCAATCTATTTTCTGTTTTTATGCCGAGTGCAACAGAAAGATGACCAAGTTGATTCAGTAAATTACTATTGAAATTTGCTTGTCAGTACATTTCTGCGCACATGTAAGATGCTCAGAAATCATAATGATATTCTCCATAATAAGAATGAAATTAGCACGGAAAAATTGAAGTGTCAATATTCCAATAGGGTGGTGCTAAAGGCATCACCAAAATTTATACCCGACACCATTGCACAACATTTTAAAACTCAATGTACAATCATTTTAAAGCATGTAATGGTGCCCAATATCAATTTTGGTTGTGCCTTTAGCACCACCCATTCCACTTAAGGGAACTTCAAAAGTTATATATATTATATTGTGAAGGGCTGGAAGATATTGGCCCCAAGCAACTCCAAATTGACCTATCTATGCTAGAAAAGACCATTCCCCTTGAAACGGACCCATTTTCGGTCAGAAAACATAGACACCATATAAAAATAGGAAAACGTGAAGGAGAGGCTAGTGGCCTTAGTTTCATTTTTGAAAAGTAGCAACACTCAAAATTATACTAAAAATAAGTATTACCAGTTTATATGCCGCAACTAAGGAGGCATGCCGTGTTTGTTATCACCTAAAAAATGACGTTTATATATATTGCAAAGTTACAAACTCTGATGATCTTTCAATAGTTGACACTGAAACATTATTAATTGACCACCTTGGAATAAAATTTTTACCCAAACATACTTGTAAATAGTGTTTGTAAGTTCTCAATTTTTTACTTAATGAAACATTTGCCTTGATTTTCTTCTAATTTATTATAAGAATATTAATTGCGTCTCTCATAGCCTTCAGATGAGGATTCTGTTAGATGGGAAAGCAACATTTTAATATAGTAGCTAAAACTCGTGGCTACAGCACCCATAGGTGTCAAATCGTGGATCAATAATTGTCGGAATGGAACTGTAAGATTCGGTAAAAAATATAGAAGCAGGAAATAGTGTATAAATTAATAGAAAACACTATATATTGAAAGATATATTATTATCAAAAACTAACATTAAATATAATTACATCATCTAATATTATCATATTAGCCACAAATAATGCAAATTAAATCCCTTCTGACACTTCCTATTTGGAACTCGCTACATAACTACATTATCTATCAATCAGTATAAATTCATAATAGTTAAGATAAATAATTATGAATAAAGAGTTAAAGGGAAGATGGTTGAAATATCGTTCACTAAAATTAAACTATATTGAATCTTTGGTAAAAATAATTTAAAAGAAAATAGAATAAATAAATCTGTCAAAAAAAGATTGAATTGGAAGTTGTGATTCTCAAATTCGATTATCATAAATCGCTATGATCATGTTTACTTTAGTAGGGTACGTTTGGTTGCCAATGGGCAAAAGAGTGGGCATGGCAAAATTTGCCTAGGCAAATTCACATGACGCTATCAAACAACCATTAAGCGAAATTAAAGTCAATCCAATTAATTTATTTAAAAACAGTTTTTATATTATATTAAAAAATGTTAAAAACAGTTTTTACAATATTTTTATATTACAGTTTTTAAAAAAAATTGTAAAACATTTTCTTAACGATTTTTTATAATATTAAAATCAGTTTTTAAAATATTACAAAACAATTTTTAAATATTCACAACAGTTTTTTTTTACTATTAAAAATATTTTTTAATTTTGTTTTTAAACTTTAAAACCGTTTTTATATTATATTCAAAACAGTTTTTCAAATTGTTAAAAACTATTTTTACAATATTTTTATATTACGGTTTTTCAAAAAATTTGTAAAACATTCTCTTAACAATTTTTTATAATATTAAAAACAGTTTTTAAAATATTACAAAACAATTTTTAAACATTCACAACAGTTTTTTAAAACTATTTAAAACAGTTTTAAAAAATGTTTTTTAAAACTTTAAAACAGTTTTTTTAATATATCCAATTTTTTTTTTAAAAATGTTAAAAACTGTTTTTACAATATTTTTATAATACGGTTTTTAAAAAAATTTGTAAAACATTTTCTTAACAATTTTTTCTAATATTAAAAACAGTTTTCAAAACATTAGTTTGTAAAACATTTTCTGAACAATTTTTTTCTAATATTAAAAACAGTTTTCAAAACATTAGAAAATAATTTTTAAATATTTATAACAGTTTTTTTAACTATTGAAAACAGTTTTTAAAATTATTTTTTAAAACACTAAAACTGTTTTTATAATATATTCACAACAGTTTTTAAAAATGTTAAAAACAGTTTTTACAATATTTTGTTAATATGATTTTTTAAAAAAATTGTAAAACATTTTCTTAACAATTTTTTATAATATTAAAAACAGTTTTTAAAACATTGTAAAACAGTTTTTAAATATTCATAGCAGTTTTTTAATTATTTAAAACAGTTTTTAAATTATTTTTTAAAACATTAAAACCGTTTAAGAAGTTGGCAAATTTGTTGGCAAATATTTCCCACTCAAATAGGTAAGCAAAATTTGCCCACAGATTGTGCATAGGAGGTGTTGTACATTGACAAATAATGCCACGACAAATTGTGCAACCAAATGGCCAAAATGTGAGCAAATTTTCTTATTTGCCAACTTTTTGACATTTGCCTAGGCAAAAAGGGGCAACCAAACGGACCCTTAGATTTTATACACACTTCAAGAATCTATACAGTAGTAGCGAATTGTATTGATTTGTTACGATCCTCTTTATTAAAGATTAATTATAATTTACAAGTCATGTACGATTGATCAATCAACGGGTCTCGAATCGTAAGATTCTGACAACTACGACGGTGCTATTGAATTTTGTACCCGTCCGTGCCTACGGCACTATACGCACGTATATCATGCTTTGTGGCTGTTTTCGGATCATTATATAATTTCAAAAAGTTTAGTGACCAATATATATATATAAAAAATTAGACAAGGCCTTACATAAAATTTCATTTAACATCAGTATAATTTTACACTTTTTGTTGTTATTTTAATAAATTTCGAAACATCAAGGGGCATTGAGAGAGGGAGAGGAGTAAATGAAGAGAGGATAATGAAAAAGTAAAACAAATCATATAATACTATGAAGCACGAACACTCTCCCAAAGGTAGTGAATTTTATTTGACATGTGTCTGACAAGGGACACGCTCCAACACGTTGGGGACACGCTAGGACACGTGTCTTAGAGTGTCCTGTTAGCACACCATATTTATTATATTTTTGATTTTATAGAATTTTATCTGTTTCTTATTTAAATTTGTATTGTTATTGTATTTGATTTGATTGAATTTCAAGTTAAGTATGTTATATTTACGTATTCTACTAAACAAATTTTATTTTATGTCATGTATATTCAAAAAATTATATTATACGTATCCTAGCGTGTCGTATCCTACATTTTGGAAAATCACGTATCTCGAGTTGTGCCGTATCCCATATCACGTGTCGAGTCCGTGCTTCATAGAAATAATGTCATGAAGTCATGTGAAATTTTTTAGGGTAAACCCAAAAAATGTAATTTAATCTAAGCTATTGGTTTTGAAATTGGGATGATGTTGATCATTCATCATCCACTTTATGTCAAACGTTAACATTTTCAAAACATTTATTCTTTATTATATGCTACTCCTTCCCAAATTGATAATCGCTATTTGAAAATGACGATTTTTAAGGATTCACTCGATCAATGACCAAGATCAAGCTTTGTCCACTATTATGGAATTTGGTCTGTTGATTACGTTCAAGAAAGGGAAGCGACTATTAATTTGGAACGACCTAAAAAAGAAAGCAAGGGATGAAGTATAAAAGGTCGTACCTAATGCACAAGGCTCCCGCTTAATTGCAGGTCTGGGAGAGGCGAATGTCGGCTGACCTTACCTCCATATGGAAAGGCTGCTCTCATGTCTTGAACCCGAGACCGATCGTAGATTGAGTGAGGGCACTGGCCATCGCACCATGATTCGACTTCTACGGAGGAAGTATGTATGCTCATATATAATAAATTGCCAAGATGCTACCATTTACAAGTTTCGTCAGTATGTAAGACAATCTCAACAACACATACATAATGAATTGTATATTGGAGCCTTTTAACAGTTAGTGCCTAGCACTTAAGAAAGCTAGGACTTTTTAAGATAATTTTATTCTTAGTATACGGTCTGACGTAAAAAGACGTCAAATGGAAACAAGAAGAAAATAACTCTCGTCTAAACTCGCTCTAATATCAATATCTCAAAATGGTAGAATGCCTTAATGAGGCTACAAAAGAGGTATTTAAAGGGAGGAGGTTGCTTGGCCACTAAGCTAAGTATCTAATTACAATTATGACCTTAATGCCAAATAACCTTCCTTCCTCTAAATACAAAATAAAAGAAAATATACAATGAATACTAAAATTAAAAGAAATACTAAAAATGACGAAAAGACACGTATTCACATCACTCTCCCCCCCTTAAAAGAGTTCATCCTCGAACTCAGAGGGGGAAGGCCTTCAAAGTCACCATCGAGGATGGTAATGAGAGCTGACTGAGGTGGGATCTCTGGTGCCTCCTCAAGATACTCAGGGTCCCTGAAGCTATAAGAGAGCACGGCGGCGAAGGAGGGAACAATTTGAGGCTCGATGATCCATCACCCCACTGTTGTAGCATTTGAAGGTGGCCGGATGAGTGGGGGCCGAAGGAGGAACCGTGGTAGTGGGAGTAGCTGCAGTATACGGAGTCACAGGAGGAGCAGAAGTCACTGGGGATGGAGGAGCTGTCATGGAGCGGTTACGCGGTGGAGGGGCAGTTTGATGGAAGGATTTGACTTTAGTGGCGTACTCCACCGCCTTGGCAAAGGAGGTGACGTCACGTAAAGCGAGATCCCGCTGAATATAACTCTGCAGCCCGTGAATATAACGGCTAATCCGCTGCTCCTCACTCTCGTCGAGATGGGCACGAGTACATAGAAGCTGGAAGTGCTCAGTGTAGTCTAAAACTGAAGCGTCCTGACGGAGAGACTGTACTCGAAGAAAGTCGCACTCGTAGGTAGTGGGAACAAAAGCAACCATCAACTGTGCACGGAGCTCGGCCCAGGACTGGATAGGAGGTAAGCCCTCAAGAACACGTCACTGCTCCAAATCATTCCACCAAACACTGGCATAGCCTTGAAACTTGGTCGCTGCTAACAGAACACATCGACGATCCGTTAGCCCTTTATACTCAAAATGCGCTCCATCGCGGAAAGCCAATCAATAACAGCGTCGGGCTGAAGGTGGCCATCGAACATAGGGACATCCACTCGAATATCGCCCTGCATACTCCTCGAGAGTAACTGAAGGGCTAACTGCGTGATGGCATCTCCTCCCTGTAGGGTTAGGGCATCCTCAGCAAGATCATCATCGCCTGGTGGAGGTTCAACAATCTGGGCTCTCTGTCGTGGTCTCCGAAGCGGTGGGTGAGGAGGATCAGGAGCTGGTGGTGGTGTCTCTAGAGGGGGGACAGGCGGAGGCGGAGGCAAAGGAGTAAAAGGTGGTACGACCTCCCTAGGTGGGGGAATGAGGTGGAGCGGGAACGTAGGTTGTCGGTAAGGGCAGTGGTCCATCAGTTGCCCTTGCTGGTAGCACAAAAAGCAATGTCTCTCAGTGATAGGCACATATGGGGTGACCTTCGGATTCAATGAGTCAACAAGGGACATATCAGTGCGTCACTCAGTGGGTGGTGAGGGCTCAATGTCTGGGAGAGAGTGGGGTCAGGGTGAGGGTGGTCCGTCAGGTGTAGGAAGACTAACCCACTCCCGTACCTGCTCATGGGAGTCAACGGGTGCGAAATGAATGGAACGGGCATCCCATGTAGAATGATGGTGGGGTATATGTGACGGGTGACGAGTGACGGGGTGATGGTGAAGTGTGGAGAATAGGTGGGGGCAGAAGCGTGGAGAAAGTAAAATGAGGTGGGTGAGAGTGTGTGGTAACGGATGGAGCAGGGGGTATGGGGAGGTTCGATGTGTTTTTGTGGATGATGTCGAGGGTAAATAGAGATAGGTGGTAAGGAATGGTCATGATGAGGGGTTGTGGGATAGACTTGGAGAATTTGTGGGGTAAATGGGGTGAGACAAGAATGCGAGGCGGGGGAAGGTGTGGGGATGGGAGATGGTGGTGGGGAAATGGTAAATTGGGTGGTGGTGGAGGTTTTTTTGGATGATTCTTGATGATTTTGGAGGGTGAGGGTATGTTGGGGGATACTAGGGGTTGTGTTTATGTTTTTTTGGATGTGGGGGAGTTGAAATCTTAGAGTTTCTTGTGCAAACTCTTCGTCGATGGCCATTATGGAGTCAAACACCGGATTAAGGTCGGAACATCGTTAAACACTGTCAGTTGATTGTAACTGGGTCCGATCTTCCCTCTTTGGATGCCGGAGATTACGGATGATCTCTGCGATTGTTGGGGAGTGTTTTCCGACCATCGGAGGGGCGGATTGCCTCGGAAAAGGGCGGGGCTGGTCGGTCAATGGAATCTGGTCCAACAGAGGTCATTTAGTCGTCGTGGTTGCCGGAAAATGGGTGGTTCCTTCTCGGACTGCTGGACGCTGTTCATGGTCAACAACCAACGGCCGTGGAGGGAGATTGGAACAAATCTGTGACCGACGATGCAGGACTAGAGAGATCGGAGGTGGAGGATGCAGATCCGATTGTATCTGACGCCGGGAACCTTGTTGGCACTGAACAATTGTCTGGGGGTAATTGTCGGCCACTGGTGGGGTGTCTTGGCCATGGATCGACGTGTTTCCTTCATGGATAGTTGGAACGACTGCAGGTGGGTTAGGTTTCTGCGTTAACAGGTTATTTACCGATGCCTCCGAGGACTTCTGTGGTCGGTCGGCGCCTGAAAGGCTTTGCCACCCTTGGCCGCCTCAGGTGGGGTGGTGAGGGGACTGGGGTTTGACTTTTTTTGTGGTAAGGGTGTTGAATGGGTTGAAATTAAAGAATTAGGGTTAGGGTTTTGAGATGGTGTAAGGGTGGTGCGAGGGCGGTCGGTGGTGGTTTCCGGTGGTGGTAGGCGAGCATCAATGGCATCAATCCGAGCCACTAACCGGTTGAGAACCTCCTCGAAACGATCGGTACGAGTCCACGGGCGCGTATCTTCTTCTCGGTCCCATTTGGCATTGTTTACGATTTTGTCTACACAACAACAACAACAACAACAACAACGCGTAGAACCAACGAGGCTTTGATACCAATTGACGTAAAAAGACGCCAAATGGAAGTAAGAAGAAAATAACTCTCGTCTAAACTCTCTCTAATATCAATATCACCAAATGGTAGAATGCCTTAATGAGGCTACAAAAGAGGTATTTAAGGGAGGAGGTTGCTTGGCCACTAAGCTAAGTATCTAATTACAATTATGCCATTAATGCCAAATAACATTCCTTCCTCTAAATACAAAACATGGTTCAAAGTCTCGGTATCGGTCCTCGTATCGGCCACTCGATTTTCAACTCGGTCGCGGCATCGGTCTCGGTATCGGGGGATACGCAAAGATACACCATTTAGAGAGCGCAAAAAATTCCGAAAAAAATCTAGAAAATTTTAAAAAAATATGATCAACAATGTGGACTAATGAGATAAGTTTAAAACTATCCCTTAATATGCATAACATTGTACAATTGATTATATTGACGTGCTGCGAACTTGCCAGATTCAATGTTCCATAATAAATCAATGTTTTTTTTTCACAGAGGATACAAATATTATGTTTTTACAAAGAAACACAAATGTTACTTTTTTAGTAAGAAGATAATTTTTTTTTTACAAAGAGGATACAACTATTATATTCTTAGTATTATTTTTAGTAAGATGATACAAATGTGTTTTTGAAGTATGTTATATTTTCTAAAAGAGTGGTGCTATGGGTACCAAATAACTCCCCCAAATAGCATTGATGAGTTGTGCCCTGGCGGGACCCATACCATAAGGTATAACACTTAAAGCTATTTGGGGATGATTTGGGGGAGTTGTTTGGGACACATAGCATTTTCCTTTCTAAAAAGGATAGAAATGTTTCTTTTTTAGTATTGTTATTTTTTTACAAAGAGGATACAAATAGTGATTTTGACAAAACACTACATTTATTTTACAATCGTTTTTTACAAAAAGGATGCAAATGTTATTTTCTTACAATAGGAATGTAAATGTTATTTTTGTTCTGTTGTTGGGTTGCAAATGTTTTTTTAAATTGATAGAAATGTTATTTTTTTACAAAGAGGATGCAAATATATTTTTTTTCTTGTGTTGCAAATGTTATTTTTACATAAAGGATGCAAATATTATTTTTACAAATGTTTAGAGGATACAAATATTATTTTTACAATAACTACAGTTGCATATTTGTTTGTAAAAGAATAACATTTACATTTTTTTTTATAAATAATAACATATTAAAAATAACATTGGGAACATTATTATAAAAAATAATAACAAATAACATTTGGATCATTTGCATTCTTTAAAAAAAAAAAACTGGCACATATACAACGCACTAAATTAAACCCACACGATGACCAAATAACCCCCACACACAACACACTAAATTAAAAAAAAAAATTAGCATTTCGTAACCCCTCCAAAAAAACCATGCTTCCCAACATAACACTGGAGAGAGAGAGAGAGAGAGAGAGAGAGAGAGAGAGAGAGAGAGAGAGAGAGATGTGCTTAGTAGCTTATACCATCTCGGCCGATATATCACCGATATGGGCCGATTCCATCGCGATATCGCCGATATGGGGCGATTCTACTGCGATATCGTCGATATGGGTCGATTATACCTCTATATCACCGATACTACCGAGAAATTACCGATATAGGGTCGATTCACATCAATAATTGAAAACCCAACTCGTAACTCGGAATCGGATCGGTGGGCACCGATACCTAGTCAACTCGGCCGTATCGTCGCGGTATCGGCCTTGACTTTGAACCATGATACAAAATGAAAGGGAAAATACAATGAATACTAAAATTAAAAGAAATACTAAAAATGACAAAAAGATCCTTATTCACATCACGGTCCCTCGTCTTATTGAATGACTTTGAGACTGCCATATTGTAAATATGCAGTTACATATCTATTAAATGCAGTTATATTATGACACGTTAAAGTTATATAACAAGAAGAAAAACAAAGAGAATTGGACCCAATGTTCTAAAAAACACTAGGCGGTCATTGGGCGGCTGAAGGCCTTCTAGCACCTAGATGGCTTGGCGGGGACTAATTAGCCTTCTAGGCGGATTGTTTTTTTAATTATATTTTTCTAATATGCGCACTGCCAAATGAAATTATCCAACTAGTAGTAATGTCTTATTCAAACAAAAATGAGTCATGGCATATATCTGTAGTGTTGGCATAACAAAACACAATAAAATAGTACAATACATGCACAAATAAATTATTTACGAAAACTCAAATTTAGTAAAAAATGAAAAATTAGGGAACAAATTATTAGAGTATTAGACTTCTGCAACAATATTTGAACTCTTGAGAGAGATGGAGTTCAGCAACAAGTCGTCCTTGTTTGGGTGAGAGAGAATGGTTCGTTCGTGCATTAGAATGAGAACATGTGGCAAAAGATTTTGAGGGTAGAGTTTCTTTTGTTATTGTTTATCTCACTTCTTTTTTAACACCTCGTTTTGTAGTAGAGTTTTTAAAATATATATAAAAACCCATATCTGATTAATAACCCGCTCCATAACAAATGATTAATCGGCTAATCGGCACCTAGCCGATTAATAGGACCCATTAATCAGCTAACCCTTGTTTATTTTGCCGATTTGCAATTACATTGGGCGGTCAGTCACCTTCTACCTCCTAGCCAGGAATTAATCGGCCTTCTAAGATGCATCTCCTACCTTGTTTCTTCGGCTTGGATGCTTGCTTCTACGCCATCCATGTCTTCTTATATACATATTTATTTATTAAGCTGCCTCCCCCCTAGGCTTCGTTTACTCATCGGCCCCAGCTTCTCCCTAACATTTGGTTTGTTCTGTCAGGTGGCATCAACCCATTTAGAAACTCCATTGATTGGAAGCAATGACTAGGGTGCTTTTTTTGGAACACTGATTGGACCCGAACGTTAAACCAAACTTTTCACTTAGTTGTGAAATCCTCCTGAAGTTCACTTTTTTATAATAAACTCCCCTAAATTATTTTTAATGTAAAAAACCCCATGAACTGTGCAGTTAATTACGAAGACCAGTCTATGTGGTGTTAAAAAAAAATCACCGGAAAGGGGGCATTTGTTACAAAATGCATAGTCGGAAGTTATTTGTAGAAACTAAAAGTTAAGAGGAGATATTCGTACTTTGTCCCTGCGTAAATGAGGTTGTAGCTTAGGGTGCGTTTGGTTTTCTATTTGAAGTTGAGATGTGAATCTAAAAATTCTGTTGAATAAATGTTGTTTAGTGAATTCAGATTCAGTGTTAGAATTAAGAGGCTCTCATCTCTCTTATACAATGAGAATGAAAAAATAACCCTTGACCTTTGAAAAATTAGGAAAAAACAAAAAAAAAACAAAACCATTTGGTACTTCTCAACAAGAAACAACCCCTTAGTTTCCCAATTCCCATATGTACAAAGCCACCTGTAACCTGGAGTTAGTAGTTATTGCGAATTAGTTTACTGTTTTCATTCATATTCATGTTTGTAAACTATCTTCCTATTTTTGGTTTCAGCAAGGATATAATTTGTGATGGATCTTTTTTTTAGGGAAATGGAGAAGGCAAAACCCAAGGAGATTCCAGGGAAAGATATTCCAAAGGAGGACAAGCACTAGATGTGGTAAGTGAAATCCTGGTTTCATATAGAACTGCTCATTCGTCCATTTCCTTTTTGTTTTGACATATCTATATATTAAGACACGTCGCTTTTGGAAATCTCTCAGCACATAAGCACAAGGATGGTCCAGATTTTAATCATGAATCAAACCATTCCAATGGCTTACGTTATCTTTGAGGATTTCACTTACCCTAATAGAATAACACATCAAACCAAAACAATCTCCATAAAATCATCTCTCTCTCTCACCACTACACATCTCTATCATCAGATTTTCCGAAAAACCCTACCTCACCTACCCTATCTAACGTCAGATTCAGGAAGACAAAGGGTCCCTCATTCTCCCTTATCATCACTGGCGGAAACACAACCATTTTAGGTTGGGACATCACAATGAGTAATTCTCGCCGCGATGGTCATGACCACCACATGCCAAGAACTCCTCTCTCTCTCTCTCTCTCTCTCTCTCTCTCTCTCTCTCTCTCCCACACTCACACACACACACACACACACACACACAACAAACACACCACACTTTATGCTTCTCTTTTCATCTTCCCAGCCACCGCCTCTTCAATTTTTGCCCACCACTGTTAGTGTTTATTAACTCTTCTTTTTATCACATAAGATCCACGCCATCACCATCCACCTTCATAAGCTACCACGATCTCCCTTTATATATTTGATTTACAAGGGTTTATTTAAGAAAGACAAAAGAAGGCCGTACATTTGTTCTTTCAATACCCAAAAGAAGAATGGGTTCTCAAATTTATGATTTCAATCGCTATTTTACAAATTAGGGCTTTTAAAATAATGAATAAACTGTTGTTTTCAATCAACAAATTGTAAATCATTAGTTTACATTATTAAATATTTTTTTTTTCATATTTTGTTTTGCATTTATTTGATTAAATTAGGGTTTACTGTGGATGATTATTGATAAATTTTTGTGTTTTTTGTGCAGAGAATAGAGTATTCTTGGGGGGTTGAGTGTAAGGATCATATTGTTTGGTCTATGTATGCATGTATCTTTTCCTCACTCTACTTCTGTCCATCTTGATAAAATTAGTTTTCTTTTCTTTTTTTTTGATCAGCAATAAAACTAGCTTTCAGGTTTGACTAATAATTATATATCTGTATTTTTTACATTAAAGATGATGGCCGAATATGAGCACCATACTCTAGTGTTTATCTAATAATTTTGTTTACTTTTCTAATATCTTTTATGCTTGGGACTAATTTTGAAGTCTTTGTTCATTCATCTATATAATGATTAGTGGTGTTCCACTATTCACAAAATGTAATTGTACAATAAGGGTGTGGATTTAGCCACATCACCTAAAAGCAAGGGCTGAGATTGAGTTAAAAACCTCATTCCCATCTCCATCCGTCTCTCAAACGGTCACCTCTCAAATCTCACCAAACCTACTCAACGGGATCTCTCTCTGAAGCACGTCATCTCTCTCAAAATCAAATTCAGAGCTCTCTTTTCTTTTTTCTGTTGGCCCTTTCTATCATCTCTCAGTCCATGTTTTTATTTTTGTTTAGTCAAGGATTTTTGTGTTCGTTAACTTAGTTCTCCTTCCAAAGGTTAATTATCTCATCCTATTTTTCCAAACCTCAACTTGAATTTTTTACATCCAAGGCTACACTGTCCACCACAACACTTCACCACCAAACCAAAAAGGTCTCTCTCTCTCTCTCTCTCTCTCTCTCTCCATATATTTAGTTCATGTTTTAAAATATCTAAAAGGGCAAACCTAGTGCATGAGGCTCCCGCCACTGCGGGGTAGATGTACGCAGCCTTACCCTGCATATGCAGAGAGACTGTTTCCGCGACTCAAACCTGTGACGTTCAGGCCACAATGGGGCAACCTTACCGTTGATTTTATGTCTTAATATTTCCCATCCTCTTTTTCCATTAAGTAGTGTTTATTCTGCTTGAGATTTTTGAGCATGCTATAAGGAACAAGAAAGATGTTTTAGTTGAATAATGCTTTGGTTTGATATTAAATTTTTGGTTGTTTACTTCTTGCAGTTACTAAACAATGACAGACCATTTCTACCATCTTTGAGTTTCACCAAGTTATGTAATGCATTTTATCTCGGGGTAAATATGTCAAACTTTGTTAGAAGTTATTGTCCACAGTTTTGCTTTGTTTTGAGAAAAAGAAAAGCAACAACATTTGTTTAAAAGTTGCGGTACTTTTGAATGTTTTCGATGTACTTTCTTATGGTTTAATGAGATCTAAGATTATCTTTATGTGTGATCACAGTTTATAAAACCTGGTGATCTCTTTCTTTCCTTTAAAATATGTGATTATTATTGTTGCAATCTATTTGTTATATGATTTTCATTTATAGAAATTGTGAGATGGTTCAATTTTGGGCTTTAATAGACTTCTACAGCAAGTTTAGTTAAATGGGAATGTTACTGATGATAAAATGGTTTTATACTATGATTGTGTGTGATTTTTATTAAACTTTTTTGAATTATTTTCTTTTTGTGTGATATGTTATTATACTTTCTGTGGGTAATAGAGGCTTTTTGATTGGCCAATTAAATAACATATATGGAGATGTTAATTTTTTTGACTGGATTGAAACTTTTAAGATTGAATAATTAAGACATAATATTGAGGTTAAGGATTGTTTTGTTATTAAAAGGGGCGTCTTTAATCTGTTTTGGGGTGTTTGGGGTGGATTCATTTTGTGAGGTTTCCTTGATTTTCCATGTTTGGTGGTTCTAAGCCTTTGTTTGTGTGTTATAAGATTAATTTCATGGGCTTTGTGCTTTGAGAATAAAAGACGTTTTTTTGTTCTCCATATTCTTCATTATTACTTAGTGCCCAGATGCATGAGATCCTTGGAAATGTGGGTTGGAGTTTATTTTTGTTAATATGTACTATAGATATGGGAGCAACAATGGCATATATGGGGTAAGGCCAATCGACATCCGCCTATTCCATACTCGCAGTTAAGTGGGAGCAATGTGTACTGGATACGACCTTTTATATATTATAAATTTCTCTAATTGATCAACTTTTGTTGAGAAATACAGGTTTGGTTAGCAGTGCTTCCATGTTCTTCGGAAGTTAATTTGTTGTTCTCATCATGTGGAGTTGTTTTATTATCTTACATGCCCTAGTAATCTTTAGAAAGTCCCAATCAGATTTGGTCTAAGTTATTTTTTCTTTTTCATATTTAATAAGAGAATGGTGTTGTACCTTGGAGCGATAGCAATTGTCCTTGTTCAAGCTACGGTTGGTCTTGGATTCGAGATTTGGGAACGATTTCTTCATATTATAAAATAATATGGCGGTAAAGCCAATAGATACCTCTTCCAAATTCTGCAGTGAAGCTGGCGCCTTATGCATTGGGTACGATCTTATATATTTATTTTATTTATATATATATTTTTTTAATAAAGAGAATGGGTAATGAGATTGTGTACATTTTAAATATTTTTTTGAGTAGTTTTATCATGAACATGACACCACACAACTTTGTGTTAGAAAAACAAGGCACACCATACATATTTGTACATGGGTGATGATACAGGGATCCAGTTCGTGGATACATTTTCTAAACCCAGTGACGTGTCAGATACATATTGGGTGGATTTTGTGGATTTTTACATCACATGGGGTCCATTATAAAACACACCCAATCCGTGTCTGACACGTCACTGGGTTTAGAAAATGTGTCCACGAACTGAGTCCCCGTATCTTTACTCTTTGTACATATTTGTATGGGTTGTTTTTTTATTTATTTATTTTGGCTTTGCATTTCAGCAGCCTGACACAGTAATTTTTTTCTATATCAAAGTATTTTATGTGTCAAATCTGTCGATTGCTTTTTTTCTTGAGCATTTGTAAGTGAACTCTTCCTCTCGGCTTTTGATTTACAACTCGCATTTGCAAATTAAGATAGGAGGTAATCGAAAGTTACATCTTATAATCTACTCCTTTTTATTACTTCTTTGCTTTTTTAGGAGGGAGGTTCTATTTCAACCCACTTATTTTTTCTGACCACCCTAATTTTATTATACTTCTATTGTTTGGTTGACTTTCTATTTAACCATCCCACTCAAGGGGTGGTTTAAATAAAAATAAAATTATACCTTAAATACAATACACATTTTTTTTTCGAAGTTATTACATTATTCTGAACCATGTACATTATGAGTATCACAAACACCATTTTCAGCATTTCCATTACCTGAACTGCCACTGTTTTCATAAGATTTTAAAAGTGACAATAAATTCTCTACAATAACAGGTCCCTATAATTTTTATTGAAGGGCAATATAAATTTATACAACTAAAAGAACAAAACACAACTGAAAACAACCAAATAAACACTGCTAAAAGAAGTAAAATGAGAAAAAGTCACATATGTATGCTTACACATGATTAAGTTCAACCATATATATAAATCAAGGTCTCACTTAAAAAAAAATTTCTAAAAATTAATACAGACTACTTTGTTCTATAAATTAAATATTTGAATAAAATAAATGAAATAAGACCAACTGAATAATTAAAAATGGAGAAAAATAAATAAGTTTAGAAGACACCGGTGGTGAACTTCAAAAGATAGCTTTTCTTGGTATTAATCTGTCAAAGATTTTCTTTTCTTACCTTTATCTTTCCTTCTAAGTTGTGTAAACAAAAGCTGTGTAAAAATATAACCGTGAAAAGGAAAGATGAGACCCTTTCTTCACACACTCTACATGATAGTTTCATATTGAATACTTTAAAAATTGAGTATGAGTTTGGCTTACTTTCAACAAAGTTGTTAGTCATGTAGGCTTCATACAGAGCAAAAGAGGGTTAAAAACCCAGTTCCGTATGAGATGGGTTTTCGGCCGGGGTGGTCTTATTAGGATATAAGAGTCGTTTAGTTTAAACTTTCTTTAATCAAGTGGTATTTCAATCGGGGTGGTTAGAAATAAATATGGGGTGAAAACAAAACCACCTATATTTAAGAATAATATATGAACATCTTTGCAATTTTACCTGTTTTTAAAAAAAAAACATGAACATCTTTTCAATTATACATCTTGGAAGGTAAATGCATCGTTCGTCAAGTACATAACCCAACTCGATTTATGAATTTAAACAGCTTTATTGGTTGTGACGCGCTGTTTTCTTTAGTATTTTCATTTATGAATTAAAATTATTTTCCTAAATTGACTTTCTTTTTATTTTTATGTTCATAGTAAACTATATTTGCATTCATATTATTTATATGCATAATGCTATGTGAAATATGTTTATTTTACAACATAATGCATTACGCATTTATAAATTTATTGTGATTTCTGTTTTTTCGTATGGATGGTTGTTATAAAAAGTGTGCGACTAACTACTCATTATGTGGGTTAATTTCAATCACAATTTATTGTATTAATACACCGCCACTATTTGAAATTGTGTCATGTATTAAAAATTTTCGAAGATTAATACAAGAACTCTTCAAATTATCATCATCTAAAGATTTTAATTTGTTCAAATCAAACAAAAATTGAAAAGTGTCTTCATATTATTTAAATTGTTCAAATCTAGTCTAAAGTGACATTAGATCTTGATCAACTACATGTTAGAAGAATTATCTCTAAAAGATTTTTTCGGTGATTGTCTTACCCCTTCACTAGAATTTTCATCAATTTTTTTCTATAAATAATATATTTTTCAACAAATAAGGGCTCAATGATCTTTTCTATAGCAATTTCATCACTCAGAGAAGATTCAAACTCACATTCTCTTTGATTTTCAAAATAACAAATAAGTCCTTTTAAAAGATTCAAAGCAACATCAAAATTCATGTTATATGTGTGTAAAAGTTTGCTAACTTTATTAATTGTATTCAATACATTATACCAAATAATCATACTAAATATGAATTCAAACTTACCAAAAAACCTAACTAGTAAGTCATAACACAGTTTTTGTCGTTCCATCCGTATCAGAATGTGTTGCAAAGTCTTCTAAAGTGGAACAATAAACCATGAATGGTTGATTTTCTTGAAATGGTTAAGAAAAAAAACCCTAGCCTTGAATTGAATCTTTGAATCTTTAATGTTGTTTTGAAACTTAAAAAATTGTAGATAAAGGGGATTGAGTGAAAAGAGAGAAATGAGAAGAAGAAAAGAGAGCCATTAGATCTTAGGAAGGAGGATGTGTATTTGGGTGTGGTGACTTTAAAAAAATGAGAGGAAGAGAGAAAAAGTAAATGGTAATGGGTTAGGGTTTTAGGTGGTGTTAGGTTAGATTTTGGCCCTTTTAAGTATACAAATATTATTTATTGTGCCCCCCTTTTAGTTAAATCATAAACCCAAATGATCAACTTATATTTAATTTTGGATTATATATAGTGGTTAATAAAATTACCTTTTTTTTGTCATTTGGGAGCATCGAGTTTAAGTTGTAGGATATTTTTATACGTAATTTTTTTACCTATAATTTTTTTTAGAATTTGGGGGCTCTCGCCAATCGGGGTCTCTAGGCGGTCGCCTACTTTGCCTATAGTCAGAATCGGGCCTGACTATATTAACAGTTATTGCTAAAACAAACGTGGGTTTAGTTTTAGGGAGATTTTTTTATTTTGATAAGGCAAATGCAAAGAAATAAAACAAACAAAATCCAATGTAGTTCGTTTTCTGTTTCTTTAGTCATCAAAATTCGGTGGTTTGGCCCTGAGTTACAAATTCATTAGCTCTATCATTTAGAACTCATTGTCTTTTTGTGTCTTGAGATTTGGTTGCCAATATTGTAAACTTGAGACAAAATTTTGTTTATATCTTAGTTTGCATATGAATTTTGTTTTATTTGTTTTTATATTTTACATCCTTCAACTTATATAGTTTGAACGAATTTGAATTGAGTACAAACTTATTGATTCTAATCAAATGAGGGTTAACATGACCCTCCAATGTGATGGGTTGAAACAAGAATGACTCAACAATAAACTCCACAATTTTTAATGAGTTCTTCATATTTTAACCAATCGCATTAGAGGACCATGTTAATCCTCACTAAAAAGGTCAACAAATTTCGATTAGTTTGAATTTGTGGTTGGATTGAGCCTAAGTTATTGTTTAATTAGATTTTTGTTTCTGTTACTTTTCATTAATGCGATAATATTGCCTCATTTGTATGAGGATGACTTTGCAAAGTTATTGACTACACACGCAGCACGCTTGCAAAATATAGGACAATAGGTGCAAGGTAGGGATGTGTAGTGTAAACTCAACCACATTGAGTACAACAGTTAAACATTTCCATTGGCACTGGTATTTGCTAAATCTTATATATATATATATATACAAGTCCTTAAGTGTTATACATACAAATCCTTAAATGTGAATGATAGCAATTCTACATGTTCAATACTTTCACATACAAATGTCTTTCGCCCAATAAAGAAGCCAATGGGCCAATCTAAAATTTTATCTTCATATATATATATATATACAATACTGCTCTTGTGCTGACCAGTCCGCATTTTAAGAGGATGAGCCGAACAAATAAAGGTCCCTATGTCGTCGCTCGCGCTCTCCTTTGCCCTTGGAATGTCAAGAACCTAAAGATATATAGCTGACTGAAAAAGAGACGAATCGAAATGTCGTATCATGAAGCATTTAAACATCTATGAATCTTTTTATGTACATTTATTATAATTTCATTCAACATTGTATTTCCTTATTCTCCTTTACCTTATGATGTAGCTATATGCATTATTGAATCGCCATAATGAATAAAGAAATTGTTTTATCTAGGATTATGTCTATCTACTTTACCTACCTAAATTGTTTGATGCATACTTGATTATGTACTAACAAGACATCCATATGCCCACCTAAATTGTTTGACACATATTAGATTATGAACCAACAAAATGGTCAAATAAAGGATAAAACTACTTCATATCCCAAGATAAGCTCCTGGTACGTCTTTTCCAAATTTACATGTCTCGAAAGAATACTCAGCCGATCACTCCTGCCCCTTCAGACCTGATTATTCTGGTCTGCATGGTCGGTGTGAGTATAAAAAAGAATAAATGCAAGTCAAGGAAGGAAATCCCTATCACTCAGTTAATCAACTTAAAAAGGGGGATACCAATGCATACACGTAAAACTTGTGAAATATATATTTTTTCTTTTGAGACATTAACTCTTTAAAGAAAATCAACTAATGATAAGAAATATGATCAGTGATGGCCATTTTTCACCGTACACCTCAGTCGCATCACCCTTTGGATATTCATTGACTTTGAGTATAAACATCAGTATCACCTATAGAAGACTTATTCATCTATGTTAAACTAACAATCGATTTCTACCAAACACCCTAGTCAACATCACCTGCAAAATATTTATTCATTTATATCAATTGATGGTCAATTTTCACCGAACACCTCAGGTTAAACCTTCAATTACGAAGTATTTATTAATATAAGTACATTAATTCAAAAAAAGTATGGGAAGATTGTTGAACATCATTCATTCAAATAAAGTACAAAACGACCATTCATATCATTAAAAAAGAAGTAGTTCAGAATTGTAGTGTTCAAGAATATTACAAAATAAATGTTCGGTGTTCAAAATGGTCATGTAAAAAGAGCTTCCTAAATAATATCAGTAATAACGGGAGTAGGATCATGACCAAGAAAGATTGAGTTCTTCACACATTGATAGGTGGAAATCTTCGACATCAGATCCCAACGAAGACAAAGGATCAATGAAGAGTCCACGGTACTCACCACAATCGTCTTGATCCAATATGAAGGGTATGGCACCGGATCTTCATCAACTCCTTCAAAGTCAGTTGGGTAGAAGGTGTACACATCCACATCAGGCCGAGCGAGCTTCACCCATTTCACTAAATCTTTGTAGCCATTCAGAAATGATTCCCCATGTAGGTAGAAGTCAAGAAGGAACTCAGATATCTGAACTTGATAAGTGGGAAAAGCGTCTTCTCGACTCAGATAGCTTCGTCCCTTGCATTGTCCCTCTCCTCCAGCTATCTCTTCAACTCAACCACTTCATCCCGAAGCCGGGTATTCTCAGCAGTAAGAGTAGCCTTCACTCACACCACCATATCATTGACCTTCTTGTCCAACTCCAGTTGTGTTTTCATGGTCCAAACCTCTTCTTCGGATTTCTTTCACAGATTCTTCTCAGTAGCCAGATCGGTGTTCAGCTTGGGAACGACCTTCGCCTCATCCTTCAAGGATTTCCATTTTTTGGCCATATTAGCAACGATGATGCTTACATATAGAAAGAAAGTTAATAAAAATTCAAAATTGAGACATGCAGAATGTGCGAGGACGAATGTAATTATTGCCTTGGTTCTCGGAGTGGACCACCACTCATAGCGTTCATCTCCTCCTCCCCCAAGGCCTCTACGAAGACCATATAGTTCTCCTCCACATCCTGATAGTGAAGATGCGATGGCTTGTTCTCCTCTTCGGCCTCAGTAGGCCCATCATCACCAACCTTTCATTAACTAAGGATAGGGTGATCTCCGCCTCAATAGGCCTCTTCCCAACACGCTTCAACAAAGGTTTCTACAAGCTCAAGAGAAGAAGAGTAATGAACTTCGTTCGCTGGACGACCGTTGTCTACAACGTTAAATGTGGGGTGGTGGGTGTTCAACAATCATAGGGGCGATCGACTGAGGAACATGAGAAATGGTAGGAATAGGGGGCTAGGGGCGTTCAATCTCCTATTGTTTCTCTCAAGAGCTACTTGGTAATCCGCACTAGACATAATTACATTGTAAAATCTAGGAGCGTAATGAAAATAACAATTTTATCCTATTTAAGAGATTGTGAATATTTCCCTTTATCCATGCTAATATCGTTCTTAAAATTGGGTGAAAGGTCGAATGAGAATTATATCCTAGCATCTTGAAATTGTTCTTTGATATTTTTTTCAACATTACTAAACCAATATATGATCATTTTGGATTTCTCTCCATTAACTTATATATATATATATATATATATATATATAACCTAGAGTTGCTAATGCGAGAATTTATAAAGGCATCTATATTAACACCCTACATTTCACACCCAGTTGATCAAGCTAATAAGTTAAGATAGAGGAGTGCTAAAATAAAATTTCTCATTCTTAGCATTAATGATAAATAAATATGGTAATATGCGTGAACCAACCATAACATAACAATGATATAGGATGCCAACAAGAATAACGAAACTCAGATAAAACTGAAACCCAAATAAAACTGAACTCACTATACATCTCTTTTATATAGATGTCTTAACTGAAATGGAAGATTCAACTATCACCAATTTTGAACTTAACTCATGAATACAAGTGATCCCACTGTAAGGATAATAACTGAATTCTCAATAACTACAAGTCTGACTGCTCAATTGTTCTAATCATGTATATAACAACAATAATACCAGTGGGGGAAAATATTTTACATATTTGGGCCAACCCCCTAAAGTTGCAAGAAATATCTTAAAGTATCACAACACTAATAATCGGGTGACTCATTTATGATAAACATGTCGTCTCGTCGACACTCACATGCAAGATATACCTTACCCCTCATCATAAGTGAAATACTACACGAGTGTCCCAACCGAAGGCATAATCAATACTAAGAATTCTCTATCACTACGCTAATAATTACTATTACATAACGAAAATAGTAACATAGGATAACTAACTACTCATGTACATAATATACTCCAATACTAATATATACTAATTAAGATGCTCACGATTTCATAGTGATACATTTTCTCTGTCTTAACATCTATTAATTAAACATTCTCGTCACTGAACGATAATATATGCGCACAATATGATCCCTGACTAATCCCACTCATGTCACTTGTACAATACGATATAACACAATCTCATATCAAAACACATAAATGTGACATAGGATTTCAATCAAAATATCCATCACCGGACTAATATCATATACATGTATCTAAGTCTCATAACAACCACACGAAGGTATCAACCTTCGGGGGACCGTCTCTTGCTTATATCGGTAAACCCGTAGGAGTCCCTCACCTAACAGATTTGAAAACACACACACATAAATGATAATGGAGGATCACTAAAAAATCACACCACCGGGTAGTCCTATACGAAACTCGTCCAATAAATCGAATTTGCCTTCCTCATCACGAATCGTAGATCGACTGAACGTACGATCAAATTATATTACCACACAATCACCCCATCGCTTATAAAAATCTATCTTAATGGATTGAGTTACTCGTATATCACATCACAGAGGGTAGATTGACTAAAGGTGTGATAAAACATATCAACCTCCAACAAAATCTTGCATCACCAGTCAGGAGTGCGGTACACGGTGACAAACACTTTAATCAAAACCTCGACCGATATATCTTCCAAGATTGAATAGTATGTTCACATAATCGAACAATATATATATACATACACACACGCACACAATATATATATAAATATAGGATAATGCTCACTCTCAAGCGTATTCCAAAAATCCTAATCCCCAAAAGCCGGATTGTCCATTAAATTCATAGGTTTATTAAACTCTAAAACCTTATTAAAATTCTCCTCTTAGTTTATCACACTTTAAAGTACGAGTACATCTCTCTCTCTCTCTCTCTCTCTCTCTCTCTCTCTCTCTCTCTCTCTCTCTCTCTCTCTTTATATATATATATATATAACGTTGGATTACGAAGTTAACTAAAGGCTTATAATCTCTCAAGACCCTAATTAACACCCCACATATCTTAGTTCGTTAATGTACAAACAATGTGTACAAATGTATATATGCATATACACATCCTCCCTTATTATATATATACAACATCACCATAATAACCTTTCCAAGATAAACCAATCTAATATAATCAACAAAAGCCCCAACCGCAAATAAAGAGCCAGGCCAGATCGATCCATTTCAAATTCGGATCGATTTGATCTTCCCAGATCCGAATTCTTCTTCCCAAAAATGTTTTCATGGCGACCCCAACCTCCATTAAAGCTAAACTTAAGTTTCAAAACACATATAACCTATAGAATCATGATCCAAATTTGATTTCATAATAAGTAACATCCTTCTAATTCAAATTAAGGTTCAAATCTAACAAAACCCAATTTAAACCTCACTTCATTTTCTACATTCAATTTATTCAATTAACTTGTGATTTCAGGTCCCAAAACATCAATTTAACATATGACAATCATAATTACGAGTGCTTAATCCCTAAATATGCATTTTAATAATGGAATCATAACCCAAAATGATTCAATTAAAGGTTACAAAATTCCCAATTAAGTCAAATTACAAAACCCATCAATAGTTCGATTCAACAACTCAATTAAACCCAATATGAAAGCGATTAAGATAGTAGCTTAAATCCCTAAACATGATTCTAAATTTCAGATCAATAACATGACAATGAAATCATAAACAAGTTACAAACTAAATAGTAATAAAATAAGAGATTTCTTGCCTGAATGGTACGAACGATTGATTCCTCCTCTTAATCCCTTCTTCTTCCTCCTCAAAGCTCCTCCCAAGTTCTGCCAAATCTATAGGGAAGACAGGATTTATGTTTTATGTGTAATGCGTTCAACTAATGAGGGTTAATTCCTTTTAAAATTTCTTAACCTCGCAAGTCACTAATAGGCCTAATTTTATGCCTCTAAATGAGTCCAAAATACTACCCTAACTAGTTCAAAACTTAGCCCAAAGGTATATGTATCCATATGTCCACTCTAGAGCACTAAAACACATCTCTAGGACTCCGTGACACTCCCGAGTCCAACTCAAATGGTAATACCTTACAACCCAAAGTAAAACTTCACGATGTAACTAAAATATACACTTAATTATTATACACATAACATATAGTACAATGTCATATAAGTAATATCACCAATTAATTAATTTTAACACGTATCATAAAATCGCATCATATGAAAAATTTAATTACTGTATAAATTATGCTTTTTATTATTACTATATTACACAAGTACTAATTAATCCCATTTACTAATTTATTTCTTCATTAGAAAATAATAAATATATACATGAAAATATGAGGTTTTATAGTGTTCTCCACTTATATAGGAATTCCTTCCTTGGAATGCGCTAAACCATAACGTCGTAACATAAACTGCTTAAATACCATAACCTTATACACAACTATCCCGTACACGTATCACCACGAAATAAAGAAATAGGCTCATACGCGCCTACCATAATATGACTTGAATGGGGCGCCCATACACCCAACACCACGTGTACACACCCCACGAGTACCACATTCCTGTATATATATATATATATATATAAAACTATAAAGTAAAGGCATGTCCTATTATACTAATAATCGTGACTTGACTCTTCCTGAGATTGCCCTACCTATGCTACTTTTAAGTATAATTTTCCAATTGAGTCAATTTGTATGTATTAACTTAATTCCGAACAAAATATTTTAAGTCATAGGTTAGGCATTATGTTGTTGACCTTTCAAGCCTATGACACATTTGATTGAAGACGTTGCCGAAAAGCTTCAGAGTTTACATATCGTGTTGTATTTCATGCCACATATCATCTTTATGTTTGCGAGGATCTCTCAGGTATGAATGTATATGAATTATGATCCTTTGAAATTTTATTTTTAGGTGTATATTTTTATAAAATTATTTGGAGTTGTTTTTAAAAGAAATTTATTTTTTGTTATAAAGTCGTTCAGATGACATTAGGATTTCGTTCAAATGAGAATGGTAGTTCATTCAAATGAACTTCAAACGAACATCAAATGAAGTTTATCTGCCTACATAACCAAACTTATTTGAAGCTCGTTCAAAGATGGTTCGAACGAGTTTGGTGTTTTGTTCGAATGAAGTTTTCTTTAGTTCGAACGAAATTGCCGTTTAGTTCGAACGAAATTTAGTTTTTATTTGAACGAACTTTCTAAAACATTATGCCACCTCCAAAATCGTGTTTTCTATTGAAAGGGGTCCTGACATCAGTTTTGAGAGATACTTTTGGCAAAATTTATTTTCTAATGCATATCCAAAAGCTCAAAAACCTTAGTTTTGCCTAAAGTGTTTAAGATCCACGTTTCATCTTTTTATATAATTTAAGATCTTGTTTGTGGGCACCATAATTTGTTTCTCTCATTTTATTGATAGAGAAAAGTTTCTTGTGGAGGATTCCCTACTCGGATTGCCTCTTACACACGATGGACTCTATGGTGTGGTGTTACGGTGAAGAAGCGGTGGATTCCATGTTCATATCCGTAGACGGTTGCTGATCATGGATCGATGGATACAGAGGTGTGTGTGGACTCACATCTTGTGGAAGCTTGTTTGGGTGGATTCCTACCTTTTAACTGTGGAGGAGAAGTCGAAGATCGAAGAAGCGTCAAGATTTGCGAGGGCGTCAGTCATTGAGTAAGTCACCTGTCGACTTTTGTAAAACCTTATCATAGTGAATTTGCATAGCTGGGCCGACCGAGGTTTTTCCCATTGTGTTTTTTCCTTGTACATTATCGTGTTTTGGTGTGATTTATATATTTTATCTGTTATCACCTAGATGCGTATTTTAGGTTAAGATAAAATTTTGTAAATCATTTTATTACAACAACTCGATTTAAAATTGGTGTAAAGTTTTTATTTGGGATAAATGTGTTTAAGTTTTTGTATTTAATTTGAAAACATTAAAAATTAATTTTCATTTTTGTACCACATCACCCCTCTCTGTATCTTCTGCCTATATCACACTACTTTTTTAATTTTGTATTAGAGTGGGTAGTTTTTGTGTAGATTCGTCATTTTAGTGTTTTTAGGGTTGTTTGTTTATCTCTCGGGTTTATTTTGTTTGTTTTATCTCAACGAGTCATTATACTGATAAATTGTCCGATGTGTTTGGCAATGACGACGACTTTGATATTCAAAAAGAGTATAGTAAGATTTATAATCGTGCTGAAACATTTGTTTTTGAAAATTTAGAGTTTGCAAAAAGAATTAAAATTCTTTAAAAAGAAAATATTTGTTTAAGATGAAATTGATTTTTTACAAAATATTCAAACTCAAAGAGATATCCTTCATGTGAAGCTTATGGACATGAATTAGGATTTTATAATTTTAGGATTGTTCAAAAAGGACATTGCGGATAGAGTCTAGTTTGTAGAGAAAGAATTAGAGGACTCCAAAATTTCTAGGGTTGATGTATGTGCCATTGAGGATAGTGATATATCAATTAAAGATTTGAGGGAACAAGAGAAGAAACTTAGGGATAATTTCGCTTGCTTTGAGGGGGAGTGAGATAACCTTGTAGGAATGATTGAAAATTTGAAGAAGGAATTCTTAACACTTGAAGAGTATAATTCTTTCCTCGAGTCTAGGATTTTGAGGTTAAAAGACTATCTAAGAGACTCAAGTAGTGTTTCGATATTTCGAATTCTTCCTCTATTAAATACATGACCATCATTTATTTTAGAGGGTCAACCACAACCCTGGGTATTAGAAAATGTCAACACAAAGGTCCCATTCCTCGTTGCGTCTTCACGTGCACACACTGCGCTAACAAAGGCCATCTTAGGCATTTTTCTATAATCTTAGAAAAGACCCTAGGAAGTGGATGTCTAGTGTCCCCATGATTCCCAAAACCCTAGGCTCTAAGTATTCATATATTTGGGTTAGAAAATTTATTTTAGCGACGCTAAATAGTAGAAAGGTTGATTCTCGCATAATTGCTCACGATAATTCTCACACTATATCTAATGGCTGATTGTGTTCGCATGTTTGCATACACTAGCTTTTGTACTTCATGATATATGTGTTTTGCAGTTGTATGTGATTTGAGTCTTTTGCATTTTGAATTTTCATTTATTAGTCTTATTGAAAAATACATAAATATTTTGTTTGTCTTTTGAGTTTTTTATTTTTAAATTGGTATACTTTTGAAATATGTTTAAAAACGCAAAATATTTTTGGTTTATGTGTAATTTAGTTTTACACATTTTGTGTGGCATATTGGTGTGTTTGAATCCAATTTATTCATTCCATATTTTCATAAGGATTCACTTTGTATGTGCCTCCACTCACGCATGCACTAGCTCTTTTTAATTTTAACTTCACATGTTATATTTGAGCTAAGTGAGATGCTCTCCCGTCAATTTTGTCATATGAATATATGTTGAATATGAGGGATTTGTGTATGTAAGAACCATTGTCCACGAGTCTGATTGAATTTTTTTCAATATATGAGGGTGCACGGGAATGGGCTATGAAAGGAGAAAATCTGCTTTGCAGGAAAACCATTGTTGGCAAGAGTAAAAGGAGAGGCAAGAAGAAAAGATAAAATAACAACAAGTTTGTTTGATTGATTTTCAAAAATGCTATCTTCAAAAGAATTGAGTGAAAAATATGATATATGTTTAGATTTTGAGGGTGTTATAGTTGAAGATGAATGGATTTTCAAAATGAATCCTAGTTATGCTTATCATGTCATGACACTATTGATTTGTAGAATCATCAAAATTCTAGGTTTGCATGCGTTGTGTTTATTTGTTCATTGAGTCCACTTTATATGTCACTTGAGGCTAATCTTAGTTTGATAAGGTTTTATGGTCGAATAGAACTCCTTGAGTATTTTTTAATGATTGGATCATTCTTCATTTGTATCTAGTTCACGCCCCTTAACTCCATCCCACATGTTTAGACACATTGATACCATGCTACTATGTGAAGCTTATGTGTTTTATGGTTATTTATTCCTATATATATGTACCTGTGTGTCATTGGTATATTTTCCATATTTATATATATGGTATCATTTTTTTTCAAGTCTTTGCATTTGCATTTAATTAATGTTTGCCATATGCTTTAACTTTGGATCAAATTGGCATGCCATATGATCACATTGGTATATCTTGTTTCTTGTTTGTATTAATATCTCATGCTTCATCGTGTATTCAAGTTGGTATCATATTTGCATCTATATTGGTATTTATTGATCATTCTTTGGGTTATTATGCTTGTGTTGCCATATTTTGTTTTATTGCGTGTTACACCAATGCATGATATTATTCCTTCGTCTTTAAATTTCAATTAGTATAATACGTTCTCACATTTAGGGGGAGATATGGTTTAGGAGGGAGAAATTGTTTTATGCATTTGTTCTTTGTCTATTCCTGAGCAAAAAAGGGGAGAAAAGTTATCTTTCACTTTAACTTTAGGAGTAAATCTTTATCTTAGGGGGAAATGTCTTACCTAGTTTGGGATTGTTAAACATAGGGGGAGTTTATGATTTATATTGTTTGTATATTCTCTTTGCATTTGAAGGACTGTGTTTAAGTGTGCATGTTTACAAGCGTGCGAAGGTACTCAGCGTATGTGTTTGTCGAGGATCCTTACTTTTTCCTTTTAGGGTTGGGGATTAAATCTTTTAGTATGCTTGATGGCTCATAGGTGTTTTGTTTTTGTTTTTGTCCCAGAATAGCCAAAAGGGGATATTTGTAAGGACAAATTTTTAATTGAGTCAATTTGTATGTATTGATTTAATTCTAGACAAACATTTTGAGTCATAGGTTAGGCTTTGTGTTGTTGACCTTTCAAGCTTATGTTGTGTTTGATTAAAGACACTACGGTAAAGATTAAGAGTTTACATATCGTGTCATGTTTTGTGCCACGTTTCGTCTTTGTGTTTTTGAGAATCTCTCAGGAATGAATGCATATGAATTTTGATCCTAGGAAATTTTATTTTTGGGTGTTTATTTTTACGAAATTGTTTAGAGATGTTTTTGAAAGAAAAATATTTTTTGTTTTAAAGTCGTTCGAATGACATTAGGGTTTTGTTCAAACGAGAATTGCAGTTCATTTAAACAAACATAAAATGAGGTTTATCTGCTTACAGAACCAAACTCACTTGAAGCTCATTTAAAGGAGTTTGGTATTTCGTTCGAACGGAGTTTTCTTTGGTTCCAATGAGATTGCAGTTTCGTTCGAACGAACTTTCTCGAAAATTATGCCGCCTCAAAAACTATTTTTCTATTTAAAGGGGTCCTAGCATTAGTTTTGAGAAAGACTTTGGCGAAATTTGTTTTCCAATATATATCCAAAATCTCCCAAACCCTTGTTTAACTTAGAGAGTTTAAGGTCCAAGTTTCATATTTCTATATGCTTTGATATCTTGTTTTTGGACACCATAGTTTGTTTTTTCCTCATCTTGATGAGAAAAGTTTCATTCAGAGGATTCCGTACTCAAGTAGTTGTTGACACGTGGTGGAATCCATGGTGTGGTGCTGCGATGGATTTTGTGTTCATATCCGTAAACGGTTACTGAAGCTAGATCAATGAATACTAAGGCGTGTATGAAGTCACACGTTGTGGTAGATTACGTGGGTGGATTCCTGCAGTGTCACTGCAGAGGAGAGGTCGAAGATCAAAGGCGCATCAAGGCTTGCGAGGGCATCGGGTCATTAAGTAAGTCATCTATCGACTTTCGTAAAACCTTATGTGAGTGAAAATACTCACAATTAATGGAATCTAGGAAGAAGTTTAGGGAAAAGCATGCAAATGTCACACAAAACACATAAATATACGTGGTTCGATAATTTTCCTACGTCCACAAAGAGGTCACTTTATTTTTATTAGTTTGTCTCAAAGTACGAAAATTATATCCCCCTTGGACCTGGGGTGTGGGCGATATTTATAGTTGCTTAAAACTACAGCGGTTGAATTAATCAAGGAACTCCCTTGGCTTGAGATAGGATCGTGCGGTGATTCCCTGAATATCTCATTCAAGATTTTGGGTAACCGTCATGAGATAATTGCAAATATTGACTGCCATGTAATTATCCATGTGATAAATGTTGGTTTTCATCCTTATAATTAGGAAATTGGGCTAGGCGTGCCCCAACCATTACTGGGCTTGGTTAGATAGGCTTGGGCTGGGCCCAATTATGGTTTGGTCCCCATAATTACCCCTAAATTTTTTTGCAAAAAGATTTTGGGCCGGAGGATTTTATTCTTGTTAGAGGACCATTTATTTTGATCCATTTTCAATGAATTTAAACTGACAGGCTAAACCCGTAAATAAGTAGTAATTGTAAAGATACGCTCGGTTGATAACAAAGTGAAGCGCCAAAAGTGCTTTGGTTCCTGTACTTTATGATTGTACACATTCTTTCAAACTTTTTATTGGTTCTATACTTTATACCAAAACGTCATCCCTGCTCCTGATCTTCTGCTAACAAAAGACTCCAGAGCTCTTCATTTGCGTTCATTCATTTTTTTAAGTCTCTATTTTCTTCTTCATCATTTATTGTTTTCATAGTTTCCTCTTTTCCCCCTTTGTTTTGTTCAGTTATAGTAGTTGATTCTTTTGAAATTGTTAAACACACTTCACTGCAAAAGCATATATGAAGTTAGGAAGACTTACTCCATTCCCTCCGGGGTCATAATCGACTGTTCTCCCATTCCCAAAGATTTTGTAGCCATTAATTGGGGACACTGGATTCACACCCTTGCTGTGGTCCAGGGGGGACTCATTTCCCCCCAAACCCTCTTTTCCTGGATTTTTTTGAGTTCTTTGGGGTCGTCGTAGCTGAATGTGCCCCTAATACTTCACGTACTGTCAAAGGGGTAAATAGGATAGATGAGCTTTATGGGACCAACCTTGGTATCCCAGAGATCAGGTATTGCTACACCTGGTCTTATACCACAGATGACCTTCTTTACTTGAAGGTGAGTAAGGCCAACCTAGTGTTGGTCGTAAACCTCTCTGATTCCAACATGGGACATTGGTATCAAGGGTTTATTGCCAGAAATTGGCAACATCCACCACTCCCTGAGGATGGAGAATACACACAAATATACGTGGCTCGAAAACTTGCCTACATTCACAGAGAGGTCGCTTGATTTTTATTAATTTCTCTCAAAGAACAAAATTACATTCCTCTTGGCCCTAGGCTGTGGGAGATAACTACAATAGTTGAATTGATCAAGGAACTCCCTTGGACTGAGATAGGCTCGTGTGGTGATTCCTTGAATATCTCATTCGATATTTTGGGTAACCGTTATGAGCTAACTGCAAATATTGACTGCATTGTAATTATACATGTGATGAATGTTGGTATTCATCTTTGTAATTAGTAAATTGAGGCAAGTGTGCCCTAACCGCTACTGGGGTTAGTCAGACAGGCCTAGGACAAACCTAATTATGGTTTGGTCCCCACACGTTATCATACTGAATTTTCATGGCTGGGTTGTATGAGGTTTTTCTCGTTGTGGGTTTTCCTCGTACTGATAAAACGATTTACCAAATTTTATCTTAACCTCAAACATGCATCTAGGTGATAAAGTAAATAAACCACACCACAACAACTTGATTTTAAATTGGTACAAAGTTTTATTTGGGATGAATACGTTTAAGTTTATATATTAATAAAATTAAAAATCTGCATTCGTTGTTTAGACCACATCACCCTCTCCGTATCTTCTGCCTCTAACACCCTGATTTTTCACTACTGGTGGTGTGAATGTTCATCTACGCTTTCGATGCAATACATTGGCCTTGCTGGCGGACATCTCACCACTCTATGCCTTATTTATCCCATAAGTAACACACAAACTAATAGACTAAATGTTCTAGCACATAATCATATCTCAACTCTTAAACCTTACTAAGTTTCGTTTGGGAACGTCTTGTAGTTGAAATCTAAACAGGAACCCTCCTAATACACTAATATCTAGCTTAGTAGGTTATTAAGATCCATTGACTCAATACGATACATGTAATAATGTAATATCCATACAACTTGAATATTTATCACGAGGTAAATACAAACTGTGACTATTCCAACAAAAATCCCACCCATTCTTAGAGTGATACCTAAAATCCCTAAGTTAATCGATCCAATAACCTTTGAAAAACATCCCGGGTTCGCAAACATAAGATATAACATACTCTACCCATCCTAAATCCAATAAAGTGTTTTAACCACTCGTTTCCAATAAGAGTCTACTATCACTCAAGCGTTTCTATTATACTATCACCACACATGACCATCTACTTTATGTAACCGAGGCCATCCCTATTCACATAGTTTCCGAAATAATCCAATTATTCGTACTATAAATGATTCCCATCACACGTATCCTCACGCACTAAGAGGAATCCAATATTGTCTAACTAGCCACATAATATAATAAATATGGGATTAATGGTAATTTTAAAACTTTTTTAACTTAATTGTAATAATTAATTAAAATATGATAAATTAAACTATAGGCATATAATTAATCAACAATAATATAAGAAATTAAGAGATAGAGAATAACGAGACTTTGAAAATCGAGCTTTTAACGTGGTTCGGCCTATGCCTACGTCCACACTTGAGACGGTACTCTATAACTTCACTATCTTCAGTTCACTTACGGTGGCACCAAAACCTCACAAGGAACGCTACCTTGTAAATCGCAACCAACAAGATACTAAACTCTTCCTTACTCAAACGATAACCACGTAATATCCCAAGTTCTTTAATCGCCTTGACTATTCGTACCAACGACCCTATCGGATAAGAATATACAATGAAGTTTAGACGTTCGTCCCAACAATGAGATACGTAACAAAAAGTATAACAAAGTTGCTTTACAAAAATAATGGAATAATAAGTTCACTTTCTCAAACTAAAAAGATAAGTAATCTAGTTTCACAAGTATATATCTCAGTTGGGGTTTGGGTATGTCTTTAGCACAAGTGGGTATTGGGATTGTAACTTTGCTAAAGAGGGAATGGGAATGGGAATGGTAATTATGGTTCAAGTAGGTTTTCTTGAAGCTAAGGTGTGATGAGATTTTTTTGGTTTAAAACTCACAAGGGATTTATCTCACTAAAAATTGAAGGGAGGGGATGACACAAACTTTGGGATAATGGAAATTTTATTGAGAGAATGTTGTTATTGTTGTTTTTGTTTCTTGGTATGAAGGGGACATGGGTATTTATTGGGTTGGGATGAAGGTTAGGGCAACCAAATGTTGGTAAAATAGTTAGTATAAGTTTAAGAACTTAAGGGATAATAAGTTGAAAGGTTGGAAGAAGTTACCAACATTAATGCTCACATTCTGGCGCTTTCAGTTGATCAAAACTCCCCCAGAATTCCTTGGAAAAGTTGAGATGGATCAAAGTGAAGATGTGATGGCTCAAAGTGATTTACGGGACTTTGAGTCGATTGAAAGTGACTTTGAGTAGACTGAAACTCTTGGTTTTGTTCAAAATCAAGTTTTCTTAGGGTCCAGGCCTTAGGGGAGGTTTATGAAAGCTTTAGGACAGGTTTAGGGGAGTGGGGATGAGATTTATACATGATAAAAAAAGTCACTTATCTTTTGTACATTGGTTCCTAAAGAACAACAATATAAAGTGAAAATTATCTGGATCTTCTGTGCATTTTTTTACTTGCTTGAGACATCAATAAGAGGTTTGTGATGTATTGATTGCATGCCTTGTGCATTAGGTTGTGTTGAGATGGGAAAGATTGTATCTGAATGGTTTTATGTGGAAGTGATTTTGAACTTCTCATGAGGATGATGATTAATTTTGAACTGATTTGTTTGAATCACATATGAGGTTGCAAGCTTCAAGTCAATCTTGTGAAATTCATTACCTTTGGTAGTTGATCATCATTGTCTTGGTTTTGATAACTTCATTGTCTTTCCTGGGATGGTTGGATGGTTGCCTGGAAGAAGTGTGTCTGGATGCACATCTCATTATTTATTGAGTGTTTTTCTTAATCTCAAGTAAGTTAGAAAGAAGATAGTGAAGTTACATTTTTATTTCAATTGTGTTTTCATCAAACAAAATCCTTTTAATCATATATTGGTTTCACAATCTCCCCCTTTTGATGATGAAAATATAATTAATATAGGTTGAGAAAATATTTTAAAGTCTCCCACTTTGTACAAGACTTGGTTTTTGGAAAATCATCTGAGAAAAATATTTTTCTCCCCCTCAGTTATTGCACATTTGTTATTATATATCATTTTCTCCCTTTGTCATTATCGAAAAGGGTGGGGGGTTATTTTGAAAAGTGAATTTTTTCCATCTACCTTAATAGAGCATGATAGTATTCCCTGCTCTGCATGGGTTGGTTCGTTATATGTATGGATACAATTAATGGTTAAACAGGGGCGCATAGAGGTTTGATATATTTTTAGGTTGGGTAAAATTCATAATAAATAGTCACAAATATAGGAAACATGATATTTATATTTATTTCAAACAACGGATTTACATGGATATAATTATCTATTTGGGAAAATGTGGATAATTTTAATAGCCATAAATGTTCTGAATTAGGAAACATGGGTGTTTCTTCATTAATGGGGTGGGGGTTTCCGAAAGGACCGACTTCATTGTTGTTGGTAGGGTGCATCATATTATCCATAGGTTTCTTAAAGTTCTCAGTACATTTGAAGAGTTGCTCATAAGGGTTTGTGGATGGGATGGGGTATAGAGACATTCATGAATGCCACCTGTAATTATTATAATTGCTGTGACACCCCGACTGATTAAATACCAGGTAGCTACTCCTTTATTAAATTAATTCCAAATGCCAAGTTGGTTCAGTTAATAGCATCACTGTCGAAAACATTTTTAATAATTACTAACCACCTAGTATTTAAAAAGTAAGTTGCCAAATTTTAATTTAAGTCTGATTAACATGCGATAAAAGAATAATGGAAGAACAACATAATCCATTCACCATAACGAAGTAATGAAATAATCAACAAATAATAATAAGTCTGGAGGAAAACTCCTCACAACAATCCCACAACTGAAAATAAAATGACAAGTCTGAATCCTGAATAATTTACATGCCAGAAGTCCGAATAACTGAAATAACTGAAATGTCTCTAAAAGAAATGGGCGACATGCCCTACAACTGATAAATGCTAAAAATAGAGTCAAGATAGATGAAGCGTTTACAAGCAAAGTCCTGTAACTTCCACAAACAGCTACAACTCGTCACCTGAATGAGGATCCTAAGCATGGTGTCCTTGTGGCTGGGCACCTAAAATGGTTTTTACAAAAATAGATTTGAAAGCAAATGGGTCAGAGCCCGAAAGTGGAAATCATTTTGAAAACAGCAAGTGTTTTAATAACATTAAAGCATTAAATGCAAAATACATGTTAGGACGTGCACTCACATGAAATTCTCACCTCTCGACTACATGTGCACTCCTAACGTACCGTACCCATCTAGATAACATACATATCTAACCAAACCGTAATAAGTTCTACCCCTTACTACTCGATCCCCAAATTACATTCTAGCGTTATCAATTAAATAGAGGACTATAATTAAACTCAGATTTTCAATTTGTAATATAATTCACTATCGTTTAACCCGTTATGTTTTCTCAAAACATTACCATAAATATATACACAACATCAACATGAAAGTTCCCATTAATTAAGTGTATATTATTCACATCATAAATATACAATACAAGCACCCCGAGACTAAGCTGCGGTGCACACATACTCTGCTATCCATCCCGGTACATCACGTACATAAGGATCACGCATTCCGAATCTCTCAGGAATCGTTCTCAGATAACAACATCACAAAAAATGGAGGCGAACACAGTCACATCACATGGGTCACGCACATACCTGCGCTCCCACGATCAGCAGACTTATTAATATCCCAATAAGCCCTTCTCTGACCTATGTTCATCGAGGTAACCAATCTAAATCCGGGCAACACAAGGATTAGAAGGCCCTAAGCGAACGTAAACCTCCCGTGATAGCAAGTATGGTAGGTATGTCATACACATAAAATCAATACATATACTAAGTATGCACACCTCTTAGTAATTACCATAATATATTGGAAGTACCCTTCTCATTCTCGTACCGACATATAATACTACACAATTTATATGTTCCCGGTTAATATAATAAATTAGGCCGTCAATAGTTCTCGCAACGTAATAGATACTCACGTCCTACTTCATATTTTCCCTTAGGTTCAAACTACACTTCTAGGTTTGACTCCTCATTATATCCCAAACATCCCAAATGTAACAATTAATCATCAAGGGAAGGTCATCTCTACATATACACAAGGTTACGGGACACTCGGGATCAAAACAGGCTAAAAAGCCTAAACTGTCAACTTGTTCGAAGTCTCGTTCGAACGAGGCTGTTCGAACGAGTGTTCGTTCGAACGAACTGGGCCTTCTAACGAGATCTAGTTCGAACGAAAGTCTTCGAACGAACATCCCTCTCGTTAGAACCCAAACTGTCAACTCGTTAGAAGCTCGTTCGAACGAGCTCGTTCGAACGACCTGGGCAGGTCTTCTAACGAGTGGCCAGATTCGAGCCCAGAAATTCCTAATCTTGTTTTTTCAACTTTCTTCACTCCTAATCCCTCATAAAAATCGTTCCAACATCAATTTAAGGTTCCTAATTCGTACTAAACATTCATAGATCACAACTAAACGTTTTTATGGGGTTAATTCATTATAAACATCATCCAAATATCAAATCCATACATTTATCCCCAATTTCAAGAACATGAACCCTAGAATTTATAAATCAACCAAGAGCCTAATTAAATCCGTTTTCAGTTCATCCAAATTATAATATCATCAGCATAATCATCTAAATACAAATCTACATGCGATTCCTCATAAAAAATGTAATTTTTACTTCCAATTAAAATGGGTTTTTCATTAACTCCCAAGAACAATAAGATTTTATCAATTCCTACACATGGAAGAAGCATTCTCTGAAATATGGAATTAAACCACTTGCCTTATTTGAATCTCTGATTTTGATGTCGATTTGATGGAGTATTCTCTCTCTCTCTCTGCAGAATTCTCCACTCCTCTCTCTCTACAAGCTTTCTTCTCCAAAGTGAATGGTGGCTAGGGTTTTTGCCTTAGGAAATTTTGGAACATTTTCTAATAACCCCCGTAGCCTAATAAGTCATAAGATGTGGTTAGTGGGTTTAGTGGGCAATTACCAAGTCAGCTTTTTAATTCCCAATTTTCGTAGGTTTTAATTCCCAAAAATCCAAAATTACCAAACTACCCTTATACGTTGCCGGTATGGCCTAAAAATGCCCCGGGACCCAAACTAAACCCTCGGCTAGTGTTTTCTGACTATTTTGACCCTTCCGGACGCGTTGACGCACTCAAAATGACCATACGGTTAATAGAACTAAAATTCACTTTTTAATTAAAATAAATATTTCCCTGACGCGACTGTCACACGCGTCTCAATAAAATTTTCAAATTATCGTATTTCAATCTCATGACAAATTTCATAACTCAATATTCATATATAATCATATATGCACATTATAATCAAATACCAACTCGCATCTCGTTAGTATTTTAATCCGGATTAATTTCCAATTAATACACATTTAATTTAATTAATTCCATAATTAAATATCACAAAAATACGGGGTATTACATACTCCCCCCCTAATAACTGAATTTTGTCCCGAAATTCGGAACTAGAAAGTACCTGGTAAGAACAACTCTGGATAACGTTCGCGCATCTCATCCTCGCGCTCCCATGTGGACTCCTCGACATTATGATGTCGCCACTGAACACGCACTAACGGAACTATCTTTGACCGCAGTTTCCGCTCACTTCGGTCCAAAATAGCAATCGGTCCCTCCTCGTAGGAGCTATCAGGCTGGAGATCGATGTCCTCCAAAGAAATGTGATAATGAGCCAAATCGTCTCTAAGATATTTCCTTAGCGAGGAAATATGAAACACATCGTGAATCCCAATCTATACGCAACCGGTCCAATCCGCTCAATAATAGGAAATGGTCCCACATATCTCGGTGCCAACTTTCCTTTCTTCCCGAAATGCATAATCCCCTTCATAGGAGATACTCTGAGCAAAACCTGGTCCCCCACTTGGAACTCCCTGAAGAACCTCTTCGCATCAACATAGCTCTTCTGCCGATCCTGAGCTACCCGAATGCGACTCCGAATCAATTCTATCCTCGCCGAAGTATCCTGAATCACTTCCGGCCCAAGTAGTTTGTTGTCCCCCACCTCCAACCAACATGCTCGGGAACGACAAGGTCTACCGTACAACGCCTCAAATGGAGCCATGCCAATGGTGAACTGGTAAGAGTTGTTGTAAGCAAACTCTACCAGTGGAAGATACTGCTCCCATCCACCCCCGAAATCAATGATGCACATACGTAGCATGTCCTCCAACATCTGGTTTGTACTCTCGGTCTTCCCATCGGTCTGCGGGTGATACGCCGTACTCAAACGCAATTTCGTGCCCATGGCCTCCTGAAAACTCTCCCAAAACCGTGAAAAAAATATCTTGTCTCGGTCAGACACAATATTTAGGGGCACACCGTGAAGTCTCACTATCTCTGCAATAAAGAGCTGGGCATACTGTCCCACAGTGTAGTCTGTCCTTACGGGTAGGAAATGAGCGACTTTGGTCATCCTGTCCACAATTACCCAAATGGAGTCGTGACCTCTCTGTGACGTAGGCAACCCCGTGATAAAGTCCATGGATATGCTCTCCCACATCCACATCGGGACCTCCAATGGCTGTAGAAGTCCTACCGGTCTCTGATGATCCACTTTTACAAGCTGACAAGTGGCTCATTTAGAGACAAACACGACAATATCTCTCTTCATCCCGCTCCACCAATACTGACGTCTCATATCTTAGTACATTTTGTCCCCACCGGGATGTACCGCGAATCGCGAGCCGTGCGACTCTGCCATCACCTCGTGCCGCAATTCCTCCCCTTCCGGAACTACCAATCTTCCATTGAAGCGCAATCCCCCGTCTGAGCTAACGGTATAGGATTCGGCTCCCTCTGCTAGTAATCTAACTATCAGCTCCTGACAGAACGAGTCATCTGCTTGTGCCTTTACCACTCTCGTGACAATCTGCGGTGTAACAGTCATTACCGACATGAATGAACGGGCCACTGCATCCTGGTGTCCCAATTCTTTCCACTTCGCCTTCCACACCCCTGCCACCTCATCAACAGGTCTGCGGCTCAACGCGTCTGCTACCACATTAGCCTTCCCCGGGTGGTATTGGATATCGAACTGATAATCCTTCATGAATTCAAGCCACCTTCGCTGCCGCATATTCAACTCCTTTTGCGTGAATAGGTACTGTAGGGACTTGTGGTCCGTGAACAATCGAAATTTCTCCCCCAAAAGGCAATGTCTCCAAATACGAAGGGCAAATACAACTGCCGCCAACTCCAAGTCATGAGTGGGGTAATTCTTCTCGTGAGGCTTTAGCTTACGGGATGAATAAGCAATGGCCTGACTCTCCTGCTATAATACACCTCCAAGTCCTTGCAAGGACGCATCGGTGTAGACTAGATACTCAACTCCCGGTCTCGGCAATGCTAACACAGGTGCTGAGGTCAACTTATCCTTCAATTCATCGAATGCCAACTGACAGGCATCACTCCAGATGAATGGCTCACCCTTACGAGTCAGATGTGTCAAAGGACCTGCTATCTTCGAGAATCCCCGAATGAACCTCCTGTAGTATCCTGCTAGGCCCAAGAAACTACGAATCTCTGTCGGTGTCGTGGGCTGTCCTCACTCCCCCACCGCGGATACTTTCCCCGGATCAACAGATATCCCCCGGTCGGAAATAATGTGTCCCAAAAACTGGACCTCCTTCAGCCAAAACCCGCATTTCTCATATTTTGCATATAGCTCGTTATGACGTAGTGTCTGCAAAACTTGCCTCAAATGCTCGGCGTGCTCCTCCTCTGTCTGAGAGTAAACCAGAATATCATCGATGAAGACAATGACAAACTGATCTAGGAATTCTCTGAACACTCTATTCATCAAGTCCATAAACACGACTGGAGCATTGGTCAAACCAAAAGGCATAACCCGAAACTCGTAAGATCCATATCTCGATAAGAACGCAGTCTTCGAGACATCCTCTTCCCTGATACGCAACTGATGGTATCCCGATCTCAAATCAATCTTTGAGAAGAAAGAAGCTCATCTCAACTAGTCGAATAAGTCATCGATTCGAGGCAACGGATACTTATTCCGTATTGTGACCTTATTCAACTCTCGGTAGTCCACACACAATCTCAGTGAACCATCTCTCTTCTTCACGAACAACACAGGGGCACCCCACGGCGAAGTACTCCTCCGTATAAACCCCTGACCCAACAACTGCTCAATCTGATCCCGTAACTCCCTCATCTCAGCTGGAGCCATACGGTACGGTGCGCGTGCTATAGGTCTCGTATCTGGTAATAAGTCTATGACAAAGTCTATCTCTCGACTGGGGGGTAGGCCTGGTATCTCCTGAAACACATCTGAATACTCCCTGACAACTGGGATCGAATCTAAAGGAATCACAACCTCCTTAGAGGTATCCTCCTCTATGTAATACAAATGAGCGGTCGAACCTCCCTCTGGGCGAGGCATCGCCACTACAAACATCTCTTGCCCCAGAATGGCAAAAATAATGCTCCCACCGAAGCAATCAATCACGGTTCTATAATCCGCGAGCCAATCCATACCGATGATCACATCGTGAACATGCATATCTAATACCAACATGTCTGCAGGTAATACCAGACTACCAATCTCTACCCCCACTCCCCGGTATATAAAGAAAATAAGCGACCCACTCCCCAATGGTGAGTCTACACACGTCACTGTGCTCTCTGCTGTGGCTAACAACCCTAAGGCTTTCGCAAAATGTGTAGCTATAAAACAGTGCGTTGCCCCCGTATCAAACAAAACCCGACCCATAGTACCATGGATAGGAAACATACCCTCAATCGCGGGTGGTGCCTGTGGAGCTGCTGCCTGGTGGACGTTATAGACACGTCCATACTGTAATTGCCCCTGCTGCACAGGAACTGCTGGAATGGCTGGAAGTGCTGGCACCTGGCCTGGAGCTGGGAGAGAAGGTGGAAAAAGTGGCCTCTGTGGCTTATGTCGAGCACCCTGCGGCTGCTGCGGGGCCCTGCCCCTATCAGGACAGTCCTGGCATTTATGGCCAGTCTTGCCACAAACGAAACACTTCCCCGGGAAGTTCCCCCCTCTCTGTCCCTGCTGCCCCCGACCCTGGTGGCCGTTACCATTCCTCCACTGGCCCTGCTGAAACTGCTGTTGACCATTCTGACCCTGCTGGTTCTGATGGCCGTTCGGACCCTGATGGCCCTGTCGAAAACCTCCCTGTCCGTGTCTAAAATTTCCCGATCTGAACCTCTTGTTATCCCCCTGTTGGGAACCCTGGTCGCCCTGTCTCTGCCCCTGAACCGATTGTGCCCCACTGGCACCATTCCCTCAAGTCCTACCCTGATGGCTAAACTCTCCCTATCGCTTGCCCTCAGCCATGTGAAAGCGGTGATCCTGATAATGGAGCAATGCAGCGTTAACCACATCACAAAAAGTGGCTAACGAGAGGTTCCCTAACAAGTGCTGACGAATCCTCCATGTCAACCCGTCAGTAAATTTTTGTATCTTCTTCTCCTCTGTCGGTATCTCATCCGGAACAATGTTAAGAAGATTAGTGAATTCGGCCTCATACTCGGCCACAGTCATACCCTCCTGTCGAAGGCTCATCAACTTCCTCCTCATTTCCGTATGAACAGCTGACGGAAAGTACTTGCGGTCGAACCGCACCCAGAACTCCTGAATAGTGAGAGTGTCCCTCTTTTCCACGGTGGTAATAGACTCCCACCACTGCAGTGCAGACCCCACTAGCTTAAAGGTAGCTAGTATCTGCTTCTGAACCTCAGTGCACTCGTACATCCTCAAGTGCCGCTGAATATCCTTCCTCCACTGACTCGAAACTACGACATCGGAGCTACCTGCGAACTCCGGTGGGTGTGCTTTCTGAAAAGCATCTCGAACACGTTCCCAAGCAGACGGGAATGCATGTGCCTGAACTGGCGCGGCTATCGGCGCCTGAGGTGGTGCCTGCTGAACTACTGCTAGTGCGGCATTTACCTCATGGGCCACAATGGCTGCAACCTCGACGGCATTCATCGTGCCCTGAACTGGTGCGGGCTGTGGTTCTGGTGTTGCATTCTTGGGAACCCGTTGTGCACGTCGTGGAGGCATCTGAAATAAGAATGAAGTTTATAAGTTCACAGTTATAAACTCAAAATAGCTGAAGAACGTAGCATATACAAAAGAATACAACAGTCCTAAAATATAGGGCTCTACTTCAAAGAAAGCTCAGCGGAAACATAATAAGCCGTACAGATCCTAATGGACACTAGAACCTGATGTTCTGATACCACCTGTGACACCCCGACTAATTAAATACCGGGTAGCTACTCCTTTATTAAATTAATTCCAAATGCCAAGTTGGTTCAGTTAATAGCATCACTGTCGAAAACATTATTAATAATTACTAACCACCTAGTATTTAAAAAGTAAATTGCCAAATTTTAATTTAAGTCTGATTAACATGCGATAAAAGAATAATGGAAGAACAACATAATCCATTCACCATAACGAAGGAATGAAATAATCAACAAATAATAATAAGTCCGGAGGAAAACTCCTCACAACAATCCCACAACTGAAAATAAAATGACAAGTCTGAATCCTGAATAATTTACATGCCAGAAGTCTGAATAACTGAAATAAATGAAATGTCTCTAAAAGAAATGGGCGACATGCCCCACAACTGATAAATGCTGAAAATAGAGTCAAGATAGATGAAGCGTCTACAAGCAAAGTCTTGTAACTTCCACAAACAGCTACAGCTCGTCACCTGAATGAGGATCCTAAGCATGGTGTCCTTGTGGCTGGGCACCTAAAATGGTTTTTACAAAAATAGATTTGAAAGCAAATGGGTCAGAGCCCGAAAGTGGAAATCATTTTGAAAACAGCAAGTGTTTTATTAACATTAAAGCATTAAATGCAAAATACATGTTAGGACGTGCACTCACATGAAATTCTCACCTCTCTACTACATGTGCACTCCTAACGTACCGTACCCATCTAGATAACATACATATCTAACCAAACCGTAATAAGTTCTACCCCTTACTACTCGATCCCCAAATTACATTCTAGCGTTATCAATTAAATAGAGGGCTATAATTAAACTCAGATTTTCAATTTGTAATACAATTCACTATCGTTTAACTCGTTATGTTTTCTCAAAACATTACCATAAATATATACACAACATCAACATGAAAGTTCCCATTAATTAAGTGTATATTATTCACATCATAAATATACAATACAAGCACCCCGAGACTAAGCTGCGGTGCACACATACTCTGCTATCCATCCCGGTACATCACGTACATAAGGATCACGCATTCCGAATCTATCAGGAATCGTTCTCAGATAACAACATCACAAATAATGGAGGCGAACACAGTCACATCACATGGGTCACGCACATACCTGCGCTCCCACGATCAGCAGACTTATTAATATCCCAATAAGCCCTTCTCTGACCTATGTTCATCGAGGTAACCAATCTAAATCCGGGCAACACAAGGATTAGAAGGCCCTAAGCGAACGTAAACCTCCCGTGATAGCAAGTATGGTAGGTATGTCATACACATAAAATCAATACATATACTAAGTATGCACACCTCTTAGTAATTACCATAATATATTGGAGGTACCCTTCTCATTATCGTACCGACATATAATACTACACAATTTATATGTTCCCGGTTAATATAATAAATTAGGCCGTCAATAGTTCTCGCAACGTAATAGATACTCACGTCCTACTTCATATTTTCCCTTAGGTTCAAACTACACTTCTAGGTTTGACTCCTCATTATATCCCAAACATCCCAAATGTAACAATTAATCATCAAGGGAAGGTTATCTCTACATATACACAAGGTTACGGGACGCTCGGGATCAAAACAGGCTAAAAAGCCTAAACTGTCAACTCGTTCGAAGTCTCGTTCGAACGAGGCTGTTCGAACGAGTGTTCGTTCGAACGAACTGGGCCTTCTAACGAGATCTAGTTCGAACGAAAGTCTTCGAACGAACATCCCTCTCGTTAGAACCCAAACTGTCAACTCGTTAGAAGCTCGTTCGAACGAGCTCGTTCGAACGACCTGGGCAGGTCTTCTAACGAGTGGCCAGATTCGAGCCCAGAAATTCCTAATCTTGTTTTTCCAACTTTCTTCACTCCTAATCCCTCATAAAAATCGTTCCAACATCAATTTAAGGTTCCTAATTCGTAATAAACATTCATAGATCATAACTAAACGTTTTTATGGGGTTAATTCATTATAAACATCATCCAAATATCAAATCCATACATTTATCCCCAATTTCAAGAACATGAACCCTAGAATTTATAAATCAACCAAGAGCCTAATTAAATCCGTTTTCAGTTCATCCAAATTATAATATCATCAGCATAGTCATCTACATACAAATCTACATGCGATTCCTCATCAAAAATGTAATTTTTACTTCCAATTAAAATGGATTTTTCATTAACTCCCAAGAACAATAAGATTTTATCAATTCCTACACATGGAAGAAGCATTCTCTGAAATTAATTGGAATTAAACCACTTGACTTATTTGAATCTCTGATTTTGATGTCGATTTGATGGAGTATTCTCTCTCTCTCTCTGCAGAATTCTCCACTCCTCTCTCTCTACAAGCTTTCTTCTCCAAAGTGAATGGTGGCTAGGGTTTTTGCCTTAGGAAATTTTGGAACAAATTCTAATAACCCCCGTAGCCTAATAAGTCCTAAGATGTGGTTAGTGGGTTTAGTGGGCAATTACCAAGTCAGCTTTTTAATTCCCAATTTTCGTAGGTTGTAATTCCCAAAAATCCAAAATTACCAAACTACCCTTATACGTTGCCGGTATGGCCTAAAAATGCCCCGGGACCCAAACTAAACCCCCGGCTAGTGTTTTCTGACTATTTCGAACCTTCCAGACGCGTTGGCGCACTCAAAACGACCATACGGTTAATAGAACTAAAATTCACTTTTTAATTAAAATAAATATTTCCCTGACGCGACTGTCACACGCGTCTCAATAAAATTTCCAAATTGCCGTATTTCAATCTCACGACAAATTTCATAACTCAATATTCATATATAATCATATATGCACATTATAATCAAATACCAACTCGCATCTCGTTAGTATTTTAATCCGGATTAATTTCCAATTAATACACATTTAATTTAATTAATCCCATAATTAAATATCACAAAAATACGGGGTATTACAATTGCCAAGGTCATTTTGTATGTTAAGAACTACAAGATGAAATCCACTCCAAGTGCTTCCCGCTCCCAAGAACGGCAACGGTGCCATTTGATAACTTTGACTTTTGTGTATAGTCGTTGTTGCAAGCTAAGTCAATCAAAACCTTAAAATGCCTACAAAATATAACATCAAACTAAAGTGTAGAGGTAAGTAATGGTATCAATCCACTTCATGGGGGTAAGCTAGAGACAAACTCAATTGTAATTCAATTTTTATTTTCTTTTTGGGATTTTTGTATTTACTATTCTTTTTAGCTTTTTCAATAGTAAAACAATTTGGGTGAGAATGTGAATTAACACTAAACTAAATGGAAGATCAAAACAACTAACTAAAAAGTGACTAAAATGAAAAACAAAGTCTAACACAAAAATAAGAGATAAAGTGAGGTAAATAATAGTGAGAAAAATCAAGGAGTTGGACTACACCACAAATTTGAGCTATTCTAACTAATTAATTTAATTATTTGAATTTTTTCAAATTAATATCAAAATTACAAATCAACTCTCGTTGCAAGTGTAATTTTAATAGTAATCATATAGAAAATTAAGTTTAACCCCCCACAGCTCTAGAAAATAGATCTACACTCCTTTTAATTAATCACCCGCTAGGATCGATTTATCAAAATTTATGTAAATCTACAAAATGAATTTTAGAGTTGAAATTTAAGGAATAATACCACACTTAAAAAACCCTATCTCTAGTTCGAATCTAAAATGGGTATAATAACTTAGAATTTTGATTTTCTCTCGAAAATTATTTACCCTCTCTCTAGACGTAAATTTAATGGTGAGGGATCAAAATTAATATTCAAACGAAATTTTCAAGTTATCAAACTAATTAAATTAAAATAACATCAAATAAGGATTTACCCCATCCTTTGAAAGGGGATTTAGCCTAACATAATATCAAACACGATAAACAAACAATTAATAGTCAATTAAAATAAAAGTAGAGAAGAGAACAATCAAACCAAATCTCTTTGAGTGAAATTGAACTCCAATCCTTCAATTTGAAGCACACAATCCCTCTAATTGAGCATCCAAGTGATTTGCAATTAAATAAACACTCAATTAAATCTCTTACAAAATTTAGCACTCAATAATCTCTAATAAAAAAAAAATAAAATAAAACTATTTACAAAATAATTCTACCTAGTTTATTCGAACCTAACTCTCTCTAGAATTCTCTTTACAATTTTGATCTAAAATTCACTTCAAATGAGCTTTTGGGTCTTCTTATATAGTAAGGCACGTGGAGCATGGGGGTAAACTGATTAATGGAAGTGCACATGTGCATGGAAAAGGTGTGAGGTAAGTAAGGTACATGGGTGAGGGAATTTGGGTGACAAATTTGATTATGAAAATGAAGGGTAAGGTAGGTAATTTAGCTAAAAACTAAAAACAAATAAACAAAACACCACATCCTATAGGTAAGGGGAATAAAGGCAAGGAAAGTGTGGGGGTCTTTTGGAAAAAGAGGAATAAGTGAGGTTTTAAGGATGTGGTGTTTTGTTTATTTGTTTTTAGTTTTTAGTTTTTTTTTTGTTTGTTAATAGGTCGTGGCTTTTATTTGGATAAATGGGTCTTCTTGGTTGAAAAAGGGAAATGGGCTAGGCGGTTTGACAGGTCCGGATTCGGGTTTGGACTCGCTGGATTGGATGTCGCCGATTTCAAGTTGGTCGGAGGTTGGGTTCGCTGGCGGTCACAGGTTACTGGTGAGGAGGTGGGTCGCGTGGTGATCCGAGGCTGGAGGTTGCTACGAGATCGGGTTGAGGCTCCGGGTTGGTCTGTCCACCGGTTGGGTATTTTGAGGTTGATCAGCGGTGGTTTTGATTTCGGGTTTGCCAGGAGTCGCGGGTTCGTCGGTGGGTAGCTGGGCGGATTGGTTAAGCCACCACCTACTGGTGGTGGCGGGTTGGAGGTGAGGTGGATGAGGGGTTGGGTAGGGGTGGAACGCCGCCGGGTTCGGGTGTGGTTGGGAGCCACCACTTGCTGGTGGTGGCAGGTGGTAGAAGGGATGACGAAAATGGGGTTTGAGAGGATGAGAGATGTGGGTTTGTTATGTGGTGGTGAGTTGGGTGTTTTAATGGAGGTTGATGGGTTTAGAGGAGAGAGAAGGTGTTGGAGGTTGATGATGGAGTGGGGTAGTGTTGTGTGTGGTGAGTGTATAGGATTATGGTGAGAGTGAGATGAGTGTGTGGTGTAGGTAAGTGTGTGTAAGTGTGTTAGTTTAGGTTTATGAGGGTATATGTTATGTGTGTGTGTATTTAATTTGGACACCTAAAATTAACTCTAAATAACTAAAAAATAAAATTAAAAACCTAAAAATAAAATCCTATTCTAAGAAAAAATAAAAAGGCACAAACTAAAATAAAATCAACCTAAAAAAATGAAAAATTAAAAATCAACTAACAATAAGAACAATTGACACGACACGACACACTACACAAACTCTAAAAAAACACGACTAAAATAAAAACAATAGACATAAAAACTAAAAAATAAAAACAAATTAAAATAATACTAAACGAACTAAAAACTAAAAAAATATAAAAATTAATACATGATGCGCTAAAAATATAAAAAATCCTAAAAATATATACATGACTCAATAAAATAATAAAATAAACTCTAAAAATAAAATGACATAAATTAAAATTTAACTAAAAGAAATAAAAGAAATAAAAGGGGACAAATCAAACACACACGGGTTTGGGACATGCTAAGTCTCAGTTTGGGGTAGGCTAGGGTTACGGGAAAGGGTAATTAGCTCCATTCTTAATGCAATTTGCCTTCAAATAATATTTTTGATACCGCAATTGCAATATAGCATGCACATTGAACATGTACGCGCATAAGACCATTATTGTTGAGAATTAGCAACTAAAATACGTCTATTCGGGATATAAAATGTACACTTTTGGGTTCTTATCACACCACCCCCAAACAGAGCGTTGCTAGTCCTCGAGCAATAAGATAGAGATAAAGAGAAAGATAAGAAACCAAAAGTGTACCACTTTCGCGGGGACTTGCGATTGCACTTAGCATGTGCAACAAGCCTTTAAACCTATAGGTTGCTCTATAAGACGAGTTGTGTCTCGTGAGGGTTTGCAGGGAATATACCCACAAAATTCTTATTTGCAAATGACAGTCTATCTCTTATTAGATATAGAATAATCTCACAATCCATCATGAGAGAAATGATTTCAGAAATACAAGCTAGAATTTGTAAAAAGTTTAGCTAAGTAAATACCCAAGGCACATCCTTCCTATAACTCAACGAGTGTGTGTGAATCAGTCAAAACGGGTCGAGTATCACAAGAGTAATTACTAGATTGCCTTTTTGGAATCAATGCTTCAACTTCAAAATCTCACGGGATATAGCTCTCTCAAAGGAACACTCGAGATTAAGGTAAGTGTATTGCTCTTGTGTGTGAGGAGGTGAGTAAATGTAAGCAAGGTCAAACGTCTCACACACATATAAGAAAGAACGAACATTTTGAAAGAAAAGTGATCTCATGAATGAAATGCTAATCACTATAGTGAGAACGTCGAGTTATTCACCACGTTGACTTTCATTTGCCCGAACACCTAGGGAAAAATATGGATGTATATGGGTGAGGGGGAAATGAAATGAGGTAGGATGGTATGAGGTAGGATAGGATAGGATGGTGATGGATGAGTGATGGATATGCGATGTGAGAGAGTGTTCAATACATGAAGAACAAATGTCTTTATTACAACAAAATAAACTACAAACTCTTTTTTTTTCTTCTCTTTTTTCTCTTTTTCTATATTTTTTCTCTTTTTTTTTTTCCTCTTTTCAAACCAACAATGAAGACATTTACATTTGAAATCACAGTCTTTTCTCAAAAATGGATGATGATATAGAGAATGTGGTGGGGTATGTATAGGAATATGGTAAGGTAATGGGTTAAATGAATGAGAATGTGATATAAGGGAAAACCTACTGCTCGGAACAAATTTCAAGACACGCGTTTCTTAAAACTCAAAAGTGATGTCATTCTCAGTGATCAAGCTAAAATTTTATGAAAGATAATGAGATTGCTACTCTCCACTTACGTGACACCGAGCTTGTTACCCCATGCCCTCCACTCTCTTGTGGTGTTGATTTTTCCCCTCGAAAGGTCCCTGGTGTGTCACGGTACAACCATTATCATCTTACATTTATAGAAGGGTCGTCTGCTTTCTATGAGCCTCACCCCATTCCATTTTCTACACCGTTACGCCTTTCTCACCAACTAGAGCACCATTATTATAGGGCCTTTTTTCCCCCACCTTTAGGCTCAATAAGGCCCGTGATCGATGCTTCATCACCCATGCCTTCCTCACCCTTACCCTAATATCCACCCGCCCATGGTCCACCGATGCTTTGCATCGTGTGATGCACTTTGCCATACAAGTGCATTGACCATTCTTAGCCCCGATCCAACAAGACTGACGCTTCAGTCTTGTTTGGGGGTGATTCTCGTCACCCAATTTTTCTACCGCCCCGCGCTTTTCATAGATCTTATCTTTAGGGTGAGACTGGACCGATCTGACTGAAGACATTAAACTTAGCGCTATTGGGAGGCAGCTCGTGATTTCTTGTACTAGTCTCATCCTGTTTGGGGGTAGTGTTTCACATCACCCAATGCTTTATCATGTTTATAGACTTGTACACATTTTTTTCTCGTATCACTTATTCAGGTTTCATTTTGGCTTCATCTGTCCACTTCATTAGCGGTTGATTTTGGTAATCTCTTTCCTACCTTATGATCTCAATTTTAAACATCAATTTACTTAACGTCCTTTTTGTTCGGTGGTAGGGAATTTTATCAAAATAGTACCTCTTTTGAAATTTTTTGATTTTTAAACCTGATTTTTAAAATTTTATCCAGTTTCTTTCATCTCAATTCATTGACGTGAATTTTCTATCATCCATCTTTTTAAGTCTAGGAATCAAGCTAGATGATTTATCTTTTATAAATAGCTTATGTAATACGTAACAAGGCATGTTTCACCATGAATTTCTAGACTCAACACAATTTGCGCACGTATCATGTCACTACGGTTTAAAGTTGAAGAGTACTACAATTTCCAATAAAACCTTAAGGATCACTAGTAGAGACTTTATCTTGTGAGATTTGTGCCTTTCACCCATTCATAGTGTTTTACGCAATCTCCGAGTCACAAGATGATTCAACTTTGTTTGGGTTCGCACTTTAAATCGTTGAACTCTCGTGGAAGGTGGATGTTGGTTTCAGGTGAGGATCTAAAAATGTAGATGAAAACTTGAAATGTGTAAAATCAAGATCCAAACCAGGTGGTGAGGTGGAAGGGATAATGGGTGGGTCAGGTGGGTTAAATGGTGTGGGAAGATGATCCAACTCAAGTGTGGGAGACACACACTCGTTGGGAGGAGTAAATGAATAATCACAAGGGAGTGTGGTTTCTAAAGACGGAGTTGTCAACTTTTCCATAAGAGTAGCATCGGTGAGTGTGGTGGGTGGGTAAGACGAGGCACCAAGATCGGAGATAGAGGAATCACTAGAAATATCGGGCTCAAAGGGATCCATGCATGGTGGGACATCATCCATACTCGGAGAAGTAGAAACCATCTCTGATTCAATCTCAAGAAAATGGTGAGAACTCGTAGCCGTAGCTAACCTAAAAGATATAGGCATGTTAGAGACATATGCAACTGGGGCATAAGGTAAAAGCTCAGGCGTATTTTTGGATATAACGGGAGTGGGAATGTGAACCTCAAATGTGGGTTCCTTTGGATTTAGCGGGATCTAATCAGTCTCACTAATGAAACGTAAGTCAACACAATTTTCAACTTGGGACCCGGACCATGGAATGATCTCAACTTCAAGATTCTCGAGGTGGTAGGGTTGGTCACACTCAAAATTCGTGTCATAAGAGGACACATCACCATCACACTCGGGTGCGACAATGGGTGGATGCATGGGAATGTCTGACTCTTTCGCACACTCAAATTCATTAAAGCATTCTTCAAGCCTTTGGAGACATTGAGTTTGAATTTGAGTGGATTGCTCTTGCTCGATGATAAATTTTTGCAAGAGTGCCTAGAGAGCGGAGGTGGAGGATTGTGGATTGATGGGTGGTGGAGGTGGATACAACTCGCTGCTATCATGAGTTTACGAAGAATACCCAAATGAAGTGTGTGGAGTGGGTCCAAGTTCATTATACACGAAAGGATCGCCTTCGTGAGACACAAATGGGTGAGATTCAGTGGGTGCATAGTGAGGGAACTGATCGGTATAATGTGCACTAGGTTGCCATGACGACTGTTGGAACGTGTGAGGATCCACAACATCGGGTTGGTATTCGTATTGCGTGGAAGGGTGATCAGGACTCCACGAATGGCTAGGGTACTCACACAACTCGGGATTGGATATATCGTGATAATAGGACCAGGTGGGTTCCGGAAAAATTTCATATGGATACACATGTTCCATGGTGGGATCAGATGGATAAGGAAGATATTGACACTCATGGGACAAGTGATCGGCATGAAAACAATGTGTGCACAACAAAGCATGCGACACGTCGACACTTGACACCGAGGGTGATGGAATAGGGGGTGCGTGCATAGATGGTGAAAGAATATCAACGGTACTCGTGAGAGAGATGAAACCACTAAGTATATCATAAAGAGACGGCTCGGGATCACTCTCACACGTGTCCCGTGTCAATGGAAAATGACCAAAGTAGTCCAGTAAAGGACGCTCTTCGGCCATGACAAGAAAAATATATTTTTTGATTTTTAAATTTTTTCAAAAGAAAAGAAAATATTTTTGGATTTTCTAAAAATGAGAGAGAAAATATTTTTGGATTTTTTTTTGAAGAAAAGAGCGGGAATAATAGGTGGACTCTTTGAATGGACGAACTAAGTAAAATCGACTACCGAAAAATGAATTGGATAGACACACAAGTTAAGGAGAATTCCTAACTAGCACATAGCCAATTTTTATCTCAAAATTTATTGAAAGGGGTAGTCAAATTTTAATTAAGTCCGCGGGCGATAAAAATCAAGAAATTATCTGAGTGACCACCTTTTCAAAAATGTTCTCCTAGTGGGCTACCTAGTTGATTGATTTTAAATTTAATGAGGGCTAGGGTAGCACACAAATGGTAAGCGAGTGAGTCGGGTGATGAAATCCCTTCTCATGAGTGACTGTGTGTAGGTCCTAGTAATTTAATTCATCACACCATTCAAAAATAAATGCGAGAATAAAATCAAACAAGAGCATACAAAATAATGGACTCGCTAACAAGAGAGGCACGAGTGTTCAAGAGATGTACCTCCCACGATTTTTACGCCGTAGGGTGTCAAAAAAATTGAGTCGATCAGGGGAGATTACGCCTATCTCAATCGGCCCCGGAAGTCCTACCGATCCAAAGTATAGAGGCTTCTAAATCCTCGACTTTGGACGCCCTCTCTCTACCTTTTTCAGTTTTCCTATCACGCTTATCTTCTTTTTATTACAAATTGAAAATAAAAAATCAATGGCGTCTCTATGCACCGCAATACAAGCCAAGAATAGAATAATCCTAAATACAAGCCTTCTAAAATAAAGAAAAATGGTACTAAAAAAATGCGACAAATAATTGAACTACAAGATGAAATCCGCTCCAAGTGCTTCCCGCTCCCAAGAACGACAACGACACCATTTGATAACTTTGACTTTTGTGTGAAGTCGTTGTTGCAAGCCAAGTTAATCAAAACCTTAAAATACCTGCAAAATATAACATCAAACTAAAGTGTAGAGGTAAGTAAGGGTATCAATCCACTTCAAGGGGGGTAAGCTAGAAACAAACTCAATTGTAATTCAATTTTTATTTTCTGGGATTTTTCTTTTTTCTATTTTTTTGGCTTTTTCAATATTAAAATAATTTGGGTGAGAATGTGAATTAACACTAAACCAAATGGAAGATCAAAGCAACTAACTAAAAAGTGACTAAAATGAAAAACAAAGTCTAACACAAAAATAAGAGATAAAGTGAGGTAAATAATAGTGAGAACAATCAAGGAGTGAGACTACACCACAAATATTAACTATTCTAACTAATTACTTTAATTATTTGAATTTTTTCAAATTAATATCAAAATTACAAATCAACTCTCATTGCAAGTGTAATTTTAATAGTAATCTTTTATAAAATTAAGTTTAACCCCCCGCAACTCTAGAAAATAGATCTACACTCCTTTTAATTAATCACCCGCTAGGATCGATTTATCAAAATTTATGTAAGTATAGAAAATGAATTTTAGAGTTGAAATTAAAGGAATAATACCACACTTAAGAAACCTCTATCTCTAGTTTGAATCTAAAGTGGGTATTATAGATCATTTACCCTCTCTCGAGGCCTAAATTTAAGGGTGAGGGATCAAAATTAATATTAAAAGCGAATTTTCAAGTAGTCAAACTAATTAAATTAAAATAACATCAAATAAGGGTCCCCCCCACCCCTTGAAAGGGGATTTAGCCTAACATAATATCAAACATGATAAACAAACAATTAATATGCAATTAAAATAAAAGTAGAGAATAGAACAATCAAACCAAATCTCTTTGAGAGAAATTGAACTCCAATCCTTTAATTTGAAGCATACAATCCCTCTAATTGAGCATCCAAGTGATTTGCAATTAAATAACCACTCAATTAAATCTCTTACAAACTTTAGCACTCAATAATCTCTAATAATAAAAATAAAAATAATAAAATAAAACTATTTACAAAATAATTCTACCTAATTTATTCTAACCTAACTCTCTCTAGAATTCTCTTTACAATTTTGATCTAGAATCCTCTTCAAATGAGCTTTTGGGTCTTGTTATATAGTAAGGCACATGGAGCATGGGGGTAAATTTGGTATTGAAAGTGCACCTGTGCATGGAAAATGTGTGAGGTAAGGAAGGTGCATCGGTGAGGGAATTTGGGTGACAAAAGCTCTATTATGGAAATAAAGAGTAAGGTAGGTAATTTAGGTGAGGGTAATAAAGGAAAGAAAAGTGTGGGGGTCTTTTGGGAAAAGAGTAATAAGTGAGGTTTTAAGCATGTGGAATTTTGTTTATTTGCTTTTAGTTTTTGGCTTTTTTTTTTGTTTTTGGTTTGTTAACAGGTTGTGGCTTTTATTTGGAGAAATGGGACTTTTTGGTTGAAAAAGGGAAATGGTCTAGGCGGGTTTGACAAGTCCGGATTCGGGTTTGGACTCGCTGGATTGGATGTCGTCGGTTTCAAGCTGGTCGGAGGTTGGGTTCGCCGGCGGTCACGGGTTACTGGTGAGGAGGTGGGTCGCGTGGTGACCCGAGGCTGGAGGTTGCTACGAGATCGGGTTGAGGCTCCGAGTTGGTCCGATCGCGGGTTGGGTATTTTGAGGTTGGTCAGCGGTGGTTTTGATTTCGGGTTGAGTAGGGGTGAAATTACGCCGGGTTCGGGTGTGGTTGGGAGCTACCACCTGCTAGTGCTGGTAGGTGGAAAAAGGGAGGACGAAAATAGGGTTTGAGAGGATGAGAGATGTGGGTTTGTTATGTGGTGGTGAGTTGGGTGTTTTAATGGAGGTTGGTGGGTTTAGAGGAGAGAGAAGGTGTTGGAGGTTGATGATGGAGTGGGGTAGTGTTGTGTGTGGTGAGTGTATAGGATTATGGTGAGGGTGAGATGAGTGTGTGGTGTAGGATAAATGTGTGTGAGTGTGTTAGTTTAAGTGTACGAGGGTATAGGTTATGTGTGTGTATTTAATTTGAACACCTAAAATTAACAGTAACTAACTAAAAAATAAAATTAAAAACCTAAAAATAAAATCCTATTCTAAAAAAAAATAAAAAGGCACAAACTAAAATAAAATCAACCTAAAAAAATGAAAAATTAAAAATCAACTAACAATAAGAACAATTGACACGACACGACACACTACACAAACTCTAAAAAAAAGGACTAAAATAAAAAATATAGAAATAAAAACTAAAAAATAAAAAAAATTAAAATAATACTAAACTAACTAAAAACTAAAAAAATATAAAAATTAATACACGATGCGCTAAAAATATAAAAAATTCTAAAAATATATACATGACTCAATAAAATAATAAAATAAACTCTAAAAACAAAATGACACAAGTAAAAATTTAAATAAAAGAAATAAAAGGTGACAAATCAAACACACACGGGTTTGGGATAGGCTAAGGCTCAGTTTTGGGTAAGCTAGGGTTACGGGAAAGGGTAATTAGCTCCATTCTTGATGCATATTGCCTTGAAATAAAATTTTTGAAACCGCAATTGCAATCAAGCCTGCACATTGAATATTTACGCGCATAAGACCATTATTGTCTAGAATTAGCAACTAAAAGACGTCTATTCGGGGTATAAAATGTACACTTTTGGGTGATTATCAGGATTTTAAGAGTAGACATGATTTGGGTTAGTAACTGCTGTAGGGAGGGAAGCTTGTGCCTTTTCGTTTAGTATTTGTCATGTGTTTAATAATGAGGAAAGAAAGGTCAAGTTTGATACATTTCTGTATACACCAATTAATAAATAACTATTTTTAGAATTTAGGGATGTTGTCCTGCCGAGGAAGGATGCATTTGTTAATAGTATTGTGGATGATTCGAGAGGTTGCAGAAGGATGGGTGTATTGAAGTTTAAAGCTAGGAGAATTGAAAATGTTGCTACTGAGTAAGAAGTTCGTTGCCAATATAAGATTAAAGTTTTCATTATTTATCCACTTATAGGTGGCGTAAAGAGTTAATCATCCGAAGTGTAGCAAGAAGAGTTTGTTGAGTAGGTGTTGAGAAATAACGATTGTACAGAAGAAAACTTAAGAGTTGACTGCATTGTCCTTTGTGATAAAGTTTGTATATAATACCCGTGTGAGGTCGGGAAAAATGAGTTATGACATTTCGAGAAATCCTAACCATCCTTGCATAAGAAACATATTATGGATGTTTTGAAGTTCTCTTCGTAGGAAGGATGAAGGATTGATTCATCCATATTCAATAGCACATAAATAAAAATGTGTATTAAAGTGATTTTCTTTCTCAGTGTTAGGAAATAAGTGGTAGTTTGTAGAGAATGGTGAGGTAAAGACGATGTTATAGTTGAATCTACCTTGCTCCATTTTTGGAGAGTGTTTTTTTTAATTTTGGAAGGATAATAGGAGGAATAAAAACAAGACATAATATGAGAGAATATGAATGAGAATGACAGTGATAGGAGAGTTATAAGTAGGTGATAGGAAGTCATTTCTCAAAAAGGTTTGGAGTAGAATTTTCTTAGTTGTGATGACATGGTTTCTTTTGAGAATAGTTTTTGTGAAGATGGGATAAAATACCATATATTTCTTCTCAATAGACTATGAGAGTGGGTTGACTTTTGGTTATATAAATTTTTTACTAAGATCCTTTTTAGGGGATTTATGTAAATGTCTCTTCCTGGTTGTTTGTTCCATGTTTGACCTTTCATGTGTTCATAATGGATAAAATCGTATAACAAATAATAGTACCCTTTGGAATTAATTAAATTCTTGAATTGGTTTGGAAGCAAGTTTTTTTAATTTAATTTATTAATGGTGTGTGTGGATCTCCAACATATAGTGGTCATTTGATTTTTATTTTGGGAGGTTTTTTCTTTATGAGGAATAATTGGAACTTTGATTGGACAATTTATATATCTGCGGTCTATCTTTTTTCATTTTATACAAAAGATGACCTTTTTACATATTGGTCTATGTTTTTTTTCATCTCAGTATTATGATTTTTTGAGTTATTTAGGCAATTTTCTGATTCAATATTAATTTTATTCAAGGAATGTTGAGAGATTAATTTTTGTTTCTAATTGTCAGTCTGACATGTTGTTGGTCTTATGAGAACGCTTTCTTTTTTTGGTTTGTGTGATTTTTCTATGAAATCTAAACCTTATTTTATTGACCTATTTTCTGAAATTTTAATGATTGAATCTAAGTTATGAATTCTTATTTTGAATTTATGAAAGGTATTTTTTTGGTATTTCACTTCTCATAAATTTTTATTTTCATTAACTAATGAGGCGGCTTGTGGTGCTTTGGTTTTTTGATTGTTTATTTTTTTTATTAAATCTTTGTTTTGTTGTTTGAGCCTCTAATTTTCCAAAATGTATTTTTCATTTTTCGACAAATATATTTTGTTAGTATTTTGCATTTTTATATGACGGTCAACCAATTTTTTTATAACTAACTATTGTTCCTAGGTAAAAATCATGAAGACTATTAAATGCTTCTTTTATGTCTTTTTTAGAGAATTGATTAGTATCAAGAGTGTTAGTAGATGAATTACTAGCTTATTGCAATTTGTTGATTCATTTGTTTTCTTTAAAATAAAGAACACTATGCTTCTTCAGTGACCATGACATTGTTTTGGTGAGAGGAAGAACAAGAGATTTCCACACTGACAGTTTTATTCCTCGTGGAATTTGGAGTTCTTGGGATTTTGTTTACTTTAGGATTCTTTGATTGTAGAAAAAAGATTTCCTTTACTTCTTCTTGAATTGGGGTTAATATGAAATTTTTTGTGGTGATAGTAGTTGCATTCGTGTTGGTCTCCTCTATAATAGCATTCGAGTGGTTTGAGATGCTTTCTTCTGAGTATTATTTTGTTAGGGTGTCCCATATTTTCCCTTCTTCTGTGCAATGTGCTACTTTTCCTTTAACAACATTGTCTATACATAAGCGTAATATTATCATAGTTTCATTATTTAATTCATTTATCTTTTCGATACTTAATCTATCTAGTACGGGTGATTTCTAATCGCTAATTATTTTTCAAGAAAAGTAATCAAGAGATTGAATCATCTACGTTGTTCAGCTTTCCATAGTTTAAAATATTCTCTTCAAAAGAAGAGAATGTAAGTTCTTTTAAAAAATATATGAGATAGGCTTGCCAATTTAATTTTTGATCTTTACACTCCAAATATTGTTGGCCCAAAAATATACCCAAGAGGGGAGGGGGGAATTGGGTTTATGTGATTAATGGCGTTTTTAAAACTTCCTTAACTTAATTGTAATGATTAATTGAAATATAATAAATAAAACTATAGGCAGACAACTAATCAACAATAGTACAATTAGTTAATAGATAGAGAACAACGCGACTTTGCAAATCGAGATTTTAACATGGTTTGACCTCTGCCTACGTCCACGCTCGAAATGGTAATCGAGAACCTCACTATCTCTGGTTCACTTACGACGGAACCAAAACCTCAAAGGGAACACTACCTTTGGAATAACAGCCAATAAGATTCTAAGCTCGTCCTTCCTCAAGAGGTACCCACTCAATAGCCCAAGGTATTTAAACACATTAACTATTTGTAACAACGACACTACTGAGGAAGAAGATACAATGTATAGGAGGGCTTATAGATAAATATCCTCACTTAGAGATAAACCTCCTCATTAAGAGACTAATAACAAATCAAGGTCTAGGAAGCCTTAAAAAAATATGGTGGTGTAAACCAAGATTTATGTGAATATTTGACTGACCCCTACAGAAATAAGGTCACGTCAGCTCAAGGAGTTTCTAACTGTGGTTCATTAGTTCAAGATATTTCTAACTATGGTTCATGAGCTAAAGTTGTTTCTAACCGTGGTTCTTGAGTTCAAAGTGTTTTTGACTGTGGTTCATCAATTCAAGGTGTTTTTAATCGCGGTTCATCTGTTCAAGGTGTTTCTAATTGTGGTTCATCAGTTCAAGGTGTTTCCAATTTTGGTTCACCAGTTCAAGATGTTTCTAATCGTGGTTCATCAGTTCAATATGTTTTAACTGTGGTTCATTAGTTCAAGGTGTTTTCAACACTGGTTCATCAGTTTAAGGTGTTTCTAATTATGGTTGATCTGTTCAAGGTGTATCATTTATAGATAAAGCTACTTACTAAGAGATAAACCTCATAATTAAGAGAGTACTGACAAATTGAGGACATAGAAAGCTGATTAGAGTCACCATGCATTTTATGAGTTGTTATTTGCTTATAAGTTGTATTGTAAATTTGAGTTATGTCATAATATTGAGATGAGGTTACTCAGTACCAGCAATGAACCATGTCTGGAAGGACCTGTGAGATCTTTCATACTCTATCGAACAACCTCACTTAGGAACCTTTAAGGAAAATGGTTTGGATGATTGAGAAGAAAGGAAACATTAATGCATGACTTACCCATTTAGATACACAAGTTAAAACACCCAACCTTGACCGATTGAGAACATTCGAGCAACCTTGAGCTTCCCTAACCATAGAGTTTTAGCATGACTTAGCTATTTTAGATCACCAGGTAAAAAACCCAACTTTGCCCGATTGAGCACATTCGAGCAACCTTGAGTTGCCAACTGTTATCTTCCTCAATCATAGAGTTTTGGTGCAAAAAATAAGATCTTTCCATCAAAGATATGAGTTACATCATGCCATACTTAATCCATGTTAAATCAGATTGAACTCAAACAAATGTGGTTTGGTGGGCAGCTGACTGGATTGGAACTGACACGCTCTGGCACCACCTCACACAACAGCTGGTCATTCGAGATTGCACTCAACATTTAATGTATTTGACATGTTGGGGCTGAGCCTATATACACTCCTTTGTACAGTTTGAGAATGACTAGTTATTTTTGAGCGAAAATACCACTTTGTGAGAGTTATTGCAAATTAATGTTATTACAAAACCATAGCCTTTATTCCTTCACCATTAATTCTTAACCTAATTCTACTCTAGAACATAAACAATTTATTGAGTTGTGATCATTATTACTTTAGAATTTGGTGTTTGAGCTGCCTACCAGGTTTATCTAAAGTGGTTGTCTCTCTCTCCCTCAAGCTATTTGTTCTTAGAGATTCATTTATTGTTCTAAAACAACTTGTATTAATAACTTATTATTAAGTCACACACGAGGGTTTATGATTCATATATCCTTATTTATTATTTGATCTTTGAGAGTGTATTTATTTTCATGATCATTGCAATAAATACGGGTTACACCTCCATTTATCTTAGACACATTAACACTTAGAGTGAACCATTCTCTTAATTTGGCATCTCCGTTGGGGAGTTATTCTTTGAATAATGACTAATGATAACATCAATCGTGTTCTTGAGGAGCAAAATGTTGAGGTTCCTCTAGCAAAAGATGAGTTTACAATGTCGTAGCTTGCTCGAGAGATAGAAAGGGTAAGGGAAGAGTTGATGCGTTACATTATGAGGGTTAAAGATGACGACTAATTATAACATCAATCGTGTTCTTGAGGAGAAGAATGTTGAGGTTACTCTAGTTGCGGTTCCTATGGTTAAGGTTCCTCTAGTTTAGGTTCCTCTGGCAGAAGATGAGTTTACACTGGCCTGGCTTGCTCAAGAGATACAAAGGTCAGGGAAGGAGGTGATGAGTTACATCAGGAGGTTTAGATGTGATCTCTAATGATAACATTAATCTTATTATTTAGGATTATAATGTTAAGGTTCCTTACTTGAGATTCCTCTGGTTAAGGTTCCTTTTGGAGAAGATGAGTTTACACTTGCCCATCTTTCTCGGGAGACATTAAGACTAAGGGAGGAGGTGATGCGTTACATCAGGTGGTTTAGAAGTGATGGATAATGATAACATCAACTTTGTTCTTGAGAAAAAGAATGTTGAGGTTCCTTTAGTTGAGATTCCTTTAATTGAGGTTCCCCTAGTTGAGGTTCCTCTGGCAGAAGATGAGTTTACAATAGCCTAACATGCTCGCCAGAGCAAATTCCAGGAAAAGATATGATAACTTACATCAAGATATTTAGGGATAATGTCTAATGATAACATCAATATCACTCTCAACTTTAATTATCTTCAATGACATAGTCATAAAATATTGAGGTTACTCTCATCGAGGTCCCTTTAGTAGAAGATGAGTTTACATAAACCCAACTTGCTTAGAGAGGTTAAGGAAATGGGAATAGGTGATGAGTTGCATTCGAAGGTTACGAGAATGATCTTTATATGTTAGGGAAGATACTAGGAAGATTAAGATTCTTCCGATTTTCATTGAAGTGTTACTACCAGAGAAGAATAATAGGCAAACCAAGCAAGAAGAGGAGGCTAGGCTTACTAAGGAGGTAAACTATAGAATCTTAGCAAGAGTTGAGCTAAATCACCAAATCAGTGTAGATTTTTTCAAAAGAACCTACCACATCACCAAGAAGGTGCTTATTCCAAGATCTTACCAATATTGTGGTAAATCGCCAAACAGGTGCTATTTTCAAAATCTCACCCAAGTAGGGTGAGTCACCAAGCAAGTGCTTATTCAAAAATCTTATTGTGATTTAGACGAGTCACTAGCATGTGTATGCACCAAAAATCTCGTCGTGATTTGGACGAATCACTAGCATGTATATGCATTAAATTTTTTTTATTTTGATTTGGACGAGTTAATAGCATGTGCATGCACTAAAAATATCATCATTATTTGGACGAGTCACTAGTATGTGCATGCACTAAAAATCTCATCGTGATTTGGACGGGTCACTAAAATTTTGTTGAGATTTGGATGAGTCACTAGAATGTGAATGCACTAAAATTCTCTTCGTGATTTCGATGAGTCACTAGCATGTGAATGCACTAAAATCTCGTCATGATTTAGATCAGTTTCTAGCATGTTTATGAACAAGTTTATGGTTCATTACCCCATTTTACATTTTAAAATTTGTGGAAAAAATAATGGTTGTGTAAACCAATATTGATGTGAAGATTTGACTAATACACATAGAAATAAGGTTGCGTCAGTCTGAGGTGTTTCATACATAAATTTCTATTTTACACAATAACTTTCTCTACGAGGGAAAAAATGTAGGAGGATATTATAAATAAACCTTCTCACTTATAGATAAACTTCCTCCTTAAGAGAATAATGACATATCAAGACTTAGGAAGCCTTTCAAAAATGATGGTGGTGTAAACTAAGATTTGTGTGAAGATTGGACTGACTTGTGTAAAAATAAAGTCGCATCAGTTCAAGGTGTTTCTAACTGTGGTTCATTAGTTCAATATGTTTTTAACTGTGGTTTGCCAACTTAAGGTGTTTTAAATTTAGTTCATGAGTTCAAGGTGTTTTTTCACTGCGGTTTATCAATTCAAGGTGTTTCTAACTGTGGTGCATTGGTTCAAGATGTTTCTAACTATGATTTATCAGTTCACGATGTTTCTGATCGTGGTTCATCAGTTCAAGGTGTTTTTAACTATGGTTAATCAGTTCAAGATGTTTCCAACTGTTGATCACAAGTTCAGGGTGTTTCTAATTGTGGTTAATTAGTTCATGGTGTTTCTAACTATGGTTCATTAGTATAAGGTGTTTCTAATTGTGGTCATCAGCTCAAGGTGTTTTGTTTATAAATAAACTCCTTACCATGAGATAAACCTCCTCATTAAGAGACCAATGAAAGATTGAATATCGAGGAAGCTGGCCAGATGAAGCTGATTAGATTCATTATGTATTTTATGAGTTGTTATTTATTTATAAGTTGTATTATAAATTAGAGTTATGTGGTAATATTGAGACGACGTTACTTAGTACCAGCGATGGGCCTTCATTATCTATCGAGAAATCTCATTTGGGAACCTTTGAGGGAACTATCTTAGAGGATTTAAAAATAAGTCAACGTTAAGTGATGACTTAACTTTTTTAGATACACTAGGTAAAACACCCAATTTTTCCTAATTGAGCACATTTGAGCAACCTTGAATTAGCAACCATGATCTTCCTTAGCCATAGAGTTTTAGCATAACTTAACCATTTTAGATACACCAAGTAAAACCCCAAACTTTGCTCGATTGAGCATATTCGAGCAACCTTGAGTTACCAACCATGAGCTTCTTCAGCCATAGAGTTTTGGTACAAAAAGAAGATCTTTCCATCAAAGATTTGAGTTACGTCATGCCATACCTAATGAATGCCAAACGAGATTTAAATCAAACGGTGTTGGTTTGGTGGGCAGCTAGCTGGTTTGGTGCTGGCACACTGTGACCACGCCTAATACTGTAGCCGATCAGTCGAGATTTACCATTGAATGCATTTGACATGTTAGGATGGTAGGTTGACACGAAATATAATGAACCTAAGGTTCCACACATATGTGCTTATCTTATATATAATCCTTTGTATAGTTTTAGCAAGAGTACTGATCTTTTATCCAAAATACCACTTTAAGAGAGTTATTACAAAATTAATCATTTATTTTTTTGACCATCAATGCTTTGCCTAGTTCTACTCTAGAATATAATCATTTATTTAGCTTTGGTTATAATTACTTCACTCTTTATCATTTTAGCTACCTACCTGAGGTTTATTTAAAGTAAGGGTGGACAACGAAACCTGTCAAACCATGAATCGAACTAAACCGAACCAAAATGTTTATTTTTTTTGACACTATTGGGTAGGTTATGGTTCTCAAACTTAAAATATTGATCGTATTGGGTTGATTCTTGATTTTATACCCAACCGAACCAAATCCAAACCGAAAACCAAACTAATGTGGAACCAATATAATACGCACACACAATATATATATATATATATATATATATATATATATATATATATATATATATATATATATATATTACAAGTAATAAACAACATTAGGAGAATCTATTTTTGTTAAACATGGAATAAGTGTTTTAGCTATTTGGTCCTAAAACAAAGATCTCTCATATCACAACCGTTTTTCTTAGACTTAAAAAACCTTTAGCAATTTTGAAGGACTGCCATTTTTTTTTGGTTGGAACTTGTGACTATAACTAATGTACTCTTAACTGTTAATTTTTATGGTTGACACTTGAAACTTTAAACTTGGAAGTTGTGGTATATTTGATCATTAATAAACACATGTTATTTTTGTGTTAACTTAGTTATACGTATGTTTAAATTTTGTGATATGTTGGCATAATATTTTACTTATCTTTGGAAAATAAATAGAACATAAAGAAACCCAACGCAACACAAATGAAAATCAAACCGCAAATCAAACCGAACCATGGTTGGTTTGGTTCCACAACATGATTAGTTTGGGTATGGTTCCAATAATGCAAAACCAAAGTACTTAGGTTCTGGTTTAGGTTTTGGTATGGAAGCGAACCAAACCAACCGATGTCCACCCCTAATTTAAACTTCTTGTCTCTCTCTCCCTTATGCCAGTTGTTTTTAAAGATTATTTAATTGTTCTAAAAGAACTTGTATTAATTGCTTGTCATTGAGTCATAAACGAGAGTTTGTGAGTCCTATTGTCGAGTTTATTCATTGATCTTTGAGACTGTATTTATTATCATTATCATTGCCATAAATACGGATTACGAATCCTTTTATATTTACACACCTTAACACTTTAAGATAACCACTCTCTTACACTTGGAATCTCCATCGGGGATGTATTTTATTAGAAATTATTAATAATAACATCAATCGTGTTCTTGAGGAGCATAATGTTAAGGTTCCTTTAGTTGAGGTTCCTCTGGAAGAAGATTAGTTTATACTGGCCCAACTTGCTCAGGAGATATGAAGTCCAAGTTCAAGAGGTGATAATTTATGTCAAGAGGTTTGGAGGTTATGATTATTGATAACATAAACCATGTTCTTGAGGAGAAGAATTTTGAGGTTCCTTTAGTTGAGCATCCTCTAGTCTGGGAGAAGATGGGTTTACACTGTCCCAACTTGCTCGGGAGAGGTTAAGGTCAGGGGAAGAGGTAATGAGTTACATCATGAGGTTTAGAGGTGATGGATAATGATAATATCAATTGTGTTCTCGAGAAGGAAAACTGTGAGGTTCTTCTAGTTGAGGTTCCTTTGGAAGAAGATAGGTTTACACTGTCCCAACTTGCTCGAAAGAGGAAAAGTTTAGGGGAGGAGGTGATGAGTTATACCATGAGGTTTAGAGGTGATGGATAATGTTAACATCAATATCACTTTCAATTTCGCTAGTCTTTAATGGTGAGAGGATCAGAATATTGAGGTTCCTCTAGTTGAGGTCCCTCTGGTTGACGATGAGTTTGCTCTGACCTAGATTACCTGGGAGAGGTTAAGTCAATGAGATGAGGTTATGAGTTACCTCAGGTTTAGATAAATATATTTATATGTTAGAAAAGATACCATAAATATCAAGCTTTTTTAAATTTTCAATGAAGGGTTACCGGTGTAGTAAAACAACAGGCAAGCCAAGAAGGCAGAGAGGCTAGGCTTACTAAGGAGGTAAACCTACAAAATCTTAGCAAGAGTTGAGCTAAGTCACCAAGCCGGTGTATCTATTTTAGAAGAACATACTACATATTCAAGCAAGTTCTTATTAGAAAAATCTTTCCAATATTGCGGTAAATCGTCAAAGAGGCGCTATTTTCAAAATCTCACCCAAGAAAGGGAGTCACCAAGCATGTCATTGTGATTTAGACGAGTCACTAGCACGTGTATGCACTAAATTATCTCATCGTGATTTGGTGACACTAGTATGTGCATGCACTAAAAATCACGTTTTTATTTGTATGAGTCACTAACATGTGTAAAAGTTTTCAAATCGTGACCACATATTTTTAATTATTTGCCTTCCAAAAAACCTTGTACAAGTTTTCAAACCTGTATACATTTCCATGGTAGAACTAATAATCTATCAATTTATAAAATTATAATATAATACAAATTAACTGACCATTAAGCCATCAAATTAATTACATGAATTCAACATAAATAAATATTTAAATCTTCAATGTGTTCCTTCCACAAAATATATGAAAAATATTCTAAGCGTTCTCTTTCCAACTGGCCTGCAATTATTTTAAAATGTTCCATATGGTAAGAAAGGAATTGAATACTAAAATGACTTAGGGATACCTACGTAGCCAAAAATGGCATCAAAGTCCACGTAGTTCATTAGATGAACAAGGTTGGTGATGGTCCCTTTTAGGGGTGGAAGCGGTACGGGTTTTTACCGTACCGTACCGTTTTGGTCCGAAAAAAAATGGTTTTGGTTTCATATATTAAAATACCAGAAACCAGTCTTACCGAAACCGAAATTACCGCAAAAAAGTTGGTTGGTTTTGGTTTTAATATTTAAAAAACCGATTTACCGAAATTACCGTACCGAATTTATGAAACCAGAAAAAACCTACCGAAATTACCATACCGTACCGAATTTACCGAAACAAAAAAAAACCGTACCAAAATTATCGTGCCGTACCGAATTTACCAAAATTACCATACCGAATTTACTAAAACCAGAAAAAGTTGGTTTTGGTTTTGGTTTTAATATTTAAAAAAGTTGATTGGTTTTGTTTTTGGTTTTGGGGGACTTTTAGTGTTGTTTACCGAAACATAAAAAATCGAAACCAGAAACCAAAAAAAACCAGAATTTACCGAAACCAGAAAAAATCAGAAGAAACCAGAAAAAACCAGAATTTACCGAAACCAGAAAAAAACCGAAATTACCGAAAAAACCGAAATACCAGCCGGTTTGGTTTTGGTATTGATTTTGGTGTACCGGGTGGTAAACTGGTACGGTTTGGTTTTACCATCTAGAGTTTGGTTTTGGTATTGGTATCTACTATTTACCGACCAAACCGTACCGTTTACACCCCTAGTCCCTTTTTTTATTTCTTATGCCGAACTTGTTTTAAGGATGACAAAAATAATTTCTCTTTTTGTAAAACACCTTTTTCCAATTTTTATTTCCCACCAAGTTGTGAACAAATTTTAACTTAACCAAATTTTATCTTGATTAATCCTAAACATCCATATTGTGATTAAAGAAAGTAAAAGAAAGTAAATAATACTCACATCGTCGAATGTACGAGGAAACCACAATGGGAAAAAAACCTCGGATGGCCCAATCCAGACAATCACTATGAATGTGGATTTACAATGAACAAACACAAGTCTTACTCAACAACTAGATCCCCACGAGACTTGATGCTCTTTTGATCTTCAACCACTCCTCTCATAGTGCCAACGCAGAAAGTCCTTCCATGATACCTGTCCACAATACACGCGTTCACGTATGTCTCGGTGTCCACTGATATGACTTGTAATGTCTACGATGTTGAAATCGGACTCCACCGAATCTTCACTGCAAAACTAACAAAGTTTTATGTAGAGTAACTCTTCTTGGTTCCTCAAATATCACTATAGCATATAGTAATGATAACTCGGATCTTTGAAATTCTAAGGATTCATTTACTTCGAAAAACCTAAGAAAACTTGTGTGCAGAAATGTACTGGTTCGTAAATCATTTTTGTAGAATGCACACTTAAGAAATCTGAAGGAAACACTCCTATATATATTTTTCTTAAGGCAGTGGCTCGCTCGAACAACTAAAGCTGTCACTTGAACGAAATGCCCCATGTCGTTCGAACAACATGGTGTTCTCGCTTGAACGACAACTGATGTCATTTAATGTCGTTTGAGCGATGCACGAATTATTGTCCCAATAAAACTCTACTCTAATCCGTCCTTATTAGATTTAAACTAAGTGTAAAGCATTTCAAACACTTATAAAACATTTTAAAACCATTTATTTAATAAAGTAGCATCCTTATCCTTATAAAATTAAATTCTGAGTCCCTTTAAAATTACACATTCATACCTGAGTGATCTCGGAATGCAATTGAACTTGAAGACTAATAAAATTGCACCAATTAAACTTTCGCATAAATAATTCCTTTAAGATTTGCCGCAACATCTTCAATAAACTTCAACATGTCATCGTCTGTGTGAGATCGTGACAATAAAAATCTGACCTATGACTCAAGCGTGTTTTGTTCCGGGAATAAGTCAAAACTATACAATGGACTCAATTGGAAATTTTGTCCTTACAGTTGGGTCTAATCCATAATCTGAATCTAGGGTGTCACTTTTGATTAATGAAAAAAATATGTCAAATGTGTTGGAAATGTAGACAATTGTGTGAACACTCTAAATTGGGAATTGTGGTATAAGTCCCCTATTTGGGTTTTTTTATTTATGAAGATAAATTTAAAAGTACTTATTGTAATAAAAACAACAAGATAAGTTATATAAGCATTATAAACAATCTACAAATGGAATAAGAACACTAAAATATGAAGAATAGAATTTATGGGACTAGCAAAACCTAAAGGATATTGCAATACATCCTTAGTTTTATATGAGCATCCTTGAATAGTTTCTTGGAGGTCTAATTGGTCCAACACATTTGGGGATCCTAGATTTATAACAAGACTATGACATAACCTTGTTAGGATTGAAATCCTGTATGCATTTGACCGATTAGGCCCCCAAGAAACTATTCAAGGATACTCACAAGAAATAAAGTAGGGTTAGTGATATAAGGATATTAGAAAATGTGTTTAATATTATCAATAAGAGATTTTGATGCCTTGTATATCAATAAGCATCACATAACATAAACTACCAATCGAGGCAACCACATAATTAGTGAACATAAACAAAAAGTATGACCATTGGTGTGGTTACTTTAGATTTGAGGTTTGTTATCAATGTCGCATTTAAAACTTAATAAGATCTACAAAATGATTTACAAAATGTGAGCGACGAGGAAGCAAGTGAAAAAGAACTAAATATATGAGTATAATATGCACAGATGTAAATAAATACAAGGATTGGTCTAATACATATGATACAAAGAGGGTTGTCACAAAAGGGTTGACTAAATAATAATAAAATAATATTTTCAAACTCAATCTTCACCTAAATCAACTAAAAGATCCTTCAATACATTATTGGCTTTAAGATAAAACTTAAAGTCTGTAAAGGACTTTAATGCGTCTTCTTAAGTAGTCAAACCCTTTGATGTATGCATAATAAGATACCAAATACCGTGATTTATGCACTTTGATTAGAATACCGTCTTCACGTTTGGAAAGGAATAAATAAAAAGATCATCGACCATGCAATCTTTACTCTTCATCTTAGATAAATCTACCATGATATATTTTAAGGCAGGATCAACTTTACAACCATTCGTAGTGTCCTCTACATGCATCCAATCACAATAGAACACGATTTCCTTAAAATTTAAGTAATGTAGTTCCTACATTTGTTGGACGATCCCATAATAGGTCAACATCATATCCTTTGGATTTTATCATTTTTTCTAGACACACAAGAAGTTAAGGTAAAAGTTTTAATTCCTTTATTTGGCATCAACAGGTTTTACCCGCATGTGTAAGAGACGAAATCAAAATCGTTGGTGGGGAATTTTTGAAACTCATTCGCACAAAAATTGGGACCTTTGGCTCGGCGTCCAAGCCTTGAAGAAACACCACCTATTTTTAAAAGCTACATTTATTAATGGATTTGTATTAGGTCATTTTTTATAATACATACAAAAATAAACTCATCAAAATAGTTGGCAATTACCTCTTTTAATACCCATGCCTTAAAATCAATCACTGCTCAATTTCTCTTACGATTTCCGGAAGTTTTGCTCTCATACTTTCTAAACCTGTTCATGAAATTATTGAATTTAGATGTTAATATAAAGAGTAAAAATAATCAAACAAGAATTAGTTGTATATGCAATTACTTACTCTCTCCAATCTTCAACTTTATCTTGCGATTCGAAGACATATCGAGCTTATTGATCGTATTATAGATTGGCGAGTCTCACCTCTTCGGGGTTCCCGAAAGGCAATTCATCCTCAAAATATCTAGGTTCCTTAATCATTCATTCTCCATGAGGATTCAACCTCCTAATCCTTTGTTTCAACATAGGTTCCTGAGCATATGTTGATCATTCTTCTATTATGTATTTGTGAGGGAATAATCTGAGCATTTCGAGTTGTTATAAGCATATGACCTTTGTCCAAACATCAGTAGATATACATTCAAAATTTAGGATAAACACAAGGGAAAACTCGATCATATAGAATCTCGGATTTAATGATCTCAAATCAACTACGATAATAACTAATAACTTCCGGAGTCCTACACGACACAATCTTCTTGTGATATCTATAAATGTAACCACAGCCCTAGGAAAAATTGTAAAAGAAAGTATCCCATAGTGAATAATCCCAAATAACTAAAACCAAAGAAAATTAATAAATCACACAATCACATTAAAAAAATGTAAGTATTTACCTGGTTCGACAATGGCCAACGTCCATGAGCTGTTTCTTGCTTTCTCATTATTCGATTCTTAATAACAAAAATTACATGCCCCTTTTCCGAGGGGTGCGGGTTACATTCATAGAGACTATGAGGAGATTATTTCGTGTATAGGACTCTAGGAGATATTATCTACTTTCGTAGTTGATTTGCGCTGATTAACTTCGAGATTCTAGATTATCAGGGTTTTCCTCGTGTTCATCCAAAATTATGAAAGGAGAAAGAGGTCGCCACTGAGCTGACCAAGGATGGAGCTACACCATCTAAATATAAACTAAAGTATGTCAAATCGCAGGTAAAAAAACAAATGTAGTCCCAATAAAATAGTCATGGAGTCATTAGAAGAGGTAATGCTTGGTGATTCACACTAAGAGAAAAAATTCATAATCGACAACTCACTTACCGACCAGGAAATAGAAGAACTGATTTCTCTATTGAAGGAAAATCAAGATGTGTTCGCTTGGCAGCCTTAAGATATTATTATAATCGATACAAAGTAATTTTCATCAACTCTATGTGGACCTGCCGATCACACAAAAGGCTCGACGAATAACCACATAAAAGGCAAATGTTATGGAAAAAGAAGTGGGGAAACTTCTGGAGGCCAGGACCATTAAATAAAATCTATTGCCCAAATGTCTATCAGACCCAATAGTAGTAAACAAAATTAATGAAAAGTGGAGAGTTTGCATAGACTTCACCGACCTTAAGAAAGCTTATCCTAAAGACAACTTTCCTTTTATAAAGATCGACCAATTAGTCAACGACACATCCAACCACAAACGAATGAGTTTTCTGGATGCATACTCAGGGTACCATCAAATTCCTCTGTTCGGATCTAATAAAGATAAGGCCTCGTTCATCATCACTCTTAACTTGTACTATTAAAAAGTCATATAATTTGATCTCAAGAATGCAGGAGCTATATATCAGTGGATAGTCACCAAAATGTTTAAGGAATAAGTGGGTGACACAATGTCAAACTACATGATTTTTAAAAGAAAGCATAAATACAACCACTTATAGGATTTGGAAAATACCTTTGAGGACCTCAGATACTATACGATGAAACTCAATGCATATAACTTCTCTTTCAGAGTTAAATCTATAAAATTCCTTGGACACTTGGTCAGCCAAATGGGAAGGAAGCGAACCCCTACCAGATCATGGCAATGAATAAGGTTCATACGCCAAAGACGCTTCGCTATATTCAAAAGATAATAGGAATCTTGGTATTACTCAATCATTTTATCTACAAATATTTTGAGAAGTGCTGATCATTCTTTCAGTTATTGAAGAAATATAGAGGCTTAACCTGGATCGAGGAAAGATCAAAGGCACTCGATGAAATAAAAACCTACCTAAGACAACCACCTCTGCTCGTGATCCCAAATAGAGGGGATCAAGTCTACCTGTATCTTTTGGTATCCAATCATGAAATCAAATCGACCTTGATGTGTGAGAAGGAAGGAAACCAAAATAATATTTGCTATGTCATCAAGACATTCCTCGATGCTGAGAAAAACTACCTTCCACTTGAAAAGGCAGTTTATTCTCTTGTTATTTGTTTAAGAAAATTAAAGCATTACTTTGAATCTTACTCAATCATAGTTATCACCTCTTTTTCGCTAAAGATAGTCCTCATACAGGCCGACTTATATGGAAGGATATCCAAATGGTCAGTGGAAATCATATAGTTTGATATCCTCTCTTAACCAAGGGCCGAAGTAAAGTGGAAGGTACATGCAAACTTCATTGCTGAATTCACAAGGGAAGAAAGGCCCAACAACAAGGACCTCAGAGACCAAGCGACCAACTAAGAGCTTGACCAAATCAAGTAGTGGACTCTTTATATAGACAAATCCTTTAATTCAAGAGGGGTAGGAATGGGAATTTTCCTTATTTCTCTTAAGAATATTATGATAGAACATGGGATCCTACTTGGCTTCGAAGCATCAAACAACGAAGATGAATACAAAGATCTCATATTTGTGTTCCTCAAAGCCTAATATTTAGGCATAAGTAGTGGATAATTTTCCACTAGTTGGTTCGAAGGTGAAGACCCTAATAAATTAACTATGAGGGTGGTTGTTAGCTATATCAACGCTCAAATTCCTTCATCGTTATTGACCTATCTTTGATGATCAACCCCTGGTGCATTTAGGTTTTGATATTCGTCCATCTCTGTCCTCAAGACCCAACAAAATATTCTTTTAGATGTTTCCTTTAAAATATGAAAAATTTATTGATACTTTTTACACACAAAGAAAGCTTACCCTCTTCTAAACATTATTAGTGGATGCTATATCCTCTATCACTTTGGCTATTGGAGGGGAGTGGTTAAGTAACACCCTCGACGTCATCTTTATGTCTACTTTGACTCAAGGATGGTTTCCAATCAAGTATTAGGAGACTAAAACTCTAAAGAAGAGCGGATGCCATAATATCTGCAGGTCACAAATACATAATTATTAGGTTTGACGAGATCCACATTAAATAATTACTCATGGGAACAATAGTCATACCAACTCCTTACCCACCCTGGGTTCTACAGTAGTCTCTGATCATAAAAGAACCATTGAGGTGGGGTACCTTGTCCATCCAAATATCACGAGACCAAGGGTTGCCGAGCAAGTCCTCCCCATCTAGAAAGATATTAGCTGGATGGACACAGTCATAGCTTATTTGTAAGAGGAAATCCTACCGACCAACAAGAAATAAGATCATCATATTAGGATAAAATCTGCTTGTTTCCACTCATCACCTAAAGGCAAGTTTTATAAAAGATCTTTCAAAGGTCCCTAAATTCAATGCATGCACCTAAATAATGTCTACCAAGTCCTATACGAACTTCCTAATGGTATCAGTGGGAGCCATGCAGGGGGATATCTTTGTCTTTTAGAGAGATCAAAGAAGGATATTGGTAGTCGTACATGAAGAAGGATTCAATCTCCTTCATCTGAATATGCAAAAAGTGTCAAAAGTTCTCTCTCGTGATTCACTGTACAACCAACAATCTGAAGTCATTAACCAACCATTGGTCATTTACTCAAGTGGGTTTGGACTACCTATAGTGACACAAAATTACAAGTATCTCCTGGTTAGCACATAATGGATTGAAGCTGAACCATTGGTGAATATTACAGATAACAATATGATGAGATTCATCTGGAGGAACATTGTGACTTGATTTGGTGTCCCAACAATGATCATCAAGGACAATAGGACGCAATTTGAAATCGATCCATTTCAAAACTTTTATAATAACCACAACATCAAGCATCACTTCTGCTCGATGGCATAGTCCAAATCAGTGGACAAATCGAGGCCTCTAACAAGACAATGATCGATGGCACGAATAAGATGTTAGAAAAGTCAAAAGGTACTTGGGTGAATAAGCTTCCCCATATCCTATGGGCATACCTAACTATTCCCAAGAGGTCAACTTGGGAAATTCCCATCGCTTTAGCCTATATAATGGAGGGTATAATCCCTTTGGAAGCTGACTTGCCAATCATAAAGACAACCATTTCCGAACAAGACATGGACGGAGAAATTATTAGGCCCAAACTCGACCTAGATGACGAAAGAAGGTAACAAACCTTAATCAAGTTATATTCATACTAATAATAATTGGATAAGTAGTACAACAAAGGCATTAGTGTCAGAAGGTTCCAAGTCGGAAAATAAGTTCTTATAAAAGTGCTCGACAATGTGAAGAAGCCACGGAAGACAAGATAGGTCCTAACTGGGGAGGACCATTAAAGATTATTATAGACAATGTTCATAGAGCTTACCATTTAGAAACAATGGGGGGCAGGGACATTCATAGGGCATGGAATGCAACCAATCTTAGGATGTTTTATTTTTATTGAGTTTATTTCTTGAAAATTTAATTTCGAGAATAATATTGAGTTCTAAAGTTATGTCTCCTGGAAGACTTTAAGTTCAATTTGATACAATTAGCTTCATTATGGTACCAAACGACATATTAATTATTTTTATATATGAATTATTATTATGTTTGATTGAAGTATTATCGTTGACATGAATGTCTAGGAATGATTACACTTAATCAACACTTTTAGGTTACATGTTTTCATCATAAAAATTACAACTATCAAGAATTTATCTAGTAAGCAAAGTGCCTAAGGGGAATTTTTAGGCACTAAGCATACTAACTTCAGTTGGATGAAAATCCTGAACGGGTTGATGGACCTACGACTAGGTGCATTTTTGCCATAGTTTGACCCAGGCCTAAGATTTTGTGACGAAACCTTTGAAAAGGTAAGGGAAATAATAAAAACGTGCTCAACGTAAAAAGATGGGATAATGCAAGAAGTGGAATTAACTAACAATTCATAGATAATTCATTTGAAAAAGGCCCATACTGACAAGGTTAAAGAATGAATATATACAATCATAAACAAAGAAGTCAACTTTGGTGAGTTATAAGATCGGAGATTGCAACTCTTCACCTACCATCACGGTCAGGTTGAAGCTCATCATCACTATTATGCACAGACAAGTAATCCATCACTAATTGAAGGGTAATAACGTTGAGAAGAATCTATCTTTCATCACTTCTAAATGGACGGTAACTATAAGTAGGGCACTTCACTTGGTATAAGAACCAAATCTCTGAGTCTTTATGGACTTTAATAACAACTATGATGTTTAGTCAACCATGATTATATACCACCTACTTAGCCTCATCTAGTTAGCGGGCATCCATCCATCATAACTAGTGGATCAAACTGCATGAGGACCCCTTTTAAAGAGATACTTTAATTTCATTATCAAACAAGCCTTGCTTTTCCCAATCTCATCATCTTTACTGAATTTATCCTCAGCCTTGCCGATCTTCTACCTTATGGAATTATTTTCATTCTGCAATAACTTTGCAATATCACATACTTTTATTTGTAAATCAACTACCATATGATCCTGATCGTCAAAAGAACTTGTCATCTTGTGAATAACTTTCCATACAGAATCAAAAGCACGACGAGATCCTCTGAAATCATATCGACCAAATACTAGGTCAAGGTCATTAGTCTTTGAAAGCAATGGTGCTTCTACCAACCTATTTTAAAGCTACGAAATTTAAGAGAAGATATTCAAACATACAAGGAACGCTTTGCATGAAAATGACATTTTGACAGGAAAGGAATTCAAACTATTTCATTGAAAACATAAATTATAGGGAATTGTCATTCAATAAAGAAAAAATAAAAATATCACAAAGAAACCTAAGCTAAAATATAACTAGTTAGGTTCTATTTCTCCTTAACCTTCTCATTTTCAGCAGTCGCCTTGTCCTTGTCAATAACAACCTTGTCCTTGACAGTTGAGTTTTATCCTAGTCAACAACTTCTTGTTTTGAGGTCCCGACCACTATCTCATCCTGTAGTGGAAAGCTAGGATTATGCTCATCATACACAATATACTCAAGAGGGATGTAAATTATCATTAGGGATGGGTCCCAACCTTTCTTAAAACCTTATGAGTGTAAGACAATTGTTTATTTGCTTACTCATAGGCATCCCCAAATCCCTGGTCATAGGAATTCGTAATAAATTTCTTTGGATGATTCAACCGTCTTGGTTTGAGTGGATGATGTTTCCTTTTCATAGTATTCATTGCCTTCCTTAAGGGACTCTTTAGATGTTTTGAAAACCAAATTGACATCATCATAGGCCTTCGCTTGCTCAACCTTTTTATCAAAGATATAATTGAAGTTGACTATGAACAACACAAAAGAAAAGACAAGTTAAATTATAAAAAAAATTTGTAAGATAATTAACCGATCAAAATTCCAAAACTTATGCAAGATAACGCCTGGGTGGCATGATAATACAACTAGCTGGAGGTCATCTTTTGGACCTACTCTCGATCAACCTTGAGAATGGCCTCCTCAACAAAGGCGAAGAGAAGTGAGCATCTAACATCACCGACTTTAACTTTAGAGGGATTTCTAACTTTCTGGTGGATATAGTAGAAAAAATAATATTCGAAGGATCAATCATTTCCTCTTTTGTGTCCAGGTCTTTCCAGTAAAGTCTGACAAAGTGACAAGGTTGGTGTTGATCCCAAAAATTACCCACTTACGTGGACCAATCGAAAATGGACGTGTGTCATCCACTGTGGCAATAGTCCTAGTTAGCAAGTCATAACTACCGACCAAGGCCTGGAATGTCGACCATCATACTAGGATGCCGACCAACGCCAGGAAGCCCGGCCAATAGTAGGGAGACCGACCAACACTATCAGCAAAACGGCTGCTGTTAGAACGTTATGGACCTTCTGTACTGATGTGAATGCCTAATTTATAAAGGAATTCCATCCTTTAACATTCCATCTCTTTGTCTCCCTATTGGGCTAAAAATACGCTGTAATCCCTTTGTTAAGGGCAAGCGATTGAAAGGCAAACACAAGGCAATAAAGAATACAGTGGATGTAGGCTTTTCTATATAGGACGATCCACTTTCAAACCCTTTTTATTTCTTTCTTTTATTTATAAATATTACATGAGATTAATTAATTAGACCTAGTCTAATTTTTTACATCAATAGATTGGCACCATCTGTGGGAAATGTATTGCAAAATGTTTTTCACTTATTCATTCACCCAACATGACTGATGTTCCTGAATCAAGCACCAAGAATGATGTCATTCCTACTATTCCATCTACTCCACGAACAACCAATGATCTGACGGGAATCCTAGCTAGCCTTGATAGAGGACAATAGGATATAAAAGATACCACTAGGCAATTAGCCTAAACACTACAGGCTAGATCTCATGCCTTGTCTGCTCATGGAAATATACCACCATCACCTCTAAAAAATGGTAGGCATAGCCAATCCAGGACTAATAGAGATACGTCCTACCGTCCTAGAGTAAGTTCTTCACTTAGAACTTCAGAATCATATAATGAACAATCTTTAAGTCCTGAAAGATTGAGTGCATTGGAAAGGTTGAGTAGAGAATCTCCATTTGATCGTCTGGGACCCGAGGGGAATATATATATTCCTAGGGCATTATCGAGAAATTCTTGATGACTAGACGATTAATGTGAAGGCTCAGCCCAATCTATTTCAAATGCCTAATGATCTGTCCGTGCCGAACAGATCTTACTGGAGGGGAGTTCAGCATAAACAGTTAGTCGTAACAGTTGAGCTGTAACACATAAATCTAATGCTGGTAATAATACATGGAAGGGCTCTATTTAATGATTGGAAGATAGGTTGGGAGAAATAGCAAAGGCAAAAAACCCTTTGTAACGAATTTTTGTGAAATGATCTCCTTTTATGCAAGTTGTTGTAGACTTTCTTACTCCTTCAAAGGCTAAAGCTCCTATGGTTACTCCAAAGTATGATGGGAAAACAAATCATGTTCTTCATTAGGGAAGTACCAAGCAGTAGCTTATATTTATGCTGTTCCTGATGAAATGAGATGCAGGGTATTTTCAGGAACAATTATAGGGCATGCTCAAATTTGGTACGGTAGCCTTCCTCGAGGATAAATTTTTAGTTTCAACCAGCTCGCCGAGCTATTTATTGGTAACTTATGCTTTGGAGTCAAACTGATGAAAAGAGTAGCTCATTTGATAAGTGTAAGGAAAATGGTAGGATAAAGTACTAGAGATTATATTACTCGTTTCAATAACGAGATGTTGGAAGTCATTGATTACGAGGAAAAAATAGCTATCACAACCCTTATGAGTGGATTGCTTCCCAAGAAGCTTTACTACACACTTGCCAAAGATCCTCTAAAGATAATAACATAATTAATGGCTAAAGCAGCCAAGATAATGAATGCCGAGGAAGCCATGGCAGCCAAACAAAACTCTGGTATAAAATCTGAAGGAAAAACTGAGACAAAGGAGCAGAAAGAGCACAAGGAGCGTAAGGAATCGAAGTAAAAGGTGAATACTTATAGGCTCAAAAAATACAACAATTATACTCCATTAACAATGGGTATTCACCATGTTTTGGAAGAAATAAAGCATAACAAAGAAGTACGTTAGCCAGAGAAGTTAAGAGCACCTGCTGGAAAGAGATATAAGTCTAAGTATTGTGAATTTCACAGGGACCATGAGTATACGACGGATCACTGTATTGCTCTGTAGAATGAGATTGAAGCCCTCATTCGAAAAGGAAATATGGATAGATTTATTGATCGGAAGGAAAACATTGGAGCCCAACGAAAATCAAAATCTCCATGCAAGCACAGGGATGAGGAAAATAGAATGCATGAAGATGATTAAGAAGATGATCCCGACCTGCCCAAAAGACCCAGGCAACCGGAGCGTGAGGTACTTATGATTAGTTTTGGATCTTTTTATTGACAAATGATTACAGGTGGAGATGAAGGAGGAGGAGATCATGCTACTGAAAGAAAATCTTAACTCAATGAGGCTCAAGTGGGATCATATATTCAAGGATAAATCTAGCCGAGGAAGACATGCCAAGGAAAGTTAACAGAGAAAAAATAGTGATTGGGTTTTCCAAAAATGACCTTTCAGGGGTACTTTATCCCCATGATGATCCCCTAGTAATCAAGGTCAAAATGCAAGATATAATTATTTCCAGTGTATTAGTTGATAATGGTAGCTCAGTGGAGATCATGTTTTATCCATGATTTGACAGTGTGGACTTGAAGCTTAGCCAATTGGACCCTTACCATAGGCCCCTAATAGGCTTTTCTGGTGAAAAAAGTATTTCCCTTAGGCACAATCAAGGTGGAAGTGATGGTCAACACCTGGACAGCAAGTCGAATAGAGAAGATATGTTTCTTTTTAATGTATAAGAATGTTCCTTCCGCCTACAATATGATCATGGTAAGGGTAGGATTGAAGAAAATCAAAGCCATGCCATCTATAGTCCATTAATGCTTAAAGTTCTCGACCAATTTTGGTGTAAGTGTGGTCAAGGGTGATCAGAAAGTAGCTCGGGAGTCTTACTACTCCTTTGCTGAGCAGGAAAATTTGGAGGAAGTAAAGAGGAAGAGCACCACTTACCAAGTGGAATTCCTGAGCCCAATAGCGACTCTGAGGTGGAAACTTTAGATCGAAGTGAGGAGACAGAATTGGTAAAAGGCCAAATCATAGAAGTAATGAAAAATATCATCTTAGACGATGGCAAGCCGGAGCGAACTACGTAGGTAGGGTCAACTCTAGACTCTATTCTTAAATATGAGTTAATGACGTTCCTGAGATAGAGAAAGCACGTGTTCGATTGGAGTCATGAGGACATGCCTAGGATTGATCCTAATTTCCTTTGTCATGAGCTCAACGTCAATAAGGATGCCAAGCCAGTAAAGCAAAGGTGTAGAGCATTTTGCCCTGAGAAGAACCAGGCTATCCAAGAGGAGGTAGAGAAACTTAAAAAAGCCCTATTTATTGAAGATATGAAATATCTATTTTGGTTGGCCAACGTGGTTATGGTCAATAATAAAAATAAAAAATGGTGGATATTTGTGGACTTTATAGATTTAAATAAAGCCTTCCCAACATACCACTTTTCGTTGCCCAAAATTGACCAATTTGTTGATGCTACCTCAGGGCATGAACTGTTGAGTTTCATGGATTTATATTCTGGTTATAACCAGATCAAGATGAAGCCCGAAGATAGGGAGATACATTTTTTTATTACTCCCAGAGGAACATAATGCTATAATGTTATGCCATTTGGTTTGAAAAATGCAGGTGCTACTTACCAGAGGTTGCTGAACAAAGTCTTTGAAGAACAAATACGCAAAAACATGGAGGTATACGTAGATGACATACTGACGAAGTGCCAAAAACCATCTGATCATATTTCCAACCTCATCCAAACCTTTAATTAACTGGAGAAGCACTAGATGAAGTTTAATTCGACCAAGTGCGTATTTGGTGTCCAAGAAGGGATGTTCCTCGGGTACATAGTAAATCAAAGGGGAATTGAGGTTGACCTTGGCAAAATCAAGGAGTTGATTGAAATACAGTCTCCGACCTGCAAAAAAGATGTTGAAAGGCTCACTGGGCGAGTAGCAGCATTGAAAGAATTTGTGTTTCGAGCTACAGACAAGTGTTTACCATTCTTTAAAGTGCCGAGAAAAAGTTTTGAATGGAATGATGAATATGAGAAAGATTTTATGGAGTTGAAAAAGCATTTGGGATCACCCCCATTACTTTGCCCACCAGTGTTGGGAGAAAAATTATATTTATACTTAGCCGTCTCTGAGTCAACTGTAAGTTCTGCCTTGATATGAGAAGATAATGGAGTTCAAAAGCCTTTTTACTACACCAACAAAGCCTTCCGAGGAGCATAAATTAGACATCCATGCTTGGAGAAGTTATCTTGGGCGTTGATTGAGGCATCTAGACTATTGAAACCTTACTTCTAAGCACATACTATTGTGGTGTACACTGATATGCCTCTTCGGCAAGCCTTGCATAAATCGAAGAAGTTTGGGAGATTTATAGATTGGGCAGTAAAATTAGGGTAGTACGATATTGTATATGAACCAAGATCCTCATCAAAGGGCTAAGATGTGGCATACGTCATTGCTGAATTCACTTATCCAGAGGTTACCGAGCAACGAAACATTCAGGCAGAGCAAACCCAAACAGGGAAAAGCCCAACCGAAGTTATTGCCGACCAAAAGTCCAAACAGGCCCCATTGGAGACAAGCTCAAAAGAAGTTGCTGCTGACTTACGGGAGACGTCAACCAGGATGCAGGAGGTGGCTAGAAGATATGAGGAGGCAATAAGTAAAGTATTTCATCATGGGATATTAACTGACAAAGTGTTTAATAATAACATCCCCATATGGAACTTGTATGTAGATGGATGCTCATGTTCAGTAGGAAGTGGAGTAGGTATAATAATCAACACCCCTTACGGGACAAACATTGAATATGCATTGCGATTCCAATTTCAGGCCTCAAATAATGAAGCAGAGTATGAAGCTCTCATTGTGGGCCTAAGTTTGGCTTAATCACTGAACGTCGAGCAAGTTACAGTGATTCTCAGTTAGAGGTAAACTAAATTTTGGGTTTGTATGGAGACAAAGGAGAACTAATGATAATATACTTAGCCAAGGCATTGGAGGTTATAGAAAAAGTTCTTGCTATCCGGATGAGAAGAATTCTCAGATTGGACAATGCTCGAGCTAATGCACTTTCTCGGCTGGCGTTAACGACCAGAATTGAGCTCATGATAACCATTCTCATCGAACTTTTAATGATTAGTTTCGTTACAGTAGACATGGGACCATCCTGGATGGGTCCTATCAGATCTTATATTGAAGAAGGAATACTGCCAGTAGACTCCACCGAGGCCAAAAAGCTCAAGTACAAAGCAACAAGGTATGTGTTATACAAATGAGTTATATATAGGAGAGGATTAACAGCTACCCTGCTGCGCTGTGTTCACCCAACAGAGGTCGAAAATCTAATAGAAGAAGTTCATGAAGGATCATGTGGAGCTGATGTGGTAGGAAGATCATTACTACATCGAATGAGTACTCAAGGGTATTACTGCCCGACCATGAGGGCAAATTGCTCAACCTTTACAAAGAAGTGTGACAAGTGCCAAAAGTTTTCCAATATTTGTAAAACTCCACATGCATCTTTGACCCCCATTACCTCACCTTGGCCATTTGCTATTTGGGGGATAGAATTGGTTGGGCCACTACCGACCACCCGAGGAAGATTTAAGCACTTGGTCGTAGCTGTTGACTATTTCACAAAATGGGTTGAAGTAGAATCATTGGTGGATATGCCTTACGAGAAAGTGTACCAGTTTATCTGGAAAAGTATCATTTGTAGATATGGATTACCATATGCCTTCATCACTGACCATAGCACAGAGTTTGACAATGAAGAGTTTGCAGCATATTATGCCCAATCCAAGATTCAAAAGTTGCACTCTGCACCAGGACATCCTCAAAGCAATGGGAAAACTGAGGTAACAAACATAACTTTACTCAATGGGTTGAAGAAAAGATTCTATGATGCTAAAGGGTTATTGGATCAATGAATTGCACTCAGTTTTGTGGCTATACCGAACAACTCCGAGAGCTTTCACTGGAGAAACACCACACATGCTGGCATTTGGGACGAAAGCCATCATACCAGCTAAAATAGGTTTGCCAACTCATAGAGTTTTGAACTTTGATTCTACTCTGAGTGATTTTATCCGAGGGCTAGACTTAGATATGTTGGAATAAGTGCGTGAAGATGTTTCTTTGAGAAACACTGCTTATTAACAACAAATAACACGCTTTTATAGCAAAAGAGTGAAGTCGATCAATTTAAAAGAAGGGGACTATATAGTTAAGAAGGTGATTCAGAAGACCAACAAGCTCGAATCCAATTGACATGGGCCTTATCGTGTCTCAGCAGTTGTTTGACTAGGAACTTATTGAATTGAGACTTTGGAGGGGGAATAATTCAAAAATTCCTGGAATGCCGAGCATCTTAGGAAGTACTATCAGTAACATAGAAAGCAATATTTTTTGGTAATCAATTTGCTTCAGTATAAATAAAAAGTTGGTTTTTCTTTGATTTTTTATGGCATATTAGTGATATATATCCCCAATACTTGGTCGATAGAGATGCAGTAATTAGTCAAACGTGATAAAAAAGGCGATTCTTGATCGACAACACAAACATAAATCCAATTCAAAACATGATTTTAATCCTCAACACTTGGTTAAGAAGAAAAATCAGGGATACAACTTTATATAAAAATCAACAAGTTTTATCCAAACTGAGCAAAATAGAGGAAGAACATTGTGAAGATTCCTAAATAGGAACGTAGACATAGATTCCATATACACTTGGTCACCACTGGTAACTAATGCTAAACCTAAAAATTTAGGTTCACTAGTAGAACCTCTGGCCACATCAATGGTAACTGATATTAAACTTAGAAGTCTAAGTATATCAGTAGAACCTATAATAATCTCACTGGTAACTGATACTAAATTTAGGTAAATGTCTAAGTGTTTCAGTAGAACTAATGAAATAACAAAGACATTCAAGCATCCAAAAATTAGCAAGATAAGTTAATCAAATTATTTTCATTCATATATATAAGATGATTACATGAAAATATTGTGTATAAATGAAATACATGAATAAATTATGCTCAAGATTATTCTACTGGACACTTTCCTTTAGCTTTAGAAGAGCTCGGTGCTGGTTCCATGCCTGATGGAGCATCATCCAATGGGTATGGGGAGTTAATGAAGTTGAAATCTAGAAGCTTTCTCCTATTGTTGCTTCTCGGAGCATCTAACAAATAAGGAGGCCTAACTATATCTAGCTCATCATGTAGACCATAATCCCCTAAGTATTTGGAGATTAGGCATTGAGGAGTGGAATCTACAGGTATCCAGCTGATATCTAATTTAAACTGAGGATCTTGACACTCCAAAAGTCCACTAACAGCCTTCGCGCTGAGCTTAACTAAGCGTTCATCAAAATGACCAAGAGCCTCATTGTACCCCTCTATCCAAAATTTTTCGTGTTGCTTATGAAAATGGAAAATTAACCTTTCAACCTAGTGTTGCTGTTTCTTCATCACTCCATCCTTGATTTACAGTTGAGAAGACTGTATGGCAAGTGGCTCGCCCTGGGTTTGGATATTTTGTGACGTTTCAGCAATGTCTAAATTCCTCGCCTTTATTTGTGCAACATGATTTGCAAGTGTCTGTTGAGTCCTCCTTTCATCAGTTATATCTCGGCCAAGCCTTGCCAGAAGGTTTGGATATTTCCAAAGCCTCCAGTTCTTCCCTAAGATTAGCATTTACAGTCTCCAAAAAAGAGACTCCCTCATCAGCAACAGTAGTAGTTGAAGGAACCTTCAAGGAGTTCGGCTCCTCTCTCAATCTGTTATTTTCTTCCTCCAATAGCTTGGCAATTGCCCTAGCCCGATCCACTTCACATTTGAGCAAAAACTCTTTCTTCCCAAAAGAAGAGGCATATTTCTCTAATTTTTTCTCAAAACCCCAAGATTCACTTAGAGCTTTGTACTTCTTCTCATAATCATCATACATGAGAGCCTTGGCATCTTTGTGATCTTCTTGAAGCTCTTCAATCATTTTGATGTAAAGATGGTCTAATCTGTAAAGATGGTCGTGATATTCTTACATTCAATAAAAAATAATGCCGATTGGGGATGTTTGATACCCGGGGTTAAAGATATCCCAAGGTTCCAACCCTTAATAAGATATTCACGGTTGAAATAAGAGATAATGGGCTCCCATTTCTCGAATAAAGCTCCACAAAATAAGTAACGGAGTAAGCATTAACAATGATCCTATATAACAACCGATCGATATCAAAAGAATTCAAAAAAGAGAGTAACTTCAACCTATTTTTTACCACTTGTCACGTCACCTAAACCCCTTATATGGATCACCTCCCTCAAGAATTGGTGGATGTTGCCAATCCCTTGTAATAAAGCCATGCCTTAATGGAGAAGGAAGATTAATAATTAAAACCCTATCTGCTTTCCTTGTTTTCATATAAAAGACATTGCCATTCGTTTTTGACCACGAATAACAATATTTAATTTCTATTATCCCTATTCGAGCACCATATCATATGCACTCAGTTCAATATGCTCAACGTATTTGGGGAACACTAGGAATTAATCACTTTAAAAATTCAAAAAAAATCCCAAAAAGTTTATTTAGGGGAAAAGTTATCTTTCCCGCATCTATTTAAATAGTATGGATCCAATCACCACCCTCAACATTGTAGCAATCAGCGGGCATGGCAGTACACTTTGTTCCTACCCAATGGAAAATTGAGTACCTCTTCCTAAACTCTCCTACAGTTCTAAAATTAATGACATGCACTATTACTTTCAACTCAGAAAGAAAAATAATCGAAATGTAGAGTGAAAATGTTAAATCTTTTTAGAAAACTCAAGAAAGTTAAAGATATAAAGTGCTTAAAGGAAATGGAAGCTCTAAGAACACTTGAATATTTGAGGTGATAAGGTAAACGAAGGTATTCAATCTTTGAAAAGTTTTGGTTCAAATCTAATATCCTTCATCCTTTGAAACGGGATCCAAGACAATAATTGGAAACAAAACCTCCACTTTTAGTTCCCCAATGTGCTTTTTTACCAGCGTACCCTCAACTAATTTAAATAAATTACGAGTGTACCCTTCCTGGTCTAACAGGTAGAATATATCGGTTTTTATTTATAAAATCTCACAAATGTCAATGAACTTCCACATCCCAGTATTATGACCAATGTATCTCAGTTGACTATGGTCACTTTCATCAATGAGCCCTCTCCACCCCCATTCAGACTGCAAAGCTTTGGGGGAAATTGTGAGGGAATAATTCGAGAATTATGAGTTGTTAGGAGAAAATTACATCTGTCCATGTATCATGAGATAAGCATTCATAATTTGGGATTAACATGAGAGAAAACCCGATCATTTAGAGTCTCGAAGTTGATCAACTCAAATAAACTATGGCATCAACTAATAATTTTAAGAATCCCACATGACATAATCTCCTCGTAATCTATATAAATGTAACCCACATCCACGGGAAAGGGGCATGTAATTCTTGTTATTAGGAATCGAGTCATAAAAAAGTAAGAAACACCCCGTGGACGTAGGCGATTGTAATACACCGTATTTTTATAGCTTTTAAATTATGGGATTTATTAAATTTAATTGAGATAAATTAATTTAATTTTAATCCGGAATGTTGCTTTAAATATTTACTAGCGTGACGAGAGTTAGTAATTAGTGGAAATTTGTTATCTGTTGAATATTACTGGATGAGTATAGTAATATATGAGATTTATTGTTATAATATTATCACGTGTGAATAAAATGACAATTATGGAAATTTAAGTCGGGACGCGCCTGTGTCGTGACGGGACTAAATGTTGATTAATAAGTGAATATTTTATAAGTTGTTCGTATGGTCATTTTGAGTGCGCCAACGTGTCCGTAAGGGTCGAGATAGTCAGAAAAGTGTACCCGGGGGTTTAGTTTGGGTCTTAGGGAGTTTTTAGGCCTAATTAGTACCCCGGGAGGGCGTTTTGGACATTTTGCAATTATGGGTAATTAAACCTACGAAAATTTAAAGGGTTATATAAGATATCTAGGTTGTCTTCTAGGGTTAGAACAACCAAAGACAAATGACGGCCATTGGAGAGGAAGAGGAGAAGCTCTTCAAGGAGTTCTAGGCCAAGAACACCTCCGATTGCACCGCCGTCACCACCAACGCGTAGATCGCGAGACGGGGAACGAAACCACACCAATTTCGGCACCAAACCAGATTTCTAAAAATTCCAGGCAAGTGTTTATCTTGCTTATTTCGTTGATGCATCTTTCATATTGGTTTAGGAATGATTAGGATGAAGTGTATGGAAGAAAAACCCAATTTGAGATAGGAAATTGCATGTAGTGATGACTTAAATGATATTTTAGAAACCCTTTATCATGTAAAGGATTAAGAGTTTGATTAAGAAAAGAGTTCTAATTAGATACAAACACTATTTTATTCCGAATGATCGGACCATTGGAATCGCTTGAAATTTTAGTATGTTGTAGCGAACGGCGAGACAGGACTGCGGACAAAAATTCAGCTTGATCGAACGGTCGGATTTCTAAAAAATATTATTTATACTAGAGACTTTTATGTTTTGAGGACTCTTAGAGAGTTTTATATTTTGAGGACACTTAGAGAGTTTTATATTTTGAGGACTCTTCTAAATAAAAAAAAAAAATTCAATTAAAACTCCATTTTAATTCCGATTTCGAAACCATTTGAAATTCTCATCTTTGAAAATAAAATTCAAAATCCTTTAATGTAAGGCGAAATCTATATTTTTGGGATATCTTACATGAGGGACACTGTAAGTATATGTTAAAGAGAGAGAGACACGTAAGAGAGTTACTTTGGGACAAATGTGTATACCTACTGAATTTTATACTTAGGAGGATAGAATCCGTAAGCGTGATGTAGTAAGTGGAAAAGTTCGTCAAATTAAAATAAGATGTGAATGGTTATACGTGATAACTAAATAATGAGAAATAAATACAAATGTCGTAATTATGGGAATTGAGAATTTACTCATTATTGAAATGGTAATGTAAGTATAGTTATATGATTGTGTATGCATATACTATCTATGTGTGAAAATCATGCCCACGCTACTTGCTATCCCTGAGGTTTCCGCGCTGGGACAGTCTTATCTCGATGGGAACTTTATGGGGGATATTGACTTGTACCCTAGAAGATAGATATCCTTGGTACAGGCTATCGGAATGATAGTTCATACGGTCCTAAGAGATGCGAGTATGTGCTTTCCTCTTAGAGACTTGGAATCTATGCTTTGCCTCATTTTGTTTGTGTATAGGTATCCTTGGTACAGGCTATCGCAGTGATAGTTCAGACGGTCCTGAGAGACTTGGAATCTATAATTTGTCTCAATATTGGTTGAGCATGTGTTGATACAGTTCGAGAGTGATTCCGTATCTGTATTCCCTTAGTACGAGTGATACGGGGATTGGATAGTAGAGTATGCCCGCACCATAGTTGTTATTTGGGGTGCTGTTGTGATATATATATATATTTTATGAGTAGTTAATATATATATGAAATTCTGAAATCTGGAACTACCTACTGGGATGAGACATGTAGGACATGGTTGATGACTCAAATTGTAAATACTTATTTTGAGAAAGTATAATATGACACTGGAAAACTTTATTGATTAATAAAGTTAAAAATGAGAACTTTGGTTGCTAATTGAAATATCCTTTTCGAACAATTGAATCGTTAAATTTTGAATCTTACGAGTAAGCTAAGATAAGTTAAATCATTGGGAAGATTAGTGCGATAAATGATAAGACAAACCGTTGGGAAGGTTAGTGCGATAGGTGTGCACATTAGAAGAGAGGTGAGAATTCCTCAAGAGAGTGACGCACTAATATGTTGTTGTATTACAGGTGCCCAGCCCCAGGGGCGTCTTGCTTAGGATCTCTTGGAAGGAACGTGCTGCAGCTTAGGTGGAAGTTGCAGGACTCTTGATTATACGACTTCGTTCATTCGGATCCACTCTTAGTACTTTCATCTAGTTGGGCATGTGTAGCTCTTTCCATTATTCCGTTGTTATTGGACATTTGTATTTCAGTTATTTCAAGTATTGTTACTATGGGATTTATTCAGTTTGGATGTGTGACTTTAGATTTCGTATGTTGACATTCGATTGACGAATGTATTAAATTAATTGGATTATGTTGCAGAATTTAATGTGGTGTGATTCTTACTTATTGAATGTTGTTAATAAAATAAATGATTTTTCTTTAAATAAAATTTGGAAAGTATGTATGAACATGGTTTTGACACTTAGCTTAATTAATTAGGGTGTTAAATTGGAAAAATTTATTTTTCGACAGTGATGCTAAGAATGGACCAACTGTTCACCTTGATTTAATTTAATAAAGGAGTGATCGCCCGGTATTTAATTAGGCGGGGTGCCACAGGTGGTATCAGAGCATCAGGTTCTAGTGTCCTTAGGATTTGTACGGCTTATTATGCTTTCAGCGTTGCTTTGTTTGCTATAGAGCCCTATGTTTAGGATTGTTGATTCCCTTGACGAGATTTCGTTCTCCTTCTATAATGTGTATACACTAGTGAATTCTAATTTTGTTCGGATGTGTGCGTGTGCCGAGCGATGACGAATGTCAGAAGATGACCGTTAAGCGTACATCAGGAGGCACGGCTCAGTTGATATTATGAAATATATCCGAGGATGATGACCGTAGTTGAGGTCACCTCCATTATGGCACGAGAAGCCACGACTAGAAAGGCGACTAAGGTGCAACAATGATTTTTCAAATGCTGTTATAGTCAAATGAGGTGCGAGGGTAAACTTACCCAACGTATTACAAAAATGTGTAGAGACTGTCAATGGGAAATTTTAGAAATGCGGAAATTGTATGTGTCTTTACCAAAGGAGGTAATGTACCCAAAGGCTTAGATATAGGACAAAGTGTGGCAAACTGAAAGTGAAAATTTAGAGAACATTTTCTTGGCTTTCGGGATGAAATTATAATGGTTGGAGTCAACCACCAATTTTAGAAGTGGAATGCTATGCCTATAAGAGAACCTTAGGTACAGTGTTGACCGTATGTTCCTTCCTCAACTGTTCAGGGTGAGAAGCAAACGTGGTTCTGAACTCATCGCGGGAGGGCATGACAGAAGTTCGATTGTGGATATGAACCCTAATCATTAGCAAATTTTGTATCGAAAGATGTAGATATGAGTGGAGGAAACGACTCCAAGTGGGAGACCAACTCGTAATAATAATTGATAATACTCGAGGAGGAAATTCTGATGGACGGTTGATTCAGAGGTTGACAATGTTGTATTTTGTCAATAAAGATGATAATTCTCCTTGTGTGGGAAGCTTAAAGAAATCGTAGAATTTAGTCGAGAATAAGACTGAATACAATGGTGGTGATATAACACCAAAAAGAGATGTGGATATACATCAGGGGACCCATTTAAATGATTCAGATAATGGAATTCTTACCAGGTGATGGTAAATTCAGTAAGTGCTATTATAGATAGTAACATGATCTTTATGGCCTAAAAAGTTAAAGGAACAATCAGAATGGTTAACAAGAATCGAGTTTACTAAAGTTCGAGAGGAGGACAAATCCTAACCTGGTTAATAGGACAGGTGGTAAGTGCATTATGTACTGAGGTATTTTGTGCGGAGTGAGATCGCTCACGATAATATGTTCCAAAGTGAGTATAAGGACAAGAATACGGTGCCTAGTAAAAGGCAACAATTAAAATAATTTTGTTATGGTTTGGGTAGACGTGTTACGTCCGAAAACCATTTGCGCAGTCAAGACGATTGACAATGTAGAAGTGTAAGTTGTATCCTCAGAGGATGAGGCGTGTTTATGTGACACGAGAGAGTCACTATATTTTGTTCATTGCTAGATTAACATGTGAGACGAGCTTCATGCATATAATTATAAATGTTACCATTATGTGAATATTTTTCCCTAGTGTAGCGGGATTTTTCTTTAGTGCTATCCGCGGAGGATGAATGAGTATATCAATAGTGTTTTATACTTTATTGAGGTTACTCGTTGTAGTGATACGATACACGAGTATGATATTATCTTGTTTAAAACATTACAGAAATGGTTAGTACGATAGTGGTCATTTATTGCAAGGATATTGGAGTGGTTGCATTAGTGCAACATGTTTTATGTTTGTTTTGGCGAGGCTTTACCTGTGAGAAGGTTGGACTCGCACTTATATTATCTATCCTAGAGACTTCGGAGGAGATAGTGGGCTCGAGATATTCGATGCCAAAGTATGTATAAACTTTGCCAATATGATTTCGTATGTATCGGGATTTACCGTTGAGCGAAAAGATTTGACGCAATATTATGTTTGGCACTCCGGACTTAGTGATAGGAAGAGTGCAGTGTTATATTTATCCTTAAGAGACGTGGGATTTAAGAGTTATACCCCTAATGTTAGAAAAAGGAATTTCGAGAATTTCGATTGTATGTATTCGAGGTTTATGGAATGCTATTACCACCAACCTATGCTAAACGATAGTGAAATTTGGTGAAACATTCTTTGTTAAGCATAATTACGGGAGAAATTGTAACTTTTCTGTCAAGGGACGGAATAAAGGGGTATATACTATGGACGGAGGACCTAACGGATTTTGATAACCGACAATGCTAGGTAGTAGTGTATCGGGGGGGTTCCTTGTTTGGATTTCTCTTTGCGAGACATCCCACGAACTTAGCGTAAGGTTGGAAATAGGGAGACGTTTAGTCACTATTCCATGAGTTCGGTACCCTGGTCGAAATGGGATCAAGTAATTATGTATGTAAGTTGGAAGTTGAATTTTGTTTTAAGGTCATTGGAGCCGGATTTTTATGGTAGGAAAGCATTGAAAGTTATCCCCACGAGTTGAGGGGTGGAACGATGATAAGGAGAATTTAAGAATTTTGATTTCTAGGGTGATTGAGAGTACCCAAATGTCATAACCGCGTAGAGAACACAAGGTGAATAAAGAGTTGGAATGATTTTTAGCATGGATTATCTGGAAAGAACTTTATATTATACAAAAGAGATGACCTGTAATTATTTTGATGAATAGAGCGTTAGTGATTTATTTTGGTTGTTGTACCTATTTGGGAAAATTGTTGTACTTATCTGAGGAAGGTTGAGAATTATTATTCCTCTTTTATTGTCATGGAATTTGAATGCCCTATCCCTTCTATTCCGTTGAATTTAGTTAGTCCTACAGATGAGTAGCACGCCGTTCGCTCTCCTAGGGCGGTCGGAGTGTTGCAAAAATGTGGGCATCTTGGTTAACTAAAGTTAAAATAGTCCGAGTCGAAGGGACGTGGTAATAGACGTGTGAAATATATGTTTGTGGGACTAGTATAACGAAGTGGAAGTGATAGAGTGGATTAAACGTCACATGAGGGGCGATAATCCACACATAAGTGTGCAATTAGAATAACACGCCCTAACTTGATTGGAAGGCTGTGGGAAGCCATTCAAGAATTGGTACTCCTTGAATATAGTAGAATTTAATTGTTATGAAGCACACCCGGAGCGGAGTTGTTATTAGTCAAGTGTGAGAGCGACTCACACATATAAAGAGTAATGATGTTAGTATAGTATAAGAGATCCAGAAGTGCGCTTCGTGGAGAGAAGAGCACGGGTGGAACTTTCGGCATACTACAAGGAAGGAAGGGGAGTATTACGTGTCACTTAATGTGAGACATTTCAAGGGAAAAATCGATGTTTAGCGAGACGTAGTGAGTAGTCTCTACATGCACTGACCATAGGTAAGGTTTGGTTGAAAGAGGAGAATCAACCAAATAATTTTGTGTTTATCGAAAATTCCTGAAATTAGAAGAGGTTGGTAAAGTCGGTAAAGTTCTTGGATAGGTTGCCATCCTCAAAACAAGATCAAGGGTTTATCCCGAACATGTGGATTAAGTCGCCGAGAAGGAAGTGATTGATATTCCTTTGGGTTGGCTTACAATATTAACTAGTATGCCCCAGACTTCCTTTGAAAGGAAGGATCGCGCCAGTGCATGGTCCGACGCAGTATAAATTTCTGAATCAGGATGAGATTGGTGAATCCCACCTTTGATATGGGATTTCAGGAACCAACGGAGATAAGATTTCGTTTCAAGTAGGATGTATCACCCTTAGCCAGGGAATAAGCGCATGGTGATTAAAGATTAGTGGAGCCACGTGAAGGAGATTTTGGAATCTTGGTACGATGATTTCAAGAATGCTCTGTAGAAGCACTCCTACCTGTTTGTCGCGTATGAGGTACTTATTAAGGTTTTGTTATGGAAGAACCTCGACTATTCTCCTTCCTTATGTTTAGAGGAGAGTAGATAATCAAAATTTTTTGATCGGTCGAGAAATATCCGATAACTATGGTAGAATTCCACGACTGTTTTTGAGACGAGCAAGAGTGATCAAATGTTCGTAATATTTTCTCAGAATGGGAGTTGTGTATATGAATAAATCCGAGTATTTGTCATGTCGTGAGGTGCAGCCTCCTAATGATAGTGAGATAATGAAATGTATAACGTACAGGCGTGACCTATGCGAATGTTGTCGGTTGGGAGCACAATGTGAAGTGTCTCCAAAGAGAATGCAAAACAATGTTACTGTGAAGAAAGGGCTATAGTGATTGAGCGCCGTAATGTGTAGTTAGTTTGTGTACGGAAAAGGATATCCAGAATTGTGCTACCTGATAGGCCTTATTTTCCAAATTTCAGGACGAAATTCAGTTATTAGGGGGGAAGTATGTAATACCCCGTATTTTTATAGCTTTTAAATTATGGGATTTATTAAATTTAATTGAGATAAATTAATTTAATTTTAATCCGGAATGTTGCTTTAAATATTTACTAGTGTGACGAGAGTTAGTAATTATAGGAAATTTGTTATCTGTTGAATATTACTGGATGAGTATAGTAATATATGAGATTTATTGTTATAATATTATCACGTGTGAATAAAATGACAATTATGGAAATTTAAGTCGGGACACGCCTGTGTCGTGACGGGACTAAATGTTGATTAATAAGTGAATATTTTATAAGTTGTTCGTATGGTCGTTTTGAGTGCGCCAACGTGTCCGTAAGGGTCGAGATAGTCAGAAAAGTGTACCCGGGGGTTTAGTTTGGGTCTCGGGGCGTTTTTAGGCCCAATTAGTACCCCGGGAGGGCGTTTTGGACATTTCGCAATTATGGGTAATTAAACCTACGAAAATTAAAAGAGTTATATAAGATATCTAGGTTGTCTTCTAGGGTTAGAACAACCAAAGACAAATGACGGCCATTGGAGAGGAAGAGGAGAAGCTCTCTAAGGATTTCTAGGCCAAGAACACCTCCGATTGCACCGCCGTCACCACCAACGCGTAGATCGCGAGACGGGGAACGAAACCACACCAATTTCGGCACCAAACCATATTTCTAAAAATTCCAGGCAAGTGTTTATCTTGCTTATTTCGTTGATGCATCTTTCATATTGGTTTAGGAATGATTAGGATGAATTGTATGGAAGAAAAACTCAATTTGAGATAGGAAATTGCATGTAGTGATGACTTAAATGATATTTTAGAAACCCTTTGTCATGTAAAGGATTAAGAGTTTGATTAAGAAAAGAGTTCTAATTAGATACAAACACTATTTTATTCCGAATGATCGGACCATTGGAATCGCTTGAAATTTTAGTATGTTGTAGCGAACGGCGAGACAGGACTGCTGACAAAAATTCAGCTTGATCGAACGGTTGGATTTCTAAAAAATATTATTTATACTAGAGAGTTTTATGTTTTGAGGACTCTTAGAGAGTTTTATATTTTGAGGACTCTTAGAGAGTTTTATATTTTGAGGACTCTTAGAGAGTTTTATATTTTGAGGACTCTTCTAAATAAAAAAAAAAAAAAATTCAATTAAAACTCCATTTTAATTCCGATTTCGAAACCATTTGAAATTCTCATCTTTGAAAATAAAATTCAAAATCCTCTAATGTAAGGCGAAATCTATATTTTTGGGATATCTTACATGAGGGACAATGTAAGTATATGTTAAAGAGAGAGAGACACGTAAGAGAGTTACTTTGGGACAAATGTGTATACCTACTGAATTTTATACTTGGGAGGATAGAATCCGTGAGCGTGATGTAGTAAGTGGAAAAGTTCGTCAAATTAAAATAAGATGTGAATGGTTATACGTGATAACTAAATAATGAGAAATAAATACAAATGTCGTAATTATGGGAATTGAGAATTTACCCATTATTGAAATGGTAATGTTAGTATAGTTATATGATTGTGTATGCATATACTATCTATGTGTGAAAATCATGCCCACGCTACTTGCTATCCCTGAGGTTTCTGCGCTGGGACAGTCTTATCTCGATGGGACCTTTATGGGGGATATTGACTTGTACCCTAGAAGATAGATATCCTTGGTACAGGCTATCAGAATGATAGTTCAGACGGTCCTAAGAGATGCGAGTATGTGCTTTCCTCTTAGAGACTTGGAATCTATGCTTCGCCTCATTTTGTTTGTGTATAGGTATCCTTGGTACAGGCTATCGCAGTGATAGTTCAGACGGTCCTGAGAGACTTGGAATCTATACTTTGTCTCAATATTGGTTGAGCATGTGTTGATACAGTTCGAGAGTGATTCCGAATCTGTATTCCTTTAGTACGAGTGATACGGGGATTGGATAGTAGAGTATGCCCGCACCATAGTTGTTATTTGGGGTGCTGTTGTGATATATATATATATATATATATATATATATATATATATTTTATGAGTAGTTAATATATATATGAAATTCTGAAATCTGGAACTGCCTACTGTGATGAGACATGTAGGACATGGTTGATGACTCAAATTGTAAATACTTATTTTGAGAAAGTATAATATGACAATGGAAAACTTTATTGATTTATAAAGTTAAAAATGAGAACTTTGGTTGCTAATTGAAATATCCTTTTCGAGCAATTGAATCGTTAAATTTTGAATCTTACGAGTAAGCTAAGATAAGTTAAATCATTGGGAAGATTAGTGCGATAAATGATAAGACAAACCGTTGGGAAGGTTAGTGCGATAGATGTGCACGTTAGAAGAGTGGTGAAAATTCCTCAAGAGAGTGACGCACTAATATGTTGTTGCATTGGCCTGTATCAATTTAAATACTTGCTAAACAAATTTTAAATCATATACACTATCGGGCTCTGACCCGTTTCTCTCTCTCTCTCTCTCTCTCTCTCTCTCTCTCTCTCTCTCTTGTATATATATGTATGTATTACAGGTGCCCAGCCACAGGGGCGTCTTGCTTAGGATCTCTTGGAAGGAACGCGCTGCAGCTTAGGTGAAAGTTGCACGACTCTTGATTATACGACTTCGTTCATTCGGATCCACTCTTAGTACTTTCATCTAGTTGGGCATGTGTAGCTCTTTCCATTATTCCGTTGTTATTGGACATTTGTATTTCAGTTATTTCCAGTATTGTTACTATGGGATTTATTCAGTTTGGATGTGTGACTTTAGATTTCGTATGTTGACATTCGATTGGCGAATGTATTAAATTAATTGGATTATGTTGCAGAATTTAATGTGGTGTGATTCTTACTTATTGAATGTTGTTAATAAAATAAATGATTTTTCTTTAAATAAAATTTGGAAAGTATGTATGAACATGGTTTTGACACTTAGCTTAATTAATGAGGGTGTTAAATTGGAAAAAAATATTTTTCGACAGTGACGCTAAGAATGGACCAACTGTTCACCTTGATTTAATTTAATAAAGGAGTGATCGCCCGGTATTTAATTAGGCGGGGTGTCACAGCGATTTCCGAACCATGTAAATACTTACGTCGTGTGATTGTGATTATATGACTTATTCATTCTACTTGGTTTAGTAATTTGGGATTATTCATTGTGGGATTTTTCCTTTTAAATATTATTCCACAATTGACCCTCAAATATACCGTGTATTCTTAACATAATATTTGAAGGTTTTCTTCAAGCGCTCAAAGTGATACATCCAGGTGGCGGATCCACAAAACAAAGACTCATCGTATAGATGCACAAGTAGGTGGACCCTGATGTCAACGAACGATTGAGAAAAGTATTTCTCTAAGACACAAGTTGCGATTGCATAAAAGTATATATATGTGCGTGTGGGTGTTGGTGTGGGTGTGGGTGTGTGCGCGTGTGAGTATATGAGGGACTTCATATATGTATAGGAATTAATATATTTATATATTCATTTGATCATGGGTAATTTCCTTTTTAGTTTTAATATTGATTTGTGCGAGTATAATTGTGTGTATATATACGTGTATCTGTTATACGTGTGCACCTATGTGTATATATATGTGTGCGTGTGAGTTTATATGTATGACTGTGTGTATATATGTGTATGAATATATATATGTATTCCTAAACTTCCAATTCCATCCCCAAAATATAACATTACTCATCAAGGATATAATTAATTACAAAATTACTATTCTATTGCATATGAAATATCACATATGTGATTTTAGATTTCAATATACCCAAATGGGTATAAATAAATAACAAATTTACATAAACTACACATCATTATATCCAACTACAAATTTTAATTTCATATTTACACAACATTATACCCAATTTCAGATTCATACCCAATTTTAATTTTAATTTCAGATTCATACCCAATTTTAGATTTATACGTAATTTTATAGTTGTACCAAATTTTATATTATACCCAATTTTTGTAAACCCTAAATTTTTCTAGCGCGCGCACACACACACACACACACACACACACACATATATATATATATATATATGTATATATATGTGTGTGTGTGCATGTGTGTGTATACACAGAGATAGAGCGAGATAGATTTATCGTGAGTGAGAGAGAGAACTGTGGTGGAGAGAGAACCCCGATGGTGCAGAGAGAGAGTGAACATTGATAAAGAGAGATTCGTGAGAGAGAGAGTTGAAATTGACAATGAAATGAAATAAAATCCTAAATGGTCTTATTTATACTAGATATTGGGTCACGACTAAGAACGATGACCCCACAGTAACCAATAATATTTGTCATAATTCACCATGTATGGTCACGATTCCCACCCATGACTCAATTTTTTCACCGACAATTGGTCATGGTCCTGAACTGTGACCACAAAGCAGTGGCCACTTCAAACTAAAAAGATGTCACGATTCTAAACCATGACCATGTTCCACTTAACTTGGTCACAGTCTTGAGCTGTGACCCTCATATGACTAAATTGGCACTAAAATTCCCGACATTTGGGTTACGGTCAAGATTTATGACCATGGTGGTCACTGTGAAGAACCGTGATCAATGTGCTATTTATGTCACCAATATAATGGGTCATGGTCTTAGTCTTGGTATATTTAGTGTGATCATAGATTTGGAATGTGACCCACGGTTTGTGACCATTCTCAGTATATGGCATCATGATTAAACTTATTTTTCTATTTTATTTCATTTAGGGCAATATTCTAAGTTAAATCCCATTATATCATATCGTTTTAATCACATTCCACCAAGTAAGTTAACACCTTTACCCGTAACTTGAACATCGATATTAAAAACTCCACTCTTCCTTATAAACGCACTTATAGGTACACATTAAAATATTTTATCTTATTAAATCATATACAATATTTATTTATAGGGTTTCACATATATCTTCAAACACACATGTCATTTAGACATAATGTACAATCATTTAATAGCATGATGTAGTGCCATGGGGTAATTGTTTTGAGCGCCCTTAACAAAACTTGATATTATTTTTAAATCTTCACAATATGTATTTTTTAAATACTAATTCTCAATACATCGTGTTATTTAACACATGCTTATATTTTTAATTGTCCTACATGAGATATGTACTTATTGCTTTATTCATCTATTTGCATCATAATAATTATACATATGGAAACTAAAATAAAACCAAAGAAAATAACAAATCTAAGAAAAGGAAATATTTTCCCTTCTTAAAATCCCATGCTATAATTTAGGGATGTTCGCGGTCCGGTTCAGTCCGGTCCGACTTTTAGGATTTTTAAGGATCGGATCGATTAAACTGGTCCTAGAAAAACGGACCAAGATTGGACCGATTGTATCAATCACTCAATCCTAATTGGTCCGGTTTTTTATAGGGTGGGTCCGGTCTAACTTATCGGTCCTAATCTTATTAAATCAATCATTTTAAAAATGAAAATCACCTTTAAACTGTTCAAATTGTAAACTGTCCAAACTTTAACCAAACAAATAAATCAATCGACAAGCACCGTAAAACTCCAAATCATGAACAAAAAACAGCCCACAACAGAAATATAAGAAAACTTGATTATAAAACAATGGGATTGACAAGTGCTAATTAGACAAGCATAATTCACATAAAGAATGAAATTGAGTCCTGAAATAAACTTAAGAAGTGAGTACCTTAAGAAAAAGCCCACCAAGGTCAGAGCACATAGAATAAATTTTGTCAGCCGCACTCTTGCCTCTTCACATCCTGCTCCAAACCAACTCTTAATTAGAACACCTAACAAAACACAACTCACAACAATAATGACAACAACCCCTGATAATTGGGTTATGCATGTGAGTGTGTGTGTGTGTATAGTGAGAAAGAGTGTGACCTTGTAGCAGGTGTAGATACCGGTTGCTCGCACCCAGAATTGAAAGGAACGATGTAAAGGTCTGAAGTGGGTCGATAACTTTTCATGAAATTCTTTGAGATCTAGAGAAGGATGTGTGGCAAATGGTATAGGATGATGTTTGGCAAATGGTATAAAATGATGTGTGAGCCGCGCAAATGGTAGAGGATGATGTGTGGCAATGGTGTGGTGTGAGAAGAGAAGAGGAAAGTTTGAGAGAGGGAAGAATGTGGTGAGAGGAGTGACACAAATCGTAGAAAGAAATTAGAGTTCAGAAGTAGTGTTGTGCATGTGTTTTCTCAGATTAGATTATTAGGGTTGTTTTCTTCTTTCTTAAAATTGACGAGCATACCCCCATTCCTTCTTTGAGTATTTTTTATATATATATGTAACTAAATATATATATTAATATGTAATCGGTCCGAACCAATTATTTAATAAGGCGGACTGAGGACCGAACCAATTAGATCGGTCTATAAAAAAAATGAATCGGATCGATTAAAAAAAATCGGTAAAAATAGTCTGGCTCGGTTTGGTCCAATCGATTTTCTGAACGCCCCTACTATAATTTACGAATAAAGTACAATAATCCATTAATAATATTGTGCAAATCACAAATAAAGGCATGATAATGGAGCCCAAAAAAACTTAGCATAAAATTTCTACCACCGTAACAAATTAAAAACAACCCAATCATAATATTTTTTTCTTTATGCATACACTTATTTTTCACTTCGTCTCTTATTCACCCTTGATATGGTACACATGAATCTTCTCCTTCATATTTTCTAGAAAATCCATTTTATTACTTTGGAGAACCTTATTAGTTTTGTTGTAGGAGTATAGTTTGTCATTCATTATCTAATAAACCATTTTAGTAATCTGGTACACATATAACCTCTTCATTATTCTAATACTTCTTCTCTTCTTCCTTGCAATGCACCGGTAGTTCCTCCTCAATGTTTTCTTTAAGTCCCTCAATTTCTTCTTGATTGCGATCTCCCCTATCTTCTATATCCTCATCCTCATCCTCCTCGTCCTCCCTCTCTTCTTCCTCACATCTAATTTTTGAACAAGATAAATATGATCAAAAACTAAAGTTTGAACCAAAATTAGACTTAGAGGGACCACTGCGTTTTCGTGAACAAATGCGGTCCTTGAACCTACTAGGACTAAACCTCATTATGTTAGTTATACACACATATTAGTTAGAATAAGCCAATATTTTTTTTAAAGTGAGGTTTATTGTTCAATCAACTTTTACGATAAAAACGAGACTAAAAATCTTTGAAGACCCACTATTTATGAGACACCCTTCCTTTTAGTTCTCGAACTTGACATGTTATAAAATATTGTTTTGTAATAATAAAATTTATGTAATTATCACTTCACTTTTTTAATTTTGGGTCATTAGAAGAAAAGTTCTTTGAATTTTTTTAATTAATATTTAGTCCACATATTTTTATTATGTTCCAAAACATTTCTCTCATACACAAACACTCGCAAGAAAAAAAAATATCAAAATACTAGACAAGTAACTGTTTTGGAACATATTAAATTAAAATGGATTAAGTGCAAAAGTCACTTAGGTCCTAGGAAATAAACATTAAATATTTCGTATGTTTTCACAAAAAATATATCCAAAACTACCTTACATTCTCTTAAAAAACTATATAAATTGATAGGAGACGCTTATCAAAACATATACATGTGGTGTAATAATCAATTTCATGCATAGCTAAACTTATTTTTCCAATCGAGCAATTGACTAGAGTTGACATGCGGCAAGTTATAAGGGAAAGATGTCCTAATTCTTTCCTATTTCGAACGAGAGTTGAAACGTGCCAAGTAATAAGATGACGATGTCTAAAGTATTTAGAATTGGGGCATATACCAAATAGTCCCTTGAACTTTTTTTAATACATGTATAGTCCAAGCCTTTTTATTTTGCACCAAAAAGTCCTTCATCATGCCAAAAAGGCTTTACCATGCCGTTAGCGCGGACATTTAAAGATAAGAGAATAAGGGACTTTTTGGTACAAAATAAAAGATTTGGACTAAATGAGTATTAAAAAATGTTTGAGGGTCTTTTTGGTATTTGATCCTTTAGAATTTGGATAAATGTCTAGCATTTATTTTTTTAAATATATTGTATAATTAGTTTTTGACATTGGGGCGACGTTACTGAGAAAAATGTTTGTTTACAAGAGCAATATTAAACTTTATCCAAATAAATATAAAAATAAATTTAAGAGCAATCTTTATAAGCGGTGCAAAAATAAATGCATGGCCTCAATAAAACTTATATGTAGCAAGGGCGTAACTAGGGTGGAAGATCTTTCTATCTTCAAAATTTAAAATAAAATTTAAGAAATTTATGTAGACATGTTACGTTTAAAATCGATGGAAATTTTTGAAATTCGAAAAATTCCCCTAAAGGTTGTGTTTTTGGTATAAATATTAATTAATTAACCCAAAACCATATAGTTTCGGTGCAACTATGATATTTCAAAGTTTTTCCAATTGAGGACGGACTTGTTTTAATTACCAAAAACTGCCTAACAATGTCCACATATAGCTTATGCAAATGTGAGTTTTTTAGACCATCTTCAAGGCATTAGTGCTCCATTAATATTTACTCTATCAGACCTTGGGCATACTACAATTCCCATGTCGTAGTTACAACCCCGCGACATAATCCTCAACGGAGGGTTAAAAGAACTAAAAGGACTACTGGGTTTTTTGAACCAATGAAAAGATATCTACAAGCGGCTGCAGTCCAGCCATGGCTATTCTCTCCGATCTCTGTCAGTGAGGATCCGTCTCGCAGGGCGGATTTTTGTGTGCAGGATGACTCGTGCTCAACTAGGGTGTCTTTTTTCCGGAGAGCCCTTGTGGGTCGGGTGGGTAGCGAAGATGGTTTGCAGCCAACCATTGAGAAGATGAAGGCTTGGGTGCAGTTACACTGGAATGTTATCGGAGGTACGGTGATTCGGTATTTGAACTCTTCTACCTTTTGCTTCGTCTTTGCGTCGGAGAAAGAAGCTGGTAGGATTCTTAACCAGAAGACCTGGTTTGTACATGGCGTCCCACTATGGTTGGACCAGTGGCATCCTCTGGGGTGCAGCTATAAGTCTAGACGGAGACCCAGGTTTCTGTGGATTCGGGTGGTGGGCATCCCTCTCCACCTATGGGGTGATGAGGTGTTTAAAGCTATTGGTGATAGATGTGGGGGGTTCCTGCATATCGACGAAGACACAAAAGCGGGTGAAGAACTCAGGTGGGCTAGAATCAAGGTTAAAGGGGATCGCCAACTCCCTGAGGTAGTCTCTATTCAGGCTGGCGGCTGGGTGTTTGAGCTACCCATTTGGGTTGAATCAACAAGTTTCTGTTACTTTGGTGCAGACTTTGTTACTTCTGGTAGGGGGACGATGCCTGTTAGTCATGGATGTTCGCATAGTGGGACGCCAAATTCTGGTGTCTCGTCGTCTCCGCCGCCGGGAGCGCCTACTCATGTTAGGAAGGGTAGAGCTGGGCCTGGGGGCTCTGGTCCATCTCGTCCCGCTCAGCTGGGTAGGGATTTCCGACGTAAGAGTGGAAGAGTTGTGGTTGACGCAGTGGAAGTGGATGTTGTGGGCGCGGAGGACGGGAGCGAGGTTAGCGGAAGCTTGGACTTTTGGTGCCGGACGGGGTGCCCAGGACGTCATGGTACTGGTGCATTAATGAAGGGGGGGTCTTGTCTGGATCAGAACATGTCCGATGTACGAGGTATGAGTGTGATAAGTCATAGGGTGGCTGATGTGAATAGGGAGGCTATCACTCTTGGGGAGGGTGAGAAAAGTCACGATAGTGACATTCTGCACTATTGTGGGCCTAGTGGGTTGGTTCATGATGTGTCCCCTCTTAGTCAATCCCAGTTGTTGGCAGTGGACAATTCTGACGGCAGTATGGGGGACTTGGAGATTCCTGCAGTTGCCCCTGCTGCTCTTCAGTCGACGTCACGTATGGAGTGTAAAAATAATTTGGTGGGAGGGGCTTTTACTTGGTCGAGCTTTAGGGATGAGCCCTCGCTCTCTCGACTTGACCGGTTTCTTGTTTCTAATTTCTGGGAGGAGAATTTTTTGAGGTTATCTCAATCATGCCTTCCGCGAGTGACTTCGGACCACACCCCTATTTTACTGGAGTGTGGTGGGGGGGGGGGGGGGGGGAGGGGGGAGGTCCCCGTTTAGATTTGAGTATATGTGGTTGAAAGAGGAGGACTTTGTGGGGAGGGTTCAAGATTGGTGGCAGGGGTACGAGGTGGAGGGCAATGCTAGCTTCAGACTGGCGGTTAAACTTTTTCACCTCAAGGGGGATATCATACGGTGGAATAGGGATGTGTTTGGCTATGTGGGGGGTGTTATTGCGAAGCTCATGGAGGATATCCGGGCCCTCGACGTGAAAGAAGGGTTGGGCGGTCTTTCGGGGGCAGAGAAAGTGGTAAGGGTAGAGCTAAAAAGGGAAGTAGGGAAGAGATTGATTCAGGAGGAAATTAGCTGGAGGCAAAAGTCTAGGGCTCTTTGGCTTAAGGAAGGGGATAGCAATACTAAATTCTTTCATAAAGCGACTAACTCCCATCGCCGATTTAACCATATTGGGAAGGTGGTGATTGGGGAGCAGGAGTTTTTCGAGGAGAGTGAGATTCGCAAGGAGATCAGTCAGTATTATGAGAGACTTTATACGGAGGAGGAGGCCTGGCGTCCCAAGATTGATGGGCTTCCTTTGGCAAGCATTTCGGGGGATGATGCGGACCAGTTAGAGAGGGGGTTCACAGAGGAGGAGGTTGTTCAGGTTTTAGGGTCGATGTGCGGTGATAAGGCGCCTGGGCCGGACGGGTTTACTATGGCCTTTTTTAAGCATTGTTGGGCGATTCTCAGGGAAGATGTGATGGCAGTGTTCAGCGAGTTCCATGATAGGGGGTACTTCTTGCGGAGTTTGAACTCCACGTTCATTACTTTGGTTCCCAAGAAAGGTGGGGCGACTGATGTGAGAGATTTTAGGCCCATTAGTCTGGTAGGTAGTGTGTATAAGCTCGTGTCTAAGGTTTTATCGGTTAGACTTAAAAATGTGATTGATCCTCTTATTTCGGATGCTCAGAGTGCGTTTGTGGGTGGTCGGCAGATCCTTGATGCAGCCTTGGTGGCTAATGAATGCATCGAATCCAGATTGAGAGGGGGTGTTCCGGGAATTATTTGCAAGTTGGATATTGAGAAGGCGTACGATCATGTTGGGACTTCCTTTTGTATTTGTTGAGGAGGATGGGGTTTGGGGTGAGGTGGTGCAGGTGGATTTATAGGTGTATCTCCTCCGTCAAATTCTCTGTCCTTGTGAATGGGGTTCCGGAAGGATTCTTTTCGAGTTCTCATGGTCTTCGACAGGGTGACTCGCTGTCACCTTTCCTCTTTATTTTGGTTATGGAGGTGTTCTCTCGGATGATGAGCCGTACGGTGGAGGGTGGTCTGGTCTCTGGCTTTCTGATTGGCAGTGCGGGCCCCCATCAGGTTGAGATATCTCACCTTTTGTTCGTAGACGACACTATCATTTTTTGTGGGGAGTCTGTGGAGGAGGTGAGGTCCGTGAGGTTATTACTGGTATGCTTCGAGGCTGTGTTAGGCTTGCGTATTAACGTTAGGAAGAGCGAGATGATTGCCGTTGGAGGAGTGGGGAACGTGGGTTTCTTGGCCAGTGTTCTGGGTTGTAGGGTGGGTTCTCTCCCTTCTACTTATCTTGGTCTTCCTTTAGGAGCTAAGTTTAAGTCTACTTCGTTGTGGGCTCCGGTTCTTGAGAGGATCCATAGAAGATTAGCTGGTTGGAAGCATAGTTACCTTTCCAAAGGGGGTCGATTGACGTTAATCAAAAGTGTGTTATCCAGTCTTCCGACTTATTTTATGTCTGTGCTCCCTCTTCCTGCTTCCGTGGGTAAGAGGCTCGATAAGTTGATGAGGGATTTTCTGTGGAAAGGGCATGATGAGCAGTTTAAGTATTGTTTGGTTAGCTGGGATGAGGTGTGTAAGCCGCTGCATGCGGGTGGGGCGGGGGTGAGGAGTTTAACACATTTCAATACGGCTTTACTGGGTAAGTGGTTGTGGCGGTTTAGTAAAGAAGACGACAGACTTTGGAGGAAAGTGGTAGTAGCTAGGTATGGGACTGGCACTTTTGGGTGGGGTCCTTCTGTGGGGAGCGGTGCTCATGGCGTGGGATGGTGGAGGCACATTGCGATGGGATGGGGGAAATTCTTTGGGTTCACCTCTTACCAGCTTGGGAGTGGGGATCGTATTAGGTTTTGGAAGGATAATTGGGGAGAGGGGGGATCCTTGGATGTTCTTTTCCCGGGGATGTTCCGGATTGGGAGCGACAGTGAGGGGTCAGTTGAGGGTCATCGACAGAGGATTGGGGATCGGGCTGTGTGGGATCCTAAGGAGGAGTCTTCGGGATTGGGAGCTGGAGGAGGCGGAGGAGTTCTTTGAGTGGCTGAATTTGGCGCCTAACCCGTCCTCTGGGGCTGATGGGTTGAGGTGGTCGAGGTCTCATGATGGCCTTTTTTTCGGTTAAGAGCTATTATCTCGGGCTGAGGGGCGACGAGGGTGCCTCTTTCCCCTGGAAGGCCATTTGGAAGAGTTATGCGCCTCCGAAGGTTTGCTTCTTTGTGTGGACCGCTGCCAGACAGGCTATCTTGACTATTGAGGGGCTTCAGAAGAGAGGGAGGAGGTTGGCCAGTAGGTGCTGGTTGTGTAAGAAGGAGGAGGAAACGTCCAATCACCTCCTTATCCACTGTCATGTGACTAGGGGCCTTTGGGACCTGTTCTTCACGCTTTGTCAGATTCATTGGGTTATGCCTCATTCGGTTTGCGATATGTTGGTGGCATGGAGGAGCCCTAGAGGTTGGACTGGCCCGAGGATCCTGTTTAGGATGGTTCCTCATTGTATTCTTTGGTCTGTCTGGCAGGAGAGAAATAGGAGATGCTTCGAGGGGGTCGAAATTGATCCCTCTCGAGTTCGGTACAACTTTTTGAGCCTTCTTCTTACCTGGTTTAGGAAAAGGCATGACTCGTCGCTTGCTCATTTTCTCGACTTTTTGGAGGAATTTTAGGTGGTAGGTTTGGGTGTTCTGGGCTTCGGCCCTTTGTTGTTGTGCTTGGTATACTTCCTGTATACGGGATTCCGCCCCCTTAGGCGGGTTGTTTTTATGGTATCATTTGCTTATCAAAAAAAAAAAAATGTGGAGGAGAATTTCAGATTTAAAACAACATTTTTCAAAATCCGCTCAAACTTATCTATATAAAACTTATAAAATGGAAGGGTGCCTTTAATTCTCACTCATCTGACATGTCCACATGGCATGGTTAAATTTAGTTGAGCTTTAAGCGTATTTATGTTGTTTGGAATTTTTCAACTACTTTTGTTATTTCACTTTCTTATTTTCCTTAACCAAGAATTTACGAATTATTTTTTACTTTGACAACAATTGCCTCTTCAAAAACCATTTATTCATCTATATACGTGAAGAATCCTAGCAAATGAGTAGTATAATACTTTTATTTCCCCTATACTTAAATAGACTTGATATGATATGGTTCCTTCAATCGTTTTCTCTTCCTCACTCTACCTCTTCCCTCATCCATCCCTTCCTGTCTCTCTTTGCTAAATATTTTGACTTCCAAGTAATCATTCAATTTTTATCTCCTGCATGCTCTCTTCCCCGGTCTAAATAATCATTCAATTTTTTCCATTAATTTGGGTGATTGTCTGCATTCAAGTGGATTTTTATAATTGTTTATATTCTTTCATATTCTTTTCCTTTTTCTATCACAGCGTTGTACGAGAAATTATTGAAATGTTGTTTATAAATTTATTGTCAACCGTAAATGATTTTTTTTTAAATTCTTGAAACTTCATTTTTTCCATTTCATTTGAGCCAATTGGGTTTAATGTGCATTATATGGTGTTATAATTTGACGATGTGATTATTTTGATGTTGTATATGGCTGTTGTATATCCTCTCTCTCTCTCTCTCTCTCTCTCTCTCTCTCTCTCTCCATATATATATATATATATATATATATATATATATATATATATATATATATTGTGTGTGTGTGTGTGTGTGTGTGTGAGAGGGAAAAATAGATCAATTTTAAAAAAAAAAAGTTGTTTGTGATGTATTTAAACATTTCAGGGATCTCCCCCCCCCCCCCCCCCCCCCCCAAAAAAAAAAAAAAAACACAACTCAAATAATTTCTTTTCTATTTGAAAAAAGTTGGTCAAATTTTGACATATATTTGATAGATTAGTTTAAAATAGCAAAAAAAGTTATTTTAGGTTTTTTTGGGGGTTCCCTGAAATGTTTAACTATACCACAAAAAAAAATTAACTTAATTTTTTTATCATTTAAAAAAAATTGGTCCGTCTTTTATACCCATTTTTTTATGTCTGCCTGATATACTCTCCGAGCCTATATACCGATGATAGACTACATATTTTGAATTTTTTAAAAAAATTTTCGCTAAAATTATTTCTTAAATGATCCATTTTTATACACACTTGGCATAAGGTAATATAGTTATGTATTAATGGGGGAGAAGGGAGCACCATTCAAAATGCCAATATATGACACGTGACGCTCATATAAACACCATATACGAAACTAGAGGTGAACAATGATTATAGGTTTACGAATAATCCTTATAAGCGCTCGCGCATCCGGGCTGTATGCTAGGTTCTAGTATATTTCTTTCCTTTTGTCACTCAAGTCACGCTACTCAACCCGTACTTTTCCATGAATTGAATGAGAAGATTTGTACGTAGACGTTAGGCCCATTCCATCAAAATCTATTTTTTGTGTTTTAACCATGAGATATAAGCTTGTTTGTTTCATGTTTTGGCTTTGGACTATTTTTTATTAAATCACATTTCACAAAACATCCATGGGATATATAGTTGGACTTAGTTGCACAATCAAATTATTTTTCTACATGTATATAACTCACAGGAGACACTAAAATTAATATGTGCCATTATCAAATAACAGCATACTAATAGTTCACATTTTCTTTTCTAAGTTGGAATCAAAGCTTCTACAGCAGACTCCATGGCAACATCAGAACTCATTACCACTTGTAGAATCTTCACATATTACTTTGTCCAACACTTTCAACAATTTTCACCATTTTCTATCCATAAAACCTACAACCACAAATTATCTATTTTGGCAACCCCAACTCATACCAGATTTGAGTGCACAAAAACTTATAAGCTATGTTAATGGATCATTTCCCTGTCCACGCAAAACCATTATTTTTGCTGAAAAACTGAACGGTGGCCAAACGCAGACTATGATATTTAGGTTGATAAAGAAATTGCTACTTAGTACACTCATTTCTTCCCTAACTGAAGAGATAGTTTCCATTGATGTTGGATCCCACACCTCAAGAGAATTATGAAAATCACTCAACAAAGCTATAGCCTCCCCATCCAACACTCGTACTCTGAACATACATAAAAATATTCATGATCTCATGACTAGGTCACAACGTATCTCGACAAAGCCAAATATGTATGTTGACGAACTTGCGGCCATTGGCCGTCCTCTTAGTCCCGAAGATTTCAATATTTTCATTTTCAAAGGTCTATTATCCGAGTTTAAAAATCTTCATATTACCTTGTCCGCCTGCCCTGAACCAGTTATATTTATAGAACTTCATGACCTTCTCCTAATCCATGAATATTTACATCAAGACTCTATCTTTCAAAACTCAGTATATCCTCACTCTCTTCCCCCGAAATCACGCCTCTCTCACTATAGCGATGACACCACCAACTTCCGCGGTCGCAGTAGTTGTTCATTTTAAGGTCTTTGTGGTCGTAATGGACGCGGGGGCATCAAAATTTCAACGAAACTCAGTGTTTTTGGTGAACCTCTCCTCCTAAGTTAAATTACCCTTACTTTATTACCCCTCTCTATTAGAATAATTTTGAGGACTATATACCAAATGTGGGGACAAAAATTCTTAATATATTCTTTATCAACATATTATATTATCAAGATTACATAAAATGTTGGAATCGTGTACCTGAATTCATAGGAGTGAATAAGACTTGGGGGTTAGATGTTTCCCACATGTTAATCCCCCTCTCTCTATCAGTTCTCTCTCAATGATGGAAAATGAGGAGGAGAGTGTTTCGGGTGCATTAATCCTGTAGAACAGAACCCTTCTTGATATCGGCATCTAATTTGAACCCCATAAATTCTAATTAAGTGATCTTGAGTAATAAATAGGTGACTATTGGGTAACCACTAGGTGATTCTTGGGTAACCACACATTGCAAAGCCCTTACTCATTTTAGATGTCTTATCAGGCTCTACCAGTTAGATCACTTAATTAGCCCAATTAGAATAGAATCCCAAATACAATTACTATTTAATATGTAAGCCCACATTAAAATATTAAAAAATATTCCAACAATCTCCCATTTAGGCTACATATTAATTCTGAAGGCAATTATATTTGATAACCTTAGGTGTGCTCCATATTTGCTATCTATTCTTAAAACATCTTTCGAATCAATCTGTTCCATCTCGTATACCAGTGTGACACCAAAGCGACCTTTGTTATATTTATTTCGTAACTTGATCCATCAATGATCACCATACTAGATATATTCAATGACATAGATCAAGTATGGATCTGTGGCTAGAAATTACATGCAATGTGATCTCATATATGACTATTTCCAATTGGTTTACTTTATTCCGTAGTTAGGTTAAATGTTAGTCTTTTAAACCTTATGTTATTCCACAATTAAAAGACAACACATTCAGAGTAAACAACGAAATGAAAATACCATCATCTTTATTCTGCAAAAAATTGAACCATACATAAAGTATCTCAATAGTGTCAAAGGAAAGTACATTACGACGAGGACAAACTCCCACTAAAACTTCATATTATCAAATAAAAGAAAACCTATATGAGCAATATGTTCATGAAAGACCTTGGGTGGTAATTCTTTAGTACAGGGATCCACGAGTATGAAGTTTGTTTATATATGTTCAATAAACACTATCTTACTATGAACTCTTTCCTTGACAACAAGAAACTTAATGTCTATGTGCTTAGACTTTGACGAGCATCTATTGTTATTCAGATATAGAACTGCTGAATTATTGTTACAATATATCTTTAGTAGTCTTTCAATACTATCCACAATTCATAGCCCACTGATAAAATTTCGTAGCCATATCACATGATTTGTTTCCTCATTACAATCTATGAACTCTACTGCCAGAGGGGAAGGTGCAATGACGACTGCTTAACACTCCTCCAAGAAATAGCACCTCTAGACAATATGTAGACATAGCCAGAAGTGGATCTCTTAGTATCTTGACAACCCACAATATTGGCGTCAGAATACTCAATGATCTCCAAATTATCTGACTTTCGATAGATGAGCATGTAATATTTTATTCTCTGTAAATACCTTAGAACTCATTTGGCTGCTTTCTATTGATCCACCAAAGGGTTATTCAAATATCTGCCCAATATAACCACCATGTACTCTAAATCTGAATGCGTAAGCGTACATACTTGAGCATATATAAGACTCCCTACAGCTGAAGTATAAGTAACCTTTTTTATTTTTTTTACTTTCAGTCTCATTCTTGGGGCATTAACAGAAACTAAACTTATCTCCTTTAGCAACGGGAGTATCTCCTTATGCACAATCTTTCATGCCAAATCGAGCGAGTATCTTCTCAATATAGATTTTTTGTGATAACCCAAGGACACTCCAAGAGCGATCTCGATGTATCTTAATTCCTGATACAAAAGGGGCTTCCCCAAGATCTTTCATTTCAAAATATGTAGGCCCCTTTTTTTAATGCAAAAGTGTTTTAAGGATGACAAAACAATTTCTCTTTTTGAAAAAACCTTTTTCAAATTTTTATGTACACCAAATTTAACCAATTTTAACTTGACCATAATTTATCTTGATTAATCCTAAACATTCATCTAGTGATTAAAGGAAGTAAAGTAAGGAAAATAAAGCTCATAATGCCGGATGTACGAGGAAACCACTAGAAAAAACCTCGGATAACCCAAGCCAGATAATCACTATGAATGTGTAATTATAAGGAAGAGACACAAGTCTTACTCAAGGACTAGATCCCCACGATACTTGACGCTCTTCTGATCTTCAACTAAGGAAATATAAATACAGATCAAGTGGTATGTCAAATATGCAATACAGCAAATCATTCTGCAGTTAATATTGGTATATATTAGATACAAACTATGAAGGACAAAATTCAAACTACACAAAAATAAATAGCTAAGGATTATTACTCTTCTTCAAATCCAAATCATATTGCATCACCTTCATATATTGATTTTATTACAACCAATCACTTCGCTAGTGATATTAAAAACCTTTCGATCTATCAACCTTATCAAGGTAACAACCAAGTCATTATTGGCAATGGTAAAATGCTACCATCTCAAAGCATTGGTGATGGTATACTACTTACTCCCTATTCATCTATTAAACTTCAAAATGTACATCATGTTCCAAAAATACACTATAATCTTATGTCTATTCATAAACTCACCTTTGATAATAGCCGTACTATCACTTTTGATTCAATTTTTTTTATTGTTAAGGACAAATCCACTAATAAAATTCTATGTCAAGGCAGTCACTCTCAAGTCCTGTATCAGATTCTTCATTGCACTTCATTAGTCATTTTCAATTCCTCAAATAAAGTTTGTTTTGATACACAACCATAGAGGATATTTGGCATAAAAGACTTAGACATCCATCTCAGTCAAAGTTTTCTCACATTGTAAACAAATTTCATCTTCCAGTTATAAAAACTCTGAAATAGTCCTTATGTACTGATTGTGCTGTTGCTAAAGTGCATACGTTTCCCTTATCTATTTCCAATTCATCTATTAATTCGCTTTATCTCTAATTCATAGTGATGTTTGGGGTTCATTCACTCATTCGGATTCCAAAATAAAATACTATGTGTTGTTTGTTGATGATTACAGTAGATTTACATGGATATATCCTTTATACTAGAAAAATGAAGTGCTCGAAAAATTTCTTTATAAGAGCAATTTTATAATTACTTGGTTTATTTTTTATTTTGGCTTATCGCGTTACACACCACTGCACTTTCACGAATCCTTCCAAGTATTCGAAGATAAGAAGTCTGTGATATTTGCAAGATTGAAAATCTTTCGTCACAACCTTACCCGAGAAAATTATGAGGTGGTTTGGTAAATACCTTAATTTTCCACGGGTTTATTTTTAAGATTTTACATTTCAAATTCTTTTTAAAAGTTTTTTAAAGAAAATTTTGAATTCTCACTAACTAGTTAGAATGAGTTTGTCAAATCGTTCAAACGAGTTTCACAGTGTCTTTAGAACGAGATTCCACCGTTTGAATGAAATTTGGGATGATGGCATTTGGTTAGTTCTGGAATGTCATTCGAAGATTTTTTGGAAGTCGTTCAAATAAGATTGATTGCATAATTAGAACGAGTTTCCCATATTTAAACGTGATGTCTTTTACTCAAGCATTATAATGTCGTTTGGAAGTCTCATTGGAAACCTGTTTGAATGAAAAATAATATGCCGCTCGAATGAGGTACCAGATCGTTCGAACGAGAGCGTGAGTTTTTATTTTTTAATTAAATATTATTCAAATCTCTAATGCTTATCCTTTTGTAACAAACATCCTTAAAAAAGAGATGAAGAATTAGGTTTTTGTAGAACTATTTTGAAACCTTTTCCAAACCATTTTAGATTTTCTTTTGTGATAAAACTCTACCATTTTTCATTAAGACCCCTTGAAAATTTAGAGATCACTTTACTAAATCAAGAAGAATACATTCTTATTCAAACATCCTTATAAAGTTCATATCTATTATTGATTTGTAGAGAAGATACTCTACTTCTAAAGAAGAAGGTTGATTGGTGGATATTAAGGAAAGACTGCTTTCTGTGGTGGTGCTGGACTGTGCCATTATTGTAGAATACTTGAAGAGCTATACGTTATACTTAGTGAGCTAATTAATCTGTAAGTCATCTAGTGTCTGTTAATTCTTGTACAGTGCTAACAAGTAAAGGTTTTTCCTGAAAGAGATTTTTCCTTACTTCTTTGCATGATTTCTTGTCTGGTATGAATTGATTAATTTAGACTTCATCATTGCATGCACACTAAATTAACTTAAGAGAAAATTTACTAAAATTTGAATTTGTGTATGTTTGGCCTAAGATACGAATCAATCCATTGAATCTTCTTTCTCAAATTGATATCAGAGCAGGTTGCAGTAAGTTTTCGTGTAATCTTTCAAAATACAAATTTTATGGATTATCTGTATAATAGACTATCGATTTTTGATGGGTCAAATTGTGCATACTAGAAAGCTAGGACGAGGTCCGCTGTAAAATCCATTGATGAAAGAGTCTAGCATTTTTGTGAAAGAGGGTGGACACCACCCACAGGGACCAATGGAGATATTATAGGTCCAAAACCTATATCTGCTTAGACAACATATGATTTTAAAGGGATTAATGTTAACTCATGTGGTTTAAGTGCCATTTTTAGAGTCGTCACCCTTGACGAGTTCCTCCGCATCATGACATGCACCATGTCTAAGGAAGCGTGAGATATAATCCAACTCACTCACGAGGGTACCGAAGCTGTGAAAGCTTCTATTTTTCAAAACCTCACCACAAAGTTTGAGACTATTACCACACTAGAGTCTGAGCCCTTTGATGAGTTTTATGCACGTTTCTCGAACATAATCAATTCTTGTTTAATTTAGGTGAGAAAGTTCCTCAGACGCCTGTAGTTAAAAATATTTTGAGATCCCTTCTAACCTGTTTTATTCCTAAGGATACTATGCTTAATTTATTGGGGATATTAGATGCACTTAGGTTAGAAGAGATCATAGGAGACATTCAAACGTATGAGATCGATAAGTTTCTACAAAATGCTAAACCTAAGGAAAATGACTGCATTAAAAGTTCAATCTAAAAGGAAAGAGGAATTATCGTCTGACTCCGGGTATGATTTTAATTTGGCTGATTTTGCCCTTTTAAAAATAAATCTAAAAAAGAAAGTACAAATTACCCTAAGAAAGATGAAAAGAGATGTTATGAGTGTGATGATAAGGGTTACAAAGCTCATGAGTGTGATATGAGATTAAAGAGACAAGGAAAACACAAAGGTAAAGGCAAAGCTTCCTTCAATGCCATACTTAGTGATAGAGATGTCAAGTCGGTGAATTATGAGGATGAATCACCGCATGGACATAGTTTCACCACGTTCATAGCTAGTCATGTTAGTACATCTTGTTCACCTCTCACTTTGATGAGGAAGCTATTAAACCTGATGACCTCAACAATGAGTCTAGTCATTCGTGAAAGAGTGAGGGAGTTGATGTTTTAAGTGAGGGAGAAAGTGACATCCAACGTGCTTACGCCAAACTTTACATCGAGTTTTTTTAAAAATGAAGAAACAAAACAAAGGTTGGTGCTTAGAGTTTTATTTTTAGAGAAGGAGTTGAGAGAGGCGAGAGAGAGTGAGTCCTCGATAAGAGTTTCTTTGGGAGAGAGAGTCATTTTAGGAGGAAGGGAAAATGGTGACTTGACTAGAAAAATGGTTAGTCTTATGCGAGGTCTTCAAGCATCCGTGAAGACTCGTGAAAAACTTGAAACCCTTTTATCCCAACTCGATAAAGATATCGAATGTGCCTGGGAGGTCCAGATTACTATAAAGGACACATCGAAGAAGGTTTTAAAGATGTTCCTCGGCCCCACTTTAGATTTTAAGGAGAAGCGAGGAATAGGTTATGATGGTGCATCCACTCACCATACCAAACCGAAACTGGTTCCTAAAATTGTGGTGGATCCTTATGGGCCTCGACCTAAACCATAAAAGAGAGTTCAAACTAAGAAAGCAAACCAAAGTAGACCTAAACAATTTTATATTTACACCATTTACAAAATGATAGGTCACCTTAGAGAGTTATTCTATAAATTTAAGAAGAAATCAGTGTACACAAACTCCTGCGCACCGCTATAGCGACTTTGCTAGTCTTGGAGAATAAGTTAAGTTCCTAGTCGCGACTTCACAAAGCTTAATGGAAGAATTTCAACGGATGTGTATGACATTTCATAATGCTTCTAATGTTGTGACTAGAGCAAAAAAAGATAAGGGAAAACAAAAAGTTACCTCCAATTGGGTACCTAAGCAAGACGACGAAGCCCTTGTTGTTCACATTGCTCTTAAGGTTCAAAATACTTCCCAATGGTACTTTGGTAGTGGGTGCTCTAGGCACATGAACAATGACATATCATTTTTTAAAAAACTTGAGGAGCGTAAGGAAGGCAAAGTCACCTTTGGAGACGAGAGTTGTCTAGTATTTTAGGATGTGGATGTGTTGAGATACCCATATTTTCTAAACTAGACAATGTGTTGTACATAAAAGGGTTGAAAGTAAACTTAATTAGCACAAGGCAACTGTGCCACGCAAACTTTGTGGTAAAGTTTGACCGATTCAAATTTAATGTATATGATCAACCCGGTGAAATTTTATTACAAGGAGTGAGGATCGAAGATAATTGTCATTGGATTATGCCCAAGTCCTCCTTTGTGTGCAACAATACCATGGTCTTCTTTACGAAACATTGGCATCGATGGCTCGGTCATGTGAACTTTAGAGATTTTGAGAGATTAGTGAAAAAGGACCTAGTTAGTGACTTACCGTCACTTGGGAAACCAACTTTCTCAGCTTGTGGACCATGCCAATATGGAAAATAATTCGAAGTCTCTATCGAAAGTTGAATAACATTACCAACACACGTGTTTTAGAGTTGATTCATATGAATCTTATGGGTCTTACTCACTTGAAGTTTAGGTGGTAAGATATACATTCTTGTGATGGTCGATGACTTTTTGAGATACTATATCGTGGGATTCCTTAGAGAAAAGTCCGATGCGATTGAGTTCCTAGCAACCAAATGTCGTGTATAAAACCAGCACTATGTCACTTTTAATCAGGTATGTAGTAATAATGGAACTGAGTTTAAAAAAGTTAGAAGGGATAGCTATTGTGATAGAGTGGGCATAAAACATGAGTTTTCGGTCGTTCTTACTCCTTAACAAAATGAGATAGTTGAGAGGAAGTACTGAACGAGACAGGGGATGGCTAGATCCATAATTCTTGGGATATACATTCCTAGATATTTTTGGCAGAGGCGATGAGTACCTCATGACATACAATGAATAGGGTATATCTTTTTCCACACATACTTCACACACAATATGAGTTGTGGACAGGGAAGAAGCCTAACCTATCTTATTTTCGTGTCTTTGGGAGTACTTGCTACATCTTGAGGGATAGAGATAACTTAGGAAAGTTTGACTCCTGGAGAGACAATGGGACATTTTTAGATAATTCTTCATCTAGTACGTCTTATAGGGTGTTTAACCTTACAATCACTAAGGTTATGGAGTCAGTAAACGTAACGACTAGAGACGATGAATTACTTGTGCCTATTAATTATATCCCCCAGTGTGAGGATGATACATCCCTTAGTGATGTTCCCATCCTTCCTCATACTACCCCAGTGAATCTAAATCTTAATTTAGAGGATCCATATGCTCGGGTTTGAAATATTCATTACCCTTTCACTACACTTGGTGATCCTACACTAAGTGTCAGGACTCGTGATCAACTTAAGAAAGTAGTTTGTTACCTTTGCTACACCTCCTTAGTCAAGCCTAAGAATGTGAAAGGATCCCTCAAGGACGACTATTGGATATCCTCTATACAAATTGAGTTGGTTTAGTTTCGAAAGAATGATGTCTGGGAGTTAGCCCCCCGAACTAGCGAGACTAATGTGATGGGTACCAAGTGGATTTATAAGAATAAGATGGATAAAAATGGTACCATAGTTCGCAATAAGGATAGGTTAGTCGCTCAAGGCTACACAAAGATTTGGGTTATAGAATTTGGTGTGACATTCACTCTTATTTGTAGGCTTGTGTCCATCATATTACTACTCTTTATAGCATGTCATCTGAGGTTAAAGGTATATCAAATGGATGTCAAGATTGCCTTCCTTAACGACATTCTTTAGGAGAAAGTTTACATGGAACAACCAAAGTGGTTTAAAGACACAAAGCACCCGGGACATGTATTTTATATTAAGAAAGACCTGTATGATTTGAGTCAAGCACCCCGTGCTTAGTACGATAGGCTCACTTCCTATCTCTTAGTTCGTGGCTTCAAGAAAGAGGGAGTGGATAGGACATTAATTGTGAGGAAAGAGAGTTGCTATGTTAGTTTCCCAAGTCTATGTGTATGACATAGTATTTGGATCCATGTTCTAACGACATGCTCAAACTTTTGAGAAGGAGATGAATTGAGAGTTTGAAATGAGCATGGTTGGTGAGCTTACGTTATTCTTAGGACTCTAGTTGCATCGGCTAGAGGATGGAATATTCATATCTCAATCTAAATATGTTAGGGAACTTGTAAAGAAGTTTGGTTTAGACTCCACTAAGAACTCACACACCCCAATGAGTAAATCTACTAGGCATACCAAGACACCCTAGGTAAGGACATAGAGCAAACCCTTTATAGGAGCATAATAGGTAGTCTTCTCTACTTGATCGCTAGTTATCCCGACATTGCCTTTAGCGTTGGAGTCTGTGCATGATACCAGGCATCCCTGAAAGAGTCCGACTTGCTCGGACTTAAACGTATCATCAAATATATGAGTGTCACTCTTTCCTATGGTTTTTGTATTAGTTTGATACCGATGACCATTTTTTTATCTATTCGGATGCCAATTGGGCTAGGGATATTGGTGGTTGTAGGAGCACCTTGGGTGGGTGTTTTTACTTTGAGAGTGCTCTTGTCTCTTGGTTGAGCAAGAAGAAAAACTTCATATCTTTGTCCACGATGGAGGCTGAGTATATTGCCATCGATATTTATTGCATGCAACTCTTATGGATGAACAAATGCTGGAAGATTATAGGATTTCACAAGGCACTATGACTATTTCTTATGATAATAAGGGTGTGATCCATATATCCCATAACCTGGTCCAATATTCTGGCACAAAGCACATTAGGATATGTGAGCATTTTATTCGTGGTATCGTTAAGGAGAAGGTCGTACCCTTGAGCTTTGTGAGCACTGAACATCAATTTGCCGATATTATCACAAAACCTTTAGATGCACTTAGATTTGAGGATCTTAGGAAGTCTTTGGGTATTTGTTCCGTTGATTAAGTTTGTGACTTTATCTAGTATATGATATTTATCATGTTCATATCTCATATCACTATTTCTAGATTGTATTATCATTATATTCATATGTTTTTCTTTTTAATAACTTAGAAAAATTCAAAAAGATTTTTGGTTTTCAAGAAAAAGTTTAAAAAATAGAAAAATATTTTATTTTTGTTAAAATTTAGAAAAAGACAAAATATTTTTCTAATTTTGGTTTTTCACTGTATATGGATGAACATTTAAGATATTCGGATCAATAATACAGTCCATCCATTCACGTGATTTTTTTATAGTTCTTTGAGAGATGACTTTGTTTCATTAGTGTTCTTAATAAGTTGTGCTTGTAAGAACCATTGCCTAGATTCATTTCCCGAAAATAATTTTTTATGTTAAGCAATGGAAAGTGTCAACGAAAGTGCAAAATTCTCTTGCGTTAAATATCACTACTTGGAAAAAGAGATTAAAAAGATTAACGCCACATAAAAACGGAAATGCTAAGGCCATTCATTTTATATTCATTGATGGTTCGCAAGCTATGAGCATTATGATTTCTTCAAAATAATTGAGAGTGAATTCTTATATATGTGAGATTTTGAGGGACTCATAAAGTATAAGATCAATGAGTTTGTACAACATACCTTTTTTTTAAAACATTAAATAGTTTGGCGTTATTATTGTTTTAATCATTAAAATTCATGACGTATTACATAAGTCGAGTCAATATCATTTAAGTTCAATAATTTTTACACCTAAGGTAGAAATTGGGATCTTTCATTAGAAGTGTCTGATGACTTGGTGCACCTACGTTATGAATCCTTATTTTGATTTTCCTATAGAAAATGTTCGCACAATTTTATTCCACCTTCACAATTCGAATATTTTAGTTATGCCATGGTGACTATGTGTTTTTGTACATATATGTACCTTTTATACATTATACTTGAAAATTTTGAAATATTTAAAAAATATTTGTTTAATAAGGGGAGAACACATTATCCCTATTGGATTATCATTACGTGTGAGTTGTTGATTATCTTTGTAATGATATCTTTCTTCTTCATGTGATGCTTATTAGTTAAGTTTAGATTCTAGAACTTTGTTTATTACGGAAAAAAATAGGGAAAACAAATTGAGGGAGATTTTATTTTTATTTATCATTTAAAACTCGTACACATCACTGTATTTTTTTTGTCTCATGTGTGTAGGTCATTCCACCTTGATGATGATTTCTTAGACCACACTAGATGGAGACTTTTCAATTACAGACTTATACATTTATGAATTTTTGTTTCTTGATTTGAGAGGGCATTAGTTGTATTAGTATTGGGGGTCAATTTGACTTCGGATTGTGTTTTATACCGGAATAGAATAAGGGAGAAATTTATAAGAGAAAGTTTATAGTTTCTTAGTTTATTTTTTATTTTGGCTTATCCCATTACATACAACTGCACCTTCATGATTGCTTCCAATTTTTCGATGACAAGAAGTCTTTGACATTCGCAAGATTGAAGATCATTCGTGACAACCTTACACGAGAAGAGTTATGAGGTAATTTTGTAAATACATCATTTTTAGGGGTTTATTTTTAAGAGTTTTCATTCAAAATGTTTTAAAAAAATTTTATAAAGAAAATTTTGAAATCCCGCTAACTCGTTAGAACGAGATTGTCAAGTCGTTCGAATGAGATTCCATTATTCAAACGAAAACTGGGACGATACCTTTTAATGAGTTCTGAAATGTTGTTCGAAGTTTTATTGGAAGTCGTTCAAACAAGATTGGGTACTTTGTTAGAACGGGTTTTCCACGTTAGAATGAGTTTTCCACGTTCGAGCGAGATGTCTTTTTTTCAAGCATTGGAATGTCGTTCAGAGTCTCCGTTCGATCGAAAAAGGGTACGCTGTTCGAACAAGGTACAAGGTCGTTCGAAAGAGAGCGTGATTTTTTATTATTTTAATTAAATGTGATCCAAATATATAATGATTATCGTTTTGTAACAAACTTTCTTATAAAAAGAGATGTTGTATTAGAGTTTTGTAGAATTATTTTGAAATCTTTTCCAAGCCATTTTAGAGTTCCTATTGTGATCAAACTCTAGCATTTTCATCCAAACCCCTTGGAAATTTAGAGATCACTTTACAATGTCAATAAAAACATATGATTGTTCAAAAACCATTATAGAGTTTATCTCTGTGACTAATTTGTGGAGCATAGGCTCCACTGCTGAAGAAGAAGGTTGATCGATGGAAAACTGCTTCTTGTGGGTGGTGCTGGACTGTGCCATTACTGTAGAAAAGTTGAATAACTTCACGTTCTACTTAGTGAGCTAAGTAGTCAGTAAGTCATCTAGTGTCTGACAATTCTTGTACCATGCTGAAAAGTAAAGGTTTTGCTCGAAAAAGATTTTTCCTTATTTATTCGCATGTTTTCTTATTTATTTTGGATTAATTAATTTGGACTTCATCACTGCATGCACACTAAATTAATTCAAGATAAAATTTGCTAAAATTTGAATTTTTATGTCTTTGGCCTAAGATACGAATCAAACTATAAACCCACTTTCTCATTGTTGAGTTCAAAGCTTATGCAGAAGATCAATTTTTTACGAGTTTAAAAACTCTCTCAACTGATGATGGTGGTGAGTTTATTGGTACAAAATTTGAACAACTCCTAAAAAATCATGGCATTATTCACAAATTATCTTGTTCTCACACACCCTCTCAAAACGTAGTTGCACAAAGGAAGCCCATAAATATAGTAGAATCTGCTATTGCACTACTTCACCAAGTTTAAATTCCCTTGAATTACTAGTTTGATGTGAAGGCCACATCAATTTTTCTTATAAAAAGAATTCCTAGCTTCAAACTAAATCATCAGACTCATTTTAAAACACTCTTTCATAGAGATCCTGATTTCCTTTTTAATGAAAGCCTTTGAGTGTAGATGTTTTCCATGGCTTTGATTATATACTCATCATAAACTTGAACGAATATATCACCCATGCATCTTTATGGGCTATCACCCCACTGTAAAAGGTTATAGATGTTAGAATCCATCTATAGTAAAAATATATCTATCCAAATAAGTTTTATTCGATAAAACCATTTTCCCTACCAAATTGATAAACTCCACTCTTCCCCTGCTCCGCTACATTTTTTATCCTCATTGCATACATTATTTTGGCCAAGCATACCGTAACACCTCGCGCATTCTGTAAAGTGAGGTAGCCAATTGTCACTGCTAAACTACGCCTGGAGTCACTAAATAAGTTATCATTCTCAACATGGGACAAAATTTGTGACATAATTTTTTTTCACAAGATAGTATTCAGATTTATCCAACAATATAACCATGCATACAAATTAAAATCCATCACCACACTATCTAAAAAATAAATCCAACTCTAAATAAATAAATCTCAATGAAATTATATAACTATAAACATCCGACTAAAATCGTAAACAACTGTGGAACCAAATGACGTATCAAATCCATGAATGAAAGTCTCATAATGAAAGTGACGAAATGAAAGGATATGCTAAACTACTAAAGCAAATAAAATAGATCTCCATCTGCACTCCAACTGTCTCCAATCACTCTTAAGAAGCTATTCCAAAACTATACTTGAAATGTTAGTTAACACATTGAGTGAGAGTGCACCACATGAATAATAGCCACTCCTCCCAATTAGGGTCCGTAAACCTAGACATAAGAATTATACATGATAAATATCACAATAGATTATTTTATTAAATGATATATATATATATATATATATATATATATATATATATATATATATATATATATATATATATATATGTATGAGTAAAAATAACTACCATTATCTACCCACATAACTAAGCCACCTCAATGTTCAAGTCAATTTATTCCATTATAACTTTAATTTAAACAATCACTCTTATTCTTACTTAATTTAATTATCCACTTATTCTTTTTCGTGCGACACCACTATACCAGTCAATCTAATTATTGGTTATGCACATACTCTTATCATTCTAAAGGTTCTATACATCACATCCATTCCTCTTACTATACCCTCTCAACCAATTCGTTAGATCTGCACATACTCATGAGGTTTCACATACGACACATCACTATAGCTAGTCGACCCAATTTTCATTAGCCCCACACATACTCGTGACACCAACACACACCCACATCGCTATAACTAATCAATCCTGTAGAGGGGTGCTTTGGCTTGCTGACTATTTTTTGGCGAGGGACCCCTCCATCCCATCTGCAATGAGATTTAGGTGAGGGACCCCTCCAGCCTTCCTGCAATGAGATTTGGGCGAGGGACCCTTCCAACTCTCATGTAATGAGATTTAGGCGAGGGACTCCTCTAACCCTTCGATAATGAGATTTAAGCGAGGGACCCCTTTAGCCCTCTTGCAATGAGATTTTGGTGAGAGACCCCTCTAACCCTCCTGCAATAAGATTTCGACGATAGACCCCTCCATCCCCCCCGCAATGAGATTTGGGCGAGGGATCCCTCTAGCTCTCCTGCAATGATATTTGGGCAAGGGACCCCTCCAGCACTCCAATAATGAAATTTGGGCTAGGGACCCCTACAACCCTCCTACAATGACTTCCCTCAAGTTTAAGAGATAGTTTGGGAGATGGACCCCTTTCCACCAAACTCAAACCAGTTGAAATAATACCTGGGCAGGGGAGTTAAAAAATGAGGACCCCTCTGCTAAGACCATCTAAAAAAAGGAAAGCCTAGTCAGGAGGTCCACAGTGAAGGGATCGTCTAACAAATGTTCAAATAGTATTTATTTTGTAGTAGGAGGCTCCAAGAAGTGACCCTCTAAGCAGAATATCCCGGGATGAACCGATCCCACATGAATAGTCCCTCATCATGAAAAAAGTTATTTTACAGCATAAAAGTACTAAATCATACTTTCTTCTATAGGTAGCCTAATTGAGGAGGCAGGGCTCAAATAGGTTAGTTAGGATATCTTCTGAGTTTTGGCTTGGCGGCTTTGGAACAAGGATTATTGAGCAAGCTCAACATTTAGCACTTTAGGATTGAGAGAATACTAGTAGAAAGACCATAGGATTTACTCAAAGTCCTCACATAGTTCACACCCATCCATAACTGAAATGATCAACCAAGAGGTTACTCAACATAAATGAACTTTCTTTATAAAAAATGATTTTTAAAGAAGGGGTCCTCAAGATCCCCCCTTCACAAGAGAAATGGTTTTAGAGTAGGTGGTCCTCGAGGCCTTCCCTCTCAAGTTTACAAAGTTTGTACCACAAGTACCGTTTTAAAAGATATTTACAAAATTAGATATTTTGTCTCCATTACGAGATATATTTTCTTTTTGACTTTGAGTCACATCAGGTGGCACCTGTCAGAGGGGACATGTGGCTGCACACATATAGGGATAAATTGTACATTTCAGACCTTGTCCTGGCACCCAAAAGTGCCAACTCAGCCCTAGTGCCCAAGTATAAATAGGACCTTTGGGCATGGTCAAGTACGAATCATAACTCAAGTCATACTGTTACTCTATCAAAATCACACCAGAACCTCCTAGTATTATCTCCTTGCTCTCTCTCTAGTGTTAAGTGCCATGTTCTTTCCCTCCTCACTGACAACTATCATCACCAGGAGTTTCTCTTGGGAAAGTTACTATTATTATTGTGTACTTCATCTTTGTACAGGGAGTGAGTTCTAGCTTGAGTTACACTTTTACCAAAATGAGAAGGTTTTACCAGAAGCTGCTCCATAAGTTCTTGAGAACCTTGAAGGCAGAGTTCATTGAAGTGGGTCACGCTTCAACCAATTCAGCATCTTACCATACCCTAGTCACACTATCCTCCTACATTTGGCTATTCTACTGGAGAGGTATCCTTGCTTTAATGGACAAAGAAGGTTTCAATATTTCTATGAAGCTGGTTTTTGAAGACAATCCACATGGGAATGGAACTCATAGTGATCAGAAAACTAAGCGACAAAGGGGAGAATCCAAGAGAGCATGTGAAGTGGTTCGTTGAGTAGCTCAGAGTGCATACAAATGACAAAAATCTGAGGTTGAGGGCATGGCACTCCCATTTGGCACCCAATAGTATCCCTACATGGGAAGATATGGACCATCATTTCCTCCAAAGTTTCTTTATATCTGAGAATGAATTCACGTTGAGGCACCTGGCATAAGAGGTTTAGAATCCCGATGAGGAGTTAATGAAGTATATCAAACGTTTTCACGAGAGGGCACTGGATGTCCATGAGGATGTAGCAGAGGCAAAGCTGCTGCAAATATGTGTCCAGGGACTCTTGGAGGAATACAAGTTGCATTTGGTCAATGAGACCATAGATGTAACCGTTAGAGAGTTCACTAGGTCTACCAGTAATATATCCCTGGTCCTCAAGTTGGAGGACGCAAGTGCCACTGACTTTTGGGAGGTTTCAAGTCTTGAGGAGACAAGCATTCAACTATGTGGATGGAAATCCCAAGGGCAATAAGGGAGGATTCGGATCCAAGAATAATAACCCAAGTAATAAGAGAAAGTTTGGAGAAGATGCCCCATCACCGCTACCTTACAGCGTAGCGAAAGTAATGGAATATTATCGTACATTGGTATGAGATGGGGTAGCAAGTCCCCCTCACTTGAATGGGGAAATCCCAACAATAACTGACAAAGACAATCCTAAGTATTTTGAGTTACATTAGAGGGTACAACACTCCATAAAAAGGACTGTTACTATCTGTGGAGAATCATTGGCGAGAAGGTGGTCAATGGTATGTTGCAAATACCACCAGTATATCACTTTGGCACTACCAATATGGTAGTAGCGTATGATGAGGAAGAAACTCAAGAGCTGATGGAGTCGAAAATTAGTGAGGAAATATGTGAAGGGTTGGAAAAGTTATCATTAAGAATCAAACAGAGAACTGAGTTAGAAAGGAGGTGCCAATATTGGTTCTTCACTCCTAACTAGGAAGCGCTTATAGGAGGGGAAGTGGAGAAAGTGAACCACATAGAAGGTGAAGTGGATGTCATCGTTACTCTAGATGGGGGGGGGGGGGGGGTGACATCCGAAGCAGAATATGTTTGTAATGCCTAAATGTATGAAGTGGACTTAGACTCTGAATGCGAAGCTATAACAAGGAGTCCTTAGTTCAAATGGTTCTTCAACCAGATAGAGGTAAAGTATGACACCAGAGTAGTCATCACATGGTAAGTCTTAGAAGCAGTGAAATAATGCGGAGACCCCTCATTGAATTGGCAGGGACCAATTGGGAGGTTGATAAAAAAATACACTTCTAAAGTGGTCTTTTCTGAGGCAGATAGATAAGTGCCTTACTTCCACAATTGCCCATTGTATGTTACAGCTATGATCAATGTATTTTCATTCCCCAGAGCATTAATAGATGGTGGAGTATGTATTAACCTTATGTCAATCAATACATAGTACGAGACACAGATCAAACAAGAAAAGATAGTGCATATATCGCTAGTGATTTCAAGATTTGACAGTGTCGAAATGCAATCTCTCAGATATGTGAACGTGGGAATGAAATTGGGAAATTTCACTTCCTACATCAAGTTCCATGTCATCAATTCTAATAACAGCTACCAGCTAATAATTGGGAGGGTATGGATGCACACCCATGGCATAATACCCTCCACTTACCATCAATGTACAAAGGCCAATATCTAAGGAATAGTAATAAAAGAAACACATAAGCCCTTTTCCGTTGAGAAGGCCCATCTGGTGGATACGATATTCTACATGAAACTGGAAGAGGGAAGAAAGAATTCTATAAGAAAGCTAGAGGAGAAGCAAGTGGTTGGAGGAGGTTCCTATCCGAAAAAAATCTATTCATGATCATTTGGGGGGAAGGGTGATCGCCCATGTTGATGTAAAAAATTAGATTATCTCTAATTATTCAATCACAGATAAAAATAAACAAGACAAAATAATTTTTAAAGTGGTTAAGCCTTGAAATAATGGCCTACGTCCACTATTTTATTATTGCTGATTGTGTGAAATTCTCGATAATAGATTTTACCAAGAAATTTCGAGTCCCCTGCTAATCAGGAGGTTACAATGTATTTATAGCCTTGAGGCTGTACAAATGAAAGGACAATGCGCTGTTCTCTAGTAGACATGTACATCTGTATGATAATAATAAGCATTTAATGCGCAGTCATCCTCTTAATTGTCCGGATATAAATGCTCTGTACGAGATGCAGCTCGGACCGCCTAAGTAGCTAGGTATACATGAGTTGCTCGGTACAATAAAGTTCCTCGGAGAACACTTGCTACTCGGAGTGCTTGAGTTGGTCGGGGAGGTTGAGTTCCTCGGAGTCAAAGTGCTGTCCAAAAAAATGTTTGTGGGTGCCATGTAGATTGACATGTGTCTCCACATAATTAGTCCACGTCAGCAGAATAAATTTTGTATCAACAGAATCCCCCAATGTTTCATAGTTTGATGTTGAAGAAAAGCATGGAACATTTATGCTACCTAAACTTTATGGATTTTGGACAAATGTTCGTTGTTTATAACCCCTTTTTGAGTGCATAGTATTAGGCTTTTAAAATAGTTCGAATTTCCATATCCGCTTCGTTTTTCGTGCCTTTTTCTTCTTTTTAGCCAACGGATATGCAATCGTCCATTCTGGTAATCATTATTTTTCTCCATAATCGAGGTAAAGTATTTAAACGCTTCAGAAAATTCGATCGTCTTTTAATTTTTCAAATCTGCATCTTAGAACTTCTTCATTTCTTCTCTATCTTGTGCGTTCATTTCTTCCATTGTCCATTATCAACTGATCCACCCTTTTCCAGTAAGATCTTCTCCCTTCTCTTTTATTTTCTTTGTTCATCATGGTTTACCTTGTTGATTCGCTTAATAAATTTTGATCTGATTTTTCTATTCCTTCATGGGTCATATTGGAAGAGATTTTTGAACCTTCTGACTATTTTCGTTTGGCTGAGGGACATTGGTTCCCCAGTCTCTTTGTAGCTGAATGTGGCTTTTCTTTTCCTCCAAATCCTTTATATTTGGAGTTCTGTCAGTTTTTTGATGTTGTTCCTGCAAAAATAGCGCCAAACACTTGGAGAATAGTTAATGAATTTCATAGGTTAAATCAAATTCATGGAACCCATTTAGGAATTCCAGAAATTATGCTTTGTTATAGATGGGTTGTCAGTCACAGCACTTTTTATTTAAAAACTAGGTTTTTAAATAGGGCTTTAGTTGTCAATCTCCCAGATGCCAACGGGGATTACTTCGAGCATGGGGTTGTTGTGAAAAATTGGCAACATGCTCCATTAAATGGAGATGATGTATATCAGGGTCCTAAGTGTCCCCCTTATGGCAATGGGATAGGTTGTTTTTATTTTTATTTTATTTTTGAAATTATGTTTTCTCTGTGTTTGATAAAATGCGTCATTGACATTTTAATTTTTGTTTATTTGCAGTTGACAGCAAAAGAAAATCCCCCAAAGAAACTGATGTTAATTTGAGGTACTTGAAACTTATCTGGAGTTTACGCCAAACCGTTGCTGATGAACACATCAGATCAGCTTCTTATTTGTTGCAGTACAAGAGTTACACTTCATCTTTTACTGCTCGTCCAGTGATAGGTGGCATAGATCCACTACCAGCTTCTGAAGGTTCCTCCCCTGAATCAAATCTTCCCCTCAGTATCAGAATGAAGAGACGAAAATCTCCCTCCTTCTTTGTCAAATCAGATTCTGCATCTGTGGAGGCAAAGAGAAGTAAGCAAAATGTACCAGAGGAAGGGACAAGAAAAATTGATGCACCCCCTCCAGCTGCTGCTAAGAAAGTTGCCTAAAAGTCCCTTGTGGCTCTGAGCAAGGGGTTAGCTGCTTCTCCTCCAAGCGAGGTTATTGTTATTTCACCGACCAAGACAACATCCTTGGTTGAGAATGTTCCTGCTCCTACGAGGAGGTTAAAGAAAAGTTATGTGGAGAGACTAGTAGAAGCAGTCTCTCAGCCTTTAAATATTGAAGGTGGTATTCCCATCTTTGTCCCTCCGAGCTTTACTATGAGCTCGGTGAAGTCTTGGATTATTCCCGAGATCCAAGGTTTTGAAGACAGTCTTTCTCGGGATAGGGTTACTACCTTGGCAGCTCAACATATTGCCTCAGTAAGTATTACTAATCTAAGTTATCATTTTTCAATGCTATGTCCCTGCACTGACTTACAATTATTCTCTTTTTCTAGATGGTAACCTGTTTCAACACTATTCTGAAAAAGGATGAGGCCATCAAGGCCTCGAGATTCTCGGGAGGTGTAGAGGAAGCTTTTGTGGGTCTGACACAATCCTTAAAGGATTCCCGTCAGAAATATGATGAAGATAAAGTTTCTTGGGTGAAGCAACTAAAATCCATCGAGCAAGAGAGAGAAAAAGCTGGGGTGGCCTCTCAGGAGTTGGAGAGGAAAATGAAAGAATTTGGGAAGAAGAATAATGAGCTTGAGGAAAAGCTCAAAAATGATGGAAAGCTTGAGACCAAGCTCAAAACTGCTGAAGAGGAACTTGGCAGACTCCGTGAAGCTGATTGTCAGAAGGAAGAGGCAGAAGGGAAATTGAAAGCTACCGAGGAACTTCTTACTGAGAGGATTTCCTCGGAGAAGGTAAAGAGGAAACTTGCTGTTAAAAAGTCCTTTAGCGCTGGCTGGGATAAGGGATGGAACAAAGTCCTAGCTGCTATGTCCTTGCAGATGGAATTTGCTAGCCTCAAATACTTCAGAGATGGATGGGTTGCTGCTCTGCAGGAGTTAAAGGTCTCTGAGAATTCTGAACTTTTTTAGTGCCATGTTCATGGTCCTCCTCCCTCCATAGCGAAGAAGAAGAGTACGAAGCTGCCTCTGAAGAGTCTTCAATGATGATTGGGGATCAAGTCCCTACTATTGAACTTCGCTACGAGTAGTCTCAGCCAACCAACATGTCTACCGATCAGCTTTCTCTGCCCTCCGAGCAACCTACCTCTTCGTCCAAGCCTCCCGAGGAAGTCTTAGGAAGCAAAGAGAAGGTGTAGAGTTGTTCGAACCTTTTTCTTTAATTTTTATTATTTTATTGAATGTAATTTTGGTCCATGTACTTCTTTTTGTGATGTAATAAAATTTGAAGTTTTGGTCGTGCATCTTAACTCCCTTTTTCTTGCTCTGCTCCTACTATCAATCCATTTTATTCTTCTTGATCTGTCTGCTTTCTTATTGATTCTTTATATCTCTCTTTTTTGCTAGTTTATGGCCAGGATAGAACTATTATCATCTCATGATACAGAACTAATGAAGAAATGTAATGAGTACTTCATAGCTGGTCATGCAGACTTGAATGAAGCTCAAATCATCGACATTCTTGGCCCAGATGCTTCTGAACGAGCAGTAGAGGACTACCAGTATTTGAAATGCTTGATCGACCATGTAGTTGCCAATAATGTGGCATATTATGAGATGATTTAAGACCTCTAGTTACCATCGAAGAGATTCAACAACAATATAAGGAGTCTACTTCCCTTTTGCACCAGGGGTATGAGAAAAAGTATCAGCAACTAAATGCTGACAAAGGATATGATAAGTTCATCGCTGCTTATGATAAAAAGGAGAGGACTCTGAAGATCAAGGTTGAAGAGCATAGACAGATCACGAAACTGCTGAAGCAGGAAAATAATAACTTGCAAGGAGAGATATCCCAACTGAAATCTGCAGCATCTACCTTGGGAGCCTTGGTCCCTATCAACGACGAAGGTTTCTCCTTCTTGGAAGTCGAGAATGCCAATTTGAGACATGAATTGGAAACCTTAAATAGGATTGGACCCTCTACCTCTGCTCGGGGACGAGCAAAGGCTGCTCGGGTTACTGTTGAAGAAGCTAGAACGCAGGCAGCCTTGGAGAATCAGGCCTTCCAGTTGATGGCAAAGAATCAAGCTTTGTCAAAGATGTCCAAGAAGATTCTGAACCTCAACGAGAAGCTCTCTACACAAAATTCTGCCTTGGAGAATAAAGAACTTTTATTAAAGAACCTCCATGATCAATTGGGGAGGTTAACCTACCAGTTTCACAAACAACCCAGAGAGTTCTGGAGGGCTGGTTATAATGAAGCCCTCTATCATCTAGATGACCGAATCTAGAATGAAAATAATGAGGGTTACAAGCAGGGATGGCTGAATGCACTGGGGGTGTTAAAATTGGAACAGGTCCACTATCTTTGGGATTACAATGACCTTGGGTTACTCGAGTTGCCACTGCCACCTTTCAAACTTGATATGAGCTGGATTCCAGCTCGGGCGATTCCGCAGTGCTTAATCTCCAAGTATCTCGAAGACTACAGTCTTCATTCTAATTTTGAGATATCTCGCCCAAAGCACTTACTTAATCGGCCATCAGTGATGAATGTCAGGATGCTTAGAGACCTGAACTTCATAAATTCTCCTTACGCCTTAGATGATCCTCCTGCTGGAATAGAACCCGTTTCAAAGGCAGAAGGGAAAAAGCCAATAAAATAAGATTTTTGTTGTAATAATTTCTCATGTAATATGTAATTTGTTCTCATTTTAATGAAGAAACCCTTTTAGTTTTCCCTGCAATCTTGATTGTCATTACTTTATGAAACATCTATTTTATTTACTGAAGAATGTGTATGTATATCTGTAAAAAGACAAAAATATTTTGTGTTATTTTATATTGCCGACCAACTGGAGTTGGTGAAAATTTATTGTTGACTATCCTGAATTGGTGATAATTATCTGACAACCAACCAGAGTTGGTGATATTTTGTTTCCCGACTAACTTAAAGTTGGTGGTAATTTAAAATGTCACAAGTAAAGAAATTCTGTTTTATTTTTTGATTACAGTGACTTATCACTTTTTAATTCTAAGCCATGAAATGATTTTCATCCCATGATCCTGCTTTGTTTAACCAACTGTTCCCGACCAACCAGAGTTGGTGGATTTTTATTCCCGATCAACCGTAGTTGGTGGATTTCTATTCCCGACCAACCAGAGTTGGTGGATTTCTATTCTCGACCAACTGTAGTTGGTGGATTCTTATTCCCGACCAACCATAGTTGGTGGATTTTCGTTCTCGACCAACCGTAGTTGGTGGATTTTTATTCCCGACCAACCGTAGTTGGTGGATTTCTATTCCCTACCAACCGTAGTTGGTGGATTTTTATTCCCTACCAACCGTAGTTGGTGGATTTTTATTCCCGACCAACCGTAGTTGGTGGATTTTTATTCCCGACCAATCGCAGTTGGTGGATTTTTATTCCTGACCAACCGTAGTTGGTGGATTTCTATTCCCGACCAATCGTAGTTGGTGGATTTCTATTCCCGACCAACTGTAGTTGGTGGATTTCTATTCCCGACCAACCGTAGTTGGTGGATTTTCATTCTCGACCAACTGCAGTTGGTGGATTTTCATTCTGGACTTGATGTGTAGTGTGTAGCACTAGTATTCACAAAAAATTTCAACAAAAGGAGAGAATTGGGAAAAACATCCAAATCTTTATTTATATTGAAGAAAACTGCATTACATAGGGATTGAACTACTGATAATATTTGCGCAAATGCTCTGCGTTCCATGCATTCTTAAACTCCTCTCCTTCTAAGGTTTCAATCCTATATGTCCCTGGTCGAACAACTTCTGTTACTCTGTAGGATCCATGCTAGTTAGCTTCCAGTTTGTTGTGTTTTTGAATTACTTTCTTTAGCACATAGTCCCCTTATTTTAAATCACATTTCTTTACTCTCCTGTTGTAGAACAGAGCTGTTCGTTGTTGGTATGCAGCATTCCTGATTGCTGCTTCTTCTCTAACTTCCTCAAGCATATCCAAATCTAATCTTCTCATCAAGTCACTGATAGGAGAATTGAAATTCAGCACCCTGTGTGTGGGGAGGCCCAGCTCGGCAGGTATAATAGCTTCACTTCCAAATGCTAGCATGTATGGAGATTTTCCTATTGCTGCTCGTGGTGTAGTACGACAAACCCACAACACGGAATGCAGCTCGTTGATCCAATTTTCTTTCGCATCATCCAGTCTTTTCTTCAAACCATTCGGCAGCGTTCTGTTTGTCACCTCAGTTTGTCCATTGCTCTGGGGATGGCCTGGTGCAGAGTGGGTTTTCAATATGTTTGACTGATGACAATATGCAGTGAACTCCTTGTTATCAAATTGAGTTCCATGGTCTGTGATTAATGCATGAGGAAGACCATATCTACAAATGATGTTGTTCCATATAAATTGATACACCTTATCATATGTCATATCAATAAGGGGATCAACTTCCACCCACTTAGTAAAGAAATCCACCACGACCACGAGATATTTAAATCTTCCCGTGATCGTTGGAAGTGGCCCGACCAAGTCAATTCCCCACATGGCAAATGACCAAGGGGAAGTAATGGGTGTTAACAATGCTTGGGGAGTTCTTCGGTTAGAGGAGAGGCGTTGACATTTATCACATTTTTTTGGCATAGGCTATATAATCAGCCCTCATCGTTGGCCAATAGTATCCTTGCATCATTATTCTTTACAAAAGCGTCTGACCTGCTACATGGGCTCCACAGGAACCTTCATGGACCTCTTTAATCAAGTCTTCCACCTCGGAGGAATGCACACATCTTTGCAAACCTGCTATAATTCCTCGTCTATATAGAATACCATTAGTCAGTACATAACGAGCAGCTTTAAACTTCAGTTTCTTGGCTACGAGCTTATCAGTTGGTAATACCCCTTCCTTAATGTATGCCCTGATGGGATCCATCCAAGATGGTCCTAAATCAAGAGTAATGAAGTTCATTATCATATCTTCATCAATGCTCCTGCTAGCCAAAATTTCTATTGGGATTGTTCTTCGTAGCTCGGTGCGTGTGGCTGAGGCTAACCGAGCTAAAGCATCTGCTCTTGCATTCTCCAATCTTGGTGTTCTAATTAACTATACTGCATTAAAGCTCGATACAATCTCCATTGTTTTTGCATAGTACTTGATCATCAATTCTCCCTTTGTTGCGTACACTCACAGCATTTGATTTACGATCGACTGTGAGTCACTAAATACAATGATCTGCTCTGCCCCCATGGTTTTTGCTAAACTAAGACCTGCAATCATAGCTTCATATTCAGCCTCATTATTAGAAGCCTTAAATTGAAAGCGCAGAGCATACTCCACATCGACCTCATCTGGGTTATTTAAAATAATCCCTGCCCCACAGCCTGTATTACAAGATGATCCATCCACATACAGATTCCATATAGGTACTTCATCCTCAAATTTTTGATCGAATAAAGTTCCTCGATGAAATATTTGTTGCTTCTTTGTATCCTTCCCTAGCATTTTTTACTGCTCGTCGACCATCTCCTCTTGCTCGTCGACCGACTAAAGTTGGTCAGAATTTAAATTTGATGATCCTGTAACATCCACAGGTTGTTCGGTATTCAGCTTTTTCTCCTCGGAGGTGTCGGGATACGTGAATTCTGTGATAAAATATGTTACTACTTGCCCTTTAAGCGACGACCTAGGTTCATAGATTATGTCATATTCACCAAGTTCTACTGCCCAATACATCAATCTCCCTGATTTTTCTGGTTTATGAAGAGCTTGTTTCAACGGCATATCGGTAAACACAATTATGGTATGAGCTTGGAAGTATGCCCTCATTCTTCTACTCGCTTCGATCAACGCTAGTGCTAACTTTTCTAATCTTGGATATCTGATCTCTTCTCCTCGGAAGGCATTGCTAGTGTAATAAATTGGTTTTTGTACTCCATCCTCCATTCTTATCAATGCCGAGATAACTGCATTCTCTGAAACTGCCAGATATAAGTACAATCTTTCTTCCATCACTGGCCTGGACGATAGTGGAGGTGCTCCCAAGTATTTCTTCAATTCTTGAAAAGCCTTCTCGCATTCATCATTCCATTCAAAAGTCTTTCAGAGTGTTTTGAAAAATGAGACGCATCTATCAGTTGCTCGTGACATAAATCTGTTAAGTGCTGCAACTCGCCCTGTGAGACTTTGCACTTCCTTCTTCATCGTTGGAGATCGCAGCCCCAATAGAGCCTTGATCTTTTTAGGGTTTGCTTAAATACCTCATTGGTTGACAATATACCCGAGGAACATGCCTTCTCGTACTCCAAATATGCACTTGGTATATTTATCTATTCGATCAAAGGTCTGACTTAGATCAATTAGATGATCAGTAGCTTTCTTGCTCTTCGTCAGCATATCATCAACATATACCTCCATATTGTGACTGATTTGCTCTGCAAACACCTTGTTCATCAGCTGCTGATATGTTGAACCTACATTTTTCAAACCAAAAGGCATAAAATTATAATAATAAGTTCCCCTAGGGGTAATAAAAGAGGTACTCTCCCTGTCTTCAGGTTTCATTTTAATTTGGTTATAGCCAGAATAGGCATCCATGAAGCTTAATAGCTCCTGTCCCGAGGTACCATCCACTAATTGATCAATTCGAGGCAAAGGAAAATAATCCTTTGGGCATGCCTTGTTGAGGTCGGTGAAGTCTACACACATCCTCCACTTGTTGTTGTTCTTCTTCTTCACCATCACCACATTGGCTAACCAGTCTGGATATTTGACATCTTCAATAAAGCAAGCTTTCTGGAGCTTCTCGACTTCCTCTTGTATAACTTGGTTCTTTTCAGGGCTGTACACTCTTCTTTTCTGCTTTACTGGCTTGATTTCCTTGTTCACATTGAGCTCGTGACACAAGAAATTTGGGTCTATTCTTGGCATATCTTCGTGGTTCCATGAGAAAGTTTATTTTCTGCTTTTTAGGAAGGCTATCAGTTCCTGTTTTAGTGAGGCTTCCAACAATGACCCGATTTGAGTTGTTCGTTCTGGGTGTTTATCGTCCAGAATGGCATTTTCAGTAGCTTCCACCACCTAACCTTTTATGAGATGCGACTCGTCTCTAGGATCTAACGTTTCAATTTCTGCACCTTCATCCACTTGATAGGTAATAGTTTTTTTCCTAGATTCCTTCCTGCTCGGTAGATGAATAGTATCATTCCCGAGCTACTTTTTGGTCACCCTTCACAATTCTTACTCCAAAGTTGGTTGGCAATTTTAGGCATTGATGTACAATAGATGGTACTGCTTCGAATTTCTTCAATCCTACTCTTCCCATGATGATATTGTAAGCTGATTGAACATTCTTATCCATCACAAAAAAGCGCAATCTTTCTGTTCGACAAGCAGGCCATGTCCCGATGAACATATCCAACTTGATCGTCCCAAGTGGAAAAACTTTCTCACCAGTAAAACCGAGGAGGGGCCTGTGATAAGGTTCCAACTGAGACAATTTTAAATTTAAGCTATCAAAGCATGAGTAGAACATGATATCCACCGGGCTACCATTATCCACCAGTACTCTTGAGATCATTACTTCCTTCATCCTCATTTTGATCACCAATGGATCATCATGAGGATATAACACACCTGCGAGGTCGTTCTTGGAGAAACCCATGACTAGGTTTTCTTTGTTTACCTTCCTCGGGCGATCATCCTCAGCTAGATTTATTCGTTGAATGTATGAACAAGCTTGAGCCTCATTAAGGTAAGCTTTCCTCTCTACAGTAAGGTCTCCACCTCCTGCATCTCCACCTGTAATAACATTACAATCAACCGATCCAAAATAAATTGAAAATACCTTACGTTCTGGCTATCTTGGTCTTTTGGAGAGGTCGGGGTCATCTTCAAGATCATCTTCATGATCTCTTTTCTTATTTTCTACTGCTCAACGAGGAGATCTAGATCTCTGTCTTGCTCGGTTGTTGTTCTTTCCTTCATTTCTACAATCAACATACTTGGCCAGCTTTCCTCGTCTGATGAGTGCTTCAATTTCATTCTAAAGAGCTATGTAATTTTTGGTCGTGTGACCATAGTCTTTATGGAACTCGTAATATTTGGCCTTATTCCTCTTGTCAGGATTTGTCTTTATTTTCTCTGGCCAGTTTAGCTCCTCGCTGTTCTTGATTTCTTCCAAAACGTGGTTTATGTCTACTTTCAAAGGAGTATAATTTCCAAATTTCTTCAACATTTCCCATGATGGATTTGCTTTCGATTGCTTATTACCCCCATTGTTCTTCTTCTCCTTCTTCTCAACCTTCTCGATCTCGAATTTGGTCTCCTTAGTGTCTATATTCTTCTTCGCAGCCATAGCTTCCTCGGCATTCATGATTTTGGCTGCTTTTGCCATTAGTTTTACATGGTCCTAGGCGGATCTTTGGCCAAAGTGTAGTACAATTTATTTGGCAATAGTCCACTCATCAAAGAAGTAATTGCTGTCTTCTCCTCGTAATCAATAACTTCAAGCTTCTCGTTATTGAAACGAGTTATGTAATCCTTGGTGCTCTCACCTGCTTTTTGTCTAACACTTAACAAGTGTGCTACTCGTTTAACTGATTTTGATCTAAAATAGAAATTTCCAATAAAGAGCTCGGTCAGTTGAAAGAAAGTTTAAATCTTCCCCCGAGGAAGATTATTGTACCATATTTGAGCAGATTCAGTAAGAGTTCTCGAAGATGCTCGGCATCTCATCTCATCTGGCACGGCATAGATATCATCAGCAGCTTGGTATTGTTCTATATGAAGGACAGGGTCAGTTTTTCCATCATATTTAGGGGTCACAACAGGTGCTTTGAACTTTTATGGTGTGGGAAAATCCACAATTGCCTGGATAAAAGGTGTCCCTTGGATAAAAGTTCTTTGTAGAGGATTCTTGGCCTTAACCATTTCCCCTAGTCTATTCTCTAACCTTTGAATAGAGCCTTTCCATGCATCATGTCCCTCCTCGGGCCTGTTGGTCCGAGCAACTGATCATGTTGAATTTGCTTCCCGGGATCTTTCATTACATGCAGTTGGTCGTGATTCGGCAGAACCTTCCCTTAGGTCGGATGGTCATTGCAAGTTCCTCAACACGATCTTAGGAGGACTTTTATTCCTCCTAGGGCCCAAACGATCAAAAGGAGAGACCCTACTCAACCTTTCAAGAGAACTTGTTCTTTCTGGAGATAGAGTGATGTTTTGTTGAGTATCTGTAGCTCGTACCGAGGAAGTACGCCCGGGATGATAAGAAGGATCGTGAGATCTCTCAGTATGATATGAATCGGTGCGTTTGGATCGAGATTCCTCTGAGAGTAACGTTCGCCTAGAAGGTAACCGTGTATTTATTTGAATGCTTCGTTGTCCTGAATGAGCAGATACTTCACCCTGGACAGTTTGTATGAGTTGTCACATAGTTTCTTGTATGGCCGTCTGGCCCTGGACCAAACTAGCCATTATTCCAGCCAGATCTTGAGCATTTGGGGGAGTGGAAGATTAGGGGGGTTTCCAGCGTTTCGATTACTGGATTCAGGATTATCAGCCATTGATGATGAACAGTTTTGATGAAAAACGATAATTACAGTCGTTTTCCACAGACGACGTCAATATGTTGATGTAAAAAATTAGATTATCTCTAATTATTTAATCACAGATAAAAATAAACAAGACAAAAGAATTTTTAAAGTGGTTCAGCCTTGAAAGAATGGCCTACGTCCACTATTTTGTTATTACTGACTGTGTGGAATTCTCGATAATAGATTTTACCAAGAAATTCCGAGTCTCCTGCTAATAAGGAGGTTACAATGTATTTATAGCCTTGAGACTATACAAATGAAAGGACAATTCGCTGTTCTCTAGTAGACATGTACATCTGTATGATAATAATAATAATCATTTAATGTGCAGTCATTATCTTAATTATTCGGATATAAATGCTCCCTACGAGATGCAACTCAGACCGCCTAAGTAGCTCGGTATACATGAGTTTCTCGGTACAATAAAGTTCCTTGAAGAACACTTGCTGCTCGGAGCGCTTGAGTTGGTCGGGGAGGTTGAGTTCCTCGGAGTCAAAGTGCTGTCCAAAAAAATGTTTGTGGGTGCCATGTAGATTGACACGTGTCTCCACATAATTGGTCCACGTCAGCAGACTAAATTTGGTATCAACAGCCCACATAGCAAAAGGCAAGAGAAAGGTGGAGGAGGTGTTCAAACCTCCTCGAACTTGTAAAAAATGATCCTACTCGATGGGAAAGTTATTTGTCATTTTTAACGGTTTACACGAGCTGTGTTTTGGGATGGGAGCACCGACTCGGCACCAATGTGTTTTTTGGTGGATGAGTCCCACATCATTGAACATGTTGAGGAACCAGAGGAAGCTTTTGAATGCATGAAAGATGGACCTAGGGAACATCTACAAGAGTTAGAGGAGATCAAACTGGGAGTAGAAGGGGGTGAAGGTATACCCATTCTAATTTCCATGAGTCTGAACCAAAAATAGAAGGAAGATCTCATTGTCCTTCTCGAAGATTTGACCACCGTGTTTTCATGTATACGGAGATAATATGGATAGTTCTAGAGGTGAGCTCTCACAGATTGAATGTTCTTCCTAATGCTCATTCAGTAAGGCAAGCAACATGCACATAGAAAGCTAACCTCGACCTAAAGATAAAAGTGGAGGTGGAGAATGTTTTGGCAGGAGGGTTCATGAAACCTATTCAGCACCCTGTGTGGCTTTCCAGCATAGTACCCGTGGTAAAAAAGGACAAAATCCAAATCCAAATTTATGTGGATTTTCATGACTTGAATCGGGCATGCCCTAAGGATGAGTTTCCTTTACCCAACATAGACATCTTAGTTAACTCTACCTCAGGCCATGAGATGTATAGTTTCATGGATGGGAATATCGGCTATAATCAGATTAAGATGGACCCGATGAACGCAGAGAAGACTTCCTTTCACACGCCATTATGAAATTTCCACTACACAGTCATGCCATTAGGATTGAAGAATGCTTAGGCCACGTACAAAAGGACCTTGATGGCAATCTTTCATGATTTGTTTCATGACATACTAGAATTTTATGTGGACAATCTAATGGTAAAGTCCAAAAAATAAAGCAAGCACAAGCAGGACCTCCTTAGAGTGTTTGAGAGGTGTCGTAGGTATAAGATATAGATGAACCCCTCAAAGTGTGCCTTCGGGGTCACCGCCGAAAAGTTTTTGGGATATGTTGTGAATAGGCAGGGAGTTAAAGTTGATGCAGAGAAGATGAAGGCCATAGTGATGATTCCACTCTTAAAGAGTTAGATGCAGCTCAAGAGCTTCTTAGGAAAAGTATCCTACTTGAGAAGGTTCATACCTGAACTAGCTAGGTGACTCACCCATTTACACCACTTCTGAAGGAAAACGACAAGTGAACCTGGGTGGAGGAACATAAGAGAGCATTTGAAAAGATTAAATAAATTTTAGCCTCTCCATCCACGATGATCCCACATGAGGCTGGGGCACCGCTTCTGCTTTACCTCACCTCAATGAAAAAGTCCATAGGGTCCCTGCTCGCCCATTAAAAGGAAGGAGTAAAAGAGCCAACGTACTACTTGTCAAGTGTAATCTCAGGGACAGAGTCCAGATACAAAAATGTGGAGAAACACTACCTCGCCCTAGTTTTTGTGGCTTAAATGTTGATACACTACTTGCTAGCCTTTATAGTGCACATAGTCACCAAGTGTGACCCTATTAAGTACCTCTTAGCAAGGATGGTACCTGTAGGACGAGAAAGAAGATGATTTTTGATTTTGTCAGAATATGATTTAAAATTCATAGTGCCCAAAGCCATCAAAAGTCAAGCACTAGCAGATCTGTTGGCCCATTTTCTCAGTGGAAACTTTGATCCCCCCAGTGAAGTGTTACTTGGGGAGAATTTCCAGGCATGCATGGCAGAATAAATGGAGAAGTGGTCAATGGAGGTTGATTTATTGCCTAAGGCGCAAGTGTTGCGGGCATCATACTCTCGAACAGTAAGGAGAAGATCACCCTCTCTTTCAAGTTAGACTTCAAATGCTTAAATAATGAGGCTGAGTATGAAGCTTTCATTCTGGGAATATTGGAAGCACTCTGAATGAGCATCAGAGTATTATGCATCCGGGGGGGAATCTAACCTAGTGGTGAAATAGGTAAATAGGTAGTTTTCTCTCAAACATGCTATCTTGGCACCCTATAGATACATCATCCAGAGATTGTTGGGATTATTCCTGGAAGTAACTATTGAGAGACATGCAAGAACAATGAATAGTCACCCCGTTGGACTAGCTACAATAACACATAAGTTAGACATGGACGAGATAGAAGCAACGATCATAGTGCGATGGAGAATAATGCTTACCATAGTGAAGACTTTGTTCCTAAGCAATGAGCCAGAAGATTGGAGGCACCTTATTATGCAGCATCTAGAGACAAGAGAGGGGATAATGAAGATGTTAGAGTTGGATAACTACCACATGCTACAAGGAACACTGCACTTTAAGAGCCCTGGAGGGTTCTTAGCGAGGTGTGTTGGGGAACAAGAAGCTAAAGAGAGGTTGGCAGAGATGCATGAAAAGCATTGTGGGGAGTTTGATATCTCAATTTATCATCGATTACAGCGGGGGGCCTACAATTGGCACACCATGAGTGCAGAGGCTACTCATCTTCAACAAGGTTAGTTAAGGTGCTAAAACCATTTTGACCAGCCAGTAGGACCCGATTTCGTGTAGGCCTTCGAAGATTGGAGGCAACCATACATAGAGTACGTAAAAGACGGTGAGTTGCCCACGAAGAGAGTGGATGAAATTTTATTCGAAAGAGGGTAGCCCATTTTTATGAAGTGGAAGGAGAGATCTACAGGAAAGGCTATAATGAGAATGTACTGAAGTGCATATTTAAGGAAGACACAGAGAGATTGTTGAAGGAAGCTCATGACCCCTCCCACATGGGAGGAGACAAACTGCATGATTAGCTACTGATGTTGGGGTACTGTTGGTAGGTTGACTCCATTAGTTATGTGAAGAAGTGCAGATCTTGCCAAGTACATGGCAACATGGTGCATGCCCCTTCTATCAACTTACAAAGCCTAGTATCTCCCTACCCTTTCCACACATGGGCATTCGATTTAGTGGGCAAGATCAGCCTAGCCTCTTACGGCAAATCTTTCATCATTATAGCTATGGAATCATATACCAACACTACACGACTTGGGCCGTGACCCACTCCATATTTGGCGTGACCATATTTATTACCACACTAAATTATCGATGCTCTGAAAGTGGTCATGGCCCAAGTCCGTGACCACAGTGGTCGCGGACTTGGGCCGTGACCAGGTCGTGACCATCTTGGTGCCAAACTCATGCCAAAATTCCCTCCAAGCTTGGTTGCGGATGGGTCACGGCCCAAGTTCATGACCCATGGCATGAGGAAGAAGTGAGTGCACACATTAAGGGTCACGACCCTAAGCCGCGATAATTTTTGGGCGTGGGTCACGGGTATGGGACGTGACCATACCTCATTCAAGCACTATAGGGTGGATGAGAAGGGTCGCGCGTCACAGATCGAGGGTCACGGCTTTGGGCCGTGACCATGTCTTGGTATGGGTCACGGCTACGGGACGTGACCATACCTCATTTGATAGCTGCTGTAGGTCGCGCAAGGGGGTCACGGCTGTAGGCGGTTACCATTCTTCGTCAATCAGGTCACAGGCAGAGCTCCAAGGGTGTGGTGGGTTGCGATGGTAGGTTAAGGCTTTAGGCCGTGACCAGGTCATTCCTAAAAAATAAAGAGGTGCGCTAATTTCATTTTCTCTCTGTCTCGTCAGATGTTGATGACCTAGAGATAAAAAATAAATATTCTCTCTCATCAATCGGTTGGAGTTCTAAGGAGGTTAGTCAAACACATGTATTCCTCATCTCCTCCCTAGCAGCAGCCGCCCCAGCTCTGCCCTAGCTCTCTCCCAGGTAAATTTTATTCTTTTTCTCCATTAATTTATGTAGATTCAATTAATATATGTATATACAGTTTACATGTCTTTACAATTTATACACAGTATATATAGATAATTTATATGATTTGAATTTGGGATAATATTGTGGCAGAGCTAATGTAAAAGTAAAAATAGTGTGAGATAATGTTTTTAAAACTTTAGTCTTATAACCTACTAGGTTGTTAATATTAGTAAAAAAAACTTTGGGTAAGCCAATTTATTTCACATATTTAGATTTTAGGATGTTAATATTCATATTAATCGATTTTAGCTGAACTTCTAGAGCTGTTTTAGTATATTTGGTATTTTAGTCCTAATTTTTATTTTTATCGTTTTTTCCCTTTTTGTATTATATGGTTAATGGAAAACCTCGTAGAAAGTACATTATAGGAAATGGTTGCAGAGTTGATTACTCAAGTTCCTGAATCTACTAGGTCTCTTTTGAGGCAGATTGAAACTATGCAGGTTTATAAGTAAATTATATTTACATTTGTTTCTTGAATATCATGATATAATATTCTAACTTTACAATCATTTTCTTTGTTTCATGTTCCTGACTTGAGTCCTTTCTCTCCTGGATTAACCAGACCCTCATAGTGCCCCTGAAATTAACCTAATCATACCCTCATAGTGCCCCTGGAATTAACGATTCAGGGGGAATATGTCGTCATAGTGACCCTCATATTTTAACGGCATATTGTCCCTGAAATTAATGGAGTGTTTAAATTAACTAATTATTTTAACGGAGTGTAAATATTTTTTCAGATTTGGTATTTCACAGCGAGTGAGCATCCGGATAGGGGTGCAACGCTACTACCTACACATATCATGGTAAACTTTATGATATTTCTTATTTGTTCATCCAATTTTATAGAAAATGAATGATCACATACATTATTACATACCAATTAGATACCAGTTCTTTATTACATACCAATTCTTCATTACACACCAGGTACTCTTTACTTTAACTAAAGTAGTTATATAATTGATATACATTATCTATTAAATCTTTTAGATGATAGAAGGAGTACGGGATAATTATTGGTTTTGTTTGGTGTTGTTGCATAATTATTCGTTGTTGACTTGTTGTTGGATAGTATGTTAGAAGGGGTATGAGATAATTAGAAGGAGTACGGGATACGACGTAACTTGCTAATGTCTATACTTAAACTTGTAAGGACATTTTTCTCATGTCCGAAATGTTTCATTTATTTATGTCGTACGCCACTACATTTGGCACGTCACCTCACGATCTCACATGAAGGCCTCTATCTGAATTCCGGGAATCAAGCATGCATTATCTCCACTAATATGTCCCTCATCTGCATCAACGACTTCACGTTCCTTGATTGTAGGCTCGTAATGCAAGTGGAACGCAAGAGAAGCCAAATCAGTGAAACAAGGCATGATAGGGATGTTCAAGGGAAAATTGATAATTTTACAGACACCGTCCGGAGGACCGGTCAACTGAAAAGTTTAAGAGCTTGCCGCAACAAAGATACTGGAAGAAACGACACCTCAATCCGAGCTACGGTGAACAAGTTATGGCCCGTTGAAAATGGAGATATGTTCATTGAAAATTCTGGGAATTTTTCTAAGTGTTTAAGCACCTGTTCCCAGCACACTTTCCCGAACCCAGCTTGGAACCGGTTCGGGGGGGCGAACCAGTTCGTAGGGGTACCCGAACCGGTTCGGGGTACCTGTACGCTGGATAGAATTTCAGCAGTTTAAAATCGTGGGTCTCTTCATGTATTTCCCTATAAATACCAACTTCGGGAGAGTTGTTTTGCAAGACTTTAGAAGACGTTTTTGAGAGTCCAAATACATCTAGTCTTCATATTTTTGAGTCCCAAGACTCATGTTTTGATTCACACAATTGCCAAACCTTTGTGAATCTTTTTGGTAACCCAAGAACACAACTTTGGTTTGTTCAACCCTTGTGGAGAAGCCGTTTCTCTTCTTCATTGCAGCCCTACTGGAAAGGGATAGTTCCAGCCGCGACTACAGAATCCGATACCCGAGGGTAATTCTTAGTCAACTTGTATTTTCATTGTAATCCGATTGTAAGCCGTCTTCTTACAAATTATAGTGAAAATAAATGGTTTTGCCCCTGTGGGGGATTTTTCCTTAAATTTATTTGTTTTATCCTGCATGCTATATTTTATTTGATAAATCATCTAGATGCATGTCTTAGGGTTTAACTAAAATTTGGGTTTAATTAAAATTGGTTTTTATTTGAGAAGTCACAATATTTCCGCTGTAGATGCACTCTCAAAACTTAAAAACATAGCACCAACACCTCTCATGGGACCAATGTAACACGTAGGAACTGACCCCGTGGTCACGGGACTCCCGGTTTGAGAATACGACAATAATTTAAAAATACTAGGACTTAAGCTTAAAAACAAGGCGTTAGATAGCAAAAATACAAAACAACCCTCGTACGGACCCGTGAGAGGCACCAGCACCTCTCACGGGACCAATGTAACACGTAGGAATAGACTGCGCGATCACGGGAATCCTGGTTTGAGAATACGACGATAATTTTAAAATATGAGGACTTAAGCTTAAAAACAAGACGTTAGATGGTGAAAATCCGAAACAATCCCCGAACGGCCCCGTGAGAGGCACCAACACCTCGCACTGGAGCAATGTAACTCGTAGGAACTGACCGCGTGATCATGGAACTGTTGGTTTGAGAATACGAAGATAATTTGAAAGTATAAGGAATTAGGTTTAAAAACATGGCCTTAGATTGCCAAAATTGGAAATAGTCCCCGAACGGCCCCGTGAGAGGCACCAACACTTCACACGGGACGAATATAACTCGTAGGAACTGACCGCGCGATAACGGGACTCCCGATTTGAGAATAGGATAATAATTTGCATATATAAGGAATTAGGCTTAAAAAATGGCGTTAGAGAGAAAAACCCGGATACAACCCCCGAATGGCCCCATGAGAGGCACTAACAACTTGCACGGGACCAATGTAACTCGGAGAAACTGACCGCACAGTCGCAGGACTCTCATTTTGAGAATATGACGATAATTTTCATATTTCTAGATTTAGGCTTAAAAACCTGGCTTTAGAGGGTGTAAACTCAAAACAGCCCCCGAACGGCCCAGTGGGTGGTACTAACACCTCCCACGACACCAATGTGACTCGTAGAAACAGACCGCGCAGCCGCGGGAAGCCCGATTTGAGAATACGATGATAATTTGCATATTTCTAGACTTAGGCTTGAAAACATGGCATTAGGGGGTGAAAACCTGAAACAGCCCCCGAACGGCTCCGTGGGTGGCACCAACACCTCCCATGGGGCCAATGTGACTCGTAGAAACTGACCACGCAGCCCCGGAACTCTCGATTTAAGAATACGATGGTAATTTGAATATTTCTAGACTTACGCTTAAAAACATGGCGTTAGTGGGTGAAAACGCGAAACAATACCTGTACGGCCCCATGGGTGGCACCACCACCTCCCACGGGACCAAAGGGAGTTGGAACTGATCGCGCAGCCCCGGGACTCTCGATTTGAGAATACAACGGTAATTTGAATATTTTTAGACTTAGTCCAAACAAGGCGTTAGTGGGGGAAAACTCGAAACAACCCCCGAACGACCTCGTGGGTGGCACCAAAACCTCTCATGGGACCAATGTAACTCGAAGGAACTGACCACGCAGGCGCGGGACTCCCGGTTTGAGAATACGACGGTAATTTGCAAATTTTGAGACTTAGGCTTAAAAACATGGCATTAGAGGGTGAAAACCCAAAATAGCCCCCGAACGGCCCTATGGGTGGCACCAACACCTCCCACGGGACCAATGTGACCCGTAAGAACTGATCGCGCAGCCGCGGGACTCTTGGTTTGAGACTATGACGATAATTTGCATATTTCTAGACTTAGGCTTAAAAACATGGCGTTAGGAAATGAAAACCCGAAACAGCCACCGAACGGCCCCGTGGGTGGCACCAACACCTCCCATGGGACCAATGTGACTCGTAGGAACTGACCGTGAAGCCGCGGGACTCCCGGTTTGAGAATACGACGGTAATTTGCATATTACTAGACATAGGCTTAAAAACATGGCGTTAGTGCGTGAAAACTCGAAACAACCCTCGAACGGCCCCGTGGGTGGAACCAACACCTCCCACGGGACCAATGTGACTCGTAGGAACTGACCCCGCAGCCCCGGAACTCCTGATTTGAGAATACGACAATAATTTGAATATTTCAAGACTTAGGCTTAAAAACATGGCGTTAGTGGGTGAAAACATGAAACAACCTCCGTACTGCCCCGTGGGTGGCACCAACACCTCCCACGGGACCAATGTGACTCGTAGGAACTGACCGTAAAGTCACGGGACACTCGGTGTGAGAATACGAAGATAATTTGCATATTTCAAGACTTAGGCTTTAGATGGTGAAAATCCAAAATAGCCCCGAACGGCCCCATGGGTGGCACCAACACCTCCCACGGGACTAATGTGACTCATAGGAACTGAACGCATAGCCCCGGGACTCCCGGTCTGAGAATACAATGGTAATTTGAATATTTCTAGACTTGGGCTTAAAAAGATGGCGTTAGTGGGTGAAAATGCGAAACAACTCCCGTAAGGCCCAGTGGGTGGCACCAACACCTCCCACAAGACCAATGTGAATCGTTGGAACTGACCGCGCAGCCTCGGGACTCTCAGATTGAGAATACGATGGTAATTTGAATATTTTTAGACATAGACTTAAACACATGGCTTTAAAGGGTGAAAACCCGAAACAGCCCCCGAACGGCCGCAAGGGTGGTACCAACACCTCCCACGGGATCAATGTGACTCGTAGGAACAGACCGTGCAGCCTCGGGACTCCCGGTTTGAGAATAGGACGATAATTTGAATTTTTTTAGACTTAGGCTTAAAAACATGGCTTTAGAGGGCGAAAACCCGAAATAGCCCCCGAACGGCCGCGTGGGTGGCACCAAAACCTCCCACGGGACCAATGTGGCTCATAGGAACTGACCGCGCGACCGTGGGACACCTGATTTGAGAATACGATGATAATTTGCATATTTTTAGACTTAAACAAAACAAGGCGTTAGAAGGTGAAAACTCAAAACAGCTCCCGAACGTCCCTGTGGGTGGCACCAACACCTCCCATGGGACGAATGTAACTCGTAGCAACTGATCGCACAGTCGCGGGACTCCCGGTTTGAGAATACGATGATAATTTGTGTATTTCTAGACTTAGGCTTAAAAACGTGGCTTTAGAGGGCGAAAACCCAATACAGCCCCCGAACGGCCCCGTGGGTGGCACTAACACCTTCCACGGGACCAATGTGACTCCTAGGAACTGATATGATGGTAATTTTCATATTTCTAGACTTAGGCTAAAAAACATGGCGTTAGTGCATGAAAACCTGAAACAGCCCCCGAACGGCCTTGTGGGCTGCACCAACACCTCTCACGGGACCAATGTAACTCATTGCAACTGACCGCGTAGCCCCGGAACTCCTGGTTTGAGAATACGACGTTAATTTGCATATTTCTAGACTTAGCTTAAAAACCTGGCTTTTAGAGGGTGAAAACCCGAAATAGCCTCCAACGGCCCTGTGGGTGGCCCAATACCTCCCACGGGACCAATGTGACTCATAAGAACTGACTGCGCAGCCGCGGGACTCCCGGTTTGAGAATACGAAGGTAATTTGTATATTTCTAGACTTAGGCTTAAAAATATGGCGTTAGTGCGTGAAAACCCGAAACAGCCCGTGAACGGCCCCGTGGGTGGTACCAACACCTCTCACGGGACCAATATAACTCGTAGGAAATGACCGCGCAACCCCGAGACTTTCGGTTTGAGAATACGATGATAATTTTCATATTCCTAGACTTTGGTTTAAAAACCTGGCTTTAGAGGGTGAAAATCCAAAACAGTCCCCACGCGGCCCTGTGGGTGGCACCAACACCTCCGACGGGACCAATGTGACTCGTAGGAACTGACCACGTAGCAGCGGGACTTCCGGTTTGAGAATACGATGATAATTTTCGTATCTCTAGACTTAGGCTTAAAAACATTGCATTAGGGGGTGAAAACCCGAAATAGCCTCCGAACGGCCCCATAGGTGGCACTAACACCTTCCACGGGACCAATGTCACTCGTAAGAACAGACCACGCAACTGTGGGACTCCCAGTTTAAGAATATGACGGTAATTTAAATATTTCTAGACTTAGGATTAAAAACATGACGTGGGAGGGTGAAAATGCAAAACAGCTCCTGTACGGCCCGTGGGTGGCACCAACACCTCCCACGGGACCAATGTAACTCGTAGGAACTGACCACGCAGCCGCGAAACTCCCGATTTGAGAATACGACAGTAATTCGCATATTTTTAGACTTTGGCACAAAAACATGGCGTTAGAGGGTGAAAACTCGAAATAGACCCGAACGACCAATGTAACTAGTTGGAACTAACCCCGCAGCTGTAGGACTCCCGGTTTGAGAATACGACGGTAGTTTGCATATTTTGAGACTTAAGATTAAAAACATGGCGTTAGAAGGTGAAAACTCAAAACAGTCCCTGAACGTCCCCATGGGTGGCACCAACACCTCCCACGGGAACAATGTAACTCGTAGGAACAGACCACGCAGCCGCGGAACTCCCAGTTTGAGAATACAACAGTAATTTTCAAATCTCTAGACTTAAACAAAACATGGCGTTAGAGGGTAAAACCTCGAAACAACCCCCGAACGTCCTCGTAAATGGCACCAACACCTCCCACGGGACCAATATGACTTGTAGGAACTGATCGCGCAGTCGCGGGACTCTCGGTTTAAGAATATGATGGTACTTTGCATATTTCTAAACTTAGGCTTACAAACATGGCGTTAGAGGGTGAAAACTCAAAACAGCACCCGAACGGCCCCATGGGTGGCACTAACACCTCCCACGGGACCAATGTAACTCGTAGAAACTGACCCCGCAACTGCGGGACTCCCATCTTGAGAATATGACGGTAATTTGCATATTTATAGACTTAGGCTTAAAAACATGGCGTTAGAGGGTGAAAACTCGAAACAGCACCCGAACGGCTCCGTGGGTGGCATCAACACCTCCTACGGGACCAATGTAACTCTTAAGAACTGATCCCGCAGTCGCGGGTCTCCCGGTTTGAGAATACGACAGTATTTTGCATATTTCTAGACTTAGGCTTGAAAACATGGCGTTAAAGGCTGAAAACTAGAAACAGCCCCCGAACGTCCCCGTGGGTGGCACCATCACCTCCCACGGGACCAATGTAACTCGTAGGAACAAACCCCGCAGTCGCGGGTCTCTCGGTTTGAGAAAATGACGGTAATTTGCATATTTATAGACTTAGGTTTACAAACATGGCGTTAGAGGGTGAAAACTCGCAACAGCCTCCGAACGACTCCGTGGGTGGCACCAACACCTCCCACTGTACCGAAGTAACTCGTAGGAATTGACCCCGCAGCCGCGGGACTCGCGGTTTGAGAGTGCGACGATAATTTGCATATTTCGAGACTTAGGCTTAAAAAAATGGCGTTGAAGGGTGAAACCTCGAAACTGCCCCCGAACCTCCCCGTGGGTGGCACCAACACCTCCCACGGGACCAATGTAACACGTAGGAACTGACCCCGCAGCCGTGGGTCTCTCGTTTTGAGATTAAGACGGTAATTCACATATTTCTAAACTTAAACAAAACATGGCGTTAAAAGGTGAAAACTCCAAACAGCCTCTGAACGTCCCCGTCGGTGGCACCAACACCTCCCACGGGACCAATGTCACTCGTAGGAAAAGACCACACAACCGCGGAATTCTCGATTTGAGAATACGACGGTAATTCGCATATTTTTAGACTTTGGCACAAAAATATGGCGTTAGAGGGTGAACACTCGAAATAGCCCCGAACGACCAATGTAACTAGTTGGAACTAACCCCACAGCTGTAGGACTTCCGGTTTGAGAATACGACGGTAATTTGCATATTTCGTGACTTAGGATTAAAAACATGGCGTTAGAAGGTGAAAACTCAAAACAGTCCCTGAACGTCCCCATGGGTGGCACCAACACCTCCCACGGGAACAATGTAACTCGTAGGAACAGACCACGCAGCCACGGGATTCTCGCTTTGACAATACGACGGTAATTTCCATATTTCAAGACTTAGTCTTAAAAACATGGTGTTAGAGCGTGAAAACTCGAAACAGCCCCCGAACGTCCCCGTGGGTGACAACAACACCTCCCAAGGGACCAACGTCACTCGTAGGAACTGACCACGCAGCCGCGGAACTCCCGGTTTGAGAATACGACAATAATTCGCATATTTTTAGACTTTGGCACAAAAACATGGCGTTAGAGGGTGAAAACTCGAAATAGCCCCGAACGACCAATGTAACTAGTTGGAACTAACCCCGCAGCTGTAGGACTCCCGGTTTGAGAATACGACGGTAATTTGCATATTTCGAGACTTATGATTAAAAACATGGCGTTAGAAGGTGAAAACTCAAAACAGTCCCTGAACGTCCCCATGGGTGGCACCAACACCTCCCACGGGAACAATGTAACTCGTAGGAACAGACCACGCAACCGCGGGATTCTCGCTTTGATAATACGACGATTATTTTCATATTTCAAGACTTAGACTTAAAAACATGGTGTTAGAGCGTGAAAACTCGAAACATCCCCCGAACGTCCCCGTGGGTGACAAAAACACCTCCCACGGGACCAATGCAACTCGTAGGAACTGACCACGTAGCCGCGGGACTCCCAGTTTGAGAATAAGACGATAATTTCCATATTTCTAGACTTTGGCTTAAAAATATGGCGTTAGAGGGTGAAAACTCGAAACATCGCCGAACATCCCCGTGGGTGGCTCCAACACCTCCCACGGGACCAATGTAACTAGTTGGAACTAACCCCTCAGCCATGGGACTCGCAGTTTGTGAATACGACGATAAGTTGAATATTTCTATACTTAGGCTTAAAAATATGGCGTTAGTGGGTGAAAATGCGAAACAACCCACGTACGTCCCTTTGGGTGGCACCAACACCTCCCACGGGACCATTGTGACTCGTAGGAACTGACCGCGCAGTCGCGGCACTCTCGGTGTGAGAATACCATGATAATTTGCGTATTTCTAAACTTAGACTTAAAAACGTGGCTTTTGAGGGTGAGAATTCCCGAACGGCCCCGTGGGTGGCACCAACACCTCCCACAGGACCAATGTGACTTGTTGGAACTGACCGCACAACCTCGGGTCTCCCGGATTGAGAATACGACGGTAATTTGAATATTTTTAGAGTTAGGCTTAAAAACATTGCTTTAAAGGGTGAAAACCCAAAACAGCCGCCGAACGGCCCCGTGGGTGGCACCAACACCTCCCACGGGACCAATGTAACTCGTAGGAACTGACCACGCATCCAGATGACTCCCGATATGAGAATACGATGGTGATTTGCATATTTTTATACTTAAACAAAATATGGCGTTGGAGGGTGAAAACTCGAAACAGCCCCCGAACGTCCCCGTGGGTGGCATCAACACCTCCCACAGGACCAATGTAACTCATAGGAACTGACCACGCAGTCGTGGGACTCCCAGTTTGAGAATACAACAATAATTTTGAAATTTCTAGGCTTAAACAAAACATGGCGTTAGAGGGTAAAACCTCAAAACAGCCCCCGAACGTCCCCGTAGATGGCACCAACACCTCCCACGGGACCAATATGACTCGTAGGAACTGACCGCGCAGTCGCGGGACTCTCGGTTTAAGAATATGATGGTACTTTGCATATTTCTAGACTTAGACTTAAAAACATGGCGTTAGAGGGTGAAAACTCAAAACAGCACCCGAACGGCCCCATGGGTGGCACTAACACCTCCCACGGGACCAATGTAACTCGTAGGAACTGACCCCGCAACTGCGGGACTCCCATTTTGAGAATACGACGGTAATTTGCATATTTATAGACTTAGGCTTAAAAATATGGCGTTAGAGGGTGAAAACTAGAAACAGCACCCGAACGGCTCCGTGGGTGGTATCAACACCTCCTGCGAGACCAATGTAACTCTTAGGAACTAACCCCGCAGTATCGGGTCTCTCGGTTTGAGAATACGACAGTAATTTGCATATTTCTAGACTTAGGCTTGAAAACATGGCGTTAAAGGCTGAAAACTGGAAACAGCCCCCGAATGTCCCCGTGGGTGGCACCATCACCTACCACGGGACCAATGTAACTCGTAGGAACAAACCCTGCAGTCGCGGGTCTCTCGGTTTGAGAAAATGAAGGTAATTTGAATATTTATAGACTTAGGTTTAAAAACATGGCGTTAGAGGGTGAAAACTCGAAACAGTCGCCGAACGACTCCGTGGGTGGCACCAACACCTCCCACGGTACCGAAGTAACTCGTAGGAATTGACCCGCTGCCTCAGGACTCTCGGTTTGAGAGTGCGACGAAAATTTGCATATTTCGAGACTTAGGCTTAAAAACATGGCGTTGAGGGGTGAAACCTCGAAACTGCCCCCGAACCTCCCCGTGGGTGGCACCAACACATCCCACGGGACCAATGTAACTCGTAGGAACTGACCCCACAGCCGTGGGTCTCTCATTTTGTGATTAAGATGGTAATTCACATATTTATAAACTTAAACAAAACATGGCGTTAAAAGGTGAAAACTCCAAACAGCCTCTGAACGTCCCCGTCGGTGGCACCAACACCTCCCACGGGACCAATGTCACTCGTAGGAACTGACCACGCAGCCGCGGAACTCCCGGTTTGAGAATACGACGGTAATTCGCATATTTTTAGACTTTGGCACAAAAACATGGCGTTAGAGCGTGAAAAATCGAAATAGCCCCGAACGACCAATGTAACTAGTTGGAACGAATCCCGCAGCTGTAGGACTCCCGGTTTGAGAATACGACGGTAATTTGCATATTTCGAGACTTAGGATTAAAAACATGGCGTTAGAAGGTGAAAACACAAAACAGTCCCTGAACGTCCCCATGGGTGGCACCAACACCTCCCACGGGAACAATGTAACTCGTAGGAACAGACCACGCAGCTGCGGGACTCTCGCTTTGATAATACGACGGTAATTTTCATATTTCAAGACTTAGTCTTAAAAACATGGTGTTAGAGCGTGAAAACTCGAAACAGCCCCCGAACGTCCCCGTGGGTGACAAAAACACCTCCCACGGGACCAATGTAACTCGTAGGAACTGACCACGTAGCCGCGGGACTCCCAGTTTGAGAATAAGACGATAATTTCCATATTTCTAGACTTTGGCTTAAAAATATGGCGTTAGAGGGTGAAAACTCAAAACATCGCCGAACGTCCCCGTGGGTGGCTCCAACACCTCCCACGGGACCAATGTAACTAGTTGGAACTAACCCCGCAGACATGGGACTCGCAGTTTGTGAATACGACGATAAGTTGAATATTTCTATACTTAGGCTTAAAAATATGGCGTTAGTGGGTGAAAATGCGAAACAACCCACGTACGTCCCCGTGGGTGGCACCAACACCTCCCACGGGACCTATGTGACTCGTAGGAACTGACCGCGCAGTCGCGGCACTCTCGGTGTGAGAATTCCATGATAATTTGCGTATTTCTAAACTTAGACTTAAAAACGTGGCTTTTGAGGGTGAGAATTCCCAAACGGCCCCGTGGGTGGCACCAACACCTCCCATGGGACCAATGTGACTCGTTGGAACTGACCGCACAACCTCGGGTCTCCTGGATTGAGAATACGACTGTAATTTCAATATTTTTAGATTTAGGCTTAAAAACATGGATTTAAAGGGTGAAAACCCCGAAACAGCCGCTGAACGGCCCCGTGGGTGGCACCAACACCTCCCACGGGACCAATGTAACTCGTAGGAACTGACCACGCATCCACATGACTACCGATTTGAGAATACGACGGTGATTTGCATATTTTTATACTTAAACAAAACATGGCGTTGGAGGGTGAAAACTCGAAACAGCCCCCGAACGTCCCCGTGGGTGGCATCAACACCTCCCACAGGACCAATGTAACTCGTAGGAACTGACCACGCAGTAGCGGGACTCCCGGTTTGAGAATACAACAATAATTTTCGAATTTCTAGACTTAAACAAAACATGGCGTTAGAGGGCAAAATCTCGAAACAGCCCCCGAACGTCCTCGTAGATGGCACCAACACCTCCCACGGGACCAATATGACTCGTAGGAACTGACCGCGCAGTCGCGGGACTCTCGGTTTAAGAATATGATGGTAATTTGCATATTTCTAGACTTAGGCTTACAAACATGGCGTTAGAGGGTGAAAACTCAAAACAGCACCCGAACGGCCCCATGGGTGGCACTAACACCTCCCACGGGACCAATGTAACTCGTTGGAACTGACCTCGCAACTGCGGGACTCCCATTTTGAGAATACGACGGTAATTTTCATATTTATAGACTTAGGCTTAAAAACATGGCCTTAGAGGGTGAAAACTCGAAACAGCACCCGAACGGCTCCGTGGGTGGCATCAACACCTCCTACGGGACCAATGTAACTCTTAGGAATTGACCCCGCAGTAGCGGGTCTCCCGGTTTGAGAATAGGATAGTAATTTGCGTATTTCTAGACTTAGGCTTGAAAACATGGCGTTAATGGCTGAAAACTAGAAACAGCCCCCGAACGTCCCCGTGGATGGCACCATCACCTCCCACGGGACCAATGTAACTCGTAGGAACAAACCCCGCAGTCGCGGGTCTCTCGGTTTGAGAAAATGACGGTAATTTTCATATTTATAGACTTAGGTTTACAAACATGGCGTTAGAGGGTGAAAACTCAAAACAGCCGCCGAACGACTCCGTGGATGGCACCAACACCTCCCACGGTACCGATGTAACTCGTAGGAATTGACCCCACAGCCGTGGGACTCACGGTTTGAGAGTGTGATGATAATTTGCATATTTCGAGACTTAGGCTTAAAAACATGGCGTTGAAGGGTGAAACCTCGAAACTGGCCCCGAACCTCCCCGTGGGTGGCACCAACACCTCCCACGGGACCAATGTAACACGTAGTAACTGACCCCGCAGCCGTGGGTCTCTCGTTTTGAGATTAAGACGGTAATTCGCATATTTCTAAACTTAAACAAAACATGGCGTTAAAAGGTGAAAACTCCAAACAGCCTCTGAACATCCCCGTTGGTGGCACCAACACCTCCCACGGGACCAATGTCACTCGTAGGAACTGACCACGCAGCCACGGAACTCTCGGTTTAAGAATACGACGGTAATTCGCATATTTTTAGACTTTGGCACAAAAACATGGCATTAGAGGGTGAAAACTCGAAATAGCCCCGAACGACCAATGTAACTAGTTGGAACTAACCCCGCAGCTGTAGGACTCCCGGTTTGAGAATACGACGGTAATTTGCATATTTCGAGACTTAGGATTAAAAACATGGCGTTGGAAGGTGAAAGCTCAAAACTTTCCCTGAACGTCCCCATGGGTGGCACCAACACCTCCCACAGGAATAATGTAACTCGTAGGAACAGACCACGCAACCGCGGGATTCTCGCTTTGATAATACGACGGTAATTTTCATATTTCAAGACTTAGACTTAAAAACATGGTGTTAGAGCGTGAAAACTCGAAACAACCCCCGAACGTCCCCGTGGGTGACAACAACACCTCCCACGGGACCAATGTAACTCGTAGGAACTGACCACGTAGCCGCGAGACTCCTAGTTTGAGAATACGATGATAATTTCCATATTTATAGACTTTGGCTTAAAAACATGGCGTTAGCGGGTGAAAACTCGAAACATCGCCGAACGTCCCCGTGGGTGGCTCCAACACCTCCCACGGGACCAATGTAACTAGTTGGAACTAACCCCGCAGCCATGGGACTCGCAGTTTGTGAATACGACGATAAGTTGAATATTCCTACACTTAGGCTTAAAAATATGGCGTTAGTGGGTGAAAACGCGAAACAACCCACGTACGTCCCCGTAACACCTCCCACGGGACCAATGTGACTCGTAGGAACTGACCGCGCAGTCGCGGGACTCTCGGTATGAGAATTCCATTATAATTTGCGTATTTCTAAACTTAGACTTAAAAACCTGGCTTTTGAGGGTGAGAATTCCCGAACGGCCCCGTGGGTGGCACCAACACCTCCCATGGGACCAATGTGACTTGTTGGAACTGGCCGTACAACCTCGGGTCTCCCGGATTGAGAATACAACAGTAATTTGAATATTTTTAGAGTTAGGCTTAAAAACATGGCTTTAAAGGGTGAAAACCCAAAACAGCCGCCGAACGGCCCCGTGGGTGGCACCAACACCTCCCACGGGACCAATGTAACTCGTAGGAACTGACCACGCATCCACATGGCTCCCGATTTGAGAATATGATGGTGATTTGCATATTTTTATACTTAAACAAAACATGGCGTTGGAGGGTGAAAACTCGAAACAGCCCCCGAACGTCCCCGTGGGTGGCATCAACACCTCCCACAGGACCAATGTAACTCGTAGGAACCGACAACGCAGTCGTGGGACTCCTAGTTTGAGAATACAACAGTAATTTTCAAATTTCTAGACTTAAACAAAACATGGCGTTAGAGGGTAAAACCTCGAAACAGCCCCCGAACGTCCCCGTAGATGGCACCAACACCTCCCACGGGATCAATATGACTCGTAGGAACTGACCGCGCAGTCGCGGGACTCTCGATTTAAGAATATGATGGTAATTTGCATATTTCTAGACTTAGGCTTAAAAACATGGCGTTAGAGGGTGAAAACTCAAAACAGCACCCGAACGGCCCCATGGGTGGCACTAACACCTCCCACGGGACCAATGTAACTCGTAGGAACTGACCCCGCAACTGCTGGACTCCCATTTTGAGAATACGATGGTAATTTGAATAGTTATAGACTTAGGCTTAAAAACATGGCGTTAGAGGGTGAAAACTTGAAACAGCACCCGAACGGCTCCATGGGTGGCATCAACACCTCCTACGGGACCAATGTAACTCTTAGGAACTAACCCCGCAGTCGCGGGTCTCCCGGTTTGAGAATACGACAGTAATTTGCATATTTCTAGACTTAGGCTTGAAAACATGGCGTTAAAGGCTGAAAACTGGAAACAGCCCCCGAACGTCCCCGTGGGTGGCACCATCACCTCCCACGGGACCAATGTAACTCGTAGAAACAAACCCCGCAGTCGCGGGTCTCTCGGTTTGAGAAAATGAAATTTGAATATTTATAGACTTAGGTTTAAAAAAATGGTGTTAGAGGGTGAAAACTCGAAACAGCCGCCGAACGACTCCGTGGATGGCACCAACACCTCCCACGGTACCGAAGTAACTCGTAGGAATTGACCCCGCAGCCGCAGGACTCCCGGTTTGAGAGTGCGACAATAATTTGCATATTTCGAGACTTAGGCTTAAAAACATGGCGTTGAGGGGTGAAACCTCGAAACTGCCCCCGAACCTCCCCGTGGGTGGCACCAACACGTCCCACGGGACCAATGTAACTCGTAGGAACTGACCCCACAGCCGTGGGTCTCTCGTTTTGAGATTAAGACGGTAATTCTCATATTTATAAACTTAAACAAAACATGGCGTTAAAAGGTGAAAACTCCAAACAGCCTCTGAACGTTCCCGTCGGTGGTACCAACACCTCCCACGGGACCAATGTCACTCGTAGGAACTGACCACGCAGCCGCGGAACTCCCGGTTTGAGAATACGACGGTAATTCGCATATTTTTAGACTTTGGCACAAAAACATGGCGTTAGAGGGTGAAAACTCGAAATAGCCCCGAACGACCAATGTAACTAGTTGGAACTAACCCGCAGCTGTAGGACTCCCGGTTTGAGAATATGACGGTAATTTGCATATTTCGAGACTTAGGATTAAAAACATGGCGTTAGAAGGTGAAAACTCAAAACAGTCCCTGAACGTCCCCATGGGTGGCACCAACACCTCCCACGGGAACAATGTAACTCGTAGGAATAGACCATGCAGCCGCGGGACTCTCGCTTTGATAATACGACGGTAATTTTCCTATTTCAAGACTTAGACTTAAAAACATGGTGTTAGAGCGTGAAAACTCGAAACAGCCCCCGAACGTCCCCGTGGGTGACAAAAACACCTCCCACGGGACCAATGTAACTCGTAGGAACTGACCACGTAGCCGCGGGACTCCCAGTTTGAGAATAAGACGATAATTTCCATATTTCTAGACTTTGGCTTAAAAATATGGCGTTAGAGGGTGAAAACTCAAAACATCGCCGAACGTCCCCGTGGGTGGCTCCAACACCTCCCACGGGACCAATGTAACTAGTTGGAACTAACCCCGCAGCCATGGGACTCGCAGTTTGTGAATACGACGATAAGTTGAATATTTCTATACTTAGGCTTAAAAATATGGCGTTAGTGGGTGAAAACGCGAAAGAACCCACGTACGTCCCCGTGGGTGGCACCAACACCTCCCACGGGACCAATGTGACTCGTAGGAACTGACCGCACAGTCGTGGGACTCTCGGTGTGAGAATCCTAGGATAATTTGCGTATTTCTAGACTTAGACTTAAAAACGTGGCTTTTGAGGGTGAGAATTCCCGAACGGCCCCGTGGGTGGCACCAACACCTCCCATGGGACCAATGTGACTCGTTGGAACTGACCGCACAACCTCGGGTCTCCCGGATTGAGAATACGACGGTAATTTGATTATTTTTAGAGTTAGGCTTAAAAACATGGCTTTAAAGGGTGAAAACCCAAAACAGCCGCCGAACTGCCCCGTGGGTGGCACCAACACCTCCCACGGGACCAATGTAACTCGTAGGAACTGACCACGCATCCACATGACTACCGATTTGAGAATACGATGGTGATTTGCATATTTTTATACTTAAACAAAACATGGCGTTGGAGGGTGAAAACTCGAAACAGCCCCCGAACGTCCCCGTGGGTGGCATCAACACCTCCCACAGGACCAATGTAACTCGTAGGAACTGACCACGTAGTCACGGGACTCCCAGTTTGAGAATACAACAGTAATTTTCAAATTTCTAGACTTAAACAAAACATGGCGTTAGAGGGTAAAACCTCGAAACAGCGCCCGAACGTCCCCGTAGATGGCACCAACACCTCCCACGGGACTAATATGACTCGTTGGAACAGACCGCGCAGTCGCGGGACTCTCGGTTTCAGAATATGATGGTAATTTGCATATTTCTAGACTTAGGCTTAAAAACATGGCGTTAGAGGGTGAAAACTCAAAACAGCACCCGAACGGCCCCATGGGTGGCACTAACACCTCCCACGGGACCAATGTAACTCGTAGGAACTGACCCCGCAACTGCGGGACTCCCATTTTGAGAATACGACGGTAATTTGCATATTTATAGACTTAGGCTTAAAAACATGGCGTTAGAGGGTGAAAACTCGAAACAGCACCCGAACGGCTCCGTGGGTGGCATCAACACCTCCTACGGGACCAATGTAACTCTTAGGAACTGACCCCGCGGTCGCGGGTCTCCCGGTTTGAGAATACGACAATTATTTGCATATTTCTAGACTTAGGCTTGAAAACATGGCGTTAAAGGCTGAAAACTAGAAACAGCCCCCGAACGTCCCCGTGGGTGGCACCATCACCTCCCACGGGACCAATGTAACTCGTAGGAACAAACCCCGCAGTCGCGGGTCTCTCGGTTTGAAAAAATGACGGTAATTTGCATATTTATAGACTTAGGTTTAAAAACATGGTGTTAGAGGGTGAAAATTCGAAACAGCCGCCGAATGACTCCGTGGGTGGCACCAACACCTTCCATGGTACCGAAGTAACTCGTAGGAATTGACCCCGCAGCCTCGGGACTCCCGGTTTGAGAGTGCGACGATAATTTACATATTTCGAGACTTAGGCTTAAAAACATGGCGTTGAAGGGTGAAACCTAGAAACTGGCCCCGAACCACCCCGTGGGTGGCACCAACACCTCCCACGGGACCAATGTAACTCATAGGAACTGACCCCGCAGCCGTGGGTCTCTCGTTTTGAGATTAAAACAGTAATTCACATATTTCTAAACTTAAACAAAACATGGCGTTAAAAGGTGAAAACTCCAAACAGCCTCTGAACGTCCCCGTCGGTGGCACCAACACCTCCCACGGGACCAATGTCACTCGTAGGAACTGACCACGCAGTCGTGGAACTCCCGGTTTGAGAATACGACGGTAATTCGCATTTTTTTAGACTTTGGCACAAAAACATGGCGTTAGAGGGTGAAAAATCGAAATAGCCCCGAACGGCTCTGTGGGTGGCACCAACACCTCTCACGGGACCAATGTCACTCGTAGGAAGTGACCCCGCAGCCGCGGGACTGCCAATTTGAGAATACAACGGTAATTTCCATATTTCTAGACTTAGGCTTAAAAACATGGCGTTAGAGGGTGAAAACTCAAAACGGCCCCGTGGGTGGCACCAACACCTCCCACATGACCAATGTAACACGTAGGAACTGAGCCCGCATCCGCGGGACTCCCGGTTTGAGAATACGACCGTAATTTATATATTTTTGGACTTAGGCTTAAAAAAATGGCGTTAGAGGGTGAAAACTCGAAACAACCCTCGAACGGCTCCTTGGGTGACACTAGCACCTCCCAAGGGACCAATGTAACTCATAGGAACTGACCCCGCAGTCGCGGGTCTCCCGGTTTGAGAATACAACGGTAATTTGTATATTTCTAGACTTAGGCTTAAAAACATGGCGTTAGTGAGTGAAAACTCGAATAAGCCCCCGAGCCGCCCCGTGGGTGGCACCAACACCTCCAAAGGGACCAATGTAACTCGTGGGAACTGACCCCGCAGCCGCGGGTCTCCCGTTTTGTGAATAAGACGGTAATTTGCGTATTTTTAAACTTAAGCAAAACATGGCGTTAGAGGGTGAAAACTCCAAACAGCCCCCAAACGTCCCCGTCGGTGGCACCAACACCTCCCACGGGACCAATGTCACTCGTAGGAAGTGACCCCACAGCCACGGGACTCCCAGTTTTAGAATACGATGATAATTTTCATATTTCTAGACTTAGGCTTAAAAATATGGCGTTAGAGGGTGAAAACTCGAAACAGCCCCCGAACGGACCCGTGGGTGGCACCAACACCTCCCACGGGACCGATGTAACTTGTAGGAACTGTCCCGGCAACCGCGGGACTCCCGGTTTGAGAATACGATGGTAATTTGTATATTTCTAGACTTAGGCTTGAAAACATGGTGTTAGAGGGTGAAAAATAAAAACAACACTCAAACGGCCTTGTGGGTCGCACAAACACCTCTCACCGGACCAATGAAACTCGTAGGAACTCACCCCACAGCCGCGGGTATCCCGGTTCGAAAATACGACGGTAATTTGTATGTTTTTGGACTTAGACTTAAAAACATGGCGTCAGAGGGTGAAAACTCGAAACTGCCCCCGAATGTCCCCGTGGGTGGCACCAACACGTCCCACGGGACCAATATAACTCGTAGGAACTGACCCCGCAGTCGCGGGTCTACTCCTTTTCAGAGTACGGCGGTAATTTTTGTATTTCTAGACTTGAGCAAAACATGGCGATAGAGGGTGAAAACTCGAAAAATCCCCCGAACGTCGCCGTGGGTGGCACCAACACCTCCCACGGGACCAATGTTACTCGTAGCAACTGACCCCGCAGCCGCGGGACTCTCGGTTTGAGAGTACGATGGTAATTTGCATATTTTTATACTTAGGCTTAAAAACATGGCGTTGGAGGGTGAAAACTCGAAACAACCCCCGAACGTCCCCATGGGTGGCACCAACACCTCCCACGGGACCAATGTAAATCGTAGGAACTGACCTCGCAATTGCGAGACTCCCGATTTGAGAATACGATGGTAATTTGCTTATATCTAAACTTAAGCAAACCATGGAGTTAGAGGGTGAAAACTCAAAACAGCCGTCGAACGGCCCCGTTGGTGGCACCAACACCTCCCACGAGACCAATATAACTGGTAGGAACTGACCCCGCATCCGCGAGACTACCGGTTTGAGAGTACCATGGTAATGTGCATATTTCTTGACATAGGCTTAAAACATGGCGTTGGAGGGTGAAAACTCGAATAAGCTTTCGAACCCCCCCGTGGGTGGCACCAACACCTCCCACGGGACCAATGTAACTGGTAAGAACTGACCCCGCAGCCGCGGGTTTCTCGGTTTGAGAATATGACGGTAATTTGCATATTTCTAGAGTTAAACAAAACATGGCGTTAGAGGGTGAAAAATCTTAACAGTCCCCGAACGACCTCGTGGGTGGCACCAACACCTCCAACGGGACAAATGTACCTCTTAGGAAGTGACCCTGCAACCGCGGGACTTCCGATTTGAGAATACGACGGTAATTTGCATATTTCTAGACTTAGACTTAAAAACATGGCGTTATTGGGTGAAAACTCAAAATAGCACCCGAACGGCCCTGTGGGTGGCACCAACACCTCCCACGGGACAAATGTAACTCGTATGAACTGTCCCCGCAGCCACGGGACTCCCATTTTGAGAGTACGACGGTAATTTGCATATTTCTAGACTTAGGCTTAAAAATATGGCGTTAGAGGGTGAAAACTCGAAACAGCACCCGAACGGCTCCGTGGGTGGCACCAACACCTCCCACGGGACCAATGTAACTCTTAGGAACTCACCCCACCGTCGCGGGTCTCCCGGTTTGAGAATACGATAGTAATTTTCATATTTCAAGACTTAGGCTTGAAAAGATGGCGTTAAAGGGTGAAAAGTCGAAACATCACCGAACGTCCCCGTGGGTGGCACCACCACATCCCACGGGACCAATGTAACTCGTAGGAACTAACCTCGCATTCGCGGGTCTCTCGATTTGAGAATACGACAATAATTTTCATATTTATAGACTGAGGCCTAAAAACATGGCGTTAGAGGGTGAAAACTCGAAACAGCCACCGAACGTCCCCGTGGGTGGCACCAACACCTCCCACGGGACCCAAGTAACTCGTAGGAACTGACCCCGCAGCCGCGAGACTCCCGGTTTGAGAGTGAGACGATAATTTACATATTTTGAGACTTAGGATTAAAAACATGGCGTTGAAGTGTGAAAACTCAAAATTGCCCCCGAACCGCCCCGTGGGTGGAACCAACACCTCCCACGGGACCAATGTAACTCGTAGGAAAAGACCCCGCAACCGCGGGTCTCTTTTTTTTTTGAATAAGACACTAATTTTCATATTTCTAAACCTAAGCAAAACATGGCGTTAGAGGGTGTAAACTCCAAACGTCCCCCGAACATTCCCGTGGGTGGCACCATAACCTTCCACGGGACCAATGTCACTCGTAGGAAGTGACCCGACAGCCACGGGACTCCCGGTTTTAGAATACGATGATAATTCGCATATTTCTAGACTTAGGCTTCAAAACATGGCGTTAGAAGGTGAAAAGTCGAAACAACCCCCGAACGGCCCTGTGGGTGGCACCAACACCTCCCACGGGACCAATGTAATTGGAAGGAACTGTCGTCGCAGCCGCAGGTCTCCCGGTTTGAGAATACAATGGTAATTTGTATATTTCTAGACTTCGGCTTAAAAACATGGCATTAGAGGGTTAAAACTCGAAACATCCCACGAACGGCCCCGTGGGTGGCACCAATAACTTCCACGGGACCAATGTAACTCTTAGGAACTGACCCCACAGCTGCGGGTCTCCCGGTTTGAGAATACAACGGTAATTTGCATATTTATAGACTTAGGCTTAAAAACATGGCGTTAGAGGGTGAAAACTCAAAACAGCCCCCGAACGTCCCCGTGGGTGGCACCAACACCTCCCACGGGACCAATATAACTCGTAGTAACTGACCCCGCAGCCGTGGGTCTCCTGGTTTGAGAGTACGATGGTAATTTGCATATTTCTAGACTTGAGAAAAATAGGCCGTTAGAGGGTGAAAACTCGAAATAGCACCCGGACGTCCCCGTGGGTGGCACCAACACCTCCCACGGGACCAATGTTACTCGTAGGAAGTGACCCCATAACCGCGGGACTCTCGGTTTGAGAGTAGACGGTAATTTGCATATTTCTATACTTAGGCTTAAAAACATGGCGTTGGAGGGTGAAAACTCAAAACAACCCCCAAACCTCCCCATGGGTGGCACCAACACCTCCCATGGGACCAATGTAACTCGTAGGAACTGACCCCGCAGTCGCGGGACTCCCGATTTGAGAATACGAGGGTATTTTGCATATTTCTAGACTTCGGCTAAAAAACATGGCGTTAGAATGTGAAAACTCGAAACAGCCCCCGAACGGCCCAGTGGGTGGCACCAACACCTCCCACCAGACCAATGTAACTCGTAGGAACTGACCCCGTAGCCGCAGGTCTCCTAGTGATAGAATACGATGATAATTTACATATATCTAGAGTTAAGCAAAACATGGCGTCAGAGGGTGAAAAATCCAAACATCCCCCGAACGACCTCGTGGGTGGCACCAACACCTCCCACGGGACCTATGTAACTCGTAAGAAGTGATCCTGCAACCGCGGGACTCTCGGCCTGAGAATACGGCAACCGACGGGACCTATTTTGCATATTTCTAGACTTCGGCTTAAAAACATGGTGTTAGAGGGTGAAAACTCAAAACAGCAACCGAACGACCCCGTGGGTGGCACCAGCACCTCCCACGGGACCAATGTAACTCGTATGAACTGTCCCCGTAGTCGCAGGACTCCCATTTTGAGAATACGATGGTAATTTGCATATTTCTAGACTTAGGCTTAAAAACATGGCGTAGAGGGTGAAAACTCGAAACATCACCCGAACGGCTCCGTGGGTGGCACCAACAGCTCCCACGGGACCAACGTAACTCTTAGGAGCTGACCCTACAGTCGCGGGTCTCCCGGTTTGAGAATACGATAGTAATTTGCACATTTCTAGAATTTAGCTTGAAAACATGGCGTTAAAGGGTGAAAACTTAAAATAGCCCCCGAACGTCCCCGTGGGTGGCACCATCACCTCCCACGGGACCAATGTAACTCGTAGGAACTGAACCCGCAGCTGCGGGACTCCCGATTTGAGATTACGATAGTAATTTGCATATTTATAAACTTAGACTTAAAAACATGGCGTTGAAGGGTGAAAACATGAAACTGCCCCCGAACTACCCCGTGGCTGGCACCAACACCTCCCATGGGACCAATGTAACTCGTAAGAACTGACCCCGCAGTCGCGGGTCTCCCATTTTGTTAATACGACGATAATGTGCATATTTCTAGACATAATCAATACATGGCGTTAGAGGGTGAAAACTCCTAACAGCCCCTGAACGTCCCCGTGGGTGGAACCAACACCTCCCACGGGAATAATGTAACTCGTAAGAACTGACCCCGCAGCTGCGGGTCTCCCGGTTTGAGAGTACGACGATAATTTGCACAATTCTAGACTTAAGCAAAACATGGCGTTAGAGGGTGAAAACTCGAAATAGCCCCCGAACGTCCCCGTGAGTGGCACCAACACATGCCACGGGACCAATGTTACTCGTAGGAACTGACCCCGAAGCCGCGGGACTCTCGGTTTGAGAGTACGACGGTAATTTATATATTTCTAGACTTAGGCATAACGACATGGCGTTGGAGGGTGAAAACTCGAAATAACCTCCGAACGTCCTCGTGGATGGCACTAACACCTCCCACGGGACCAATATAACACGTAGGAACTGACCCCGCAGTCGCGGAACTCCCGGTTTGAGAATACGAAGGTAATTTGCATATCGTAGATTTAGGCTTAATAATATGGCGTTTGAGGGTGAAAACTCGATACAGCCCCCAAACTGCCCAGTGGGTAGCACCAACACCTCCCACGGGACCAATGTAACTCGTAGGAACTGACCTCGCAGCCGCGGGACTCCCGGTTTGAGAGTACGACAATAATTTGCAAATTTCTAGACCTCAGCAAAACATGGCGTTAGAGGGTGAAAACTTGAAACAACCCCCGAACGTCCCCGTGGATGTCACCAACACCTCCCACGGGACCAATATAACACATAGGAGCTAACCCTGCAGCCGCGGGTCTCCTGGTTTGAGAGTACGATGGAAATTTGCATATTTCTAGACTTGAGCAAAACATGGCGTTAGAGGGTGAAAACTTGAAACAACCCTCGAACGTCCCCGTGGGTGGCACCAACACATCCCACGGGACCAATGTTACTCGTAGGAACTGATGCCGCAGCCCCGGGACTCTCGGTTTGAGAGTACGACGGTATTTTGTTTATTTCTATACTTAGGCTTAAAAACATGACGTTGGAGGGTGAAAACTCGAAACAACCCCCGAACATCCCCATGGGTGGCACCAACACCTCCCACGGGACCAATGTAACTCGTAGGAACTAACCCCGCAGTCGCGGGACTCTCGATTTGAGAATATGATGGTAATTTGCATATTTCTAGACTTTGGCTTAAAAACAAGGCGTAAGAGGGTGAAAACTCGAAACAGCCCCCGAACGGCCCCGTGGGTGGCACAACCACCTCCCACGGGATCAATGTAACTCGTAGGAACTGACCCCGCAGCCGCAGGACTCGCGGTTTGAGAGTACAACGGTAATTTGTATATTTCTAGACATAGGCTTAAAAAATGGTGTTGAAGGGTGAAAACTCGAAATTGCCCTCGAGCCGCCCCGTGGGTGGCACCAACACCTCCCATGGGACCAATGTAACTCGTAGGAACTGATCCCGCAGCCGCGGGACTCCCGATGTGAGAATACGACAATAATTTGCATATTTCTAGACTTAGGCTTGAAAACAAGGCGTTAAAGGGTGAAAATTCGAAATAGCCCCTGTACGCCCCCGTGGGTGGCACTATCACCTCCCACAGAACGAATGTAACTCGTAGGAACTGACCCCGCAGCTTCGGGACTCCCGGTTTGAGATTACGATGGTAATATGCATATTTTGATATTTAGGCTTAAAAACATGGCGTTGAAGGGTGAAAATTCGAAACAGCCCCTGGACGTCCCCGTGGGTGGCACCATCACCTCCCACAGGACGAATGTAACTCGTAGGAACTGACTCCACAGCTACGGGACTCCTGGTTTGAGATTACGATGGTAATTTAAATATTTATAGATTTAGGATTAAAAATATGGCGTTGAAGGGTGAAAACTCGGAACTGCCCCCGAACTACCCCGTGGGTGGCATCAACACCTCCCACGGGACCAATGTAACTCACAAGAATGGACCCCGCAGTCGCTGGTCTCCCATTTTCTGAATAGGATGGTAATTTGCATATTTTTAGACTTAATCAATACATGGCGTTAGAGGGTGAAAACTCCTAACAGCCCAGGAATGTCACCAACACCTCCCACGGGACCAGTGTAACTCGTAGGAACTGACTTCGCAGCTATGGCTCTCCCGATTTGAGAGTACGACGGTAATTTGCATAATTCTAAATTTAAGCAAAACATGACGTTAGAGGGTGAAAACTCGAAACAGCCCCCGAATGTCCCCGTGAGTGGCACCAAGACATCCCACGAGACCATTGTTACTCGTAGGAACTGACCCCGCAACCGCGGGACACTCGGCTTGAGAGTACGACGGTAATTTGCATATTTCTTGACTTAGGCTTAAGAACATGGCGTTGGAGGGTGAAAACTCGAAACAATCCCTGAACGTCCCCGTGGATGGCACCAACACCTCTCACGGGACCAATGTAACTCGTAGGAAATGACCCCGCATTCGCGCAACTCCCGGTTTGAGAATACGAAGGTAATTTGCATATTTCTAGACTTAGGCTTAATAACATGGCGTTTGAGGGTGAAAACTCAAAACAGCCCCCGAACTGCCCCGTGAGTGGCACCAACACCTCCCACGGGACCAATGTAACTCGTAGGAACTGACCCCGCAGCCGCGGGACTCCCGGTTTGAGAGTACGACGGTAATTTGCAAATTTCTAGACTTAGGATTAAAAACCTAGCGTTGGAGGGTGAATACTCAAAACAGCCCCCAAACCGCCCCGTGGGTTGCACCAACACCTCCCACGGGACCAATGTAACTCGTAGAAACTGACCCCGCAACCGCAGGTCTCCCGATTTGAGAATATGACGGTAATTTTTATATTTCCAGATTTGAGAAAAACATGGCGTTAGTGGGTGAAAAAGACAAACAGCCCCCGAACGTCCCCGTGGGCGGCACTAACACCTCCCACGGGATCAATGTAACTCGTTGGAACTCACGCCGCAGCCGCGGGACTCCCTGTTTGAGAATATGATGCTAACTTGCATATTTCTAGACTTAGGCTCAAAAACATGGCGTTAGAGTGTGAAAACTCGAAACAGCTCCCGAACGTCCATGTGGGTGGAACCAACACCTCCCATGGGACCAATGTAACTCGTAGGAACTGACCCCGCTGTCGTGGGTCTCCCGGTTATAGAGTACGACGGTAATTTAGATATTTTTAGACTTAGGCAAAACATGGCGTTAAAGGGTGAAAACTCGAAACTGCCCCCGAACGTCCCCGTGGGTGGCACCAACACCTCCAACGCGACCAATGTAACTCGTAGGAACTGACCCCGCAGCCGCGGGACTCCCGGTTTGAGAGTACGAAGGCAATTTCCATAATTCTAGACTTAGTCTTAAAAACATGACGTTGGAGGGTGAAAACTCAAAACAACCCCTGAACGTCCCCGTGGGTGGCACCAACACCTCCCACGGGACCAATGTAACTCATAGGAAGTGACCCCGCAGCCGCGGGACTCCCGATTTGAGAATATGATGGTAATTTGCATATTTCTAGACTTAGGCTTAAAAACATGGCGTAAGAGTGTGAAAAATCAAAACATCCCCCGAACGACCACGTGGATGGCACCAACACCTCCCACAGGATCAATGTAACTCGTAGGAACTGACCCGGCATCCGCGGGACTCCCGATTTGAGAATACGATGGTAATTTGTATATTTCTAGACTTAGGCTTAAAAACATGGCGTTAGAGGGTGAAAACTCGAAACAGCCCACACACGGCTCCTTAGGTGGCACTAACACCTCCCACGGGACTAATCTGACTCATAGGAACTGACCCCGCAGTCGCGGGTCTCCCGGTTTGAGAATACGATGGTAATTTTCATATTTCTAGACTTAGGCTTCAAAACATGGCGTTAGAGGGTGGAAACTCGAAACAACCCCCGAACGTCCACGTGGGTGGCACCAACAACACCCACGGGACCAAAGTAACTCATAGGAACTGACCCCGCAGCCGCGGGACACCTGGTTTGAGAGTACAATAGCAATTTGAATATTTCTAGACTTAGTCTTAAAAACATGGCGTTGAAGGGTGAAAACTCGAAACTGCACCCGAAACGACGGTAATTTGCATATTTCTAGACTTGAGCAAACCATGGCATTAGAGTGTGAAAAATCATAGCAGCCTCCGAACGTCCCCGTGGCTGGCACCAACACCTCTCACGGGACCAATGAAACTCGTAGGAACTGACCCCACAATCTCGGGTCTTCCGGTTCGAGAATACGACGGTAATTTGCATATTTCTAGACGTAGGCTTATAAATAAGGCGTTAGAGGATGAAAACTCAAAACAACCTCCGAACGTCCCCGTGGGTGGCATCAACACCTCCCACGGGACCAATAAAACTCATAGGAACTGATGTCGCAGCCACGGGTCTCCCGGTTTTAGAATAGGACGGTAATTTGCATATTTTTGGGATTTTGTCTTAAAAACATGGCGTTAGAGGGTGAAAACTCGAAATAACCCCCGAACGTCCCCGTGGGTGGCACCAACACCTCCCACGGGACAATTATAACTCGAAGGAACTGACCCCGCATCTGCGGGTCTCCCGGTTTGAGAGTCCGACGGTAATCTACATATTTCTAGACATAAGCAAAACATGGCGTTAGAGGGTGAAATCTCGAAACAGCCCCCGAACGTCCCCGTGGGTGGCACCAACACCTCCCACGGGATCAATGTTAGTCTTAGGAACTGGCCCCGCAGCCGCGGGACTCTCGGTTTGAGAGTACGATGGTAATTGGCATATGTATATACTTAGGATTAAAAACATGGCGTTGGAGGGTAAAAACTCAAAACAACCCCCAAAAGTCCCCGTGGGTGGCACCAACACCTCCCACGGGACCAATGTAACTCGTAGGAACTGACCCCGCAGTCACGGGACTCCCGGTTTGATATTATGACGGTAATTTACATATTTCTAGACTTAGGATTAAAAACATGGCGTTAGAGGGTGAAAACTCAAAACATCCGCCGAACGGCCCGTGGGTGGCACCAACACCTCCCACAGGACCAATGTAACTCGGAGGAACTGACCCCGCATCTGCGGGACTCCCAATTTGAGAATATGACGGTAATTCGTATATTTCTAGACTTAGGCTTAAAAACATGGCGTTAGAGGGTGAAAACTCGAAACGGCCCCCGAACGGCTCCGTGGGTGGCACTAACACCTCCCACGGGACCAATCTAACTCGTAGGAACTGACCCCGCAGTCGCGGATCTCCTGGTTTGAGAATACGATGGTAATTTGCATATATATAGACTTAGGCTGAAAAACATGGCGTTAGAGGGTGAGAACTCGAAACAACCACCGAACGTCCACGTGGGTGGCACCAACACCACCCACGGGACCAAAGCAACTCGTACTAACTGACCCCGATACCGCGGGACTCCTGGTTTGAGAGTACGGCAACAATTTGCATATTTCTAGGCTTAGGCTTAAAAACATGGTGTTGAAACGACGATAATTTTCATATTTCTAGACTTGAGCAAAACATGGCGTTAGAGGGTGAAAAATCCAAGCAGCCCTCGAACGTTCCCGTGGGTGGCACCAACACCTCTCACGGGACCAATGTAACTCGTAGGAACTGACACCACAGCCGCGGGTCTCCCGGTTTGAGAATACGACGGTAACATGCCTATTTCTAGACTTAGGCTTAAAAACAAGGCGTTAGAGGATGATAACTCAAAACAGCCCCCGAACGGCACCGTGGGTGGCACCAACACCACCCACGGGACCAATAAAACTCGTAGGAACTGACATCGGTTTGAGAATAGGACGGTAATTTGCATATTTCTGGACTTAGGCTTAAAAACATGGCGTTAGAGGGTGAAAACTCGAAACAGCCCCCGAACGTCCCCGTGGGTGGCACCAACACCTCCCACGGGACCAAAATAACTCGTAGGAACAGACCCCGCAGCTGCGGGTCTCCCGATTTGAGAGTACGACAGTAATCTACATATTTTTAGACTTAAGAAAAACATGGCATTAGAGGGTGAAATCTCGAAACAGCCCCCGAACATCCCCGTTGGTGGCACCAACACCTCCCACGGGACCAATGTTAGTCTTAGTAACTGACCCCGCAGCCGTGGGACTATCGGTTTGAGAGTACGACGGTAATTCGCATATGTCTATTCTTAGGCTTAAAAACATATCGTTGGAGGGTAAAAACTCGAAACAGCCCCCAAACTTCCCCGTGGGTGGCACCAACACCTCCCACGGGACCAATGTAACTCGTAGGAACTGACCCCGGAGTCACGGGACTCCCGGTTTGAGAATACGATGGTAATTTACATATTTCTAGACTTAGGCTTAAAAACATGGCATTAGTGGGTGAAAACTCGAAGCAGCCCCCGAACGGCCCCGTGTGTGGCACCAACACCTCCCATGGGACCAATGTAACTCGTAGGAACTGACTCCGCAACCGTGTGACTCTCGGTTTGAGAGTTCGCTTGTAATTTGCATATTTCTAGACATAGACTCGAAAACATGGCGTTGGAGGATGAAAACTCGAAACAACCCTCGAACCTCCCCGTGGGTGGCACCAACACCTCCCAGGGGACCAATGTAACTCGTAGGAACTGACCCCGTAGCCGCGAGTCTCCCGATTTGAGAATGTGACGGTAATTTGCATATTTCTAGAAATTAGCAAAACATGGTGTTAGAGGGTGAAAAATCCAAACAGCCCCCAAACGTCCTTGTGGATGGCACCAACACCTCCCACGGTACCAATGTAACTCGTAGGAACTGACCCCACAACCGTGGAACTCTCGATTTCAGAATATGACGGTAATTTGCTTATCTCTAGACTTAGGTTTAAAAACATACCGTTAGAGGGTGAAAACTTAAAATAGCCCTCGAACGGCCCCGTGGGTGGCACCAACACCTCACACATGACCAATGTAACTCGTAGGAACTGACCTCGCATCCGCGGGACTCCCGGTTTGAGAATACGAGGGTAATTTGTATATTTCAAGACTTTGATTTAAAAACATGGCGTTTGGGGGTGAAAACTCGAAACAACCCCCGAATGGCTCCGTCGGTGGCACCAACACCTCCCACGGGACCAATGTAACTCGTAAGAACTGACCCCGTAGTCGTAGGACTCCCGGTTTGAGAATACGATGGTAATTTGCATATTTCTAGACTTAGGCTTAAAAACATGGCGTTAGAGGGTGAAAACTCCAAACAGCCCCCGAACGTTCCCGTGGGTGGCACCAACACCTACCACGGGACCAATATAACTCGTAGGAAATGACCTCGCAGCCGCGGGACTCCCGGTTTTAGAATACGACGATAATTTGCATATTTCTAGACATAAGCTTAAAAACATGGCGTTAGAGGGTGAAAACTCGAAACAGCCCCCGAACGTCCCCGTGGGTGGCACCAACACCTCCCACGGGACCAATGTCACTCGTAGGAAGTGACCCCGCAGCCGCGGGACTCCCAATTTTAAAATATAACGGTAATTTCGTATTTCTAGACTTAGGCTTAAAAACATGGCGTTAGAGGGTGAAAACTCAAAATAGCCCCCGAACGGCCCCGTGGGTGGTACCAACACGTCCCACAGGACCAATGTAACTCGTAGGAACTGACCACGCATCCACATGACTCCCGGTTTGAGATTATGACGGTAATTTGTATATTTCTGGACTTAGGCTTAAAAACATGGCGTTAGAGGGTGAAAACTCGAAACAACCCCCGAACAGCTCCGTGGGTGGCACTAACACCTCCCACGGGACCACTGTAACTCGTAGGAACTAATCCCGCAGTCGCGGGTCTCCCGGTTTGAGAATACGACGGTAATTTTCATATTTCTAGACTTAAGCTTAAAACCGTGGCCTTAGTGGGTGAAAACTCGAAACAGCCCCCAAACGTCCTCGTGGGTGGCACCAACACCTCCCACGGGACCAAAGTAAGTCATAGGAACTGACCCCGCTGCCGCCGGACTCCCGGTTTGAGAGTACGACGGTGATTTGCATATTTCTAGACTTAGGTATAAAAACATGGCGTTGAAGGGTGAAAACTCGAAACTGCCCCCGAGTCGCCCCGTGGGTGGGACCAACACCTCCAAAGGGACCATTGTAACTCGTGGGAACTGACCCCGCAGTCGCGGTTCTCCCGTTTTGTGAACACGACGATAATTTTTATATTTCTAGACTAAGGCTTAAAAACATGGCGTTAGAGGGTGAAAACTCAAAACAGCACTCGAACGGACTTCTGGGTCGCACCAACACCTCCCACGGGACCAATGAAACTCGTAGGAACTGACCTCGTAGCCGCGGGTCTCCCGGTATGAGAATACGATGGTAATTTGCTTATTTCTTGACTTAGGCTTAAAAACATGGCGTCAGAGGGCGAAAACTCGAAACTTCCCCCGAACGTCCCCGTGGGTGGTACCAAAACCTCCCACGGGACCAATATAACTTGTAGGAACTGACGCCGTAGTCTCGAGTCTCCCGGTTTGAGAGTACGACGATAATTTATATATTTCTAGACTTAAGCAAAATATGGCATTAGAGGGTGAAATCTCGAAACAGCCCCCGAACGTCCTCGTGGGTCACACCAACACCTCCCACGGGACCAATGTTACTCTTAGGAACTGACCCTGCAGCTGCGGGACTCTCGATTTGAGAGTACGATGGTAATTTGCATATATCTATACTTAGGCTTAAAAACATGGCGTTGGAGGGTGAAAACTCGAAACAACCCCCAAACGTCCCCGCGGGTGGCACCAACACCTCCCACGGGACCAATGTAACTCGTAGGAACTGACCCTACAATCACGGAACTCCCGATTTCAGAATACGACGGTAATTTGCATATTTCTAGACTTAGGCTTAAAAACATGCCGTTAGAGGGTGAACACTTAAAATAGCCCTCGAACGTCCCAGTGGGTGGCACCAAGACCTCCCACAGGATCAATATAACTCGTAGGAACTGACCTCGGATCCGCGGGACTCTCGGTTTGAGAATACGACGGTAATTTGTATATTTCTAGACTTCGGCTTAAAAACATGGCGTTTGAGGGTGAAAACTCGAAACATCCCCCGAACGGCTCCCTGGGTGGCACCAACACCTCCCACGGGACCAATGTAACTCGTAGGAACTGACCCCGCAGTCACAGGACTCCCGATTTGAGAATACGACGGTAATTTGCATATTTCTAGACTTAGGCTAAAAAACATGGCGTTAGAGGGTGAAAACTCGAAATAACCACTGAACGTCCCCGTGGGTGGCACCAACACCTCCCACGGGACCAATGTCACTCGTAGGAAGTGATTCCTCAGCCGCGGGACTGCCAATTTGAGAATACAACGATAATTTGTATATTTCTAGAGTTAGGCTTAAAAACATGGCGATAGAGGGTGAAAACTCAAAACGGCCCCGTGGGTGGCACCAACACCTCCCACAGGACCAATGTAACTCGTAGGAACTGACCCCGCATCCGCGGGACTTCCGATTTGAGAATACGACGGTAATTTGTATATTTCTAGACTTTGGCTTAAAAACATGGCGTTAGAGGGTGAAAACTCGAAACAACCCCCGAACGGCTCCCTGGGTGGCACTAGCACCTCCCACGGGACCAATGTAGCTCGTAGGAACTGACCTCGCAGTCGCGGGTCTCCCGGTTTGAGAATACGACGGTAATTTTTATATTTCTAGACTTAGGCTTAAAAACATGGCGTTAGAGGGTGATAACTCGAAGAAGCCCCCGAACGGCCCCGTGGGTGGCACCAAAGCCTCCCACAGGACCAATGTAACTCGTAGGAACTGACTCCGCAGCCGTGCGACTCCCGGTTTAAGAGTTCACTAGTAATTTGTATATTTCTAGACATTGGATTGAAAACATGGCGTTGGAGGGTGAAAACTCGAAACGACCCCCGAACCTACTCGTGGGTGGCACCAACACCTCCCATGGGACCAATGTAAATCGTAGGAACTGACCCCGTAGCCGCGAGTCTCCCGATTTGAGAATGCGACGGTAATTTGCATATTTCAAGAGTTAAGCAAAACATGGCGTTAGAGGGTGAAAAATCCAAACATCCCCCAAACTACCCCGTGGGTGGAACCAACACCTCCCACGGGGCCAATGTAACTCGTTGGAACTGACCCCACAACCGTGGAACTCCCGATTTTAGAATATGACGGTAATTTGCATATTTCTAGACTTAGGATTAAAAACATGCCGTTAGAGAGTGAAAACTTAAAATAGCCCTCGAACGGCCCCGTGGGTGGCACCAACACCTCACACAGGACCAATGTAACTCGTAGGAACTGACCCCGCATCCGCGGGACTCCCGATTTGAGAATACGACGGTAATTTGTATATTTCTAGACTTCGGCTTAAAAACATGGCGTTTGAGGATGAAAACTCGAAACAGCCCCCGAACAGTTCCGTGGGTGGCACCAACACCTCCCACGGGACCAATATAACTCATAGAAACTGACCCCGCAGTCGTAGGACTCCCGGTTTGAGAATACGATGGTAATTTGTGTATTTCTAGGCTTATGATTAAAAACATGGCGCTAGAGGGTGAAAACTCGAAACAACCCCTGAACGTCCCCGTGGGTGGCACCAACACGTCCCACGGGACCAATGTCACTCGTAGGAACTGACCCCGCAGTCGCAGGACTGCCAATTTGAGAATATAACAGTAATTGGCGTATTTATAGACTTAGGCTTAAAAACATGGCGTTAGAGGGTGAAAACTCAAAACAGCCCCCGAACGGCCCCGTGGGTGGCACCAACACCTCCCACAGGACCAATGTAACTCGTAGGAACTGACCCCGCATCCACGGGACTCTCGATGTGAGAATACGACGGTAATTTGTATATTTCTGGACTTAGGCTTAAAAACATAGCGTTAGAGGGTGAAAACTCGAAACAACCCTCGAACGGCTCCGTGGGTGGCACAACACCTCCCACGGGACCAATGTAACTCGTAGGAATTGACCCCGCACTTGCGGATCTCTCATTTTGAAAATACGACGGTAATTTGCATATTTCTAGACTTAGGCTTAAAAACATGGCGTTAGTGGGTGAAAACTCGAAACAACCCCCAAACGTCCCCGTGGGTGGCACCAACACCTCCCACGGGACCAAAGTAACTCGTAGGAACTGACCCCGTAGCCGCGGGACTCCCGGTTTGAGAGTACGACAGTAATTTGAATAGTTCTAGACTTAGGTCTAAAAACATGGCGTTGAAGGGTGTAAACTCGAAACTGCCCCCGAGCCGCCCTGTGGGTGGCACCAACACCTCTAAAGGGACCATTGTAACTCATGGGGACTGACCCCGCAGCCGCGGGTCTCCCATTTTGTGAATACGATGATAATTTGTATATGTCTAGACTTAAGCAAAACATGGCGTTAAAGGTTGAAAACTCCAAACAGCCCCCGAACGTCCCCGTGGGTGGCACCAACACCTCTCACCGGACCAATGTCACTCGTAGGAACTGACCCCGCAATCGCAGGACTCCCGATTTTAGAATACGATGATAATTTGCATATTTCTAGACTTAGTCTTAAAAACATGGCGTTAGAGGATGAAAACTCGAAACAGCCCCCGAACAACCCCGTGGGTGGCACCAACACCTCCCACGGGACCAATGTAACTCGTAGGAACTGACCCCGCAGCCGCGGGACTCCCGATTTGAGATTACAATGGTAATTTACATATTTCTAGACTTAGGCATAAAAATATGGCGTTGAAGGGTGAAAACTCGAAACTGCCCCCGAGCCGCCCCGTGGGTGGAACCAACACCTCCAAAGGGACCAATGTAACTCGTAGGAACTGACCCCGTAGTCGCGGGTCTCCTGGTTTAAGAATACGACGGTAATTTGCATATTTCTAGACTTAGGCTTAAAAACATGGCGTTAGTGGGTGAAAACTCGAAATAGCACCCGAACGTCCCCGTGAGTGGCACCAACACCTCCCGCGGGACCAAAGTAACTCGTAGGAACTGAGCCCGTAGCCGTGGGTCTCCCGGTTTGAGAATACGACGGTAATTTGCATATTTCTAGAGTTAAGCAAAATATGGTGTTAGAGGGTGAAAAATCCTAACATCCCCCGAACGACCTCATGGGTGGCACCAACACCTCCCACGGGACCAATGTAACTCTTAGGAAGTGACCCCGCAACTGCGGGACTACCGGTTTGAGAATACGATGGTAATTTGCATATTTCTAGACTTAGGCTAAAAAACATGGCGTTAGTGGGTGAAAACTCAAAACAGCACTCGAACGGCCTTGTGGGTCGCACCAACACCTCCCACGGGACCAATAAAACTCGTAGGAACTGACCCCGTAGTCGAGGGTCTCCCGGTTTGAGAATACGACAGTAATTTGCATATTTATGGACTTATACTTCAAACTATGGCGTAAGAGGGTGAAAACTCGAAAATGCCCTCGAACGTCCCCGTGGGTGGCACCAATACCTCCCACGGGACCAATATAACTCGTAGGAACTGACCCCACACTCACGGGCCTCTCGGTTTGAGAGTACGACGTTAATTTACATATTTCTAGACTTAAGAAAAATATGGTCCTAGAGGGTGAAATCTCGAAACAGCCGCCGAACGTCCCCGTGGGTGGCACCAACACCTCCCACGGGACCAATCTTACTCTTAGAAACTGACCCCGCAGCTGCGGGACTCTCGGTTTGAGAGTATGACGGTAATTTGCATATATCTATACTTAGGCTTAAAAACATGGCGTTGGATGGTGAAAACTCGAAACAACCCCCGAACGTCGCCGTGGACGGCACCAACACCTCCCACGGGACCAATGTAACTCGTAGGAACTGACCCCACAACCGCGGGTCTCCCGGTTTAATAATACGACGGTAATTTGTATATTTCTAGACTTAGCATTAAAAACATGGCGTTAGTGGGTGAAAACTCGGAATAGCCCCCGAACATCCCCGTGGGTGGCACCAACACCTCCCGCGGGACCAAAGTAACTCGTAGAAACTGGCCCCGCAGTTGCGAGTCTCCCGGTTTGAGAATACGACGGTAATTTGCATATTTCAAGAGTTAAGCAAAACATGGTGTTAGAGGGTGAAAAATCCTAACATCCCCCGAACGATGTCATGGGTGGCAACAATGTAACTCTTAGGAAGTGACCCCGCAACTGCGGGACTCCCAGTTTGAGAATACGACGGTAATTTGCATATTTCTAGTCTTAGGCTTAAAAACATGGCGTTAGAGGGTGAAAACTCAAACTAGCACTCGAACGGCCTTGTGGGTCGCACCAACACCTCCCACGGGACCAATGAAACTCGTAGGAACTGACCCCACAATCGCGGGTCTCCCGATTTGAGAATACGATAGTAATTTGCATATTTATGGATTTCGACTTAAAAATATGGCGTCAGAGGGTGAAAACTCGAAACTGCCCCTAACGTCCCCGTGGGTGGCACCAATACCTCCCACGGGACCAATATAACTCGTAGGAACTGACCCCACAGTCGCGGGTCTCCCGATTTGAGAGTACGACGATAATTACATATTTCTAGACTTAAGGAAAATATGGCGTTAGAAGGTGAAATCTCAAAATAGCCCCCAAACGTCCCCGTGATTGGCACCAACACCTCCCACGGGACCAATGTTACTCTTAGGAACTGACCCCACAGCTGCGGGACTCTCGGTTTGAGAGTACGACGGTAATTTTCATATATCTATACCTAGGCTTAAAAACATGGCGTTGGAGGGTGAAAACTCGAAACTACCCCCGAACGTCGCCGTGGGTGGAACCAACACCTCCCAAGGGACCAAAACAACTCGTAGGAACCGACCCCGCAGCCGTGGGTCTCCCGATTTGAGAATACGACGGTAATTTGCATATTTCTAGAGTTATGCAAAACATGGTGTTAGAGGGTGAAAAATCCTAACATCCCCCGAACGACCTCATGGGTGGCAGCAACACCTCCCACGGGACCAATGTAACTCTTAGGAAGTGACCCCGTAACTGTGGGACTCCCGGTTTGAGAATACGATGGTAATTCACATATTTCTAGACTTAGGCTTAAAAACATGGCGTTAGAGGGCGAAAACTCAAAACAGCACTGGAACGGCCTTGTGGGTCGCACCAACACCTCCCACGGGACCAATAAAAACTCGTAGGAACTGATCCCGCAGTCGCGGGTCTCCCGGTTTGAGAATACGACAGTAATTTGCATATTTATGGACTTAGACTTAAAAATATGGCGTCAGAGGGCGAAAACTCGAAACTTCCCCCGAACGTCCCCGTGGGTCACACCAATACCTCCCATAGGACCAATATAACTCGTAGGAACTGACCCCACAGTCGCGGGTCTCCCGGTTTGAGATTACGACGTTAATTTACATATTTCTAGACTTAAGGAAAATATGGCATTAGAAGGTGAAATCTCAAAATAGCCCCCGAACGTCCCCGTGGTTGGCACCAACACCTCCCACGGGACCAATGTTACTCTTAGGAACTGACCCCACAGCTGCGGGACTCTCGGTTTGAGAGTACAACGGTAATTTTCATATATCTATACCTAGGCTTAAAAACATGGCGTTGGAGGGTGAAAACTCGAAACTACCCCCGAACGTCGCCGTGGGTGGAACCAACACCTCCCAAGGGACCAATGTAACTCGTAGGAACTGACCCCACCACCGCGGGTCTCCCAGTTTAAGAATACGACGGTAATTTGCATATTTCTATATTTAGGCTTAAAAACATGGCGTTAGTGGGTGAAAACTCGAAACAGCCCCCGAAGATCCCCGTGGGTGGCACCAACACCTCCCGCGGGACCAAAGTAACTCGTAGGAACTGACCCCGCAGCTGCGGGTCTCCCGGTTTGAGAATACAACGGTAATTTGCATATTTCTAGAGTTAAGCAAAACATGGTGTTAGAGGGTGAAAAATCCTAACATCCCCCGAACGACCTCATGGGTGGCACCAGCACCTCCCACGGGACCAATGTAACTCTTAGGAAGTGACCCCGCAACTGCGGGACTCCCGGTTTGAGAATACGACGGTAATTTGCATATTTCTAGACTTAGGCTTAAAAACATGGCGTTAGAGGGTGAAAACTCAAAACAACACTCGAACGGCCTTGTGGGTCGTACTAACACCTCCCGCGGGACCAATGAAACTCATAGGAACTGACCCCGCAGCCGAGGGTCTCCCGGTTTGAGAATACGATAGTAATTTGCATATTTATGGACTTAGACTTAAAAATTTGGCGTCAGAGGGTGAAAACTCGAAACTGCCCCCGAACGTCCCCGTGGGTGGCACCAATACCTCCCACGGGACCAATGTTACTCTTAGGAACTGACCCCGCAGCTGCGGGACTCTCGGTTTGAGAGTACGACGGTAAATTGAATATATCTATACTTAGGCTTAAAAACATGGCATTGGAGGGAGAAAACTCGAAACAACCCCCGAACGTCACCGTGGGTGGCACCAACACTTCCCATGGGACCAATGTAACTCGTAGGAACTGACCCCACAACGACGGAAATCCTAATTTGAGAATACGACGGTAATTTACATATTTCTAGACATAGGCTTAAAAACATGCCGTTAGAGGGTGAAAAGTTAAAATAGCCCTCGAACGGACCCGTGGGTGGCAGCAACACCTCCCACAGGACCAATGTAACTCGTAGGAACTGACTCCGCATCCGCGGGACTCCCGATTTGAGAATACGTTGATAATTTGTATATTTCTACAGTTCGACTTAAAAATATGGCGTTTGAGGGTGAAAACTCGAAACAGCCCCTGAACGGCTCCGTGGGTGGCACCAACACCTCCCATGGGACCAATGTAACTCGAAAGAACTGACCCCGTAGTCGCAAGACTCCCGGTTTGAGAATACGACGGTAATTTTCATATTTCTAGACTTAGGCTTAAAAACATGGCGTTAGAGGGTGAAAACTCGAAATAAGCCCCGAACGTCCCCGTGGGTGGCACCAACACCTCCCACGAGACCAATGTCACTCGTAGGAAGTGACCCCACAGCCGCGGGACTGCCAATTTGGGAATACAATAGTAATTTGTATATTTCTAGACATAGGCTTAAAAACATGGTGTTAGAGGGTAAACACTCAAAAAGGTCCCGTGGGTTGTACTAACACCTCCCACAGGACCAATGTAACTCGTAGGAACTGACCCCGCATCCGCGGGACTCCCGATTTGAGAATATGAGGGTAATTTGTATATTTCTAGACTAAGGCTTAAAAACATGGCGTTAGAGGGTGAAAACTTGAAACAACCCCCGAACGGCTCCCTGGGTGGCACTAGCACCTCCCACGGGACCAATGTAACTCGTAGGAACAGGCCCCGCAGTTGCGGGTCTCCCGGTTTGAGAATACGACCGTAATTTGCATATTTCTAGACTTAGGCTTAAAAACATGGCGTTAGTGAGTGAAAACTCGAAGAACCCCCCGAGCCGCCCCGTGGGTGGCACCAACACCTCTAAAGGGACCAATGTAACTCGTGGGAACTGACCCCGCAGCCGCGGGTCTCCCGTTTTGTGAATACGATGGTGATCTGCATATTTCTGGACTTAGGCTTAAAAACATGGCGTTAGAGGGTGAAAACTCAAAACAGCCCCCGAACGTCCCCGTGGGTGGCACCAACACCTCCCACGGGACAAATGTAACTCGTAGGAACTGTCCCCGTAGTTGCGGGTCTCCCGATTTGAGAGTACGATGGTAATTTACATATTTCTAGACTTAATCAAAATATGGCGTTAGAGGGTGAAATCTCAAAACAGCCCCCGAACGTCCCCGTGGGTGGCACCAACACCTCCCACGGGACCAATGCTACTCTTAGGAACTGACCCCGCAACTGTGGAACTCTCGGTTTTACAGTACGACGGTAATTAGCATATTTCTATACTTAGGGTTAAAAACATGGCGTTGGAGGGTGAAAACTCGAAATAACCCCCGAACGTCCCCGTCGGTGGCACCAACACCTCCCACGGGTCCAATGTAACTCGTAGGAACTTACCCCACAGTCGTGGGACTCCCGATTTGAGAATACGGCGGTAATTTGCATATTTCTAGACTTAGGCTAAAAAATATGGCGTTAGAGGGTGAAAACTCGAAGCAGCCCCCGAACGGTTCCATTGGTGGAACCAACACCTCCCACGGGACCAATGTGACTCGTAGGAACTGACCCCACAGCCGCAGGACTCCCGATTTGAGAGTATGATGGTAATTTGAATATCTTAAGACATAGGCTTAAAAACATGGCGTTGGAGGTTGAAAACTCGAAACATCCCCCAAACGTCCCCGTGGGTGGCACCAACACCTCCGATGGGACCAATGTAACTCGTAGGAATTGACCCCACAATCGAGGGACTCCCAGTTTGAGAATACGACGGTAATTTGCATATTTATAGACTTAGGCATAAAAACATGCCGTTAGAGGGTGAAAACTTATAATATCTCCCGAACGGCCTTATCAGTGGCACCAACACCTCCCACGGGACCAATGTTACTTGTAGGAATTGTTCTCGCAGCCGCGGGACTCCCAGTTTGAAAATACTACAGTTTTTGCATATTTCTAGACTTCGGCTTAAAAATATGGCGTTAGGGGGTGAAAACTCGAAATAGCACCCGAACGGCTCCGTGGGTGGCACCAACACCTCCCACGGGACCAATGTAACTCGTAGGAACTGACGCCGTAGTTGCAGGTCTACCGGTTTGAGAATACAATGGAAATTTGTATATTTCTAGACTTAGGCATAAAAACATGACGTTAGAGGGTGAAAACTCGAAATAGCCCCCGAACGTCCAATTGGATGGCACCAACACCTCCCACGGGACCAATGTAACTCGTAGGAACTCACGCAGCAGCCGTGGGACTCCGAGTTTGAGATTACGATGGTAATCTGCATATTTCTAGACTTAGGCTTAAAAACATGGCGTTGAAGGGTGAAAACTCGAAATTTCCCCCGAACCGCCCCGTGGGTGGCAATAAAACCTCCCACGGGACCAATACAACTCGTAAGAACTGACCCCGCTGTCGTGGGTCTCCTATTTTGAGAATACGACGGTAATTTGCATATTTATAGACTTAGGCTTAAAAACAAGGCGTTAGAGGGTGAAATCTCGAAACAGCACCCGAATGTCCCCGTGGGTGGCACCAACACCTACCACGGGACCAATGTAACTTGTAGGAAATGACCCCGCAGTCGCGGGACTCTCGGTTTGAGAGTACGAAGGTAATTTGCATATATCTATACTTAGGCTTGAAAATATGGCGTTGGAGGGTGAAAACTCGAAACAACCCCCGAACGTCCCCGTGGGTGGCACCAACACCTCCAAAGGGACCATTGTAACTCATGGTGACTGACCTCACAGCCACGGGTTTCCCGTTTTGTGAATACGATGATAATTTGTATATGTCTAGACTTAAGCAAAACATGGCGTTAGAGGTTGAAAACTCCAAACAACCCCCGAACGTCCCCGTGGGTGGCACCAATACCTCCCATGGGTCCAATGTCACTCGTAGGAACTGACCCTGCAATTGCGGGACTCCCTGTTTTAGAATACGACGATAATTTGCATATTTATAGACTTAGGCTTAAAAACATGGTGTTAGAGGGTAAAAATTCGAAACAGCCCCCGAACAGCCCCGTGGGCGGCACCAACACCTCCCACGGGACCAATGTAACTCGTAGGAACTGACCCCGCGGCCGCGGGACTCTCAGTTTGAGATTATGACGGAAATTTACATATTTCTAGTCTTAGGCTTAAAAACATGGCGTTGAAGGGTGAAAACAGGAAACTGCCCCCGAGCCGCCCCGTGGGTGGCACCAACACCTCCAAAGGGACCAATGTAACTCGTAGGAACTGACCCCGCAGTCGCGGGTCTCCCGGTATAAGAGTACGACGGTAATTTGCATATTTCTAGACTTAGGCTTAAAAACATGGCGTTAGTGGGTGAAAACTCGAAACAGCCCCCGAACGTCCCCGTGGGTGGCACCAACACCTCCCGCGGGACCAAAGTAACTCGTAGAAACTGACCCCGCAGCCGCGGGTCTCCCGGTTTGAGAATACGATGGTAATTTGCATATTTCTAGAGTTAAGCAAAACATGGCGTTAGAAGGTGAAAAGTCCTAACATCCCCAGAACAACCTCGTGGGTGGAACCAACACCTCCCACGGGACTAATGTAACTCTTAGGAAGTGACCCCGCAACTGCGGGACTCCTGGTTTGAAAATACGACCGTAATTTGCATATTTCTAGACTTAGGCTTAAAAACATGGCGTTAGAGGGTGAAAACTCAAAACAGCACTCGACCGGCCTTGCGGGTCGCACCAACACCTCCCACGGGACCAATGAAACTCGTAGGAACTGACTCCGTAGCCGCGGGTCTCCCGGTTTGAGAATACGACGGTAATTTGCATATTTATGGACTTAGGCTTAAAAACATGGCGTCAGAGGGTGAAAACTCGAACCTGCCCCCGAACGTCCTCGTGGGTGGCACCAACACCTCCCACGGGACCAATTAACTCTTAGGAACTGACCCCGCAGTCGCGGGTCTCCCGGTTTGAGAGTACGACGGTAATTCACATATTTTTAGACTTAACTAAAATATGGCGTTAGAGGGTGAAATCTCGAAATAGCCCCCGAACGTCCCCGTGGGTGGAACCAACACCTCCCACGGGACCAATGTTACTCTTAGGAACTGACCCCGCAGCTGGGGGACTCTCGGTTTGAGAGTACGATGGTAATTTGCATATATCTATACTTAGGCTTAAAAACATGGCGTTGGAGGGTGAAAACTCGAAATAACCCCCGAACGTTACCGTGGGTGGCACCAACACCTCCCACGGGGCCAATGTAACTCGTTGGAATCGACCCCACAACCGCGGAACTCCCGATTTGAGAAGATGACGATAATTTGCATATTTCTAGACTTAGGCTTAAAAACATGCCGTTAGAAGGTGAAAACTTAAAATAGCCCTCGAACGGCCCCGTGGGTGGCATCAACACCTCCCACAAGACCAATGTAACTCGTAGGAACTGATCCCGCATCCGCGGGACTCCCGGTTTGAGAATACAACGGTAATTTGTATATTTCTAGACTTCGGCTTAAAAACATGGCGTTTGAGGGTGAAAACTCGAAACATCCCCCGAATGGCTCCGTGGGTGGAACCAACACCTCCCACGGGACCAATGTAACTCGTAGGAACTGACCACGCAGTCGCAGGACTCCCAGTTTGACAATACGACGGTAATTTTCATATTTCTTGACTTTGGCTTAAAAACATTGTGTTAGAGGGTGAAAACTCGAAATAACCCCCGAACGTCCCCGTGGGTGGCACCAACACCTCCCACGGGACCAATGTCACTCGTTGGAAGTGACCCTGCAGCCGCGGGATTGCCAATTTGAAAATACTATAGTAATTTGCATATTTCTAGACTTCGGCTTAAAAATATGGCGTTAGAGGGTGAAAACTCGAAACAGCACCCGAACGGCTCTGTGTGTGGCACCAACACCTCCCACGGGACCAATGCAACTCGTAGGAACTGACCCCGTAGTTGCAGGTCTGCCGGTTTGAGAATGCAATGGAAATTTGTATGTTTCTAAACTTAGGCTTAAAAACATGACGTTAGAGGGTGAAAACTCGAAATAGCCCCCGAACGTCCAATTGGGTGGCACCAACACCTCCCACGGGACCAATGTAACTCGTAGGAACTGACGCAGCAGCTGCGGGACTCCCGGTTTGAGATTACGATGGTATTCTGCATATTTCTAGACTTAGGCTTAAAAACATGGCGTTGAAGGGTGAAAACTCAAAATTTCCCCCGAACCGCCCCGTGGGTGGCATTAACACCTCCCACGGGACCAATACAACTCGTAAGAACTGACCCCGCTGTCGTGGGTCTCCTATTTTGAGAATACGACGGTAATTTGCATATTTATAGACTTAGGCTTAAAAACAAGGCGTTAGAGGGTGAAATCTCGAAACAGCACCCGAACGTCCCCGTGGGTGGCACCAACACCTACCACGGGACCAATGTAACTTTTAGGAAATGACCCCGCAGTCGCGGGACTCTCGGTTTGAGAGTACGAAGGTAATTTGCATATATCTATACTTAGGCTTGAAAACATGGCGTTGGAGGGTGAAAACTCGAAACAACCCCCGAACGTCCCCGTGGGTGGCACCAACACCTCCAAAGGGACCATTGTAACTCGTGTGGACTGACCCCACAGCCACGGGTCTCCCGTTTTGTGAATACGATGATAATTTGTATATGTCTAGACTTAAGCAAAACATGGCGTTAGAGGTTGAAAACTCCAAACTGCCCCCGAACGTCCCCGTAGGTGGCACCAATACCTCCCATGGGACCAATGTAACTGGTAGGAACTGACCCTGCAACCGCGGGACTCCCGGTTTTAGAATACGATGATAATTTGCATATTTCTAGACTTAGGCTTAAAAACATGGTGTTAGAGGGTGAAAATTCGAAACAGCCCCCAAACAGCCCCGTGGGCGGCACCAACACCTCCCACAAGACCAATGTAACTCGTAGGAACTGGCCTCGCAGCCGCGGGATTCTCGGTTTGAGATTACAACGGTAATTTACATATTTCTAGTCTTAGCCTTAAAAACATGGCGTTGAAGGGTGAAAACTCAAAAATGCCCCCGAGCCGCCCCGTGGGTGGCACCAACACCTCCAAAGGGACCAATGTAACTCGTAGGAACTGACCCCACCGTCGCGGGTCTCCCGATTTAAGAATACGATGGTAATTTTCATATTTCAAGACTTAGGCTTAAAAACATGGCGTTAGTGGGTGAAAACTCGAAACAGCCCCCGAACGTCCCCGTGGGTGGCACCATCACCTCCCGCAGGACCAAAGTAACTCGTAGAAACTGACCCCGCAGCCGCGGGTCTCCCGGTTTGAAAATACGATGGCAATTTGCATATTTCTAGAGTTAAGCAAAACATGGCGTTAGAAGCTGAAAAATCCTAACATCCCCCGAACGACCTCGTGGGTGGCACCAACACCTCCCACGGGACTAATGTAACTCCTAGGAAGTGACCCCGCAACTGCGAGACTCCCGGTTTGAGAATACGACGGTAATTTTCATATTTCTAGACTTCGGCTTAAAAACATGGCGTTAGAGGGTGAAAACTCAAAATAGCACTCTAACGGCCTTGTGGGTCGTACCAACACCTCCCACGGGACCAATGAACACGTAGGAACTAACCCCGCTGCCGCGGGTCTCCCGGTTTGAGAATACGACGGTAATTTGCATATTTCTGGACTTAGGCTTAAAAACATGGCGTCAGAGGGTGAAAACTCGAAATTGCCCCAGAACCTCCTCGTGGGTGGCACCAACACCTCCCACGGGACCAATATAACTCTTAGGAACTGTCCTCGCAGTCGCGGGTCTCCCGGTCTAATAGGATGACGGTAATTCACATATTTCTAGACTTAAGCAAAATATGGCGTTGGAGGGTGAAATCTCGAAACAGCTCCCAAACGTCCCCGTGGGTGGCACCAACACCTCCCACGGGACCAATTTTACTCTTAGGAACTGACCCCGCAGCTTCGGGACTTTCGGTTTGAGAGTAAGATGGTAATTTGCATATATCTATACTTAGGCTTAAAAATATGGCGTTGGAGGGTGAAAACTCAAAATAACCACCGAACGTCACCGTGGGTGGCACCAACACTTCCCACGGGGCCAATGTAACTCGTAGGAACAGACCCCACAACCGCGAAACTCCCGATTTGAGAAAATGACAGTTATTTGCATATTTCAAGACTTAGGATTACAAACATGTCGTTAGAGGGTGAAAACTTAAAATAGCCCTCGAGCGGCCCCGTGGGTGGCACCAACACCTCCCACAGGACCAATGTAACTCGTAGGAACTGACCCCGCATCCGCGGGACTCCCGGTTTGAGAATACGACGGTAATTTGTATATTTCTAGACTTCGGCTTTAAAACATGGCGTTTGAGGGTGAAAACTCGAAACATCCCCCGAATGGCTCCGTGGGTGGCACCAACACCTCCCACGGGACCAATGTAACTCGTAGGAACTGACCCTGCAGTCGCAGGACTCCCGATTTGACAATACGACTATAATTTTCATATTTCTTGACTTTGACTTAAAAACATTGCGTTAGAGGGTGAAAACTCGAAATAACCCCCGGACGTCCCCGTGGGTGGCACCAACACCTCCCACGGGACCAATGTCACTCGTAGGAAGTGACCCCGCAGCCGCGGGACTGCCAATTTGAAAATACAACGGTAATTTGCATATTTCTAGACTTAGGCTTAAAAACATGGCGTTAGAGGGTGAAAACTCAAAACGGCCCCTTGGGTGGCACCAACACCTCCCACAGGACCAATATAACTCGTAGGAACTGACCCCACATCCGTGGAACTCCCGGTTTGAGAATAAGATGGTAATTTGTATATTTCTAGACTAAGGCTTAAAAACATGGCGTTAGAGGGTGAAAACTCGAAACAACCACCTAACGGCTCCCTGGGTGGCACTAGCACCTCCCACGGGACCAATGTAACTAGTAAGAACTGACCCCGCAGTCGCGGGTCTCCTGATTTGAGAATACGATGGTAATTTGCATATTTCTAGACTTAGGCTTAAAAACATGGCGTTAGTGGGTGAAAACTCGAAGCATCCGCCGAGCCACCCCGTGGGTGGCACCAACACCTCCGAAGGGACCTGACACCGCAGCCGCGGGTCTCCCATTTTGTGAATACGATGGTAATCTGCATATTTCTGGACTTAGGCTTAAAAACATGGCGTTATAGGGTGGAATCTCAAAATAGCCCCCGAACGTCCCCGTGGGTGGCACCAACACCGCCCACGGGACCAATGTTACTCTTAGGAACTGACCCCGCAACTGCGGGACTACCAGTTTGAGAATACTACAGTAATTTGCATATTTTTAGACTTCGGCTTAAAAATATGGCGTTAGAGGGTGAAAACTCGAAACAGCACCCGAACGGCTCCGTGGGTGGCACCAACACCTCCCACGGGACCAATGTAACTCGATGGAACTGACCCCACAGTTGCGAGTCTCCCGGTTTGAGAATACAATGGAAATTTGTATATTTCTAGACATAGGCTTAAAAACATGACGTTAGAGGGTGAAAACTCGAAACAGCCCCCGAACGTCCCATTGGGTGGCACCAACACCTCCCATGGGACCAATGTAACTCGTAGGAACTGACGCCGCAGTCGCGGGACTCCCGGTTTGAGATTACGATGGTAATTTGCATATTTCTAGACTTAGGCTTGAAAACATGGCGTTGAAGGGTGAAAACTCGAAATTTCCCCCGAACCGCCCCGTGGGTGGCACCAACACCTCCCACGGGACAATTACAACTCGTAAGAACTGACCTCGCAGCCACGAGTCTCCGGTTTTGTGAATACGACGATAATTTGTATATTTCTAGACTTAGGTTTAAAAACAAGGCGTTACAGGGAGAAAACTCTAAAAAGACCCCGAACGTCCCCGTGGGTGGCACCAACACCTACCACGGGACCAATGTAACTCATAGGAAATGACCCCGCAGTTGCGGGACTCCCGATTTTGGAATACAATGATAATTTGCATATTTTTAGACTTAGGCTTAAAAATATGGTGTTAGAGGCTGAAAACTCGAAACGGCCACCGAACGGCCCCGTGGGTGGCACCAACACCTTCCACGGGACCAATGTAACTCGTAGAAACTAACCTCGCAGCCGCGGGTCTCTCGGTTTAAGAATACGACGGTAATTTGCATATTTTTAGACTTAGGTTTAAAAACATGGCGTTAGAGGGTGAAAACTCGAAACAACCCCCAAACGTCCCCGTGGGTGCCACTAATACCTCCCACAGGTCCAATGTAACTCGTAGGAACTGACCCCTCATCCGCGGTACTGCTGGTTTAAGAGTACGAAGGTAATTTGCATATTTATTGACATAGGCTTAAAAACAAGGCGTTGGAGGGTGAAAACTCAAAACAGCCTTCGAACTGCCCTGTGGGTGGCACCAACACCTCCTAGGGGACCAATGTAACTCGTAGGAACTGACCCCTCAGCCGCGGGTCTCCCGGTTTGAGAATACGACGGTAATTTTTATATTTTTAGACATAAGCAAAACATGACGTTACAGGGTGAAAGCTCCAAACAACCCCCGAACGTCCCCGTGGGTGGAACCAACACCTCCCACGGGACCAATGTAACCCATAGGAACTGACCCCGTAGCCACGGGACTCCCGATTTGAGAATACGACGAAAATTTGCATATTTCAAGACTTAGGCTTAAAAACATGACATTAGAGGGTAAAAACTCGAAACAACCCCCAAACATCCCCGTGGGTGGCACCAACACCTCCCAAGGGACCAATGTAGATCGTAGGAACTGATCCTGCAGTCGCGGGAGTCCCAGTTGAGGATACGACGGTAATTTTCATATTTCTAGACTTAGGCTAAAAAAATAGCGTTCGAAAGTGAAAACCCGAAACAGCCCCCAAACATCCTCGTGGGTGGAACCAACACCTCCCACGAGAGCAATGTAACTCGTAGGAAATGTCCTCGCAGTCGCGAGACTCCCGATTTTAGAATATGATGATAATTTGCATATTTTTAGACTTAGGCTTAAAAAAATGGCGTTAGAGGGTGAAAACTCGAAACATCCCCCGAACGGCCCCGTGGGTGGCACCAACACCTTCCAATGGACCAATGTAACACGTAGAAACTGACCTCACAGATGCGGGTCTCTCGGTTTGAGAATACGACGGTAATTTGTATATTTCTAGACTTAGGCTTAAAAATATGGCGTTAGAGAGTGAAAACTCAAAACAGCCCCCGAACGGACCCGTGGGTGGCACCAACACCGCCCACGGGACCAATATAACTCGTAGGAACTAACCCCGCAGCCGCGGGTCTCTCGATTTGAGAGTACGATGGTAATTTACATATTTTTAGACTTAAGCAAAATATGACGTTTGAGGGTTAAATCTCGAAACCGCCCCCGAACGTCCCCATGGGTGGAACCAACACCTCCCACGGGACCAATGTTACTCTTAGGAACTGACCCCGCACTCGCGGGGCTCTCGATTTGTGAATACGACGGTAATTTGCATATTTCTAGAGATAAACAAAACATGGCGTTAGAGGGTAAAAAATCCAAACAGCCCCCGAACGTCCCCGTGGGTTGCACCAACACCTCCCAAGGGACCAATGTAACTTTTAGGAAGTGGTCCCACAACCGCGGGACTCTCGGTTTGAGAATACGATGGTAATTCTCATATTTTTAGACTTAGGCTTAAAAACATGCCGTTAGAGGGTGAAAACTAAAAATAGCCACTAATGGTCCTGTGGGTGGCACCAACACCTCCCACGGGACAAATGTTACTCGTAGAACTGTCCCCGCAGCCACGGGACTCCCAGTTTGAGAATACGACAGTAAATTGCATATTTTTAGACTCAGGCTTAAAAACATGGCGTTAGAGGGTGAAAACTCGAAATAACACCCGAACGGCCCTGTGGGTGGCACCAACACCACCCACGGGACCAATGTAACTCGTAGGAACTGACCCCGTAGTTGCGGGTCTCCCGATTTGAGAATACGGTGGTAATTTGACTATTTCTAGACTTAGGCTTAAAAACATGGCATTAGAGGATGAAAACTCGAAACAGCCCCCGAACGTCCCCGTGGGAGGCACCAACACCTCCCACGGGACCAAAGTAACTCATCGGAACTTATCCCGCAGCCGTGGGACTCACGGTCTGAGAGTACGACGATAATTTGCATATTTTTAGAATTAGGCTTAAAAATATAGCGTCGAAGGGTGAAAACTGGAAACTGCCCCCGAACCGCCCCGTGGGTGGTACCAACACCTCCAACGGGACCAATGTAACATGTAGGAATTGACCCCGCAGCCGCGAGTCTCCCGTTTTGTGAATACGACGATAATTTACATATTTCTAATCTTAAGCAAAACATGACGTTAGAGGGTGAAAACTCCAAACAGCCCCCGAACGTACCCGTGGGTGGCACGAACACCTCCCACGGGACCAATGCCACTCGTAGGAATAGACCCCGCGGCCGCGGGACTCCCAGTTTTAGAATACGACGATAATTTGCATATTTTTAGACTTAGGCTTAAAAATATGGCGTTAGAGGGTGAAAACTCGAAACATCCCCCGAACGGCCCCGTGGGTGGCACCAACACCTTCCACTGGACCAATGTAACACGTAGAAACTGACCTCACAGTCGCGGGTCTCTCGGTTTGAGAATACGACGATAATTTGCATATTTATAGACTTAGGCTTAAAAACATGGCGTTAGAGAGTGGAAACTCAAAACAACCCCCTAACGGACCCGTGGGTGGCACCAACACCGCCCACGGGACCAATATAACTCGTAGGAACTGACCCTGCAGCAGCGGGTCTCTCGATTTGAGAGTACGACTGTAATTTACATATTTTTAGACTTAAGCAAAACATGGCGTTAGAGGGTTAAATCTCAAAACAGCCCCCGAACGTCCCCGTGGGTGGAATCAACACCTCCCACGGGACCAATGTTACTCTTAGGAACTGACCCCGCACTCGCGGGGCTCTCGGTTTGTGAATACGACGGTAATTTGCATATTTCTAGAGTTAAGCAAAACATGGCGTTAGAGGGTAAAAAATCCAAATAGCCTCCGAACGTCCTCGTGGGTTGCACCAACACCTCCCAAGGGACCAATGTAACTTGTAGGAAGTGGTCCCACAACCGCGGGACTCCCGGTTTGAGAATACGACGGTAATTCTCATATTTTTAGACATAGGCTTAAAAACATGCCGTTAGAGGGTGAAAACTTAAAATAGCCCCTAATGGTCCTGTGGGTGGCACCAACACCTCCCACGGGACAAATGTTACTCGTAGAGCTGTCCCCGCAGCCGCGGGACTCCCTGTTTGAGAATACGATGGTAAATTGCATATTTTTAGACTCAGGCTTAAAAACATGGCGTTAGAGGGTGAAAACTCAAAATAACACCCGAACGGCCTTGTGGGTGGCACCAACACCTCCCATGGGACCAATGTAACTAGTAGGAACTGACCCCGTAGTTGCGGGTCTCCCGATTTGAGAATATGACGGTAATTTGACTATTTCTAGACTTAGGCTTAAAAACATGGCATTAGAGGGTCAAAACTCGAAACAACCCCTGAACGTTCCCGTGGGAGGCACCAACACCTCCCACGGGACCAAGGTAACTCATCAGAACTTATTCAGCAGCCGTGGGAATCCCGGTCTGAGAGTAAGACGATAATTTGCATATTTTTAGAATTAGGCTTAAAAACATAGCGTCGAAGGGTGAAAACTCAAAACTGCCCCCGAACCGCCCCATGGGTGGTACCAACACCTCCAACGGGACCAATGTAACACGTAGGAATTGACCCCGCAGCCACGGGTCTCCCGTTTTGTGAATACGACGGTAATTTGCATATTTCTAATCTTAATCAAAACATGGCGTTAGAGGGTGAAAACTCCAAACAGCCCCCGAACGTACCCGTGGGTGGCACCAACACTTGCCACAGGACCAATGTAACTCGTAGGAAGTGACCCCGTAGCCGCGGGTCTCCCGGTTTGATAATACAATGGTAATTTGCATATTTTTAGACTTAGGCTTAAAAACATGGCGTTAGAGGGTGAAAACTCAAAACAGCCCCCGAACGGCCCCGTGGATGGCACCAACACCTCCCATGGGACCAATGTAACTCGTAAGAACTAACCGCGCAGTCGCGGGAGTCCCGATTTGAGAATACGACTATAATGTGCATATTTCTAGAATTAGGCATAAAAAAGGGCGTTAGTGGGGGAAAATCCGAAACAGCTTCCGACCCTCCACGTGGGTGGTACCAACACCTCCCACGGGACCAATGTAACTCGTAGGAACTGACCCCGCAGCCGCGGATCTCTCGGTTTGAGAATACAACGATAATTTTTATATTTCTACACATAAGCAAAACATGGCGTTACAGGGTGAAGGCTCCAAAGAGCCCCCGAACGTCCCCGTGGGTGGCACCAACACCTCTCACGGGACCACTGTAACTCGTAGGAACTGACCCCGTAGCCACGGGACTCCCGGTTTGAGAATACGACGATAATTTGCATATTTATCGACTTAGGTTTAAAAACATGGCGTTAGAGGGTGAAAACTCGAAACAACCCCCGAATGTCCCCGTGGGTGGCACCAACACTTGCCACCGGACCAATGTAACTCGTAAGAACTGACCCCGTAACCGCGGGTCTCACGGTTTGAGAGTACGACGGTAATTTACATATTTCTAGACTTAAGCAAAACATGATGTTAGAGGGTGAAAACTCGAAATAACCCCCGAACATCCTCGTGGGTGGGACCAACACCTCCCAAGGGACCAATGTAGCTTGTAGGAACTGAACCCGCAGTCGCGGGAGTCCCGGTAGAGAGAACGATGGTAATTTGCATATTTTTAGACTTAGGCTTAAAGATATGGCGTTAGAAAGTGAAAATTCGAAACAGCCCCCGAACGTCCCCGTGGGTGGCGCCAACACCTCCCACGAGACCAATGTAACTCGTAGGAAATGACCTCGTAGTCACGGGACTCTCGGTTTTAGAATACGATGGTAATTTGCATATTTCTAGACTTAGGTTTAAAAATATGGCGTTAGAGGGTGAAAACTCGAAACAGCCCCCGAACGGCCCCGTGGGTGGCACCAATACCTCTAACGGGACCAGTAGAACTCGTAGGAACTGACCCCACAGCCGTAGGTCTCCCGATTTTAGAGTACGACGGTAATTTGCATATTTCTTGACACAAGAAAAATATGGCGTTAGAGGGTCAAATCTCGAATCAGCCCTCGAACGTCCCCGTGGGTGGAACCAACACCTCCCACGGGACCAATGTTACTCTTAGGAACTGACCCCGCAGTCGCGGGACTCTCGGTTTGAGAGTACGACGGTAATTTTCATATTTCGATACTTAGGCTTAAAAACATCTCGTTGTAGGGTGAAAATTCGAAACAACCCCCGAACATCCCCGTGGGTGGCACCAACACCTCCCACGGGACTAATGTAACTCGTAGGAACTAACTCCGCAGTCGCGGGACTCCTGGTTTGATAATACGATGGTAATATGCATATTTCTAGACTTAGGCTTTAAAACATGGCGTTAGATGGTGAAAAATCGAAACAACCCCCGAACGGCCCCGTGGGTGGCACCAACACCTCCCACGGGACCAATGTAACTCGTAGGAACTGACCCCGCTACCGTGAGTCTCCCGGTTTGAGAATACGACGATAATTTTCATATTTCTAGACTTAGGCTTAAAAATAGGGCGTTAGTGGGTGAAAACTCGAAACAGCCCCCGAACGTCCCCGTGGGTGGCACCAACACCTGCCACGGGACCAATGTTACTCTTAGGAACTGACCCCGCAGGACTCTCGGTTTGAGAGTACGACGGTAATTTGTATATTTCTATACTTAGGTTTAAAAACATGGCGTTGGAGGGTGAAAACTCAAAACAACCCCCAAACGTCCCCGTGGGTGGCACCAACACCTCCCACGGGACCAATGTAACTCGTAGGAACTAACCCCGCTGTCGCGGGACTCCCGGTTTGAAAATACGATGGTAATTTGCGTATTTCTATACTTAGGCTTAAAAACATGGCGTTAGAGGGTGAAAAATCGAAGCAGCCCCAAACGGCCCCGTGAGTGTTACCAACGCGTCCCATGGGACCATTGTAACTCATAGAAACTAACCCCGCAGCCGCGAGACTCCTGGTTTGAGAGTACGACGGTAATGTGCAAATTTCTAGACATAGGCTTAAAAATATGGCGTTGGAGGGTGAAAACTCAAAACAACCCCCGAACCGCCCCGTGGGTGGCATCAACACCTCCCATTGGACCAATGTAACTCGTAGGAATTGACTCCGCAGTCGCGAGTCTCTCGGTTTGAGAATACGACGATAATGTGCATATTTCTAGAGTTAAGCAAAACATGACGTTAGTGGGTGAAAAATCCAAACAGCCCCGAACGTCCCCGTGGGTGGCACCAACACCTCCCAAGGGACCAATGTAACTTGCAAGAAGTGACCCCACAACCGCGGGACTCCCGATTTGAGAATACGACTGTAATTTTTATATTTCTAGACTTAGGCTTAAAACATGCCGTTATAGGGTGAAAACTTAAAATAGCCCCCGAACGGCCCTGTAAGTGGCACCAACACCTCCCACAGGACCAATGTTACTCGTAGAACTGTCCCCGCAGCCGCGAGACTCCCAGTTCGAGAATACGACGGTAATTTGCATATTGATAGACTCCATCTTACAAACATGGCATTAGAGGGTGAAAACTCGAAACATCACCCGAACGGCTCAGTGGGTGGCAACAACACCTACCACGGGACCAATGTAACTCGTAGGAACTGACCCCATAGTTATGGGTCTTCCGATTTGAGAATACGATGGTAATTTTTATATTTCTAGACTTTGGCTTAAAAACATGGCGTTAGAGGGTGAAAAGTCGAAACAGCCCCGGAACGTCCTAGTGGGTGGCACCAACACCTCCTACGGGACCAATGTAAGTCGTAGGAACTGAACCCGCAACCGTGGAACTACCGGTTTGGGATTGTGATGGTAATTTTCATATTTTTAGACATACGCTTAAAAACATGGCGTTAGAGGGTGAAAACTCGAAACAGCCCTCGAATGGCTCCGTGGGTGGCACTAACACCTGCCACGGAACCAATGCAACTCGTAGGAACTGACCCCGCAGTCGCGGGTATTCTGATTTGTGAATACGATAGTAGTTTGCATATTTCTAGACTTAAGCTTAAAAACATGGCATTAGAGGGTGAAAACTGGAAACAACCCCCGAAGGTCCCCGTGGGAGGCACCAACACCTCCCACGGGACCAAAGTAACTCGTAGGAACTTACCCCGTAGACGTGGGACTCCCGGTTGAGACTACGACGGTAATTTGCATGTTTCTAGACATAGGCTTAAAAACATAGCGTTGAAGGGTAAAAACTCAAAACTGCCCCCGAACCTCCCCATGGGTGGCACCAACACCTCCAACGGGACCAATGTAACTCGTAGGAATTTACCCCGCAGCCGCGGGTCTCCCGTTTTGTGAATATGACGGTAATTTGCATATTTCTAGACTTAAGCAAAACATGGCGTTAGAGGGTGAAAACTCCAAACAACCCCCGAACGTACCCGTGGGTGGCACCAACACCTCCCACGGGATCCATGTCACTCTTAGGAACTGATCCCGTGGCCGCAGGACTCCCGTTTTTGGAATACGACAATAATGTGCATATTTCTAGACTTAGGCTTAAAAACAAGGCGTTAGAGGGTGAAAACTCGAAACAACCATCGAACGGCCCCGTGGGTGGCACCAACACCTGCCACGGGACCAATGAAACTCGTAGGAACTAACCACGCAGCTGCGGGTCTCCCAGTTTGAGAATACGACGATAGTTTTCATATTTCTGGACTTAGGCTTAAAAACATGGCGTTAGAGGGTGAAAACTCGAAACAGTCCCCCGAACGTCCCCTTGGGTGGCACCAACACCTCCCACGGGACCAATATAACTCGTAGGAACTGACCCCGCAGCCGTGGGTCTCCCAGTTTGAGAGTACGACGATAATTTACATATTTCTAGACTGAAGCAAAACAGGGCGTTAGAGGGTAAAATCTAGAAACAGCCCCCGAACGTCCCTGTGGGTGTCACCAACACCTCCGACGGGACCAATGTTACTCTTAGGAACTGACCCCGCAGCCACGGGACTCTCGATTTGAGAGTACGACGGTAATTTGCATATTTCTATACTTAGGCTGAAAAACATGGCGTTGGAGGGTGAGAATTGGAAACGGGCCTCGAAGGTCCCCGTGGGAGGCACCAACACCTCCCACGGGACCAAAGTAACTCGTAGGAACTGACCCCGCAGTCGCGGGACTCCCGATTTGAGAATACGAAGGTAATTTACATATTTCTAGACTTAGGCTTAAAAACATGGCGTTAGAGGGTGAAAACTGGAAGTAGCCCCCGAACGGCCCCGTGGGTGGCACCAACACTTCCCACGGGACCATTCTAACTCGTAGGAACTGACCCCGCAGCCACGAGACTCCCAGTTTGAGAGTACGACGATAATTTGCATATTTCTAGACATAGGCTTAAAAACTTGGCGTTGGAAGGTAAAAACTCGAAATAGCCCCCGAACCGCCCCGTGGGTCGCACCAACACCTCCCATGGGACCAATGTAACTCGTAGGAACTGTCCCCGCAGCCAGGGGACTCCAGGTTTTAGAATACGACCATAATTTGCATATTTCTAGACTTAGGCTTAAAAACATGGCGTTAGAGGGTGAAAACTCGAAACAGCCCCCGAACGGCCACATGGGTGGCACCAACACCTCCCACGGGACCAATGTAACTCGTAGGAACTGACCCCACTACCGCGGGTCTCCTGGTTTTAGAATACGACAGGAATTTGCATATTTTTAGACCGAGGCTTGAAAACATGGCGTTAGAGGGTGAAAACTCGAAACAGTACACGACCATCTCCGTGGGTGGCACCAACACCTCTCACGGGGTAATGTAACTCTTAGGAACTGACCCCGCAGTTGGGGGTCTCCTAGTTTGAGAATACGACAGTAATTTACATATTTCTAGACTTAGGCTTAAAAACATGGCGTTATAGTGTGAAAACTCAAAACAGCCCCCGAACATCCCATTGGGTTGAACCAACACCTCCCACGGGACGAATGTAACTCGTAGGAACTGACCCCGCAGTCGCCGGACTCCCGATTTGAGATTAAGACGATAATTTGCATATTTCTAGACTTAGGCTTAAAAACATGGCGTTGAAGGGTGAAAACTCGAAACTGCCCCCGAACCGCCCTAGGGGTGGCACCAACACCTCCCACGGGACCAATGTAGCTCGTAAGAACTGACCCCACAGCTGTGGGTCTCCCGTTTTGTGAATACGACGGTAAGTTGCATATTTTTAGACTTAGGCTTAAAAACATGGCGTTAGAGGGTGAAAACTCCAAACAGCCCCCGAACGTTCCCGTGGGTGGCACCAACACCTACCACGGGACCAATATAACTCGTAGGAAATGACCTCGCAGTCGCGGGACTCCCGGTTTTAGAATACGACGATAATTTGCATATTTTTAGACATAGGCTTAAAAACATGGCGTTAGAGGGTGAAAACTCGAAACAGCCCCTGAACGTCCCCGTGGGTGGCACCAACACCTCCCACATGTCCAATGTAACGTAACTCGTAGGAACTGACCCAGCAGCCGTGGGACTGCCAGTTTGAGAGTACGAAGGTAATTTGCATATTTCTTGACTTAGGCTTAAAAACATGGCGTTGGAGAGTGAAAACTCGAAACATCCCCCGAACGGCTCCGTGGGTGGCACCTACACCTCCCACGAGACCAATGTAATTCGTAGGAACTGACCCCGCAGCCGCGGGTCTCTCGGTTTGAGAATACGAAGGTAATTTTTATATTTCTAGACATAAGCAAAACATGGCGTTACAGGGTGAAAGCTCCAAACAGCCCCCGAACGTCCCCGTGGGTGGCACCAACACCTCCCACGGGAACATTGTAACTCGTAGGAACTGATCCCGTAGCCACGAGACTCCTGGTTTGAGAATACGACGATAATTTGCATATTTATAGACTTAGGTTTAAAAACATGGCGTTACAGGGTGAAAACTCGAAACAACCCCCAAACGGCCCCGTGGGTGGCACCAACCCTTGCCACGGGACCAATGTAACTTGTAAGAACTGACCGCGCAACCGCGGGTCTCACGGTTTGAGAGTACGATGATAATTTTCATATTTCTAGACTTAAGCAAAACATGACATTAGCGGGTGAAAATTGGAAATAACCCCCGAACATCCCCGTGGGTGGCACCAACACCTCCCAAGGGACCAATGTAGCTCGTAGGAACTGAACCCGCAGTCGCGGGAGTCCCGGTAGAGAGAACGACGGTAATTTCCATATTTTTAGACTTAGGCTTAAAAATATGGCGTTAGAAAGTGAAAACTCGAAACAACCCCCGAACGTCCCCGTGGGTGGCACCAACACCTCCCACGGGACCAATGTAACTCGTAAAAACTGACCCCGCTGCCGCGGGTATCCCGATTTGAGAATACGGCGGGAATTTGTATATTTTTAGACTGAGGCTTAAAAACATGGCGTTAGAGGGTGAAAACTCGAAACAGTACCCGACCGTCTCCGTGGGTGGCAGTAACACCTCTCACGGGGCCAATGTAACTCTTAGTAACTTACCCCGCAGTTGGGGGTCTCCCAGTTTGAGAATACGACAGTAATTTACATATTTCTAGACTTAGGCTTAAAAACATGGCGTTATAGTGTGAAAACTCAAAACAGCCCCCGAACGTCCCATTGGGTTGAACCGACACCTCCCACGGGACCAATGTAACTTGTAGGAACTGACCCCGCAACCGCCGAACTCCCGGTTTGAGATTATGACGGTAATTTGCATATTTCTAGACTTAGGCTTAAAAACATGGCGTTGAAGGGTGAAAACTCGAAACTGCCCCCGAACCGCCCTGGGGGTGGCACCAACACCTCCCACGGGACCAATGTAGCTCGTAAGAACTGACCCCACAGTTGTGGGTCTCCCGTTTTGTGAATACGACAGTAATTTGCATATTTTTAGACTTAGGCTTAAAAACATGGCGTTATAGGGTGAAAACTCCAAACAGCCCCCGAACGTTCCCGTGGGTGGCACCAACACCAACCACGGGACCAATATAACTCGTAGGAAATGACCTCGCAGTCGCGGGACTCCCGATTTTAGAATACGACGATAATTTGCATATTTCTAGACTTAGGCTTAAAAACATGGCGTTAGAGGGTGAAAACTCGAAACAGCTCCCGAACAGCCCCGTTGGTGGCACCAACCCTCCCAAGGGACCAATGTTACTCGTAGGAACTGACCTCGGAGCCGCGGGTCTCCCGATTTAATAATACGACGGTAGTTTGCATATATCTAGATTTAGGCTTAAAAACATGGCGTTAGAGGGTGGAAACTAGAAACAGCCCCCGAACGTCCCCGTGGGTTTCACCAACACCTCCCACATGTCTAATGTAACTCGTACGAACTGACCTCGCAGCCGTGGGACTGCCGGTTTGAGAGTACGAAGGTAATTTGCATATTTCTATTTTAGGCTTAAAAACATGGTGTTGGAGGGTGAAACTAGAAACAACCCCCGAACGGCTCCGTGGGTGGCACCTACACCTCCCACGGGACCAATGTAATTCGTAGGAACTGACCCCGCAGCCGCGGGTCTCTCGGTTTGAGAATACGACGGTAATTTTTATATTTTTAGACATAAGCAAAACATGGCGTTACAGGGTGAAAGCTCCAAACAACCCCCAAACGTCCCCGTGGGTGGCACCAACACCTCCCACGAGACCGCTGTAACTCGTAGGAACTGATCCCGTAGCCATGAGACTCCTGGTTTGAGAATACGACGATAATTTGCATATTTATAGACTTAGGTTTAAAAATATGGAGTTAGAGGGTGAAAACTCGAAACAAACCCCGAAAGGCCCTGTGGGTGGCACCAACCCTTGCCACGGGACCAATGTAACTCGTAAGAACTGACCCGCAATCGCGGGTCTCACGGTTTGAGAGTACGATGATAATTTGCATATTTCTAGACTTGAGCAAAAAATGACGTTAGCGGGTGAAAATTCAAAACAACCCGCGAACATCCCCGTGGGTGGCACCAAAACCTCCCAAGGGACCAATGTAGCTCACAGGAACTGAATCCGCAGTCGCGGGAGTCCCGGTAGAGAGAACGACAGTAATTTGCATATTTTTAGACTTAGGCTTAAAAATATGGCGTTAGAAAGTGAAAACTCGAAACAACCCCCGAACGTCCCCGTGGGTGGCACCAACACCTCCCACGGGACCAATGTAACTCGTAGGAACTGACCCCGCTGCCACGGGACTCCTGGTTTAAGAATACGACGGGAATTTGCATATTTTTATACTGAGGCTTAAAAACATGGCGTTAGAGGGTGAAAACTCAAAACAGTACCCGACCGTCTCCGTGGGTGGCACCAACACCTCTCACGGGGCCAATGTAACTCTTAGTAACTTACCCCGCAGTTGGGGGTCTCCCAGTTTGAGAATACGACAGTAATTTACATATTTCTAGACTTATGCTTTAAAATATGGCGTTATAGTGTGAAAACTCAAAACAGCCCCCAAACGTCCCATTGGGTTGAACCAAACCTCCCACGGGACCAATGTAACTCGTAGGAACTGACCCCGCAGCCGCCGGACTCCCGGTTTGAGATTACGAGGGTAATTTGCATATTTCTAGACTTAGTCTTAAAAACATGGCGTTGAAGGGTGAAAACTCGAAACTGCCCCCGAACCGCCCTGGGGGTGGCCCCAAAACCTCGCACGGGACCAATGTAGCTCGTAAGAACTGACCCCACAGCTGTGGGTCTCTCGTTTCGTAAATACGACGGTAATTTGCATATTTTTAGACTTAGGCTTAAAAACTTGGCATTAGAGGGTGAAAACTCCAAACAACCCCCGAACGTTCCCGTGGGTGGCACAAACACCTACCACGGGACCAATATAACTCGTAGGAAATGACCTCGCAGTCGCGGGACTCCCGGTTTTAGAATACGACGATAATTTGCATATTTCTAGACTTAGGCTTAAAAACATGGCGTTAGAGGGTGAAAACTCGAAACAGCTCCCGAACAGCCCCGTTGGTGGCACCAACCCTCCCACGGGACCAATGTAACTCGTAGGAACTGACCTCGAAGCCGCGGGTCACCCGGTTTGATAATACGACGGTAATTTGCATATATCTAGATTTAGGCTTAAAAACATGGCGTTAGAGGGTGAAAACTCGAAACAGCCCCCGAACGTCTCCGTGGGTGGCACCAACACCTCCCACATGTCCCATGTAACTCATAGGAACTGACCCCGCAGCCATGGAACTGTCGGTTTGAGAGTACGAAGGTAATTTGCATATTTCTATTTTAGGCTTAAAAACATGGCGTTGGAGGGTGAAAACTCGAAACAACCCCCGAACGGCTCCGTGGGTGGCACCTACACCTCCCACGGGACCAATGTAATTCGTAGGAACTGACCCCGCAACCGCGGGTCCCTCGGTTTGAGAATATGACGGTAATTTTTATATTTCTAGACATAAGCAAAACATGGCGTTATAGGGTGAAAGCTCCAAACAGCCCCCAAACGTCCCCGTGGGTGGCACCAACACCTCCCACGAGACCACTGTAACTCGTAGGAATTGATCCCGTAGCCACGAGACTCCTGGTTCGAGAATACGACGATAATTTGCATATTTATAGAGTTAGGTTTAAAAACATGGCGTTAGAGGGTGAAAACTCGAAACAACCCCCGAACGGCTCCGTGGGCGGCACCAACCCTTGCCACGGGACCAATGTAACTCGTAAGAACTGACCCCGCAACCGCGGGTCTCACGGTTTGAGAGTACGACGATAATTTGCATATTTCTAGACTTAAGCAAAACATGATGTTAGCTGATGAAAACTCGAAACAACCCCCGAACATCCCCGTGGGTGGCACCAACACCTCCCAAGGGACCAATGTAGCTTGTAGGAACTGAACCCGCAGTCGCGGGAGTCCCGGTAGAGAGAACGATGGTAATTTGCATATTTTTAGACTTAGGCTTAAAAATATGGCGTTAGAAAGTCAAAACTCGAAACAACCCCCGAACGTCCCCGTGGGTGGCGCCAACACCTCCCACGAGACCAATGTAACTCGTAGGAAATGACCTCGCAGTCGCGGGACTCTCGATTTTAGAATACGATGGTAATTTCCATATTTCTAGACTTAGGCTTAAAAACTTGGCGTTTGAGGGTGAAAACTCGAAATAGCCCCCGAACGGCCCCCTGGGTGGCACCAGCACCTCCAACGGGACCAATATAACTCGTAGGAACTGACCCCGTAGCCGCGGGTCTCCCAGTTTCAGAGTACGATGATAATTTAAATATTTTTAGACTTAAGCAAAACATGGCGTTAATGGGTGAAATCTCAAAACAACCCTCAAACGTCCCCGTGGGTTGCACCAACACCTCCCACGGCACCAATGTTACTCTTAGGAACTGATTCCGCAGCCGCGGGACTCTCGATTTGAGAGTACGACGGTAATATGCATATTTCTATACTTAGGCTTAAAAACAAGGCATTGTAGGGTGAAAATTCAAAACAACCCCCGAACATCCCCGTGGATGGCACTAACACCTCTCACGGGACTAATGTAACTCGTAAGAACTAAGCCCGCAGTCGCGGTACTCCCGATTTGATAATATGATGGTAATATGCATATTTCTATACTTAGGCTTAAAAACATGGCATTAGAGGGTGAAAAATCGAAACAACCCCCGAACGGCCCCGTGGGTGGCACCAACACCTCCCACGGGACCAATGTAACTCGTAGGAATTGACCCCGCTACCGCGGGTTTCCCGGTTTGAGAATACGACGATAATTTCTATATTTCTAGACGTAGGCTTAAAAACATGGTGTTAGAGGGTGAAATCTCGAAACAGCCCCCGAACGTCCCCGTGGGTGGCACCAACACCTGCCACGGGACCAATGTTACTCTTAGGAACTGACCCCGCAGCCGCGGGACTCTCGGTTTGAGAGTACGATGGTATTTTGCATATTTCTATACTTAGGTTTAAAAACATGGCGTTGGACGGTGAAAACTCAAAACAACCCCCTAACGTCCCCGTGGGTGGCATCAACACCTCCCACGGGACCAATGTAACTCGTAGGAACTGACCCCGTAATCGCGGGACTTCCGATTTGAGAATACGATGGTAATTTGTATATTTCTAGACTTAAGCTTAAAAACATGGCGTTAGAGGGTGAAAACTCGAAGAAGCCCCCCAACGGCACCGTGGGTGGCACCAACAAATCCCATGGGACCAATGTAACTCATAAGAACTGACCCCGTAGCCGCGGGACTCCCGGTTTGAGAGTACGACGATAATTTGCATATTTCTAGACATAAGCTTAAAAACATGGCGTTGGAGGGTGAAACAACCCTCGAACCTCCCCGTGGGTGGCACCAACACCTCCCACGGGACCAATGTAACTCGTCGGAATTTACCCCGAGCCGCGGGTCTCCCGGTTTGAGAATACGACGATAATTTGCAAATTTCTAGAGTTAAGCAAAACATGGCGTTAGAGGGTGAAAAATCCAAACAGCCCCCGAACTTCCCCGTGGGTGGCACCAACACCTCCTAAAGGACCAATGTAATTTGTAGGAAGTGACCCCACAACCGCGGGACTCCCGCTTTGAGAATACGACGGAAATTCTTAAATTTCTAGACTTAGGTTTAAAAACATGCCGTTAGAGGGTGAAAACTTAAAATAGCATTCGAACGGCCCTCTGGGTGGCAACAACACCTCCCATGGGACCAATGTTACTTGTAGAACTATCCCTGCAGCCGCAGGACTCCCAGTTCGAGAAGACGATGGTAATTTTTATATTTCTAGACTCAGGCTTAAAAACATGGCGTTAGAGGTTGAAAACTCGAAACAACACCCGAACGGCCCTGTGGGTGGCACCAACACCTCCCACGGGATCAATGTAACTCGTAGGAAATGACCCCGTAGTTGCGGGTCATCTGATCTGAGAATACGACGGTAATTTGTATATTTCTAGACTTAGGCTTAAAAACATGGCATTAGAGGGTGAAAACTTGAAACAGCAGCCAAACATCCCAGTGGGTGGCACCAACACCTCCTACGGGACCAATGTAACTCGTAGGAACTGAATCCGTAGCCGTGGGACTCCCGGTTCGAGATTATGACTGTAATTTGCATATTTTTAGACTAAGGCTTAAAAACATGGCGTTAGAGGGTGAAAACTCGAAATAGTCCCCGAACGGCTCCGTGGGTGGCACTAACACCTCCCACAGAACCAATGCAACTCGTATGAACTGACCCCGCAGTCGCGGGTCTCCAGGTTTGAGAATACAACAGTAGTTTACATATTTCTAGACTTAGGGTTAAAAACATAGCATTAGTGGGTGAAAACTCGAAACAACCCCCGAACGTCCCCGTGGGATGCACCAACACCTCCCACGGGACCAAAGTAACTCGTAGAAACTTACGCCGCAGCCGTGGGACTCCCGGTATTAGAGTACGACGGTAATTTGCATATTTTTAGACTTAGCCTTAAAAACATAGCGTTGAAGGGTGAAAACTCGAAACTGACCCAAACCGCCCCGTGGGTGGCACCAACTCCTCCAACGGGACTAATGTAACTCGTAGGAATTGACCCCGTAGCCGCGAGTCTCCCGTTTTGTGAATACGACGGTAATTTGTATGTTTCTAGACTTAAGCAAATCATGGCGTTTGAGGGTGATGTGACAACCTTGCTTTTTAAATCTAATTCGGTTAGCTACGCCCAATTAAATTAAAGTGGAGCGTCAATATGTTGGCATTAGAAACAAAATTTAAGTAAATCCAGTAAAGTAAACATGTACACTCTCATACATGTAACCATATCACATCATAACAGCTATAACAAGTGAAACCAACTCATAACTATTAAGTGTAATAATCCATCAGTAATCTGAAACTGAAAATATAAAATGCCAATACATGCGTCCCAATACAAAATGGGATCCTACGAGTTACATTACTCCCGTGGGAGGTGTTGGTGCCACCCACGGGGACGTTCGGGGGTTGTTTCGAATTTTCACCCTACAACGCCATGTTTTTAAGCCTAAGTATAAAAATATGCAAATTATCGTCATAATCTCAAATCGAGAGTCCTGCGACTGCGGGGTCAGTTCCTAAGAGTAACATTGGTCCCGTGGGAGATGTTGGTGCCACCCACGGGGACGTTCGAGGGCTGTATCGAGATTTCACCCTCTAACGCCATGTTTTGCTTAAGTCTAGAAATATGTAAATTATCATCGTACTCTCAAACCGGGAGACCCGCGGCTGCGGGGTCAGTTCCTACAAGTTATATTGGTCCCGTTGGAGGTGTTGGTGCCACCCACGGGGCCGTTCGGGGGCTGTTTCGATTTTTTGCCCTCTAACGCCATGTTTATTAGCCTAAGTCTATAAATATGGAAATTACCGTCGTATTCTAAAACCGAGAGTCCCGCGACAACGAGGTATTTTCCTACGAGTTACATTGGTCTCATGGGAGGTGTTGGTGCCACCCACGGGGACGTTCGTGGGATGTTTCGTGTTTTCACTTTCTAACGCCATATTTTTAAGCCTAAGTCTAAAAATATGCAAATTCCCGTCGTTTTCTCTACCGGGACTCCCGGGTCTGCGGGGTCAGTTCCTACAAGCCACATTGGTCCCTTGGGAGGTGTTGGTTCCACCCACGGGGATGTTCGGGGGTTGTTTTGCGTTTTCACCCTCTAACGTCATGTTTTGCTTAAGTCTAGAAATATACAAATTACCGTCGTACTCTCAAACCATGTGACCCGCGGTTGCGGGGTCAGTTCTTACGAGTTACATTAGTCCCGTGGCAAGTGTTGGTGCCACCCACGGGGCCGTTCGGGGGTAGTTTCAAGTTTTCACCTTTGAACGCCATGTTTTTAAACCTAAGTCTATAAATATGCAAATTATCATCGTATTCTCAAACTGGGAGTCTCGTGGCTACGGGGTCAGTTCCTACGAGTTACAGTGGTCCCGTGGGAGGTGTTGGTGCCACCCACGGGGACGTTCGGGGGATGTTTGGAGCTTTCACCATGTAACGCCATATTTTGCTTCTATCTAGAAGTATAAGAATTACCGCCGTATTCTCAAATCGAGAAACCCGCGGCTGCGGGGTCAGCTCCTACGAGTTACATTGGTCCCGTGGGAGGTGTTAGTGCCACCCACGGAGCCGTTCGGGGGCTGTTTCGAGTTTTCACCCTCCAACGCCATGTTTTTAAGCCAAAGTCAAGAAATATTCATATTACCTTCATACTCTCAAACTGGCCATCCCACGGCTGCGGGGTCAGTTCCTACGAGTTACATTGGACCCGTGGTAGGTGTTGGTGCCACCCACGGGGACGTTCGGGGGCTGTTTGTAGTTTTCACCCTCTAACGCCATGTTTTTAAGCCTAAGTCTAAAAATATGTAAATTACCGTCGTAGTCACAAAACGGGAGACCCGCAACTGTGGTTCAGTTCTTACGAGTTACATTGGTCTCGTGAGAGGTGTTGGTGCCACCCCTAGGGCGGTTCGGGGGCAGTTTCGAGTTTTCACCCTTCAACGCCATGTTTTTAAGCCTAAGTCTAGAAATATGCAAATTAGCGTGGTAATCTCAAACCTGGTGTCCCGCGGCTGGGGGGTTAGTTCCTATGAGTTACATTGGTCCCATGGGAGGTGTTAGTTCCACCCAATGTGACGTTCGGGGGCTATTTCGAGTTTTCACCCTCTAACGCCAAGTTATTAAGCGTAAGTCTAGAAATATGTAAATAACCATCGTATTCTCAAACCGGGAGTCCCGCGACTGCGGGGTCAGTTCCTACGAGTTACATTGGTCCCGTGGGAGGTGTTGGTGCCACCCACGGGGATGTTCCGGGGTTGTTTTGAGTTTTCACCACCCAACGCCATGTTTTTAAACCTAAGTATAGAAATATGCAAATTACCGTCGTACTCTCAAACCGAGAGTCCCGCGGATGCGGGGTCAGTTCCTAAGAGTAACATTGGTCTTGTGGGAGGTGTTGGTGCCACCCACGGGGACGTTCGGGGGCTGTTTCGAGATTTCACCCTCTAATGTCTTGTTTTGCTTAAGTCTAGAAACATGAAAACTAGCGTCGTACTCTAAAAGCGTGAGACCCGAGACTGCGAGGTCCATTCCTACTAGTTACATTGGTCCCGTGGGAGGTGTTGGTGCCACCCACGGGGCTGTTCGGGGTTTTTTTTGAGTTTTCATCCTCTAACACCATGTTTTTAAGCCTAAGTCTATAAATATGCAACTTATCATCGTATTCTCAAACCGGGGGTCCCGTGGCTACGGGGTCAGTTCCTACGAGTTACATTGGTCCCGTGGGAGGTGTTGGTGCCACCCACGGGGGACGTTCGGGGGATGTTTGTAGCTTTCACCCTGTAACACCATGTTTTACTTATGTCTAAAAATATGAAAATTTCCATCGTATTCTCAAATCGGGAGACCCGCGGCTGCGAGATCAGTTCCTACGAGTTACATTGGTCCCGTAGGAGGTGTTGGTGCCACCCATGGGGTGGTTCGGGGGCTGTTTTGAGTTTTCACCCTCCAATGCCATGTTTTTAAGCCTAAGTCAAGAAATATGTAAATTACCTTTGTACTCTCAAATCGGAAGTACCTTGGATGCGGGGTCGGTTCTTACGAGTTACATTGGACATGTGGGAGGTGTTGGTGCCACGCACGGGGACATTCAGGGGCTGTTTCGAGTTTTCACCCTCTAACGCCATGTTTTTATGCCTAAGTCTAGAAATATGCAAATTATAGTCATATTTTAAAACCTAGAGTCCCGCGACTGCGATGTCATTTCCTACGAATTACATTGGTCTCTGGGAGGTGTTGGTGCCACCCACGGGGACGTTCGGGGGTTGTTTCAAGTTTTCACTTTCTAACGCCATATTTTTAAGCCTAAGTCTAAAAATATGCAAATTATCGTCGTTCTCACTACCGGGACTCCCGCGACTGCGGGGTCAGTTCCTACGAGCTACATTGGTACCTTGGGTTGTGTTGGTGCCACCCACGGGGATGTTCGGGGGATGTTTTGAGTTTTCACCCTCTAACGTCATGTTTTTCTTAAGTCTAGAAATATGCAAATTACCGTCGTACTCTCAAATCGCGAGACCCGCGATTGCGGGGTCAGTTCTTACGAGGTACATTGGTCCCGTGGCAAGTGTTGGTGCCACCCACGGGGCCGTTCAGGGGTTGTTTCGAGTTTTCACCCTTTAACGCCATGTTTTTAAGCCTAAGTCTATAAATATATAAATTATCATCGTATTCTCAAACCGGGAGTCCCGTGGCTACGGGGTTAGTACCTACGAGTTACAGTGGTCCCGTGGGAGGTACCCACGGGGCCATTTGAGGGTTGTTTCGAGTTTTCACCCTCTAACGCCATGTTTTTAAGCCTAAGTCTAGATATTTGCATATTACCGTCGTATTATCAAACCGGGAGTCCCGCGACTGCGGGGTTAGTTCCTACGAGTAACATAACTCCCGTGGTAGGTGTTGGTGCCACCCACAGGGACATTCGGGGGTTGTTTCGAATTTTCACGATACAACGCCATTTTTTTAAGCATAAGTATAGAAATATGCAAATTACCGTCGTACTCTCAAACCGAGAGTCCCGCGGCTGTGGGGTCAGTTCCTAAGAGTAACATTGGTCCCGTGGGAGGTGTTGGTGCCCCCCACGGGGACGTTAGAGGGTTGTATCGAGATTTCACCCTCTAACGCCATGTTTTGCTTAAGTATAGAAATATGTAAATTATCATTGTACTCTCAAACCGGGAGACCCGCGGTTGCGGGGTCAGTTCCTATGAGGTATATTGGTCCCGTTGGAGGTGTTGGTCCCACCCACGGGGCCGTTCGGGGGCTGTATCGAGTTTTCACCCTCTAACGTCATGTTTTTAAGCCTAAGTCTATAAATATACAAATTACCGTCGTATTCTAAAACCGAGAGTCCCGCGACAGCGAGGTGTTTTCCTACGAGTTACATTGGTCTCGTGGGAGGTGTTGGTGCCACCCACGGGGACGTTCGGGGGCTGTTTCGAGTTTTCACTTTCTAACGCCATATTTTTAAGCCTAAGTATAAAAATATTCAAATTATCGTCGTTCTCTCTACCGGGACTCCCGGGTCTGCGGGGTCAGTTCCTACAAGCCACATCGGTCCCTTGGGAGGTGTTGGTGCCACCCACGGGGATGTTCGGGGGTTGTTTCGAGTTTTCACCCTCTAACGTCATGTTTTGCTTAAGTCTAGAAATATACAAATTACCATCGTACTCTCAAATCATGAGACCCGTGATTGCGGCGTCAGTTCTTACGAGTTACATTGGTCCTGTGGCATGTGTTGGTGCCACCCAAGGGGCCGTTCGGGGGTAGTTTCGAGTTTTCACCCTTGAACGCCATGTTTTTAAACCTAAGTCTATAAATATGCCAATTATCATCGTATTCTCAAACTGGGAGTCTCGTGGCTACGGGGTCAGTTCCTACGAGTTACAGTGGTCCCGTGGGAGGTGTTGGTGCCACACACGGGGACGTTCGGGGGATATTTGGAGCTTTCACCCTCTAACGCCATATTTGGCTTTTGTCTAGAAATATAAAAATTATCATCATATTCTCAAATCGAGAGAACAACGGCTCCGGGGTCAGCTCCTACGAGTTACATTGGTCCTGTGGGAGGTGTTGGTGCCAGCCACCGAGCCGTTCGGGGACTGTTTCAAGTTTTCACCCTCCAACGCCATGTTTTTAAGCCTAAGTCAAGAAATATGCATATTACCTTCGTACTCTCAAACTGGCCGTCCTACGACTGCGGGGTCAGTTCCTACGAGTTACATTGGACCCGTGGTAGGTGTTGGTGCCACCAACGGGGACGTTCGGGGGATGTTTGGAGTTTTCACCCTCTAACGCCATGTTTTTAAGCCTAAGTCTAGAAATATGTAAATTACCGTCGTAGTCACAAAACGGGAGCCCGCAACTGCGGGGTCAGTTCTTACGAGTTACATTGTTCTCGTGGGAGGTGTTGGTGCCACCCCTAGGGCGGTTCGGGGGCAGTTTCGAGTTTTCACCCTTCAACGCCATGTTTTTAAGCCTAAGTCTAGAAATATGCAAATTACCGTCGTAATCTCAAACCGGGTGTCCCGCGGCTGAGGGGTCAGTTCCTACGAGTTACATTGGTCCCATGGGAGGTGTTAGTTCCACCCAATGGGACGTTCGGGGGCTGCTTCGAGTTTTCACCCTCTAACGCCATGTTTTTAAGCCTCAGTCTAAAAATATGCAAATTACCTTCGTATTCCCAAACCGGGAGACCCGCGGCAGCGGGGTCAGTTCCTACGAGTTACATTGGTCCCGTGGGAGGTGTTGGTGCCACCCACGGGGACGTTCGGGGGTTGTTTCGAGTGTTCACTTTCTAACGCCATATTTTTAAGCCTAAGTCTAAAAATATGCAAATTACCGCCGTTCACTCTATCAGGACTCCCGCGACTGCGGGGTCAGTTCCTACGAGATACATTGGTCCCTTGGGAGGTGTTGGTGCCACCCAGGGGGACGTTCGGGGGTTGTTTCAAGATTTCACCCTCTAACGCCATATTTTTAAGCCTAAGTCTAGAAATATGCAAATTACCGTCGTCTTCTCAAACCGAATGACTCGCGGCTGCGGGTTCACTTCCTACGAGTTACATTGGTCCCTTTGGAGGTGTTGGTGCCACCCATGAGGACGTTCGGGGGTTGTTTCGAGTTTTCCCCCTCTAAGGCCATGTTTTTAAGCCTAAGTATAGAAATATGCATATTACCGTCGTATTATCAAATCGGGACGGGTATGTTCCTACGAGTTACATTAGTCTCGTGGGAGGTGTTGGTGCCACCTACGGGGATGTTCGGGGGTTGTTTTGAATTTTTACCCTACAACGCCATGTCTTTAAGCCTAAGTATAGAAATATGTAAATTACCATTGTACTCTCAAACCGAGAGTCCCGCGGCCGCGGGGTCAGTTCCAAAGAGTCATATTGGTCCCGTGGGAGGTGTTGGTGCCACCCACGGGGACGTTCGAGGGCTATTTCGAGATTTCACCCTCTAACGCCATGTTTTGCTTAAGTCTAGAAATAAGTAAATTATCATCGTACTCTCAAACCGGGAGGCCCGTGGCTGCGGGGTCAGTTCCTACGAGTTATATCGGTCCCGTTGGAGGTGTTGGTGCCACCCACGGGGCCGTTGTGGGCTGTTTCCAGTTTTCACCCTCTAATGCCATATTTTTAAGCCTAAGTTTAGAAATATGCAAATTACCGTCATATTATAAACCGAGAGTCACGCGACTGCGAGGTCATTTCCTCCGAGTTACATTGGTCTCGTGGGTGGTGTTGGTGCCACCCACGGGGACGTTCGGGGGCTATTTCGAGTTTTCACTTTCTAACGCCATATTTTTAAGCCTATGTCTAAAAATATGCTAATTACCGTCCTTCTCTCTACCGAGACACCCGCGACTGCGGGGTCAGTTCCTACGAGCTACATTGGTCCCTTGGGAGGTGTTGGCTCCACACACGGGGATGTTCGGGGGTTGTTTCGAGTTTTCACCCTCTAACGTCATGTTTTGCTTAAGTCTAGAAATATGCAAATTATCGTCGTACTATCAAATCGTGAGACCCGCGATTACGGGTCAGTTCTTACGAGTTACATTGGTCCCGTGGCTAGTGTTGGTGCCACCCACGGGGCCGTTTGGGGGTTGTTTCGATTTTTCACCCTCTAACGCCATGTTTTTAAACCTAAGTCTATATATATGCAAATTATCTTCGTATTCTCAAACCGGGAGTCCCGTGGCTATGGGGTCAGTTCCTACGAGTTACAGTGGTCCCGTGGGAGGTGTTGGTGCCACCCACGGTGCCGTTCGGGGGCTGTTTCAAGTTTTCACCCTCCAATGCCATGTTTTTAAGCCTAAGTCAAGAAATATGCAAATTACCTTCGTACTCTCAAACCTCCAGTCCCACGGCTGCGGGGTCAGTTCCTACGAGTTACATTGGACCTGTGGGAGGTGTTGGTGCCACCCACGGGGACGCTCTGGGGCTGTTTCGAGTTTTCACCCTCTAACGTCGTGTTTTTAAGCCAAAGTCTAGATATATGCAAATTACCATTGTGTTCTCAAACCGGGAGACCTGCGGCTCCGAAGTCAGTTCCTGCGAGTTACAATTGTCCCGTGGGAGGGTTGGTGCCACCCACGGGGCTGTTCGGGGGCTGTTTCGAGTTTTCACCCTCTAACTCCATTTTTTAAGCCTAAGTCTAGAAATAAGCAGATTATCATCGTATTCTAAAACCGGGAGTCCCGCTACTGTGAGGTCATTTGCTACGAGTTACATTGATCCCGTGGTAGGTGTTGGTGCCACCCACGGGGACGTTCGAGGGCTGTTTGGAGTTTTCACCCTCTAACGCCATGTTTTTAAGCCTAAGTATAGAAATATGAAATTACCGTCGTATTCACAAAACAGGAGACCCACAGCTGAGGGGTTAGTTCTTACGAGTTACATTGGTCCCGTGGGAGGTGTTGGTGCCACCCAATGGGACGTTCGGGGGCTGTTTTGAGTTTTCACCCTCTAACGCCATATTTTTAAGCCTAAGTCTAGAAATATGTAAATTAGTGTCGTATTCTCAAACTGGGAGACCCCCAACTGCAGGTCAGTTCCTAAGAGTTGCATTGGTCTCGTGGGAGGTGTTGGTGGCAGCTACGGAGACGATCGGGTAATGATTCGAGTTTTCACCCTTTAACACCATGTTTTTAATCCTCAGTCTAAAAATATGCAAATTACAGTCATATTCTCAAACCGGGAGACCCGCGGTAGTAGGGTGAGTTCCTACGAGTTACATTGGTCCCGTGAGAGGTGTTGGTGCCACCCACGTGGCCGTTCGGAGGCTGTTTCGAGTTTTCACCCTCTAACACCATGTTTTTAAGCCTAAGTCTAGAAATATGCAAATTATCATCGTATTTTAATACCTGGAGTCCCTTGGCTGCGGGGTCAGTCCCTACGAGTTACATTAGTCCCGTGGGAGGTATAGGTGCCACCCACGGGGATGTTCGGGGGTTGTTTCGAGTTTTCACCCTCTAACGTCATGTTTTGCTTATGTCTAGAAATATACAAATTACCGTCGTACTCTCAAACCATGAGACCCGCGGTTGCGTGGTCAGTTCTTACGAGTTACATTGGTCCCGTGGCAAGTTTTGGTGCCACCCACGGGGCCGTTCGGGTGTAGTTTCGAGTTTTCACCCTTGAATGCCATGTTTTTAACCCTAAGTCTATAAATATGCAAATTAACATGGTATTCTCAAACTGGGAGTCTCATGGCTACGGGGTCAGTTCCTACGAGTTACAGTGGTCCCGTGGGAGGTGTTGGTGCCACCAACGGGGACGTTCGGGGGTTGTTTGGAGCTTTCACCCTGTAATGCCATATTTTGCTTTTGTCTAGAAATATAAAAATTACCGTCGTATTCTCAAATCGAGAGACCCGCGGCTGCGGGGTCAGCTCCTACGAGTTACATTGGTCCCGTGGGAGGTGTTGGTGCCACCCAAGGAGCCGTACGGGGGATGCTTCGAGTTTTCACCCTCCAACGCCATATTTTAAAGCCTAAGTCAAGAAATATGCATATTACCTTCGTACTCTCAAACTGGCTGTCCCACGGCTGCGGGGTCAGTTCCTACAAGTTACATTGGACCCGTGGTAGGTGTTGTTGCCACCCACGAGGACGTTCGGGGGCTGTTTGGAGTTTTCACCTTCTAACGCCATGTTTTTAAGCCTAAGTCTAGAAATATGTAAATTACCGTCGTAGTCACAAAACGGGAGACCCGCAGCTGCGGGGTCAACTCTTACGAGTTACATTGGTCTCGTGGGAGGCGTTGGTGCCACCCCTAGGGCGCTTCGGGGCCAGTTTCGAGTTTTCACCCTTCAACGCCATGTTTTTAAGCCTAAGTCTAGAAATATGCAAATTACCGTCGTAATCTCAAACTGGGTGTCCCACGGCAGCGGGGTCAGTTCCTACGAGTTACATTGGTCCCGTGGGAGGTGTTAGTTCCACCCAATGGGACGTTCGGAGGATATTTCGAGTTTTCACCCTCTAACTCCATGTTTTTAAGCCTAAGTCTAGAAATATGTAAATAACCGTCGTATTCTCAAACCAGGAGACCCCCAACTGCTGGGTCAGTTCCTACGAGTTACATTGATCCCGTGGGAGGTGTTGGTGCCACCCACGGAGACAGTCGGGTACTGTTTCGAGTTTTCACCCTCTAACGCCATGTTTCTAAGCCTCAGTCTAAAAATATGCAAATTACCTTCGTATTCCCAAATCGGGAGACCCGCGGCAGCGGGGTCAGTTCCTACGAGTTACATTGGTCCCGTGGGAGGTGTTGGTGCCACCCATGGGGACGTTCGGGGGTTGTTTCGAGTGTTCACTTTTTAATGCCATATTTTTATGCCTAAGTCTAAAAATATGCAAATTACCGCCATTCTCTCTATCGGGACTCCCGCGACTGCGGGTTCAGTTCCTACGAGCTACATTGGTCCCTTGGGAGGTGTTGGTGCCACCCAGGGGGACGTTCGGGGGCTGTTTTGAGATTTCACCCTCTAACGCCATGTTTTTAAGCCTAAGTCTAGAAATTTGAAAATTACCGTCGTATTCTCAAACCGGGAGACCCGCGATAGCTGGGTCAGTTCCTATGAGTTACATTGGTCCCGTGGGAGGTGTTGGTGCCACCCACGGGGCCGTTTGGGGGTTGTTTCGAGTTTTCACCCTCTAACGCCATGTTTTTAAGCCTAAGTATAGAAATATGCATATTACCGTCGTATTATCAAATCGGGACGGGTATGTTCCTACGAGTTACATTAGTCCCGTGGGAGGTGTTGGTGCCACCCACGGGGATGTTCGGGGGTTGTTTCGAATTTTTACCCTACAACGCCATGTCTTTAAGCCTAAGTATAGAAATATGTAAATTACCGTTGTACTCTCAAACCGAGAGTCCCGCGGCCGCGGGGTCAGTTCCTAAGAGTAACATTGGTCCCGTGGGAGGTGTTGGTGCCACCCACGGGGACGTTCGAGAGCTAATTCGAGATTTCACCCTCTAACGCCATGTTTTGCTTAAGTCTAGAAATAAGTAAATTATCATCGTACTCTCAAACCGGGAGATCCGCGGCTGCAGGGTCAGTTCCTACGAGTTATATTGGTCCCGATGGTTGTGTTGGTGCCACCCATGGGGCCGTTGGGGGTTGTTTCGAGTTTTCACCCTCTAATGCCATGTTTTTAAGCCTAAGTTTAGAAATATGCAAATTACCGTCATATTATAAATCGAGAGTCACGCGACTGCGAGGTCATTTCCTCCGAGTTACATCTGTCTCATGGGAGGTGTTGGTGGCACCCACGGGGACGTTCGGGGGCTGTTTCGAGTTTTCACTTTCTAACGCCATATTTTTAAGCCTATATCTAAAAATATACAAATTACCGTCCTTCTCTCTACCGGGACACTCGCGACTGCGGGGTCAGTTCCTACGAGCTACATTGGTCCCTTGGGAGGTGTTGGTGCCACACACGGGGATGTTCGGGGGTTGTTTCGAGTTTTCACCCTCTAACGTCATGTTTTGCTTAAGTCTAGAAATATGCAAATTACCGTAGTACTCTCAAACCGTGAGACCCACGATTACGGGGTGAGTTCTTACGAGTTACATTGGTCCCGTGGCTAGTGTTGGTGCCACCCACGGGGCCGTTTGGGGGTTGTTTCGAATTTTCACCCTCTAACGTCATGTTTTTAAACCTAAGTCTATAAATATGCAAATTATCATCGTATTCTCAAACCGGGAGTCCCGTGGCTAAGGGGTCAGTTCCTACGAGTTACAGTGGTCCCGTGGGAGGTGTTGGTGCCACCCACGGTGCCGTTCGGGGGATGTTTCAAGTTTTCACCCTCCAACGCCATGTTTTTAAGCCTAAGTCAAGAAATATGAAAATTACCTTCGTACTCTCAAACCGCCAGTCCCACGGGTGCGGGGTCAGTTCCTACGAGTTACATTGGACCTGTGGGAGGTGTTGGTGCCACCCACGGGGACGCTCTGGGGCTGTTTCGAGTTTTCACCCTCTAACGCCGTGTTTTTAAGCCAAATTCTAGATATATGCAAATTACCGTCGTATTCTCAAACCGGGAGACCCGCGGCTCTGAAGTCAGTTCCTACGAGTTACATTGGTCCCGTGGGAGGGTTGGTGCCACCCACAGGGCTGTTCGGGGGCTGTTTCGAGTTTTCACCCTCTAACGCTATTTTTTTAAGCCTAAATCTAGAAATAAGCAGATTATCATCGTATTCTAAAATCGGGAGTCCCGTTACTATGAGGTCATTTTCTACGAGTTACATTGATCCCATCGTAGGTGTTGGTGCCACCCACGGGGACGTTCGGGGGCTGTTTAGAGTTTTCACCTTCTAACGCCATGTTTTTAAGCCTAAGCCTAGAAATATGCAAATTACCATCGTATTCACAAAACGGGAGACCCACAACTGAGGGGTCAGTTCTTACGAGTTACATTGGTCCCGTGGGAGGTGTTGGTGCCACCCCAAGGACGATTCGGGGGCAGTTTTGAGTTTTCACCCTTCAACGCCATGTTTTTAAGCCTAAGTCTAGAAATATGCAAATTACCGTCGTAATTTCAAACCGGGAGTCCCGCGGCTGCGGGATCAGTTCCTACGAGTTACATTGGTCCCGTGGGAGGTGTTGGTTCAACCCAATGGGACGTTCGGGGGCTGTTTTGATTTTTCACCCTCTAACGCCATATTTTTAAGCCTAAGTCTAGAATTATGTAAATTACTGTCGTATTCTCAAACTAGGAGACCCCCAACTGCAGGTCAGTTCCTAAGAGTTACTTTGGTCTCGTGGGAGGTGTTGGTGGCACCCACGGAGACGATCGGGTACTGATTCGAGTTTTCCCCCTTTAACGCCATGTTTTTAAGCCTCAGCCTAAAAATATGAAATTACCATCATATTCTCAAATCGGAAGACCCGTGGCAGCGGGGTCAGTTCCTACGAGTTACATTGGTCCCGTGAGAGGTGTTGGTGCCACCCACGTGGCCGTTCGGGGGCTGTTTCGAGTTTTCACCCTCGAACACCATGTTTTTAAGCCTAAGTCTAGAAATATGCAGATTATCATCGTATTTTAATACCAGGAGTCCCGTGGCTGTGGGGTCAGTTCCTACGAGTTACCTTAGTCCCATGGGAGGTATTGGTGCCACCCACGGGGCGGTTTTGGCGTTGTTTCTAGTTTTCACCCTCCAACGCCATGTTTTAAAGCCTATGTCTGGAAATATGCAAATTACCGTCGTACACTCAAACCGGGAGTCTCGCGACTGAAGGGTCAGTTCCTACGAGTTACATTGGTCCCGTGGGCAGTGTTAGTGCCACCCACGGGGCCGTTCGGGGGATGCTTAGAGTTTTCACCCTCTAACGCCATGTTTTTAAGCCTAAGTCTAGAAATATGCAAATTGCCATTGTATTCTCAAATCGGGAGTCTCGTGACTACGAGGTCAGTTCCTATGTGTTATATTGGTCCCGTGGGAGGTGTTGGTGCCACCCACAGGGACGTTCGGGGGTTGTTTTGCGATTTTACCCTCTAACGTCATTTGTTGCTTAAAGCTAGAAATATATAAATTACCGTCGTACTCTCAAACCGAGAGACCCGCGGCTGCGGGGTCAGTTCCTACGAGTTATACTTGTCCCGTGGGAGGTGTTGGTGACACCCACGGGGACATTCGGGGGACTGTTTTGAGTTTTCACCCTCTAACGCCATGTTTTTAAGCCTAAGTCCAGAAATATGCAAATTACCGTCGTATTCTCAAACCGGGAGACCCGCAACTACGGGGTTAGTTCTTACGAATTTCATTGGTCCCGTGGGAGGTGTTGGTGCCATCCACGGGGCCGTTCGGGGGCTGTTTTGAGTTTTCACCCTCTAACGCCATGTTTTTAAGCCTAAGTCTAGAAATGTGAAAATTACCGTCTTATTCTCAAACCTGGAGACCCGCAGCTGCGGGGTCACTTCCTATGTGTTACATTGGTCCCGTGGCAGGTGTTGGTGCCACCCACGGGGCCATTCGGTGGTTGTTTCGAGTTTTCACCCTCTAACTCCTTGTTTTCAAGCCTAAGTCTAGAAATATGTAAATTATCTTCGTATTCTAAAACCGGGAGTCCCGCGGCTGCGGGGTCAGTTCCTACGAGTGACATTGGTCCCGTAGTAGGTGTTGGTGCCACCCACGGGTACGTTCGGGGGCTGTTTGGAGTTTTCACCCTCTAACTCCATGTTTTGTTTAAGTCTAATAATATGCAAATTACCATCGTATTCACAAAACGGCAGACTCGCGACTGGGGGGTCTATTCCTACGAGTTACATTGGTCCCGTTGGAGGTGTTGGTGCCACCCACGGGGCGGTTCGGGGGCAATTTCGAGTTTTCACCCTTCAATGCTATGTTTTTAAGCCAAAGTCTAGAAATATGCTAATTATTGTCGTACACTCAAACCGGGAGTCCCGCGGCTGCGGGGTAAGTTCCTACGAGTTACTTTAGTCCCGTGGGAGGGGTTGGTGCCACCCACAGGGCGGTTCGGGGGCAGTTTTGAGTTTTCACCCTTCAACGCCATGTTTTTAAGCCTAAGTCTAGAAATATGCAAATTGCCGTTGTAATCTCAAACCGGGTGTCCCGCAGCTGCGGGGTCAGTTCCTACGAGTTACATTGGTCCCGTTGGAGGTGTTGGTGACACACACGGGGCGGTTCGGGGGCAGTTTCGAGTTTTCACCCTTCAACGCTATGTTTTTAAGCCTAAGTCTAGAAATATGCAAATTATGGTCATACTCTCAAACCGGGAGTCCCGCGGCTGCGGGGTAAGTTCCTATGAGTTACTTTTGTCCCGTGGGAGGGGTTGGTGCCTCCCACGGGGACATTCGGGGGCTGTTTCATTTTTTTACCCACTAATGACATGTTTTTAAGCCTAAGTATAGAAATACGCAAACTACTATCGTATTCTCAAGCCGGAAGACCCGCGACTACGAGGTCGGTTCCTAGGAGTTGCATTGGTTGCGTGGGAGGTGTTAATGCCACCCACGGAGCCGTTCGAGGACTATTTCGAGTTTTCATCCTCTAACGCCATGTTTTTAAGCCTAAGTCTAGAAATATAAAAATTACGGTTATAATCTCAAACCGGGAGTCCCACGGTTATGAGTTCAGTTCCTACAAGTTACATTGGTCCCGTGGGAGGTGTTTGTGCCACCCACTGGGACGTTCGGGGGCTGTTTCGAGTTTTCACCCTCTAACGCCATGTTTTTAAGCCTAAGTCTAGAAATATACAAATTACCATCGTATTCTCAAATCGGGAGACCCACAACTACGGGATCAGTTCCTATGAGTTACATTGGTCCCGTGGGAGGTGTTGGTGCCACCCACAGGGCCGTTCGGGTGTTGTTTCGCGTTTTCACCCTCTAACGCCATGTTTTTAAGCCTGAGTCTAGAAATATTCAAATCACCGTCGTATTCTCAAGATGGGAGTCCCGCGGCTGCGGGGACAATTCTACGAGTAACATTCTTCCCATGGGAGGTGTTGGTGCGACCCATAGGGCCGTTCGGGGGCTATTTTAAGTTTTTACCCTCTAACAACATGTTTTCAGCCTAAGTCTAAAAATATGAAAATTAACGTCGTATTCTCAAATCGGGAGTCCCGCGGTTGTGGGTTCACTTCCTACAAGTTACACTGGTCCCTTGGGAGGTGTTGGTGCCACCCACGGGGACGTTCGGGTGCTGTTTGGATTTTTCACCCTCTAACGCCATGTTTTGCTTAACTCTAGAAATATGCAAATTACCGTCGCATTATCAAACCGGGAGACCCGCGGCTACGGGGTCAAATCCTACGAGTTACATTGGTCCCGTGGGAGGTGTTGGTTCCACCCACGGGGCGGTCCGGGGGTAATTTTGAGTTTTCACCCTCCAACGCCATGTTTTTAAGCCTATGTCTAGAAATATGCAAATTACCGTCATACTCTCAAACCGAGAGTCCCGCGGATGCGGGGTCAGTTCCTATAGTTACATTGGTCCCATGGGAGTTCTTGGTGCCACCCACGGGGCCGTTCGGGGGCTGCTTCGAGTTTTCACCCTCTAATGCTATGTTTTTTAGCCTTAGTCTTTAAATATGCAAATTACCATCGTATTCTCAAATCGAGATTCCCACGACTGCGGGGTCAATTCCTACGAGTTACATTGGTCCAGTGGCAGGTGTTGGTGCCACCCACGGGGATGTTCGTGGGCCTCGTCGAGATTTCACCCTCTAACGCCATGTTTTGAAGCTTAAGTCTAGAAATATGCAAATTACCGTCGTATTCTGAAACCGGGAGACCCGCGGTAGCGGGGTCAGTTCCTACGAGTTACATTGGTCCCGTGGGAGGTGTTGGTGCCACCCACGGGGCCGTTTGGGGCTTATTTCGAGTTTTCACCCTCTAATGCCATGTTTTTAAGCCTAAGTCTAGAAATATGCATATTACCGTAGTATTATCAAACCAGGAGTCCCGCGACTGCGGGGTTAGTTCCTACGAGTTACATTAGTCCCGTGGGAGGTGTTGGTGCCACCCACGGGGATGTTCGGGAGCAGTTTCGAATATTCACCCTACAACACCATATTTTTAAGCCTAAGTATAGAAATATGCAACTTATCGTCGTACTCTCAAACCGAGAGTCCCGCGGCTGCGGGGTCAGTTCCTAAGAGTAACATTGGTCCCGTGGGAGGTGTTGATGCCACCCACAGGGACGTTAGAGGGCTGTTTTGAGATTTCACCCGCTAATGCCATGTTTTGCTTAAGTCTAAGAATATGTATATTATCATCGTACTCTCAAACCGAGAGACCTCCGGCTACGGGGTCAGTTCCTACGAGTTATATTGGTCACGTTGGAGGTGTTGGTGCCACCCACGGGGCCGTTCGGGGGCTGTTTCGAGTTTTCACCCTCTAACGCCTTGTTTTTAAGCCAAAGTATAGAAATATGCAAATTACCATTTTATTCACAAAACGGGAGACCTGCAGTTGCGGGGTCAGTTCTTACGAGTTACATTGGTCCCGTGGAAGGTGTTGGTTCCACCCCCAGGATGATTCGGGGGCAGTTTTGAGTTTTCACCCTTCAACGCCATGTTTTTATGCCTAAGTCTAGAAATATGCAAATTACCGTTCTACTCTAAAACCGAGAGTTCCGCGACTGCGAGGTCATTTCCTATGAGTTACATTGGTCTCGTGGGAGGTGTTGGTGCCACTCACGGGGACGTTCGGGGGCTGTTTCGAGTTTTCATTTTCTAACGCCATATTTTTAAGCCTAAGTCTAAAAATATGCGAATTACCGTCGTTCTCTCTACCGGGACTCCCGCGACTGCGGGGTCAGTTCCTACGAGCTACATTGGTCCCCTGGGATGTGTTGGTGCCACCCACGAGGATGTTTGGGGGTTGTTTCGAGTTTTCACCCTCTAACGCCATGTTTTTAAGCCTAAGTCTAGAAATATTTAAATTACCATCGTATTCTCAAACTGGGAGACCCCCAATTGCGGGGTCAGTTCCTATGAGTTACATTGGTCCCGTGGGAGGTGTAGGTGCCACCCACGGAGGCGGTCGGGTACTGTTTCGAGTTTTCACCCTCTAACGCCATGCTTTTAAGCCTCTGTCTAAAAATATGCAAATTACCGTAGGATTATCAAACCGGGAGACCCGCGGTAGCGGGGTCAGTTCCTACGAGTTACATTGGTCCCGTGGGAGGTGTTATTGCCACCCACATGGCCGTTCAGGGGCTGTTTTGAGTTTTCAACCTCTAACGCCATGTTTTTTAGCCTAAGTCTAGAAATATGCAAATTATCGTCGTATTCTAAAACCTGGAGTCCCGTGGTTGCGGGGTCAGTTCCTACGAGTAACATTGGTCCCGTGGGATGTGTTGGTGCCACCCACGGGGCGGTTCGGGGGCTGTTTCAAGTTTTCACCCTCCAACGCCATGTTTTTAAGCCTATGTCTAGAAATATGAAAATTACCGTCGTACTCTCAAATCGGGAGTCTCGCGGCTGCGGGGTCAGTTCCTATGAGTTACATTGGTCCCGTGGGAAGTGTTGGTGCCACCCACGGGGCCGTTCGGGGCTGCTTCGAGTTTTCACCCTCTAACGCCATGTTCTTAAGCCTAAGTCTATAAATATGCAAATTACCGTCGTATTCTCAAACCGGGAGTCCCGCGACAAAGGGGTCAGTTCCTACGAGTTACATTGGTCCCGTGGGAGGTGTTGGTGCCACCCACGAGACGTTCGGGGGTTGTTTCGAGTTTTCACCCTCCAACACCATGTTTTTCAGCCTAAGTATAGAAATATCCAAATTACCGTCGTACTCTCAAATCGAGAGTCCCGCGGCTGCGGGGTCAGTTCCTAAGAGTAACATTGGTCCCGTCGGAGGTGTTGGTGCCACCCACAGGGATGTTCGGGGGCTGTTTCGAGATTTTACCCTCTAACGCCATGTTTTGCTTAAGTCTAAAAATATCTAAATAACCATCGTACTCTCAAACCGGGAGACCCACGGCTGCGGGGCCAGTTCCTACAAGTTATATTGTCCCGTGGGTGGTGTTGGTCCCACCCACGGGGACATTCGGGGGACTGTCTCGAGTTTTCACCCTCTAACGCCATGTTTTTAAGTCTAAGTCCAGAAATATTGAAATGAAAATCGTATTCTCAGATCGAGAGTCCCGCGGCTGCGGGGTCAGTTCCTACAAGTTACATTTGTCCCGTGGGAGGCGTTGGTGCAACCCACGGGGACGTTCAGGTGCTGTTTCGAGTTTTCACCCTCTAACGCCATGTTTTTAAGCCTAAGTGTAGAAATGTGCAAATTATCGTTGTATTCCCAAAACGGGAGACCCGCGGTTGCGGGGTCAGTTCCAACGAGTTACATTATTCCCATGGGAGGTGTTGGTGCCACCCATGGGGGAATTCGGGGGTTCTTTTAAGATTTCACCCTCCAACGTCATCATTTTAATCCTAAGGCAAATTATCATCGTACTCTCAAACCGAGAGTCCCGCGGCTACGGGGTCAGTTCCTACGAGTTATATTGGTCCTGTGGGAGGTGTTGGTGCCACCCACGGAGACGGCCGGGTACTATTTCAATTTTTCACCCTTTAACGCCATGTTTTTAAGCCTAAGTCTAGAAATATGCAAATTACCGTTGTATTCTCAAACTGGGAGATCCGCGGTGACGGGTTTAGTTCCTACGAGTTACATTGGTCCCGTGGGAGGTGTTAGTGCCACCATGGGGCCGTTCGGGGGCCGTTTTGAGTTTTCACCCTCTAAAGCCATGTTTTTACTACTAAGTCTAGAAATATGAAAATTAGCATCGTATTCTCAAACCGGGAGTCCTGCGGCTGTGGGGTCAGTTCCTACGAGTTACATTGGTCACGTGGGAGGTGTTGGTGCCACACACGGGGCCGTTCGGGGGCTGTTTCGAGTTTTCACTTTCTAACTCCATATTTTTAAGCCTAAGTTTAGAAATATGCAAATTACCATCTTACTCTCAACCGGTAGTCCCACGGCTGTGGGGTCTGTTCTTACGAGCTACATCGGTCCCTTAGGAGGTGTTGATGCCACCCACGGGGACGTTCGGGGGTTGTTTCGAGTTTTCACCCTCTAACGCCATATTTTGCTTAACTCTAGAAATATGAAAATTACCGCCGTACTCACAAACCGGGAGACCCGCGCCTGCGGGGTTAGTTCTTACGAGTTGCATTTGTCCCGTGGGAGGTGTTAGTGCCACCCACGGGGACGTTCGGGGGTTATTTCGAGTTTTCACCCTCTAATGCCATGTTTTTACGCCTAAGTCTAGAAATATGCAAATTATCGTCGTACTCTCAACCGAGACTCCCGCGACTACGAGGTCAGTTCCTATGAGTTACATTGGTACGGTGGGAGGTGTTGGTACCACCCATGGGGATGTTCGGGGGATGTTTCAAGTTTTCACCCTCTAACGTCAGTTTTGCTTGAGTCTAAAAATATGCAAATTACTGTTTTACTCACAAACCGTGACACCCGTGGTTGCGAGGTCAGTTCCTACGAGTTACATTGGTCCCATGGGAGGTGTTGGTGCCATCCACGGGCCGTTCGGGAGTTGTTACGAGTTTTCACCCTCCAACGCCATGTTTTTAAGCCTAAGTCAAGAAATATGCAAATTACCTTCGTACTCTCAAATCGAAAGTCTCGCGGCTGCGGGGTCAGTTCCTATGAGTTACATTGGACCTGTGGGAGGTGTTGGTGCCAGCCAGGGGGACGTTCGATTGCTGTTTCAAGTTTTCACCCTCTAACGCCATGTTTTTAAGCCTAAGTCTGGAAACATGCAAATTACCGTGGTATTCACCAAAAGGGAGACCCGCAGCTGCGGGGTCAGTTCTTATGAGTTACATTAGTCCCGTGGGAGGTATTAGTGCCACCCACGGAGCTATTCGGTGGCAGTTTCGAGTTCTCACCCTTTAACGCCATGTTTTTAAGCCTAAGTTTAGAAATATGCAAATTACCATCGTAATCTCAAACCGGGAGTCCCGCTGCTACGGGTTAAGTTCCTACGAGTTACATTTGTCCCGTGAGAGGTGTTAGTGCCACCTATTGGGACGTTCGGGGGCTGTATCGTGTTTTCACCCTCTAACGCCGAGTGTTTAAGCCTAAGTCTAGGAATATACAAATTACCGTCATATTCTCAAATCGGGAGATGCGCAACTACGGGGTCAGTTCCTATGAGTTACATTGGTCCCGTGGGAGGTGTTGGTGCCTCCCACGGAGCCGTTCGGGTGTTGTTTCGAGTTTTCACCCTCTAACGCCATGTCTTTTAGCCTATGTCTAAAAATATGAAAATTACTGTTGTATTCTCAAACTAGGAGTCCCGCGGCTGCAGGTACAGTTCTACGAGTAACATTGGTCCCGTGCGAGGTGTTGGTGCCACCCACAGGACCGTTCGGGGGCTATTTTAAGTTTTCACCCTCTAACTGCATATTTTTAAGCCTAAGTCTACAAATATGAAAATTACCGTCGTATTCTCAAACCGGGAGTCCTGCGGTTGTGGGGTCACTTCCAAAAAGTACATTGGTCCCTTGGGAGGTGTTGGTGTTCGGGGGTTGTTTCGAGTTTTCACCCTCCAACACCATGTTTTGCTTAACTCTAGAAATATGCATATTACCATCATAATCTCAAACCGGGAGTCCCGCAGCTACGGGTTAAGTTCCGACGAGTTACATTGGTCCCGTGAGAGGTATTAGTGCCACCTATTGGGACATTCGGGGGCTGTATCGTGTTTTCACCCTCTAACGCCGAGTTTTTAAGCCTAAGTCTAGGAATAGACAAATTACCATCGTATTCTCAAATCGGGAGATGCGCAACTACGGGGTCAGTTCCTACGAGTAACATTGGTCCCGTGGGAGGTGTTGGTGACACACACGGGGCGGTTCGGGGGCAGTTTCGATTTTTCACCCTTCAACGCTAGGTTTTTAAGCCTAAGTCTAGAAATATGCAAAATATGGTCATACTCTCAAACCGGGAGTCCCGCGACTGCGGGGTAAGTTCCTACGAGTTACTTTAGTCCCGTGGGAGGGGTTGGTTCCTCCCACGGGGACATTTGGGGGCTATTTCATTTTTTTACCCACTAATAACATGTTTTTAAGCCTAAGTCTAGAAATACGCAAACTACTATCGTATTCTCAAACCGGAAGACCCGCGACTGCGGGGTCGGTTCCTAGGTGTTGCATTGGTTGCGTGGGAGGTGTTAATGCCACCCACGGAGCCGTTCGAGGACTATTTCGAGTTTTCATCCTCTAACGCCATGTTTTTAAGCCTAAGTCTAGAAATATACAAATTTCCGTTATAATCTCAAACCGGGAGTCCCACGGTTATGAGTTTAGTTCCTACGAGTTACATTGGTCCCGTGGGAGGTGTTGGTGCCACCCACTGGGACGTTCGGGGGCTGTTTCGAGTTTTCACCCTCTAACGCCATGTTTTTAAGCCTAAGTCTAGAAATATACAAATTACCATCGTATTCTCAAATCGGGAGACCCACAACTACGGGATCAGTTCCTATGAGTTCCCTTGGTCCCGTGGAAGGTGTTGGTGCCACCCACAGGGCCGTTCGGGTGTTGTTTCGCGTTTTCACCCTCTAACGCCATGTTTTTAAGCCTGAGTCTAGAAATATTCAAATCACCGTCGTATTCTCAAGATGGGAGTCCTGCGGCTGCGGGGATAATTCTACGAGTAACATTGGTCCCATGGGAGGTGTAGGTGCCACCCATAGGGCCGTTCGGGGGCTATTTTAAGTTTTTACCCTCTAACAACATGTTTTAAGCCTAAGTCTAGAAATATGAAAATTACCGTCATATTCTCAAATCGGGAGTCCCGCAGTTCTGGGTTCACTTCCTACAAGTTACATTGGTCCCTTGGGAGGTGTTGGTGCCACCCACGGGGACGTTCGGGTGCTGTTTGGATTTTTCACCCTCTAACGCCATGTTTTGCTTAACTCTAGAAATATGGAAATTACCGTCGCATTCTCAAACCGGGAGACCCGCGCCTGCGGGGTCAAATCCTACGAGTTACATTGGTCCTGTGGGAGGTGTTGGTGCCACCCACGGGGCGGTCCTGGGGTTAATTTGAGTTTTCACCCTCCAACGCCGTGTTTTTAAGCCTATGTCTAGAAATATGCAAATTACCGTCATACTCTCAAACCGAGAGTCCCGCGGATGCGGGGTCAGTTCCTATAGTTACATTGGTCCCATAGGAGTTCTTGGTGCCACCCATGAGGCCGTTCGGGGGCTGCTTCGAGTTTTCACCCTCTAACGCCATGTTTTTGAGCCTAAGTCTTTAAATATACAAATTACCATCGTATTCTCAAATCGAGATTCCCACGATTGCGGGGTATATTCCTTCGAGTTACATTGGTCCAGTGGCAGGTGTTGGTGCCACCCACGGGGATGTTTGGGGGCTGTTTCGAGATTTCATCCTCTAATGCCATGTTTTGAAGCTTAAGTCTAGAAATATGCAAATTACCGTCGTATTCTGAAACCGGGAGACCCGCGGTAGCCGGGTCAGTTCCTACGAGTTACATTGGTCCCGTGGGAGGTGTTGGTGCCACCCACGGGGCCGTTCGGGGGTTATTTCGAGTTTTCACCCTCTAACGCCGTGTTTTTAAGACTAAGTCTAGAAATATGAAAATTACTGTCGTATTCTCAAATTGGGAGTCCCGCGGTTGTGGGTTCACTTCCTACAAGTTACATTGGTCTCTTGGGAGGTGTTGGTGCCAACCACGGGGACGTTCGGGGACTGTTTGGATTTTTCACCCACTAACGCCATGTTTAGCCTAACTCTAAAAATATGCAAATTACCGTCGTATTCTCAAACCGGGAGACCCGCGGCTGTGAGGTCAATTCCTACGAGTTATATTGGTCCCGTGGGAGGTGTTGGTGCCACCCACGGGGCGGTTCAAGGGTTGCTTTGAGTTTTCACCCTCCAACGCCATGTTTTTAAGCCTATGTCTAGAAATATGCAAATTACGGTCGTACTCTCAAATCGGGAGTCCCGCGGCTGTGGGGTCAGTTCCTATGAGTTACGTTGGTCCCATGGGAGGTGTTGGTGCCACCCACGGGGCCGTTCGGGGGCTACTTTGAGTTTTCACCCTCTAACGCCATGTTCTTAAGCCTAAGTCTAGAAATATGCAAATTACCATCATATTCTCAAACTGGGAGTCCCACGACTGCGGGGTCAGTTCCTACGAGTTACATTGGTCCCGTGGGAGGTGTCGGTGCCACCCACGGGGACGTTCGGGGGTTGTTTAGAGTTTTTACCCTCCAACGCCATGTTTTTAAACCTAAGTATAGAAATATGCAAATTATCGTCGTACTCTCAAACCGGGAGTCCCGCGGATGCGGGGTCAGTTCCTAAGAGTAACAATTGTTTCGGTGGCAGGTGTTGGTGCCACCCACGGGGACGTTCGGGGGCTGTTTCGAGATTTCACCTTCTAACGCCATGTTTTTAAGCCTAAGTCTAGAAATATGCAAATTATCGTCGTATTCTCAAACTGGGAGACTCGCAATAGCGGGGTCAGTTCCTACGAGTTATATTGGTCCCGTGGGAGGTCTTGGTGCCACCCACGGGGCCGTTTGGGGCTTATTTCGAGTTTTCACCCTCTAATGCCATGTTTTTAAGCCTAAGTCTAGAAATATGCATATTACCGTCGTATTATCAAACCAGGAGTCTCGTGACTGCGGGGTTAGTTCCTACGAGTTACATTAGTCCCGTGGGAGGTGTTGGTTCCACCCACGGGGATGTTCGGGGGCATTTTCGAATATTCACCCTACAACGCCATATTTTTAAGCCAAAGTATAGAAATATGCAAATTATCGTCGTACTCTCAAACCGACAGTCCTGCGGCTGCGGGGTCAGTTCCTAAGAGTAACATTGGTCCCGTGGGAGGTGTTGGTGCCACCCACAAGGACGTATGAGGGATGTTTTGAGATTTCACCCTCTAATGCCATGTTTTGCTTAAGTCTAAGAATATGTATATTATCATCGTACTCTTAAACCGAGAGACCTGCGGCTACGGGGTCAGTTCCTACGAGTTATATTGGTCCCGTTGGAGGTGTTGGTGCCACCCACGGGGCCGTTCGGGGGCTGTTTCGAGTTTTCACCCTCTAACGCCTTGTTTTTAGCCAAAGTCTAAAAATATGCAAATTACGGTTTTATTCACAAAACGGGAGACCCGCAGCTGCGGGGTCAATTCTTACGAGTTACATTGGTCCCGTGGAAGGTGTTGGTGCCACCCCCAGGACGATTCGGGGGCAGTTTTGAGTTTTCACCCTTTAACGCCATGTTTTTAAGCCTAAGTCTAGAAATATGCAAATTACCGTCGTACTCTAAAATCGAGAGTTCCGCGACTGCGAGGTCATTTCCTACGAGTTACATTGGTCTCGTGGGAGGTGTTGGTGCCACCCACGGGGACGTTCGGGGGCTGTTTCGAGTTTTCATTTTCTAACGCCATATTTTTAAGCCTAAGTCTAAAAATATGCGAATTACCGTCGTTCTCTCTATCGGGACTCCCGCGACTGCGGGGTCAGTTCCTACGAGCTACATTGGTCCCTTGGGAGGTGTTGGTGCCACCCACGGGGATGTTTGGGGGTTGTTTTGGGTTTTCACCCTCTAACGCCATGTTTTTAAGCCTAAGTCTAGAAATATTTAAATTACCGTCGTATTCTCAAACTGGGAGACCCCCAACTGCGGGGTCAGTTCCTATGAGTTACATTGGTCCCGTGAGAGGTGTTGGTGCCACCCACGGAGACGGTCGGGTACTGTTTCGAGTTTTCACCCTCTAACGCCATGTTTTAAGCCTCAGTCTAAAAATATGCAAATTACCGTAGGATTATCAAACCGGGAGACCCGCGGTAGCGGGGTCAGTTCCTAAGAGTTACATTGGTCCCGTGGGAGGTGTTAGTGCCACCCACATGGCCGTTCAGGGGCTGTTTTGAGTTTTCACCCTCTAACGCCATGTTTTTTAGCCTAAGTCTAGAAATATGCAAATTATCATCGTATTCTAAAACCTGGAGTCCCGTGGCTGCGGGGTAAGTTCCTACGAGTAACATTGGTCCCGTAGGAGGTGTTGGTGCCACCCACGGGGCGGTTCGGGGGCTGTTTTAAGTTTTCACCCTCCAATGCCATGTTTTTAAGCCTATGTCTAAAAATATGCAAATTACCGTCGTACTCTCAAATCGGGAGTCTCGCGGCTGCGGGGTCAGTTCCTACGAGTTACATTGGTCCCGTGGGAAGTGTTGGTGCCTCCCACGTGGCCGTTCGGGGCTGCTTCGAGTTTTCACCCTCTAACGCCATGTTCTTAAGCCTAAGTCTAGAAATATGCAAATTACCGTCGTATTCTCAAACCGGGAGTCCCGCGACTGCGGGGTCAGTTCCTACGAGTTACATTGGTCCCGTGGGAGGTGTTGGTGCCACCCACGGGGACGTTCGGGGGTTGTTTCGAGTTTTCACCCTCCAACGCCATATTTTTCAGCCTAAGTATAGAAATATGCAAATTATCGTCGTACTCTCAAATCGAGAGTTCCGCGGCTGCGGGGTCCATTCCTAAGAGTAACATTGGTCCCGTCGGAGGTGTTTGTGCCACCCACAGGGATGTTCGGGGGATGTTTCGAGATTTTACCCTCTAACGCCATGTTTTGCTTAAGTCTAAAAATATCTAAATTACCATCGTACTCTCAAATCGGGAGACCCACGGCTACGGGTCCAGTTCCTACGAGTTATATTGTCCCGTGGGTGGTGTTGGTGCCACCCACGGGGACATTCGGGGGACTGTTTCGAGTTTTCACCCTCTAACGCCATGCTTTTAAGTCTAAGTCCAGAAATATTGAAATGAAAATCGTATTCTCAGACCGAGAGTCCCGCGGCTGCGGGGTCAGTTCCTACAAGTTACATTGGTCCCGTGGGAGGCGTTGGTGCAACCCACGGGGACGTTCAGGTGTTGTTTCGAGTTTTCACCCTCCAACGCCATATTTTTAAGCCTAAGTCTAGAAATGTGCAAATTACCGTCGTATTCTCAAAACGGGAGACCTGCGGCTGCGGGGTCAGTTCCAACGAGTTACATTATTCCCATGGGAGGTGTTGGTGCCACCCATGGGGGAATTCGGGGTTCTTTTAAGATTTCACCCTCCAACGTCATCATTTTAATCCTAAGGCAAATTATCATCGTACTCTCAAACCGTGAGTCCCGCGGCTACGGGGTCAGTTCCTACGAGTTATATTGGTCCTGTGGGAGGTGTTGGTGCCACCCACGGAGACGGTCGGGTACTATTTCAATTTTTCACCCTTTAACGCCATGTTTTTAAGCCTAAGTCTAGAAATATGCAAATTACCGTTGTATTCTCAAACTGGGAGATCCGCGCTGACGGGTTTAGTTCCTACGAGTTACATTGGTCCCGTGGGAGGTGTTAGTGCCACCACGGGGCCGTTCGGGGGCCGTTTTGAGTTTTCACCCTCTAACGCCATGTTTTTACTCCTAAGTCAAGAAATATGCAAATTAGCATCGTATTCTCAAATCGGGAGTCCTGCGGCTGTGGGGTCATTTCCTACGAGTTACATTGGTCACGTGGGAGGTGTTGGTGCCACACACGGGGCCGTTCGGGGGCTATTTCGAGTTTTCACTTTCTAACTCCATATTTTTAAGCCTAAGTTTAGAAATATGCAAATTACCATCTTACTCTCAACCGGCAGTCCCACGGCTGTGGGGTCTGTTCCTACGGGCTACATCGGTCCCTTAGGAGGTGTTGGTGCCACCCACGGGGACGTTCGGGGGTTGTTTCGAGTTTTCACCCTCTAACGCCATGTTTTGCTTAACTCTAGAAATATGAAAATTACCGCCCTACTCACAAACCGGGAGACCCGCGCCTGCGGGGTTAGTTCTTACGAGTTGCATTTGTCCCGTGGGAGGTGTTGGTGCCACCCACGGGGACGTTCGGGGGTTATTTCGAGTTTTCACCCTCTAATGCCATGTTTTTACGCCTAAGTCTAAAAATATGCAAATTATCGTCGTACTCTCAACCAAGACTCCCGCGACTACGAGGTCAGTTCCTATGAGTTACATTGGTAGGGTGGGAGGTGTTGGTACCACCCATGGGGATGTTCGGGGGATGTTTCAAGTTTTCACCCACTAACGTCAATTTTGCTTGAGTCTAAAAATATGCAAATTACCGTTTTACTCACAAACCGTGACACCCGCGGTTGCGAGGTCAGTTCCTACGAGTTACAATTGTCCCATGGGAGGTGTTGGTGCCACCCACGGGGCCGTTCGGGGGTTGTTACGAGTTTTCACCCTCCAACGCCATGTTTTTAAGCCTAAGTCAAGAAATATGCAAATTACCTTCGTACTCTCAAACCGGAAGTCCCGCGGCTGCGGGGTCAGTTCCTATGAGTTACATTGGACCTGTGGGAGGTGTTGGTGCCAGCCAGGGGGACGTTCGATTGCTGTTTCAAGTTTTCACCCTCTAACGCCATGTTTTTAAGCCTAAGTCTAGAAACATGCAAATTACCATGGTATTCACCAAAAGGGAGACCCGCAGCTGCGGGGTCAGTTCTTATGAGTTACATTAGTCCCGTGGGAGGTATTAGTGCCACCCACAGGGCTATTCGGTGCCAGTTTCGAGTTCTCAACCTTCAACGCTATGTTTTTAAGCCTAAGTTTAGAAATATGCAAATTACCATCGTAATCTCAAACCGGGAGTCCGGCAGCTACGGGTTAAGTTCCTACGAGTTACATTGGTCCCGTGAGAGGTGTTAGTGCCACCTATTGGGACGTTCGGGGGCTGTATCGTGTTTTCACCCTCTAACGCCGAGTTTTTAAGCCTAAGTCTAGGAATATACAAATTACCGTCATATTCTCAAATCGGGAGATGCGCAACTACGGGGTCAGTTCCTATGAGTTACATTGGTCCCGTGGGAGGTGGTTGTGCCTCCCACGGAGCCGTTCGGGTGTTGTTTCGAGTTTTCACCCTCTAACGCCATGTCTTTTAGCCTAAGTCTAGAAATATGAAAATTATTGTTGTATTCTCAAACTAGGAGTCCCGCGGCTGCAGGGACAGTTCTACGAGTAACATTGGTCCCGTGCGAGGTGTTGGTGCCACCCACAGGGCCGTTCGGGGGCTATTTTATGTTTTCACCCTCTAACGGCATATTTTTAAGCCTAAGTCTACAAATATGAAAATTACCGTCGTATTCTCAAATCGGGAGTCCTGCGGTTGTGGGGTCACTTCCTACAAGTTACATTGGTCCCTTGGGAGGTGTTGGTGTTTGGGGGTTGTTTCGAGTTTTCACCCTCCAACACCATGTTTTGTTTAACTCTAGAAATATGCATATTACCGTCATAATCTCAAACCGGGAGTCCCGCAGCTACGGGTTAAGTTCCGACGAGTTACATTGGTCCCGTGAGAGGTATTAGTGCCACCTATTGGGACGTTCGGGGGCTGTATCGTGTTTTCACCTTCTAATGCCGAGTTTTTAAGCCTAAGTCTAGGAATAGACAAATTACCATCGTATTCTCAAATCGGGAGATGCGCAACTACGGGGTCAGTTCCTACGAGTAACATTGGTCCCGTGGGAGGTGTTGGTGCCACCCACGGGGCCGTTCGGGGGACTCTTCGAGTTTTCATCCTCTAACGCCATGTTTTTAAGTCTAAGTCTAGAAATATACAAATTACCGTCGTATTCTCAAATCGGGAGTCCCGCGACTGCGGGGTCAGTTCCTACGAGTTACATCGGTCCCGTGGGAGGTATTGGTGCCATCCACGGTGACATTCGGGGGTTGTTTCTAGTTTTCACCCTCCAATGCCATGTTTTTAAACGTAAATATAGAAATATGCAAATTACCGTCTTATTGACTTAATAGGAGACCCGTGGCTGCGGGGTCAGTTCTTACGAGTTACATTTGTCCCGTGGTAGGTAGTGGTGCCACCCACAGGGCAGTTCGGGGGCAGTTTCGAGTTTTTACACTTCAACGCCATATTTTTAAGCCTAAGTCTAGAAATATGCAAATTATCGATGTAATCTCAAAACGGGAGTCCCAAGACTACGGGGACAGTTCCTACGAGTTACATTGGTCCCGTGAGAGGTGTTGGTGCCACCCATTGGGACGTTCGAGGGCTGTTTCGAGTTTTCACCCTCTAACGCCATGTTTTTAGGCCTAAGTCTAGAAATATCCAAATTACGATCGTATTCTCAAATTGGGAGACCCTCAACTACGAGGTTAGTTCCTACGAGTTACATTGGTCCCGTGGGAGGTGTTGGTGCCACCCACGGAGCCGTTCGGGTGTTGTTCGAGTTTTCACCCTCTAACGCCATGTTTTTAAGCCTGAGTCTAGAAATATGCAAATTACCATCGTATTCTCAAACCGAGAGTCCTGCGATTGTGGGTTCACTTCCTACAACTTACATTGGTCCCTTGGGAGATGTTGGTGCCACCCACGGGGATGTTCGGGGGCTGTTTGGATTTTTCACCCTCTAACGCCATGTTTTGCGTAACTCTAATATATGAAAATTACCGTCGTATTCTCAAACCGGGAGACCCACGGCTGCGAGGTCGGTTCCTACGAGTTACATTGGCCCCGTGGGAGGTGTTTGTGCCAGCCACGGGGCGGTTCGGGGGTTGTTTTGAGTTTTCACCCTCCAACGCCATGTTTTTAAGCCTATGTCTAGAAATATGGAAATTACTATCATACTTTCAAACCGGTAGTCCCGCGACTGCTGGGCTAGTTCCTACGAGTTACATTGGTCCCATGGGAGGTGTTGGTACCACCCACGGGGCCATTCGGGGGCTGCTTCGAGTTTTTACCCTGTAACGCCATGTTTTTAAGCCTAAGTCTAGAAATATGAAAATTACCGTCGTACTCTCAACCGGGACTCCCACGACTGTGGGGTCAGTTCCTACGAGCTACATTGGTCTCTTAAGAGGTGTTGGTGCCACCCACGGGAATGTTTAGGTGACTATTTCGAGTTTTCACCCTCTAACGTCATGTTTTGCCTAAGCCTAGAAATATGAAAATTACCGTCGTACTATTAAACCGTGAGACCCGTGGCTGCGGGGTCAGTTCCTACGAGTCACATTGGTCCCGTGGGACGTGTTGGTGCCACCCACAGGGCCGTTCGGGGGTTGTTTCTAGTTTTCACCCTCTAACGACATGTTTTCAAGACTAAGTCTAGAAATATGCAAATTATCGTCGTATTCTCAAACCGGGGGTCCCGTGGCTGCGGGGCCATTTACTACGAGTTACATTGGTCCCGTGGGAGGTGTTGGTACCACCCACGGGGACGTTCGGGGGATGTTTGGAGCTTTCACCTTGTAACACCATGTTTTGCTTATGTCTAGAAATATGAAAATTACCATTGTATTCTCAAATCGGGAGACCCGCGGCTGCGGGGTCAATTCCTACGTGTTACATTGGTCTCGTGGGAGGTGTTGGTTCCACCCACGGGGACGTTCAGGGGTTGTTTCGAGTTTTCACTTTCCAACGCCATATTTTTAAGCCTAAGTCTAGAAATATGCAAATTAGCATCGTACGCTCAACCAGAAAGCCCGTGGCTGTGGGGTCTGTTCCTACGAGCTACATTATTCCCTTGGGAGGTGTTGGTGCCACCCACGGGGATGTTCGGGGGCTATTTCGAGTTTTCGCCCACTAACGCCATGTTTTACTTAACTCTAGAAATATGAAAATTACCGTCGTACTCTCAAACCGGGAGACCCGCGCCTACGGGGTTAGTTCTCTCTACCGGGACTCCTGGGTCTACGGGGTCAGTTCCAACAAGCCACATTGGTCCCGTGGGAGCTGTTGGTACCACCCACGGGGATGTTCGGGGGCTGTTTCGAGTTTTCACCCTCTAACGTCATGTTTTTTCTTAAATCTAGAAATTTGCAAATTACCGTTGTATTCTCAAACCGTGAGACCCGCGGTTGCGAGGTCAGTTCCTACGAGTTACATTGGTCCCATGGGAGGTGTTGGTGCCACCCACAGGGCTGTTCGGGGGCTATTTCGAGTTTTCACCATCTAACACTATGTTTTTAAGCCTGAGTCTAGAAATATACAAATTATCGTCGTATTCTCGAACTGGGAGTCCCGCGGCTGCGGGGACAGTTCTACGAGTAACATTGGTCCTGTGGGAGATGTTGGTGCCACCCATAGGGCCGTTCGAGGGCTATTTTAAGTTTTCACCCTCTAACGGCATGTTTCTAAGCCTAAGTCTAGAAATATGAAAATTGTCATTGTATTCTCAAATCAGGAGTCCCGCGGTTGTGGGGTCACTTCCTACAAGTTACATTGGTCCCTTGGGAGGTGTTGGTGCCACCCAAGGGGACGTTCGGGGGCTGTTTGCATTTTTTGTCCTCTAATGCCACGTTTTGCTTAACTTTAGAAATATGCAAATTACCATCGTATTATCAAACCGGGAGATCAGCGGCTGTGGGGTAAGTTCCTATGAGTTACATTGGTCCCGTGGGAGGTGTTGATGCCACCCACGGGGTGGTTCGGGGGTTATTTTGTGTTTTCACCCTCCAACACCATGTTTTTAATCCTATGTCTAGAAATATGCAAATTATCGTCGTACTCTCAAACCGGGAGTTCCGCGGATGAGGGGTCAGTTCCTACGAGTTATATTGGTCCCGTGGGAGGTGTTGGTGCCACCCACGGGGCCGTTCGGGGGCTACTTCGAGTTTTCACCCTCTAACGCCATGTTTTTAACCTTAAGTATAGAAATATGTAAATTACCGTCGTATTCTCAAACTGGGAGTCCCACGACTGCGGGGTCAGTTCCTACGAGTTACATTGGTCCCGTGGGAGGTGTTGGTGCCAACCACGGGGACGTTCGGGGGTTGTTTCCAGTTTTCACCCTCTAACACCATGTTTCTAAGCCTAAGTATAAAAATATGCAAATTACCGTCATAATCTCAAACCGGGAGTCCCACGGCTACAGGTTCAGTTCCTACGAGTTACATTGGTCCCGTAGGAGGTGTTGGTGCCACCCTTTGGGACGTTCGGGGGCTGTTTCAAGTTTTCACCCTCTAACGCCATGTTTTTAAGCCTAAGTCTAGAAATATACAAATTACCATCGTATTCTCAAATCGGGAGACCCGCAACTACAGGGTCAGTTCCTACGAGTTGCATTGGTCCCGTGGGAGGTGTTGGTTCCACCCACTGGGTCGTTCGGGTGTTGTTTCGAGTTTTCACCCTCTTACGCCATGTTTTTAAGCCTGAGTCTAGAAATATGCAAATTACCATCGTATTCTCGAACTGGGAGTCCACCGACTGCGGGGACAGTTCTTCGAGTAACATTGGTCCCGTGGGAGGTGTTGGTGCCACCCACAGGGCCGTTCGGGGGATATTTTAAGTTTTCACCCTCTAACGGCATGTTTTTAAGCCTAATTCTAGAAATATGAAAATTACCGTCGTATTCTCAAACTGGGAGTCCCGCAGTTGTGGGGTCACTTCCTACAAGTTACATTGGTCCTTTGGGAGTGTTGGTGCCACCCACGGGGACGTTCGGGGACTGTTTGGATTTTTCACCCTCTAACGCCGTGTTTTGCTTAACTCTAGAAATATGCAAATTACCATCGTATACTCAAACTGGAAGACCAGCGGCTGCAGAGTCAGTTCCTATGAGTTACATTGGACCTGTGTGAGGTGTTGGTTCCATCCACGGGGATGTTCGGGGTCTATTTCGAGTTTTCACGCTCTAATGCCATGTTTTTAAGCCTAAGTCTAGAAACATGCAAATTACCGTGGTATTCACAAAACGGGAGACCCGCGGCTGCGGGGTCAGTTCATACGAGTTACATTAATCCCGTGGGAGGTATTGGTGCCACCCACGGGGCTGTTCGGGAGCAGTTTCGAGTTTTCACCCTTCAATGCCATGTTTTTAAGCCTAAGTCTAGAAATATGCAAATTACAGTCGTAATCTCAAACCGGGAGTCCCGCGGTTGCGGATTCAATTTCTACGAGTTACATTGGTCCCGTGGGAGGTGTTGGTGCCACCCACTGGGACGTTCGGGGACTGTTGCGAGTTTTCACCCTCTAACACCGTGTTTTTAAGCCTAAATATAAAAATATACAAATTATCATCGTATTCTCAAATCGGGAGACCCGCAACTACGGGGTCAGTTCCTCGAGTTACATTGGTCCCGTGGGAGGTGTTGGAGCCACCCACGGAGCCGTTCAGGTGTTGTTTCGAGTTTTCACCCTCTAATGCCTTTTTTTAAGTCTAAGTCTAGAAATATGCAAATTACTGTCATATTCTAAAACTGGGAGTCCCGCGGCTACGGGGACAGTTCTACGAGTAACATTGGTCCCGTGGGAGGTGTTGGTGCCACCCATAGGGCCGTTCGGGGGCTATTTTAAGTTTTCACCCTCTAACGGCATGTTTTTAAGCCTAAGTCTAGAAATATGAAAATTGTTGTTGTATTCTCAAACCGGGAGTCCCGCGGTTGTGGGGTCACTTCCTACAAGTTACATTGGTCCCTTGGGAGGTGTTGGTGCCACCCACGGGGACGTTCGGGGGCTGTTTGCATTTTTCACCCTCTAACGCCATGTTTTGCTTAACTTTAGAAATATGCAAATTACCATCGTATTATCAAACCGGGAGACCTGCGACTGTGGGGTAACTTCCTACGAGTTACATTGGTCCCGTGGCAGGTGTTGGTGCCACCCACAGGGCGGTTCGGGGGTTGTTTCATTTTTTCACCCTCCAACGCCATGTTTTTAATCCTATGTCTATAAATATGCAAATTACCGTCGTACTCTCAAATCGGGAGTTCTGCGGATGCGGGGTCAGTTCCTACGTGTTATATTGGTCCCGTGGGAGGTGTTGGTGCCACCCACGGGGCCGTTCGGGGGCTGCTTCGAGTTTTCACCCTCTAACGCCATGTTTTTAAGCCTAAGTCTAGAAATATGTAAATTACCGTCGTATTTTCAAACCGGGAGTCCCATGACTGCGGGGTCAGTTCTACGAGTTACATTGGTCCCGTGGGAGGTGTTGATGCCAACCACGGGGACGATCGGGGGTTGTTTCGAGTTTTCACCCTCCAACACCATGTTTTTAAACCTAAGTATAGAAATATGCAAATTATCGCCATACTCTCAAACCGAGAGTCCCGCGGCTGCGGGGTCAGTTCCTAAGAGTAACATTGGTCCCGTGGAAGGTGTTGGTGCCACCCACGGGGACGTTCGGGGGTTGTTTCGAGATTTTACCCTCTAATGCCATGTTTTTCTTAAGGCTAGAAATATGTAAATTACCGTCGTACTCTCAAACCGGGAGACCCGCGGCTGCGGGGTCAGTTCCTACGAGTTATATTGGTCCCGTGGGAGGTGTTGGTGCCACCCACGGAGCCGTTCGGGGGTTGTTTCGAGTTTTCACCCTCTAACACCATGTTTTTAAGCCTAAGTCTAGAAATATGGAAATTATCGTCGTTTTCTAAAATCGGGAGTCCCGCAACTGCGAGGTCATTTCCTACGAGTTACATTGGTCTCGTGGGAGGTTTTTGTGCCACCCATGGGGACGTTTGGGGGCTGTTTGGAGTTTTCACCCCCTAACGTGATGTTTTTAAGCCTAAGTCTAGAAATATGAAAATTTTAGTGGTATTATCAAACCGGGGGACCCGCGATTGCGGGGTCAGTTCCTAAGAGTTGCATTGGTCCCATGGGAGGTGTTGGTGCCACCCACGGGGACGTTCGGAGGCTGTTTCGAGTTTTCACTTTCTAACGCCATATTTTTAAGCCTAAGTCTAGAAATATGCAAATTACCGTTGTACTCTCAACCGGGACTCCCGCGACTGTGAGGTCATCTCCTACGAGCTACATTGGTCCCTTGGGAGGTGTTGGTGCCACCCACGGGGATGTTCGGGGGATATTTCGAGTTTTCACCCCCTAACATCATGTTTTGCTTAAGTTTAGAAATATGAAAATTACCGTCGTACTCTAAAACCGTGAGACCCGCGGCTGCGGGGTCAGTTCCTACGAGTTACATTGGTCCCGTGGGAGGTGTTGGTGCCACTCACGGGGCGGTTCGGGGGCTATTTCGAGTTTTCACCCTCCAACGCCATATTTTTAAGCCTAAGTCAAGAAATATCCAAATTACGATCATACTCTCAAACCGTATGTACCGCGGCTGCGGGGTTAGTTCTTACGAATTACATTGGACCTGCGGGAGGTGTTGGTGCCACGCTCAGGGATATTTGGGGGTTGTTTCGACTTTTCACCCTTGAACGCCATGTTTTTCAGCCTAAGTCTAGAAATATGCAAACTATTGTCATATTCTAAAATCGAGAGTCCCGCGACTGCGAGGTCATTTCCTACGAGTTACATTGGTCTCGTGGGAGGTGTTAGTGCCACCCATGGGGACGTTCGGGTGTTGTTTCGAGTTTTCACTTTCTAATGCCATATTTTTAAGCCTAGGTCTAAAAATATGCAAATTACCGTTGTTCTCTCTATCGGAACTCCCGTGACTGCGGGGGAAGTTTCTACGAGCTACATTGGTCCCTTGGGAGGTGTTGGTGCCACCCACGGGGATGTTCGGGGGTTGTTTCGAGTTTTCACCCTCTAACATCATGTTTTGCTTAAGTCTAGAAATATGAAAATTACTGTCATTCTGTCAAATCGTGAGACCCGCGGTTGCGGGGTCAGTTCTTACGAGTTACGTTGGTCCCGTGGCAAGTGTTGGTGCCACCCACGGGGCCGTTCGGGGGTTGTTTCGAGTTTTCACCCTCTAACGCCATGTTTTTAAACCTAAGTCTATAAATACGCAAATTATCGTCGTATTCTCAAACCAGGAGTCCCGTGGCTACGGGTTTAGTTCCTACGAGTTACATTTGTCCTGTGGGAGGTGTTGGTGTCACCCACGGGGACATTCGGGGGTTGTTTCGAGTTTTCCCCCTATAACGCCATGTTTTTAAGCCCAAGTATAGAAATATGAAAATTACCGTCGTACTCTCAAATCGAGAGTCCCGCGGCTGCGGGGTCCATTCCTATGAGTAACATTGGTCCCGTGGGAGGTGTTGGTTCCACCCACGAGGACGTTCGAGGGTTGTTTTGAGATTTTACCCTCTAATGCCATGTTTTTAAGTACGAGTGTCATTGGTCCCCTGGGAGGTGTTGGTGACACCCACGGGTACGTTTGGGGGATGTTTGGAGTTTTCACCCTCTAGCGCCATGTTTTGCTTAAGTCTAGAAATATGAAAATTACCGTCGTATTCATAAAACGGGAGACCCCGGCTGCGAGATCAATTCCTACGAGTTACATTGGTCCCGTTGGAAGTGTTGGTGCCACCCACGGGGTGGTTTGGTGGCAGTTTCAAGTTTTCACCCTTCAACGCTATGTTTTTAAGCCTAAGTCTAGAAATATGCAAATTACCGTCGTACTCTCAAACCGGGAGTCCCGCGACTGCGGGGTAAGTTCCTACGAGTTACTTTGGTCCCGTGAGAGGTGTTGGTGCCTCCCATGGGGACGTTCGGGGGCTATTTCGAGTTTTCACCCACTAATGCCATGTTTTTAAGCCTAACTCTAGAAATATGCAAACTACTGTCATATTCTCAAACCGGGAGACCCGAGACTACAGGGTAAGTTCCTACGAGTTGCATTGGTTCTGTGGGAGGTGTTAGTGCCACCCACGGAGCCGTTCGGGGGCACTTTCGAGTTTTCACCCTCTAACGCCATGTTTTTAAGCCTAAGTTTAAAAATATGCAAATTACCGTCATAATCTCAAATCGGGAGTCGCACGGCTGCAGGTTCAGTTCCTACGAGTTACATTGGTCCCGTAGGAGGTGTTGGTGCCACCCTTTGGGACGTTCGGGGGCTGTTTCGAATTTTCACCCTCTAACGCCGTGTTTTTAAGCCTAAGTCCAGAAATATACAAATTACCGTCGTATTCTCAAATCGGGAGACCCGCAACTACAGGGTCATTTCCTACGAGTTGCATTGGTCCCGTGGGAGGTGGTGTTTGTTCCACCCACTGGGTCGTTCGGGTGTTGTTTCGAGTTTTCACCCTCTTACGCCATGTTTTTAAGCCTGAGTCTAGAAATATGCAAATTACCGTCGTATTCTCGAACTGGGAGTCATACGACTGCGGGGACAGTTCTATGAGTAACATTGGTCCCGTGGAAGGTGTTGGTGCCACCCAGAGGGCCGTTCGGGGACTATTTTAAGTTTTCACCCTCTAATGGCATGTTTTTAAGCCTAATTCTAGAAATATAAAAATTACCGTCGTATTCTCAAACCGGGAGTCCCGCGGTTGTGGGGTCACTTCCTACAAGTTACATTGGTCCTTTGGGAGTGTTGGTGCCACACACGGGGACGTTCGGGGGCTGTTTGGATTTTTCACCCTCTAACGCCATGTTTTGCTTAACTCTAGAAATATACAAATTACCGTCGTATTCTCAAACCGGGAGACCCACGGCTGCGGTGTAAATTCCTACGAGTTACATTGGTCCCGTGGGAGGTGTTGGTACCACCCACGGGACGGTTCGGGGGTTGTTTTGAGTTTTCACCCTCCAATGCCTTATTTTTAAGCCTATGTCTAGAAATATGCAAATTATCATCGTACTCTCAAACCGGGAGTCCCGCAGCTGTGGGGTCAGTTCCTTTGAGTTACATTGGTCCGATGGAAGGTGTTGGTGCCACCCACGGGGCCGTTCGGGGGCTGCTTCGAGTTTTCACCCTCTAACGCCATGTTTTGAAGCCTAAGTCTTGAAATATGTAAATTACCATCGTATTATCAAATCGGGAGTCCCGTGACTGCGGGGTCAATTCCTACGAGTTACATTGTTCCCGTGGGAGGTGTTAGTGCCACCCACGGGGACGTTCGGGGGTTGTTTCGAGTTTTCACCCTCCAACGCCAAGTTTTTAAACGTAAGTATAGAAATATGTAAATTACCATCGTACTCTCAAACCTAGAGTCCCGCGGCTGAGGGGTCAGTTCCTAAGAGTATCGTTGGTCCCGTGGCAGGTGTTGGTGCCACCCACGGGGACGTTCGGGGGCTGTTTCGAGATTTCACCCTCTAACGCCATGTTTTTAAGCCTAAGTATCGAAATATGCAAATTACCATCGTATTCTCAAACCGGGAGACCCGTGGTAGCGGGGTCAGTTCCTACGAGTTACATTGGTCCCGTGGGAGGTGTTGGTGCCACCCATGGGGCCGTTCGGGGGTTGCTTCGAGTTTTCACCCTCTGACGCCATGTTTTTAAGCCTAAGTCTAGAAATATGTATACTACCGTCGTATTATCAAACCGGGAGTCCCGCGACTGTGGGGTTAGTTCCTACGAGTTACATTAGTCCCGTGGGAGGTGTTGGTGCCACCCACGGGGATGTTCGGGGGTTGTTTCGAATTTTCATCCTACAACGCCATGTTTTTAAGCTTAAGTATTGAAATATGAAAATTATCGTCGTACTCTAAAATCGAGAGTCCCGCGGCTGCGGGGTCAGTTCCAACGAGTAACATTGGTCCCGTGGGAGGTATTGCTGCCACCCACGGGGACATTCGAGGGCAGTTTCGAGATTTCACCCTATAACGCCATATTTTGCTTAAGTCTAGAAATATTTAAATTATCATCGTACTCTCAAACCGGGACACCCGCTGTTGTGGGGTCAGTTCCTACGAGTTATATTGGTCCCGTTGGAGGTGTTGGTGCCACCCACGGGGCAGTTCGGGGGCTGTTTCTAGTTTTCACCCTCTAACGCCATGTTTTTAAGCCTAAGACTAGAAATATGCAAACTACCGTCGTATTCTAAAACCGAGAGTCCCGCGACTGCGAGGTCATTTCCTACCAGTTACATTGGTCACGTGGGAGGTGTTGGTGCCACCCACGGGGACGTTCGGGGGACTGTTTCGAGTTTTCACCCTCTAACGCCATGTTTTTAAGCCTAAGTCCAGAAATATGCAAATTACCATCGTATTCTCAAACCGGGAGACCCGCAGCGGAGGGGTTAGTTCTTACGAGTTTCATTGATCCCGTGGGAGGTGTTGGTCCCATCCACGGGGCCGTTCGGTTTTTTTTTTGACTTTTCACCCTCTAACGCCATGTTTTTAAGACTAAGTCTAGAAATATGCAAATTACCGACGTATTCTAAAACCGGGAGACTCGCGGCTGTGGGGTCACTTCCTATGAGTTACATTTGTCCCGTGGCAGGTGTTGGTACCACCCACGGGGCCGTTCGGTGGCTGTTTCGAGTTTTCACCATCTAACGCCTTGTTTTTAAGCCTAAGTCTAGAAATATGTAAATTATCGTCGTATTCTAAAACCGGGAGTCCTGCGACCGCGGGGTCTGTTCCTACGAGTGATGTTGGTCCCGTGGGAGGTGTTGTGCCACCTACGGGTACGTTCGGGGGTTGTTTGGAGTTTTCACCCTCTAACGCCATGTTTTGCTTAAGTCTAGAAATATGCAAATTATCGTCGTATTCACAAAACAGGAGACCCGCGGCTACGAAGTCAATTCCTACTAGTTACATTGGTCCCGTTGGAGGTGTTGGTGCCACCCACGGGGCGGTTCGACGGCAGTTTCGAGTTTTCACCCTTCAACGCTATGTTTTTACGCCTAAGTCTAGAAATATGCAAATTACCATCGTATTCTCAAATCGGGAGTCCCGCGGTTGCGGGGTAAGCTCCTACGAGTCACTTTGGTCCCGTGGGAGGTGTTGGTGCCTCCCACGGGGACGTTCGGGGTCTGTTTCGAATTTTCACCCTCTAACGCCATGTTTTTAAGCCTAAGTCTAAAAATATGTAAATTATCGTCATAATCTCAAACCGGGAGTCCCACGGCTGCGGGTTCAGTTCCTACGAGTTACATTGGTCCTGTAGGAGGTGTTGGTGCCACCCACTGGGACGTTCGGGGGCTGTTTTGAGTTTTCACCCTCTCACACCATGTTTTTAAGCCTAAGTCTAAAAATATACAAATTACCGTCGTATTCTCAAATCGGGAGACCCGCAACTATGGGGTCAATTCCTACGAGTTACATTGGTCCCATGGGAGGTGTTGGTACCACCCACAGGGCCATTCGGGTGTTGTTTCGAGTTTTCACCCTCTTACGCCATGTTTTTAAGCCTGAGTCTAGAAATATGCAAATTACAGTCGTATTCTAGAACTGGGAGTCCCACGGCTGCGGGGACAGTTCTACAAGTAACATTGGTCCCGTGGGAGGTGTTGGTGCCACCCACAGGGCCGTTCGGGGGCTATTTTAAGTTTTCACCCTCTAACGGCATGTTTTTAAGCTTAAGTCTAGAAATATGAAAATTACCGTCGTATTCTCAAACCAGGAGTCAAGCGGTTATGGGGTCACTTCCTCCAAGTTATATTAGTCCTTTGGGAGGTGTTGGTGCCACCCACGGGGACGTTCGGGGGCGGTTTGGATTTTTCACCCTCTAACGCCATGTTTTGCTTAACTCTAGAAATATGCAAATTACCGTCGTATTCTCAAACCGGGAGACCCGCGGCTGTGAGGTCATTTCCTATGAGTTACATTGACCCCGTTGGAGGTGTTGGTGCCACCCACGGGGCGGTTCGGAGGTTGTTTTGAGTTTTCACCCTCCAACGCCATGTTTTTAAGCCAATGCCTAGAAATATTCAAATTACCATCGTACACTCAAACCGGGAGTCCCGCGGCTGCGGGGTCAGTTCCTATGAGTTACATTGGTCCAATGGGAGGTGTTGGTGCCACCCACTGGGCCGTTCGGGGGCTTCTTCGAGTTTTCACCCTCTAATGCCATGTTTTTAAGCCTAAGTCTAGAAATTTGTAAATTACCATCGTATTCCCAAATCGGGAGTCCCGCGACTGCGGGGTCAATTCCTACGAGTTACATTGGTACTGTGGGAGGTGTTGGTGCCACCCACGGGGACGTTCGGGGGTTGTTTCGAGTTTTCACCCTCCAACGCCATGTTTTTAAACCTAAGTATAGAAATATGCAATTTACCATCGTACTCTCAAACCGAGAGTCCCGTGGCAGCGGGGTTAGTTCCTAAGAGTAACATTGGTCCCGTGGCAGGTGTTGGTGCCACCCACGGGGACGTTCGGGGGCTGTTTCGAGATTTCACCCTCTAACGCCATGTTTTTAAGCCTAAGTCTAGAAATATGCAAACTACCGTCGTATTCTAAAATCGAGAGTCCCGCGACTGCGAGGTCATTTCCTACCAGTTACATTGGTCACGTGGGAGGTGTTGGTGCCACCCACGGGGACGTTCGGGGGACTGTTTCAAGTTTTCACCCTCTAACGCCATGTTTTTAAGCCTAAGTCCAGAAATATGCAAATTACCGTCGTATTCTCAAACCAGGAGTCTCGCGACTGCGGGGTTAGTTCCTACGAGTTACATTAGTCCCGAGAGAGGTGTTGGTGCCACCCACGGGGATGTTCAGGGGTTGTTTCGAATTTTCACCCTACAACGCCATGTTTTTAAGCCTAAGTATAGAAATATGCAAATTACCCTCGTACTCTCAAATCGAGAGTCCCGAGGCTGCGGGGTCACTTCCTAAGAGTACATTGGTCCCGTGGGAGGTGTTGGTGCCACCCACGGGGACGTTCGAGGGTTGTTTCGAGATTTCACCCTCTAACGCCATGTTTTTATTAAGTGTAGAAATATTTAAATTATCTTCGTACTCTCAAACCGGGAGACCCGCGGCTGCGGGGTCAGTTTCTATGAGTTATATTGGTCCCGTTGGAGGTGTTGGTGCCACCCACATAGCCGTTCGGGTGCTGTTTCGAGTTTTCACCCTCTAACGCCATGTTTTTAAGCCTAAGTCTAGAAATATGCAAATTACCGTCGTATTCTAAAATCGAGAGTCCTGCGACTGCGAGGTCATTTCCTACGAGTTACATTGGTCCCGTGGGAGGTGTTGGTGCCACCCACGGGGACGTTCGGGGGACTGTTTCGAGTTTTCACCCCCTAACGCCATGTTTTTAAGCCTAAGTCCAGAAATATGCAAATTACCGTCGTATTCTCAAACCGGGAGACCCGCAGCTGCGGGGTTAGTTCTTACGACTTTCATTGGTCCCGTGGGAAGTGTTGGTACCATCCACGGGGCCGTTCGGAGGCTGTTTTGAGTTTTCACCCTCTAACGCCATGTTTTTAAGGCTAAGTCTAGAAATATGCAAATTACCGTCGTATTCTCAAATCGGGAGACCCGCGGCTGTGGGGTCACTTTTTACGAGTTACATTGGTCCTGTGGCAGGTGTTGGTGCCACCCACGGGGCCGTTAGGTGGCTGTTTCGAGTTTTCACCCTTTAACGCCTTATTTTTAAGCCTAAGTCTCGAAATATGGAAATTATCGTCGTATTCTAAAATCGAGAGTCTCGTGGACACGAGGTCAGTTCCTACGAGTGACGTTGGTCCCGTGGGAGGTGTTGGTGCCTCCCACGGGTACGTTCGGGGGATGTTTGGAGTTTTCACCTGTATTACCTCGCATTTTTTTATTGAATTGAAATTGAAAAAAAAAACTATGTCAGTATATATATTCGAAATGTTTGGAAATAAAACAATGTGAGTATATATATTCGAAATGTTTGGAAATGAAAAGTTAAAATGAATTCATTGAGATACAAATGTGCGACTTAAATATTAGAAGCGAATTAATGCGTAAAAGGATCGAGAGGGTTAAAATTGGGGAAAATAATATTTTTGTAAATAAACTAACTCTAGGTATAAATAGAAAAGAAGAGAAGAAGTCTTCATTTTATCATTTCACAAATGTATATTATGTATCTATAATGAAATTTCACATGAACATGTATTTGGATCCCTAAATTAATATGATATTGATGTGAAAAATGATATGCAATGTATTAGGATCACCCTCCATGTAGATTCAAATGCAATAACATCATTATAGGAATTGAATTGTTGAACAACCTGTTGAATTTGAGAAATCTATGAACTTGTAAATCGTCATATTAAAAACTCTTTTAAGCTGTTTTTGTTCCAAAAATGGATGTTTCGTTCCTGCTGCCCAACAGAAAATTATATTCTGAACAACTTTGTAGTTTTAACGTTTTCCGAAAATGGATCGGAAAAGTCTCCAATCGGCGTTTTAAAATTCTGCGCAGAAAGTTGTCGTGAACAGGTCCGAACTGTATATGATAGCTTCGGGTCTGTTTTAAGCAGGCTACGGTAGCATGCTCGGGTGTCCTTGTAGAAAATCACGTTCTGAACAACTTTGTAATTTTCAGTTTTTCAAAAAACGGATCGGAAAAGCCTCAAATCGGCGTTTTAAAATTCTGGGCAGAAAGTTGCCGAAAATAGGGGCGAATATTATATATTAGTTTCGGGTCTGTTTTATGCAGGCTATGGAAACATGCTCGCGGTTTCTTATAGAAAATCATGTTCCGAACAACTTTATAGTTTTAAGTTTTTCCAAAAACGGATCGGAAGAGCCTCGAATCTGCATTTTAAATTCTGGGCAACATGTTGTTGAAATAAGAGTGATAATATTTTTCATGTTGTTAGTAAAATAATTGAGGTGTTGTGCCTAATATCCTAACTTGATTACATACCTATGGTTATTAGGGATATATAACCTTGAAATGATTTGATGTTCAATTAATAAATTAATGATGTAAATTATGTTATATTATAAATAATGACTATTGTATAACTTGAGTAAGAGAATTGACACGATCGTATATATACATAAGCGTGAAATTATTTTACATGTATATTGTCGAGTATACACTAGACTAGTCCTCCGGTCGACGTAGGAACATGTTGAATGCGATTTTTTTGTGATTGATCCGGTTAGGTTTCGCTCGAGTGCCGTGTCGGAGATAAACCACCGGAACCGGACACATGGTTGTAATGCGGGTCGGATAGAAAGACCTTGAAACGCCATGTGATTTAAGACTTAGTATGATTGCCCTTGCCACGTAATATTGGGGAATATTCGTGTGTAGGCCTAGTGTTACGACTTGTTTCCCCGGGTAATGATAAGTTAACCGATATGACTTGTTGTGTGAGATATTATGCTTATGTCTTAAAATAATATCCCGAATCGATGTATTTGATATTATATTTAAAGGAAATATTTTGATACATTAAATACTGAAATGAGATTAATAATGATTAATCATGATACGATATGAGACTACACATTAATCGAGTTTGGGTTGGGTAGTCATGACATAGGAACATTAGTTGGGTAATTGAACAACTTAATTACTGGAGATGAGTAATGACTAGTGTGCTTTCATTATAAGTACATCTTATAATCTTATAACTTGTTTTCTTGCTTTGACGTCCGCCTATCTTGCTTCTTGCTCCTATCCTATATATATAATATATGACAGGTCCTCGTCCCACTGGACATTAGACTACGGAGCCTGATGAGATCATATCAATCTTAGTATTCATGTAGCCGTGGAGTTATTGTATTTTAATTTATTTCATTCGTTTCCCTTTTCTTAAGGGTGGTATCAGAGATTAATATCATTTTGTTTATACTTGGGATTTGAGAGAATTGTTGTATTACTCTTTCCCATTTTATATTAGGACGCATGTATTGGCATTTTATATTTTCAGTTTCAGATTACTGATGGATTATTACAGTTAATAGTTATGAGTTGGTTTCACTTGTTATAGCTGTTATGATGTGATATGGTTACACGTATGAGAGTGTACATGTTTACTTTACTGTATTTACTTAAATTTTGTTTCTAATGCCAACGTATTGACGCTCCGATTTAATTTAATTGGGCGTAGCTAACCGAATTAGATATAAAAAGCAGGGTTGTCACAGTTGGTATCAGAGCCAGGTTATAGAGCCTTTAGGGATCTGAGGGCGTCCGTTACGTTTTCCGCGCATCGTTTCCTTGATACGTAGAGCCTTACGATTAGGTATTGTATTCGATGACTTGGAAAATCTTCACGCTGCGATTTTGACGGGAGATTCGGAGCTAGCCTTGTGTATAGGGAGGGTTCCTTGTTTGAATTTCATTCATGAGACGTCCCACACATGAGGTGAATCTTCGATCGACCATAGGATAGTACGCGTGAGGTCTGTTTGTGAGTACTTGTTGTAATTATGACTAGTGCTCCACTTGAAAAAAAAAATTAGGATACGTGTTAACTTACTATCTTTTAAGATGGTGATTTAATGAGAAGTGGACTCTGGGAGGGCAAAGGGTCCAAGAATTTTAAGAGACCGCAATTCGCGTGCAACTATCGTAGTTTCATCGCCCACCATTAGGCAAGAAAACCGATGTTGAACTCAATGATTGAGTTGACTTTTGGTGCTTTAGGGGGAGGAAACACCCGTATATTTGCTATGCATTATCAACTTTGAATATCGTCTCTCTTATAGCTGTAAAGAAGTTTGTATAAGTTATAGCCCACCCTGTAGTACCACTGAGTTATTGGTACCACTTGCCCGTGTAGTTGTCTGAAGTTATTTCCAATATGGAAGGGTAGAGATTTAGATATGGCACATCTCAAAATCATGTGGTCCAGTTATTGTGACATTTTCCTGAGAAGAAATTATCGCGCTCCACCCGTAATGGACAAACTGTTGAGGCATTAGATGACGTATTAATAAGTGAATGGTTAACGAAGTAAGTCTTATGATAATAAGAGTATATTATTACTCATGAACATGTAAATAAAGGGTTGTGATTTGAGAGAGGAATACTCCAAATCGGTGTATGTCCCACACCAGCAAAGGATGACCCGAGGGGTCCAATTTTGATGTATGCAAGAGTGTTATCATACTTGTGAAAAGCACGAACTAGATTCATCCATTTGATGATGTTCAATGAGAGATTCATGAGTTTGAATCTGGAATGGATAAGTTAATATCCTTGAAATATTATGTTGGTATCAGGGAAGTTTGGTAGGCGTGTAAACCTACACGTTGTCCACACAAGTGATAGATGTCGCATTGGTGTGGCATAATGGTTTTTAGTGTTCTGATCGTATAAAATCCGAAATGGAATCAACTTAAGGACGATTAGGTGTGTTTTCGGTCATGCATAAGATATATTAGTGGGTTGGGTACTCACTTGTTCAGAGTGGAATGTTTCGGTGAGTTATCCCGAACAAGTTTGTGAGAATGTATCAAAAATGTTACGATATCTTGGCTATGGACACTAGGGATAAGGAAGTCCGTATCGTAAGGTTATACGAGGATTGACATTGGATAAGTCTAGAATTTTTTTTGGTAGTTTTCTTTTCATATTTGGTAATGAATGGAGTTCAGTGTTATTTGTAAATCCCTATATTAGAATTGGTATTTGATAAGATGTGGTTATCTTGCTTTGTAGCACCGGTATATTTGTTAAAATTTATCGAGAGAGGAACGTGAATATGGGTGTGCTAAGGGATGGACTTGAGCTGGAGTTACCAGTTGTGAACCCTACGATGAGTAGAAAATCTCTAAAGGACGAGTTGTCGAGTGAGAACATCACGAGCAAGTGTTCAATAGGCGTTTCATTTTATGCGAGTGTGATTGCTTGAGTTAGTTTTATATCCACGAGTTCGGTTTTATGTTATCACCCGGTAATTTGGGGGTACTAATTTGTTGCACCGTGATAATGGTGGTGCTTGATGAATCCATCAGATATGGGAATGTGGCTATATTGTGGCCCTCGTTATGTATTAATGTGACTTATAGCACGAGTGAGTAGTTAGTGACATGATGTTTACTTAGATCGTGTGTGATTAAAGACGCGTTCCAAAATCATGCGTAAGATGTTCGATTTTGGTGATGTCTAGACTAGTGAATAGTCATAGAATTGTCTTGATGGTCTTTTGATAATGGTAGAGTCGTGTGTAGCTCGGTCAGTTTTCGGTTGACTGATGATAGTGTTACCAACTGAGTGTCGTCATTAATAGCAAGGATTGAGACATTTTGGGATTCCAAATGTCGGACCATTCATTGAAAAGGTTGTCATAACCTCCACTGTAGGGGGATAACAAGAGAGTGTTTTGATCGTTGTTGAGAAGTTTTGTAAGGAGGATGTGTACTCTTGGGCAAACACCCGCGAATGGGTTCGTAAGATATTTAATTTTACTTCAATTATGTGTGGATTACTGAGTGTTAATTGGGGTCACGGTATGTGAATGTACCCGCTACCTAATATTTACGATCTTTGACCTGTTGGATAGCACACCGTTCTTCATAAAGATCAGGTAGCATTGGTGTGCTGGAAGATGAGTATCTGGATGGTGAGTGTGCCAAATCCAATATTCTAATTTGGTATGATAAGTGGGAATTTTTGGTCTTACCTCATTGCTTGGCAAATGTACAAGACTTATTCGTGGTTTGAAGAACCAGGTTCATTTCTTGTTCGGTGAGAAAATTCTAATATACTCAAAGTCCAAGGAAAATCATGTCGGATAGGTTGAATTCCTTACGTGTTTTAAAAAAAAGAGCGATATGTCGAATCTAGCGAGGGTCTATAACCTTGGGTTAGAGCTACCAAACCGTGAGAAGTGGGGGTGTCCAAGGGGGAATATTGCATCTTGGGTTAGTTCAAAACCTTTGTGTGAGGGATCGTTGACCGGCGAGAATGCAACTTTGTCGGTGTTGTCTTGTTCAAGAGAGTATGAACCTTGTTGATATTATTTACATAAGTCTAGACTTGGAAAGATGGAACAATATTCGCACGTGCATAGAAGTTGTATGCTTATGCACATGTGCAACCTTAGTGGATCCTAAGGGTTGCCATATCGGTTAACTCACCATCAATATAAGTGCAAGGCAAGTGTTATTGACAACTCAGAGTAGATTTGGCTTTTGAGATTTCAGTACCATCTATTAGTCGATTATGAGTTGAGTATCGAGGCATGATTGATGAATAGTGACATCTGTATTGAATATGCGAAGTTGGATTATTTGTTGTGTGATAAACCGTTGAGTCCATAGATAAGTGTTTTTTTGGAGTTAGATGATTCTTGTACCACTAGGGGTCTTGAGTTGACAAATTCCTTATCTCGACAAGTTGACAGTAGTGTATCAGAGGGGTTCCTTGTTTGGATTTCGCTTGCGAGACACTCCATGCATGAAACTTAGCAAGTCAGGAATTGGGGTTATTGATTTTTGGATCAGCTTAGTAGTTCAGTTATGTTAGGCTTCGTGGTGAGAGTTAGTTTGTACAGTTAGAAATGGGAAAGTATCTCCATGGATTTCATTGTTGGGTTGCCAAGATCGCAACGCGATCATGATTCGATTTGGGTCATCGTCGACAGACTGACAAAGGTGGCTCATTTCCTTCCAGTGAGAATGGATTATACGGCAGCATAATACGCCATGGTGTTTATTAAAGATATTGTGAAGTTGCATGGGGTACCGCATGATATCGTGTTCGACCATGGAAGTGTCTTCATCTCTCACTTTTGGGGCAGTCTTCAGGAGGCAATGGGAGTTCAGTTGAGCTTGAGTACCGCATTCCACCCTCAGTCTGATGGTCAGACGGAGCGGGTGAACTAGATTTTGAAGGACATGTTACGAGTTTGTGTGTTAGACTTCAAAGGTGGTTGGGATATGCATTTGCCACTTGTGGAGTTCGCATACAATAATAGTTATCAACAAACTATTGGCATTGAACCATACGAGGCTTTTTACGGTAGGCCTTGTCGATCCCCTACATGTTGGTTGGAGTTTGGAGAGCAACAGATGCTGGGTCCGGATATTTTTAGGGAGACCTCGAAGAAGGTTGAATTTATTCGTGCATGGATGAAAACCGCGCAAGATCGTCAGAAGACTTATGCTGACATAAGGCGGAAGAAGTTAGAGTTCGTCGTTGGGAACCAAGTGATGTTGAGGGTCTCACCTATGAGAGGTATTGTTCATTTTGGTGCAAAAAGGAAGATTTCACCTCGATACGTGGGTACATTTACAGAGTTGGACAGGGTGGGGTCAGTTTCCTACCGTTTAGCCCTACCCTACCAGCTTTAGTGGGTACACGATATTTTTCATGTATGCATGTTGAGGAAGTTCTTATGTCCCGAGAACTCACACCTACACATAGAGTTAGATGGGGTTGAGCTGCAGCCCGATGGGACCTATGAGGAGAGGTCGGTCAGGATTCGAGATCGTCGTGAGCAGCAGTAGAGGTCAAAAGTTATTCCTCTTATTCGTGTTATGTGGTGTAATCATGACGAGTCTAAGGCCACTTGGGAGAGAGAGGATAACTTGTGAATTAGTCACCCATATCTCTTCATGGAAGGTACGTGCGAAACTACCTTACTTGACTTGAATTGATTTGTTTTAATTTGGATTTCGAGGAAGAAATCTCGTTCGTAGAGGGAGAGAATGTAATACCCCGCATTTTTTGATTGAATTGAAATTGAAAAAAAAAACTATGTCAGTATATATATTCGAAATGTTTGGAAATGAAAAGTTAAAATGAATTCATTGAGATACGAATGTGCGACTTAAATATTAGAAGCTAATTAATGCGTAAAAGGATCGAGAGGGTTAAAATTGGGGGAAATGGCATTTTTGTAAATAAACAAACTCTAGGTATAAATAGAAAAGAAGAGAAGAAGTCTTCATTTTATCATTTCACAAATGGAGGCTAGGGTTTGGTAGAGAGACAGAGAGAGTAAGAAGAGAAGAAAGCCAAGAGGATTCAACTTCTCCATACAATTTAAGGCAAGTTAATAACCTATATGTGTATATTATGTATCTATAATGAAATTTCACATGAACATGTATTTGGATCCCTAAAATAATATGATATTGATGTTAAAAATGATATGCAATGTATTAGGATCACCATCCATGTAGATTCAAATGCAATAACATCATTATAGGGATTGAATTGTTGAACAACCTCTTAAATTTGAGAAATCTATGAACTTATAAATCGTCATATTAAAAACTGTTTTAAGCTGTTTTGGTTCCGAAAATGGATGTTTCGTTCGCGTTGCCCAACAGAAAATTATATTCCGAACAACTTTGTAGTTTTAACTTTTTCCAAAAATGGATCGGAAAAGTCTCAAATCGGCGTTTTAAAATTCTGCGCAGAAAGTTGTCGTGAACAGGTCCGAACTCTATATAATAGTTTCGGGTCTATTTTAAGCAGTCTACGGTAGCATGCTCAGGTTTAATTGTAGAAAATCACGTTCCGAAAAACTTTGTAGTTTTAAGTTTTTCCAAAAACGGATCGGAAAAGCCTCAAATCGATGTTTTAAAATTCTGGGCAGAAAGTTGCCGAAAACAGGGGTGAATATTATATATTAGTTTCGGATGTGTTTTATGCAGGCTATGGAAACGTGCTTGCGTGTTCTTATAGAAAATCACGTTCCGAACAACTTAATAGTTTTAAGTTTTTCCAAAAACGGATCAGAAGTGCCTCGAATCTGTATTTTAAGTTATGGGCAGCATGTTGTTGAAATAAGAGTGATAATATTTTTCATGTTGTTAGTAAGATAATTGTGGTGTTGTGCCTAATATCCTAACTTGATTACATACTTATGGTTATTAGGGATATATAACCTTGAAATGATTTGATGTTCAATTAATAAATTAATGATGTAAATTATGTTATATTATAAATAATGACTATTGTATAACTCGAGTAAGAGACTTGACACGATTGTATATATACATAAGCGTGAAATTATTTTACATGTATATTGTTGAGTATACACTGGACTAGTCCTCCGGTCGACATAGGCACATGTTGAATGCGATTTTTTTGTGATTGATTCGGTTAGGTTCCGCTCGAGTGTCGTGTCGGAGATAAACCACCGAAACCGGACACATGGTTGTAATGCGGGTCGGATAGAAAGACCTTGAAACGCCATGTGATTTAGGACTTAGTATGATTGCCCTTGCCACGTAATATTGGGGAATATTCGTGTGTAGGCCTAGTGTTACGACTTGTTCCCCCGGGTAACGATAAGTGACCCGATATGACTTGTTGTGTGAGATATTATGCTTACGTCTTAAAATAATATCCTGAATCGATGTATTTGATATTATATTTAAAGGAAATATTTTGATACATTAAATATTGAAATGAGATTAATAATGATTAATCATGATACGATATGAGACTACACATTACTCGAGTTTGGGTTGGGTAGTCACGACATAGGAACATTAGTTGGGTAATTGAACAACTTAATTAATGGAGACGAGTAATGACTAGTGTGCTTTCATTATAAGTACATCTTATAATCTTATAGCTTGTTTTCTTGCTTTGACGTCCGTCTATCTTGCTTCTTGCTCCTCTCCTATATATATAATATATGACAGGTCATCATCACGCTGGACATTAGACTACGGAGCCTGATGAGATCATATCAATCTTAGTATTCATGTAGCCGTGGAGTTATTCTATTTTAATTTATGTCGTTCGTTTCCAATTTCTTAAGGGTGGTATCAGAGATAAATATCATTTTGTTTATACTTGGGATTTGAGAGAATTGTTGTATTACTAACCCCGCAGTCGCGGGACTCCCGGTTTGATAACACGACATTAATATGCAAATTTCTAGACTTAGGCTCAAAAACATGGCATTAGAGGGTGAAAACTCGAAACAACCCTCGAATGGCCCCGTGGGTACCTCCCACGGGACCACTGTAACTCGTAGGTACTAACCCCGTAGCCACGGGACTCCCGATTTGAGAATACGACGATAATTTATATATTTATAGACTTAGGTTTAAAAACATGGCGTTTAAGGGTGAAAATTCGAAACAACCCCTGAACGGCCCCGTGGTTGGCACCAACACTTGCCACGGGACCAATCTAACTCGTAAGAACTGACCCCGCAATCGCGGGTCTCACGGTTTGAGTACGACGATAATTTGCATATTTCTAGACTTAAGAAAAACATGACGTTAGAGGGTGAAAACTCAAAACAACCCCCGAACATCCCCGTGGGTGGCACCAACACCACCCAAGGGACCAATGTAGCTCGTAGGAACTGACCCCGCAGTCGCGAGAGTCCCGGTAGTGAGAACGACGATAATTTGCATATTTTTAGACTTAGTCTTAAAAATATGGCATTAGAAAGTGAAAACTTGAAACAGCCCCCGAACGTCCCCGTGGGTGGCAGCAACACCTCCCACGAGACCAATGTAATTCGTAGGAAATGACATCGCAGTCGCGGGACTCTAGGTTTTAAAATACGACGGTAATTTGCATATTTCTAGACTTAGGCTTAAAAACATGGCATTAGAGGGTGAAAACTCGAAACAACCCCTGAATGTCCCCGTGCATGGCACCAACACCTCCCACAGGTCCAATGTAACTCGTAAGAATTGACCCCGCAGCCAAGGTACTGCCGGTTTGAGAGTACGAAGGTAATTTACATATTTCTTGACTTAGGCTTAAAAACATGGCGTTGGAGGGTGGAAACTCAAAATAGCCCCCGAACCACCCCGTGGGTGGCACCAACACCTCCTGCGTGACCAATGTAACTCGTAGGAACTGATCTCGCAGCCGCGGGTCTCCCGATTTGAGAATACGACGGAAATTTTCATATTTTTAGACATAAGAAAAACATGGTGTTACAGGGTGAAAGCTACAAACAGCCCCCGAACGTCCCCGTGGGTGGCACCAACACCTCCCACGGGACGAATGTAACTCGTAGGAACTGACCCCGTAGCCACGGGACCCACGGTTTGAGAATACGATGATAATTTTCGTATTTATAGACTTAGGCTTAAAAACATGGTGTTAGAGGATGAAAACTCGAAAAAACCCCCGAACGGCCCCGTGGGTGGCACCAACACCTCCCACGAGACCAATGTAACTCGTAGGAATGGACCTCGCAGCCTCGGGTCTCACGGTTTGAGAGTACGACGGTAGTTTTCATGTTTCTAGACTTAGGCTTAAAAACATCGCGTTAGAGGGTGAAAACTCCAAATAGCCCCCGAACGTCCCCGTGGGTGGCACAAACACCTCCCATGAGACCAATGTAACTCGTAGGAAATGACCTCGCAGTCGCGGGACTCCCGGTTTTAGAAAACGACGATAATTTCCATATTTCTAGACTTAGGCTTAAAAATATGGCGTTAGAGGGTGAAAACTCAATACCACCCTCGAACGGCCCCGTGGGTGGTACCAACACCTCCCACGGGACCAATGTAACTCGTAGGAACTGACCCCGCAGTCGCGGGACTCCCGGTTTGAGAATACGACGGCTATTTACATATTTCCAGACTTAGGCTTAAAAACATAGCGTTAGAGGGTGAAAACTTGAAGAAGCCCACGAACAACCCCGTGGGTGGCACCAACACCTCTCACGGGACCAATATAACTCTTAGGAACTGACCCCGCAGCTGCTGGACTACCGATTTGAGAGTACAATGGTTATTTGTATATTTCTAGACATAGGATTAAAAACATGGCGTTGGAGGGTGAAAATCGAAACAACTCCCGAACCGCCCCGTGGGTGGCACCAACACCTCCCACGGGACCAATGAAACTCATAGGAACTGACCCCACAGCCGCGGGTCTCCCGGTTTCAGAATACGACGGTAATTTGCGTATTTCTAGAGTTAAGCAAAACATGGCGTTAGAGGGTGAAAAATCCAAACACCCCCCAACGTCCCCGTGGGTGGCACAAACACCTCCTATGGGAACAATGTAACCTGTAGGAAGTGACCCCACAACCGCGGGACTCCCGGTTTGAAAATACAACGTCAATTTTCATATTTCTATACTTAGGCTTAAAAATATGCCATTAGAGGGTAAAAACTTAAAATAGCCCCCGAACGGGCCTGTGGGTGGAACCAACACCTCTCACGGGACCAATATTACTCATAGAACTGTCCCCGCAGCCACGGGACTCCCAGTTTTAGAATACGACAATAATTTGCATATTTCTAGACTTAGGCTTAAAAATATGGCGTTAGAGGATGAAAACTCGAAACAACACCCGAACGGCTCCGTGGGTGGTACCAATACCTCCCACGGGACCAATGTAACTCGTAGGAACTGACCCCGTACTTGCGGGTCTCTTGATTTTAGAATACGAAGGTAATTTGTATATTTCTAGACTTAGGCTTAATAACACGGCGTTAGAGGGAGAAAACTCGAAACATCCCCGGAACGTCCCAGTGGGTGGCACCAATACCTCCCACGGGACCAATGTAACTCGTATGAACTGAACCCGCAGCCGCGGGACTCCCGGTTTGAGATTATGACGCTAATTTGCATATTTCTAGACTTAGGCTTAAAAACTTGGCGTTAGAGGGTGAAAACTCGAAACAGCCCCCGAACGGCCTCGTGGATGGCACCAACACCTCACATGGGACCAATGTAACTCGTAGGAACTAACCCCGCAGCCATGGGACTCTTAGTTCGAGAGTACGACGGTTATTTGCATAATTCTATACTTATGTTTAAAAACATGGCGTTGGAGGGTGAAAACTCGAAACAACCCCTGAACGTCCCCGTGGGTGGCACCAACACCTCCCACAGGACCAATGTAACTCGTAAGAACTAACCCCGTAGGTGCGGGTCTCCCAGTTTGAGAGTAGGGCGGTAATTTTCATATTTCTAGAGTTAAGAAAAACATGGCGTTAGAGGGTGAAAACTCGAAATAGCCCCCGAACGTCCCCGTGGGTGGCACCAACACCTCCCAAGGGACCAATGTAGCTCGTAGGAACGGACCCCACAACTGCGGGATTGCTGGTTGAGAGTACGATGGTAATTTGCATATTTATAGACTTAGGCTTAAAAATATAGCGTTGGAAAGTGAAAACTCGAAACAACCCCCGAACATCCCCGGGGATGGCACCAACACCTCCCACTGGACCAATGTAACTCATATGAACTGATCCCGCTGCCGCGGGTCTCCCGATTTGAGAATACGACGGTAATTTTCATATTTCTAGACATAAGAAAAACATGGTGTTACAGGGTGAAAGCTCCAAACAGCCCCGAACGTCCTCGTGGGTGGCACCAACACCTCCCACGGGACCAATGTTACTCGTAGGAACTTACTCCGCAGCCGCAGGACTCCTGGCTTGAGAATTCGAAGATAATTTGCATATTTCTAGACTTAGGCTTAAAAACATGACATTAGAGGGTGAAAACTCGAAATAACCCCCGAACGTCCCCGTGGGTGGCACCAACACGTCCCACGGGACCAATGCAACTCGTAAGAACTAACCTCGTGGGCGCGGGTCTCCCGGTTTGAGAGTACGACGGTAATTTTCATATTTCTAGAGAATAGCAAAACATGGCGTTAGAAGGTAAAAACTCGAAACAGCCCCTAAACGTCCCCGTAGGTGGCACCAACACCTCCCAAGGGACCAATGTAGCTCGTATGAACTGACCCCGCAGTCGCGGGAGTCCCGGTTGAGAGTACGACGGTAATTTGCATATTTCTAGACTTAAGTTTAAAAATATGTCGTTAGAATTTGAAAACTCGAAGCAGGCCCCGAACGTCCCCGTGGGTGGCCCCAACACCTCCTACGGGACCAATGTAACTTGTAGGAACTGACTCCTCAACCGCGGGTCCCCCGGTTTGAGAATACAACCATAATTTGCATATTTCTAGACTTAGGCTTAAAAACATCGCGTTAGAGGTTGAAAACTCCAAACAGCCCCCGAACGTCCCCGTGGATGGCACAAACACCTCCCTCGAGACCAATGTAACTCGTAGGAAATGACCTTGCAGTCGCGGGACTCCCGGTTTTAGAAAAAAACGATAATTTCCATATTTCTAGACTTAGGCTTAAAAACATGGCGCTAGAGGGTGAAAACTCGAAACCACCCCGAACAGCCCCATGGGTGGCACCAACACCTCCCAGGGGACCAATATAACTCGTAGGAACTGACCCCGCAGTCGCGGGTGTCCCAGTTTGAGAGTACGACGGTAATTAACATATTTCTAGCCTTAAGCAAAACATGGCGTTAGAGAGTGAAATCTCCAAACAGCCCCCGAACGTCCCCGTGGGTGGCACCAACTCCTCACACGGGACCAATGTTACTCTTAGGAACTGACCCGCAGTCGCGGGACTCTCGGTTTGAGAGTACGACGGTAATTTGTATATTTCTATACTTAGGTTTTAAAACATGGTGTTGGATGGTGAAAACTCAAAACAACCCCCGAACGTCCCCGTGGGTGGCACCAACACCTCCCACGCGACCAATGTAACTCGTAGGAACTGACCCCGCACTCGCAGGACTCCCGGTTTGAGAATACAACTGTAATTTGCAAATTTCTAGACTTAGGCTTAATAACATGGCGCTAGAGGGTGAAAACTCGAAGGAGACCCCGAACGTCCCCGTGGATTCACCAACACCTCCCATGGGACCAATGTAACTCATAGGAATTGACCCCGCAGCCGCGGGACTCCCGGTTTGAGAGTATGACGCTAATTTACATATTTCTAGACATAGGCTTAAAAACATGGCATTGGAGGGTGAAAACGCAAAACAACCCCCGAACCAACCCGTGGGTGGCACCAACGACTCCCTCGGGGCCAATGTAACTCGTAGAAACTGACCTCGTAACCGCGGGTCTCCCGGTTTGAGAATATGACGGTAATTTGCATATTTCTAGAGTTAAGCAAAACATGGCGTTAGAGGGTGAAAATTCCAAACAGCCCCCGAACGTCCCCGTGGTTGGCACCAACACCTCCCAAGGGACCAATGTAACTTGTGGGAAGTGACCCCACAACCGCGGGACTCCCGGTTTGAGAATATGACGGTAATTTTCATATTTCTAAACTAGGCTTCAAAACATGCCTTTAGAGGGTGAAAACTTAAAATAGCCCCCGAACGGCCCTGTGGGTGGCACCAACACCTCCCACGGGACCAATGTTACTCGTAGAACTGTCCCCGCAGTCGCATGACTCCCAGTTTGTGAATACGATGGTAATTTGCTTATTTCTAGACTCAGGCTTAAAAACATGGCGTTGGAGGGTGAAAACTCGAAACAACACACGAACGGCTCCGTGGGTGGCACCAACACCTCCCACGGAACCAATGTAACTCGTAGAAACTGACCCCGTATTTACGGGTCTCCCGATTTGAGAATATGACGGTAATTTGTATATTTCTAGACTTAGGCTTAAAAACACGGCGTTAGAGGGTGAAAACTCGAAACAGCCCCCGAACGTCCCAGTGGGTGGCACCAAAACCTCCCATGGGACCAATGTAACTCGTAGGAACTGAACCCGCAGCCGTGGGACTCCCGATTTGAGATTACGATGATAATTTACATATTTTTATACTTTGGGTTAAAAACATGGCATTGAAGGGTGAAAACTCGAAACTGCCCCCGAATTGCCCCGTGGGTGGCACCACTATCTCCCACGGGACCAATGTAACTCGTAAGAACTGACCCCGCAGCCGCGGGTCTCCCGTTTTGTGAATAAGATGGTAGTTTGCATATTTCTATACTTGGGTTTAAAAACATGGCGTTAGAGGGTGAAAACTCGAAGCATCCCCCGAACGGCCCCGTGCGAGGCAGTAACACCTCCCACGGGACCAATGTAACTCGTAGGAACTGACCCCACAGCCGCGTGACTCCCAGTTTGAGAGTACGACGGTAATTTGCATATTTTTTTACATTGGCTTAAAAACATGGCGTTGGAGGGTGAAAACTAGAAACAACCCCCGAACCGCCCTGTGGGTGGCACCAACACCTCCCACGGGACAAATGAAACTCGTAGAACATGACCTCCCTGTCGCGGGACTCTCGGTTTTAGAATATGATGGTAATTTGCATATTTCTATACTTAGGCTTAAAAACATGGCGTTAGAGGTTGAAAACTCAAAACAGCCCCTGAATGTCCCCGTGCGTGGCACTAACACCTCCCACAGGTCCAACGTAACTCATAAGAACTGACCCCGCAGCCAAGGTACTGGCGATTTGAGAGTACAAAGGTAATTTTCATATTTCTTGACTTAGGCTTAAAAACATGGCGTTGGAGGGTGAAAACTCAAAACAGCCCCCGAACCGCCCCGTGGGTGGCACAAACAACTCCCACGGGACCAATGTAACTCGTAGGAACAGACCCCGGAGCCGCGGATCTCTCAATTTGAGAATACGACGGTAATTTTTGATATTTTTAGACATAAGCAAAACATGGTCTTACAGGGTGAAAGCTCCAAACAGCCCCCGAACGTCCCCGTGGTTGGCACCAACACCTCCCACGGGACCAATGTAACTCGTAGGAACTGATCCCGTAGCCACGGGACCCCCGGTTTGAGAATACGACGATAATTTGCATATTTCTAGACTTAGGCTTAAAATCATGGTGGTAGAGGGTGAAAACTCGAAACAACCCCCGAACGGCTTCGTGGGTGGCACCAACACCTCCCACGGGACCAATGTAACTCGTAGGAACGGACCCCGTAGCCGTGGGTCTCACGGTTTGAGAGTACGACGGTAGTTTTCATATTTTTAGACTTAAGCAAAACATGACGTTAGAGGGTGAAATATCAAAACAGCCCCCGAACATCCCCGTGGGTGGCACCAACACCTCCCACGGGACCAATGTTTCTCTTAGGAACTGACCCCGCAGCCGCGGGACTCTCGATTTGAGCGTACGACGGTAATTTTCTATATTTCTATACTTAGGTTTAAAAACATGGCGTTGGAGGGTGAAAACTCGAAACAACCCCCAAACGTCCCCGTGGGTGGCACCAACACCTCCCACGGGACCAATGTAACTCGTAGGAACTGACCCTGCAGTCGCGGGACTCCTAGTTTGAGAATACGACGGTAATTTATATATTTCTAGACATAGGATTAAAAACATGGCGTTGGAGGGTGAAAACTCGAAACAACCACCGAATCACCCCCTGGGTGGCACTAACACCTCCCACGGGACCAATGTAACCAATAGGAACTGAACCCACAGCCGCGGGTCTCCCATTTTGAGAATACGACGGTAATTTGCATTATTCAAGAGTTAAGAAAAACATGGCGTTAGAGGGTGAAAAATCCAAACAGCCCCCGAATGTCCCCGTGGGTGGCACCAACACCTCCTAAGGGACCAATGTAACTTATAGGAAGTGACCCCACAACCGTGGGACTCCCGGTTTGAGAATACAACAGAAATTTATATATTTCTAGACTTAGGCTTAAAAACTTGCCGTTAGAGGGTGAAAACTTAAAATAGCCCCCGAACGGCCCTGTGGGTGGCACCAACACCTTCCACGGGACCAATGTTACTCATAGAACCGTCCCCGCAGCCGCGGGACTGGCAGTTTGAGAATACGGTAGTAATTTGTATATTTCTAGACTTAAGCTTAAAAACATGGCGTTAGAGGGTGAAAACTCGAAACAACACCCGAACGGCTCCGTGGGTGGCACCAACACCTCCCATGGGACCAATGTAACTCGTAGGAACTGACCCTATAGTTGCGGGTCTCCCGATTTGAGAATACGATGGTAATTTATATATTTCTGGACTTAGGTTTAAAAACACGGCGTTAGAGGGTGAAACCTCGAAACAGCTGCTGAACGTCCCAGTGGGTGGTACCAACACCTCCCACGGGACCAATGTAACTCGTAGGAACTGAACTCGAAGCCTCGGGACTCCCGGTGCGAGATTACGATGGTAATTTGCATATTTCTAGACTTAGGCTTAAAAAACATGACATTAGACGGTGTAAACTCGAAGCAGCCCCCGAACGGCCCTATGGGTGGCACCAACCCCTCCCATGGGACCAATGTAAGCCGTAGGAACTGACCCCGCAGGCGCGGGACTCCCGATTTGAGAGTATGATGGTAATTTGCATATTTCTAGACATAGGGTTAAAAACATGGAATTCGAGGGTGAAAACTCAAAACAACCCCCAAACCGCCCCGTGGGTGGCACCAACACCTCCCATGGGGCGAATGTAACTCGTAGGAACTGACCTCGCAGCCACGGGGCTCCCGGTTTGAGAATACGACGGTAATTTGCATATTTCTAGAGTTAAGTAAAACATGGTGTTAGAGGGTGAAATCTCGAAACAGCCCCCGAACATCCCCGTGGGTGGCACCAACACCTCCCACGGGACCAATGTAACTCGTAAGAACTAACCCCGTAGGCACGGGTCTCCCAGTTTGAGAGTATGACGGTAATTTTCATACTTCTAGAGTTAAGCAAAACATGGCGTTAGAGGGTGAAAACTCGAAATAGCCCCCGGACGTCCCCGTGGGTGGCACCAACACCTCCCAAGGGACCAATGTAGCTCGTAGGAACAGACCCCACTGCGGCGGGACTGCCGATTTGAGAATACGACGGTAATTTTCATATTTCTAGACATAAGCAAAACATGGTGATACAGGGTAAAAGCTCCAAATAGCCCCCGAACGTTCCCGTGGGTGGCACCAACACCTCCCACTGGCCCAATGTAACTCGTAGAAACTTACTCCGCAGCCGCAGGACTCCTGGTTTGAGAATACGATGATAATTTGCATATTTCTGGGCTTAGGCTTAAAAACATGGCATTAGAAGGTGAAAACTCAAAATTACCCCCGAACGTCCCCGTGGGTGGAGCCAAGACCTCCCACGGGACCAATGTAACTCGTAAGAACTAAACCCGCAGGCGCGGGTCTCCTGGTTTGAGAGTACGACGGTAATTTGCATATTTCTAGAGTTAAGCAAAACATGGCGTTAGAGGGTGAAAAATCCAAACACCCCCCAAAGTCCCCGTGGGTGGCACAAACACCTCCTATGTTAACAATGTAACCTGTAGGAAGTGACCCCACAACCGCGGGACTCTCGGTTTGAAAATACAACGACAATTTTCATATTTCTATACTTAGGCTTAAAAATATGCCATTAGAGGGTAAAAACTTAAAATAGCCCCCGAACGGGCCTGTGGGTGGCACCAACACCTCCCACGGGACCAATATTACTCATAGAACTGTCCCCGCAGCCACGGGACTCCCAGTTTTAGAATACGACAGTAATTTGTATATTTCTAGACTTAGGCTTAAAAATATGGCGTTAGAGGATGAAGACTCGAAACAACACCCGAACGGCTCCGTGGGTGGCACCAATACCTCCCACGGGACCAATGTAACTCGTAGGAACTGACCCCGTAGTTACGGGTCTCTCGATTTTAGAATACGACGGTAATTTGTATATTTCTAGACTTAGGCTTAATAACTCGGCGTTAGAGGGAGAAAACTCGAAACATCCCCGGAACGTCCCAGTAGGTGGCACCAATACCTCCCACGGGACCAATGTAACTCGTATGAACTGAACCCGCAGCCGCGGGACTCCCGGTTTGAGATTACGACGCTAATTTGCATATTTCTAGACTTAGGCTTAAAAACTTGGCGTTAGAGGGTGAAAACTCGAAACAACCCCCGAACGGCCTCGTGGATGGCACCAACACCTCACATGGGACCAATGTAACTCGTAGGAACTGACCCCGCAGTCGTGGGACTCTTAGTTTGAGAGTACGACGGTTATTTGCATAATTCTATACTTATGTTTAAAAACATGGCGTTGGAGGGTGAAAACTCGAAACAACCCCTGAACGTCCCCGTGGGTGGCACCAACACCTCCCACGGGACCAATATAACTCGTAAGAACTAACCCCGTAGGCGCGGGTCTCCCAGTTTGAGAGTAGGACGGTAATTTTCATATTTCTAGAGTTAAGCAAAACATGGCGTTAGAGGGTGAAAACTCGAAATAGCCCCCGAACGTCCCCGTGGGTGGCACCAACACCTCCCAAGGGACCAATGTAGCTCGTAGGAACAGACCCCACAACTGCGGGATTGCTGGTTGACAGTACGATGGTAATTTGCATATTTATAGACTTAGTCTTAAAAATATGGCGTTGGAAAGTGAAAACTCGAAACAACCCCCGAACGTCCCCGGGGGTGGCACCAACATCTCCCACTGGACCAATGTAACTCATATGAACTGATCCCGCTGCCGCTGGTCTCCCGATTTGAGAATACAATGGTAATTTTCATATTTCTAGGCATAAGAAAAACATGGTGTTACAGTTTGAAAGCTCCAAACAGCCCCGAACGTCCTCGTGGGTGGCACCAACACCTCCCACGGGACCAATGTTACTCGTAGGAACTTACTCCGCAGCCGCAGGACTCCTGGTTTGAGAATTCGAAGATAATTTGCATATTTCTAGACTTAGGCTTAAAAACATGACATTAGATGGTGAAAACTCGAAATAACCCCCGAACGTCCCCGTGGGTGGCACCAACACGTCCCACGGGACCAATGCAACTCGTAAGAACTAACCTCGCGGGCGCGGGTCTCCCGGTTTGAGAGTACGATGGTAATTTTCATATTTCTAGAGATAAGCAAAACATGGCGTTAGAAGGTAAAAACTCGAAACAGCCCCTAAACGTCCCCGTGGGTGGCACCAACACCTCCCAAGGGACCAATGTAGCTCGTAGGAACTGACCCCGCAGTCGCGGGAGTCCCGGTTGAGAGTACGACGGTAATTTGCATATTTCTAGACTTAGGTTTAAAAATATGGCGTTAGAAAGTGAAAACTCGAAACAGCCCCGAACGTCCCCGTGGGTGGCACCAACACCTCATACGGGACCAATGTAATTCGTAGGAATGGACCTCGTAGCCTCGGGTCTCACGATTTGAGAGTACGATGGTAGTTTTCATATTTATAGACTTAGGCTTAAAAACATCGCGTTAGAGGGTGAAAACTCCAAACAGCCCCCGAACGTCCCCGTGGGTGGCATAAACACCTCCCATGAGACCAATGTAACTCGTAGGAAATGACCTCGCAGTCGCGGGACTCCCGGTTTTAGAAAATGACGATAATTTCCATATTTCTAGACTTAGGCTTAAAAATATGGCGTTAGAGGGTGAAAACTCAATACCACCCTCGAACGGCCCCGTGGGTGGTACCAACACCTCCCACGGGACCAATATAACTCGTAGGAACTGACCCCGCAGCAGTGGGTCTCCTAATTTGAGAGTATGGCGGTAATTTACATATTTCTAGCCTTTAGAAAAACATGGCGTTAGAGGTTGAAATCTCGAAACAGCCCCCGAACGTCCCCGTGGGTGGCACCAACACCTCACACGGGACTAATGTTACTCTTAGGAACTGACCCAGCAGTCACGAGACTCTCGATTTGAGAGTACGACGGTAATTGCATATTTCTATACTTAGGTTTAAAAACATGGTGTTGGAGGGTGAAAACTCGAAACAACCCCGAACGTCCCCGTGGGTGGCACCAACTCCTCCCACGGGACCAATGTAACTCGTAGGAACAGACCCCGCAGTCGCGGGACTCCCTGTTTGAGAATACGACGATAATTTGCATATTTCTATACTTAGGCTTAAAAACATGGCGTTAGAGGGTGAAAACTCGAAGCAGCCCCCGAACGTCCCCGTGGGTGGCACCAACACCTCCCATGGGACCAATGTAACTCGTAGGAACTGACCCCGCAGCCGCGGGGTTCCCGGTTTGAGAGTATGACGATAATTTGCATATTTCTAGACATAGGCTTAAAAACATAGTATTGGAAGGTGAAAACTGAAAACAACTCCCGAACCACCCCGTGGGTGGCACCAACACCTCCCACAGGGACAATGTAACTCGTAGGAACTGACCTCGCAGCCGCGGGTCTCCCGGTTTGAGAATACGACGGTAATTTTCATATTTCTAGAGTTAAGCAAAACATGGCGTTAGAGGGTGAAATCTTGAAACATCCCCTGAACGTCCCCGTGGGTGGCACCAACACCTCCCATGGGACCAATGTAACTCGTAAGAAGTGACCTCGCAGCTGCGGGACTCTCGGTCTGAGAATACGATGATAATTTGCACATTTCTAGACTTAGGATTAAAAACATGGCGTTAGAGGGTGAAATCTTGAAACAGGCCCTGAACGTCCCCGTGGGTGGCACCAACACCTTGCAAGGGACCAATGTTACTCTTAGGAACTGGCCCCGCATCCGAGGGACTCTCGGTTTGAGAGTACGACGGTAATTTCCATATTTCTATACTTAGGTTTAAAAACATGACGTTGGAGGGTGAAAACTCGAAACAACCCCCGGACGTCCCCGTGGGTGGCACCAACACCTCCCACGGAACCAATGTAACTCGTAAGAACTAACCCCGTAGGCGTGGGTCTCCCGATTTGAGAGTACGATGGTAATTTTTATATTTCTAGAGTTAAGCAAAACATGACGTTAGAGGGTGAAAACTCGAAATAGCCCCCGAACGTCCCCGTGGGTGGCACAAACACCTCCCAAGGGACCAATGTAGCTCGTAGGAACAGACCCCACAGCCGCGGGACTGCCGGTTGAGAGTACGATGGTAATTTACAGATTTATAGACTTCGGCTTAAAAATATGGCGTTGGAAAGTGAAAACTCGAAACAACCCTCGAACGTCCCCGTGGGTGGCACCAACACCTCCCAAGGGACCAATGTAGCTCGTAGGAACTGACCCCGCAGTCGCGGGAGTCCCGGTTGAGAGTACGACGGTAATTTGCACATTTCTAGACTTAGGCTTAAAAATATGGCGTTAGAAAGTGAAAACTCGAAACAACCCCGAACGTCCCCGTGGGTGGCACCAACACCTCATACGGGACCAATGTAATTCGTAGGAATGGACCTCGTAGCCTCGGGTCTCACGATTTGAGAGTACGACGGTAGTTTTCATATTTCTAGACTTAGGCTTAAAAACATCGCGTTAGAGGGTGAAAACTCCAAACAGCCCCCGAACGTCCCCGTGGGTGGCACAAACACCTCCCATGAGACCAATGTAACTCGTAGGAAATGACCTCGCAGTCGCGGGACTCCCGGTTTTAGAAAACGACGATAATTTCCATATTTCTAGACTTAGGCTTAAAAATATGGCGTTAGAGGGTGAAAACTCAATACCACCCTCGAACGGCCCCGTGGGTGGTACCAACACCTCCCACGGGACCAATATAACTCGTAGGAACTGACCCCGCAGCTGTGGGTCTCCTGATTTGATAGTATGGCGGTAATTTACATATTTCTAGCCTTTAGAAAAACATGGCGTTAGAGGTTGAAATCTCGAAACAGCCCCCGAACGTCCCCGTGGGTGGCACCAACACCTCACACGGGACTAATGTTACTCTTAGGAACTGACCCAGCAGTCACGAGACTCTAGATTTGAGAGTACGACGGTAATTGCATATTTCTATACTTAGGTTTAAAAACATGGTGTTGGAGGGTGAAAACTCGAAACAACCCCGAACGTCCCCGTGGGTGGCACCAACTCCTCCCACGGGACCAATGTAACTCGTAGGAACAGACCCCGCAGTCGCGGGACTCCCGGTTTGAGAATACGACGATAATTTGCATATTTCTATACTTAGGCTTAAAAACATGGCGTTAGAGGGTGAAAACTCGAAGCAGCCCCCGAACGTCCCCGTGGGTGGCACCAACACCTCCCATGGGACCAATGTAACTCGTAGGAACTGACCCCGCAGCCGCGGGGTTCCCGGTTTGAGAGTATGACGATAATTTGCATATTTCTAGACATAGGCTTAAAAACATAGTATTGGAAGGTGAAAACTGAAAACAACCCCCGAACCACCCCGTGGGTGGCACCAACACCTCCCACAGGGACAATGTAACTCGTAGGAACTGACCTCGCAGCCGCGGGTCTCCCGGTTTGAGAATACGACGGTAATTTTCATATTTCTAGAGTTAAGCAAAACATGGCGTTAGAGGGTGAAATCTTGAAACATCCCCTGAACGTCCCCTTGGGTGGCACCAACACCTCCCATGGGACCAATGTAACTCGTAAGAAGTGACCTCGCAGCTGCGGGACTCTCGGTCTGAGAATACGATGATAATTTGCACATTTCTAGACTTAGGATTAAAAACATGGCGTTAGAGGGTGAAATCTTAAAACAGGCCCTGAACGTCCCCGTGGGTGGCACCAACACCTTGCAAGGGACCAATGTTACTCTTAGGAACTGGCCCCGCATCCGAGGGACTCTCGGTTTGAGAGTACGACGGTAATTTCCATATTTCTATACTTAGGTTTAAAAACATGACGTTGGAGGGTGAAAACTCGAAACAACCCCCGGACGTCCCCGTGGGTGGCACCAACACCTCCCACGGAACAATGTAACTCGTAAGAACTAACCCCGTAGGCGTGGGTCTCCCGATTTGAGAGTACGATGGTAATTTTTATATTTCTAGAGTTAAGCAAAACATGACGTTAGAGGGTGAAAACTCGAAATAGCCCCCGAACGTCCCCGTGGGTGGCACAAACACCTCCCAAGGGACCAATGTAGCTCGTAGGAACAGACCCCACAGCCGCGGGACTGCCGGTTGAGAGTACGATGGTAATTTACAGATTTATAGACTTCGGCTTAAAAATATGGCGTTGGAAAGTGAAAACTCGAAACAACCCTCGAACGTCCCCGTGGGTGGCACCAACACCTCCCAAGGGACCAATGTAGCTCGTAGGAACTGACCCCGCAGTCGCGGGAGTCCCGGTTGAGAGTACGACGGTAATTTGCATATTTCTAGACTTAGGCTTAAAAATATGGCGTTAGAAAGTGAAAACTCGAAATAGCCCCGAACGTCCCCGTGGGTGGCACCAACACCTCATACGGGACCAATGTAATTCGTAGGAATGGACCTCGTAGCCTCAGGTCTCACGATTTGAGAGTACGACGGTAGTTTTCATATTTCTAGACTTAGGCTTAAAAACATCGCGTTAGAGGGTGAAAACTCCAAACAGCCCCCGAACGTCCCCGTGGGTGGCACAAACACCTCCCATGAGACCAATGTAACTCGTAGGAAATGACCTCGCAGTCGCGGGACTCCCGGTTTTAGAAAACGACGATAATTTCCATATTTCTAGACTTAGGCTTAAAAATATGGCGTTAGAGGGTGAAAACTCAATACCACCCTCGAACGGCCCCGTGGGTGGTACCAACACCTCCCACGGGACCAATATAACTCGTAGGAACTGACCCCGCAGCTGTGGGTCTCCTGATTTGAGAGTATGGCAGTAATTTACATATTTCTAGCCTTTAGAAAAACATGGCGTTAGAGGTTGAAATCTCGAAACAGCCCCCGAACGTCCCCGTGGGTGGCACCCACACCTCACACGGGACTAATGTTACTCTTAGGAACTGACCCTGCAGTCACGAGACTCTCGATTTGAGAGTACGACGGTAATTGCATATTTCTATACTTAGGTTTAAAAACATGGTGTTGGAGGGTGAAAACTCGAAACAACCCCGAACGTCCCCGTGGGTGGCACCAACTCCTCCCACGGGACCAATGTAACTCGTAGGAACAGACCCCGCAGTCGCGGGACTCCCGGTTTGAGAATACGACGATAATTTGCATATTTCTATACTTAGGCTTAAAAACATGGCGTTAGAGGGTGAAAACTCGAAGCAGCCCCCGAACGTCCCCGTGGGTGGCACCAACACCTCCCATGGGACCAATGTAACTTGTAGGAACTGACCCCGCAGCCGCGGGGTTCCCGGTTTGAGAGTATGACGATAATTTGCATATTTCTAGACATAGGCTTAAAAACATAGTATTGGGAGGGGAAAACTGAAAACAACCCCCGAACCACCCCGTGGGTGGCACGAACACCTACCACAGGGACAATGTAACTCGTAGGAACTGACCTCCCAGCCGCGGGTCTCCCGGTTTGAGAATACGACGGTAATTTTCATATTTCTAGAGTTAAGCAAAACATGGCGTTAGAGGGTGAAATCTTGAAACATCCCCTGAACGTCCCCGTGGGTGGCACCAACACCTCCCATGGGACCAATGTAACTCGTAAGAAGTGACCTCGCAGCTGCGGGACTCTCGGTCTGAGAATACGATGATAATTTGCACATTTCTAGACTTAGGATTAAAAACATGGCGTTAGAGGGTGAAATCTTGAAACAGCCCCTGAACGTCCCCGTGGGTGGCACCAACACCTTGCAAGGGACCAATGTTACTCTTAGGAACTGGCCCCGCATCCGAGGGACTCTCGGTTTGAGAGTACGACGGTAATTTCCATATTTCTATACTTAGGTTTAAAAACATGACGTTGGAGGGTGAAAACTCGAAACAACCCCCGGACGTCCCCGTGGGTGGCACCAACACCTCCCACGGAACCAATGTAACTCGTAAGAACTAACCCCGTAGGCGTGGGTCTCCCGATTTGAGAGTACGATGGTAATTTTTATATTTCTAGAGTTAAGCAAAACATGACGTTAGAGGGTGAAAACTCGAAATAGCCCCCGAACGTCCCCGTGGGTGGCACAAACACCTCCCAAGGGACCAATGTAGCTCGTAGGAACAGACCCCACAGCCGCGGGACTGCCGGTTGAGAGTACGATGGTAATTTACAGATTTATAGACTTCGGCTTAAAAATATGGCGTTGGAAAGTGAAAACTCGAAACAACCCTCGAACGTCCCCGTGGGTGGCACCAACACCTCCCAAGGGACCATTGTAGCTCGTAGGAACTGACCCCGCAGTCGCGGGAGTCCCGGTTGAGAGTACGACGGTAATTTGCACATTTCTAGACTTAGGCTTAAAAATATGGCGTTAGAAAGTGAAAACTCGAAACTGCCCCGAACGTCTCCGTGGGTGGCACCAACACCTCATACGGGACCAATGTAATTCGTAGGAATGGACCTCGTAGCCTCAGGTCTCACGATTTGAGAGTACGACGGTAGTTTTCATATTTCTAGACTTAGGCTTAAAAACATCGCGTTAGAGGGTGAAAACTCCAAACAGCCCCCGAACGTCCCCGTGGGTGGCACAAACACCTCCCATGAGACCAATGTAACTCGTAGGAAATGACCTCGCAGTCGCGGGACTCCCGGTTTTAGAAAACGACGATAATTTCCATATTTCTAGACTTAGGCTTAAAAATATGGCGTTAGAGGGTGAAAACTCAATACCACCCTCGAACGGCCCCGTGGGTGGTACCAACACCTCCCACGGGACCAATATAACTCGTAGGAACTGACCCCGCAGCTGTGGGTCTCCTGATTTGAGAGTATGGCAGTAATTTACATATTTCTAGCCTTTAGAAAAACATGGCGTTAGAGGTTGAAATCTCGAAACAGCCCCCGAACGTCCCCGTGGGTGGCACCCACACCTCACACGGGACTAATGTTACTCTTAGGAACTGACCCTGCAGTCACGAGACTCTCGATTTGAGAGTACGACGGTAATTGCATATTTCTATACTTAGGTTTAAAAACATGGTGTTGGAGGGTGAAAACTCGAAACAACCCCGAACGTCCCCGTGGGTGGCACCAACTCCTCCCACGGGACCAATGTAACTCGTAGGAACAGACCCCGCAGTCGCGGGACTCCCGGTTTGAGAATACGACGATAATTTGCATATTTCTATACTTAGGCTTAAAAACATGGCGTTAGAGGGTGAAAACTCGAAGCAGCCCCCGAACGTCCCCGTGGGTGGCACCAACACCTCCCATGGGACCAATGTAACTTGTAGGAACTGACCCCGCAGCCGCGGGGTTCCCGGTTTGAGAGTATGACGATAATTTGCATATTTCTAGACATAGGCTTAAAAACATAGTATTGGGAGGGGAAAACTGAAAACAACCCCCGAACCACCCCGTGGGTGGCACGAACACCTACCACAGGGACAATGTAACTCGTAGGAACTGACCTCCCAGCCGCGGGTCTCCCGGTTTGAGAATACGACGGTAATTTTCATATTTCTAGAGTTAAGCAAAACATGGCGTTAGAGGGTGAAATCTTGAAACATCCCCTGAACGTCCCCGTGGGTGGCACCAACACCTCCCATGGGACCAATGTAACTCGTAAGAAGTGACCTCGCAGCTGCGGGACTCTCGGTCTGAGAATACGATGATAATTTGCACATTTCTAGACTTAGGATTAAAAACATGGCGTTAGAGGGTGAAATCTTGAAACAGCCCCTGAACGTCCCCGTGGGTGGCACCAACACCTTGCAAGGGACCAATGTTACTCTTAGGAACTGGCCCCGCATCCGAGGGACTCTCGGTTTGAGAGTACGACGGTAATTTCCATATTTCTATACTTAGGTTTAAAAACATGAAGTTGGAGGGTGAAAACTCGAAACAACCCCCGGACGTCCCCGTGGGTGGCACCAACACCTCCCACGGAACCAATGTAACTCGTAAGAACTAACCCCGTAGGCGTGGGTCTCCCGATTTGAGAGTACGATGGTAATTTTTATATTTCTAGAGTTAAGCAAAACATGACGTTAGAGGGTGAAAACTCGAAATAGCCCCCGAACGTCCCCGTGGGTGGCACAAACACCTCCCAAGGGACCAATGTAGCTCGTAGGAACAGACCCCACAGCCGCGGGACTGCCGGTTGAGAGTACGATGGAAATTTACAGATTTATAGACTTCGGCTTAAAAATATGGCGTTGGAAAGTGAAAACTCGAAACAACCCTCGAACGTCCCCGTGGGTGGCACCAACACCTCCCAAGGGACCATTGTAGCTCGTAGGAACTGACCCCGCAGTCGCGGGAGTCCCGGTTGAGAGTACGACGGTAATTTGCACATTTCTAGACTTAGGGTTAAAAATATGGCGTTAGAAAGTGAAAACTCGAAACTGCCCCGAACGTCTCCGTGGGTGGCACCAACACCTCATACGGGACCAATGTAATTCGTAGGAATGGACCTCGTAGCCTCGGGTCTCACGATTTGAGAGTACGACGGTAGTTTTCATATTTCTAGACTTAGGCTTAAAAACATCGCGTTAGAGGGTGAAAACTCCAAACAGCCCCCGAACGTCCCCGTGGGTGGCACAAACACCTCCCATGAGACCAATGTAACTCGTAGGAAATGACCTCGCAGTCGCGGGACTCCCGGTTTTAGAAAACGACGATAATTTCCATATTTCTAGACTTAGGCTTAAAAATATGGCGTTAGAGGGTGAAAACTCAATACCACCCTCGAACGGCCCCGTGGGTGGTACCAACACCTCCCACGGGACCAATATAACTCGTAGGAACTGACCCCGCAGCTGTGGGTCTCCTGATTTGAGAGTATGGCGGTAATTTACATATTTCTAGCCTTTAGAAAAACATGGCGTTAGAGGTTGAAATCTCGAAACAGCCCCCGAACGTCCCCGTGGGTGGCACCAACACCTCACACGGGACTAATGTTACTCTTAGGAACTGACCCAGCAGTCACGAGACTCTCGATTTGAGAGTACGACGGTAATTGCATATTTCTATACTTAGGTTTAAAAACATGGTGTTGGAGGGTGAAAACTCGAAACAACCCCGAACGTCCCCGTGGGTGGCACCAACTCCTCCCACGGGACCAATGTAACTCGTAGGAACAGACCCCGCAGTCGCGGGACTCCCGGTTTGAGAATACGACGATAATTTGCATATTTCTATACTTAGGCTTAAAAACATGGCGTTAGAGGGTGAAAACTCGAAGCAGCCTTCGAACGTCCTCGTGGGTGGCACCAACACCTCCCATGGGACCAATGTAACTCGTAGGAACTGACCCCGCAGCCGCGGGGTTCCCGGTTTGAGAGTATGACGATAATTTGCATATTTCTAGACATAGGCTTAAAAACATAGTATTGGAAGGTGAAAACTGAAAACAACCCCCGAACCACCCCGTGGGTGGCACCAACACCTCCCACAGGGACAATGTAACTCGTAGGAACTGACCTCGCAGCCGCGGGTCTCCCGGTTTGAGAATACGACGGTAATTTTCATATTTCTAGAGTTAAGCAAAACATGGCGTTAGAGGGTGAAATCTTGAAACATCCCCTGAACGTCCCCGTGGGTGGCACCAACACCTCCCATGGGACCAATGTAACTCGTAAGAAGTGACCTCGCAGCTGTGGGACTCTCGGTCTGAGAATACGATGATAATTTGCACATTTCTAGACTTAGGATTAAAAACATGGCGTTAGAGGGTGAAATCTTGAAACAGGCCCTGAACGTCCCCGTGGGTGGCACCAACACCTTGCAAGGGACCAATGTTACTCTTAGGAACTGGCCCCGCATCTGAGGGACTCTCGGTTTGAGAGTACGACGGTAATTTCCATATTTCTATACTTAGGTTTAAAAACATGACGTTGGAGGGTGAAAACTTGAAACAACCCCCGGACGTCCCCGTGGGTGGCACCAACACCTCCCACGGAACAATGTAACTCGTAAGAACTAACCCCGTAGGCGTGGGTCTCCCGATTTGAGAGTACGATGGTAATTTTTATATTTCTAGAGTTAAGCAAAACATGACGTTAGAGGGTGAAAACTCGAAATAGCCCCCGAACGTCCCCGTGGGTGGCACAAACACCTCCCAAGGGACCAATGTAGCTCGTAGGAACAGACCCCACAGCCGCGGGACTGCCGGTTGAGAGTACGATGGTAATTTACAGATTTATAGACTTCGGCTTAAAAATATGGCGTTGGAAAGTGAAAACTCGAAACAACCCTCGAACGTCCCCGTGGGTGGCACCAACACCTCCCAAGGGACCAATGTAGCTCGTAGGAACTGACCCCGCAGTCGCGGGAGTCCCGGTTGAGAGTACGACGGTAATTTGCATATTTCTAGACTTAGGCTTAAAAATATGGCGTTAGAAAGTGAAAACTCGAAACAGCCCCGAACGTCCCCGTGGGTGGCACCAACACCTCATACGGGACCAATGTAATTCGTAGGAATGGACCTCGTAGCCTCAGGTCTCACGATTTGAGAGTACGACGGTAGTTTTCATATTTCTAGACTTAGGCTTAAAAACATCGCGTTAGAGGGTGAAAACTCCAAACAGCCCCCGAACGTCCCCGTGGGTGGCACAAACACCTCCCATGAGACCAATGTAACTCGTAGGAAATGACCTCGCAGTCGCGGGACTCCCGGTTTTAGAAAATGACGATAATTTCAATATTTCTAGACTTAGGCTTAAAAATATGGCGTTAGAGGGTGAAAACTCAATACCACCCTCGAACGGCCCCGTGGGTGGTACCAACACCTCCCACGGGACCAATATAACTCATAGGAACTGACCCCGCAGCTGTGGGTCTCCTGATTTGAGAGTATGGCAGTAATTTACATATTTCTAGCCTTTAGAAAAACATGGCGTTAGAGGTTGAAATCTCGAAACAGCCCCCGAACGTCCCCGTGGGTGGCACCCACACCTCACACGGGACTAATGTTACTCTTAGGAACTGACCCTGCAGTCACGAGACTCTCGATTTGAGAGTACGACGGTAATTGCATATTTCTATACTTAGGTTTAAAAACATGGTGTTGGAGGGTGAAAACTCGAAACAACCCCGAACGTCCCCGTGGGTGGCACCAACTCCTCCCACGGGACCAATGTAACTCGTAGGAACAGACCCCGCAGTCGCGGGACTCCCGGTTTGAGAATACGACGATAATTTGCATATTTCTATACTTAGGCTTAAAAACATGGCGTTAGAGGGTGAAAACTCGAAGCAGCCCCCGAACGTCCCCGTGGGTGGCACCAACACCTCCCATGGGACCAATGTAACTTGTAGGAACTGAACCCCGCAGCCGCGGGGTTCCCGGTTTGAGAGTATGACGATAATTTGCATATTTCTAGACATAGGCTTAAAAACATAGTATTGGGAGGTGAAAACTGAAAACAACCCCCGAACCACCCCGTGGGTGGCACGAACACCTACCACAGGGACAATGTAACTCGTAGGAACTGACCTCCCAGCCGCGGGTCTCCCGGTTTGAGAATACGACGGTAATTTTCATATTTCTAGAGTTAAGCAAAACATGGCGTTAGAGGGTGAAATCTTGAAACATCCCCTGAACGTCCCCGTGGGTGGCACCAACACCTCCCATGGGACCAATGTAACTCGTAAGAAGTGACCTCGCAGCTGCGGGACTCTCGGTCTGAGAATACGATGATAATTTGCACATTTCTAGACTTAGGATTAAAAACATGGCGTTAGAGGGTGAAATCTTGAAACAGCCCCTGAACGTCCCCGTGGGTGGCACCAACACCTTGCAAGGGACCAATGTTACTCTTAGGAACTGGCCCCGCATCCGAGGGACTCTCGGTTTGAGAGTACGACGGTAATTTCCATATTTCTATACTTAGGTTTAAAAACATGAAGTTGGAGGGTGAAAACTCGAAACAACCCCCGGACGTCCCCGTGGGTGGCACCAACACCTCCCACGGAACCAATGTAACTCGTAAGAACTAACCCCGTAGGCGTGGGTCTCCCGATTTGAGAGTACGATGGTAATTTTTATATTTCTAGAGTTAAGCAAAACATGACGTTAGAGGGTGAAAACTCGAAATAGCCCCCGAACGTCCCCGTGGGTGGCACAAACACCTCCCAAGGGACCAATGTAGCTCGTAGGAACAGACCCCACAGCCGCGGGACTGCCGGTTGAGAGTACGATGGTAATTACAGATTTATAGACTTCGGCTTAAAAATATGGCGTTGGAAAGTGAAAACTCGAAACAACCCTCGAACGTCCCCGTGGGTGGCACCAACACCTCCCACAGGACCAATGTAACTAGTAGGAATTGACCCCGCAGCCGCGGGTCTCCCGATTTGAGAATACGGCGGTTTCATATTTATAGACATAAGAAAAACATGGTGTTACAGGGTAAAAGCTCCAAATAGCCCCCGAACGTTCCCGTGGGTGGCACCAACACCTCCCACTGGCCCAATGTAACTCGTAGGAACTTACTCCGCAGCCGCAGGACTCCTGGTTTGAGAATATGAAGATAATTTGCATATTTCTAGACTTTGGCTTAAAAACATGGCATTAGACGGTGAAAACTCAAAATTACCCCCGAACGTCCCCGTGGGTGGAACCAAGACCTCCCACGGGACCAATGTAACTCGTAAGAACTAACCCCGTAGGCGCGGGTCCCCCGGTTTGAGAGTACGACGGTAATTTGCATATTTCTAGAGTTAAGCAAAACATGGCGTTAGAGGATGAAAACTCAAAACAGCCCCCGAACGTCCCGTGGGTGGCACCAACACCTCCCAAGGGACCAATGTAGCTCGTAGGAACTGACCTTGCAGTCGCGGGAGTCCCGGTTGAGACTACGACGGTAATTTGCATGTTTCTAGACTTAGGCTTAAAAATATGACGTTAGAAAGTGAAAACTCGAAACAGCCCCGAACGACCCCGTGGGTGGCACCAACACCTCATACGGAACCAATGTAACTCGTAGGAATGGACCTCGTAGCCTCGGGTCTCACGGTTTGAGAGTACGACGGTAGTTTTCATATTTCTAGACTTAGGCTTAAAAACATCGCGTTAGAGGGTGAAAACTCCAAACAGCCCCCGAACGTCCCCGTGGGTGGCACAAACACCTCCCATGAGACCAATGTAACTCGTAGGAAATGACCTCGCAGTCGCGGGACTCTCGGTTTTAGAAAACGATGATAATTTCCATATTTCTAGACTTAGGCTTAAAAATATGGCGTTAGAGGGTGAAAACTCAAAACCACCCTCGAACGGCCCCGTGGGTGGCACCAACACCTCCCACGGGACCAATATAACTCGTAGGAACTGACCCCGCAGCTACGGGTCTCCTGATTTGAGAGTATGACGGTAATTTACATATTTCTAGCCTTTAGCAAAACATGGCGTTAGAGGGTGAAATCTCGAAACAGCCCCCGAACGTCCCCGTGGGTGGCACCAACACCTCACACGGGACCAATGTTACTCTTAGGAACTGACCCAGCAGTCACGGGACTCTCGATTTGAGAGTATGACGGTAATTTGCATATTTCTATACTTAGGTTTAAAAACATGGTGTTGGAGGGTGAAAACTTGAAACAACCCCTGAACGTCCCCGTGGGTGGCACCAACTCCTCCCACGGGACCAATGTAACTCGTAGGAACTGACCCCGCAGTCGCGGGACTCCCGGTTTGAGAATACGACGGTAATTTGCATATTTCTAGACTTAGGCTTAAAAACATGGCGTTAGAGGGTGAAAACTCGATGAAGCCCCCGAACGTCCCCGTGGGTGGCACCAACACCTCCCATGGGACCAATGTAACTCGTAGGAATTGACCCCGCAGCCGCGGGGCTCCCGGTTTGAGATTATGACGATAATTTGCATAATCTAGACATAGGCTTAAAAACATAGTATTGGAAGGTGAAAACTGAAATCAACCCCCGAACCACCCCGTGGGTGGCACCAACACCTCCCACAGGGCCAATGTAACTCGTAAGAATTGACCTCGCAGTCGTGGGTCTCCCGATTTGAGAATACGACGGTAATTTTCATATTTCTAAAGTTAAAAAAAACATGGCGTTAGAGGGTGAAATCTCGAAACATCCCCTAAAAGTCCCCGTGGGTGGCACCAACACCTTCAATGGGACCAATGTAACTCGTAAGAAGTGACCTCGCAGCCGCGGGACTCTCGATCTGAGAATACGATGATAATTTGCACATTTCTAGACTTAGGATTAAAAACATGGCGTTAGAGGGTGAAATCTTGAAACAACCCCCGAACGTCCCCGTGGGTGGCACCAACACCTTGCAAGGGACCAATGTTACTCTTAGGAACTGGCCCCGCATCTGAGGGACTCTCGGTTTGAGAGTACGATGATAATTTGCATATTTCTATACTTAGGTTTAAAAACATGACGTTGGAGGGTGAAAACTCGAAACAGTCCCCGGATGTCCCCGTGGGTGGCACCAACACCTCCCACGGAACCAATGTAACTCGTAAGAACTAACCCCGTAGGCGTGGGTCTCCCGATTTGAGAGTACGATGGTAATTTTTATATTTTTAGAGTTAAGCAAAACATGACGTTAGAGGGTGAAAACTCGAAATAGCCCCCGAACGTCCCCGTGGGTGGCACCAACACCTCCCAAGGGACCAATGTAGCTCGTAGGAACAGACCCCACAGCCGCGGGACTGCCGGTTGAGAGTACGACGGTAATTTACATATTTCTAGACTTCGGCTTAAAAATATGGCGTTGGAAAGTGAAAACTCGAAACAACCCTCGAACGTCCCCGTGGGTGGCACCAACACCTCCCACGGGACCAATGTAACTAGTAGGAACTAACCCCGCAGCCGCGGGTCTCCCGATTTGAGAATACGGCGGTAATTTTCATATTTATAGACATAAGCAAAACATGGTGTTACAGGGTGAAAGCTCCAAACAGCCCCCGAACGTCCCCGTGGGTGGCACCAACACCTCCCACGGGACCAATGTAACTCGTAGGAACTTACTCCGTAGCCGCAGGACTCCTAGTTTGAGAATACGAAGATAATTTTCATATTTCTAGACTTAGGCTTAAAAACATGGCATTAGAGGGTGAAAACTCGAAATAACCCTCGAACGTCCCCGTGGGTGGCACCAACACCTCCCGCGAGACCAATGTAACTCGTAAGAACTAACCCCGCAGGCGCTAGTCTCCCGGTTTGAGAGTACGACGGTAATTTTCCTATTTCTATAGTTAAGCTAAACATGGAGTTAGAGGGTGAAAACTCGAAACAGCCCCCGAACGTCCTCGTGGGTGGCACCAACGCCTCCCAAGGGACCAATGTAGCTTGTAGGAACTGACCCCGCAGTCGCGGGAGTCTATGTTGAGACTTAGGCTTAAAGATATGCATATTTCTAGACTTAGGCTTAAAAATTTGGCGTTAGAAATTGAAAACTCAAAACAGCCCCCGAACGTTCCCGTGGATGGCACGAACACCTCCTACGGGACCAATGTAACTCGTAGGAACTGACCCCGCAATCGCTGGTCCCCCGGTTTGAGAATACTATGGTAATTTGCGTATGTCTAGACTTCGGATTAAAAACATCGTGTTAGAGGGTGAAAACTCCAAACAGCCCCCTGAACGTCCCCGTGGGTGGCACAAACACCTCCCATGAGACCAATGTAACTCGTAGTAAATGAGCTCGCAGTCGCAGGACTCCCGGTTTTAGAAAACGACGATAATTTCCATATTTCTAGACTTAAGCTTAAAAACATGGCGTTAGAGGGTGAAAACTCGAAACCACCCCCGAACGGCCCCGTGGGTGGCACCAACACCTCCCACGGGACCAATATAACTCGTAGGAACTGACCCCGCAGTCGCGGGTGTCCCAGTTTGAGAGTACGACGGTAATTTATATATTTCTAGCCTTAAGCAAAACATGGCGTTAGAGGGTGAAATCTCAAAACAGCCCCCGAACGTCCCCGTGGGTGGCACCAACAACTCACATGGGACCAATGTTACTCTTAGGAACTGACCCCGTAGTCGCGGGACTCTCGGTTTGAGAGTACGACGGTAATTTTCATATTTCTATACTTAGGCTTAAAAACATGGTGTTGGAGGGTGAAAACTCAAAATAACCCCCGAACGTCCCCGTGGGTGGCACCAACACCTCCCACGGGACCAATGTAACTAGTAGGAACTGACCCCGCAGTCGCGAGACTCCCGGTTTGAGAATATAACGGTAATTTGCATATTTCTAGACTTAGGCTTAAAAACATGGCGTTAGAGGGTGAAAACTCGAAGCAGCCCCCGAACATCCCCATGAATGGCACCAACACCTCCCATGGGACCACTGTAACTCGTAAGAACTGACCCCATAGCCGCGGGACTCCCGGTTTGAGAGTATGATGGTAATTTGCATATTTCTAGACATAGGCTTAAAAACATGGCATTGGAGGGTGAAAACTCAAAACAACCCCCGAACCGCCCCGTGGGTGGCACCAACACCTCCCACGGGGCCAATGTAACTCGTAGGAATTGACCTCGCAGCCACGGGTCTCCCGGTTTGAGAATATGACGGTAATTTGCATATTTCTAGAGTTAAGCAAAACATGGCGTTAGAGGGTGAAAAATCCAAATACCCCCGAACATCCCCGTGGGTGCCACCAACATCTCCCAAGGTACCAATGTAACTTGTAGGAAGTGACCCCACAACCGTGAGACTCCCGGTTTGAGAATACGATGATAATTTTCATATTTCTAGACTTAGGCTTAAAAACATGCTATTAGAGGGTGAAAACTTAAAATAGCCCCCGAACGACCCTGTGGGTGGCACCAACACCTCCCACGGGACCAATTTTACTCGTAGAACTGTCCCCGCAGCCGCGGGACTCCCAATTTGAGAATATGATGGTTATTTGCATATTTCTAGACTCGGGCTTAAAAACATGGCGTTAGAGGGTGAAAACTTGAAACAACACCCGAACGACTCCGTAGGTGGCACCAACACCTCCCATGGGACCAATGTAACTCATAGGAACAGACCCCGTAGTTGCGGGTCTCCTGATTTGAGAATACGACGGTAATTTGTTTATTTCTAGACCGAGGCTTAAAAACACGGCGTTAGAGAGTGAAAACTCGAAACAGCCCCCGAACGTCCTAGTAGGTGGCACCAACACCTCCCACGGGACCAATGTAACTCGTTGGAACTTAACTCGGAGTCGTGGGACTCCCGATTTGAGATTACAATGATAATTTGCATATTTCTAGACTCAGGATTAAAAGCAAGGCGTTGAAGGGTGAAAACTCGAAACTGCCCCCGAACTGCCCCGTGGGTGGCACCACTACCTCCCACGGAACCAATGTAACTCGTAAGAACTGACCCCACAGTCGCGGGTTTCCCGTTTTGTGAATAAGACGGTAATTTTCATATTTCTATACTTGGGTTTAAAAACATGGCGTTGGAGGGTGAAAACTCGAAACAACCCCCGAATCGCCCGTGGGTGGCACCAACACCTCCCACGGGACCAATGTAACTCATAGGATCTGACCCCACAGCCACGGGTCGCCCGGTTTGAGAATACGACGGTAATTTGCATATTTCAATAGTTAAGCAAAACACGGCGTTAGAGGGTGAAAAATCCAAACAGCCCCCGAACGTCCGCCTGGGTGGCACCAACACCTCCCAAGGGACCAATGTAATTTGTAGGAAGTCACCCCAGAACCGCGAGACTCCCGGTTTGAAAATACGAAAATAATTTTCATATTTCTAGGCTTAGGCTTAAAAACATGCCGTTAGAGGGTGAAAACTTAAAATAGCTCCCGAACGGCCCTGTGGGTGGCACCAACACCTTCCACGGGACCAATGTTACTCGTAGAACTGTCCTCGCAGCCGCAGGACTCCCAGTTTGAGAATACAACAGTAATTTGCATATTTCTAGGCTTAGGCTTAGAAACATGGCGTTAGAGGGTGAAAACTCGAAACAACACCTGAACGGCTCCGTGGGTGGCACCAACACCTCCCACGGGACCAATGTAATTCGTAGGAACTGACCCCGTAGTTACGAGTCTCCCGATTTAGAATACGACGATAATTTTCATATTTCTAGAGTTAAGCAAAACATGGTGTTAGAGGGTAAAAACTCAAAACAGCCCCCGAACGTCCCACTGGGCGGCACCAACACCTCCCACTGGACCAATGAACCCGTAGCCACGGGACTCCCGGTTTGAGATTACGACGGTAATTTGCATATTTCTTGACTTAGACTTAAAAACATGGCGTTGAAGGGTGAAAACTCGAAACTGCCCTCGAAATGCCCCGTGGGTGGCACCAATACCTCCCACGGGACTAATGTAACTCGTAAGAACTGACCCCGCAGCCACGGGTCTCCCTTTTTGTGAAAACCACAGTAATTTGCATGTTTCTAGACTTAGGCTTAAAAACTTGGCGTTAGAGGGTGAAAACTCGAAACAGCCCCCGAACGTCCCCGTGGGTGGCACCAACACCTCCCACAGGTCCAATGTAACTCATAGGAACTGACCTCCCAGCCGCGGGACTGCCGATTTGAGAGTACGATGTTAATTTACATATTTCTTGACTTAGGCTTAAAAACATGACGTTGGAGGGTGAAAACTCGAAACAGCCCCCGAACATCCCCATGGGTGGCACCAACACCTCCCATGGGACCAATGTAACTCATAGTAACTGACCTCGCAATCGCGGGTCTCCCGATTTGAGAGTACAATGGTAATTTGTATATTTCTAGACTTAAGCAAAACATGACGTTAGAGGGTGAAAACTCGAAATAGCCCCCAAACATCCCCATCGGTGGTACCAACACCTCCCACCGTACCAATGTAACTCGTAGGAACTGACCTCGTGGTCGCGGGAGTCCCGGTTGAGAGTATGACGGTAATTTTCATATTTCTAGAGTTTAGCAAAACATGGCGTTAGAGGGTGAAAACTCAAAATAGCCCCTGAACGTCCCCGTGGGTGGCACCAACACCTCCCAAGGGACCAATGTAGCTCGTAGGAACAGACCCCACAGCCGCGGGATTGCCGGTTGAGAGTAAGACGGTAATTTGCACATTTCTAGACTTAGGCTTAAAAATATGGCGTTGGAAAGTGAAAACTCGAAACAACCCCCGAACGTCCCCGTGTGTGGTACCAACACCTCCCACGGGACCAATGTAACTCGTAGGAACTGACCCCACAACCGCGAGACTCCCAGTTTGAGAATACGTCGATAATTTGCATAATTATAGACTTAGGCTAAAAAACTTGGCGTTAGAGGTTGAAAACTCGAAACAGCCCCCGAACGGCCCCGTGGGTGGCACCAACACCTCCCACGTGACCAATATAACTAGTAGGAACTGACCTCGCAGCCGCAGGACTCCCGATTTGAGAATACGACGATAATTTGCATATTTCTAGACTTAGGCGTAAAAACATGGAATTAGAGGGTGAAAACTCAAAATAACCCCCGAACGTCCCCGTGGGTGGCATCAACACCTCCCCTGGTAACTCGTAAGAACTAACCCCGCAGGCGCGGGTCTCCCGATTTGAGAGTACGACGGTAATTTTTATATTTTTAGAGTTAAGCAAAACATGGCTATAGTGGGTAAAAACTCGAAACAGCCCCCGAACGTCTCCGTGGGTGGCACCAACACCTCCCAATGGACCAATGTAGCTCGTAGGAACATACCACACAGCCGCGGGACCGTCGGTTGAGAGTACGACGTTAATTTTCATATTTCTAAACTTAGGCTCAAAAATATGGCGTTGGAAAGTTAAAAGTCGAAACAGCCCCCGAACGACCCCGTCGGTGGCACCAACACCTCCATCGTGACCAATGTAACTCTTAGTAAGTGACCCTGCCGTCGCAGGACTCCCGATTTGAAAATATGATGGTAATTTTCATATTTCTAGATTTAGGATTAAAAACATGGCGTTAGAGGGTGAAAACTCGAACCGGTCCCCGAACGTCCCCTGGGTGGCACTAACACCTCCCACGGGACCAATGTAACTCGTAGGAACTGACCCCGTCGTCGCGGGTCTCCCAATTTGAGAATACAACAGTAATTTGTATATTTCTAGACTTAGGCTTAAAAACATGGCGTTAGAGGGTGAAAAATCGAAACAGCCCTCGAACAGGCCCGTGGGAGGCACCAACACCTCCCACGGGACCAATGTAAATCGTAGGAACTAACACCACAGCCGTGGGTCTCCCGGTTTGAGAATACGACGGTAATTTGTATATTTCTAGACTTAGGCTTAAAAACATGGCGTTAGAGGATGAAAACTCGAAACATCCCCCGAACGTCACCGTGGGTGGCACCAACACCTCCCATAGGACCAATATAACTCATAGGAACTGACCCCGCAGCGGCAGGACTCCCGGTTTGAGAGTACGATGATAATTTTCCTTAGGCTTAAAAACATGGCGTTGGAGGGTGAAATCTCGAAACAACCCCCGAACGTCCCCGTGGGTGGCACCAACACCTCCAATGGGACCAATGTAACTCATAGGAACTGAACCAGCAGCCGCGAGTCTCCCGGTTTGAGAACACGACTGTAAGTAGCATATTAATAGACTTTGGGTTAAAAACATGGTGTTAGAGGGTGAAAACTCGAAACAGCCCCCTAACATCCCCGTGGGTGGCACCAACACCTCCCACGAGACCAATGTAACTCGTAGGAACTGACCCCGCAACCGCAAAACCCTCTATTTGAGAATACGACGGTAATTTGCATAGCTGTAGACTTATGCTTAAAAACATGGCGTTGAAGGGTGAAAACTCGAAACAGCCTCCGAATCACCTCGTGGGTGGAACCAACACCTCCCACGGTACCAATGTAACTCGTAGGAGCTGACCCCCTAGTCGCGGGTCTCTCTTTTTGAGAATACGATGGCAGTTTGCATACTTCTAGACTTAGGCTTAAAAACATGGCGTTAGAGAGTGAAAATTTGAAATAACCCCCAAACGTCCCCGTGGGTGGCACCTACACCTCCCACGTGACCAATGTAACTCGTAGGAACTGACCCCGCAGTCACGGGACTGCCAGTTTGAGAGTACGAAGGTAATTTGCATATTTCTAGACTTACGCTTAAAAACATGACATTGGAGGGGAAAACTCGTAACATCCCTCGAACTGCCCCATGAGTAGCACCAACACCTCCCACGGGACCAATGTAACTCGTAGGAACTGATATCGCAGCCGCGGGTCTATCGGTTTGAGAATACGACGGTAATTTACAAATTTCTAGACTTAAGCAAAAAATGGCGTTAGAGGGTGAAAACTCCAAACAACCCCCGAACGTCCCCGAGGGTGGCACCAACACCTCCACGGGACCAATGTAACTGGTAGGAACTGACCCTGTAGCCGCGGGACTCCCGATTTGAGAATACACCGATAATTTGCATATTTCTAGACTAAGGCTTAAAAACATGGCGTTATTGGGTGAAAACTCGAAACAACCACTGAACGTCCCCGTGGGTGGCACCAAGAGCTCCCACGGGACCAATGTAACTCATAGGAACTGACCCCATAGCCACGGGTTTCCCGATTTGAGAGTATGATGGTAATTTTCATATATTTAAACTTAAGCAAAATATGGTGTTAGAGGGTGAAAACTCGAAACAGCCCCTGAACGGCCCCGTTGGTGGCACTAACACCTCCCACGAGACTAATGTAACTCGTAGAAATTAACCCCGCAGTTGCGGGACTCCCGATTTGAGAATACGATGGTAATTTTCATATTTCTAAAGTTAGGATTATAAACATGGCATTAGAGCGTGAAATCTCGAAACAACCCCCGAACGCCACCATGGGTGGCACCAACACCTCCCACGGGACCAATGTAACTCGTAGGAACTGACCCCGCAGCCGCGGGTCTCCCAGTTTGAGAATAAAATGATAATTCGCATATTTCTAGACTTAGGCTTAAAAATATAGAGTTAGAGGGTGAAAACCCTAAACAGCCCCCAAACGTCCCCGTGGGTGGCACCAACATCTCCCACGGAATCAATGTAACTCGTAGGAACTGTTCCCGCAGCCGCGGGTCTCCGTCTTTGAGAATACGATGGTAAATTGCATATTTCTAGACTTAGGCTTAAAAACATGGCGTTAGAGGGTGAAAACTGAAAACAGCCCCGTGGATGGCACCAACACCTCCCACGGGACCAATGAAACTCGTAGGAACTAACCCCGCAGTTACGGGTCTCCCGGTTTGAGAATACGATGATAATTTGCATATTTCTGGAATAAGGCTTAAAAACATGGCGTTAGAGGGTGAAAACTGGAAACAATCCCCCGAACGTCCCCGTGGGTGGCACCAACACCTCCCACGGGACCAATATAACTCGTACGAACTGACCCCACAGCCGCGGGTCTCTCGATTTGAGAGTACGACGGTAATTTACATATTTCAAGACTTAAGCAAAACATGGCGTTAGATGGTGAAAACTAAAAAATAGCCCCCGAACGTCCCCGTGGGTGGCACCAACACCTACCACGGGACCAATGTAACTCGTAGAAACTGAACCCACAGCCGCAGGACTCCCGATTTGAGAGTAAGACGGTAATTTGCGATTTCCTATCTTAGGCTTATAAACTTGGCGTTGTAGGGCGAAATCTCGAAAAAAATTCCCGAACGTCCCCGTGGGTGGAACTAACACCTCCCACTGGACCAATGTAACTCGCAGGAATTGACCCCGCATCCATGGGACTCCCGGTTTGAGAATACGATCGTAATTTGCTTATTTCTAGACTTAGGCTTTAAAAGATGGCGTTCGAGGGTCAAAAATCCAAACAATCTCCGAATGGTTGTGTGGGTGGCACCAACACTCCCCCAGGACCAATGTAACTCGTAGGAACTGACCCCGCAGCCGCGGGACTTCCGGCTTGAGAATACGTTGGTAATTTGCATATTTCTAGACTTAGGCTTAAAAATATGGCGTTGGAGGGTAAAACTCGAAACAGCCCCGAACTGCCCCGTGAGTAGCACCAACACCTCCCACGGGACCAATGTAACTCGTAGGAACTGATATCACAGCCACGGGTCTCGCTATTTGAGAATACGACGGTAATTTGCAAATTTCTAGACTTGAGCAAAACATGGCGTTAGAGGGTGAAAACTCCAAACAGCCCCCGAACGTCCCCGAGGGGGGCACCAACACCTCCACGGGACCAATGTAACTGGTAGGAACTGACCCCGTAGACGCGAGACTCCCGATTTATAGACTTAGGCTTAAAAACATGGCGTTAGAGGGTGAAAACTTGAAATAACCCCCGAACGGCCCTATGGGAGGCGCCAACACCTCCCACGGGACCAATATAACTTGTAGGAGCTGACCCTGAAGCCGCGGGACTACGTTTTGACAATACGACGATAATTTTCATATTTCTAGACTTCGGCTTAAAAACATAGCGTTAGTGGATGAAAACTCGAAACAGCCCTCGAACGTCCCCGTGGTTGGCACCAACACTTCCCACGGGACCAATGTAACTCGTAGGAACTAACCCCGCAGCCGAGGGTCTCCCGATTTGAGAATACAACGGTAATTTGAATATTTCTTGACTTAGGCTTAAAAATATGGCGTTAGGGGGTGAAAACTCAAAACACCCCCCGAACGTCCCCGTGGGTGGCACCAACACCTCCCATGGGACCAATGTAACTCGTAGGAACTGACCTCGCAACCGCGGGTCTCACGGTTTGAGAGTACAAGGGTAATTTTCGTATTTCTAGACTTAAGCAAAATATGACTTTAGAGGGTGAAAACTTGAAACAACACCCAAACATTCCCGTGGGTGGTACCAACACCTCCCACCGTACCAATGTAACGAGTAGGAACTGACCTCGTAGTCGCGAGAGTCCTGGTTGAGAGTACGATGATAATTTCAATATTTCTAGACTTAGGCTAAAAAACATGGCATTAGAGGGTGAAAACTCGAAATAACCCCCAAACGTCCTCGTGGGTGGCACCAACACCTCCCACGGGACCAATGTAACTCGTAAGAACTAACCCCATAGGCACGGGTCTCCCGATTTGAGAGTATGACGGTAATTTTTATATTTCAAGAGTTAATCAAAACATCCTGTTAGAGGGTGTAAACTCGAAATATCCCCCGAACGTCCCCGTGGGTGGCACCAACACCTCCCAAGGGACCAATGTAGCTCGTAGGAACAGACCCCACAACCGCGGGACTGCCGGTTGAGAGTACGATGGTAATTTGCATATTATTAGACTTAGGCTTAAAAATATGGCGTTGGAAAGTGAAAACTCGAAACACCCCTGAACGTCCCCGTGGGTGGCGCCAACACCTCCCACGGGACCAACGTAACTCATAGGAACTGACCCCGCAGCCGCGGGTCACCCGATTTGAGAATACGACGGTAATTTTCATATTTCTAGAAATAAGCAAAACATGGTGTTACAGGGTGAAATCTCCAAACAGCCCCCGAACGTCCCCGTGGGTGGCACTAATACCTCCCACGGGACCAATGTAACTCGTAGGAACTAACCCCGTAGCCACGGGACCCCGATTTGATAATACGACGATAATTTGTATATTTCTAGACTTAGGCTTAAAAACATCGCGTTAGAGGGTGAAAACTCGAAATAACCCCCGAACGGCCCCGTGGGGGGCACCAACACCTCCCACGGGACCAATGTAACTCGTAGAAACGGACCCCGCCGCCGCGGATCTCACGGTTTGAGAGTACGACGGTAATTTTCATATTTCTAGACTTAGGCAAAACATGACATTAGAGGGTGAAAACTAGAAATAGCCCCCGAACATCCCCGTGGGTTGCACCAACACCTCCCAAGGTACCAATGTTGCTCTTAGGAACTGACCCCACAGTCGCAGGAGTCCCGGTTGAGAGTACGACGGTAATTTGCATATTTCTAGACTTAGGCTTTAAAATATGGCGTTAGAAAGTGAAAACTCGAAACAGCCCCCGAACGTCCCCGTGGGTGGCACCAAAACCTCCCACGGGACCAATGTAACTCGTAGGAACTGACCCCGCAACCGCGGGTCCCCCGGTTTGAGAATACAACGGTAATTTGCATATTTCTAGACTTAGGCTTAAAAACATCGCGTTAGAGGGTTAAAACTCCAAACAGCCCACGAACCTCTCCGTGGGTGGCACAAACACCTCCCACGAGACCAAAGTAACTCGTAGGAAATGACCTCGCAGTCGTGGGACTCCCAATTTAGAAAACGACGATAATTTCCATATTTCTAGACTTAGGCTTAAAAACATGGCGTTAGAGGGTGAAAACTCAAAACAACCCCCGAACGGCCCCGTGGGTGTCACCAACACCTCCCACGGGACCAGTATAACTCGTAGGAACTGACCCCGCAGCCGCGGGTCTCCCGGTTTGAGAGTACGGCGATAATTAACATATTTCTAGCCTTATGCAAAACATGGAGTTAGAGGGTGAAATCTCAAAACAGCCTCCGAACATCCCCGTGGGTGGTACCAACACCTCCCACGGGACCAATGTTACTCTTAGGAACTGACCCCGCAGCCGTGGGACTCTCGGTTTGAGAGTACGACGATAATTTACATATTTCTATACTTAGGTTTAAAAACATGGCGTTGGAGGGTAAAAACTCGAAACAACTTCCGAACGTCCCCGTGGGTGGTACCAACACCTCCCACGGGACCAATATAACTCGTAGGAACTGGCCCCGCAGTCACGGGACTCCCGGTTTGAGAATACGATAGTAATTTGCATATTTATAGACTAAGGCTTAAAAACATGGCGTTAGAGGGTGAAAACTCAAAGCAGCCCCGAACGGCCCCGTGGGTGGCACCAACACCTCCCATGGGCCAATGTAACTCGTAGGAACTGACCCCGCAGCTGCGGGACTCCCGGTTTAAGAGTATGACGGTAATTAGCATATTTATAGATATAGACTTAAAAACATGGCGTTGGAGGGTGAAAACTCAAAACAACCCCCGAACCGCCCCGTGGGTGGCACCAACACGTCCCACGGGGCCAACGTAATGCATAGGAACTGACCTAGCAGCCGCGGGTCTCCCGTTTTGAGAATACGAGAGTAATTTGCATATTTCTAGAGTTAAGAAAAACATGGCGTTAGAGGGTGAAAAATCCAAACAACCCCCGAACGTCCCCGTGGGTGGCACAAATACATCCCAAGGGACCAATGTAACTTGTAGGAAATGACCCCACAACCGCGGGACTCCCGATTTGAGAATATGACAATAATTTTCATATTTCTAGACTTAGGCTTAAAAACATGCCGTTAGAGGGTGAAAACTTAAAATATCCTCCGAACGGCCCTGTGGGTGGCACCAACACCTGCCACAGGACCAATGTTACTCGTAGAACTGTCCCCGCAGTCGCGGGACTCCCAGTTTGAGAATACGACGATAATTTGCATATTTCTAGACTCAGTGTTAAAAACATGGCGTTAGAGGATGAAAACTGGAAACAACACCCGAACGGCTCCGTGGGTGGCACCAACACCTCCCACGGGACCAATGTAACTCGTAAGAACTGACCCCCAGCCGCGGGCCTCTCTTTTTGAGAATACGATGGCAATTTGCATATTTCTAGACTTAGGATTAAAAACATGGCGTTAGAGGGTAAAAACTCGAAACGGCCCCCGAACGGCCCCCTGGGTGGCACTAACACCTCCCACGGGAGCAATGTCTCTCGTAGGAACTGACCCCATAGTTGCGGGTCTCCCGATTTGAGAATACGATGGTAATTTGTATATTTCTAGACTTAGGCATAAAAACATGTCGTTAGAGGGTGAGAACTCGAAACAGCCCCCGAACGTCCCTGTGGGTGGTACCAACACCTCCCACGGGACCAATGTAACTCGTAGGAACTGATCTCACAGCCGTACGACTCCCGGTTTGAGATTACGATGATAATTTGCATATTTCTAGACTTAGGCTTAAAAACATGTCGTTGAAGGGTGAAAACTCGAAACTGCCCCCGAACTGCCCCGTGGGTGGCACCACTACCTCCCATGGGACCAATGTAACTCGTAAGAACTGACCCCGCAGCCGCGGGTCTCCCGTTTTGTGAATAAGACGGTAATTTGCATATTTCTATACTTAGGTTGAAAAATATGGCTTTGGAGGGTGAAAACTCGAAACAACCCCCGAATGTATCCGTGGGTGGCATCAACACATCCCACGGGACCAATGTAACTCGTAAGAACTGACCCTGCAGTAGCGGGACTATCGGTTTGAGAATACGTCGGTAATTTCTATATTTTAAGACTTAGGCTTAAAAACACGACGTTAGAGGGTGAAAACTCAAAACAGCCCCCGAACGTCCCAGTGGGTGGCACCAACACCTCCCACGGGACCAATGTAACTCGTAGGAACTGAACCCGCAACCGCGGGGCTCCCGATTTGAGATTACGATGGTAATTTGCATATTTATAAACTTAGTCTTAAAAACATGGCTTTGAAGGGTGAAAACTCGAAACTGCACCCGAACCTCCCCGTGGGTGGCACCAATACCTCCCACGGGACTAATGTAACTCGTAAGAATTGACCCCGCTGCCGCGGGTCTCCCGTTTTGTGAATACCACGGTAATTTTTATGTTTCTAGACTTAGGCTTAAAAACATGGCATTAGAGGGTGAAAACTCAAAATCGACCCGAATGTCCCCGTGGGTGGCACCAACACCTCCCACAGGTCCGATGTAACTCATAGGAACTGACCCCGCAGCCGCGGGACTGCCGGTTTGAGAGTACGAAGGTAATTTGCATATTTCTTGACTTAGGCTTAAAAACATGGCGTTGGAGGGTGAAAACTTGAAACAGCCCCCGAACCGCCCCGTGAGTGGCACCAACACCTCCCAAGGGACCAATGTAACTCGTAAGAACTGACCTCGCAGCCGCAGGACTCTTGGTTTGAGAATACGAAGATAATTGGCATATTTCCAGACTTAGGCTTAAAAATATGGCATTAGAGGGTGAAAACTAGAAATAACCCCCGAAAGTCCCCGTGGGTGACACCAACACCTCCCACGGGACCAATGTAACTCGTAAGAACTAACCCCGCAGGCGCGGGTCTCCTGGTTTGAGAGTACGACGATAATTTTCATATTTCTAGAGTTAAGCAAAACATGGCGTTTGAGGGTGAAAACTTGAAACAACCCCCGAACGTCCCCGTGGGTGGCACTAACACCTCCCAAGGGACCAATGTAGCTCGTTGGAACAGACCCCACAGCCGCGAGATTACCGGTTGAGAGTACGACGGTAATTTGCATACTTCTAAACTTAGGCTTAAAATTATGGCGTTGGAAAGTGAAAACTCGAAACAACCCCCGAACGGCGCCGTGGGTGGCACTAACACCTCCCACGTGACCAATGGAACTCGTAGGAACTGACCCCGCAGTCGCAGGACTCCCGGTTTGAGAATACGATGGTAATTTCATATTTTTAGACTTAGGATTAAAAACATGGCGTTAGAGGGTTAAAACTCGAAACGTCCCCCGAACGGCCTCGTGGGTGGCACTAACACCTCCCACGAGACCAATGTAACTCGTAGGAACTGACCCCATCACAACGGGTCTCCCAGTTTGAGAATACAACGGTAATTTGCATATTTCTAGACTTAGGCTTAAAAACATGGCGTTAGAGGGTGAAAATTCGAAACAGCCCCCGAATGGCCCTGTGGGAGGCACCAACACCTCCCACGGGACCAATGTAACTTGTAGGAACTATCCCCACAGCCATGGGTATTCCGGTTTGAGAATACGATGGTAATTTGTATATTTCTACACTTAGGCTATGGCGTTAAAGGCTGAAAACTCGAAACATCTCCCGAAAGTCCCCGTGGGTGGCACCAACACCTCCCATAGGACCAATGTAACTCATAAGAACTAACCCCGCAGGCGCGGGTCTCCTGGTTTGAGAGTACGACGATAATTTTCATATTTCTAGAGTTAAGCAAAACATGGCGTTAGAGGGTGAAAACTTGAAAAAGCCCCCGAACGTCCCCGTGGGTGGCACTAACACCTCCCAAGGGACCAATGTAGCTCGTTGGAATAGACCCCAAAGCCGCGGGATTATCGGTTGAGAGTACGACGGTAATTTGCATATTTCTAAACTTAGGCTTAAAATTATGGCGTTGGAAAGTGAAAACTCGAAACAACCCCCGAACGGCGCCGTGGGTGGCACTAACACCTCCCACGTGACCAATGCAACTCGTAGGAACTGACCCCGCAGCCGCAGGACTCCCGGTTTGAGAATACGATGGTAATTTCATATTTTTAGACTTAGGATTAAAAAATGGCGTTAGAGGGTAAAAACTCGAAACGTCCCCCGAACGGCCTCGTGGGTGGCCCTAACACCTCCCACGGGACCAATGTAACTTGTAGGAACTGACCCCATCGCCGCGGGTCTCCTAGTTTGAGAATACAACGGTAATTTGCATATTTGTAGACTTAGGCTTAAAAACATGGCGTTAGAGGGTGAAAATTCGAAACAGCCCCCGAATGGCCCTGTGGGAGGCACCAACACCTCCCACGGGACCAATGTAACTCGTAGGAACTATCCCCACAGCCGTGGGTATTTCGATTTGAGAATACGATGGTAATTTGTATATTTCTAGACTTAGGCTTAAAAACATGGCGTTAAAGGGTGAAAACTCGAAACATCCCCCGAACGCCCCCATGGGTGGCACCAACACCTTGCACGGGAACAATGTAACTCGTAGGAACTGACCCCGCAGCCGCGGGTCTCCCGTTTTGAGAATACGATGATAATTTACCCATTTCTAGACTTAGGGTTAAAAACATGGCGTTAGAGGGTGAAAACTCGAAACAACCCTCGAACATATCCATGGGTGGCACAATATCTCCCACGGGACCAATGTAACTCTTAAGAACTGACCCCATAGTCGCGGGACTCCCGGTTTGAGAATATGACGATAATTTGTATATTTCTAGACTTAGGCTTAAAAAACGGCGTTAGAGGGTGAATATTCGAAACAGCCCCGAACGTCCCAGTGGGTGGAACCAACACCTCCCACGGGACCAATGTAACTCGTAGGAACTGAACCCGCAGCCGCGGGACTCCCGGTTTGAGATTACAACGGTAATTTACATATTTATAGACTTAGGCTGAAAAACATGGCATTGAAGGGTGAAAATTCGGAACAACCCCCGAACCGCCCCATGAGTGGCACCAATACCTCCCACGGGACTAATGTAACTCGTAAGAATTGATCTCGGAGCCGCGGGTCTCCCGTTTTGTGAATACCATGGTAATTTGCATCTTTCTAGATTTAGGCTTAAAAACATGGCGTTAGAGGGTTAAAACTCGAAACAGCCCCCGAACGTCCCCGTGGGTGGCACCAACACCTCCCACAGGTCCAATGTAACTCATAGGAACTGACCCCGTAGCTGCCAGACTGCCGATTTGAGAGTACGAATGTAATTTGCATATTTCTTGACTTAGGCTTAAAAACATGGCGTTGGGGGGTGAAAACTTGAAACAACACCCGAACCTCCCCGTGGGTGGCACCAACAGCTCCTACGGGACCAATGAACTCGTAGGAACTGACCTGTTAGCCGCAGGACTCCTGGTTTGAGAATACAAAGATAATTTGCATATTTCAAGACTTAGGATGTAAAACATGGTGTTAGAGGGTGAAAACTCGAAACGGCCCCCAAACGGCCCTGTGGGTGGCACTAACACCTCCCACGGGACCAATATAAATCGTAGGAACTGACTCCATTACCGCGGGTCTCCCAATTTGAGAATACAACGGTAATTTGTATATTTCTACACTTAGTCTTAAAAACATGGCGTTAGAGGGTGAAAAATAGAAACAGCCCCCGAACAGCCCCGTGGGAGGCACCAACACCTCCCACGGGACCAATGTAACTCGTAGGAACTAACCCCATAGCCGCGGGTCTCCCAATTTGAGAATATGACAGTAATTTGTATATTTCTAGACTTAGGCTTAAAAATATGGCATTAGAGGGTGAAAACTCGAAACATCCCCCGAACGTCCCCGTGGGTGGCAGCAACACCTCCCACATGACCAATATAACTCGTAGGAACTGACCCCGCAGCGGCGGGACGCCCTGTTTGAGAGTATGATGATAATTTGCCTTAGGCTTAAAAACATGGCGTTGGAGGGTGAAATCTCGAAACTGCCCCCGAACGCCCCCATGGGTGGCACTAACACCTCCCACGGGAATAATGCAAGTCGTAGGAACCGACCCCATAGCCGTGGGTCTCCCATTTTGAGAATACAATGGTAATTTTCACATTTCTAGGCTTAGGCTTAAAAACATGACGTTAGAGGGTGAAAACTCGAAACAGCCCCCGAACATCCGCGTGGGTGGCACCAACACCTCCCACGGGACCAATGTAACTCGTAGGAACTGACCCCGTAGCCGCGGGACTCTTGATCTTAGAATACGACGATAATTTGCACATTTTTAGACTTAGGATTAAAAACATGGCGTTAGAGGGTGAAAACTCGAAATAACCCCCGAACGGCCCCGTGGGTGGCACCAACACCTCCCATTGAACCAATGTAACTCGTAGGAACTGTCGCCGCAGCTGCGAGTCTCCCGATTTGAAAATACGATGGTAATTTGCATATTTCTAGACTTAGTCTAAAAAACATGGCGTTAGAGGGTGTAAACTCGAAACAACCCCCGAACGTCCTCATGGGTCGCACCAACACCTCCAATGGGACCAATGTAACTCGTAGGAAGTGAACCCGCAGCCGCGAGTCTCCCAGTTTGAGAAGACGATGATAATTTTCATATTTTTAAACTTAGTCTTAAAAATATGGCATTAGAGGGTGAAAACTCGAAAAAGCCCCCGAACATCCCCGTGGGTGGCACCAACACCTCCCACGAGACCAATGTAACTCGTAGGAACTGACCCCGCAGCCGCGAGACTCTCGGTTTGAGAATTCGACGGTAATTTTCATATCTCTAGACTTAGGCTTAAAAATATGGCGTTGGAGAGTGAAAACTCGAAACCGCCTCCGAATCACCTCGTGGGTGGAACCAACACCTCCCACGGGACCAATGTAACTTGTAGGAACTGGCCCCACAGCCGCGGGTCTCTCTTTTTGAGAATACGACTGCAATTTGTATATTTCTAGACTTAGGCTTAAAAACAAGGTGTTAGAGGGTGAACACTAGAAACAGCTCCCGAACGTCCCCTTGGGTGGCACCAACACCTCCCACAGGACCAATGTAACTCGCAGGAACTGACCCCGTAGCCGCGGGACTGCCGGTTTGAGAGTATGAAGGTAATTTGCATATTTTTAGACTTAGGCTTAAAAACGTGGCGTTGGAGGGGAAAACTCGAAACAGCCCCCGAACTGCCCCGTTATTATCACCAACACCTCCCACGGGATCATTGTAACTCGTAGAAACTGATATCGCAACCGTGGGTCTCCCGGTTTGAGAATACGATGGTAATTTGCATATTTCTAGACTTAAGCAAAACATGGCGTTAGAGGGTGAAAACTCCAAACAGCCCCCGAACATCCCTGAGGGTGGCACCAAAACCTCCCACGAGACATCCCCGTGGGTGGCACCAATACCTTTCACGGGACCAATGTAACTCATAAGAACTGACCCCACAGCCGCGAGTCTCCCGATTTGAGAGTACGACGGTAATTTGCATATATCTAGACTGAAGCAAAATATGGCGTTAGAGGGTGAAAACTCGAAATAGGGCCCGAACGGCCCCGTGGGTTGCACCAAAACCTCCCACGAGACTAATGTAACTCGTAGAAACTGACCCCGCAGCTGCGGGACTCCCTTTTTGAGAATACAATGGTAATTTGCATATTTCTAGAGTTAGGATTAAAAACATGGCGTTAGAGGGTGAAATCTCGAAACAACCCCCGAATGCCCCCATGGGTGGCACCAACACCTCCCACGGGGCCAATGTAACTCGTAGGAACTGACCCCGCAGCCGCGGGTCTCCCCGTTTGAGAATACAACGATAATTTGGATATTTGTAGACTTAGGCTTTAAAACATGGAGTTAGAGGGTGAAAACCCGAAACATCCCCCGAACGTCCCCGTGGATGGCACTAACATCTCCCACGGAATCAATGTAACTCGTAGGAACTGACCCCGTAGTTGCGGGTCTCCTGGTTTGAGAATATGATCGTAATTTGCATATTTCTAGACTTAGGCTTAAAAACATGGCATTAGAGGGTGAAAACTAAAAACAGCCCCCGAACAGCCCCGTGGATGGCACCAACACCTCCCACGGGACCAATGAAACTCGTAGGAACTAACCTCGCAGCTGCGGGTCTCCCAGTTTGAGAATACGATGCTAATTTGCATATTTCTGGACTTTGGCTTAAAAACATGGCGTTAGAGGGCAAAAACTAGTCCCTCGAACGTCCCCGTGGGTAGCACCAACACCTCACACGGGACCGATATAACTCGTCGGAACTGACCCCACAACCGCGGGTCACCCGGTTTGAGAGTAAGACGGTAATTTACATATTTCTAGACTTAAGCAAAACATGGCGTTAGAGGGTGAAAGCTCAAAATTTCCCCCTAACGTCCCCGTGGGTGGCACCAACACCTACCACGGGACCAATGTAACTCGTAGGAACTGACCCCACAGCCACGGGACTCCCAATTTGAGAGTACGAAGGTAATTTGCATATTTCTTGACTTAGGCTTATAAGCATGGCGTTGTAGGGTGAAAACTCAAAAAAAATCCCGAACGTCCCAGTGGGTGGCCCCAACACCTCCCACGGGACCAATGTAACTCGAAGTGACTGACCTCACAGCCGCGGGTCTCCCGGTTTGAGAGTACGACGGTAATTTGCATATTTCTAGACTTAAGAAAACCATGGCGTTAAAGGGCGAAAACTCAAAATAGCCCCCGAACGTCCCCGTGGGTGGCACCAACACCTACCACGGGACCAATGTAACTCGTAGGAACTGACCCCAAAGATGCGGGACTCCCGATTTGCGAGTGCGATGGTAATTTGCGTATTTCTTGACTTAGGCTTAAAAACATGGCGTTGTAGGGTGAAAACTAGAAACAACTCCCGAACGTCCCCGTGGGTGGCACCAACACCTCCCACGGGACCAATGTAACCCGTAGGAACTGATCCCGCAGCCGCGGGACTCTCGATTTTAGAATACGATCGTAATTTGCATATTTCTAGACTTAGGCTTAATAACATGACGTTAGAGGGTGAAAACACGAAACAACCCCCGAATGGCCCTGTGGGTGGCACCAACACCTCCCACGGGACCAATGTAACTCGTAGGAACTGAACCCGCAGCCGCGGGACTCCCGATTTGAGAATATGACGGCAATTTGAATATTTCTAGACTTAGGCTTAAAAACATAGCGTTAGAGGATGAAAACTCGAAATAGCCCTCGAACATCCCCGTGGTTGGCACCAACAATTCCTACGGGACCAATGTAACTCGTAGGAACTGACCCCTCAGCCGCAGGACCACGTTTTGAGATTACGACGATAATTTGCATATTTCTAGACTTAAGCTTAAAAGCATAGCGTTAGAGGATGAAAACTCAAAATAGCCCCCGAACGTCCCCGTGGGAGGCACCAACACCTACCACGGGAACAATGTAACTCGTAGGAACTGACTCCACAGCCGCGGGACTCCCGATTTGAGAATACGATTGTAATTTGCATATTTTAAGACTTAGGCTTAAAAACATGGCGTTGAAGGGTGAAAACTCTATACAGCCCCCGAACGTCCCCGTGGGTGGCACCAACACCTCCCATGGGACCAATGTAACTCGTACGAACTGACCCCACAACCGCGGGACTCCCGATTTGAGAGTGCGATGGTAATTTGCGTATTTCTTGACTTAGGCTTAAAAACATGGCGTTGTAGGATGAAAACTCGAAATAATTCCCGAATGTCCCCGTGGGTGGCACCAACACCTCCCACGGGACCAATGTAACTCGTAGGAACTAACCCCATATCCGCGGGACTCTCGGTTTGAGAATACGATCGTAATTTGCATATTTCTAGACTTAGGCTTAAAAACATTGCGTTAGAGGGTTAAACTCGAAAAACCCCCCGAACGGCCCTGTGGGTGGCACCAACACTTCCCACAGGACCAATGTAACTCGTAGGATTTGACCGCGCAGCCGCCGGACTCCCGGTTTGAGAATACGACGGTAATTTGCATATTTCCTGACTTAGGCTTAATAACATAGCGTTAGAGGGTGAAAACTCAAAATAGGCCCCGAACGTCCCCTTGGGAGGCACCAAAACCAACCACGGGACCAATGTAACTCGTAGGAACTGACCCCACAGCCGCGGGACTCCCGATTTGAGAGTAAGACGGTAATTGGCGTATTTCTTGACTTAGGCTTATAAACATGGCATTGTAGGGTGAAAACTCGAAACAATTCCTGAACGTCCCCGTGGGTGGCACCAACACCTCCCACGGGACCAATGTTACTCGTAGGAACTGACCCCGCAGCCGCGAGACTCCCGGTTTGAGAATACGATCGTAATTTGCATATTTCTAGACTTAGGCTTAAAAACATGGTGTTAGAGGGTGAAAACTCCAAACAACCCTCGAACGGCCCTGTGGGTGGCACCAACACCTCCCACGGGACCAATGTAACAAGTAGGAACTGACCCCGCAGTCGCGGGACTACCGGTTTGACAATACGACGGTAATTTACATATTTCTAAACTTAGGCTTAAAAACATATCGTTAGAGGATGAAAACTCGAAACAGCGCTCGAACGTCCCCGTGGTTGGCACTAACACTTCCCACGGGACCAATGTAACTCGTAGGAACTGACCCCGCAGCCGCGGGTCTCTCGGTTTAAGAATACAACGGTAATTTGGATATTTCTTGACTTAGGCTTAAAAATATGGTGTTAGGGGGCGAAAACTCAAAACAGCCCCCGAACGTCCTCGTGGGTGGCACCAACACCTCCCACGGGACCAATGTAACTCGTAGGATTGACCCCGCAGCCGCGAGACTCCTGATTTGAGAATACGATTATAATTTGCATATTTCAAGACTTAGGCTTAAAAACATGGCGTTGAAGGGTGAAAACTCTAAACAGCCCCCGAATCGCCCGGTGGGTGGCACCAACACCTCCCATGGGACCAATGTAACTAGTAGAACTGACCCCACAGCCGCGGAACTCCCGATTTGAGAGTACGATGGTAATTTGCGTATTTTTAGACTTTGGCTTAAAAACATGGCGTTGTAGGATGAAAACTCGAAACAATTCTCGAACGTCCCCGTGGGTGGCACCAACACCTCCCAAGGGACAAATGTAACTCGTTGGAACTGACCCCGCAACCACGGGACTCCCAGTTTGAGAATACGATCGTAATTTGCATATTTCTAGACTTAGGTTTAAAAACATGGCGTTAGAGGGTGAAAACTCGAAACAACCCCCGAACGGCCCTGTGGGTGGAACCCACACCTCCCACGGGACCAATGTAACTGGTAGGAACTGACCCCGCAGCCGCGAGACTCCCGATTTGAGAATACGTTTGTAATTTACATATTTCAAGGCTTAGGCCTAAAAACATGGCGTTGAAGGGTGAAAACTCTAAACAGCAACCGAACCGCCCTGTGGGTGGCACCAACACCTCCCATGGGACCAATGTAACTCGTAGGAACTGACCCCACAGCCGCGGGTCTCCCGGTTTGAGAATACAGTTGTAATTCACATATTTCTAGACTTAGGCTTAAAAACATGGCATTAGAGGGTGAAAACTCGAAACATCCTCTGAACGTCCCCGTGGGTGGAACTAACACCTCCCACGGGACCAATGTAACTCGTAGGAACTAACCCCGCAGCCATGAGATTCCCGGTTTGAGATTACGACGGTAATTTGCATATTTCTGAACTTCGGCTTAAAAACATGGCTTCGAAAGGTGAAAACTCAAAACAGCCCCCGAACCGCCCCGTGGGTGGCTCCAAAACCTCCCATGGGAACAATGTAACTCGTAACAACTGACCCCGCAATCATGGGTCTCCCGATTTGAGAATAAGACGGTAATTTGCATATTTCTAGACTTAGGCTTAGAAATATGGCAATAGAGGGTGAAAACTCGTAACAGCCCCCAAACGTCCCCATGGGTGGCACCAACACCTCCCACAGGACAAATGTAACTCGTAAGAACTGAACCCGCAGCCACGGGACTCTCGGTTTGACAGTACGACAGTAATTTGCATATTTATGAACTTAAGCAAACCATGGCGTTAGAGGGTGAAAAGTCAAAATTGCCCCCAAACGTCCCCGTGGGTGGCACCAACACCTACCACGGGACCAATGTAACTCGTAGGAACTCACCCCACAGCCGCGGGACTCCCGATTTGCGAGTACGACGGTAATTTGCGTATTTTTTTATTTAGGCTTAAAAACATGGCGTTGTAGGGTGAAAACTCGAAACAATTCTCGAACGTCCCCGTGAGTGGCACCAACACCTCCCACGGGACCAATGTAACTCGTAGGAACTGAACCCGCAGCCGCGGGACTCCCGATTTGAGAATACGATCGTAATTTGCATATTTCTAGACTTAGGCTTAAAAACATGGCGTTGTAGGATGAAAACTCGAAACAATTCCCGAACGTCCCCGTGAGAGGCACCAACACCTCCCACGGGACCAATGTAACTCGTTGGAACTGTACCCGTAGCCGCGGGACTCCCGGTTTGAGAATACGATCGTAATTTTCATATTTCTAGACTTAGGCTTAAAAACATGGCGTTAGAGGGTGAAACTCGAAACAACCTCCGAACAGCCCTCTGGGTGGCACCAACACCTCCCATGGGACCAATGTAACTCGTAGGAACTGACCCCGCAGCCGCGGGACTCCCGGTTTGAGAATACGACGGTAATTTTCATATTCCTAGACTTAGGCTTAAAAATATAGCGTTAGAGGGTGAAACTCGAAACAACCCCCGAACGGCCCTGTGGGTGGCACCAACACCTCCCACGGGACCAATGTAACTCGTAGGAACTGACCCTGCACCCGCGGGACTCCCGGTTTGAGAATACGACGGTAATATGCATATTTCTAGACTTAAGCTTCAAAACATGGCGTTAGAGGGTGAAATCTCGACGAGGCCCCCGAACATCCCCGTGGGTGGCACCAACACCTGCCACTGGACCAATGTAACTCGTAGGAATTGACCCCGCAGTCGTGGGAATCTCGGTTTGAGAATACGATGGTAATTTGCATATTTAAAGACTAAGGCTCAAAAACATGGCGTTAGAGGGTGAAAACTCGAAGCAGCCCCCGAACGGCCCCGTGGGTGGCACCAAGAACTCCCATGGCACCAATGTAACTCGTAGGAACTGACCCCACAGCCGCGGGACTCCCGATTTGAGAGTACGGTGGTAATTTGCGTATTTCTTGACTTATGTTTAAAAACATGGCGTTGTAGGATGAAAGCTCGAAACACATCTCGAACGTCCCCGTGGGTGGCACCAACACCTTCCACGGGACCAATGTAACTCGTAGGAACTGACCCCGCAGCCGCGGGACTCCCGGTTTGAGAATATGATCGTAATTTGCATATTTCTAGACTTATGCTTAAAAACAAGGCATTAGAGGGAGAAACTCGAAACAACCCCCGAACGGCCCTGTGGGTGGCATCATCACCTCCCACGGGACCAATGTAACTCGTAGGAACTAACCCCGCAGCCGCGGGACTCCCGGTTTGATAATACGACGATAATTTGCATATTTCTAGACTTAGGCTTAAAAACATAGCGTTAGAGGGTGAAAAGTCAAAATAGCCCCCGAACGTCCCCGTGGGTGGCACCAACACCTACCACGGGATCAATATAACTCGTAGGAACTAACCCCACAGCCGCGGGACTCCATATTTGAGAGTAAGATAGTAATTTGCATATTTGTTGACTTAGGCTTATAAACATGGCGTTGTAGGATGAAAACTCGAAACAATTCCCGAACGTCCCCTTGGGTGGCACCAACACCTCCCACATGACTAATGCAACTCGTAGGAACTGACCCCGCAGCCTCGAGACTCCCGGTTTGAGAATACGATCATATTTTGCATATTTCTAGACTTAGGCTTAAAAACATGGAGTTAGAGGGTGAAAACTCCAAACAACCCTCGAACGGTCCTGTGGGTGGCACCAACACCTCCCACGGGACCAATGTTGCTCGTAGGAACTGACCCCGTAGTCGCGGGACTGCCGATTTGAGAGTACGATGGTAATTTGCATATTTCTAAACTTAGGCTTAAAAACATAGCGTTAGAGGATGAAAATTCGAAACAGTCCTCGAACGTCCCCGTGGTTGACACCAACACTTCCCATGGGACCAATGTAACTCGTAGGAACTAACCCCGCAGTCGCGGATCTCCTGATTTAAGAATACAACGGTAATTTAGATATTTCTTGACTTAGGCTGGCGTTAGGGGGTGAAAACTCGAAATAGCTCCCGAACATCCCCGTGGGTGGCACCAACACCTCCCACGGGACCAATGTAACTCGTAGCAACTGACCCTTCAGCCGCGAGACTCCTGATTTGAGAATACGATTGTAATTTGCATATTTCAAGATTTTGGCTTAAAAACATGGCATCGAAGGGTGAAAACTCTAAATAGCCATCGAACCCCCTTGTGTGTGGCACCAACACCTCCCATGGGACCAATGTAACTCGTAGGAACTGACCCCACAGTCGCGGGACTCCCGATTTGAGAGTACGACGGTAATTTGCGTATTTCTTGACTTAGGCTTAAAAACATGGCGTTGTAGGGTGAAAACTCGAAGCAATTCCCGAACGTTCCCGCTGGTGGCACCAAAACCTCCCAAGGGACCAATGTAACTCGTAGGAACTAACCCCGTAGCCGCGGGACTCCCGATTTGAGAATACGATCGTAATTTACGTATTTCTAGACTAAGGCTTAAAAACATAGCGTTAGAGGATGAAAACTCGAAACAACCCTCGAACGTCCCCGTGGTTGGCACCAACACTTCCCACGGGACCAATGTAACTCGTAGGAACTGACCCCGCAGCCGTGCGATTCCCGGGTTGAGATTACGACGGTAATTTGCATATTTCTAGACTTAGGCTTAAAAACATGGCGTCAAAGGGTGAAAACTCAAAACAGCCCCCGAACCGCCCTATGGGTGGCACCAACACCTCCCATGGGACCAATGTAACTCGTATGAACTGACCTCGCAGCCGTGGGTCTCCTGGTTTGAGAATACGACGGTAATTTTCATATTTCTAGACTTAGGCTTAAAAATATGGCATTAGAGGGTGAAAACTCGAAACAGCCCCCGAACGTCCCCGTGGGTGGCACCAACACCTCCCACAAGAAAAATATAACTCGTAGGAACTGATCCCACTCTCGGTTTGAGAGTACGATGGTAATTTACATATTTATGAACTTAAGCAAACCATGGCGTTAGAGGGTGAAAACTCAAAATAGCCCCCGAACGTCCCCGTGGGTGGCACCAACACCTACCATGGGACCAATGTAACGTGTAGGAACTGACCCCACAGCCGCAGGACTCCCGATTTGCGAGTACGACGGTAATTAGCGTATTTCTTGACTTAAGCTTAAAAACACGGCATTGTAGGGAGAAAACTCGAAATAATTCCCGAACGTCCCCGTGGGTGGCACCAACACCTCCCACGGGACCAATGTAACTCGTAGGAACTGACCCCGCAGTCGTGGGACTCCCGGTTTGAGAATACGGTCGTAATTTGCATATTTCTAGACTTAGGCTTAAAAACATGGCGTTAGAGGGTGAAACTTGAAACAACCCCCGAACGGCCCTGTGGGTGGTACCAACACCTCCCACGAGACCAATGTTACTCTTAGGAACTGACCCCACAGCCGCGAGACTCCCGGTTTGAGAATACGACGGTAATTTGCATATTTCTAGACTTAGGCTTAAAAACATAGCGTTAGAGAGTGAAACCCGAAACAACCCCCGAACGGTCCTGTGGGTGGCACCAACACCTCCCACAGGACAAATGTAACTCGTAGGAACTGAACCCGCAGCCGCGGGACTCCCGGTTTGAGAGTACGACGGTAATTTGCATATTTCAAAACTTAAACAAACCATGGCGTTAGAGGGTAAAAACTCAAAATAGCCCACGAACGTCCCCGTGGGTGGCACCAACACCTACCACGGGACCAATGTAACTCATAGGAACTGACCCCACATCCGTGGGACTCCCGATTTGCGAGTACGACGATAATTTGCGTATTTCTTGACTTAGGCTTAAAAACATGACGTTGTAGGGTGAAAACTCGAAACAATTCCCGAACGTCCCCATAGGTGGCACCAACACCTCCCAAGGGACCAATGTAACTCGTAGGAACTGAACCCGCAGCCGCGGGACTCCCGGTTTGAGAATACAATCGCAATTTGCATATTTGTAGACTTAGGCTTAAAAACATGGCGTTAGAGGGTGAAAACTTGAAATAACCCCCGAACGGCCCTGTAGGAGGCACCAACACCTCCCACGGGACCAATGTAACTCGTAGGAACTGATCCCGCAGCCACGGGACTACGTTTTGAGAATATGACGTTAATTTATATATTTCTAGACTTAGGCTTAAAAACATAGCATTAGAGGATGAAAACTCGAAACAACCCTCGAACGTCCCCGTGGTTGGCACCAACACTTCCAATGGGACCAATGTAACTCGTAGGAACTGACCCCGCAGCCGCGGGTCTCCCGATTTGAGAATACAACAGTAATTTGGATATTTCTTGACTTAGGCTTAAAAATATGGCGTTAGGGGGTGAAAACTCGAAACAGCCCCCGAACATCCCCGTGGGTGGCACCAACACCTCCCATGGGACCAATGTAACTCGTAAGAACTGACCCTGCAGCCGCGAGACGTCCGGTTTGAGATTACGATTGTAATTTGCATATTTCTAGACTTAGGCTTAAAAACATGGCATTAGAGGGTGAAAACTCTAAACAGCCTCCGAACCACCCCGCGGGTGGCACAAACACCTCTCACAGGACCAATGTAACTCGTAGCAACTGAACCCGCATCCGCGGCACTCCCGGTTTGAGAGTACAAAGGTAATTTGCATATTTCTAGACTTAGGCTTATAAACATGGCGTTGTAGGGTGAAAACTCGAAACAATTCCCGAACGTCCCCGAGGGTGGTACCAACACCTCCCACGGGACCAATGTAGCTCGTAGGAACTGACCCCGCACCCGCGGGACTCCCGATTTGAGAATACGTTCGTAATTTGCATATTTCAAGACTTAGGCTTGAAAACATCGCGTTAGAGGGTGAAAACTAGAAACAACCCCCGAACGGCCAAGTGGGTGGCACCAACACTTCCCACGAGACCAATGTAACTCGTAGGAACTGACCCCTCAGCCGCGGGACTCCTGGTTTGAGAGTACGATGATAATTTGCATATTTCTAGACTTAGGCTTAAAAACATAGCGTTAGAGGGTGAAAACTCGAAACATACCTCGAACGTCCCCGTGGTTGGCACCAGCACCTCCCACGGGACAAATGTAACCCGTAAGAACTGACCACACAGACGCGGGTCTCCCGGTTTGAGAATACAACCGTAATTTGGATATTTCTTGACTTAGGCTTAAAAATATGGCGTTAGGGGGTGAAAACTCGAATCAACCCCCGAACGTCCCCGTGGGTGGCACCAACACCTCCCCCGGGACCAATTTAACTCGTAGGAACTGACCCCACCGCCGTGAGACTCCCGATTCGATAATACGAAGGTAATTTACATATTTCAAGACTTAGGCTTAAAAATAAGGCGTTGAAGGGTGAAAACTCTAAACAGCAACCGAACCGCCCCGTGGGTGGCACCATCACCTCACATGGGACCAATGTAACTCGTAGGAACTGACCCCACAGCCACGGCTCTACCGGTTTAAGAATACGACCGTAATTTGCATATTTTTAGAATGAGGCTTAAAAATATGGCATTAGAGGGTGAAAACTCGAAACATCCCCCGAACGTCCCCGTGGGTGGCACCAACACCTTCCACGCGACCAATGTAACTCGTAGGAACTGACCCCGTAGCTGCGAGACTCCCGGTTTGAAAATACGATGATAATTTGCATATTTCTCGACTTAGGCTTAAAAACATGACGTTGAAGGGTCAAAACTCGAAATAGCCCCCAAACGTCCTCGTGGGTGCCACCAACACCTCCCACGGGACCAATGTAACTCGTAGGAACTGACCTCGCAGTCGTGGGTCTCCCGGTTTGATAATACGATGGTAATTTGCATATTTCTAGACTTAGGCTTGAAAATATGGCAATAGAGGGTGAAAACTCGAAACAATTCCCTAACGTCCCCGTGGGTGGCACCAACACCTCCCACGGGACCAATGTAACTCGGAGGAACTAACCCCGCAGCCGCGGGACTCCTGGTTTCAGAATACGATCGTAATTTACATATTTCTAGACTTAGGCTTAAAAACATGGTGTTAGAGGGTGAAAACTCCAAATAACCCCCCAACGGCCCTGTGGGTGGCACCAAAAATTCCCACGGGACCAATGTAACTTGTAGGAACTGACTCCGTAGCCGCAGGACTGCCGGATTGAGAATATGATGGTAATTTGCATATTTCTAAACTTAGGCTTAAAAACATAGCGTTAGAGGATGAAAACTCGAAACAGCCCTCGAACGTCCCCGTGGTTGGCACCAACACTTCCCACGGGACCAATGTAACTCGTAGGAACTGACCTCACAGCCGCGGGTCTCCCGGTTTGAGAATACAATGGTAATTTGGATATTTCTTGACTTGTGATTAAAAATATGGCGTTGGTGGGTGAAAACTCGAAACAGCCCCCGAACGTCCCCGTGGGTGGCACCAATTCCTCCCACGGGACCACTATAACTCGTAGGAACTGACCCCGCAGCCGCGAGACTCTCGATTTGAGAATACGATTGTAATTTGCATATTTCAAGACTTATGCTTAAATACATGGACTTGAAAGGTGTAAACACTAAACAGCCCCCGAACCTCCCTGTGGGTGGCACCAACACCTCCCATGGGACCAATGTAACTCATAGGAACTGACCCCGCAGCCGCGGGACTCCCAGTTTGAGAATACGTTGATAATTTGTATTTTACTAGACTTAGGCTTAAAAACATGGTGTTAGAGGGTGAAAACTAAAAACAAACCGTCGAAGGTCCCCGTGGTTGGCACCAACACTTCCCACGGGACCAATGAAACTCGTAGGAACTGACCCCACAGGCGCGGGTCTCCCGGCTTGAGAATACGATCATAATTTGCATATTTCTAAAATTAGGCTTAAAAACATGGCATTAGAGGGTGAAAACTCGAAACATCCCCCGAACGTCCTCGTGGGTGGCAACAACACCTCCCACGGGACCAATGTAATTTGTAGGAACTGACCCCGCAGCCGCGAGACTCCCGGTTTGAGATTACGATGGTAATTTGCAAATTTCTAGACTTAGGCTTAAAAACATGGCGTTGAAGGGTGAAAACTTTAAACAGCCTCCGAACCGCCCCGTGGGTGTCACCAACACCTCCCATGGGACCATTGTAACTCGTAGGAACTGACCCCGCAGTCGTGGGTCTCCCGGTTTGAGAATATGATGGTAATTTGGATATTTCTAGACTTAGGCTTAAAAATATGGCATTAGAGGGTGAAAACTCGAAGCATCCACCGAATGTCCCCGTGGGTGGCACCAACACCTCTCACAGGACCAATGTAACTCGTAGGAACTGAACCCACAACCGTGGGACTCCCGGTTTGAGAGTACAAAGGTAATTCGCGTATTTCTAGACTTAGGCTTAAAAATATGGCATTAGAGGGTGAAAACTCGAAACAGCTCCCGAACCGCCCCGTGGGTGGCACCAACACCTCCTACGGGACAATGTAACTCGTAGGAACTGACCCCGCAACCGCGGGACTCCCGGTTTGAGAGTACAAAGGTAATTTGCATATTTCTAAACTTAGGCTGAAAAACATGGGGTTATAGGGTGAAAACTCGAAACAGCTCCCGAACCGCCCCATGGGTGGCACCAACACCTCTCACAGGACCACTGTAAATCGTAGGAACTGAACCCGCAGCCCCGGGACTCCCGGTTTTAGAGTACAAAGGTAATTTGCATATTTCTAGACTTAGGCTTAAAAACATGGCGTTAGAGCGTGAAAACTCAAAACAACCCCTGAACGGCCCTGTGGGTGGCACCAACACCTCCCACGGGACCAATGTAACTCGTAGGAACTGACCCCGCAGCCGCGGGACTCCCGGTTTGAGAATACTACGGCAATTTGCATATTTCTAGACTTAGGCTTAAAAACATAGCGTTAGAGGATGAAAACTCGAAACAGCTCTCGAACGTCCCCGTGGTTGGCACCAATACTTCGCACGGAACCAATATAACTCGTAGGAACTGACCCCGCAGTCGCGGGACTCCCGGTTTGAGAATACAACGGTAATTTGGATATTTCTTGACTTATGCTTAAAAATATGGCGTTAGGGGTTGAAAACTCGAAACAGCCCCCGAACGTACCCGTGGGTGGCACCAACACCTCCCACGGGACCAATGTAACTTGTAGGAACTGACCCTGTAGACGCGAGACACCCGATTCGAGAATATGATTGTAATTTGCATATTTCAAGACTTAGGCCTAAAAACATGACGTTGAAGGGTGAAAACTCTAAATAGAAACCGAACCGCCCCGTGGGTGGCACCAACACCTCCCATGGGACCAATGTAACTCGTAGGAACTGACCCCACAACCGCGGGTCTCCCGGTTTGAGACTACGATGGTAATTTGCATATTTCTAGACTTAGGCTTAAAAACAAGGCATTAGAGGGTGAAAACTCGAAACATCCAGCAAATGTCCCCGTGGGTGGCACCAACACCTCCCACGGGACCAATATAACTAGTAGGAACTTACCCCGCAGCCGCGAGACTCCCGGTTTGAGATTACGATGGTAATTTGCATATTTCTAGACTTAGGCTTAAAAGCATGGCGTTGAAGGGTGAAAACTATAAACAGCCCCCGAACCGCCCCGTGGGTGGCACCAACACCTCCCATGGGACCAATGTAACTCGTAGGAACTGACCCCGCAGCCGTGGGTCTCCCGGTTTGGTAATACGACGGTAATTTGCATATTTCTAGACTTAGGCTTAAAAATATGACATTAGATGGGGAAAACTTGAAACAGCCCCCGAACGTCCCCGTGGGTGGCACCAACACCTCCCACAGGACCAAAAGAACTCGTAAGAACAGACCCCGTAGCTTCGGGTCTCCCGATTTGAGAGTACGACGATAATTTGCATATTTCTAGACCTAGGCGTAAAAATATGGCGTTAGATGGTTAAAACTCGAAACAGCCCCCGAACATCCCCGTGGGTGGCACCAACACCTCCCACGGGACCAATATAACTCGTAAGAACTGACCTCGCAGCCGTGGAACTCCTGGTTTGAGAGTACGACGATAATTTGCATATTTCTAGACTTAGGATAAAAAACATGGCGTCAGAGGGTGAAAACTCAAAACAGCCCCTGAACCCCTCCGTGGATGGCACCAACACCTCCCACGGGACCAATGTAACTCGTAGGAGCTGACCCCGCAGTCGCGGGTCTCCCGATTTGAGAATACGATGATAATTTTCATATTTCTAGACTTAAGCAAAACATGAAGTTAAAGGGTGAAAACTCCAAACAGCCCCCGAACATCCCCGTGGGTGGCACCAACACCTCCCACGGGACCAATGTAACTCGTAGGAACTGACCCCGCATCCGCGGGACTCCCGGTTTGAGAATACGTTGATAATTTGCATATTTCTAGACTTAGTCTTAAAAACATGGTGTTAGAGGGTGAAAACTCAAAACAACCAGTCGAAGGTCCCCGTGGTTGGCACCAACACTTCCCACGGGACCAATGTAACTCGTAGGAACTGACCCCGCAGGAGCGGGTCTCCCGGCTTGAGAATACGATCATAATTTGCATATTTCTAGACTTAGGCTTAAAAACATGGCATTAGAGGGTGAAAACTCAAAATATCCCCGAAACGTCCTCGTGGGTGGCAACAACACCTCCAACGGGACCAATGTAACTCGTAGGAACTGACCCCGTAGCCGCGAGACTCCCGGTTTGAGATTATGATGGTAATTTTCATTTTCTGGACCTAGGCTTAAAAACATGGCGTTGAAGGGTGAAAACTCTAAACAGCCTCCGAACCCCCCCGTGGGTGGCACCAACACCTCCCATGGGACCATTGTAACTTGTAGGAACTGACCCCGCGGTCGTGGGTCTCCCGGTTTGAGAATACGATGGTAATTTGCATATTTCAAGATTTAGGCTTAAAAATATCGCATTAGAGGGTGAAAACTCAAAACATCCACCGAATGTCCCCGTGGGTGGCACCAACAACTCTCACAGGACCAATGTAACTCGTAGGAACTAAACCCATAGCCGCGGGACTCCCGGTTTGAGAGTACAAAGGAAATTTGCGTATTTCTAGACTTAGGTTTAAAAATATGGCATTAAAGGGTGAAAACTCAAAATAGCTCCCGAACCGCCCCGTGGGTGGCAACAACACCTCCCACGGGACCAATGTAACTCGTAGGAACTGACCCCGCAACCGAGGGACTCCCGGTTTGAAAGTACGAAGGTAATTTGAATATTTCTAAACTTAGGCTTAAAAACATGGGGTTAGAGGTTGAAAACTCGAAACAGCTCCCGAACCGCCCCGTGGGTGGCACCAACACCTCTCACAGGACCAATGTAACTCGTAGGAACTGAACCCGCCGCCACGGGACTCCCAGTTTTAGAGTACGAAGGTAATTTGCATATTTCTAGAATTAGGCTTAAAAACATGGCGTTAGAGCGTGAAAGCTCGAAACAACCCCCGAACGGCCCTGCGGGTTGCACCAACACCTCCCACGGGACCAATGTAACTCGTAGGAACTGATCCCGCAGCCGCAGGACTCCCGGTTTGAGAATACGACGGTAATTTGCATATTTCTAGACTTAGGCTTAAAAACATAGCGTTAGAGGATAAAAACTCGAAACAGCTCTCGAACGTCCCCATGGTTGGCACCAATACTTCCCATGGGATAAATGTAACTCGTAGGAACTGACCCCGCAGCCGCGGGTCTCCCGGTTTGAGAATACAACGATAATTTGGATATTGCGTGACTTATGCTTAAAAATATGGCGTTAGGGGGTGAAAACTCGTAATAGCCCCCGAATGTCCCCGTGGGTGGCACCAACACCTCCCACGGGACCAATGTAACTCGTAGGAACTGACCCCGTAGCCGCGAGACTCCCGATTTAAGAATATGATTGTAATTCGCATATTTCAAGACTTAGGCCTAAAAACATGACGTTGAAGGGTGAAAACTCTATATAGCAACCGAACTACCCCATGGGTGGCACCAACACCTCCCATGGGACCAATGTAACTCGTAGGAACTGACCCCACAGCCGCGGGTCTCCCGGTTTGAGAATAGAATGGTAATTTGCATATTTCTTGACTTAGGCTTAAAAATATGGCATTAGATGGTGAAAAATCGAAACATCCCCCAAACGTTCCCGTGGGTGTCACCAACACCTCCCACGGGACCAATATAACTCATAGGAACAGACCCCGCAGCTGCGGGTCTCCCGATTTGAGAGTACGACGGTAATTTGCATATTTCTAGACTTAGGCGTAAAAATATGGCGTTAGATGGTTAAAACTCGAGACAGCCCCCGAACATCCCCATGGGTGGCACCAACACCTCCCATGGGACCAATGTAACTCGTAGGAACTGACTCCGCATCCGTGGGTCTCCCGGTTTGAGAATACGACGGTAATTTGCATATTTCTAGACTTAGGCTTAAAAATATTACATTAGATGGTGAAAACTCGAAACATCCCCCGAACGTCCCCGTGGGTGGCACCAACACCTCCCACAGGACCAATGTAACTCGTAGGAACTGAACCCGAAGCCGCAGGACTCCCAGTTTGAGAGTACGAAGGTAATTTGCATATTTATAGACTTAGGCTTAAAAACATGGCGTTAGAGGGTGAGAACTCGAAACAGCTCCCGAACCGCCCCGTGGGTGGCACCAACACCTCCCACGGGACCAATATAACTTGTTGGAACTTACCCCGCAACCGCAGGTCTCCCGATTTGAGTATACGAAGGTAATTTTCATATTTCTAGACTTAGGCTTAAAAATATGGCGTTAGATGGTTAAAACTCGAAACAACCCGCGAACATCCCCGTGGGTGGCACCAACACCTCCCACGGGACCAATATAACTCGTCGGAACTGACCTCGCAGCCGCGGGACTCCTGGTTTGAGAGTACGACGATAATTTGCATATTTCTAGACTTAGGATAATAAAGATGGCATTGGAGGGTGAAAACTCAAAACAGCCCCCGAATTGCCCCGTGGATGGCACCAACACCTCCCACGGGACCAATGTAACTCATAGGAACTGACCCCGCAGTCGCTGGTCTCCCGATTTGAGAATACGATGATAATTTGCATATTTCTAGACTTAAGCAAAACCATGGCGTTAAAGGGTGAAAACTCCAAACAGCCCCCGAACGTCCCCGTGGGTGGCACTAACACCTCCCACGGGACCAATGTAACTCGTAGGAATTGACCCCGCAGCCGCGGGACTCCCGATTTGAGAATGCGTTGATAATTTACATATTTCTAGACTTAGGCTTAAAAACATGGTGTTAGAGGGTGAAAACTCAAAAAAACCCGTCGAAGGTCCCCGTGGTTGGCACCAACACTTCCCACAGGACCAATGTAACTCGTAGGAACTGACCCCGTAGGCGTGGGTCTCCCGGTTTGAGAATACAACGGTAATTTGGATATTTCTTGACTTGGGCTTAAAAGTGTGTCGTTAGATGGTGAAAACTCGAAATATCCCCCGAACATTTTTGTGGGTGGCACCAACACCTCTTACGGGACCAATGTAACTCGTAGGAACTCACCATTCAGTCGAGGGACTCCCGATTTGAGAATACAATGGTAATTTGTATATTTGTAGACTTAGGCTTAAAAACATGGCGTTAGAGGATGAAACTCGAAACAACCCCCGAACGTCGCCGTGGGTCGCACCAACACCTCCCACGGGACAAATGTAACTCGTAGGAACTGAATTCACAGCCGCGGGATTCCCAGTTTGAGAATACGATGATAATATGCATATTTCTAGACTTAGGCTTAAAAACATGGCATTAGAGGGTTTAAACTCGAAACATCCCCCGAACGGCCCCGTGGGTGGCACCAACACCTCCCACGGGACCAATGTAACTCGTAGGAACTGACCCCGCAGTCGCGAGTCTCCCTCTTTCAGAATGCGTCGATAATTTGCATATTTCTAGACTTAAACAAAACATGGCGTTAGAGGGTGAAAAATCGAAACAGCCCCCGAACGTCCCCGTGGGTGGCACCAACACCTCCTACGGGACCAATGTAACTCGTAGGAACTGACCACGCAGCCCAGGGACTCCCGATTTGAGAATACAACGATAATTTTCATATTTCTAGACTTAGGCTTAAAAACATGGCGTTAGAGGGTGAAAACTCAAAACAACCCCCGACCGTCCCCGTGGGTGGCACCAACACCTCCCACGGGACCAATGCAACTCATAGGAACTGATCGCGCAGCCGCGAGACTCCCAGTTTGAGAATACAACGGTAATTTGAATATTTCTAGACTTAAGCAAAGCATGGCGTTAGAGGGTGAAAACTCGAAACGGCCCCCGAATGGCCCCTTGGGTGGCACCAACACCTCCCACGGGACCAATGTAACTCGTAGGAACTGACCCCATAGCCGTGGGTCTCCCGATTTGAGAATACGACGGTAATTTGCATATTTCTACTTGGTTACTGATAGTTTTAACTCATATATGCAATTTTTCAGCTTGATTAATTTTTTTGTAAAACTACTTGGTTACTGTTTTTTTTTATGTATCCTATCATTCGTAGGATTTTTGCACGCGGAACAAACGAAGGAGGCAATGGTCTAAAGCATAAAGAATGTTTATATGTTGTGGACATTCAGGATTTTGTTTTTTGTGTTACATCCGTGCGGGATTTTGTTATTTAGTTTTATGGCCGTATGGTCTTTTATAATTTGATTGTTGAATTTTATTTCCGTACAGGCTTTATAATAAGTAGGATTTACATTTACAAGTTTTTGAATGTCAAGAAAATAGAGGAAACTCTGCCCAGTTTTTTTTTTGGTCTGTGAATTATGAAGACGTGTAATATTTGTAAGTTTGTATATATATTTGTTTATTAACAACGCTCTCGATTCGCAATTTGTGATTTTTTTAATTGTTTTGCCAATAATAAATATTTGTAACACCTCGTACGCGTCCAACGTTACACGTAGCAACTGATGGTGCACTCACAGGGCCCCCAATTTTAGGATTGGACCAAAAAAATACATATTTTTTAATTATAGTTAAATATGGTCATGGAATTTGTCCATGGCCATTTTTTTTATCACGCATAAATATGGTCGCGGCCAAAGTCCACGACCATTTTTTTCGTCACGATTGTGGGTCACGGACTTGGGCCGCGACCATTTTTTTTATTTTTTTTTTGTCACGGTTGTGGGTCGCGGACTTTGGCTACGATCAATTTGTCACGGTTGTGGGTCACGGATGAGAATCGCGACCAATTTGTTTTATATTTTTTTGTCACGGTCATGAGTTGCGAACTTCGGCCACGACCAATTTGTCACGGTTGTGGGTCACTGATGAGGGCCGCCACCATTTTTTTAAAAAAAATTTGTCACGGTTGTGGGTCGCGGACTTTGGCCGCGACCAATTTGTCACGGCCGTGGGTCACGGATGAGGGTCGCGACCCGTCACGACATGAGTCACGGCCTAAGTCCGCGACCATTTGCCATGACCCCTCTCGGTCGTGACCATTTTTTGGTCACGAACTTGGGTCGCGACCCAAGAAAATGGTCACGCCCGAAATGGTCACGGCCCAAGTGTGCGATGCACAGTTTTGGTCAGGGATTTTGGCCGTGACCAATCGCCAGTTTTGGTGTAGTGCAAGTGGGCAGAGGCCATTTCTCTATGGAGGGTGACTGCCAAATTGGTATCCCAGTTTATCAAAGAATATATCATATGCAGTTTTGGTATACCCAAAGTGATTCTACTAGACAATGGGAAATAATTCGTATGTAAGGAGATGACACTTCTCACTGATAAGTATAAAATTGTGCATAACAGCTCAAACATCTTCTATTTAAAAGGAAACGGCCAGGCAGAGGACACCAATAAAATCTTGATCAATATCTTGAAAAATATGCTAGAAGACATGCTCCTGATAAGAAGCTACCCATGGTGCTATGGGCCTATCGCACTTTAAAGAGAAAGACGACCGGGTTTAATCCATTCTCAGTTGTGTATAGGGCTGAAGCTGTCCTATTTATGGAACTAGCAGTACCCTCCACTAGGGTCACTCTAAGCAATGGACTCATCCCTGACCCATGGCACGTGTAGTTGGAGGCGGTGGATGAGCACAAATATAAGGCAAGGGAAAACTTCAAAGTTTACACCCAACAGCTGTCCAGAGCTTATAAAAATCTAGTCAAGCCCACGAGACTTGGTACTCGAGCATCTACTCATCACCTCTACAGCATGTCAGTGTCGAAATTAAAACCCAACTAGTAAGGCCCCTTTGTGGTGAGAGGGGTATGGAAGTCAAAATACTTCCAGATTTCAGAGCCGGAGAGCAATTGTCTCCAATCCATTTACTTTAAGTGGATAAAGAGGTACTATGCCTATTTTTGTTAAAATTCATTACTGTAATAGAATCTGAGCGATTTGCTCTCATACTAGATTTTTTTTTTTTTTGTAAAAACATGATGCCATCTTATAAACAATAAACAATAGAAAAGAAATGAATATTAACACTTTTGATCATTGTTGATGTTTGTTTTGATTGCTTACCTACTGTATGAGGTAGACCCAACATAATATTTTTTTTCTTTAGAAATGCTCTCTACTAGGCTAAAAGAGGGTGCATGAAAAAAGTGGAACTTTTCTCGTTACACGTTGGGGGGGCGGGGGGGTAAAACCATCTTAAGAGAAAGTATATTGAGAAAAGTCCTCCCAAACATAAATAGTCTTTATTTTTTGTAACTAACCATTGGGAGGATATCCGGCAAGTTACAATTTTTTTTTAAAAGATTTATAGCCTAGAGAACAAATTTCAACCTCTCTTCCTAAAGAAATGGTTTGCGTGACCAGTTCAATGGAAATGTGGAGAAGGAGTCCAAACCCCCCTCCCTAATATTTTAGGAACTTGAAATCTCTTAAGAAAAATGTAGAGCAAGGACCCCATAGACCAGGGGCTATTCTAACTTTTAAGAAAAAGGGAGAAAAGAATCAGTTATTATGTAATAATTTTTAATTGGCAAAGTTTCTTTTGTAACATAACCTAAAGGAAAGAGATGGTGTTACCCCCCTCTAATCTATTCCTTATGAACACACATAATAATGTGTAAGATTACCCCCCATAGACATAGGGGGAAACTCCCAAATAGGAACTTACCCAGATAACATGTAAACATCCCGTAGTAATAGAGAGATGTGCTAAAAAAATGTGTATATGTATATAACTTGCCCAGATTAATGCAAGTACCCCACAACATATGGGGAAACTTAAATTGACCAAATGTTTGAAGAAAGATAGAGAAGGGCTTATTAAATAGATGCCAAAAGTATAGATAGAGGTAGAGAAAAACAAAAAGTGCAAGAGAAGAAGAACATTGTTTTTCTCATTCACATAGGATCAGTTCTTTACATATGGAAAGAAAAAATAGTACATGGTAAGAAATAGCGTATCCACTAGAAATAACAAAAACAAGTCATCGCGGGTGAGGGTACCGACATATGATGGACCAGCCTCTTGCACGAACTCCTCCTCTAGCCTGGCTAGCTTGGCCTCATCCTGCTGGCCCCGAATCCTCGCAGACTCAGCCTGACGCTGCTCAATCCTAGACTCTCTAGACGTGTGAAGTCTCACCATCTTTCGAAAGGGAATTATTAGAAAATGATGAACTCCAACATCAAGATGATCTAGCTGAAAATGATAGAATTGTTGTAAATCACATAGCTCATCCAAAAATAATAAGGTGGAGGGACTAGTCAGCTCAGCAGGAGAAGTATCCAAGAAGTCATGAATATGGATAGCAAGACCCTTCAGGTTGAACACACTGAGGCTATCAATATGAAGTACACTTTGTGATGTGAATGTCTCAGGATGATGCTCTAAAATCAAATCTAGGATCTGGCGCTCATGTGTCCTGAAGTGTCTTGACCGCTCCCCATGACACAATCAACTCATAAAAGCTGCAGGAGCCTCTACCTCAGCATCACCATCTGAATAGCGTGACTCTATATCGGAGGGAAAAAAATAAGAATCCCCGCCAGAATCATCATCACCGGCTGTAGAAGTGGCCTCAGAAATCTGATCCCCCTTATTAGCTGCCCCAGTAGACTCACTAATAAGATCCTAAAAACAAGTGTCCATGATGAGTTAAAAGAAAAATAAGACAAGGACAATTGTATCTAAACTCTAAAAAGTTATATGATAGATGCTTACCCTAAAGCTCAAGGGGGTGAGTATGCTGCCACCTGTGTGAAGGGAGTCAGTCGAATGGGGGATGTCAGGCTAAGCATAAGAAATAGCAAAGAACAATATCAGTATGCCTCATAAGTTAAAAAAAGGTGGTTATAAAACTAAACATTTAATAGTAACTTGGGTATAACAGTCGAATACTTGAGGATTACGCAATATAGCACTCTCTGTCTGCTCCACAGCTACTAGAGTAGCAACCTCACTAACCTGAAAACAATGAAACAAGGGTGAAGGTGAGAGCACTTTCATAGTAAAGGCAAGAAGAAAAAGGAGAAATAGAAAAGAGGGAAAGTTATAACAATATAATACCTCCCCTAAAGCTATCTCTCCAAGATGCTCCACAGTTAGCAGAGCAACAACCTCACTAACCTGAAAATAATGAAATAAGGGTGAAGGTGAGAGAACTTGCACTGTAAAAAAAAAGAAATAGAAAAAAGGGAAAGGTATGACATTATAATACCTCCCCCACATCTATTTCTCCAAGAGGCTCCACAGTTATCGGAGCAACAACCTCACTAACATGGAAACAATGAAACCTGGGTGAAGGTGAGAGAATTTGCATAGTAAAAGCAAGAAGAAAAAGGAGAAATAGAAAAGGAGAGAGGGTATGATAGTATAGTACTCTCTCACATCCATCTCTCCAACATGCTCTACAGTTACCGAAGCAGCTGTCTCGCTAGCCTGGAAACAACGAAATAAGGGCAGAGGTAAGCATATTTGAATAGTACAAGCAAGAAGAAAATTTGGAAGTGGAAAATAGGGAAAGGCGTGATAGTTCAATACCTCTTCCGTAGCTATCCCCCAATGCATTTTGCAGTCATTGGAATGATCGCAACACTAACCTGAGAACAGGGAAATAGGTAAGTGTTAGCAAACATTTGCACAATATAAGTATATTTAAAAAAAATAAGCAAACCAAGTATTTACATGGATAGCTTCATCTGAAGAGCTAGTCGGGAGCCCCGTGGCAATGGGGGAAGAAATAGTAACAGGTTCGGCAGACAAGGGAACCTCGGCTATGCTGACCTGGTGATAAAATTCAAAAAAGGGTTATACCAGTTAAAAGAGTGGTACAAAAATGACTACTCTCATATAAGAGATATATGATACTTGGGTAATTACCTCCGCAGCAGTCAAGAGGGGCGCTGCCAGTGGTGCTTGAGGGATTACCTTTGCAACACTCTCCACGGTCATGATAGACAAAGAAGACTCTACAAAACTAGCCTATAAATGAAGAGAAAGATGCAAGGGTTAGAAAATCGTTTACCTAATGAGAACAAGCATATAGAAAAGTCCATAGATCCATAAAAAATAGTTACTAGGAAAGGCACTATGATAAGACCCTCGCTGGAAGCAGCAAGGAAGGGTGACTCATCTAAAGTAGGGGCTACTAGAGGAATAGTAACACGAGGCACTGATAAAGTGGTATCATTAACCAATTGAGGAAAAAGAGAAAATAACTTGTCAGTATAAGCTAGCCAGAAAAATAATAGGCAGAAGGTTAGTAGAATACCTGGGCCTCATCTAACGAAGAAGGTGAAAATTAGCACAACAGGGGATGTAGTAGTAACCTGAAGATCATAAAAGTATTAGAAAATCTTATTATCATAACCACGGGAAAAGAATTTACCAGTACCTCAATAAAAAAAGAAACCTATGAAATAGGCTCAGATGTTGAAGCCACAATAAATACTGGCCCATAATGGATAGGTTGTACCAAAGGCCTAATATCCATTGAAATGTAGACTCGAGGGATAAGAATCCTCCCTGAGGGGGATAACCCCAGAACAATGGTCTCAAGAAAAGGGAGAGTCTCTCCTATGGAAGAGAGACCAAGAGATGCGGGGACCTGGGGAATGAAAATTAACAAATGGTATAAGCATTATAGGCATAGTAATAAAAAATAAATAGGGGACAATAGAACAAGCAGACCTCTAAAAATAAGGAACTTAGGGGCTCAGCTTCAGAAGTGCTCGCTACAGAAGCATGAAAAGATAAAGTGGCAAGACTAGAGGGCATAATCCTCAGCAATCATAAACAGATAGAGAACACAAGGGAAAAAAGATCAAAAAAGAAAAAGAAAAGATGAGACAGTGAGGTTGATCATTTAAAGGAAATCAGAGAAATACTTAAGCAGAAGAAGGGGTCACAGAAGAGACCCTGGTGCTAGTAGGATGCACCGATGAAAGGTGTAAGAAAATTAGACATATGACACTCAGTAAGGAAAGTTTAAATAAATACTATTAAGGCTCTAAAGGCCATTGGAGGAAATAACAAACCTCTCTATAGAGACCTCTGGAGGAAATAAGCATAGAATTCCTATCCCACTGGAAAGGAGCACGAGGATGTGGAGGAGATGAATGGTCACTCGCCTCAACAGAATTACCCTGTGAAAGCATTGTAATAATTTTTTTTATTAAATAAATCAATGATGAAAGGATAAGAAAATCATATGCATAAAAGTACTTGGTAAAGAAAGACTTTCAATAGCAACTCCCGCAGTCTGACCATATGGAAGAGGCCTAGTAACATAACTAGTCCTCGATGGAGAATGCGGTGTTTCATTATCACTGGAAGACTCCCTCAAAACTGATAACAAAGCACAAGTGTCAGTAGTGCCTTCACCATGGAAATTCAAACCATCCACATCATTCAAAGAAGAACTGTGATCATCTTAGGAAGATGTGCTTACATAGTCAATTAGTTCCTCTTCAAATAAAGGGTATGGGGAACTAGTAGGTGAAACTCCGTAAGAGCTAGTTTCACTAAGTAAATATTATTTGTATCTAGTACCTTTTGCAACCGGAATAAATCTGATTAGTGTCTCCTACGATGAGAAGCCCAAAGCCTCATAACCTCACTCCCAAACAGTCCTATAGGTCTCCTCTACCCCAAGATCATCGATATCTAACCCCTGGTCTAGTTTGGATGGAGCAACAACATCAACATCAACCCCCTTCTTCTTTTTACCAGCTCTAGTCCTCACTGGAGAAGGGGGAGAGGGAGCAGCAATAAAGTTTGACACATCTTTATTTAGGTGTTTTCTATTACTCACTGTAGGAGCCTTGGCCTTTATTTTACCTTTAGATTAGCCTTTAGATTTGGTAGGATACAACTCAGTTTTCTTTAGCTGGGTGGACTCATCGAGAAGGGGTTTCACTAAGATGGGAACAACTTGGTCCAAGGGTGTTTGGGTGTAGTGATAAGATGCCAAGTTTCCTTATGAGTTCTTTTGATTAAAAATCGAGCCCTGATATACTTGGTGGGAATGGTCTCATGTGGAGTTCCGACCATGCAGTTTTGAATAAGAAGGAATTACCACTAACATAACAGGAACTGGGAGGAAGTGAAAGAAGGTAGGAGATCATGGGGAGCCACATATAATCCCCCCAAGTGGCTCACCCTATGGAAAATCCCTTCAAAATTAAAGTTCCTACAAGCCTCCAAGTACAACTCTGAAGGGTCGTTGCTCGAAAGATAGGTAGGGGTGTGAATGCCCTGGTCTTAACCAAATTGCCTCCTCACATATTTCGAGTGATAGAACTCACCACCCTGACCCAGATCTGTCAAAAAAGGAAGAAAACCCAGTATTAACATCTATACCACATTGATGTGTGGGAAGGAAGAGAAAGTCTCCACATCTGAAGGGCAATAGAAAGTGACACCATCACCTGGGAAATATAGCCAGCTAAAAGTGCCATCGGGGCAATTGCTATAAGGGTGAAAATAGGAATCCTGAATATTATCAATCAAACACACCCGGGGTTTCTTTGAGCCTTCTTGTGCCATCTCATAAGGTGAGAAACATTGATGTGACAGTCCCTTGCCTCTGGGGATAAACTGTGGAAAATGTTTAAAAAGGAAAGCCATCAAAATAAGATAGTTACAAAAATTTGAGGCATTATAGAGATCGAAAGATCTTTTGACATCTACATGACTAAGATCTAAGCAAATATAGAAGGAACCAAGGGCCAGAACAGTAAGGGGTACCATCCACCCTCGTGCTAGTCGCACAGCTAGTCTAAGAAGCAGATCACGAGGAAAATCTTATGGTTTGCCTTGGAATAAGGATCTACTCAGACATGTAATTATAAATGAGGCTAAGTGTGAAGGGGAATGGAGTTTGGGGCTATCATGAATTTTGAGAACCCTACTAGAAGTTTCCCCCTTAGGGTCCTACTCAAAATCCTTAAACCAATACCTCTACCATTTGTCAAAGGAGTGTTTGGTAAGATCGGTCACATTAATGACCTCATATTTAGAGCACTCAATAAGGGATGAATACATCCCTTCCACCGTCTCCTGTTCGAGGGGTCCTCATAGCCATAAGTAAAATCATGTCCACCTAGATAAGGAAGGGAAAATAACTCGCAAATATCCTTCAGGGTAATAGTGAACTCACCCTATCTAGTTACAAAAGTATGAGATTCCCTGCTTCAACGAGAGAGAAAAAGATTGAGGGTGATGGTGCCATGTTTATCCATAATGCAATATTTCAAACTATCAACTACGATCAGAAGGCCAAGTCCCTGAAGAAAGACTTATACGAAGGGGTATTAAGAATATGAGCAATTTAAGCAGCCCACTCTTCAGTGGCACCTCCCCCAGCTTTGATTTCAATGTTAAAATAAGGAAAATCACCACGGTCCACTCTAACCCTAAGGATAGAATCATGAGGAATAATAGGAGAATCAGTAAACTCAATTAAACCCACATGGGTTTTCTCAACAATATTGGAAACAAATTTCCCTTCAAACTTTGCAAGAGAGGTGATAAATCTATGTTGTGGCCCCAAAATTAGGTGAACGACGATATAGGCCAAAATCCCTTCCATGAGAAGTACGCATATAATCTTGGTAAGACTAAGAAATGGAGAAAGTGGATGAATAACCCCCAGAAACAAAACGATTTGAGTGAGGAATCAACAGTGGCAGAAATCCTATGCGAGGAACACCAACAAAAATGCGGTGCGAGGAACCCCCAACATAATTTGTAAGCGAGGGAGGAACCCTTAGTAGTTTGGGTTCTAAGCGAGAAACTCTCAATATCTCTCATAGGCGAGGAACCTCTAAAAAAATTTTCTTTTAATGAGGAAACCTCAACAGAAGCCTTAGATGATTAACCCTTGACGATTTGGGTCCTTGGTGAGAAACCCTCAGAAAAAACCCTCAGTGAGGAACCCTCAACAAACAAGGAGCCCAAGGCTAAAGAGAGAACAGACGAGGAGCCTCCACCAGCTTAAATTGGATACGAGGAACCCCCAATAGAAATCCCAAAGGAGTAACCCCCAGTGGACTGGCTCAGCGAGGAACACATATTAGAAACCAACACCGAGGAACCCTTAACAAGTGAGGGACCCTTAGTAACAGCAGCCCGAAAATCAGATTGCCCACCAACAGCAAATGAGGAATCCTGATCAAAACCCTCAACAAGCGAGGAAACCTCAACCATTGAGGAACCCTAAGCAAAATCCATTACCTCAGATGAGGACCCCTAGTGTCTAGGGCCTTGGAAGATGAAGTTCCCGGTCGCGAGAAACCCATGTCAGTGCCTGTGACAGAAATCAGGTCAGCAGACTTGGTGGAAATAAAGGGGGTTTAGATGGTGGTTATAGTGGTGGTTTCGGTAGCTACCACCATGGATACAGTGATTGAAATGGGTAAAGAGCCTATCACGATGGGAATGACGATGGTAGCAATGTTCAAAGAAGCATTGGGTGATGATGAAGCCATTGATGGTGTTTTGCAGAAGCTTGAAAGAAAAAGTTATGGAATTTTTTGAATTTCTTTTAGTAAAAATCTCAAGGCTCTGTGAATGTTTTGAGAACTTTGTAAAATTAGAAATTTTTATTCAAAAAATGGCTTTTATCTGAAAATAGGAAAATGTGTGGGAATACCAAAATGTTAGCAGATATTTTTCCCCAAATGATGAGGTGATAGTTCCCATGTTAACACATGGTTCCTTAAGACCCTAAACCAGGAATAAAGGGACAGTGTATTTAATAACCCTAGGGGTAATGATGACGAAGTCCTAGGGTTCTAAAATTTTTGTTTTTAAAGTTGAATCGATAATGTTAAAATCTTTTTAGTTTACCTAACACAAAAGACTTTGCAGGAGGGGCTAATATAGATGGGTGTTTTGCTTTGCTGACTAGAATTGGGCAAGAGACCCCTCCATCCCTTATGCAATGAGATTTGGATGAGGGACCCCTCCAGTCCTCCTGTAATGATATTTGGGTGAGAGACCTCTCCATCCCTCCTGCAATGAGATTTGGGTGAGGGACCCCTCCAACCCTTCTTCAATGAGATTTGGGTGAGGAACCCCTTCAACCCTCTGACAATGAGATTTGGGCGAGGGACGCACCAGCCCCCCTAATGAAATTTGAAGAGTGCTCAATATGTGTGTGTTCTCTTTCAAACCATTTTTTAATCAAAAAATTATCCAACTTTTAATTAAGCAGCAAACCAAGTTGTGAAAACCCAATTCTTACTTTAAACCAGTTTTATCTTGATTAATCCTAAACATGCATCTAATGATTAAAGTAAGTAAAGTAAAGCAAAGAATAATCACAACGCGGGATGTACGAGGAAAAAAGCCAAAATGGGAAAACAACCTCGAACGGCCCAAGCCAGACAATCACTATGAACAATGGTTTTACAAAGACAGATTAGCCTTACACTAAGACTCGATCCCCACGGGTCTTGACACTCCTTCTGATCTTCAATTGTTCTTTAATAGTGCCCACGCAAAAATTTCGTATTCTATGATCTCTATCCACAACACACGCATCCATGTATGTCTCGGTGTCCACCAATAAGGCTTTGATTCGTCTACGATGTTGAATAAGAAGTCCTTCTCTTTTCTTCACCGCAAAACCCTTTTGTGTTCAATGTGTTGAACAAACAACTTTGGTGCCGCAAAATCACTTTAACATATAAGAATGATAACTCGGATCTTTGCAAACTCTAAGGATGTGTTCAAGCCTTTTAAACCTTAGAAAACATGTGCAAACAAGGTTCTGGTTCGTAAAACTATTTTCCAGAAATCACACATTCGAAACTATGATGAAAACACTATTTAAATAGGATTTAAATGCCGCCTCGAAAAACATGTCATTCGAATGACTTGAGGAACTCGTTCAAGCGACATCCCATCTCGTTCGAACGATATTGGATGTCGTTTGAACGACAACGCGAAAGTTTGAATTTTTGACTTTTTGTTTAAAACATCTCTTCCGATGAGAGATCCAAAAATGTCAAACTCTTTTACGAGCTTATCATCATAAAACGTAGTGTAAACCTTTAAAACACTTTTAAAACATTTAAAAATATTTTTCTTTATAAAAATTACATCATTATCTTTTATAAAATAATTTCGAGCACCATTAATTATACACATTCATACTTGAGTGATCTCGGAATCAAATTAACTTTAAAGACGATTAAACTTGAACCAATTAAACGTCGACATGATTAATTCTTTGAAGCTTTGCCGCAACGTCTTCAATTTCTTCAATACGACATATGCCAAGTGGGATAGTGACAAAATAAAAATCTCCCTATGACATATTACAAACACAGTTTTGTTCACGAAATTAAGTCAAAACAATACAAGGACTCAATTGGAAATTTATGTCCTTACAAATTTTCCCCTTTGACTATTTCGGGACAAAACTAAACCAGTGAAATGCCTAATCGGGCCGTCAAGCCGTATGACGCCTAAATCCTATCCCATAAACCCAAAATCAAAAATTGCAGGACACGGACTAGAATATGTAGCACCGGCAAGCATGAACTGTCTGAATGTGATGTAGATTTGAAATCTCGAATCGCTGAAGCATACCTACACACATGAAACAGACAAACAAATACCAAGTGAAGTATGGAGGAACAAATGATACCAATTTATATTTCTAATAAGAACAAATCATTTGAATCATGTGAGCAATGATTTGATACCAATTTGAAACAAATATAATCAGACAAAATATAAATCCAGATATCAATAGAAACTCTCAACAAAATCTCCCCCTACATCACATACATCTTTCTCCCTTTTTGTCTCGAATAGACAATCTGGTGAAAAGATAAACCAATTTGAAATATCTAGCATGAGAATATAAACCAAACCGAATCAATGTGAAATCGCTATATAATCATGAAACAACCAGCTAAATATGATCAAGTAATGACAAATAAGTAGCTAAGAACCTGCATATAAACCAAACAAACTAAAAAATCCTTCAGCAGTACCAAAAAATATACCAATTTGAACAAAAGGACTGCAAACAAATTAGAAGCTCCAAAATAGCGTGTCGTTCGAACGAGCTAGGGACTTCGCTCAAACTAGATGAGGAAGTCACTCGAACGAAGTACAAATATCATTTGCACGAGATGAGATGTCTTTTCAACGACTTCGCACGACCTGCCAAAATTTCCCAGATTCCCAGAAATAATATAAAGTATTACCCAGTGAAAACATTTCCACAAAAAAATTTCAAAAAGGGCCTGACAGATGCAAAATAGTGCTAAAACAGTAGGCTTTTCACACAAAACGCAAAACCACATAAAAACTAAAAATGCGAGTTACATGCAAACATATTACCGATGTGCTCAAACATGGACATGGAATGAATGGGTGTGAAACTACAACAAATGAGTCATAATTCCAACACAACGAACGATCAAGAAGCTCTAATTGATAGCGATAAATCATCAAACTTTATCATAGCCATATGACAATTAAAGAGTGATCTTAATGAACTAAACATACTACATGCACACAAATCCAGAATTTTGACGATTCTACACACAATAGCGTCAAATTGCAATGTTTCAACATTAGTATTAGTTGTGCAAACCCATTTAAATTTTCTCCAACCAAAACTCCCTCAAAAATATATACTTTTTCATGTTCTTTTGTGGTTTCTATCATTATCAACTTAGAGAAAATCTTATTGGCCCTTTTCTTAGCATTTTGCTTTTCCTTTTGGGCTCTTTGAAACGGTGGCTTTCACGACGAGTTAATTTTGAACTCTCGCAGCCCTTTCCCGTGAATCACTCATTATTTTTTTAGTTCAAATCCTCATGGTAAACAGTTATTACATGCAAACTTCTCCTTAAGTTTACTTACGCATAGATGAAAAGATAGAGATAATAACGCCTCACCAAATTCAAATATGCAAGAGAAGTCAAACATCCATATAAACTCGTGCATGTGTGCGATGTTGGCATATATACAAATTCGAATCAAAATTCATATCAACTTCGAAACAACCCCATATAAACAATGATTAAGATAATTATAAGCATCGATAATAATGACCAAATGTCCTAGCCACATGTATATGAAACGATGGGGGGAGAGGGGGGAATCCAAGCACACCCATGTGCCACATCAAACATGTACACTAAAAAAGAAGAACTGTAAATCTTTTTGGATTTTAAAACATATTTTGACTCAAAGAAAAGAAAAATCTTTTTGTATTTTTCAAATAGGACTCAAACAAATGAAAAAATAAAATACAAAGAGATACACATGTCATAATACTAGCAATGAATATATCATGAAGCAAACTAGAATATGACAAACATGGAAACATTATCCTCCTTTAGATTTAGTATGAGAAGAATCAAGTGCACCCAAACTAGAATCATGAAATTTAATTCTTAAAGCCACTAAATCCGATTTCCTAACCCAAGTAGGTGTAAAATGACGTATGGGGGTTTGGGTAACCGGGGAAAATTTATTCTTAAACTTCGTAGGAACTTATCTAAGGTCGTAATAATAACGCCTAAGGTGACCTTTCCTACCAGAAAAACGTGCAAGTGTAGCGGTGGTGGGAATGATTACCTTTATGTGGACCTTTTCTAACTTTCCTTGTGTTTCTCACATGTGCGGGGGGAATGGGAACAACTCTCTCATCAAAACCTATACCTCCCCTATCTTCCTTAATTTTGACGGTGCCTAGGACCTTATCTAACTTCTCCGACCTAGCCTCCAAATCAAACTTGACTTTAGACAAGTCTCTCAATCTCTCCTCCAACTCGTGAATCCTAGACTCGAGCAAACGCCTAGACTCCTCAAACTCTAAAATCTCCTTTTTCAAGGACTCCATCAAACCACGAAGATTGTCTCTCTCTTTCTCCATAAACTCTAGTTTCTCCCTAAACTTGTTCTCTCGTGCCCTAAGATCCTCAATCAAACTATCACTATTTTCTATGACACGCTCATTCAACTTAGATTGTAATTTTGAGTTAGCCTTTCTCACCTTCACCGTTTCCACATACAATTCATTAAACTCATTTTTCAATTCTTTCACATCTATCTCCTCCTCGTCACTCTCTTCACCCTCTCTAATATGAGATACACTCAAAACCTCCTCATAAGTTTCATGCACATGAGAATCGTCATCGCTCACATGATATGCCATAAACGCAACAAAGTTACGATCGATGGGGGAACTCTCTCCCTCTTTCGGATCACTATCACTTAAGGTAGCATTATAGACAATGGGTTTCTTACCCTCTTTCTTAAGTCTAGTAGGACACTCCTTAACCTTGTGACCGTACCCCTCACACACAAAACACTTATCCGACTCATCTATCTTAGGCTTCTCAAACTTATCCTTAGAGGTGGGATCTACTTTGTTGTTCTTGAATTTTTAAAATTTCTTAGCATCTTTCGATTGCTTTTGAAACTTAATAAATTTTTTAAATTTCTTTGCTAACAAAGAAACATCCTCAAAATCGAAATCGGAATCGGAATTCGAGACTTTAATTTCCTCCTTTCGGGTTTTCAAAGCAATACCCTTTTCTTTCTTAGGCACGTTCTTGGAGATAATCATGTCGATTTCATAGGTTTGTAAGTCACCTACAATTTCTTCTAGTTTTGTTGACTCTAACCTACCCAAGGAGTTTAAAATGGCCACTTTCGCATCAAACCTACTAGGCAATGACCTAAGGATTTTCTTAATGACACGGTTGTCGAGAATTTTCTCACCTAGGTTAAATGACGAGTTGACAATATTGGACCACCTAGCATAAAACTCATCAAAGGTCTCACTCTCTAACATCCTAGTGGTCTCAAACTGTGTAGTGAGATTTTGAAGTTTTGACGCCCTAACCGTGCTAGTGCCCTCGTGAGTGAGTGCCAAAATATCCCAAGCCTCTTTTGATGTTTCAAACGTCATAATTCTATTATATTCTTCATGTGTGACATGTGAAGAAATAACGTGCAGACCCTTAGAATTATATTGTGCAAGTATTTGTTTAGTTTCGGTCCATGACTCAATAGGCTTTAAACTAGTGACCTCACCTACAATAGTTGTCCAACCATTCTCAACTGCAAGACAAACACGCTCATCAATAGATTTTAAAGAACATCTCATTCTCATATTCCAATAAGTGTAATTAGTACCATAAAAAATAGGAGTTCGAGAAAATTCATTATATCCAGAATTCATCTTTAAAAACACACGGGATTGTAAAACAAATAAAAATGTTTTCTAGCTCTGATACCAATTTGAAGAGTGTCCAATATGTATGTGTTCTCTTTCAAACCATATTTTTTAATCAAAAAATTATCAAACTTTTATAAAATAATTTTGAGCACCATTAATTATACGCATTCATACCTGAGTGATCTCGGAATGAAATTAACTTTGAAGATGATTAAACTTGCACCAATTAAACTTCAGCATGATTAATTCTTTGAAGCTTTGCCGCAACGTCTTCAATTTCTTCTATACGTCATATACCGAGTGGGATCGTGACAAAATAAAAATCTCCCTATGACATATTACAAACACAGTTTTGTTCACGGAATTAAGTCAAGCCAAAACTCCTAAGAGACCCCTCCAGCCCTTCTGCAACGAGATTTGGGTGAGGGACCCCTCCATCCTTTTTATAATGATATTTGGGTGACGAACCCCTCCATCCCTTTTGCAATGAGATTTGGGTGAGGGACCCTTGCAGCCCTCCTACAATGAGATTTGGTCAAGGGACCCCTCCACCCCTCTTGCAATGTCTTCTGTCAAGTTCAAAAGATATTTTGGGCGAGGGACCCCTTTTCTCCAAACTAAAACCAGCTAAAATCGTAACTGGGAAGGGGAGTCCATAAATGAAAACCCCTCTATCAAGACCATCTAAAGAAAGGAAAGGCTAGTGAGGAGGCCCACAGTTAAGGACTCCTCTAGTAAATGTTCAAATAGTATTTATTTTTTAGAAGAAGGATCCCAGAAGTAACCCTATGAAAAGAATAAACCAGGATGAAGGGAACTAGCATGAATAGTCCATCATCATGAAAAAGAAGTTCTTTTACAAAATAAAAGTACTAACACTTACTTTCTTGTACACGTAGCCTAGTTGACCAGGTAGGACTCAAATAGGCCAGTTGGTATCTCTTAGGAGTTTTCACATTCATGGACGATCTTGAGAAAACTTTACTTAGTTCTTCAAATATTCAGTTAAAAGTTGTGTTAAATGGGTTTAGGTTTTGAAGAAAAGAGAAGATGGAATTTGTTGGAGACTATTGATTTTGAAGGAGGCTAAAATGTATTTTAAAAACCCTAAACCCAAGCCTTTTTATAATAGAAAAGTGTTTGAGTCCTAAACAAACTCTAAAACAAAAGAGTTTTATTTTTCACAAATGGGAAAAGCGAACCGATTCTCGATTTTCTGATCGGTTCGGATTTCTGTACAAATTTGAAATTTTCCTTTTTTTTAATAAAATGCAAATCTCTCCGATTTTGAATCCGATTCAATTTCGATTAAAATTCCATTTTTCTAATAATAAAAACAACTTTTTAAATGCAAAAATAATCCAAATTAAAATTAAAATACTTTTTGACTTTTTATAATGACGCTTTAAAATAAAAAATCTAAAATTATGGGGTGTTAAACATACCTTCCCCATCCCACTCTACACCACCAATTTCCAATTCATCAGTCAGTACTCTTAATTCACCTTTTCACTGCTCTCCAGACCAAGTGTCCCCTCTTTATATTACTCCACCTCACATTACTAAATCTCCATCTTCATTTTCTACTTCTCCACTTCTACTTTCTGAAAATAAATATCATATGGTCACTAGATCCAAAGCTAGTATTGTGAAACCTAAATTTCCAACTTACTTATGCGTTATTACTTCCATGCTTGACTTATCCCAAATTGAGCTCAAGTTTATTAAAGCTTCCTTACATTAATCTTAATGGCAAAAAGCAATGCAGGAAGAATATCAAGAACTTAAACATCAAGACATTGTACCCTTGTTCCCCTTCCTCTAGGAAATAATTTCATAGGCTCCAAATGGATTTTTTAAATCAAAAGAAATTCTTACGGTTTAGTTGCAAAATATAAGGCCAAACTAGTACAAAAAGGTTATCTTTCAGAAGAAAGAGTGTATTTTCAGGAAAACTTTAGTCCAATAACCAAACAACCTACTATTAAAGTTGTATTGTATGTGGCTTTATACTACAATTGGTGTGTAAAGACAAGCGAAGTAGCAAGGTCATATGAATTTGGTTTAATTTCGTAGAATACACTCCTTACCCAAATATAGATTAGGCCACAAAGTTAATAATTTCCAAAGTTTTCTTTCCTACTAATTCATAAGTGATCATGTAGGATTATTAATTATGCAAGAAGAGAGCACACAAATACACACCGATCTACGAGGAAAAGCCAAATCGGAAAAATCTTGGACAACTAGGCCTAGAAAAATCCACTGTGGATATGGTTTTACACAAAGACTCAAAAGACTTACAGACTTGACACAACAAGGCTCGTTAATGCCGTCTTCTAAACATCCGTCCATAGTACACAAAGATCTAACGCAATGCATAACACTTATCGTGTCTCAATATCCATCGAAACCCAAAATACGTCTTCAATCAACACTCGTGTAGAAATCCACCTCACACAACCAGGATGAATAATTGTAGGATGTGTAAGGAGTTTTAGTTTTCATAATTTGATCACAAGATCACATAAATGTTGGACATTAGTTTGCAAAAAGGATATGGAGTTTTTCTCTTAGTGCCCAAAATGTTCCTCAACCTATTTTCGTCCTTTGAAAGATATTTAAGTGAAAAAAGTGGACAAAAACTGCCAATTTTTTTTTCAAAATCATGCAGGTCGTTCGAATGACTTAACAGTCTCGTTCGAACGACTATCTTTGAACGATATTTTAATGACAATTCAGAAAAAAAAAAGTAAAGAAATTCGTTGGAAGCTCGTCCGAACAGGCTCGTTCGAATGACTATTTTTGAACGAGCTTCTAACGATAATTCAGAAAAATAAATAAATAAAGTTGTTGGAAGTGCATTTGAATAGGCTCGTTCAAACATGGTCATTCAAAAGACTTGGGCAATTTTCAGAATTAATTTTAATTTTAAAGAGCTAAAATTGATTTAAAATTCCATCAAAAGGCATTTAGATTAATTAAAAATTGTCCAACAACTTAGAAAATAGCCGGGTCATATACCTTTGGCCAAAGAGCACTCGGAATTGGACTGGTGAGAGGTGAAAGTCTGGATGCTCAAAATCTTCATCAATGATAAGTGATTGACAAACAATGACCCTAAATGTCTTTTCCAACGTTATTAGACTATACTACGAATGGACTCAATTACAAATTTGTCCTTACAAATCTCCCCCTTTGGCTATTTCAGGACAAAACATAAAATAAATAAAATACAAAAAAATGACTCTGACTTTGCTAAGCCAAGACGTCAATTTGATCCTAATGTCTACCCCCGAAACCCAAAAAAAGGACAGACTGATTCGACTGACTATTAAGATGCATTGTTGAAAGTAGGCAAGAATTTGGAAATAAGAGGCCTACACACATGAAACAAGAAAAATATAAAACGCATGGGGAGATAAAGATTGAATAATAGAAAAAATTTAGGCTCCCCCAAACATGTTCTCCCCCTTTTTGTCCGTAAAAGACAAATGGGTAGAACTAACCCGCAATGTTAGTGAATATAGCATGAACCAAACGATAGACATTATAATGATGACTAAAATGTTCAAATATCCACAACATTGTAAGAAAGGACAATCATCGACAAAATAATATAGAATAAAAGATGAAATATTCTAGGATTATCATTAAAACAGAAAATCCAAAAGGTTCCAACAGAACCAGAGAACTATTTAAATAGAAAAGTTGGAAAGGCTAAAACAAATATCTAGTACATTTGAGAGCAATACATAAAGAAAATAAATATCTCCCTCTCACACATTTACATAAAGAAACAATTGAAATAAAAGCTGAATCACCGAGATGGATCATCGGTAAAATCATTAGGAGGATCAAATCTGGTGCCGAAAGATCCTTCACCCTGATGTATCTCTGAACGACGGAGCTCCTCAAAATGTCTCATGAGAACGGAGTCTTGCCTAGTCTGTGCCTCATCGCGATGACCCTATGCCTCATCACGATGAGCCTATGACTCGTTGGCTCTTTCTCGATCCCTCTGCATACTGAGTAAAATCTCTTGTAAAATATCCCTATCCTGACGTCTATCGTCCTAAATCTGCTCAACCTACAACTGCACATACCTAATATCCTCTGACTCGCTAGGTGGGTGATAACGAGAAGTAGAGTGTCTAAACGGAGCTGGTGTGGATGAGACGACAGAGTGGGATGACTCAAAATGGGAAGGAGTGGGCTGAGGGATATCACAAGGAAGGTGACCTCAGGGGAGACGAATGGAAGAGTTATCAATTTTCTAATAACGCGTGGCAGGAATATCCAAGGAAAGGTCGGGGAAACAACCTCAAGGCAATGAAAAGTAATGATAATGACAAAAGGTAAAGCGTGCCTAATGGAAAACATTGGAGAGACACGAACGACCTTAATAACAGCAAAATGAAACTGGGTAGACCAAGAGAAGCCCTATGCTAATGGAATACATCAAGTCCACGTGATCCCTAGAAATTTGAGTGGTGTTGGTACGGTGAAGAAGACATGCACATGCAATCCAATTTAAGATCATAAAATCAATATAAAGGTGTTTATGGAAAATGGTGATGGCACTGGCATGGAAAAGATGACAAACAATATTCATAATAAGGCGTAACTCAGGTCGAACGTCATTTTTCCATGGAAATGTGGGGTTTGGGACTCGAGGCAAACCTACAAGACACGCAATAGAGTCTGGGGTAATAGTGATTTCCCGACCACAGACTATCGAGACTAGACTAGGCTTAAGCACACGCATACCAAAGAAAAATTCCCATATAAGATCTTGATAAATAGGGTCATAAAGGCTAAAAAGAGGATCCCATCCTATGATATCAAGCCAAGTGAACACTATAGTCCCGAAGAGAGATGCTAAGTTGATAGATTTATCACGGACAAAGGACCTAGTAGCAAAATCTTAGGTGTGGAACATGGAATAATTTTTAAGAGTTCCCCAATGAAGACTAAGGTTTAGTATGTAGATATCTTCATCTGAGGAGGATTAACGTTCCATGTCAAATGAAACAATGCGTCAAGAACATCTACCACGGTTAGCCATAGGGACTAAATAAAATGAAACTATAACCTACCTAGAAAAAATTCCAACCAAACTGCCACACACCAATAAAAGCAACGACAAAAGCCCGAACTCTATCAGTAACAAGAATTGTAAAGCACAAGAAAATTAAATGCAGTGTCATGAAATATTTGACAAGGAAAAAAAATTTAATCTTTGAAATTATTGTCAAAAGAAGTCATGATACCAACACTTAATAAGAGCGAAAGAAGAAATTTTTATGATAAAAAAATTTATACGATTCATAGATAATATATGAATCGTAGATAATATAGCCCTAACAAAAAGAAATTGAGAATATATGAAATGGGTAAGAAGGTTAACCCAAACAAATGTGGAATGTTTTGAAGAAAAACCCATATCATATATATGCTCAACATAAATTAAATGAAATGGAAGGATAAAAGACACCTGAAATCAGAGGAGATAAAATAAAACCCAAATCGGAGCTTTAAAAAATGGAAAATGGGAGTTTAAAAATGGACGAATGGTGTAAATAGTAGCGGGGAAATGGGGAGAGGTGTGAGAAGATATATAAAATAGAGAGAGTGGAGAGAAGAAGTGGTTATGATTGTGAAAATGTTAGGGAGAGTGGATAGAAGATCGTGGGGAAGACATGAGAGAGAGAAAAGTGGGGAGTTGAAATGGTGGAAAATTGAACTGAACCGCCCAAAATAAATGCAGGTCAGTCAAACAAAGTTTAGAAATCTCGTTCGAACGACTACGTTTGAATGACATTTTTTGGATTATCGAATGAGAATGTAGAGAATTATGGTTAAATATCGTTCGAACAAATATCGATTGAGAAAATAGAGAATTTTTGGCAAAATGTCGTTTGAAAACTCGCTCGAATGAAAATTCAAAGTTTAAAAAAACTTCCAAAACCTTAAAAACATGAAAAAATATATTGTATAAAGGCCTAAAAAGGTAAGAAACCCACGAAAGATGTTTTTTTAATTGTCCTAGGTAGCGTAGACATTTCCAAAACATGGGAGTGGAAATGAATGGGTGTGAACACCATGAGTGAGAGTATTATCTAACACGATGCACAAGTTAAAAATGCCAAATAATATATTAACATAATATACACTCACATATGCCTTGTGACAATAAAAAGGAATACGGTTGGACACTTGATTAGGCATAAATATTGTATACTTATTCTCGTAATTTAGGTAACTTTGTGAACCCAATAGCGCAATTGATATGGATTTAACTCAAATTTATGATATTGACCTTCGTTGGGAAGTATTTTTCATTTTTGGTTTCTTTTATGTGTTTTACAGGTTAATTATGCAAGTGGTGCAAAAGAGAAAGGGAAACAATGAAAGAAAGGCTAAGAAGGCAAGTTCAAGGGCATTTTGGTAATTCTGCAATCGAATCCCGGAGGAGGAGTCAACTGGAAATTTAAAAATATCGAAACAACAAGAACCATGGAAGAAACGACATCCAAATCCGAGTTACGGTTGAAGAGTTATGATCAATTGAAGTTGAGGAAAAATCCAGGAAGAAAAGAAGAAAACATGAGAAAAATTCTAAGTGTTGAAAAGAGGAAAAAGGCACCCAAAACCAATGAAAATTACCGAACCCCGAGTCAAACCAGTTAGGGGGTCCTGATGCGCAAAATTTCTCGTTTATTCTGATTCGTCCAAAGAGTTCCATTTTGTTACAACTCATTCTAAAACGTATTTGTACGAAGCTAATGACTTAGGAAAGGTAGTTTTTCATAGTTTTTATCAGTTCTTGATAGGGAGGAAGGGAGAAGAACATCCTAGGAAGATAATTTGATTTTGTGGATTCAAGAGTGATTAATTTCGATTTGTTTTCAAGTTTTAATCCAAGTTTCATTCATCTTATTGTTGTTCTTGCATGGTAATGTTTCTTGCCTGATTTAAATAATTTATGGGTTCATAACACTTATTTTCATGTTTCAATATAGTTTCTTCATGAGTTCTTTCGTATGTAACGTATTTATTTCATACATCATTCAGTTTAACATGTCCGGCCAGATTTAAAAGGGTCAGGATGCATGAACTCAACCTAATGTGTTAGTTGCATGTGTATAAAATTAATCCTCTAAATTTAATGATTTATTATAATCGTATTGCGTAGCATCACAACCATTGTAGATCTATGGATCTCGTTTGCTTCAGGGTAACCGAGATGCATTAGAATGCAATGCGAGAGTGGATATCGTGCGTTACAGCTTTATTCGTCATCTGATTTCGTATGGTGTGGGTTTGAACCTCATATACGTAATGCTTAGGAGCTCTAAAGTCTGGGTCTAATCAATCACTTAAATTTACGATTAGTTTTATACCTGCATTACACTAGGTTTGAGGGATTGTATTCCCGTCTTGTTTCCTTCATCATATAGTTCAAGTTTTAAGTCACTCATCATCAGCATTTTAGGTAATTTAGAATAGTTGCATTCCATTCAAACTTTAGTTCATTAGTCAATCATTTTCAAAATTGCATATAGTTGTAGTTATTTCACCAATCAAATCACCTTTTTCTTTTCTTTAGAGTCAGAGTTAGGATTCACTCGTCTGTCGACGTCGTTACAACTCCGTTGTCCTATTTCCTTGAGGATCGATACCTGACTTATCATATTATTACTTGAGCGATAGGCTTGCACTTGAGCCTAGAGAGTACGCACTTCTGAGACACATTCTGAGTCGCATCAAGTTTTTGGCACCGCTGCCGGGGATTTAGGTAGACTTAGGATTAGATCAAGTCAATCAAAAACTTTGACCAAAAATTTCCAAAAAATACAAAAACATAAAAAAAATTGAAAATACAAAAAAATATTCCTCATCATCTCTCATAAGCCAGTTAATGCAAAATTTTGAACTCACACCAACTCCCCATAATAATCCAACCCATATTCACGAAAACCCAACAGTTGAGTACGATCCTGATAGCCCTCACACTCCTAACGCTCCACAATTTTGGGTCCCACCTCCCACACCGTCACACTCAATCGCAAATAACACTCTGTTTTCCCTCTTAGGACACACTTCAGAGCGCGCTTCGAGCATACCAAGTGAGTACACAAAGTCTTTGAGAGAGAGAAATATGTCACAACACGATAGTGCAGCCGTCGGTGAGGAAGAGGCCTCGTACCGCCCTTTGAGAGAAATATTATATCCCGAGCGCACTGTCACTCCGGGATGCATTGTACTCCCGTATAATGCAGGGCAATTTTGTTTTAAAAATGGGATGATCCATATGCTCCCCCACTACCATGGGATGGAATCTGAAAAGCCATTTCTCCACATTAGGGAATTTAAGGATATGTGTGAAACCCTCAATGATCAAACTTTCACACAAGAGGTGATCCGCCTCAAACTCTTCCCATTATCTTTAAAAGATACAACTAAGACCTGGATATGGTCTTTACCTCCAAGCTCGATTGCATCCTGGAATGAGTTGCAATCTAAATTTCTCAAGAAATTCTTTCCTCCACATCGAATGAACTCCATCAAGGCTCAAATTCAAACTTTTTGAAAATTAGAAAATGAGTCATTCGATCGATGCTATGAGTGTTTCAATGAGTTAATTACTTCGTTCCTCCATCATGGATTTGATAAACTGCAAATCATTTCCTTTATCCATAATGGGCTGAAAATTAATTCCAAGCAACTCGTTGAAACAATGTGCAATGGTCCATTTGTCGAATTAGACGCTCAAGATGATGAGCTTCACGTGTGGTATGTCGCCGAGACTACCCAATCCTGCGATACATCTGACCCTAATGCTCAAAATCGAACTTGCCAAGTGACCACCACTCCATCGGCGTCCGATCTATTTCACATAGAGAAAAATTCTATAATGGACGGTCTACTCGATGTGCTTGAGAGAGGAATGCAACAATTGTTGGAGAAATGTGTAGAAGGACCACCTGGATCCATCCCAAACCTCGTCGAGAAGGTGTGTGCAATTTGTGAGGCAGGTCATTCAACTGAGGAATGCTGAACTATACCCGCCTGCAAATTTATGCTTCAAGAAAAGTAAGTGGTATAGGAGGATTCAAGGGTAATTTCAGTGCACCACATGAAAATTCTTACAACCCCTCATGGAAAAACCATTTTGGTTTTAACTATGGACAACAAAATGCAGTAATGAATCCTAACTCACATGTTGCCCCTCCTCCACCATCACACTTTCAGCCAGCTCCACACATGCAAGGACATGTGCAAGCCCCACCACCTCAAGGGACATATATCACTCCACCGTAGAAAAATCTCGAGGATATGATGAACCACTTTATCAATACCCAGAATACAGCCAATTCTAGGTATGATCGCAGGATCAGTGACATAAACACAAATATTTTAAAGATACAATCATCGTTGAGTGTCCAAGAGAAGGGAAAGTTTCCTGCCTAGGGCCAAAGACCACCCCAAGGTCAAACTAGTGTTATCTCCACCTCGACAAAACATCAGGAGCAATGTCAAGTTGTGACCACTCTTCGTAGTGGGAGAGTCGTTGATTTATCACCTCCCCCACACGACACAATCAAAGACAAGGAGATTTCGCCCGGTATGAAAGAGGTTGAAGATGTCCCCTTGAATGATAATGATAAAGAAGACATTAGTGAGGCCGAGGTAGTAGTGAAACCACCCACCGCGACACCATTTCCTCAAAGGTTGGTTCCTTACCGCAAAGAAAACCCCCGTGATGAAGTGCTAGACGTGCTTAAGCAACTAAAGTTAAATTTATCTTTCCTCGATGCCATTAAGAAAATTCCAGATTATGCGAAAGTTAGCAAGGACTTGTCTTTCTAGCATAGAACGTGAGCTCCATCCTACTTAATGATCTCCCGCCAAAATTCAAAGATCCCAGTGCACCCACCATTTCCTGCATCATTGGAGAAAATAAAATTGAAAAATCCTTACTTGACTTGGGAGCAAGTGTCAAAATCCTCCTGTGGGTACACAGATTTGGCGATATGGGCCCGGACAAGTATCCCAATTAAGACGGCCCAAAGTCCAGGATCTTCGAACCTTGACATTAACCCAGTTGTAACTTAGTCTCCTCCCCCATTCTCAGATAGAGACATTCTAGGAGAAGATGGTAAATGTAGGGGAGTCCAACACCCCCACTCTGCGAAGACAAATATGTATATAATCAACCTTAGGTCCGGGGCAAAGGACAAACTGTATTCTCTGTAATCTCTCCTCGGAGTATATAGAAATAATACAGACTGCACCACCGTGGACGTAGGAATTCTTGCTGAACCACGTGCATCTCCTGTTGTGTGATTGGCATTTTAAGTTTCCTACTTTAATTGGTGATTGCGCTTCTCTTATCTATTTGTGTTGAATAATAATTGTCACCAAAATTAGCGCCGTCTGTGGGAACGTTTATCTTCCTTGAGAAACCCACACTAACAAAGAAGTCTGAAATGTCTAGTCACAGTAGTTACGCTCCTCAGGCAGGAGATATCCAAGAACAACCTGCTCCTCGCAGGATCAGATCTGAAGTTCGGCATTCAGATCAGAGGGCTCGCCTAGAAAGGTCAGTCTCAGAAGAAAGCCAAGGACCAACGAGGTCCATACAAATATCCCGGTTGATTGATGCATATGAGGCGAGGCTCCAAGAGCAAAGTGTGGCACCAAGAGATGTCCATACCGCACCCTTATCCCTCAGGCGAGCAAGTCTCACAGCCGAGGAAGGAGCCCTATACGCGAGTCCCAAAAAGTTGAGGGAAATGAGTCAGAGGACGACCTGCTCGATCAACTGTGACTAACTCGCAATCACAAAAGCCCAGTTCACAACAATGAGAACATACGAAGTCTGGTCCGAAGGGAGATGGACCAACACCCTGCGCATCGCGGTACCAGATAGACCCGAGAACTCGCTAGGCGAGCTCTCAAAACTCATATGAAATCACCTTTCTCAAGGGAAATAGAAGAGGAGCAAGCCCCCAAGAAATTTGTTATTCTAAGGTTCAAGATTTTGAAATAGCGTTGCCAAAGCCGTTTATGAAAATAAACTATTTAAGCAACTCCGAAAGTTTGTTGAAGAAACTCTTTACTTAAAATCAAAACGATTTTGAACACAAGATGTGTTAACAAAATTATGTACGAGATATGGACAAGATTTGATAACAGGTTTTAGTAAACAGTTTAAAATGTTTTAAACTCAGCACACTATTAGAAAGGGATGAGAAGATGTAGAAATATTGATACTCAGATTTTTAACGTGGTAAAACCTCATCAACTGAGGAAACATCCACGACTCCCTCTACGGAGTAAAATGAAAAAAATCCACTAAAACAAATATACGAGTTACAATCTATTTAACTAACATGCACACAAACAAATCTATACAAGTTTAGGAATATACCCTCTGGCGTCCTCAAACTTCTCTGCAGATCTTGTTTGTTGATGTAGTCCTCTCAGGTTGTACACTCCTCCTTTGTTTCAGCACTTTACGTCGACTTTAGTTCACCAGATCTTACAGCCAACACTTTAAGTGTTTGTAGTGTGAAGATGTATTGTGAAAAGGTGTTCTAAACCACATGCATGAACACACACACCCTTAATAGTTACAAACAGTCCTAGTAAATTACAGTTTACTATATGCTGTGAACTTTCTTTTTCTTTCTTTCTCACAAAACATAAAACCTTTTTGACCTTTCAATAAATCCCAGAATCCACGGATATCTTTCTTCAAAATCGGTAAAGATCTTAATCAATCTCAGTTTTGAAAAGATTTTCGAGATTGAAAACCTCCAAGTGCGATTCTAATACTAGGTCAAGGTTTAGTTTTGCAAACAGTAAGAAACAGAAAGCATGTATTGTTGATTCGAAGTATGAAAACGTTTTTATCAAAAGAAATCAACAATATATTTCTCTGGATGAGAAATAATGTGTATCTACGTGTTTTGTAACTTCAAACACTTCAGATCTGTGATTTCTATTGAAACAGAAACCAGATCTGAAATAAAAAGTTTAAGTTGAACAGTAAGATTCGATGAACACAAGGAACAGCAAAACAAACACAACTCATACACTCAAACCCTCAAGAACACTGGAAAGGTGTTTTTGGTTTAGGTGTTTGATTTTGGCTGGAGAAGAGGTAACGAAGTTAGGGTTTCTAGGGTTTCAATCTAGGGTTTCAAAACTCTCTCACTTCTCTCTCTTTTTCTCTCACTTCTCTCTCTTTTTCTCTCAGTTCTCTCTCTTCTCTCTCTACTCTCTCTTCTCTCAGAGGAAAACAAAATGACCAAAAATCTTCAAAGTCTGAGAAGATGAGGGATTATATAGGGGGCTGAGAAGGTTCCAGACGTTCGAGTGAAAACAACGGCTGTGATCAAGTCAATTCTTCTTGACTTTGATCCAAGGGTTAACAGCAAGCGGTGGTTAAACAAGTTGTGATAGGTGGAGATGTTTACACAGGGATTACCAAAGATCGCATGCAGACCCTAGATAAGAATTGATCCAAGGGCTCAGGTGTGACGCGAAGTTTGTGTCTACAAAGAAACACAAATGTAGGCAATCAGAAGGCTGCACGTGTTGGCCAGCAATTGGAAACAAACGCGCGTCCCAAACTTAATTACATGCACACCCTGTAGTCTCTAGCGCTTTCGGTTTCTACCCAGGTAAACAATCAGCCCAAAAACAGCACAAAATAAAATAGCAGTTTGACCCCAAAACTTTTAAAACCAAATTTTATTTATAAAAATTAAATTTGAAAAATGTTTAAAAAATCCCAAAAAATTATTAAAAACCAAATTAAGGGATTTAAACTCACTCAACCCAAGAACACATATAAAAGTGCAATATGCAATGTAGTGTGGGTGTTCTAAGTGTGTGAGTGATGGCTATAAGTTCAGGATCATTACAACTTTTAAATATGAAGTCCAATCCAACTTCTGAAGCTCTTTGGTTTCTAGGATTGACATAATTTTGTCACTATTTCCAAACTAGATGAGCTCTTATACAGTATAGACTCAAGTGAGTCAAGGGTATAGGGGCTTCAATCTCCCCCTTTGGAAATATGAGACAAAATCTCCTTTGAGTCAATCTTGGACTCGTAGGGCAACAAAAAACTTATACCTATAAAGGTTCTATCTACCCAAATCCTAGAAAGCAAAAATTACATAACTCAACTATATACAGTTTAACATCCTATTATTACAATGAAGAATTACTGTACAAGAAGAATACCTGCAAAAAATTACTAAGATCAAGCTTTTTAGTATATGCAGTAGACTCAAATTTCTCCCCCATTTTGTCTCAAATGGACAAAGGGAAGGAACTTGGCAAACATAACAGGTATTTACTCAGCACAAATCATACCAATAGATTTACGTAAAGAAATGAATCTATTATAATCAAGAGGTTTGGTAAATAAATCTGCAAGTTGTAGATCAGTAGAAAGATAATTGATTTCTAATTCCTTGGTTTCAACTAATTCACGAATAAAATGATGTCTTATTTTAATGTGCTTAGTTCGCGAGTGTTGAACTGGGTTCTTAGAAATGTTAATCGCACTTTGATTATCACAATAGAGATGAAGTGTGGGTTCTAGAATACCATAATCACTTAGCATTTGTTTAAGCCATAACAATTGGGCACAACAGCTACCGGCGGCTATGTATTCAGATTCAGCAGTCGAGAGAGATGTGCAGTTCTGTTTTTTACTACTCCATCCTACCAAGTTATTACCAATATAACAACATGCGCCTGAAGTGCTTTTACTATCATCAGTACACCCAGCCCAGTCAGCATCAGTGTACCCAATAATAGTGCTAGGTGTGTCATTCGTGTACCAAATTCCTAAATTGAGAGTGCCTTTAACATATTTAATTATGCGTTTAACAGCGTTTAAATGACTCTCCTTGGGGTTGTTTTGATAACACGCACAAACACAAACAGCATACATGATATCAGGACGCGAGGCAGTCAGATAGAGTAATGTGCCAATCATACTACGATATAAGGTAGAGTCTACAGATTTTCCATTTTCATCTTTAGATAATTTCTCTGTAGTACTCATAGGCGTTTTAGCACTCTTAGCACTCTCGAGGCCAAATTTCTTAACTATCTCTAATGCGTACTTAGTCTGCGAAAGAAACAAGCCATCTGGTTGTTGTTTGACTTGGAGACCTAGGAAGAACTGTAACTCCCCCATAAGGGACATCTGAAATTCCTTACTCATAATTTCAGCAAAAGATTTTACTTCTGAGGTAGAAGTGGATCCAAATATGATATCGTCTACATAGACTTGAGCAATAGTAATGTGTTTGCCAAACTGTTTGACAAATAAGGTTTGGTCATTTCCACCTCTTTTGAAACCTTTGTCCAGCAGAAAACTGGACAGTCGCTCATACCAAGCTCTAGGAGCTTGCTTAAGACCATATAAAGCCTTTTTCAACCGAAATACATGAGTAGGATAATTAGGGTCAATGAACCCTTTAGGTTGTTCTACATAGGTTTCCTCGGCAAGTATTCCATTAAGGAACGCAGATTTAACATCCATTTGATATAATGTAAAATGCATGTGACAAGCTATAGCAAGAAGCAGACGAACTGATTCTAAACGAGTAACAGGAGCAAACGTCTCATTAAAATCAAGTCCTTCTATTTGGGAGTAACCTTGAGCAACTAGTCTAGCTTTATTTCTAATTATCATCCCATTTTCATCAGTTTTATTTTTGAAAATCCAACGAGTACCAATAACCTTTTTGTGATCAGGACGTGGAACAAGAAACCAAACATCATGAATGACAAATTGTAAAAGTTCATCCTGCATAGCAGAAATCCAGTGAGAGTCATTCAATGCCTCATTTACATTCTTTGGTTCCAAGAGAGAAACAAAGCAAGCATAGAGAGCATAATTTCTAAGTTGGGATCTTGTACGTACTGGTTCACCAGGGTTACCAACTATGTTGTTTATGGGATGATCTTTAGAAACCCAGTTAGGTACTTCAGGTGACTCAATAGGTAATGAATTATCTATTTCAGAAGAGTCATTTTCTAAAATATTTGACGATTCTTCTTCTATAGGTAATTCACTAGTCTTGCTTTCTACAGTAGTGTCACTAACAATTACATTAATGGATTCCATTAAGGTCTTAGTGCGAAGATTATACACTCGATAAGCTCTACTGTTAGGTGAATAACCTAAGAATATGGCTTTATCTCCTCTACTCTCAAATTTAGATAAGTGTTCCCTATCTTTGCAAACATAGCATGTACTACCAAAGGTTCTAAGGTACTTAAGATTAGGCTTTTTATTGTACCAAAGTTCATAAGAGGTTTGTTTCGAATTCTTTCTAAGATAGACCCTATTAATAAGATGGCAGGCTGTACGAATAGATTCTACCCAAAAATACTTAGGTAAGTTCTTAGCATGGAGCATGACACGTGCCATCTCTTGAAGAGTTCGATTCTTTCTCTCAGCTATACCATTTTGTTGAGGGGTCTTAGGAGCACTGAACTCATGCTTGTAACCATTATAGTCACAATATTCTACAATACCAGTGTCTTTGAATTCACCACCTCTATCACTTCGGATTCTATTCACTTGAGTGTCTTTTTCATTCTCAATCCGTAAGAGAATCTTTAAAAAAGTTTGAAAGGTATCGGATTTTTGTTTTAAGAAAGCTACCCACGTGAATCTAGTGAAGTCATCAACCATAACTAGAATATAACTGTGTCCACAAAGACTAACAGTTTGAGAAGGACCCATTAGGTCCATATGGATGAGTTCTAAGGGATTAGAGGTAAGGATATCTTTAACCCTTTTATGAGGTGCTTTAACAATTTTTCCTTCTTGACAGGGACCACAGACAATGTTATGAATAGGTTTAATTTTTGGTATTCCTCTAACTATCTGTTGAGAAGACAATTTACTCAAATTTTCGTAATTAATGTGACCCATTCTGTTATGCCATATCTCGTTGTCATCCATTCTGGCAACACTACAGATTTCAGAACTAGACATGACAGTATAACAATTGTCAGGGGTCCTGAATCCTGTAATTAAGCATTCTCCCTTTTCATTTAAAATCTTGCAATTGTTCTTTGAAAAGGTAACAGTGTAGTTTGAGTCACAGAATTGTGAAATGCTAAGTAAATTAGCCTTAAGACCTTTAACTAAGAGAACATTTTCAAGAAGAGGAAGTCCTTTTTCTTTAAGGGTTCCTTTGCCTATGATCTGGGATGATATACCATCACCAAAAACAACTTTTCCACCATCAAAATGGGTTTTATTTAAAAGTTTTGTATCATCACCTGTCATATGCTTGGAACATCCAGAATCCAAGTACCATCCAGAAGATGTAAGTTCAGCTTTTAGAGCAGAAACAACAATGTTACACTTCATCTGCGGTGCTAGATCATCTTTTCTAACCCAAATTGCCCTGGTTTTTAGTTTGCGTTTGTTTGCTCTTATTTGATAAAATTTGCGAGCATTAGATTTTTGTTGAAAAACATTTTGCGCATGATTTTGAATAAATTTGAATTCTTGAGCATTTGATTTAGAAAAGGTTCTGGTAATCCTTCTAGTAAATGTCCTTTTAGGTTTAGTCCTTCTATTCCTATAGTTAGAGTTTTTGTCTGGTGGCCTGGGAAGGACATAATTGTTACGACTCCTCCTAGAATAGTTAAAGTTATGATACATAGGAGTGTTGTAGATAGGTTTAATCAGTCTCCTAGCATAGCAATTATCGAAAGAGTGACCATATATATCACAATAGGAGCAATAAAGATTGCTCAGAATAGGGTTTTCCTTAGGAAAGTCTCTAATCAAAGGTTTTGAGAAATTTTGAGGCTGAATTTTATTCCTAGGTAGCACAGATTTGAAAGCAGGTTCACTTTTCCTAATAAGGGGGCAAACATATTTTCCCTTTGGTAAACTTTCATGCTTAGAGCAACTTGCATCTTTAGTGTTAGTGTTTTGATGGTCAAACTTAGTTTTTAGAGAATGAAAGTCTGGACATGTTTCAATAGGTCTTTTGCCTCCTGACACAAACTTGATAGGTTCAACAAGTTTAGTTTGTGTCTTCAAATTGGGACAAAACCCTATTCCAGTTCTATCATCAGAATTGGTTTTAGATTCAGCAACGAATTCCTCAAAACATTTAGAATTGTTTTCAAATTTGGTAAATTTTTTGAAAACAGTTGCTGTCTTTTCTTTGGTTTGTTCCAATTCTAATAATGTCCCTTTGTATTTTTTCTCCAGAATTTCATTAGCTTCAGTCAAAGTTTTCAGTTTTTCATCAAACACTTTAACTTCACTGTCATGAGACATGCATTGTGTAGTATACTCTTCAGCATTCAGTTTTACCATTAGGCTTAGATCCTCTAGCTTTTTGGTAAGATCTTTAACAATCTTTTCTAGTCTAGTGCTTTTCTTTAGAGTTTTAGTATATAGAGTGTGGATGTCTGGGAGATCATCATTATCTGAGTCACTAAGTGAGGTGTGTGAAGTGACCCCTAAGGTTTCATTTCTAAAACTCACGCACCCATTGACATCAGCAGTATCGATTTCCCTTTGACTCACACACCCCGAGGAAGAGGTATTAATGTTCTCAGTAAGTAAAGCATCTAAACCAGTTAAAGTATGATTCAGAGCAACAGAACTAGAATTACTAAACTCATCCTCACTATCAAGCATAGGCATATCATCATTGTATATGATTTTGGCAAAGAAGGCTAAACAAGGATCAAAACCATCAGATCTTTCAAGTTCCTCATTTTCAGAATCACTTGAGTCATCCCAGGTTTTGCAGATATTGGCTCTAGAGTGTTTGTTTTGGGCATTTAAATTAACTCTACAGTCTTGAGCAATGTGTCCTAGTTTACCACATCTATAGCATTCAGTCTTCTTGAGGTCTCTGTGAGGTCTTGTGTTGTCCTTGTTCTGTTTGTCATGAGGTTTCTCATGAGGTTTGTGATTTGAAGGAGTGGTATAATTAGACTTGCCCTGTCTATTTGCAACACTGTTTCTAAATTTAACAATTTTCTTAAATTGTTTTGTCATTAGGGCAATCTGATTATCTAGACTTTCTAAGTCACAGTCCTCATCAGAATCATTACTAGAGGTGTTTAACTCAGGCTTAATCATCTTAGAGGTAAAGCTAAGATTGGAATTGGTATGTTTCCTATTAGTGTGGGTCAATTGTTTCTTAAACTCCAATTCCATTTCCACAGTTCTTAATTTACTACTGAGTAATTCAGGAGTGAGATTTACATCACACATCTCCTCAATAGCATATCTTTTATTGTCAAATTTCTGTGGCAATGATCTCAGAATTTTAGAGACAATTTCCTGTCTATCATAAGTTATACCATTGGCATGAAGTTTAGTGACAATATCAGTAAGGTTCATATAGAAATCATCGAAAGACTCAGATTCAGACATGATTAAGGTATTATACTGTTGGATTAACATCTGAGTCTTAGCAGCTTTTACCCTAGAGTCTCCTTCATGTGCAGTAATCAAGGTATCCCATGCTTCCTTGGAAGTGGTACAAGATGAGATTCTCTTGAACTCATGTTCGTTAATAGACATAAATATAGCGTTCTTGCCTTTGTTATTATTTCGAGAAACCTGTTTCTCTTCTTGAGTAAACTCACTCAATATTTTCTTAATCCTTTCATTGCTTCCATCAGTGGCTGGTTTAGTTGGATAAAAGTATCCGTTTTCAATGATATCCCAGACATCATCTCCCAGAGTTCCTTGAATAAAAGCAATCATTCTTACTTTCCAGTAAGAGAAATTGGTTCCATCAAAGACTGGAGGTCTGGTCAAGTTACCATATCTTTCATTTTTCTCGTCCATAATGATTTTGAGAAAACAGTTTCAGAAACTCAGGATCTTTTTGAAAAAGTTCACCAAATGCTCTGATACCAATTGAAATAGCGTTGCCAAAGCCGTTTATGAAAATAAACTATTTAAGCAACTCCGAAAGTTTGTTGAAGAAACTCTTTACTTAAAATCAAAACGATTTTGAACACAAGATGTTTTAACAAAATTATGTACGAGATATGGACAAGATTTGATAACAGGTTTTAGTAAACAGTTTAAAATGTTTTAAACTCAGCACACTATTAGAAAGGGATGAGAAGATGTAGAAATATTGATACTCAGATTTTTAACGTGGTAAAACCTCACCAACTGAGGAAACATCCACGACTCCCTCTACGGAGTAAAATGAAAAAAATCCACTAAAACAAATATACGAGTTACAATCTATTTAACTAACATGCACACAAACAAATCTATACAAGTTTAGGAATATACCCTCTGGCGTCCTCAAACTTCTCTGCAGATCTTGTTTGTTGATGTAGTCCTCTCAGGTTGTACACTCCTCCTTTGTTTCAGCACTTTACGTCGACTTTAGTTCACCAGATCTTACAGCCAACACTTTAAGTGTTTGTAGTGTGAAGATGTATTGTGAAAAGGTGTTCTAAACCACATGCATGAACACACACACCCTTAATAGTTACAAACAGTCCTAGTAAATTACAGTTTACTATATGCTGTGAACTTTCTTTTTCTTTCTTTCTCACAAAACATAAAACCTTTTTGACCTTTCAATAAATCCCAGAATCCACGGATATCTTTCTTCAAAATCGGTAAAGATCTTAATCAATCTCAGTTTTGAAAAGATTTTCGAGATTGAAAACCTCCAAGTGCGATTCTAATACTAGGTCAAGGTTTAGTTTTGCAAACAGTAAGAAACAGAAAGCATGTATTGTTGATTCGAAGTATGAAAACGTTTTTATCAAAAGAAATCAACAATATATTTCTCTGGATGAGAAATAATGTGTATCTACGTGTTTTGTAACTTCAAACACTTCAGATCTGTGATTTCTATTGAAACAGAAACCAGATCTGAAATAAAAAGTTTAAGTTGAACAGTAAGATTCGATGAACACAAGGAACAGCAAAACAAACACAACTCATACACTCAAACCCTCAAGAACACTGGAAAGGTGTTTTTGGTTTAGGTGTTTGATTTTGGCTGGAGAAGAGGTAACGAAGTTAGGGTTTCTAGGGTTTCAATCTAGGGTTTCAAAACTCTCTCACTTCTCTCTCTTTTTCTCTCACTTCTCTCTCTTTTTCTCTCAGTTCTCTCTCTTCTCTCTCTACTCTCTCTTCTCTCAGAGGAAAACAAAATGACCAAAAATCTTCGAAGTCTGAGAAGATGAGGGATTATATAGGGGGCTGAGAAGGTTCCAGACGTTCGAGTGAAAACAACGGCTGTGATCAAGTCAATTCTTCTTGACTTTGATCCAAGGGTTAACAGCAAGCGGTGGTTAAACAAGTTGTGATAGGTGGAGATGTTTACACAGGGATTACCAAAGATCGCATGCAGACCCTAGATAAGAATTGATCCAAGGGCTCAGGTGTGACGCGAAGTTTGTGTCTACAAAGAAACACAAATGTAGGCAATCAGAAGGCTGCACGTGTTGGCCAGCAATTGGAAACAAACGCGCGTCCCAAACTTAATTACATGCACACCCTGTAGTCTCTAGCGCTTTCGGTTTCTACCCAGGTAAACAATCAGCCCAAAAACAGCACAAAATAAAATAGCAGTTTGACCCCAAAACTTTTAAAACCAAATTTTATTTATAAAAATTAAATTTGAAAAATGTTTAAAAAATCCCAAAAAATTATTAAAAACCAAATTAAGGGATTTAAACTCACTCAACCCAAGAACACATATAAAAGTGCAATATGCAATGTAGTGTGGGTGTTCTAAGTGTGTGAGTGATGGCTATAAGTTCAGGATCATTACAACTTTTAAATATGAAGTCCAATCCAACTTCTGAAGCTCTTTGGTTTCTAGGATTGACATAATTTTGTCACTATTTCCAAACTAGATGAGCTCTTATACAGTATAGACTCAAGTGAGTCAAGGGTATAGGGGCTTCAGATTTATGATGGTAAAACTGATCCCATTGATCACGTCAGGCAGTACAGGCAATCCATGACCCTTAGGAGCCATCAAGACGCGCTGATGTGCCGAATTTTTCCCTCGAGCCTGCATGACATGGCATAAAAATGGTTCGAAAGGCTCCCCCACAGGTCCATCAGAAGCTTCAAGTCCCTGGTCGAGCTCTTTACGACTCGCTTCATTACTAGTAGCTCCCATCCTAAAAGGATGGATACTTTTCTAACAATGAAAAAGATACCTCAAGAGGCCCTCCGAGACTATACGAAGAGGTAGTGGGAATTATTCAACGAGGTAGAGGACTTCTCGGAGCAAGTGGCAGTGGCCTTTTCAAAATTGGGCTATCCAGTTCTTCCCTTTTGTACCAGTCCTTGATAAAAAAAGAGGCCATGACCATCGATGATCTGATGGACCGCATCGAGAAATATGCCAAGGTGGAGGATGTGACCCGCCTCAGCATAGGAGACAATGATCGAACTAAGATCGCTGCCAAGGCTAGTGACAAGACTGAGAACCAGAAGAAAGGAGGAAAAAATGGGGGCAAGAATGACTCTAAGAACGGAGGCGGCAACGATGTTGCAAAAGCATTTGAGGTGATCAACACCATCTTTAGAGAACTAATTTACAAAATTCTCACAAAAATTAAAGATGAGCCATTTATTAAGTGGCCCAGGAAGATGGGAGGAGATCCCTTAAAGAGAAACAACGCGCTGAGATGCGCTTTTCACAAAGAAGGAGGACATAAGACTGAGCATTGTAAGGCTCTCAAGTCCCACCTCGAAGAGCTGGCTCAGTCCAAGCATCTGAACGAATTCATGAAAAAAAGGCAGAGAAAGTTGCTGCCCATAGAGAAGCAAGGCCTAACAACGTACTCGAAGATGAAGCCGGACATGAATTCACTGTAATTCATGGGCATTTGACGTAAAATACATTCAAGGAAATTCAGCTTGAATGGAGGTAAAGAAGCTTACAGCGGTAATGCAATCTTTTCAGATCGATCCAGCAAAGACGCAATCAGGAAAGCATCGGTGAGAAGATGACGTCGACTATAGTAAGCATATCGTATTCACAGATAAAGATCTGGTGGGAGTGAGAACCCCACATCATGATGCTTTGGTCATTACTCTCAGGATAGCTAACTATGACGTCGAATAGTTGCTCGTCGACCAAGGAAGCTCGTCCGAGGTAATGTATCTCGAACTATTCAAAAAATTGAAGTTAAGCACCACCGTCCTAAAGGAAGATACTGTCCCTTTAGTTGGCTTCACTGGAAAAGTGACTATGCCCTTGGGAAAGATCATACTGCCAGTAAGGGCCGATAATATCTCTAAGATGATTGAGTTTCTGGTAGTCAACATTGACTCACCATACCAGGCTATCCTAGGCAGAGGATGGTTGCATGCAATGAAGGCAGTCTCCTCGACCTACCACCAAAAGCTCAAATATACGACCAAGCGAGGAGTAATAGAGATCCATGGCGACCAAGCGATGGCGAGAAGGTGTTTCATAGCGGCCATCCGCCCAAGACCAGAGAGGAAAGTCGACAAGCCCAACAAGAAAGTTGAAGAACAAGAAAGTATGACACCTTCGAAATAGCAGTTAAAGTACGGAAGACCCGGAGTAGAGGAGACTAGGCTCCTCCCTTCCGAATGGGTCATCGAGAACCTGAAAGAGGTTACAACTGGAGGTAACAACGATGAAAGGGTTTTCTTGATTGGAGCTTCTCTCACAGACCAAGAACAGAAGGAGTTGACAACTCTCTTGAGAAGCAATGTAGACGTTTTCGCATGGGAACCATACGAGCTGCCTGGGATTGATCCTAGTGTGGTTTGTCATCAGCTACACGTCAACCCCACCTTCAAATTGATCACGCAAAAATCACGGCGAACTGCGCCCGAGAAGTCAAAGGCCGTGGAAAAAGAAGTTGAAAAACTGCTGGATGCAAGATCCATTCGGGAAGTCCAATTTCCTAAATGGTTATCCAACCTAGTAGTAGACCCAAAGAACAACGGAAAATGGAGAGTCTGCATCGACTTCACTGACCTTAATCGGGCATGCCATAAGGATAGCTTCCCTCTCCCAAAAATCGATCAGTTAGTGGACGCCACAGCAACCCACGAAAGGATGAGTTTTCTATTCGCATACTCAGGATATCATCAGATCCCTCTGTATGCTCCAGACCAGGATAAGAAAGCATTCATCACCACTGTTGGATTATATTATTACAAGGTCATACCCTTCGAGATTAAAAATGCAGGGGTAACCTACCAACGACTGGTCACTAAGATGTTCAAAGATCAAATGGGAGACACTATGGAAGTTTACATTGACAATATGCTCGTCAAAAGCAGAAAGAAAGAAGATCACCTCTCACACCTATCAAGAACCTTCAAAATCCTCAGGAAGTACCGAATGAAACTTAACACGAGCAAGTGTTATTTCGGTGTCCAGTCAAGGAAATTTCTTGGGTACTTGGTCAGTAAGAGAGGCATCAAAGCTAATCCAGACCAGATCGATGAAGTAAATAGGATACAACCTCCTCACACCATCCACGACGTACAGAAGCTCACCGTCATGCTCGTTGCCCTGAACCGTTTTATCTCCAAGTCCTTCGAGAAGTGCCAACCATTCTTCTAGCTCCTAAAAGGAAACAAAATGGTAGAATGGAATCAAGATTGCTCGCGGGCATTGGACGAGATCAAAGCCTACCTTATCTCCCCACCACTGCTCGTCATACCAGAGGAAACAAATTCCTTATACTTATACCTCTCTGTTTCTAACCACACTGTCAGTTCTTCATTGATGTGTGAAAAACAGGAATATAACACCCCGTTTAATATGAGAGCAAGACTTTATTAGAGGTCGAGCAGCGGTACCTACCACGGGAGAAGCTCACCTTTGCACTTGTAGTTGCCTCGAGGAAGTTAAAGAACTACTTTGAAGCTCATACTATCATCGTTCTTACATCTCACCCCCTTAAAGAAATCCTGAGGAAAGAGGATTTGTAGGACAGACTATCTAAATGGTCAGTTGAGCTCGGGCAATTTGACATCTATTTTCAACCAAGGAACGCAATCAAGGAGCAGATCCTTACTGATTTCATAGCAGAATTCATAGGCGAGTAGCCTCTCAACCAACTTCAACCCGTGAAGCAAATGAATAATCAGACAATAGGGGAAATCTGGAAATTGTTTGTTGATGGAGCCTCCATTTCCAAGGGGGCAGTAATAGGCATCGTGCTTATCACTCCAGAAAATGCAATCCTCGAATAGGGAATTAGACTTGGATTTAAAGCCTCCAATAATGAAGCAGAATATGAGGCCCTGATAGCCGACCTCCAAAAGGCACACGCTTTAGGAGCAAAACAGTTGCTGGTGTTCGACGACTCACAACTAGTATTCAATCGGGTAAGGGGAGACTACAATGTAAAAGACAAAAGAATGGAAGCCTACCTCGCCTTGACAAGAAGGCTATTGGCTAACTTTGAGGAAGTCAATGTCTAGCAGTTTCCCAGAGGACAGAACATCCATGCTGACGCCCTGGCATCCTTGAGCTCAGCAATTGATTCCGATCTAAAAAGAACTATCCCCATAGATTTCCTCACTCATCTGAGCATTAGCCATAACAGCGATCTACCAAGCGTAGATCAGGTGCTCCAAATTGAGTCAGCACCTAGTTGGATGGACCCACTAAGGGAATATTTGAAGGATGGAACACTTCCATATGATAAGAAGATCGCTTACCAAATAAGAGTCAAAGATGCTCACTTTCACTTATCTCCTGAGGGCAAGCTGTATAAGAGATCGTTTTCCGGTCCCTACCTTCAATGTGTTCACCCGAGGGATGTTGAACAAATCCTACGTGAACTCCATGAGGGAATCTATGGAGGCCATATTGGTGGAAGGTCATTGGCTTTCCGAGCAATGAAGGAAGGCTATTGGTAGCCATATATACAAAGAGACTCTGCAATATATGTTCACAAATGCGAGAAATTCCAACTTCACGCTCCCATGGTCTATCAACCCGCCAGTGACCTAAAGTCCCTTTCCAGCCCATGGCCATTCGTCCAATGGGGAATGGACATCATAGGACCTCTTCCTACTGCTGCCGGTAATTGTAAGTATCTTTTGGTCGCAACATACTACTTCACCAAATGGATAAAAGCAGAGCCACTGGCGAACATCTGAGACACGGATATGATAAGGTTCATATGGAAAATATAATCACCCATTTCGGGATCCCTAGGACCATCATCACTGATAATGGAACACAGTCCGAGAGCGGCTCCTTTCAGAATTTCAGCAATGACCACGAAATCAGGCACCATTTTAGCTCAGTGGCCTACTCTTAGAGTAACGGCCAAGACGAGGCTTCCAACAAAATGATGATCGATGAGCTAAAGAAATGATTAGAACGAGCCTAAGGCGCATGGGTAAATGAACTATCGCATATTCTGTAGGCCTACCAAACTACCCCGCGTCGAGCAATGGGGGAAACCCCTTTATCACTAACATTTGGAATGGAAGCAGTCATCCCATTGGAAGCAGGCTTACCCACTATGATGTCCACCCTCGTCGACCAAGGTGAGAATGATGCAGCATTACTCATTGAGCTCGACCTACCTGACGAACGCCGAGAGCTTACCCTGGTAAAACTAGCGAGCTATCAGCAACAGCTCACAAAACGCTATAATAAGAAGGTAAACCCAAGGGCATTCCGAGTTGGGGACGACGTCCTAAGGAAAGTCCTGGGCAGCGCAGTAAAACAATCAGATGGAAAGTTAGGGCCAAACTCGGAAGGACCATTCAAGATAATAAGAGATGATCTATGAGGAACCTATCACTTAGAAAAGTTGGAGGGCAGAGAGATACCTCGAGCATGGAATGCTGCCAATCTTAAGAAATTCTATTTCTTGATTCTTCTTTTGGATTGTACTTATGAGAATGGAAACTCATTTCCTTATCATTAATAAAAGTTGTTTAGCATCGGCATTATGCGAAGTTTCAGTTAACTAGTATATGAACTTTATAACTCACACATCCTTTTCAAATGACAGGCACATTAATCATTAAGCTATAGCAGGGAAATCACACTCCTCAGGCTTTCGTTATGAAACACGAAAAACCTCTTAGCATTGCCCTTGGCAATACATGAAGCCCTACAGGAGATCCTTAGGCAATATGGCCAATTCAAAATTGGCTGCCAAACAATGTTTGGTTGATAAAATCCTGATCGGATGAAGCATCCAACACCAGGTGTGTCCTCGCCAATTACCCCACTTAGACCTAAGAAAGTGTGACGACACGACCTAAAAGGTAAAGTGGGGGAAATGGTATCTTATGAGCATATTGGACTGGAAGGACACTCACTTACAAATCTAGTCGGCCAAGAAAGGCCCAAGGTTATTAGGCAAAATCAAAGAAAGGTGAAAAATATAGAACACTTGTTGAGTCGGTAAATTCGCCCAGAACATAAACTTTATATTACTTCATCACATTTACATCTAATACAACCCAAATTTAGTCAGCAATTTTCCCAAAGCATCTACATTACATTACTTCACTATAAAATATAGAGAGCTACTACTGGAAAAATCTTAATGAGGATGAGGCCTCTAAAGAAGATAATCAGTCACTTGGGCTCTTTGACCATCGTCGGGATGGGGAACTAGATCCTCATCGGCTTAATTCACATTCGACTCTAATAGCTGCCGAGGGATGGCATCAATAGGGATCCACCGATCATCTCTTCGAAAAGGATTAGGTAGTAGAGTAGAAGGAGAAATATCATGACGATACCAGAGCATCGAGTTCCTTGGGACTTGCAGCTCCTTCAAGGCACTCAACCACCCCTTGATAAAGGCAAGCTCTTCGAACGCTGTTAGCCTCTTTGGAGCATCCAACCAACCTTGGTCATAGCCATCGGCCCATACTCACCGAGGTCCTCTCTTAAATAGATGCCTCAGCCGAGTGACGTTCCTTTGAAGCCCAGCAGCAATCACATACGCTCGTTGGACATCACCTTGGAACTCTTCCATTTCCCTAGCTGAACTTCTCTTGTTTGTACCAGCTTACGGAATAGTCAGCGAGGTAGGACCTCGTAGCACCAGAGGAACATCGCTCGGGCCAGTTCCAGATCTCGACGAGGAAGAACCTCGTAATACTGTAGAAGCAACGCTCGACGCATTCTCCCTAAGTCGCGAGACCTCTCTCCTCAAGGCCTCATTTTATTGCTGAATAATTTCCCCTACCTGGTTGATCTCAGAAGCATCTAGAAGCTTTGCTCTCAGTGTATTCACCTCTTCTTGGACTGAGGCACCAACTTCCTCCATCTCTTAGAGCTTGTCTTTCAGTTTAACAATGAGCTCAGTTTGCTCTATGACACACTTATTCCTCAGTCGCAATGATTTGCAAATCCTCATAAAGGTATGACGAACTTCAGAGCTTACATTAGGACCCATCATTCTTCCTAATTGAGAAGTGGCTGGTATATAATCATCAACACCAATCAACTACAAGAAATAGAAGAGAAATGAAGGATAGAATTATTCAGTACACTAAAGGAAAAAGTCTTCTCATTTCATTCATACGAAAAATATCAGAATACATTGGAGAAGCAGAAAAAAAAATTACAAATAAAAATACAAGTATAACCCTAAGGGTAAATTATCTAGTGACTTCAGGCTACCCAGAAGAATCCGGCTTCTTTCCCTCGTCAGCAGTAGTAGAAGCACCTTCCTCGGCAGGGATAACCTTTGTCACTTGAGCCGGGAGGGTATCAGTAGGAATTGTCTGGGAGGCAAGGTCAACTCCTTCAATGGCTGAGGCAAGGGATTTATCTACAATTGGCCTCGGGCCAGGATTGTGATCATCAAATAGAGGAGAAGCAACATCCACGCCAGTAGCTAAAAGGGCCTTATTCCAGCCCTTTTTGAAGTTCAGAAGGCTGATATAGCCTATCTGAACCTCAGCATCTTTATACGCAGCAGCCCACCCGGAGTTGTATGAGTCCTCCTTAATGGTGGCTACTTGGGACTCTTTCTCTTTCAGATGCTCGGTCAGTACCCTGTTCTCCCCCACAACAGCCATCTTGCTCGAGCGAACCAGGTCGTAGGCCTGCCACAGTTCATTCAGCTCCTTAATTACTACATCCCTCTCTCGATTGGCATTAGCGAGAGCCAGGTCAGATGAGACCCGAGCAGCACCAGCGGCCTTTAGACTAACCTCCATCTATGTACTCCTCACCTTTAAGGCAACATTTTGCTTATCCAGCTCGCCGTTCTTATTGATCAGCTCGTCACGAGAGCGATAAAGCACAGAAAAATCAATCACAAACTGTAAGAAAAAGAAGACATTAAAAAGAGGAGACAGACAAAAATTAGGAGACATTAAAGAAGAGAAATAGACTTACCAAGGCTAGCCTCTGGCTCGCCTACAGATCTAATTGGCCAGTCCCCACTGCCCTTTGGCGATCAGCAGGAAGAACTGCTCGCTCGAGCAGAGCAGGGACCAACTGGGGGAAGTGACGACCGAGGCCCCCTCCGGCAATGCGGACACAGGCACTAAGTCCTGCCCAGCCTTGGTCCTCACCTCCATCTTTCTCCTCTCCTCTTCCTTTTCTTTCTCTTTCTCAATCCTCCTCCTCTCCTTGACCTTCCTCTTCTCTTCAATCTTCTTCTTATCTTCTTCCTTCTTCCTTTCTCTCTCTTTCACCTGCACTTCTTCCTTTCTCTTCTTCTCCTGCTCCTGAGCAGAAGATCGGGAACTAGTAGCAACCGCCCCAGTATTGGACTTCTACTTCTTCATCCTCTGAGCAAGAAGCACATGATCATCATCATGATCATATCGGATCAAATTTTTCCTCGGAGGAACCATTTCCTCAATAGAGCTGCTGGACGTGCTCGAAGGTTCGTGGGCTTCAGAAACCCCTTCTAAGTTAGAAGTACTGTCACCACTGGAGCTCCCCTCACCAAAATTGCCTTCAGCACTGCCTATGATATCATTCTCATAGCTTCTCTCCTCCTCATCTAACTGAATAGGATCAGCAATAGTCTCTTCAGCAAAATCAAATTCAGGGATACTATCCACAGGCCTCTCTATAATGCTAGACCCAATGTTTTTATACTCGAGCAAGAAAGCAGCAGACCGGGGATGCTCTCTGTTAGCTAGGGGCTCCCTGATATTCTAAGATTTTACCAACTCAGAAAGACGAACCTCACTGAGACCAGTTTCCAAGTTCAATGACCTCGCTGAAGAAAAAACAGGAAAGAGTCAGAGAAATCACACATTAATAAAGAAATTGAAAGGACAGAGAAAATACTGCCTATATACTCTTCTATATAAAAGGGAACAGTAAACCTATCAGACCTCGACCCCTCAGTCTGGGGGAGAATTGCCAATTTCTAGCAAGAAAGCCATCTTGCCAGTAGTCCTTGTGGGAATCAGATAGGTTAACTACCTACACCCTGTTAGGACTCCTGGTCATAAGATAAAGAACACCAGAGCTTGTGCAAGAAAAGGAATAGAAAAATCAAACTTCGACGAGCCCTAATTTGGTGCCATAAAGTTTATTTATTCTATGGATGCCATTGATTATCTTCCACACATTGGGCAAACACTGTGCAGGAATAATGTTGAAATAACCAAAAAAATGCAAGAATAAATTATTTGGAAGAAAAGTGAGCCCCCTTGGGAAAGTAACAAGACATGGATCTAATGGGTACCCTCTATCTCTCTACCATTTTTTGGGGGAGAGGTGCACTCAATCTCTACCCACTCTGAGATATTGTAGAAATTCCTAAACTTGGACACTGATCTATTACCTATCTTTGCCATTGGTAAACCCTAAGACTACAAATTCAAAGAAAGAACAGAGAAAGAGCACGTCATCCAATTCTGTCATTCGAAAGCTTGTGGAGGTCACTTTTCGATCAAAAAGACGACCGCTAAGATTCTTCATTGCTGCCTTTATTGGCCCACAATATTCCAGGATGTGAACAATTGTTGCAAATCTTGCGATAGGTGTTAAAGGATGGGAGCGATTACCCGATGAGATACGATGCCATTAACCCCGATACTCATTATTGAGATCTTTGACTGTTGGGGTATTGACTTCATGGGCCCGTTTCTCACATCTTTTGGCCATAGCTACCAAGACTAATCACAACAAAGTGGTGATTAGGTTCCTATAGGAACACATACTTTACGCTTCGGTGCTCCGAAAGTGATATTTAGTGATAATGGCACACACTTTTGGAATAGGCCATTCGCGAAGATCATGAGAAAGTATGGCGTCGTTCACAAAGTTGGAGCGACCTATCACCCACAAACGAATGGGCATGCTGAACTAGTGAATCAGTAGATCAAGAACATTCTCAAAAAGACCGTCAACCCCACCTGAAAAGATTGGTTACTTTGATTGAACAATTCACTATGGGCCTATCGTACCGTATACAAAAATCCTCTCGGCATGTCCCCATTTCGCTTTGTGTATGGAAAACCTTGTCATCTTCCTGTGGAATTAGAGCACAAGGCGTATTGGGCGATTAAGAAGTTTAATTATGACATGGATAAAGTCGGTGAAGCTCGCAAGCTTCAATTAAATGAGTTAGAAGAGATACGCAATGATGCATATGAGAACGCAAAAATTTCCAAAGAAAAGATGAAACTCGCTCACCATAACATCATTCGACGCAAAGAGTTTCTTCCCAGACAAAAAGTGCTTATCTATAACTCTCAGCTTCATCTATTTCTGAGCAAGTTTCCGTCACGATGGTCTGGCCTGTTCGTTGTAAAGAATATATTCCCTTATGGAGCTATGGAATTAGACGATTTAAAAAGGGGAAATACATTAACGATAAATGGACAATGCCTAAAGCCATATCTAGAGGCGTGTGTGGACGAAGTCGACACCATTTGGTTATCGGTCCCCATTTACGGGGTCAATTAAGCTTAAAATGATAGGTCGTCTCACCCCCGACGCGTATAGGGTGAATTCTTGTGTATAGTAGTCATGTGTGAGTTAGGGTATTTTTTAGTTCGAAGCACGGTTCACGAGAGGGATTGAGTTAACACACTTTTTGAGAGAGTTTTCACATAATTGAGGGCTTGGTCGACGCAATTTTAGGGCACCCGAGGGTCTAAAACATTTTTAGGGGCAATACGCACGAGAGGAGATAACACTTAGTTTTTGAGAGAAGAGAGAACTCAACCTTTCTGGCCAGCACCCTCCCCTGAACCCCAAGGTGAACTGGTTCGGGGGAGAACCGGTTCGGGGTACCTGGAAGATTCCCCCCTTGTTTTCCAAATTCATTCTTTTCCCTCCATTCATTTCCCTACGATTTCTTCCCCTCCAAAACCTTCCCCCTTGCACTTTCAATCCCAATTCCTTCCCTCCTTCCTCTCCCTCCAAATCCATTCCCATTTCCCACCAAAAATTCATCTCCAACACCTAATAATTCACCCCCACCCCTCATCCATTTCTCACACTAAAATTCACTCTTCCTCTCCTCCATACCATATCCTTCTTCTCTACCTATCTCTCTCTCTCACCATGTCGCGTCCCCTCCAAGACAATTTTCACCCTAAGAAACATAATGACATCACCATCCTTGATGACGAGGGTAAGGGGATGTTTTGAATCATCCAAGAACGCCATTGGCAGAGCAATACTTCTTGGTCACGCGCCCTATCCACATCGAGCATTTTGTTAATTGGGAGCAACTTCTCGGCGACGTCACTGCTCTATTCAACCACCGAGGGTGGTCTCGCTCCTACGAGCAATCACGTATTTGAAGCCGCTATCTGCCAATTTTATGCAACAATCATTCGAAAATCTTCCACGCTTCACGAGGCCTACCTTGACGATATACAAATTCCATTTTTGGTCGCCATCTTCGCGCGCAAATGCATTGCAGAAGGGTTGTCCTCCCCGTGCCTTTTTGATATCCCACAAATGGTGCCCTCCGCACCAAAGAAGAATGCATTGCTCGAATGTCACTCGGGGAGGAATGGGTGCGGGATTCTTTTCCCATAGGAAGTCTATCGGATACGGTGCGATTCACGCACCTAATTTCTTGTGGAGAAATCCACCAAACCACCAATGACTCGGTGGTCTAGCTCCGTCATGCCAACTTACTCTACCACTTTCTCAACCCCTGAAGAGTGCGACTGTGTGATAATTGATTTAAATTAAATTCGCAAGTTTCCAAGTACCCCTTATTCAATTAGAGTCCCTAAACATGCATCTAAGGTGCGTGTGTCAACCCATAAATAGATAAAGCATGTAACACAGTAAATATGCTGAGGCGCAGATTTCAAGAAAAAAACCCTTTCGGGTAAAACCTTTATTTCACTATGAATATATAAATCGCAACTTACAATTACACAGAGAAATATGCAATGGATTAACACGCAGCCAACCCACAAAGACACGCAGTCTTAAACTCAGCAAGATAATACACGCATCACCCTCCAAGGACTCGCAGCCTAAACAACAAAGGAAGAACCGCAACTCTCCTCAATGACATGCAGCCATAACGCTTTGTAGAGACTCCCTCAGCAATGACACGCAACCCTCGGTTGCAAAGATCTCCCTACAAAGGTTGAACAATAGCAAAGCTTGTGTTCTAGGGTTCCAAAAGATTCACAAAACTAATTGGGATTTTTGTGTGTGAATCAAAAAGATATTTGGCACATCAAAAATTAAAGTCTTGTTGTGTTTGTACTCTTAGAAACATTTTCTCAAAGACTTGGAAAATATACCACCGAAATAGGTATATATATAGGAAATATAACTTGGTGGAAAAATAACTCACGGAACTATTTGATTTTATCCCAGGCGGATCGGTCCGTCTTGGAGGCGGATCGGTCCGACCTCGGATCGGTCCGTCTTGGAGGCGGATCGGTCTGACCTCGGATCGGTTCTTTTTAAAAATAGGCTTCTTCAGTTTGCAATCGGTCCATGGTTCACTAGTGCAAAGCGGATCGGTCCGGAAGGAAGGAGGACCGGTTTGGCTTTCTAGAAAAATAAAATTCTTTTTTATAAAAACATTTTATAAAAATTTCCCAATACTAAATATGAAGCTTAAGGAACTTAAAAACAAAATTTTACCAAGTTCATTCTCGCAGAGGTTATGATATTGAAGACGCTTTGATATTCGGATCCGTTGTTGTAGATGCGATCTTGAATTTCTTCAACGGTGTAACGGCGTACGACATACAAATTGATAATGGACAAAAATGTCCTTACAACCCTAAAAGCACAATAAATCTGGCCCAACTCTTCTACGCGGACATCATCAATGCCGCCTACGATAAGTGGGGCAAATACGTTCTCCCTTATGCTCGCCTCAATACGGGACTTTTGATGGAAGACGGAGTGGACGACCCGGGGCAGCAAATCTGACTCCCCCGCCCTATTGGAAGCACCTCCACCACTCGAAGTGAACGCCAAATGCGAGTGGCTCACCCCGACGGTCCTATTCTCGATGAGAGCGCGGGAGAAGAATCACATGATGCCTCGATGATGGACGTGGAAGAGGAAGAAGAGGAGTATGAGAAAGAATAGGATGATTCAGATTTTTGAGCCCCGGGTGCAAATTTTGATAGGCGCCCTTCGGTGGTGGAATCCCACCTTGACGGGTTCATCACCCAATACAATCAAGATCAAGTCACTTATCAAAGGGATCAAGAGGCTTATCAGAGGGACCCAAGCATGATGCACCGGCTTCAAGCCCATCTATATGAGCTCAACTTCGGTGGACCTCCTCTGACTTTCTTTCATAATCCTTATGATCCGAGCGCACCCGGCCCTCTCATCCACCTTCACAATGAATCCCATGTCTATTTTTGATGTATTTGATGTTTGTGTGTAATGATGGTTATTTACATTACTCAGTTGCTTGTTTACCCTCTCCATTGTAACACATGATGCTCCGTTGTTGTAATAATATTTTGCATTTCTGTTTTAATTTGTTTGTTTTATTTTTCCTCACTTTTCATTCTCTTTGAGTTAGATTTTAGTCCTTTTTGCTTAAAGACAATGCAAAAGTCTAAGTTAGGGGGGTCATAAGTGCGTTTTTCTAAAACTTCACAAATTTTCAAAAATGCCCATTCTTCTTATTAAAAAAAATCATAAAACTTTGCAAAATCCAAAAATATTTTTTCTTCAAAATAAATAAAAATTGGAATTTAAAATTTTCAAAAATATCATTAAAAGTCAGTTTAAAGTCTCAAATTGTAAAAACACAATACACAAACCGAAATTGACCAAGAATGGAAATTGTGCCAAAATTGACGACTTAGCGAATAAGTGTGGAGATTAACAACCCCGGTGAGATTCGAGCCTTTCATTTTTGTGAAATTTATAAATCAATCCGAGTTAATTGTTAACTCAAAGTTCTTTTTAGCGGTCTAATAAGTCGTCGAGGATCTCAAGTCTTTCACTTTGCTCGATTTTGAGAAATGTGTGTGATATTGCCCTGAAAAACGTGTTGAAAAAATTTCTAAATTAAATTCATCGTGAAATGCATATGGTAACGCAATTAGTATTTTGGACAATGAAGTAGGTCATCGTTTGTTACCCAAAAATATTGGCCATAAAAAGTTGTGAAAAAACATCCCTTTTGTAACCCATTTTGATCCAAATAAATTTTTTTCTTTCGTTTGACAACCCAAGAAAAATCCAAAAAGCCCGGAATTGTGAAAAATGAAAAAAGGTTAAGTTCGAAACGTGCAACAAAAAGGGGCAAGAAAATAAAAACTATGCTCAACAAAAATAGCAAAAAAATAAAAGTGTGAAAAATAGAAAAAAATAGAAAAAGAAGAAAAAAATGAGCAAAAGCCGGGAAAAGCACTCATGGACATCATAAGCAAGGTTTACCAATTTCGGAATTCTTAACTTTTTACAATATAACCCAATACACCTTCAACCCGTAAAAGTCCTAACCGAGTCCAAAATTGCGAAATTGATTACCGTGTGGAGAGCTAAAACACCAAAAGATAATAAAGAGATAAAAAATATGAATTAGAGGCAATGTTCCCACTTTCTTATGACCGTAGTCTATTGATGAGATCCAATTACAATAAAATTTATGTCTTTCTATTTGTGTGCGTGAAATTGTTTCCAATATATTTACTCGGATAAATCATGCACACCGAGAGAATAACCACATTCCGAGTGATTCGTTTGTGAGAGCATCCCGTGAGATTTTGAAATCGAAATGAATTTTTGGATAAGTAAAGTAATGGTCAATCGGTGGAAATTTATGGTTAAATTTTTGGCTTCGGACACACGTATTATGATTTGAGACTCGTGAACATCATTTGATGATGACTATTTTTGGGAAAAGTTTGAATTATACAATTTTTGCGTGTTTTGATTTTTCTTTGAGTCAAATTTTGTGGGTATATTCACAACAAACCCTCACGAGACAATACTCGTCCTAGTAGGGTAACCTAGGGGTTTAATGGCTTGTTGCATACGCTAAATGCAATCACTTTCCCTGAAAAAAGGTATTCTATCACCATAATATGATTAGATGAGTTGTGATCATTTTTTCTTTTTTTTTTCCATTGCTCGGGATGCGCAAAGTTCTAAGTTAGGGGGGTTTAATTAGGCATAAATATTGTATATTTATTCCCGTAATTTAGGTATCTTTGTGAACCCGAGTAGCGCAATTGATATGGATTTAACTCACATTTATGCTACTAATCTTCGTTGGCAAGTATTTTGCATTTTGTGTTTCTCTTATGTGTTTTACAGGTTAATTATGCAAGCGGTGAAAAAGAGAAAGAAAAATAATGAAAGAAAGGCTAGGAAGGCAAGTTAAAGGTCATTTTGGCAATTTTGCAACTGGATCTTGGAGGAGGAGTCAATTGGAAGGTTGAAAATCTCGGAACAACGAGAACTATGGAAGAAACAACATCCAAATCCGAGTTACGGTTGAAGAGTTATGATCAATTGAAGTTGAGGAAAAATCCAAGAAGAAAAGAAGAAAACATGAGAAAAATTCTAAGTGTTGAAAAAAGGAAAAAGGCACCCAAAACTAGCGAAAATTACCGAACCCCAGGTCGAACCGGTTCGGCGGTCCTGATTCGTGAAATTGCTCCTTTATTCTGATTGGTCCAAAGAGTTACATTTTGTTACAATTCATTCTAAAACGTATTTGTACGAAGCTAATGACTTAGGAAAGGTAGTTTATCATAGTTTTTATTAGTTCTTGATAGGGAGGAAGGGAGAAGAACATCCTAGGAAGATAATTTGATTTTGTGGATTCAAGAGTGATTAATTCCGATTTGTTTTTAAGTTTTAATCCAAGTTGCATTCATCTTATTATTGTTCTTGCATGGTAATGTTTCTTGTTTGATTCAAACAATTTCTGAGTTCATAACACCTATTTGCATGTTTCAATAGAGTTTCGTCATGAGTTCTTTCGCATGCAACATATTTATTTCATGCATCGTTCAGTTTAACATGTTCGCCTAGATTTAAAAGGGCCGGGATGCATGGACTCAACCTGATGTGTTAGTTGTATGTGTATAAAATTAATCCTCTAAATTTAATGATTTATTATGACCGTATTGCGTAGCATCAAAACCATGTAGATCTCTGGATCTCGTTTGCTTCAGGGTAACCGATATTCTTTAGAATGCAATGCGAGAGCTTCTATCGCGCGTTACCTCTTTACTCGTCCTCTGATTTCGTATGGTGCGGGCTTGAACCTCATATACGTAATGCTTGGGAGTACTAAAGTCTGGGTCTAATTAATCACTTAAATTTACGATTAGTTTTATACCTGCAATACACTAGGGTTGAGGGATTGTATTCCCGTCCTGTTTCCTTCATTATATAGTTCAAGTTTTAAGTCACTCATCATCAGTATTTTAGGTAATTTAGAATAATTGCATTCCATTCATACTTTAGTTCATTAGTTAATCATTTTCAAAATTGCATATGGTTGTAGTTATTTCACCAATCAAATCATCTTTTTCTTTTCTTTAAAGTCAGAGTTAGGATTCACTCGTCTGTCCACATCGTTACAACTCTGTTGTCCTATTTTCTTGAGGATCGATACTCGACTTATCGGATTATTACTTGGGCGACGGGCTTGCACTTGAGCCTAGAGAGTACGCACTTCTGAGACACATTTTGAGTCACGTCAACACTATTCTACAAAAGTAAAATGCATAGAAGATTGATAATTCTCTAGCCAATAGCGTCACAAAACAAAAGCAATATAGCGATTGATTGTGCAAGCCCATTGATCTTCAACATATGTCTCCCATCAAAATCAATTATGTTTTAGAGTTATTTCTTTTTACGGATCAAACAGGCTAAATTAAGTTGGCCTTGGATTTGTTTAGTCTCTTTTTCTTTTTGCAAATGGAGGCTATTCACACAAAAACATTTCGCAACCTAAGTCCATTGCTAATCATAAATTAATCGGATGAATATTATTTTATTTTTCTAAATCGGGGCAATGGTTGTGCATGCACAAGATCGATTTCTTATAAAATAAAGTGACAAAATTAATATGACAACACCGTACTTCACCTAGCTTATGAAAAATGACGAAGACATCCACAAGATTCCATGAAGGTGTGTGCAAGTAAGGAAAATATATGAGGGAATTATAGACGAATATATCATAAACAAGCATCAATGCACACAAACGAGACGAAGTCCGGATTAGCTACTCATCGAAATCCATATGGACATGAAATGAAATAGTGATCCGAAAACATCACACACATAACCTCTATGGACAAAATTTTTATGAAGGCCTTTCTTCAAAAAACTGAAAATATTTTTGGATTTTTGTAAAATATATGTACAAAATATAATCTAGTTCATAGGTATAAAGATAAACCTGATGCTCAACCTAAACTAGATGAATGACTCCGAACTCAATTGATGGAGTAAACTCCAATGGATTTCCTAAGGTTTTCAAACCTAAGGGCATCTAGAGTTTTGGTGAAGATATTTTTTAATTGATGATCGGTACCTACAAAGCTCAAGGTAATAACTCTCTTTTCAACTAACTGTCGAATAAAGTGTTCTCGAATCCTAATGTGATTTGTTCTAAAATGTGGAACGGGATTTTGAGAAATGGATTGCACTCGTATTGTCGTAAGAAATAGTCATTGTGCCTTGTGGAATACCGTAATCCTCTAACATTTGTTTCATTTAAATGAGTTGAGTGCAACAACTCCCGGTGGCTATGTATTCGGACTCCGTAGTGGAGAAAGATATGGAATTTAATTTCTTGCTCATCCAGGAGACAAGTGAACTACCAAAATGGAAACATTTTCTAGATCTTCTTTTACATCCATCAACATATCCTACCCAATCGGCATCCGAATATGCGGATAGACAATCATTAGTTTTAAAGGAATACCAAATACCAAAAGACATGGTCCCACTAACATACTTAATGATTTGTTTAATGGCAAGTAAATGAGACTCTTTTGGCGTGGCTTGATATTGGGCACAAACTCCTATATTAAAGGAAATATTCGGATGACTAGAAGTTAAGTAAAGTAAACTACCTATCATACTTCTAAAAAGAGTGTGCTCTACATCCTTTCCTTACATGTCCTTACTATGTTTAACTGATGAATCATTGGAGTATGATCATGCTTAGAGGATTTGAGATTAAATTAATTCATAAGATCTTTTGCACACTTAGTTTGGGACAAATATATCCCACTATTTATATCAAATTTATTTGAATACCTTGAAAGACTTAGAAGAAAGTGAGCTCATCGACCATACTCATATCAAATTTATTTTTCATTTATTTTGAGAAGAGTTGAGTATGTTTATCACATGTAGAACCAAAAACAATGTCGTCGACATACACTTGGGTAACTAAGATCTCATTCTCATCTCAACGAACGAATAACGTCATATCCACTCCCCCTCGCGAAAAGATGCGAGAAAGGAGATAATAAGTAAGCCTCTTATACTAAGAACAAGGTGCTTGCTTTAAACCATATAGAGCTTTCTTCAAATAGAATACGTGATTAGGATACGTAGGGTCCTCAAACTCTTTAAGTTGTTCCACATAGACTTCCTCCTGAAGAATGCCATTCAGAAATGAACTTTTAATATCCATTTAATACAGTTTGAACTTAACATGACATGTTATAGCTAGTAAAAGATGAACCGACTCTAATTTAGCAACTAGAGCAAAAGTCTCATCAATGACAACACCTTCTATTTGAGTGTATTCTTGGGCCACTAAACTAAATTTATTATGAACAATGACATCATTTTTACCCAATTTATTTTTGAAAATACATTTGGTACCAATGACGTTAGTATCACTAGAGCTTCTTTGAAATTGAAGCAACTCTTGTTGCATGGCATTAATCCAACATTCATATTTTAGTGTTTCTTTAAAAAAATTAGGTTCGATTTTAGAGGTATATCATAAGTAAGTAACCTCATTTTCTAATTTCTCCCTAGTCTTGATATCTAATTCGGGATTCCCTATAATTTTAGAAGGGTCATAACTTTTATGAACTCAGGAGATAGATCCTTTTTTAAATTATGGGGTCCATTGAGTCATTATGAGACTCAAAGTTTTCAACACCGAGGTGCATCACACTCATAGGAGAAATCTTCCTTATCATCAATAAATGTTGCTGGAGCATCATCTTTTATGACTACATGTATTGACTCCATAACTTTAGAACTCACATAGTTGTAAACTCTAAAAGCTCTACTATTTTGAGAATACCCTAGAAAAATACCTTCATCACTCCTCGAGTCAAATTTACCTAGAATCTCTCTAGACCTAAACATGTAAAAAGGACTCCCAAAGACTCTAAAATAGGCAAGATTAGGTTTCTTTCCAGTCCACAATTCATATGGAGTTTTATTAGTATTGGGATGCAAGTATACCTTATTCATGGTGTGACAAGTGGTGGTAATTTCTTCCACCCAAAACCTACGAGTCACTTTCCTACCAAGGAGCATAGATCTTGCCATTTCTTGGATCGTTTGATTCTTTCTCTCAACTATACCATTTTGTTATGGAGTTTGAACGATCGAAAATTCATGCTTAATACCAACTTCATTAAAAAAGTATTCACACCAGATTCCTTAAATTCATTTCCATTATCACTTCTAAAATGGTTTATGGTGACACCATGTTGATTTTGAAGGACTCAAAATTTACCGTTAGAAATTCAACAGCATCAGACTTTTCTCTTAGAAATCCTACTGTAGAATATCTAGAAAAGTCATCTACCATCGCTAAGATATATCTCTTTAATCCTATAATCTCGGTACGGGTGGGAACCATAAGATCATTGTGAATCAATTCTAAGGCATGATAGGTGTTTATTGAGTTCAACTTCCTATGTGGGCTCTTAATTTGCTTTTCTAGTTGACAAGGTCCACAAATGGAGGATGATGGTTTTCCTAAAGATGGTAAGCCTCGAACTAGGTCTTTTCACACTAAACGATCAAGATCTCTAAATTTTACATGACCTAACTGTTGATGCCAAAGCTTGATACATGAGACCTTGGCACTATTGTAGATGAAAGAGGATTTTGGAATGATTCCATAACAAGTATCACTAGTCCTTGCACCTCGTAAAATTGCGTCACTCGATTTATCATACACAGTTCTTTCCGATTGGCTAAACTTAACGTCAAGGTTTTCATCACATAATTGGCTAATGCTTATCAAATTATCTTTGAGTCCATCAATATATAATGTTTTCAAGTTTTGGAAACTCAAAAATTTCAACAGTGCCTCTAACCATAATTCGAGATTTACTCCCATCGCCAAAGGTGACTTTACCATATTTATAGTTTTCAAGAGTGGTAAAAAGAGATTTATCACATGTCATGTTTTTTTAAACATACACTATCAAAATACCATTGGAGGTATTTTGATCCTTAAGAGCAACATGAACAATAAAAGCCATCTTGGTTGCATCTTTCTTAACCCAAGCTTGAGTTATGTTCTTCCCTTTGTTAACTCTAGCCTTTTGGTTGGAATCATTTTCTTAGGCCCTGGAGAACCTTAGAAACTCTTTCATTAAACCTTGGGATGTGTTGACTAGATACTTAACTTGGTTATTAAGGATTGATAAAGAGCTATAGTGTGGCCAAGGAATTATGAAAAAGGAATTCTTTCCAAGTTTGTGACAAAAATCTCTGAGATGACCAATAAAAGCCTTATTGGTCGTATCTTTCTTAACCCAAGCTTGAGTTGTGTTCTTCCCTTTTTTAACACTAGCCTTTTGGTTGGAATCATTTTCTTGGGCCTTGGAGAACCTTAGAAACTCTTTTATTAAACCTTGGAATGTGTTGATTAGATACTTAACTTGGTTATTAAGGATTGGTAAGGAGCTATAGTGTGGCCGAGGAGTTATGAAATAGTAATTCTTTCCAAGCTTGTGACAAAAATCTCTGAGATGACCCCTTTTGTGAAAATAAGTATATGTATAGGGTTGATTTGGAGTCACTCTCATAGGTTTCTTAGGTTGACTCTTCTTAGGTGGGCTAGGTTTATGAGGGTTTGTTTTAGTAACAAATTTGGCTACGGATTTGGATTTAATATTGGATCTCAACATCTTCATATCCTATACCCTTTCTCTATTGGTATCCTTTCTCCTTATAACCCCAAGCTGGACCTAATAATAACTTTCCCATTCTTCCTGAATTATCTTCAAGTGTTAATTTGACTTCCCGAGACGACTCGAGATATTTCTCAAGTTTGATAAATTTTTCTTCAAGTGTTTTTCTAATCACTAATTATTCATGAATATCTTTGTTAACACGAGCTAGAGAGTTAGTCAAATCACATTTTTCTTTACCTACCAAAATAATGTTCATAGAGAGAGAAATCTTAATCGCATCGAGTTGACTAACTAAAGCCTTATACTCCTTCAGGATTTTCAACTCCTTTTCTAAAGTCAAAACCTTAAAAGTTAACCTTTTATTAATCTTTTGAATTCTCATAGACTCGGTGTATAACTCAGAATAGGCTGAATGCAATTCACTTACACTTACATCACTTTCACTTCCATTTTTGTCACTACTTTCTGAGTGAGTGGATACGACCTCAAGGTCATGCTTAGAAATGTCAAAACTAGGATGTGACTCACTTGAAGCACTATCATGACTTTCCATAAAGGTAGTGAAGTTGTTTCAAGAAGGAACAGAATCATCGGAGTCCTTAGTCTCAATCTAACTGTTACTAAGAGTTGGATTATAAACGGCCTTTTCTTTTTGCTTTGTTTCTTAAGCTTAGTGAGGCATTAATACGCTCTATGACCTCGTACTTCACACTCAAAACATCTCTCTAAACCATCCTTTTTAAAGTTATATCTTTTAGAGTTGTCATTTTTAAACTTCTTTTGATCATGATTATTAAAACTTCCACTTCCCCAATTTTTGTTTTTCTCAAATTTAGGTTTTTAAAATTTTGAGTCTTGCTTTTTAAACTTGAAAAACTTTTTAATTTTTTTGCAAATAAAGCCATATTATCAGGATCGATATAAGACTCTTCGAATTCAGACACTTCTTATTTCATAACTTTTAAAGCTACTCCCTTATCTCTATTTTTGTTATCTTCAGTAAACATGTCTAATTTATATGTTTGGAGATCACCTACAAGCTCCTCGAGTTTTAGAGATTCTAACACTCCTAAATAATTAAGAACCGTGACCTTTAGAATGAACTGACTAGGGAGAGATCTAAGAATATTCTTAACCACTCGAATTTCAGGGATCTTTTCACCTAAGTTGAAACATGAATTAACAATATCGGAAATACGGGCGTAGAATTCATCAAATGCTTTACTCTCTTTTATGGTGCTAGTTTTAAATTGAGTGGTTAAATTTTGATGTTTAGAAGCTTTAACCACACTCATTTTCGAATGAGTAACTTGGAGAATGTTCAAAGCCTCCTTTAAAGTTTCACAAGTCATGATACGATGAAACTCCTCGGGAGTAACAACACTAAACAATGCATTTAAACGTTTAGAATTAAAGTTACACAGTTTTAATTCATCCTCACTCCATTCCTCTTCAAGTTTTAAAACAGTTTGTCCTTCAACAATAACAGAAGGAGAGGACCACCCATTTTTAATAGCAACCCAAACACATTCATCAATAGACTTTAAAGTAGATTTCATATGTGCTTTCCAATAAGCATAGTTAGTTCCATCAAACATAGGTGGTTTATTTGACGAGTAACTTTCCATATAACCTTCAGGATTCATCTACATAACTTTTCAAAACATGCTCTGATACCAATTTGAAGTTTCAAGGTTATATGAATTTATTTTAATTTCTTAGAATGCACTCCTTGCATAAATATAGATTAAGCCACAGAGTTAATACTTTCCAAAATTTTATTTCTTACTAATTCCTAAGTGAGCATGCGGGATTATTGATTATGCAAGAAGAAAGCATAGCCTTGCACGCCAATGTATGAGGAAAACCCAAATGGAAAAAACTTCAGACGATTGGTCCAAAACAAATCCACTACGAATATGGTTTTATAAAAAGACTTAATAGACTCACAGACGTGACACGACAAGACTCGCTGATGCTATTTTCTAAACCTTCGTCCATAGTACGTGAAGATCCAAGGTGATGCACAACACATCTCGTGTCTCGATATCGAGCAAAACCCAAAAGTCGTCTTCAATCAACACTCATGCAGAGATCCACCCCACACAACCTGGATGAATAATTGTAGGATGTGTATGTAGTTTTCGTTCTCAAAATATGATCACAAGATCACATAAATGTTTAAAATTAGATTGCAAAAAGGATATGAAGTTTTTCTCTTAGTGCCCAAAATGTTCCTTAACCAAATTTCGTCTTTTGAAAGATACTTAAATGAAAGAAGTGGACAAAAATGGATATGGACAAAAACTGTCAAAATTAAATAAAAAAGAACATAGAAGGTCGATCGAACGACTTAACAGTCTCGTTCGAACCACTATGTTTGAACGAGCTTCTAACGATAATTCAGAAAAATAAATAAAGGAAGTCGTTGGAAGTGCGTTTGAGCAGGCTCGTTCGAACAACCCGAGCAATTTTGCATAATTATTTTTTATTTTAAAAGCTTAAATTAATTTAAAATTCCAACAAAACGAATTTAGAAAAATTAAAAGTTGTCTCCAACAACTTAGAAAATAGCCGGGTCATATACCTTTGGGAAAAGAGCACTCAGAATTGGATTGGTGAGAGGTGAAAGTTCGGATGCTCAAAATCTTCATTAGTGATTGACACACAATGACCCTATATGTTTTGTCTAGCGAAATTAATCAGTACTATAAATGGACTCAATTGAATTTTTTTCCATACACAAATGGACATCTCGAATGCTTTTCTTCATTCCAAACTAGACGAAGAAGTATTTTTGGATTAACATCAAGGTCTTATTAAATATACCAAATGTACTCACGTGTGCAAATTGCAAATATCTTTGTACGGTCTGAAAAAAGATCCCAGAGCTTGGTACTACACCTTTTCCTCCTTTTTACTCTTAATTGGCTTCAAATCCATATAAAATCATTCTTGAGAACACCCTAATATTAATCATGAACACATTAATATGATTAAAGTTTAACATACAATTGTTCTTAATAAAAGGATCTTAGATCTTCATGTTTTCACAAAATACGTCTAAAAGATAGAAAATAAGACATACCTTAATCAATTGACATTCTTGATTAATTGCTCCATCAATCTTCCTTCTTGAAAAAAATGCACTCTAATGGAATCTCGGAGTTTCTCTCCCACCTCAGAAATAGTGTGTTATGAGATGACTCTAGATGGTGTAGAGGTCTCTATTTATAAGGGGAAGAGGGACGGAATCCTAGTCAAGGTGGGACTCTTTCAAGTCTCCCACTAATGCCACTAACCATCATGTGACTAACGGATAAGGTTTACCCAAATTTTTTAATATCTTTATTTATCACATTCCTAATTAATTATCTGATATTTATCAAGACCACAATTATGGGAAATTCGGAATTTAATAAAATTGAAATTAAATAATTAATTTCATTACTTGACATTAATTTCCAACAGTCTCCCACTTGGTCTTAATAATTCGTATAATTAGATTAGGTATCATAAGGTGCACAATCATTGATAAATTTATTTTGCTGAATCAAATGATTCACGGATGCGAGTCATGGCGGTTCCATACTATTCAAGAGCATGGTTCCTTCCATGTACCACAACACCAATGTTTCATTCAACTAAGCCTTTAATATTGGGTATCATAATGGCCTCATAATGTCCTTTTCAATAAGGACTATTTCTGTCAACAATAATTCATAATTTTATGCATGCTTTCTCAAAAGACAGAAAATATTGAAATCAGAAACACTTTTACTGAATTCAAGTAATGGTGTCAAACAACTAAGCCAAAATAGCAATCATAGTCTAACTAATCGAGACCCATCTCTTTGACATGTTCCATAAAGGTCTTCGGAGATGGTCCTTTCGTAAGAGGATCTGCTATGTTATCACGCGTACTGATGTGATCAATTGACACCTTTTGTTTCTGAATTTCTTCTTTAACTGATAGGTATTTCATTCAATGTGCTTAGTTACTTTAGGAATACCTAACATTTCTTCATAAAGAAGATTGCAGCGACATTATCATAATATTTCAGCGACTTGATAATAGTGTCGACAACTCCAAGTCCCGAAATGAAGTCACGCTGCCAAAATACATAAGTTGTAGCATCAAGCATGCTACAAACTCAGCTTTCACAATAGTTAATGGATGGGTTGTGTTGCACTCCTTCATTATATTGGTTGATAAACCAAAACAAATATTCTTAAGCAAGAGTGAACTTCATACCATCCGTACAAACAGTAAATCTGAGTCACAATAATTGTTCATATTTAAATGAACACATACATTATAAATGTGAGCATATAGTCCTTTAAGTATCTCTTTACTTCATACACAACTTTTAAACCCATAAGATTATTTTGATTCTCTACTTTCTAAATCTGTGCTTGTATATAGAGAAAATATATAAATTTACTCCCACTGATCTTAAGGTGTATACAAATATACAACGATTAATAAAAAATAATGATATTATTTCTTAAAATACGTCATGTGGGAAACTTATGTTTATATAATGATCTCCTAAACATATACGCATGATTTATAAGACTTCAAAAAGTAATTTTCACATCCACTTCATGTAACTCTCAATCATAATGAGCTACTAATGTCATAGGAATTCCATGTCCTTACATATAATTGAGAAGGTTCATTTATAACCTTTTCTTCATTAATAGTGAAATATTTTACTAAAATTTAGCTTTATCTCATTTAACTACCGTTAGTGTCGCGTTTGGTCTTGATGACCCCCTTATACCCGACTTAGTGCATCAATTATGTAATTCAACGAGATTTGAACCTTAGTTGTAGTCCATTAGTTTCACTTCTTATGACTTTTGAAAATAAAACCAAGTCATTATTTATCCATAGGCCAAATTCATGTTCATGCAGATACGCCACATAATCATCGAGGATAGTAGACCTTTTAGGATCTTCTTAATACTATTCCTTATGATTTTATCTACATTTATCTCACGGTGACAATACTATTATTTAGTGGTTGATCATTTATTTGTTCTTTGTTGTTTAGACAATCTAACAACTAAAAGAACAAAGATTCAAGAAGGTTATCGATAATGGGATAAGTACCCTACCTTCCTTTATAACTTCAAGAAAGTTATCGATAATGGGATAAGTACCCTACCTTCCTTTATAACCATATTTCATGATTTTCTACTACCACTAATTTCACCTTTCACCTTTCATAATGAATTTGACTTTAATGCAATAAATACGTGTCAATGACAATTATATGATCTATGTAGGTCCACTTTAAGGGAAGTTTCTCATAATCTCCCACTTATGCCACATAGGTCATCCTTATATTAGACATCGTAATACCTTCAGAGCACAACTCCACTATCAAAATTTGTAAGAGACATTACTAAAATCTTGTTCGCGAAAATAATGAAAAAGAGTCTAGATTTAATTTGGTACAAGATTTAAAGAGTTTCATAAAAAAGCGCTACGATTATGATGCAGGATCAAACAAATCTTTAAAGAACTATGTCCAAACTTTATTTTGTACAAAACATCAAAACTAAAATCATAACCCTTGAAAAAATATACATCAAAAGATTCTTTAGAACATATCCCTCACGATCAAGTCTAGACAAACATTTTCCAAAAGAAATTGAGGGTTTATGAAAACAAATGGCGATTTGATTCCCCAAGAACAAAAGAAAAGAATCTTATTAGCATTTCTAGTTTGTTTTGTAAGAAATCCTTGCATCAAAAGTAAATACTTTCTATAACATAGTAAGTATAACTTGAAAACTCTACTGAGATGAAAAACTCATTTCAAATCATAAAAGATACATATTATCTTTATCATTATTAGTCCGAGTGTGCAACATGTAAACAAACTTAATTTGTTTAACCAAATTAAATATGAAATTTTTAGAGAAAAAAATGGGATACAATAATATGTGATAAGATAATGAGATAAATTGCTCACTTCATTAATGCTTTGATTTAACAGCACACACATCGATTACATGATAAATTGAGTGCATAACCGTGAGTTTTGTCAGTAGTAACCATGGAATATCGATTATATGATGCTTGTAGATTACTTTATTGGGTATAATGTTATTTCATTATATTGTACACGACATTTGTGCACAACTTATTTTCACATACTATAATAATGTATGTGATCTATGATGTTCATTCAATCACTCAAAATTGATTCCCTATAAGGAATAACCTTGCTTGAAGAAATAAACTCAATATACCCCATTAATATCTTTACAATTATAAGCATCATGAGTTACTACTACCATCATCTTTACATTTAATATTCATTGCCATTCTAGTTGGGTCACTCTAGTGACTACCAAACATTTCATAATATGAATATTACATTACGTAAAGACTTACATACACAAGCTAATAAGTTTTTTCACTTATTTTCATTAAATATCGCATGAGCAACAAACAAAATTATTCATGTTTATGGTTTTCATAAACTTAATTGGTGATATGATAGTGAAAGAAACTATGGCATCTGTGTTTGACGACCATTATTACCTTCCCAAAATATATATCACCACTAACATTTTGTTCAATTATTGTAATCACAATAAATGAATAAACAATAATATGTATGCAACATCATAAAGCATCATCATCCTAGCATTCAATATCATACATGGACCCGTAGGCAACCAAAATATGCATGATATTAATGCATTAGTCCAATATTTATATCTTCTAGTATGGAGCACTTTAATGAACACCAAACCTTATATTATATAAATATTAGAGATACGCATACATGTTCAAAATTCCCGTAATACATGAATAATTATATTATTGTCTATTCCCTAACTTGAAATTCACGAAAAATTAGACATAATATGAAAATCAAATAGACAAAGAGTTTACATGAGATATTACACAATAATAGTAAATGGAAGACATAAATCATTTACTTTCGCTTCATCACTTATGTATGAGTAACAAATTAGAAATATTGACCCAAGTCATTCATGGTCATACTAATGCACAATACGGTTATAATCACAATTATCATACTAGTGCCATATGTAAATATGACCTTTAACATTGATGTCAATTATTTAACATTTGCAAAAATTCCAATGTTTATTTGATTCAAATATCAGCATGTGTTGCGCTTCAATTTAACCTTATACAAACATTAGGATAATCTGAAATGACTACAAGTATAATATCTTCACATGTAATCTCAGCCTGTATTTGGCATTTGATTACACTGAATGAATACCTACTTATGAGTCTCAAAATTTGCAAGTCATACATTCAAATATGCATACATGCAACGAAATCATAAATGTAGTATCCGCACATATGAATTGTAGCCTGTGTTTGGCATTTAATTCAACTTAATGGGAGTACTAGCATTAGAATAAATAATAATTATGATTTTCAACCACATGAATCGTTGGCCTGTGTTTGGCACGAGACTCATTAAAACAAAAAAATCATAATATTCAACAATATGAATCATTGGCCTGTGTTTGGCACGAGACTCATCAAAATATGAATATTAACAGTAATGCGAGTCTAATATCCTACCATATGAGATATGTTGGCCTGTGTTTGGCACGAATATTCAACTAAAAAAGGATCATTAGAGCAAGGTTTTATCACATTTTTAGATAAAACATACATGAAATATGGGAAAACTTAAATTTTTCCAAAAAAGTTAGCATCATGGAACTGTAGGAAATTACTCCAGAATCTCAAATATTCGACGGAATTAAAAAAAAAAATTCTGGAAGTCGTAAACATTATTTATGTAAAATCAATGCCCCAAAAATATTATACTCAAAACTTAATGTATAATTAATGGTCCAAATATAGATGCATACATAATAATCAAATATTTACAATTATAGATTAAGAAACTTTTCATGTCTTCCCCATCCAACACCATATAAATATTATTGTCGAAACATCAATTCATAATTACATTAGGACCTTTGGGCTACCAATTATAGATTATGCACAATAACCTAATATATCGAAATGCTATTGTCAAATACATAATCATACATCTAATATTCAAAATTTTATATTGAACCCTTTCATCAATACAAAATAATACATAACATGAATATTAGAACAACCATGAACATAAAGAAAAACATTCCCTGTGGTGAAAAAAAAATACAGAATATCTGGAAAAAATCGTAATTTTTGCCACAAATAGAAAATTTGAGTTAGCACCACAGAGATGTAGATAATTACTCCAGGATCTCAAAACAATTTGCGTAATTCAAAAATCAATTTTCCTGAGTGAGATATTGACGTCAACATTATTACCAAAAACGACAAAACCTCAATTTTAAGAGTCTTAACGACGTCAACACGCAAAAGTAAGGTGGTGCCCATTATATACAATGGGTTTTGTTTATTTCGACGTTTCCAGTCGACCATGTCAGTTTCGTAAAATTCCGAGCAAGTTTTGACTTTTCATTCTCACTAGTGAGTATTGGCGACAGAAGAAAAACGTCACAGAAAATCTCAGACACACTTTAAGAGCAGATTTAATGACAGAAATAAGACGTCGTAGAAGATCTCAGGCACAAAAATAATTTAATGACATAAATAAAATGTCGCAGAAAGTCTCAGGCACATATATCATTATAGACGAACATCAATAAGGAAAATCATGAGATCTTAAACTTTAGCTCTGATACCACATATAAAATCATTCTTAAGAACACCCTAATATTAATCATGAACACATTAATATGATTAAAGTTTAACATACAATTGTTCTTAATAAAGGATCTTAGATCTTCATGTTTTCACAAAATACGTCTAAAAGATAGAAAATAAGACATACCTTGATCAATTGACACTCTTGATTAATTGCTCCATCAATCTGCCTTCTTGAAAAAAATGCACTCTAATGGAATCTCGGAGTTTCTCTCCCACCTCAGAAATAGTGTGTTATGAGATGACTCTAGATGGTGTAGAAGTCTCTATTTATAAGGGGAAGAGGGTCGGAATCCTAGTCAAGGTGGGACTCTTTCAAGTCTCCCACTAATGCCACTAACCATCATGTGACTAACGGATAAGGTTTACCCAAATCTTTTAATATCTTTATTTATCACATTCCTAATTAATTATCTGATATTTATCAAGACCACAATTATGAAAAATTCGAAATTTAATAAAATTAAAATTAAATAATTAATTTCATTACTTGACATTAATTTCCAACAATCCATTCATAGTGACAACTCTCTCTTTGTTCAGAAAACAATCATTGCCATCATCATTATCTTAGTTTATATGGATGATATTCTATTAACAAGAAATGATCCCTAACACATCCAATATATGAGTTCTCATATGCACAACACCTTTTCCATAAAAGAACTCGGCAATGTCAGTGACTCACTCCTCTACATGTCACTTTCTATCTTAACAACATTATGCTCTTGACATCCTCAATAAGGAAGGCATGATAAATTGTAAACTAGCTTTTTCCCTACTACCTACAAAACCCTACATCTCTATCCAAACCTCTCTTCCCTTTTAGAGCAACCCTTACGGGTATGCTAAACATGTATAAATACCCTATATGTGTATGCTATGGGTAAGGCAAAATGCCAATTGGACTAGTTGATTTTTTGTGGGACCCGCACCCAAAACGAAACATCATGTTCCGCGCAAGGAAGAAAAAAAAAAAAGATATTTGCTTAAGCGGAACATCATGTTCCGCCCAAGCATTTCCCTATTTTCAACATTTATACTTTCATCCACAACTGTTTCAAATGGTTTCAACGGTTAAATTTTTTTGAAGTGTTAAAAAAGATTTACGGTGGGGTGATTTAAATAGGGTTGCTAGATTTAATTTTGTAGTTGAAATGTTGAGTAATTAATTTGGGGGAGAAACATAAAAGCTTTAAAACATTTGGGGGTAAAATGGAAATAAGAAGAAGCTTACGCGGAAGATGATGTTCCGCGCAAGGCCTCAATTTATGTTGTCTAAACGACGCCGTTTTCCCTTATTTCGGTTGTCATATTGTACTTTTACCCTTTCAACGACTGGCGCGTAGCATTTTTCATCTTTTTTTACAACTATATTTACACTAGTCATGTGTATTTTTAACTTACCCGCAAGGGTTGTTCTTATCAACCACCTCTGTATCAAATTCTGGTAGGAGCTCTACAATATTTAACTATCACTAGACCAGATCTAGCTTTCTGTCAATAAAATAAAGCTTGTCAGAACATGCAACACGTCATTTATGCATCATTAAGAGAATACTCAGATATTTGAAAGGTACTATTTCTCATGGCATCACTTTCACACCTACTTCATTTAGCCTCACTGCATATGCAGACTCAGATTGGGCTGGAGATGCTTTGGACAAAAGATCTACTACATGATAATATGTTTTTCTTGGCTCTAATCTAGTATCCTGGTCTACAAAGAAACACACCACTATCGCCCAATCATCTACAGAGGCTGAGTATAGATCTCTTGCTCAAGTTACAACTGAACTCTTGTGGATCAAAAAATGATACTTCACGATCTTTATATTCCTCCTCAACATCCAACAAATCTATGGTGCGACAACCTCTTAGCTATTGCTCCCGCCTTGAATAATGTCTTTTATGCCAGAATAAAACATATAGAGGTAGATTATCACTATGTCGGAGAACAAGTTCTTTCCAAACAAGTTATTATTCATCATGTTCCCACTTCTGAGCAGATCTTCACTAAACCACTTCCTACTCATCGTCTTTAGTAGTTAACATCCAAACTAATGGTGACTTCCCTACCCATTAGTTTGAGGGGGCTGGCAGAGAATTAGTTCAAATAGGGCTGGCAATTTTTGACACGATAATCCGTTTACGGTAATAACCCGAAAATGATCCGAACATGACACGATTAGTTTGTATAGATTTAAGAGTACCCAAAACTTATACTCAAATCAAAATTAATGCGACCCGAAAATGACACGACTAACCCGAATTGCCACCCTCAACAAGATAACATATGAATAAAGTTATTATTGATTAGTTAGATAGTTAGAAGGAAATAGAATAAATTAGTTAGTTATAGTAGTTTAGTTAGTTAAAATAGTTTGTTGTGATTAGACGCGTGTTCTCTGGAGTTGTAACATCATTCTCTATAAATACCTGTCGGTATGTAATCCATTGGACATGAAATAAAGTAAACTTTTCTTTTTAGTTTTATTTCTCATTAATGTAAGGGTGACAATTTGAGATAATCGTGTCATTTTCGAGTCGCGTTGATTTTGGGTTGAGTATAAGTTTTGGGTACTCTTAAATCCATATAAGCTAATCGTGTTAAGTTCCGATTATTTTGGATTATTACCGTAAACAGGTTATCGTGTAAAAAATTATCAGTCCTACATTATTGGTCTCACATGACTAATATACACTATACTTACACACACACACACACACACACACACACACACATATATATATATATATATATATATATATATATATATATATATATACACACACAGTGTTGCTCTTATGCGGATCAATTCGCATTTTAAGAGTGCGGATCGAACATGTGTCACTTGGCGGTGACCCAAAAAAGAAAGAGAGTGTGCCTATAATTTAACCAAACATTTCTAATTTCACCACCAGGCGACACGCACGGTATTTTCACTCTCATCTTTCTTGCATTGTTGTATCATTTTTAGGAAAACAACCACCAAAATAATTAATTAAACCAAATTTAATAGGCAATCGTTTGGTGAAAAATCAATGTTTAAATATTGAATATTTGTAACGATTGAACATGGTTTGAGAGTAGTTGTGGAGACTTAGATAAAGGTATTATAAAACACAGCATAAGTCTAATAAAAGTATTTGACAAATAATGTTAATGCTAAATAATTAATCAATCTCAGGATGCGGAATTTTTGTATGATAGTGTGAGTGACATGTTAGGTATTGGAATGTGTACTAGTATAGTAGTACCTTTTAGCTTTAGTGCTGGAAAATATCAGACACGTAGCTTTTTCAACACACGTCTAACAGTAACTCTTATGGGTAGGATAAAAGATCAAATATGGTGTATGTGTGTATGTTATGGGTAGGGTAAAAGGTTATACTTGAACATTGCTAGGTTAAAAAATAACAGATATAGAATTGCACTAGTTAGTTTTTTGTGGGGCCCACCGTTAAAACGGAACATCTTGTTCCGCGCAAGAGAAAAAAAAAGTCTAAAGCGGAACATCTTGTTCCGCCTAAACTTAAATTCATATTTCCCTATTTATATTTTGACCCCCAAAATATTTGCAAGCTATATTTATCTAAGTTTTTTTTTTTTGAAGTGATGAAAACATTTCCGGTGGAATGATAAATACGGCTACTGCATTTAATATGTTGTTGGATTGTAGGTGAGGTGGTTGAGTAATTAATTTGGGGGTGCTAAACATAATGAGATAAAATCTTTGGGGAGGAAGATAGAAATGCCCAAAACCTTAAGCGGAACATGATGTTCCGCCTAAGGCTCACTATTTTCAACACCGAACGCCAATTTAGCACTTGCCAAACCCTTATGCTAATTTTGCACTTGCCCATAACACTTTTCTTAGTTTTTGTAGGCTAATTTAGCACTAGCTGAGTGCAATTTTGCACTACCCGTAGGGGTTGCTATAAGAGCTGGGACGCAACATGTACCAAATAAAGATAAATTTGTGTACCCTTCCGCCTAGGAAAATGACTAAAGGGAAAGTTTATATTTTTTTTTTGCTAGCATATCATGAAGTGTTCGACAGTTTATGCGTACTTCGATTAATTTTTTTTCGTGGTTCGTGGTTTTCGCTGGCCAAACATTATATTGACAGTGCTAGGAATCGAACTGGGGACCAAACTCAATCCACCCCCAAAACTGTTCCAGTGACAGCCTTATGAATCGCCCTTATGTCCCGCCTAGCGACTGCATCTCATTTTTCTTTTCTTTTTTTGTTTTGTTTATAACAATTAATATAAAAAAAAAATTAGGTAAAAAAAAACAATTTTTTATTAATATAAAAAATTAGTTTTTTTTTCAAGTAAACAACTTTTTATTAAAATAAAAAATTATATTTTTTCCTAAATAAAAAAAATTATTTTTATTAATATGATATTGCGATGGATTAGTGTCGTTGACGCAGACAAACATTCCCGGATCCACATCATTTGTTGAATGTGGGTTCGCGCCAGCGGCACTAATTAATCGTGATATTTTTTCAATAAAATATCGCGATTAATTAGTGCTGTCGGCGCGGACGCACATTCTAAGGCCTATATCATTTGTTGAATGTAGGTCCGCGCCAATGGTACTAATTAATGGCGATATTTTTTCAAAAAAATATCACGATTAATTAGTGCCGTCGGCGCGGATGTACCTTCCCGGATCCACATCATTTGTTGAATGTGGGTCCGCGTCAGCGGTACTAATTAATCACGATATTTTTTCAATAAAATATCTCAATTAATTAGTGCTCCCGGCGCGGACTCACATTCCAGGGTCCATATCATTTGTTGAATGTAGATTCGCTCCAGCGGCACTAATTAATCACGATATTTTTTCAAAAAAATATCGCCATTAATTTGTGCCGCCGACGCGGACGCACCTTCCCGGAGCCACATCATTTGTTGAATGTGGGTCCCCCAGTAGCACTAATTAATCGCGATATTTTAATAAAATATCGTGATTAATTAGTGCCGCCAGCACGGACGCACCTTCCCGAATCCACATTATTTGTTGAATGTGGGTCCGCGTCAGCGGCACTAATTAATCGCGATATTTTTTCAATAAAATATCGCGATTAATTTGTGTCGTTGAAGCGGATCCACATCATTTGTTGAATGTGGGTTCGCGCCAATGACACTAAATAATCGCGATATTTTTTCAATCCCGATTAATTAGTGTCGCTGGCGCGGTCCCACGTTCAACAAATGATGTGGGTTCGGAAATGTGGGTCTAAGACATCAAATTAAACAATTTTTTTTAATTAAAATTAAAAAATATATTTTGAAATGTTTTTAATTAAAAAAATTATTTTATAGATTTTTTTATTAGTAAACATAGTTTTCACTCAAAGGGCCTGATTTCACTAAAAGAAATGCCCAAGGGAGTTGCCTCATTGACCTACCCCTTGGGCCGGCCCTGATCTCCAGCAAACCCAAATCACTGCGACACCACTTTCGTCTCCAGCAAACCCAAATCAATGTGGCCCATCTCCGGCAAACCCATCTGTCATTTGGATCACCCATCTCCAGTCCTGCTGTCGTTTGGACCCGGTGGAAAAAATGGCATGATCCCATCGGTGGTAAAAACTAATTTTAAAAAAAGATGGCTCACCCATTTTCAAGATTCGTTTTTTGGTGTTTACCCATTTTGAAGATGGCTTAAAATAATCTTAGATCCCATCGGTCCCAAACAGTTTTTCATGGAAAAAAAATTACCATTGAAAAAAGAGAGAAAACTAAGTTTAACAAAACACTATTTAAATGAAAATAGTTTTTAATATATATAGAAACAATTTTTTTCAACGCGCTGTTTATTATTTTCTATATATATAAAACAGGAATTTTGGATTAAAAAAGTACTCTTTGTAAAAATAAAAGTAACACGTTATTTGTAAGTAAAAAAGAATTACCATTAAAAAAGATAGAAAAGGGCTCTTTACTGATTTTAAAATGCTATTTTGTTTAACAAAATATTTCTTTTCTATAACTTAAACATTTTTAAAATAAAAATAGTTTTTTAAAATATATGGAAAACAATTGTTTTCTTATACGGGTGTTTTATTTCATTTTCATCAAATAAGCACTTTATATAATATGAACCTAACTTCGTGTTATTATTATTCTTTTATGGAATTGGGATTGCCACGCTGAAGCATTGAAAAAAATGACTGGAGGAAAAGGGAGAGTTTGTGGTGAAAAAGTATGCAATGAGGTAATATCTTAGCTTCATAATTTAAAATGCATGGATCTATATTTATATACAAATACTAATTCATTTTTGTTTTAATAATAGATTGTTGTGGTTGTTCATCCACACCTAATGCGCATACACATTTTGTCATCGACTTTTAGGCAGGTTATGTTGAACAAGAATAAACATAGATATGGAGACAAATGATATCATTCACTTGGTCATTCTACATAAACTTTTTTGTAATTCGGTAAACATGTTGGTTTAAGGAGGGATAATGTAATGAAGTCATAACTTTTTGCTACTTTCATCAACATGTCATGCTTCATCACGTTGTCATTTATAACATGGCTACTTTATGTGTTTGTATCGATTTTTATCATGTGGTGTTCATCACATATATTTAACTTTTTAGTATGCTCAAAAAATCATATTTTTGTGTTCATCTGTTATTACTCATATTTATGGTTAAATTAATGTTAACATACAAAAAACTATACGAGCTCCAGTAATTTTACTTATTTACTAAACTTGGTGCATCTTATTGGTTATTAACGACTGAATACGTCAACAAAATCCCTACCTGATAACTACCGTATATGATCTGAAAGTATTAAGGGTTCACAAATTAACTTATAACGTCGTTTCAAATTGTACCATGTTATTGTGTGTGTCTTATTTTGTCAGACCTAATAATTATTACGAAATATCTAGAACATTTTTACAACCGTCCCATCGACACGTGTCAAATTACTTTTCTGGATTATGTTTCGAAAATGATTTTTTTTACACGACTTAAACACTTTTTTTCAATACAAAATAACAAAACAAGATTTCTTAAATGTTACATTCCATTGAACTTAATTGTCTGGTAATTGTGTGACAATAAGCAAACACCAATTTAAAATCAATAACACGATTGAATAATTAGGATTTACTTATCACTACTCTATTAGGTAGTTATGTCATTATTGAGGGAGCAAAGACACGTTTTGAACCCTATATACATTTTCCAGTTTTAATAATCATTACCTTCTCAATTGTCTTAACTATTGTAAATTGATTTGAAAAACCTTCTAGACCTTTTTGTTATGCAGTTACTATGCAACTTCATGTCATTTTATTATAATTATATAATTTCTTTCTACGAGTAACATTATATTTATTAATTAATTTTCATATAATTCGTAATAAATGTTTTCGCCCGCGTATCGCGCGGGGTACATGCTAGTTTGAATAAGAATGTTGGAACACATTTTTTTAAACATTGTATGAGCCACACTATATCTTAGATAGGTATATTTAAAAAACCAAACGTACAATCTATTTTTCTTTTAAAAAGAACTCCATAATGGCGGAGAGTATTTAACTTTTATTTCTTCTTTTCACTTTATACCATTAACATTTATTCATAGGAACTAAAAAATATAAACTCAAATTTGGTTGTTACGATTTACATTTAATCTTATGAACTCAAATTTGATTCATAAAATTAAATCTTATTCATTTGAACTAGGTAATAAAATATGCAGAATCGTGAGGATCCTTGTGAGCTAAAATGTGTTGATGGAAAAATTATAAAAAGGTAATAATAACATAAGTAGTTAGGATTGAAAAAATTTCGTACCCAACAATAAATAATAATTATTATAATTATAATAAATAATTATTATAATAATTATTATAATTGGGGGTAATGATATCGATTTTCATGCTGTCCGAGATTTTAAGAATGTAATTTCCTCCAATGGTCTAATTGACAGTGGCTTCATAGGTTCTAAGTTTATCTGGTGTAATTCCAGAATTGAAGATGGCCTTATTCTAGCAAGACTTGACAGAGGTCTTGCTAATAACAACTGGAATTGTGCTTTTCCATCAACTTCTATACAACATCTTCATAAACATTGCTCAGATCACTTCACTCTCCTTATATCCATTAAAACCTCTATAGACCACTGCCCAAAGACTTTGAAATTTCAGGAAATGTGGTGTAATCATAAGGATATTCAAGACATCATCAAATCTTCATGGGATGAGCCTATTGAAGCTCCTCCAATAAAAATATTTTCTTCAAAACTCCAGAGATTGAAGAAATGCTTTGGAGAATGGAACAAAAACACTTTTAAAAATGTGTTTCAGAATGTTATTGACATAGAGGATGAGCTTATAAGAAAAGAAGTCTTGTTTGAGTAGAACCCCAGTGATATTAACAGAACCCGTTTGAAGCATACTAAAGCCAGACTTAATCATGATATGAAAGATGAGGAAACCTAGTGGAGACAGAAGTCAAATCTAAAATTGTTTAAAGATGGTGACTCCGATTCTAAATTTTTTCATTCATATGTTAAAGCTAAGAGGAATCAATTAAGCATTCATAAGATCAAAGATGATAGCTCAAACTGGCATTATGATCATACTGAAATTAAAGAGACCTTTATTCAGCATTTTCGAGATCAACTTACTACAGAACCTACTGGTAATCATCCTCAATTGTTGAACTATATCCCCCATGTGCTCTCAGAGGATCAAAATGCCATTCTCACTGACTTTCCACCTAAAGAAGAAATTCTACAAGCTGCTAAAAACCTCAATGAGGACTGTGTGCTAGGTCCTGATGGTTATGGGAGTTTTTCTATACTAAGTTCTGGGAAATAATCAAACATGACCTTATATAAGGTATTCTCAGCTTTTTTACAGGGGCTGAAATCCCTCAAACCTAGTCTAGCTCTACTTTAATTCTTATTCCTAAGATAAACAATCCCTCTCTCTGTTCCCACTTCAGACCAATCAACATTTGTAATGTCAATTTCAAAATCATTACCAAACTTCTAAACTCTAGATTTGGTAATCTTCTTCCATCCATCATATCTCCCAATCAGAGTGGGTTTATAAAGGGTAGAGGGATCTTAGAAAACATTCTAATGACACAAGAAATGGAAAATGATCTTGGGAAGAAAATTCATGGATCAAATGTTATTTTGAAGCTAGATATGGAGAAAGCGTATGATAGAGTTTCATGGCACTATCTTCTCCAAGTTAGGAGGAAATTTGGTTTCAGTGAAGTAATTATAGACATGGTATTGAGGCTTCTCGCAAATAACTGGTTCTCTGTTCTTATTAATGGTCAAGCCGGGGGGGGGGGGGTTCAAATCCACAAAGGGATTTAAAGCAAGGAGAATCAATCTCCCAACTCTTTTCATCATTGGAGCTGAAATTCTAAGTAGAGGTCTTGATCACCTAATGCTTTCAAATGCCATAAAGCCCTTCAGTCATCCCTCAGGTAAGACTCAAATATCTCATCTAAGTTTTGCTGATGATATAATTATCTTCTTGAATGGAGAAAAAAGAAGTTTGTCAAAGCCTTATGAATTTTTTGAAAGAATATGAAGATTTCTTAGGTTAATTAATTAAGAAAGGAAAAAGTAGTTTCTACGTGGATGAGAAAATTATCCCTAATAGGAAAAAAATAATGGAAGAAGTTTTTGGTCTTAAGCTTAAGCCTCTCCCAATCAAATATTTGGGATGTCCTCTTTTTAATGGCAGGAGAAATGCTCCTATTTTGCTGAATTGATTGACAAAATTAGATGGAAAATTCAGGGATGGAGATCTAAGTTTCTCTCCCAAGGAGGTAGATTGGCTCTCATAAGACATGTTCTGTACACCATCCCAATAAATACTCTTGCATCCCTTAATCCCCCGAAAACAATCCCGATTCGAATAAAAAAATTGTTAGCAAAATTCTTTTGGTCAGGTGTTAAAACTGATTCTTCTAATTACCAATGGATTAATTGGGATACTATTTTCTTTCCTACTGAGGAGGGAGGCCTTATTGTCAGAAAGTTAGACTCTATTTTTAAGGCAGGCAGTGTAAAATTATATTGGATGTTGAAATCCAAGAAAGGTTTATGGGCTTCCTTCATGCATCAAAACTACAAATTTAATCTCTTTATTGGAAGAACTGGATCAAACACGATCAAAAGAGTGAGATTTATCAAAGACAAAGATGATCAAAACATCATTGCTGATAATGATAACTTCATCTGGGCTCCTAATCCTCACGGTATGTTCTCCTATAAATCTTCCTATGAGATAGTTAGAACATGTCTTCCGTCTTTGCCTAGATGGAAAATGATATGGAATGATTAATGTCCAATTACGATTTCTATTTTTCTTTGGAAAATTTTAAACAAAGAAGTCCCTCTCGATCTGGAAATACATAGAGCATGTATTTTGCTGGCCTCCAGGTGTAGGTGTTGTTTCTCATATGAAGAATCAATTACTCATAATTTTTTGCAAAGTAAAATAGCCACTGATGTTTGAACTTTTTTGGTAATATTCTGAATATAAACTTGAACTTTAACACTTGCAAATCTATGCTCCTTGTATGGTGGCTTGAATGCCCCAAAAAAGATTATCTCAAGTTTTTGTTCATGAATATACCTCTATTCATCTTATGAGAAGTTTTGAAAGATAGAAACAAAAGTCATTTTGAGAATACTGATGTCCTCTAGTAAAATTATTGAGAATTTATTTTCTATTGTTCATTCTGCTAGTAAGCTATCATCCTTTAAATGCCAAAGTCATAGAAATAATTTTTACATCATCAATCTTTTCAAGTTGGAGATTAAATAACCCCAATTTAATCCTCAAGTGGTCAAATGGATTAAACCTCCAAATCATTGCTTAAAATTAAATGTTGATGGGGCTTCAAAAGGTTCTACAGGTGATAGTGGCATTAGAGGAATAATGAGAGATTGCAGAGGCAAGTTCATAGCTAGTTTTTTCTTCTATACTGGTTTCCAAGACAGTCTCACTTCTGAAATTGAAGCTTTATACACAACCAATAAATTTTGTTTTGATAGAGGTTTGTCCAATACCCAAGTTGAAAGTGACTCAAAAGCAGTGGTAAATATGGTTAACAATGTTTGGAAGCCTCCATGGAAATATAAGGAGAAAATTGAAAAGATTCAGTCCATCCTTGTTCTTGGCAATCAATCTTTATCTCATATTTGGAGGGAATCAAATTGTGTGTCTGACGGTCTCACAAATTGTGCAACTACTTCTAAAAAATCGATGGTCTTCACCAACTTTGAAAGTCTCCCAAACATCATCAAAGGTCTGCTCAAAATGGATAATTGGGGTGTTCCTTCAATTAGGCATAGTATGGTTATGTTATGGGGTTAATATAAACCCCCAAATTTATATTGATGCTTTAATTTATAAATGGGAATTCTTATAAATTCCCATATTTAAATTCCAAATGTTGATCTAATGGGCTCATCGATCAACATACATTCACTTTTATAAGGTGTCAAAGCTTGTAAGTGCCACTGGAGAGGCTATTTCTCCATTTTATTTCTAATAAAAATTGTGGGGGTTCCGTCCCTCTTCCTAAAAAAAGTATATCATTTGACCTTCATGCTAAGCATTTAAGTGCGAAGGAAATATACGATACCTCCCCACTTTGATCTTCTTAGTGTATATCTTATGCGATAAATGTCCAAATTTACATCTTTTTTCTAAGATAAATCTTTATGGCTAGTTTCAAAAATAAAACTAGTGGTTATGTCATATGGATAAATGAAGGTATTCATGCTTAACGAGATTGCAATTAAACAAGAGAGAAACTTTTACTGTGTGGCCCCAACCAGGGTTAACGACTTTTCTCCGTGCAAAATTAAACAAGTATATATATATATATATATATATAAGGGTATTTTTATATTACCATCCATTTAATTTTGATAATTAGACTTTCCTCACTATGTTACTTTTTTGTTTTAGACTTTGCCAATAATTGGACAAAAAACGTTAGTTGACATCTCAAACCGCTATCTTTTGCACGAATATCCAACCGCCCCCATTCTACATTATTAAAGGCTCAGTTCACTTAATACACTAAATATATTAGTTAAATTAGACACATCTTTTAGAAAATAATTTTTTTAAGACAACAGTTTTTTACAAAGAAAAGATTTTTAAAAAAATAGACTTTTTTGTTTTTTTAATCACTAATTTTTTTTTGTTGTTTTTTGCTTTAAATAAGAAACTTTTTTTTTTCTTTTTTCATCCGAGTTTTATTTATTTAAAAAAATATATTCCCTTTTTTCTTCCTTGCTTTATTTATTATAAAAACTATTTATGGTATAAATGAAATTTTGTTTTGGGGTTTACAGATTTTTTGGCGTTAGATGTTGCTGAACACTGGTTGGAGATGGATTAAGCTCGAGATCATTATCAATTTTGTTTTTTCATTAAACACATGTAGGTATTTATGAGGGAATAATCCGAACGCTCCTAATCAATATGAGGAAATGACATTTGTCCATGCGCCAAGGATAGGCGTTCACAATTTGGGATAAGCATACTAAATAATTCGATTAGCTAAAATCTTAGAGTTGATCAACTCAAACAAAATACGAAAGGAACGGATAGCTCTCAAAGTTTTGCACGTCACAATCTCCTTGTGACATCTATAAATGTAACCCAGACCCTTGAGAAATGGGGCATGTAAAATCTTATTGAGAACCGATTAAGAAGAACGAAGAGAAACCCCCATGGACGTAAGAAATTTAATGAACCATGTAAATAGGTGCATTATATGAGTTAGTGATTTGTGTATTTTGTTTGGTTTTAATTATTTGGGATCATTAATTATGGGATTTTTGCACCTAAAATTGGCACCGTCTATGGGAATTAAGTTCTCTTTTCCTATATCAGTTAGAGCTTATAAACACCCATGTCTCACTGACACAGTGCACCTACGGTATTTAAAGGCAACACTAAGAATATCCAACAACCATGTTGAGATCAGAGATTAAACCCCCATAGTAGTTGTGATGCTCCTCATGCACATTATTTCCCACAAAAGTGACACTCTAAGCGGAGAAACAAGAAACATGGATCTACTCAGATATCATAGCTAGTCGATGTATACGAATAAACACTCTGCTATTAGGAGGAGGCAGAATTCCTCTAAGAGGAAGAAATCGCACGCCTCCAGCGACATATGGAAAGAATGTAGCGATATCTCCATGGGGATCAATGCTAGCATCATGGACGAACCCCTAGCCCTCAGGCAAGTAAAACTCGCAGCTGAGGAAGGAGTTAATGTCGTGATCATAAAAACTCTGAGCCAAGAGTCGCTCGATGAGATGAAAGAAAGGAGGACATCGCGTGCACAATATTTGCGATCTCATCAGGAAAGATATTGATCAACACCCTGCTAATCGTAGGGGTAAATCCACTAAGGAATTGGTCAGGAGGGACCTGATCACCTAAATGATAACACCTTCTTCAAGGTTAATTTAAGAGCGAGAGCCTTCAAAAATGTTTGCAACTCCTAGGTTCAAAATCTTTAATGGAAAGACTAACCCCATCGACCATATACTATAATACATGTAGGATATGAACCCCTGGAACAACAATGATGCTCTCATGTGTTGCATATTCCCCTCTATCCTCAGGTATATCACAGAGAAATGGTTTGAAAAACTGACACACTAGTTGATCAATAACTTCAAGTAGCTCTCAGAGGCATTCGCTACTCGGTTCATCTCTAGTAGTTGCCAAACTAAGAGAATTGACGTTTTTCTAGTGATAAAAATGTCCCGAAAACATTATGGGACACGCTAAGCTATACTAGGAAACTTACAATCAAGTTGAAGATTACTACAAATAGGTTGATGTGGCCTCATTCAAGATTGGGTTGCCCAATAGCTCAATGTTGCATCGGTCTGTCACTAAGAATGATCCGGATACCATCAGCGACCTCATGTCATGAATAAAGAAATACACAAAGGTGGAAAATGTGGTCATTGGTGTCCAGAATGATGTGGCACCCCGCTTAAAATAATAACGAGTGGCCAGCCCTATACTATAATTAATCAGGAATCTTAAGAGGACTGATCGAGCGGTAAAAGTGTGTTCGTGTGAGGACACAATCGTCGTGTGTTTCGCCGCCGCGATACAAAAGATAAAACCTAATATACTACTACACTTGACAAGCAAGCACAGCGGTAAGTCGGGTATCGTGAGAAATCCACAGGGAGTTATTGAATTTTAGATGTTAATTGTTTAATTACTTCAGGAATAAAAGTGTAAAATAAATAAATGAAAAGATGATGGTTGGTTGTCATGAATAAATAAAAAGAGAAGTTAACGCTAAATTAAAGGAAAGCGAGGATCGGGATCGCATCCTACCACATGGATCGAAACAACTACTAACTAGAGTTAAGGCTCGAAAGCAATTTAATCGAGCATATCCAATTAAGCATAAACATCACACAATAAGGAATTTAAGCCAAAGTTGCGAGATTAAACATTTAATGGAAAATGGTCGCAAACGGATTAAATTCGGATTGTCGCTATAAACACTAAAGTTGCGTGACAAATAAAGTTAAACGCATAACAATCCAACTTTAATACACGCGGTTTCAATTAAACGCGATTTTGCATGAAACCTAGTTTTCGGAGCTCGGGGCCCGAAAATGGCGGAAATGAAATCCCGACCCTATTTATCTAAACTAAATTATGTTAATTAGACTAGGAAAGTAAGAATTAAAGCAAGTAAACTAGTTAGAAAGCATGGATACTAAATTACAAGGCAAGGAAAGATGAAGAACAAACTATATTAATGGAGAGGAAGTGAATAGTTCAATCTTACAAAACCACATGGGTTGTCAATCCAAGAAGAAGAGAAAAATGAACTCTCCAAACCAAACCCTAACTAAAACTATGTAAATCAGAATATGAGAGACCTATTTATTACAACAAAAACTATCTTGTGTAGTAACTTGGAATAAAAGAAAAGAAGAAAGAAAAGAAAGAAAATATCTGCAGGAGAAAACAGGGGATCGATCGATCAACCCCTGTGGTCGATCGATCGACAGTGTAAATCGTGGCAAAAATAATAAGGCTCGATCGATCGACCCTCAGGCTCGATCGATCGATCAAGCAGTGGCAGCCTGCAATTTCCCCTGCATTGGCATACAGTCCAACTCCGCTCAAATCGCCGTAACTATGTCGTACGAACTCGAAATCATGCACCGTTCACGGTCACGCGAAGCTAGAGAGGAGAGATACAACTTTCGTGTGGATGTCGGGCCAGGTGCCCAAACTTTGAAATGACCGGATTGCCCTTGAACGTGCGGTTGCGTACAGAAATTGCGCGGAATGCATCCGGATCCCATACTTGGTACCTAAATACCTACAAAAGCCCAATTATACCTCATATAGCATGTTAACAGTATAAACCGAGGTTGTCTGGTTAACAGGCTTAAATATAGAGATTAAGGCACCCGAGGGGGCTAAAATGAGTAGGTTCGACGGATGAAAAACGCAATATTTGCGTCGTATCACACCCCCTAACTTACACATTGCTAGTCCCTAGCAATGAAATAGAATGCAACAAGAAGAACAAGTAAACCAACACAGGAGAGAGTCCAAAAGTATGGTATAAAAGCAATAAAAAGATAAGGCCACTTTCGCGGGCGATTCGATTGCATTTAGCGTATGCAATAAGCCGTTAAGCCCCTAGGTTACCCTAGTGGACGAGTGTCGTCTCGTGAGGATTTTCAGTGATGGAACCCACAAAACATCATAAAGTTTCCTCAAAATATGCCCAATCAAACATGGGACAAGCCCAATAATGGCGAAAAGGATTTCATACGCATTATTAGTAAAGTGAAAGAATTCACACAAAAGTCCAAATCATTAACATTATCGAATGCACCTCAATGAATTGAAACTCTAACATGTGGAAGGGGAGTGAGCATATGCAAAGTATGATTTGGCGAAAAACTTAAATAACTCGGATACTAAATATCAAAGCAAGCATACAAGTCAATCCTCACGAGCATTACACTCATCAAATGAATTCACTTGAAACAGGGAGGTAACACACGGGACATGCGGGCATAAAGAGTAAATGTAAATGGAAACTAGGCCGCACACATGTCATAAAAGAAGAACGCTATATAGGAAATAAAAATTGCAATCTCAGTGAAAGGATACCGCACATATAAAAGAGGCTAAATGCATTTTCACAGATTATCAACACTATTTAACCATTTGAATTACATCTACTTAAGATCACATAGGACTTGTATAGGGTTGTAATGTAGGCTAGGTTAGGGTACGAAATGAAAGGGATGTATATACGGATTCAAAGTGTTTGGGGATGAAACTCGGATTAATGTGAAAAAGTGGGCAATATCAAAAGTTGGACAAAGATGTCCAAACGAGCATTAGATATAACAATCGAGAGAGTAATCAAAGCTTATTGAAATACTACAAACAATATAAACAACTTTCTCTTTCTTTTTCTTTTCTTCCTTTTTCTCTTTTGTTTTCTTTTCTTTCTTTTTCTCACTTTTTCTCTTTTTTTTTTTCCTTTCACTTCTTACTCTTTTCATACTCAAATTGCAACCACACAACAATAATAACATTCAATTCCAAGCAACAATCCAAACAAGGGTATGTAAGGTAATATATATGGTATAAAAACTCCAATTTGGAGTTGGATATGGGATTTTGGGTAGTGAAAAGAAAGGCTAGTATTTAGGCTCAAGTGGGTTGACTAGGGAACATATAAAAGGTGAGGTCAAGGTCATATAGGCGATAAAACAAAGATGGCCTATGATCATTTCACAAAGCATACGCAATTCTCGAGTCAAAACAATATAAGAAAATCATGCTCAAGTAACACATTTCAAGGATGAACTCAATTAATGAACGGTCAATGAAAGAATAAAGAGATTACCGACGAATTCAACATTTTCAAAGAGGAAAGAATAGTGTATATACTCACAAATGAAGATAAGTCTCTAATCTCACTCGGTGTAAGTATATACACCGCAACAAAAGCATACCGAGTTATAAAAATCTTAAACCAAATCAATATAACAAGAATGGTGCATGTGCTCACGGATTAAAGTTTAATTCATGAAGTTATTCATAATATCAATGATTTAGGGACTAAAATCTAATAACTTCTAAAATCGAGAACATGCATCGTTGAATTGTCTATTTGATCGGGCAACTATTAAAATTTATCATCGGAAACAAGGGAAAAATGCCCAATAAAGGAGAAAAAAGAAAGAAAATATTTTTGAAAATTTTCAATTTTTTAACAAAAACATGCTTTGTAACTAAATTGTAATCAAATCCAAGGACTAAACAGCAAAATGGATAGAATATACTACACCCCCTAACTTACATGTTGCATTGTCCCCAATGCGTCCATTAAAGAACACAACACAAAACTAGGAAAATAATGATATTACCCAAATGTGGAGCGATCTCCATAAGTACAAGTCCAAATGAAGCTGCAAAACAAGTTAGTACAAAGCATATGAAGAATATGTACTGATGTATTAAGTTAAGAAAATCTATGTCACAAGTCACAATAATATAGAGGGGCTGAAGTGCAAATACTAGATAAATTGATGGTGAACTTTCTGATTTTATAAAATGGAAGGTCACACACATCAAAATCCAATAAACAACCACAAACTACATTTTCATTTCTCATTTCATAAGTTCAATACAAAATCACTTAATACATTACAACTCCTGAGATAAAATAAATACAAATAAAAATAAAAATAAAACTAAAAATAAAAAGTACAATATACTATCCGATCCTAGAATACAAAAATAACCCAGTACAACAGCAGCCTAGTGGACAGAACCACTAGGATCAGAGGGGTCCTGAAAATGAGGAGGCAACGGTGTGTCGAAATCACTGCGCTGTAGATAAAGATCTCTCATCATCCGCTGCATCATCCGGTAATCCTGTCTGTGCTGTGCCCTCGCCTGCCTCTGCACGGCCCACTCCTGCCACTGCTCGGCATAAAACTTCTCCTGCTGAGCCTGCCGCTGGTCCAGGCGTGACTCCCAAGTCGCCCACCTAAGCCGGGTCTCCTCCCAGCACTGGTCCTGCACGGCCTGGAATGCCGCAAAGCGGGCATCATCATCGGTGTGTGGCGCGTGAGAACCCTCACCCATCTCCATCCCACGTATCTCATCCTCCTCGTCGTCCGGAAAGTCATCCATCTCTGCCCTCTGTCTCTTACCCGCCGATTGCCCCCACTCGTGCTTCAGCATTTTTGAGATGTTGTCCTTAGAGAGAAGCCCGAGTGGGTCATGCCTACGGTCTGCGTCCATCTCCGGGAAACCGTGTGAAATACAAATCTTCGTGATGAGGGTAGGAAAAGGAAGGGAATATCTCCAGGCGATCTCCTTCGCAGTAGCGCACATCATGTCTAGAAAAATACTGGGCAAGCTGATACTGCCCAATCCATTAATCATCGTGTAGATCAATGCGGCATGTTTGTGACGAACCTCAGACCGGTTGTTCGTCACCATGAAGGAATGAACATTGATGTAGTGTAATAATTGAGGCAAGTCCTCCATCGCAGCCGAGCGAAAAGCACCCTTCTTCCACGCCTCGCCCGGTGCAAGGGCCTCTATCAATGTCCCTCGGCCCAAAATAGTCCCATCAAGAAAACTGACTGAATCCGTGGGGAGAGGAACATCCATAAAATCTGCCAAATCTGATATGCTGAAGGGAATCCTCACCCCACGGACCATGGCCTCGTATGTAGTCGGACCACCTGAGCTGCTCTTTACCTCCACTAACGTCGCGTAGAATATTCGGACCAATTCCTCGTTGACACGCCCGTTAGTAGCAAGAAATGGCTCCCACCCCTGACGGCGCAACAGAACACGCGCCTCCCTCGGTATCTCCTCAAGGACCCACGCAAAGTGAAAACAAAGCGGTCGCTCGGATGTATGAAAGTGTGCACGGAACCAATCCCGCTCTTGCTCGGAGCGGAAACCATAAACGCCCCCGGCGGGCACACACCTAGTAGAAGAGTATTTTTTTGGTGCCATTTCAACCTACAAAACAAGAATTACACAATACAAAGCAAGTGTAAGCACAAGTTATTGTTAGTGGTGTAAAAGTTGAAATGGTGGTGCAAGTGCGCAAAACTGAGGTGAAAATATGCAACATTGCGATGAAGAATGTCGGAATGCGATAAGGCATGAAAATCACCCAAGTGTGCGTAAAAAATTGGATTGAAATCTGTTTTAGGCATTTTGACGAACACTTGGCGTGCGCAATGTGCGTCAAGGTTGAAAATACCGATTTGAACCAACGAAAACACCCCACTCATGAACAAACAACAATGCAGCAATATATACTTGTTCATGAGTGGATTTGAATCAAGAAACGTGAGAAAATACAGTTGGAACAACACAAAATCAGGGGGGGAGCAACACATTCAAACAATGTCAAAAAAATGATATAAACATGGAATTAGTGACACAATTCTAACAAAAACTACAAAATCATGTAAGAGTAATGAAGATTATACCTTGGATATGTAGAAATTGGAAGAAAAAGGAAGAAATGTGTGTGGGGAAAAAACTAGGGCAAAATCGGTTTGAGAGAGGAGAGGAGAGAATAAGAGAAAAGAAGGGAAAAAGTAGCAGCCCTCGGCTTTAACCTGCTCGATCGATCGATCGAGCCTGGCCTTCGATCGATCGATCAAGCAGGGCCAGGCACACTGCATTCCATTTTTAAATGGGGGGGGGGGAAATTGCAATTCAGGGATATATATGGGGTCTAAATATAAAATAACTATATATATAGTGTATATATATATATATATATATATATATATATATATATACATATACATAAAAATATGAAATAAAAATAGAAAAATAAAAATAAAATAAAATAAAAATAATTACGCATAGGCTTAAATATACACACAAAAAGGCCTATGCTAGAAAAAAATAAAAATATGTACAATTTGCAACACACACGCATGGTCACGACAAAATGAAAAATAAAAGAAAATAAAAAAGAAAAACAAATGCAAATGCGTGAGAATGTGCGTGTGAAAAACAAAGGAAAAAAATGTTTTTGCGAATTTTTTGATTGTTTTCTTAAGAAATGTGTGCCGGGATGCATAGTCTCCGCAAATTCAAGTCCGTTGAACCTACAAAAGAGTCAGAACCAAGCATACAAAAAGAAATAAAAAGAGATTAACTAATTATACTAGGCTAAAATTAAGAAAAATAAAAATGAAGAAGTTAGTATATATAATCTACACTTGGGGTGTGCAATTAACTATATACCAAAAGTTTAAACTTTTGAGGGTCCATCCAAAACACAATTTGAATTTGGCGGATCAACGGTGGACCCTCCCGAACATGCATGCCTCCCGGAAAATAGGAATTCCGTTTGAACAATGGAAGGCATGTGGGCGGTGAAAGAAATGAACCATCGCCAATTTGAAATTCTGGACGGACGATGGGGGATTTGGACAACAAGGGTGAAAGGTACACCTGAGGTCCAAGAAAAGTTAACTCATCTCCCAAAGATTTTTCAAACGGAATGGGAGATGGTGCACACGTCGGGATACCATCCATCGAAAACAAGTCCTGTAAAGAGTCCTCATCGGCAAAAAGTGTAGTTTTAAAAGTTTCTACCGACTCATAGGAATCCACCGGTAATTCTAATGGTTCGATCATGGAAAACGAATATGGTGATGAAACAAATTCAATCTCAATCGACTCATCGTCGGAAGGAGATAGAATTTCGGGGGAGAAAGATTCACACTCGATGAGAAATTCTTTGAAAAATTGAGGTGAAACACAAGTTTCCATCTCCTCGTTGTTTTGTGCATAAGAATTCATCTCATTGCAAAGTGCACCAAGTCTCATTCCAGCATCATTTAGGCTTTCCAAACCTTGGGAGTAAAGAAGCAAAGTTTCTTCCAAAGTAGGCTTCCTCGACTCAAGAGCCTCGGACTCCTCATTTGGTTGAAACTCGTCTTCGAAAGTAATGAAATAAGAATCGTCATTGGATTCGAATAATGAATCCAACTCAAGCTCCCAATAACGATTTTCATTCCGATAAATGTTTTCAAGTCTTTCAAACTCAAGAAACTCTTCAAAATGGAAAACTTGAAAACTATCCCCAAAGTATGAATCATTAGAATAACTGTAATAACTATAATAGTAGGACATGATTACCTCGTTGTTTGTAGATGGAGAATCCGAGCAAGAAAGTGAGCAACCGCGAATCAAAGTTTCCTAGCGCTCAAATATGCTATCCTGCAAAAAAGGTTAAAACAAAGAATACAAGTACAAAAGGAAGAATACTACGAAATAATAAAACAATTACTATCTAAAACAAACTCCCCGGCAATGGCGCCATTTTGATCGAGCGGTAAAAGTGTGTTCGTGTGAGGACACAATCGTCGTGTGTTTCGCCGCCGCGATACAAAAGATAAAACCTAATATACTACTACACTTGACAAGCAAGCAAGTCGGGTATCGTGAGAAATCCATAGGGAGTTATTGAATTTTAGATGTTAATTGTTTAATTACTTCAGGAATAAAAGTGTAAAATAAATAAATGAAAAGATGATGGTTGGTTGTCGTGAATAAATAAAAAGAGAAGTTAACGCTAAATTAAAGGAAAGCGAGGATCGGGATCGCATCCTACCACATGGATCGAAACAACTACTAACTAGAGTTAAGGCTCGAAAGCAATTTAATCGAGCATATCCAATTAAGCATAAACATCACACAATAAGGAATTTAAGCCAAAGTTGCGAGATTAAACATTTAATGGAAAATGGTCGCACGCGGATTAAATTCGGATTGTCGCCATAAAAACTAAAGTTGCGTGACAAATAAAGTTAAACGCATAACAATCCAACTTTAATACACGCGGTTTCAATTAAACGCGATTTTGCACGAAACCTAGTTTTCGGAGCTCGGGGCCCGAAAATGGCGGAAATGAAATCCCGACCCTATTTATCTAAGGGTGCATGGTGAACTAAACTAAATTATGTTAATTAGACTAGGAAAGCAAGAATTAAAGCAAGTAAACTAGTTAGAAAGCATGGAAACTAAATTACAAGGCAAGGAAAGATGAAGAACAAACTATATTAATGGAGAGGAAGTGAATAGTTCAATCTTACAAAACCACATGGGTTGTCAATCCAAGAAGAAGAGAAAAATGAACCCTTCAAACCAAACCCTAACTAAAACTATCTAAATCAGAATATGAGAGACCTATTTATTACAACACAAACTATCTTGTATAGTAACTTGGAATAAAAGAAAAGAAGAAAGAAAAGAAAGAAAATATCTGCAAGAGAAAACAGGGGATCGATCGATCGACCCCTGTGGTCGATCGATCGACAGTGTAAATCGTGGTAAAAATAATAAGGCTCGATCGATCGACCCTCAGGCTCGATCGATCGATCAAGCAGTGGCAGCCTGCAATTTACCCTGCATTGGCATACAATCCAACTCCGCTCAAATCGCCGTAACTATATCGTACGAACTCAGAATCACGCACCGTTCACGGTCACGCGAAGCTAGCGAGGAGAGCTACGACTTTCGTGTGGATGTCGGGCCAGGTGCCCAAACTGTGAGATGACCGGATTGCCCTTGAACGTGCGGTTGCGTACGGAAATTGCGCGGAATGCACCCGGATCCCATACTTGGTACCTAAATACCTACAAAAGCCCAATTATACCTCATATAGCATGTTAATAGTATAAACCGAGGTTGCCTGGTTAACGGGCTTAAATATAGCGATTAAGGCACCCGAGGGGGCTAAAATGCGTAGGTTCGACGGATGAAAAATGCAATATTTGCGTCGTATCAAGGATCATTCTCAACATCTACTATCGACACTAAAATAAACATAGCTAACTACCCAATACTATAAAAAGAGGGTGCCAAAAATTTTAAAACATACAATAAACATTAACCAATCAACAACATAAAAATACTGAACATGATAATGTACACTCACATGCTAAGATAGAAGGTAGTATTTCCATATTACGCCAGAAATACACAAAAGAAAATACCCGAATATGCTATCGAGTCATAAACAATACAATAACCTCAAGAAAGATTATAAAGGTGATGCATACACAACCATTGGGTGTAAACCCGATATACAAACTCAATCCTAAACTAGATTTACAAAATATAGGAAATGGCTATAACAAAAAAAATCCCGCAACAGTCGACATCTACTACAGCTCCGAGGACACGGGATATAAAATCATCAATGGCGTCCTTGCGATGGGACAACTAAAATATAATACATTATATGCATAGTAAGAGAAAAATATAAACGGGTCAGAGCTCAAGGTGTGAAAATATTTTAGCAAGTGATTTAAAATGCATAATAATTATAAGTGCACTATAGCATGATTAAAGTGGAGTACTCTCCCGGAACTCCAACTCACCCCTCAACTAAAGCGTGCATATAAACGAATGCATCTGATCCTCGAATAACTACCCAACAATTCAAGTCTAACCTACGCCTAATATACACTCGCGTAACCCATCATCCAAAACATAACCATAAACTCCCTATTTTACCCTAACTCAAATGTGCATCTGAACTTATGTTAACATATAAATATACATATACACAATTCTTACTAGAATTCATCGGATTCTAGTTATTAACTTACACAAGTTATTAGCATCCAAATGCTAAGGACTAAACTTCTCTAAACTCTTAACATCGCGCTACGTTTCGTACGTGGGACATCTCGCAAAGCAAAATCCAAACAAGGAATCCCCCCGATACACTACTCATTGATAATGTTGATCGTCGAGATCCATTACGCCTTAGGTGCACGACGCATATAACATCAACTACTTATTTAGAGTATTACTCTAGTTATTCTCATACGACATTGTTTCACTATAACATATAAATCCGAGTACTAACTACTAAACTTCCCCCCACTCCCAACATTGCGTTGGGTTTCGTGCATGGGACGTCTTGCAGAGCGAAATTCAAACAAGGAACCCCCCCGATACACTACTCCTTGACAATGTTGGTCGTTGATATACATTATGCCCTCGGTACCCAACACATAATTTAGACTACTTATTAGGAGAAATAATCTCTACTTCTAAGATAAGATATCGCACCAAACCCTTAGGGTTTATATAACATCATTCTAGTTATAAAGCACAATCACTCAGCCTTAACAAGAGCGTACACATAACACACTTAGCGTACATATAAATATACAAAACCCAATTATTTATGTATATAAAAACACTTCATAATGCTATCATCTTCCAGGAATTACTCGCTTTATCCCGGGTTACCAGCTACCGGACAATTGTCACACTTTCCTGGTAAAAAAAACAAATCACAACGTATAGGAAGCGATCATTGTTCGGAACTTGAAAGTGAGAACCAATCACACCCAATAGTTCTCACCCAGAATAAAATCACGTGATAGATAATGGACGACCATGACCTGGGCACTATACGAACCCTTCTCCTCAAGCTTAGGGTATCATCCACATCGCCCAACTTCCCATGATAGCACTGGAGGGTATGCTCACACAATAAGTATATATATATCATTCACACTAGATATATATGCAATCACATCATATATGTGCAAACCATCACACAAGGTATTTACATTCACGCCATCTATATATATGTATATATACTCTGATATACAGTAATTTACCTGGCTATAAGTATATACACAACTTATTCTAGTCGATAATATGCTAAAACATCCCCAATTTAGATTTCGGTTAAGCTAATCATACAAACTATTAACGTTATCACATTTATGATTTAAACCGAAAGTCCAACATCACTAAGCGCATCCAGCCTCTCTCTTATAGACCCATAATTATCTCCAAATAAAAATATCAATGGTAGTGGGATTCCCCACTTGTCGATACGATAATCATCAATTGGTATTCTCCCGAAATAACTCGAAACGCCCCCAATATTTTAACACATGTGAAACTCCCTAAAAATCTCCAAAACGTACTTCTCGTAACATATTAGATTTTTCCTAATAAATAAATCCAAACGAAACGGAGCGAATCTCACTCTAGAAAAACCTCGCAAAACAACCCTATTTCCGAATCGATTCGGTCCTAGCAGCGAATCGATTCGCCACAAGCGAATCGATTCGATCCAAAGGGACCTGTAAGTCCGCTACGTACCGAATCTTTTCACAAGGGGTGAATCGATTCGGTCCTAAAGACCTGTTGGTTTGACAACATGTCGAATCGATTCGCAAGGGGCGAATCGATTCGGTCTGTTCAGCAAGCTACAAAATGGGTTATTTTCTCCAAAACCCAAAATTCCAAAAATCTAATATATCATCTTCTCTCCATTATTCTTCAACCCAAACATATTTCTTATATCAAAATTCATTATATTTCTACCCAACAAATTTTAAAACCTTAAAGCCATATCCCCACACCTCAAATACAAGATTTACCCAAAAATCTAGGTTTTTGACATAATAACCCAAAGTCCATAATTTTATCCATAAATCATGAAATAAATGACACACAAGAATTATTTAGCAAGTTTAATCACTTGCCTCAAAGTTGTAGAGGTTGAATCTTCCTCGAAATCGCGTATTGGCCGGGATCCCCCATCTTTTCTTCTCTTTCTCTTCTTTCTTTCCTCTTCTCTCTCTCTCTCTCTCTCTCTCGGGCTTTCTCAATCTCAAGAATGAGATTGTTATCTCACGGTATCTTTTTAAGCCTTATCTCCAAAATACCCAACTTTAAATGATAATACACACTTTAAATGTCTCGGTTACTCCAATTCGAGTCAAACGAACTTAAAATATTTTGAAACCCAAATAAGACCCAAGTACAGTAATTATGACTATCTCGACCCATCCGAGATCAACCGCACACTCAGAATCGTCATTCTAAATACTTTCTAACATCCTCAAATTTGACAACATTTGCCAAATTAAAATTCTCCAATTTAAATAAATACAATTTCTCCGAAAAATAATTAAATTTTGTAGTCCTAAAATGACGGGGTATTACAAACTTCCCCCCTTACAAGAATTTCGTCCTTGAAATTAAATTAAGCCTAATACTCCAAACCTCAACTAGCTCGTAAGACCCCTACTCACAAGATTAATATATCAATTCCTCTCACTTCTCATGGTGAATCATTTGAATTGAAGACCAAATCTGTTAACCAGGGCGCCCATACACCCTGTACCCGAGATCAACTACATAAGCATTACCCGAATCCACTTAGCCTCAAATTGTAAAATAACTCAAAACAAATTAATTCATTATAACTTACTAATTATATAAAAAAATTTAAATGTCCGAAGATTTAACTCTTCTCAATTCCTGACATTCTCTACTTTCATGCCGGGGAGGTCTCACAATCGAAATCCAAATAAGGAACCCTCCCAATACACTATTGTGTAGCTCTGTCCGGGATTGAGATCAGTTAGACCAGGACTAAAGTTTTAAAAATATTTTTGAATTATTTTGATATTGCCCGAAGGCCTATAAAACAAATGTAACATTAAACACAATTTATATCTTTCGATATCCGAATCAAATACCTTATGCCCAAGACACCAGGCGTCAACAATTTCCATACTCTTACCAACATTTAGTTCTCAAAACTAGCACAACATTGACCTAAACTTCCTAGATAAAAAATAACCTGCTAAACCCTGAATCTCTTCAGTAACAAAAATCCCTTACTTCCTTAATAAAACATTGCCATACGCTAGGCCCTTCCATAACTGGAACATTATAAATACATAAGTCTAGCACAACTATAAAACAATAGCTTTACCGTTACTACTCAACGTGTTTCAACGGTTCCTACGTTCAAAATAAAGTCACAACTCTCTACTAGCACATCACAAGACAATCTATTCTCCCAAAATATATCGTCTAAGTGCCCCACTTGCTCACTCCTACCTTCCAGGTCATTTCATACATAACAGGATTATGATAATTAACCTCTCATTAAAATCTTACTTGCGATACTCCCAATACCCCTCAAGGCATAACCTAACCACAAAGGAAAAAATATAATGTACATAATACCTCCATAGTCAGACTGCATCGCTTCATCGATGGGTTCCTGTTCAAAGTCCTCCTGCCCAAACTGGCCTATGATTTGTTGTTTGGGTTGCACATCCATAACCTCCTTGAAAATTTCCCTCTACCTCTTTCGGGACAACCCCTCTTCCTATGGCCTATTTCTTTACAAAATAAACATCTACCAACAAATCCTCCCTGCCCATCCTGAGGAACAAAACACTGTTGCGACCCTTGATAATCCTCCTTATAACATCTTAGTCCACCGACATCTTCTTCTCTAAAATTACTTGATGAACCCGAGTCTTTAAATTTCTTATCCCCTTGCGAACAAAGACGATATTCCTGACACTGTAACAATGCCACATTCACTACCTCGATGAATGCCAATAATTTTAGGTTCCCCAAGAAATGATATCAAATTCGCCATTCTAAACCTCCCACGAACTTCGATATTCACTTATCCTTTGTACTTACCTCATCGGGCACTAAATTCTCCAATCGCGCAAATTCTTCTTCATACTCGACCACCGTTCTATCAACTTGAGACACATCTAGCAATATCCTCCTCATTTCCGTCTGGATCGCGAAAGGAAAATACTTTCGGATAAAGCATTCCCAAAAATATTCTATGGGCATTGCATCTCTCTGCTCCAATGTGGTGATTGATTCCTACCATTGGAGAGTTGATCCCATTACTTTAAAGGTGGCGAGTAATTGCTTCTGCACCTCAGTGCATTCAACCATTCGAAGGTGCCTTTGCATACCTTTATTCCAACGACTTGCAACCATCGCGTCAGCTCCCCCCAAAAATTTAGGAGGATGTCCCTTTCAAAAATCTTCCCGTACTCTTTCCCATGTAGATGGACCTGGGTGGGCTTGGGCTACTTGAGTTGCAGGTTGATGTGCCATCGCAGAAATGGTAACAATTACTGCTTGTGCCACAATATTGGCAACTTCGGCTGTGGTCACAATCCCTTGAGGCATTTGGGGTTCCCTATTCTCAGCCCCTCTGTTTGCCGTGCCTGGACGACCTCTCTTCGGTGGCATCTGAAACAAGAGAAATTATGTGAGAACACCGTTTAAGTAATTTTACATCGGGGAAGAAAATATAGACGCAAAGAACACAACAGTCCTAATAGTTGGGATACACATCAAGAACTCTTAGGGAAGGATACAGAAAACCCGTACAGATCCTAAAGACACTAGAACCTGATGCTCTGATACCACCTGTGACACCCTGCTAAAAATAATAATGGGTGGCCAGCCCTATGCTATAATTAGTCAGGAATCTCAAGTGGATCATTCTAAGCATCTACTATCGATACTAAAATAAACATAGCTAACTACCCAATACTATAAAAAGCGGGTGCCAAAATTTTTAAAACATACAATAAGGATTAACCAACCAACAACATAAAAATACTGAACATGATAATGTACACTCACATGCTAAGATAGAAGGTAACAGTTCTGTATTACGCCAGAAATACACAAAAGGAAATACCCGAATATGTTGTCGGGTCACAAGCAATACAATAACCTCGGGAAATAAATATAAAGGTGATACATACACAACCCTTGGGTGTAAACCCGATATACACACTGAATCCTAAACTAGATTTACAAAAGATAGAAAATGGCGATAACAAAAAAAAATCCCGCAACAGTCTGCATCTGCTATAGCTCTGAGGACACTGGATAGAAAAGCATTATCGGCATCCTTGCAGTGGGACACCTAAAATATAATACAATATATGCATAGCAAGAGAAAAATATATATGAGTCAGATCCCATGGTGTGAAAACATTTTAGCAAGTGCATTATAATGCATAATAATTACAAATGCACTATAACATGATTAAATTGGAGTGGCACTCTCGTGGAACTCCAACTCACCCCTCAACTAAAGCGCGCACCTAAACGTATGCACCTGATCCTCAAATAACTACCCAACACGTTCTAGGGACAATTCAAGTCTAATCGATGCCTAATCCGTACTCGCGTAACCCATCATCCAAAACATAACCATAAACTCCCTATTTTACCCTAACTCAAATGTGCATCTGAAATCATGTTAACATATAATATACACATACACAATTCTTACTAGAATTCATCGGATTCTAGTTATTAACTTACACAAGTTATTAGTATCCAAATGCTAAGGACTAAAACTCTAAACTCTCAACATTGCGCTACGTTTTGTGGGTGGGACGTCTCGCAAAGCGAAATCCAAATAAGGAACCCCCCGATACACTACTCCTTGATAATGTTGATCGTCGAGATCCATTACGCCCTAGGTGCACAACGCATATAACATCAACTACTCATTTAGAGTATTACTCTACTTATTCTCATTTGGCATTGTTTCGCTATAACATATAAGTTCGAGTACTAAGGACTAAAATTCTCCCCACTCCCAACATTGCACTGCGTTTCGCGCGTGGGATGTCTCGTAGAGCGAAATCCAAACAAGGAACCCCCCCCCCCCCCCCGATACACTACTCCTTGACAACGTTGGTCGTTGATATCCACTACGCCCTAGGTACCCAACACATAATTTAGACTACTTATTAGGAGCAAGAATCTCTACTTATATAGATAAGATATTGCATCGAACACTTAGGGTCTATATAACATCATTCTAGTTATAAAGCACAATCATTCAACCCTAAAAAGCACGTACACATAACTCACTTAGAGTACATATAAATATCCAAAACCCAATCACTTATGGATATAAAAATACTTCACAATGCTATCATCTTCCCGGAATTACTCGCTTTATCCCGACTTACCATCTACCGGACTATTATCACACCACCCTGGTAATAAAAAAATCACAATGTATAGGAAACGGTCATAGTTCCGAACTTGAAAGTGAGAACGAATGATACCTAATACTTCTCACCCAAAATAAAATCACGCAATAAATAATGGACGACTATGACCTGGGGACTATACGCACCCTGGTCCTCAAGCCATGGGCATTACCTACATCGCGCAACTTCCCATGATAGCACTGGATGGTATGCTCACACAATAAGTATATATATATATCATTCACACTAGATATATATACAATCACACTCTATATTTTCAAACCATCACACAAGGTATTTACATTGATGCCATCTATATATATGTATATATAATCCGATATACAGTAATTTACCCGACTATAAGTATATACACAACTTATTCTAGTCGGTAATGTACTAAAACATCCCCGATTTAGATTTCGGTTCAGTTGATCATACGAACCATTAACGTTATCACATTTATGATTTAAACCTAAATTCCAACATCACTAAGCGCATCCAACCTCTCTCTTATAGACCCATAATTATCTCCAAATAGAAATCTCGATGGTAGTGGGATTCCTCACTTGTCGATACGATAATCATCAATTGGTATTCTCTTGAAATAACTCGATACGCCCCTAATATTTCAACACATGTGAAACTCCTTAAAAATATCCAAAACGTACTTCTCATAACATATTAGACTGTTCCTAATCGATAAACCCAAATGGAATGGAGAAAATCTCACTCTAGAAATACCTCGTAAACTAGCCCTATTTTTGAATTTATTCGGCCCCTCCAAATCGATTCGGTCCTAACAGTGAATCGATTCGGCCCAAGTGAATTGATTCGGCCCAAAGGGACCTGTAAGTCTACTACATACTGAATCTATTTGCAAGGGGTAAATCGATTCGGTCCTAAATACCTGTAGGTTCTGCAACATGCCGAATTGATTCACAAGGGGCGAATCGATTTGGTCGGTTCAGTAAGCTACGAATTGGGTTATTTTCTCCAAAGCCCAAAATTACAAAAATCAAATATATCATCTTCTCTCCATCATTCTTCAACCCAAACATATATCTAACATCAAAACTCATTACATTTCTACCCAAAAAAAATTAAGACCTTAAATCCATATACCGACACCCCAAATACAAGATTTAACAAAAATTCTCGATTTTTGGCATAATAACTTAAAATCCATAATTTTATCCGCAAAACATGAAATAAATGACACACAAGAATTATTTAGCAAGTTTAATCACTTGGTTCAAAATTGTAGAAGTTGAATCTTCTTCGAAATCGCGTTTTGGCTGGAATCCCCAAGATTTTCTAGTTATGGACATTATTATCCTTACAACATTATCCTTAGAAGAGTATCACTACATGTTATGAAAGATGTCCCCTCAACTTAACACTCAGATCTTAAATACATCACTAACATAGGGATAATGGATACTAGGTGAAACTATATCGTTGCTTGATAATATTTTATCGCAACCACACGGACCAAATAGGAAAAGAAAAAGGAAAAAGAGGTCCCCTATGAGTCGGCCAAGGATGGATCCACACCATCCAAATATTAAATAAAGTATGGAACATCAGGGGTAGAAAAGATAAGGGTCCCCCCACAGATATGGTCATGAACCCATTGTAAGAGGTAGTGTCCGACAACTATTACCTAGAGAAGAAATTCGTAATCGGTAGCTCACTCAACGACCATGAAAGAGAAGAATCTCTACTTAAGAAAAACCAAGATGTGTACGCTTGGAAGACTAATGATATGCCTAGGATAAATCCTGAAGTCGTGTGCCATCAACTTAAGGTGGGCCTGATGAACCCGACGATAACACAAAAGGTTTATCGAATAACCCCCCAAAAGTCAAAGGCCATGAAAGAGGAAATAGTGAAACTTCTTGAGGCAAGGACCATTAAGGCGGTTCAACTCCCTTAATGCATATCAAGCCTAGTAGTATTAAAGAAAAGTAATGGAAAATGGAGACTGTGTCTAGAATTCACTGAACTCAATAATTTTTTTTTTGCTGAATATTGATTAATTAGTCAACTACACAGCTAGCCATGAATGGCTGAGTTTTATTGATGTGTACTATGTGTACCATCAAATTCCTCTGTTTGAACCTGATCAAGACAAGACCTTATTAATCACCACTCTCAGTGTGTACTTTTATAGAGTCATGCCACTTGATCGCAAAAAAAAAGGAGCCACATATCAACGGATGGCCATTAAAATGTTCAAGGGACATGTAGGTAACACCATGGAAGTCTATATAGACAACATGCTCATGAAAAGGAAGCCTAAATTCAACCACCTAAAGGACATGGCAAAGACTTTTGAGATCCTCAAACACTATAAAATAAATCTCAACAAGGTCAAGTGCTCTTTAGGATTCCAATCTAAGAAATTTCCTGTAACACCCCGTATTTTTATTATGTTAGATAATTATGGAATTAATTATTATTGTTAAATTAATTAAATTAAAAATGTGAGAAAATTAATTACTAATTAATCCAAATTAAAGATAGATATTGACTAGCGTGACAAGGGTTCATACTTATTATTGAGAATTATGAAATATTACTATGTGAATACGTAATACGAAATTATAAAATTTTATAAATTATTGGAGTGTGAAATATGACAATTTGGTATTTTTAAGCCAGGACGCACATATGAGTCATGTCGGGACTAAATAAATGAATTAAAGAAGTAAATTATTTTTAAGTAACTCTTATGGTAATTTCGAGTGCTCCATTGAGTCTGAAAGAGTTGAGATAGTCAGAAAACTCTACTTGGGTATTTTATTTCGACTCCGAGATGTTTTTAGGCCTAACCGGCACTCCGTAGGGATATTTTTGTCCTTTAAATTTTTGGGAAAATATTATGGACGAAAATTAGGAAATTAAATATGGATGTACGTGGGTTAGTGGGGAGTTATCAGTTCTAAACCTACGAGAGAGAAAAGAGAAAGGCATAGAGGAAGGAAGAAGGAACCATAGGAGTTCTTGGTGCATAACTCAAGAACTCACACCAAAAATCTCACCAAAGCTTAGATCGGGACACGAGGAATGCACCTATATCAACATCACTAGCGGATCAAACCTTCGAAATTGAGGCAAGTGTTTAATCCTTGTAAAATTGTAACAATAATCATGCTCATATTAATGTAGGCATTTATTACTTATTTATGGTTCATAAATTTTGATGAAATTGGAGAATTAAGGACATCAATTAAATATTTGGAATATAATTAGGATGAATCCCTCATGTATGTAGGTCAGAGATCACGAATTGATGATTAATTATAATGGACGAATCTGGTTTTTTGAGTTATTGTATAGAAATTTGAAGAACTAGGGTTTATTTTTTTAATTTGGGAATTTTAAGAATTTATTAAGGTTTATGCATGATTAAATGATTCTAGGTTGTTATATATCATCCATACATGTTAAATTAATGTTTAAAAGTGATTGTCGGGAGTTGGGAAGTAATCTGTAGAGGTTTTAGGTTAGAAAAAGGTTGGAAAATGCAACAGGTCGTAGAATGGAGACGACGATATCTCGTTTAAACAAGATTCTTCATGGTTCGAACGTGATCGATGGTCACTGAAATGACCTGCTGACTCGTTCAAATGAGGCCAGCCCTGGTTCGAATGACATGTCCCAGAAAACCCCATAATTTCCTACTTTTCCCATATCGTATTACACACTTAATTAAGTGAGGAAAACTGCCATTTAATGATATTATCTTAGTGTAGAATTGTTGGGAAGTATTCGTGGCGAAATACCTTAAGTAGTTGGAACGATATGTTAACCTTCGATATTTTGAGAAAGATAGTAATTGAGATAATTATACAATACGTAGATATGAGAGAATAATATGTATGGAAAGCATATTATAAAGTTGGGTGAATACCCAGTAATTTTAATAGGATGTGGGAGTGCCTAATAGTATATGATTAGTATTATTGTGTTTATAGCATACCTACGCTTCTTGCTATCGGGAGGAGGTTATCTCGCAGTGGACAGTCTTATCCTAGGTGACCCAATGGGGGTATATTTTACTTGTACCCAAAGCATATGCACCTGGGTACGTGCTATCTGAGACGTAGGATAGTTTTGACGGCCGAATGGGAGCGTGGGTATATGCATGACCCATTTGGATGGGGCGTATGCTCGCATCCAATATTTGTGTTATGAGATTTATGGTTCGTGAGAGACGCCGATCCAATTGTACTTTAAGAAGTGAGTGATGCACCAGGACATGATAGTAGAGTAAGTATTGCGCCAAGTAGTACTAACCAAAGGCGTAGAATTTGTATATATTTGTATTAGGATGATGTGACTATATATATATATATATATATTTATATACACACACTTGTGAATGATTCTAAGGTGTGAAATTAGCAAACTTATAAACGTTGGTAACCAAAGAAATTTCAGTGGGTAAAAGATTTACTATCAGAATAGTGAATGTAATATAAAGTGAATTAAAATAAATGATCTTAGTAACGTATTGTATGGGAGATACTGGTTACTCCTTTGAGATCTATTTAGATGTATAAGTCTATGATATAGTTGGGAACATTATGGTTAATTAGGTTAGAATAGACGTACGTTAGGCGTGCACAATAGTGGAAAGGTGGGAATCTCATGTGAGAAATCGAAACTAACATGGACATAATAATTGCATTATTACAGTTTTAAATACTTCTTAAAACAAATATTTTTTACAACTCGGGATCTGACCCGTTTCTTGCCATTTTTCTCTCTTTTTCTATATATATATATATATATATATATCAGGTGCCCAGCCACAGGGTTACCACCAAACTTAGACGCATGGATCCTTTAGCGAGCTATAGCGGTTGTGGGTGTTGCAGGCCTTTGCACTTAGACGTTAGCATTTCTTTCCACTCTATTAAGATATTCCATTTAGGGCATGTTTCTCCCCTTTCTCATTCATTCATTAGAGATTGTACCCAATTCATTTTAGTATTTATTTTTGTTACTCTTGAGCATATTATGGTTTGTTGGTTTGTGACTTTGAACTGGAATGTTTTATTATGTTTTAATTTTAGTAAAGGACTGATCACCCAGCAGTTAATTAGGCGGGGTGTCACAACTAGTATCAGAGCATCACGTTATAGAATCCTTTAGGATCTGTGCGACTTATTATTCTTTCATCTTAGCATTATTTTATATAAAGTCCTATCTTTAGGACTTTTATACTCTTATTTATGTGTTTACGTCTTCAGCTATTTGAGATTTAATAATAACCGTGGACTAATAAAATCCCTTATCATTTCAGATGCCTCAGAGATGAGCACCGAGAAACAAAAATGGCCAGCCCGAGCAACCAGCATCTTAGGCTAAGGGAATGATGAATGCAGCCAAGGTCTCCGCCATAGTTTCTCAGGCGGTGAATGCAGCTCTAGCAGTGGTACAACAGGCCCCACCCCAAATTCAGGTTATGGCACCAGTTCCAGCACAACTTCCGACTGCATGGGAGAGGGTTAGGATGCCTTTCAGAAGGCACATCCCCCAAAGTTCTTGAACAGTTCTGACATCATCATAACGATCCAATGGAAGAAAGACATGCAAAGGAATCTTCAAATGTACTAGTATACCGACATTCAGAGATAGTTACTGGCTTCCTACGTGCTAGTGGGGGCCGCCTTACAGTGGTGGGAGTCCACTACCATCTTGGAGGAGAGGGATAATATGAAGATTCAAATATTTTAGGTGTGATTTGGCCGCAAATACTTTCCTCCGCCGTGCAGAACGAGATGAGACAAAAACTATTGAATCTCAAGAAGGAAAGTATGACTGTCACAGAGTATGAGGAGGAGTTCACGGGACTGATTACTATCGTGCCAGATGAGGAACCTACCAAAGAAGAAAATTTGGATGTTCATGAATGGATTGACCTAGAGGATTCTTCATCACCTCAAAGGTAATTTTTTATTTGGTACTTACACTGACGTGCTCAACGTCACCCTGTTACATTTCTAGGACCACCGCTTCCATCAGTAGGGGAGAAAATGAGCAGGGGAGCCCATCCAGCAGGGCTAGATAGGAGGTAGTAGTGCCAGTGGGGTACCAGCAGCTCAGGGGTAGGTCCGTCAGGGTAAGAAGAGTTCCCATCAAGGGGACCCTGCTAAACGATTTCGATCTGGTGATTTTATGCAGGGATATGGGGGTTATAGGCAGGGCTAGTCCAATCAACAGGTCCAACATCGTTATCAGCAAGGCCACCAGGGCCATTAGGGCCAACAGTTGTATCAGCAGGGCTAGTGGAGGGGAGACAATGGCCAACAGGTCCGAGGCCAAGAAGGGAGGTAACTTTAGAGACCGGTGTTTTTCTGTGGCAAGGCTGGCCATAGGAAATAGTAATACCCTGATAATGGCAGGTTCCCACATTAGCAAGGTTCCAACAGGAGCCCTAGAGAACTATCTTTCTCGCTGCCCTACCAGCAGTGGCACCAGTCCCAGCTTTGCCCGCTCCCCCCAATTCAGCAGGGCCAGTTACAGTATGGACGTGTTTATAATTTCCACCCAGGCAGCATCACTGCAGTAACCACCCGTAATTAAGGGTATGTTTCCTATCCATGGTACTATGGGGCGCATTTTATTTGACACTGGGGTATTACATTATTTATAGCCACTAGTTTTGCACAGGGCACGGGGTTGTTAGATATGGCAGAGAGTACAATGACACGTGTAGACTCACCGATGGGTAATGGGTCGTTGATTTTCTTTATATGCCGAAGAGTAAGTATAGATATTGGGAGTTTGATTTTGCCTGAGGATATGCTAGTCCTAGATATGCACGAGCATGATGCCATTATTGGCATGGATTGACTTGTTGCTTATAGAGCCATGATATACTGTTTTAGTAGTACTATAATTTTTCTATACCGGGCAAGGAGATGTTTCTGATGGCGATGCCTCATCCTGAGGGAGGATCATCCACTCATTTATATTATATAGAGGATGAGACCTCTAAGGAGATAGTGATTCCTATTGATTCTATTCCTGTAGTTCATGAATTTTTCAACGTGTTCCAGGATATACCGGGACTACTGCCTGGTCGAGAGATAGATTTCATTATAGATTTGATGTCGGGCACTTGGTCGATAGCCCACGCACTGTACCGTATGGCTCCAGTTGAGATGAGGGAGTTACGAGATCAGATTGAGCAGCTGTTGGGACAGGGATTCATCCGTAGGAGTACCTCACCTCGTGGTGCTCATATACTGTTTGTAAAGAAGAGATATAAATCATTCAGGTTGTGTGTGAACTACCATGAGTTGAATAAAGTCACGATACAAAATAAGTATCCGTTGCCCCGAATCGATGACTTATTTGACCAGTTTAGAGGAGCTGCCTTCTTCTCAAAGATAAATTTAAGATTGGGATATCATCATCTAAGGATTAGAGAGCAGGATGTGTCGAAGACTGCTTTCTTGATAAGGTATGGGTCCTACGATTTTTGAGTCATGCCGTTTGGGCTGACAAATGCACCAATCGTATTCATGGACTTAATGAATCGGGTGTTCAGAGAGTTCTTAGATCAGTTTATCAATGCCTTTATAGATGACATCCTGATTTATTCCTAGACTAAGGAGGACCATGCTTAGCATTTGAGGTGGGTTCTTCAAACTCTACGAGAGCATCAATTGTATGCCATATATGAAAAGTGCCGATTTTGGTTATGAGAGGTGCAATTTCTGGGGCACGTTGTGTCAGATTTGGGGATATCAATGAACTTGGGCAAGGTGTCAGCGGTGAGGGAGTGGGGATAGCCCACGACACCGACGGAGGTGCGTAGCCTCTTGGGGTTAGCCGGACATTACAGGTGGTTCATCCTAGGGTTCTCAAAGATTGTAGGCCCATTGAAAAATTTGACTCGCAAAGGGGTACAATTCATTTGGGATGATGCTTATGAGTTGGCTTTCGATGAGCTAAAGGATAAGTTAATTTCGGCGCCAGTTCCTTCTTTACCCAGGCCAGGGGTGGAGTACCTGGTATATATTGATGCTTATCTATATGGACTTGGTGGAGTAATCCAACAGGAGGAGCGGGCTATAGCTTATGCCTCCCCCAAGCTTAAACCTCACGAGAGGAATTACCCCACCCATGACTTGGAGCTAGCAGCAGTAGTGTTTGACTTATGGATTTGGAGACACTACTTGTTGGGGAATAAATTTTGAATGTTCATAGACCACAAGTCATTGCAATAATTGTTCACTCAGCGAGAGTTGAACATGCGTCAGCGTAGGTGGCTGGAGTTTGTGAAAGATTACCAGTTTGAGATATAGTACCACCCAGGGAAGGCTAATGTAGTTGCTGATGTGTTGAGCTGTAGGACAATAGGTGAGGTGGCGTAAGTATGGAAGGTGAAATGGAAAGATTTAGGACATCTAGATGAAGTGGACCAATCCTTTATGTCCGTCATGATAGTCACACCAGAGATTGTTACGAGGGTGATCGAGGTCCAAGCCGATGATACATTTTTCCAGGACCACATTGTGCGACTTCTAGTCGAGGGTGTAGAGTCCTACTCAGTGAGTTCAGATGGAGGTTTATGATTTAATGGGATATTAGTGGTCCCCTAACGGGAGTACTTACGTCATGTAGTGATGATAGAGTTGCATGCATCCCGATTTACAGTACATCTTGGAGGGGAAAAGATGTACCAGGATATGAGGCGACAATACTAGTGGAGTGGAATAAATAAGGACATTACGGAGTTTGTGTCCAAGTGTGCCACCTGTCAGCTAGTAAAGGTGGACCATCAGAGGCCACCAGGGTTGCTTCAGCCGCTAGAGGTCCCTATGTGAAAATGGGAGAGCATTTCCATGGATTTCATCATTGGGTTGCCTACCTCATAGAGGGGTCACAATTCTATATGGATAATGGTGGATCGGTTGACTAAGGTAGCTCATTTTCTACCGGTATGGACAAATTACACTATGGGACAGTATGCCCAATTATTTATTTCTGAGATAGTGAGGCTGCATGGGGTGCCCCTGGATATTGTGTCCGACAGAGATAAGATTTTTGTGCCACGCTTCTGGGAGAGTTTTTAGGAGGCTATGGGTACCGATCTACGGTTGAGTATGGCCTATCACCCGTAGACCAATGGGCACACTGAGCGTACTAATCATATCTTGGAGGATATGTTACGCATGCGAGTCCTTTATTTTGGAGGGAGTTGGGAGTCGTACCTTCAACTAGTGGAGTTCACTTATAATAAGTCTTATCAGTTTATGGTCAGCATGGCCCCATTTGAGGCGTTATACAACAGACCTTGTCGTTCTCCCGCTTGTTTCATAGAGATGGGGGGAAACAAGTTACTTGGGCAAGAGGTGATTCAGGACACATCAGCCGGGATTGAATTGATCAGGAGCCGTATTCGGGTAGCCTAGGACCAGTAAAAAAGCTACGCCGATGCAAAGCGGTTCTTCAGGGAGTTTAACGTGGGGGACCATGTATTACTGCGAGTGTTTCCTATGAAAGGAGTGGCGAGGTTCAGGAAGAAGGGGAAATTTGTCCCGATATACATAGTACCATTTCCCATTATCGAGAGGATCGGACCAATGGCATACAAACTTGGGTTGCCGGATCACTTGCACCGTATTCATGATGTAATCCACATCTCATCATCGAGGTGGTATCTTCAGGATGAGTTGGACCAGACCCACATTGCAATTGAGGAGATTGACTTACAACTCGATAGTTCCTACGAGGAGAGACCAATGGTTGTCCTAAACCGTAGCGAGAGGAAATTGAGTTCAAAGGTAGTTCCACTTGGGCTCATTCAATGGGAGCATCATAATGTAGAGGAGTCTACTTGGGAGCAAGAAGAGGATATGCGCGAGAAATATCTAGAATTATTCTTACCAGGTATGCTTTACTTTTTGAATTTCGGAGCAAAATTCCGTTATTAGGGGGGAAGTATGTAACACCCCGTATTTTTGTTATGTTAAATAATTATAGGATTAATTATTATTGTTTGATGAATTAAATTAATAATGTGAGAAAATTAATTATTAAGTAACTCGTATGGTAATTTTGAGTGCACCATTGAGTCCAAAAGAGTTGAGATAGTAAGAAAACTCTACCCGGGTATTTTATTTGGAATCCTGAATGTTTTTAGGCCTAACCGGCACCCCATAGGGGTATTTTTGTCCTTTAAATTTTTGAAAAAATATTATGGACGAAAATTAAGAAATTAAATATGGATGTACGTGGGTTAGTGGGGATTTATTATTTCTATACCTACGAGAGAAAAAAGAAAGATGCATATAGGAAGGAAGAAGGAACCATAGGAGTTTTTGGTGCATAACTCAAGAACTCACACCAAAAATCTCACCAAAACGTAGATCAGGAGAAGAGGAACGCACCTATATCAACATCACTAGCGGATCAAACCTTCAAATTTGAGGCAAATGTTTAATCCTTGCAAAATTATAGCAATAATCATGCTCATGTTAGTGTAGGCATGTAATACTCATTTATGGTTCATAAATTTTTGATGAAATTGGAGAAGTAAGGACATCAATTAAAATTTTGGAATCTAATTAGGATGAATCCCTCATGTATGTAGGTTGGAGATCATGAATTGATGATTAATTATGATGGACTAATCTGGTTTTTTGTGTTCTTGTATAGAAATTTGAAGAACTAGGATTTATTTTATTAATTTGGGAATTTGCAGAATTTAGTAAGGTTTATACATGATTAAATGATTCTGGGTCGTTAGATATCATCCCTATATGTTAAATTAATGTTTGGAAGTGATTGATGGGAGTTGGGAAGTAATCTGTAGAGGTTTTAAGTTAGAAAAAGGTTGGAAAACACAGTAGGTCGTAGGATGGAGATGATGATGTCTCGTTCAAATGAGATTCGTCATGGTTCGAACGTGCTGGATGGTCATTCAAACGACCTGCTGATTCGTTCAATGAAGGCCAACTCTGGTTCGAACGATAGGTCCTAGAAAAATCGAGAATTTCCTAATTTTCCCAAATCGTGTTACACAGTTAATTGAGTGAGCAAAACTTTTTTTTTATTTATATTAGCTTAGTGTATAATTGTTGGAAAGTAATCGTGGCAAAATACCTTAAGTAGTTGGAACGATATGTTAAGCTTGGAGATTTCGAGAAAGATTGTAATCGAGATAATTATACTCTACATAGATATAAGAGAATAAGATGTATGGAAAGCATATTATAAAGTTGGGTAAATACCCAGTAACTATATATAGGATGTGGGAATGTCTAATATTATATGATTAGTATTATTGTGTGTATAACATACCTACGATGCTTGCTATCGGGAATAGGTTATCGCACAGTGGAGAGTCTTATCTTAGGTGACCCAGTGGGGGGATATTTGACTTGTACCCAGAGCATATGAACTTGGATACGTGCTATCTGAGACGTAGGATAGTTTCGACGACTGAATGGGAGCGTAGGTATGTATGTGACCCATTTGGTTGGGGATTTATCTCGCCTCCAATATTTGTGTTATGAGATTTATGGTTCATGAGAGACGTCGAGCCAATTGTTCTTTATGAAGTGAGCGATGCGCCGGGACATGATAGTAGAGGATGCATTACGCTAAATGGTACTAGCCAAAGGCGTAGGATTTGTATATATATGTATAGGGATGATGTGGCTATATATATATATATATACTTGTGAATGATTCTAATATGTGAAATTAACAAACTTATAAACGTTGGTAACCAAAGTAATTTCAGTGGGTAAGAGATTTACTATCACAACAGTGAATGTAATATACGGTTAATTGAAATAAATGATCTTAATAACGTATTGTATGGGCGATACATGTTACTCCTTTTAGATATATTTAAATGTATAAGTCTATGATCTAGTTGGGAACATCATGGGTAATTAGACTAGAATAGACGTGCGTGAGGCATGTACCATAGTGGAGAGGTGAGATCTCATGTGAGAGTTTGAAACTAACATCCACATAATAATTGAATTATTGCAATTTTAAATACTTGTTAAACAAATATTTTTTTACAACTCGGGCTCTGACCCATTTCTTGCTATTTTTCTTTCTTTTGCTATATATATAGTATATCAGGTGCCCAACCACATGGTTACCACCAAACTTAGATGCGTGGATCGTTTAGCGAGCTGCAGCGGTTGTCGGAGTTGCAGGTGTTTGCACTTAGATGCTTCAGCATTTCTTTCCACTCTATTCAGATATTCCATTGAGGGCATGTTTCGCCCATTTCTCAGTCATTTATTAGAGATTGTACCCCGTTCATTTTAGTATTTTATTTCTATTACTCTTAAGAATATTGTGGTTTGTTGGTTTGTGACTTTGAATCGGAATGTTTTATCCAGTCTGATTTATTTTAGTATTTCATTCATGTCCAGTATTTATTATATTCTTGTAGAATGTGAGTATCTTATATCTTAAAGAATGGAAATTTATTAATGGATCAAATGGGAATGCTTAAATGGAAAATGTTTTGACACTTAGCTTAATTATTTATTAGGTTATTAATAATATTAAATGTTTTCGACAGTGATGCTAAGAATGAAGTCACCAAACATTATGTTTTAATTTTAATGAAGGACTGATCAACCGGTATTTAATTAGGTGTGGTGTCACATTTCCTAGGCACTTGGTCAGCCAAAGGGTGATTGAGGCCAACACTGATGAGATCATGGAAATCAATAATGACCAACTATCCAAGACACTTTACGATATTCAAAAGTAAAAAAGACTGTAGGCGTCTCTCCACCTTTTCATCTCTAAATATTTCAAAATTAATGACCATTCTTTCAGTAATTGAACAAAGATAAAGGCTTAAACTAGAATGAGGAATGATCAAAGGAACTCGACGAAATTAAAATCTACAAGCGCCAACCACCTCTTCTCCCGATTCTAAATCCGATAGATCCAGTTTACATATATCTCGTGGTATCCGATCATGAAGTCACCTAAACCTTGATGTGCAAGTAGGAGGAGCACCATGCTTCAATTTATTACGTCAACAAGATGCTCCTCAATGTTGATCGATACTACCTTTTCACTTGAGAAGTTGTCTTATTCTATGGTCATTACTTCATACAAAGTGACGAATTACTTTGAAGGTCACTCAATCATAGTCATCACCTCTTTCCCACTTGAAATAGTCCTAAAACAATCCAAACTATTTAATCGTATGTCCGAATGATCTGTGAAACTTGAAAGGATCGATATACATAGGGGAAGAAATGCTAAGTCCGTAGGGGAAGAAATGCACCGTAACAAGTAACTTAACTAACCAGCCAATCAACTAAGAGTTTGATCACATTAAAAAGGTAACTCTATATATAGACAAAGCCTCTAACTTGAGAGGCCCAGTAGTGGAACTTATTCTTATTTCTATCAAAAAGACTATGATCGAACAAGGGATCAGACTTAGCTTCAAAATTTCCAATAATGAAGCTTAATATAAAGCTTTATCATTGTGTTATGTAGAGAATCATCTTTAGGCAAAAGTCACCTTAACATTTACTCTAACTCGAGGATGGTGTTGATGCAAAAAACTAGAATAGATATAATTCTTTAATCACAAATAAATATGAGTAAGTAAAAGAAAGAGACAAAAAGGTTTTTGAAGTGGTTCGGATAAAAATAAAACCCTATGTCCACTGTGCTTCTTATTGACTTGTGTTTGCCTTTCAATCACTTGCCCTTGATGAAGGGATTACAATGTATTTATAGCTCAATAGGGAGACAAAATGATGGAATGTTAAATGATGGAATGCCTTCACGAATTAGGCATTTACATCAGTCCATAATGTCCATAATGTTTCTAGTTGTTGGTGCTCTCTGATAATGTTGGTATGCCTCCCTACTATTGGTTGGGCTTCCTTTATGCTGGTCGACATTCTAGGCCTTGGTCGGTGGTGATGCCTTACTGACTACCAAATAGAAGCCCCCAATGTTCCATTCTTGATCCTTTCTTTGAAATTATGGAGAATTTGGTTCTAATAGTAGCTCGAGCTACATTCTTGATGCTTGTTTAGTTGCTGACTTCCCATACTTGTAAATTTCATTGATACGGTTGGTAGCATCTCTGTTGATGGAATTTTTGTAAATGGTCTGAAATTTAGCGAATAGTCTTAGGGTAAATACGTATTTTTCTATTTTACCGCCAAAATTTCAATCGTCATTTCTATTTAATCATTGCGCTCACCGGTTTTCAAGGAAACCTAAAAAAGACGGTACATTTTCAATTATCTCTCACCTCAAACCTTCTAAATTTTTGCTTCAACTTCTTAAGCTTTCGTGTGATCGTTCTTCCTATCTTCTAGTTCTTGTTGAATCCTTAGCTTTTTGTAAGAATTCTTTCTCTTTCTACTTTTTTTCATATCAAATCATGGTTTACATTGTTGTCTATTTAGATGAGTTTATAAACGAATGGAACATACCAGAATGGGTAGACTTAGAGTGGACGTTTTTCTTTATCTGAAGGTCAATGGATCACTTCCTTATTCGTTGCTGAATGTGGATTCACCTTTCCCCCAAATCGTTTTTTATTTGGAATTTTGTCAATACTTTGATATTGTACCGACAGAGTAGCCATCGATATTTGGAGAATAATTAATGATGTCTACAGGCTTAACTAAATCCATGGGACCCATATCGGTATCCCTGATATTATGTTCTATTACAAATGGGTCACCAGTAATAGTATCTATTATTCGAAAACTAGGTCTATTAATAAAGCTCTAGTCGTCAATCTGCCTTATTCCAATAGGTATTACTTTGGTCATGGAGTTATTACAAAAAACTGGCAATATGTACCTCGTGAAGGGGGAGAAGTATATACTGGACCAATATGCCCTCAAGAGGGTCATGGAATAGGTTTTACTCAATATATTTTATATGTTTATGCTGCTGAATTACCCGCTGAAATATTAACTAACATTGGTTACTTGTTTTCTTGCATTTGATAGGAAGAGAAAGTGTCCCAAGGCAGGTGATATTAATCTTGAGTAACTCAAGTTTATCTTAGGCCTTCATTAAAAAATTGGTGAAGAGCATACTAGGTTGGCTTCATACTTACTGAAATATAGGAGCTCTATCGCCTCATTTATTGTCCAACCTTCTACTGTTGCTCCTACCATTGTGCTTGGCTTGGACCAAGACCCAGTGTCTACCTCATTAGGCAATGGTGAACTTTCTATTGGCCATTATAGTTCCATTGAGTGATACATTCCCCTCTCTACAACCACAAGAAAAAGAAAATTTCCCAACCTTCTTGGGGATGATGCTGCTACTGGTAAAAAGAAGGATGATGTGAGGAAGAAGCCCTCAACCTCTAAGGGAGATGAGTCTGTCTTTAAAAGATTTAGGAGAGGTCCTACTGCTAAGTAGGTTAAAAAAAATATTGATGTCACTCCATCTAGTTCTGTCTCATCTGTAGCCATTGGTCTTGGCTTGGACATGAAATTAATTAAGTCTGGTACTCCTCCAGACCACAGGGGTACTGCTTCCTCTATGCGCCAACTTAAAATTTATGAAAGGTTTCCTCAAAGCCTTGCCATGGTTAGAATTCTTCTTTTTCTCTTTCATACTTTTCATTTTGTCTTTGACTTCTTGTATTATTTTTCCTTTCTTCTTTGCAGATTTTGGTTGATTTCAACCATATGTTGGAGAAGGACGATGCTTTCGTTCTTCTTCAACTGATGTTGAAGAGGCTTTTGGTAGATTTAAAAAAAGTCTTTGATTAACTCCTAATAAGCATTGGAAACTGAAAAAAAGACTTAGACTAACAAAATAAAAGCGGTTGAGGAAGCTCGAAAGAAGGCTAAAGATGAGGCTGCTAAAACTCAGAAGTAAGTGGTTGAGATGACAAAGGGCTTCACTGCTGAAAAGTCCAAAAGGAATAAGGCCAAAGAGAATTCCTTTAATAAGGGATCGTATAAGGCTATCACTTCTGCCTCTGCTCAGATTGAGTATGCAAAGAAAAAATATTACAAGGATGGTTGGTCAGCTGCAGTAAAGGAAGTCGACACAGTAGAGAACTCCGAATATAAGACTCAACCTCTAAGGGAGATGAGACTCTCTTAAAAAGATAGAGGAATCCAAGGCTTTGCTTCATGTTGACTATGAGTCCAAATATAATGCTTTTAGTGGAGCTCGGTAATTTGAGGAGAAATTGGAGAAGCACCTTTGTGTCTTTAGGAAGAAGGAATTCCTACTTACTTGTGAAGTTGATGAAGCTAGAGCCATTTCTAAGTTATTAGAGGAAGAAAATAATAAATTAATAAGTGAACTAGACTCCTTCAAGGCTCCTTCTACAACTTGTATTACTGATGAAGGGGTATCATTCTTAGAAACTGAGAATGCTAGGTTAATGGAGGAACTGGAAGCCTTGAAGAAATCCAAATCTGCTTCTACTTCTCGACCAAGATCTATATATAGCCGACCTATAACTGATGAGGCCAGAACTTAAAAAACACTTACCAATTAGGCTACACAAATAAAGTCCAAGAGCTTAGCCATTGCTGAGATGTCTCAAAGGATCTAAACTCAAGATGAGCAACTTTCCACCCAATCTTCTCAATTACAAATTAAGGATGGGGTTCTGAAGAAACTACAACACCAGGTTAAAAGATTAACTTTCCAGTTTCACAAGAAGCCCATAAAAGTTTGGATGGAAGGGTACAATGAAGCCTTTGGGCAATTTGATGATCATTTAAGTCAGGGTCACTATGAAGGCTATAAATGGGGTGGGACCAATTACCTAACAATTATAAAGGTTGAATATGACAACAAGCTATGGTACTGGGCTTATCCTGGGTTCTTGGACTATAATAAATGTCCCTTCAAGATTGATGTTAGATGGATACCTATAGAAACCATTCCTCAATGCTTGATCTCCAAATATTTAGGTGATTATGGCCTGCATGATGAACTGGAAATAGTTCGTCCTCCTCATTTGTTAAATACTCCGAGCAGCACTAATACGAGAATGCTTCATGATTTTAACTTTATTAACTCTCCCTACACATTGGATGATCCTCCAATAGGAATGGAACCGGCTCCAAGCTCGTCTAAAACTGATGAAAAACGTCCAGTAGGATAATCTTGGGAGTAACTTATCCCTGTATTTCATTTGTACATAATATTTGCATGTAATCGTCATTAATATAAATGAAATGTGATTTATTAACTTATCTTGTTAATTTGTTGATGCTGGAATGACTTTTTTATTTCATTAGTTCTACTATACACTTAGGCATTTGCATAAATTTATGATCATTTGCCAATGTTCTACTGGTATATTTTGATTTCTAAGTTTAATACCAATTATCATTGATGTGGCCACAACTCCTAGATTAAAATGCAAATTTAGTACTAGTCACGCGTGGTACTGCCATAAGTTCTACAAATGCACCTAAATTTTTATGTTTAGCATTCGTTACTAGTGGTGACCAAGCATATGCGGAATATGTGTTTACATTCCTATTTAGTAATCTTCACAATGTTCTTCTTCCATTTTGCTAAGTTTGAATAAAAAATGTTGATTTTTATACAGAGTTTTATCCCTGATTTTTCTTGACCAAGTACCGAGGATTTGAAATCCTATTTTGACATGGGTTTGTGTTTTGCCGCTCAAGTATGGATTTTTGTTGTCTTGTCGATCAAGTATTTCCATTGCCGACCAAGAATGTATGGCGGGATGCATATGCATAACACCAATATTCCAAAAAAAATCAAAAAAGGAAAAAAACAAAAATTTTATTGATAGTGAAGAAGATTGATAACAAAATATGTTTCTTTCTACATTACTGGTAGTAATTCCTAAGATGCTCGGCGTTACATAAATTTTTGAATTCTCCCCCTCTAAAGTTTCAATTCGATAAGTTCCTGGTCAAACAACTGCTGAGACACGGCAAGTCCCATGTCATTTGTCTTCAATCTTGTTAGTATTCTGAATCACATTTTTAAGTACATAATCCCCCTCTTTTAAGTTGGTCGGCTTCATCCTTTTGTTATAAAAGCGTGATGTTCTTTGTTGATAGGTATCACTCCTCAAGGTTTCATCTTGGCACACCTCTTCTAGCATATCCAGGTCTAGTTTTGCCCTCAAATAACTAACATGAGAATAAAAGTTCAACACTCTACGAGTTGGCAAACCTATTTCAGCTGGTATGACTACTTTCGTCCCAAATGATAGCATGTATGGTGTTTCTCCAATAACAGCTCTTTTAGTTGTTCGGTATGCCCATAAAATCGAGTGTAATTCATTTATCCAATTTCTTTAGCATCATCAAGTATTTTCTTTAACCGATTGAGTAAACTTATGTTCGTTACCTCAGTTTACCCATTGTTTTGAGGATGACTTGGAGCAGAGTGCAACTTTTAAATCTTGGATTGAGCACAATATGTTGTGAACTCCTCATTTTCTAACTGGGTACCATGGTCAGTAATAAAGGCATATGGCAAGCCATATCTACAAATGATGTTTTTTCAGATGAATTGGTATACATTCTCATAGGGTATATCCATTAATGGTTCTGCTTCAAACCTTTTGGTACTTTAATCTTCCTCAGGTGGTCGATAATAGCCCGATGAATTCTATCCCCTAAATAACAAATGGACAAGGTGAAGTAATGGGAGTCAAGGTTGCATGTAGAGTTTTGCGAATATTGGAGAACTTCTGTAACTTGTCACACTTCTTCTCAAATGTTGTATAATATTCCCTCATGGTCATCCAGTAATACCGTTGAGTATTCATTCGATGCAGTAGTGATCTTCATACCACATAAGCTCTATAATATTCTTCATGAACTTCTTCTATTATATCTTTAACCTCTGTTGGGTGGACATAGCGCTGCAGAGTAGCTGTTAACCCTATCCTGTATAGCACCCCATTATCTAACACATATCTTGCTTCTTTGTACGTAAGCTTTTTTGCCTTAATTGGGTCTGCTAGAAGAATTCCTTCTTTAATATAAGTTCTGATAAGATCCATCCAGGATGGTCTCATGTCTACTATAATGAAACTAATCATCAAGTCTTCATCAATACTTAGATTAACTAAAATTTCGATGGGAATGTTTCTCCTGAGCTCAATTCTAGTTGTTGATGCTAGATGAGCAAGTGCATAGGCTCGGGTATTCTCCAATATTAGAATTTTGCTCATCCGAACAGCACGCAATTTGATATAACCTCCATATCTTTGGGAAGGTACCTTGTCATCAATTCACCTTTTTCTCCATACAAACTTAAGATCTGATTGACTAACAATTGAGAATCACTGTGTGCCACAACTTGCTCGGCATCTAGTATTTGACCTAAACTTAATCCCATAATTAATGCTTCTTACTCTTAATTATTATTTGAGGCCTGAAATTAGAATCGCAATTCACACTCAATATCTATCCCATCAAGAGTGTTGAGTATAATACATCTACATACAAGTTCCATATTGGGTTGTGATTGTCAAACCCTTAGTCTGATAATATCCCATGATGGAATACTTTATTCCTTGCCTCCTCGTATCTTTTAGCCATCTCCTGTATCATGGTTGATTGTTTCAGTAGGTCGAAAGTAACTTTTTCTAAGCATTCCCTTGTCGGTGTCTTCTTGGGATGTTGGTCGGTGAGGACCTCAGTTGAGCTTTCCCTTATTGAGGTTTTCTCTGCCTGAACTCTTTGTTGCTTGGGGACCTTCGAATAGGTAAACTCTATGATGAAGTCTGCCACAGCTTGGCCCTTTAATGAGGACCTTAGCTTATATATAATATCATATTCCCCTAGTTCTACTGCCCAATACATCAATCTACTCGACTTCTCCGATTTATGAAGAGCTTACTAAAGAGGCATATGAGTGTACACCACTATAAGTGCTAAAGTAAGTTTCTACAATTGTGCATATCTTATTTCTACTACTCAAAAAGTTTTAATAGTGTAATAAATTAGTTTATGCACTCCATTATCTTCTCATATTAAAGTATAACTTACAGTTGGCTCAAAAACGACTAAGTACAAATAAAAAATTTCTCCCCAAACTAGTTAGGAGAGTAATGGGAGTGATCCTAAATACTTCTTTAACCCCTGAAATGTTTTCTCACATTCGTCTTTCCATTCAAAGGTCTTCCGAAGCACCTTAAAGAATGGAAAAAATCTATCAATTGCTCGAAACACGGATCTGTTCAATGCATCTACTCTCCCAATAAGCCTTTGGACATCCTTCTTATAAGTCAGGGATTGCATTTTAATCAATGAATTTATTTTGTCGCGATTAGCTTCAATTCCCCTTTGATTTACTATATACTCGAGGAACATGCCTTCCAGCACACAAGCACGAATTTGGTCGAATTTATCTTCATTTGATGCTTCTTCAGCTGATCAAAGGTTTGGATGAGGTCGACAATATTATCAGGTGCTTTTTGTTCTCTTCGTTAGCATGTTATCTACATATACCTCCATGTTTTTGCCTATCTATTCCTTAAAGACTTTGTTCACCAACCTCTAGTAAGTAGCACCTACATTTTTCAAACTGAATGGTATAATCTTATAACAATAAGTTCCTTGGGAAGTAATGAAAGAAGTACTTTCCTTATCTTAGAGCTTTAACTTAATCTGGTTATAATAAGAATATGCATCTATAAAACTTAATAATTCATGCCCTAACATTGCATCAACAAGTTGATCAATCCTGGGCAAAGGAAAGTGGTCCTTTGGGCAAACTTTAATCAATTCGGTGAAGCCCACACACATTCTTCATTTTTTTTTAACCATAACTACGTTAGTCAACTAATCTGGATATTTCATATCTTCAATGAATGAGGCTTTTTGAAGCTTCTCAACCTCCTCCTAGATTGCTTGGTTCTTCTTAGGAATGAACACCATGTGCCTTTGTTTCGCTGGGTTAATTTCCTCATTGATGTTGAGCTCATGGCAAAGGAAAGTAGGATCAATCCCAGGCATGTCCTCATGACTCCAAGAGAACACGTGCTTTTTCTGTCTCAGGAACTTCACTAGCTCCTATTTAAGAATAGGTCTAGTGTTGATCCCACCTGGGTAGTTCCCTATGTCTTGTCATCCTCTAAGAGGACATTCTCCGTTGCCTCCATAATTTGACCTTTTACCAACTTTGTCTCTTCTCATGGATCTAAGGTGCCCACCTCGGATTCTCTATTAGGCTCAGTAATGTCCATTTGGTAAGTGGTGGTCTTTTTTTATTTCTTCCAGATCTTCTTGCTTGGCAGCGAATTAATAGCATTCTCGGGTTACTTTTTGATCACCTTTCACCACACCTACTCCAAAGTTAGTTGGGGACTTCAAACACTGATTGACTATTGAGGGAACTGCTTTAAATTTCATCAATCCTACTCTGCCCATGATGACATTATAGGCTAACTGCACGTTCTTATCCATCATAAAGAAATGAACTTTCTCGATCTGATTTGCTGGCCAGGTACCAAGCAACTCCTTCAGTTTAATTATACCCAAAGGATAAACCTTCTCACCAGAAAAATCGATTAAAGGCCGGTGGTACGGATATAGTTGACTGAGCTTCAAATCCAAATTATAAAAATAGGAATAAAACATGATATCTGCTGAGCTACCGTTATTAATCAATACCATGGAAATGATTGTGTTTTGGTATCTGAATTTGACCACCAGAGGTTCATCATGGGGGTAGAGAACTCCTGAAAAGTCATTTTTGGAAAACCCAATTACTAACTTTTCTTTCTTCACCTTCCTCGGTCTATCTTCTTTGGTTAGATTGATCATCTAGATGTAAGAACAAGCTAGAGCCTCATTGACGTAATATTTTCTCTCAGCGGTGTGATCTCCACCTGCAACGTCTCCACTTGTAATTAATAGAAAATCAAAGGTACCAAAACTAAGCGTAAATACCTCAAGTTCTGGTTACTTGGGTTTTTTGGGGAAGTCATTATCATCTTCAGGATCATCTTCATGATTTCTTTTTTTCTTTTCTACGGGCTTGCATGGAGATTTTTACCTACATCGAGCTCTTCTGTCATCCTTCCGATCAATAAATTTTTTTATTTTTCCTTAGTGGATGTGAGTTTCAATCTAATTTTGTAGAGAAATACAGCGATCTGTAGTATGTCCATGGTCCTTATGAAATACATAGTATTTGGATTTGTCCCTCTTCCAAACAGGTGATCTTAGCTTCTCAGGCCAACGTACCTCCTTGTTGTGCTTAATTTCCTCCAAAACACGGTGAATGTCCATCACTAATGGAGTGTAATTGTTGTATTTCCTAATCCTACCATTTGTAAGGGGAGTCCTTACCAAAGAGTGATTAACTAAGTTAATCACTATTTGGTGGGGACTCCCCCTATATTTTCTCCTTTGTAGAGATATTTGTTTATTGCATAAAGAAATATCTATACGAAACCCATTGTTGATTCTTCGTGCAATAAACAAATATCTTTATGAAAGTCCCCACCAAAGAGTTATTAACTTAGTTAATCTGTTGATTGGAAGACTAAGAAGGACGATGAAGGTCACCCGAGCAAGTTACCTCAAAGATTCTCCATAGTAGTGGCTCGAAGGACCCACCTCGAAGATTATCCGTAGAGGTTGATCAAAGGACCTACCTTGAAGACTCTCCTATGTACCTGGTTCGAAGGATTTAACTTGTAGAACATAGTCACTTGAATGATGATAGTTTGTAATAGGAAATAGAATGAATTATATCATGTACTTTATCTTACGTTATATGTTGAGCGAGGTTGTTTGGTACCTATGAGGGACCATGCCCTGGCAAGGAATGGGAGAGCTAACATGCCCTATCGAACAACCTCCTCTTGGGAACCTCGTAGGAACATGGTTTGGAGGATTGGGAGAAAGGAAATGTTGAGAATACAATTACCAACCCTCCTGGCACACTTGGTTAAAACTTCACTTAGTACATACGATTACTCGAACCACTACAGTCGAGATACCTCAATTGCTACATGTTCGAGGGAACCTCCCCAAGGTACCTCTATCTTGTAGCCTTAGTCTTAAGATAGTTCTTAACTAATAAATAGAAAACTAAACACTTGAACTACCTACCATTCGAGCAACCTTAAAGAAGATGCTATCTCGCCTGACTGATGTGACTATACACCTACCAGAGTCACTGTTTACCCACTTTCTAATGTCATAATGTTTGGCTTTGGGGGACTCAAAGTTACAGCACTCAAGTGGATTTATCCTTAGTATGGAAGGTCTAATGCACAAAACCTAACCCTGTAGTAGTTCTAAGATAAGTTCCATGTCGTCAGTTCACGTCCCTCATTAATTCTCGCCATACCTCTAGCCAATGAAATAATTTCTTGCCAAATTATGAGATCCCATGCATTTAATGCAATATCTTCTAAATTAATGGGAGGTACTTGTGCATTTAATTAAATCAATCATATTAGACATGGTCAAGTTTACTCAAGTAACCCACCCTTCTTATAAATACACCGGACAAACAGTTTAAAAGAGAGAGCATTCTGAGCCTAGAATTGCTACCTAACTCTCTCCATACACGGGAGATATTGTGATAACATAACTCCCATACCTATATAATACCCATATCATTGAGCATTAATTGGGTTTGATGTTCCTGCCTTTCCTTTACTATGCCTAGAGTGCTTGCTCTTTCTCCCTCCAACCAAGCCACGTGCTGACCCCATCTATTTATTATGCCTGTTGTGTATTCATCATGACAATATATCATTTAATACAAGTCTAAATATTGAATCCCCCTTCCTCTCATTCACCTGTGTTCACTATCAACATTTAATACTGCACGATGTTGATCCCGATCTTAATAAGGGGTTACGCCTCACATAATACTAATTTTATTCCAAGAACCCACATCTTACACCATTAATATTCTTTTGCCTGGAATTTATCTGCTCCTTGTGTTCCTTCTACCCATTCTTTTCAATTTTTCCCTCAAATTTCTTGCTTGTGCCTTGTTTCGCTACCATGGCTTCCTCGGTGTTCATTATCTTGTCTACTTTGACCATTAATTTAGTCATAGTCCTAGGAGGATCTTTGGTAAGAGTGTAATAAAGTTTCTCAAGGAGCAGTCCACTCATGGGAGCTGTATTAACTGTTTTCTCGTCCTAATCAATCACCTCCAACTTTTCACCGTTAAAGCAAGAGATGTAATGCCTAGTTCTTTCTCATACCCGTTGCCTCACACTTAATATGCAAGATACTCTTTTTACTGGTTTGGCTCCAAAGCAGAAGTTACCAATAAATAATTTGTCAAGATGGCTAAAACTAGAGATTTGTTCCCGAGGAAGGCTGCTGTACTAAAACTAATTAGGACCATTGATTGTGCCTGAGAATGCCCTGCATCTCATTTCATCAGGAATGACATAAATATCAACTACTACTTGATATTGTTCTATATGAAGAACAAAATTCGTGTTCCCATCGAAATTGGGAGTAACCACAGGAACTTTGAACTTTGAAGGAGTAGGAAAATCCATAATAGCTTGGACAAAAGGAGATAATTTCATAAAGCTTCGTTGCAAAGGATTCTTCGCCTTTACCATCTCTCCTAACCTATCTTCCAATCTTTGAATAGAGCCTTTCCATGCATTATTGCTAAAATCAGACTTATGAGTGGTAGCTCATCTATTATGACTAATTCTTTGTGTTGAGCTGTCCTCCTGTGAGGTTTGCTGGACATGGATGGATCGTCGGGCGTCTGATCTAGATTGGGCGGAGTTCTCACATTGATCGGATGGTCATTGAGTATTCCTCGATAATGCCTTAGGAACATTTATGTTCCCTCTAGGTCCTAGTCGATCAAAGGGAGATGCTCGGATTAACCTTTCAAACTCACTTAATCTTTTAGGAGTAAAGGATTTCTCATCATACGGTTCTAAAGTTCTAATATAAGAACTTACTCTTGGGCGGTAGAATGTGTCTTTGGTAGTCCTGAATTGTCTGTGCTTGCTGGTTCTTGGATGTGGTGGTGTCATTTTTTTATTCCAGTGACTAGATAAGGCGGGATATCCAACTTGTAGTGTTTGGGCCAATTGCTTAATAATATCCTTTATAACCCCCTATCCTCTAGCAAAACTAGCCAAGATTTCAATCATATCATTATTTGTTGGAGGAACAAATGGAATAGACGGTGTTGATGCAAAAAATTGGACCGAATCCCATTTTCATGATCACAGATAAATAGATAAAAGCAAGCCAATCAAGCACATGAGAGACAAAGATTTTTAAAGTGGTTCGGCTATAAGAAAAAGCCTACGTCCACTGTTATTTTATTCCCAGGGGTTTACAATAGCACAATGTGGTGTAGAGAGAGAAAAAGGTGTGGATCTTGTGTATGGTGTCTCTCGATTCTCCCGAATCTCTTCTTTTGGCTAAGGGGATACATGTATTTATAGTGATGGGAGATAAAGAGATTCATTGTATGTAGACATTTATGTCTACATTCAACGAATCTAATTGTTGAATTGCTTGGTATGCTATGTGTTGTCATCTATTAATACAGTATAAATGTACATTAAGGCTCATTAAATGCGCTGCCATCTTCATTAATGCACATTAAATGCATAGTTATCCTTTGATCTTCCTGGTTGGTATGCCGACCAACTCTCCTCGGATGCCGACCAACTCTCCTCGGGTGTCGAATATTGCCACGTAGGATGACATGTGTCCTTTTCTGATTGGTCCTCGTAGATGGAGAATTTTTGCGTTAACAGAAGCCCCCAATGCTCCATGCTTGATGGTTTACTTGAAAGGATGGAGTATTTATTCTACAGTGTTGCTCGGTTCTCGTGAAATTCTTGATCTACCTTCTTGATTTATTCAACATAAAGTGCATTATCTCCTGGACGACATATGATGCAGGCTGATCGATGGTTGCTAATCTTTCTTTTGAGGAACTCCGTGTGCTATGTATCACCCCTGGGAATTTGGATGCAGCCATGCCATAGTATGCAGCTTGTAGCTTGTCATAATCTTCAAGTATGTTGATTGGTTTGCTAGCCGACCAACTGCCTCCTGTGCCGAGCAACTGAGTGCTAACTTCACGTGCTTGATTCTTCTGATTTATGCTCCTTTGAATACTTTGTCGAGTAACATACTAGATTTTGAACCCAACTCTTCAATCTGATTAGTACCAAGCTAGTGGTGGACTTCGAAACATTTTCATACAAATTCTTCTTCAATGTTGGTCGGGCAGTAGTAGTAAAGATCTCAGTGCTGTAGATGCTGAATTTGACTTCTGAACTTCAATAGTATGTGCATAATAACTCCTGAATATGCCTCCTGAACTTCTGAATGCCTCTTGAACTTCAATATTCCTCCTGAACTTTAATAGCATGTGCATAATAACTCCTAAATATGCCTCCTGAACTTCAATAGCCTCCTGAACTTCAATAGCATGTGCATAATAACTCCTGAATATGCCTCCTGAACTTCATAAGAAAAATTATCTCCTGAGCAAGAAAAATAACTTCTTAATGATAATTAGTTGGGGCTGAATCTGATGCTCGACTGCATGATGTTATGAGAATGTTCCACCGAATGAATAAATATATCTGTAATAGAAGCTCCCAAGTGTGGAATGTGAACTTTGAATGCTTTTTGCTTGATCGCTTTCACATACTCATGAAATGTTTCCGACCAACTGTAGTTGATAGATTCTTATTTTTGACCAACCTGAGTTGACATTTTTGGGAATATATTTAGTTCCTAACCAACATAAGTTGGCATTTTTAGGAATACTTTTACTTCCCGAGGAACACATAATTTTACTTCCCGGAGGAATACAGGTAGCTTTACTTCCCGGAGGAATACAAGTAGCTTTACTTCCCGGAGGAATATAGGTAGCTTTACTTCCCGGAGGAATACATTTACTTCCTAACCAACATAAGTTGGCATTTTTAGGAATACATTTTTGATAATAAATGAAAGAGACTTCCTCGGAGCTGACCAACAGATTGTTGGGAATAAGATATAATAAATGTTGGAGACCTCCTCCGAGCTGACCAACAGATTGTTGGGAATAAGATATAATAAATGCTAGAGAACTTCTCGAAGCTGACCAACATATTGTTGGGAATAAGATATAATAAATGCTGGAGACCTCCTCGGAGCTGACCAACAGATTGTTGGGAATAAGATATAATAAATGCTGGAGACCTCCTCGGAGCTGACCAACAGATTGTTGGGAATAAGATAATATAGGCTGGAGACATCCTTGGAGCTGACCAATAGATTGTTGGGAATAAGATAATATAAATGTTGGAGACCTCCTTGGAGCTGAATTTATGATTATAAATATTTGTCGAGCTCCATGCTGAAATAAGAATATAATATGCATCCAAATAGATATAAAGAATAACTAAAAATAATAAAGTGCCTCGCTGATCTGTCGAGGTAGAATTATATAATGCCGAACAAGAATAAGATCTTCCAAAACATAAGAATATGGCCGAGAACGTTGTCAGGCCTGAATATAAATAAGAATTATCCGACCAACTATCCGTTGGGGGTGAAATATAACGAATGTTGTAATTCTCCTTAAAGCTGAATAAGTATCTTGTCGAGGCACAATTGCATAATGCCGAATAAGAATAATATTTTCCAGAACATAAGAATATGGCCGAGAACTTTGTTAGTCCTGCATATAAATAAGAATTACCCCGACCAACTATCCGTTGGGGGTGACATATAATAAATGTTATAGTTCTCCTCGGAGATGAATATGATAATAAGTATCTCGCCAAGTTCCATGTTGAGATGAATATAGAATATGAATCCCAAGGGATATATAGAATAATTTGTGCTTGAGCCGATATCTGGGCCTGAATTTAAATAAGAATTGCCCCGACCAGCTATCCGTTGGGGGTGAAATATAATAACTGTTGTAGCTTTTCCTCGGAGCTGAATATATATAGAGTATCTCGCCGAGCTCCATGTTGAGATGAATATAGAATATGAATCCCAATGGATATATAGAATCATTTGTGCTGGAGCAGATATCATAGCAATAATAAAATCAATAGTTCCTCGCTGAGGTGAAATTTCATACTGCCGAGCTATGATAATATTTTTCAGAAGAGTAAGATTATTTCCGAGCATTCGTCGGAGTTGAATCTTGTACCTGTAAAAATTAATATCTTGCTCTACAATTTGTGTAGGATGAATTGATTAGTCGTGAGAATAATTTAATCATTCAATAAATATATGATAGGTATATGTTTGAGAAATAAAAATATTAATTTCAAAAAATGAAATAATATATGTTGGCTGATAAGTCGAGGCACAATTGCTTGATGTCGAGCAATACTACTTTTCCAGAGGTTTACGAGAGATTTCATCGGGATTGAATATCGTCCCTATGAAATTTTAATAGGCTACCCGAGCACCTGTCGAGACTAGAGAAAATAATTATTATCATGGGAATAATTATTCAGCCAAACAATATGTGATGTGTATCAGCATAAAAATTTCAAAATATAATATTTGTGTGTCAAATGTGTGTGAGATGGACAAATTTTTATCAAATATGCATCATAAATAAGACGTAGAGTTTTTTGTAAAGTTATTTAATCTCCAACAACTAATCAGGTATAAGTTGTTGTTTGAAAATTATTTATCACTTGGTTTTAAAAATATTTTTGGGGTGATCACAAGTTAAAAAAGACTTAAGCCCCATGTTTGTCCCCGAGCTGAACTCGTGTTTAAAGAAATATCTGGGGTGCTTCGCATTTTTTAATACCCCATGATTCTACTGCTGCCGACAAACGGCATGGATGTTGCCGACCAACATTTAAGGATATCTCAAGTTATAGAATATATGGTGCCGACCAAGAAGCAAATGGTCCCCGACCAGCTGAGCAATTTCGCCGATCAACAAAAATGGTGCATTGACAGCACCGAACACATTAGATGTCACCGACCAAAAAGTGGATGGTTGGATTGTTGCCGACCAGTAAATTGAACCCTCCGAACAAGACTGAGATGTCGCCGATCAAGAAATAGATGATCGTCGACCTGCAATTGGTTCCACCGAGCTACAATATGGGGCCCCGACCAATAATAAGACACCTCGTAGTTGGATAAAATTATTTCAACGTTGCTAATGGATCTTCAAATCTTATCTCCGACAAACAAAAATGGTCTGGTTAACCTTCCCTTTAATAAAAGATAGCCCAAGATGATGCCGACCAACAATATGTGTGGCTGACCAGAATATCTCGAATCCTTAGATCAAAAAAATAACATTCGATGTAAAATTTAATCATTAAGAATGTTAATTAAATGAATAATTATCTAATCCACTATATCGTGTGATTCCGATAAAGAAACCATGTGATGTGATGAACGAGGGGCCAACATATAAAATTTGTGCCAAAGAGTCTTGATATGGTCATGATTTGTTTTACTGATCCTCTTTTACAAGAGGTGGGTAATGATTTTTCAGGTGAGAGAAATTTTTTTTTTATATTGATCATTTCCTATTCCCTATTTGGAGAGATAAAAATATGTTGAATGATCGAAGTTATTACCAAATTTATATCAAAAATCAGTCAATGAGACTTTATAGACATAGATGGAAGATGAACCAAATGAAGTATATAGTTCATAAAAATGAATGCAAAGAGACTCAAACTTGAAGAGAGAGAAAATAGATCTGGGTCATGATTTCCATGAGAAAACTTTTTATTGTATTTAACCTTTTCACATTCGCTGATTAAAAATATGATGGGAATTTGAATAGACATCAAAGATCTTGCAAAATTTATAATGAAAATATCAAAATCTTACCACCGTCATATATATTGGTATATGTAATAATTTAAGATATTTATTCCATGATATAAAATTGAAACTTGAGAATCAAGCAAAAAGTTATGATTTATGAAATCCACTAATTTTCAGATTTCTAAATAAGAATGAATCTAACAGTTATGATTTAAAAATCATGATATGCAATATTTTGCAGTTAAAAATTGGACAATTAATTTATGTATATAAACATAAAAATCATGATTGAATCAAAAGATGTATGTATAATTGATTATACGTAGAGAAAATAAAAACTTAGCTTTTGATGGAGAACAACGCTTGTAACACGTTCGCACAGACGACGCCAATCTGTTGATGCAAAAAATTGGACCGAATCCCATTTTCATGATCACAGATAAATAGATAAAAGTAAGCCAATCAAGCACATGAGAGACAAAGATTCTTAAAGTGGTTCGGCTATAAGAAAAAGCCTACGTCCACTGTTATTTTATTCCCAGGGGTTTATAATAGCACAATGTGGTGTAGAGAGAGAAAAAGGTGTGGATCTTGTGTATGGTGTCTCTCGATTCTCCCGAATCTCTTCTTTTGGCTAAAGGGATACATGTATTTATAGTGATGGGAGATAAAGAGATTCATTGTATGTAGACATTTATGTCTACATTCAACGAATCTAATTGTTGAATTGCTTGGTATGGTATGTGTTGTAATCTATTAATACAGTATAAATATACATTAAGGCTCATTAAATGTGCTGCCATCTTCATTAATGCACATTAAATGCATAGTTATCCTTTGATCTTCCTGGTTGGTATGCCAACCAACTCTCCTCGGGTGCCGACTAACTCTCCTCGGGTGCTGACTAATACTCCTCGGGTGTCGACCAACTCTCCTCGGATGCCGACCAACTCTCCAATCTGTTGATGCAAAAAAATGGACCGAATCCCATTTTTATGATCACAGATAAATAGATGAAAGCAATCCAATCAAGAACATGAGAAATAAAGATTTTTAAAGTGGTTCGGCTATAAGAAAAAGCCTACGTCCACTGTTATTTTATTCCCAGGGGTTTACAATAGCACAATGTGGTGTAGAGAGAGAAAAAGGTGTGGATCTTGTGTATGGTGTCTCTCGATTCTCCCGAATCTCTTCTTTTGGCTAAGGGGATACATGTATTTATAGTGATGGGAGATAAAGAGATTCATTGTATGTAGACATTTATGTCTTCATTCAACGAATCTAATTGTTGAATTTCTTGGTATGCTATGTGTTGTCATCTATTAATACAGTATAAATGTACATTAAGGCTCATTAAATGCGCTGCCATCTTCATTAATGCACATTAAATGCATAGTTATCCTTTGATCTTCCTGGTTGGTATGCCGACTAACTCTCCTCGGGTGCCGACCAACTCTCCTCGGATGCCGACCAACTCTCCTCAGGTGTCGAATATTGCCACGTAGGATGACATGTGTCCTTTTCTGATTGGTCCTCGTAGATGGAGAATTTTTGCGTTAACAGACGGATTGCCATCATTTCTGGCATTGGATTCAGGAACGTAATTCATTTTTGGATCAACGAACAGGAATAAAAAGGTTTAGAAATACTTTCCCATAGACGGGGCTAGTCTGTTGATGCAAAAGACTAGAGTAGATCTAATTCTTTAATCATTGATAAATGTAAGTATGTAAAAGAAAGAGAAAAAAAGGTTTTTAAAGTGGTTCAGCTAAGGAGAAAATCCAATGCCCACTGTGCTTCTTATTGCCTTGTGTTTGCCTTTCAATCACTTTCCCTTGATGAAGGGATTACAATGTATTTATAGCTCAATAGGGAGATAAAGAGATGGAATGTTAAAGGATGGAATGCCTTTACAAATTAGGCCTTTACATCAGTACATAATGTCCATAATGTTTTCTGGCTGTAGGCGCTCTCTGATAAAGTTGGTCAGCCTCCCTACTGTTGATCAGGCTTCCTGGTGTTTGTCGGGCTTCCTTTATGTTAGTCGGCATTCCAGGCCTTGGTCAATGGTGATGCCTTGTTGACTAGGATTATTACCAAAGTGGACGAAACATGTATATTTTTTATTGGTCCATGTAAGTGGGTAATTTTTAGTATCAAAAGATGGTATCCAACCAAGTAACGAGTCTATAATTCCAAAAATGAGAGAATGTTAGCATATATGCATGTTTCCTAAGACTTAATTGCTATGTTCAAGAAGCTCAACATTTAATAATTCCCTAGTGGGAAGAACACTCATGCCGATGCATTAGCCACTTCAGGGCGGACAAAAGACTATGATATTAAAAGAACCATCTAGGTAGATTTCCAAGCTTAGTAGAGTATTGCAAAACCTAAAGTCATTGAATAAGTCTTCACTATTTAGAAAAATCCTAGATAGATGGATCTGATCACTGATTATTTACAAGAGGATTTCCTACCGGTCAACACAAAATGAGCTCACTAGGACATGATAATAGATTCTCTCTTCGACCTGTCACCTGAAGGCAAACTCCATTGGATAACTTTCACAAGTCCCTATCTTCAATGCTTTCACCCAAATGATGTCGAGCAAGTCCTATTCAAACTTCATGATGGTATTTATGGGAGTCACATAGGGGGAATATCTTTAACTTTTAGATCACTCAAAATAGGATTTTTTTAGTTGTACATGCAGATGGATGTGGTCTCATATGTCAGAAGATGCGATAAGTGTTATAATTTCTCACCCCTGGTTCACTAGCTGACTAGTGACTTAATGTCATTAACTAATCCATGGCTATTTTCCCAGTGGGGTTTGTACTTTGTGGACCCACTACCTATAGCACCAAGAAATCATAAGCATATCCTAGTCAGCACAAACTATTTCCTAAAGTGGATTGAAGTAGAGCCATTAGTGAATATTAGTGATAATGTTGGCCAGATTAATATGGAGGAACATCATGAGTCATTTTGGCAAGCCAAAAATGATCATCATGGAAAATGGGAAGAAATTTGAAAGCGATCCATTTTAAAGCTTTTGTGACAATCACAACATTAAGAACCACTTCAGCTCGGTGGCCTACCCCCCAGAACAATGGCCAGACTATGGCTTTCAGAAGGATAATGCTCGTTGGCATGAATAAGAGCTTAAAGAAGGCAAAAGGTGCTTCGGTGGATGAGCTTCCCCGCATACTATGGGCATACCATACTAGGCCGAGGAGGTCAACTGGGGAATATTCTTGCTTTTTAGCCTATGGGTTGGTAGCCATAATCCCCTTGGAATTGGCTTTCCAACCATGAAGATGACCCCCATTGACCAAAATTTGAATAGATAAATCATAAAAATTGATCTCGAACTAGACATTAAACAAATGGAAGAATATTTAAGCATGTTAGATTCCTATAACAATAGTTGGAAAGTAAATACAACAAATGAGTTAACTTAAAAAGGTTTTAGGTGAAAGGTTACATCCCCAAGAGAGTGCTCAGTAGTGCGAGGAAGACATCAGATGTCAAATTAGGTCCTAACTCGGAAGGACCGTTTAAGATTATTAGAGATAATCTCCATGGATCCTACCATTTGGAAATAATGAGGGACAGGGAAATCTCAAGAGCCTGGAAAGCAACCAATCTTAGGAAGTTTTATTTGTAACAAGTTTATTTGTAGAAAATTTCATAGCTTTATTTGAAGTGTTGAACTTTTGTTTCCTAGAATGCTTTAAGTTGATTTAACGAAATTTGCTTCACTATTGTTCCATATTGCATATGAATTCTTTTTATTTATAAATTACTATCATGTTTGATCAAAGTCTGGTCATTGGCATGAAATTCCTTAGTATGATTACACTTAATTAAAACTTTAAGGTTATATGGTTTCATCATTGTAAACACGAAAGCATCAAGAACTGCCTAGGTAAGTAAAATACCTAATGGAGATCCCTAAGCACTAAGCGTCTTGACTTTGGTCAGCTAAAAATCCTAAAAAAGTGGATGACCCGACAAACAGGTGCATTTTTACCAGAGTTTTACCTAGGCCTAAGGTTGGGTGATGACACAATCTAAAAGGTAAAACCAATAACAAAAACATGATCGACATAAAAAATGGAAAATGTAAAACATTTAATTTACTAAGAATTTAATAGAGCATTCATTTTACAATAGGCCTATAATGGCATGGAATATATGCAGTCTCAATACAAAGCATTCATCTCTGACAAGTTATCAGCTCGATAACTGAAACTCTTCGTCTATCATTAAAGTTAGGCCCAAACTCATTGTCACTATCGTGTGCCGAAAAGTAATTAATCATCAAAGTGAAAGCGAACAACGTTAAGAGAAATCCAACTTTTTTTCATTTCCAAATGGATGGTAACTATAAACAGGTCACTTCAGTTAGTACCAGTACCAAAGCTGGGAGTCTTTAGGAACCTTTATAACAGGTAGAGCATTCAATTAACCATGCTTATAAGACACCTTCTTAGATTCATTTATCTTAAGGGGCAACCATATCATTCATCATAATCAGAACCCCAGACTACGTGAGGACCCCTCTTAAAGAGATACATTAATTTCATTATGTCATGAACCATGCTTTGCTTGGTTACACTAAAGTTCTCCTCATAAAGATTTATATTCATTATGCAACATTTCTATAATGTCACTAACGCTCCTAACCCCCGGTCCTTAGACCCACAACCAAAAGCAACTACTCATCAAAGGCACTTTTTGTATCTTTTATAGAGTTTTCCTAATAGAATTCATAACACTTGAATCTCGATTGCTTGCATCCTGACCAAGTACTAGGTCAATATCACCAGTCTTTGGTGGTGCTTCTACCTACCTATCTTTAAGCTATAAAAACCAGAAGAATATACTGATATATATAATGAATTCTTTACATGACAATGACATTCTATCTAGAAAGGAATTTGAGCACTTCCTTTGAAAAAAAAGTATGGGTCATGCCTCTATAATTCTAAAAAAATAATGGTATCATAAAAAGATACGTAAGATAAAAAGTAAATAGATAGATTCTTTTTCTCCTCAGTTTTTCCATCTTGTGCAGCCCTTATTTGTCTTTTGTTCTTTGGCCTTGACTTCCCCCTCCCTCCTATTTCTTAGAATTCAATATCTCTGATATGTTCTGCATTTTGTTCACCCACTCTTCATTCAGGGTGGTTAGAACTAGGGGAGGATCTCCCACCTTTAAGGTCATAGCACTAACACTTGAACGTGTACTAACCCCTAATTGAATTATTTAGGATTCAAAAGTGAAAGAAATCATTTTATTTACCAATAGTGGTGAAATTGGCTTCTTACCAAATCATGCACCTATTACCACAGCTGTCGATATAGGCATTTTGAGAATAGTCTTTAATGTCCAATGGTTAACGATGGATTTTATGGGTGTTTTTTGTAGAATAGGTAATAAATCGATTTGCTAGATTTCTTTAGTGGTTGAATCTCTCTCCCTTTTTTAGGGTTAGTCCGCTCACTACCTAGGTTGAAAGAAAAAAATACCCCTTTTGAAAGAGGACTTAACCCAAATAGGGAAATTTTAGACCGGCTTGTAGTTAGAGAGTGGAGGATAAAATCCAGAACTGATTATCGTTGTCAGCGGTCTCCTTGTCCTTATCACTAAACCCCTTCTCCTTATCGGTAAGAACCATATTCTTGCCAGTTATAATATTGACCTCGTCAACATATGCCTTGGTTGAAGTCCCGACCACTTCCTCTTCCTGCGAGGGTAGCTCGGGAAAATGCTCATAACTCATATTAGACTGTAGAGGGATGTTTGTATGGGTTAGAATTTAATCCCAACCTTTCTTAAAATTTGACTTAACTATATAAGCCAACTATTTCTTTTCTTTCTCGTTGGAATCCCCAAATCTCCGATTATAGGACCCTGCAATGAGTTTTTTAGCTACTCGACCTCAAACTTTAGCTCGACTATCTTATTTTAGTTGGCTAACTTATCCTTCTCATAATTGGGCCAAATTCCTTAAAGGCCTTATTAGATTTTCTAAAATCCTGGCCAATGTCATCAAAGGCCTTCGCCTGCTCAGCCCTTTTATAAAAAACATCCATACAGTCGACCATGAACTTTATAGGAGAAAATACAAGTTGGTGGAGTTTTAAAAATATTTAAGAATTAAAAATAAAGTTTCAAGAACTTACAGAAGACGGTTCCTGGGAGACATGATAATATAGCTGGTCGAAAGTTAGATTTCAGGCTTTCTCCAAATTAGCTTTGAGGATTCCCCTCATCAAAGGAAAAAACAAATTAACATCAAACATCATATAATTCCCCTTCAGAGGGACTTCGATTCTTCTGGTGGATGCAGTGGCAACATTAGTGTTAGTAGGCTTAACCCTTGCCTTCTTTTAGGCCGTAGTCTTATCGAGGGAATCCAACAAAGTGAAAATGTTGAAAGGTCACCCAACCAATTTTCTCTTACCCCATTGAGCCCTTAGGGAGAGATGGAAGATAAAATCATCAGTAAGTGGAATTAGTTTCTTCTTTAGAGGCATCCCTTTAGTTGAGACTTTGACAATAACGATGCTCAAGCCCCTATGCATAAATGAGGGCATGGTGGATATAATAGAGGATCCTTCATTAGAGTAAGGAACGTGAATCTCAGGAATAGATTCGACGGCTATAAAGATTGTCGTGGTGTTCTTGTATTCAAGTAAAAATGATGTCGACATGGAATGTTCGACATCCGAAGTCAAAGGCCTCATGAGCTTCTAAACCTTGATGAGGTTTTCTTGATTGAAATGAGAAACAAAGGTCTCCATTTCCTTTGACTTGGATGTAAAAAATAAATAAATGAGAAATATTAGCAATAAATATCATACAAGAACTAATAAAAAACAAAAACTTTAAAGAAAGAGTAAGATTAACCTATGTTGTACCCCCTGTCAGGACACACAAAGCCTCTGTATGGTTCATCATCCTATGTGGTGGGTGGTCATTATCGATTCCTAAAACAAATCCATGACCACAATATCCTTTGTTGGAGTTCGAAAGATTGGCGACCAAAACCCTATCCTCCTTCCTTTCCATGAGGTAAAAGACACTTTCGTTTGCTTTTACTATAAATAGCAATATCTAATTTCTGGTATCCTTATTTTCTTACCATACAATTCATTTATCTTATGAACCATGTTCAGGATCCTTCAAACACTAGGCATGAATCACTTTGAAAAACTCATAAAACTCCAAAAAAAGTTGATTGAGGGAAATGTTATACCCCATCAAACATTGAGATAGTATGAATCGAGCGACCTCCTTCAGCATCGTAAAAATTACCAGGAACAGCATTACACTCCATTCCAATGCAATCAAGAATTTAATACCTCTTTCTAAACTCCCCTACAGTTCTATGATTCATGACATACATAAATTTTAATCTCAAAAATAAAAAAAGCAATGGAAACATGAGAAAAATCAAAGAATAATTAAATATACAATATAAGATACAATATAAGATACAAGATAGAAGAAGACTTACCAATGAAGACACGATTGCAGAAAAATCCAATGGTTTGAATTGTTAAAGTGATGGAACAAAATGGCGGTAGAAAACGTTTTGAGATAACTCGGCTCTAATTCTAAATCAACTCATCACTTGAAATGCATCACAAACAACAATTGACAGAGATACCTGAACTTTCAGTCTTCTGTGGGATTTTTACTAGCGTATCCTAAGTGAATCTGAAAAACTATAAGCGTACCCTTCTAAGACCTAACAGGAAGAACAAAGAAAAATTTCATTTCAGAATTCTTGACAAGTGTCATTGCACTTCCTCATCCTATTATTGTGACCAATGTATCTCAACCGATCATAGTTGTTTTAATAAAAGAGAAAACCTCTCCACTCCATTCAAGCTGCAATGCTTCAGGGGCAATTGTGAGGGAATAATCTGATCGGTCCTAATTAATAGGAGCAAAAGACATTTTCCATGCATTTCGGGGATAATCCTTCAAAATTTGGGATAATCACGAGGAAAAATCTGAGCAATTAAAATATCAGAGTCAATCATCTCAAACGAATGACGACAACAACTAATATCTCTCAGAGTTATGCACATAACAATCTACTTCTAACATCTATAAATGTAACCCATGCCCTTAATAGAAGGGTATGTAAATTATTATTGGGAACCGATCGAGAAGAACATTGAGATACCCCCATGGATGTAAGAAATTTGTTGAACTATGTAAATATTTGTATTGTGTGTATGATTTGTTTATTGTTTTAGATTTTAATTATTTGGGATCATTCATTGTGGGATTTTTTCACCTACAGTATTAAAGTAAATCATTTTGATCTCTTTTTCAGTTCATAAAACATTAATTGGTGTTTTATGTAGGAGAAGGTGTTTTATAATTCACTTATTAAAGTGAATCATTTGTCCATAATAGGTACCCGGGTGTTATAGTTATGTTCCAGAGGCTTTTTAGACATAGTAGGGCCCTTATGGGGATATTATTGTGTCTTACACCCAGGGTTTAATCTAAAAAAGGGATTAGGGTGTGATTAAGGGGTATTTAAGGTTTAGAGAGGTGTATAATATCCCCACTTTTGGCCTCTGCATAATTATGATTAATGAAGATCTTAAGAGAAGAGAAAAAGAAAAGAAAAAAAGAGAGAGATGTAACCTTAGAGAAGAAAAGAAAGAGCCACTCTTCGGATTCAAATCATTCCTATGTGTTAAGACTTCGGATTCAAATCCATAAAAAAACTATTTACTTGCTTTAGATTTCTAGTTATGCACTTAATTACATTCATAATTGATTAGAAAAAATATGAGATTATAAGATTAAAACTTTGAAAATTAGAGGAAGAGAATTAAGTTGTGCTTAATATCTATCCATAATCAATGCTGAATGACGATGAATATGTAAGAAGTTCATGATTTAATTCTAGGTTTATGAGTAAGAACATGTAGAACACCGATAGGGTGACTAAATTAATGAAATTTCAAAGTTTAATAAATTTCGAGTTGTTAGAATTGAATTATATTTAGAAATCCTTTTGTTCTGATTATGGATTCGGGTGTATTTCGATTTTAGGATGCTTTTAGGATAGTTATAACGATATGGGATATCAATTTGGGGTTTTGGAGGCTTGGTATCTCCATTGGAGGATTTCAGATGTGAAATATCGAGTAAGAATATGACTCGTAGACCAACAAACCGAACTGTCTCGCTGGTGGAGCGAAATGGTTCGATTGACCAAACTAGGTTGATCAGCCAAGTGAACGAGTTTGATTTGTAGGCCTGCCCAAATTTTTTGTTATGCAACATTTAGACACATTAGAGGTTGGGGAATGGGCATATGGGTTTCCAGGGTAGAGTGGCACCACTGTGGAGTATTTACAGGGTTTGGTACGTGTGCTTGGCCAACGAGCCAATGGTTTGGGGTGAGACGAACTGGGAATTCAAGTGAGTGAACACTTATTTATATAATCGGGAAGTCGGTTTGAACTTTGGGATTTATTAGACTAGCACACTCTGAGATTGCTATATCTAGTTAGTACTATATATATATGTGTGTATATATATATATATATATATACACACACATGTGATTAATGTGAATTTTCTTTAACATACCTACCCAGCAGTGCTATCGTTGGGAGGTTGCACGTAGTGGGCAATCCACTTAGGCATTGACCAACAGGTGATGGATTGATTAAACATGTCATATTACTATTGCATGGCCACTATCCATATGTAAGGATAGGTGTTGGTTCAGAGACCAGTTGGGTGCGATATGGTATGGCTGCGACCCCAGGACATATGTTTATGACCGCCTCCCTTATTTGTATTTTCCTTTGGGTTTGGTGGTGGGATTTTGACCCAGTGGTTCAATATGATGCGTGATATGCCTGGAGCCTGATAACACACGAGGGATGCATCTATTAGGTCCCCGCGCTGGTGATGTGATTATATGAATATAGTGAGTGATATATGTTTATGTATATCTATTTATAGAACGAGTGTAGCTATGTTATTATTATTGTTTGAATACCTTTTTATAGACCATGTGTAGCTGTTTTATTATTTATGAATGTATACCTAGTGGAGGTAGTATATGATTAGCTAGTTGTGATTATTAGTGGGATGGGCTTTGATAACGGTTATTGTCCTAATTAGAATGGGAAACATAATTAGGACAATGAATGTATGCATTAGGTGAGCACTATAAATGGGAGGCGAGGATTAGTCCCATGTGAGTGTGACTAGTGAATTAATTATGGAAGTAATACACAAGGTGTTTTTATTTAAAGTACTCAAATACTTGCAAAATATTTTCAAACATTATAGAGATTTGATCCACTCGCAAATCTATTTTTTTACTTTTCTAACCCCAGGGTGTGCAGCAACAGCAGGAACAATAGGGTTAAATCTTTCATACTGATGTGAGCAGTAGCTATGGATGCTACGATATTGATTTAGCAGACTCAACTTCTTTCTATTTATATAGGGTTCTATTTCATTTATATTATTCCTTTGGGGAATGTTTCCCATAGTTGGATAGGTTTTTTACTTATGTCAAATATATTTAGTATTCATTAGTTTTCATTTATGTTGGATGGTTATTTCTAGTGACCGGTGGTTTATTTGGTTTATGTTATTTATGTATTCATATCACTTTTTGAATCATTTTATTGTACATATGGTTTTATTCGTTTTATATTTATATTGCTCGTTGCAACAGTGATGATGAGAATGAATCATAATGGATTACTATTTTATTTTAATAAAGGATTGTCCACTCCATATTAGAATAGAAGGGCCGGAACAGTTGGTACCAAAGCATCAGGTTCTAGTGTCTTTAGTATCTATACAAACTTGCTACGTTGTCAGCGTCATATTTTTTTAATATAGAGTCGTATGATTAGGATTGTTGTTTCATATTGCCCATTTACGTTCTTCTACTATTGTATATATTTAAAGTGGACTCTCATACAATTTTGGTTTGGTTTTAGATTCCAAATGCCTGGAGAGGTAGACCAACACGTGCAATGAGAAGGTCCATAGAGGGAGAGACTCAACAGAAGTCAAATGCTGCTCAAGGGATGTGACCGCAGCAGAGGTCGCAATTATAATAGCACATCACTACAAGAAAAATACTCATTTTCGTCAGTTTGAAAATTAACGTTATGTCAATTAAAGTTTAAATGACATAAATGTTTATATTTATGTCAGTTTTAATTTAATGGTTAGTTTTTATGTTAGTTATAATGAGCTTGTTATAAAAAATATATATATATATATATATATATATATATATGTCAATTTTTTGTAGAACCGTGATATACCTATTTTTATTTTATCCCTCTCAAATTCAAAGCTGAGATAAATGAAAAAAAAAGAAGAGACCTCTCTTCCGCTAGGCTAAAAATTTGGCCCGAAAATCCACTTTGTGAAAATAAAGAGCGGGCTCTTCTCATTTCCTTTCCTCAACTCTCTCCCGATCTCTCTCCCATCTTCGTGTTCAAGTCAGTCCTCCACCACCCCGTCATACCTCTCTATACACCGCCCCTACTCTCAGGTAAGATTCAACTAGTTAAACCTTTGATTTAATTTCTATTTAGGTCATACAAATGGTTTAACCTTCGATTTATATTCATGTTTGATTCAAATGTTTTAACTTTCGATTTAAATATCGATTTAAGTTTCTGATTTAACCTTAGATTTTAGGGCTTACATATGGAGATTCATTTAAGTCTTAGATATAGAGGTTCGGTTAGGGATTCCATATGGATTTCGTTTACCTTTGAACTATGTTTGATACAATATTTAAATGGAATAATAACTTAAGCGTTCTGTATTGATTTCCCCTAATTTTATATGTTATGATAAAGTTGATATTTTTAGAGTGTTTGAGTATTTTATTGAAGGATGATATTTTGTGAGTATCTCATATTTAAGGCTAATATTTTGTTAGTATATGATATTTTGTGAGTATTTTATTGAAGGGTAATATTCATTCTTCTGTTTTGCAGATCTAACTCTTCAATAAGGAATCTAACCAGGTATACTCTCTCATCAAATTTGATTCCATGAACCTTTTAGTTTTGGTTTGTTACAGAATAAGGATGTTACCCACATTTCTCTCCATTCCACGTGTCTATTTTATTTTTGGTTTCTTACTGAATGGTGATTTTATTATTCTTGGAGCAAGAATTGATGCATTCACAATTGTTGCCACTTAAAAGATACGAATACTCATATTGAAGTATGATTCTTTTGTTTTTATTTCTATTTGTTTAGTGCAATGATTCGAGGAATATAAAAACAAGAAAGAGTCTATGTTTCATTTTCTTTAATTTTATTTTATTGTGGATTTTTTGGTGTAGAGTTACTGATGTTGAGCACAGTGAAAATTTGAAATGGAATAAACTGAGCAGCAACTACTACTGTTGTTGAAATCCAATAGGGAGTTTTTCTAACTTACACATCATTTATAATTACTGTTGTAAGTCTTAACATGTTGAGTTTGTTTTTATTACTTTTATGTATTGTCACCGGTGTGTCTTGGATGCAATAAATATTTTTCATGAAATGTGTAAAACATAATTTTAGTTGTTATCTGCCAAATTACAAGATATCTGGGACCAAACAAGGGAAAACAAGTGTAGTTCATTACTACAATGCTAAACAATGTGCATACCTGTGAGTATATTTGAGTATTAGGCGCATTGATCACTCATATAAAAAAAATTGATAGCAGTCTCTAATTTTTATAATGTTTTATGTGTTTATTTTCTGAGATTTTTTAGATATGGTTTATAGTAATGTATGTTATGGCTCTATTATGATTTTTTGTCTTGATTTTATGAGATTTTTTGGAGCTCTGCCTCACTAATTATTTTGTTTTACAAATCATACTTTCAGTATATGATAAATGTTATAATAGTTGGATGATGGATGATTGTTTAGCAATAATTTAATGTCCTTTTGTAGATCTCTGTGTGTGTGTGTGTGTGTGTGTGTGTTTGTGGTTAGTAGCATTCCATTGTCAAACTAAAACACTCATCCAATGAGGTTATGGGCATTGTTATGGTTCCTTGCCATCTTAGCAAAGTATGTGTGGTATGTTCAGTTGTTATTAATATTGTAATGAATTCATTTTCCCATTTTTTTTACATATAAAAAGTTAGGAGCATAGTTGTTAAAGGCGCGCCCTGTCTCCAGGATCACTAAGGCGCAACATTGGCGCCTCGCCTCACCTCAAGTAAGGCCCCTTAAATAAGGCATGCACCTAGGCTCCTGGCTCAAGGTGCGCGCCAAGATATCTTGGAGAAAGCCTCCTGCCCTGTTACAAGTCATTACTACCTGACTTGAAAGACAAAATCACCCTCGTCACGAAGGCAATCAACCCTTGATCTAGGGGATCCTACTTCTAAATCCCTCGCCTCTCTTCAATGACCATAACCTTGCACTCACGACCCATAAAACACTCCCCAATCCTGACTTCTAAATCAATTAGGCGACCCACCCTCTAGCCACCCCTGCCTCCTCACCATCTCTGGGATCAACATTCCAGGCCACCACCTCGACATACTACTCAGAGAAAGCCAAAAACACATTAAGCTCCAATTGTCCCGCTGGACATTCGATTAATTGGTACAACCCAGGTAGCCTAAGGGACTATAAATAATACATTTGATAATGGGCCATCGATCAATTCCCGATGAGTGGCGCGCCAATTCATCTCCATTTTGAGTAATTGATCCCCAAGGTAATTCTGTTTGTGCCTCTGGAGATACGAAGCCATTTTGTTTTCTTGGAGTGAGGGAAAAATTGGAAGACTATCCCTTGGAACGCAAAGAGGAGCCTAATTCCTCTGCCTAGCAAGGCAGTAGGCCTATGAAACTCTACCCCTTCTTCAGCTTGTAGGCTAAGAGTAGCTTCGAATCGATTATGAGGATGAGTAAGGATCACTTGGACACGAAAAGGGTGGGGATCACTTGTCATACATGCCCTGACTCTTTGCTAAGAGCCTCCACAATGATATTCGCATCGATGTGTCGATGTTCAATGGTCACCTTAACCAATCCTGATGCAGTTATTGATTGGCTTGGCTTGATTTCGAAGGTGTTAGTATAAGCATATATCCATCCAAAAGTGTGTCCTTGACGCCACAAAACTCTAAAGCTTCACAAATGTGTGGATGAACGACACGATTCAAAGATGAGCTCTAGCCCAACATCTCCTGATATCACCTCTTGGTCGTATATGGAGGCAGAGATGTGTCCTTTTTCTTACCACCCACGTATGAGTGTGACCTCTTCACTCGTGTCGTTTCTAAGGACCCCCGTCTTTCATCACTGCCTAGAAATCGATCTATTATAACTCCTGTGTACCAGTGCTCGCCTTGGTGAGAGTGAGGACCAATGACTCATTTATAGCCCTTAGTGACTTACATCCGACCTTGGCATTGAGCATGCTCTCAAGGTCGAGGAGCACCAACATAGTTCTTCCACTTTACTTCAAACCACGGTTATTTATTATATAGAGTGCACAACCCCATTTGGGAAAATGCATTGGTTTTTTAGAATTTGTCTCGTCAAATTGAGTGTTAATTTTTTCTTCCAATGTCTCTTCCTCCCAACTGTACATTTATTTTCATCTATTATGTTTTGTAGCCAGGATTTACCCTATTATAACCTTTTTTTTATTTCTTGTCTTTTTTCATGGTGAACTTTCTCTTGGGTTAACTTTACTATTCATGGTTCTATATTGTGTTACCTCCTATTAAAGCCTATTTGAGTGGTGTCAATTTTTTCTATTATCTTCTTAAATGTTCGTCTAAATTTTCTATTTCTCTATAGCTGTGTTCTATCTCCATTGGCCATTCTAATTTCTCAAATTCAGATATATTCTCAAATTTTGTTTGCTCAAACATATAAATTATTGTTCCCATTGTTTTCACGTGAACAATTCTTTTATCGTCATCACTTTATGAAAATTAGTAGAGTGATCCCCGATATTGTTTCTCTACCTTTAATACAACGTGCACATGATTTTTTTTAGTAATTCAACAATATTATCGGCCAAATTAGTCATAATGTCCATTGAGGAAATCAAACATGGTTTTAATATGTGAAATATCAATTGGCTTAATGGTTCCATTCCATATAATGGTTTCTTTAGCTATGTTGTGTCATATGCTAGATTATGAATGTGGCCTGCCTGAAATCATACTGGTTGCTCACAGTCACTATAAAGTTCATTTTAATTTGTCTCTATGCCTAATAGAACTACATATTTAATTAGCTTCAACACATTCTATTTGGAAACTTGATTGCTGAATTTAATTATTCAATTAATGAGTTAATTACAAAGAAAATTATTGCACTGGGTGGAAATTCTGTAAGTAAAAAAGGGTTAATGATAATCAGGTTTGATGGATGCAGATTGCTGTAAAAGTTAACAAAATTATCAGGGTGTTGGGGCTTAAAGACTTGGGGCAACTAGAGAAGGATCTTGTCTTTGGAGATGCAGGAACTAAGGAACTTCTCAATTTTCTGAGAACAAAACTGGTGAGAACTTGTTATTGAGACTGGGCGTGTATATCTCTTTTCAATTTATAAAACTATAAACAATTACCTCTTTCATGCAGGATGTTACACGTGAAAATAATTTGCGATTATTGATGATTTTTGTTAATTTTTTTCTACAAATTGCCCCCAATACGAGAATGGATCAATTAATATGTATGAAATTATGTATTTTCCAATGAAATATGGAGAATTGAACTATTTTCCACCCCAAAACTAAACAAAGTTGAGCATAAGTTATGGTGAAACTTCATCTTTCTCACTAGTCACTACTTAGGCAAAAGAAATAAAAAAAACTTGAACATTGTTGCATCTCTGATTGATTTTAATTTTTCTTTTCACACAATGGTATGTTAGATATATCTTCTTATGTGTCTCTTCATTACCTTTTTGTGACACCCCGACTAATTAAATACCGGGTAGCTACTCCTTTATTAAATTAATACAAAATGCCAAGTTGGTTCAGTTAATAGCATCACTGTCGAAAACATTTTAATAATTACTAACCACCTAGTATTTAAAAAGCGAGTTGCCAAATTTTAAGTTAACTAAGATTAACATGCAATGAGTGAAACATAGAGAATCATATAACCATTCACCATAAAGTCCAACTATAGAAATCATCGAATAATAATAAGTATGGAGGAAATTATCCTCACCACTATCCAAATATGGAAATAAATAAAACAAGTCTGCATCCTGAATTAATTACAAACCAAAAGTCTGAATAACTAAAAGAAATGAAATATCTCTAAAAGAAATGGGCGACATGCCCTACAACTGATGAAATCTGAATATAGAGTCAAGTAAAATGAAGCATCTACTAGCAAGGCCCTGTAACTTCCACAACAGCTACAGCTCGTCACCGGACTGGAAATACTATGCATGGTGTCCTTGTGGCTGGGCACCTAAAAAGGTTATTTTACAAAAAAGATAGATTTGAAAGCAAACGGGTCAGAGCCCGAATGTGGAGAGTATTTTAAAAACAGCAAGTGTTTTAATAACATTAAAACAATGAATGCAAAGTACATGTTAGGACGTGCTCTCACATGAAATACTCACCTCTCGTCTATTTGTGCACTCCTAACGTACCGTACCCATACAAGTGTTTCTCATATTTAACTAGACCAAAACCAATACTATCCTTTCTACTCGATTCGTACTATATGTCCCAACGTTATCAATTTAATAGAGATCTTTACTCAAATTCTCAAATATCAAAGTATTAGTAGTACAATTTACCAAAGTTTATCTCTCATTTTATATTCTCAATGCATTTCTATAATGATTCTCACATTCAAACATAACAATTCTTTATATTTAACCGTATATTATTCACATCATAAATATACAATAGAAGCACCCCGAGGCTAAGCTGTGGTGCACTCATACTCTGCTATCCATCCCGATACATCACGTACATAAGATCACAAATTCCGAATCTCTCAGGAATTGTTAGAATAAGCACAACACACGAAAATGGAGGCGAACATAATTCAACATACCCATGGGTCACGTACATACCTACGCTCCATAGTCAGCTGACTTATTAACTCACAAATAAGCCATTCTAGCATTATGTTCTCTAGGAATCAATCTAAATCCGGGCACACAAGGAGTAGATGGCCCTAAGCGAACGTAAACCTCCCGTGATAGCAAGTATGGTAGGTATGTCATACACATAAAATCATATACGTATACTACGCATGCACACAATTTAGTACTTAACATATTTTATTAGTGGTATACTTCTCATTCTTATACCAATACACGTGTACCCAGTTTATATATACACATCATCCATTATCCTCACGTCGTAATTTGTTACTCACGTTCTAACCCATAAATATCATTTGGTTCAAACCACACTTCTATGTTTTAATCCTCAATATATCCCAAATGTCCCAACTACATCGATTAGTCATCAAGGAATTTCCATCTCTACAATTAAACAAGGTTACGGAACACTAGAATTCAAATCAGGCCAAAAAGGCCAAACTGTCAACTCGTTAGAAGTCTCGTTCGAACGAGGCTGTTCGAACGAGAGTTCGTTCGAATGAAGTGGGCATCTAACGAGATCTCGTTCAAACGAAAGGCATCGAACGAACATACCTCTCATTAGAAGGAAAACTGTCAACTCGTTATAAGCTCATTCGAACGAGCTCGTTCGAACGACCTGGGCAGGTCTTCTAACGAGGTGACAGTTTGAGCCCAGAAAATTCCTATTACGTTTTTCACCAATTTTCTCTTCTCAAAACTCATCCCAACATTAACCCAATAGTGTTTTAAGGTTTCTAATTCACATTAAACGTTCATAGGTCATAACTAAACATTTATATATGGCCAAATCTTTCAAAACATCATCTAATCATCAAATCTCCCCAATTTTCCCCAAATCCCATGAACATGAACCCTAGAAAATTAAAGTCATCCATGGACATAATTAAATACATTTTTGGTGATATAAAAGATGTATTTCTATCAGAATAATCACCCTAACACAATTCTACATGCAATCTCCTCATCAAAATGTCATTTTGTAATTCCAATTCAATGGGTCTGTATCGTTCTCCAAGAACAAAACAATTATATAAATTTCCTACGCATGGAAGAAACATTCTTTGCAAATAACGTAATTAAACCACTTGCCTCTAATATTTCTCTAAATTTGATGTTGAATCTTAAAGGTTGAATTGTTCTCTCTCTCTGTCTGCAGAATTCTCTTTTCTCTCTCTCTCTACAAGTTCTTCTCTAAAGGTGATGACAATGGAGGTGGGGGTTTATTCTTGGACCCTTAACTTCTATTTTAAACTTCTCCCGTAGCCCACTCCTTAGTTTAGTGGTGATAATGGGTTGGTGGGTTTAATTAATAATCATAATTAAACTCTAATTTTCGTAGGTTTTAATTCCCAAAATTCCAAGATTACCAAAATACCCTTTTAAGTTGCCGGTATGGCCTAAAAATGCCCCGGGACCCAAACTAAACCCCCGGCTAGTGTTTTCTGACTATTTCGACCATTCCGGACGCAATGGCGCACTCAAAATGACCATACAGTTAATAGAAATAAAATTCACTTTTTAATTAAATAATTACTTTCCTGACGCGACTGTCACACGCGTCTCAACAAAATTTCCCAAATCGTCGTATATCAATCTCACGACAAATTTAAAAATTTCAATATTCATATAACGTCGTATGTACACATTATAATCAAATACCAACTCACATCTCGTTAGTATTTTATCCGGATTAATTCCCAATTAATAAACATTTAATTCAATTAATTCCATAAATAAATATCACAAAAATACGGGGTATTACACTTTTATAATAGCAATTTATGATATATATCAAATTTTAGATCATAAAATAATCTTTTTATTATAGATAGACAATTTTTGCAAGTCTTGTATAATGTGCGCCTCACTTCGGTCAGGCGCGCGCTTCGCCTTGCGCCTTACGCTTAGGCTCTAAGGATACATTGGCGCCTTGGTGTGCCTTGTACCTTAAATAACCATGGTTAGGAGTACCATTGGCACAAATAAGAAGCTTCTTGATTTTTTAGACGTTGAATATTTTTTTATTTCCTATTTTCGCTTACTGGATTATATTCCATACAGTATTTAAGAGTTTGAATTACTGGATGTGTTGTTATCTCATACACATATGCAATAGTGTATTCCATATTGGTCTGAAACTAGGTCACAATGATGACGTCTTGGGTCTGTCTCTAATAGCATATGTAAGGAATCAGGTATCCAACTCAAGAGGTTAACCTATTGGGTGCAGTGATGCATCCAACATGTTAACCTAAAGACCCCCAACCCTAACCCACCAACCCACATACACACTTCACCTTAATTAGATGATGGGATTCCTAATGATTTTTGTTTTTTGGATTGAAATTGAGAACCAAATCGAAACCGTGTTTGTAGCAATGAGAAGAACAATGTTGACCACCGAAGTGACATTGTCTAACTTAGTGAGCATTCATGTATTATGATGGTTCTGAATCTTTCAATATAATTGGAAACATCTGAATCTCAAAACACCCCAAATTCAGATTTCAACTACTATTTCTCTTGTTTTCTTCTAGAAAAACGTATTAGTATTTTACACTGTTCTAAAAAACCCGCATTTGCTCCTCCTAGGCACGCCTAGGCTTGAGGCTTAGGAGAAACGCCCCGCCTTAAGATTATGACGCCTTATGCTTGGTAAAATCCTTAAGGCGTACTTTTTCTCTAAAAACAACAATGCTTTAGTGAAATGATATCGCCTTTTAAAGATTTTTTTACGAACCGGACCATTATCTCATCCAAAATAATCAAATAGTATTTTTATTTGCAAATATTCAGACATATTTTTAGGATATGTACAAGTTTAGTATTTTAATAACCTTGTTATGGTTAAAAAATATTAAACAGACCTAAACGCCTTTTCACGCCTTTTTACGCCAAGGCCCGCCTAGGCTTCCAAGGCTTAAGGCTTGGCCTCCACGCCTCGATCACGCCCCGTGTTTTTTAGAACCTTGGTATTTTACAATTTTAGTAACTTGTGTCATGTCTCACATTCTAAACCCTGTGACTAGTTATATAATTCTTCTGAAACTCCAGATCCCTTCATTTCAAATTCACTTAGCTTACTAAATATAAGATATGCTCAATTCTTTATCCACTTTTATTGACAACCATAGTAGCTGCATTCTAAGGAAATCACAAGGCTAAAAACATTTACAGAAAAATCACCCAAAAGAAAAAAAGGAATAAACATGAACAAAAAATAAAGGACCTGACAGTCCTTTTTTCAATCCTCTGTAAGTTGCGACCAAGTAAATCTGCCAAATTTTAAACTGACACAGTTTCTTTACAATAAACATAAAACTTAACAAGACTGCTATCTCATGAAATTGGATGCCTTCAGTCTCTAGTTGGTTTGGTCCAACCTTTAGTACTCATCATAGGTGTAGAACCAAACGGAGAAAGTTGGCTAAGTTTTTTTGATACTGAGCTAATGAATGAATTTCGAGGAAAATGAGATTTCTTAACGGGATGAAAAGTGGGTCCGAATGTGATTGCTGTTGATTTGTCAGTTGGCTTATAAATCTCTTTCAACTTCATTTTCATCTTCAACAACTCTAGTTTTAGGATCTGGTTTTCTTTTTGTAACACTAAGAGATCAGTTGGGAGGGGGTTGATCTCAGTGATTGGGTATAATATGAGCTTGGGGTGAAAAGCAGGGGATTCTGCCTCGATGAGGCTGCCATCCATGACCTCTATAAGGCATTACTGCTCTTAGTAAAGCACTTGAACTATAGTCTGGATAGGAAGGCGATCATTCTGAGCAGCATGGGTACATGCCTCTCAGAACAACTTTTGACAGTCCATCACGCTGCAAATTTTTTCCTCTTTGTGTCATTTAAACCCGGATGAACCTGTTAATTACAAAATAAATATGTTAATTCCCTGTAATATATATTTTTGGTAAAAGTCTTTATTTTACCATAGTTTTAGTATGCATGTATTCAGCTCAGATGTGTGGATTTAAGGGTAAAGAGTACAATTCACCCGGCCTAGCTTCAGCCATGAGCAACCTCATGCCAGCTTTTACCTTCGTCCTTGCCATTATTTATAGGTTCTTAGTTTTACTGTGCATTTTGTTCTATTCAGAATAGATTTGATTTTGTTGTTCATGTAATCGGATGAAATTATTAGTGATTTGGACAGGCCAACAATCAAATGACAATCCATTGCTTCGGTCCAACGTATTTGTACCTTTTATAGTCATCTCCTCACATGATAAATAAGAGTCGACTTCAATGGCAATAGTTGGTATTAGAACGTTCGTCCTGTCTTGAACTATATCTACAATTCAAATGAATTTTAACTTGAATAATCACTTTAGCAAGTTATTAAACATCATCAGCATGCAATGCAGAGTATGTACTGATACAACTGCCAAAATTTCACTTATACTCTAAACATTAAAAAGGATAATACACAAATTAATAAATACTAATGGAAATTATACGTGATTGAGTTTCCTGATCATACAGTGACAGATTAATAGTTTTTCACAATGACATGTCAATAGTTTACTGTGAATTTTAATCTAAACAATGTCAATAGTTTGTCACAACATTTCAATAGTTTATTGTGACATTTTTAGGACTTAAATAAGAAAACACTCTTCCAATAGAACTTATATATAATAATCCTTTAAAATAGACTTGTGAAAGTCAATAAAGAGTTGAAAAATAATAACAAAATAAATCATCTCGCCTAAACTGCTATACTTCATGTTCAAGGAAAATGTGGACGCATTCCTAATTTCTTATCCCTCCTATACTCCATCCCATATTTACATCTCACTTGCCTTTTTATTTCTCGTCAAGGGTTACACAAAAATATCATGTATGTTGACCCTAGTTATTCATCCAAGTGGCACTGATCTTGCAACTGATATACACTTCAATGTCCTAAGGATTTACTTCTCGCTTCATTAAAAACTCCCAATGTTTACATACTAAGAAGATGAAGACCAACAGTACAAGTGAATTTTCTTGTAAAAAGGAAGCATGGGGAAGGTTTCCCTTTTCTAGTGGACCATTCTCTTCTATACTCAGTTTCATAATACATATTGTCTATATCCTTTATAGATTATATGAGCATGGAAGTAACATCTCCTAACTTTTGTAAGTGACAGGATGCCATCCTCGATGCTCACGCCCTTCGGGGGATGAAATATCCCACGCAGTATGAGTCAGTGTCCTTTGTGTGATTTTTTCCTCAATAAAAGTTCAAGAAAAGTTCAATATAATATACAAGTGTTTGGCTTTAGAAGTGAGCTTAATTTGGTGTGTCCTGTATTTACGTGTACCAGTTTATTGTGACAATGAAATACTAATGTTTACTGTGTATCAATCTTCAGCATGCTGCCAATGCATATTCTAGTCCCCTGTATTATCTAGTCCGCTATAAATTACCCTACGCGAATTTTAACAATACCAATGCATATTATACTCCCTCGCTATGTTTTAATCTATACTATGAGAGTGATATTTGTTTATATTTGGTATCAATTGTAGATTATTATTTTAATTTTACACTTAAATTTACTTACGGTTTTTATTGTAAACTTCCTTACAGATATGATATTTTTTATTTTTGTACCTCCCAACTTAGCAAGGTAACTTTCTCTTTACGCGTATATTTTTATGTTTTGAACTGCAAAGTTTGGTTTTAATGATCAGTCCTAATGACTGAAATAATCGATTGGTTCCTTTGTTTGGATCTCTTTGTCTGCTTAGATGTCATATTCGAGAAATTCTTATATGATTTTTGTTCCTTCCTGCATAACTCATTAGTTGTAAGTTAGCCATATGATTTTTCTTTTGTATCTTACTTCTACCACTACTAAACTTGCGACGTTAACTGTAGAAAAAATATTGTATAACACCACAACCTCAGTTGATTGGGACACAATATATATATATATATATATATATATATATATATATATATATATATATATATATATATATAGAGAGAGAGAGAGAGAGAGAGAGAGAGAGAGAGAGAGAGAGAGACATTTTACCAACACAAAATATTTACACATTATAGAACACTGGTTTTGGCAAATTATAGCGGTTTATGTTAATAATTGTTACTTTTTGTCAAAAATTGGAATTCCTCGAACAAACACATGGGTTGCTATATGTATACATTTACGTATTTATTTAGCTTATATTATAAAAAACTTAACTGTTGATGTCTTTTTAACTTGTTTAAATTACATTTAATGAATGTTTGATCCTACATGGCTCGGGTTCATGTTTTGTGCTCCTTGCACATAGGATTTAGGAAGCATCGATGCTTTAGCAATTATTAAGACTTTAGTAGTCTAGGTTCTTGGCTTCTGTTGTGTTAATATATGACAACTTTAGAATTTATTAGACCATCTCTAGATGTGAATGCATAATTCCTTTTTGGCTAGAAAAATACATTGTGGTGGGTAACATGGCCACCCAATCCCCTGTTGCACCAATGCAAATGCGGCACTTCAACTTCCTAACGTTCTCATTCTTTCTTCCTTGGTAACAGATAAAAAAAGGCCAACCTTAAAAACCTGCATATCTCTCTCTCCGTATCTCGTAACCTCATCCTCTGCGTAGACACAAACATCATCATTTTCCTCTTGGACAACCCCCAAAAGGAAAAACTTATAAAAACAGAGAAAGTACAAAGTTTTCTCCCATTTCTATGGTGCGTTCCCTCGCTATTTACCCTTTCATTGTGGTTTGAATTAGTGTCCAAATCCCATCTTCCATTACAACACTGTCAAACTGTAATCACTTGATGTTTCTCATAATGAACTTGCCGGTAAATTCCCTCTTCAACTTGGTGAGTTGAGAAGCTTGGTCAGTACGATGCCGCATAGTAGATTAAATTGGCTCACATTAGACTTCAGTTCAATTTACAATGATTGTATAAGTTTGGAGATTAATTTGAATTTACTTATGTGAAATGGTTATATAAGTTTCTTTCTTATTTTTTGTTTCCATATTTAACTCATTTAAAGGAAACCGTGTCAGTTAGTTTTTATTTTGTTTTCGTTTAGTGCGTATTTAATTGCACCACTTTGCATCTACCTAGGCATATTTGAGGCATATATCTACCTTCGTTCCAAGAAGTGGTTCATAGAGGCTTTGAATGAGCCAAACACTATCTATCCTTCATTCTAATTAGAATAGTTCACCCGTTGATTACACACTGTATGTTTTTTCCACTAACACATTCTACGCTTTTTCTAATTACAGAGTGTATTCTCTATTAATTAAACAATGATTGTTCAAGGTCAAACTTTTAATTACACAGTTTATTGATCATGCTTTCATCAACACCATAATGTATACTCTCGGTTCCCCTCTTTTGGCTTTTAAATACACTATTTTTGTATTCATCTTCTAATGCTTACTTGTATGTTTAATTTTTTCTCAGGTAAGGATTCTGCAGTTTGTGTATTCCATTTTTACCCTTTTTCTATTTTTTCAATTTTTACCAATGCAATATCAACTCGATAACAAATGGGCCAGAATGGACTAGATAACAAATGGGGAAGAATGGACCAGCAACCCAAGGACTGAAATCAGACTAGCATCAGCAAAACCAAGCACTGCCAAGTGATACCAAACTGACCGAGCACTGCCAAGTGAAAAGGGACCAAACATTGCCAAGTGTTGATTCAAAGATGGCCGCAACTACCTTTTGTTGGAGAATTCTTAAAATATTTCCATGTATTTCAGTTTTATATTTTGTTGGATTGGTTGTTACCCATTTGGTGGATAGTCCAATAAACAAAGGAGACTTTGTCCATTTTTTTTAAAAATTGACACCTTGTTTATTTGAGGCACAATGTGAATTTCTTTGATGAATATTGTATATTTCAAGTTATATGTGAATTTGTTTGATGATATCTAGGCTATTTTAATTCAGAATATTTGAATGTTGTTCGACTATTTATTATCTATTTACAAGGGTTGAGTTAACCTTAAACAATAGTTGCCTATTGATGGAGTAATGATTTTTTTTTGAAATTTTTGTATCAAAATTTATGTGAGTTTTTATAACTCTCATAAATTACTAAAATTGACATAAATATGATGTTATTTATGCCAGTTTTTCATGAAAATGTGATTAAAAACATGGTGAATATTGTAGTTTTTATGTATGTTCTTAAAAACTGAGATAAATGTGATCTTATTTATGTCAGTTTTACGAACATTTATGTCAGGGCTTTATATATCAGTTTTGAAAAATTCTAAAACTGACATAAATGGTCATTTATGTCAGTTTTTTACTGACATAAATGACTATTTTTCTTATAGTTCATGAAGTTAATGATACCATGATTTAAATGGAGCAACACTTTCCCTAGGTACAACAAAAACAAAAACTCATCCAATGCTATCAGTGTGGGAACGAGTCCGAAAAGGCTTCCAGAAGGGCCATGCTCCAAAGTATCAGGGCAGTGAGGATGTAGTATCATCTAGCTAATAGAAGAAGGACATATATAGACATATACTGATGGTTGAGATTAGAGACACGAAAAAGGTAGGTACTAGATACGTTCAAGCTAATTGGAACAACTTTATAGTGGTGGGAGTCATTAACCACATCAGAGGACGAGGATGTTATTACGATTCTGGAGTTTTGGGTGTGGTTTGATCGAAAGTTATTTATGTCAACTGTGCAGATATAGATGAGGAGATGATTCTTGGATCTCATGCAGTAGGGTCGAATAGTGTTTGAGTATGAGGAAGAGTTCACTCGCCTAACAAACTTTATGTCAGATATGGTGAACACCGATAAGAAGAAGTTCTCAAGTTTATGGACGGACTTACTTAGATTATATGCTAATATCTATTGGGAAACCTAGCATTGCGAACTTACAATGATGTCATTAATGTCGTGTTGCTTCACTTCCAAGAATAAATTTTCCATTTAAGGGGAGAAAATAGGATAGGAGAGCCGAGATAGTAGGGCAAGACTGGGAAACTTTTTCGGTAGGGCGTCACAGTAATAGAGTAGGTAGCAGGAGTGGAGTTACTAATAAGAGGATTATGATGAGATTTAGGATAGGTAATGGAAGTTCAGGCATGGATGGATAAAGGGAAATATGGCCATGATGATTAAGGCCAACAGGTCCATAGATAGGGGCAGCCTCATTAGGTCTAGAAGGACCAAAGACCAATATATTTTATGGGGAGATATTTCGTATGTGTGGATAAAGGTCACATGAGGCCTTCATTACCTAATAGGGATAGGGGTTAGGAGTAGGATTCCCAACCGGGGCAACAGTTACAACAACTTCCAGCCTCATGAGCAGTTCTAGAATTTTTGCCTCCGCAGGGGCAATTGCAGATTGGGTGTGTGTATAATATGTGGCGCTAATTTTTTTTTCAGTGTCTCCAGTGGTTGAGGATATTTTTCTTATCCATAGGCATATGGGGTAGGTTTTTATTTGATACGGGAGCGTCACATTCTTTTCTTAGCATTAGATTAGTGTGTGATATGGGGTTTGTGGATATAACGTGAGATATCATTATGATTGTAGATTCACCGTTGGACAAAGATGCTATCATTCGTTCCATATATAGGGGAAAGGGTGTGGACATTAGGAGGTTATGCTTAGTAGTGAACCTGCTCATTTTATAAATGTACGAGTATGATGTTATTCTAGGTGTGAACTAGTTAGCAAAATATAAAGATATGCTGGACTGTTACATTAGGACTATCGTGTTTGGTATTCTAGGTATGGATATGTTTCTTGTGGCGATGTCTTATCCCAATGGAATGTCGAGAACGCACTTATATTTTATAGAGGAGGATACTTTAAAGGGTATAATCATCTCGTAAAATATTATCCCTGCTTGATGTGTTTTAGGAGATACTAGGGTTACCACCAAGTCGAGAGATTAAGTTTGTGATCGAATTAGAATTGGTGACAACAACGATTGCACGTGTGTTGTATCATATGGATCCTTTAGAGATATGTGAGTTGAGAGATCAGATTCAATAGCTTTTGGGCCTTGGTATTATCTTCCGGAGTACATCACCTTTGGGTGACCCAATTCTATTTGTAAAGAAGAAGGATAGGTCATTGAGATTATTGATCGACTATTAGGAGTTGAACAAGGTCACGATTTGGAATTAGGATTTGTTTTCATTTATTGATGAATTTTTTGACGATCTTGGAGGAGCAGCCCACTTCTCAAAGATTAATTTGAGATCAAGGTACCATCAATTACTTATCAGAGAGTAGGATGTCCGTAAGACTGAATTTTTGACAAAATATAGTTGTTATGAGTTCAGTGTTATGCCGTTTGGGCTAACCAATGCACCAAAAGTTTACATGAATCTCAAGAACAGACTGTTCAAAAATTTCTTGGATTATTTTATCATTATCTTCGTAGACGACATCTTGTTTTATTCTCGGATAGAGGGCAAGCATATAGGGAATTTGTGTATGATTTTTCAAACTTTGCAAAACGATTAATTGTATGCCAAATTCAATAAATGTGGATTCTTGTTATGGGAGGTGAAGTTATTGTGTCAAATGGTCTCTAAGAGAGGGATTTTTATCAATCCAAGTAAGGTCTTAGTGGTGAGGGAGTGGGGATAGTCCACGACATTGATGAAGGTTAATAGTTTTTTGGAATTAGCAGATTACTAATGCCGATTTATCAAATGATTTTTTAGGATTGTGGGTCCCTTAACGTATTTTACTCCTAAGGAAGTACCTCTTTTTTGGGATGACCACTGTAAGTTATATTTCGGTGATCTAAAGGAGAAGTTTACTTCAACACTAGTGCTCCCATTGCCTACGAGAGAAGTGGAGTACTTTGCTTTTACCAATGTGCCATTATAGGAACTTGGGGGAGTTCTATAGTAGGAGGAACGGACTATATCATATACATATCGTAAAAATTTGACCCATCAAAAGAACTATCTCACCCACGATCTGGAGTTAGTGGCCTTTTTTTTTGAGGATTTAGAGGCACTATCCATTAGGGGGAGGAGTTTCGACTGTTCACGGACCACAAGTCACTAAAGTATATTTTCCTGCAAAAGATGATGAATATGAAGCAACGTAGGTGGCTTGAGTTTGTGAATGAATATCATTTTGATGTTTAGTATCATCTGAGGAAGGCTAACGCAGTGGCAGATACATTAAGCCGTATGTCGGCATGGCTATTGGCGGTAGTATGGAAGGCAAATTGGGATGATCTTTATGAGTAGGAGGTAGTCTAGGCCTGAGATCATTTTAATGGTTGTGAAGGCATAGGCAAAGGATCCCTCTTATCAGGAGAGGATATAATAGTTATTGGAAGGCAAAGAAGAGTCTTATATAGTTAGTTCTGAGGGTGGCTTATGCTTTAATGGGAAGTTGATTGTCCCAGACGAGGAGGACTTACGACGCACAATTATGTAGGAGGTGCATGGGTCACAATTCTCGGTGCATCCTAGAAAGTTTAAGATGTACCAAGATATGAGGAGGCAGTATTGGTTGGATAATATAAAGTGGGACATAGCTGAATTTATCGCTATGTGCACCACTTATTAGATGGTGAAGGTTAATCATCATAGACCAACCGAGTGTGTCCATCACTCCCCGATCGATGCACACATGTAGGGTCTCGTTCCCTTTCTCAGGGCGCTTTGATCATTGTTAGTTAGGGTGATGTATAGAGATATATTGGCCAATATATTTTGCATAAAATAGGAAAAACAAAAATTGCCTCCTCGAGAGAACGGAATCAAAGGCATACTGATGCTTGCGAAACCAATTAGTTGAAGGATTATGGGAATAAGTTATGGAATGGGAAGGTTTTAGTAACCCATCCATCCTTTTTGGTATCTTATGGTCATGTGTTATTCTTATCCTTAATAACTCCGTGAAGTGTGTGCGTGTATATAAAAATATAGAGTGGAATTCCTTGACTCGCTTCATGGATAAAGGGGGACTGAGGTCATTCTTAGGAGTGTTCCCAAACTAGTAATCCAAATATTATGGATGCATATGTCGAGTCACCGATTGTTTACATAAGGACGATGGTGTAGGTTGGACAAAGCACAAGTATGAATCACAAATATATGATATGAAAATAATATATGAACAAAAATAAGAGAGGACTCGAATCTCAAATTTTATCCGAGACTCCCATGTATCCTAAGAAGGCATCAAAGTCCATGTAGTTCGCATATATAACACGGGGTGGGGTTTATCCCATAAATCCAATCAGGGACTTTTTTTTACGTGTGTATGTGTAGGAAAAAGATGTTTTCGTGTGAGAAAAAATGAGTGAGAAATCCATGTTTGGAATTTACAAATGAACCCCCTTTTTCTTATTTTTTGGTTTTTATCGAAAGTATAATATGTGCAATACTACTAATAATGTGTTCGATCTAAATGAAATGATAAAATAAGAATTAATTGACTAATGAAAAAATAAGAGAATTTAAAGAGAGTGAAAATTTTGGACATTCTTTTGAAGCCTTAAAATTGATCTTGAATGTTAAAGGGCTGCTCTTTCAAGTGGATAAAGGTGGTAGGAGGAGGGAAATAGGAATTTGCCAAATTAGGTATTGAAATGGAATGTGGGGGAGAGGTTTTAATATGGAAACCACGCTGACTTCGAGAGAATGTTGCTAAGATCACTAATAGGGATGTTTTTGAAGGATCTTTCAAATTAAGTTCATGATCTCCTTATATAGGGTCAATGGGGGAGTCGATTGACATTGTCCTTGTCCTACCTATCAACAGGAAACCCCAAACACACTGTCGATAGGCAGGGAAATGGGATTGCCATTCGGCAGTGGTCTATGGATTTCTAAAAAAATAGTTGTGAAATGCAATCCATAAGTTCGAATCGCACACAAGATGAACAGTTGGAAAGGGTATTTAGATCCCTTTAAAAATCCATGGGTCGGTCTCAGGTTCGGGAATTGACTATGGCCAAATAGGGCTCAGAATTGTTCGTCGGTCTTTTAGATAAGAGGGAACGAATCTTTCGTTTGAATTGTAAGGCTGATCCGAGCACGAGATGGACTGCTAGAAAGGTTATGCGAGGCCCTTTGATGTTCCAAAGAACTTCGCTCAATTCGGGAAGTTGATCAAGGTTAAATGTGGCCTATAAAATTGGTTATTTGTTCATACCATAAGACTGATTCATGCACAGGGTGAATAATTGGAAAGGGTATTTAGAGCCCTTCAAGATCCAAAGAGCTTCGATCGAGTTAGAGAGTTGATCGGATTCAATGGGGCTCAGGAGCGCTTGGTAGCCTCCAAATCAGTTTTTGGGAGAAAATGAACCATTTGTTCAAACCTTAAGGTTGATTCACGCACGGGGTAGATCGTTGGAAAGGGATTCAGGGCTCTTAAAAGATCTAATGAGCTATCACTCATATGATAAATTCGACCGATAATCATAATAGGGCCAGGGAGTGTCTGGTGGTATCTAGATTAGTATTCATAGTATAACCTAGGGTTTGATGTGCTAGGGACTGAGGAGATGCTTAGGTGATCCTAGAATAGGGTGTCTATAGAGCCCCCCAACAGGTGAGATTAGAACAAGTTAAGGACATCGAATAGACCCCATATTAACATTGGGAGAGAGGGTGTTTAAGTTCTATTATGTGGGAAATAAAGGGACAGGGTGACCGATTCAGAGGATCAAGGTCGATTATGAGGACCTAAAGTTATGAGGACAGATTTTGTGGGTCGAAGCTAATTATAAGGACCTGGAGTTGTGATGGACCATTCCGAGGGCCATGGTCAAGGACCAAAAATTAAGGGGAACAATATTGTGGGTCGTGGTCAATTCTGAGGGCCTAAAGTTATGAGGACCAATTTTGTGGGTCGAGGTTAAATCTGAGGACCTAAAATTTTAGGGATCAATTCTGAGAATTGGGGTCAATTCCGAGGACCTAATGTTATTAGGACTGATTCTATGGGTCGAGGTCAATTCTGAGCACCTAAAGTTTAAGAGACTGATTCTGTGGGTACAGGTTAATTCTAAGGACCTAAAGTTGAGGGGATGGATATTTTGAGTCGAGGTCAATTTTGAGGGCCTAAAGTTATGAAGACTAATTCTGTGAGTCGAGGTCAATTATGAGTATCTAAAGTTATGAGGACCGATTTTGCGGGTCGAGGTCAATTTTGAGGACCTAAAGTTGAGGAGACCAATTTTACGGGTCGAGGTCAATTGTGAGGACCTAAAGTTATGATGACTCATTCTGCTAGTCGAGGTGAATTTTAAGGACCTAAAGTTGTGGGTACCGATTCTGTGGGTTAAGGTCAATTCTGAGGACCTAAAGCTGTAGGGACAGATTTTGCAGGTCAAGGTCAATTCAGAAGAAGTAAAGTTACAGGGAACAATTCTACGATCAAGGTCAATTCTGAGGACCTAAAGTTATGAGGGTCGATTATGCGAGTCGAGGCCAATTATGAGGATCTAAAGTTAAACGGACTGATTCTAACAGACTAATTCTGCAGGTCAAGGTCAATTCTCAGGACCTAAAGTTGAGGGGATTGATTCTGCGGGTCGAGGTCAATTTTTAGGACCTAAAGTTGTAGTGACCGATTATGTGAGTCGAGGTTAATTCTTAGGATCTAAAGTTGAGGGGACAAATTATCTGGGTCGAGGTCGATTCTTAGAACCTAAAGTTGATATGAGGAGTTGCTCTTCTGGGAACTTGTAGTTTTAGAGAGAGGATAAATTCACTAGGTAATCCATGAGGGTTTTTTTATGCAAGCGTATCATGAGGTTATATTGGGGGATTGGTTTAGATCTGAGATTAGTCTGGGGTATTGGAAGGTATTATCTTGCAATTTTGCTGGGGAAGTGTTGACTAGAGGTTGAGATTCCGCTAGGGAATGGTAGTAGATTTGGACATTGATGCAATGCCGGAAGGTTAATCCTACTAGGGGTTTTCAGGTCTTGTAAGGGTATTAATGCTCTAAAAAATGGTTTTCTTAATGAAGAAATGTTGCAATATTTCTCTAGTATCTTTAGGAATTTCTTCGGTAATGTTTTTATTTTTCTGGCATTTTCTGGTATTTTTATTTCTTGAGTAAATGTTCATTCTCTGTTGGGGATTTCCAATAACCTTCTATCCCTAGGGGATGACTCTATGGGGGTTACGGTCATGCAGGTGCATATGAGGAGGTTGCGGTCATATGAGATTGGGTAAGTGTTGTACCTAGGAAAGAGGGTTGTGGGGCAGATGAGGTGACATATAATTCTAGTTCTTTCCCTTTAGTTGTTTCTTGCATATTCATCATTTGACTGGGGGAGCTCGGCGTTGACCATGTTGCATGCTTGATGTAGAGGAATTGAACCAGAAAAGAGACTCCGATAAGGCAAAAAGAGATGGATATTTTATTTGATTATCTTGATTTAGTGGCTTATTCTACATGCATTTTAATTTGATGCCGAGTTTTTTCTTTGAGAAAGAGTAGGAAACGTGTGTTATTTGGAAATTTTTGAATATGTTTGAGTATAAGAAGGCCTTGGAGGCGTAGTTGAAAAAGGGATTCCCTTTTAAAGGGATATATTTTGATAAAAAGTAAGAAAAATGGGTTTGTTGGAATATATTTTTTTAACAGAGGAAGGCCTTAGTGGCTTGGTTGGTATATGGATGAGGGGATATAAATCTTGGCTATAAAGTGGGGATTGTCGCCTTTATTGGATTGTGCTAAATATGGTGTGTTGAATAGACTGTAATGATGCTAGTTTTTCCGGAGCTATTGCTTTGAATGAGAAGTCACGTTCTACTGAGGTGTTGTGCACTTTGTGAAATAAGTGGTGGGGTAATACCCATACTTTTTAACATGGCTTTGGGGAGGTGACTGTAAGTCCCATTGATGTTCAGAAGCTGCTGGTGATTTATTGTAAAGGGTTTCAGTGATGGTGGCTTTGTCAGAGGTTTTACCTTGGGCCTTACTGTGGGGATTTTGCTGGTGATGGGTGTCTTAATGGTGGATCCCCAGTTGGTTGTGATAACATCGTAGATGTCCTACTATCGTATTCCTGCAGCGCTGATACTGGCTAGGACTCTGAATGGTCTTAATGCTTGGAGATAAGGTCACTCTGATTTTCTAAAGGGGAGCCCGATGATATTGTTTATGTGGCATGTTGAGAGGTTCCGTATGGCATCTCCTCTAGATTACTCCTTGGTGGGTGTAAAGAATTTCTTTGTTCAGTACTTTTTCAAATTTGACCCATCTGTAGAGAAGTTGGTCAACTAGTTTGTGGAGTATGGCGCTCGATGTCTTCATTGGTCGGTGCAAAGGTGGTGACACTTGAAACCTATTCTAGATCTGGGAGAGTATAGATATGCGCGGTTAGTTGTCCTGCATCAGACTTCTTTCTATTTCCCTTTTCGACTTCTGTGCTAAGTTGGGTGGGAGAAAATAGTGACTCCGCACACACTAGACTTCTTTCTAGTGGAGGACGTAACTGAATCCTGACATATGCTGTTGGGTTATTTTTAGGAGAGTAATTATCCATCTTCCCGTCTATCTCAAGTTGTAGGAAAGGTATGACATGTGTTAGGGGACTATCTACAGTGGTTGTGGAAATGAGTAGTAGAGAAGATCCTGGCAGAAGAGACTGGCCAGAGGTGGTTTGTTCGTTTTGATACCATGGAAGGGGTTACTGGTTTTTTCCAGAATGGTTGGGGCATACAACTCCATGAAATGTATTTGAAATATTAACTAGGTGGGGGAGAGATGAAAACCTCCGAGGGCCAAAAATGATGATGAGGCTGGGTCTTTTGGCAGTTGTGGATATAATTTTTTGAAGTTATGGATAATTTGTTTGAAGATTTTGTGAAGATGGAGGTAAGCTTGTGTGTTTCTCTATTTCTTTAAATAAATTTGGTGAAGCTTGATAAGGTTGTTGTTTTAGGACTTTTTTGAGTCAGTGAAAGGGGTGGTTTGTTTAACTCCCCTCACTGATACTTTATGTAATGGTTCCATATTTCCTTATTTAAAATAAAAGATGATTTTGATTATATTTTATTGTCCCTCTTGATGATTTTTGCAATTAAGTTATAAATACCAATAACTAAGGCATACATAATCCTTTTATTCATGTAAATTAAAAAATGTACTTCCATTCTTAGAGGTTAGAAAAGAATAGCATTTTATGAAAAAAGAAGGGGACCGTGCCCATGTAAGGTGTATGAGCTGCCTATGTACCTCTAGGGGTTTGAAAAAAATTATGAGTTACATTTTGAAAGAATTTTTTTTAGAGGTTAGGCCCCACCTAGTTATTGGTAGGGAGAAATGACGAGATTTGTTTAGGAATGGAAGGGAGATGATAAAACTCATAGCATGCCGAGATTTAGAACTAAGGGTAAAACGTTTTGATATGGTCCAGGTTGACTGGACGTCCCTTCTCTTCTCCATCTAGGTCTGCGAGCATAGTGGTGCCTCTTGACAGGATCTTCTTCACTATGTAGGGGCCATTCGAATTCGTCTTAAATTTACTTCTAGGGCCCCATAATATATTTGAGGGAAAGGAATCCTTGCTGGACATCACCGTGACACCCCGCCTAATTAAATACTGGGTGATCAGTCCTTTATTAAATTAAATCAAAGAATCTGGTTGGTTCATTCTTAACATCACTGTCGAAAACAATTTTCTTTATTAATCACCTAATAAATAATTAAGCTAAGTGTCAAAACAATTAATTTTAAAGATTAAGTTCCACGATTAAACTTTAATATATGAAACCATGTTCATGAACAAGGATAATAATATTAAAACCAAACCATCCAACTGAAGTAAACAAGCTAGATAGATAAACCAAATAAAATATCCCATATCGCAGGACAAATTAATATTCAAAAGCAATCCCAACTAAAATGGAATACTGAAATAAATAAAGAGTACAAATCTCCCTGAGCTAAATATAACTGGAAATGGGAGACACATTCCATACCTAATAATGAATAAATAGGAGTCTGAGAAAATACGGATGAAGTCGTCTACTGAAAGGACCTGCAACTCCCACACTAGCTACAGCACGTCAATAGTCCAAAGGTCTAAGCCTGAGGCCCCTGTGGTTGGGCACTTGTAATATATATACACAAGAGAAAGGAGAAATAACATGAAACGGGTCAGAGACCGAGTGTAAAATATCTTTTGAAATTGTTTAGCATGTATATAAAATGCTTACCACTTGATATTACATACATGTCAGTGCCTCGACACTCACTTGAGAATTTTCAACTCTCAACTAATGTGCATGCCTAACATACTACTGAATTGTCCCATATAAACGTAACCCAGTTAACAAGTCTAACCCAATCTCCCCTCACCAATCCTGATCCACGTGATGACATAACTATGATTTATATATGACAACTTTTCTTATGAATTTATCAAGCCAGTTTTGTACATTTCAATACAACTTTAGGTTCTCAAACACTTAATTTATTAAATATCAATTCTTCAATGCTATCTACTTATAAGCATAGTAGAGGAATCACATGTATATGTACTAGCGGAATGCCCGTGCCTGAAGGCACGGCAAAAATATCGTTCCCAATAAAACAAATTGCAATTTTAAAAAAATTGGTCATAATCTCCTTTGTGTATAAGACTATCCATCCACCTTGCTTAACAAATAACAAATTATCAAACAACATTCAAATAGTCTAAGTATCAATTTCATTACAAAAGTGAAACTAATATCATTTAAAATACCAACTCGATGAATTAGAATGAAACTGATTTCATTCAAATTGCATATTGCAATCAAGTTTTACAACAACTTAAGGCTAATTCATATACATATTAAGACAAATTACAATTAGCGCCACATACGCAAACACCACGCAATTGATTCGAAAATTCATATTATCATATTTCAATCCTAGCGCTCCGTATTTATATTTGAAATTAGCCATCGCATCCTTCGTAGTTCCACAAATCAACCCCAATTCTTTTATTTGTAATAACAACTCGTGGTATCCGATATCCGATGGCTTTGCCAGATCAATCCAATGAAAAAAAATTACCTGAACGAATTTCTTAATTTGGACACGACAAAAAAATGCTGGCCATGATTTGTCGATGTCCTTGTAGTACCGATAAGAGCGTGATCGCCGCAATAACATGACTTCAATCACCAGTGGGCCCTGCCTTAGACAAACCAAAATCCAACAGTTTTGCATTGAATTCCTGCAACTCAGGAGCAAGATAAATATCAATGATATAATAAAATTTAATATACGATTTTATATATCAACAGTTCCAATATATGATTTTAACCAGATTTGAATGATGTAGTTACCCAAGGTATTAACTTATGTCAGCAAACAAATCATTAATCACTAAATATCAAAGTAAAAGCAGTTGTCACAGTAAATAACAATAGAATTGTAAGGTCTGAATAACATATACACAGTAGATCAGTTACACATGTCAGTATGTAGTTACACAGATACAAAGTAGATAAGTTATTACACATTTTAGTAAAAACAATAACAATAAGTCAGTTACACAGTAGATCAGTTACAAAGTTATACAGATGTGGTGTTCACTTCATAGCTAATAAATAAACATATGTGTTGTCTTACGGTTAACACCTAATTTGGATATGTGATGTTCTGAAGATACAAATCACTGACACGAAGTCTTGTGAAGGATAACAATTAAATTTACCAAGATACAATTCACTGACTCAAGATTAATAACTCCAAGATCAAAACTCTTTGAAAGAGAACAGCTTTTAATGCTTTAAAAAAGCTGTCAAGACTCTCATTTGTCCTCTATTAAATCATACATTTGGTATTCCTTGTGATCATTTTATAATCTTAAAAAATGAAAATCAAGAACAACTGACATGCCCAGTTGACTTCATATATAACACGTGTTGGTGTACTAATAAACTTAAAAACTGTCAGTTTGCTTTTTAAATGTCAAATAATCAATCAACTAAATACATAAAATTAACCCCGAGTATTTTTATCTTCTAAAGTTCTAATAAAGAAAATTGCATAAGTGTTTCAATGAATATACCCCATCGTATCATGTTTGAATTTGGACACCAACGTATATACATCAAGCACACAATGCTTAAGAAAATTTTTAGTCAAACTAAATAGTGATTACTCTTGAACAAAATCCGCATAGTTTTGTCTGCATCAAATCAATAAACTAACACAACTTAATAAAAATAAATATAACATCCCAAAATTGAAAGTGTCGATATCCAATCTGTAAAAACAAAGTTGAACTATAGATTCTCAGATTCACCATTCCTGGGAGAAAACCTATCACAGTACATGTAAATGATCAAAATTGACCAAGCATCATATCCCAATAGCAAAAACACTTATTAAATATTGTATTAAAAAGAAAGGGGTTTAATTTCATTAACCCTAAAATAAATTTATGATTACCTCAAACAAAAACTTCAAAAGTTCAACCATTGCAAACTTTGGATCCCCCTGCTTAACCACTGGAGGAATAAGTTTACAATTACTTTAAATAAGCTCTACAGCCACAAATTTATTTATTTCAGTCAACATGCATCCATTAGAACCTTGAAGGGAAGTATGATTACAAATGTAAAGGTAATGGAGATAAATGTAGCATTAGTTAAATTACCAATCAAGTTGTGAGTGGATCGGTGTCCATAGGGGGAAGCGGCTTGGGTAGGACAATTTCTCTTAGGTATGGCTCTTCATATATAGGTTGACCATCCCTAGCCATTTCCTACTCACGCGAGAAACATTAAGTTAAGAAATGTGTAATTAGTATAGACATTTAACTCGAACCATGTTTTTGTCCCAAATCAATCCATAGACAGCTGCCTAAGCAGAGTCTGCAATCATTACAATGATTAGTCTATAGTTTTGTTGGAAAAAAACTACATGCTATATTTTTCAATTTACCTCACCTGAGATGAACAACCAAATATACCAAATAGGTAAATAGCCCGAGAGTCTGAAAAAAAATACAATCAGAAATATAATTAAATGTTTTGAAAGAGGGTTGTTGTTCCTCCATGGACTTGTGATGTCACTCAAAATAGTGTTTGCCCTATTTGGCGTGAACTATTGTGTGAGCCATTCAGTGATGAAAAGTGAAAAGACGGACGCCAAAAAAAAAGGAAAAGAACCTGCGAACTATTCTGTGAGTTGGGCTCCGAAAAAGTTAGAAAATCAGGCGCACTATAAAGTTCCAGATCTGTAAGCTGGGCATCAGAAAAATTGGTACAAAATCTCCAAAAAAATTCCAAACTGGAATAGAAAAAGAGTGAGTATAAAAACTGGGCGAAACTCCAGGTATTAATTTAAGAATGCCTTCATTGCATCATGATCATCGAGATGAATCTTTTTCATTGTACCCGTCATTGTACTCATTAGATGCTTATTTTTCCCTTTGATCCATGAAAACCACATCTATTGTGAGCCTACTTATTTCTGAACCGGTATCCATCCAGATTCCTCCCAAAAATATTGTGTTCTTGTTGTTCTGCTCCATAGATTTCTCTTCATATTCTCAGCTCTTCAGTTCTGTCAGCATTTCTCCCACTTTCCAACCCCATATAAAATTATCAGATCTGAAAACAAAAATCAAACCACTACAAATCCGATTAGAAACGTAAAAAAGAATTTCTAAAAATCTACAGTGTAATGGTTTAGTAACACATTTAGGCCCTAATTAGTATACACATTTAACTCAAACCATATTTTTTTGTCCCAAACCAATCCATAGATAGTTGCCTAAGGAGGGTCTGCAATCGTTACAATGATTAGTCTACAGTTTTGTTGGAAAAAAACTCCATGTTATAGTTTTCAATTTACCTCACCTGAGATGAACAACCAAATATACCAAATAGTGAAATAGCGCGAGAGTCTGAAAAAAAAATACAATCAGAAATATAATTAAATGAAGAATCTACGTCCATAATAACATATATCATTTAACATTAGTCAACTTCTTATAAACAAACAAATAATATGTCTTTCATGACCTGCTTCATGAAAGATTGTAAAAAAATTGAAAAAACACACGCTTACTCTACCTGCTATACAAAGTCCATCTCGGCGATAACTTGCTATGACGATAACAGTCCATCAAGACAAACAAAATTACCTCTGCAGGCGATAAGTTGCTATGACGCAAGGGAGGGAAATTGATTCTTATCAAATGAAGCATGGCCAACAAATTAGTGTGATAAAAGAAACTTTATTGAAACTATCAAAACTCATTGAAGATGGAAATCTAACTGAGCGTGATGCTACAGCTGTAAGGAAAAACACAAGTTTAAAGTCTTCTTCACAGGTAAGAAGACCAGTGACAGTAACAACGAAGCCATCCAAACTTTCACAGCAACCATGTACTATAGAGGTGCCCATAACAGCCTAGGTGATTGCAATCAAAATCAACCATATGTGTTTATGAAGTGCATTGTAGTGCTTGTTGACATAATGAAATCTTGAAAAAATTTCTGGATTCAGTATTTCAAGAACATTGTGTGTAGCAAGAAAAAGGGGATAAAAGACTTGTTAGCAACCAAAAAAGGTAAGAAACAGTACATTGGCAAGAATATATCTAGTAAATAATAACCCATATAAACAATCCAAGTGCCTAGGGGAATTAATAGAATGTCCACACAAAAAATGTCTCAAACAAAAGTCTATATACTATGATAAAGAAATATAAAAATAAATATAGAAACCCCAATATGGTCAAGAAGATAGTTAAGAGACTAACCATCAGTATGCTTAACGTAATACTAATTTTAACACCAAATCAGTATGCTTATTGTAATATACATGTCAGTACAACAACGAATCCTAGTTGATGGTCACCATCAGTTCTAACCTGCGCCAAAACTCATGAGTTCATCGGGTTCATTTTCCAACTCAAATCCTCCTTTGGTGCTTCCGTTGTTTCCTTACAAAAGCCCAAACCCCGATATGCCTTTGTTACCAAGGCCTCGGTTCCATCCTACAAAAAATTGGTCACAGTCCAGTTTGACTACAATTAGGTAGGCTTATGATGGTCTCTGTGTATCCCACTATCATTTAACTTGGAATTATCAAAATAATCCCAAATAAACTATTGTAAATACTACATCAAATAACATATTTTCAAGAAATAGCCTCATTTGTCTCTAAGATATAGAAATCTAATACCATCTGATGGATTAGAGCTATGACTAAAAATTAAATCATCATCTAAAAATTAACAAAACCAACACGACAAAATTCCTCTAACAATAACTTTTAAACCATTTAGTTGATACTTGGCTAGGAACATGTGCCCAAGAAAAAGTATAAAGTGGTAGTTATTGAAATAAATGGGAAAAAAGGACTTGAAAGGCCAATCAAATTAAATTAAACAATCATACCTATTCATTGGGAGGCCAAAAAATTAGTGTATTCCATTCCTAACATTAAACAAAATGGAAAATTATTATCCTATTTGAAAAAAATATAAAAGTAACAAAAGTGAATACAAAAGAAATTACCGGATCGGAACCACAGACTTCAAAATTTGAAACCCCAAACAGAGGCCCATCATTGCCCGGAGTTTATGTACCTGAACCATGGAGTTTGAACAAACTCATAGAGGCCCTTCCATTTTTTATGGTAGTCATAAATTAAGGGGTTTCTCCGAGGAATCATTGCCCGGAGGAATTGATATCATTGATTTTGTAATACACTACAAAACAACATTCAACCATTTTTTGCTCTGTCATGAGCATTAGATTTATATTTTAGTGCCAATGTAAATCTAGCTGGAACCTTACTGACTTGAACAACCATCTGTAGTTACCGTACTGGTTCCCCATTCTGAATCTTAACGACAACACTTAAACATAAAGGAACATATATGTCATCAACAATAAGATAACTACATTTTTTAAGGATTATATTCATATAAGACTCGTCAAATAAGCTAATTGTGAAATACTAAAAAAAGAACACCTCAGAAGACCATCACTACTTCATTCAACGTAATTAATGAAGGTTAACAAATATTACCGTCAATTGAACAACTTAACAAACAACTGAAAACATGATTTTTTATCTAATACATAAATTAGAGATGGAAACAAAACATAACAGTGAAAGATGGAGACTATACCAAATTAAACAACATAAAAACCCTCTTTCGAGCTAAAAAAACCACCCCCATAGAAAAAACTTATTTTAAAGTTAAAATCCCCACAAATCAAATTATAGTACGGAGAGAGAGAGAGAGAGAGAGAGAGAGAGAGAGAGAGAGAGAGAGAGAGAGAAGAGGAGGGGCAGAACGAAACAAACCTCGCAAATTATTTTACATGGTATTTAAGGAAAAATTACCCCACTACTAAGATTTATGCCAACAATTATGTTGGGTAGAATTGTGTATCAATGCACTATATTAATAATAAATCTAAGAGATGGGTAACAATGGGCAATGAGAAATTACTTCAAAAATTTAATACGGTTAACAAAATAATAGAAATATTCAAATTTATCAAGTTACTAACATGTAAGTAAAGAAATAAATTTCCTGATCAAGTGGGTCAAATGATCAAATACCTAGGAAGCATGCAGACATTCTTCCTCATCTCCAAGTATCTTTATTCTTGGCTAACTTGGTCCTGAATAAAAACCATATTGGATCGATCCTTCACACCATTAAAAACACAAAATTAGTAAGGGTAAAACCCAAATACACGTAATATATATACAGAAACAACATCTGAAATAGATTCAAATCAACAAACACCAGTTTATCACTTGCAAGATTCAAACCAACAAACACTAATAACATGAAAAATACTATTAGTGATACAAAATTAAACCAAAAATATACAGAGGCAGGCCAAAACACATCCATATAAAACCTTCAAAAAAATTGACAGAAAAGGCCAAAACACATTCAAATGTAAACCAATAAAACTTTGCAAATGTATACCCTAGAAAATCTAAACCCTAAAAAATTTCAAACGTAAATTACCTAGTGAAGATTGGTAAAATGGGCGGTTCAAGGCTGAACAGAGAGAGAGAGAGAGAGAGTTCTCATCTAATCGATCGAGAGAGATAGAGAGAAGTGTACTCCGATCAAAGGAAAATAGGGTTCCAAGTGTGTAATTTTTATTTTACCCATGCTTTTGAATTTTGGGCAAGAGGGGGAAAGGAAATCAAGGGTTAAAAAGAGGGGGAAAGGAAATAATGAGAGGAAAAAAGAGGAAAATTGGATTTTTTAATCTCCACCATCCATTTTTTGCCTTGTTGTCTAAATCCTCACCTCTAATTAGCTTATCCCACTTATGGAATAGTGTAAAAATTCTACTCCTTATTATATATATATATATTCACACACACACACACTCATATAATATATATACTAATCGGCCCTCCACATAATATCTAGGGTGCTGGCATACTCCACTATCAAGTCCCCGTATCTCCCGTACTGACGGAAATACTAGTTCGGAATCACTATCGAACTGTATTAATACAAAACACACATAATGGAGGCCAAGGATAGTTCCAAGCCTCTAAGAGGTCAGCACATACCCTCATGTCTCTTAGGACTGTCTGAATACCATTCTCGGGTATCCCGTCACCAAGGATTCTATGTTCTAGAGTACAAGTCAATATCCCCCATAAAGGTCCAATTGAGATAAGACTGTCCCAACATGAAAACCTCTGTGATAGCAAGTAGCGAGGGTATGATTACACACACAAACACACACACACACACACACACATATATATATATATATATATATATATATATATATATATATATATATATATATATATTCACAGACACACACACACACACACTCATATAATATATATATACTAATCGGCCCTCCACATAATATCTAGGGTGCTGGCATACTCCACTATCAAGTCCCCGTATCTCCCGTACTGACGAAAATACTAGTTCGGAATCACTATCGAACTGTATTAATACAAAACACACGTAATGGAGGCCAAGGATAGTTCCAAGTCTCTAAGAGGTCAGCACATACCCTCACGTCTCTTAGGACCGTCTGAATACCATTCTCGGGTATCCTGTACCAAGGATTCTGTGTTCTAGGGTACAAGTCAATATCCCCCATAAAGGTCCAATTGAGATAAGACTGTCCCAACATGAAAACCTCTGTGATAGCAAGTAGCGAGGGTATGATTACACACACACACACACACACACACACACACACACACACACACACACACACACACACACACATATATATATATATATATATATATATATATATATATATATATATATATATATATATATATATATATATATTCGCATTATTCAGCTAGGTACACCCATGAACCATAATATATTCCAACCATATGTGGCACTTAACGTCCGAGTCCTACGTATAATTTTGTCATTCTTTTATTTTCTTAGGTATCGCAAGTTCTTAAGTACTTCTTGTCTCTCGAAGTATTTCATCTTAATAAGTATAAAATCAGTAGGTATACACCCTCTTCTCTACTAGTCTAAGTCACTCTTAATTCCCAGAAAACTTGATTTAATATACACGATCTTCTCCCCATTTCATACCCTCGTAACCCTATGGTTGAATCACATATGAATCGAATCACCCGAACCTTGGCTATAACCCTACTGGTCTTTCTCAAGTCCGATTATAAATTATGTATAAAGGTTCCCACAAAGAGGCATAGGGTTAATCATTAAGAAAAATAACAAGCTTCAAAATCTAGGAGGGGTAGATCGATCGAAGGGAGGGGGTCGATCGATCGATCTCCTAATTATTGCCCAGATTCTTCATATACTATCCTACGGGTTTCATCACCAAAAATCCTTAAAACCTCTATAAATTTCGCCCGAACTCCCAACCAATTGTGACACCCCGCCTAATAAAATACCGAGTGACCAGTCCTATACCAAATTAAAACAAAAATCTCAGTTGGATCATCCTTAGCATCACTGTCGAAAACTTTTTAAATCTTATTAACCACCTAGTATTCCAAAAACTGGTGCCAATTTTAACTTTTTAATTAAACAAAACAGTACATACGGAATTAAAATATAAACCATTCACACATCTGAATGAAAATAAACTGAATCATAATTACACAACTTGCCGAATAAATCACCGTCCACCAAAGAAATAATCCAATACAAATATTCAACACCTGAATAAATTACACTTGAAGATTGTACCGAGAAGTCTGGGCGACAAGCCTTAAATAAAACTGAAACTGATATAAGATTCCTACTCTGGGAATGAATGAATGATGCGTCTAATCCAAACTCCTGCTAGCATCCACATATGCCGCAGCTCCGTGTCCCTGGAATAGAATATCAATCCTGGCATCCCTGTGGCTGGATACCTAAAAGGTTTTGAAAATAGTTTTATAGAATGGGTTAGAACCCAAAACGTTTTGAAAATATTTAGCAAGTGAATTTATTGCAGTAATTTAAAATCATATTTAAGTTAGTGTCGCACTCCCTTGTGGACCTTCTCACCCCTCCACTATTGTGCACACCTACCGGTTACCTTAACTACACCTAGTTTTACTACCCCGTCCAACTAGTCCTTGTATAACCTTCCCTTGACATACTACTCTAACCCGAGTATATTGATTTCCTGAATTATAAGTTATTTCACAATTAACTTAATTAATTCCTCTCAAATAGTAGCATATAACCGTGTCACAACTTATATAAAGTAAATACATCACACTCTGTATTATTACCCGTATATAAAATTTACTACCATTATATACGTACCTTTTCCACAAAATCCACACATATATCATACGTATATCCATCCCTTCGAGTATACCATCGCCGGATGATTCCCTCTAAAATGCTATCTCACTAGGTGTACTCACAAAGCCTAGTTTCCCCATGTTGGAATCGCTCACCAACTTAGCCCAAATATATAAACGTAGTGGAGGCGGTCATATTCCTTCCCTGAAAGTGAGATAAATCACTCACCCATATATACCGGACGCTATGACCTGGGATACACTCGCCCTACTCCTCAAGCTAGGGGATTCACCCACATCGCGCAACCTCCCTTGATAGCATTAGAGTATATAAATTGAATAAATATCTAGTCACTGATATTTAATATCACACACAATACACACACACACACACACACACACACACACACACACACACACACACACATATATATATATATATGTACTATCACTACACCGTATATATATAATATAAACCCCGACTTTACCGTGTACTCAAAATCCCCGGGGTTTATATTATATATATACGGTGTAGTGATAGTACATATATATATATATATATTATAAATCCCGACTTTACCGTGTACCAAAAATCCCGTACACTGCCTAAAATTTCCTGAGTCTATGGCCCGACTCAACGTAATTAATTTTCTCACTTAATAATTTATCATATTCCCGAGTCTATGGTCCGACTCTAATATATTTAACTCACACCTCAATTGATATACTATTTTCCTCGAGTCTATGGTCCGACTCCAATTAAATTAATTAACACACTTATTAATTTAATACCTTCCCGAGTCTATCGTCCGACTCTAATTAAATTAATTAATACACTTATTAATTTAATACCTTCTCGAGTTTACCATCCGACTCTTATTCAATTAATTTACACATTAATTAATCAACACAAATCCGAGTCTGTGGTCCGACTCTAATATAATTAATTATCACTTTAATTAATTAACACAAATACGAGTCTGTGGCCCGACTCTAATATAATTAATTATCACATTAATTAATTTAAGAATTTGGTGTCACCCAACCATTATCCTCGAACTCACTTACTCACTTACTTGGCCCGTAACTTAATGTTTCCCGAGTGTATGTTCCGACTCCGACTTAATTACTTTCTCTTAATAATTAATTTAATACTTTGGTGTCACATAACCAACATACCCGGACTCACTCACTCGGTCCATTTTTACATCTCATAATTTCATTCCCATATTTTTTGCCCACAATGTGTCACATATTTATCTCCATAATTTCCCAACTATATTTACCTATAATTACCAACATACTCGGACTCGCCCACTTGGTCCATAATTGAATATTTCCCGAGTCTATATCTCGACTCTAAATTAATTAGTTTATCTCCAAACTTAATTCACTACCTTGGGGTCGCTTGACCAATATACCCAGATTCACTCACTTGATCCGTATCTCACTATTTTGGAATAAAATCTCTCAAATTCATCCATTAAATGCCCCACATAAATTCATCCTAGTCCCAATTACTCTCTCTCAAAATTGCTAGGAATATTTGTTTCATAATTATTTGTCACTAGTAAATGTATGGAAATTAATTTATAATTAATTTCCCCCTTATATCACACACAGGCCGAACTGCCCAGAATTTCCCATCGTCGATCGATCGATGTCCCCCGATCGATCGATCGATCCCTTCGTGACAGCTCTTCTCCCCCATGAAAATTTTCACCATTAACAAGCTTTAAGGTTTCTTTTCCTCAAAAACCAACCTCAAATCAGCATGTTAATCATCTTATATCATTACTCATGAACTAAAAATATCATCTAAACCTTTTAACATCATTAACACTATAAATCTTGACCCACTCAAGAACACAAATTTCTAGGGTACAATCCCAATTTAAAATTCAGATTTCATCCTTATATATTCTGATTTTTCTCATTCAAACCAGATAATCATACTCAGAATTATATAGCACAACTAATTCTTACCTTAAATTTGATTCAATGGTTCCATTAACAAAACCCTCTTTTTGTACCCATTTATCCCCAAAACGAATTTTGGTTTACACATCACTATGATATGAATTGATTATCATCAATTTAGAAATCACATCAGTTAACCACTTGCTTGTAAGTGTTCGTAGTGTCTGATCCGTTGTTGATGTCCCTTAATTTGGCTCCAATAACCTCCAATTTGCTCTTGATTTGCTTTCCCCCAAATCCCCTCTCAAACCCTAGGTTTAGAGTTATGTTGGCTGCCATTCCTTAATCTCCCAATTAGGTTAAAAACCCTTAATCCCGTTTTTCACCTAATGGGCTTAATTAAAGTGGCCTAACTCACCCCGTGTGGGCCCGGCTATGCCCAAAAATACCCAGAGACCCAATTACTACCCCCGGGTACTCTTTTTTGACTATCTCGACTCATCTGGACTCAACCGCGCACTCAGAATTGGCATCCGAATTAATTTATAAAAATCCTTATCTCACACCCAATTTAGTCTATACCGACTCCCGGCTGGGATAAGTGCACATCTCGTCATTAATACCCGAAATGACGTAATTAAATTATTACTATTCACTTAGTAAATAAATTTCTCTAAACACTAACCATTCACTCCTGATTAATATTTAAATATATATATATATTGCTATAATTAATTCAATTAAAATTATAACACACCAGTAATTTAAAATTCCCGAATTAATTAAATATTAACTGTACAAAAATACGGGGTGTTACATACTCCCCCCCTTACAAAGGAATTTCGTCCTCGAAATTAAGATAAACCTAGTGTTCTAATATTCACATATTACTCACTAGTCATGTGCCTCCAAACCCGCTATATCTATCACATCCGCTTCTAACCATACGTTACACAAGTATGTATTTAAACTTTGCCTGGGCGCCCATACACCCTATACCCGTGCTTAACCACACAAAATTTGCCTTAATTAACCCGGGTGCCCATACACTTTATCCCCGCATTCTACAGCACGAAAGTTACCCTACTATGCTAGTCGTAACCCGTAATATAACTTCGAACCCGTAGTCCTATCACATATATAAATATATATACACATATATATCTACTGCCCGGGTACCCAACCCATGTGCTAACGTCCAAACATCTCCCCATAAATACTTGTCTCTCAACACAAAAGTATATACGCTTACCCTTATGCTACTAAATACCACATCAAATACCGCGCCCTTACTATCACTAGTCCTTGGGCAAAATAAACCCCGAGCTATCTCTCTTTGCTCAAAAATAAATCTAACCACCCTGATTCACTTCAGTAAACATCCCTGCTTACCGGGGTAAAATGTGAGAACACAAAACCTCACTATGTGCTATCGCACCACGTAATATATCATATATATCCACGTATATATGGCCTATACGCCCTCTTCGGTGATACCTAGTACCAACCATACCCTGGTGTCGCGAACACCAAAACTTACCCCCCACTATTCACAATAGTTCAAATCCCATCGCTATCTAGACGATATTTAGAAAATATGATCAACCCTACTCCCATAATTCTCGAAAGTAGTAACTCTTCGCATAATTTAAACAATCACTCAGTGTACACCTCCACTCTCCCGTAAATAACACCAAGCAACTCCTCTACGCTACAGAAAGTTTATCCACATACTATGGCTGCTACCGCCAACGCACCCACTAAGTTCGACTCACCTGCCAACTCTAGTGAAAAATAAGCCTTATATTGTGACATCATCTTTGTCACTATAAACTATACCCCATGCCCCTACGGTAAAAATAATTACTTTTATACTCCAGCTGCAACGGCTGGTTCTCGGGTTCCAGAGTAACTTCTCCCTGCCCGACTGTGCCCATGACTTGCTTTAGTGTCTGTACATCCAGGACCTCTTCCTGTAGTTGACCCCTGCCTCGCTTAAGACAATCTCTCTTCAAGTGTCTCGCTTTCCCCATACACGAAACACCTTCTAATACATTCACTCTGCCACTGGTCCCTTCCATGCCGAACTTGTTGGAATTCCTGGCCATCCTGCCGATAGCCTCCAGTTCTAGATCGTTTGGCATGATTTCCCTGCCGAAAATTCTACCCTTGATCTTCCCCAGTCTACTGCTGGGATACCCTACTGGTATTGTTCCCTCCTCCCTTATCTGACTGGATAGTTCCCACTCCCTTCCTACTTCCTTTCACGGGGAAGCGATATTCCTGACAGTGCCGGAGTGCCGCGTTAACGACATCAGTACAAGCTACTAATGCGTATTTACCTATTAAATGTTATCTGATTCTCCAAACAAACCCATCTATAAACCTTTACTTTCTTTATCTCTTCATCTCTTACCCCATTCGGTATAAAAATTTTCCAATGAGTGAATTCTTCCTCGTAATCGGCCACTTAACAGTCCCCTGGAGTCACCTCATAAAATTTTCTCCTCGTTTTGGTCTCAACCGCTGGAGGAAAAATACTTGCGATCGAACCGCTCCCAAAACCCGACAATAGCTAGTTTGCCCCTTTTCTCAATTGTGGTGATCGACTCCCACCACTGTAGGGCTGCTCCCACTAACTAAAAGTGGTTAGCATTTGCTTCCCCACCTCATAGGAATCTCCCATGCGTAGGTGACGCTGGATATCTGTCTTCCTTGACACGCTAGCACTACATCTAAACCCCCTCGCAACTCTGATGGGTTCCCACTAAAAATAACCTCTCTCTCTCTTTCTTCCACGCCGACTACTCCACGTGAGTCTGATCATCCGGCCCCACTAACACTTGTGGCTGATCTCGTGGAAAGTACCCTGCCTATGTGACCCCCGTCGTTTTAACCTCCTGTGCCACTAGTTTCGTTACTTGTGCTGCCAAATCATCTCTGGTCATTGCTGCGGTAACTCTTGATCCGGATGAGCCTCCCTCGTCTCACCTCCCCTGCTGCCCTAGCTGCTCTCCCTCTCATGGGCGTCATCTGGAATGAGAATCGAATTGTATGAGTTCACTCTCAAATATAAATTTTGCAGAAGAACGTATATGCGCGTACGTATGAGAATACAATAATCCTATTATAGGGCTCTATATCAAAGATTGCTAAGCCGAAACGTGAAAAGCCACACATATCCTAAGGACACTAGAACCTGATGCTCTGATACCATCTGTGACACCCCGCCTAATAAAATACCGGGTGATCAGTCCTATACCAAATTAAAACAGGAATCTCAGTTGGATCATCCTTAGCATCACTGTCGAAAACTTTTTAAATCTTACTAACCACCTAGTATTCCAAAAACTGGTGCCAATTTTAACTTTTTAATTAAACAAAGCAGTACATGTGGAATTAAAATATAAACCATTCACACATCTGAATGAAAATAAACTGAATCATAATTACACGACTTGTCGAATAAATCACCGGCCACCAAAGAAATAATCTAATACAAATATTCAACACCTGAATAAATTACACTTGAAAACTGTACCGAGAAGTCTGGGCGACAAGCCCTAAATAAAACTGAAACTGATACAAGATTCCTACTCTAGGAATGAATGAATGATGCGTCTAATTCAAACTCCTGCTAGCATCCACATATGCCGCAGCTCCGTGTCCCTGGAATAGAATATCAATCCTGGCGTCCCTATGGCTGGACACCTAAAAGGTTTTGAAAATAGTTTTATAGCAAGGGTTAGAACCCAAAACGTTTTGATAATATTTAGCATTAACTGCAGTAATTTAAAATGCATAAATGTGCTTCATATTTAAGTTAGTGTCGCACTCCCTTGTGGACCTTCTCACCCCTCCGCTATTGTCCACACCTACCGGTTACCTTAACTCCACCTAGTTTTACTACCCCGTCCAATTAGTCCTGGTATAACCTTCCCTTGCCATACTACTCTAACTCGAGTATATTGATTTCCTGAATTATAAGTTATTTCACAATTAACTTTATTAATTCCTCTTAAATAGTAGCATATAACCGTGTCACAAGTTATATAAAGTAAATACATCACACACTGTATTATTACCAGTATATAATATTTACTACCATTATATACGTACCTTTGCCACAAAATCCACACATATATCATACGTATATCCATCCCTTCGAGTATACCATCGCCGGATGATTCCCTCTAAAATGCTATCTCACTAGGTGTACTCACAAAGCCTAGTTTCCCCAAGTTGGAATCGCTCACCAAGTTAGCCCAAAAATATAAACGTAGTGGAGGCGGTCATATTCCTTCCCTGAAAGTGAGATAAATCACTCACCCATATATACCGGACGCTATGACCTGGGATATACTCGCCCTACTCCTCAAGCTAAGGGATTCACCCACATCGCGCAACCTCCCTTGATAGCATTAGAGTATATAAATTGAATAAATATCTAGTCACTGATATTTAATATCACACACAATATATACACACATATATATATATACTATCACTACACCGTATATATATAATATAAACCCTGGCTTTACCGTGTACTCAAAATCCTGTACACTTCCTGTAATTTAATATCACACACAATATATACACGAATATATATGTACTATCACTACACCATACATATATATATATATATATATATATATATATATATATATATATATATATATATATTATATAACCCCGGCTTTACTGTGTACCAAAAATCTCGTACACTGCCTAAAATTTCCTGAGTCTGTGGCCCGACTCAACGTAATTAATTTTCTCACTTAAGAATTTATCATCTTCCTGAGTCTATGGTCTGACTCTAATATATTTAACTCACACCTCAATTGATATACTACTTTCCTCGAGTCTATGGTCCGACTCCAATTAAATTAATTAACACACTTATTAATTTAATAGCTTCCCGAGTCTATCGTCCGACTCTAATTAAATTAATTAATACACTTATTAATTTAATACCTTCCCGAGTTTACCATCCGACTCTTATCTAATTAATTTACACATTAATTAATCAACACAAATTCGAGTATGTGGTCCGACTCTAATATAATTAATTATCACTTTAATTAATTAACACAAATCCGAGTCTGTGGCCCGACTCTAATATAATTAATTATCACATTAATTAATTTAATAATTTGGTGTCACCCAACCATTATTCCCGAACTCACTTACTTGGCCCGTAACTTAATGTTTCCCGAGTCTATGTTCCGACTCCAACTTAATTACTTTCTCTCAATAATTAATTTAATACTTTGGTGTCACATAACCAACATACCTGGACTCACTCACTCGGTCCATTTTTACATCTCATAATTTCATTCCCACATTTTTCGCCCACAATGTGTCACAGATTTATCTCCATAATTTCCCAATTATATTTACCTATAATTACCAACATACCCGGACTCGCCCACTTGGTCCATAATTAAATATTTCCCGAGCCTATATCTCGACTCTCAATTAATTAGTTTATCTCCAAACTTAATTCACTACCTTGGGGTCGCTTGACCAATATACCCGGATTCACTCACTTGATCCGTATCTCACTATGTTGGAATAAAATCTCTCAAATTCATCCATTAAATACCCCACATAAATTCATCCTAGTCCCAATTACTCTCTCTCAAAATTGCTAGGAATATTTGTTTCATAATTATTTGTCACTATAAATGTATGGAAATTAATTTATAATTAATTTCCCCCTTACATCACACACAGGCCGAACTGCCCAGAATTTCCCATCGTCGATCGATCGATGGCCCCCAATCAATCGATCGATCCCTTCGTGACAGCTCTTCTCCCCCATGAAAATTTCCACCATTAACGAGCTTTAAGGTTTCTTTTCCTCAAAAACCAACCTCAAATCAGCATGTTAATCATCTTATATCATTACTCATGAACTAAAAATATCATCTAAACCTTTTAACATCATTAACACTATGAATTTTGACCCACTCAAGAACACAAATTTCTAGGGTACAATCCCAATTTAAAATTCAGATTTCATCCTTATATATTTCGATTTTTCTCATTCAAACCAGATAATCATACACAGAATTATATGGCACAAATAATTCTTACCTTAAATTTCATTCAATGGTTCCATTAACAAAACCCCCTTTTTGTACCCATTTATCCCCAAAATGAATTTTGGTTTACACATCACTATGATATGAATTGATTATCTTCAATTTAGAAGTTACATCAGTTAACCACTTGCCTGTAAGTGTTCGTAGTGTCTGATTCGTTGTTGATGTCCCTTAATTTGGCTCCAATAACCTCCAATTTTCTCTTGATTTGCTTTCCCCCAAATCCCCTCTCAAACCCTAGGTTTAGAGTTATGTTGGCTGCCATTCCTTAATCTCCCAATTAGGTTAAAAACCCTTAATCCCGTTTTTCACCTAATGGGCTTAATTAAAGTGGCCCAACTCACCCTGTGTGGGCCCGGTTATGCCGAAAAATACCCCGAGACCCAATTACTACCCCCGGGTACTCTTTTATGACTATCTCGACTCATCCGGACTTAACCGCGCACTCAGAATTGGCATCCGAATTAATTTATAAAAATCCTTATCTCACACCCAATTTAGTCTATACCGACTCCCGGCTGGGATAAGTGCACATCTCGTCATTAATACCCGAAACGATGTAATTAAATTATTACTATTCACTTAGTAAATAAATTTCCCTAAACATTAACCATTCACTACCCGATTAATATTTAAATATATATATTGCCATAATTAATTCAATTAAAATTACAACACACCAGTAATTTAAAATTCCCGAATTAATTAAATATTAATTGTACAAAAATACGAGGTGTTACACCAATCATCACAAATGTTATAGTAACAGGTATAAATAATTTCTAATGAAAAATCTTGATTAAATCTATAAGGAATCATCATTACATGGGATCAATTAAAGAAGCTATCACAAACCCTAGTTGATCATATAACTTCCAAAACTGTTTAATAATGACTAGATTTCTTTATCTAAATAACATTAAAATTCATAATTATGGTTCCACGTATAATAAGGATATTAGACTCTTTTGGTTTTTACTCAAACCTATTAATTCAATTCTTCCAATTACATGAAATCTCTAAGAAGCATGCAATTGTCCTTCCTATTCTAACATGGATGTTGTATCAATATAAAAATAGCAAGATAGATTCTTGCCTCGAAAATATAAGTCTGAATCTCTGAGATTTGATGATGTGGTTGTGTTCTCCTTCCTCCGATCTACACTCCGACGACATTTGTGGTGAAAATGGTGCAACTATGGTGGCTTTAGCCTTGGGGAGTTCCTCACATTTCTCCTCAAATGGCCTCTGTGAAATATGCAGGTTATAACTCTAGAAGACAACCTCTAACACCTGATATACTTCTGTAGTTTTCGTAGGTAATTAAATCCCAAAAATAGAAATTACCAAAATGCCCTCCCGCGATCCGGGTTAGGCCTAAAAATGCCACAGGATCCAAACTAAATCCCCGGGTACACTTTTCTAACTATCTCGCCCCCACCGGACACATTGGCGCACTCAAAATGATCATATGGGAGACTTAGAATTAGTTCACCTTTTATCGCATTGATTTAGTTCCGACACGACACAGGCGCATCCCGACTTAATTTTTATGATTGTCGTATTATTCACTAGCGACAATTTTAATGAATTCAATCTCATATCTTACTTTAATCATCTTGTAATATTGAACATAATTCTTACTCATAATTACTAACTCTAGTCACGCTAGTAAATATTCAATTTTAAAAAAATCTGAATTAATATTAAATTAATTTATCCCAATTGAATTTAATTAATCCCATAATTAAAGGCCATAAAAATACGAAGTATTACATACTTCCCCCTAATAATGGAATTTATTCCCGAAATTCAAAAGTAAAGCCTACCTGGTAAAACAATTCTGCATACTTTATCAGTACGCAAAATTAACTTCTCACACCACAATGACGGCATTTCACCTTGCTCCTACCCAACCACATTCAAATAAGACGAGCTTATACATCATTGGCCCCCATTATCTCAATATTATTGGGAGGCCACACCTCACCACGTATGAACTACTCGTATATATCTAAACACAAAGCTCCCATCCTGAGAGAAACCATATGATCATTTTACCACTCTTGTCAGTTCTACGAATCTCAATTTTCGACGACGTAACTCAAAAGCCACCTAGATTAGTCTGTGGTTATCCACCATAGTCATCGGACTCTAACTAGACTAATAAAAAATCCTTATTATCCACTAACCTGTAAACAACAAGAGGGAGAATAATTAAGGTTCTTCACACAGAACTTCAATAAGCACCTTGTTCACAATAAACAGGTACGAGTTTTTTCACACAAGCCTACCGTTAGGTAATATCCTCTCCCAATTACCGTACTATACTTCACTTAAAATCTATATCCGGTGTGGAAATGAAATGATCACAGTGAATACAAAATTACTTTCATACAACTCCACTAGTCGTTAAACACCCTTCCCTTACTCTCTGGGCTATAGGTGATACAAAATGATCAAAATGAAATGTTATCCCCACTACTACCTGAAATCCCATATTGAAGGTGGGGTTCAAGAATTTCATTCTAATTCAAAAATATACCGGGCAGGACCACGTATCGATGCGATCCTTCTTTTCGAAAGAAGACTGGGCACGCTATCTAATATTGTAAATCAACCCAAAGGAATATCAATTGTTTCCTTCTTGGTCAACTTGTTCCACACATTCGACGGAACTATTGACCTTACAGCGGGGTTGGCAACCCATCAACGAAATTTTACCGACTTGACTGCCCTCTTCCACTACCGGAATCGTCGACTTGATACAAAATTTTCTGGCTGATCATCTTACTCCAACTGATTTTTATCTATGAGTGGTACGTGGTGACTACTCACTATGTCCCTCTCAACACCAACTTTCACTTATAACGCTTCACATTAAGTCGTAATTAATAATCCTCTTCTTCCCTCGCCATATACCAAAAGTTTCGACCCGTGCACTGTTCGCCACAATGTTCACTTTTGGACTCCTTATACCTAATTGACATAATCTTTCTATTTTTACGTAAGTCACTCTGAACATTCGACTGGATAGGATGCCGCTCCAAATTTTCCATAATAGTTAAATTCTAGTCTTTTTAAGGTATACTCCTTTTTAAATGGCTTCCCACAGCCTTTCCTTCAAGTTCAGGTGTGCTACTCTGATTGCACGCGTATATATGAATGATTGTCCCTCTCACATGATGCTTAATCCCATTTACCACTTCCACTTTGTTATATTAGTCCCACAAACATATATTTCACACATCTATTCCCACTTCCCATTAACCCGGTCGATTCTGACATCAGCTAACTGGGGTGCCCACACACCATATAAACCATGCATACTGGCGTGAGCATCACATACGCTTCACACATAACACCCAATTCTTTATTGCCCCTGCACTCACAACGTGGGTATAACCCTTGGGTACTCTCAATTACCCTAGAAATTGAAGTTCTCACTCCTCCTTAACACCATTCCTCTCTTCAACTTGTGGTGATAAAATAAAATTTCCAATGCCTCCTCACCGCACAATCGTCTCCATGGGCCTTATATCGTAATTTAATCTTCAGCTTACAATTATAACTACATACTTCTATAACGATCGAGGTACCGGACTAATGGACAAATAACCAAACATCTCCCTACTTCCAACCTTATACTAATTTGCTTGCGTGGGATGTCACGCAAAGCAAAATCCAAACAAGGAACCCTCCCGATACACTACTACCTAGCATTGTCGATTATCGAAATCCGTTAGGACCTCAGTCCATAACATGTACCCTTATATTCTTATCTCTCTACATAAAAATTACACCCCCTTCCATAATTTCATTTAAATAAGGAGCTTTTAGCCAGTTGCACTATCACTTCGCATTGGTGGTAATCATATTCCATAAACCTCGTACACATACAATAGGGAATCTTACATTGATGTTTCCAAACATATAATTATAAATATTAACTCCCATGTCTCGTAAAGATAGATATAACAATGCGCTCTTCCTATCACCAGGTCTTGAGCTTTAAATATGATAATGAGTCAAATCTTTATGTTCAACAATAAATCCAATACACACCTAATCATAACAACAAGGTCCCTACACACCCCGAGATTAAGCATTTCGTTACCACTATACCCTTCGAAGTCTCTATAATATATTATATAAATACGAGGCCTACCCTCTCACAGGTTAGCCTTCGCCAGAACAAAACATCCTGCACTAGAGAAGTAACCCTGATAGCCTTGCAATAACTGCCCACTATCATTCTAACCATTACTTTTAAAACCATAATAAGGATAATATCATACTCGTATAGCGTATCCCTAAGACTAGTAATCTCAATAAAGTATATAACACTATCAATGCACCCCTGCATCCTCTATGGATGACACTAAAGATAGTCCCGCTATACCTGGAAAAACATTCACATAATAACAGCACTATCGATATATGCATTAAGCTCGTCTCACGTGCGAATCTTGCAAAAATTAAAATATAGTGACTCGTTCGTGTCACATAAAACACGCCTCATCCTCGGAGGATAAAACTCATACTCCTACCTTGCCAATCTCCCTGGTTGCATAAATGATTTTCCAAACATAACACGACTGCCCTAACCAAACCGAAAACTACATTAACCATTTCCCATGGAAGCACCATACCTTTATCCCTTTACTCGCTTCGGGAAAAATTAACACATGTGGTTTTACTCTCCACAAAATTCCTCTACACATAATCCACTTATCTCCTGTCATACTGACCATATTAGGGTTGTCCTTCTCTCAGACTTTGGTAGTATCGATCCTGATGGCTACCCCCGTTGTTTCCTTAGCTTTATTTTCCCTGAGGAACATGCTATTGGATTCAATAGCCCTTACTGAATTCACCATTACTTGGTAAGAATTCAGCTATCCAAATCATTTAAATGGGTTCCCTGATGGGTCTCCCTCTTGTGGTGCTTCACTACCACCGTTTCATCCAGTCTTATTCTCTGACTAAATTATTTGATTCTTTTAGCTTCCCACATGAACAAGCACTAACACCGCCATTGACAAAGCAAGACAATGTCATCCTCTGGATCGATCGTCCAACAGAATTCCCTTTAAGTGTTATTAACTTTTCTTATGAGTCGATCTCCCACTAGAAATCCTCTCCTCCATTTGTATCTACTTCCACCGACACAAGATTCGCTAAAAGTTTAAATTCATTTTTCACAAATGGACCTCTGTCCGTCCCTCTTGTGATGAGTTCAGAACAATGTTCACCTCTTATTTTGAACATCTGATGAAGGAACGTGTAGTCAAACTATATCTAAGATCCTTCCATTGACATAGCATTCCACTTCTAAATGTGGTGGTTGACTCCCACCATTATAACTTTGTTCCAATGAGCTAAAGAAGTTTTAACCAAATTTTCACTTTCGATTAGCCACAGTCCGACATATATCCAAGCCTTTGGATTCATTATCTTTGTTGGTTGACACAGATAATTACCATATTTTTAGAACTTCCACTGATGGCTCTCCTCAATGTTTCGTTTGACTCTCTCCCAGTCCTACTAAGTTGGGTGAGTCTAATTTGGCACCACTTTTGACTATAGCAGCATTTGGAAATCATATGTTGCGCCCTATCCATCTTTATAGTCCTGGCTTCTCATACCATAATAAGGGTGACCTCAACTACGGTCATCATTCTTTAATATACCCTTTAACCTCAACTTAGATTTGCCTCCTGTTATCCTCCCAATGACCCTCATCTGTCATACTTCATTGTTCGAACACTCCCAAACGCAAATAAGATTCACTAATATATATATATACGTTATAGTAGGAGAACTAAATCTCACCATAAAAATCAACAATCCTATATATAAGGCTCTATATCAAACAAAGCAACGATGTAAGCATAATAAGCCGCACAGATCCTAAAGTACCAACTGTGACACCCCGCCTAATTAAATATTGGGTGATTAATCCTTTATTTAATTAAATCAAAGTATCCGGATGGTTCATTCTTAGCATCACAGTCGAAAATAATTTTCTTTATTAGTCACCTAATAAATAATTAAGCTAAGTGTAAAAACAATTAATTTTAAGGATTACGTTCCCTGATTATACTTTAATATATGGAACCATTTTCATGAACACGGATAATAATATTGAAACCAAACCATCCAAGTGAAGTAAACATTCTAGATAGATCAACCAAATAAAATATCCGACATCGCAGGACAAATTAATATTCAAAAGAAATCCCATCTAAAATGGAATACTGAAATAAATAAAGAGTACAAATCTCCCTGAGTTAAATATAACTGGAAATGGGCGAAACATGCCATATGCCCTACCTAATAATGACTAAATAGGAGTCTGAGAAAACAAGGATGAAGGTGTCTACTGCAAGGACCTGCAACTCCCATTGCAGCACGTCAATAGTCCAAAGGTCTAAGACTAAGGCCCCTGTGGTTGGGCATCTGTAATATATATATATATACAAGAGAAAGAGAGATAAGAGGAAACGAGTCAGAGCCCGAGTGTAAAATAGCTTTTAATTTTTTTTAGCAAGTATATAAAATGCTTACCAGTTGATACTACATACATGTTTGTGCCTCCACACTCACTTGAGAATTCTCACCTCTCAACTAATGTGCACGCCTAATGCACTATCGAATTATCCCATATAAAGCCAACCCAGTTAACTAGTCTATCCCAATCTCCTCTCATCAATCCTGATCCACGTGGTCACGTAACTATGATTTATATATGACAACATTTCTTATGAATTTATCAAGCCAGTTTTGTAAATATCAATACAACTTTAGGTTCTCAAACACTTAATTTATTAAATATCAATTCTTCAATGATATCTACTTACAAGCACAGTAGAGGAATCATAAGTATATATATATATATATATATATATATATATATATATATATATATATATATATATATATATATATACTAATCGACACACCACATAAAATCTATGGTGCTGGCATAATCTGCAATCAAGTCCCCGTATCTCTCATACAAAGGGAAATTCTAGTTCAGAATCACTTTCGAACTGTATTAACACAAAACACACATAATGGAGGCGAAGCATAGTTCCAAGTCTTTAAGAGATCAACACATACCCTCATGTCTCTTAGGACCGTTTGACTACCATTATCGGGTAGCCTATACAAAGGATGTTATGTTCTAGGGTACAAGTCAATAGTCCCCATAAAGGTCCAATCGAGATAAGAGTGTCCCGACGCAAAAACCTTTCTGATAGCAAGTAGCGCGGGTATGATTACACATAAAAATTCACATACTATTTATATATGTACACACACACACACACACACACACACACACACACACACATATATATATATATATATATATTCACATTATTTAGCTAGGTACACCCACGACCCATAATATATTCTAATAATACGTGGAACATAACACCCGAGTCCTATGTATAATTATGTCATTCTTTTATTTTCTTAGTTACCGCAAGTTATTAAGTACTTCTTGTCTGTCGAAGTATTTCATCTTAATAAGAATAAAATCAGTAGGTATATACTCTCTACTCTACTAGTCTAAATTACTCTTAATTCCCAGAAAACTTGATTTAATATACACACGATCTTGTCCCCATTTCATACCCTCATAACCCAATGGTTGAATCACATATGAATCGTATCACACGAAGCTTGCATACAACACTACTGGTCTTTCCCAGGCCCCATTATAAATTATGTATAAGGGTTCCCACAAAGTGGCATAGGGTCAATCATTAAGAAAAAGAACAGGCTTCAAAATTCAGGAGGGGTCGATCGATCAAAGGGAGGGGGTCGATCAATCGATCCAGTCGATCGATCGATATTCAAGGTCGATCGATCGATCTCCAAGTTATTTCCCAGATTCTTCATATACTATCCTACAACTTTCATCACCAAAAATCCTCAAAAACTCTATCAATTTCTCCTAAACTCCCAACCAAGCATCACAAATGTTATAGTAACAGGTATAAATAATTTCTAACGAAAAATCTTGATTAAATCTACAAGGGATCATCATTACATGGGATCAATTCAAGAATCTATCACAAACACTAGTTGATCATATAAATTCGAGAACTTTTTAATCATTACCATATTTATTTCTCTAAATATCATGCAAATTCGTAATTATGGTTCTACGCATAATAATGTTATCCGCTTCGTATGTTTCTACTCAAACCGATTAATTCAATTCTTCCAATTACATGAAATTTCCAAGAACCATGCAATTGTCCTTCCTATTCTAACATGGATGTTTTATAAACATAAAAACAAGAAGATATATACTTACCTCGAGAATATAAGTCTGAATCTCTGATATTTGATGATGTGGTTGTGTTCTCCTTCCTCCGATCTACACTCCGACGGTATTTAAGGTGAAAATGGTGTAACTATGGTGGCTCTAGCCTAGGGGAGTTCCTCACCTTTCTACTCTAACGTCCTCTGTGAAATATGAAGGTTATAACCCTAAAAGACAACCTCTAAGAACTAATATACTTCTCTAATTTTTATAGGTAATTAAATCCCCAAACTAGAAATTATCGAAATGCCCTCCCACGAGTCCGGTTAGTCCTAAAAATGCCCTGGGACCCAAACTAAACCCTCGAGTATTCTTTTCTGATTATCTTTGGCCCACCGAACACATTGGCGCACTCGAAATGACCATACAAGCGACTTGGAATTAATTCACTTTTTATCCCATTAATTTAGTCCCGACATGACACAAGCATGTCCCGACTTAATTTCTTTGATTGTCGTATTATTCACTAGCGACCATTTTAATGAATTCAATCTCAGATATTACTTTACTCATCTAGTAATATTCAACATAATTCTTACCCATAATTACTAACTCTCATCACGCTAGTAAATATTCAATTTTAAAAAAATATAGATTATATTAAATTAATTTATCCCATAATTAAAGGCCATAAAAATACGGGGTATTACAACCATGGTCCTTGATTCTTTGATTGAATGATATCTCTATCCGACGATGGTATCCTTGTATGTGGTAAAGATCCTTCATCCTCTTTTCATCCAAGATCGATAGTTCATCAAAGCGGCTCTAATACCAATCCTCTTTGCTAACTTTTCTCTCGAGCATGACACGTAGGGAAGGTATTTCTATCTTTATGGGTACGACTACTTCCATGCCGTATACTAGAGAATAAGGGGTAGGCTCAGTAGATGTTCTGACTGAAGTGCGGTAGACCTAGAGGGTGTAAGGGTTTCGATCGTCCAAATATTTGCAAATCTCGATCTTTTTGCTGATGATGGCTTTGCGGTTTTTGTTAGAGGCTTCTACAACACCATTGGTTTGGGGTCGGTAGGGAAAAGATTTGTGTCTCTAAATCTCGTACTCGTCGACTAGTTCTATGACCTCGACTTTAAAGTGTAACCCATTATCTTATACTAGATCGTAGGGAACCACGTATCGGCCTATGATGTTCTTTATGATAAACTTGGCCACTTTCTTGGCATTTATCATTGTGCATGACCTGGCTTCGACCCATTTAGTGACATAATCAATGGATACTAGGATGAACTCATGCCCATTTAAAGCATTGGGTGTGATTTTCCATGTGATGTGAAATCCCTAGGTGGAGAATTACTAGGGAGAAGTCATGTTGTATAATTCTTGAGGAGGTAAGTGTTGGAGGTTGGCAAATTATTAGCACTTGAGGCATCTTCAGACATAGGCGGTGTAATCCTCAACCATGGTGGTCTAATAGTACCTTTGATGGATTATTTTCTTAGAAAGCATATGAACGTTTATGTGGGGATTACATTCCCCGCTATGGACCTTCTGAATCATTGTTTCAATATCAAATCATATAATGTAGTGAAAATGGGTTTCATCGAAGTTTCTCTTGAACAGTGCTTTATCGCAGATAATGTACTAGGAAGCCAGTTTACAAAGAGTCACACAGTATTTCTTATCCACATTTTAGGGATAACTACCATGTCTGCAGAGGTTCCAAATATCATAATACCATAACCCATTTGTATTAGAATCTTCCACAGTGACGAGCTCAATGTGGTAGTAGAGAGTTATCATAGCTTATTTTTAAACTAGGAAGGGGGATAGCATTATTCCCTCAAGCATGTCGATCATAGATATCGGGGTAGTAAGGTCATCGACTAAAATGTTCTTTGTGCGAGGCAGGTAATGGAAGGTGATATCTTGGAACTCAGAAGCCAACTCTTCTAAGTAGGCGTTGAAGGGTAAGAGCTTTTTATCTTTAACTTTCCATCTTCTAAGTATTTAGCTGATGATGAGGGAAGAGTACCCATAGACATTTAGGGTATTTGGTACATTTCTTAAGGGCGGCATTGAGGCTGTACTGTTCATGCCTCATATTTGATCAAATTATTGGTGTAAGGGAAATCTAGATTGATGGCAATGGGAGTGTGAGAGTCATCAGGGGAGATCAGGAGTATCTCAATGTCGTATCCTTTCCTTTTAGTAGTGATGTCAAAGAATATTTTCCATCTGAGGTCTTCTTGAGAAGTGATAGTGGATATATTCACTTAAGAATTCAGAGACCAAATGTTTATTCTCTCCATAAGGTAGTCAAAGATGGCTCCCCCTTTCATGGATTTTCGCATGCTATACACGATATTGAACTAAGATAGAAGCATCAACTACTAGGACATTTGGCTATATATGATGAGTTTCTCAAGCGGGTACTTAATAGGATCCATTCGGGATACTAGTCTGATGGGAAAAGTAAGCATGTGATGTCATAACTTTTGAGTGACCTAAACTATAGTGACGCATGCTTTCTTCAAACAAGTGTAGTTGACTTTGTACCTGAATAATTTTTTACTCGCATAGTAGATGTCCTTTATGGGATTCTTCAATATATTAAGCTAGTAAAGTCCCAACTAAGGTATGGGCTATGGTTAAGTACAAGAGGAGGGGTAAACCTGACTACGACAACATAAGTATCGGAGGTCGAGTAAGGTATTTCTTGATTCTATCGAAGGCTTCCTACCAGACCTCATTCCATACTTTGGTAGAATCCTTCCATAGAAGTTTGAATATGGACTCGCAAATATAAGTTAGTTAGCTGATGAACTGACTGATATACTGAAGTTTACCTATGATCTACACACTTCCTTCTCCAATCGATGTGGTGGAATTTCAAGTATGGCTTTCATCTTGGCAGGGTCTGCTTGAATTCCCTTTTCTCTAACCATGATCCTAAAATCTTTCCTTTTGTGAGGCTGAAAATGCATTTATGTGGGTTTAGATGCATTTGGTATCATCGTAGTCGTTAGAAGAACATTCAGAATGTGACCTTCTCGAGTCTGACACTTAATAATCATGTTGTCTATGTAGACTTCAACCTCCTTGCATATAAACTCATGTAAGATGGTTGTGGCAGACCTTTGGTAAGTTTTCCCAGTGTTCTTGAGTTTGAATGGCATGACAGTGTAGCAAAATGTTCCCAGGGGGTGATGAATGCGGTTTTCTCCTGATGGTTAGGGTGTATTTTGATCTTTTTATATTCGGTGAATCCATCGAAGAATGACTTAAGGGTGTGGATTGATATTTTCAACAATCATATCGATGTTGTGTAATGTGTAATCATCCTTTGGAGATACTTTGTTCAAATCCTGGTAGTAGATGCCTATGCGGACTTTTCCTCCTGATTTTGGTAGAGGGACGATATTGACGAGCCTTATGGGATATTCGATCAAACGGATGAAGCCTATGCTTAACTACTTGAATATTTCTTCTTTGACTTTTAATGACCATTTGTTGTGAAATTTCCTTAGCTTTTGTTTGGCTGGCTTCATTCTGGGAACGCTAGGATCGTGTGTTGAGCTATTTTGAGGTTGATGCAGGGCATGTCATCATAAAACCATGCGAAGACATCCATAAATTATTTTAACAGCTCCACAAATTGCGCGCACTCATTATCGTTAAAGGTGTAACTTATCCTAATCTCGCGTTGTTGGATAATAGAACCAATATTGATAACAACAATTTCATCCTCATTAGTTTGAACATGGCTATGTTTTTTGTTATTAACCGTATTAAGATTAGTTAAGAATCTTCATTTTCAAAGTCATCATCATCGAGGTTTTGATTAAAATTAAGAAAATTAGTGTAAGTTATAACAAGATACTCAAAATTCTTAATTATTTTATTTTCGAGAAAAACTACATTGAGAACCTCGTCAAAGGAGGTCTCGGTTACATTCATATCAGAAAAAAGAGAAGAAATAGCAGGTTAAGATATAGGGTAAACATTAAGGTTGGGTTGAATCTCAGTAGGTTGGACTGGTATTGCATTCCAATTGAGATAAGGTCCATTCGCAGCCTTGATCATAGTGGATGGGTCCGACGGTTCCACATCTAAATGAATCATATAGAGTGTTAGCCCCATCATCTATAGGTTAAATGAGTCTTCAGAATCACTTTTCTAAGAGACCTAGAAAACTTTTACGGCTTTATCGGTGAGAGGTTACACTTTATGCTGGTAGTCTTCGTCCCAAGAGTTCTTTCTAAAAAGAGTATTTCCATTCCCGGTTTCATATTCTTGTGGATGTAGTCATACCATGGTTTAGGTAAGATGCATAAAGGGAAGCCTTCACCCTTCTTGATAACTCTTCCATTTATACAATCTCTTAAAATAGTCTTTAAGTCTTTTAAATCCCTTTTCATTCGTGGTTAGCGGAGCGTTCTGAGTTCTTCTAGTGAAGGCTAATAACCTAGGCTACATGGGGGAAAGGCCTCTTTCAAGATTATGGGCTCTAGTATCCTTTATTAACGTGGACTGGCTCGAATCTGGGCACGAAATGCATGTTCTGGAACATCTATATCACATTGCCGTTTCTCCGTGTAAGGACAAAATTTCTAATTGAATCCGTTGTATAGTTTTGACTTATTACCGGAACAAAACACAGTTGAGTCATAGTTCGTATTGTTATTATCATGATCCCACACAGACTATGACGTGTTGAATTATATTGAAGACATTGCGGCAAAGCTTCAAGGAATTATTTATGTCGAAGGTTTAACTGGTGTAAGTTTATTCGTCTTCAAGTTCAATTGCATTCCAAGACCACTCAAGTATGAATGCGTAATATTAATGGGACTGGGAATTTAATTTTATAAGGATAAGGACGTAATTTTATTTAATAAATGGTTTTAAAATGTTTTATAAGTGTTTGAAATGTCTTACACTTCATTTGAATCTAATAAGGACGGATTGGAGTACAGTTTTATTAGGACTCTAATTCATTGCGGCGTTCAAACGACATACTTTGTCGTTCAAATGAGATGCCAATGTCGTTAGAATGACATGTTCATCTCGTTCGAGCGATCATCCGCCTTAATAAAATAATTTAATGGCTCGTTTTCCTTCAGATTCCATGGGTTTGCATTCTGTAAAAACTGTTTATGAACCATAACGTTTCTGCACACAAGTTTTTAAGGTTTTCCAAAGTAAATGCTTCCTTAGAGTCTCAAAGATCTGAGTTATTATTAATATATGCACCAAATTAGATTTTTTCTACTTGAACATTTTTTATTTTGCGATGAAGATTTGGTGTACTCCAGTTTCAACATTGTAAACGTTACAAGCCATATCTATGGACACCGAGACCTACGTGGACGTGTGTATTATGGGCGATCATCGTGGAAGAACAACTTTCTGTGTGGGAACTATAAGAGGAGTGGTTTAAGATGATAAGAGCATCAACTCTCATTGGGATGGAGTTGTTGAGTAAAATTTGTGTTTGTTCCTTGTAAATCCACATTCATTGTGATTGTCCGGTATGGGACGTCCGAGGTTTTTTCCCGTTGTGGTTTTCTCGTACATCAGGCATTGTGAGTTTTCTTTTATTTACTTTATTTTACTTTCTTTAATCACTAGATGGATGTTTAGGATTAATCAAGATAAAATCTGGTTAAGTTAAAATTAGTTCACAAATTGGTGCGAAATAAAAATTGAAAAAAAAATCATAAAAAGAGAAATTGTTTTTTTTATCCATAAAACACTTTCCGCATAAGAAATAAAAAGGGGCAATCAAATTGTTCAGAACTAGAAACATATTTTTATTGTGTTTGATCCCTTGTATTTTTCGAGATGAATTGAAAGTTTTTGTGCTCTTATTTTAATGGCACAAATTATGCTTATTGGAAAATGCGAATGACAAGTGCATTAAAATCCATTAATGAGTGTGTGTGGTTAGCGATTGAAAAGGGTTGGTTACCACCGGTCATACGAGAGGGTGAGATCACTAGTTTGAAACCCGTTGAGTCACTAGTTTGAAACACGTTATTTCCTCACATGTCACACCTGAAGAGTATAAAAGAATCATAACTTGTGAAACTTCAAAAGAGTATTGGGATACACTTGCACTTACTCATGAGGGAACTAGCACGATTAGGGCGTTTATGTTACAAAACCTTACTACACAGTTTGAGACGATTAAAATGTTAGATAATGAGTCGTTTGATGAGTTTTAAGATAGGTTGTCTAATAATTTCAACTCGTCGATCAACTTAGGAGAGAGGATTCCCAACATCCGTGTCATAAAGAAAATTTTGAGATTTTTTCCCTAGTATGTTTGATGCAAAAGTGACTGTTTTAAACTCCTTAGGTATGCTTGATCGACCAAAACTAAAGATATTGTAGGTGACTTACAAACCTATGAACTCGATATGTTTACCTCCAAGAAACTGCCAAGGAAAGAAAAGGGCATTGCTTTGAAAGACCGAAAGGAGGAAATTAAAGTTTCATATGACGATTTCGAGTCCGATTCCGATTATGAGGATGCGCCCTGTTGGTTAAAAAGTTCAAAAAATTTCTTAAGTTTCAAAAGCAATCGAAAGATGCAAAAATTTTGAGAAATTCAATAACAACAAGGTAGATTCCACCCCTAAAGATAAGAGTGAGAAAATAAATAGGGTTGAGCCGTATAGGTGTTTTGGGTGTGAGGGGTATGGTCACGAAGTTGTCGAGTGTCCCACTAGATTTAAGAAAGAGGGCAAGAAATCGAGAGCATAGAGTGTCTCCTTAAGTGATAGTGATCCAAAAGAGGGAGAGAGTTCCCCCTATGAGAGCAAGTTTATTGCTTTATCGTCATGTCATGTGATCAACGATGATAAATCTTCACACGAAGATTCTCATGTGCATGACACTTCTGAGGCCGTTCAATCCCAAGTGAGTGAGGGTGAAGTGAGTGAAGACGAGTAGGTAGATGTGAAAGAGTTATAAGCTTCATTTAATGAGTTGTATGCCGAGGCGGTGAAAGTGAAAATGGAAAAATCTAAATTGCAAGCTAGGTTTAATGAGCGTGCCGTAGAAAATAAAGATGTTTTGATTGAGGATCTTAGTGCAGAGGAGAGAAAGCTTAGGGAAAAGCTAGAGTACATTGAGAAATAGAGAGGTAGTCTTAGTGGTTTCATGGATACTTTGAAAAAAGAGTTGGTAGAATTTGAGGATTCTAGGCATGTGCTTGAGTCTAGGATTAGTGAGTTAGAGGAGAGATTGATAAACTCGAGTAAGGTTAAGTTTGATTTGGAATCTAGGTCGGACAGGTTGGATAGGATGTTAGGCACCATCCAAGTCAAAAATGATAGGCTTGGTATACGCTACGATGATAGAGTTGTTCCCATTCCCAAAGGCAATACCAACAGCGTGAGAGAGCCCACTAGGAATGTGACGAAAGGTCGACATTTTGGTAATCATTCACACCGTGTTTACACTTGTTCCCATTACGGTAGGAAAGGTCACCTTAGAAATTTTTTCTATGACCTTAGGAATGCTCCTAGGAAGTTTAGGAATAAAGTCGTTTTGATTCCCAAAAACCCCACCCATTATGTCACACCTGCTTGGGTTAGGAAATCAGACTTAGAGTCCTTAGGTCTAAAACTTCATGGTTCTCATTTGTTTGCACTTACTTCTTCCCATGCTAGATCTAAAGGATGATTGTGTTACCATGTTTGTCATAAACTAGCCTTTGCATCATGATTTATATCTTCCTAATGTTATAACTTGTGTATCATTTTATATTAATTTTTTTCTTTCTTTTATTGAGTCTTATTTGAAAAAATACAAAACAATTTTTGGTTTATTATATTTTTTAAAACTTAAAAAAGATTTAGCTTTTATTTGAGTCAAAATATATTGAAAAACCAAAAATATTTTCGATTTCTTTTTATGTCATGAGTCTACACGTTTGATGTGGCATAGTGGTGTGCTTGGACCCCCATCTTTTCATTATCCATGTGGCTAGGACATTTGGTCATAATAATTAATGCTTAGAATGATCTTAACCGTTGTATTATGGGGTTGTTTCAAAGTAGATATGCATTTTTATTTGACTTTGTATATATGTCATCTTTGCACACATACACGAGTTTATATGTATACTTGACATCTTTTGCATATTTGAGTTTGGTGCGACTTTCTGATCTCAATTTTTTCATCTATGCGTAAGTAGACATAAGGGGTAAGTGTTCATGTAAGAACCATTTATCGTGAGTATATAATTGAAAAAATGATGAGTGTTCACGGGAAAGGGCTGCGAGAGTGTAAAATTAACTCATCGTGAAAGCCCCCGTTTAAAAGAGATCGAAAAAATTAAAAAGAATCATATGCCGACAATGGGACAATTAGTTTATGTTAATTCCAAAAGAAAAGTATGATATATTTGAGGGAGTTTGGATGGATAAAAATTAAACGAGTTTGCACAAAGAATCCTAACGTTGAAAAATCATATCATGACACTATTATTTGTAGAATCGCCAATCTTCCGGGTTTGTGTGCATATTTGATTGTTTAGTTCATTTAGCTCACACTGTAATTGTCACATATGGCTACAATAAAGTTTGGTGATTTATAGCTATCAGTTACTTCTTCTCGATCGTTTCGATATGTTGGAATTTTAATTCATTTATTGTAGGTCATGTTGATACATTCCAAGTTCATGTTTGAGCACATCAGTACTATGTTAGCATGTAAATCACATTGATTTTTACAGTTTTCGCAACTCTTTTGTTACTATTTTGCAGTATCGAGCCCCATATAGTTGGTTTTTCGTCAAAAGTTTTTCACTGGGCAAAAATGTATGATTTTCTGCACAAACTGTGATAGATTTTCTTGGTCGAGTGAGATGTATTTTTCGCATGAAACTTGTCATTCAAGCGATAGGACTTTATTGTTCGAGCGACACATCAGCTTGTTTCGAGCGAAATCTAGATTTTTACAATTCTTGCTATTTCAGTACCCCGATTCTTATGGTTCTATATTTTTTGCTCCTGTTGGGTAGCTTCTGGGCTTAGTTTGTGCAATTTACTTTGATAGATTTGACATTTTATTGCATTGATATGTTTAGTCACACCTTCTTATATTGATGATTCATATTGTGTGATTATCTTTTGCTAGCTGCAGAGTTGATATTAATAATTTTTATTAGCTGGTTGTTTGCATGTTTATCTAAATATTTAATTATTTATGCTTGAGATAGATATATCCCTAAACTGTTTATCTTTTCACCGGATTTTCTATTGGAGACAAAAAGGGGGAGAGATGTATGTGATTTAGGGGGATATTTTTTTTAGCACTGTGTTTGTTTGTTGCACACATTTGTATGGTATCATGTTTATGTGCATATTTGATATCCGGATTTAAAAGTTTCTTTATGTTTCAAATTGGAATAAAAATATTTTTCTCACATATTTCATTATGATATATATCATTTGATCCTCCATACATCACTGGGTATTTGTCTGTTTCATCTGAGTAGGTATGCTTAAAGAAATTCGAAATTTCAAGACTGCGTCACATTCAGACATTCAGAGATAGTTCATGATTACTGGATCATTATTTATTAATCTTTTCCTGTAATTTTTATTTTTGGGTTTGTGGGATGGGATTTAGGCGTCATACGGCTTGATGGCCTTGCTTAGGCATTTCAGTATTGGTTTTGTCACGAAAGGGGGAGATTTGTAAGGACAAAATTTCCAATTGAGTTTGTTGTATAGTTTTGACTTATTACCGGTATAAAACACATTTGAGTTATAGGTCGTATTTTTATTATCACGATCGCACACAGACTATGACATGTTGAAGTTTATTAAAGACGTTGCGTGAAAGCTTCGAGGAATTATTTATGCCGAAAGTTTAATTGGTGCAAGTTTATTCATCTTCAAGTTCAATTGCATTCCGATATCACTCAGGTATGAATACGTAATATTAATGGGACTCAGAATTTAATTTTATAAGGACAAGTATGTAATTTTATTAAATAAATGGTTTTAAAATGTTTGATAAGTGTTTGAAATGTTTTACACTTCATTTTAAGCTGATTAGGACGTATTAGAGTAGAGTTTTATTTGAACTCTAATTCATTTCATCGTTCAAAAGGCATACTCTGTCATTCAAATGAGATGCCACTATCATTCGAACATCGTGGTCATCTCGTTTGAGCAACATGACACATCATTTGAGCGAGCATCCGCCTCATGAAAAAAAATTAGTGGCATGTTTTCCTTCATATTTCATAAGTGTGCATTTTCCAAAAATAATTTACGAACCAGAACGTTTTTTAACACAAGTTTTCTATGGTTTTCCAAAGTAAATGCATCCTTAGAGTTTTAAAGATTTGGGTTATCATTAATATATGATGTAGTGATATTTTTGGAACCAAATTGGAGTTTGTTCTACTTGAACGTTATTAGTTTTGCGGTGAATATTCAGTGTAGTCTGATTTTAACATCGTAGGTGTTACAAGCCATATTGGTGTACATCGAGACATAAGTGGACGCGTGTGTTGTGGATGATCATCGTGGAAGAAGGACTTTCTACGTGGGCACTGTGATAGAGTGGTTGAAGATTAGAAGAGCATCAAGTCTTGTGGGGATCAAGTTGTTGAGTAAGACTTGTGTTTGTTTGTTGTAAATCCACATTCATAGTGATTATCTAGCTTGGGTCGTCTGGAGTTTTTCCCGTTGTGGTTTCCTCGTACATCTGGCCTTGTGAGTTTTCTTTTCTTTACTTTAGTTTACTTACTTTAATCACTAGATAGATGTTTAGGATTAATTAAGATAAAATTTGGTTAAGTTTAAATTAGTTCACAACTTGATGCGAAATAAAAATTGGAAATAGGTTTTTCATAAAAAGGAAAATTGTTTTTGTCATCCTTAAAACACTTTCTGGGTAAAATTAAAAGGGACCATCACCCCGAGGTTCTGTTCCAGACAGACTCAGTCTTTGAAACTATCTATTATTGGAAAGGGAAGTGGATAAACTCTAAAGCTAGAGACAAGCATGCCATTGGTCCCTTGATGGATTTCCAATATTTGATTACTGGTGCTGGCATTTTTTGTACCATCGTCATCCCCCAAAATGATGATGGTCTGTCCTTTGGAGAAGAATTTTAATTTTTGATGAAGGGATAAAGATACCCCCAGATGCTATGAAGCCATGGTCGGCTAAGTGGAAGGTTAAAGCATGCAAGTATGTCAATGACTTTAAATTCGGTGACAGGGTTGATAGGGCCAATCCCCATTGTGAGTTCTATGGAATCCATCACCTCTCGACGGGTATTATCCTAAGTACTTCCTTCGTTAGAAGTAGTAATGAGATCACTAACTTTTAACCCCAAGAAATTGAAGGTTCTGGGCAGACAAACATTTAGGGCGAATCCGTTATCAAGAAACCAAAATGGGATTGTCTTTCCCAACACTTCAACGGAGATATTGAGGGCTTAATTGTGGTCAGGGCCAATCTTTGTTATCTCTATTTCAAAAAAGAAGATGATTCTGGAAGAAGTCAAGGACCCAACCGTGTTCATGGCTTGTTTAGGTATGGTGGAAGGAGAGATTGTAGGCCCAGTGAGGAGTCTCATTAGAGCATTCTAGTGCAATTGAGAGGACATGAAAATCCCTCATAAGGTGATGTTGGCTTGGGGTTTCTTGAGTTATTCAAGGACATTACATTCTTTGATGGTCATCTCTGGCATGGGAAGTTCTTCGACAAATCCCTTTCCTTTATCTTTCTCGATCACATGAGGAATCAGGTCTTTATAGTGTCTCCCTAATTTGGTTATGTGATTTACCGAGGTGGGGAAGAACAGGAACCCCGTGTCTTCATCTATTTCTGGATGAATGGATACGTTACTAATTTCTCCCAACTATTCCTCAAAGTCTATCATTCCGCACATGATGATTATTGGAATGACGTTTCCCGGACTCGATTAATTATCTGAGCTATCAAATTCACCCCCCCCCCCCCCCCCCGCATCCGATGGAGATGATGTCTTCTTGCTAAGAGAAATCGATGCATTCAATAACCTTGATAGCTTTCTAATATAAATATGCCCACTAAACGAGGAGGTACAGGAGTGAAAGGACCATCCGGAGTTGAAGCAGTGAGTAGTTTAAAAATACTGCAGATCTCATTGGTCTGTCAGAACATATCGTCCATAACCTATAACACGTTGTCTAAACTGATTTCTTTACTAGATACCACTCATTCCTCTGATTGCCAAGCCCATTTTTAGTATTTCATGAACAAGCCACTGAATTTGAGATAAATGATGGTCATCTCAGCGAGCAATTTCATCCCGAACTCCAAGAGTTGGTTCAATAAAGATAGTAACTACATATCCTTCCCTTTAAACCAGGTACGGATGGTAATACAAGACCTTGTGAGGAGTGAGAAAGCTCGATGGATGAAATACGTAGGGTGTAGGATAATATACGGGCAAACTTTGAGAGGTTTAGGCGAGGTGATAGGTGTTTTGTTGGGTACAATTGGAGTATATGGATCAAATTCTAGGTTATTTTCTAAGAAGACTGCATTTTCATGTGCGACAAGTGGGTTGTTGGTGTTATTAGGTTTCAGATCATTTGGTGGGGCAATGAGACCCTGGTCAATCAAACCATGAACCGCATTTCTGAGAAGGAAGCATTGGTCAGTAATGTGCCCCGCATATTGGTGAAAGTCACAGTGGGCATCCGTTTTGAAATTTTTAGGAAGTGGGTTAGGTAATGGATGAGGGTCTAAGGGTTTGATGAGGTTTCATCTTAAAAGGGCATGGTATACTTTGGATAGGGGAGCATGAAGCTCATTGTGTTCTTTTCTGGCGGTATTAGGGAGGATTTATTAATGGTTGAGACTCTAGCACTGGTAGGCTTCTTGTACTCTTTGGGAATGAACTGTCTGGTCACATTCTTTTGCTGCTCTTATACTTTGGTAATATTTTCTTCACATTCTACACTCTCTTCTCTAAGGGCTCGAAAGAGTTAATAATACTGACCTCGCATAGTTGCTCGGATATTAGGCAAGATTTTTTTTGTCATAATACTGATTCGTTCTTCTTCGAAGGGTCAGTTGGTCATGGTATTAGCTTTCGCTTTCCACCTTCCAATTAAGCTACAAATGGTTTCCCAGGGGTTCCACTTAAGAAGCTCTAGATCTCGAGTTTGAGCCTTTAGTTCTTCGTTCTAGTTGTACCGAGACATGATTTCTCGAGGGACATCTTCCTAACTACTGATTCTGGATTCTTCAAGGGATAGAAACCATCAGAGGGTGATATCTTTCAAAGTCTGTTGAAACATCTGGTCCATTATCTCTTTAGAGTCCCCAAGAAGGGTCATGGCTCGGTGATAAATATGAAGGTGCAAAATTGGGGGCCTGCTGCCCTCGAGCATCTCAATGGTTGACATCTTGAACTTCTCCAACAATCTTTATTTGGGATAAGGAGACATATGAGTGTATTCCATGTAGTTTTTGATATCCTAATTTGTTCAAATTTCTTGGACAACAGTTTGAGGTCTTATTTGACCTTGTTTAGTTCTTCCTCACTAGGATCAGTAATCATTGGAAAGTTAGCCCCTAGCATAAGGAGCTGAGCTGAAGGCGACCCATTGGTAGGCGGGGCACACAGAGCATGCTAATATTATTCTAGGACCTAAATAGGCTCGGGAGCGGGTGGACCCATCGAACAAGGATAGAGGACCTCAGGTTCTTTAGGAATCTGGACCCAGTTTCGTTGCATCTCGTGGACCTCAGTTTGAAGGTTATCAATCTTGACACAGAACTGGATTAACACTTCCATCAGATCAGGTTGCAGGCTCGGTGTTGGTCAGCATTTTCCATGAAAAGATGGTGAAGGTAGATTCCAAACTCGAATGAAGTAGTAGAGCAACTGGTGGAACTTCGGGGTGGTTTGACGGAAGATCGAAGACAATAAGGAGCCAGGCTAAGAATCGGGCATGCCATCGTTCTAAGAAGGAAAATTGGTTTGGGCTTATTATTGAAAGGGGGAAGAAAGGATTGTTTTTCAATATTTTTTAAAAAGAGGAAAAAATGTTTTAGGTATTTTTGATAAAAACAGGAAAGATATTTTAGGTATTTTTGATAAAAAAATAAAAAGAGGAAAAATGTTTTTGGTATCTTGGTTTTTAAGAAAAAAGGAGAGAAAAAATTAGAGAAGAATCTCAACACAGTTATTATTATTATTATTATTATTATTATTATTATTATTATTATTATTATTATTATTATTATTATTATTATTATTATTATTATTATTATTATTATTATTAATATGTTTTCACTTGTATTAGGTTTACCTAAATGCAAAAAAAAAGTCGGACAAGACCCGAGACTGGGAAAATTGGGTTTAAAAAATATGTAAGACATGGTTTTACTTCTTTTCAAGCTCATGGATAGGGTCCTATTTTAAAAAATGGCAAAATAGCGCAAAAATCTGGACGACATGTCGACCCAGCATTTTGGCAGAATATCGTGTAGCAACCGACAAACTAAATACGAGTTCCCTAGGTTTGATGCCTATATGACATTTATATAGTTTGTTGGGCTAGTGGTAGGGGCCCCCCTGGGCATGACTTCCACCATACACTTCTTGCTTTTGAGGGAAATCGGTGCATGTGGACAAGCTATTTGATATACGTAAGTGTACGTGAATTTCCTTACTATATACCTTATGGGGACAGTATGCGTGAGAGAGAATTCGATATAATCGGCTTACGTGAACAAGTTCCCTGCTATGTACATCCCGTCGTGAGTTCAATCAAGCAGTACGATGTGGGGAAAACATTCGATATATGTTGAAGGTACTAGGCCAATGGAAGGTGAGAGTCATATTTCTTAGGTTAACTACAACTCGCAACAACAATGTCTATCACAAAGTGACCCCCAGTACAAGACAAAATTGGTCGATATTGCAATGCTCTTAGTGATGTAGTGTGCAAAATGCATGATTCTTGATTAGTATATAATGGAGAGAGTCTTTTATTTCTTATGGTGGGTAAAAGAAGCATTATACTATGGGGAAGAATGTACTAGTATCATGAAAAGTAAATTTGTCATGATGACTACACTAAGCATGGATATATGTGAGTGAGTGATATGTGGATACCTACAAGTGAGTGTGTGGTAGTGAGCCTAAGCATGGATCAACTACAAGTGGCATGTGATATGTGCTAATGAGCATGTATATATAAAGTATGATAAGTGGATGTGTGATAATGAAGCCTAAGTATGTATATTCTAAGTGGCGTGTGAAGCATGCGAGTATAAGTCACCATATATACAAGTGTAGGTAGTGTGAAGTGTACATGGAGGCTATTTATAGGTATGTGGAGTGAAAAGTGAGTAAGAAGTGATATATACATGAGGTAGATATGTATAACAAGTAATAGAGAAAAAAGAGGACAAACAGATAGGTGCATACGCACACATGCAAACAACAATAACACCCATGTAAAAATAGAGTCTAGTCCTCAAAGAATGCAATTCATTCTCCAGTGGATCTCCATTTTCACCATCCCTCCCCCGCTGACACATGCGCACGGGGTCTCGTGCCCTTCCTCAGGTAAGTTCGGCTGTTGTCAATTGGGGTGATGTATAGAGATAGAGTTACCAGCCTATTTTTCATAAAACAGGCAAAAGAAATGTTGCCTCCTCGAGAGAAAGACATCAAAGACATACTGATGCTTGCGAAACCAATTGATTCAAGGATTCGGGGACTAAGTTACAAAATGGGAAGGTGTTAGGCACCCATCCCGCCCTTTCGGTCTCTCATGGGCATGTGTTATTCTTCTCCTTAATATTTCTATGAAGTGTGTGCATGTATATATAAATGGAGAGTGGAATAACTCGACTTGCATCACGGATAAAGGCGAAGTGAGGTCATCCTTAGGAGTGTTCCCAAAATAGTAATCAAAATATTATATATGAATTTATCGAGTCACCGATCGTTTATAGAGGGGAGGTGGTGTAGGTTGGACAAAACACAAGTATGAATCACAAATATATGATATGAAAATAATATATGAACAAAAATAGGAGAGGAATCGAAACTCGAATTTTACCCAAGATGCCAACGTAGCCTAAAAGGCATCATAGTCCACGTAGTTCGCATATAACACGGGGTGGGGTTTATCTCATAAATCCAACTAGGGACTTTTTCTTGTGTGTGTGTGTGTGTGGAAAAGGATGTTTTAGTGTGAAAATGTAGTGAGAAATCCCCGTTTCGAATTTACAAGACAACCCTCTCTTTCTTATTTTTTTTATAGAAAATATAGTATGTGCAATACTACTAATAAAAATGTTAGATATTAATGTGCGATCTAAATGAAATGCCAAAATAAGAATTAAGTGACTGTTGCGAAAATTAGATAATTTAAAGAAAGTGAAAGTTTTGGACCTTCTTTTGAAGCCTTAAAATTGATATTGAATATTAAAGGGATAATTTTGCAAGTGGATAAAGGTGGTAGGAGTAGAGGTAAGGGAATTTACCTAATTAGGTAAGGAAAGGTTGGAAATGGAGTGTGTGGGAGAGGTTTCAAGATAGAAACCACTTTGACTTTGAGAGAATGTTATTGAGATCACTTTGAGGGATGTTTCTAAGGTTTATTTCGAAGTGAGATCATTCTCTATTTATATAGGGTCGAGGGGTGCCGATCGGCATTATCCTTATCCCACCTATCAGAAACAAACCCCAGACACACTGCCGATAGGTAGGGAAATAGGTTTTCCATTCAACAGTCCTCTTAAGAATTTTCAAAAAAATGGTTGTAAAATGCAATACATAAGTCCCAATCATGCATGGGATGTATCATTGTAAAGGGTATTTAGAGCCCTTTAATAATCCATGGGCCTCTCCCAGGTTTGGGATTTGTCAAACGGGGATCGAAAGCGCCCATCGGTCTTTTAGACAAGAAGAGAATGGATCATTCATTCGACCTGCAAAGACGATTAGGGCAGGAGATAAATCGTTAGAGAGGTTATGTAGGTCCCTTCGATGTTCAAAAGTGCTTTACTCAGTTTGCGGAGTTGAACAATGTCAAATGGGGCTCAAAAGTGCCCGATGACCCTTCGAGGTAAAATAGGTCGTCCATCCGTATGTTAAGGCTGATTCGCAGACGGGGCAGACTGTTGGAAAGGGTGTTTAGATCCCTTAGATGACCCAAAGAGATTTTATCGAGTTGGAGGGTTGATCAGAGTCAAATGGGGTCGGGAGAACTCGGTGGCCTCTATATCACTTTTTTAGGGATAAGAGACCGTTCGTTTGAACCTTAAGGCTGATTCGGGGGGTACGAGGCGGTTCATTGGAAAGGGGATTTAGGGCCCTTAAAATATCAATACTCAGAGTACGACTCAGTGAGAAAGTTGACTAGCAGTCAAAATAGGGCCTAGGAGCACCCTGTGTCCTCCATATCAATACTCAGAGTTTGACCTAGGGTTTGAAGCTCTAGGTACGTAAGGAGATGCTTAGGAGGATCCTAGAATAGGGTGTGTACACTATGGTTTTGAAGCAGTGGATATTACAGTATGTAAATAGGATATTATATCGATGGACTTCATCACGAGGTTTGCGAAGTTAGAGATATCACGATTCCATCAGGTAATTATTGATAGATTAACCAAAAAAGCTCATTTATTGATAGTTTAGATGGATTATGTGATAGGGAAGTACACCTAGTGTTTCATTGGAGAGATAGTGAGATTGCACAGGTGCCACTCAATAATATTTCGAATCAAGATAAGATCTTTATGTCCCATTTTTGGTAGATGTTTTAAGAGTTGATGGGGATGGAGTTAAGTTTGAGCATGACATATCACCCACAGACCGATGGGCAGATGGAGAGGGTGAATCAGATGTTGGAGGATATGCTGTGAATGTGTATTCGGGACTTTAAGAGTAGCTAGGAATAGTATTTGTCATTGGTACATTTTGCGTATAATAACTAGTACTAGTTTACTATTGTCGCAGAACCTTTTAAGTCTTTATACAGGAGACCTTATCGTCTGCCCCTTATTGGTAAGAGGTGGGGGAAAACAATCTTCTTGAGACGAACTTAATTATGGAGATTTCAACAACGATTGAGTTGATCAGGAGTTGTATTTGGGTACCTCAGGACCGCCAAAAGAGTTAAACCGATGAGAAATGGAGATTTTTCTAGTTTGACGAAGGTGATTAGGTGTTTCTATGGCTATTACCCAGGAAGGGAGTGATATAATTCAATAAATAGGGGAAGTTCCCGCCTATATGTGTGGGCCTATTCCTATAATTGAAAGGGTTTGTCCGATTATGTATAGGCTCGCCTTACTAGAGCACTTGCAGATGATTCAGGACGTATTTCATGTGTTGTCATTGAGGAGGTATCTAAGGGATGACATTTCTTACCGACATATAACGTTGGAGGATATAGACTTCCAACTAAATATTTCTTACAAGGAGAGAAGTGTTTCTATTTTTGTCTGTAGTGAGCAAAAGCTTTGGTCAAATATGGTACTGTTAGTGATATACCCATATATACCCTCGGCCAGGCCGAGGGTGTCCTCCACCCGGACGAGGCCAAGATATCTCATCATATATTAGACGACCCTCCAAGGGGCCGACCCCTCATCAGGCTCAGACGACCCCACAAGGGGTCGACCCCTCATTAAGATCAGACGACCCCTCAAGGGGCCGACCCCTCAAGAGGTCGACCCCATCATCAGTCTCAGACGACCCCATAAGGGGTCGACCCCTCATCAGGCTCAGATGACGCCACAAGCGGCCGACCCCTTATCAGGATTAGTCGACCCCTCATCAGGCTCAGATGACCCCTCAAGGGGTCGACCCCATCATCATGGATCGGATGAACCTATAAGGGTATGACAGTACGAGGCCTGCATTAGGCCAGGCTCATTGCCAACAGGAACTTTACCCTCGGCCTCATATCATAGGCTGAGGGTGACATCACCACAGCGCGTGATTTGGGAGATGTGTGGGATAGTGCGCGTGAGGTTCATATGGCACGTGGAAGACCGTTATAACAATATCCCCCCTCACGTGAGGGAATATTATGTCATCATTAAGCATAGGTGGCACCTCCAGGTGTCAATAGGGGATTGGCTAGATCATAACTGACATGCACCATGCATGCTTGGGGGTACACTACACCCCCCAAGACCTATATATACTTATCACCTACAAACCTAAAAAGGTATCGATAATTGTAACCCTAGCTAAAATTCTGCATGTACACATAGTAGAGAGAGAGGGAGCTTATGTTCATTATATCCAAGGCCATTAGTGCCCAGACTTAGTGGATCACACACTCATAGTGGATGTAGGCCTAATTGGCTGAACCACTATACATAATTGTCTTATTCCTCTTATACTCATCCCCTTTTATACACTTACACGCATATACACCTCTATGGCTGCCATTGTTAATAATATTTGAGCTCATCATCACTTATCTGGGGGTGCTAGATTTTAGCATCATCAGTTTGGCGTCATCTGTGGGAACGAGAAGTCATATTTTCCTTTATACAGCTTGACCTCACCAGGCACTCTGGTGGTGAACCAGATCTCCCCCTTTTATGGAGTTGTTTCACCATTGAAAGAGACCCATTAGGGTTTTGAAGCTCTTCAGCTCTCTATAGCTCAAACATATGGCACCGGAGATGCCACCACTACCTCTTCCTCCACCGGATAGTGGAGTAGGACCCAGTTCCAGTCAACCACCACTTCAGTCTGAGATGGTTGATGTGGCGGCCGCATTAAAGTCTCTGGCAGCAAGCCAGCGAATCATGCAGGAGCAGTTTATAGCTCTAAGCCAAAACATAATAAGACCATCAGGGGTCTCACCTGAGATGATTACTCCGGTAGCATCTCCAGGGAAGCATGAGGCCAGGGGACCACCCCAGTTGCCACACAAAGACTTGCCACCTCCACAACGATGGAGGGATGTTGCTGACCCCCAGCGTCTATGCCTAGGGAGGCAAGGAAACCCTTGCCCTGGGGATAGGTATGATGATCTGGAGGGGAAAGAGGCCCCCATAGAGTGCTGGGAGCCATATGAGATCTCCAACAATGTTCTGCGACCTCTTCAGGAGAGCAGAGGAAAGGGTGGAAGGCAAAATCCTGACGATCGCCCGAGGGTCTTTGCTTTTGATCGTCTGAGCAGGGGGTCGACCTAGTAAATGACCTGCGAGAAAAATTGTCCAAATCAAGGAGTGCTGCAAGGTCCAGAAGGGAGGCAGCAGAAGGCTGACCCCAAGGGGGCCGACCCTAAGGACAGGATGACGGTTAAGGGGAAGTAAACAACCGACACAGGCCTACAGCGACACAACCCTCCATCCACCTCAAAGAGGCGGCAGGGGATAACATCGGCCAGGTCGACCCTATAAGGCCCTCGAATTACTCGATCCAGCGACTGGAGGATAATATTGGCAATATTATGAAAAGACGAGATCCTTTTCAGAGAGGATACTCCATATGCTCACCCTTTGTGGTGAAGATAGTCAACTTCCCCACGCCATTCAAGGTCAAGCCACCAGCGGTCACCCCTCGGTATGATGGGGGTACCAAACCTATCCACCATATTGAGATGTACCAATCAGTAGTAGACATATAATCTATCTCAGATGAGATGAGGTATCGTGCCTTTTCTAGCACTCTAACTGGGGCTGCATATGTCTGAAGAAGACCACACACCTGCTTTATGTTAAGCAGGGGAAGAACGAGAGTCTAAGAGACTACATAGCCAGATTCAACAAAGAAAAGTTAGAGGTTGAAGACTATGAGGAGAGCATAGCCATGACCGCTCTCATTGGAGGACTCCGGAAGGGGAAGGTATTATGAAAGCTTGCTGAAGACCCTCCAAGGACAATGGCTGAATTGCTGTCGATAACAAGAAAGGTGATGAACATCGAAGAGGCAATGGCCGCAAAATACGAAGATGAAAAATAAGTCACTAGTGGGGGTAAGTACCATAAGAAGAACAAAGAGGGGAAAAAGAGGTCTACAGACGACAAGTTCACTGATTACACCCCTTTGACGATCATCTGCGAACATATTCTCAATGAGATAAAGATTGATCGGTCCCTGAAGTGGCCTGAGAAATTGAGGGCAACCCCTCACAAGAGGAACAAAAACCTGTGGTGTGAATTTCACCAAGACCATGGCCACGTAAAAGACAAATTCTTTTCTCTGAAAGATAAGATTGAAAAAATGTTAAAAGAAGGGAAGTTAAGGAAGTACGTTGACAAAGGTGCCTTCAAGAGGGGCCGAGGGTACGACCCCAGAAAGAAGCGAGGCGATGCATGTAGAGAAGGTCCTCCAAAAATAGGGGATAACCCTTCTGATGATGAAGACGACCTTGACCTCCCTCTAAGAGACGACCACGGCCCTGTCAAGAGACTTAATATGATCTCGATCGATGTGGGAATAATCTCCGGGGTCTAGCAGGAGGAGGGTCAGAGGTCACCGATAGGAAGGGCTATGTAGCTGAAGCCAAGGCAGTGACAAAAGCTGTACACTCAACCTTTGTTGAGGCAAAGTCAGAAAAGAGGAAGAAGGTCGATATGGATACTCTGATAGTGGGGTTCTTAAGAATGGACTTCAAAGGCCTCTTAACCCCACATGACGACCCTCTCGTCATCACTACTAGGGTACATGGGTGCGAGGTGCCGAGTATCCTAGTCAATGGGGGTAGCTCTGTAGATGTGATGTTTTGGCCGTGCTTCAAAGCCTTAAGCCTCAGCCGTGCTAGACTCATTCCATACCATCACCCATTGATTGGGTTCAGTGGGGAAAAATTTCATCCCCTTGGAGTGTATGAGGCCGACGTTAGGATGGGAGATGAGTGGCCGAGATAGCTTGCCAAGAAGGCCAGCTTCTTTGTGATGGATGAACATATCTTCTCGGCCTACAACATTATACTGGGGCGAGTAGCCCTCAAGGGGTTTGAAGCTGTGTCGTCTAAGGTCCATCAGATGATTAAATTTCCAACCCATTACGGGGTAGGGGAAGTCCTGGGAGACAAAATGACAGCGCGAGAATGTTATTTTAATTCCACCGAAGAAAGAGAGGTGCACAAGAAGGCAACAAACACTTATAATATTAACACTCTCGACCCCAGGGATAAGAAAAAACTCAAGAAAGGAGAAGCCACAGAAGAGGTAGAATCCATCATCCTCAATCAGGATGAGCCGAAAAAAACCGTCCAAGTTGCCAAATCTCTGAAGGTAAACATAAAAGAAGACCTCATCAAGCTTCTAAGGAGAAGACAGAGTGTCTTTTCATGGAGTCACACAGATATACCGGGGATCGACCCCAAAATTACGAGTCACAAGCTTAACGTGGTAGAGGGTGCAAAGCCAGTGAAGTAGAAGAGGGGAATTTATTCTCGAGAGAAGTGTAAAGTCATTAGGGATGAGGTCAAGAAGCTAGAAGATGCAAAGTTTATCAGGTAGGTCATCTATCTCGAATGGCTGTCCAATGCAGTCATTGTCCCAAAAGGCAACGAGAAGTGGAGGATGTGTGTAGACTTCACAGACCTCAACAAGCATTGTCCCAAAGACAGCTTCCCTCTCCCCCACATTGATCAGATGGTAAATGTTATTGCAGGCCATGAGCTCATGAGCTTCATAGATGCCTATTCAGGGTACAACCAGATCTTCATAATCCCTGAAGACTCGAAGAAAACAACCTTCATTACCGATAAAGGGACATACTGTTATAGGGTCATGCCCTTTGGCTTAAAAAATACGGGGGCAACGTATCAGTGCCTTGTGAATAAAATGTTTCAAGACCAAATTGGTAAGTCTATGGAAGTTTATGTAGATGACATGCTGACCAAAATTTTAAAGGCTGAGGATAATGTGGCCGACCTCGAGAGGACCTTTAACATAATGGACAAGTACCGAATGAAGCTTAATCCAGCCAAATGTGTCTTCGGGGTTGGGGCAGGGAAGTTCTTGGGGTTCATAGTCAACCAAAGAGGCATCGAGGCCGGTCCTGAAAAGATAAAGGCCCTTATAGAAATGAAGACCCCGAAGACCATCAAAGACGTTCAAAGGCTCACAGGGCGAGTGGCTGCTTTGAATAGGTTTGTGTCCAAAGCTACAGACATGTGCTTACCATTTTTCAAATTCTTAGAAAGGCTTTTAAGTGGAGCGAGGACTGTGATGAGGCCTTCAAAGAGATAAAGACATACTTAAGGTCCCCTTGTTGTTGTCACGGACGGTACAGGGTGAACGATTATATGTGTACCTAGCCATCTAAGAATCAGCTATCAGCGTAGCCATTATGAGGTAAGAGGACAGAGTACAAAAGCCAATGTATTTCAATAGTAAGTCACTCCAGAGGGCAGAGAAAAGATACCCAAGGATGGAGAAGTTAGCCTATGCCTTGATCCATGTATCAAGAAAGATGAAGCCGTACTTCCAGTCCCATATAATGGTCATCCTCACTAACTCTCCTCTTAGGCAGGTCTTGCTCAAGCCAAAAAAATCAAGGAGGCTAATGGCTTGGGCTATAGAGTTGGGAGAGTTTGACATTGTATATCAACCAAGGATGGCCATTAAAGAGAAAGCGTTAGCATATTTCATGGCTAAATTTACTTGGGAAGATGATGAGGCTGAAGATGAGAGCCTCGAAGAGAGAGATACACGGCAAGGCAGAGTTGTTGACTCACCCGCAGAAAAGGCGGGGACAAGCACAACTAGAGAAAAAGTGGCCGAAAACGAAGAGGGAAGATATCTTTTTAGACAGGGGTCCCTCACTAAGGGAAATTTCTCGGAGGAAAAGACAGTGTGGAGCCTCTTCGTTGACGGGTCCTCTTGCGAAAGCGGAAGTGGGGTTGGATTAATAGTATCTGCACCAGACGGTACATACATCGAGTACGCCCTAAGGTTCAACTTCAAAGACTCCAATAACGAGTCTGAGTATGAGGCTCTGATAGCGGGCCTCTCGTTGGCTAAGTCTCTTAGTATCTACCAGGTCTTGGTCCATAGTGATTCGAGACTAGTGGTGAATCAAATACTAGGAGCCTACGAGGCTAAGGATGAGAGAATGGCCAAATATCTTGAAAGGGTAAAGGCACTACTGAAGAGATTCAGAGAAGTAAAGTTTAAGAGGATACCTAGGCTTGATAATGGCCAGGACGATGCACTTGCTAGGCTAGCCTCAGCAACTAGGACAGATATCAGTAGGACAGTCCCAGTAGAAATTTTTCTTCGACGAACGATGGATGAAGAAGAGGGAACACTTGACTCTTTCTTAAATATCAACAGGGAAGCTTAGTGGATGGACCCTCTAATCAAATACATTAAAGAGGGGGAGATGCCAGAAGCAAAACAAGAAAAGAAAAAGCTGAGATATAGAGCTGCAAAATTCACTGTCATCAGAGACACCTTGTACAAAAAGGGGTTCTTGCTACCATTACTCAGGTGTGTTCACCCATCTGAAGTCCCACACATCTTGCAAGATGTGCACGAGGGGTCATGTTCAAGCCACATTGGGGGCAGGTCTTTGGCAAAGAGGGTAGTAACCCAGGGGTACTGGTGGTCGTCCTTGGGGATAGATGCCACGACATATGTAAAAAAGTGTGATAAATGTTAAAGATTTGCCACCATCCCTCACCAGCCCCATCAGCCTCTTACCTCCATTACATCCCCATGGCCATTTGTAGTGTGGGGGATCGACCTGGTAGGACCCTTGCCTAGGGCCATCAATAACTATCGGTTCCTCATCATAGCAATTGACTATTTTTCAAAATGGGTGGAGGTGGAGCCAATGGTAATGATCACCGGGTAGAAGACCTTCCAGTTTATCTGGAAAAACATTATATGCATATTTGGTCTCCCCAACACCCTCATTTCGGATAACGTGACTCAATTCAAGAATACATCTCTAGAGAAGTACTGTGAAAGGGTGAGTATCAATTAATTCTTCTCATCCCCAGGCCGACCTCAAGCCAATGGGAAACAAAAGTTATAAATAGGACAATCTTAGACGGGATCAGGAAGAAACTTAAAGAGGCAAGAGGAAGATGGGTTGAGGAGCTGTATGTTGTGCTATGGGCCTACAGGATGACGACAAAGACCTCTACCGGAGAAACCCCGTTCATGCTGGCTTATGGCTTAGAAGCCGTCATCCTCACCGAGATTGGGTTTCCTACTCACAAGGTCCAAATGTATGACCCCCAGAGAAATGTGGAAGAGAGGAGACTTGACTTGGACCTGATCGAGTAAAGGAGGTAAGACACCGAGATAAGGCAAGCCACTTGCCAACAGAGGACTACAAGGTTCTATAACCAGAGGGTGAGACAAAGGCCAATCGCAGTAGGGGACTTAGTCCTCAAAAAGACTTGGTAAAATCCTAACAAGCTCCACATAAAATGGCATGTCCCATATAGGGTCATTGATGAAGTTGTCCCTGGAACCAATAAACCAGAAAACCTAGAAGGGGAACCCTTTTCCAACCCCTGGAACGCAGATCATTTGAAGAAATACTATCAGTAGTTTGTAACGTCCTATTGGACCGCAGTTGTAATGAATGTGTTAGTCCAATAGAACACTTAGAAAGTTAATGAGAATGTCACATTGGTCCCTCATTTTGTGGTTGATTAATTCTAGTATGATTGGGGTTATACTCATTAAAACCACCCTCGGCTATGATGAGGGAAAATGGTGGGGACGACCCCTCATTTACCCTTAAGAAAGACGATGGGGACCTGAATTTTTAAACCATTAAGTTGGTGGGAAACCACCCTCGGCTATGATGAGGGCAAATGGTGGGGATGACCCCTCATTTACACTTAAGAAAAACGATAGGGGACTTAAAATTTAAACCATTAAGTTAGTGGGAAACCACCCTCGGCTATGATGAGGGCAAATGGTGGGGACGACCCCTCATTTACCCTCAAGAAAGACGAGGGGGGACTTAAAATTTTAAACCATTAAGTAGGTGGGAAACCACCCTCGGCTATGATGAGGGCAAAGGGTGGCGACGACCCCTCATTTACCCTCAAGAAAGATGAGGGGGGACTTAAAATTTAAACAATTAAGTTGGTGGGAAAGCACCCTCGGCTTTGATGAGGGCAAATGGTGGGGATGACCCCTCATTTACCCTCAAGAAAGACGAAAGGGGACTTCAAATTTTAAACCATTAATTTGGTGGTAAACCACCCTCAGTTATGATGAGGGAAAATGGTGGGGACGACCGCTCATTTAACCTCAAGAAAGACGAGGGGGGACTTGAATTTTTAAACCATTAAGTTGGTGGGAAACCACCCTCGGCTATGATGAGGGAAAATGGTGGGGACGACCCCTCATTTACCCTCAAGAAAGACGAGGGGGGACTTGAAATATAAAACATCATTAAGATTGGTGGGAAACCACCCTCGACTATGATAAGGGAAAATGGTGGGGAAGACCCCTCATTTACCCTCAAGAAAGATGAGGGGGGACTTGAAATTCAAAACTATTAAGTTGGTGGTAACCACCCTCGGCTATGATGAGGGAAAATGGTGGGGATGACCCCTCATTTATCCTCAAGAAAGACGAGGGAGGAGTTGGTGAGATTATTAATTTAAAACATCACAAGATAAGGCATACAAGAGACAAGCATAGAAGATAGCAAGAGGTATTATATTACAAATGTTATGCTTGTTCAACAAAAATAGAGTACAAAAATATTGGTTACAGGAAGAGGGTATGGGCTACAGACAGCCACCCTATTGAGCAACGTCGGAGGGCAATATTTCAACGTTAATTATGGGGGTTTATTCTATGACCAAGAGAGGCCGATCCTCAAACGTGTTGATACCATCAATGTGCACTTGGGACTCCACATGGGCCAAGGCCTCAGTAATTAGGAGGTCATCCAGCTGAACTGCCTCAAGGGATAGGCGGACTAAAGAGACATCATTAGCAAACTTAAGGACGACCCACCGACAGTCCGTCTCGATCCCCCTCTCTAAGTACTCAAGACCGAAGCCTTGAAACTCGTCTGAGAGTTTTTAGGCCTCCACATCATCGGCCTCGGCTTTCTTTACTGCCCCCTCAAGCTCAGTCTTGAATTGAGTCCCCAATTTGATCAAGGCATCATCCTTCTCTTTAATAAGCAAGTCCTTGGCCTTCAAATCTTCATCATGCTTCTTCGTCAGCTCATCCAGGACCCTTGAAAAAAATCAGACACATCATAACACAAAAATATTAAGATGTTCAAGTAGAAGAACGATTCTAAAATCCTAACTGAAGTAAAAATTAGAAATGTCCCCTCATATGTTGACCGAACGTTTCTCTTAATTTTACTTTGTTTTCCTGCCCTTTGATTGGAAATGCATAAACATTCAAGATCGCTCGATAGGAAAAATAGGTTGAGTGATCTTATAAATTCAACACATTAATCATTTCCAACTTAGATGCAAAAAACATACTTAAATCGATGCAACTTCCCAGTAGTGTAAAAAATGAGTCATGTCGATTTAATGTGGTTCAACTATGTGTGTAATGAATGATAGTTTCAAATAAGAATTTAGATACGAGAACATTTTCAATGTTAATATGCCCCTAAAAATAAACACACCTGTCCCGACCTGCTAATTATGGCCCCTATTTCCATTTGTTTCAAACGACAGAATCCGCAGATGATAAAAAGCAACTTAAAATCTGCACTCCAGACGTGCTAATAAAAAAATTAAACTTAAATCTAAGGTCTGAGAACTATTGTGAATGCCAATGTATCAATTTAGATAAGAACTGGTAATACAATAATCGTATCTAATAATAAGTCAGAAATCTCAGCTAGGGTTCTAAAAAATCTGGCCATACAATATCGCCAAAAGGAGGGGCTACAAATACCAAGTTCTTTCATGATTTCGGTTAAGGAAAGAAGGTCCAAGTTAATGATTCGTACAGATATAGATGATAATGCAATGTGATTGACTGATCATGACGATATAAATAATGAAGTTGTGGAATAAACACCAACCCTTACAAAATAAATTCATCTTTTTAGACGAAACCCAACACTCGCAAACTCAGCACATATGGGTTTATAGTGTCTTAGAACACTACAAAATAATAAAAACAATACATTTTTTTTAAAACATGAAATTCTACTATGTTAACATGTAAAGAAAATAAGAAAAAACATAGTTTTCTCCTTTGACATAAGTTTTTGTCATCATCAAACCATAAAACTATAACTTTGCATTGCAAAATTTAATTTAAATTCCATTAAGGGTGACCATAACTTTGTGCTGAGTAGCTTCATCACGGTGCTCGCATAGCCTAAACCATTAAAAACTAAACCTGAAATCAAAACCTAAACCATTAAAAACTTAAACCTAAAATCGACGCTTAAACCATTTGATTCAGTAAAGAAACCTTGGTGGTGGTTCACAATTTCAAAATTAAAGGAGCCAACCTATGTCCTTGCCAAAAATTTAGACGGATGAAAACTTCACTGATGGTGAACACTTCATGGTCTATACATTCATATTCTCTAAACACTTCGCAGTCTAATACAGTAAAATAAAATTAAGAAGTCATAAAAATTCTAAGTAACAGAGTAACCGAAGTTCAATTGAGAATGTAATAATTAACTACAATAAACTTAATTTTCTTAAATACTAAGGCAATTTCAATTAGAAATTGCAATTTGAAACATGATCTTTGAAATTGAAATTGAAATTGTATAAAACATGATTATAGTTACAGTTGCAATATGGACCTGTAATATACAATCTCTACAAAAGGAGGTCGTCTTCAGCTGCTTTACATTCAATTGCAATAATAATGAAGTGAATTGGATATGGTATAAATACCTGATTAAGGCCATCTTCAGCGGCTGTACATTCATCAGGATGGGGTCTTAGTGCCGTTTGGAGGATCACAGGTACACTATGAAGATCCATATTTAATTAATACCTAGATACTCAAAGATGAAACAAAGATCTAGTCATACCAAACTAATCTACCCATATGACTGACAACTGCTGGAAAAAAATAAAATAGATTGAACATCAACTTTCCTCAGGATGATTAAAAACTCAAAATAGCTGCCATATGAGTCATAACTGCTATATGGAGGATTAAAAATAAAAATATTTATAAAAATTTAGACCCAAAATAACTAAAATATGATAAATTCACTTCAACGACAAAAAGGAAAGAAACCATATTGAATACGATTGTTAAAATTCACTTCAACAACTAAAATATGATGCATCTCCATTAACTCATTAATCTTAAACACAACTCTATCAAGCTGACATACATGTTCAAGACTAAGCTTGCTAGAACATCATATTGAATACGTGTCTCAAATCCAAATTATGTCCGCGTGGGTACCTGAGATATAAGTTAATAAAAATATTCAATATATTGAGTCGTGATCCATAATATAGAGAAAGAACAATTTCGTGAATAAATTTATAAAATATGGGACTACTCAGAGTGTGGTTATGACTAAAGATAGTATATTAACACAAAAATCAAAATATCACAGTGTAATGTTTTGTAAAAAGACCCTATTAGACCGAATGGAAAAATGAGTCATGTCTTAAATAATGATGATTGGTGTAAACATATCACACATGTAAAAAATTGAATGTATAAAACCAAACTGAAAATGGGTCATGTTCTAACAATAATCTCGTTAGCAAGTAAATTAAGCCAACAACTTTAGCAATGATCTTGTTAAAAATATGTAAAAACTTACTTATTTTACACCATACTTGGTGCCTACTTTTCAACAACTCAGCACTGCTGAATCAAGATCAGTACATAGAATATGCATTTGTTCCTTCTGCCTGCCCACATTTAAATTCATAGTAAGCACTCCATCAGCAAGTTTAATAAAGAAACTTGCATGTAACTAAAAGGAAATGGATACTACTGTAAAGTTCAAGGAATATTGGTAGCAAACATGCAGACTGGACCAAATGTCCACAATATTACTCATCAAAACAGTAATGATATAAAGGATAAAAATTACCTAGAGTTGTAACATATGGAATGAAATCAATTTCGTTACTTTTTTCATGAGTTCTAATCGAACATAGAGGAAAATTTCACTGGGTTTAGGTAGTTATTTTCTTTCTTGAGAACGTCTTGAGCAGAGGAAGCGCTCATGGAAGCATCACTATCATCATCGACTTGGCTATATCCTGATCAATTGAATCAAAATCACTCTTTTCAGAAGGCCCATTTGCAATAGATGCTACAAAAAAATAGTATGACTAAAAATATACTCAGGTACGTCGTATGACTAAAAATATACTCAGGTACATCCATAAAAATCCAGCAATATTATACCCGACTACATAACCAGGAGGTAAGGTTAGACAAAAATTATCCATGACAACATTGGACCCCATCTTAACTGCCAAAATAGACAATGAAATATAGTTAGAGAAATAGAGGGAAATAGTACCTAAGAGCAAAAACACAAAATAAAACAAATTACCCAATACTTTTGCAACATTAATTTGAAAAAAAAAATCCCCCAACATTAATTTGAAAAAAAAAACAAATAATTAGATCTCCAAAACAAAACCTCCAGAAAAGGGAAAATAAAAGATCCAAAATTTTCAAACCTTACCCCGTCAATCAACATCAAAGATCCCCAATTTTCAAACCCTACCCCATCAATCAACATCAAAGATCCCTAATTTTCAAACCCCAATTTAAACCATATAAACCTACAAAAAAACTACATATCATAAGTAACAAAATAAATTACATTCAAATTCTAATCCATAATAATCAAAAAACAATAGTCATTAAAACATCTGGGTATAACAAAAAAATCGAATACCAAATAAATACAGAGGCAACCCCTCGTAGGAGTAAAAAATACCTCACTAAAGAGAAAAAGTAAGACCAAAACCCACATTCACACTACTTTAGTCCATAATGATTCTACCTATTTCATTTTAAACAACATCATCACATGTAGATCTGAGAGAAAAAAAAGAAATGAAAAATTATTTGGGTGCTTGGATGGTGATCCAAAGAAATAAAACCGTAATATGATGGAATTTGTGTTTTCAATAAAAAAACAAAATAATAACTCACTATAGTTGTTGTACTCCATCTTCAGGTTTCAAAAAAATGTTTAGAATGTCTGAAGAAAGATGACAGAGAGAACATGTCTTCACCTGCGATTTCAATGAGTTCATAAAAGAAAGGGAGCAAATGTCTAAAGAAAGATGACACAGAGAAAATGTCTCGAGCCTCGTTCTCTGATTAGGAAGGAACGTGTGTGGGCCTTGCACTTACGATATTACCCCTCTTTTTGAAATAAAGTGAATGAGGAGAAAGAAATAAAGGGTGGGAAACGAAATAAAGGGGGGGGGGGGGGGAAAGAGGAAAAGGAAAAAGAGGAAAAATTAGGTGTATAAGCAAAGATGCTTCTCACTTGCCAAATCAATCTGAGGCGTTCATTTCCTACCTTGGTGGATCCATACCAACCTCTAATTAAGTTATCCACTTATGGAATAGTGAAAACCTTTTACTCCTTATTATATATACTAGCGGAATACCCGGGCCTAAAGGCATGGCAAAAATTCCCAAAGTATGTAATTGTAAAACGACAAAAATTTCGTTTCCCAATAAAAAAAACCAAATTCACATATAATACGAAATATACAATATTCATCAATCAAATTCACATTGTGCCTTATAAATAAAGTGTCAATTTTTTTTAAAAAAAAGCGCATTATCTCATTTGTTCATTGGACTATCCATCCTACTTTAGGGATAAAGACAAACACATAAATATAAAAAAATTCCAAATTCATCTAATAAAAGCTTAAATGAAACAAACTTCTTAAAACACATAATATCAATTGAGGTCGAACCACACATTTCACTATAATGATTGTCCATTGTTTTCAACATGCGACCTGATACAAAATAAAAAATATTGTTAGTCAATTGAAATAGCTAGTAAAATATTATGGCCTAGTTTGGCTGCGCAAATTGTTTGATTGTGTAAATTGGTTCATTGTGAATTAGTGACTTGCAAATGAGTGAATTTGAAATGAGTTAAATCCAATTTTACACGATGTTTGGTAATTTGATATTAAAGGTTCTATGAAAAAAAGATAAAAATATATACAGAGAGAGAGAGGAGGAGGGAAAATAGAGAGAGGGGGGAGAGGGAGAGGGAGAGGGGACATGCACTTTATGTGACTCCTATTTTTAATGGATTCATTTCACGTTTTTTGTGGAATGATCCAATTTTCGATTTTACACATGAGCTAAAATGGGGCAATTAATGAATCCTTTCATTAATGAAACCAAACACAATTAATGGGTCAATTTGTAAATTGATCAATTTATTAATGATCCAATTTACAATTTTAAGACAACCAAATGGGCCTTATATAAATCGCGCTAATTATTAATTATATAGCAAACACAAATTGTCGCTAGCATGTCGCTAGAGAGTTCCCATAGCTCATCAAATAATAACATATTAATATTAAACTATGTGCTTTTATGATAATGTTAAACTTGTGTTGATCACCATATTGTATGCGGATATGTAAATATTATTAAACATGGCAATCAGCATATTGTATATGGATAGTGGCAATATAGCCATTCGTTGTTCCCTAATTAAACAGTGGCAATGTCATTGAGTAACTTTAAAAATTCTGTCTAAAATTGACACCGTAGAGACATGGATATGAAAACATTAAGAACCTTACCAGATACCAAATATCATTGAAAGACTCCAATCTTGTTGGGACATCATACTATCTGATGTTATCCTAGCTACAAAGTTCTAATGAAGAAAGAACTAATGGAAGAAACAAAAATAAAACATATAAAATACTGCAGACAAACCACCGAATTTATGATCTACACCACTTGAATTTATAAATTCCAACACAATGAAAAGCTCGCAATTTGTAACTATAAAAAACAATAATCACCATACTAACACTACAGAACAAACCATTCAAGAATTTGGAAAAATATTAACATTTTGAACTTCTTTAATTTACTTATAATCACACATTCTCAGTTTTCTTCATGTAATGCAATACTACTTTTACTTTTATCAACTAAAAGCATAATGAATACTGAACACATGTAAATTCATACCTGTAAGAAGAGCTACAGTTCAACCATTATTCTTGGTTATAACCATTAGTTCTAAAATTTCCTCCACCCAGCTCAATACAAAACTTAGGCAATTGACACCACCACTGACTATGTTTCTTCCAGCCACACCGAAGAAATAAACCCAATTCATCAACTGACCCACCCTTTTACGTCCACCTTCATCCCGCATAATTCCTCTGTGTAACATTTAACCAAAATGATAGAGAGAAAAGGAGCTTGACTATGATTTAACGAAATAGAGCATTTATGAATAAAAAAAGTAGCATCTATACCTTATCCGACTCATTCACTCTTCTATCATATCTGAGCCATTCTTATAAGGTTTTGCATACATTAATTTACATACATATATATATAGAAAAAAGCATCATTGATTTAGCCTTGGTTATAACAGAAAAATGCGGACACTATATTTTATGGCATGTTTCGTTCACCATGCCTTGAACGTAGTGTCTCAACTTTGGATATAACTGAAAACACAATACATGATTATTTGATGAACATATCAAATAAAAAGAAATACAACATATAAAATACAGATGCTATGGAGTGATTAATTTATTAAGGGATTTTTCAAAAATTTTGTGGATAGGCATTTGAAGTATATAAGCTCCGACATGTTATTATAAAGCCCTGGAATACTGTACCAACTACTGAGAAGGAGCTTAATATAAGAAGCCAAAACAACTTAAATGTAATTTAAATTGTCCATTGAAATCGAAGTCAAAACAGTCACCTAAAAATAATATGCATATCTAATAGAATAAAACCATGTGGATGTTGCATATCAATATACAGTTGGGGTAATAAAATATTAGGCAGATTAAAGGAACACATCTGATATCCTTGTACTATTCATTCTAAAGAGCATTTTTCTAATGAGGTCGAGACCATTCGAATAGATATTTAGGATCATAATTTCCAGATCCTTCGGGGTCCACTTTGGATAGGCTGATTTAAAGTCAGGTAGAGAAGTCACTCAACGCCATGTCTGCTCAATTGAAGTACACATAGATTATGGACTTTAACATTAGCTCTGCACAAGCGCAACACACTTAACATCAAACACTCGCATATATAAGATCAATAACATATAACAAATGATATTGAGAATAACTATGTACACAAACTTGGCACTATTTACGCAAACATAATCTTGAATGATGAACTTTCACATGACACTTTCATCAATGACATAATATCCCACTTGATTATCAAGTGTCAAAAAAATGAACATAGCAAAGCATCATTTTTTTTATTAAGTTTTAAGAGTAGTAGCCTACTTGTAGCAAAATCCAAGATTTTCACTCTTAAGGGAATTAGAGTTTTAGCTTTAGTATATTATTTCTTCTATTATTGATGATCGAGAGAAGCGAAACAAATCTCTTGAAATCCTTAACACTTCGTTGGCACTAATTTCACTACTCACCTCGACTATCATCATTTCCAGTCGTGGAGAATGAGAGAGTAAGAGGTTCATAAAAAGCATTTCAGCCCTCAAACCTTTCATATATGCTATTTGCACGTTTTGAAGTTTGTCCAATGTCTTGTCGATGCAGTTATGGGCCTCCAAATAAGTTAGAACTGGTTCAATGGCATTTTCGTGTGTTGCTGAGGCCGATATCTCCAAATTCTGCAAGTTAGGGGAACTTTCGAGAAGGCAAAAGACACATAAGATCTGGTCCAAGTTATAAAAGTCAAAAGTAAATAACCGAAGCTGATTCAGGGTGTCAATTATCGTTGACATCAATTTTGGACAGTACCTGCAACCAAAAATTTAAGTGAATAATCATCCAAACAAAGAATCACAACTCTTGGAATATCGCCAAGAAACTTAATTAGATTGACAGTTTTACCCTTCTTTGTAATTTTTTCTTCTTTACAAAGTGTAATACATACCACAATCAGGTTTATATTGCTCTTCAAACATTCCCAATCGAATTTATGATTGTCCATGATAACAATCCAACGCAGTTTTGGAGAATGGATTTTTAAATCCAGTGCAATTCGTTAAGGATAGAACTTTAATGAATAGAAAAAGATATCAAGTTACTCAACTATCTGCTTCCCCATAATTTAATACTTAGATAATATGTTGACTACATCCATAATAGGTATGCCAAAATGTCTGTAAAGCATAAAAATACATCACAACATTAGTTAGTGAAAAAATAGAATGGGAATAAGTAGCTGACTTGGACATCTGAACCTTTTCCTCTCGGCTACCAATTGATCCAGTTGACATCTATTCTAGTAGCTTTCTTAGCCTTATCATATTAGATTCAACCCTCTCATTCTTATTTTTCTCCTTGTTTTGATCATCATTATCCTTTCGAGTAGTTAATTACTCTGCATATGTAGTATATTACTTCCCGCACAACTGCTAGAAAAGCTCCAGATGTCGGAATACCGCCTAGTGTAGAACAACCACTCATGTAACAGATGATGAACAAAAAAATTATTTAAACTAAACCTTTGGCTAAATTTATTTTTCCCCTACATCCGAGTCAACAGTGTTGCAACTTGGCAAGCTGATATCTCCCGAGGACAGGTGTGTAGCAGGATTGTCAAGGTTAGTAGATTTCTCAGGTGCAACATCAAAATGGGATGAAACATCGCTTACACTGCTGCAAGGACATGGGTTTCTCTTGGGGTGAAACCTCATTTTGAAAATGGTCGACTTGTGTGGGTAAGGGAATTTGAATTTCTTCACTATTCTCCTCAGTCGGTACTGCCTGTAAGAGTCTTGAAAGAAAATTCAAGGCATGTGTCTTCCCACAACTTAATAAATGGGATCAATTATGAGTCTTGTGGTTCTACCTTCTCACCATCCTGAATTTCTGGAGAAGATTGGTCCTCTATAGGAGGTTTTTCTATTTGCTTTGTCACCGGCGTTTTTGGTTATTATACTGTAGCAGCTCAGTCCAATACAGGCTTTTTAGCTTCTTTTCTTCCGCCTTCTTAGTTGAGGTTCTTGAATAGTTTGTTCTTATCGAGTCTTTTGATTTTCTTTGCCTCATTCCCTTCCAGTTTCTCTTTTGGAGTAGTTTGGTCATCTAAAGGTTCCTCAATTTGCTTTGCCTCTATCCATTTTGATCGTTCTAATTTGCCTCCTTAATATAGTTGTCTGTTAAGACGGAATAATAAAAGATAGAAATTTTAAATCTAAACAAAAAAATACAGTAGTTTAAAGTTGAAACACCTTGACAGTTAAAGAAATTCCATGTTTACCTTGATGATAGATATCCACTGAATCCATAGAGAGAAAATGCAATTCTCTCAACACTCATAATTATATCCAAGACCATGGAATGTGGACACTTAACGCTATAAGATAACCAGGCGGAAGATAAGATTCATATAAATAAAACATTTAGCTTCAGCAAATATTAGAAAAGAAGGTTCAACAAAAAAAAGAATAAAAATAAAGTCGTACAATATTTCTTTACCTCTTTTGACCTCCGCCTAATTTCGTGCATGAAACTACTAAAACTCAACGATGTCGACACCATCAACATCCTCTCTGTTAATATATGACCCTGCATCCAGGATAAAACTACGATGGTGATTAACTCGTCAAATTAATGAGTTGTACTCATAAAGAATTTCTCATGTTCATCATAAAAGTATGACGCTGACAACATATGCATTCGAAATAATAAAAATAGAACAAATATAAAAAAAAATTAATAATAGAACAAAATATTAATTAGAACACCATTTAACGTTGCATATATGTTGTTGTATGCATATATGTTGCATATATGCATATATGCATATAGCTTCTGCACGTATGCATATATGCCGATGTATCATCGAACAACATGTTTTTTTTCATCTGATGTTGATCATGCTTAAAATGCCAGGGATCGTACGAATATATCTTCCACTAATGATTTATGTGCACAATCATGGTCTAGTACAAAGAAACATGTGACTGCAGCTACATCCATGCCCAAGCCAAAGGAAGTAGATACCATGCTTATTTGGCAATCATGAAAAGCCCTAATGCATATGAAGTTACAGATATAAAAACCGACTTCCATGCTTTCATATCATGAATCTCAAATACCCCCTACTTGAGATCATCAACTAGCCACTTCTTCAGTCTTTATCTCTGATTGAAGAGCCTTAAAGTATTGAATCGTTTAGATCTGTGTTTCCAAAAATCAGACAGTATTCATTAGTTTACCACATCTTTAATCGTACTTCAATATCACACGCAACAGTCAGATTCAGTCCAGATATGCTCATGTGATCTCCTGCTTTTGTCACATCTACAGAGCTTTGGGCACTGGTTGTTGAAACAACACTTGCTTTAACTGAAAATATCTTTGAAAGACGGCACTAGTTGTTGAAACAACACTTGCTTTAACTGAAAAGATCTTCGAAAGACGTAGTTAAGTTATTTTCATTTTCTCTAGTGTTGCATTATCGTGCCCAACAATTGGCCTATTTTAGTAACATCTGGTCAAACCACATCAACCTGAATCAAATGACTGAAAGAAGAACAATACAAAGGAGATAAAATGACGTGAGGCTTGTACAACAATTCTCCTTTTGGATTTATCATGACATGAGGCTTGTACCCCATGCTTACAACCAATCTTAAGTAAGAAGGCTAATCAAAGTATAAAAACTCAAAACCCAAGAAAAATTAAAGATGATTTGCTACTTACAAAGTCCACACATATTTATTGGAAAAAATAAAATGAAAAGAAAAACATGAAAAGAAATAGGGAAAAATAGAACATTAAAAGAACTCTTCTTTCTTTTCATTTTTAAATTTACTATACCCAATTGTTTTATTCATTTGATAGCATACAACAAAGAAATAGAGGAAACAAAGCCCACAGAGTTCCAAATAAACAAATGAAAATTGCAACTAACTCTCCACAATAAATAAAAAAGGCGACGGAGGTAAAAATAAAAATTCAGAAAATTTTAGTACCTTGTATTGTCTTCCTCACATAACTATGAATCCCTCTTGACCATTTGTTTGATACAACAATAATGATGGTTCAAATGAGCCCCTGTTCACTTGAGCATTTTTTCTAACAGCTTCCATGCATTCAAAAAGTTCATAATCTTTCTAGTCACCAAAATCAAACGCCAATAAGACCCAATGAGAGATAAAGAGAGGGGCGGGAGAGGGTGTAGCAAGTTTAACAGAAGCATTAAACTCCAACAATATCAAAATCCTTACCAAAGCTGTAAAACAAATATTAAAAACCTATTTTTTATTTTATAAACTCCTTACCAGAAAATGATATTTCAAGTTCAAATCTACTAACCAAAATTTTAATTAAACATGAGATTGAACTATTGTATGTTGTTCAGCATATCAAATAGAGGTCTTCAGCAAAATCATTCACAAAAAAATCAGAATGAAGAAGGGTTTTAGAAAAAATTGAACATAGATCCTCGAAATACATCCTAACATATAGAAGGTTCTTTCAAAAAAGGCTCTTTAAAAAAAATCATCCATTAATTGCTAACAATATGAGAGAGATGCAAAAAAATAACATTTGCAAGGTTACCTCACGCGATTACCTCAGTTGTCGTGATGAAACCATTGCTTCAAAATCTTAGACGCTGGAATGAAGAAAAATAAAAGGGAAGATGTGGGTTTGATTTTGATCGGGATATGGGTTCGGTGAGAGGAGAGAGAGAAAGACAGTATTCTTTGAGGGATTTTTAAGATTATTTTTGTACTTGTATTTGTCAAGTTACTAATTTAGCCCTTGTTTTGAATTGAAGTAAGAGGTGGAAGAAAATAAGAAGTGAGTCAAAAGAGGGGGAAATCAAAAATAAAGGGGTCAAAGAGTAAAATAAATTGAAGCAATCTCAACCCTTCATTTTTTGCCTTGTTGGTTAAATCATGACCCCTACTTAGCTTATGAACTTATTGAATAGTGATAACTATTCTACTCCTTATTATATATATATATATATATATATATACACACACACACACACACACACACACATTTGGCTCGGGTCCTTATCGGATCGGAGTCATGTATATCCAGACCCGATCCATTAACTAATCGAGTAATCGGGATAATACAATTTGCTCATATCCGTTAATTTGGATCGGATCTAAGTCTGGTACGGGTTCAGATCCGATCCATTGACTACCCTAGGTGGCACCAGTCACCCAAAATGGGTCGAAATAGTCCAGAATACATACCCCATGTGTTATAACAAGGTTTCGCGGGATTTTTAGACGTAGTATGGCCCATATGGTGGAATATTAATCCTTTTATGCCTAGGGTTTAATTGAAAAATGGGATTAGGGAATGATTAAGGGGTATTTAAGGTTTAGAGAGGTGGATGACAACTTAAATTTTGGCCTCTACATATTTGTGATTAAGGAAGAGCTTAAGAGAAGATAAGTAGGAAAAAAAATAGATAGAGAACCTTATAGAAGAGAAGTAAGAGCCAATCTCTTGATTCAAATCATTCCTACATAGTGAGACTTCATATTGAAATCCCTAAGGAAAGTATTTACTTTCTTTATATTGAAAATTTTGTAGTTAATTATATCCATAATTGATTAAGAACAATTCTGAGATTAAAAGATTAAAACTTTGAAAATTAGTTGAAGAGAATTAAGTTGTGTTTAATCTCTAACCATAATTGATACTGAATGATGATGAATATGTAACAATTTCGTTATTTAATTTTTGGTATTATGAGTAAGAACAGGCAGAACATTGGTAAGGTGATTGAAATAATGAAATTTCAAGGTTTGATAAATTCTAAGTTTTTAGAATTAATTTATTTTTAGGAATCCTTGTGTTGTGATTATGGAATTTGGTATATTTTGATCTTAGAATGCTTATGGGATATGTTTAGAATGATGGGAAATCAATTTGGGGTTTTAGGAGATTTAGGACCTCAATAAAAGGGTTTTATAGGGGAAAACCCAAGGAAGAAGGCGATTGGTAGCCCAGAAACATAACTAGTTGACTGGGGCAATGAATCGGTTTTGTTACCCAAATTTGTTTCAATCTACCAAGAAAATCGATTCGATTTACTAGCCTGTCCAAATTTTTGTTAGGAATAATTTTCACATGTTAGAGCTCGGGGAATGGGAGTTTGCGTCACCGGGGTATAGTGGGACTACTGCGAAGTAGAACCAGTTCACTGGGGTAACGAATCGATTTGGTTAACCAAATTGGTTTCAATGTACCAAGAAAATCGGTTTGGTTTTCTGGCTTGTCCAAATTTTTGTTATGAACATTTTTGACATGTTAGAGCTTGGGGAATGGGCGTATGCGTCACCGGGGTATAGTGGGACTACTGCGAAGTATTTCCAGTATTTGGTACTTGTGTTAGGACAACGGTAAGATGGGTTATAGTGAAATGAATTAAGAATTCACGTGAGTGAACACTTAATTATATAATCGAAAAGTCAGTTCGAACTTCGAGATTTGTTAGACTAGTACATTATTGGATTTTTGTATTTAGTTAGTACTTTATATACATACTTATTATGGGTTACCTCTCTCTCTCTCTCTCTATATATATATATATATATATATATATATATATATATATACACACGTATGATTGATGTCTATATGCTTGAACATACCAGCTCGGTAGTGTTATCGTTAAGAGGCTGCGGGAGAGGGAAGTCCACCCTAGCATTGACCGACAACTGTTGGATCGATTTTCCTAAGTTATAGTACTGTTGCATGGTCACTATACATATGTGAATATAGGTGTTGCTTTGGAGACCACTTGGTGAGATCTAGTATTTTGCAACCCCCAGACGTATTTTTATGACCGTCTCCATTGTTTGTATTTATGTTTGGGTTTGGTGGTGATATTTTAACCCAGTGGCTCCATGGGATGCGTGATATGCCTGGAGCCCGATAGAGGAGAAGGAATGCATCCGTGAGGTCCCGACTCTGGGAATGAGATTATAGGCATAGATCGAGTGATATATATCTATGTAGTTCTTGCATATCTATTTATAACATGAGTGTAGCTATGTTGTTGTTGTTGTTTTTATTATTATTATTATTATTATTATTATTATTATTATTATTATTATTATTATTATTATTATTATTATTATTATTATTTTTATTATTATTATAATAATAATAATAATAATTATTATTATTATTATTATTATTATTATTATTATTATTATTATTGTTATTATTATGTGAATACCTTTTTATAGCAGGTGTGTAGCTTTGTTATTATTTATGAATGTATACCTACTGAAGTTAGTATATGCTTAGATAATGGTGATTATTAGCGGTACGGTATTTGATATAGGTTATTATCCTAGTTAGACTGGGTAGCATAATTAGGATAATGAAATGTATGCGTTAGGTGCGCACTATAGATGAGAGGTGAGGACAAGTCTCATGTGAGTGCGGTTAGTGAATTAATTATGGAAGTAATGCACTGTATGTTTTTATTTAAATCACTTAAATACTTGCAAAAATATTTTCAAACATTTTTGGTCTTTAACCTGCTGGAAAATCTATTTTTTTGTTTTTCAAAACTTCAGGTGTGTAGAAGCCACATGAAATAGCCGGATTAAATATGTCATGTCGTTGCGAGCAGTAACTGTGGATGTTACGAGATTGATTTAACCGCATTAGCTTCTTTCTATCTCGATAGGATTCTATTTCATTTCCTATATTTTCCTTTTGGGTGGGTTGTCCATAGTTTGATAGGAATGTTACTTGTGTCAGAGATATTCAGTATTCATCAGTTTTCATTTATGTTGGATGGTTATTTTTAGTGACTGATGGTTTATTTGTTTAATAGTTATTCAATCATTTTATTGTGGTTTTTTTTGTTTAATAATTATTTCGCTTGTCGCAACATTGATGCTCAGAATGAAATCATACTGAATTCTTGTTTATAAAGAATTGGTCACCCGATATTCAAATAAGCGGGTTGTCACAATAGTCAAGTATATTTGTAGTGGTTAAGAAGTATTTACCCACCATGTATTAACACAAAACAATTAGTCTATGATGCTTGAAACACAATTAACCGATAAAATCAAATTTAGATATAAAAACCATCTATGTGGCGTAAAATCCCCGAAATGAAGAATGAAGGTTTCAATGGGCTATGGAGGTATGTGGCTTGATTAAGGATTTATGATCGAAAATGAATTAACTTGACTACTCATTTATAAAAAAACGTAATTACCATTAAAGAAAAAAGAGAGCAAGAAGAACATAACATATTAAGATACTTGAATTAAAAAGGTGATAAAACTATTGTATTCGAACTTAAAAGAAAGCATGGATGCAAGTTACCAATAGAAAAGAGGCAAAAATTATACTAAAGAAGAAGAAGAAGAAGAAGAAGAAGAAGAAGAAGAAGAAGAAGAAGAAGAAGAAGAAGAAGAAGAAGAAGAAGAAGAAGAAGAATTAAACCTTAATTAACTATAGGATCACTGTTGATGTAAAAAACTAGATTGCTCTAATTTTTCAATCACAGATAAATAAATAAGACAAAGATTTTTAAAGTGGTTCGGCTAGGAATAAAGCCTACGTCCACTGTTATGTTATTGCTGAGTGTTTGTGGAATTCTTGATTACAAGATCTCTCAAGAAATTCCGGTCCCCTTGAATGAGGGTGATACAAGGTATTTATAGCCTTGAGGCTGTACATGAAAGGGTCGATACATTAAATGATATACATATGAAAGGGTAATACATTTAATGCCCTTAGACTTGTGCGTCAAGGATAATCATTTAATGAACCAGTTGGACTGTTCGTTATCTGGCAATCAATGCTGTGGCCGAGATGCAGCTCGGACCGTCTGAGTAACTCGGGTATGTTGATCTTCCTGGTATTCAAGAGTTCCTCGGAGAGGTATGTTCCTCGGAGAGGTATGTTCCTCGGAGCCTGTGAGTTCTTCGTAGAGGTATGTTCCTCGGAGCCTGTGAGTTCCTCGGAGAGGTCTATTCCTCGGAGCCTGTGAGTTCCTCGGAGAGGTCTGTTGTTGCCATGTAGATAGCCAGGTGTCTTCGTATGATTGGTCCACGTCAGCAGATTAAATTTGGTATCAACAGAAGCCCCCAATGCTTCATGCTTGATGGTTTACTTGAAAGGATGGAGTATTTTATTTTGCAGTATTGCTCGGTGCTCGTGAAATTATTGATCTACCTTCTTGATTTGTTGGACATAAAGGGCACTATCTCCTGGACGACATATGATGCCGTTTGTAGCTTATCATAATCTTCAAGTATGTTGATTGGTTTGTTAGCCGACCTACTGCATTCTGTGAGCTAGTGGTGGACTTTGAAACATTTTCTTACAACTTCTTCTTCGATGTTGATCGAGACAGTAGTAGCAAAGATCTCAGTGATGTAGATGCTGATTTTAACTTCTACCTCCACTCGGGGGCGAGCAAGAGGTTTTCGGGGATGAGCAAGAGCTGCTCGGGGACGAACAAGAATTGCTCGGACAGACCATCTGTGATGAAGATCAGAATGCTGAAATATCTTAATTTCATAAAATTTCCATTATGCTTTGGATGATCTTCCTGCTGGCGAGGAACCTGTTTCAAAATCAGAGGGAGAGAAACCAATAGAGTAGGAATCTCAATGTAATAGTTAGTACACAATTTAATATCAATGTAATAAATTTGCATAATTCATTTTGAATTCAGTGAAAGAATTTCATTTTTGTTCACAAATTTGAATTTGCTATTATTTTGTAAATATCAAACACATTATTATTTGTGCTTGCATAACAATATTGTATGGTTCATCGACCAAAAAAGTTACAAGTATTAGTAATGTTGCTCGATCACTTAATAATAAAGTAATGAGTATAATTTATTCAAAGTGTTTCCAACCAACCAAGGTGGATAAATAATGTTTGTCGACCAACTACAGTTGATGGGTTTTTATCCCCGACCATCCATACTTGGTATAGTTTGGAATATTTTGTTCTTTAAAGAACTTTTTGAAATAATGTTACCTCCTGACCAACATAAGTTGTAATATGAGAGTATATTTTTATCTTACCAACCGTAATTGATCATGCTGGTGTACACTTTTTGGCTCCTTAAAGCTTTTGGCTCCTTAGAGCATGTCCTCCTAACCAAAGGAGGTTGGCTACTTATAGCACTTTTGCTCCGTAGAGCGCTCCGGAGAGCTTATCCTCCTAACCAAAGAAGGTTGGCTACTTATAGCACTTTTGCTCCGTAGAGCGCTCCGGAGAGCTTATCCTCCTAACCAAAGGAGGTTGGCTACTTATAGCACTTTTGCTCCGTAGAGCGCTCCGGAGAGCTTGACTCCGTAGAGCATGGCTCCGTAGAGCATGACTCCGTAGAGCATTCTTCTTGGTTGATCCTGTAACATCCACAGGTTGATCAGCGAGCAATGTTTGTTTCTCGGGAGTATTAGGAATCCTCCCAACCATTTCTGCATTGCATCCTGTAACATCCACAGGTTGATCAGCAAGCAACTTTTGTTCCTCGGGAGTATTAAGATTAGTAAACTCCGCTATAGCTTGTATTAATGGCATGTCGGCATGCATGGTATGGGCCTGGAAACACAGCCTCCTTCTTCTACTTGCTTTAATTAATGCCACTGCCAATTTTTCCCGCTTTGGGTATCTGATCTTTGCACCTCTTCTTTCATTTTTGGGGATCGCAACCCTAACAGGGCTTTGATCTTGTCTGGATTTGCTTCAACGTCTCGCTGGTTGATGATGTACCCGAGGAACATTCCTTCTCGTACTCCAAATGTGCACTTCGTCGGGTTGAGTTTCATTTGATAATTATCCAGTTGATCAAAAGTTTGACTCAAGTCAACCAAATGATCAGCAGCTTTCTTGCATGTCATCAACATAGACTTCCATACTGCAACTGATTTTCTCGGCAAAAACCTTGTTCATCAGCCGTTGTTATGTCTTCAGGTTTCATTTTAATCTAGTGTTAGCCAGAGTAAGTATCCATGAGCAACTCGTGTCCCGAGGTAGCATCCACTGCTTTGTTGAGATCGGTGAAATCAACACACATTCTCCATTTATTGTTTTTCTTCTACCCGGCAAGGAGATCTAGATCTCTCTTTGGCTCGGTCTTCATTTCCTCTTGTGTAGCTTGATTCTTCTCGGGGCTGGATGCTCTTCTTCTCGTATGTCATGTCAATAAGTGGCTCAGCTTCTATCCACTTAGTAAAATAATCTACTGTGATGACGAGGTATTTGAATCTTCCTCGAGTCGTCGGCAATGGTCCAACCAAATCAATCCCCATATGGCAAATGGCCAAAGGGAGTTATGGGTGTCAACAATGCTTTTGGAATTCTTCGGATGGAGGAAAAGCGTTGGCACTTGTCACATTTCTTGGCATAGGCTTATATAGTTAGCTCTCATCGTCGGCCAGTAGTATCTCTGCGTCATCACCTTTTGCAAAAGTGTCCGACCTGCTACGTGGGCTCCACAGGACCCTTCATGGATCTCTTTAACCAATTCTTTCACCTCGGAGGAATGTACACATCTTTGCAAACCTGCCATAATTCCTCGTCTATACAAAATACCATTAATTAATACATACCGAGCAGCTTTAAACTTCCATTTCTAGGCAGCGAGATTATCCTCCGGTAATTGTTCCTCCTCAATATATGCTCCGACTTTCTAATACTTCAATTGGTATCGTTCTTCGCAGCTCGGTACAAGTAGCTGATGCTAATCGGGCCAATGCGTCTGCTCTAGCATTCTCCATCCTCGGTGTCCTCACCAATTGAATAGCATCAAATTCTGTCAATAACTCCATCACCTTTGCATGGTACTTGACCATCGACTCTCCATTCACTGCATATATTCCCATCATTTGATTCAATTAATTGAGAATCACTGAAAACAATTACTTGCTGTGCCTCCATGACTTTCGCCAAATGAAAACCTGCTATCATAGCATCATACTCAGCCTCATTATTGGAAGCTTTGAATTGGAATCTCAAGGCATACTCCATGTCAATATCATCTGGGGTGTTTAAAACAATCCCTGCTCCACAACCAGCTGTGCAAGATGATCCATCTACATATAATCTCCATGTAGGTACCTCGTCTTCAAATTTCTGGTCTGACAGAGTTCCTCGGGGGAATACTTGTCGCTTTCTTTCATCATGTCGTGATACTTCTGAATACACCTCTTGAATTTCAATATACCTCCTGAACTTCAATATTCCTCCTGAACTTCAATATATCTCCTGAACTTCAATATTCCTCCTGAACTTCAATACACCTCCTGAACTTCAATATTCCTCCTGAACTTCAATATATCTCCTGAACTTCAATATTCCTCTTGAACTTCAATATACCTCCTGAACTTCAATATTCCTCCTGATTAGTCGGGGTTGAATTTGATGCTCGACTGCATGATGATATAAGAATGTGCCACCAAATGAACAAATATATCTGTAATATAAGCCCCCAACTGTGGAATGTGAACTTTGAATGAGATTTATCGACCAATACCAACCGGAGTTGGATTTTATCTACCAACCGGAGTTGGATTTTTTCTACCAACCGAAGTTGGATTTTATCTACCAACCGGAGTTGGATTTTGTCTACCAACCGGAGTTGGATTTTTTCTACCAACCGAAGTTGGATTTTATCTACCAACCGGAGTTGGATTTTGTCTACCAACCGGAGTTGGATTTTATCTACCAACCAGAGTTGGTGGTAATTGATAATAAATGATGAAGACTTCCTCGGAGCTGACCAACAGATTGTTGGGAATAAGATAATATAAATACTGGAGACCTCCTCAGCGCTGACCAACAGATTTGTTGGGAATAAGATAATACAAATGCTAGAGATCTCCTCGGCGCTGACCAACAGATTCGTTGGGAATAAGATAATATAAATGCTGAAGACCTCCTCGGTGCTAACCAACAGATTCGTTGGGAATAAGATAATATAAATGCTGGAAATCTCCTCAGCGATGACCAACAGATTGTTGGTAATAAATATAATAAATGCAGGATACCTCCTCGGCGATGACCAACAGATTGTTGGTAATAAATATAATAAATGTTGGAGACATCCTTGGAGCTGAATAAGATATAATAAATGTTGTCGAGCTCCATGCTGAAATGAGAATAGAATATGTATCCAAATAGATATAAAGAATAATTAAAAATAATAAAGTGCCTCGCCGATCAGTCGAGGTAGAATCATATAATGCCGAACAAGAATAAGATCTTTCAGAACATAATAATATGGCCGAGAATGTTGTCAGGCCTGAATATAAATAAGAATTATCCGAACGAATGTTGTAATTCTCCTTAAAGCTGAATAAGTATCCTGTCGAGGCATAATTGCAGAATGCCGAATAAGAATAATATTTTCCAGAACATAAGAATATGGCCGAGAACTTTGCTGGGCCTGCATATAAATAAGAAGTACTCCGACCAACTTTCCGTTGGGGGTGAAATATAATAAATGTTACAGTTCTCCTCAGAGCTGAATATGATAATAAGTATCTCTCCGTGCGCCATGTTGAGATGAATATAGAATATGAATCCCAATGGATATATAGAATCATTTGTGCTGGAGCAGATATCTGGGCCCGAATATAAATAAGAATTACCCCGACCAACTATCCGTTGGGGGTGAAATATAATAACTGTTGTAGCTTTTCCTCGGAGCCGAATATATATAGAGAGAAGAAATTTTTCGAGTTCCATGCTGAGATAAATATAAAATATGAATCCGAATGGATATAGAATAATTTGTGCTTCAGCATTTGTCGGCATTGAATCTTGTGCCTGTAAAAATTAATAATTTGCTCTACCATATGTGTAGGCTGAATTGATTAGTCATGAGAATAATTTACTCATCCAATCAATATATGATATGTATCAGCATAAAAATTTCAAAATATGAAATAATATGTTTTATGCCAAATGTGTGTGAGATGGATAAATTATTATCAAATATGCATCATAAATAAGACGTAAAGTTTTTTTTTTTAATCTCCAACAACTAATCAGGTATTAGTTGCTGTTTAAAAATATTTTTGGGGTGATCATAAGTTAAAGAAAGACTTAAGCCCCCTGCTTGTTCCCAAGCCGAACTCGTGTTTAAAGAAATATCAGGGGTGCTTAGCATTTTTTAATATCCCAAGATTTTACTGTTGCCGACAAACAACATGGATGTTGCCGACCAACATTTAAGGATATCTCAAATTATAAAATATATGGTTGGATGACTAGAATATCTCGAATCTTGAGATCAAAAAATAACATTCAATGTAAAATTTAAGCCTTAAGAATGTTAATTAAATGAATAACTATATAATCCAATAGATCACGTGATTTCGACAAAGAAACCTTGTGATGTGATGAACGAGGGGCCAACATATCAAATTTGTGCCCAAAGTCTTGATATGGTCATGATTGTTTTACTGATCCTCTTTTACAAGAGGTAGGTAATGATTTTTCAGGTGAGAGAAAATTATTTTTTTATATTGATCCCTTCCTATTCCCAATTTGGAGAGATAAAAATATGGTGAATGATCGAAATTATTACCAAATTTATATAAAAAATCAATCAATTTGACTTTATTGACATAGATGGAAGATGAACCAAATTAAGTATATAATTCATGAATGCAAAGAGTCTCAAACTTGAAGAGAGAGAGAATATATATGGGTCATGATTTCCATGAGAAGACTTTTCATTGTCTTTAACCTTTTCCCATTCTTTTATTAAAAATATGCTGGGAATTTGAATAGACATCAAAGATCTTACAAAATTTATTTCAAAATCAACAATGAAAATGATTAAATCTTACCACCGTCATATATATTGGCATATGTAATCATTTACAATATTTATTTCATGATATAAAATTAGAAACTTGAGAATCAAGCAAAGAATTATGATTTATGAAATCTACTATTTTTCAGATTTCTAAATAAGAATTAATCTAACAGTTATGATTTAAAAATCATGAGATGCAACATTTTGCAGATAAAAATTGGACAATAAATTTATGTATATAAACATAAAAATCACGATTCAATCAAAAGATGTATGTATAATTGATCATACGTAGAGAAAATAAAAACTTAGCTTTTGGTGGAGAACAACGCTTGTAACACGTTCCCACAGACGGCGCCAATCTGTTGATGTAAAAAACTAGATTGCTCTAATTTTTCAATCACAGATAAATAAATAAGACAAAGATTTTTAAAGTGGTTCGGCTAGGAATAAAGCCTACGTCCACTGTTATGTTATTGCTGAGTGTTTGTGGAATTCTTGATTACAAGATCTCTCAAGAAATTCCGGTCCCCTTGAATGAGGGTGATACAAGGTATTTATAGCCTTGAGGCTGTACATGAAAGGGTCGATACATTAAATGATATACATATGAAAGGGTAATACATTTAATGCCCTTAGACTTGTGCGTCAAGGATAATCATTTAATGAACCAGTTGGACTGTTCGTTATCTGGCAATCAATGCTGTGGCCGAGATGCAGCTCGGACCGTCTGAGTAACTCGGGTATGTTGATCTTCCTGGTATTCAAGAGTTCCTCGGAGAGGTATGTTCCTCGGAGAGGTATGTTCCTCGGAGCCTGTGAGTTCTTCGTAGAGGTATGTTCCTCGGAGCCTGTGAGTTCCTCGGAGAGGTCTATTCCTCGGAGCCTGTGAGTTCCTCGGAGAGGTCTGTTGTTGCCATGTAGATAGCCAGGTGTCTTCGTATGATTGGTCCACGTCAGCAGATTAAATTTGGTATCAACAATCACTTTGAATTATCGCAAACCATATTTAAACTTAAACCCAATTTTGTCACTTATATAGTCAACACCCCAAAATCAGTTGTTCCGTTAAAGGGTCATGAGTTTCTTCTATGTTTTTACAAAAATACCCTCACAACAGATTCCCTGTGTCTTTTTCCTCCTCACACCTCCCTCTCTCGTGTCAAAAAAATTGAGAATTATTTTTTTTAAACTGAAAAAATGCCAAAAAATTATTTGAAAGCTCTAGAAATTACAAAAAACCCCAGAAAATGCTTTAAAAATTAAAAAAAATATAGAATTTAATGAAAGCATAAAAACTATAGAAATTACGTTACAAAATATACATCCGTATTTATTAACAATTTTTAGTTTTTAAATTTAATAAATAAAACGTGGGATTCCTTTTATTTTGATTTAAGTCGTGTTGATATTTATAAAAAATAGTTTTTTAGTTTTACAAAACAATAAAAAGTGTGGAAGAACGTTTGGTTTTTATTTAATTTCTATTAATATTTATGAACAATAGTTCTTTAGTTTTAAAAAACTTTTTTTAAATAAATAAAAAGTGTGAAATAAGTTTGGAGTTCAATTTAATAAGTGTTAATATTTATAAAAATTAATACCACAACCTTAGTTTCTTATTCTAAAAGCATGGGGCAATGTGAAGATACTGAAATAATAGCCCATTAAATTTCTAACACTAATACTAAATTTAAACTCAAGGTCGATGCCATATTTTTGGTTTGACTAAATAAATTATAACATATAACTATGAAGAGAAGCGAAAGTTCAAAAAAAAATTAAAAATTAATAAATAAAAATTGATAGAAAGTTGTGATTTTTATTTTATTCGTATTAATATTTAAAAAAATAATTAAAAAAATCTATTTAGAATTTTCTCGAAAAGACAAAAAGTGAAAAGTTTTATTTTTATTTCGTTTGTTTTTAATATTTTCAAACATCAGGTTTTTAGTTAAAATAATATTCTTAATAGCTTTTATGGTACATTACACCCAACCCACCTAAAGTATCTTGGATTTACACAATAAAAATACCGGGTGATATGACCTCGGGACTATACTCTCCCTGTATTAACTAGCTAGGTGATTCACCCACATTGCGCAACCTCCTATGATATCACTAGAGGGGTATGCATTCACAAAAATATCTAACACCAATATTTATAAAGCTCACAGGTATATATATACACTATCACCTATACCATATATATATAATTATTAATTAAATTCAGCTACCCCTTCCTTAACTCCCATAGCACTAGCCCATAATACTTGAGTCTATCTGCCGACTGTATATCTATTTAATTTCACGTCCATTAAATAATTTGCGTAGCTTCACTTTTTAAAATACCCGGACTCACCCAATCAGCCCGTGCTTAAACATTTACGAATTAAAGGCGAGCTCGACCCACTTTCAGATGAGACATCCGAAAGATAACATACCCTGCCTTGAAATAGCGAACACTATAGCTTTATTTTAACCCACACTATTACTCAACCCTTGCTAACCTGTCCATACGTAGGATAACGTCATACTTGAATATAATCTCTCAAAACGAACTAATCTACTAAAATATACCCTCTCAGTGCCACACCCGCTCCCCTACAGTTGGAGCTAAATAGATCCCCTCTACTAAACGGTAATTGTATGCAAACTATATTACTATTAACAATATCTCTGCTAAACTCGTTTTATGCAAAAACCTAGTGTTAACGAACTACTGTGACTCGCTAGCATCACAGAAAACAGCCCTCATTCATCTTGGGATAAAACTCATACTTTCAATTTCGGATAACACCAGTAGTTCGAATGGTTCCTGGACATAACACTTTTATCCCAACCAAAGAAAAAACTTCTTATAACAGTTGACTCTATTAGGCATCTCGATCCTGTCCCCTAACTTGCCCCAGACAATATTGACACAAGTAGTCCTACTCGTCCCATATAAGACACCTCTATGTGTTATCCCCCTTTATCTGGCCCCACTGGCCATGTCAAGGTCATCCTTCCCCCGGACCTGGTAGTCTCGGCTCCGATTACTTCCCACATTGTTCTCTTGGTCCTATCGACCCTATCGAACATACTACTGGTTTTCACAGTTCCGGTTGGATTAACCGTCACTAGATAGGAATTCCATCAATCGGAATGATTTAAATGGGTCATTTACTGGGTATCCCCCTGTGATGCCTCACTAGCACTGTTAAATCAAATCTTACCCATTGACTCTCTTGGATACCTTCTCATGGAAGCATTGATGTAAACTTATAAACGTAACACCTTGACATCGGCACCAGTCATCCTAGTCGTATTTCCCCATCCATGCTTGTATATTCTACCTACGAGTTTTGTTCTCAGTATCCACCTTATGGGATACGAATTTGGCTAAATTATCCAATTCTCCTTCATGTCCATCCACTATCCGGTCCTTCTGAAACAAGTACTGAAAACTCCTTTTTCTTTCTATTTCAACAGCTGATGAGAGGATTTGTGATCAAACTGCACCCCAAAACCCTCTTTATTAATGACATCTCTCCATGGTTCTGGTGACTGACTCCCATCACTACAACGCTGCGTATATGAGTAAAAAATTTAAATTTTTCACCCAAAATTTAATTATGGGTCTCACTGCACTCCACCCCATTAATTTCCTTTGGATGATCTCTTTTCGTTGGTCCATCACACACCCTCTGTGCCCCGTACTCTTACAGATGTCTCTTCGTAAGTGTCCCTCCGACTCCTCCTTTACCGATTACTCTGGGTGAGTCTAAATTGGCACCACCATCTTCTACAAGGGTGCTTATTGAAGCTAACACTCCCTAGAGATTATCCTATCGCCATCTACCTGGGTGATTTGTATCGTGGTCATCGTTCTCAGAATATTCTATGGCTTCTGCTCAGCCTCTACTCTTGTAGTCCTTATAACGGCCCTCGTTGGTCATCTCATATTATTCGGTGTATGTAGCCCTCTCAAAATCAGCTATGAATCGCATCACCATACTCAATAGTAGGAGAACGTAATCTTCAAACACATGAATATGAATCCAACAATCCTAATAATTTGGCTTGATATCAAATAACTCTTCGCTAAAACTTAAAAAGTCGCATAGAACCTATAGACACTAGAACCTCATGCTCTAATACCATCTATGACACCCCGCATACTTTAATCACGGGCGATCAGTCTTTTATCAAAATAAACAACATTTGGGTCATTCTTATCATCACTGCTAAAAACTATTTAAATTACAAACCACCAATGTAAAATTAAGTCGGTGTCAAATTTTATCTTCTTATTAACTTAAAAACATGCATAAATAAAGCTAAAATAAATTAACAAACCATTCACACACAATAATAATTAGAACAATCCACGATAGATCTATAAGTAAATAAGATCGAATAAACTATCGGTTTCTAAAACAATTAATGCAACTACAACTTGAGATAAATAAAATGAAATCTCAACACATTCTGATAAATAAACTAATGTAATGAAGATTATGAACGGGAAACACACGTAAAGTAAATATTGAAATACAACTCCTAACTTGGAACAAATAAGCTGAAGCGTTTAAATCAAATCATGCAGCCTCCACAGTGTTGCAGTTACGCATCCCTGGAAAGAATCCTCAAGCTGGGCGTCCTTGTGACTGGACACAAAAAATTGTTTTGGAAAATATTTTGACACCTGTCAGAGCCTAAGAAAACCTTTTTGAAAATATTTTGTAGGTAATTAAAATGCCACAATTTAAATATGTTTGAACACTTTCCATATTTAAGCTGGTCTGGCACTCTCCTGAGATATAGCTCACCCCTTAACTAATGTGCACACCTATATCTTGCCTTATAAACCAACTAGTTATGCTACCCCACCTAACTAGACTTGGTACACCCTTTCTATCTCGCTACTCTAACCCGAGCATTCCTTACTTTGATTTATAAGTTGTTCTACTCATTAACTTATTTCATCATTTCAATTCGAAGTACTTATATAACTTTCAGAGTAGTTATATATGAAACACATTCATATATTATGTATATATCCCGTATATAATTATTTACTCATATTATATACGTACTAGCATACTAAAAAATTCACACACATGTCATGGATAGTAACCATCCTTCCGAGTTATAACTCATTGGATGCTTGTTTCTAAAATACTATCATCCCATGTATGCTCACTCTAACTCGGTAACCATAAATCGGTTAACTTGCATCGAAATAGGTAAATAAAACACAAACGTAGTGGAGGCAGTCATATTTCCCCGAGAGTGAGACAGCATCATACCCAAAATGTCACACCTCAAAAATAAATTACACAATAAAAATATCGGATCATATTACCTGGGGAATACACTATCCTTGCATTCACTAGCTAGGTGATTCACCCACATTGCATAACCTCCTTTGATATCACTAGAGGGGTATGCATTCACAAAAATATCTAACACCAATATTTATAAAGAACACAAGTATGTAATCAAAGACTTGTACATATATAATTATTAAATATATTCGGCTAACCAATGCCCAACTTCTGTACCACTAGCCCATAAGACCTGAGTCTATCTGCTGACTCTGAATCTTTTTTAATTTCACATCCCTTAAACAATTTGCGTAGCTACACTTTTTAAAATACCCGGACTCGACCAATCGGCCTGTGTTTAAATATTTACGAATTTATTTCACTTAATTCGTTTATTGAATTTCTTACCAATTCTCATCTTTATAATTCATTATGTAATTACCGTAGTCTCACCCTACTATAATTCCCGGACTCACTTAATCGGCCCGTATTGAAACCTTTATGAATTTATTTCACTCACTTCATTAATTATACGTTACACGTTTTATCACCTATCGAAACCTAATTATATCCACCGAAAGTCAATAGGAAGTAGTCCCCATCTTTATTTTTCACTAAATGAATACGCCTAAAAGAAACCCCATAGAAACTTTTGCATATATAATTAAATAGGCAAAACTACCCAAAATTAACGATCATCGATCTATCGGATACCAATCTTCTTCCCCGATGTTCTTTTATTCCATTTTTAAATCCCCAAGGTTTCAATATCCAAACTCAACCTCAATCAATAAATACCTCATGTTTATTGCACATATAAACATGTTCTAACACCATTATATATTATCAATTCTCACTGATTCTTGTTAAAACTTCTAGGGTTCATGAATTGTGTTTTTCTCATGTTCATTAAATGACATATCAATTTGATTCTAAAACTCTCAATTCAACAACAATAACTACTGGATTTCGATTCAAAATAATATCCCAACATCATATGATATTAATCTCCCTTAATTAAACATCAATTTCACACTTAAATGTTTTAATCCCCGAAACCCAAATATAACATATGTCACCCTCCCAAAAGCAAATTTTTCAACACATAGTATAATATGAATATGAAATTTTGCTATTCAAATCAAAAGAAAGTTAATTACTTGCCTTATAGGATTTGTAGGGTCTGATTTAACGTAAATGATGATGAACATGACAAGGCACACTCGAGTCGCCCTTGAATTTGGTATCCAAGGCCCTCTCTTCTTCTTCCTTCTCCCTTCTCTCAATTTATGGGGTTTCACTTTGATTTATGGTTGTCCCTATTTCCATAGCTAAGTTTTAATACTCCTAATCCCTAAATTAGCTAATGTGCTAAACCCAAATGTCTCAAAAACTGCCGTGTGGGATCAATTATGACTAGAAAAGACTCGGAACCCAATTACTACCCCCCAGTACACTATTACGACTATCTCTATCCATTAGGAATCAACCATGACATCTAAAGTTCCATATGAGTCACTCTATAATAATTTCCCATCTTGACCCTATATAGTCTACACCGACTCCTGGTGGAGATAAAGTACAGCATGTAAAGATTATAATTCACTATTCACTTAGTAATTATATTCCATAAATATTAACCATTATCTCTCCTGATTAATATTTTAATAAACACATAATAATTAATTCAATTAAATTATGTCAAACATGTAATTTAAAAATACCCAAATTAATTTAATTATAGAAGCTCAGAAATACGGGGTGTTACATTCTTTCCCCCTTACAAAGGAATTTCGCCCTCGGAATTAGGATGTACCTGCGATGAGTGACTTTGGATATTCATCTCGCATATCCTCCTCCCTCCCACGTTGGCTCATCAACATTTTGGTGTAACCCACTGGACTCAAACCAAGGGTACCACCTTATATCGCAGTTTACGCTCACTATAATCAATTATAACCACTGGTCTCTCCTCGTATGAGATATATGGCTATAAGTCGATCTCCTCAAAAAGAACATGCCTAGAAATCTCTCTTGCTTCCTTGGTACCTATTCTACTATGACACGTGGAGCACATTGTAAATTAATAATCAGTGCTTCCATAAGGCCGATCTATACGCAAATGGTCCCACCCTCTAAATTCTCGAAAAGGGTTCCACATATCTCGACGGTAGATTCCTTTTCTTACCGAAATTCCTGACCCCCTTCATGGGTAGGCAACCTCAACAATCCCTGACCACACATATCAGACTTCCAAAGTTCGACTTATGGTGACGTAACTCTCACCATGTTCCTGAATTGCACGAAAATGATGTAGATCCACTCGATCCTTATCGATAGACCATAAATCCTCTCGAGTTCAAGAATTTTGTTACTCCCCACTCTTAACCAATCAAAGGGTGGATGATAAGATATTTGTATGAAGCCTCAGATGGCGTTACGCAATTACTAACTGGTATAAGATATTACGCGTAGCTCTACCGATAGTAATTAATAGTTCTAATCACCCAAAAATCCAGAATATGCATTTCCCGCATCTTTCAACATCTTAGTCACGTTTCGTCTACCCATCGATGTACGGGTAACAAGTAGAGATCAAAATGCAACTCTGTCCCCATCGCATCTTATCACATTCTATTAGAGGTGTAACGGAAGGGTCTCTTCCTAAATCACAATAATATTGGGCGGCACATTGTTCTGGTTCATTTAGTCTCTCTAAGGAAATGTTGGACATACATCCTAATAGTATAAGCCACTACCATTTAATCACAATTATTCCATATCGATCAATCATTTCCACAAACTCGAGGGAACTCCTGACCTCCCCCCGTATCCTTGCCATAACTGCAACCATTAATCTATTACAAAAATCCCAGTTGGTAACCTTTGTCCAACCTTTTTTCATCCGCGAATGGTGCACCTGGAGATAACTTCACTATGTCTCACTCAACAACAATCCCCATGCTTAACGTATCATGCGCTTCGACCATCTTTCAACTCACCACGATTGTGATAGCTCTTTTTGACATACACATAGTCACACTATCTCCTTTCTCTGATGGACTTCAGTCTATAATTCCGTTCTTCTTACATTTCTAATTGCCCCAAAGGAAAACATTCAGTATGTTTATTTCCACATTCCTTCATCCTAAACGATTCAAAAAATCAAACTAACCAGGGCACCCATAAGCCTTATACCCCATACATCCAAGTATAATTATCACTCATGCCTTATTCATAACATACTTCTCTGAGGCTCAGCCTTGCACTCTCGGCGTGTCTATATCATTAAATTATCCTCAGTTACCCTGCTAAAATTGTATTCTCCTCGAGATTTCCCCACCCATCAACTGGTGGTGTAAGATTTTCCCTAATTCTCCCTACACACATGTGTAGTATCTAGTATGCCATCATGTGACCTAGTGATGCACATTTCTCAACTCTTGATATCCACTGGGGTTCATGCGTGGGATGTCTCGCATGCAAAATCCTAACAAGGAAACCCTCCAGTACACTACTTCCTAGCATTATCGTCCATCGAGTTTCGTAGGTCTAAAGCACATAACTAAGATACTGCAAATTATGTCTCTCAACATATAAGTCAAATCATCCACACCCACGTATCTCAAGGCGCATGCAATAAGACGCTCTAACTATCACTAAGTTCTCAGTGCTCAAATGATAATGAGCTAAATCTTTCCACTCAATGGTAAACTCGATATACCCTGAATCACATTAGTACAAGTCCCTACGCACCGAGATCAAATAAAATGAGATAACTATGCTCCCCAAAGTCTCATTTATAAAATTACATAAAGGCGAGATCCACACTCTTTCAAATGAGACACCTAAAAATGACATACCCTGCCCTGAAACAGAGAACATGATGGCTTTGTTACTTCACTTTTTCTCAACCCTTGCTAACCTGTCCAGACGTAGGATAACATGATACTTGAATATTAACTCTCAAAATGAACAAATATACTAAAATATACCCTTTCAGTGTCCACACTCGCCCCCCCTGTAGATGGAACTAAAGAGAGCCCCTATACTCAATGGTAATTGTATGCAAACTATATTACTATTAACAATACCTCTGTTAAACTCGTTTCATGCACAAATCTAGTGTTAACGAACTACTATGACTCGCTTGCATAAAAAAAATGGGCCCCATTCATCTTGGGATAAAACTCATACTTTCAATTTCCAATAGCACTAGCGATTCGAATGGTTCCTGGACATGACACTCTCATCTCAGCAAAACAAAAATCTTCTTATAACTGTTGCCTCAACTACTCATCTCGATCCTTCCCCTAACTCACTGCAGACAAGATTAACACATGTAGTCCTACTCTTCCCATATAAGACACCTCTATGTGTCATTCCCCTTTCTCTAGACCCTCTGACCATGTTGGGGTCGTCCATCCCTTGGACCTGGTAGTCTTGGGTCCGATTGCTACCCCCATTGTTCCATATGTCTAATTGACCCTGTGGAACATACTACTGGTTTTAAGGGTTCTGGATGTATTCACCATCATTTGTTAGGAATTCCATAAATCAAAATGATTTAAACGGGTCCTCTATTGGGTATCCCCCCTGTGTTGCCTCACTTGTTAGGAAACCTTCTCATGGAAGCGTTGATGTAAACATGTAAATGTAAATCCTTGACATCAGCACAGGTCATTCTAGTCATATTTCCCCATCCATGCTTGTGTATTCTACTTATGAGTTTTGTTCTTCATATCCACCTCATCGAATACGAAGTTTGCTAAATCAGTCAATTCTCCTTCATGTTCGTACACTATCCGGTCCTTCTGAAACAAGTATTGAAAACTCCTTTTCCTTTCTATTTCAACAGCTGATGAGAAGATTTGCGATCAAACCGCACCCAAAAACCCTCTTTATTAATGACATTTGTCCATGGTTCTGGTGACTGACTCCCATCACTACAATGTTGCTAATATAGGGAAAGAATTTTAAATTTTTGCCCCAAATTTAATAACGGGTCTCACTGCACCCCACCTCCAATAATTGCCTTTGGATGATCTCTTTTCGTTAGCCCATAGCACACCCTATGTTCCTCGTACTCTTATAGATGGCTCTTCGAAAGATTCCTTCAAACTCCACCTTTATAGATTACTCTGGGTGAGTCTGAATTGGCACTAATGTTTTCTACGAGGGTACTTATGGAAGATACCACACCCTAGTGATTATCCTATCGTCATCTACCCGGTTGATTTCTATCATGGTCATTGTTCCCAAAATATTCTATCGCTTATGCTGAGCCTCTCCTCCTTCAGTCCTTCTAACGGCCCTCGTTGTTCATCTTATATTATTCAGTATACGTAGCCCACTTGAACTCATCTATGAATCGCATCACTATACTCAATAACAAGAGAACGTAATCTTCAAATACACCAACATGAATGCAACAATCCTAATAATAGGGCTTTATATAAAATAAGTCTATGCTAGAACATAAAATTCCCACAGATCATATAAACACTAGAACCTGATGTTCTGATACCATCTGTGAAACCCCGCCTACTTTAATTATGGGCAATCATTCCTTTATCAAAATATACAAGAATCGCATTTGGGTCATTCTCAGCATCACTATAAAAAATTATTTAAATTACAAACCACCTATATTAAATTAATCCGGTGTCAAAATTTATCTTGTTATTAACTTAACAACTTGCATAAATAAAGCTAAAAAAAATTAACAAACCATCCACACACAATAATAGTCTGAACAATCCATGACAGATATATAAGTAAATAAGATCGAATAAACAATCAGTTCCAAAAACAATTAATGCTACTACAACCTAAGATAAATAAAGCAAAATCTCAAAACAATCTGATAAATAAACTAAAGTACTGAAGAGTCAGAACAGGAAACACTCCTAAAGGAAAAACTGAAATAAAACTCCAAACTAGGAATGAATAAGCTGAAGCATTTAAATCAAATCATGCAGCCTCCACAATTCTGAAATTACGCATCCTTGGAAAGAATCCTCAAGATGGGCATCCCTATGGCTCGACACCTAAAATTGATTAGGAAAATATTTTGACACGTGTCAGAGCCCAAGAAAATATTTTCTAAAATATTTAGCAAGTAATTAAAATGTCATAATTTAAATATTCCTGAACACTGTACATATTTAAGATGGTGTCGCACTCTCTTAAGATATAGCTCATCCCTCAACTAATGTGCACACCTATATCTTGCCTTCTAAACCAACTAGTTATGCTACCCCACCTAACTAGACTTGGTACACCCTTTCTATCTCGCTACTCTAACCCGAGCATTCCTTACTTTGATTTATAAGGTGTTCTACTCATTAACTTATTTCATTATTTCAATTCTAAGTACTTATATAACTTTCAGAGTAGTTATATATGAAACACATTCATATATTATGTATATATCCCGTATATAATTATTTACTCATATTATATACGTACTAGCATATTAAAAAATTCACACACATGTCATGGATAGTAACCATCCTTCCGAGTTATAACTCACTGGATGCTTGTTTTTAAAATAATATCATCCCAGGTATGATCACTCTAACTCGGAAACCACAAATCGGTTAACTCACACCGAAATAGGTAAATAAAACACAAATGTAATGGAGGCAGTCATATTTCCCCGAGAGTGAGACCGAATCATACCCAAAATATCACACCTCAAAAATAAATTACACAATAAAAATATCGGATGATATTACCTGGGGACTATACTCTCCTTGCATTCACTAGATAGGTGATTCACCCACATTGCATAACCTCCTATGATATCACTAGAGTGGTATGTATTCAGAAAAATATCGAACACCAATATTTATAAAGCACACAAGTATATATATATATATATATATATATATATATATATATATATATATATATATATATATATATATATACACTATCACCCATACCATATATATAATTATTAAATAAATTCGACTAACCCATCCTGAACTCCTATACCACTAGCCCATTACACCCGAGTCTTTCTGGTGACTCTAAATCTATTTAATTTCACATCCCTTAAACAATTTAGGTAGCTTCGCTTTTTAAAATACCCGGACTCGCCCAATCGGCCCGTGTTTGAACATTTACGAATTTATTTCACTTAATTCGTTTATTGAATTTCTCACCAATTCTCATCTTTATAATTCATCATGTAATTACCGTAGGCTCACCCTACTATAATTCTCGGACTCACTCAATCGGCACGTATTTAATCCTTTCTGAATTTATTTCACTCACTTCATTAATTATGTGTTGCACCTTTTATCACCTATCGAAACCTAATTATATCCACCGAAAATCAATAGTAAGTAGGGCCTATCTTTATTTTTCACTAAATGAACACGCCTAAAACAAACCCCATATAAACTTTTGCATATATAATTAAATAGGCAAAACTACCCAAAATTAACGATCATCGATCGATCAGATACCAATCTTCTTCCCCGATGTTCTTTTATTCCTTTTTTAAATCCCCAAGGTTTCAATATCCAAACACAACCTAAATTAATAAATACCTCATGTTTATTTCACATATAAACATGTTCTAACACCATCATATAATATCAATTCTCATTGATTCTTGTTAAAATTTCTAGGGTTCATGAATTGTGTTTATCTCATGTTCATTAAATGACATATCAATTTGATTCTAAAACTCTCAATTCAACAACAATAACTACTGGATTTCGATTCAAAATCGTATCCCAACATCATACGATATTAATCTCCCTTAATTAAACATCAATTTCACACTAAAATGTTTAAATCCCCAAAACCCAGATTTAACACGTGTCACTCTCCCAAAAAAAAATTGTCAACACATAGTATAATATGAAAATGCAATTGTGTTATTCAAATAAAAAGAAAGATAATTACTTGACTTATTGGATTTGTAGGGTTTGATTTTATGTAAAGATGGTAAATCTGACAAGGCACACTCGAGTACCCCTTGAATTTGGTCTCCAAGGCCCTCTCTTCTTCTTCCTTCTCCCTCCTCTCAATTTATGGGGTTTCACTTTGAGTTATGGTTGTGTCAAATTCCATAACTAAGTTTTAATGCTCCTAATCCTGAAATTAGGCTAATGTGCTAAGCCTAAAAGACTCAAACACTCCCGTGTGGGGTCAATTATGACTAGAAAGGCCCCGGGACCCGATTACTACCCTCGGGTACACTATTTCGACTATCTCTATCCATTCGTAATCAACCATGACATCTAAATTTCCATATGAGTCACTCTATAATAATTTCTGATCTTGACCCTATATAGTCTACACCGACTTTTGGTGGAGATAAAGTACTGCCGGTAAAATAATTTAATTCACTATTCACTTAGTAATTATATTCCTCAAATATTAACCATTATCTCTCCCGATTAATATTTTAATAAACACATAATAATTAATTTAATTAAATTATGGCACACGTGTAATTTGAAAATACCCAAATTAATTTAATTATAAAAGCTCAGAAATAAGGGGTGTTACACACACTTTCCCCCTTACAAAGGAATTTCGCCCTCGAAATTAGGATGTTCCTGCGGTGAGTAACTTTGGATATTGATCTCGCATATGCTCCTCCCTCCTACGTCTGCTCATCAACATTGTGGTGTCACCCACTGGACTCGAACCAAGGGTACTACCTTATATCGTAGCTTACGCTCACTATAATTAAGTATAACCACTGGTCTCTCATCGTATGAGATATATGGCTATAAGTCGATCTCCTCTAAAGATATATTCCCAAAAATCTCTCTCACTTGCCTGGCACCTATTCAGCGATGACACGTGGAACACATTATGAATTTACTATCAGTGCTTCCGTAAGGCCAATATATACGCAATTGTTCCCACCCTCTAAATGCTCGAAAAGGGTTCCACATATCTCGACGCTAGCTTCCTTTTCTTACCGAAATTCCTGACCCCCTTCATGGGTAGGTAACCTTAACAATCCCTGACCACTCATATTAGACTTCTAAACTTTGACTTACGGTTACGTAATTATCACTATGTTCCTGAATTGCGCAAAAATGATGTAGATCCACTCAATCCTTACCGACGAACCATAAATTTTGTAGGGTTCAAGAAGCTTGTTACTCCCCACCCTTAACCAATGAAAGGTCTGATGGGAAGATATTTGTATGAAGCCTCAGAAGGCACCACGCAGATACGAACTGGTACAAGATATCACGCGTAGCTCTACCGATAATAATTAATACTTCTAGTCACCCAAAAATTCAGAATATGCATTTCTCACATCTTTCAACATCTTAGTCAACTTTCGTCTACCCATCAACGCACGGGTAACATGTATAGATCAAAATGAAACTTTTTCCCCATCGCCTCTTATCACGTTTTATCAGAGGTGGAATGAAAGGGTCTCTTCCTAAATGACAATAATATTAGGTGGAACCTTGTTCCGGTTCATTTTGTCTCTTTAATGAAATGTTGGTCATACATCCTAATAGTATAAGCCACTCCAATTTAATCACAATTATTCCCTATCGATCAATCCATTCCACAAACCCGAGGGAAATCCTGACCCTCCCCCCTAATATCCATGCCATAACTGGAACCATTAATCTATTAAAAAAATCCTAGTTAGTAACCTTGGGCCAACCTTTTTTCATTCGCGAATGGTACACCTGGAGATAACTTCACTATGTGTCACTCAACACCAATCCCCATACTTAACGTATCATGCACTTCGACCATCTTTCAACTCACCGCGATTGTGATAGTTCTCTTTGACATACACATAGTCTCACTATTTCCTTTCTCAAATGGACTTCAGTATATAATTCCATTCTACTTACATTTATAATTGCTCCACAGGAAAACATTCAACATGTTTATTTCCACATTCCTTCATCCTAAATGATTCAAAAAATCAAACTAACCAGGGCGCCCATACACCTTATATCCCATGCATCCCAGTATAATTATCACTCACGCCTCACACATAACATACTTCTCTCAAGCTCATCCCTGCACTCTCGGCGTGGCTATATCATTAAATTATCCTCAGTTACCCTCCTAAAATTGTATTCTCCTCGATATTTCCCCACCCATCAACTAGTGGTGTGAGAGTTTCCCTAGTGCTCCCTACACAGCACTACCCGACCATACAGGTCTTTGATCATATACAAGCTTTCAGCTCATGATTTTATCCGTACACATGTGTAGTATCTAATATGGCATCCTATGACCTAGTAACGCACATTTCTCAACTCTAGATATCCACTGGGGTTCATGCGTGGGATGTCTCGCATGCGAAATCGTAACAAGGAACCCCTCCAATACACTACATCTTAGCATTGTCGATCATCGAGTTTCGTAGGTCTAAAGCACATAACTAAGATACTTCAAATTATTTCTCTCAACACATAAGTCAAATCATCCACACCCATTTATCTCAAGGCGTCATGTGATACGACACTCTAACTATCACTAAGTTCTCAATGCTCAAATAATAATGAGATAAATCTCTCCACTCAATGATAAACTCAATATACGCTGAATCACATTAGTAAAAGCCACTATGCACCGAGATCAAATAAAATGAGACAGCTATGCTCTCCGAAGTCTCATTCATAAAATAACATAAAGGCGAGCTCGACCCTCTTTCAGATGAGACATCCTAAAATGACATACCCTACCCTGAAGTAACGAACACGATAGCTTTATTGTCACCCCACTATTCCTCAACCCTTTTTAACCTGTCCATATGTAGGATAACATCATACTTGAATATCATCTCTCAAAATGAACTAATATACTAAAATATACCCTCTCAGTGTCCACACCCACTCCCCTATATATAGAATTAAAGAGAGACACGCCACTCAACGATAATTGTATGCAAACTATGGTACTATTAATAATACCTCTGCTAAACTCATTTCATGCACAAATATAGTGTTAACGAACTACTGTGACTCGCTTGCATAAAAAAAATAGGCCCCATTCATCTTCGGATAAAACTCATACTTTTAATTTCCAATAGCACTAGCGGTTCGAATGGTTCCTGGACATAACACTCTCGTCCCAACAAAACAAAAAATTTCTTATAACTATTGCCTCTACTAGGCTTCTCGATCTTGTCCCCTAACTCGTTGCGGATAAGATTAACACATGTAGTCCTACTCTTCCCATATAAGACACCTATTTTTGTCATTCCCCTTTCAGTGGCCCAACAGGCCATGTCGGGGTCGTCCTTCCCTCGGACCTGGTAGTCTCAGATTCGATTGATACCCCCATAATTCCCTTAGTCCCACTGACCCTATGGAACATACTATTGGTTCTTACAGTTCCGGATGGATTCACCATCACTTGACAGGAATTCCATGAATCTGAATAATTTAAAAGGGGTCCTCTATTGGGAATCCCCCCCTGTGGTGTCTCACCAGCACCCTTAAATCCAATCTTGATCTTCGACTCTCTTGGATCCCTTCTCATGGAAGCATTAATGTAAACTTGTAAATGTAAAATCTTAACATTGGGACCAGTCATCCTAGTCGTATTTCCCCATCCCTGCTTGTATATTCTACCAACGAGTTTTGTTCTCCGTATCCACCTGATCGGATACGAAGTTTGATAAATTAGTCAATTCTCCTTCACGTCCGTCCACAATTCGATCCTTCTCAAATAAGTACTGAAAACTCATTTTCCTTTCTATTTCAATAGCTGATGAGAGGATTTGCGATCAAACCGCACCACAAAACCCTCTTTATTAATGACATCCATCTATGGTTCTAGTGACTGAATCCCACCACTACAACGCTGCTCATGTGAGGAAAGAATTTAAAATTTTTTCCTAAAATTTAATTATGGGTCTCACTGTACTCCACCCTACCTAATTGCCTTTGGATGATCTATTTCTATTGGCCCATCACACGCCCTATGTTCCCCGTACTCTTATAAGTGGATCTTCGAAAGAGTCCTTCTAACTCCTCATTTACCGATTACTCTGGGTGAGTCTGAATTAGCACTATCTTCTTCTACGAGGGTGCTTCTGGAAGCTACCGCGCCTTAGATGTTACCCTATCGTCATCTACCCGGGTGATTTCTATCGTGGTCACCATTCTCGAAATATTCTATGGCTTCTACTGAGCCTTTCCTCCAGCAATCCTTCTGACGACCCTCGCTGGTCATCTTATATTATTCGTTGTACGTAGCCCACTTGAACTCATTTACGCATCACATCACTATACTCAGTAGCAAGATAACGTAATCTTCAAATATATGAACATGAATGCAACAATCCTAATAATAGGGCTTTATATCAAATAACTCTACGCTAAAATGGAAAAAGGCCCACAGATCCTATAGACACTAGAACCTGATGCTCTGATACCATCTGTGACACCCCGTCTACTTTCATCACGGGCAATCAGTCCTTTATTAAAATTTACGGGAATCGTATTTGGGTGATTCTCAGCATCACTATCAAAAACTATTTAAATTACAAACAACTTATGTTAAATTAAGCCACTGTCAAATTTTAACTTGTTATTAACTTAACAACATGCATGAATAAAGCTAAAATAAATTAACAAACCATCCACACACAATAATAGTCTGAGCAATCCACGACAGATATATATGTAAATAATACTGAATAAACTATCGGTTCCCAAAATAATTAATACTACTACAACCTGAGATAAATAAAACGAAATCTCAACACAATCAGATAAATAAACTAAATTAATGAAGAGTTGAAATGGCAAACACTCCTAAAGGAATACTGAAATAAAGCTCCTAACTAGGAATGAATAAGCTAAATAATTTAAATCAAATCGAACAACATCCATAATGCTGCAACTACACATCCCTGGAAAGAATCCTCAAGCTGGGCGTCGTTGTGGCTGGACACCTAAAGTTATTTTGGAAAATATTTTAACACATGTTAGAGCCCAAGAAAACATTTTTGAAAATATTTAGCAAGTAATTCAAATGTCATAATTTAAATATGCCTGAACACTTTTTATATTTAAGCTGGTGTCCCACTCTCCTAAGATATAGCTCACCCCTCAACTAATGTGCACACCTATCTCTTGCCTTCTAAACCAACTAGTTATGCTACCCCACCTAACTAGCCTTAGTTAACCCTTTATATCTCGCTACTCTAACCCGAGCATTCTTTACTTTGATGTATAAGTTGTTCTACTCATTAACTTATTTAATCATTTCAATTCTAATTAATTATATAACCTTCATACTAGTTATATTTGAAATACATTCACATATTATGTGTATATCCCGTATATAATTATTTACTCGTATTATATACGTACTAGCATACTACAAAATTCACACACATGTCACGTATAGTAACCATCCTTCCAAGTTATAACTCACTGGATGCTTGTTTCTAAAATACTATCATCTCAGGTATACTCACTCTAAATTGGTAACCATAAATAGGTTAACTCGCACCGAAATAGGTAAATAAAATGCAAACGTAGTGGAGGTAGTCATATTTCCCCGAGAGTGACACTGAATCATATCTAAAATGTTACACCTCAAAAATAAATTGCACAATAAAAATATCGGATGATATTACCTGGGGACTATACTCTCCCTTCATTCACTAGCCTATGATTCAACCACATTGCGCAACCTCCTGTAATATCACTAAAGGGGTATGTATTCACAAAAATATCTAACACCAATATTTATAAAGCACACAAGTATATATATACAATCACCAATACCGTATATATTTAATTATTAATTAAATCGGGTAACACATGCCCAACTCCCGTAGTACTAGCCCATAACACCCGAGTCTATCTGCCAACTATAAATCTATTTAATTTCACATCCCTTAAATAATTTATGTAGCTTCACTTTTTAAAATACCCGGACTCACCCAATCGGCCCTTGCTTAAACATTTACGAATTTATTTCACTTAATTCGTTTATTGAATTTCTCACCAATTCTCATCTTTATAATTTATCATGTAATTACCGTAGTCTCACCCTACTATAATAGCCTGACTCACTCAATCAGCCCGTATTTAAACCTTTATGAATTTATTTCACTCACTTCATTAATTACATGTCACACCTTTCTCACCTATCGAACCCTAATTATATCTACCCAAAATCACTACGAAGTAGGTCCCATCTTTATTTTTTCTTAAATAAATAAGCCTAAAACAAACTACAAAGAAAATTTTGCCTATATAATTTAATAGGTAAAACTGCCCAAAATTAAGGATCATCGATCGATCAGATACCAGTCTTCATCCCCGATTTGCCTTTCCACCATTTTTATATCCCCAAGGTTTCAATGTCCAAACCCTACTTCAATCAATTAATACCTCATGTTTATTACACCTACAAACTTGTTCTAAAACAATTGTATAACATCAATTCTCATTGATTCTCATTAAAATTTCTAATGTTCACGAATATTTTTTTTCTCATATACATTAAATCACATATCAATTCAATTTCAAAAATCCGAATTCAACAACAATAACTTTTTCTTTTCGATTCTAAATCATATCCTAACATACATGATGTATTCTCCCTTAATAAACCATCAAATTCACACATAAATGTTTAAATCCCCAAAACCCAGATTTAATACGTGTCACCCTCCCAAAAATGAATTTGTCAACACATACTATAATATGAACATGCAATTATACTATTTAAACCAAAAGCAAGATAATTACATGCTTTATAGGATTCGTTGGGTCTGATTTCGTGTAAAAGATGACTAATCTGGGAAGGAACACACGAATCCCCTTTGAATTTTTTTCTCCAAAGCCCTTTCTTCTTATTCGTTCTCCCTTCTCTCAATTTCTAGGGTTTTCTATTTTAATCATGGCTGCCTCTAATTCCATAACTTAGTTTTAATGTTCCTAATCCCAAAATTAATGTCCCAAGCACAAATGACCCGAACACTCCTGTGTGGGCTCGGTTATGACCAAAAAGACCCCTAGACCAAACTACTACCTCGGGTACACTATTCCGATTATATCGACCCATTCTGAATCAACCTTGACCTCAAAATCGTCATCTGAGTCAATCTATAATAATTTCCCATCTTAACCCTATATAGTGTACACCGACTCCCGATTGAGGTAAAATGTTGCCACGTTACTATCACTCATTATGACGTAAAATTTATAATTCACTATTCACTTATTAATTATATTCCTTAAATATTAACCATTGCCTTGTGACACCCCACTTATAATAATAACATGTGGCCAACACTATACTAAGATAAAACAGGAATCTCAAGTGGATCATTCTTAGCATCAACTATCGAATAGACTAAAAAGTAACTAACCACCCAATATCATAATAAACGGATGCCATTTTTTTAAAACAAAAAGAACATTCAAACCGTATACAACAACAATTGGGATAATATATATACAACATGTATAACAAAAGAATATACTCGAATAAGCTGTCGGGCAATAGGTTATACAATGTATCAAATATCTGAAATGTATAACATATACAACCCTTGTGTAAACACCTAAATTAAAATTTAGTATCCTTAACTAGATATCCAAAAATGAAAAGAGGCTACAACAAAAGTCCTGCAACAATCCGCACATGCTACAACTTCATATACATATGAATGGAAGACTCAACTTTGGCATCCTTGCGGTGGGACACCTATTATATATATAGTAAAAAAAATCTAGAGAGAGGATATAAATGGGTCATAGCCCAAGGTTTGAAAATAGTTTAGCAATTGAATTAAAATGCATAATAATTATGAATGCACAATTTCATAATATAAATTGGTGTCGCACTCTATTGAGACTAAACCTTACCCCCCAACTATAGTGCGCACCTAAACGTATGCATTTTAATCTTAATCAAGCTACCTGACTCATCTAGGGGTAACTCAACCTCAAGTCTACACATTTACCCCACCCTCGTAACTAACTTACCCAAAATGTAATCATTTTAATCTCATCCTAAATGAGTATATAATAATTTATTACTTAATAACTTTCACTACTTATTTTCATAACATATCACACATTATCTTCAAGTCTGTATAATATTAGTCTCACTATTATACGAGATAAATCATCGCTACTAAGTACACATACATAACACACATAATATATGTATACAAACCATCCCTCAGAGCTTTAACTCAATGGATGAAGTCTCTACAATGATATCATCTTCCAAGGAATTGCTCACATACCATCCTGGGTTACCAGCGGTCGGAATCTCACACCGACTTCATATAAACCAAATTAAAAATGTAGTGTAAGCGATAATAATTCCTCAATGTAAATAAGACAAATCATACCCAAGATGTCTTACCCCAGATAAATTCCACACAATAAATAAATGGACGCTGTGACCTGGGGACTATACGCAACCTCCTCCTCAAGCCAGGGGACTCTCCCACATCGCGCTACTTTCCATGATAGCATTAGAGGGGTATGTACACACAATATATATATATATATATATATATATATATATATATATATATATCATACACATAATATATATATACGCATCGTATATACAAACCATCCCATATCCGAATGTATATATCAATAATCCCCGCTATGTGTATATCACTCATCACACGAGCTGATAATCAACAGAAGTACTCCCAATTCATTTTATGATTCAATCACCCACTTAAACCTTTATCATCAACTACACATATGATTTATCATCAATTTCAACATCATTAAGGGTACATGACCTCTCTCTCATTTTCCCGTATTCATCCTTAAAAGAATTCATATCACTAGTAGAATTCACGAACAAAATCGGCATAATAAACTTCCAAATATACCTCCATATTCGTCTCGAGGTATCCCCAACATCAACCGATATAATAGACCCACATTTATCTCCTAAATGTGTTTATCGTATCATATTAGAAGGTTCCTAAGCACTAAACCCAATTGGAGAGGACTAGAGCAAATTCTACGAAACCATTATAAAACAGCAAGATTTCGAATCGATTCGCCACTGTAGCGAATCGATTCGCCAAAATACAAATCGATTCGATAAAAGGGGCCTGATATTTCTGCAAGCTCCTAATCAATTCGAATAAGGGAGAATTGATTCGGTTTCCAAGACCTAATGCTTCTGGTTTACACCGAATCGATTAACTAGGGGGCGAATCGATTTGGGTCTACAAAATTCTAAAGTTCTCCCACTTTCTACATAACCCACAAAATTTTAACCCCAATTCATCACCTGTAACCATCAAAACTCCCATTCCAACCTAATTTTAACATCATAAATCAATCTAAATATGATCCCAACCATTTTTACACCATCAAACCCATACATACACATCAAATGCTACATTTCAACACAAAAATCTAGGGTTTTATCATATGTACTCAACATCACCATAATTTATCCGCAAATTATGAAATAAATCACACACATAAGCATTTAGCAAGTTTAATCACTTTCCTCAAATTCATAGAGTCTGAATCTTCCTCGAAATCACGGATTTAACCAGAAATTTCCAAAGCTCCAAGGTTTTCTCCTTTTCTCTCTTCCTTTCTCTAGGGTTTTCTTTAGTGAGTTTACTTCTTTCTCAAATTGAGATTGGTTTACACTCCCATGAGCCTAATAACCCTTATCTTAATTACTCCCAGCTTTACATGATAATACACATTTAAAATGACTCGTATACCCCAATTCGAGTCAAACAAGCAAAAGGACCCCGGAACCCAATTTAAAGCACCCTGGGCAGTCATTTTGACTTTATCGGCCCTTTCGAGATCAACTCTGAACTCCAAATCATCATCCGAGACTCCGAACTAATAACCTCTCCAACCTCGTATAATTCATACACACAGGTAATCCGGTTGAGAAATAACCAATACCCGCCGCTAATACTCACATATTACGTAATGGTATGCAATATGATTATATTTACCATATCACACTAGTAAATATACGATTCACATAAATATTAACTATTTTACCCAAATTAATATTCATGTTAAATTCTCATTTTTAATTCTAAATTATATTAGATCACACACATACAAGGTAATTTAATATTAAAATAAGTACACGAAAGTAAGGGGTATTACGTCCCGATTAATTTTTTAATAAACGCAAAATAATTAATTAAATTAAATTACGGCACACGTGTAATTTAAAAATACTAGAAATAATTTAATTATAAAAGCTCAGAAATACAGGGTGTTACAATACACTTCTGCCTAGTTAAGGTAGTTATTAAGGCATTATCATTAGTTAATAATATTTTTAAAATATAATTAAATTAGGGGTTAAGAAAATTAAATGACCAACTTTCATTTTTAACCGTATTCGTCCAACATAAACCAACAACAACAAACCAATAACCCAACATTGTTTGTCCCTTACTTCTTCTTGTCCAATTACATATTTATTCCATTATTAACAACATTAAAAAAATAACTAAGGGCTTAAATCCATTTCATATATATTTAGGTTACATTTCTAATTTTCAAGAAATTAAAGCAATTGAAGGGTAACTAATTGCATTTCATGGTGATAAATATAGGCTATTTATTATCAAAGGTACTACTCATAATAATAAATTTAAACCCCTATTCAAAACATGCATTTACAAAACTAAATAAACCTCAATTGAGACTTAATTATTCAACATATCTGTAATCTCTCTTTCAAAATAATTCAAAATTTTATTCAATATTCAAATTAAAATGAATCTGATAATTAATCCCAACCCATTATATGCAACCATACTAATTCAAGGTTCAATTTCACATTCCTTGAATTACTTTGAACTAAATTCCAATATACAAGTTTTACTAACCAATTTTAATCCTGAATTTAGGATTTAGATGAAATTATCAAATGTATATATAACAGGATATGAGTAGTTTAGTAATTTTCCTCTAAAATAGCCTAAAAATATTATTTGATTTGGAAGAGACGAAGTATTGGAAATTAGCCTCGAACTCGCTTGAATTGTCTAGAAAATTTGTTTGATAATATTTAAATCCTCCTTTGAATCATGTTTTGAAATATGAAATATTAATCTAGGGTTTTAGTTTTCTATTTGGGATGGAATTTGGGTGAGGGGTTAATGAGATAATAGAGTTTGTTAAGAGAAAATAATGGGTTTGAGGTTCAGGCGAGGGGTTAATGAGATAATAGAGTTTGGTAAGAGAAAATAATGGGTTTGAGGTTCCGTTGAGGAGAGAAAAGAAGTTGTGCACACTCAGAAAAGAAATTGGTTGAAACCAATTTTAGTAGTAGACGCCGGCTATAGCGGCTGCCAGCCCCGAAATAACAACATGTAGCCCTGCGATAGTAGTTGGTCTGCTCGCTATAGTGGCCAAACCCAATTGTGAGTCGCCATCAGTTTATTCAACCTACTATTTTAATTTACTCGCGAGCAATAATAACAATGCTAAAGTTCCCTCAAAAGAAATTTACCAAATACCATTATACCCTAAGCCTTTTACCTAAATTCTCCATATATCCAGACTACTTTATAATTTATAATTATTACCGTTTTAGCCCTAAACTTTACAATAATCCCATAAACATTAACAATTTACCAAATAAACTCGATAATTCCGATCAAATTCATTTTAATTTTAAAGTACCATAAGTAAAATTAAATTAAAAATTTCAAATTGTATAATTAATTACGATTCCCATTTAATTAATTAATTATTAATTTCTTTTAAAATTATGGGGTTTCGTAATTTGACGGCTTTATATTTATTGTATTTATTTTCTTCCATTTTCATTACTTTATTTTTTTATGAGTATCTAACTTTTATAAGTTGGGAATCATAAACCAACCATCTATGATTGAACTATAAAGATAGGGTTAGCTTTTGATTCACTTTAATTGAAACTTGTGTGTGGATGTTACAGTACCATAGCATTTTAATTCCATTTTCATGTAATGGTAGTCTTTAGAATTTTACTAAAACATTAACCTATTGGTCACCATAAATAGTTTAAATTTAAGTATATTAATGTTGAGTTTGAACTTTTAATATTGTTTGAGAAATTCAATATTGGAGTTTTTAATGTCTTCTGCTTTACAAATGAACTTCTAACTTTAAATTCATTTCATTATCATGCATAAATATTACTTGCATAGTTATATTTTTGAATGCTTCAATTTTGAATTAAGTAACAAGTTACCCAATCATGATACATTGGATATGTAATTATCCCATCATTCACATATTTTTAACAAAATCATGAAATATATGTAACACACCCTATTTCTTATGTGCCAAGTGGCAAGTCCGATACAGTGAAGATAGGGCAAAGTTAAACAATTTATATCATTATTAGCGGTAACGATAAATTAAATAATACTGTAACTAAACTCTTCATAACAATAATATAAAACAATTCAAATATAATAAAAATGAGATATCAATAAAAGTCTCTAAACTAAATAAAGAAATAACCGAGTTTAAAAATATTGTTTGTCTTTAACCAAATTAATAACCAATTTAGAGTTCTCTATAACCCATAAGAATATATCTATAATAAATAATAATAATAATAATAATAATAATAATAATAATAATAATAATAATAATAATAATAATAATAATAATAATAATAATAATAATAATAATAATAATAATAATAATAATAGAAAAGTCTAAAATAAATAAAGATTGAACTAAAATGAAATCATATGTTAAGGGTAAATAGCTACCTGAATAGGCAGATTTTCAGTCTCAGTTTTAATCCATATTACTCCCATTTATAAGCATTTGTAAAAAAAATATTAAGAGAGAACGTGGGTTAGACCCTGACAGAATACGCACAGAATAGATTACTTTAATTGAAAAATATTAAATGAAACTTATTTATGTATCATGCTATCCTACCAACACTAAAATCAAATATACCTCAAACCCACATGTCTTAGGGTAGAATCTAGCTAAAAGTGCACCTACCCTAAACATATCTATCACGTGTAGAACTAAATCTGAATGTAAAGGAAAGATACCTAATCTCACCTTAAGGATACAACATAATAATGAACTCTAACGATGTACCCAACACATTGGCATATCCAAAAATTTGAGTCAAGTGGGGTGAGAAATCCTAAAGAAGACGGGGGGGTCAAGGGTGGGAGCCCCCGAGCGGATTTTTTTAAGTTATTTTTACTTCTTCTTTTTTTTTATATTTTTTAACCTTAAAAATGCTTGATATAGTAATTAATTAAATTTTAGATAATAATTAGCCCAAAAGTTTTATAGCTTTAAATTAGGCACCACATAATTTAGTAATTAATCTAAAAAACTAAACTATATCATCAAAAACCCATCTCATCAAAAACCCATCCTAAAGTCTAATCTAAACCAGAAACCCAAAAACTAAGCATAAATCATTAACTAATCTAAACCAAAAGCCTATCTCATCAAAAACCAAAAATCGATCTTATCAAAAACTCATCTCATCTCAAATACCAAAACCAACCTCATCAAATACCAAAACCCACCTCATCAAAAACCAAACACATATCTGAGATATGTCATCAAATCAAAATATAAATAAAAGTTACCTCTTACCTCTCACCCGTGGTAGCAGTAGGCAGGGAAGGAGACAAGTGCGGCGGTCGCAGTAGGCAACATTAAGCCGGGTGAGTGTTGTGTCTCGGGTCGGGAAAGATAAAGAGAAGTAAGTGTGACACCCCGCTTATTAAAATAAGAAGTGGCCAACCCGATACTCCAACAAATACAGGAATCATAGATGGTACATTCGTAGCATCACTGTCATGAAAATAATAATACGAGATAACCACCAATTATTTTAAAAAACAGTTGTCAAATTAATTTGTAAGTTTAAGGAAAACCATCAAGACAATCCAATTTTAAAAGAAGGTGGATATAAATAAAAATAGATAACAGTTTAACAATTATACACAACATCATAACCGAATAAGCTATCGGTTAATATACCAATACAAGCGATTACACCGAGTATTAAAATAAATACCACAGTATATAAGCAAGTACAAAACTTGGGAAACATGCCTGAATGTTTAAAATGGTCATAACTATAATACACAAAGGATAGAGGCGTCTATAACAAATATCCTACAACATCCGCAAAAATGTTATAACTCCTAGACACTTGGATGGAAGGATCAACACGGGCGTCCTTGCAGCGGAGCACCTGGGCGTAAATAAGATTCATACAAAACAAAGGGATATAAACGGGCCAGGGCCCAATTTGATATAATATACACATGAATAAAATCCATGATAGTTATGAACTGCTAACATCATGATCAAGCTTAACTCGCTCTTCATAATAAGAATAATCCTCACCTCTCATCTAAATGCACAACCTAGCGCAATGACAATTGTAATGATATCTATTCATAATGCAAAAGAAATAACTCAATTACAACTTAATCTTACATTTAAGTTTTACACAATATGACTTGACAAGTCCATTCCTCATTAGGAAACTGATTCCAAATAGTTGATTCATAAAATGCTTTAGCCATTTACAAAATACCACTTTCGTGAGAATAGTTATAATCACAATATATAATGATTCTAAGACCATCCTTCCGGGAGTCACCCCACTGGAAGTACCTATAAATAGCTATCATCTTCCAGGGCCTATCACTAAGACCACATGGGCATCCTAAATCGAGTCGCGTGGGAAGAATCCATATACCTTCGACAATGGCTCATAACCATACCCGTAATTACCTCACTTCGAATAAAATAACATCACAATATAACAACCGGTCCTATGGTCGAGGACTATATTCACCCTGCATTCACTAGTTAGGGGACTTCACCTCATTCGCGTAACTTCCCTTATGATAGCATTTAGAGAGGTACGTATATGAAAATCAATATTCACAAGGTATGCCAATGAAATGTGCATTACATTATATCCGGAGCCATAAGGGTTTAATGAAATAAACTATAAACCACAAAGCTTAATTATCCCCATTCTAACTCGTTCACTACAAAAGCATAATCCAATTAGTGTAATTTACCTCACCCGAGTCTCTAAAGATCCAAAACCCATATATCGTTACCTTCCCCTAGTCCTAAACTATCTTGTTAAATCAACTGGACACTTACTTCCATCTACTTTTATTCAATTAATGAATCTCGACATAAGCCTGAACACCCCTTTCATCACTTAGGACATTAATTCCCCTATTACGAGACACTAATACTCTAGTTTTACTTCATGCAAGAATGTTCCTAGGCCTAAACCTTAAAAGAAAATAACTAAAGAAAACTTATGTTTTTGGGGTGAAAAACAGGGGACCGGTTGACTGGACCTTGACCCCCGGTCGACCGTGCTTTCAGAAAATGGCCTTGTAAAAGAAGCAATAAGCCCCTTCCCCAAGACCCGTTCAACCGGTGCTTAGATTGCGATCAACTGTGCTTTTTAAATGTGCCTATCGAGAGAAGAGAAGCAGTGGGCTCTGGACCACGCTTGAGGCTCGATTGATCGGGCTCTAGACCGCGGTTGACCAGCCTCACCAGTTCTCACGGCCAACCCCTATTTTAACATGCCAAACCTAAAACCCTAACCCAATTTTCCTCGACTTCCCTAAATCTCATCATCTAATAACATTACCCCAACCTTTCTACACAACAACAAACCAATATATTCAACTCAAATCATACAAACATCAAAATCTAAGGGTTAAACACCAAAATTCTTCAAAACTTACCATTTGTTCAATTCTCCAAATACACAACTATCAATACAATTTATCCACAATAAATCAGACATTTGCAAGTGAGCAACTTTCCTTAGGGTTGTAGTCTCGGATTATATTCCGATAGCAACAAATTCAAGCTCCAATCTTCAATTCTCCCTCTTTTCTATTCTTTTTCTCCCAAATTATCTTTCTCTCTCTCTCTCTCTATCTCTCTCTCTCTCTAGGTGTAAGACATATAAATGAGAATAATTATTGTTAGAAGACATAAATGCAAAATAACTCTAAATCTCACTTTAAATGTTACTACACAATTAAAATGACTCGTAACAACATAATTAAGTCATAACCGGTCAAAAGTACCCGGAACCCAAAAATACAACATGGCATTTATTTTGACTATCTCAACCATTTCCAAACTAACCACGCCCTCCAAATTGGCATCCGTGATAACATAAACTATTTCATGTTCCAACATCATTTTAAATCATAACCGTCGCTTAAAGCACAACAATGAAATAAAACATAATATGATGCTATTTACATTAACTTAACAGTAAATATGCAAAACTCAGTAAATATTATCTCTTAAATCATTAAAATAACATTTACTCCAACTTCCCTTGTTTGATATAATTAACCTGCATTGAAAATTAATATAAAAACAAATACTCAAAAGTAATGGGTATTACATACTCCCCCCCTTATAAGGGAATTTTTCCCTCAAAATTCAGGCTTACCTTGTAAAAAGAGGTGTGGATACTTCTCTCGAATATCGTCGTCACACTCCCATGTTGATTATTCGGCATTATGATGTCCCCATTGGACACTAACCAAGGGCACCACCCTCGACCTTAGCCTACGCTCTCCGTGATCTAAGATTGCAACTTTTGTTCCTCGTATGAGATATCGGGTTGCAATTAGATATCATCCAAAGGAATGTGCCAATGAGATCACACCTTTTGTATTTCTTTAAGGATGAAATATGAAACACGTCGTGAATCTGCTGTAGGCTTTCCGGTAAGGCGAGTGGATATGCTACGGGGCCTACCTTTGTAATAACAGGAAAAGGGCCTACATAGCGAGGCGCAAGATTTCCTTTCTTCCTAAATCGCGTTATACCCTTCATTGGTGACACCCATACCAACACTTAGTCTCCTATGTCCAATTCAACATGCCTTCTATTCGCATCCACATAGCTTTTCAGACGGTCTTGAATGATTCGGATGCGATTGCAAATAATCTCAATCTTTGAAGAAGTATCTTGGATCATTTTAGGTCCAAGGAGCTTATTATCTCCTACTTCCAACCAATAAGTAGGTTATCTACACGACCAAAAATATAATGCTTATGGTGCCATACCTATTGTGAATTGGTAAGAATTATTATAAGCAAATTCGACCAATGGAAGGTATTGCTCCCATCCTCCTTTGAAGTCAAGTACACACATTCTAAGCATGTCCTCCAACATCTGGTTGACTCTTTCCGTTTGTCCATCTGTTCGTGGATGGCAGGAGGTACTCAACTTCAATTCCCTTCCCATTGCTTCTTGGAAACTATGCCAAAAATGGGACACGTAAATCTTGTCTCGATCAGAGACTATATTAATGGGAACCCCATGGAGTCTCATAATCTCTACAATAAAAAATTGGGCGTAACGAGCTGTATTGTAATATGTTCGTACCGGTAAGAAATGTGTTGACTTGGTCATACGATCGACGATAACTCAAACGGAATAATGACCGCTTTGTGACTTTGGTAATCCCGTGATGAAATCCATCGAGATACTCTCCCATTTCCATACCGGTATTTTTAAAGGTTGTAATAATCCCTATGATCGTTGATGGTCCACTTTCACTAATTGACAAGTAGTACATTGGGAAACAAATTCAGAGATGTCCCTTTTCATACCCGCCCACTAATATTGATGGCGTATGTCTTGGTACGTTTTGTCTCCACCTAGATGCACTGTAAATCTGGACCCATGAGATTCAGTCATAACAGCACGTCTCAAATCTCCTTCATCTGGGATAATAAGGCTCCCGTGGAAACATAACCCACCCTCAGAACTTATAGAGTATGACTCCTCTCCCTCGGTTAATAACTGGCGTATTCGATCTTGACAATCTTTGTCCCTTCCTTGCGCCTCGAATACTCTCGTCATAATCATAGGCGTAACGGTCAACAATGACATAAATGCCCTTACTACAGCATCCTCCTGGCTAAGTTCTTTCCATTTCGCCTTCCATACCTTCGCTAAATCCCCCTCGAGTTTTCGACTCAGCGCGTCCGCTACCACATTGGCCTTTCCCTGGTGATAATGAATATCAAAGTAATAGTATTTCACAAACTCTAACCATTGACATTGTTGTATATTCAAATCCTTTTGAGAGAATAAATATTGCAACCATTTATGGTTTGTGAAAAGACTAAACTTCTCCCCCAGAAGGGAATATCTCCATATTTTAATGGTGAACACTACCGCAGTAAGCTCCAGATCATGCATGGGATAATTATTCACATGGGGCTTTAGCTTGCGAGAAGTATAAGCAATAGCCCGATGCTCTTTTTGTAACACACCTCCTAATCCTTTCAGAGACCCGTTAGTAAAGACTAAGTAGTCCACCCCCGGCCTTGGTAATGCGAGTACTAGAGCAGTAGCCAACTTATCCTTCAACTCATCGAAGGCTAGTTGACAGAATCATCCCAAAAAAATTTCACTCCCTTCCGAGTCAAGTTTATCAAAGGGCTAGCGATCTTGGAGAAACCCTTAATGAAATGACGGTAATAACCAGCCAAAACCAGAAAACTACGAATCTCTGTGGGAGCCGTGGGCTGACCCCATTCCCTCACCGTGACAAATTTACTCGGATCTACCGAAATGCCCTAATCTGTAACAATGTGACCCCAAAACTGCACTTCTTGCAACTAGAAACCAAACTTCTCGAACTTAGCATACAATTGATGATCCCGTAGAGTTTATAGGACCAATCGTAAATGTTTAGCATGATCGGCTTCAGTCTGAGAATAAACTAGGATGTCATCAATAAACATTATGATAAACTGGTCTAGGAAGTCCCGAAACACTCTATTCATAAGGTCCATAAATACAACAGGAACATTGGTTAGCCCAAAAGGCTTGACCAAAAACTCATAGGACCCATATCTAGTCAAGAATGCAGTTTTTGACACGTCCTGCTCTCGAATCCGTAGCTGATGATACCCAGTCCTCAAATCTATCTCAGATAAGTACGACTCTCCCCTTAATTGATCAAATAAATTATCGATCCGAGGTAACGGGTATTTATTCCCGATGGTAACCTTATTCAATTCCTGGTAATCAACACATAATCGGAGGGAATTATCTCTTTTCTTCATAAACAACACAGGAGCCCCCCACGACGACATGCAACGCCGAATAAACCCTTTCTCTAACAATTTCTGAATTTGATCTCTTAACTCCCTCATTTCCATAGGAGCCATATGGTATGGATATCTAGGAATCAGTTGAGTCCCCGACACTAAATCAATCATAAACTCGATCTCACGACTTGGAGGTAAACCCAGAATCTCCCAAAAAACATCCTCAAAGAAAGTCTCTAACAACGGGAATCAAATATAAGGAAATGATTATATCACGTGAAGTCTCATCCGTAATACAATATAAGTACATTCTCGAACCTCCCTCCAAAAGAGGCATAGCCACTGGAAACATTTCTTTCCCGGAATGACAAATACTATAATCCTCCCATAACAATTTACCATGGCTCGATATTTCACCAACCAATCCATACCTAAAATAACATCATACCCGACCATATCCAGGACGAGTAAATCGGCCTCAAAACATAAATTGCCAAGGTCTATTCCTACCCTTTTACAAATAAAGAATATAAGTGAACCATCACCTATGGAAGATTCAACACTAGTAAAGGTACTCTCCGCAGACTTAATCAACCCCGTCGATTGAGAAAAATGTGTAGCAATAAATGAGTGTGTTAAGCCCGTATCAAATAACACACGACTCACATACCCATGAATGGGAAATTTACCTTCGATAGCTGACAGCATGCGTAGGGCTGGAGGAAGTAAAGCATCCTAAATATGATAAACATGCCCATACTGTAATTGCCTCTATTGTAGAGGGACGACTGGAATAGGCACTGGTCGTAGTAGATGTGCCTGCTGATGCTGAGGACCCCTAGGCAACTGTCCAACAATCAACTGTGGACAAGCTTTCTTAAAGTGACCCAATTCCCCACACTGAAAGAAGTGGCCCGCCAAATTCTCCGGATAATGACCCCTATTATTATTTTGAAACTTCCTTGTGCCTTGGCCGAGGTGGCCTCGACCCCCATTATTACCTCGGCCTACTTGGCCTTACTGGCCCACCTGCTGCTGTTGCTGGGCACCCTGACCATGCCTAAACCTGCCTCCTCCAAAATTAAAACCCCTAAAACGTTGTCTCTTGGATGAATCCCCCTACTGGGTGTCCCTATCTTTCTATTTAACTCCCAACTGTTGTGATGAGGGTAGCGCTCCCCCAGCACCATTACCTTCTTTCTTACTAGCTTAACTCGAATTTAAAATTATCTTACTCCCTTTCACATGCAGACGGTGATCTTGGCAATGAAGCAATGTTGCATTCATCACATCACCAAATGTTTGTAAAGTTGGATTTCCTAACAAGTGATGTCGTATACTCCAATGCAAACCCTAAATAAAGATCGATACTCTCCTTTCCTCCGGAATTACATCATCCGGCACAAAGCTTGCTAGACGAGTGAATTCCTCTTCATACTCCACAACTGACTGTTCCCCTTGTACCACATCCTGGAGTTTCCTCCTCATTTCCTTTTGGACAGTGGGAGGAAAATACTTTCGGTAAAATAAAACCCAAAAGTATGATATATACATGATATCCCTATGCTCCGGTGTGGTCATCGACTCCCACCAGTGTAATTCTGCTCCTACTAGTTTGAAAGTGGCAATGATCTGTTTTCATTCCTCGCTACACTCTACCATTCGGATATGTCGTTGCATATATTTCTTCCATTGGTTTGCTATTATCACATCGGCACCACCCTGAAATTCTGGGGGGTGACCTTTTAAGAAAGATTCTCTAACTCTCTCCCATGGGGAGGGTCCCGTATGGGCTTGCACCTCCTGTACTACCGGTTGTTGGGCTTAGGGAAACTGTTGGGCCAACCCGATACTCCAATAAATAGAGGAATCATAGATGATCCATTCTTAGCATTACTGTCGTGAAAATAGTAATACGAGATAGCCACCAATTATTTTAGAAAACGAATGTCAAATTAATTTGTATGTTTAAGGAAAACCATCAAGACAATCCAATTTTAAAAGAAGGTGGATATAAATAAAAACATATAACATTTTAACAATTATACACAACATCATAACCGCATAAGTTGTCGATTAACAGACCAATACAAGCGATTACACCGAGTATTAAAATAAATATCACAGTACATAAGCAAGTACAAAACTTAGGCTGCATGCCCGAATGTTCAAACTGGTCATAACTAGAGTACACAAAAGATAGAGGCGTCTATAATAAATATCCTAAAACATTTGCAAAAATGTTATAGCTCCTGGATACTTGGATGGAAGGATCAACACGGGCGTCCTTGTGGCGGATAATCTCGGCGTAGATAGGATTCATACAAAACAAAGAGATATAAGCGGGCCAGGGCCCGGTTTCATAAGATATACACGTGAATAAAATGCATGACAATTATGAATTGCTAACATCATGATCAAGCTTAACTCGCTCTTCATAATAAGAATAATCCTCACCTCTCATCTAAATGCACAACCTAGCGCAATGACAATTGTAGTGATATCTATTCATAATGCAAGAGAAATAACTCAATTACAACTTAAGCTTACATTTCAGTTTTACACAATATGACTTGACAAGTCCATTACTCATTAGGAAACTTATTCCAAATAGTTGATTCATAAAATTATTTAGCAATTTATAAAATACCACTTACGTGAGAATAGTTATAATCACAATATATAATGATTCTAAGACCATGCTTCCGGGAGTCACCCCACTGGATGCGCCCCTAAATAGCAATCATCTTCCAGAGCCTATCACCAAGACCACCTGGGCATCCTAAATCGCGTCGCGTGGGAAGCGTCCATATACCTTCGATAGTGAGTCATAACCATACTAGGAATTACCTCACTTCGAATAAAATAACATCACAATATAACAACCGATCCTATGGTCGAGGACTATATTCACCCTGCATTCACTAGCCAGGGGACTTCACCTCATTCGCGTAACTTACCTTATGATAGCATTTAGAGAGGTATGTATATGCAAATCAATATTCACAAGATATGACAATGAAATGCGCATTATATTATATCCAGATCCATAAGCGTTTGACGACATAAACAATAAACCACCACGTTTAATTATCCCCATACTAACTCTCAAGTGTTCACTACAACATCATAAGCTACTAAGTGTAATTTACCCCACCCGAGTCTCTAAAGATCTAAAACCCATATATCCCTATCTTCCCCTAGTACTAGACTATCTTGTTAAATCAAATGGACACTTACTACCATCTACTTTTATTCTATTAATGAATCCCTGACATAAGCCTGAACACCCCTTTAATAACTTAGGATATTAATTCCCCTATTACGAGACTCTAATACTCTAGTTTTACTTCATGCAAGAAGGTTCCTATGCCTAAACCTTAAAAGAAAAGAACTAAAGAAAACTAAAGTTTTCGGGGTGAAAAATAGGGGACCGATCGACCGGCCCCTGACTCCCGATAGATCGCGCTTTTAGAAAATGGACTCGTAAAAGAAGTAGTAAGACCCTTCCCCAAGGCCAAGTCGACTGATCCTTAGACCGCGATCGATCGCGCTTTTTAAATTTGCCTAGCGAGAGAAGAAGTGGGCTTTTCTCTTTAGGTCCGGTCGACCGGGCTCTGGACCGCAGTCGACCGTCCTCACCTGTTCTCACAGCCAACCCCTCTTTTAACATGCCAAACCCAAAACCCTAACCCCATTTTCCTCCACTTACCTTAACCTCATAATCTAATAACATTACCCCAACCTTTCTACACAACAACAAACCAATATATTCAACTAAAATCATACAAACATCAAAATCTAAGGGTTAAACACAAAAATTCTTCAAACCCCACAATTTGTTCACTTATCCAAATACACAACTATCAATATAATTTATACACAATAAATCATACATTTGCAAGTTAGAAACTTGCCTTTGGGTTATAGTCTCGGATTATCTTTCGGTAGCAAAAAATTCAAGCTCCAATCTTCAATTCTCCCTCTTTTCTCTTCTTTTTCTCCCAAATTCTCTCTCTCTCTCTCTCTCTAGGTTTAAGACATATAAATGAGAATAAATGTTGTTGGAAGACTTGAATTCCCAATAACTCTAACTCTAAATCCCATTTTAAATGTTACTACACAATTAAAATGACTCGTAACAACATAATTAAGTCACAACCGATCAAAAGTACCCGGAACTCAAAAATACAACATGGCACTTATTTTGACTATCTCAACCATTTTCGGACTAACCGCGCCCTCTAAATTGGCATCCGGGATAACATAAACTATTTCATATTCCAACATCATTTTACATCATAACCGTCTCTTAAGGTGCAACAACGCAATAAAACATAATATGATGCTATTTACGTTCACTTAACAATAAATATGCAAAACTCAGAAAATATTATCTCTTAAATCACTTAAAATGATATTTACTCCAACTTCACTTATTTTATATAATTAACCCGCATAGAAAATTAATATAAAAATAATTACTAAAAAATAAGGGGTATTATAGTAAGGAATATGTTATGTTTGATTTTTATGAAGAAAGAAAGGGATAGTTTTATTTAGGTTTTGTTAGTTTTAGGTATTTATATTTTGACCCTTTATTTTAGAAAAATCTTTAAAAAAACACCTAAAAGTTAATTTGTTTACATAAAAGACCCCTATTTTTTTTAAAGTTGAACTGGAACGACCGCCCCTCTTCGATATGGGGTGAATTCGCCCCCGAATCAAAGTGATAACACCTTACATTCATAATAACATCACAAACCAATTCCATAAATGAACCAGCGCTGGCCTAATTATATATTTGTATATAACATCACTTAAAGACTCCTAATTTAGATCAATCCGTAGGAAGCTCCACCCCCAATGAATTGTAAAACATCCTTACAAAATAAAACTGGAAAATTGTTACTCAATCAAACCATCATGTAATCACATAACAAGATTGGCATGATGGATCAAGTCTCCCTAATAGCCCTCTAGTGAGATGGCTGGAGAATTTAACGCGGATTTGGGATTTAGAGATATAGACAACATACGTCGATTGCCATGATGGTAGTCTATGGATCCATGCAATAATCCTATCAAATGCATATAATTTAATATGACCATATCATCCTACCCGTATACATCAAACCATACATGCCTAGGATATCATCGATAACTCGAGAACATAATATCCACAGAAAATAGAGGATTTTGAAAGTCTATTAATCCAATTAAAGTTTCTAATAAGTCCCTAGGATCAAATCACCATTTCCCACATTAAAATGCTAATAAAAACCCCATAGCCTAAAATAGTTTTAGGACAGTTGTTATAGCCGCTCTAGACCTGCTATAGTGACCCTAATACCCTCTATAGCGGTTCAAAGGCTATGATATAATGACTCTTTCCCTTGACATATCTTCTTCCACATAAAAGTCCCTTAAAATAATGTAGTTTTATTTGTTCAAACGAATAATCCACTAAGATACGAATTATTTCTTAACGAATCCAGTATAGAGAATTTTACAAAGTTCAATTCAGTTCCAAAATAACATAATATTATTTCTAAGGGACTCTAAACATGTTTCTGACATTAAATTTTCATTAAAATGAATGAATTTAACATTACAAGGGCATAACCATATGTGAGTGCAAACATTCACAATTAATAAGGAAGTAAAAGGAAAAGCATGAAAATGTCACACACACAACATACAAATATATGTGGTTTGGGAACTTACATACTTCCACGAAGAGGTCACTTGATTTTTGATAATTTCTCTCAAAGTCTAAAAATTAACCCCACTTAGCCATGTGGTGTGGGCTATATTTATAATTATATAAAATCACAGTGGTTGAATTGATCAATGAGCTCCCTTGGCTCGTATGGTGGATCCCTGAATATCTCGTCTGTTATTTTTGAGTAATTGATGTGAGCCAATTTAAATACCAACTTCTTTGTAATTATTTAGGTGATAAATACTTGCATTAATCTTTGTTATTAGTGAGCTAGGCTAGGCTTGCTCCAAGCACTGTTGGGCTTGGTCGGACAGGCCCGGATTGGGCCTAGTTATGGTTTGTGTGACAACATGCTTATTAAAATAAGAGGTGGCCATCCCGATACTCCAATAATTTCAGAAATCATAGATGGTCTTTTCTTAGCATCACAGTAATATAAAAAGTATACGAGATAACCACCAATTATCTTAGAAAATAGATTGTCAAAATTTATTTTGTAAGTTAATGAAAACATTTAAACAATCAAATTTAAAAGAAGGTAGATATAAATAAAGACAGATAATATAACAACAATCATATACAACAAAATAACCGAATAAACTATCGATTAACAGACCTTTACAATTAGGTTACATTGAGTATTAAAATACAATATCACATTATATAATACAAGTACAAAATTTAGGCAACACGCCCGAATGTGTAACCGATCATAACTAGAATACAAAAAGATGGAAGCATCTATATCAAATATCCCATAACATCCGCAAGGTGTTACAGCTCCACGACACTGGAATAGAAAAGTCAATACGGGCATCCTTCCGGCGGAGCACTTGGGCGAATATAAGATTCATGCAAAATAAAGAGATATAAACGAGTCAGGGCCCGGTTTGAAATGATCACTAAGTGCATAAAGTGCATGACAATTATGAACAATTGATCATCATGAATAAGCTTGTCTCGCTCTCCACAAATAATGATAAGAATTCTCACCTCTCAATCTAAAAGCACAACCTAGCGAAATATCAATGATAATGATAAATAATTATTTATGCATGAGAATATGGATAATATCATACTTATTGAGATTCCACTTCAATTTTTACACAATTTCACTTCACCGTTCCTTTTCTCTTTAGCAAACTTATTCGAAGCCATTTTATTTCACAAAATGCTTTACCATGAATCTCAATTTCCATTTTTAATAAGAATAGTTATAATCACATCATATAACGATTCTAAGACCATCCTTTCGAGTTTCCCCACTGAATGCATCCCTAAATTGCTATCATCTTCCAGGGCCTATCACCAAGACAACCTGGGAATCCTACATCGTGTGACGTCGGGAATCGGCCATATACCTTCGACAGCGAGTCATAACCACACTCGGAATTACCTCACTTTGAACAATAATCACACAATATATAATAACCAGTACTATGGCCGAGGACTATATTCACCCTGCATTCACAAGCTAGTGGACTTCACCATGTGCACGTAACTTACCCTATAATAGCATTTAGAGAGGTGTGTATATACAATTTATCATTCACAAGTTATTCCCATTTTAAAATATGCATTACATTTTTATCCAGAGTCATAAGCATTTAATGTCATCATTATAAACCTCAACGTTTAATAAATCCCCAAATTAGTCTCCGCGACATAATGACCTTACCATAAGCCACCAAGTGTATTATACCTCAATCACGTCTCTAAATTTCAACAATTGTATAATCCTACTCTTCCCTAGTCTCAAACTAGTTTACTCAAGAAGCAACTACCCTAACGTCTATTAAACAATCCCCGAGATAAGCCCAAGTATTCCCTTTCTAATCTAGTGTGGTCACATACCTAATATAAGTCTCTAATACACTTTATTACTTGCTAAGAGAAAGTTCCTAGGTCCTAAACCTACAAGAAAAGGGTTACAAACTAAGTTAGAAAAAATATCGTAAAACTGCAGGAATTTCGAATTCATTCCGTCTTGAATGCGAATCCATTCGGATAGGCCGAATTGATTCGATCAAGAGGACCCAACATTCTTCGTACTGTCGAATCGATTCGAATAATCTGAATTGATTCTCCCAACCCAGACCTGTAGCCTGTCCCTTTAGCGAATTGATTCTCTAGGGGCGAATCGATTCGCCTGGGCCAGAATGCCCAATTTTGGCTATGGAGTTTAATACCCCAATTTTTCCCAAACTCATTTCTCTTCCATTTTGCCTACACCATCCATCAATAATCCAACCAAAACAATTCTACATGAATACTAACTACCCTAATCAACACAATACCAATCTAAAACAATGTTGAAGGGTTCAAACCCTACAAATTCATTAAAACTCATAATTGTTCAAGTGTTCCCAATACACAACCATCACTACATTTTATTCACCTTAAATCATATATTAGCAAGTAAGAAACTTGCCTTGAGGTTGTATTCTCGGATTCTCTTCCGGTAGATTTAAGATCAAGCCCAATTTCTTCAATTCTCTTTCTTTCTCTTATTGTTTCTCCACAATTATCTTTCTCTCTCTAGGTTTAGGAAACATACACTTGAGAAATAAAAGGGTTGCAAGACTTAATCGTGCCCCTTAGCATTAATTCCCATCTTTAAATTTTAATAAACCATTAAAATGATTCGTAACTACAGAATTGAGTCATAACCGGTCAAAAGTGCCTAGAATCCAAAAATATAATATGGCACCTATTTTGACTATATCGACTATTTCGGGACTAAGCGCGCCCTCTAAATTGGCATCCGAAATAATATAAATCATTCCAAAATTCCAACTTCATAATAAACCATAAATGTCGTTTAAAGCACAACGACACTACAAATTATAACATGATGCTATTTACATTCACTCAATAGTAACTATGCAAAATCTAGTAAACATTATCCTTTAAATCAACTTAAAATAATATTTACTCCATTATAGAATATTTTATATAATTACCCCACATGGTATATTAATATAAAATAAATTTCTTAAAAGTAAGGGTTATTACATACTCCCCTCCTTATAAGGAAATTTTTCCCTCAAAATTTAGGCGTACCTTGTAAAAAGAGACGTGGATAATTTTCTCGCATATCCCCCTCACGCTCCCACATTGAGTCCTCGGCATTGTGGTGTCCCCATTGGACCTGAACCAAGGGCACCACTCTAGATCTTAGCCTACGCTCCCCTGATCTAAGATTGCAACTGGTTTTCCTCGTATGAAATATCGGGCTGCAATTCGATATCATCTAAAGTAATGTGCCAGTGAGCTTCTTCACACCTCTTGTACTTTTTCAAAGATGAAACATGAAACACATCATGAATATTTTGTAAGTGTTCCGATAAGTCAAGTTGATAATCTACTCAACCTACCTTAGTAATAATGGGAAAATGGCCTACATAGCGCGGCGCAAGCTTTCCTTTCTTCCCAAATCGCGTTATACCATTCATTGGTGATACTTGTACAAAAACTTGATCTCCAACCTCCAATTCCACATGCCTTCTATTCGCATCAGCATAACTCTTTTGACGATCTTGAGCGATTCGAATGCTCTTGCGAAAAAGTTTAATCTTTGAAGAAGTATCTTGGATCATTTCAGGTCCAAGAAATTTATTATCCCCTAATACCAACCAACATGTAGGTGATCTACATGGTCGGACATATAATGCTTCATAGGGTTCCATACCTATAGTGAATTGGTACGAATTATTATAAGCAAATTCGACCAAGGGAAGGTATTGTTCCTAACCTCCTTTGAAATCAAGCACACACATTCTGAGCATGTCCTCTAACATTTGGTTGACTCTTTTTGTATGCCCATCTGTTTGAGGGTGATAGGAAGTACTCAACTTCAATTGGGTTCCCATAGCTTCTTAAAACTTTGCCAAAAATGGGAAACAAAAAATTTATCTCGATCGGAGACTATATTAATGGGCACACCGTGGAGTCTAACAATCTCAGCAATAAATAGTTGGGCATAACGAGCCTCATTGAAATCTGTACGTACTGGTAGGAAATGTGCTGACTTAGTTAAGTCATCCACGATAACCCAAATGGATTCATGATCACTTTATGAAATTGGCAATCCCATGATAAAATCCATCGAGATGTTTTCTCACTTCCACACCGATATTTCGAACGGTTGTAGTAATCCCGTCGGTCGCTAATGATCTACTTTCGCCAACTGAGAAGTAGTACATTGGGAGACAAATTCAGAGATATCCCGTTTCATACCCACCCACCAATGTTAACGGCTCATGTCTTGGTATATTTTGTCTCCACTAGGATATACTGCAAATTTGGACCCAAGGGACTCTGTCATTATGACCCGTCTCGAATCCCCCTCATCCGGGACAACAAGTCTCCCGTGAAAATGTAACCCACTCTCAGAACTTATAGAGTAGGATTTCGCTCCCTCAATTAACCGTTAGCATACACGATTCTAACAATCTTTGTCCCTACCTTGAGCTTCCATAACCCTTTCCACTATTATAGGCGTAACGGTTAATACTGATATAAACGCCCTTGCCACCGCATCCTCTTGGATAAGTTCTTTCCATTTAGCCTTCCATACTAGTGCTAACTCCCCCTTGGGTTTCTGACTCAACGCATCCGCCACTACATTAGCCTTGACCGGGTGATAGTGAATATCAAATTGATAGTCTTTCACAAACTTCAACCATCGACACTGTTGCATATTCAAATCTTTCTGTGAATATAAATATTGCAACGATTTGTGGTCCGTGAAAAGACTAAACTTATCTCCCAGGAGGTAATGTATCCATATCTTCAAGGCTAAAACCACTGTAGCAAGTTTCAAATCATGTACCGAATAATTCTTCTCATGGGGCTTTAGCTTTCGAGAAGCATAAGAAATAGCCCGTTGTTCTTGCTATAACACACCTCCCAACCGTTGCAGAGATGCATTAGTAAAGACCAAATATTCCACTCCCGACCTCGGTAACGCAAGTACTAGAGAATACGTCAACTTATCTCTCAGCTCATCAAAATCTAGTTGACTATAATCATCCCAAACAAACCTCACTCCCTTTCGAGTCAAATTTATCAAAGGGCTAGCAATATTAGAAAAACCCTTGATAAATCTGCGGTAATAGCCAGCTAAACCCAGAAAACTGCGAATCTCTGTAGGTATCGTGGGCTGACATCATTCCCTCGCCACGACAACTTTACTCGTATCCACCGAAATGCCCTTAACTGTAACAATGTGACCTAAAAATTGCACTTATCTTAGCCAAAAACCACACTTCTCAAACTTAGCATACAATTGCTGATCCCCTCAACGTCTGTAGAACCAACCGTAAATTCTTAGCATGATCGAATTCAGTTTGCGAATACACTAGGATGTCATCAATAAAAATGATAACAAACTAGTCCAGGATGTCTCGAAACACTCTATTCATAAGGTCCATAAATACTGCAGGAGCATTGGTTAGCCCGAAATCCATGACCAAAAACTCATAGGACCCATATCTAGTTAAGAACGCAGTTTTGGACACATCCTGCTCTCTAACCCGCAGTTGATGATACCCAGTCCTCAAATCTATTTTAGAGAAGTATGACGCTCCTCTTAGTTGATCAAACAAATCATCGATTCTAGGTAGTGGGTATTTATTCCTGATGGTAACTTTATTCAACTCCCGATAATCAACACACAACCGGAGAGAACCATCTCTTTTCTTCACAAATAACACAGGATCACCCATGGCGACGTACTTCGACTAATAAACCCCTGATCTAACAACTTTTGAATCTGATCTCTTAACTCCCTTATTTCAACAGGAGCCATACGGTATGGAGCCCTAGCAATCTTTCGCGTTCCCAGTGCTAAGTCAATCACAAACTCAATCTCCCTACTTGGAGGTAAACCCGGTATTTCCTTAAAGACATCTTCGAATTCTCTAACAATGAGAATTAGATCTAAGTAAATGACTATATCTCGAGAAGTCTCCTCCGCAATACAATACAAATACGTGCTAGAACCTCCCTCTGAAAGAGGCATAGCCACCAAAAATATCTATTGCCCCGAAATGGAAAAGACTATACTCTTCCCATAATAATTTACTATCGTACGATATTTCACTAGCCAATCCATAACTAGGATTACATCATACCCGACCATATCTAGGACGAGTAAATCGGCCTCAAAACACAAATTACCAAGATTTACTCATACTCTTTTACAAATAAAGAAAATGAGCGAACCATCACCCATAGACGATTCGACACTAGTGAAAGTACCCTCTGTAGATTTAATTGCTTTCGTCGATTGAGCAAAACTTCTAGAAATTAACGAGTGTGTCACACCCGTATCAAATAATATACGACCCATATGCCCATGAATAGTAAACTTACCCTCGATAGCTGGCGGCGCTGGCAGGGATAGAGGAAGCATAACATCCTGTATATGGCAGACACGCCCATACTGTAATTGTCCCTATTGTGGAGGGACGACATGATTAGGAACTGGTGGCGGTAGATGTGCCTGCTGATGCTGTGGAATTCTTGGAAACTATCCCCCGTTCAAATGTGGACACAATTTCTTATAATGACCCGACTCCCCACATTGAAAATAAAGACCCACCATGTTTTCCTGATTACGGCCTCTATTATTTCTAAACTGTCCAAAGCCTTAGCCAGGGTGGCCTCGACCCCCATTGTTACCCCGACCTGCCTGACCAACCTGTTGTTATTGCTGGGCACCCTGACCATGCCTGAAACTACTACTACCAAAATTAAATCCCCTAAAATGTTGTCTTTTGGATAAATCCCATTGCTGGGTGTCCTTTTCCTTTTTCTTACCTCCCGATGATTGGGGCGAGGGTAATGCTCCTCCGGTACCATTGCTTCCCGGCTTACTCGATTGTCCCATAACTGAAACTTTCTTTCTTCCTTGTACATGCAATCGATGATCCTGATAATAAAGTAATGCGGCGTTCATCACATCCCCGAATGTTTATAAAGATGGATTTCCCAGCAAGTGTTGTCGTATCCTCAAATGTAAGCCCCCTATAAACTTTGATATTCTCTTTTCCTCTGGAGTTACCTCATCCGGCATAAAACTAGCCAAACGAGTGAATTCCTCCTCATACTCTGCCACCGAACGTTCACCTTGAACTACATCTTAAATTCTCCTCCTCATCTCCTTTAGAACTGTGGGAGGAAAATATTTTCAATCAAATAAAACCCAAAACTCAGTTATAGCCATGGTATCCCTTTGTTCTGGCGTGGTCATCGACACCCACCAATGTAAGGCTGCTCCAACTAATTTAAAAGTAGTAAGGATTTGCTTCCCTTCTTCACTACAGTCTATCAAGAGAAGATGACGCTGCATATCCTTCTTCCATTAGTTATGTACTATCACGTCAGAACCACCCCAATATTATGGGGGATGACCCTTCAATAAAGATTCTCTGACTCTTTCCCATGGAGAAGGTCCCGCAGGGGCTTGCACCTCCTTAACCCTTGGTTGTTGGGCTTGGGGAATTTGTTGAACCATGAAAATCATCGCCGCATTGACCGCCTGGGTCACAATATTGTCTACCTCAACGGCATTTATAGTTCCTTGCTGTGGCGGTGGGGATTCTATATTATCTTCTACAACTCTATTTCTTCCCGCAGGGTGACCTCTCTTAGGCGCCATCATAGACAAAGAAACAACTGAATTAGAATACTATCTTGAACAATTTATCTTTGCAGAAATCGCCAATATAGATAAACAAAATAGTCCTAATAATAAGGCTCTATATCAAAGAACTCTACGATAGAACGTGATAAGTCCGCATAGATCTTAAAGACTCTAGAACCTGATGCTCTGATACCATCTGTGATAACCCGCTTATTGAAATAAGAGGTGGCCAACCCGATACTCCAATAATTTTAGGACTCATAGATGGTCCATTCTTAGCATCACAGTAATATAAAAATTATATGAGATAACCACCAATTATTTTAGAAAACAGATTGTCAAAATTTATTTTGTAAGTTAATGAAAACATTTAAACAATCTAATTTAAAAGAAGGTGGATATAAATAAAGACAGATAATATAACAGCAATCATATACAACAAAATAACCGAATAAATTGTCGGTTAATAGACCTTTACAATTAGGTTACACCGAGTATTAAAATATAATATCACATTATATAATAGTAGTACAAAACTGGGGCAACACGCCCGAATGTGTAACCGATCATAACTAGAATACCAAAAGATGGAAGCGTCTATATCAAATATCCAATAACATCCGCAAGGTATTACAGCTCCAGGACACTGGAATAGAAAAGTCAATACAGGTGTCCTTGCGGCGGAGAACCTGGGCGAATATAAGATTCATGCAAAATAAAGAGATATAAACGGGTCAAGGCCCGGTTTGAAATGATCACTAAGTGAATAAAGTTCATGACAATTATGAACAATTGATCATCATGAATAAGCTTGTCTCTCTCTCCACAAATAATGATAAGAATTCTCACCTCTCAATCTAAAAGCACAACCAAACGAAATATCAATGATAATGATAAATAATCATCCATGCATGAGAATATGGATAATATCATACTTATTGAGATTCCATTTCAGTTTTTACACAATTTCACTTCACCGTTCCTTTTCTCCTTAGGAAACTTATTCGAAGCAATTTTATTTCACAAAATGATTTACCATCAATATCAATTTCCATTTTTAATATGAATAGTTATAATCACATCATATAACGATTCTAAGACCATCCTTCTGGGTTTCCCCACTGGATGCGCCCTAAATTTCTATCATCTTCCAGGGCCTATCATCAAGACAACCTGGGCATCCTACATCGCGTGACGTCGGGAAGTGGCCATATACCTTCGATAGTGAGTCATAACCACACCCGGAATTACCTCACTTCGAACAATAATCACACAATATATAATAACCGGTCCTATAGCCGAGGACTATATTCACCCTGCATTCACTAGCCAGGGGACTTCACCTCATGCACGTAACTTTGCCTATGATAGAATTTAGAGAAGTGTGTATATACAATTTATCATTCACATGTCATTCCCATTTTAAAATATGCATTACGTTTTTATCCGGAGCCATAGGTGTTTAATGTCATCGTTACAAATCTCAACGTTTAATAAATCCCCAAATTAGTCTCCGAGAAATAATGACGTTACCAGAAGCCACCAAGTGTAGTATACCTCAATCACGTTTCTAAATTTTAATAATTATATAATTCTACTCTTCTTTAGTCACACTAGTTTACTCAAGAAAGAACTACCCTAACGTCTATTAAATAATCCCCGAGATAAGCCCAAGTATCCCCTTTCTAATCTAGTGTGGTCACATACTTAATATAAGTCTCTAATACACTTTATTACTTCCTAAGAGAAAGTTCCTAGGCCCTAAACCTACAAGAAAAGGGTTACAAACTATGTTAGAAAAAATATTCTAAAACAGCAGGAATTTCGAATTTGATTCAATCTTGAAAGCGAATCGATTCGGATAGGCCGAATCGATTCGATCAAGAGGACCCAACATTCTGCATACTGCCGAATCGATTCGTATAATCTTAATCGATTCGCCTAACCCAGACCTGTAGCCTATCCCTTTAGAGAATCTATTTGCTAGGGGCGAATTAATTCGCCTGGGCTAAAATGCCCAGTTTCGGCTATGGAGTTTAATACCCCAATTTTCCCCAAACTCATTTGTCTTCCATTTTTCCTACACCATCCATCAATAATCCAACCAAAATAATTCTACATGAATACTAACTACCATAATCAACACAATACCAATCTAGAACAATGTTTAAGGGTTCAAACCCTACAAATTCATTAAAATCCATAATTGTTCAAGTGCTCCCAATACACAACCATCACTACATTTTATTCACCTTAAATCATATATTAGAAAGTAATAAACTTTCCTTGAGGTCATATTCTCGGATTCTCTTCCGGTAGATGTAAGATCAAGCCCAATTTCTTCAATTCTCTTTCTTTCTCTTCTTCTTTCTCCCCAATTCTCTTTCTCTTTCTTTCTCTCTAGGTTTAGGAAACATACACTTGAGAAATAAAAGGGTTGCAAGACTTAATCGTTCCCCTTAGCATTAATTCCCATCTTTAAATATTAATACACCATTAAAATGACTCGTAACTACATAATTGAGTCATAACCTGTCAAAAGTGCTCAGAATCCAAAAATACAGTATGACACTTATTTTGACTATCTCGACTATTTCGTGACTAACCTCGCCCTATAAATTGGCATCCGGGATAATATAAATCATTCCAAAATTCCAACTTCATTTTAAAGCATAAATGTCGTTTAAATCACAATGACACTACAATTTATAACATGATGCTATTTACATTCACTCAATAGTAAATATGCAAAATCTAGTAAACATTATCTTTTAAATCAAGTTAAAATAATATTTTCTCCATTATCCAATATTTTATTTAATTACCCCACATGGTAAATTAATATAAAATAAATTGCTCAAAAGTAAGGGTTATTATAGTTTGTTCCCCACACCATCCAAATAATCAACTTCTTCATGAGGGGTTTTCCCTTAATTATAAATTTGGTCAACATAACAATGTAATCTTATATTTACTCACATGATACATCATGAACGAACATTCCTAATCACCTAATATATGATTAGTAATAAATCTAAAGAGCTTTAATGGTTAAAATCAGATTAAACTTGAATCTATTAAGTGATAATTGTAATCATCTATATAACCAACGTATAACATGATAAAACATCATATTCAAGCCTAACATTCTTCTCAATCCCAAAATAGATGATCAAACTATCGACATAAATAAACTACATAAAAATACCACAGTAAAATAAGCTATCTATTGCCTTAATGAAGAGATGAATTCCTTTGAATGTTTTTTCAAAGAAATCCTCCTGATCTCCCAAAAACAAATCTCTTTAGGTTTCCATAAAAAATTTCTTCTACCAAGGGTTTGTGTTTATGTTTAATATAGGTGATTAATGTCTTTTAATTATCATTAAACCACTTAATCTCGTAGAACTCCTATTGGCATAATTTTAGACCTTTAAAGGAGCCCAAAACACTACCTAAACATTCCAAAACTTAGGCCAAAGGGGTTCTTGCCCCCGACTCTCAAACTAGTACATAAAAATCACCTCTCTGAGACTCTATATCCCCACACATCCAACTCTGAAATACCAACTCGCAATATAAATAGAAATCATAACATTATTATTTACTTTAGAGTCATATACATATAATTTAATTTCTTTATAATAGGTTATTTATAGCGTGCGAATTAATGTCACGTTAATTCCAATAAATATTGCACGCACACACACATATCATCCACAATCAATAAAAATCCACATTGAATAATTAATAATAGTAATAATAAAATATAGGTTATTACATTGGATGAAAATAAAACTTAGTATAAAAGAAAGAAAAAAAGCGCATGTTGAGGAAAAGGAAGCATTTCCCTTTATTAAAATCCCACACTATAATTTACAAAAATGGTACATAGATCTACTAATTATACTGTTCAAATTGCTAGAATTTATGGGTTTACTTAAGTTGACAAAATCAGAATTTTGTCAACTTTGGGGTCAATTTATTATGGGGCCCACACATCTTTCGAGACAACTCAAAGTGGTAACTAGTTCACCTTCGTAAGGAGCATAATGTGGTATGCTCACATACGAAAAATCATAAATTATTGAATGAGAAATTAACGCTCAAAGTACTCGCTTGGAACATGGAAAATGGTTGAAGTATTTAAGTTAAAGCTTGGCCCATACAGGAAGAATGTATAAAATAGGTGTAGTATAATATAACCCAATTTGTCTTAAAGGCTTGGTGACCTTGGGGTATCCCAACTCTTTGAAGGAGGGAATACTTATAACGACTTGGTTTGTCTTTCAAGCCCACACACGCATGTGTCGCCACCTCTCGCCTGGTCCGGCTCAGGCTCGGGCGCGGGGGTCGTGGGCCTTGGGGCTTTAACTTGGTTAATATATAAACTTTTTCGGACAAATTCTATTAGGCTTTTTTTATTTATTTTTCGGTTTCTTTTATTTTATTCCGGCCTAGTTTTTATTTCCTTTTAAATTTCATTTTATTTGGTTGGTTAACTCATTACGGCTATTCCCAACAGTTGACTATTAGGATTTCCAACTATTTTTAACTGCCACTTATTTTTGTATAAATAAGTGGCCTGGGGTCTCATTTTAAGGTTACAAAAATTACAAAGTCAGTAAGTCCATATATTTTCTGTAAGTTTCATATGAGAGTTTTCAACAATTGGTTCAAACAGACTTAAAAATTGGGGTGTTATATATGCAAGTAAGATTGTTGTATCTTGGGAGACGATTGCCGCTGCATCCGGGAAGCACTAATTCAAGGAAAATTTGTCTTAAGGTCAGAGTGTTTAACACTTGCCTCAATCTAAAAATTATATGTTGTTGCATATTATTTCTGTAACTATTCTTTTATTGCATATTTATTTCTGTAATTACTTATTTCAAAATTTTAGTAATATAAATACAAAATCATTTTGGATAACAATCTTAAAGATTAATTATTTCCATAAATTTTTAATTCCAGAATGGTTTTTTGTGTTACTTAATTACAGAAATATTTTATAATACTTTTTGTGTTAAGAAATTATTTTTAGTATTACAAAATATTGTTTTCACATTCTGTAAAGTGTACTTGTAAAAGAATTTTTTTTTGTTATTCAGAAAATATATTTTATTTATTGCATGTACTTTTGTTACTCAGAAAATTAGTATACCGTTATTTATTTTCTAGTGAATTTCCAACAAGTTTGTTTTCATTAAATTCGTGATATTATATTAATATAATTATTCACTCACATATCCTGTTATAAACACATATTTATTTATATTTAAAACATAAATGGCATCTGCTTCTTCTTTGCCTGTTGCGGTAGTACCAACTAATGTTGGACATGGTGAAAAATCCGAAAAGTTCCGAGGGACTGATTTCAAATGTTGGTAACAACAAATGTTATTTTATTTAACAACTTTGAACTTGGAAAAATTCCTTAATGAAAAGGATCCAACTTTAAAAGGTGAAACTGAGAGGAAAATAGTTACCACTATGGATGCATGGAAACATTCTGATGTTTTATGTAAAAATTATATCCTCAATAATCTGGAAAACACATTATATAATGCGTACAACCCTTTTATAAATGCTAAGGATGTGTGGGAATATTTGAATAAAAAATACAAAATAGAAGATGCCGGAATGAAGAAATTCATTGCCAGTAAATTCTTAGATTTTAAAATGGTTGATTCAAAGACTGTCATTAGTCATGTCCAAGGGCTCCAATTGATTTATCTTGAAATATTTTTTCAAAAAATGGAAATAAGTGAGTCATTTCAAGTGGTTGCTATGATTGAAAAATTGCCACCATCTTGTAAATTCCTCAAAAATTATTTGAAACATAAAGGTAAAGAAATGGGGCTTAAGGACTTGATTATGAGGTTAAGGATTGAAAACGATAATCAAGTGTTATATTAGAAAACTAGAAATCCTATGGAATGTAAAGCGCATGTAGTGGAAAAAGAGAAAAGTAGCAAGAACAAAAAAGGAATAGTGTGAACCAAGGTGACCCAAACAATGGTCCTAAAAGTGGAAACTTTAAAAAGTTCGATGGAAAATATTGTATGTGACAAGCCGGGACATCGTGCTAAAGATTGTTGTAATCAAAAAATCAAGGGAAAAATAAACATAAGCAAACACAAGCCAATGTCACTGAAGTTGAGAACATTTCTAAAAATATTAATGATATGAGCCTCTCGTCCATGGTTTTTGTAGTCAACATGGTGGGAAATACTAGGGAATGGTGGGTGGACACTGGAGCCACTCGCCAAATATGTTCTGATAAGAATATGTTTACTTCCTACCAACTCTTTGATCATGAGGAGAAACTTTTCATCGAAAATTCTTTGACTTCAAAGGTTGAAGGAAAAGGGAAATTTATACTCAAGATGACTTCGGTAAAGGAACTTACTCTCAATGACGTGCTTCATGTCCTCGATATTCGAAAGAACTTGGTTTCAGGATCACTACTTAGTAAGAAGGGATTTAAACTTGTATTTGAATCTGATAAATTTGTACTCACTAAGAGTGGCATGCATGTGGGTAAAGGATATTTGAGCGATGGGCTCTTCAAACTAAATGTAATGACTCTAGTGCCTATTAATGATAATAAGAACGTACCTTCTTCTTACTTGTCTCTTATAATGTGTGGCATGGTAGATTAGATCATATTACTTATGATACAATTCAAAGATTAATTAATTTAGATCTACTATAAAAATTTAGTATTAACTTAAGTCACAAGTGTGAAACGTGTCTGGAATCAAAGTTAACTAAAACTCCTTTTAAAAATGTTGAAAGAAGTACAAACCCTCTTGAATTAATTCATAGTGATATATGTGATTAAAATTTTGTACAAACAAGGGGTGGGAAAAAGTATTTTTATCACTTTTATTGATGATTTCACAAGATATTGCAATGTATATTTGCTTAGAAGCAAGGATGAGGTGCTAAATGTTTTTGAACATTATATAAATGAAGTTAAGAATCAACCTAGAAAAAAGATTAAAGTAGTTAGGAGCGATAGAGGCAGTGAATATGATTCTCCTTTTGAAAAATTTTGTTCAAAAAACAGAATTATTCTTCAAACTGTTGCTCCTTACTCACCTCGGTCTAACGAGATTGCGAAATGAAAAACTAAACTCTAAAAGAAATGATGAATGGTATGTTGACAAGTTTGGGTTTACCTCAGAATTTATGAGGCGAAGCTTTGCTTTCTGCAAACTACCTTCTTAACAAAATGCCTCATAAGAAATCACAAAATACACCATATGAATTGTGATAAGGTTGAACAACTTCCTACAAATACATCAAAGTGTGGGGGTGTCTAGCAAAGATAGTGGTTCTTGATCCTAAAAGGATTAATATAGGACCAAATATTATTGGTTGTATATTTATTGGTTATGAAATTAATAATAGTGCATATTGATTTCTTGTACATTAATCTGAGATTCCTTATATACACGTAAATACTATAATTGAGTCTAGGAATGCATAATTCTTTGAAGATATGTTTCCTAATAAAAATAAAGCAGTTGATTCAAGTTCTTATAAAAGAACTTGTGATAGTGCATCTAGTAGTCATCAAAATGATATAAAAATTAATATATTGAGAAAGATGTTGACCTCGAACCTAGACGTAGAAAAAGGACAAAAACTTCAAAGTCTTTTGGTTAGAATTTTCTAACATATATGTTAGAAAGTGAGCCTAGAAACTTTGCAGATGCGATGTCAACTCTAGAAGCCCCTTTTTGGAAAGAGGCTGTCAATAGTGAAATTGAATCCATCATGTAAAATCATACGTGGGAACTGGTTGACCTTCCACTAGGATGTAAACCTCTTGGATGCAAGTGGATATTCAAGAGAAAATTAAAAGTTGATGGATAAATTGATAAATACAAAGCTAGACTTATAGCCAAAGGCTATTGACAAAGGGAAGGATTGGATTACTTTGACACTTACTCACCTATTACAAGAATAACATCCATTCGAATGATAATAGCAATTGCAACATTATATAATTTTGAGACACATCAAATGGATGTAAAAACTATGTTCTTAAATATAGAATTAAATGAAGAGATATACATGGAACAACCAAAAGGGTTTAAAGTTCTAGGAAAAGAAAATAAGGTGTGTAAACTTGCCAAATCCCTTTACGAATTAAAACAGGCACCTAAATAATGGTATGAGAAATTTGACAATGTAATGATGTAAAGTGGATTTAAAATAAATGAGTGTGATAAATGTGTATACATAAAAAACACTACAAGTGGCTATGTCATTATTTGTTCCTATGTAGATGATATTCTTATTATTGGAAATATTAAGGATATTATTAAATCTACTAAGAAAATCTTATCCAGTAAATTTGATATAAAAAATATGGGTATTACTAATGTTATATTAGGAATTAAAATTTCTAAAACATCGGAAGGACTTATTTTGTCTCAATCTCATTATATTGAGAAGATACTCAATAAGTTCGATAAACTTACTGATATCATAGCTAAAACACCTATTGACCCAAATCTTCATTTATATAAAAATGCTGGAAATAGTATATCTCAAATAGAATATTCTCGTATCATAGGTAGTTTAATGTACGTCATGAACTGTACACGTCTAAATATTGCCTACTTAGTTAGTAAATTGAGTCGATATATGTAAGGACATTATTTTCATTGTCCGTTATCAATTTAGTACGTTGTATATTGCTATACCGTCGAAGAGCATTCAAGAACATTCAAGCATCAAAGACGGATCCGAATATCAAGTTCTTCAACATTCAAGACTCCGCGAGGTTAATTTTGTTAAGGTTGAGTTTTAATTCCTTAGCATTTCACTTAAAGTGTTGGGATAATTTTATCAAATATTCTCTAAATATTTTGTTCTCGGACACCTTTCCGTAGAAAAATCATAACTAATTCATAAAAAATCAGAAAAATACAAAACTCACGGCCACGCGTTCGTATCGGAATTATCTACAATCATGGCCTGAGATATCATTTGATAGGTAGTTTGAATGACCAGACTATATCATTCAAGCGACATAGCTATCTCGCGAGAAGTTGTCACGCGATGTCGTTCAAACGATAATGCCTTTTCGTTCGAGTGATTTCAACCTCGTTCAAGTGACGCGCAGCCTTAAGTTTTTTATAAATAGGCTTTTACAACTCCGTTTTTCATAAGAAGACCTGCATATTTTCAGTTGAAGAAACTGCTAATGCATAGATGATTTTTTACTTCTTCTTTTAGGTTTTAAACCCTTTTTCAATTCATAAAACATCCCAATATTTTAGTGAATAATTTTGGAACCCTAGATTCAAGTTTGTTGAAACTTTACCTTTTTGGGGAGAACTCTACAACCGGAGAGCTGCGTACTATTATGGAGGGAGTCTCTATGAAGTTACTCTTGTGGGGAGGATAACCTACACCGTGAAGCCTGCGTGTCTAGGACTACGTGTCCTTGTGGTATAGCTGTGTGTAAACCATTGCTGATTTTTAGTTATTACTTTGAAGGTTTAACGAAGTCACCATGCGTTACTCTTGTAGGTGATCAAGTTATATGTAAGTCAATAGTGTTTTAAACTTTTCAAAGTTCTAGAAATAAAAGTTTTTGCACTTTGGGGATTTTTCCTGAATTTGGTGTTCCTAATATTTGATATTGTGATTGTTTGATTTTTATATTTAATTCAATCACTTAGATTCATGTTTTAGGGTTAAACTAAGAGAGGATTTATTTTGAGAATTCGCATTATTCCGTTGTAGCGATTCTACAAATTGGTATCAGAGCTTATTTAAACGATCACCACCTTTTAAAATCGTATAGTTCATGTTGCACTAAGTTATTGTGTTTTGATCCTATTTTTCAAAAAAATGGCTTTTGGTTGTTTTGATGATTTTCGATGTCAACTTTTTGAAAATCCTAATTGGAAAGTTCACATAAATTCTTGCTTTATATCCTCTATTAAAAATGACTCTAGGAGGTGTTATTGTTGTGAGGGTCTTGGTCACACGTTAGATGAGTGTACCATAAATTTAAAGAATAAATTGAATAAACTGACATCTCATATTTCTACCCTTAGTGATAGTGATTTTGAAGAAGAAGTTTTTTATGCTTCTAGGCAAGAGCTTCCCATCCGTGTGATTAGTGATGAGAGTGAGGGTGAAAAGAGTGAGGAGGAAGAAGAAGAATTGAGTGAGTTGCAAGGTGCCTACAATAATTTGTATTTTGAATCTTTAAAGACAAAAAAGGCAAACTTGAAACTTTAAGCTGAATTGAAGAAATGTGCTTTAGATAATGAAAATATTGATGCGTTGATTAAGGATCTTAGGGCATGTGAGGAGATGCATAAAGAGAAATTAGGATATGTTAAGGGTGAGAGAGGTAGTCTTCGAGGTGTGATGGAAGTTATGAAAAAGAAACTTTTAGAGTTTGAAGACTCTAGACATTTGCTTGAATCTAAGATAGGTGAACTTGAGGTGAAATTGAAAGATTCAAGTAAAGTGAAATTTGATTTGGAGTCTAGGTCTGAAAAAATTGATAATATTTTAGGCACCGTCGAGATAAAAAGGATAGGGGTGGTATTGGTCTTGAAAAATATGTTGCACCCATTCCCACACGTGTGAGAGAGCCTCCTAGGATTGTTAAGAAAGAGGCACCTAAGGATTTTTAAGAAAGAGGCACCTAAGTTTGTTAGGAAAGAGACCCATGGGAACACCGTGAGAGAACCTCCTAGGATCATTATGAGAGAGCCACCTACGCAAATTCAGAGAGCACCACCTAGGAATCTGAGAAGAAGGTCACCTTTAGGTAACACTCACCACACGATTTACACTTGCACACATTGCGGTAGGCAAGGTCATCTTAGGCGTTTCTGCTATAAGCTTTTGAATGGACTTAGGAAACATAAAAATAGAGTCACACCGGTTCCCAAAAACCCCACACTCCGTCACAAATCCATTTAGGTTATAAAATCGGATTTAGAGGCTTATGGTTTATTTGTTCATGATTCTCATTTGATAGCACGTGATTCACCCCATGTGAGATCGTTTGGCTGATTGTGTTGGATATTTTGTCGTATACTAGCTATGCATCATGTTATATTCTTTTTAATGTTATGTCTCACTTTGACGTAGTGCACATTGATTTTTTATTGCATTTGTGTGTTTCGCTATTGTTTTAGCACTATTTTGGATATGTTTGCAGCTTACAGGTACTGTTTTCATGAAATTTTTGCACTGGGCAAAACTGTATGATTTTTTGGGCATTCTGGTAAGTTTTAGTTTTCTCGTTCGAACGAGATCTATAGGTCGTTTGAGCGACAGCTCTGTCTCGCGCGAAGTACTTCTCGCGACATGCCCTTATCGTTCGAGCGACAGAGCTGAGTCGTTTGAGCGATATCTTTGGAATTTTTGCTTCCCTTCTGTTTTTAGTACCTAGTGTTCATATGATTATATTTTGTACTATTGGGTTGCTTCTGGACAGTTTATATGCAGATATTCATCATATCCATGCTTAATTGATAGCACTGCATTGTTCGTTTGATCACACATGCTTTGACTGATGATTCATTTGTGTGATTACCATTTGCTAGCATATGATGATTCTCATGCTGATCTTATATGCCTATTGATGGATATATCATTTTGTAGTAATTTTTTATTTTTGAAATTTTTTGAAAAATGCGAAAAGATTTTCTATTTTTTTGAGTGACCATTCATATTTTGTTTTGGTCAAATTTGAAAATACAAAAAGTTTTTATTTTATTTTATTTGCACCTTTTATGGATAAAGACTTTGGATGACCGAGTCACAATTTCATTACATTTATCCATGTGATTATTTGATAGTGTTTTGAGGCAATACATCATGTCATCCTTGTGCGCTATAATGTTTGGAATCATTAAGATGTAATTAAGTGATACTTCCTATATGTTTGGCTCATGATTTCCTTTATTGCACACATACACGAATTTGTTTGATTATTGTGCTTGTCGTATCACATGTTGGTTGGGTGTTTTCATTTCAATCTTGTCCTTAAAACGAACGAAGTGCAATAATACGAGAGTAATAAAAGTAGAGATGTAAGATCCATTTGCCTGTGAGGAATTTGTTTAGTTTGAAAAAATGACGAGGTAAACAAGGGAAAGGGCTACGAGTGAATAATAATCACTTCGTGAAAGCCACCATTTGAGAAGATCCCGCACAAAAAATAAAGGCAATAAAAAATGAAATATGCCAAAATTTTGGGCCAATAAGTTTTCTATAAGTTGAGAATTTAGAACCAAAAAATTGCATTATTATATATGAGGGAGTTTTGGATCGATATATCAATGGGTTTGCACGTCCTTTGAAAAGTTCTCGAAACGACACTAAATAGTTTGGACATTATTGGTGTGAAAATCATTTAGACTTTGATTTGTTGATTTGATTAAGACGATGTCATCTAAATTCAACAATTTTACACATAAGGATATTTTGTATGTTCATTCGTTAGGGGTACATGTATTCATCGTGCACATATGATTGATTGAGTTGATTTACCTATCGAATGTGTTCACACCCATACGTTCCATTTCCATGACTTGGTTGTTTTAGTATAAATCCATGGGGTGATTTTTGTATCATTATTTTTGCTTTGAAAAAATTGAAAAATCAAAAATAGTTTGTGGCATTTTTTTAGTTACACCTTTGCATGCGCGTAGTATGATTCATATTTTCTATGAACTTTTATCGTGGCACTCCATGTTTAGTTGTTTCTTCTTACCTGTCTATTTGGGGACATAATAAAAAGGGGAAGAACGAATTATGATTTTATGGGGGAGTTTGCATTACGGGATAGATTTGATTAGAGATATTTATTTATTCTTATATCATTTCAAACTCGATGCGTCACGAAGGTATTTTCTTTATCTCATGTGTGTAGGTACGAAGATTGATGATTATTAGATTACAAACCCTAATGAGAAAAGCTTTGATATTTGATGTTGAAGACTTTTGAAGAAAATTTGAAGACTTGCAAAATTAGTACCTTTCCATTTTTGGGTTCATGGGGGATATAAGATTTATATAGGCATTTTGGGTTTTGATATTTCAGATGTTTTTATTTTGTACCGGCATAGACATAGGGGGAGATTTGTAAGGACATTATTTTCATTCTCCGTTATCAATTTAGTATGTCGTATACCGCTACACTGTCGAAGAGAATTTAAGAACATTCAAGCATCAAAGATGGATCCGAATATCAAGTTCTTCAACATTCAAGACTCCGTGAGGTTAATTTTGGTAAGGTTGAGTTTTAATTCCTTATCATTTCACTTACAGTGTTGGGATATTTTTATCAAATATTTTCTAAAGATTTTTTTCTCAGACACCTTTCTATAAAAAAATCATAACTAATTCAAAAAAAATTAAAAAAAAGATGAAACTCGCGGCCACGCATTCGTATCAAAATTATCTACAATCATGGCTTGAGTTCTCATTTGATAGGTCGTTCGAACGACCTACCTATGTCGTTCAAGCGACATAGCAATCTCGTGAGAAGTTATCGCGCGATGTCGTTCAAACGACAATGCCTTTTCGTTCAAGCGACTTCAACCTCGTTCGAGCGATGCGTCACCTTAAGTGTTTTATAAATACGTTTTTCCAACTCCGTTTTTCATAACAAGACCTGCATATTTTCAATAGACGAAACAACTACTAGAAAAATTATTTTTGTTGTCTTCTTTTAGGTTTTAAACCTTTTTTCAATACACAAAACATCCCAATCTTTTAGTAAATTATTTTGGAACCCTAGATTCAATTTTGTTGAAAATTTACCTTTGTGGGGAGAACTCTACAACCGGAGAGCTTCGTGCTATTATGGAGGGAGTCTCTATGAAGTTACTCTTATGGGGAGGATAACCAACACCGTAAAGACTGCATGTACTTGTGGTATAGTTGCGTGTGAACCATTGCTCATTTCTACCCGTTACTTTAAATGTTTGACAAAGGCACCGTACATTACTCTTATAGGCGATCAAGTTGTATGTAAGTCAATGGTCTTGTAAACTTTTCAAAGTTCTAGAAATAAAAGGTTTTGCCCTTCGGGGACTCTTCCTCAATTTGGTGTTCCTAATATTTGATCTTATGATTGTTTGATTTTCATATTTAATTCAATCACTTAGATGCATGTTTTAGGGTTTAACTAAAATGGGATTATTTTTTAGAATTCGCAATATTCCGCTGTAGCGATTCTACAATGTATAAGTAATATAGGTAAAGACCATTGGAAAGTCATAATAAAACTTCTTATATATCTAAGATATACTCTTAATAATGGATTGAACTACACGAGATATCTAGTTGTACTTGAAGGATACAGTGATGCTAATTGGATATCTGATTCAAAGGATTCTAAATCCACAAGTGGTTATGTATTAACACTTGGTGGTGCAGCAGTGTCTTGGAAATTCGCCAAAGAGACTTGCATTGCTAGGTCAACAATGGAGTCTGAATTTATAGCTTTAGACAAGGCTAGAGAAGAAGCAGAACGACTTCGAAACTTTTTAGAGGATATTCCAATGTAGCCAAAATCTCTGCCTGTAATTTGCATACATTGTGATACTCAATCTAAAATTGGCAAAGCACATAGTCATATGTATAATGGTAAGTCTCGACATATACGTCGAAGACATAATACCGTTAAACAGCTTCTCTATAATGGAATAATTTCCATTGATTATATTAAGTCTAAGGACAATATACCTGATCCGTTAACCAAAGGGTTAGATAGAGAGCAAGTGTATAATTTATCGAGAAGAATGAGACTAAAGCCTACCAAATAAAGAGTTGTCTTGATGGAAACCCTACCTAGATGACTGGAGGTCCCAAGATCTAGGTTCAAAGGAACAATCGAATATTGACTGACTCTTTGAAAAAAGAACTGATGAGTTTCAAACTCATATCTATTCATATGATAAAACAATGTTGCCTACAAAGTAAGTAAGGATAATCTTAGCTTTTAATGACTCCTATACTTTGGAAATTAAAATGGGGCATAGTAGGATACTCTTAATGGGAAGTCACCTATGTGAGTATGAAGGGGCTGCTTCTATGAGAATTCGAAAGGCTAAAGTTCTCTAAAGTACTCATGAAACCAAGAATTGTTCAGGACCAGAACGAACACAACCGAAAGAGTCAACTTTGTTTGAAAAATTACTGTGTGAAGTCTATTGACTTGATTTACACAAAACACAGAACAGTTCAAGACGTTACGTTCACTGATCAGTAAATAAATCTGATAGTATCTCACTAGGGAAGATTCAAAACCAAAAGTTATCTCTCACGATACCGGAATTTTTTATAGAACTCTCTTAGTGCCTACATAGTCATTTATGTTGATCCAACCAATTTTCATTTATGTGGATGATGGTTAGAATTTATGGGTTTACTTAAGTTGACAAAATCAAAATTTAGTCAACTTTGGGGTCAATTTATTATGGGACCCACACGTCTTTTGAGACAACTCAGGTGGTAAATCGTTCACCTCCGCAAGGAGTATAATGTGGTATACTCATATATGAAAAATCATAAATTATTGAATGAGAAATTGTAGGTCAAAGTACTCACTTGGAATATGGAAATTAGTTGAAGTATTTAAGTTAAAGATTATCCCACATAGTAAGAATGTGCAAAATGGGTGTAGTATAATATAATCCAATTTGGCTTAAAGGCTTGATGCCTTTGGGTTATCCCAACTTTTTGAAGGAGGGAGGACTTACATGGGCTTGGTTTGGCTTTCAAGCCCACATGCGTGTGCGCATCGCCGTCGCCCGCCCGGCCTGGCTCAGGTTTGGGGTCGTGGGCCTTAACTTAACTAATGCATAAACTTTTGGGGCCAAATTATATTGGGATTTTTTATTTATTTTCAGGTTTCTTTTATTTTATTTCGGCCCAGTTTTTATTTCTTTTTTAATTTCATTTTATTTGATTGGTTAGTTCATTACAGTTATTTCCAACAGTTGACTATTGGGATTTCCAACCATTTTTAACTCACTTATTTTTTTATAAATAAGTGGCCTGGGGTTTCATGATAAGGTTATGAAAACTACAAAGTTAGTAAGTCCATATGTTTTCTGTAAGTTTCATATGAGAGTTCTTAAAAGTTGGTTCAAACAGACTTGCAAATTGGGGTGCAATATTTTCAAGTAAGTTGTTGTATCATTGGAGACGATTGCCGTTGAGTTTGAGAAGCACTAATTCAGGGGAAAAATCGTCTTAAGGTCAGAATGTTTAACACTTGCCTCAATGTAAAAATTATGTGCTATTGCATATTATTTCTGTGACTAATCTTTTGTTGCATATTAACTTTGTAACTATTATGTGATTACTTATTTCATAATTTTTGTAATATAAATTCAAAATCATTTTGGATAACACAAATCACAAAATATTAATATATGAGCTTGACAACGGAATACAAAAGAACTTAGGTACACATGAATTTTATCCTTCATATTTTCTAGAATTTTCATTCTATTGTGATGAAGAACCTATTGGATCACACATAGCCTTCTTGTTGTTACCATACTTCTTTTCTTTATCCTTGAAATCTGTTAATAGCTCCTGATCAATTTTTTCTTCAAAGTCCCTTCTTTTCTTCTTTATTCCGCTCTCTCGGTCTTCTATATCCCCGTCGTCTTCTTCCTCTTCCTCTTCATATGGCTGTATATTTTTGGACAACAAAATTATGATACAAACTAAAGTAGAAACCAAAAGTGAACTTAGAGGAATTGTTAGTTTTGCATGAACAAGGTCATCCTTGACCCTAGGAAGTTCATATATATATATATATATATATATATATATATATTATCTATTATATACTATAAAATGCCCTACACGCTTTTAATTCTCCCTCTCATTTAGCAAGCCACGTGGCTACCTCCATCACTTTCATTTTTCTCCATGCATCTCTCTCTCTCTTTAATTTCCAACCCATCCACGGTTACTCCCTCTCTCCTTTTTTTAATTAACCTTTCAGTATACCCTTCAAAACTTTTACTCTTCCCTTTTTTGAAATTAGTGTTTGTATGCACGCACAGTTGCCCTTTCAGATTCAAGGTACGAAGATGAATCCATATATAACAAGTCTACTTGAACAATTTGAAGCTATGTATAGTTTCTGTACAGGTAAATTTTTATAGGCTGTATCAAGACCATGACTCTCTGATTTTTTTTTTTTACACTTAGGCTTTGATATCCTTTATAATATTCATGAGATGGGATGTTTAGATTTGATCTGGGTTATGTTTTTTTTTAAATACGACAAATGATCGAATATGCATTTTTTTATATTCTTGAAAACTTTATTTTGTTATTTTTTATATAGGTTGTATCAAGACCATGACTCTCTTATTTTTTTTTTTTACACTTAGGCTTTGATATCCTTTATGATATTCATGAGATGGGATGTTTAGATTTGATCTGGGTTATGTTTTTTTTTAAATACGACAAATGAACGAATATGCATTTTTTTATATGCTTGAAAACTTTATTTTGTTATTTTTTATATACCTGAAATCATTAAATTGCTGAATTTTTTTATATAAAAAATCGAATTTCATATTTTTTTTTTTTGCTAAAATCTAATAATGTTTACTATTTTTATTATTATTATTATTATATTTTTTTTAATTAATAATGAGGAAATTGAGTAACAAAATGGGATGTGAGGGTATATGGAATTTGAAATTCAAAGTGTCCTAAATGTCACATTGTAGCAATATCGATTCGATATACACTCCACAAGTAGCCCCCGAATATTATGTATTCAGCAATATTTTATATTATTACTTATCACAAATACTATAATTGTGGTTTGATCTACAATCATTTCATTCATCATTTCCAAATATTTGCACCGTCTTGAATATTCATTACTATCCTAACGTTTTACTCACGCATCGCACGAGTTTACACCTAGCATATTATAAAACGAGCATAAATTCTAATTATATATGAGGTCGCCACATTTCTATGATGTTTAATTATTGATCCTCATATATTTAATTCAAAACAATGGGGACTGTAAACCCATCAAACAACTCAAACGACGCCTCTCAGTTATTTATTTAGACCTTTTGAAAATCTCCATAAAAAAATTGACACCCTCTCACTTATACTAACTTTTCTCTTTCCTTCGTCTTTTATGTCTCCCACCCTTTCAATTTTTTGTCTATCTTATAATATCTCTTTTGTCTACACTAGATTCTTTCAACTGAATCCAACATCTCCCACCATGGCAACACGTTAAAAGCTCTATCTTTTAATGACAAGTGTTTTTTTTAATATTACATATCTAATAATTGTTTGTTTCATTTTGGGCTTTATTTTTGTTTACATTTATATTTTGTAACTTAATTTGTTCCCACCATTTTTTTGTTTTTACAGCTATTATCTTTGTTTTTTAAATATCTCTCTCTAACCATCATTCAAGGTATATTTTTTCTTAACTCAGATTTGTTGAGGAGTTATTTGGTAACAATATCCAGGTATACTATATTTTTTTCTTACACTCTCTATGTTTCTCTATGTGAGTTTGATTCTGTCTGGGGGTTTCGTTTGTATGTTATTTTGGTTGAAAAAATTTGTTTTGTTCGATTTTAGGGTTTCTTATTTATAAGTTCTTTTAGTTGACAGTGACAATTTTTTAAAAAGATATTTGGGATTTGATTTGGATCATTTTTAATTATTGTATATGTTCATTTAGTTAAAATTTTGATTTGGGTATACGTGTTTGGTTTGATTTGGGTGTTGGATTTAAAATATCAAGGGTATGCATCATGCTCCATCATCTCTCCCTCCGTCGTGTGTTTAGTTAATAGTTTGAAGGTGTTTTGGTGAATGTAAGGAGAGTATAGTAGATATATGAGGTCGTTTCAATATTGGTACTGACCTTTGATATTGTGAATCTCTATTTTTTTATAGTTCTCCTCTTATAATTTTTGGGGGCATTTTCTACTATCACGTGTTAAACTCCCATCTTTGTTTTTCTTCCCAGTAATTAATTTAAAAAGTGTTATTTGGGTGAATTTAGGGATAATATAGTAGGTATTTGAGGTGGTTTCATTGGTGGTACTAACCTTTGATGTTGTGGATCTCTGTTTTTTTTTTATCTTACACTTATAGTTTCTTTTTGTGGCATTTTATACTATCACGTATTAAACTCTCATCTCTTATTTTTGTTCTAGGTAATTAATTGAGAGCATGTAGGGATAATACAATAGGTCTATGAGGTGGTTTCAGTATTGGTATTGACATTTGATATTGTAGATCTCTATTTTTATAGTTCTACTCTTATAGTTTCTTTCATGTGGCATTTCACACAGTCATGTGCTAAACTCTCATCTTTGTTCTAAATATTTATTTAATTTTCAATTATTGACACGATATTTGCATTTGGGGCCATTTTATTGACTCATTGATTGTTGTATCCAATTCTATTTTATTTTAAGATTTTATTTGTCGTTTGTTTTGGAGGACCCTAATGGGTTATTATGTAGTGAATAATAATATCTTTTTAATATTTTATGAAGTTCATGATCTTTTTTTGTTATTGTTTTTTCGTATAGATAATAGTTCTATGTAGGTCTAAAAAATTATGTTTCTAAAATTATTTGTCTCCATTCAAACATAAAATGTTGAACCGTGATATTATGTAGTTTTATTTCTTCTACATGTTTAATGATCACAAATAACTAAATTTTTAATCTATTTTCTTATTTCGTCTGTCATTTTTTAAGCGTTGGCAATTACTAGATTGCTTTTGATTACGCTAACGTATAACTCACACATCGCGCAGGTTTCCAATATATATATATATATATGTATGTGTGTGTGTGTGTGTGTATTTAATTATTTAATTAATAATTGTGTGTGTGTGTGTGTATTTAATTATTTAATTAATAATTAAATACACACACACATATATATATATATGGGTTTAATAATTAAATTATTTAATTAAATAATTAAATACACACACGCACATATATATATATATATATATATATATATATATGGGTTTAATTAAATAATTAAATACACACACACACACGCACACACACACACATATATATATATATATTTATATATATATATATATATATATGGGTTTAATTAAATAATTAAATACACACACACATATATATATGGGTTTAATTAAATAATTAAATACACACAAGACCCATTGATTGGGATATGTCGTTCCTTTTTACTTTCCAAACACGACAGGTTGTAAATTTTTGTTTTATAATAATAAAATATGTAATTATTATTTCACTTTATTGATTTTTGTTCAATCAACAGATTGTCCCTAAATATTTTTAATTAATATTTCATCAAAAACTCTTTATTTTATTCCAAAAGGTCTCTCATCGTATATAAAAACACTCACATACATTCTTTCTTCTCTCATCCTTATCTCTACGAAAAAAATATCAAAAGAATATACAAGTGAATTTTTGGAACATAAAAAAATTAGTTGAACTAAATGCAAAAGGGACTTGGCTCATAGCAAGTAAACATAATTGTTCTTTAATTTTTTTCATATTTTTCAAAACACCATATCCAAAACAACCATACATATTGAAAAAATTATATATTGAAAAAAGACACGTATCTAAACATACACATTGGCTGTCGGGGTGTCAAACACAAACCAAACATGTTTACCCATCCAATTTGCCCGTAAAAATAAAACCCAACCCATTAAGTAAATGGATCCTATTAAGTTAACCATTAAAACAAATTTTAATTAATGATGAGTTACCCATTGATCCAACTTATGTCACATCTACTAACTCATAATAAATATTATCTCAATTTCTCTCTACATTTCTTCCTTTTATGATGCTAACACGTTCTCTCTAAAAAAAAACATACTCTTTTAAATTGTAATTTTTTTCTCCTTGAAAAATACTAACCTATTTATTTCTCAAAAAAAAAAGAAAAAAGAAACCCTCTCAAATTCCAGTCTCTTTCTCTCCTCTAGAATACTGACTGATTTCTTTCTAAAAAGAATTCTCTCTCAGACTATACATCATGTTCTATACATCATTCATACATCACTCCTATTTGTAAGCCCGGAAAAATATTTTTTTCTCAATTTTTTTATTTTTATCTTTAAATTAACATTCTAATAAATCGTTGTTAAAAAAATTAGGTCAAAATATATTTTTTATCCATTTTTATAAAAAAATCGCAAAAAACTGCTGAAAATAGCTTAAGTGACTGCACCAACATTTTTTTGTGAATTTTTTAAAAATAGATATAAAATGTAATTTGACCTAATTTTTTGAATATGAATTTACTAGAAGGTTAATTTGAAGAGAAAAATAAAAAATTTGAGAAAAACGTTTGTTAAGGGCTAAAACTAGGAGTGATATATATACATCGTGATGTAGGTGAGCATCTCTCTCTCTCTTTTATCCAAAATTTGGTTTTACATCCTGGGTCCCAAATAAGTCCTGCTATGAGTCTCAAATAAGTCGCCCGAAACTTTCCTCGAAAGTAATAAATTTTTGTACTTTGGCGATACCCATACAACAGGCCAACACTTAATAAATAAGTGAGAAAATAAGCCGAATCCACTTCACTATTGGGGGAGTTTTTGATACCCGTCTTATTATTCAATGTGAAACTTTTATTCATTCGTACCAATCGGTAGAAAAAATGAGTTCGCACCTTTTTCCTCAAAAAATAAATATATAATAAGAAAAATTTGGAGTCAAAAAATGGAAAAAAAAAAGGGAATTTTTGGGTAGGCCAAAATTTGGAATAATATAGATTCAAATTTAATTAGGTCCTCTAAATGTATCCTAGCAGTCAAACCCATTTTACCTAGGGATGGTCTAATATGTACAAAAGACTAAATGGGTATGAATGAGAGAAAAGCTTACAGAGCTCTTGTAAAGATACGGGTGAATTTTCTGAAGTAGACCCCCACGCCCCCTTTCCTCCTGATCGTTGTGGTCTGTGTGTGAGTGTGAGTGTGAGGTGTCTTCCTTCTTCCCACATAACCCACGAACGGTATTTTCACTCTCATCTTTCTTGTGCCGCTGTATCATTCACAGAAAAACAACAACTAAATTATATAATTTAGCTAAACCTAACAGGCAATGTTTTGATGAATTGTAAGTGTTCAAATATTAAAGATTTACAATGAACGAAGATGGTTTGAGAATAGTAGGGGGGGCGCTAGTGGTGTTTTATAGGGAAACTTAGATAACGCGTTTACGATACGTTATAAGAGAAGGGGCCTCTCGGGAAAAAGATATTTTCTTTCGTAAAAGTATCCTACAAATGATATTGAGGCTAAATATCTAATGAAAGAAAGAATATAAAGATGATAGAATTTTGTGTGACCGACATCTTAGTTTTAGTTATTACTATAATATATGCACTGAAATAGTATCATGAAAGAGTAGTTCTATTGGCCCCGAATTTTTGACTGAAATTTCGACTGAATCTACACGTATAAACATGTTATTGGTAAGTTTTTTAATTTCACTGGTAGGAACCCCACAAAGCATTTAATAAAAACCTAACACCTCATTCGGTCTTTCTACTTTCGATAAAAAATTCAGTCTAAATAGCATTTTTATCATCAAATCCTCTCTAGTGCTGGAAAATATCTGACAGCTAGCCTCTTTTGAAGAATAAAGATGAGAGGAGTGATTAGTATCTAGTACTGAAATACTATTACCATATTGTCTCTAGTATCCACGAGCTTGTTGTTTACGTTGCCCAGCTGTAAATTGTGGGTGGTTGGTCAACTTTGAGGCGACGTATTATCGGGGAAAGAATAAAGCTCCTTACCCTTCCACGTAGGAGTGAGAGCAATTTTTTAGGCTCGTACGATGTCGGCTCAATTGGATATATGAGAAGGATCTTCCACCAAACTTCTTGTACATGATATAATGATTCTCTCAAACATACTTAGGATTGATTGAGTTTGAGTTTTGATGCTGTCAAAATAATGTTTCATTACTTAAAGTCACGAATCATAAATAAAAATTAGTATAAGTGCGCATAAAATTATTCCGAACATCATGTGATATGCTAAAAAAAAGTTGGTTGGTGTAACAATTGACTAGAGTTGACACGTGGCAAATTATAAGGGAAAGACACATAATTCTTTTTGTTTTCGGTGAGAGTTGACATGTGGCAAGTTATAAAGGAAAAATGTCCAAGAGTATTTGGAATTTGAATAAGATTGTTGGTACTCTATGTTTTGCAATAATTATAGACGGACTTAGAAATACAACACAAATTGATGTGACACGCATTCGCAATCTTAGAGGTCTCTGTGTGAAGTCCACTAAAAACAATAATGAAAATAAGGGACTCAAACTAGATAACATGCACTCCAGAAAGTAAAATTTCACTTTATGCAAATGGGGTTATGTTATGGGCGAAAGAGAGAATTAATTGGTCATAGATATTGTATTATTCATCCCTTATACTTCTATGTTCTAGCATTTTCACATTAGTTAATTCCTGTGATTACGCTCACTACAACAAATTGGTGAATTTGTGATGAGTCATTTCGCCGCAGAAAACTTTTATTTCATCGCAAAAAACATTGATGACGTCATACGTTTCGTCACCAGTTCGTTGCTAAAATTGCGTCGGTAAAAAAGGACGGTGATAAAGATATTTCATCGCCAGATATCATAATTGTTGGATGACTAATTTTTTTTCATCGCTAAAATATACGCTTCATACGAAGACATATTTCATCGCAAAAACAACAATTTGCGTCGTTAAATGGTGATTTTAGTCGCCAACCAATTTCATGATCTAGTTTTAATGATACTTTTGCGAATCGTGAAATATTCCAAAACGAAAAAATTCATCAAAATGCCATACTATTGACTATACAAATATGATATTTTAATAATACACTAGAGACGAATCAAAATCATCAACCACAATACCCAATACCAAAATTATACACATCGAGGGTAAATAAATACAACAAAAGATATCTAATATCCATGTAGTCGTTGAAGAAAGAGACTTTGAGCTATTTCCCACAAGCCATATACATTAGGAACTAAGATATCAAACCACTACTGAACTATAACCTTGATTCATGGGTAGAATAAGTCCTAGGAGTTTTTATAGGGAGGCCCTCAAATTGTACAAAAAGCTAAATCCGGTGATGTGTCAGACATGTATTGGTTGGATTGTGAAGTTCACATGGTGTTTATTTAAAACACCAACCAATACATGCCTGACATATCACCGCGTTTGATTTTTGTGAAAAAAATTGAGGGTCTCTCTAGAATTATTCTATGTCCTATTCAAAATCATCCGTAGTTGATGAAAATGGCTTAATTGTTTCGGATTTGGTTAGTGTTAAGAGTAATATTGCATGTGGAGCAGGCTATGGGTATATTGTGTTAATAGTTATTATGAATCAACAACAAAAATAAATATCATTCCATATTGTTGATGTAAAAAACTAGATTTTATCTAATTATTTTAATCACAGATAAAAATATATAAATGAATATAAGACAATGAATTTTAAGGTGGTTCAGCCTTATGAGAATGACCTACGTCCACTGTTTTTGTATTGATGACTGTTTGCCTAGAATTCTTGATAAGTGAGTTTACCAAGAAATTCAGAGTCCCTTCTAATGAGGATGTTATAATGTATTTATAGCCTTGAGGCTGTACATGTGAAAGGACAATGCGCTGTTATCTAGTAGACATATACATATGTACGATAATAATGAGCATTTAATGCGCAGTCGTCTTTTTGATTCTCCTAATTTGGATGCTCTGCACGCTGAGTTGTTCGGACCACCTGAGTTGCTCGATACGCTTAAGTTTCTCGGAGCCATGAGTTCCTCGGGGCGCCTAAGCTGCTCGGAATGATTGAGTTGCTCGGGGCGCTTGAGTAGCTCGGTGACAGTATGTTGTTCGTTGAAAGTGTTTTGTAATTGCTATGTAGGTTGACACGTGTCTTCAAGTGAATGGTCCACGTCAGCAGATTAAATTTGGTATCAACAGAAGTTCCCAATGTTTCACAGTTGAGGTTGAAGGAGAGTGTGGAACATTTTGTTCGAAAACTGCTTGGATTACGGGTCTTCATGGATTTTAGGAAAATTTTATAATTCCTTTTTGAGCACATAATATCAGACTTCATAAATATTTTGAATTTTTATGACCACTTCGATATTTGTGTCCTTTTATTCTTTTAGCCGCCGAAAACGCAAACGTCTTCCCTTGTAATCATTGCCTTTCTCTATTCTCGAGATAAAGTATTTAAGCGCGGCAGAAATCCTATCGTTTTTCACTTTTCAAATATGTATCTTTAAACTCTTCATTTTCTCTCTATCTCGTGCCTTTGTTCTTCCCATCGTTCATTGTCAACTGATTTCTCCTTTTTCTGTAAGATTTTCTTCCCTCTCCTTTATTTACTTTGTTCATCATGGTTTATCTTGTTGAATCACTGGACAAATTTCGGTCTGAATTTTCAATCCCTTCGTGGGCTATTTTAGAAGAACTTTCTGAACCTTCTGATTATTTTTCTTTGATTGAGGGACATTGGTTTCCCAGTCTTTTTGTAGCCGAATGTGGCTTTTCTTTCCCGCCAAATCCCCTGTGTTTGGAGTTTTGCCAATATTTTGATGTTGTACCTGCAAGAGTAGCTCCAAATATATTAAGGATAGTTAATGGCGTACATAGGATGAACCAACTTAATGGAATCCATTTTGTAAGGACATTTTTCTCATGTCCGAAATGTTTCATTTATTTATGTCGTACGCCGCTACATTTGGCACGTCACCTCACGATCTCACATGACGGCCTCTATCCGAATTCCGAGAATCAAGCATGCATTATCTCCACTAATGTGTCCCTCATCTGCATCAACGACTTCACGTTCCTTGATTCTAGGCTCGTAATGCAAGTGGAACGCAAGAGAAGTCAAATCAGTGAAACAAGGCAAGATAGGGATGTTCAAGGGAAAATTGGTAATTTTACAGCCACCGTCCAGAGGACCGGCCAACTGGAAAGTTGAAGATCTTGCCGCAACAAAGATACTGGAAGAAACGGCACCTCAATCCGAGCTAAGGTGAACAAGTTATGGCCCGTTGAAAATGGATATATGTTCATTGAAAAGTCTGGAAATTTTTCTAAGTGTTTAAGCACCTGTTCCCAGCACACTTTCCCGAACCCAGACCCAAACCAATTCGGGGGGCGAACCGGTTCGCAGGGGTACCGGAACCGGTTCGAGGTACTTGTACGCTGGATAGAATTTCAGCAGTTTTAAGATCGTGGGTCTCTTCATGTATTTCCCTATAAAAACCAACTTCGGGAGAGTTGTTTTGCAAGACTTTAGGAGACGAATTTGAGAGTCCAAATACATCTAGTCTTCATATTTTTGAGTCCCAAGACTCATGTTTTGATTCACACATCCTTGCCAAATATTTGTGAATCCTTTTGCAACCCAAGAACACAACTTTGGTTTGTTCAACCCTTGTGGAGGAGACCGTTCTTCTTCTTCATTGCAGCCCTACTGGAAAGGGATAATTCCAGCCGCGACTACAGAATCCGATACCCGAGGGTAATTCTTAGTCAACTTGTATTTTTATTGTAATCCAATTGTAAGCCATTTTCTTACAAATTATAGTGAAAATAAATGGTTTTGCCCCTGAGGGGGATTTTTCCTTAATTGCATGTGTTTGAATGTTCTTGCGTAGATTATCAATTTATTCAATCACATACTGCTGCATGTTTAGGGTTTGTTTGTGTTAAAAGGGTTTTATATATAATTTGATCATTTGAACGCGAGCACACACGTCTTCAAATTGGTATCAGATCAAGTTACGCTAATCTATCGCGTATTCCTTTTTTTCCGCAAAATTTTTCTAAGATATCAATTTTCTGAAAAAAAATTGATTTTTAAAAAAGTGCGTGTTCAAATGGAGAAGTCATATTATAAAATGCCTGTTTTTTACGGGACAAATTATGCTTATTGGAAAGCCCGTATGAGGTCGGCTTTAAAAGCCATTGATGAACGTGTCTGGATTTTGGTTGAACGAGGGTGGACTCCTCCCACCGTGACTGTTGATAATGTGACCAACTTGAAACCTGACATTTCTTGGACTGATGAAGAAATTAAATGGTCATCTTTTAATTCTAAGGGTCTAAGTGCTATTTCTGGGTCTGTCACACCTGATGAGTTCAAACGCATAATGACGTGTACCACGTCAAAAGAGGCATGGGATGTTTTACAACTCACCCATGAAGGAACTAATGTTGTGAAAGAGTCTAAGTTGCAAAACTTGACAACTCAATTTGAAAGAATCACCATGCATGATTCTGAATGCTTTGATGAATTTTATGCTAGACTTTCTGACATTGTGAATACTAGTTTTAATCTTGGTGAACATATTCCGAATGCTAGAGTTGTTAAAAAGATTCTTCGTTCTTTGCCTAAGCGTTTTATCCCTAAAGTCACTGTGCTAAATTCTATGGGTAATTTAAATACGCTAAAATTGGAAGAACTTGTAGGAGATTTGCAAACTTATGAAATTGATATGTTCCCTAAAAATGCTAAATATAAAGATAAGGGAATTGCTCTTAAAGCCCAAGAGAGAAGGAGTGAGGGGTCAGCTAGAAAGAGGGTAAAGTCATCTAGAAAGAGAGAGACTGACACATCAGATTCTGAGTGCAATTTTGACTTAGATGATTTGGCTCTTTTCGCAAAAAATTTCAAGAGGATTCTCAAATTTAAGAAAAATGGCAATTTTAAAGATAAAAAGAAATTTGAGAAAAATAAGTTTGAAAAGAAAAATGAAAAAGTTTCCAAAAATCCTCCTCTGAAAGAAAGTGAGAGATGTTTTGAGTGTGATGGTAGGGGTCATAGAGCTTTTGAGTGTGCCAATCATCTGAATAGAGAGAAAGGGAAAGTTGTTCTTAATGCTACCCTTAGTGACGACAGTGAGGTCGAGACGGTGGATTCTGGAGATGAGTCACCGCATGAGTGTAACTTCACCGCATTCATGGCCAGCCAAGTGAGCACTCCTAGTTCTCCTCACGCCGATGAGGATGATGCTTCACAGGGACACCTCGACAGTGAGATCGATGTGAGTGAGGGGGAGGATGACACAAGTGAGAGCGAGAGTGATATACAACGCGCCTACGCTGAGTTATATTCTGAGTCATTTAAAACTAAAAAGTGTAACAAAGCGTTAGTTCTTAAGATCACCTGCTTAGAGGAAGATTTAAAGAAAGCAAGAGAAATAGGGTTCTCCACTTGCACCGCCCTGAGAGAGAGAGAGAATCTTCATGTGTCGAGAAAGAGATTCTGTTTAGAGAGAGAGAGAGTGTTTTAGAGAAAGAGAGAGGGGACTTGACTAAACAAGTGGCTAGTCTTACGGGTCAGCTCCATTCCTCCGTGGAGACTCGAAAGAAACTTGAAGCCCTTGTTGCCCAGCTGACTCATGACCTTGAGAAAGCACGGGAAGTCAAGGTACAAATCGAGGACAGATGTGGGAAGATGGGAAAGATGCTCCTCGGCCCCGCTTTAGGTTTTGGTGATCGTCAAGGAATTGGATATGATGGTGCCTCCACGTCCCAAATTGCACCTGGACCAGTTCCTGAGTTTACTACAACTCCTTATGGTCACCGTAAAAAAGCTCGAAGGAGAGTTCGACCAAGAAAAGCAAACCAAGGTCCGCCTTTGACTGTGCTCTTTTGTACTTATTGCAAAAGAAAAGGTCACCTTAGGGAAACTTGCTATAGTATGGGTCGGACACGACGTACTACTGCTCCACCACATCATACTGATGAGTTTTCTAGTCTGAGAGAGCGAGTTGAGTTCTTAGCTGCCACGACTCAAAGTTTAATGGAAGAATTTCGACGGATCTCTTTGCCGTTAGTGAATGCTTCTCACATTCCAGCTAAAATCAACAACAACAAAGGCAAACAAAAGGTCATCTCGACTTGGGTACCTAAGAAAGATAAAAAGGCTTTTGTTGTTCATGTTGCTCTCAAAGCACATAATACCTCTCAGTGGTATTTTGATAGTGGGTGCTCCAGACACATGACAGGTGATGCCTCATTTTTTACTACTCTTGAGGACTATCAAGATGGAAGAGTCACCTTTGGAGATGGGAGTAAGTCTAGAATTATAGGACGAGGTACTATCGAGTTACCTGGTTTTCCTAAGCTAGAAAATGTTTTGTACGTCAAAGGTTTGAAAGCAAACCTTCTCAGCATTAGCCAGCTGTGCGACACTGACCTTGCAGTAAAGTTTGACCGGGACGCGTGTAAAGTCTACAATCAAATCGGTAAACTATTGATGCAAGGGGTGAGAACCGAGGATAATTGCTATGGGACTGAGCCCACATCCTCACTTGTCTGCAACAGCGCCACGATCACTCCTATGGATCTGTGGCACCAACGTCTAGGTCACGTGAACGTTAGAGATCTTAATCGTTTATCTAAAAAGGACCTAGTATGTGGCTTACCATCTCTTGGAAAGTCAACTTCAACCATTTGTGGACCCTGTCAGTTGGGAAAACAAATTCGTAGTCCTCATAGGAAGTTGCATTCCATTACCACCTCTCGTGTTCTGGAGTTGATTCACATGGATCTTATGGGTCCCACTCGTACTGAGAGTCTAGGTGGTAAGAGGTATATCCTCGTGATGGTAGATGATTTCTCCAGGTACTCCACTGTAGGTTTTCTGAGAGAGAAATCCGATGCTGTAGATTTCTTAACGACTAAGTGCCGTGTCCTGCAAAATCAACACGGTGTCACTATTAATAGAATACGTAGTGACAACGGCACTGAATTTAAGGAAGCAAAGGTGGACTTGTACTGTGATAGCCTTGGGGTCAAACATGAGTTTTCTGCTGTGAGAACTTCTCAGTAAAATGGGATTGTTGAGAGAAAGAATAGAATGATCCAAGAGATGGCTAGATCTATGCTTCTAGGTCGTAAAGTTTCTAAGAGATTTTGGGCAGAGGCAGTGTCAACTGCATGCCACACGGTGAATAGGGTTTATTTGCGTCCACACACACTACAGACACCTTATGAGTTGTGGACCAGCAAGAAGCCCAACCTGGCGTATTTCCGTGTTTTTGGGAGTAAATGCTACATCCTACGGGATAGAGAGCAATTAGGAAAGTTCAACTCCCGGAGCGACGAGGAAATATTTCTAGGATATTCATCGAATAGTAGAGCATACCGGGTTTTTAACCTGAAGAGCTCTAGGGTTATGGAATCAATAAACGTTATCGTGCAAGATGACGAACCTTCGACGGTTATTGATCCTAACCTTAAGTGTGAGGATGAGGATTGTTCTGACAGTGATTTACCTGTTCCTCTCTCACACTATGTGGATCCTACTCCTGTGTTAGGGGACACACCTGCTTGGGTTCGCAAGAGTCATGACCCTTCTGCCATTGTTGGTGATCCCACTCTAGGGGTCAAGACTCGTGCTCAGCTAGAGAACGTTGTTAGCCATCTTTGCTACACGTCCAAAGTCGAGCCCAAGAACCATAAAGAAGCACTCAAGGATGAACACTGGATATCTGCTATGCAGGATGAGTTGCTTCAGTTTAAAAAGAATAATGTCTGGGAATTAGTCCCCCGACCTAGTGAGACTAATGTGATAGGTACCCGGTGGATTTTCAAGAATAAAATGGATGAATATGGTACCATAATCAGAAATAAGGCTAGGTTGGTCGCTCAAGGCTACACACATATAGAGGGTGTAGACTTTGGGGAGACATTTGCTCCTGTTGCGAGGCTTGAGTCCGTTCGTCTTCTGCTCGCCATCGCATGTCATCTACGCTTCAAGGTGTATGAGATGGATGTCAAGAGTGCCTTTTTAAATGGCATTCTACAGGAGGAGGTTTATGTGGAACAACCAAAAGGGTTTGAAGACCCTCAGCACCCTGAGCACGTCTACTATCTGAGGAAAGCCTTTTATGGTTTGAAGCAAGCACCCCGTGCTTGGTACGAGAGGCTTACTTCCTATCTCTTAGCTCGTGGCTTCAAGAGAGGGGGAGTAGATATGACGTTGTTCGTTAGGAGAGATGACGGTGCTATTTTGGTTGCCCATGTCTATGTGGACGACATAGTCTTTGGATCCACATGCTCCCAGCATGCTCATCACTTTGAGGAGGAGATGAAAAGTGAGTTTGAAATGAGCATGGTTGGTGAGCTTACATTCTTCCTTGGTCTCCAGGTTCGTCAGCTAGAGGATGGGATGTTCATCTCCCAATCCAAGTATGCTAGAGACCTAGTGAAGAAATTTGGTTTAGACTCCGCTAAGCATGCCCGTAAACCTATAAGTACCACTACCAAGCTTAGTAAGGACACTTCAGGCAAGGACGTAGAGCAAACCTTATATCGGAGTATGATAGGTAGTCTTCTCTACTTGACTGTCAGTCGTCCCGACATTGCCTTTAGTGTTGTAGTCTGTGCGCGATATCAGGCATCCCCAAAAGAGTCACATCTACTTGCTCTAAAACGTATTATTAAATACGTAAGTGGGACTCTCTCATACGGGATTTGGTATTCCTTTGATACCGATGACCGTTTGTCCGCCTATTCGGATGTCGATTGGGCTGGGGATGTAGATGGATGTAGGAGAACTTCTGGTGGGTGTTTCTATTTTGGTTCTGCTCTTGTCTCCTGGCTGAGCAAGAAGCAAAATTCCATCTCTTTGTCCACTGCGGAGGCTGAGTACATAGCCGCCGGGAGTTGTTGCACACAACTCTTGTGGATGAAGCAAATGTTGGAGGATTATGGGATATCACAGGACACCATGACCATTTTTTGTGATAACACGAGTGCGATACACATATCCCGCAATCCAGTTCAGCATTCACGCACAAAACACATCAGGATACGTGAGCACTTTATACGTCAGTTAGTTGAAGAGAAAGTCGTATCCCTGAGTTTTGTTCCCACCGACCGTCAGTTAGCCGATATTTTCACGAAACCTTTAGATGCCCTTAGATTTGAGAGTCTTAGGAAATCTTTAGGGATTTGCACAGTTGACTGAGGGGTTGGTCTATGTCTAGAATAGGATGCTCCTTCATGTTCATATCATATGCTTCCTATTGCTAGTCTGTTTTATATGTAACATTGCTTAGTTGTACAGCTTTATTTTATTCTTATTGCTTTTTATATTTCTTTTGAAAAATACAAAAAGATTTTCCTTTAAGAAAAATTTTGAGAAAAAGCACAAAAAGATTTTATTTTTATTTTTTGGAAAAAGGCCAAAAAGATTTTTCTGTTTTTGCACCTTTTATGGATGAGCATTTAAGTTAGCCAAGTCACAACTTCATTCCACATTTCCATGTGACTGTTTGATAGAGATTTGAGAGGCTACATCATTTCATCCATGTGTTTTACATTGATTGAAGTCTTTGAGATGTAATTAGTGATATCTTCCTACATGTTTGACTCCTATATCCTTTATTTCACACATGCACGACTATATTTGATTATTGCACTTATCTATCTCATGTTGGCTTGCGTGTTTTCATCTCAATCCTGTCTATACAATGTAAAATATGCGATAAAACTTGACAAGATTGGAATGCATGTAAAAACCGTTTTGGTGAGACTGTGTGTTTTTGTATAACGGGGAGGGGCTGTGAAAGGTAATCATCTATCCTTTGCGCAAAAGCCACCGTTAAAAAGGACCTAAAAAATGGAGGAATTTTAATATCCGAGGTCCAAAGAGGTTAAAAGAGCCCGAAAAAATTTATAGGCAATAAAAATCAATTCATGCCAAATATGGGCCACTTAGGTTTCACCATCAATTCTCCAAAGTTTGAGAATTTAGAATGCCTCTATTCAAAATAATATCTGAGGGTGTTTGGTTGGAGAATATAAACGGGTTTGCACTTCCTTGAAAGTCCTGAAAAAGTATAAAATCATTTTGGACGTTATTGGTGTGAAAATCATTTTGAGCTTTGATTTGTTGATTTGATTGAGTCAATATCTTATATTGTCATTTTTTTCACCAAAGGAAGCATTTGAGTTCATTCGCTAGGAATATCCAATATTCATCGTGCACATATGTCATGTTTGTATGCATTGATTTTCCTATCGAATTTGATCACACCACTTCATTTACGCTATCATTGACTTGGTTGCTTTGTGTCTATTCATGGTGTGATTTTATCCTGTGACACCCCGCTGTTGCTTATTTGATTTATTTCTCTCATTTGTCTATTTGGGGACATTATAAAAAGGGGGAGAATGAATTATCTTATTATGGGGGAGTTTTTGAAATTTGAGTTTGCTCATAAATTGATATATATATGTTTATCTCATCATTTCAAACTCGATATGTCACTTGGTATTTTTCTTTATCTCATGTGTGTAGGTACTACATTGATGACCTTTGAATTGCACACCCTGATGAGTAAAGATCTGTGATTCCTGAAAAATTGAAGAACAAACGATGAAGACTATTCATTTGTACCTTTTCCAGTTTTTGGTTCATGGGAGGGTAGATTTGTATGGGCAATTTCATATTTGATAATTCGTATTTTTTATGTATGTACCGGCATAGACATAGGGGGAGATTTGTAAGGACATTTTTCTCATGTCCGAAATGTTTCATTTATTTATGTCGTACGCCGCTACATTTGGCACGTCACCTCACGATCTCACATGACGGCCTCTATCCGAATTTCGGGAATCAAGCATGCATTATCTCCACTAATGTGTCCCTTATCTACATCAACGACTTCACGTTCCTTGATTCTAGGCTCGTAATGCAAGTGGAACGCAAGAGAAGTCAAATCAGTGAAACAAGGCATGATAGGGATGTTCAAGGGAAAATTGGTAATTTTACAGCCACCGTCCGAAGGACCGATCAACTGGAAAGTTGAAGAGCTTGCCGCAACAAAGATACTGGAAGAAACGGCACCTCAATCCGAGCTACAGTGAACAAGTTATGGCCCGTTGAAAATGGAGATATGTTCATTGAAAAGTCTGGAAATTTTTCTAAGTGTTTAAGCACCTGTTCCCAGCACACTTTCCCGAACCCAGACCCAAACCAGTTCAGGGGGGCAAACTGGTTGGCAGGGGTACCCGAACCGGTTCGGGGTACCTGTACGCTGGATAGAATTTCAGCAGTTTTAAGATCGTGGGTCTCTTAATGTATTTCCCTATAAAAACCAACTTCGGGAGAGTTGTTTTGCAAGACTTTAGGAGACGAATTTGAGAGTCCAAATACATCTAGTCTTCATATTTTTGAGTCCCAAGACTCATGTTTTGATTCACACATCCTTGCTAAATATTTGTGAATCCTTTTGCAACCCAAGAACACAACTTTGGTTTGTTCAACCCTTGTGGAGGAGACCGTTCTTCTTCTTCATTGCAGCCCTACTGGAAAGGGATAATTCCAACCGCGACTACAGAATCCGATACCCGAGGGTAATTCTTAGTCAACTTGTATTTTCATTGTAATCCGATTGTAAGCCGTTTTCTTACAAATTATAGTGAAAATAAATGGTTTTGCCCCTGAGGGGGATTTTTCCTTAATTGCATGTGTTTGAATGTTCTTGCGTAGATTATCAATTTATTCAATCACATACTGCTGCATGTTTAAGGTTTTTTTGTGTTAAAAGGGTTTTATATATAATTTGATCATTTGAATGCGAGCACACAGGTCTTCACATTTAGGGATTCCAAAGATTATGTATTGCTACAGATTGGTTACCAGTGACAGTACTTTCTATTTAAAAACTAGGTTTTTGAATAGAGCGTTAGTTGTCAATCTTCCTGATGCCAATAGGGATTATTTCGATCATGGGGTCGTGAAGAAAAATTGGCAACACCCTCCACTAAATGGAGATGATGTATACCAAGGTCACAGGTGTCCACTTTATGACAATGGGATAGGTTGTTTTTATTTTTGAAATCTTGTTTTCTTTGTATTTGATAAAATGCATCACTGACATTTGATTTTTGCTTATTGCAGTTGACAGTAAAAGAAAACCTCCAAAGGAAACTGATGTTAATATAAAGCATTTAAAACTTATCTGGAGCTTGCACCAATTTGTTGCTGAGGAGCATATTAGATCTGCTTCTTACTTGTTGCAATACAAAAGCTACACTTCATCTTTCACTCCTCGTCCTCGTCCAGTGGTGGTTGATCTTGACCAAGTACCAGCATCTTAGACTAGTGTGGAAGGTTCTTCTTCTGAGTCAAATATTCCTATCACTGATCTGATGAAGAAGGGAAGAGATCCTGCCTTTTTTGATAAGTCTGCCTCTGCCACTGTGGAGGCGAAGAAAAGTAAACAAGATGTCCCAGAAGAAGGGACAAAAACTATAGATGTACCCCCTCATGTTGCTGCCAAAGAAGCTGGAAAAAAGCCCCCTGTGGCTCCAAGTAAGACTGTTGATATCTCTCCTTCGAGTGATGTTGGTGTCATATCACCAATAAAGATAACATCTTTAATTGAAAATGCTCCACCTCCTCTGAGGAGATTAAAGAAAAACTATTCTGAGAGACCTATTGAACCTATCTCTGAACCTTCAAATGTTGAAGGCAGTGTTCTATTTCTTGTTGCTCCGAGCTCTGCTGTGAGCTTGGTATGATCCTGGGTTGTTCCAGAATCTCAAGGTGTTGAAGACACCTTTTCTCGCGAGAAACTTACTACACTGGCTGCTCAACACATTTCTTCAGTAAGTATCTTTAGCTTGACCTCTTTATTTTTTGAAGAAGGATGAAGCTATTAGGGGTTCAAGCTCCTCGGGTGGAGTAGAGGAAGATTTTGTTGGGCTGACCCAATCTTTGAAAGATTCTCGTCAAAAGTACGAGGAAGATAAAGTTTCTTGGGAGAAGCAATTTAAGTCCATTGAGCTTGACAGAGATCAAGCTGTGAATGCCTCCAAGGAATTGGAGAAGAAGTTGAAGGAGTATGAATAGAGCAACAAGGAGTTTGAACAAAGAAACAAGGAGCTTGAGATTAAGCTTAAGTCTGCTGAAGACAAATTTGTTAAACTTCAAGATCTTGAGCGATAGAAAATGAAGGTGGAAGAAAAACTTAAGTCTGACCAGGAGCTCCTTAGGGAAAAGACCTCCTCGAAGAAGGCAAAAAGGAAAGCTGCAGTTAAAAAATCATTCAGTGCTAGTTGGGACAAAGGCTGAAACAAGGGTTTGGTCATCATGTCTTCTCAAATGGAATATGCAGGTGTCAAATATTTTAGGGATGGATGGGTAGCAGCCTTACAGGAGCTGAAGGTTGCTGAGAATTCTAAGTTATTCCAGCAGCACACTCATGGCCCTCCTCCCTCTCCTGGAGAAGAAGAAGAGGATGAAGCTGCTTCAGATGAATCTTCTATGATGACTGGAGATCAGGTCCCCACTGTTCCTGTTACTCAATCCTCCGAGCAACTCCTACCAACTAGTACTTCTGTCGAGTAGCTACCATTGTCTTCTGAGCAACCAACTCCTTCATCCAAACCTTCTGAGGAAGTTGAAGGAAATAAGGAGAAGGTGTAAAGTTGTTCGGGATTTTTATTTTTTTATTCTCTTGAATGTAACTTTGAATCATGTATATTCTCTTATGATGAATAAAATTTCGAACTTTGGTTGTTTGTTGTTCGTCTTGAATTTCTGTTTTGCTCTTTCTGTCTGCATCATTCACTACACCAAATCTGCACTATAGTCACGGTCATTGGCCTTGACAAATTGGACTTGTCAATGTCAATGACCGTGACAATTCTGGGCGAGACAAATGTTTTTGTCACGGACGTGTCACGGTCATTGACCTTGACAAGTCTATTAGAATTGTCACGGTCGTGTCACGGTCAGGGACCGTGACAAGTTAGTCACGGTTAACAACCGTGACCAACCCGTGACAATATTTAAAAAAATTGTCACGGTCAATGACCGTGACAAGTCCGTGATAATTTTTGTCAAGGACTTGTCATGGTCAATGACCGTGACAATTCTGGGTAGAATTGAAAAAAATTATGCTGGACAGTATGGCCACTGCCACTGCCCAGCAGTATATTTGTACCTATTATAATAACGTTGTTTGTACCTATTCAAACATCATATATCCAAATATACCCAAGATAGTGCAAATATATATTCATGACGATATAATCCAAATATTCAAAATATAAACAATATACATGACAATATAATCCAAATATAATTAAAATGTACAAACTTAAAAATAATGTTACTACATGTCTTGGGTAAATGTGAGGAGGTGAGTTGGCCACACGATATACGAATTGACACACCCACTAATATACATCGTACCGCATTGTTCTCACAACCACAATAGGAAGTTCTCCTTCCCGGGTATCACATGTGTGACGAGCACTTTGGACTCGATCCCTTGAAGTGCACGTCCATGAACTATTCCACCCTCGATGATATTCGGGTCCCTCAACCTCCGCCCTATCCGTTGGCCATCAAATACATCAAATATGAACACGCTCGGCCAACCAGGTGTGGACAATGGTCTGGGAAGCTAGCCAAATAAGGAAGTGGATCATCGAAATACGCACGTGACGGTGAAGAAGCAGCGAGGTCCACATCCTTGTCCTCCTGCGCCTCGTTCTCCCGCACCTCCTCCTCCTCCTTCACTGTCTTCTACTTCCCTTTCCCTTTCCCTTTCCCTTTCCCCTTCCCCTTTCGGTCTCCTCCCAACGTACGCTTCATGAATGCGTACATATCTTCGACCGTCGCCTCCAAACAGGACAGCTTCGCGTCGTGTGAATCCACCGTTCGAGCCAACCCGATGTCGCTCGTCTCCAATCCGATGATCCTAGATTTTGCCACCCGCGAGCTCACCCCACTTGTCCTCACCTTACGATCAGAGCCAAGCACTTGGCTGAGTGCGTCTGTGGACAAAGACGCCTTGTCGGCATCAGACTGCGACCCATGCACTTCCTTAAGCTTTGCATGAAACGATAAGAAGCACATGATTAGTAAAATAAGTAAACTAAAAAATTATAACGTAATTAACAAAAATTAAACTGTTGGATTACTTACAATCATCACCACGACGCTCGGGGACACCTCCTTGTCCTTCCCCTTCTTCGTCCGAAGAGCCACATAAGTATCGAGCTTATGTAGCTTACGCCCTGGCCCACTCCCTACCCCCTGAAATAAAATAAAATTAGTATCGGCCCCGCAAAGTAAAATAATGAAGAATAATATATTTCTGTAGTTATAGAAAAATTAAATCTTACCTTCATCTTATGCTCCACCTCGGTGTAAGAGGTCCGACGGGAGTAGTGCACGTCCGTCTTTTTTGCCCGATTTTCCCTCCCCGATTGGCGAGATGCCAATTGTCGATCCTCGATCTCATTGTCAATGAACTTTTTCCATTGTACCAATGAGATCGGCTCCTTGGGCGGGACGGATCCACGCTATTGTATAATGGACTCTCGTATTTTCCCAAAGTACCGTGTCCGCATATTTTTCTTCCACGTCTTGTGTTGCTCCCTCAACTGCTCCAAGACGGAATCGCGTAGCTTTGGATCCAAGTTGAATTGTTCCTGTCCAACAAATTCAATGTTAGTTGCGAATAAATATAAATTGAAATTGAAATTGAAATTTAAATTTAAATTGAAATTGAAATTGAAATATTCATATAAATATAAATATATTACCTGTAGTGCCGCCCAAACTGCTAACTTGAGCTCATATGCACCTCCTTCCAACTCATAAACCCCGGGCCGATGGCCGTCTTTAGCAGCTCGAGGGATCTCGCTAATAGCTCCGATTTGTTCTCGACGGTAATCCCAAATTTTCCATATTTTGGGAGCCTAGGGGAGGAGGATCCCCCGTCGCCTCCGCTACCACCGAGCCCAGACGAAATCATCATAAACAGCATCATCATCTTCGCCTTAATATCTGAAGGAGACATTTGCTGTAAAAAAATCTTATTAGTACAGATAAAAAAAATATGTTAATAGTACACATACACACACCCCTACCCCTACCCCTACCCCACCACCACCACATACACGCACACGTCATACCACTTTTAAAACTAACCAACCCAACATTTCATCAATTAAACTAACAATTAAAGTCTACAATTATTAATTTACTAATTTACAATAAGGGGCAATCCTACTTTCATATGAAATTGGCACTAATTATTAATTTACTTTCTTGTAAAACTATACAATTAAAATTACAATGAAAGCTATACAATTTCTTAATTACAGCTATACAATTGTTGAAATTGCCCCCCCACCCCCCCCCCCCCCACACCGACCACACCCCTTGCCCCCCTCCCCCTCCCCCCACCATGCACACACACACACACACACACACCTACGCACACACACATACACCCCACCCCCACCCCACCACCTCCCCCTCCCCCCCACGACCGTGACAACTACATTTGCCATGGCCTTGTCACGGTCAATGACCGTGACAACTCTTTGTCACGGTCGTATCAAGGTCAATGACCGTGACACAAACCGCGTGTTTTATCATATTATTCATTGCACGATCTTTTATCATCATCTTATCTGTATATTCATTGCAATTATCTACTTCTTTAATCCTTTATCTTTATATTTATTCTTTGAGATTCTTTTATATTTCAAAAGTCTCTTATCCTCATTATATTTTATCACAATATGCATATCTAATAAGAGAGTCGGGTTTGGCATGAATAATTTGTAATGAAGTCTAGAACGAATCTTACTAAATCAATTGGGGTATTTTCATATTTTTATTACTTTATTAATTTATTGTTTATTAATAAAATTATGACATGAAATAATTATAATTGGAGCATAAATTTCATTATCATGAAGGGATAAATCCAACAAAGTATAGAGATTCTACAAATTAAAGTGAGAATTAAATTTAAGACTTTCTAACAACATGCATGTGTATGGATTCTACATAGTTGGGCACGAAAGTAACTAATGATATTCCTAAAAACATACAATTGGCAACAGTTTGTGAATTTACTAAACTTTATATAATATTATCAAATTCTATTAAAAAATTATCTAGGGTTTTACCTAATTGAATTAATTTCATGAATAAAATTATTATCAAATTTAAATATTTATATAATTAAATTTAACATATGAATTCTAAAACTTTCTAACATTTACACAATTCTAACTATCACTAACCTTGCATTCATACTAAGGTTTACATAGTTTTAACAGATTATAACAAAACATTATCATATTTTTAGTTAGAAAATTCCACCCCCACCCCCACCACCCCTCCCCCCCTCCCCTCCCCCCACCACACCCCACCCCCACTACCACCTTCCCCCCTTCCCCACCACACACCACCACACACATATATACACACATATACACACACATATACACATACCCCACCCCCTCCCCCCACCACACCCCACCCCGACCACACCTGCACCATGCCACCACCCCACCCTCATTACCCCATTACCCCCTTCCCCCCTCCCCCACCACACACCACCACACACATATATACACATACATACACACATACATATACACACATATATATACACACATACACATACACATACACACACATATAGAAATGAAAGAGAAAGAGAGGGAAAAAAATATACCTTAGAGAGAGAGAGAGAAGAAATCGCTTAGAGAGAGAGAGAGCGGGGGGGGGGGGAACCTAAAAAGGTGGGAAAAAAAAGTAGCCTAGGGCTTTTTTTACTGCAAAAGTTGTCACGGTCGTGTCAAGGTCATTGACCGTGATAATTATTTAAAGAATTGTCACGGTCATTGACCGTGACAAGTCCGTGACAACTACATTTGTCACGGCCTTGTCATGGTCAATGACCGTGACAACGCTTTGACACGGTCGTGTCAAGGTCATTGACCGTGACACAAAATGCGTGTTTTTTGTCACGGTCAATGACCTTGACAAGGGTGGTCGGCTGAAAGGTGAATATTTTGTCATTTTGGTGTAGTGATTATTGATTCTTTTTACTTCTTCTCTTTGCTAGTTCATGGCCAGGATGGAGCTCTTATCAGCTCATGATACAGAATTGATGAAGAAATGCAATGACTATTTTATAGCTGGTCATGCAGATCTAAATGAGGCCCAGATAATTAACATTCTAGGATCAGGTGCTTATGACCGAGCAATTGAAGCTTACCAATGCTTGAAGTGCTTGCTCGATCGTGCTGTTGCCAATAATGTGGCCTATTATGAGATGATTGAAGACCTCCAAGGAACGATCGAGGAGCTTCAACAATAGTATAAATAATCTTCTACCCTTTTGCATCAAGGATACGAGAAAAAATATCAACAATTGAGTGCTGACAAAGGGTATGACAAATTCATCTCTGATCATGAGAAGAAAGAGAGTGTTTTGAAGCTTAAAGTTGAAGATCACAGGCATATCACCAAGTTGTTGGAGCAGGAGAGCATTGCTTTGCAAGAGGAAATAAATCAACTCAAATCTGTTGCTTCTTCTTCGGGAGCCTTGGTCCCAGTAAATGATGATGGTTTTTCATTTTTGGAAGTAGAAAATGCTAACTTAAGGGATGGGTTAGAAATCTTGAAACGAGATGGACCCTACACATCTACTCGTGGACGAGCAATGGTTAGTAGGGTCACTGTTGAAGAAGCGAGAACGCAGTCAGTTTAGAGAATCAAGCCTTTCAGTTGATGGCGAAGAACCAAGCCTTGGCAGAAATGTCTAAGAAGATTCTGAACTTCACCGAACAACTCTCTAATCAAATCTCTGCTCTGGAAAGTAAAGAAATTTTAGTGAAGAACCTCCACGATCAACTTGAGAGGTTAACTTATCAGTTCCATAAGCAGCCCAGGGAATTTTGGATGGATGGGTATAACGAAGCTCTGTACCATATCGATGCTCAGTTGCAGCAGTCAAATAATGAGGGATATAAGCAGGGGTGGTTGAATGCCTTGTGTGTGCTAAAATTGGAGAAGGGTCACTACTTATGGGATTATTATGATCCTGGAGTGCTCGATTTTCCCGTGCCTCCTTTTAAGCTTGATATTAGTTGGATTCCTGCTCGTGCAATTCCTCATTGCTTGATTTTCAAGTATCTCATTGATTACAGTCTTCATGCAAACTTGGAGATATCTCGCCTCGAGCACTTGCTTGATTGGCCCTCCGTAATGAATGTTAGAATGCTGAGAGACTTAAACTTTATAAATTCTCCTTATGCCGGGGTAGAACCTGTTTCAAAAGCAAAGGGGAATAAATCAATAGAGTAGGATATTCTTATGTAATGAATCGGACTTTTCACATCATATGTAATTTTACTTGATTTGAATGAAGAAATTTTTAGCTTTTTGCCATTTCATTTTCTTCTAAATAATTTGTAGAATGTCTTTGCTTATTGGTTGATAAATATTTATGTATATACTATACTTATCCCATTTGTTGTTTAATTATAGTGACTTGTCACTCTTTGGGCCTAAGCAATGGAATGATTTGCATCCCATGTTCCTGCTTAGTTGTAGTAATCTCTTATGGATTACTTTGTTGCCTAGACAATGGATGCCCCAGGAGGTCGTCCAGCTTCTTGCCTAGTTTGGTACCAACCAACCGGAGTTGGTGGTATTGATTTCCCGACCAACCGGAGTTGGTGGTAATTTATTTGTCGACCAATCGGAGTTGGTGGCATAAAGTTCCCGACCAACCAGAGTTGGTGGTAATTGATTTTCCGACCAACCAGAGTTGGTGGTATAAAGTTCCCGACCAATCGGAGTTGGTGGTATGTTGCTCTAAATTTGGATTTGTGTAATTTGTAGCACTAATATTCCGAAAAAAAATTCAACAAAGAAAGAAAATGGGTGAGACATCTCTTTATTCATATTGAAGAAACTACATTACATAGGAATTTCATTTACTAATAATACTTGCACAGATGCTCTGCATTCCATGCATTCTTGAATTCTTCTCCTTCCAAGGTTTCAATCATGTATGTCCCTGGACGAACAACTTTTGTTACTCTGTAGGGTCCATGCCAGTTAGCTTCTAGTTTATTATGCTTTTGGATCACTTTCTTCAGAACATAATCCCATTCTTTCAGATCACACCTCTTCACTCTTTTGTTATAGAACAAAGTTATTTGTTGTTGATATGCTGCATTCCTGATTTCTCCTTCTTCCCTAACTTCTTCGAGCATATCCAGGTCTAATCTTCTCATCAAGTCACTGACAGGAGAATTGAAATTAAGCACCCTATGCGTGGGTAGACCCAATTCAGCAGGTATGACAACCTCACTCCCAAATGCCAGCATATATGGAGACTCTCCTATCACTGTTCGTGGTGTGGTACGATAAGCCCACAGCACATAATGTAGCTCGTTAGTCCAATTTCCCTCTGCATCATTCAGTCATTTTTTCAAACCATTTATTAGCGTTCTGTTTGTCACTTCAGTTTGCCCATTGCTTTGGGGATGTCCTGGTGCAGAGTGGATCTTTAGTATATTGGATTGATGATAGTACGCAACAAACTCCTCGTTATCAAACTAGGTTCCATGGTCAGTAATGAATGCATGTGGGAGACCATATCTGCAGATAATATTCTTCCAAATAAATTGATAGACTTTGTCATATGTTATATCAATGAGAGGCTTAGCTTCCACCCATTTGGTAAAGTAATCCACAACAACCACGAGGTATTTGAATCTTCCCTTGGTCGTTGGAAGTGGTCCTACCAAGTCTATCCCCCACACGGCGAATGGCCAAAGGGACGTTATGGGTGTTAACAATGCTTGGGGAGTTCTTCGGATGGAAGAGAAGCGTTGACATGTATCACACTTCTTATCATACGCTACGCAATCAGCTCTCATCGTTGGCCAATAATACCCCTGCATTGTTATTCTCTGCAAAAGCGTCTGACCTGCTACATGGGCTCCACAAGACCCTTCATGAACCTCTTCGATTAAATATTTCACTTTGGAGGGATGGATACATCTTTGTACCCTGCTATAACTCCTCGTCTATATAAAATGCCACTGGTCAATAGATAACGTGCATCTTTAAACTTCATTTTTTTGGCTGCGAGTTTATCAGTTGGTAAAGCCCCCTCTTCAATATAGGCCCTGATTGGATCCATCCAAGATGGTCCCTAAGTCGAGGGCAATGAAGTTCATCATCAGATCTTCATCTATGATCCGACTAACCAGGATTTCTATGGGGATTGATTTTCGTAGCTCGGTGCGTGTGTCTGATGCTAACCGAGCTAGGGTGTCTGCTCTTGCATTCTCCAATCTTGGTATTCTAATCAACTGACCTGCAGTAAAATTCGATACCACCTCAATCGCTTTTGCATGATACTTGACCATTTATTATCCTTTTATTGCATACACCCCCAGAATTTGATTTATGATTAACTGGGAATCACTGAATACAACGAACTACTCTTCTTTCATGGTTTTAGCCAGATTTAAACCCAAGATCATAGCTTCATATTCGGCCTCATTATTAGAGGCTTTAAATTGAAAGTGCAGAGCATACTCCATATCAATCTCATTCGATCTGTTTAATACAATTCATGTTCCACTGCCTGTAGTGCACGAAGAGCCATCCACATACAAATTCCATATAGGTATTTCATTATCAAACTCTTGATCAGTCAGAGTTCCTCGGTGGAATATTTTATGCTTCTTTTTGTCCTCCTGCGGCACTTCTCGTTGCTGGTTGACCATCTTCTCTTGATTATCCCCGACTAACAGTTGGTCTGGTGTTAAATGTGGTGATGTAGTAACATCCACATGTTTGTCTGTATTACAGTCATGTTGTTCTAGGGTATCAAAATGAGTAAACTCTGCAATAAAATCTGCTACTGCCTACCCCTTAAACGACTATATAGGCTCATAAACTCTATCATACTCACCAAGTTCTACTGCTCAGTACATCAATCTTCCTGATTTCTTCGGTTTATGCATAGCTTGCCTTAATGGCATATATGTATACACAACTATATTATGAGCTTGGAAGTATGGCCTCATCCTTCTGCTTGCTTCGATCAGCGCTAGTGCCAACTTCTCCAACCTTGGATATCCGATCTCTGCTCCTCGAAAGGCCTTGCTGGTGTAATAAATTGGTTTTTGCACTCCGTCCTCCAATCTTATCAATGCCGAGCTAACTGCATTCTTTGAAACTGCCAGATACAAGTATAATCTTTCTCCCATCACTGGTCTGGACAATAATGGAGGTGTCCCTAGATATTTTTTTAACTCTTGAAAGGCCTCCTCTCACTCATCATTCCACTCAGAATTTTTTCGGAGTGTTTTGAAGAATGGGAGGCATCTGTCTGTTGCTCGTGACACAAATCTCTTAAGTGCTGCAACTCGTCCTGTGAGGCTTTGCATTTCCTTCTTCGTGGTTGGAGACCGTAGGTCCAATAGAGCCTTGATCTTTTCATGGTTCGCCTCAATTCCTCGTTGGTTAACAATATATCCGAGAAACATACCTTCTCGTACTCCGAATATGCATTTGGTGGGATTCAACTTCATTTGATATTTCTCTAGTTGATCAAAGGTCTGACCTAAGTCAATTAGATGATCAACAACTTTCTTGATCTTTGTAAGCATATCATCAACATAAACCTCCATGTTATGACCGATTTGTTCTGCAAACACCTTATTCATCAGCCGCTGATATGTCGCACCTGTATTTTTAAGTCCAAAAGGCATAACATTATAGCAATAAGTTCCCCTTGGGGTGATAAAAGAGGTACTTTCCCTGTCCTCAGGCTTCATTTTAATCTGGTTGTAACCAGAATAGGCATCCATGAAACTCAATAACTCGTGCCCCGAGGTAACATCCACTAGTTGATCGATTCGGGGCAAAGGAAAATGATCCTTTGGGCATGCCTTATTAAGATAAGTGAAGTCTACACACATCCTCCACTTGTTATTTTTCTTCTTTACCATCACCACATTTGCTAGCCAATTAGGATATTTGACATCCTAAATAAAAGAGGCTTTTTGTAGTTTCCCTACATCTTCCTGTATAGCTTGGTTCTTCTCAGGACTGAACACTCTTCTTCGCTGCTTCACTGGCTTGATTTCCTTGTTCACGTTGAGCTCGTGACACCGAAAACTCGGGTCTATTCCTGGCATATCTTCATTACTCCATGCAAAAGTCTGCTTTCTGCGCCTTAGAAATGCTATCAATTCCTACTTTATCGATACATCTAGTGATGCACCAATTTGAGTTGTTCGTTCTGGATGCTCGTCATCGAGAATGATATTTTCGGTAGCTTCCATGACCTGACCCTTCACGAACTGAGACTCGTCTCTAGGGTATAACGTTTCAATCTCTGCATCTTCTATTTCATCCACTTGATAGGTAGTAGTCTTCTTCCTGGATTCTTCACGCTCCTCATGTTCGACAGATGAATAGTAGCATTTCTGAGCTACTTTCTGGTTGCCTTTCACAACTCCCACCCTAAAATTGGTTAGGAATTTTAAACATTGATGTACAGTAGATGGTACTGCTTCGAACTTCTTCAGACCTACTCTTCCCATGATGATATTGTAAGCTGATTGGACATTTTTATCCATTACGAAAAAGCATACTCTTTCTGTTCGACAAGCAGGCCATGTACCGATAAGCATATCCAACTTGATCGTCCCAAGTGGAAAAATCTTCTCGCCAGTAAAACCAAGTAGGGGCCTATGATAGGTCTCCAATTGGGCTAACTTCAAATTCAAACTATCGAAGCATGGGTAAAACATGATGTCTGCAGAGCTACCATTGTCCACCAGTACTCATGAAATCACCACCTCCTTCATCCTTATCTTTATCACCAATGGGTCATCATGAGGATATAGTACACCTTCCAGGTCATTTTTAGAGAAACCAATGATCAGTTTATCTTTATTCACCTTTCTCGGGCGATCTTCTTCAGCCAAGTTTATTCGCTGAATGTACGAGCAAGCTTGAGCCTCATTGAGGTAAGCTTTCATTTCTGTAGTGATATCACCACCTCCTGCATCTCCACCTGTAATAACATTACATTTAAATGACCCAAAATGGATTGAAACTACCTCGCGTTCTGGCTGTCTTGGTCTTTTGGGGAGATCGGGGTCATCTTCTGGATCATCTTCGTGATCTCTCTTCTTGTCTTCTTTTGCTCGACCAGGAGACTTAGATCTTTGCCTTCCTCGGTCGCTGATCTTTCCACCATTTTGAAGACCAACATACTTAGTCAATTTTCCCCACCTGATAAGTGCTTCAATTTCATTCTGGAGAGCCATGCAATGCTTAGTCGTGTGACCATGGTTTTTATGGAATTCACAATATTTGAACTTATTCCTGTTGTCAGGATCTACCTTTATTTTTTCTGGCCAGTTTAGCTCCTCGCTGTTCTTCATCTCTTCCAGAATGATTTTATATATACCTTCAAAGGAGTATAATTTCTAAATTTATTCAACTGTTCCAGTGCTTTCTTTGCTTTCGACTATCTGTTGCCACCATTATTCTTTTGATCCTTCTTCTCAGTCTTAAACGTCTCGACCTTGGTCTCCTTAGTGTGTGTATTTTTCTTTACAGCCATAGCTTCCTCGGTATTCATGATTTTAGTTGCTTTTGCCATCAGTTCAGCCATGGTCCTAAGCGGATCTTTGGCTAAAGTGTAGTACAATTTATCTGGAAACAGTCCACTCATCAGAGCAGTAATTGTTGTTTTCTCCTTGTAATCAATTACTTCAAGTTTTTCGTTATTGAAATGAGTAATGTAGTCCCCGATGCTTTCACCTGTTTTCTGTCTAACACTCAGCAAGTGTGCTACTCGTTTGATTGGTTTCGTTCCAAAACAGAAGTTCCCAATAAAGAGTTCTGCTAGTTGAAAGAAAGTTGCAATTTTCCCCCGAGGAAAGTTGTTGTACCATATCTGAGCTGATCCGGTAAGAGTTCCTAAAAATGCCCTGCATCTCATCTCGTCTGGAACTGCATAGATATTGACAGCAGCTTGGTATTGTTCTATATGAAGGAAAGGGTCAGTTTTTCCATCATATTTAGGCGTCACCATAAGAGCTTTGAATTTTGATGGTGTGGGAAAATCCACAATTGCCTGTACAAATGGTGTCCCTTGGATAAAAGTTCTTTGTAGAGGATTCTTGGCCTTAGCCATTTCCCCTAATATGTCCTCTAACCTCTAAATAGAGCCCTTCCATTCATCCTTTCCCTCCTCGGGCCTATTGGTTTGAGCAACTGATCGCGTTGAATTTTCCTCTTAGGATCTTTCATTACAAGCAGTTGGTCGTGATTGGGCAGAGCCTTCCCTTAGATCGGATGGTCGTTGAGAGTTCCTCGATACAATCCTTGGAGGACTTCTATTCCTCCTAGGGCCCAAACGATCAAAAAGAGAGACTCTACTCAACCTTTATAGAGCACTGGTCCTTTCTGGGGATAGAGTGACGTTTCGTTGAGAATCTATAGCTCGTACTGATGAAGTCCGACCAGGTTGATAAGAAGGATCATTAGATCTCTTAGTACGATATGATTCTGGGAGTCTGGATCAATATTCCTCTGGGAATAGCATTCGTCTAGTTCGCGAAGAGGGTAAACGGGTATTTCTCTGAACACTTCGTTGTCCTGATTGGGCCGGCACTCCGCCTTGAACAGTTTGTACAAGTTGTCGCATGGTTTCTTGCATGGTCGTCTGGCCTTGGGCTAAATTAGCCATTATATTTAGCCAGATCTTGAACATTCGGGGGAGTAGAAAGGTTCGGAGGGACCCTAGTGTTTCGATTACTGGATTCAGGATTATCAGCCATAAATGATGAATTATTTTGGGGAAAAACGATAAGTACAGTCGTTTTCCACAGACGACGCCAATCTGTTGATGTAAAAAACAAGATTTGATCTAATTATTTTAATCATAGATAAAAATATATAAATAAATATAATACAATGAATTTTTAAAGTGGTTCAGCCTTATGAGAATGGCCTACGTCCACTGTTTTTGTATTGCTGACTATTTGCCTAGAATTCTTGATAAGTGAGTTTACCAAGAAATACAGAGTCCCCTTCTAATGAGGAGGTTACAATGTATTTATAGCCTTGAGGTTGAACATGTGAAAGGACAATACACTGTTATCTAGTAGACATATACACATGTACGATAATAATGAGCATTTAATGCGCGGTCGTCTTTTTGATTCTCCTTATTTAGATGCTCTCCACGCTGAGTTGCTCGGACCGCCTGAGTTTCTTGGTACGCTTAAGTTTCTCGGAGCCTTGAGTTCCTCGGGGCTCTTAAGTTGCTCGGTATGATTGAGTTGCTCGGGGCGCTTGAGTAGCTCGGTGACAGTATGTTGTTCGTTGAAAGTGTTTTGTAATTGCCATGTAGATTGACATGTGTCTTCAAGTGAATGGTCCACATCAGCAGATTAAATTTGGTATCAACACATATAAAAACCAAAAGATTTCTAAATATCCATTAAGTCATTATAGATTCAGCAAACATAATATCATACAATCTTGCCAATGCACCTTTACAATAATTCACAATTTCTAACTGAAATAAAATTCACATATCCACTAAGCCTTCTTAGATAATTGATCATAAAAGGCCATAACTTATTCACTAAGACTCCTTCCAAAATGGAATTATTTCTTCATTAAGCCTCCTTTGAAGTAGATTGTAACACCCCTAATATTTCATACCCAATTGATGAGGCTAGACATAAAATTATGAGAGCGCTAAAATAATTTGTATCATTCTCAACATCAATGTAATATGTAATAAACTAAAATCAACACAATAAAGATATCAATAAAGGATGATGAACAAAAATATCGAACTGAGAAAATTGAAGTCACTATAAAAAAATTCTCTGATTACAATTTTTTCAACTGAATAAAAGAATACAACTAAAACCTCCCCTGATTACAATATCTAAACTGAAATAAAAGAGAGTACAATAGAAACCACATCTAAGTCAACTCCAAATACATATGAACAACTACAAATAAATAGTGACTCCAACTCTACAGATACCAAGTTGGATCTCCACAACTACAAGTCTAGCCGCTCAGCCATGCTAACCTTTATATACAATAATAATGCCTGGGTAGGATAGGGGGACATTTTATAAATTTGGGTCATTGCCCTAAAGTTGCAATAACATCTCCAATATAATAATACAAATCATGCGACTAATTTGTAATAAATATTCAACCCTGCAACACTCACACGCAATGCATACCTTACCTCTCATCTAAGTTCAAGTACTACATGCAAGTCTAAACACTACACCAAATCTGCTGAATTGTCACGGTCATTGACCTTGACAATTTGGGGTGAGACAACTTTTTTTGTCACAAACGTATCACGGTCATTGACCGTGACAAGTTCGTAAGAATTATCACGATCGTGTCACGGTCACGGACCGTGACACGTTTAGTAACGGTTAATAACCGTGACAAAGTCTGGTCCCCTTTTAAAAAAATTATCACGGTCAATGACCGTGACAATTATGGGCAGAATTGAAAAAAATCTGCTGGGCAGTATGGCCACTGCCACTGTCCAGCAGTATATTTGTACCTGTTATATCAATGTTGTACCTGTTCAAACATCATATGTCCAAATAAACTAGAGATAACACAAATATACATTCAAAATAGAAACTATTTAAGAAGAAGCAACATCACCATCAATTATCTCAAATCTACAAACTATTTAGCTGGAAAAGAGATTTTATATCGTGACGCTCGGGGATACCTCCGTATCCTTCCTTTCTCGTCCGAAGAGCCACATAAGTATCGAGCATATGCGGCCTACCCTCAGGGCCACTCCATGTCCCCTGAAATAAAATAAAGTAAAATTAGTATCCGCCCCGCAAACATAGATAAATATAAATATAAATCAAAATTGAAATCAAAATCGAAATTGACATATAAATATAAATACATTATCTGTAGTGTCACCCAAATAGCTAACTTGAGCTCATATGGAACCTCCTTCCAACTAATGTACCCCGGACAATCGTGTAAAATATAATTTCCTTCATATCTGAACACTAAGAAATGCCATAATCCTATGGAGTTATGCTCTGCAAATTCCTTGCAACCGTTGTGTAGCCAAAAATCAGTAGTTGAAGTTGTCAATTCCACCTTCCAATGGTCTCCCATGTTTTGATAGAGGTTCCATGTGGTGGGGTATGGAAAGTGTAATTGACAACTTCAACTGGTGATGTTTGGCAACATAACGGTTGAGAGGAATTTGTAGAGCATAACTCCATAGGATTATGGCATTTCTTAGTGTTCGGATAGACGAAGAGATTCAGTCTCCTCTCCACAAATAGGACACCCCAAATAACTATGTACTAATCACCTATTAAAGGTAAGAAGCGTATATTCATGTATTAGTATAAACAAAACTTGGATGTAGTAGGAATATTTATCTATTAATCTCCTCTCCACACACGCACACTACACAAGAGTGAAAATGATAAAGTGCAAATCAATTAAATGCATTAAAAATGGATGTTTCGGTACAAATTGAAATATTTATTACAAATTGAGAAATTATTTCAAATTCGGGTTATCATAAAAAATGGATTGATATTCGGTAGGAGCAACGAAATCATCCACACTACTATTTAGATGCCTTGGAGCGTGTTGGACAATTGACCACGGCTCGTTGTTGATATACTCCGAATAAAACACTGTCCTAACCTTTTAAAATGCGCAAACTAATGGCTCATCACTCACGTGGTCATTGCTCTTCAACTTGGACAAGTCAACCATGATCAAATTGGTGATATGATCAACTTTACAAGCATTTTTATCCTCAACTCTTACCAGGTCACAGTAAAATACAACCTTTTTGAAGCTTATATAATCCAATTCAAATGTATTTTGGATTACACCATAGTAAGTCATTTCAGCTTTAATGAGGTTTTTATCTTTTTCGCTCACTCGAAAGAAAGTAAGAGCCTTATATGAAATTCCCGAGTTTTGTACATTTGTACTTTCCTCGTACACTTTAGCGCCGAAAATGTAACCGTTCAATCGATACTTTTTGTACTCTTGTGCCACGAACAAGGGTCCAGTGGCTAGACGAGCAAGCCTTGATGTCGCATCACCCGTCTTTAGGAGCTGAGAATATAGATAAATTAATTATATTAGTGGTAAAATTTGAGTGTAATGTTACGTTATATAACGAATATTTTCATTATAATTTCCTCTTGTGTCAACCACAGCCTAAATTTGTTGTCTGATTGTACCATTGTTTTTCGTCTTTTATTATTCTCACAGGCTTCATATTTTCTGCATATTACAAAATTAATTATGTATAAAATAATCTAAAATAATGTTAAACATTATAATAATCAAAACTTACTTTTTCCATTCTTCGACATATTCATGTGTGTCAAATAGATAACGAGCTACTTGTTCATGTTTCAAACTCGTTAATTTCACTCGTTTTTCCATTACATGACTAACATCATTGACGAACTCATCAGTGTCATCAACGCTGGTCGAGTCAGGTATATATTCCCGAGTATATATTGATGACTCCACGGTGATGTATTCCTATGTAATTGATCCTGCAATGTATCGTGTATTCTTGACGTAATCTTTAAAAACTTTCATCAATGTTTCAAACGGATACATCCACCGATATCTAACTGGACCACAAATAAGTGCCTCATCACATAGGTGTACCAACAAGTGAACACTTATGTCAAAGAATGTTGGGGGAAAGTACTTCTCCAATACACAAATCGCTTCGATCACAAACAATTTTGCGGCCACTATATGTTCTCGATTCACTACCTTCTCACACAATAGGGAGAAGGTAATACTAATTTGCATAATAACCCTACGCAAATCCTTGTGCTTGGAGAAATAGTGCTTAAACAATAGAGGAACCAATTGCATGATCACATGCCAATCGTGGGACTTACACTTATGTAAATCATGAGTAGCATAATTCACAATCCTTTGCAAGTTGGATGAAAAAGTAGATGGGACCTTCAAATTATATATTTTTTCTAGAAGCACCTTCCTTTCCCCACTCGTCAAAGTAAACGCACCAGGGAGAATTATTGTCCTTCCCCTACTATCTTCTTTCAACCATAGTTGTGGCTTAAGTTTTAACGATTTAAGGTCTTTTCGTGCATTTTCTCCGTCCTTCGAATGACTCCCCCAAAGGCAAGTACCCACAATAAGTTCAACAAAGTTCTTCTCTGCATGCATCACATCCAATACATGGCGCACCGGGTTATTCTTCCAATAAGGCAAGTCAAATAAAATTAACCTCCGAGACCATGCCTTTCTTATCTCAATTTCATTCCCAGTTGGGGTCTTCTTATGCTTGACGCTCTTAAATTTGGGATTCCTACCAAGAATATTAGGGCCACATTCAGAAGATTTACTTTTAATTTCTGAACCCGAAAGTTGTCTCGGCAGTAGCCTATGTTCAACTCCGCCCAATAAAAAATTGGAACCTTTCTCAGATCTGAAACTATGACATGGGGGTAAAAACCTCCTGTGGGGATGGTATACATTTTTTAAGCTAGAGTATAGATGAAGAGATTCAGTCTCCTCTCCACAAATAGGACACCCCAAATAACCATGTACTACACAACCGGATAATGTCCCATAAGCTTGAAAGTCATGAATTGCCCACATCAACATAGATTTCAGCGTAAACTCTTCTTTTCTGAAATAGTCAAATGATTGCACACCCTCTTCCCACAACTCATTTAATTCTTCTACCAAAGGAGCTAGGTAGACGTCAATGTCATCACTTGGTGCCTTTGGCCCAGGTATCAACAAAGCCATCATCGAAAATTTAGGTCTCATACACTGTGAAGGAGGGAGGTTGAGTGGGGCTAGGATCACTGGCCATACACTCTAATTGGTGCTTAGATTTCCAAATGGATTAAAACCATATATTGATATAGCCATACGAATGTTGCGTTATTCTCGAGCAAAATCAAGATACTCAAAATTTATCCTTCGCCAGGCAGTAGAATCAATAGGATGACGCATCATATCACCCCTACTTCTGCCCTAGCATGCCAAGTAATTGCCTCTGTAATTCATGGTACTATAAAAAATTGCTTTAATCTAGGCCCAACAGGAAAATATTTCAATACATTTTGTGGAACTTTTGAGCTTGTGCCTTCCTTACTAGTAGATTGGACATATCTAGGTTCATCGCATACCGGACAACGATCGAGATTGTCATACTCCTTTCAGTATAGTATGAAGTCATACACACAATCATGAATCGATTTATACTTCATTCCCAAACCTTTCAAACTATTCTTCATAACAGGATAACTATTTGGAAGTGTATTCACCTTGGGTAATAAACCCTTCACCCATTTCAGAATTCCCGTCACACTATTGCCAGACAAATCGTACTGCGTCTTCAAACTGTGCAAACCAACCATGGCATGTAAAGTTTTTTGATCTTTCTCACAGCCAAAGTATAACGGTTGGGTCGCCTTAAATTTTAAACTTTGGTAGTCATCATCAAGTTTTATCGTGTTATCTTCACGAGCACTTGAATATTCTACATCATCATTGACCTCATTCTCCTCTGCTTCATAAACTCCGTACGCATCATCAACTAAATTCTCTAACATATTATTATCTACGTCGTCCCCTTCTACATCTATTCTACTTATTGAAGGTTGTTGTGAAGGTTGGTCGGGGACAAAAGGAACTTTCAATTCACCGTGAAAACTCCAAAATCGATAACTATCTTGCATACCTAGTCTTAACAAATGTAGTTCAACTGTTTTCCACTCAAACACCTTACCATTCTTACACCTAGCACACGAACACAGAAACTCTTCATCATTATGAAATCTCTTTGCATGTTTCACAAGTTCGTTAGCACCTCTGCGAAACACATCCCCCATTCTATTAGTCTCACCCATCCACTCTTTATATTTCGGATATCCCATCACAGCTACCACAACTAAACACCTATTAAAGGTAAACAAAACTTAGATTTATAGTATGTTTCATTTAATTATCCCATCATTTAATTATCCTATTAAAGGGTGAGTGGTCCTATCCCATTCAATACCGCATTTTTCTGTAATATACTTAACGGCTCATGCACATTGTTATGATTTGAAAAAAATTTGACAACATATCCCCATAGTTCTCCAAGTAGACGACATTGGTTGGCAGGTGTGAGTGTGATTTCAATTGATCAATTTAAATAACAGTCACACTTGTCAATCTAGTATGTACCCAGAGAACATTAAGATACGACTGCAGAACTTCCTCCAAAAGTAACAACTTTAAGCCACTAAAAATATTATACAGAAATTATACAGTCTCAAATAGTCTAAACAGGACAATTCAAGAGATCTCATTACAGGGGTAATGACTCTCGAACGGGTCTAAGGGCTATTGAATGCGTACGCATAAGAACTAGAAGGCTAGTATCTATGCGCACTATATTTAATTTCAAGTATGTTTCATTTAATTATCATACTATATATATATTGTTCGATATACAAAGTAATTTTCAAAAAAAGTTGAAAAATCCCACCCCCATATAGACAATAATCCAGTGGTCATGCCACTTTTAAAACTAACCAACCAAACATTTACTAAACAAAATAATCCAACAGCAATGTCAACAACAAATGTGTATCCCGTACTCCTTCTAATTCATCTACTCAATTAATTCATTTCATCAATTAAACTAACAATTAACGTATACAATGAGAGGCAATCCTACTTTCATATGAAATGGGCACTAATTATTAATTTAATTTCATCTAAAACTATTTCATTTATTAATTATATTTTAGTGGATGTAATTATAGAATCTATGGATGGATTCAATTTAATATTACTATGTGAATGTTTTTATCTATAATGAGTTAACCTTGAAACAATATACACTACACCAAAATGACAAAATTGTCACCTTTCAGCCGGCCACCCTTGTCAAGGTCATTGACCGTGACAAAAAACACGCGTTTTATGTCACGGTCATTGACCTTGACACGACCGCGACAAAGAATTGTCATAGTCAATGAACGTGACAAGGCCGTGACAAATTTACTTGTCACAGACTTGTCACAGTCATTGACCGTGACAATTCTTTAAATAATTGTCACGGTCAATGACCTTGACACGACCGTGACAATATTTCCAGCAAAAATCATTTCCCCCTTCTTTTTTCCCTCCCGCCGTTCCCTCCCTCTCTCTCTCTCTCGACGCTGCTCTCCCTCTCTCTCTACTTTCAGGTTTAATTCTCTCTCTCTCTTCCATTTATATATATGTTTGTGTGTATATATATGTGTGTATGTGTGTATATATGTGCGTGTGTGTATGCGTGTGGGGGGGTGGGGCAGGATGGGGGTAGGGGGTGGGGCAGGGTGGGGGTAGGGTGGGAGGTAGGGGGTGGAGCAGGGTGGGGGTAGGGGGTTAAAAATGTAAATAAATAAGTAATTTTCTATAAATTTCCAAAAATAATATCCAAAAATATAAATGTAAATAATATCCAAAAATAATATCCAAAAATGTAAATGTAAATAATATCCAAAAATATTGGATAACAATTTATTTTCATTCAAAATAAATAAGTAATTTTCTACAAATTTCATAAAAAAATGAAGGCCGGCTTAATATGTGATTTAAGTGTGAAATAATCGCTATATACTTATACTAATGGAGAAAAAAACCATATATGGCGTTGTTTGTTGACTTTATATGGTGAAATAATCACATGACTTTATATCCATCAAATAAAAGCATGAAAACTAAAAAACTACAATAAAGGTTAAAATGGCATCCGAAGTTGCTAAAAGCATGAAAAATAAAATATTTTTTAAGATTTGTGGTGAATAACTAAAGTTAAAAAAAGTATTACTTTTTGAATTCGGGCGATGCGCATAAATTTGTAGTAATTGTCTTATAATAAAGATCAATTAGTCTATGTTGTTGAAAAATTTGATCAAATTGGTGAGCCCTTCATATTTTAAAAATGTTGTTTTTATTCCTATTTAACTTTTCTTTCTATACACCCCTAATTATATTTAAAGTTTAATAAAATAGGAGTTATAGAAAGAAAAGTGGGGTTTCCATAATCTTACTTTGTCACAATTAATTTATATGCCTCAAAGTTATTTTATCACTCTTAGTTTATATTTGTGATAATACTTTATTAATGATTTTTATTGGAACTTCTTATACTAGAACTTAGATGAACACTAAAAGATGAAAATAGTCCTTAAAATTGAAAATTAAATAAAGTTTATAAAAGTAAAGATGCTGGTAATACATCAAAGATAAATTAATAAGGACTAAATAACAAAACGTGTTCAAGTGTATAACAAGAAAGAAAATGTGGTATTTAGATTGGGTAAAATTCTTAAAGTAATGTTAAGGGACTAAAAGACCCAAGACAACTGGCCAGTAAGTCACGGACCGAAAAATTTATGACGGGTGATGAAAGCCTGTAAACATGTTGGGGTGGGGGTGGGGTATGATTTATAAGAAAGCACAAAACAATAGTAGAAATTCAATACCTGAAATTAACATTGAGATTATTTTAAATAGACAGTCACTACTGTATGTGTGTTTAAATTGAAAGAAGATATGAGAATTTTATTAAAGATTTTTATGGGAACTTGTTATACTAGAACTTATATGAACACTAAGTGATGAAAATAGTCCTTAAAATTGAAAATTAAATAAAGTTTATAAAAGTAAAGATGCTGGTAATACATTAAAGATAAATTAATAAGGACTAAATAACAAAACGTGTTCAAGTGTATAACAAGAAATAAAATGTGGTATTTAGATTGGGTAAAATTATTAAAGTAATGTTAAGGGACTAAAAGACCCAAGACAACTGGCCAATAAGTCACGGACCGAAAAATTTATTACCGGTGATAAAAGTCCGTAAACATGTTGGGGTGGGGGTGGGGTGGGGGTGGGGTATGATTTATAAAAAGCACAAAACAATAGTAGAAATTCAATACCTTAAATTAACATTGAGATTATTTTAAATAGACAGTCACTACTGTGTGTGTGTTTAAATTGAAAGAAGATATGAGAATTTTATTAAAGATTTTTATGTGTGTGTGTTTAATTCTCACTTTATTAATTCCAAACCCGACTCTCTTATAAGATATGAATATTGTGATAATATTATATCTGTACTAATAACATTTTTTTACAGCAAATGTCTCCTTCAGATATTAAGGCGAAGATGATGATGCTGTTTATGATGATGTCGTCTGGGGTCGGTGGTAGTGGAGGCGGCGAGGGCTCTTCCGCCCATATGCTCCCCAAATATGGGAAATATGGGATTACCTTCGAGAACAAATCGATGATATTAGCGAGATCCCTCGTTCTGCTAAAGACGGTCATCGGCCCGGGGTTTATGAGTTGGAAGGAGGTGCCATATGAGCTCAAGTTAGCTGTTTGGGCGGCACTACAGGTAATATATTTATATTTATATTTCTATTTCAATTTCAATTTCAATTTCAATTTCAATTTCAATTTCAATTTCAATTTCGATTTCGATTTTATATTTATATTTATATTTATATTTATATTTATTCGCAACTAACATTGTATTTGTTGGACAAGAACAATTCAACTTGGATCCAAAGCTACGCGATCCTGTGTTGGAGCAGATTAGGGAGAAACTCAAGTCGTGGAAAAAAAATATGCGGGCACGGTTCCTTGGGAAAACACGAGAGTCGATTATCCAATGGCGTGAATCCGTCCCCCCCCCCCCAAGGAGTCGATCTCATTGGCACAATAGCAGAAGTTCATTAACAATGAGATCGATGATCGACAATTGGCATCTCGCCAATTGGGGAGGGAAAATCGGGCAAAAAAGACGGACGTGCACTACTCCGGCCGGACCTCTTACGCCGAGGTGGAGAATAGGATGCAGGTAAGATTTAAATTTTCTATAACTACAGAAATATATTATTCTTCATTATTTTACTTTGCGGGGCCGATACTAATTTTACTTTAGTTTATTTTATTTCAGGGGGTAGGGAGTGGGCCAGGGGGTAAGCCACATAGGCTCGATACTTATGTGGCTCTTCGGACGAAGAAGGGGAAGGAAAAGGAGGTGTCCCCGAGCGTCGCGGCCACGATTGTAAGTAATCTGACAGTTTAATTTTTGTTAATTATGTTATAATTTTTTTGTTTACTTATTTTACTAATCATGTGCTTTTTGTCGTTTCAAGCAAAGCGTAAGGAAGTACATGAGTCGCAGTCTAATGCCGACAAGGCATCTTTGTCCACAGATGCACTCAGCCAAGTGCTTCGCTCTGATCGCAAGGGGAGGACAACGGGGGTGAGCTCGCGGGTGGCCAAATCTAGGATCATCGGATTGGAGACGAGCGACACCGAGTTGACTCGAACGGTGGATTCACACGACGCGAAGTTGTCCCATTTGGAGGCGACGGTCCAAGATATGTACGCATTCATGAAGCGTACGTTGGGCGGAGACCGTAAAGGGAAAGGGAAAGGGAAGGAGAAGGCGGTGGAGGAGGAGGTGCGGGAGGACGAGGCGCAGGATGATGAGGATGTGGACCTCGTTACTTCATCACCGACACGTTCGTACCTCGATGATCTACTTCCCTATTTGGCGCCCTTCAACAGACCAATGTCGACACTTGGTTGGCCGAGCGTGTTCATATTGGATGTATTTGATGGCCAGCGGATAGGGCGGGGGTTGAGGGACCCGAATATCGTCTAGGGTGGAATAGTTCATGGACGTGCACTTCAAGAGATGGAGTCCAGGTTGCTCGTCACGCATGTCATACCCGGGAAGGAGAACTCTCTATTGTGGTTGCGCGAACAATGCGGCACGACGTATATTAGTGGGTGCGTCAATTCGTATGTCGTGTGGCCTACTCACCTCCTCAGTTTTAACAATACACCAGACATGTAGTGACATTGTTTTAAGTTTGAATTGAATTGTTTTAAGTTTGAATTGAATTGTTTTAAGTTGTTACATTGGAATTATATCGTGATGCATATTGTATCTATTTGAATATATATTTGCATTATCTTTAGTTTGTTTGGATATATGATGTTTGGAACAGGTACAACGTTACTATAACAGGTAAAAATATACTGCTCGGCAGTGGCAGTGGCCATACTGCCCAGCAGTTTTTTTTAAATTCTGACCAGAATTGTCCCGGTTATTGACGGTGATAAAAGTTGTCACGGACGTGTCACGGTCAATGACCGTGACAATTTTTTTAAAAAGGGTCACGGCTTTGTCACGGTTTATAACCGTGACAAACGTGTCACGGTCATTGACCGCGACACGACCGTGACACGACTGTGACAAAAAAGTCGTCTCGCCTCGAAATGTCACGGTCATTGACCTTGACAAGTTGGATTTGTCAAGGTCAATGACCTTGACAATTCGACAGATTTGGTGTAGTGATATATTATCTCATAGAGTCATAAAAACACAATATTAAGATAATTACAATGGTACCTTGCCTTACCCCCCCTCTCCGCCCCCACCCACCACACACACACACAACAGCCCCCCACCCTGCCCCACCCCCTCCCCACCCCCCACCCACCACACATATATGCACATACACAACAGCCCCCCTGCCCCACCCCTCACCCCCACCCTTCCCCCCCTCCCCACCCCCACCCACCACATACACACACACAACAGCCCCCCACCCTGCCCCACCCCCACCCATCACACATATACACACACACACAACAGCCCCTCCGCCCCACCCCCAACCCCCACCCTCCCCCACCCCCCACACATGAACACACACACGCACATATACACACACACACACACATATACACACACACAAACATATATATAAATGGGGGAGAGAGAGAGAGAGTTGGAAAAAGGAGGGACACGGCGGGGGGAAAAAAGAAGGGGAAAGGGTTTTTGCTACAGAAGTTGTCACGATCGTGTCAAGGTCCTTGACCGTGACAACTCCGTGATAAATTTACTTGTCACGGACTTGTCATGGTCGTGTCAAGGTCAATGACTGTGACACAAAATGCGTGTTCGTTGTCACGGTTAATGACCTTGACAAGGGTGGCCGGCTGAAAGGTGACAATTTGGTCATTTTGGTGTAGTGTAAAACCAAAGCATAATCGGTGCTAGAAGTCTCTATCTCTAGACTGTTTTGTACTATCACTCCCACACCCCGATTTCTCGTGTGCGAGTTTTATCTTAAAACAATGTGAAACCATAAATAAGCCATGAATACTTAAACAACTGTGAAATTTATTGATGCTCAACTGTTTTACAGCTGTAGTTTAAAAACCCATCTCTATATAAGACTTACATATGTATTTCTCTTGTTTCTCTATGTTTCTTTCCTTCTAATAAGACTTCCCATGGTCTCTATATATCAAGTGACATATGAAGCATTCATCATTACCTATAGGAACATGTTCAAAATAACTGGAAGGAAAGGAATCAACAAAGTTGCAGAGTAGATTTTAACTAAATCTATAACGAGCGTGCAATATATATATATATATATATATATATATATATATATATATATATATATATATATATATGGAGAGAGAGAGAGGGAGAGGGGTTTGAGGGTGTATGAATTTAACTGTTTATTGAATGAAGTATATTCAATATATCTCACAAAGAAGATCAAGTATTTTTAAACCGATAATCCCAAGCTTACCATTTTACTAATGTGTATAGAAATAATTAAGCATGATTAGTATAAGCAAATAATATCAACCCAAAATATTTGAAAAAAAATAAATAGCTAGGCACACTAACTAAAGTGGCACTAATACATATGTAGATCCAGACATTCAAACATTTGAGACCTTATAGCAAATAGAAAAAGTTAGTGGGATAAAATGATAGTCTAATCCCTAGTTATTATTGATACTTATAACAAAGACAATTAGCACAAAGGTGCATGGGTGAACTTTGCAATAACCTCATGAAATCAGTTTTTAGATGAGAAGGGTTTAAATTGATCCAAATGATCCATATTCAAATATCAATGATGTTTAGCAACATATGTAGAATGGCATTATCATTACATGTACATACTAAGAATAATTTATGGCTATCACAGTGCGATATTAATAACTGTTATATCAAATACGCTTAAAATACTATCGAAAAGGCTTAGCTTAACTGGTTCTTTGTTGAGCTTGTCATGTTAGGTTGTGATTTTTAATGCAAAGGTTACTACGGATAATCCAAAATAACCATTTTACTAGTTTACATGTGTTTACATTGTTTGTTATTTCCGTACAGTGATAAAAGCTTCACTTTATATGTAGCTCGGTTTGAAATAAAATAAAAATATCTTGGATATTCGACTAGTGGACTAATATTTTGATCGTACATAATTTTTATACAAGATCCGAGTTCCAAATTTTGCAAAAATGATACAACTTATCAAAATAACTTTTGAAAAAATGTGATAAAAATAATGTTTTTGAAGTTGTAAATGAATATTTTCATTTAGAGTAAAAAAACACCATTAAATAGTGTAAGAGAAGTTTTGGTATCAACTTTATAGGATAAAAAGAATATTTTGACTAGTATTTAGGGATCTTTAATTGACACAAAGGCCTAAATTTGACTTCGTTAAAAATAAGTTCCAATTATAGAATATATATATACTAAAATGATATATTCGACACTTATAATCCAATAGTATTTTCTTGCATTTTTTTAAATAACCGTTTAAAAGATGTGAATTTTTAATGATTTAAAAAAAAATTTAATATGTTTGTCTCTGTGTGTGTGTGTTGTTGGTTTAAACAAAAGAAAACCCAAACGGTTTCTTCTTCGACCAAATACAATCACGACCAAACTCGAACCCAACCAATATTCTGGCCACTTCATTATCTGTCTCACTATTTCTCGATTTCTCTCTCTCCTCTCGTAGCACACGCACATACATGCACACACACACACACACACACACACACACACACATATATATATATATACACGCACAGGCAAACACACTCTATAAAACATGTGTGTGCGCGTGCGCACATGCACACACATATAGATATAGATTTACACACACACACACACTCTATAACACACGCGTGCGCGCGCGCGCGCACACACACATATATGTAGCTAAAAAAACTGGAAGAAGACATACTCATAAGCTTTTCTCCTTCTCCTCCTATTTTAAAATTTGAAAACAATGAAACTAAAACTTATACACCTAGCTTCCATATACATAGTGGGTTGAAGGAACATGGTAATTTTTTTGTGCCTACACTCTTTTCAGTTTCAATTTTTTTTTGGTTGTGGGTGTATATAAGGGAGGGATAAGGAGATTGAGTTTGCTAAAATATCTAGATATTTTCTTTTATATTTATTATTTTTTATTTTCATCGCATAAGTTTTAAAATTTTAGAATTAAAATTTATACCACTCAAGTTATAATTTAAATATTAACCAATAAAAAATTATTTTGGGTTGAGACTAAATTCGTGTTTTAGTTGTTTTAGTTTTAACGTAAATTGATATGTAATATTAAAAGAAAATATTTTAAGCATACATGATATTTACACGTGTAATGAATTTGTAAAAAATATATATATGTGGTACTTGATGGTTTAATGAGGTTTGACATAAAAATGTTATTGGTTTTTTGACTTGGTTTTAATATGTAAATAAAAAAAACGCTATTCCAAGTAATAAGTAACTCAATAAATTTTTAATTTATAAAAAAATGTGGGTTGTTACATTCTACCTACCTTAAAAAAAAATTGTTCTCGAAATTTTCTATATCCTTAGAGTTTCAGATTCTCGTGGTGCTTACATGTCTAAGTTATAGAGTATATTTTAAATGATAACTTATTGACTTAATAGTTTTGAGGTTTGTAGGTTTATCATGCAATTATGACGGTTTTACTAAAGTGGAACCTTTCGTGATTTGTAAATTATGCAACAAAATCATATAAAGGTTGATAATGAAACCAAGTTTAAAAATAAGTTGGGTTTTAGATAAGTATTCAACCTTTTACAAGATTTTCATATATCATATATCATAACAGAGGTTTTTGTAACGAGGGTCTATATAACAAGGTTTCTCTAAAAAGGTTTGTATAGATAATGACATAAAGAAATAAAAGAAAGTGTTCTAATGAAATAAGACGTTTTATACATTTTGGACATATGAAATTCGTTTCACACATAAATAATTTAAGATATAAAAGGGGGTAATAGTAAGAGGATATTATAGGTTGTATACTGACCTCGTAATAATTGCATTTTACATCTGTTTGCACAGTAGGTAATTGGAAGTATAAGTTTCTTTGAGAAATGTTGAAGTTCGACAGTTAATACTCGAATTGTTAAAGGTTGGCTTCCTAAATTTGACAAACGCGAAGTTGATGATAACCGAATTATAAGTCATGTTTTTTGAAAATACTTAGGATATTCGTAATTGATAAAAAATATCCTTTATCCTACGCTAAAAATATATACTCTTAATAGTTACTTGATCTAGTTTCCGATAGTTGGTATATAAACGAAATATTCCAGCCTTCGTTTTCACAATTAGAACTCCTAATCACTAAGGTTGAAGAAAGGTTTTCTCGAATAATTCAATTAAGTTTGGTTCGAAATTTTCTTAATTCTAGGGGTGATATGCAGTAAAAGCAAAGAATGGCAGGGACAATTGTTCTTAAAGTTCGAAAATTTTCAAATTGGAATTATTTGAAATTAGCTTAAATATTTTTGAAGACTTTCAGATATTAGGAATTTTTTATGATAGTAAATACGCGCAAAGTTTGATGATAAAATGTCCATTTCGATAATTGAATCAAATCCCCCCCTTTTTTTTTTATCTATAACTACGAAGTCTACTATAAGAATTTCAATTCCTATTCTCGTAGTACAGTATTTTACGTCAGTTTCTCCTGTTGGCCTTTTTATTGACAGTGGACAATTTAAGGGACTAATATATGGTTTTAATGTAGTTATGGAGTCATATGTCAGGTAATCATGGAAAAATACGTTGATTGTTTATTGCAGTTGGTGACTCTGTAAAGAGGTTTATTTAGAAATTTTAGGCACTGAGGGAAAATAAATCTAGAATCTTAATGTGATGTTTACTTAACTTCCTAAATACCAAAATAATGCATACGTAGGATTTGAATTTTTTTAACCAATATTTTGGGACAAAAGGTAACATCTCTGGTTTTGAATACTTCAAATAAGCCTTTTGATTTTATTAGTTCTCATATTTGCATGGTTTTACTAAGGATCATAACAGGTATGACGTATAATATTATAGAAATAATCTCATGGAATCTACAATAGATATACAAAGGTAAAAGGATTCTTTAAAGTACATTGGTGCTACTCTAGATACACCCTATAAATTTGGATCATTTTGACCTGATATATGAAAGGGTTTTATGTTGTCTAGGGTATACTAATAAGAATAAAGAGGGGTTTCGTAGATAGAAATATAGTTTCTTAGGGATTACTCTTAAATATGTATTAATTGGATATCTGAGAAACTTATAATAGGGTTGATGTAAATAATTAGGATGGAGTTTGAACTGATGGCTACCTTGTTTGATTTCTCTTAATTTGAATGGTTACAATACATAATTTATAAAAATAAACTCTTAATAAATTTCAATTTTGATGATTTAAAGATTTAATTGATAGTTATTTCCAATTAGTCGATGCTTATAACTCCAGAGGATCATAGGGGTAATATATTTGAAGAATATTATGGGGATAAATTGTAGAAATACTTATAACGGGGTTCTAAAAATAATAGACTATTTATCCAAAACACTCTTATTGAGTTTGAAAACATTTATTGAAGGATCTTACATGTTTTGAAAGTAAATTAACTAAACATAATAAGGAGCATGCTAATGTCAAATTTATTATTAAGTAACAAAAACCTAAGTTTTCAGGATAATTTTATTTGCAAAGAAGTAAGTTATCGGATTTGATCATGGGGTTCTTTACCACTAAAGTATGAGATTCAGGCAAGTATCTATAATTAGATTTTCTTTTAACTAGTAATTGTTGTATGCTTCATATTAGCTTCGTAAAGAAAGGGACGAGTTACCTGATGCTAAGGGTTTCAGATAAGGCGGGGTACGCTATAAATGTGTCGTTGATTAAGATACAAAAAACTACTATTTCAAATAAGAACTTCGTCAGTCGTGGTAATTTGTGCAAAGTCATTATCATGGATTATTCATATTCACATGGTTTACTCACATTTCAACCAGACTCAGAAAACAAAGGACTCTATTAGTCTTATCATCCACTTTCCATGGGCGAAAAGGCACATTGCTCATTAACAAGATTTTCTGGTTTTTAGATTGGGGTTTCTTTTGAAAAATGGTTTATAAGGGAAAATGGTATCAAGGTCATGTAGAGTGTTTGTATATTGTTTCATTTTATCACAACTATTATAGTTGTTTATGGGTAAGAAATTACATTTCACTGCGGAACTCATAATATTTATAGTGATATTGAATTTTCAGCGATATCTAGAATCATGGGGAATTTGGAAAGTAATTAATAATGGTTATGAGGTATATGGTATTGGTTAATTAATTGGAATTCATAGCTAGGTTTGGGTAGGATTTCAAAAAATTATAGTTGTGGGATAGGATCCAGTAAGTAGTACCATTACGTACAAAAATGGTTTAACTAACATTTCTAATGCCCCTTATTTTTCTAAAAAAATTCCTAATGCCCACTAAGGAATTATTTTAATGGTTTTTCTATTTAGTCTTATTTAGGTACGATTCTAATACATGTCATTTCTTCTCGTAATCTAGTAGAAATAATATACAATATAATAAGAGTACAACACAGAAGACGATAATAAAAAGATCAACAAAAAAGTGTGATAACTTTCAAGGATGAAAAATGGAATTTCTAATGAAGTAATTTATTCTCAAGGAGAGTATCAATTGAATAGTTTAGACGAGAGAACTGTGCTTTACATAAAGACTTGTGGGGTATATTGTATACAACCCCTTCCAAAGATAAATTTCGTAGTATGCCTCTAAATCCTTAATCGCATCTTGATAATCCTAAAATTCTTAATGATCCTATCAGCCACGTAAAATCCAAATATTTGAATTGAGCACACATCTCAAAAGTTTAGTTTAAGGATTTATTCTCGTGATCCCTATATAAATATATTATCCTAACAAACTACCACTTATAACCTTTAAAAAAATTCGAAGTAAAGACCAAATATCACATATATCCATCATGTAATTTGGAGATCGATTTTTTCTTAACTCATGTCTAAAATTCTTATCCTCACAACCCTTATGATTTGAACAACTTTCTTAATTATTAGCTCAACCCATGTCCCTCATAGGCTAATTAAACACGGATAATATCTAATACCAAATTATCATACACCAATTTCTCGAGTATGAGTTTTATCTTAAATAATGCTAAACCATAAATAAGCCATGAATGCTTAAACAATTGAGAGAATTATTGATGCTCAAATGTTTTACAACTGTAGTTTAAAAACTCATCCATATATGTATTTCTCCAGTTGCTCTATGTTTTATTCCTTCTAAGAAGACCTCTCATTGTCTCTATGTATCAAGTGACTCATAAAGCGTTCATTATTATAAATAGGTACCTATTCAAAATAACTGTAAGGAAAGGAATTAGCAAAGTTTCTTTTTAGATTTTAACTTATTCTATAATTAATATATATATATATATATGCGTGTGTGAGAATAGTTTTTGAAATTCCAAAATGTAAAAGCATAATAATTCTCCCTTGTTTGCCACGTCTTCCACTCACTAAATCAATGGTTATGATTAACGCCCAAATTTGGGATCCCGCCCAAACATTTGAGATATCCCGCCCGAACATAAACACACCTATTTATTTTCTCTTTTTCCAAAATGTTATCTATAATATTCTATCCCCCGTTCTAAACTCTTTTCTCTCATTGGCCCTTCCTCCAAATGTATGACCATTCCTCTACCACCAATCTCTCTCTCTCTCTCTCTCTCTCTCTCTCTCTCTCTCTCTCTCTTTGTTTCTTGATATTCGTGCAATCTCTCTTCAAGCGTTTTTATGGTCTAATCATCTTTATACAGTTGCATTCAAGGATTTGAGTTTTTAGGTTTTAAAATATTGGTACTTTGGTGCGATTTACAGTTTAACTATTTTGGATCTGTTTTGTTGTAATTTCTTCTTTTACCTTCTTTTCTCACTCAACTTAGGTGCATTTGATTTTCTCATATGTAGTGGTGTATTTAGTTATTTTGAAAATATAATCGAATCCTTCATATATTAGGTATGTGTACCGTCTACTGTGTGTTCAAATCAATTTAGCATATTCTTTGGTTTTAACACGTGTTTCTCGGTTTCAGATTATTGGAGCATCAAACGTGGTTATTAAGTTTTCTTAGATTGATTACCACGTATACCCTTTTCTCTCCCTCTATGGTTGGTGTTTTTTTAATCCTAGTTTATTTTTATTTTCTTCTTAGTGCCATCATGATGGTCTAAGTAGATGTGTTCTCATCTTTTTACTGATTATATTAAAATTGGGGTTTCACTAAAATGTTGTTTGATTTTAGTATAAGACTATTGCTTGAAAAATATGGATATAACTAACAAAAAAATAAGGATATAAATAACAGAAAAATTGGTGGTAAGTTTTTAATTTTTTAAAACCATCTTGTATTGCCTTTACTAAATGTTTTAACAGTCTTAATATGATAAATTATGTTTGATATTTAAAGCGCGGAATTTTTCTCAATTGTGTTAAGAGAATTTTTCATAAGTTCTTAGTCCCATTGTAACTTAAATATTGTGTTTTGATGATATATTTTACTATATGGAGGTTTATAGTTATCTCATTTTTCAGAAGATTTGTTTTTTCCTAAATTTGATGAGGGGTTTTAGCATATTTAGTTTAGTTTATGTTCTTTTAGCAGTCTTTTTCTTAATATGAAAACATAGAGTTCCTATTACGACATATTTTTCTTCAGTATATACACATTGTAGTACATTTTCTCCTACTTCTGTTTTCAAACTGACGTTGCATGTTTTGTGTGAATGTAAATTGTTTTGGGTGCATTTTTTACATAAGTATGTTTTGTTGATTCAAACAGCCTTCGAATGCTGGTTTATTAGCTATATAATCTTCTTTACATCAAAGGCTTTACATGAGATTTGTTAGACTTCTCTTTCTAATGTTGTTGGTTGTTGTATGAATTAAATTTACTTCTCTTAGTTGGTAATGTATATTGGTTTTGTTTATTTTTTTTATTTAACGCTCTATTTAAGGGGTATAAATTTTGATTTTACATTATTAATTGTTTCCAATTTAGGTGTTCAAAACCTATGCCTCAGCATTTTGAAATCACACCTAAACTAAATTCTCTTTTGTCATTTGCTTCCAATTTTGTTATTTAGATGCTTTAGGGACTTTTGGTCATTGGTCAGATAGCAACTTGTGCCTCCGCACACTTAACCGATGTGTGACCTATTTATCTATGACATGAATTTTTAGTGGGGTTTCACATATGATGCATAGATCACTTTGATTTTTTTCTCTATTGTTTTGTTTTTTTTGTTCTAATAGGAGTTTTAATATGTTTTGTGAACTAGATTCACCTAGCACAATGGTTACTTATTAAGTGGTGGTATACTAACTCACGACTGATGTTTGGCTTGATTCACTAAAATTGAATTTTGGGTTTAGTTGTTGCTTTTAGTGATTTCAAGTTATGGTAAAAACTGTTAATTTAGTTTTTGTTATTTGTGATTTTCTTTGTGTTTGATGATGTTGATCAATATAGGTGGGCATATATAAAATCTATGTACTCCATTTTTTTATTTGGAATATGCGAACCTTTTCTCTGTTTTTATTTTATAGTTATAAATAAGTTTATTGCTTTCCTTGTTTTCCTTAGGTTCTATTGTCCAGAAATGACTCCATCTTTTAAACTACTTTAGGTTCCTTTTACTATTATGAATTATTTAAGATTTAAATTGCATCTTGTTTGGGTAGTTGAAGCTACACACATGATAAAGAGTAGCTTAGATGTCAATTAATGAGAAAGAACTTGTTTTGGTAGATCTATAAATCTCATCAAAATATGTATCACAAAATAGATTCTTCTCTGTAGAGTTTAGTGTTCTTTTTTTTCAGGTCTGTTGACTGAGCATTTCATAAATGGACCCTTGATTTTTGGAATTTGGATGGTGAGGTGCTTTCTCTCTAATTCTATCAGTCTTTCTATTTTGTTGGGTTTAGGATCTTCTTTTATTTTAATTAAACTCTTGATAACTCATGAGGACATTTGTTAGTTTTTTATTATTTTTGGTTGATTCCTTCAACATTGCAGTACAACTATCTGTTCAATTATGCTCAATTGATTTCCTGATAACACATGATGACATGTTTATTTTTCGTTGATTTTTTGGACCCCTAATGTCATGTTAACCTTTATTGTCATTTTATTAATTCATCATATTTGGTTATTCTTTCGAAAATAAAAAGTATTTGTTCGGTGCCGTCGTCATCTCAAAAATTTCATGGAGAGAATACCTAGCCTTTTCTTGATTATTATATTTACTGCCAGCCAAAGCATTTATGTTAAGCAGCTCCTGAATGTGCTTGATCCGAAGAGAAAAGTATTTCTCCATCATGTTTATCGTGAGTCCTCTTGAAGAGAGAAAATAAGTTGTGTGCATCAGGGAAATAAATTGGTAGTGACCAGTTTTAGAAGTAAACATCTGCTATAGCAGCTACCAGTCCCGCTATAACAACATGTAGCCCGAAGATAGTAGTTGGCCTGCCCACTATAGTGGCTAAACCTAATTATGCGCCACATCAGTTTATTCACCCTACTCTTTTAATTTACTCATGAGCAATCATAAAAAATTGCAAAAGATCCTTATAACCTTGGACGTTTCCCCAAATTCCCCATATATCCAAACTACTTTACAATTTATAATTATTACCTTTTAAGCCCTAAACTTTAAATTAATCCGATACAACATTAACAATTTACCAAATAAACTCTACAATTCTAATCAAATTCATTTCAATTTTAAATTCCTATGGATAACTTTAAATTCACAAATTTAAATTGTTTAATTAATCCCAATTTCCATTTAATTAATTATTTTTTTCTAATTAATTAATTATTAATTCCTTTTGTTCAAATTAATTAATCATGAACTCCTTTTAAAATTATGGGGTAGTATACTTTTACGGCTTGATATTGATTTTATTTATTTTCTTCCATTGACATTACTATATTTTTTTATGAGTAGATAAATTATATACAATGGAGATCATAAAACAACCATGTGTGATTGAACTCTAATGATAGGGTTAGTTTTTGATTCATTTTAATTGAAACTTGTATGTTAATATCGCAGTACCATAGAATTTTAACTTCCATTGTCATGGAATCATAGTCATTAGAGCTGTACTAAGATATTAATCTATTTTCCACCATAATGAATTTAAATTTTAGTATTTCATTGTTGAGTTTTAACTCTTAATATTGTTTGAGAAATTCAAAATTAGATTCCTTAATGTCTCCTACTTTGTAAATAAAGTTTTAACTTCAAATTCCTGTCATTATCAATCATGAATATTACTTACACAGTTATACTTTTTGAATCTTTCAATTTTTCATTAAGGAACGAGTTTCCCTACTCATCATACATTGGATATGTACTTATTCCATTATTCAACTATTTTTAAACAAAATCATGAAGTAGATGTAACACACCCTATTTTTAACAAAATCTGATATGCTCAAGGTAGGGTAAAGTAAAATAATACCCTAACTAAACCATTCACAACAATAATACAAAATAATGAAAATGTAATAAAAATGAGATATCAATAAGAGTCTCCAAACTAAATCAATAAATAACTCAATTTAACTTAATTATTTGTCTTCAACCAAATCAATAACCAATTTAGAGTTCTCTATAACCCATAAGAATATCTCTGTAATAAATAATAATAGAAGAATCTGAAATAAATAAAGACTGGTCTAAAATAAAATCATATGCTAAGGGTAAATAGCTACCTAAACAGCTGGATTGCGAGTCTCAACATTAATCGATGTTGCTCCCATTTATGAACATTTGTCAATTTTTTTAAGAGGGAAAGTTGGTTAGACCCCGATAAAATAAGTACGAAATAGATTACTTTAATTGAACAATATTAAATGTGACTTATTTATATATCGTGTCGTGCTACTAACACTAACATCAAATATACCTCAAACCCACATGTCTTAGGGTAGAATGTAGCTAAAATTCTACCTACCCTAGACATAGCTATCATGTGTAAAACTAAGTCTGAATGGTAACGTAAGATACCTACTCTCACCCTAAGGATACAATATAACAAGAAACTCTAACTATGTAACCAAAGTGATAATAATATGTAGTATCCCTATACTGCCTAATAATAATCTACATAACACCTTACATCTATAATAATATCAAAAACCATTTCCATAAATGAATACCACCATCGCTGGACTAATTACACACACACACACACACACACACACATATATATATATATATATATATAACATCACTCGAAGACTCCAAAGTTGGGTCAATCCATAGGAAGCTCCACCCTAATGGATTGCAGAACATCCTTACAAAATAAAAAATGGAAAATCGATTCTCAATCAAACCGTGAGGTAATCATATAACAAGATTCTCATGATGGATCAGATCTCCCTTTCGCGAGATGGTTGACCAATTGAATTTATGATCAGGATTTAGACATATACACAACCCGCGTCAACTTCCACGATGTCAATCTATGGTGCCGCGCAATAATCCTATCAAATGCTTATAATTTAATATCACCATATCATCCTACCCGTATACATCGAACCATACATGCCTAGGATATCACTGATAACTTGGGAACATAATATCCATAACCAATAGAGGATTTGGAAATTATAGTGATCCAAATAAAGTTTCTAGCAAGTCCCTAGGTTCGAAATCCTTATTTTCCAAACTAAAAACCCTAACAAATCCCCATTGCCTAAAATAATTTTGGGAAAGCTGTTATAGCTCTCTTGGCCCCTCTATAGCATCTCAAAGGATCTCATATAAAGAATCATTCCCTTGATTTAGCCTTTTTCACCCAAAAGTCTCTTAAAACAATGTAATTTTATTTGTTTGAAACACTAATCCCCCAACCTTCAAATTACTTCTTCACAAATCCATTATAGACGATTTTCCTAAGCTCAATTCAGTCCCAATAAAACATAATATGATTTCTAAGGGACTCTAAACATGTTTTTAAGATTAAATGTTCATTAAAATGAATGAATTTAACATTATAAGGGCATAACCATCCAAATATTCATATTCTTCATGAGGGTTTTTTCTAGGACCGACTTTCGATCGATTTGGTTGGTTAATAGAACATACCAATACTAAACAAATTTTAATATATTAAAACCAAAAATTACTATTTATACCACTCAGTACAACCTAACTTAAGCTTAAACCGCACCACACATTTTGCGATAAACCGTAGTAAAATCGTCTTTTTGGTATAACTTCAAAATATTTAAAATAACACTAAATTTGAATTTCTACCATTAGGTCTTCTCTTTACAGCTAGACGATCTCAAAATATTAGATTTAAAAAAAAGGTCACACGACTTTTTATTTAGTAAAAAACATTATCAAAATAATGTTCACCGGACAAATGAAAGCTAAAAGCCTACAAAATGTTATAACTTTGGAAATCCCAAAAAGCAAGCTTAAACATGAAATACTCAAAGAGTAGTTCCTTATTTATAAACCTTAACTCCCATCCATGTTAGTCTCTTTCTCAATGTGGAACTCTTTTGGTTTCAAAATGCATACAATTATGCTAGTGTTTCATCTCAAGGAGAATTCTCTACAACGGAATAACGGAAGATTTTTTTTAAATAGTAAAAAAATAATTTTAAGATGAATTTTTTTATATGGGTTCTAAATATATTAGGTTACCCCTCAAACAAATTTCAACTAAAAATGAATTATTTTGCTATTTTAAAAAATAGATAAAAAAGACTATGAGTTATAACCGCTTATAAACTGACATTTATTTTACCTATTTTTTTAAAATAGTAAAAAACATCATTTTGATGTTATATTTTTTATATGGGTACCCGTAAATGCTAAGAATCCAAAAAGAAATTCAGTTCCTAATTACTTTTTCGCTATTTTAACAAAATTCGTCCTTTAATCCGTTCCAAGAATATTGTAATATTTAAGAGCCTATGTGTCCATTTCAAATCACTTTATCAAAACTTTGTACATTTATATAAAAATTAATAACAACATTTTCACTTTACCCAAATAGTAAACTATAGCATACAATACCGCATTTTGGATGGTAGTTTCGGTATTTAATTTTGGTACAATAATTTCAGTAAATCGGTTTTTTATATGTGTAAACGAAAATAAACAACAAAAAAATCAGTAATTTTGATTTTCATTTTCGGTAAGTAAAAAAGGTAAACCATTACAACTTTTTATCGGTACAAAACGATATGACACGAGTTTCTGCCGTACTACGAACACCCCTAGTTTGTCCTTAATTATGAATTTGGTCAACATAACAACATAATCTTATATTTACTCACATGACACATTATAAACAAACATGCATAACCACCTAATATATGATTATTGATAAATCAAAAGAGCTTTAATGATTAAAATCAGATTAAATTTCGGATCTATTAAGTTATAATAATGCAATCATCAATATAACCAAGGTGTAACATGATAAAACATGAGATTCAAGCCTAACATGCTTTTAAATCCCAAAATAGATGATCAAATCATCAACACAAATAAACTACATGAAAATAGACTAGTAAAACAAATTATCTATTGCCTTAATGAAGAAGATGAATTCCCTTGAATGTGTTTTCGAAAGAAATCATCGAGATCTCCCCCAAAATTTCTCTTTGGGTTTTCCATAAAAGCACTCTGCTACCTAGGGTTTGTGTTTATGTATAATATAGGTGATTAATGTTTTTAAATATCATTAAAATTCCTTAATCTCGTAGGACTCTTATTGGACTAAGTTTATACCTCTAAATGAGCCTAAAACGCAATCAAAACATTCCATAAACTTAACCCAAAGGGGTTCCTAACCCTAACTCCCAAACTAGTACATAAAAATCACCTTTCCAGGACTCTATATCCTCACAGATCTAACTCTCGAAATACTAACTCGCAATATAAATATAAATCACAACATTACTATTTATTTTAGAGTCATATACATATAATTTAATTTCTCTATGATAAATTATTTATATCGGACGAATTAGTGTCGCATTAATTCCAATAAATGTTGCACGCACACACACATATCATGCAAAATAAATAAAAATCCACATTGAATAATTAATAATAAAAACCATAAAATACAGGTCAATACATTAGATGAAAATAAAACTTAGTATAAAAGGAAAAAGAAAATCATATTAAAGCAAAAGAAACATTTCCCTTCATTAAAATCCCACACTATAATTTGCAAACAATGTACATAGATCTACTAATTATACTCTGCAAATCACAAGTTATTAAGATATCAACTTGACAACGGAATCCGTAAGAACTTAGAAAAAACTATACACACAAATTATAGAATTCCTATTATCATAACTTAACAAGGTACACATGAGTCTTCTCCATCATATTTTCTAGAAATTTCATTTTATTTTGATGAAGCACCTATTGGTACACACTTAGCCTCCTCGTTGAAATCAAACTTATTTTCTTCTTTCTTGAAATCTATTCATAGTTCCTGATCTATTTTTTCTTCAAAGTTCCTTGTTTTCCTCTTCATTCCGATCTCCCGTCTTCTATATCCTCGTTTTCCTCTTCCTCCTCCTCCTCTTCACATGGATGCATATTTTTGGAAAAGAAAATTATGATAAAAACTAAGTAGAAACCAAAAGTACTTCAGGACTGCTAGTTTTGCATGAACAAGGCCGTCCTTGAGTCTAGGAAACTCAAACCTCAGGTATATATAGATATTGCAGACCCATTCATTGGGACTATATCCTTCCTTTATACTTCCCAAACTTGACAGGGTATAAAATAAAAGTTTGTTTTATAATAGAATAATGCTCCTCTATCAGGCCCCAAATACATACTTAGTACAGGGTGCCTAGGTGCACAACACTAACAAAGCAAAAAAACACATCTTTTGTTTAAAAAAAAAGAAAAAATGCTAAGATGATGTGAAATGAGATAAAAATAATTAAAAAAAAATTATTAGAATAGTAATTTTGGTTTTTTAATTACTTTTTTTTGTTTCTAAAAAAATTATTTCTAACTCATTTAGTCCCTTAAACACCCATTTACCGAATATTATTTTATTTTTGTAGGTCCGCACCAGCGGTGTTGATACCAAATTTAGTCTGCTGACATGGCTCAATTGAATGAAGACACGTGAAAATCTACATGGCAACAACAAACACTTCCGAGGAACTCACACGCTCCGAGGAACCATACTACAACGAGGAACACTGATTCCCCGAGGAACTCATACGCTCTGAGGAACAAGAACTCTCCGAGGAACTCTTGAGCACCGAGAAGCTTAGGCGGTCCGAACAACTCAGGCGGTCCGAGCTGCACCTCGAACAAGGCATTAATAGCAGGATAACCAACAGTTTGACTGTTCATTAAATGCTTATCATTCAGACGCATACGTTTAAGGGGCATTGAATGTATTACCTTTTCATATGTACATCATTTAATGTATTGCCCTTTCACATTACAGCCTCAGGGCTATAAATACATTGTATAATCCTCATTGTAGGGGGACCGGAATTTCTTGAGAGAACTTATAATCGAGAATTCCCAAACACTCACCAGTAACATAACAGTGGATGTAGGCCATTCATATAAGGCTGAACCACTTTAAAAACTCTTTATTTCATTTATTTTATCTGTGATTAAATAATTAGATACGATCTAATTTTTTACATCAACAGATTGGCGCCGTCTGTGGGAAACGACTGGTAATATCGTTTTTCATAAAAAAACAATTCATCACAATGGCTGATATTCCAAAATTCAGCAATCGAAACGTTGGAAGCCCTTCAAATCCATCTGCTCCACCAAATATTCCAGATCTGACTGGAATAATGACAAATCTGGCTCAGGGCCAGACCATCATGCAAGAAACTATGCGATAACTCATACAAACCCTTCTTGGAGGTGCACCAACCCATTCAGGACCACGAAGTATTCAAAGAAACACCCGTGCACCATCCTCGCGTACTAGGCATACTAATTCATATTGCGATAAGGAGTCTGAAGATTTTTCTTATCAACCTGGATGAACTTCATCAGTGCGAGCCACAGATACTGAACAACATATCATTCTCTCCCCAAAAAGGACCAGTGCGCTAGAAAGATTAAGCAGGGTATCACCTTTTAATCGATTAGGACCTAGAAGGAGTAAAAGTACTCCTAGAGCCCCATGGAGGAGTTTTCGACGACCATCAGATTTAAGGGAATGATCTGCCCAGTCGCGACCAGCTGCTTGTCAAGATAGATCCCAGGAAGCCACTTCAATGCGATCAATTTCTCGAACCAATAGGCCCGAGGAAGGGAATGATGAATGGAAAGGCTCTATTCAGAGGCTGGAGGATAGATTAGGGGAAATGGCTAAGGCCAAGAACCCTCTACAACGAACCTTTGTTCGAGGAACACCTTTTGTCCAAGCCATTGTAGATTTTCCAACACCATCAAAGTTCAAAGCACCTGTTGTGACCCCCGAATATGATGGAAAGACTGACCCTGTCCTTCATATAGAACAATACCAAGCTGTAATCGACATCTATGCTGTTCCAGACGAGATGAGATGCAGAGCATTCTCACGAACTCTTACCGGATCTGCTCAAATATGGTATAATAATCTTCCTCGGGGTAAGATCTCAACTTTTCTTCAACTGGCCGAGTTATTCATTGGGAATTTCTATTTTGGGGCAAAGCCAGTTAAACGAGTAGCACATTTGTTAAGTGTTAGAAAAAAAGCTGGTGAGAGCACTAGAGATTATATAACCCATTTTAATAACGAGAAACTTGAAGTCATTGATTATGATGAGAAGACAACGATTACTACTTTGATGAGTGGATTACTGCCCAATAAGTTGTACTACACTTTGGCCAAAGATCCACCTAGAACCATGTCAGATCTGATGGGAAAAGCGTCCATGATTATGAATGCCAAGGAGGCTATGGCTGCAAAGAAGAACATGGATGCTAAAGAAACCAAGGTGGAAGGTGATAAAGCTAAGAAGAAAGAGCATAAGAGCAATGGTAATGACAAACATTCAAAAACTAGGTCAGTATGGGAGGTAATGAAGAAATTTGATAATTATACTCCTTTGAAGAAGGATATCAACCATGTTCTAGAGGAAATCAAGAACAACGAGGAATTAAACTGGCCAGAGAAAATGAAGGCAGGCCTGACAAGAGGAATAAGGCAAAGTATTACGAGTTTCATAAAGATCATGGCCATATGACCAAAAATTGCATAGCTCTTTAGAATGAGATTAAAACACTCATCAGACGAGGAAAGCTGGCAAAGTATGTTGATCGTGGAAGCAGAAACAACGACCGAACAAGAGAGAGGTCTAGATCTCCTCGACGAGCAGAGGAGAACAAGAAGAGAAACCATGAATTTGATCCAGAAGACGACCCCGATCTTCCCAAGAGACCAAGGTAGCCAGAACATGAGGTATTTTCAATACGCTTTGGGTCATTTGACTGTAATGTTATAACATGTGGAGATGCAGGAGGAGGAGACCTTACTTTCGAGAGAAAAGCTTACCTCTATGAGGCTGAAGCTTGCTCGTACATTCAACGAATAAATTTAGCTGAGGAGGATCGCCCGAGAAAGGTGAACAAAGAGAAGTTGGTCATTGGGTTCTCAAAGAATGACCTTGCAGGTGTTCTATATCCTCATGATGACCCATTGGTGATCAAAATGAGGATGAAGGAAGTAATAATTTCAAGAGTACTGGTCGATAATGGTAGCTCGGCAGACATCATGTTCTACTCATGCTTCGATAGTTTAAATTTAAAGCTATCTCAACTGGAGCCTTATCATAGATCCCTCCTCGGCTTTGCTGGAGAGAAAGTATTTCCACTTGGGACGATTAAGTTGGATATATTCATTGGTACGTGGCCTGCTTGTCGAACAGAAAGAATACACTTTTTCGTGATGGATAAGAATGTTCAATCATCATACAATATCATCATGGGAAGAGTAGGATTAAAGAAATTCGAGGCTGTACCATCTATAGTGCATCAATGCCTAAAATTTCCAACAAATTTTGGAGTGGGAGTTGTGAAAGGTGATCAGAAAGTAGCCCGAGAATGCTATTATTCATCCGCCGAGCAAGAGGAACTGGAAGAATCAAGGAGAAAGACTACTACCTATCAAGTGGATGAAGGTGTAGAAATTGAAACATTGGATCCTAGAGATGAGTCGCAACTCATGAAGGGTAAAGTGGTGGAAGCTACTGAAAACATCATTCTGGACGACGAGCACCCTGAACGTACTACTCAAGTAGGTTCGTCGTTGGAAGCCTCACTAAAATAGGAATTGAAAACTTTCCCTAGAAGCAGAAAGTAAACTTTTGCGTGGAGTCATGAAGATATGCCTGGGATAGACCCAAATTTCTTATGTCACGAGCTCAATGTGAATAAGGAGATCAAGCCAGTGAAGCAGAGAAGAAGAGTGTTCAGCCCTGAGAAGAATCAAGCTATACAGGAGGAAGTCGAGAAGCTCCAGAAAGCTTGCTTTATTGAAGATGTTAAATATCCAGACTGGTTAGCCAATGTGGTGATGGTAAAGAAGAAAAACAACAAGTGGAGGATGTGTGTAGACTTCACCGACCTCAACAAAGCATGCCCAAAGGATCACTTTCCATTGCCCTGAATTGATCAACTGGTCGATGCCACCTCGGGACACGAGCTGCTGAGCTTCATGGATGCTTATTCTGACTACAATCAGATTAAAATGAAACCTGAAGACAGGGAAAGTACTTCTTTCATTACCCATAGGGGAACTTATTGTTATAATGTTATGCCTTTTGGTTTGAAAAATGCAGGTGCGACATATCAGCGGCTGATAAACAAGGTCTTTGTTGAACAAATCAGTTGCAATATGGAAGTCTATGTTGACGATATGATGACAAAGAGCAAGAAAGCTGCCGATCATCTAGTTGACTTAAATCAGACTTTTGATCAACTGGATAAATATCAAATGAAGCTGAACCTGATGAAGTGCACATTTGGAGTACGAGAAGGCATGTTCCTCTGGTACATTGTCAATCAACGAGGCATTGAGGCGAATCCTGAAAAGATCAAAGCTCTGCTAGGGCTACGATCTCCAATGACGAAGAAAGAGGTGCAAAGTCTTACAGGCCGAGTAGCAGCACTCAACAGATTTGTATCAAGAGCAACTGATAGATGTCTCCCATTCTTCAATACACTCCGAAAGACTTTCGAGTGGAATGATGAATGTGAGAAGGCTTTTCAAGACTTGAAGAAATACTTGGGAGCACCTCCACTGTTGTCCAGGCCAGTAATGGGAGAAAAATTATACTTATATCTTGAAGTGTCCGAGAATGCAGTTAGCTCGGCGTTGATCAAAGTGGAGAATGGAATACAATAACCAATTTACTACACAAGCAAGGCGTTCCGAGGAGTAGAAATCAGATATCCAAGGCTGGAAAAATTGGCACTGGCACTGATCGAGGCGAGTAGGAGAATGAGGCCATACTTCCAAGCTCATACTATAGTCGTATATACTGATATGCCGTTGAGGGAAGCCCTTCATAAATAAGAAAAATCAGGGAGATTCATGTACTGGGCAATAGAGCTCGGTGAATATGATATAGTTTATGAACCCAGAACATCGCTTAAAGGGCAAGCTGTAGCGGATTTTATAGCAGAGTTCACCTATCCTGTTACCCCCGAGGAGCAAAAGTTGCTCACTGATCAGCCGGTGGATGTTACAGGATCATCAAACACAAGCTCAAACCAACTCCGGTTAGTAAAAGGGCAAGTGGATGTTACAGGATCATTAAATTCGAGCTCAGACCAACTCCGGATGGTAAAAGTTCATGAAAAGATGATCGACGAAGAGCGCGAAATATCAGGGGAAGATGAAAGGAAGCAACAAATATTTCACCGAGGAACTCTGACAGATCAGAAATTTGAAGACGAGTTACCTATATGGAGGCTCTATGTAGATGGCTTATCTTGCACTACAGGATGTGGCGCGGGGATAGTTTTGAACACTCCGGATGAGGTCGACATGGAATACGCCCTACGTTTCCAATTCAAAGCTTCCAATAATGAGGCTGAGTATGAGGCCATGATTGCAGGTCTTAGTTTGTCAAAAATTATGGAGGCGCAGTAGGTTATTGTTTTCAGTGATTCTCAATTGATCGTAAACCAAATGATGGGAGTATATGCAGTCAAAGGAGAATTAATGATCAAATATCATGCAAAGGTAAAGGAGCTGGTGTCAGAATTTGCCGCTATTCAGCTGGTCAGAATACCAAGAATGGAGAATGCGAGAGCAGACGCTTTAGCTCGATTAGCATCAGCTACTCGTACAGAGCTATAAAGAACAATCCCAATTGAAGTTTTAGCTGGTCGGAGTATAGATGAAGATCTGACGACGAATTTTATTACCTTTGATTTAGGACCATCTTGGATGGATCCCATCAGGGCATATATTGAGGAGGGAGAATTACCAATTGACAAGCTCGTAGGCAAGAAATTGAAGTTTAAAGCTGCTCGGTATGTATTAACTAACGGTATTTTATGTAGTAGAGGAATTATGGCAGGTTTGCAGAGATGTGTACACCCCTCCGAGGTGAAAGAATTGATTCAAGAGGTCCATGAAGGGTCCTGTGGAGCACATGTAGCAGGTCGGACACTCTTGCAAAGGATGATGACGCAGGGATACTACTGGCTGACGATGAGAGCTGATTGTATAGCCTATGCCAAGAAATGTGACAAGTGCCAGCGCTTTTCCTCCATCCAAAGAACTCCACAAGCATTGTTGACACCCATCACTTCCCCTTGGCCATTTTCCATGTGGGGAAAAGATTTGGTCGGGCTACTACCAACGACCAGAGGAAGGTTCAAATACCTCGTCGTCGCAGTGGATTATTTTACTAAGTGGGTAGAAGCTGAGCCTCTCATTGATATGACGTATGACAAGGTGTACCAATTTGCTTGGAAGAACATCATTTGTCGATATGGTCTTCCTCATGCCTTCATCACAGACCATGGAACACAATTTGACAACGAGGCGTTTGCTGTTTATTGTCATCAGTCAAACATTTTGAAGATCCACTCAGCACCAGGCCATCCTCAAAGCAATGGACAAATTGAAGTGAAAAACAGAACGCTGCTAAATGGCTTGAAGAAAAGACTGAATGATGCGAAAGCAAATTGGATCAACGAGTTACAATCAGTACTATGGGCTTACCGAACTACTCCCCGAGTAGCAACAGGAGAATCACCATATATGCTGGCGTTTGGAAGTGACGCTGTTATACCTGCCGAGTTGGGCCTCCTAACACACAGGGTATTGAATTTCAATTCCCCTATCAGCGAATTAATAAGAAGATTAGATTTAAACATACTCGAGGAAGTTAGAGAAGAAGCAGCCATTAGAAATGCTGCTTACCAGCGGCGAACAGCTTTGTTCTACAACAAGAGAGTGAAGAAATGCGACCTGAAAGAAGGAGACTATGTGCTGAAGAAAGTAATTCAAAAGCACAATAAGTTGGAGGCAAACTGGCATGGACCATACCGAGTTACAGAAGTTGTTCGACCAGGAACTTACCGAATATCAACTTTATAAGGGGAGGAGTTTAAGAATGCATGGAACGCAGAGCACCTACGCAAGTATTATCAGTGATGAATAAAATGAAGATATTCTGCTGAATTCTTTCTTTTTATTGAAAGTTTTTCAGGGAATACTAGTGCTACACACTACTCGGCAAAACTCGGCAAAGCTCAGGCTACTCAAATTTTTTCTCGAAAATGCCAACTAAGGTTGGTCGAGAAACCAATATTCCTCCGGGAAGTAAAGCTACCTATATTCCTCCGGGAAGTAAAGCTTCCAATATTCCTCCGGGAAGTAAAGCTACCTATATTCCTCCAGGAAGTAAAGCTACTAATATTCCTCCGGGAAGTAAAGCTACCTATATTCCTCCGGAAAGTAAAGCTACTTGTATTCCTCCCGAAAGTAAAATTTGTATTCCTACGGGAAGTAAAACTATATGTTCCTCGGGAAATAAAAGTATTCCTAAAAATGCCAACTTATGTCGGTTAGGAAGTAAATATATTTTCGAAAATGCCAACTTGAGTTGGTCGGGAGGTAAAACTATTTCAAAAAGTGCCAAAGTTGCTCGTAGAGAAAAAATACACTAACTATGGCTGGTCGGGGATAAAAACCCACTAACTGTAGTTGGTCGACAAGGAAAATTTACCGATCTGGGTTGGTCAGAAACATTTAAGAAAAGAATACACTAACTATGGCTGGTCGGGGATAAAAACCCACTAACTGTAGTTGGTCGACAAGGAAAATTTACCGACCTTGGTTGGTCGGAAACATTTAAGAAAAAAATCTACCAACTATGGCTGGTCGGGGATAAAAACCCATTAACTGTAGTTGGTCGACAAGGAAAATTTACCGACCTTGGTTGGTCGGAAACATTTTATGAAGACGAGAAAGTGATCGAGCAACATAAATGATACTCGTAATTTTTTAAATATTACTAAGTTGGTCGAGAAACAAAATATTATTTTTGCCAAATGACTACCACAAATTCAAGCTATTCGACAATAAGTTAATCGACAATTAACACAATAGCGTTATCTTTTTAACAGATATGCATGCACAAATGTAAAGTGTTTTATAATTACAAGACAATAGCAATTAGGATTGCGAACAAAAATGAAAGTCTTTCATTAAATCCAAAAATAAATTACATTGATAATGAAATGTATACAAGTTTATTACATTAATATTCCTATTATACTGGTCTTTTCCCCTATGCTTTTGTAACAGGTTCCTCGCCAGCAGGCGGATCATTTAAAGCAAGAGGAGAATTTATAAAGTTCAAATATTTAAACATCCTGACATTCATCACGGATGGTCGATCTAGGAGGTGCTCGGGACGAGATATCTCGACATTTGAATGGACATTGTAGTCGCCGAGGTATTTAATGATGCTGTTCAATTTGCAGCACACCTAAGGCATTCAACCAGCCTTGCATGTATCCCTCATTATTGGCATTCTGGATACGATCGTCCAAGTGGTAGAGCGCCTCATTGTACCCAGCCATCCAGAACTCCCTGGGCTGTTTGTGGAATTGATATGTCAATCGTTCCATCTGTTCGTGGAGATTTTTGATGAAGAGTTATTTATTCTCCAATACAGACTTCTGTGCAGAAAGCTGATCTTCCAAGTCCCTGATCTTCTTTGACATTTCAGCCAACGCCTGGCTCTTCGCCATTAATTGGAAGGTCTGGTTCTCAAAGGCATTTTGAGTCCTCTGTTCCTCGACAGGAATCTGAGCAGCTCTTGCTCATCCCCGAGGAGCTCTTGCTCGTCCACGAGAAGATGTAGAGGGGACAGCTCTCCTTAAGGTCTCCAATTCGTCCCTCAAGTTGGTGTTCTCGACTTCCAAGAACGAAAATCCCTCATCAGTCACTAGGATAAAGGCGTTTGAAGTGGAAGCTGCAGACTTCAATTGAGACAACTCTTTTTGCAGGTTGTTATTCTCTTGCTCCAACAACTAGGCTATTTATCTGCACTCCTCAACCACAACCCTCAGAGTTCTCTCCCTTACGTCGTAGCCACCAAAACGCTTCTCATACACCTTGTTAGCATTGAGTTGCTGATACTTCTTCTCATACCCCTCGTGAAAAATGGCAGTGGATTCTTTGTATTGCTGCTGAAGGTCTTCAAGAATGCCTTGGAGATCCTCGATCATATCATAATAAGCCAAATTATTGGCCACTGCACGATCAATCAGGGTCTTCAAGTATTGGTAGGCCTCAACCGCCTATTCTGAAGCATCTTGGCCGAGGATGTCGATAATTTGTGCTGCACTCAGATCTGTGTGACCAGCCTTAAAATAATCATTGCATTGCCGCAACAACTTTGTGTCATGAGCAGACAGTAACTCCATCATGGCTAGAAACTAGTAGAGAAAGAAAAAGCAGTAATCAATAAAAGTACCAACAAATCATGAAGAAGAGACAACAGTATGCAAAAACAAAAGTTCAAGTTTTATTATATCACAAGGTTCAGAGTTACATGGTTCAGGATTACATTTTGACAAAAGAAAAATATAAAGAGAAACCCGAACAACTCTACACCTTTTCCTTGTCTCCCAAAACCTTCTCGGGAGGCTGGGACGAGGAAGTAAGTTACTTCGAAGGAACAGATAGTAGCTGGGGAAGTGCTGGAGGTTGCTCGGAGGAAGTAGTGAGCTGCTGAAGTTCCTCGGTAACAGGCTGGATGGCTGGGGGATGATCTCCCATCACCATAAAAGACTCTTCAGAGGTAGCTTTATCCTCTTCTTCATCTTCAGGAGTTAGAGGGGGACTAGGGATGTGTCGCTGGAAGAGCTCAGAAGTTTCATCAATCTTCATCTCCTAAAGAGCTGCGACCCATCCATCTCTAAAATATTTTAGGCTGCCATATTTGACTTGCGACATCATGAAAGCCAAGCCCTTGTTCCACCCCTTGTCCCAGCCGGCGCTGAAAGACTTCTTCACAGCCATTTTTCTCTTTAATTTATACGAGTAAAGTTTCTCAGACAGAAGGTTTTCAGCAGTCTTCAACTTATTTTCAACCTCCTCCTTCTGCCGACATACTTCCCGAAGTTGGATTAATTCTTCCTCAGCAACCTTGAGTTTATCTTCAAACTCCTCAGCATTCTTGAGCTTCCCTTCAAGCTCTTTATTTTTCTCCTCCAAGTCCTTTATTTTCTTCTCCAACTCCTTGGAGACTTCAACAACTTGAGCTTTCTCCTGCTCGGTGGAGGTAAGTTTCTTCTCCCAGATTGCCTTATCAGCATCGTACTTCAGACGAGAATCTTTCAAAGACTTCGTCAGGACCACCTGAGCTTCCTCCACACCAGATGAGGAGCTCGAAGCTTTAATAGCTTCATCTTTCTTCAAAATTGTATTGAAGCAGCTTACCAACTGTGAAAAGAAAATGAAAGAAAATCAGAGATAGATATAACAAAGAAAAGATAAAAATTTCAAAGCAACAAGACTTACAGAAGCAATATGGCGAGCAGCCAATGATGTAACCATGTCCCGAGAAAGGTTCTCTTCAACACCTTGGATCTCGAGAATGATCCAAGTCTTCACCGAGCTTATGGCAGAGCTCGGGGGAACAAAAGTATGAACACCAGTTCCAGTAGCTGGGGGCTGAGTGATGGTGTCAGCCAAATTAACCGAGGAGCTATTCTTCAGCTTCCTCGGGGGAGCAGGAATAGATTAATCCAAGGAAGAACTCTTGGTCGGTGATATTACAATCACTTCTCCTGGAGCAGCAGACTTGCTCGGGGCCACTAGAGGTTTCTCGGAAACCTTAGCAGGAGTAGCTGGAGGAGCTATATCAATTTTCTTTATCCCTTCTGGGACATCGTGTTTACTTCTTTTGGCCTCTCCAGCACCAGAGGCAGGCTTCTCAAAGAGAGTGGGAGGTCTTCTCTTCTTCATCCTTTCACTTAAAGGAACGTGTGATTCAGGCGAGGAACTGGTAGAAGCTGGTACTGGCTCTGAGTCGCTTATTACCGGACGAGCAGTAAAAGAAGTGGTGTAGATCTTGTACTGCAGTAGATATAAGGCTGACCTAATGTGCTCGTCAGCAACACTCTGATGCAAACTCCAAATAAGTTTTAAGTGCCTTATATTAACGTCTGCTTCTTTTGGACACTTTCTTTTACTATCAACTGCAAATAAATAAAAATTACAATATCAGTGGCACATTTTCTCAAACACAGAGGAAGCATAATTTCAAAATAAATAAAATGAAATAAAAATAACCTATCCCATTGCCATAGGGAGGGCATCTGGGACCCTGATACACTTCATCTCCAAATAAAGGAGCATGTTGCCAATTTTTTATAACAATCCCATGCTCAAAATAGTCCTTATTGGCATCCGGGAGATTAACCACTAATGGCCTATTTAAAAATCTAGTTTTTAAATAAAAGGTGTTATCACCAACTGCCCTTCTATAACAAAACATAATTTTTGGAATTCCTATACGAGTTCCGTGGATTTGATTTAATCTATGAACCCCATTAACTATTCTCCATGTATTGGGGGCTATCCTTGCAGGAACAACGTCAAAGTATTGACAGAATTCCAGACATAAGGTATTGGGTGGAAAAGAAAATCCACACTCAGCAACAAAGAGACTGGGGAACCAATGTCCCTCAGCCAAACGGAAATAGTCAGAAGGCTCAGAACGTTCTTCCAAAATAACCTAGGAGGGAATAGAAAAATCAGAGCGAAACTTATCAAGAGATTCAACAGGGTAAACCATGATGAATAAAGAAAATGAAGAAGAAGGAAGAAGATCTTACAGAAAAAGAATGGATCTGTTGACAACGAACGATGAAAAGGATGAACGCACAAGAGAGTAAGACAATGGAAAACTCGAAGATACAAATTTGAAAAAGTAGAAGATGATGGGAGTGTCTGTGACGCTTAAATACTCTGCCTTGGGAAACGGTAAAGTTAATGATTACAAAAAGAAACGATTATGCTACCGGCGGCTAGAAGGACAAAAAGTACGCGGAGATCTAGGCGGTTATAAAAAATTCAAAAAGCCTGATTCTACGAATTTGGAAAGAGAAATAAATACAAAAGACTCCTAAATTTCAGGATGACCATTTAAAACTGCCATATTCCGAGAAAGAATGTTCCACACTCCTCAAAGTTCGAACTATGAAACATTGGGGGCTTCTGTTGATACCAAATTTAGTCTGCTGACATGGCTCAATTGAATGAAGACACGTGGCAATCTACATGGCAACAACAAACACTTCCGAGGAACTCACACGCTCCGAAGAACCATACTACAACGAGGAACACTGATTCCCCGAGGAACTCATACGCTCCGAGGAACAAGAACTCTCCAAGGAACTCTTGAGCACCGAGAAGCTTAGGCGGTCTGAGCAACTCAGGCGGTCCGAGCAGCGGCACCCATTATTTTTAAACTTATTTTTTTTTAATTTGCCCGACACTATCTCTCGGGTTGTCTAGTATTATTCTTTTGCCTTTTTTTAAAATATTATTTTTAACTCATTTAATCACTCAAACACAAATTTACTCAATACTCTCTTATTTTTAAAGGTCCGCGCCAGCAGCACCTCTAATTTTTAAACTTAATTTTTTAAAATTATTTTTAACTCATGTAATCCCTCAAATACCCATTTATCCAATATTCTCTTATTTTTAAAGGTCCGCGGCAGTGACACCCCTTATTTTTAAACTTAATTTTTAAATCATTTAGTCTTTCAAACAACCATTTATCCAATATCTTTTATTTTTAAAGGTCCACGCCAGCGGTACCCCTTATTTTAAAACTTGTTTTTTTTTTATTATTTTTAAATCATTTAGTCCCTCAAACACTCATTTACTCAATATTTCCTTATTTTTAAAGGCCCGTGTCAGCGGCACACTTAATTTTTATTTTAATTTTATAATATTTAAAATAATTTTTTAAAATGTGTATAGGACATTTTCCATGTTGCTTATTACATAATTTAAAATGTGTCACACTTAAATTTGGTAAATACATGCGCTTGCACTTTTTCCCCCGAGAAAAAAGGAAGAAAAATTTGGAGTAAAAAAATTGAACATAAGAAGAGAAGTGTTGACTAGACCCAAATTTTGAATAATATTAGAGTACAAAAATTGATTATGAAAATCTGATGTTTCCCTTTTGACGGGTCCTCTAGATTTATCCTAGCAGTTAAGCCCATTCCACCTGATAAAGATTATTTTTAAGGGATGGTCTAATATTAGAGTACATGGGTATGAATGAGAGATTCTTTTTGAAATAACAATAAAGATTATTTTTTCCAAAATAAAAAACATCGCTCCATAAACAAAAACTTTGCAACGTCTTGGTAGTCGTCATTCAATATCCCTTGTGACCACATAATATCCATGTACAAAAAAAATCCATGTAATATCCATGTAATCAAGAATAACATTAATTTGTTCCTATTATATTGAATAAATAAAATCTTTTACAGTAATAATCTTATTTTTTACGGTAATAATCTTTTACAATTTGTAATTAATTTAGTATCTTTTACAGTAATTTGTTCCTATTATGTCGAATAATTTTTTTTACGGTAATAACCCATGTAGTATCTTTTACAGTTTTGATGGAACACGGTCAATTCCTACGATTTGTTCCTATTACAACACACGGCCGGAGCAGCTTGGATTGAACAAAAAATAAGGGTTTCATTGGATGGAATATGGAACAAAAAATAGGTTGAATAAAAGTGGGAACAAGAAATAAGTTGGATGGATCAAACCTGTTGGGCCGGAACAGCTTGGATGGAAGAGGGATCGGCGACAGGGCAAAAAAAGACCGTGTGTTGGAGATGTTTTTAGCGACCGGTGGCAGGGCAGAAAGCGGTGACTGGGTTTTATGAGAGAGGGTTTCATTGGAGAGAGTTTTTGGCAAATGAAATGGGTGAAATGAAAATGGTCGTGTGTTGCTTGTGTTTATTAGGAATTAGGTTAGATTTTTAAAGTTTACATAATTAAACTTATGCCCAACTTTTTCTTTAAGTTTTACTTTTCATCTAAAATATTATATAACTAATATTTTAAATGTATGTTAGACAGATACGGATATCCGGTAAAATGGATACTTCGCATCGGATACGGATTATCCATTTTGGATAGTAGCACTATCCGTATCCGTATCCGTATCCGTTTTCTCAGATATTTTTATAGAGTATCCATATTTGTATCCGTTTCCATTTTTTCGGATAAATATCTGCAAACTCGGATTCGGATATTGGATGGATGCAAATTTTCGAATATCCGTTTACAGCCCTACTCATTGTAAGGGAAAGACACTTGGGCCCTGTTTGATAGAAGTGGGTGGAATTAATTTTCAAGTCATTAGTTTCCTGAAATTCAAGCAAATAAATTCTTTGTGCTTTAAGTGTTAGTACCTTAATATAAGTGGTAATTATTTTTCAGGACAAATAAGTGCTATCAAACGCAACTAAAAATTGAAAAATGAGAAAGATTCCTTATTTTCCATGGCAAATGTTACTATCAAACGAACCTTTAATTCTTTCTGTTTTCAGTGAGAGTTGACACGTGGCAAGTTATAAAGGAAAAATGTCCGAAGTATTTGGAATTTGAATAAGATTTTGGGCACTCAATAATTTAAAAATATTTTGTATAAATATTTTAAGACATTAAGGGAATGTTAGGGAAAAATATGTTATGTTTTGCAATAATTATTAGTGGACATATAAATCCCATACAAATTGATGTGACACGCATTCACACTTTTAGAGGCCTGTGTGTGAACAACCTAAAAACAATAATGAAAATAGGGGAATCAAGCTAGAGAACGTACACTCCAGAAAGTAAAATTTCAGTTTATGTATTACGTTCATTAATTTTTATGATTATGCTCACTACAACAAACTGGCGAATTTGTGACGAGTTATTTTGTGGCAGAATTTTTTTATTTCATCACGAAAAACATTACATGATGTCATACGGTTCGTCGCTAAAATTGTGTCATTAAAAAAAGGACGGCGATAAAGATATTCCGTCGCCAAATATCACAATTGTTGGATGATTAATTGTCTTTCTTCGCTAAAATATACGCTTCACGAAGACATATTCCATCGCAAAAACAGTAATTTGCGTGGCTAAATGGTGATTTTAGTCGACAATTAATCCCATTGTCTAGTTTAAGGATACTTTTGTCGAATCGTGAAATATTTCAAACCAAAAAACTTCATCCAAATGCCATATTATTCACCATACAAATATGATATTTTAATAATACACGAGAGACGAATCAAAATCATCAACCACAGTACATAGTACCAAAATTATACATGTTGAGAGTAAATAAATGCAAAAAAAGATATCTTATATCAATGTAATCACTGAAGAAATATAAGGCTAAGATTTTGTTGATTAATATTTGAAGCTTTATTCATAATGGTGAACTTCCACACGATTGGATATATTTATAGATTAAACAAATGAGAGACTTTGAGCTATTTCCCACAAACCCTATACATTAGGAACTAATGTGATAAACCACTACTTAAGTACAAACTTGATTCATGGGTAGAATAAGTCCTAAGAGTAGTTATAGAGACACGCTCAAATTGTATAAAAAAATGAAACACGATGATGTGTCAAACATGTATTGGTTGGATTGTGATGTTCACATAAGGCCCATTTAAGACACCAACCAATATATGTCCGACATATCACTGAGTTTGATTTTTGTGTACAAATTTGAGGGTCTCTTTAGAATTATTCTATGTCCTACTATTCAAAATCATCCGTAGTTAATGGAAATGGTTGAATTGTTTCTGATTTCGTCAATGTTAGGAGCATTATTGCATGTGGATCAGGCTACGGGTATATTGTGTTGCTTAATAGTTATTATGAATCAACATCAAAAGTAAATGTCATTCCATAAAAAAACCAAAATATTTCTAAATATCCATTCAGTTATTATAAATTCAGCATACATAATATCATAAAATCGTATCAATGCACCTCTACAATAATTCACAATTTCTAATTTAAACAAAATTCACATATCCACTAAGCCTTCTTGGATAATTGATCAAAAAAGGCCAGAACTTCTTCACTAAGCCTCCTTCCAAAATTCATTGATTTCTTTACTAAGCCTCCTTTGAAGTAGATTGTAACACCCCAATTTTTTATGCCTAATTGATTAGGCTAGACACAAAATTCTAAGAGCGCTAAAATAATTTGTATCATTCTCCACATCAACGTAATCGAAAAATCGTAATAAATTAAGACCAATGCAATAAAGATCTCAAAAAGGATGATGAACAAAAATATTAAACTGAGAAAACTGAATCCACTATAAAAAAATCTCTGATTATAATTTTTTCAATTGAATAAAAGAATACAACTGAAACCTCCTATGATTACAATATCTCAACTGCAATAAAAAAAAAGAGGACAATACAAATCACCTCTAAGTCAACTCTGAATACATATGAACAACTTCAAATAAGTAGTGACTCTAACTCTACAGATACCAAGCTGGATCTCCACAATTGCAAGTCTAGTTGCTCACCCATGTTAACCTTTATATACAGTAATAAAGCCTTGGTGGGAGAGGGGGACATTTTATAAATTTAGGTCATTGCCGTAAAGTTGCAATAACATCTCCAATACAACAATACAAATCATATGACAAATTTGTAATATATATTCAACCCTTTAACACTCACATACAATGAATACATTACCTACCATCTAAGTTCAAGTACTACATGCAAGTCTAAAACCAAGGCATAAGCGGTACTAGATGTCTCTATCTCTAGACAGTTAAGTACTATCACTATCATACCCCAATTTCTCAGGTGCGAGTTCTATCTTAAAACAATGCTAAACCATAAATAAGCCATGAATGCTTCAACAACTATGAGATTTATGGATGCTCAAATTTTTACAATAGTAGTTTAAAAAATCATCTCTGTATGAGACTTATATATGTATTTCTCCTATTTTTATGTTTCATTCATTCTAATAAGACCTCTCATGATCTCTATGTATCACGTGACTCCTAAAACGTTTATCATTGCCTATAGGTACCTGTTCAAAATAACTCGAAGGAAAGGAATCAACAAAGTTGCTGAGTAGATTTTAACCAAATCTATAACGTGGTTATAGAGAGAGGATCATGTGAGGTCTTCTAGTTTGAGGACCCTCAATGAGGTCCATTTTATTGAAATAGTAAAAAAAATATTTTGGAACTGATTTTTTTTCTATGATTTTTAAACATTTCAGTAGGGCCATAAAAAATAATCAGCTCAAAATATTTTTTTTTTACTATTTTAAAAAAATCGGTCAAACTTTGTCAGTTAAAAACAACTAAAAACTGACGTAATTTGACTGATTTTGTTTAAAATAGCAAAAAAAATCATTTTGAGCTCATTATTTTTTTATGGTCCTAATGAAATGTTTAAAACCCATAAAAAAATCAGCTCAAAAATATTTTTTTTACTATTTAAAAAAATGGACCTCATTTAGGATCCTCAAACTGTGACCTCACTTGATCTTTTCCATATATATATATACACACACACGAGAGGAATGCCCGTACCTGAAGGCACGACAAAACGTTCCAAAGTACGTAATTGTAAAACGACTAAAATTTCCAAAGTGCATTAATTATAAAACGATAAATATTTTGTTCCCCAATAAAACAAATGTAATTTAAAAAAAATATCCATAATCTTCTTTATTTAAAGGACTATCGAAATGTGTAAACAATTTAAGTCGAGTTTTATTACAACATAAATGTAAAAATAATTTATTAAATTTGGACAAAATTTCCTTTATTTATAGCATTATTCACCATGTTAAGAAAAAAAATAACCCACAACAATACTAAAAGTCCATCCTGGACCTCGAATAAACCTCATAACGATCACAATTATAATATTATGAAACGTCACAGTAATACAAAAATTTTGTTTACGAGGGAAAGTGTAAATATTTTTAAAAATTTTGCCCAGATTTTACTTTGTTTAACGAACTATCCACCCTGTAAAAAAATAATCCAACAAAAATAATAATATCACAATTAAACTATTACGAAAAAAAATATCAAATGAACATCTAGTTCAATGTACATTTAATTTGTTATTCAACTATTTCTTCTAAGGGTTCGAGGCAGTTTATAGCTTCGTCTTCTTTGGTAACTGCAATATCGTAATCTGATAAAGCATCCCCTCGTTGTAATTCTTCGATAAGTCCATCTTCCATACCTACATCCCTCTCGTTTACTTTCGCACTCGATGAAGATGTTTCGACACCACCAACCTCAAAATTCAAATTATCAGTATTAACATGGCTGCGCAAGTAAGAAAAAGAATCTTCATTACCACTGGCTTCAATTGTGGGATTTGGGTTGTCAAGCTGGCCGAGTAATTCTTGATCTTTTGTGCCATGAGAATGAACAACAACAACAACTACAAAAAATACAAAGTTTGTTCCAAATTTTGTAGGAAAAAAGTATATAAGCTTCATGTAAGTAATTTCAATAGCAGGGTTGCTTTTATTCTTAACCCCATCGCCGATGAGACCCATTAAAGTTAGGCCACACTTGATATCAAGTGGGCAATGATTTTTTTTCTAGAATCCTAGAATCATTCAACTGCGTCACCAAAGCATAGAGTGTTTCTCCTACACGTAAACTGTACAAAAATGCTGAGAAGATACACAAATTCTACATTGGTTGAATAATCACATAGATGAACGCAAAATGTTGTTGAATATATAATGAATTAATTCATGTGAAAATAAGAAGGAAGCATATTATGGGGTTTTTGTTGAGCATTTTGGTATCAGTATCTATAAATTTTTAGAGAAGGAATTTTTAGTAAGGAAAAAAACTAAATAGATTACAAGACTATATAGCTTTCACTCCCACACTTAACCATACCACTATCAACTATTTCTAATCATGTCAAACAATAAAAGTTGAAAATAATCTCAGCCAAAAATAAAATTTAGTCACGCCATATAAGATTACTATAAAAAAAATAATAACTTAAATGTTTTAGAACTTGTAAAGTAACTTCATAAAAGAAAGAAAGAAAGAAATTAAAACATGAAAGTGTCTAATACAAACCTCAGTAGGGTGTTGAGTTAGATATTGTGATTATATGCAATACAAAAATAGAAGATACAAATTTAATGCAAAAACATATCTAATAAAACAGATCACGTCATTGAAATGATAATGCCTAAAACACCATCACAAATTTAAACCAAATGTAGCCAAGGATACATCACCAAACTACTACATGTCTCTTTCATTAGTTAGAATGACCCAACCCTACCATTTCTTCAAAGTGGATATTGCTACCTAAATGATCTGTAGAAAACTTTCAACAAGAAAAATCCATACCTACTATTATTATGTAGTAATGTGATGTTACAAAAAATATAAAGTATCCTCGGATAGACCTTCCGGCACCCAAACAAAGTACATGTTTTAACCCCGCTCCTGCACCTAAACAGAGTACATGTTCAAAGTAAAATACTTGACACAAAATTTATAATGCCCAAACAATCAGTGGTCAAATATACTGTTAATGAAATTTAACATCAATATATATGTTCATTCATACTCTTATAAACAACAACTCACATCAATATAGTTCACAAAATGTATAAACACATATTATACAAAAAATTAACAAAAACTATGAAAGGAATGTGGGATAAGCTCATATTAAAAGGAACTGAGAATTAAAATTGAAGTATTAGATGTATATAATTGTGAAATCACGTGAAACTAACAATACTTTTCACAAAATAACTATAGCGGTGGAATACGCGCAATTCTCGAATCCTTACATTAGTTGTTGTGGATGGCATGTGGGATTTGGTGAATCAGCATTCCTAGGAGCATTACTATAATAGTAAAATTATAAAACAACACATATTACTTACTGAAAGGAAAAGAAAAGATGAATAAACATCAATAAAAATAGAAAACACATACTAAATGGTGGAAATGAGCTAGGTGTTGTTCTAGAAGAAGGAAATATTTCAGCTGCAAATGTTTCATCAACATGATTAGCGCTAGAACTGTTGGGTCATTCAGTAGAACCATATATTGATAAATATTGGGATTTAGTTGGATATGAAATGGTTCATTGGAGATTTTCTAGGGGCGTCTCGGGAAGCATAAGTGGAGTATATTAGATTTCCTTTCAGTTGGATTTACAAATATTGTACACGATCGAAACTTCATATTCGATATGCTTGACCCCTGCATGTTTATTAGTCGTGTAACTCAGGAACTGCATACACCATAAAAATTTATCATTATTTTTATTATGTTATTTCAATTAAAGAGTCAGCCCACAGTAACATGTAGAGTTAGCATCCCAATTCAAGACAAACTCAAAAAGCATCAAGATACCAGTATAAATTGCAACAAAAATTTCAGGAACAGTTCCAATCAACGACCCCAACAAATAAGGACCATACTTAACCTGTGTTTCCATAGAACAATAATTGTATACAACATATAGAAATGGAGAAATCCAGATGAATGCGACTACCCAAAATTGATTAAACCAGTTTCCCTCGCCAGCTAATCTTATGATAGAAACTTTCTTTGGGTATCTTTGTAACCATGATTGCATTTTATCATGAAAGAGGGAACCAATGAAATGCCAACAGCCACCCCAACAATGATTAGGAGAAATCTGAAACCATAACCAAAAGTCATCCCAGCTACCCACATGGAAGGAGTTGATGGTAAAAGTAGAATAAGAAATAATGACACCGAAGCAACAATTATAACTGCTAGTACTGGTGTGCTGAATGTTGATGTCTCCCAATTTATTATAGGATCCAAATTATTTTGAAAAACAATAATGAAACCAAAACTCTACTAAACTAACATGTCAGTGAATACTGTTTATGTAAATATACTGATAATTCGCTCTTATAAAATGCGTATACGATGGGAGTAACACTCAAATGTCTTACAACTTAATATTATTCAAACCAATAAAATAATTAATAATATATATAGAAGTTAGAAACAAAAGTTATTCACCGAGTAATTAATATACATTTTCCAATCTCAGCAACTCTAAACCATCGCAACACCTGTTTCATATGATGAGAAAAACATAGCAAAGAGGAGAAAAGTGAAAAAGTCTATTTTAGATTGATTGTCACTTCAATAAGGCTTGATATGACCTATTTGGAGCGTTAGAGTACACCATTACAAAAGAGTAAATCAATTCTTATTGGAGCGTTAAGAGGAGATAATTTAGAGCTTATCTAGTGCATATTTTACATAGCCTAGTGATTTACTATGTATGTTTTAGTTTAGGATTCACATTTTCCTAAATGGGATGTCTCAAATTAGAGTAATTTGGAACTTAATGTGTCAAATCTCATAAAACTTAACATGTTTTAATTTGATCATTGAATACATAAATTTTTCTTTCAAATGGTTGCTCGGGACCAGAATAGTATAGGTGGACATGGTACAAAGCCAGATAGAATAAGGATTTTTTTTATTCATTTTGAACTGAAGTTACAAAAACCAAATCAAGTTAACTAAAAGATCTATGATATACCTATCACCCATGGGTATGCATGAAACTGTAATATAAACATTTATATCAACATGCTTTTGCAAAAACATTTCTCCTCAATTATTGAAATTCTTAAATTTCAAAGAACGTAAGATATTTCTATCAACATACCTGAACGAAGTCCATATAATTTGTTTGATAAAGATGGTCGGCATAGAGAATCAATATGTGTTGAACATTCTTATTCTTAGTTTCCTACATAAAAAGGGTACTTAATGTTATCCATTTGTCTGGACTTTTAAGCGAAATGTAAAACTAAATTCACTCTTGTATATTAAAAAAACAACACGCTCAAGCGAAATGCAAAACACATGTCTTCCTCATGTATATACCCCACCCCATGGCTAAATATTGTTCAAGCATGCCCCATTTAACATTCAGATCCTTATACTAAAATGAAAGTACACATCAATCAACTAATAATAAATGAATACTTCACAATAAACTTGGAGGTGGAAATGAAGTATAACTTTGACGATGGGAATGAATTACAACCGTCTTAACAACTGACCCTGGGATTATCAAGTAAAACACCCTCATAAATTCAAATTAACTATGAAATATCTGGACTTCTAATGAAATACGTGGAAACTTACATTCTTGAAAAAATAGTATCATCACCCATGATCATATACCTGAACAAAAGGGAAGAAAAACATATTAATCAAGGTTTGTAGCTAACAATATTAACTGAAATAAAGAAGGGGAGTAGAGGGTGAAGTAAACGATGGTTAGTTTAACTAACGCAATCCACTCAAACACAAAAAAATATTGGCAACACAGAGTAATACATCATATTATAATATGATTATTTATAAGAAGAGATATATTATACCGTCAAGAAATACATCTTTTCGCGTGTTAATTGATATTGTCGTAAAATAAATATATGTAGACAAACTTATATAATAAAAAAAGTCCATGTCACGCAAGACGTACATGTTTTAGTAAACGACCACTTAAGTAAAACCTCTCCCAAATTAAGATGTCCCGAGTCAAGTCATCCATTCGAACAGCCCCATACTTTCACATCTGTCAAAAGAGTTAAAAATTTTAGAGTTTTAAGGAGATACCATGAAGTGCATTGAATACCAAAACATATAAAAATAAATAAAAAACTATTGATATGATATGAAGTTGGTTATGAAATTAGTTGTGATTGATAGTTCAAACTCTCACTCTTTAACAAACACATGGATTGTAAAAAATATCTGACTGTCGAAATCAATTCTCAAGTCTTTTAACTCCATAACCATGGATTAGTAACTTGAAAACTCTAAAAGTTGCTAAAACAATTATTTGTAAATCTTTTTACCATATAGCATAAATAAAGCTCAAAATTCTAAATACTGAAATTTTAAACTCTCATACCTTCAAACCAACTCTAAAAAGCTAAATAAAAAAAGCCTTATAAACCAAATCAAACGTTAGTTACAAATATAGATTGTTGATGAAGAACACCAACAGTGAAATAATATATACCTTATAATCGTGGTTGTGATGTTTGTTGCTGAAGAACGATTCTTGTGAGAAGAGAAAGGTTAATATAAGCCTCGATAAAAACTAAATCTCAGAAAGAGAGTGAAAGATGGATAAATATAGATTGTTTGGGTGGTGCATCGAAACCTGTGAGATAAGATAGAGGTTTAAATTAAAGTAGGTTATTTGGGAAGGATATCACTACTGAAATCCATCAATTCTCATGTCTAAAATAATCTCAGAGGGATTAAGAGGATCAGTTTACCTAGAATTTTTTTCTTTCCTGCAAGGCTTCCTCAGTGTTCTTGTAATGTTTCCACGCAATCGAGCTATCATGTTAGCTCTCATGTTAGCATTAGGATTCGTTGAGTAGTATTCGCCGATTGCATAAAAGAAACACAAAATTCCAGAATTTAGAAGAAATAGACATTTCAAATCCCCAAAGAAAAAGAATAGATTAGACGGTAGACAGTTGTAGTACGAAATAACAAAAAAAATCGACCAAGCTCCCACGTTTAAAATTCGACTTTGTAAACATATCCTCAATGATAATAGTAGAACATAAAACCTAATACTAAAATTGTTAAAAACTTGAATAAGTCCATGTGAAATAATGCACCTAAATCACTTCACATAACTTCTAAATACTAGAGATCCCATAGGCCCAAATAGTTCTTCATTGTTTCTGTATTCTAAGTAAACTTGAAACATGTTCAATAAAACACAAACAAAATGAATTTCATAATAAGAAATAACATTAGAATTAAGAAGAATTGAAATTAGGAAGGAAAATTTGATAATGCATAAATCGAAACTCAACTAAAAGCATCAGGAAGACTGGTGAATAATGCTAACAAAATCTAACTCAACTAAAAGAACAATTAAGACTCAACCCCAACTATAAACCTAAATAATAAAAATAAAATGTAAATTACGCAAGGAAGATGAACAAAGAGGGAAATACAAAAAGAACTAAAAGTAGGCAATTCCTCAAAATATCCACTTCTCAGGACCATTCAACAAAAAACAATGAATAGTTCAAACCCATAACCTATTAACCTAAAACAGTTTATAAGATCATTTACTCAATCGCAAATACAATCAACTATTTGTTTATGAAATTCTATAAACATTCGTTTTAGATGTTTTCAGCTAGATTACCTTAACAAACATACCAAATTAATTTTCAGAACACACCCTTCATCCAAATGAACATGTAGTATAGTTTTAGATTGGAAAAACAAAAAACTAAGTATATTGAAGGCATCACATTGTACAAAACCAATTCATTACTTCAAAACCTTCCAAACGTAAACGTATTCGATAATTATTAACAAACAATTGAATTACATTATTTCAATAATCAAAACTTGAAACAAAACATTATTAGAAGAATTAAAACATCAACATAAACTACAAATATGGGGTTTTGATAGTTTTAAACCCAAAATAGAATTTTGAAACTCCCTACGCATACAGTATGGAAATACAAGTTAGTAATATAAAAAAATTATATGAATAAAAAAATACAAATCCATTTAGATAAGTTCTAACAATTCTACAATTTCTACCAAACATGTGAATAAAAACATATAAAACTAAATAGCCTACTCTAAAATATAGAAACCTATGCTATGTTTGTTTCAAGAGAGGATGAATAACATGTTTGATTTATATCTATACAAAATACATATATGAACTTACAGTGGTATAACAATGTGAGCACCAATGTGACAACCCACTATCCGAAATAAAGGGTGGCCAGCCCTATACTTCGATAAAATAGGAAATCATGGATAAATATCATTCTCAGCATCACGACAATATACAAAGTATAAGGAATAACCACACAATATTCCAGAAAACGGGTTATCAAAAATTTTGGTTTTGAAATAAGAAGAAAACATTTTCAACAACCCATGATAGAAATAGAGGGTGGAAAACCCCACAAACGCATAAGAACTAAAAGGATACAAAAGGGACCGAATGGAACGTCGGTCAATTACAACCATACAACATATAATAAGCTCCAGGTGTTACATAATAAATCCATTATACAATTACAACGGTTTGGGCAACATGCCCGAATAAACTGATCATAACTAGAAAACATAAATGGAGGCGTCTACACAAAACGTCCCGTGAGACCCGCACGATGTCACGGCTCCTCAAAACATATGGAAGGAAAGATCATTTCGGGCGACCGTGCGGCGGAACACCTGAACGGATTATATATATATATATATATATATACACAACAAGAAGTGAAAACCGGTCAGGGCCGGATATATGTGATCAATAGATAAATGACAGGTATGACAATGATACGCAAGTAAGCATGAATGATAATCTAGCATGGTAGCACCCAGTAAGGGACTAAACTGATAATTAGCTATATGAAATGAAACTCACTTATACAAGAACTTAAAGTACTGCTGAGCCTTTTTCATCTTTCATCATATTTCAATTTAAATCTTCCTTGACATTCCTTATCAGGAATACAATTATTATCATGTGCTCTTAATGGCACTAATCTCAATAGCATGCTCTTTGTGGCATAAATTTGCTCTTTATGGCATTCATGTTCCATCGAGTCCAACTCGATAATTAGAATGGTCATAAATATAAATATAACGATTCTAAGACCGCCCGTCCGGGTTTCCCCACTGTGCGCGTCCCTAAATAACCATCATCTTCCAGGGCCTAACATAAGACAACCTGGGATCCTATCGAAGTCGTCGGGAAGCGGCCATATGCCTACGGGGTAGTCAAGACCACGCCAAGAATCTCCTACCCATCGCAGAAAAATAAAACAAGCGCTCATATGGCCTAAGACTATATCCACCCTGCATTCATTAGCCAGGGGGCTTCACCTCTCACACGGACTTCCCTTAAGATGGTATTTAGAGAGGTGTGTAATATCCATTTTGTTTATTTCTATTACATGATTTAGTAATTTATCATTTACCTTATCAATTTCCCATTTTAAGAACTGTATAAGCTTAAATCGGGACTATACGTATTACGTACCGTCATAACATCCTCGATAAGAAATTCAGACTCCAAAGTTATTTCCTAAGCCTCCTTTAGGCTTTAACATAAACCCTCGAGTCAAATCTAACTCAAGTTAATTCCTAAGGTCTCCAAATTGACCTAAAGATGTTCTAGACCCTTATAAAACTTACAAGATAAAAGTAATGCCTAAACATCACTTTAAATTCCCCCTTAAAAGAACCCTAGATGAACCCTTTCGAGTCTAGGATGTCGACCCAACTCAACTAATACTCTAAACCCTATGTTTACTTCATTTAAGAAGGTCCCTAATTACTAATCCTAAAGAAAAAGGGTTAAAATTTAAAAGAAAAATTTTGGAAAAGTGCAGGGCTACCGAATCGATTCGCCCCCTTGGCCGAATCGATTCGGCCAGAAAATTTGAGTTTCTGAAAAGTTGCCGAATCGATTCGGACCAATTCCGAATCGATTCGGTTCACAAGACCTGAGAACTGGACCTAACCGAATCGATTCGCCCAGGAGGCCGAATCGATTCGGGCCTGCGATTTTGCCAAGATTTGGCTATGGAGTCTTGGACTCCATTTTCTACCCCAACTCAAATTTCTTCAAACCAAACTTATATACCAACACCAAGATAACATCAATGATACTATTGACCATCTTAAACCTCATGAATCATCCCAATCATCTTTGAATGAATCAAACCCACAAAAACATAAGAAAAACCCTAAACTAACTTAATCAAGATCAATACATCATTATCATCACAAATCATCTATCTTAAGTCACAAATAGCAAGTAGAAACTTGCCTTGATTCAGCAAATTGCAGGTCTCTTGGTTGTAGGAGCAAGAATCTCTCAAAATCACCAAAGCTCTAATCTTTCTCTCTACTCTTCTCTTTCTCTATTTAGGTTTTAGGAAGGGAATTAGGGGAGATTGGAAGACTTAGAAAGCTTAAGTCGTGACCTAAGACAAATATCCCAATAAATTAACAAATAGTGCGATAAAATAATACGCAACTGCATAATTTGGGTACAATCAGTCAAAAATGCCCAAAACTTCAAAATACAATATGGTACATTATTTGACTATTTCGCACGTTCCGGAATCAACTGCAACCTCCAAATTATCATTTGGACAAATTTTAAAATTCAATTTAGGTTCCGGTCTCATAATTAAGCCAAATATCATTTTGAATTCAAATGATATTAATAAGCATGACATAGCAATATTTACCCATAATTATGATATGTATGCAAACTCATAATAGATACCAACTTTTCTACATTGAATTAACATTCAAATCATAACCCAACACTTGTCTCTAATTACTATACTAAGTAATTACTATAAAATACGGTCTCATAAGCGAGGGTTATTACAACCAACACATGAAAGTGGTCTTGAACTCCACAGTGAAAAATAAACACCAAATCGTCTGCAAAAGTAAAAAATAAATAAGAGATGTAAACACAAATAAGTCATTAAATCGAAAAATGCTAAAAGTTGAAACAGAAATTGTAAAGGTGATACCTGAGATATCTTAAACACCAAAAAACCAAACCGATTTTGAGATGCGTCAAATTAGTATCTGAAAAAACAAAATAAACTAATAAATAAAGAAATTATCTAAAAAATCCCTATGTTTAACGTATATATAACGTACTCAATGGAGTTGGTGTCGATGATCTGGCAAATGGCTAGGGCAACTATGGAGGTTTTTTCGGCACCGGGTCGTGTAAAGGAAGATGAAAAAGGAAAAACCGCACCCTAAGATGGAAAATCGATCCTTACGTTTTTGCAAAAGATGTTCCTTCTTCTCAGTCCTCTACCGAAAGGAAAGCGAAAGGAAAATGGAAAATGGAAATTGAAAACCACAAATTGTACCCTAGTAGGAGAAGAGAGAGAACGATGGGACTTTTTAATGAATGTTTGGAGATTTTTAGGTCAAGTTACTAATTTAGCCCTAGTTTTTAATTAAAGTAAGATTGAGAAATCAATTAAGAGTGAGGCAAAAGACGGGGAAACCTAAAATAAAGGAGCAAAAGAGTAAAATTTAGTAAATCAATCTCAATCCTTCAGTTGATGCATTGTTGGCTCAAAGTGGACCCTTGATTGTGTTGGGATTTATGGAATAGTGTCAAAACTTCTACTCCTTATTATATTATATATATATATATATATATATATATATATATATATATAGAGAGAGAGAGAGAGAGAGAGAGAGAGAGGTTTGAGGGTGTATGCATTTAAATGTTTACTGAAGGAAACATAAGCAATATATCTCATAAAGAAGATCAAGTACTTGTAAACTGATAATCCCATGCTTACCATTTTAATAATGGGTACATAAATAATCAAGCATGATCAGTATAACCAAATAATAATATCAACCCAAAATCTTAGGAAAAAAATAAACAGCTAGGAACACTAACTAAAGTGGCACTAATACGTTTGTAGCCATAAATCTAAACTTTCAAACATCTGAGACCTTAGACCAAGTAGAAAATTTTGGTGGGATAACACGATAGTCTACTCCCTAGTTAATATTGATGCTTATAACAAAGACAATTAGCACATAGGTGCGTGGGTGAACTTTACAATAACCTTATGAAATCTGTTTTTAAATGAGAAGGATTTAAATTGATCCAAATGATCTATATTCAATTATCAACTATGTTTAACAAGATATGTAGAATGGCAGTATCATAACATGCACATACTAAGAATAATTTATGGCTATCACAGTGCGATAACAATAACAGTTATATCAAATACGCTAAAAAATACTATCGAAAAGGGAAAACCTTCCAAAATTAGGAGCCTAGCTTGACTGATTGTTTGTTCAGCATGTCATGTTAGGGTGTGATTTTAATGCAAAGGTTACTATATATAATCCAAAATAACCATTTTACCAGTTTACATGTATATATTCTACTTGTTACTTTCGTACGGTGATAAAAGCTTCACTTATATGTAGTTCGGTCCGTAATTAAATTAAAATATCTTGGATATTCGACTGGTGGATTAAGATTTATTTGATACAAAATTTTTATATAGGATCCGAGTTCCATTTTTTGCAAAAATGATACAACTTATCAAAATAATGTTTTTGAAGTTGTAAATGAATATTTTCATGTAGATTAAAAAAACATTAAATAGTGTAGGAGAAGTTTTGGTATAAACTTTATAGGATAAAAATGATATTTTTGACTAGTATTTGTGAATATTTAATTGACACAAAGGCCTAAATTTGACGTCGTTAAAAATAGTTTTAATTATAGAATATTTATATACTAAAATGATATATTCGACACTAAAAATCCAACGGTATTTTCTCTCATTTTTTTGGAATAATGTTTAAAAGATGTGATTTTTTTTATTTCAAAAAATGATTTTAAATATATATGTGTGTGTATATATATGATATTGACAAACTTCCTCTTATTATAGGGACATATACTGGTCTACTCAATATATTTCCATAATAGCGAAGTCTACTTTCCCTTAATTTATCATTAATGGGAACTACTCCTAACTTTTCTCTTACGTATTGATTTTTAATTTTTTCATTTCTAGTAATTCCTATCATCCACCGAAGCATCATCGTCTCACTAACATGGAAACTTTGTTCATGTTTCTTCTTTAAATCCCAACATTCCGCTCTCTACAATGTCACTGGCCTAATAGCTGTTCTATAAAAAATTTCTTTTAATTTATTAGTTATCCTCTTATCGCAGAACGCTCCAAATCGTTTATCTCAATTTCATCCAACCAGTTGATATTCTACTCATAACATTGTAATATCCCGTATTTCTGCGTATTTAGAATTTAATTAATTGAGTAATTAATTAAATAGGAAAATATAATTTAATTTAAATTATGTGAGTGAGTAATCTAATGTGATTTAATATTTAAATTACGTGAGTGAAGTAATTTAATGCGATTTAATGATAATTATAAATATTAGGTGATTAAATAATAATTGTGATTATTAAATATTAATCGAGAGATAAATACTGATTAATATCATGATTTAAATTTTCTAAGTGTGAATAGTTAGTATTGATAGTTAATTTGTACGTCATAGCAAGTGGTATCGATGTACTCAATTTTATCTCACCCGGGTGTCGCTTGTAGATTAAATTGAGGATGAGATAGGAAATATATGTGATACGAGATAAATATTGCATATTTATTCCCTATATCTTTATGCATTCTAGCACTTTTACGGTCCTTAATGCCTATATTTATGCTCATTAATCAGACAACCTCGTATTTGGATATATACATGTTTTGCAGGCGTTAATTGTGCTTTAGTAGGTATTGGAATGCTAAAAGTGAGGATCGATTGCATTTCAGAGAAGTTCCATCATCGAACGCTACTTCACAGGCATCTTAGTCAATTCACATTTCATCTCCGGCTCATGGAATTTCCACGGATGTGTAGTTTGCTGAGTTAGCATCGCGTGGCCATAAACAATGCGTCGTTTGGAGTCCAGACGTTGAAGTTATGGCCATTTCCGTAATGGACTTATTTCCCCCTTTTTATAGACCAAATAGCTGCCAAAAACAAAGTACCGGTCGATCGCGGTCAAAGGCCCGATCGACCGCAATTTGGGGTTTTGCCGTGCAAAGGAAACAGTGGGTTTTGGCTTGAAGGCACGGTCGACCGACCCCCTGGCTGCGGTCGATCGCGTATAGTAGATATTGTGCACTTTATCCTTTTTTTTCCTCTATTTCTTTTGTAACTTACTATATAAACCAATTTGGGTTTATATTTTCAGATATAGATAGATATACTTAGTTTTTAAATAGTTTAGATTAGGGTTAGGGTTTTGAGAGCTCTTTTTTCTTCTTCATTTGGTGTGACACCCATTTGGGTTTCTAAGTTGTACTTTTCTTTACCCTCTCCATTAATATAGTTGTTTTAGCTTAATTCTTGCTTTGTTAATTATATTTACATGCTTTCTTTCCGTGCTTTCTAGTGTAGATTTATCACGTTAATTTACCCCATTTATTTACCGCATTTTTATCATGCTTTCTAGCTAAATTAGTCTAGGTTGTGTCGGATTGAACTTATTTCAGGTTGACATGTTACTTTTCTCTGGTGATGGAGTTTACAGGTTTATTCAAGTGCGTTGTCCTAGTCATTACGCCTAGGAGATTTGACGGGGTATATCATGTATGCTCCGTGCTTACGACCTTGCATGCATAATTTTTGGGGTATTTATTGACGCCAAAATCTTATTAGACTGTTAGGAAAATTTAGGCGTGTGACGACTCTTGATTTAATTAACTGTCGAAACGAGATGCAGTCTTAATAACTCATCGACCCACGTAACCATTTTCTACTAATTAACTCGGGTGAGGGATATTCGACGCAACCTATAGTTCTATCCACTTTGTTAATCTAGTTTAAATACACCCGCCTAGATTAATCTCTCCCTTTTTGCATCTTTTCCTTTTTGTTTATAAATACCTTTTACACTTTTATTTTAGGAACATTAAACCTTATAAATTCTAGCAACTCGTCTTTGTGGATTCGATACCCGGACTTGGCCGCTATACTAACCTGTTGAGTGTAGTCATAAGTTTAGGTTTTTCTATTAAGGCAGTGAATAGAAAACAACGATCATCGTTTGATACGTGCTACTTTTCACCCTTGATCAAAATATCGGTGTGATACGACACAAATATTACATATTCATGCCCTATATTTTTATGCATTCTAGCACTTGTACGATCCTTAATGCCTATATTTATGCTCATTAACCAGACAACCTTGTATTTGGATTTATACATGCTTTGTAGGGGTTAATTATGCTTTTTTAGGTATTGGAACGGTAAAAGTGAGGATCGGTTGCATTTCAAAGAAGTTCCATCGTTGGATGCTACTTCATGGGCATCTTAGTCAATTCACATTTCATCTCTATCTCATGGAATTTTTACAGATGTGTAGTTTGCTGAGTTAGCATCGCGTGGCCACAAACGGCACTTCGTTTGGAGTCCGGACGATGAAGTTATGGCCATTTCCGTAATGGACATGTTTCCCCTTTTTCATGAACCAAATAGCTGCCAAAAATAGAGTACCGGTCGACCTCAGTTAAAGGCCCGATCGACCGCGGTTTGGAGTTTTTCCATGGAAAGGAGACAGTGGGTTTGGGGTTGAAGGCGCGGTCGATCGACCCTCTGGTTGCGGTCGACTGCATATAACAAATATTTTGCACTTTCTCCTTTTCTTTTCCTTTTCCTTTATTTCTTTTGTAACTTACTATAAAAACCAATTTTGGTTTCTATTTTATGATATAGATATATATACTTAGTTTTTAGATAGTTTAGCTTAGGGTTAGGGTTTTGAGAGCTCTTTCTTCTTTCCTCATTTGGTGTGACACCCATTTGGATTTGTAAGTTGTACTTTTCTTTACCCTCTCCATTAATATAGTTGTTTTAGCTTAATTTTAGCTTTGTTAATTAGATTTATATGGTTTATTTTCGTTCTTTCTAGTTTAGATTTATCGTGTTTATTTAGCATTGTTTATCATGCTTTAAAGCTAAATTAGTCCAGGTTGTGTCGGATTGAACTTATTTCAGGTTGACATGTTGCTTTTCTTTGGTGATGGAGTTTACGGGTTTATTTTGAGTGCGTTGTCATAGTTATTACCCCTAGGATATTTGACGGAGCATATCATGGATGCTCCGTGCTTACGACCTTGCATGTGTAATTTTTGGAGTATTTGTTGACGCCAAAATATTATTAGACTGTTAGAGAAATTTAGACGTGTGACAACTCTTGATTTAATTAACTGTCGAAATGAGATGCGGTCTTAATAACTCACCGACACATGTAACCATTTTATACTAATTAACTCGGATGAGGGATATTCGACGCAACCTATTATTTTATCCGCTTTGTTAATCTAGTTTAAATAAACTCGCCTAAATTAATCTTTCCCTTTTTGCATCTTTTCCTTTTTGTTTATAAATACCTTTTACACTTTTATTTTAGGAATATTAAACCTTATAAATTCTAGCAACTCGTCTTTGTGGATTCGATACTCGGACTTGGCCGCTATACTCACCTGTTGAGTGTATTCATAAGTTTAGGTTTTTGTATTGAGGCGGTGAATAGAAAGCAATGATTATCATTTGACACGTGCTACTTTTCACCCTTGATCAATATTTGAAGTAACTCAAATGATAATTTAGAGGTCACGGATGATTCCAAAAGGGTCTAATTAGTCAAAAGATTATACCCGAGGGTACTAGTCGGGTACCGGGGCATTTTTGGGCTAAACCGGGACCATACAGGGGCATTTTAGCCTTTTGGCATATGGGGGTGAGTAGACCTACGAAATTACAAACTCTATATCAGATTATAAGAGATGGAGGCTAGGGTTAGAGGAGACAAAAACTCACAAAATCCATTGAAGATAGAGAGGGAGATATTATGAAGCCTAGGAGAGAGATTTAGAGAAGATTGGAGTGTGTTATTCCACTACAAGCATCTTGGGAAGAAATAAAAAAAAGAATAACATCAACCCTTCAAAAATAACGAAATCATACCCTACTGTAATCAAAGCAAGTGGTTATTTGCAAATTAAATTGAGTTATAATATCGATGTGTAGGATTTACGAATAATATGATTTGATGAATATTCTTGGAGAAAAAGAATTAAATAAAAAGCATGTTGGTTAGGGATTTTCATGCAGAATGATTTAGATCTGTAGACGATTTGACATCATAGAAGATTTGATGATTAAAACGAATTAAATATGGAATTGTTATTGAAAATAAGGGAAGAATATATTAAATTAGGGTCCTTGAATAATTAGTGAATTTGAATTATTCTGGGTTGAATTTGTGAAGATTTTTTATGTGTAAATCGTTGGAAATCATTCTAGTGTATGTAGGAATGGTTAGGGATAATTAGTTGAAAGTTTGATGTGTTATCATGAGAGTTTCAAATTTTAATATGGTGAGAAAACGTAGAAAAATGAAGCTAGGTAACTCTGCACCTGATCGATCGATCGGTCGACTGATGAATGTTGATCGACCCAGGCTGATTCTGGGTTCTTTTGTTGGTTGAGTTCTAATCGATTGCCAATGTTTGAGGGTAACCTTAGGGACCGAGGGAAGACCAATAGGTATTTCGAGGAGGTCCGTTATGATCTTTGAGGCTAAGGTTTGGAGAGATGAACTGATGAGGATAAATTGATTAAGTCATGCATCGGGAATTATGGATTCGAGCTACGAGGAGAGTTAACATAAATCCAAGATCTATATATACCACTAGGTTAGAGATAGTTTAACTACGGAAATAAATTGATGGGTAACTAGGGCCCTTAGAATTTGGGTGAAAACTCATTTAAATACGATGGAAGATAAATCGTAAAATATTAAGTACGGTGAGTATAGGCGAGATATGAACTACGTACGGGATTATGATAATTGGGTTTGTGTACATACCTACTGATTTATGTTAATGCTTCGGAGGAGTGAATACCTAAGGTATACTTGATTATATTAGGGTCCAAGCGACATTCTGAACTAATATATCAAGATAATAAATATGATAATGAGACAAATCGTAAATTAAAAAGTACGATGAATATCTGAGAGAAAAATATTACATAGGAGCATGATTATTAGGTTGTGTGTATACCTACCGAAGTGTATAAATACTTAGGTGGAGAGAATACCTAAAGTATAATTGCCTATATTAGGGTCGAGGTAGGATTCCGAACTAATATATGGAAATAGTAAATTGGGGTCGTGATGAAAGAGTTCCGAACAAATATATGTATAAAATTTCATGAGTGGGTCGGGGTGATTTTTTGAACCAATACATGAAATAAACTTGGGGTCGAGGTGACATTCCAAAAAATTCCTTTTACTTGGTGTCGAAGGACCATTCCGAACCAAGAGCCCTTTATGTGTGTTATGAAGATATATTAGTGATGAATGAATTTATAATTATATATTATGTGTGAAATGTATACTGTATAATAATCTACTTATATGGGATAGTAGAAAATTAGATGGCGTTCATACATCTAAAAGTAAATTAAGTAGAGAGACTTAATTAGAAAAATTAAACGATAGACAATGATCATCTTAAGAATAAATTAAGTAGTGAGAATTAATTGTAAAAGTAAAAGATAACAAGATGTGACAAGTTATCTAAGTATATAACATATGAAATGTGTTACTGTTAACATACTGTATGGGCAGTATGGGAACTTAGTCGTATAGATAAGTCCAGCTGAATACTATAGTCTAGTTATCTTGGGTAGTACAACTAGGTGGGCTAAGTATAGGACGTTAGGCGTTCAGTATAGATGAGGGGTGAGGTAACTCAAGAGAGTGTACACAATCTTAACATCTATAATCAATAACTCATCTTATTGTGATAAGCACTTGCTAAATATTTTCAAAACGTTTTGAGTACTAACTCTTTCAATCAAAATATTTTCAAAACCTTTTAGGTGTCCATCCATAGGGGCGCCAAACTTGAAGATTTAGTACGGGGACTAGTAGCTGTAGTATTGTGGAGGCTGACAGGATTTTGGATAGATGATTCATTTATTCAGATCTAGTGTAGGATCTCATTTTAGTACTCTCTATTGGGACATGTTGTCCATTGTCATTATTTCAGTTATTTAGTTTTAGATTATATTGGTTTTATTTAGCAGTTTTGGATTTCATCCGATTGTTGACTCGACAAGACTTTATTCTTTATATATTGTGAGATGGTTTGAATTATAGTATATTGTGAATATTTAATTATTAGTTCCACATGATTAATTTTATCGGGTTAATGAAAGATAAAATTAGACACCGGTCTAATTTCACTTAGGTTATTAGTAATTAAAAAGTTTTTGAAAGTGATGCTAAGAATGAACCAACTAAGAAACATGTTTTAATTTAATTTAGGATTGATCACCCGAATTTATTTAGGCGGGGTGTCACAAACATCCTCGTCAATATCCCCATAACTTTGTAACATGGAACCTAGATAACGAAATTTATTAGTTTGGTTTATCACTTTTCTTCAATCTTTAACATTATGTTACTCCACCCCTCATTATTAAATTTACATTCCATAAATTTCCTTTTATTTCTACTGATTTTTAGTCCCTTAGACTCTAAGGCTTTTCTCTAAGTATCTACACTCATCGCTAAGTTTTGCTTTGAAGTGTCTATTAAAACTATATCATCTTTAAAAACATACACTATGGGACATCTTCTTGTATGTCCTCAGTAATCTCATCTAAAACTATGGCAAACAAATAAGGACATAAGCCTATCCTTGATGTAAACCCACTTTAATCACAAAGTCATTATTTTTTCCACATATAGTCCTTACTCTAGTTTTTGTGTTATCATACATATCTTCAATAACTTTAATATAACCCATATGGATTATTTTACTCCTCAAAGCCCACCAAATTATATCCATAGGTACTCTATCATACGCCTTTTCTAATTCTATAAAGACTATATATAAGTTTTTATTCTTACTTATACATTTCTCCATTAACTTTCTTAATAAGTAAATAACTTCCGTGGTGGATCTCCCTGGAATAAATCCAAATTGATTTACCGACATAGTTGACTTATTTCTTAATCTTTGTTCCATAACCTTTTCCCATAATTTCATAATGTGACTCATTAGTTTTATTCATCTATAATTACTGCTGTTTTGTATATCCCCATTATTTTTATACAATGGTATTATGGTGCTATTCCTCCACTCATCTCGCATGTTTCCTTCTCTTAAAATTTTATAAAACAAGCTTGTTAACCATTCTACCCCTAGACTTACAAGGGTTCTCCACACCTCTATGAGTATTTTATCCGGGCCAACCACTTTATTCTTTCCTATTTTTGTTTGAGAAGAGAACGAAATGAAACATAGTATCATTTATACTTAGTTTTCCTTTATAGCTAGTTGCCTAAGTTCTTTAATAGACATGTAGACACACACACACACACCCATATATATATATATATATATATATATATATATATATATATATATATATATATATATATATATATATATATATATATATATATATATATATATATGTATATAACTAAAAAACTAGAAGAAGACATACTCATAAGCTTTCCTGCTTCTACTCCCCTTTCCAAAATGAAAATAATGCAACTCAAACTTATACACCTTGCTTCCATATACATAGTAGGTTGAAGGAAGAAAGTAATCCTTTTGTTCCTACATTCAGGGATAAGGCGGTTGAGTTTGCCAAAATATCTAGATATCTTTTTTAACTTTCGTTACTTTTTATTTTCATCCCATGAGTTTTAAAATTTTAGAATTAAACTTTATACCACTCAATTTTAATTTAAATATTAACCATAAAAAAGATATTTTTGGTTGAGACTAAATTCGTGTTTTAGTTGAAAAGTAAATTGATATGCAATAATAAAATAAAATATTTTAAGCATACATGATATTTACACGTGTAGTCAATCTGTAAAAAAATATATATAATTGGTACTTAATGGTTTAATGAGGTTTGACATGAAATTGTTATTTATTTTTCGACTTGGTTTTAGTATGTAGAAAAAAAATGCTATTCTAAGTAGTAAGTAAGTCAATAAATTTTTAATTTACAAAAAAGTGTGGGTTGTTACATTCTACTTGCCTTAAAAAAATTCGTCGGTGAAATTTTCTATATCCTCGGAGTTTTAGATTCTCGTGGTGTAAAGGCCGATGATGTAACCAGGTTTGAAAAAAAATTGAGTTTTAGAAAATTAATCAGCTTTTTTATAAGATTTCCATTTATCATGTATCATAACAAAGTTTTTTTTTTATTGAGGGTCAATATAACAAGGTTTCTTTAAAAAGGTTTGTATAGCTAATGACATAAAGGAATAAAAGTAAGTGTTCAAATGAAATTATAAGAAGTTTGATGCATTTTGGGTATATGAAGTTCATTTCACACACAAATAATTTATGATATGAAAGGGGGGTATTAGTAAGAGGAAACTATAGGTTGTATATTGATTTCATAATAGTGGTATTTTACATTTGTTTGCACAATAGGTAAGTGGAAGTATAAGTTTATTTAGGAAATGTTGTAGTTCGACAGTTTATACTTGAATCGTTAAAGGTTAACTTTTTAAATTTGACGAACACGAAGTTGATGATAATCGAATCGTAAATCATGTTTTTCGATAATACTTAGGATATTCGTAATTGATCAAAAATATCATTTATCTTAATCTAAGGATATATACTTTTAATAGTTACTTCATCTAGCTTTCAATAGTTGATATATAAACGAAATGTTCCAGCCTTCATTTTCACAATTAGAACTGGTAATTGCTACGGTCAAAGAAAGTTTTTTAGAATAATTCATCAAGTTTGGCTTGAAATTTTCTTAATTCTAGGGGTGCTATGCGTGAAAAGTAAAGAATGACAAGGACAATTGTTCTTGAAGTTGGGAAAAAATCAAATTGGAATTATTTGAAACTAGCTTAAATATTTTTGAGGACTTTCAGACATTACGAATTGTCTTATGACAATAAATATGTGCAAAGATTGATGATAAAATGCCCATTTCAATAATTAAATCAAATCAAATCCTTTTTTTTTTATCTAAAACTACGAAGTCTACTATAAGAATTTCAATCCCTATTCTTGTAGTAAAGTACTTTACACTTGTTTCCCCTGTTGTCCTTTTTATTGATAGTGGACAATTTAAGGGACTACTAAATGGTTGTAATGTAGTTATGAAGCCATTTGTCTAGTAATTCTAAAAAAATATGTTGATTGTTTAGTTTAATTGATGACTCTGTAAAGAGGTTTATTTAAAAATTTCAGACATTGAGGGAAAATATAAATGGAATCTTGATGTGATGTTTACTTAACTTCCTAATACCATAATAATGCATACGTAGGATTTGACTTTTATTGAGCTAATATTTTGTGACATTTCTGATTAGGTATTTTAAGTAGGCCTATTGATTTGATTGGTTCTCAGATTTACATGGTTTTACTATGGATCATAATAGGTATGATGCATAATATACTAGAAATATTCTCATAGAATATACTATAGATATACAAAGGTAAAAGGATTGTTTAAAGTACATCGGTGCTACTCTAGATATACCCTATAAATTTGGATAATTTGGACCTAATAGATGAAAGGGTTTTACGTAGACTAAGGTGTACTAATGAGAATAAATAGGGGTTTCTTATATATAAATATAGTTTATACAACTATGTGAAAAAGGTCACTAACATCTATACATTTAACATGATGATACCAAGATTTTAATTATGTTTACTACAGTATATAAAACTTAACTGATTTATTGAATTTAAATATTATTTTTTATGAAATCGTAGATAATAATGTTTGGAACCTTGCTAGAAAATGATTTGTGTAATTAAGGTAGGATATTGTTAAGTCATAATGATGTTCAATCTAAACTATTCATTTGGAGTGAGTTGTATAATCTAAAAGGGCATGTCTTTATTCCAATATTTGATGTAATTTAAGCTTCTACGTATATCTATTATTTTACTCAAATGAACTAATGGATTGATCATGTTAACAACCTTACTATGAATCCTAGTAAGTGGTAAATAAATAAAAATATAAATAATAGAAGATTGGGGTTTTCTATATTTATGCAGGAGATGATATAAATGTGAAAAGTAGGAATTACTCTTAAATATGTACTAATTGGATATCAGAGAGACTTGTAATAGGGTTGATGTAAATAATTCGGATAAGGTTTGAACCTCTGTCTACCTTGTTTGATTTCTATTAATTTGAATGGTTATAGAACATAATTTATAAATAAACTCTTAATAAATTTCAATCTTGATGATATAAAGACTTAATTGATAGTTATTCCCAATCCGTCGGTGCTTAGAACTCTAAAAGGTAATCGGGGTACTATATTTGAAGAATATTATGGGGATAAATTGTAGATATACTTATAATGAAGTTCTAAAATTAATAGACTATTTCTCCAAAACATTCTTATTGAGTTTGGAAACATTTATTGAAGGATCTTACATGCTTTGAAATAAAATGAACTGCACAGAATAAGGAGCACGCTAATGTAAAATTTATTAAGAAGTAACAAAAACTTAAGTTTTCAGGAGAATTTTATTTTCAAAGAAGTAAGTTATCAGATCTGGGGTTATTTATAACTTAAGTATGGGATCAGGCAAGTATCTATAAATCGGTTTGTTTTTAACTAGTAATTTTCTGATGCTTTATTGTAGCTTAGTAAATAAAGGTACGAGTAACCTGATGCTAAGGGTTTCAGATAAGGTGGGGTACGATATACAGGTCTCGTTGATTAAGATAAAAAAAATTACTATTTTGAATAAGAACTTCATCGGTTTTGGTAATTTGTGCAAAGTCATTATCATGGATTACTTGTATTCACATTGGTTACTCCTATTTCAACAAGACTCAGAAAACAAAGGAACCTATTAGTTTTATCATTCACCTGCCATGGGCAAAAAACCACGCTGCTAATTAACAAGATTATATGGGTTTCAAATTGGGTTTCTTTTGAAAAATGGTTTGTAAGGGAAACCCATTTGTGATATCAAGGTCATGTAGAGGTACTGTGTATTATTTCATTTGATAACAAACATTCTAGTTGTTTATGGGTAAAAATTTACGTTTCACTATGGAACCCATAGTATTTCTGGTGATATTGAATTTTCAGTGATATCCTGTGATATACCCAAAGTACACCCTCGTACTCAGAGACACTAACCTCGGCCAATCTCACAACCGAGTTGACAAGAAGCTTATGACAACCATCAACAAGGTCGTCTCTCATAAGGCCGGCCCCTCACACACCAACCTCTGCTCTTCATCAGCCGAGGTCAGCAGAGTCTCATGGGCTCAATCAACTATCAACATCATCATTGACCTCAGTCGACGTTAGAGCTACCTCATACTTAACCTCGGCCAACCCTCCTGGCCGAGGTCATCACGATTAAAGAAGACAAAGAAATTACATCTGACTTCACCAACCTCGTACTCGTCCAGGCTGAGTTTACATCAGTCAAGGATCCATGGTCGAGCATTTACAAGCACATGTAAGGTTTGGAACACATGGACAAATCTGTTATAACCGAATTATTCCCCCCACATGAGGGAATATTGAGATCATCATTATCTACATAAGATCAGTCAGGTATCATTCTCATACTGGTTCGATTCTCATGAACATGCTCATTGAATACTTGGGGGGTACATTACACTCCCCAAGCACTATATATATATGTCATCCTCTACCTTGTAAAGGGATCCATAATTGCAACCCTAGCTGAAACTGTGTCATTTTACACAGTAGAGAGAGAAAGCTTGAAAGATTATATCTAGTGATATCACTCTTAGTGGACGTAGGCCAGATTGGTTGAACCATTTATATACTAGTGTTCATCCTCTTCTCCTCACCTCATTCTACTATATATTCACTCTTATACAGCCATTGTTATCACTAGTTTGAGCTTGCCAACACCTTACTTGGTGTTGTTGTTTACAACATCACCATTTTGGTGCCGTCTGTGGGAATGAGAAGCTATCTCTTCCTGTTTTGATGCTTAACCTCACCGGAGACTCTGGTAGTGAACCAGGCACCACCCTTCGTGTGGAGATGTTTCACCATTGAAATAGGTCCCTTAAGGTATCAAGCTCTCTAATATTTTCATCACACGATCTTTAGTCTTGACATATGGAACTGGAGTTACCACCACCTCCTCCACCATCTAGTGTTGGAGGACCCAGTTCCAGCCAGGCACCACCCCAGTCCAAGATGGATGAGGTGGAAGCAACCTTGAAGTTCTTGACTACAACCCAAGAAGTGATGCAGGAGCAGTTTTCCCAGCTAAGCCAAAATATAATGAGACCACCTGGGGTCTCACCGGAGATGATTACTCCGGCAGCTATTCAACCTCATCCTGAAGCCAGGGAACCACCCCAGGCACCGCGAAAAGACCAACCTACTCCTCAACAGAGGAGGGATGTTGTTAAACCTAGGTGTTTACGTCTGGGGAGGCAAGAAAACCCTTGCCCTGAGGATAAGTACGAAGACATTGAGGTGGAAGATGCTCCGGCACTCTATTAGGAGCCATATAAGGTCTCAAACAACACTGTACGTCTTATACAGCAGAGCCGAGGTCAGTGTGAAAGACGAGATGGGGATGCACGATGATAAGCACCCAAAAGTGTACATTTTATACCCCGAATAGACGTACTATAGTTGCTTATTCTCGGCAATTTGTGTTTTATGCTCTTTATTGTCTATTTTGTAGGTCGAATGCACGTTGTGGTGTTCAAAAGCGTATTTCAACGCAATTGTGCGGATTATGGAGCTAATTACCAATCCCGTAACCCTAGCGTACCCAAACGTAGCCTAAACTCTATTCCGAGCCACGTGTGTTTGATTTGTTCCCTTTCGTATTTTTAATTTTTAATTTTTAGTTTGAATCGTTTTTATTTTTAGGATTTATTTTTTATTTCTTTTTATTTAATGTTGTTTTATCTTGATTTTTAGTTTTTAGTTTTTATTTTATTTTATTAGGATTAATTATTTTAGGAATTCATTTATATTTTAGTTTTATTTGGATTTACATTTTTGTAGGTCTTTAGTTTTTATTGTTAAGTTTTAGGAATTTATTTTTTTACTTTTATTAGTTTACTTTTTTAGGACTTGAGTTTTTATTTTATTTAAGTTTTTATTTTTATTTTTATTTTTTAGGATTTAATTTTAGTTTTATTAGTTTTAGTTTATTTTTTTAGGGGTCATAAGTTAAACACACAGACAACTCCTCACACCCCACTCCCATACACTTTACACATACACAACCAACCCCTCACCCACGTCATAAACTCTACACCTCACCACACTCTATCTTACCCCACGTCTTCTTCCTCACCCAACACACTCTCTCTCCATACCTCCATTAAAACAAACTCAAAACTTCTCTCTACTCTCTCACCTCACGAAAAACCCATAAGCCCCTTACCCCGTCTCCGGCGACCATGCTCGACCGCTCTAACTAGGTTAAACTCGGATGCCCTCCAACCCGAGACCCATGCCGAATGCGACCCTCACCTACGAACCTACCCACCAGAGAAACCCCTTATACCCCCAACAAACCCGACAACATAGACTCCCCAGCGAAACAGCAAACCCATACCCCTTTAACCCTGTCGCCGCCGCCGACAGCAACTCCACGGCCAACCCCCATATACCTCCTACCCATCGGCACCCTCAAGCCCGAGATCCACCCAGACCAACCCCACCCCTTATACCGTCGGTGCTACACCCCAAAACCAAGCCGGCGGTGACCTAACGACCTTCCTTCCTTACTAGCCCCTACACCTGCTATAGCCATAACCCTTTTCCAATCCCTTACCCATTTTCAAAATGAATACCCATTTAACCCCAAACCCATTTTCTCCCAAATGCCAAAATCGTGAGCTGTTCAAAACCAAGCCAAAGCGAAAGCCAACACTAAACAAAAGACAAAATAAAACCCACATTCCTTTTCCCACATGCCATTTATTTTGTCAAACTACCCCCAACTAATTCATTTATCCCCCAATTTAAAAAATTCCCCCAGGCCTCTCATCCCTAAATCTGATTTTATTCTTTCACCTCACTTCCCACATGACCTCACACAACCAAGCACATGTGTGCATAATTCCCTAAATACCCTCACCTCAACACCTTACACACCTCTTACACATTAAACCTACCCAAATTACCCCCATGCTCCATACCTACTATTTATAGAATGGAAGACTCAATTTGAAGAGAGCTTTAGAATAGAAAATTTTGTAGAGAGAATTGTGGAGAGAGAAATACCATTTTAGTTTTTTTTTAAGGTTAGATTTTATTTTATTTTAGTTCTTTTTAGATAGTGAGGGAAAATAAATTGTTGTGAGACTTAATTTGAGTGACGTTCATGATGTTATTTTGTTTGGATTATTCAAATTGAGGGATGTTGATTTCAACTCATGGATAGAAGTTCAATTAAGCATTAAGAAATTAGGTTTGACTGTTCTTTTCTCTTCTCATTTATTTTATGCCTTTGATCATTAATTTGTCAAATTTCATACCATGCTAGGCTAAATCCCCTTTCAAGGGGTGGGGGAAAACCCTTATTTGATGTTATTTTAATTTAATTAGTTTGATTACTTATTTTTATTGTGGTGCATTGAGACACCTTTATTTTATATTTCATTTAAAATTGTAATAATTGAAGATAAGCTTGATAGGGAAACCAGACAAGGTAGAGAGAGGGTATCCAAAGACAAGGATTTAGAAGCCTCTTTACCTTGGGTCGGTAGGACTCCCGGTTCCGACTGAGATAGGCATAATCTCCCCCTGGTCGACTCAAATTTTAGGCACCCCATGACCTAAAAACCGTGGGAGGTACATTTCTTACACCCTCGCACCTCTCCTGCCAGCGAGTCAATTCTTTTGTGTGCTCTTGTGTGATTTTATTCTCGCATTTATTTTTTGAATGGTGTGATGAATTAAATTACTAAGACCAACACCCGGTCACTCACGAGAAGGGATTTCATTACCTGACTCACTCGCTTACCAATTGTGTGCTACCCTAGCCATCACTAAATTTGAAATCCATTAACTAGGTAGCCCACTAGGAGAATATTTTTGCAAAGGCGATCACAAAGAATTCCGTGAATTTTTATCTCCCGCGGACTTAATTAAAATTTGACTATCCTTTCATTAAATTTAAAGATAAAAATTGGCTATGTGCTAGTTAGGAATTCTTCCTTACATGTGTGTGTCCAATTTAATTTTTCGGTAGTCAGTTTTAGTGAGTTCATCAAATTCAGAGAGTCCACCTATTTTCCCCACATTTTCTTCCAAAAATATTTTCTTTCATTTTTATAACAAAAATCCCAAAATATTTTCTTTCCTTTTGAAAAAAAATTTAAAAAACTCAAAAAAATATTTCTCTCCACATGCCGAAGAACGTCCCTTACGGGACTACTTACGCGACATGTGTGAGAGTGATCCTGAGCGGTCTCTTTATGATATTCTTAGTGGTCACACCTCTCTCACGAGTACCATCGGTACTCTTGACCCATCTATGCACGCACTTCCTATGCCATCACCCTCAGTGTTAAGTGTCGATGTCTCGCGTACCTTGTCGTGGACCCATTGTTCCTATGCTGATCATTTGTCTCATGAGTGTCGTTACTTTTCTTATCCCTATGAACCCACCATGGAGCATGTGTATCGATATGACACTGTTGCATAACCCACCTTGGATTACTATCCCGATGTATCTAATCCCAAGTTGTGCGAGTACCCTAGTTATTGCTGGAGCCCTAATCACCCTTTCACGCAATACGAATCCCAACCCGATGTTGTGGATCCTCACACGTTCCAACAATCATCATGGCAGCCTTATGCACCCATTCATGATCAGTACCCTCAATATGCACCCACTGAGTATCAACCATTTGTCCATCATGAATGCGATCCTTTCGTGTATGATGAACTTGGCCCCACTCCACACACTTCATTTGAGTATTCTCCATACACTCACAATAGTAGCGCGTTGTGTCCACCTCACCCACCGCCACCACCCATCACTTACCCACCATCATCCATATCCGCTCTCGAGGCACTCTTGCAATAATTTATTATCGAGAAAGAACAAGACACTCAAATTCAAAATGAAGATCTCCAAAGGCTGGAACAACGATTAACTGATTCTGAGTGTGACCGAGAGTCTAACTTCACCCCAAGTCAATCCATTGTTGCCCCCACGTGGAGTGATGATGCGTCATCTTGTGCCACTGACTTTTAGTGTGACCAACCCTACCACCCCGAGAATCTAGAAGTTGAGACCATCCCATGGTCCGGGTTCCAAGTGGACAATTATGTTGACTTACCTTTCATTAGTGAGACTGATCCAATCCCACCATATCCACTTGAACCCCACTTTTTGGTTCACCTTCCCTTTCCCGTCGAATCCAAAATAATGCCCGAGTCTACACCTATCTAGCTTCACCCTTGTGTTCCTGAGGAACAAATTTATCCTAGGTTAGCTCCGGCTACGAGTGTTCACCATTTTCTCAAGATTGAATTTGAGATAGTTCCTAACTATCCGGATATGGATCCTGTTCCACCACGCTTGCTCATCTTGAGCCTGATATTTCTAGTGATTCCTCTATCTTATATCTTGGTGCCTCGTCTTACCCACCCACTATAATTACCAATGCTACTCTTATGGAGAAGTTGACAACTCCATCTTTAGAAACCACACTCCCTTGTGAGTATTCCTTTATTCCTCCCAATGAGTGTGTGTCTCCCATGCTTGAGTTGGATCATCTTCCCTCACCATTTATCCCACCCAACCCACCCATTATCCCTTCCACCCGATCACCTGGTTTGGAACTTGATTTTACATAGTTCATGTTTCCATCTACCTTCTTAGATCCTAACCTTAAACCATCCTCCACCATCCACGAGAGTATTTTTGGTGCTACTCTCCACTTCCGTGACACAGAGCTTGTTTCTCCATGACCACCACTCTTTTATGGTGTTTATTTTTCCTATCGACATCTCCCTGGTGTGTCACGGCTCGACCATTATCATCGTCCATTTATAGAATGGTCGTGTGATTTCTATGAACCCCACCCCATTCCACTTTCTACACCATTTCGCCTTCCTCACCAATTAGAGCATCATGCTTATAGGGCCCTTGTTGCCCTCACCTTCAGGCTCAATAAGGCCCGTGATCGATACCTCTTCACCCTTTCTTCCTTCACCCTTGCGCTGATACCCACCCGCCCATGGTCCAACGATGCTTTGCATCATGTGATGCACTTTTCCATACAAGTGCATTAACCCTTATTGCCTTTATCCAACAAGACTGATGCTTTAGTCTTGTTTGGGGGTGATTCTCATCACCCAATTTTTCTGTCGTCCCGCGCCATCATAGATTTTATCTTTAGGGTGAGATCCCTTCAGTATTGCTGAAGACATTAAACTTAGCGCTATCGGGAGGCAGCCCGCGTTTCTTGTAATAGTCTCATCCTTTTTTGGGGTGGTGTTTCACATCACCCTATAATTTACCATGTTATGGGCTTGTAAACATTTTTTTCTCACTTCTTATTCAGGTGTATTCTTGGTGATATTTGTCCACTTCATTAGCGGTTTATTCTGGTAAACTCTTTCCTATCTTATGCTCTCATTTTAAAAATTATTTTACCTAACATCGAGGGCAATGTTCTTTTTTGTTTGGGGTTGGGGAATTTTATCAAAATCGTACCTCTTTTGAATTTTTTTTATTTTTGAACCTGATTTTTAAAATTTCGTGCAGTTTATTTCATCTCAATCATTGATGTGAATTTTCTATCATCCATCTTTTTAAGTCTAGAAATCAAGCTAGAGAATATTTTTTCTAAATAGCTTATGTAATACGTAACAAGGCATGTTGCACCATGAATTCCTAGACTCCACAAAATTTGCGCACTTATCATGTCATTATAGTTTAGAGTTGATGAGTACTACAATTCTAAAGAGAACCTTAAGGATCACTAGTAGAGACTTTAGCTTTTGAGATTCGTGTCTTTCACCCTTTCAGAGAGTTTTACGCAATCTCCGAGTCACAAGTTGATTCAACTTCTTTTGGGTCCGCACTTTAATCATTGTTGGATCTCATTATTTTTCATTAAAATTTTTGTCTTGATCACTGAGAATGACATCACTTTCGAGTTGTAAGAAACGTGTGTCTTGAAATTTGTTCCGATCACTAGATTTTCACCTATACACTACCCATTCACTTCACCCATTACTTTCCCATATTCCATATATATTCCCCTCACCATCCATATAAATACCCCACCCTATTCATATATCATCCATCATTTATGAGAAAAAGAGGTTTGATTCCAAATGTTAAATGTCTTTAGTGTTGGTTTGAAAAGAAAAAAAAAGAAAAAAAAAAGAGAAAAAAAAGCAAAAAAAGGCAAAAAAAATATATATATATACATATATATATATATATAGAGAGAGAAAAATAAAAATAAAAGGAAGAGAGTTTGTAGTTAATAGTTATTTTTGAAATAAAGACATTTGTGCCTAAAGTTCTATAAACTCTCTCACATCGCATATCCACCCATTTCCCATCGTATTTTGCATCCATCATTTCACACATCCAACCCATCCTACTTACATCATCATTTCCCCTCACCCATTATCATCCATATTCCCCTAGGTGTTTGGGCAAATGAAAGTCAACGTGGTGAATAACTCGACGTTCTCACTATAGTGATTAGCATTCTTTTATGAGATCATTTTCTTTCAAATTGTTCGTTATTTCTTATATGTGTGTGAGATGTTTGAACTTCCTTACATTTACTCACCTCCTCACATACAAGAGCGATAAACTAACCTTAATCTCGAGAGTTCATTTGAGATATCTATATCCAGTGAGATTTTAAAGTTGAAACGTTGATTCCGAATAGGCAATATAGGAATTAGTCTTGTGATACTCGACCCGTTTTGACTGATTCACACCACACACGTTGAGTTCTAAGGAGGATGTGCCTTGTGTATTTACTTAGCTAAAAATTTTACGCTTCTAGCTTGTATTTCAGAAACATTTACCTCGTGATGGATTGTGCGATCATTCTACGTCTAATAAGAGATTGACTGCCTTTCAATAAATCTTTGCAAATAAGAATTTTGTGGGTATATTACCTACAAATCCTCACGAGACTCAACTCGTTCTGTAGGGCAACATATAGGTTTAAAGGCTTGTTGCACATGCTAACGGCAATCGCAAGTGCCCGCGAAAGTGGTACACTTTTGAATTCTTATCTTTCTCTTTCTCTCTATCTTATTGCTCGAGCACTAGCAACGCTTTGTTTGAGGGTGGTGTGATAAGGACCCAAAACGGTACATTTCATACCCCGAGTAGACGTACTTTAGTTGCTAATTCTTTGCAATTTGGGTCTTATGCGCTTTATTGTCTATTTTGTAGGTCGAATGCACGTTACGGTGTTCAAACACATATTTCAAGGCAAATGTGTGTATTATGAAGCTAATTACCAATCCCGTAACCCTAGCGTACCCTAACATAGCCTAAACTATGTCCCGAGCCGTGTGTGTTTGATTTGTTCCCTTTCGTACTTTTTATTTTTAATTTTTAGGTTGAATCGTTTTTATTATTAGGATTTATTTTTTTATTTCTTTTTATTTAATGTTGTTTTATCTTGATTTTTAGTTTTTAGTTTTTATTTTATTTTATTAGGATTACTTTTTTTTGGATTTACATTTTTTTAGGTCTTTAGTTTTTATTTTTAAGTTTTAGGAATTTATTTTTTTTACTTTTATTAGTTTACTTTTTTAGGAATTGAGTTTTTATTTTATTTAAGTTTTTATTTTTATTTTTTAGGATTTAATTTTTAGTTTTGTTAGTTTTAGTTTATTTTTTTAGGGGTCATAAGTTAAACACAGACACAACCCCTCACACCCCACCCCACTCCCATACACTTTACACACACATAACAACACCCCTCACGCACATCATAAACCCTACACCTCACCACACTCTATCTTACCCCACTTATTCTTCCTCACCCAATATACTCTCTCTCCATACATCCATTAAAACAAACTCAAAACTCATGTATACTCTCTCACCTCACCACAAACCCATCAGCCCCTTACCCCATCTCCGGCGACCATGGTCGACCCCTATAACTGGGTTAAACTCGGATGGCCTCCAACCCGAGACCCATGCCTAACACGACCCTCACCTACGAACCTACCCACCGGAGAAGCCCCTTATACCCCAACAAACCCAATAGCCTAGACTCCCCAGCAATACAGCAAACCCATACCCCTTTAACCCCATCGCCGCCGACAGAAGCTCCACAACCACCCTTATACCTCTTACCCGTCGGCACCCTCATGCCCGAGATCCACCCAGACCAACCCCACCCCTTATACCGCCGATGCTACACCCCAAAACCAAGACGACGATGACCCAACGGCCCTCCTTCCTTACCATCCCCTACACCTGCTATAGCCATAACCCTTTTCCAATCCCTTACCCATTTTCAAAATGAAGACCCATTTAACCCAAACCCATTTTCTCCCAAATGCCAATATCGTGAGCTGTTCAAAACCAAGCCAAAGCGAAATCCAACACTAAACTAAAGACAAAATAAAACCCACATGGTTTTTCCCACATGCCATTTATTTTCCCAAACTACCCCCAACTAATTCATTTAACCCCCAATTCCAAAAATGCCCCCAAACCTTTCATCCCCAAATCTAATTTGATTCCCTCAACTCACTTCCCACATGACCTCACATAACCCAGCATATGTGTGCATAATTCCCTAAATACCCACACCTTAACACCTTACATACCTCTTACGCATTAAACTTAACGAAATTACCACCATGCTCCATACCTACTAGTTAAATAATGGAAGACTCAATTTGAAGAGAGCTTTAGAATAGGAAATTTTGTAGAAAGAATTGTAGAGAGAGAAATACCATTTTAGTTTAGTTTTTTTTAGGTTAGATTTTATTTTATTTTTACTTTTTTTTAAATAGTGAGGGAAAATAAATTGTTGTGAGAATTAATTTGAGTGAAGTTTGTGATGTAATTTTGTTTGGATCATTTAAATTGAGGGATGATGATTTCAACTCATGGATTGAAGATAAATTAAGCATCAAGAAATTGGGTTTGGTTGTTCTTTTCTCTTCTAATTTATTTTATGCCTTTGATTATTAATTTGTCAAATTTCATACCATGTTAGGATAAATCCCCTTTCAAGGGGTGGGGGAAACCCTTATTTGATGTTATTTTAATTTAATTAGTTTGATTACTTGAAAATTCCCTTTGAATGTTAATTTTGGTCCCTCACCCTTAAATTTACTCCTCGAGAGAGGGTAAATGATTTTCGAGAGAAAATCAAAATTATAGTTATAATACCTATTTTAGATTCGAACTAGAGATAGGGGTTTCTTAAGTGGGGTATTATTACTTGAATTTCAACTCTAAATTTATTTTCTAAGATTTACATATATTTTAATTGATCGATCGTAGCGGGTGATTAATTAAAAGGAGTGTAGATCTATTTTCTAGAGTTGTGGGGTGTTAAACTTAATTTTCCACAAGGTTACTATTAAAATTACATTTGCAATGAGAGTTGATTTGTAAGTTTGATATTAATTTGGGAGAAGTCAATTAATTAAATTAATTAATTAGAATAGCTAAAATTGGTGGTGTAATCTCACTCCTTGATTGTTCTCAAATTTGTTCACCTCATTTATCTCTTTTTTTTTGTGCTAGACTTTATTTTTCATCTTAGCCACTTTTTAGTTTGTAATTTGATCTTCCATATAGTTTAGGGTTATTTCACCTCACCTGACCTCACCTCACCCTAATTGTTTTAATATTTGAAAAAAAGCTAAAAAAAATAGAAAAAGCAAAAGCCCTAAAAGAAAAGAAAATTGAATTACAATTGCGTTTATCTCTAGCTTACCCCCTTGATGTGGATTGATACCCTTACTTACCTCTACACTTGAGTTTGTTATATTTTGTAGGTAATTTGAGGATTTTGATTAGAGGATCTTTTCACAACAACGACACACCAAAAAGTTCACTTTATCACACGACAAAGAGGGTCATTTTTTGATCGCTAAAGTAGAGGATCGGCCTTTGAAAGGATTGACCCAGTTAATGATATGAGGCAGAGGTTATCCAGCTCAAGAAGTGTAGATAGCTGACAAAGGTAAGGTGGTAAACATCGGCCCCATCATGGACGACCCCAACATGGCCGAGACTGTGGCCAGGAGGTCAACAACCGACGTTGTGTAGTAGCTGGGGAACCCTCGGTCCACCCGTTGAAGGTGGCTGGGGTCAACCTCGGCCAAGACAATGTTGATAAACCATGGAATGACTCCATTCAACAGCTGGAAGAGAAGATAGGGAACCTCATAAAAAACCGAGACCCATTACAAGGGGATTTTCTGAGGGTACCCATTTGTGGCAAGGATTGTCAACTTGCCAACCCCTGCCAAATTTATTCCACCGATGGTGTCTCCCAAGTACGATGCTAGTACCAACCCAGTGCATCACATTGATATGTATCCATCTGCAGTTGACATTTATTCAACCCTGATGAGATGAGGTGCCGAGCTTTCTCAAGCACTTTAACGAGAACTGCACATATCTGGTTCACTTCTCTCCCTAAAAATTCCGTTGAGAACTTTAAGGGTTTGGCTGAGCATTTTATACACAACTTCTGTTTTGGGGTAAGACCTGAGAAGAAGACAACACATCTGATATATGTAAAGTAAGGAAAAATGAAAGCCTCTGAGACTACATCGCAAGGTTCAACAAGGAAAAGTTGGAGATTGAAGATTACGAAGAGAGTATAGCCATAACAGCTCTCATTGGAGGGCTTCAGAAGGGAAAGCTATTTTGGAAGCTTACTGAAGACCCTCCTAAGTCTATGGTCGAGCTGTTAGCCACAACTGGGAAGGTCATGAATGCAAAAGAAGAATTAGCTGCAAAGTTTGAGGATGAGAATGGAAGTAGCAGTGGGAAGTTTCAAAGGAAAAAGGATAGAAAGAAGAGGACTACAGATGACAAGTTTTCATACTACACTCCTTTAACTGTGAGATGTCAACACATCCTCAACGAAATAAATAATGACAGGTCCCTGAGATGGTCAGAGAAGCTGAAAGCTCTTTCACATAAGAGGAATAAGAACCTATGGTGCGAGTTCCACCAACATCAAGGCCATCTAACTGACAAGTGTTTCTCCCTGAAGGATGAGATCGAGAAGATGTTGAAGTCTGGAAAGATTAGAAAGTAAGTGAATGGCAGAGATTCTAAGGGGGGAAGAGATGACCCCAAAAAGAAAAGAAATGATAAATTCTGAGAAGATGCCCCTTCCAGAAGAGCTGATAACTGAGATAATGATGACGATGACCTCAACCTCCCACCAAAAGATAATAATGCTCCAATAAATAGGGTTAGTATGATCTATTTTGGTGTGAACTCTATCAGTGGGGGACTAGTAGGAGGTAACTTAGAAGTAGCAGATCGCAAGGCTCATGTGGTAGAGGCTAAGGCAGTGAATAAAGTTGAGGTTTTAAACCTGGCATCTATGAAGGCTATGAACGAGAAGAGAAAGAAGGTAGATATGGACACCATCATAGTTAGTTTCTCATGACTTGATTTCAAAGGTATACTAGCTCCTCATAATGATCCTCTAGTAATCACCACAAGGGTGCATGGGTGTGAAGTTCAGAGGATCCTCATTGATGGGGGAAGTTCAACAGACGTTATGTTTTGGCCCTGTTTTAAGAGCCTAGGCCTCAACAGAGCTAGGCTTGTCCCCTTTCATGATCCCTTTATTGGCTTCAGTGGTGAAAAGGTTCATCCATTGGGCATGTATGAGATGGATGTAAGAATGGGAGATGATTGGCCTAAGAGGTTGACCAGAAACATCAATTTCTTTATGATGGATGATAATGGATTCTCAGTTTACAGCCTCATCATAAGACGAGTATCCCTTAAGGAATTTGAGGCCGTGCCTTCAACGGTCCACCAAATGATAAAATTACCGACTCCTTATAGACTAGGGGAAGTGCAAGGTGACCAAACATTGGCATGTGAATGCTACTTTAACTATGCAGAAGAGAGAGAGTCTCATAAGAGGGCAATAACCATGTACAACATCGATACAATTGATTCTAGAGATGAAACAAAGCTCAAGAAGGGAGAGGTCGTGAAAGAGGTAAAATCCATCGTCCTCAATGAGGATGAATAAAAAAAAACCATCCAAATCGATAAAGCCCTAAGACCCGAGATCAAGGAAGAACTGGTGAAGCTCTTAAGGAAGAGACAAAGTGTCTTTGCATAGAGCCATGTAGACATGCCAGGTGTTGACCCTAAGATTATGTGCCATAAACTCAATGTTGTAGAAGATGCTAAGCCTATCAAGCAGAGAAGAACAGTATACTCAATAGAGAAGTAAGATTTCATCAGATAAGAGGTTAGAAAGCTTAAAGTGGCCAAGTTCATCAGAGAGGTCATATACCCTGAGTGGTTGTCCATCGCTGTCATAGTGCCAAAAATAAATGGGAAATGGAGGATGTGCGTAGACTTCACTGATTTGAACAAGTCTTGTCCAAAATATAGTTTCCCCTGCCTCGTATTGATCAAATGCTGGATGCCACAGCAGGACATGAGCTTATGATCTCCATGGATGCATATTTCGGGTAGAATAAGATCTTCATGAATTCGGAAGACTCAGAGAAGACAACATTCATCACAGACAAGGGGACCTATTGATATAAAGTCATGCCCTTTGGGATAAAGAATGCAGGGGCTACCTATCAACGTCTAGTAAATAAGATGTTCGAAGATCAGATAGGCAAATCCATGGAAGTCTATGTAAACGACATGTCAATAAAGAGTCTAAAGGCCGACACTCATGTGGCCGACCTTAAAAGAACTTTTAACACGATGGATAAGTATGAAATGAAGCTCAACCCGGCCAAATGTGTCTTCGAGGTAGCAGCAAGAAAGTTTTAGGGCTTCATTATAAACTAAAGGGGAATAGAGGCTAACCCTGAGAAGATCAAGGCCTTGCTAGAAATGAAGACACCCAAAACTATCAAAGATGTGCAAAGGTTAACCAGAAGAGTTGCAGAACTTAACAGGTTTATCTCAAGAGACATAGATAAGTGTCTTCCTTTTTTAAAAGTGCTTAGAAAGGCCTTCGAATGGGATGAGGGATGCGACAAATCTTTTAAAGATCTCCGGTCCTACCTCGGATCCCCTCTACTCCTATCTCGTCCCATTTTGGGGGAGAAGTTATTTGTATATCTAGCTATCTCAGAGTTAGCTATTAGTGATTCCATAGTAAGAGAAGATGATGGAGTGCAGAGGCAAGTATACTTTAATAGTAAAACTCTTAAAGGGTCTGAACAGAAGTACTCACGGATTGAAAAATTAGTGTATGCTCTGATACATGCTTCTAGGAAAATGAAGCCATACTTCAAAGCCCACTATATGGTCATCCTCACTGATTCCCCACTGAGACAGGTCCTTCATAAGCCTGAGAAGTCAGGTAGGCTGATGAACTGGGCAATTGATTTGGGAGAATATGACATTATTTATCAACTTAGGGTTGCCATCAAGGGACAGGAACTCGCAGACTTTGTAACAAAGTTTACTTGAGAAGAGGCTGAGGTTGACGATAGTCAAAAGGCTGCAGATGAACTAAACAGAAACATCTTCCAAGATCCGGATGAGGTTGAGTCAAGCAAAGTCGAAAAAAGAATTGTTGAGAATGATGAAGACAGGTACCTCTTCAAGAAAAGGACCCTATCATAGGGAAACTTCTCTTCAAATAAAGTTGTTTGGAACCTTTTTGTTGATTGGTCGTCCTGTAAAATTGGAAGTGGAGCGGGGATGATAGTGTCAGCACAAGATGGTACCAATATTGAATATTCATTGAGGTTCAATTTTAAAGCTTCGAATAGTGAATCAGAGTATGAGGCATTAATAGCAGGTCTCTCCTTGGCAAAATCCCTTAGTGTTGGCCAACTCTTAGTCCACAGTGACTCAAGGTTGGTCGTTAACCAAATCCTGGGAGTGTACGAGGCCAAAGATGAAAGGATGTCCAAATACCTGAAGAGGGTGAGAATGATGATAGAAAGATTCAAAGAAGTGAAGATAAAGAGGATACCTTGGCAAGATAATAGTCGAGCCGATGCCCTCGCGAGGTTGGCCTCAGCAACAAGGACAGACATAAGAAGAGCAGTACCCATTGAAATTCATCTCAAGCAGAACATCGAGGAAGAAGAGGTTGCCAAACCTTGCCTCAATTTGAATATAGGAGCCTCATGGATGGATCCACTAATCAGATATATCAAAGAGGGAGACCTACCAGAGTTAAAGTCAGAAAGAAGAAAGCTAAGGTTCAAAGCTACCAAATTCTCAATTGTGGGAGATGTCTTGTACAAGAAGGGGTTCCTACTCCCTCTGTTCAGATGTGTATACCCTTCAGAGGTTCCACATATCTTACAAGATTTACATGAGGGATCTTTCTCCACTCACATAGGAGGAAGACCTTTAGCTAAGAGGATAATCACTCAGGGTACTGGTGATCGACCTTAGCCAAAGATGCAACTGCATATGTGAAGAAGTGTGATAATTTCCAAAGGTTCTCCACTATCCCTCATCGGCCTCATCAACCTATGACTTCAATCATCTCCCCTTGGCCATTTGCAATATGGGGCATTGATTTGGTAGTACCCCTAACCATAGTTGTAAACAATTATCGATTCTTGATCGTGGCAATTGATTATTTCTCCAAATGGGAAGAGGCTGAGCCAGTGATCACAGTCACTGAGCAGAAGACCTTCCAGTTGATCTAAAAGAACATCATATGCAAGTATGGTCTTCCAAACACGCTTATCTCAAACAATGCCACTTAGTCGAGAACGTTTCCTTAGATAAATACTGCAAAAGAGTAGTGATCAAGAAGTTCTTCTCTTTTCCTGTCCGACCCCAGGAAAACGATCAGACCGAGGTTACAAACCGAACAATTCTTGATGGGATAAAAAAGAGGTTGGAAGAGGCCAAAGGGAGATGGACATAGGAGGTATATGTTGTGTTATGGGCCTATAGGACAACAACAACAACACCAATGGGAGATACTCCATTTATGTTAGCCCACGGTTCAGAAGTTGACATCCCTAAAGAGGTAGGACGTCCCACTAATAGAGTTCAGACGTATGACCCTCAGAGGAATGGGGAAGAGAAAAGACTTAATCTTGATTTGATCCAGGAAAGAAGAGAGGATGCAGAGATAAGACAGGTAGCCTACTAGTAGAAAACTGTGAGATTCTACAATCAAAGGGTGAAAGGAAGGCCTATAGCTATGGGAGACTTAATACTAAAGAAGACGTTGCAAAAAGGCAAATAAGCTACATCCAAACCGGCATAGTCCTTATAGAATAGTTGCTGGGGTTGTGCCTAGAACCTACCGGCTAGAAAATCTTGTAGGAGAACCTTTCTTAAAACCTTGGAATGCCTATTATTTGAAGAAATACTACATATGATGTTACAGTTATTTCTCTCTTTGTAATACATGTATCAGTTTAGACATAAGATGTTAATGAAAATATAACAATATTGTGCTAGTACTTTTGTTATATGCTTTAAACATCATTAGTTTGGTGAAACATTTATGTGGATAAACATCATTATATGGTGACCTCAGACCTTAAACATCATTCAATTGGTGAAAATATGAGGTGAAACATCATAATATGGTTACCTCAGACCTTGAACAACATTAGTTTGGTGGTAATTTATGAGGGTAAACAACATTATATGGTGACCTCAGACCTTAAACATCATTAGTTTGGTGAAAGTTTATGAGGTGAAATATCATATTATGGTGACCTCAGACCATAAACATCATTAGTTTGGTAAAAATATGAGGTGAAACATCATATTTTGGTGACCTCAGACCTTAAACATCATTAGTTTGGTGAAAACTTTATTGGGTTAAATATTATAACTGGGTGACCTTAGACCTTAAACATCATTAATTTAGTGAAAATTGTAATACCCCGTAATTTTATTGATTTTTATTTAAGGGATTAATTGAATTAAATGAGAATTAATTGGGAATTAATCCGGATATAAATAACTAGCGAGATGTGAGTTGGTATTTGATTATGATGTTAAAATTGAATATTTTTGAGTATGTATGGTAATACATGAGTATTGAAAATATTTATATTGTCACGAGTCAGAAATACGACAATTTGGGAAATTTAGTTGGGATGCGCGTGTTAGTCGCGTCAGGAATGAAATTATTTAAATTAAAAAGTGAAAGATATTTTTATCAACCAAATGGTCATTTTGAGTGCGCCAATGTGTTCGGAAAGGTCGAAATAGTCAGAAAACACTAGCCGGGGGTTTAGTTTAGGTCTCGGGGCATTTTTAGGCCAAACCGACAACCTAGAAGGGTATTTTGGTAATTTTAAAAATTAAGGAATTAAGACCCACGAATTTAAGTGTTAATTTAGATATTTTAAAAGAACCACTAAGGCCATTATCAGCCAAAAAGGGAGAGAGTGGGCTACGGTGGTTTTTGAGAAAAGTTAGAAAGAGGGTAAAGGGTTCCCAAGCCAAACCATCTCCACACCATCAGTTTTGGAAAGGATTTGTGACCGAAAAAGAGGAGAAAATCAACCTTGAACCATCGACAACACATCTGAAGAACGAACCTAAGGCAAGTGTTTTGATGTAATTATTTGCATTGAATATTTCCTCCATGTGTAGTGGAAAACTGTTTATATCTTGGAAATTTTGATGAACACCCAATGGAATTATTGTTAAAACTTGTGGTTTTTTGTAGGAATTTGCATGTAGAATGATAAATGGACAAATTAAATGTACAAAACGTAACTTTTGATGATCTGAAAACGGATTAATAAGGAGTCTTTAATTACATTTAAACTCTATGTTCATGTTCATAGGGTTTGGAGTGAAAAATTGGGAATTTATGTAAATTCCATGTTGATTTGGAGTATTTGAACCCAAAAATATGTTAAGAAATGACCTAAGAGGATTTAGAGTGGTTTAGGAACATTAAAATGCTATTGGGATGACCTTAGGGTGGATTTAGAGAAGAAAAGAATGAAGAAAAACAGATTTTGGGATTTTTGGGCGTAGTCTGCCATCTCGTTAGAAGACCTGCCAAGGTTTTTCGAACGACCTCGTTCGAATGAGCTTCTAACGAGATGACAGTATCCCTTCTAACAAGTTGCTAGTTCATTCGAAGCCTTTCATTCGAACGACACTCGTTCGAACGAGACTTCTAACGAGTTGACAGAATGGCCTTTTTGGCCTGATTTCATTTCAAATGTCCCGTAGACTTATTTAAATGGAGAATTAACCTTCCCTTATTGACTAGTGGGTATAATTGTGAGATTGGGGTACGTGGAGGAGTAAAACTTAGGATCTTGTAGTAAACCGGATGACGATTGTGGATTTAGAAATGAGTACCTAATTACGACGTGAGAAGAGTTGACAACTTTAATGTATATAAATACGGGGAATTATAAGCGTATAACATTAAATAATGATATAAGAACGAGAAGTATACCTCTATTAATATATTGAGATATCTAAGAAGTGTGAATTCTTAGTGTATGTGGTCATCTGTTTATAACATACCTACCATGCTTGCTATCACGGGAGGTCGGCGTTCGATCAGGGCCATCTAATCTTTATGTTCCTACGGGGAGATTTAGATTGGTACCTCGAGGACATAGGTCAGAGAAGGACTTATTGAGAAGTTAATAAGTTTGCTGATCATGGGAGCGTATGTATGTGCGTGACCCATGTGATGTGAACTATGTTCGCCTCCATTGTTTATGATTGTTGTTTATTGAAACGATTCCTGAGAAATTCGGAATACATAGTCCTTATGTACGTGATGTACCAGGATTGGATAGCCGAGTATGTGTGCACCGCAGCTTAGCCTAGGGGTTCTAGTATTGTATATTTATGATGAGAATAATATACTATTAATTGAAATGCACTGTCATGTATAAATGTGAGTATAGATAATAGCAACGTTTTTGTAAAGATAAAATGGTAATTCTCTAGTAAGTAGTATTACTAATATGGGAAATCGAGAAGAAATGTAAGACTCTATATTTAAATGAAGATGCCGGAATTAAATCGTGAATCGTATAGTAATGTTAGATTTTATATTGGACTAGTTAGCTATGGGAATAACTAGAATGGGTACGGGTACGATAGGAGTGCACAATTAGTTGAGAGGTGAGGAACTCATGTGAGTGCACACACTATCATGTATGTTATATTCACTTTTTAATGATATTAAACACTTGCTATATTTTAAACTGTTTCACAATCGGGCTCTGACCCGTTTGCTTCCAAATATATTTTCTTGTAAAAACCTTTTAGGTGCCCAGCCACAAGGACACAAAGCATAGGAGTTCCATTCAGGTGACGTACTATAGCTGCTGTGGAAGTTACAGGACCTTGACAGTAGACGCCTCCACTTTATATCTTGACTCTATATTATCCAATTTTCTCATGTGTTGGGCATGTCGTCCCATTTCTTTTATACACTTTATCTATTCAGTTATTTCAGATTTTGCGTTGTAATTAATTTAGTGATGCTGACTTATTTTTATTCCAGTATTTGGATTGTTGTGAGGAGTATTCCTCCAGATTCATTACTATTTTATGGTTATTCTATTGTGACTATGTTGTGGTGGTTATGTTAGCATTTCATAATCTACTTATTGCATGTTAATCGGATTTAATTAAAATTGACAACTCACTTTTTAAATATTAGGTGGCTAGTAATTGTTAAAACGTTTTTCGACAGTGATGCTATGAACTGAACCAACTTGGCATTTTGTATTAATTTAATAAAGGAGTAGCTACCCAGTATTTAATTAGTCGGAGTGTCACAAAACTATGAGGTGAAACATCATAGCATGGTGACCTCAGACCTTAAACATCATTAATTTGGTGAAAATATAAGGTGAAACGTCATAGTATGGTGACCTCAAACCTTAAACATCATTAATTTGGTGAAAAATATGAGGTGAAACATCATAATATGGTTACCTCAAACCTTGAACATCATTAGTTTGGTGGTAATTTATGAGGGTAAACATCATTATATAGTTACCTCAGGCCTTGAACATCATTAGTTTGGTGAAAATTTATGAGGTGAAACATGATATTACGGTGACCTCAAACCTTAATAATCATTAGTTTGGTGAAAATATGAGGTGAAACATCATAATATGGTTACCTCAGACCTTAATCATCATTATTTTGGTGAAAATATGAGGTGAAACATCATAATATGGTTACCTCAGACCCTGAACATCATTAGTTTGGTTGTAATTTATGAGGGTAAACATCATTATATGGTGACCTCAGACCTTGAACATCATTAGTTTGGTGAAAATTTATGAGGTGAAACATCATATTATGGTGACCTTAGACCTTAAACATCATTAGTTTGGAAAAAATATGAAGTGAAACATCATATTATGGTGACCTCAGACATTAAACATCATTAGTTTGGTGAAAACTTTATGAAGGTAAACATCATAACTGGGTGAACTCAGACCTTAAACATCATTAATTTGGTGAAAATATGAGATGAAACATCATAGTATGGTGACCTCAGACCTTAAACATAATTAATTTGGTGAAAATTTATGAGGGTAAACATCATAACTAGGTGACTTCAAACCTTAAACATCATTAATTTGGTGAAAATATGAGGTGAAACATCATAGTATGGTGACCTCAGACCTTAAACACCATTAATTTGCTAAAAAATCCGACGTGAAACATCATAATGTGGTTACCTCAGACCTTAAACATCATCAATTTGGTGAAAAATATGAGGTGAAACATCATAATATGGTTACCTCATACCTTGAACAACATTAATTTGTTAAAAAATTTATGAGGGTAAACATCATAACTTGGTGACCTCAGACCTTAAACATCATTAGTTTGGTAAAAATATGAGATGAAACACCATAATTTAGTGACCTCAAACCTTAAACATCATTAGTTTGGTGAAAATATGAGGTCAAACATCATATTATGGTGACCTCAGACCTTAAACATCATTAGTTTGGTGAAAAATTTATGAGGGTAAACATCATTATATAGTGACCTCAGACTTTAAACAACATTAGTTTGGTGATAATTTATGAGGGTAAACATCATAGATTGGTGACCTCAGACCTTTAACATCATCAATTTGGTGAGAGTTTAAGAGGTAAGACATTCAAGCATAACATCGTATGAAGAAACAGAATCTAAAGAAGAGTGGACTAATGATTATCATGAAAAAGATGAATTACAAGTTAGAGGCATCAAGAGGCCATCAGAAGTTCACACCCATGCAAGAAATAGATAAGGGAAATCAAAATTGCAACTCTTAAAAGCTTCACAAGAAAAGGCCTAAGTCTCTGCAGCTATTGTCGTGTCATCATAGATGGCGTTTATCACCTCATCTCCATCATCCTGATGATTAACATCTTCAGTCTCAGTGACCTCTAGGGGAGCAGTCTCAGTTGGAGCATCATCAGCCTCCTCAACTTCTTACAAGGCCTAAGCAAACAGGGGATAACCAAAGCCAAGACCCACAAAGTCTGAGGTAGACAGGCTCCCTGACTCTTTCTTCTTAGTGGCTGCCCATTTGCCAGTTGCTTTGATACCTCTTTTAAGGTATTCAAAGCCAGAGTTGATAAATTCATCAGAGACCTTATAGTCTTCAATGGTCTTGTCTGCAGCATCCTCTAAACCAACCTTAACTACAGCATTCACCTTAGTCTGAAGGGCATCATCCTTAGCCTTCAGAGCTACATCGTGGTCCTTCTTGAGCTTGGATATATTATTATTTCTCCGCTTGATAACTTTCTTTAGCTTTTCAACCTCTCCATTTAAAGAGTCCTGAACTTTCTCAGTTTCCTGACCCTTCTCTATAAGGGGCATCTTCTTCAGAGTCCAATCAACGAGACGATGCAAGGACAAGACACCCTGCAGTAGAAGGTCAGACGTATGAACATATGAGCTATAATTTCTAAAAGAGTTGAGGCTACACTTGAGGAGAGTAAATAAATGAAAACTAATACCTGAATTGATTTGTGGAGAGTAAACTCAACCAGCAATAGGACGTCCAAATAGCGTAAGAAACTCTTATCCTTTTTAGTCATTATTGTGACGATAGCATCGACAGCCTTCAGACTATGGCTAATGAGGCTATCAGTAGTTTTTAGCTGAGTAAGACGAGCAGCCAGGGCATCATCTATAGAGATGGGAATGGTACAATCCCATTTCTGAGTCTTACCCGACCTCAGATGCTCCAGGTCAGCTGTGGTCTTCCTTTTTTTGGTAACATCACCCTTGGATGTTCCGACGTTCTTCTTAGTGGTAGGAGGGGATAAATTTTGTGCACCCCTCTTTTGCATTATCTTTACAAGACCGGGAGCAAACATTTCCCAAAGGTCTTCTGATATGCCTTCAGGGCGCTCTGCAAAAGACAAGTCTCTGAGTTAGCCAGTCAGAGATATAAAAAGTAAAAGCTATAACTTATAAAAAAATTAAGACTTACGAAGCTCTCCGAAAGGACCACCCCCCAAGCCTGTCTGAGAGAGGTAATAGGGGGTCATCAGATGTTCATATTTTATAAGACGACCCTGCTCGCCCTGATTGCGAAGATCCTTAACTTTTTAGCAATTGTCCTAGATATGTCCATGGTCAGCTTTAGTAGCAAGGGAGACCTTCCCCCATCTCAGAGAGGTCATTGGAACAAACGTTCCAAAGGCCTCATTTGGACCAAATTCCCATGCCCCGAAAGCAAAGAAATACCAAGGTTTTCAGTTATGGTTTGAAGTTTGGATAACCAATAACATTATTTTCTCTGATTTCCTAGCTAAGAAGTGGTAATAGATAGGGTCATTTTTGGCAGGGGAGGGAACATAGCAACCAGTAAAAACCCTAACTGGAAGGTCTGAATGGTGGGTAACCCTCTAAAGGACGATGGACCCAATCATAACCCTTCAAGCATTAGGGGATAGTTGGAAGGGGCAAGATTTATATGGGAAAGTATAGCTCTGATGGAAGGGTGGATAGGAAGCGAAAAACCTAATTTGAACATCTTCTCATAAATGCAGATATCTCTATCTCGGTCATCAAAGGCCCTCTCATCCCTCAGAGGTTTTCTAAGGATGATGGAAGAATTTATGGAATAGAGGTGCCTAAAAGTAAGAAGGTCGTAATCATTGATGGTACTCTCATACTCGGCCACCTCAGGTGTTTCAAGATCACTCTCCTCACCGTCGTCATCATCCCCAAAAACATCGGCCTGGGCAGAGGTTGGGGCACCAACAGGAAACCTCTGAGCAAATTCAACCCCAGTGGAAGCCGACAGAAGAATGGCATCAATGATGGGGGGAATGTCCACACTTGGCCCTATGATTTGAACATCAGAAGACCTATGTAAGGTACTAGCACCTTGGTGAGATGAGGCAAAACTCGAAACATCGACTTCCTCAAGAACCTCACCCTGCCTAGGAGAATAATACTTAGCCTCTTGAAAAGAGTCTACAGACATGGGGTCTGGGGAAGATGACTCAGACTCAGACATTGGTATGGGATCCCCAGGAACCTCTGTAGGTTCAGTAGGCTCAGCTGACTCGGGGTAGATAACCTTCAGGGGTATAGGAAAGATGGGTCTAAGAGGAAAGGCATCAGCCCTACGAGCTTCCTCTTAGGCTAGCTCTATTTGCCTAATTTTCTCGAAGGTCTTCTCACGAAGAGATGGGAACTCTTTTATGAGTTGGTACAAGGGTCTGAGCATCAGTGGGATGACACTACACTTGACTCAAACCACAAATAGGTACACAACTTAAAAGAACTCAAACTCAAGATCAAAAAGAGAAAGTTAGAAAGTTTCAAATCAAGAACTTCAAGAACAGTGTCACCGGAGAAGGTGATCGGAGGTTCACCGGAAACCTAAAGAAGGGCTATTTTTGGCTGAAATAACCTCGGAGCTACCTATAACTGTCCCTAAACCACTTAACCAATATTATCCTATCCTTATAACCACCAATACTGGTGGAAACCCTCGCCGGAAAATGCAAAATCTCAACAGAGATTTAGAAATGACGATGCTATAACCAGAAATAGAAAAGAAAGGCTGAAAATGATACTTGCTTAGTCATGAGTAAGGGAAGATGATGGTAGAAAGCAAAGTAAACCTTCAATGGAAGCCAACAGTGGAGGTTTGAAAGAAATTGCAGTTGTAGAGAGAGTTAAGGAGGGAAGAAATTTGGAATAAAGTTAATGAGGAGAGAGAAGAGGGTTTTAAACCTATCCAATGATGAGGTGCGAGTCCTGATGCCCCATTATTTCCCTAGGAAACCTAAAGGGAAAGTCAGAATCATCACACCTTTATAACCACGTTACTCACTTTAGTAAGTGACATGTGTCAAGAAAATATTGGCACCAAGAGAGACTCATCCTCGGCCTTAACTAGATACCCCTCAGTCATCTAATTACATAGAAGACTAAGGGCTAGGGGGGATTTATATACCCAAAGTACACCCTCGTACTCAGAAACACTAACCTCGACCAGTCTCACAGCCGAGTTGATAAGAATCTTATGACAACCATCAGCAAGGTCGTCTCTCATAAGGTTGACCCCTCACACACCAACCTCGGCTCTTCATCAACCGAGGTCAGCAGAGTCTCATAAGCTCAATCAACTGCCAACATCATCATCGGCCTCAACCAATGTGATATCTACCTCATACCTAACCTCGGTCAACCCTCCTGGCCTAGGTCATCACGATTAGAGAAGACAAAGAAACTACATCTGACTCCACCAACCTCGTATTCGTCCAGGCCGAGGTTACATCGGTCAATGACCCTGGGCTGAGCATTTACAAGCACATATAAGGTTTGGAACACGTGGACAAATCTGTTATAACCGAATTATTCCCCCCACATGAGGGAATATTGAGGTCATCATTATCTACATAAGATCAGCCAAGGGTCATTCTCATACTGGTTCGATTCTCATACATAAGCTCATTGAATGCTTTGGGGGTATATTACACCCCCAAGCACTATATATAGAGGTCATCCTCTACCTTGTAAAGGGATCCATAATTGCAACCCTAGCTGAAACTCTGTCATTTTACACAGTAGAGAGAGAAATCTTGAGAGATTGTATATGTGGCCATTAGTGCCTTCATCTACTGATATTACTCACACAGTCACAGTGGACGTAGTCCAGATTGGCTAAACCACTTATATACTAGTGTTCATCCTCATCTCCTCACCTCATTCAACTATATATTCACTCTTATATTGCCATTGTTCTCACTAGTTTGAGCTTGACAACACCTTACCTGGTGGTCCTATTTACAGCATCATCATCCTGAATCACAATGAATTTAGAAAGTAATTAGCAATGGTTATAAGGTATATGGTATTTGATAAATAATTGGAATTCATAGTCGTATTTGGGTAGAATTTGGGAAAATTATAGTTGTAGGATAGGATCCAATAAGTAGTACCATTACATTCTAAAGGGTATAACGGTTTAACTAACATTTCTGATGCCCCTAATTTTTCTAAGAAAATTCTTAATGCTCACTATTGAATTCTTTTAATGGTTTTCCTATTTAACCTTATTCAGGTACAATTCTAACAAAAGTAATTTCTTCTCGTAATCTAATGGAAATAATATACAATATAACAAGAGTACAACACGAAATACGATAGTAAAAAGATCAACAGAGAAGTGTGATAACTTTCAAGGATGAAAAATGGAATTTCAAATGAAGTAATTTATTCTCAACGGGAGTATAAATTGAATAGTTTAGATAAGAGAACCGTGCTTTACATAAATACTTATGGGGTATATTGTATACAACCCCTTCCTTAATCGCACCTTGATAATCCTAAAATTCTTAATGATTTTATCGGCCATGTAAAATCCAAATATCTGAATTAATCATATATCTAAAAGTTTTAGTTCAAGGATTTATTCTCGTAATCCCTATATAAATATCCTATCCTTACAAGCTACCACTTATACCCTTTAAATGTTTTTCGAAGGAAAGTCCTAATATCTCATATATCCATCATGTAATTTGGAGATCGATTTCTTCTTAACTCATGTCTAAACATCTTATCGTCGCCATCCTTATGATTTGAACAACATTCTTAATCATAATCTCAACCCATGTCCCTCATAGGCTAATTAAACATGAATAAACTCTAATATAACGTTTTCATACACTCATTTTTCTCAACTATGAGTTTTATCTTAAAATAATGCTAAACCATAAATAAGCCATCAATGCTTAACTAACTGAGAGATTTTTTAATGCTCAAATGTTTTACAACTGTAGCTAAAAAACACATCCTTATATAAGTCTTATACATCTATTTCTCCTGTTGCTCTATGTTTCATTCCTTCTAATAAGACCTCTCCTTGTTTCTATGTATCAATTGACTCCTACATCATTCATCATTACCTATAGGTACTTGTTCAAAATAATTATAAGGAAAGGAATCAACAAAGTTGCTGAGTAGATTTTAACTAATTCTATAATGAATATATATATATATATATATATATATATATATATATATATATATATAAAGGAGCACAGTTTTTTAAATCCCAAAATGTAAAAGAACAATAATGCTCCCGATTTTGCCATGTCTTCCACTCAACAAAACAATGGTTGTGATTAATTAACACCCAAATTTGGGATCTCGCCCGAACATTTGAGATATTTTGCCCAAATAAAAACACACCCATTTATTCTCTCCTCCCAAAATGTTATCTGACACCCTCTATCCCCTATCTAAACTCTTTTCTCTCATTATCCCTCCCTCCAAACGCATGACGATTCCTCCACCACCAATCTTCTCTCTCTCTCTCTCTCTCTCTCTCTCTCTCTCTCTATATATATATATATATATATATATATATATATATATATATATATATATATATATATATATATATATATATCATACTCCGTTTCTTGATATTCGTACATCTCTGTTAAAGAGTTTTTGAGGTCTAATAATATTTATACAATTGCAATAAAGGATTTGATTTTTTAGATTTTAAAAAATTAGTACTTTTGTGTGATTTGCAGTTGAACTATTTTGGATCTATTTTGTTTTAATTTCTGCTTTTACCTTATTTTCCCCCTCAACTTAGGTGCATTTGTTTTTCTCATATGTAGTGGTGTATTTAGTTGCTTTGAAAATGTAATCGAATCCTTAATTTATTAGGAATGTGTACTCTCTACTCTGTGTTCAAATTAATTTAGTGTATTCTTTGGTTCTAACACGTGTTTCTCAATTTTAGATTATTGGAGCATCAAAGGTGGTAATTAAGTTTTATTGGATTGATTACCAGGTATAATCTTTTGTCTCCCTCTATGATCTGTGTTTTTTTATTCTAGTTTATTGTTATGTTTTTCTTGGTGCCGATCATGATGGTCTAAGTAGATGGCTTCTCATTTTATTATTGATTATATAAAAATTAGGGGTTTCACTAAAATGATGTTTGATTTTATAATAAAACAACTGTTTGAAAAATTAGGACATAAATAACAAAAAAATAAGGATATAAATAACAGAAAACTCGATGGTATGTTTTGACTTTTTTAAAACCATTTTGTATTGTCTTTACTAAATTATTTAACAATCTTAATATGAGAAATTATATTTGATATTTCAAGAACGAATTTTTTCTCACTTGTCTTCATAGAATTTTTGGTAAGTTCTTAGTCCCATTGTAACTTAAATATTATGTTTTGATGATATATTGTACTATATGGAGGTTTATAGGTATGGATTTTTTTAGAAGATTTGTTTTTTTTTTGAAATTTGATGAGGGGTTTAATCAAATTTAGATTAGTGTTCTTTTAACAGTATTTTTCTTAATATGCAAATTAGAGTTGCTATTACAACCTGTTTTGCTTCAGTATATACACATTGCAGTACAGTTTCTCCTACTTATGTTTTCAAACGGAGTTTGCATGCTGTGTGTGAATGTAAATTGTTTAGGTTACATTAGTATGTTTTGTTGATTCAAACAGCCTCCAAATGTTGGTTTATTGGATATCTAATCTTATTCACAACAAAGGCTTTACACGAGCTTTGTTTGACTTCTCTTTATAATGTTGTTGGTTGTTGGATGACTTAAATTTACTCCTCTTAGTTGGCAATGTATATTATCTTTGCTTATTTTGTTATTTAACACTCTATTTAAGCTGTATAGATATTGATTTTACATTGTCATTTGTTTCCAATTTAGGTGTTCAAAACCAATAATTTTGAAATTACACCTAAACTAAATGCTCTTTGGTCATTTGTTTCCAATTTAGTTCTTTAGGTTTTGTAGGGAATTTTTTTCGTTCGCCAAATGGCAACCTGTGCCTCAGTGCACCTGACCGATGTGTGACCTTGTTATCTATGACATGAATTTTTAGTGGGGTTTCACATATGATGCATAGATCACTCTGATTTTTTTTTCTTTTGTTGCCTTTTTTTTTTAGTTTTGGTTCTAATGGGAGTTTTCATATGTCTGGTGAACTAGATTCACCTAGCACAATGGTTACTTCTTAAGTGGTGGTATACTAACTCACGACTTATGTTAGGCTTGATTCCCTAAAATTGATTTTTGGATTTCGTTGTTGCTTTTAGCGATTTTAGGTTATGGTAAAATAGTTAATTTAGTTTTATATTTTTTCACTCAACAAAATACGTGAACTCCCTCACTTGGTTCATATTTCTAACCTTTAATTTACCCTCAAAAATCTGGAATTTAAATTTTCCTACACCTTTGAATTCACCGCACAGTTATTTGTGTTTCTCTTTTAAATTCCTAAGTATAAAAAAATATACCCTTTATAGTTATCCCTATCTACCACTCAGCCTCAAAACCTGGTCACCTTCCTCCGTTTTCCCATACAAATTTCAACGTCCGAATTAAAGAAGAAAGAGGACACTGTAGCTCGAACCAAAATCATAGTCGCTCGAATGACTTGATCTGTCATTTGAACGACATCACATGTTGTTCAAACGACCCCTATTGTATTGCTTCATCTTCTTCCTATCAGTGTATTTCTACCATTAAACGTCGTCAAATCTCAAAATCCAACGAGCCCTATCTCATTAACCTCCACTGATTTAGCACGAGTTCCAGAACATCCAATCCTCATATATATATATATATATATATATATATATATATATATATATATATATATATATATATATATATTACTAATTTAAAGGGATCCGTAATCCATTTCGCATTTTCCACTATTTACGATATGTAACAATTAGATCTAGGTCAATAAATTAGATAACACAACTTTGATACAATTTGTTTTCCAAATATGGTTTTTCCAACATTAATTTCAGAAGATAAATTTTTGGGTTTTTAATACAGTTTATATTCATACAACCATGAACCATATTTTCCAACGATCTCAAATGGTGCGGTCTCGAAATATAATTCTATGAAAATTCTAAGCATGGAAATAACATTCATATAAGGATAACACAAATTGAATAAGAATGGAAATAGAATCCTTGCCTGGAATGGTGTATGGAAGCCTCTTTCCTCCTTCTAGGGTTTCCTTTTTCCTCTTCCCGATATTTCTAGTTTTCTCTCTCGTAACTATTGTTTTAGGTTTTCTATAAGGAGAGTGGGGGAGTGGTTTACCCCCACTTAACGACTTAATAAATGGTTAATCCCGAGTTGGACTTTACGCACTAACTCTGGACCCCCAAATGATCCCAAATATGTAATTTAATTAGGCCGATAACTACCCACCTCATGTGTGTGTGTGTGTATATATATATATATATACCCCGACATCATTTATAAGGGTCTAAAATACCCAAACGATCCACTAATGCCTCTCAAAGTGCGTTGTGAATATTTTTACCCCCAAATATATTTAATTGCAATGTAACACACCCTAATACGTTTAAAAATTTATAAATCCCTTTTAATTTATTCTCAAATCATTAAAGTCCAATTCTAAAATTTATAAATAATACTAAGTCCAATTACTCAAAACCCGGATGAACTAATTTCACAAAATTAATTTAATCCTTATTAAATTTTATTTTTTTCCAAAAATATACATGGTATTACGTTCTCCCCCATACATCGGATTTTCGTCTGTGGAATTCAAGGTAGCATAAAGTCATATTGTATTTGCAGCGTTAAATTATGCTTATACCCAATTAGTCCATACTCATATCCTATGAGACAAATGAAAAGGCTCATGCATTCCTTTTAGAATCACTGAGGTGCCCATATATTTCACCTTACATAAATGCACACATATAACATTAACAAATATGAATGCCACATATACATCTAATATGTACCATTAATACCAATCATATCCGTACCACAAGTATACCACCCTAGTATCCGACTTCTCTCAACTCTCGATTTTTGCCAATTTCGTGCGAGGGACGTCTCGCAAGAGAAATCCAAACAATGAACCCTCCCGATACACTACTATCCAGCTTAGTCAGTTATCGATGTCCATCGAACCAATGCAAAGGAAAATAAAAATAACCATTTGTGCTAATCAAAGAAATTTCAATATTTATTATTCTTCAAACCAACAACTTATCCCATTATAAGAGTTATACCAAACTCCTTTAGAGTCAACCGCTTTACCGTGATCGATATCATAATTACCACAATCTAGGTAGGACATTATATGCCTGTATTTACTTTATAAAGCATTTAATCGTTTATAAGCCTCCAAAGGTATACCCACTCTAATCAGGTCTACTGGTACCACTTTAATGACGGCGTCACTATACCAACATTACACACGATCATATACAATCTCAATAATCGAAGCTATCAATGTCCTTACTTATACTTTGTTGCCTACGCTCTCTAATACAATACTTTCCCAAATCTTATCACCACGTCATCTCACAAACGATTTTCTCTCGCGTAAAAGACTTTTTCTCCCACCAGAGCATCGCCCGATTTATTCCGTAAATTTAAGTTTATTCATGCGTATATACCTCTTTGAATTATTCAAAATTTTAAAATCACACTCACACGTTGCTTCCTAAAGCATACTCAACTTTCTAAAAGTTCTTACATGACCTAATTTCTCATTGAAATTAATCGCTTCAAAACTAGGCTTACCCATAAAATTTGTCATTATAATCCTCACAGCTACGGTGAACACCAATCCTAATCAATCTTGTCTTTAAGACATGATCATAACTCATAGTAGTCCACATAAAAATAATATATCCAAAGTAACTATAATTCCATTCTCAAAAAAAGTATCATACACCCGAAATAACTAACGAATGATACTAAAATAAACGTAAGTCTCCAAGTACACATGCGTGTGTATCCATACACCAATGAAACAATATTACTCCTCACCCCGATGGTCAATGTATAGTGTAGAGGGGTACACACTTGATAGCTCAAAGGATTGGGTGAGTAGGACCAATTGGCCATGAGGGACTCACCACGAGCACCACTAAGAATTAGAACATGCGCGAGGAGGGCCCTAGAAAGGGCTCCTCGTCCCCAATTTTCCAAAGTTCACATAATTAGAACTTGGGCGAGGAAGGCCCCACAAAGGGTTCCTCGCCCCTAACTTTCCCAAAGTTCACAGAATTGGAACATGCTTGAGGAGGTCCCCAAAAAGGGTTCATCTCCCCTAACTTTACTAAAGTTCACAGAATTAGAACTTGGGCGATGAGGGACCTAGAAAAGGCTCCCCGCCTACCAATTTTGCCCAAAGTTCACATAATTAGAAGTTGGGTGAGGAGGGCCCCAGGGAGGGCTCGTCGCCCTAATTTTCCCAAAGTTCACAAGAATTAGAACTTGAACGAGGAGGGCCCCAGAAAGGGGCCCTCATCCCCTAGTTTCCAAAAGGTCACAGAATAAGAGCTAGAGCGAGGAGGGCCCTAGAAAGGACTCCTCACCTCAATTTCTACAAAGTTTAAAGAATTAGAATTTGGGCGAGGAGGCCCCCAAAAAGAGCTCCTCGCCCTAATGGACGCCAAGTTCGAAGTTATTGAACTTGGGCGAGGAGGCCCACCAAGAAAGGCACGTTGCCCCAAGATGCTCAGATGTCACACACTTGAAATTTGAGAGAGGAGGCCTATTAGAAAGAGATCCTCATCTCACATAACTCGGAAAACAATAGAATAAATTATGAATGAGGAGTCCCACCACAAGGATTTCCTTATTACCAGAAATCCTTCTTCTTACAGAATAGAACCAGTGGGCTAGGAGGTCCACCTAGAGTGACCTCCTCCTTAATATTTGTTACTCACATGAATGTCAAAGCACTGACATGTTACTTTCTTGTACAGGTAGCCTAGTTGAGCAAGCAAAGCTCAAAAAGGCAAGTTAGGATCTATTGGGAGTTTTGGATTGGTGGTGGCTGAGGAACAAAGGTCAACCAATTAGCACTATGAGATTGAGAGAACACTAGTAGATAGACCCTAGAGGTCACCTAGTCCTTACACAATTCACATCCATTTATAATTTAAGTGATCAACCAATGGGTTGATCACATGAAATGAACAGTTTATAAAATTATTTTAGAGGAGGTAGTCCTTTATACTTCTCCCCAAGTTTGTAAAAGATTTTAGAGGAGGTGGTCCTAGACACTCCTCCTCAAATACATAAAAGTTTTAAGAGGAGGTTGTCCTTGAGCCCCTCCTTAAGTTTACAAAGTTTGTACAATAAGTTACCATTTTAAAAGATATTTGCCAAATCAGATATTTTGTCTTCAAGCGCTAACATATTTTCTTTTTGACTTTGGTCTACAACTAGTGGCAACTGTCAAAGGGGACAGGCAGATGCACATAGATAGGGACAAAAGGTACATTGCAGACCTTGTGACTCACCAACCCCCTTAGTTTTGGTGCCCAAAAAGTGACAACTCAGTCCTAGTGCCCAAATATAAATAGGAACCTTGGGTAAGGTCAAGTTATAATCATAACTCAAGTCATATCGTTATTCTGTCAAAATCACCTCAGATACCTATTGTTCTCTCCCTTCTCTCTTCTAAGTTTAGACCAAAATATTTTTCAAGGTGACATGAGTTTTTATTCAGTAAAAAAATGACCAAAATAATGTTCAGCAAACCAAATGAAAGCTAAGAGCCTACAAAATCTTATAACTTTGGAAAGCTTAAAATGCAAGCTTAAACATGAAATACTCAAGGAGTAGTCCATTAATTATAAAACTTAACTCCCATCCATTTTAGTCTCTTTTTCGATGTGGAACTCTATTGGTTTCAAAATGCATACAATTATGCTAGTGTTTTATCTGAAGAAGAATTCTCTAAAATAGAATAACGGACAATTTTATTTTTTTAAATAGTAAAAAAATATAATTTTGTGTTGAATTTTTTTATATGGGTTCTTAATACATTATGGTACCCTTATAATAACCAACATTTTCTCATCTAAAGGCTGGTCAGGCATGATACATCGAAGATGGGGCTTATCAACAATTTATACCATTCTCAGAACTGGAGAAATAAAAACTTCTTTAATTTTATATTAAAATCCATAATGAATAAAATTTCTTTCACGTGAATAATAAAGATTGAGTCATTGTACAATGTCCATAACATAAAACTAAATACAACAGATAGAAATAAATAATTGGGCTTATGCCTGTACAGATTACAGTATGAAATAAAATGACAAAAAGATTGAAGTACGACCTATACTAGAGTTAATAGAGCGAGATCTACTACATCCAGTGAAATTGCAAGCCTGATCCATCGTCAAACCTGCTTTCCCTATCATTTAACAATACTTGAGGGGGAACATTTATAATTTGGGTCAGAGCCCGAGGTGTGCAAGGATTCTTCGTTAGTAAATATGCAATTTGTTACTATCTTATACTTCACATATCCCCATCGACGCTCACATATAATGAGTAACTCACCTCTAATCTAGAAGCATTCCTACTCATATCCTCAATCATACGACAATTGTAAATTCTAATATTCAATCAATCATGTAATTAATAATCCATACAACTATGAAATAACCAAAATAGGGTACTTATTTCTGACACTCCAATTTCGAAATAAATTTCATAATATTAATATATCACAATTTATGTCAACTAAGTTCAAAATCTTACTTCATCATATCCTATGACCATTTCAATTTTCTTCAAATCATCTAATGATTAAATTCATAATCTCCGTCGTCAACCCCGTTAGACTATAATTAAGTTTCACTACATTAGATTACCAAATTATTATTCTCATTAATAATTGGTCACACAATTTCTCATTTTATTTACTTTTTGTCTACTTCCTTAGACTATCCAATTATTATTCTTTTTAATAATTGTTTGTCGCATTATTCATTAGGACTTATCTAGTCCTTAATTATCCACATCCTTTTATTAGCCCATCTTTTATCATCATTAAGCAATGTCTATATCTTTAGACTAAAAGGCACATTCCCATTATTATATATATATATATATATATATATTAATAATAATAATAATAATAATAATAATAATAATAATAATAATAATAATAATAATAATAATAATAATAATAATAATAATAATAATAAGATAGCATAGTTTTTGAAATGTCTAAGCACAATAACGGTCTAGATCTTGCCACATCTCCTACTAAAAATGAAGGGCTTAGATTAAATCTTCAATTTCCATTCAAAATTTGAAAATTCTAATTTCCCCCCACATTTCATTTCCCCCATTTTTACTTAAAACAAAAATTAATTTCCCCCATTTCTTGCTCTCAGCCCCTCTCTCTCTCTCTCTCTCTCTCTCTCTCTCCAGATTTCTCTTTCCATCTCACTCCTCTTTCTCAATCTCTCGCTCTTATCTTTGTTGCCCAACCAAGTGAGCCCCCCCACCCCCACCCCCACCCACAAACTTGGTTTTTTTGTTTATGAGTTTTCCAATTTGAAGGATTTTGGGTCTATAGATTTAAGGGTTTGGATTTTATTATGGATTTTACAGATTGTATTATTGTTTTTTGGGGGGTTTTCATGAGATTTTTGGGTTTAGGGAATATGAATTGAATTTTTGGTGTTGTTAAGATGATTGGAATGAAATTTAGTGTTTTTACACAAAATCTTGATGTGGGTAATCTGTGAATTTATGGATCTGAGAAAAGATTGCAACTTTGAAATATATGTTGAATTTTTCAATCTCCCTACATTGGTAACCTCACTCTCCCATCTCAATTTCTCTCTCTAAAATCACTTCGGTTTTGGTACAGATAAGGTAAACTCTCTCTCTCTCTCTGTCTCTCTCTCCCTCTCCATACTATTATCACTCTTCTCTTACTCCATTATCACCCAAATCCATTTTGTAACCATCGATTCAACACCTATCATAGTTAAGAGATGCTAATAAGTTGTTTTTGGTTTAATCTTTTGGTTCCATTTTAGAACAATAGATTCTTCATACAGTTCATATTGACTTTCTTTCCTGCAAATCTAATGTTGTTTTTTTCCTTTTTGCAGATCTAATAATTTTTTATCTCATCATCGATCATATAATTTCTCTCTCGTACGATAATTTTTTAATGAAATTTTCTAATTTCGGCTATTAATTGCAGATCTCATAAGTTTTGTTCAAAATTCTTCTAATTTCGGCTATTAATTTATGTAAAATGTTAGTGTGAATTGATGGATCTGCCTCATAGGGTCTACCTAAAATCACGTTTGGATTTGCCTCATATGTTCAAATTTAAGTAGCGTCTACCTAAACTCACATTTGGATATCCCTGTTTTTTAGTGTCTTGGCACTGTCACTTTTGGATTTTGGACTTTGATGGTGCAATATTGTTGAATAAGTTTTGATTCATATTCCTAAATTTGTATAGGAATTGCAGATGTTTGTGTTTCAATAGGTAGTCTATGTTTGAGAAATAAGCAACTCCTCAAGGATATTTCAACAGGTATCTATGTTTGATTTCATTCTTTTTATTCATATTTTTATTCTTTTTTGTGTTCTTATATTTTTTTTAAATTTGTACAGGAATTGTAGAGGTTTTGTACAATCAGGTATATCCCTATGGAGAAATGGGACACATTACTTTTTTTCGATTCTTCATAATTTTTTATAGTTGTCCTATGGGAAACCATTGGAGCAGTGACTATCAAATAGTAATATGCTACTAATCTCACATGGTTGGAGGCTTTATTTTTGCAGAACCAAGATAATTTCATCTTATATAAAGAATATTGAGAATTTATGTATATTATATTGTAGTTTATTTTTAGTATTACCAGTCTTGACCCAGTTTTAAAATTAGTTGGATGAATATTCAGGTACAATATTGCAGTTTTAATAGTTTATTTTTTTCGTATGTTTTAAGGAAAGGCTAGGCAATGGTTAATGGTATATGGGGATTGTCTCCAGGTGCTACAAGCTGAGAGGATTACCTTCATTCTTAACCATAATCATGAGGAGATTTTTGGTAGGGTTACTTCAAGGTATATGGGTCTGGTTATGGATTTTTAGTCTCACATATATGTTATGCATCTGTATGGTCTCACAGTTTAATTATTATTGTAGTTTGGACCTCTTCATATTTATTAAAGATGTTTTATTTGTAAAAAAAAATTGCCAAATCATTCGGTCTTACTATTTGCATGACTTATACTTCTTATGTTGTATTCTTTGACTTTTCAAATTATATTGACATTTGATTATTCATTTAAATTTTTTTAATTACAGGAGCTATGTTTAATTGATGTGAGTTTTTCTGTTCTCCTCAAGAATGAGGTATTGGATTCACAGTTAGTGTCGCATCCCCATGTATGTTTGACGGTGTCAAGTGTGAATACACTTGGGGTGTGTTGTGTACCCTTTCTTTTTATCTTCCAATTTGAAATAGTTAGTTCTACAATGTTTCATGTTTGGATAAATTTAATGTATGTTTTTATTTTAAACTTGAATATGATTTAATACTTTTTTCATCCAATATTTTGTATTTTTTTATCCTATGCATGTCACAGGTAAAAATATGAAGGAAATATGAAGTACATGAAGCTTTTGATCTGCCAATGAATTGTTTGATTTGGAATGGTTTTAATTTAGTAGATTTTTATTTGTATGTTTCCTTAATTTCAATTTTGGAGTCATTTGAATTTATTTTTTAGGTTAGTTTTCTATCATCGTTGTGAAGTGACTATTATTGTGAAACTATTTGATTGGAATAAATGTTGTCATTGACAAAATGTTGTCATTTTAGTTTTCTATGTGTTATCCCTCATATGCTATTATGAATCACTTTAACAAATTTATGTTGGTATTAATTCTTCGGCACCCAACAAATTTATGTCTTTTTCTGTCAGACACTGCTGGAACCCAATCAATGCTAAAACTTCCATATATAGCTCTATATTGAGAGACCTATATTTTGCTCGATTGGGATAAAACTGCCCCAGATAACTCTCGCAATGGAATTACGATTCAGGGATTCAGTTAGTCCTTTATATTTTTTCGCAACCATCAAAATAACTTGAATTTGATCTGTAATACATGAAATTTCATTTTTATTGTAACTCATCAGTTGAAAAGATTAAAACTACATTCGAAGTCATTTGTTGTGTCATTTTTGTAGCCCAATCAGAGGGCAAGTATACTGCCTAAAGAGGCAATCCATGTTTGACTAAAATAGTTTTGTGTGTGTAATCACTTTCATTCAAACTGATTAATGTTATCAAATTATTAAAGGAGAGGCACAGAAGATTGTAATAAATTATAGTGAACAATATTTAGAAAAAACAACTGATGTTTGGGCCTGCTGTTGAGTCTGTCAGATGTTAGAAGGAACTCCTTTAAGCCCAACTTCATAGAATGTTAGGAGCGCATGTGAAAGCTAGATTGTCCCTTTCTTGCTTGATTTGTAGAATTTTACGAGTGCATGATATTTTTTAGTGTGCGGTGGATGAAGCGTTCAGTATATATAAATTTATATTCTGAATTTTCTTAGCTTTCAGTTATAGAATCCTAATTTTATCATGTTCTAAAATGTTTTAAATCTGTTAATTAAATAGTATTATTAATTGTGCAGGGTAATGAAATATGTATTACAAGGCAATCCAAGGTTGTGATTACAAGATCGGCCACCAAAAATCATCATACGGAGTGACACTGGTATATTTCTTTCCTCTGTAAGAAGCTTGGAACTGGTAATATACCCCTGTGTTTAAAAAGCATTCAATTGTTTACTTTGTTTAGATAACAAAAAATCTATAATTTTTTACAACGAAACATATGGTAATAACTAAGGTATAAAAATCTAAAATTAATAGCTTCTTCAATTACCTTGCGTTGAACATGGCCACATGTGTTAGTGTAGCCACAACAATATCAAAACCACTGCCTCTAATATGTAGTGTAGCCACAAAAATAGCAAAACCTCTGCCTCTCATATACTTCCATTTTTATCTCAAATTTGTCATTAAAAATGATGTGTTTCTTTATTCTCAATTAGGTGTGTTGATGCTATGTGTAATTGAAAGGCGTTGAATGACGGATGTTTTCCAGCAGGTGATTTACATATTTTTATGATTTTTTTATTTGTGTTTATTTGTTATATAATGGAAGAAGAAGAAAAGTGAAAGTGGAGGCCAAGTCCCAAACCAAAGATGAGGAGGAAAATAGAAGAAAAAAAGAATGATATCCAGAAAACTAAGGGTCATGGGATCTTGGTCATGCCTAATTTTCTTCCTCCTCTACTTGGAAGTAAAATATGAAAGAATTTTTCATGTTGCAGTAGCAGCTGCAGCAATGACTGTTGTTGCATCTTCAATGGTGGTTTCCGCTGCAAGGACCACTACTGATTCAAGCCTTGATGTTGTTGTGGTTGCAACAATTGCAGTTGTCAGCAGCAGCGACAGCAATGACTGTTGTTGAATCTATTCAGGTTTGTTTTTAATCTTCATTGACACCTGGTTGATCAACTTCAAGTGCCATAATTATAATTATCAATTTATAGAGTAGGATTGAGAGGCCCACTACTAGCCATTAGTAACTAAAGCATAACAAACTAATTATTTATATTGCTAAAATCAAAATAATAAAATGGTCTTGATTTCTATCTTAATCTGTCTTTGAATTATCTGCCAAGGTTTTGGATTATTATCTTGGTGCTGTTTGGCCTTAATCATCTAATTGGGCATAAATAATTCCCCTTCTTCTAATTCTTCCACTACTGCATATTGGTCTGCTACTTTATCCTCAGGTTGACAGTTCTTGATGACATTTTTAGGACTTATCGAACACAACTTCTGCATCTTCTTGAGGCACTGCCTGAATATGCTTAGCTCCCCCCTTTGTGCATACCTACGGCCTTTTAACTGAACAATTATTAACATAATGACCTTTCTTAGAGAAATAAGTGCAGTATTTAGTATTGAGAGTTCATTGTGTACCCTTAAGTTTGGTAACACTTGCTTAAATTTGCATCATATTTTTTTCACAGCATGATTCATGATTTAATGCTTCTCAATGTCATTTTCAAGTATTATGATGCTATCGAGTGTTTTGAAAAGTTTTCAACTAATCCAGGATTATGTGTCCTACAACATGTTGAAAGAGGTATTAAAAAGTTGTAAATGTTCTAATTTTATAGGTTCTGCGGACAATTTGGTGGAAGAAGATTTGGTGGGTAGTAAATTGGTGGCCAACAATTTTTGCTCAGCTGTAGCTTATTCTTTAAAAAAATCATGCCCAAAACTGTTTTTTACTCTGGCAATAGTAAACATTTGTGTATAAATTTTTTTACCTTCCATTTTACTGATTTGAGTCATTTATTCAATTCTTGAATATGTATGTGCACATTGCTTAACATAGGTGAAATACTCGAAGCCAGTAGTTCACGAGCTAAAAACTTGAAGCAAGTAGTTGCAGAGCCAGAAAACTAAAAATCAATCATGGGAAAGGTTCACAGATCATTGTCTCATGCGGGGTAAGGTGAGACTATTTCGTCATCGCGGTTGGTTTCGAAAAGAAGAGAGGGCCAGACTCCTCAAAGATGTTGCTTCCCCGAACTGTCCGTGATGATGTTGATGCTGTTGCTGCCCCGAATTGCTGCTGCTACCACCACAAAACAAACTAGTAGCACCAAACTACTGCTTCCCCAAACTGCCGCTGTCACAAGTACCCGCAATTACATACTTTCAAAAATTTTGTCGTGCCTTCAGGAACGGGTATTCACTAGTATATATATATATATAACACAAGGGCATCTACCATTAGTGTATTGTTCGTGCTCTATCGACAAGTTCAGAGGAAATCCTTTATCCTATGCAAACACCACAAAACACAAACAAGTTGGGGGAGGTCGATATGTGGGACACCTGTATATGTCTCATACCCAACGGCAATACAGGAATGGTCAGCGCCAACACGTATCCCTCGAGGGTGGAGCTTCCAGGTAGTACCTATATGGCCTACACAACGTCAAGCCCACCTGTGCCGATGTGTGGTACGTGGCCCGAACACGTGAAACCCCAATTCAATAGTACGATCCACTGGTATGTCCACATAAATATATCATAGTACATATTATCATCCAATATGTATAAGTAGTTACTCTATAACAACTTTAATTAAGGGATATCTTAATCAATATAAATTACTGCATTCTAAGCTTAATCGTAACTTTTTAGTCAATTATTCCATAACTCATTTAAGCCATTATCCTACGACTATTTCCTGATTAAATATTAAGGCTCATAAAAATCCCTTTGGACTTAGATCATATTTTTTTTCATAATTTATTACTCTTTAAATACATAAGTATAGTTATTCCCCAAACTAACCTTACCCACATTTTAATAATCTTAACATATTTTTCTCGTCACTCAAACTTTAATCATTTCAGATTATTAATAATTATACATTTCTTGATACCTTTTCAATAAGGTTTATATGTACATATAAAAGGAGTCAACTAACGTGAAAAAGGGTTATATGTACATGTACAAGGGATCCTCTTATATAACTAAGTAGTATCACTCCAATATAATAACCAGGCTCATTCATTAGGTTCCTATGTTCACCCTTCAAAATTTATTACACAACGATTTCCACTATTAGGTCAAACCCCCTTGCCAAACTCCTGAAGTACTAGCCGTTACTACTCGAGTTAATCTCCCCGACTCTGAATTTAATTAATTACCTTAATTAATTTATTAGAATGGAGTAGCTCAACCAAACAGCCTGGACTCACTCCCTTGGCCCATATTATAACCATTTAGAATTTATCTCACAAATCCCGTAAATAAATTTTGGCACATTTATAAGTTTAATATCCTTTTAACACTTGATAAGCACCAAAAACTGTACATTTTATACCCTGAATAGACGTACTTTAGTTGCTAATTCTCGGGAATATGGGTCTTATGCGCTTAATTGTTCAATATGCAAGCTTAATATCAGTTGCGGTGTCAAAAGCTATATTTCGGAGCAATTTGTAGTTAAAATGGAGCAAATTACCAACCCCGTAATTCAAGGTTTCTATCAAATGGCGTCGTTGCCATTCTTGGGATCGTGAAGCACTTGGAGTGGATTTCAATTTGTAGTTCATTTATTTTTTGTACTTTATTATTTTTTGTACCATTTTTATATTTTTAGAAGTCTTGTATTAGGATTTTTATCATTGCTTGTATTGCGGTGCTTAGAGATACCTTTATTTTATTTTTCATTTTAAAAATTGTAATAATTGAAGACAAGTGTGATAGGGAAACCGGACAATGTAGAGAGAGGGCGTCCATTGGCGAGGATTTAGAAGCCTCTCTACCTTGGGTCGGTAGGACTCCCAGGGACGACTGAGCTAGGTGTAATCTCCCCTTGGACAACTCAAATTTTTTGGCACCCCACGGACTAAAAATCGTGGGAGGTACATTTCTTACACATTCGTACCTCTCCTGTTAGCGAGTCAATTATTGTGTGTACTTGTGTGCTCTTGTGTGATTTTATTCTCGCATTTATTTTTGAATGGTGTGATGAATTAGTTGACTAAGACCTACACCCGATCACTCACGAGAAGGGATTTAATCACCCAATTCACTCACTTACGATTGTGTGCTACCCTAGTCATCACTAAATATAAAATCTATTAACTAAGTAGCCCACTAGGACAAAATTTTTCAAAGGCAATCACTCAGATAAATTCCATGATTTTTTATCGCCCGCGAACTTAATTAAAATTTGACTACCCCTTTCACTAAATTTAAAGATAAAAATTGGCTATGTGCTAGTTAGGAAATTTTCTTGACTTGTGTGTGTGTCCAATTCCATTTTTCGGTAGTCAGGTTTTAGTGAGTTCGTGCAAATTCAAAGAGTCCATATTTTTTCTTCACCTTTTCTTCCAAATAATCCAAAAATATTTTGTTATATTATTTTTATAAAAAAATCCAAAAATATTTTCTTTCTTTCATTTTCGACAAATTCAAAAATATTTTCTTCCTTTATTTTTCACAATACCCCAAAAATAATTTCTTTCTTTCATTTTAGAAAAATCCAAAAAATATTTTCCTTCCTTTCGAAAAAAATTAAAAATAAAAAATATATATATTTCTGTCCTCATGGCCGAAGAACGTCCTTTACGGGACTACTTTTGTCATTTTTCATTGACACGCGACACGTGTGAGAGTGATCCCGAGCCGTCTCTTTATGAGATACTTAGTGGTTTCACCTCTCTCACGAGTGCCCTTGATACTCTTGACCCATCTATGCACGCACCTCATTTTCCATCACCCTCGCTGTCAAGTGTTGACGTGTCTCGTCCTTTGTTGTGCACCCACTGTTATTATGCCGATCACACGTTCCATGAGTTCCATTACATTCCATATCCATCTGAACCCACTATGGAACATGTGTATCTGTATGACACTGTTTCGGAACCCAGCTCGGCTTATTATCCCGATGTACCTAACCCCGAGTTGTGTGAGTACCCCAGTTATTCATGGAGGCTTGATCACCCTTCCACGCAATATGAATCCCAACCCGATGTTGTGGATCCTCACACGTTCCAACAGTCGTCATGGAAACCTTGTGCACCCGTACACGATCAGTTACCTTATTACGCACCGCATGAGTATTAACCAATTGTCCATCACGAAAGTGATCCTTTCGTGTATGATGAACTTGGCCCCACTCCCCACACTTCATTTCAGTATTCTCCTTATAGTCATGATCAAAGAGAGTTGTGTCCACATCACCCACCACCTCCACTCTCGAAAGCCTCTTGCAAAAGTTCATACTCGACCAAGAGCAAGCCACTCTAATTCAAAGTCAAGCACTCCAAAGTCTTGAACAAAGGTTAAATGAATTATAGTGTGTGAGAGAGTCGGACTTTCCCATAGATCCACCCATCGTTGAAACCGAGTGTGACGATGATGTTTCCTCTTGTGACACGGATTTTGAGTGTGACCAACCCTACCACCCAGAGAATCTCGAAGTTGAGACCATTCTATGGTCCGGTCCCTAAGTTGACACTTGTGTTAATTTATCCATCACTAGTGAGACTGATCATACTCCACCATGTCCACATGAACCCATCATTGCGGTTCCTATTCCCACTCCCATAAAATCCAAAAATATGCCCGAGCTTTTACCTTATGCCCTAATTGCATATGTCTCTGACATGCCCATATATTTTAGGTTCTCTCTGGCTACGAGTGCTCACCATTGTACCGAGATAGCATCTGAGATGGTTCCCAACTCTCTTGATATGGATCCTATCCCATCGTATTTGGCTCCCCTTGAGCTGAATATTGATGTTGATTCATCTATCTCGGATCTTAATGCCTCGTTAGACCCTTTCACCACATCGGATGGTGATACATTAGTGGATAAGTTGATCTCGAAATCACTTGATACCACACTCCCTCTTCATGAAGATATTGAGGATCATTATGTCCCTCCAAATGAGTATGTGTTCCCTACTCTAGAGATAGATCATCTTCCTCCATTATTTATCCCACCCGATCCACCATTTGTCCCACCTGACCCACCCATTATCCCTTCCATCCCACCACCTGGTTTGGACCTTGACTTTACACATTTCAAGTTTCCATCAACATTTTTAGATCCTCACCTAAAACCATACTCCACTTTCCACGAGAGTATTTTTGGTGCTACTCTCCACCGTGACACCGAGCTTGTTAATCCATGCACACCACTATCTTGTGGTGTTGAATTTTCCCATCGACAGCTCCCTGGCATGTCACGGCTCGATCATTACCCTCTCCCATTTATAGAATGGTCGTGCGATTTTTCTGAGGCCCATTCAATTTGACTTAGCAAACCATTTCGCCTCCCTCACCAACTAGAGCACCATGCTTATAGGGCCCTAGTTGCCCTCACCTTTAAGCTCAACAAGGCCCGTGGCCGATACCTCTTCACCCTTTCCACCCTCACCTTTACCCTAATACCCACCCACCCATGGTCCACCGATGCTTTGCATCGCGTGATGCATTTTGCTATACAAGTGCATTGACCACTTTAGCCTATTTCCAACAAGACTGGCGCTTCAGTCTTGTTTGGGGGTGATTCTCATCGCCCCAATTTTTCTGCCACCCCGTGCCATCATAGTTCTTATCCTTAGGGTGAGAATGGTTCGTTCTGGCTTAAGACATTAAACTTAGCGCTATCGGGAGGCAGCACGCGTTTCTTGTACTAGTCTCATCCTGTTTGGAGGTGGTGTTTCACATCACCCTATGCTTTATTATGTTTATAGACTTGTAACATTTTTTCTCTTATCATTTATTCAGGTTTATTCTTAGCTATATCTTTCCACTTCATTAGCGGTTGATTTTGGTAATCTCTTTCCTACCTTATGCTCTCAATTTTGAAAATCATTTCACTTAACATCGAGGACGATGTTCCTTTTTGTTTGGGGTGGGGAATTTTATCAAAATTGTGCCTCTTTTGAAAATTTTTGAATTTTAAACCTGATTTTTAAAATTTCATGCAGTTTCTTTCATCTCAATCATTGATGTGAATTTTCAATCATCCATCTTTCAAAAGTCTAGGAATCAAGCTAGATAATATTTTTTCTAAATAGCTTATGTGATACGTAACAAGGCATTTTGCACCATGAATTCCTAGACTCAACAATATTTGTGCACTTATGACGTCACCACGGTTTAGAGTTGAGGAGTACTACAATTACAAAGAGAACCTTAAGGATCACTAGTGGAGACTTTAGCTTGTGAGATTCGTTCCTTTCACCCTTTTAGAGTGTTATACGCAATCTCCGAGTCACAAGTTGATTCAACTTCCCTTAGGTCTGCGTTTTAATTGTTGTATGATCTCATTATTCTTGATTTTTGGCTTGATCACTGAAAATGACATCTTTTTCGAGTTGCAAGAAATGCGTGTTTTGAAATTTGTTCCGATCACTAGGATTTTCATCCATACACTTACCAATTTTCCATATACCATTTACCATTCACTTCCCCCATTATATTCCCATGCTCTTCCATATTCCCACATATTTCCCCACACCATCACCTATCATCTCCATATCATCTTCCATCATTTCAAATAAAAGAGTGTTGATTCAAAATGTTAAATGTCTTCATTATTGGGTTGAAAAGTGAGAGAAAAAAGAAGAAGAAAAAAAATGAAAAAAGTGAGAAACATAAAAATAGAAAAAATAGAAGAAAAAAGAAAAGAAAAATAAAAAAAAATAGAGGAAAGAAAAAAAAAGTTTTGTAGTTAGTTTTTATTGTAATAAAGACATTTTTTCTGTGTTATACACTCTTCTCGCTCATCCACCATCCATCATATCATCACCCCATCCTATTTCACTATCACCATCCATATTATCCCTCATATCATCATATCCTTCCCATATCATTTTCCCCTCACCCATTATCATCCATATTTTCCCATAGGTGTTCGGACAAATGAAAGTCAACGTGGTGAATAACTCGACGTTCTCACTATACTGATTAACATTATTTCATGAGATCAATTTTATTTCTATATGTCCGTTCTTTCTTATGTGTGTGTGAGACGTTTGAACTTGCTTACATTTACTCACCTCCTCACACACAAGAGTGATACACTAACCCTAGTCTCGAGAGTTCGTTTGAGAGAGATATATCCGTGAGATTTGAAGTTGAAGCGTTGATTCCGACGAGGAAATCTAGGAATTACTCTTATGATACTCGACCCTCTTTGACTGATTCACACCACACACGTTGAGTTCTAGGAAGGATGTGCCTTGAGTATTTACTTAGCTAAACTTTTTACAAATTCTAGCTTGTATTTCTGAAATCATTTATCCTATGATGGATTGTGCGATTATTTTATGTCTAAAAAGAGATTGACTGCCTTTCAATAAATTTTTGCAAATAAAGAATTTTTTGGGTATATTCCCTACAAACCCTCACGAGACACAACTCGTCCTATAGGGCAACCTATAGGTTTAAAGGCTTGTTGCACATGCTAAGTACAATCACAAGTGCCCACGAAAGTGGTACACTTTTGGTTACTTATCTTTCTATTTATCTCTATCTTATTGCTTGAGGACTAACAACGCTCTGTTTAGAGGTGGTGTGATAAACACCAAAAATTGTACATTTTATATCCCGAATAGACGTACTTTATTTGCTAATTCTCGACAATATGGGTCTTATGCGCTTAATTGTTCAATATCCAGGCTTAATTGCAGTTGCGGTCTTAAAAGTTATATTTCGGAGCAATTTGCAGTTAAAATGGAGGTAATTACCGACCCCATAACCTTACCCTAGCCTAAACCTACCCTAAACCCTGTGTGTTTTGTTTGTGTATTTTTATTATTTTTTAGATTTTTAGTTTGAGTCATTTTTATTTTTAGGATTTATTTAGAATTTCTAGGATTTATTTTCTATTTATTTTTACTTAGTATAATTTTATTTTGATTTTGATTTTGATATTAGTTTTTAGTTTTAGTTTTTATTTTATTTTATTTTATTAGGATTAGTTTTAGGAGTTTATTTTTAGTTTATTAGATTTTATATTTTATATTTTAGGATTTTTATTTTCATTTTTTATTAGATTTTTCATTTTTCATTTCTTTTATTTTATTATTTTAGTTTTTTTATAGCTTAGGACTTATTTTTTTAGTTTTAATATTTTTTTGTTTTTATTTTGTGCTACTTTTAGTTAGATTTTATTTTGTAGTTTTAGTTTTATTAATTTTAATTGAGTCTTTATTATTTTAGGTGTCCAAAATAAACACACACTCACAAACTTATCCTACACCCTAATACACACAAACACCTCCTCATCTACACCCTAACATTATACACCTCACACACACCCAACCCTTACCCAACTCATCTTCTTCCCCATACCTTTCTATCTCCTCACCATCTAACCTCCATTAACGAACACAAATCCACCAAACCTCTCTCTACTCTCTCAGCTTACCCAAACCGGTTTTGGCCCATACCCATTTTTCTGTCCCAAGCGAGACCTCCTTTCTGCCCCAGCAGCCATAGCCTGGCGAAACCTCCGGCGGAAAATCCCAAACCCCTCTCCGGCTGAAACTGTCGGCGGACAGACAACCCAGCTTCGATCCGACACGTGAACCAGATCCCAACCGCCAAAATCCTTCAACCCCCGTCGGACCTCCAACCCTCTACCGGCGCGACCTAGCCCCTGCGTATACATGCCGATGCCGTTCGAAATCGCCGACGACCAAACTAGCCCTCAACCCGCGGCTCCGTTCCAAATCGTTCCATCCTAAGCCGCCGACCTACTGTCCTGACCCAAACAAACCCATTATCCAAACTCATTACTAGCACCGGCAAACAAGCGGGCTGGGCTTATTATGGGCGGGCTGAATATGGGTCAGGCTTAATATGGATCGGGTTTAATATGGGCCAAATATGTTCTGGGTCGGGTTTGGGCCGGGCTGGCCCGTTTTTTTTTCTTTGTACACAAAATGAACCAATAATATACACAAAATGAAAAAAACAAAAATTGAAAACACACTTTAGCCCCGATATAAATACAGATCCGGTGGCTGTAAATGGACGGAGACCTTAGCTCCGATCTGCTGTAAATGATCTGCTCGACCTTAGATCCGGTGGCTGTAAATGGATGGAGACCTTAGCTCCGATCTGCTGGACTTTTAGCGCCGATCTGCTATAAATATTTTGCTGTAAACGGACGGCGTCACACTGCTTTGAGTCATTACCCATTTTCCACATTTAACACCCAAACCCATATCACCATTTCTCCCATTTAAGCCACGATCTGCATAAACTACAGACCAACAAAGACCTAAGTCAATTAATCCCATGTTCCTAATCAACCCTTTAACCCCTAATTCCCAAAATGCCCCCAACTACCACTTATAACCCAATTTCCAAAACTACCCCTTTAACTTTATCAGATTTTATTCCCAAATCCCCTCACCCACATGACCTCACACTACTCTTACCATTTCCATGCACATGTAACAACCCGAGGTTTTGGAGTCGACAATTTATTTATTTTGGGGGAAATAAATAATATTTTATTAGAGACATAATTAAATTAGCAATTGAGGTCAAAATTTAGAGTCGTTAGAAACAGTGTCGAATGTTGATTCTGAGGGTACCATCATTTCCGGAAGGGTCGAGAAAGTCGAAATGACTGTACTTGGGGTCTATTTAGGTTCCGAAATAATTTAGGACCGTTTGACTCGAATTAAAGTCACCGGGTCATTTAAAGTGTGTATTATCATTTAAAGATGTATACATTGGGAGACAAGGCTTAAAAAGCCTACGGGAGATAATTCTCCAAAAGAGAGAAAGAGAAATAGAAAGAAAGAAGGAGATAAGAAGAAAGAAGAAGAAAAGGAAGGAGAAAGGAAAGAAAAAGAGGATTTCCGGGCTAATACGTGATTGCAAGGCGGATTCAGACCCTACGAACCCAAGGCAAGTGATTAAACTTGCTAAATAATTGTTGTGTACCAATTATTGCATGATTTATGGATAAAATTTTGGGTTTTAGGTTTAAATTGATTAAACCTAACTTTTGGGGAAAAACCTTAGATTTGTAATATATAAATGGATTTAAGGATTTAAATTGGTTTATAAGTATTCTAGAATGGATATTAATGTTATGAATATGTTTGGGTTGAATATTTGTGGTTGAATGGAATTATATTGGGGTTTTTGAGAAGTTGGAGTTGTGTAAAAATGGAGTTCGTCCGTAGTACCTGTTAGGGCCGGTCGACCGCGTACAGAGGAGCGGTCGATCGCGCCTCCAGAATTGGGCATACTGACTTCGAGAATAGGAAAAATTAAGAAACGCGATCGACCGCGGTTTGGGCACCGGTCGACCGGTCCCCTGTTTTGAGTTCAAGTATGAGAATTTAAGTTATCCCCTTCTTCTTTGGGTTTGTATAAATGGACTTCCATAATCAGAGTATCATAAAGGATTAAGTGATTATATAAGGGGATTATAGACCTTAGAGTCAAAAGACGATATATGAGGTTAATTGACAATTGAAAGACTAAATGTAAATGTCGGAGAGTTTTAGTGATTGATGTTGAGAAGTGAGAATCTAAAAGAGTATATCAATTTGGGGAAAAATCCTTTAAGTATCGAGGTTAGTATTTGAGGAATATAGAATACCAATTGGAGATTTTGGGATTTTTCTAAGTGAGGAAGCCCACTTTTATTTGGGGTTTTATTTGGTGATAATGAATAAATTTCACAATCTGAGAATGAGAATAACTTAGAGATGCCGGATCTTAGGATCCAATCCCAAATGGGATAACTTTAAAAAGGTTCATAAAATGAATTGAACCCTATTATGAATGGAAAATGATAAATGCTATTTGATGGGCATATGGATATAGAAATATCCTTATTGATGATTGATTTGGGAGATATCTCACACAATGAGAAATGTTAATCGAGGTGCAATAAGATCTAGAATATCCTTAACTTAAATAGAATTGAAAGACAATTCATACTAGAAGAGACATGGGAGCTTCAAGCGAGAATTAGTATAGTATATACTAAGTGGGGTATATGTGTGAGTATTGACGGTTAGTGTATCAAGAGAGGGATATACTAAACAATGATGTTAATCAAATTACGCCTAAGAGCGTATAATGATAATAAATATGTTGTTGCAGGTATACCTTATAAAATGGTATATCTTTATTAGGTGGGATGTATGTAAACCTTATATGATGGTGTATATACATGTTAAGCATACCCCCTCCTTGCTATCATTGGGAAGTTTAGTGCGTAGAGGGTGAGCATTCTGACTAGAAAAGCAGGATGTGGATATTCCCCAGGTCATAGTCGTCCTATATGATCAGCAAATGACATTTATATATACATTTAATTATTTTGGGGGTGAGAGGTCCTGGGTATGTGTCGCTCTCACTTGTCGGTTAGGAACTATGACCGCTTCCCGGGACGTTGTGTGCGTGAGTTGATCACGAGGTGGGTGTTGTTGAACCCCACCAGGTGGCCCCAGTTTGCTACGTATATGGGCTGCTGGAAGATGATAGCATGTGAGCCTGCGTCCTTCGAGTTATAGCTCGGTTGGATGGTTATTATTGCTTGTGGTTGTATTTGGGTGTCAAGGGCATGATGGACCTCAACGACCTACATTGCCAGGATTAGTGTATCGGGGGGGTTCCTTGTTTGGATTTCGCTTCGGCGAGACGTCCCACGCACGAACCGCAGTGTAATGTTGGAACTTGGGGATAAGTTTAGTCCTTAATGCTCATTATTATATATACATATATATCACCTATCCCGACAATCGACAGTGCCAGGAGTAGTGTAACGGGGGTATTCCTTGTTTGGATTTCGCTTCGATGAGACGTCCCACGCATGAAACACCGTGTACTGTTGAGAATTGGGAATATTAATTAATTAAAATTGGACAATAATCATTTGGGTTACATGCATCTTGCATTGAGGTCATAATGAGCCCCGAGGATCGATACGATCAGGAGTAGTGTAACGAGGGGGTTCCTTGTTTGGATTTCGCTTCGGCGAGACGTCCCACGCATGAAACGCAGTACTGTGTTGAGAATCGGGAGGAGTTTAGTCCTTAACTCTTGATGCTAATAACTCATCTATAATAATTATATGTATGGTTTCATGCCTTATATGGGCATCACTGGAATATAAATTCTAGTAAATGAGATTGTTGATATATTGTGATGATGTGGACATGATTGGATCATGTAACTTTATATGTTCAACAAATGAACATTATAAAGATAACTATAACTATTAAATTAAAGTTAATGTATATGACTTATAAATTATGGGAATGAATGTATCGGGAAATAGGTTAGATGATTTTGCTTAAATACTTCTTTTGGGTTTAAGTTAGGATCCTCTTACCTATTTAGAATCAGTCATCCTTTTGGAGATCACGTGCATACGTTTAGTGCGCGCTTTAGATGAGAGGTGAGTTGAATTATTATGGAGAGTTCGATTCCAACTAAATCATGTAATAATGCATTTATAATTATTATGCATTTTAATACACTTGCTATAAAATGTTTTCCAAACTCGGGCTCTAACTCGTTTATATTTTCCTCCTCCTTGTATATATTGTATTACTTCAGGTGTTCCTCCGCAAGGACGCCTTTGATGTTCCTCCATTCAGGATTGTGGAGCTGTAGAAGTAGCAGACTGTTGTTGCACTTTGCTTTAGTCGATTCCTGTCTTTGTACATCTAGATTAGGATTCAGATTGTATATTGAGTTATTATTCACGTGTTGTAGATTAACACATTCATATTTCATTTTCACAGATTATTGTATTGTCTGTTACCCGACAGCATATTCGGGTATTTCATTGTTGAGATTTTGTTGTACAATGTATTGTACTCTTTCATATTATTGGAGCACGCACTTTTCACACATCATAGTTAGATGTATATTGTTGGTTATGTGCGATATTGGTTTCGTTGTTGTTGTTATTATAAAAGTTTTAAATTTTTGGCCACTCGCACTTAATGATTTCGGGTAGTTAGCCTTATATTATAGTGCTTAGTAGTTGATGTTGAGACTGTGCCATCTGAGATACCTGATTTATTATAGTATAGGGCTGGCCACCCGTTATTATTTGCAGCGGGTTGTAATAGGTGGTATCAGAGCATCAGGTTTTAGTGTCTTTAGGATCTGTGTGCGTTACTACGATCTTCCGTAAGCATTCTTGATGTAGAGCCTTATTATTAGGACTATTACATTCATACGTCCATATCTTTCTATGATTCGAAAATATTTGAAAGGCATTCTGATACAATTGTTCTTGTTTCAGATGCCACCGAAGGGAGGTCGTTCAGTCAGGGCAAATAAAGGGAATGCGCAACCCCAAATGCCTCAAAGGAACATGACTACAGATGATGTTGCCAATATAGTGGCACAAGCAGTAACTGTTTCCGTTTCTACGATGGCTCAGTAATCTGCCGCTCGAGCAACCCCACCCCATTTAGGATTGTCTTTATGGGAGAGAGTGAAGGAAGATTTTAGTAAGGGGCATCCTCCCAAGTTTGCAGGGGGATTTGATGCAATGGTTGCAAGTCAATGGAAAAATATTATGTAGAGGCATCTTCGTATGGTTGAGTGTAGTGAGGTGCAGAAACAATTTTTAGTCACCTTTAGGTTATCGGGTGCAGCTCTTCAATGGTGGGAGTCTGTCACCACATCTGAACAGAGAGATACTTTACCCATAACAACATTTTGGGAACTTTTTAATCGAAGGTATTTTCCTTCCCCTAATCGAGATATAAAGATTTTTCAAGGAAATAGAACTGTGGTGGAATATGAGGAAGACTTTTCTAGATGGGAAAAGTTAGTACCTGATGAGGTAAATACGGAAGAGAAACGTATATCAAAGTTTGTTCGAGGTTTGGATTGGAAAATCCGACAACATTTGTTAGGGAGTCCTAGGTTAGTGACTTTCGTCGAGGTAGTGAATGCGGCACTACTAAAGTGTCATGAATATCTCCTTCGTTCGCAAGAGGGTAAGAACTTTGGTGATTCGAGTTCGTCAAGTAAGTTTGGCAAGGAGAGTGCTAGTAATGAGAGTGCGCAGAAAGGATTTGCGGGTAAGTGTTTCTTTTGTAAATAAATAGGTCATAAAAAGAGAGATTGTCCTAAAAGAGGTAAAGGACCACAGTTTGATGAAATTTTGGAAGTGAACCCCTACAACAGATTCCAGGTTGCTTTAGACCGGGGGACTACGTTTGGGAGCCCATTGATGAGGATGGGCAATCGGACTAGATATGGGTGATGTAAGTTAATTTTCCTTAATAAATAGGATAATTACTAAAATGAGTTTTGGGGATATCGTATGTAAGATATTTGTGAAAGGGTAGAAATATAGCCCTATTGTGTATGTAATGACGTTAAAAAGGGAAATTTTGAGCAAGATATGCTCGTATTCTATTATTTTGTAAGAAGGATAGATAATTTTGCAAGGTGCTCAAAAAGATCTTTAAACCTTATGGTAAATGTAAGAATGGTAAGGGTGATAAGTAGTAATGATAAAAGCTACTTTTTTTATATAGTCATGATAGACTATTATGATGGTTGTATTCCAGATATGGATTTGCCTTATATATGGAAATATGTTGAAATGATGTAAGATGTTGTTTATGTTTGGAAGTTTGATTGTGGTTTGATGGGACGCAGGTAAAATTTTAGCTCATAAGTATGATAATATTTGTGAGCTACATGTTATATAGATGATGATCTAAAAAGACCTTGTGTTAGACATAAGGCATTTTATAGTATATATATATATATATATATATATATAAACCGTTTTCAAAGTAAACTATTTCTAAATAAAACCTTCGTCGGCCTTCGGGCCCTTTCAAAATGATTTTCGTAAAATTAACCTTTTCGAACTCTAGTCCGGATTTAACAAACTCTCAATCCCCGGCATCGCCTCATAGTAGTGTATTGGGAGGGTTCCTTGTTTGGATTTCGCTTTTGCGAGACGTCCCCCGCACGAAATTGGCGATTGTCAGGAATTGAGAGGAGTTATTTCTTTGGACCATTCAAATTTCTACTCTATTAAAATTTTAGTATTACTTATTGTTGGAATTGTGGAACTTGGAGGCAAATAAAGCCTCATTATGATGATTGTTGTGAGCATAAAGCTCAAATATAAAGGGTGTATGGGCGCCCTTATTGTGAAAATTGGTTTTATTTAACTCATAATTAACATAATAAAATGAATTTAAAATGAACTCGTCGTGGGAAGTTAGAAGTTTGGAGTTGGGATTAGCAAGATTGGGTATAGTAGGACTAGTTGAGCTTTGGAGAAATAGGCTTAGCTAAATTTCGAGGACGAAATTTTTGTAAGTGGGGAAGTTTGTAACAACCCGAGGTTTTGGAGTCGACAATTTATTTATTTTGGGGGAAATAAATAATATTTTATTGGAGAAATAATTAAATTGGCAATTGAGGTCAAAATTTAGAGTCGTTAGAAAGAGTGTCGAATGGCGATTCTGAGGGTACCATCATTTTCGGAAGGATCGAGAAAGTCGAAATGACTGTATTTGGGGTCTATTTACGTTCCGAAATAATTTAGGACCGTTTGACTCGAATTAAAATTATCGGGTCATTTAAAGTGTGTATTATCATTTAAAGATGTATACATTGGGAGACAAGGCTTAAAAAGCCTACGGGAGATATTTCTCGAAAAGAGAGAAAGAGAAATAGAAAGAAAGAAAGAGAGAAGAAGAAAGAAGAAGAAAAGGAAGGAGAAAGGAAAGAAAAAGAGGATTTTCGGGCCAATATGCGATTGCAAGGCGGATTCAGACCCTACGAACTCGAGGCAAGTGATTAAACTTGCTAAATAATTGTTGTGTACCAATTATTGCATGATTTGTGGATTAAATTTTAGGTTTTAGGTTTAAATTGATTAAACCTAACTTTTGGGGAAAAACCTTAGATTTGTAATATATAAATGGATTTAAGGATTTAAATTGGTTTATAAGTATTCTAGAATGGATATTAATGTTATGAATATGTTTGGGTTGAATATTTGTGGTTGAATGGAATTATATTGGGGTTTTTGAGAAGTTGGAGTTGTGTAAAAATGGAGTTCGTCCGTAGTACCTATTAGGGCCGGTCGACCGTGTACAGAGGACCGGTCGATCGCGCCTCCAGAATTGGGCATACTGTCTTCGAGAATAGGCAAAATTAAGAAACGCGGTCGACCGCGGTTTGGGCACCGGTCGACCGGTCCCCTGTTTTGAGTTAAAGTATGAGAATTTAAGTTATCCCCTTTGAAGAATCTGGAACCCCGGATGTTATTAATTTTAAACACAATTAAAAAGATTGTAATTTCCTTTTTATGTAAATCGATGCGGAAGCGGTGTGATGGTTCAACTTTAACACAACGAATTTTAATTTCCTAAACAAATTAAAATTACACCAAGTGAAGTAAAATTAATCAATTAATATATTCACTTAAACCAATTAATTAATCGAAGTCCTAGAATTTGCCTAAGTCATATTTATCAATATTAGCAAATTAGGCGAAACCAAATTTTAGCAAATGACTTGAATTAAATAAACTTTACCCAATATTTAATTTAGCACCAAATTAAATGAGTGTGATGATTTAAACCAAATTTTATCTTGAATTATTCTAAACATGCATTCTACGTTATTATGCAAGATAAAATAAATCAATCACACTACGCCGGGATGTACGAGGAAAAGCCCAAGACGGGAAACAACCTCGGACGGCCCTAGCCACAAATCCACTAGATACGGAATTACAAGTACAAGACAGATAGACTTACAACGCACGACTCGATCCCTCTCAAGCCTCGACGCTTCTTCTTGTAGACACCTCTTCCTAGCGGATAACCTCGGAACACCACCGCGGTATCGGAATCCACCGATAGGACTTTATATGGTCACCGTCACCCGAGCAAAGAGCTTTTCTCTAAGTGGGTAGAATCGCAACAAAACGTATTCTTCTTTGATGGATGTAGAAGTAAACCAAAACTTCTCTTTCAATTCGGTGTAGAGAAAACCGGTGCCAAACTCCAAGCAATTGATAAGTATATAAGAACTTGGAATAAACTCATTTGGGTGTAAACACTAGAGTGATGGAAATTTTTTCTCTAAAAATCTCACTCAAAACATGAACATTTTCCTAAACTTTTTTGCTCTCAAACTCTCTCTAAGAGATGAAAATAGATTGGAAAAGTTAGATTAGAAAATGTTCTTCCTGCACATATTAAAGACTGTAAAAGTTGGTTAAAAACCAAGTGGAGAAGTGGGTGCAAAACTGCCAAAAACTGTTCCCGCCTGGCATCTCGTTCAAACGACATTTCTTTCGAACGAAATCTCGTTCGAACGAGACTTCTAACGACGTTCCAGATTGAACTCGTTAGAATCTCGTTGGATATCTCGTTCGAACAGAAGGTTCGTTCGAACGACATATCGAACGACATGTTAGTGGCCTAATATGGGAACTCGTTGGCAGGTTCGTTCGAACGACATTTTCGTTCGAACGACAATCTCGTTCGAACGACTCTATCGAACGAAAAACCAGAAAGTTTTGGAAAATTCGATTTTAGCCCAGAAAACTTTATAAACTTATTTTAAAGTTTTATTTAATTCTTTCTGAAAATTAAAACATAGTTTTTACAAAACCTAACACCCAATAAACTTTGTTCCAAGCTCCTATATATATAATATTGCATTCATACCTTGGGAGCATGGAACTATGGTTGATGACGTAGAAACGAGGCACACAAACCGGCATATTTGATGAAGCTTTATACTCTTTGCCGCTACGTCTTCAACAAACACTTCATAGGCTTGAGAATATTACAATTAAATACTTTCCTATGAATAAATGTTTTTGTCCGGAATTGAGCCAAAACTATATATGGACTCAATTGGAAATTTGTGCCCTTACAAATCTCCCCCTTTGGCTATTCCGGGACAAAAACAAAAACAAAAATCCTAAAGGGCCGTCAAGCTCACTAGACACAAAAACATAACCCACCCAAACTTGACTCAACCCAAGGATCAAATGCTTTGCCGTTTAAACAATGCCACTTTAGAATAATCCTGCACACTTAAGCAAACTCATCAAATGCATAGGGAATATCAAAGTATTAAATGCAATTAATTAATTACTCCCCCTAAATTAATTCTTCCCTTTATCAAACAAATGACCTACTTAGAAAGACGTCTCCCCCTAAGATAAATCTCCCCCAAACGATAATAATAGGACTAGATACCATTTCTCCCCCTATCATTTCTCCCCCTTTTTGTTCAGGAATAGGCAAAGGATAAAGAACTAATAAACACGTTGAAGCTTAAAGTGTTAAGACATTAAAGCATATGGGCAATAAAAGCAAGGCAAAGACAAACAAATATCATATATATATAGATATAGATATAAACACACACATGACACAAAAATACAATAAGTTTGCACACTCGTATGGCAAAAATGTGTCATATGGAAACGGAAGTGTAGGGGTGTGAACTAGCAACAATTAAATTTAGACCCAAACACTTAAGAAACGTTCACGGAGTTCTCATTTGATTGCAAACTTCTTCACATTTAAATATAACCTCATGTGACAATATAGATTGAACTCAATGAACAAACATACACAATGCATACAAGCCTAGCATGATGATGATTCTACAAACCAAATAGAGTCATGACATTAAAGACAACTAGGATAAACGGACATTGTGCAGACCGTTGATATACCATCCAATTCTCCCTCAATAAGCATATATATTCTTTTTGAATGAATATATCAAACAAACATAGGCCTTGGCAATTGTTTTCTTTTTAATGCCAAATATTCTGTTTTTAGGCCTTTGGATCACGTATTTCTTTTAGATCCAATAAACGGTGGTTTACTATCGCAAAGGATTTAATTCATCCTTTCGGAGCCCTTCCCCATGCACATTTAGATATATAATTTTTTATCTCACACAGCTCACGTGCAACGGATTTTGACATGCACTAGTCCTCCTAGGTCATAGATATGTAGATGACTAGATTGGTAGGAGAACACCTCAAAAAGCTCAAATATAACATGTGACATTAATATTTCAAAAGAGCTCGTGCATGTGTGAAAAGAGTCATATAAAAATAGAATCCATTTAAACAACACAAAATCCAACTACTCCATATAAAACATGGTAAAGAACATTTTAAGGATTGAAAATCTAAACCAAAAGTTCTAGCCACGTGGGAGCGTAAAAGATGGAATACAAACACAAGTACATGCCACTTAAAGTGTGTCAAACTAAAATACACACATAAAAAATCTTTTTGTGTTTTTAACATTTTTCACCAAAAATAAATATATATACTCAAAAGAATAAACAAAAATCATTTGTATTTTTCATTAAGCTTAAATGAAATAAATAAAACACAAATGATAAACAAAAATCTTTTTATATTTTTCAATTAATACAAACACAAAATATAATACAAAAAGAGAAATAAGTCATAATTTCTAGCATGTGATATGAAATAAGGCAATGACTAGAAAATGACTAAACATGCATACAACTAGCAATGATATATAATATGAAGCATAAAAAGCTAGAGTATGCATAAAACACTAACACATTCAACCTTTAAATTTAGCAAGGGAGGTTTCATGTGATAGTAAATGAGAATCAACAAATCTTGTATCTAGCACATTTAATAATGATTTCCTAACCCATATAGATTTATATTTAACATGATGGGAATTAGGAAATAATGAAATGCTAGATAAAGATTTCATTGGACTTCTTTTAAGATCAAAACAAAATGACCTAAGGTGACCTTTCCTACCACAATGCAAGCATGTGTAAACACGAGGAATGTTACCTAAGGTGTGCCCCTATTTTAAGACCTTGGACAAAGTTGACCCTCTAAAACAAACAATGGTTTTAGCTTTAGCAATGGAAGAATTTGAGCATGATGTGCTAGAACCATTAGAACTACTACTAGAGTCTTCAAAATTATTTTTCATTTTTAAAATTTCGGACTCAAGTAATAAATTAGACTCCTCAAAATTATGGGACTCCTACTGTAAATTTTCAATAATTCCTAGAAGGTTAACACGTTCTCCCTCAATGTGAGAAAACTTGTCCCTAAGAGTCTTTTCACGATTTTCACTCTCTTTCTTGGACTTTTCTAAAATATTAAAATTTGAATGTAAGTCCATGAGCTTTTCATGAAAAATATCTTTTTGAGATAAGGAGATTTGCAAAGACTCAATGTGAGCTTTAAAAATAGAATTTTCATTTTCAAGAAATTTAATTCTTTATACAAATCTCAAATTTAATTCCTTTAAATTTTCGTTACATTTGTTAAGCCCATTTAATTCCTCTCTAAAATCAAAAATTTTATTTTCATTAAAATTAATCAAATTTTCATTAAGACGTCCCATTGAGAAGAAAAAAAAATATGAGAGTGATAAAAAATTGAACCACCTAAAAAGGTAAGAAAATACAAATAGCTGAAAAACGAATATTTAACGCGATAACTTAGCGCTCCGGCTCTGATACCAATTTGAAAGATCTGGAACCCCGGATGTTATTAATTTTAAACAGAATTAAAAAGATTGTAATTTCCTTTTTATGTAAATCGATGCGGAAGCGGTGTGATGGTTCAACTTTAACACAACGAATTTTACTTTCTTAAACAAATTAAAATTACACCAAATGAAGTAAAATTAATCAATTAATATATTCACTTAAACCAATTAATTAATCCAAGTCCTAGAATTTGCCTAAGTCATATTTATCAATATTAGCAAATTAGGTGAAACCAAATTTTAGCAAATGACTTGAATTAAATAAACTTTACCCAATATTTAATTTAGCACCAAATTAAATGAGTTTGATGATTTAAACCAAATTTTATCTTGAATTATTCTAAACATGCGTTCTACGTTATTATGCAAGATAAAATAAATCAATCACACTACGCCGCGATGTACGAGGAAAAACCCAAGACGGGAAACAACCTCGGACGACCCGAGACACAAATCCACTAGATACGGAATTACAAGTACAAGACAGATAGAATTACAACGCACGACTCGATCCCTCTCAAGCCTCGACCCTTCTTCTTGTAGACACCTCTTCCTAGCGGATAACCTCGGAACACCACCGCGGCCTCGGAATCCACCGATAGGACTTTATATGGTCACCGTCACCCGAGCAAGGAGCTTTTCTCCAAGTGGGTAGAATCGCAACAAAACGACTTCTTCTTTGATGGATGTAGAAGTAAACCAAAACTTCTCTTTCAATTAGGTGTAGAGAAAATCGGTGCCAAACTCCAAGCAATTGATAAGTATATAAGAACTTGGAATAAACTCATTTGGGTGTAAACACTAGAGTGATGGAAATTTTTTCTCTAAAAATCTCACTCAAAACCTGAACATTTTCCTAAACATTTTTGCTCTCAAACTCTTTCTAAGAGATGAAAATAGATTGGAAAAGTTAGATTAGAAAATGTTCTTCCCGCACATATTAAAGACTGAAAAAGTTGGTTAAAATCCAAGTGGGGAAGTGGGTGCAAAACTGCCAAAAAACTGTTCCCGCCTGGCATCTCGTTCGAACGACATTTCGTTCGAACGAAATCTCGTTCGAACGAGACTTCTAACGACGTTCCAGATTGAACTCGTTAGAATCTCGTTGGATATCTCGTTCGAACAGAAGGTTCGTTCGAACGACATATCGAACGACATGTCAGTGGCCTAATATGGGAACTCGTTGGCAGGTTCGTTCGAACGACATTTTCGTTCGAACGACAATCTCGTTCGAACGACTCTATCGAACGAAAAACCAGAAAGTTTTGGAAAATTCGATTTTAGCCCAGAAAACTTTATAAACTTATTTTAAAGTTTTATTTAATTCTTTCTGAAAATTAAAACACAGTTTTTACAAAACCTAACACCCAATAAACTTTGTTCCAAGCTCCTATATATATAATATTGCATTCATACCTTGGGAGCATGGAACTATGGTTTATTACGTAGAAACGAGGCACACAAACCGGCATATTTGATGAAGCTTTATACTCTTTGCCGCTACGTCTTCAACAAACACTTCATAGGCTTGAGAATATTACAATTAAATACTTTCCTATGAATAAATGTTTTTGTCCGGAATTGAGCCAAAACTATATATGGACTCAATTGGAAATTTGTGTCCTTACACCCTTCTTCTTTGGGTTTGTATAAATGGACTTCCATAATCAGAGTATCATAAATGATTAAGTGATTATAAAAGGGGATTATAGACCTTAGAGTCAAAAGACGATATATGAGGTTAATTGATAATTGAAAGACTAAATGTAAATGTCGGAGAGTGTTAGTGATTGATGTTGAGAAGTGAGAATCTAAAAGAGTATATCAATTTAGGGGAAAATCCTCTAAGTATCGAGGTTAGTATTTGAGGAATATAGAATACCAATTGGAGATTTTGGGATTTTTCTAAGTGGGGAAGCCCACTTTTATTTGGGGTTTTATTTGGTGATAATGAATAAATTTCACAATCTGAGAATGAGAATAACTTAGAGATGCCGGATCTTAGGATCCAATCCCAAATGGGATAACTTTAAAAAGGTTCATAAAATGAATTGAACCCTATTATGAATGGAAAATGATAAATGCTATTTGATGGGCATATGGATATAGAAATATCCTTATTGATGATTGATTTGGGAGATATCTCACACAATGAGAAATGTTAATCGAGGTGCAATAAGATCTAGAATATCCTTAACTTAAATAGAATTGAAAGACAATTCATACTAGAAGAGACATGAGAGCTTCAAGCGAGAATTAATATAGTATATACTAAGTGGGGTATATGTGTGAGTATTGACGGTTAGTGTATCAAGAGAGGGATATACTAAACAATGATGTTAATCAAATTATGCCTAAGAGCGTATAATGATAATAAATATGTTGTTGCAGGTATACCTTATAAAATGGTATATCTTTATTAGGTGGGATGTATGTAAACCTTATATGATGGTGTATATACATGTTAAGCATACCCCCTCCTTGCTATCATTGGGAAGTTTCGTGCGTAGAGGGTGAGCATTCTGACTAGAAAAGCAGGATGTGGATATTCCCCAAGTCATAGTCATCCTTTATGATCAGCAAATGACATTTATATATACATTTAATTATTTTGGGGGTGAGAGGTCCTAGGTATGTGTCGCTCTCACTTGTCGGTTAGGAACTATGACCGCTTCCCGGGACGTTGTGTGCGTGAGTTGATCACGAGGTGGGTGTCGTTGAACCCAACCAGGTGGCCCCAGTTTGCTACGTATATGGGCTGCTGGAAGATGATAGCATGTGAGCCTGCGTCCTTTGAGTTATAGCTCGGTTGGATGGTTATTATTTCTTGTGTTTGTATTTGGGTGTCAAGGGAATAATGGACCTCAACGACCTACATTGCCAGGATTAGTATATCGGGGGGGTTCCTTGTTTGGATTTCGCTTCGGCGAGACGTCCCACGCACGAACCGCAGTGTAATGTTGGAACTTGGGGATAAGTTTAGTCCTTAATGCTCATCATTATATATACATATATATCACCTATCCCGACAATCGACAGTACCAGGAGTAGTGTAACGGGGGGGGGGGGGGGGGGGGAGGGTCCTTGTTTGGATTTCGCTTCGGCGAGACGGCCCACGCATGAAACGTCGTGTACTGTTGATAATTGGGAATATTAATTAATTAAAATTGGACAATAATCATTTGGGTTATATGCATCTTGCATTGAGGGCATAATGAGCCCCGAGGATCGATACGGTCAGGAGTAGTGTAACGGGGGGGTTCCTTGTTTGGATTTCGCTTCGGCGAGACGTCCCATGCATGAAACGCAATACCGTGTTGAGAATCGGGAGGAGTTTAGTCCTTAACTCTTGATGCTAATAACTCATCTATAATAATTATATATATGGTTTCATGCCTTATATGGGCATCACTAGAATATAAATTCTAGTAAATGAGATTGTTGATATATTGTGATGATGTGGACATGATTGGATAATGTAACTTTATATGTTCAACAAATGAACATTATAAAGATAACTATAACTATTACATTAAAGTTAATGTATATGACTTATAAATTATGGGAACGAATGTATTGGAAAATAGGTTAGATGATTTTGCTTAAATACTTCTTTTGGGTTTAAGTTAGGATCCTCTTACCTATTTAGAATCGGTCATCCTTTTGGAGATCACGTGCATACGTTTAGTGCGCGCTTTAGATGAGAGGTGAGTTGAATTATTATGGAGAGTTCGATTCCAACTAAATCATGTAATAATGGATTTATAATTATTATGGATTTTAATACACTTGCTATAAAATGTTTTCCAAACTTGGGCTCTGACCCGTTTATATTTTCCTCCTCCTTGTATATATTGTATTACTTCAGGTGTTCCTCCGCAAGGACGCCTTTGATGTTCCTCCATTTAGGATTGTGGAGTTGTAGCAGTAGCGGACTGCTGTGGCACTTTGCTTTTGTCGATTCCTATCTTTGTACATCTAGATTAGGATTCAGATTGTATATTGAGTTAGTATTCAAGTGTTGTAGATTAACACTTTCATATTTTATTTTCACATATTATTGTATTGTCTGTTACCCGACAGCATATTAGGGTATTTAATTGTTGAGATTTTGTTGTACAATGTATTGTACTCTTTCATATTATTGGAGCACGCACTTTTCACACATCATAGTTAGATGTATATTGTTGGTTATGTGCGATATTGGTTTTGTTGTTGTTGTTGTTGTTATTATAAAAGTTTTAAATTTTTGGCTACTCGCACTTAAAGATTTCAGGTAGTTAGCCTTATATTATAGTGCTTAGTAGTTGATGTTGAGATTGTGCCATCTGAGATACCTGGTTTATTATAGTATAGGGCTGGCCACCCGTTATTATTTGGAGCGGGTTGTAACAGCACACTCATGTCCATTCCCAAAAATACTCCCATGCTCCATGTGCCTACTATAAATTAAGATGAAGACCTCATATGAAAAAAAAAAGTGATAGATAGATAGGAATTTTTAGAGAGAGAAAGTTTAGGGTTAGAAATAAATTAGGATAAACACCATTTTGTAAATATTTTTTATTTTTCTTTTTTGAGATTATTGAGTGATAAATGTGTGAGGATTAATTTGAGTGATTTTTTTATGTAATATTATTTGGATCACTCAAGTTGATGGATTATGAATTTCAACTCATGGATTGAAGATCAATTTAGCATCAAGAGATTGGGGTTTGATTGCTCTTTTCTCATCTCATTTATTTTATGCCTTTGATTATTAATTTGTCATATTTCATATCATATTAGGATAAATCCCCTTTCAAGGGGTGGGGTAAACCCTTATTTGATGTTATTTTATTTTTATTGGTTTAATTACTTGAAAAGTCCCTTTGAATGTTAATTTTGATGCCTTGCCCTAAAATTTACGCCTCGAGAGAGGGTAAATGATTTTCGAGAGAAAATCAAAATTCTAGTTATAATACCCATTTTAGATTCGAACTAGAGATAGGGGTTTCTTAAGTGGGGTATTATAACTTGAATTTCAACTCTAAATTTATTTTCTAAGTGTTACATAAATTTTAATTGATCGATCCTAGCGGGTGATTAATTAAAAGGAGTGTAAATCTATTTTTCTAGAGTTGTGGGGTGTTAAACTTAATTTTCTAAACGATTACTATTATAATTACATTTGCAACAAGTGTTGATTTGTAATTTTGATATTAATTTGGGAGAATTCAATTAATTAAATTAATTAATTAGAATAGAAAAAATTTGTGGTGTAATCCCACTCCTTGATTGTGCTCACAATTATTTACCTCACTTTATCTCTTATGTTAGTGTTAGACTTTATTTTCCATGCTTGTTATTTTCTAGTTAGTTATCATCATATCACATTTAGTTTAGTTTAGTTTAAATCATCACCTCACCCTATTGTTTTAATATTAAAAAAGCTAAAAAAATTAGAAAAGTGAAAAAGCACAAAAAGAAAATAAAAAGTGAATTATAATTGAATTTGTCTCTATCTTACCCCCTTGGAAGTGTATTGATACCCTTACTTACCTCTACACTTTGTGACACCCCGCCTAATAAAATACTGGGCGATCACTCCTATACCAAATTAAAATAGGAGTCACATATGGATCATTCTTTGCATCACTGTCGAAAACCAATTTAATTACTAATTACCTAATAGGTTGGCGTCAAAATTTTACTTGACTACTCTTTTTAAACTACAACTAAATTAAAACATCCACACAGTTTATATAAATGAAACTCAAATGAAATAAAATAACCGAACACTCGGTTCAAATATAATACAACCAAATCGAATGCCGCACTAAAAGGAGGTAAAAGAATAAATAAATGAAATTGGGCCATTGGCCTGAATATTTATACAATACCTCCTATCTAGATTACAAGGATAGAAGCGTCTATCGAGAACCTACATGCATCCACAGCTACTGCAGCCGACGTCTGACTCGAAGGAAGTGTCATCCAGGCGTCACGGTGTCTGGACACATATAATATATACATATATATATATATACATATATATATATATATATATATATATATATATATATATATATATATATATATACACACACACACACACACAACAAGAGAGGGAAAAGTAGATAAACGGGTCAAAGCCCGAGTGTGAAAAATATTTAGCAAGTGCATAAATGCTTTATTTTTAAAAAAGTGTTTTATCTCATATTTAAATTTGGTATCGCACTCCCATGAGATACCACTCACCTCTCTTCTAATAGTGCACACCTAGCACATCCCTATAAACATCCTAGTCAAGATACGCTGCCTAACTAATCCTTCATCAATCTTCTAACAACCCTAGTTATTCCAAGTACTAATGGCTAAACGTATCCCCAGTCTCAACACTATGCCATGTTCGTGCGTGGGGTGTCTCCCAGAGCGAAATCCAAACAAGGAACCCTCCATACACTACTATGCGGCAAGGTAGATCGTCGAGATCCATTAGACCCTCAGTACACAACGTATATACATACTATATAATGATATATATATATATATATAACATAATTACTTTAATATATATTTTACAATATACATTCGGATCATGTCTCCCGGACTGAGGTTTACTATATACACATACAGATCTATCTCGCGGACTAAGGATATTCTTTTTCATTTTTATCTCAAAACTTTCCATTTCCTTTCTTTTATCCAGGAAATGTATTTAAAAGTCAATTTATTTATCATAAAAATGCTTTTTCGTCTCATATCTTCCCATTTCCCTTCTTCCATCCAGGAAATGTATTTAAATCCATTTTATTATCATAAAATTCTTTAACATCAATAATGTCCCACATTATTATAAATAGTTATATTTCATATCATATAATGTTTCTAAGACCGCCCGTCCGGGTTTCCCCACTGTGCGCTCCCGTAAATGGCTATCATCTTCCAGGACCTATCAATCAAGACAACCTGGGATCCTACAACGCAAGACGTCGGGAAGTGGCCATATGCCTGCGAGAGAGTCATAACCACACCGAGAATTACCTCACCATCACAGAAAAACATATAATAATAGCTCATATTGTCGAGGACTATATTCACCCTGCATTCATTAGCTATGGGACTTCACCTCACGCGTGCAACTTCCCTTATGATAGCGATTTAGAGAGGTGTGTTCACATAAATTATCAATTATGAAAATCATTTTTCCATTTTGAAATCATTCACTTTTACATGCTCAAAACCATTTATTTCCAATGATGAAATACCAATTTTAGCATGTGTATTTCTTATTCTTCAAGTCATATTTTATTAATGACCTAAGACCCGAAGTGCCAATATCCTCAAACTAAGCGTCCGGGAGTCCAACACAATACCATCAATCAACAAAGCGAGTCTCACTCACTAATAGTTTCCCAATAATCCAAGACCTTGCCATTCTACCTTTTAACAATTCTTGGTTAACTTCCTATATCATATGGAACTTTAACCTCTATAAACCATCCTTAGAATAAACCCAATTAACCCCATGCTACACTACACCAAATTTGCTTAATTATCGCGGTCATTGACCTTGGCAAGTTCAACTTGTCAAGGTCAATGACCGTGACAATTTGGGGCGAGACAAATTTTTTTATCACGGACGTGTCACGGTCATTAACCGTGACAGGTTCGTTAGAATTGTCACGATCGTGTCACGGTCCCTGACCGTGGAAAGTTTAGTCACGGTTAATAACCGTGACAAATTGTCATGGTCATTGGCCGTGACAAGCCCGTGATAACTTTTTTCAAGGACTTGTTACGGTCAATGGCTGTGACAATTCTGGGCCGAATTTAAACAAATCTGTTGGGCAATATGGCCTTTGCCACTGCCCAATAGTATTTTTGTACCTGTTATAGTAACGTTGTACCTGTTCAAACATCATATATCCAAATAAACTTGAGATAATGCAAATATACATTCAAAATAGAAACTATTTAAGAAGAAACAATATCACCATCAATTATCTCAAATCTACAAACTATTTAGCTGGAAAAGAGATTTTGTACCGCGATGCCCGGGGACACCTCCTTATGCTTCCCTTCTCGTCCGAAGAGCCACATAAGTATCGAGCCTATGTGGCCTACTCCCGGGGACACTCTCTGTCCCCTGAAATGAAATAAAGTAAAATTAGTATCCGCTAACTTGAAATATAAATCGAAATCGAAATTGAAATTGAAATATTCATATAAATATAAATATAAATACATTACCTGTAGTTCCACCCAAATAGCTAACTTGATCTCATATGACACCTCCTTCCAACTAATGTACCCCGGGCAATCGTGTCAAATATAATTCCCTTCATATCTGAACATTAATAAATGCCATAATCCTATGGAGTTATGCTCTGCAAATTCCTTCCAACCGTTGTGTAGCCAAAAGTCACCAGTTGATGTTGTTAATTCCACCTTCCATATTTTCCCATGTTTTTCTAGAGGTTCCAAGTGGTGGAATTGACAACATCAACTGGTGATGTTTGGCTACACAACGGTTGGGAGGAATTTGCAGAGCATCACTCCATAGGATTATGGCATTTCTTAGTGTTCGGATAGACGAAGAGATTCAGTCTCCTCTCCACAAATAGGACAACCTAAATAACTATGTACTAATCACCTATAAAAGGTAAGAAGCGTATATTCATGGATTAGTATAAACAAAACCTCCACACATGCACACTACACAAGAGTGAAAATGATAAAGTGCAAATCAATTAAAATCATTAAAAATGGATGTTTCGGTACAAATTGGAATATTTATTACAAATTGAAAAATTGTTTCAAATTCGGGTTATCATAAAAAATGAATTGATATTCGGTAGGAGCAGCCAAGTCATTCACACTACTATTTAGACGCTTTGGCGCGTGTTGGACAATTGACCACGGCTCCTTTTTGATATACTCTGAGTAAAATACTTGCTTAACCTTTTGAAATGCACAAACAAACGGCTCATCGCTCACGTGGTCGTTGCTCTTCAACTTGGACAAGTCAACCATGATCAAATTTGTGACAGGATCAACTTTACAAGCATTTTTATCCTCAACTCTTACCCAGTCATAGTAAAATACAACCTCTTTGAAGCTTATATAATCCAATTCAAATATATTTTGGATTACACAATAGTAATTCATTTCAACTTCAACGAGGTTTTTATCTTTTGCGCTCGCTCGAAAGAAAGTAAGAGTCTTGTATGAAATTCCCGAGTTCTGTAAATTTTTACTTTCCTCTTACACTTTAGCGCCGAAAATGTAACCGTTCAATCGATACTTTTTGTACTCTTGTTCCACGAACAAGGGTCTAGTGGCTAGACAAGCAAGCCTTGATGTCGCATCACCCATCTTTAGGAACTGAGAATATAGATAAATTAATTATATTAGTGGTAAAATTTGAGTGTAATGTAACGTTATATAACGACTATTTTCATTCTAATTACCTCTTGTGTCAACCACATCCTAAATTCGCTGTTTGATTGTACCATTATTTTTCGTCTTTTATTGTTCTCACAGGCTTCATATTTTCTGCATATTACAAAATTAATCATGTATAAAATAATCTAAAATAATGTTAAATATTATAATAATCAAAACTTACTATCTCCATTCTTCGACATATTCATGTGTGTCAAATAGATAACGAGCTACTTGTTCATGTTGCAAACTCGTTAATTTCACTCGTTTTCCCATCACATGACCACCATCATCGACGAACTCATCAGTGTCATCAACGCTGGTCGAGCCAGGCATATATTCCTGAGTATATATTGATGACTCCATGATGATGTATTCCTCTGCAATTGATCCTGCAATGTATCGCGTATTCTTGACGTAATCTTTAAAAACTTTCATCAATCTTTCAAATTGATACATCCACCGATATCTAATTGGACCACAAAGAAGTGACTCGCCACATAGGTGTACCAACAAGCGAACACTTATGTCAAATAATGTTGGGGGAAAGTAATTCTCCAATACACAAATCGCTTCGGTCATCGCCAATTTTTCGGCCACTATGTGTTCTCGATTGACTACCTTCTCACACAAGAGGGAGAATGTAATACTAATTTTCATAATAGCCCTACGCAAATCCTTGTGCTTGGGGAAACAGTGCTTAAACAATAGAGGAACCATTTGCATGATCACATGCTAATCGTGGGACTTACACTTATGTAAATCATGAGTAGCATAATTCATAGTCCTTTGCAAGTTGGGCGAAAAAGTAGATGGGCCCTTCAAATTATATATTGTGTCTAGAAGCACCTTTTTTCCCCACTCGTCAAAGTAAACGCACCAGGGGGAATTATTTCCCTTCCCCTACTATCTTCTTTCAACCATAGTTGTGGCTTTAAGGTCTTTTCCTGCATTTTCTCCATCCTTCGAATGACTATCTCCAAGACAAGTGCCCACAATATGTTCAGCTAAGTTCTGCTCTGCATGCATCACATCCAATACATGGCGCACCGAGTTATTCTTCCAATAAGGCAAGTCAAATAAAATTGACCTCCGAGACCACGCCTTTCTTCTCTCAGTTTCATTCCCAGTTGGGTCTTCTTATGCTTGACGTTCTTAAATTTGGGATTCTTACCTGACATATTAGGGACACATTCAAAATATTTACTTCCAATTTCTGAACCCGAAAGTTGTCTCGGTGGTAGCTTATGTTCAACCCCGCCCAATAAAAAATTGGAACCTTTCTCATATCTGAAACTATGAGCTGGGGGTAAAAACCTCCTGTGGCGATGGTACACATTTTTTAATCTAGAGGATGGATGAAGAGATTTAGTCTCCTCTCCACAAATAGGACACCCTAAATAACCATGTACTACACAATCAGATAATGTCTCATAAGCTGGAAATCATGAATTGCCCACATCAACATATCTTTCAGCGTAAACTCTTATTTTCTAAAAGAGTCAACTGATTTCACACCCTCTTCCCACAACTCATTTAATTCTTCTACCAAAGGAGCCAGGTAGACATCAATGTCATCACTTGGTGCCTTTGGCCCAGGTATCAACAAAGCCATCATCGAAAATTCAGGTCTCATACACTGTGAAGGAGGGAGGTTGAGTGGGGCTAGGATCACTGGCCATACACTCTGATTGGTGCTTAGATTTCCAAATGGATTGAAACCATCTGTTGATATAGCCAAACGAATGTTGCGTTGTTCTCGAGCAAAATCGGGATACTCAAAATTCATCCTCCTCCAGGTAGTAGAATCAATAGGATGACACATGATATTGCCCCTACTTCTGCCCTAGCATGCCAAGTCATTGCCTCTGCAATCCATGGTACTGTGAAAAATCTCTTTAATCTAGGCCCAACGGGAAAATATTTCAATACTTTTTGAGGCACTTTTGAGCTTGTGCCTTCCTTACTAGTAGATTGGACATATCTAGGTTCATCGCATACCGAAAAACGATCGAGTTTTTCATACTCCTTTCGGTATAGTATGTAGTCATACACACAAGCATGAATCGATTTATACTTCATTCCCAAACCTTTCAAACTGCTCTTCATAATAGCATAGCTATTTGGAAGTGTATTCAACTTAGGTAATAAGCCCTTCACCCATTTCAGAATTCTCGTCATGCTATTGCCAGACAAACCGTACTGTATCTTCAAACTGTGCAAACCAACCATGGCATGTAAAGTTGTTTGATCTTTCTCACAGCCAGAGTATAACGGTTGGGTTTCCTTAAATTTTAAACTTTGGTAGTCATCGTCAAGTTTTATCGTGTTATCTTCACGAGAACTTGAATATTCTACATCATCAGTAACCTCATTCTCCTCTGCTTCATAAACTCTGTACGCATCATCAACTAAATCCTCTAACATATTATGATCTATGTCGTCCCCTTCTACATCTATTCTACTTGTTGAAGGTTGTTGTGAAGATTGGTCGGGGACAAAAGGAACTTTCAATTCACCGTGAAAACTCCATAATCGATAACTATCTTGCATACTCGATCTTTACGACTGTAGTTCAACTGTTTTCCACTCAAACACCTTACCATTCTTACACCTAGCACACGGACACGAAAACTCTTCGTCATTATGACATCTCTTTCCATATTTCACAAATTCGTTAGAGCCTTTGCGAAACACATCCCCCATTCCATTTGTCTCACCCATCCACTCTTTGTATTTCGGATATCCCACCACAGCTACCACAACTAATCACCTATCAAAGGTAAACAAAACTTAGATTTATAGAATGTTTCATTTAATTATGTCTTATTTATATACAAATTCAATTTAAAATAGAAAGTTATACTTCCTCCATCTCCTCTAAAGGGTGAGTGGTCCTATCCCATTCAAGACAGCATTTTTCTGTAATATACTTAACAGCTCATGCACATTGTTACGATTTCAAATAAATTTGATAGCATATCCCCGTAGTTCTCCAAGTACACGTTGGAGGAAATTCTGCAGTCGTATCTTAATGTTCTCTGGGTACATACCAGATTGACGAGTGTGAGTGTTATTTCAATTGATCAATTGAAATAACAGTAACACTTGTCAATCTGGTATGTACCCAGAGAACATAAAGATACGACTGCAGAACTTCCTCCAAAAGTAACAACTTTAAGCCACTAAAAATATTATATAGTCTCAAACTGTCCAAACGGGACAATTCGAGAGATCTCATTACAGGGGTAATGGCTCTCGAACGGGTCTAAGGGCTATTGAATGCGTACGCATAAGAACTAGAAGGCTAGTATCTATGCGCACTATATTTAATTTCAAGTATATTTAATTATCATACTATATATATATTGTTCGATATACAAATTAATTTTAAAAAAAAAGTTGAAAAATCCCACCCCCATATGGACAATAATCCAGTGTTCATGCCACTTTTAAAACTAACCGACCCAACATTTACTAAACAAAATAATCAAACATCAATGTCAACATCAAATGTGTATCCCGTACTCCTTCTAATACATCTACTCAATTAATTCGTTTCATCAATTAAACTAACAATTAAAGTATATTTTATTAATTTACTAATTTACAATGAGGGGAAATCCTACTTTCATACGAAATGGGCACTATTTATTAATTTACTTTCATCTAAAACTATACAATTAAACCTATAGAATTTATTAATTAACGCTATACAATTGTTAAGATTGCCCCACCACACACACACACACACACACCACACTACACCCCCACCCCCTGGCCCCCTCCCCCGCCACACGCACACAACTGACACCCCACTCCACCCCCTTCCCCCCTCATCCCACCACACCCCCTGCCCCCTCACCCCACCCCCACCACACCGCACACACACACACACAACCCACCCCACCCCCTGCCCCTTCCCCCACCACACATATAGACACACACATACACACACATATACACATACATATACACACATATATATACACACATACACACACATATAGAAATGAAATAGAAAGAGAGGAAAAAAAACATACCTTAAAGAGAGAGAGAGAGAGAGAGAGAGAGGGAAAACCAAAAAACGGTGGGAAAAAAGAAGCCCGGGGCTTTTTTTACTGAAGAAATTGTCATGGTCGTGTCAAGGTCCTTGACCATGACAATTCTTTATCATGGTCTTATCATGGTCAATGACCGTGACATTAAACGGGTATTTGTTGTCACGGTCAATGATCGTGACAAGGGTGGACGACAGAAAGGTGACATTTTGGCCATTTTGGTGTAGTGCTAGTCTAGGATATTTGACTCCCTAACATAATCCCACAATACCCTAAAATTAAATAGGTTGTGGATTTCTTTCCCACAAACCCAAGGACTACATCTAGTCCAAACAATCATTTAGAGGACCCCACCCTATTTTAGGAACCCCAACCTCCTAATTTCTCAATTATTCTATTTTCCTCGAAAATATAGTTTTAGTGTCACAAACATAAAACACTCACTCGGTTACCATAGATTCCCTCCATTTGATGTCTATTTACTCTTAAAAGATTACTTAGTTTCTTTCTTAAACAATCTCGAATCAATTAAAATTGGAATTCATCCCATCCAATTAACCTTAGGAAAAATTGTCAAATTTCCTAAAGGGTCGATCTATCGATCCCCTACGCTCGCTTGATCGATCATGACGGGCAGCTTCTTCTTCGAGAAGTTGTTTCGGCCATGAAAACTTCTCCCAAGATTTTATCTCCGCATCCAACATCCTAAAACCTCAACCAACTACATACACGTATATAAAATGAGTTCTAAACATCCTAGAACCCAAAACCAACAATTAATTTTGATTAATTTATAAGTTTCTCCGATTAGAAAATTATTGGGGTTTATTCGTTTTAACTCCCTAAATCCATTTTATCCACGAAAATCCAACATAAAATATTTAAGGGTTTGTTAATACCAAACTACGATATGAGATTTATTCTCAAAAGTAAATAAAGCAAGTAAACACTTTCCTCGTGGATAAAATTCGACGATCCCGAGTCGAGTCCGGCGGAGTTTGGCCCGAAATCCCTCTTCTCTCCTTTTTTTTCTTCCTTCCTCTCTCTCTTCTCTCTTTTCTTTCTATTCTCTCCCCCTCCCCCTCTTTATATAGGGAGAAAAGGGTTTATACCCCTTAAAACCCAAAAATGACTCGTTTACTCAATTACGAGTTACTTTTACTCTAAAATTTCCCGAAACTCAATTTCGACCATGGGACACTCTTTTCTAACTATCTCGACCATTCCGAGACTCACCGTGCAGTCGAAATTTCCATTCGAGGTACTTGACCGTAATTCACTATTTTAACTCAACACAAATAAATGCGGTATTCCCATTAAAATATTATCCTCTGTCGCTTTACCCAGCTGCGACATATAATTAAAATACTCCGACTTATTTACTTAATCCCAAAAGTAAATATAATACACATCGAAAATCATTTAATCCTTAAAAGCTCCAAAAATTACTATTCATGATAATTTCTTAAATTCCCAATTTGCACTTAATTATTAAATTTAATTTTCCATAAAAGTACGGGTTATTACATACTTCCCCCCTTACAACGGAATTTCGTCCTCGAAATTAAGATATAACCAATACTACCATCTCGACATACTCTTCAACTCTATATACTACGTCCTTTCTATCTCAGGCGGTATATGAAACCAACTTACTAAGGCACCCCTACTCCTTTTTAACCGGTACCTCTCCGCACAACTATCACCAACGTCCGACACTTACACACTTTCTAAACAATAGGCCTTATTTCCTCGGTATAATACTCATACATGGGTCTTCCCAACTCGCAAAATCCCATCCTTCTCAAGGTTAACCAGCTAATATTTCTATATCGGCACCATTAACTCCACTAGCTTCACTGCCCAAAAATTCTAAGATCGAAGCGTTCCAAACTATGTGAAATAGTTCTATCCTAAATTGTGTCCCTGGTGCCCAAGACGTTTCTCAACTCCTGAAATTTGCTCGGTTTCATGCGTGGGACATCTCGCAGAGCGAAATCCAAACAAGGAACCCTCCCGTTACACTACTCCCTCGCATCGTCGGTCATCGAGATATAACGGCCTAAGGCACACTAGCGGGACGTCCTAAATCCTACCTCGCTAACCTATTTACACCTTTCTACTATTCTAACCTTCCACTTATACGAAAAGGAAATCTAACTAACCGAGGTGTCAAATCTCTGTAAAAGCGTTACGAACATCATACCCAAAACATATTTCCTCTAAAATTTGACTTTTCATTAAGGCCTAGCTATAATCCTCAAATCAATTTCTCTAAGTCCTACTTCACCCACCCACTTGTGGTAAGAGAACCACTTTAGTGCTTTTCCATAGCACAATATTTCCATAAGCATACCATCATTATACGGCTCATAGTCTATAGTGTTTCCTCCACACTATATGACTTATCGACAAAACCAACTTCCTTACATCCTATAACATCTCTCCACTCCCGACGTCGTTAAGGTTCATGCATGGAGCGTCTCGCAAGCGAAATCCAAACAAGGAACCCCTCCAATACACTTCTACTTAACTTTGTCGGTTGTGGAGGTTCGCTAACTTCAAATATGTAACCGGGATAACCCTATCCCCACTCTCAACAAAATATGGCCTGAACTCCCATCTCTAACCAGGAGCCACACCACTAAGCGCTCGCACTACACTCAGTCCTTGCACAATCAGTAATGAGCTTAAACTCACAGCTCAACAATTAACTCTGCATACCTTAAATCATGCCTATAAGGTCGCCACGCACTCGACTCATGATAATGAAACATCTGCTCACCAAAGTTTCATCTATACGTATAATGAAGGCAAACTCAACCTGTTTCTAGGTGAGATATCGCAACAGCAACTCATTCCACCCTGGAACTGCGGACACGATAGTCTTACCGTCATTAGCCTGATATCGCTCCGAATAACAAATATCATATTCTACTCAAGATAACACTACACTTATATAACACACACCAAAACGAGTAATACCAATCTGATATACACTCAAAATACTAACACCCGCTCTTCTCCGGGAATGAAAGAAAATAAATTCCCGCTATCGCGAAAAAACACATAAAAATATACTCCATAACGTTATCGATTCTATTTGTAAACTCGTATCACACACGAATCTGGAGCTAATAAAACACTATGACTCAATCTCATCACACATAACAAGCCTCCTTCAACTGAGGTGAAACTCATAACAACAACTTCGCCTATCACCTTAGCAACTCCAAAAGGTTCCTGGACTTAATACACTTGTCGTAACTGAACAAAAAATTTCTTTAATCAACGCCCCATCTGGGCACCCTACTCTTGCCCATTAACTCCCACTGGGCAATGACTAACCGTATGGTTCTACACTGAACATTACATCAGTCCCCATCTCGGGTCACCCTCACCCTTTTAAGGTTATCAGTATCTTGGACTCCATACCCGTGATCCTGATAATCACCTTACTGGTTCCCCTTAACTTCTTCATGAAAAGGAAACTCCACCACTCCCTGCCTCATGTTGTCCTCATCACGGCCTTCCTTGGTCACTCATCCTTAATCAACACACGAACCTTGAACGAGCGCGCAAAAGATTTACTATAATTTTATAATATGGCAGGAGAACGAAATCTCACAAGAGGAATTCAATAATCCTAATCATAAGGCTCTATAACAATCAAGAGCAACACTGAAATCATAGTACGTCCGCACAGATTCCTAAGGACACTAGAACCTGATGCTTAGATACCATTTGTGACACCCCGCCTAATAAAATACCGGGCGATCACTCCTATATCAAATTAAAACAGGAGTCGCATATGGATCATTCTTAGCATCACTGTCGAAAACAAATTTAATTACTAATAACCTATTAGGCTGGCGTCAAAATTTTACTTAACTACTCTTTTTAAACCACTACTAAATTAAAACATCCACACAGTTTATATAAATGAAACTGAAATGAAATAAAATAACCGAACACTCGGTTCAAATATAATACAACCAAATCGAATGTCGCACTAAAAGGCGGTAAAAGAGTAAATAAATGCAATTGGGCCATTGGCCCGAATATTTATACAATACCTCCTATCTAGATTATAAGGATAAAAGCGTCTATCGAGAACGTGCATGCATCCACAGCTGCTGTAGCCGACGTCTGACTCTAAGGAAGTGTCATCCAGGCGTCCCTGTGTCTGGACACACACACACACACACACATATATATATATATATATATATAATAATAATAATAATAATAATAATAATAATAATAATAATAATAATAATAAGTTATCTTGGTTTTTGTAAATGTACACATTTTTAACGGTCTAGATCGATACCACCTCCTTACATATTTCAATGGTTGAGATCATATGTACTTTCTTTTTACAATCCTACCCCTCAATTATTTGGTTTCCCCCCCCTTTTTATACTCATCAAACATACACTTTAATTCAAAAACTACGGTATTATGGTAAAACACTCACTTTACCCAAAGAACCCCACCATTTTTCTTTCTTGATATCTCCCCCCCCCCCCCCGATTGACTTCATTCAATCCTCTCATACTCTTTTCCCTCTCAAACCCATTTTCAAGGTGGCTTCAATGGTGAAACTCTTAGAGAGCAAGAGAGAAAGAGAGGAGTTCGATGGCAGGAACAGGTACACATTTCAACCTTCGACACCAGGTATGTGATTTCTAAATTAGGTTATTAAGTATGTGATTTTTTTCCGATTCTTCATTTTCTTTTCAGATATTTACATATTCCCTTCCCTTACCAGGAGTAAGAGTAAGATATCTTGAAATTCTTAGCTTCCACTGTGAATACCAGTATGGCTGCATTTGTTTGATGCCTACTTTTACGATTTTTTTTCTTCTCCGTCCCCAATAACTAACAAATGCTTTATTTGTTGTTTTTCTTTAATTAGTTTTCTGGTTGTTAGTTTGTTGTTAGAGTTATTTGAGCCATATTAATTTGGGACTTACGCCATCATGTCCACATTAAAAACTATTTTAGTATTTCCATTCACCAATATCAAAATGGGGATGTATATACACAATAGCATAGTAATTGAGATGGTTCCTATCAGAAATAATTAAGAAAATGATGATGATACCTTTTTGATTTACTTTTATGTTTGTGATTTTGGTGAAACCTATTTGATGAGTAGGGACAATATTTGAGTAAATTTTGTAATTTCTTTGAACCAAATTGTATAGATAATTATGCATTTATTCATTATTCATTATGAAGTAGAAGTCTTTTATGTTTTTGAAGTTTAGTTATTCATTATGAAGTTTAGTTATTCATTTGTTGATTATTTTTAGTCTTTTATTTCATTCATTTATATTTTGTCTCTAATATATGCTTGACATTGTAGGTGTTTCGTGCTTGAAACCAATTGTGAACACTTAGCTGATTGAGGTATACGAGTGACAAACATAGCTTGCGTGTAAAACTATGTGAATTTACTCTCATGAATTGTTATTTATTTTCATAAATGGTTGCTACTTCATTTGTTTGTCTATTGTGTTTTGAAATTTGAAGGCCCATTGTTTGACAAAGTGTCCAAGTAAGATGTGAATGTAAACACATAGGCACCCTATTTATAAACACATAGGAATATTGGATTTTCAATATAGGGGTATGAGAGTTTGAGTTTCTGTAGATTAGGGGTGATGATCGGAGTATGAAGTCGCGTTCGGATTCGGACTTTTATTTACAAATTTGGTTTCTATTTTTGTAGTTAGTGTAAAAATGTTAATGAATTTAAGTCAGTCTATGATGTAGTTATGTCATGATTTTTTTATTCATTTAATGATTGTTTGAGTGACTCGATAAGCAGTATAATTAGTTGGAATTAATGCCCACATACCCGACTACATATACGGTAAAGTCGTACACAAATTCTTATATGTCTGGGTGGGTTTCGAGTAGCCGAAAAATTGGTCAACGTTACCGCGAGTTAAATGTGAATTTAGTTGGGTTATGTTTCGGTTAGTTTTCGACACGCCTTCTTGAGTCGGGACGACATTCGACCCAATTGACATAAAGTTTTAAAGTTTGTCGAGTCAATTTCTCCATAATTAGCATTACAATTTTAAAGTTTGTGTCCTACACTTATAATAAGTATAGGAGTGAAAGCAAACAATACTAATGGGTTGAAGGTGATACTCCTTCAATCATTACTAATGGGTTAAAGAGATTAATCAGACCTATGTGAAGGTGATACTCCTTCAAAATGCTTGATAATATTGCCTAATTATAACATACATTATTTGTTTCATATTTGTTAGAAGTTTTATCATAATGAAGTTTCATATAGACACCTTTTACTTTCATGTGTTGAGTCAAATGCCATATTTTTGGTTATCTGGTGGCCGCAACCACATATTCATCTTTCCAAGGTAGAAATTTGTAGTTATTATACTAAACCATTTGTTTTCTCAGTAGTGGACTATGATACAACTTAGTGACCCTATACAGATTGGGGAATTCTATTTAGAAACTCATGTGATTTACTTTTTGAAAAGATTAATGATAATAACACATCTATGATATATGATAATAACATATAATTCAACTACGTATGGGCTAACATGTGTTCATTCTAGTAGATATTTCATAGTGCCGATGAATGTTCACTTCCTCAATGTTCTAAACTACATTGGATGGATGAACGGTTAACGAGTTTTTCAAAGGTACGTCCTTGATTTGGAAAGAATTGCAGGTAAGAATTGTGTGTTATTGTGATTTGCGTGTTATTATGATATCCTAATGTTATTGTGACTAATAGATATGCAGACCTGCAGAGCTGATTTTAGATCAAGAAGCAGTAAAGAGGCTGGGGTGTTCAACTAAAGTTACAAGGAAACTGTTGGTAGCAGTGGCTAATGTAAACAAATTGATCAGCGTCTCAAAATGGTCAATACTCATATGTAAAATATGAGGTAATGAATTTGAAGTTGAGCTCAGTGTTCTTGAGTTACCTGATTGTGATATGGCATTGGTCTTTTCTATCGATGCATCTTTTATAATAGTATACTACAACTTGCATAGTTTCATGTTGGATTGTTGAATAAATTCCCAAATCAAGGATTTATACCTATTGGTACTGATGCAGGGACCTAATTGTACACTATCTTGGAACTTTATCGCACTTTTGACTTGATATTTAAGGAGAATCTTGATGGAGGGAGACCAGTGAGTGATAAAATATCTGGAGTTTTTGACAACGAGCTTCATTCGGCGTGAGGAAAATCATTTCAGAGGCAAACGGTTACCAACCTCACCTGATCGCACCCGAACAAGGTTATTGACATCTTATTGAAGGGGCATTAAATTTATTTTTATTGTTGAAGATTTGTCTTAGATTTTAAACTCCATGAGAATAATTTCGCTTAGCTTCTATTGGCCTACACTTGATTTTCAAATAAATTTACTTGCACAACTCATTCTGGACAGTTGGGGCTATCCAATGAAGACATGCCTATCTTTTGGGGCTGACTTCCTTGCACTAACACCATTAATTATTTCTTAATTCCTTTGTCTATTTTAATCTTTTTTATATTATGTTTGGTCTATATTATTATTGAGTATTTATTTATTTCATGATTCAGAATATCCATCTATGTTTAGCCATTGAATTCTTTGGTTAATTTTGTATTGTTGGTGATGTAACAATTTTTTATTTCTTTTTTGTGGTTGTACATATGACAATCTTCTAAGAGTTTGCAAGAACACGGTGACGATGATGATCAAGAAGACGATTTTGTTATAAAAAAAGTAGCATAGGAGGTGCAAGACAACTGCTTTATTAATGACAGATTTGCAAGATTAATGAGCAGCACAGAGCAGTAAAGTGTGATAGAAAATGGACTGAGCAGAAAAGTGTGATGGAAAAGGGACTGAGAAATCAAAACACTCTGCAACGGAGCGGCATAGGAGGTGCAAGATTATTGATAAATTTTATATTTTGAGAGGGATCATTCCTCACAGTGAATAAAAAAGAGATAAGGCATCATTCTTACTTGATGTCGCACTCCGTCCTTAATATATGCAGCGGGTAAGTCTCAAAACTGAAAACACTCAAATGGATTTCTTAATATCTGCTACACCACCAGCCACCACGAATCACCACGACTCCGAAAACATTTCTCAAAACTAATTTTACCGATGAGAAGAGATTTCATGGGTAAGTTTTCCTTTTTATCCGTAATATTGGGTTTTGATTTTGGTGAAGTCAGTTATGTAGATGAGATTTCAAATGTATTATTGGAGAAGAGTGGTGTATATCATAATAATTCAATGCTTTTACAATGGCATGCTTTAATTACAATTGTTAGTAGACACTGTACAACCTTCATATAGTCTCATAGAGGCTTAGAATGTAACATACATTGAGTCAACTTCACAGAGGTTCTCTCTATGAAGTGTTACAATATGTAGGCATACAACGTGGTTTAAGAACTGTTATTGTGACATTCTAAATTGATATGTAAGACTGATCATCTATGGGTCCTTTATGAATTTGTTGGTATTCTAGCTTACTATTTCTATACAGCTTCCTGTTTGCTATTTCCGTACAGATCTTCACATTGTAGACTTTGATGTTCATAGTCAGGTTGTATTGCATCCGTGGTCTAAAATTAGGATGTCTTCATAAAGGAAAGTGGGACTAAAAACCTATTATTGCTTTTATTGCCAGAGAATGGGACATGCTGGAGCCATATTATTGGGTGGAAAGGGTACACCACAAGATAAAATCAAGATGCTCAGGGAAGCTGGTGCGACAGTGGTTGAGTCTCTAGCAAAAATTGGACCTGGAATGCATAAGGTCTTCTCTTACTTTTGAGGTATTTCATATCTCTTATGACCAGTTATGGGCTAAATATGATATGTGGGGTGTGCACTGGGTTCCCACTAAGTTTGAGATCTCTCTCTTAGATTGCAACATTTTTTTACTCTATTTTTGAAAACTCTAATTCTTTTCTATTCATCTCACTCCGATGAGTATAAAGGAATATGGTAGAAGCCATTGGGTCACCACTTAGGCCTACTATATAAACACAAGTTGACTAGGCCTACTGCAGCACTTAGCCATTGCTTATATGTGATGAAGTAGTGCTACTGTCATTTTTGGTAACGTCTTCATGTTTTTTCAACTCGAATACTTCCCGAATTTAATGATTTATCACCCTATCTTAGTTTGCTACAACAGAATATACACAATCTTTTTTTTACTAATTTGAGAGGATTGCAATTCATTTTAATCTCTTTATTTGAATATGTGTTCCAGCAAATCCAATCCAGTGAAAAATCACAAGTTGTTTTTTGTAGTAAAAGCAAAAGCCTTGATCAATATCAATATTCAACTTCACCCACATTTCATAAATCTTTTCTTCCTTTAGCTGCTTCTATCGATGTTGTTCTCTGGGTACATTTTTTACAGCAAAAGCTAGATTCCTCTCGGTTTTATTCGGATTAGAATCAGTTCCTGGCCTTGAGTTACCTCAAACCTATTTCCTCAATCGTTTCAATTAAGAAAACTAAAAAGATATTCAGAAAATGATGCAAGATTCAAATATTCTCCCATTCTTAAGCAGTTGCCTCAGCAATCCACTCGAATCAACCGTGTTAGGTTACATATGAAAACCTATTCGCTCAACCCCATCCACTCCTACCCCCTATTCTTTTAGTGTTCATGTCTTTATGTGTAGGGGTTTTTCACCTGCCTATTTTTTTCTATGTTTATGTCATTATTGAGACAAGATCTGAGATGGCAATTGTGTGATATGTTTGTTTGATAGTGTCATTGTTAAATGATGAAAATTAAGGCATCCCTATCAAAAGGGAACCCCAAAAAATCTCCATGACTAGATGGTATGTCTGCCTTTTTTTTCAAAGAGATTGGGATATAGGTGAAAAGTTCATGCAGAAGCACTGAAAACGTTTGCAAAAAATGTTGGAGCAGAATAACTTCGAGATAGCATACACAAGCAATCAAGGATTTTCACATTGCTAAGCAGGCCAACCACATTACATTGTTATTAATGCCATAAGAGTTCAAATATTTGAATCAAAAAATCCAAAATAAGCCCCCAGTATAAGAGTTCAAGTTTGCTGATGGAAGTATAATGCCATCAAATCTCTAGAGTTTGTAAACTTCATTACCAAGCACTACCCTAAAACTAATGGGCTTCCATAAGAATGACTGAATATACTTCAAATATTCAAAACTAAGGTTATATCACTAGATCACTCAAGTAATAATGTTAAACAAAAGTTATGCATTTCATTTTACTAAAGAGAAAGTACTGGTTTAAAAATCAAGATTTATGAATCTTGAAACTCCACTTAAATCTAGCAGAACTATTTGATAGAAGTGCTTAAAAAGACCATCATAGGGCCTAATTAGTAATTAGTTTAGGTTTGATAAAGCTTCCCTCATAAATTTTTCTATGGGCATTTAAATTAATATATATAATATGTACCATCATTTTTATCATTTCAAAATCTTGACACTTCCAAAACAGCATGTTTCGAACCCTAACAAATATGAGCTTATGTCCTTTTTCCCTCTCTATATTCACAGCAATCAAAGATTGTTAAGGCCTAATTAGATGAGGTATACCAAAAAAGTTCACAAATTCAAAGAGATTTGGTTAATTTAATTTTTCTATTTGTTTGCCTCACATGTGTTTTAGAGATTAACACGCCAATCTATCACTCTCACATATGCACACCTAAATCTCATCGCTCTCCCATCTCAAAATAAAGATCGAGAATACATGTTTAGTGTATATTGGTTTGTGTACGTGTTTTATTCTTTTTATTAAAAATTTTTAGGCCTTATTGTGAATTTGTAAGCTACCCCTGATTTGAAACCAGATTTTAGTTCTCAGCGCTCTTTTATGTTTGTTATAGTCTATCAATTCAGCTTATTTTTTTATGGTGGAGCATGCAAGTGGTTGCGGTGTGAGAATAAAAGTATGTTTCTTTTGTTCTAATTACATGTGTTCTAATTATAGTTGCATATCTTGTACAATTTCATATCCTTAAATGTGTTCTAATTACAATCAATTAGAACACATGTAAGGATATGCAACTATTGAAGATGTACACAAAAGAAACATACATTCATTCACACATCACGAATGCTCCATATTTCCCTCTCTATTAACACTTTATGAATATGTAGATTTGTTGACAAATGACTCATATGACCAAGATTCAGAACGACATATGTTTCAGGGTCTCGATAGATATGGTCTTTTCTATTCTTTAGATATGATATTGGTTGTTTTATTTTTCTCACATTTTTTAGAATTTTGACATAATTTTTCTATATTGCTTGCATATACAGTTATTTTCGGTCAAAATTCTCCACAAGTTGTTGTCTCGAGAATCTCTAAAGCTTTGAAGGATGTGGCATACTCATTCAGCGATGATGAAGAAGAAAAATATCCGTCTAAAGCCCTTGGACCTAAGTTGGTATATATGTTATTTTTGTTATGAAGTTTGTTTTGTTGAATTATTTGTTAGATGAATTTGAGATCATTTAATATTGTTGGATTTGTTTTTATCCCTTAAGAGGGTGGTTAGTCTAATAAAGAAAGGAGACTATGTCCAATTTTTTTAAATGGACACTTTAATAATTAGTGGCGATGTCAATCCAGTTGATGAATATAATATATTTCATGTCTTATGTAAGTTTGTTTGATGAATTTAGATTATTCGAATGGTTTTAGACAATTTGTTATTTGTTAACCAGGGTAGATAGTCCTATAAATAAGGAGATTATGACCATTTTTTTTATAATTACACTTTGTTTTGTTTTGTTGGGGAACGATATTTTTGTCGTTTCGCGATTACGAATTTTGAAATTTCTTTATCGGTTCGCGATTACGTACTTTGGACAATTTTCGTCGTGCCTTCAGGCACGGGCATACGCTAGTATATATATAGCAATAGAGGGAAAAGTAGATAAACGGGTCAGAGCCCGAGTGTGAAAAATATTTAGCAAGTGAATAAATGCTTTATTTTTTAAAACATGTTTTATCTCATATTTAAATTTGGTATCACACTCCCATGAGATACCCCTCACCTCTCTTCTAATAGTGCACACCTAGCGCATCCCTATAAACATCCTAGTCAAGCTACGCTACCTAACTAATCCTTCATCCATCTTCTAACAACCCTAGTTATTCCAAGTACTAAGGGCTAACCTTCTCCCCAGTCTCAACACTATGCTATGTTCGTGCGTGGGTTGTCTCGCAGAGCGAAATCCAAACAAGGAACCCCCCAATACACTACTACGTGGCAAGGTCGATCGTCGAGATCCATTAGACCCTCAGTACACAACGTATATACATACTATATAATGATATACATATCATACTTACTTTAATATATATTTTACAATATACATCTGGATCATGTCTCCCGGACTGAGGTTTTTAATATATACATCCGGATCTATCTCCCAGACTGAAGATATTCTTTTTCATTTTTATCTCAAAACTTTTCATTTCCTTTCTTCTATCCAGGAAATGAATTTAAAAGCCAATTTATTTATCATAAAAATGCTTTTTCATCTCATATCTTCCCATTTCCCTTCTTCCATCCAGGAAATGTATTTAAAGCCATTTTATTATCATAAAATGCTTTAACATCAATAATGTCCAACATTATTATAAATAGTTATATATCATATCGTATAACGTTTCTAAGACCGCCCATTCGGGTTTCCCCACTGTGCGCACCCCTAAATGGCTATCATCTTTCAGGGCCTATCAATCAAGACAACTTGGGATCCTACAACGCAAGATGTCGGGAAGTGGCCATATGCCTGCGGGAGAGTCATAACCACACCCAGAATTACCTCACCATCGCAGAAAAACATATAATAATCGCTCATACGGCCGAGTACTATATTCACCCTGCATTCATTAGCCAGGGGACTTCACCTCACGCGCGCAACTTCCCTTATGATAGCGATTTAGAGAGGTGTGTTCACATAAATTATCATTTATGAACATCATTTTTCCATTTTGAAATCATTCACTTTTACATTCTCAAAACCATTTATTTCCAGTGATGAAATACCAATTTTGGCACGTGCATTTCTTATTCTTAAAGTCATATTTTATTAATGACCTAAGACCCGAAGTGCCAATATTCTCAAACTAGTCTTCGAGAGTCCAACACAATACCATCAATCAACAAAGCGAGTCTCCCTCACTAATAGTTTCCCAATATTCCAAAACCTCGCCATTCTACCTTTTATTAATTCTAGGTTAACTTCCTATATCATATGGAACTTTAACCTCTATAAAACATCCTTAGAATAAACCCAATTAACCCCATGCTAGTCTAGGATATTTGACTCCCTAACATAAGCCCACAATACCCTAAAATTAAATAGGTTATGGATTTCTTTCCCACCAACCCATGGACTGCATCTCCTCCAAACAATCATTTAGAGGTCCACACCCTATTTTAGGAACCCCAACCTCCTAATTTCTCAATTATTCTATTTTCCTCGAAAATATAGTTTTAGTGTCACACACCTAAAACACTCACTTGGTTCCCATAGATTCCCTCCATTTGATGTCTATTTACTCTTAAAAGATTACTTAATTCCTTTCTTAAATAATCTCGAATCAATTAAAATTAGAATTCATCCCATCCAATTAACCTTAGGAAAAATTGTCAAATTTCTTGAAGGGTCGATCGATCAACCCATTTCCCTCGATCGATCGATGGTACAATCGATCGATCCCCCACGCTCGATCGATCGATCATGACATACAGCTTCTTCTCCGAGAAGCTGTTTCGGCCATGAAAGCTTCTCCCAAGATTTTATCTCTGCATCCAACGTCCTACAACCTCAACCAACTACATACGTGTATATAAAATGGGTTCTAAACATCCTAGAGCATAAAACCAACAATTAATTTCGATTAATTTATAAGTTTCTCCGATTAGAAAATTATTGGGGTTTATTCGTTTTAACTCCCGAAAACCCGTTTTATCCACGAAAACCCAACCCAAAATCTTTAGGGTTTGTTAATACCAAACTACGATATGAGATTTATGCTCAAAAGTAAATAAAGCAAGTAAACACTTGCCTCGTGGATAAAATCCGACGATCCCGAGTCGAGTCCGGCGGAGTTTGGCCCGAAATCCCTCTTTTCTCCTCTTTTTCTGCCTTCCTCTCTCTCTTCTTTCTTTTCTTTATATTCTCTCCCCCTCTCCCTCCTTATATAGGGAGAAAAGGGATTATACCCCTTAAAACCCAAAAATGACTCGTTTACTCAATTACGAGTTACTTTTACTCTAAAATTTCCCGAAACTCAATTTCGACCATCGGACACTCTTTTTTTACTATCTCGTCCATTCCGAGACTCACCGCATAGTCAAAATTTTCATCCGAGGTACTTGACCGCAATTCACTATTTTAACCCAACACAAATAAATGTGGTATTCCCATTAAAATATTATCCTCTGTCGCTTTACCCAGCTACGACATATAATTAAAATACTCTGACTTATTTACTTAATACCAAAAGTAAATATAATACACATCGAAAATCATTTAATCCTTCAAAGCTCCAAAAATTACTATTCATGATAATTTCTTAAATTCCCAATTTGCACTTAATTATTAAATTTAATTTGCCATAAACGTGCGGGTTATTACACACTTGAGTTTATATTATTTGTAGGTATTTGAGGTTTTGACTAACTTGGATTTCAACAAAAACATACAAAAAACATAGTTATCAACACTCATCAAATCTTAAATCCTTAATTTAATAAATTCCACCTCCATTAAATTTTTATCACCGTAGTGTCACTCAACAAAATACGTGAACTCCCTAACTTGGTTCATATTTTTAGCCTTTAAATTTATCCCTCAAAATTCTAGAATTTGAATTTTCTTACATCTTTGAATTCCCCTCACAGTTATGTGTACTTCTCTTTTAAATTCCCATGTATTAAAAAAAATATACCATTTGCAGTTGTCCCCATCTTCCATGCAACCTCAAAATCTGGTAACCTTCCTCCGTTATCCTATACAAATTTCGACGTCCGGATTAAAGAAGGAAGAGGACACTGTCGCTCAAACGTCTTGATCTGTTGTTTGAATGACATCACGGATCGTTCAAACGACCCCAGCTGTATAGTGAATTCGTCTTCTTCCTTTCAGCGTGTTTCTGCCATTAAAGGTTGTCAAACCTCAAAATCCAACGAGCCCTATCTCATAAACCTCCACTGATTTTGCACGAGTTCCAGAACTTCCAATCCTCACACACACACACGCACACACACGCACACACACACACACACACACACACACACACACACACACAGAGAGAGATATATATATATATATATACACGTCATCCACTAATTTAAAGGGAGTTGTAATCCAATTCGCATTTTCTACTATTTACGATTTATAACAATTAGATCTAGTCACATAAATCAGAGTACACAACTTTTATACAACTTCCTTTCCAAATATGATTTTTCCAACATTAATTGCACAAGATAAATTTTTGAGTTTTTAATACAGTTTATATTCATACAACAATGAATCATATTTTCCAAAGATCTCAAATGGTGCAGTATCGAAATATAATTCTACGGCAATTCTTAGCATGGAAATAACATTCATATATGGATAGCGCAAATTGAATAAGAATGGCAAGAGAATGCTCATCTGGAATTTTGTAGGGAAACCCCTTTCCTCCTCCTAGGGTTTCCTTTCTCCTCTTCTTGGTATTTTTCCTTTTCTCTCCCTTAATTGTTATTTTAGGTTTTCTCTAATGATAGTGGTGGAGTGATTTACTCCCACTTAACCACTTAATAAATAGCTAGTCCCGAGCTGGGCTTTAGGTCCCAACTTTGGAAGCCCAAATATGTAATCTAATTAGCCCCCGATAACTACATAACTCATATAAAATACCCAAACGAGGCCGTAATGCCTCTTAAAGGGTGTTTTAAATATTTTTATCCAAAAATATATTTAATTGCGATGTGACACACCCTAATACGTTTAAAAATTTATAAATCCCATTTAATTTATTCTCAAATCATTAAAGTTAAATTCTAAAATTTATAAATAATACTGAGTCCAATTACTCACAACCCGGATGAACTAGTTTCACTAAATTGATTTAATCCTTATTAAATATTTTTTTTATTCCCAAAATATACTGGGTATGACAACCCCTCGAACAAATTTCAACCAAAAATGAATTGTTTTGCTATTTTAAAAAATAGGTTAAAAAACTGTGAGTTATAAGGTCTCATAAACTGACATTTATTTTAGCTATTTTTTTAAATTAGCAAAAAACAAAATTTCAATTTTTTATTTTTTATATGGGTAACCTTAAATGTTAAGAACCCAAAAAAATTCAGTTCAAAATTATTAGTTTTACTGTTTTAACAAAATTTGTCCTTTATTCCATTCCAAGAATATTAAAATATTTAAGAGCCTATATGTCCATTTCAAATCACTTTATCCAAACTCTGTACATTAATACACATATTAATAACAAAATTTTCACTTTCCCCAAATAATAAACTATGGCATTATTTCCTATCATTTTTTCCATGTTACAATACCGCATTTTGGATGGTAGTTTCGATATTTAATTTTAGTACAGTAATTTCGGTAAATCGGGTTTTTAGATGTGTAAACGAAAATCAACCACAAAACCCGGTAATTTTGGTTTACATTTTCGGTAAGTAAAAAAAGTAAGCCATTACAACTTTTTATCGGTATAAAACTGAGAACGCGTGTAATATCGATTTAAATTAAATTCGCAAGTTTCCAAGAACCCTTATTTAATTAGCGTCTACTTTTAAGCTAAATAAAATCAACCCTTAAACATGCATTTAAATCAACCCATCAAATATAAAGCATGCGACACAAAGTTAAGGAAAAATCCCCGAAGGGCAAAACCTTTTATTTCTATAACTTTAAAGAATTTACAAGACCATTGACTTACATACAACATGATAATCGCCCACAAGTGTAACGCACGGTGTCTTCGGTAAACCTTCAAAGCAACGGCTAGAAACAGTGTGACACAGAAATACCCGCAGGTGTCGGTTCCTATGTCAGCGGCTGGAAGTTTCCCTTTCCAGGAGGGCAGCAATGAAGAAGAGAACGGCTTCTCCACAAGGGTTGAACAAACCAAAGTTGTGTTCTTGGGTTACCAAAAAGATTCACAAAGGTTTGGCAATTGTGTGAATCAAAATATGAGTCTTGGGACTCAAAAAATATGAAGACTAGAGTAATTTGGACTCTCAAAAACGTCTTCTAAAGTCTTGCAAAACAACTCCCCCGAAGTTGGTATTTATAGGAAAAAATATGAAGAGTCCCACGTTCTTAAAACTCTAAAATTCTATCCAGCGTACAAAAAAAACAGCATTCTTTAAGGAATTTTCTCCATCTTCAAAAGGTCATAACTCCTTCACCGTAGCTCGGATTGAGGTGCCGTTTTTTACAGTATCTTCGTTGAGGCGAGCTCTTCAACTTTATAGTTGATCAGACCTCCAAACTATGGATTTGAAATTACGAAAATGCCCTTGAACTCTCCTATCGTGCCTTTTTCACTGTTTTGACTTCCCTTGCGTACCACTTGCATTAAGTCCCTAAAATCTTGGACCGTGAAGTCGTTGAGGCAGATGTGGGACATATTAATGGAGATGTTGAATGCTTGATTCCCGAAATTCGAATTGAGGCCGTCGAGTGACATCTTGAGGTGACGTGCCAAATGTAGCGGCGTACGACATACACAAATGAAACATGTTGGACATGAGAAAAATGTCCTTACAAATCTCCCCCTATGTCTATGCCGGTACATACATAAAAAATCCGAATTATCGAATACGAAATTGCCTATACAAATCTACCCTCCCATGAACCCAAAACTGGAAAAGGTACAAATGAATAGGTCTACAGCGTTTGCTCTTCAATTCTTCAGGAATCATCAAATCTCAAAGCTTTTCTCATCAGGGTGTGCAATCCAATGATAATCCATGTAGTACCTACACACATGAGAAAAAGCAAAAATACCAAGTGACATATCGAGTTTGAAATGAGATAATATATGATAAAAACATAAGCAACATCTCAAAAACTCCCCCAAAATTCAAACTCCCCCATAATATGATAATTCTTTCTCCCCCTTTTTATGATGTCCCCAAATAGACAAATAAGAAGAATGAATCAAACAAGCAAAATCGGGTTGTCACGGTATAAAAAAAATACACAAACTATTTTTGATTTTTTTTAATTTTTTATACAAAAAATAGATACCATTTTGAAAAAAATGTAAAACATGATACAAAAATCACACCATGGATTTAGATTCAAACAACCAAGTCATGGAAATGGAATGAATGGGTGTGAACACATTCGATAGGTAAATCAACTCAATCAATCATATGTGCACGATGCATATGTGTACTCCTAACGAATGATCATCAAAAGTATCCTTAGGTGTAAAAAATTTGTTGAATTTAGATGACATCGTCTTATACAAATCAACAAATCAAAGTTAAAGTGATTTCCACACCAATAACGTCCAAAACTATGTAGCGCATTTTCAAGCATTTCAAGGACGTGCAAACCCGTTTTAAATACTCCAACCAAACTCCCTCATATATATATTCTTTTAGAGGTAATCTAAATTCTCAAACTTTGGAGAATTGGTGCAAAAACCTAAATGGCCCATAATTGGCATGAATTTCTTTTTATTGCCTTTCAATTTTTTCGGGCTCTTTTAACCTCTTTGGACCTCGGATAATAAAATTCCTCAATTTTTTAGGTCCAATTTAACGGTGGCTTAGTATTCGCAAAGGCAAAATGAACCTTTCGCAGCCCTTCCCCGTTTTTAAAGAAAGCACACAAACTCACAAAACGGTTTTTATATGCACAATTTCCTTATAAAAAATTATCGCGCTTGGTTCATTTTAAGGACAGGATTGAAGTGAAAACACCCAACCAACATGTGATAAGACAAGCACAATAATCAAACAAATTCGTGCATGTGTGCAATAAAGAATAAAGTGAGTCAAACATGTAGGAAGTAACACTTAATTACATCTTAATGACTCCAAACATTATAAAGCACAAGGATGAATTGACCTATTGTCTCAAAACACTATCAAATAGTCACATGAAAATAATGGAATGATGTTGTGACTCGGTCATCCAAAGTGTTCATCCATAAACGGTGCAACAAAAAAAAATCTTTTTGTATTTTTCAAAAATTTTCAAAAAAATATATACAAAAAGTACATGTCACAATGCTAGCAAAAATATATCAAAAAACATAACTAGCGTATGACAAACATGCAAACACAATCATCTATATGATATGGCAAGAGAAGAATCATGTGCAAGCAAACGGGAATCAACTTGTCTAAAATCTAGTTCCTCCAAAAGTGATTTCCTAACCCAAATGGATGAAACACGTCGACAAGGGGTTTTGGGAACCAACAAAATACTAGACTTCGAATTCTTAGGACCTCTTCCAAGATCAAAACAAAATCGCCTAAGGTGACCATTCCTACCACAATATGAGCATGTGTAAACGGGTGGGATGACACCGAAAGTGTGATCTTTTCTAGCGTCCTTGGAATTAGTTGACCCTCTAAAACAAATAATGGTTTTGGCTTTAGCATTAGAAGCATGAGAACACGATGATCCATTACCATCACTATCAAACCTACTTGAGTCTGTCAAATCATTTTTTAACTTCAAAATTTTTGACTCAAGCAAAGAATTAGACTCTTCCAAATTAAGGGACGCCTTCTTCAAATTATCAATTAAACTTAACAGTTTATCACGCTCCCCCTCAATTAAAACAAACTTATTACTAAGAGTCTTTTCACGTGCCGTAAAATCACCGATTAATTTTTTATCCTCGACGGCACAAACGGGAACCCTAGAATTTTTTAAGTCCTCCAATTCCTTCTCTAAAACTAGGACTCTCTCATCACTCTTCTTTTTGGCAATTTTTAAAGAATCAAAATCAGTACACAAATTACCAAAGTGCTCACGACAAATATCACTTTGAGTTTGAAACTCTTGCAAATATTCATTCTTACTTTTAAAGAGAGAATTTTCTTTTTCCAAAACTTTAATTCTTTTGCAAAGTTTCAAATTCAAACTTTTTAATTTTTCAGCACGGCCGTGAAATTTTTCAAAAATAGGCTCCTCATTAAATGGGCGTTCCATTGAAAAATTGCGATTTTTCATAAAACTGATTTTAAAAAATCAATATCACACAAATTTTTGCGGAAAATAGGAATACGCGATAAATTAGCGTAACCTGGTCTGATACCAATTTGAGAACGCGTGTAATATCGATTTAAATTAAATTCGCAAGTTTCCAAGAACCCTTATTTAATTAGCGTCTACTTTTAAGCCAAATAAAATCAACCCTTAAACATGCATTTAAATCAACCCATCAAATATAAAGCATGCGACACAAAGTTAAGGAAAAATCCCCGAAGGGCAAAACCTTTTATTTCTATAACCTTAAAGAATTTACAAGACCATTGACTTACATACAACCTGATAATTGCCCACAAGTGTAACGCACGGTGTCTTCGGTAAACCTTCAAAGCAACAGCTAGAAACAGTGTGACACAGAAATACCCGCAGGTGTCGGTTCCTATGTCGGCAGCTGAAAGTTTCCCTTTCCAGGAGGGAAGCAATGAAGAAGAGAACGGCTTCTCCACAAGGGTTGAACAAACCAAAGTTGTGTTCTTGGGTTACCAAAAAGATTCACAAAGGTTTGGAAATTGTGTGAATCAAAATATGAGTCTTGGGACTCAAAAAATATGAAGACTAGAGTAATTTGGACTCTCAAAAACGTCTTCTAAAGTCTTGCAAAACAACTCCCCCGAAGTTGGTATTTATAGGAAAAAATATGAAGAGTCCTACGTTCTTAAAACTCTAAAATTCTATCCAGCGTACAAAAAAAACAGCATTCTTTAAGGAATTTTCTCCATCTTCAAAATGTCATAACTCCTTCACCGTAGCTCGGATTGAGGTGCCGTTTTTTCCAGTATCTTCGTTGCGGCGTGCTCTTCAACTTTAAAGTTGAAAAGACCTCCAAACTATGGATGTGAAATTACGAAAATGCCCTTGAACTCTCCTATCGTGCCTTTTTTCACTGTTTTGACTTCCCTTGCGTACCACTTGCATTAAGTTCCTAAAATCTTGGACCGTGAAGTCGTTGAGGCAGATGTGGGACATATTAATGGAGATGTTGAATGCTTGATTCCCGGAATTGGAATTGAGGCTGTCGAGTGACATCTTGAGGTGACGTGCCAAATGTAGCGGCGTACGACATACACAAATGAAACATGTTGGACATGAGAAAAATGTCCTTACAAAAACGGTATGGTACGAGTTTCTACTGTACCACGAATACCCCTAGTTTGTTCTTAGTTATGAATTTGGTCAACATAACAACATAATATTATATTTACTCACATGATACATTATAAACAAAATTCATTACCACCTAATATATGATTATTAATAAATCAAATGAGCTTTAATGATTAAAATCAGATGAAATTCGGATCTACTAAGTTATAATGATGCAATCATCTATATAACCAAGGTATAACATGTTAAAACATGAGATTCATGCCAAACATGCTTTTAAATCCCAAAATAGATGATCACACCATCGATATAAATAAGCTACATAAAAATACCGCAGTGAAACAAATTATATATTGCCTTAATGAATAAGCTGAATTGATTTGAATGTTTTTTCGAAGAAATCCCCCAGATCTCCACCAAAATTTCTCTTTAGGTTTTCCATAAAGCTGTCTTCTACCTAGGGCTTGTGTTTATGTATAATATAGGTGATTAATATTTTTTAGATATCATTAAAATTCCTTAATCTCGTAAGACTCTTATCAACCTAAGTTTAGACCTCCATATGAGCCTAAAACACTATCCAAACATTCCAAAAACTTAGCTCAAAGGGGTTCCTACCCCTAGCTCCCAAACTGGCACATAAAAATCACCTCTCCGGGACTCTATATCCCCACAGTTCCAACTCCCGAAATACTAATTCGCAATATAAATATAAATCAGAACATTATTATTAAGTTTAGAGCCATATACATATAATTTAATTTCTCTACGATAAAGTATTTATATCGTACAAATTAGTGTCACATTAATTGCAATAAATATTGCACGCCCACACACATATCATGCACAATAAATAAAAATCCACATTGAATAATTAATAATATTAACCGTAAAATATAGGTTAATACATCAGATGAAAATAAAACTTAGTATAAAAGAAAAAAAAAACGTATTGAAGCAAAACAAACATTTCCGTTTATTAAAATCCCACACTCTAATTTACAAACAAAGTACATAGATCTACTAATTATACTGTGTGCTAATCACAAAATATTAAGATACGAGCTTGACAACGGAATCCAAAAGAACTTAAGAAAAAACTATACGCACAAATTATAGGATTCCTATTATCGTAACTTAGCAAGGTACACATGAATCTTCTCCATCATATTTTCTAGAATTTTCATTTTATTTTGATGAAGCAACTATTGGTACACACTTAGCCTCCTCGTTGTTATCAAACTTATTTTCTTCTTTCTTGAAATCTATTCATAGTTCCTCATCGATCTTTTCTTCAAAGTCCCTTCTTTTCTTCTATATTCTCGTTGTCCTCTTCCTCCTTCTCTTCACACGGCTGCATATTTTTGGACAAGAAAATTATGATAAAACCTAAAGTAGAAACAAAAAGTGAACTTAAGAGGGACTGCTAGTTTTGCATGAACAAGGCCGTCCTTGAGGCTAGGAAGCTCAAACCTCATATATATCAAGATATCTGTAGACATATATTATTTATTATAAGCCAATACTTTATTTAAATGAGTTTTATTGTTTGATTAAGTTATTAAATACTTGCAAGACCCATTCATTGGGATATATCCTTCCTTTATACTTCCCAAACTTGACAGGGTATAAAAGTTAGTTTTACAATAATAAAATATGTCATTATTATTTCACTCTATTGATTTTTATTCATTTAACAAAAAGTCCCTTAACATTTTTAATTATTGTTTAGTCCAAAACTATTTATTTTATTCATAAAAGTCCCTCACCATATATAAAACACTCACACACATTTTTTCTTCTCATCATTATCCCTAAAAAAAAATTCAAAAGAATATACAAGTGAATTTTTGGAACATATAAAAAAATAAGTCACTAAGCTCATTAAAAGTAAGCATAATTGTTCTTAAATTTTTTCATATTTTTCAATAGACCATATCCAAAATTACCTTACATATTGAAAAAATTATAAATTGAAAGAAGACACTAGGTGTAATTAGGGTTCTCAAACATAAACCAAACCCGTTTGCCCACCCAATTCGCCCATAAAAATAAAAACCCAACCGGCTAAGTAAATGGATCATATTGAGTGAACCATTAAAACCAATTTTAATTGATGAGATGTGTTGGGTTCTTATTGAGTTACCCTTTAGTCCAACTTAAGCCACTTCTACTAACTCATAATAAATATTATCTCAATTTATGATGCTAACACATTCTCTCTTAAAAAAAAAACATATTCTTTGAAGTTGTAATTTTTTTCTCCCTTGAATCCTAACCTATTTATTTCTCAAAAATGAAACACTCTCAAATTGCAATCTCTTTGTTTTCTCTAGAATGCTAACTGATTTCATTCTCCGAAAAGATTCTCTCTCTCAAACTATAATCTATTTCTCTCTATAAATGTCAATTCGTTTCATTCCCCAATTTTCTCACTCTAAAACTGTGATAAATTTGTCTAAAATAATTTGTCTCTCTAAAATTGTAATATCTTTCACCCTCTAAACTATTCTCTCTCTAAATTTGTATTTTTTATTTTCCTACATTAGAATCTAGGGTGAAAGTAATCAAATTTTTAGAGAGATAATATTTTCAGCAGAGAAAGATGTTATAACTTTAGAGTGATGATTTTCTAAATAGATGAAGTAAAACCAAATTTTGGATAAAAGAATTAGAGAGGGAAAGATATGTTTTCACTTTCAAAATACAGTAATTGTAATTTTTGTATGTTAAAAACACGTCAAATAGGTTGACCTGTCTCCAACGCAACAAAGTACTATGTTGGAATGGATTGAACCAGACCTAATAAGGCCTGACTCATTTGTCATTTTTCATATTACATAATTTAAAATGTGTTATACTTATTACAGATTTATCCGTGCCCATTTTACCTAGGGATGATCTAATATTAGAGTAAACGGGTATAAATGAGAGAAAAGCTTACAGAGCTCTTGTCAAGATACTGGTGAATTTTCTGAAGTAGACCCCCACGCTCCTTTTCCTCCTGATCGTTGTGGTCTGTGTGTGTGTGTGAGGTGTCTTTCTTACCCTCTTCCTTCGTCCCACATAACCCACCAACGGTATTTTCACTCTCATCTTTCTTGTGCCGCTGTATCATTCGCAGAAAGACAACTACCAAATTATATAATTTAGCTAAACCTAACAGGCAATATTTTGATGAATTGCAATTGTTAAAATATTGAAGATTTGCAATGATCGAAGATGGTTTGAGAATAGTAGGGGGGCGCTAGTGGGGTTTTATAGGGAAACTTAGATAACGCGTTTAAGATATGTTATAAGAGAAGAGGCCTCTGGGGGGAAAAGATATTTTCGTAAAAGTATCCTACAAAAGATATTAAGGCTAGAAAATTTTGTGTGGCCGACATCTTAGTTTTAGTTATTATTATAATGAATACGTAGTGAAATAGTATTACTTTGAGGTATTACTATAATAAATTTTGTTGTTTTTCTTTTAGTTATTACTATAATAAATTTTGTTGGTAGTGGTTTGTCAACTTTGAGGCAACTTATTATGGGAGAAAGAATTCCTTACCCTTCCAGGTAGGAGAGAGCAATTTTTTAGGCTCATTGTAAGGGAAAGACACCTAATTCTTTCTGTTTTCTGTATGTCCGAAGTATTTGGAATTTGAATAAGATTGTGGGCACTCAATACTTTAAAAATATTTTGTATAATTATTTTAAGACATTAAGGGAATGCTAGGGAGAAATATGTTATGTTTTGCAATAATTATTGGTGGACTTTAAAATGCAATACAAATTGATGTGACACGCATTCACACTTTTAGAGGCCTGTGTGTGAACTACCCTAAAAACAATAATGAAAATAGGGGAATCAAACTAGATAGCATACACCCGAGAAAGTAAAATTTCAGTTTATGCATTACGTTCGTTAATTTCTATGGTTATGCTCACTACATCAAACTGGTGAATTTGTGACGAGTTATTTTTTTCACAGAATTTTTTTATTTTGTCACGAAAAACATTTCATGCTGTCATACGGTTCGTCGCTAAAATTGCGTCGTTAAAAAAAGGATGGCAATAAAGATATTCCGTCGCCAAATATCATAATTGTTGGATGACTAATTGTTTTTCTTCGCTAAAATATACGCTTCACGAAGGCAAATTTCATCGCAAAAACAATAATTTGCGTCGCTAAATGGTGATATTAGTCGCCAACCAATCCCATGGCCTAGTTTTAAGGATACTTTTGCGAATCGTGAAATATTCCAAAACAAAAAACTTAGTCAAAATGCCATACTATTCACCATACAAATATGATATTTTAATAATACACTAGAGACGAATCAAAATCATCAACCACAGTACACAATACCAAAATTATACATGTTGAGAGTAAATAAATGCAACAAAAGATATCTTATATCCATGTAGTCATTGAAGAAATATAAGGCTAAGATTTTGTTTATTAATATTTGAAGCTTTATTCACAATGTTGAACTTCCACATGACTGGTTATATTTATAGATGAAACAAATGAGAGACTTTGAGCTATTTCTCGCAAGCCCTACACATTAGGAACTAACATAATAAACCACTACTGTAGTACAACCTTGATTCATGGGTGGAATAAGTCCTAGGAGTAGTTAAAAGAGACCCTCAAATTGTATAAAAAAATGAAACACAGTGATGTGTAAAACATGTATTGGTTGGATTGTGAAGTTCACATGGTGTCCATTTAAAACATCAACCAATATATGTCTGACACATCACCGGGTTTGATTTTTGTGTACAAATTTGAGGGTCTCTTTAGAATTATTATAAGTTCTACTATTCAAAATCATCCATAGTTGATGGAAATGGCTGAATTGTTTCTGATTTGGTTACTGTTAGGAGTATTATTGCATGTGGAGCAGGCTACGGGCATATTGTGTTGCTTAATAGTTATTATGAATCAATATCAAAAGTAAATGTCATTCCATATAAAAAATAAAAGATTTCTAAATATCCATTAGGTTGTTGTAAATTCAGCATACATAATATCCTAAAATCGTGTCAATGCACCTCTACAATAATTCACAATTCTAACTGAAACAAAATTTCACATATCCACCAAGCCTTCTTGGATAATTGATAAAAAAAAGCCATAACTTCTTCACTAAGACTCCTTTCAAAATGCATTGATTTCTTCATTAAGCCTCCTTTGAAGTAGATTGTAACACCCATGATTTTTCATGCCCAATTGATTAGGCTAGACACAAAATTCTGAGACCGCCAAAATAATTTGTATCATTCTCAACACTAACATAATCTAAAAATCGTAATAAATTAAAACCAACACAATAAACATCTCAATAAAATATGATGAACAAAAATATCAAACTGAGAAAACTGAATCCACTATAAAAAAAATCTTTGAATCTGAATAAAAGAATACAACTGAAATCTTAACTAAAATAAAAAATAGTACAATAGAAACCACCTTTAGGTCAACTACTAATACATATGAACAACTACAAATAAATAGTGACTCCAACTCTACGGATACCAAGCTGGATCTCCACAACTGCAAGTTTAGCCGCTCAGCCTTGTTAATCTACATATACAATAATAATGCATGGGTGGGAGAGGGGGACATTTTATAAATTTGGCACATTTCCTTAAAGTTGCAATAACATCTTCAATACAACAATACAAATCATATAAATAATTTGTAATATATATTCAACCCTTCAACACTCACATTTAATGAATACCTTACCTCCCATGTAAGTTGAAGTACTACACGCATGTCTAAAACCAAGGCATAAGCAGTACTAGAAGTCTCTATCTCTAGACAGTTAAGTACTATCACTGTCATACCCCGATTTATCGAGTGCGAGGTCTATCTTAAAATAATGATAAACCATAAATAAGCCATGAATGCTTAAACAACTATGAGATTTGTTGACGCTCAAATATTTTATAACTATAGTTTAAAAACCCATCTCTATTTGAGACTTATATATATATATATATATATATATATATATATATATATATTTCTCCTGTTTCTCTATGTTTCATTCCTTTTAATAAGACCTCTCCCGATATCTATGTATCATGTGACTCTTGAAGCGTTCATCATTTAAATGTTTACTCAATGAAGCATAAGCAATATGTCGCATAAAGATGATCAAGTATTTTTAAATTGATAATCCCATGCTTACCATTTTAATAATGGGTATAGAAATAATTAAGCATGATCCGTATAACCAAATAATAATATCAACCCAAAATATTTGAAAAAAAAAAAGAAACAACTAGGCACACTAACTAAAGTGGCACTAATACGTATGTAGCCAGACTTTCAAACATCTGAGACCTTAGACCAAGTAGAAAATTTTTGGGGGATAACACGATAGTCTACTCCTTAGTTAATACTGATGCTTATAACAAAGACAATCAGCACATAGGTGCATGGGTGAACTTTGCAATAACCTCATGAAATCATTTTTTAAATGAGAATGATTGAAATTCATCCTCTAAGGACATTTTTCTCATGTCCGCTTACATGTTAGTATGGCGTATACCGCTACAATAATCGATGGAATGTTCAAGAGCATACACGCATCAAGAAATCTTCAATAAAGCCTCCACAAGATAACTTTGGTAAGTTTGGGTTTTAAGTTCTTTAAAGTTCCATTTTAGTATTGGAAAAAAAATTCTACAACGTTTTTTTTATAAAATAGAGGCAGTTGTACAGTAAAAGAAAAAATTTCTTTCACCGGATCGGACTGATTATTTTTAAAAACAAACCGATCCGTCATGACCAAGTTTTTTTATAAGAATTTAACGGATGAACTGATCCAGTGCGAAGGGAAAACGAACCGATACGGTATCCGTACCAAACCACTTACTATTTTCGGACCGGTTCAGACCTGATAGATTTTGCAATCGCCTCAAATTTTTTATTTCTCTATAAAAACCTATTTTCGGTGGTGTATTTTTTTAAGTCTTTGAGAAAACGTTTTTGAGAGTTAAAACACAACAAGACTTCATTTTTTTGTCCCAAACATATTTTCGATTCACATAAAAAATTCCCAATCACTTTTGTGAATCTTTTGGAACCCAAAGAAAACCTTTGCAATTGTTCATCCTTTATGGGGAGATCTCTATAACCGAGGGCTCCGTATCATTGAGGTTCGCTGCATGTGGATCTTTGCTAATTTGGACTGCGGTTCATAGGGAGTGTTGTGGTATTCCTCGACTGAAGATAGGACTGTGCTTCTTATGAATAGATGCGTGTAATTCATTACTGACGACGCCAACCTACGCCTGCAGGTATTCGTGCGTCAAATAACTGTGTTTCATTGTAACCTTGTAAGTTGCGATTTACAATTATAGTAAATAAAAATGTTTTTCTCTTCGGGATTTTTTCCTGAATTCTGTGTCGCATATTTTATTTATGTTTGTTTGACACATGCACGCACGTAGATAGTTGATGTTAAGGGCTGAATTAATTTGATTCTAAAATTGAAACTAATTAAATAAGTTTGTGATTGGAATTATGCGAGTTGATTTGAATTAGTATCATACACGGCCATTAAGGCATTTATAAATTGGTATCAGAGCAGGTTGCGCTAATTTATTGCGTATTCCTATTTTTTTCGCAAAATTTGTGTGATATTGATTTTTTTTTTAAATCTGATTTTTGAAAATTTGTCGCAATGTTTCCAAACGAAAACTTATATAATCAGTTTCCAATTTTTACGAGTCTAATTATGCTTACTGGAAAGCCCGCATGAAATCCTATTTGAAAGCTATCGATGAAAGAGTTTGGTTAGTTTGTGAAAGATGCGGGACTCCTCCCACTGCCACCGCAAATAATGCCACTAATTTAAAACCTATGTCAGATTGGACTGAGGGAGAATTGAAGTGGAGCACTTACAATTCACGAGGGCTTAGTTCAATTTTCGAACACATCACCCCTAACGAGTTCCGACGTATTATGACGTCCACCACATCTAAAGAAGCGTGGGATGTTTTACAATTCACACACGAAGGTACTAACGCGATCAAAGAGTTTAAAATTCAAAATTTGACCACTTAATTTGAGACGATCACTATGTTAGAGACTGAGTGTTTTGACGAGTTTTATGCACGTTTGTTTGACATTTTCAATACCGATTTCAATCTTGGTGACCCTATACCTTATGCACGAGTGGTTAAAAAGATTTTAAGATCGCTGCCTAAATGTTTTATCCCAAAAGTGACAGTTTTAAATACCTTAGGAAATTTGAGTCGTATGAAACTAGAAGAGTTGGTAGGAGACCTCCAGACGTACGAAATTGACATGTTCCCCGACACTGTCAAACCTAAGGATAGAGGGATAGAGCTTAAATCCCAAACTAGGAAGGGAAAAAAAGTGTCCACGGGTGATAAGAAAAAGAAAGTGAGATTTTCTCAGTCCGAGTCTGATTTTGATATGTCCATGCTTGCAAAGAATTTCAAAAAAATTCTCAAGTTTTCAAAACAAAATTCTTCCAATAAAAGTTTTTTTTAGCAAAAGAAAGATAAGTCCAAAGAAAGGGGTGAGAAAGAGAAAGAGCGTGAGGAAGATTTTGGAAAAGTGACATGTTTTGAGTGTGAAGGAAGAGGGCATAAGTCATTTGAGTGTCCCACTAGACTTAGGAGAGAAGGTAAGAAAGTTGCTATGCCAGCCACCCTTAGTGATAGTGAGGAACATGTAAACGATTTTGAGGATGAGTCTTCACAAGTAAAGTTTGTTGCCTTTTTAGCCAGTCATGATAGCGACGATGATGAGTCGAGTGTTTCTAGTCGAGGTGAGAGTGAGTGTGAAAGTAGAGATGAAAGTGATATCCAAAAAGCTCTTAGGGATTTTTATAGAAATACCTTGAAAACAAAGAAGTATAATAAGGATTTAGGTCCCCGGGTCTTACATTTGGAGAGAGCGAAAGAAGTTTTAGGGAGGGAAAAGTGTGATTTGATCGACACGGTGTCTATTCTGATGACACGTGTATCCCAACTCGAGTGTGATCTCGAACGTGCCCGGGAGGTCAAAGTCCCTTTAGAGAATGCATATAAGAAGGTAGGAAAGATGGTTCTCAATTCCATTTTGGGTAGTGGTGAGAGTTTAGAAAAAGGTCATGACGGTGCTTCCACTACTCTTGTTGCACCCAAGTCGGTTCCTACATTAGTGTTAGTATCACATGACTCTCGACCCTAGGCGTCCCTTACCCGTTAGGAGAGCACGTCATAGAGTTTTTGAGAGAGGTGTTCCTAGTCCTATCTATGTTTGCTCCCATTGCAAAAAGAAAGTACACCTTAGAGAGTTTTGTTTTAAGTTGGGTAATGTGTCACACTTTGCTTCTACACATGCTCGCACACATGCACCCACTCCTGATACTTTTCTTGCACATAATGATAGAGAGTTTGCACATAATCGGGAGCAAGTAAAGTTTTTAGTTAAGACTTCACATGATTTCATATAGTTGTATCAAAAGATGTCACCATCTTTGGAAAACTCCTCCGCACCTAATGGATTAGGTTTAGACTGTTTTCTAGCATAGGATGATTTCCATGATGACATTTTTGCCTATTGCTAATACGTATTTTTTTTTTGTATGTATATTTTAATTTGGATATATTTTTTGAAAACCCAAAAAGATTTTGTTTTTGATATATTTTGAAAAAATACAAAAAGATTTTATTTTTATAAAATTTTTGAAAAAGACAAAAAGGTTTTTGAAGTTTGTTTTACACCTTTTATGGATACACACTTAGGATGACCGAGTTACAATTTCATTCCATATCCATGTGACTATTTGATAGTGTTTTGAGACAATATGTTATGTCATTCATGTTCTTTATACAGTTTGGAGTCTTTGAGATGATATAGTGTTGCTACCTACATGTTTGACTCATTTTTCCGGTATTGCACACATGCACGGATTTGTTTGACTTTTGTCCTTATCTGTCACATGTTGGTTGAGTGTTTCCATCTCAATTCTATCTATACAACGAACCAAATGCGATAAAACTTGACAAAAAGTAGTTCATGTTATAAGCCGTTTATGAGTTTGAGTATTTTATTTTAAAAAACGAAAAAGGGTTGCGAAAGGTATTTTATTTTTTCCTTTGCGATAAAGCCACTGTTTAAATAGACCTAAACAAGTGAGGATTGAAAATTATTTGGGGTCAAATGAGGTTTAAAAGAGCCCGAAAAAATTGAAAGTCGATAAAAGCCAATATATGCCTAAAATGGGCCAATAGTTTTAGTTTCATCACCTCATAAGAAAAATAAAAAGCATTATCGTTTAATGAGGGGGTTTTGATGGAATTTATAATGATTTGCACGTCCTTGAAAGTCATGAAAAAACATTACATAGTTTTGGATGTTATTGGTGTGAAAATCATTTATACTTTGATTTGTTGATATGATTAAGACGTTGTCATCTAATTTCAACAAGACTATTTTGATATTCATTCATTTGGAGTACACTTATGCATCGTGCACACATGTCATGATTGAGTCAATTTTCCTATCGAATTTGTTCACACTCATTCATTTCGTTTTCACAATTTGGTTGTCTTAGTATAAATTCATGGTGTGTGATTTTTGTAACATCAGTTTTGCATTTTTTTATGAAAAATCTGAAAAAATCAAAAATAGTATGCTTGCCTGGTTTACCGTGACACCTCGATTTGATTTATAATGTTTATTATTTTCCTTGTCTATTTCGGACAAATAAAAAGGGGGAGATCGAATTATGATTTTATGGGGGAGTTATAGTATGGGGGATACTTGATTATGATTTCATGTTTATGCTTATATCATTTCAAACTCGATAAATCACGATATATTTTCTTTGTCTCATGTATGTAGGTACAATTGAAGATTTTTAGATTGCACACCGTGATGAAAAAAGCTTTGAGATTTAATGTTGAAGATTTTGAAGAAAAGTTTGAAGACTTGTCATTTTACCTTTTCACTTATGGGTTCATGGGAGGTTAGATTTGTATAGGTCATTTTGATTTTGAGTTTTAATAATTTGGATGTTTTTAGTTTGTACCGGCATAGACATAGGGGGATATTTGTAAGGACATTTTTCTCATGTCCGCTTACATGTTAGTATGTCGTATACCGCTACAACCATCGAATGAATGTTCAAGAGCATACATGCATCAAGATGGATCCGAATGTCAAGACATCTTCAACAAAGCCTCGACAAGATAACTTTGGTAAGATTGGGTTTTAAGTTCTTTAAAAGTTCATTTAAGTATTGGAAATTTTTCTCTAAAAGTTTTTTTTATAAAAGAGAAACAGTTTTATAGTAAAAGAAAATTTTTCTTCCACCGGACTTTAAGGCATTTACAGTTTTAGAATTAATTTTATTCTAAAATTGACACTAATTAAAAAAGTCTATGATTGGAATTTTGCGAGCTGATTTGAATCAGTATCACACACGGCCTTTAAGGCATTTACAGATCCAAATGATCTATATTCAAATATCAACGATGTTTAACATCATATGTAGAATGGAAGTATCATAACATGCATATACTAAGAATAATTTATGGTTATCATTGTGCGATAACAATAACAATTTTATCAAATACGCTAAAAATACTATCGAAAAGGAAAAACCTTCCAAAATTTGGAGCCTAGCTTGACTGGCTCTTTGTTGAGCTTGTCATGTTAGGCTGTGAGTTTTAGTGCAAAGGTTACTATGGATAATCCAAAATAACCATTTTACTAGTTACATGTATTTATTTTATTTGGTACTTTCGTACGGGGATTAAAGCTTCACTTATACGTAGTTCGGTCCGTAATTAAATTAAAATATCTTGGATATTCAATTGGTTTTATAATATTTTGATCATACACAATTTTTATATAAGATCCGAGTTCTAATTTTTGCAAAAATGATACAACTTATCAAAATAACGTTTGGAAAAAATGTGATAAAAATAATGTTTTTGAAGTTGTAAATGAATGTTTTCATTTAGATTAAAAAAACATTAAATAGCGTAGAAGAAGTTTTGGTATAAACATTATAGGATAAAATTGATATTTTTGACTAGTATTTGGGGATCTTTAATGACACAATGGCCTAAATTTGACTTCGTTAAAAATAGTGTTAATTATAGAATATTTGTATACTAAAATGATATATTCGACACTATTAATCCAACGGTATTTTCTCGCATTTTTTTAATAACTGTTTAAAGATATGAAGTTTTAATGATTTAAAAAATGATTTTAATATGTATGTGTGTGTGTGTGTGTGTATACTGTTGGTTTAAAAAAAGAAAATCCAAACGGTTTCTTCTTCGACCAAATACACTCACGACCAAACTGGAACCCGGCTAATATTCTGGCCACCTCAATATCTATCTGTCACTCTCTATCGGTTTTTCTCTCTCTCCTCTCGTAACACACACACACATACACATAGATATATACATATACATAAATATCTATATCCATACCCACTCAACGTTTTAAACACAGACGCACACACATTCTCTCTCTCTCTCTCTCTCTGTGTGTGTGTGTGTGTGTGTGTGTGTGTGTGTGTGTGTGTGTGTGTATATATATATATATATCATCCTTGCCTTAATCCCATCATCTGGCGCGGCCATATGGATTCTCCTTTTCCATTCTAATCCATTATATGCATTATTATTATTCAAGTTTAATTCCTTAAGGTCTCTCCTAATGATTTCTTCCCATGATATATTAGGGCGATCTTTCTTTCTTTTACCCTTTATTTTCAACAATCTTCCTCTTATTATAGGGCATCTAATGGTCTACGTAACACATGTCCATACCATCGAAGTCTTCTTTCCCTTAATCTATCGTTAATATGAGCTACTCCTAACTTTTCTCTTACGTATTGGTTTTTAATTTTGTCATTTCTAGTAATTCCTATCATCCACTGGAGCATCGTCATCTCACTAACATGGAGACATTGTTTATGTTTCATCTTTAACGCCGAACATTCTGCTCCAAACAAGGGTGCTGGCCTAATAACTGTTCTATAAAAATTTTCTTTTAATTTATTAGTTATCCTCTTATCGCATAACACTCCACTCGTTTGTCTCTTTTTTATCCAACTAGTTGATATTCTACTCATAACATCCTCATCATTATCCCCATTACTTTGTAACATTAAACCTAGAAAATGAAATTTATTAGTTTTGTTTATCATATTTTCTTCAATCTTTAGCATTATGTTACTCGACGCCTCATTATGAAATCTACATTCCATAAATTTCGTTTTATTTCTACTGATTTTTAGTCCCTTAGACTCTAAGGCTTTTCTCCAAGTGTAAACTCTCATAGCTAAGTTTTTCTTTGAAGTGACTATTAAAACTTTATCATCCGCAAACAACATATATCATGGGACATCTTCTTGTGTGTCCTGAGTAATCTCATCAAAAACTACGACAAATAAATAAGGACTTAAAATCGATCCTTGATGTAAACCCACTTTAATCACAAAGTCATTGGTTTCTCCAAATATAGTCATTACTCTAGTTTTTGTGTTATCATACATATCTTCAACAACTTTAATATAACTCACAGGGATTATTTTCCTCCTCAAAGCCCACCAAATTATATCCATAGGTACTCTATTATACGCCTTTTCTAAATCTATAAAAACTATATATAAGTTTTTATTCTTACTTATACGTTTCTCCATTAACTTTCTTAATAACTAAATAACTTTCGTAGTGGATCTCCCTGGAATAAATCCAAATTGATTTACCGAGATATTTAACTCATTTCTTAATCTTTTTTCTATAACCTTTTCCTATAATTTCATAGTGCGACTCATCAGTTTTATTCCTCTATAATTACCGCAATTTTGTATATCCCCTTTATTTTTATACAGCGGTATTATGGTGCTTTTCCTCCACTCATGTGATATGTTTCCTTCTCTTAAAATTTTATCAAACAAGCTTGTTAACCATTGTAACAACCCGCCTAATAAGATACCGGGCGATCACTCCAATATTAAATTAAAACAGGAGTCACAAATGGATCATCCTTAACATCACTGTCGAAAATCCATTTAATTACTAATATCCTATTAGGTGGCCGTTAAAAACTTTTATCTAACTACTCTTTTTAGCGCATAATTAAAAACATTCACAATTAAATGCGTAATGAATTGAAATGAAAATGAAAGGAACTAAAATAACCGAACACTCGGTCCAAATATACAACCGTATCGAATACTGTACTGCAAGAATAAATAAATGCAATTGAGCCATTGGCTCGAGTGTTTATACAATGACTCCTATCTAGAGTACAAGGAAAGAAACGTCTATCGATAACCTGCAAGCATCCACAGCTGCTGCAGCAGACGTCTGACTCGAAAGAGTTTCCATCCAGGCGTCCCTGTGTCTGGACACCTATATATATATATATAGTAGAGAGAAAGAAAGGAGAGTAGACAAACGGGTCAGGGCCCGAATGTTTAGAAAATATTTTGCAAGTGCATAAATGCTTTATTTAGAAAAAATAGTTTTATCTCATATTTAAATTGGTATCGCACTCTCATGAGATACCCCTCACCTCTCCTCTAACAGTGCACACCTAGCGCATCCCGAAAAACATCCTAGTCAAGCTACCCTGCTAAACTAGTCTAATACCCAACCACTATCTAACCTAGATAGTCAAACAGATGTACTAAGGGCTAAACTTCACTTTAATCTCGACGCTATGCCATGTTCGTGCGTGGGGTGTCTCGCGAAGCGAAATCCAAACAAGGAACCCCCCCGATACACTACTATGCAGCAAGGTCGATCTTTGAGATCCGCCAGTCCCTCAGTACAGAAAGATAAATAATATATATATCATAACATTTAATAATATAAGAGCACTAAGGATTAAACTTCTCCCCAGTCTCAACACAGTGCCATATTCGTGCGTGGGGTGTCTCGCAAAGCGAAATCCAAACAAGGAACCCCCCCGATACACTACTATGCGGCACGGTCGATCGTCGGGATTCATTAGACCCTCGGCACCCAATTAATACATATACATACCTCTACAATATACTTCCGGATAATATAAATATCTCCCGGACTGAGGATTACTTGATATATAAAGTATTTATAAATACTTATCCTTTTTATTTCAAAACTTCCATTTCCCTTCTCATATCCAGGAAATGTATTTATAAAAGCCAATTCATTATCATGAATTGCTTTAACAAACCATATACTTTTTGAAAGCCAATTTTATTAACATAAAAAGCTTTTCCTTTATCAATTATCCCATTTCCCTTTTTATATCCAGGAAATGTATTCAAAGACATTTTCATTATCATAAAAATGCTTTGATCAAAACATATGCTTCCACATCCCTTCTTCCATCCGGGAAGTGTTACCGAAGCCAATTTATATATAACCCATTTCCCTTCCTATATCCAGGAAATGTAATTAAAGCAAATCCATTATTATGAACTGCTTTAATTTAAACGCGTTCTAAGACCGCCCGTCCGGATTTCTCCACTGTGCGCGCCCCTAAATGGCTATCATCTTCAAGGGCCTCCAAGACAACCTCGGATCCTATATCGAAAGACGTCGGGAAGCGACCATGTGCCTGCGGGATAGTCAAGACCACACCCGGAATCTCCTAACCAGCGCAGAAAATATAACAACAAACGCTCACATGGCCTATAGGACTATATCCACCTTGCATCATTAGCCAGGGGGCTTCACCATACGAACGCAACTTCCATTATAATAGCGATTTAGAGAGGTGTGTAATCCATATTTTATTAATTATGAAAAACATTTCTCTTTCCATTTTGAAAATATTCATTTATATATTTTCAAAATCATTACCATCATCATATATATATATATACCTAAAACACACAGTATATACATATCCTATATATTCTTCCTAGAATATATATATAAACGGCCTTAGTGGCCTATAGCATCTAAGGATGATAATAATCCCAAAGATTTCCTCCGAGAATCATAATCATGCATTGATATTAGCGTGATTCTAAATCCAAAGTATTTCTTACTTTAATAATCACTATATACTTTAATCCTATTCTAAGGATTTATTGGATATCTCCAATGATACTATTCTCCTCAAAGTGAAGTATATATATATATATACCCCCAAATTATCCTAATTATCTCTTAGGATATACTTAACGATAATCGATATAATTATGCCTTCTATAAGCATAATTATATAGGCTTATAAGCCTACGAGAAATACCCTCAGGATTTCTCTCACCCGAACAACTTTATACTTAATGGGTTAAGGATTTCATTTCCTTAAACCCCAAGACTACACCTAGTCCAATTAATCGCTTAGAAGTCCCCAATTAAAGTTAGGAACCCTAATCCATCAATTTCTACAATTACTCTATTTTCCTCAAAAATATAGATTAAGGGTTATATACTTAAAACCCTAACTTTACCCTCCTCAATTATCTTAATTTATGGACCCTGAAGTCCTAAAAGGTCCCTTAGGTTATCACCTAATTATCCTCAAAGCAAAAATGGAATGGAATCTATCCCATCCAAATCACCCTAAAGAAATTGTTCCTTTCGAGCAGAGTTCGATCGATCGACCCATGACCGTCGATCGATTGAAGGCTTCGATCGATCGATCCCCGAGGCTCGATCGATCGATCAAGTCGGGCAGCTTCTTCTCCGAGAAGCTGTTCGGCCATGGAAGCTTCCCCCAAGCTTCCATCTCTTCACCCAACGGCCTACAACTTATACCAACAATAAATACACCTATAATACGGGTCCTAAACATCCCAGGACCCGGAATCACCCAATATTTTTGGTTAATTACTAAAATCTCCAATTTACCAATTTTAGGGGTTTATTCGTTTTATCTCCCGAAAACCCGTTTTATTCACGAATACCCAACCCAAAATCATTAGGGTATGTTATACCAACAATGATATGAGATATTTATGCTCAAAAATAAATAAAGCAAGTAAACACTTGCCTCGTGGATACAATCCGACGTCCTCGAGCCGAATCCCGTGGAGGCTGGCCGGAATCTCCCCCTTTTTCTTCTTTTCTTCCCTCTCTCTCTCTCTTCCTTCTTTTCTTTCTTCTTTCTTTCCTCTCTTCCTCTATATATAGAGAGAAAAAGGGTTTTAACCCTAAAAGCCCAAAAACGACTCGTTTACCCAATTACGAGCCTATTTAACTCCAAAATTACCCGGAACTTGATTTCGACAATCGGACACTCTTTTCCAACATCTCGGACATTCCGAGACTCGTGGCGCAGTCGAAATTTTCATTCGAGGTACTTGACCGCAAATCACTATTCTAATCCAAAATAATTAAATGCGGTGTTCTACTCAAAATCTCACCTCTTTTGTCGCTATACTCCACGGCGACACATAAATAAAATATTTCGACCTATAAGGTCCCAAAATAATTTATAACACCCTTCGAAAATCCTCAAATCCTTGAAAATCCCAGAAATCACTATTTCGAGAAATTCTCCAAATTCCCAAATTATACTAAATTAGGGAATTTAATTGTCTCTAAAAAGGACGGGTTGTTACACTCCCCCCCTTACAACGGAATTTCGTCCTCGAAATTCAGATGCGACCTACACCACCAATCTTAGGATCACTCCAAATCCTAATACCTCAAGGGAAACGATACCAACCCAACGGTTCCCAACCATATGCTACACGACTATCACGATCGCAAAGTGACTCTTATATGTCACATAATACCCATCATCTAAAATGCCTCTTGGCATGGATTTCAATCTTGTATACTACTCCCATCTTAGCTAGACGGTACATCAAACTACCTTACCAAGGTGCCCATACACCTTTCTAACTTGTGCATATCAGCACAAGCGTTACGAACGTCTAACACGCATCACTCTCTCCTAATAAGGATCTCCTTTCCTCGGTGTAATACTCACCTATGGGTCCTCCGAACCCGCGCATTTCAATACTCCTAACCTCGGCGCTGCTAATACTAGCGAACCTATATCCTAAAAATGCTACGTCCTAAGCGTTACCCTACCTACACGAAACTAATATAATCCTAAGTATGTCCCTAGTGCCCAAGGCCTCTCCCAACTCCCGACAAGTGCTTGGTTTCATGCGTGGGACGTCTCGCCAAGGCGAAATCCAAACAAGGAACCCTCCCGTTACACTACTCCCTCGCGTAGTCGGTCATCGAGATATAACGACCCAAGGCACAGAAGCGGGACGTCCTAAATCCTACAAGGCTATCCTATGAACGCATTCCTACTATCTTATCCTTCCGCCCATACAGAAGGAAACCTAATCAATCGAAGTGCCCACTTTCTATAGAAAGTGTCACGAACATAATACCCAAAATGGAGCTCCTCAAAACTTGCCTTTTCGTTAAGGCTGGTTATATTCCTCAACCCAATTTCTCCAAATTTGCCTTCTTATTAAGGCAGGGATATCATCCTCAAATCAAATTCTCTAAGTCCCACTCCACCCAACTACTTGTGATGAGAGGACCAATTTAGTGCTTTTCCATAGCACAATATCTCCATAAGTATATTAGCATTATGTGGCTCATAGCCTATAGTGGTTCATCCACACTATAAGACCGTTCCACAAGATCAACATCCTTGCATCCCATAACAGCTCCCCACTCCCGACGCCGTTAAGAGTCATGTGTGGAGTGTCTCGCAAAGCGAAATCCAAACAAGGAACCCCTCCACACATTAACCCTTGACTTCGTTGGTTATGGAGTTCTGTCATTTAAACATGCAACCGGGATAACCCTATCCCCTAATCCAACAAAAGGTGATCTGAACTCCTATCTCTATCTAAGAGTCATACCACCCTGCGCTCGCACTCATTCCTAAGTCCTTGCGCAAACTAATACTGAGCTAAATCTTATCGCTCAACAACGATTCTGTGGGCCTTAAATTATATCTATAAGGTTGCCATATATACCATCAAAAATAAGGAAGCCTCTGCTCATCGAGGTTCCATAAATCCATAATAACAAAGGTGTACTCAACCTGTATCAAGGTGAGACACCACAATAACAACATGTTCCCTCCAGGAACTGCGGACACGATAGACTTGCCATCGTTAGCCTGCTATCGCTCCGTTACACCATATACCGTATACGTATATACAAAATATAATCACCCGCCTCTATGGCGAATGAAGGGAAATAAAATTCCGCTATTGCGGAAAACACATAGTCATACATTAAAATGTTATCGAGACCGCCACAACTCAAAATACACACACGAGTCTAGGGCTAACTAATACCGCGACTTTATCTAGTCACGCCAAATATACCTCCTCGATTGAGGTAAAACTCATAACAACATCTTCGTCTTTATTCACCGTCGGCCTCTGGCTAAACCTTAGGCGAAAAATTTCAAAACGACATTCTTCTCGTCCTGCTTATTCATGGGGACTCACGGTTAGAACTATCCGTAAGATCCCTTTCTACTCCTTATCTCCACGGGAGATCCAACTTTAGTACCACACCCTACTACGGCGGCACTATGGTACTCGAACTACTATGCTTTAGTAATCATTGAGACAGTCCTTAACAATTACCATAAGGAGAGTAACCTCTACTAGGGTACTCATCCCAACCTTCTACCAGCTGCACCAGCTAAGCCTCATCTCCTGCTGCCATCCAAGCTCCGCACACGATTCTCAACCAACCGCGCAAAAGATTTCTATAATCTCATAATATGGCAGGAGAGCGAAATCTCACAAGAGATATCAACAATCCTAATCCTGGGGCTCTATACAAATCGAGAGCAACGCTGAAAGCGTAGTACGTCCGCATAGATTCCTAAAGACACTAGAACCTGATGCTCTGATACCATCTGTAACAACCCGCCTAATAAGATACCGGGCGATCACTCCAATATTAAATTAAAACAGGAGTCACAAATGGATCATCCTTAACATCACTGTCGAAAATCCATTTAATTACTAATATCCTATTAGGTGGCCGTTAAAAACTTTTATCTAACTACTCTTTTTAGCACATAATTAAAAACATTCACAATTAAATGCGTAATGAATTGAAATGAAAATGAAAGGAACTAAAATAACCGAACACTCGGTCCAAATATACAACCATATCGAATAATGTACTGCAAGAATAAATAAATGCAATTGAGCCATTGGCTCGAGTGTTTATACAATGACTCCTATCTAGAGTACAAGGAAAGAAACGTCTACCGATAACCTGCAAGCATCCACAGCTGCTGCAGCAGACGTCTGACTCGAAAGAGTTTCCATCCAGGCGTCCCTGTGTCTGGACACCTATATATATATATATAGTAGAGAGAAAGAAAGGAGAGTAGACAAACGGGTCAGGGCCCGAATGTTTAGAAAATATTTTGCAAGTGCATAAATGCTTTATTTAGAAAAAATAGTTTTATCTCATATTTAAATTGGTATCGCACTCTCATGAGATACCCCTCACCTCTCCTCTAACAGTGCACACCTAGCGCATCCCGAAAAACATCCTAGTCAAGCTACCCTGCTAAACTAGTCTAATACCCAACCACTATCTAACCTAGATAGTCAAACAGATGTACTAAGGGCTAAACTTCACTTTAATCTCGACGCTATGCCATGTTCGTGCGTGGGGTGTCTCGCGAAGCGAAATCCAAACAAGGAACCCCCCCGATACACTACTATGCAGTAAGGTCGATCTTTGAGATCCGCCAGTCCCTCAGTACAGAAAGATAAATAATATATATATCATAACATTTAATAATATAAGAGCGCTAAGGATTAAACTTCTCCCCAGTCTCAACACAGTGCCATATTCGTGCGTGGGGTGTCTCGCAAAGCGAAATCCAAACAAGGAACCCCCCCGATACACTACTATGCGGCACGGTCGATCGTCGGGATTCATTAGACCCTCGGCACCCAATTAATACATATACATACCTCTACAATATACTTCCGGATAATATAAATATCTCCCGGACTGAGGATTACTTGATATATAAAGTATTTATAAATACTTATCCTTTTTATTTCAAAACTTCCATTTCCCTTCTCATATCCAGGAAATGTATTTATAAAAGCCAATTCATTATCATGAATTGCTTTAACAAACCATATACTTTTTGAAAGCCAATTTTATTAACATAAAAAGCTTTTCCTTTATCAATTATCCCATTTCCCTTTTTATATTCAGGAAATGTATTCAAAGACATTTTCATTATCATAAAAATGCTTTGATCAAAACATATGCTTCCACATCCCTTCTTCCATCCGGGAAGTGTTACCGAAGCCAATTTATATATAACCCATTTCCCTTCCTATATCCAGGAAATGTAATTAAAGCAAATCCATTATTATGAACTGCTTTAATTTAAACGCGTTCTAAGACCGCCCGTCCGGATTTCTCCACTGTGCGCGCCCCTAAATGGCTATCATCTTCCAGGGCCTCCAAGACAACCTCGGATCCTATATCGAAAGACGTCGGGAAGCGACCATGTGCCTGCGGGATAGTCAAGACCACACCTGGAATCTCCTAACCAGCGCAGAAAATATAACAACAAACGCTCACATGGCCTATAGGACTATATCCACCCTGCATCATTAGCCAGGGGGCTTCACCATACGAACGCAACTTCCCTTATGATAGCGATTTAGAGAGGTGTGTAATCCATATTTTATTAATTATGAAAAACATTTCTCTTTCCATTTTGAAAATATTCATTTATATATTTTCAAAATCATTACCATCATCATATATATATATATATATACCTAAAACACACAGTATATACATATCCTATATATTCTTCCTAGAATATATATATAAACGGCCTTAGTGGCCTATAGCATCTAACGATGATAATAATCCCAAAGATTCCCTCCGAGAATCATAATCATGCATTGATATTAGCGTGATTCTAAATCCAAAGTATTTCTTACTTTAATAATCACTATATACTTTAATCCTATTCTAAGGATTTATTGGATATCTCCAATGATACTATTCTCCTCAAAGTGAAGTATATATATATATATATACCCCCAAATTATCCTAATTATCTCTTAGGATATACTTAACGATAATCGATATAATTATGCCTTCTATAAGCATACTTATATAGGCTTATAAGCCTACGAGAAATACCCTCAGGATTTCTCTCACCCGAACAACTTTATACTTAATGGGTTAAGGATTTCATTTCCTTAAACCCCAAGACTACACCTAGTCCAATTAATCGCTTAGAAGTCCCCAATTGAAGTTAGGAACCCTAATCCATCAATTTCTACAATTACTCTATTTTCCTCAAAAATATAGATTAAGGGTTATATACTTAAAACCCTAACTTTACCCTCCTCAATTATCTTAATTTATGGACCCTGAAGTCCTAAAAGGTCCCTTAGGTTATCACCTAATTATCCCCAAAGCAAAAATGGAATGGAATCTATCCCATCCAAATCACCCTAAAGAAATTGTTCCTTTCGAGCAGAGGTTGATCGATCGACCCATGACCGTCGATCGATCGAAGGCTTCGATCGATCGATCCCCGAGGCTCGATCGATCGATCAAGTCGGGCAGCTTCTTCTCCAAGAAGCTGTTCGGCCATGGAAGCTTCCCCCAAGCTTCCATCTCTTCACCCAATGGCCTACAACTTCTACCAACAATAAATACACCTATAATACGGGTCCTAAACATCCCAGGACCCGAAATCACCCAATATTTTTGGTTAATTACTAAAATCTCCAATTTACCAATTTTAGGGGTTTATTCGTTTTATCTCCCGAAAACCCGTTTTATTCACGAATACCCAACCCAAAATCATTAGGGTATGTTATACCAACAATGATATGAGATATTTATGCTCAAAAATAAATAAAGCAAGTAAACACTTGCCTCGTGGATACAATCCGACGTCCTCGAGCCGAATCCCGCGGAGGCTGGCCGGAATCTCCCCCTTTTTCTTCTTTTCTTCCCTCTCTCTCTCTCTTCCTTCTTTTCTTTCTTCTTTCTTTCCTCTCTTCCTCTATATATAGAGAGAAAAAGGGTTTTAACCCTAAAAGCCCAAAAAATGACTCGTTTACCCAATTACGAGCCTATTTAACTCCAAAATTACCCGGAACTTGATTTCGACAATCGGACACTCTTTTCCGACTATCTCGGACATTCCGAGACTCGTGGCGCAGTCGAAATTTCCATTCGAGGTACTTGACCGCAAATCACTATTCTAATCCAAAATAATTAAATGCGGTGTTCTACTCAAAATCTCACCTCTTTTGTCGCTATACTCCACGGCGACACATAAATAAAATATTTCGACCTATATGGTCCCAAAATAATTTATAACACCTTTCGAAAATCCTCAAATCCTTGAAAATCCTAGAAATCACTATTTCGAGAAATTCTCCAAATTCCCAAATTATACTAAATTAGGGAATTTAATTGTCTCTAAAAAGGACGGGTTGTTACAACCATTCTACCCCTCGACTTCCATGGGTTCTCCACACCTCTATGGGTACTTTATCCGGGACAACAACTTCATTATTTCCCATTTTTTGTTTAAGAAGAAAACGAAACAAAATAAAGTATCATTTATACTCAGTTTTCCTTCATAGCTAGTTGCCTAAGCTCTTTAATAGACATGCACACACACACACACATGGATATATATATATATATATATATATATATATTAGGGTATGCCTGTGCCTGAAGGCACGATGAAAAAATTTTGAAGTATCAATCGCGATCAAGTCATAAAAGTTTTGTTTTATAGTATCAATCGTGATCCTTTTTCTAAAGGCGCGACAAATACTTCCAAATTATTAAACTAATAATTTTTTTGTAAAATTATGATAAAAAAATTACAATATTTTGAGAAATTTTGGACAAATTTTTCTTTGTTTATAGTACTATCCACCTATTTTTAGAATAAAAAATAACCCAACAATACTACAAAAAGTTCACTCGAGACATCATGTAAATAAAATCATCGATTAAAAATTAATTATGAAAAATCCCGTATATATTATTTGTTTATAAAAATTACCTGAATTCTCATGACAATGGCATGGTACTGCAATATGACCCACAAATCATAAGAAGTAACCATAAAGATCTAGTTTCACCACCACATGCGTAAAGTACATGTATTGTTTGACCTTACATATGGTTGTAATAAAATTGTTGTCACACATTTCATTGATTAAAGTACTCCAGTAATACTTGATTGATGAACATATTAGGGAAAAAATAACATCTAATGTATTCAAAACTCAATTAACAAATAAGAATAAAAATACAATAAATGAAAATCATGAAATGAAGAAGAAACAAATTCTACAATCTTTATTCATTCGAGGTCCAATCAATTGAATAGGGATATATTCAATGCACAACACCTAGTTATCTTACTTTCAAGGTCCATACTATAGTTACCACCTTCCAACATGAAATTGAGACGCATAATAAAAATATATAGTAATAAAGAGGCCCAATAAAAAACTGCAACACTTCCACATCACAATAGTCATTTCTCATACCAAGTAGATCCCATTATATAATACAAAATTCATAACTCAAGTTATAAATGGAAACATTTATGTATTATTTTCATAGTTCTTGCGACTTAAATAATTCTAGTAGATTGATCCACACAACAACTTAATCCCAAATTTACAGAACACATTTTTTCAAATCCAAAATTTTCATCTCCATTGTGCCTATATACACTGAACAACAACTAATTGATGAAATATAATGAACTTAGCTTGAATAACAACTTCAGCTAACTGCATTTAATAATGAAAATGAATTTTCGAAATCATTCAATGATGTTCCCTTCGTCCGATGCTCTTCATAATGTCATAGTCATGACAACATCAAGCCAGCAACTGAAAATACATCAGAGAACAAATAAGTAAGAATGAAAAACTACAACATATTATATATTCTTCTAGATTGTATGATTCATAACTTGAACCCACCGAAACAATAAAGTATCATCCAAAATAGTAAAGGAATCATACTCAGTTAATCCATTCAAAATTGAATCAATATGATCATTAGTGGAAATCACATAACCAAATAAGCCAAAAGATCAACATTGTTTTTAATTTTTAAAAGATAATCATTGATAGGCAAGGAACCTTTCTTGGTGTTCTGTAATTGTGTTTGAATTGAGAGAGCTTCACCTGAGTCTGTGCTGCAAAATATTGATCAAGAGTTAAACTTTCCATCACCTTCATCTGAATCGGACATGAAATCTTTCTAGCAACTTCAAGAGTTAAACTTTCCAGCAGCTTCACCTGAGTCGGTGCTGCAGAATATTGTTCTGGTGTTCTCTAATTGTGTTTGAACTGAGAAGCTGATCTTGTTGCTTCGATTCAAGAAACTCAGGGTTAATCTTCCAGTATCTTCATTTGAATCAAATATGAATCTTTGAGGAACAGATCTCGATCCATTAAGAAAGTCAAGTTTACGTCCTCGAATAGCAGTTGAAACATCTTGTTTCCATAGAAGATAATTATGATTATCAAACTTTACTGATATTGCATGAGTAAAAGAAATTGGAGTGAATTCTATCGAAGAGGACAAAGTCTCCATTATTGAGATTGAAGAATTTTCCATTAGGGTTCTAATACCATCTTAATAAACTAAAGAAGATGAAATTAAGTCTACGAAACATTGATTTTCATATACTAAAACATATTATAGCTGGAACTGATAAGAGAAAATTAAAGAAGGAAAAATCTAGTGTTCATATTTTTAAAGAAAAAATAGAAAATCAGTAATACATGGGTGTGTAATTTATTCAATCGTCTAAAATGAATGCACGTGTTATAGAGAGTAGAGACCATTACCATTTAGATTATACTCACCTGAAGCACGTGACCAAACGGACCTCACACCATGACCTGTAAGCATAAAGTAGGCGGGTCCTTAAACCGATCACATCTGCATTAACAAATAGTCAAATGGCGCGATGAGTTAAAATGCATATACCAAAACCATAGAATTGGGAGAAAGAGAAAATGTAAATGAAACCTATCTCCATAAATATCATAGACTTAAAATCGTCATTGACATCGTATTCTGTTGTCGTTGAAGTAGAGACTCCACCTACAGGTACCTGCTCCTTCTGGAATTTCTCTACTAATACTATGGTCTTGATTTAATAGAGGATCATAGGTGAGGGTTTGAAAGCACAATACCATGAAAATATCATTCAATCACTGGAAATTCCACGAAATCAGTAAAATGTTTCGTCATATATTTAAAATATAGAAGAAAATCAATTACAAACATGTAAAGCTAAATTCTCATACATAATTCATCACAGAGAGTAAGTGACCTCAATCAAATCAATGACAAAATTAAATCCCCATCAAGTTAAATCGCATGAATACGGACAATTCCTTGTCATACATTACACTATATATTAATGTCCTGAATCTCGAATTGTTATTGACGGAATCTATTACTGTCTAAATAATGCCTTGTTCACACTTTCACCGCGTGAGAGATTTCGCTAACTATTAATTAATTCAAGTACATTATGAGAGAAATATGAGAAAATTATAATTTGTATATAGTATGTATGCAGGTGAAAATATAGATGAAATTGAATATGAAACTCCATAATACTTACTTCACCAAAATTACATCAGCATCAACAATAGTAAAACAGTTACGTAGTCCCATCAGTTGGACATTATGCATCCTACAATATGTTATTATCTGAAAGTTACAGGTTCAGAACCAAATCTTTTATTAATTGTTCCAATTTGTGTAAACTAATGATGAATGGAGGATATTAGTTAAATGAGATGTTCATATCACCTGTTCATACCAACTGTTCTAGATATGTTCATATCAATTGTTCATATCAAATTGATATACTAAATTTAGAGGTATGATATGTTCATATCAACTGTTCATATCAAATTGATCTTCCAAATTGATATCAAATTAGATTTCCAACTATTCATATAAGTAAACAGGTATGATATGTTCAAATTGATATATCAGTCCATCAGTTAATATCAGGTATGATATGTCCATCAGTTCATATCAGGTATGATATGTTCAAATCAAGTATATCAGTCCAACAGTTCATTGATATCAAATTAGATTTCCAACTATTCAAATTGATATATCAGGTATGATATGTTTATATGAGTTCATATCAGTCCATCAGTTCATATCAGTTCATATACCAAATCACTTATATCAGCTCATATAAGTAAACAGTTCCCAAATACTTATATGAACTGATATATGTATAATTATTCAAATTATTTGGGAACCGAAATCAGCTATAAGTATTCGAATAATTTGGGTAAACAATTTGTATCCGAATAATTTGGGTATTGTTAGTCAAATTTCACAATGATTATCAAAAATTGATTTCCAAAAAAATTTGATGGGAGTTAGGAGTATAGTTAAAACTCAAATCTCTGTAGAGACCATATGTTATATAAATATATGTGAACTAATCATGCTAAAAATTCGACATCTAATGATTAAGAATTATTACCATTCGGATGAGTGAAAAGATGGAAAATGAAAGAAAAGTCATTTACATTTCATGCATACTGCTGCTGAACTGTGACACAATCTACCAAAAAACAAATATCGAACACTAGAACATAATTCATACAGAATTTTTTAATTAGAAACTTTAAATAAAAAAATTTCAATCAATTTAGCTTGAAAAACTTAGGGCTTGTTTGGTTTGCAACTATAATTCTGTTTTCTGTGTTTAAATACAATTCTGATAAAAATCTTCGTTTGGCAACCTGTTTTTAAACACAGAATTATAATATTCCTGTGTTATAATCAAGTTTTTCAGAAAACAGATTTTGGGTGTTTTATAACATCTGTTTTTTTTATTTTTCAACTCAGAATTATTCATTCTTAATATTTTAAAGCAATTATACCTTAATATATAATATACACACATAATACATTAATGTGTGTAATTCTTATAAATAAAAAATATATATGTACATATACACAAAATTACGTATGGAATAATATAAAATATACATATAGTACATATGTATTAAAAAATATTATCAATTCATGTATGTATATAATTTTATAGTGAATTATATATGCGACATCATTATATATATATATATATATATATATATATATATATATATATATATATATATATATATAGAGAGAGAGAGAGAGAGAGAGAGAGAGAGAGAGAGAGTTAAACTCCCTAACATATCTCATTAAATATACCTAAAAATACATGATATTAAATGTACGTGTATATAATTTATGATGTATGTATGTATGTATATGTATACATTCATGTATCATGTATGTATAAAAGTTTTATATATATATATATATAAACTCCACAACATACCTCATTAAATATACCTAAAAATACATGTTATTAAATGTACATGTAAATAATTTATGATGTATGTATGTATGTATACATTCATGTATCATGTATGTATGAAAGTTTCATGTATGTTTATATGTACATACACACACACACACACACACACACACACACACACACACGCATATGTATGATATAAATATACATATTTGTCAATTTTGTCAAATTTTCAAAAAACTGTATTTAAAAACAACTTTACCAAACGCACACCAATAATTATAAACACAAAAAACTGAATTTTAAAACTGGATTTAAAAACAGTGTTTAAATTGAATTTTCTGAATAGAGAACCAAACAGGCCCTTAGAAACCCTTAATATCAAGGTTGGGAGTCAGGGGATAGGGAACTAAAATAGAATAATAAAACCTCTGAGTAGCAAACTCACAGAACCATAAATCAGGTTAAACCTCTGGAAGTTGAAGCACTAAAGCCATCAAAAGCAAGATGAAACAAATAGAGATGACTAAACATGCAAATTCAACATGATTCATTGAAAATCCATCTCTTCGTTTTGATAATTTTATAGTGGTAGATCACTTATTTCCATAAAAATGAATGAAAAAAATAAATTGATATACCGAATCAAAAGATGTAATTAGCCCAAAGATCTTGGATCTCAGTTTTCTAGTGCTAGATTGGGGGTCTTCTCTCCCGTAATGATCATTGTGACCATTTGCAATCAAAAACGTTGTCATCATTTTAATCCTAAATGATTTTTTGGACTGAAGAAAAAATGTATAAATGGGTGTACCCCAAAGTAATCCGGAGTAAAACGATGCACTTGTGAATCTTCACGTCTGTGATGGCTTCAGTTGGTCTGGTTTTCGTTTAGCTGTAATTACAATTGATTTGAGCTATTATTATAGTTGATTTTCTAGTATGCTAAGTTGTTGAATACTACAACTATTTGAAGCACGAAGTACGGGACAATCAAATAGATGTTGCATACTACAACCTGAAATAGATGTTTCATACTAAAATAGTATGCAACATACTAGTAAATCTGCAGTTGCATACTACAACCTGAGATACAAACATGAAGTTGCATACCAGATAATCAACACATACTGTATACACATTTCGTGTATACTCACAATCAATACATACTGCAGATTTACTATTTTAGTATGAAACATCAGGTTTATATACATACACAGATAATCAACGCATATTATATACATATTGAATACACATTTCGTGTTTGTTGCATACTACAACATCAATTTGTGTTCCTTATATACCAGATTCAAATAGATGTTGCATACTAAAACTAATGTTGCATACTCCAACCTGAAATACAAACACGATGTTGCAACACAGATAATCAACACACACACTCATATATATATATATATATATATATATATATATATATATATACAGTTGAGCAACAGAAGGTTTGCATAGGGGTGTCAATTATTTCCGATCTTCCAAATTTTCCGATTTCCGATCCGAATTTTTCCAATTTTGGCATCATTTTAATTTTTCCGATCCGAATTTTTCCGATTTCCGACTTTTCCAATATAAATTGGAATGGAATTGGAAATCAAATATAGATTTCCGACTTTCCGATTTTCCGTTCCGAAAATTCCGATATCATGCCGATCCGATTTATCCAAAATATTTTCCGAAATAATAATATTTTTATTCATTTTAATAATTTTTACTCATCACATTTCCTAATAATCTCACCCTTCATTTAAAACAATCCCACCCATTCATTTAAAATAATCTCAACCCTTAATTTTTAGTTATAGAAAGGTTATTTTGCCCCCTTTCTTTTCTCATTTCTACACTAATTAGAATGAATTCCTAAATCCTATCATTTCTAATTCCTCACTCAATCAGGTGGTCTCATTCCTCTCCGATCTATTAAACATAGTTTTGTAGCTCTATTTGTTAAACATATCTTAAGTGTTTTCCTTGTATGCTTACTAACATTGGTGTTATTCTTTGCTTATTTTTTCTTATAGTAATATGCACTGCTCACTTGGTCTTACCAGGTTCAACTTTTAAGCTTAACATCAATACTCAATATTGCTTGAAATTGACATTTGTATGAAAATAAAACTACCCCCACCACCCCAAAAAAGTGGAATAAAGAAGATAAAATTGATAATTTTGTATTTCCGATATTATCCGAAAAAGATAAAACTGATATTTCCGATTTTTCCTAATTTTTTCCGAATAAAAAAATATTCAAAAATTCCGAAAATTCCGAATATTCCGAAGTCGCCGACATGGAAAAGAAATTGATTTTCCGAAATTTATTTTTCCGACTTTGGAATGGATTTTAAAATTCCGAAAATTTTGGAAAATTTTCCGAACACCCCTATTCCGATCCGATCCGGCCGAAACACACCCCTAGGTTTGCAGAACTAACCAAAAAATTGCAAAAATAAAATGAGAAAAGGTCGCGTTAGATGAAGATTGAAATAAATTAAAAAAATTCAAATGAAATGCAACTATAGAGAAAGTAGGTAAATAGATAAGAAGGCAATATCATTCGTCATCGCCATTGGGCACCAAAACCTCAGACTCCATTATCTATAAATAAACCATTCTTGAGATTTCAAATAATAAAAAATATATAAATCAACGACTCTTTATATCATAAACCAACAATAAATGCCTATATGTAAACCCAACAATATTAAAAAGAGGAACATCATACTAAAACCAAATCCCCGAATTACTTTCAACACATATGTTTTTCTAATTTTTACGAACGAAAAGCCTCAATGTTGAGATATAGATACTGAAAAAGAACGCTTAAGAGGGAAGAGAATATACCTAATGTTGCAAAACCTAATATTTGAAAAATAGAATACAAAACCATGTTATGAGATAAAAGATAAGATGTAAGATATAATACCCTCAATTACCGTGGTGTGAGAGGGAGAGATCGTGCTTGTTGAGATAATGAAAGTTCAGATCTGTATGAACTGATGCTCGTCGGAGGGTGGTCGAAGTTTGGGTGGTAAGATTTTGCGAGAGTGGTGAGGTTTAACTCCAATTTGATGTCCATTGCGAATGATAATTGTCTTGGCATTCACATAGCCTATAGTATTATAGAATTCACATAGTCTAACCTTAGAGTTTGTGAAGTTTATAGTAGCATATAGTATTGAATCATGTATCTGAAAAAAAGAATCCCAAATGGAAGCTCACTCCTTGCTCAACATTAGCTGGAAAAATGGAAGAAAAATGTTAGAATGGTCCATTCTTTTCAATATGGTAGTATAAATATTAGTCACCTGGAGTAGTTTCAATAACCTCAACTGACATCGAGTCCATTTCATCGCCCAATCTCAGCCGTTTACTCGCTCGACTGCTACTCTGCCCTTTTTTAGGATAAATCAGCTTCAACCGCTTCTTTAAATCTTTGTATGACAAAAATGTATCCCTCTAATCCGATAACATCTGGAGGTAATTGTGATGCCTGAGTGGTTGGTCAACAATTACTGGATGTAGAAATGTGGCCACTATTTTCAGCCAGAGGATGGTCCAAGAGAAATTGACAGTAGCATTCAATACATTTCCAACAAAAGGTTTCCACTGACTCGAAACTCCAAACTAAGATTCTTGCATTCTGAAACAAAAAGTAATAGTATAAAAGTTCCTACAATGCCTAAGCATGAATCCATAAGTCTAATAAAATTTAACATGATAACAAAATAATATAACAATATACAATTTGATTAGTCTATGAATTTACTCATAAAAGCATCTTATCGATTCAAAACTATTTAGAAAATTAGTCATGTATTAAAAACCCTAATTTGAAAATGTTCTAAAACTATACAAAATAAAAAGTAAACAAATGACACAAATATGTGTTAGAACCAAGATAAAATGTTAAAGAGCATAGATTGTAAACCTGATTTGTACCATGTTATGGTAAATAAAGAGTGATACATGCAAACAAACTATAAAACATGGATGGTTAGAACAAACCCCATATAACCCCCATCTAACTCTAATAAATCTGAAAAAATTAGCAAACATATATAGATCTGAAAAAATTATCAAACAAACCAACTAAAGTATCAAACATATATAGATCTGAAAAAATTAAAGAATACTTGGATGGTTAGAACAAACCCCATCTAACCATAATAAATCAATCTTTAACAAAAATACAAAATCGCACCAACGAAATAACAAAACCCGCTCAAAAATCGAACCATGTAAAGAGAGAGAAAAAATCCATACCTGAGGCTGGCAGCAGGGAGCAAAGAGAAGGTAGGGTGGGGCAAGGAGAAAAGAGGGTATGGGTTATTGCCGAGAGAGAGGGTGAGGGTTTGTCTTGTGGACTGAAAGGAATTTTGGTGTGTGTATGGGACTGTGTGTGAGAAGCTGGGCATATTGTCATGTCTTTACCAATACATCCCTGTGTTTGAATTAAAGTAAAAGAGAGGAACTAATTAGTGAGAAAGAAAAGACGGGGAATCCAAATTTGTAAGGGGTAAAATAGGAAGTGCAAAAAAATTCATATTGATGACATCATGGTGCTATCTTATGACATACATAAGTTTCCTACTTTATTATTATTATTATATATATATATATATATATATATATACATAACTAAAAAAAATGGAAGAAGACATACTCATAAACTTTCCCGCTTCTCCTCCCCTTTTCAAAATGAAAAAAATGAAACTCAAACTTATACACCTTGCTTCCATATACATAGTGGGTTGAAGGAAGAAGGTAATTCTTTTGTTCCTACATTGTTTTCGTTTTTTGGTAGTAAGTGTATATAAGGGAGGGATAAGGCGATTAAGTTTGCTAAAATATCTAGATATATTTTTTAACTTTTGTTATTTTTTATTTTCACCCCTTAAGTTATAAAATTTTAGAATTAAACTTTATACCACTCAAGTTATAATTTAAATGTTAACCCATAAAAAAATATTTTGGGTTGAGACTAAATTCGTGTTTTAGTTTAAAAGTAAATTGATATGTAATAATACAAGAAAATATTTTAAGCATACATGATATTTACACGTGTAGTGAATTCGTAAAAAAAATATACATTTGGTAATTAATGGTTTAATGAGGTTTGATATAAAAATGTTATTTATTTTTCGACTTGGTTTTAATATGTAGAAAAAAAATTCTATTCTAAGTAGTAAGTAACTAAATAAATTTTCAATTTATAAAAAAAAAATTGGGTTGTTACATTCTACCTTCCATAAAAAAATTCATCTGTGAAATTTTCTATATCCTCAGAGTTTCAGATTCTCGTACTGCTTACATGTCTAAGGTATACAGTATATTTAAAACGATAACTTATTGACTTATTAGTTTTGAGGTTTGTAGGTTTATCATGCAATTATGACAATTTTACTAAAGTCGTTCCTTTCTTGATTTGTAAATTATCCAAAAAAACAGTATAACGGACGATGATGTAACCAGGTTTGCAAACAAATTGGGTTTTAATAAATTAATCAGCCTTTTTACAAGATTTTCATTTATCATGTATCATAACAAAGGTTTTTGTAATGAGGGTCTATATAACAAGGTTTTTCTAAAAAGGTTTGTATAGCTAATGACATAAAGGAATAAAAGTATATGTTCTAATGAAATTATAAGAAGTTTGATGCATTTTGGATATATGAAGTTCATTTCACACACAAATAATTTATGATATATAAGGGGGGTATTAGTAAAAGGATATTATAGGTTGTATATTGATCTCATAATAATGGTATTTTACATTTGTTTGCAGAATAGGTAAGTTGAAGTACAAGTTTCTTTGGGAAATGTTGTGGTTTAATAGCTTATACTCGAATCATTAAAGGTTCGCTTCCTAAATTTGACAAACAAGAAAGTTTATGATAATCGAATCGTAAATCATGTTTTTCAAAAATACTTACGATATTCATAATTGATAAAAAATATCCTCTATCCTAAGCTAAGGATATATACTCTTAATAGTTACTTGATCTAGTTTCCGATAGTTGATATATAAACGAAATGTTCCAGCCTTTATTTTCACAATTAGAAATGGTAATCGCTAAGGTCGAACAAAGGTTTTCTAGAAAAAGTCATCAAGTTTGGTTTGAATTTTTTTTAATTCTAGGGGTGCTATGCGTAAAAAGTAAAGAATGAAAAGGACAATTGTTCTTGAAGTTGGAAAAATATCAAATTCGAAATATTTTAAATTAGCTGGAATATCAGAAATTATGAATTTTCTTATGACTTTAAATATGTGCAAAGGTTGATGATAAAATGCCCATTTCAATAATTAAATCAAATCTTTTTTGTTATCTAAAACTACGAAGTCTACTATAAGAATTTCAATCCATATTCTTGTAGTACAGTACTTTACATTTGTTTCCCCTGTTGGCCTTTTTATTGATAGTGGACAATTTAAAGGACTACTAAATATGTAGTTATAAAGTCATTTGTCCGGTAATCATAAAAAACATATGTTGATTGTTTATTGAAGTTAATGACTCTATAAATAGATTTATTTAGAAATTTCAGACATTGAGGGAATATATATATGGAATTTTGATGTGATGTTTACTGAACTTCCTAAATACCATAATAATGCATATATAGGATTTGACTTTTATTGAGCCAATATTTTGGGACAGAAGGTAACGTCTGATTAGGTATTTTAAATAGGAAGATTTACATGGTTTTACTAAGGATCATAATAGGTAGGATGTATAATATTGTATAAATAATCTCAGGGAATATACTATATATACACAAAGGTAAAAGGATTCTTTAAAGTACGTCGGTAATACTCTAGATATACCATATAAATTTGGATAATTTGGACCTAATAGATGAAAGGGTTTTACGTAGTCTAAGGTGTACTAATGAGAATAAAAAGGGGTTTCTTAGATATAAATATATTTTATACAACGATGTGAAAAAGGTCACTAACATCTATAGCATTTAACATGATGATACTATTATTTAAATTTATGTTTATAAGAGCATATCAAACTTAACTCATTTATTAAATTTAAATATTATTTTTTATGAAATCGTAGATAATAAGGTTTGGAACCTTACTAGAAAATGATATGTGTAATTAAGGTAGGATATTGTTAAGTCATAATGATGTTCAATCTAAGTTATTCATATGGAGTGAGTTGTATAATCTAAAATGGCATGTCTTTATTACAATATTTGATGTAATTTAAGCATCTACGTACATCTTTTATTTTACTCAAATGAACTACTAGATTGTTCAAGCTAAAAACCTTACTACGAATCCTAGTAAGTGGTAAATAAATAAAAATATAAATTATAGAAGATTGGGGTTTCCTATATTTATGCAGGAGATGACATAAATGTGAAAAGTAGGAATTACACTTAAATGTGTACTAATTGGATATCATAGAGACTTGTAATAGGGTTGATGTAAATAATTGGGAGGGGGTTTGAACCGATGGCTACCTTGTTTGATTTATCTTAATTTGAATGGTTACAGAACATAATTTATAAATAAACTCTTAATAAATTTCAATTTTGATGATTTAAAGATTTAATTGATAGTTATTCACAATCAGTCGGTGCTTAGAACTCTAGAGGGTCATAGGGATACTATATTTGAAGAATATTATGGGCGATAAATTGTAGATATACTTATAATGGAGTTATAAAATTAATAGACTCTTTATCCAAAATATTCTTATTGGGTTTGGAAACATTTATTGAAGGATCTTACATGTTTTGAAAGCAAATGAACTGCACAGAATAAGGAGCGCGCTAATGTAAAATTTATTATGAAGTAAAGAAACTTAAGTTTTCGGGAGAATTTTATTTGCAAAGAAGTAAGTTATAGCATTTCATCATGGGGTTCTTTATAACTAAAGTATGAGATTCAGGCAAGTATCTATAAATTATTTTGTTTTTAACTAGTAATTTTCTTGTGCTTCATAGTATCTTAGTAAAGAAAGGGACTATTAACTTGATGCTAAGGGTTTCAGATAAGGTAGGGTACGATATAAAGGTCTCGTTGATTAAGATAAAAAATTACTATTTTGAATAAGAATTTCATTAGTCTTGGTAATTTGTGCAAAATCATTGTTATGGTTTACTTGTATTCACATTGGTTACTCACATTTCAACTAGACTCAGAAAACAAAGGAACCTATTAGTCTTATCATTCACCTACCATGGGCAAAAAACTACGATGCTGATTAACAAGATTATATGGGTTTCAAATTGTGGTTTCTTTTGAAAAATGGTTTATAAGGGAAACACACATTACAAAAAAAAGTTCCTTTTAAGACCCTATTTTTTGAGACAGACAAAATATAGTCTTTAAAACATACTTTTTTATATGGATATAATTAGCCGTCTCAAAATCTATTATTTTTTGGGGATGCTAATTATATCCGTCTACAAAAGGTCATTTTTTGATACGGTTAATTATACCCGTCTCAAAAAATGTCACTTTTTGATACGATTAATTATATCCGTCTTATAAAGTAAAGCAAATGAGACGGTAAATACTTACTGTATCAGAAGATAAACCAAATAAGACGGCTAGAAAAATTGATTCCCACCACTAATTGTTTTCATCTCCCGCTCTAACACTTTAACCTAACTTCCCACCTCAAAAAAAACAAAAAACAAAAAACCCAAATCGTCTCCAACAAAATCGAACAAACCCAAACCGCCCCCTCCCCACCCTCCACCCCCCACGGCCATTTCTTCCAGCCCACAGCGGCGCTCTATCCCCCCCCCCCCCCCCCCACCACCACAGCTGCGTTCCCCCACCACAGTTGCGTTCTCTCCCTCCCCCAGCTGCGTTATCTCTCCCATTTTTTTCTTTTCATGGTAAGTTTTCATCTTTACTTTTTTTTTAGGAAAACAACATAGAAATTATTGTTATTAATTTATTTATTATTTTTCTTCTTCAAAATATGCTACTGTAAATAGTCTGTTGCACAATGGTAATAATGGGTGATAAAAAATTATTCTTTAGACATAATTAATGATGCCATATACATAAAACTGTAAATAAATAACCATATGTATACTTATATAAAATGTAAATAAAGAGTGGATGCTTATTTGTTGATTTTAATTTTTTTTGTAGTTTTCACTGTGACCTAATAAGAAGATCTATAATAGGCTATTTTTTTTATGTTATATAGCATTATGGTTCATGTTGGCTCAATGATTCTATGATAATTTTTTATTTAATTTTTAAAGAAATTCTTAAATGCATGAACCAATTATTCAAAGATCCTAAAATTATTTTTCTTCCAAACCATTAATGTGTTTTTTTTTATGTATCTGAGGTTTGTAGAACGATTGATTAGGTTTTTGATGTAAAGTTATGATTGTTAGATCTTTTTTTTAATGTATTTCTAAGAATGAAGTTAAATGATATTGGGTCTTATTACTACAAAGCTAAAGGCAAGGATAAAAATGATTTAGGGATCGTTTGGTTCGAGGTTTAGAAAAGGGATGGGAATTCTTGATTCTAGGAATTCTAAGTTCCTAGAATCTTGAATTCCTTTCCATTGTTTGATTCGAACGGGAATTCTTTTTTTTTTCGGCATCTAAATTATTTTCCCATATTAGGAATAAATATCATTTAATTAAAATACCCTTCACTTGATGAAAAATGAGTTACTAAAGCCGTTTATGAAAATAAACTATTTAAGTAACTCCGAGTTGTTTTTTGAAGAAACCCTATTCTTAAATCAAAAGGGATTAATCACAAGACGTGTTAAATAAAGCAGTATGTACGAGATCTTATTCAAGATTTCGGCAACAAGTTTAAAAGATAGTTTAAACCAGTTTTAAACACAGCACAACCAAGAATGAGATGAGAAAATGTAGAAGGCTTCTGTTCACAATTTTTACGTGGTAAAACCTCACCAATTAAGGAAACATCCACGACTCCCTCTACGGAGTAAAAAGAAAAATCCACTAAAACAAATATATGAGTTACAAACTATATAACTAATATGCAAACAACTCAGACCTATATAAGTTTAGGAATGTACCCTCTGGTGTCCTTAAACTTCTCTGCAGTTCTGATTGTATATGTAGTTCTCCCAGTTTGTCAACTTCTGATTTGTTCCAGCACTTTACGTCGACTTATGTTCTCAAGATCTTATTACCAACACTTTTCGTTTTGTAGGGTGAAAGTGTTTGTGAAGGTGCTTTCTAACACATGCATGCACACACACACACACTTATTAAGTACAAACAGTCCTAAAAAATTACAGTTACACTATATGCAGTGATCTTTTCTTTTTCTTTCTTCTTAGAAAACTTTGAACCTTATTTGACCTTTCAATCTATCCCAGAATCCACGGATACCTTGCTAAGAAGACAGACAAGGTCTTAATCAATCTCAGAATTTTAAAACAAAAAATTTCTGAGATTGAAAACCTCCAAGTGAGATTCCAAACTAGGTCAAAGGTTTAGTTTTACAAGAACAAGAAACAGAAAACATTTATTGTTGATTTCAAAGTAAGAAAACGTTTTAGAGACAATAATCAACAATATATTTCTCAAGATGAGAAATAAAATGAAACTAAGTGTAATGTAACTGTGACAACCCGCTCCAAATAATAACGGTTGGCCAACCCTATACTACATAAATCAGGTATCTCAGATGGTACAGTCTCAACATCAATAACTAAACACTATAATATAAGGCTAACTACCCACAATCATCTAGTGCGAATTGCCAAAAATTTGAAACTTTTATTTTTAACAACAACAACAAAACCAATAATGCACACAACCAACAATATACATCTAACTATGATGAGTGAACCGTGCATGCTCCAATAATAAAAGAGTGCAATACATTGTACAACAAAAATCTCAACAATGAAATACCCGAATATGCTGTCGGGCAACAGACAATACAATAATCTGATAAATAAAATATGAAAGTGTTAATCTACAACACTTGAATACTAACTCAAAACAACTGAATCCTAATCAAGATGTACAAGAGATAGGAATCGACTCAAGCAAAGTGACGCAACAGTCCGCTACTGCCACAGCTCCACAAATCCGGAATGGAGGAATATCAAAGGCGTCCTTGCGGAGGAACACCTGAAGTAATAAAATATATACATGGAGGAGGAAAAATATAAACGGGTCAGAACCCGAGTTTGAAAAACAGTTTATAGCAAGTGTATTAAAATGCATAATAATTATAAATGCATTATTACATGATTTAGTTGGAATCGAACACTCCATCAAAATCCAACTCACCTCTCATCTAAAGCGCGCACTAAGCGTATGCACGTGTCTCCAAAAGGATGTCCGATTCTAATTAGGTAAGAGGATTCTAACTTAAACCCAAATAAAGTATTTAAGTGAAACCATCTAACCTATCTCCCAATTCTACATTTATTTATATACTTTAAGTTATATACATTATCTTTAATGTAATAGTTATAGTTATCTTTATAATGTTCATTTGTTGAACATATAAAGTTACATGATCCAATCATGTCCACATCATCAACATACACCATTAAATCTCAATTACTAGAATTATTCTAGTGATGCCCATATAAGGCATGAAACCATATATAGTTATTATAGATGAGTTATTAGCATCAAGAGTTAAGGAATAAACGCCTCCCGATCCTCAACACGGTACTGCGTTTCATGCGTGGGACGTCTCGCCGAGGCGAAATCCAAACAAGGAACCTCCCCTTTACACTACTCCTGACCGAATCGATCCTCGGGGCTCATTATGCCCTCAATGCAAGATGCATGTAACCCAAATCATTATTGTCCAATTTTTAATTAATTAATATTCCCAATTCTCAATAGTACACGGCGTTTCATGCGTGGGACGTCTCGCCGAAGCGAAATCCAAACAAGGAACCCCCCGTTACACTACTCCTGGCACTGTCGATTATCGGGATAGGTGATATATATGTATATATAATTATGAGCATTAAGGACTAAACTTACCCCAAGTTCCAACATTACACTGCGGTTCATGCGTGGGACGTCTCGCCGAAGCGAAATCCAAACAAAGAACCCCCCCGATACACTAATCCTGGCAATGTAGGTCGTTGAGGTCCATTATGCCCTTGACACCCAAAGTACAAGCAGAAGCAATAATAACCATCCAATCGAGCTATAACTCGAAGGACGCAGGCTCACATGCTATCATCTTCCAGCAGCCCATATACGTAGCAAACTGGGGCCACCTGGTGGGGTTCAACGGCACCCACCTCGTGATCAACTCACGCACACAACGTCCCGGGAAGCGGTCATGGTTCCTAACCGGCAAGTGAGAGCGACACATACCCCTGCCCTCTCACCCCCAAAATAAATAAATATATATCATAAATGTCATTTGTTGACCACAAAGGACGACCATGACTTGGGGAATATCCACATCCTGCTTTTCTAATCAGAATGCTCACCCTCTACGCACGAAACTTTCCAATGATAGCAAAGAGGGGGTATTCTTAACATGTATATACACCATCATATAAGGTATACATACATCCCACATAATAAAGATATACCATTATATAAGGTATACCTGAAACATCATATTCATGTTTATAATATGCCCTTACGCGAAATTTGATTTACATCATTTGTTTAGTATATTTCTCTCAAGATATACAAACGCCCAACCTCACTCATTAATCCCGCTTAGTATGCTATACTAATTCTCGCTTGAAGCTCTCATGTCGCCTCTAGTATGAATTATTTTTCAATTCTTTTAAGTTAAGGATATTCTATATCCTAATGCACCTCAATTAGCATTTCTCGTTGTATGAGATATTTCCCAAATCAATCATTAATAAGGATATTTCTATATCCATATGCACATCAAATAGCATTCATAATTCTCCATCCATTATAGGGTTCAATTTATTTTGTGAACCTTTAAAGTTATCCCAATTTGGGATTGGATCCTAAGATCCGGCATCTCTAAATTAACCTCATTTTCAATTCGTGTAGTTGTTATCATCACCAAACAAACCTCAAGTAAAAGTGGGCTTCCCCACTTAGAAAAATACCAAAGTCCCTAATCGGTATTCCTCAAATTTAGTCAACATGACTCCAAAATTTCTTTTAGGGGAAACTCGCTAAAAGTCTCCAAAACATGCTCCAAATATCTCCTATAGAGATCCCCATCGATAACTTCAAACAAAACGGGATGAATTTCTCTTTAGAAAAACAATCCCTCCAAAAGCCCTGTTTCCAAATCGATTCGGCCCAGCGAATCGATTCGACTAGGAAGGCGAATCGATTCAGGTCATCAGACCTGGGACTCTGTCTCAGGCCGAATCGATTCGGCTGGAGTCCGAATCGATTCGGTCACTCAGACCTGGGCACCTGCATATTTCCGAATCGATTTGACTAGGGGGCTGAATCGATTCGGCCCTGCTGAACCTCGAAAATGGCTACTTTTTAAGTAAGCCAAAATACCCAAAAATCATTTTAATGGTTTTCTCTCCATTTTTCTTCAACCCAATCACAAATATAACAACAATATTCATCCTATAATACATATAAACTAATTTATAACCTTAAATCCATTTATATACTACAAATCTAAGGTTTTTCCCAAAAGTTAGGTTTTTAACATTTTAAACCTAAAACCCAAAAATCAATCCACAAATCATGCAATAAATGGTACACAACAATTATTTAGCAAGTTTAGTCACTTGCCTCGGGTTCGTAGGGTCTGAATCCGCGGGAAAATCCTCTTTCTCTCTCTCTTCTCCTTCCTTTTCTTCTTCTTCTTCTTCTTCTTCTCTCTTTCTTTCTTTTCTTTTTCTCTTTCTCCCTTTTGGAGAAATATCTCCCGTAGGCTTTTAAGCCTATTCTCCCAAAATACACATCTTTAAATGATAATACACACTTTAAATGACCCGGTAACTTTAATTCGAGTCAAACGGTCCTAAATTACTTCAAAACCTAAATAGACCCCAAGTACAGTCATTTCGACTTTCTCGACCCTTCCGAAAACAATGGTACCCTCAGAATCGACATTCGACACTCTTTCTAACGACTCTAAATTTTGACCTCAATTGCCAATTTAATTATTTCTCCAATAAAATATTATTTATTTCTCCCAAAATAAATAAATTGTCGACTCCCAAAACCTCGGGTTGTTACAGTAACATGAATAACTCAGATCTGAGATTTCTATGGAAACGGAAACTAGATCTAAGTAAAAGTCTAAGTTGGAAACAAGATCTCATGAACACAAGGTTACAGCAACCAAAAATAATTCAACTCAAACTCTCAAACACTCAAGAACACTCAGGATGGTGTTTTTGGATATGGTGTTTTGAAGAAGTGTTTGGGTTAGGTTTGAAGAGGATTTGGACGAAGTTAGGGTTTCTAACTTTTTTCTCTCTTCTCTCTCTACTCTCTTCTCTCTCAAAACTTTGAGGAAATAAAATGGCAAAAAGTCTTCGAAGGCTGAGAATAGAGGCCTTTATATAGTGAGAGGAGAAGGTTCGAGATATCTGATCAAAACCAAGGGCTGAGATCGAGTCAATTTAGATTGACTTGATTCTAAGGGCTCACACAAGGCGGTGCTTAAACTAACGCTGATTGGCTTAAAAAGTTACACGGGGATCCATTAAGGCAACATGCAGACCATTGATAAGAAATGATCCAAGGGATGATAACATATGCGTCTATTGTCTCAGTAAAGAAACACACATCTAACCAATCAGGGGCAGACAGGTGTTGGCCAGTTAAGGGCTGTAAAGCGCGCGTCCTAACTAATTACAAAGAGTACCCTGAAGTCTCTGCCGCTTTTGGATTCTACCCAAGGTAACATTAGGCCATAAAATACAACAAATAAGATTTAAAGATTGACCCCAAAACTTTTAAATCAAGTTTTAATTATTAAAACAAGGTTTAAAAAAATTGTTTAAAAAATCCCAAAAAATGATTAAAAATCAAACTTAGGGATTTAAACACACTCAACACATTGTACACACATTATAATGAAATATGACATGCATGAATTGAATTCTAAGCGTGTGAGTGTTGGCAATAGTCTCTTGATCAAAGCAAGAAAGAAAGATGAATAGGCAATCCAACTGCTGAGGCTCTTTGGTTTCTAGGATGACACAATTTTGTCACAATTTCCAAACTAGATGAGCACTTATACAATATAGACTCAAGTGAGTCAAAGGTACAAGGGCTTCACTTGATTTGAGTGTGTACGCACGAGTGTGTGATGAGTGTGTGTGTGTGTGTGTGTGTGTGTGAGTGTGTGAGAGAGAGTATATGAGTGTGTGTGAGAGAGAGAGATAGTGTATATGTGAGATAGCGTGTGTGTGTGATAGAGAAAGAGATTATGTGTGTGTGTTGTGAGTGAGAGAGAGAGTGTGTGTATGCGTATGAGAGAGAAAGAGAGAGAGAGAGAGAGAGAGAGAGAGAGAGAGAGAGAGAGAGAGAGAGAGTGTATATGTGTGAAAGAGAGAGAGAGAGTGTGTGTGTGTGTGTGTGTAAGAGAGAGATAATGTATGTGTGAGTTTAAGTGAGGTGGTATTTTTGTCTCACCACAAAAGTAAACTAGAATGCTCGGGAATATAGGATTCCCCCATTTTAGAGGGGAAATGAGAATTCCAATTTTGTGGGAATTATAAATTCCAGTAATTCTAAGTTCCTCCCAAATTTCCAACCAAACATTGTAATTCTAGATGAGGGGAATTCTAAATTCCAGGAATCCTAAATTCCTTTTCCAAACCTCAAACCAAATGAGTCATTAAAGTTCTACAACTACTTTGAGAGCAAATATAGAAATGAAATTAACATGTTAAAGAAGTAGTATGAGTCTTATTCCTTCTTTAATTACATATCTTTTCTCAGAAAAAGTTTGTGACAATGAAGGAGTACGAGAAAGAAAAGAGGAAGAGAATAGAGAAAAATTGAAGGAATTGGGAATACATGAATTGTATTCGGCAATTCAAAACAAAGATAAAAATAAAAAAAAGTGGTTCAAAGAGTAAAAAAAAATCATTGGTGATGATGACGAGTTTGTGCCACGTGAAGATGAAAATGAGCATACGGATTCAAACGAGGATGAAAATGGGTATGTGCCTTGTGAATTTTTTAATGTGTATATGTTTAGTGACGTAGATGTTAATTAGTTGATTGTGTGAATTTTTGTTTGATACTTTCCATTATCATGCGTACATTAATACTTCAATATTTCAAATTTGAATTGCTCGGTTTAGTTAGCCATAATAATACTTAAATTGATGTGATGAATTATGTTCTCCTTTTATGTGCTAATCTCTTTAGGAATTCATGTTTGCCATTATTAATCTTTTTAGCTTTTCACCATCTTACAAAAATATTATTAATCTCTTTATCTTTATATTATGAAATATAAATTTACTAACATTTTTTTTTAGATTCATAGATGGGAACCATGGATAAGAGTTGGATTGATTTTCGCAATCGATGTTCAAAGTAATACATTAATGGGATTAAAGGGTTTCTTAACTATGCATATGCTAATAAAAACATTGAGACAACGAAAATCTATTGCCCCTGTAAGAGATGTGAAAATTGAGTGTACCACGCCCGACAAACTGTGAGAGATCACCTTGAGATGCATGGTTTCGACAAGACATATAAGGTTTGGATTTTTCACGGAGAAACTTTTGGTGGTGTAATCAGCAATATAAATACTCCGGGGGATGATATGTTAGTTGATGATATACATATACCTATTGAACTGAGTGCTCGAGATAACATGGTTATAATGGTTCAAGAGGGAATAGGTATTTCCCACACGCATGACAATATGAGTGAGGAGGAATATAACACCGAAGATGTCTTTGAATACGACGGAGATGTTCCAGAGTACTATACTCTTATGAAAAAGGCTCAATGCGACTTTTATGAAAATTGTCCGCCTGGGATTATCGAATTATCATTTGTTGTTGAACTCTTGCAAATGAAGCAACTTCATGGTTGGACAAATTGTTCTCTCATGGTTTTATTGAAATTTTTGGGGAGGATGTTTCCGCATGCTAGAATTCCCAAGTCTTACTACCAAGTTTTACTACCAAGCATCTCATATGGGATTCAAGTACGAGACATGGGATGCATGCCCAAATAACTGTATGTTGTTTCATAATGAAACCGAGGGTCTTGAAAAGTGTGTCATATGCGGATCTTCTCGATATAAAGATGAGGACTCAAGTATTGATAGTGTCCATGGTCCAAAGGTAGACGTGAAGAAAATGAGATACTTCCCTTTGAAACCGAGATTGCAGAAATTATTTTGGTCATCCTATTCAGCTCCTTTAATGAAATGGCATGCTGAAGAAAGGATCGACGATGGTGTAATGAGACATCCCGCTGACTCTCCTTCTTGGAAAACTTTTAATGAGAAAAACCCTTCTTTTGCGAGGGAGATTCGCTATGTTAGACTTGGGTTAGCTGCTGATGGATTTAATCCGTTTGGTAATATGAGCATTAAGCACAGCACATGGCCAGTTATCCTCATTATTTATAACTTACCTCTATGGTTGTGCATGAAGCAACCTAACTTGATTTTGTCTATTCTTATAGATGGACCAAAAGGACCCGGAGATAAGATTGATGTATTTTTATAGCCATTGATTGATGAGTTGATTGAGCTATGGGTTGATGGTGTACGTACTTACGATGCGTCAAGTAAGGAGTTCTTTCAGTTGCATACATCGTTGTTGTGGACCATTAACGATTTCCCCGCTTATGCGATGTTATCGAGATGGAGCACAAAAGGTACATTTGCTTTCCCTTGCTGTAACGAAGACCACCAGTCAATGTGATTAGATAAGGGTAAGAAGTTCTGTTATTGGGGTCATCGTCGATTCTTAGACTCGCGCCATAGGCTTCGTAGGCAGAAGGCACCATTTAATGGGAGGGTAGAATTACGTCTAGCCCCACTTAAACTTTCGGGCTTACAAGTATTGTAACAATTGAATGATCTTGACGTTGAATGCAAATATAAGATGGAAGATGTCTTTAGAAGGAGGGAAAGAGAGGCGTTAGAAAAAAGTAAACAGGTAGTTCGAAAATGTAGATTAGGTTGGAAAAAGAGCATTTTTTTAATTGCCATATTGGACGGATAATCCTATTCGCCATAATCTTGATGTCATGCATATTGAGAAAAACGTCTGCGATAATGTCCTGTTTATATTATTGGGTACTAAAGGGAAGACAAAAAACAATTTACAGGCTCGAAAAGATCTAAAAAAATTGGGTATTAGATCAGAGCTACATCCTCAACCACGAGGGTCAAATCTAGAGTACCTCCCCCCAGCAGAGTACACGATGAGTAACAAAGATAAGGAGATTTTTTTAAAAGTGTTGCAGAATGTTAAAGTTCCAGATGTCTACTCTTCGAACATTTCACGGTGCGTGAACATGCAAGAAAGAAATATTTCGGGATTAAAGAGCCATGATAATCATATTTTAATGCAACAATTACTTCCAATAGCCGCGAGAAGGGTATTGCCCACTCATATTGTCAAAGTCTTGATTGAATTGAGCAATTGCTTTGTTATACTATGCTCAAAATCAGTTACCGCAGCTGATTTGGAAAGGTTTGAAGATCGGATGGCCCCTACACTTTGTAGCCTTGAGAAGATATTCCCTTCGAGTTTCTTTGATGTGATGGAACATTTGCCTATACATTTGTCGGACGAACTCTTAATTACTGGCTGTGTCCTTTACTGTTGGATGTATCCAATTGAAAGGTACCTCTACACTTTAAAAGGCTACGTTGGTAATCAGGCTCATCCCGAGGCCTCGATTGCCAACTCTGTTATTCTTCAGGAATGCATGACTTTTTGTTCCCAGTATGTGGATGTGGAAACTAAGTCTAACCGACCGGCTAGAAATGATGACTGGGGGCATATAAATCGTCGTGCAATTGGGAAAAAAGTTCAATTTGAACTTGATTCTGTAATGTATATGCAAGCTCATCGGCACGTTCTTACCAACACTGAGGCAGTGGCGCCATTTGTTGAGTAAGTTTTATTATAAGTAATTGGTGTTTTTGAAAACCATTTTTATATTTTTTGTGGAATTGACATATGGCTATTTGTTTACTTGTAGAAAGCATCTTGCGGAACTTTTATCAAAGTATCCTTAAGATTCACAAAAGCATCGTGTTAATCGTCTTCACAACGATGAGTTCCACAAATGGTTTAAGGATTATGTAAGCGAAAATATCATAACTAATAGTTGAATTATGAATAAATACTATACTTTTATATTGCCATTTACTTTAATATACTATAGGTTAATAAATTGGGACGTGACGGTGTGCAAGTATCCGAAGAAATCAAATGCTTGTGTTTAGGTCCTCTTAAGGATGCGGTCAGATTCAACACTTATATTGTTAGCGGTTTTAGATTTCGAACAAAGAGACTTGATAAGGGAAAGAAAACTCAAAATAGAGTAGTTTTTATAAAAGCCGAACAAATGAGTTATTCTAGCCGGAAGGATAAAAACCCCATTGTGGGTGATATTACATACTATGGGGAACTAACAGATATTATTGAAGTTCAGTATCTTAATGGCATGAAGTTTGTGTAATTCAAGTGTGATTGGGTTGAAAATCGCATGGGTACAAAAGTTGACGAGTTTAACTATACGTTGGTGAATTTCAAGCATTTGAAATATAAAGATGATCGAGAGAGTAACGAACCTTTCATACTAGCATCCCAAGCAGAACAAGTATTTTACGTGCAAGACCCTATCGATACAAATTGGCATGTTGTTGTTCCCATGAAACCAAGAGACCAATTTGATAGGTACACGACAGTTCAAGAAACTGGAGAAGAATTGTTACTTAATGGACATGAGCCGTTTGTCATGAAAAATTTGAATGAAGATCACAACTTACAGTGGGTGAGGGATGGAGATGGATTAATAGTTGACACTAGTGTTGTTCAAGCTAATGATCACGAAGATGCAAATGCAGATGAAGACGAAGATGGAGATGAAATTTAGAGGGACAATGCTTGAGGGAGATATAGTCATAAACTAGTTATTTTTGTTTTTGAACTGGAGCATTTGTATGTAACAACCCGGATTTTTTAAATGGGAATTATTAAATTAATTTTGGAAATCGGAGAAAAATGAAATTTTGGATTTTATAAATTTTATAATTTAAAGTGTTGGTTTTTATATTTGAAAAATAAATTTTCAAACGGAATTGGAATCGTAATTAAAATGGAGTTTTAATTGAATTTTTATTATTTAGAAGAGTCCTCAAAATATAAAACTCTCTAAGAGTCCTCAAAGCATAAAACTTTCTTGTAAAAATAATATTTTTAGAAATCCGACCGTCCGATCAAGCTGAATTTTTGTCAGCAGTCCTGTCTCGCCGTTCGCTACAACATACTAAAATTTCAAGCGATTCTAAAGGTCCGATCGTCCGTAATGTTTTTTTCAAGTATTTGTATTTGATTAGGACTCTAATTCTTTTTGGTATATAAACATAAAGTGACGAGTTTAGATCTTTTAAAACACATTTTATCCTTCTCAAAAATCAGAATCCTCTCATCTTCTTCAACCTCAAAACCCTAGCCCCATTCTACATAACTTTCAACTCAAGTTTTGTCAAGATTAACCGGATCTTCTCAAGACGTGTCAAGAACGATTCTTTGTCAAATTTTTTTAGAGGAATGCACATTCAAGATCAGATTTCTAAACCAACTTTTATTCAGGCATGAATACTCTATTCTTTTTCTTTAGTATTATGCGTTTTAAGTGTCGCCTAAACACTTAATTACATGTTTTCTTAAAAATAATTAGTAACTTAATTAAAAAAAGTGAATACTAATTATGGGGCTGTTTTTATAAAATCTTTTAATCTGAATAAAACTCATAACCCTTTGGGTACGTAGGATTGATGAGTGATTTTGGGTTTTATTAGTCTAGGTTGCATATAGAAAAACCCTAGTTTTAAAATAAATAATTTTTGGGTGCGTATAACTCATGTAATACATGTAGAGATAATGAAATTTGGTTTTTGATGTATATACGATGAAAAATTCGTATATTTAATTTAAAATAATTAAATGGGATTAACTGGGTATTGTTGAGGAGGTGATAATTAAATTAAAGAATTAATTGAATTGGAATATCATGCGTAGTTTTATATATTGATTAATTATGCTTGTTTGTGTGACTTGTTGGTATTATGATGTTGCCTTTGTGATGATGGGTTGTTGGGTATTATTGCTCTCCCTATATTTTAGAATGCCTTCTAGGTATGGGACTAGTGGGTATGCCTTTTGATGATTTACGCCTTCTAGGTATGGGACTAGTGAGGGTAGATTATCGCATTTTTATCATCTTGAGGGTGGGCTGATTTCTATTACTTTATCGTCGTTACGGTAGTCTAAGTACGAGACTAAGTTAAAATTTATGTTAGAAAATCCTCCTATACATAGGATAGGACGTATTGATAACTTGGGGACCCTTAGTTATGGGACTAAGGGGTATATTTTGAGGATCTCACATCGATTAAAATGGTGGGGTGATTATAAATTGCGAATTTGAGAATTAATGCCTAAGATAAAAAACGGGTATTAAAATTTATGGCGGCATAATGTGTCGGGGCCGACAGTTTAAACGGGTCAGAGGATGATTTATGTCGTGTCGTGTGTGGAACCTTGTCATGTGTCGGGGCCGACAGTAAACGGGTCAGAGGACGATTGACAAGGGGAACCTTGTCATGTGTCGGGGCCGACAGTAAACGGGTCAGAGGACGATTGACAAAGGGGAAATGTGACACTTTAATAAAAAGTGAGAACTATAATAAAAGTTGGTTAATTTAATTAGATTAACATCGTGGGACTTGGGAATTTAAAATCATATTGGTGTGCCTTTATAAATGGGGATTTTTGCGGGTAGTTAGTAGATTATAATTATCGCGTTTAATTTAAAATATTCTATTGTGATATTTATTGCGTATAATGCTACTGTCTGGATTCAAAGATCCTATTTGAGGGGAGTAGTGTGTATTCTTGCTCAGGGCTTTGGCTCTGACCCATGCGTTGACTAATCTTTTTCAAGATTTGATTTGGAGAAGCTGCATAAGTTTATCGGAGTTATCATTTTGAGGTGCAGCTGGAGTTACTCATTTTATGGCATAGTTTAGTTAGGCTTTCTTTTCCAGTCGTATTATGAGACTTCATTGGAGTTTTATTGGTCCATTCGGTTCCAAAGTTGTTTAGAGGATTTCTGTTGGGATTATTCAGATTTTATTTCATCTTTATTGGTGTATGGATTTCTTTTGGAGTTAGCATGTGATGGATCTTTTATCGCTTAGTTGTTTATGATCATTTGAGATTAATTCAATTATGTATCTTATGGACTGATTTATTTATGTCTCATATCTGTCTCATGCTAAGAATGGTATTATATTTACTCACGCCCGGCTTAGTTTTGGTGTCGGCCGACGCCAGAATTAGGCGGGGTGTGACATTGTAATTTGGTTTTGTACTGATGCATAACTGAGTAGTGTTTCTTATAACAAATGCATAACTGAACAAATAGTTTGCTGCATATCTGAACATATATTTTGTTAGTTTTCTAAATTAGCTAGTTTGCTGAATTTTCTTTGTGATTACTGGATTCGCTATATCATATGCTTTATAATTAATAGTTTTTGAACACTTATTATAAAAGGATCCTCCAAATCTATCAGGACCTGGAGCTGAATCATCACTGAGCGCAGAAATAGCTTGACAGATCTCCAATTCAGAAGGAAAATCCTTGAGGGCAAGGTTTATCTCAGGAGAAATAATAGATTGGATGATATTAGAGACTTCCTACATGTTTAAAGACACATTTGAAGACAACATATCCTCAAAGTACTTAACTATATGAGATTTAACAGCTTGGTCTTCCTCCAAAAGATTCCCAGAAACATCTTTGATAGAGAAGATCCCCAGCTTTTTTTTTTAACTTTAACACTCGCATGGAAGAATCTAGTGTTTGCATCCCCCACTTTGAGCCACTTAATTGATGATTTCTGCCTCCAATACATTTCTTCGATCTTGTTTGCTTCAAATAACTTAGCTTGGGCTTGGTTAAGGGCTTCTCTATTTGAATCTGAGCTATCCTGATCATATAACAGCTCCAATTGAGCAATATTATCCTCTAAATCTCTAATATTTTGAAATATGTCTTTAAAGGTTTCCCGACTAGATGGTAGAAATGTCATTCAAAAAGGGAACAAACTGGAACCAAATTGGCACGCCCATACAGGATATATGTTATCGTATGATCGAGAACATATATAATTAAGACTTTGGAAGGTGAGAAGTTTAAGAACCTATAGAACACAAAACACTTGAGTAATTATGATCAATAGTGACGACCACATGATAGGCCAGTGAGAGAAATAGATCAACTATGTAAATAGTTTTTCATTCTTTTGTAATCAGCTCGTAGTGGTCAATAAAAATCAGAATTTCCTCTAAAGATGTTGTCATTTCAAGATTTTTTACATTTTTCAATGTCTGTTTTGTCAGGTTGAGATGTGTGAAAGAAGCCCAGGCGAAAGACATCTTAGAGTAGATCATATCAAAATACACGACCACAATCATACTTTATGTATGGCCTTATCCTTGGACAGGTCACGATCAAGAAGTTTAGCCAAATATGAGAAATCCTGTGTAGTCATATGGATGATAAGATCCGACTATAACTGATTAATGCACGGATAGATCCTAATACATTTAGTCAACTATGATAACCAATGATGAAATATGGTCAGGATAACAAGATCCATCCATACGACCAGTATGTGTCACAAGCATTGGTAATCCTAAGTCAGGCAGCTCAAGTACATCCAAAATTGGTAGCTAGTAAGGTAGATTAGGTCGATAAAATCCAACCACACGATTGGAAGACTAAATTACTAGTAGGCCTATCTCAACACCAAACAGCTAGTAATTTGACATGGAAAGTGGATAACATCCCACCATGAGTCCATAAGACTAGAACTAACTGGGAGGTCAATGAGATCTGACCATGTTTACTTGCCAAAAATAATTTTGCACAAACACTTATCTATAAGTGGTGGCTAAAAATTTTGTCTAGCAATATAATTGACAGAAAGTTAAAACATATATGCACAGGTAGATAAATATCTTGAACACACTTGACTTATCATCATTAATCAAACAGAAATAGTTAAACATTCATCAGAGATAATTATTTAAAGTGTTTACAAACAAAGTTCAATGAAAAGAATAACAGATTAATTAAAGCAGACAACTGAAGCCTCAGAAGCATGGGCAGCATCAACTTCAGACACAAGAGTATCCTCAGGTGCGATAAGAGTACATCGGTAGTAATATTCTTCTTGGACTCAACCATGGTCTTGTTTTCAACATCACTATCTTCCAAGTCATCGATCTCAATCACCTCCGACTCGGTAACTAAGGCCTTGGCTTCATCGTCATCCCCTTCCCACATTTATATGCCATCAGCAATGTTAGGGTAATGTGTGATGACACTTTTCTTTAGCCCGTCATAATTTTTTGAGAAGATGGTCACCAGGTATATTCGATTAAGGTTTTATACTTCCTAACACCCTCATCCTCAACATATATAAGGGCTTTATTTGTAAAAGCATCATCACCCTGAACAAGCTCCTCATACCTTGAGTGCTTCATCCAAACTCCTGTGCCTCATAACCTCAGTCTCGATCTGCTCCTTCAACTTTTTATTCTTTTCCTCAGACTGACTTAAGGATTGAACATTCACTACAAACTGATCATACTTCTCCTTAATCTCATTTCAGGCCTTTTCATAATTAGCTTGCGCAGTCTTCAATTCCTCAATCATGGTCCCATGGTGGGTAAGGAGCATAGAATTGGCCTATCTCTTATCCTCATAAGCATTTGGAGACGGTGTTACTTTCTCCCTTAAGATGGTGGCACCCATCACACCTTGAAAGAAAGGCAAAGACATCAGCATAATGCCAAGTATTTTAACAAAATTAAAAAAATACAAGTATGGGTGAGAATTTACCACTTGCATTCGATGTTTCACCACATTCCATAAATCGTCAACATTAAAATCCCTAACGAATTGAAAATTAGGGGCATACTCATGATAGTGGACCACATTAACAACATTATTTGTATGGCAAAAGATAGAGTCTGCATCATTTTTTAGATGCTCCAGTATGATCGAGTTCTCAGGGTCAAAGGTAAATGGATCCACTTCACCATAAGGGGAGGATGATCCCCCACCATGGACCAAACATCGAGTCATCTGTCTACAGATCTTAACCCTATCCCTAGTGACTTTGGTCCTTTTGTGTTTGGGACTGAACTGAGATGTAGGTTCATCCATAGGCCTCTTATTACACGTAGGGCTCACATCATCTGAAGCAATATCCTTTCTTTTCCTTTAGTTTTTGTAATATCTGTAGCATCGGCCTATGCTTGTCTCCTACCATCATACTCAGCATTCGTTCGAACCTTAGCATTCTCCCTCTTCGCGATAACGACTTTCTTATTGGCCCTATCATGAGCAAAGGTGCTCTTCTTTTTATCCTCAATGTCCAATTTCCTCTTCAGAGTAATCTTCATAATAGCATGATCAATTTATGGAATAGTCATTCCAGACGATAGCTCAATTTGAAAAGTAGATAAAGTGGAAGTGGAAGTGGAAGCTACATGAGAGCACATCATTTAGCAAAGTCAAAATGGTCAACCAAAGATGAGCTATTAAAGGTAAAAAGTCTTATACATTCTTTGACCTCCTGATCGAATCATCCTTCCCAGTCAGCAGAAACATTACCTTTAACTATGAAGTCTACCTCATCATCTCTAGGGGAAAACTTTTAGAATGGGTGTAATAACTAAGCTTTATAAAGTTTTTCAGCGATAAAAACTTCTCAAATTCAATAGGATTATGTATGAACATGTTGAGTACTAAAGCAAGAGATCATTGGCATTTTGATAGACCTTATGATCGAATGAAGAGTCAATCGAACTCCTACTTGCAAAACCTAAATTGAGAAAACATATATCATTGGCATTGGCCCAGTCATAGACTCTCTCATCACAATCGGGTAGTCTCAATGAAATACCAATGGGAATATCATATTTATCCCTCAACTCCTCTAATCCATCCTAAGATATGTCGTAACCATAATTTTGAGCATCGGTGGTAGCTGGATCCAAGAATTAGAGCTTTCTGAAGTACTATCCTCGGTGAGGGGTACAACCATATGAAATGTGTAAGATCTGGGCCTTTTATACATAGCTTTCTCTGCATTATGCTCAATGTCTGAAGCATATAGAGGCAGGGCTGCTTGGTGAGGGGACTATTCAGGAAGTTTTGTTGCTCTTGGAGACAAAGAGTACACATCCACAATCATAGTTTCATCCACACTGATATCTTGGGACTTTATCTTGTCAATTTTATCTTGATTATGACTAACTCTAAATTTCTTGGTAAGGAGAGACTGTTCATAGGGAGCTGCAGCAGGCTTTGCAATTTGACCATGAACTCTAATATTTAAAAGCTCTTTTGCAGCTTCTTGAGGGTGAACCACAACCAAATTAGTATTTTTATTTGGTTGTGATGAGATTTGCCTTAAGGGAGTTGGGTAATTCTTCGACATTTGAGCAATGTACAGTGAATTTTGGGCTTGAGCAGCAGAAGTAGGACTGTGAATATGATCATGGATTGGGTGATCTGCAATAGCTTGGAGCTTAGGCTGCCAATTTGATGGTGTGTTCCTCTTCTGTAATTGGGAGTTTTTAATTTTGGAATGGTCTTGAGCTGCTATATTATTTACTTGAGCCTTCTCCATTGAAGAGTCTGCCACAGCCGTATTACAGTCAACCACATGGGGTATGGGCTGCATTATAGAGGTAGGGTTCTTCAACAGTTGGGCATTTTTCTTAGGAGGGTAATTTTGATCAGTTGCAATGAGTTTTACTTCTTGACCAATGTCGGATGAAGCCTGAAATGGTTGCTGATTGTCCTTAATTACAAATTTAGTGCCTTTTTTTTATTGTATCACCAGTTATGGTATGAGTATTAATGCAAGAATCAACATCATGACCCTTTTTTTGACAGCCCCTGCAATATTTAGGCTTATCTTCAACAATTACATCTTGCCAAAAACCCTTGGTGCCACATCCAATCCAGACCCGCTGCGGAGTATTTTTGATATTTGGATTGATTCTTGGTAGCAGACCTTAAAAATCTTTTGTCTAGAATCAATGTGGTTTTCTGAAGACTTTTCTTTTTACTTTTGTGAGCTACTTGTGTCCATTCCTCAGTAGATTGATCCATATCAGGAATCTTTCTTAGAGAAAAGTTCAAGCTCTCAGACACTTCATTATTCTTCATTCCTTCTAAATCCAACTCTTCTATTTCATCACTCTCCCTGTCAAGAACTGCTGTTAATTCCTCTTCTACCATATTAATTTCCTTCTGAACGATGTTGCTGATGTTTTCTAACGCATTAGTACCTGTTAGGGCTACCTCTTCTTGAGCTTCTAAAATAGTTTGGATTGGAGAGTGTGCATCACATATTTAATGGAGGCTTCGATACTTGAGGAGAAAATAATCACATCATTAGCATAGCCTAAATGAGAAAAAAGAGTGCAGCCAATTGGCATGGACATACCAACAAAAAAATATCTAAAATCAAGTAACACATTGCGGGAGTAACCCTTAGAAATTCATTTTCTTCTTGGGAACTTAAGTTAGGAATTTGGTTTAATATGGAGTTATTACCCTCTTCAATTTAGTGTTGTGATGCCCAATTTTGCTTAGACTTTTGCTATCAGAATTTCAATTCCACACAGCTGTTGATTGAGATCAGCATTATCCTTGGATAAGTCCTATTGGTTACTAGCACATTCATCAAATTCAAAAAGCAAACTCAACATCAAGTAAATCATTGTTAATATTGCAACAGTCTTGGCTGATTTCTTTATTATTATCTTATCCAACCACATTCTCTTTAAATTTCCATCTCATCTGGCAGTCACACAATTTATCAGTAGATATTTTGAGCTTAAGTAAGGATAAGAAAGGTAACTTATGATCTTTGATTAGTTTCAAATGAGACTACATCTCAAATAGGCTTGACATCATCCTAATGCCAAAAACTTTTGCAACTTCGAAATTCGTAAATTGCAATTTCATCCACTGATTCCCAAACTGATCAATCATTATCATTGAATTTCATTTAATCTGGTAGCACATCTATGACAGGTTTTATTAATTCTACAAAGTCTTTATGTTAATCAGCTATATTTTCTTCCATTAAAGATATGCATATTGGGACTTGAATGTCTCAATTTTATAAAAACCATTTCATGAGTTTTTAAATACTGAGACTTCTAGGATAGTTGAAATTCAACACCTTAAATAAATAGGTACCCTTGAGAGCAGCCCCTTCTTTTTTTACTAAAGTGTAAGCAATTTAGTGATTACTTTCTTGTCTTCGATATAACTGTTCGTTTTACACAGAGATGGATGAAATCAATATCTCTATGACTCAAATTAATAAGTGTTTATCAGTAATGGGTTTAAGTTGCTCCTCTTATTCTTGGAAATGATTTTGAAATGAACATGATCATTTTAATGTAATGATCGATCATTTTATATTTTTTTCATATTTGATTAGTTTTATAACCGATGTTGAAATATGATATATAACTGAAATGTAACTTCTTGCTATGATAAATGCAAATATATAGATCCATGACATTGAGGCGTCGTCGTCGGTTGACTATGTCCAACCTCATAGGCGAGGAAAGACTACTCAATAAGTAACCACACACAACTCCAGTGAGAAATGATTTAGAGAGGACATCTCAAATTACTTCCGTGCAACACAACATAAGGGACCATGGAAATAGAGAGATGCAACCACAACTTTCCCCAAATATTGAATTAACATACCATAATACACATCGCAACTGAAGAGCTCAAGTTTCTTTATTTCAAACACCTACAAGTCAACTTTCCCCAAATATTGAGCAGAATGATAATTCAGTTGGGAATGCCAATCCTCCATCCGCTTTAGATGGTGAGGATCTCACAGGTATGCTGTGTTACACAGTGTTTGTATATCTCCATTTGTATTACTATTATGTTTATATTCATATTGAACAAGATGTATAAACATTATTTATCAACTTTTTTTTCCAGGTACAATGGCTACCCTTACTAGTAAAAAAAGGGTTAGAAAGGGGGCAAGCCCTTGGCTCGAATGGAATGATAACAAAAAGAAGATATTGGAATGGAATGAACTTTGTCAGCCAGTTTGTAAGCTTGAAAGTAAATTGATGTCACATTTAGGTTATTGCGCAAGGTGTGGAAATTTATTTCCATTGACAATGTTGGATTGGAGCGAGGCGAACGAGGAAGCACTTCATAATATTAGGAAGGAAGTGAAGATAACTTATTAGTTTGATTTATTTATTTGTTTTCTTGTACATTAGCTTGTCAAGTTTTAACTAATTTATTCTTTTTGTTCTTAGAATCACACAAATGCACCGAAAGGTTTTAAACAAATCTGCTTTGCAAGGATGGGACTTGGGTGGAAGCAATGAAAGCATCGAGTGAAGGCGAATCACTTAAAAAAGTTTCAAACAGATGAAGAGCGGTTGAGTTATACGCCTGAACGAGTCGAAAAAGATCAGTGGTCAGAATTGGTGAAATACTGGGGTCTAAAGAAGATTAAGGTATAAATATCACATTTATTAAGAATTTTATACATACATTCTTCTTCACTAGTATCATAATTTTTATTTTTATTTATTCAAATATTTAGGATATTGCCGATCAAAACACTAAGAACCGCGAAGTTGAATGTGCTTACTCAAGGACAGGACGAAAGCCACATGCTAAAATAGCCAAGGAGATTGGAATTTTTATTATTATAAATATTTCTGATTTTAATATAAGAGTATTAATATACATACATTGTTTTTTCAGAGGATAGAACTGGGGGAGCCCGTCGACAATATTAGCATGTGGAAAGCCACTCGAGCTCCAAATAATAAACCTTTTTGTGTTGAAGATGGATCATTTGATAGAGCGGTATGTATAAATATTAATTCGTAAGAGATGATTGAAAGATTTATTTAATATTTGTTACAAATTGTGTTCTTGAAAATTATTTTAGGTTCATTAATAATAATATTAATTCAATTGGTAGAAAATGCTTGAAAGACGACTAAATGAGCTACCAGAAGAGCAACAAAATGACCCAGAAGTGCGGAACAAGATTTTTACTGATGTAGTAGGATATGGAGGGCATGGGTATGCTTTACTAAAGGGAGCAGGTATTAGGCCAACGTTGACAAAAGCATGTTCATCTCAGTTATTATTGGAAGAAATTAACCAGTTAAAGAAAGAAGCTGAAGATCGAGAGACTCGACATCTATAGGAGCTTGAAGAGTTAGAGATTCGCAACCAACAAGCTTTATTACAGATGAAGAATGATATGCGAAGTGAAATGCGAAGTGAAATGCAAAGTTTGTTCCAAAGTTTTACCCTTCAGCAAGCTTCCACTACCTCGACGATTCAGTCCGACTAGGTAATACAATATAATTCGTACATATAATTACTTATATATATATATATATATATATATAATGGAAAATTCTCTTGTTTAAAGTTAAATTTTCAATGGCGGTGGGGAAAATTTGTTATGGTGGTGAGAATTTATTATGGTGGTGGTTAAAATTTTCTGTTGTTTGTGTATATCATTCGTAGAATCAATTTTGATGTTTAAAACAGGTTGGCTACCTGTTGTTTTCATGAATAAACAAAGGAGACTCTGCCGAAATTTTTAAAAAATAATAATAGTTGGATATTTATATTGTTAATGATGAAAATATACTATATTGATTCATTTTGCACATTGTATTGTTGACGAGGGGTATTAATTCTGACATAATCGAAACTATATTTTTTTTGTGCAGGTGCCAATTTTTGTAGAACATGCAAATGTTAATTAGTGATTTTGGAGGTCGTACGCTTCAGTGTTGCGGAATTAGTTTGATAAAAGCATTTCGTGTTTGGAGTATTAATAAATTAATGTATTTTTGTTGTCAAGTCAAATATTTGAACTTAGTGTTATAATTCTTGTTTTGATGAATATTTGGAGATGGTTATAAGAACTCTATTTATTGTTGAATGAAAATGATTCGTTCTGTTGGTTGAAAATCATCTTATGTATTACAATTTATGATTATTTCGTTGTTTGTGTTGTTTCAAATGTAATTAAATTCTATATTAAACTTTAGCGGTAGATTTTATTCTCCACAAAATATTGGTGAAAAAATTTTAAGATCCCTTCACCTGTTTTGGGATGGATAAAACTGTCCCAAAAATATATTAAAGACGGCTATGTTGCCGTCTCAAAAAGGTTTTTTAAAATAGTAATCTTTTGAGACAGATTAATTTTCGTTTTAAAAACAATCTTTTGTGAGAGCTCTTGTGCTGTCTCAAAAGGGTCATATAAAATGAGGACCTTTTGAGACGGATCTGTTCCTGTTTCAAAAAACTCTTTTGATACGGCTATGGCGTCACAAAAAGTATTTATAACCCCCTATCAAAAAGACCCCCCTAGCCGTCCCAAATAGTGTCACAAAATGTATTTGAGACGGATAAATGATCTTTTAGAACTGTTAGGCCACCGTCTCAAAAGCTATTTTTTTGTAGTTACATTTGTGGTATCATGGTCATGTAGAGATATTGTATATTATTTCATTTGATCACAAAAATTCTAGTTATTTATGGGTAAAAAAATACGTTTCACTATGGAACTCGTAGTATTTATGGTGATATTGAATTTTCAGTGATATCCTAAATCGCGGTGAAGTTGTAAAGTAATTAGCAGTGCTTATAAGGTACATGGTATTGGATGATTAATTGGAATTCATAGTCAGATTTGGGTAGGATTTGGCAAAATTATAGTTGTAGGATAGGATCCACCGAGTAGTACCATGATGTTTTAAAGGGTACAACGGTTTAAATAACATTTCTGATGCCCCTAATTTTTCTAAAAAAATTCCTAATGCTCACTGTGGAATTCTTTTAATGGTTTTTCTATTTAATCTTATTTAGGTACAATTCTACAAAAATCGGTGGTATGTTTTTACTTTTTTAAAACCGTTTTGTATTTCCTTGACTAATTTTTTAACAATCTTAATATGATAAATTATGTTTGATATTTCAAGAACGGATTTTTTCTAAATTATCTTGATAGCATTTTTGGTAAATTCTTTGTCCCATTGTAACTTAAACATTGTGTTCTGATGATATATTTCACTATATGGTGGTTTATACGTATAAATTTTTTTAGACGATTTGGCTTTTTTGAAATTTGATGAGGGGTTTAAGAAGATTTAGTTTAGATTTTGTTCTTTTAGTAGTATTTTTCTTAATATGCAAACATAGAGTTGCTATTACAACCTGTTCTGCTTCAGTATGTACACATTGCAGTACATTTTCTCCTACTTATGTTTTCAAACTGACTTTGCATGTTGGGTGTGAATGTAAATTGTTTTGGGTGCATTTTTTACATTAGTATGTTTTGTTGATTCAACGAGCCTCCGAATGTTGGTTTATTCGCTATTTAATTTTATTCACAACAAAGGCTTTACACGAGCTTTGTTTGACATTTCTTTCTAATGTTGTTGCTTGTTGGATGTATTAAATTTACTCCTCTTAGTTGGAAATGCATACTAGCTTTGCTTATTTTGTTATTTAACACTCTATTTAAGGGGTATAGATATTGATTTTACATTGTCATTTGTTTCCAATTTAGGTTTTCAATACCTATGCCTCATCATCTTGAAATTACACCTAAACTAAATGCTCTTTTGTCATTTGTTTCCAATTTAGTTCTTTAGATGTTTTAAGGAATTTTTTTCGTTGGTCAGATAGTAACCTGTGCCTCAGCGCACTTGACCGATGTGTGGCCTTGTTATCAATGACATGAATTTTTAGTGGGGTTTCACAAATGATGCATATATCACTTTGATTTATTTTTATTTTTTTCTTCTGTTGCTTTTTATTTTATTTTTCGTTCTAATGAAAGTTTTCATAAGTTTTGTGAACTAGATTCACCTGGCACAATGGTTACTTCTTAAGTGGTGGTATACTAACTTACGACTTATGTTATGCTTGATTCCCTAAAAATGATTTTTGGGTTTAGTTGTTGCTTTCAGGATATGATTTTTAGCGATTTCAGGATATTGTAAAAAATGTTAATTGAATTTTTATATTTTGTCACTCAACAAAATACATGAACTCCCTCACTTGGTTCATATTTTTAACTTTTAAATTTATCCCTAAAAATTCTGGAATTTAAATTTTCTTACACCTTTGAATTCCCCTCACAATTATGTTTACTTCTCTTTGAAATTCCCAACTATAAAAAAATAAACCCTTTACAGTTATACCCATCTACCATGCAACCTCAAAACCTAGTAACCTAGTAACCTTCCTTCGTTCTCCTATAAAAATTTCAACGTCCGGATTAAAGAAGGAAGAGGACACTGTCGCTCGAACCAAAATCATAGTTGCTTGAACGACATCACATGTCGTTCAAAAGACCCCTGCTGTATAGCTTCGTCTTCTTCCTTTCAGCGTGTTTCTATAATTAAAGGTCGTCAAAATTTGAAATCCAACCAACCCTATCTCATTAACCTCCACTGATTCTGCACGAGTTCCAGAACTTCCAATCCTCATATATATATATATATATATATATATATATATATATATATATATATATATATATATATCATTCTCAAATTTAAAGGGATCCTTAATCCATTTCGCATTTTCCACTATTTACGATTTATAACAATTAGATCTAGGCCAATAAATCAGAGTACACAACTTTTATACAACTTCCTTTCCAAATATGGTTTTTCCAACATTAATTTCAAAAGGTAAATTTCTAGGTTTTTAATGCAGTTTATATTCATACAACCATGAATCATATTTTCCAATGATCTCAAATGGTGCAGTCCCGAAATATAATTCTATGGCAATTCTAAGCATGGAAATAACATTCATATAAGGATAGCACAAATTGAATAAGCATGGCAATAGAATCCTTGCCTGGAATTGTGTAGGGAAGCTTCTTTCCTCCTCCTAGGGTTTCCTTTCTCCTCTTCTTGGTATTTCTCCTTTCCTCTCCCGTAACTGTTATTTTAGGTTTTCTCTAATGATAGTGGGGGAGTGGTTTACCCCCACTTTACCACTTAATAAATGGTTAATCCCGAGTTGGGCTTTAGGCCCCAACTTTGGACCCCCAAATGAGCCCATATATGTAATCTAATTAGCTCGATAACTACCCAAATCACATATATATATATATATATATATATATATATATATATATATATATATATATATATACACAGGGACCATTTCTAAGGGTTTAAAATACCCAAATGACCTCGTAATGCCTCTCAAAGTGCGTTGTGAGTATTTTTACCCCAAAATCTATTTAATTGCAACGTGATACACCCCAATAATTTTAAAAATTTATAAATCCATTTTAATTTATTCTCAAATCATTAAAGTCCAATTCTAAAATTTATAAATAATACTGAGTCCAATTACTCACAACCCGGATTAACAAATTTCACAAAATTAATTTAATCCTTATTAAATTTTATTTTTTTCCAAAAATATATATGTTATTACACCCCCCCCCCCCCCCCAAACATATTTTCGTCCTTATAATTCAAGGTATCATAAAGTCATATTGTATTTGCACTGTGAAATTATGCTTATACCCAATCAGTCTATACTCATATCCTATGAGATAAATGAAAAGGCTCATCTATGCCTATCATAACATTACTGAGGTGCCCATATATTTCACCTTACATACACGCACACACCTACCATTAACAAATATGAATGCCACATATACATCTAATATGTACAATTAATACCAAGCATATCCATACCACAAGTATACCCCCCTAGTATCCGACTACCCTCAACTCCCGACTTTTGTCAATTTCATGAATGGGACGTCTTGCAAGAGAAATCCAAACAAGGAACTCTCCTGATGCACTACTGTCCAGCTTAGTCAGTTGTCGAGGTCCATCATCCCAATGCAATGGAAAATAAAAATAGCCATTTGTGATAATCATACAAATTTCAATGTTTATTATTTTTCAAACTAACCACTCATCCCGTTATAAGAGTTATACCAAACTCCTTTAGAGTCAACCGCTTTACCATGACCGATATCGTAATTACCACAATCAAGGTAGGACATTCTTTGCCCGTATTTACTTTATAAAGCACTTAGTCATTTATAAGTCTCCAAAGGTATACCCACTTTAATCGGGTCTACCATTATCGCTTTAATGGTGACATCACTATACCAACATTACACACGATCATATACAATCTCAATAATTGAAGATATTAATAGCCTTACTTCTACTTTGTTGCCTATTCTCACTAAGAAAATACTTTCCCAAATCATACCATAACGCCATCTCGCAAACGATTTTCCCCTTCATAAAAGACTTTTGCTCCTACCTTAGCATCGCCCTATTTATTCCATAAATTTAAGTTTATTCACACGTATATACCTCCTTGAATTATTCAAAAGTTTAAAATCACACTCACATTTTTCTTCCCAAAGCATACTCAACTTTCTAAAGTTTCTTACATGACCTAATTTCCCATTGAAATTAATTTCTTCAAAACTAGGCTTACCCATAAAATTTATCACAATAATCCTCACGGCTACGGTGAACACCAATCCTAATCAATCGTGTCTTTCAGACAGGATCACAACTCATAGTAGTCCACATAAAATTAATATATCCTAAGTAAATATAATTCCATTTTCATGGAAAGTATCATACTCTGAAATATCTAACGAATGAGCCTAAAATAAACGTAAGTCTCATAGTATACATGTTTGTGTATCCATACACCAATGAAACAATATTCCTCCTCACCCTGACGGTCAATGTATAGTGTAGAGGGGTAAACACTTGATAGCTCAAAGGCTTGGGCGAGCAGGACCAATTGGAGTGGAGGGACTCACCATGAACACCACCAAGAATTAGACCATCGGTGAGGAGGGCCCGAGAAAGGACTCCTCGCCCCCAATTTTCCAAAGCTCACAGAATTAGAACTTGGGCGAGGAAGGCCCCGAAAAAGGTCTCCTTGCCCCTAACTTTCCCAAAGTTCACATAATTAAAACTTGTTCGAGGAGGCCCCCAGAAAGGGATCCTTGCCCCTAAATTTCCTAAAGTTCATGGAATTAAAACTTGGCTCCGAAAAAGGCTCCCTGCCCACTAATTTTACCCAAAGTTCACAAAATTAGAATTTGGGTGAGGAGGGCCCCAGGGAGGGCTCCTCGCCCCAATTTTCAAAAAGTTCACAAGAATTAGAACTTGGACGAGGAGGGCCCCCAAAAAGGGTTCCTCGCCCCTAGTTTTCCAAAGATCACAGACTAAGAGCTAGAGCGAGGAGGGCCCTAGAGGGCTCATCGCCTCAATTTCTACAAAGTTTACAGAATTAGAATTTGGGCGAGGAGGCCCTCCAGAAAGGTCTCCTCACCCCAATGGACACAAAGTTCGCAGATATTGAACTTGGGCGAGGAGGCCCAGTAAGAAAGGCCCCTCTCACCAAAATGCCCAGATTTCACAAACTTGGAATTTGAGAAAGGAGGCCTACTATAAAGAGCTCCTTGTCTCAAATTACTCATAAAATAATAGAAAATGGTATGAATGAGGAGTTCCACCATGAGGAGATCCTCATTCCCATAAATCCTTCTTCTTACATAATAGAACTAGTGGGCAAGGAGATCCACTTAGAGTGACCTCTTCCCCAAGATTTTTTACTCACATGAATGTCAAAGCACTAACATGTTACTTTCTTATATAAGTAGCCTAGTTGAGCAAGCCGAAATCAAAAAGGAAAGTTGTAATCTCTTGGGAGTTTTGGCTTGGTGGTTGAGGAACAAAGCTCAACCAATTAGCAATTTTATATTGAGAGATCACTAGTAGATAGACCTTAGAGGTCACCCAGTCCTTACACAGTTCATACCCAGTTATAATTGAAGTGAGCAACCAACGGGTTGCTCACAAGAAATGAAAAGTTTATAAAATAATTTTAGAGGAGGTGGTCCTTGAGACCTCTCCCCATGTTTGTAAAATATTTTAGAGGTGGTGGTCCTAGAAGCTCCTCCTCAAGTTTCTAAAATATTTTAAAGGAGGTTGTCCTTGAGACCCTCCTCAAGTTTACAAAGTTTGTACAACAAGATTTTGTCTTCAAGCGCAGACATATTTGCTTTTTGACTTTGGTTTACCCCTGGTGGCAATTGTTAGAGGGTACAGGCAATTGCACACAAATAGGGACAAAAGGTACATTGCAGACCTTGTCCTTCACCAACCCCCTCATTTTTGGTGCCCAAAAAGTGCCAACTCAGCCCTAGTGCCCAGGTATAAATAGGACCCTTGGACAAGGTCAAGTCATAATCACAACTCAAGTCATACCATTATTCTATCAAAATCACCCCAGATACCTAGTGTTCTCTCCCTGCTCTCTATCTAAGTGCTAACCAAAATAATGGCTAAGGTGATACGAGTTTTTAATTAGTAAAAAAAATGACCAAAATAATGTTCTCCAAACAAAATAAAAGATAAAAGCCTATAAAATCTTATAACTTTGGAAAGCCTAAAATGCAAGCTTAAACATGAATTACTCAAAGAGTAGACCCTTATTTATAAACCTTAACTTCCATCCATTTTATTCTCTTTTCTGATGTGGAACTCTATTGGTTTCAAAATGCATACAATTATGCTAGTGTTTCATCTCAAGGAGAATTCTCTAAAACGGAATAACGGCCGATTTTATTTTTTTAAATAGTAAAAAAAATTGTGCCGAAGTTTTTATTATGGTACCCGTATAACAATCCTCATTTTCTCATGTAAAGGCTGGTCAGGAACGATACGTCAAAGATGGGACTTATCAATAATTTATACCATTCTCAACAATGAAGAAATACAAACTTATTTAATTTTATATTAAAATCCAAAATGAATAAAATTTCGTTCACATGAATAATAAAGACCGAGTCATCATACAATGTCCATAATGTAAAACTAAATACATCTAATATAAATAAACAATTGGGCTTATGCCCGTACAAATTTCAGTATGAAATAAAATGACGAAAAGATTGAAGTACGACCTATACTATAGTCAATGGAGCGAGATCCACTACATCCAATGCAACTGCAAGCCTTATCCATCGTCGATCCTGGTTTTCCTATCATTTAATAATACCTGGGGGGCATTTATAATTTGGGTCAGAGCCCAACGTGTGTAAGGATTCTTCTCCAGTAAATATGAAATTTTCTACTATCTTATACTTGATGTCTCCCCATCGACGTTCACATATAATGAGTACCTCACCTCTCATCTAGAAGAAGTCCTACTCATATCCTAAATCATACGACAATTGTAAACTCCAATATTTAATCAATCATGTAATTAATAATCCATTCAGCTATGAAATAACCAAAAGAGGGTACTCATTTCTGATACTCCAATTTTCGAATAAATTTCATAATATTAATATATAACAATTTACATAAACTAAGTGCAAAATCTTATGTCATCATATCCTATGACCATTGCCATCTTCTTCAAATCATCTAATGATTAAATTCGTAATCTCTATCGTCTACCCCATTAGATTATAAGTTTCACTACCTTAGATAACGAAATTATTATTCTCATTAATAATTGGTTACACCATTTCTCATTTTAATTGATGTTTGTCTACTTCCTTAGACAATCCAATTATTATTCTTATTAATAATTGTTTGTCATAATATTCATTAAAAATTATCTAGTCCTTAATTATCCACATCCTTTTATTAGTCCATCTTTTATCATCATTAAGCAATGTCTACATCTTTAGACTAAAAGGCACATTACCATATAAGGGGTACCACACTGATTAAATAGGTATATATATGTGTGTGTGTGTTTGTGTGGTGACAATTATTATGCAACACAAATAGATAAGAAAAAAGCAATCACCATGTAAGAACAAGGAATGTAAAATGACAATCACACAACAAAGGATGTACGTGGTTCAGCAAAGATGTGCCTACGTCCACGGTGGTGCAGTCGATATTATTTCTGTATACTCCGGGGAGTGATTACAGATAATACAACTTGTCCTTTTGCCCCGGACCTAGGGTTCAATATATACATGTATATTTAGGTAAGTGGGGGTGTTGGATTCCCCCACGTCTTCCATCTCTCCCTATAACCTCCCTTAATGGGAACGTGGGAAGAGACCGGATAATTAAATAAGACATGGGGGGTCTGGACTTTGGGCCGCCAGAATTGGGCTACTCGTCCAGGCCTATGATCTTAGTTTTGGGTACCCACAATTGCCCCTAAGTTTGTTGGGCCATGTTTTGGGCTCAATAAATTTAAATGATTAGTCATAATGGCTTTTTTGTACATTGTGAAATTCTTCGAAAACTGTGAAGTTGATGTTGGCGGCACCCGCTTCCTATTTTGTGCACTATGATTAGCAACACTCAAAGGTTTTCTGGAATAGACACTTTTCGACCGTCGTTTCAATCTTTCCAGCACTCTTCCATTCTCTGTGAGCTCTAGTACTTCGTACTTTCTTCTCTCAATGTCCATCCTCATTGCTTCCTTGTTGTTTGGGCCCGTGCTTCTCCATCGTTCGAATCGATCTTCTATTTTGTAAGTTTCCTGTGCCTTTTCTCTGTACTTTATCTTTGTACTTTTTAGTTTTCTAGGGCTTTCCAATGGCGAAGATTGGGAATAGGTCGGTCTCTGAATTTAGGAAGTTTTATAACATCCCTGAGTGGGTAGATATTGAGTGTTACGCTTCCCCTCCTAGAAACGTTAGAGAGATAGATGACGCCCACTGGATCCATGTTTTGTTGCTCTCCCAGGGGGGAATCACTTTTCCTCCCAACGATTTGTTCTTGCATTTCTTTGGCTATTTTAATATTATTCCTGCACAATGCTCTCCCAATGCGTGGAAAATTGTTAATGGCGTACATAGAATAAATCAGTTGTATGGTACTAGGTTAGGGCTCGCTGAGGTTTGTTTTTGCGATTCCTTTTCTCGAACTAGCTCTGGTGTCCTCTATCTCAAATCTAGGAGCCTTGATAGGGTATTGATAGTAAATCTACCAGATTCCCATAAGGACTATTGGCAAGAAGGTTTCCTTGTTAGAAACTGGCAGTTTTCTCCCCAATTTGAAGGGTTGAGGTCTGAGAAGTTCTCCGTTCCCTTTTATGGGGAAGAATACATAGGTAGACTTTGCTCTGTTGTTTCAATTTTTATAGATTTGTGATCTTTCTAATTCTTCTTTATTTTTCTTCCACAGCGAGGTCAAAGAACTTCGAACCCGCTCTCAGCGAGGTTCGTCTCTCGGAATTGGTCAAGGCTTGGAATATCAAGGATCCTTTGGGTGACGACGAGCATCCCAGGTCTGCTGCTTTTTTCCTCTAGTACAAAAATGTTGGCTCCAGCTTTATAGCAAAGCCTGTGGATAATATCCCAGAGTTTGATACCTCTGAAGAGACTGCTGGAGATCCTATCCAGTTAGACGAGGAGGAGAGTATCTCTGAAAGCGGTATCGCAGGTGCTGTAACAAATTTGGGTGGAGAGAGCTCCAGTAGTAGCAGCTCTTCTGATCGTGGGGAGGTTTCTGAAGCTCGAGAGTCGTCGAGCACATCCATCAGTTCGGGCGAGGAAATGGCTCCTCCCAGGAAGAACTTAATTCGAGATGATGATAATGAAGACCACATGCTTCTCGCACAGAGGACGAAGAAGCAGAAGTCTAGTTCTGGGGCTGTGGCTACTGGTTCTCGGTCTTTTACTCAGGAGCAGGAGAAGAAGAGGAAGGAAGAAGAGCAGGTAAGAGAGAGAGAGAAAAAGAAATAGGCGGAGAGAAAGAATGTAGAGGAGAAGAAGAGGTCAAATGAGAGGAGAAGAATGGAGAGGGAGAAAGAGGAAGAGAGGAGGAAGATGGAGGTGAGGACGAATGATGGGTAAGCCTTGGTCCCGGTGTCTGCTCTGCCTGAGGGGGCTTCAGTCGCTATTTCCCCTCAGTTGGCCCCCGTACTGCTCGAGAGGGCAGTTCTTCCCGCTGATCGCCAAAGGTCGCTGGGGTCTAAGAAATCGCCCATTTAGGCTAGCCAGAGGCTAGCTTTGGTAAGATATTTTCCCTTCTCCCATGTTTTTATGAATTCCATCATTTCCTTCTTCTAATGTTTTCTTCTTCTTGCAGTTTGTGACCGACTTCGCTGTGCTCTTTGTTCTCGCGATGAGCTGGTGAAGAGAAATGATGAACTGGAGCAGCAAAATAAATCTTTGAGGATGAAGGGTACAGAACTCGAGGCTAGTTTTAAGGCCATCGATCCTGCTCGGATATCATTCGATTTGGCTCTTGCTACTACCAACCGGGAGAAGGATGCGGCAGTAAAGGAGTTGATAGAGCTGCGATAAGCCTATGACCTGGTTTGCTTGAGCAAACTATCTATTGTTGAAGAGAACAGAGTGTTGTCTGAAGAGATGAAGAAGAAGGAGTCTGAGGCGGTCACTGCCAAGGAAGACTCATATAATTCTGGTTGGGCTGCAGCATACGAGGATGCTAAAGTTTAGATAGGCTATATCAGTCGTCTGAACTTCAAGAAGGACTGGAACAAGGCCCTCATTACTGTCGGAGTGGATATTGCATCTCCTCTGTTTAATGAACATAATCCAAGGCCAAGGCCAGTTGTAGATGAAGCCCCTGCCCCAGCTGTCGAAGGCACTGACCCTGTCCCCTAGATGACCCCTGCTGACGTTTCTCTCGTTGTGGAGACAGAGATTACCCCAATTGAGGGCGGTGCTCCTGTTGATGCTGACAAAGGGAAACAGCCATCGACCTCTGGGCAACCTGAGGTGTCTAACTAGTTATCTTCTTGGATTACTTTGTATTTTCACTTTTTCTGTCTGGAAACTTTCTTTTTGTTGTTCGATGTAATTTTAACCCTTATTAATGAAAAGGCTTTTTTTTTCTCAGTGCACTGATTTGTCTCTTTCTCTCCTTTGACTTTTATTGCTTGTAGTTGATTGATGTTGATGATTACATTCCTACTACTTCCCAATTGGGAAGGATGTTGGGGCCCAATGTGAGATCCGAAGTTCGTCACACTTTTGTGAAGATCTGCAAGTCTCTGCGACTGAGGAACAAGCGCTTTATAGAGAAAATAGAGCTCGTCGCCAAGCTAAAGGACAGGCTTCAAGAGATGGAGGACATTGGTGCCTCAGTCCAAGAGGAGGTAAACGCGCTGAGAACGAAGCTATTAGAGGCCTCTGAGATCAACCAAGTTGGGGAGGTTCTCCAGCAGGAGAATGAGTCTCTGAGGAGATAGGTCTCATGACTTAGGGAGCATACGCCGAGCACTGCTCTAGCAGTATTGCAAGGTTCCTCGTTATCGTGAGCTAGAGTTGGTCAGAGTGATGTGCCTCCTGCATTGCAGGGTCCTTCTCTTCTGATCGTTCCACGAGCTCGCAGGAACACCATGGGTTCAGCTAGAGAAATAGAGGAGCTCCGCGATGATGTTCAACGAGTGTATGTGATTGATGCTGGTCTCTAGAGAGATGTCACTCCGTTATGGCATTTGTTCAAAAAAGGTCCTCGGCGCGTGTGGGCTGACGGCTGCGACCAGGGCTGGTCAGATGCTCCAACAAGGTTGTCAGAGTTCGAAGAGCTTTCTTTTGTCAGGGGGTGGCTGAGTGCCTTGAAGGAGCTGCAAGTCTCGAGGAACTCGATGCTCTGGTATCGCCATGAGATTTCTCCCTCTACCCTGATGCCTAACCCCTTCCGGAGGGATGATCGATGGATCCCCATCGATGCCATCCCTCGGTAATTATTGGAGTCGAATGCGAATGAGGTTGAGGAAGAGTTAGCTCCTGCTCCGATGACGGACGAAGGGCTTGCCTCACCACCATTGAGATTTTTCCAGTTGTTTCTTTTTGTATTTTTGGTAGTGTAAATGCTTTGGGCGAGCTCGCCGACTAAACATGTATCACCATTGCTGTAAATATGATGAATTAATATAAAGTTTGTGTTTTGGGCAAATTTATCGACTAAACAAGTGTATTATATTCTTCATATTCTTGTTACTTTATGATCTTCTAAGTTTGTGTTGTTACGCAAGTGTCCGCCCAGTCCAGCGTAATATTGATATACCATTGTGCACCACTTTACCTTTTAGGTCGTGTCGTCACACTCCCTTAGGCCTAAGTGTGGCAATTGGCGAGGACACACCTGGTGTTGGATGCTTCACCCGATCATGATTTTATTTAACCAAAGAAGGTTTGATGACCAGTATAAAGTTTGGTCATATTACCTAAGGATCCCCTGTAAGGCTTCATATATTGCCAGGGGCAATGCTAAGAGGTCCTTCGTGTTTCATAAAAATGACCAGAGGAGGGATACTCCCATGCTATGGCGTAGTGATCAATGTGCCTGTCATTTAGAAAAGATGTGCGATAAAGCTCATATAGCTATTACTTATTAGAATGCAACCATTTAAATAACTTTCATTAATGACAAGGGAAATGAACTTCTAGTTCAATAACAAAAGAATAAAAGAAAGATCTAAAAATAGAATCTCTTGAGATTGGCTGCGTTCCATGCTCGCGGTATTTCTCTGCCTTCCATCGTTTCCAAGTGATAGGCGCCTTGCAGATCGTCTCTTGTTATCTTGAAGGGTCCTTCCCAGTTTGGGTCTAGCTTGCTGTCTGATGGTTTTACTACGCTACCCAGGACTTTCCTTAGAACGTAGTCCCCAACTCAAAATGTCCTTGGGTTAACCTTTTTATTGTAATGCCTCGCGAGCTGTTGCTGATAGCTCGCTAGTTTTACTAGGGCTAGCTCTTGGCGCTCGTCGGCTAGGTCGAGCTCAGCGAGCAATGCTGCATCATTATGGCCCTGGTCGATAAGGTTGGACCTCATTGTCGGCAAACCTGCTTCTAGTGGGATGACTGCTTCCATGCCATATGTCAGCGAAAATGGGGTTTCTCCTGTTGCTCGCCGAGGAGTGGTTCGATATGCCCATAGAATATGTGGTAATTCATTTACCCATGCGCCTTTGGCTTGCTCCAATCACTTCTTTAACCCATCGATCATTATTTTGTTGGAAGCCTCAGCTTGGCCATTGCTCTGAGGGTAGGTTACCGAACTGAAGTGGTGTTTGATTCCGTATTCGTTACAGAAACTCTTAAAAGAGCCGCTTTCGAACTGCGTTCTATTGTCGGTGATGATGGTTCTGAGGATGCCAAAATGAGTGATTATACTTATCCATATGAATCTAATCATATCTGCATCTCAGATGTTTTCCAGGGTTCTCCCTCGATCCATTTGGTGAAGTAATCAGTTGCAATCAATAGGTATTTGAGATTTCCGATGGCGGTAGGTAGTGGTCCCACGATGTCAATTCCCCATTGGGCAAATGGCCATGGGTTGGACAGTGATTTTATGTCGCTGGCGGGTTGGTGGACCATAGGAGCGTGAAGTTGGCATTTCAGGCATTTGCGGACATACATCGCAGAGTCCCTTTGCATATATGGCCATCAATAGCCTTCCTTCATCACTCGAAAAGCTAGAGACCTTCCTTCGATATGGCTCCCACAGACTCCTTCGTGAAGCTTGTGTAGCACTTGCTCGACATTCCCTGGGTGAACGCATTAGAGGTAGGGACCGAAGAAGTATTTCTTATACAAGTTGCCCTCTGGGATAAGTGAAAGCGAGCAGCTTTGACTCTTATCTGGTGGGCTTTCTTCTTGTCATCCGGGAGCATGCCATCCTTTAAATAGTCCTTTAAGGGGTCCATCCAGCTGGGACTGATCCTACCTGGAGTACCTATTCCACGTTTGGTGTCTTGCTATCATGGTTAATGCTTGGACGAGTGAGGAAATCGATGGGGATGGTTCTTTTTAGGTCGGAGTCAATTGCCGAACTCAGGGCTGCCAGGGCGTCAGCATGGCTGTTTTGTCCCCTGAGAAACTGTTGGACATTGATCTCTTCAAAGCTCGCCATTAGTTTTTTTACTAAGGCGAGGTAAGCAGCCATTCTATCATATTTTGCATTATAATCTCCACTTATCTGATTGGATACTAATTGTGAATCGCTGAACACCTGTAAATGCTTTGCTCCCAAAGTGTGTGCCTTCTGGAGGCCGGCTATTAAGGCTTCGTATTCTCCTTCGTTGTTGGAGGCTGAAAATCCAAGCCTAATTCCTTGTTCAAGGATTGTATTTTCTGGGGTAACGAGGACAATGCCTACTCCTGCCCCCTATGAGTTGGAGGCTCCATCAACAAACAGTTTCCAGGTTTCCTCTGTTGCTGGTTTCTCCTTTTTCCTTGTTGGTTGACGTTGGTCGGAGGGCTCCACTCCCGTGAATTCGGCTATGAAATCAGCAAGGATCTTCCCCATGATTGCGGTCCTTGGTTAAAATTAAATGTCAAATCGCTCGAGCTCGACTGACCATTTAGACAGTCTGCCCGATAAATCCTCTTTCCTCAGGATTGCTTTAAGGGGGTGCAATGTAAGGATGATAATAGTGTGGGCTTCTAAATAATGCTTCAGCTTCCTCGAGGCCACTGCTAGTGCAAAGGCGAGCTTCTCCAGTGGTAGGTACCTCTGCTCGGCGTCTAGTAGGGTCTTGATCTCATAATAAATGGGGTGCTGGATTCCTCCAACCTCGCATATTAACGCAGAGCTGACAGTGTGGTTGGAAACGGAGAGGTACAGGTACAGAGAATCTGTTTGTTGTGGTATGACGAGCAGTGGTGGAGAGCTTAAGTAATATTTGAGCTCGATCAATGCTTGCGAGCAATCTGGGTTCCACTCTACCGTCTTGTTACCCTTTAGAAGCTGGAAGAAAGGCTTGAACTTCTTAGAGGATTTAAAGATGAAGCGATTTAAGGCAATGAGCATACCAGTGAGCTTTTGTACGTCCCGAATTGTGCGAGGGGGTTGTACCCTGCTAATGGCATCGATCTGGTCTGGGTTAGCCTCTATGCCTTTCTTACTGACCAAGTACCCAAGAAATTTTCCTGACTGGACACCGAAAGAACACTTTCTTACATTAAGTTTCATTCGGTATTTCCTGAGGATTTCGAAGGTGTTTGTCAGGTCTGAGAGGTGATTTTCCTTTTTCTTACTTTTAACGAGCATGTCATCGATGTATACCTCCATGGTGTTTCCCATCTGGTCCTTGAACATCTTGGTGACCACCCACTGATATGTTGCCCCTGCATTCTTAAGCCCAAAGGGAATGACCTTGTAGCAGTATAATCCAACTGTCATGATAAACGCCGTCATGTCCTGGTCTGGGGCATACAAGGGGATCTGATGATACCCTGAGTATGCGTCCATAAAACTCATTGCCTCATGAGCTGAAGTGGCATCCACTAGTTGGTCTATTTTTGGGAGGGGGAAACTATCTTTAGGGCAGGCTTTGTTGAGGTCAGTAAAGTCGATGTAAACTCTCCACTTCTCTTCGGAACTACAACTGGGTTGGATAACCACTTGGGGAATTGTACTTCCCGTATGGATCCTGCATCCAGAAGTTTTTGAAATTCTTTTTCTACCGCTTTAGCCTTCTCGAGTACAGTTCGCCGTGCCTTCTGCATGATTGGTTTGAAGGTGGGATCGACGTGCAGCTGGTGACAGACCATACCAGGATCGATTCTAGGTAGCTCGTATGGTTCTCATGCGAAAACATCTACGTTGCGTCTCAGCAGAGTTGTCAATTCCTCTGTTCCTGGTCGGTGAGAGAGGCTCCAATCAAGAAGACTCTATTAATGTCGCCATCTCTAGTTGTAACTTCTACCAGGTCCTCAACAACTCGCTCGGAGGGGAGGATCCTGGTCTCCTCTACTCCAGGTCTTCCGTACTTTAATTGCTATTTAGAAGGTGTCAGACCTTCCTCAACTTTCTCGCTGGGCTGATCGACCTTCCTCTCTTGCTTTGGTCGGATGGCTTCTATGAAGCACCTTCTTTCCATCGCTTGGTCGGCGTGGATCTCCATTACTCCTCGCTCGGTTACATACTTGAGTTTCTGATGGTAGGTCGAGGAGATTGCCTCCATTGCATGAAGCCATCCCCTGCCGAGGATGGCTTGGTATGGCGAGTCAATGTCAACTTCCAAAAACTCGATCATCTTGGAGACGTTTCTAGTGCGCACCGGTAGTACAATCTTTCCCAGGGGCATAGTTATTTTTTCAGCGAAGCCAACTAAAGGGACAATAACTTCCTTTAGGTCGGCGACGCTTAACTTCAATTTTCTGAATAGGTCGAGATACATTACTTCAGACGAGCTTCCTTGGTCGACGAGGAACTTGTCGACATCAAAGTTAGCTATCTTGAGGGTAATTATCAGAGCATCGTGATGTGGGGTTCTCACTCCCACGAGATCTTCATCTGTGAAAACAATATGCTTATTATAGTTGATGTCATCTGCTCATCGACGCTTTCCTGACTGTGACTTGCTGGATCGATCTGAAAAGCCTGCATTACCGCTGTAAGTTTCTTCATCTCCATTCGAGCTGAATTTCCTTCGATCTGCTTGGCATCAGATGCCCCATGAATTACCGCGAACTCATGCCCGGCGTCATCTTCGAGCACGCTGTCAGGTCTTGCCTCTCTATTGGCAGCCACTTTCTCTGCCCTTTTCTCCACAAACTCGTTCAAATGCCCGGACTGGGCTAGTTCCTTGAGGTGAGACTTAAGAGCTTTGCAATGCTCAGCCTTATGTCCTCCCTCTTTGTGAAAAGCGCATCTTAGCGCATTGTTCCTCTTCGAGGGATCTCCTCCCATCTTCCTGGGCCACTTGATGAATGGCTCATCTTTGATCTTCGCAAGAATTTTATAAATTGGTTCTTTGAAGACGATGTTGACCGCTTAGAATGCTTTCGACGCATCATTGTTCCCTCCATTCTTAGAGCCATTTTTGCCCCCTTTCTTTCCTCCTTTCTTCTGATTCTCATTTTTGTCACTGCCCTTGGTAGTGAGTTTAGCTCGACCATTTTCTCCTGTACTAAGGCGTGTGACATCCTCCACCTTAACGTACTTCTCGATGCGAGCCATTAGGTCATCAATAGTCGTAGCCTCCTTCTTCGTCAGGGACTGGTAGAGAAGGGAAGAACTGGGTAGCCCAATTTTGAAAGAGGCCACTGCCAATTCCTCCGAGCAATCCTCGATCTCATTGAATAACTCCCTGTACATCGTCGCGTAGTCTCGGAGGGTCTCTTGAGGCATTTTCTTCATTGTCAGCAAAGCATCCATCCTTTTGGGATGGGAGCTACTAGTAATGAATCGGGCCGTAAAAAGTTAGGCCAAGGATTTGAAACTCCTGATGGACCAGTGGGGGAGCCTTTCGAACCACTTCTGCGCTACGTCATGCAGGCTCGAGGGAAAAATTCGGCACATTAGTGCATCCCGGTGGTTCCAGAGGGTTATGGCCTATTGGTACTGCCTAACGTGATCAATGGGATCGGTCTTACCGTCATAAATCTTGAACCTTGGAATAGAAAAATTTCTTGAGGGCTTCTTCCTCTTCAATTTTCCTCGTGAAAGGTGACTTCATCTGGGTTTTGAGAGCTCGTCTAGCGAGTTCTCGGGTCGATATGGTACCATGGTGGGCAGGATGTTGGTTTATCTCCCTACATACCAGATTTCGTATGTTCTCGTCGCTGCGAGTAGGGCTCTGGTAACGGCGAGCTCTTCGCAGCTGCTCGAGGAGGTCGTCGTCTGATTCGCCTCCTTCAACCTTTTGAGATCCCCGCCTAGGGCTCCTTCCTCGACTGCGAGACTTACTCGCCTGAGGGCTAGGAGTGCGGTATGGATATCTCCTGTTATCAGGATGAAGCTCTCTCTCCAGTCTTTCCAGTCTTCTTTTCTAGCGAGCATTCTCAGCCTCGTGTCTGCAACGGCGCCATTTGATAGAAAGAAAAATTACTTTTCTTGTAAATTTGTCATTGTTACAACTTCTCTATCCATCAAAATTTCCCTTGAACCTACAAAATTATAACAAAACTAGTGTAGAGGTAAGTAAGGGAGTCAATCCAAATCTAAGGGTGAAACACAAAATTGGTGAGGACATAAATATAAATTCATTTGCATTTTATTATATTTATTTATTTTTGCTTTTTATATTTTTTTTTATGGATTTTTCAAGGGATTTTTTAGCTAACTAACTATACTAATTTTTATAACTACTAATTAAGAAGTAAAAGCTAATTTAAGAAAGGTGAGATAAACAAAATTGTCCTAATAAGTAAACTAACAAAATTGGACTCATGAGGGCTTCAAAATTTCATCCCATAAATGGGAGATTAGCCCTCAATAATCATCATCCAAAAATATGAGATACATAATTGAAAGCATGAGAAGATTAAACTAAAAGTAAAAGAGAGGAATAGATCAAACCAATTTAAGCCTTGAATTGACATGAAATCTTCAATTACATCATCAATCTCTCAATTACAATTCTTCACTCGTGTATTTATTGAAGCTAAACTAAAAATTACAAACTAAAAATTAAAAGGATAGTGGATGAATTCATAATGGACAATTAAATAATAAAAGAGATTTGCTAAAAATGCAAATCCTAAAATTATAAAATTGTACATTAGAATTCACCCAAAGAAATAAGTTCTAGATCATTAATTTATATTGAGATAATTGCTAAAAATGCAAAATCTCAACATAAATGAATGGGTTAGAATTTGTCTCCCATAAGGGATAAATTTCACTACATCAATTTATAATTAATAATTGCTAAAAATGCAAAAATTCATAATAGATGGGTGGGGTGAAATTTATCCTAGAGATAATTTTCAACACACACCTCTATATTGAGGTATTTGCTAAAAATGCAAATACTCAACATAGAGGGGTGGGGAGAATTTTATCACACCAAGCTTAAAACTAATTTGAGATCTTTTGCAAATGGGTCTTCCTCTTCAATATATAGTAGGCATGGCACACATGAAGTTAAGGGGCATTTTTGGAAGATTGCTTGGGTGTGCATGGGAATTGTGAGGGGAGCATGGGGTGTGAGGTCATGTGGGTGAGAAAAAATCTGATTTGTGTGCACATGGGGTATTTGGGTAATTGGGGTAGAAGTGGTTGTTGGGGGAATATTGGGGTATTTTGGGTAAAAAGAGGATAAGTGGGTTTATGGCATGTGGGGAATTGTTGACTTAGTCTTTGGTTTTGCAATTGGCAGGTAGAAGTCGTGCAAAGCTAAAAGAAAAGGGAAATGGGATTACAAGGTGAAATGGGTCTTGGATGAAAATAGCTTTGGTGGCTTTTGCAGGAGAAAATCGTGGAAGGCTTACATGGGAAATGGGTCTTGGAATTAAAAGTGGGTAAGAGATTGAAAAATGGGTTTGGTTGGTTAATGGGTGGAATGGATTCAAGGTTTGATGGGTATGGAGTTGGGTAGTAGATCCGGGTTTGATGTTTTCGGGTTTGGTCCGAGAGGAGAGAGAGGGGGGCTGGTTTGGTGTTGGATGGAGTTTCGAAACCGCCGGGGTTTGAACGCAGGTGGGTATCGCCGGCGCGAGTAGAGAGAGAAGGTCGGAGTTGGGGTTTTAGGATGAGGTCGCCGGAGGTGCAGGGGCGCGCTGGGATGGATATCGGAGCTCCGGGGTAGGAGATAGGAGGTTCAAGTATGGGTTTGTTTGGGTAAGAGAGAGATGAAATGTGTGGGTGATTGTTAATGGTGGTTGGAGGAGAGGGAGGTGAGAGAGAGGGTGTGAGGTTGAAGATGATAGGGGGATGTTAGTGTGGGTGAGGGTGTAGAGTAGTTGAGTGTGGGTGAGTGGGTTTAGGTGTAGGATAAGGTTATGTGGGTTTAGGATAAGTGTAGGATAAGGGGGTTGTGTTTGGTAGTAGTGATGGGTTTTATGGTGTGTGTTTAATTTGGACCCCTAATAAAAACTAAGACTCAAAATAAAATTAATAAAACTAAAACTAAAAAAATAAAATCCAACTAAAAATAAAACAAACTAAAAAATCAATAAGAAAAAAAAATTAAAACTTAAACAAAATAAAATAATAAGCTAAAAAAAACTAAACTAAACTAAAATAAAAGAAATAAAAACATAAAATTAAATGAAAACTAAAGTCCTAAAAAAAAATAGAAAATAAAATAAAAATGAACTCCTAAAACTAATCCTAATAAGACTAAACTAAAAACTAATAAAAATCAAAATAAATTAAAATTATAATAATAAAGATATAAAAATAGAAATTAAAATCTAAAAATTCTTAATAAATCTAAAATAAATTCTAAAAATAGAAAAGACTCAAACTAAAAATCTAAAAAATAATAAAAAGGCAAATTAGACACACACGGGGTTCGGGGGTAGGTTTAGGCTAGGGTTTAGGCTCAGGTTAGGGTACGGAAGAGGTATTAGCTCCATAAAACGCGCAATTGCCTTGAAATATAGCTTTTGACACCGCAATTGACGTTAAGCCTGCATGATAAACATTTAAGCACATAAGACCCATATTGTCGAGAAATAGCAACTAAAGTACGACTATTCGGGGTATAAAATGTACAGTTTTGGGTGCTTATCACTGCTCGAGGAGTTCGTCGTCTGATTCGCCTCCTTCAACCTTTTGAGATCCCCGCCTAGGGCTCCTTCCTCGACTGCGAGACTTACTCGCCTGAGGGCTAGGAGTGCGGTATGGATATCTCCTGTTATCAGGATGAAGCTCTCTCTCCAGTCTTTCCAGTCTTCTTTTCAAGCGAGCATTCTCAGCCTCGTGTCTGCGAGAAGACTCCCTCTGCTTGTGGAGACTTGCCTTGTATGCATCACTCAGAGTGGATATCAGCGTGGACCTCGCTGGTCCTTGGATTTCTTCTGAGGATGGCCTTTCTAAGCGAGCCCTTTGATCTGAACGTCGAACTTCAGACTTAATCCTGCGAGGAACAGGTGGTTCTTGAATTTCCCCTGCCTAGGGGGCATTGCTGCTGTGACCAGACATTTTAAACTCCTTTCTTAGTGTGGGCTCTTCTCAGGGAAAGATGAACGTTTCCCACAGACGGCGCCAATTGTGGTGACAATTATTATGCAACATAAATAGATAAGAAAAAAGCAATCACCAAGTAAGAACAAGGAATGTAAAATGACAATCACACAACAAAGGATGTACGTTGTTCAGCAAAGATGTGCCTACGTCCACGGTGGTGCAGTCGATGTTATTTCTATATACTTCGGGGAGTGATTACAGAGAATACAACTTGTCCTTTTGCCCCGGACCTAGGGTTCAATATATACATGTACATTTAGGTAAGTGGGAGTGTTGGATTCCCCCATGTCTTCCATCTCTCCCTATAACCTCCCTTAATGGGAACGTGGGAAGAGACGGGATAATTAAATAATAGATGGGGGGTCTGGACTTTTGGCCACCAGAATTGGGATACTCGTCCAGATCCATGGTCTTAGTTTTGGGTACCCACAATATATATATATATATATATATCACACAAGGGCATCTACCGTTGGTGTCTCATTCGTGCTCTATCGGCAAGTTCAGAGGAAATACCTTATCCTAAGTGGACATCATAAAACGCACACAAGTTGGGGGAAGTCCTACGTAGGGCACCTGTATACGGCCCATACCCAACTTTAAAATATAGGAACGGTCAGTTCCAATACCTATCCCTCGATGGTGGAGCCTCCACGTAGTACCTATATGGCCTACACAACGTCAATCCCACCTGTGCCAAACCGATAGGACGGTCCACTGGTATGTCCACATAAATATATCATAATACATATTAGCATCCACTATGTATAAGTAGTTACTATATAACTATTTTAATCCAGGGATATCTTAATCAATATAAATTACTGCCTTGTAAGCTTAATCATAACTTTTTAGTCAATTATTCCATAACTCTTTTTAAGCCGTTATCCTATGACTATTTCCCGATTAAATATTAAGCCTCGTAAAAATCCGTTTTGGACTTAGATCACATTTGTTTCATAATTTCTTACACCTTAAATACATAGGTATAGTTATTCCCCAAACTAACCTTACCCACATTTTAATAATCTTAACATGTTGTTCTCATGGCTCAAACTTTAATCAATACAGATTGTTAATAATTATACATTTCTTGGTACCTTTTCAATAAGGTTTATATGTACATATGAAAGGAGTAAGCTAACGTGAAAAAGGGTTATATGTACATATATAAGGTCTCCTCTAATATAACTAAGTAGTATCACTCCACTATAATAACCAGTCTAATGCATTAGGTCCCTATCTTCACCTTTCAAAATTTATTACACAATGATTTCCACTATTAGGTCAAACACCCTTGTCTAACTCCCGAAGTACTAGCCGTTACTACTCGATTCAATCTCCCTGACTCTTACTATAATTAATTTATTAGAATGGAGTAGTTCAACCAAAACGTATTGACTCACTCCCTTGGCCCATATTATAACCATTTAGAATTTATCTAAAAAATTCTATTAAATAAATTTTGGCACACTTATAAGTTTAATATCCTCTAACACTCATCCTCAAAATAATTTGAGTAATACCTCCAATAATTAATTTAATAAATTCCACCTCCATTAAATTTTTATCACTGTAGTGTCACTCAACAAAATACGTGAACTCCCTTACTTGGTTCATATTTGTAACCTTTAAATTTATCCTTCAAAATGCTGGAATTTAAATTTTCTTACACCATTGAATTCCCCTCACATTTATGTGTACTTCTCTTTTAAATTCCTAAGTATAAAAAAAATATATCCTTTATAGTTGTCCCCATCTACCATGCAACCTCAAAAACTAGTAACCTTCCTCCCTTTTCTAATACAAATTTCAACGTCTTGATTAAAGAAGGAAGATAACACTTTCGCTCGAACCAAAATCATAGTCGCTTGAATGACTTGATATGCCATTTGAAAGACGTCGCGGGTCCTTCAAACGACCCCTGCTGTATAACGAATTCGTCTTCTTCCTTTCGACATGTTTATGCCATTAAAGGTTGTCAAACCTCAAAATCCAAGCAACGCTATCTCATAAACCTCCACTAATTTTGCACGAGTTCCAGAACTTCCAATCCTTATATATATATATATATATACACACTAGGGTATGCTCGTGCCAGAAGGAATGATGCAAATTTTCCAATTTGTACGTCATTGATAGGACTGTACGTCATATTACGTTCGAAATAGATAATTGTTTTTTAAAATACCCTATGTTACGAACCATTTAGTTTAAAAAATTGAGCAATTTTTAAGTCCAGTATAATTAAGTCAAAATACTATTTTACGACACACAATTGTAATAGTCCCATATTGCGACCACTTAATTGGTGGGACTCAAACTCTCATATATCTCATTATACTTGGCAGCTACTGAAATTTTAATGATTGTGAACAAAATCATGCCATTGGAATGTTTATAATCGTGGAGCTCGTGCTTTTTTTATGCTGCGCATTTTGGACATGTCGTGTGCCTAATATATAATGAAGTTACATTATTTTAACCTAGACCAATAAAAAAAATACACACCAGTAATTTCTCTATTAATTTTCAACACTTGAATACCATAATATATATGAACCTTGTTAGTCAATATTTAAAAAATAAGAGCAAGGAAAAAAATTAAAATGAAACCCCATAATAAGTTGGACCCCATAATTAGTCATTAAAACCTACTGTGTCATGTTTTTTCCAATATCAGGATATATTGAGAACATAATTACCATTAAGCCGGGAAGCAAGATAGATTAATTCAACTTGAAACTCGAAGAGTCTCAAATCTTCCTTAGTTCCCCATGGCCTCAATAATGCCTTGACCTCTGGAAGTGTTTCTAGGCTATCAGCATGTGGAGTGTCACGAAGGTGGAAGTAATTCTCAAAGGTTCCAGCCCATGAATCCTTTTTGGTCAAGAAGTTTGGTTTAGATTGAAAAGTTTCTTTACAGTTGCTGGGATAGGAGAATGTTCAAACTGTGAAGATGTGGTTGGCCCACTTGGCTCGTAAATGATAGTACCCTTGTCAATCCAGGGAGAAATAAAAAAATGTGGGCACATGCACACCCAATCTTTCAAACCTAAAGTACCATGGCTTAGGCTCGATGATCCCATCCAGATTAGGAACACCATAAACAGTAGGCACGTGATCATAATACCCACCATGCTCATCATATGTAATCAACAACGCAATTTCATGATGTTCCCTTCGTCCCATGATCTTTATAATATCATAGTCATGACAACATCAAGCCAACAACTGAAAATATATCGAAGAATAAATCAATAAGAACGCAAAACTACAACATATTATAGCTGAAACTGAAGGCACGAAGATACTTTTCTTTAATAATAAATCATATGTGACATACTAAAAAAATGATAAAGTCATATTAAAAGATACACAAAAAATGAAGAACCTAACTAAAGAAACGTTGAAAGTAAAATATATAGATCGGGAAAAAATGTAAAACCTGGTGATCAGACTAAAAAACTAAATAAAACAAAATTATATCCCGATTCACTACTCATTACCTGTATTTTTAATACCTGTGAATATCATTGATGTTAAAGTATCATTGACCTCAATAAACAACATCTATAAGGGGAGTGGGGGTGGGGGGGGAAGGGGGGGGGGGGAGGAAGATAATAAGAAGCATAACTTGTGAAGCTTTAGATTCAGATTCAACGTAAAAAGTTACTGAGCTATGTAAAATGGCATATCTTGGGAATAATACTAATAAACACCAACATATAACACATACTAAAGCCCAATACCTTTGGCTCCCCTTGTGAAGCTAATATAGTTCTTAAAAGATCAAAGGGATACGATCCAATTGTAGCTGCACAGCTTGCCAATGCCCCACTGATATAAGAAAGGTATGGACTTAAATGAATGTGATCTCCTGCATCAAGAGAGAAACAAAAAGGCCATGGCATGTGAGAAGCCAATAATATGATGTTCATTCAACGTTCCCATTTCTTACTCTAAGGAACTTAAGTTTTGGTTTCCTTAATAGGACCTGTATCGAAACATTCTACATCGGACCTCATATTGATCAGTACCATAACCAGGTTACAAAGCCCATCTAGTGGCAGAACACTTGATAAATAGAAAGTCAAAAAAAGAAAAAAGAAAAAAAATTTAACTATGCAGTTCTGGCAACAAAACCTTTGAACTATTTTCAATGCAATCCTCCCCCTCCTAAACTATACATTTTTTTGCAAGAATGCATTTCTTAGTCTAAGGAACTTAAGCTTTGGTTTCCTTAATGAGACCTGTATCGAAACATTCTACATCGGACCTCATATGGATCAGTACCATAACCAGGTTACAAAGCCCATCTAGTGGCAGAACACTTGATAAATAGAATGTCAAAAAAGAAAAAAGAAAAAAAGAACTTAACTGTGGAGTTCTGGCAACAAAACCTTTGAACTATTTTCAATGCAATCCCCCCCACTCCTGAACTATGGATTTTGTTGCAATACTTCATTGTTTAGGGATGTTTTGCAATTTGTGAACAAAGAATGTTTTGATTTATGTTCTATATGAGGAAGTCCAAAACTAACAAACAATTTATGGACCAATTAATCCTTGAAGCACGAAGCAAATAACATGATCCCATATCTCAAGAACCAAACTCAAGAACCATCATTTGTTAGAAAATTTCTACATGTATGGTGTTATGTCGAGGTAGAGTTCAATGTCCATTACCCTATACACACGAATTAAGAAAAATGAGCAACTAATTATATATTTTCTATAGTGAGAAATATTTTTTTTGATATAGTGACAAATATTCAAATACCATAAATGCATGTTCTAGATTTACTAAAGCACATACAATAGATCTAAGCTAAATTCAAAAAAGAAATTACACTACTTAGTTGGACATCATTTCATACAATTTAACTCATCGTTCAGTTAGAGGGAAATCTCTAACACTCCGGCCCTTTAGATGGCACACATTCACGTCTAAAGGTTGTAGCGATGAATTTGTTTGGGATTACAACAAACAGTTAGAAGACTCACAAAAAGACCTGATAAAAAACTATTACAACATTAAATATGTTGCATGATATAACAAATTCAATATTCTAAAATTGTAGTGACACTACTTTTATTTCAAACATGTACGAATAAAAACCCTTTAATAATGTAAGACTTTAATAAAAGAATGCAATACTTCAAGAAACTTACCACTATTGAAAATAGTCAATCCTGAAATACAATGAATTTCAACAACCTACATAATAAAATAAAACTTTATAAAAAAGAGAAGAAAAAAATGTATTCAAATTATTTTTTGGCATGGTTTTAGAATAGTGAGAAGATGTAGCATGACTTCAGATTATTCAAAAAATGCATTCAATACTACAACTCAACCAAAAATAAACTATGCCAAAGATGTAGAATGAGTTTCAAAGTTTGGAAAGTCGAAATTAACAGTGAGAAGCATCATATTACCTTGAATGTAACTCGGTTCTGTGTAGATCAGTTCTATATTTAAAGAATCATCCTTGAATTTAACACTGTTTCCATTATGTATCCTTCATTTGGTACGTTGTGGGATGTCCGGATTTGTTGCCCCTTATTAGAAGATGATGAGTTGATTGTGCTTATGATTATGATGCTTTATCTTATGTGGCTAAAAGGCCCAGTATGTTTCCATCCTCAAAGGGGTGTATCCGAATACAACAGGTGTGTATCCGGATTTGGGCCAGTATGTATACGGATAAGGGGCCAAGGGCCACATTATATATTTTTACAGATGCATAAAATAACTTGGGACAAGTGCATTAGAATCTTAAAAAGATCAACTGTTCATTACAATCTTAAGCAGATTAATTGCGAATTACTACTTTAGAATTTGTGTTAGCTAGATTATATTGTTGCTCATAATGAAAAAACAAGAATAAGCAAAAATATACCTGTTTGAATTTGGAGGCGACTCCTTGTTCTCTGATGTCGCTCGTTTTACTGCTCAGATTCGGTGGAGTGGGTGGTGCTTTGGAAATCGATCGTGATCAACACTGTAAAAACTTATGTATATTATGAACAACTAAAATTAGTTCATTACTCACAAGATTTATATTCTAAAAATAATGTGATCCGAGGGAGCTGGGATTGGACACGTGACTATTAGAGACCTTGACTTCAATAATTGAATTAAGTTTATTCATTCCTATTAGACAAACAGTTTATAAGCAATACATATCAGATAAATAAAACTCACGCTAAAGAACCGCGAAAACAAAACCACATCTAAGAACATAACCTATAAACCCTTTTCAAAAACCTACAAAATGAACAAAGTGCTGAGTATAGCAAATTTAGCAATGGTAAATATCTGCAAAAATCAATACAAACACCTTATTAAATACATGGTGAGCATTTTTTTCCAAAAAATGGAAGACATCTTAACCTTGTCCATGTTGGGTGTGTCATAATTCAAAATCATGGCCATGATAAATTGAAAGTCTCTCTGCGCAATGCTTTGCTAGCTCTTGGCTCTATTTTTTGCAATGAGAAAAAGCAGCACAAAATTGAAACAAAAAAACAATAATCCAAAATTCCAAATTGCAATTTATATTAATGAACGACCACGAAGAAGTGTTTGCTGAAAGTCCCAAACGTGATACGAATAAAAGTAAAAATCAGCTTGATCTTATTAAAATGTGGATTCCATCAAACCACTAAACATGCTCGAATGAAAAACTCCAGCTCAAATTTCACCATATCCACCATCCAAAAATAAAAATACTAAAGACTGAGCAGCGCAAAACCTACATTCAGTTTAACACCTACGTTCAGTTCTGTTGTTCGGTTACGAACAAATGAGTTTGGAATCTTGAATTAAAAACTAAAATATAATGTTTTATAATATTTGACAAAACCATAATTCATATGTTCGCATTATGTGTGGCTTTACCCTGTCTTATGATGTTTTTATGATGAACTTAATGCTCCAAGGTCCAAGACAGAGAGAGCCTTTCTAAACCTGTAATTTAAAATTGGGGCCAGATCTCCGTCATGAAATGGGATTTAAGATACTAGATGGTAGGCCTTGAATTCTATGAACGCCAACCTACATGAAGACAAACACTGTATAATTTAACAAACATTGAATAATTTAAAAAACAATAGAAACGGAAGAGGGAAAAAGTATACCTAGTTCAAGAAACACTGCATAATTGAAAACAAACAGAGACACTCATGAAAACAAACACTCATTTTACGAACACTGCATAATTGAATACTGAATTTTTTTAGGAAGCAAAACATAAATGATACTCCTAAAACAACAAAAGACCCTTATTCAACCAAAAACAACTCGAATAACAAATACTCTAGAAGACAGTAACCCCAAACCAATGACTTGATGAAATCAATTCAAGATAAAAACATTGTTCAAATATAACATTGTTTAAATTAAATTCTCGAAGTAAAAATTAATATACATCAAACTGAGTAATATTTCGGTCAAGCACCCTTATATATAACTATATGAACACCAAAAAATAATATCACTACCAAATTTTACCTATAAATAAAAAATAAAGATGAAGAAGAGATCACCTGAGATATCATGAGCACCAAAAATCTGAAACCATAAAAAATTTGAAAAACAGAAAGTTAGTACCTAAAATATAAAATAGCGACAAAAAAATTCATAAAAGTTAAAACACATAATAAAACCTCAAATGTGGAAAACAAAACCCCTAAAAAGATGAAACAAAAACATGAGATAGAGATCAAGAAGAATCGCACAAATAAATCGACCATGAGATCCGAAAATAAATCGCACCATCAGATCTGAAAATAAATTGCACCATGGAACAAAAAATTGGAGATTATGAAACTAAGGACGATTATTTTTATGTGTGTGTAGGAGATAGAGAGATTACCTCTAGGGGTGCGGTGGAGAGGAGGAAGGGGTGACGTGGAGGGGAGGAGGGGGCGGCAATTGAGGGGAGGAGGGACTAATTTCTGAGAGGGAGAGAATGAGGAGAGGGTAGGGTTTTGGGGTCAACATCGGCTAAAAGGGATAAAATGAGGGAGTTAGGGTAGGTTTGGGTAAGTAGAAAAAGAGAAGTAGAGAATGACGTGGTTGTGCCAAAATACCCCAAATTTTTGAATTAAAGTGTAATTTTGATAAGTACAAAAAGAGAGGCAAATCAAGTATATGAGGGCCAAAAGAGGCACTGAATAAAAAAAATCATCTTTTGACATCATCTTTTGATCTTATGACATACTGATAGCGCGCGAGAGGTGTGCGCGTGTAAGTGCACAATCGTTGTTTTCTGTCTCACCGCGACTATACAAACAAACCTAAGTTACTACTACACTTGTGAGGCAAGCACAACAGTAAGTCGGGTATCGAAAATCCATAGGGACGAGTTGCTAGAATTAATATGATTTAATATTCCAAAATAAAAGTGTAAAAGGTGATTACAAACTAAAAAGGAAAAGATGCATAAAAGGAAAATGTTTATCTAGGAAAGTGAAATGACATTAGATTAACAAAGCGAGTAAATTATAGGTTGCGTCGAATATCACTCACCCTAGTTAATTTGTATAAAATGGTTACATGGGTCGACGAGTTATTAAGAACGCATCTCGTTTCGACAGTTAATTGAACCAAGGGTTGTTACACCCCTAAATCCGCATAAAAGCCTAATAAGATTTTGGCGTCAACAAATATCCCAGAAATTATGCATGAAAGGTCGTAAGCACGGGACATACATGATATGCCCCATCAAATCTCCTAGGCGCAATAACTAGGACAACGCACCCGAAATAGACCCGTAAACATCTTCACCAAAGCAAAGTAACACGTCAACTCGAGTGAGTTCAATGCAAACATAACCTAATTTAAATTAGCTAGAAAGCATGTTAAAAACGCGGTAAATGAAAGCGCGTAAATAAACGCGATAAAACTATTCTACAAAGAACGTAAATCAAAGCATGTACACTAATTTAGAAAGCATGGAAATTACACTAGAAAGCAAGAATATAAGGAATTACAACTACATTAATGGAAAGGGAAGATGAAAGTACTAATTACAAACCCTAATGGGTGTCAAACCAAGAGAGGAAGAAGAAGATCTCTCAAATCTCCAAACCCTAACCTAAACTAACCTAAAATCTGATATATTTCAAAACGAAACCAATTTTGGTTTATATAGTAAGTGGGAGAAAAATAAAGAGAAAAGAAAAGAAAGGGAAAATATCACAAAATATCTGCAATCACCGGTCGACCGGTCGCAGGGGCGGGGTTGATCGGTCCCTTAAGCAAAAGCCTACTATCTCCCTTCCATGACAAATCTTGAAACCGCGGTCGACCGGCACTCTGTTTTCGGGCCAATCTTGGTCATCACATGGGAGAAAAATTCCATTACGGAAACAGGCATATCTTCTTCGTCCGAACTCCAAACGACACACCGTTTACGGCCACGCGATGCTAACTCAATGAACTACGCATCCGTGGAATTTTTATAAGCCGGATAAGAAATGTAAATTGACTAAAATGCCCTTGAAGTAGCGTCTGAAGACAAAACTTCTTCGAAATGCAACGAATCCTAACTTTTAGCGTTCCAATACCCACAAAAGCACAATTAACCCCTGCAAAACATGTATATGTCCAAATCCAATGTTATCTGGTTAATGAGCATAAATATAGGCATTAAGGGCCATAAAAGTGATAGAATGCATAGAGATAGCGGGCAGAAATATGTGATATTTGATACGAATCACACCCCCTAACTTAAACATTGCTAGTCCCTAGTAATGAAACAAACAAAACCAACCCATAGAAGGAAGTACAAGACGTATATATGCATTGAAATATAATTTCCACTTTCGTATGGAACACGATTGCATTTAGCATATGCAATAAACCGTTAAACCCCTAGGTTATCCTAGTGGACGAGTGTCGTCTCATGATGGTTTTCAGGGATGGTACCCACAAACATCACATGGTTTCCTTAAAATATGCCTAAACCCACATGCAATAAGCCCAACAATAGCGAAAAATATTTCATACGCATTATTAGCAAAATGAATGAATTCAAACAAAAGTCCAAATCATTGACATTATGGAATGCACCTCATAGAATTAAAACCTTAAAATGTGGGAGGGGAACGAGCACATGCAAAGTATGATTTGACGAAAAACTTATATAAACCAGATAAACATAAAGGAAAGCATATATTCAATACCCACTGGCATTACACTCATCAAGCGAATTCACTCGAAACAGGGAGGTAACACACGGAACATGTGGGCATAGAGAGTAAATGTAAATGGAAACTAGGCCGCACACATGTCACAAATGAAGAACGCTATATATAAACTGAAAAACGTAATATCAATGAAAGGATACCGCACACTAAAAGAGGCGAAATGAATTTTCACAGATTATCAAAACTATTTAAACTTTTAAATTACATCAACCTAAGATCACATAGGACTTTAATAGGGTTGTAATGTAGGTTAGGCAAGGGTACGAAATGAAGGAATGTATGTACGGATTCAAAGTGTTCGGGGATGAAAACTCGGGATAATGGGAAAATGCAGGCAATAGCAAAAATGGAAAACAAGTTCCAAAAGGCATTAGATATATCATTGGGAGAGTAATCAAAGCTTATTGAACTATATACACAACATATACAACTTTCTCTTTCTTTTCTTTCCTTCTTTTTCTCATGTTTTCTTTTCTTTTCTTTTTCTTTTTTCTTTCTCTTTTTCTTCACTTTTTTCACATCTCTCTTTTCTTTTTCACACTTATCTCACTCTCATATATCTAAATTGCAACCGACATCATAACAACAACATTCAATCCCAAGCAACATTCCAAACAAAGGTATGGAAAGGGTATGTTTGGTTTAAAGCTCCAATTTGGAGTTGGTTATGGGAATGGGGTTATGAAACGAAAGGCTATATTTAGGCTCAAAGGGGGTAACGAGGGTAAACATATAAGGGTGAGGTTAAGGTCAATATGGGTGATATAACAAAGAGGGCCTATGATCATTTGACAAAGTTTACGCAATTCTCGAATCAAAACAATATATGAAAATCATGCTCAAGTACACACATTTCAAGTATGAACTCAATTAATGAACGGTCAAATGAAAGAATAGTGAGATTACCAACGAATTCAACGTTTTCAACGAGAAACGAATAGTGTATACACTCATAAATGACGAAAGGTACAAAGCTTACCCGGTGTAAGTATATACAATGCAATAACAGATTACCGAGTTATAAAAATCTTAAAACAAATCAATATAGCAATAAAAGTGCATGTGCTCATGGGATTAAAGTTTAATTCATGAAGTTATTCACAATATCAATAATCGAGGACTAAAGACTAACAAATCAAGGACTAAAGACTAACAACTTCTAAAATCAAGAACATGCATCATTGGGTTGTCTATTGGATCGGGAAATTATTGAAATTTATCATCGGAAATAAGGGCAAAATTCCCAAAAAAGGAGAAAAAAGAAAGAAAATCTTTTTGAAATTTGAATTTTGTAAGAAAAGCATACTAAGTAAGTAACATGTGAGCAAAAACATGGACTAAAAATAGAAATGGATAGAATATTCCACACCCCCTAACTTAAAACTTGACATTGTCCTCAATGTAAATTAAGAACAAAGTTAAGAGAGGAAAAGAGCGATATTACCCAAAATTGGAGCGATCCCCATAAGAACAAGTCCAAAGTATCTACAAAACAAGTTAGTACCGAGCATAGAAAAAATAAATAATAAAAACTTAACTAATTACACTAGACTAAAATAAAATGGAAAGAAAAAATAAAAAGAAAGAATTAATAAAAGATAACTATATGCAACCTATTATTTAGGATTCACACTAACTGTACACTAGAAGTCTAAATAGTTGAGGGTCCACCATAAGAATGATTTGACTTTGGAGGATAACCAGTGTACCCTCACATACGAGCATGCCCTCCGAAAAATATGAATTTCGTTTTAACAACGGAAGGCATGTGTAAGGTGTAAGAAATGAACCATCGCCAATTAAAAGTTTTGGTGGGACGATGGGGGGTTTGGATTGAACGGGTGACAAAAACATGTGGGGACCGAGAAAAGCTGAATATCCTCCCAATGATTTTGAAGTTGGAATGGGAGGAGGCACACACAAAGGCAAAGATGCAATCGTGGAGGGCGACTCAAGCAAGTACTCCTCATCAGAGATAGGATTTAAAACATTAAAGTTTGAAACCTATTCATTGGGTACTTGTTCCGGTGGGATATTAAAGAATGAAAATGGGGATGAAAGAAATTCAAACTCATGAGATGAATCATCATCGCATGAAGTTTGAGTTTCTAATGAAATAATATCATTTTCAATGAAATATTCTTCTTTGGGGGCCAAAGAAGAAATTATTTCATTGCAAATAGATATCACGTCATTATCATCCTCACTTTCAATATCTATTACGTAATGGGAAAAGTCTAGAATGGCTTGTTCCAATGTAGGCACAAGTACCTCATTTGGTTCAAAACATTCCTCGACCTCGAAAGTCTAGAAAGAAAAATCATCGTTGGACTCAAATAATAAATCCAACTCATGTTCCCAAGAACGATTTTCTTCCCGATAACGAGTTTCAATTTTCTCTTTTTCATACATACGCAAGCCCTCACCGAATGTCATGGGTCGAGGTGCGGATGCATGAAAATGGGAACTTTGAAAATTACTATCGGACTTAAACGAAACTCATTATGATAGGAATTTTGAAAACCATTTGAATTCATTTCAAAATTCCTATTATAAGGAGGTAAAGGCCCAAAATCATTGTCATCGTCATCGACATTCCAATAATCTAAATTTTGACTTTCGTTATACTCACCCAAAGTCATATTTGAATTTGTAAATTTTTGGGATTCTAAGTATTCACCGAAAGTCATAGGTTTGCGGGAATTTTGAGGATTATAATAAGGATTACCGAAAGAATTGAAATAAGACATGCTTACCCCAAAAATGGCTCGAAGTGGCGAATTCCACAAAATAAGTGCGCGCGGGAAAATTCGAGCCTTTCTAAGTGATCAAATGTGGATGTCCTGCAAAATAATAACAAATAATACAAAGAGAAAGAAAATACTATGAAATACTAAATCAAATAAAGTCTAAAACAAACTAGTCCCCGGCAATGACGCATTTTTGATAGCGCGCGAGAGGTGTGCACATGTAAGTGCACAATCGTTGTTTTCTGTCTCGCCACGCCTATACAAACAAACCTAAGTTACTACTACACTTGCGAGGCAAGCACAACGGTAAGTCGGGTATCGAAAATCCACAGGGATGAGTTGCTAGAATTCATATGATTTAATACTCCGAAATAAAAGTGTAAAAGGTGATTACAAACTAAAAAGGAAAAGATGCATAGAAGGGAAATGTTTATCTAGGCAAGGGAAATGAAACTAGATTAACAAAGCGAGTAAACTATAGGTTGCGCCTCACCCGAGTTAATTTGTATAAAAAGGTTACATGGGTCGATGAGTTATTAAAAATGCGTCTCGTTTCGATAGTTAATTGAACCAAGGGTTCTTACACCCCTAAATCCGCATAAAAGCCTAATAAGATTTTGGCGTCAATAAATATCCCAAAAATTACGCACAAAAGGTCGTAAGCACGGGACATACATGATATGCCCCGTCAAATCTCCTAGGCGCAATAACAAGGACAACGCACCCGAAATAGACCTGTAAACACCATCACCAAAGCAAAGCAACGCGTCAACTCGAGTGAGTTCAATTCAAACACAACCTAATTTAAATTAGCTAAAAAGTATGTTAAAAATGCGGTAAATGAAAGCGTGTAAATAAACGCGATAAAACTATTCTACAAAGCACATAAATCAAAGCATGTAAACTAATTTAGAAAGAATGGAAATTACACTAGAAAGCAAGAATATAAGGAATTACAACTATATTAATGGAGAGGGAAGATGAAAGTACCAATTACAAACCCTAAAGGGTGTTAAACGAAGAGAGGAAGAAGAAGAGCTCTCAAATCTCCAAACCCTAACCTAAAATCTGATATATTTCAAAATGAAACCGAATTTGGTTTACATAGTAAGTGGGGGAAAAATAAAGAGAAAAGAAAAGAAAAGGAAAAGATCACAAAATATCTGCAATCACCGGTCGACCTGTCGCAGGGGCGCGGTCGACCGGTCCCTTAAGCAAAAGCCTACTGTCTCCCTTCCATGATAAATCTTGAAACCGTGGTCGACCAGCACTCTGTTTTCTGGCCAAGCTTGGTCATCACATGGGAGAAAAATTCCATTACGGAAACAGGCATATCTTCTTCGTCCGAACTCCAAACGACGCACCGTTTACGGCCACGCGATGCTAACTCAACGAAAAACGCATCCGTAGAATTTCCATAAGCCAGATAAGAAATGGGAATTGACTAAAATTCCCTTGAAGTAACGTTCGATGACGGAACTTCTCCGAAATGCAACAGATCCTCACTTTTAGCATTCTAATACCTACAAAAGCACAATTAACCCCTGCAAAACATGTATATGTCCAAATCCAAGGTTATCTGGTTAATGAGCATAAATATAGGCATTAAGGGCCTTAAAAGCGCTAGAATGCATAAAGATAGCGGGCGAAAATATGCAATATTTGATACGAATCACATACATAAGTTTTCTCCTTTATATATATATATATATATATATATATATATATATATATATATATATATATATATATATATATATATATATATATCATCCCCTAATTTAAAGGCATTTGTAATCCAATTCGCATTTTCAATTATTTACGATTTATAACAATTAGATCTAGTCCCATAAATCAGAGTACGCAACTTTTATACATATTCCTTTCCAAATATGATTTTCCATCATTAATTTCACAAGATAAATTTCCTTGTTTTTAATACAGTTTATATTCATACAACCATGAATCATATTTTCCAAATATCTCAGATGGTGCAGTCTAGAAATATAATTCTACGACAATTCTTAGCATGGAAATAACAGTCATATAAGGATAGCACAAATTGGATAATAATGGTAAGAGAATCCTTGTCTGGAATTGTGTAGGGTAGCCTATTTCCTCCTACTAGGGTTTTCTATCTCCTCTTCTTGGTATTTCTCATTTTCTCTCCCGTAAATGTTGTTCTAGATTTTCTCTAATGATAGCGGGGGAGTGGTTTACGCCCACTTAACAACTTAATAAATGGTTAATCCCGAGTTGGTATTTAGGCCCCAACTTTGGACCCCCAAATGAGCCCAAATATGTAATCTAATTAGCCCGATAATTGCACAACTCATATATATATATATATATTTACACTATTCCATAAGTTGACAACTTAATCAGAGGCTAGGATTGAGCCAACAAGGAAAAAAATGAAAGGTTGAGATTGTTTTATTCCATTTTACTCTTTTGCCCCTTTATTTTTAATTTCCCTCTCATTTAACTCATTCCAAACTGATTTCCCTCTCTTATTAATTCAAAATGCCCTCTCTTACATTAATTCAAAATAAGGGATAAAGTAGGAAGTGTACACACAAAATTTGATCTCAACTTTGTTTCTATCCTTTTTGACCCCGTCTCTCTCTCGCTCACTATTCTATCAAGTCCTTATCATTCCCCTCTCTCTCTCTCTCTCACACACACATTTAATAAACCCTAGCCGTCCATCATAGTACACCCCCTACCAACCGATGTCCTCGCCTCTAATGGTGCCGCCCTCACATCAACCGATGTCACCCTCAGGTAGACTCTCTCTCCCCTCTCAACACACGTGTAATTCCTTTGCCTCTCTCACTCTCTTACGCACAGGTAGAATGGTTTAATTTTGCCACAATTATATTTTGCCCGGATGTAATGATTTTTTCACAGATCTTAATGCTTTTGTGGAGTTAGGTATGGGAGATTTGGTTTAGATTTGTGTGTTAGGTTAAGATTGTATGGGTGATCTTGATTCCACCAGGTATGGGAGATTTGGTTTGTTTTATATGTCCACTGTAAAAAAAATCATTAGTTTTTTTCGTTTTCAGACAAAGGTTATTTTTGTTTTCCATTCCTAACTCGATACATATTCAATTTTTTTTGCAGATATGACCCTGAATATCTGCTACATATTCAATATATGCGGTATATTTGAATATTTCTATGATATTCAGTGTTTTGGTGTAAGAATCAAACTTCATATATTTTATTCTTTTTTTATATCTAAGATTGTTTTAAAAAAATTCAAATCTATTGTTTTTCTATTCTAATTTATATCTTACTATCTCAAAGTTACTCTCCATCTCTCTAAAGGTTTAAGATTTTGTTATTGACTTGGTTTTCAAAATAATATGGATTTTCTTTATTTATTTGTGGATCATTTAATTTTTATGTTACAGATGTGAGATATGTTATATATTTTTGGTGATTCTGACACTTATTTCGATTATCTCTTACACTCTAAATAAGTTACTAGCTTTGTTGAATTCAGGGCTTCAACCATGGTTATATTTATGAGGGTTTGTTTTAGTTTTACAAGCAGAAGATCAGATTCACTCGGATAAGTTGGTTCTTTGTTTGCAAGTTTCGAGTCAAAATGCTCTTTTCGGTATATTTTTTAATGGCTTATCTATACTAAGGATGGAGGTGTATTTTTAATTAGGAGGGTTAGACATCATTATGGTAAAATAGTGCATGGGTCTTTTAGGTTTATTGGAATGCATAGATGTAATGTGTTTATTTATATCTTTTATTGTTAGTTATAAACCTCTCACACTCTTGCATTTAGATACATTTGGCAATGATACATTTGGGTTGTAAGGAAGAATATTATCGTTTTCTTAAGCATGAATTATGTATTAGTGTTTTTATTAAGCATGAATTATGTATATATGTATTGTGCACACACACACCAGCCAAACATATAGAAACTGTTCTATTTCTGTTCCACGCTATTTCAATTTGAGGTTTTGATTTATTTCTTTTATTAATTAATATAAAAGGGGACTCTGGGTTGTGGGAGGTGGTGAGGTGTTGGTAGTAGCAGGTGGTAATTGGTAGGTTTCCCCAATCTCTGTTATGGACTTTCCTTATACATACATATTTATGTAGAGAATCCCAATCCGCACCAGTGGCCAACATTTTTGTTTATACTCGCCTCGTTCAAGTATACTTTTAAATTACGATTCTGATATTGTTGTTGTATATTTGCTGAAAAAAGGTTTATTTAAATGACTGTGTTTTTTCCTTATATGTTTGAAGTGTTGGGTGTTTGATGATAGTTTTTGTAGGTTTTAGTGTGTTTTGTTGCAGGTTTTGTATGGTTCCGGTGATGAGTTTTTTTTCCAGATCTGATCTCGACGTAGAAAACCATTGACTTCTTTTTTTTATGTCGGTGGCACTTTTACTGATCCTCTGTTTTGATTAACTAGGTTTCGGGAGTTCCATTTTTTTCTCCCCATTTGGATTTTGAGCCTCGGTTGATTCTCAGAGAGCTAAGCAGTCCTCTCTCTCTCTACACTTACCGTTTTATTTTATTTTTATTAACGCTCCTAATCCTCTCTCTCTCTACACTTACCATTTTGTAGCTGAGATCTGACATCCCAAACGGTGTGGGTCTAGAGTTTGGCTCGAAATATTCGACACCGCTATTGAAGCAGTAAAGGCCTACGATAGAGCCGCCTTCAACATGTGACACTAAAACCACCTGTGGCCAAAAAAGAAGCAGAGGGTTGGAAGTAGATGAATGAGTAAAGGCCTATGAGTCTACGACAGAGTTTGTAAATGAAGCATGTTGGTTCTGGAAACTGTTACACTGATATTTTATAATTGGTTTACCCATCGCAGTTAAATCAGTTTCAGACACTCCCAATCTCTCCCTCTCATTGGTACTGCCATGTTCACTTTTAACTCAAATACCCCTTATATAGGAGGTGGGCAACTACTGATTTTTTGGTACACATGTCCCTTGTGATGGCACGTCTACTGTCACGGGGGATTTCCTTGCCCCAAACATCCCACAAAATACTGATACGATTTTCTGTTCAGTGGGTAAATCTTATTTTCTTAAAAAAGATACGGACCATGCTACTGTCAGTCATGTATTTTCTGTTCAATTGCGTCTCCTGCCACGCTACAACCTGCTCCACTAATCTTTGGAGTCCCCAAAAAAAAGATAACGCACGGCTCGAGGTAAGGAATCTGACTTTAATTCGAAAATAAGGTCTCTTTTTTGTCTTCCCATACCACCTCCTCACCCCTCTTTCCCATACGCAGATCTCTAAAAAATAACCCATGTCTCATAGGACCTCCTCACCCCTCTCTCTCATACCCAGTTCTCTTTTATAAATACATGTCTTGCAATTCAATTTTTACGATAATTGTTTTGTGTTCAACATTCTTAATAATTTTATGAACTTTTTCTTTGAATAGGTCACAATCAACACAATGAATAAAAATTGGTGTATGACTTCGAGAGACGGTATGGGTATTCTGATAACTATGCATAGTACTATATGTGTAGTAATGGAGAGTCCAACATCAGATGATCAACACACACATAGTACCAAGGTAATTATAGAATTACCCTATTTTAGTATCTGTTGTTGTGTCTTTATCATAGACAACTGTGATGAGAGTATCCCACAATATTTGAGTTTCGTGATGGTTATTGTGGATTCTGAGGACCTTCCCCTAAGCATATCGAGGGAGACGTTGTAGCAGAATAACTTTAAAATAGTCTATATTACTTTTTTATTATTATTTTATTACTGAATAGCTTGGTATACCATGAAAGAAGCTAATTATGTTACTACCGAATAGTTTTTTATTGCTTTGAATGTTGTCAGTATGGAGTAGCATACAGAATGTTCGAGCACAAAACATGGGTATGATGACAGGAAGGTACGAGTGCTTCTTGGTGTTTCATAGGCTTGAAGCAGGCCCTGTTTTAGGCACAAGTGATTAAAACAAATATGATAGGCTTGAAGCAGGCCCGATTTTAGGCACAGGTTCTTCTTGGTGCTGACCATATAGTAATCAAAATAGGCATGTCTTTTTGAAGCCGTTGCTAAGGAGGCATGTCGTTTTGGTTTAGATTCAGTGTTTAAAATTGATTGTATCTGTTTTTAACCGAAAAAGAAATTCATATATTTTTTTTAGTGAAGAGTCCGTGTGATATTACTATGCATATGCTATTCTTTGAAAATCCATGTACAGTTCATATGTTATGATGTGAGTCACATTTATGAAAATCCATGTATAGAATGTCTTCATTTTTTGGGTATTTGCTGGTTGTTTTACTAATGAGTGTCAATAATAGTATTATTTTTGTTTCGTCTTTCGGCTTCCAAACTAAAGTTTGGTTTATGCATTTCTGAATTTAATTTCGTGTGCGTGTTAAGCTGACTGAGTTGTCTAAATTTTCATGCAGCAACAGATGTATAGCTGACTGACTGAGGGATTTCCTGAATTTATTTTGTCTAATTTAGCGGATGTATAGCCGAGTGCCTGAGGCATTCATATAGCAACAGATGGTTTTGTCCCTGAATTTATTTTCGTGTGCGTGTTAAGCTGATAGATATATAGCTGACTGACTGAGGTATTTAAATTTTCATTTCATTATAAGTTAATAAACAACTATAGCTCATGCAGCAAATGTATAGCTAACTGAGGTATTGAAAAATTTGAAATTATGAATAATCATTTATTTTATTTTTTCCTATTTTACAGGTGAAGAAGTGGATGGAATTTTGTAATTTTTAAGCATTGCGATTAATTACATGATATGGAATTTTTTAGCTTTATAGGATTTAGATGATATGTGGTTAATTAGACAACTACTATTATAGTAGCTGAATTTTTGGTCTAATTTTTGTAAGTGACCATTACAGCCGGCATGGTGCGCACCGTATGCCTGAGTATTGTGACACCCCTCCTAATTAACCCCAGGTGATCAGTCCTAATTAGATTAGAACATGTTTCTTAGTTGGTTCATCCTTAGCATCACTATCGCCTTTTTTAATTACTAACCACCTAAGTGAGAAAATTAGACTGGTTTCAAATTTTATCTTTCATTAACTTAATTGAAATACTCAAGCGGAAACAAAATATTATGACAATCACAATTAACTGAATTCAACCATTCACAATTACTTAACTCACCGAATAAACCATCGGTTCAAAATCCAACAGAAATAAAGACAAGCAAATAAATCTCAACAAGTCTAACATAAGTACTGAATAAAACAGTGAGCAACATGCTCGAATAACTGATAGGAAATTTCTATACTAGAAATGACAGGAATGAGGCGCCTATCAAACTCCCGCAACATCCACATATGCTGCAGCAACAAATCCCTGGAATAAGTCAAGTCTGGCGTCCCTGTGCCTGGACACCTAAAAGGTTTTTAAAAGTTTTTATAGCAAGGGTTAGTACCCAAAACATTTGGAAAATATTTAGCAAATGATTAACTTGCAGTAATAAGTAAATATCCATGCTCTTTATATTTTAGTTAGTGTTGCACTCCCTTGAGGACATTCTCACCCCTCCTTTAATATGCACTACTAACGCCTTAATTAATTTACCTAGTTATTTATCTCATGACTAGATAATTTATATAACCCCTTGCAACCACCCTACTCTAACCGAGTGTGCCAAAATTATGATTTCTAAGTTATCTTCAACATTAACTTAATTAATCATTTCCCTTTTCAAATTCATATAATTTTCACACCCATTATATGTAATACAATTCACATCCTGTATTAATTTTACCCGTATATAATTATTTACCTTATTATATACGTATATCCATATTACAACATTCACAAACATGCTGAAATAATTATTAATAATAACATCCTCCTGAGTAATAACTCACCGGATGTGAATTCTCTAAAGTGCTATCCCACTAGGTATATTCACATAACCTAGTTATCCAAGTCAGAATCGCTCACTAACTTGGTGAAAACATATAATTGGAGGCGGTCATATTCCTTCCCTGAAAGTGAGATGCCCTCACCCATATAACGGACGCTATGACCTGAGAATATACTCGCCCTACTCCTCAAGCTAGGGGAATCATCCACTACGCGCAACCTCCCCCTCTAGCACTAGAGTATATAATAATAATATCTAGCCACTTATATTAATGCACACACCATATATATATATATATATATATATATATATATAATATTAATTATCCCTGCTATACCATGTACTAAGTTCGTAACACAAGCCTATTCCGATTATTATGAGTTTATGGTCTAACTCTAATTATTAATTAATTCGTACATTAATTAATTAAATTACTTTTGATGTCGTTCCAACCATTATATTCGGACTTACTCTCGTGGCCCAAAATAAAATAATACCCGAGTCTAAATTCCCGACTCCCAATTATTTAGCCTTCAATCTAAATAAAATTAACGTCTTGGTATCGCTCACCCAATATCCCAGGTCTTGCCCACCCAATCCGTATTTAATTATTTTGAAATATTATTCCCAAAATTTAACCATAGTGTCACACATAGCTTTCCTCCAAATCCCAATTAATTTTTCCTCACAATTAATTTGATTATACCCCCATGTTGGTTTCTCATCACATAAGTCATAGGACAAGATTTAAAAGTTATTTTCCTTTATATATACAAACTAGCCGAACTGCCAGAAATTTTTGACCTTTGATCGATCGACCCCCAACCCTCGATCGATCAATCGAGCATGTCATCGTCTTCTCTGAGTTGCTTGTTTCAGCCATGGACGAAATTCTAAAAAACCTAACTTCATCTACCAGCAAACATAAGCCTTCTCATCAACAAAATATACTAAAAACCTTATAAGGGACCCCCATAAAGTCCACAAACACCATTTAATTTACGTTCTCTACTGTTTTCACAAATTGGGGAAAAATCCGATTTAATCTTTAACCCATTTAAACATCAAATCCTTATCTCAAATTCATTTCTAATTCCTCCAGTTTACACATCATACCAGATATATATATGATAATCTCAGAATTTACATGAATTTCTACACAATTTAGAAATCAGAATAAAGGTTCACAAAACCCCATGTTTATACCCTTTAAATCCCAAAACGAATTTCTTTGATTTCACACATCACATGAATATGAATTGAAATATAATTTAAATGCTATAGAAAGTTAACCACTTGCCTTATGATTCATAGTGTCTGATTTGGAGTTGTGAATTTCCAAGGTTGAAGATGAACTCCTTTGATTTGGCTCTCCTTTGTCCCCCAAATTTGCCTTTAACTGCTCTTAGGGTTTCCTAATCCCTTAAGTATTTTCTAAACTCAATTCAGCCATTCCCTTATTTCTTATAATTGTTTAATTGGGCTAAATCCCCTTTTTTGCCTAATGGGCAAAGCCCAAGTGACCCAATTTCCCCGTGTGGGCCCGACTATGCCTAAAAACGTTTCGTGACCCGTTTACTACCCCGGGTACACTTTTCTGACTATCTCGGTCCATCCGGACTCAACCGTACACTAAGAATCGTTATCCGAATTAGTTTATAAAAATCCTTATCTCACAACCAAATTAGTCTAAACCGACTCCCCGCTGAGATAAGTACATACCCCATCATTAATACCCGAAATGACGTAAATAAATTATTACTATTCACTTAGTAAATAAGTTTTTCTAAATATTAACCATTCACTCCTCGATTAATATTTAAATATATTTTTCCATACTTAATTCAATTAAAATTACGACGCACAAGTAATTTTAAATTCCCGAATTAATTAAATATTAAATGCACAAAAATACGGGGTGTTACAGGTATATAGGCAAATTCAAGAGAATGTGTGTCAATTTTTATATTCTTGTATTAATTTAATATTGTTTGTTCCTGGAGTCATTATGGAGATTTTGATTTATTACTATGTTCGTTGGTAGTGATTGAATATATTGTGGGGCACATTGAACTATTTGGAAGTCTATTATTTTGGAGTTTTAGGTACATATTGAATGGTACTTGAGGTTTTCTGTGTTGCTTTATATTCTCCAAAAAATAAATACATTTGAATGTTCATGGATTCAGTATGATATGGTTAGTTAAAAAATATATTGTGGACTTTTAATTTATGGTTTCGCCTTTTCTTTTCGACAACTAATTCAAATATATTAAGGATTACCCTGTTACAACTGTTTCTGTTTCGAACACCTTAGTGTGTCCTTTATTTCACTTAACATGGCCATGGGATTTCCATTAAAACTCCCAATAAACTAGCACTAAAACTTTGAGTCTTCTTGATATTCACACCTATGCACAACCTATGATCAATACCTTTCAATTATGTCAGCTTCCCAATCTTAAAATCCCCACAACTGTAAATCAAAACTCTACCCCCAAGTCAAATGACTTAATAGGTTTGTATCACAGTGTATGTTTACTATGTCACTTTGTTAGTGTCGAATTATTGTTCCGTTGATGATAATTTATTCATACTAATGCCGAGTATTATTTTATTTACATACAATTTTTATCTTTTCCCTAATATTTATTTTCGTCGTTTTGCGAATATATACTTGAAAATTTTTGTCATTTTATTATTACGCACTTGGAAAATTTTCTCCGTTCCGCTAGTGTGTGTGTATATATATATATATCCCTGGACCATTTTTAAGGGTCTAAAATACCCAAATGAGTTCGTAATGGCTCTCAAAGTGCGTTCCAAATATTTTTACACCAAAATATATTTCATTACGACGTGACACACCCCAATACTTTTAAAAATTTGTAAATCCCTTTTAATTTCTTCTTAAAATCATTAAAGTCCAATTCTAAAATTTATAAATAATACCGAGTCTAATTAGTCACAATCCGGATGAAAAAATTTCACTAAATTAATTTAATCCTTATTAAATCTTATTTTATTCCAAAAATATACGGTGTATTACAACCCCTCAAACAAATTTCAACTAAAAATGAATTGTTTTGCTATTTAAAAAAAAAGGTTAAAAAATGTGAGTTAAAACGTCTTATAAACTAACATTTATTTTATCTATTTTTTTAAATTAGCAAAAAAACATCATTTTGATGCTATATTTTTTTATATGGGTACCCTTAAATGTTAAGAACCCAAAAAAAATTCAACTCAAAATTATTATTATTACTATTTTAACAAAATTTGTCCTTTATTCTGTTCCCAGAATATTGAAATATTTAAGAGCCTATGTGTCCATTTCAAATCACTTTACCCAAACTTTGTAAATTAATATACAAATTAATAACAACATTTTCACTTTACCCAAATAATAAACTACGACATTATTTCCTATCATTTTTTCAATGTTACAATACCGCATTTTGGATGGTAGTTTCGGTATTTAATTTTGGTACGGTTATTTCGGTTAATCAGTTTTTTAGACGTGTAAACGAAAATCAACCACAAAAAAATGGTAATTTTGGTTTTCGTTTTCGGTAAGTAAAAAAAGTAAACCATTACAACTTTTTATCGGTATAAAACGGTACGGTACTAGTGTTTTTTTGGGGGGTAGCCTACCATGAGGTGTCCGGGCCAGCTTATGCGTACCTCGACTAATCTCCATTCGCGGTTTGTGGCTTCTGTTGGTCAAGCATTATTTTGACACTACCAGGAATTGAACTGGGGACTAAACCCAATCCACCCCCAATACGGTACTAGTTTCGACCGTACCACGAACACCCCTAGTTTGTCCTTATTTATGAATTTGGTCAACATAACAACATAATCTTATATTTACTCACATGATACATCATAAACAAACATTCATAACCACCTAATATGTGATTATTAATAAATCAAAAGAGGTTTAATGATTAAAATCAGATTAAATTCAGATCTATTAAGTTATAATAATGCAATAATCCATATAACCAAGGTATAACATGTCAAAACATGAGATTAAAGCCAAAAAATACCACAGTAAAACAAATTATATATTTCCTTAATGAAGAAGATGAATTCCCTTGAATTTTTTTTTGAAGAAATCCTCCAGATCTCTCCCAAAATTTCTCTTTGGGTTTTCCACTAAAGCTCTCTTCTACCTAGGGTTTGTGTTTATGTATAATATAGGTGATTAATGTTTTTTAAACATCATTACAACTCCTTAGTTTCATAAGACTCTTATTGGACTAAGTTTAGACCTCTAAATGAGCCTAAAACACTATCCAAACATTCCAAAAACTTAGCCCATAGGGGTTCATAAGCCTAGCTCCCAAACAGGTACATTAAAATCCCCTCTTCGGGACTCTATATCGCCACAGATCCAACTCCTGAAATACTAACTCGCAATATAAATATAAATCACAACATTATTATTTACTTTAGTCATATACATATAATTTAATTTTTCGATGATAAATTATTTATATCGTACGAATTAGTGTCACATTAATTCCAATAAATATTGCATGCACACACACACACATATCACGCACAATAAATAAAAATCCACATTTAATACTCAACTCAACAAAGCCTTTTCCCAATTATTTGGGGTCGGCTACATGAATCCTATATTTTTATTTCATTCTGTCCTGTGAAATATATTCAGTTAAATTACATGATATCATGTCCTTTTCCAAGGTAATTTAGACCTACCTTTACCCCTTGTGTTACCATCAATATTAACTAAATCACTCTTCCTTACAGGAGCATCCATTGGTCTACGCTTGACGTGTCCAAACCATCTAAAAGTCGATTTTGTCTTAATTTATCTTCTATAGGAGCTACTTTTACCATTTCACGAATTTGTTCATTTTTAATCGAGTTTTACCATGAATACATCTTAGCATTCGCATCTCCGCCACATTCATTTTCTACACATTTTGTTTCTTGGTTTTCCAACACTCTGTCCCATATAACATGGCGGGTCTAATGGACGTCCTATAAAAAATTTCTTTTAACTACAAAGGTATACACATATCACACAAAACGCCAGTAGCACTTCTCCACTTAACCCAACCCGCTCTAATCCTATGCGTAACATCATCACTAATATCTCCATCTTTTTGTATAATCGATCCTAAATAACGAAAATGGTTATTTCTAGGTATTTCTTGACCCTCCAATTTCACCACATCTCCATTTGTCCTCATATTACTACTAAAATTATACTCCACATATTCTGTTTTAGTTCTGCTTATTATAAATCCTCTTGTTTCTAAAGTTTCTCTACACACTTCCAACCTATCATTAATCCACATCTTAGTCTCATCCACTAAAATATTATCATCTGCAAATAACATACACAATGGCACTTCATCTTGTATATGTCCAGTCAACTCATCCATAACAAGAGCAAAGAGATAATGACTTAATATTGAACCTTGGTGTAGCCCTACCGTAATAAAATTCACTACTTTCTCCAGCTGATGTTCTTATTATAGTTATTGCACCATAATACATATCCTTGATCCCATCAATATATCTGTGAGTCCCTCCTCTTTTATGTAGAACCCACTTTTGATACCAAATTTAGTCTGCTGACATGGACCAATCAATTGAAGTCGCGTGTCAATCTACGTGGAAAATACAAACACTTTCAACGAACAACATACAATCATCGAGCGACTCAAGCGTACTGAGAAACTTAGGCGGTCCGAGAAACTTAGACGGTCCGAGCAACTCAAGCGTACCGAGCAACTTAGGCGGTCCGAGCAACTTAATGAAAAGACAGATACACATTAAATGCGCATTATTCTTATACAGATGTATATGTCTACTGGATAACAACGCATTATTCTTTCATATGTACAGCCTCAAGGCTATAAATACATTGTAACCTCCTCATAAGAAGGGGACTCTGGATCTCTTGATAAACCACTTATCGAGAATTTCAGGCAAACAGTCAGCAATAAAAAATAGTGGACGTAGGCCATTCTCATACGGCTGAACCACTTTAAAAATCCTTTTGTCTTATTTATTTATTATCTTATTTATCTGTGATTAAATAATTAGAGATAATCTAGTTTTTTACATCAACAGATTGGCGCCGTCTGTAGGAAACGACTGTACTTAGCGTTTTTCACCAAAATAATTCATCATCAATGGCTGATAATCCAGAATCCAGTAATCGAAATACTGGGATCCCTCCAAACCTTTCTACTCCCCCAAATGTTCAAGATCTGGCGGGTATAATGGATAATTTAACCCAAGGCTAAACAGCCATGCAAGAAACCATGCGTCAACTTATACAAACTTTTCAAGGCAGAGTGCCGGCCCAATCAGAACAACGAAGTGTTCCGAAAAATACCCGTTTACCCTCTTCACGAACTAGGCGAACGCTATTCCCAGAGGAATCTCAATCTAGACGCATCGAATCATATCGTACTGAGAGATCTAATGGTCCTTCTTATTAACCTGGTCGGACTTCATCAGTACGAGCTACAGATTTTCAATGAAATGTCACCCTATCTACAGAAAGGACTAGTGCTCTAGAAAGGTTAAGTAGAGTCTCTCCTTTTGATCGATTGGTACCTATGAGGAATAGAAGTCCTCCTAGGATTGCATCGAGGATCTCCACACGACCATCCGATCTGAGGGAAGGCTCTGCCCAATCACGACTAGCAGCTCGATCCCAAGAGGAAAACTCAATGCGATCAGTTGCTCGAAAAAATAGGCCCGAGGTGGGAAATAATGCATGGAAGGGCTCTATTCAAAGGTTGGAGGACAGATTAGGGGAAATGGATAAGGCCAAGAATCCTCTACAAAGAACTTTTGTCCAAGGGACACCATTTGTATAGGCAATTGTGGATTTTTCCACATCATCAAAATTCAAAGCTTCTATGGTGACGCCTAAGTATGATGGAAAGACTGACCCTGTCCTTCATATAGAACAATACCAAGCAACTGTCGATATCTATACAGTTCCAGACGAGATAAGATACAGGGCATTTTCAGGAACTCTTATCGGATCAGCTCAGATATGGTACAACAACCTTCCTCGGGGGAAAATTGCGACTTTCTTTCAACTGGCAGAGCTCTTTATCGGGAACTTCTGTTTTGGAGAGAAACCAGTCAAACGAGGAGCACACTTGCTAAGTGTTAGACAGAAAGCAGGTGAAAGCACCAGAGACTATATTACTCATTTCAGTAACGAGAAGCTTGAAGTAATTCATTACGAGGAAAAAATAACAATTACTGCCCTGATGAGTGGGCTGTTGCCAGATAAATTATACGACACTTTAGCCAAAGATCCGCCTAGGACCATGGCTAAACTGATGGAAAAAGTAGCTAAAATCATGAATGCCGAGGAAGCCATGGCTGCGATGAAGAATGTAAACACTAAGGAGACCAAGGTGGAAGATGGTAAAATCGAAAAGAAGGATCAGAAGAACAATGGTGGCAACAGGCAGTCGAAAGGAAAGCAAGGACTGGAGCAGATGAAGAAGTTTAGAAATTACACTCCTTTAAAGGTAGATATAAATCACATTCTGGAGGAGATCAAGAACAGCGAGGAGCTAGCCTGGCCAACAAAAATGAAGGCAGATCCTGATAGAAGAGACAAGTCAAAATATTGCGAATTCTATAAAAACCAAAGTCATACGACTAAACATTGCATAGGTCTTCAGAATGAAATTGAAGCACTCATCAGACGAGGAAAATTGGCTAAGTATGTTGATCGCCAAAGCGGCGGAAAGATAAACGACTAGGGAAGGCAAAGATCTAAATCTCCTCGTCGAGCAAAAGAAGAAAATAAGAGAGACCACTAAGATGATCCAGAAGATGACCCCGATCTCCCCAAAAGACCAAGGCAGCCAGAGCGTGAGGTATTTTCAATACATTTTGGGTCATTTGAATGTAATGTTATTACAAGTGGAGATGCAGGAGGTGGAGATCTTACTACGAAGAGAAAAGCTTACCTCAATGAGGCTCAAGCCTGCTCGTACGCACATCGAATAAACTTGGCAGAAGATGATCGCCCGAGGAAGGTGAATAAAGACAAACTATTCATTGGTTTCTCTAAAAATGACCTGGCAGGTGTACTATATCCTCATGATGACCCATTGGTGATCAATGTGAGAATGAAGGAAGTGGTGATTTCACAAGTACTAGTGGATAATGGTAGCTCAGCAGACATCATGTTCTACCCATGTTTTGATAGTTTGAATCTAAAATTAGTCCAATTGGAGCCCTATCATAGACCCCTCCTCGGTTTTACTGGTGAAAAGGGTTTTCCACTTGGGATGATCAAGTTGGATATGCTTATCGGTACATGGCCTGCTTGTCGAATAGAAAGAGTACTCTTTTTCGTAATGGATAAAAATATCCAATCAGCTTATAATATCATCATGGGAAGGGTAGATCTGAAGAAGTTCGAAGCAGTACCATTTACTGTACATCAATGTTTAAAATTCCCAACCAACTTTGGAGTAGGAGTGGTGAAAGGCGACCAGAAAGTAGCTCGAGAATGCTACTATTCATCTACCGAACAAGAGAAACGTGAAGAATCTAGAAAGAAGACTACTACTTATCAAGTGGATGAAATAGAAGATGCATAGATTGAAACGTTAGACCCTAGAGATGAGTCTTATCTCGTGAAGGGACAGGTCATAGAGGCTACCGAAAATATCATTCTGGACGACGAGCATCCAGAACGAACAACTCAAATTGGTGCATCACTGGATAAATCAATAAAATAGGAATTGATAGCATTTTTAAGGTGCAGAAAGCAGACTTTTGCATGGAGTTATGAAGACATGCCAGGGATAGACCCGAGTTTCCTGTGTCACGAGCTCAACGTGAACAAGGAAATCAAGCCAGTAAAGCAACGAAGAAGGGTGTTTATTCTTGAAAAGAACCAAGCTATACAAAAAGAAGTAGAAAAGCTACAAAAAGCCTTTTTTTATTGAGGATGTCAAATATCCTGATTGGCTAGCAAATGTGGTGATGGTAAAGAAGAAAAATAATAAGTGGAGGATGTGTGTGGACTTCACTGACCTTAATAAGGCATGCCCAAAGGTTTATTTTCCTTTGCCTCAAATCCATCAACTGTTGGATGCTACCTCGGGGCATGAATTGTTGAGTTTCATGGATGCTTATTCTGGGTACAACCAGATTAAAATGAAGCCTGAAGATAGGGAAAGTACCTCTTTTATCACCTCAAGGGGAACTTATTGCTATAATGTTATGCCTTTTATCAGCGGCTGATGAATAAGGTGTTTGCGGAGCAAATCAGTCATAACATGGAGGTTTATGTTAACGATATGCTGACGAAGAGCAAGAAAGATGCTGATCATCTAGTTGACTTAGGTCAGACCTTTGATCAACTAGAGAAATATCAAATGAAGTTAAATCCAACCAAGTGCATATTTGGGGTATGAGAAGGTATATTTCTCGGATATAACGAGGTATCGAGGTGAACCTTGAAAAGATCAAAGCCCTATTGGAGTTGTGATCTCCAACTATGAGGAAGGAAGTTCAAAGTCTCACAGGGCAAGTCGCAGCACTGAACAGATTCGTGTCACGAGCAACAGACAGATGTATCACATTCTTCAAACCACTCCGAAAAACTTTTGAGTGGAATGATGAATGTGATGAGGCATTTCAAGAATTGAAGAAATATTTGGGGACACCTCCACTATTATCTAGACCAATGATGGGAGAAAAACTATACTTGTACCTGGCAGTTTCAGAAAATGCAATGAGCTCAGCATTGATAAGAGTGGAGGAGGGAGTACAAAAACCAGTCTATTACACCAGCAAGGCTTTCCGAGGAGCAAAAATCAGATATCCAAGGTTGGAGAAGTTGGCACTAGCTTTGATTGAAGCAAGCAGAAGGATGAGCCCATACTTCCAAGCCCATACTACAGTGGTGTACACCGATATGCCATTAACACAAGCTCTGCATAAATCGAAAAAATCAGGAAGATTGATGTACTGGGTAGTAGAACTTGGTGAATATGATATAGTTTATGAGCCTAGATCATTGCTCAAATGGCAGGCAATAACGGATATTATCGCAGAGTTTACTCAGACATATGCCTCCGAAGAACAGGAGTTGAATACAGACCAACTTGTGGATGTTATAGGATCATCAAATTTAAACCCCGACCAACTTATATCGGTAGACGAGCAAGAGAAGATGATCAAAGAGCAGCGAGAAGTGCCGGAGAAGGACAAAACAAAGAACCAAATATTCCATCGAGGAACTCTGTCTGATCAAAAATTTGATGATGAAGTACCTGTATGGAATTTGTGTGTGGACGGCTCTTCATGCACTATAGGCAGTGGAGCAGGAATTATTTTAAACAGTCCAGATGAGATTGATGTGGAGTATGATCTGCACTTTCAATTTAAGGCTTCTAATAATGAGGTCGAATATGAAGCAATGATCGTGGGTCTAAGTCTAGCCAAAACCATGAAAGCAGAGCAAGTCGTTGTGTTCAGCGATTCCCAGTTAATCGTAAATCAAATTCTGGGGGTGTATGCAGTAAAAGGAGAATTAATGGTTAAGTATCATGCCAAAGAAATGGAGCTTGTATCGAGTTTTACTGCAGTTCAGTTGATTAGAATACCAAGACTGGAGAATATGAAGGCAGACGCTCTAGCTCGGTTAGCATCAGCCACACGCACCGAGATACGAAGAATAATCCCAATAGAAATCCCGACTGGTCGGAGCATAGACGAAGATCTGATGATAAAATTCATTGCCCTCGACTTGGGACCATCTTGGATGGACCCCATCAGGGCTAATATTGAAGAGGGGGCTTTGCCAACTGATAAACTCATAGCCAAAAAACTGAAGTTTAAAGCTCCTCATTATGTATTGACAAGTGGCATTTTATATAGACGAGGATTTATAGCAGGGCTACAAAGATGTGTTCATCCCTCTGAAGTGAAAGATTTGATCGAAGAGGTTCACGAAGGGTCTTGTGGAGCCCATGTAGAAGGTCAGATGCTTTTGCAAAGAATAACAACGCAGGGGTATTACTGGTCAAGGATGAGAGCTGATTGCATAGCTTATGCTAAGAAGTGCGATAAATGTCAACGTTTCTCTTCCATCTGAAGAACTCCCCAAGCATTGTTAACACCCATAACGTCCCCTTGGCCATTCTCCATGTGGGGGATAGACTTGGTAGGACCACTTCCAATGACCAAGGGAAGATTCAAATACCTCGTGGTTGCTGTGGATTAGTTTACCAAATGGGTGGAAGCTGAGCCTCTCATTGATATGACATACGACAAAGTCTATCAATTTATTTGGAAGAATATTATCTGCAAATATGGTCTCCCATATGCATTCATTACTGACCATGGAAACCAGTTTGATAACGAGGAGTTTGCTGCGTATTGTCATCAATCCAACGTACTGAAGATCCACTCTGCACCAGGCCATCCCTAAAGCAATGGGCAAACAGAAGTAACAAATAGAACGCTACTGAATGGTTTAAAAAATGACTAGATGATGCAAAGGGAAATTGGATTCACGAGCTACAGTCTGTGTTGTGGGCTTATCATACCACACCACGAACAGCAACAGGAGAGTCTCCATACATGCTAACATTTGGGAGTGAGGCTGTCATACCTGTTGAATTGGGCCTACCCACGCATAGGGTGCTTAATTTCAATTCTCCTGTCAGTGACTTGATGAGAAGATTAGACCTGGCTATGCTTGAAGAAGTTAGGGAAGAAGCATCAATCAGGAATGCAACATATCAACAACAAACAATTTTATTTTACAACAAAACAGTGAAGAAGTGTGATTTGAATGAAGGGGATTATGTGCTAAAGAAAGTGATCCAAAAGCATAACAAACTGGAAGCCAACTGGAATGGACCCTACAGAGTAACAGAAGTTGTTCGTCCAGGGACATACAGGATTGAAACCTTGGAAAGAGAAGAATTCAAGAATGCATGGAATGCAGAGCATCTGCGAAAGTATTATTAGTAGCTAAAACTCCTATGTAACACAGTTTTTTCAAAATGAATGAAGTGATGTTTCACCCCCATTTCCTTTTTGTTGAAGTTTTTTTGAAATATTAGTGTTACACGCTAGACACCAAATTCAGAGCAATTACCACCAACTCCGGTTGGTCGGCAAATCAAATACCACCAACTCCGATTGGTCGGCTCCGGTTGGTCGGGAACTCATTACCACCAACTCCGGTTGGTCATGAACTCATTACCACCAACTCTGGTTGGTCGGGAATCAATTACCACCAACTCCGTTTGGTCGGGAACTCAATTACCACCAACTTCGGTTGGTCAGGAATCATTTACCACCAACTCCGGTTGGTCAGAAACTCAATTACCACCAACTCTGGTTGGTCGAGAACTCATTACCACCAACTCTGGTTGGTCAGGAACTTAATACCACCAACTCCGGTTGGTCGGCAATTCCATTACCACCAACTCCGGTTGGTCGGGAACTCTATACCACCAACTCCGGTTGGTCGGCAAACTAGGCAAGAAGCTGGACGACCTCCCGAGGCATCCACAGTCTAGGCAACAACGTAATCCATACGAGATTACTACAACTAAGCAGGAACATGGGATGCAAATCATTCCATTGCTTAGGCCCAAAGAGTGACCAATCAATATATATATATATATATATACCAACCAACAAGCAAGGACATTCTACAAATTATTTAGAAGAAAACTAAATGGCAAAAGACTAAAAATTTCTTCATTAAAATCAAGTAAAATTACATATGATGTGAAAAGTCTGATTCATTATATAAGAATATCCTACTCTATGGGTTTCTTCCTCTCTGCTTTTGAAACAGGTTCTACCCCGGCTGGAGGATCATCTAATGCATAAGGAGAATTTATAAAGTTTACATCTCGCAGCATTCTAACATTCATTACGGAGGGTCGATCAAGCAAGTGCTCTGGGCGAGATATCTCAAAGTTTGCATGAAGACTATAATCGCCGAGGTACATTAAAATCAAGCATTGAGGAATTGCATGAGCAGGAATCCAACTAATATCAAGCTTAAAAGGAGGAACGGGAAAATCGAGCACCCCAGGATCATAATAATCCCATAAGTAAGGGCCCTGCTCCAATTTTAGCACACACAAGGCATTCAACCACCCCTGCTTATATCCCTCATTATTTGACTGCTGCAACCGAGCATCGAGATGGTATAGATCTTTGTTATACCCAGCCATCCAAAATTCTCTGGGTTGCTTGTGGAACTGATAAGTTAACCTCTCAAGTTGCTCGTGAAGTTTCTTCACTAGAATTTCTTTACTTTCCATAGCAGAGCTTTGATTAGAGAGTTGTTCAGTGAAGTTCAGAATCTTCTTAGATATTTCTGCCAAGGCCTGGTTCTTCACCATTAACTGAACGACTTGATTCTCTAAAGTCGACTACGTTCTCGCTTCTTCAATGGTGACCCGACCAGCCCTAGCTCATCCACGAGAAGATATTGCTCTGCCACGAGCAGGTGTGGAAGATCCTGCTCTCTTCAAGGTTTCTAACTCATCCCTTAAGTTGGCATTTTCTACTTCCAAAAATGAAAAACCATCATCATTTACTGGCACCAAGGCTCCCGAGGAAGAGGCAGAAGATTTGAGTTATTTTATTTCCTTTTGTAAAGAAATGTTTTCCTCCTCCAACAACTTGGCGATATGCCTATGCTCTTCAATTTTGAGCTTTAGAACACTCTCCTTTTTCTCGTGAACAGAGATGAATTTGTCATACCCTTTGTCAACACTCAATTATTGATATTTTTTCTCGTATCCTTGATGCAAAAGGGAAGTGGATTCCTTATATTGCTGTTGGAGTTCCTCGATAGTTCCTTGGAGATCTTCAAGCATCTCATAGTAGGCCACATTATTGGCAACATCACGATCGAGTAAGCACTTCAAGTATTGATAAGCTTCAACTGCTCGGTCAGAAGCACCTGATCTGAAGATGTCAATTATCTGGGCCTCATTAAGATCTGCATGACCAGCTTTAAAATAGTCATTGCATTTCTTCATTAATTCTGTGTCATGATCTGATAAGAGCTCCATCCTGACCATAAACTAGCAAAGAGAAGAAATAAAAAGAATCAATAATGATGCAGACAGATCAAGTAAAAGAGAAATTCAAGACAAACAACCAAAGTTTGAATTTTTATTCATCATAAGAGAAATACATATTTCAAGGTTACATTCAAGAGAACAACAAAATAAAAGGCCCGAATAACTTTACACCTTCTCCTTGTTCCCTACTACTTCGTTGGATGGTTGGGATAAAGGAGTTGGTTGCTCGGAGGACAATGGTAGCTGCTCGGTAGAAGTGCTGGCTGGTTGGAGTTTCTCAGAAGGCTGAACAACAGGGACTTGATCTCCAGTTATCATAGAAGATTCATCTGAAGCAGCTTCATCTTCTTCTTCTTCCCCAGGAGAGGGAGGAGGGCAATGAGTGTGCTACTGAAATAACTCATAATTCTTAGCAACCTTCAGCTCCTGCAAGGCTGCTACCCATCCATCCTGAAAATATTTGACACCTACATATTCCATTTGAGAAGACATAACGGCCAGACCCTTGTTCCACCCTTTGTCCCAAGCAGCACAAAATGATTTTTTAACGGTATCTTTTCTTTCTGCCTTCTCTGAGGAGGTCATTTCCCTAAGAAGCTCCTCGGCAGACTTTAGCTTTTCTTCCACCTCCGTTTTTTGTTGCTCAACATCTTGAAGTTTAACAAATTCCTTTTCAGCAGACTTAAGCTTAACCTCAAGCTACTTGTTGCTCTGTTCGAACTCCTTCAACTTCTTCTCCAATTCCTTGGAAGCATTCACAGCTTGATCTTTGTCTAGCTCAACGGACTTAAATTGCTTCTCCCAAGCACCTTTATCTTCCTCGTACTTTGGATGAGAATATTTCAAATATTGGGTCAGACCAACAAAAGCTTCCTCTACTCCACCCAAGGAACTTGAAGCCCTAATAGCTTCATCCTTCTTCAAAATGCTGTTAAAACACGTCACCAACTAAAAAAAAGAAAGAGCTTTAAGTCAATGTATGAACATAATATTAGAAAGTAAAAGACTCAGGCTAACGATACTTACTGATGCAATGTGTTGGGTGGCCAGAGTAGTAATTCTCTCATAATAAAGAGTATCTTCAATGCCTTGGACTTCTGGGATAGTGCAGGATCTTACCAAGCCCACATCAGAGCTTCGAGGAATAAGAGTTGGAACACTACCTTCAACATTTAAAGGTTTGGAAATAGGTTCAGCAGGTCTCTCAGAAGATGTTTTCTTTAATCTCCTTAGAGGAGCTGGAGTATTTTCAATTAAATATGTTGTCTTTATTGGAGATTTGACAACAACATCACTCGAAGGAGAGATATCAACAGTCTTACTTGGAACTACAGGGGGATTTTTCCCAGCTTCTTTGGTAGCAACAGGAGGGGGTACATCTATATTTTTTATTTCTTCTTATGGGACATCTTGTTTACTCTTCTTTGCCTCCATAGTAGAAGAAGCAGATTTGTCAAAAAAGGTAGGAGCTCTTCTATTCTTCATCAGATCAGTGATAGGAATATTCGATTCAGAGAAAGAACCTTCCACACTAGTCTCAGAGGCTGGTACTTTGTCAAGATCAACCACCACTGGACGAGGACGAGCAGTGAAAGATGAAGTGTAGCTTTTGTATTATAACAAGTAACAAGCATATCTAATATGTTCCTCATCAACAGATTGGTGCAGGCTCCAGATAAGTTTTAAATGCTTTATATTAACATCAGTTTCCTTTGGAGGTTTTCTTTTACTGTCAACTGTAACAAACAAAATCAAATGTCAGTGATGCATTTTATCAAATACAAAGAAAACAAGATTTCAAAAATGAAAACAACCTATCCCATTTCCATAAAGTGGACACCTGGGACCTTGGTATACATCATCCCCATTTAATGGAGGGTGTTGCTAATTTTTCATCACAACCCCATGATCAAAATAATCCCTATTGGCATCAGTAAGATTGACAACTAAAGCTCTATTCAAAAACCTAGTTTTTATATAGAATGTAGTATCACTGACAACCCATCTATAGCAGTACATAATCTCTTGAATCCCTAATCGAGTTCCATGAAGTTGATTCAACCTATGTATGCCATTAACTATCCTCCATGTATTTGGATCTACTCTTGTAGGTACAATATTAAAATATTGGCAAAACTCCAAATAGAGGGGATTTGACGGAAAAGAAAAGCCACATTTGGCCAGAAAAAGACTTGGGAACCAATGTCCCTCAGCCAAAGAAAAATAATCAGAAGATTTAGAAAGTTCTTCCAAAATAACCCACGAAGGGATTGAAAATTCAGACCGAAATTTGTCCAGCGATTCAACAAGATAAACCATGATGAACAAAGTAAATAAAGGAGAGGGAAGAAAATCTTACAGAAAAAGAGAGATCAGTTGACAAATGAATGATGGAAAGAACGAAGGCACAAAATAGAGAGAAAATGAAGAGTTCAAAGATACAGATTTGAAAAGGTGAAAGACGATATGATTTCTATCGCGCTTAAATACTTTACCTCGGGAATAGAGAAATGCAATGATTACAAGGGAAGACGTTTGCGTTTCCGGCGGTTAAAAGAAGAAAAAGGCACGAATATCGAAGTGGTCATGAAAATTCAAAATATTTATGAAGCCTGATACTATACGGTAAAAAATGAGTTATATACAATGAAAGTTTTCCTAAAATCCATAAAAACCAAAAATCTAAGCAGTTTTCAAGTAGAATGTTACACACTTTTCTTTAACCTCAAAACTGTAAAACATTTGGGGCTTCTATTGATACCAAATTTAGTCTGCTGACATGGAACAATCAATTGAAGTCACGTGTCAATCTACGTGGCAAATACAAACACTTTCAACGAACAACATACAATCACCGAGCAACTCAGGCGTACCGAGAAACTTAGGCGGTCCGAGCAACTCAGGCGTACCGAGCAACTTAGGCGGTCCGAGCTACTTAATGAAAAGATAGCTACACATTAAATGCGCATTATTCTCATATAGATGTATATATCTACTGGATAACAGTGCATTATTCTTTCATATGTACAGCCTCAAGGCTATAAATACATTGTAACCTCCTCATAAGAAGGGGACTCTGGATCTCTTGATAAACCACTTATCGAGAATTCTAGGCAAATAGTCAGCAATACAAAAATAGTGGGCATAGGCCATTCTCATACGACTGAACCACTTTAAAATCCTTTTGTCTTATTTATTTATTATCTTATTTATCTGTGATTAAATAATTAGAGATAATCTAATTTTTTCCATCAACACCCACCATATTATATCTCTGGATATCCGATCATACGCCTTCTCTAAATCTATAAAAATCATATGAAGATCCTTCTTTTTCTCCCTATATCTCTCCATTAATCTCCTCAATAAATAGATTGCTTCCATTGTTGACCTCACAGGCATAAATCCAAATTGATTCTCAGATACTGTTATCTTTAATCTCAATCTATATTCAATCACTCTCTCCCAAAGTTTCATTGTATGACTCATTAAGTTAATACCACGATAATTTGAACGACTTTATATGTCCCCTTTATTTTTATAAGTAGGTACTAAAATACTTTTTCTCCATTCATCGGGCATCCTATTAGTCATTAAAATTTTATTAAATAATTTTGTAAGCCATGATACGCCATCCTCCCCTAAGCACTTACAAACCTCAATAGGGATACGATCTGATCCTAAGGCCTTACCTGTTTTCATCTTTTTAGAGAAATCCTGACCTCTGTTGTCAGAATTCTATGAAAAATATATTTTCTCGAGTCGCCCTAAGTTCCTCTATATCTAATTTACTCTCATTATCTCCATTTAATAACCACTCAAAGTAGTTTTTTTATCTTTCCATAATTTCGTCATCTTTGACTAGGACTCTCGAATCATCACTTTTGATGCACTTAACATTATTAAAATGTTTTGTTTCTATCCCTAAGTTTAGCAAGATTATAAATACTCTTTTCCCCTTCTTGTGTTCCTAATTTTGTATAAAGATCATCATACGCTTTTAACTTAGCATCTCTTTATTTCTATTTGTTTGCCATGTTTTAAAGCACTCTCTTTTAATTTTTACTATATTTTGTACTTCTTCATTCCACCACAAAGTTTCTTTAGACTATGGCCCTTTGTCTTTTGATTCTACAATAATTTCTTTTGATATTCTCCTAATGTGTATGTAGCCATCTTATTCCACATTATATTAGTTTCTTCTTCACTATTCCATATTTCTTCATTTAATACTTTATCTTTAAATAATTCTAATTTCTCTCCTTTTAAATTCGACCACCTAGTTCATGGGTTAATCTTCACCTTTCGCACTCGTGATTGAATTTAAATATTTATATCCAACACCATTATCCTATGTTGTGACGTTAAGATCTCTCCCGGGATAACCTTACAATCTTTACACGTTAATCGATCTCCTTTCTTAGTAATGAAAAAATCTATTTGGCTCTTATGCATTCCACTTTTTTAAGTTATGAAGTGTTCAAGCCTCTTTTAAAAACATGTATTTACTAGTACAAAATCACAAGACATCGCAAAATCTAAGATAGACTCTCCCCCGTCGTTCCTATCTCCAAAACCATATCCTCCATGCACTATCTCATATCCTACACGATCTTCTCCTACATGACCATCAAAATCTCACCTATATAGATTTTCCCACCTACGGGTATTTCTTGAATTAGTTCATTCAGTTGTTCTCAAAATTGTACTTTAGTGTTCTCATCTAATCCTACTTGGGGTGCATAAGCACTAACAATATTAATTATGTTTTCACATAATACCAATTTTACAAGTATAAGTCTATCACATTTCCTAATGACGGTTACGATATCATTCTTAAATTTCTTATCTAATATTATTCCAACTCCGTCTTTATTTATATGTTTTCCTGTATAATATAATTTAAATCCTGTATTTTCTATTTCTCTAGTTTTCTCACCGACCCATTTAGTTTCTTGTAAAGAAGCTATGTTAACTTTCATTCTTATCATGGTATCTACTAACTCTATCCCTTTTCATGTCATACTCCCTATGTTCCAAGTCGCTAACCTAAGTCTAATATCCTGGACTAGCTTCTTTACCCACATACGCCTAGCTTGTTGCAGGAACCCTTGCATATTTATCATCGCATCCGGGCGTCGATGCGATGCCCCTTGCCTATTTTTTGAGGCACCCGGTGGCAGGCAAAATGCCCCTTGCTAATGTTTAGAGACCCCGGTGGCAGGCGCAACTCATCGCTTAATAGGAATGCCCTAACATTTGTAATACCCCGTATTTTCGTGATATTTATTTTTGGGATTAATTAAATTAAATGTGAATTAATTTGGGAATTAATCCGGATAAAATACTAACGAGATGTGAGTTGGTATTTGATTATAATGTGTATATATGACTATATATGAATATTGAACTATGAAATTTGTCGTGAGATTTAAAAACGGCAATTTGAAATTTTGTTGAGAGGCGTGTGACAGTCACGTCAGGAATATTATTATTTAATTAAAAAGTGAATTTTAATTCTATTAACCGTATGGTCATTTTGAGTGCGCCAACGCGTCCGGAAGGATCGAAATAGTCAGAAAACACTAGCCGGTGGTTTAGGTTGGGTCCCGGGGCATTTTTAGGCCATACCGGCAACGTAAAAGGGTAGTTTGGTAATTTTGGATTTTTGGGAATTAAAACCCACGAAAATTAGGAATTAATATCTGATTTAGAATTTACCCACTAAACACACTAATAATCCTAAATGACTTAATGGGCTACGGGAGTTATTGGAATTAGTTCCAAAAGTTTCCTAAGGCAAACCCTAGCCTCCATTGTCACCTTGGAGAAAAAGACTTGTAGAGAGAGAGAGAGGAGAATTCTGCAGAGAGAGAGAGAGAAATTCATCAATTCTCCATCAAAATTAGAGAAATACATAAGGCAAGTTGTTTAATTTACATTATTTTGCAGTGAATGTTTCTTCCATGCTTAGACAATTCTAAAATTTCAATTGTTTGGGAGATTGATGAAAACCCATAAAATTGGAGTTATAAATTTAATTTTGGATATAGGTTTTAATGTAGAAATGTTATTGGATGATTGAACTAAAAGAATTACTACTTTTTGTGTTACAAAAACGGATTTTATTAGGATCATTGATAATCTAAAATTTCTAGGGTTCATGTTCTTGAGATTGGGGAAAAATGTAGAGTTTTGATATTTGGATGATGTTTAGGATGAATTAACCCCACAAAACACGTTAGTATATGACCTAAGTGTGTTTAGGAATGATTAGAAACCTTGAACAATTGTTGGATTAATGTTTAGATGAGATTAGTGGTAAAGAAAAGATGGAAAAATGAGAATAGGATAATCTGGGCTCGAAACTGGCCTCTCGTTAGAAGACCTGCCCAGGTCGTTCAAACGAGCTCGTTCGAACGAGCTTCTAACGAGTTGACAGTTTGCCTTCTAACGATAGGGATGTTCGTTCGATGTGTTTCGTTCAAACGAGATATCGTTAGATGCCCAGTTCGTTCGAACGAACTCTCGTTCGAACAGCCTCGTTCGAACGAGACTTCTAACGAGCTGACAGTTTAGGCTTTTTGGCCTGTTTTGATTTCACGTGTCCCGTAACCTTGTTTAATTGTAGAGATAACATTCCCTTGATGATAAATTGATATATTTGGGATATAATGAGGAGTAAAACATAGAAGTGTGATTTGAACCAACGAAAATTATGGATTAGGACGTGAGTGTATATTACGACGTGAGATCAATTGACGGCTTGAATAATTATATTAACCGGGAATATGTAAATTGTGTAACATTATCAGTCGGTATGAGGATGAGAAGTGTACCATAAATAAATTACGGTGATTACTAAGATGTGTGTATACTTAGTATACATATACGATTTTAAGTGTATGACATACCTACCATACTTGCTATCACGGGAGGTTTACGTTCGCTTAGGGCCCTCTAATCCCTATGTTGCCTGGATTTAGATTGGTACCTCGAGAACATAGGTCAGAGAAGGACTTATTGGGATGTTAATAAGTCTGCTGATCGTGGGAGCGTAGATATGTGCGTGACCCATGTGATGTGACTGTGTTCGCCTCCATTGTTTATGATTTGCTATTATCTGAGATGATTCCTGAGAGATTCGGAATGCGTGATCCTTATGTACGTGATGTACCGGGATGGATATCAGAGTATGTGTGCACCGCAGATTAGTCTCGGGTGCTTGTATCGTATATTTATGGCGTGACTAATATACACTTAAATTAATGAGAACTTTCATGTTGGTATTGTGCGTATAAATACAGAAACTCTTTGAGTAACTATAAAGGGATAACCTGTAATGAATTGTATTACTAATAATTGAGAACCTGAGTTAAGTAAAGCCCTATATTTAATTTATAACGCTGGAACGTATAATGGGAATTGAGTAGTAAGGGGTAGAACTTATTACAGTTTGGTTAGATATGTATGTCACTTAGATGGGTACGGTACGTTAGGAGTGCACAAATTAGTCGAGAGGTGAGTACTTCATGTGAGTGCACGTCCTAACATGTATTTTGCATTCATTGTTTTAATGTTATTAAAACACTTGCTGTTTTTAAAATAATCCCCACTTTCGGGCTCTGACCCGTTTGCTTTCAAATCTTATTTTGTAAAAACCATTTTAGGTGCCCAGCCACAAGGACACCATGCTTAGGATTCTCATTCAGGTGACGAGCTGTAGCTGTTTGTGGAAGTTACAGGACTTTGCCAGTAGACGCTTCATCTATCTTGACTCTATATTCAGCTTTCATCAGTTGTAGGGCATGTCTCACAATTCTATTAGAAACATTTCCTATTTCAGATTTTCAGACTTTTGGCATGTAATTAATTCAGGATAGTTTGTTTTATTTAGTTCAGTTATGGGATTGTTGTGAGGAGTTTTTCCTCCGGACTTATTATTGTGTTGTTGGTTATTCTATTGTTTCGTTATGGTGAATGTTGTTATTCTATCATTATCCTCTTATTACATGTTAATCAGAGTTAACTTAAAATTTGGCAACTCACTTTTTAAATACTAGGTGGTTAGTAATCATTAAAATGTTTTCGACAGTGATGATATTAACTGAAACAACTTGGCATTTTGTATTAATTTTAATAAAGGAGTAGCTACCCGGTATTTAATTAGTCGGGGTGTCACAGGTGGTATCAGAGCATCAGGTTCTAGTGTCCTTTAGGATCTGTACGGCTATTTATGTTTCCGCTGAGCTTTCTTTGATGTAGAGCCCTATATTTTAGGACTGTTGTATTCTTTTGTATATGCTACGTTCTTCAGCTATTTTAAGTTTATAACTGCGAACTTATAAACTTTATTCTTATTTCATATTCCTCCACGACGTGCACAACGGGTTCCCTGGGATGCAACGCCAGAACTACAGCCCGCACCAGTTCAGGGCACGATGAATGCCGTCGAGGTTGCAGCCATTGTGGCCCATACGGTAAATGCCGCACTAGCCGTAGTTCAGCAGGCACCATCTCAGGCGCCAGTAGCCGCACCAGTTCAGGCACATGCATTCCCGTCTGCTTGGGAAAGTGTACGTGATGTTTTTCAGAAAGCACACCCACCGGAGTTCGCAGGTAGCTCCGATGTTGTGGTTTCGAGTCAGTGGAGAAAAGACATTCAGCGGCACTTGAGGATATATGAGTGCACCGATGTCCGGAAGCAGGTACTAGCTACCTTCAATCTAGTTGGATCTGCACTGCAGTGGTGGGAGTCTATTACCACCGTGGAGGAGAGAGATACTCTCACGATCCAGGAGTTTTGGGTGCAGTTCAACCGCAAGTACTTTCCGTCAGCTGTTCACACGAAAATGAGGAGGAAGTTGATGAATCTTCGGCAGGAAGGTAGGACTGTGGTCGAGTATGAGGCCGAATTCATAAATCTGTTGAACATTATTCCGGATGAGATACCGACAGAAGAGAAGAAGATACATAAATTTACAGACGGGTTGACTTGGAGGATCCGTCAGCATTTGTTGGGGAACCTATCGTTAGCCACTTACTCTGATGTGGTTAACGCTGCACTGTTACACTTCCAGGATCATCGCTTTCACATAGCTGAAGGCAAGAGATCGGGAGAGTCCAGCCATCAGGGCAGGACTGGGGGAAATGGTGCCAGTGGGGCACATTCTGTTCAGGGGCAGAGACAGGGTGACCAGGGTTCCCAGCAGGGGGATCACAAGAGGTTCAGATTGGGAAATTTCAGGCACGGACAAGGAGGTTTCCGGCAGGGCCATCAGGGTCCGAACGGCCATCAGAACCAGCAGGGTCAGAATGGTCAACAACAGTTTCAACAGGGCCAGCAGGGCCAGGGGAGGAACGGTAATGGCCACCAGGGCCGGGGGCAGCATGGACAGAGAGGGGGGAACTTCCCGGGGAAGTGTTACGTTTGTGGCAAGACTGGCCATAAACGCCAGGACGATCCTGATAGGGGCAGGGCCCCACAGCAGCAGCAGGGTGCTCGACAGGAGCCGCAGAGACCCGTGTTTCCTGCCGCCCTCCCGGCGCCACCACAGATGGCAGCATTACCACCCATTCCAGCGGTCCCAGTTCAGTAGGGGAAGCTGCAGTATGGGAGAGTATACCAGCTTCAGCAGGCAGCAGTTCCACAGGCACCACCCGCGATTGAGGGTATGTTTCCTATCCATGGCACTATGGGTCGGGTTTTGTTTGATACGGGGGCAACGCATTATTTTATAGCTACACATTTTGCGAAAGCCTTAGGGTTATTAGCCACAGCAGAGAGCACAGTGACGTGTGTAGACTCACCATTGGGGAGTGGGTCACTTATTTTCTTTATATGCCGGGGAGTGGGGGTAGAGATTGGTAGTTTGGTATTACCTGCAGACATGTTGGTATTGGATATGCATGAGCACGATGTGATTATCGGTATGGATTGGCTCGCAGCTTATAGAGCCATGATTGATTGCTTCGGTGGGAGCATTGTTTTTGCCATTCCGGGGCAGGAGATATTTGTAGTGGCGATGCCTCGCCCAAAGGGAGGCTCGACCGCTCATTTGTATTACATAGAGGAGGATACCTCTAAGGAGGTTGTGATTCCTTTAGATTCGATCCCAGTTGTCAGGGAGTATTCCGATGTGTTTCAGGAGATACCAGGCTTACCCCCCAGTCGAGAGATAGACTTTGTCATAGACTTATTACCAGATACGAGACCTATAGCACGCGCATCGTACCGTATGGCTCCGGCAGAGATGCGAGAACTACGAGATCATATTGAGCAGTTGTTGGGTCAGGGGTTTATACGGAGGAGTACTTCGTCGTGTGGTGCTCCTGTGTTGTTCGTGAAGAAGAGGGATGGATCGTTGAGGTTGTGTGTGGATTACCGAGAGTTGAATAAGGTCATGATACGGAATAAGTATCTGTTGCCCCGAATCGATGACTTATTCGACCAGTTTAGGGGAGCTTCTTTCTTCTCCAAGATTGATTTACGATCGGGATACCATCAGTTGCGTATCAGGGAAGAGGATGTCTCGAAGACTGCGTTCTTAACGAGATATGGTTCCTACGAGTTTCGGGTTATGCCTTTTGGTTTGACCAATGCTCCAGCCGTGTTTATGGACTTGATGAATAGGGTGTTCAGAGAGTTCCTAGATCAATTCGCCATTGTCTTCATTGATGATATTCTGGTTTACTCCCAGACAGAGGAGGAGCACGCCGAGCTTTTGAGCAGGCTTTGCAGACGCTACGTCAGAATGAGCTATATGCGAAGTATGAGAAGTGTGGGTTTTGGCTGAAGGAGGTTCAGTTTTTGGGGCATATTATTTCCAACCGGGGGATATCTATTGATCCGGGGAAGGTATCCACGGTGAGGGAGTGGGGACAGCCCACGACACCGACTGCGATCCGTAGTTTCTTGGGCTTAGCAGGATACTACAGGAGGTTTATTCGGGGTTTCTCCAAGATAGAAGGTCCTTTGACACATCTGACTCGTAAGGGTGTGCCATTCATCCGGAGTGATGCCTGTCAGTTGGCATTTGATGAGTTGAAGGATAAGTTGACCTCAGCACCTGTGTTAGCATTGCCGAGACCGGGAGTTGAGTATCTAGTTTACACCGATGCGTCCTTACAAGGACTTGGAGGTGTATTGCAGCAGGAGAGTCAGGCCATAGCTTATGCTTCCCGTAAGCTTAAGCCTCACGAGAAGAATTACCCCACTCATGACTTGGAGTTGGCGGCAGTTGTATTTGCCCTTCGGATTTGGAGACATTACCTTTTGGGGGAGAAGTTTCGATTGTTCACGGACCACAAGTCCCTACAGTACCTATTAATGCAGAAGGAGTTGAATATGAGGCAGTGTAGGTGGCTTGAGTTTGTGAAAGACTATCAGTTTGATATCCAATATCACCCGGGGAAGGCTAACGTGGTAGCAGGCGCGTTGAGCCGTAGGCCAGTAGATGAGGTGGCAGGGGTGTGGAAGGCCAAGTGGAAGAAGTTAGGACACCAGGATGCAGTGGCCCGATCATTCATATCTGTGATGACTGTTAAACTGCAGATTATCACGAAGGTGGTGAGGGCACATGCAAATGACTCGTTCTGTCAGGAGCAGATAGTTCGATTACTAGTAGAGTGAGCCAAGTCTTATACCGTTAGCTCAGACGGGGGATTACGCTTCAATGGGAGATTGGTAGTTCCGGAAGGGGATGAATTACGGCATGAGGTGATGGCAGAGTCGCACTGCTCATGGTTCGCGGTACATCCCGGTGGGGATAAAATGTACCAAGACATGAGGCGACAGTATTGGTGGAGCGGGATGAAGAGAGATATTGCCGTGTTTGTTTCTAAATGCGCCACTTGTCGGCTAGTAAAAGTGGATCATCAGAGATCGGCAAGACTTCTACAGCCATTGGAGGTCCCGATGTGGATGTGGGAGAGCATATCCATGGATTTTATCACGGGGTTGCCTACGTCACAGAGAGGTCACGACTCCATTTGGGTAATTGTGGACAGGTTGACCAAAGTCACTCATTTTCTACCCGTAAGGACAGACTACACTACAGGATAGTATGCCCAGCTCTTTATTGCAGAGATAGTGAGACTTCACGGTGTGCCCCTAAATATCATGTCGGACAGAGACAAGATATTTGTTTCACGGTTTTGGGAGAGTTTTCAGGAGGCCATGGGCACGGAGTTGCGGTTGAGTACGGTGTATCACCCACAGACCGATGGGCAAACCGAACGTACAAATCAGATGTTGGAGGACATGCTACGTATGTGCATCATTGATTTTGGGGGTGGATGGGAGAAGTATCTTCCACTGGTGGAGTTTGCTTACAACAACTCCTACCAGTTCACCATTGGTATGGCTCCATTTGAGGCGTTGTACGGTAGACCTTGTCGTTCGGCAGCATGTTTGTTGGAGGTGGGGGACAACAAACTACTTGGGCCGGAAGTGATTCAGGATACTTCGGCAAGGATAGAGCTGATACGGAGTCGCATTCGGGTAGCTCAAGACAGGCATAAGAGCTATGCTGACGAGAAGAGGTCCTTCAGGGAATTTGAAGTGAGGGACCAGGTTTTGCTCAGAGTATCTCCTATGAAGGGGACTATGCGTTTCGGGAAGAAAGGGAAGTTGGCACCGAGATATGTGGGACCATTTCCTATTATTAAGCGGATTGGACCGGTTGCGTATAGACTTGGGTTACCGGAGCATTTGCATCGGATTCACGATGTGTTTCATATTTCCTCGCTAAGGAAATATCTTAGAGACGATTTGGCTCATTCTCACATTTCTTTGGAGGACATCGATCTCCAGCCTGATAGCTCCTACGAGGAGGGGACGATTGCTATTTTGGACCGAAGTGAGCGAAAACTACGGTCAAAGATAGTTCCGTTAGTGCGTGTTTAGTGGCGACATCATAATGTCGAGGAGTCCACATGAGAGCGCGAGGATGAGATGCGCGAACGTTATCCAGAATTATTCTTACCAGGTACTTTCTAGTTCCGAATTTCGGGACAAAATTCAGTTATTAGGGGGGAAGTATGTAATACCCCGTATTTTCGTTATATTTATTTTTGGGATTAATTAAATTAAATGTGAATTAATTTGGGAATTAATCTGGATAAAATACTAACGAGATGTGAGTTGGTATTTGATTATAATGTGTATATATGACTATATATGAATATTGAACTATGAAATTTGTCCTGAGATTGAAATACGGCAATTTGGAATTTTGTTGAGACGCGTGTAACAGTCGCGTCAGGAATATTATTATTTAATTAAAAAGTGAATTTTAATTCTATTAACCGTATGGTCGTTTTGAGTGCGCCAACGCGTCCGGAAGGGTCGAAATAGTCAAAAAACACTAGCCGAGGGTTTAGGTTGGGTCCCGGGGAATTTTTAGGCCATACCGGCAACGTAAAATGGTAGTTTGGTAATTTTGGATTTTTGGCAATTAAAACCCACGAAAATTAGGAATTAATATCTGATTTGGACTTTACCCACTAAACCCACTAACAATCCTAAATGACTTAATGGGCAACGGGAGTTATTGGAATTAGTTCCAAAAGTTTCCTAAGGCAAACCCTAGCCTCCATTGTCACCTTGGAGAAAAAGACTTGTAGAGAGAGAGAGAGGAGAATTCTGCAGAGAGAGAGAGAGAAATTCATCAATTCGCCATCAAAATCAGAGAAATACATAAGGCAAGTGGTTTAATTTACATTATTTTGCAGTGAATGTTTCTTCCATGCTTAGACAATTCTAAAATTTCAATTGTTTGGGAGATTGATGAAAACCCATAAAATTGGAGTTATAAATTTAATTTTGGATATATGTTTGCATGTAGAAATGTTATTGGATGATTGAACTAAAAGAATTACTACTTTTTGTGTTACAAAAACGGATTTTATTATGCTCATTGATGATCTAAAATTTCTAGGGTTCATGTTCTTGAGATTGGGGAAAAATGTAGAGTTTTGATATTTGGATGATGTTTAGGATGAATTAACCCCACAAAACACGTTAGTATATGGCCTAAGTGTGTTTAGGAATGATTAGAAACCTTGAACAATTGTTGGATTGATGTTTAGATGAGATTAGAGGTGAAGAAAAGATGGAAAAACGAGAATAGGATAATCTGGGCTCGAAATTGGCCTCTCGTTAGAAGACCTGCCCAGGTCGTTCGAACGAGCTTCTAACGAGTTGACAGTTTGCCTTCTAAGGAGAGGGATGTTCGTTCGATGTCTTTCGTTCGAACGAGATCTCGTTAGATGCCCAGTTCGTTCGAACGAACTCTCGTTCGAATAGCCTCGTTCGAACGAGACTTCTAAGGAGCTGACAGTTTAGGCTTTTTGGCCTGTTTTGATTTCGCGTGTCCCGTAACCTTGTTTAATTGTAGAGATAACATTCCCTTGATGATAAATTGATATATTTGGGATATAATGAGGAGTAAAACATAGAAGTGTGATTTGAACCAACGGAAATTATGGATTAGGACGTGAGTGTCTATTACGACGTGAGATCAATTGACGGCTTGAATAATTATATTAACCGGGAATATGTAAATTGTGTAACATTATAAGTCGGTACGAGGATGAGAAGCGTACCACAAATAAATTACGGTGATTACTAAGATGTGTGTATACTTAGTATACGTATATGATTTTATGTGTATGACATACCTACCATACTTGCTATCACGGGAGGTTTACGTTCGCTTAGGGCCCTCTAATCCCTGTGTTGCTCGGATTTAGATTGGTACCTCGAGAACATAGGTCAGAGAAGGACTTATTGGGATGTTAATAAGTCTGCTGATCGTGGGAGCGTAGGTATGTGCGTGACCCATGTGATGTGACTGTGTTCGCCTCCATTGTTTGTGATTTGCTATTATCTGAGACGATTCCTGAGAGATTCGGAATGCGTGATCCTTATGTACGTGATGTACCGGGATGGATAGCAGAGTATGTGTGCACCGCAGCTTAGTCTCGGGAGCTTGTATCGTATATTTATGGCGTGACTAATATACACTTAAATGAATGAGAACTTTCATGTTGGTATTGTGCGTATAAATACATAAACGCTTTGAGTAACTATAAAGGGATAACCTGTAATGAATTGTATTACTAATAATTAAGAACCTGAGTTAAGTAAAGCCCTCTATTTATTTGATAACGCTGGAACGTATAATGGGAATTGAGTAGTAAGGGGTAGAACTTATTATGGTTTGGTTAGATATGTATGTCACTTAGATGGGTACGGTACATTAGGAGTGCACAAATTAGTCGAGAGGTGAGTACTTCATGTGAGTGCACGTCCTAACATGTATTTTGCATTCATTGTTTTAATGTTATTAAAACACTTGTTGTTTTTAAAATAATCCCCACTTTCGAGCTCTGACCCGTTTGCTTTCAAATCTATTTTTTGTAAAAACCATTTTAGGTGCCCAGCCACATGGACACCATGCTTAGGATTCTCATTCAGGTGACGAGCTGTAGCTGTTTGTGGAAGCTACAGGACTTTGCCAGTAGACGCTTCATCTATCTTGACTCTATATTCAGCTTTCATCAGTTGTAGGGCATGTCGCCCATTTCTATTAGAAACATTTCCTATTTCAGATTTTCAGACTTTTGGCATGTAATTAATTGAGGATAGTTTGTTTTATTTAGTTCAGTTATGGGATTGTTGTGAGGAGTTTTTCCTCCGGACTTATTATTGTGTTGTTGGTTATTCTATTGTTTCGTTATGGTGAATGTTGTTATTCTATCATTATCCTCTTATTGCATGTTAATCAGAGTTAACTTAAAATTTGGCAACTCACTTTTTAAATACTAGGTGGTTAGTAATCATTAAAATATTTTCGACAGTGATGCTATTAACTGAATCAACTTGGCATTTTGTATTAATTTTAATAAAGGAGTAGCTACCCGGTATTTAATTAGTCGGGGTGTCACAACATTATCGCGTATATTCATAGGATTCATGTGCATAAGGATCTGAGAAAGTTTTACACTGGCTGTCAGCTACCTAACGCAATCCTCCTTTTTTATACCTGGGCTTGGGACCGGCAGTGTCAAAAAAAAAGTTAAGCATGACACATGCGGAGTTATACAGGTTAATACATTAGATTAAAATGAAATTTAGTATAAAAGGAAAAAAAAGAATATGAAAGCAAAAGAAACATTTCTCTTCATTAAAATCCCACACTATAATTTACAAACAAACTACATAGATCTACTAATTATACTGTGCAAATCACAAAATATTAAGATGTGAGCTTGACAACGGAATCCAAAAGAACTTAGAAAAAACTATACACACAAATTATAAAATTCCTATTATCGTAACTTAACAAGGTACACATGAATCTTCTCCTTCATATTTTCTAGAATTTTCATTTTATTTTGATGAAGCAACTATTGGTACAAACTTATCTTCCTCGTTGTTATCAAACTTAATTTCTTCTTTCTTGAAATCTATTCATAGTTCCTGATCGATTTTTTCTTCAAAGACCCTTCTTTTCTTCTTCGTTCCGATCTCCCCTGTCTTCTATATTCTCGTCGTCCTCTTCCTCCTCCTCTTCACATGGCTGCATATTTTTGGAGAAGAAAATTATGATAAAAACCAAAGTAAAAGCCAAAAGTAGATTTCGAAGGACTGCCAGTTTTGAATGAACAAGGCAATCCTTGATCCGAGGAAGCTCAAACTTCATATATATATATATATATATATATATATAGACATATGTTAGTTATTATAAGCCAATACTTTTGTTAAATGAGTTTTTTTGTTCAATGAAGTTATTAAATACTTACAAGACCCATTCATTGAGATATATCCTTCCTTTATACTTCCCAAACTTGATAGGGTATTAAAGTTTGTTTTATAACAATAAAATATGTAATTGTTATTTCAGTTTATTGATTTTTGTTCATTTAACAAAAAGTCCCTAAAGATTTTTCATTAATGTTTAGTAAAAAACTATTTATTTTATTCCAAAAAGTCCCTCACCATATATAAAACACTCACAAACACTTTTCTTCTCTCATCCTTATCCCTAAATAAAAACAATTCAAAAGAATATACAAGTGAATTTTCGGAACATAAAAAAATACGATGGACCAAGTGCAAAAGGCACTTAGCTCATAGGAAGTAAAAATAATTGTTCTTTAATTTTTTCATATTTTTTAAAACACCACATCATAAATAACCGTACATATTGAAAAAACTATAAATCGAAATAAGACACTAGGTGTCATTAGGGGTGTCAAACACAAACCAAACCCGTTTACCCACCCAATTCGCCGATAAAAAATAAAACCCAACCCATTAAGTAAATGGATCGTATCGAGTTAACCATTAAAACCAATTTTAATTAATGATATGTTGGGTTCTTATTGAATTACCCATTAATCCATCTTAAGTCACATCTACTAACTCATAAAAAATATTATCTCAATTTTCCTCTACATTTCTTCTCTTTATGATGCTAACACGTTCTCTCTAAAATAAAAAAAACATATTCTTATAAATTGTAATTTTTCTCTCTCTAAAATCCTAACCTATTTATTTCTTAAAAAAGGAAAAAGAAACCCTCTCAAATGGCAATCTCTTTTTTCATCTAGAATGCTAACCAATTTCTTTCTAAAAAAAAAGTTCTCTCTCAAACTATAATCTCTTTCTCTCTCTAAAAACATTTCTCTCTATAAATGTCAATTCATTTCACTCCCCATTTTTCTCTCTCCAAAATTGTGATAGATTTTTCTAAAATAATTTCTCTCTAAAATTGTAATATCTTTCTCCCTTTAAAGGTGTTGTATTCGATTATATATATATATATATATATATATATATATATATATATATATATATATATATATATATATATATATATATATATATATATTTCTCTTGTACGGATCAGTCCGCATTTTAAGACCGAACATGTATCATTTGACGATGTGCCTAAAAATTGGTGACACATGTCCGGTCCGCACTCTTAAAATGTGGACTGATCCGCACAATAGGAGTATTGTATATATATATATATATATATATATATATATAAGGACGCATTGGCCATTTTGCATATTCCGTGATTAAAAATGTGTTAAACTTATTATTTGTGCCAATAGGTAGAAAATATACGCTCACACCTTTTTCGTCAAAAAAAAAATCAGAAAATTTTGGAGTAAAAAAATTGAAAATAAAAAGAGAATTGTTGGCTAGACCCAAATTTGGAATAATTCAGATTCAAAATTGATTATGATATTCTGGTGTTTTTCTTTCGAAGGGTCCTCTAGATTTATCCTAGCAGTCAAACCCATTTTACCAAGGGATGATCTAATATGACTAATATAGACTCTACAAACATACAAAAATATAATTGAGAGAAAAGCTTACAGAGCTCTTGTTAAGATACGTGTGAATTTTCTGAAGTAGACCCCCACGCTCCTCTTCCTCCTGATCGTTGTGGTCTGTGTGTGAGTGTGAGGTGTCTTTCTTACCCTCTTCCTTCTTCCCACATAACCCACCAACGGTATTTTCACTCTCATCTTTCTTGTGCTGCTGTATCATTCACAGAAAACAACTACCAAATTATATAATTTAGCCAAACCTAACAGGCAATATTTTGATGAATTATCAGTGTTCAAATATTGAAGATTTGTAATGATTGAAGATGGTTTGAGAATAGCAGGGGGCGCTTGTGGGGTTTTATAGGGAAACATAGAATACGCGTTTAAGATATCTTATAAGAGAAGGGGTCTCTGGGGGAAAAAGATATTTTCGTAAAAGTATCCTACAAAAGATGTTAAGGCTAAATATCTAATGAAAGAATATAAAGATGAGAAAATTTTGTGTGACCGACATCTTAGTTGTAGTTAGTACTATAATATCTACAGAAATAGTATCACGTAGCATTTGTTGAACTAGAAAGATGAGAGGAGTGATTAGTATCTAGTGCTGAAATAGTACTATAATATCCACGAGCTTGTTGTTTAAGTTTCCCAGCTGTACATTGTGGGTGGTTTGGTCAACTTTAAGGCGACGTATGATGGGAGAAAGAATAGGGTTCCTTACCCTTCCACGTCGGAGAGAGAGAGCAATTTTTCAGGCTCATACGATGTCGGCTCAATTGGATATATGAGAAGGTTTGTTGCTGTAGCAGTTGAATAGAGTTGACACGTGGGAAATTATAAGGGAAAGACACCTAATTCTTTCTGTTTTCAGTAGGAGTTGACATGTGGTGAGTTACAAAGGAAAAATGTCCAAAGTACTTGGAATTTGAATAAGATTGTTGGCACTCAATTTTTTTAAAATATTATATAATTATTTTAAGGCATTGAGGGGATGTTATAAAGAATTGTTATGTTTTGCAATAATTATAGGTTGATCTATAAACGCGACACAAAGTAGTGCGATAAAAACATTCATGAAAATCGGGGACTCAAATTAGATAACATACGCTCCAAAAAGTAAAATTTGAGTGTATGCAACTTGGGTTATATTATGGAGGAAGAGAGGTTTGGTTAGTAACAAATATTGTATTTGTCTAATATCTAACATTAAAAATGATGTCTCCTCCAGAAACTTTGTCACATGTCATTTTATTGTTTGAGCTTTTATTGCCCGCTGAAGTTTAAACATCATTTTCGTATCATTTCCCAGTATTGGCAACTGAAGTTTAAAATGCGTCACTTCATGTACCATGCTTGCAGTATATATATGATAGTTTTCATTATTAGCTGCATATCTCTGCTCATTCTGAGAGATCTACTTTAGCGGCATACATCTGATATTCATAAGCGGAAGCTTCACACATAACCCTTTTATTTATCAAACCCTTAAGCTTTGCTAACCCCGGTAAGTTATCGTCTCAAATTAATTTATATAAATATCATTGTTTCCCTTTGTTTATTTCAATTTTTCCAAATAATTTGGTTTGGTACGCAACAATTTAATTTCCATTTTAAGCATATGGTGAAGTATCTATACAATATTTAGATTTGCAGTCAATTGTTACAAATATGGATAATAGAATTCAATTTATTTGCCTAACAAAAATTAGGAGATTGATATGGGTATTGAGTTGGGTATGCCATATATGATAATTATGATCTTTCAGTTTTTTGAGCTTCCATAGGGTGGCGTTATATTGTCTGCCTGATTTGACCAAAAACAACAGTTCTTCATTTGGGAGTACACAAACACAAGTGTCATTGCCCTCTCAATAGAATAAAACCACTGATTATGGTCATGGGTACCACATTTTTTGGTATTCTAATAGAGTTCAAATTGATATGGATATCTCTGATATCATGTCCGATCCAGTGTTAGTGAGACAAAATGGAGTGAGTTTTGAGTAAAATTTTGAATATGAGAGGATTCCTATTGCGTAATCTCATTGCAGAAATCTAGATCATTACGTTACTGATCATAGATTTATCATGAAGATTCAAATCGAGAATAAGGTACAGACTAATCTCAGCAAAGCCACAACTAAAAGAAGAGATATAGTTCCAAGTCACAGCTTAGAAGAAGATCAATAAATCAATATACTCGACACTAAGTGTTGATGTAAAAAATTAGATCACTCTAATTATTCAATCACAGATAAATATATGAGACAAAGAATTTTAAAGTGGTTCAGCTGATATGCCCCAAGTGCAACCTCGGCCCAGAGACACCAACCTCGGTCGAGATGATGACCGAGACATTGATCGACCCCATGTAGGACATGGGCCCACGATATCATCCCTCGGCCAGACCAACCTCGGCCCAGGCTGACACTACCATATACACTTCAATGGACACTACGCGCATCGCAGGCATCAACAGCATCCTCATGTACCTGGGTATAGCAACCTCGGCCAAGAGTAGGCCGAGGTGACAGGGAGCCTTGATAACCTTCAACATGGAACCAGTCCTATCTCGGCTTGGGCCGAGGTGACAAGAAGCATTAGTAATCATCAGCATGCTATATGTCCAACCTCGGCTCGGGCCGACCCCACCATATGTCTCGGCTGAGATAAGGCCGAGACTCCTTATGACACATCTCGGATGGAACGGACATCAAGCCTTTACAGCTCGGCCTCTCCCAGGCCAAGGTCATCCACCAATATGACTGCCGAGCATCTGTTGAACATTTGGATAAGGACACCTAGGCACAAATAAGTTGTAACAAGATTATTCTCCACATGTGGGGAGAATATTTCATCATCATTACTTACATGTGGCAGTGACAGATGGCACTCCCCCGTTGGTGAGGTTACTACACACATGCTCATTACATGCATGGGGGTACATTACACCCCTAGGCACTATATATAGGGATCATCCCCTACCTTGCAAAAGGATCCCAGTTATTCAACCCTAGCTAAAACTCTATCTAAATCTACAGTAGAGAGAGAAAGCTTGAGAGATTGTATCCATGGCCATTAGTGCCTTCATTCAGTGATATTGCTCACACACTCACAGTGGACGTAGGCCAGATTGGCTGAACCACTTATATTCCGGTGTTGATTCCTCATATCCTCATCTCCTTATCTTATCTCTTTATATAGCTGTGCTGCCATTGTTATTCATATATTGAGCTTGGAAACACCTTATCCGGTGGTGATGGTTCTTAGCATCATCATTTTGGCGCCGTCTGTGGGAACGAAAAGCTATCTCTTCCTCTTTTTCTGCTTAACCTCACCGAAGACTCTGGTGGTGAACCAGGAACCACCCCTTGCGTGGAGCTATTTCACCATTGAAAGAGGTCCTTTAAGGTATTAAGCTCACTTACTGTTCAAGCTCTTTATTGTTAATACATGGCACCAGAATTACCACCGCCTCTTCCGCCGCCCGGAGGTGGAGGGGCTAGTTCCAGTCAGGCTCCTCCCCAGTCCGAAATGGCGGAGGTGGCAGCAGCCTTGAAATCCTTAGCTGCAACACAACAAGCCATGAAGGAGCACTTTGCCCAGCTCAGTCAAACCATGATGATGAGACCACCTGGAGTCTCACCGGACATGATCACTCCGGCGGCAGTTCAGCCTCTTCCCGACGCTAGGGGACCACCCCAGGCGCCAATGAAGGACCAGCCTGCACCCCAGCGGAGGAGGGACGTTGCTGACCCTAGGCGCTTGTGCCTGGGGAGGCAAGGAAACCCTTGCCCATAAGACCGATATGATGACCTGGAAGCTGAGGAGGCCCCAGAAGACTGCTGGGAGCCGTATGAGGTGTCAAATGACACTATACGACCTCTTAGGAAGATTTAAGGAGGTGTCGGCCGAGATGGATGTGTCGGACAAAGAAGGGAAGAGGCCCAACAAAGAGGGTCGACCTTCGAGAGGCTGGGCCCGGTAAATGACCTAAGACACAGGCTATCAAGGTCGAGGAGCGCAGCAGGCTCGCAAAGAGGTGGTAGGTAAGGTCGGCCAGATCAAGGCCGACCTTTGGAGAGAAGAGCCAGGGAGCAGGAAGAGGTCAACAGCCAACGGGTCGTGGCTGGGGAACCCTATGTCCATCGCAGAGAGGTGGCAGGGGATAACCTCGGCCAAGTTGATGAGAGAAGACCCTGGAATGATTCAATCCAACGTCTCGAGGAGAAGATAGGGGACCTCATAAAGAGCAGGGACCCATTATAGAGGAGCTACTCGGAGGGCTCCCCGTTTGTAGCTAGGATAGTGGGGTTCCTAACCCCAGCGAAGTTCAAGCCTCCTACAGTGACTCCTAAGTATGATGGCAGCACTAACCCTGTGCACCATATCGAGATGTATCAGTCGGCAGCGGACATCTACTCGATACCCGATGAGATGAAGTGCAGGGCCTTATCAGGGACATTGATAGGGGCAGCTCATAGTTGGTTTACCTCCCTTCCGAAGAACTCAATTGAGAACTTCAAAGGCCTGGCTGAGCAGTTCATCCACAACTTCTGCTTTGGGGTAAGACCCCAAAAGAAGACTACCCACCTCCTGTACGTCAAACAGGCTAAGGGTGAAAGCCTAAGAGACTACATAGCAAGATTCAACAAGGAGAAGTTGGAGGTGGAGGACTACGAAGAGAGCATAGCCATGACCGCCCTTATAGGAGGACTCCAGAAGGGGAAGCTATTGTGGAAGCTGGCGGAAGACCCCCCTAGGTCCATGGCGGAGCTGCTGGCCACTGCAGGGAAAGTGATGAATGCGGAAGAGGCAATGGCCGCCAAATATGAGGAGGAGAACCGCAGTGGCCCTGGAAGGTCCCAAAGCAAGAAAGAGGGGAAGAAGAGGTCAGGGGATGACAAGTTTGCTCATTGCACTCCTCTGACTGTGAGCTGTGAACACATCCTTAATGAGATTAAGACTGACCGGACTCTGAGGTGGCCAGAGAAGCTGAAGGCCCCACCACATAAGAGGAACAAAAGCCTCTGGTGTGAGTTCCATCAGGATCACGGTCATGTCACAGATAGATACTTCGCTCTAAAGGATGAGATTGAGAAGATGCTGAAATTCGGGAAGCTGAGAAAGTATGTGGATGGCAAGGCCCCAAAGGGTGGAAGAGAAGACCCTAAGAAGAGAAGAAATGACAGGTGCCATGGCGATGTCTCGGCTAGAAGGCATGATGATTCAGAGGGTGATGATGGAGATGACCCGAATCTCCCGACAAAGGATGACAACACCCCGGTGAAGAGGGTCAAAATGATCTCCTTTGGTGTTAGCACCATATGTGGGGGATTCGCAGGAGGTGGCTCTGAGGTAGCCGATAGGAAGGCTCATGTAGCGGAGGCCAAGTCAGTGGCCAAGCCTGAGGTTGTGAATCTAACGTCTTTTGACGCAGTGCAAAAGAGGAAGAAGGTGGACATGGACACCCTCGCAGTGGGGTTCTCCAGACTCGACTTCAAGGGCATCTTAGCCCCCCATGATGACCCTTTAGTCATAACAACAAGGGTGCATGGGTGCGATGTAGGGAGAATCCTCATAGATGGGGGAAGCTCAGCAGATGTGATGTGATGTTCTGGCCTTATTTCAAGAGCTTGGGTCTTAGCAGGGCAATGCTGGTTCCTTACCATCACCCATTGATAGGCTTCACTGGTGAGAAGGTGCACCCATTGGGCATGTATGAAATGGATGTACGGATGGGAGATGAATGGCCTAAGAGGATGACCAAGAAGATCAACTTTTTTATTATGGATGAAAATGTCTTCTCGGCCTATAACCTCATCATCGGAAGAGTGGCCCTCAAAGAGTTTGAAGCCGTGCCGTCAACGGTCCATCAGATGCTAAAATTCCCGACTCCTTATGGAGTAGGAGAAGTGCAAGGGGACCAGACCACGGAGCGGGAGTGTTACTTCAACTCGGCCGAAGAGAGAGAGACCAGACCCTTGCATTGACACTCTAGACCCGAGAGATGAAACAAAATTGAAGAAGGGCGAGGCCGCGGAAGGGGTAGAATCCATCGTCCTCAATGAGGATGAGCCAGAAAAAACCGTCTAGGTCGGCAAGGCCCTAGAGCCAAGGATCAAGGAAGAGCTGATAAACTTCCTCAGGAGGAGGCAGAGTGTCTTCGCATGGAGTCACGCAGACATGCCTGGTATCGACCCTGAGATCATGACCCACAAGCTCAACGTGGACAGAGATGCCAGGCCTATCAAGCAGAGGCGAAGAGTTTACTCCAGGGAGAAGTATGAGGTCATCCGGGAAGAGGTGAAAAAGTTGGAAGAGGTCGAGTTCATAAGAGAGGTTACCTATCCGGAGTGGCTTTCAAATGCAGTCATCGTGCCTAAGGCCAATGGAAAGTGGCAAATGTGTAGATTTCACAGACCTAAACAAGTCTTGCCCGAAGGACAGCTATCCCTTACCTAGGATAGACCAGATGGTGGATGAAACGGCAGGGCACGAGCTCATGAGTTTCATGGTTGCTTATTCAGGTTATAACCAAATCTTCATGGATGCCGAAGACTCTGAGAAGACAGCCTTCATTACTGACAAGGGGACGTACTGTTACAAGGTGATGCCCTTTGGTCTGAAAAATGCGGGGGCAACGTATCAACGTCTTGTCAATAAGATGTTCGAGGAGCAGATAGGTAAGACCATAGAGGTGTATGTGGACGATATGCTAACGAAGAGCCTAAAAGCGTGTACTCACGTAGCAGACCTTGAGAAGACCTTTGATGTCATGGACTCGTACAGAATGAAGCTCAACCCAGCGAAGTGTGTCTTCGGGGTAGGAGCCGGGAAGTTCCTGGGGTTTATCGTTAATCAGAGGGGGATTGAAGCAAACCCTGAGAAAATCAAGGCCTTGCTCGACATGAAGACTCCTAGGAGTATCAAGGATGTCCAGAGACTCACGGGAAGAGTGGCAGCCCTTAACGGGTTTGTTTCTAGGGCAACGGACAAATGTCTTCCGTTCTTTAAAGTTCTGAGAAAGGCCTTCCAGTGGGATGAAGAGTGTGAAAAAGCCTTTGACCAACTCAAGTCCTACTTAGGGTCTCCCTTGTTGCTATCTCAGCCCATCACGGGGGAGAGGTTGTTTGTGTATCTGGCAGTCTCTGAGTCAGCCATCAGCGCAGCCATCGTACAGGAAGAGGATGGAATCCAGATGCCTGTGTAATTCAACAGTAAGACCCTTCAAGGGTCTGAACAAAACTATCCCCGGATGGAGAAGTTGTCTTATGCCCTGATACATGCCTCAAGGAAGATTAAGCCTTACTTCCAAGCTCATTCCATGGTAGTCCTTACTGACTCCCCACTAAGGCAGGTTCTGCACAAACCAGAAAAGTCCGGAAGATTGATGACCTGGGCCATCGAGCTAGGAGAGTATGATCTTACCTACCAGCCCAGGATAGCCATCAAGGGGCAGGCCCTCGCAGACTTCGTCGCATAGTTCACTTGGGAAGAGGCCGATAGGGGTTTGGAAGAGGCCGAGACAGAGAAAGGTTCAGATGACGGCGAAGAGACGAGCCGTTATGTCTTCCGAGATTCGAAAGAGACTGCACCAAACGTCTTCCGAGGCCAAGAAGAGGTTATCCCAGGCAAAACCCGGAGCAGAGTAGAAGAGAACGAAGAGGATCGATACCTCTTCGAGAAAGGGGTCATGAGAGAAGGGGTCTTCTCTTCAGATGAATACGTGTGGAGCCTCTTCGTTGATGGCTCTTCCAGTGACAGTGGAAGCGGCGCAGGACTAATACTTTCGGCACCAGATGGCGCCAACATTGAATACGCCTTGAGATTCAACTTTCAAGCCTCAAACAATGAGTCTGAGTATGAGGCCATGATAGCAGGTCTCTTATTGGCAACAACTCTCCGAGTAAAGCGACTCCTGCTCCATAGTGACTCAAGGTTGGTGGTCAATCAAGTGGTGGGGGTATATGAGGCCAAAGACGAAAGGATGGCCAAGTAATTAAAGAAGGTAAGAGGGTTGCTAGAGTATTTTGAAGAGGCCAAACTGAAGAGAGTGCCTAGACTGAGTAACAATCACGCTGATGCATTGGCAAGGCTGGCCTCGGCAATGAAGACAGATTTGGGAAGGACCATCCCAATCGAGGTCTTAGGAAAGGCAAGCATCGGGGAAGACGAGGTATGTAGTCCTTGTCACAATGTGAACCAAGGGGACTCATGGATCGACCCGCTCGTCAAATACCTAAGAGAGGGGGTGCTACCTGAGTCCAAGCTGGAAAGAAGAAAGTTGAGATACAGGGCTGCCAAGTTCTCATTGGTAGGAGATGTCTTGTATAAAAAGGGGTTTCTCTTGCCCCTCCTCAGATGTCTTCATCCCATGGAAGTACCCCGGGTCTTACAGGAGGTTCATGAGGGTTCCTGCTCTAGCCACATAGGGGGAAGGCCCTTAGCCAAGAGGATCATCACTCAGGGATACTGGTGGCCCACCTTGTCTAAGGACGCTGCTGACTATGTGAAGAGGTGTGACAAATGTCAAAGGTTTGCCACAATCCCTCATCAACCCCATCAGGTTATGACTTCAATCTCTTCTATATGGCCATTTGCGGTATGGGGAATTGACTTAGTAGGACCTTTGCCAAGGGCAGTCAACAACTATAGATTCTTGATAGTTGCCATTGACTACTTTTCAAAGTGGGTAGAGGCAGAACCGATGATAACAATTACAGAGCAGAAGACCTTTCAGTTCATCTGGAAGAACATCATATGTAGATATGGCCTCCCAAACACGCTCATCTCGGATAATGGGACCCAGTTCAAGAACTCCTCCTTAGAGAAGTATTGCCAATGTGTGGGGATTAAACAGTTCTTCTCATCTCCTGGTCGACCTCAGGCAAATGGCCAGACCGAGATCACGAATAGAACTATCTTGGATGGAATCAAGAAGAGGTTAGAAGATGCGAAGGGGAGATGGATAGAAGAAGTCTACGCTGTGCTATGGGCTTACAGGACCACAGCAAGGACACCCACAGGAGAAACCCCATTTGTGCTGGCACATGGCTCAGAGGCTGTCATACCAACGAAAGTAGGACTACCAACTCATTGGATTCAGACCTACGATCCTGACAGCAATGGGGAAAAGAGGAGGCTAGACCTGGACCTTATTGAAGAGAGAAGAGAAGACGTAGAGGTTAGGAAAGCTGCTTACCAGCAGAGGGAAGAAAAATTCTACAACCAAAGGGTGAAATCAAGACCCATTGCAGTGGGAGATCTAGTGCTAAAGAAGACCCTACAGAAAGCAAACAAGCTACACCCAAACTGGTATGGCCCCTACAAAGTAACATAAGAGGTTGTTCCCGGCACTTACAGACTACAAAACCTAGAAGGAGAACCTTTCGCTAACCCATGGAATGCTGATCACCTCAAGAGATATTATATATGATGTCGTATAGAGTTTTATGTAAATGTACTATCTTACTGAGAAGAGGTTATTAATAAAGATCAGTTTCCATATCAGTTCTTGCTTCGTTTTTTAGACCAGAAACACCAAAAATTTATTGTGGGGCTAACCTCTTAGGTGATGACCTCAGACCCTCATAACATCACTCGGTGGTGACGAGGTCTGAGCTCAGACACCTTAGCCGAGGACCTCAGACTCTTAACATCATTAGTTTGGTGATATTATTCTGGGGCTAACCTCTTAGGTGATGACCTCAGACCCTCATAACATCACTCGGTGGTGACGAGGTCTGAGCTCAGACACCTTAGCAGAGGACCTCAGACTCTTAACATCATTAATTTGGTGATATTATTATGGGGATAACCTCTTAGGTGATGACCTCAGACCCTCATAACATCACTCGGTGGAGACGAGGTCTGAGCTCAGACACCCTAGCAGAGGACCTCAGACTCTTAACATCATTAATTTGGTGATATTATTATGGGGCTAACCTCTTAGGTGATGACCTCAGACCCTCATAACATCACTCGGTGGTGACGAGGTCTGAGCTCAGACACCTTAGCATAGGACCTCAGACTCTTAACATAATTAATTTGGTGATATTATTATGGGGCTAACCTCTTAGGTGATTACCTCAAACCCTCATAACATCACTCGGTGGTGACGAGGTCTGAGCTCAGACACATTAGCAGAGGACCTCAGAATCTTAACATCATTAATTTAGTGATATTATTATGGGGCTAACCTCTTAGGTGATGACCTCAGACCCTCATAACATCACTCGGTGGTGACGAGGTCTGAGCTCAGACACCTTAGCAGAGGACCTCAGACTCTTAACATCATTAATTTGGTGATATTATTATGGGGCTAACCTCTTAGGTGATGACCTCATACCCTCATAACATCACTCGGTGGTGACGAGGTCTGAGCTCAGACACCTTAGCAGAGGACCTCAGACTCTTAACATCATTAATTTGGTGATATTATTATGGGGCTAACCTCTTAGGTGATGACCTCAGACTCTCATAACATCACTCGGTGGTGAAGAGGTCTGAGCTCAGACACCTTAGCAGAGGACCCCAGACTCTTAACATCATTAATTTGGTGATATTATTATGGGGCTAACCTCTTAGGTGATGACCTCAGACCCTCATAACATCACTCGGTGGTGACGAGGTCTGAGCTCAGACACCTTAGCCGAGGACCTCAGACTCTTAACATCATTAATTTGGTGGTTTATTATAAGGATAACATCAGAGGTCATGACCTCAGACCCTCATAACATCACTCGGTGGTGACAAGGTCTGAGCTCAGACACCTTTCTAGATGACCTCTGACCCTTAACATCATTAATTTGGTGAAGTTGGTTATGAGAACAACATATTAGGTAATGACTTCAGAGCCTAATAACATTCAGAGGAATTAAGTAAAAAGAAGAGATTAAATAGCATTCAGAGGCATTCAAGGATCAAAATAAGAGTAGAGATTGCCATTCAGAAAAAGGAAGAGATCATATAGCATTCAGAGGTTACAAACAACCTTGTTCAGTTACAAGCTACAAGTTTAAAATTACAAGTTACAAAATACAAATTTGTTACAAGTTAAAGGTCGGAGGGGGGAGCATTGACAGTCTCGACTGGGTTGACTTGATCAGCATTGGTCACCTCAGCCACATCATCAGCAGGGTCAGTCCCTCCGAGATCAGTCCCTCCCAGAGTAGTAGTCTCACCAGGGGCAACAGCCTCGTCTTCTACCTCTTGCAGTGCTTGAGCAAATTGAGGGTCGGCAAAACCGAGACCCACAAAGTCGGAGGCCTTCAGGGTGCCGACCTCTTTCTCTCTGAACTCAACCCATTTAGTAATGGCCTTGATACCTCTTTCGAGGTATTCAAAGCCAAAACCCATGAACTCCTCTGAGCTTTTGTAGTCAGATATTATTTTCTCAGAGGCATCTATAAGGGCAGCCTTCACAGCCGCGTTGACCTTCTGCTGCAGCACGTCATCTTTGGCCTTCAGGGCATTAGCGTGATCTTGAACAAGCAGAGAGATGTCTTTGGCATGATCTTGCTCCAACCCCTTAACTTTATTTTCAGAGGTCTGTAGCTCTAACTTCAGACGGCCAACCTCGGCGTTCAGGGCGCTTTCAACCTTCTCGGCCTCCTGTCCCTTCTGGATGAGTGGAAATTTCCTCATAGCCCAGTTAGAAAGTTGATACATGGCAGTCACACCCTGCACAAATAATGAAGAGGTTAGGTGGGAGTAAAATCAGACGTTGCACTTAGAAAATTGACAAAGATACAATTCATACCTGGACGGCTCTGTGAAGGCCAAATTCAACCAGCAGAGAGGTGTCCATGGCTCAGTAAAAACGCTTGTCTGCCTCGGTCATAACAGAGGCAAGCGCATCCATGGCCAGTCTGCTATTGCCGACCACAGTGTCATTCAAGTTCAGCTGATCCAGACGAGCCGTCAAGGTGTCAGCCGAGATTGGGATCGCAGTGTCTGAGGCCTTCTTTTGTCTCGAGGCCGGCCTCTGATCCTCAAAGGCATGGACCTCTGGGGCCCTCTTCTTTGAAGCCTGGGATTTCGATGTAGTGGGAGCCGAAGGAGGAGCGTTCAGACCAGCCTTCTTTGCCATCCTTGCCAGACTCGAAGCTGCCATTTCCCACACCTCGTCTAGGATACCTGGTGGTCTCTCTGCAAAAGTTAAAAGATATGGGTCAGAAGTCAAACATGAATGATCAAGGGTTAAACTTGAAAAATAAAAATCCTTACCAAAGTCAACAAGAGGACTTCCACCTAGGCTCGTCCCCGAGAGATACTGAGGGGTCAGAAAGTGCTCAAACTTGACGAATAGACCATGTGCCCCTTGGTCTTGCAGGGCCTTCACCTTTTTGATATTCTGAAGACTCAGACCAGGATCGGCCCTTGCAGACATTGTGACCTTACCCCATCTGAGGGGTATCCTCGGCCCAAGTGTGGAAGAGGGAACAAATAAGCCAAATTCCCATGGCCCGGAAGCGAAGAAGTAGCGGGGCTTCCAATTGTGATTCGAGGTCTGAGTCACCTGGAGCATCTTCTTCTCAGGCCTCCGAGCCACAAAGTGATAGTAGCTCGGATGGTTTTTGGCCAAGGTTGGGACATAGCAACCAGCGAAGACCTGAACTGGGAGGTCAGAGTGGTGGACTGACCTCCACAAGATGATGGCCCCTATAATGACTCTCCAGGCATTGGGAGAGAGCTGCGAGGGGGCCAAGTTGATAAAAGAGAGGATGGATCTAATGATAGGATGAGTGGGTAGGCGAAATCCTAACTTAAACATGTGCTCATATAAGCAGATTTCTCCATCTCGGCCATGGTAGGCCCTCTCTTCCCTCAGGGGTCTCCTTAATTTGATTGAGGGACTGATGGAGTATAAATATCTGAAATGCAAAAGATCCACTTCAGTGACTGTGCTCTCGAACTCGGCTGCTTCAGAGATGTCAACATCACTTTCAGCATCCTCATCATCGTCAGGCTCAATGTCGGCTGGAGCAGACGTAGATGGGTGACCAGGGAACCTCTGAGCGAACTCAGCCCCTGTAACGGCCGACAGAGGGATGGCATCAAGAATGGGTGGCACAGCCACACTTGGCTCAACAAGTTCAACCTCTGAAGAAGAATCTGAGGTGCTTAAGCCACTTTGGGATGAGGCTCGGCTGGATACCTCGGCCTGGTCAGGGGCCTGACCAGGCCGAGGCGCAAAATCCATGGCTTCTTGGAAAGAGTCCACAGACATGGGGTCTGAGGTGGAAGACTCAGACTCAGACATCTGTAATGGGTTGGCAGAGACGTCTTTCTGATAGAAGTTCTCAGGAGGATCAGGATATACCACCTTGAGAGGTGGGGGAAAGATAGGTCTAACAGGAAGCTCCTGTGACCTACGAGCTTCCTCTTGAGCTCTCTCTATTTGCCTAATCTTTTCTAAGGTTTTCTCTCTAAGAGAAGGGAAGCCCTCAAGAAGCTGGTACAGGGGTCTGAGCATCAGAGGACGAGCCAAAACTTGGGACGACCCTAAACTTTGGGAAAAACTCCTAAATCTACAAACACGTTTGGCTTATAAAATGAAGGGGTTTAAAGATCAAACTTAGGAATTTCAAGAAAACGCAGTTCGCCGGAATTAATGAAGCTCGCCGGAAAACTCAAGAACACGCCGGAAAATGCAAACCAAAATACCAGAAGCAAAGGAAATGGAAAGGGAGAAGTACCTGAAGATGAATCGATGGATGAAACGAAGAGAACTCGTAAGAAAACCAGGGGAAATCCTCTGCAGAAGGGCGTTGAGTGGAGGAGCTTAGAGAGAGAAAATCGCAGGTACTTTGCATGCGCGGGAAACGAAATGAAGAAGAAGAAAGAGAAAGGAAGGGTTTAAACCCTTAAGTACTTGGGCACACTTACCAAGGCCCATCATTGCCTTGGGAAACCCAAGGGACAACTGACAGCACACGCCAGCCAAATTTGCACGCTCTAGCTTGGGACAGATGTCATACAGGTGTTAACTTGGGACGGACAAGCCTCGGAGGGAATGTAATCCCCTAGCCACTCGCTCTCGCATATGACTAAGGGATGGGGGATGATTGATATGCCCCAAGTGCAACCTCGGCCCAAAGACACCAACCTCAGCCGAGATGATGGCCGAGACATTAATAGACCCCATGTAGGCCATGGGCCCACGATATCATCCCTTGGCCAGACCAACCTCGGCCCAGGCCGACACTACCATATACACTTGAATGGACACTACGCGCATCGCAGGCATCAACAACATCCTCATGTACCTGGGTATAGAAACCTCGGCCAAGAGTAGGCCGAGGTGACAGGGAGCCTTGATAACCTTCAACATGGAACCAGTCCTATCTCGGCTTGGGCCGAGGTGACAAGAAGCATTAGTAATCATCAGCATGCTATATGTCCAACCTCGGCTCGGGCCGACCCCACCATATGTCTCGGCTGAGATAAGGCTTAGACTCCTTATGACACATCTCGAATGGAATGAACATCAAGCCTTTATAGCTCGGCCTCTCCCAGGTCGAGGTCATCCACCAATATGACTGCCGAGCATCTGTTGAACATTTGGATAAGGACACCTAGGCACAAATCAGTTGTAACAAGATTATTCTCCACATGTGGGGAGAATATTTCATCATCATTACTTACATGTGGCAGTGACAGATGGCACTCCCCCGTTAGTGAGGTTACTACACACATGCTCATTACAAGCATGGGGGGTACATTACACCCCCTAGGCACTATATATAGGGATCATCCTCTACCTTGCAAAAGGATCCCAGTTATTCAACCCTAGCTAAAACTCTGTCTAAATCTACAGTAGAGAGAGAAAGCTTGAGAGATTGTATCCATGGCCATTAGTGCCTTCATTCAGTGATATTGCTCACACACTCACAGTGGACGTAGGCCAGATTGGCTAAACCACTTATATTCCGATGTTGATTCCTCATATCCTCATATCCTCATCTCCTTCTACTATCTCTTTATATAGCTGTGCTGCCATTGTTATTCATATATTGAGCTTGGAAACACCTTATCCGGTGGTGCTGGTTCTTAGCATCATCATCAGCCTTATAAGAATGGCCTACGTCCACTGTTATGTTATTGCTGAGTGTTTTGGGAATTCTCGATTACAAGTTCAATCAAGAAATTTCGGTCCCCCTACAATGAGGATTATACAATGTATTTATAGCCCTGAGGCTGTAATGTGAAAGGGTAATACATTAAATGATGTACATATGAAAGGGTGATACATTGAATGCCCCTTAAGCGTGTGCGTCTGAATGATAAGCATTTAATGAATAGTCAAACTTTTGGTTATCCTGCTATTAAAGCTTTGTTCGAGGTGCAGCTCGGACCGCCTGAGTTGCTCGGACCGCCTAAGCTTCTCGGTGTTTATGAGTTGCTCGGGGAATTCTTGTTCCTCGGAGCGTCTGAGTTCCCCGGGGAAGTAGTGTTCCTCTTTGTATTCTTGTTCCTCGGAGCGTGTGAGTTCCTCGGAAGTATTTATTGTTGTCATGTAGATTGCCACGTGTCATCATTCAATTGAGCCATGTCAGCAGACTAAATTTGGTATCAATAGAAGCCCCCAATGTTTCATAGTTCAAAATTTGAGGAGTATGGAACATTCTTTCTCGGAATATGGTAGCTTTAAATGGCCTTCCTGATTTTTAAATAAACGAGACAAAGAATTTTAAAGTGGTTCAGCCTTATGAGAATTGCCTACGTCCATTGTTATGTTATTGCTGAGTGTTTTGGGAATTCTCGATTACAAGTTCTATCAAGAAATTCCGGTCCCCCTACAATGAGGATTGTACAATGTATTTATAGCCCTGAGGCTATAATGTGAAAGGGTAATACATTAAATGATGTACATATGAAAGGGTGATACATTCAATGCCCCTTAAGCGTGTCCGTCTGAATGATAAGCATTTAATGAATAGTCAAACTGTTGGTTATCCTTCTATTAAAGCTTTGTTCGAGGTGCAGCTCGGACCGCCTAAGTTGCTCGGACCGCCTAAGCTTCTCGGTGTTTATGAGTTCCTCGGGGAATTCTTATTTCTCGGAGTGTCGGAGTTCCTGGGAGCGTCTTAGTTCCTCGGGGAAGTAGTGTTCCTCGTTGTATTCTTGTTCCTCGGAGCGTGTGAGTTTCTCGGAATATTTATTATTGCCATGTAGATTGCCACGTGTCATCATTCAATTGAGCCATGTTAGCAGACTAAATTTAGTATCAACAGAAGCCCCCAATGTTTCATAGTTCGAAATTTGAGGAGTATGGAACATTCTTTCTCGGAATATGGTAACTTTAAATGGTCTTCCTGATTTTTAAATAAAGAAGACAAAGAATTTTAAAGTGGTTCAGCGTTATAAGAATGGCCTACGTCCACTGTTATGTTATTGCTGAGTGTTTTGGAAATTCTCGATTACAAGTTCTATCAAGAAATTCCAGCCCCCCTACAATGAAGATTGTACAATGTATCTATAGCCCTGAGACTGTCATGTGAAAGGGTAATACATTAAATGATGTACATATGAAAGGGTGATACATTCAATGCCCCTTAAGCGTGTGCGTCTGAATGATAAGCATTTAATGAATAGTCAAACTGTTGGTTATCCTGCTATTAAAGCTTTATTCGAGGTGCAGCTCGGACCGCCTGAGTTCCTCGGACCGCCTAAGCTTCTCGGTGTTTATGAGTTCCTCGGGGAATTCTGGTTCCTCGGAGCGTTTGAGTTCCTCGGAGCGTCTGAGTTCCTCGGGGAAGTAGTGTTCCTCGTTGTATTCTTGTTCCTTGGAGCGTGTGAGCAGAAGTATTTATTATTGCCATGTAGATTGCCACGTGTCATCATTCAATTGAGCCATGTCAGCAGACTAAATTTGGTATCAATAGAAGCCCCCAATGTTTCATAGTTCAAAATTTGAGGAGTATGGAACATTCTTTCTCAGAATATTGTAGCTTTAAATGGTCTTCCTGATTTTTAAATAAATGAGACAAAGAATTTTAAAGTGGTTCAGCCTTATAAGAATGGCCTACGTCCACTGTTATGTTATTGCTGAGTGTTTTGGGAATTATCGATTACAAGTTCTATCAAGAAATTCCGGTCCCCCTACAATGAGGATTGTACAATGTATTTATAGCCCTGAGGCTGTAATGTGAAAGGGTAATACATTAAATGGTGTACATATGAAAGGGTGATACATTCAATACCCCTTAAGCGTGTGCGTCTGAATGATAAGCAATTAATGAATAGTGAAACTATTGGTTATCCTGCTATTAAAGCTTTTTTCGAGGTGCAGCTCGGACCGCCTGAGTTGCTCGGACCGCCTAAGCTTCTTGGTGTTTATGAGTTCCTCGGGGAATTCTTGTTCCTCGGAGCGTTTGAGTTCCTCGGGGAAGTAGTGTTCCTCGTTGTATTCTTTTTCCTCAGAGCGTGTGAGTTCCTCGGAAGTATTTATTGTTGCCATGTAGATTGCCACGTGTCATCATTCAATTTAACCATGTCAGCGGACTGAATTTGGTATCAACAGAAGCTCCCAATGTTTCATAGTTTGAAATTTGAGGAGTATGGAACATTCTTTCTCGGAATATGGTAGCTTTAAATGGTCTCCCTGATTTTTAGGAGTGTTTCCCTTGTATTTATTTCTCCTTCCAAATTCGTAGAATCAGTCTTTTTTGAATTTCTATGCCTGCTTCGATTCCCGCGGCCCTTTTCATCTTTTTAGCCGCCGATAACGTAATCGTCTCTTTTTGTAATCATTACTTTTCCTTTTCCCAAGGTAGAGTATTTAAACGCTGCAGAAAATCCCATCATCTTCTAATTTTTCAAATTTGTATCTTCGAGTTTTTCGTCGTCTCTTTCTGTCCTGTGTGTTCATCTCTTCCATCGTTCGTTGTCATCAGATCCACTCTTTTTCTGTAAGATTTTCTTCCTTCTTCTTCATTTCTTTTATTCATCATGGTTTACCCTGTTGAATCTCTTGATAAGTTTCGCTCTGATTTTTCCATTCCCTCTTGGTCATTTTGGAAGAGCTTTCTGAGCCTTCTGATTATTTCCGTTTGGCTGAGGGACATTGGTTCCCCAGTCTCTTTATTGCTGAGTGTGGATTTTCTTTTCCACCTAATCCCTTGTGTCTAAAATTTTGTCAATATTTTGACGTTGTTCCTGTAAGAATAGCCCCCAATACATTGGTCGAAACTATTTCTGTTCCCCCGAGGAAGCTGAAGAAGAGCTCCTCGGTCAATTTGGCTGAAACCATTGCTCAGCCCCCAACTACTGGAACTGGGGTTCCTACTTTTGTTCCTCCGAGCTCTGCCATGAGCTCAGTAAAGTCTTGGATCATTACTGAGGTCCAAGTTACTGAAGAAAACCTTACTCGGGATATGGTCACTTTGTTAGCTGCTCGCCATATTGCCTCTGTAAGTCTCATTACTTTGAACTTTTCATCTTTCCTTTGTCATTTTTGTTTCTGACTTGATTTTATTTTCTTTTCACAGTTGGTGAGCTGCATTAATATAATTGTGAAGAAGGATGAAGCAATTAAAGCTTCATGCTCCTCGTCCAGTGTGGAGGGAGCTCTGGAAGAAGCTATCAAGTCTTTGGACGATTCTTGCCAAAAATATGCCACTGACAAGGATGTCTGGGAGAAAAATCTTGTCTCCACCGAGAAAGAAAAAGCTCAGGCTGTTGAAGTCTCCAAAGAGTTGGAGAAAAAAATGAATGCCCTGGAGAAGGCATATAAAGAGCTCGAAGAGAAGCTCAAAACTGCTGGGGAGCTTGAAGATAAGCTCAGGGTTGCTGAGGAAAAGTTGTGCCAACTTCAGGAAGTAAGTCGGCAGAAGGAGGAGGTTGAAAATAAATTGAAGACTGCTGAAAACCTTCTGTCCGAGAAGGTTTCCTTGGAGAAGACCAAGAGGAAAATGGCTGTGAAGAAGTCCTTCAGTGCTGGCTGGGACAAAGGGTGGAACAAGGGGTTGGCTGCCATGATGTCACAAGTTGAATATGGCAGCCTAAAATACTTCCGAGATGGATGGGCCGCAGCTCTTCAGGAGATGAAGGTTGATGAATCTTCTGAGCTCTTCCAGCAACACATTCCTGGTCCCCCTCCCACTCCTGAAGATGAAGAAGAGGACGAAGCTTCCTCCGAAGAGTCTTCAATGGTGATGGGAGATCATCCCCCAGCCTGCTACCGAGGAACCTCAGCAAATCATTACTTCTTTCGAGCAACTGCTGACGCTCCCCGAGCAACACATAACTCCCTCCGAGCAACCTACTTCCGCGTCCCAGCCTCCCGATAAGGTTTTGGGAGACAAGGAAAAGGTGTAGAGTTGTTCGGGTTTATCTTTATATTTTTCTTTTGTCAATTGTAACCCAAAACATGTAACTCTGAACTTTACGATCTAATAAAACTTGGACTTTTTTGCATATTGTTGTCTATCTTCTATTCATACTCTGCTTGTACTTCTTATTGATTATTGCTTTTTCTTTCTCTGCTAGTTTCTGGCCAGGATGGAATTGTTATCTGCCCATGATACAAAGCTGCGGCGACAATGTAATGAATACTTTAAGGCTGGTCACACAGACCTGAGTGCAGCACAAGTTGTCGACATCCTCAGCCAAGATGCTTCAGAACAGGCAGTTGAAGCATATCAATATCTGAAGTGTCTACTTGATCGAGCAGTGGCCAATAATGTGGCCTATTATGATATGATCGAGGATCTCCAAGACACCCTCGAAGACCTTCAGCTATAATATAAAGAATCCACTGCCCTGTTGCATGAGGTGTATGAGAAGAAGTACCAGTAAATTGTTGCCGACAAGGGCTACGAGAAGATTTTTGCTGGGTACGATGTGAGGGAGAGAACTCTGAGGGGTGAGGTTGAGGAGTGCAGACAAATTACCGAATTACTAAAGCAAGAAAACAACAACTTGCAAAGGGAGCTGTCAGAGTTGAAGTCTGCAGCTTCCACTTCAAAAGCCTTGATCCCAGTGATTGATGAGGGATTCTCGTTCTTAAAAGTCGAGAACTCCAACTTGAGGGACGAGTTGGAAACCTTGAAAAGGTCTGACCCTTCTTCTTCTTCTCGGGAACGAGCAAGAGCTCCTCGTATTCCTGTCGAGGAACAAAGGACTCAGTCTGCCCTAGAGAACTAGGCCTTTCAGTTAATGGCGAAGAACCAGGCGTTGGCTGAAATGTCAAAGAAGATCAGGGACTTGGAAGAGCAGCTGTCTGAGCAGAAATCTACCCTAGAGAACAAAGATCTCTTCGTCAAAAATCTCCACGAGCAGCTGGAAAGATTGACTTATCAGTTCCACAAACAACCCAGGGAATTCTGGATGGCTGGATACAACGAAGCTCTCTATCACTTGGACGATCGTATCCAGAATGTCAATAATGAGGGCTACAAGCAAGGTTGGCTGAATGCCTTAGGTGTGCTGAAACTCAAACAGGGTCAATACCTGTGGGACTACCATGATCCCGGGCCTCTCGACTTACCTGTTCCACCATATAAATTAGATATGAGTTGGATCCCTGCTCGGGCCATTCCTCGGAGCTTGATTTCCAAATATCTCGGTGTCTACGATCTCCATTCAAATGTCGAGATATCTCGTCCAGAGAATCTATTAGATCGACCTTCTGTGATGAATGTCAGGATGTTAAAAGATTTGAACTTCATAAATTCTCCTCTTGCTTTAAATGATCCGCCCGCTGGCGAGGAACCTGTATCAAAAGCAGAGTGGAAAAGACCAGTAGAATAGGAATATTAATGTAATTAATTTGTATACATTTCCTTATCAATGTAATTTGTTTCGAATTTAATGAAAGACTTTCATTTTTGTTCGCAATCTTAATTGCTGTTGTCTTGTAATTATAAAATACTTTACATTTGTGCATGTGTATCTGTTAAAAAGATAATAATATTGTGTTATTTGTCGACCAACTTATTGTCGACCAACTTGTTGTCGAGTAGTCACTTGGTCAAAATAATATTTTGTTTCTCGACTAACTTAGTAATAATTAAAAAGTTACGAGTATAAAAAAATATTGCTCGATCACTTAATAATAAAGTTTTGTTTCTCGACCAACTTAGCAATAAAGTAACGAGTATAAAAAATGTTGCTCGATCACTTAATAATAAAGTTACGAGTATAAAAAAATGTTGCTCGATCACTTAATAATAAAGTTATGAGTATAAAAAATGTTTAAAATGTTTCCAACCCACTAAGGTCGTTAAATTCTCCATGTCGACTAACTACAGTTAACTGGTTTTTATCCCCGACCAGCCATAGTTAGTAGATTTTTCTCTTAAATGTTTCCGACCAACCAAGGTCGTTAAATTTTCGTTGTTGACCAACTACAGTTGGTGGGTTTTTATCCCCGACCAGCCATAGTTAGTCTTTTTGAAATAATTTTACCTCCCGACCAACTCAAGTTGGCATTTTCTAGAATATATTAATTTCATAAGTTGGCATTTTTAGGAATACATTTATTTCCCGAGAAACATATAGTTTTATTTCCCTTAGGAATACAAATTTTACTTCCCAGAGGAATACAAGTAGCTTTACTTCCCGGAGGAATATAGGTAGCTTTACTTCCCGGAGGAATATAGGTAGCTTTACTTCCCGGAGGAATATTGGTAGCTTTACTTCCCGGAGGAATATAGATAGCTTTACTTCCCGGAGGAATATTGGTAGCTTTAGTTCCCGGAGGAATATAGGTTTCTCGACGAACCTTAGTTGGCGTTTTCGAGAAAAAATTTGAGTAGCCTGAGCTTTGCCGAGTTTTGCCGAGTAGTGTGTAGCACTAGTATTCCCAGAAAAACTTTCAATAAAAAGAAAGAATTCGGTAGAATATCTTCATTTTATTCATCACTGATAATACTTGTGTAGGTGCTCTGCGTTCCATACATTCTTAAACTCCTCCCCTTCTAAAGTTGCTATTCGGTAAGTTCCTGGTCGAACAACTTCTGTAACTCGGTATGGTCCATGCCAGTTTGCCTCCAGCTTATTGTGCTTTTTAATTACTTTCTTCAGCACATAGTCTCCTTCTTTCAGGTCGTACTTCTTCACCCTCTTGTTATAGAACAAAGTTGTTCACTGCTGGTAGGCAGCATTTCTAATGGCTGCTTCTTCTCTAACTTCCTCGAGCATGCTTAAATCCAATCTTCTCATTAAGTCACTGACAGGGGAATTGAAATTCAATACCCTGTGTGTGGGGAGGCCCAACTCGGCAGGTATAACATCTTCACTTCCAAACGCCAGCATATATGGTGATTCTCCAGTTGCTACTCGGGGAGTAGTTCGGTAAGCCCATAGTACTGATTGTAGCTCGTTGATCCAGTTTACTTTCACATCATTCAGTCTTTTCTTCAAACCATTTAGCAGCGTTCTGTTTGTCACCTCAGTTTCTCAATTGCTTTGAGGATGGCCTAATGCTGAGTGGATCTTCAAAATGTTTGACTGATGGCAATAGGCAGCGAACTCCTCGTTATCAAATTGTGTTCCATGGTCTGTGATGAAAGCATGAGGAAGACCATATCGACAAATGATGTTCTTCCAAACAAATTGGTACACCTTCTCATACGTAATATCAATGAGTGGCTCATCTTCTAACCACTTAGTAAAATAATCCACTGCGACGAAGAGGTATTTGAACCTTCCTCGGGTCGTTGGTAGTGTCCCAACCAAATCAATTCCCCACATGGCAAATGGCCAAGGGGAAGTTATGGTTGTCAACAATGCTTGTGGAGTTCTTCGAATGGAGGAAAAGCGCTGGCACTTGTCACATTTCTTGGCATAGGCTATACAATCAACTCTCATTGTCGGCCAGTAGTATCCCTGCGTCATCATCCTTCGCAAGAGTGTCCGACCTGCTACATGTTCTCCACAGGACCCTTCATGGACCTCTTCAATCAATTCTTTCACCTCGGAGGGATGTACACATCTCTGCAAACCTACCATAATTCCTCGTCTATAAAGAATACCGTTAGTTAATACATACCGAGCAACTTTAAACTTTAATTTCTTGGCTGCGAGCTTGTCAATTGGTAATTCTCCCTCCTCAATATACGCCCTGATGGGATCCATCCAAGATGGTCCTAAATCAAGGGTGATAAAGTTCATCGTCAGATCTTCATCTATACTCCGACCAGCTAAAACTTCAATTGGGATTATTCGTCGTAGCTCGGTGCGAGTAGCTGATGCTAGTCGAGCTAGGGCGTCTGCTCTCGCATTCTCCATTCTCGGCATTCTGACCAGCTGAATAGCAATAAATTCTGACACCAGCTCCTTTGCCTTTGCATGATATCTGATCATTAATTCTCCTTTGATTGTATATACTCCCAACATTTGATTTACAATCAATTGAGAATCACTGAAGACAATAACCTGCTGTGCCTCCATAATTTTTGCAAAATGAAGACCTGCAATCATGGCCTCATACTCAGCCTCATTATTGGAAGCTTTGAATTGGAAACGTAGGGCGTATTCCATGTTGACATCGTTCGGAGTGCTCAAAACTATCCCTGCACCACATCCCGCAGTACAAGATGAGCCATCTATATATAGCCTCTATATAGTTAACTCGTCTTCAAATTTCTGATCTGACAGAGTTCCTTGATGAAATATTTGTTGCTTCCTTTCATCCTCCCCTGATATTTCTTGCTCCTCGTCGATCATCCTTTCTTGCCCTTTTACCAACCGGAGTTGGTCTGAGCTCGAATTTGATGATCCTGTAACATCTACTTGCTCTTTTACCAACCGGAGTTGGTCCGAGCTAGTATTTGTTGGTCCTGTAACATCCACAGGTTGATCAGCGAGCAACTTTTGCTCCTCGGGGGTATCTGGATAGGTGAACTCTGCTATAAAATCTGCTACAGCCTTCCCTTTTAGCGATGCTCTGGGTTCATAAACTATGTCATATTCACCGAGCTCTATTGCCCAATACATCAATCTCCCTGATTTTTCTGGTTTATGAAGGGCTTGTCTCAATGGCATATCAGTATATACTACTATAGTATGAGCCTGGAAGTATGGCCTCATTCTCCTACTCGCCTCAATCAGCGCCAGTGCTAACTTTTCCAGCCTTGGATATCTGATCTCTGCTCCTCGAAAGGCTTTACTTGTGTAGTAGATTGGTTTTTGTACTCCATTCTCCACTCTTATCAACGCCGAGCTAACTGCATTCTCCGATACTGCTAGATACAAGTACAATTTTTCTCCCATCACCGGCCTGGACAACAGTGGAGGTGCTCCCAAGTATTTCTTCAAATCTTGAAAAGCCTTCTCACATTCTTCATTCCACTCAAAAGTCTTTCGGAGTGTCTTGAAGAATGGGAGACATCTATCAGTTGCTCGTAATATAAATCTGTTGAGTGTTGCTACTCGTCCTGTAAGACTTTGCACCTCTTTCTTCGTCGTTGGAGATCGCAGCCCTGGCAGAGCTTTGATCTTTTCAGGATTTTCCTCAATGACTCATTGATTGACAATGTATCCGAGAAACATGCCTTCTCGTACTCCAAATATGAACTTCGTCGGGTTCAGCTTCATTTGGTATTTATCCAGTTGATCAAAAGTCTGACTTAAGTCAACTAGATGATCGACAGCTTTCTTGCTCTTTGTCAGCATATCGTCAACATAGACTTCCATATTGTAGCTGATTTGTTCAGCAAAAACCTTGTTCATCAGCCGCTGATATGTCACACCTGCATTTTTCAAACCAAAAGGCATAACATTATGACAATAAGTTCCCCTAGGGGTAATGAAAGAAGTACTTTCCCTATCTTCAGGTTTCATTTTAATCTGATTGTAGCCGGAATAAGCATCCATGAAGGTCAGCAGCTCGTGTCCTGAGGTAGCATCTACCAGTTGATCAATTCGGGGCAATGGAAAGTGATCCTTTGGGCATTCTTTTTTGAGGTCGGTGAAGTCTACACACATCCTCCACTTGTTGTTTTTCTTCTTTACCATCACCACATTGGCTAACTAGTCTGGATATTTAACATCTTTAATGAAACAAGATTTCCGGAGCTTCTCGACTTCCTCCTGTATGGCTTTATTCTTCTCGGGGCTGAACACTCTTCTTCTCTGCTTCACTGGCTTGTTCTCCTTATTCAAATTGAGCTCGTGACATAATAAGTTTGGGTCTATCCCAGGCATATCCTCATGACTCCACACAAAAGTTTGTTTTCTGCTTCTTAGGAAAGTTATCAATTCCTGTTTTAGTGAGGCTTCCAATGATGAACCTATTTGAGTAGTTCATTCGGGGTGCTCGTCGTCCAGAATGATGTTTTCAGTAGCTTCCACCACTTGACCCTTCACGAGTTGTGACTCATCTCTAGGATCCAATGTTTCAATTTCTGCACCTTTATCCACTTGATAGGTAGTAGTCTTTCTCTTTGATTCTTCCAGTTCCTCTTGCTCGGGGGATGAATAATAGCATTCCCGAGCTACTTTCTGATCACCTTTCACAACTCCTACTCCAAAATTTGTTGGAAATTTTAAGCACTGATGCACTGTAGATGGTACAGCCTCGAACTTCTTCAATCCTACTCTTCCCATGATGATATTGTATGATGATTGAACATTCTTATCCATCACGAAGAAACGTATTCTTTCTGTTCGACAAGCAGGCCACGTACCAATGAATATATCCAACTTGATCGTCCCAAGTGGAAATACTTTCTCGCCAGCAAAACCGATGAGGGGTCTATGATAAGGCTCCAATTGAGATAGCTTTAGATTTAAACTATCGAAGCACGAGTAGAACATGATATCTGTTGAGCTACCATTGTCGACCAGTACTCTTGAAAACATTACTTCCTTCATTATCATCTTGATCACCAATGGGTCATCATGAGGATACAAAACACCTACGAGGTCATTCTTTGAAAAACTAATGACCAATTTCTCTCTATTCAACTTTCTCGGACGATCCTCCTCAGCTAGGTTTATTCGTTGAACGTATGAGCAAGCTTGAGCCTCACAAAGGTAAGCTTTTCTTTCTGCAGTAAGGTCTCCTCCTCCTGCATCTCCACCTGTAATAACATTACAATCAAATGACCCAAAGCGTATTGAAAATACCTCACGTTCTGGCTGCCTTGGTCTGTTGGGAAGATTGGGGTCGTCTTCTGGATCAACTTCATTATTTCTTTTCTTGTTCTCCTCTGCTCGACGAGGAGATCTAGACCTCTCTCTTGCTCGGTCGTTGTTTCTTCTTTCATTTCCACGATCAACATACTTTGACATCTTTCCTCGTCGAATGAGTGTTTGAATCTCATTTTGAAGAGCTATGCAATTCTTGGTCATATGGCCATGATCTTTATGGAACTCGCAATACTTTGCCTTATTCCTCTTGTCAGGGTCTGCCTTCATTTTCTATGGCCAGTTTAGTTCCTCGTTGTTCTTGATTTCTTCTAGAACATGGTTGATATCCTTCTTCAAAGGAGTATAATTATCATATTTCTTCATTACGTCCCATACCGACCTAGTTTTTGAATGTTTGTCATTACCATTGCTCTTATGCTCCTTCTTCTTAGCTTTATCACCTTCCACCTTGGTTTCTTTTGCATTCATGTTCTTCTTCGCAGCCATATCCTCCTCGGCATTCATAATCTTGGATGCTTTTCCCATCAGATCTGACATGGTTCTAGGAGGATCTTTGGCCAAAGTGTAGTACAACTTGTTGGGCAGTAGTCCACTCATCAAAGCAGTAATCGCTGTCTTCTCTTCATAATCAATGACTTCAAGCTTCTCGTTATTAAAATGAGTTATATAATCTCTGGTACTCTCACCAGCCTTTTGTCTAATACTTAACAAATGTGCTACTCATTTAACTGGCTTTGCCCCAAAATAGAAATTCCCAATAAATAACTCGGCTAGTTGAAGAAAAGTTGAAATCTTACCCCGAGGAAGATTATTATACCATATTTGAGCAGATCCAGTAAGAGTTCCCGAGAATGCTTTGCATCTCATCTCATCTGGAACATCATAGATGTCGGCAGCAGTTTGATATTATTCTATATGAAGAATAGGATCAGTCTTTCCATCATATTTGGGGGTCACAACGGGTGCTTTGAACTTTGACGGTGTTGGAAAATCTATAATATCCTGGACAAAAGGTGTTCCTCGAACAAATGTTCGTTGTAGAGGGTTCTTGGCCTTAGCCATTTCCCCTAATCTATCCTCCAGCCTCTGCATAGAACCTTTCCATGCATCATTCCCTTCCTCGGGCCTATTGGTTCGAGCAGCTAATCGGTTTGAAGTGGCTTCCTGGGATTTATCTTGACGAGCATCTGGTCACTCATAGGATCTATCTTGACGAACAGCTGGTCGCGACTGGGCAGATCCTTCCCTTAAATCTGATGATCATCGAAGACTCCTCGATACGACTTTAGGAGGACTTCTACTCCTTCTAAGTCCTAATCGATCAAAAGGTGATATCCTGCTTAACCTCTCTAGCGCACTAGTCCTTTCTGGAGAAAGAGTGATACGTTGTTCAGTATCTGTGGCTCTCACCGACGAATTTCGTCCAGGTTGATAAGAAAAATCTTCAGACTCTTCATTGCGATATGAATTAGTACGCCTAGTACGCGAAGAAGGTGCATGGGTATTTCTTTGAATACTCCGCAGTCCTGAATGGGTTGGTGCACCGCCATGGAGGGTTTGTATGAGTTGTCGCATTATTTCTTGCGTGACGGTCTGGCCCTGAGCCAGATTTGTCATTATTCCAGCCAGATCTGGAATATTTGGCAGAGCAGATGGATTTGGAGGGGTCCCAGCATTTCAATTGCTGGATTCTGGAATATCAGCCATTTGTGATGGATCACTTTTGGTGAAAACGATATTACCAGTTGTTTCCCACGGACGACGCCAATCTGTTGATGTAAAAAATTAGATCACTCTAATTATTCAATCACAGATAAATAAATGAGACAAAGAATTTTAAAGTGGTTCAGCCTTATAAGAATGGCCTACGTCCACTGTTATGTTATTGCTGAGTGTTTTGGGAATTCTCGATTACAAGTTCTATCAAGAAATTCCGGTCCCCCTATAATGAGGATTGTACAATGTATTTATAGCCGTGAGGCTGTAATGTGAAAGGGTAATACATTAAATGATGTACATATGAAAGGGTGATACATTCAATGCCCCTTAAGCATGTGCGTCTGAATGATAAGCATTTAATGAATAGTCAAACTGTTGGTTATCCTGCTATTAAAGCTTTGTTCGAGGTGCATCTCGGACCGCCTGAGTTGCTCAGACCGCCTAAGCTTCTCGATGTTTATGAGTTCCTCGGGGAATTCTTGTTCCTCGGAGCGTCTGAGTTCCTCGGGGAAGTAGTGTTCCTCGTTGTATTCTTGTTCCTCGGAGCGTGTGAGTTCCTCGGAAGTATTTATTATTGCCATGTAGATTGCCACATGTCATCATTCAATTGAGCCATGTCAGCAGACTAAATTTGGTATCAACACTAAGAAAAAATAAAGGCTCTTTTATCAAATTTCTCTACATTGCATTGTCCTTTCTTCATTCTCCAATAAATGTACCAATAAACAGAAGGAAGTAAAGTTAAATATGAATTGGACAAGAAAACTGGTCTCATCAAGGATTCTTTTCTTATGACAGTGTTTAAAAGCTTTCAGGTTTTTTGATTATACAATAAGGAGACTAGAGTACTTCAATTTATTTCTTTTAATCCATACGTTTATTATCTCATTGAAATCTTTTTATATAATGATTCCAATAAACACACATGTCGATTGCACATTTTATTTACGAGCCTAAGTTATGATTATATATCTAAATTATAATTATTATGATTATATGCCCAAATTACAATTTTTTAATACTTAAAGCACATCACACATTGGTCGTTTCAATATTGTTGTCTAAACATTATATGTCTGCTTAAGTGACACAACCTCATTCTGATTCCTAAACATCTACTACTTTCCAGTACATGGGATAAGCTAACTATTACACTTGGAATGACAACCGAATACAAAAAAATTTGATTTGCGATTACAATTTTATTCTTTGTTTAATGTCTGTACAACTGTCTAATTTTTCTGAAATACATAATTTCTATAATTAATGTTAATAAGTTCGATCATATAGTATTGCATAAATGGATCACATTACATCAATAGTGATGTTAACCTTTTGCATTAAGCATAAACTTAAAAAAATGTTAACAGATTGGGCATTCCAACAAACTATAGTTTAGGCATATATATTTTAAATTATATCACTTTATTTCTCAACATCACGTAATAATCTAAAATAACTATATATTTCTGATTTAATAAAATACACATTGACTTTAAACTATTTTGTAATATTCATTTTGACAGGTATTTACTGCCTCTTAACAATGAATGCGACCAAAGTTTACATTAACCTAGATATTCCAGAAGTCTCATCTTTCAAGGAAAGGTAACACATTACGATATATGTTTTATACCTATTTAATTTATAAATCTATATCATGCTACATTAACTTACGTCTATTTGCTTATCAGTATTTCAATGAGAAGTTTCGAGATCATCCAAATGGGGTCAAGTTCTGGTCATATAACAAAAATAAAAACAATAGATGAAATTTTGGCAATGACATCCAATTCTAACATGGAGGTATGTAAAATTATATACTTAATTCAATACATATACACTTTATTATCTACTAACATTACAGAATACAAAAAAAATCTTATACAACTACAGAGCCTATTCATTTCGTGCAAAGCCAAAATCATCGAGCTTCACACATAATATGGTTCGTACTACCTATATTGTTCGGATTGCAATAAAAAGTGTATACCATTATCTACAACATTTTGGTGCGACTATTGAAACATTGAACCCAAATTCCCTAAACGAAGGTACATAACACATTCTCATATATTTATTTAAAACATCTAATAACTTATTTTTTCCTTTAAACAAATATATCGATTGAGTGTTCAAGTTGAGGACACAATGGGTTCAACTACTCTCGCGATTTTCGATAAAGAAGTTGAGAATATTCTTCATATCCCTATTACGCAACTATGCAGTGTAGTCGAGAAGGTATTACCTCAAGTAAATTAATTTCTCATCATATTATATTATTCTTCTAAATTTACTCATTTTTTTCATATATAGGATCTTAGTCAAATGAAATCCCTACGGTTCTCAAAAAAATTATTGGAAAGACGTATGTCTTTAACATCAAGATTGATAAGTACAAATTTAAGCATCACAGCCATAGCTACGCGGTCACCAAATTTTCAAATGAAGACACATTGTTGGTGCATAAGTCCATCACCACAAATGAATCTTAAGTAAAAAAACTTCCTTAATATCTTATACTTAATTTCCATTCAATTAATTGTCCTTTACTCATCCACATCATCTATCAGGGCGCTAAACGATCAACAAGATTAATCCCAAGTCACTCAGATGATGAGATTGATCCAACACCAACATCAGAATATAAAAAATCGCAGTACATCGATATTGGGTAAGCAATTACTATTTCTTCCAACCATTAATCTAAACATAATTGTATCGATTATTATCATATCAAAAAATGATATTTATTTTGGAATGACGACAAAATGAACCCACCATAGACTTAGCTCATGCTCAAAATCACGTCATAATAATAATTTTATTAAAACTATAAACAATAAAATCATAGCGCCCGCCCATTGCGCGGGGATAAAACCTAGTCTAAAATTCAAAATGGTGTCTCCATCCGTATATGTGTCACTTGGCTTAACAAATAAGATGTAATTAATTCTCCCCATTCGTAAACGGTGTCTACGTCTTCCTCTAAAACGTTTCCTTTTCTCTTCTCTTATTCATTTGGACTGCACAATTAATTATCCCAACACTTTGAAAAACCTATCTCTCTCTACCGCTGTGATATCCCGCCTAATAAAATACCGGGTGATCAGTCCTATATCAAATTAAACAGGAATCTCATCTGGTTCACTCTTAGCATCGTTGTCAAAAAAAATTTAAACTTACTAACCACCTATTATTCAAAAGACATGGTGAATTTTTTTATCTTTTTATTAAACCTCACTAATAACATGTGAAAGAATATATATAATAAATCATACACGCAATCACTAAATCAAACACTACTGAAAATGAATATTTACAAATCATTGCCGAGAAAACCACTGGTTACAAAATCCAAATCACAAAAATATACACCACAAGAATAATAAAATGAGTTCATCATCTGGCTGGAACAAAAGTAATAACTAGGGAGACATGCCCAAGTGAATTAATAACTGCATCCTACTCTAGATATGAAATCACTGAAACGACTAACACAAAATCCTGCAACATTCACATATGTTGCAGCTGCGTAACCTTGTAATAAAACAATTCCGGCGTCCTTGTGGTTGGACACCTAAAAGGTTTTGAAAAATATTTTATAGGAAGGGTTTGAACCCAAAACACTTTGAAAAGATTTAGCAAGTGAATTTAATTGCAGTAAATTAAAATGCATGAATGCTCTTCATATTTAAGTTAGTGTCACAAACTCTCTTGAGAACCATCCCACCCCTCAACTAATATGCACGCCTAATGTACCTATATATGACCCATCTACCTAGGTATCCCGTAACTAGTCTTGTTATATATATATAAGAAAGCTACGGGGGTATATATGCTACAGATTCCATAATTCCATTATTGAATTAACTTATATTAATAATGGTTAGAGGAATTGGCACAAATTTCAGTTGAGAGACTGCATGCGGTTACTTTTTTTTAATAATGAAAAAGGAAAAGAAAGACTTCGTCCCACTCTCGAATAATGAAATCACCAAATGCTGCTAAAAAATACACTTTGGCCTAACAACACATTCCTTACCCGTTGTGCTCTGTCTGAGATAATGAGCAAGAGTCTCTCTCTCTCTCTCTCTCTCTCTCTCTCTCTCTCTCTATATATATATATATATATATATATATATATATATATATATATATATATATATATATATATATATATATATATATATATGTGATAAATTATAAATACCTATTTATCTCATTTAACTAAACCTTTGTTGAAGGAACCGTGTATTCAATTTACAATGTTAATATTTCAAAAGCCTAATTTCTAGTCCAACATCCCTACATGTGTATTGTATTGACTTTCTCATATGTTAAAACAAATGTTAATCAAATCTCATAATTAAAATACATCACTATGAAAACATTCTTTCTAAAATAGAATATTGGGAAACTGTCGATTATCGAAGTGAACACAAAACTATGTTCAACCAAAGTCTAAAATTTGGATACCACCTTCTAGGCAATGACAACCGGAATATGTGTTTTCATACAAATACTTTTCACAAATTGACATTTTAAAACAACTTTTATTTACATGTGAATATATCGATCCTACACAATGTAAATGCTTTATTGAGGACCAGTATCCATTAATACTACATTGTTATATCTTGTATACCCGTGTGGTGACAAAAATCACAACACAAATAATAATTGAAGAAAACAATTACCAAGAAAATAAGAACAACAAACAATCGCAATCACAACACAAGAACTTACAGGGAAGAGGTCTACTGTTTTTCTTATTAAGTAACTCTCGAGATAGTTTTTTATACACGCCCATATACCCTGGGCCAGGGGTACAATATATATTCAGTTGAGAGAGAGAGAGTGTTGGTAACCAACACATTAACCCAGTATCCTTTGAATATCTCATCCAAGATTTTTGGGGATGGACTCGGTCATATCCTTTTACTCTAACCGTCATTCAGGACTCATAATTTGGGTTGGGCACCTTTTATTATTAACTTGGGCTTGGTCGACTACTTTTATGGTCCTGGTCGAAAAAAGGGTACCCACAATTGCCCCTAAAAATTTTGGGGCCATAATTTGGGATCACAAATTTTAAATAACGTCTCTAGTCTTCCTCTGATGGCAGTGTTATTATTTTTAGAATTTATAAGGGCCTGAATCGCCATTTGTAGTAAATTTAGGCGGCAAATCTTCTTCAACTATCATGCACTATCATTGAGGGGTTTAAATCGAAGTGTTGGACGATTAACTTCGTCATTTAAACTTCTTATTTTCTCTCACTTTCAAACCATCTTTTTCTCTCAAGTTTTCTCTTTCTTTCGAGCTCGTTCTTCGTCATTCAAAAGATATTTCTTGCTCCTCGTCCTCATTCATCTGTGGTTTTTCATTGTCTCAATCTTGGTATTTGCTTCGTATGTACTCAGTCCTTTTTCTTTTTGTATTTCCTTTCGTCATTTTTTCCCTACTCTAGCTAGGGTTTTCTCATGATAAGGATAGACAATAAATCTATAATAGAATTTAGGAAATTTTACAATATCCCTGACTAGGTGGATATTGAGTGTGCCCATATTCCTCGTAATGTCCGTGACATTGAGGATGGACATTGGAATTATATTCTTCTGTTGTCTCGAAGGGGTTTAACTTTTCCCCCACATCGTCTGTTCTTGCATTTCTACCAGTATTTCGATATAATCCCAGGCCAGTGTTCTCCAAATGTTTGGAAAATTGTAAATGGAGTCCATAGAATAAACCAAATCTATGGTACTAACTTAGGACTTATTGAATTTTTCTTTTGTTATACCTTTTCTGGTACCAACTCTTATCTTCTTTATTTAAAAGTGAGGAGTCCAGATAGGGTGTTGGTAGTGAACCTACCTGATTCTCATAAGGACTACTGGTTTGAGCAATTTATTACTAGGAACTGGAAATTACCCCCCCCCAAGTAGGGGGAGCAATGTATAGGCGACCTTAGATCCCTACTTATGGGGAGGAATACATTGGTTGTTGTCCAATCTTGTTTTTTCTTTATTGGTACTCCAGTGTGTTCTTTCTCAAATATATCCTTCTCTTTTTTAGCGAAGTCCAAAAATCAAGAGCCTGCTCCTCACGAGATCCGTGTTGCTGAGTTGATCAAAGCTTGAAAGATAAGGAACTTTATTATAAAAGGTGTACATCCCAGGTCGACTGCCTTCTTATTTGAATAGAATAACACTACCACCAACTTCATCACCTGTCCATTTGACTCCATTCCCCATCTTGATATCGCAGTGGAGGAAGGAAAAGAAGAAGGTGTTTTCTAAACCATTGAGATAGACGACGACAAGGAGAGAAGCACAAAGTCTGGCATTGTTGTAGGTTACAAAGGTGGTACTGGTGAGGCAGGATCCAGTGAAGAAGAATCCAGTGAGGAACAATATGGTGGAGAGAGGTCCAACGAGGAAGGTTCTAGTTCAGGAGGTTCCAGGTTGGAAAATTCTAACGAGGAAGATATGGATCCCCCCTAGAAGAAAGAACTTGATCCGTGATAGTGATGATGATGGTGTCTTATTATCTAATAGGATGAAGATCTAGAAGACAAGGTCTAGGGATACTGTTAGTAGTTCCCAGATAGCAGCTCATGGGAAGGAGGTGGAGAGGAAGAGGAAAAAATAATAGAAAAAGAGAGAGAGAGAGATAGAGAGAGAGAGAGGAAGAGAGAAGAGGAGAAGAATAATAAAGAAGAGGAGATAGTGAGAGAAGAAGAGAGGACGAAGATAGCATAGGCTTCTCTTGTGCCTATGGCTGTCCCAGCTAAGGGGAACTCTTTGGCTCTATCCCTTCAGCTCGCTCCCGTGATGCTCGAGATAGCAGTGATGATGACAGTCCATGAGCGATCTTCAAAGATGGGACCTAACCAGTTAGCCCTGAAGGTAGATCAGGGGCTTTCTTTGGTAAGGCCATTTTCTCTGTTGCTTATAATTTCTTTGTAATCTTTGACTATGTTTCTTCTTACAGTTCTTGTCTAACTAAACCATCCTTAGGGGCAGCCGCAATGAGCTGTCGAGGAGAAACTCTAAGCTCGAGGAGAGCCTGGAGACTACCCAGGAGGCCTAGAAGTCCTCCCACAGAGACCGAGGCTTCTTTTGCTCAGAAGAGGGCTAGGGCGACCAATGAGCTGAAGAAATTTCATGAGGCCTACGAGATGGTCGTGGTGACCAAACCGGCCATCATAGATGAAAATAAAGGGCTTGCTGATAAGGTGAAGATCCTGGAGGTAGAGGTGGCCACCATTAGAGAGAGTGTCTGCAATGAGGGCTAGGAGGTAGCCTATGAAGATGTCAAAAAGTAGATCGACTACATCAGTTGGGAAAACTTAAAGAAAGGGTGAGATCAAGCCTTAGTTGTTACTGGAATTTCTACTGACTCATCTCTATTCAACGAGCACAATCCTGGTCCCAAGACGATCATTGGTGAAGAATTCCCTGCTGCTCAAACTACTATGGAGCCTGCTGCTGATGTCCCAGCTAGCGACCAGGGAGTGAATCTTACCCCTGGCAAAGGAGGTGTACCTGGGGCTGAGATGAGCGAGGCTTCTACCAACAAGGGGAAGGATCCATCCCTCACTGAGTTGGTTGAGGTTGCCTAGTAGACTTGTAGCCTTTTTTCCTTTACTTGTGTATTTTTTTATTCTTTCTTTTTGTCATTCCACGTACCTGGGTAATGCCATTTTTCAATAAAATGAAGGAATTTTATTTTTGCATTCACTGATATACCCGTTATTTATGTTCCATGTCTTGTAGTTTGTCGATCTTGATGATTACATTCCTTACACTTATCGCCTAGGCCAAGTCCTTGGTTCGAATGTAAGAGACCAAGTTCACCGAGCATTTATAATCCCTTAAGGCAAGTAACCAGGACTATAAAGATCAATCCGAAGTAGTTTCCAGGCTTAAGGATAGGCTTGTAAAGATGGAGGAGGTTGGTGCCTCTATTCAAAAAGAGATGGATGCTCTGAAGGCTAAACTATTGGACGCATCCGAGATCAATCAGGATGGGGAGCATCTGTAGTAGGAAAATGATGCCTTCAGGAGGGAAATTGCGTTCCTTAAGGAATATGTCCCAAGAAGTGCTCCTCGAGTTATTAAAGGTTCCTTGTAATTATCCATGCCACAATCTAGGAGAATTGATGGAGGTTTCGAGAAGGATATTTTCTAGCTAAAAGGGGTGTTCGGCGAGCATACGTAATCGCAGTCGTTTACAAAGGGAGGTTATAAAATTACGTCATTTGTTTCGAAAGGGCCCTCGGCAGGTGTGGGCTGATGGTTGTTATCAAGAATGGATAGATGTCTCCACCAAGCTAAAGGAAAATGAGGATCTAGCCTTTATTAGAGGGTGGCTAAGTCACCTCAGGGAGTTGATGGTCCCCGAAAATTCTCCCTTGTGGTATAGGCATGAGATCACTCCCCCAATCTTAGAGCCGAATACCTTTCGAAGGGATGATCATTGGATCCCCATTGATGCTATTCCAAGGCAGCTGCTGGATCAGAACTCGTAAGAGTCTATGGAGATCTTTTCCCCTCACCCTGATGATGGTCGGAGAGCTCGAGTAGCGGACAACCTTGCCCAGTGACCTGGATCCTCTTGGGGTTGATTTTTATTACATTACCATTATACACGTAACTATGTAATTCTTAGTAAGAAATAAAATATATATGTTTGGGGCATAGGCCGACTAAACATATGTTTCTTGCTTTTGACTTATTGATAAACTCTAGTCATTTTGGGCACTCCCGCCGACTAAATGTTATTTAGAGTTTAATTTCATTTGAGTTTTCCCCCAGTCCAGTATGCCTTAGACATACCATTTCGCCCACTTTACCATTTAGGTCGAGTCATCACACTACCTTAGGCCTAAGTAGGGCAATGGAGAGAATACACCTGATTGATGCGCGATCCACCCGAGAAGGATTTTGGAGCCAAACAACTTTGGCGACCAACCTCAGTTGGTTGTATTGCCTAAGGATCCCCTATAGGTCTTTATTTGTTATCGGAGCAACCTAGGAAGCCAATTGTGTTTTTGCAACAAAGTCCTGAAGAGGGTTATTACTTGTTGATCCTACGAGTTATATTTTAAACAAGTTAAGCTAGGATAGTCCTAACCATTCTGTTGCAATCATAATAGGATGGTTCAAAAGATCCTTCGATTGAAGTAAGCTAGCCAACTCATTGTAATCTAGGAATTCTATTATACTCATAAAAAGAGTGGATCTTGTAACTTGGATAGGGTGCGTATAACAAAATACATTTAAGATAACCAATACATATAGAATGCCAAGTCCAGTTGAGTTTTATTAATCGAAGTCATAAACAAAGAGCAACATTAGTTTGTGAAATACAAATTTATCTAAACTAATAGTGCATGGATAGAGAAATCTAGAAGTATAATTTCTTCAGTTTGGCTGCATTCCAAGCCCTTGGTATCTCCCTTCCCTCCAGTGTTTCCATGTGGTAAGCTCCTTGTACGTCATATCTTACGACCTTGAAAGGTCCTTCCCAGTTCGGTCCCAATTTGCCATCTGATAGTTTTACAGCACTGCCAAGGACTTTCGTCAGGACATAGTCCCCAACTTAAAATTTCCTTGAATTGACTTTTCGATGCTACTATTTGGATAGTTGTTGCTGGTAAGAAGTCAATTTAACTACAGCTAATTCTCGTCGCTCGTCAACTAAATCAAGTCCAGTGAATAATGCTTCATCATTGTGGCCTTGGTCGACCAATGTGGACCTCATGGTAGGGAAACTGGATTCTAGAGAAATAACTGCTTCCATTCCATATGTGATCGTAAAGGGTGTTTCCCCAGTTGCTCGCCTTGGGGTGGTGCGATAGACCCAGAGGATGTGGGTCAATTCGTCCGGCCAAGCTCTTTTGGCCTGTTCTAGGCATTTCTTTAGTTTATCGATCACTTCTTTATTGGAAGCCTCATCTTGACCATTACTCTGTTGATACACTACAAAGCTGAAGTAATGCTTGATTCCATGATCGTTGCAAAAACTTTGGAAAGGGACACTCTCAAACTGGGTCCCGTTATCAGTAATGATCGTTCTGGGTATGCCAAAGAGAGTAATGATGTTTATCCATATGAACCTCATCATGTCTATGTCCCTGATGTTCTCCAGTGGTTCTACCTCTATCCACTTAGCAAAGTAGTCTTAGGTGACCAACATATACTTCTGGTTTCCTACCGCAGTAGATAGAGGACCTACGATTTCCAAACCCCACCGGCCTAAGGGCCACGGGCTGGTTAGTGAGTTTAGGTCAGTAGTGGGTTGGTGGACTATGGGTGTGTATTTTTGGCATTTCTCGCACTTCCAAACGTAGAATCCAACGTCCTTCTGCATGTATGGCCACCAATACCCTTACTTCATTACTCTAAAAGGTTAAGGACCTTCCTCCTATGTGACTTCCACAAATTCCCTCGTGAAGTTTGTGCAGAACTTACTCGACGTCTTGTGGATGAACTCATTGGAAGTAGGGCCCAGTAAAGGATCTCTTATATAACTTCCCATCAGGAGATAAATAAAATCCATTATCTTTTGACTCTTATCTGATGATCTAACCTCTTATCACTTGGCAGCATATCACTTCGTAAGTAGTTTTTTATTGAGTCCATCTATCTTAGAGTCTTTTCAATGTGGATATCCTTCTCGGGATTTAGTGACTCAGTAGTCTGATCAATGATGGGCTGTGCGAGGAAATATATTTAGATCGTTCTTCTCAAGTCAGAGTCTATTGTTGAACTTAGAGTTACTAGATCATCTGCATGGTCATTTTGTCCTCTGGGTAACTATTGAACATTCACTTGATCGAAGTTGGCTATTAGTACCTTCACAATGGTGAGATAAACTGTAATGCTTTAATCCTTTGCATTAAAATTGTCGTTTATCTGGTTGGATACCAATTGAGAGTTATCGATGACTTAAAAGTGCCTTGCCCCTAGTAGTTGTGCGTTGCGTAGTCCAGCGATCAGCGCCTTTTATTCTGCCTCATTATTGGAGGATTCAAATCCAAGTCTGATTCCCTGCTCAAGCACTATATTTTCAGGAGTCACTAGTACGATACTTAATCCTGCCCCCTTGAGTTAGAGGCTCCATCAACGTATAAGGTCCAAACACTTGGTTCCTATAAGATTTCCTTGATCGTCTTGTTTCTGGATGATCACAGTGTTGTTCTCCTGTGAACTTAGCGATGAAATCGGCTAGGATTTGCCCCTTGACATCTATTCTTGGTTAAAAGTGCATATCAAACCTTCTGAGCTCGATCGGCCACTTCGACGGTCGGCCAGAGAGGTCTGCTTTCCTCATAACAACCTTAAGGGGGTGCGAAGTAACTATGAAGATGGAGTGGGCCTCAAAATAATGTTTGAGTTTCCTTGAGGCTATCACTAGTGCGTACGTGAGCTTCTCTAATAGCTATTACCATTTATCGGGTTCCAAAAGGGTCTTGCTTGCATAATAGACTGGATGCTGGCTCCCCTCTTTCTTACATACCAAGGCAGAGCTCACAGCATAGTCTGATACTACAAGTTAAGATATAAAGGATCATTCTCTCTAGGAATCACGAGCAAATGGGGGTCTGCTGAGATACGCCTTGAGTTCTTTTAAGTCCCTTGAGCAGTCCTCGTTCCATGTCACGCCCTTATTTATTTTTAACAACTGAAAGAATGGCTGACACCGCTCTAAAGATTTAGAAATGAACTGGTTGAGCGCATCGATCATTCCCGTGAGCTTTTGTACATATGTTACTATTTGAGGGGGCTGAACTTTGTTGATGGCGTCAATCTAGTCGGGATTTGCCTCTATTCCTCTCTTGCTGAATGAGTATCCAAGGAATTTTCCTGACTGGGCACCGAAAGAACACTTACTTGCATTGAGTTTCATTCGGTATTTCCTGAAGATTTCGAAAGTCCTTGCTAGGTTGGAGAGGTGATCGTTCTTGAGCTTTATCTTGAAGATCATATCATCGATGTAAACCTCTATAGTATGTCCCATTTTATCTTTAAATATTTCGTAACTAGCCGTTGATAGGTCGCTCCTACATTCTTAAGGCCAAAACGCATAACTTTATAATAATACAAACCAATAGTGGTTATGAAGGCGGCCTTATCTTGATCCGGTACGTGAAGGGGGGTTTGGTGGTATCTAGAGTATCTATCTAAAAATCTCATCCTCTCATGTGCTGTAGTAGCATAGACCAATTGGTCAATATTCGAAAGGGAAAAACTGTCTTTGGGGCAGGCCCTGTTGAGGTCGGTGAAGTCGATACAAACTCTCCACCTTCCATTACTTTTTGGAACTACTATTTGGTTGGATAACCATTTAGGTAACTGAATGTCCCATATGGAACCTGCATCTAGTAGCTTCCAATCTTTTACTCTATTGCTTTAACTTTCTTTGGGGTTATTCTGCGAGCCTTCTGTGTGACTGTCTTGAAGGCTGGGCCAACATGCAATCGATGAAAAGTAATGCTGGGATTATTCCCATGCAGCTCGTAGGGTTCCTATGCAAAAACACCCAAATTACTCCAGAGAAGGGTGACTAGTTCTTTCTTCTCGTGATCGGTCAATGAGGTACCAATCAAAAACTACTTTGCAATCGAGCTACACCCAACTGCGACTTCTTTTAGGTCTTCAACAACCCTTTAAGAGGGAAGGATCTTGGTCTCCTCCACTCACAGTCGACCGTACCTTAGTTGCTATTTGGAGGGAACCAACCCCTCCTAGGCTTCTTCTTTGCTTTTGATTCTTTCACTTTCTTCTCTTGTTTGGGGTGTATGGACGCGATGAAACACTTCCTTTCCATATCATGGTCTCTATGGATCTCAACAACTCCTTGATCAGTTACACACTTCAACTTCTATTGATAGGTCGATGGAATGACCTTCATTGTATGGAGCCATCCCCTTCCAAGGATGGCTTAGTACAGTGATTAAATATCAACAACAAGAAACTCAATTATTTTTTAGTTGTTTCCTGTCCTAAATGGTAGGACGATCTTTCCCAAAGGGACTGTGATCTTTCACGCGAAGCCGACTTACGGAACAGTGGCTTCATTGAGGTCGGTTATGCTCAGCTTCAACTTTCTGAACAATTCTAGGTACATTACTTCGAACGAGCTGCGTTAGTCGACGAGCAACCTTTCGACGTCCTAGTTGGCTATCCTGAGACTAGTGCATCATGATAAGAGGTTCTCACCTCCACCAAATCTTCATCCGTGAACACAATATTCTTATTATAAGTGACGTCCTCTTCTCATCGATGGTTCCCTGCTTGAGTCTTGGATAGGTCAATCTTAAAGGCTTGCATGACTGTAGTAATCTTCTTAACTTCCATCCGAGCTGCATTTCCTTGAATTTGTTTGATATCTGATGCCCCATGTATCAGTGCGAATTCGTGGCCGATATCCTCCTAAAGGAAATTATCAGGCCTCTGTTCTCCGCTCGCCGCTGCCTTATCTGTCCTCTTCTCCACAAACTCATTAAGGTGCCTGTCTTAGGCCAAATCCTCGAGGTGAGACTTAAGGGCTTTACAATGCTCAGTCTTACGACCGCCCTCCTTGTGAACCTGCACCTTAGGGAATTATTCCTCTTGGAAGCATATCCTCCCATCTTCTTTGGCCACTAAATAAATGGTTCATCTTTGATCTTTGTAAGAATATTGTATATCGGCTCCTTAAAGACTGTGTTTACAGTCTGAAATGCCTTTGAGGCATCATTTTTGTTCCCATTCTTGGAGCCATTTTTGCCCCCATTCTCGTTCCCTTTCGTTAGTGATTCATTTTTCTTGGCTCCTTTGCTAGCCTTCGCGTGACCATTTCCCCTGAATTAAGATGGGTCACATCATTGACTTTGGGATATTTTTTAATAAGATCCATCATGTCTTCGATGGTTATGGCCACCTTCTAAGTTAAGGACTGGTGCAGGAGGCAATTGCTAGGCAAACCGATTTTGAAGGATGCTATGACAACCTTCTCCGATCAATCCTCAAATTCGTTGAACACTTCCTAGTACCTTTTCGCGTACTCTCTGAGGTTCTCTTATGGCTTTTTCTTTATAGTAAGCAAAGCATCCATCCTCTTCGGATGGAAGCTTCTTATTATGAAGCGCGTTGTAAATAGCTTGGCCAGAGACTCAAGATTCTGAATGGACCTGTGAGGTAGCTTCTTGAACCATTTCTGGGATACATCGTGTAATATCGAGGGGAAGATTAGACACATGAGCTCATCGTTATTACTCCACAGGGTCATGGCTTTCCTGTATTGCCTAACATGGTCAATGGGGTCAGTCTTCCCATCGTAAATCTTGAACCTGGGAATCGTGAACTTCTTCGGGGCTTTTTCTTCTTTTATCGCCCTTGAAAAAGGGGACTTCATCTGAGTTTTAAGATCTCACCTAGATAGCTCCATTGTAGATCTGGCACCACGATGAGATGGGTGCTGGTCCATCTCTCTCCGGACCAAACTTTGTATATCATAATTCTGTCGACCAGGACTCTAATATCGGTGAGGTGGTCGCAATCATTCAGAATGGTCATCACCTAACTGTGACACCCTGCCTAATTAAATACCGGGCGATCACTCCTTTATTAAATTAAATCAAGGTAAACAGTTGGTTCATTCTCAGCATCACTGTCGATAAAAATAATTTTCCAATTTAACACCCTAAATAATTAAGCTAAGTGTCAAAAACATTTTTCATACAAACTTCCAAATTTTAATTACAGAAAAGATTTACTTATACAAAACAACATTTCTACAATATAGAATCACACAACGAAGAACTAAAATAAAACCATACATTCGTCAATCGAATGTCAACATAATAAAACCAAACATCATAAACTATCCTGAATAAATCCCATAAAACAATACTAGAATAACTGAAAATATAAAAATCCCAACAAGTAAATGAAATGATGAAAGGGGCGACACGTGCCCAATAAATGAGAGTAATAAGAGTGGAGTCAATAACAGAAGCCGTCTACTCAAGTGACCTGCAACTTCCACCTAAGCTGCAGCTCGTTCTTCTCAAAGGATCCTAAGCAAGACGCCCCTGTGGCTGGGCACCTGAAAATATACATATATATACACAAGGGAGAGAGAGAGAGAAAGGAACGGTTCAGGGCCCGAAAGTGTGTTTGATTTCTAAAATACGTTAAGCAAGTATTTAAATTGATACAGGCCAATGCAAATCATATTAGTTCGACACTCTCTTGAGAAATTCTCACCTCTCTTCTAATGTGCATGCCTATCGTACTAACCTTCCCAATTAGTCTAGTTTATCTTAACTTACTCATAAGTTTTCAAAACCGAACGATGACAATTTTTTAAAAAGGTTACTTTCAATTTGTAGCACTACTCTCGTTTTAGCTTCATTAAATTATAAAGTTTACCAGTGCCTTCTCATACTTACACAAAACAAGTATTTATTATTGCGTCAACAACTATGTCCTACTTATCAAATCACAGTAGGCAGTTAAAGGATATAACCTCATATATATATTAACTACTCGGATAATATATATATATATATATATATATAACAACACCCCAACTAAACTATGGTGCGGGCATACTCTGCTATCCAATCCCCGTATCACTAACACAAAGGGAAATACAAGTTCGGAATCACTCTCGAACTGTATTAACATATACAAAACAACGTTGAGGCGAAGCATAGATTCCAAGTCCAAGAGGTCAGTACATACCCACACGTCTCTTAGGACCGTCCGACTATCAATCTGATAGCCCGTACCTAGGATCTCTATCTTCTAGGGTACAAATTAATATCCCCCATAAAGCAACACAGGATAAGATCGTCCCAGCGCGGTAACCTCAGGGATAGCAAGTAGTGCGGGTACGTTTTTCACATGTATATAATATATGTACACACAATCATATAATTATACCCATTTTATCATATTAATATAGGTTCTTCCCATCACCCGTAATTATACCGTTTATTCTTAATTTCACAATTATAGAATTACGTATAAGGTTTTATTCCTAACCTTAACTCGAAGGGTTTTCTCACTCATTACCTAACCCTCATGGATTATATCCTCGCAAATCTGAAATTCAGTAAGTGACTTTATTTGATTCCAACGTAACTCTCTTACGCACCTCACCCTTAATTTTCATAAATCTACCAACCTAAAGTACATATCCCATAAATACCATTCTCGTTGAAGATTAAAGGTTCTAACATTTATCCATATATCCTACTGGTCCTCAATATCTCCCAAATCATTTTATTTAGAAAGCCCAAAGGTTCTTCCATGATAAATTAATTCAACTAATTAAATAAGAGGAATAGGAGTCTGCCAGGAGGGGTCGATCCATCGAAGCTTGGGGCTCTATCGATCGAACCTTCGATCGATCGAAGCTCTATGCTCGATCGATCGATCAAGCAGGTCTGGGCAAAAATTCTGCAGAAATTGCAGTGGCGGGATTAATTAAAGTTCTACATCAAAACTCATATTTTCCAACACTAATCGACCCAAAAAGTCTACTGCTAACATACTAACATAATTCCAGATATCTTTAACGTTCAGCATGCGTGTATACATCATTAAACATGGTTAAACAACCTAAAATCTCATCTAATCATCAAGAACCCTAAAGTTTTCTTAACTTTTGTTCTAATCAGTTTTCTCCAGAATTTCCTTCTAACAAATCATCACAAATTCGTGGGTTAATCATCTACTTCACATAATATTTTCAGAATATGGATATAATGATTTCTACATGCAAATCCCTATCAAAATTGGGGTTTTCTTCCCTTGATTATACTCCTAATCATTCCTACACTAATATGAATATTGCATCAACGAAAATATGCAAGTTAAACACTTGCCTGGGATTTCAGAGGTCTGGTTTCCTGCTGATATTGAAGTGGTTGCGTTCTCCTCCTCGCGGTCTACGCATTGGTGGTGACGGCGGTGTAATCGGTGGTGTTTTGGGCCTTGAATCACCTTGAGAGCTCTCTCCTCTCTTCTCCAATGGCCGTTCTAGGGTTCTGAATGCTCTAACCCTAAAAGGCTGACTTAAATGGCTGCTAAGGATGGCTGAAATTCGTGGGTTAATTACCCTATTTTGTAAAATGACCAAAATGCCCTCCCGGGTCACTAATTAGGCCTAAAAACACCCCGAGGCCCGAACTAAACCCCCGGGTACACTTTTCTGACTATCTCGACCCTTCCGGACGCGTTGGCGCACTCAAAAAGACCATACGGACAACTTATAAAATATTCACTTTTTAATTAATATAATTAGTCCCGACGTGACACGGGCACGTCCCGACTTAAATTTCCGAAATAGTCATTTACTTTACTTATGATATTCAATATAACCAATATAATATATTACTATGCTCATTAGTAATATTCAACAAATTTCCCATAATTACTAACTCTAGTCACGTTAATAATTATAACATAATTAATTTCCGGATTTTTATTAAATAAATCATCACATTAAATTTAATAAATCCCCAAATTAAATATAAATTTAATAAATCCCCAAATTAAATATAGCATAAAAATACGGGGTATTACATACTTCCCCCCTAATAACGGAATTTCGTCCCGAAATTCGGAAAATAAGGCATACCTGGTAAAAAAAACAACTCTGGATATCTCTCGTGCATATCTGCCTCACGCTCCCAAGTGGATTCCTCCACATTATGATGCTCCCACTGGACTCGCACAAGTGGAACTACTTTCGACCTCAATCTCCTCTCATTATAGTCTAGAATAGCCACTGGTCTCTCTTCGTAAGAGCTATCCGACTGTAAGTCTATCTCATCTATCGCAATGTGCGTATGGGCCATATCATCCCGAAGATATCGTCTCAGCGACGAGATGTGGAATACATCGTGGATGCGATGTAAATGTTCTGGCAATCCCAACATGTATGCTACCGGCCCAATCCTCTCGATGATGGGAAATGGTCCTACGTACCTCGGAGCCAACTTCCCCTTCTTCCCGAACCTCATCACTCCTTTCATAGGAGATACACCCAACAATACTTGATCTCCCACATTAAATTTCCCTGAAGAACCGTTTCGCATCGGCGTAGCTCTTCTGCCTGTCTTGGGCTACCCGAATACGACTCCTGATTATCTCAATCCTCGCGGAGGTCTCCTGAATCACTTCTGGTCCTAATAACTTGTTGTCCCCCACCTCGAGCCAAAAAGTTGGAGAACGACAAGGCCTGCCGTACAAAGCCTCAAATGGAGCCATACCAATCGTGAACTGATAGGAGTTATTATAAGAAAACTCTACCAGTGGAAGGTGTGGCTCCCAACCTCCTCCAAAATCGAGAACACACATGCGTAGCATATCTTCCAACATCTGATTAATACGTTCTGTTTGTCCATCTGTCTGTGGGTGGTAAGCTGAACTCAGTCTCAACTCTGTGCCCATAGCCTCCTGAAAGCTTTCCCAGAAACGTGACACAAAAATCTTGTCTCTATCTGACACAATATTCAGGGGCACCCCATGCAATCTGACAATCTCAGCGATGAACAACTGTGCATATTGACCCATGGTATAATCTGTCCTCACTGGCAGAAAATGAGCCACCTTGGTCAAACGGTCTACAATCACCCAGATAGAATCGTGGCCCCTCTGTGATGTAGGCAACCCTGTAATGAAGTCCATGGAAATACTCTCCCACTTCCACGCGGGTACTTCCAATGGTTGAAGCAATCCTGACGGTTTCTGGTGGTCCACCTTCACTAGCTGGCAAGTAGAACACTTGGACACAAATTCAGCGATGTCCTTCTTCATCCCACTCCACCAGTACTGTCGTCTCATGTCCTGGTACATCTTATCGCCTCCCGGATGTACTGCAAATCGGGACCCATGAGAATGAGTCATCACTTCATGACGTAGCTCCGCTCCTTCTGGAACCACTAATCTCCCATTAAACCGCAACCCTCCATCCGAACTAACAGAATAGGACTCAGCACCCTCGGCTAGAAGTCGTACAATCTGCTCCTGACAAAACGGGTCTGTGGTCTATGCCTGTATCACCCTCGTAACAATCTCGGGTGTGACTGACATCACGGATACGAAAGAACGTGCTACGACGTCCTGGTGACCCAGCTCTTTCCACTTTGCTTTCCAGATGTCTGCTACATCGTCTACCGGTCTACGACTCAATGCATCAGCAACTACATTGGCTTTTCCTGGATGGTACTGTATGTCAAACTGTAGTCTTTCACAAACTCTAACCACCTGCGCTGACGCATATTCAGCTCTCGCTGAGTGAACAGGTACTGCAGTGACTTATGGTCTGTGAACAAACGTAATTTCTCTCCTAATAGATAGTGTCTCCATATCCTCAATGCAAATACAACTGCTGCTAACTCCAGATCGTGGGTGGGGTAATTCTTCTCATGCGGCTTAAGCTTGCGGGAAGCAAAAGCTATAGCCTTCTCCTCCTGCTGAAGTACTCCCCCAAGTCCTCGTAAGGACGCATCTGTGTAAACCAGGTACTCTACACCCGGCTTCGGTAAAGCAAGGACTGGTGCCGAAGTAAGCTTGTCCTTCAGCTGGTCGAAAGCCAACTGACAAGCGTTATCCCAGACATATGGTACCCCCTTGCGAGTCAGATTCGTCAATGGACCTGCTATTTTGGAGAATCCCCGAATGAACCTCCTGTAGTATCCGGCTAACCCCAAGAAACTACGCACTTCCGTCGGTGTCGTGGGCTGCCCCCACTCCCTCACCGCTGACACTTTGCTCAGGTCAACTGCTATCCCTTGCTCAGAAACAACATGGCCCAAGAATTGTACCTCTCACAACCAGAATCCACACTTCTCGTACTTAGCATACAACTGATGCTCTCGTAGAATCTGAAGAACCTGCCTCAAGTGTTCGGCATGCTCCTCCTCGGAGTGTGAATATATCAAAATATCATCTATGAAGACGATGACGAACTGATCCAAGAACTCTCTGAATACTCGGTTCATCAAGTCCATGAAAATGGCTGGGGCATTTGTGAGTCCGAACGGCATCACTCTGAATTCATAGGACCCATATCTCGACAAGAAGGCAGTCTTTGAAACATCCTGCTCTCTAATTCGTAACTGATGGTACCCCGACCTCAGATCTATCTTCGAAAAGAAAGTTGCTCCCCTCAACTGGTCGAATAGATCATCGATTCGAGGCAACGGATACTTATTCCGTATGGTGACCTTGTTCAACTCCCGGTAGTCCACGCACAATCTCAGTGAACCATCTCTCTTCTTTACAAATAAGACTGGAGTGCCCCAAGGTGAGGTACTCCTACGAATGAAGCCCTGACCTAATAGCTGCTCAATCTGATCTCGTAGCTCTCGCATCTCTGCCGGAGCCATACGGTACGGTGCACGTGCTATAGGTCTCGTATCCGGCAATAAATCTATAACGAAGTCTATCTCACGACTGGGCAGTAGGCCTGGTATCTCCTGAAACACATCGGAATACTCCCTAACAACTGGGATCGAATCCAAAGGAATCACAACCTCCTTAGAGGTATCCTCCTCAATGTAATATAAATGAGCGGTCGAACCTCCCTCTGGGCGAGGCATCGCCACTACAAACATCTCTTGCCCCGGAATGGCAAAAACAATGCTCCCACCGAAGCAATCAATCATGGCTCTATAAGATGTGAGCTAATCCATACCAATGATCACATCATGCTCGTGCATGTCTAAAACTAGCATGTCTGCAGGCAATACCAAGCTACCAATCTCTACCCCTACTCCCCGGCATATAAAGAATATAAGTGACCCACTCCCCAGTGGTGAGTCGACACACGTCACGGTGCTCTCTGCTGTGGCTAATAACCCTAAGGACTTCGCAAAATGCGTAGCTATAAAACAATGCGTTGCCCCCGTATCAAACAAAACTTTACCCATAGTACCATGGATAGGAAACATAACCTCAATCGCGGGTGGTGCCTGTGGAGCTGCTGCCTGGTGGACGTTATAGACACGTCCATACTGCAATTGCCCTTGCTGCACTGGAGCTGCTGGAATGGCTGGTAGGGCTGGCGCTTGGGCTGGAGCTGGAAGGGCAGGTGGAAAAAGTGGCCTCTGTGGCTCATTACGGGCTCCCTGCTGCTGTGGGGCCCTATCGCCTTCTGGGCAATCCTGACGCTTATGGCCGTGTTTGCCGCACACAAAACAACGGCCTCTGAAATTACCTCCCCTCTGTCCCTGCTGACCACGGCCCTGCTGGCCGTTACCTCCACGCCATTGGCCCTGTTGGCCCTGATGTGCACGCTGTTGGCCCTGCTGGCCCTTTTGCTGACCCTGCTGTCGGTGCTGACCCTGCTGATTAGGCTGGCCCTGCCTATAACCCCCATTTCCCTGCCTGGGATCACCCGAACGGAATCGCTTAGCAGGGTCCCCCTGATGGGAACTCTGCTCGTGCTGACGAGTCTGTCCATGAGATGGTGCCCCACCAGCATCGTTACCCCCGGTCCTGCCCTGCTGGCTGGACTCTCCTGCTTTCTTGCTCCCCTGAAGATGGAAGCGGTGATCCTGGCAATGTAGTAACGCTGCATTGAGTACATCAGTGAACGTACTCAGGGATAAGTTCCCAATAAGGTGCTGACGGATCCTCCAAGCCAACCCGTCGACAAACAACAAAATCTTCTTGCTCTCAGTAGGTGCCTCATCTGGCACAATGGTGAGAAGTCTCGTGAACTTCTCTTCATACTCTGCTACAGTAAGATTATATTGCTTCAGATTTAGTAGTTTCCGCCTCATCTCAGTCTGCACTGCAGGTGGAAAATACTTGCGGTCAAACCGCTCCCAGAACATCTGAATAGGGATCGTGTCCCTCTCCTCCAAAGTAGTAGTGGACTCCCACCACTGCAACGCGGATCCCACCAGCCTAAAAGAAGCCAATAACTGCTTTTGTACCTCGGTGCACTCATACATGCGAAGATGTCGCTGGATGTCTTTCTTCCATTGGCTAACCGTGATAATGTCGGAGCTACCAGAGAACTCAGGGGGATGTGCTTTCGGAAAAGCATCCCGAACCCTCTCCCATGCAGATGGAAGCTGTGCTGGTACTGGCGCCACTGCCTGAACCTGGGGTGGAGCCTGCTGAGTCACCGCTATCGCGACATTCACCGCCTGAGCAACTATGGCGGCTACTTCATTAGCATTCATTGTGCCTGGTGACGAAGCTGCTGGCTGCTCGGCCTGGGCACGCCTATCTCTCGGAGCACGTCTCGGAGGCATCTGAAACGTGAACAAAATTTATCAGTCTACAGTTATCATCGAATTTCAAATAGCTGAAGACTTAAACGTAAAAGTAGGAATACAACAATCCTAAAAATAGGGCTCTATAGCAAAACGTTGAGCTGAAAGCGAAATAAGCCGTACAGATCCTAAGGACACTAGAACCTGATGCTCTGATACCACCTGTGACACTCCACCTAATTAAATACCGGGCGATCACTCCTTTATTAAATTAAATCAAGGTAAACAGTTGGTTCATTCTCAGCATCACTGTCGATAAAAATAATTTGTCAATTTAACACCCTAAATAATTAAGCTAAATGTCAAAAACATTTTTCATACAAGCTTCCAAATTTTAATTACAGAAAAGATTTACTTATACAAAACAACATTTCTACAATATAGAATCACACCACGAAGAACTAAAATAAAACCATACATTCGTCAATCGAATGTCAACATAATAAAACCAAACATCATAAACTATCCTGAATAAATCCCATAAAACAATACTGGAATAACTGAAAATATAAAAATCCCAACAAGTAAATGAAATGATGAAAGGGGCGACACGTGCCCAATAAATGAGAGTAATAAGAGTGGAGTCAATAACAGAAGCCGTCTACTCAAGTGACCTGCAACTTCCACCTAAGCTGCAGCTCGTTCTTCTCAAAGGATCCTAAGCAAGACGCCCCTGTGGCTGGGCACCTGAAAATATACATATATATACACAAGGGAGAGAGAGAGAAAAAGGAACGGGTCAGGGCCCGAAAGTATGTTTGATTTCTAAAATATGTTAAGCAAGTATTTAAATTGATACAGGCCAATGCAAATCATATTAGTTCGACACTCTCTTGAGAAATTCTCACCTCTCTTCTAATGTGCATGCCTATCGTACTAACCTTCCCAATTAGTCTAGTTTATCTTAACTTACTCATAAGTTTTCAAAACCGAACGATGACAATGTTTTAAAAAGGTTACTTTCAATTTGTAGCACTACTCTCGTTTTAGCTTCATTAAATTATAAAGTTTACCAGTGCCTTCTCATACTTACACAAAATAAGTATTTATTATTGCGTCAACAACTATGTCCTACTTATCAGATCACGGTAGGCAGTTAAAGGATATAACCTCATATATATATATTAACTAATCGGATAATATATATATATAACAGCACCCCAACTAAACTATGGTGCCGGCATACTCTGCTATCCAATCCCCGTATCGCTCACACAAAGGGAAATACAAGTTCGGAATCACTCTCGAACTGTATTAACATATACAAAACAACGTTGAGGCGAAGCATAGATTCCAAGTCCAAGAGGTCAGTACATACCCACACGTCTCTTAGGACCGTCCGACTATCAATCTGATAGCCCGTACCTAGGATCTCTATCTTCTAGGGTACAAATCAATATCCCCCATAAAGCAACACAGGATAAGATCGTCCCAGCGCGGTAACCTCAGGGATAGCATGTAGCGCGGGTACGTTTTTCACATGTATATAATATATGTACACACAATCATATAATTATACCCATTTTATCATATTAATATAGGTTCTTCCCATCACCCGTAATTATACCGTTTATCCTTAATTTCACAATTATAGAATTACGTATAAGGTTTTATTCCTAACCTTAACTCGAAGGGTTTTCTCACTCATTACCTAACCCTCATGGATTATATCCTCGCAAATCTGAAATTCAGTAAGTGACTTTATTTGATTCCAACGTAACTCTCTTATGCACCTCACCCTTAATTTTCATAAATCTACCAACCTAAAGTACATATCCCATAAATACCATTCTCGTTGAAGATTAAAGGTTCTAACATTTATCCATATATCCTACTGGTCCTCAATATCTCCCAAATCATTTTATTTCGAAAGCCCAAAGGTTCTTCCATGATAAATTAATTCAACTAATTAAACAAGAGGAATAGGAGTCTGCCAGGAGGGGTCGATCGATCGAAGCTTAGGGCTCGATCGATCGAACCTTCTATCGATCGAAGCTCTATGCTCGATCGATCGATCAAGCAGGTCTGGGCAAAAATTCTGCAGAAATTGCAGTGACGGGATTAATTAAAGTTCTACATCAAAACTCATATTTTCCAACACTAATCGACCCAAAAAGTCTACTGCTAACATACTAACATAATTCCAGATATCTTTAACGTTCAGCATGCGTGTATACATCATTAAACATGGTTAAACAACCTAAAATCTCATCTAATCATCAAGAACCCTAAAGTTTTCTTAACTTTTGTTCTAATCAGTTTTCTCCAGAATTTCCTTCTAACAAATCATCACAAATTCGTGGGTTAATCATCTACTTCACATAATATTTTCAGAATATGGTTATAATGATTTCTACATGCAAATCCCTATCAAAATTGGGGTTTTCTTCCATTGATTATACTCCTAATCATTCCTACACTAATATGAATATTGCATCAACGAAAATACGCAAGTTAAACACTTGCCTGGGATTTCAGAGGTCTGGTTTCCTGCTGATATTGAAGTGGTTGCGTTCTCCTCCTCGCGATCTACGCGTTGGTGGTGACGGCGGTGTAATCGGTGGTGTTTTGGGCCTTGAATCACCTTGAGAGCTCTCTCCTCTCTTCTCCAATGGCCATTATAGGGTTTTGAATGCTCTAAACCTAAAAGGCTGACTTAAATGGCTGCTAAGGATGGCTGAAATTCGTGGGTTTAATTACCCTATTTTGTAAAATGACCAAAATGCCCTCCCGGGTCACTAATTAGGCATAAAAACACCCCGAGGCCCGAACTAAACCCCCGGGTACACTTTTCTGACTATCTCGATCCTTCCGGACGCGTTGACGCACTCAAAACGACCATACGAACAACATATAAAATATTCACTGTTTAATTAACATAATTAGTCCCGACGTGACACGGGCACGTCCCGACTTAAATTTCCGAAATAGTCATTTACTTTACTTATGACATTCAATATAACTAATATAATATATTACTATGCTCATTAGTAATATTCAACAAGTTTCCCATAATTACTAACTCTAGTCACATTAATAATTATAACATAATTAATTTCCGGATTTTTATTAAATAAATCATCACATTAAATTTAATAAATCCCCAAATTAAATATAGCATAAAAATACGGGGTATTACACTAACCTGTGCCTCTCAGTTCTTTCTAAGCCATATCTTGGGCTCCTTCCTCAGCTGCGAGACTTACTTTCCCGAGGGATAGAAGTATGGTTGTGGCATCGCCTTGTGTTTCGATGGAGTTCTCTCTCCAGTCTTTCTAGTCGCCTTTGAGGCGAGACTTCTAATTCTCATGTTGTCAAGTGGCCTCCTCCTGCTCTTGGAGTCTGGCCTTGTAAGCATCAATTAACCTAGAAATCTATGTGGACCTATGTGGCCCTTAACTTTCTTTAGAGAATTTCCTCTCTTAGAGAAGTCTTGGGTTTGAATGACGAATTTCAAACCTTATCCTTGCAGGGATGGGCTGCTCCTGAATATCACCTGCTTGAGGGATATTGGCGTTGTGATGGGACATGGCCGGTTCTTATTAGTGAAGGTTTTCGCAGGAAAAATAATCACTTTCCACAGACGGTGCCAATTGTGGTGACAAAAATCATAACAAAAATAATAATGAAAGAAAATAATTACCAAGAAAATAAGAACAGTAAGCAATCGCAATCACAACACAAGAATTTACATGGTTAGCCAACGTGCCTACATCCACAGAGAGGTGTACTATTTTTCTTATTAAGTAACTCTCGAGATAGTTTTTGCTACATGCCCCTATGCCCCGGGCCAGGGGTACCATATATATCCAGTTGAGAGAGAGAAAGTGTTGGTAACTAACTCGTTAACCCAATATCCCTTTCATATCTCATTCTAGATTTTTTAAGACGGACGAGGTCATATCCTTTTACTCTAACCGTTATTCAGGACTCATAATTTGAGCCGAGAGCCTTTTATTATTCACTTCAGCTTAGTCAGCTACTTTTATGGGCATGGTCGACAAAAGGGTACCCACAACCTGGTATCCCAAAATGTTCACCCTTAAATGTACCCATTTTTAGAATATATTGTCTTTGATCTTGTGTACCCCAAGGTAGGTAGGCGCTATACCAAGATAAAATCATGAAGTTTAAACCTAATAATACGTATCTCGACATATTATCTACCATATATGTCTCCATCCCAGTACAAGATGCCCCGACTTTTACCTCTACCTCCTTAATCGAAGAATGTCTACAACATGACATTCTTAATGCTACACGTCCAAACCAGTCTTAAGGACAACTCCTTCCATCTATTAACCTCCTGGTTATTATAAGGTTATTTTCCAATATCACATATATGAGGGTCCACTCCCTTTGTAATATTCCATACACAATCTCAACATTCAATCAAGTTTAGTCCTACTCTTGCACATTCATCACGTTGGAACACGTGTACAATTAAACGATGTGGGAGGCTTTGGTCCCTATTCCTCTTGGGTATATAATATTAGTACCGAGTCTTTCACGTGATCTGAATCCTCGAAAATATGTCTTGTGATATATTTTGACGACGAAGATGAATTCATATCACGATTTTTACCCATTGCAACTAAACACAAAAGAGATATCAGTTATCTCAAAATCACGATACCTCGTGCAACCCTACAAATTCTCTTGTATATACTAAAATGAGAGATCAAACTACCTCAAGACAAGACCCGACCCCCAAACCTAGTAATACATACAAACTTACAAACCCGTATACACTAAACATAACAGAGAGAAACATATATTTGGCCAACCCCGTCGATCCCCGCTGCGGAGGGAGGAGGAATCCTTCGGGTCCCGCGCGTCCCCTCTCGGGAGAGCGCTTCGGCCGGCGTCGATTTTGTGAGGTGTGAAAAATGTAGAGAGATTCAGAGTCGCCAGTCTATTTTACTCAAAACAGACAAAAAAAAAAAGAGGAAGCCACCCGAAGGATGACATCCAAAGACATACTGGTGCGTGCGAAACCAAAATGATTCGAAAATGGTTCAGAGGCTTAGTTACGAAATGGGAAGGTGTTAGGCACCCATTCCTCCCTTTCGGTCTCTCATGGATATTTGCTATTTTCCTTTATGTTTCCCCCCTTGAGATGTGTGCATGTGTATATATATAGAATAGAGGTAGTAATCCTCATCTTGTATCATGGAAAAGATAAAGCAAGTCATCCATAGGAAGATTATAAAACTAATATTAGAAAAATAAGATTTACGCGGTTACCCCTACATCGATCGCTATAAAGGAACGATAACGCACATGGAGTAATGTGTCACTAAGACTAAGGATATATATAATATAAGAAAAATGGATTTAGAGAAAATAGGAAATGAGAGAAAAAGTTAGAGAAAGGACTCAAGTCTCGAGTTTTACCCCGAGACGCCTACGTAGCGTATAAAGGCATCAAAATCCACGTAGTTCGCATACAAAGCAAAGGGGTGGGGTTTATCCCATAAATCCAAATGTGGGATCTCTTATTTCTAAGTGTGTGTGTGTGTAGAAAAGGTGTTTTAGTTGTGAGAAAAATGTGGAAAAAGTGTGAGAATCCCTACTTGGAATTTATGAGCAAATCCTCTTTTTCTTGTTTTGGGGTTTTTATTTATATGAAAATAAGAGATGTGTAATAATACTAAATAAAAAGTATATTAGGATGTGTGAGATGATATTATAAAAGTGCTAAGTAAGAAAACAAGTTATTAGGAATTCAGGAGAATTTAAGAGAGAGAGTTTGAGAAAGTTGGACCTTCTTGAAGATATTGAGATTGATCTTAAATGTTGGAGAGCAGCCCTTGAGCTTGGATGTTGATGGAGAGTGGCTAATTCACCAAGTTTGATGAAAAGGATGATGAAAAGTGAAGGTAAAAGAGGGATTTGGAAGTTGAAATCACGCTGCCTTCGAGAGAAGTTTCTGGGATTCGTTCAGAGAGATTTCTATCAAATCTGGGCTCCCCTTGCAAATGAGGCCAAGGCCTCCTTTTATAACCCCAGGGGAATGCCGATCGGTCCTATCATGGCACTGCCTATCGGCAAGTGCCGATAGGCAGGATCTGGGACCTGCCATTTGGCATTGCACCTCAGGCTTTTTCGGAAAATTGGCCACGGTGGGCAAACCCTTGGTCAGAATCGCGCACGGGGCATACCGTTGGAAAGGTATTTCAGAGACCTTCGAAAGTCCTTTATACCGCTCCCGAGTTCGGGAGTTGACTTTGGGTCAAATGTGGCTCGGAAGCATTTGTCGGTCCATTGGACGGGGAATAGAGCCCGGGAGCACCCGGTGGCCTATAGGTCAGGCTTCGAACGCAAATGGCGTGTTCGTCCGTATGGTAAGTCGGAATCGCGCACGGGACGGACCGTTAGAAAGGGTATTCAGTGACCTTCGAAGATTCATTGAGTCTCAATCGAGACGAGGAGTTTGACTTTTGGGTCAAACTGATCAGGGGGGTGCCCGATGGCTTCCAGGTCAGTACTCGGGATGTGACCTGGGTTTATAGTGATGAAGGGAGGTACTAGGGACCTAAGGAGAGTTAAGGGGTAACAGAATGGGGTGTCTATAATATGTTATATTTATATCTCTCCTCAAACCTCAAATGAGATATTAACCTATATCAAACTCGATCTTTCTTATAAACTTATCTACGTAATAAACAATCATTTGTTATACAAATATGAAGCACGGAGTCATGCATAAGCAATCTTGTGTACATCCGTAGTTACAATGACACTTTCATACTTCTCATTGATATCATTTTCCAACCTAAGCACCTATCTTCATTTTTGGAAGGACCCTCATGCTAAGGTGTCTAGTCAAGTCCTTAAATAACTAACAAGCCACTAAGAAATGTTAAAATCAATAATAATCATATAATTATGAAATCGTACAAAACAAGTGGGTGCTTAACACCTACACTACTCGGAAACCGATTCTCGAACCCCATATAATAAAAATCTTTGGACCAACTACAAAGTGTAAAACACTCCTTAAGATTATCCCAAAAGGACTATCCTAGACCTTTTTGTTTGTTTTTATATAAAAAATAGGTGACTCGAAAAGATCTATAAAACCCTTTTTTCATAGGAGGGCCAAACTTATGAAAAGGGTGGTGTAGCAAAAACTTGGACATGTCATCAAACTACATCGAGGCATCAAGTCACCTTGAATTCATACCTTGGATCGATAATATGACCGTGGGGGGATGTGGAGTAAGAGGGAGACACACATTACTTCTTTCCCCATGACAAAGTTCCTCTCGAGCGTAACATCGCGCTATCTCAGGGCCCATAATGCCACATTCCCGTGCTAGAATATGACGTGACCCCAAACCAATTCTAAAAACTCTACAGAGTTTAAGATAAAACTAAACTCAAGGATAAAGTTTTGATTACTTTTATCATATGGATTCATTTGTCTTTGTTAAGGATAATCATAAGTCCCTTACACAATGGAAGGACTTATTCTTCCTAATTGAGGGAGCTTGGACAACCCCTTACCTAGTGGAAAAGATATAGTGCCCAATATTTTGGTGTATTTCCCCGTCCAATGGTATGTTTGGATTTATATTTGAACTTTTATTTTGATCTTTGATTGAAAATTTTCTTACGTTTTTCCTTCTACAGTACCGATTAAGCCCAATAAAAAGGAAAATTACTATAGTCTTTTTAGCTATTCTTAATTCATTTCGAGGCCTTTATCACCCCCAACTGTTTCTTTAAGGATTGAATTAGCCTTAAAATAAGGGTTGTGGTGCCTAAAAGGGGGACTGAGGCCACTAATATAGTGGTTGGGGACTTTGTGGGGGTTAAGACCACTAAGATTTGATCTTCATCATACTATTGAGGGGGTTAAGATATCTAGATGAGTAGTTATAGTGGAACTTTCTTTGCTCTCCTAGTATATAACCTAGTATTTTCTTTATTTTGTATTTATTTTCTTACTTAGACTTCAATAAAAGATTGTGAACTATTATTTTTCAACATGGGGTAAGAAACCATAAATCATCTCCGATCCATAATCATGGGAACAACCAAGTGAAGGTAAACAATTGAACCTTCTTCAACATTCTAAAGATAAATCTAAGGGTATGTGGGTTAAGGATCATCCAATCACCTTACAGGATTATGGAACCAGAATCAAAGGTCAAATGTCAAAAAATCCATTATCTTTGATCCTTGCCACTGAGATAATAGCTTAGTTTAAGCTAAAGCCTAATGATGACGGTCCCAAGATGGTCCTAGATAATTTAGAAGAGAGGAGACAAGATGCATTGGTCAAATTGTGTAATTTTAAACAATAAACAACCTATTACTTCAATAAGAAAGTTAGCCACAAAGAATTCAAAGTGGGGGACTTAATTTTAAGAGAGGTCACCATTTCCACCAAAAATCCAAATGAGGAAAATTTGGTTTCTAAGTGGGAAGGCCCTTATGAAGTGGAAAAAATAAGAAATCAAAGATGCTATTATTTCATCAAAAGGGATGGATACTAACTTCAATACCCCTGGAATGAAGAACATCTTGAGAAATGCTTCCAATGATGTATTCTTCAATGAAATAAAATAATTTTTTTGGTCCCAATGATGTCTCAATACATTGTTTAATAAGCTTCAATCATTGGCTGCATGTTTAGCCAATGGTTTAACTACCTACCGTGAGTTACAAGGCATTAATTATTGCCCCCATGATTAACCTAAGGTATGAGTAACCAATATGAGTTGAAAGGCTTCCAACCTCAGAACTAAATGTAATGGTTGAGGTATAATAAACCTTAAATAAATGAATGTTGGAGTTGTAATGATTTAATCATTGGCTTCCAAAATTATTTGCCTCAAACGAACCAGAAAGAGTTGTAAGGAGGTTGTCCTTGGCTTGAATAAACAGCCAAATGTCTAATGGTCTAATGACCCCAAAAATACTAGAATAATTACCAAGTAGTTCATCCTTGGTTCCACCTATGAAAACGAAGGTCCATGGAGCCAAAATGTCAGCCCAAGGGACCTCTTTTGTACCTAAATTTTTTTTTCAAAAAGTAAAAGTATAAAAAAAGGCAAAAACCTCAGTAACCATCTCTCAAAACATTTTAACCCATCGTTTTAAATATTTGGATACATCTAAAATTTAAATAGGTGAAAAATATTTTTAAAGACTAAAATTGAAAAAGCTGAGACTCAGAAAAAACTTGCATTCTAAAAAAACTAAAGGGGCCTAAGTGCTCCTATGCAAAAAGGGTTCAGAATTCCAGTATTAAAAAGGAAAGGTGAAAAGTGCCAACTCTCTAAGAACTTTATCCTACGTTAAAGATGGTTAAGAAATTTTAGAAACCATTGCAGAAACTTAGATTTTACACCACAAGCCTTTCATTCTAGTGGACTATGGTTATGGTATCTTAATACCCATTTTTGAACTCAAATTTTATACTACAAGGCTTCACCCTAATGGACTATGGTTCAGAGGTCTTACAACTCTTTATGGGACTTCGTTCTAATACTTCATCCTTAATTAGTTAAATCCATAGGTCTCAGAATCTCTTGTGGTGCTTCAAATTGTAAACTTATAAGATTGTTTCATCCCTACTAATGTATGTTTCAGAGGTTTTAGAACCTTTTACATATGGAATTAGTTATTTTTGAATCTGAGGTCTTCAGACCCCTAACAGATTTACTTTTTGAATTGCATTCTAGAAAAAAATTATCGATCTAAGTGTTCATGTATAAAAATTTTAAGTCACTCACAAAGACAAGTTACATATTATTATGATTTTTAGATCTTATGAATAATGGTAAAACCTAGATATTGACTTCAAATACTGCTAAATTAACACTCAGATCCTACTCATAAGGGTTGCTACTCAATTTTATTTTCTTTAACAAGTAATTTTAGGGGGTTAAGAGGAATAGTAACTACTTAACAGAGCTCAGATAAACACATGCAAAAAAAATATTCCCTAGAAAAAAAAATAACACTAAATAAGAAATGAAAATTCCAAAACTAATTTCCATTTAAAGTCGAGATCCTGGGGATTACATCTTGACAATGGCCAAAGAAACATATGAAAAGTCTTTATAAGTCTTGTGTTCAATCTCCATTTTCATCACAACAACTTCAGGGTCCTTCATTTAGGGATTGATATAGTCAGACGACTAGGGGATTCACTTATAAACATAGTCAGAGGATTAAGGTATTCACTCTTGACATCTTCCCCTTTAGCTAAAGGAGCATAGACCTTAGTAGATTCACCCCTAATAATACTCTAAGAATTAGATATTTCTCCTCTAGAGTGGTGGTCCACGAAAAAGATAACATAGATGTAAATCTCTAGGAATATCATATGAACCTTGGATTTGTAGGTTTAAAAGCCCGAACCATATGGAAAATAAACTTCAAGTAGGCGTCAGGGTAAAAGTATGAATCCAAATGATCCTTCACTGCATAACCAATCCTCCCCTAAAGTTCAGCATACTTCACTTCAAGATCAGGTGCTCCTCCCGTAATTTTTATCCCTTAAATGTCAGGAAGTCCTTTATAGTATTAATATCTACAATTTTTATCTTCAGAAGTTCAATATACTCAATTTATTGGAGAACATGTCATGGGAACCTTGGATCCAAATAACATGATCCAGGATACCGTCCACGACGACCTTATTATCCATTAAAGCTTTATCATCGACCTCTTTAGCCTTAAAAAGGGAATATTGGGCAGCACCAATTAGAGATGTGTTGTCTTTGATGGTCTTATCATCCAGAAGTCGAGTCCTCTATACAAAGTTGATTTGCGATTGTAGACTCTTACGATCTTCCTCTAAGGCATCAATTTACATATGTTGATCAAAGAAAACTTGTTATCTTCATCTTATTTAATTCCTATTGATCATGCATAGCCAAAGCCTTATTCAAAGCACTCTGATCTTGAACATAACCAGTCATGAGAGTCTCAACTAAGTTTTGAGCCTTTAAAAGTAATGAAAATGTATGAGAATGAAGCATTTAAAAGAAAAAAAATATGGAAGTTAATAAACAAGTGTCATATTACCTTTCCAAGAAGATGTAACAACTCTTGCAAGTTGTTCGATGTCCCCTTTCCCCTCAGCATGGACATCATCGTAGAATATTTATTTTATTCGTTGATGTTAATGACTCCACATTAGATTTATATGAGTTACTTTCCTCGAAATTAGAGGATTTATAGTATTTTTCTACCTCAAAAAACCTTAACCCTTCGTATCCCTCTTTAGTTGAACAATTGGGTTTATCAAAGACCTTAGTATGACGTGCCTTGACTACCTCCTTTAGAGGTGACACTATCATTTTCTTACACTTCCCTAGAGGATCACTAGATGTTTCTTTAATAACTTCTAAGACATGTGGCTGTAAGTCCTCTGGAATAGAATGACTACTATAGGTTACCCTAGAGGTCTAACATATATATGAATATTCTTATAAAAAAAGGCATGACATTCATTGTTCACTCTAACATCGATCCTTCTTTTAGATTATACTTATCAACTTCTTTCACCAATATGATATGAGGGGTCATAATGTCCACCAATGTTCTGAATTTAATGTGTTTGTTGGCCTTAAACCTCTTCCTTTTTATAAAAAGTAGTCAAGTCATATGACATATTGGAATAAGGTGTGGGCATCCTCTAGCATGTATGGAAAAAACAAGAATTCAAAGCCAAATATTAAGGTATAATTAAGAAAGTAAATGTAAACTCATAAAAAGGTCGGGACACTTAATTATAATCAATAAAAATTACTCCTTCAACACAACTCACGACCTCCTCAATGCTTAGAGGAATCTCAACTCCTCCTTTATCTTTTCCATCCTCACCCTCAGAGGCCTCATTCACTTCAAATGTACTAGCAACAATAACATTCATTTTCTTATGAGCCATGGACAAGGGATCAGTCTCCACAGACTCCCCAAACATTATCGTAGGGTTTTCTAGCACCCGTACATGAACCAAATCATAAAGTTTCTAACCATGCCAATTTCTAAGAGACATTTAGGGGTTAGAAAGCCTTGAAATGTAAGATAAGATAACATTAGGGCCTCCGCCCTCGATTATGTAAAAGGAAAAATGTGACAAAATTATAATCAGAGGTGAATATACAAGAGCAGAGACAAGTTTCATCAAACCCATAGCTAAAGGACATCACTAGATGGTTAAGTAAACTATCTTCTCCACTAAGTAAAAGGTGGACCAAGCTCCCCCAATGAATAACCTTCCTTTCATTGCTCATAGGGATTGTATTCGTCCTTATAAAATACAATAAAGCATTAGGATCACAGTATTTAAACTCATTTATTGGGTTTTCTTTGTTCTTGAAACTTCTATATCTTAAAGAATTGGGTTGTTATAACATCATGTTTCCCACTACCGGACTCCCAAAAGGCCCTCTTTCGTCCCTTCCTTTTTCTATGGTTACCCAGAAGCGGTGTACCAATAAAAGTCAATTTTAAGTAAAGCTTTTAAAAAAATGACGCTTCATTTTGCATGGAAAATGAAGACTGATTATCTCCTTGTCCATGGGAATCCCCTTTCTCTAATAATAAGGGTTCTTTCCAATAGAGGCCTCCAAGAATTTTCCACTAATTTAGAAGGGTCCACCCTATCGCCTTCAAAATTTTAAACACCGAAAATAGAGCAAGAAGAACTCATTAAATCAAACATGTTTAGAGAACAAAGAAAATGAACTTTCCTTCAGCTTTGCAACCCTAAGAAATCTAAACTCGAAGATTTAGTACGTCCCCATGATCTCCACCAAGTCTTGCTTATTGATTTAAGAAGCCATCTGAGCTCCACTAGTAAAGGTTAGGTTGTTTGGCCTTGTGTAATTCATCATGTGAGTACTAGGGGGAGGAAATATTTGGAAGGTTCCATTGAAGTTTCATCCCCGTATTTCATTGTTAAAGGCAAAGAAATGTAAGGTCCCAAATCCATAAGAGGGGTAGGGTTCATGACCTTTGAGGGAGTTTTGGTTTCAGAAGACGTTTTTGTTATAAAGACAATGGAAAATTTTATTGATTACAAAGAAAGAGCACACACACACGAGAGAGAGAGAGAGAGAGAGAGAGAGAGAGAGACTCCCAACAAGCTAAAGGTTTTTTTATATCTCCAAGGCATGTCTCATCACTTCTCTCATTCCTCTAAACACTAAATGTAAGATCCTTAACCATGCAATCTCGTTATGAAAAGAATATTGAAAGTTAGTTATGTTCATATCCCAACATTTTTAATGGATAAGTATTCCCATTGTAGTTCTTGAAAAGAGCGACAAGGGCTTACTAATCATATGATATTTGACAAAAAAAATTAAGAGTTCATAACCCCTTCATATTTCCTCACGCAAGAGAAGAGATTGTAAGCTCAAACATATACTTTTTTTAACCATAAGTAAGCTTTTAAGAGGACAAATTCCTTGTGGGAGGGACCATAACATTTTCATAGACATTATCCCCCTCATTACTCCTTCAAAGTACATAGTCATTCAAACACATCACAATGACCAGGTTGGAGCAAAACCAGCATCCCTCCATCTAAGATATTTACAACAAATCTCAGTTTAAAGAGAAATTCCCTAAAAAGATCCCATAATCCCTCTCCTAAAAAGATATTGTTATAGTAGACCACATGAATATGAGGAACCTTTGTCATTTACAAACCCCTCGGAGATCTAGCTAAATTTATGCACCTTATTTATCAGGAAAGTAGGCAGTATAGACAATGTACTAGCTACATTAACCACTCACTCCCTTTAGCATTGATAACTCCCATCCTCATTCAATTCACTCATCAACAACCTTAATCCACCTCCAATCCTTTCTTCCATACTCCACCTCAGAGGATGCCCTGACCATGAGGCTCCAGTCCACTCATTCCATCTCTCAGAGATTGCTTATATACAGTGGTGGATCTAGGAAATATAGATGGGTGGTGCACCTCAAAGAAATTAACAGGGGTTCGGGGGCAGTAGCCACCAAATTTTTTTTGAAGGATATTCATATATCTAAATAAAAGTAAATATTCACACATGAATAGTAATAAACTTGAACAAACCATTGCTAAAAATAGCATCCAATTGAAGACACTAGCATTCAATTGAACCCATGTTAAAAAAATAATGGAAACCCCCAACCTAAAAATAAATCAACAAACAAATACACCCAATCCAAAAATTACCCCAAACCGACAAATACCTGAAAAAATTAATCAAAAATAGATTACAGATACCACAAACCCACAAATAAATCAACAAAAAACTAAAAAAAATCTAAGATGAATCAACAAAGAAATACCCTAAATCTAAGATACCCATACCTTCATCAGATGTAGCTGGGCGGAACAGGGGAGCGAAAACAAACAAGGGAGAGGCCGAAACAGGGGTGTGCTTCCTCAGAAGAGGGTGAGGGCTATGTGCCTGTTGTCTGGAAAGGAAGGGAAGGGAAGGGTTGTGTTGTGTTGCGTGTTGTGTTTAAAAAGGTTGTGTGGGTTTTGTTTTGGGGCTGCGTGTGTGTTTTTTGTTATATTATTATTATTAATTTTTTTTAAAGTCTGAGAGGTGCACGTGCACCCCCCAGTGAAACACTGAGTCCGCCCCTGCTTATATATATCGAAGGATTTTGAATTGTCTAAAGTATGCTATAATCAAGTTAACAACAAAATAGATCTGAAATCATCTGATATAAGGAGAAAAAAGAGGCAAATAGTTCTAGCAAGTCATTACACTTTGTTATACATATAATTAACCCACTGTTGGTAAAAAATAGAGTTTGTATCATTTCCAATTGTCTGACATATTTTATGCCCCATTGAGACTTAAGATAAGACTTGAAACTGTTAGAGAAGTCCTTCAGTATCTATGTCAGAAACCCAGACCCACAGTGATCGTACTTCTCTTAACCAAATCTTAAGAAGTCTCCTAGATTGTAATACTCCTTTTATGGTATACTATATAATGAAACACCCTTTGACATTGAATGTAAGATCGTCAAGTAAGGTTCGAACCACTTTATATACTTTTGTATCACATTGATACATCTCCACACTAATATGTCTGAGGTCTTGTGAGGGACACTTGTTGGGTCTGAGATTGCACACGATTTTAACAACCCAGTAGAACTTAAAAAAAATATTAAATGATTAACAAGTGATAGAGGTGGTTAATACACTTCGCCCTTCCAATAATACGCCAAATACCACTATTGAATCGCCTCAGTCAAATTATCTTAGTGAATGTCAAATAAAACATTGAAAAAATGATGAATTCTATGTAAATTAGCTTTGGTATGCTCCAATACATATTGGGATAAAAGTTTCCATTATAAAATTAATTCTCAACTAAATGTCTCATACGATAACATGAAAAATTCCTTACAAATTATGTAAAAATCATACACTTAACTATAAACGCTTAAAAATGTGCATGTATTTATGTAAAACAGATGTACCTAAAAAGATTAAGAAATGGCCATAAACCATTGAATATGTATTCATTAGTTATTCCAACAATAGTAATGTATATTGATTTTTTGTTCACTAATTTGACATACATGGAGTACATGTTAATAAAATTATTAAGTCCACCAAAGCTATATATTTTTTATAATATTTTCCCATATAAAATTTCACGTAATGGAAATAATTAATAGATGTTTTGGTGTTACAACTAGAAATAATCAAGAGAATATGGACTCGATGTCTATGGAAGAAGACTCTGTATCAAAGCTCGACCTAGAAAGATGAAAATGACTCCTATCTTTTAAATATTTGTTTTTCAAAATGATCCTCATGGATGTAATATTTTCTCCCTACATTTCATATTGGAAAGAATATATGAATTATGAAATTAAACCCATCATGCAAAAACACACATAAGAATGGTGGATCTTCCACTTAAAAATAAACCATTAGGTTGTAAGTGGATGTTCAAAAATAATATTAAAGAAAATAGATCAAAAAACATATAGCAGGAAAACAAGGACTTGATATTTTTCCAAGCCACAAGAATTACTTCTATTCAAATACTACTTAGTATAAAAACATTAAATGAACTCAAAATAAATCAATTGAATGCAAAAATAACATTCTTTAGCATTGAATTAAATGAGGAATAAAAAAAATCGGAAGGATACATTTCTCATGGACAAGAAAAGAGAGATATAAGACTAGTCATTCGATTTTTTGATCAAAGAATGAGCCCAGACAATGACATGAAAAAATTTGCAAAGTTATGATGTCAAATAATTTCCAAATTAATGAGTGTGATAAATTTATTTATGTCAAGAGCATTCTAAACGGATGTCTTTGTGTGTTTGTACACGGATGATATGCTAATAATTGCTAGCAATATAGATATTATTAAACCTACAAAACTAATGTTAAGTAATCAAGTCGATAAGAAATATATGAGTTTCACATATGTTATAGTCGAAATTAAATTTTATATAAAAAAATAATGTATTGTATTATCGCAATCACACTATTCTGTAAATGCATCATAAATTCAAAAAGTATGATTTTAATCAAATGAAAACACTTTTTAATTCGAACATCCACCTTAATGTCTATCCAATGAAAACACCTTTTAGTCTGAATATCAACCTTAATACTTATTCTTGTGAAAAGAATATCTCAATTAGAATAGTCTCGTATAACGTGAAGTTTGAGATATGTCATGAACTGTATCAAACTAAACATAACATATTATTTTAGAAGGCTTAATCATTATATGAGAAATTCTAGTACTCGATAGGGATTTAAGGTATTTGGGAAATACTAAAAATATTAATTGCAATGTATGTGATATCACACGATACTTGAATGGTATAGTGATGCCAACTAGATATATTATACTTAAAAGTCCAGGATCGAACATTTCTTTAACTTTAAAAGTGCAGTCGTATCTTGAGAATCCTCAAAACAGACGTTCATAATCAGATTCACAATGGAATATGAATTCATTTCCTTATTTAATACTGGAGAAACATGATAGATTCATAACATCTTAAAGGTTATTCCCCGTTAGGTGAATGTTTTTAGTTGGGTAATGCCTTGCCAACAATGTATAAAGCAACTATATGTATACACTGCGATAGTCGATTAATGATTAGAATGAAACAAAAGATCATGTATATTGAAGAGCCTCATCATATGCATCAAATGCATATCATCATAAGGCAATTTCTTTTAACTGGATGATTTCAATTGACTTATGATAAGTCAAAAGATAATATTATCATTACCCTAAACTATTTAATAATAGATAAAGTGAAAGACCATCAAGGGGAATTGATTTAAAGACTTCTAATTAACCAAGATTTTCTAGTTCAACAACCCAACCCAGATATTGGATATCAAAATATAGGTATACTGGGGAAAACCCAGTTTTGTTTGTGACACAGTAAGCACTATCGATACATTTAGTTATAACCATATATATGAAGAAAGATTGCGCATCTTTTATGAAACTCGAGATAAATGATGTCTATAATGATTTTTCTAGTTTGATATGTTCAAGTAGGACATTTTAGGGTATTATTTATAGAAATCACCTATGTGAGTATACAAAAGCCTACTATGTGAGAATTTTGAAGACTAAATTCTTTGGAATATATATGAAATCACGAGTTGTTCAGCTCCAAAATAAACACAAATGTTAGAATAACTGTTATTCGAGGTGGAACTATGTGACTTATATTTTTCCTGGTGTACAAGTAATACTACATGTTCAACGCATCGTTTCCACTAATTTTCACTAGGAGAAGTTAAATGCCTTTACACAATCATATCCATGCATTCTTATACTTCATTCAAGCTAGTGTCTTATATTATATTCTTATAAGTAGTCACTTTTCATTCGTATGAGAGATTGTTTTTATTCAAAACAATTTTTAGACATTTATGTGCCCGAATTCGATAAATTCATATTTCAAATTTATCAAGATCTTACATCAATACTTTTTTCTACTTCAAGAAAGCAACGCGGTGTATTCCTGTGTTGAAAATTATTCGGTGTATTCACAAGTTAAAAATTATTGAGAATTAAACAATAAAATGTCTCTAAATGTACCCACTCAAGTCCAAACAAAAGAAAACTTGGTGTGAACACCATGTTCCACTTGAGAAGAATATGTGAAATGTGTGCAAATAAAATGGAATCCCTTTGGTCGGTCCCTAGGTCACTCCACTTTTGAAGAGGGGAGGGGACTTAGATACATGATAGTTTAATTCACATGCGTGTGCACACTGCAATCCTCTTATCCCAATCGAACTTGTACCATCCTAACGTGAGCCATCCCACCTTAACAGGTAAGGGCTCAGACATCATGGGGTATTTAATTATTTAGAAAAAAATCATTTTAAGTTCCTTATTTTCATTTTTTCTAGCCTATAATACCAATAAGTTGAGTTCAATCAACTTACATCGCCATTCAAAAAATGATTCCAATTTTATTTGTTAAAATCCATTAGGCTTTCACTTTCATGGAAATCATTTGTAAGATATGCCATGTCCATTAACGAGTTTATTTTATAACAGTTGTCTTTTCATTAAAAAAAACACAAAACACTTTTTTATTGTTCTGATGATCACAAACAAGTATATAAATTAGCATTAGATGTACCTAATTTTGCACTTCATGCATGCATTTTTTTATCATCCAATCGCACTAAGATATCTTTGACTTCAAGTGCTAACAACCAACATTGTTGCATTCATTAGTTCTTGTGAAAATTTAGTGTTGCTTCCATAGGATGGAAAAATATGTTCGGTCCCCTCCGAAGATTGATTATATTCTTATGCACCGTAAAGGGATAAAATGACCTTAAAGATGTAAAGTAAATACATTAATCAAATCAATTATTGGATGACCAAAATTTTGTAAGTTTATTTTTTTTTCTAAACTATCTTTTACAAATTATTTTTATAACTACATATATAATTGTTAATATTTGGAATAATAATATAAACATCCAAAGCCTTGCTCCACCCTTGAAGTTTAGCCTAGTGGAGGAATTGTTTTAACAACGTCCCTCATCATAGATATCAGAAATGTTTTCAGATTACATTCTCACGCATATGAAATAACGATTAGCCTCATCTATCCTAATTGTATAATAATTTTTGGCGCGATGTAATGTAGGATCTAGTTTCTTTAAGTTCCGTCAGTATATCCTGATATATATATTATAAATCTCCATAAAATTTTAAATACAGAATGTTATTAAATATATTATATAGATTTTAATCAACGGACATTGAAGATGCCCCTATTCGTTTATTCATCGATTTACAATAAAATCACGAAACATATAAAAATAAGTAGTGTTTTATGTAAAATTTACTCCCCTACGTGGACGAATGAGAAATGGACACATGTTCTCCTATGTGGCGATCTTCATAGTAGTTACTTACGTGGTCGGCTCCCGAGACAGTTGGTCGGCCAACTCGCCGACCAACCTAAAGAATATGAACCATTAAGAATGCCAAAAGCCATTTGTGTGGAGTCACCAATAGTCATTGTACTAGTGAATATCAACTGTTACATTTATTGTATACATATGTAAATTCTTGAATATATGAAGGCATTCCATCTCTTGGACTCTTAACTACTATATATACATGGTCTCACATAGCTCAAAGTGACAACTCAATCATTATCAAACATACCGCACTGAACTATTATAATCAGCATCAATAAAACTAACATTGGATGTAGGCTTTCTTCACAGCCGAACCAATTTAAAAATATACTCTCCAGTGTATTTGATTTGATTAACCACTATATTTTATCTATGATTATAAATATTGATTAAATCCATTTTTGTACATCAACAAATTGGTGTTGTATATGGAAAACGACATGAAAAGTTCTCCATACCTATTATGGGAGACATAGATTTATATTACAACCTGGTGATTTATGCAATCTGATAACGAGCTAAGTGTTCTTTATCTCTATTTGTAAAGAATATACATTTTACGTAAACATCGTCTCATTCCTTTGTGTCGATAAAACTTCACTATTAATTCTTATTCATCTATCAATCTGCGTAAGTGTGTTAGTTTCAGATAATTTTTGTTGATTGATTTTGAGATGAATTCAATAATTATTTTTAGATCTGAGATACTGTAGTTTATCATATTTTTATCTCTTCAACTGGAGAAATGTCAAAAAAAAAAATCCCTCTCCTAAAAATCAATTACCCACCTCCAGACAAAGGTAAATAATGAATCGACATAACTACAACACCTGATTGTGAAAGGAAACCACCTTAATTTAAGGCTAAGGGAACAAATTTGGGATGTAAATTTCTCCAAAATTCATCGATTCAACAATCATAGTTGAGCAGAGTGATCAAGAGAGAACCATGCGTCATGTAGTATGCAAATCGTTGTTATCGGTTTGGCGACTCAATGCAAAAAAAAACTAAACTTGACAAGCAAGCACAGTGGTAAGTCGGGTATCGTAAGAAATCCATAGGGAGTGATTGAATTGTAGATTTTAATTGATTTATTATTTAAAGAATAAAAATGTAAAAGGTGATAGGGTTTAAAAGGGAGAAAAGGAGAAAACAAGAAATTAACGCTAAATTACAACTAATTAAAACGAGAGTCGGTATCGCATTGCACCACACTGGCCGAAGTACCAATAATTAAAATAAAGGCTCGAAACCTATTTAACCGTCATAATCAATTAAGCATAAACATCACACAATAAGGAATGAAATCCAAAGTTGCGAGATTAAACATTTAACAGAAAATGGTCATACGCGGATTAAATTCGGATTATCTCTTTAAACACAAACGTTGCATGACAAAGAATGTTAAACGCATAATAATCTGACCTCAATACGCAAGGTTTCAATTAAATGCAATTTTACACGAAATCTAACTTTTGGAGCTCGAGGCCCGTTAATGGTGGAACACAACCCCGACCCTATTTATCTAAGGAATAAACATGGAAATACACTAAATTACACTAATTAACTAAGGAAAGCAATAAAATAATTAACAAAGCATGTAAATCTAATTAACAAAGCAAGAAATGAAGGAAAAAATAACTATATTAATGGAGAGGAAGATGAATAGTAACTTACAGAACTCAAATGGAGCAAACCCTATGAGAGATAAGCCAAACCCAAATACCCCTCTCTTACAAACCCTAAAAACTATCTAAAAAAATGAAAGACATCTCTCTCCCAAATGAGAGAAATGAGTATTTACATAAAATAAATCCCATGGCAAACTTGTAATAAAAAGAGGAAATAGCAACAGATCTGCAGAGCCAAATTGATTCTCCATGTAGCAAATCGATTCGCTAAGGAGGAACCATTGAAGCTACATAAGGGTGAATCGATTTTCCAGGGGGAGAATTGATTCGAAATTGAGGATTTGTTCACTGCATTGGAGACCTGATACTTCTCCCTAGCGAATCGATTCTCCCTGGAGCAAATCTATTCAAAGTTAAGAATTTTGGCTATTGGTTCATAGAGAATCGATTCGCCAAGGGTCAAATCGATTCGCTCCCCTGCTTCTAATTCTTTTTTTCTTTAGTTGAGTTGTAAATCTCTTCTGCCGAAAACGCCGTAACTTCCTCGTTAATGATTCGATTAACGCACCGCTTACCGCCACACAAAGCTCGCTCAGAGGGCCATGAGATGTTAGACCAGATGCCCAAACTATGGAATGACTGAAATGACCTTGCGCGTGTGATCGTGTATGGAACTTCGTCGAAATGTATCCATACTTCATACTAAGCATCTAAATACCTATAAAAACTCAATTAACCATTGCAAATCATATATCTATAGAAATTCGAGGTTTTCTGGTTAACGAGCATAAATATATTGATTAAGATACCCGAGGGGGTCAATAAGGTGTAGGTTATCGGGTGAAATATTTAATATTTGCGTCGTATCACACCCCCTAACTTACACATTGCTAGTCCCTAGCAAGGAAATAGGAAGCAATAAGAGCTACAAGTAAACCAAAGACAAGAGATAGTACAAGATGGGATAAATAGATAAAGGACACTTTTGTTGGCAAACAATTTCATTTAGCATATGCAATAAGTCGTTAAACCCCTAAGTTATCCTAGTGGATAAGTGTCGTCTAGTGAGGGTTTCCAAGGATAAAACTCAGAAACATCATATGGTTTCCTCAAAATATGCCCAACCCAACATGCGATAAACTCAAAAAAAATGAAAAAAATTCAAATATGTTTTTAGCATATTTAACGAATTAAAGTTAAAGTTTGTCATTATTAACAGGTTGAATGCTCCTAATAGAATCGAAACTTTAAAAGTGGGAGGGGGGGGGGGGGGGGGGGGGGGAGAGCACATGCAAATTATGATTTGGAACAAAACTTAAATAATCCGGATAAACATAAAAGCAAGCATATATTCAATCCTCACGGGCATTACTCTCATCAAATGAATTCACTCAAAACAGGGAGGTAACACACGAAAAATGGGGGCATAAAGAGTAAATGTAAATGGAAACTAAACCGCACACATGTCACAAATGAAGTAAGCTATATAGGAAATGAAAAAATTGTAATCTTAATGAAAGATATCGCACATTAAAAGAGGCGAAATGCATTTTCACAGATTATCAAAACTATTTAAACTTTTAAATTAAATTCACCAAGGGTTCTAATGTAGGTTTGGGGTTAAGGTACGAAATGAAAGGTATATGTACAGATTCAAAGTGTTCGGGGATGAAAAACTTAGGATAATGGAAAATTCTGGGCAATTCCAAAATTGAAAAACGCGTTCCCTAACAAGCATTAAATATAATAATATGAGAGAAATCAAAGCTGATTGAACTATATACATCAAATATAAAACCTTTTCTTTTCTTCTTTTTCTCATGTTTTCTTTTCTTTTCCTTTGCTTTTAGCCTTTTCTTTTCTTTTTCACTTCTTTCTTTTCTTTTTCACTACTCTTTCTTCACCATTCTTTTCTCACTCTTTTCAAGCTTAAATTTCAACCACAAGACCACACAACATCATTCAATCCCAAGCAACATTCCAAACAAAGGTATGGATGTAATTTGTATGGTTTAAAACTCCAATTCGGAATTGGTTATACGATTTTCGGTAATGAAACAAAAGGCTGACATTTAGGCTCAAAGGGGTTGACTAGGGAAACATATAAGGTGGGGTTAAGGACAATATAATTTATATAGAAGATATTGACTATGATCATTTCATAAAGTTTACGTAATTCTTGAGTAAAAAAAATATATGAAAATCATGCTCAAGCAACACATTTCATAAATGAACTATCAAATGAAAGAATAGTGAGATTACCGACGAATTCAACATTTTCAAAGAGGAAAGAATAGTGTATACACTCACAAATGACGAAAGGTATAAATCTTACTAGGTGTAAGTATATACAATGCAACAAAAGATTACCGAGTTATAAAAATCTTAAACCAAATCAATATAACAAGAAAAGCGCATGTGCTCAAGGGAAAAAGTTTAATCCATGAAGTTATTCCCAATATCAATGATTTGAAGACTAAAGTCTAATAACTTCTAAAATCCAGAACATGCATCGTTGAGTTGTCTATTGGATCGGGCAATTATTGAAATTTATCATCGAAAACAGGGCAAAAAACCCAATAAAAGAGAAAAAAGAAAGAAAATTTTTAACTTTGAACAAAAAGGTATAGTTAGTAACTAACAAGTAACAAAATCAATGTACTACCTAAGAAATGGATAGAATATTCTATACCCCCTAACTTAAATGTTGCATTGTCCTCAATGCGCATTAAGAACACAACACAAAGAGAGAAAAATAAAATTATTACCCCAAATTGGAGCGATCTCCGATAAGCGCAAGTCCAAACAAATCTACAAAATAAGTTAGTATTGAACATTGCAAAAACAAAAAAAAAGTTAACTAATTACACTGGACTACAGTAAAAGGAAAGAAAAAATAAAGAAAGAAAAAATAAAAAGCTAACTATTTACAACCTACTATTTAGACTTCACACTAACTATACACTAGAAGTCTAAAATAGTTGAGGGTCCACCAAAAATACAATTTGACTTTGGAAGATCAACGGTGGACCCTTGAAAGAAATTATGCCTCCCGAAAAATAGGTATTCCGTTTAAGAAACATAAGGCATGTGTAAGGCATAAGAAATGAACCATCGCCAATTATAGATTTTGGAAGGACGATGGGGGATTTGGATAATAGGGGTGACAAGACCACATTGATCTCGAGAAAAATGAAATCACCTCCCCAAGGTTTTTCAATCGGAGGGGGGGAGGGGGCTAGTGCAAGTGAATAGCCCATGAGATGAATTATCTCAAAATAACAATCTCGTTCAAGAATCGGTTCAAAGTCCCCAAGACTTTCAACCGATTCTTGTGATAAACTTAATTTTTCAGGAATAGTAGGGAATAGAGGAAATGAAGGACCATCAACCTTAATCTAATTGTAAGAATTAATAAGAGGTTGAAATTCGAAAGTGCTAAATCTTGGATCACTCTCAATTATTTCCTCACCAATAAGGGGTGGAGGTGAAACGCAAGTTTCAACCTTAACCCAATTTTGTGAAAAAATGATCTCATCGAGCATGGCATCATTTGCCAAAAAAAATCTTGAGAACTTTCGGATTGGTCATTGATTTACTTAATCATTAACTCATAATCAAAATAACAAGAAGGCATTTCATCTTCTTGTGCGGGTTGCTAATAGCTAACGAATTCCCCACTTTCCAAATTCTCCTCACATAGCAATGAGGGGATACTTACATACTCTTGGATTTCACGCTCAATGCGCTCATCTTCAAGAATTTGTAGGCATTCTCTCATTGTTTTGGGAGTATAACTTGGAAGAAAATTCTCATAACAATTAAGGTTATCTAAGGCATAATAGCGAGTAATTTCAAAATAGGCTATTTTAATTGAGCGATAAGGGCCAAAATTTCAATTTCTTGAAACAATCTAGCACAAGTAAAAAAGAAAGGATAAAATAAAGAATACAAATATGAAAGAAAAATAATACGAAATTATAAAACAGTTACCATATAAAACAAACACCCCGATAACGGCACCATTTTTATCGGGTCGTGAACCGTGCGTCATGTAATACGCAAATCGTTGTTGTCGGTTCAGCGACTTAAAACTACACTTGACAAGCAAGTACAACTGTAAGTCAATTATCGTAAGAAATCTACACGGAGTGATTGAATTTTAGATTTTAATTGATTTCTTATTTCAGGAATGAAAATGTAAAAGGTTATAGGGTTTAAAAAAGAGAGAAGGAGAAAACAAGAAGTTAATGCTAAATTACAACTAATTAAAATGAGAGTCGGGATCGCATTGCACCACACGGGTCGAACTACCAATAATTAGAATCAAGGCTCGAAAGCTATTTAACCGACATAATCAATTAAGCATAAACATCACACAATAAGGAATTAAATCCAAAATTGCGAGATTAAACATTTAACAGAAAATGGTCACACACGGATTAAATTCGGATTTGTGACACCCCGACTAATTAAATACCGGGTAGCTACTCCTTTATTAAATCAATACAAAATGCCAAGTTGGTTCAGTTAATAGCATCACTGTCGAAAACATTTTAATGATTACTAACCACCTAGTATTTAAAAAGTAAGTTGTCAAATTTTAGATTAAATCTGATTAACATACAGTAAAAGGATAATGAAAGAATAAAAACCATTCACCATAACGAAGCAATATAATAACCAAAAAAATAATAATAAGTCCGGAGGAAAACTCCTCACAACAATCCCACAACTGAAATAAGTAAAACAATGTACCCTTAATTAATTACATGCCAAAAGTCTGAAAATCTGAAATAGTAAATGTTTCTAATAGAAATGGGCGACATGCCCTACAACTGATGAAAGCTGAATATAGAGTCAAGATAGATGAAGAGTCTACTAGCAAAGTCCTGTAACTTCCACAAACAGCTACAGCTCGTCACCTGAATGAGGATCCTAAGCATGGTGTCCTTGTGGCTGGGCACCTAAAATGGTTTTTACAAAAATAGATTGGAAAGCAAACGGGTCAGAGCCCGAAAGTGGAGAGTATTTTAAAAACAGCAAGTGTTTTAATAACATTAAAACAATGAATGCAAAATACATGTTAGGACGTGCACTCGCATGAAATACTCACCTCTCAACTAATTGCGCACTCCTAACGAATAGCACCCATCTAAGTGATATTTATATCTAACTAAACTGACATGAGTTCTATCCTTTCTACTCGGTTCTCATTATACATTCTACCGTCATCAATTAAATAGAGGGCTTTACTTTAACTCAGATTCTCAATTATTAGCAATACAATTTATTACAGGTTATCCCTTTATAGTTAGTCAAAGCGTTTCCGTATTTAAACTCACAATACCAACATGATAGTTCTCATTAATTTAAGTGTATATTATTTACGTCATAATTATACAATACAAGAACCTCGAGACTAAGCTGCGGTGCACACATACTCTGCTATCCATCCCGGTACAACACGTACATAAGGATCACGCATTTCGAATCTCTTAGGAATCGTTCTGAGATAACAACAATCACAAACAATGGAGGCGAACACAGTCACATCACATGGGTCACGCACATACCTACGCTCCCACGATCAGCAGACTTATTAACATCCCAATAAGTCCTTCTCTGACCTATGTTCTCGAGGTACCAATCTAAATCCCCCGTAGGCACACAAAGATTAGATGGCCCTAAGAGATCGTAAACCTCCCGTGATAGCAAGTATGGTAGGTATGTCATACACATAAAATCATATACATATACTAAGTATGCACACATCTTTGTAATCACCATAATTTATTTGTGGCACACTTCTCATTCTCGTACCAACTTATAATGTTACACAATTCACATGTTCCCGGTTAATTCAATTATTTAAGCCGACAATAATTCTCGCATCGTATTAGTCACTCACGTCTTATTCCACAATTTCCATTCAATTCAAATCACACTTCTATGTTTTACTCCTCAAGATATCCCAAATATCCCAACTATACCAATTTACCGTCAAGGGAATGTTATCTCTACAATTAAACAAGGTTACGGGACACGCGAAATCAAAACAGGCCAAAAATCCTAAACTGTCAGCTCGTTAGAAGTCTCGTTCGAACGAGGCTGTTCGAACGAGAGTTCGTTCGAACGAACTAGGCATCTAGTGAGATCTCGTTCGAACGAAAGGCATCGAACGAACATCCCTCTCATTAGAAGGCAAACTGTCTTCGAACGACCTGTGCAGGTCTTCTAACGAGAGGCCAGTTTCGAGCCCAAAATTTCCTTAATTCATTTTTCCAACTTTTCTTCACCTCTAAACTCATCTAAATGTCATTCCAACAAGGTTTCAAGGTTTCTATTCATCCCTAAACATATTAAATTCGTATTACAAGATTTATATGGGGTCTAATCATCACAAACCACATCTAATCATCAAATCTCCCCAATTTTCAAGAACATGAACCCTAAAAATTTAAAGTCCTCCATAGTTATGACTAAATACGTTTCTGTAATATAAAAAGTAGTAATTCTCTCAGTTCAATCTTCAAATAGCAATTCTACATGCAATCCTACATTAAAATCTGAATTCATATCTCCAATTTCATGGGTTTTTATAGATCTCCCCAAAATAATACAATTATATAAATTCCCTACACATGGAAGAAGCATTCTTTGCAAAAACAAAATTAAACCACTTGCCTTATGTCTTTGTCTGAATTTGAGGTTGAATCTTGAAGGTTGAATTGTCCTCTCTCTCTCTCTGCAGAATTCTCTTCTCTTTCTCTCTCTACAAATTTCTTCTCTAAGGTTGACAATGGAGGTGGAGGTTGGTTTTTGGCAAGTTTAAGGTTTCTAAACTTCTCCCGTAGCCCACTACCTAGATTGGGGTTGGAAATGGATTAGTGGGTTAAGACTAAGTCAAATTTTTAACTCTAATTTTCGTGGGTTTTAATTCCCAAAATTCCAAAATTAGCAAACTACCCTTCTAAGTTGTCGGTATGGCCTAAAAATGCCCCGGGACCCAAACTAAACTCCCGGATAGTGTTTTCTGACTATTTCGACCCTTCCGGACGTGTTGGCGCACTCAAAAAGACCATACGGTTAATAGAAATAAAAATTCACTTTTTAATTAAACTAATTATATTCCGGACGCGACTGTCACATGCGTCCCAACAAAATTTTCCAAATTGCCGTATTTCAATCTCACGACAAATTTCATAATTCAATAATCATATATAGCCATATATACTCATTAAAATTAAATACCAACTCGCATCTCGCTAGTATTTTTATCCGGATTAATTTCCAATTAATACACATTTAATTCAATTAATCCCATAAATAAATATCATAAAAATACGGGGTATTACAGGATTGTCTCTTTAAACACTAACGTTGCATGACAAACAAAGTTAAACACATAATAATTCGACTTTAATATTCAAGGTTTCAATTAAACGCAATTTTACATGAAATCTGACTTTTGGAGCTCGAGGCCCGTTAATGGAGGAACATAACACCGACCCTATTTATCTAAGGACTAAGCATGGAAATAAACTAAATTACACTAATTAACTAAGGAAAGCAATAAACTAATTAACAAAGCATGTAAATCTAATTAACAAAGCAAGAAATGAAGGAAAAAATAACTATATTAATGGAGAGGAGATGAATAGTAACTTACACAACTCAAATGGAGCAAACCCTAGGAGAGATAAGACAAACCCAAATACCCCTCTCTTACAAACCCTAAAAACTATCTAAAAAATGAAAGATATCTTTATCCCATATGAGAGAAATGAGTATTTACACAAAATAAATGCCATGGAAAACTTGTAATCAAAAGAAGAAATAGTAAAATATTTGTAGAGCCGAATTGCTTGGCCATGGAGATAATCGATTCGCTAAGGAGGAACCATCGAAGCTGTATAAAGGCGAATCGATTCACCAAGGGGTGAATCGATTCGGAATTAGGTATTTGTTCACTACATTGGAGACCTAATACTTTCTCATTAGCAAATTGATTCGCCATGGAGCGAATCGATTTGAACCTTAGAATTTTGGCTACTTGATCATAGAGAATCGATTTTCCCGGGGGAGAATCGATTCGCTCCCCTATTTTTCCAATTCGTCCTTGCTTTGGTTGAGTTCTAAATCTGTTCCGTCGAAATCTCCGTAAATTCCTCGTTAATGATCTGATTTACGCACCATTTGTGGTGCCGCGAATCTCGTTCAGAGGGATACAACTTCTATGAGATTTTGGACCAGATGCCCAAACTTTAAAATGACTAAAATTCCCTAGTGCATGCAATCTTATACGACATTTTAGCGAAATGCGTCCAAACTTCATACTAAGCATCCAAATACATATGAAAACTCAATTAACCCCTACAAAACATATATCAATAGAAATCTGAGGTTTTCTGGTTAACGAGCATAAATATTGGGATTAATATACCTGAGGGAGATAATAAGACATAGGTTCTTGGGTGAAATACGCAATATTGCATCGTATCACAGAGCATCAAAATTCCATCGGATATTTGGGTTTTTTATATTCAAGAAATTGCATAATCTCTTTATAGAAAACTACACATCTTGGTTTATTAATAAATTTCTACTTAAATACTTTGTTTTTCATTGGATTTGTTATGGTTAATCGAACCACTCTGCTACATCTTACTGGGGACATCCTTAGCATCAGATCACAGGCAATATCGGTGTTCGGTGAATAGGGTCGATTCACATGAACTTTTCTGAATTAAAGAGAGGTAAAAATGATAAATCCAAGTTGTAACCAAGGAGTAATTCTTATCCACTCATTCAGTTAACCTCGCCGACTAGAGATCTGGTGGCGACCTGGTGGTGTTTTCTAGTCGACCTGCAGCTATCATCCTTTTGCTGGTCAGCACTCATAAACCAACGTGATACCCAAATTTCTACATCTATGGTCCCCCAACCTTAATCCAGTTTGAAACCATATTAAGTTGGTCGGTGGCAAGAACAAACCCAAGAAAATCATTCGATCGACCCAAAGAGTTTTAAAACATTAAAAAGAATCTAATAAAAAACCCCAGAATCATCAAGCCAACCAAATGACCTGGAGGCTAGTCAATTTATCCATCAGATCCGAAGGTTTTCTCAGAGCCTCACACATGGTGCTCGGCGACTACGGGACAATGAGGATATGCTAACTCCACCACTAAACCACACATGGTGGTTGGAGATTACTGGGCAAGGAGGATTTTGTTAGTTGACATCCAGTAGTGGAGGATATCATCAACAATAAAAGAAATTTTGGGCTTTCTCGCGTATACTTTTGGATGGAACACAGTGATTCTCAACCATTTACCCTTTATTAAAATAAAATCTTTGCTCTAAAGAGATTTGGTTTTTTACACCAACTCTATATACTTCACATATTCATGTGGAAGTAAAATTTTAAAACCAACTTTAATTTGAGCATTGTTTTGGAGTTAAAATAATTTTGCAGAAATTCTGAATAAATACTATGTCTTGCATCTGATATATATTTGACAAAAATCTGCTCACATGACATCTATTTGGGATACATGAAAATGCCGTGTGTGATAAAGATTTGAATAGTTATGCAAATTCCAATCACAAACTTTTTTAATTAAAGTCAATTTATGAATCAAATCAATTCAGCCCTTAAACTCAAACAACTACGTTCATGCAAGTGTTAACCATTATAAATAAAGATACGACACAAATTTTAGAAAAAATCCAATTAGGGAAAAACATTTTTATTTTTAGAACTTTGACAAGTTTACAAGACCATTTAATTACATACAACTTCCCTCGAGTGTAACACACGGTGTCTTCGTCAAACCTTCAAATCATCGGCTACAAATCAGCAATGATTCACACACAGCTATAACACACAGACATGCAGTCATAAATTTCGTTGCGGCTCACTCCACAATAACACGCAGCCCCCGGTTGTAGAGATCTCACCACAAAGTATGAATAATAACAAACTATGCTTTGGGTTCCACAAAACAACTCACATAAAAGCAACTGTGATTATGAATTGTAAAACAAAATTTGAACTCTCAAATATGGTTGGAGAATAGAAAAACGTATTTTGTCAAAAATAAATTTTTCTCCAAAAGAAAATCAGTAGCCTGACACCCTTATTTATATAAAAATCAAGGTAGTGACGTGTAGGCATAAAGTAGCTCTCGCTCGAACGATAGACGACGTCGTTCGAGCGAGACTCCATCTCATTCGAACGAGATGTGATGTCATTTGAACAACAGTCACTGATCCCCTTAAAAAGACTTTCAAAGTTTTAAATAACTTGGAATCAAATCTTAAAACTGTTCACGAGATTAGGAGATATTTATCTAAAACTTTTATGATAAAATGTTTTTGAAAAATAAAAATAATTTATCAAAATTCCAAAAATCATTTTAACTGTTATAAAAAATATCCCAGCACTTTCAATGTGAAATGTGAATGAAACTTAAACATATTTTACCAATATAATCCTTGTTGGGATTGAATGTTGAAGTCTTCTTGAAATTCAGATTCGTCTTTGTAGATATAAGCTTCTCAATCCTTCGACGACTTGTAAACAACTTATAGCGGTATATGACATACTAATTGTGACGGATGTAGCGGTATATGACATAATAATTGTGACGGACAAGTTCCTTACAAATCTTCCCCTAAGTTTATGCTGGTACAAAATAAAAATATCCGAATTATCAACTGTGACACCCCGCCTAATTAAATACCGGGTGATCAATCCTTTATTAAATTAAATCAAAGTGTTCGGTCGGTTCATTCTTAGTATCACTATAGAAAAACAATTTTCATTATTAATCACCTAATAAATAATATAATTAAGTGTCAATTAAGTATACCCAATTAATCCATTAAGTTCCATGCTTTAAGATATAAGCCATTTCCATTCCATAAGAATAAATACTTAACATGAATAAAATACTGAAATAAATGAGACTGGATAAAACATTCTAGTTCAAAGTCTAAAACCAATAGAATCATAATACTCAATCCAAAAGGAAAAGAAACGCCAATAAGAAAATAAAATCTCTAAAATAACTAAGATGAAAACGGGCAACACATGACCTAACTGAAGTGTCTGAACTATGAACTGGATGAAAAGATAGAAGCGTCTAACATCAATAACCTACAGCTTCCATAACAGCTGCAGCTCATCGACTGATCCACGTGTCCAATTCTGGTGGTGAACCTGTGGCTGGACACCTGGTATAATATATATATATATATATATATATATATATATATATATATATATATATATATATATATATATATATATATATATATACATATATATATAGTAAAAGAGAAGAGAAATAGCAAGAAATGGGTCAGACCCCGATTTGTAAAAATATTTATTTTAGCAACTATTTAAAATCGCATTAATGTAGGTAATATGTGCATATTAGTTCTGAACTCTCACATGAGATCCTCACCCCTCCACTAATCTCCACACCTAGTGTACATCTACCCTAACCTAATTATCCCAAATTATTCCCAACTAGGTCATAGACATATACTATTAATTATAGCTCATAATAGAAGACCTGTATCGCCCATACAATACGTTATTTAATACCTCACTCCCATTGACTGCATTTCATATTATATATTCTAGTAGTAAATACTTTATCCCCTTAAGTTATTTTGTTTACCCACGTCTACATATTTGCTAATTTCACACATTAGGATTATTCACAAATATATATATATATATATATATATATATATATATATATATATATAGTCAAATCATCCCTATACATATATATATACAATTCATGAGCCCCTTGGTTAGGACCACTTGACACAATGCATACTCTGTTATCGTGTCCCGGTGCATCGCTCGCTGCATAAAGTACAACTGGTTTGGCGTCTCTCATCAACCATAAATCTCATAACACAAATATTGGAGGCGAGCATACTCACCAGTTAAATGGGTCACACGCATACCTACGCTCCCATTCAACTGTCGAAACTATCCTATGTAACAGATAGCAAGTATCCAAGTTCATATGCTCTGGGTACAAGTCAAATATTCCCCCATTGGGTCACCCAGGATAAGACTGTCCACTGCGTGATAACTCCTCCCGATAACAAGCATCGTAGGTATGCTTATACACACAATAATAATAAACATATAATAATAGGCATTCCTTAAGCTTTATAAAAATTCAAGTATTCACCTAACCCATATTTATTTTTCTACACGTAGTATATTTATCTTTACTACTTGCTCAAGTAACTTGATTATTTACACTCCCAAAATTTCCAAGGTTAATCCACCTATTCAATACCTAAGGTATTGTCCTAGGAACGCTTTCCAAATAATTCTACACTAAGCTAATATCAGTAAATGGCAGTTTTTCTAACACAATTAACTCTGTAACATGATCTCGGGGAAAATGGGAATTTTTAGGCTTTTCTGGGACCTGTCGTTAGAACGAATTAGTAGGCCATTTGAACGACTCTACTTCTCGATCAAATGAAACTCCATCTCATTCGAACGAGATGCAATCTCTCTCTGGTTGGCCAGACCTGTTACATTTTACTGTTCACACTTCGTCTTCCTCAAAATTTCAGTCCTAAACCCTCTAAATTTCTCAACGCCAACACCAAAACAGCAATCCTAATTAATATTCTAACATGTATAAATGATTTCCTTTAACTTTGAACCATTAATTTATCATAAATCAGCTATAAAATCCAAAATCCCCAATTTAATAATTCAAAACCCCAGTTCATCAAATTTCCGTACGAGAACATTAATTTCAATTTCATCAATCATCAATACCCATCAATTTGCGATTTCTAAACTATCTACATGAGGGATTCATCCTTCTTTAATCTCCAGATTTTAATAAATGCCATTGATCCTCCAGTTTCAACAAAACTTATGAATCAAATAGTGAATATAATATACCTACACTAATATGAACATGCTTGTTACTATAAATTGCAAGAATTAAACACTTGACTTAATTTCAACGGTCTGATCCGCCTTTTGTATGGGTATGGGTGTGTTCCTAGTCTCGTGATCTACACTTTGGTATAATTTTTGCTGTGTGTTCTTGAGTTAGGCACCAAGAACTCCTATGGCTTCTTCTTCCTTCCTATGTGCCTTTCTCTTTTCTCTCACCTAGGTTTAGAGCTGATAAATCCCCTCTAACCCATGTACCTCCTTATTTAATTTCTTAATTTTCGTCCATAATATTATTCCAAAATTCCAAAGGACAAAAATACCCCTACGGGGTGCTGGTTAGGCCTAAAACTATCCCGGAGTATAAATAAAATGCCCAGATAGAGTTTTTTGACTATCTCGACACTTCCAAACTCAATGGCGCACTCGAAATTATCATATGAGTTATACAAAAATAATTTATCTTTTTACTCCTTACAATTAGTCCCGAAATGACTCACACGCGTGTCCTGACTTAAAATACCAAACTATCATATTTTGCACTACGACACTTTATAAAATTATGTGATTACATATTAAATATGTAGACAGTAATAATCAATGATTTCCATAAATAAGTATTAACCATTGGCATGCTAGTTTATAATTATTTTAAATTCGGATTAATTAACAATTACATTTCCTGACCTTTTTAATTTAATTAATCTGACAATAATAATTAATCCCATAATTATTTAATATCATAAAAATGCGGGCTATTCCATACTTCCCCCCCTAATAATGGAATTTCACCCTGAAATTCGAAAGTAAACCATACTTGGTAGGAATAAGTCTAGATATTTCTCGCGCATATCCTCCTCTCGCTGCCATGTACACTCCTCTACGTTATGATGCTCCCACTGAACCCTCACCAGTGGAACTACCTTTGACCTCAATTCCTCTCTCTATGGTCTAGGATAGCCACATGCCTCTCCTCATATGAATTGTTGGGATATAAATCAATCTCCTCAAACGCAATGTTGGTGTGGGCCAACTCATTCCTAAGAAACCGCCTTAATGATGAGATGTGGAACACATAGTGAATATGGAGCAAGTGTTCCGGTAACCCAAATCTGTATGCCACCGGTCCGATCCTATCGATAATGGCAAACGGTACTACATATCTCAGAGACAATTTCCTCTTTTTCCCGAACCTCATCATACCTTTCACAGGAGACACTCGCAAAAATATTGGATCCCCCACATTGAATACCCTTGCTGACGTTTCCTGAATTACCTTTGTCCTGAATAACCTGTTGTCCCTCACCTCTAGCCAGCAAGTAGTAGAATGACAAGTCCTGCCGTATAATGCCTCAAATGGGGCCATGCCGATCATAAACTGATAAGAGTTATTATAAGCGAACTCCACCAGTGGGAGATACGGCTCCTAACCCCCTCTAAAGTCAAGAACACACATGTGAAACATGTCCTCCAGCATCTGATTAGTACGCTCAGTCCACCCATCTATCTGTGGATGATAAGCTGTACTCAATCGCAGTTTAGTACCCATATCTTCCTGAAATCTCTTCCAAAAGCGTGATACAAAAGTCTTGTCTCTATCAGACACAATGTTCAAGGGCACCCCATGAAACCTTACTATATCGGCAAGGAATATCCGGGCATACTGTCCCGTAGTGTAGTCCGTCTGTACCGATAAAAAATGAGCTACCTTGGTCAACTAATCCACCACCACCCATATAGAATCATGACCCTTATGTGAATTAGGCAACCCAGTGATAAAATCCATAAAATTCTCTCCCATTTCCACGTAGGTATCCCCAGCGACTAAAGTAACCCTAGAGGCCTCTGGTGGTCCACCGTTACCAGCTGACTGGTAGCACACTTGGACACAAACTCCGTAATGTCATTCTTTATCCCACTCCACCAATACTGTCACCTCATATCCTGGTACATTTTATCCCCTACAGGATATACCATAAATCTGGATCCATAAGACTGTATCATCACTGCATGACATAAATCCTCTCCTTTCGGGACCACTAATCTCCCATTAAACCGTAGTCCCCCATCTGAGCTCTTTGAGTAGGACTCTGCGCCCTATGCTAAAAGTCGTACAATTTGATCCTGGCAAAACGAACCAGCGGCCTGGCCTGAATCACCCTCGTAACAATCTTTGGAGTGACCATTATAACGGACATAAAGGATCGGGCCACTGCCTCTTGATGTCTCAATTCTTTCCATTTCTCCTTTCACACTTATCCCACCTCACCTACTGGTCTACGACTCAATGCATCAGTAACTACATTGGCCTTCCCCGGATGATACTGTATCTCGAATTGGTAATTTTTCACAAACTCTAGCCACCTGCGCTGACGCATGTTCAACTACCGCTGAGTGAATAAGTATTGAAGTGACTTGTAGTCCGTCAACAAGAGAAATTTCTCCCCAAGAAAGTAGTGTCTGCAGATTTGTAGGGAAAACATGACTACTATTGCTAAATCTAAGTCATAGGTGGGGTAATTCCTTTCGTGAGGCTTAATCTTGTGGGAGGCATAAGCTATACCATGTTCCTCCTGATGAAGTACTCCACTAAGTCCCAGTAGAGATGTGTCAGTATACACCAAGTACTCCACTCCTGGTCTGGGTAAGGCAAGAACGGGCACTGAAGTCAACTTATCCTTTAGCTCATTAAAATATAAATGATAAGCATCATCCCAAATAAACTTCACTCCTTTACGAGTCAAATTTGTCTATGGGCTCGCAATCTTCAAGAACCCTCTGATGAATCTCCTGTAATACTTGGCTAACCTCAAGAAGCTACGCACCTCCATCGGTGTCATGGGCTGCCCCCACTCCCTAACCGTTGACATTTTGCTCGGGTCCACTGATATTCCTAATTCTGACACAACATGCCTCGGAGACTGCACTTCTCGTAACCAGAATCCTCACTTTTTATACATGGCATAGAGTTTATGCTCTGGTAGAGTCTGAAGAACCCCTCTCAAGTGATCGACATGCTCCTCCTCGATCTGGGAATAAATCAGGATGTCATCTATGAAGACAATGAAAAACTGATCTAAGAACTCACTGAACACCCGATTGATTAGATCCATGAATACAATCGGAGCATTTTTAAGCCCAAACGGCATGACGTGTAACTCGTAGGACCCATACCTCTTTAAGAAAGCAGTCTTCGATCTGTCCTGCTCCCTAATCCGTAGTTGATGGTATCCCGACCTCAAATCTATCTTTGAAAAGAAGGCAACTCCTCTCAACTAGTTGAACAAATCATTGATTCGAGGAAACATATACTTATTCCGTATTGTGACTTTGTTCAACTCTAGGTAGTCCACACACAACCTTAACGAACCATCCCTCTTCTTCAGAAATAGAATGGGAGCACCCCATGGTGAAGTACTCCTACAGATGAAGCCCTATCCCAATAGCTGTTCAATCTGATCTCATAACTCCCTCATCTTAGCTAGAGCCATACGGTACGGTGCACGGGCTATCGACCAAGTGCCCAGCATCAAATCTATAATGAACTCTATCTCTCAGCTAGGTGGTAGTCCTGATATCTCCTGGAACACATCGAAAAACTCTCGAACAACAGGAATCGAGTCAAGAGGAATGAAGACCTCCTTAGAGGTCTCCTCCTCTATGTAATATAGGTGGGTGGACAATCCTCCCTCAGGATGAGGAATAACCACCAGAAACATCTCATGGCTCGGTATCGCAAAGATAATAGTCCTACTGTAACAGTCTATTATGGCTCTATAAGCTTCAAGCTAATCCATGCCAATGATGGCATGATGCTCGTGCATATATAGGACTAACATATCCGCAGGTAAAATCAAACTCCCAATATCTATACCTACCCCCGGGCATATAAAGAAAATCAAAAACCCACTACCCGGAGGTGAGTCCACACTAGTCACTGTACTCTCTGTTGTGGCTAAAAACCAGTGGCCCGTGCAAAAATAGTAGCTATAAAATAGTGCAAAGCACCAATGTCAAATAAAATGCGCCCCATATTACCATGGATAGGAAGCTTACCCTCAACTACGAGTGGTGCCTATTGGGGTGCTGCCTGGTGGATGTTATAAACACCTCCATAATGTAACTGTCCCTTATGAATCGGGGGTGCAGGAAAAGTTGGGACCTGCGCTGGTGTTAGTAGGGCAGTAGGAAAGAGGGGTCTTTGTGGCTCCTGCTGGGCATCCTACTGCTGGGGAAACTAGCCCTTATCGGGGTAATCCTACTTCCTATGGCCAGTCTTTCCACAGGAGTAACACATGCCACTGAAGTTACCTCCCTTCTGTACATGTTGGCCTCGAACTTGCTGGCCATTGCCACCCCTCCACTCGCCTTGGTGGCCCTACATATGCCACTATTGGCCCTATTACTGGCCCTAATGGACCTGATGGCCCTGCTTATAATGATGTTGGCTCTGCTAGCCATGTTGACTAGACTGGCCCTGTTGGCCCTATCTATACCCCCAGATCAAAATCGCTTAGCAGGGTCCCCCTGATGGGAAATCTTCTCACCCTGACGGACCTTCCCTTGAGCTGATGGTTCCCTACTGGAACTACTACTTCTGGTCAGGCCCTGCTGGATGGACTCCCCTGCTCCTTTGCTGCCCTGCTGATGGAAGCGATGATCCTGGTAATGCAACATAGCAGCGTTGAGTACATCAGTGAAAGTACCCAACGACATTACTTATAAGGTGCTGACGAATCCTCCAGGTCAATCCATCCATAAAAAACATAATCTTCTTCTCTTCAGTAGGTAACTCATTTGGAACCATAGTAAGTAGCCTCATAAATTCCTCCTCATATTCTACCACTGCCATACCCTCTAGGTTAAAATTTAATAGTCTCTACCTCATCTCTGTCTGCACGACAGAGGGAAAATATTTATGATCAAACCGCACCCAGAAGCTTTGAATCGACATGCTGTCCCTCTCCTCCAAAGTAGTAGTGGACTCCCACCACTGGAAAGCGACCCCCACAAGATTGTAGGAATCCAGTAACTGTCTCTGAATGTCGGGACACTCATACATGCGAAGATGCCTCTGGATATCTTTCTTCTATTGGCTTTCTATGATGATGTCAGAACCGCTGGAGAACTCTAGGGGATATTCTGTCTGGAAAGCATCCCTGACCCTCTACCATGTAGTGGAGAACTGAGCTGGAACTGGCGCCACAACCTTTACCTAGGGTGGGTCCTGCTGCACCACCGCTAAAGTTACATTTACTGCCTGAGCAATAATGGCGGCAACGTCATCTGCGTTAATCATTCCCTGAGCCTGAGCTGCTGGCTGCTCTGGCTCGGCATTCCTGTTTCTCGGGGCTCATCTCGGAGGCATCAGAAACAAGAAGGGATTTATTAGTCCACGATTATTATTAAATCTCAAATAGCTGAAGATGTAAATGTATAAATAAGAGTACAACAGTCCTAATGATAGGTCTCTACATCAAAGAACTCTAAGATAAAAACATGTTAAGTCGTACAGATCCTAAAGGACACTAGAACCTGATGCTCTGATACCACCTGTGACACCCCGCCTAATTAAATACCAGGTGATTAGTCCTTTATTAAATTAAATCAAAGTGTCCGGTTGGATCATTCTTAGCATCACTGTCGAAAAAAATTTCATTATTAATCACCTAATAAATAATTAAGTTAAATGTCAAAACATTTTCCCAATTAATTCTACCCAATTAATCCATTAATTTCCATGGTTTAAGAAATCAGCCATTTCAATTCCACAAGAATAAATACTGAACATGGATTAAACACTGAAATAAATGAGACTAGATAAAATATTCCAGTTCAAAGTATAAAACCAATAGAATCATAATACTCAATCCAACAGGAAAAGAAACGCTAATAAGAAAATACAATCTCTGAAATAACTAAGCAGAAAATGGGTGACACATTCCCTAACTGAAATGTCTGAACTAAGAACTAGACCAAAAGATAGAAGCGTCTAATATCAATAACTTACACCTTCCACAACAACTGCAACTTGTCGAGTGATCCACGCGTCTAAGTCTGGCAGTGACCCTATGGCTGGACACCTTGTATAATATATATATATATATATAGCAAAAGAGAAGAGTAATAGAAAGAAATGGGTCATTGCCCGATTTGTAAAAATATTTGTTTTAGCAAGTATTTAAAACCACATTAATGAAATTAATATGTGCATATTAGTTTCGAATTCTCACATGAGATCCTCACCCCTCCACTAATGTGCACACCTAGCGTACATCTACCCGAACCTAGTTGTCCCAAATTATTCCCAACTAGGTCATAGACATATACTATCAATTATAGCTCGTAAGAGAAAACCCGTTCACCCATACAATACGTTATTTAATACCTCACTCCCATTAACTGCATTTGATATTATCTATTCTAGTAGTAAATACTTTATCCCCTTAAGTTATTTTGTGTACCCACATCTACATATTTGCTAATTTCACATATTAGGATTATTCAAAAATATATATATATAGTCAATCCATCCTTATACATATATATACAAGTCATGAGCCCCTTGGTTAGGACCACTTGGAGCAATGCATATTCTTCTATCGTGTCCCGGTTCATCGCTCGCTACATAAAGGACAACCGGTTTGGTGTCTCTCACGAACCATAAATCTCATAACATGAATATTGCAGGCGAGCATACTCACGAGTTAAATGGGTCACGCACATACCTACGCTCTCATTCAACCATTGAAACTATCCTATGTAACAGATAGCATGTATCCAAGTTCAAATGTTCTGGGTACAAGTCAAATATCCCCCCATTGGGACACCCAGGATAAGACTGTCCACTACGCGATACCTCCTCCCCATAGCAAGCAGTGTAGATATGCTTATACACATAATAATAACAAACATATAATAATAGTCATTCTCTAAGCCTTATAAAAATTCATCTATTGACCCAACCCATATTTATTTTTCTACATGTAGATATTTCTCTTTACTACTTACGCAATTAACTCGATTATTTACACTCTCAAAATTTTCAAGGTTATCCACCTATTCAATACTTAAGGTATTATCCTAGGAATGCTTTCCAAATAATTCTACACTAAGCTAACATGAGTAAATGGTAGTTTTTCTAACACAATTAACTGTGTAACATAATTTGGGGGAAATGGGAATTTCTAGGCTTTTCTAAGATTTGTCTGTCGAACGAATTAGCAAGCCATTTAAATGACTCTACTTCTCGTTCAAACGAAACTCGATCTAGTTCGAACGAGATGAAATCTCTCTCTGGTTTGGCTAGACCTGTTACATTATACTATTCACACTTCGTCTTCCTCAAAATTTCAGTCCTAAACCCTTTAAATTTCTCAACCCCAACACCAAAACAACAATCCTAATTATTATTATAACATGTATAAATGATTTCCTCTAACTTTGAACCATTAATTCATCATAAATCAGCTATAAAATCCAAAATCCTCAATTTAATAATACAAAACCCTAGTTCATCAAATTTCCATATAAGAACATCAATTTCAATTTCCTCCATCGCCAATACCCATCAATTTGTGATTTCTAAACTATCTACGTGAGGGATTTATCCTTCTTTAATCTCCATATTTTAATAAATGCCATTAATCCTCCAATTTCAACAAAACTTATGAATCAAATAGTGAATACCATACACCTACACTAATATGAACATGCTTGTTGCTATAAATTGCAAGAATTAAATACTTGGATTAATTTCGACGGTCTGATCCACCTTTGATATGGGTATGGGTGTGTTCCTCGTCTCGTGATCTACACTTTGGTATAACTTTTGGTGTGTGTTCTTGAGTTAGGCACCAAGAACTCCTATGGCTTCTTCTTCCTTCCTCTGTGCCTTTCTCTTTTCTCTCACGTAGGTTTAGAGCTAATAACTCCCCTTTAACCCATGTACCGCCTTATTTAATTTCTTATTTTTCGCCCATAATATTATTCCAAAACCAAAGGACAAAAATACACCTATGGGGTGCCGGTTAGGCCTAAAACTACCCCGGAGTCCAAATAAAATGCCCAGGTAGAGTTTTCTGACTATCTCGACACTTCCAAACTCAATGGCACACTCAAAATTATCATATGAGTTATAAAAAAATAATTTATCTTTTTATTCCTTACAATTAGTCCCAACGTGACTCACATGCGTGTCGTGACTTAAAATACCAAACTATCATATTTTGCACTCCGACAATTTATAAAATTATGTGATTCCATATTACATATACCCACAGTAATAATCAATGATTTCCATCAATAAGTATTAACCCTTGGCAGGCTAGTTAATAATTATTTTAAATTCGGATTAATTAACAATTAAATTTCCCGACCTTTTTAATTTAATTAATCTAACAATATTAATTAATCCCATGATTATTTAATATCATAAAAATGTGGGGTATTACATCAACATCACATGACCTTTACAAATCTACCCTCCCATAAACTTAAAAGTGAAAAGATAAACTGATAAGTCCTCAAACTTTGCTCCAATAGTAAAATTTTCAAATCTCCAAGATTTTCTCATCATGGTGTGCAACATAATGATCTTCAATTGTACCTACACACATGAGACAAAGCAAAAACGTCATGACATATTGAGTTTTAAATGATATAAACACAAAACATGTAAGCATAATCAAATCTCCCCTATACTTAAACTCCCCTATAACATCATAATTCGTTCTCCCCCTTTTTATTTTTCTGATACAGATAAGAAAAAGAATAAACCACATAAATCAAATTGAGGTGTCACAGTAAACCTAGCAAACAAACTATTTTTTGAAATTTTCAATTTTTATACAAAAATTCAAAAAAATGATGTTATAAAAAATTACACACCATTAATTTATACTCATACAACCAAAACGTGGAAACGGAATGAATGGGTGTGAACTAATTCAATAGAAAAATCAACTCAATCATATCATATGTGAAAGATGTATAAGTGTAATCCTAACGTATGAACATAAAAAATAGTCCTTTAGTGTAAAATTGTTGAATTTAGATGACATCGTCTTAATCATATCAAAAAAGCAAAGTATAAATGATTTCCACACTAATAACGTCCAAAACTATGTAAAGATTTTTCATGACTTTCTGTAATACCCCGTATTTTTACAGCTTTTAAATTATGGGATTTATTAAATTCAATTGAGATAAATTAATTTAATTTTAATCCGGAACGTTGTTTTAAATATTTACTAGCGTGACGAGAGTTGGTAATTATTAGAAATTTGTTATTTGCTGAATGTTACTGGATGAGTATAGTAATATATGAGATTTATTTTTATAATATTGTCACGTGTGAATAAAATGACAATTATGGAAATTTAAGTCGGGACGCACCTGTGTCGTGTCGGGACTAAATGTTAATTAATAAAAGTGAATATTTTATAGGTTGTTCGTATGTTCATTTTGAGTGCGCCAACACGTCCGGAAGGGTCGAGATAGTCAGAAAAGTGTACCCGGGGGTTTAGTTTGGATCTCGGGGCGTTTTTAGGCCTAATTAGTACCCCGGGAGGGCATTTAGGTCATTTTACATTTTTGGGTAATTAAACCCACGAAATTTCAAGGGTTATATCAGATGTCTAAGGTTGTCTTCTAGGGTTATAACAACCAAAGACAAATGATGGCCATAGGAGAGGGAAGGAGAGAGCTTCCAAAGCAATCCAAGGCCCGAAACCCATCCGTTTCCACCGCCTCCACCACCAACGCGTAGATCGCGAGACGGGGAACGCAACCACACCAAATTCGGCACCAAAACAGAACATCAAAAAACCCAGGCAAGTGTTTATCTTCCTTATTTTCGTTGATGCATCACGCATGTTAGTCTAGGGATGATTAGGGTGAGATTTATGGAAGAAAACCCCAATTTGAGATAGGAAATTGCATGTAGTGATGACTTAAATGATATTATGGAAACCCTTTGTCATGTAGAGGAGTGAACCACAAAATTATGATGTTTACAAGAAGGAAATTTTGGAAAATTCTGGTTAGAACCATGTTTAAGAGATTTCTAGGGTTCTTGATAATTATAATAATTTTTGGGCGATTAATCCATGTTTAGTGATAGAAATCAACATGTTTTATGTTGGAAATATCTGGTATGATGATATAATGTTAGTAGTATAAATTTTCGGACGATTGGGATTGAATAATATGGATCTGGTGAAGGTTAAAAGATGAAACCCGTAACTGCAAATCTGCAGATTTCCGAAATACCTGTTTGATTGATCGATCGAGCCCAGAGCTTCGATCGATCGAAGGCTCGATCGATCGAGCCCCAGACCTCGATCGATCGACCCCTCCTGGCAGACTTAAGTTTCCCCTTTTAAAATTGTTAAATTAATTCGAAATGAAGAAAACTCCTTAGACATCCTTGTTAAGATAATTTGGGAGATAATGATGACCAGTAAGATTCATTAATGAATAAGAGACCTTTAATGTAAGGTGAAATCTATATTTTTGGGATCTCTTACATAAGGGACAATGTAAGTATATGTTAAAGGGGAGAGACACGTAAGAGGGTTACGTTGGAATATAAATGAATACCTACTAAATTGTACCTTTGGAAGGATAGAGTCCATGAGGGCTACGTAGTAAGTTGGAGAAACCCTTCGAATTAAAGTGAGAAACGAACCATTATACGTGATAACTAATAATGGGAAAATAAGGATAAATGTTACGAATATGGGTTATGAGATAACTCTAAATTGATATAATAAAAGTGGTATATTTATATGATTGTGTATGCATATATTATATACTTGTGAAAATCATGTCCGCGCTACCTGCTATCCCTGAGGTTACTACGCTGAGACGATCTTATCCTGTGTTACCTTATGGAGGATATTGACTCGTACCCTAGAAGATAGAAATCCTAGGTACGGGCTATCGGATCGATAGTCGGACGGTCCTAAGAGACGTGAGGGTATGTACTGACCTCTTGGACATGGAATCTATGCTTTGCCTAAATATTGTATGTGTATGTATTTGTACAGTTCGAGAGTGATTCCGAACTTGTATTCCCTTTAGTGTGATTGATATGGGGATTGGATAGCAGAGTATGCCCGCACCATAGTTTTTATGTGGGGTGCCGTTATGATATATATATATTGTTCGAGTAGTTAATATATATATGAAATTCTGAAATCTGGAACTGCCTACTGTGATTTGATATGTAGGACATGGTTGATGACTCAAATTATAAATACTTGTTTTGAGAAAGTATAATATGACACTGGAAAACTTTATTGATTAATAAAGTTAAAAGGAGAACTTTGGTTACAAATTGAAATCTTACGTTTTAAACACTTGTGTTGTTCAGTCGAAAATCCTGCGAATAACTTAAGATAAGCTAAATCATTGGGGAAAGTTAGTGTGGTATATGACGAGATAGACCATTGGGAAGGTTAGTGCGATAGGTGTGCACATTAGAAGAGAGGTGAGAATTTCTTAAGAGAGTGTCGCACTAATATGTTGTTGCATTGGCCTGTAATCAATTTAAATACTTGCTAAATGAATTTTTAAATCATATACACTATCGGGCTCTGACTCGGTTCTATTTCTTTTTCTCTCTTGTATATATATATATATATATATATATATATATATATATATATATATGTATATGTATATATATATGTATATGTATATATTACAGGTGCCCAGCCACATGAGCATCTTGCATAGGGTCCTTTGGCAGGAACGAGTTGCAGCTTAGGTGGGAGTTGCAGGCCTGTTGTTTAGACGACTTCATCCATTTGATTCTACTCCTAGTTCAGTTTTATCCAGCAGGGGCATGTGTCGCCCTCTTCCTATTAATTAGTTGGTATTGTCAGAGATTGTAAGTCTTTTAATTTCAGTATCTTCATTTCGGAATTGTTACTGTCAGGATGTTTTCCTTAGTATTTTAATGTTGGGATTTATTATTGTTGGGTAAACTCTTAAATGTTCATTTTATTCTTCTACTTATTGTGTGACTCTTTAGATGTTTATGGTTTAAGGTTTTATAACCGGATATAATAAAATGAGAATAAGGTTTTAAATGGTTTTGACACTTAGCTTAATTATTTAGGGTGTTGAAATTGGAAAAGTATTTTAACGACAGTGATGCTAAGAATGAACCAACTGTTCACCTTGATTTTAATTTAATAAAGGAGTGATCGCCCGATATTTAATTAGGCGGGGTGCCACAGGTGGTATCAGAGCATCAGGTTCTAGAGTCCTTAGGATCTGTACGGCTTATTATGCTTTCAGCGTTGCTTTGTTTGATATAGAGCCCTATGTTTAGGATTGTCGATTTCTTTGACGAGATTTCGTTCTCCTGCTATATGTGTGTACATTAGTGAATTCTAATCTCGTTCGGATGTGTGCGTGTGCCGAGAGATGACGGATGTAAGAAGAGGACTGTTAAGCGAACATCAGGAGGCAGGGCTCAGTTAAGATTATTAAATATATCCGAGGATGATGACCGTAGTTGAGGTCACCTCCATTATGGCACGAGAAGCCAAGACTAGAAAGGCGACTAAGGCGCAGCAGTGAATTCCAAATGCTGTTATAGTCAAATGAGGTGCGAGGGTAAACTTACCCAACGTATTACAAAAATGTGTAGAGACTGTCAATGGGAAATTTTAGAAATGGAATGGTATGCCTATAGGATAACCTTAGGTACAGTGTTGACCATATGTTCCTTCCTCAACTTTTTAGGATTAGAATCAAACGTGGTTCTAAACTCATCGCGGGAGGACATGAAAGGGGTCCATTAGTGAATATGAATCTTAACCGCTAGTGAATTTTGCATCGGAAGATGGAGATACGAGTGAAGGAAACGACTCCAAGTGGGAGACCAACTCGTAATAATAGTTGATAAAACTCGAGGAGGTAATTCTGATGGACGACCGATTCGGAGGTTGACAAGGTCATATTTTGTCAATATAGATGATAACGCTTCTTTGTGGGGGAAGTTAAAGGAATTGAAGAATTTAGTCGAGAATAATACTTAATGCAACGGTGGTGGTATAGCACCACAAAGGGATGTGGATATACATCAGGGGACCCATTTAAATGATTCGGATAATGGAATTCTTACCAAGTGATGGTAAATTCAGTAAGTACTATTATAAATAGTAACATGATCTTTATGACCTAAAAACCTAAGGGAACAATCGGGATGGTTAACAGGAATCGAGTTTACTAAGGTCCGAGAGAAGGACAATCCTAACCTGGTTAGTAGGACAGGTGGTAAGTGGATTATGTGTTGAGGTATTTTGTGCGGAGTGAGATCGCTCGCGATAATATGTTCCAAAGTGAGGAAAAGGACAAGAATACGGTGCCTAGTAAAAGACAACGATTAAAGTAATTTTATTTGGTTTGAGTAGACGTGTTACGTCCAGAAACCACTTGCGCAGTTAAAACGATTGTCAAGGTGGAAGTGTAAGTTGTATCCTCAGAGGATGCAACGTGTTTATGTGACACGAGCGAGTCACTATATTTTGTTCCTTGCTAGATTAGCATGTGAGACGAGCTTAATGCATATCGTTATAAACGTTATTAAAATATGAATATTTTTCCCTAGTGTAGCGGGATTTTTCTATAGTGCTATCCGCGGAGGATGAATGAGTATATTAACAGCGTTTTATACTTTATTGAGGTTACTCGTTGTAGTGATGCGATACACGAGTATGATATTATTTTTGTTAAAATGTTATAGAAATGGTTAGTACGATAGTGGGCATTTATTGCAAGGCTATCGGAGTGGTTGCATTAGAGCAACATGTTTTACGTTTTGTTTTGGCGAGGCTTTACCTGTGAGAAGGTTGGACTCGCACTTATCTTATCTATCCTAGAGACTTCAGAGGAGATAGTGGGCTCGAGATATTCGATGCCAAAGTATGTATAGACTTTGTCAGTATAATTCCGTATGTATCGGGATTTACCATTGAGAGAAAAGATTTGACTCGGTATTATGTTTAACACTCCGAACTTAGTGATAGGAAAAGTGCATTGTATTATTTATCCTTTAGAGATGTGGGAGTTAATATTTATACCCCTATTATTAGGGAAAGGAATTTCGAGAATTCCGATTGTATGTATTCGAGGTTTATGGAATGCTATTACCACCAACCTATACTGAACAATAGTGAAATTAGTGAAACATTCTTTGTTAAGAATAATTACGGAGAAATTGTAACTTTTCTTTCAAGAGACGGAATAAAGGGGTACAGGCCACGGACGGAGGACCTAACGGATTTCGATAACCGACAATGCTAGGTAGTAGTGTATCGGGGGGGGGGGGTTCCTTGTTTGGATTTCGCTTTGCGAGACATCCCACGCATGAAACTTAGCGTAAGGTTGGAAATAGGGAGACGTTTGGTCACTATTGCATGAGTTCGGTACCCTGGTCGAAATGGGAGCAAGTAATTATGTATGTAAGTTGGAAGTTGAATTTTGTCTTAAAGCTATTGGAAGCCAGATCTTGTGGTAAGAAAGCATTGAAAGTTACCCCACGAGTTGAGGGGTGGAACGATGATAAGGAGAATTTAAGGATTTTTATTTCTAAGGTGATTGAGAGTACCCAAATATCGTAACCGCGTTCAAATCACGAGGCGAATAAAGAGTTAGAATGATTTTTAGCATGGATTATCTGGAAAGAACTTTATTATACAAAAGAGTTACTGATTTATTTTGGTTGTTGTACCTATTTGGGAAAATTGTTATACTTATCTGAAGAGGGTTGAGAATTATTATTCCTCTTTTATCGCCATGGAATTTGAATGCCCTATTCCTTCTATTTCGTTGAATTTAGTTCGTTCTACGGATGAGTCGCACGCCGTTCGCTCTTCTAGGACAGTCGGGGTGTTGAAAGAATGTGGACATCTCGGTTAATTGCAGTTAAAATCGTCCGAGTCGAAGGGGCGTGGTCATGGACGTGTGTCATATATGTTTGTGGGACTAGTTAAACGAAGTGGAAGTGATAGAGTGGATTAAACGTCACATGAGGGTCGATAATCCATACATAGGTGTGTAATTAAAATTGCACACCCAAATTTGAATTGGAAGACTGTGGGAATTCATTTAAGAAAAGTATTCCTTGAATGGAAGAATTTAATGATTATGAAGAACACTCGGAACGGAGTTGTTAGTAGGCAAGTATGAGAGCGACTTGCACATACAAAGGGTGATGCTGTTGGTATGGTATAAGAGTTCCAGAAGTGCGCTTCGTGGAGAGAAGAGCACGAGTGGAACTTTTGGCATACTACAAGGAAGGAAGGGGAGTATTACGTGTCACTTAATGTGAGACATTTCAAGGAAGAATCGATATTTAACGGGACGTAGTGAGTAGTCTCTACATGCACCGCCCACTGGTAAGGTTGAGTTGAAAGAGGAGAATCAACCAAAGAATTTTGTGTTTAGCTACAATTCCTGAATTTGGAAGAGGTCGGTAAAGTCGGTACAGTTCTTGGATGGGTTGCCATCCTCAAAACAAGATAAAAGGTTCATCCCGAATATGTGAATAAAGTCGTCGAGAAGGAGGTGATTGATACTCCTTTAAGCTGACTTACAATATTAACTAGTATGCCCCAGACTTCCTTTGAAAGGAAGGATCGCGCCAGTGCATGATCCGGCGCAGTATACATTTCTAAATCAGGATGAGATTGGTGAATCCCACCTTTGATATGGAATTTCAGAAACCAACGGAGATAAGGTTTCGTTTCGAGTAGGATGTATCACCCATAGCCAGGGAATGGGCGCACGGTGATTAAAGATTTGTGGAGCCACGTGAAGGAGATTATGGAATATTGGTACGATGATTTCAGGAATGCTCGGTAGAAGCACTCGTACCCGTTTGTCGCGTGCAAGGTGCTTACTAAGGTTTTGTTATGGAAGAACCTCGACTATTCTCCTCCCGTATGTTCAGAGGAGAGTAGATAATCAGAGTTTTTGGATCGATCGAGAGAACATCCGATAACTGTGGTAGAATTCCACGACTGTTTTAGGCGAGCAAGAGTGATCAAATGTTCGTATAATTTTCTCAGAATGGGAGTTTTGTATATGAATAAATTCGAGTATTTGTTATGTAGTGAGGTGCGGCCTCCTAATGATAGTGAGATAAGGAAATTATAACGTATAGGCGTGACCTATGCAAATGTTGTCTATTGAGAACACAATGTGAAGTGTCCCCAATGAGAATGTAAAACAAAGTTGCTGTGAGGAAAAAGCTATAATGATTGAGCGCCGTACTATGTAGATAGTTTGCGAACTGACAAGGATATCCAGAATTGTGCTACCTGGTAGGCCTTATTTTCCAAATTTCGGGACGAAATTCCGTTATTAGGGGGGAAGTATGTAATACCCCGTATTTTTATAGCTTTTAAATTATGGGATTTATTAAATTCAATTGAGATAAATTAATTTAATTTTAATCCGAAATGTTGTTTTAAATATTTACTAGCGTGACGAGAGTTGGTAATTATTGGAAATTTGTTATTTGTTGAATGTTACTGGATGAGTATAGTAATATATGAGATTTATTTTTATAATATTGTCATGTGTGAATAAAATGACAATTATGGAAATTTAAGTCGGGACGCGACTGTGTCGTGTTGGGACTAAATGTTGATTAATAAAAGTGAATATTTTATAGGTTGTTCGTATGGTCGTTTTGAGGGCGCCAACGCTTCCAGAAGGGTCAAGATAGTCAGAAAAGTGTACCCGGGGGTTTAGTTTGGGTCTCGGGGCGTTTTTAGGCCTAATTAGTACCCCAGGAGGGCATTTAGGTCATTTTACATTTTTGGGTAATTAAACCCACGAAATTTCAAGGGTCATATCAGATGTCTAAGGTTGTCTTCTAGGTTTATAACAACCAAAGACAAGTGACGGCCATAGGAGAGGGAAGGAGAGATCTTCCAAAGCAATCCAAGGCCCGAAACCCATCCGTTTGCACCGCCTCCACCACCAACGCGTAGATCGCGAGACGGGGAACGCAACCACACCAAATTCGGCACCAAAACAGAACATCAAAAATCCCAGGAAAGTGTTTATCTTGCTTATTTTCGTTGATGCATCACTCATGTTAGTCTAGGGATGATTAGGGTGAGATTTATGGAAGAAAAACCCAATTTGAGATAGGAAATTGCATGTAGTGATGACTTAAATGATATTCTGGAAACCCTTTGTCATGTAGAGGAGTGAACCACGAAATTATGATGTTTACAAGAAGGAAATTTTGGAAAATTCTGGTTAGAACCATGTTTAAGAGATTTCTAGGGTTCTTGATAATTATAATAATTTCTAGGCGGTTAATCCATGTTTAGTGATAGAAATCTACATGTTTTACGTTGAAAATATCTAGTATGATGATATAATGTTAGTAGTATAAATTTTGGGACGATTGGGATTGAAAATATGGATTTGGTGAAGGTTAGGAGATGAAACCCGTAACTATAAATCTGCAGATTTTCGAAATACCTGTTTGATCGATCGATCGAGCCCAGAGCTTCGATCGATCGAAGGTTCGATCGATCGAGCCCCATGTAATACCCCGTACTTTTGTCTATATTTATTTTTGGGGATTAATTAATTAAATGCGTATTAATTGGAAATTAATCCGGGTTATAAATACTAATGTGATACGAGTTAGTATTTGATTATGTGCATATATGATTATATATGAACTTGGTATTATAAGATTTATCGTGAGATTTATATACGGCAATTTGGGAATTTTGTTGAGACGCGTGGGACCGCCGCGTCACGGTATAATATTTTGTTAATAAAAGTGAATTTAAAATCTATAATCCGTATGGTCGTTTTGAGTGCGCCAACGCGTCCGGAAGGGTCGAGATAGTCAGAAAACACTAGCCGGGGGTATAGTTTGGGTCCCGGGGTAATTTTAGACCATACCGGTAACTTAAAGGGTATTTTAGTAATTTGGTATTTTTGGGTAATTAAAAGTGACGAAAATTGAGAGTTGTAATCTGATAAGGATTGACCCCAACCAACCCTTATTAACCCAACAAGCTACGGAGGTTTATTGAAATTAGGTTTCATAAGTTTCCCCAAAGCAAACCCTAGCCACCATAGCCTTTTGGAGAAGAAAGCTTGGAGAAGGAGAGAGAGAGAGAGATTCTGCAGAAATTCTACACCGAATCCACACCAAATTCAGAAATCAAACCAAGGCAAGTGACTTTATTTCCATTTAATTACTGAGAATGTCTTTTCCATGTTAGAAATTGAAGAATATTAATTGTTCTTGAAAGATTAAAAGAAAACCCATGAAATTTGAAGTTATTATTGAATGTTGGGATAGGTTTGCATGTAGAAACATTGTTGGGAGATTTAATTTCGGATATTTCATATCTAGGTGATGTATAAACGAATTAAAATCTGGGAATTTATGATGAGAAAAAGTTAGGGTTTATGTTCTTGAAGAAAATTGGGAATTAGTGTAGAAATTGTGATTTAATGATGTTTAGATGATATCAAACCCTTTAATGATGTTAGTATAACCCCTTAACATGTTTGAGGATGTTTAGAGAACTCAATATATTGTGGGAACGAATTTTAGAAGAGGTTTGAGGAGTAAAGATGGTGAAAAATGATTTTTGGGAAATTCTGGGCCGAAACTGGCATCTCGTTAGAAGCAGCCCCTAGGTCGTTCGAACGAGCTCGTTCGAACGAGCTTCTAACGAGTTGACCAGTCGTTATTAACAAGTAGGATTTTCGTTCGATATCTCGTTCGAACGAGATATCGTTAGAAGGGTCAGTTCGTTCGAACGAACTGGGATCTCGTTCGAACAGCCTCGTTCGAACGAGACTTCTAACGACCTGACAGTCCAAACTCGTTCGAAGCCTCGTTCGAACGATACTTCTAACGAGTTGACAGTTTGACCCTTTTTGGACTGTTTTGACTTTTGGAGTTCCGGGAGATGGTTCAAGGGTAGAGTTAGCATCCCTTTGATGATATAGTGACTTATTTGGGACTTTTGGGTTGTTGGGATGAGTAAATCATATACGAGAGTTATATTCAATGAATCATTTGGGTGAGACGTGAGTGACTACTACGATGTGAGGATGAATTATAGCGCGTATAATTATGAACCGGAATAAAATAAGTTGTGATAATTAGTTAGTACAAGAATGCGATATGTACTACGATTAAAATACGGTATTACTAAGATGTGTGTTTACTTAGTATTAGTATATGGATTGTTTGTATGACATACCTACCATACTTGCTATCACGGGAGGTTTCGTTCGCTTAGGACCCTCTAATCCTTGTGTGCCTACGGGGGGGATATAGACTGGTACCTTGATGAACATAGGTCATTGAAAGACTTATTGTGATATTAATAAGTCCGCTGACCATGGGAGCGTAGGTATGTGCGTGACCCATGTGATGGTGACTGTGTTCGCCTCTATTATTTGTGATGTTGTTATCGGTAAACTATTCCTGAGAGATTCGGAATATGTAATCCTTATGTACGTGATGTACCGGGATGGATAGCAGAGTATGTGTGCACTACAGCTTAGATCGCGGGGTGCTTGTATCGTATATTTATGTGGTGAATAATATACATTAAATTAATGGAAATCCTCATGTTAATGTTGTAAAAATATTACGGTATTGTTTCGAGTTATATAATGAGTTAACTGATAGTTATATCATTGGCATATTTAGTAACTGTGTTCACATTAAACCTCTATTTAATTACGAGAGTTGTTATGTTATATGGAACCGAGTAAATGGGTAGAACCTTTGGTAATCTAGCTAGTTATGTTGTCAGTTAGCTAGTAGTATGGGTAGTTATAGATGGGTACTTGCGTTAGGAGTGCACAGTTAGACGAGAGGTGAGAATATAATGTGAGTGCACGTCCTAACATGTACTTTACATTTAATGTTTTAAATGTTTTTAAAGCACTTGCAGGTTTTTAAAATATAACACTTTCGGGCTCTGACCCATTTGCTTTCAAATATATTTTCTTGTAAAACCATTTTAGGTGCCCAGCCACAAGGACACCAAGCATAGGATTCTCATTCAGGTGACGTGCTGTAGCTGGTTGTGGAAGCTACAGGGATTTGCTCATAGACGCTTCCATCTTTTGGATTCCAGAGTCACTATCTATCAGTTGTAGGGCATGTTGCCCATTTCTTTAGAGACCTCTTTTACATTTCAGTTTTCAGACTCTAGCATGTATTGCTCAGTATTCAGTTTTAGTTATTTATTTCAGTTTACTTATCAGTTGTGGGATTTGTTTTGAGGAGTTTTTCCTCCAGGTTTTATTTACTTATTGTGATGGTTATTCATTTTACTTCAGTATGGTGAATGGTGTTATTTAGTTATTCATTACTCTTGTTGCATGTTAATCAGATTTAATAAAATTTATCACTTACTTTTTAAATACTAGGCGGTTAGTAATAATAAAACGTTTTCGACAGTGATGCTATTAACTGAGCCAACTTGGCATTTTGAATTAATTTTATAAAGGAGTAGCTACCCGGTGTTTAATTAGTCGGGGTGTCACACCCCAGACCTCAATCGATCGACCCATCCTGGCATACTTGAGTTTCCCCTTTTAAAATTGTTGAATTGATTCGAAATGAAGAAAACTCCTTAGACATCCTTGTTAAGATAATTTGGGAGATAATGATGACCAGTAAGATTCATTAATGAATAAGAGACCTTTAATGTAAGGTGAAATCTATATTTTGGGATATCTTACATAAGGGACAATGTAAGTATATTTTAAAGGGGAGAGACACGTAAGAGGGTTATGCTGGAACATAAATGAATACCTACTAAATTGTACCTTTGGAAGGATAGAGTCCATGAGGGCTACGTAGTAAGTTGGAAAAACCCTTCGAATTAAAGTGAGAAACGAACCATTATACGTGATAACTAATAATAGGAAAATAAGGATAAATGTTGCGAATATGGGTTATGAGATAACTCTCAATTGATATAATAAAAGTGGTATATTTATATGATTGTGTATGCATATATTATATACTTGTGAAAATCATGTCCGCGCTACTTGCTATCCCTGAGGTTACTACGCTGGGACGATCTTATCCTGTGTTACCTTATGGGGGATATTGACTCGTACCCTAGAAGATAGAAATCCTAGGTACGGGCTATCGGATCGATAGTCGGACGGTCCTAAGAGACGTGAGGGTATGTACTGACCTCTTGGACATGGAATCTATGCTTCGCCTCAATATTGTATGTGTATGTATTTGTACAGTTCGAGAGTGATTCCGAACTTGTATTCCATTTAGTGTGATTGATATGGTGATTGGATAGCAGAGTATGCCCGCACCATAGTTTTTATGTGGGGTGCCGTTATGATATATATATATTGTTCGAGTAGTTAATATATATATGAAATTCTGAAATCTGGAACTGCCTACTGTGATTTGATATGTAGGACATGGTTGATGACTCAAATTATAAATACTTGTTTTGAGAAAGTATAATATGACACTGGAAAACTTTATTGATTAATAAAGTTAAAAGGAGAACTTTGGTTACAAATTGAAATCTTACGTTTTAAACACTTGTGTTGTTCAGTCGAAAATCCTGCGAATAACTTAAGATAAGCTAAATCATTGGGGAAAGTTAGTGTGGTATATGACGAGATAGACCATTGGGAAGGTTAGTGCGATAGGTGTGCACATTAGAAGAGAGGTGAGAATTTCTCAAGAGAGTGTCGCACTAATATGTTGTTGCATTGGCCTGTAATCAATTTAAATACTTGCTAAACGAATTTTTAAATCATATACACTATCGGGCTCTGACCCGTTTCTATTTCTCTTTCTCTCTTGTATATATATATATATATATATATATATATATATATATATATATATATATATATGTATATATGTATATATTACAGGTGCCCAGCCACAGGGGCGTCTTGCATAGGGTCCTTTGGAAGGAACGAGTTGCAGCTTAGGTGGGAGTTGCAGGCCTGTTGTTTAGACGACTTCATCCATTTGAATCTACTCCTAGTTCAGTTTTATCCAGCAGGGGCATGTGTTTCCCTCTTCCTATTAATTAGTTGGTATTCTCAGAGATTGTAATTCTTTTAATTTCTGTATCTTTATTTCGAAATTGTTACTGTCAGGATGTTTTCCTTAGTATTTTAATGTTGGGATTTATTATTGTTGGGTAAACCCTTAAATGTTCATTTTATTCTTCTACTTATTGTGTGACTCTTTAGATGTTGATGGTTTAAGGTTTTATAATCAGATCTAATAAAATGAGAATAAGGTTTTAAATGGTTTTGACACTTAGCTTAATTATTTAGGGTGTTGAAATTGGAAAAATATGCTAAGAATGAACCAACTGTTCACCTTGATTTTAATTTAATAAAGGAGTGATCGCCCGGTATTTAATTAGGCGGGGTGTCACACTTTCAAGAACGTACAAACCATAGAAAATTCCATCCAAACTCCCTCATTAAAAGATAATACTTTCTGTTTTTTCTTATGAGGTGATGAAACTAAAATCTATTGGCCCATTTTTGGCATATATTTTTTTATTGCTTTTCAATTTTTTCGGGCTCTTTTAAACCTCATTGGACCCTGAATAATTTTCAATTCCTTAATTTTTTAGGTCCATTTAAATGGTGGATTAATCACAAAGGATAAATCACACAATCTCACAAACGGTTTATATCATGCACTACTTGTTGTCAAGTTTTATCACATTTGGTTTTTTGTATAGACATAATTGAGATGAAAACACTTAACCAATATGTGATAGATAAGCACAAAAGTCAAGCAAATTCATTCATGTGTGAATTAAAGGACAAATAGAGTCAATCATGTAGGTGGCAACACTTTATCATCTCAAAGACTCCAATATTTGTAAAGCACATGAACAACACAATATTGTCTCAAAACATTATCAAACAGTCACATGGATAAATGGAATGAAATTGTGACTTGGTCATCATAAGTTTCCATTCATATAAGGTGCAAACAAAATACAAAACTCTTTTTGGATTTTTCTAATTTTTCTAAAAAATAATATCTTTTTGTATTTTTTGAACACTAATCAGAAACAACCCAGCATTACCAAAAATATAGCAATATGAACCAGGGGACTGCACATAGAAGACAAATTTCAGGGTCATTCAAATGAGACTCCATGTCGTTTGAACAATAGGGGATGTCGCGAGAAGTCTTCATGCGAGATGGGGTTTCACTCGAACGAGAAAAAGAAATTTTTCCCAGATTATTCAAAAATGACAAATAGTTTCGTCCACAGCGAAAATTTTATAAAAACAGTTCCTAGAATGGGTAAACATATCTAAAACAGTGCTAAAATAGTACAAAACATAAGACAAAAAAAATGCTAACAAAGTAAAAAACGAATGGTACATACTAGCAATACGCAAACGTTTCATAATGTAAATCACCCTATGCTAGCAAACATGTCTATACCTCATGCATTAGGACAGTGGAGTTTTTCAAAGACGGTGACATCTTTTGAAACAACTCCATCAAATCATGAGAAGTCTTGACCAAAAGCTTTACTTGTTCTCAAATCTGTGCAAACTCTCTATCATTATGTGCAAGTAAATCATCATGGGTGGGTGCATGTGTGCGAACATGTGCATGATCAAAGTGTGACACATAACCCAATTTAAATCAAAACTCCCTAAGGTGTCCTCTATTTTTTCAATGGGAGAAAACATAAACCGGACTAGGAACACCTCTCTCAAAAACTCTAGGATATGATCTCCTAACATGTACATGACGCCTAGGTGGGTTGGGTCGAGTCACTAAAGAGGGAACCAGCTCGGGTGCAACAAAAGAAGTATACGCACCATCATGACTTATTCCTAAAATCTCAGTACTCCCAAAAACAGGATTGAGAACCATCTCTCCCTTCTAAGATGCATTCTCTAAAGGGACTTTGACCTCCCGCGCACGTTCGAGATCACTCTCGAGTTGGATACACATGTCATTAGACTAGACACCATGTCGGTCAAGTCATTATTTTCCCTCCTTAAAACCTCTTTCGTTTTTCTCATCGCTTTCTTTGGCCTTGTCTTTCTTTTTGTTTTTCTCCAAAAAAAATTTATTGGAAGAATTTTGTTTCGAAAACTGGACGAACTTTTTATAATTCTTTGCAAGCAGGACCATGTCAAAATCATACTCGTCCTCAGACTCGGACTCATAAAAACACACTTTCTTTTTCTTAGATTGGGCTTTAAGCGCTATCCCTCTATCCATAGGTTTCACAGTGTCGGGAAACATGTTAATTTCGTACGTCTGTAGGTCTCCTACCTACTCTTCTAATTTCAGATGATTCAAATTTCCTAAGGTATTTAAAACAGTCACTTTAGGGATAAAACGTTTAGGCAACGATCTTAAAATATTTTAACCACTCATGCATAAGGTATAGGCTCACCTAGGTTAAAACTAGTGTAGACAATGTCAGACAAACATGCATAAAAGTCCTCAAAACACTCTTTCTCTAACATAATGATTGTCTCAAATTGAGTGGACAAATTTTTTATTTTAGACTCTTTAACCGTGTTAGTGCCTTCGTGGGTAAGTTACAAAACATCCCACACTTCTTTAGATGTGGTGCACGTCATAATACATCGGAACTCATCAGGGGTGATGCGTCCCAAAATTGCAATAATCCCACATGAATTGTAAGTTCTCCACCTAAACTCATCCTCAGTCCAGTCTGACACAAGTTTTAAATTCACGACATTATTTGCAGTGAGAGAGGGGGGGGGGGTCCAACCGCTTTCACAAATGACCAAAACTCTCTCATCGATTGCTTTTAAATGGGATTTCATACGAGCTTTCTATTAAGAATAATTAGACTCGTCAAAAAATGGCAATCGACTATATATGTTTTCATTTGGAAATACTGCGGCAAGCTTTGAAAAATCAGATTTTTCAAAAAAATCAATATCGCACAATTTTTGCGGAAAATAAGAATACGCGATAAATTAGAGTAACCTGCTTTGATACCAATTTTAAAATACCGTGTGTGATAAAGATTCAAAAAGTTGCCCAAATTTTAATCACAAACTTATTTAATTAGATTCAATTTTTGAATCAAATCAATTCAGCCCTTAATCTCAAACAACTACGTGCATGCAACTGTTACCAATTATAAATAAAGATGCGATACAAATTTCAGGAAAAATTACCTCAGGGCAAAACCTTTTTATTTCTAGAAATTTGACAAGTTTACAAGACCACTGACTTACATACAACTTCCCTTAAGTGTAACACATGGTGTTTTCGACAAACCTTCAAAGCGCCAGCCATAAATCAACATGGTTCACACACAACTATACAACACAGACACACAGTCTTCAGCAAAGAATCAACATGAAGAAGATCCTCAATGACACATAGTCATAAACTTCGTAGCGACTCACTCCACACTAGCACGCAACCCTTGGTTGTAGAGATTTCCCCACAAAGTATGAACAATAGCAAACTATGCTTGGGGTTCCATAAAATAACTCGCACAAAAGCAATTGGGATTATGAATTGTAAAACAAAATTTGAACCCTTAAATATGGTTGGAGAATAGAAAAACATATTCTTTCAAAAATAACTTTTTCTCTACAAGAAAATCAGTAGCCTGACACCCTTGTTTATATAAAAATCAAGGCGGTGACATGTAAGCATAATACAGCTCTTGTTCGAACGACAGATGACGTCGTTCGAGCGACACTCCATCTCATTCGAACGAGATGTGACGTCGTTTGAACAACAGTCATTGATCCCCTTAAAAAGACCTTTAAAGTTTTAAATAACTTGGAATCCTCAAATCTTAAAACTGTTCACAGGATCAGGAGATATTTATCCAAAACTTTTATGATAAATTGTTTTGAAAAATAAAAATCATTTATTAAAATTCCAAAAATCATTTTAACAGTTATAAAAAATATTCCAACACTTTTAATGTGAAATGTAAATGAAACATAAGCACATTTTACCAATATCATCCTTGTTGGGCTTGAATATTGAAGTCTTCTTGAAATTCAGATTCGTCTTTGTAGATGTAAGCTTCTCAATCCTTCGTCGTTCGACGACTTGTAAATAACTTCTAGCGGTATATGACGTACTAATTTTGACGGATGTAGCGGTATATGATATATTAATTATGACGGACAATGTCCTTTCAATACACTTATTATTTCATGTTTTGCATTTTTTATTGCTTGAGGTTCTAGCAGATACTGATCATATATTATTTGGCCAACTAAATTAATCTAATGATGATTTCTATTTAATTTAGCCTCAACAGATCGTCAGATAACTTATTAACTTCCACAAGTACAAGATTCAGTCCCGACAATTTCTTCGTCATAATCTCAAGCTCTGGGAAATATTATTAATGCTCGGTACTGTACAATTTTTCCTCAATAGATCAACCATACACTATTTATCTTATTAATACTCTGACGGAAGGTGGACAAAGCTACAACACTTTAAGACCTGACAAATATTGGGGCAAGATTATTTGATTGATGCTCGAGCGTGGATATTTCTTCAACTTCATTCTTAATTATGTGACTCTGATTCTTAACTTGAAGGATGGCTATGCATATTCGAGATTCATCTCAGAAAAATATTTATTGTTATATATTTAGTCCCAAAGATATCTACCACACTAAGAATATTTTATCCCCAACGGATGGTTGGTCGGAATAATCTTTATCTATATTCAGTCTCGAAAAATGGTCGGCATAGTCTATTGTTAATCGACATTATATTTATTATTGATATTCAACCCTAATGAAAGATTTGGAAATCTATTTGTCTCTAACAATGCAGGATCATTCGAAATATTTCTTCGGTCCCCTCATGCATTATTTAAAGGACCTAATAGATGGTCATCACTTTCATTATGAAAATTATATATATATATATATATATATATATATATATTATCTGCATCATCACAATTTAGCCCCAATAGACTGTTGGGAATTACCAACTATATGTTCTTCCGTTTGTCAACATTATATTTGCAAGTCAACTTCAGATGCTCGGGCATGCTCATTATTTGATCGCTCTATATATAATCGACATCATATTGCAATAAATTCTCGATGAATGGTCAGGCATTATAATTATTATTCAGTCTTCTCTTCATAAGTTCGACTAGGGGATCCATAGTTATGTTGACAGGTTCAATACAATATTAGTCAAGCAAGCCTCAATGCATTAATGATTCACATTCCTATGGTCGGCCTCTCCAACTGGTTCATTTACCCAATCAACAGATAATGACAGATTGCAAGAATTACCAGTTGGACAAGAGAGAATGCAAAAGAAACGCAAAAATCTATCTAGGACTGAAGACATCTCAGCAAAGTACCTCAGCTGCGCAGCCAAAATTAAACTTCCTATATGACCTCGTCTCCAGAAAAATCACAAACAAGAAGGTCAATTAATCTAGGATATCCATTGAAGTCTTATGGATGACAAGATCCGACCATACTTTATTAACACACAGACAAGATCCTAACATCAAACATCATGTATGACTTTATCTTTAACAAGTCAAGAACAAGAAGTTAGTAAGACTTCATGTATAAACATAAGAATTTTTACATGACCGAGTTAAAATACATGAATAATTATACATTCCTAATACACTTGGTTGTCACTGATAACTAATGTTACAACTTAGATAAATCACATTATTTATAGTTTTATTTAAGACTAGCATAAGTAGAATCTAAGGCATTATAATCATCACTGACCCGACTAACTAGTCTACACAGATTACCTAATTGGCAAGCTGATTAAAAACCAATGACAAGCTTAAATAAAGATCAATTAATTATTTAAATATCAATGGCTTCAGCAGGACAGTACCAAAAATAGGAATAATCATTATAAGAAAAAAACAAATATTTTAAAAGTCATTTCAGGGGACATTTTCCCTCTGCCTTATCCATCCAAGAAAAAGCATCAAGGGTAGATAAACCAGAGCACCTTTTGGCGGATCATAGTTTTTAAATTATCTACAAAAATGCCATTGTACTAATACACTGAAAGGACAACAACCGACCTCCACCATCACTACACCAAAAAAAATAATCTTGCACGATTTAAAACTGTGCCAAATCAAATCTGACACGATTTTGAACTGTGCCAGAATTAGGTGTTTCAAAATGGTAATTTTTTTCTGGCACGATTTAAAAGTGTGCTAGATTTGACCAAACAGGAACACTTCTGGCACATTTTTAACCGTGTCGGAATTTGATATTTCAGGCACAACTGTGCCAGATTGAGTACATTTTGGTACACTTTTGACACAATCCAAAACCATGTCAAAATTTGATACACTTTTTGCACAGTTTTGAACCGTGTCAAATTTTTGGATCAAAGAAAAAATATTTGAAAATAAAAAAATTCACAAATTACGAATCTTACACATTGTTGATAAACTAATGTACATACAAACTTCAAAATATTACAAATCTTAATAGTTCACAGATAAAAAAAAAATTGGACATAGTAACCTTTGTTTTCTAGACATTCTAAAACCTGCTAGTATAAAACATGAGTAATGTAAAGCCCGCGCGGCCATAAAATATAACAATAAAATTACAAAAGTCCGCACGACCATAAAAGTTAAAAATAAAACTACAAAATCCCGCACAACCATAACAAAAAAAATAGAATTCTAAACATTTAATGAAACTAAATAAACAACCCACTTTTTGTAAGCTATTGACTTCTTCATGTGTTCCACGTGGATAAAAGCTAACAATATAATGCTATCCTACAAAAAAATAAGATACAAAAAAGAGATGATATCAATAACCAAGTAATTTGAAAAAAATCGTATTCAAAATGAAAAATTCCATATACGAATTATAATTATCATCATATTTGCAAACCGCGAGTCCCGTGACCACACGGTCAGTTCCTATGAGTTACATCGGTCCCGTGCAAGGTGATCGTGCCTCTCACGGGACCATTTAGGCTTATTTTGAAATTTTGCCCTCTAACGACTTGTTTTTAAGCCCAAGTCTAGATATTTTCAAATTATCATTATATTCTCAAAATGGAATTCCCGTGATCACGTGGTCAATTCCTACGAGTTACATTGGTTCCGAGCGAGGTGTTCGTGCCTCTCATGGGGCTATTTGGGTGTTGTTTTGGTTTTTTGTCCTCTAACAACATTTTTTATGCCTAAGTCCAGATATTTTCAAATTATCGTAATACTCTCTAACCGAGAGTCTCTTGATCACGCGATCAGTTCCTATCAGTTACATTGGTCCCGTGCCAGGTGTTTGTGCTTCTCACCGGGCCATCTAGGGGTTGTTTTGCATTTTCATCCTCTAACGACGTGTTTTTAAGCCCAAATCTAGATATTATCAAATTATCGTCATATTCTAAAATCGAGAATCATGTGACCACACGATCAGTTCCAACGAGTTACATTGGTCTCGTGCGAGGTGTTCGTGCTTCTCACGGGGCTGTTTGGTGGTTGTTTTGCATTTTTGCCCTCTAAGAGCATGTTTTTAAGCCTAAGTCTAGATTTTTTTAAAGTATCGTCATATTCATAAATCGGGAGTCTTGTGACCATGCGATCAGTTCCTAAAAGTTACATTGGTCCCATGCGAGGTGTTCGTGCTTCTCACGGGATCGTTTGGAGGTTGCTTTTGTTTTCATCCTCTAACGGCATGTTTTGAAGCCTTAGTCTAGATATTTCCAAATTATCGTCCTATTCTCAAATCAGGAGTCCCATGACCACGCGATCAATTTCTACAAGTTACATTGCTCTCGTGCGAGGTGTTAGTGCCTTTTACCAGTCCATTTGAGGGTTGATTTGGGGTTTTGTTCTTTAAAGACATGTTTTTAAGATATTTTCAAATTATTGTCATATTCTTAAATTGGGAGTACCATGACCATGCGATCAGTTCCTATGAGTTACATTGGTCCCTTGCGAGTTGTTTGTGCTTCTCACTGGGCCGTTTGGGGGCTATTTTGTGTTTTCGCTTCTTGACGGTATGTTTTTAAATCTATGTCAAACTATCATCTTATTCTCAAACTGGGAGTTTCGTGACCATGCAATCAGTTTTTATGAGTTACATTAGCGCGTGCGTGGTGTTAGTGCCTCTTACGGGTCCATTTGGGGGCTGATTTGGGGTTTCACCCTCTAACAGTGTGTTTTTAAGCCTAAGTCTAGATATTTTCAAATTATCGTCAGATTCTCAAACCATAAGTCCCGTGACCATGAAATTAGTTCCTACGAGTTACATTGGTCCCGTGTGAGGTATTCGTGCTTCGTGCTTCTCATGGGGCCGTTTGGGGGTTGTTTTGTGTTTTCTCCTTCTAACGACATGTTATTAAGCCTAAGTCTAAATAGTTACATTGGTCTCGTGCGTTGTGTTAGTGCCTCTTACGAGTCCATTTGGGGAATGGTTTAGGATTTCGCCCTCTAAGGCCGTGTTTTGAAGCCTAAGTCTAGATATTTTGAAATTATCATCATATTCTCAAATCGAGAGTCGCGTGACCACGTGATCAATTCCTACAAGTTACATTGGTCACGTGCGAGGTGTTCGTACTTCTCACGGGGACGTTTGGGGGCTATTTTTATTTTTTCCCTCTAACGGCATGTTTTTAAGCCTAAGTATAGATATTTTCAAATTATCGTCATATTCTCAAATCGGAAGTCCCGTGACCATGTGATCAGTTTCTATGAGTTACATTGGTCCCTTGGGAGGTGTTATCGCCTCTTACGGGTCCATTTGAGAGTTTGTTTGGGGTTTCACCCTTTAATGGTGTCTTTTTAAGCCTATGTCTAGATATTTACAAATTATCATCTTATTCTCAAATGGGGAAACCCGTGACTACACAATAAATTCCTACGAGTTACATTGATCTCAAAAGAGGTATTCATGCCTCTTACGGGGCCATTTGGGATATGGTTTGGGTTTTCACCCTTTAACGATATGTTTTTAAGCGTAATCTATATGTTTTCAAATTATCATCATATTCTCAGATTAAGAACCCTGTTACCATGCGATCAGTTCATATGAGTTTGTTTGAACCCGTACGAGGTGTTATTGCCTCTTATGGGTCCATTTGGGGGCTGGTTTGGAGTTTCACCTTCTAACGGTGTGTTTTTAAGCATGATCTAGATATTTTCAAACTATCGTCATTTTCTCAAACCGAGAATCTTGTGACTACAGGGTCGATTCCTACAAGTTACGTTGGTCTCCTGTGAGGTGTTAGTGCCTCCTATGGGGCCGTTGGGGGTTGTTTTGGGTTTTCAAATACATATTTACAAGAACTTTTATTTTTCAAATACATATTTACCCCTCCCAACCCTGTTTTGAATAACTATTATTAAATAAGCAATCCATTTTCAAGATGTGGAAATTATAAATATGCAATCCATTGTCATGGGTGGATTAATTTCAAGTAATCAAACAGTATTATCCGAACACATACATTGAGGGCTGCTTCAAAACCAATCATTAAGTCTGAAAATGCTCACGTATGGCCCAGTTGATGGTTCCTGCAAGAGTATTATATATGCAGTTATGATATGTATACATAATTATGTACACTAACATACATAACAATATTTTGTTATGGATGGAGAAAAGTGAGAGATGGACAACGTAATTTATAGGAGTCGGAGTATATTTAAGAGTACATGAAAGTAACGACCTGATATTAGTGTTCCTTTGATATACCATGCGATTTAAACCCCGACATACCATCAATATAGGACCAAACCTGAGAAATTATAACATCAATTAACAAGTGATATTCATATATAAAAGGAATTAATGTTATATGATTAATATTGTGATATTAACTCATATGTAATCTATTCAACAATACAAGAATATATCACCTACCCTAGGAGCGTTTCCAAATGTACCTCTACAGCTTCTGTAGTGTAATAAAGGTAGTGGTAATAATAATGATGCAGGGCATCTGGTACGCATGCATATGAGTTCTGGCAAACATCAAGGTTTTTTTCGGGTACCTGCAGAAAATGTGAATAGAAGTTATAATGATTACAATGATTCATGCAATATTTAGTTACGTTTACTCATATTTGGATTAATTTCCCTAATCTACCAATTCATTTCTATGCCAAATCTTCCCTGTATTCTATTGCACATCCCAACTTGGGCACCGACAATGGTAGAGCCAAAAAGATTAATTATTTATTTATTTATTTAATTAATTGGAAAAAAAATCTTATAGATAAAGATACAAAATAAATTTTCTAACAACTAAACTAATAATACTCATACAAATAAATCCCTTAAAATATCAATGCTAGAACCAAGGTCACAAATACGCTGAAATACTATAAATGCGGACCTACCTATGATAACCTATTGAAAATTCTAACCCATAAAATTGCTAAGTATACTCTATGAAAGAAGAAAACTCAACTGAATATTCAATGCTCGTAATAAAAAATATGTAACATTACATGCAAGCCAAATAATACCGAAACAACCAAAAAAAGTAGTAAAGGAAATGACACACCAGGATAATGCACTGACGAAGTTCTTGATTAATCATCCAATATGTGTAACGAATATGTGTTGTTTGATTTTGGTGGATAGAATTTGCGTTACTTTAATATCTTATACATCAATCTTTCTAGTTAGTATTCAATCAACATGAAAACGTAACACCAAAATTAGATTGCTTCACCAGTTAAAACTCGAGCCAAAAAAACACTATCTGGTTAAATCTCCGGTAAAAAAACAACCGTCTGATCGAAAGACATAAACAACAACATAAATCTACTTTACTAAACACTATGCTCTGATCAGTTCATATCCTCGTTGTGGAAAAAGATAATATCAAGTCTATTGAAAGAAAAAGAAACACAAATAGATCTCCTATAAAATCTAGCCACTGGAAGATCTGAATAAATGGTATGAAAATGGAACACACAAGTAACGATATGGAAAAAACAGATCTTACCAAACCGAAAACCATTGTGCGTATGATGGAAGTCTCAACTTGATTTAAAGACCAAATCCAATATGTGACATTAAAACCCAATGAATCCGGATCTGAATCCCAAATCCAAAAAATAAAAATTGAGTTTGTTCCTCACCTTTAAATCTCAAACAGTATAACAACAAACTATTTACAAAATAGCTCAGTAACTTCTTTACACAAAAAGATATATAAAAAATTTAAATCAATTTTTACTTAATGAAATGGAAACAATGCCATCAACACCACCATAATCCAATTGATTCGGTTTAATGAGTTGGCCATCAAGTTTCTGAGACCATAGCTGGAACTAGGGTCGTCTGGTTTTGGGTTTTAAGGTGGTGGTCATGATTTCACAATTATTAGAATAAAGCTAAAGTACATTTATTACATATATTTATTTAAAATACAAGAATACCTTGATTCAGTGCTTTTCTCAATGGCCAGACACGATGGAATTGAAACCTTTGGTCTATCGAAGCCTCGATTTCATTGATCAGAGTTTTTATCTGTAGGAGGAGGGTATATGGAGTCGGAATCTTTCATCAACTGGTGGAAGTTATTTTTTATCGGCGACAGAGAGGGATTTGTAACTCCATCTAGGTTCTCCTCCTTAAGCGTCGTCCTGGACAACTGGAGAGAGGGAGAGAGAGAGAGATGGCTGAAGAAAGGGAGGAGAGAGCGCCAATGAGATGAGAGAGAGAGAGAGAGAGAGAGAGAGAGAGAGAGAGAGAGAGAGAGAGAGAGGCTTAACCGGGAATGAAAGAAAGGTTATGTAATGTTTTTAGGGTATTTTATATTTTAGTAAGTGTAATCAATTTTGGCACACTTTAAAACAGTGCCAAATTTTGGCATTGTTTTAAAGTGTGCCAGATTGTTATTAAACCATGCCAAAATTTGGCACAGCTTTAAACTGTGCCAGATTTTTAATATCAGTGTGTTATAAATTTTTGTTTTTGGTGTAGTGAATTTTAGGCACCGGGAAACATTTTTAAATAATACTCCACCATTTCACTAAATCGCATGGAGCACTAGGGGCTTTTGTTGTATGTAAAATTTACTCCCCTACATGGACCCATGAGAAATGACATCCGTTCTCCTGCGTGGCGATCTTTATAGTAGTTACATACGTGGTCGGCTCCCGAGACAGTTGGTCGACTAACCGATCGACCAACATAAAGAATATGAACCATCAAGAATATCAAATGCCATTTGTGTGGAGTCACCAACAATCATTGTACCCGTGAATATCAACAGTTATATCTTTTGTATACAAATGTAAATGCTTGAATATATAAAGTCATTCAATCTCTTGGAATCCTAACCACTATAAATACATGGTCTCGCATAGTTTAAAGGGATAACTCAATCATTATCAAACATACCACGCTGAGTTATTATAATCAGCATCAATAAAACTAACAGTGGACGTAGACTTTCTTCACAGCCAAACCACTTTAAAAATTACTTCTTTGGTGTGTTTAATTTGATTCAATAAAAATGTGCAAATAATAAAATAATAAGACATGGGGTTGATAACGATTCCTAATAAAACTTAGAAAAAAATTAATACAAACGTAATAACATTTGTATCGTCATAGTAAAATTAAAAACAACACAATCATAATATAATATTTTTCTGAGTCGATATCTCTTCAAATTTGTTATGGGTCGGTTGTTTGTATATCTTATCTAGTAAACCCCCCTCCCCCCATGTATGCACACAAGGACCTTATTAGGGGCCTACGTTTTTTCTTCTTTTTTGCATTCCATTATATTCTTCCTTGTGATCTTCTCTGCTTTATACCTCCTCTTCTTCGATTGAAATTTTTCAGACATAATTTTTTTATTAGGAGTGCCCCAAAAGATTTTATGGTAGGGCTCTCTTATAGGCCATATATTCACTGTAACTTTATAAGTAAATGACAAACGATCTAGAACTGGAGGCTATCGGTGGGATGGCCAGGAATTCCAACAAGGTTGGCATGGAAGGGATCAGTGGCAGGGTGAACATATTAGAAAGTGTTTCATTTGTGGGAAAAGCGAGACACATGAAGAGATATTGCCTTAAGCGATGCATGGGTCAACTATAGGACGAGAACCTGGATGTACATCCACTAAAGCAAGTCATGGGCGCATTAGGGCAGGGAGAAGATTCTCCGAAACCCGAGAACCAGTCGTTGCTGCTTGAGTATAGAAGTAATTATTTTTACCCTATGGGCGTGGGGTATATTGTTGAGTGACAAAGAGAATGTCACAGTATAAGACTTATTTTTCACTAGAGTTCGCAGGTGAGTCAAACTTAGTGGGTGCGTTGACGGTAGCAGCCATAGCATGTGGGTAAACTTTCCGTAGGGTAGCGGAGTTCCTTAGTGTTCTTCATGGGAGAGTGGAGGCGTACACTGAGGGATTGGTTGATTTATGTGAGGAATTACTACTTTCGAGAATTATGGGAGTAGGGTTGGTACTAGGTATCACCGGAGAGGGCGTATAGCCTGTATATATGTGGATATATATGTTGTATTGTGTGGTGCGATAGCACATAGTGAGGTTTTGTGTTCTCACATTTTATCCCGGTAAGTGGGGATGTTTACTGAAGTGAATCAGGGTGGTTAAATTGATTTTCGAGCAAAGAGAGATAGCGCGGGGTTTATTTTGCGCAAGGACTAGTGGTAGTAAGGGCGCGGTATTATGTTGTCTTTGGTAGCATAAGGGTAAGCGTATATTCTTTTGTGTTGAGAGATAAGTATTTATGGGGAGATAGTTGGACGTAGCATGGGTTAAGTACCCGAGCAGTAGATATATATGTATGTGTATTTTTATATATGTGATATGACTACGGGATTCGAAGTTACATTACGGGTTACGACTAGCATAGTCGGGTAACTTTCGTGCGATAGAGTGTGTGGATAGGGTGTATGGGCACCCGGGTTAATAAAGGCAAAATTTGGTGCGGTTAAGCAAAGGTATAGGGTGTATGGGCGCCCTGGTTATATGTAAATGCATACTTGTGTAACATATGGTTAAAAGCGGATGGGATAGATATAGCGGGCTTAGAGGCACTTGGCTAGTGAGTAATATGTGAATACTGGAACACTAGGTTTATCTTAATTTCGAGGACGAAATTACTTTGTAAGGGGGGAAGTATGTAACAACCCGTATTTTGGTATAGTTAATATTTAATTAATTCAGGATTTTAAATTACTGGTGTGTTGTAATTTTAATTGAATTAATTATGACAATATATTTATTTAAATATTAATCGGGGAGTGAATGGTTAATGTTTAGGGAAATTTATTTACTAAGTGAATAGTAATATTTTAATTACGTCATTTCGAGCATTAATGACGAGGTATACACTTATCACAGTCAGGAGTCGGTATAGACTAAATTGGGTGTGAGATAAGAATTTTTATAAATTAATTCGGAGGCCAATTCTGAGTGCGCGGTTGAGTCCGGATGGGTTGAAATAGTCAGAAAAGAGTACCCGGGGGTAGTAATTGGGTCTCGGGGTATTTTTGGGCATAGCCGGGCCCACACGGGGTGAGTTGGGCCACTTTAATTAAGCCCATTAGGTGAAAAACGGGATTGAGAGTTTTAACCTAAGTGAGGGATTAGGAAATCAGTAGCCATCACAAATCTAAGCCTAGGGCTTAAGAGGGAAATTGGGGGAAAGCTTAGCAAAAGCCAATTTGGGGATTTTGGAGCCAAATTGAGGGACGGCAACAACGGATCAGATACTACAAACACTTTGAGGCAAGTGGTTAACTGTTGTGATTTCTAAAATTTTGATAATCAATTCATATCATAGTGATGTGTGTATGAAAATTCGTTTTGGGTGTGTCACCAAAATTTAAATTGGGTTTTTGTAAATTTATATACCTTAATGAGATTAAGGGGGAGATTGATCGTGTTTATGATTCTAGAATGTAGAGGACTGAATCAGATGTTAAAACCAATAAGAGTAGCTGGTTAATTGCTGTTAAAAAAACTAAAATTCGGATTGGGGGTTTGAAACCCGGATAATACCCAAATCGGGGAAACCTTGGAAATTTATGGATATTGATGATGAAATTTGGTCTGTGATATGTTTAGACCCTTTCCTTACATGGAGGATGTATTATTTGTATTTGGGTAAGATCTTAAATGGAGAATCAAAGCTTAAACTTTCGTCCATGGATGACAGCGGCGGAACAGGACGAACACTGGAACGATCGATCGATCGACCCAGGGGTTCGATCAATCGAAGGTACAGAAATCTGGGTAGTTCGCCCAGTTTATTATATAAAGGGAAATTTATAAAAAAGGGGGTTTCATACATTAATAAGTGATAAATAATTATGAAACAAATATTCCTAACAATTATGGGAGAAAGTAATTGGGACTAGGATGAATTTATGTGGGGCATTTAATGGATGAATTTGACAGACTTTATTCCAAAATAGCGAGGTACGGATCAAGTGAGTGAATCCGGGTATATTGGTCATGTGACCCTAAGGTAGTGAATTAAGTTTAGAAATAAACTAAATTATTTTGAGTCGGGATATAGACTCGGGGAATATTTTATGGACCAAGTGGGCGAGTCCGGGCTTGTTGGTAATTATAGGTAAATATAATTGGGAAAATTATGGAAATAAATGTGTGACACATTGTGGGCGAAAAATGTGGGAAAGAAATTATGAGATGTAAATTGGACCAAGTGAGCGAGTCCGGGTATATTGGTTAAGTGACATCAAGGCATTAAATTAATTATCGAGAGAAAGTAATTAGTTTGGAGTCGGAACATTGACTCGGAAAATGTTGAGGTACGGGCCAAGTGAGAGAGTCCGGGGTTAATGGTTGGGTGACACCAAGTTATTAAATTGATAAATGCGTTAATTAATTTAGTTAGAGTCGGATTGTAGACTCGGGTAATATTAAATTAATAAGAGTGATAATTAATTTAATAAGAGTCGGATTGTAGACTCGGGTAGTATTAAATTAATAATTGTATTAATTAATTTAATTAGAGTCGGTTTGTAGACTCGGGTAGGATTAAATTAACAAGGGTGTTAATTAATTTAATTAAAGTCGGTTTATAAACTCGGGTATGATTAAATTAATAAGAGTGATAATTAATTTAATAAGAATCGGATTTTAGACTCGTGAATGGTACTTATTAATTAATGTGATAATTAATTATATTAGAGTCGGACCATAGACTCGGGAAGAGGATAAGTTATTAAGTGAGAAAATTAATTACATTGAGTCGGGCCACAGACTCTGGAAATTACAGGCAGTGTATGGGATGTTGAGTACATAGTAAAGACGGGGTTATTAATATATATATATATATGGTGTAGTGATAGTATATATATATATATACGTGTATGTATTGTGTGTGACATTAAATTGCAGGCAGTGTACGGGAATTACAGGTAGTGTATGGGATTTTGAGTACACGATAAAACCGGAGTTCATAATATATATATATACGGGTAGTGATAGTATATATATATGTGTATATATTGTGTGTGATAGTAAATATCAGTGACTAGATATTTATTCAATTTAAATACTCTAATTCTATCAAGGGAGGTTGCGCGATGTGGGTGAATCCCCTAGCTTGAGGAGTAGGGCGAGTATATCCCCAGGTCATAGCGTCCGGTACATGGGTGAGGAGATTATCTCACTTTCAAGGAAGGAATATGACCGCCTCCACTTCGTTTATATTTTGGTCCAAGTTGGTGGGCGATTCTAGCTTGGGGGAAAATAGGTTTTGTGAGCACACCTAGTGAGATAGCATTTTAGAGTGAATCATCCGGTGAGGGAAAACTCGGAAGGATGGATATGCGTATGATATATGTGTGGATGTTAGTAAAGGTACGTATAATATGGTAGTAAATATTATATGTAGGTGATAATACAGTGTGTGATGTATTTCTTTTATATAACGCGGGTTACAGTTATATGCTGCTAATTAATGAGAAATTAATTAAGTTAATCATTGGTGGAAATAATACAGTGTGTGATGTATGTACTTTATATAACTTGTGACATGGTTATATGCTATTATTTAGGAGGAATTAATTAAGTTAATTGTGAGATAACTTATAATTCAAGAATCATTATACTCGGGTTAGAGTAGTATGGCAAGGGAAGGTTATACCAGGACTAGTTGGACGGGGTAGCACAACTAGGTGCGGTTAAGGTAACCGGTAGGTGTGCACAATAGTGGAGGGGTGAGAATGTCCACAAGGGGGTGCGACACTAACTTAAATATGAAGCGCATTCATGCATTTTAAATTACTGCAGTTAATTCACTTGCTAAATATTTTCAAAATGTTTTGGGTTCAAACCCTTGCTATAAAACTATTTTCAAAACCTTTTAGGTGTCCAGCCACAGGGACGCCGGGATTGATATTCTATTCCAGGGACACGGAGCTGCGGCACATGTGGATGCTAGCAGGAGTTTGGATTAGACGCATCATTCATTCATTCCTAGAGTAGGAATCTTGTATTAGTCTCAGTTTTATTTAGGGCTTGTCGCCCAGACTTCTCGGTACAGTTGTTAGGTGTAATTCATTCAGGTGTTGAATAATTGTATTGGATTATTTATTTGGTGGCCGGTGATTTATTCGGCAAGTTGTGTATATATGATTCAGTTTATTTTCATTCAGTTATGTGAATGGTTTATATTTTTATTCCGCATGTATTGTTTTGTTTAATTAAAAAGTTAAAATTGGCACCAGTTTTTGGAATACTAGGTGGTTAGTAAGTTTTAAAAAGTTTTCGACAGTGATGCTAAGGATGATCCAACTGGGATTCCTGTTTTAATTTGGTATAGGACTGATCACCCGGTATTTTATTAGGCGGGGTGTCGCAGATAGTATCAGAGCATCAGGTTCTAGTGTCCTTAGGATCTGTGCGGCTTTTCACGCTTCGGCTTAGCAATCTTTGATATAGAGCCCAATCATAGGATTGTTTTATTCTCATACGTATGCGCATATACGTTCTTCTACGAATTTATATTTGAAAGTGAACTCATACAATTCGATTCTCATTCCAAATGACGCCCATGAGAGGGAGAGCAGCTAGGGCAGCAGGGGGAGGTGAGACGAGGGAGGCTCATTAAGGGAAAGAGCTATCACAGCAACGGCCAGAGATGATTTTGGTAGCATAGGTCATTGAAATAGTGGCACAGGAAGTTGGAGCAACGGTGGTCACAATGGCAAGGTACTTTCCACGGGATCCGCCACAAGTGTTAGTGGCGTCGGATGTTCAGACTCACGCGGGGTCGTTGGAGTGCAAATAAGAAAGAGAAGTTATTTTTAGTGGGAACCCACCAGAGTTGCGAGGAGGTTCAGGTGTAGTACTAGCGTGTCAAGGAAGAGAGGTATCCAGCGTCACCTACGCATGGGGGATTGCGATGGGGTGCGAAAATAAATGCTAACCACTTTTAGTTAGTGGGAGCGGCGCTACAGTGGTGGGGGTCGATCACCACAGTTGAGGAAAGGGACACACTAGCTACTGCAGAGTTTTGGGTACGGTTCGACCGCAAGTATTTTCCCTTCAGCGGTCGAGACCGAAATGAGGAGAAAATTTTGTGAGGAGACTCAAAGGGAGACCGTTCAGTGGCCGATTACGAGGAAGATTTCACTCGTTGGCAAATTTTGTACCGGATGAGGTAAGCGAGGAAAAGAGAAAGAAAGCAAAGTTTATGGATGGGTTAGTCTGGAGAATCAGACAACATTTAATTGATAATTCCGCATTAGTAGGTTATACTGATGTCATTAATGCAACACTCCGGCACTGTTGGGAATAGCGCTTCCACGCGAAAGGAAGCAGGAAGGGAGTGGGGATTAGCCAGTCAGATGAGGCAGAAGGGAAAAATACCAGTGGGGTATCCCAACAGCAGACTAGGGGAGATCAGGGGCAGGATTTTCGTCAGGGAAATCATGCCAAACGATCTAGAACTGGAGGCTATCAGCGGGATGGCCAGAAATTCCAACAGGGTTGGAATGGAAGGGATCAGTGGCAGGGTGAACATATTAGAAAGTGTTTCGTTTATGGAAAAAGCGAGACACATGAAGAGATATTGCCTTAAGCGAGGCATGGGTCAACTACAGGACGAGGTCCTGGATGTACATCCACTAAAGCAAGTCATGGGCGCATTCGGGAAGGGAGAAGATGCTCCGAAACCCGAGAACCAGTCGTTGCAGCTGGAGTATAGAAGTAATTATTTTTACCCTATGGGCGTGGGGTATATTGTTGAGTGACAAAGAGAATGTCACAGTATAAGACTTATTTTTCACTAGAGTTCGCAGGTGAGTCGAACTTAGTGGGTGCGTTGACAGTAGCAGCCATAACATGTGGGTAAACTTTCCGTAGGGTAGCGGAGTTCCTTAGTGTTCTTCATGGGAGAGTGGAGGCATACACTGAGGGATTGGTTGATTTATGCGAGGAATTACTACTTTCGAGTATTATGGGAGTAGGGTTGGTACTAGGTATCACCGGAGAGGGCGTATAGCCTGTATATATGTGGATATATATGTTGTATTGCGTGGTGCGATAGCACATAGTGAGGTTTTGTGTTCTCACATTTTATCCCGGTAAGTGGGGATGTTTACTGAAGTGAATCATGGTGGTTAAATTGATTTTCGAGCAAAGAGAGATAGCTCGGGGTTTATTTTGCGCAAGGACTAGTGGTAGTAAGGGCGCGGTATTATGTTGTCTTTGGTAGCATAAGGGTAAGCGTATATTCTTTTGTGTTGAGAGATAAGTATTTATGGGGAGATAGTTGGACGTAGCATGGGTTGAGTACCCGGGCAGTAGATATATATGTATGTGTATTTTTATATATGTGATATGACTATGGGATTCGAAGTTACATTACGGTACGACTAGCATAGTCGGGTAACTTTCGTGCGATAGAGTGCGGGGATAGGGTGTATGGGCACCCGAGTTAATTAAGGCAAAATTTGGTGCGGTTAAGCACGGGTATAGGCTGTATGGGCGCCCTGGTTATATGTAAATGCATACTTGTGTAACATATGGTTAAAAGCGGATGGGATAGATATAGCGGGCTTGGAGGCACTTGGCTAGTGAGTAATATGTGAATACTGGAACACTAGGTTTATCTTAATTTTGAGGACGAAATTCCTTTGTAAGGGGGGAAGTATGTAACACCCCGTATTTTTGTATAGTTAATATTTAATTAATTCGGGATTTTAAATTACTGGTGTGTTGTAATTTTAATTGAATTAATTATGACAATATATTTATTTAAATATTATTCGGGGAGTGAATGGTTAATGTGTAGGGAAATTTATTTACAAAGTGAATAGTAATAATTTAATTACGTCATTTCGAGTATTAATGACGAGGTATACACTTATACCAGCCAGGAGTCGGTATAGACTAAATTGGGTGTGAGATAAGGATTTTTATAAATTAATTCGGATGCCAATTCTGAGTGCGCGGTTGAGTCCGGATGGGTCGAAATAGTCAGAAAAGAGTACCCGGGGGTAGTAATTGGGTCTCGGGGTATTGTTGGGCATAGTCGGGCCCACACGGGGTGAGTTGGACCACTTTAATTAGCCCATTAGGTGAAAAACGGGATTGAGAGTTTTAACCTAAGTGAGGGATTAGGAAATCAGCAGCCATCACAAATCTAAACCTAGGGCTTAAGAGGGAAATTGGGGGAAAGCTTAGCAAAATCCAATTTGGGGATTTTGGAGCCAAATTGAGGGACGGCAACAACGGATCAGACACTACAAACTTTTTGAGGCAAGTGGTTAACTGTTGTGATTTCTAAAAGTTTGATAATCAATTCATATCATAGTGATGTGTGTATGAAAATTCGTTTTGGGTGTGTCACCAAAATTTAAATTGGGTTTTTGTAAATTTATATACCTTAATGAGATTAAGGGGGAGATTGATCGTGTTTATGATTCTAGAATGTAGAGGACTGAATCAGATGTTAAAACCAATAAGAGTAGCTGGTTAATTGCTGTTAAAAAAAATAAAATTCGGATTGGGGGTTTGAAACCCGGATAATACCCAAATCGGGGAAACCTTGGAAATTTATGGATAGTAAAGCCGGGGTTATTAATATATATATATATATATATATATATATATATATATATATATATACGGTGTAGTGATAGTATATATATATATATACGTGTATGTATTCTGTGTGACATTAAATTGCAGGCAGTGTACGGGAATTACAGGTAGTGTATGGGATTTTGAGTACACAATAAAACCGGGGTTCATAATATATATATATATACGGGTAGTGATAGTATATATATATGTGTGTATATATTGTGTGTGATAGTAAATATCAGTGACTAGATATTTATTCAATTTAAATACTCTAATGCTATCAAGGGAGGTTGCGCGATGTGGGTAAATCCCCTAACTTGAGGAGTAGGGCGAGTATATCCCCAGGTCATAGCGTCCGGTACATGGGTGAGGAGATTATCTCACTTTCAGGGAAGGAATATGACCGCCTGCACTTTGTTTATATTTTGGTCCAAGTTGGTGAGCGATTCTAACTTGGGGAAAACTAGGTTTTGTGAGCACACCTAGTGAGATAGCATTTTAGAGTGAATCATCCGGTGAGGGAAAACTCTGAAGGATGGATATGCGTATGATATATGTGTGGATGTTAGTAAAGGTATGTATAATATGGTAGTAAATATTATATGTAGGTGATAATACAGTGTGTGATGTATTTATTTTATATAACGCGGGTTACAGTTATATGCTGCTAATTAATGAGAAATTAATTAAGTTAATCATTGGTGGAAATAATACAGTGTGTGATGTATGTACTTTATATAACTTGTGACACGGTTATATGCTATTATTTAGGAGGAATTAATTAAGTTAATTGTGAGATAACTTATAATTCAAGAATCATTATACTCGTGTTAGAGTAGTATGGTAAGGGAAGGTTATACCAGGACTAGTTGGACGGGGTAGCACAACTAGGTGGGGTTAAGGTAACCGGTAGGTGTGCACAATAGTGGAGGGGTGAGAATGTCCACAAGGGAGTGCGACACTAACTTAAATATGAAGCGCATTCATGCATTTTAAATTACTGCAGTTAATTCACTTGCTAAATATTTTCAAAATGTTTTGGGTTCAAACCCTTGCTATAAAACTATTTTCAAAACCTTCTAGGTGTCCAGCCACAGGGACGCCTGGATTGATATTCTATTCCAGGGACACGGAGCTGCGGCACATGTGGATACTAGCAGGAGTTTGGATTAGACGCATCATTCATTCATTCCTCGAGTAGGAATCTTGTATTAGTCTCAGTTTTATTTTGGTCTTGTTGCCCAGACTTCTCGGTACAGTTTTCAGGTGTAATTCATTCAGGTGTTGAATAATTGTATTGGATTATTTATTTGGTGGCCGGTGATTTATTCGACAAGTTGTGTATATATGATTCAGTTTATTTTCATTCAGTTATGTGAATGGTTTATATTTTTATTACTCATGTATTGTTTTGTTTAATTAAAAAGTTAAAATTGGCACCAGTTTTTGGAATACTAGGTGGTTAGTAAGTTTTAAAAAGTTTTCGACAATGATGCTAAGGATGATCCAAATGGGATTCCTGTTTTAATTTGGTATAGGACTGATCACCCAGTATTTTATTAGGCGGGGTGTCACAGTTAATGGAAAAAATAAAAAAAAAATCACCATTGAAGCTTGAGCTCTAATGGTTGATTTTGAGTTCTTGACTTTAAACTAGTTTAAAAGTGAGAAGCCTTGTCTTACTAATTGTAGGAACTTCACCGTAAAGTTTTATTTCATTGAATTATTCTTATTAGTGATAATAAAAGTTTTTCCTTTTCGGCGATAAAAATTTCAAAGACAAAATTCTTATTACAGGATGAATCAAACCTTCAAACCAAAACCATTGTCCTCTCAAACAAACCAGAAATAAAACTCTATTACTTCCATGCTTTGAATTTTACCCAAAATCCAATTATGTTTAATTGCAATTCTCGATATTTTTCGTTACTAGAAGAAGCTCTATAGTTCATTTCAATACCTGAAAGTTATATATTTGGAATCCTTGTGAAAAATCAGAAAGAATTACTTTTGAATGAACTTAAATGGTATTCTGTAGAGGATTTAATTTCAAGTAAAAGTTTTCAAGACCCTAGATCGAGGTTGAAAATGAGTGGAGGCCACGCGCGCGAGTGAAGTCAATTCTAGCGCGTGTGAACTTAAACCCAGCGCGCCTGTAGTAAAAAAATTCTAAAAAAAATCCAAAATTTTTATTTCATTTTTAAGGTAAAAATGGAATATTGTAACACCCTGTTTGGATCTCCAAAACTTAAATTCGACATAGACCCAAATTTAAACATTAAACTTTATAAAAAGAAATGCATATAGAACCCTGAAGTTTTCTAACTTCCGTATTTTTTCCCCAATAGCTTTTATACCTTATTTGGAACAAAAAAATCTCTTGACACATATCCAAACAAGTTACGGAACTTAATTTAATAAAATTCCAACTTTATTTACAAATTAAACCCGAAAATTTAATTCTTTTATGCAATCATAAGTTTATTTCACATTCGATTTAAGTTACACATGCCACGTCTCGAAATAATCAGGAGTAAGTGGGGGTTGGGTTTAGAGATATTACTAAAATATAAATAGAAGTAGCAAAAATAAACCATATTTTAAGATAGTGGAGGGATTTAATGTCATCGGGTATCGAGGTACATTGCTTATTGCATCACTTTTAAATAAAGACATGAGCTTTAACTACACTCTCCAAGGAAAGTAAAAGTAAACTAGAAAAGAAAATTGTGACATATATTTAAGACTGCGCAAAATACATCCATTTATAAGTAGTAACACAAGACACTATGATGGGAGCTTCATTTGTTCGGAAGATTTTCCATGCGTATATAAATCTTAGGGTAATGCGGTTAGAAATTGTGCGGAGTAGTGTTCCCCCCTCTATTTCCTAGATCCATCTGGAATTTTGAAAAACGTAAGCAAATTTTCCAAGTAGATAATTCTCATTATATACTGTTTAAACATGATTTAGAAGAGTTAGTACAAGAATTTCAATAAGAAAGAGATTCAAATAATATGATATGATAACGTGTTTCTTCAGAGAAAATATAAAAACTCTAGGATAGAATTGAAAATAGTTGGGGATGATTTCCAAACAAATAACCCGTAATTGTCTGGTTACAGGCTTAAGGGAAATAGAAAATATATACAACTAATCAATCCAAATAAACTGGAGATAAAAGTAACCATGATAAGTCAATAAATGACATTCCATATGCTAGAAATAATCCACGCCCTCAATCATCTGAGTCCTTTAAGATAAATAATATAGTCATGGGTATAATCAAAGATTATTCTTTAAGCAAAATAATACAGTCATGGGTATAATGACAGATTATTCCCAGATTGCAATGTATGCTATAAATTAGTAACCGAGTCATAAGCATGATCTGAAATAATATGATTGAATATTCATTTGAAGATATGAATCAATTGTACGTAAAAAATTTGGACTAATCGAATGTGATCCACAAGGAGAATATGATATACTAGGTCTATCACAAAGTGATATCAACGATAAACGTAATTCAAATAGCATAGGGAGAAATAATATTGAATAAGAAATTACATACTTAGCCTTTGGAATATGTCATAGAAGTCTTTGTGGCCAGTGTGGTGTTCCGTGAAAGTCTACTTAGAAGAAAAATGTATTTGGTGTGAGTATGAGTTATGTAACTTAAATCGAATGCGAAATAAACTTATGATTGCGTAAAAGGATAAGTTTCGGGGTTTAATTTTTAAATAAAGTTGGAATTTTATTGCATTAAGCTCCTTAACTTGTTTGGATATGTGCCAAATGACTTTTTGATGCAAATAAGGTCTAAAAGCAATAAAAAAAGTTTGGGGAAAAAATATAGAAATCAGAAAACTACAGGGATTTATGTGAAAAATCTATTTTTTAAAGTTTAATGTTTGAATAGGGTATATATCGAATTTGAGTTTTTGACATTCAAACAGGGTGTTACAATATACCGTTTTGACCAAAAAAATAAAATAAAATTTTTGAAATGTTTTTAAAAAAAATTTACTAGACGAGCGCTCCACGAGCTGGGTCAAAGTTGACACTCGTTGGAATTGACTTCACTCGTGCGTGTGGCCTACCCACCTCTTCAACCTCTCAAATTTTGAAATAGGATTTTGATAACTTCGACTTGAAAGTTAATCCTCTACAAAATACCATTTAAGTTCATTACAAAGCCATTCTCTGATTTTTCACAAGGATTCCAAATATATAACTTTTAGGTATTGAAATGAATTGTAGAGCTTCTTCTAAGAATTAAAAAATATCGAGAATTTTAGTTAAACATATCTGGAATTTAAGTTAAATTCAAAGCATGGAGGAAACAAGGTTTTGTTTCTGGGTTGTTTGTGAGAAAAATGATTTTGGTTTAAAGGTTTAATTCATCCTGTGTACGAGGAATTTTCTTTCTGAAATTTTTGTTGCCGAAACTGACAAACTTGTATTATGAACTTTGAAGGATTATATATTGAAGTTAAACTACAAGTATTGGGACAAGGATTCTCCATTTAAAACTGGTTTAAAGTTAAGAACTCAACATCCACCATTGGAGCTGAAGCTTCCATGGGAATTTTTTTATTTTTTCCATTAACTTGATTTTTCTACATTAAAGAAAACATGTAAAAGATTATTTAAACTCTATGCTATTACAGAAGCTCAACCACAGTAAAATAATCAAGACTTAAACATAAAATGATAATGTACCCAAAAATGCTAAAAATTTAAGATTGGATTATATCAAATGTTTGCACACAACTCTCTGCATAGGTATGGGATTTTTATTAGTGGGTGAGGGTAAACTGATTAGTCGAATTTGGGGTTAAATGGTGTGGTCTAATGGGAGGAAAGATTAGGGAAACCTACGGTGTGAAAGGGTACAAGTTTATATGTTTAGGTATTGGTTCTTATGGAGGTGTTTTTATAATTCATATCAAATTTACTGATACGGAAGATGATCAAATGTTTTATTTTAGTCCTTAGGAAGTTTTAGTCAAGGTTTAGAGTGTTTATTATTTGTTTTTCAACTTTAGAGGCTTTTTTGCAATTTTCAAAAGTTAAGATAATATGGGGAGGGAATGGATTGAAATTTTAAAGAATTGGGAATGTATTTGTATCAAAATATAGGAACATGTTCGATATTTCAATAGATAAAAAGTCCTTTCAAACCTTTAGGGGATGTTGTTTTAATTATGAAAACTTTAAGGATAGTTTTGAGACTTACAATTTCACAGGGTTTATATTGGTGATAATTTATATCTAGATCTCATGGTGTAATGTAACTTGTTTCCTATTCACATAGGTTAACGTAATGTTGATAGATGGCATATCTGAGTTCCCACGTTGCATCTTCTTGACCATGGTGTTGTCAAAGAACCTTTGCTAACGGAATGGTCTTTGTATGAAGTATTCGATCCCGAGTATCTAAAATTTGAATGGGTATTTATTCAAAGTCATAGTTATTTTGGATCGATAGTCGGTCCCGTGAGATGACGTGACTTGGATCAACAATGTACTTCCTTAACTGAGAAGCGTGGAATACGTTGTGAAGTTGAGCTAGATCGTGGGTAATAGTAATTGATATGCGACTGGTCCGATATGGTTAGAAACAATAAAAGGTCCAATGTATTGTGGTGCCAATTTCCCTTTTTTTAAAAATTAAATAATTCCCTTCGAGGTGATAATGTTAGAAAAAATTGATCTCCTTTTTTAAATTCAAAGGAGCGCTTACGATTATCAGCATAACTCTTTTGTCGACTTTGGGCGTGTTTCAATCTTTCTCTGTTTAAATGTGCTTTATATGTAGGCTCGGTTATAATATCTGGCCCAACAATATGATTTTATCTGGACTCATTATAACAAAGTGGATAATGACAGGCTTTTCCATAAAATTCTTCATGTGGGGCAGTTTAAATACTAGATTGATAGCTGATATTATAGGAAAACTCTACCAAACTAAGTGATCACTCTAGTTCCCTGCTAAATCTAAGGTACATGCTCTCAACATATCCTCTATAGTTTGTATCAATCGTTCTAATTGTCTACAAGTTTGAGGATGATATGAGATACTAAGAAAGAGTTTAGTTCCCATGGCTATTTGCAAAGCTTGCCAAAAATGTCTCGCAAATCGAGGATCATAGTTAGATATAATAGAAAAAGGAACCCCGTGTAATTTAACAATTTCTTGAAGATATAGGTTGCTGAGTCGTCGTAAGGAATGTGTGTACTTTAAGAAAATGAGCAGACTTAGTTAATCGATCTATGATTACCCAAGTTAAATTATATCCCTGAGTTGTAGGTGGTAAACCACTAACAAAGTCTATAGTGATACGATCCCATTTCCAGGTTGGTATAGGAAGAGGTTGCAAGAATCCACCGAGTTTTTGATGTTCAATCTTGACTTGTTGGCACATTAGACATTTAGTAATAAAAGTTCGAATGTCTTGTTTCATTACTGCCCAAAAATGCTTTTTGAGTGTCTGGTACTTTTTGGTGTTACCTGGATGGATTATAAATTTAAAATGATGACCTTCTCATAAAATTTCTTCTTTCAGTTTGGGGTCTGAAAGTATGCATATATGATTTGAAAATCGTATCCATTTATAAGGGTGATATGTCTATTATGGACTAGTTTTTCCATGTTCAACATTCTGTCATTAGCTGGTAAGAAATTTATCAGTGGCTTGTTCCTCAATATCCATGTTTGAAATGATAGGTAGGATATGATATTTTGAAAAGTAGCAGAATCTTTATGTTGTAAATTGTAATCATTCACTGTGATCATGAGCTGATATACAAGTATTCCCGTTGGTCTTTCACTAGGTTTTTTTACTTCAAGCATTAACTACTTTGTTTCCCTTCCTTGGATGATAGTGTAATTGGAAATCGTAATCCTCCAAATAATCCATCCATCTACATTGTCATAGGTTTAGATTTTTTTGAGTAAAGATATATTTAAAGCTTTTATGATTAGAAAATAGTTGAAATTATACTCTATTTAAATATCATCACCAAATCTTCAAAGCAAAAACGATATCGGCTACCTAGTGATCGTGTACTGGATAATTTCACTCGTGAATCTTTAATTGTCGTGATCCATATTGTATGACCTTTTCAAATTGCTTGAGTACACATCTTAATACTTGTAAAGAGGCCTATGTGTATACATAATAACTTACATTGCTAGCAGGTGTGGTGGTTAGATATTATTTTAATGTAAGGAAGGAATAGGTACATACTTGCATCCATTCGAATTGTGTGTCCTTTCGAGTTAATGTCATAAGGGGTAAAGAGATAGTATAAAACCCTTCTATAAATCTTCGATAATATCCAGCTAATCCCAAAAAACTGGGGACTTCAGTCATCGTAGTAGGTTGTGACCACTCTGCAACTGCAACAATTTTTGTTAGGTCTAATTGGATTCCTACTTCTGTAATTACATGAACAAAAAACTTCATCTCTTTCACGAATATGTCACACTTATTTTTCTTGACATGTAAGTGATGACATCGTAAAGAATCTAAGATAATTCACAAATAATGTTCACGTTCTTATTTATTTTCTGAGTATATTAGGATATCATTGATGAATATTATCATAAATTAATCCAAGAATAGTTGAAATACTCGATGCATTAAGTCCATAAAAGTGACTGGAGCATTAGTCAGTCCAAATGACATTACTAAGAATTCGAAATGTCCATATCGTATTCTAAAAGTTGTTCTCGAAATATCCTCCTCCCTTACCCTTAGTTGGTGATATCCCGAACGTTAACCAATTTTTGGAAATACCTTGCCTCCTCATAATTGGTCAAATAAATCATCGATTCTAGATAGCAGGTATTCATTTTAATTGTGACTTGATTCTACCTATAATAATCTGCACATAGTCAAAATAAACCGTCTTTCTTCTTTACAAATAAAACTGGAGCACCCCAAGGATAAGTACTTGGCCGAATAAATACCTTGGAGAATTGAAAGTTCTTATAATTCCAAAGGTTCCGTGCGATAAGGTTCTATAGAATAAGGGTACTATTGGGGAGCAGATTAATTACAAATTCAATTTCTCGAGATAGAAGAATTCCAGGAAAATCTTCAGGTAATACATCATTATAATTGTCGAGAAGTTTTAGCGCATATGAGGATATATCAAAGGAAGTCCTAACATATTGACCCTAAAATTAACCGTTTCGAGTAGCAGTATTTTGAAATATGACTTTTCTTAACACACAATTAATAAATGCATTATTTACAGTTAAAGAGTTTAGTCCAATTATTATATCAAATCTCACTATATCCAAAACTACCAGGTCAATGGTGATATTTTTGACATCAAGTATTACTTCACAATTTTTACAAATCTGCCAAGTTCTAGTGATGGTACCTGTAGTCATACTTATGGAAATCAGGTGACCTAAAGCAACAGGAGCAAGACCTACTAAAATCATAATTTTTTTACTAACAAATGAATTAGATGACTCTGAGTCAATTTATACACGTGCCTTAAAGTTACCAAGGAAAATAGTATCTTTGATCACATCGTGGCAACCCGTTTCTATTAACAATGCAAAATATCGACCTTGAGTAGGTGTGTTGGATGTAGATCCTGCTTAAAATTCCTTTCAGAAGTGTTTGGAATAGCCGTAGCAGGTACTGCTAAATATTTCCCCACGTTTCGTCATGGTTCTTGGATTCCATCGGTATTGGTAAGGGGTCGTGGATTGGGCTTGCCAAATTTAGGACATTGATGCCTAATATGACTCGGAGTTTCACACTCATGACATTGAATAGTAGAACGGTGTTGAATTTGACTAAAAGATCATCCCTCATTCTTAAAATTATGGAGATTTTGGACTGAAAGATTTGGTTTATGTCTATTTGAATTATTTCAAACAGGAGTATTATCGCGACTTGTCCCACTAGAAGCTGGATTCTTCTTAATTAGTCTAGCTATATCAATACTTTTTTCAAAATTGCGAATCTGTTGGAGAATAAGAAAAGTTTTGATACTAGCTTTAAGTAGTCGTTCAAAATGTCTACGTTTCTTAATATCATTATTGACATATTGTTGGGCATGACTAGAAAGTTCTGTGAATCGAGCCTGATATTGAACCAATGTCATGCTATTCTGTTGAGGCCCTAAAAATTCCACTAGCAGTTGATCACATAAGGATTTAGAGAAATGCTTTTTGAAGAATATTTCCTCAAATTGTAACCACATGAAATTTTCTAGATTTTGGGTCCATTTTACCACTTGCCACCAATGATCCGCCTTGCCTTCAAATAAATAGGTAGCCAGATCGAAGTTCAGGTACTATACCTACTCCATTCAAAACCTTTAGATTTATCTGTTCTGCTTCCATACCCTTGGGTTTCCCGTGGAAATCTGGAGGTCATTGTCGTAAAAATTCCTTCAAAGTATTAATACGTCGAACCTCAGTTGATATCTCGGTTCTTGGTGTAGGATTCTATCGTGTTTGCATAAGTTCTGGAAGTTCTTATAGACACTAGATATATTATCCATAGCCGTGGATGGAATTGTTGATGTTAATTTGGATCGTGTTGTAGTATAATGTTTCATGTATTCACCATCCTATATAAGTAGACAAATATTAAAGCATAATGTAATGGGCAAAACATAACAAATTATCTCATAAGATCTTTCAACCTTATTTCTCAAGAAATTCGAACAAACATACTTAACCTAGTTTTATGATTGAAGAGGTTCTTATTTCATATATACTACTAACGTAACGATCTACTTAATGCTTCTTCTACATATAAATTTATTTATTTCACAAGTTATAATTTCTCTAGATGGCGATAAGTCATCCCTGCTCCTCTTCTACCTCCTCGTCCGAACCTCCAGAACTCAAACTTGATGACATTGTTGCATCTAGGACTGGTAAGTCTGGACCATAATCTTTGGAAGTTATTGGTGGAGTAGTGAAGATTTTGTCCATTGGAGAGACATCCCATGAAAAATGTAGTACAGTTTGTAGGAGTTTGTTATCTTCGACAAACCTTCGAGCCTGTGTCATGGTTTGTTCTTTGCGTAGTAATCGACACGTTACCAAATGATCCTTAATGTTTTCGGTAGCGATGGCTCATTCTCAGTTGATGTCTCTAATAGCCTTACACGATTTATTAAACCCCTTATCCAGAATGGTTTGATTGAATTATTCTTAATTGATACCATCAGTGTTCAGGTAGATGTTATCCCATACATTCTTGGCTACAAAATAGGCAATTAATATTGAATGTAATCTTAGGAAATTATGAAAATGTAAACTAACGATATATCTAGATATGTACCGACTAGGGGTAAGAACATGGTATAATTAATAATAATGTTTTGATACCATGTTGACACGTCCCAAAATAATCAGGAGTGAGCGGGGGTTGAGTTTAGAGATGTAACTGAAAAATAAATATAAGCAGAGGAAATAAACCATATGTCGCAAATATATGTAACCTAGTCTTGTGTTACTACTCATAAATGGATGTATTTTGCGTAGTTTTAAATATATGTCCCAATTTTCTTTTTTAGTTTACTTTTACTTTCCTTGGAGAGTATGTAATAAAAGCTTGTGTCTTTATTTAGAAGTGATGTAATAAATAATGTACCTCTATACCCTATGATATTAAATCTTGCCACTATATGTAACCTAGTCTTGTGTTACTACTCATAAATGGATGTATTTTGCGTAGTTTTAAATATATGTCACAATTTTCTTTTTTAGTTTCCTTTTACTTTCCTTGGAGAGTATGTAATAAAAGCTTGTGTCTTTATTTAGAAGTGATGTAATCAACAATGTACCTCTATACCCTATGATATTAAATCTTGCCACTATCTTAAAATATAGTTTATTTTCGCTACTTATATTTATTTTTCAGTTACATTTCTAAACCAAACCCCCACTCACTCCAGATTAATTCGGGATGTGACAACATGGTATTAGATTGTTATTATTAATTAGATCGAGTTCTTACTCGTATGCGAGACATATCTAATTATATAGCTATTTTTCATTTCCATAACTTCTTAAGATTACATTCAATTCTAATTGCCTGTCTTGCAACTAGGAATGTATGGGATAACATCTACTTGAACACTGATGGTATCAATCAAGAACAATTTAGTCAAACCATTAGATATGAGGGGTTTAATAAATTATGTAAGGCTATTAGAGACATCGAATGAGAATGGGCATCGCTATCCCAAACATCAAGCATCATTTGCTGACGTGTCGATTACTAGGAGAAGAATAAGACACGAAGCAAGCTCGAAGTTTTGCCAAAGATGATGAACTCCTACATACATCAATACATTTTTCATGGGATGCCGCTCCAATGAGGAAATCCTCACTACTCCATCAGTATCTCCCGAAGATTATGGTCCAGACTTACCAACTCTCGATGCTACTACATCATCAAGTTCGAGCTCAAGAGGTTCGAACGAGAAGGGAGAAGAGGGGGATAGGTGACCTATCACAATCTATAGGACTTGTAACTTTTGTGAAATAAATAAATTTGTGTGCATAAAAAGCCTTAAGTAAATTGTTACGTTAGTATTATATATGAACTAGGAACCACTTTAATCATAAAACTAGGTTAAGTATGCTTGTTCAAATTTTCCTAAGAAATAAAGTTAAAAGATCATATGTGATAATTTATTTTGGTTTTTCCATTACGCTATGCTTTAATATTTGCCTACTTATATATGATGGTGAATACATGCAAAATTAATACTACACCACGATTCAAATCAACATAAATATCCCATCAATGGCTACGGATAATATAGTTAGGTGTGTACAAGAACTTACGGGACTTATGCAAACACAACATAATCCTACACCAGGAACCAAGATATAGGTTGAGGTTCGATGTATGAATGCTTTGAAGGAATTCTTACGACAATGACCTCCATCTTTCCACGGGAAACCCGAGGCAATGGAAGAGGAACGCTGGTTCAAAAAACTGTAAATATTTTGAATGGAGTAGGTATAATACCTGACCTACGAGTAGATCTGGCTACCTATTTATTTGAAGGCAAGGCGGATCATTGATGGCGAGCGGTAAAACGTACCCAGAATCTGAAAAATTGCATGTGGTTACAATTTGAGAAAATATTCTTCAAGAAGTATTTTTCTGAAGCATTACGTGATCAACTGGCAGTGAAGTGAAATTTTTATGCCTTCAACAAAATAATATGACAGTGGCACAATATGAGGCTTGATTTATAGAACTTTCCTGTCATGCCTAGAATTATGTCGATAACGATATTAAGAAATGTAGACATTTCAAACGACGACTTAAAGCTAGTATCGAGAATTTTCTTATTCCCCGATAGATTTACGATTTCATGAACTTTATTAGTTGATAAAGCCAGACTTATTGAGAAGAATATAGCTTCTTGTGGGACAACTCGTAGTAATACTCCTTTCTCAAATAATTCAAACAGGCGTACACCAAATCTTTTTGTCCAGAATTGCCCCAATTTTAAGAATGAGGAACGATCGTTTAGTCAAATTCAACACTATTCTACTATTCGATGTCATGAATGTGATGCTCCCTGCCATATTAGGCCTTAGTGTCCTAAATTTTCCAAGCCCAATCCTTGACCCGTTACCAATACCAATAGAAACCTTGAACCACGACGAAACGTAGGGAAACCTTCAACAGTACCCGTTACGGCTATTCCAAAAAATTCTTTAAGCGATTTTAAAGAGGGGTCCAGGTCCAACACACTTACTTAAGGTTGATCTTTTGCACAGTTAGCACAAATAGACATCCAGAACATGATCAAAGGTACTATTTTCCTTGGTAACTTTAAGGAACATGTATTAACTGACTCGGGGTCATCTTATTCTTTTTTCAATACAAAATTTATGACTTTCTCATGTTTCTTTAGATCAACCTATTTCCATAAGTATGCCTACAGGTACCATCGCTAGAACTTGATAAATTTGTAACAATTGTGAAATGAGACTTGATGTCAAAAACATCATAAATGATCTGGAAGTTTTAGATTTGGTAGGATTTGATATAATTATCAGAATAGACTCTTTAACTAACAATAATGCATTTATTGACCCTCCGTTAAGAAAAGTCATATTTTGAAATACCGCTACCCGAAACGGTCAATTTCAGGGTTAATATTCTAGGACTTCCTTTGATATACCCTCGTATGCGTTAAGAATTCTTGATAATTATAATGATGTGTTTCCTCAAGATTTACCTGAAATTTGTCCATCTCGAGTAATTGAATTTGTAATTAATCTACTCCCCAATATTACCCCTACTTCCATACCACCTTATCGTATGGCACATTTGGAATTACAAGAACTTCGAATTTAGCTGAACGACTTATTATCTAAGGGATTTATTCGACCAAGTTCATCTCCTTGGAGTGATCCGGTCTTATTTGTAAAGACAAAAGATGATTCATTTCGACTATTTAATGATTATCGTTGGTTGAATCAAGTCATAATTAAAAATAAATATCTTCTACCTAGAATCGGTGATTTATTTGGCAAATTACGATGAGCTAAGGTATTTTTAAAAATTAATTTACATTCGGGATATCACCAACTAAGGGTAAGAGAAGAGAATGTTTCAAAAATAGCTTTTAGAACACGATATGGACATTTTGAATTCTTAGTAGTGACATTTGGACATACTAATGCTCCAGCCTCTTTTATGGACTTAATGCACCGAATATTTCAACCACTCTTGGATCAATTTGTGATAGTATGAATCGATGATATCCTATCATACTCACAAAATAAAGAAGAACATGAACATCATTTGCGAATCATCCTAGATACTTTGCGATGTCATTAATTATATGTCAAGTGGGACTTCTTTATGAAACATGTGAAGTTTTTAGGACATCGAATTACCGACTTAGGAATACAAGTGGACTGAGCAAAAACCATTGCAGTTGTAGAGTTGTCACAACCTACTACGATGACTGAATTCTGCAGTTTTTTAGGATTAGCCAGACATTGTCAAAGATTTGTAGAAGTAGTTTCTACTATATCTTTACCCCTTGTGAAAATAAATCAAAAGGATTCAGGATTTAAATGGACCTAAGAATGAACCCAAGCCTTCCATACATTAAAAGAACGTCTAACCACCACACTTGTACTTACCATACCTTCTTAGAAATTTAAGTTATGATGTACACACAGATGCGTCTTTATAGGGATTAGGATGTGTACTCATGCAATTCAGAAAGGTTGTAGAATATGGATCACGAAAAATACATATTCACGAACGAAATTATCCAGCACATGATCTCTAGTTAGCAGCTATCATTTTTTTTCTTTAATGATTTGGCGATAGTACTTATATGGAGTAGAATTTCTACTATTTCATATCATAAAACCTTAAAATATATCTTTACTAAAAACGATCAAAACCTACGGCAACATATATGGATGGAGTACTTGGAGGATTATGATTTCCAATTACACTATCATTCATGGAAAGGAATCAAAGTAGATGACTCTCTAAGTCGTAAAACTTTGATATTGACTGATTATGATTTACAAAATAAAGATTCTGCTACTTTTCAAAATATCATAGCAAACCCATCAGTTCAAACACGGATCATGGAGCAACAAGCCACTGATAATTTCTTACCCGCCAACAATAGAAGATTGAACATGGGAAAACTAGTCCAGAATGGACATATCACTATTCTAAAGGGATATGATTTCAAAATTGTATATGCATACCTTCATACCCCAAACTAAAAGAATAAATTTTACGAGAATGTCATCATTCTAAATTTATAATCCATCCAAGTAACACCAAAATGTACCGGACGCTTAAAAAGCATTTATGGTGGGCAGGAATGAAACAAGACATTCGAACTTTTATTGCTAAGTCAAACGTGCCAGCAAGTCAAGATTGAACACTAACAACCAGGTGGCCTCTTATAACCTTTTCCTATACCAACCTGGAAATGGAATAATATCACTATGGAAGTTGTTAGTGGTTTACCACATACAATTCAGGGATATAATTCAATTTGGGTTATTATAGATTGATTAACTAAGTCGACTCATTTTCTTAAAAAAACGTACTACCTATTCTTTACGACGACTCAGTAACTAATATCTTCAAGAAATTATTAGGTTACATGGGGTTCCCTTATCGATTGTATAAGACTGGGATCCTCAATTTGTGGGATGTTTTTGGCAAGCTTTCCAAATAGCCATGGGAACCAAATCCTTTATTAATACCGCATATCATCCTCAAATTGATGAAAAATCAGAACCATTAATAAGAACTCTAGAAGGTATGTTGAAAGCATGTACCTTATATTTAGCAGGGTAGTGGAGTGATCACTTAGCTTTGGTAGAGTTTTACTATAGTAATCTAGCATTTAAACCGCCCCATATGAAGCATTTTATGAAAGACCATGTCATTCTCCACTTTGTTGGAATGAGTCCAGATAAAATAATATTTTTGTGCCAGAGATTATAGCCGAGACTACTGAGAAAGTATGCTTAATCAGAGAAAGATTGGAAGAAGCTCAAAGTCTATAAAAGAATTATGCCGATAACACAGATGCCCCTTAAATTTCAAAAAGGAGATCAGGTTTTTCTAAAATTATCACCCCGAAAGGGAAATATTATATTTAAATGAAAAAGGAAACTGGCACCATAATACATTGGAACTTTTATTATTTCTAACTACATCGGACCGGTCGCATATCAATTACCCCCTAATCTTGCTCAACTGCCCAATGTATCCCACGTAATTTAATTAAGGAATACATTGGGCAGTTGAGCTACCGAATTGTCACGGTCATTGACCTTGACAAGTTGGACTTGTCATGGTCAATGACCGTGACAATTCTGGGGGTGACAACGTTTTTTATCACGGACATGTCATGGTCATTGACCGTGACACATTTTTAAATATTTTCAAGGTTCATGCCCGTGACAAACCCGTAACAATATTTAAAAACTTATCATGGTCAATGACCGTGACACGTTCGTGACAAGTTTCATTTGTCACAGACTTGTCACGATCAATGACCGTGGCAATTCTGAACAGAATTAAAAAACAATATGCTGGGCAGCCACTGCCCAACAATATATTTGTACCTGTTATAACAACATTATACCTGTTCAAACATCATATATTCAAATAAAATATAGATAATGCAAATATACATTCAAAACAATATGCATAACGATATAATCCAAATATAATTCACATGTAACAACTTAAAACAATTTAATTCAAATAATGTCACTACATATCGGGTAAGGTTATCTCTTATTAGGTGAGTAGGCCACATGATATACGAATTGATACACCCAGCAATATACATCGTGCCGCAATGTTCGCGCAACCACAAGGACGAGTTCGCCTTCCAGAATATCACATGCGTGACGAGAACCTTGGCTCGATGTCTTGAAGAAAACGTCCATGAACTGGCATACCCTGGACGGTATTCGGGTCCCTTAACCCCCGCCCTATACGCTGACCATCAAATATGTCCAATATAAACACGTTCGGCTAACCAAGTGTCGACATCGGTCGATTAAAGGGAGCTAAATAAGGGACTGGATCATTAAAGTCCGCACATATCGACGATGAAGAAGCGAGGTCCACATCCTCGTCATCCTCCACCTCGTCCTCCTAGACCTCCTCCTCCACCACCACATTCTCCTTCCCTTTCCCCTTACGGTTTCTGCCCAACGATCGCTTCATGAATGCAAACATATATTGGACCGTCACCTCCAAATGGGACAGCTTCACATCATGCGAGTCCACCGTTCGAGCCAACCTGGTGTCGTTCGTCTCCAATCCGATTATCCTAGATTTGGCCACCCACGAGCTCACCTCCCTCGTCCTCCCCTTGCGATCAATGCCAAGCACTTGGCTGAGTGCGTCTGTGGACAAATATGCCTTGTCGGTATCAGACTGCGACTCATGCACTTTCTTAAGCTTTTCCTGAAATGATAAAAAGCACATGATTAGTAAAATAAGTAAATAACAAAATTATAACGTAATTAAAAAAAATAAACTGTCGGATTACTTACAATCGTGGCCGCGACGCTCGGGGACACCTCCTTATCCTTACCCTTATTCGTCCGAATAGCCACATATGTATCGAGCCTATATGGCTTACCCCTAGGGCCACTCCCTGTCCTCTGAAATAAAATAAAGTAAAATTAGTATCGGCCCCGCAAAGTAAAATAATGCAGAATAATATATTTTTGTAGTTATACAAAAATTAAATCTTACCATCATCATATGATCCACCTCGGCGTAAGACGTCCGGCCAGAGTAGTGCACGTCCATCTTTTCTGCTCGATTTTCCCACCCCGATCTCATTGTCAATGAACTTTTGTCATTGTGCCAATGAGATCGGCTCCTTCGGCGGGATGGATTCACGTATTTAGATAACGGACTCTTGGGTCTTCCCAAAGTATCGGGTCCACATATTTTTCTTCTACGTCTTTTGTTGCTCCCTCAACTGCTCCAAGAAGGAATCACATAGCTTTGGATCCAGGTTGAATTGTTCATGTCCAACAAATACAATGTTAGTTGCGAATAAATATAAATATAAATCGAAATTGAAATAGAAATAGAAATATTCATAGAAATATAAATACAAATTCATTACCTGTAGTGCCACCCAAATAGCTAACTTTAGATCATTTGGCACCTCCCTCCAACTAGTGTACCCCGGGCCGATGATCGTCTTTACCAGCTCAAGGGATCTCGATAATAGGCCCATCTTGTTCACGATGGTCATCCCCAATTTTCCATATTTGGGGAGCCTAGGGGCAGAGGAGCCCTCCTTGCCTCCGCTGCTACTAAGACCAGACGACATCATCACAATCAGCATCATCATCCTCGCCTTAATACCTAAAGGGGACATGTGCTATAAAAAATTGTTATTAGTACAAATCAAAATGAATTAGAAGAATACATGCAAATATGTATAATTACTACAAATCCAAATGAATTGTTACGGTTTAACACCTCAATTCTGAATTCCAAAACAACAGGATCAAGCTCATAATATGTACAATCACTAAAATATGAAACATCCCCACCCCCACCCCTACTTCCCATACACACGCACACTACACAATCGCTTTAATCTAGACCCAACAAGAAAATATTCAACACTTTTTAGGCACTTTTGAGCTTGTGCCTTCTTTACTAGTAGATTGGACATATCTAGGTTCATCGCAAACCGGACAATGATCGAGATTTTCACTCCTTTTGGTATAGTATGCAGTCATACACACAAGAATGAATCGATTTATACTTCATTCCCAAACCTTTCAAACTGTTCTTCATAACAGGATAGCTATTTGGAAGCGTATTCTCCTTGGGTAGTAACCCCTTCACCCATTTCAAAATTCCTATCACGCTATTGCTAGATAAACTGTACTGCGTCTTCAAAATGTGCAAACCAACCATGGCATGTAAAGTTGTTTGATCTTTCTAACAGCCAGAGTATAACGGTTGGGTCACCTTAAATTTTAAACTTTGGTAGTCATCGTCAAGGTTTATCGTGATATCTTCATGAGAACTTGAACCTTGTACATCATCAGTAACCTCATTATTCTCTGCTTTATAAGCTCCGTATGCATCATCAACTAAATCCTCTAACATGTTATGATCTACATCGTCCCCATCTATATATATCCTACTTCATGAAGGTTTTTGTGAAGGTTGTTCAAGGACAAAATGTACTTTTAATTCAACGTGAAAACTAAAAAATTGATAACTATCTTGCATACTCGATCTTAACAAATGCAGTTCAACTGTTTTCCACTCAAACACCTTACCATTCTTACACCTAGCACACGGACGCGAAAACTCTTCATCATTAAGACATTTTTTTGTGCATTTCACAAATTCATTAGCACCTCTGCGATACACATCCCCCATTCTATTTGTCTCACCCATCCATTCTTTGCATTTCGGATATCCCATCACAGCTACCACAACTAATCACCTATTAAAGGTAAGAAGCTTATATTCATGGATTAGTATGAACAAAACTTAGACTTATAGTATGTTTCATTTAATTATATCTTATTTATATTCGATTTTTAAATTTCAAATTCAAATTCAAACTTAAATTTATAGTATGTTTCATTTAATTTAATTTAATTTCTATTTCCTCCATCTCCTCTAAAGGGTGAGTGGTCCTATCCCATTCAAGACCGCATATTTCTGTAATATACTTAACAACTCATGCACATTGTTACGATTTGAGAAAAATTCGACAGCATATCCCCGTAGTTCTCCAAGTACACGACGTAGATTTGCAAGTGTGAGTATTATTTCAATTGAGTCACACTTGTCAATCTAGTATGTACCCAGAGAACATTAGTATACGACTGTAGAATTTCCTCCAAAAGTAACAACTTTAAGTCACTAAGAATATTATTATACAGAAATTATGCAGTCCCAAACTGTCCAAACGGGACAATTCGAGAGATCTCATTACAGGGGTAATGACTCTCGAACGGATCTAAGGTCTATTGAATGCGTACGCATAAGAACTAGAAGGCTAGTATCTATGCGCACTATATGTAATTTCAAGTATGTTTCATTTAATTGTCATACTATATATATATATTCTTCGTTATACAAAGTAATTTAAAAAAAAATGAAAAATCCCACCCCCATATGGACAATAATCGAGTGGTCATGCCACTTTTAAAATTAAACAACTCAACATCGATCCACTGTAATCCAACCGCAATGGCAACAACACATGTGTATCCCGTACTCCTTCTAATTCATCTCCTCAATTAATTATTTTCATCAATTAAACTAACAATTAAAGTATACAATTATTAATTTACTAATTTACAATGAGGGGCAATCCTATTTGCAAATGGAAGGGGCACTAATTATTAATTTACAAAAAAAATTAACAACCAATCAATATTAAATCAATCAATTCTTTTACAAGGGGCATTACAATATGAGGGGCAATATCTAATAAACTAATAAAAATTTAATTAAAAAAACACACACACGCACATATACATCCCCTCCCCCACACACTGCCCACCACACGCGCACACACACATATATACACACGCACATATACGCACACACACGCATATATACATATACACACACACACACACATGCACATACCCCCTCCCCTCACCCCAGCCTTGCTGCCTCCCCCCCCCCCCCCCCCCACCACCCCCCCACACACAGACGCATATTTACACACATATATACACACACGCACATATACATACACATACACATAAATAGGGGAGAAATAGAGAGAAAACATACCAAAGTTGTAGAGAGAGAGAGAAAGAGCAGCCCCGCGCGCGCGCAAGAGCGAGAGAGAGAAATGGAGGGAACAAATTCGGTGGGGAAAAAAAGAAGGGGGAGGGTTTTTTTACTGACAAAATTGTCACGGAAGTTTCACGGTCATTGATCGTGACAAGGTTGTCACGATCATTGACCGTGACAAGTCCGTGACAAACTTCACTTGCCACGGACTTGTCACGGTCAATGGCCGTGACAAGTCTTTGTCAAGGACTTGTCACGGTAAAAAAATGCGTGTTTTTTTGTCACGGTCATGGACCGTGAAAAGCCTGGCTGCTAAAAAGGGGACAATTTTACCATTTTGGCGTAGTGATATTGCAGATCCAAGTCACATCATCTCATGGGACGGACTATCGATCCAAACTAACCATGACTTTGAAGAAAGACCCATTCAAATTTTAGATACTCAAGATCGAATACTTCGCACAAAGGCCATTCCGTTAGCAAAGGACGCAACGTGAAAACTCAGAGACACCATACATCAACAATACCCAAAATTATTTTAAAGGTAAATTCGTAGACGGATTTTTTTTTTGGTAGGGAGAATTGTAAGACCCGAGTAATGCAAACGCGTCTAAATTCATGACATCAACCGACGTGAATTAATGTTACAACATGAAACTAGATATAAATTATCACCAACATAAAAATTATCGTTGAAGTTTTCATAATTACAATTGAAAGGACTTTTATGTATTCATATATCCAATATGTCCCCATATTACAAATACCTTCCTTATCCTATAAATTTTCAAACTAGTTCCTCCCCACATCTTCCTAACTTTTTAAATTTTCACAAAACCCCTCAAAATTGGTAAACAAAGAATAAACACACTAAACCTTGACTAAAGTTTCGTAAGGACTAAAACAAAACATTTCATCATTTTCCTTATCAGCAAAGCTGATAAGAATTGTAAACCACCTTCATATAAACCGATACCAAGCCATACAAACTTGTACCCTTTCACACCATAGGTTCCCTTAAGATTTCCACCCATTAGACCATATCATTTCACCCCAAATTTCACCAATCGGTCCACCCTCACTCCTATGAGCACAAACAATTGATACAATCCCAGCTTAAATTTTTAGCATTTTTGGGTACATTATCATTTTATATTTGGAATCCTTGTGAAATATTAAAGAGAATAGATTTTGAATGAACTGAAATGTTATTTTGTAGAGGATTTAAATTCAAGTCAAAGTTTTCAAAACTCAAGGTCAAAATTCGAGAGGATGAAGTCTCATGTAAGCCATGGGCGCTAGTGAAGTCAATTGCAGTGCATGTTAACTTTGCTCCAGCATGGGGGAGCACGTGTCCTGCCAAAAAATGTCTTTTGAAACATATCTAAAAAAACCTTTACACAATCATAAGTTTATTTCGCGTTCGATTTAAGTTACACACCTCATACTTACACCAAATACATTTTTCTTTTAAATAGACTTTTATGGAACACCACACTGACCACTAAGAATTGTACGACATATTCCAAACGCTAAGTAGGTTACTTCTTATTCAATATTACTTTGTAGGTGATTTCTTATTAGATATTATTTCTCGCAATGCTATTTGAACTACACTTATTATTGATATCACTTTATGATAGACCCACTATATTATAATCTTGTTGTGAAACTCATTTGAGTAGTTCAAATTTTTTACATACAATTTATTCATATCTTTAAATGACTATGCAATGATATTATTTCACATGAAGCTTATGACTCAATTATTGATTTATAGCATACATTACAACCAGCGAATAATCTTTCGTTATACCCACGAATTAATGATTTGGCATAAAGGATTAAAATGATTGAGTGCTACCATATGGAATGTCATTTATTGACTTATCAAAGTTACTTTACTAAATTGATTAGTTGAATAATTGTGGGTTATTTGTTTGGAGACCATCCTTAACTTTCACTAACTCTGTCTCAGTGTTGTTATATTTTATCCCAAGAAACACATTATCATTTATAATATTTAAATCTCTTTCTTATTGAAATTCTAATACTAACTCTTCTAAATCATGTTTGAACGGTATAGAAAGATAATTATCTACTTGGAAAATTTACTTACGTTTTTCAAAATTACAGATGGACCCAGGAAATAGATAGGGCAATACTGTTGTGCGCAATTTTAATGCTTCTTCTCATATTACCCTAAGATTTATATAGGCCTGGAAAATTAGGCGAAGAAACGAAGACCCTATCATAAGGTCTTGTGTTTGTACTTATAAATGGATATATTTTGTGTAGTTTAAATATTTATCGCAATTTTCTCTTCAAGTTTACTTTTACTCTTCTTGGAGACTATGTAATAAAAGCTCGTGTCTTTATTTAGAAGCGATGTAATACACAATGTACCTATATACTTTATGATATTAAATCATGCCACTATCTTAAAATATGATGTATTTCCGCTACTTATATTTATTTTTTAATTACATCCCTAAATCCAACCCCACTCAGTCCTGATTCTTTCAAGACGTATCATTTCATATCAGGTTTTCATGGTCAAACCTAAAGCTTTCTTCATAAAGAACTCTTTTTTAAATTTTTTAAGTTCTAAACACATGTCTAATAAAACATACATAGTTTAAACTTTTATTTAATAAGACATATTCATATAAAGTTGTTATGCATATACTTTGAAGTTCAAAACATTTAGGGCCGATTTGGTTTGCAAAAATAATTATGTTTAATATTTTTATATACAATTCTGATAAAAAATTTGGGTTTGACACATCTGTTTTTAAACACTAAATTATAATATTTTGCATTATAATTAAATTTTTTAGATAACAGCAAGCGAGTGTTTTCTAATTTCTATTTTTTTAATTTTCAACCATTCATTCTTAATATTTTAATGCATTTATACCTTAATATATCATATACATACATAATACATTAATATGTGAATAATTCTTATAAGTAAAAAATATATACGTATATGTACATAAAATTACGTTAATTTATATTTATTAAATTATATAATATATTAAGATCCATATGTTAAATAATATTATTAATAAATACATGATACTTATATATAGTTTTGTACATATATTATTAACACATAGAATTATATAACATATATGTGACAACCCGCACTCCGAAATAAGGGGTGGCCAGCCCGATACTCCGACATATACGGTAATCATGGATAGAAATCATTCTCATCACCACAAATATAGTAAGAGTAACCGAGAAAACCACCCAATAATTCAGAAAACGGGTTGTCAAAACAATTTATGCAATTTAAAAGTTAAGTTAAGAAAAACAATTTAACAACCCATTCTAGAACAATAGTGGAATTCAAAGAAACATAATTAACATACGACTAAAACCACTATATACAAAGAGAAGAACCGAATATGCTATCGGTTCACAGCTACACAAAAGTAATCACAATAGTTATATGTTATGTTTTACATTCATTATACAATTACAAGATTGGGCCACTCGCCCGAGTGACAGACCCGATCATAACTAGATATCAAAAGAATGACGGCGTCTAACAAAACATCCTGTAATATCCGCAATTTCATACAACTCCTTAAAAGCAAAAGGGTAGGAATATCAACACGGGCGTCCTTGCGGAGGAGCACCTGGGCGGATACAATGATAAGCACAACATAGAGGAAAAAGAACGGTTCAGGACCCGGTTTATATATTGTTCCCAGATGAACAAAAAGCATGCTAGATATGAATAGCAAAACATGGGTATAGAAATCAACACTCTAACAACCTAAGCATGGATCATAAGAAAACAAGTGAAAATGACATAATTAAATGAGACTATGCATGAAGATGAAATTATGCAAAATTAAATTTAAAACTAAATTAAAAGCTTGTATTCCCCAAATTCCACTTTAATCCAGTTTCAGTTCCTTAACAGGAATATACTAACATTATCTTCTTATTTCATTCCAATTCCCATTCCTTAACAGGAATGTAATTGTCATAATATCATTTAGTGGAATTATACAACCCTCAAGTCCCACTTGAGTTTTAGAAAAGCTATATTCTTATGCATATAACGATTCTAAGACCGCCCCTCCGAGTTTCCCCACTGGGCGCGCCCCTAAATGACTATCATCTTTCAGGGGCCCATCAAACAAGGCAGCCTGGGTACCTAACGCACGTCGGGAAGTGTCCATATGCCTGCGAGTGAGTCATAACCACACCCGGAATTACTTCACTAGCGCAGAAAAATACATATAATAAACCCGCATATGGCCGAGGACTATAGTCTCCCTGCATTCACTAGTCAAGGAACATCACCTCATGCGCGAGCTTCCCTTATGATAGCATTTAGAGAGGTGTGTTTAAGTAAATTAGCATTTACTATAAAAACCATACTTTTCATTTTCATTTACATTTACATGTTTCATTTGTTTGAAACCGTTATCATAGGATAGTTCATTACTCATCCTAGGTTATGCCTCGAATAAATCTCTAAGGGATCATATTCACTTCCCAAACATAAGGTTTTATATATCTCAATATAAGACCCTAAAGTCTCCAAGTATGGACCTACAATTCCCATCCATATTTATAGGATGGACCAAGAAAAGTGATGCCTTAACATCACGTAGGACAACCCTTCCCCCTAACTTAACCCCAAGTGAACCCATTCAACACTAGGGTGACAACCAACTCAACTAGGACTCTAAAAGCCAAGGTTTACTTCATTCAAGAAGAGTCCTAAGTTCCTAGGGGAAGGAAAGGATTAAAAACAAAAGTAGGAAATGGGTTGAGAAAACAGGGGACCGGTCGACCGATCCCAAGACCGCGGTCGACCGCGTCTCAAAGTTTAGCTTTTGAAAGAAAGCAGAAAGTCCATTTCGGATGAACCGGTCGACCTGTGGTAGAACCGCGGTCGACCGTGCCCTATTTTCGTGCCTTTGAAAGAAAGCAGTGTGCCCTCCTCCGAAGTCCCGGTCGACCGGTCTGAGATACGCGGTCGACCGGCCATTGCAGACCTAGACCCATTTCTCCTAATATCTTCTAAACCCAAAATCAATAACAAACCAAAATCATCCAACTACATTTAATGATACCAAAAGATCATAAATGCTCCCAACAACATTTTTCTTCCCCAATCAATAATCTATCTCTACCAAAGATGTTGATACCCATAAATCCAACCAAAAACCACAATTATACTACATCAAAACTATACATATCTACCCATACTAATTATTCATCTTAAACCATATAATAGCAAGTAGAAAACTTTCCTTGGGGCTTCAATAACAGGCTTGGTTGAAGAAGAACTCAAGATCAAACCACCAATCCTCAAGATCTCTCTCTTTCTCCAATCTTCCACTCTCACTCTCTCTCACTCTAGGGCTAGAACACTTAGGGAAAACAAGAGGAAATGAAAGACTTGGGGAAAGACTTAAAACGTGGCTTAAGATTAAAAGTCTCCATCCTTTAAGTAAAAATACCGCAATAGTTAAGTTCTAATACGCAATATGCCAAAACCAGTCAAAAGTGCCCAAAATCCCAAAATACAATATGGCACACATTTCGACTGTCTCGCACCTCCCGGAACTAACTACACCCTCCAAATTATCATTTGGAGATTCTATAAGCCATTTCAAGTTCCGGTCCCATTATAATTCAAATTGCTATTTTAATTTACATGACAAAATAGAACACTACATGGTAATAATCACTTACCCACATGGTAATTATGCAACTTAATTTTAAATATTAACTTATATCATCAAATTAATACTTACCCACGTCCAACATTTTATATATGCAACTACTCAACATCGTAAATAAATATAAAATGAGCTCCCAAAAGCGAGGGTTGTTACATACTCCCCCCCTTATGAGGGAATTTTGCCCCCAAAATTTAAGCCTTGGATAAAAAGATGCGGATACTTTTCCCGCATATCATCCTTCACGCTCCCAAGTAGATTCATCGACACTGTGATGACTCCATTGTACTCTAACCAAGGGCACCACACGAGATCTCAATCTACGTTCCCCATGCTCCAAAATGGCCATGGGTTGCTCTTCATAAGAAATATCGGGTTGTAACTCTATATCCTCGAAAGGAATGTGCCAAAGGGCACCAACCCACCTCTTATACTTCTTCAAAGAGGAGATGTGGAAAACATTGTGAATCTGTTGCAACGGTTCCGGTAGGGCAATTTCATACACCACGGGGCCTACTTTAGCAAGTATAGGAAAAGGCCCAACGAAATGTGGTGCAAGCTTCCCTTTCTTTCCGAAGCGCTTAACGCCTTTCATAGGCGACACCCGTACCAACACTTGGTCTCCAACTTCTAACTCCACATGCCTTCTCCCCGCATCGGCATAGCTCTTTTGTCTGTCTTGGGCTATCCGAATACGATCTCGAATAAGCTCGATTTTTGAAGAAGTATCCCGAATCATTTCAGGTCCGAGAAACTTGTTATCTCCCACTTCTAACCAACACGTGGGGGATCTACAAGGCCTACCATACAAGGCTTCATAGGGCGCTATCCCAATAGTGAACTGGTATGAGTTATTATAAGCAAATTAAACCAAAGGGAGATATTGTTCCCAACTACCCTTGAAATCAAGCATGCACATACGAAGCATATCCTCCAACATTTGGTTAACCCTTTCGGTCTGGCCATCTATTTGAGGATGATAGGAAGTACTTAACTTCAATTCGGTTCCCATGGCCTCTTGGAAACTTTGCCAAAAGTGGGAAACAAAGATCTTGTCTCTGTCGGAAACAATATTCAAGGGCACCCCATGCAATCTAACAATCTCTTCAATGAACAATCGAGCGTAACGAGCGGTATTATAATCAGTACGGACGGGAAGGAAATGCACCGACTTTGTCAAGCGATCCACGATAACCCAAATAGAATCGTGACCCTTTTATGACGTTGGCAAACCGGTGATAAAATCCATTGAAATGCTCTCCCATTTCCAAACAGGAATTTCCAACGGTTGCAACAAACCTGCCGGTAGCTGATGATCAACCTTAACTAACTGACAAGTAGTGCATCGAGATACAAACTCCGAAATATCTCGTTTCATACCCGGCCACCAATATTGACGGCACATATCTTGATACATTTTATCATTTCCCAGATGTACCAAAAATTTAGAGCCGTGAGATTCCGCCATCACAGCCCGTAGCAAATCTCCATCCTCCGGAACAATAAGCCTTCCATGAAAGCGCAATCCACCCTCAGAACTTACCGAGTAGGACTCCGCTCCCCCAGTCAATAACTGGCGAATGTGGTCTTGACATTCTTTATCTCTGCCTTGGGCTTCCACAACCCTTGCAACAATCGTCGGAGTAACGGTCATCATGGACATAAACGCCCTAGCAACCGCATCCTCATGACTGAGTTCCTTCCATTTAGCTTTCCACACATCAGCTAACTCTCTCTCAGGCTTCCTACTCAGGGCATCCGCCACCACGTTCGCCTTGCCCGGATGATAATGAATATCAAATTGGTAATCTTTCACGAACTCCAACCATCTTCGCTGCCACATATTCAGATCTTTCTGAGAAAATAAATATTGCAACGACTTATGGTCCGTGAAAAGGCTAAACTTCTCCCCGAGAAGATAGTGCCTCCAAATCTTTAAGGCAAAGACAACGGCGGCTAATTCCAAGTCATGCACCGGGTAATTTCTTTCATGAGGCTTGAGTTTTCTAGAAGCATATGCAATAGCTTGTCGCTCCTGCTGAAGTACACATCCCAAACCCTGTAGAGATGCATCGGTGAAGACTAAATATTCCAACCCTGGCTTGGGTAAAGCGAGGACTGGAGCCGAAGTCAATCTATCCTTAAGCTCATCGAACGCAGCTTGACAGGCGTCATCCCACACAAATCTAACCCCTTTCCGGGTCAAATTTATCAAAGGACTAGCAATCTTAGAAAATCCCTTAATAAATCGGCGGTAATAGCCCGCCAAACCCAGAAAACTGCGTATCTCGGTAGGCGTCGTGGGCTGACCCCACTCCCTCACCACAACAACTTTACTTGGGTCCACCGATATACCTTGCGAAGTAATAACGTAACCCAAAAATTGCACTTCCCGCAACCAAAAGCCACACTTTTCAAACTTAGCGTACAATTGGTGATCCCTCAACCTTTGCAGGACCAACCCCAAATGAGTAGCATGGTCATCTTCCGTTTGAGAATACACGAGGATGTCATCAATAAACACAATGACAAATTGGTCCAGGAAGTCCCAAAATACTCTATTCATAAGATCCATGAATACTGCAGGGGCATTGGTTAGCCCAAAAGGCATAACCAAAAACTCATAAGACCCGTACCTTGTCAGAAAAGAAGTCTTGGATACATATTGCTCCCGTATCCTCAACTGGTGATACCCCGTTCTCAAATCTATCTTAGAGAAGTAGGTCGCTCCCCTGAGCTGATCAAACAAATCATCTATGTGAGGCAAAGGGTATTTATTCCGGATGGTGACCTTATTCAACTCTCTATAGTCAACACACAACCGGAGAGAACCATCTATTTTCTTCACGAATAACACAGGAGCACCCCACGGCGATGTGCTACGCCTGATAAACCCCTGTTCCAATAACTGCTGAATCTGATCTCTTAGCTCCCTCATTTCCACAGGAGCCATACGATAAGGAGTTCGCGCAATCGGTCGAGTTCCCGACGCTAAGGCTATCACAAATTCAATCTCTCTACTAGGAGGCAAACTCGGTATCTCCCGAAAAACGTCCTCAAAGTCTCGAACAATAGGAATATAATCTAAGGGAACAACTACATCCCGAGAATTCTCATCCGCAATACAATATAAATAAGTACCAGAGTCTCCCTCTAAACGAGGCATAACCACCAGAAACATATCTTGTCCCGGAACGGCGAAGACTATACTCTTCCCGTAACAATTAACTATAGCATGATAATTAACAAGCCAATCCATGCCCAAAATAACATCATACCCGACCATGTCTAGGACGAGTAAGTCGGCCTCAAAACACAAATTACCAAGAGTGATCCCTACGCGTTTACAAACAAAGAAAATAAGGGAACCATCACCCATAGAGGACTCCACACTAGAAAAGATACTTTCCGCAGATTTTATCAACTCTGTGGACTGAGCAAAACTTCTGGAAATAAAACAATGCGTCACACCCGTATCAAACAGAACGCGACCCATGTGTCCCTGAATAAGGAACTTACCCTCTATAGCTGGCGGCGCTGTCTGAATAGGAGGAAGCATAACATCCTGAATGTGGTAGACTCTCCCATACTGTAGTTGGCCCTGCTGCAGAGGGACAACTAGATTCGGTGCTTGTGGAGGGAACTGCACATAAGGCTGCTGAGGAACTCGTGGAGGTTGTCCCCCAATCACCTGAGGACAATCTCTCTTAAAATGACCAGATTCTCCACATTGGAAACATTTCCCCACTATATACTCCTGACCTCGACCTCTGTTATTTCTGAACTGCCCGAAACCTTGGCCCGATTGGCCCCTACCTCCCTGGCCACCTCGACCCGCTTGCTGTGGTACAACACCCTGACCTTGCTTGTTAGCATTTCCACTAACATTAAACCCGCCAGAGCGTTGCCTTTTCGATCCATCCCCTTGCTGGGGATCCCTATCTCGTTGCTTATTACCCGCTGGTTGGGACGAAGGAAAGGCTCTTCCTCCATTCCCACTCACCCCGGGCTTCCCTACTTGCCCAACTCCTGAAGCTTTCTTGCTATTCTGAATAAACAGCCGATGCTCCTGACAATGAAGCAATGCAGCATTCATCACTTCACCAAAAGTTTGTAAAGCCGGATTACCCAGCAAATGCTGTCGGATTCTCCAGTTTAGACCTCCCATGAATTTTGAGACTTTCCTTTCCTCCGGGGTTACCTCTTTCAGCACAAAACTAACTAGCAGGGTAAACTCCTCCTCATATTCGACAACCAATCGTTCTCCCTGAACTAGATCTTGAAGTTTCCTCCTCATCTCCCTCTGAATCGCGTGAGGAAAATATTTCCGGTCGTACAAGACCCAGAAATCAGTAATGGACATAGTATCCCTCTGTTCTGGCGTAGTCATCGACTCCCACCAATGTAACGCTGCCCCAACCAACTTGAAAGTGGCAAGGACTTGCTTCTTCTCCTCACTACAGTCCACCATTCGCAAATGGCGTTGCATATCCTTCTTCCATTGATTTGCTCAAACAACATCAGAACCTCCGTCAAACTCTGGGGGATGGCCCTTTAAAAAGGACTCCCTTACTCTTTCCCACGGAGAGGGTCCCGTAGGTGCTTGAGCATCCTGTGCCCGTTGTTGAGCTGTTGGCATCTGTTGAGTTACTGCGGTCATGGCGGCATTAACTGCATGAGCCACTATATTGGCTACGTCCGCAGCATTAAAAGTTCCTTGGGGCGGTGGAGGACCAACATCCTCTTCTACAACTCTATTGCGTCTCGCAGGGCGACCTCTCTTAGGCGGCATCTGCGATGAAGGGACAATAGTGTTAGAATATAATTCAGAACAATCTATTTCACAGAAGATCGTAATTATAAGCAGCAAAGCAGTCTTATCATTAGGCTCTATATCAAAGAACGCTACGGTAGATCGTGACAAGTCCACATAGATCCTAGTACTCTAGAACCCAGTGCTCCGATACCATCTGTGACAACCCACACTCCGAAATAAGGGGTGGCCAGCCCGATACTCCGACGTATACGGTAATCATGGACAGAAATCATTCTCAGCACCACAAATATAGTAAGAGTAACCGAGAAAACCACCCAATAATTCAGAAAACGGGTTGTCAAAACAATTTATGCAATTCAAAAATTAAGTTAAGAAAAATAATTTAAACAACCAATTCTACAACAATAGTGTAATTCAAAGAAACATAATTAACATACGACTAAAACCACTATATACAAAGAGAAGAACCGAATATGCTGTCGGTTCACAGCTACACAAAAGTAATCACAACAGTTATATGTTATGTTTTACATTCATTATACAATTACAAGATTGGGCCACTCGCCCGAGTGACAGACCCGATCATAACTAGATATCAAAAAAATGACGGCGTCTAACAAAACATCCTATAATATCCGCAATTTCATACAACTCCTTAAAAGCAAAAGGGTAGGAATATCAACACGGGCGTCCTTGCGAAGGAGCACCTGGGCGGATACAATGACAAGCACAACATAGAGGAAAAAGAACGGGTCAGGACCCGGTTTATATATAGTTCCCAGATGAACAAAAAGCATGCTAGATATGAATAGCAAAACATGGGTATAGAAATCAACACTCTAACAACCTAAGCATGGATCATAAGAAAACAAGTGAAAATGACATAATTAAATGAGACTATGCAAGAAGATGAAATTATGCAAAATTAAATTTAAAACTAAATTAAAAGCTTGTATTCCCCAAATTCCACTTTAATCCAGTTTCAGTTCCTTAACAGGAATATACTAACATTATCTTCTTATTTCATTCCAATTCCCATTCCTTAGCAGGAATGTAATTGTCATAATATCATTTAGTGGAATTATACAACCCTCAAGTCCCACTTGAGTTTTAGAAAAGCTATATTCTTATGCATATAACGATTCTAAGACCGCCCCTCCGATTTTCCCCACTGGGCGCGCCCCTAAATGACTATCATCTTCCAGGGGCCCATCAAACAAGGCAGCCTGGGTACCTAACGCACGTCGGGAAGTGGCCATATGCCTGCGAGTGAGTCATAACCACACCCAGAATTACTTCACTAGCGCAGAAAAATACATATAATAAACCCGCATATGGCCGAGGACTATAGTCTCCCTGCATTCACTAGTCAAGGAACATCACCTCATGCGCGAGCTTCCCTTATGATAGCATTTAGAGAGGTGTGTTTAAGTAAATTAGCATTTACTATAAAAACAATACTTTTCATTTTCATTTACATTTACATTTACATGTTTCATTTGTTTGAAACCGTTATCATAGGATAGTTCATTACTCATCCTAGGTTATGCCTCGAATAAATATCCAAGGGATCATATTCACTTCCCAAACATAAGGTTTTATATATCTCAATATAAGCACCTAAAGTCTCCTAGTATGGGCCTACAATTCCCATCCATATTTATAGGATGTACTAAGAAAAGTGATGCCTTAACATCACGTAGGACAACCCTTCCCCCTAACTTAACCCCAAGTGAACCCATTCAATAATAGGGTGGCAACCAACTCAACTAGGACTCTAAAAGCCAAGGTTTACTTCATTCAAGAAGAGTCCTAAGTTCCTAGGGGAAGGAAAGGATTAAAACCAAAAGTAGGAAATGGGTTGAGAAAACAGGGGACCGGTCGACCGATCCCAAGACCGCGGTCGACCGCGTCTCAAAGTTTAGCTTTGAAAGAAAGCAAAAAGTCCATTTCGGATGGACCGGTCGACCTGTGGTAGAACCGCGGTCGACCGCGCCCTATTTTCGTGCCTTTGAAAGAAAGCAGTGTGCCCTCCTCCAAAGGCCCGGTCGACCGGTCTGAGATACGCGGTCGACCGGCCATTGCAGACCTAGACCCATTTCTCCTAATATCTTCTAAACCCAAAATCAATAACAAACCAAAATCATCCAACTACATTTAATGATACCAAAAGATCATAAATGCTCCCAACAACATTTTTCTACCCCAATCAACAATCTATCTCTACCAAAGATGTTGATACCCATAAATCCAACCAAAAACCACAATTATACTACATCAAAACTATACATATCTACCCATACTAATTATTCATCTTAAACCATATAATAGCAAGTAGAAAACTTTCCTTGGGGCTTCAATAACAGGCTTGGTTGAAGAAGAAAGCAAGATCAAACCACCAATCCTCAAGATCTCTCTCTTTCTCCAATCTTCCACTCTCACTCTCTCTCACTCTAGGGCTAGAACACTTACGGAAAACAAGAGGAAATGAAAGACTTGGGGTAAGACTTAAAACGTGGCTTAAGATTAAAAGTCTCCAGCCTTTAAGTAAAAATACCGCAATAGTTAAGTTCTAATACGCAATCTGCCAAAACCAGTCAAAAGTGCCCAAAATCCCAAAATACAATATGGCACACATTTCGACTGTCTCGCACCTCCCGGAACTAACTACACCCTCCAAATTATCATTTGGAGATTCTATAAGCCATTTCAAGTTCCGGTCCCATTATAATTCAAATTGCCATTTTAATTTACATGACAAAATAGAACACTACATGGTAATAATCACTTACCCACATGGTAATTATGCAACTTAATTGTAAATATTAACTTATTTCATCAAATTAATACTTACCCACGTGCAGCATTTTATATATGCAACTACAACATCGTAAATAAATATAACATGGGCTCCCAAAAGCGAGGGTTGTTACAATATAGTACAAATGTGTTAAAAAATATTATCAATTCATGTATGTATATAATTTTATTGTGAATTATACTTACAATACCATTATATATATATATATATATATATATATATATATATATATATATATATATATATATATATATATACTAGCCCATGCTCGTGCCTATGGCACGATTTAGCCCAGCCCAATTAAAAGCCCGACCCACTATTTGTAGCCCAGCCCAATTTTTATAGCCCAACTTAATCAAAGTCGAGCCCAATTTTATTAGCCCGGCCCAATTTAAAGCCCGGTCAAAATTTTTAGCCCATCCCAATAAAAGCCCGACCCATTAGCCAACCCAATTGTTATGTATGTATGTATGTATGTATGTATGTATGTATGTATGTTATGCATCCATGTATATCTATGTTATGCATGCATGAAGGACATAAAATATCATACATAAGAAAGCAAAAATGTCAAGCATACATTTCACCATCCACATCACCTACTTTATTATATATATATATATATATATATATATATATATATATATATATATATATATATATATATATATATATACGGTGGCGGATCCAGGAATTTTGATCAAGGGGGGCGAAAGTTTTGAGTGGTGCCAGTGGTTCGGGACCGGGAGCCCCTGAAGCGATTTATTTTGGGTAATTTCGAGTTTTATACAAATTATAGTTTTATAATTCTCAAACAACTACTCTCAATCACTATTGACAATACCTAATTAATTTCAAGAAATAAATAACGCTTAATTAATATTCACAATTCCCAAATTTTAATAGTGATAACAATTGTATTGTGTTTAATATGAAGTACGAAAATGAGTTAACTCGCCTGACACCATTAAAGTTCAACCCAAACACACTTTTGTTGCAAATCTATGCGACACGTAACTCTATTGCACCTCCTAAATCTATGTCGATCCAGTATTATTGTTTTGCCTCAAATGGAACATAATTTTCCACGAAAGAAGAAGATCATATTGCAAGAAGTAACAAAAATAAGAATAAAGATGAAATTTCCTCGAATAACATTTGTGTGTCATCCATCGCAGTGGATTTGGAATATCGGCCAGAAATGGCGGTGGATATGGAACCTCAACCAGAAATAGCTGTGACTATGGACTGTTGGAAATTAATGTTAGTGACGAAATTAATTACTTAATTTCAATTGTGTTAAATTCCGAATTTCCCATTTATGTGGTTTTAATAAATGTCAGATAATTAATTAGGAATGTGATAAATAAAGATATTAAAAGATTTGGGTAAACCTTATCCATTAGTCACATGATGGTTAGTGGCATTAGTGGGAGACTTGGAAAGAGTCCCACCACCACTAGGATTCCGGCCCTCTTCCCCTTATAAATAGAGACCTCTACACCATCTAGAGTCATCTCAATACACACTGTTTCTAAGGAAGGAGAGAAAATCTGAAATTCATTTTTCTCATACTCCGGGCTATTCAAGAAAGGAGCATTCAAGTCATTTTAATCCATTCAACAACGATGGACAAAGGTCGGTTTTTAAATCATAGTTTAAGGAATTTTTGGTTCTGTGATTGCATGAAGATAAACATCCTAGATTCATGTCAAAACTGTTTTATTCATGATACAACCTTATGATTTATGTTCGAATTTATGATTAATAAAACAGTATTAGTTAACATGTGGTATCAGAGCTTGCGGTTTATAATCTCATGTTTTTCGTTAGTAAAAACTCCTTTATAACATTCTGATTTATGATCTTTTAAAAATTTGGAAATCTGGAATTTTGGTCAATCTGGAAATCTGGAATTTTTGTTAATTCTGAAAATCTGGAAATTTGTTTTTCTGGAAATTTGAAAATTTTATTTTTCTGCAAATCTGGAAATTTTTAAGCAATATGATAATCATACATATGGTAATTCGAATTTGTGTTATGATATTCAGAACGAAATTGCTTTTGTTCCTGAGACCTTCTACGACGTCTTATTTTTGTCATTAAATCTGCTCTTAAAGTGTGCCTGAGATTTTCTGTGACGTTTTTTCTTATGTCGCCAATACTCACTGGTGAGAATGAAGGGTCAAAACTTGCTCGGAATTTTAGGAAACTGACATGGTCGACTGGAAACGTCGAAATAAACAAAACCCATACTAAATAATGGGCACCACCTTACTTTTGCGTTTTGACATCGTTAAGGCCCTCAAAACCCCATTTTTGCCATTTTAGAAAATAATCTCGGGGCTTATAAATCTTTGCAGAAAATTGATATTAACGTTCCGCAAAAAGTTTTGATTTTATGGCATGTTTTACTTCGATTCTATGGTGAAAACTCATTTTTGCCATTTTTGGCAAAATTCATGTATTTTGTGTTTTTATTATACCTGGGTAATTCTGTTTTTGAGGCATTTAAGCTACTATTGATATCTTTGTAATTATTGATAGATTACATATTATAGTTAATATTAAGTCATGATTAACTATATTTAAGTTGAGATATGTAAACAATTATTCATTTGAGTTAAGTCAAAGGCCAAACACAAGCTGAGACTGCATGTACGAATAATATACTTACATTCATTAAAGACTTATTCTAATGTCAGTTATAAAATTGGATTGAAGCGCAACACATGCTAATATCTTAATTGAACAACATTAGAAATAGTTTTTGTAAAAACAGAATAGTTGACATTAAGTCCATTAATCATGGTATTAAATGTTTAGGCAACAAACACAGATGCCAAAATTATGGGACCATGATAAATGAATTATAGGCTAATATATCTTTACAAATCTGAACATTATGTGATAATTAACACAAATTCCATGATATTTAGATTGTAAATGAAATATGCCAAAATCTTTAGTCAACAATCCAATATTCGACCCTTGCAAATTTTTGTTGTGTGTGAAAATTTAAATTGTGAACGTTGTTATTAATTGCAGTTCCCCTTAACCTGTATTCGCAAGCTCAGGCCTATTACAAATTTAATGGAACTAATTTTTCTGAATGGAATGAGTAAATTGAGTTCAGCCTAGGGGTTCTTGACCTGTACATGGCAATTATATGTGATGAACCCGCTGCTATTATTGATACCAGTAGCGAGGATGAAATTGCTGTCCATGAAGCATAGTCTCGATCCAATAGGTTGGCCCTAATGTTTATGCGAATGTGTGTTGCTGCTAACATTAAGACCTCCCTACCTGAAACTACGAAAGCAAAAGAGTATTTGAACAACATTAAGGAACGCTTTCGCACTACTGATAAATCCCTTATTGGGAAACTGATGGCTGACCTGACCGCTATAACGTTCGATGGTACTCGAACCATGAATGTGCACATTATAGAAATGACCAATCTGGCTGCTAGACTTAGAGTTTTGGGGATGATAGTGGATGAGTCTTTTCTCGTCCAATTCGTCCTAAACTCCCTACCTATTGAGTATGGGCCTTTCCAAATCAATTACAACACTATAAAAGACAAGTGGAATGTAAATGATTTGTACAGCATGTTGGTACCAGAGGAAGGATGGATCAAGCAACAGAATGGCCATGTGACTAAGGGACAGGTGGCAAACCTTACAGTCAAAGGAGCTGGTTTTAAGAAGAAGTTCGGGAAGGGCATTAAGAAAGGTCCTGGTTCGTCTCATCAAGCTGAACCATCAACTGCTACTGTGAAGAAGGAAAAGAACGACAAGTGTCACTTCTGTAAAAAGAAGGGCCATTTCCATAGGGATTGTCATAAATGAAAGGCCTGGTTCGAGAAAAAGGGTAAGCCCTTTATTTATGTTTTTTTCGAATCAAACTTTATTAACGCTCCTTCTAACACTTGGTGGATTGACTCTGGTTCTATGTGTCATGTTTCTAATTCGATGCAGGGCTTCATTTCGATCCACAAAACAAATCTAAATGAGCATTTTCTCTACATGGGCAATAAGGCAAAGGCTAAAATAGAAACTGTTAGAGTCTTTCGCCTGATTTTAAGCACTGGATTTATTTTAGATTTGCAAGAAACTTTTTATGTTCCCACAGTTTCTAGGAATTTAATTTCTATTTCTAAACTCACTTTAGATGGTTTTGCAATTGAATTTAAGAACAATGGTTTTGGATTGATTAAAATTTTTAAAAATGTTGGTTCTGGTTTTTTATTAGATGGCTTATATCTATTGAATCTTGAAAAGAATTTTTCTGAAACCTTTGTGACCCTACATCCTAATGTTGGTACGAAACGTACACTTAATGATGAAAAATCTTCTTATTTGTGGCATAAAATATTAGGGCACATATCCAGGCCGCGAATTGAAAGGCTCATTAAAGATGGAATACTCCATAACCTGGATTGGGCCAATTATGATGTATGTGTGGACTCTATTAAAGGAAAACAGGCCAAACATACAAAGAAAGGAGTCACAAGAAGCACGGAGCTACTTGAAATAATACATACAGACATATGTGGACCTTTTGATATTCCATCCATTGGTGGAGAAAAATACTTCATCACCTTTATAGATGATTTTTCACGTTATTGCATTTTGTACATGTTGCATGATAAATCTCAGTCTGTAAACGCCGTTGAAATATACATTAATGAGGTTGAGAGGAAACTAGGCAAAAAGGTGAAAATTATTAGGTCTGATAGAGGTGGAGAATATTATGGTTGATATGATGAGTCAGGGTTGCCCTGGCCCATTTGCTAAACTCCTTGAAAAATTAGGTATTTGCGCCCAATACACAATGTCAGGATCACCTTGGCAGAATGGTGTAGCTGAAAAACATAATCGTACCCTTATAAAAATGGTAAGAAGTATGATAAGTAGGACCCAATTTCCAATATTTTAATGGACACATGCATTAAAAACCGTTGTACACATCTTAAATAGGGTTCCAAGTAAGTTAGTTTCAAAAACTCCTTTTGAACTTTAGAAAGGATGGAAACCCGATTTAAGGTATTTACGTGTGTGGGGCTGCCAGCGAAAGCTAGAATCTATAACCCTTATGAAAAGAAATTGGATCCTAGGAGATTATCTTGTCATTTCATAGGGTATCCAGAAAAGTCGAAGGGATATTGATTCTACTATCCAAATCATACAACTAGAATCATAGAAACTGGAAATGCTAAGTTCATTAAAGAAGGTGAAGTAAGTGGGAGTATAAAACAAAGGGAGGTAATCATTCACGAAGTCAGGGTACAAATTCCTATACCCAGAGTTCATAACATACCTGTTGTTCCTAATGCAGTTGTTGAACCGGTCATTGACCCAATCAATAATAATGAACAACAAGTGAATGATCAACCAACTGAACAACCACATAATGAGACTATAACCGATGAAACTTTTGAAGCACCACAGGAAGTGCCATTAAGAAGATCTCAAAGAGAAAGGAGATCAAAAATTCCAGATGATTATGTGGCATACCTTCAAGAGACCGAATTTAACATAGGGAATATTAATGATCCAGTTTCTTATGAAAAAGCTATAAATAGTGATGATTCCGATAAATGGATTGATGCCATGAATGAAGAAATATAATCTATGAATGATAATAAAGTTTGGGAGTTGGTCGAATTGCCAGAAGGACAAAAATGAGTTGGGTGCAAATGGATCTTTAAGAACAAACTTGACTCAAAAGGCAATATCGAACAACATAAAGCTAGACTTGTTGCCAAAGGTTTTAATCAATGAGAAGGCATTGATTATAATGAGACCTTCTATCTAGTTTCAAAGAAGGACTCATTGAGAATCGTATTAGCGTTGGTGGCTCATTATGATTTGGAGTTGCACCAAATGGACATAAAAATAACTTTTCTAAATGGGAGTTTAGAAGAAGAAGTCTACATGGCACAACCATAAGGCTTCATAAAGGAAGGAAAGGAAAACATGGTCTATATGTTGAAGAAGTCAATATATGGTCTAAAACAAGCTTCTCGTTAATGGTACATTAAGTTTCATGATACCATTACATCCTTTGGGTTTAAGGAAAACACTGTTGATCGGTGCATATACCTGAAGATCAGTGGGAGTAAGTTTGTGTTTTTAGTACTATATGTTGATGACTTACTTATCGCCAATAGTGATCTTGGTTTATTAAGTGAAACCAAGAAGTACATTTCTAAAAACTTTGAAATGAAAGATTTAGGTGAGGCATCCTTTATGATCGGGATAGAAATATCTCGGAATAGATCACGAGGAATGTTAGGATTGTCTCAGAAAGCTTACATTAACAAAGTTTTAGAAAGATTTAATATGCAAAGTTGCAATCCCATTAATATTCCACTTCAGAAAGGGGATAAGTTCATCTTAAGTCAATTCCCCAGAAGTGATTTAGAAAGGGAGCATATGAAAGGCATGCCTTATGCTTCGCTCGTAGGGAGCTTGTTGTCTGCACTAGATCGGATATCAGTTTTGCCATTGGGATGATAGGCAGATATCAAAGCAATTCGAGGATTCACCATTGGAAAGCTGCAAAGAAATATCTGAGGTACCTACAAGGGACCAAGGATTACATGCTCACATATCGAAATACTGATCACCTTGAGGTGATTGGTTATTCAGACTCAGATTTTGGGGGATGCCTTGACAGTAGGAAGAGAACTTCGAGTTATGTATTCCTTATGGCTGGAGAAGCCGTTTCATGGAAAAGTGCTAAGGAAATCTCATTGCATCATCTACTATGGAAGCTGAGTATGTAGCTTGCTTCAAAGCTACAAATCATGGATTATGGTTGCGAAACTTTATTTCAGAACTTGGAATTATGAGGTCAATATCTAAGCTGCGGAAAATTTATTGTGATAATATCGCAGCAGTCTTCTTCTCAAAGAACGATAGGTATACTAAGGCTGCTAAGCATATTGAGATGAAATACCTATCAGTTAAAGAAGAAGTTCAGAAACAAAGAGTGCCAATTGATCACATTAGTACGCGTGATAATATAACAGATCCTCTTACGAAAGGACTATCTCCGAAGACCATTATGGAACATGTCAAAGAGATGGGTGTTGATTACTTGGATTATGATTGCTATTTTGGCTTAGTTGTTTGACACTATTACTTGAATTCAATAAAAGTGTTTTTGATTTCTATTATTTTTGTCTTTTGTGAATGCATGCATATAATTATGAATTATTGTTGACAGAAATAGTTCTTATTTAAAAGGACATTATGAGGCCATTATGATATCCAATATTAAAGGCTAGTTGAATGAAACATTGGTGTTGTGGTACATGGAAGGAACTATGCTCTTGAATAGCATAGAACCGCCATGACTCGCATTCGTGAATCATTTGATTTAGCAAAATTTATCAATGATTGTGCACCTTATGATACCTAACTTAATTATATGAATTATTAAGACCAAGTGGGAGACTGTTGGAAATTAATGTTAGTGACGAAATTAATTATTTAATTTAAATTGTATTAAATTTTGAATTTCCCATTTATGTGGTTGTAATAAATGTCAGATAATTAATTAGGAATGTGATAAATAAAGATATTAAAAGATTTGGGTAAACCTTATCCGTTAGTCACATAATGGTTAGTGACATTAGTGGGAGACTTGGAAAGAGTCCCACCACCACTAGGATTCTGGCCCTCTTCCCCTTACAAATAGAGACCTCTACACCATCTAGAGTCATCTCAATACACAATGTTTCTAAGGAGGGAAAGAAAATCCAAAATTCATTTTTCTCATATTTCGGGCTATTCAAGAAAGAAGAATTCAAGTCATTTTAATCCGTTCAACAACGATGGACAAATGTCAGTTTTTAAATCATAGTTATAAGGAATTTTCGGTTCTGTGATTGCATGAAGATAAACATCCTGGATTCATGTCAAAACTGTTTTATTCATGATACAACCTTATGATTCATGTTCGAATTTATGATTAACAAAACAGTATTAATTAACATGGACAATGAGCAGAATAAAATGACTACTCCCAAGAAAGTTCTAACCTGCAAAGATCTTATCCAAGCCTCCTCAAATCTTCTAGACCTACCAATGGAGTTTTATGGACAGACCTGGACTAACCACCCTAATTTATTTATTTTTCAACTCTGAAAGTTCTAACAGATGGGCTTTCTTCATAAAGAACTCATTTTTAAATTTTTGAAGTTCTAAACATGTCTTAAAAAAAACACGGAGATTAGACATTCATTTAATAAGATAAATTTTCATATAAAGCTCTTATACATACTTCCAAAGTTCAAAACATTTATCAAGTAAGAAATGTTATCATTTCCCTTTTAATATTTCAGGAGCCATAAAAATTGCATCGTGGACTAAAATTATTCATAAGAATTATATTTATAGGTATGAATGAATGAAAAGCTTACAGAGCTATTGTTAACATTGGCTGAATTTTCTGAAGTAGACTGCCATCCCTTCATTCTTCGTCATGGTGGGATCGTGTGTTTGAGCGTGGTATGTCTTTGTTATCGCCTTCCTTCTTCCCAAGACTTTAAATAACCCATTATCGACCTTGATGACATGTTCACTCACATTGTACAAAAATATTTCATCCAAAGAAAATAGTAAATGTGTGAAAGATAAACCCTTGAGAGTTCACAAAAAATATGCAAGCTCTACAATGATCAAGTTTGTTTGAGAATAGTAGTTAAAAGTTAGTTGGGTTTTATAAGCACACCATATGGCAAAATTGAATAACGCATTTTAAGATAAGTGATGAAAGAAGGGTCCTATAGTAAGATGTTCTTGGCATTCTGATATGCTTGTGGTTTGTGCTACTCTTATCCCTCCTTCTTGTGGCTTCTCAGTTTGGTTTTTCTGATGGCTATCCCTGCTTGGTTGGAGTTGTTTTTTCCTGTGTTTGGCTTCTGGGTAGTGTTTTCAGAGATGGTTTGTTGATTTATGGAGAGGTTCTTTGTTTTAATGGTTAGTGGTTGTTGGTTGTGTTTTCAGAGATAGTTTACTGATTTTTATGGCGGGATTCTATGTTTTAATGGTTAGTGGTTCTGTGTTTGTTGGTTTTTTGAGGTTTGGTGATGGTTTCTTTGGATATCTATTGTGGATGGTGGTCTTGAAGGTTTGGGACGAGGCTGGGTGGTTTTTGTTGGATCCACTGTTTCTCCTTCTTCATGCTTTGATAACTTGGTTCCACATTCCACGGGAGTGCTTATGGGCTGACATTCATTCATCTTGAATTTCTTCATAACTTCCTTTTCATAGCTTTCTTGAGAAATAAATATTCCTTCTTTCTCTTGTTTTACTTTTATTCCAAGATAATTGGACATGAGCCCAATATCGGTCATCTCGAATTCTCTTATCAGGCCGTATAATGCCTTTTTCAATTTTAACACCTTATCTTTGTTGCCTTTCACAACATACCCCATGGGTTGCTCTACATATACTTCTTCTATAAAATGGCCATTTAAGAAAGCAGACTTCACATCCATTTGATGGATTTTCCATCTATTTTGAGCTGCTAAAGAGATAATTAATGTTATGGTTTCAAAACGAGCAATTGGAGCAAATACCTCTTCATAGTCAATTCCATACCGTTGCTTCAATCCTTTGGCAACTAGTCTTGCTTTGGAGACAACACCCCTATTTATACTATCCTCCAACTTAAATGAATGGTGGAGATTAAATTTACATCAAGGGTCAATATTGAATCTCTAAAACCTTCTACATCTATCTCCACTAATCTAGTATTTCTTACACTCTCCAAAATACACAAGAGGGATCTAGAATGTTCTTGGAAAAATATCACTCTTATTGGACTAACTTTATGGAGGTCCAATACTAACTAATTTAGAGAACCCAAACATTAACCAAAAAATACAAACTAATAAAGCCTGCCAAACATGAAAACAAATATCTTGAGTCTGGGGAAACTCTTAGAGAAAGGTTATGATATCCACATGAAATATCATATTCTTTCTTTAAGAGACCAAAGAATGAATTTAATTGCTAAAGTACCTATGGCAAGAAATAGAATATTTTTGCTAAACATTCAAAGTGAATCCAATAGTTTTTTATTTCTGAAGTTAAAGTTTTGTTTTTAAAGATTATAAACTTTTAGGAGTTAAAATAATATTGATTTAAATATAAAATAATAAATATTTCGTTTTTATTTTTAATGTCTATTTTTGAATAAAACGTCAACTAATAACAGCATGTTATTATTCTATTTTTAAAAATAGACATTAAAAATATAAATAAAATATTTATTATTCTATTTTTAAAATACATATTATAATATGCCCAAAATTTATAAATCCCTTTTATTTTAATATTGAGACGATGCGAAGTGGTTTTGTTTGATCTTTTTGAGTATGTGGGTTTTGGTCGTAAAGTGTTTGTTGTTGATTGGTCGCTTCAGGCGGTGGTTTGACGCGTGGGGATCTTTTTTTTACACGTGTTGACGTTTGAGTCCTTTGAAATTACTTCGTGTTTGTGTGGCATATCTGATGAGTTTGGATGTTATGTGTTAGGCTGGATATTTTTTTGTCGCTCTTAGTTTGGCCTTTGTTTTTTCGTGATAAGCCCTTTAGGCTCCTTTGTATTTTGTTTTTGGGCCTGTGCGCCTAATTTTTAGCACAGTGTTGCTTGTTTTTTTTAAGTGGGCTTTGTTTGGATTTTCTTGTTTTCCTTTTTTTTGGACTTTGTCTCTTTGCTAATTATATTCACATTTTACAAAAAAAAAAAGATACTATTCTGTAAGAGTAGTGTATAAAATGAGGTTAAGGCTAAATTTATAAGAAAAGAATTTCGAGGTAAGGAAATTTGATGTGCCCTACATTACATTGCATTTAGGTCTGAAAAATGAACCAAGCTACTCAAGTTCGGCTCGTGTTCGTTAGGAAAAAGCTCGTTCGAGACATGGTCATAGAATAAATAAAAATAAACAAGCCAAGCTTGATCAAAATTTTAAACTCGTTATCTTATTAAGCTCGGCTCAGATTCAGCTCAATCACCAATATCCATACTAACCAATGTAAAATAACCAAGCTACTCGAGCTTTACTCATATTCGTTTACCTAAAAGCTCATTCGCGCACAAATCATAAGATAATGAACAAAGCTTGAACATATTTTTAAGTTTGTTTACATTTACAAATCAATCTTGAGCAATCTTAAGCTCGGCTCGGCTAATTTTCACCCAAGTTGCATTTGTAAAATACGTGAGTATGTTGTTGTTTTAGTTTCCACGTGTAGATTTTGGTTGATGTTTATCTTTGAACCTGAGGATATTATGTCGGTTATAATTTATGTTACAAATATTTTTTAAAATGACATATATATTTTCAAATAATTTTTAAAACAATTCAATTTTTTTTTAATAATACTATTCACGGGAAAAAAACAAGAGAAAGACAATAATAATATTCAGTAAACATTAGAAAAAATATAACTCTGTAGCACATTATCATGTAAAATGTATGCATACACCACGATTCCAACAAGATCAATTACATTAAAAAAAATTAATAAATAAAATCTATATAATAGTGAAAAAAGACAAGAGGTGCAATTTTACTTAAGATATAATATTCAATTAGTTCTCTATCATCAATTTTTAATATCAAAATCATCGACAATATACATGAAAGATGTTAGTTGCAATTCTCTCTTAGTCTATCATATTGTATTGTTCTTCCCTTGTTTTCACAAGACGAAAATATAAAAAAAATAGAGCTCTAAATTGGTCATTTCTTTAAAATTTGAAACCATAAACATCACGGTTCAATATTATGATCACATAAATAGTTAAAAGGACGAAGCAACGATATTAAAGAAACTAACACTATAAGAAAAAAAAATTGCACAACGTACATTGTTTGTCGCTAAAAGTTAGTAACATATTGCTAAAAGGTATAGGCGACATATATTGCTATGTCGTCAGCTTGTTACCCACTGAAAAAGTCTTTGACAACAAAGTAAGATCATGTTGTCAAAGGTATACTTCTGGCAACACGCATTTAGGTCGTCAAAAATGTTTTATTTTTTCTCAAATTAATAACAAAATATATTATTTATGTTCCCCAAGGTAACTCAATAGCAAGAAAAAATATTATGCTATCAAAAAGTAATCTTTTAGTTGCAAAAATTATGCCTCAAAATTTAATATAAATGACATATATAACGACATTAGGCATCACCAACTTTGTGTTACCAAAAGTGTACCTTTTGGCACGACAAAAGATAAACCTTTGGCATCACATTTATTGTGTTGCCAAAAGGTATATCATTCGACATGTATTGAATGAGTTATGACGACAAACAAATGTGTTGCCAAAAGTACTGTACTTTGTTAATTCCCTATTATTTTTCATAAAAAAATAATAATAAACACTTGTAAACCTATGCATTTTTCATTAAAACCCACACATCATAAAATGAAAAAATTACGATCCAAAATCACATTACGCATTTTTCATACATCCATAATACAAAGTTGAACAATTTTCAATCAGTCTCATAAATACACATTACAAAATAATATTTAATCTCAATTTAAGTATAAGGGTACGAAAGAAATGTATCACAAACAAGAGCATAATCAATCCTTAGACACTAGCATTACAAAAGGTGTCAAAAACATCGATCCATGTAAATAAAAATGATGACAATATGGCTTCGCTACACAAAAAGAATCGCAACTCCAAGCAACTAAGAATATAATAACTCCATGCAAAATCCATCATCAATATGAATAAGATATAATAGAAATGTTATCACTCTAATTTTAAAATATATAAAAAAATTAAAGAAACATAAATCCACGATTCCCAATAAAAATGTTAGATAGTTGTTTTACGTTTTCGCTCACCAACGCCCAATTTTCAAATTCATGTATGTTGGAATTAATCAATGTAGAACATTTATTAATTTCAGAAAATTTCGGCAGAGTTCCTTTTGTTTATACATAAAATCCAACCCGTTTTAACCTATAAAATAAACACAATGACAACGAGAGCCACAACTAAACCATTATCAAATCCTTCTATCGATTTAACATAAATAAATTCACAAATAAGTCCATTGATATAAAGGTTCACTGGACTCATGTCCAAGTATTAAAAATATGTACGATATGTTTGGTCCTCTTTTCGATATGGTTATTAGTTATTTTACATTTTCGTCTACCATGATTAGTTTTAAAATTCGTGTATGTTCGAGTTAATCAATTTATAGCACTTATTAATTTTAAAATATTTCGATAGAGTTTCCTTTTTTTATTCCTGAAATTCAACCTGTTTTAATATTAAAACTAACTCAATAATAACAACAACGAAAGACACAACTAACCATCAATAACGGAGTATCACCCAACAATTTTCAAATAATGATATCGTCAAATCTCAATTTCTCAAAAACAAACATGAGAGACTGGAAAAAAATTCAATTTAAACAAGTTTGACTATAAATTACCTACATGTTGACCAAGGAAAATAACAATCATGTGTGCCTCGAGTGCCAAATGTTGAGAATTTTTAATCTACATCAAACACTCAAATTACATCAGTCCAAGGCCACCAAATGAACTTCTTCCACTATCGTGTAAAACTAGTGATCTACATGTTATATTGCATTCAACCAAGGTAAACTAATTCTACGATTATATGAACAAGCTCATATCCTAATTTCTATCATCATTCCAGTTATTTGACTGATGACATCGACTCTAGGTGCTATCTGAATTTCATATATTTCACCTCGTGATATAATTGTCTTGCTGCTACATACTGAATTATTTATTTTATTTTAATTCATTTTTGGATCTATAAGGGTGAAATAATGCTCTATTTGTTAATATGTGAAAACTCTCGATAAGGATGGTTACAAACAAAATTTTTATTGATGTATCTTTATCAATTTTATCTTATTAACCTAAGACATGTATCTAGGTGATGAATAGATAAGATAAACAAATCAAACATGCATACAAAAATGACAAATAAGAAAAAATCTATGTTCAGGGCAAAACCTATTTTTCACTTTAGAGAGTTTTACAAGACTATCGATTTACAGACTACTTAATACACTCACAATATAACGCGTAATGCCTTCACACTACAACAAAATGTCTTATTCGTATAAAAAAAATTGGACAAAATTAATTTTGTCACTAAAAATTAATTTCATCACAAATTGTATAGGATGATGTTAAATTCGTGACGAGTTAATAATATTTGTCACCAAATAGTCAAAAAAAATTTTGCTCCATTGTTCCCGAACGTTAGAATATTGGACTTATCTATTCGTGATAAAATTATTTTACATTTAGTGATAATTAAATTTATCACAAAAAATTAATTACTGACAAAACAATTTCCTCATTTATTAGTAAAAAAATCAACAAAATCTTCTTAGATACTCATCCTTCTAAACGCTCAAATCGTTTTCCCCTAAATACAACTAGTCATCAGTTTTATTTTAACCAGTTCTTCAGTCTTTAAGATCATACTAACTCTTCTTCTGCAGCTCAACTCTTTCATAATCTGATACTTTAGAATTAGGGCTTCGGTGAGTCCCTTGACAAATGATGAAAGGAGGTAGTGATGGTTATGGTCACGTAGGTGTTACGATGGTGGTGGGACGCCAGCGATGAAAGGATTCTAACGAATTCTTTTCTTGCCTTGTTCATTTTTTGTTTGTCTGGGTTGAAGATGGAACATGGGGGGTTGGTGCTGATGTTGGCCAGGTGCAGAGGCTAGGGTTCCGGTGGGGAGATGGTATGGACGACGAAATTCAGTAGGGTGTTGGTTTAGATGGATGATGGTGATACGTCTTGTGAGGTTTGTTGAAGAGATTTAGGTTTACGGAATCAAGAGGGTTTTGTGATACCCCGCCTAATTAAATACCGGGAGATCACTCCTTTATTAAATTAAAATCAAGGTGAACAGTTGGATCATTCTTAGCATCACTGTCGTAAAAATATTTTTTTTTTCAATTTAAACACCCTAAATAATTAAGCTAAGTGTCAAAACCATTTTAGACATTACTTTCCAAATTTTATTTAATAAACTAACATTTAAAACGTTGCATAATCCACAATCTAATAGTCACACCACAATTATCCTGGAACATACAATCCAAATAATCAAATATTCAACTAATTGAATCCAACATTTAATACTTAAATGAAAACATCCTGACAAAAACAAATCCCAAAGAGTAAAATACTGGAATAATAAATGAATCACAATGTCTGCTAAATAACTGAATAATGGAAAGGGAGACACATGCCCAACTGAATAAATAGTGCTACAAATGGAATCAAGAAATGAGGTCGTCTAAGCAAGAGGCCGGCAACTCCCACCTAAGCTGCAGCACGTTCCTTCCAAAGGATCCAATGCAAGACGCCCCTGTGGATAGGCACCTATAAGACATACATATATATATACAAGAGAGAAAATAAAAGGAAACGGGTCAGAGCCTAATTGTGAAAATGATTTAAAATTCGTTTAGTAAGTATTTAAAATGTTTACAGGCCAATGCAACAACATATTAGTGCGACACTTCCTTGAGAAATTCTCACATCTCTTCTAATGTGCAAACCTATCGTACTAACTTTCCCAACGGTTTAACTTACCTTATCTTAGTTTACTCGTTAGATTTAAACTGAACAATTCAACTGTTTAAGAGGGTAATTTCATTTGACAACAAAGTTCTCACTTAAACCTTAATCGCTAAGAAATTTTCTCCATAACATGTTATACTTTTAGAACACATTTTTCTCAATTGTAATAATTATAAATTTCTTACTTACTATAAACACGGTAGGTAGTTCCCAAATTCCAGAATTTAATATATATATTAAATACTCATATAATATATATATATTTTAACGGAACCCCACATAATAAGTATGGTGCGAGTATACTCTGCTATCCAATCCCCGTATCACTTGTACTAAGGGAAATACAAGTTAGGAATCACTCTCGAACTGTACTGAACAAAACAAAAACAATATTGCGGCGAAGCATAGTTTCCAAGTCCAAGAGGTCGGTACATACCCTCACGTCTCTTAGGACCGTCCGACTATCGATCTGATAGCCCGTACCTAGGATTTCTATCTTCTAGGGTACGAGTCAATATCCCCCATGAAGACCCATTCGAGATAAGATTGTTCCAGCGCGGTAACCTCAAGGATAGCAAGTAGCGTGGGCATGATTTTCACACGTATATAGCATATGCATAAACACAGTAATATACTACTATTACCATAACTCTTTAGGTACCTTTCATCACCCATAATATAATATTTATCATTATTTGTCAATCTTTAGTTATCACGTATAACGGTTCGTCTCTTACTTTAATTGAGGGATTAATCCAACTTACTACGTAACACTCATGAACTCTATCCTCCCAAGTATAGAATTCAGTAGGTACTTATCTAATTTTCAACGTAACTATATTACGCGTATCTCCCTTTAATACATAAATCCATCGTCCCTTATATGTAAATATCCCAAAAATGTATAACTCGTCTTACATTAAAGGTCTCATAATTATTAATAAGTCCTACTGGTCTCTTTTACCTTCCGAAATATTTTAATAGGGATGTCCAAATATTTTTACTCATTTAATTTGAATTTAACTATTTACAAAGGGTAAATATGAGTCTACCATAAGGGGTCGATCGATCGATGGCAGGAGCTCGATCGATCGATGCGTCGATCGATCGACACTCCTGGTTTGATCGATCGATCAAACAGGTATGGCGAATTCTGCAGATTAACAGTTACAGGTTTCATAATCCAACCTCAATCAAATCCATATTTTTCACACCCAAACTCCCAAAAATTCTTACTACAAACATTATAAACCCAAACTAACAATCTTCTACGTAAAGTATGTGAATATTCAACAATAACCATAGATTAAAGGGAAAAACTTGTATAAACCTCATGAACCCTAGAAATTTCTTTAATCTGGTTCAAATCAATCTATTTCTAGAATTTCTTCTTCTAAAACATCATAAATTCGTGGTTCAACCTCTACATATGAAGGAGGACTTTCAGATTTCCATTTATATCATTACTACATGCAATTTCCTATCTCCAACTTGGATTTTCTTCCATGAAACTCATCCTAATCAAGCCTAGACTAACATGAGTGATGCATTAATGAAAATAAGCAAGATAAACACTTGTCTGGGAATTTCAGAGTTCTGATTTGTGAACGAATTTGGTGTGGTAGCGTTCCCCTTCGCGCGATCTACGCATTGGTGGTGGTGGCGGTGCAACCGGATGAATTTTCGGCCTAGAACACCTTGGTAAACTCTCTCCTTCCCTATCCTATGGCCGTCACTTGCCTTTGGTTGTGTTAACCCTAGAAGACAACCTTAGACATCTGATATAACCCTTGAAAATTCGTGGGTTTAATTGCCCGAAATTACAAAATGTCCAAAATGCCCTCCCAGGGCGCTAAATAAGCCTAAAAACGCCCCGAGACCCAAACTAAACCCCCGGGTACACTTTTCTGACTATCTCGACCCTTCCGAACACTTTGATGCACTCAAAACAACCATATAAGTGACGTATAATTTATTCACTTTTATAAATCAATATTTAGTCCCGACGCGATACGGGCGCGTCCCGACTCAAATTTCCAAAATTATCATTTTATTCACTCTTGACATTTGATAGAACCAATATTATATGTTACTCTACTCATTAGTAATATTCAACAAGTTTCCCATAATTACTAACTCACATCACGTTAATAATTATAAAGTAATTAATTTTCGGATTTATATTAAATTAATAACTCACATTAAATTTAATAAATCCCCAAATTTATAAAGCATAAAATAAGTTTCCCATAATTACTAACTCACATCACGTTAATAATTATAAATTAATTAATTTCTGGATTTATATTAAATTAATAACTCACATTAAATTTAATAAATCCCCAAATTTATAAAGCATAAAAATACAGGGTATTACATACTTCCCCCCTAATAACTGAATTTCGTCCCGAAATTCGGAAAATAAGGCATATCTGGTAAGAATAAATCTGAATACTTCTCGCGCATATTTGCCTCGTGCTCCCAAGCGAATTCCTCCACATTATGATGCTCCTATTGGACTCGTACAAGTGTAACTACCTTCGACCTCAATCTCCTCTCGCTATGGTCTAGGATAGCCACTGGTCTCTCCTCGTAAGAGCTGTCAGGCTATAAATCTATCTCCTCTATCGTGATGTGGGTGTGAGCCATGTCATCCTAGAGATTTCGTCTCAACGACGAGATGTGGAATACATCGTGAATGCGATGTAAATGCTCTAGTAGTCCCAATCTGTATGCTACTGGCCCAATCCATTCGATAATGGAAAATGGTCCCATGTACCTCGGGGCCAATTTCCCTTTCTTCCCGAACCTCATCACTCCTTTCATAGGAGATACACATAGTAACACCTGCTCCCCCACATTAAACTCCTGGAAGAACTGTTTCGCATCGGCGTAGCTTTTCTGCCTGTCGTGGGCTACTCGAATGCGACTCCTGATCATCTCAATCCTCGCAGAGGTTTCCTGAATCACCTCTGGTCCTAGAAACTTGTTATCCCCCACCTCTAGCCAAAAATTTGGGGAACGACAAGGTCTTCCATACAAAGCCTTGAATGGAGCCATGCCAATCGCGAACTGATAAGAGTTATTAGAAGCGAACTCTACCAGTGGAAGATGTGGTTCCCAACCTCCTCCAAAATCAAGGACACACATGCGTAGCATATCCTTCAGCATCTGATTAGTACGCTCTGTTTTCCCATATGTCTGTGGGTGATAAGCTGAACTCAACCTCAACTCTGTACCCATAGCCTCCTGAAAGCTCTCCCAGAAACGCGACACGAAAATCTTGTCTCTATCGGACACAATATTCAGGGGCACCCCATGCAATATGATAATCTCAACAATGAACAACTAAGCATACTAACCCGTGGTATAGTCTGTCCGCACTGGCAGAAAATGAGCCACCTTGGTCAAACGGTCCACAATCACCCAGATGGAGTCGTGGCCCCGCTGTGAGGTAGGCAACCCTGTAATAAAATCCATGGAAATACACTCCCACTTCCATGCGGGTATTTCTAATGGCTGAAGAAACCCTGACGGTCTCTGATGGTCCACCTTTACCAGCTGGCAGGTAGTACACTTGGACACGAACTCAGCGATGTCCTTCTTCATCCCACTCCACCAATATTGTCGCCTCATATCCTGGTACATCTTATCTCCTCTAGGATGTACTGCAAATCGGGACCCATGAGACTGGGTCATCACCGCATGACGTAATTCTGATCCTTCTGGGACCAGCAATCTCCAATTAAACCTCAAACCCCCATCAGAACTAACAGAATAGGACTCAGCACCCTCAGCTAAAAGTCGTACAATCTGCTCCTGGAAAAATGCGTCTGCGGTTTGTGCCTGTATCACCCTCGTAACAATCACGGGTGTCACTGTCATGATAGATATGAAAGAACGGGCTACTGCGTCCTGGTGACCCAACTCCTTCCACTTTGCTTTCCAGATGTCCGCTACGTCGTCTACCGGTCTACGGCTCAACGCATCAGCAACTACGTTGGCCTTCCCCGAATGGTATTATATGTCAAACTGATAGTCCTTCAGAAACTCTAACCATCTGCGCTGACGCATATTCATCTCTCGTCGAGTGAACAGGTACAGCAGTGACTTGTGGTCTGTGAACAAGCGAAATTTCTCCCCCAATAAATAGTGCCTCCATATCCTCAATGCAAAAACGACCGCTGCTAATTCCAGGTCGTGGGTGGGGTAATTCTTCCCATGCGGCTTAAGCTTGCGGGAGGCAAAAGCTATAGCCTTCTCCTCCTGCCGAAGTACTCCCCCAAGTCCCCGTAAAGAGGCATCGGTGTAAACCAGGTACTCCACACCCGGCTTAGGTAAAGCAAGGATCGGTGCTGAAGTAAGCTTGTCTTTCATCTCGTTGAAAGCTAATTGACAAGCATCGTCCCAAGCATATGGTACCCCCTTGCAAGTCAGGTTCGTCAATGGGCCCGCTGTTTTGGAAAACCCCCGAATGAATCTCCTGTAGTATCCGGCTAACCCCAAGAAACTACGCACTTCCATCGGTGTCGTGGGCTGTCCCCACTCCCTCACCACTGACACTTTACTCGGGTCAACTACTATCCCCTGTTCAGAAACAACATGTCCCAAGAACTTCACTTCACGTAACCAGAACCCGCATTTCTCGTACTTAGCATATAGCTGATGCTCTCGAAGAGTCTGAAGAACTTGCCTCAAGTGCTCGGCACGCTCCTCCTCGAAGTGTGAATATATCAGAATGTCATCTATGAAGACGATGACAAACTGATCCAAGAACTCTCAGAACACTCGGTTCATTAAGTCCATGAACACGGCTGGAGAATTTGTGAGGCCAAATGGCATCACTCTGAACTCATAGGACCCATATCTCGTCAATGAAAGCAGTCTTTGAAGCATCCTGCTCCCTAATACATAGCTGATGGTACCCCGACCTCAGATCTATCTTCGAAAAGAAAGTTGCTACCCTCAGCTGGTTGAACAGATCATCAATTCTAGGCAACAGATACTTATTTCGTATCGTGACCTTGTTCAACTCCCGGTAGTCCACACATAGCCTCAGTGAACCATCTCTCTTCTTCACAAACAAGACTGGAGCACCCCAAGGTGAGGTACTCCTGCGAATGAAGCCCTGACCTAATAGCTTCTCTATCTGATCTCGTAACTCTCGCATCTCCACCGAAGCCATACGGTATGGAGCGCGTGCTATAGGTCTAGTATCCAGTAATAAATCTATGATAAATTCTATATCTCGACTGGGAGTAGGCCTGGTATCTCCTGAAATACATCGGAATACTCATGAACAACTGGGATCGAGTCTAAGGGAATCACAACCTCCTTAGAGGTATCATCCTCTATGTAATACAGATGAGCGGTCGAGCCTCCCTCTGGGCGAGGCACCGCCACTACAAACATCTCTTGCCCTGAAATGGCAAAGACAATACTCCCACCAAAATAATCTATCATGGCCCTGTAAGCAGCGAGCCAATCCATACCGATAATAACGTCATGCTCATGCATATCTAAGACTAAGATGTATGCAGGTAATACCAAGCTACCAATCTCTACCCCCACACCCCGGCATATAAAGAAAATAAGCGAACAATTTCCCAGTGGTGAGTCTACACACGTCACAGTGCTCTCCACTGTGGCTAATAATCCTAAGGCCTTCGCAAAATGAGTAACTATAAAATAATGCGTCGCCCCAGTATCAAATAAAACTCGACCCATAGTACCATGGATAGGAAACATACCCTCAATCACGGGTGGTGCCTGTAGAGCTGCTACCTGGTGAATGTTATAGACACGTCCATACTGTAACTGCCCCTGCTGCACTAGAGCTGCTGGAATGGCTGGTAGGGCTGGTACCTGGGCTGGTGCTGGGAGGGCGGATGGAAAAAGTGGCCTTTGTGGCTCATTACGGGCACCCTATTGCTGTAGGGCCCTATCACCCTCTAGGCAATCTTGGCGCTTATGGACATGCTTGACGCATATAAAACATCTTCCTCTGAAGTTACCTCCCCTCTGACCCTGCTGACCACGGCCCTGCTGGCCGTTGCCACCCCGCCACTGGCCCTGTTGGCCCTGATGAAAACGTTGTTGGCCCTATTGGCCCTGCTGCTGACCCTGCTGCTGTCGATGTTGGCCTTGCTGGCCCTGCTGACCCTGCCTATAACCCCCAAATACCTGCCTGGAATCACCTGATCGAAAGCGCTTGGCAGGGTCCCCCTGATGGGAACTATGTTCATGGTGGCGAGTATGTCCCTGGGATGTCGGTGCTCCACCAGCTCCACTACCCCCTGTCCTGCCCTACTGGCCGGACTCTCCTGCTCGCTTGCTTCCCTGCAGATGGAAGCGGTGATCCTGGTAGTGTAGTAAGGCAGCATTGAGTACATCTATGAAGGTACTCAGAGACAAATTCCCTATAAGATGCTGACGGATCCTCCAAGCTAACCCGTCCACAAACAACATTATCTTCTTACCCTCAGTAGGTGCCTCATCTAGTACTATGGTGAGAAGTCTCATGAACTCCTCCTCATACTCAGCAACGGTAGAATTTTCCTGCTTCAAGTTCAGTAACTTTCGTCTCATCTCAGTCTGCACGGCGGGTGGAAAGTACTTGCGGTCAAACCGCTCCCAGAACGACCGAATCGGGATCGTATCCCTCTCCTATAAGGTGGTGATGGATTCCCACCACTACAAAGCGACCTCCACTAACTTGAAGGAAGCCAACAACTGTTTTTGTACATCTGTGCACTCATACATACGCAGATGCCACTGGATATCTTTCTTCCATTGGCTGACGATGATGATATCTGAACTACCCGAGAACTCAGGGGGATGCACCTTGTGAAAGGCATCCCAAACCCGCTCCCATGCAGATGGAAGTTGTGCAGGTACTGGCGCCACTGCCTGAATTTGGGGTGGAGCCTGTTGTACTACCGCTAACGCGGCATTCACCGCCTGAGCAACAATAGCGGCTACCTCATTAGCATTCATCGTACCCTGAGCCGGAGCTGCTAGTTGCTCGGCTTGGGCATGCCTATCCTTTGGTGCACGTCTCGGAGGCATCTGAAATGTGAAGAAATTTATTAGTCTACAGTTATTACCAAATCTCAAATAGCTGAAGACGTAAACGTAAAAACAAGAATACAACAATCCTAACATAGGGCTCTATAGCAAAAAATGCTAAGTTGAAAGCAAAATAAGCCGTACAGATCCTAAGGACATTAGAACCTGATGCTCTGATACCACCTGTGACATCCCGCCTAATTAAATACCAGTCGATCACTCCTTTATTATATTAAAATCAAGGTGAACAGTTGGATCATTATTAGCATCACTGTCGTAAAAATAATTTTTTTTCCAATTAAAACACCCTAAATAATTAAGCTAAGTGTCAAAACTATTTTAGACATTACTTTCCAAATTTTATTTAATAAACTAACATTTAAAACGTTGCATAATCCACAATCTAATAGTCACATCACAACTATCCTGGAACATACAATCCAAATAATCAAATATTCAACTAATTGAATCCAACATTTAATACTTAAATGAAAACATCCTGACAAAAACAAATCCCAAAGAGTAAAATACTGGAATAATAAATGAATCACAATGTCTGCTAAATAACTGAATAATGGAAAGGGCGACACATGCCCAACTGAATAAATAGTGCTAGAAATGGAATCAAGAAATGAGGTCGTCTAAGCAAGAGACCTGCAACTCCCACCTAAGTTGCAGCACGTTCCTTCCAAATGATTCTATGCAAGACGCCCCTGTGGCTGGGCACCTGTAATACATACATATATATATATAAGAGATAAAAGAGAATGGAAACGGGTCAGAGCCCGATTGTGAAAATGATTTAAAATTCGTTTAGCAAGTATTTAAAATGTTTACAGGCCAATGCAACAACATATTAGTGCGACACTCCCTTGAGAAATTCTCACATCTCTTCTAATGTGCACACCTATCGCACTAACCTTCCCAACGGTTTAACTTACCTTATCTTAGTTTACTCGTAAGATTTAAACTGAACAATTCAACTGTTTAAGAGGGTAATTTCATTTGACAACAAAGTTCTCACTTAAACCTTAATCGCTAAGAAAGTTTCTCCGTAACATGTTATACTTTTAGAACACATTTTTCTCAATTGTAATAATTATAAATTTCTTACTTACTATAAACACAGTAGGTAGTTCCCAAATTCCAGAATTTAATATATATATTAAATACTCATATAATATATATATTCTAACGGCACCCCACATAATAATTATGGTGCGAGCATACTCTGCTATCCAATCCTCGTATCACTCGTACTAAGGGAAATACAAGTTCGGAATCACTCTCGAACTGTACTGAACAAAACAAAAACAATATTGAGGCGAAGCATAGTTTCCAAGTCCAAGAGGTCAGTACATACCCTCACGTCTCTTGGGACCGTCCGACTATCGATCCGATAGCCCATACCTAGGATTTTTATCTTCTAGGGTACGAGTCAATATCCCCCATGAAGTCCCATTCGAGATAAGACTGTCCCAGCGCGGTAACCTCAAGGATAGCAAGTAGCGTGGGCATGATTTTCACACGTATATAGTATATGCATAAACATAGTCATATAAATATACTACTATTACCATAACTCTTTAGGTACCTTTCATCACCCATAATATAATATTTATCATTATTTGTCAATCTTTAGTTATCACGTATAACGATTCGTCTCTTACTTTAATTGAGGGATTAATCCAACTTACTACGTAACACTCATGGACTCTATCCTCCCAAGTATAGAATTCAGTAGGTACTTATCTAATTTCCAATGTAACTATCTTACGCGTCTCTCCCTTTAATACATAAATCCATCGTCCCTTATATGTAAATATCCCAAAAATGTATAACTCGCCTTACATTAAAGGTCTCATAATTATTAATAAGTCCTACTGGTCTCCTTTACCTTCCAAAATATGTTAATAGGGATGTCCAAACATTTTTACTCATTTAATTTGAATTTAACTATTTACAAAGGGTAAATATGAGTCTGCCAGAAGGGGTCGATCGATCGATGCATCGATCGATCGATGCGTCTATCGATCGACACTCTTGGTTCGATCGATCGATCAAACAGGTATGGCGAATTCTGCAGATTAACAGTTACAGGTTTCATAATCCAACCTCAATCAAATCCATATTTTTCACACCCAAACTCCCAAAAATTCGTACTACAAACATTATAAACCCAAACTAACAATCTTCTACGTAAAGTATGTGAATATTCAACAATAACTATAGATTAAAAGGGAAAAACTTGTATAAACCTCATGAACCCTAGAAATTTCTTTAATCTGGTTCTAATCAATCTTTTTTCAGAATTTCTTCTTCTAAAACATCATAAATTCGTGGTTCAACCTCTACATATGAAGGGGGATTTTCAAATTTCCATTTATATCATTACTACATGCAATTTCCTATCTCCAACTTGGGTTTTCTTCCATGAAACTCATCCTAATCAACCCTATACTAACATGAGTGATGCACTAACGAAAATAAGCAAGATAAACACTTGCCTGGGAATTTAAGAGTTCTAATTTGTGAACGAATTTGGTGTGGTAGCGTTCCCCTTCGCGCGATCTACGCGTTGGTGGTGGTGGCGGTGCAACCGGATGAATTTTCGGCCTAGAACACCTTGGTAAACTCTCTCCTTCCCTCTCCTATGGCCGTCACTTGCCTTTGGTTGTGTTAACCCTAGAAGACAACCTTAGACATCGGATATAACCCTTGAAAATTCGTGGGTTTAATTGCCCAAAATTACAAAATGTCCAAAATGCCCTCCTGGGGCGCTAAATAAGCCTAAAAACGCCCCGAGACCCAAACTAAACCCCCGGGTACACTTTTCTGACTATCTCGACCCTTCCGAACACTTTGACACACTCAAAATGACCATACGAATGACTTATAATTTATTCACTTTTATAAATCAATATTGAGTCCCGACGCGACACGGGCGCGTCCCGACTCAAATTTCCAAAATTGTCATTTTATTCACTCTTGAGATTTAATAGAACCAATATTATATATTACTCTACTCATTAGTAATATTCAACAAGTTTCCCATAATTACTAACTCACATCACGTTAATAATTATAAAGTAATTAATTTCTGGATTTATATTAAATTAATAACTCACATTAAATTTAATAAATCCCCAAATTTATAAAGCATAAAATAAGTTTCCCACAATTACTAACTCACATCACGTTAATAATTATAAAGTAATTAATTTCCGGATTTATATTAAATTAATAACTCACATTAAATTTAATAAATTCCCAAATTTATAAAGCATAAAAAATACGGGGTAATACAGGTTTGAGGATGTGAGGGATGGAGAAGTGGCATGAAAAAATGGTACTGGTTGTGATTTCATTTCCAAATTGGATTTCACTATTTTATTTGTAATTTCTTTCATAACATCGTTCGTAATTTTATTTTTCTTTATTTTTATACATCGATTTATCATTTATTCCGTGGATTGACACTGAAAATTTAAAAATTGCAAACTAGGGATTTTTATTCTTAAGCATTTTTTAATACTGTAGTCCATTGCTTGAATCTTAACTGTAATATCTTAAATTACCACTTCGTCTTGGATTGATGTACCTAGAATTCATAATCCATGATATTGAATTTGATGGGTTTTGAGATCGTTCGGTTGTTGATTTGTTATTGGCGAGGGTTTCAGACGTGGTTTAGTAATTTGGATGGAGTTTTTGGCTCGAAATAAGGTTTTTTTAAACAAGTATATTTTTTTAAACACTAATATTTTTGTTTTTGTGTCAATTAGGCCAAATGGGCAAAAATATTGGTCGGGATGGTTCGTATCGTGCCATATCAATCGTGTTAAATTGACACTTTTTTATATTGTGTTATTCATGTTGGGTCATGCTATAAATGTGTCGTCTTCTTGTTAGCAAAAAAACAGGATTTCGTGTTGGGTCGTGTTCATGTTACCTAAAATCTAGTCGTGTCGGGCCAGGTCAAAACACAACCCATAGGCCCAAATTTCCGCCCCTACTCTCAGATACCTAACACAAATTCTTCTAAACCTTCAAGCCCCCATTCACACAATCCTCCAGTCCTCAAACCCTCGAGAGCCATTGTTTCGATGGTGACAAGGTACCTGCTACTTTGTATTTTTTTTTCTTTTTCAGCTCAGTTGTTATCGTGTTGGGTTGGCTTTATCCACTAAATGCCAAATGTCATTCATTTATTTTATATCTAACTCCATAACTAGGCTATCACATTAGACGTTAGCATTTGATCTACCTTGTCATGCCAGAATGGATAATGACACTTGAATTTTCATTAATTAAATAATTGTATTTAACTTATCACATTAGACGTTAAAATTTGATCTACCTTGTCATGCTAGAATGGATAATGACATTTGAAGTTTCCTTAATTAAATTATTGTATTTAATTTATCGTATTAGATGGTAACATTTGATCTACCATATCTGTCCTTTTTCTCATTCACTTTCGCCATACCACAAACTACTATCGATATAACACTAGAAAGAATCATTTCGAAGATGACTAGTGGGAGGATTTGAGTGCTAGGATAGTTGATGGTGAGGGATAATAATGTGGCATTTGTAGTATGAGTGATGGATTAAGGTCATCCATATGTGTGTGATAGAATCTAGGGTGTTGGGAGAATCCCATTTGAAATTGATCCACTACTTTGCTTATCACAATAGCTTGAAATCCCATCGGGGGATTCATCCACCGCTTTGCCCCTCACAAAACCCCCTATTGAATGCTAACTGGTTAAACCATGTAAAGCTTGATGCCAGTGATCCCACGAGATATTACATCATCACTTACTAGTTGATGTTAGTGATCCCATGTAGATCTTAATGCTTTGGATGCAGGGCTTATTACCTATGATATTAGATAATGCAAAGAGATAAAAATACAAATGCATTCCATTAGGCACATATACAGGTAAGATAATAGGGTAATTGATGTTTTTTCCTTCCATGGGCATTCGGCTATGGATGATGAATACTTTTGGTTTGAAAACTCACCTCCTGAGTTGCGTTTCAGGCATATAGAGATGATTTAGTAAGTTTTTTTAACTTTTAGAGCCCGATGACTCGTTCTATTTGCAAGAATTTTTTATTCATTGAACCATCTAGTTATGCCTCATTGTAACAACTTAAGGATTAACTACATCGTTATACCCTCCCATTCATTAGTGGTTACTAATCAGTGACTCAAGTTGCAAAAAGATGGATAACATTTATTTTTAATTTAAATTGATCGACTGATATAGTCCTAACAAATGAAGAACGATAGAACAAACTTAAGCCCAAGGGGTACATAATTGATAATCTGGTTGACAACTTGAAGAGTGAGTTTAAGTCAATAATATTAAAGGTTGATAATCTTTTTAACTTTCAAAGAATACATGGAAGGTCAACATTATGTTTAGAGATATGGTAGAAGAGAAAGACAAATTTATAAACGTAAATTTATACCTAGAGGTAGCAATTTTTGGTGAATGTTGATCCACCTCTTAAGAATGAAACTTTGATTATTATTGCAACTTCAAATTATCAAGGATATTCATTTCCTTTACCTAGAATAATTAGTTCATTCGTTGAATGGGGTTATTCAATCTAGATATTGTCCTCTCCTGGGTGATAACAATTATTTTAGGGACTTTCTATTTCCAAATTATTGGGTGAGTATTTTATTTACTTATTTTGGATCATTTTGTGAGATATTTTCATATCATTTCTTTTTTGACTCATATATAGAATTCGAATGGAGTTTCCCGTGTTGTGATAGATATATAGAACGAGGCACTAGTCACTCGCCCTGACATTTCTCATGTCGTTATTTTGTTTGTCAATTTAGGAATCAACCCCCATCCCTCCACCTTGAAGTAGTCAAAAGTATTGTTCATTATATCGTTAGCCCCCGTGACTACGACATTCGCGTCCTTTCTTTCTCATCTACAAGTTTATATGCTTTATTCAATGTTGACTAGGCTTATTTTCCCGATACTCGTCGTTCTATAACTGGCTCATGTGACTTTTTGGGTTCAAATTGCATCTCTTGGTCCTCAAAAAATCAATTTATAGTTTCTCATTTTACTGCTCAATTTAAATACTGTGCCATGGCCACCACGGCTGCAACCTCACTTGGGTTACCTATTTACTTCGTGACATTTGAGTCCCTTTGACGCGCCCTCTGGTTCTTTTTGTGAAAGTGATAATGCCTTATCCGTGTCCACTAATCCCATTTTTCATGCACGTACCAAACATATTGAGCTAGACTTTCATTTTGTCCATGAAAAAGTTTTCGTGGCTCTCTTGTGATGTTTTATGTTCCTTTTTGAGATCAACTTGTCGTTATTTTCACTAAATCCTTACCAAAGTATATATTTTCATTTTCTTTGCAAAAATCTTGGCATGCATCAATCCCCACACTCCAAGTTGAAGGGGAGCGACAAAACTCAACAAAAAATCGGAGCTGGAGAAATTCACTAAAGCTGAAAAACAGTCTGGAGCTGAAAGAATCCACTATTGAACAAGTCCTCTTCATGTTATTAACTTTTTTTTTATGAGAGAGTTAGATATAAACATGGAAGTTCTAAGTCTAAGGTTGTTAACTATTTTTATGGGTTCTTTCCATGTGTAGAGTAGGATTATTACGTATAAATTCCAGCGTATTGAATAAAGAAAGGATCATCGGTTGTGTCACAATATTTACAATGACACCCTTCAAATCTCTTAGACTTTTTATTTTCTTAGTGACAATATATGTTCCATTCACATGTCATTTCACCCGATATCTCATGCCCACACAAACCATGCTGAAATCGACCTTCCTTTTGTCCATGAAAGGTCTCTCGAAGAACTCTCCAAGTTCAATTCGTCTTAATGAAGGTTCAAATTATCGACATAATGACGTAAGGACCCTCAACATCTCGATTGAAATTTCTCTGTGACATGTTGATAATAGGCTCTGCTCTACGATAAACTTGAGGGACCGTGTTACCCTAAAACTTCTCATTCTTTTATAATTTGAATTTTTTATTTTATGAAGATCAAATATGTTTCCATCTTTTGTGGGATTTTTTTTACTTATCCTTATCATTGTAAATTCCTTCATAAATATATATACATCACACAACTCCATAACATTTTTATGGAGTTTTGATCATATAGAGTAGCCTCTTCTTCAAGTGCCATGAAGATAACATAGAAGGATATGAGTTGTATATAATGCATGGAAAGATAAGGAAGATTCTATTGAGGTAAGGAAAATGCTATGTGTCCCAAACAACTCCCCCAAATCGTCCCCCAAATAGCTTTAAGTGTTATACCTTATGGTATGGGTCCCGCCAGGGCACAACTCATTAATGCTATTTGGGGGAGATTTGGGGGAGTTGTTTGGTACTCATAGCACCACTCATTGAGGTAATTTAAATTCTGAATTTAAACTAACACATTCTGAGTTGTAAATATAATAGTATCTAATAAACCTACACCTACTATGGATACGCGGAAGCTATTAATACCCCATTCTTTACCTATTATCGATGCATTGTTCTATCGCCACTCCCGTTCTGTTTTGTATATTGCAAAATATGCTATGAACCTGTAAGTGTTAACATAAATAACAACTTTAAGTAAATAGTCACTTTCTCAATGTTTCCACTTAAATTATTTTCATATTGATTCTTTATCTACTGTCGTTCACAAATTATATTCAATAGATAGACATATTTCTTTTGGGGAGAAAGGATTTACTTAACTTGGATATGTATTTGGGTTTGTCTCTTTATCATTATTTCAATATATTTGAACAAATTAAATATACCTTGGAAGGCTAGTTTTAAAATTTATAGATTTTTGTAATTATGACTATGTGTTTGTCAAAATGATGGCAATGAACCTGTACAAGTCACTACAAGGAGGGGAGGAAAGCGAGATGTGCCATTTGTCCCTCATTATATTTTTTACTTTTTAAAAATCTATTAGTTTACAAAATCTTGATATGCCCAAAAGTAATGGGATTGCCATTTAAGTGTTATCGTGTGAAGGTATTGTAATTGATTGTACAAAGTTGTTTGTGTATGATATTGTCGAAATTTTATTTCCAAAAGAAAGTAGTTGATTTATGTCTTGAACTTTTAAATTTTTGTAGGTTTTTATTTATATATTGATAGTAAAACAGTGTTGTACATAACATGATAATGTAGTACAAAGAAGATAAAAAGTATATGGTTTGTATCCCTTTTATCTAACTCCATAATTGTATCAATATTTAAACTATAGTTATTATTTACAGTTTTGTTATTGTGTTATAGAATCTACTTAGTAACAGTAGCAATGAACACAACTTTATCTCCTGGTGATTACTCAATCAGTTGAACAAAGAAAATAACAATTTGCAAATTTTTGATAGTCTCATCTCCTCATATTGACTGAACCAAGAACAGATCATCACGCTATTGCTGGTATTCATATTTTTTCGATTAACTTTCATTTATGCTTTGATAATTTGATGTATGTAAGGTTTGGGTTTATGTTGTTTTATACTAATTATGTCCTCAATATATTGAAAAACAGATTGGATACTCCCAGTGGCTTTACTCCCAGATAAGATGATATGTCCTTTGAAACTTACACCAGAATGGAATGGAATGCATTGATTTCTTATCTCAAGTTAGTATGTTACTCTGTTTCTTTCAAGCTGTTGGCATTCCTTCTTGATATGAGCTGATAAAGCTCAATTTGTATTTTTTTTCATACTTGTGTGACTCACGCTTTTGACATGGCCTTATTTGTTAAATAGGTGAAAGGGATATTTTGGTGGATTGTCGTTGGGTTTCTTGACTTTTTTATATTTTAATTTAACAGGGTGGTTTTAGTCTATGAACAAAGGAAACTCTGTCGAATTTTTTAAAATATTAACGATGCTATTACCTTATCTTTTGAATCGGAGGAAAGGGATTTTTGGTGGATTGTCAATGGGTATCTTGACTTTTTTATTTTTTAATTTAATAGAGTGGTTTTAGTCCATAAACAAAGGAAACTATGGCGAATGTGTATTATTTTTTGGGTGTTTAGCGCAATGTGTATTATTTCTTAGTTGATTTTATTCTATTTATAAATTATTAATAGACTTATAAAGTTAGAAACTAACGCCTTGGTACTTTTTGAATTACAGATTGGAATGTTGTGAGGATGCTCTTTTGGAAATTAGTTTTGGGATGATAATGAAGATGGAAGGAGAACTTAACAAACTTGCTGAGAATTATTTTTTGGAGGCTATTTTGTAATTGATTAGAAATTTATGCCTTTGGAAATATAAAGTTAGAAACTAATGCCTTAGTTGATGTGTTGTAACCAACGATGTAGAGTACTTTGTAATTGATCAATTATTTTGAGACATTTGTATGAATGTTTTCGTATTAATTATATAATCTTTTGAACCTTAATTTTGATTATGTATAGGATGGTAGTTTATTATTTATATAATATCGATGAAATTTAGTGGATATTATAATTATTATTTATTTAATTGAATATCTATATGAGAAATGAAATTGAAATGAAAAAATTATGAGTTCCAAATTTATAATTTTTTGACAATAAAATTCATTTCGAGACAAAATCTTTTGTCCCCAAAGTATATTAATTTTGTCACCAAATGGTTATCTTTTTTCATATTATCATATACATTAAGTGACAAAATTTGCATTTTTGTGACAAAAAAAATAATATATTTGTCTAAAAATAATTTTTCCACTAAAAGATTGCTATTGCGTGACACAGAATATTTTGTCACCAAAACATATCCTATTTGGTGACGAAATTTGTATCTCTTCACTAAAACTTTTAGCGACTCAGCTATCGTGACGGACAATTGACGAATTTTTTTTTGTCACAAAATGTTTTTGGGTGACGAATTTTTTCATTTGGTGATGAATGTTTTTGCCATTAATTATCTGTTTTGTTGAGGTGTCACAGAACATTTAAAGAAAAGCACTAAGATCCAGAGTAGTCCATAGGCGACAGTCCACCCCCGGTATCCACCGATTATCCTTCTTCTACCTTTGTCATCCGTGGTCCATCGGGTCACAAGGTCAGCCGTAGAGAATCCTCTCCACAAGTGTGAATGTAATAAACAAAAACTTTTTAGGGTTTCAGAATGATTCACAAAAACTATTTGGGGATGTAGTCTATGAATCAAAAGTGTTTTATTAACACAAAACTTTAAAAAAAATTGCAACGGATATGCTAGAAACGTTTTGGCAAAAGTCTAATGAAACTTGGAGTCAAAATAGGTATTTATAGACATAACATAATATTCGAGGTGGCCGCTCGTTCGAATAAAAATGAAACTCGTTCGAACGAGAATATCAGTTCGTTAGAAGGAAAACATAATTCGTTCGAATGAAGCAGCTATGTAAGGACATATTTCCATAGGTCCGTTATCAATTTATTATGTTATATACCGCTACACCGTCAAAGAGCATTCAAGAGACATCTACATCTAAGACGGATTCGAATTAGTCAAGTTCTTTATCATTCAAGACTCTACGAAGTTTACTTTGGTAAGGTTATGTTTTAAATACCTTAACTTTTCACTTAGAGCTTTTGGGATATTTTTACAAAATATTTTCTAAGTGTTGGAGCGGACTTTTTCGTCAAAATTTGAGAATGAGTATTTTTTCTAAGTGTTGAAGCGGATATTAAAATAGTATTTTTTCGCTTCAGTCGTTCGAGCGACATAGCATGCCGTTCGCGCAAGATAGCATGTCGCGCGATCTCGTTCGAACGACAGTTGTCCTTCGTTCGAGCGACATGTTGATCTCGTTCGAACGAGGTCTGTTTTCGAGGCGGTATGTTTTTCTATAATTACTCATTATTTGCTAATGTTTTCATTAAGAAGTCCATACGTTTTTCAAAACAGAAATAATGTGAAAGCAGAATTCTTTAGGCTTCTTCCTTTGGGGTTTTAATCCCTTTTTGGTTTTCAATTCACAAAACTCCCACATGCTTTAGTGAAGGCATCTCCATATTTGATCGGTGGATACCGAGCGTAGTCATTCTACGTGTGGACGAGCCGAAGACGACGAACCGACACCTGGAGGGTATTTCGCTGTCTCTCCTATCTTTGAAGGTTTGCTGAAGGCACTGTGCATTACATACTTGTGGGCGATTATCAGGTTATATGTAAGTCAAAAGTCTTGTGAATTCTTTAAAGTGTTATAAAAGGTTTTTACCCGAAAGGTTTTTTTTTCTTATATCGGTCGTCTTTATTTTTCATGTATGGTTTGAATGATTTATCATATTTAGATGCATGTTTAGGGGCTGAATTAAGCTTGTTTAAAAATATACTCTAATTAAATAAGGTTTTATTGGAAACTTGCGAATTAATTTAATCAATTATCACACAGTCGCGTTTTTTCAAATTTGTATCAGAGCAGGTTGCGCTAATTTATCGCGTATTCCTATTTTCCGCAAAATAGTGTGATATTGTTTTTTTTTAAATCGCAATCTTTCCTATGGAGCACTTATATAATCGGATGCCTATTTTTGACGGATCTAATTATGCCTATTGGAAAGCTCGCATGAAATCTAGTTTAAAAGTCATTGACGAGCGTGTTTAGTACCTTTGTGAAAATGGGTGGACTCCTCCCACGGTCACCGTTGATAATATTTCCTCTTTAAACCCCGTGTCAGCCTGGACTGAAGATGATCATAAAATGTCTAAATTTAATTCACGTGGTTTGAGTGCTATTTCTGGAGCTATCACTCCTGATGAGTTTCGCCGAATTATGACGTGCACCACGTCTAAAGAGGCTTGGTATGTTTTGAAATTGACTCATGAGGGTACGAACGCGGTTAAAGAATCAAAGTTACAAAATTTGGCCACCCAATTTGAGACTATCACCATATCTCAGTCTAAATGCTTTGATGATTTTTATGCACGTGTGTCGGACATTGTTAACACCAGTTTTAATTTAGGTGAGGTGATTGATAACATGCGCGTCGTTAAAAAGATTTTGAGATCTCTTCCAAAACGTTTTATTCCTAAAGTCACTGTTTGGAACTTTTTGGGAAATTTGAAACCACTTAAGTTAGAAGAACTTGTAGGAGATCTTCAAACCTATGAGATTGACGTGTTTCCCAAAACCATTAAGACTAAGGATAATGTTGTTGCTTTAAAGAATCATTTTAAGAAAAATAAAGAAAATGTTTATGAGTCTGATTCTGAGGAAGATTTTGATATGGCATTGTTTGCGAAAAGTTTTAAAAAGTTTCTCAAAATGAATAAAGAAAATTCTTCCAAAAAAAAGAGTCCTTTTGAGTCAAATAAAAAGAAAGTGGAGGCCAAATATAGTGACAAGGAGGATGAGATCAGGTGTTTTGAGTGTGAGGGCAAAGGGCACATAGCTAAAGAGTGTCCTACTAGGATAAGGAGAAAGGGCAAAGAGACTACTATACCTTCCACTCTTAGTGATAGTGAGGGAGATGAGGGTGATGAGGGAGATGAGTCCGATAAAGGTTTAACACATGGGATGGTTGTCGCTTTTCCTAGTCGTGTGAGCACACCCACTTTGTCTCACAAGTTTGCACACGAGAGCGATGATAGTGATTTATGTTCTTTGAGTGAGGGAGATAGCGAGAGTGAGAGTGGAGATAAAAGTGAGCTCCAAAAAGCTTTTAGAGATTTGTACACCGAGACCTTGAAAACAAATAAGTATAATCGAGATTTAGGTCGTCGGGTTTTAGATTTGGAGAGAGAGAAGGAGGTTTTGAGAAAGGATAAGCGTGATTTGACCGACACGTTGTCTAGTCTGACGACACGTGTATCCCAACTCGAGAGTGATCTCGAACGTGCTAGGGAGGTCAAAGTCAATTTTAAGAATGCACCTAAGAAGGTTGAAAAGATGGTTCTTAAGGGTAAAGGTGAGAATTTAGGAATAAGTCATGATAGTGCTTCTACTTCCCAATTAGCATCCGAGCCGATTCCCACTTTAGTGATAGATTCACATGAGTCTCACCCTCACCCACCTAGGTGTCCCACTTCTATTAGGAAAGTGCGTCCTAGAGTTTTTGAGAGAGGTGTTCCAAGACCTATTTATGTTTGCTCACATTGCAAAAGAAGAGGACACCTTAGAGAATTTTTCTTTAAGTTGGGGTATGTGTCACATTTTACTTCTACACGTGTTTTTGATACACATGCACCCACACATGATTCTTTACATGCTCCCGGAGACTACATGAGAGAGTGTGCACATTTAGGTGAGCAAGTTAAGTTTTTAGTCAAAACTTCACAAGAATTGATGGAGGTTTTTCATAAGTTGTCACCACCTTTGGAAAACCCCTCCGCACCTGAGGTTTGACTTGTTTACTAGCATAGGATGATTTTCATGATGACATAGTTTGCCTATTACTAGTATGTATCATTTTTGTTTTTTTTGAAAATTTTTGAAAAATACAAAAAGATTTTCATTTGATAATTTTTTTTTTTGAAAAACCCAAAAAGAATTTCGTATTTTGTTTGCACCATATATGAATGGAAACTTAGGATAACCAAGTCACAACATCATTCCATTTTTCATGTGACTATTTGATAGTGTTTTGAGATAATAGATCAATTCATCCTTGTGTTTTACAATGTTTGGAATCATTGAGATGTAATTTGGTGTTACTTCCTACATGTTTGACTCATGATTTCCTTTATTGCACACATGCACGGATTTGTTTGATTATTGTGCTTGTCTTTTCACATGTTGTTTGGGTGTTTTCACTTCAATCCTGTCTTTTAAAACGAATCAAGTGCGACAAATTTTAATAAGAAAATTGTGCATATAAGAACCGTTTTGTGAGTTTGTGTGCTTTGTTTGAACGGGGAAGGGCTGCGAAAGGTTCATTTTTCCTTTGCGAATACTAAGCCAGCGTTAAATTGGACCTAAAAAATTGAGGAATTTTATTATCCGGGGTTCAAAGAGGTTTAAAAGTGCCCAAAAAAATTTAAAGGCAATAAAAAGAAATTCATGCCAATTATGGGCCATTTAGGTTTTTGCACCAATTCTCTAAAGTTTGAGAATTTAGATTACCTCTAAAAGAAAATATATATGTGGGAGTTTGGTTGGAGATTTTATAACAGGTTTGCACGTCCTTGAAAATCGTAAAAAAGCGCTAAATAATTTTGGACATTATTGGTGTGGAAATCATTTTGATTTTGATTTGTTGATTTGCATAAGATGATGTCATCTAGATTCAACAATCTTTTCACCTAAGGATACTTTTTATGTGCATTCGTTAGGGGTACACATATGCATCGTGCACATATGCTTGATAGAGTTGATTTACCTATCGAATGTGTTCACACTCATTAATTCCATTTCCATGACTTGGTTGTTTGAGTTTAAATCCATGGTGTGATTTTTTTTTGTATCCTATTTTTGTTTAAAAAAATTGAAAAACCCAAAAATAGTTTGTGAAATTTTTGGGGACATACCTTTACATGTGCGTAGTTTGATCTTTCTTTGCTATGCATTTTGTCGTGACACTCCAGGTTTTTGATTTTTTCTTCTTATCTGTCTATTGGGGGACATCATAAAAAGGGGGAGAAAGAATTATCAGTTATAGGGGAGTTTTTGCATTATAGGGAAGATTTGATTTATTAATGCTTTATTCTTATATCATTTCAAACTCGATGCATCACGAAGGTATTTTACTTTTTCTCATGTGTATAGGTACAAAGATTGAAGATCATGATCTTGCACACCCTGATGAGAAAAGCTTTGAGATTTGACGAAGATGATTGAAGAACAATTTTGAGGTCTTACAAATTTATTCATGGGAGGATAGATTTGTATAGGCATTTTAGTTTTTGATAATTCGGTTTTTTATGTATGTACCGGCATAGACATAGGGGGAGATTTGTAAGGACATTTTTCCATAGGTCCACAATCAATTTATTATGTCATATACCGCTACATCGTCAAAGAGAATTCAAGAGACATCTACATCTAAGACGGATCCGAATTACTCAAGTTCTTCATCATTCAAGACTCCGCGAAGTTTACTTTGGTAAGGTTATGTTTTAAATACCTTAACTTTTCACTTAGAGCTTTTGGGATATTTTTACAAAATATTTTCTAAGTGTTGGAGTGGACTTTTTCGTCAACGTTTGAGAATGAGTATTTTTTTAAGTGTTGAAGCGGACATTAAAATAATATTTTTTCGCTTCAGTCGTTCGAGTGACATAGCATGTCGTTCGTGCGAGATATCATGTCACGCGATCTCATTCGAACGACAGTTGTCCTTCGTTCGAGCGACATGCTGATCTCGTTCGAACGAGCTCTGTTTTTGAGGAGGCGTATTTTTTCTATAAATACTCATTATTTGGTAACAATTTCATTAAGAAGTCCATACGTTTTCCAGAACAGAAACACTACGAAAGCAGAATTCTTTAGGCTTCTTCCTTTGAGGTTTTAATCCCTTTTTGGTTTTCAATTCACAAAACTCCCACATGCTTTAGTGAATTGTTTGGTGTTTAAGAACAACTTTGCTTTTGTTCAACCTCTGTGGAGAAGGCATCTCCATCTTTGATCGGTGGCTACCGAGCGTAGTCATTCTACGTGTGGACGAGCTGAAGATGACGAACTGACACCTGGAGGGTATTTCGCTGTCTCTCCTATCTTTGAAGGTTTGCTGAAGGCACTGTGCATTACACACTAGTGGGAGATTATCAGGTTGTGTGTAAGTCAAAAGTCTTTTGAATTCTTCAAGGTGTTATAAAAGGTTTTTACCCGAAAGGTTTTTTTTCTTATATCGGTCGTCTTTATTTTTCATGCATGGTTTGAATGATTTATCATATTTAGATGCATGTTTAGGGGCTGAATTAATCTTGTTTAAAAATAGACTCTAATTAAATAAGGTTTAATTGGAAACTTACGAATTAATTTAATCAATTATCACACAGTCACATTTTTTCAAGCTTTCTCGTTATAACAAGATTCTAACGAGCTTCAAATGAACCCAAATAATGTACTCTCGTTAGATGTTTGGTCAATGTAGAGATCAAACGGCCCTTCTAACAAGAATGCAAAGTCGTTCGAATGAGATAATGATCTCAGTTGAACGAGGTTCAAAATAAAAAATTTATTTTAAATTTTTTTAAAAATCCATTATTGTTTTTCAATAAAAAATTAAACATCCCAAATAGCGTTATGAAATATTTTAAGATCCTAAAAGCTTTATACATTTATGAGACGTAGGAAAGTCTTAAATCTTGGAGATGTTCGAGTTCAATTCATTGTGATAGTGTGTGACGATTTGTAATGGGATATGTAAAATATTTATAAAATACAAAAACGCATATTATATGAGAAATATCAGAAATTTTTCTCTTACAACTCCCCCCTGGTTATTCCGGTAAAAAACAATACAAACTCAACCAAAACTCATATTACAATCATAAATCCCCCATGGAAAAATCTTAATACCCTCCCAAACCTTAGATATGGAATAGCAAAATTGACATTGTCTTTAATCTCCCCCCGCTCTTCCGATTGGTAACTTAATCTTTATCCGACGTGTCTTATTTTTCCCTTTAAACACCTACACATATGAATTAAATAAAAACATTGTGACGCGCATAAAGTTTAAAATATAAAATAAAACTCATATTTATGTTCTCCCCCATAAATCAAACTCACCAAATCCCCCCCCCCCCCCCAGTTTGTTCTTCCCTTGTTTGTCCGAAATAAAGAAAGGAGTAAAGGCATAAGCATAAATTTCAAACAACGTGTATAAAAGAAGATATCCTCACAAAAATATAGAAATCTAGTGCATGTAATGATAATATCGATTCCTTCTTCCATAACCCGAGCTCAGAGAAGGAAGCATAAGGATTAGAGAATCCAATACCATTAGTACCAACTCTACATGAGTCTTTTAGATCATCTTTTTACTTCAAAATTTTAGACTCAAGAAATAAATAATACTCCTTAAGTTTTAGGGACTCCTTCTTTAAATTTTTAATCATTCCTAGAGGTTATTTAACTCCCCATAAATGCAAGTAAACTTATCCCTAAGAGTTTTCTCGTGTTCCTTCAAATCTAAAATCAGTTTATCTTCTTTGGCATATACACAAACCTTAGAAATTTTCACGTTCTCTAATTTTTTTTCTAAGCTAGGACTATATCATCACACTCTTTCTTGGACAATTTTAAATCTTTAAAGTCGTGGTCCAAGGAAACAATCTTCTCATGAAAGAAATCTCTTTGATTTTGAACAGTTTTCAAAAGTTCCAAAAGCGGATTAAAAACCAAAATGTTCTTTTTCATGAATATCAATTCTTTTTGCAAATTTCAAATTTAAATGATTTAATTTTTTAGTACAATCATAAACGTTATTAAACTAATCTTGGATATAAACCTCATTATTACTATGGCAATCCATTAAGACAAACTAAACAAAAGAGAGATGAATAAAACAATCACCCCCAAAGCACTAATCAAGTATCCTACACCTAAATTAATGGAACTCCTATGATAAAACTTGTAAGAGTTGGTATCATCTAGAAAAAACATTTTAAAATCAGGATTACACGATAATTTGGTATAACGTGCTCTGATACCAATTTGTAAGGGTAAAATAATGCTCTACTCATTAATGCGTGATAACTCTTGGCTAGGATGGTCATAAACAAAAATTCTATTTTTGCATCTTTATCAATTTTATCTTATTAACCTAAGACATGCCTCTAGGTGATGAATAGATAAGATAAACAAATCAAACATGTATACAAACATGACAAATAAGAAAAAATCCTTTTTCAGAGCAAAATCTCTTTTCTAGCACTTTAGAGAGTTTTACAAGACTATCGACTTACAGACTACTTAATACACCCACAAGTATAATGCCCAGTGTCTTAACAGAACCTCTAAGGAAAACCATTCAGATCCAGAGCAGTCCACCATCGGTATCCACTGATCATCCTTCTTCTTCCTTTGTCATTAGTGATCCCTCGGGTCACAAGGTCAACTATAAATAATTCTTTCTACAAGTGCGTATACAAGATACTAAAACATTCTAGGGTTTCAAAACGATTGACAAAAACTATTTACACAAAATTTTGAAAACGTTTGCAACAGATATGCAGGAATCGTTTTGACAAAAGTCTTACAAAATTTGCAGTTGAAACAAGTATTTATAGCCCTGACACAAAATTTGAGGAAACTCCTTATTCAAACGAGACTTGCATTCATTAGAATGAAAACCTAGTTTGTTCGAACGAAATAACTATCTCTTTAGAACAAGCTTCTAACGAGATTCAAACGAACCCAAACAGTCTACCCTCATTGGATGTTCATTCGATGTAGAGATCAAACGAACCTTCTAACGATAATGCAAAGTTCTTCGAACGAGATGATGATCTCATTTGGACGAGGTTCAAAAAATAAAAAAATTATTTTAAAAACTTTAAAAAGTCCACCCCCCTCATTTTTCAATAATAAATAAACATCCCTAATAGCCTTATGCAAGATTTTAAACTCCTTAAAGATTTTTACCTTTTCGGTATGTAGGAAAATCTTCCATCTTAGAGATGTTCGAGTTTGGTTCATCGTGACGGTGTGTGGCGATTAGTAACATGATACGCCAAACATGCCATAAATACAAAAAGGCCTATTCTATGAGCAATATCATAATTTTTCTCTTACAATATCATATTAGCAAGATTTTTTTCTTACTGATATTCAGGTATATTTTTTCGTGCTTGATGGTTTAATAGCTTCTCAGATGCTCCTAAAAGAGTACATGAATTGTTGTCAGGTACATCTTTGATTTTATGAAAGATGTTGTGTCACGAACACACACACACACACACACACACACACACACACACACACACACACACACACACATATATATATATATATATATATATATATATATATATATATATATATATATATAGAGAGAGAGAGAGAGAGAGAGAGATGTGTGTCGTGTGTGCATATGTATGTCTTTTTTTAAGTCGGTTGTTCTATCTTAAATTTTAATGCTCCAACCCTCAATTCTAACGTTTTACACTTAGAAGTTTGAAACATAGAATAACATCTGAATCCACAAGACTCGTGATTACATGAGTTGTTGGTAAAAGTTATTTTGGTCATATATGGAGTGTTTTTGCCCCTTCCAAGTCTCTTTATTGACATGTTGAATCAAAGTAATATAATGAACGTGAAAGCATAAATAAATATTCAACATTACTGACTTTTTTTAAAAACAAGACAACTTAACAAAAAAAAGACACCATAGAAACAAATTATTCGAAGGCCAATGATAAAAAAAGAGTACAAGAGAACAAAAATTTAAAATTACTACCTTCCTAACAATGGCATGTGTGTTAGATGCAAGACATGCATGTACTTCATTTGAACCTCGACTAGGAACAAGCTTCGCCAGATCACCATTTACCGAAGCATGTATTCGAATTATCAAATGTCATGAATAATGCAGATACAACAGTGTACCACACACATTTCAGTTTAAAGTATTTAAAAAGTATAATTAATTCCATTTTATATTAACGATTAAATTCTAATTGATGAAGCTAATTAGTTTTTTCTTAAAATTAATAAATTATAACATACAAAATAACTTATCACTTTGTCGTTCTTTACAAGGACAACGATCTGAAAATTTTCAAATTTTAAATTCTCAGCCAATCCTTGGACCCTTTTGCACGAACTAGCAGAAGATGAGACTCCGAAGCACTCGACTCTCCTCACCACTCAACTCATGAATTCAATTCAAGGTAAATGGGTTCAGAGATAATTAACATGGAGAAAATGAAATCATTTACTACATAAAAATACCAGACAATTTAATGGAGTCATCATCGTTGCTAAATTGTTCAGATTCAAATTTATACATGTCAAACATTGGTCCCTTGGTAGCATTGGCAAACATATCTTCAGCATTTGTGTTAACACATGCATCTCATTATTTAGAACAACATATTTCTCATTTTCCTCCCCTATTTCATCATCGCTACTATCCTCATCTATATCAACATAAGAACTTTCACCAAATTTTCCCTTTCCCATCCTAGAAAAATCAACATAAAAGTTTAAAACCTCAAAAAGTATACAATAAAAAATTTCTAGAGTATAGTTTATTGTCAACTTCTCTAGTAGAAATATGTTTGATGTTTTGTTTCCAAATATAAAAAAAAATATAATTTAACGAAACATAATAAGTGAATTTTACATATTGGGGTTTTTAATTCATCCTTAGGTTTTTACTATAACTAGCTTAATAAAATATTTGTTCTCTTCATATCATATTATATTATTTTCTCCTTCTATAGATGACTTTTGAACAGAAGAAAAAAAATCTTTGAATCAAAGAATTTCATCCATACTAAAATGAGAATCATTTAACTATTATGTGATGATGTTAAGTTTATAATGAGAAATTTGAAACGTTAGACCAAATGGTTAAACTTGCTCAATTGAATGGTGTATTTCAGCATATATGTCAGATTGCAGTAGGCCTCAAAGGTCTAGACAAATTAATATTTTTGAAACACATATTAAAGTGTTTCACTCAAAGTGAATCGATGATTGCGACCAGAAGGCCACAGTTCAAAGATTGTTGGAAATTTGTATGGATCAATCTAGTGTCTAGCTATGCATATTTCAGTGGATCAAATTCTTAGTTTAGACTCACCTCCTCCATACCAAAATAGGCCCTGCTTTTTTCTAGGACATACAAAGGGTCAACCCCAAAAAGACACAAGATAACCTATAAGATTTCATTAGTAAATGTAATGTATTTAAGAGGAAATAGATACTTATATAAATCATATCTCAATTGTATCCGGACTGCAAATTGTATAGCACTGATGGTTCACTTAAATAACTTAGTTGAATGATATCATCAACACCGTCGAGAATATCAAGATTTTTGGTAAAAACGTTTCAGAATTCGCATTAACAATCTAAAATTCAGAAAATAGAAAGTCTAAAATTGTGATTCAGTGGACTAAATAAGTAAACTTCATCATTTACCGGTTAATAGCTTTTTTACTTTTTTGTCGAACAGTAATATAAGGAATTTAGTCCCTAAAGTTGATATGATCTTCCCAAGATGCCAATTTCCATATGGGAGGTGGAATGAAGATTGAAGCTTCAAAAATAGTGAACTTTAACTCGTAGGTAATCAAATAAATAAATAGTAGAATGGTTACGTTAATCTTTCATATATAGAGAGATAACAAGAGATGACGATAAGTACATAAAGAGTGGGCTACATTAGAACACCTTATGGTATTTTTGTCATAAATTTTTAACTAAAATGAGTCAAAGGACCTTTTCCTCAGTCAAAAGGCTACTCTTTTTAATTAAAAACATGTTGAGCTGGGCCCCAGGCCAAAAGTTTCTAAGAGGCACCATCACATTCTCTCTAATAAGTCAGTGTCTCATTTTACTACTGACATGTTTTTCGATAAAGTCTATAATTTAGACCTTATTTATGAAAAGAATATGGCCTAGATAGAGTATAAATTCTAGCACTAGAGCCACGATGAATTAAATTATTTTTAAACATTGTAATTTTCATTTAATGTTAATTTATAGAAACTTCCATTAAAACTTGAGTGAAAAAATGAAAAGTTTCATATATCATGGGGTGAATAAAATTCCAATATCAATAATGTTTGTCCAAATCAAAAGTAAAAGTGGGCATTGTTAAGAACATATATTTACACTTGCAGTTCGTGTAAATCACCTCTACATTTAGTTCCCAATAGGTTTATACTAACAATACCAATCACTAATGTAGGAGGTGTTACAAGATCATGGATATCATTTGACGATATCAAACTTATCATGCATATAACACAAACAAATTATCTTAAAAATATTTTGAAAATTCAGAACATCCATAGAATAACATTATCTTTTGGATCAGCATAGCTTCCACATAATAAGCCGGCCCGAAAGATTTGGGGGCTCAAGGCGAACTTGTAAAATGGGGCCCTTTATATAATTTTTTTTCCGAAAAGTATAATATGTATTTTTACAAGCTAACAAGAAAAAAACAAAATAGAATACACAACAACCCAACAATCAATCTAAAAATTTTCGACCACAAAAAAATAAAGAAACAATGAAACCTGTTTTGCTGATAGAATAAAAAAATTAATAGCAGATTAAAAGGAGCAACAGGATTAATAACAAGAACTTAATCTAAAAAATACACAATAATTCAACAATCAATCTAAAAAATTCCAACCGCAACAAAATAAAGGAACAATGGAACCTGATTTGCTGAATTTGTAAATCAAACTTGAAAGCCTTTCCTCGCTAAAAAAATCCTGAAAATACATTAAAAAAATTAACATCATGAACTTATTACACAAAAAACATTAACATATAGGACAAACATAACAGCATTTTGAACAAAAAATAAATAATAATTGTTGATGTAAAAAATTAGATCGCTCTAATTATTCAATCACAGATAAATAAAATGAGACAATGATTTTTAAAGTGGTTCAGCCTTATATGAATGGCCTACATCCACTGTTATGTTATTACTGAGTGTTTGGGAATTCTCGAGTACAAGTTCTATCAAGAAATTCCGCTCCCTTTGAATGAGGGTGATACAAGGTATTTATAGCCCTTAGGCTGTACATGAAAGGGTGTTACATTAAATGATACACATATGAAAGGGTAATACATTTAATGCAGCGTGTGCGTCAAGATAATAAGCATTCAGTGAATAGTTGAACTGTTGGTTATCTGGCAATCAATGTTGGGGCCGAGGTGCAGCTCGGACCGCCTTAGTTGCTCGTTGCTCAGGAGTTCCTCGGAGCGCTGGAGTACCTCGGAGTGCTAAAGTTCCTCGGTGTATCCTTGTTGCTCGGAGAAAACATGAGTTGGTCGGGTAGATGAACTTCCTCGTTGCTATTATGCCATGTAGATTGACACGTGTCTTCGTATTATTCGTCCATATCAGCATGTTAATTTTGGTATCAACAGAAGCCACCAATGTTTCATATTTCGAACTTTGAGGAGTATGGAACATTCTTTCTCGGTATATGGCGATATTAAATGACTTTCTTGGGTTTTAGGAGCCTTTTCTTCATATTTGAATTTCCTTCCAAATTCGCAGAATCCGCCATTTCGCACTTTTACAGGCGCTTCGTTTTTCGTGCCTTTTTTGTCCTTTTAGCCGCCGGTAGCGAAACAATTTCTTTTTTGTAATCATTTCTTTCGCCATTTCCCAAGGCAAGGTATTTAAACTTCTCAAGCAATCATATCGTCTTCTACCTTTTCCAATTTTCTTGCTTTCGAGTTTTCTATAGCTTTTCTTTCTCCTGTGCGTCCATCTTTTTCTTCGTTTGTTTGTTAACAGATATCCTTTTACTCTGTAAGCTCTTCTTCCTTCTTCTTTTATTCATCATGGTTTACATTATTGAATCTATTGAAAAATTCCGTTCTGATTATTCCATTCCATCTTGGGTAACTCTGGAGAATCTTCCTGAGCCCTTTGATTATTTTCGTTTGGTTGAGGGACATTGGTTCCCCAGTCTCTTTATTGTTGAGTGTGGATTTTCTTTTCCACCCAACTCTTTATGCTTAGAATTCTGCCAACATTTCGATGTTGTTCCTTCAAAAGTAGCCCCCAATACATGGAGAATAGTTAATGGGGTGCATAAATTAAATCAAACTCATGGAACTCGCATAGGAATTCCTGAGATTATGTATTGCTATAGATGGGCTGTTTCAATTTAATCCTTAAAAAGGATGAAGCAGTCAAAGCTTCTTGCTCCTCGTCCACTGTGGAGGGAGCACTGGAGAAAGCTATTAAATCTGTGAGTGAGTCCCGTCAGAAGTATGACGAGGATAAAACTGAATGGGAGAAGAAATTTGTTGCGTCTGATGCAGAGAATGTACAACTGGGTAACAAGGTGAAGGACTTGGAGAGAGAAAATAAAGATTATGCCGAGAAACTTTCAGGCTTTGGGGAGCTTGAGAATAAATTGAAATCGGCTGAAGAAGAGCTGACCCTTCTGCAAGAAGTAAATCGCCAGAAGGAGGAGGTGGAGACCAAATTGAAGGCCACCGAGAATCGTATGTCCGAGAAGTTATCCTCGAAAAAAGTGAAAAGAAAAACAGCTGTGAAGACGTCCTTTAAAACTGGTTGGGACAAAGGATGGGATAGAGGGGTGGCAGCTATGACGACCCAGGTGAAATATGGAAGTTTGAAATATTTTCATGATGGTTGGGTTGCATCACTGCAGGAGTTGAAGGTGAGCGAGGACTCCGAGTTATTTCAACAACATCTCCCTGGTCCTCCTCCAGTTATTGAAGATGAATCTTCAGACGAAGCTGCATCTGAAGAATCTTCAATGACAGTGGGTGATCAAGTCCTTGTTCCACCACCCAACCAGACAGCTACCGAGGAGATTTCGTCATTGCCTGCTCCTCTAGAACAAGTCCCATATTCTACTAATCAGACCATTGTTCCTACCGAGCAACCAAGCTCCTCGTCCCAGCCTCCCGAGAAAGTCTTGGGAGACAAGGAAAAGGTGTGAAGTTGTTCGGTACTCTTTTATGTTCTTCTTTTACCTATCCTCTGTATTCCAAACGATGTAATCTTGTTGATGATGTAATAAAATCACATCTTTTTGTTCCTCTTCATCGTTGATGCTCTGTCTGTTTTTATTTATTAACTCTTGCCTTCTCTTCTTTATTAGTTTGTGGCTAGAATGGAACTGATATCTGCACATGATACAAAGCTGATGCAACAATGCCATGAATATTATAAGGCTGGTCATACAAATTTGAGTGTATCAGAAATTGCTGACATCCTTGGCCATGATGCTTCAGAACAAGCAATTGGGGCTTATCAGTACTTGAAGGATTTACTTGACCGAGCTGTGGCCAACAACGTGGCCTACTATGACTTGATCGAGGAGCTTCATTGTACCTTAGAAGATCTTCAGAATCATCACAATGAATCAACTGCTTTATTGCACAAGGAATATGAGAATAGGTATCAACATCTTTCTTCCGAGACTGGCCACAAAAAGATCATAGCTGCGTATGATGTCAGGGAGAAAACCCTAAAAGGTGAAGTTGAGGCCTGCAGACAGATCGCCGAGCTGCTGGAACAAGAAAACAACAATTTGCAGAAAAAATTGGCACAGTATGAGTCTGCAGCTTCATCCTCCGCTGCCTTGATACCGGTCACCGATGAATGATTCTCATTCTTAGAGGTTGAGAACGCCAAATTAAGGCAAGAATTGGACACTCTGAGAAGGTCTGGAGCTTCTCCTGTAACTCGGGGCCGAGGAAAAGGTTCTCGTGGACGAGGAAGGAATGCTCTGAACGTTGTCAAAGAACAAATTATTCCACTTGCTCGGGGACAATCAAGAGTTCTTCGTCGTAATGTTGAAGAAGCTCGTACTCAGTCAACTTTGGAAACTCAAGCGTTCCAATTGAATGCAAAAGATCATGCCTTGTCTGAAATGTCCAAGAAAAACCTATATTTGGAAGATCAACTTACTGCGACGAAGTCTGCTTTACATACCAAGGACCTTTTTGCTAAAAACCTTCATGAACAATTGGATAGATTAACCTTCCAATTCCATAAACAACCTCGTGAGTTCTGGATGGCAGGCTATAATGAGGCCCTTTGTCATTTGGATGCTCGTATTGAACACGCCAATAATGAAGAAGCAGGGGTGGTTGAACGCCCTGGGTGTATTAAAATTGGAGCAAGGGCATTTTTTATGGGATTATCATGCTCCTGGGTTACTAGACTTGTCTGTGCCACCTTATAAATTGGACATGGAATGGATCCCATCTCGTTCCATTCCTCGGAGCTTAATTTCAAAATACCTTGGTGACTACAGTCTTCATTCCCAAATCGAGGTATCTCGTCCTGAACATCTACTGGACACACCTTTTGTGATGAACGTCAGAATGCTCAGAGATATTAACTTCATTAATTCTCCTCTTTGCCTGGAAGATCCTCCTGCTGGCGAGGAACCTGTTTCAAAAGCTAAGGGAAAGAAACCCATAGAGTAGGGATCTCAATGTAATAGTTAGTACACATGTAATTTGTAATACATTTTGACTTTAATGAAAGAATTTCATTTTTGTTTGCAAATTTGTATTGCTATTGTTCTGTGCTAAACACTACGTATGCATCTGTTAAAAAGATAACAATTTTGTGCTGTTCATCAACCAACTTAGTAATAAACAGTTACAAGTATCAAAAATGTTGCTCGATCACTTAATAATAAAGTAATGAGTGTAAAAATGTTTAAAATTTTTCCAACCAACTAAGGTTATTAAATTGTACTCGTCGACCAAGTATAATTAGCGAGAGTTTTCATAAAATGTGTCCGACCAACCAGGTTGATGGATCCTCCTCGTCGATAAATTCTCCTCGTTGACCAACTACAGTTAATGAGTTTTTATCCCCGACCAACTATACTTGGCTCCATTTGGAATATTTTGTATTTTCTGGAATGGTTTTACCCTCCGACCAACTTGTTGGCATATTTCGTTTCTTAACCAGCCAAAATTGGCATTTTTAAGAATGTTGTTCTTGCCCTTTTACCATCCAAAGTTGGTCGTGGGTTTGAACTATTAGGTTCTTTCGAACTATCAGGTTCTTTCGAACTATCTTGTCCACAAGCTCTTTTACCAACCGAGGTTGATCACGCAAGTGTACGCCTCCTAACCAAATGAGTATAATTTGTTCTCGCTATTTTACCAACCGAAGTTGATCACGCTCGAACTATCAGGTTCTTTCGAACTATTAGGTTCTTTCGAACTATTTGGTTCTTTCGAACTATCAGGTTCTTTCGAACTATTTGGTTCTTTTGAACTATTTGGTTCTTTCGAACTATCAGGTTCTTTCGAACTATCTTGTCCACAAGCTCTTTTACCAACCGAGGTTGATCACGCAAGTGTACGCCTCCTAACCAAAGGAGTATAATTTGTTCTCGCTATTTTATCAATCGAAGTTGATCACGCTCGAACTATCAGTGTAGTGTATCACACTAGTATTCCCTAAAAAACTTGTAATAAAAGGAAGGAGATGGTGAAACATCATCGTTTTATTCATAATGAAGTAATTGCTTTACATTTTACATTACTGATAATACTTGCGTAGATGTTCAGCATTACATGCATTCTTAAATTCCTCTCCTTCTAGAGTTGCTATTCTGTAAGTTCCTGGTCGAACAACTTCTATAACTCGGTAAGGTCCATGCCAGTTGGCTTCCAGCTTATTGTGTTTCTGAATGACCTTCTTTAGTACATAATCCCCCTCTTTTAAGTCGCATTTCTTCACCCTTTTTTTGTAGAACAGAGCTGTGCGTTGTTGGTAAGCAGCATTCCTAATGGCTGCTTCTTCTCTAACCTCCTCGAGCATGTCCAAATCTAATCTTCTCATCAAGTCACTGACTGGGGAATTGAAATTCAGCACTCTGTGTGTTGGGAGACCCAACTCATCAGGTATTACAGCCTCACTTCCAAATGCCAGCATGTATGGTGATTCCCCAGTTGCTGCTCGGGGAGTTGTTCGGTAAGCCCACAATACTGACTGTAGCTCATTAATCCAATTAGCTTTAGCCTCACTTAGCCTCTTCTTCAAACCATTTAGTAGTGTTCTGTTTGTCACCTCAGTCTGCCCATTGCTTTGAGGATGACCTGGTGCTGAATGGGTTTTCAAGATGTTTGATTGTTGACAATAAGCAACAAACTCCTCGTTATCGAATTGTGTTCCATGGTCTGTGATGAAGGCATGAGGGAGACCATATCGGCAGATGATATTCTTCCAAACAAATTGGTACACCTTCTCGTACGTCATATCAATAAGTGGCTCAGCTTCTACCCACATAGTAAAATAATCCACTGCAACAACAAGGTACTTGAATCTTCCTCGGGTCGTTGGCAATGGTCCAACCAAATCAATTCCCCACATGGCAAATGGCCAACGAGAAGTTATGGGTGTCAACAATGCTTGTGGAGTTCGTCGAATGGAGGAAAAACGTTGGCATTTATCACATTTCTTGGCATAGGCTATACAATCAAACCTCATTGTCGGCCAATAATACCCCTGCGTCATCACTCTTTGCAAAAGTGTCCGACCTGCCACATGTGCTCCACAAGATCCTTCATGGATTTCTTCAATCAATTCTTTCACCTCGGAAGGGTGTACACATCTCTGCAAACCTACCATAATTCCTCGTCTATACAAAACACCATTAGTTAGTACATACCGAGCAGATTTAAACTTCAATTTCTTTACCGCGAGCTTGTCCTCTGGCAATTCTCCCTCTTCAATATATGCCCTGATGGGATCCATCCAAGATGGTACTAAATCAAGGGTAATAACATTCATCGTTAGGTTTTCATCTATGCTCCGACTTTCCAGTACTTCAATGGGTATCGTTCTTCGCAGCTCGGTACGAGTAGCTGATGCTAGTCGAGCCAGTGCGTCTGCTTGTGCATTTTCTATTCTGGGTATTCTGATCAACTGAATGGCATCAAATTCTGCCAATAATTCCATCACCTTTGCATGATACTTGACCATTAATTCTCCTTTAACCGCATATGTTTCCATCATCTGATTCACAATTAATTGAGAATCACTGAATACCATCACTTGTTGTGCTTCCATAATCTTTGCTAAATTAAGACCTGCTATCATGGCCTCATACTCAGCCTCATTATTGGAGGTTTTGAATTGAAATCGCAAGGCATATTCTATGTCAATCTCGTCTGGGGTTTTCAAAACAATCCCTGCTCCACAACCTGCTGTGCAAGATGACCCATCTACATACAATCTCCATGTAGGTAACTCGTCTTCAAATTTCTTATCCAATAGAGTTCCTCGGTGAAATATCTGTTGTTCTCTTCCATCCTCCCCTGTTAATTTTTGCTCCTCGTCGACCATCTCTTCTCTCCCTTTTACCAACCGGAGTTGGTCTGGGTTTGAATTCGATGATCTTTCTACATCCACAAGCCCTTTTACCAATCGGAGTTGGTCTGGACTCATGTCTGTTGATCCTGTAACATCCAGAGGTTGGTCAGTGAGCAATTTTTATTCCTCGAGGGTATCAGGATATGTAAACTCTGCTATAAAATCTGCTACAGCTTGCCCTTTCAACGATGATCTGGGTTCATACACAATATCATATTCACCGAGCTCTATTGCCCAGTACATCAGTCTCCCTGACTTTTCTGGCTTATGAAGGGCTTGTCTCAATGGCATGTCGATATAAACGACGATGGTATGGGCCTGGAAATATGGCCTCATTCTTTTACTTGCTTCAATTAATGCCAATGCTAATTTTTCTAACTTTGAGTACCTGATCTCTGCACCTCGGAAAGCCTTACTTGTGTAATAAATTGGCTTTTGGACTCCATTCTCCAATCTGATCCACGCCGAGCTGACTGCATGCTCTGATACTGCCAGGTATAAGTATAACTTTTCTCCCGTTATTGGCCTTGACAACAGTGGAGGTGTTCCCAGATATTTCTTCAAGTCTTGAAAGGCTTTTTCACATTCATCGTTCCACTCGAAAGTTTTTCGAAGTGTTTTGAAGAATAGTAAGCATCTATTTGTTGCTCGAGATACAAATATGTTTAGCACTGCAACTCGTCCTGTAAGACTCTGCACTTCTTTCTTTGTTATTGGAGATCGCAGTCCTAAAAGAGCTTTGATCTTTTTTGGATTCGCCGCAATGCCTCTTTAGTTGACGATGTACCCGAGGAACATTCCTTCTCATACTCCAAATGTGCACTTCGTTGGGTTGAGCTTCATCTGGTATTTATCCAGTTGATCAAAAGTCTGACTTAAATCAACTAGATGATCAGCAGCCTTCTTTCTTTTTGTTAACATATCATCGACATAGACTTCCATATTGCAACTGATTTGTTCGGCAAATACCTTGTTCATCAGCCGCTGGTATGTCGCTCCTGCATTTTTTAAACCAAAAGGCATAACATTATAACAATAAGTACCCCTAGGGGTAATAAAAGAAGTACTCTCCCTATCTTCAGGTTTCATCTTAATCTGGTTGTAGCCAGAGTAAGCATCCATGAAGCTGAGCAGCTCGTGCCCCGAGGTAGCATCCACTAACTGATCAATTCTGGGTAATGGAAAGTGATCCTTTGGGCAGGCCTTGTTGAGATCAGTGAAATCAACACACATTCTCCATTTGTTATTTTTCTTCTTTACCATCACCACATTTGCCAACCAGTCCGGGTACTTCACATCTTCAATGAATTGAGCTTTCTGGAGCTTGTCGACCTCCTCTTGAATAGCTTGATTCTTCTCGGGGCTAAATACCCTTCTTCTCTGCTTCACAGGCTTGACCTCCTTATTCACATTGAGCTCGTGACATAAGAAGTTTGGATCTATTCCTGGCATGTCCTCATGACTCCATGCAAAAGTTTTCTTCCTGTTTCTCAAGAAAATTATCAACTCCTGTTTTATTGAAGCATCCAACGTTGAACCTATCTGGGTTACGCGTTCAGGGTGCTCGTCGTCTAGAATAACATTTTCTGTAGATTCCACCACCTGTCCTTTTATAAGTTGGGATTCATCTCTGGGATCGAGAGTTTCAATCTCTGTATCTTCTTCCACCTGGTAGGTAGTAGTCTTTTTCCTTGATTCCTCAAGCTCCTCTTGCTCGGCAGATGAATAATAGCATTCTCGAGCTACTTTTTGATCACCTTTCACAACTCCTACTCCAAAGTTTGTTGGGAATTTTAAGCACTGATGTACTGTAGATGGAACTGCTTCGAACTTCTTCAAACCAACTCTTCCCATGATGATGTTGTAGGATGACTGCACATTCTTATCCATCACAAAGAAGCGTATTCTTTCTGTTCGACAAGCTGGCCAGGTTCCAATGAATATATCCAACTTGATCGTCCCAAGTGGAAAAACTTTCTCGCCCGCAAAACCCAGGAGGGGTCTGTGATACGGTTCCAATTGAGATAATTTCAGATTCAAGCTGTCAAAGCATGAATAGTACATGATGTCTGCCGAACTTCCATTGTCTACCAACACCCTTGAAATCACTACTTCCTTCATCCTCATTTTGATCACCAGAGGATCGTCGTGAGGATAAAGAACACCTGCCAGGTCATTTTTTAAAAAGCCAATGACCAGCTTCTCTTTGTTTACCTTCCTCGGACGATCGTCCTCGGCCAGATTTATTTGCTGAATATATGAACAAGCTTGAGCTTCTCCAAGGTAAGCCTTTCTTTCTGCAGTAAGGTCTCCTCCTCCTGCATCTCCTCCTGTAATGACATTACAATCAAATGACCCAAAACATATAGAAAATACCTCTCGTTCTGGCTGCCTTGGTTTCTTGGGAAGGTCGGGATCATCATCTTGATCATCTTCATGGTTTCTCTTCTTTTTCTCCTCTGCTCGACGAGGAGATCTAGACCTCTCTCTAGCTCGGTCGTTATTTTTTCTTTCACCTCCCCGATCAACATATTTTGCTAGCTTTCCTCTTCAGATGAGTGTTTCAATCTCGTTCTGAAGAGCTATGCAATTTTTGGTCATGTGACCATGATCTTTATGAAATTCGCAGTACTTATCCCTACTCCTCGAATCAGGGTCTGACCTCAGTTTCTTTGGCCATTTTACCTCCTCGTTGTTCTTGATTTCTTCCAATACATAATTAATACCCATTTTCAAAGGAGTATAATTATCGTACTTCTTCATGACTTCCCATTTATTCTTGGAATGTTTATCTCCACCATTGCTTTTATGCTCTTTCTTCTTAGATTTGTCGACTTCCACCTTGGTTTCTTTATCCATATTCTTCTTTGCAGCCATAGCCTCCTCGGCATTCATGATTTTGGCCGCTTTTGCCATCAACTCTGACATAGTTCTAGGTGGATCTTTCGCCAAGGTGTAATACAACTTATTAGGCAACAACCCACTCATCAAGGCGGTGATTGCTGTCTTCTCTTCGTAATCTATGACTTCCAGTTTCTCGTTATTGAAACTAGTTATGTAATCTCTAGTACTTTCACCAGCCTTTTGTCTAACACTTAACAAGTGTGCTACTCGTTTTACTGGCTTTGCTCCAAAATAGAAATTACCAAAAAACAGCTCGGCTAACTGAAAGAAAGTTGAAATCTTACCTCGAGGAAGGTTGTTGTACCATATCTGGGCAGATCCAGTAAGAGTTCCTGAGAATGCCCTGCATCTCATCTCGTCGGGGACAACATAGATGTCGGCAGCAGCTTGATATTGCTCTATGTGAAGAACAGGATCTGTCTTTCCATCATACTTAGGAGTCACTACAGGTGCTTTAAACTTTGATGGTGTAGGAAAATCCACAATGGCTTGTACAAAAGGTGTTCCTCGAACAAAAGTTCGTTGTAGGGGGTTCTTTGCCTTAGCCATTTCTCCCAATCTATCCTCCAACCGCTGGATGGAACCTTTCCACGCATCATTTCCTTCGTCGAGCTTATTAGTTCGAGCAATAGATCGTTCTGAAGTAGCCTCCTGAGATTTATCTTGACGAGCAACCGGTCGTGATTGTGCTGATCCTTCTCTTAGATCTGTTGGTTGTCGAAAACTCCTCGACATGGTCTTAGGTGGACTCATATTCCTCATAGGGCCTAATCGACTGAAAGAAGACACCCTACTCAGTCTTTCTAAAGCACTGGGTCCTTCTGGAGAGAGGGTGATATGTTGATCAGTATCTGTAGCCCTTATTGACAAAGTTCGCCCAGGTTGATAAGAGAAATCATCAGATTCCTCATTACGATATGACTCAGTACGCCTGGATCGTGAAGAAAGTAAATGAGTTTGCCTCTGACCACTTTGATGTCCTGAACGTGCAGGTGCACCGCCATGAAGGGTTTGTATGAGTTGCCTCATTGTTTCTTGCATGGCGGTTTGTCCTTGAGCCAGATTCGTCATGATCCCGGCTTGATCTGGAGGTGCAGAGGGATTCAGAGGATTTCCAGTATTTCCAGTGTTTCGATTGCTAGATTCTGGATTATTCGCCATTGATGATGAATGATTTTTGGTGAAAAACGATAGTAACAATCGTTCCCACAGACGGCGCCAATCTGTTGATGTAAAAAATTAGATCGCTCTAATTATTCAATCACAAATAAATAAAATGAGACAAAGATTTTTAAAGTGGTTCAGCCTTATATGAATGGCCTACGTCCACTGTTATGTTATTACTAAGTGTTTGGGAATTCTCGAGTACAAGTTCTATCAAGAAATTCCGGTCCCTTTGAATGAGGGTGATACAAGGTATTTATAGCCCTTAGGTTGTACATGAAAGGGTGTTACATTAAATGATACACATATGAAAGGGTAATACATTTAATGCAGCGTGTGCGTCAAGATAATAAGCATTCAGTGAATAGTTGAACTGTTGGTTATCTGGCAATCAATGCTGGGGCCGAGGTGCAGCTCGGACCGCCTTAGTTGCTCGTTGCTCAGGAGTTCCTCGGAGCGCTGGAGTACCTCGGAGTGCTAAAGTTCCTCGGTGTATCCTTGTTGCTCGGAGAGAACATGAGTTGGTCGGGTAGATGAACTTCCTCGTTGCTATTATGCCATGTAGATTGACACGTGTCTTCGTATTATTCGTCCATATCAGCATGTTAATTTTGGTATCAACAATAATAAACACCATTTAGAACAAAAAACAAACATAAATCAGGTTGTACTATTTTTTAATGTTATTAGTTTTTTAATGTTTTTTCTTTTAATAAATTAGGTTGCAATTTTTTTTTTTAGTTAACTTAAAAAATATTACTAATCAGGTTGTACTCTTTTTTAATATTTTTTTTAGTTAATGACATATTAATAACATATTTTATTAAATAAGGCCGGATAAAAAAAAATTAACTAAAAAACGCAACCAAATTTTATAAACAAATTTTATTAATAACAGATTAATAACAGATTTTATTAGGTTAACTAAAAAAAAAAACGCAACCTAATATTATTAACAGATTTTATTAAGTTAACTAAAAAAACGCAACCTAATTTTATTAACAGATTTTATTAAGTTAACTAAAAAAAAAAACGCAACCTAATTTTATTAACAGATTTTATTAATAACATATTTGATTAAGTTAACTACAAAAAACGCAACATAATTTATTAAAAGAAAAAACATAAAACAATTAACAACATTATATGGAAAAAAACAAACCTCTTGATTTTGAATATATTTGGATTAAAACCTCTTGATCTTGACTTTCCTTTTCCTATCCTCTTGAAGATTTTGTAAAAACACTTAAGAGAATGAGAGAAGAGAGAAAAACGACTGCCAGCCAACTTTGGGTATAAAGGGTAGGTAGGGTTTATTTTGAGTATAAAGAATAGAGGGGTGTTAATGGGTTTTTAATTTAAGGAATTTTGGGCCTAAAAATTTATACAGCATACTAATAAAAAATTTGGGCCTAAAAATTTATGTCAAATTTGGGGGCCCAAGGCGGTTGCCTCTTCGGCCTACCCCTTGGGCCGGCCTTTCATACAGGATAACGTAATAATCCAGTGTTGATATTGACATCAACCCCAAAAGGTGATAATAGTCATGTAATATACATATGTAGGAGATATAGAAGTGAACCTTTCCATCAACGATTTAACGTCGACCGAACTTCATATCCTCTTAAGGGAATCGCCAGATAGCAAGTCCACAAGACCATCTTTGGCAAAAATTCACCTACACATCGCTTTTGCTGATGGCTTTCTATCCGTCGTCAGCCTCGACTCTTCAACTTCATAGTATACATTGACATTTATTAACCTTAAAAATAACAAGAAATTCTATTTTTTTTAAAGTTTTTGCAAACTTGCAAAGATCAATACTCATGCATGTTTATATATCATTATCATCTCAAAATGTTGTCGAAAGTTTGGGTGTCGCGTTTTGCTTCAACATGTTCTATTAAATTGATCATAATAACGTATTTATACTTCACTATAGAGAAGATATCAAACATAGAAATCAAAACAAAAATAACAAGCCGGGTACAAATTAATAGCCAAAAGTACACCAACACCATTGGAAAAACTACACAAGCAGTTGCTATTCATAAATGTCGTAGAAAAATATATGCACTGGATGGACTCTCATAGAATGACGTAAACTACACGTCAATGGTTAAAAAATATGAAACCCTAATTTGAGACAGAGAATCAAAAGTTGTCTTATATTTCAAGAATGGGAAAAATTAAGTACAAATGAAAGTATATAGGGTATTTATATAGGTTGAATTACATGCTAATCAAGTAATTAACTAAAATGATTAAAATGATTAACTAAAAATAAAAGAATGTCTAATTAGTCCCAAACATGCTTGCAGGCTAATTAAGGAGAGAAAATACCTAAAAATAGAAATTAGAATTAAAAGGAAAATAACAATGGATTCCCATCACTCTCCACGACTTCAAAAAACTTATCTTCGAGCTAGGAGATGAATAGCCAAAAAATAAGAAAACCATCAAAGAGATATCCATTAGAAAGAAGAGCAGTCATCGGACACGTCCATTGTACCGGCTTGTATTAAATCAAGGGAGAATAGGATCACCATCCAAATATGGACGATCAACACAATCTTGGCACAAGATTCCCCTTATAAAACCCTTCAATGCTACGCTGTGAAAAACATCCACCAAGCGTATATCAAATGTCACCAAAAATGGGTTCACATACATGCCATCAATCACACCAACCAAGATCACCCTCTCTTTCCCGGTAGAGACAACTATCGATCCATCCGTATCAAAATCATTATCCCCATGCTCAAAGATTTGGAAGAAATCTCCCAAATCCAATATTTTTGAATCTCGAAAGTGGATGCAAGTCACTCAACCCTCCCCGATAAAAATGTTAAAAAAATCCCTAATACAGAACACAATTTCATCGCTTCTATCTTTGTCGCAATCAAGCGGTTTAGGAGGGGAGTTTTTATCATTCATTTGACCTGATTGGGTGAATGATGGGGAAATAATGATTAGGGTAAGCAACCAATCTTCAACAAACCACCGATAATCTTTAATTGAGCTTTGGGAGTTAATCGGGGTGGAGGCAAAATTTTCTTTATGTTTGGTTGAAAAATGGTTCGGGTACGGGCCCACCGGTTGCGGGTTTGGGGCGAAAGCTGGAGGGAGGTGATTTAGGGTTTCGTGTTGGATAGGGTTTTGGAGAGGAGTGAAGGGTGATTTTGTGGAAAAAAGTTGGAGAAGGTTTCAGATATTTTGTTGAGGTCTTGTGAAACTAGGGTTTGTTTTTTTATCATGTTCTTAAGTTTTTGAATCTCTTCATTAGGAGTCATCATTTTGGTTATGAGGCTAAAGTGAGAGTCAATGTTCTTGATGATATCTTGAAATTTTTCCCCCTATTCTTGATCACTTTTCTTTAATTTTTTAATCTCGTACAGTCATTGTTTGGATTTCTTTAGAGTCATCGAGAGAGTAGTGTACAATTTTGATAGTCTACACACACCGGTACACAAAAACACACAAATACACCAATGATTTAAGCGACACTCTCTTTTATACCAATTTCACGTAAACTACACTTCAATGGCTAAAAAGAAATACCAAACCCTAATTTGAGAGAGAGAATCAGAAGTTGTCTAATATTTCAAGAATGGGAAAAGTTAAGTACAAATGAGATTACATAAGGTATTTATATGGGATGAATTACTTGTTAATCAAGTAATTAGCTAAAATGACTAAAATGACCACCTAAAAAGAAAAGAATGCCTAATTGGTCCTAAACATGATTGGAGGCTAATTAAGGAGAGAAAATGCCTAAAAAGAACTAAAAATAGAAAATAGAAATAAAAGAAAAGAAAAAGAAAAATGGATTCCCATTATAAAATACCACAAGTTTCATTTCAGAGGTTATCAAAACCAAATACCCATCTTCATACTCATATGTTGCCTTTATAGTGATAAATCTTTCATCTTGCATTGGTGTTTCAGGTGAATGAGAGATCTTGACAATAGTATTTATTGTCATTGATTGCTTATGATTTATGAATGGTTTTCCCATAAACAATTTTTACCCAGTTATCTTTGTGAAACTCAGTTGGATCATATTTAAAGTTTATTATGGATGTGCTCCCATGAGGCGTCGATGTATTAATAGCAGGAAATAGGCATTGCATAATGTCAGTATTGTAATGTTTTTTATATGATAAAGAAATATTACGTTTTAAATGAGAAGTACTACAACGTGGCTTATGTGACATTACCTTATTACATAACTTGCATTAAGCATGTTGATAAGGAAACTACTCAAAAAAATCCCATACCTTAGAAGTCCATTTAAGGTGCCTTTTATACTTTTCATTGTCATCAGCATTTATAAATGCATAGTAACTGGCCATTGTCATGTACCTGCATATAAGCCGGAATATTATATACCTAATTAACTATAGTGTCTGTGAAATTTGTATAAATAGAAAACTAAATGAATTAACAAGTTTTTCTTCTATAAATATTCTCTGCATTACACCAATGAACAACATATGAATGAGCGAGAGAACGCCAACAACCCACAAGCATAGAACAAACAAAAACAACATTCACACATCGAGTATAAGATTTACACAAACACGATATATAAAGACTTCAAGATTTAAACAAACATGAATTATGCATGACTAATAATGATTCTGGTATGTGTAGAACCCAATATGATATGAAATGGAAAAGACCCGTTGGATAAAGTAAAGACAAGCACATAACAAGATGATAATAGTCAAACGACTAGTAATTGCTTCTTAAAAATTAAGATGGAGTTTAATTTATGTAAAAGAAATATAATAGTCTTCTGTCCCTACAATTAAAAAATTATTAGCGTTTCACTTAAGATTGAGAATAAAAAAATTAAAGTAATAAAGGTAAAGAGTGAGTCAGTGATGTTAACCACTATTGTCAAATATATTGGGGAAAAATGTACGATTTTATATTCTCAATCATATATAATATATAAGTTTATTGCAAAATGGAATATGTTATGAAGGGTGGAAGAGATAATATACAAACTTACTCACACTATCACACATATGGAAAATGTAATCAATAGATCCAACTGATTCCTCTCCCATATATGTTTGATATGGTGAATAAATTCTTCAAATTCAGCATTAAAACATCACTTTGTTTCATTCATTAATTTTATATACTTTACAAATAGTATGCACCGTGACATTGTATATGTTCACTAAATTCAACCATTAAACGAAAAATATAGTAACTTAAAATTATTGGTGCGAAGCCTACTATGATTGTATTTCACCAATTGTTTCATATACCAAGTAGTGACTTACGTTGTTAGTCATTGCACCATTAACATTCAACCAATAGCATAATTTCTCATTAATTAGTTGAGATTTCAATTTTTTTGCAAGATTTAATATAATAACCCTTCTCAGAGGAGAGGAGAGTGCAAATATGTAACTAGATTAACTATCATGCACAAATAATATTTCAACTCCAGGCCATGGAATTATATGCATCATAATAATAACATGAAGGAAAACACAAGAAGGAGCTTGACTACACCTCAGAATATAGCTCGAGACAATGAAAATAACAGGATTAGCAGATTAACATTCTCATCAAAATTAAGCGTAATAGAAAGTCAGAAAACAAAATGAGAAACGTCTGCCTTAATTGTGCTGCAATCACTTGGCTAGACAAACCTTAGTAACAGAGGCACCTTTAATTCGATAAAGAACCATAATCGCTTGACTAGATATCATTTTTTGATTGCATTTTCCAAAATTAACATACAGAACATACAAAGATATTCACACTCACACCCAATCATTTTATTATTTCGAATCCTAGAACTATATGTTTGGCTTGATTTCTTATCGCTCATTCAATGAACGAAAATGAACTAAATTAGTTATTTTTTTTGTCCCCAATTGTAGATCGGTTAGGGTTTTACCATTAGACAAAAAACTTACATATTTACACATACTAATATAAATGACAAAAACATACCTCAACAATATTATGGGTTCTTTGAATGAGAGAAGGGATTCTAACCAGCTATCTTCAATTCTCACATTTGAAGATTTTGGTTGAGGGGGGTAATCGAGGAGGTGTGAAAGAGAGGTGAGTATCTTTTTATTTGGGAGGGAATTAGAAATTAGACTAGTTTTCATTTAGGAGAGAAGCGTAGATGTCAAATTATAAATCGAAAACCTTATGAATTGTGAACCGTGAATTGAACAGTAAGAATAGGTATAAACGTAAAATATGTAGGAATAATATATATATAAAAAAGAGAACACATTAAGAATATATAATAAAACATATTATGACCTAAAATCAATTATAAGACATGATTTCATTAAAATATAACCAACAAAATGAACTTCCATGTCCAAATTATGACAAAATTCTAACAATACCACGACGTACAATATCGAAATTTAAACGCAATAATTTATTGTACAATATAATAACACAAACAAATATTAAACATAACATTATAAAAAATATGTTATAATAACAACACCACAAAATATAACTTATAAAATATTTACACTATATTTATTGTCTTTAATCGAATGAAAATCTACATCCCTCTTTCAATCAACTTTAAATAGGCTTGAAGAGAAGAAAAAATTGGTTGCAAACCTAAATAGAGGAAATTACAACTTCGAACAGGTTAGTAGAGAAGAAGAAAAGTGATGGTAATTTAGGTTTCGTTCTAATATGTGTTTCAGTATTTCTCTCTCGCAAAGGTAACTTTAGTTTGTACTAACTTCTTATTATTTTAATAATAAAATATTTTTTAGGGTTATTTTAAAAGGAACAAAAAATAGCACAAGCTTTAAGTCAGTTGAAAATACCCAACATTCTCCAAGAAACATGAATCACACCTGAATCGTGAATCACTGTGATTCATGATTCAGTCCCGAATTAGTCAATTCAACCCGAGTTTGGAGTCCCTCTGATTCTAGTCCCATTTCGTATCGATTAGTATGTGAATCGGATTGAATCGTACGAATGAAGAGCGAATCATAAGATTTTGACAACTATGGAGGGAAGTATTAGGATGAACAAATTCCACGCATACTCTTCATTAGTAAAAGAGTTAATATATATTTTTTTTCTATTTTTTTTATTTCAAAACTAAAACTACTAACGGTTATAGTAAATTGATAAGGGTAAATTATGGTGGAAATTAGTAGCGGTAAAATACTGTTAGTAATTAGAAAATTGGGTTGTTACCAATAGAATGTTTTGGTGTAGTGTTATATATATCATGGTACTTATATACATGAAAGGATGAACATATTAAGGCTCTTGCTTTGAAATGTACCATGAAGAGAGGAAAAAAGATTAACCTCACAATAGTTATGAAGTTGAGATCGTGATATTATTTGTGGTGATGCCTTCATTGAGGATTGTGATCGGAGTTGTGATTGAAAGTCATATGTCAACAATTGAAGCTATGGTGATACATTTGAATAAACATTTGTATTTCCTAGAACATAACAATTAGAATTCACAAATATTAGATATAACTTATAAAACTTAGAAATTTTACTCATATACCCAATTATTAATAAACGTTAACCTCCACGGATATATCATCCCGTGGAACACCGATCTCCCCAGTCTTTGGAGTTGCGATTCTAGAGCATCCATCTCATTATTTAAAAATTAACCCCGGTTCTTATACACTGAAATGAATCATTTTAGTAGAATGTGATCCAAATATCACTTGCACACCTGATTGAAATCAACTAGATAAAATCCATACCACCTTAACCGTAGTTTCAGTTCTCCTTTTCATAATGTTAGGGTTTTATTTTGGGCTACATGTTTGGGGATCTCCCTTTGTTCATTTTGGTTATCAATGAATACTAGTAACCCGGGTACACCAATGGGAAAGAAATCGCAAAACAAATAATTTCAGTAAAAAGAAGTATACACTGTAGTCCAAAAAATGAATATTGTACTCCATTTCTATTTTTTACTTGCCCCTTCATCTCGCTCAATTCAAATATATGAATAAACAATATAAAATATACCTGCAGTATGAAAAGTGTCAATAAAAGAGAACATATGTCTGCTTAAGTTATACGGTCAATCGTACATTAAGGAACAACATTATTCGAGAATTTGATATGTATATTGTTCATCTTCATCATAAGGAGGGAATTTAGGATGGATCATAATTTTCATTACCTTTTAACGTGTTAGAATTAAGGATGGAACTGATATTTGGTCATAAGAATGATGGAACTAAAGATGGGTAATAAACTACAGTGGCATAAGGCTCTTAGTTCTTAGCAAAAAGGATAACAAGTCTCACATTTCAATACAAATATCATCTGCAGTTGAAGTATTAATGTGAAGTTTACACATTTATTTTTAAGATAATGTGGTATATTTGCTAACCTTATGTTCATTTATGTGATATAGACTTCTATTAAATTGATGTATCATATATTAAACTTCCAGCCTAGTATCAAGTACTTTAGAAATAGAGAAAGAAACATTTCCATCCCATATATGAAAATTAATAAAAGCGATGTAACACGTAAAACCAAAGGGGCCTATCTTGGCAAAGTAATTTCCAAATCATAGGAAATGCTCTTCGTATTGGAATAGGCTAACTAATAAATGTACTCATTAGAATTGTGGATCATTTCAATAAGAGACAATTCAATAAATTATTAATCCAAAAAACTATAAGGATAATTTCATTATTTCCAATAAGATAGGATATTAGTTGACTATAATTGAAATGTAGCAACTCTTTCAATAGGTGACATGGACGTCATTCCAAGATAAACTTTCTGCTCAAATACAAAATAAATAATAGACAAAGGTTTTTGGTGCAAAACAAATGCAAATTCACTACAATGGGTTAGGGTTCTTATGGGCGACCGATTGAGAGAGAGTCAGGAAAACTAAAAAATTAATGGGTTAAAAAACCCTCTCAACAAAAGTAATGAAAATGAATTTTCAAAAACAAAACAAAATAGGTTGTTATTTCTCATTAACACATGCTAATGGCCACCTTTTTCTATTTTTCGCAACACGTAAACATGTGATGCGATGCATCAGATGTACCATGCATTTTCTCATGTTGTAGAAGCAGTAGTTGTAGTATTATTAGTTTCATAGGCTAAAATAATAGAGCACACTAAATTACATTTATTTGGCAAGGGATTTAATTGCAAATGACTCAACAGGGGAAAAAGTCATGCATTCATTTGATTGTTGAGCTTATTTTGGGAATAGAAACTTGGCCTTTTGTCCTAATTCCACTAAGTTCTTGTGCAAATCTAAAAGAGAGATTTCCTTTGGAAATTACTGAAAAATTCAAATGTAATTAGTTCAAACTAAAAAATTAATCCAAACATAGGTTTGAAAAATGGTGGACTCTACATTCAAAACAATAGCTTATCAGTATATATTGCATACAATTTTAATTGGCAACTCAATGCATCGTTCAAAAGAAAATGCTATCAAAATTACATTACATTTACATTATGAAGCTATAACGATATCACCACAATATAAATGGAAGCATAAAAACATATAGGCATTGATCTCATCGACAAAAACATAAAGACCACTCTTAAGTAGTTCTCTAGAGAATTTACTCAATCAAACGTCGAGAAAGGTAATGATTCACCAAATTAGCAAATATTTTACTAATATCGCCATTATTAACTCATGAATCTTCTCCAAACATCAACAATATAAAAACATATTAATAATCACTTTTTGTAAGATAAAAAATGTAATATTTAATCACCCCATCAAAATTAAATCAAATAATTAAAATAATTAAAAGAAAACTAGAGTAAATAGTTCACTTCATTTATAAAAAAACTAATATATACAATTGCCGGAGTTTTGGCCCCTTAATTCATTGTTAGTACTTACTGTCTCATTCATGTCATGTGCTTTATCGTTATTTTGGATACATACTTACAAACCTAATACATCTTTCACTATATATATATATATATATATATATATGTTATGCTCTGAGGCATTTACTCAAATACACAAATAGGGAAAGTAACAATTTACCAAATATGTATATGCTCATGTCATCTTACCATAAAAAATTGTGAATAATAAAATAAAAATTTCATCTCACCTACTAGTTAGATAGTAGAACACAAAGAATTAACTTTCTATTCAGTTTCTTATTTATTTTCATTGTCTGCAAACATATGAATTGCATTCCATTATATATAATATGAATAGAACAACACAAACACACACACACACACACACACACACACACACACACACACACACATATATATATATATATATATATATATATATATATATATACATGCAAAAGGTAAACAAATACCAAGCTAGAGTCAGACCCAGTGGAAAGACCAACACAAAACGACTGTGCATGTGTGTGTGTGAGATAGATAGATAGATAGATGGAGATAGAGATAGAGAGAGAGGGGGGAGAGATACATGTCGCGATGTGTGTGCTAACGAGGGTCGTTCCACGACGAGAGGGAAAGTGAGGGGAAGAGAGGGGGAAATTAACGTCAGGATGAACAGAGAGAGAGAGATAGGCAAAAAAAAGGCAGCCCAGGGAAGAAGAGAGATAGGGAGATGGGGTTAGGGTTATTTACTTGGTACTTTTAAATATTTTAAATACATAATATAAATTAAAATATATGTTTCATAAAAATGTTTTATTGACCAAAGTTACTAATTTTTTCGCTACACAGGTGTGGGTACCCGGACATTAGTGCTATAGGCCTGGACGAGTAGCCCAGCCCTAGCGGCCCAAAGTCCAGGCCCCTCATCTTTTGTATTGATCCAATTTCCCCACGATCCCATGAAGGGAAGTTATAGGGGAGCACGATCCCATGAAGGGAAGTTATAGGGAAGATGGCTAATATGGAGGAACCCATCATCTCCACTAACTAACATACAAATATATAAATTAAACCCTAGGTCCGGGGCAAAGGACAAGTTGTATTCTCTGTACTCATTCTCCAGAATATTGACAAATAATACTGACTGCACCACCGTGGACGTAGGCACATCTTTGCTGAACCACGTACATCCGTTTTTGTGTGATTGGCGTTTTATTTTCTTTGTTCTTTCTTGGTCATTACTTATCTCATATTTATTTGTGTTGCATAATCATTGTCTCCACAATTGGCGCCATCTGTGGGAAATGTTCATCTTTCCCTGAGAAGAGCCCACGCCAAGAAAAGAATCTAAGATGTCTGGTCATAGCAGGAACGCTCCTCAAGCAGGAGATATTCAAGAGACACCTGCTCCTCGCAGGATTAGGTCTGAAGTCCGACGTTCAGATCGTGGGGCTCGCTCGGAAAGGCCAGCCTCAGAAGAAGGTCAAGGACCAACAGGGTCCACGCAGATATCCAGATTGATTGATGCATATGAGGCAAGACTCCACGAGCAGAGGGAGTCTTCTCGCAGATACGAGGCTGAGAATGCTCGCTTGAAAAGAAGACTGGAAAGACTGGATAAGGAACTACGTCCTGATACCAGGAGACACCCCTATCGCACTCCTAGCCCTCAGGCGACCAAATCTCGTAGCCGAGGAAGGAGCCCTAGGCGGGAATATCAAGGGGTCGAAGGTGGCGACTCAGACGACGACCTCCGCGAACAACTAAGAAGAGCTCACCGCTACCAGAGCCCTGCTCGCAGCAACGAGAACATACGGAACCTGGTCCGCAGAGAAATGGATCAACATCCAGCTCACCGCGACACCAGGTCGACCAGAGAACTCGCCAGGAGAGCCCTCAAGACCCAGATGAAGTCACCCATCACGAGGGAAATTGAAGAGGAAGAGGCTCCCAAGAAATTTGCCATTCCAAGGTTCAAGATTTACGACGGGAAGACTGATCCCATTGATCATGTCAGGCAGTACCGGCAGGCCATGACCCTCTGGAATCATCGGGACGCACTGATGGGCCGTATTTTCCCCTCGAGCCTCCATGACGTGGCCCAGAAATGGTTCGAAAAACTCCCTCACCGATCCATCAGAAATTTCAAATCCCTGGCCGAGCTCTTTACGGCCCGGTTCATCACCAGCAGATCCCATCCCAAAAGGATGGATGATCTATTAACCATGAAGAAAACGCCTCAAGAAACACTCCGAGACTATGCGAAGAGGTACTGGGAGTTATTCAACGAGATCGAGGACTGCGCGGAAGAGGTGGCAGTGGCTTCCTTCAAAATTGGGTTACCTAGCTCTTCCCTCCTTTACCAGTCCTTGACGAAGAAGGAAGCTGTGACCATTAACGACCTGATGGCCCGGATTGAGAAATACGCAAAGATGGAAGATGTCACCCGCCTTAATGTAGGAGAAAACGGTCGAGCCAAGCTCACTACCAAGGGAAGTGAGAAAGTTGAGAACCAGAAGAAAGGAGGAAAGAGTGGCGGAAAGAATGGCTCCCGAAACGGAGGGAACCCTGACGTAACACAATCGTTCCAGGCGGTCAACACCGTCTTCAAAGAGCCAATTTACAAAATTCTCGCGAAGATCAAGGATGTGCCGTTCATCAAATGGCCCCGAAAAATGGGAGGAGACCCCTTGAAAAGAAACAATGCATTAAGATGCGCTTTCCACAAAGAGGGAGGGCATAAGATCGAGCACTGCAAGGCTCTTAAGTCCCACCTCGAGGAGTTGGCCCAGTTTGGACATTTGAATGACTTTGTGGAAAAGAAGGTAGAGAAAGTGGCTACCCACAGAGAGGCGAAACCCGACAACGTGCTGGAGGATGATGCCGAACATGAATTCGCAGTAATCCACGGAGTATCTGACGTCAAGCAAATACAAGGGAACTCAGCTCGAATGGAGGTAAAAAAATTGACAGCGGTAATGCAAGCTTTTCAGATTGATCCAGCAAAATCACTGTCGGGAAAACATCGGCGAGCAGGGGACATCAACTACAACAAGCATATTGTTTTCCCGGATGAAGACCTAGTGGGAGTAAGGACCCCACATCATGATGCCTTGGTCATTACACTCAGGAAAGCCAACTTTGACATCGACAGGCTGCTCGTCGATCAAGGAAGCTCATCCGAAGTAATGTACATCGACCTGTTCAGGAAATTGAAGTTGAGCGTTACCGACCTAAAGGGAGCTACTGTCCCTCTGGTCGGCTTCGTTGGAAAAATAACCATGCCCCTGGGCAAAATAGTACTGCCAGTGCGCGCTGGAAATGTTTCCAAGATGATCGAGTTTTTGGTGGTCGACATTGATTCACCGTATCAGGCCATCCTCGGCAGGGGATGGCTTCATGCGATGAAGGCAGTCTCCTCGAACTACCATCAGAAGCTCAAATATGTTACCGAACGAGGAGTAATGGAGATACACGGCGACCAGGCTATGGCAAGGAAGTGCTTCATAGCGGCCATCCGACCAAAGCCAGAGAAAAAAGCCGATCAACCCAGCGAGAAAGTGGAGGAAGGTGCAATTCCTTCCAAATAACAATTAAAATATGGAAGGCCTGGAGTGGAAGAGACCAGGCTCCTCCCCTCCGAGCATGTCATCGAGGACCTGGTAGAAGTGGCGACTAGCGAAGGCGACAATAGCAGAGTCTTCCTGATCGGAGCGTCACTCACCGAGCAAGAGCAAAAGGAGTTGTCAACCTTACTCAGAAGCAACATAGATGTTTTCGCTTGGGAACCTTATGAGCTGCCAGGAATCGATCCCAATATGGTCTGCCACCAGTTGCACGTCGATCCCATATTCAAGCCGATAACGCAGAAGGCACGACGAACTGCTCCCGAGAAGGCCAGTGCAATAGAAAAAGAAGTCGAAAAACTGCTGGATGCAGGATCCATACGGGAAGTGCAATTCCCCAAATGGTTATCCAACCCAGTGGTAGTTCCGAAAAGCAATGGAAAGTGGAGAGTTTTCATAGACTTCACTGACCTCAACAAAGCCTACCCCAAGGATAGCTTCCCTCTTCCAAAAATAGACCAACTAGTAGACGCCACCGCAGCTCACGAACGAATGAGTTTCCTGGACGCGTACTCAGGATATCACCAGATTCCCTTGTATGCCCCAGATCAGGACAAAACGGAGTTTATCACGACGGTTGGTTTATATTGTTACAAGGTCATGCCTTTTGGGCTCAAAAATGCAGGGGCAACCTATCAGCGGCTAGTTACTAAAATGTTCAAGAATCAAATGGGAGACACAATGGAGGTCTACATCGACGACATGCTCGTCAAGAGCAAGGAGAAGGAGAATCACCTCTCGGACCTGTCAAGTACCTTCGAAATCCTCAGGAAGTACCGAATGAAACTTAATGCGAGCAAGTGTTCCTTCGGTGTCCAATCAGGGAAGTTTCTTGGGTATTTGGTAAGCAAGTGAGGCATAGAGGCTAATCCGGACCAGATTGATGCAATCAACAGAGTGCAACCTCCTCGCAAAATCCGGGATGTACAGAAGCTCACTGGAATGCTCGCTGCTCTAAATCGTTTCATTTCTAAATCCTCCGAGAGATGCAAGCCTTTCTTCCAACTCTTAAAGGGAAGCAAAACAGTAGAGTGGAGCCCAGATTGCTCGCGAGCATTGGACGAGCTCAAGTCCTACCTAAGCACTCCACCACTACTTGTCATACCACAGCAAATGGACTCTTTGTACCTCTACCTCTCTGTATCCAGTCATACTGTCATCTCGGCGCTAATGTACGAAGTTACAAGAATCCAACATCCCGTCTATTACGCGAGCAAAACCTTATTACATGCCGAGCAGCGCTACCTACCATTGGAAAAGCTCGCATTCGCCCTAGTAATAGCCTCGAGAAAGCTGAAGCATTACTTCGAAGCTCATACGATCATCGTCCTTACATCACACCCCCTCAAGGCTGTCCTAAGGAAGGCGGATTTGTCAGGCAGACTATCTAAATGGTCAGTCGAGCTTGGCCGGTTTGACATCCAATTTCAACCAAGGACAACTATCAAGGGTCACATCCTTGCTGATTTCATAGCTGAATTCACAAGCGAAGAACCCTCCGACCAGCCTAAGCCAACAGAGCAAAACAACCAAGCTACAGTGGAAAGCTGGAAACTATTCGTTGATGGAGCCTCCAACTCAAAGGGGGTAGGGGTAGGAATTGTTCTCATCACTCCAGAAAACACAGTCCTTGAGCAAGGAATCAGGCTGGGATTTGCAGCCTCCAACAACGAAGCAGAATACGAAGCCCTAATAGCAGGTCTCCAAAAAGCGCAAACTCTGGGAGCAAAGCGTTTGCAAGTATTCGGCGATTCGCAACTAGTTTCCAACCAGATAAGTGGATATTATAACGCAAAGGATGAAAGAATGGCAGCCTACCTCTCCTTGGTGAAAAACTTAATGACGAGCTTTGAAGAGATCAACATCCAGTAGTTTCCCAGGGGGCAAAACAGCCACGCTGATGCGTTAGCAGCCCTGAGTTCGACAGTTGATTTTAGCCTTAAAAGGGTTATCCCTATCGATTTCCTCAGTTGCCCAACCATTTACCCCAACTGCAAGCTGCCAAACACGGAACCAATACTCCAATTGGAATCAGACCCCAGCTGGATGGATCCCTTGAAGGACTATTTAAAGGATGGAACGCTTCCAGAGGACAAGAGAACTGCCCACCAGATAAGGGTCAAAGCTGCTCGCTTTCACTTATCCACAGGAGGCGACTTGTATAAAAGATCTTTCTCTGGTCCCTACCTTAGATGCGTCCACCCAGGCGATGTCAAGGCAGTGCTTCACGAGCTTCACGAAGGAATCTGTGGAAGTCATGTCGGAGGAAGGTCTCTAGCCTTTCGAGCAATGAAGGAAGGATATTGGTGGACATACATGCAAAAGGACTCCGCAGTATATGTCCGCAATTGCCTGAAATGACAACTTCACGCTCCTATGGTCCACCAGGCCGCCAGCGAATTAAAATCCCTGACCAGCCCCTGACCTTTCGCCCAATGGGGAATGGACATCGTGGGACCACTGCCCACCGCTGCCGGCAATCGCAAATACCTGTTGGTTGCAACTGACTGCTTTACCAAGTGGATCGAGGCAGAACCACTGGCGAACATCCGAGATGCTGACATGATAAGGTTCGTATGGAGGAATATAATCACTCGATTCAGAATCCCCAGAAACATCATCACTGACAATGGAACACAGTTCGAGAGTGTCCCTTTTCAGGACTTCTGCAACAAACACGGGATCAGGCACCACTTCAGCTCGGTAGCCTACCCTCAAAGCAACGGACAAGCTGAAGCTTCCAACAAAATAGTGATCACTGGTTTGAAGAAGCGGTTAGAGCGAGCCAAAGGTGCATGGGCAACCGAGCTACCGCATATCCTATGGGCATACAGAACGACTCCTAGGCGAGCAACAGGAGAAACGCCATTCTCACTAACATATGGTATGGAGGCAATCATCTCACTAGAAGCGGGATTGCCAACAATGAGATCCGACCTTGTCAAACAAGGCCAGAATGATGAGGCTTTGCTCGCTGAACTCGACCTGGCCAACGAGCGCAGGGATCTTGCCCTAGTGAAACTAGCGAGCTATCAGCAACAGCTCGCGAAGCACTACAGCAAAAGGGTCAACCCGAGGAGATCCAAAGTTGGGGACTATGTTCTAAGAAAGGTCCTGGGCAACACAGTGAAGCCATCAGACGGTAAGCTGGGCCCAAACTGGGAAGGACCTTATAAGATACCCCTGCAAGGTGCCTATCATTTGGAAACGATGGAGGGCAGGGAGATACCACGAGCATGGAACGCAGCTAATCTCAAGAAATTCTATTTTTAGGAATTCTATTGTTAAATCTTTTATTGTATTCGTTATGTGAAAGGACAGTTCATTTCCCATTTCACTAATGAAAATATCTCAGTTGATCACTCTCTAATTAGTAACAGTTATATTTTATTACACATCCCTTCCAAATCACAGGCATAATGGTCGACATAGCAGGGGAACACCCCTCCTCAGGTCATCGTCATGAAGCACGACAGACCTCTTAGTATTGCCCCTGGCAATATATGAAGCCCTACAGAGTATTCTTAGGCATCAAACCTACTTTGGTTAAACAAAATCCTGGTCGGATGAAGACATCCAATACCAGGTGTGTCCTCGCCAATTGCCCTACTTAGGCCTAAGGGAGTGTGACGACACAACCTAAAAGGTAAAGTGAGGGCACAATGGTATTCTTGCATTATACTGGACTGGGGGGACACTCGCATGACAAAATAAAAAGGATTATGAAGCAGCGAAAATATAAAAAGATTGGATGAACACGTTTAGTCGGCAAAATTGCCCAAAATGCGAACTTTTCGTTAATCCTTTATATTTACAAACAATGATAATACATGTTTAGTCGGCGAAGCTCGCCCAAAGCATTTACATTATCAAAAAGAAAAAGAATAACAAAATCTCAAGGAGGTGGAAGCCTCCGAGCAAGATAATCAGCAACTTTAGCTATCCTTCCATCATCAGGAGCGGGGGCTAGCTCTTCCACGACCTCATTTGCATCCAAGTCCAATAGTTGCCGGGGAATAGCATCAATGGGGATCCATCGATCATCCATCCTGAATGGATTGGGCATCATAGTGGAGGAAGACATCTCGTGTCGATACCATAACACCGAGTTCCTCGGGACCTGCAGCTCTCTCAGGGCACTCAACCACCCTCTGATGAAAGAAAGTTCTTCGAACTCTGATAGTATCATGGGAGCATCCAGCCAGCCCTGATCGTAGCCATCAGACCACACTTGGCGAGGGACCTTCTTGAATAGATGCCGTAGTCGGGAAATGTCCCTCTGGAGCCCAGCAGTAATTACATAAGCTCGTCGAACATCGTCGCGCAGCTCCCCAATCTTCCTATCACGCTGTTCGACGGCTTCCCTGTTCCTACCCCTGGCACTCCTGCCAGCACGGGGGAGGGGAGGCCGAGCAGCTCGCGATGAAGAAGATCCTTGCAGGACTATTGGAATGGTGCTCGGCGAATGATCCTTAAGCTTCGAGACCTCCCGCCTCAGGTCTTCGTTCTCCTGCTGCAGGAACTCCCCAACTTGGTTAATCTCGGTGGCCTCTAGTAACTTTGCTCTCAGTGCACTAACTTCTTCTTGTACTGAGGCACCGATTTCTTCCATTTCCTGGAGCCTATCCTTCAGCTTAGCCACCAGCTCGGATTGCTCCTTATATTTTTGATTCCTAGACCTAAGTAACTTACAAAGTCTAACAAAGGCCTGGCGAACAGCAGGGCTTGCATTAGGACTAAGAGTCCTACCCAGTTGGGAGGTAGCAGGAATATAGTCATCAACATCAACCAACTACAAGTAAGAGAAAGAGATTAGCATAAACAAAAATGAAGTCTTTTCATTAATAAGGAACGAGGTTACATCAGATTGAAAAAGAAAAAATTACAAAGCAGCCCTATCAATTAGCAACCTCGGGTGGCCCAGAGGTGGATGGTCCCTTGTCCTTATCAGCATCAGCAGGGGCATTACCCTCGGCAGGGGTGTCCTCTGTCCTCTCAACCAAAGGAGCGTCAGCAGGAGTCGCCTGAGAGACAGGATCAGAGCCTTCAGCAGTTGGGGCAGGGTCCTCATCTACGACTGGCCTCGACCCTGGATCGTGCTCGTCAAAGAGTGGGGATGCAACGTCCACCCCAGCAGCCACGAGAGCCTTATTCCACCCTTTCTTGAAGTTCAGACGGCTGATATAGCCTATCTGAACTTCAGCGTCCTCATACGCAGCAGCCTAGCCAGAGTTGTACGAGTCCTCCTTAAGGGAGGCTGCCTGGGCTTTCTCCGCCTCCAGTTGCTCGGCCAGAACCCGTTCTTCTCTGCAAGGTCCAGCTTTCTCGTGCACACAGATCATAAGCCTTCCTCAACTCGCCCAGCTCCCTGACCGCATCATCTCTCTCGCGAGCAGAATTGACAAGGTCCAGGTCAGATGAAACTCGAGCTGCATCAGCAGCCTTCAGGTCGGCCTTCAGCTGAGAGCCCCTGGCTTCCAGAGCAGATTTTTGCTATTCCAGCTCACCATTCCTCCTCACCAACTCATCGTGAGAGCGATAGAGCATAACGAAGTCGGTCACAAACTGCAAAGAATAAAGAAGAAATCAAGAAGAAGAAACCATCAAGACTTGTTAAAAGAAATTGAGAATTAGAAGAGAACTTTACCAAGGCAAGCCTCTGGATAGCTTGCAGAGCCAGTTGATCGAACCCCAATGCCCTTTGGCGATCCGCAGGAAGGATTGCTCTCTCAAGCAGCGCAGGGGCTAGCTGAGGAGAAGTGGCCACCGAAGCCCCCTCAGGCAAGACAGATACTGGGACCAGGGCTTGACCTGTTTTGGTCCTCGATTCCATCTTCCTCCTCTCCTCCTCCTTTTTCCTCTCCCTCTCTCTCGCCTACTCCTCCTCTCTCCTCTTCTTCTCTTGCTCCTGAGAAGAAGGCCGAGAACCAGTAGCTATGACCCCAGGTGCAGACTTCAGTTTCTTGGACCTCTATGCAAGGAGCACGTCATCATCATCGTCATCATCTCTGATCAAATTCTTCCTGGGAGGCATCTCTTCACCAGAACTGTTGGAAGTGCTCGACGATCCTTGAGCTTCAGAATTCTCCTCAGAATTAGAAGAACTGCTACCAACAGATCTCCCTCCACCAAGATTACCGACAGGCTCACTTTCAGAGCTCCTCTCCTCTTCGTCCAACTGGATTAGCTCGGTAGTAGTCTCTTCGAGGGAAGCAAACTCTGGAACACTATCCACAGGTCGTGCTATGAAGTTGGAGCCTACGTTCTTATACTCTAATAAGAAAGCGGCAGATCTGGGATGCTCGCCGTCACCCAAAGGCTCTCTGATGTTCCAAGCTTTAACCAACTCAGAAATTCGGACCTCGCTAAGAGCAGGCTCCACGTTCCTTGACCTCGCTGTAAAAGAAAATGAAGAAAGGAGTTAGAAAAGTCATAAGTCAGTAGATATTGAAGCGACAGTACAAATATCTACCTATATATTCTTCCCCATAAAAGGGAACAGTGAATCTTTCATACCTTGACCCTTCAGATTGGGGAGAGAACTGCCAATTCCTAACAAAAAAACCTTCCTGCCAGTAATCCTTATGGGAATTAGGTAGATTTACTATCAATACCCTATCAGGGCTCCTAGCTTTGAGGTACAGGACACCTGAACTAGTTCGAGAGAAGGAGTAACAAAAGCAGACCTCGGCAAGCCCTAACCTTGTGCCATATAATTGATTTATCCTATGCATGCTGTTCACTATTTTCCATACATTGGGCGAACATTGTGCAGGTACAATACTAAAATAGCTAAAGAAATGCAAAAACAGATCATTAGGGGGAAAAGTAAGTCCCCCCTGGGAAAGCAACAAAGCATGAATCCAGTGGGCATCCTCTATATCCCTAACGTTCCTAGGAGGCGAGGCACAATACTCAATATCTACCCACTCAGGAATGTTGTAGAATTTTCTAAATTCCGAGATTGACCTATTTCCAATCTTTGCCATTGGAAAATACAAGAAAAGCTACAAACCAAAGAGAAAATGCAAAGGGCACGAAAAACTTACAAGACAGAAGATCAGGTCAAATGACGAAGAAGCAACGAGAATGGAGATCGAAAGTAGAAGGTACGAAGCGCAAGAGTTCTCAGAAGATAGAAGAGTGCTGGAAAAGCTGAAACGACGAAAAGAAATGAGCCTTATTCCAACAAACCTTCAAAATCTAATCATATCGCACAGTAAGCGAAGCGGCTGCCGCCAGAAATCGACTCTACAGCTCCCGAGGAATTGCAACACGGCTATTATGGCTAATTATTTAAATCTGTTGGTCCCACATGCATGGCACAACAAATTTAGGGGCAATTGTGGGTACCCGGACATTAGTGCTATAGGCCTGGACGAGTGGCCCAACCCTAGCGGCCCAAAGTCCAGGCCCCTCGTCTTTTTTATTGATCCAATTTCCCCACGATCCCATGAAGGTAAGTTATAGGGGAGCACGATCCCATGAAGGGAAGTTATAGGGAAGATGGCTAATATGGAGGAACCCATCATCTCCACTAACTAACATACACATATATAAATTAAACCCTAGGTCCGGGGCAAAGGACAAGTTGTATTCTCTGTACTCATTCTCCAGAATATTGAGAAATAATACTGACTGCACCACCGTGGACGTAGGCACATCTTTGCTGAACCACGTACATCCGTTGTTGTGTGATTGGCGTTTTATTTTATTTGTTCTTTCTTGGTCATTACTTCTCTCATATTTATTTGTGTTGAATAATCATTGTCTCCCCAACAGGCTTTTGCCACCAAAAGTAATCTGACATTTGGAAACATAATTGGATGTTGCCAAAACATTAAATAAATTCCCTCCCACATTTCATTTGTTCCTGCTCAAAAGTTTATTTTTCTCAACAAAATTCATTCTATATTTCTAAAAGTAAAATGTAAGATTATCATTTGGGAACAGGAAAGATATTCTATCACAGAAGGATTATTTTTGGCAGAAAAAATGGACTATGTTGCTAAATATTATTGCAAATTTGGAAATTTCTTATAGTGTAAAGGATGAAGTTATAGTTACATTTGTAGTCCTTTTATTTAACATAGAACAAAATATATCAGAAAAATAATGATATACCAAACTAATTAGCAACTTAAAATTGTCACCATAATAAGTATTAAAACATTATGCATGAAATAAGAAAACATGTAATATACCAAAGTAATTATAAACACTGAACTATTACCGAATAATCATTCTTCAATGTGAAAGATATTGAGCTTATTGGGTTGCTAATGTAAGGTTATTCGTATTTTGCAAAAATTAAATTAAAGCTAACAAATTAAGATTTTGATAGATACATTTAGATAATGTTTCTAGTCAAAATGAGAATTAAGAATGAAACTCAAATAAAAATTTAAGGCTATGTCAAAATAGCAATTTATTTAAGAAACATAGTCATGAAAAAATGAATCAACATTAAGAATGCGCGATTTCATGGAATGATTCGTATAGTAATCATCCACAAATTCAAATCTTAATAAATTTTTATCTTAATTAATAATTAAGTATTCAAGTTTCAATTCAAATCGATCACACACGGTTCAAATACGCATGCAAAGCAAATGAGGAGAAATACTTAAAAAGGGAAAAATGTATATTCAAGACTATAGATTAATTGAAAGACATAGTCCATTTACAAACTACTTAAACCCACTAAGTGTGATGCGCAGAGTCTTCAACTTCTTCTACAGAACACGACCCAATCTAGAGTCGACAACATTTAGTTATATTCCCTCAGTATACACAGACCATTCTTTGTCATATTTAGTAGTGAAACCTCTATTCAACAAGCCAGTCATAGAGAATGAACTCCACAAGGGTTTATGAAAGGTATTTTGAAACTAGGGTTTCATAAATATCTGAAATCACATATAGGGATGAAAGATCTGTGAATTTAAAAGTGGTTTATAAAAACCAAAAGTGAAAAACTTTAGAATCGGTAGGCACAAATAGTTTTCGCCAAAATTCTACTAAATTTCTAAACAAACATGTTTTTCTAACAAAATCATGAATTTTGAGGAGGAGGGACCATTCGAAAGAAACTAGACCTCATTTGAATGAAAACTACAATTTTGTTTGAATTACATCAATGTTCTTTCTAACGAAATCCCATTCTTGTTTGAACGGCCTTCTAACGAGCTTCAAATGACCAACCTCTATTAAGGTATGGATATCTAGTTTGAAGTTTATTTGGTGGTGGTTTAACTGATATTCCTATCTCGTTTGAACGAGATCCATTCTTATTTGAAGGACACCGAAAAACGTTTTATGATTTTAAAATACATTCATAAAAATTCAAGAATTTTAAAAACTCTCATCCTAAAATATGATTCATATAAATTCATGAAAGCCACAAAAGTCTATACCTCCATAATCTGTCGGTGTGCCTTTTGACTTAGATATTTTGGTGTTCAGTTTGAGGTTTCTCTTTGTAATTGGATATGCCAAAACTAAGAAATGCCTAGATTATGAGAAATCGTAAATGTTTGCTCTTACAAATCACCCCATTTGGCTATTTTAGTATGAAAACAAAACTAAAATCAAAATTATAATAAAACCCCTTAAGACAATGATTCCTAATGCATACACCCCAACTTAGGATCATCCTAAACACCTTCACAGGTACCTAACACTCATGCATCCACCATAAACCCTAAGTCGAACTCTAAGAACCGATATTGAGGTTTTCGATCACTCTTAGGCCTCATTTAACTCCGGTGAACTCTATCTCTTGAGCGAAAACTCTTAGGCCTCATTTAAGGGCTTTTCACACCATTATTGCACCACCATAACCACCGTTGGGTAGATCAGAAGGAGAGGAACACCACCGTACCACCATTCTATAGAAATTCAAACCTACATATAGAAACAAGTATCTATCTTTTTGAATTATGAGTAGATATACCATCCATGCTAGTGTAGGATGGAGTACCTTTCAAATTTCATGAATTTTGGCCTTAATTTGGAAGATATAAATTATGTTCTTAGGTCGGAATTGTGATAGGCTTATTCCCTAATACATATAGAACGAATTTGATGAATTAGTGTAATGATATTGTGAAGAAATATGGAATCTTGTTGAAGCTTTTGAACAAAAATGATAAACTAGGGTTTTTGAAAATTAATTTTAAATTAATTATATTTAAAGATGTTCTTTGATGATTTAATGGTTTTTTCATATTTAAAATCATTTATACCTATTACTATGATATTTGAGACCTTTGGTTGGGAGTTTGGGATTGTGTAATGGTGGTTTAGAGGACTAAAAATGGTTAACCCCATAACCGTTAAAATGGATAAGATGAGAAATCTAGAAAGCGAATCTATTCATCTCCCTAGTCAAATCGATTTGGGAGGTGAATATTCGGTTTTCCCAAATTTTGACTCCTTCCCCCTTCTTTCTTAGATCTTATGGGAAACGATTCAATTAGCTTTTGAAGTGGTTTTAAAAGACAATGGGAGGTAATTTTATTACTAGTAGGATAAAGTTGGGATTGAGATTTAGTCACATGAGGAGAATTTAAAGTTAAAGTTATTTAGGTTTAGTTGGGTAATAAAACCAAATTCTAAAGAGGATATTGTGTCAAGAAATATTAAACGCATGAAATAGACCATTACGTTACGAGTGAGGTATCTGCTGAATTAACTTAAGGTACAATTGATAACCTTCCGAGTATTAGGAAACATTCGGGATTATATGACGAGAAGTATTACGATAAAATAATGATACGTAGAATATTCAAGAGTTATTATACTACGTATTGGATATATCATCGGTTACGTGAATATGTAGGTGGTGTAAATACCTATTCATTGATTTATTATTCATAAACATACCTAGGCTTCTTGCTATCATGGGAGGTTCAATGTCATGGACAGTCGTATCCTAATGAGCCCATTAGGGGGGGATTTTGGCTTGTACTTTGGGATATAGAACATAGACATTGAGTACTACTTGTGTGAATAAGGGTGTGACCGGTCATTTGGGTGCATTTGGTGTGTGTGTAACCCAAAGGGTTAGAACTATGTTCGCCTCCAACTTTATTTGAATTTTCGAATGTATGGTTAGAGAGTGATTCCAAACCCGATGTCCTTGCTTAGTACGTGATGTACTAGGACTTAATAGAAGAGTATGCCTGCATTGTAGATCTTGACCTAGGGATGCCGTATACGTATATATTATAAGAATAATGTGTGTGTGTGTGTGTGTGAGTGTGTGTGTGTGTGTGTGTGTGTATATATATATATATATATATATATATATATATATATATATATACTAGGTTATGCCCGTGCCTGAAGGCACGATGCTAATTCTCAAAAGTATACTTCGTTGATAGGACCGTACGTCATTTTTAGTTCGCAACAGATACATAATTTTTTAAATAACCTATGGTATAAACTTATTAGTTTAAAAAAATTAGGCAAAATTTCTTTAGAGTCCTTCAATTTGAATTAAAACACGGGAAAAATTTCGAAAGTAAATAATAGCAAAACGACAAAATTTCTAAAATACGCAATTATAAAATGGTAAAAATTTTCATTCTCCAACAAAACGAAGTGTAAAAATTTCGTCCCCCAAAAATGCTTAAATAATATTTTATTTTGTGTAGCCAATATGACATCATCTATTATGAAAAATATAAGTAATAAATATACAATTCGATGCTATGATTTAGGAAAATATTCGATATCATTTATTATTGCTCTCCTAATAGTTCGGCCAAAAAACCTTACCTTTATAACATTTTAAAATAAAGATATTATTTTTTTATTCTATAAACTCTACTCCTATCACCAAAATTATTTTATGTCTTCATCCTTAATTATGTAAAACATGATGTTTAATTGTTTCTAGGGATTTAATCATAATGACTTCATTCAATTTTAACACACTTATGAACCCACTTGCTGACACAATTATGCACACCCATTTCCAAGGTAGGGCACATGATTTGATGTGCAGGCGTGCACACGACTCCAAACAGAAATGCATTAAAAATAACTTTAACTTTTGGTTGTTGGCTATGCTCAAAGGTGGCCATTAATTTTTTTATGAAATGGATAAATATGAAGAACCATGAAATCTTACAGCTAATGAGTCTAGTGTAAGATTTCTTTATATTAAAAGCAATGTCAGGATGGGACTCCCAAGGATTTGTAATATATTAACTTTGAATTCCCAAAAGTACAAATAAGAGCAATAAAAGCATGGGGTTATGTTGGTTTTAAAAATAACTGTCTGGTCATGAGCTAAGTTAAAAAATTTGGTAAAAACATGTGTAGATGTTTACTCACTTTGTAGTGGTAAGTGATAAGAGACTGAAAGTTTGAAAGATATATAATTATATAAATAAATTTATAAAAAGATAATTATACTAAAAATTGTAAAATAGTATAAAAATAAAACAAATTGTATATATATACTAAGAATGTATTATATAATGTATTAATAAAAGTTTATATGTAATCATCAAGAAAAAGTAACATATGGACTATGGAGAGAGGCTCTTGTGCGGGAACCCAAATGTGAGACTCCCGTGCGGAATGTTTTTTAAAAATAAAAATTATTTCTTTTATTTTTTTGTGTAGGTTATAAACATTTCAGGAATACTATGACCCATTTTTTTTAAATACTAAAAAATGTTATTTTGCGCTGATTTTTAATAGGGATTTCCTGAAATATTTATAACCCACACAAAAAAAAACTTTTTTATTTTAAACAAATATCCCGCGTGAATCCCTTATTTGGGCTTCTGCACAGTAGCCGTTCTCATGGACTATGGACCAAGTTATTCTATTTTTTTACAAAAGATTTCTCTTTTTAAGCAGTGCTTTTTTTAAGTTTTGGAGATGGGTCTCCATGAGCCATCAAATGGGCTTTCCCCAATGAGTAAAAAACATCTTTTCAAGTTCAAAAGATACCTGATAAATTGATAAATGGTAAGATTTATAAAAACATTATCTAAATTTTTTTCATTAATTCAGTAACCATTATAAAACGAAAGATATAAACAGTGTGAACAGTTTCATCAGTTGCTCAATTTTGAGAAATAAGTCTAGAAAAAAACTTTAGAAGACCCATTTCTAATCTGGTAACCAAAATAAAATTACATAATTCACACATACTAATTTGTTTAGAGAAATCACCTCTTACATATATTCATGCAAGTAAAACATAGGAATTGATCCTCCAGCGACCACATATGAAAGAAACCTAGCAGTTGGGTCTTCACCATATGAATTGAACCTTCTTTGCAGTTGGGTCTTCACCAGCTACTGCCATATTCTCACAAACAACCATTTCACATGAATCAAACTCTACAATAACATTGACGCATCAACTACTCTCTCTCATACACACATAAAATGGCTATCAAAGGTTTTTTGTTTGTATCTTGCAACTCCAATATAAATACTACAACACCATAAACTTCACACATTTCCCCATTGGCCCCACCCCGGGGAAAAAAATTTAAAACCAAGTGATGTTAATCAGAACAACAAAAAATAATTATATGGAAATGAAAAATGTACCTTGTACAATGAAAATAACATTGTACAATGAAAAATGGAAGTCGAAAATTAACCCTCCTAAAACTTTCTCAGTGAAATGTGAAACAGGGGAAATGGGAAATGGGAAAAGTGGGAAAAACATGGGAAAAGTGGGAAAAACATGGGAAATGGGAAATTAACCCTCCTCAAACTTCTAGCTCAGTACCAAATCGATGAAATGAAGATTAGAGAAATGACGAAACTTCTAGGTATTGGAAATCTTTAGTTCTGAAACTACCTGGGAATAATGAAAACAAATGTAGATCGTGAAAAAAAAATAGTTTTGAGGCAACTCAGGAAAGTATGTACGAAAGACTCAGCTGGTTTCATGGCTTGATTTATTTTTCTCTGATAATTACCTCGGTTTGTGACTTTGGCTTCTCTGATGCTTTTCATCTGTTTTCACTCGTTCATATTTGGTTATCATGTATACATCTTGGTATAAGATGGTGGTCATGTGTTTAGCTCAAGTGGTAGTGGGAGTGTTTGTAGTGAGAAGTGGGTGATAGGAGAGATGAGGGAGGGTGTAAGTTTTGGGCGTTGGTAGGGGTGACGGCGAGGAGAGCATCCTGTTTATGTTTTAGAAATGAGAGGGTTTGAAGGAGGGGAGAATGGGGTGTATGTGAGAGAAATCAAAGAGGGTTTGGTGTGTATTTACCAAAGTAGTCCTTCTATTTGAATTAAAGTGAAAGAGGGGGATTTAATTAGTGAAAAAAATAGGGGGAATCTAAAATTTTCAAGGGCAAAATAGGTAGTGCAAAAACTAATTCATCTCATGAAATCATCTTTTGATCTTATGACATACATAAGTTTTCTACTTTATTATATATATATAGATATATATATGTGTGTGATTTATTCTACTACGGGTGTTTTTTGTAGACACTATAGATAGTGATATCTAAATTGATCTCAGTATGTGTGAACTTAATAATTAATTGGCGACTCTTAATAAATAAAAGGAATTGGAAAATTAGTAACGTATTCTACGGGAAATACGGGTGGGCACCATGAATTATTAGGCGGGCAGAGATTTAAGTCAACTAGTTAGGGGGGCAGTGCAACTAGGTGAGTTTAGAAGAATACGTTAGGCGTGCACTATAGTTGAGAGGTGAGGATCTCAATTGAGAGAACGTGAAGCTAAAATTTATCTAATATGTACTCTTTAATGCATTTTAAATACTTTCTAAAATGTTTTCAATATATTTTACTTGGGCTCGGACCCGTTTCAAATCCATTTTTGTAAAAACATTTTAGGTGCTCAGCCACAGGAACGCTAGGCTTAAGAGTTCCTTCACTTGATGTGTTGCAGCTGCTATGGAAGTAGAAGGATCTTATTATTAGACGCCTCCACATTTTTCAGCTCCTGTTTATCATTTATCTATCTCAGTCGAGCTTGTCTCCCATCTTTAGCTAGTGATTACTCTGAAGAGACATTGTACTTTTATTTGGTTTCAGTAATGGAGTTGTATTATTATTATGGATGGTCGTATTCGGATTTTTATCTGGAGTGTTATTCGAGGCCCATTTATACATCTCATTGTGTTATCATTATCACTATGTTTATTGGAATGGTGAATGTGATTCTTTAGTTTAAACTACTTGCATGTTAATAACAAGAATTAAAGTTTTGACACTGGGCCATTAGGGTATTAGTAATTTAATTGTATTTCGATAGTGATGCTAGGAATGAAACCATTAAATATTCATGTTTAATTTAATAATGGACTGATCACCCAGGATTAGAATAGACAGGGTGTTACAAAACACTCATAAAGAGGTCAAATTCTCCACCCCTTTCTCTAAGTCTTCCATTTTAGTGTTACTTACTTTATTTCCATTTTAGTACTTTTGTCTTATTACATCACATCGATTATTCGTAAATTTTTATTAGTAGTATTTCCACATACTCTATAGAGGGTTTATCTATAACTTTAAAAAGAGGGATTTTCATTTGACACTCTCAATCTTAAAGAACCTTTTCTAATACACACACATAAGAGAAATACCCCGTTTGGATTTATGGATTGAACCCACCCTATGCTATCTTCGAACTATATGAACTTTGTTTCCCCTTGGGCTACGCAGGTGTCTTGGGTTAATCCTGAGAATCGAGTCCTCTCTTATTCATGTTTATATATTTCTTTCACATCTTATATATATATATATATATACACTAGTGTATGCCCGTGACTGAAGGTACAACAAAAATTATCAAAGTATGTAATCGCCAAACGATAAATTTCTTGAGTACATAATTACAAAACGGAAAAAAATTTGTTCCCCAACAAAACAAAGTGTAAGTTTTGAAAATTTGGTCGTAATTTCCAAAGTCATGTGTGTGCCTAGAGGCACGAAAACAATTCTCCAGGTATGAAATTGGAACAAAGAATGAGCATAGATTTAACAAACATCATGAATATTAACATAAAATCATAAATTAAAGCTAACATGAGAAACTAAACCAACACAGTAATAAATAATAATAAAATGCACTAAACAACACTAATGAATGAGAATGAATCTAATTTCTTTTAGCAACTGAATCTAATTTCTTTTAGCAACTGAATCTAATTTCTTTTAGCAATTAAACCTAATTTCAATCAAACATCATGAAACGAAAGCTAAAATAAAAAACAAAAGATAAAATTAAAACCATTTGAATCTTACGTAAGAGGAGTGGCGGCCTGAAATCAAAACCCTTGGGATGGTGATTGACGTAGGGTTATTTTAGGTTGCTGATGAGAGAATGGGATAGGGTGTGTGAGAAATGGGAGTGGATGTGAGCGGGAGGGAAGTAGGGAATGAAGTAGTTCTCACAAAAATACCCCCAATTTTGAATTAACATGTAAGTTTGGTAAGTAACAAAAAAGGCGAAAATCAAAGATTTGAAGGACAAAATGGATTTTGCAAGTAAAAAACATCTTATGACATCATAAGTTATATCTTATGATATCACGTGAATACTGAAAACCATGCGCCCTTATTATATACATACATAGATACACACACACACACATATAAACACACACACACACACACACACACACACACACACACACACACACATATATATATATATATATATATATATATATATATAGAGAGAGAGAGAGAGAGAGAGAGAGAGACTCTCCAACATACCTCATAGCAACATACCCTTTTTTAAAATAGTAAAAAAATAATTTTGGGATGATATTTTTTATATGGGTTTATAATATTTCAGTGTACCTCTATAAAAACAATGAATTGAACATAATGGTTTTTGTTATTTTTAAAAAATAGGTCAAAAAACTGGCAGTTTTTACCCTTTAAAACTGCCAGTTTTTTACCTATTTTTTAAAAATATAAAACCCATTATTTTGATCCGAATATTTTTACAGGGACACATTAAAATATCATGAATCGATATAAAAAATATTAACTCAAAATTATTTTTTTACTATTTTAAAAAAATAGGTATGTTTAATGAGATATGTTAGAGAGTCAAACTCTCTCTCTCTCTCTCTCTCTCTCTCTCTCTGTATATATATATATTCTTTATGAGTTCATATTCTTACATGTTCGTGTTTCAACAGACATAGACATCCGCTCTTTCATAGCCACTTGTGATTTCATAAACACTTATATCATATTTTGAATTATTATTTTCGGGAACACTCCTAAGGATGAAGTCAATCCTTCCTGTAAGGACAAGTTTTTATAAATGCCCGTTTAGAATCTAGGAATTTTTTAGTTTTCCTAGATCACAATTGATATGTCGTAGATCATAGAATTTTTTAGTTGTGCTACATCATGAACGCTCGGATCTTGAAACTATAAGGATGTTTTTAATCTTTGAAAACCTTAGAAAACTTTTTCTAGAAAATGTATTGTATGTATTCGAACAAAATTTGTGTGTCGCTTGAACGAAATGTCCATGTCGTTTGAACGGCATGTGCATATCACTCGAACAACCCTACATTGTCATTTGAATGATAGTGACTGTCGTTTGAACTATATAAAGTAAAAGGAAGGTTATGTATGACTCTCATCCATCATTATCTCAGAATCAACGAAGTTAAAACTTTTTAAAAACATTTTAAAATAAAAATAACATCCTAAAACATTGTTCGAGTCCCATAAACATTACGCATTCATACCCGAGTGATCTCGGAATGCAATCTGAATGGAGAAAAAATATGCACCATAAAACCATCATGATAATTCTTTGAAGCTTGGCTGCAACATTTTCAATAAAGTTTATGTCATAGACTGTGTGGGATCGTGGCAATGTAAAATCTATATATGACTCAAAAACATGTTTTGTTTCGAGAATAAGTCAAATAACATACAATGGACTCAATTGGAAATTTTGTCCTTACATCCGTTCATTTACTACTTGCCATTGCATGTCATTTGCGCTTCAAGTTATATTAGATGGGTGTCAAGAGTGCCATTTTGAATGGAATTTTATAGGAGGAGGTTTATGTGGAACAACCAAAAGGGTTTGGAGACCCTAAGAACCCTAAACACATCAATTATATGAGAAAATCCTAGTATGGTTTGAAGTAGGCACCTCGTGCTTGGTATGATAGGCTTACTTCATATCTTTTGGATTGTGGCTTTAGGAGAGGGGGAGTAGATAAGATGTTGTTTTTTATGAGAGTAAATTCTGTTATTTTGGTTGTCCAGGTCTATGCGGACAACATAATCTTTGGATTCATGTGCTTCTACCATGCTCACGACTTTGAGGAGGAGATGAAGTGTGAGATCGAAATGAGCATGGTTTGTGAGCTTATATTCTTCCTTAGTCTCCAGGTCTGTCATCTAGAGGATGGGATGTTCATCTCCCAATCCAAGTTTGCAATAGACCTTGTGAAGAAATTTGGTTTATACTACGCGAAGCATGCACATAACCCGATGAGTACCTCAACTAATCTTAGAAAGGACACTTCAGGCAAGGAAGTAGAGGAAACCTTGTATCGAAGTATGATAGGTAGTCTTATCTACTTTATTTCCAGCCCTCCTGACATCGCATTTAGTGTTTGAGTCTGTGCACGATATCAGGCATCCCCAAAAGATTCCCACTTACTCTCTCTTAAATGTATTATCAAATATATGAATGGGACTCTCTCATATGACATTTGGTATTCCTTTGATACTGATGACCATTTATCTTCCTATTCGGATGACGATTGGGCAGGGGATGTAGATGGATGTAGGATCACTTCTGGTGGGTGTTTCTATTTTGGTTCTACTCTTACCTCTTGGTTGAGCAAGAAGCAAAACTCTATCGCTTTGTCCACTGTGGAGGCCGAGTACATAGCCGTCGGGAGTTATTGCATGCAACTCTTGTGGATGAAGAAGAGGGTGGAGGATTATGGGATTTCACAAGACACCATGGTATAACAACCCCCTTAATTAAATATCGGGTGGCCAATCATTTAACCAATTAACTCAAATTATTCAGCTGGCTCATTCATAGCATCACTATCGGAAAATAATTTTATTTCTTTATTAACCACATAGTAATCAATTAAGCTAGTGTTAAAATTTCCAATTTTAATCATTTTTAATAAAATTCCTTTTTAACAATACCAACAATTTATAATATAAACCATTCTACAACAACGAATAATGAATAAATATCATCACAACTTTATTAATGTAACTAGAATAAACTTCGCAGTTTCAAACATCTCAATACAATAAACCAAATAAAATCAAATGTGTCCAAAACCGACATAAATAAAACCACTGACTAAGATAGGATGAAAATGACAAGAATCCTCTGGCAACATGCCATAAAAGAAATGACTACAGAGTACATGAATCAATAAAATGATGTGTCTAATGCAAAAACTCCATAATTCCAAAGTATCCATAGTAATTAAATATCCAATCCTCTATGCTGGGTGTCCCTATTGATGGACACCTGATATAGTACATACAAGAGGGAAGAGAATATGCAAGAGAAAACGGGTCAGAGCCCGACTGTAAAAGATTTTAAAAATAGCAAGTGAATAAATGATATAATTAGAAATTATTATGTACATGTTAGATCCTCGGACTCTCTCTTGAGATTCTCACTTCTCATCTAGTGTGCACGCCTAACGTATCTCCAAATTCTTCTAGTTACTATTCCCACTTTCACTAGATTACATCACTGTGTCAATTATCCATAGCCCTTATCTTTCCCATGTATTTTCTTCATAACACATGTAATAAATATATATTAGTTCAATTCTGAGTATAATTAAGTGTTCTCATGCTTAATTAATTTCAGATTTCACTATCTTCCATGTCTACTTAGATCAGACAGTGGATAATACCACAAGTATATGTATACATTCACTCTATTTATATATATATATATATATATATATATATATATTAGTGCACCCCGAGACTCAGCTGCGGTGCATGCATACTTTGCTATCTAGTCCCAATACCTCTCGCCACTGTATAAAGGACTGTTGGTTCGGTATATCCTTCAAACCATAAATATCAAAACACAAGTATTGGAGGTGAACATAGTCCTAAGCCTTTGGGATATGCACATACATACGAACCCAAATGACCATTCAATAGCATTGTTTTCAGTAATGGAAATCCAACCTAAGTTCTATGTTCTGAGGAAACAAGTTAAAAATCCCCCACAAGGCTCATCAGGATATGACTGCCCTCAATGCGCATACCTCCCATCGATAGCAAGTAGGCTAGGTATGTCATAAACATAAATCATCAAGAAATATGTATATACTCAACATATATAATAATAGGTACACACTCGACCTATATAACGTATTACGAATTTATCCTACCCAAATACCTGTGTATTTCTCGAATACTACCCGTATTTAATAATTACGATTTATTCTCATTATCATATTATTTTGTGTAATTATCATTCACATAATTCCTTAATTAATTCAATATATAATTTTCCAACATTAACCCAAGTTCCTCATCCCCTGTTAATGTACCAAAATTATTCCAAACTTACAATGGGTCAAAAATGCGAATTTCAAAACTTTTATGGGCTAAAATAGGATTTTTGAAATCTCATTAGAAGTCTCCGAATTCTCATTCGAACGATACTGCATCTCGTTCAAACGACATTTCATCTCACTCGAACGACGTTGTATCCCGTTCGAACGATGTCATTCAACCGACTTCCCAGTTCGTTCGAACGACGTCTCAGCAGTTCGTCCCGAACCCTAGTTTTTTGTATTTTTCTCAACTTTCTTACACGCAAACCCACTTGGAATATAACATAACAAAACCCCAATATCCCCACATCATTTATACGTGTTTATGGGTGATTATAGCACATAGAAAACATCTAATTCCTTAATTTCAAGAAGTTTTTTTTTTTATCTAAATCAATATAATCCTCAAATTCTATATTCACCGTTTATGTTCTTCAAAAATCCCAGAATATAATTTCGTGATTTATAATTGAAATCATCAATTTGATAACCTCAACATGTGGATTTCTCAACTACATGCAATACCTATCCCATTTACTAATTTATCCATCATTTCATGCCTAATTTCACAATTCTCATGGGTGAATATTAGTCCTATTCTAATATGGATATTATACTCATTAACTGGAACAAGAATTACACTTTCCTTAAGGTGTAGATCTGATCATTTAGAGAAGATATGTGTAGGATGTCCCCTCCTCTTTTTCAGTCACTTTTTACGTGCTGGTGCAAGGTGGTTGTTTCTTGGTTTGCCCTCAAAACCTCTTCCTCTCCTTGGAAAAACCTCTCACTCTCCTCAAAGACCTTTCCTTTCTTTTTTGAGTGAATGAACCTAAGTTCTCTAATATCTTCACTTATATAATAAAACTGAATTTTTGTAGTTACTATTGACCTCACAAATAAAATGACCAAAATACCCCTCTGGGGTGTCCTTTTGGTTCCCATTTGACCCGAGACCTAAATCAAACTCCGAGTAGACTTTTCTTCCTATTTCGACCATTTCAGACACAACGGTGCACTCGAAATGACCATTTGGATTGCAAGGAATTATTTTACTTTTCAATCATTAAAATTAGTCCCGACATGACTCCTACGTATGTCTCAACTTAATTTTCGTAATTCGCGTATTATTCACTCGCGGCCATATGATCATATATTACTTTTAATCACTAAGTAATATTCAATATCAATCACATATTACTTTATTATCTAGTAATATACAATCCAGATTAATTCAAATTATTATTCATAATTAATTCCAATTAATCCCCATTTTACTTATAATTAATCTCATATTAAAAGTCATTAAAATTATGGGGTATTACATACTCCCCCCTTATAACAGAATTTATTCCCAAAATTTAGAAATAAAAGCATACCTAGTATAAACAAATCCGGATATCTGTCACGCATATCAATCTCCCACTCCCAAGTAGACTCCTCAACATTATGGTTCACCCACTGGACCTGCAGGAGCGGAACTACTTTCGATATCATTCGTCTCTCGCTATGGTCCAAGATCACCACCGGTCTCTCATCGTAAGAACTATCAGGATATAAGTCAATATCGCATAATGCAACATGAGTTTGAGCCAACTCATAAGAGATATAGCCTCAACGAAGAAATATGGAACACGTCATGGATACGATGCAAGTTCTCCGACAACCCCAGTTTGTATGCTATCGATCCTACTCTCTCGATAATCGAAAATGGTCTAATGTATATCGGCGCCAATTTCCTTTTCTTTCCAAATCGCATTATTCCCTTCATAGGAGACACCCGCAAAAGAACATGATCCCCTACACTGAAGTGTCTGAAGAACCGCTTTGCATCGGCATAGATTTTCTGTCAGTTTTAAGCTATCTGAATGCGACTACGAATCATCTCAATCTTGGAAAATGTATCATGTATCAACTCTTGCCCAAGCATCTTTTTGTCCCCCATCTCTAACCAACACGCTGGAAAACGATAAGATCTACTGTATAAAGCCTCAAATGGAGCCATACCGATGGTGAAATGGTAGGAATTATTATATGAAAAATCCACGAGTGGAAGGTACTTATCCTAACCTCCCCCAAAATCCAGGATACACATACGTAACATGTAACAACCCATCTAATTAAATATCGGGTAGCTACTCCCTTATTCAATTTAATATAAAATGTCAAGTTGGTTCAGTTCATAGCATCAATAACGAAAAACATTTTAACAATTAATAGCCACCTAATATTTAAAAAGTGAGTTGTCAATTTTAATTAAATTAGATCAACATGCAACAGGTTAAATTATGAAATAATGATACCACGGTCACATCACAATCGCAATAGAATAATAATGGAATAAAAATGAATCTGGAGGAACACTCCTCTAAATAATCTGAATACAGAATAAAACAAATACAAAGTCTGAAACACTAATTAATTTAATCCAAAACTGAAATGGAACTAAGTACTTAAGCTGTCTCTAAGAGAAAAGGGCATGCCCTACAGATGAATAAATATGCAATTGAGTCAAAGTGGAAACTGGAGGCGTCTACTATCGAGGTTCTGTAACTTCCACTGTAGCTACAGCACATCACTGGAATGGAACTTTTAAGCTTAGTGTCCTTGTGGCTGGGCAGATAAAAGGTTTTTACAAGAAAATAAATTTGAAACCAAACGGGTCAGAGCCCGATTGTGAAAACAGTTTAAAATATTACAAGTGTTTAATATCATTAAATAGTGAATATAAAATACATGATAGTGCGTGCACTCACATGAGTTCCTCACCTCTCAACTAATTGTGCACTCCTAACGTACTCGTACCCGTTCTAGTTATTCCACTATCTGACTAGTCCAATCCATAACCTGGCTTTACTTTACAATTCAAAGTTCAATTCCCGACATCTTAATATAAACTAAGAGTCTCAGTTTTAATACTCAGAATTAGTTATAACAATTACTAAAAATTTCCATCTTTAACTCTACCAAAAATGTTACAATCATTCACACTTACACTTTAATAAACAGTCCATCTCAATTATCAGTATATTAATCTCATCATAAATATACAATAATGTCACCCCAAGGCTAAGTTGCGGTGCACAAATACTCTGCTATCGAATCCTAGTACATCACGTACATAAGGATCACGTGTTTCGAACCTCTCAGAAAATGTTTCAATAAGCAACAAACACACATAATGGAGGTGAACATAGTTCACATACCCATGGGTCACGCACATACCTACGCTTTCATGGTCAGCTGACTTATTAACTCACCAATAAGTCATTATCTGACCTATCCCCTTGAGGTACCAATCTAAATCCCCCCGTAGGCACACAAAAATTAGATGGCCCTGATCGAAAGCCGGCCTCTTGTGATAGCAAGTATGGTAGGTATGTTATACACATATAAGTCCATATACTAAGCATTCACACATCTTAGATATCTTATAATATTAATAGAGGTATATTCCACCCTCTTATACCGTCGTTCAAGTTTGCACATTTATAAGTATTTATATGATATACAATATAGACTGCCAACACATATCACGTCGTAAATCTCAATTAATTAAGTCTTATATGCATTTCTCCAAAATTAAATCCTAAGTTATACTCTGGTCTCTCAAATATACCTACTAGTCTTCCTCGAGTCTAGGTGTTCACAAAGTTCCCAACATCAACTCTCTAGCGTCAAAATTATGGAAGCTCTCCCAAAAATAACACCCATAAATAAGCCTATGTTAAGTCTGAAATAAAAATCGGCCGAACAGGGTCATTCTGTCAACTCGTTAGAAATCTCGTTCGAACGAGGTAGTTCGAACGAGTGTCGTTCGAACGAAGGGCTTTGAAAGAACCCGTTAGAAGGGGTACTGGAATCTCGTTAGAAGCTCGTTCGAACGAGATCGTTTGAACGACCTGGGTTGGTCTTCTAACGAGATGGCAGAGAATGCCTAGAATTTCCCCAACTTCGTTTTTCACCAAATTCCTTTCTCCAAATCCATCCTAAGTTCATACCAATTAAGTTTTTTTATGTTTTTAAACTACTCTAAGTCACCCTAGGTCACTTGTTAACGTATTTTTGGGGTCAAATCTAACTAATCAACATGTAATAACCGTATATTCCCAAATATTGCCCCAAACCCTATGAACATGAACCCAGAATTTAATTACATACAAAGACTCCTTATTAATCCGTTTTCAAATCTTCAAAAGTTATTTTTTTGGGTACTGAATTCTTCTATAACCGTTATACATGCAATCCCTATCCAAAATTATGAGTTCCACAACAATCCTATTTGAGTTTTCATCAAAACTTTCAAGGTATAAAAAGTTTCTACACTAAACGTGGTGGAAATATTCATTGAAATTAATAACATCAAATCACTTGCTTTAAGTCTGTACTTTCGATTTGTTGTTGGTGATTAAAGGATGATTCTCTCCTCTTTCTTGTCATAAATCCTTCCAGGATGGTGGTGATGGGTGATGGTTTTGGTTTGGAACCTCTAGTAACCTCTCTCCAACTTCTCTCAAAACCTCCGTAGCCCACTCTCTTGTATTTTGTTGATAATAGGCTTAGTGGCCTCTCTAATAATATATAATTAAGCTCAAAAATTCGGGGGTTTTAATTCCTTAATTTTTAAAATTACCAAAATACCCTTCTAAGTTGCCGGTTTGGCCTAAAAATGCCCCGGGACCTAAATTAAACCTCCAGCTAGTGTTTTCTGACTATTTCGTCCCTTCCGAACACATTGGCTCACTCAAAATGACCATTTGGTTGATAAAAATATAAATTACTTTTTAATCTAATTAAATTTATTCCTGACGCGACTGGCACGTGCGTCCCAACTAAATTTCCCAAATTGTCGTATTTCTACCTCGCGACAATTTTAATATTTGTAATACTCATATATTACCATATATGCTCAGTAATATTTTATTTTAACATCATAATCAAATACCAATTCACATCTCGCTAGTATTTACCTACGGATTAATTTCCAATTAATTCTCATTTAATTCAATTAATCCCTTAAATAAAAATAAATAAAATTATGGGGTATTACATAACATATCCTCTAGCATCTGGTTAGTACGTTCAGTCTGCCCATCGGTCTGTGGGTGATAAGACGTACTCAATCGCACGACGGTACCTATAGCCTCGTGAAAACTCTCCCAAAATAGGGACACAAAAATCGTGTCTGGGTCGGACATAATATTGAGCGGTACCCCATGTAATCACACTATCTCAACTATAAAAATCTGGGTATACTTTCTCGTAGATTTGTCAGTCCGAACTGGAAAAAGGTGAGCTACCTTAGTCAATCGATCCACAATTACCCATATGGAATCGTGACCTCGCTGAGTAGTAGGTAACCCCGTGATGAAGTCCATATACATGCTCTCTTATTTCGACATAGGTAATTTTAATGGCTGAAGAAACCCAACTGGCTTCTAATTATCCACCTTCACTAACTGATAAGTGGCACACTTAGAGACGAATTCATCAATGTCTCTCTTCATCCCACTCCACCAATACTGTCGTCGCATATCCTGGTACATCTTATCCCCAGTGGGATGTAATGAAAAATGGGACCCATACGACTATGCCATCACCGCATGTCTAAACTCCACTCTTTCTAGAATAATCAGTCCACCATTGAAGCGCAAGCCTCCTTCGAAACTCACTGAGTAGGACTCTGCTCCCTCGTCCAAAAGTTGTCGAATTTTCTCTTGACAAAATGGATCTGTTGCCTGAGCCTATACCACCCTCATCATGATCTTAGGTGTAATAGTCAAAACTGACATAAATGATCTGGCAACTACATCCTGATATCCCAGTTCCTTCCATTTTGGATTCCACACCGCGGCCAAGTTCTCTACTGGCCTTCGGCTTAACGCTTATACTACCATGTTAGCCTTCCCCGACTGGTAATGTATATCAAACTGATAATCCTTCATGAATTCAAGCCACCTACGCTGGTGCATATTCAACTCCCGCTGAGTGAGCAAATATTTTAGTGACTTATGATCCGTGAATAGGTGAATTTCTCTCCCAATAAATAATGTCTCCAAATTCGAAGATGACACAACTTCTTCTAGATCCAAGTCGTGGGTGGGGTAATTCTTCTCGTGAGGCTTAAGCTTGCTAGAGGAATAATCTATAACCTTCTCTTCCTATTATAATACTCCATAAATCCCTTGTAATCATGCATCAGTGTAAACTAAGTACTCTATTCCTGGCCTAGGCAGTGAGTGTTGAAGTCAAAATATCTTTCAGCTCACCAAATTCCAACTGACACGCATCATCCAAAATAAGTGGTATGCCTTTACGGGTTAGATTAGTCATCGAACCCGCAATCTTCAAGAAACCTCAGATGAACCATCTATAATAATCGGCCAAACCCAAGAAATTGCGCACCTCCGTCGGTGTTTTGGGTTATCCCAACTCCCTCACCGCTGATAGTTTGCTAGGATCCACTGATATCCCTAACTTACACACAATATTCCCCAGAAACTGTACCTTTCGGAGCTAAAATCCACACTTCTCATAATTAGCATACAACTGATTCTCTCGTAGTGTCTGCAGGACCCATCGTAAATACTCAGCATGATCCTCCTCTTTCTGGGAATAAATCAGGATGTCATCAATAAAGATAATGACAAACAGATCTAGGAACTCTCTAAACACCCTGTTCATTAAGTCCATGAATATTGTCGGCGCATTGGTCAACCCAAATGGCATAACTCAAAACTCATACGATCCATATCTGGTTAGGAACACGAATTTAGAAACATCATGATCCCTGAAATGCAGCTGATGACAACCAGATCTCAAGTCTATCTTAGAGAAGTAGGCTTCTCATCTCAGCTGATCAAATAAGTCATTAATTTGTGGTAACGGATATTTTTTCCATATTGTGACTTTGTTTAATTCTCGATAATCCATGCACAGCCGTAAAGAACCATCTCGCTTCTTTACAAATAACACATGGAACCCCTAGGCGAGGTAATCCTACGGATAAACCCTTGTCCCAAAATCTTCTATATCAGATCCCTTAACTCCCACATCTACATACGAGCCATTCGATAAGGCGCACGACCTATTGGTCGAGTACCCAGAGAAAAATCAATCACAAACTCTATTTCCCTGCTGGGAGGTGACCCCTGTATCTCTTAGAATACATCAGTGAACTCGTAAACTACTAGTATCGAATTAAGGGGAATCATCATTCCCATATAGGTCTCCTCCTATATATAATACAAATGAGTGGACGATCCTTCTTCAGGACGAGGAATCACCATAAGGAACATCTCATGTCTCGGAATAGCAAAAATAATGCTTCGACTATAGCAGTCATTCGTATATCTGTACGCAACTAACCAATCCATGACGATAATAGAATCATACTCAGACATGTCTAACATAAGCATATTAGTTAGTAAAATCAGACTCCCTATCTCTATACTCACATTCCGACATATAAAGAAAATAGGTGCCCCATTACCCATCAGTGAGTCTATAAAAGTAACAATACTGTCAGTCGTGTCTAATAATCTTATGGCCCGTGCAAATATATTGGCTATAGAAGAATGTGAGGCTCCCGTGTCAAACAAAATATGCCCCATAGCCCCATAGATATCAAACATACCCTTGACTATGGGTGGTGGCTGCTACATTAGAACCTGATGAATGTTGTAAACAAGCTCATACTGTACCTGCACTTGTGGTACTGGAGCAGGTAGTGTTGGCACCTAAGATGGTGATAGGAGGGAGGGTGGAGGGAAAATGGGTCTCTAGGGATCCTGATGAGCACCCTGCTATTGAGCAAACTTTACATTATCAGGGTAATCCTGTCGTTTATGGCTAAGCTTTCCACACACGAAACATCTACCAATAAATTTTCCCCCATTCTATCCCTGTTGACCCCAACCTTGTTGGCCGTTACAACCCCTCCCTTAGCCCTGCTGAACATGTTGTTAGCCCTGATGGCCCTGCTGCCCTTATAAGACCTACTGGCAATGCATATTAGCTCATTACCCAAAGAGAAAACCTCCAGAATGTTGACGCTTAGAATAGTACCCCTGTTGGGAACCCTACTCACCCTGACGCTGTTGACTCTGGCCTGAATGTGCCCCACTAGCATTGCCACCCCCACCCCCGTTCTTGCCCTCCCGAATAGAGTCAATCCCTTGCTTACCTCCCTTAGCATGGAAGCGGTGGTCTTAGTAGTGAAGCATCGCAGCATTAAGGACATACGCGTAAGTATGTAGTGAAATATTTCCCAATAGGTACTAGCGAATGTTCCAGTTTTGGCCATCAATAAACATCTGAATTCACTTTTCTTCAGTAGGTACCTCTCCTGGCACCAAATTTGTCAGGCTCGTGAATTTTTCCTCATATTTCGCCACTATCCACCCCTCCTGGGTTAGGTCAGGTAATTTCCCCTCATCTCAGTATGAATGGCAAAAGATAAATTTTTGCAGTTGAATCGCACCCTGAAGTCCTGGATAGTCAAAGCATATCTCTCTTCATCGGTGGTAATAGACTCCCACCACTGTAAAACTGGCCCAACTAGCTTAAAAGTAACTAGAATCTGATGTTGTTCCTCCGTGCATTCGTATATTCTCAAGTTCCTCTGGATGTCTTTCTTCTATTGGCTAGCAGTAACGATATCAGAACCATCCTAAAACTTCGGTGGGTGTGCCTTCTGAAAGGAATCTCTAACGCGCTCCCAAGTAGTGGAAAACGCCTGAGCTGGTGCTAGTGGCTCTATTGGTGCCTACGATGGTGCCTGCTGAACAACCGCTAAAGCTGCATTGATTGCCTACGCAACTATGGCAGTAACCTTTACAGCGTTCATAGTGCCCTGAGCTGGAGCAAGCTGAGGTGAACGTCTTTGAGGCATCTGAAATGAGAGCGATTATCTCCTTCAGTATTCAATTTAATCATCACATAATGGCTTAAATACGTATATGCGCAATAAGAATGCAATAGTCCTAATGATAGGGCTCTATATCAAAGGATACTAAGTTGAAAGCATAATAAACCACACAGATCCAAAAGACTCTAGAACCTGATGCTCTGGTACTACCTGCAACAACCCGCTTAATTAAATAACGGGTGGCCAATCCTTTGCCAAATTAGCTCGAATTATTCAGCTGACTCATTCTTAGTATCATTATCGGAACAAAATTTTATTTCTTTATTAACCACCTTGTAATCAATTGAGCTATTTTTAAAGTTTCCAATTTTAATTTTTTTAATAAAATTTCTTTTTAACAATACCAACAATTTATAATATAAACCAGTCTACAACAATGAATAATGAATAAATATCATCACAACTTAATTAATGTAACTGGAATAAACTACCCAGTTTCAAACATCTTAATACAATAAACCAAATAAAATAAAATGTGTCCAAAACTGACATAAATAAATCCACTGAGTGAGATATAATGAAAATTAAAAGAATCCTCTGGTAACATGCCATAAAAGAAATGACTACAGAGTACATAAATCAATATAATAATGTGTGTAATGCAAAGTCCATAACTCCAAAATATCCATAGCACTTAAATATCCAATCCTCTATGATGGGCGTCCTTGTGGATGGACACCTGATATAGTACATGCAACAGGGAAAAGAATATGCAAGAGAAAACGGGTCAGAGCCCAATTATAAAAGATTTTAAAAATAGCAAATGAATAAATGATGCAGTTTGCAATTATTATATACATGTTAGATCCTTAGACTCTCTCTTGATATTCTCACCTCTCATCTAGTGTGCATGCCTAACGCATCTCCAAATTATTCAAGTCACTATTCCCACTCTCACTAGATTATGTCACCGTGTCAACTATCCATAGCCCTTATATTTCCCTCGTATTTTCTTCGCAACACATGTAATAAATATATATTAGTTCAATTCTCAGTATAATTAAGTATTTTAATACTTAATTAATTTCAAATTTCACTATCTTCCATGTCTACTTAGATCACACAATAGATAATACCTGAAGTATATATATACATTCACTCTATTATATATATACAGTACTTCACCCTGAGACTCAGATGCGGTGCATGCATACTCTGCTATCTAGTCCCAGTACATCTCAACACTGTTTAAAGGACTATTGGTTCGATATATCCCTCGAACCACAAATATCAAAATACAAGTATTAGAGGCGAACGTAGTCCTAAAACTCTAGGCTACGCACATACCTACGCACTCAAAAGACTGTTTAATACAATTGTTTTCACTAATGTCAATACAAACTAAGTCCTACGTTCTGAGGCAACAAGTCAAAAATCCACCATAAGGCTCATGAGGATGTAACTGACCTCAACGCACAAACCTCCCGTCGATAGCAAGTAGGATAGGTATGTCATACACATAAATCATCAAGCAATAGGTATATACTCAACATATTTAATAATAAGTACACACTCGACCTATATAACATATTACGAATTTATCCTACCCAAATACCTGTGTATTTCTTGCATACTACTCATATTTGATAATTACGATTTATTCTCATTATCGTATTATTTTATGTAATTATCACTCACATAATTCCTTCCTTAATTCAATATATAATTTCCCAACATTGAACCAAGTCCCTCATCCCCTGTTAATGCACCAACTTTATTCCAAACTTACCGTGGGTCAAAAATACGAATTTCCAAACTTTTTTTGGCTAAAGAAGATTTCTGAAATCTCGTTAGAAGTCCCTAAATTCTCGGTCGAATGATATTGTATCTCTTTCAATTGATATAACATCTCTCTCAAATGATGTTGTATCCCGTTTGAACGATGTCTCATCTCGTTCGAACGACGTCCTTCAAACGACTTCCCAGATCGTTCGAACAACGTCTCAACAGTTCGTCCCCAACCTCAGTTTCTTCCGTTTTTCTCCCTTTTCTTACAACCAAACCCACATGAAATATAACATAACAAAACCCCAATATCCCCACATCATTTATACATGTTTATGCATGATTACAATGCATAGAAAATATCTAATTCCTTAATTTTAAGAAGGGTTTGTATCAAAATCAATATCATCCTTAAAATCCTTAAATTCTATATTCACCATTTATGTTCTTCAAAAAACCTAGAATTTAATTTCGTGATTTACAATTCAATTCATCAATTTGATAGCCTCAACATGTGTATTTCTCTAATACATGCACTACCTATCCCATTAATTAATTTATCCATCATTTCATGCCCAATTTCACAATAATCATGGGTGAATATTAATCCTATTCTAACATGGATATTATAATCACTAATTGGAATAATAATCACACTTGCCTTAAGGTGTGGGTCTGATCCTTTGGAGAAGATATTTGTAGGATGTCCCCTCCTCTTTTCGGGTCACTTTTTCAATGGTGGTGCAAGGTGATTGTCCATTAGTTTGCCCTCAAAACCTCTTCCTCTCCTTGAAAAAACCTCTCACTCTCCTCAAAGACCTTTGCTTTGTTTTTGGGTGAATGAACATAAGTTCTCTAATCTCTTCACTTTTATAATAAAACCCAATTTTCGTAGTTACTATTCACATCCCAAATAAAATGACCAAAATACCTCTTCAGGGTGTCCTTTTCGTTCCCAATTGACCCGAGACTTAAATCAAACCCCCGGGTAGACTTTTTTATCTGTTTCGACCCTTCCAAACTCAACGGTGCACTCAAAATGACCATTTGGATGACATGGATATTATTTACTTTTTAATCATTAAAATTAGTCCTGACACAACCCCTACGCACGCCCGATTTAATTTCCGTAATTCGCATATTATTCACTCGCGACCATATAATCGTACATTACTTTTAATCACAAAGTAATTTTCAATATCAATCACATATTACTTTATTATCTTGTAATATTCAATCCGGATTAATTCTAATTATTATTCATAATTAATTCCAATTAATCCCCATTTTACTTATAATTAATCTCATATTAAAATTCATTAAAATTACGGGGTATTACACATTAATATTTCCTATAATAACACGAGCGCGATACACATATCCTGCAATCCAGCCCAGCATTCGCGCACAAATCATTTTAGGATACGTGAGCACTATATATTCAAGAGTTGGTAAAAGAGAAAGTTATGTCCTTGAGTTTTGTGTCCACCGACCTCTAGTTAGACGATATTTCCATAAAGCCTTTAGATTCCCTTAGATTCAAGAGTCTTGGGAAGTCTTTAAGAATTTACATAGTTGACTGAGGGGTGGTAACTATGTATAGTATAGGATATATTTTTCATGCTCATATCATATCGTTCATATTGCTAGACTGCATCATTTTGTACTATATTTTTGTGTTATGTTACATTTTTTTCTTGTTCATTTTTTTAGAAAAAAAAAGTTTTTCTATAAGAAAATAAAAAATACAAAAATATTTTCAATTTTTAAGAAAAGCTAAAATGACAAACAAATTTTGTTTTAATTTTTTTTATAAAAGACAAAAAGATTTATGTAGTTTGTTTACACCTTTTATGGATGGACATTCACGATGGCCAAAGTCACAACATCATTTCCATAGTCCACGTGACTTTTTTATAGTGATTTGAGAAGCTACATCATTGAGATGATATTAGTGATATCTTTCTACATGTGCTTTATAATGTTTGGAGTCATTGAGAGGCGATTGGTGATATCTTTCTACATGTTTGACTCTTAGTCTCCTTAAATGCAAACATGCACAAATTTATTTGATTATTGTAATTTTTATCACATGTTGGTCATCATGTTTTCATTTAAATTATGTCTTTAAAACAAAAGAAATACGATAAAACTTGATAATGAAAGTAGTGCATGTAAGAACCGTTGACCATGATGAATTTATTTAATATGACAAATGATGAGTATACACATGTAAGGGATACGAGTGGAGAAAATATCCTTTGTTATAAATACGCCATTTAAAATAGGCCTAAAAAAGTGTGGCATTATAAAATGTTGCGAAGGCCAAAAGGGTTTAAGAAGAGATAGAAAAATGTGGCATTGTAAAATGTATCTAAGGCCAGACTAGTTTAGTTTGATACGATCATTCAAAAGAAAAGAATAGAATAGAAAAATATTATCACTATTATTTATCAGAGACTTTGGTTGGAAATCAACGGGTTTGAATGTCTTGACAATGTTTTGAAAAAGCATTACATAGTTTTAGACGTTATTGGTGTGGAAATCATATTAGATTTTGATTAGCTTATTAGATTGAGTCGGTGTCATTTAAATTCAACATTTTTACACCTAAGGACGATTTTAAGTTCATTCGTCAGGAGTTTCCAAAATTCATCATGAACATATGTTATGAAAGTTTGCGTTGATTTTCCTATCGAATTTGTTCACAACCGTACACTTACGCTATCATATACTTGGTTATCTTATTGTTCTTTCATGGTGTGATTCTTTGTTATATTTTTTTTGTAGGGAAAATTTTGAAAAATTGAAAAAGAGAAGTTTATTACCTTATGACCCTCTCCGTATACATTGTTATTTTTCTTCTTATTTGTCGATTTGGGAGAACGAATTATGGGGGAGTAGTTTTGTTGATTTGTTTGATTTAATGATTTACTTATGCTTAATTGATATTGACTTTATGCTTATCATTTATTTCAAACTTTGGCGTGTCACATGTATTTATTTCTTGTCTCATGTGTGTAGGTACGAATTGAGGATCATTCTTATGGCACACCCTGATGATGACAAAGAAATGTTTGAGAATTGAAGCTTAGAAGATGTTGAGGATTTTGAAGACATGTACTTTGATATTTCCATTTATGGGTTTTTCGGGATATTAGATTACATGTCTTAGGATTTTTTTGATGCATAATTCAAAGATTTTATGTATGTACCATCATAGACATAATGGGAGATTTTTAAGTACATGTTTTTATAAATGTCCATCCAGAATCTAAGAATTTCTGTGTTATCCTAGATCACAGTTGATATGTCGTATACCACGACATACCACTTCACTTGACACGTTTTTACACGTTCATCCTTGACATCTATCATCTAAATCTCTAACAACACGCATCATTTTCATGCGCCCATCATCCTTAACATGTGTCATACATCTTCAACCGGTCTCCACTAACTCCACTTCGTTAAAGTTATAATGATAATTGAAGTTAATAATATTCACGTTCATATGTGGGAGATTTTAAAATGGTTTTATAACTGATAATTCCTGTATTAACAAAAGGCTGGATATTTAGAAAATAAAAAATAAAAATGTTTTATTTAAGTCCAAATTACATGACATTATCATTCAAACGATATTTATATGTCATTCTAATGACCTAATTAAATGATAGTACTTGTCATTTATTAGGTCGTTCGATACCTTGTTTCTTAAATGCATCAAATAGCCACGTACTATGTTGGTTTTTAATACTTCATTTTTATGGTCATTCCTTGAGGTATTTAACGGCATCTAGTGTCGTTCAAATGACATACTAGATGTTGTTCGAATGACATTGTGCCGCCTTTTTAATTTTTACTGCTATAAATACTTTCTCTAAAGCTAGGTTTATGCAAGTCTTTTACAACTCCATTTTCTGCAGATATGCTGCAATTTAAGACTTCAATCTTTTAGGTCAAGACCTATTTTGATTCATATATGTGAATCATTGTTAAACCCTTTAGATCATATTACCCATTCTTGGATCATATCTTGTGGAAAAGGAAGCCTATCTCCATTGCTGACGTTGGAGATCTTGAGGGATCTATTGCTGACCATTGGAGTTCTTGAGGGAATTCTTACTGAAGACAATGAACCATCGCCTGCGGGTATTCGTCTATTAACATGATGTATTTCTCTATGTACATGTAAGTCAAGGTTTACTATATATAATGAATTAAATGTTTTTGTCCCTCTTGGGAATTTATCTCGAATCTGTGTTTGTGAATGTTTGGACTGCATGATAATTAGTTTTTATTGATTTCAATAGAATTATATGCATATTTAGGGTTTAATTACAATTAAAGATTAAATAAGTTTATACATTGAACGAAAGCTCACTCTCAAATTGTTATTAGATCTTTAATCTCGGGATTTTTACCTCTATACATCCTTTTCCACGGTGTAAGTTGAATACATACTTTATGGATTCTAAAAGGAGGAGATTAACATTTGCCCATGAGAGAATGAAAGGGTGGGATGGGTGCCTAACACCTTCCTATTCCTTAACTTAGTATGCGAACCTTCGAATAACATGGTTTCGTAAACATCAATATTGATCTTGATGTCGTTCTCTTGAGGCGACAATATTTCTTTTCCCTATTTTGTGCAAAATAGGTTGGCGACTCTATCTCTACACATTATTCCCCCACAATGACAATGACCGAGTGCCCCGAAAGAGAATGCACCCCACGCACGCATCGTAGGGAATCTAACCCCGAGATGGACACAGTGGAGACTCTGCTAGGGACTTATTTTAAAAGGACTAGGCTTTATTTCTACACGAGTTTTATTCATCTCAACATGTGTGCATATGCTCCCACCTTTATGTTCCCTTTACTCGTCTACTTACTTTTTGTATATCTACGTCATGCTTATATCTATCATGTTCCCCTGTAATGTATATATCACGTTTCACTCACTTATACAATTTCATACTTATATATATTCTCCATGCTCACTTCACTCACTTTCACTTGTATATAGTTTCACTTCTACTCACATACCACTTACATTATCCATACATAGCTTCACTAGCACACACCCACACTTCTCTCACTTGTATATATCTCCATTATCATTTACACATCACACACCTATTGTAGTTGATCCATGTATAGGCTCACTACCACACACACTTATTTGTATATATTCATATGCCACTGACTCAAATGTATATATCACCATTCTTATTATTCACCATGCTTAATATAGTCTTCATGCTCTATGCTAAATTTACATTTCATAATACTTATTTGTCTCCCTCAATAGTGTATTACTCCTTTTAATTAGCATGGAAATAAAAAAAAATCTCTCTCCATAATATAGTAAACAAAGCTCAAGCATTTTTGTACACTACCTCACTAGAGCCGACAATATTGAAAAAAAATTCCCTGGGTTTCACTTTGTGATGGGTGTCGACTTCACTGGGGTTTTATTTACCTAAGAAATATGAATCACACCTTCTATTGGCCTTGTGCCTTCGACATGTATCGAACGGTTCCCCCCGCATCGTACTGCTTTATCGAACTTGTGACGGGAGGTATATAGCAAGAAACTCGTTCACGTACATCGAGTGTATTGAATTCCCTCTTACCCATCCTAGCCCCAGGAGGTATAACATGAGGAAGTTCACATACTCTCAGGTATATCAAATGGATTGTCCATATGTACCGACGAATGTTTTGCCTTACAGGTAAGAGGTATATCTTAAAAGTCAAGCCAATGGAGAGAACCTTTTCACTAACCCAACAAATGCATAAACCTCATATAGGCATAAACCTTAAAGAACTCATAATTGGTTTTTCAATTACCATGTTAAACTCTATCAAATTCCAGGCTAGCATAACGATCAAATTTTTTAGCTATCTTTTTTTTTTAAAATAGGACCCTGTCCATGAGCCTGGAAACTAATCAAACCGTGTCTTATATTTTTAAATCATATTTTCCCGTTCTTTGGTCCTATCCTGTATTTTTTCTTGCATTTAGGCAACCTTAAAACAATTGAAACCCTAATAATAATAATAAGAATGTTGAGATTCCTATCCATTTTCAGAAATAAAAAAAAATGAAAATCATTTTCCCTCCTTTTTTGAAAAACATTGAAACATTCCCCCTCTTTATTTAAAAAAAATTGAGTTGCTTTCCCTCTCAAGTTGATTGTATACTCGAATATAGCTTAGCTACCTATTTGCTTTAGTCTTCTGTCAAATTGTCCCAAAGCTCTGTCGCTTCTTCCTCTACTTCGACTGAATCTGGGATCTACCTCCACGGGATATTCATGGAGAACACCGATCAAGCACCGAATTTGTATCCCGATCTGATGGTCGTCCTTGCCCAACTTAGCGATAAGATTGACATTCTTCAAACTGATGTCTAAGAAATGCAAATGTAGAGACATCGAATCCAGATTCATAAAGAACTTGAGGCCCTCTTTTCTCGTGCTATAGGTTCGCCTACCCCCGAGCCTATATGAGTCCCAGAATAATACCAACATCTCTCGCATGCTCCATCTGCAAATAATATGCCACCGGATGAACTCGTAATTATGAACCTTTCCCAAGTAGGATCTAATATGCTCGTACCCGTAATTACCAAAGAGGAGGAAGTGAACAAGGTTAAGGAAGACCTTAGAATACGGTCAAAGAAGTTTGACTAATCGAAGATATCCAAAAAATACATGGACTACATATATATGTCTCTTTATCATAAAATTAGACTGCCAAAGTAAAAAATGTTGGACATCTAGAAGTAGGGTAAAGCAGGCCCGAGATTGTGCGCCTAAGAAGCTATCATCGAGCAATAACCTTTATTGGTTCCTTCGAAGAGATAATGGCCTAGATGTTTCAGGAGACCTTGAACAAAAGGGCTCTTCGATAATTCTTGTCCCTCAAAGAATCAAGGGTCCATAGTTGGGAAGATGGGGCCTCAGAATTCATGTCTCAATACTAGTACGACTAAGAGTTATAGGTCATGCGTTGAGACCTAGAGAGGCTCAAGTGAAACCTTGGGAAATTAGTTAGTAGCTTTATTAGAAGATAAAGAGAGAAACTTGCCACCATGACTAACAAGTCCTCCGAGGAGGAACAAGTCAGCATTATGAAGAAAAACTTATTACCTTGTATTTCGACATCTATGGGAGTACAATAATAATAGAACTTTCGAGCCTTCGAGGGGATATGTAAAAATGGAAGAAGGTGTCACCAAAGTGGAATATGAATCGAAGAAGCTGACCAAACAGTTTACACCCTGAAAATATGAGAAGCTTGCCAATGCCCCAGTCTCAACCATCAATAACATATCATTACCTTCTACGTTTTGGGCTCTAGAAAGTTGCCCTAATCATGTCAAAAAAGAGTACAATGAGCTGCATTCTCCCTTGTCTAAAGTTTACTATGCCCTACTAGCCCAAAATATTATGAAACCATTGGAACCTCGTCCATTACCAAACTAACTCCCTAAAAGCTTTAAGCCCGGTGCTTGTTGTAACTTTCATAAATTCATAGGTTGCACCACCGACCAATTCTTTCATCTTAAAAATGTGATCTGGGGCATGATTGATCAGTTTATCATTGTCCCGATAGCTAATCCCAAACCAATACCACTCATAATCCAATTTCAGCATATGGAATCATAGCAAGTGATATCATCTTAGATAAAAACTTAGATTTTGACCCTTCTACTCAAATCATGCCCATAAAAGCACCCATACCCACAATATTACCTAAACCTCTCAAGGATTTCCTCTCTTTTCTCCTACACCCTACATGCCTTACTAATGAAGCTACGTCACTCCTTACAACGGCCTGCATTACCGTCCATACCCCATTTGAGGGATGGCATGGAACTATCAATTGTATTGAACCAACTTCTAGAGTTTGGGTTGAAAATTTCCATCGAAATGTTCGTCGACTCTCTAAAATTCAATGTCCTATTCATAAAAGCCAAAAAGTGGGATCGGGAATCTGACGTATAGGTGGTGCCCGTTGAAGAAGTCAGTCTAGATGATATGGTACACATAATGCCCAATATGTCTCCCCAGACAGAGGAAATCTGCATCACCTTTGAGTTTCTCATTACTTTGAAATTTCAGGGTATGTTAGTCCCTTCAGTCTTGCATTTCCTCAATGAGTGGAAATACTTATACGATGAAGCCATAGAGGTTGTCAAGTGCATTCATTACTCTTCGTGGGAATACATAGTTACCTCCAAATGGGTGTATGACTTTGATAGCTCATATGATTAAAGAAGCCACTTTAATTGTGAGCTTATGTGGAATATATCCTTTGAGGAATAGTACGATCATATTGATAAGAAGATGAAGCTGGGGATAAATATCTTTTTCTAAGATAATAATACTTGGGCTGAAGATTCTCAACATGAGGTGCAACCTAAGCAATCCATAGCGAGCATTGAAGACTCTAAGGAAAGTGAGCTCAAATAATCCTTTGACCAACAGACATTGGGGATGAGTCTCTACATGATGATCTCAGATGATATTTCGTCAAACCCGTACATCCATATCATAGTTATTGATGCGCCTTTCCTCAACAGGAATGTCGTACCAGTCCGACCTACTCAAATTCAACCCAACCCTGCTATTTACCCTATTCAAGTCTTTTAACCAACACTTTTTTTCCTTTTCTTGATATAAATGTAATTAGGACTTCTTTTGACAAGGTTTTGAATGTTATTTTCCCTGAAAATGAAATTAATAAAGATTTTTAGTATCTTGTTATGGCTTATATTAATTGTGTTGATTTTGATCAAACCTTTGATGATGTTGATTTTGTAAACGAACAATTCTTAAATGATATCAATAAGGAAAATAACAAACAATATAACTGCGTTAAAATAAATTATGATGAGACTCTTATTATTAATCTCGATTTTAATAGACATCATGTTGAGATTAGGATATTGTCCACCCTTAACGAGCATGAGTGGGAGAAAATTAAATAAGTACTAAAGAATTCATCGATGTCTTTACATGGTTCTATAATGACATGTCTGTCATCGACCCATAAATAACTCGGCAAGAGATCCTTATGTTCCCAGAATATGTGCCAGTCAAATGGAAGTTAAGAAAAATACGAACTGAATGGTCACTCAAAGTGAAAGAGGAAGTGGTCAAACAACTGAATGTGGATTTTTTTCGCATGGTCTAATATGTAAAATGGCTTACAAACATCATCCCCATGCCAAATTCGAAAGGAATTGTCCGAACGTGGGTTGATTATCGAGATTTGAACCAAAAATCCTTGAAGGGTAACTTTCCATAACCCAACATTGACATGATCATGAACAACATAACCAGCCAGACCTTTAAATCATTTGTTAACGTATTTTTTAATTATAAGAAGATAAAGAAGCACCCTGATCATTAGGAGAAAACTTCTTTCATCCGACCATGAGGAACTTTCTATTATACTATCATGCCATTTGAGCTCAAAAATGCTAGGGATACCTACTAAAGGGATACCGCAACCATCCTGCATGACCTTATTCATAAGGAGGTCCAATTCTATGTGGAAAATTTTATCATCAAGTCCAAGACTAGAGAATTTCATATTTCTGCCCTTCAAAAGTTCTTCGAATGACTGCGGCAGTACTAGATGCATATAAATCAACGTAACTATTTCTTAGGCGTTACAAAGTGAAAACTCTTAGGGTTCATGGTCAGTGAGAATGGAATTGAAGTGAACCCTGCCATGATTAATTCCATACTTGAGATGCCACCACCTCAGATGGAGAAGTAAGTCTAAGTATTCATAGGTAAATTTCATATATAAATAAGTTTGACCTCCTCTGGGTGAGACTTAACCCTACTTCAGGAACCCCTCCAAGTGAAAGTCAGACTCATCCCTAATAGGCCCATATCACAGAGGCCCATATCAATCAGCCTCAACCTCCGAGACCTAATCAACATAATAATTGCTATGATATACAAAGGATAGCTCTACACTCAAAAGTGCACATATATCTCAACTTCATCGTGTGTCATACTTGTATGATACTGCCATAATGAGACCAATCTATAACCCTTAACAACTATCAATCATCATAAGTCTCGACCAACCGAGAGCTTCTATAGTTGACATCAATATCTTACACAAAATATATGACCTGCACGTTGACAAGATACGTGGATAAAACCATTACAGGAGATCAACAACCCATGTGGGGAGAATATTCCATCATCATGACGTACAATATGCATATGAAATCCTTTTATTGATCTACTCAACTCGTGTGCACCAAGTTCATGCTTGGGGGTGACACTGTGCACCCCCAATACTATATAAGCCCACTTCATCTTTTTTTTAAGGATAGACTAATTTAGAAACCTACTAAAATTTTATTATTTTTTATTCTAGAGAAAGAAATCTTTAGTGTGCATTAATGTCCTTTAGTGCCTTGTTATATTACAAACACTAGCACCTTACACAATGGAGTAAGCCAAGGTCAAACGACTTATATTCTTGTGTCTTCTATCTCTCCTATGTAATAACCTGCATAATTTTGGGCTATTTTAATTAATTTCTGGAAAATGGAGGAAAATAAAGTTTTAGATAAAATTATTTTTATTGCTCAAATATGTTGGTTATTATTTTTAAAGGCCAAAATTTCAAACGGTTTTGAAAACGGAGTTAAAATGGATTTTAAAATGATTTTTAAATGTTTTTAACTCTTGGCGTTGTTTTGACTTCCAACTCTTCATTTCTTTGCCTTATTTAAAGGAGTCTTTTGGATTCCAACTCTTCATTTCTTTGCATTATAAAAGGAAGTCGTGGGCAACCCTTTTAACATACTTTTGGCACAAATTTTGGCAGCAAATATATTTTATATTCCTCTTCTTTTTATATATACTTTGGCCCTTGAGATTTGTGAATTCCAACCTTAGATTAGAGGTGTTCTTGGGGCTATTTTGTTGGAGGTTCTTGGAGGAGCTTTTGTAGATCTTGTGAGTTGATCTTGAGGAGGTGATCGTTGGTTTCTCATCATGATTTGAGGTATGGGGTTTTACACAATATGCTCCTTAAATCTCGCAAGTGTCATTCTCTTTGAATTCTTGTTTAATTGAACTCATATTTGAATTGTTAAATTCATTGAAATCTGGAAAAATAATTGTTGGAATTATTTCGATTCATGTGGTATTATTCATGTTGTTGATGAGCACGTTGTCATGAGATTTTAATATTGCACGGATGTTGGGCACCCGCCAAAATTCCTATTTCCCGGGCTATGGCTTGATAAAGCATATACGGATGTGGTGAGGCCTGGTGACCCGGTTAAAGTGTTACTGAGAAATTTATTTATAAAATGATATTGTGATTTGCATTTGATTTGAATATTCTTACTCGTGTTCTTACGGTTTTATTCATCGCTAACATATATTTGTTGAGCATCTTTCCTGTCGTATTGTGTACTTCCCCATATTTTCGTTTAGTGGCAGGTTAGCGCGGATTTTGGGGAGCTATGGATATTGATTTTAGCGAGGATTATTTGGGAAAGATTTGTATTATTTATTTTGTTGTATAGAGCATTGGAGATTTGTATTTTAGTTTCGAGTTAGTTGTTGTATGTAATTTGAGAGACTTGGTATTTATTTGAAGAAATTGAGATTTGTAGTTTATCTTTTGTTATTGTGGGATATAGATTGTCTATACCTTGTCACTTGTGTATTTGATTTATTTTATCGCATTAGCGCTCCGTTCGCTCTCCCCGAGTGGGCGGGGTGTTACAAATGGTATCAGAGCTTAGGTGTACGAAAACCCTCGGGGCTTGGGTTTGGGGTTCATTGCGTGGTTAGCGATTTTTGGAGATAGAAAATTTTAGGTGATATTCGTGTTAGGTTTCGAGATTAGAGGTGAGGAATATATTTTTGGTGACGTGATTTATTTTTGGAGATAGTGTAGTGGCCTGATTTTTTAGAGTTAGGCATTCGTCGAATTTCGAGGGCGAAATTCCATTGTTAGTGGGGAAGTGTAATAACCCGCGTAATTTTGGGCTATTTTAATTAATTTCTGGAAAATGGAGGAAAATAAAGTTTTAGATAAAATTATTTTTATTGCTCAAATATGTTGGTTATTATTTTTAAAGGCGAGAATTTCAAATGGTTTCGAAAACGAAGTTAAAATGGATTTTAAAATGATTTTTAAATGTTTTTAACTCTTGGAGTTGTTTTGACTTCCAACTCTTCATTTCTTTGCCTTATTTAAAGGAGTCTTTTGGATTCCAACTCTTCATTTCTTTGCATTATAAAAGGAAGTCGTGGGCAACCCTTTTAACATACTTTTGGCACAAATTTTGCAGCAAATATATTTTATATTCCTCTTCTTTTTATATATAATTTGGCCCTTGAGATTTGTGAGTTCCAACCTTAGATTAGAGGTGTTCTTGGGAATATTTTGTTGGAGGTTCTTGGAGGAGCTTTTGTAGATATTTTGAGTTGATCTTGAGGATGTGATCGTTGGTTTCTCATCATGGTTTGATGTATGGGGTTTTACACAATATGCTCCTTAAATCTCGCAAGTGTCATTCTCTTTGAATTCTTGTTTAATTGAACTCATATTTGAATTGTTAAATTCATTGAAATCTGGAAAAATAATAATTGGAATTATTTCGATTCATGTGGTATTATTCATGTTGTTGATGAGCACGTTGTCATGAGATTTTAATATGGCACGGATGTTGGGCACCCGCCAAAATTCCTGTTTTCCGGGCTATGGCTTGATAAAGCATATACGGATGTGGTGAGGCCTGGTGACCCGATTAAAGTTTTGTTGAGAAATTTATTGATAAAATACTATTGATATTTGCATTTGATTTGAATATTCGTACTCGTGTTGTTACGGTTTTATTCATCGCTAACATATATTTGTTGAGCATCTTTCCTGTCGTATTGTGTACTTCCCCATATTTTCTTTTAGTGGCAGGTTAGCGCGGATTTTGGGGAGCTATGGAGATTGATTTTAGCGAGGATTGTTTGGGAAAGATTTGTATTATTTATTTTGTTGTATAGAGCATTGGAGATTTGTATTTTATTTTCGAGTTAGTTGTTGTATGTAATTCGAGAGACTTGGTATTTATTTGAAGAAATTGAGATTTATAGTTTATCTTTTGTTGTTGTGGGATTTAGATGCTCTATACCTTGTTACTTGCAGATTTGATTAGTTTTATCGATAGTGACGCTCTGCTCCGCTCTCCCCGAGTGGGCGGGGTGTTACATCCTATCCCTTTTTATATACATACATGCATATCTCTTGTGTTGTTACTACATTTTCCACCATTGTTAATAGAGCTAAAGCTTGAGCTTCCTACATCTTCGAGGTGGTGATTCTTAGCATCATCATTTTTGGTGCTATCTCTGGGATGATATTTATCTTCCACTTCCATTTGTTAGCTTAGACACTCTCTCTTTGCCTCTGGTGGTGATCCAGATCCTCTCTTGTTGGAGTTGAATCACCATTGAAATAGGTTGGGTGAGTGTTCTTCAACCTTCTCTTTGCTAATAACTTATTTCTAGATTTTGATTAATTATATTTTTCTTTCTCTATTTATGAATAAATCTCACTGGAGACATATTCTAATCAGCCTTACCCCACCGAAGTAAGATCTATCCAACCTCCTATACATTCCAAAATGGTTGAGTTGGTGGCGGTGCTAAAGTCCCTGGTGGCCACTAAACAATATCTGTAATATTAATTTATGTTCCTCAGTCAAAGTGGTATAGGGAGGGCTATTGGCCACCCTGTGACAGAGATCATTACTACGGCTGCTAGAGAAGTGGTAAATTCAGTGATAGGAGAACCACCCCTAGTCCCACTCAAGGAGGCGCATCACCACCGTAAGAAGAGAGATGTCATCGACCCTAGGCATCTATGACTAGGAAAGCATGTCCAAGATTGTCTAGATGACCAAGTGTATGATGAAGAGGAATATTAGTATCCTTATATTTCTAATGATACAATTCTCCCAGCTCCAACCTACCAAGAGCAAAGTGCACAGCCAACCCCAGTATTCTAATATAAAGCATTAAATTTTAACAAACTTAGTAGGGGGTTGTCCTTTGATCATCTCGACCCCCTGATGATGGACTAGGTATAATGAGAATAAGAAAGAGTGGAGATGTGTTGATACCATGACCAATAAAGCATACATCTCGCCACATGTTGTCTTTCATGAGGCATCATCATGATGGTTTATCGAGAATGTAGTATTTCCAGACTCGAAGAGTTTAGACATGAGTATGTGAGTGCAGTTACCAAAGCGGTAAGAGGTTTATGTCGAGAGCAAATCGAGACCAGTAGAGTCACTAAAGACTAAAACTATCATTCTCTTAGCATTGGTGTTTACAAAGGGAATATAAGGCATTGTGATGAAATACCAAAGAAAAAATAATATAGAGATGATCAGAGAGAGGTAAAAAACCTATAGAGGACTGTTGAACGAGAGCCAGCCCCAGTGGCAGTTGTTGTGGAAGGGGGTGATGAATATGCACTTGCAAAGAAAAAGCGTTGGGATAGAATATCCATAGGATTGAGGATAATATCGATCTCATCACACTTAAAAATTGAGACCCTTATCGTCGATGCTATATGGAAGGGTATTCCTTCATGATGATGATGTAAACCGCACCACCAGATAAAGAGGTAGTAGAGCTCAAACAGACATAACAATGGAAATAAATAACATCATATATATGTATAAGGAGATAAGGATAAAAGGAGAAACAGACCAATATAAGTGGTTCGACAATTGCCTACGTCCACTGTGCAAGTTAGTGTAGTTATCATTATCGGAAGAGGGCTCTAATGGCCTTAGCAATACAATCACTCCACTTTCTCTCTATACTGTAAATGCACCAAATTTTGGCTACGGTTTGTAATTGAGGACCTCTTACAAGGTAGGAAAAAACAAATATATATAGTGCCTGGTAGTGTACCCCCAGGCATGAAATGAGCATGTGTAGAATGATTTGTCCAACCTAGTGAAGCCACTTGTCACTGTCACATGTAGAGGATGGTGATGAAATATTCCTTCACATGCCAAGAAGATTTGGTCATAACAGTTTATTCACGTGGGATATGCCACGTTGGGATCTTATACTGCTCGTACGGTAGATGTCGTCTGGGTGGTCTCACCAAGACGAATATGAGACACCCATGTAGCTCTGCTTGATGTTCTGGTGTGTGGTCTCGAGTGGGTATGTTCGGCCGAGAGTCTATCAACCTGGTCTCGGCTAAGGCCGAGACGACCTTGATACTGGAGAGGGTCAAGGATGAGTTGTGAAAAACTATTACTAAAGCCGTTTAATACAAGATTAAACTATTTAAGTAACTCCGAACTATTTTTTTGAGGAAACTCTTTTCTTTAAATCAAATCAGTTTTAATCACAAGATGTGTTTAATAAAACATGCACGAGATCAGTTTAAGATTTGTTAACAAGTTTTGAAAACAAAAATGAGACTTTTTAAATCAGCACACCAATAAGAATGAGATGAGAAGATGTAGAAAGATTAATGACAAGAGATTTTTAACGTAATGAAACCTCACCCAACTGAGGAAACATCCACGGTGACTTATAAGTCACAAACCAAAAATCCACTAAAAAAAATATATCAATTACAAACTATATAACACACGCAGACAAATCAGACCTATACAAGTTTAGGAATGTACCCACTGGTGCCCTTCTAACTTTTCTGCAGTTCTGATTATTGATGTGGCTCTCCCAGTTTTGCTAACTTCCACTTTGTTCCAGTCTTTACATCGACTCTTATTTCAAGATCTTATTACCAACACTTCCAGTGTTGTAGTGTGTAAGTGTTTGTGATGGTGCTCTAACACATGCATGCACACACACTCACGCTTATTTATACAAGCAGTCCTATCAAATTACATAACAGATCTATACGCTGTGATTTTTAATTTTTCTCTTCTTAGAAAACTAAACCCTTATTTGACCTTTAAAATGATCTCGGAATCCACGAATATCTTGCTTAGCAGACGATTCAAGATCTTAATCAACTTCGGTGTTTTGAAAATACTTTTGAAATTAAAAATCGCCCAGTGCGATTCCAACTAGGTCAAAGGTCCAATTTCAAAAGAACTAGAAACAGAAAATGATTTTGTTGATTTTGAAGATTAAAACATTTATAGAAAATAATCAATAAAAGATTTATCAAGATGAGAAACTAATAATGCAGATCTACGTGTAATATAACATAAAATGGTAAGATCTATGATTTCTATGAAACAGAAATACAAATCTAACCTAATGTTTAAGTTGGACACAAGATCTTAAAACGAAAAGGTCTAAATCACGAAACAGCTTTCAAACCAACACTCAAAAAACTATCAAACACTCAAGGATGGTGTTTGGTGTAAATTGGTTTTTGGAAAAAGGGTTAGGGTTTGAAACTGTTTGGACGAATTAGGGTTTCTAATTCTCTCTCTAGTTTCTCTCTCTTTTTTCTCTCTCTTCTCTCTCTTCTCACTCAAATTAGATGAAGTGGAAAAAGTCTCTCAAAGGCTGAGGGTTAGCCTCCTTATATAGGGGCTGAGAAGGATCGAGAAGGCAGTTCAAAATCAAGGGCTGGGATTAGGTCTTACCAAATTGACTTAACGGTGAGATAAAATCGGTTGATTAAAATGCTTCTGATTGGAGGATAAGGGTTTCACAGGGATTGGAAAGAGATGCATGCAGATCGTTGATAACATCAATCCAAGGGTTGGCAATAATCAACGATTTTGTCTCTTAGAAGAAACACAAATCCAACCGGTCCTGCAGCGACAGGTGTAGGGCTAATATCGATCCTCACACGCGCGTCTAAAATAATTGCATAGCTTCCCTTACTGTCTCAAGCGCATTCGATTTCTACCCAAGTGAACTTCCAGGCATAAAACCATAAAACCAGTATTTATAAAATCACCCCAAAACCTTTTAATTCCAATTTTAATTATGAAAAAATTATTTTAAAATTCCCAAAAATTATTAAAAAGAGATTTAAGGGAAATTAACACACATAACACACACTCAATCAAACTATGCAATATATGACCCATGTATGCATCCCTAATGTGTGTGAGTGTTTATGAATATACCTTTTATCAATAAAACAATAGGAATTAATTGTATTGAAGTGTCTGAGGGTCTTTGGTATCTAGGGAAGGGACTCAATTTTGGCACTATTTCTAAACTAGATGAGCACTTATACAATGTATACTCAAGTGAGTCAATAGTATAAGGTGATTAAATCTCCCCCTTTGGAAATATGAGACAAAATCTCCTTTGAGTTATCTTGGACTCGTAGGGTTAAAAAGAAATAAAGAAAAAACTATTCCTATACAAAAGTTCTATCTACCCATTTCTTAGAAACAAAAATTACATAACTCAACTAATTACAGTTCAATACACTATTACATCTGTTGAGAATAACTGTACAGAATCCTGTAAATAATCACTAAGATCAAGCTTATTAGAATATGTACAAAGGAAATGAACTCATAAGATTCAAATTTCTCCCCCATTTTGTCCCAAATGGACAAAGGGAAAAAATATGCAGGTCTAAGAGTTTATTCAGCACAAACCATTCCTATCGATTTACGCAAAGAAATAAATCTATTCAAATCGAAAGGTTTGGTAAACATATATGTGAGTTGCAAATCAGTAGGAAGATAATTGATTTCTAATTCCTTAGTCTCAACTAATTCATGTATGAAGTGATGTCTAATTTTTATATGTTTTGTTCACGAGTGTTGAACAGGATTTTTAGAGATATTGATTGCGCTTTAATTATCACAATAGAGATGTAGTTGTTCTTCTTTAATACCATAATCACTTAGCATTTGCTTAAGACAAAGTAATTGAGCACAGCAGCTTCCAGTGGCTATGTATTCAGATTCAGTCGTTGATAAAGAAGTGCAGTTTTGTTTCTTACTACTCCAACCTACCCAATTATTACCAATATAGTAACATGCTCCAGATGTTCTCTTACTATTATCAGTACACCCTGCCCAATCGGCATCATTGTATCCTATTATAGTGCTAAGAGTATCATTGGTGTAGCGAAGTCCTAAACTTAGAGTTGCTTTTATGTATTTAATGATTATTTTAACACAAACTAAATGGCTCTCTTTAGGATTGTTTTGATAATGGGCACACACGCAAACAATGTACATAATATCAGGACGCGAGGCGATAAGATATAGCAAGGTTCCTATCATACTACGATAAAATGTTGGATCTACGAATTTCCCAGTTTCATCCTTTGACAGTTTGACCGAAGTACTCATGGGAGTTTTAGCATCTTTTGCACTCTCAAGGCCGAATTTTTTTAACAATCTCTAAAGCATATTTTGATTGCGAAACAAATAATCCTTCGGAATTTTGTTTGACTTGAAGACCCAAGAAAAATTGAAACTCCCCCATAAGTGACATTTGAAATTCTTTATGCATAATTTCATAAAAAGATTTAACTTCTAAAGGGGAAGTTGATCCAAAAATGATATTGCCAATATAAACTTGAGCTATAATGATATGTTTGTCAAAATGTTTGACAAAGAGGGTTTTATCATTTCCACCTTTTTTAAACATTTTTTAAGAGAAAATTGGAAAGGCGCTCATACCAGGCTCTTGGTGCTTGCTTTAGGCTATACAAAGACTTTTTAAGACGAAATACATAATTTGGATATTTAGGGCCAATGAACCCTTTTGGTTGTTCTACATAGGTCTCCTCAGCCAATATTCCATTAAGTAAGGCAGATTTGACATCCATTTGGTAAATCGTAAAATGTAAGTAACAAGCTATGAAAAAGAGAAGAGGACCATATTCTAATCGAGTAACGGGAGAAAAAGTCTCGTTAAAATCTATTCCTTCAATTTGAGAGTATCCTTGAGCAACTAATCTAGCTTTATTTCTAATGATTATCCCACTTTCATCAGATTTATTTTCAAATATCCAACATGTGCCAATAACCTTTTTGTGATCAGGTCTAGGTATAATATACAAAACATCATGAATGACAAATTAAAGAAGTTCTTCCTGCATTGCAGAAATCCAATAAGGATCATTCAATGCGTCATTTACATTCTTTGGTTCCACGAGGGAAACAAAACATGCATAATGAGCAAAGTTTCTTAATTGGGATCTTGTACATACAGGCTCACTAGGGTTACCAATAATGTTATTTATGGTATGGTTTTTAGAAACCCAATTAGGTACTTCAGGTGTCTCAATTGGTAAAGAATCATCTATTTCTGGAGAGTCATTTTCTAAAACATTTTCAGACTCTTCCATAATAGTTGGTTCTCCAGTCTTACTCTCTACAGTAGTGTCACTTACAATAACGTTTATGGATTCCATCAAGGTCTTAGTACGAAGGTTATAGACACGGTATGCTCTACTGTTAGGAGAATATCCTAGAAAGATGGCTTTTGTCTCCACGAATCTCAAATTTAGATAAGTGTCCTCTGTCGTTACAGACATAACACGTACTACCAAAGGTTCTAAGATACTTAAGATTGGGATTTTTCCCATACCATAGTTTGTAAAGAGTTTGTTTAGAATTCTTTGTAAGATAGACCCTATTGATAATGTGACACGCGGTACGAATAGATTCTACCAAAAAATACTTGGGTAAAGTTTTGGCATGAATCATAACACGTGCCATATCTTGAAGGGTACGATTCTTTCTCTCAGTAATACCATTTTGTTGAGGGATCTTAAGAGCACTAAATTCATGTTTGTAACCATTATAGTCACCATACTCTATAACACCAGTATCTAAGAATTCTCCACCTCTATCACTACGAATTCTATTTACTTGATTGTCTTTCTCATTTTCAATTCGAAGTAAAATCTTCAAAAAGGTTTGGAAAGTGTCAGACTTTTGTCTTAAGAAAGCTACCCAAGTAAATCTGGTGAAGTCATCAACCATAACAAGAATGCAATTATGTCCACAGAGACTAATAGTTCGAGAAGGGACCATTAGGTTCATATGGATGAGTTTCAAGGGTTTAGAGGTAATGATATCTTTAACTTTATTATGAGTTGCCTTAATAATTTTTCCTTCCTGTCATGATCCACAGACAATATTAGAAATAGGTTTGATGTTGGGAATACCTATAACTATTTCTTGTGAAGACAATCTGCTAAGATTTTCGTAATTTATGTGACCCATTCGATTATGCCATATCTCATTGTCATCCATTATGGCAATGTTACAGACCTCAGTATTGTTCTGGACAGTATAACAATTGTTAGGAGTTTTGAGTCCTATAATTATGCATTCACCTTTTTCATTTAAAATTCTGCAATTATTTTTTGAAAAGGTGATGGTATGATTTGGGTCATAAAATTGCGAGATACTAAGTAGATTAGCCTTAAGACCTTTTACTAGAAGAATATTTTCAAGTAAGGGTAATCTTTCTTCTTGGAGTGTTCCTTTACTAATGATTTGAGATGATACACCATCACCAAAAATAACTTTTCCTCCAGCAAAGATGGTTTTGTTTAAAAGTTTGGTATCATCCCCAGTCATGTGCTTTGAACATCCAGTGTCTAAATACCAACCAGAGGAAGTGTGTTTGGCTTTTAAGGAAGTAATCACAATGTTAAACTTCATCTGGGGTAATAGCTCATCTTTTCTAACCCAAACAACTCTTGTTCTCATTTTGCTCTTATTTTCTCTCATTTGATAAAATTTGCGAGCATTAGATTTCTGTTGAAAAATATTTTGCGCATGAGGTTGAATTTTATGGCAAGTATGAGCATTTGGTTTAGAAAAGTGTCTAGGCATCCTTCTTAGAAATGATCTTTCAGGTTTGGTCTTTCTCTTTCTATAGTTAGAGTTTTTGTCTGGTTGTCTAGGGAGAACATAGTTGTTACGACTTCTCCTAGAATAGTTAAAGTTCTGGTAAACAAGAGTATTATAGATAGGGTTAACTAAATGTCTAGAGTAGCAACCTTCAAATGAATGACCATATAAGTCAGAGTAAGAGTAATACAGATTGCTCAAGGACAGTGTCTCCTTAGGAAAGTCTATAAACATAGTCTTCATGGTATTTTGGGGTTGAACCTTATTCCTAGGGAGTACAGTTTGAAAGGCAGAGTCATTCTTCCTAATCGGGGGGCAGACATATATAGCCTTAGGTCGACTTTCACACTTAGAGCAACTTGATTCCCCAATATCAAAATTTGATTGTTTTTCATCAAACTCATTTTTCAAAGAATAAAAATCTAGACAAGTATCTATAGGTCTTTTGCCTCCTAACACAAACTTGATTATTTCAATGTTTTTAGTTTGTGTATTCAAATTGGGGCAAAACCCTATTCCAGTTCGATCATCAGAATTGGTTTTTGAATCAGCAACAAAACCATCAAAACAGTTCGAATTATTTTCAAATTTTGCGAATTTTTTGAAAACAATTGTTGTCTTTTCTTTAGATTGTTCAAATTCTAACAATGCCCCTTTATATTTTTTGTCCAGAATTTCATTTTCTTCAATCAAATTCTTCAGTTTTTGATTAAAAATTTTGACTTCATCCTCATAAGTTAGACATTGGGTAGTATACTCTTCAACGTTAAGGTTAACCATCAGACTTAGGTTTTCTAGTTCCTTAGTGAGATCCTTCACAATCTTCTCTAGTCTAGTGCTTTTCTTGAGAGTTTTCGCATAAAGTGTGTGAATGTCAGGGAGTTCTTCAGTGTCTGAATCACTAAGTGTGGTGTGTGAAGTGACCCCTAAGGATTCAATTTTTGAACTCACGCAGCCATTGGCATCGTCACTATCACTTTCCCTTTAACTCACACACCCCGTAGTAGAACTAATAATATTCTCATAAATTAAAGCATCTAAACCAGTAACAACATGATTCATAACAACAAAAGTAGAGTTACTAACATCATTCTCATACATAGGCATATCATTATTGTAGATTATCTTAGCAAATAAAGACATGCAAGGATCAAAATCATCATATGACTCAGGTTCCTCACTTTTAGAATCACTTGAATCATCCCAAGTTTTGCAAATATTGGCCCTAGTATGTTTATTGGCAGTGTTTAGTTTCACTCTACAGTCTTGTGCTATATGTCCTAGTTTTCCACATCTAAAACATTCAATGTTTTTGAAGTTTTTCTTGGGTCGCATGTCCTTATGATGTTTGTCTTGACTTTTCTCATGAGATTTGTAGTTAGACTAAGTTGGATAATTTGGCTTGCCTTGTTTGTTTGCCAATTTATTTCAAAATTTGACAATTTTCTTAAACTGTTTTGACATTAAGGCAATTTGATTATCCAAACTATCTATATCACATTCCTCATCAGAATCATCAGTAGGAATAGTAAACTCAGGTTTCATCAGCTTAGAGGAAAAACTTAAGTTGGAACTAGTCTGTTTCCTATGGGACTGGGTCATTTGTTTCTTAAATTCTTATTCCATTTCCAGAGTTTGTAGTTTACTAGTGAGTAATTCAGGAGTGAGATTTTCATCCCACATTTCCTCAATAGGAATCTTTTATTGACAAATTTATGTGGTAGTGATCTTAGAATTTTATATACAATTTCATGTCTATCATATGTTATCCCATTAGCATGCATTTTGGTCAAAATGTCAGTCAATTTTATGTAAAAGTCATCAAAACATTCAGAGTCTGACATAATTAGAGAGTTATACTGATGGACAAGCATTTGAGTTTTAACATCCTTAACTCTAGTGTTACCTTCATGTGCAGTGATCAGTGTATCCCAAGCTTCCTTAGACGTGGCACAAGATGAGATCCTTTTGAACTCATGTTCGTTTATGGACATAAATATGGCATTCTTACCTTTGTTGTTGTTTCGAGAATTTTCTTCTCTTCTTGAGTGAATTCACGTAATGATTTCTTAATCCTCTCATTACTTCCTTTAGTGCCTAGTTTAGTAGGATAAGTGTATCCATTTTCAACAATATCCCAGACATCATCTCCCAAGGTTCCTTGTATGAAAGCAACATGTCTTGCCTTCCAGTAAGCAAAGTTGTTTCCATCAAAGAGTGGGGGTCTGGTCAAGTTGCCAAATCTTTCATTATTCTCGTCCATTGTTTTGATTTCAAGAAAATAATTTCAAAAACACAAGATCTTTTAAAAAGATTTCCAACGCTCTGATACCAATTGAAAAATTGTTACTAAAGCCGCTTAATACAATATTAAACTATTTAAGTAACTGCGAACTGTTTTTTTGAGGAAACTCTTTTCTTTAAATCAAATCAGTTTTAATCACAAGATGTGTTTAATAAAACATGCACGAGATCAGATCAAGATTTGTTAACAAGTTTTGAAAACAAAACTAAGACAATTTAAATCAGCACACTAATAAGAATGAGATGAGGAGATGTAGAAATATTAATGACAAGAAATTTTTAACGTGGTAAAACCTCACCCAATTGAGGAAACATCCACAGTGACTTCTAAGTCACAAACCAAAAATCCACTAAAACAAAATATATCAGTTACAAACTATATAACACACATACACACAAATTAGACCTATATAAGTTTAGGAATGTACCCACTGGTGTCCTTCTAACTTTTCTGCAGTTCTGATTATTGATGTAGCTCTCCCAGTTTGCTAACTTCCACTTTGTTCCAGTATTTACGCCGACTCTTATTTCAAGATCTTATTACCAACACTTACAGTGTTGTAGTGTGTAAGTGTTTATGATGGTGCTCTAACACATTCATGCACACACACTCATGCTTATTTATACAAGCAGTCCTATCAAATTACATAACAGATCTATAGGCTATGATTTTCAATTTCTCTCTTCTTAGAAAACCAAAACCTTATTTGACCTTTAAAATGATCCCGAAATCCACGGCAATCTTGCTTAGAAGATGATTCAAGATCTTAATCAATTTCAGTGTTTTGAAAATACTTTTAAAATTAAAAATCGCCCAGTGCGATTCCAACTAGGTCAAAGGTCTTATTTCAAAAGAACTAGAAACAGAAAATGATTTTGTTGATTTTGAAGATGAAAACATTTACAGAAAATAATCAACAAAAGATTTCTCTAGATGAGAAACTAAGAATGCAGATCTACGTGTAATATAACATAAAATGAAAAGATCTATGATTTCTATGAAACAGAAATATAGATCTAACCTAATTTTTAAGTTGGACTCAAGATCTTAAAACGAAGAGGTTTAAATCATGAAACAACTTTCAAACCAACAGTCAAAAAACTCTCAAACACTCAAGTATGGTGTTTGGTGTAAATTGGTTTTGGGAAAAGGGTTAGGGTTTGAAATTGTTTGAACGAATTAGGGTTTCTAATTATCTCTCTGGTTTCTCTCTCTTTTATCTCTCTCTTCTCGCTCAAATTAGATGAAGTGGCAAAAGTCTCTCAAAGGTTGAGGGTTAGCCTACTTATATAGGGGGCTGAGAAGGATCGAGGAGGCAGTTCAAAATCAAGGGTTGGGATTAGGTCTTCCCAAATTGACTTTGATCCAACGGTGAGATAAAAGCGGTTGGTTAAAATGCTTCTGATTGGAGGATAAGGGTTTCACAAGGATTGGAAAGGGATGCATGCAGAGCGCTGATAACATCAATCCAAGGGCTGGCGATAATCAACAGTTTTTTCTCTTTAAAGAAACACAAATCCAACCGGTGGTGTGGCGACATGTGTAGGGCTAATATTGATCCTCACACGCGCGTGTAAAATAATTACACAGCTTCCCTTACAGTCTCAAGCGCATTCGGTTTCTACCCAAGTGAACTTCCAGGCATAAAACCATAAAACCAGTATTTATAAAATCACCCCAAAACCTTTTAATTATGAAAAAAATCTTTTAAAATTCATTAAAAATTCCCAAAAATTATTAAAAAGAGTTTTAAGGGAAATTAACACACACAACACACACTCAATCAAATTATGCAATATATAACCCATGTATGATGCCCTAATATGTGTGAGTGTTTGTGAATATACCTTTGATCAATCAAACAATAGGAATGAATTGTATAAAAGTGTCTGAGGCTCTTTGGTATCTAGGGGAGGGACTCAATTTTGTCACTATATGCAAACTAGATGAGCACTTATACAATGTAGACTCAAGTGAGTCAAGAGTATAAGGTGCTTCAAGTTGATGAGCTAGTTCCCTGATGGGAGTCCTCCTTGGTCTCTGTCATCCTCGTCTGGGTTGAGGCCGAGACGACCTTGATATGAGAGAGGGTCGAGGCTGAGTTGATGAGTCAGTCCTTTGATGGGAGTCCTCCTTGGTCTTTATCATCCTAGTCCCGATTAAGGATAAGATAACCTTGATATTAGAGAGGGCCGAGGCTGAGTTGATGAGTCAGTCCCCTGATGGGATTCCTCCTTGGTCTCTATCATCCGAGTCTTGGCTAAGGCCGAGATGACCTTGATATTCGAGAGGGTCGAGACTGAGTTGATGAGTTAGTCCCCTTATTGGAGTCCTCCTTAGTCTATATCATCCTACTCCCGGTTAAGGCCGAGATGACCTTGATATTAGAGAGGGTCGAGGCCGAGTGAATGAGTCAGTCCCCTGATGGGAGTCCTCCTTGATCTCTGTCATCTTAGTCCCGACTGAGGTCGAGACGACCTTGATATTAGAGAGGGCCGATGTAGCTAACTATGGTCATATTATGAGACGAGGCTAAGTTATAGGCTGAGGCCGAGGCTGACGTCTTTTATTCCAACCCTTAGGCCGAGGTATCAAGTTCACTGCATGATGGTCGAGGTTACTGCCATGATGTCTGAGGTTGCCAATAACAAACTGATGATCTTACGCTGATAGATACAAATGTAGTCTCGACTATAGTGATCAGGTCGAGGTTGATTAAGCCGTTGCTGACTTACTGAGGTCGGCCCTTATCTGGACGACACCGCTAATGATATATGAGGCTCTTGTGATGACTCGGCCATGAGATGTGATGCTCGTCATCCTAAGAGACGAGGGTACATTTTGGTCATATCACTTTATACGAAGGATTGTAAGCGTTATTACTCCCTCAAAGTTTACACTATCCATGGTGACATAGGGATATGATAGGACTTCAAACCTCTCCGCCACATGGAGATTTATCAATCAGCCTCCGACATATACCGACGCTCGACGAAATGAGATGTCGAGATTATTCTACACTCTCATGGGTGCTTCACACATTTGGTACACCAGTTTGTCTAGAGTCAACATTAATAAAATTAAGCAGCTAGCCGATAATTTTATTTATAACTTTTGCTTCGGTGTGAAGCCACCTAAGAAATTAACTCACCTCCTTAATTTAAAACATGGCAAAAATGAGGCTCTTAGAGAATATATATACCTGTATTTAATAAGGAAAAGCTATAGGTTGAAGATTATGACAAGAGCATAGCCACGACAACCCTGATTAGCGGGATGCAAGTGAGTAAACTCCTGTAAAAACTCTCTGAAGATCCTCCAAAGACTATTATAGAGCTTCTGGACATTATTGGGAGAATAATGAACACAAATGAGACCATGGGGGCAAAAAGGGAGACACAAAGGATGCCAGTGGTAGTAAGTCCATCCAGTCAAAGGACTCGGAGGGAAATAATAGATTCAATGGGGATAAATTTACAGAGTGCACTCCGTTGACAAGGAGCCCAAACTTGATTCGCATTGATATAAAGGATGATAGGGCACTTAGATTGCCAGAGAAGCTCAAGTCCTCTCCTCATAAGAGGGAGAAGAGAAAATGGTGTGAATTTCATCAGTATCATGGGCACACAATGGACAAGTGATTTGCCTTTAAAAACGAGATCAAAAAGTTTTCGGAGTAGGATAAACTTTGAAAGTATATGGATATGAGTGGTGGATAAGAGGAGTCTAGAAAAAAATCATAGTGGAAGGAGAGGCAACAAGTCAAGATGAGAATTTTAGGCCAATAAAAATGATAATGGATCTGATGACATCAAGAAAGATGACCCCGACCTTCCACAACCGATAACTGAGCCAAAGGGATCTTTGCATAAGATCTCCTTTGATGTGAAGATGATACATGGTGGACTAGTAGGTTGTGGCATAGAGCCAACCGACAAAAAAGAACATATTATTGAGGTAATACAACCCTGAAAAGGATGAAAGTAAACTGCATCGAAACTGAGGCAAAGTCGAGTAAATTAATGAAAGTTGTAATGGACACTCTGATTGTGGGGTTTTCTAGCATTCATTTTAAAGTAATTTTGGTTCCACATGACGGCCCATTAGTTTTTAGTACATGAGTACATAAATATGAAGTGTCTCGCATTCTTATCAACGAGGGAAACTCGATAGATGTCATGTTGCGGAATTGTTTAAAGGGTTTGAAGTTAAGAAAGAAGAGACTTATGCCATGCCATCAGCCTTGGATAGGCTTCAATGGAGAAAATTTTCATTCATTGGGGGTATACGAGATGTATGGGCACCTCACTGATGTATATCACCTAGAAGGAATTTTTTTATTGACCACCATGTGTTCTCGACCTCCTGATCTGGAGGCCGTCGGGCACTCTAGGGCCCTATTTGACACCGATCAACTCTTTATATTGAGAAAAGGCCGAATGAATTTTCAAATGTCTATGAATCCCCTTTCTAATGGCCCACTTCATTTTTAAATCGATTTTACGATTTGGACGAACAACCCGTTTCCCTATCGAAAACTAATCTAGAGGCCATCGAGCACTCCCAGAACCCATTTGACTCTGGTGAACTCTTTATATTGAAAAATCAATGAATCTTTGAATGTATCTTAATTCACTTCCAAGGATTCTCCCCATATGTTAATTAGCCTTCCGATTCGAGCAAATGGTCCATTTTACATCGAAAATTGATATGGAGGCCACTATACTCTCTTGAACCCTGTTTGAATTTGGTCAAATATCCATCTTGAGCAAAGACCAATGAATCTTATAAGGTCTCCGAATACTCTTTCTAATGGTCCATCCCGTACGCAAATCTTCCTTACGGTACAAACAAACGGCCCATTTTACTCCGAAGAGTCACTCGGCAATTTTTGGTTTCGTTTAACCGTAATCATCTCATCGAGCTGAATGAATATGAATAAAATATTAAAGGGAACAAAATACCCTTTCCAACGATCCATCTCTTTCATGAATAGATCTTACAGTTCGGACGAACGATCCACTTTCCTTCGAAAACATCTTATTGAAAGATCAACAAGCACTTTCGGACCTCGTTTGACCTTGGTCAACTTATTAACCTAAGAATGGCTTAATGTAGTCATTAAAGGCTCTAAACAATCTTTCCAACAGTCCGCCCGTCCATTATTATGAGTTACAGTTTTCATTTTACGCTTATTTTTGCAAAAAACCTGTCCTAGACTACTGAATAGCACCCCATGGACCGTGCATATCAGCAGTGTGCCTCAGGTGATATGCTAATAAGTAGGTCTATACCTAGGCCAATTAGTAGTCCCCTTGGCCCTATAAATAGAGTCTATATCCTTACATTTAAAGTAACCCCTAAACATCCCTATCAGCAATTCAGAGAACATTATCACGAATTTAGAGTTGTTTTGTTTCCTAAAAAACCCATTTTCCCACATTCCATGGCATCACTTCCTTAACTCACTTGGTAAATAACCCAACCTCTCCATACCACTTTCATACCATTACAAGATCAACATATCTACATTTAAGATCAATATTAAGCATTCAGAAGGAGGTGAAATTCTCCATCCTTTTCTCTAATTCTTCTTTTTTAGTATTATTTGCTTTATTTCTACTTTAGCATTTAGTTTCCTTACATCACATATATTAATCTCAAACCGTTTTTAGAAGTATTTCCACATACTTTATTTTCATAAAAAATGGAAAAAAGGGGTTATCTATAAATTCCATAACTTTGTAGGCGAGTATTGGAGAACGACTTTATAGGTGCGTATTGTCGAACTTTCCTTCGTTAAATGTACAACCTCACAAACTATGCACATCTCCTCCTTAATTCCTTGAGTTGAGCCAAATGCATCTCTCCCCTAACTTCAACCACTCTATCAATTGAACTCTATAAATTAATAGAGTCTAGATGCATTTTCTATCGTTAAAATTTCAACAATCGAAAATGCATATTTATACCTTTTTTTTATATATCACCTCATCTCGACGGTTTTTTTATTGAATTTTTGATGAAGCAAATTGGAGATGGTCTTCTCACCGTGAAGATCATATCCATGAAGTTTATCAAAAAAATCATTTTTTTACTACTTTAAAAAAATAATATGTACCGGAGTCTGAATCATAAGGAGTCTTTATAGGAGGGGTGTCTGTGTGTGTGTGTGTGTGTATGTGTGTGTGCGTGTGTGTGTACTAGAGGACTGCTCGTTCCTAAAGGCACGGTGAAAGTTTTGAAAGTACATAATACCAAAACGGTAAAAATATCGTTCCCCAACAAAACAAAGTGTAATTTTTAAAAGTTGTCCATAATCTCATTTGTTTAAAGAACTATCCACCTTACTTAACAAATGCCAAATAGTCCAAGAATATTCAAATAGTTTAAAATCAATTAAACAAATTCACATATAACAATATTCATCAACCGAATTCATATTTTGCCTCAAATAAACAAAGTTTCAATTTTTTTGTTAAATGGACATAATCTCATTTGTTTATTGAACTATCAACCCTCTTAAGGGATAACAACCAATCCAACAATATTCAAAGATCCCAAATTCATCTAACAAATATTTCAACCAAACAAACTTCATAAAAAAATCACATACCAACTGAAGTCGTCCTGATAATTGTCCATAGTTTTCAAAATATGACCTGATACAAACATAAAATATAGTTAGTCAATTAAAATAACTCATCAAATATTAACAAAATCCTGTAACACTCCATTTTATTTTCAAATAAAAGTCAAAGGACTCTTATACCCTTATGATAAATCCTTTCCATTATCTCTCTCACAAAAAGCAATGATTATACATATATATTAATTTTATATTAATATATATATTTAACAAATATAAATACAAAAATGACCAGTTGAAAAAAATCAAAGGATACAAAATTATAATTTTTTTACATAATACAAATATCATCCAAATAAAAGAGATACAACACAATACGACACGATATCTTATTCTTTTTACTTAACACAAACACATCTTTATTAAACACAACACATTTTTTATCTAATACGAACGAATAACCCGAATAAAAGCGACACGACACAAATGATTTTTTTAACCAAACAAGAACCCAACTCAATTAAAAAGAGACATGACACATGACATGAAATCTTTTTTCTTTCCACCTAAAATGAACACCACCTAAATAAAAGCAACACGACACAATTTTTTTTACCGTAAATATAGTAAAACAGTTTAAAAAAAATAACTTTGATACATAATTAAAAAACAATAGCTTTTACTATTTTTTTAACAACTTTAATATTAAAAAATAAAAGCATTTATAAAAATCGTTAAAACAATTCAAAATAATAATATTTTTAATAGTTTTTTTAAATATATATCAAAATAATTTTCTTAAATAATTTTACTTTTATTTTATATATAAATATATATATATATATATATATATATATATATATATATATATATATATATATATATATATATATATATATATATATATATATATATATATATATATATATATTAAAAACAATTAAAAATAACGATTTTTTAAACAGTTTTTTTAAAGGGAGCTTGACAAATAAGTCCCATTTACATGAGACATTTTCAAATAGGTTATCAAAATATTTTTTCCTCAATAGTTCTCGTTTGTACATATAGTGAATATTCACTATATGTTTACAAATAGGACTTATTAGAGCAAAAAAAAAATTCATGGGATCTGATGGAACAAAAAAAAAGATGTTAGAACCTATTGAGCTACAAACATAATAAACGAGACTAATTGGTAAGAACATTTTTTAAAATATATATCAAAAAAGTTCTTTAACCGTTTTACTATTTTTATATATATATCAAAACAGTAAAAACAATTACAAAAATATTATGATATATATTTAAAAAAAATAGTTCTATATATTTGTAAAAAACATTTAAAAAAATACTAAATTATATTTAATAATAATATCATAGCAGCAACAAAGAACCAAACAGAGGATATAGTAAAAGTAAACTTTAATGAAACTGATACAGTTAGACACCCCAAAACTCATAATAGGCACCGTCGGAAAAATTGGACTCTCCTAAGTTAACCCCCCCTTTCTATCCACCTCCTTCTTTCATAATGCTTTTCTAGCTCTAGTAAATTTACGGGCCTGTTTTCTCTCCCTAACAACAACAATAGGAAAGAAATTATACTAAATTATTGCCAGTCAAAAGGAAATAGGAGTAAATAATAGCTTCAAATTAGCAGACATTCTTAAAACCTTAGCTTTGAAGATTATACCCTAAAAATCTGTCGAACTTTACGTTCCCGTTTCCCGAAATCCTAAAACTCCTTTATGCTCCCGTTTGCTTCATCGGACAATGAAAAAATATCTTGTTAGAATAATACACAAAGATCTAATGAGTCATAATGAGTAGGAAGTAAGATAATGGAATAATGAGTCATAGTTATTTCAAATTTAGTGAATATGAGGAACCAACAACTGTTCATTCATGTCGTCCCATCCATGCTAGAGAACTCGCTACGGTGAATGAATTTATATATCTGACATACAATGACACAATGTTGGTTGCTTTCTCACATTCAACAGAAGTAACGAAGCTACGTAAAGACTTGCCTGATATGGAATGTTTACAACAAATGGCAGAGTTGCATTAATCATTAACAAAATTGAAACTAAAAAAATGAAGCAGTGCAAGCACATCGAGGATAATAGAAGGCTACATTAACTCCATGTTAACACACAGGGATGTGTTTAGGAGCAATGAAAAATATGCCCACAAAATGTGTTAGGTATCTTATGATAACATGGAAAGTTTTATGTCCGTTATATCGGCTTTCATCGGATTCCAAATGCATAGGTAAGTTGTCATTTAATAAATAAAGAAGATGGATTGAACCGAACAAATGCATAGTAGTCCAAAACAAATAAGAGATCTCTATAAAACATTCCATACCAGGATAGTCTAAACAAAAGACGGATTGAACTGGACATCAGGAATCTTGAATCGGTCAGATCTAATAATCAATAAATATAAACACAAATTAGGAGTATTAATTGAAAGCATAATCAATAAATGTTGAATGTGAAAATCTAAACTCAAATATCTCATAAATCATTAGAAAAAAAACTAAAATTCTTAAAGGTACTGAATAGTTTTCTATTCAATGCCATAATTTTTCGAGTAGCTTACATAGTTTTCTTCAAAAAAATTTCAATATGTGTGATAAGTAGTAATATTAACTCTGTTCTAAAAAACCCGCCTAGGCTCCGTCTAGGCACGCCTAGGCTTAAGGCTTGGGAGAAACGCCTCGCCTTACGCTTTTCACGCCTTATTCTTGGTAAAACCCTTAAGGCACACTTTTTTCTAAAAACAACAATAATTTAGTGAAATGATGTCGCCTTTTAAAGAATTTGTTTACAAATCGGACCATTATCTCATCCAAAGTAATCAAATAGTATTTTAATTTGCATATATTCAGACATATTTTTATGATATGTGCAATTTTTGTATTTTAATAGCCTTTTTATGGTTAAAAAATATTAAAATATATTAAGAAGGCCTAAACGCCTTTTCACGCCTTTTTACGACTAGGCCCGCCTAGGCTTCTAAGGCTTAAGGCTTGGCCTCCACGCCTCAATCACGCCCCGCGTTTTTTAGAACCTTATTAAGATAACCAATTATTATACAAAAAAAATAATAGAAAGATAAAATGCATATACAAAGGGTTATTCAAACCCTGTTATATTGTTGCATTCAATGAAAACCTGCCTTGATTTTAAATGGCTTAATATCTTCGAATGTAATTTTATATTTTATATTCCCACACCTTATATAAACTGAGTAAGATAATATGCAGGTACCAACTTATTATCTTCTAGGGAAAATATAGCTTATCAGCTTTATTAAGTGCACCCCCTTGAGAGTATCAATTTTCACCTTATAGTGAATTAATAGCCATAAGCAGAATATTCCTTTTCATTCATATCAGTTACTGCTCGAAGTGATCACATTTCCCATGATAATGTCTCCAACATCACTCGGACAGAGATTTTTTTTCTATGGATGCATGTACAAAAAAATGGTGTAATAATATAATATTACAAACTGGATCACCGAAGATGGATGTAAGACCATAAAAATTAATTAAAAATAAAAATGAAAATGGGTTCCTCCAAAGATTGGGGCCTTCATGTGGAAGCTCATTAACAATGTCATTGTTGTGCATAGGAGGCTAGAAAATGTTGGCATTCAGGTAATCTGTAAATGCAGATATTATAAGAATCATCAAATTGATTCATTCCCCTTTTTTCAACAGATAGCTAACCTTCTACCTCTCGAAACATTTTACTTATAAAGTGGATGATATTCCTAATTTTTTATCTATAAATGCCATGCTTTATAGTCAATGGGATACGTTTCTCTAAAGAATCAATGTGGTTTCATTGAACTATTACTGCTTGTCACATCTGTTGGGCGATATGGAATGTTTGAAGTGACAGTTGTTTTTACGATGAAAAAATACATACTTGTATCAAATTTATAATGAGGGTGACACCATTCTTATGACAACCGTTCTTATGAAACGATAATCGATACCATCGAGGAATTCTGTCATGTTTCTGGACAAAAGATAAATTACAATAAATCTAGAGTCTATGCTTCCCCGAATATCCCTAAAAGGGAGGCCTTGGAAGCGAGCCACATGTTCGGTATGAGTCTCACAAATGATTTAGGAATATATCTTGGCAATAGACTTATCCATGGTAGAATGAGAGACTCCCACTTTAAAGACATAATCGAAAAAGTTCAAAAAAGACTAACGGGATGGAAATCTAAACTCTTGTCCCTTGCAGGTAGAAAAACCCTAATCAAGTCTGTCACATCTACCATCTCTAATTACAACATGAAAAATGTCATTCTCCCGGTCAAAATATGTAATGAAATTGACAGACTTAACAGAAATTTTCTATGGGGTACTGAAAATGATAAGTCTAAGATACATCTGGTTAGTTGGAAGAAAGTATGTAGACCCAAAATTAAAGGAGGCCTTGGAGTGAGGAAGAGTAATTTAAATAATCAAGCTACCATTACCAAACTTGGATGGAAACTGGCAAATAATGATAAGTCATTATGGACTGACATCCTAAAGAATAAATATAAAATTGACCAAAACCCGAGGTTGTGGAATAAGAAAAATGGCTCGTCTCATACTTGGAGAAGTATTTTTAAGTGTCGTGAAAACCTTTTAAAAAAATGTCAAATGGAATGTCGGAAATGGTAAGAACATCAACATTCTTAAGGACTGGTGGGTGGGTAATAAATTAATAAACCCTACTGAACAACCTGGTGACTTAAATAACTTGAATGTAGACATATTTATTGGGGAGAACGGGAAATGGGACGCTAATACCATTGAAAACTATTTCAACCTGAACTCCAAAAACGATATCCTTAACATTCCTCTATCCCGTACTCTTCCTCGCGATGACAAACCATCATGGTCCTTAAATAAAAATGGTAAATTCTCCATTAATTCATGCTATCAATTCCTGGAGGAGAAGAAAGATGAGCAACAAACCTGGGAGGTTTGGAAAAAGTTGTGGAAACTTAATATACCACCAAAACTTTGTACATTTTTGTGAACCATTTTACATGGTAAGCTACTTACAAATGAACACCGTATGAGAAGAGGTCTCACCTCAAATGGTGATTGTCCACGATGTGGGCTTCTGGAGGACCTCAATCATCTTTTTAAGGAATGCACTCAAGCTAGGGAGATTTGGAGCACACTTGAATTCGACCATCCTATTGATCTTAACCTCACAGGTAATGTAAATGACTGGATCATCCTTAATAATGGGGAAAAACAAATAACGAAAGGTACAAAAGCTTCATTATCACTTTATGGTTTATTTGGAAATCCAAAAACAACTTCGTCTTTAATAATACTGAGGAGTCCCCACAAACGGTTGACCGCCTGGCTATGAACTTCAATAATTACATTATTGAAGCTCATAGTTCCAAGCGTGTAAAGGTTTGTGGAGAAATCAATGCTAATCTTACTACTGATCTGGATTTCAATGCAGGTAAATTCATCATTCACACTGATGGTGGATTTGATCATGGGAGTGGTAGAGGCTCATTTGGAGGATTGGTAAGAAATGAAGATGGAGATTGGATTGTGGGATTCATCGGGAAACTCCAAGGCACTGCCAGCCCCCTACGTACGGAATTGGAGGAGATTTTTCATGGCTTGAACCTATCCCTCAGAAAGGAATGGAAAATTTTTTGTCTTAAGAATGATTTCTTGGAAGCCATCAACCTCATCAAACATGAGGCTACCCATAATCATCCCTTGGCCAACATCATTGAGGACTGTAAGACGCTTTCTAAAGATCTAAAAGCGAATATTGTTCACGTCCCAAGGGCGAGCCATTTTGTGGCGGACTGCATGACGAAAATAGCAAGAGATATGGAAGGAATGTATAAGGAATATGACGAAGCACCAGAGGAACTGATGAGGATGGTTGACGAGGAGATGGAGGAAGATGGATTTTATTTTGTGTAGTACCTGTATGTTTTTCTCGTTCTGATTTCCTGTTTTCACCAAAAAAAAAAATAATGAGGGTGACACAATGGATCAGTGTTATCTCTACGATTTGCATGCCTAGTAATAATTTAACTTTCCTTAATCAAGTATACATTTTAAAATGGGAATTCCAAAATGATGGAATTTTAAAATTGAACACTGATGGCTTTGAGTTAATGGAGAGTGTTCTAGGGGAAGTTATTCAAAATCACAAAGGGGGTCTTCTAATGGCCTTTGTTGTAAATTTTAGTCTTGATACTAAACTATAGCTAAAATGAAAGCCTTGTCTTTGGGGTCAGACCTTTGTGCTAATCATAATATTAGAGTTAGGGTAATGGAAATTGATTTTTAATATGTCTCAATTATCATTTTCATTTTTCACCCAAAATGGTGAAAAACAATGAAAGCATCAAATAGTAGTTGCAAGTGCCACAACAGATATTTAAAATTACATCAAAGTACATAGTGTATATCGAATGAAAATTAAAGTTATATCAAACAAAAGCTAATATAGGTAGAGAGAGTACCAGATTTTTGAACTGCAGTTAGTGGATTTAAGTGTAAGATCTAAAAAGAATCCATAAAACAATATTGGAGTTCAAAAATCCTAATTGAAACCACGAGTTTCTACCAAAATATTGAAAAAGTATCTAAAAGAAGAAGGAGCATTAAAGCCCTAAAATTGATTAAAATCTTCAAATTCAAATCCAAGAACCATACAATAAAAAAAGTGAGTAGAAAATAATACTCTCAAGTTAGCACAAAATTGCAAATAGCAACCTCAAAAAATTTAGCAACAAACATAAAAAATTAGAATCTCACCAGGAACATGGACAAATAAAGATCCACTTAGAGGTTTAACCTACAAAACAAAATAAAAAATCTCAGTTAGATCACAACATAAATATTGATAAGAAATACTAAATAAAATAAAACCACGAATAAAAACCCGAGAACTCTCCATTTATTGAAAATGGAGGTAGATCCGGTGTTTATACCTCATCAAACCACCATAGAAATGCAAATTAGAAAATCATGATGGAGCTGGGTGAGGTATTCTAATTTGTTGTTAGATCTTTAAAAATAAAACATGGTTTGCAAACTAATGTATCGGGATTGGTGACAAAAAAACTCACAAAATAGAAATTTCTAAAACTTCTAACCAAAATCTAGAAATTTCTAACAGTTCTAACCAAAACCCAAAAATTCTTACCAAAATCCAAAAATTTTAAACAAAACCTTAAAACTCTAACAAAACGTTAACATTCAAAATCAGAAGTAATAAAATCGGAACTAATACCTGGTGTTCAATGTAGAGAGAGGTCCACGTGTAGAGACAGATGCATTGGGTGAAGGGTAAATGAAGGGTCTTGAGGAGAGGGTGAGTAAGCAACTATGTAATAGTGTAAAGGTGTGTATTGACCATTCTACCCTTCTTTTTTAATTTTAAAGAAAGGTTGAAATAAATAGAGTGTTTTAAAAGAAGGGGAAACCAAATATTTAGGTGGAAAAAATGGTAATAGGGGTATTTCAATCTCAACCATTGGATTCTTGCATTGGTGGTTTAATCCCAGTCCCTAATTAGCTTATCTCACTTATGGAATAGTAAAAACACCCTACTCCTTATATATATATACACTAGAGTATGCCCATACCGGAAGGCATGTTGATAATAAAAAAAACAACCAAAAATTTTGAAATACGTAATTGCAAAAAGGAAAATATTTCATTTCCCAACAAAACAAAATGTAGTTTTAAAAAAATTGGTCATAATCTTCTTTATTTATAGGACTATCCACCCTGCTTAACCAATAACAAATTGGCTAACAATAAATACTTACCATGCTTTGTTCAATGACCGACCTTATCCTACATGAAAGCCTTATGCTTGTCCAAGCTAAGGTCGACAAGCACCTTAACGAATCCAAAACCATTTTGGAGCACAATTATTGCAAGGCTAAATGCTTAACTCACTTGTGTTGGACCATAACTTCATCTGAAGACGTATCAAATAAAATTAAAAGAAGAAAAGTAAATGAAATGAATTAAAGTTCGAACACATTTAGTAATCAACCATGTAGACACCACATTCTAGGACCTCCTAAGCCTCTCCTTAGGTCCCTAACACCTCTTCATTTCACTACAAATCCAAGGTCGCACTTCGAGTACCGATCTAGAGCCCATTGGGTGTTTTCGAGTCCCATTTGACTCCAGTCAACTCTATCGTCAGAGAGAAAGCACTTTGAATCCTCGAAGGGCTCCGAATCCCCTTTCCAATGGTTCACCCCATGTGCAAATCAGCATAATGATTCGGACAAATGGACCATTTTACTATCGCAAATCGATTCAGAGACCACCGGGAACTCCCGGGCCCCGATTTCACCCTAAACAACTCCATTGTAAGAGAGAAAGCTATTTAAATCTTCAAAGGTCACTTAAATACCTTTCCAACGGTCTTCCCAGTGTGTGAAACAACATAACCATTTGAACGAATTATCATTTTTCCACTGAAAATTAATTCGGAGGCCACCGGGCACTCCCGAGCTCCGTTTTACCAAAGTTAACTATTCAGATCGAACGAGACTGAATGAATCTACAAAGGTGAATAAATACACTTTCCCACGGTCCATTCCGTGCACTATTCTGACTTACGAAGCAGATGAACGATCCATTTTACTCTGAGAGGTCATCGAGCGCTTTCGTACCCCAAATAATCAAGATCAACTTTCTGAACCGAGTGAAACTCTTTCGAATGTCAAAATACATATCCTAACCTTTCCAATGGTCCTCCCCGTGAACAATTCTAACTTACCATGGGGACGAACGATCCATTTTCGTCCGACAATCTCCCATCCAAAGGACCAAAGTGCAATTTCGAGACACATTTAACCCAAAGTTAACTCTCGGAACCCGGAGTGGCCTTAAGGACTCTTAAAGGTATTTGAAGTACCTTTCTAATGGTATTCCACGTGCATGATTCAGATCAATGGATTACATTCTACGATCATTTTTCTAGAAAAATCTGCACGAGACTGTCAATTAACAGGCCAAGTTCCCTGCCTATCGGCAGTGTGTCTAGGGTCACCTGCTGATGGGAAGGACTAAGGCAATGCCAATCAGTAACCCCCTAACCCTATACAAAGAGGGAATGACCTCACTACCAAGGACACCAAGACCAGAGATCCATCAACATCAATGATCTTAGCAACATTCTCTCGAAATTGGTGAAGTTCCTCCATGTGAAGTTCCATTCAAGATTATATTCCTATCATTTTTATACCCAATTTAAAAAATAGCATTCTCTCTCATCCCACATCCATCTCACATTTAAGGGAGTTCATCCAAGATCAAAGATCAAGCTTCAAAGAAGGTCCAATTCCTTCCCTTTCTCTTTAAATTCTTTGTTTTGCATAAATTTCATTAGATCCATAATTTAGTTTCTTACTTTAGTTCATACACATCAATATCTACATTTTCATTAATATATTACACATACTTTAATTTCTATAAAAAAACAAAACAAACAAAAAGAGGGTTACACCCATAAATTTCGAACGGTATTATCCATCACACTTTTTCAAAACATAAACATATTTTTCTACACACACATATAATAAAATTACGTTCGGTCTATAGGATAAATCCCACCCCCATGACACATTCAGACTACATGGACTTTGATGCCTTTATACGTTACGTATGCGTATCAGATTAAAACCCGGGACTCGAATCCAATTTTTCAATTTTCCATTTTTCTAAATTTTTTAATTTATCAATTTCTCTAAATCCTCCAATTTTCCTAAATTCCTCATTTTCATTATATTCTTGCATTAATATACATATTATCCTTATTAGCGTTTCATCCAACAAATATTGTCGTTTCACAATAACGAACAATATTGCGATAAACGCATAAATCATATTTTCTATATATTATTTTGGGAACATCCCTATGGATGACCTCACTCTACCTTTCCCATGGCATGAGTTGAACGATTCCATTCTTCATTATATATACACGAACACACACTTCACGGAGAAATAAAGTAGAACAATAACACAAGCCTATGAGAGATCTAAAGGGTGGGATGGGTGACTAACACCTTCCTATTTCATAACTTAGCCCCCGAACCTTGAAACTATTGGTTTCGTATGCATCAGTTTGTCTTTTATGCCGCTCTCTTGAGGTGGAAAAATGTTCTTTTGCCTGTTTTGTGCAAAATAGGGTGGCGACTCCATCTCTTTACATTAACCCCACACTGACGATAGCCTAAGCATTCCTAAGTAAGGGTGTGAGACCATTTGATCCACTATCTCTTGCCCCTACGAGCGGGAAGGAGAGAGAGACCGAGAGGAGACCCGATGCTTAATCTTGATCGATATGGGCACTGTGGCGACTCCGCTGGGGAATTTTTCATAAGAGGGATAGACTCTATTTACATGGATGTTATGTTTTCTTGTGTGCATATGCACCCACCTATATGTATGATTTCTCTCCTCTATTATTTTTTACACATATATACCTCGTGATTATATCACGACTCATTCACACACTTGTAGAAATTCTCCATTTACACTTCACACCACGTGCACCTAGGATCACTTACATCTCCGTGTTGCACACAACACATAGAAATCCATGCTTAAGTGTCATTAATACACACCTCCGCTATCACACTTGTATATATCCATGCTCACTCACACTTATCACACACCACTTGTAGTTGATCCATGATTAGGATAATTACACACCACTCACTCTCACATATCCATGCTTAGTATAGATTTACTTACTTTTACCTTATTCCCTGCTTGGCATGATGCTCATCAATAAAAATACTCTCTCCATAAGATACTAATCAATAATCATGCATAATGCACACTATATCTCCAAAGAGCATCGCTATAGACAAAATTTTGTCCCATAACTAGGGGGTCACTTCGTGATGGGATCTAGTTCGGTAGGGCACAGTTAGCTTAAGTGATATGACTCTCACCTTCCATTGGCCAAGTATCTTCGACATATATTGAATTCTTTCACTCGCATCATGCCACTTAACCGGAGGCATATCGCAGGGAACTCGTTCATGTACATTCAGTATATCGAATTCGCTCTCACACGTACTATCCCCCCGAGCTATATGGTGAGAAAATTCATGTACACTCATGTATATCAAATGGCTTGTCCACAAGTACCAATAGCCCTCAAAATCAAGATATATATCGTGGAATTCATGCCAAAGGGCGGAACACCTTCCAATTAACCTAACAATTTCATAACCGTATATATAGGTGTCAAACCTAGGACACTAATATTTAGTTTGTTGGTTACTACTGAAAACTCTATCGAAATGACATGTCAGCATGCCGCCCAAATTTTCGCATAACTTTTAGAACGGGACCCTGCCTATGAGCTCGGTAACAAGTCCAACCATATTTGTTGCATATTTTTCAAACCCATTTTTTCAAGGCTAGGGTCACGTCTCGCATTTCTTTTTGCATTTAGGTAAACCTAATAAGTGAAAACCTGATAAACATAATAATCACACTGAGAGTCTCTCGTCTTTTTCTTCTTTCCTTTTCCAAGAAGTTTCCAAAAACAATTTTCCACTTTTATCAAAAATACCAAAATCATTTTCCCTTCCTTATACCAAATATATATTTCTCCTTTTAATCCGAAAAACATGTTTTTCCTCATCTTTCCCAAAAATGTCAAAAATATTTTCCCCTTTTTTTCCCAAAAATAAATCTCAAATTTTTCTCTTCCTCAAGTCGATCGCATACCCTTGGCCTTGCTCCCTACTAGATTCGATCTTCACTAGAACCTCCTCGAAGCTCTATCAGTCCCCTCACTTCGTTCGAGTTCGAAATTCATATGTTTCCCATAGAGAACACATACCAAATATCGAATGTGCAACTGGATTTAATGACGATCCTAGCTCAACTCACTGCCAAAATTGACAACCTTCAAACTGAGGTTCATGAGATGCAATGAAACCAAGTTCCTATTCCCAAAGAGCCCGAGGTCCTCTTACCTTCTATGGGTTCTCCCACATCTGAGCCTATCTGGGTTCCCGAGGAATACCACCACGCTCCACGTGCTCCTCCTACTAATGGGCCACCGCCAGCCTAGCTTCATATGTCGAATCTTTCCCAGCCAGGGGCTAAATTACCCATGACCATTGATCCATAGGAGGAAGAGTTGAACAAGGTCATGGAAGACCTCAAGATATTAACCTATAAATTTGACCAAGGAAGACTCTCTTTGAACTACATGGACTACACTCACATGTCTCCTTATCCTAAAGCCCAATTACCAAAAAAGTTCAAGATGCCCAACATCGAGAAGTTTGGGAGTATCGGACCACTGATCGTTCATCTCCGTAGCTATAACCGAGCCATGACTCTTATAGGGGCCTCTGAGGAAATAATGGACCAAATGTTCCAACAGACGTTGAAGGATAGCGCTCTCCACTAGTTCTTATCTCTCGAGGAGTCCAAAATTCGTAGTTAGGAGGATGTTGCCCGCTAATTCATATTATTGTACAAGTACAACAAAGAGTTGGAAGTTACCCTCCGTGATTTTGAGCTGCTTAAATAAAAATCTTGGGGAGTTAGTCAGTAACTTCATGGTAAGGTGGAGAGAGAAAGAAGCCACCATGACCAACCGACCTTTCGAAGAGGAGCAAGTCAGCATTGTGAAGAAAAACTTCTTACCCCATATCCGAGCGACGATGGGAGGATAGTATTGCCCTCATTTTTTAGCCCTTCGAGAAGCAGGAGTGGAGATCGGAGAAGGCCTTGCCAAGACATAAGTCGAACCAAAGAAAGCACGTGGACAGTTCGTTCTCAAAAAATTTGAAAAGCCGGCTAGTACCACCGTTTCAACCATTAACAGCATCTCTTATCCTGCTGCTTCATGATGACCATAAATCCCCATAACCCATTCGGAAGGAATACACAGAGCTTCATGCTACCCTCTCCAAAGTCTACCAGGCCCTCTTGAGATGAAACCTTATCAAACCATTGGACCATTGTCCATTACGAAACCCACTTCCTTAAAAATTTCAAGCCAGATGCCCATTGTGACTTTCACTAAACTGCTGGCCATACCACTGACTAGTGCTTCCACCTCCAAAATGTGATCCAATGCTTGATTGATCAGGGTGTCATCGCCCCATCAGCCAATTATAAATCAAACACTACCCATAATCCACTCCCGAATCATACAAATGCCATATTCATAGAAGCCAAACCCAGAATTTGACCCATCTACCCAAATCATACAAAACAAATCACTAATCATACCCATATACTCTCCTAAACATCTCTAAACATGCCCATATTTTCTCCTACACCCTACCATCTTTGCCAATCATGCTCTATCACTCCTTACCAGAGCATGCATCGCTATCCACACCCGTTCTGGAGGTAAAGATATGGAATTATCATAAGTGTTGAACCAAATCCTAGAGTTCAGGATGAAATTCCCTCCCAAATGCTCATCAACTATCAGAGATTCAATGTGCTATTCTTAGAAGATAAAAAATGGGCCCGAGAGTCAGACAATTGGCTGGTACCGACCGATGAAGTCAGTTTAGATGATATGGTCCGGATCATGGTGGATTTAGCCCAACAGACAAGTGATATTTGTAGTATATCCGAGATACTCCATGCTTTGAAAATACAAGGGAACCTAGTACCTTCGCTTTTACATCTCCCCACCGAATGGGAGGACTTATATGCAGAGGTCATTGAAGTTGTGGAATGTATCGACTTTTCATGGAAATATAATATCATTGCCACTGGGTGGGGGACAAATTTGATAATTCAGACGAAGCGCAAAGTCCAAAAAAAACTAGTCTGATAGTCAACATGTATGGGATGATATCATTTGAGCAGCTATTGGGAGATATCAACAAGGTGGCTGAATAACTCTAGATCGATGAAGAAATAGGTTTTATGTTCTTCCCCTCTTCTGTGAACCATATGATCAGGTCAGGGAGGTATTACCAAATCCCAAGCCTACAACCATTAGAAATCAACAAAGGAAAGGGTTTTGAGAATCTTTCTATACAAAAAATGAACCTCAAGGAAAGGAATATCCTTTATCAGTTGAAAAAAACCTAAGACAACATCACTCTATGGGGACATTTTATGTCTTTCCAACTGCACCAAAATGCATTAATCAAGCTACACAAAAGACCTACACTTCCTACTTCTACCACACTCGAAGAAGTAGTGAATCTGGTAGGATCTATGACCTCTAATAGAATGTTATCCTTCTTCAAAGAAGAAATCCCCAAGATTGGTCTAAGCCACAATTATGCTTTCAACATCTCTGTCGAAGTCATGGAAAAGACCGTCTCACTTTCAGTATCGATAATGGATCAACTCTGAATGTCTGCCCATTAAGTACCCTCAATTTTTTGGGACTAAAAGTAAGCGACCTTGCTCTAACCTATGCTGCAGTACATGCCTACGATAATACCCATTGAGAAGTGATGGGACCTATAAATCTTGCAATAGAGTATGACCCTATAAATCCAATTGTTGAATTCCAAGTCATTGATATCCCAGCCTATTTCAATCTTCTTCTCGAATGATCGTGGCTCCATAGCATCAAGGGGGTGTATTCTTCTCTTCATTAGAAACTAAAGTTCTTCGCCAATGGGCAGGTCATCACCATTTTGGGTGATGTCGATAATATCGATAATGCAAGCACCAACAATCTAGTACCGGAGATACAGAACGGGAAAAATGATATGATTTTATAAGGCTTTCTAGTTGAACCACTTCCACTCCAAGCAGAGGTCGATTTCAAAGATAGGGTTTGTCCAGAATATAACCCTCATGTCAACGTCAATGTGATCAAAATGTTTAAGAACATGTACTTCATGCTTGGACTAGGGCTAAGATGACGATAATAGGGGATACTTAAACCCATTGTGTTGAAGAAAGCTTTCCCTCCCTGTAGTTTGGGCTATCAACCATTGGCAGAAGAACTCATAATGATCCTTCAGCCTCGACTAAAGAGAAGGTTAGAATATGATAAAACTGTCTCGAGAGATTCCTTGAACGGAATATTCATTAGGGTGGGTGAAGATTTCCCCTTCTGCTGCTTTTCTGAACCATGGTATAATCATGTGGACAAGAAAATGAAACCCAAAATAGAGATATTTTTCCAAGATAACTACTCATGGGCCGAGAGTTCCCAGCATCATTTGTGACCATTCATTGAAGAGACCATAGTTTATACTGAGTAAAGTGACTTTGAGGATTCTTTCCTTATAGACACTGGGGTTAACACTTTCTATGATCCATTCAGGGGCTACATCGTCGGATCCATCCCGCCTGATAAAAGTTGATATTGCATCTCTCCTCAACTGGAATGCTTCACCTGTGCCACCTGTTGATATTAAATTTAACCCTGATTTTTGTCCCCTTTCTTCTTCCCTTGTTGTTCATCCTTACTCTGATGTAATCGAGACCTCCTTTGATGAGGTTCTCAATTCTATTTTCCTATCAGTGAAATAAATAAAGATTTTAAGTATCTTGTTGTGCCTTACATTAAAATATCTTCATTCTAATCAAACTTTTGATGATAATGATTTTACAAATGAATAATTCTTAACTGTATAAATAAGGTTAATAACATATAACTTAACCACGCTCAAGTTAATGAAGATGAAATAATTATTTTAATAATCTCGATTCTAGTAGACAACTGTGCGAGATTAGGATAGGGGATAACCTTGATGAGCATGAGTGCACGTAACTCAAGGAATTTTTGAATATGTATTTGCATGATGGCATGTCTAGCATTAACCCTGAGATAGCTTAGCATGAGATTCCCACTCTCCCGGAATGAAAACCAATCAAACATAAACTAGGAAAACTTCACACCGAATGGTCGATCAAATTTAAAGAATAGTGGTCAAACAGTTGAACGTGGATTTCATTTGTGTGATCTAATATCCCACATGGATAGCCAATATCGTGCCCATACCAAAATCAGGAGGGAAGGTTTGCATGTGCGTCGAATATTGAGACTTGAACAAGACCTCTTTAAAGGATTATTACCCGCTACCCAATATCGACATGATTATGGATAATACGATCAGTCACACTCTCAAGTCATTTGTTGATGGGTTTTCTAGATATAATCAGATCAAGATGCACACAGATAATTAAGAGAAAGACGCATTCATCACCCCTTGGGGAACCTTTTACTACATTGTTATGCCATTTGGTCTAAAAATGAGGGGGCTACCTACCAGAGGGTTACCATGACCATATTTCATGATCTGATACACAAGGAAGTCGAGGTCTATGTGGATTATATGAATATCAAGTCTAAGACTAGGAAAGGTCATGTTCCCACACTCTAAAAGTTCTTCGAATGACTATGAAAATATCATATGCGACTTAGCCCACAGAAATGTGTCTTCCGCGTTAGCAAAGGAAAACTCTTAGGATTTACGGTTAGTGACAAAGGGATAGAAGTAGATTCTGTCAAGCTTAAAGCCATACTCGAGATCTTGTCACCCCAAATGAAGAAGGAAATTCGGGGATTCCTCGAGAAATTATAATATTTCAGCAGGTTCATTAGCCATTTGACTTCCATCTCTAAGCCCATCTTCAAAATCCTCGAAAGGATTCGACCAAAGTCTTGAATGAAGCTTGCCAAGAAACCTTTGACCAAATAAACTAAAACCTAACCCAACTTCCAGTACCCATTCCACTGCAGCCTGGTCTTCCCCTACTCCTTTACTTAACCGTAACATATACCGCATATAGGTCTTTATAAGCCCAATAACTTAAAGAAACTTGTAAAGAGAGATACATCTACTACGCCAGTCGCAAGTTGGTCGGGTATGAAATTAACTACACAGCCATAGAGAAAGCATGTGTCGCTCCTATCTGGGTCACCCCAAAGCTATGGCACTACATGCTCACCTTTTCCATCAAACTCGTATCCCGAATGGATCCTATCAAATACCTACTCAAGAAGCCTGCCTTGTCCAGTCAAATGGCCCATGGTTGATGCTTCTAGTCGAATTTGATATTCTAAATGTCACACTAAAAGCCATGAATGGAAGAGCCATCTCCGATTACCTTGCTGACCACCCTATAGAAGAAGCTAAAATCTGGATTTTTGAATTCCTAGATGATAATATCCTCTGTACATCCCAAGAAGTTCTTCGCTGGAAAATGTTCTTTAATGGCACTGCCAACAAGAAATGGTATGTCATTAGAATCCTCCTAATTGCCCCCTGATGACTCTCACAATCCCCTTGTCATAAATTTGGATTTTCCCTGCACCAATAACATGACTGAATATGAGGCGTGCATCATAGGCCTTAAATTATCCCTCAAGAATGTAATTCAATATATAGATATTTATAGGGATTCAACCCTCACCATCACTCAAGTACTCAGAAAATGGAAAGTCAAGGAAGAGAAACTCTTACTCTTCTATGCCCACCTAGAAGAGCTAGCTTCCCAATTCCAAGAAATCACCTCCCACTACCTTCCCTAAGCAAAGAATAACCTAGATGATGACCTTGCTACCTTAGCCTTTTATGATTGACATGCCCAAAGGAATAGCCATACCCCCTTTCCTTATCCAAAAGTATGATAAACCAACCCAGTGCTACCATATTGAGCTTAGCACAGAAGAAAACCCCGAGATAGCCAATTACTGTTACTATGATATTTGGAGCCTTCTCAAGAATGGCAAGCATCCCCAAGGTTATGACAAGAAATACTAAGCAACTGTTCACAAACTAGTTGCCCAGTATATTATCTGTGATAATGCATTGTTGAAGAGAAACTTCAATGGAACCCATTTGCACTACATCGCAGGGGATGACATTAGAGAGATGATATAAAAAATCCACAGTGGGGAATGTGAACCCCACATGAATGGCCATATGCTCGCTAAAAATCTCATCCGAAAGGGTTACTACTAGGCTACGATGGTTCAGGATGGCACAGCCTACGTTCGAAGATGCCTCAAATGCTGGTAGTTTTCTAACCAACAACACTTGCCTTCACGGGAATTATATAATATGACTTCTCCTTGGTCGTTCTCCATATAGGGTATTGACATCGTAGGTAAGGTTACATACAAAGCGTCCAATGGGCCTGGATTCATCTTAGTTGCCATTGACTACTTAATTAAACGGGTCGAAGCTGAGTCATACATAGTGCTAAATGCCAAGAAGAGGGCAAAGTTCATCCGAAAAAACATCATCTGCCAATTTGGGGTCCCGCATGAGATGGTATCACACAATGGGTTATAATTTAAGGAAAACGTTATAGAGGTGGTCGATAAGTATGGGATTCAGAGACACAAAGCTTCTTCCTACCGATCTCAAACCAATGGAGGACTTGAAGCAAATAATAAGAACATCAAAGCCATCACCAGCAAGATGACCTATAGTTGTCGAGATTGGGTCGAAAAGATCCCTTACGCTCTGGGGCTACCGCACCTCAGTTCGAACCTCTATTGGGGCTACCCCTTACTCTCTAGTATACGACATGGAAGCATTCCTACCCGTAGAGCTTAAAATCCCTTCGTTGCGCATCGTGCTAGAAAGCAAGGTCAGTGAGGAAGACTGCCATCAAAGTCGTCTCAACGACTTATCACTCTTGGACATACAAGTGTATCATCTTCTTATAGCGCAATCATTAAATAAGAGAGTTAAGGGAAGCACTATCCGAGAAGGGAACTTAGCCCTCAAAGAAATTATAGAGCCCATCTGGGACCTTAGAGGGAAATTCAAGCCCAATTGGAGCGCACCCTACAATGTGAAGAAGATCTTATCAAGCGACTTCACTATGCTCACTGACCTTAACTAGGAAAATATGGTGTGTCCAGTTAACCTGGACCGTCTCAAGAAATTCTACCCCTATTCTAAAATATCATCGTGCTACGATTCTTCTCATCTCCCTTTTATTCTAAAAAGTAAAAAAAAATTATCATTTCCTCTACTTAGAATTACATGGGGCCTGATCCTTTAAAAATCCTTTCGCTTTTAAAAATGAATTTCAAAAAATTTTCAAAACCCCCAGAGGTACGTAGGTAGCTCATCTACTTTATATGAGCATGACTCCCTTATTTTTCACAAAATGCTATTCTCTTCTTATCCCTGAGAACGACAATTCATTCTAATGTAGACATAAACAAAATAATTATGTATGCCTTAGCGATCAGAATAGAAAAATCAAATGCAAAACTCATCACGAGGCAGAACTAGATGATTAAAGGCTCTTTTTATTCCATTATATTAAAATTCCAGTACAATTACATCGGTATAAGGAATCACATGACTTCCTTTGTCGATCTACTCCTACCTCATAAAACAAAAATAAAAACAAGCCCCCACTTAACCTAAACTAACCATCAAATTATTCCCAAACACATAACCACATCCATTACAAAATCTTCACAAACCCTACCCACAGCTGCCAGAGGAACCAACCCAATCATCACCCGCATCATGGGGTCTCCAAAATTCCCTAGCCTAAAGAGAGTATCGTTGATGCTCCATAGAACAGTAAGCCTAGACCAGATTGGGGAAAACTATAACTCCTCCCTCCATGGTGTCAGATACAACAGACCACCTTTGCCCAGTCTTCGCACCCAGCATCTTGTCAACTACCTTTCTCCACAACCACTTCATGTAGTCCCCTAAGATATGCCAGACTCTTCCAACAGAGTCGAATGGACGGGTCGACGGTCGGTGATTCTCCCATAAAGAGGCAAGCTACATGTGCATATTCTATGTTAGATCCTCTATAGTAAAGAAGTCTAGTGTCCGCATTGGCATAATCTGTTCCCAACCAAATTGGCGTATAAGCTTCCAGGGAAAGTAATAAGAGGTCTGCCGGAGGCCTACCAACTAATCATACTAGTACTCCCCGAGTTCCAGAATAGGAAATAACTCCCCCCACTAAGGCACTGACCAGCGCAAGTCTCAAGCCCTATGCTCTAAGAACCATTTTTTCTAGCTCTTGATGTCCAGGCCTACACTAATAAAATAGAGTGAGAAGAAGTTTGGCATCTCCAAAAAATGATACTCATGTGGGACCGCCATATGTAACCTTTCTGACAACCATATGAATAACATTATAGGGCTACCCCTCAAAAAGTTAGAATGACCTTCCTGCCACACATCCAAACCATTCAAAGTCTCTGCCACTATCACTGTCACAGGTTTGCGATGGTACAAAATCCAGGAAAAAATGGCTGCGAGTTTTGGGTCCACTAACATTTCCCCAATGACTAACATCAGTTTTGAAACCAGGCCTAGAATGACGGCTCCAGCATAACTAGCATCATCGACATCTTATAAATGTACAAATCGCAGGCATTACCGCTGCAACACTAAGATTTTTCCCCAGCATGGAAAAAAACTCTTCATAGTTCAGATAGATTTTATACAACCCAAAGTGAAAAAATAGTCTTTGGGGTACCAGAACTCAACTGCCGCCATCAGTATAGTCCACTCCATGGGTTAGTTATGCCACAAAGAGACTCTCCACATGTTGAAAACATCATAGTCAATGTTGTAAGAGCACATTGCTTCCAAGGTTTCGAGGTATTTTGCAAACTCAACACTACCTGGGAGAGCCATGTCAAAAAACAAGAAGAAAGTGAGAAAAAAAGAATGTAAAAGAAGAAATGTGGAAGTGTGAAGGAGAGGCTCCATCCACGCCCCTATTTCCACTTGAAAACTCTCAAACAAAGAGAAGAAACCCTATAGAATTCATAGGCAAACTTACCTTGCCAAGTACCAAGCAAGGGAAGAAAGTGTAATCAAATCCTTGGATTGATTGGACTGGGCAGATATACCGATAGGCATGACAAAGGGCATGTCGATCGGTAACCCCCTATTTTTGGGACAATTCCCTTTTTTCGTTTTTGTCAATATAAAAAAACTCAATAAAATCATTTTCATTTGAAGTGAATTATGAATTTCCATATCCTTATGTCTTTACTTATCCCATTTTAATATAAAATCCTTCTCAAATAGAATTCTTTTTACGGTCTCAGCAGCAAAGTAAAAAGGGCATGTCAATAAATCACTAAAAATGAAAATTTCACAAAAACTTCATTTTTATTTGCATGGATTTTTGCTGTGTTACATTGGTTCTGCAGGAAAAATAAGAAAATACAACGGCACTAAGCATGAACCCAATTTTCTCTCCCTCTCTCTCACCCACTCACATCTTCTCTCTCTTCTCGTTCTCTTTCTCTCTCTAGGAGCCTCCTTACTGGTGGTGCGTCCTCTTCCCTTAGCGACAAGACGATGTGCCACCACTTCCCAAGCCAGACCCTTCCTCAAAGGAGGCAGACGACACCAAGCAAGAAGGAATCAGAATCACATCCAGAATATAGGTGATTGCTAAAGATATCTAATCCCTAATATTTATGACCCAAGTGGTGGAGACCCAAATGTGTTGCAAAAGAAAACAAAAATGAGAAAATCAGTCAGTCTGAGGAAAATGAAGAAATCAGGAAGTCAAAATGACAAAGAGATGAAAAGTATACCTCAGGTCGAAGGAAGGACCTCCTCTGTCAAGCCCAAATCCTCCGGAACCATCGTATTAGGACGATGCAGCATACGTATCGACCCTCCATACGCCCACCGAATATTGTAATTAGGAGCGGCCAACCGAACAAAAGGAACCTATGAAGTCGTCGCCACCGTTGATGTAGATGCACCACCTACGTTGTGGGAAGATCCCACCGGCCCACTCGAAGAGGTATCACGTCATATATACAGGGTGGCATCAACCGATTTGACACAAAATCCATATAGTCATACATTACCGCCGTGTCGGTATATGACAAGTAAGGCCCACCATCATCGTCATTACTCGCGCATCATCTGACATCTCCCTCACTCAGCCCATATACATTGTTGGGCTCGCTGGTGGTACCACAACCTCATCCTCCACAATTTTCCAAACTAATCTCTCCCCGAGGTACCAAGAGTGGCCAAACTCATGCGCAGCAGATGCAGCATTTGCGCATGTCCCCACTCAACCCCGTATGCTGGATGGCCATCCCCAAGGACTATAAGGTCACCTGCCAATTCCTCGGCAAGAGCATAAAGATCAATATCTAGAAAATACCATCAAAGGAAAGATAATATTAAAAGAAATAAAAGGACTTACCAGCTCACTCGTTAGGCCATTCGCCGATTGGACTTATGCCACTAGTACATTCGACAGAAGCCATCAACAGACTCGTCCTTTAAAACTATCCATTGGGTGTTAAACCCAATCACCTCATAGAACCACATCTACAAAAGGTCAGCAATTAAGAAATAAAGAATAAAAGGCATGAAGGAAAATGTTAATGCATAAAGGAAAATGCGAAAAAATAAAGAATACCTCAAGAATATACATGGCCCCAGTAAAAATTTATCGGCAGCACCGACTGAATGCATTAAGAGAATAATGTAGGGTTACCAAAGTCAAGCTCCACCATTCATAAATAGGGAAGTTCGAAAACACCATAAAAAATGGTAAAAATCACAAGTGGACAATATCGCCACTCGTCACAAGGAAGAAACCCCCCAACACAAGAAAAATAAATAGATGGGCCATCTGTCGCACCTACTTCCCATCACTCTCATCAATCCTCCTTTGAAGCAATAACTCTCTCAAAAGAGATAAACGAAGAGAGTCCCCAAAGACCAACCTCTCCACATCACCCAATGCCAACATCACCGCCTCTGGTGTCACCTTCAGAGTCCTATCCAACTCAATTTGCACCCCATCATATTCCATCCCCAATAGTTGTTGTACATCTATGGGAGTCATCGTCATCTCTCCAAAGCCAAAATGAAAGGTGTGGGTGGTGTCCCACCACCTCTCGCCTAGAGCATAGAGAACAACCGTAAAATGAGGCTTCTCAGCCAAAGCATATGCCAGTCTCCAAAAATTGGTTGATGACACCATCCAATGAACCACAGATGAAAGGTTCTCCCAAATGTCCCTAAGCCTCCCAAATGAAAGGTATTGATGGCCTAGTCGACATAAAAACATCAAACTGTCAAAAGAAAAAAAGCAAAAACCCTTGTAAAAATTCAAGAGATAAGGAAATATCGATAAAAAAAAAGAGAATACCAAAGGCCATCAATACTTACATAACCACTAGGGTTCGCAACCCTAGAAGAGCGATGACATGAAGGCTCACACAAGAGAGTCCGATCATCCCCCACTGGCTCAAATGAGTCAAAAGAGTATTCGCTGCCCAAAACAAGGGGTATCCTAGCCCTCCATTCCAAGCCTACCCAATCGTCAACATCGAGCCATGCCATGTGTATTGCGCTACTTGAGAACTCATCCATATTTTAACATTGGAATGCTAGAACGATTTGCATAAGGTAATTGAAGAATGCAAGTCATAGAGCTGCGAAAAATGAGGAAAGTGTAACAACCCGGATTTTTTTTTTAAATGGGGATTTTTAAATTAATCGGAGAAAAAAAAAATGAAATTTTGGATTTTATAAATTTTATAATTTAAAGTGTTGGTTTTTATAATTTAAAAATAAATTTTCAAACGGAATTGGAATCGGAATTAAAATGGAGTTTTAATTGAATTTTTATTATTTAGAAGAGTCCTTAAAACATAAAACTGTCTAAGAGTCCTTGGAACATAAAACTCTCTAGTAAAAATAATATTTTTAGAAATTCGACCGTCCAATCAATCTGAATTTTTGTCAGAAGTCCTGTCTCGCCGTTCTCTACAACATACTAAAATTTCAAGCGATTCTAACGGTCCAAACGTTCGTAATGATGTTTTCAAGTATTTGTATTTGATTAGGACTCTAATTCTTTTTGGTATATAAACATAAAGTGACGAGTTTAGATCTTTTAAAACACATTTTAGCCTTCTCAAAAATCAGAATCCTCTCATCTTCTTCATCTTCTTCAACCTCAAAACCCTAGCCCCATTCTACATAGCTTTCAACTCAAGTTTTGTCAAGATTAACCTGATTTTCTCAAGACGCGTCAAGAACGAATCTTTGTCAAATTTTTGAGAGGAATACACATTCAAGATCAGATTTCTAAACCAAATTTTATTCAGGCATGTTGACCCTATTCTTTTCCTTTAGTGTTATGTGTCTTGATTGTAGCCTCCATTAAACTCATGTTTTCTAAAATAAGATATGAATATAAAGATTGAAGAGATAAATTTCGGGGCTGTTTTACATGAAAAAAAATTAATGATACCGAATACTTATAACTGTGTATTCTTTGGGTTGTGTCGGTGTAGTCGATTTTGCTATGGGCATGTGCATGTAGAGGAGCCCTTTTAAAAGTAAATTTTGATATTTCATGTGAAAACCCTAGTTTAATTTAATTTCTTGTGTTGGAAAATAAGGATCATGATAGGACTTGCATGTAGAGATTATTCTGAAAATCATAATATTTAGGTGTCTTTGGTTTCCACTTTTTAATTTGAATTATTTAAATGGGAATTTAGTATTATTATGAATGTTGTTATAATTTGGAATTGTGTTACTTTATGGAAATATGATAATTTTTCGGGAAGATTGGGTATGGTAGATAATTGGTTTTCACCCTTGTTATAGTACACTTGTTAGGTATGGGACTAGTAAGTGGGCCTTAATTACGATTTATGCTAATTAGGTATGGGACTAGTTAGTGTAAGTCTATGCGGGTTATATAATTGGGGTGGGGGCTGATTTTCTATTTTATACCTTTATTGTGATGGCCTAGGATTGATATCTAGGTGGAGTGAAATTTTAAAATCATTCTTTGCTTAGGATAGGACGATATTGTGTTTTGGGAACCCTTAGTTGGCACTAAGGGTTATTTTGAGGATTTTCACATCGCTTTTAAGGGTGGGGGAAATTAATGTGATTAACGAAAACAAGGAATGTGGAATTTAATATCGCAGGACTAAAACGGATATTAAAAATTTATTGGCGACATAATGTGTCTAGGGCCGACAGTTTGAACGGGTCAGAGGACGAGTTATGTCGTGTCGTGTGTGGAACCTTGTCATATTGCGAGGGTCGCAGGATAAAAACGGGCCAGACGGCGGACTTGACAAGGGGACGGGTGCGTGTGTGGAACCTTGTCATATCGCGAGGGTCGCGGGATAAAAACGGACCAGACGGCGGACTTGACAAGGGGACGGGTTTTGGTAATAATATTCACAGTTTAATTAATTAAATTTAACATTATGGGAAGGTGGGTTAATTAAAATCATATTGGTGTGGCTTTTATGAAAACCTTGCGGGTAATTGTGAATTTATTTATGGTGATTATTAATCTCGTAATTAAAAGATTCTATTGTTATAGTCGATATATATAGCACTATTGTCTGGGTTCAAGGACCCTATTTGAGGAGAGTAGCCGGTTTACATGCTCGGGGCTTTGGCTCTGACACATGCGTTGACTAATCTTTTTCAGGATTTTTGGGAGTTGCTGCATAGGATTCATTGGAGATCTTTTGGAGGTGCAGCTGGATTTATGTTACTGCTTTAGTAGTTGGATTTTCTCTTTCCATTCAGTCGTTTTATTTATGAGACTATTTTGGAGTTATTGGGACTTTTTGGTTCCAAATTTGTTTAGAGGATTTCTGTTGGGATTATTTAGATTTTATTTAATCATTATTGGAGATTGGATTTTTTGGAGTTAGCATGTGATGGATCTTTTATCGCTTAGTTATTTGTGATCATTTGAGATTGAATCAATTGTTTATCTTATGGACTGATTTATTTATGTCTCATAATTGTCTCATGCTAAGAATGGTATTTATTTAATTCACGCCCGGCTTAGTTTTAATGGCGGCCGACGCCAGAGTTAGGCGGGGTGTGACAGAAAGCTCACCCCTTTTTATAGGAGACTAAGGGGCATGTTGATCGACATCTCCCTACCACCCACCGATCGACATTATCCCTCCACCTTTTTGAGGTACACCAAAATACCATACCACTGCCATTTGGCACGCTTCTAACCATGCCGGTCAGCACCCTCTTTGAAAATTTCATAAAATAATTCCCAAAAAATGCCAGAATATCTCGAAAAATTCCCAAATAACTTTCACCAAGAAAAAACATTTTTACCACACTCATTTCCATGGAAGAACTCTTATCTCCCCATCGAAATTCCGAAAATCAATTTCATGTCTCCCCAAACAATGTCTCCAAAGGACACCACAAAAACCAAGTAATTCCCCAACTAAGAAAAATACAATCCTCTGATCATTCCCCCTTCCCCAGTGAAATTTAAAATCATCCCCAGTAAAACCACAAGATACGTATCCATAATAGAGTCCCCAAAGGAAGTTGTAACCTTAAGTCCGTGAAATTGGCTTCGACCCTCAGAATTGGTCTTCCCTACTTAAGCTCGCATAATTGGCTTCGACCCACAGAATTGGTCACTTATACTTAAGCCCATAGAATTGGCTTCGGCTCTCAGAATTGGTCGCTTCTACTTAAGCCCTCAGAATTGGCTTTGACTAGAAGAATTGGTCTCTTCTACTTAAACCCTCAAACTTAGCTTCGACCCGTAGAATTGGTGACTTTTACTTAAGCCACGTAGAATTGGATTCGACTTGCAGTATTAGTCACTTCTACTTAAGCCCTTAGAATTGGCTTCGACCCTCATAATTGGTCACTTCTATTCAAATTCCATGATCATGCCCGAGCCTAATCATCTTTAGATATACGGACAACTGCAATTTCATTAAGCTCATTCTCATTGAGTTCAATTGTCAAGTAATAATCTAGAAACAACGTTGTGTTGAACATTACAACTGAGCTGAATGATCGGGCTAGGTGGCGACCCATAAAGCCATTTTAAGGATCCAACACGAAACAAACGCCTTCTCTTATGAACTATAAAATAATTTCTCAGTCATATACTTCTCATTCTAACTTCAAAATAAAACCAATGGATGTTCAAATAATAAATTCAGTTTATAGATGAACCTATCAAATACTAATTTATTAAGAAGCGAATGAAACCATAACGTAATGAAAATTGGAACTGAATGAGAATAGTAAGGATCAGGAAGACAGGAAGCTAGGTAATTGGGGCTCAAATAAAACAATGTCAATATAAAAAAATAAATACAAAACAAAAAGAAAACTTTGATGCATGTAAGTGTATATGAAAATTGAATTAAATGTAAGTTTGAACATCAAACCTTTAAGGCAAGGGAGTATCAACCCAAATGGGAAAACCGACACTACTCACACGCATTCTCACATAGTCTGTTTCTCTCACACACATAATAATTTGTGAAAAAAATAAAACATTCAAAGTTTACTTGTTAAGAATATAGTAATGGACTTAATCACAACCAAAATCACATGAAAAAATAATTTTTCCGAACCTCCATTTTAGATTTAGAAGTTTACTTGATTTTGAATTGAATGAATAGAGGTCAAAACCAAATCTTGAAAGAGTTAAGTGAAACAGTAGTAATAATGTTGGTTAGATGAACTGAGAATATTGTTAGTCAAATGAATTGAGAAACAGTTGTGATAATTTTTTTTTACAAATGTAATTTAAAAAAAAACATAATAAAAAGGTTCCACCCAACAAAAATAAAACCCAACTAGCTAATATCTACTAGCCATCCACTTGCAGGATACTCTAAACACAACACAAACTACCCATCTAGTACTTAGAGCATCCGTACTGGTGTATATCGGCGAAAGGTAAGTTTACCAGCGTGTGAGGCGCGTGTGTGTGTTTTACCTATCGCCCAAATAGGAAGCAAGTAGTGGTGGAGTTCTTACGAACTTCTATAGTTCGTAAGAACTTCTTACGGATAAATGAAGTCCGTAGGAAGTTCTTACGAACTATAGAAGTTCGTAAGAACTTAAGGGTCACATTTAAACGGTAACATTCCTCCGTTTATATATTCAGGAAACTTCTTCATTTTTCTTCATTCTTCTCAATCCGTTTATATTTATTCAGTTCCTCTTCTTTCTTCTTCATCTTCTTTTGCATCTTTCATCTTCTCCATTTTCATCGATAATCTTCTTCCTCCATTTTCTTTTCTTATTTACTCAATATTTGTATGTACCAGTCTCATATAATTCAGTCCAAATTTTCTATACATTTTTCCTAAATTTATTCATATACTCTCAAAAATCATTCCATTTATTCCCAAATATAATTTCAAATCAGTCCCAATCTAGATATAGAAAATTCTCCAAATCAAATCTTGTCAACACGATGGAATTAGGCATAAAATGGAAGAAATATATTAATATCAGGAAATCAAAAAAATACGGGTCGACTTCAACGTCAATTCCCGATTCTTCCGCGCCGATTCAATCCTTGAATCCCATAATTGACAACTATACCCGTATTTACGACGGAGTATCACACGCGATGAACGGAGAAACTTCGATAATAAATGGAAATAAATTCGAATTTCGGGGGAATTGGACGGGGCCAATGAAATTGTACAAATTGATTCAAGAGAGAAAGCCCGATATCAAAACAATTATCGAGAGTGTCGGTTTTATGTCGAATTTCTTTTCTATGGTGATGCCCAATTCCAATCAATGTATTGTGACGGCGACGATCGAACGTTGGTGGGACACGACGCATACCTTCCAACTACCATATGTCGAGCTTGCGTTCACTTCGCTGGACTTCACAATGCTTTTCGGTAATAATTTATGGCTTATTTCGTTCTACTTATATTCATAATTATTTCAAAATGTGAAAATAATATGTTATACTTCAATTTATAATTAATTGTTTGAAATATATTTTTAGGTAATTATATCCATAATTATTTCAATATATGACAAAAAAATTGAAAAATGTACCCGCATTCCGATTGTGTTAATATATGAAAATAATTATTTATATTCACTTAATGTTTCAATACGTGAAAATAAATAGCTGTACTTAAATTCATAAATTATTGTTTGAAATATATATTATGGTTTTCGTATTCATAGTTATTTAAATATATGACAAAAGTTTAAATATATGTACCGACATCATAATTGTTTCAAAATGTGAAAATAATATGTTGTACTTAAATTCATAATTAATTGTTTGAAATATATTTTTAGGTAATTATATTCATAATTATTTCAATATACGACAAAAAAATTGAAAAATGTAACCGCATTCCGATTGTGTCAATATATGAAAATAATTATTTATATTCACTTAATGTTTCAATATGTGAAAACAAATAGTTGTACTTAAATTCATAATTGATTGTTTGAAATATATATTATGGTTTTCATATTCATAGTTATTTAAATATATGACAAAATTTTAAATATATGTACCGGCATCATAATTGTTTCAAAATGAAAATAATACGTTGTACTTAAATTCATAATTAAATGTTTGAAATATATTTTTAGGTAATTATATTCATAATTATTTCAATATACGACAAAAAAATTGAAAAATGTACCCGCATTCCGATTGTGTCAATATATGAAAATAATTATTTATATTCACTTAATGTTTCAATATGTGAAAATAAATAGTTGTACTTAAATTCATAATTGATTGTTTGAAATATATATTATGGTTTTCATATTCATAGTTATTTAAATATATGACAAAATTTTAAATATATGTACCGGCATCATAATTGTTTCAAAATGAAAATAATATGTTGTACTTAAACTCATAATTAAATGTTTGAAATATATTTTTAGGTAATTATATTCATAATTATTTCAATATACGACAAAAAAATTGAAAAATGTACCCGCATTCCGATTGTTTCAATATATGAAAATAATTTTTCATATTCACTTAATGATTCAATACGTGAAAATAAGTAGTTGTACTTAAATTCATAATTGATTGTTGGAAATATATATTATGGTTTTCATATTCATAGTTATTTAAATATATGACAAAATTTTAAATATATGTACCAACATCATAATTGTTTCAAAATGTGAAAATACTATGTTGTATTTAAATTCATAATTAAATGTTCGAAATATATTTTTAGGTAATTATATTCAAAATTATTTCAATATACAAAAAAATTGAAAAATGTACCCGCATTCCGATTGTATCAATATATGAAAATAATTATTTATATTCACTTAATGTTTCAATATGTGAAAATAAATAGTTGTGCTTAAATTCATAATTGATTGTTTGAAATATATATTATGGTTTTCATATTCATAATTATTTAAATATATGACAAAATTTTAAATATATGTACGGCATCATAATTGTTTCAAAATGTGAAAATAATATGTTGTACTTAAATTCATAATTAATTATTTAAAATATATTTTTAGGTAATTATATTCATAATTATTTCAATATACGACAAAAAAATTGAAAAATGTACCCGCATTCCGATTGTGTCAATATATGAAAATAATTTTTTATATTCACTTAATGTTTCAATATGTGAAAATAAATAGTTGTACTTAAATTCATAAATGATTGTTGGAAATATATATTATGGTTTTCATATTCATAGTTATTTAAATATATGACAAAATTTAAACCTTCGTGGAGGCATTCCAATTGGACAAGGAAGACCGATTGAAAATCTACGAATTGAACAATATACAAATTTTGTTAATACCATAAATGAATTTTTCCCAGAAATTCATATACAGAGATTTACTGGTGCGGGAATTCCAGTTTCTGACCTTAAAAAATACATAGAAAATTTTGTCAAGGTTGAACCGTTACCAGATTATATGTCTCCAATCATAGCTCGAGCATTTTGGTTTTATGTATTGGGGAGTGTATTCTTTCCAAATGCTCACTCCACTACCGACCTCGCTTATTTACATTATCTGGAGGATATTCCTGTCATCGGCACATACGACTGGGGTTCGGCTATTTATGCCCGTATTTTATGGTCTTTGGACAAAGCCAGTCGACGATCGTTGACTAGTGTTGAATGCATGTGGCAAATACTCGAGGTATATTATCGTTTCATCTTATTTATTAAAATTTACGGTTCATTACAATATACGTCAACTTATTCTAATGAATTAAATTTATTGACAAATTTTGCAGTATTTACATCACGAGTATATGACCACGACATGTCCTATTCTCGTCGATCCGTCTATCGATACGTGGCCCCGCATATTTCGTTGGTCGAGGGGGAACAAAAAGAAAGTAAAGGGAGCACAACGGTTTAACATCTCAAGCAGTCAACATCAGCTTGAGATGCGGTCACCCGAGTCCATTATATGGCAGCCATACGAGACTTCTGCCTACCGTAACTCTGATGTCATCTTATATGCTCAAGAGATATCGGGGTTACGGATGATTTTTTAGGATCCCCTATTTAAGGGTTTTTGGTACTTAGGTGATCGGGCCATCCGAAAATTGACTGGGAGGATATGTATAACAGACAACCCACCATCAAGTTTGTGTTGTGCCTCAGAACACGATTTCCAAGCAGCTGCCACCCAAAATTGGCCTATCACAAATCAATACATAAGAGATGTATCACACTAAGAGTATAATGCATATTGGAAGGCAGTAGCACACGGGCCAATACTACCGCCGATTGCCAGATATGTTAATGTAGATTTGATTGGAGTTGGTTCAGTGGCACCTTCGACATTACGAATCCCGCAAGCACCAGCACCGACAAATGATCCCCATGTGTATGAGACACAGTTCTCTGTGGGTGGTTCTACGCACATCCAAGAACCGAGGCAGAATTGGACGATTGACGTAGGCCTACCGGAGGGGGCTTCATATACTATAGATGTGCCGAGACCTGAGTTTTCAACCAATGCACCTCCAGCTCAATCTTTGACGTAGTTAGAATGGCATCAATCCTACGTCGAGGCAACAGATAACATTCGAGGTCTACGTCATTTAATATTACAAGAGACACGTCAGCGAGAGGATCAACTCAAAGCACGTGATGATCACATTGATGAGTTGGAGCGTAGGCCAACACGTTTTACTTTGCCTAGTCGAGGGTTTGAGGAGGGTGGTACTAGTTCTAGTCGTCCGAGCGTTTACAGACCACACCTATCCCCACCCTCTGACCCGGTCCCGACATATGAGGCCCAACAAGGTTGGGGTAATTTATTTGGGTCTGACCCTTACACGGGTTCACATGCAGATTTAGGTGCTGATTTTGAGTTCGACCCGGGGCGCTAGTGATGTATAATGTACAATTGAAAAATGTTAAGCATAAATTTTGTATTGTTGTTTCAATGTAATTGTGATGATAAATGTTATGATGTATTATGTCTCATATTTATGAAAAATGTTATGATATAATGTCTCATATTTATTTTCATTTATTACGCATAGAATGATGACAAACAATTATTGCGATTGCTCTGATATCATTTTTTTATTATTGACTTAAGTAGTAAAAACAATAATACACAATCAAAATGATTATTAGGAGTATGTGTTCAAACGCTTAGGTCGAACCTAGTAGAAGTACAACAATATGGTTTCCCATTGCGCACTAAACATTTAAGTAAGTAAGATCGTTGCATATCTGAATCAACATATTCTTCGTTGTAGTTTGATATATTTGGTTCGTACTCTTCCCCGTCATTTTCGTATATGCATTCCGAAAAGTTATCATAATCGGAATTGGTGTAGTCTGAAATATCGTTATCTGATGCCAACGTAGAGTCGTTATATATGTTAATTAATTGTTCTTGAATGTGATTACCTGATAGCATCGCGCGTTGTGCTTTGTGATAACGTTGTAGGCGCCTCTCCATCTTTCATATCTCATCTTCTAATAAATCAAGACAAAACATATCCGCTTCTTCGGGATACGATATTGGCCAAAGTGCGGCAGCCCGATTTTTTTGCACGGATATGTGATGGTAATGGAAAAGCACCTCCAGGTCACACCTTTCATCATATTTATCTGGCCATGTGAGGTGTTCCCAAGGATACATAACTCCGTCTTCAGGTTCCGAATTGGGAGAGATTATGAATATATGACCAAAGTCATTGAGAAAACCTCGAGAAGTATCAATTGGAAATGTTTGGAAAATTATTTTTTTCCCATACCAATCGTTACCAACAATATCTGTGTAAGATCCATTGTAAATGGATGAATAGTAGGGAGATGAAGCCATTTTTGAAATATAAGACAATGGTAGATAAAAAATTATTGCAATCCTTCTAATTTGTTTATAGGTAATTTTAAACCTTTGCAGATACAATTTTATCTTACAATGGTAAAAAGTATTTATAATAATACAAAGGCACACATACCAATGGAAATGATAAGTTATACAAAGGCACACATACCATAAATCTGATAAATTATCACATAGTAATTGTAAATCATTATAGTAACTCTGTAATTGTAAATCCTTATAGTTTTTATAGATAACTGTACTAGTAACTATATATTGACGTATTAATTTGGTACTAGTTAATATACAGTGATAGTAGTAACTACATACAGTTATATTATATAAATTTACAAGTAAATATTGAAATTTATTTTGTAATATACAGTGGTAATTGTAAATTCTTATAGTAAATATATATTGACGTATTATATATAATTGTAGTAAATATACAGTGGTAATTGTAAATCCTTATAGTAATTATATATAAATGTACTAGTAACTATATATTGACGTATTAATTTGGTACTAGTCAATATACAGAGGTAATTATAAATAGTAAAAACATATACAGTAGGTACACATCCTAATTGACACTGGGTACACATCTCAAGTTTCAGAGATACCTCAGTAATTTCTGCATCCCAACTTCCCAAATGCACAGGAGGTACACATCCCAATTTTCTGCATCCCAACTTTCAGAGATACCTCTGTAATTATTACGACAGATACACAGGAAGTACACATCCAAACTTCCACAAATACACAGGAGGTACACATCCCAATTTTCAACGATTCTTACGTTGGCATTTATTTACCTGGTACACATCCCAAGTACCATGGCAAACCTCTGTAATTATGATGACACAAAATAAACAGATGCCAAGAAATTTATAAATAGATCGATAAATCTTGATAAATTATAATATAACTTAAATTATTAAACTTCAAAGCAAAAAAAATCATGGACTCCTCCAGTTCTAGCGATGAGGGCCGAAATCTTATGCTATAATATGCTAAATTTAATGAAGGTGGATCATCTGATGATTCAGACGAGGAGATGATAATTATGATGGAGAATACGTGGTGGTGTGCTGAAAAAAATATAATTCGCGATGGGAAAGGGCTCGAAACCAGACGTCGAGTTAATCGTAGGAGAGAAATGGGTCATACAACACTATGGGAAGATTACTCTGGTGAAGATAAGGTATATAATGAGTATTTTTTTTGAAGGAGATTTAGGATGCGGTATAGTGTTTTCAATCACATCCTTGAATCTGTTTGTCATTATGATAACTACTTTGCTCAGAAGAATGACGCTTGTGGTCGTACAGGTTTAAGCTCCCATCAGAAAGTGTTGGGGGAAATTCGACTATTAGCTAACGGGGGTTCCTTTGACGTGTGGTCTGAGCAGTACGCCATGAGTTAAACCACTCTATTAGAAATAGTAATTAGATTCACAGAGGCAATTGTTAGGATTTTCGATCCCCAGTACGGCAGAAATCGGACCGAGGGCGACGTCACAAGGTTACTAAAACAAAATGCTATAAGAGGTTTTCCAGGAATGGTAGGCAGCATAGATTGCATGGCACACTCAATATAATGGTCGTAAAGAGTCACCTACTATAATCCTTGAAGTGGTTGCCTCGTACGATCTTTGGATTTGGAAATCATTCTTTGGGGTGCCTGGTTCTTGCAATGATTTGAATGTCTTGCACCGATCTAATGTCTTTCAAGAATTTCGCAATGGGACGGCAACTCCCGTTAATTACAATGTTAACAGAAATTCTTACGACATGGGCTACTACCTTGGAGATGGTATTTACCCTCCGTACGCTTCAATAGTAAAAACATTTAGTAACCAAAATGGTATTACACAAAAACAGAAATTATTTTGCAAGTACCAAGAAGCGTGCAGAAAAGATGTTGAATGTGCGTTTGGTGTATTACAAGCTCGATTCGCTTTTGTTCGGGAACCTTGTAAATTATGGAATAGGGCGTCACTATCAACCATTATGAAATCCTGCATTATAATGCATAATATGATTATTGACGATGAACGTAGAGATTGTCCATGGCAAAATGAGTACGAACACAATGATGAAACACCTGTAATTATGAGGGGCCAAACTAATTTCTACGACTACCTCATACGGGATGCTAAGATAAGAGACGTAACTAAATATCAACAGTTATGTAATGATTTGGTAGAGCACATTTGGAACACCCACGGTGATGAAATGGTCGGTTGATGAATTTATTGTATTTTTTATTTTAACCATTGTTAAATGTTTTGTTTGTTCCATTTTCAATTTGTATTTGTAGGATTATCGTAGTGATCATATAAATGTTATTTATATAAAATAATGGTTTAACTGACAATATTATATAAGCGTACATTTATTAAACAATACTCACATTTCATCTATTTAATGGTGGCATTTCATTTATTAAGATGGATAGTGAATCACTCTCCATATACCGAAAAAAATGAAATACAATTATGAGGGTTCAATACATCATTTAAAAATACTACTAGTCATTAATTGAATCGCTTGGACTAGACGACCCGGCAGAGTTCGATTGCAACTCAGATATCGCAGCTTCAGTCGCAGCAACCATCGTTGTTAGGTCATTGAACCTTTTAAAATGAAACTGCTCCATGATGTACGATTGCTCTCGTCCTAGGCGCACGAGCTGATCCTACTTTTTGGTGAGTTGATCAGCTCGCTTCATCTGAATGAACGCATCCATTTAAGAGTCAAATTTAAGGGCGCGATTATTCTTCCACTCTTGCTTGCTTTTAAACATTGCATTGAAGTCTTCGCAATGTTTGAGCACTGCCATGTTACAATCCAAGCTGTCAGAACGCGCTCGTTGACGTGCACGTTTTTTCTCACCCTTCCTGCCTGGGGGTCTATCCGGTACGTCTCGTACCCCCGGAGTGTCATCTTCGCATACAGGTGTAGGGCTGTCGTCGTTTCCCGCTGTATTTTCCAAGTCAAATTTTGATAAATCTTTTAAAATTTGATAGCAGTTATCGAACGTAAAATGTTTGTTGGTTTCGGCGCAGTGCGCGTCGCGTGCATTAGTAACCGCTTGGAATTCGTTTGTCCCGCTTCCCATATTCTTCATTTGGTAAAAAAGCTTTGCAATATATAGCATTATTTGATGCGATATATGATTATAACGTGTTGATAGCATGGATCTCGTACGAGTAATTGTAATTCTATGCGTGACGTTATACTCATCTTTCACAGTGTCCCAAAATATGCCCGATGATATTGAGTTTCCTTCAATACTTCGAGCTGTATATTTTGCATAAATGGTACGTAATACTTCGTCCTCAAAAGGAGTCATATTAGGTTGTCGAGGTGTACCGGAAGTAATCGGTTGAGAGGAAGACATATTTTATATAAAAATAAAATATATTAAGAATGGATATAAGAAAATGGAAGAGAGGACTCTCAAAATTTATAAAGGGTGATAATAATAAATTGTGAAAAACTTGGCCCTATTTATAAAGAAGAGGCCCCAAACGGTGTTAGATTTTACAGCAGTAAAAAGGGTTTCCTCCGAACTTCTTTTGTTCGTAGGAATTCTTATGAGCTTCTCAAGTTCGTAGGAACTTCTTACGAACAAAAGAAGTTCGTAGGAAGTTCCTACGAATATCAGAAGTTCGTAAGAAGTTCTTACTGATTCAACATCCATCCGGTAACTTTACAAATCCTTTACCTTTCCTCTCTCCATTTTTGCCAACTGCCTATCCCCATTATACGTTTACAAATTGATAATTTTACAAAAAAAAAATTCCAAACTCTCCACCATTGTCGATGCTCTTACATCACAAAAGGTACAAATAAAATACTACACAAACCCATAATACCAGCAAAACCATCTGACAACCATCTCCCAAATCCGAGAAAATTTAAAACCAAATCAACTTAAGCTATATGAAATTCCATAGAACGATCCATCACTTCAGTCATAACTACAAAACCCACCAAACTTTGCTAGACCATAAAGAACTACGAAGACAACTAAGGACCCTAGATTCCACTACAACCATCACCGCTGAAAGGTGCCACCTCTAAAACCTCGTCAAATTAAAAGTAAAATAATGAAAATATATCTCAGATGTGTGAATAAAAAGATATATCCGAAAGAGTGAGAAAAAATGTAACTCATATTCAAATTTTGAGAAAAAATTGTTAGAAATAGATAACTATAAAAAAAAAGATAGATTTAAAAATATATTCTAGATTAAAAAAATAATTACAAAAAAAGAACAAATGCATTGTAATCAATCTTACCAAACTCTAGAAACAAGGCGTAAGAACGCAATATCAAGTATGTAATCAGGATGACTTTGTGAAGGCTTACAAAGTGTTTCCAAGTGATCAAGATAGAGACTGGTGGGTGGTCGAGCCTTTCTTTGCTGAGGTTATTGAACTGTGATTCGATGTCACTCAAGAATGTTGTCTCTTCACCGATAAGTGAGCTCCTTCTTGTATATATATATATATATATATATATATATATATGTGTGTGTGTGTGTGTGTGTGTGTGTGTGTGTGTGTGTGTGTGTGCAGAACAACACAATACAATTCCATCACCATCAATAAAAGAATAAAAAAATGAAACATCAACAAAATTATACAACGAATCCAACTATATATAGGGAGTACGTGTGTATAATACCATAAACTTATCAAGTTCTGGATCATCTCCTATTTGCCTGAAACTACCAATTTTATCTTCACCTCGCTTGCAGACTCTGTCATCGAACCATGGTTGTCTGTAGGGTTTGGAAGGGGTAGATTTTGTCCGAGTGTGGGGAAAAAGGTTACTTCTTAATCTATAGAATGAATAAGAAGGAACAATAGTGGATTGTGAGATAGAGGAGAGAAAGGGGGATATAAATTGATAGAGGTATAGTTGGGAGCTTTTGTGTGAGTGGGAGTAGAGTTATTGGTATAAAAGGCGAGGGTTTGGATTAAAGTAGAGTTTTTTAGGGTGTTGTGCAAAACTTTGGGCGAGGTGATTAAATGGATGAGTTTGGTGAGAAGGTTTCTATTTTGAGGTGTTTTACCAAAATATCCTTGAATTTGAATTAAAGCGAAAGAAAGGGAATTAATAGTGAGAAAAAAAAAGGAGGGGGAACCCAAAATTTTGAAGGGTGAAATAGGAAGTGTAAAAAAAATCATCTTGTGACATCATAGTTCTATCTTATGACATACATAAGTTTTGTAACTTATTATACAGAGATATTGGTCCAATCTAACTCAAAGTGTATCAAAATAGGACACTCCATATATTTTTATAAATTTAGTCCATTTACTAAAAAAACTATAAGAAATTACCAATATATCATTTGACAACTCAAACAAAGAAAAAATAAAAAATTTAAAAGTTCATAACTTCAAATCTACAAATTTTAAATTCACAAAATTTATATATTTGACATTTACTCGTCAATGTCTCCAACAACACCGATATTTCAAATTTTTTGACAAAAAAATCAAAATCGATAAATTTACTATTGCAATAAAATCTCCATTTTTTTCCTGCAAACACTATTTTTTTCGACAAAAAAACTTCTTTCACGGCGCTAGCAATAGTTTCGCTGGTGCGAACCAAAAAATGAAAGAAATAGATGAAGCGAGAGAGAAATAATCCGGCGAGAATTTCGACGAGGATTTCGGTGTTCCGACGAGGATTTCGATGGGTGGTGTGTAGGCGGGGTTATGTGTTTATATTTAGAATAAGTGTTAAGTGAGTATGACTAAGAATATAAATATACATTCCTCTTTAACTAAAAGAAATAAGATGACTTTTTTTGTGTACAGGAACTCTAAAGGGACAACACAAATAAATGTTATTGTACCAGAGAGACTAGATTTATAAACCTAAAAACCACTACCCTATAAATCCAAATATAAGAAGGAACATAACCTTGACCTTAATTCTCTCTCTCTCTCTCTCTCTCTCTCTCTATATATATATATATATATATATATATATATATATATATATATATAATAAGGAGTAGAATTTGGACACTATTCAATAAGATCATAAGATAATTAGGGATTGAGATTAAAACACCAATGCAAGAAATCAAGGGTTGAGATTATTTTATTGCATTTTCCTCTTTTGACCCTCTAATTTTTGGTTTCCCCCTCTTTTACCTCCGTCCTAATTGGTACTCTCTCTTACTATAATTCAAAATCAGGGTGAAATTTGTAATTTCGTTTTCTCTACCAGAAAGTACACACTCCCCTCTTTTGACGTGTTTTTCTCTCTCCCCATTTTCTCAGTTCATTTTTCTTGGCTCGAAAGTTCTCACTCGAAAGGTTAATCTGCATCTCCGTTTTTCTTTGCTCGAAACTGTGATCTCCTTCTCTTGATTTCATCTCTCTCTCGCAACATTAAGCAAAAGGTAAATCTATGATCTGCCTTCTCTCTACTCTCTCTCCTCTATTTATTTTTTTCAGGGTTTGTTTGGTTGGGTTTGGACAACTATTTGCCGCCGGAAGAACGATTTGTGAAGTTTCTGTATTTAAATTTATTTAGTCTAAAGCTATGGAATGGTTTTCATGTTTTCTTAAGTTTGCTTGATTTGTAGATTTTATTTCATGATGATGTTGATGAGAATGTTAATTATTGTTCAAAATGGTGAGTTTGCTTTGATCACGAAAAAAAATGATCCCTAATTAAAACATCACCTGCCTCTACTCTCTCTGCGATTGTATATATCTCTCTCTCATAACATTCAGGATTTTTTTGTTCAAAAGCATAAGAAATCATTGGTCTTGAGAGTAATTTGGGGCTTTAATTTGATATATTATTTGAGCTTTGATTCTTTCCTCCGAGTGTTAATTTGTTGATACACTTGGTTTGCAGACTATTTGGTTGATAAAAAGCCTACCATTTCTCTTGATTATCAAGGCAATTTTTTTGTTTTTTACTTTTCAATGGGGAGATGCTATTGATATTTAATTATTCTTATTTTTTTCATTACTTAGTCATGAGCATGTCTTTCATTTCACTCTGATTTTCAAAATATCTGATTTCATTCCTTTTCATAGTATCTGATTTCATTTTATTTCAACCGTGCGATGTTTTCAAGTTTTGCATCATAAGATCTCTTCAGGTTTGGTTTTGGTGGATGTTTATGCTTCGATTTCAAAGAACACATGTGGTTGATTTTGGATCTCCCTCATTATACTGCCTATAGGTTTTATTCATGGATCTTCCTCATATGAACACATGCTCATTTTTATCATCATCAATTTTATTTGAGTTTTGCAAACACTATTTTCTATTGGTTTTGTAAAAAAAGGTACTTTTATGCCTGGCTCCATTAAAAACCTTGGAGTTTGTTGTTAGTCTTGATTTTTGGTCTCAACTAGCTAGGGTCGATTGTAATTATGCACATGTTGGGTGTGTGCATTCTAAAGAGAAGATTTTTAATGACGTGAGAATGTTTATAGACAAAAAATGTGTCATCGTTAAAAAATGATATACAGATATGTACGATCTTTTTTGTTGATTATTTGTATGCTCTTTCCATAATTTTTTTATTCGCATGAATCTTTATGTCATTTAATCTCTTCCAGAAACCTAACTTTTGTTTGTCTATTCTTTGTTTCAGGATATTTTTTAACCAAGAAGCTCAAAACTCATTACTAAGGTTTTGTTCTCATATATTGTTTAGAATTAGATTCTTATATTTTATGTCATATTTGGGATTTGGGTTTTAAAATTTAATTGAGGGGTTCCAAATTTGGTTTTATTATGATTAAATTCTTATAAACGTCGCCTTCCTACTTTTATGGGCACTTTTGAATTTACAAGAAGCTTAAAGGTATTCTAGGAGTTTTTAATTTGGGTTGATGTCCGGGTGCTTTTGATTTTAATTTGCACAAAACAAACATTTATGCGGTATGCTTCCATTATTTTTTAAGAATAACTAAGGTGTTCTCTGTTCTTTTGTAGTTATCATTTATCATAGCGTCTATGAATTATGACTGCTTAACCTTTGTTTTAGAAAAATGGAAAAATGCTAATTTCGCTGTTATATCTGTACATTTGGTATACTTGGTGTTAGATCGGTACATTGGGTACTTTGCACACTACTTTTATGTAGAAAAATTGTGTGGAAGTGTAGTCTTTGAGCGTATGAGTTTCCCTCATCTTCTTCCAAGTGCTGGTGTTGTCCTCAAGTCCGAAGAGCTACTAACCGAGATTGTTCGTAGGTCTTTATCGTCTACTGGTTCTGAGTCTGGAGGGCAGAGTAGTAATTTTGGTCCTCCAGGTTCTGTTTCTTCTGCTTCTTTGAAAGAGGTGGTACTTTCGTCTGGAGAACATGGGCATCATCTGTCCTACTCGAGGTCAGCAATGATGTTGGATAGACAACTTGATTGTGCTTTCAGAATGAGTCCTTATTCGTTGTGAACTTTGGCTGTTGCCGGTGAAGGAAGAAGCAGTCTAGTGTCTGAGATTCGGAATGTCCTGGATATCATGCGTAGGGGTAAGGGTTTGCGGTTTGAGGATGTAATGATCCTCGATCAATCGATCTTCTTTGGCATGTATGGTATTCATGATCGGCATAGGGATATACGTCTTGATGTTGATAATATGTCCTATGAGGAGTTATTGGCGCTGAAAGAGAGGATTGGAAATGTGAACACTGAATTCCAAATCTTTCAGGACCAGTGTAGAATTCCTATCTTCCTTACTCTCTCCTCCATCACTACAACATGCCCATTCTGTAAGAAAGTAAGGGATTCCAGCATTGAAATCAGACTATATAATATTTATACAAAACATTATAAAACATATGGGGCGGAACATAGAAAAAGAAAATCTTCAGTGGACATGGAGAATGATTTTTTTACAAATTAGCGTGTCGGTTTGATTCCTTTTTCAATCACACTAACACATTGATTGATAATTTTTAAACTTCCATAAAATATCGGTGGACTTCACATAAATATCGAGTTCAAATAAATATATGGACTTCAAATAAATATATGTGGATTTCTCATGATTGTTTTGTATGCGTTTAAATAAGCCTAAAATATTCTTAACCACAAAGACTCTCAAACCGCAAACCATATATCACAAAGTCCCAACCGGAAACAATCGCGTTCTCCATTCTTTGAACGACGGTCTCAAATTTCTTATTACACCACAAAGAATAATGATTGGTGTACCGAACGACATATGTATATGAGACTTAAAAATAATAGGTACTTGTGTGTGTGTGTGTGTGTGTGTGTGTGTGTGTGTGTGTGTGTCGGGGACAAAGAGAGAGAGATTTTATACTCCTCTCATCGACAAACCCAATAACCACTGATAGTTCAATATCGATATATGTTAAAATCTGCATAATAAAATTGAGAGACATAATATGTTGAAACTACCTTTGAAATGTGTCGCAGCCTAAAATTTAAGTACCGAAATCAAACCTGCATGTCCATGAAACAAAACAAAAAACTATTATGGGGTGAGTGGTAGAAAGGCGCATAAAGTATGTTCAACGCGCGAATGAGTGGTTCTGTATACGTCCACAGTGATTACAAAAACATGTATATAATGAAGTTGCAATGAAGTATGAGAGATGATTTGCATTTGATGATTGCTAAACCGCAAGGCAAATATGGAATAGCATCTTTTAATAACATATTCACTTGATTGTAGTGGTAATTTTGATTCTATGGAAGTCATTCTGTAGAAAATTCAACTTACCAAATGCATCAATAAACTTTGGATCTCCATATCTGCTTAAAAATGTAAACCATTCAATTATTTACACTATTAATACCTAAAAATTGAGCCTGCATCAATAAACTTTGGATCTCCATATCTGTTTCCTGGTTTTCGAATTTATAGCAGTCCACTCTGTCATTTTCTGTTCGGAATATCGACGCCAATTGTTCCGCCAAGTGTCCTTTTCTGTTTTGAATATTACCTACTCAACAGAATAAACATGAACAGATGATAAAATATTGTACTCATTTTGGTACATATAAGAAATCATATTCTATAACCAAGTGGGATAACATATTTCTCCACGATCACATAACTATCACATAACAGCACATAAGACCTGCCTTGTCTTGTCCCATCACCGTCACATAACATCAGATAATTACATTAACAATTGTGGTTTCTATTTATTACAATTCATGATAAGTGATTTCTGTTTACTGCATATACAACACATAAATTCTATTTCTGTATATGCAAATGCAGACCCAATATATAGATTAATTGAGACCTAATCAAGACAACACAAACAATATATACATATACAGAAATAGAAAGAAAAGGAAAAAGTTATGCTGGTTGTACTCCTCAATCATATCTATCCAAAGGCATCAGTAACTCATCTAATCTATATCTAAGAAACTCAGGTGAAGATTTACATCCTGATATATGAACCTACCTATATTTTAGCTCCTCAAAAACATTAGATACTGTTAAAAGTTTCCCAAAAAATTAGCAGGATAGCATCTCACGTAACACGCAAGTTTCCATACAATCCACTTATAGTGATTTGCACCATAAAATTTAATGCTAATACACATCTAGATAAGGATCCCAACAAAATTTGCAATTTTCATCATAAAATTACAACAATTCATATAGCTCACAACAATAATGCATCTCAATAAATAAGAAATTCATCTCAATATAGGTGCAGAGTAAGAAATATATTTCCCTATTCTCTCTCGTCTAAGTCACTAAAAAAATACCTTGGGCATTTCTTTGTTAAATATATAACTCAAGCGAAAAAGGATTCCTCATCTTTGAGGGTTTCCTAGTTACACTCAAACCCCATAAAGCTTTTACGGTTCCCACCCGAAAAATGGAGTGAAATTTTAAATATCAATATGAACCATGAACCATTGAACTTAACCCAATATATGCCAAATTTAGTGCAAAATAATATGCGGTTTCATTCACCAACAAAGAGAGAAATGCCATTATCAAACGATAACTTAGATTTGTGAAACCATGGCTCGGTTAAGAAAATAATCAAGGCCAATATCAAACAGGGCAAGAGATAATATTACATAATAATTAGAGATAGAAAGAGGCATGCAGTGGCTCTAGTCATTGAAGAGACATTAGCATTACTTATATAGTGGTATCCTGAGAAAAATAGACAACCAAATAGTGTTAGATTATGTCAATAATAATTAATCTGTGTGATTACTTACATAGGAATATAGTCTCAAAACGGGGGAGTACTTATAAGTATATCAGAAAGTTCATTTGAACTAGGAGGAAAGTGAACAATACGACTGATGTCATTATTGTTTACATCAGCATCCAGGGCCTCAAACTTTTCTATATTTGCATCATTTTACTCATTAAAGTTAACAAAGTCAAGAGCTTTACTGTTCTTTTCTAACTTCTTTCCGATCATCTATAATACCTTCTTCTCGTATTCAACATGACTTCCAATAAATCAAATGATCTTTTGCTAATGCTGCTTGTTTTGGCGATGCTTGAGAGCAAGCTGAGCAATGAATTATGTGTGTATCAACCCCACAACATCTGACATTAAACATAAAAATCAACTCCATTTTTAATATGTGCATACACAGATAAATAAAGCGACTAAATCAAATCAAACCAAAACAAAAGATAGTAAAAAATAAAGGTTTGGTGCAAAAGACATGATTTTATTCATCTCCAAAACCTTCAACATCAGTTGCAAAAGGTTTGGTTCACATCATAATAAACATGATAAAGTACATTTAAAATAATACCAAGCTTTTTGGTGACTCAAATATAGTGGAGACTTGTTGTGGGAAATTTCCAATTCGACTTCAAACGACCATATACACTATTAGTTTAAGAAAAAGAAAAATGCTTACTACTCAAATATAAATAATGAGAGGTTTAATAGGGTTTAATATAAATCAACAGAGCAGAACAATTACTCTAAATGGTACATAAAGAAAACTTAATGTTACTAATTTACTCGCAAGGTAACATTTTCATAAGAACCCTCTAAAGAATAAGCTTCATTTACTCTATAATCACTTAGTAAAATTAATCAATCAATGAAACTACAAAATAAAATTGAACTTCGATTTTGAAAATTGAAAAAGTGTTGTAAATATAAACAAAACCATATACATTGGAAAAAAGATCCCAAGATGCAAAGTTAACTATATAGAATGGGTGAAAGATACCAAGATACAAAACTATATACATATGCAATTGACAAAAGGCTCCAGAACAAATAACATTGTATTTGTGATTCAAATATAAAAATTATCATAATGCCCGGTGAAAAACTCACTCGGCTACAACCTCAACTTCAACACTTATTTATGCTTTGTTCATGCTATATGAGAGTATATGCGCTTCATTTTGAAGTCCTTTGGTTTCCTTTTCATCACCTTTCATGGACACCTCTTCATGACTTCCATTCCATTTCTGATTATAGGATGTGAAGAAGCCAATTTACATTGAATAGTTAATACATATAGTTTGTCAAAATAAATGAACAGATATTGTGTTGAACTAAGGTAAATATGATAAAGTTCCACCGTGTAGGCGCATAAGTTAATCAACAAAAGGTAATTTAGAAAATTACCATGCCACACTTTTCAAACTATTTACACAACCAATTTAGAAACTGTGATTTAGCCTAAAAATTATTAAAAGCTCCATTGATTTTCAAAGAACTAATCTCTGATGTATTTGACACCATCCATTGTTAAGTAGTACTATTCACACCTCTTAGTCTATAAAGATGACATGTAATAAAGACAACATTAATGCACATAAGATATACAAAAGAAAAAAAAAGGAAATTACTATGAGAACCTCAAATATATTCTGTGTTTCTAGGTAACAATAGAAAATAGGCTGCAGAAATAACTAATAGTAGAATATTGAGAATATTTGCGTTTATAAGATGTCAATCACCACAATACATGTTCAACACATAAAAATCGCTATCAAACCGAAAGGAAAAAACATGGAAGCAAACAAATATATAAACGAAAATACCTGCTGAACACCTACAAATTTTAAGAAGATGTGCATCACCACATTGCTCATCAGAGTCAACATCCAATATGCACAATCATATTCATAGATCTGGAAAAAAAATTATAGATTAATAGAACGAAAAGGCTACTCGAGAAACTAAATCCTTATCTTTAACCCCAAATCGTAAAAACCCTAATCATAACCCCAATAATATAGACACACGGATTCAAAAACCCAAATCGTAAAAACATATATGAATTCAAGACCTCATGACACACATACCATATTTTCAGATCAACATACCTAAAAATCATACCGAATCGTACACACATGCGTGTGCGTGTGTAAGGGGCTGAAGGATAAAGAAGAAGACGGAGAAGCGGTTTCTAAGAAAGAGAGAGCATAAAGATCGTGTGGGTGAAGCCTGAAGGTAAGGGTGAGTCTGAGTGGGTAGTCTGACTGATTGGAGTATTTTTTTACAACAATACCCTAGTATTTTATTTAAAGTAGAAATTAAAATGAAAAAACGGGGGGGGGGGGGGGGGGGGGGGGGGACCACCACAACCATTGGATTCAATTTTACCCCATTCAATCCTAGCCTCTAATTAAGTTATCCTCTTATTGAATAGTAAATTTTTTTTACTCCTTATATATATATATATATATATATATATATACACACACACACACACACAGAAAGTCTTTTGTAAGGACTCCTTATTGTGCAGATCCTGGTACATACCATTTTTTTAAAATAGTAAAAAAAATGAATTTTTTGATGATACTTTATGGATATGATCTCCATGGTGAGAAGATCATCTTCAATTTTTTCCATTAAAAAATTAAAAAAAAAATCATTGAGATTAGGTGATATGCAAAAAAAATGGTATAAATATGCATTTTCAACCGTTGGAATGTTGGGCCGGCTCCAGCCGCTTTATTGATTGAGTCTTTTGATGAAACTTCATAGATATGATCTTCGCACTATCGAGATCATATCCATGAAGTTTCATCATAAAATTCAATCAATAAATGGGTGAGATGATCGTCAACATTTCAACGGTTATATCATTTTTTTACATATCACCTCATCTCAACGGCTTTTTTATTAAATTTTTAGATGAAAAAAATTGAAAATGATATTCTCACTGTGGATATCATATCCATGAAGTATCATCAAAAAATTCATTTTTTTATTATTATTTTGAAAAAATTGTATGTACCGGGATCTGCAACATAAGGAGTCCTTACAGGAGAGGGACTATATATATATATATATATATATATATATATATATATATATATATATTACACATAATTGTCTTAAGTTCATTTTTCATGTGTGTGAAGCACGGATCATGGCAGTAGCCATGGTCGAGCAGTCTCTTCCCCGACCGTTTTTACCCTTTACAATCCAATTGTTATTTACATATTTATGTGTGGGTATTTTTTGTATATGTATTTGTAATCACCATGGAAAAATAAAGTAAAATAGTGAAATCCCAATGAAATCGATCAATAAAGGCAATCCACCAAAGATCAATCAAGGTGAAAATGGCAAGCCAATAGTGAGAACCTAGATTTTATAGAGTTAATGTTAATTGTAAATAAGAGATTAGTGTTGGATAATATGAATGCAAATACAGAAATGAAACTCTTTATATATCACAGTAATGTCAACTTCAATACAACAATGTAACTTCTGAATATAATAGAAAACTTCAAGGCGTGATGTCACTTTCCTAAATACAGTATTTTCCCCACACGAACAACTTCGGTATACAAACGGGAATCAGCAAATCCGTACTCAAGATACAATGAAGCAATTGCACTGTTTGCAAAATGTATGTTTGAAGACAACCCTTAGATGCAGCAGCAAAGAACAGTCAATCAAGTTCTTATTCTGTTTCTGTGCACAAAACAGAATAAGAGAATTTTGTATCTCCTGAGAATTGTAAGAGAGTAATAGCAGGGTTTGGATATCTGAAACTGGGTTTTTTGTTATTATCCAATTTCGTTTTAGGCAGCCTTTATTTATAGATAATGAAAAGTTTTGTCTTCAAGAGTCATGACTATTGGATTAAGAGTCTTAATCAATTTCGAAATGGTATGATTGTTAATTACCAACAGTCTTAAGTCATTTCCGAACAGGTATAATAATACCGAATCGGTTTTGCACGAGTCAACCAAAAAGTGACCGCGCCTGAGCTACCGCGATCCGACCCGGACGAATCCCTACAACCAAAAAGTGCAAAGTGCGCCACTAGAGCCTCTACAGCTCACTATCCCGCACCCGCGCGGGCGCGTGTGCGTACGGTGCTTCGCACCGTATTGAGATCTCTTGAATAGCCTCCTAAATGCTAGATGAATTAACTCTTCATCTTCCATTTATACTTATTAAGTGCACAAATTCTTAATATTTTTTCAATGTAGGACTCAAAGGTTGCCCATCCTTTTTATAGCTTAGTGGTGACACTTAGCTTTGTACATTTTTCAATGTGGGACACTATCCCTTTTTATATTTGGGTTAGCTTCTCACCTCTTCTTCACACTTCCAATGTGGGACAAGCTCTTTAAGCTTTTACACACAAAAACTCCTACTCACTTACTTTAAAAATCACCAACAATTAGAACATGTTAAAATTGGGGTTATATTTTCAAACTTCGAGAAGAAGAATTCGGAAAAAACATATAAGGGTCTATTTCACAGAAGGAGGACCGATCTCTAAAGAAACTGTGGTCATGAAAATTTATCAAACTATGCATTATGCGTGACGCTCTAGTGTAAGCCACATCATTTATCATGGGAAAATAAAACTATGCTACATGTAGAAAAGGTGTGAAACCAAAATAATTATCAATCTGACATTACAACAACATAATGCTACTGAACACCCTAAGAATATTTTATTCCAATGTTATTCAGGGGTAAAAAGGATTACAAGTTAATAAATTTTTAGCAAGAATTTACACAGTAAAATTTTCGAGATTATCTCTAAATTTTTTAACATTGAGAAAGTGAAATCTAAATATAATTTTATTATAATTGGTTAAAAAAAAAACCTTACAAGTAAACATATAAATATATTTGAAACAAATAACTTGAGTGGTAAGAAAAATTCGCCGGTTTCGGTTCGGTTTTAATTGATTTTCAGTTTTGATTTGTTTTTTTTAGGTCGGTTTTCGGTTTTGGTCGGTTTTTTATGTTGGTTAATGATTTTTAGATATAAAAATAAAAGACATTTAAGGGTTCTTAATATAAATATTGATGTTGACTCGATTCAGTTCGAATCGATTTTTACTTTGTCTAAACAGCCAATCAAACCGATATTATCGATTTTTTAGATCCTTAAACCCCAAATCGGATCGCGCTAAAAAAAACAGCCAATTTCCATTCGGTTTTGGATTGGGACGATTTTCTTGCACACCCTCAAGTATAGGGAGAAATAACATAATAATTCACTGTGATTGGTTGAAAGTAAAATGTTCATTGAATTTACTTTCAACGTCATCTTTTATCTAACTACCTGTCAACTTAGTTCACTAGCTACACCAACCTTCTCTCATATATCCAATCCAACCGACATCATATGGGCATAAAATACTCTCACTTTCCGACGTGTAAGGATAACGAATTTATTCTGTTTTTTTTCTCCCCCATAAACGTCTGTGTGGAATGCACGCAGCCACCTACTCTTCTAGAGCCGTCACCTCATCCAACAAATACAGGTGTTTAAAAGAGGGTACGCGTCTGACATTTTACTATTTTAGTACGTATTATGCTAATAACTAACATGTCGGTCACACAAAATTTCTTAATTAGAATACTTTTACAAAATATCTTCACCCATTATGCCCCTTTTCTCATATCATATCTTAAACGCGTTATTTAAGTTTGCTTTATAGTGTCCTTTCTATAAAACCCCACTATTCTCAAGCTACTACTCTCAAACCATCTTTCATAGTTATCATAATTTTGTAGTTGTTTTGGGGAATGATCGAAAACGAACATAAGCACAACAAGGAGAAGAAGAAAGATGAAAGTGAAAGTATCAAGATCAAGGTCACTGATGAGTTATTTGAGATCATTGAGAAGAAAGAGCACACCTCACACTCACGCACACACGCCAGTAGTGGTGAGGAGGAAAAGAAGTGTGGGGGGCTACTTCAGAAAATTCACCCGTCTCATATCGAGAACTCTGTAAGCTTTCCACTCATTCATACCCATATGCCCTCTATGTATATATGGATGTATAGTGTATATTAGTCTAGACCATCCCTAGGTAAAAAAAGTATTACGCAAAATGAATAAATCTAGAGGACACATCAAAATAAAAATAGTTTATTTTGAATGTCAAATTTGAAACTACTTAATTCAAAATCTTCGGTCTCTCTCTCTCTCATTTTCCCTTATTTTTGAGAAAAAAAGACAAGCACTTGTATTTACCCATTTGTATAATAGGTTGAACTCATTTTTAATTGTGTGAAAAAGTGCCCATGGCCTTGTTATTTATATTTTGTTTTGATTGCCATTAAGCGTATGTACGAATTCGATTATAACACCTGATGTATATGTTTAGATGAGTGTCTTCTTTCAATTTATATGTTTTTTCATAATGTAAGATTGTTTTAGAATTTCTTTTGTTAAATAATAAGCTATATTTTAGGAACAATATTAATCTCTAAGGTTCTTTTTTTTAAAATTAAAAAATACTCTATATCCCTACAATTCATCTTCTTTTTAATATTTTATATTTTATATAGTTACTTCTCTATTTTTTTATAATTTTTTTTAAGTTTGCTTGAGAGAAGAAAGATTGTTTGTGAGTTTGCTATATGTTGCTTAACTTTTGGAATGAAATAAAAAGGTTTAGACTCGATGTTAATTGAAAAAATATTGGTAGAGACTGTTAGTGATATAATCCAAAATTAATGAAGTGAAAGAATAATTATTTATGTTTTTTTCTATTATAAAACAATCTTCTGCAACCTTTCGGGAAGTAAGCATGTCCAACAATTGGTGGGTGTTTCAAGTATTTGAGTCTATTTTATCATATGTTAATTTAAAAATAAGCCTCATTTTAACAAAAATATTGACATTTCTAACTAACCTATGCGTACAAACTAATATATATGAGGTTTGGGGCGCTTTGGCTCAAGGGCTTGCTTTGTTCATGCAAAATTACGAGTCCTACTTTTGGCTTCGGTTTTAGTTTTTTATATAATAATTTACTTGTTCGAAAATTTGTAGTCACGTGAAGAGGAGGAGGACAACGAGGATATAAAAGATGAAGGAGTTCATACGGAAGATGAAAAGAATGGACTAAAAGAAATAATCCAGGAGGAAACATTAGTAGATTGCAAGGAAGAAGAAAACAAGTGTGAGAATAACAAGGAGGCTACATGTGTACTAGAAGAGAAAAATGGTTTAGTATGCTCACACCAAAACCGACGAGGTGCTTCCTCGGAAAAAAGTGAAAATTCTAGAAAATATGGAGGGGGAGATTCAGGTGCACCATCTTAAGAGTGAATAAGAGATGAAGTGAAAAAGAGAATATCTCCCAAAAAACAATATTATGATTGGGTTGTTTTTTAATTTTTTAGGATAATTGAAATAGTATAATTTGTGTGTTAGAGCATCCACCAGAAATGGTAAAGTTACAAAACCAAAAGTGAATACTACCTTTCATCATCAACAAAGGCCACAATGATGAAGATGAAGAAATTTGTAACACTATTCCTACTAATTAATGTTGTTCATAAAAAATATCAAAAATATTTCTTACGAACAACATTAGTTCGTAAGGAATATTACGGGTTCCTACAAACATCTGAAGTTTGTAGGAATTCCTATAAACAAATGAAGTTCGTATGAATCATTTGCAAATTTAATAGCGTTCAGCAAAGTTACAAATTCAATGCATTTTCTCTCACAAAATTTGTTGATTTCATCACACTATTGCAGAACTCTCAGTTTGTAAAATTACAAATTTGGTTGTCTGTTTGCTCCACCACTATGCATGTTCTTAGTGTTTTGCTAAATTTTTTGGGTTCCATTGTCAAGCCCATATCATAATATTTTGTGATTTGCACAATATTATTAGTGGGCCCATGTACTTTGTTTGTAATTTATAGCATGGAATTTTAAGAAAGGGAACAATTTGAACGGGAACAGACTCCTTTGCTTTAATCTTCTTCTTTTCTTTGTTACTGATTTTTGTTTTTGTTTTCAGCTGTTTAATGACAATGTTGCAAATTGGTGAATAGAGGAAAAACTACGTCTCCAATATACGATGATTACAGATTTTAACATGTGTTAAATAACATCGTGTATTTAAAATTTGAATTATAAACAACATATTATGGTGATTTATAAATAATATTAAGTATTGCTAAGGGTACTTGGAAATATTACTCAATAATGCTACATCATACTAAATACTTATTGTACAATATGTCTAAATAATAGTACATGTATTTGAATATATCAGAGAAATTATAGAAAATCTTATAAAAGATAAATTAAGAGAAAATCGTCAAATCTATAACAACAATTGTGTAGAAAATTTAGACGACGAGAGAAAGATTTTATTAGAGAGAGAGAGCACAATACTGATTTTATAAAGTGATTAGAATTGTCTTGTTCATAATCTAGCAGGCTAGTTAGATACAAAACAAACATAAGCTACCCAAAACAAAATAAGGCTTGGTTATCTAACTGTTCCTATAAATCTGCTTCACGTAGAGAATCCCATGAGACTAGGAGATGTAGTTGAAGAGTTTGAAAAGGTATTCTTTCTTCTACCAAATCGTGCATGGTTATAATGTTGGAAATACTCTTTTGTTATCAAATGGCTCCAAATTTGTAAAAGTTAAGTGGCGTCATTTGGAGGTGAAGGTGGGGTGCGTGGCACACACCGAGCTTGGACCAAATATACTGAAGTTGCTGAGTTGATAAAGGTTTGGTTATGAGTGTGATCGAATCGAGTGAGAAGATCTCCACTGTCACCAAAAATTTCGCCACGTTAGACGCAAGGGCGCGATACTCAACTTCATAAAAAATAATAAGGTCTCTTATACCAAATGAGCTTGATTAAAATTGATCCAGAGGCTTAATAATAATCGGTTTTGGATAGACCGATACCTGTAATGGGCCTTTTGGGACAAAATGAGCTTGATCAAAAATTGATTTAGAGGCTAAATTATCGGTTTTCGCTGGATCGTCACCTGTAATGGGCCACTTGGGAAAAAAATTAGCTTGATCGCAATGAATTCAGAGGCTCTATGCTTCCTGGGCTTCAACCATGGATTCAGAGGCCTATATTCATTGTGGGCTATGTTCCTACTAATCTGATTTTTTTTTTATTGAAGAACCAATTCAATTCATTCAATACTAGAGAAACAAAAAATATTGGTTGAATCTCTTAAGTATTAGGCATGCCTTATCATAAAGGAAAAATTACACATAATGGATATCATGTGTAATCACCTCAGCACGGGGCAGAACACAAAGACTAACATGCATAAGCCACTGAAGAGCTTGCAGTATAATTGAGAGCTGAAGAGAAAACTCGACAGAAGTGGAATCTTCATTATCTTTAGCTGAGCCCATTTGCACTAGTGGTTCTTTGATAGTGATTGTTGTTGTTGGGAGGAAATTCTTATTTTATTTTTTGACGGTCCAGTTTAAGATGGCGGTAGGTTCATAGCAATGAATGGTGCACCCGGACTATTCCTGCTGAGTTTTACAAGTAGGCGCTGAGTTTGACAAATGGGTCTCTTGATTTGTTACAAAATCTTATTAATTGAGCAAACAAAAAAAGGATCGAAATGCCAAAGTTTTGTACCCGGAGGACGGTAGCAATAAATGCTAGCTACCGCCACCGGAGAAACGGAATATTAGGATCCAGAGCTTTACTGCTCTAATACCATATAGAAAATTTAGACAACGAGAGAAAGATTTTATTAGAGAGAGAGAGAACAATACTGATTTTACAAAGTGATCAGAATTGTCTTGTTCATAACGTAGCAGGCTAGTTATATAAAAAACAAATATAAGCTACCAAAAACAAAATAAGGCTTGCTCATCTAACTGTTCCTATAAATCTGTTTCATATAGAGAATCCCATGAGACTAGGAGATGTACTTGAAGAGTTTGAAAATGTCTTCCTTCTTCCACCAACACGTGCTTGGTTATAATGTTAGAAATACTCTTTTGTAATCAAATGGCTCCAAATTTATAACAGTTAAGTCGGGCCATTTGGAGCCTAAGTTATTTCCTCAATAAAATGTCCTTATAAGGAAGATATAATTAGTTAATAGTGATGGTCATGTTAGGAATAAAGGTGTTAACTAATATGGCGGGATATGATTAGAACCACATGATATCTGGGAGTATTGTGCTATATAGAACCAAGAGGAAAAATAAGGTTCATTTAGCTAAAAGCTTAAATAATTGGACAAATGCTTTATTTTATATAAATTAGTTACAATACATGTGTTTCTAGAGAATAATTTTATAATAATAAATGATTATTATTTTTGTTCGTAAGGACATATTTTACACTCCTTTAAGTTTTATTTTGTGTTGATCTAATACCGGAATAAACATTTTGTGTCGAGTGTATAAAGTTATAATCTTATATCAAGTGAAGTCAAAGAGATAAATATCAAACCTGATCGAAGACATTCATTCCATATAGGATATTTGGTAAAGTCGATGGTTTTCAAAGTGTTGTATTTCATGTACTTTACTGCGAGGAAGTAACAGGACATGACTTTGATAAAACCAAATAAGGAAAATACTTTTCAAATGTTTTTTAAGTTATCAGGGGTAAAAAATCAATGACCTTTTTCGAATGATGTCACTATCGATCGAATATAGTTTCAAATGAGGGCCTACTTTTCAAGGCGGTGGAACTCGATCGAAACAAACTTCAAAAGAGTTTTCCTCAATCGAATTTGCTTTCAGATGAGGTCACAGTGTTGTTAAAAATTGATAATTGGTTGGAAAAAATAAGACGAGAACCCCTCGTTTGAAAGCCCTCATTCGAATAATGATGGGTTTTGGAGATGTAGAGAAGATGTATGATCACATTAATTGCGGATTTCTCTTGTACCTTCTGAAAAATGATGGGTTTGGGAGAGAGATGGTGCTGCTGGATTCATTTTTTCATTTCATTTGCCACGTTCTCAGTCCTCATTAACGGGGTTCTGAAAGGGTTCTTTCCCAACTCTCGTCGGTTTCGACAGAGAGATCATATGTCTCCCTTTATCTTTATTTTAGTTATAGAGACATTTAGCCGAATGATGGGGAGTGTAGTAGAGGCGAGACTGATTAGCGGATTTTTGATTGGGCAGACAAGTGCGAATCCAGTCAGGGTGTCCCATCTTTTATTTGCAAAGGATACAATTATCATTTACAATGCGAACATGGGTCAGGTGATATCTTTAAGACTTCTATTGATGTGCTTCGAAGCAGTTTCAGGGATTCACATTATTGTCGAGAAATGCAAATTGATTCAGGTAGGGGGAGTGGACAACGTGGATAATATGGCAGGGATGCTTAGATGTAGAGTGGGATCTTTTCCTTCCACATATCTCGGTTTGCCTTTGGGTGATAAGTTTAAATCCAAATCTATTTGGGAACCGGTTCTAGTAAGGGTTAACAAGAGATTGGAAGGACGAAAGAATTACTATTTGTCTAAGGGTGGGAAGTTAACTTTGATAAAAAGAACTTTGTTGAGCCTGCCAACCTACTTCTTATATATATTACCACTCTTATTCACTGTGCGTAAGTATTTGGATAAAATGTTATGAGATTTTCTGTGGAGAGCGAATGAATATTGTTTTAAATACGCTCTAGTCGGTTGGGAGGATGTGTGCAATCCGATTCAATAGGGGGAGTGAATAATTTTGAATACTTTAATAAAGTTGTGTTGGTTAAATGGCTTTGGAGGTTATCTCACGAGGAGAATAGGTTATGGAGGAAAGTGGTGGTAGCTAGGGGGCTATTCGCAGTTGGGGTGGGGGGCGGGTGAGGGGTGTTCTGCCCACGGGATGCAGCTATGGAAACATATTGTGAAGGGGTAGGGGAGTTTTATATGAACTAGGAGTTTTATTTGCAGACGGATAGTAGGGTTAGATTTTGGAACGGTAGGTGGGAAAAGAGAGGTTCCCTTTAGGATCTACTCCCATGGATGTTTAGCATTGGAGGGAACAACGACTGTATGGTTGTTGATCATAGAACGGGGATTAGGGATCGAGTTATGTGGAATCCAAAATTTTGAAGAAAATTATGGGACTGAGAAGTAGAGGAGGCCGGGGGATTTCTTCGACTCGTTGGGTATGTCATCTGCCCATTCGAAAAGGGAAGATGAGCTAAGATGGGGATTAAGTAAGAAGGGGGAGTTTACGGTGAAAGAGTATTACCCCATTTTGCGAGCCAACGGGAATTGGAATGTTAGTTTTCCATGGAAAGAGATTTGGATGGCTAAGGAACCTCCGAAAGTATTGTTTTTTGTTTGAACTGCAACTATACCGGCGATTTTAACGATTGAAGGGCTTCAGAAGAGAAAACGTCTGATGGTTAGTAGTTGTTGATTATGCAACGAAGCTGAATAGACTATTAGTCGCCTCCTCTTGCATTGTCAGGAGACAAGAGATCTTTGGGAAACTTCCTTCTACCTTAGTCGGAATGTGTGAGTGGTTCTCAAAACTGTGAAGGCATTGTTAGAGTCATGACACATCCCCCCCACCCACACGCCCACCCCGCGAAGGGCTGGAAGGGAGCGAAAAATATTTGGATAAGGGTTCCACATTGCATCCTTTGGACGGTTTGGAGGGAGAGAACTTAAAAGTTCTTTGAAGGTGAGTAAGTTGATCCTCCTAGACGTCGACACCTTTTATGAGGTCCCTATTGGTTTAGCACAAGGAGAACCATGCCACATCTATAATGATTTTTTTTGGATTTTCTAACGGAGATACATATAGTTGTGTAATCTAGCATGGTGTCTTTAGGGGTCTTTGTTAAGATCCCCATTTTTTCTTAACTGCTGATTATACTTACTGTACACGGGTTCCGCCTCCTTGGTGATTTTTTTATATAATCTTTCTATTTATCAAAAAGAAAATTAATTTATCCATATTAACTTACTTATATCATACGAATTAAATGTCACATTAATTACCATAAGTATTTCACGCGCACACATATATCATGCGCAATAAATAACTATCCACATTATATAATTAATAATGATAATCAAGAAAATGAGAGGATTACAATAAATGAATACAAAATTCAGTACAAAAGGGAAAAATATATTGAAGAAAAATAAACATTTCCCTTTATTAAAATTCCACACTATAATTTACTAACAAAGCATATAGAGCCATTAATTATACAGTGCAAATCACAATATTACGATATGGCTCGACAAGGGAAACCAAAAGAACTTAGGAAAAAATTATACACACACATCGTTCGATTTATATCATTGTAACAAATTATAATAACCCGATCAAAATATTGTTTTTCTTTAGTGAGATTTTCTTTTTCACTTTTTCTCTTATTCACCCTTGAAACCATTTTCCCCATCTTTTACACACTAAACTTTCTTGTTCTTCTCATACTTCTTTTCTTTTTCCTTGAGATATCCCTCATCTTCTATATCCTCGTCAAGGGCAGATCCAAGGGTGGGCTGACCAGGGGTGTAGCCCACCCCTCCATAAGTGAGAATTTTTTTACAAAGCATATCATCTTTTCATAAATTATTTTGAGTTTGAACCTTATTGGTTGAGACTTTCAAAAAGGCTTCATCGTAGACCTATAGTCCCAGTGAGTTTACTTCCACCCTATGTGCAAAATAATAATAATAATGAGATGTGGGGTACTATACAAAACTGGCTAGGTGGTAAAAAAAATGTTCAGTATGACAATGGTTTATATCACTGGGTAGTGAGGTGACGCTGAGTGAAAAAGAAGTTATGGAATTAGCTTTTCGTTTAGAACTATCTAAGGTACCCTTTTTTGGACTTTAAGAAAGTCAATCGAGTTGCCAAATGGGTTTTTGGAGAGAACTAAAGGTAGGGGGATTGTATGGAGTAGTTGGGTTCCTCCATTGAAAATTTTGTCACATGAATGTGTGGTTGGGTTTTTGAGTTGAGTATTCCTTTTGATTAATTTTTTTAGAATGCTTGTTACCAATTATCCTTATAAGGGCTAAAACGGTGTTGAAAATAACACGAAAATTCACTAGGGTTAAAAAATATAAAAAAAGTAATTAAAAAAAACACATTGGGAGCTTCCGCCCTCGAACCCCGAACATTAGTTTGAACTTTCATCCGTACTAATAAAAAACATAAATATGTCGTTGACATTAGCCCACCCTTACGTGGACTATTGTCTCCGCCCTTGATCCTCGTCGTCGTCCTCCACCTCTTCACATGACTAATTTTCTTTAAGAAGATAAATATGATAAAAAACTAAAGTAGGAACCAAAGATAGACTTTGTGGGACCATTAATTTTGCATGAACAAAAGCGATCCTTTAGCCTAGAAGAGCCAAACCTCATATTACATAATAACTATACAAATGTTTGTTAAAATAAGCCAATATTTTTGTTGAATGAAGGTTTATTGTTCAATCAACTTATGATAACAAAGAGACTCAAAAACATAGAAGACTTACTTTAGTTCCGAACTTGACAGATTGTTCTCTACTAAAAAATTATACAATTAATCTTTACTTTTTAACTTTTTGTACTTGGATGAGAAATTCTTAATTAAGTTCACATCTTTTTATTATGTTCCAATTAATAATACGAAGCCCATCCTAAACCTCATTTTTTTTATGAAGAGAGTATAAAAGTGACATTCTGAAATATTAAAATTTAAAGTGATTTTAAGGAATAAACACGAATATTTCATATTTTTCATATAAAAATATCCAAAACTTCCATACAATTTGAAAAAATTCTTAATTGAAAGGAGACACTTACTTTAACATACACATAGGATGTTATGATTGATTTCGTGCATAGCAAAATGACAAAACAAAATGTGTAATAAGAAATAGGTCGTTCTGAATATTACATTACATAATTAAAAATGTGTTTAAACTTATTATACCAATGGCTAAATACAAGCGTTTGTACTTTTTTTGCTAAAAAAATGAGAAATTTGGAGTAAATTTTTTTAAGAGAGAGAGAAACAAGTGTTGGCTAGACCCCAATTTCTAAACAAAATAGATTCAATTTTGATTTTCAAAATCTTCTATAGAGAGTACATGGGTATTAATGAATGAAAAACTGACAGAGTTCTTGTTATCAGTCGCTTGAATTTTCTGAAGTAGCCCCCGACGCTCCTTTTCTTCCTGATCCTTGTGGTCTGTGTGTGAGTGTGAGGTGTCTTCCTTCTTCCTACATAACCCACCAACGGTATTTTCACTCTCATCTTTCTTGTCCTGCTGTATCCTTCACAGAAAAACAACTACCAAAATATATAATTAACCTAAACTTAACGGGAAATATGTTGATGAATTATTAGTGTTCAAATATTAAAGATTTGCAATGATCGAAGATGGTTTGAGTTGTAGTAGCGGAGACTATTAGGGTTTTATAAAACTCACAAGACGACAAACTTAAATTAATGCGTTTAAGATATGTTATAAAGGTCTTGGGACTATGTGGTTAGGTGCACGGTCCTGGGTTCGATTCCCTGTTGGTAAGCCAGTATTTAAGTAGGGTACGTGTGGGAGGTGGGTCCTACGCAGTACCCCCTATTTAGCTTGCACAGTAGAGTCCAAAGGGCTCGTTCGTGCGAAGGTTCAAAAATATGTTATTAAACAAAGGGCCTGCCTCTTGGGGAAAGATATTTTCGTAAAAGTATGCTACAAATGTGGTTTAACCTAAATATCTAATTAAGAAATCTAAGATGTGAAAATTTTGTTTGCTGGAAATTATATGCCACGTAGACTTTGTTAACACGTGTCTCCTTACCTTTACACATAGGGGAGACAGAGTAATTTGTGAGGCTCATATGAAATCGACTGGAATGGATATATGAGAAGGATGGTTGGTGTAGCAATTCCGTAGAGTTGCACACGGCAAGTTATAAGAGAAAAATGTCATTATTTCTATTTTTGAATGCGAGTGACATACAAAGGAAGAGAAAGGCTCCCGTGGTAGCACAACGTGGAAATAACTATATTATTTAATAATTAAAATAAATAGGACACAAAGAGAATTTTAGAGAAAGAAAAAAATTTCATTAATTGATGTGTTAGTAATGAGGGGGTCACTCTTTTATTTATAATACAAATCATCTCATCCCAAAAGCCTACTTTTCTAATGTGGAACATGTTATAGTGGACATCCACCTTAAAATACAACTTTTATAATACTCCCCCTCGGATGTACACTATTTTCACCATTAATTGATTGTTGCCTCATTAAAACCTTACTAAGGAAAACCCCATTAGGAAAAAACCAAAATGAAGGAAAAGGAGTTCAACTATTTTGATCAGTGAATTAGTGTTGGACGTGCTTAATGTTGCCTCGTTAAAATCTTTGTTAGAAAAACCCAGTGGGACAAAACCTAATCAAAGGAAAAAGAGTACAACGCACATATGTCCCAAATTACATGTTCTTGTATCCTCCCCCTGATAAGATTCTTCCCTTGATTGATATGTTCAATTTCACTATTGGTGGAGTTGACGCATTTCAATCTCGTGCACAAACTTCTGAATTGTCGTCTTTGGTAGTGAATTTGTGAAGAGATAAGCTAGGTTATCACTTGAACGAACTTGCATGAATTCAATCTCACTTTTCTTCAGAAGCTCATGAGTGAAGAATCTTCATAGATAGTACTTGGAATATCTGTAATAGAAGGCAGTTGACAAGAACTACGAATATGCTGAATTGAAGATCTTAGCCATACATATTCACGGCTAGCTTCATGAAGAGATAAAATTTCCGAGTGGTTAGAAAAAGTGGCTACTAAAGTTTGTTTAGTAGAACACCAGGAAATAGAAGCATTACCATAAACAAATACGTAACCTGTCTGAGATCAACACATATGAGGATCAGAGAGATATCCAGAATCTGTATAACCAACTAATTTGGAACTATTAGAGTTATAGGAATAAAATAAACCCATGTTAGTGGCTCCACATAGATATCTTAGGATATGTTTGACACCAACCCAATGCCTTTTGGTTGGTTTAGAACTATACCTATGAAGCAGGTTCACAGAAAATGAGATATCTGGCCTCGTGCATTGTGCCAAGTATAATAATGCACCAACTGCACTTAAATAAGATACTTCTGGACTCAATATTTCCTTATCTTCTTCTTTAGGACGGTATAGATCTTTCTTTATGATCAAAGACCGGACAACCATGGGGGTTCTTAGTGGATGTGTTTTATCCATAGTAAAGCGTTTTAATACATTTTCAGTATAATTAAACTGATGGACAAAAATCCCACTAAATTTTTTTATCTATCTCCAGGCCGAGACAGAATTTAGTTTTCCCAAGTTCTTTCATCTCAAATTCTTTTTTCAAATAGCTAGCAGTTTCTTCAAGCTCTTTTAGAGTCCCTATTAAATTTATGTCATCCATATATATTTCTACTAATGCATATCCCTTTAAGGATTTCTTTGTAAATACACAAGGGAAAATTGGATTGTTTTCATACCCTTTCTTAGACAAGTATTCACTAAGACGATTGTACCACATTCTTCCGGATTGCTTTAAACCGTACAACGAACGTCTTAGTGTAACAACCCGCGTAATTTTGGGCTATTTTAATTAATTTTTGGAAAATGGAGGAAAATAAAGTTTTAGATAAAATTATTTTTATTGCTCAAACTTGTTGGTTATTATTTTTAAAGGCGAGAATTTCAAACGGTTTCGAAATCGGAGTTAAAACGGATTTTTAAATGATTTTTAAATATTTTTAACTCTAGGAATTCTAAGTCGGTGAACATTAAGTAATTTTCAAGAGTTGTTTTAACTTCCAACTCTTCATTTCTTTTCCTTATTTAAAGGAGTCTTTTGGATTCCAACTCTTCATTTCTTTGCATTATAAAAGGGAGTCGTGGGCAACCTTTTTAACCTACTTTTGGCACAAATTTTAGCAACAAATATATTTTATATTCCTCTTCTTTTTATATATACTTTGTCCCTTGAGATTTGTGTGTTCCAACCTTAGATTAGAGGTGTTCTTGGGGCTATTTTGTTGGAGGTTCTTGGAGGAGATTTTGTAGATCTTTTGTGTTGATCTTGAGGATGTGATCATTGGTTTCTCATCATGGTTTGAGGTATGGGGTTTTACACAATATGCTCCTTAAATCTCACGAGTGTCATTCTCTTTGAATTCTTGTTAATTGAACTCATATTTGAATTGTTAAATTCATTGAAATCTGGAAAATAATTTTTGAAATTATTTTGATTCATGTGGTATCAATATATTGTTGATGAACACGTTGTCATGAGATTTTAATATGGCACGGATGTTGGGAACCCGCCAAAATTCATGTTTCATGGGCTATGGCTTGATAAATCATATACGAATGTGGTGAGGCCCGGTGACTCGGTTAAAGTGTTGTTGAGATATTATATTGATAAATGCTTTGAGATTTGCATTTTTATTTGAATATTAGTACCCGTGTTGTTACGTTTTATTCGTTGCTAATCCGTATTTGTTGAGCATAATTCCTGTCGTATTGTGTACTTCCTCATATTTTCTTTTAGTGGCAGGTTAGCGCGGATTTTGGGGCGCTATGGAGATTGATTTTAGCGAGGATTGTTTGGGAAAGATTTTTATTATTTATTTTGTTGTATAGAGCATTGGAGATTTGTATTTTTATTCGAGTTAGATAGTTGTAATATTAATTCGAGAGACTTGTTGTAATTGAAGAGATAGATTAGTGGATTTATATTATTGTGGGTTTAATTCGATTCTCTATACCTTGTCACTTGCGGATTTGGATTTATTTTATCGCATTAGCGCTCCGGTCGCTCTCCCCGGGCGGGCGGGGTGTTACAGGTGGTATCAGAGCATCAGGTTCTAGTGTCCTTTAGGATCTGTATGGCTTACTATGTTTTCAGCTTAGCATTCTTTGATGTAGAGCCCTATGTTTAGGATTGTTGATTTCTTTGGTAAGATTCCGTATATATTAGTGAATCTTATTTGCGTTAGAGCGTGATCGAACAATGAAGTATGGAAGATAAGTGCCATTGGACGGATAGCGGAGATCATACTTAGGAGGTTATGAAGTATGTTCGAGTATGATGACCGTAGTCGAGGTCACCTCTATTATGGAAAATTGAGGAGAGACATCAGTAGAAGTTCTTGAAATGCGGGAATTGTGTGTGTTACCTAACGAAGGCAATATATTCAAAGGCTTGGGCATATAGTGGAGTGTGGTTAACTAGAACTGAAAATTTGGGTAAAATTTTTCTTGACTCATTGGAGCAAAGTTATAATATTGGGATTCATCAACCATCACCTGCAAATGAGGTTATGTTTCCTATCTAAGGAATTATGAGGCGTATTGATTTTTGTAGCAATTAATATTGTGTGGGCAAAAAGGGTTGCTAAACTTGGCCTATAACATCGTTATTTACGTAGACTCACTGAGGGGTGTGGGACACCTATATATTACATGTTATCACGTGGGTTTGATTTTTATCATGGGATTACTTACTTTGGGCATGTCCGAGCATGATGTGACTATCGACATGCATTGACTTGTGGTATACGAGAGCATATGTACTACTATTAACCAGTATCTTGTCTTCTAGAGAAGAGTAGATGAGTAGACTCTATATGAAATCAATAAAATAAAAAATAAAAAAAAACCTAATTTTTTTTTGTTTAAATCGATAAACTTGATATTTTTTTCGATAAACCAAATTTTTATATACTATTGACTAAGGACCTTAGGAGTTTCGATGACCGACTACTTTAGGAAGTAGTGTATCGGGGTGGTTCCTTGTTTGGATTTCGCTTGCGAGACACCCCACACATGAAACTAATAACCGTTGGGAGTCGAAATAAGTTAGGTCTTTGGGATGTGAGTTTATAACCTTTGCGAAATTTTTTTATATTGAAAGTGGTACGATAGGGTGTATGGGTGCCCTGGATAGTTGAATGGTAGTAGTTTTCATAATTGTGAAAGAGTGAGTAGTTGTGACTTCAGGATGTATTTACTTGATGATTGAGGATCATTTTTCTGAACTTGGTTACGTGAATGGTATAAGGAAGATTGGGTAAAGTTTATATTCGATTCAGTTGGAACTATATGGTGAGGCTTGGCGTATAACATCGATAGGTATTTTCGTTAATGTACTGTGTGGGCCGTACGTCTTAGATTTCTTGCGATGTGAGATGTATACTCGGAGTTGACCTTATCAGTATGGTTCATTTTTCTGAATTTCGGGACGAAATTCTGTTATAAGGGGGGAAGTATGTAATTCCCCGTAATTTTAATGACTTTTAAAATGGGTTATATTTTAAATTAATGGATTAATTGGATCTTATTATAAATTAATTCATTTAGGTTTTATCCGAATTGTGGATATTAAAATGGATGATTCTGAATATTACTTAAAGATATTTAGGTAATATATGAATGTGATGTCATTGATATGACGGTGTGATATAAAATCGGTAAATTGGATTTTTAGTCAGACGCAGTATGGGACGTGTCGGGACTAATTTATTAAATTAAAAAGGAAACTTATTTTTACATCAACCTGATAGTCGTTTCGACTGCATCATTGCGTCCGGAAGGGTTGAAATAGTCAGAAAAGTCTATTTGGATGTTGATATTGGGTCTCGGGTCATTTGGAAATGAAAAGACAACCCAAAAGGGCATTTTGGTTATTTTTACAAGGGGGATGAATAGTGATTTCGGGTTTTGTCTTATTATAAGTATTTGGAGATTAGTTGAATGTGGGTTCATTCATCTCTTCTACACAAAATTGAAAGGTCATCTTCTTAGAGAGAGTGGAAGGTTGCTTGGAAAGAAAAAAGAAGTTTGCTTGGGAAGGAGGAGAACCAAAGGTCAAAGGTCACCACCACCATCACCACCTGTGTTATTCAACTCCAAAGGATCAGATCTTCATTAGAGTCAAGTGTTTGATATTTGCAATTTAAGTTCGTATATTGTCCATGTTAGGATAGTTATAAAAAGAGATGATTTTCATGCTTGGAAGATGAAAGGATATAGTTGTTAATGGATTTTTGGAATCTAAAAATATATAGGAATTAAACTCATGTTGTAGGTAGTTAGTAATCCAATAAATATTCATCAATCTGTGGAAGAAATTCTGAAAATAATTTAGTGTTCTTGAAGATAATATGTTGATAATTTTCTGGAAAAAGAGGCAAAAAGCGAGTGGAATGAGAAGAGCCAATTTGGAATGTTTAGATCTTCTTTTTGAGTGAATTTGGATGAGATTTAAGAAAAACTCAAAACACATACCTGACTCAATTTTTCGTGTAGAATCCAAATCTGAAGTCGGATTGATGATTTGAATAATTTTTGGATCTGATTTTTCTGAGTATTTAAAATATGAGAATTCATGATGTTTCTTTTTAATGTTGGTTCTTATCCCAAAACTTTTTTAGATCTTCGGTGATTATTAATTGGATATTATGGGACTTAGAGAAGATCAGTAAGCCCTAGTTAAGATTTGAATTAATTTGATTGGGATTTAATTGATTAGAATTATGATAATTAAAGTTAAAGAGATTTCGGTTGCTAGATTCATGTGTTGGATTCTAATCTGTTTGTATGAGGATTAAGGATAGTTCAAGTAGGGGAGATTTAATATAACACCTGGGTAGCCTTAGGACTACAATTTAAACATCATGGACTGAGTTTAAGCTCATTATTGATTTCGCAAGGGCTGAGTGTAGTACAAGAGCGTAGTGGTATGGCTCCTGGATAGAGATGGGAGTTTAGAACACATTTGGTTGAAAGAGGGGATGAGGTTATTCCGATCGCATATTTGAAGTTGACGAACCTCCTCGATCGACAAAGTTAAGTAGTAGTGTATTGGAGGGGTTCCTTGTTTGGATTTCGCTTTGCGAGACGCTCCGCGCATGAACCTTAACGACGTCGGGAGTGGAGAGATGTTATAGGATGCGAGGATAATTAAATTATGAAGTAAAGATATGACATTTTAATACATGGGATTTAAAGAGATATAATGCTACGTAAGGGAATAATCTAAGGTTAATGTGAGTACCTTGTTGTTAGTATACTACAGGTATAATCATACCTATTTGATTGATTAATGATTATGTGTATGACATACCTAGCTTACTTGCTATCGGTGGGAGGTTTGCGCGTGAGGGCAGTCATATCCTGATGAATCCATGGGATCTTTGATTTGTCACTCGAGAACATAGGTCTATGAAAGACTTATCGGGGAGTTGATAAGTCCGCTGACTGTGGGTACGTAGGTATGTGCGTGACCTATGGGTATGAGAACTATGTTCGCCTCCAATGACTGTGTTGTTGTTAATGGTTCGAGGTATCCTCACCGAACCTTTTGTCCCCTTTTCGTCGACCAGCGATATTGGGACATGATAGCAGAGTAATGCATTGCACCGCAGCTGTGACTCGGGGTGCCGTATTATATATGAATATATATATATATATATATATATAATTGATTAAATGAATGAATGGATATTTATTATGGTTAAATCTATCTACGGTGATAATTGTAGATAACGGTGAATAGAGAAAGATAATTGAATTAAGTTAATGAATGTTTATTGAAAAACTTAATTCATATTAATGAGAAATGATTCATGTTAATGAGAAACGATGAGAAATGTAAATGAATAATAATGTGACGTATGGTATGGGACATACGGGGATTATGATATTGGGATGGAATTATAATATGGAGACTAGAAAAGAGGAACCATTAACTAGGAGGTTAATAGGAAACGTTAAGTGTGCACTCTAGTTGAGAGGTGAGAATGGCAAGTGAGAGTTGGGTCTAAATGTGCATAATAAAATATTTATTGCACTTGTTAAATACTTGTTGTTTTAAAAATAATTCACAATCGGGCTCTGACCCGTTTCCTTGCATATTTTCTTTTCTATTGTATCTTCTATATCAGGTGTCCAACAACAGGGACGCCAACCTTAGCGGATTATGACAGGCTATGGATTTATGGAGTTTTTCTTAGACGCCTATCATCATTTGATTCACAGTATTCTCTTAGTAGGGCATGTCGCCCAAAGGATTCATTTATCTCTTTTCTATCGGGGTCAAATACTATGGTATTCGTGTCATTTTAATACATTTAACATTGTTTGGATTACTGTAATGGATTATAATTATTTGGGAATGTTTATTCCAATTGCAATTAAATTCTTTTGTGTTATCTATTTGGTTATCAATGTTGTAGAATAAAATGTGGTGTGTTATTCTTAAACTGGAAATGGATTTTGTTAAGTTAAAATTTGGAAAGTTTTTAACACCAGCTTAATTGAGTATTGGGTGAGTTGTAAATGTTTTCGACAGTGATGCTAAGAATGAGCCAACTGTATATTCTGTTTTAATTTGGTATGGGACTGGCCACCCAGTATTTAATTAGGTGGGGTGTTACAGGTGGTATCAGAGCTTAGGTATACGGCGAAACTCAGGGCTTGGGTTTTGGGTTCATTGCGTGGTTAGCAATTTTTGGAGATAGAAAATTTTAGGTGATACTCGTGTTAGGCATCTAGATTAGATGTGAGGAAATTATTTTTGGAGATGAAATTATTTTTGGAGATTGTTGGCCTGATTTTGAGAGTTAGGCATTCGGCGAATTTCGAGGGCAAAATTCCATTGTTAGTGGGGAAGTGTAACAACACGCGTAATTTTGGGCTATTTTAATTAATTTTTGGAAAATGGAGGAAAATAAAGTTTTAGATAAAATTATTTTTATTGCTCAAACTTGTTGGTTATTATTTTTAAGGCGAGAATTTCAAACGGTTTCGAAATCGGAGTTAAAACGGATTTTTAAATATTTTTAACTCTTGGAATTCTAAGTCGGTGAACATTAAGTAATTTTCAAGAGTTGTTTTAACCTCAGACTCTTCATTTCTTTTCCTTATTTAAAGGAGTCTTTTGGATTCCAACTCTTCATTTCTTTGCATTATAAAAGGGAGTCGTGGGCAACCTTTTTAACATACTTTTGGCACAAATTTTGGCAGCAAATATATTTTATATTCCTCTTCTTTTTATATATACTTTGTCCCTTGAGATTTGTGAGTTCCAACCTTAGATTAGAGGTGTTCTTGGGGCTATTTTGTTGGAGGTTCTTGGAGGAGATTTTGTAGATCTTTTGTGTTGATCTTGAGGATGTGATCATTGGTTTCTCATCATGGTTTGAGGTATGGGGTTTTACACAATATGCTCCTTAAATCTCGCGAGTGTCATTCTCTTTGAATTCTTGTTAATTGAACTCATATTTGAATTGTTAAATTCATTGAAATCTGGAAAATAATTTTTGAAATTATTTTGATTCATGTGGTATCATTATATTTTTGATGAGCACGTTGTCATGAGATTTCAATATGGCACGGATGTTGGGCACCCGCCAAAATTCCTGTTTCCCGGGCTATGGCTTGATAAATCATATACGAATGTGGTGAGGCCTGGTGACCCGATTAAAGTGTTGTTGAGAAATTATATTGATAAATGCTTTGAGATTTGCATTTTTATTTGAATATTTGTACCCGTGTTTTTACATTTTATTCGTTGCTATTCCGTATTTGTTGAGCATAATTCCTGTCGTATTGTGTACTTCCCCATATTTTCTTTTAGTAGCAGGTTAGCGCGGATTTTGGGGCGCTATGGAGATTGATTTTAGCGAGGATTGTTTGGGAAAGATTTGTATTATTTATTTTGTTGTATAGAGCATTGTAGATTTGTATTTTTATTCGAGTTAGATAGTTGTAATTTTAATTCGAGAGACTTGTTGTAATTGAAGAGATAGATTAATGGATTTATATTATTGTGGGTTTAATTCGATTCTCTATACCTTGTCACTTGTGGATTTGGATTTATTTTATCGCATTAGCGCTCCGGTCGCTCTCCCCGGGCGGGCGGGGTGTTACACTTAGTTGGATTGAATGAGTATTCATTGGCTTTGCTTCAGACAAAGGAAATCCTTTAGGGATTTTCATGTATATTTTTGTGTCTAAGTCCCCGTATAATAAAGCGGTCACAACATCCATGAGTCTCATATCTTGATTTTCAAAAACCGCTAAGCTAATTAGATATCTAAGAGTTATACTGTCCATAATGGGGGAGTATGTTTCCTCAAAATCAATTTTAGGTTTCTGCGAGAAACCTTGTGCCACGAGTCGCGGCTTATATCGAGTGATTTCATTCTTTTCATTTCTTTTTATTATAAAAACCCATCGGTAACCTATCGGGTTAAAACCTTTTGGGATTTGTAGAGGTTCAAATACACGACGTTTATTTAGAGACTCAAGTTCTACCTTGATGGCAATTTCCCATTTTGGCCAATCTACTATTTGTCAACATTCATTTAGAGTGGGCGGTTCATTGTCCTTATCAATTCCCATTGAAATTTGTGTAGCTACTGTATATGAAAATATATTATCGATGATAGTTTATTTACGATCCCACATTTCTCCCAAATAAGTATAAAACATAGAGATCTCATTATTATCATTAGGTACCTTTTCCTCTTCGGGGGCTTGTATAGTCACTTCAGTGAGTGAGACTTGTGTGTTTTCAGAAACAATAACCTCTTTAAGGGTTTAAGAGAAAGTAAATATTTTATTCATAACCACTCCGAGAGGATTATTAAGGCATTATTTTTCATTTGATCTCTGCTTTCAGCTAGCAGAGTCTTTGGAAGCTGTCGGTCTTTCACGCTTCTGGCGTGCAATAGATTCATTTGCTGCTGATGCCAATATTTGTTCCACTCGTACATCAATTTTTGTAGTCACATTTGCAGTGGGTACATGAAACTTGGTTACTTGTGCAACATCATTGAATGCATCGGATAATTTATTTATAATTTCCTGGAGATGCAATATCCTTCTCACTTCATGCTCGCATTGAGCAATACGAGGGTCTAGATGATACAAAGTGGAAGTGTTCCATGTTAATTCCCGTTGTTCTTCAGGAATAGACCGTAGTTCTGGTACGTTCTTTCCTCACCCTAACGGCGGGAAGAGTGTCTCATCAAAATGACAATCCGCAAGTCTGATGGTAAACATATCACCTATTAGTGGCTCAATATAATGAATGATTGATGGCGAATCATAACCAACATATATTACCAAATGACGTTGGGGACCCATTTTGGTACGCTGGGGTGGGGGATGGGCACATCCACTACACAACCAAATTTACGCAAGTGTGATATATTTGGTTGACATCCAGACACAAGCTGAAAATGTGAAAATGGGTGATAAGCAGTTGGACTAAGCTTAATTAACTTAGCGTGTAGGATAACATGTCCCTAAGTAGATATTGGGAGTTAAGATTGCATAAGTAAAGGTCATGTAAAAAGTTACAAATATTTAATCAAAGATTCAGCTAAACCATTTTGGGATTGAACATAGGGGACTGGGTGTTCAACATCAATTCCTTGTGACAAACAATAGTCATAAAAAAGTTGAGAAGTAAATTCTCCCACATTATCTAAATGAATAGATTTAATGTATTGATCAGGAAAATGTGCTTTAAGTTTTATGATTTGAGCAAGTAATTTTGAGCCAAATTACGAGTAGATAACAAAAAAACATGTGACCAACGAGTATATGCATCAATTAAAACCATAAAATATTTAAAAGGTCCACTAAAAGGGTGGATGGGCCCATAAATATCCCCTTGAATTCTTTGTAAAAAGTATGGTGACTCAGAAGTTATTTTGAGAAAATATGGTTTAGTGATTAATTTACCTTGAGAACAAGGGATGCAAAAATGATCATTAGTTAAGGTAAGTTGTTTGTTTGTTAAAGAGTGCCCATATGTGTTTTTTATGCTTCGATGCAACATGGTTTATCCAGGGTGACCCAATCGATCATGCCACAATATTAAATTATAAGGTTCATTGAACTTCTGGCTCATGACAATATATGATTATACAACATTAATTTTGTATGGTATAACCCCATGGATAATGCAGGCAATTTCTCTAGTGTGAGCGTCTGGCTTCCAACACTAGAAGTAATGCAAATGAACTATTTATTATCTTCATTACATGTTTTCATATGATACCCGTTCACTCTTATGTCCTTAAAACCCAATAAATTTCTATTGGAATTTCTTAAGTATATTGCATTATTTATGAATAAGTGGGTACCATTAGGTAACACCACATGGGCTCTTTTGGAGACTTCAATAATCTTAGCAGGACCAGCTATGGTAGAAACATTCATTGTATTGTATACCAAGTTTGAGAAAAACTTCTATTTTTTAAAAAATGGTGTGGGTTGTCCTACTGTCTACGAGACAAGTATCATCGCTTGTGCTTATTTTCAGATCCATACCTTTAACATAATTAAATATAAATTAAAATTCAATCCACCAATCATATAAGCATAAAAAAATGATCAAAAACATTCCATTAAGTAATAAATTCTCAAAAAAAGATATTAAACAAAAAAAATTAAGCTCTAATGATAAACTACTAATTTCTCAATACAAAAGATAAAGCAGATAAATAAATAAATAAATAAATAAATAAATAAAGCATAATCATTTAGGTCTTTAGGACAGTCTCTGGTGGTTCTCCGAACATGTTATCAAATATCTCATCAACAATAGAATTTCCATCATCATCTTCAAAAAAATCATTGTAATTGAGATCAGTATCGTCATGTTTCCAATGGTCTTCAGGACCTTCTACAATGTTTGTCTCTGCTTTATTTTTTGAAGCTTGATATTTTTCCACAAATTTCTTGGACGAAGGACAGGTATGTGTCCAGTGCCCACTATGGCCATATCTATAGAAAATATCAGTACTTCTTATTCTCTTTATTGTTTTAATTATTCCACTTCTAGTGGTTCCTGAATTTCTTATTTTTTCTAGGTCATTGATTATGGTAGCCACCTCTTCTGGAGTTGCCACGGCCCCGCCGCATATTTCCTCGGCCTCTTTCATTTTTCTGAACAGACTTAGCATTTACTTCAGGGAGTTCTACAAATCCAGTGGGTCTAGATGTATGATTCTTCATTAGTAAGTCATTAGTTTGCTCAGCAACTAGGAGACATGATATTTATTCTGAGTACCTTTTAAACCCTCGCTCTCGATATTGTTGTTGTAGGAGCATATTTGAGGCATTAAACGTTGATAATTTTTTCTCCAATATTTCCGCATCCTCTACCTTTTCTCCACATCTTTATCTTGGAGGAAATCTTGAACATAATATAATTGTATTCAATCACAGTCTTTAAATCTTGATATCTCAAGTTGAGCCATTCATGGCGTGCACATAGAAGTATGACTAATTTCGGGTGGTCATAGCGCTCCTTCAGGGAGTTCCATAAATCAGTAGGATCTTTCACAGTTAGGTACCCACTTTTCAAATCATTATGTATGTGATGTCTAAGTAATATGAGGGCCTTAGATTTTTCCTACCGGGACATAGTATTTTCAAGTGTTATTGCATCACCAAGATTTTGCTCTTGGAAGTGGAGTTCGTCGTCTTGAGACCAATTAAAATAATTCACCCCAGAAATTTCAATTGCTTCAAATTCGAGTTTAGAGATATTTGACATTTTTAAACTGCTCAATAAGTAAATTACAATCAGAAATATGTAATGCATAATAAAAAAAATTATGATTATAAGTTGAGGTCCGTATTATTTGTTTATTGGAACTTCAGATAAACACATAAAATAATTGAACTTCAGATAAATCTTAATAAGTATAAGGACATTAAATTCTCTACCCTATTGTGTCAAAAACTTCAGGTTTGATCAGATTTCAAAAAAAAGTTATTTGGAACTTCAGGTCCAAATTATAAATTATTTGGTGGCGATTAATGTCCATTACTCTATGACAGAAATAATCAAAACTTCGAGTTTTGATGGAGGGTATATATTATTTGGAACATCAGGTCCATAATTTAAATAACAATTCAAGTCCCAAATTTTAAAGGTAATTGAGAACTTCAGGCCCCAATTACTAGGAAATTTCAAGTCCCCAAAATCAAAACTTCAGGTTTGATTGTATGGCATATTTTATTATCATGTCCAAAAATTGAACATGAATTGCGAACTTCAGGTCCTAAAAATTTAAATATAAATTGGGAATTTATAAATAATTAAAACTTCAGGTTTTGATTTAAGACATATTTTATTGGAACTTCGGGTCCAAAATTTCATTTTTATTCATACAATAATTTGAAGAAAAAAAATTTAATAAAAAAAATATAACTTGTACGATTTGATTTTTGTAACCAGATATTAACCATCATCTATGCTTTAAAAGTTAAAAAAATTATAACTTACTTATGAAAATAAATTCATGTATTGACATGCCATGAAACAGGAAATTTTTATTCTCTAGAATGACTATTCATGCATAATGGAGATGAAGACTTACAATGAAATATGAAAAGGAAACCTTAAACCCAAAACTAGATTTAGGGATATTAATTTTAAAATATACAACTATTCATGTCAGTTATTGTTGTGTAAAGGTGAGATGAAATGATAAAGAAGATGTGTACCTTTTTTGTCGACTATTGTTAAAAAAACAAACTATTTTCGGTAATCGACTTCCGATTGATAGTCGTAGAAATTTGTAGGTTCGTGCTGATAAGGTGTTAAGAGATATAGGGCACAAAGAGAATTTTAGAGAGAGGAAAAATTCTCATTAATTGGTGTGTCAATAATAAGGGGGTTACCCTTTTATTTATAATGCAAGTCATCTCACCCCAAACGCCTACTTGTTTAATGTGGGATGTGTTATAATGGACATCCGCCTTAAAATACAAATTCTATAACAATAATATTGTTTTTATGGACTTTAAATATTTCAAAAGATTTAAAAAAAACTCAATTCAAAATGATATTTTTGATGTTTAAAATAAATTATTTAATATTTAACACTTTTGAGATGCTTAAAAAACTACTAAAGTTGATCAATATCTATAAAACACAAAAAATATATTTTGAACTGATTTTTTAGGATTCCTAAAATGTTTAAAAATCACACAAAAAATAAAACCAAAAATATCATTTTAATTTTTAAAATAATACCGAATGCAAGTCCCATATTGGTTCCCTCACCTGTGCCCTCCCTACAAACGAAATATGTCTTAAGTATTTGTAATTTGAATAATAGTGTATGCACTTAGCTTTTTAAATATATTGTATAATTATTCTCGTGGGGGGGGGGGGGGCAATTTAGAGAGAAAAATCCTATGTTATGAGAGAAATCTTAGACATCACCAAAATATAAAAATAAGAGTAATTTTTATGGATAGTGCAAAAATGAATTTATCACCCGAATTGAACTTTAGGTAGCAAGAAGGAGAGACTTGTTTTGCTTTGTGAATCCAACTAGCTCAACATTTCTCTCCTTTTGTCACTCAACGTTGCAATTCGATCGATACTTTACCACGAAAAGATTGAGGAGATTATTATTCAAACAACACTTTTATTTGCACAATGCATCGTCCTCATGCATGACTCACCGTGCAACAGAGGACTTTGAAGTTCCGGAAAATAACAAAATAATGCAAAACCACCCTCCCCACATTACAACAAACTGATAAATTAAGAATGAATTTTTTAATAGTGAAATAATAGTATGACTCAGTGGTGAAGCCACGCCGGACAAGGGGGGCCATGGCCTCCCCCAACATTTTCAAAATCTGCATAGTACTATGCTAATTTACACTTTTATCAAACAAATGTTGCTTCTAATATAATGTCTTACACAAAAATTATATTGGCTTAACTTCTGCATTTGTGAAGCTTACAAACTTTTGTACATCTTAGGTACAAGAGCTTACTAAATTCTTCCCACTACATATAGCTTAGTAACTTTTGTTCAGATTAAGTACACTAGTTTATTGACTTCTATACACCTTATAACCTAGTGTAGTAGTCTTTTTAACTCTTTTTTTTGGTAAAATGTGAATATAATTACCAAAACCCAATAGCCCAAACAAAATTATAATGAGTCCAAAAAAAGTGTGAAAGAAAAAGATGCACAGGCGCATCAAAACAAGATCACAAGCCTAACAAACCAAATAAACTTAGCTCATAAAAGTTAAAAACTTCATAGCCTAAAGCCCAAAAAACAAAAAACAATATCCAACCCAAACAGATAAGGAAATAGTAGGCCAAAGTGTGTAGAAAGGTAGAACTGCCACGTAACCCACCACCACCATCAGAGCCAATAATCTTGAAGCACGTACAACCATTGAGAACCACAATCCAAGAGTTAAATAATCAATATCTGCAAAACAACTTTACAAACCAAACCATCAAACCCAACAACACATGAAACCACTTCTCAATCCACAAACAATGAACCAAAACCATCTTTCAGACCTTAAAAGTGTAATAACCCTTATTTTTGAGTAATTTTTTTTATATAAATTTTCCATGTGGGGTAATTATATAAAATAATGGAAGTTAAAGTAAATATTATTTTAAGTGATTTAAGAGACAATATTTACTAAGTTTTGTATAATTACTGTTAAGTGAATGTAAATAGCATCATGTTATGTTTTATTGCGTCGTTGTGCTTTAAGCGACAACTATGGTTTAAAATGATATTGGAAGATGAAATGATTTATGTTATTCTGGATGCCAATTTAGAGGGCGCGGTTAGTCCTGAAATAGTCGAGATAGTCAAAATAAGTGCCATGTTGTATTTTGAGTTCCGGGTACTTTTGACCGGTTATGGATTAATTATGTTGTTACGAGTAATTTTAATGGTGTAGTAACATTTAAAGCTAGAATTTAGTGTTAATGGGAATTTAAGTCTTCCAACCACATTTATTACCATTTATATGTCTTAAACCTATAGATATAGAGAGAGAAAGAGAATTATGGAGAAAAGAAGAGAAAAAGGAAGAGAATTGAAGATTGGAGCTTGAATTTGTTTCTACCGGAAGACAATCCGAGATTTCAGCTTTAAGGCAAGTTTCTAACTTGCAAATCTATGATAGACTGTATATGAATTGTATTGATAGTTGTGTATTTGAATAAATTGAACAATTATTGGATATTGAGAAATTTGGTGTTTAATCCCTAAAAAAATGGTATTAGACTTGATTCAAATTCGTTTTAGTAAGTGTTGATTGGTTTAGAAATGGTTTGGGGTTAATTGATTTGGCTGAGATTTGAGTGAGAAGTATTAGTTTTGGGTAAAAATTAGGGTTCATAACTCGTAGCCCCCAAACTTGGCAAATCTTCCAGGGCGATTCGATTCGCCCTCCCTAGAAAATCGATTCGCTTAGAATGGAGGCTACAGGTCTAGTGAGCCGAATCAATTCGGGTTAAGTCCAAATCGATTCGGCATGAGGCAATGAGTTTGGTATCCTCAGTCGAATCGATTCGATTTTAAGGACGAATCGATTCGCTGGGGTGAATCGATTCGAAATCTTGCTGTTTTAGGATGTTTTTGCTAGGTTAGTTTTTAGCCATTTTCTAATAGGTTTAAGGCCTACGAACCTTCTATTATGAAGAAAAATAGAGTACTAGAGTCTTCTATTAGGATTATGAATACTCTAGACTAGAAGAGGGGTTATTGGGCTTACTTAGGGGGCTATATAATGGATGTGAGGTAATTTCTTAAGTTAGTAAACTAGCCTAGGACTAGAGAAAATTAAATTTTCATAGTTACTTTTAGAGATTGGTATGAGGTAATCTCATTGGATGGATTATTGGATTGTTGTTAACTCATGGAGACTAATATGGAAATAATTAAACGTTGAGTTTTATGATCATGTCATTAAACAATTATTGATCCGGATAAAAAATGTGATATACTCTATAATTTGGCATATTTTGTGAACAGGGAATTGCATATACATACCTCTCTAAATGCTATCATGAGGGAAGTTATGCGCATGAGGTGAAGTCCCCTGGCTAGTGAATGCAGGGTGAATATAGTCCTCAGCCATATGATCAGTTGTTATATATTGCGATGTTATTTTTTGAAGTTAGGTAATTCCGGGTATGGTTATGACTCACTGTCGAAGGTATATGGTCGCTTCCCAATGTCAAACGGTTTAGGATGCCCAGGTTGTCTTGGTGGTAGGCTCTGAAAGATGATAGCTATTTAGGGGCGCATCCAGTGGGATGACTCCCAGAAGGATGGTCTTAGAATCATTATCTGTTGTGATTATAGCTATTATTATGAAAGTGGCATAATATAAATGGTGAAGCATTTTATGAAATAAACTGTTATGGGAAGAAGTTTCCTAATGAGGAATAGACTTGTAAAGTCATAATGTGTAAACCTGAAATGGAATCTTATTAAGTGGAATTGAGTTATATTCTCATGCATAAATGAATATTCATCATTGTAATTGATATTGCGTTATGTTGTGCATTTAGATTGAGAGGTGAGGATTATTATTATTTGTGCAGAGCGAGATAAGCTTTTTATTATGATTAGATATTCATAACTTCCATGCATTTTATTCACATGTTTATCATATCAAATCGGGCCCTGGCCCGTTTATATCTCTTATTTTTTCATGAATCATATCTACGCCCAGGTGCACCACTGCAAGGACACCCGTAGTGACCCTTCCATCCAAGTGTCATGGAGCTATAACATTTTGCGAATGTTGTAGGATATTTGTTATAGACGCTTCTATCTTTTTGTACTCTAGCTATGATCAATTTACACATTCGTCATGTTGCCCAAGTTTTATACTTGTTTAATATAATGTGATATTTTATTTTAATACTCGGTGTAACCTGCTTGTATTGGTCTGTTAACCGAAAACTTATTCAGTTATTATTTTGTTAATGAATGAAATTGTTATATTGTCTTTTATCCACCATATCTTTAAATTGGGTTGTCGAAATGCTTTTCTTTTAAACTTACAAAATTTTATTTTGACATCCGTTTTCTAAAATAATTGGTGGTTATCTCGTATATATATATATATATATATATATATATAGATTAATGACAGTGATGCTAAGAATGGACCATCTATGATTCCTGTATTTATTGGAGTATCGGGCTGGCCACCTCTTATTTTAATAAGTGGGGTGCCACAGATGGTATCAGAGCCCCAGGTTCTAGAGTCCTTAGGATCTATGCGGACTTATTACGTTCTACCGTAGCGTTCTTTTATATAGAGCCCTATTGTTAGGACTGTTTTTGTTTATATATGCTTGCGATCTCCTGCGAAGATAAATTGTTTTAAATTGTATTCTGATTCAGTTATTTTTTCGTCTCAGATGCCTCCTAAAAGAGATCGCCCAGCGAGGAGAAATAGAGTTCTAGAAGATAATGTAGAACCCCCGCCACAGCAAGGAACAATAAATGCTGCGAAGGTTTATAATATCGTTTCCCAGGCGATCAATGCTGCAATAACTGTCATGGCTCAACAATTTCCTCAAGCCCAACAACCGTTAGTACAGGAGGTATAAGCCGATGCGGGACCTTCCCCGTGGGAGAGAGTCATAGAATCTTTCTTGAATGGTCATCCCCCAGAATTCTAGGGTGGTTCTGATGTAATAGTATCAAACCAATAGAAGAAGGACACGCATTGTCATCTTTGCATGGTAGATTGTAGTGAGGAACGGAAGAAAATCATTACTACTTTCAAATTGGTTAGAGTATCCTTACATTGGTGGGAGTCGGTGACCACGCCGAAGCAAAGAGATACTATGGCTATATCATATTTTTGGGTTTTATTCGCCCGAAAGAATTTTCCTACCGCTGTCCAAAGGGAAATAAGGAGGAAACTTCAAGATGTAGTTCAAGGAGAACGTTCTATGGCAGAGTATGAGGAGGAATTTACTCGTTTGGCTAGTTTTGTGCCGGATGAGGTAGTTCCGAAGGAAAGGAGGATATCAAAGTTTCTTGAAGGTTTGCATTGGAGAATACGACAACACTTGCTGGGAAATCCATCTTTACAAACATTTGGTGATGTAATGAATGTCCCATTACTTCATTGCCAAGATCATCGTATGCATGTACAAGGAAGTAAGAAGGTTTCAGTGTAGGGGTAACCTAGTAAATAAAGAGATAATGGTGCCGGAGGAGCACTTTACTCATCTTAACCGTCGAGAAGCAAGCAGAAGGAAAGGGACACCCAGTAAGGGAATTTGTCCAAGAGACAGCATTTTGGGGGCTTTAATTTTAGTGGTAGCGGTTTCAGGCATGGGCAAGGGCAAGGTGCCCATAGCATCAGGAGAAGGTGGGCTAGCAAGGCCAGGCAGGTCGGGGTAATAATGGGGGTCGAAGCCATCCGGGTCAAGGCTTGGGGCATTTCCGAAATAATAGGGGCTATTATTTGGAGAATATGACGGGTCGTTATTTTCAATGTGGGCAAATAGGTCACTTTAAGAGAGCTTGTCCCCAATTAGTTGGGGGACAGTTGCCTAGGGGTCCACAACATCAGCAGGCACATCTACCTCCCCCAGAGCCTATTCCAGCCATCCCTCCACAGAAGGGGAAATTACAGTATGGGTGTGTTTACCACATTTAGGATGCTTTACTTCCTCCAGCCCCGCCCGCGCCGTCAGCTATCGAGGGTAAGTTTCCCATTCACGAGAATATGGGTCATGTGTTTTTTAATACGGGTGCAATGCACTCATTTATTTCTAGAAGTTTTGCTCAATCGACGGAGTTAATTAGGTTTGCGAAAAGTACCTTTACTTGTGTCGAATCTTCTATGGGTGATGGTTTTCTCATTTTCTTCGTTTGTAAAAGAGTAGAAATAAACCTTGGAAATTTGTGTTTTGAAGCCGATTTACTCATCCTGGATATTGTCGGGTATGATGTTATCTTGGGTATGGATTGGTTAGTGAAATATCGTGCTATAGTAAATTATTATGGGAGGAGTATAGTCTTTGCCATTCCGAGGCAAGAGATGTTTCTAGTGGTTATGCCTCTTTCTGAGGGAGGTTCTAGCATGTATTTAAATTGCATTGCGAAGGAGACTTCTCGTGATATAGTCGTTTCCTTAGATTCAATTCTCATTGTTAGAGACTTTGGGGATGTTTTTTGAGAGATACCGGGTTTACCTCCAAGTCGAGAGATTGAATTTGTTCTTCATTTAGCACCGGGAATGCGGATGATTGCTAGGGCTCCGTACCGTATGGCTATTGTGAAAATGAGGGAGTTAAGAGATAAGATTTAGAAGTTGTTAGAACAGGGGTTTATTAGGCGTAGTACGTTTCCGTGGGGTGCTCATGTTTTGTTTGTGAAGAAAAGAGATGGTTCCCTACGGTTGTGTGTTGATTACCGGGAATTGAACAAGGTTACCATCAGGAATAAATACCCACTACCTTGGATCGATGATTTGTTTGATCAACTTAGGGGATCATCGAACTTCTCTAAAATAGATTTGAGGATTGGTTATCATCAGCTGCGGATTCGTGGGCAAGACATGTCCAAAAATGCGTTCTTAACTAGGTATGGGTCCTATGAGTTTTTGGTTATGCCTTTTGGGCTAACCAATGCTCCTGTAGTGTTTATGGACCTTATGAATAGAGTGTTTCAGGACTTCCTGGTCTAGTTTTTTATCGTGTTTATTGATGACATCCTAGTTTATTCTCATAATGAAGCTGATCATGCTAAGCATTTATGGTTGATCCTGCAAACGCTACGAGATCATCCGTTATATGCCAAGTTTGAGAAGTGTGGTTTTTGGCTACAGGAAGTGCATTTTTGGGGTCACATTGTGATAGATGAGGGAATTTCGGTAGATCTGAGTAAAGTTGTTGCGGTGAGGGAATGGGGTCAGCCCACGACACCAACAGAGATTCGCATTTTTCTAGGTTTGGTTGGCTATTACCTTCGATTTGTAAAGGGTTTTTCTAAAATCGCTAGCCCTTTGATAAATTTGACTCATAAGGGAGTGAAGTTTGTTTAGGATGATTCTTATCAACTAACTTTTGATGAGTTGAAAGATAAGTTGACTTCTGCTCCAGTACTTGCATTATCGAGGCCGGGGGTGGACTATTTGGTCTTTACTGACGCATCTCTGCAAGGGTTGGGAGGTGTGTTACAGTAAGGGCATCGACCTATTTCTTATGCTTCCCACAAGCTAAAGCCCCATGAGAAGAATTATCCAGTACATGATCTGGAACTTGCTGTAGTGGTATTCGCCTTGAAGATTTGGAGAGATTACCTCCTGGGGAAGAAAGTTAGTCTTTTAATTGACCACATATCATTGCAATATTTATTTTTGCAGAAGGATTTGAATATGTGACAACGTTGGTGGTTAGAGTTTGTGAAAGACTATCAATTTGATATCCATTATCACCCGGGCAAGGCTAATGTAGTGGTGGATGCACTGAGTCAGAAACCCGAAGGGGAGTTAGCAAGGGTATGGAAGGCTAAATGGAAAGAACTTATCCAGGAGGATGCGGTAATAATGGCGTTTATGTCGGTGTTGACCGTTACGCCTACGATCGTGATGGGAGTTGTAAAAGCGCAAGGAAGGGACAAAGATTATCAGGACCGTATCCGCCAGTTACTAACCGAGGGAGCAGAATCCTACTCTATAAGTTTAGAGGGTGGGTTTCATTTTCGCGGGAGACTTATTGTCCCGAATGAGGGGGATTTGAGGTGTGCCGTAATGACTGAATCTCTTGGGTTCAGATTTGCAGTACATCTTGGTGGAGACAAAATGTACCAAGACAGGCACCGTCAATATTGGTGGGTGGGTATGAAACCTAACATCTCTGAATTTGTTTCCCAATATACTACTTGTCAATTGGTGAAAGTAGACCATCAGCAACCGACGGGATTGCTACAACCTTTAGAAATACCGGTATGGAAGTGGTAAAGTATCTCGATGGATTTCATCACGGGATTGCTAACGTCACAAAGTGGTTATGATTCCATTTGGGTTATCGTCGATCATCTAACCAAGTCGGCTCATTTCTTACCAGTATGCACGGATTACAATACGGCTCGTTATGACCGGTTATTTATTGCGGAGATTATGAGACTCCATGGGATGCCCATTAATATAGTCTCCGATTGAGATAAGATTTTTATTTCCTATTTTTGGCAAAGTTTTTAGGATGCGATGGGAACCGAATTGAAGTTGAGTACCTCCTACCACCCTCAAATGGATGGACAGACGGAAAGATTCAACCAAATTTTGGAGGACATGCTCAGAATGTGTGTACTTGACTTCAAAGGAGGATGGTAACAATATCTTCCCTTGGTCGAATTTGCATACAATAATTCGTACCAATTCACTATAGGTATGGCACCTTATGAAGCATTATATGACCGGCCGTTAGATCCCCTACTTGTTGGTTAGAAGTAGGGGATAATAAGTTTCTTGGACCTGAAATGATCCAAGATACCTCTTCTAAGATTGAGCTCATTCCTCTGTTAAAAAAAAACCCGCCTAGGCTCCGCCTAGGCTTAAGGCTTGGGATAAACGCCTCGCCTTACGCTTTTCACGCCTTATTCTTGGTAAAATCCTTAAGGCGCACTTTTTTCTAAAAACAACAATGCTTTAGTGAAACGATATTTCCTTTTAAAGAATTTGTTTACAAACTGGACCATTATCTCATCCAAAATAATCAAATAGTATTTTAATTTGCATATATTCAGACATATTTTTATGATATGTGCCATTTTTGTATTTTAATAACCTTGTTATGATTAAAAAATATTAAAATATATTAAGAAGGCCTAAACGCCTTTTCACGCCTAGGCTCGCCTAGGCTTCTAAGGCTTAAGGCTTGGCATCCACGCCTCAATCACGCCCCGCGTTTTTTAGAACCTTGGCTCATTCGCAACCGCATCCGAATCGGCCAAGACCTTCAAAAGAGTTATGCCGATGTGAATAGAAGTCATATGGAGTTGGAGGTTAGAGATAAAGTTTTGGCACGGGTGTCGCCAATGAAGGGCATAACACAATTTGGGAAGAAAGGGAAGCTTACCCCCCACTATGTAGGCCCTTTTCCCATTATTACAAGAGTAGTCCCCGTAGCTTATCAAATCGCCTTACCGAAATGCCTACAACAGAGTCATGATGTGTTTCATGTTTTATCCTTGAAAAAGTACAAAATGTGTGAAGGAGCTCACTAGAACATTCCTTTAGATGATGTCGAATTGCAGCCCGATATTTCATACGAGGAACAACCAATTGTAATCTTAGATCACAAGGAGCGTAGGCTAAGGTCCAAAGTGGTACCCTTGGTTCGGGTCCAATGGAGGCATCACAATGCTGAGGAGTCGACTTGGGAGCGTGAGGACGACATGCAAGAAAAGTATCCACACCTCTTTTTGCAAGCTACGCCTGAATTGAACAATTATTGGATATTGAGAAATTTGGGGTTTAAACCCTTAAAAATGGTATTAGACTTGATTCAAATTTGTTTTAGTGAGTGTTTATTGGTTTAGAAATGGTTTGGGGTTAATATGGGTTTATTTGGTTGAGATTTGAGTGAGAAGTATGAGTTTTGGGTAAAAATTAGGGTTCATAACCCGTAGCCCCCAAACTTGGCAAATCTGCCAGGGCGAATCGATTCTCCCTCCCTAGTGAATTGATTCTCTTAGAAGGGAGGCTACAGGTCTGGTGAGCCAAATCAATTCAGGTAAAGGCCGAATCGATTTGGCATGAGGCAGGGAGTTTGGTATCCTCAGCCAAATCGATTCGCTTTTAAGGCCGAATCTATTTGCTGGGGCGAATCGATTCGGCCCCAGGGGCGAATCGATTCAGAATCTTGTTGTTTTAGGAAGTTTTTGCTAGGTTAGTTTTTAGCCATTTTCTTCTAGGTTTAAGTCCTAGGAACCTTCTATTATGGAGTGAAATAGAGTACTAGAGTCTAGTCTTAGGATTATGAATACTCTAGACTAGAAGGGGTATTATTGGGCTTACTTCGGGGGCTATATAATGGATGTGAGGTAATTTCTTAAGTTAGTAAGTTTACATAGTTTTAGACTTTTAGAGATTGGTATGAGGTAATCTCATTGGATGGCTTGTTGGGTTGTTGTTAACTCATGGCGACTAATATGGAATTAATTAAACATTGAGGTTTATGATCATGTCATTAAACAATTATTTCTCCAGATAAAAAATGCGATATACTCTATAATTTGGCATATTTTATGAACGGTGAATTGCATATACATACCTCTCTAAATGCTATCATAAGGGAAGTTACGCGCATGAGGTGAAGTCCCTTGGCTAGTGAATGCAGGGTGAATATAGTCCTCGACCATAGGACCGGTTGTTACATATTTTGATGTTATTTTTCAAAGTGAGGTAAATTCGGGTATGGTTATGACTCACTATCGAAGGTATATGGCCGATTCCCAACGTCACGCGATTTAGGATGCCCAGGTTGTCTTGGTGGTAGTCCCTGGAAGATGATAGCTATTTAGGGACGCATACTGTTGGGTGACTCCCGGAAGGATGGTCTTATAATTGTTATCTGTTGTGATTATAGCTATTCTTATGAAAGTGGCATTTCATAAATGGGGAAGCATTTTATGAAATAAAGTGTTTTGGGAAGAAGTTTCCTAATGAGGAATAGACTTGTAAAGTCATAATGTGCAAACCTGAAATGGAATCTTATTAAGTGGAATTGAGTTATATTCTCATGCAGAAATGAATATTCATCATTGTAATTGATATTATGCTAGGTTGTGCATTTAGATTGATAGGTGAGGATTATTATTATTAGTGAAGAGCGAGATAGTATTTTTATGATGATTAGATATTCATAACTGTCATGCATTCTATTCACATGTTTATCATATCAAATCGGGCCCTGAGTTGTTTATATTTCTTATTTTTGCATGAATCATATCTACGCCCAGGTGCTCCGTCGCAAGGACGCCCGTAGTGACCCTTCCATCCAAGTGTCATGGAGCTATAACATTTTGTGGATATTGTAGGATATTTGTTATACACGTTTCTATCTTTTTGTACTCTAACTATGATCAATCTACACATTCGGGCGTGTTGCCCAAGTTTTATACTTGTTTAATATAATGTGAAATTTAATTTTAATACTCGGTGTAACCTTCTTGTATTGGTCTGTTAATCGACAGCTTATTCGGTTATTATTTTGTTAATGAATAAAATTTTTATATTTTCTTTTATCCACCATCTCTTTAAATTGGATTATCGAAATGGTTTTCTTTTAAACTTACAAAATTTTATTTTGACATCCATTTTCTAAAATAATTGGTGGTTATCTAGTATATTTATTTTTTAATGACAATGATGCTAAGAAAGGACCATCTATGATTCCTATATTTATTGGAGTATCGGGCTGGTCACCTCTTATTTTAATAAGCGGGGTGTCACACAAAGCATCCAAAAAACTAGAAAAAGACCATAAGAAATCTTGAAGCCTAGATACCATCAAATCAAAACACCGTAGAAAAGTAACCACACACACAAAATAAACTACCATGAAACAATACAAATACAGTCAATCATCATGCACAGAGACTCATCTTCCAAATCAACACAAACCTAGCTCGCCAAAACATAAACCAGAAAAAGAGGGGTTCCGATAGATCTTGAAAAATATCTTTACAATTCAAATATCTTAGGAAAATAAAGAATAAGGTGAGAAACAACAACCCATAGATATATCAAAAGATTCTTCTACTCACAAACAGAAACTCATGCATGAAGCATCAAACTTCAAGGAATCGACTACTGAGGCAAACAAAAACACCATATAATAGAGCAAACACAACACACAACACGACCCCAATGTTGATCAACAGTAACCAAAGATGCGGACACATCTCTCTCAACTTTCCTCAAAACTCAAATTTCCACCATAACCAACCATGCATGCATCAAATGTCTAGATAGTCTGAAAAATTTTCTCTGACAAACCCCAGCTTTTATAGATCTTCCAATTTTCAAAATTTCTTTCAACTTTTCTCCATTTGCATGTAGCTTCTTGCATCACTTTTTCAATACTTCTGTAAACTCTCATCACATCCCACTGAGTTTTGTTAAAGATAAAATCATTTATGATTTTCCAAATATAATAAATGGTAATAGCAAGGATGAGCTTTTTAATATTTCATCTGAAATCCTTACTTTTATAACTAATATGCCTGATTCCCTCCTTAAAACAAATGGGATAATGATCATTCATATTAGTTGTAAGAACTTTAGAACAAATTTGAATAGAAAAAGGGCATTCAAAGAAAAGATGGTTATTGTTTTCCCTTCGACTTCCACATTGAACATAATTATCCACATTAATTATACCCCATGCTTTTAATCTATCTCGAGTCCACAATTTATTCAAACAAACAGCTCTGATTCTCTTTGAAAACCACACATCTTTAGTCCATAACACCTGAAGCTTCCTCTCTCTCACACACTCATAAGTATCTTAGTAGTTAAAATCACCATTTTTAGAAACCACCCATTTAACTGTAATATCCTGTAATTTTTAGAATAAAATATTACATCATAAATGAATTTCATGGTTTCAAATTTATTTTGAGAATAAATTTAATTGGGAGGATTTAAAATTTAAGAAAGTAAATTTTTTAATTCAAATAAACAATTATTCATTATTCTATAAAAATAAAACGCAACGGACACAATGGCCTTGCTAGTGAAAAACAAATCACACATAAACAAATTTATGGGCTCGTGTGGTTTTAACAAAATAAAAGGATAAGTGAAATAAAAATAATTGGAACATGTTTGGGGAGCGTTAAAGACTCGATTTAGTGTTTTCAATATTTAGAAATGGTCTTGGGTCATAGGTATATGAGTTGAAGAAATTTTGGGCTAGTTAGGTTATCGATTCGGGTCCATTTGTGGGTCAAAAAGTTGGGTTTTAGGCCCAACCTGGGATAAGCCTTTTATTTTGTGTTTAAGTGGGGTAAACCACTCCCCTACTATCATTCAACAAAACCTAAAACAATAGTTACGAGGGAGGAAAGTAGAAATACCATAATAAGAAAAAAAGGCAAGGCACCGAAGAAGAAATCAAGGGCTTTTTTTTTTACAATTTTAAGGCAATATTTTTCTTACTTAATTTATGCTTTCCAACATATTTCTTGATGTATATAATTATTCCTTTAAATTTCTAGGATTTAAGTTTGAATATGTTGGATTTGATGATGAACAACACATGTAGAGGACTGATCCTCCTTAGGAACCACCCCCAACTTTTGTGTGTTTTGCGATGTTTGCTTAGGATAATGGATTTCCCCGAACTTGCTGATAGAACACGAATTAGACACCAACGGTAGATTCCCTTGTCATATATATAATTACCCGGACTTTTCATGAGTTAAACTGAAATGTCTAAAAAATTGGACATAAATTACAATTGTGATTCATTAATGCATAATAGATATTTATGCTTCTTACTTGAAAATTATGAGGCTGGGATATTAGGGGTATTGATAATTAAATATAGTCGGTGCACTTAAATCATTTAACCATTTTATTAAATTGACACGTAGTCGCAGTTATTATTTGGGGACTTTTGGCATGCGAAACATATCACACTTAGATGAAAGGTGAGGAGTTATATGCATGTGAGTGACGAAAGGGGAATATTTATTATTCATTGACTGTATTATTGGATCATAAATTAATTAAGTTAATTCTTTCACACCTCGGGCTCTGAACCAAATTATAAATATTTTCCCCCAGGTTATTTCTAGATAGTGATAGCAGGACTGTTGCTGTACTAGCCTTGCGATCTCTCGTGCTTAGCAGCCTTCTAGATTATTGACTCTAGCTTAGGTGCTTTTCTGCCAGAGTTTAGTTATTTATTTTGGAAACATTTGTAAAGCCATAAGCCCGAGATTTATTTTTTATAATATTCTAGAGTTATGATATTTACTTACTGTTGAATTTATTATTTAGTTGTTGTTGGTGTGAGTTTAATTATTGTTAGCGAAATATTCATAAAGTTTAAAGTATTGGCCTTTTAAAAAATAATATTTTTATTACGTTGTGTTGAGAATGGTATTAATTCATTGGTAAGCCCCATCTTCGGCGTATTGTGCCTGAACAAACTTTATGTGAGAAAATGGGGGTTGTTGCAGTTGATATTAAAGCACAGTTCTAGTGTCCTTAGTATATGTGTTTGAGCTCGTTATGTTCTGTGTTACACTACACCAAATCCTGCGAATAGTAAGGCCCAGTTGGTCACGGCCCAAGTTCGGGACCAGCTGGTTACGGACTTGGGTCGTGACCATCTTATTTTTTAGCGTGACCATATTGATTACCACCCTAAATAATGGATGCTCTGGAAGTGGTAACGGACCAAATCCCTGACCACCGTGGGTCACAGACTTGGGCCATGACCAGGGCGTGACCATCTTGGCACCAAATTTGGGCTAAAATTCCCTCCAAGCTTGGTTGCAGTTGGGTCATGGACTTGGACCGTGACCATAGCCGTGACGAAGGAGAAAACATACACATATGGGGTCACGGCTGGGGTTTTCTTGATGTGGGTCACGTCTATGGTCCGTGACCATACGCAAATTAATGGGGTGATATGGTTTTATTAAAGGTTTCCCTGCTGGGTCACGGCTGAGATCCGTGACCACGTTCAATATAAAAAAATTCTAATTCATTTCTCTCGTACCCGCGCTGACTTCTACTCATTCATTTCCACCCCAATGAAATCGGAGCCTCGCATAAACGGGGTTTATCGCAATGAAACCAGAGCTTATCACAACGAAATCGGCGGTCCATCGCTGTTTTCTTCCCCTGTACTTAGCCGTTAGGGTTTTGCTGATGTCAGATGAAGGAAAAACATACACATCGAAGCTTGCTTGATAATGTTAGTGTCATTAGGGTCTTTAGGGTTTCGTTGGTTCTTGCTTGCTCCTCCGCACGTAGCAGGTCCTCGAAGCAGCAAGAAGTAGGTACATTTTTTTCGTTTGTTTTCTTATTTAATGTTGTTGATGAAATTTTAAATTGTTGATTTGTTCAATTTGAGGTGTTGCTGAAATTTGTTGCCCAAATTAGATATTGTATGAAATTTCATTAGTTAAGTTTATTGAGTTGTTGCTCAATTTTTTTCCTAATTTTTTAGGCACAAAAAGATGCATAAAAATCAAAATAACCCTAAAAAATGTGATTTTATACTGCTCAATCTGATTTGTTTCTTTTTACCTTTCGTGTGCCTCTATTAAGGATATGTTGTCATTTTTCTTATTTATCGATTAAGGATTTAAGGGAAGTCAAGTGGAAATAAAGAACAAAAGTTAAAAAATATAAAAATTAGATGGGATTTGATATAGTGCTCTGAATATATGCTACAATTCTTAGTTTATTGACCCTTAGTTTCATTATATAAATATGAATTTCTTAGTTTATTGACCATTGGTATGATTCTTATGTAGATCTAATTTCATATTTAGGTTTTTGTTTGATTATTTTGCCGTTGCTACTTTGGGTTTAGATGGGATTTGATATTAGAATATGACGATTATGCTAAATCGAAGAATCGTGAGAACAAATGAGAAACCCTTGGTATTTTCTTCGTTTCAAGATAAATCTTTTACAATATTTTTATAATTTGACAACCATTTTGTTTAGATATTGTTTGTCTTATGAAAATTTATCCTATTGTATAGGGGAATATTTCATTGAGGAATTAACAAGATTGTTGGTGTGGACAATTATACTTTCTTTCACATGTATTATATTCCTATGTTCTTTCACAGGTATTTGTTTATTTCATTATTCCTCTGTTGTTTTTTACTAATGTTGTCTCTATTACACAGTGATTAGGATAAAAAAACTAAGATCTTTGACTTTATCCTTGCAAAGATATGTTTTAATTATGTTTAATAATGTTTATGTGGACTTCATTGTTCCTCTTTTGTACGACTTTTGATAGAGAACTTCTATGTCTCACTTTATTCATCATCTAGGTTTTACTATTTGTTTTATATAACCCTTTACATCTGTGTGTGGTGAGAACAAGCCATGACATGTGTGGGTCTCTTACATGACATTTCATTTGGCATAACATAAGTCTTATTTCAATGGCTTCATTTTGTTATTTGAATCATTTTTTTCTTTGAAGATGTTGTTGAATACTTGGTATGGGTTATGTGGACTGCACAATATATTGATTCGAATTTTTTATTTTCAGATTGTGCAGTTATTCCGTAGAAGATGTTGTTGAATACTTGGTATGGGTTATGATGATCAAGTATCGCCACTACAGGGTTATGATGATTTTAAAATACTTGGTATGGCTTGTTTTACGTATATGGTTTTCTGATTTGGGACTTTCTGTGTGGTTACTCTAATCAAATTATGTAGGTGCTCTAAATCATGTTTTTCTAATTTGATTTTATTTTGTATGGTTTGGATATTATATGATCTTTGTTTGTTTGTACATATGCAGAAGTTGAAGGAAATGGAGAATGAAGTTCAAGTATCGCGAGTTTTTATAGAGAGTAACATTGCGCATTGGTGTCTTGTATCACAAGTTTTTTCCATTGTAATTATTTTTCAGATCAATTATAAATTAGATATATTTCTAAGATGTGAATCAATTTATATTTCTAAGTCCTCCCACCATTGCCTCATAATTTGTCTCATTTTTTTATGTTGTGAATTGTGTTTGCTCATAGTATATCCAATTCATATATGCTCCACTACATGCATTGTTTAAAGTATTATATACATGAATCCATTATCAAAAAGTGGGATTAACATTAATAGAGTGGAAACTTAGGATCTTTAAGCATAACAATTGGAGGTGTATCAGGGATCTTGAGTTCCTCTATACCGAATATTTTGTTTTTGTTGAAATCAGTTGTAATATTATTTATGTTAGGGGGCATTATTTATTACGTGTCTCATATATGTTATTTTTTACATCTCTGTGTTATTTGATAAGTCCCCTTCACATACACTTGACACAAAAAACTAACATGCCAATGAATTTTGTCGTAAATTCAATTGGGAGATGTCTAAGGACATATGTTATCCCTTCAACTGACACGATAATTATTATTAAAATGAGAAACGACTAATTTCTAGGTGTTTTCCAAGTATGGGGGCTGTTAAAGTCAATACTAATGGCACTAATAAAGGTGTCAATCCATTTGAGTCCTTCTCACGTGATGAATTTTGAGGCATTGCAGTTGCCACTCGAGAAAAGTTGTCATAACCATTCACACCAGATGAAATATGTGAATTCTATTTGCCCTGAAATCTGATTAGGTAATTATTTGTTTTTTTTTCTAACATTCTCTTAATATTTATTAATTTGTAATTTCGTTATTTGTATTCCAATGGCGGTATAGCTTGCATTTTGTCTATTTATTTCCAGTTGATATTTATTGACGAGTATCAAAATGAATTAGCTACTATATCAGTAGTACTATATTAGCTGCTATAGCTACTATACAAACTGCTATAGCTGCTATATAAAGTAGATGCTATATAGTTGCAATATAGCTACTATACAAACTATTATAGCTGATATATAGTTGCAATGGTATCATAATGTTGAAAAACAAAGAAGGAAAAATTGCAATTGTATGTAATTGCTTTAGTTAAAAAGTATTTACGTTCATAGAGTGAATATGTAGTGTTGGTGAATTTTTTAGTCTGTTTTGCAGGAAATTATCCTATTACAATGTTAAAGTGATTCAAATGAACATGTTAGAGTTAAGTGTTTCTTGCAGATTATATTTGAAAATTTGGATTTATCAAATTTGGAACCGTTCTTTATTTTAGTAAAAATGAGTCGTGCCTCATGTTATGTTATGTTCTGTGATAGACACCGTGACTTATGTTGAACGGGTTTTATGTTAATTGTATATGGTTCATTAATATAATGAGTATTCATTTCTATTATCTTATGTAATGACAATGGTGACAATTTAACTCTATTGGTCGTTGTTTTGTTTAAAGGTATTGGGTGATGATTTAATGGTACTGTGTGAAGGTTCAGTATTGTGTGAAGGTTTTCTACCTATTTTTATGGTTAAAAGGTCTAAGACAATTTACAAATAGATGAGTTAGAGATGAAAAGGTATATTTACAATTGTCAGCGGTTGTTTCTTAGATGACGTGTTGTGTATTTGACAGCATAATATGTCTTTTAGATAATGGGTTATGGTAGGTGATTTTGAAAGTATAATATGAAATTTTAATAGACATGTTACGATTCTTTCTAAATGTGTGCATTTTTTTTGTCTGAACCATTCTCTAAATAGTATTTGTAAATTTATTTTAAATCCTTTGTGTAAAGGATATGGAGTGAATCAACGACAAGAATAGTGTTTGTGGCAGCATGTGCCCTTGCTTGTAAGGTATTAAACCCCATTTTGTCACTCTATTTTGCATATATTAAATTGTTATGATTATACCAATGTTAAATGATGAGTTATGTTTGAGAATATGATGATAATTTGAAAATATCTAGACTTATGTTTAAAATAAGGCGTTAGAGGGTGAAACCCCGAAACTGCCCTCGAACGACCCAGTGACAGGCACCAACACCTCATGTGGGACCAATGTAACTCGTAAGGACTAACCGCGTGATCACGGGGCTCCTACTTTTTGAATACGACGATAATTTGAGAATATCTAGAATTAGGCTTAAAAACACGACGTTAGAGGGTGAAAACTCGAAACATCCTCCGTACAGTCCCGTAAAAGGCACCAATACCTCACATGGGATCAATCTAACTTATAGGAACTGACGGAGCGATCACGCGACTCCCAGTTTGAGAATACGACAATAGTTTGAAAATATGAGGACTTAGACTTAAAAACATGGTGTTAGATGATAAAAACTCTAAACAACCCCCGAACGACCCTCTGAGAGGGACCAACACCTCGCATGGGACAAATGTAACTCGTAGGAACTGACCGCGAGATCAAGGGACTCTCGGTTTGAGAATATGACGATAATTTGTAAATATCTAGACTTAGGCTTAAAAATAAGGCGTTAGAAAGAGAAGCACTTAAACAGCCACTAAACGACCCAGTGAGAGCCACTAACACCTCATCTAGGACCAATGTAACTCGCAGGGACTAACCCAAGATCACGGGACTCCCGATTTCAGAATAAGATGATAATTTGAGAATATCTAGACTTACGCTTAAAAACATGCGTTAGAGGGTGAAAACCAGAAATAACCCCCATACGGCCCCGTGAGAGGCACTAACACCTCACATGGGACCAATGTAGATTGTTGGAATTGACCGCGCAATCACGGGACTCCCGATTTAAAAATACGACGATAATTGGAAAATATGAGGACTTAGGCTTAAAAACATGACATTAGACGATAAAAACTCGAAACAGCCCCCGAACGACCCCGTGAGAGGCACCAACACCTCGCATGGGACCAATGTAAGTCGTAGGAACTGACCGTGTGATCAAGGGACTCTCGATTTGAGAATATAATGATAATTTGTAAACATTTAGACTTAGGTTTAAAAACAAGGCGTTAGAGAGCAAAACCCCAAAAAAGCCCCCGAACGGCCCCTGAGAGGCATCAACACCTGACGTGGGACCAATGCAACTCGTAGGGACTGACCACGCGATCAAGGGATTCCTGATTTGGGAATACGATAATAATATGAGAATATATAAACTTAGGCTTAAAATATGGTGTTAGACGGTGAAAAGTCGAAGCAGCCCCCCTACAGCCCCATGAAAGGCACTAATACCTTGTAGGGGGCAATGTAACTCGTAGGAACTGACCTAGCGATCACGGGACTTTGATTTGAGAATATGACAAAAATTTGTAAATATCTAAACTTAAGATTAAAAACATGGTATTAGAGGGCGAAAACTCGAAATAGCACCCGTAAGGCCTCGTGAGAAGCACCAACATCCTCGCACAGGACTAATGTAACTCGTAGGAACTGACTGTGTGATCACGGGACTCTCAGTTTGAGAATACAACGATAATTTCAAAATATGAGGAATTAGGCTTAAAAAATAGCATTAGACGGCAAAAACTCGAAACAGCCCCCGAACCACCCCCTGAGAGGCACCAACACCTCGCACGGGGCCAATGTAACTCATAGGAACTGACCAAGCAATCACGTGACTCCCAATTTGAGAATATGATGAAAATTCGTAAATGTGAGGACTTAGGCTTAAAAATAAGGTATTAAAGGGCGAAACCCCAAAACATCTTCCAAACGGCCCCTTGAGAGGCACCAACACCTCACGTGGGACCAATGTAACTCGTAGGGACTCATGCATACATGGGATTACCATTTATAGAATACAATAATGATTTGAGAATATCTAGACTTAGGCTTCAAAGCATGGTGTTAGTGGGCGAAACCCCAAAACTTCCCCCGTACGGCCCCGTGAGAGGCACCAACACCTCGCACGGGACCAATGTAACTCGTAGGAACTGACCATATGATCACGGGACTCCCGATTTGAGAATATGACGATATTTTGAAAATATGAGGACTTAGGCAAAAAACATGGCGTTAGACAGTAAAAACTCGAAACAACCCCCGACTCGGCCCATTAGAGGCACTAACACCTCGCACGGGACCAATGTAACTCGTCGAAACTTACCACATGATCACGAGACTCTCGGTTTGAGAATATGATGATAATTTATAAATATTTGGACTTAGGCTTAAAAAAAGGCGTTAGAGGGAGAAAACCCGAAACTTCCCCGTGAGAGGCACCAACACCTCACGTCGGACTAATGTAACTCGTAAGGACTAACCTCATGATCATGGGACTCTCGGTTTGAGCGTACAACGATAATTTGAGAATATCTTAAAAACATGGCGTTAGAGGGTGACAACCTAAAACTTCCACTATACGGACCCGTGAGAGGCACCAACACCCCACACGGGAAAAATGTAAGTCGTAAGAACTAATCATGCGATCACATGACTCTCGAGTTGAGAATACAACGACAATTTGAGAATATGAGGACTTAGGCTTAAAACCATAGCGTTAGATGGAAAAAACTTGAAACAACCCCCGAATGGCCCCGTGAGAGGTACCAACACCTCGCACGGGACCAATGTAACTCGTAGGAACTGATCGCGTGATCATGGGACTCTCGGTTTGAGAATACCAAGATAATTTGAAAATATGAGGACTTAGGCGTAAAAACATGGCGTTAGACAGTAAAAACTTGAAACAGTCCCTAAATCACCCCGTGAGAGGCACTAAGACCTCGCATGGGACCATTGTAATTCGTCAAAACTGATGGAGTGATCACGAGACTCCCGGTTTGAGAATATGGAGATAAGTTATAAATATATGGACTTAGGCTTAAAAATAAGTCGTTAGAGAGAGAAACCCCGAAACAACACCCAAACGACCCCGTGAAAGGTACCAACACCTAGCATGGGACCAATGTGACTCATAGGGACTAACTGTGCAATCACAGGACTCCCTATTTGATAATACGATGATAATTTGAGAATATCTAAACTTGGGCTTAAAAACACAAAGTTAGAGGGTGAAAACCTAAAACAACCTCTGTACGGCCCCGTGAGAGGCACCAACACCACACACGGGATTAATGTAACTTACAGGAACTGACCACGCAATCATGGGACTTTCGGTTTGAGAATACGATGATAATTTGAAAATATGAGGACTTAGGCTTAAAAACATGGCGTTAGACGAAAAAAACTCGAAACAGCCCCCGAACGGCCCCCTGAGAGGCACCAACACGTCGCACGGGACCAATATAACTCGTAGGAACTGATCGCGCGACCACGGGACTCCCGATTTGAGAATACGATGATAATGTGAAAATATGAGGACTTAGGCTTAAAAACATGGTGTTAGACGATGAAAACTCAAAATAGCCCCCCAAATCTCCCTGTGAGAGACATTAACACCTCTCGCGGAACCAATTTAACTCGTCCAAACTGACCGCGCGATCACGGGAATCCCAGTTTAAGAATATGATGATAATTTGTAAATATCTGGACCTAGGCTCAAAAGTAAGGCGTTAGAGGGAGAACCCCCAAAACAGCCCCCAAACGGCCTCATGACAGGCACCAACACCTCATGTGGGACCAATATAACTCGTAAGGGCTAACCACGCTTCACAGGACTCCCTGTTTGAGAATACGAAGATAATTTGATAATATCTAGACTTAGGCTTAAAAACACGATGTTAAAGGGTGAAAATCTGAAATAGCCTCTATACAGCATCGTGAGAGGCACCATCACCTAACACCAAACACCTAACACGAGATCAATGTAACTTGTAGGAACTGATCACGCGATCACGGGTGTCCCGGTTTAAGAATACAATGATAATTTGAAAATATGAGGACTTAGGCTTAAAAACATGGCATTAGACGGTAAAAACTCGAAACAGGCCCCGAATCGCCCCATGAGAGGCACCAACACCTCGCATGATGATGATAATTTGAGAATATGATGATAATTTATAAATATTAAAACTTGGTCTTAAAAATAAGGCGTTAGAGGGCGAAACCCCGAAAAACCCCCAAATGGCCCCGTGAGACGCACTAACACCTCACATGGGACCAATGTAACTCGTAGGGACTAACCACACGATCACGGAAATCCTTGTTTGAGAATACAATGATAATCTGAGAATATCTAGACAGGCTTAAAAACATGGCGTTAGAGGGTAAGAACCTGAAACACCCCTCGTACGACCCTATTTGAGGCACAAACACCTCACACGGGACCAATGTAACTTATAGGAACTGACCGCGCGATCATGGGACTCCCAGTTTGAGAATATGACGAAAATTTGTAAATATCTAAACTTAGGCTTAAAAACACAGTGTTAGAGGGTGAAAACTCGAAACAACGCTCGTAAGACCCTGTGAGAGGAACCAACATCTCGCACGGGACCAATGTAACTTATAGGAACTGACCGCGTGATCATGAGACTCGCGGTTTGAGAATACAATGATAATTTCAAAATATGAGGACTTAGGCTTAAAAATATGGTGTTAGATGACAAAAACTCGAAACAGCACCTGAATCGTCCCGTTAGAGGCACCAGCACCACACATGGGACCAATGTAACTCGTAGGAACTGATCGTGCGATCACAGGACTCCCGGTTTGAGATACAATGAAAATTTGTAAATGTGAGGACTTAGGCTTAAAAACAAGGCGTTAAAGGGCGAAATCCTAGAACGGCGTCCGAACGGTCCCTTGAGAGGCACTAACACCTCACGTGGGTCCAATGTAACTCGTAGGGACTAATCGCGCGATCATGGGACACCCGGTTTGAGAATACGATGATAATTTTAGAATATCTATACTTAGCCTTAAAAAATATGGCATTAGAGGGTGAAACCCCTAAAAAAACCGTACGAACCTATAAGAGGCACCAACACCTCGCACGGGAACAATGTAACTTATAGAAACTAACCGCGCGATCCAGGAACTCCTGATTTGAGAATATGATGATAATTTAAAAATATGAGGACTTGGGCTTAAAAGCATGGAGTTAGATGGCAAAAACTCGAAACCGCCCCCAAATCTCCCCGTGAGAGGCACCAATACCTCGGATGGGACCACTATAACTCGTCGCAACTGACCGCGCAATCACGGAACTCTCGGTTTGAGAATATGATGACAATTTTTTAAATATTTAGACTTCGGCTTAAAAAAAAGGCATTACAGGGCGAAACCCCCAAATAGCCCCTTGAGAGGCACCAACACCTCGCGTGGGACCAATGAACTCGTAGGAACTAACTGCGTGATCACGGGACTCTCGATTTGAGAGTGCGACGATAATTTGAGAATATCTTAAAAACATGGCGTTAGAGGGTGAAAACCTAAAGTAGCCCCGTACGGCCCTGTGAGAGGCACCAACACCTCAAACGGTACCAATGTAACTCCTCGGAACTGACCGTGTGATAATGAGACTTTCTATTTGGGAATACAATGATAATATGAAAATATGAGGACTTAGGCTTAAAAACATGGTGTTAGACGGTAAAAATATGAAACAGCCCCCGAACGGCGCCTGAGAGCCACCAACACCTCGCACGGGACCAATGCAACTCGTAGGAACTAATCGAGTGATCAAGGGACTCTCGATTTGAGAATCTGATGATAATTTGTAAATCTCCAGACTTAGGCATAAAAACAAGGCTTTTGATGTCTAAACCCAGAAATAGCCCCTGAACGGCCCCTTGAGAGTCATTAACACCTCACGTGGGACTAATGTAACTCGTAGGGACTGATCACGTGATCACGGGACTCCTGGTTTGAGAATATGATGATAATTTGAGAATATCTAGACTTAGGGTTAAAAACATGGCGTTAGAGGGTGAAAACTCAAAATAGCCCCCATACGTCCCCATGAGAGGCACCAACACCTCGTACGAGACCAACGTAACTCGTAGGAACTGATCGCGTGATCACGGGACTCCCGGTTTGAGAAGATACCCAAAATTTTGAAAATATCTAGACTTAGGCTCAAAACATGACATTAGAGGGTGAAAACCCAAAACAACCCCCGTACGGCCCCGTGAGAGGCACTAACACGTTGCACGGGACCAATGTAACTCGTACAAACTTATCGTGCGATCACGGGACTCCTAGTTTTATAATACGATGATAATTTGAAACCATGAGGACTTATACTTAAAAACATGGCGTTAGACAGTAAAAACTCAAAACAACCCCCAAATCGCCTCGTGAGAGGCACCAACACCTCACACGGGACAAATGTAACTCGTCGAAACTAACCGCGTGATCACGGGACTCCTGGTTTGAGAATATAACTATAATTTGGGAATATCTGGACTTAGACTTAAAAACATGGCCTTACAAGGTGAAAACCCAAAACAACCCTCGTACGGTCCCGTGAGGGGCACCAACACCTCGCATGGGGCCAATGTAACTCGTAGGAACTAATCATGTGATCACGGGACACTCGATTTGAGAATACGATGGTAATTTAAAAATATGAGGACTTAGGCTTAAAAACATGTAGTTAGATGATAAAAACTCGAAACAACCGCCGAACCGCCCCGTGAGAGGCACCAACACCTCGCACGGGACTAATGTAACTCGTAGGAACTGATCGCGCGATCACAGGACTCCCGATCTGAGAATATGACAATAATTTGTAAATATCTAGACTTGGGTTTAAAAACAAGGCGTTAGAGGGAGAAACCCCGAAATAGCCCCCGAATGGACCTGTGAGAGGCACCAAAACCTCGTACAAACTAATGTAACTCATAGGAACTGATATGATGATACTTATAACTCGTATATGGAATTTTTTTAGCTTGAAAATGATTTTTTAAACTACCTTGTTACTGATATCATTTCTTTTTTGTATCCTATTTTTTGCAGGATAACATTGTATCGTTTGCTTTTATGCACGTAGAACGCATGAAGAAGGTAATGGTTTACATAATGAAGATTGTTTATAAAATGTTGTTCACATTCAGGGTTATGTTTTTTATGTGTTACGGCCGTGCGGGCTTTTATAAGGTTATTGTTATGTTTTATGGCCGTGCGGGCTTTTATAATTTGATTATTAAATTTTACGGTCGTGCGGGCTTTATTTATATTAACCGGGTTTGGAATGTCCAGAAAATAGAGGAAACTCTGGCGAATTTTTTTTGGGTATGTGCATTATTAAGACGTATATTTTTAATTTTGTATGTATATTAGTTTATTAACAACGTTCCCAATTCGCAATTTTTGATTTTTTTTGTTATTTTTCCAATAATAAATATTTCTAACACTTGGTGCAAGTCCAATGTTAACACTTAGTAACCGGTCGCGCAGTCACAGGACCCTCAATTTTAGGATTGGACCCAAAAAAACTATTTTTTTTATTATAGTTAAATATGATCATGGACTTTGTCCATGATCATTTTTAATTTTTTTTGTCGCACATAAAAATGGTCGTGGCCAAAGTCCGTGACCCACACCGCGACGATTTGTTTTTTGAAAAAATGGTCGCGATATGGGTCACGGACTTTGGCCGCGACCATTTTTCGTCACGATTAGGGGTCACGGACTTTGGTCGCGGCCATTTTTTTCATGTTTTTCGTCACGGTTTAGGTCACGGACTTTGGCCGCGACCATTTTTCGTCATGGTTAGGGGTCACGGACTTTGGTCGCAACCATTTTTTTTCGTCGCGCTGTGGGTCACGGGCTTTGACCACCACCATTTTTTGTCACGGTTGGGGGTCATGGACTTTGGCCGCGCCCATTTTTTTTCCATCGCGGTGTGGGTCACAGCCCAAGTCCGCGAACATCAGTCGTGACCCTCTTGGGGCCGTGACCCCAGACTAGTCATGGCCTTAGGCTGCGACCCCCGAAATTGGTCGTGCCCAAAATGGTCACGACCCAAGTCCGCGATCCACAGTCTTGGTCAAGGATTTTAGAAGCGACTATTCGTTAGTTTTGGTGTAGTGTTATGTTCTTCGATGTAGAGACCTATGCTTAGGAATCATTGTATTCTTTACGATCAATTACTAATACGAATCTTATTTTCTTTTAGAGGGAAACCAGATGTAGGGGAAGAACGAGCTGAGTAGTTCTATCGGTTGAGGAGGAGGAGGCTCACCTGGATCCCCCACGGGACCCAAATTTTATTACCCATGCTGAGATAGCCATCATTGAGTCTCAGGATGTCTCTACGGCTATGGAAGCCATGCTTGAGCACTTTTCACCACCACAGGCACCTCAGCAGCCACCACCACAGCAAGAGGCTATACCAGCACAGGCACCAGGTAACATGTGGGACAGAGTGAGGGAGGCCTTTACTAAAGACCAACCGCCATATTTTGCTGGCAGTTCAGATATTCTAGTGGAGAGTAGGTGGAAGATAGATATCCAGTGACATTTAAGGATCGTAGAGTGCACACCCATGCACAAGTTTATCTTAGCATCACTTCGATTGGTGGGGGCCTCACTTCAACGGTGGGAAGTGATTATGATGGTTTCCGAGAGGGACAATATTACAATAGATGAGTTTTAGGAGAGATTTGAGAGGAAGTACTATCATCGGGCAATGCAATCAAATATGTAAAAGAAATTCTTAGACTTTAAGAAGGGGAGTCTTACTGTGGCAGAATATGAGGAAGGGTTTATTGCTCTTTCCTACTTTTCTAAGGAGGATGTGAGTACAGATTATAGGAAGATAGAGAAGTTTGTGTCAGGGATAGCCTGGCACATCAGACAGTCATGGTTGGGTAATGAGGCTTTCACTACATATAACCAAGAATTAAATGTTGTTTCACTGCATTGCCAAGATTATATGGTACTTCAGAAAGATAAGGTGGAGAAGAAACACTGCTTCGATATGTCCAACTAGTAGGATAGGGCGAATGGGCCTAACAGTCAGGAGGTCAAGTAATCATAGCGCCTCAACCTTTAGAGTCGTACAAGAGATCTAAGGGTTCCGATAATGGCAACAGACAAGGACAGGGATAACAGGGCCAACAGTTGAGAGGCCACAAGGGCCAATGGTATCAAAATCAGGGCCAACAGGGGCTATAGCTACACAAGCACTAATTCCAAGGCAATTACTTTGTTCGTGGTGAGAAGGGCCACTTCATCAGGAGGTGCCCTCAGGGGAATCGAGCAGTACAATAGTTTGGGGGATAACGGGGACACCAGGCACCCCAGGGGGAGTGTCGTCCATTGTGGGTACAGCCAGTGGTGGTAGTGCCAGCTGCCCCAGCACTACTCGCTCCGCCTCAAGGACAGTAGTCGCAACTATAGTACGGGCACACGTATCACCTCACATCAGAAGAGGTACTAGTAGTATGAGAGCGTCTAGGTTATTAATTATGTACTTGTGTGATGGTTAGATGGAAGTTATTAAGTTGATTTGATAATTATGAACTGTTTATGTACTAACCAATAGTTTAGCATTATGAACTGTTTATGTTGGTTGTTAGAACTTTGTTGTATTACATATTAGTGCTGATGGAACCTGGGAATGAACAACATATAGAACAGGGAGTAGCTTCTCATACAGAGGATACCGAAATAGAGCAGAGTGTTACAGGAAGGGCCAGAGAGCATGAACGGCTTACAGAGATGCAGATAATGGCACAGGTAATGATGAGGATGGAAGAATAATAGGAAAGAAACATTGCATTAATGGTAGAACAACAGACTAGATATCTGGAAACAAATGTGGCCAAAATTGAGAAAGAGGTAAGGAAAGAAATGAAAGATTCCATGCATGAAAAGTTCCTAAAGTTGAATCCTCCAGAATATTTTGGGTCAGTTGAACCTATAGAAGCTGAGATGTGGGTTACAGATATAGAGACTATCATTATCGTGATGAAAGTTCCAGATAATCAAAAAATCAATTTGACTATGTTTAGGCTGAAAGGAGAGGCCAAATATTAGTGGGAAGCCTACAACCATTTGGGGGCCAGGATAGAAGGTACTGATGTTATTACTTGGGTTGAATTTATTAAATCTTTGTATGTTAAGTATTTTCCTAAAGTTTATAGCAGGGAGAAGATTAGGGAATTTATAAATTTGAACGAAGGGAAATGTCTATAAGGAAGTATGAGGCTAAATTTACAGCTTTGTCTAGATTTTCCAGTAAATACGCAGAGGATGAAGGAGGGAAATGTAGTAAGTTCCAAGATGGAATGATTTATCCCATTCAAAATAGAGTGGCCACTTATGAGTTAGAAGATTATGTTTCTCTAGTGAACAAAGCCATGATAGCAGAATAGCAAATGAACTAAGGGGTGGCAAGTAGAGAGAGTTTTAAGAAAAGTAGATTCGACGCATCTAAGTCTAAGGGAGTTGAGTATGGAAGCGTTAAGATGGAACCTCATAAATTGTAGAGAGGTAGTGGAGATAGTGGTAGAGTCCAAGGGAGATTTGGTAGAGATACCAGGGGTGGAGGACCTTCGAGTTCAATTAGAAATCCATAAAGAGGTGAGGCGCCGATGAGAGTTATAAAATGTTTCTTTTGTAAAGAGGAAGGGCATTATAAACTGAGTGTCCTAAGCTTTAAGGAGTGGAATGATACCATTGTCATCTAGTGGGTCATGTTAAGAAGAATTGTCCGCAGTTGGCAGAGACTCCAGCAGCACCTTATGAAGCAGTAAGTAGAATGTTACCTCTGGGCAGTGGAGCAAGGAGTGTGGGCAGAGGACAAGCTAGTGGTTTAGGCCAGGTGGGTGAGTCTTTATGATAAAAGAGGCTCATATTACTCCGGATGTGCTAACAAGTACACTTTATGTTACTATTAGAAGTTCTTATGTTTTGATTGATCTCGGTTCCACACATTCTCTTGTGTCATATGCATTTGCTATATATCTGAATAGACCATGTACTCATTTAGATGTGGGTTTGGGTATTCCCATGCCTATGGGGGATATGATCGTAGACGAATATGTTTTTCGTGATTGTGTTTTGACTGTGGGGGTTAGAGATAGAGTTATAAATTTACTTCCATTGGATATCTCTGATTTTGACATATTTCTGGGAATGGATTGGTTATCTAAATATCACCCATCTATGGATTGTTTTCGTAAAGAAGTTGTTTTAAAAATGCCTGGTTAGTCTGAATTTAAATTTTCGGGAGAAAGGAAAATTGTTCCTAGTTGCATTATTTCTGCTATTTAGATAAGGAAATTATTGAGTAAAGTCTGTAAGGGTTTTATTGCATATTTTCTTGACACTAGGAAGGGATCTTTACAATTAGTCGATGTTCCTATTGTATGGGATTTTTTAGAAGTGTTTCCAAGTGAGTGGCCTGGGTTTCCCCCGGAGAGAGAAGTTGAATTAAGTATTGAATTAGAACCAAGGACAACCCTTATTTCTACGGCACCGTATAGAATGGCACTTGTTGAATTGAAATAACTCATGATTCAGTTGTAGGATTTACTTGATAGGGGGATCATACAACCTAGCGTATCTCCATGGGGTGTACCAGTTTTTATTTATGAAAAAGAAAGATGGTTTCATGCATTTGTGCATTGATTATAAGCAACTGAATAAAGCTACAATTAAGAACAAGTACCCTTTACCTCGTATAGATGATTTGTTTTATTAGTTACAGGGTGCTAAAGTATTTTTAAAAATAGACTTGCGATCGGGATATCATCAGTTGAGGATCAAGGAGCGTGATATTTCTAAAACTGCCTTTTGTACTCTATATGGTCATTTTGAATTTCTAGTGATGCCTTTTGGAGTGACTAATGCTCCAGTGGTATTTATGGATCTTATGAATCGAGTAGTGCATCCTTTTGTTGATTCATTTGTAATAGTTTTCATTGATGATATTCTGATTTACTCACGTGATATGGTTGAATATGAAAAGCATCTCAGAACTGTTTTGAATGTGTTGAAAGATAAGAAATTGTATTCCAAGTTTAAAAAATGTGAATTTTGGCTATCACAAGTTGTATTTTTAGGCCATGTTATTTATGGATATGGTATATGTGTTGATCCCAAAAAAGTAGAAGCTGTTATAAAATGGGATTGACCCAATAATGTGACTGAGGTAAGGAGTTTTCTGGGTTTGGATGGATATTATAGGAGGTTTATTAAGGGATTTTCTTCGATTGCCTTACTGATGACTAAATTAACATGGAAAGATGTTAAGTTTGAATGGAATTCTAACTGTGAAAATAGTTTTGAAGAATTGAAAAAGAGGTTAGTAACTTCACCTGTTCTTACTATTCCACATGGTGGAGATGGTTTTGTTATTTATACCGATGCTTCACATCAGGGGTTGGGTTGTGTTTTTATGCAGAATGGTAAGGTTATTACTTATTCTTATAGGCAGTTGCGTACACATGAATGTAATTATCCTACACATGATTTGGAACTCGCTGCGATTGTATTTTCTTTGAAATTGTGGTGTCATTATTTATATGGTGAGGTATGTGAGTTTTTTACGGACCATCAAAGCCTTAAGTATTTATTTACTCAGAAGGAATTAAACTTGAGGCAGAGACGGTAGATGGAGTTAATTAAAGATTATGATTGTGCTATTCACTACCATCCAGGTGAGGTGTTTGCAAGCTATTGATGATGCTAAGAATTATAGCAGGGCTATTGATGATGCTAAGAATTAGCACCACCAGGTGAGGTGTTTTTAAGCTCAATATATTAGTAACAATGGTAGCACAGATATATAAAGAGAAGAGAATGAGGTGAGGATATGAGGAATCAACACCGGGATATGAGTGGTTCAGCCAATTTGGCCTACGTCCACTGTGAGTGTGTGAATAATATCACTAGATGAAGGCACTAATGGCCATGGATACAATTCTCTCAAGCTCTCTCTCTCTACTGTATGTTTAGACAGAGTTTCAGCTAGGGTTTGATAACTGGATCTCTTTGCAAGGTAGGGGATGACCCCTATATATAGTGTCTAGGGGGCGTAGTGTACCCCCTATGCATGCAATGAGCATGTGTGTGATATCCTCACCAATGTGGGAATGCCATCTGTCACTGTCACATGTAAGCAACGATGATGAATTATTCTTCCACATGTGGAGAATAATCTTGTTACAACTGATTTGTGCCCAGGTGTCCTTATCCAAATGTCAACAGATGCTCGGCAGTCATGTTGGTGAATGACCTCGACCTGGGAGAGGCCGAGCTACAAAGGCTTGATGTCCGTTCAATCCGAGAAGTGTCATAAGGAGTCTCGGCCTGATCACAGCCGAGACATTATACTTGGTCGGCCCCGGCTGAGGTAGGGATAGTCCCATGCTGGTGAATACTAAGGCCTCTTGTGACCTCGTCCCAAGCCGAGGTTGAACCGGTTCCAAGTTGAGGGTCGGCTCCCTATCACCTCGGCCCACCCTTGGCTGAGGTTTCCATACCCATAGCGCTGTTGGTGCCTGTGATGCGCGCGACGCCCCTTGGCAGTGTAGATGGTAGTGTCGGCCTGAGCCGAGGTAGGTCTGGCCGAGGGATAGTTTCGCGGGACCCTGGCCTTCATAGGGTCGATCAATGTTTCGGCCATCATCTCGGTCGAGGTAGGTGTCCCAGGGCCGAGGTTGTACTTGGGCATATCAATCACCCCCCAGCCCTTAGTCACATGCGAGAGCAAGTGGCTAGGGGATTGCTTCACCTCCGAGGCCTGTTCGTCCCAAGGCTAACACATGCGTGACACCTGTCCCAGGCTAAGGCGTGCCCACTTGTCTTCTGTGCGCTGTCAGTTGTCCCTTGGGTTTCCCAAGGCAATGATGGGCCTTGGGAAGTGTGCCCAAGTATTTAAGTGGTTAACCCTTCCTTTCTCTTTCTTCTTCCACTTTTCTTTCCTGCATACACAGCTTCTGCAAGTTTCTTCTCTCTAAAGCTTCTTCGATCCAGCGCTCTTTCTGCAGAAGGTTCCCTGTAGGTTTCTTGTGGATTCTCTTGGTTAAATTCATCGATTCACTTCCAGGTACTCCTCCTTTTCCATTTCCTTTGTTTTTGACATTCGGTTTGTATTTTCCGGTGACCTTTTAAGTTTTCCGGTGGTTCATTTGAGTTTTTCGACGAGCTTCATTGATTCAGGCGACCTGTGTTTTCTTGAAGTTCTTTAGTTTGATCTTCAAACCCTTTTATTTTATAAGCCAATCGTGTTTGTAGGTTTAGGAGTTTTCCTTAAGTTTAGGGTCGTTCCAAGTCTTGGGTCGTCCTCTGATGCTCAGACCCTTGTACCAACTTCTTGAGGACTTCCCCTCTCTCAGAGAGAAGACCTTAGAAAAAATTAGGCAAATAGAGAGATCTCAGGAGGAAGCTCGTAGGTCACAGGAGTTTCCTATTAGACCTATCTTTCCCCCACCTCTGAAGGTGGTATACCCTGATCCTCCTGAGAACTTTTATCAGACAGACGTCTCTGCTAACCCATTGCCGATGTCTGAGTCTGAGTCCTCCACCTCAGACCCTATATCTGTGGACTCTTTCCAGGAAGCCATGGATTTCACACCTCGGCCTGGTCAGGATCCTGACCAGGCCGAGGTCTCCAGCTGCGCTTCGTCCCAAAATGGCACAAGTACCTCAGATTCATCTTCAGAGGTTGAACTTGTTGAGCCAAGTGTGGTTGTGCCACCCATTCTAGATGCCATTCCTTTGTCGGCCGTTATCGGGGCTGAGTTTGCTTAGAGGTTCCCTGGTTACCCGTCTTCTCCAGCCGACGTTGAGCTTGACGACGATGATGAGGATGCCGAAAGTGATGTTAACGTCTCTGAGGTGGACGAGTACGAGAGCACAGTCACTGAGGTGGATCTGTTGCACTTCAGATACTTATACTCCATCAGTCCCTCAATTAAATTAAGGAGACCTCTGAGGGAAGAGAGGGCCTACCACAGCCAAGATGGAAAAATCTGCTTGTACGAGCAGATGTTCAAGTTAGGGTTTCGCCTACCCATTCACCCTGTCATTAGGTCCATTCTTTCCTTCATCAACTTGGCCCCCTCACAGCTCTCTCCCAATGCTTGGAGAGTTATTATAGGGGCCATCATCTTGTGGAGGGCAGTCCACCACTCTGACCTCCCAGTTCATGTCTTTGCTGGTTGTTACGTCCCTACCTCGGCCAAAAATCATCCGAGCTACTATCACTTCGTGGCTCGGAGGCCTGAGAAGAAGATGCTCCTGGTCACTCAGACCTCGAATCACAATTGGGAACCCCGGTATTTTTTCGCCTCAGGGCCATGGGAATTTGGCTCATCTGTTCCCTCTTCCACTTTTGAGCCGAGGGTACCCCTCAGATGGGGTAAGGTCACCATGTCTGCCAGGGACGATCCTGGCCTAAGTCTTCAGAACGGAAAAAAGGTGAAGGCCCTGCAAGACCAAGGGGCACATGGTCTGTTCGTCAAGTTCGAACATCTGCTGACCCCCCAGTATCTCTCGGGGACAAGCCTAGGTGGAAGTCCCCTTGTTGACTTTGGTAAGGATTTTTCTTTTTATTCCAAGTCTAACCTCTTATCATTCATGTTTGATTTCTGACTCTTATCTTTTCACTTTTGCAGAGAGACCTCCAGGTGTCCCGAACGAGTTGTGGGAGATGGCAGCTCCGAGTTTGGCTAGACTTGCAAAGAGGACTGTTTTGAATGCTCCTCCTCCAGCTCCCTCAACATCCAAGTCCAAGAAGAGGGCCCCTGAGGTCCCGGCCTCTGAGGATCAGAGACCGACCTCAAGGCAAAAGAGGACCTCAGACGCTGCGATCCCTATCTCAGTCGACACCCTGTCGGCTCGTCTGGACCAGCTGAAACTTACCGATAGTGTGGTCGGCCATAGCAGACAGGCCATGGACTCACTTGCCAATATGATGACCGAGGCCGACAGACGTTTTTACAGGGCCATGGACACTTCCATGCTTGTTGAGTTCGGCCTTCACAGGGTCGCCCAGGTATGACTTATTCCTTTTGTCCATAATTTTTCAAGTGCAACGTCTGATATTACCCCCATCTAACCTCTTCATTATCTGCGCAGGGTGTCACTGCCATGTACCAGCTATATAACTGGGTTATGAGGAAACTGCCTCTCATTTAGAAGGGGCAGGAGGCTGAGAAGGTTGAGAGCACCCTGAAGGCCGAGGTTGACCGTCTGAGGTCAGAGTTGTAGAATGCCAAGACCAAGGCCCAGAACTCTGAAAATAAGGCCCAGGAACTGGAAAAAGATATCTCTGCACTCGTCCAAAGCCACGCCAAGGCCCTGAAGGATAAGGACGATGCCCTGCAGAGGAAGGTCAATGCTGCTGTGAAGGCCGCCCTTGCAGATGCCTTAGAGAAAATAATTGCTGATTACAAAGTCTCTGAGGAGTTCGTAGGTTTTGGTTTTGAATACCTCGAAAGAGGAATCAAAGCCACCACCAAATGGGCCGAGGTCAGGGAGAAGGAGGTTGGCACTTTAAAGGCCTCCGACTTTGTGGGCCTCGGCTTCGCCGACCCTCACTTTGCCCAGGCCCTGCAAGAGATAGAAGAAGAGGCTGCTGCCCCTGGTCAGACTGCTACTCTGGAAGGGACTGATCTGGGAGGAACTGACCCTGCTGATGATGTGGCTGAGGTGACCAATGCTGAACAGGTCAACCCAGCCGAGACTTCGAATGTTCCTCCCTCAGATGTTTAACTTGGCATTGTATTTTGTATTTTTTGACTTGTAATTCTGAACTTGTAATTTATCAGACATCTGAATGTTATGTAATCTCTTCTTTTATTGAATGCCAATTTCTTCCTTTATTTTGACCTCTGAATGTCTCTTAATGCTATATGATCTTTGAATGCTATATGACCTCTGAATGCTAAGAGGTTAGCCTCATAATAAATATCACCAAATTAATGATGTTAAGGGTCTGAGGTCATCTAACCCAGGTGTCTGAGCTCAGACCTCGTCACCACCGAGTGATGTTATGAGGGTCTGAAGTCATCACCTAAGAGGTTAGCCTCATAATAAATATCACCAAATTAATGATGTTAAGGGTCTGAGGTCATCTAACCAAGGTGTCTGAGCTCAGACCTCGTCACCACCTAGTGATGTTATGAGGGTCTGAGGTCATCACCTAAGAGGTCAGCCTCATAATAGTCACCAAATTAATGATGTTAAGGGTCTGAGGTCATCTAACCAAGGTGTCTGAGCTCAGACCTCGTCACCACCGAGTGATGTTATGAGGGTCTGAGGTCATCACCTAAGAGGTTAGCCTCATAATAGTCACCAAATTAATGATGTTAAGGGTCTGAGGTCATCTAACCGAGGTGTCTGAGCTCAGACCTCGTCACCACCGAGTGATGTTATGAGGGTATGAGGTCATCACCTAAGAGGTTAGCCTCATAATAGTCACCAAATTAATGATGTTAAGGGTCTGAGGTCATCTAACCAAGGTGTCTGAGCTCAGACCTCGTCACCACCGAGTGATGTTATGAGGGTCTGAGGTCATCTAACCCAGGTGTCTGAGCTCAGACCTCGTCACCACCGAGTGATGTTATGAGGGTCTGAGGTCATCACCTAAGAGGTTAGCTTTATAATAGTCACCAAATTAATGATGTTAAGGGTCTGAGGTCATCTAAGCAAGGTGTCTGAGCTCAGACCTCGTCACCACCGAGTGATGTTATGAGGGTCTGAGGTCATCACCTAAGAGGTTAGCCTCATAATAGTCACCAAATTAATGATGTTAAGGGTCTGAGGTCATCTAACCAAGGTGTCTGAGCTCAGACCTCGTCACCACCGAGTGATGTTATGAGGGTCTGAGGTCATCTAACCCAGGTGTCTGAGCTCAGACCTCGTCACCACCGAGTGATGTTATGAGGGTCTAAGGTCATCACCTAAGAGGTTAGCCTTATAATAGTCACCAAATTAATGATGTTAAGGGTCTGAGGTCATCTAACCAAGGTGTCTGAGCTCAGACCTCGTCACCACCGAGTGATGTTATGAGGGTCTGAGGTCATCACCTAAGAGGTCAGCCTCATAATAAACTTCTGGTCTAAAGAACGAAACAAGAACTTGATATGGAAACTGATCTTTATTAATAACCTCTTCTCAGTAGGATAGTACATTTTCATAAATTCTATACAACATTATATGTAATATCTCTTCAGGTGGTCAGCATTCCACGGGTTGGTGAAAGGTTCTCCTTCTAGGTTCTCTAGCCTATACGTGCCAGGCACAACCTCTTCCGTCACCTTGTAGGGGCCATGCCAGTTTGGGTGTAGCTTGTTTGCCTTCTGTAGTGTCTTCTTTAGAACTAAGCCTCCCACTGCAATGGGTCTTGACTTCACCCTCTGGTTGTAGAATTTTGTTTCCCTCTGCTGGTAGGCTGCTTTTCTGACCTCTGCGTCTTCCCTTCTTTCTTCGATGAGATCCAGGTCTAGCCTTCTCTTCTCTCCATTGCTGTCAGGGTCGTAGGTCTGAATCCGATGAGTTGGCAGTCCTACCTCCGTTGGTATGACTGCCTCTGAGCCATGTGCCAGCATGAATGGGGTTTCTCCTGTGGGTGTCCTTGCCGTAGTTCTGTAAGCCCACAGCACAGCGTAGACCTCTTCTATTCATCTCCCCTTCGCGTATTCTAACCTCTTATTGATCCCATCCAAGATGGTTCTGTTCGTGACCTCGGTCTGGCCATTTGCTTGAGGTCGACCAGGAGATGAGAAGAACTGTCTGATCCCCACACTTTGGCAATACTTCTCCAAGGAGGCATTCTTTAACTGGGTCCCATTGTTCGAGATGAGCGTGTTCGGGAGGCCATATCTACATATGATGTTCTTCCAGATGAAATGGAAGGTCTTCTGCTCTGTAATGGTTATCATCGGCTCTGCCTCTACCCATTTTGAAAAGTAGTCAATGGAAACTATCAAGAATCTATAGTTGTTGACAGCTCTTGGCAAAGGTCCTACTAAGTCAATTCCCCATACCGCAAATGGCAATGGAGAAGAGATCGACGTCATAGGCTGATGAGGTTGGTGAGGGATGGTGGCGAACCTTTGACATTTGTCGCACCTCTTCACATAGTCCGCTGCGTCCTTAGACAGGGTAGGCCACCAGTATCCCTGAGTTATGATCCTCTTGGCTAAGGGTCTTCCCCCAATGTGGCTAGAGCAAGAACCCTCATGAACCTCCCTTAAGACCTGGGGTACTTCCGCAGGGTGCACACATCTGAGGAGAGGCAGTAGAAACCCCTTTTTGTGCAAGACATCTCCTACCAATGAGAACTTTGCAGCTGTGTATCTCAACTTTCTTCTTTCCATCTTGGACTCGGGTAGTTCCCCCTCTTTTAGGTATCTGACAAGCGGGTCAATCCATGAGTCTCCTAGGTTCACATTGTGACAAGGGCCACACACCTCGTCCTCCTCGATACTTGCTTTTCCTAAGACCTCGATTGGAATGGTCATTCCCAAATCTGTCTTCATTGCCGAGGCCAGTCTTGCCAATGCATCAGCATGGTTATTGCTCAGCTGAGGCACTCTCTTCAGCTTTGCTTCTTCGAAATACTCTAGAAACCCTCTTACTTTCTCAAGGTATTTGGCCATCCTTTCATCCTTGGCCTCGTATGCCCCCAGCACTTGATTGACAACCAACCTTGAGTCGCTATGGAGTAGGAGTCGCTTTACTCGAAGAGTTGTTGCTAATAAGAGGCCTGCTATAATGGCCTCATACTCAGACTCGTTGTTGGAGGCCTTAAAGTTGAATCTCAAGGTGTACTCAATGTTGGCGCCATCTGGAGCCGAGAGTACTAGCCCCGCGCCGCTTCCATTGTCACAAGAAGAGCCATCAACGAAGAGGCTCCACACGTCCGCATCGGATAAGAAGGCCCCTTCTCTCATAACCCCCTTCTTGAAGAGGTACCGATCCTCTTCGTTCTCTTCCACTGTGCTCCGGGTTTTTCCTGGTACAACCTCTTCTCGGCCTCGGAAGACGTTAGGGGCAGTCTCTTCTGAATTTCGGAAGACACTACGGTTCGTCTCTTCTCCGTCCTCTGAACCTTTCTCTGTCTCGGCCTCTTTCGAACCTCTATCGGCCTCTTCCTAGGTGAACTCTGCGATAAAGTCTGCGAGGGCCAGTCCCTTGATAGCTATCCTGGGCTGGTAGGTAAGATCATACTCTCCTAGCTCGATGGCCCAGGTCATCAATCTTCCGGACTTCTCAGGCTTGTGCAGAACCTGCCGCAGTGGTGAGTCGGTGAGGACTATCATGGAGTGAGCTTGAAAGTAAGGCTTCATCTTCCTTGAGGCATGTATCAGGGCATAAGCCAACTTCTCCGTCCGTGGATAGTTTTGTTCAGACCCTTGAAGGGCCTTACTATTGAAGTACACAGGTCTCTGAACCCCATCCTCTTCTTGTATGATGGCCGCGCTAATGGCTGACTCAGAGACTGCCAGGTACACAAACAACCTCTCCGCCGTGATGGGCCGGGATAGCAGCAAGGGAGACCCCAAGTAGGACTTCAATTGATCAAAGGATTTTTCACACTCTTCGTCCCACTGGAAGGCCTTTCTCAGAACTTTAAAGAACGGAAGACACTTGTCCGTGGCTCTGGAAACAAACCTGTTAAGGGCCGCCACCCTTCCAGTGAGTCTCTAAACATCCTTGATACTCCTAGGAGTCTTCATGTCGAGTAATGCCTTGATTTTTTTCGGGTTTGCTTCAATCCCCCTATGATTAACGATGAACCCCAGGAACTTCCCGGCTCCTACCCCGAAGACACATTTCACTGGGTTGAGCTTCATTATGTAGGAGTCCATGACATCAAAGGTCTTCTCAAGGTCCGCTACGTGAGTACATGCTTTCAGGCTCTTCGTTAGCATATCGTCCACATACACCTCTATGGTCTTACCTATCTGTTCCTCGAACATCTTATTGACAAGACGTTGATAGGTTGCCACCGCATTTTTCAGACCAAAGGGAATCACCTTGTAACAGTACGTTCCCTTGTCAGTAATGAAGGCTGTCTTCTCAAAGTCCTCGGCATCCATTAAGATTTGGTTATAACCTGAATAAGCATCCATGAAACTCATGAGCTCGTGCCCTGCCGTTGCATCTACCATCTGGTCTATCCTAGGTAAGGGATAGCTGTCTTTTGGGCAAGACCTGTTCAGGTCTGTGAAATCTACACACATCCGCCACTTTCCTTTGGCCTTAGGCACGATGACTGCATTTGAGAGCCACTCTGGATAAGTAACCTCTCTTATGAACTCGGCCTCCTCTAACTTTTTCACCTCTTCCCGTATGACCTCATACTTCTTTCTGGAGTAGACTCTTTGCCTCTGTTTAATAGGCCTAGCATCTCTGTCTACGTTGAGCTTGTGGGTCATGATCTCGGGGTCGATACCAGGCATATCTGCATGACTCCACGCGAAGACGCTCTGCCTCCTCCTAAGGAAGTTTATCAGCTCTTCCTTGATCCCTTGCTCCAGGGCCTTGCCGACCTGGACGGTTTTTTCCGGCTCGTCCTCATTGAGGGCGATGGATTCTACCTCTTTCGCGGACTCGCTCTTCTTCAATTTTGTTTCGTCTCTGGGATCAAGAGTGTCAATGCTGTAAGTGGCGGTTGCTCTCTTATGGGCCTCTCGCTCTTCGGCCGAGTTGAAATAACATTCCCGCCCCGTGGTCTGGTCCCCTTGCACTTCCCCTACCCCATAAGGAGTCGGGAATTTTAGCATCTGGTGGACCGTTGACGGCACGACTTTAAACTCTTTGAGGGCCACTCTTCCGATTATGAGGTTGTAGGCCGAGAAGACATTTTCGTCCATAACAAAAAAGTTTATCTTCTTAGTCAGCCTCTTAGGCCACTCATCTCCCATTCGTACATCCATTTCATACATGCCCAATGGGTGTACCTTCTCACCACTGAAGCCTATCAATGGGTGATGGTAGGGCACCAGCCTTGCCCTGCTAAGACCCAAGCTCTTGAAATAAGGCCAGAACATCACATCTGCTGAGCTTCCCCCATCTATGAGGATTCTCCCTACATCGCACCCATGCACCCTTGTTGTTATGACTAAAGGGTCATCATGGGGGGCTAAGATGCCCTTGAAGTCGAGTCTGGAGAACCCCACTACGAGGGTGTCCATGTCCACGTTCTTCCTCTTCTGCACTGCGTCAGAAGACGTTAGATTCACAACCTCAGGCTTGACCACTGACTTAGCCTCCGCTACATGAGCCTTCCTATCGGCTACCTCAGAGCCACCTCCTGCGAATCCCCCACATATGGTGCTAACACCAAAGGAGATCATTCCTACCCTCTTCACTGGGGTGTTGTCATCCTTAGGTGGGAGATCTGGGTCATCTCCATCATCACCCTCTGAATCGTCATGCCTTCTAGCCGGGACATCGCCACGGCATCTGTCATTTCTTCTCTTCTTGGGGTCTTCTCTTCCACATTTTGGGGCCTTGCCATCCACATACTTTCTCAGTTTCCCGGATTTCAGCATCTTCTCGATCTCATCCTTCAGAGCGAAGCATCTATCTGTGACATGGCCGTGATCCTGATGGAACTCACACCAGAGGTTTTTATTCCTCTTATGTGGTGGGGCCTTTAATTTTTCTGGCCACCTCAGAGCCCGGTCAGTCTTGATCTCATTAAGGATCTGCTCACAGCTCACAGTCAGAGGAGTGTAATGAGCGAACTTGTCATCTGCTGACCTCTTCTTCCCCTCTTTCTTTCCCTGGGACCTCCCAGTGCTACCACGGTTCTCCTCCTCATATTTGGCGGCCATTGCCTCTTCCGCGTTCATCACTTTCCCTACGGTGGACAGCAGCTCTGCCATAGACTTAGGAGGGTCTTCTAATAGCTTCCATAGTAGCTTTCCCTTCTGGAGGCCTCCTATCAGGGCGGTCATGGATATGCTCTCTTCGTAATCCTCCACCTCCAACTTCTCCTTGTTGAATCTTGTTATGTAGTCTCTTAGGCTTTCACCCTTAGCCTGTTTGACATATAGGATTTGGGTAGTCTTCTTTTGAGGTCTCACCCCAAAGCAGAAGTTGTTGATGAACTGCTCAGCTAGGCCTTTGAAGTTCTCGATCGAGTTCTTCGGAAGAGAGGTGAACCAGCTGTGCGCTGCCCTTGTCAAGGTTCCTGAGAAGGCCCTGCACTTCATCTCATCGGGTATCGAGTAAATATCTGCCGCCGACTGGTACATCTCAATATAGTGTACTGGGTTAGCGCTGCCATCATACTTAGGAGTCACCGTAGGAGGCTTGAACTTAGCTGGGGTTGGGAACCCCACTATCATAGCTACAAACGGGGAGCCCTCCGAGTAGCCCCTCTGTAATGGGTCCCTGCTCTTTATGAGGTCCCCTATCTTCTACTCGAGATGTTGGATTGAGTCGTTCCAGGGTCTTCTCTCATCAACTTGGCTGAGGTTATCCCCTGCCACCTCTCTGCGATGGAAAGAGGGTTCCCCAGCCACGACCCGTTGACTGTTGACCTCTTCCTGCTCCCTGGCTCTTCTCTCCACGGGTCGGCCTTAATCTGGCCGAGCCTGCCTATTCCCTCTTTGAGAGCCTGCCGCGCTCCTTGACCTCGATAGCCTCTGCCTCAGGTCATTGACTGGGCCCAGCCTCTCGAAGGCCGACCCTCTGCTCAACCTGTTAAAGGCCAACCCTCTCTGTTGGGCCTCATCTCTTCTTCGGCCGACACATCCTTGACTCTGCCTATCAAAGGCCGACCCTCTTTGTTGGGCCTCATCTCTTCTTCGGTCGACACATCCTTGGCTCTGCCTAAGAGGTCGTACGGTGTTGTCTGACACCTCATACGGCTCCCAGTAGTCTTCCGGAGCCTCTTCCGCTTCTAGGTCATCATACCTATCCTCTGGGCAAGGGTTTCCTTGCCTCCCCAGGCGCAAGCGCCTAGGGTCAACAACGTCCCTCCTCCGCTGAGGTGCAGGCTGGTCCTTCATCGGTACCTGGGGTGGTCCCCTGGCGTCTGGTTGTGGATGAACCGCCGCCGGAGTGATCATATCCGGTGAGACTCCAGGTGGCCTCATCATCATGGTTTGGCTGAGCTGGGCAAATTTTTCCTTCATCGCTTGTTGTGTTGCAGCCAGAGATTTCGAGGTCGCTGCCACCTCCGCCATTTCGGATTGGGGAGGAGCATGACTAGAGCTAGCCCCTCCACCTCCGGGCAGCGGAAGAGGCGGTGGCAAGTCTGGTGCCATATGTTAACCGTATAGAGCTTGAGTAACAGGTGAGCTTAATACCTTAAAGGACCTCTTTCAATGGTGAAACAACTCCACACAAGGGGTGGTTCCTGGTTCACCACCAGAGTCTCCGGTGAGGTAAAGCAGAAAAAGAGGAAGAGATAGCTTCTCGTTCCCACAGACATCACCAAAATGATGATGCTAAGAATTAGCACCACCAGGTGAGGTGTTTGCAAGCTCAATATATTAGTAACAATGGTAGCACAGATATATAAAGAGAAGAGAATGAGGTGAGGATATGAGGAATCAACACCGGGATATGAGTGGTTCAGCCAATTTGGCCTACGTCCACTGTGAGTGTGTGAGTAATATCACTAGATGAAGGCACTAATGGCCATGGATACAATTCTCTAAAGCTCTCTCTCTCTACTGTATTTTTAGACAAGTTTCAGCTAGGGTTTGATAACTGGATCTCTTTGCAAGGTAGGGTATGACCCCTATATATAGTGTCTAGGGGGCGTAGTGTACCCCCCATGCATGCAATGAGCATATGTGTGATATCCTCACCAATGTGGGAATGTCATCTGTCACTGTCACATATAAGCAATGATGATGAATTATTCTCCCACATGTGGAGAATAATCTTGTTACAACTGATTTGTGCCCAGGTGTCTTTATCCAAATGTCAACAGATGCTCGACAGTCATGTTGGTGAATGACCTCGGCCTGGGAGAGGCCGAGATGCAAAGGCTTGATGTCCGTTCAATCCGAGAAGTGTCATAAGGAGTCTCGGCCTGATCTCAACCGAGACATTATGCTTGGTCGGCCCCGGCCGAGGTAGGGATAGTCCCATGCTGGTGAATACTAAGGCCTCTTGTGACCTCGTCCCAAGCCGAGGTTGAACCGGTTCCAAGTTGAGGGTCGGCTCCCTGTCACCTCGGCCCACCCTTGGCCGAGGTTGCCATACCCATAGTGCTGTTGGTGCCTGTGATGCGCGCGGCCCCCCTTGGCAGTGTAGATGGTAGTGTCGGCCTGAGCCGAGGTAGGTTTGGCCGAGGGATAGTTTCGCGGGACCCTGGCCTTCATAGGGTCGATTAATGTTTCGGCCATCATCTCGGACGAGGTAGGTGTCCCAGGGCCGAGGTTGTACTTGGGCATATCAGCTATCACACTAAGGTCATTAGAAATTAATCTTGGAAAACCCCAACCATTAGCCTCAATAAAGACACTAACTTTATCCTTTTAGTTACTATTAGAATCATATATTATCCTTCTACTGTAATATTCAATCAAAGTCCCATCATGCCAATTATCAATCCAAAACAAAGTATTATCACCCTTCCCAACACAATATTTAATTAATAAGGCTCTAGCTTTCTCCCTCCGCTTCAAAAGATTTCTTCAGGTCTGTGAAGCATCATTTGGTATTTTAATAGTCCACAATGTATCATGTTTTAACATTAGAGAGTGTATCCATTTAACCCAAAGATATTCCTTCTTTGTAGCCACATCCCAAAGGTGTCTCATCTTGCATACATTATTCCAAGTAAAAAGTTTTTTTATACCTAGACCCACTTCATATCCTCCCAAGCTATTTTAGCTCCATGCTTAGTAAGGTTAACTCAATTCGAGATAAAATTCCTTATAACTTGATCAATCTCTTTGATAATCCTTTTAGGCAACACAAAAATACTAATCCAGTACACTTGGATACTCCCGAGCACATAAATTGCCAACTGAATCCTGCATGCATAAGACAACCACCTATTTATCCAATTCTTGATTTTCCCCAACAATTTTTCAACTAAGATATTACAATCATTAGTTTTCATTCTAGTAGAAATTAGAGGGACACCCAAATATTTAACATTAAGGCTTCCAATTCTCATACCCATAAAGTTGGACATCCTAATTTTATCTTCCTCATTTACTCCAACAAAGAAAATCTCACTTTTAGTTTTACTAACACCCACGCAGATATATCTCTAAACTCTGGAAGCACTTTATCAATTACTTTTAAAGAATTATCATCAGGTCATCACCAAACATAACATGAGAAATTTTTAAGTCACTACATCTAGGATGAAATGTGAAATGACCACTACTAATATCATCATCAAGCGTCCAAGAAAAAGCTTCCATAACAAGCAGAAATAGTAGGAAGACAAATGATCCCTTTGTCTTAGACATTTGTACCTTTAAAATAGCCATCCACACCTCCATTGATATTAACAGAAAAACCATTAGTGGTAACATATTACATAATCCAATTACAAACTCTGTTAGGAAACTCCATAACCCTCAACACATCCAAAATGAACTCCCAATTCACTGAGTCAACAGATTTCATAATATTAATTTTAAGAGAACATCTATGATCCCCTGTATTAAGAGGATAACCTCTAACCAACTCTTGCATTAAAAGAACATTATCAGTTATACTCATGCCTTTAACAAAAGTTGATTGTTTAATATTGACCAATTTAGGCATCACTTTCCCTAATCTTTTAAGCAACACCATAAAAATGATCTTGTAAGTGGTATTACAACAAGAGATAGGCCTGAAATCCTTCATGGTGTTAGGAAATTTAGACTTAAGGATAAGAGAAATCATAGTAATATTCCATTCCTTTAGCTTCCTCCCAGATTTGAAAAAAGCCAAAATAGCATCAGTCACTTCCTCACCAATAATATTTGATTTTTTTTAAAGAACCAGCATTGTAACCATAAAGTCCCGGAGCTTGATCCGGATCAATTTCAAAAAAATCTTCTTTAACCTCATCATTAGTAACCTCAACTTGTACCACTTCTATAAGGTCCTCCTCTAACCATCTTTGTCTAATAGCAACATGTTTCTTAAAATAGGATCTATCTCTTATCTGTTTAGAACCCAAAAGATTTTTAAAAAACTTCATAGCCTCCTTATGGACTGCGTGCTTCCCTTTATATTGAATACCCTCCTCACCTTTAATAGTAATGATCTTATTTATAATAGTGTGACTTTTCAATTTTTTATGGAAAAAACATGTATTCTTATCACCCAATTCCAACCAAGTTACTCTTGACTTCTGCCTATAGAATTCTTCTTCCAAATTCCCCAACTCTAAGTAATCAGTAAGACATTCCTTTTCTGCTTTTAGTGGCTCAACATTATTCCCATTGAGGGTTAGCTTGTGTTGAATTTTATCAAGATCCACCTTCTTGGCATTGACTCTAAAAGAGATATTTGAATACCAAACTTTATTCAGCTTCTTAAAATCCTTCTTTGAGGAATTTAAGTTTCTTAGCAACTCTAAACATAGAATTAGTGGCAATAGAAATATCCCATCCTCTCTAAAAAAAATTAACAAACTCACTATGTTTCATCCAACATTTAAAGAACTTAAAAGGCCTATTGATTTTCTCTTTCTCCAACTGTATTGACAACACTAGGGGAGTATGATTAGAGATTCCTGGGAATCCACTCGAACCTCACAATCCATGAAAAACTGTAACCAAACATCATTATGTAAAATTCTATCAATTCTACTTTGAATGTTGGCATCCCCATCCCTTCCATTATTACAAGTATACCAATTACGTATTACATGAAAGTCAGCAACAACAATATTACTAATACACTGATTAAAGTCACCAGTCTCTTCCCAATCCACACCATTGCCCCTAAGTCTTTCATTACTACTTCTAACCACATTAAAGTCTACCCCAATTATCCATGCATCTTTATTAAACAAAATTGCAACCCTTTCTAAATAATTCCATAAATTAACTCTAGGACCTCTCTCATTATCACCATATATTCCAGTAAAAATTAAAGATTTATCTGTATTTCTAACTTCAACTTTAGATGATGAAGCTTGATTCATGCTATTTATCTCAATAACATCAAACACACTTGTATCCCATGCAATCCACACCCTTCCAAACCCCTGATTTGGGGTATTATGAATATGCTCCGAATTATAAAAGCACGCTTATTTAATAGTATCATTGTTATTCCTCCTAATTTTTATCTCCACTATACAAATCATATTGATATTATTATCTCTAATGTATTTACAAATCTCTCTTTGTTTATGGGGGGGCATTACAATCCCTAACAATCCAAAATGCTATATTAATCATGCTTAATGTTTTTGCATACCTCTCCCCATTTCTTCTTCAATATATTCCCATTGTTGTTAGCTTGTTTCCCCCTTGAAGTGTTAAATTTCTTCTGTCCAGCAGAGTTATTTATCTCTTTGATGCCAGGGCTTTCCTAAATAACTGATGGACCTAGTTATCTATCTTTCTCTTCGTTGTCATTTATTTCATTATCCATGATTTGCAGAACTTCAAAAACATTTTCCATATGAATGGTTTTGTTTTTAATACTTGTATCACTTGAGTTTTGAATTATTGAGACTACATTATGTTCTTCACCTTCAGGAATGGGATTGATCTTGTTACCATCATTGCTGCAATCACTTGTTTCTGTATTTTTTATGACCATCTCCACACATCTTCTTTCATTAATCCCTTTAACTATTACAAGCTTTTCAAATTGCTGAATATGAGATTCGTCATTCTTAGTGTCATTTCAACCTTTCTCCATACCTGAATTATTTTTTTTCAATTTGAAATTCTCCACTTTATGCCCAAACACCTTACAATTTGCACACTTTTCAGGTGTCCATTCTTACTCTAACAATTGAATGAGTTTAGTCACATCTTGATCATATATAGCAATGTCATTTGGTAAATCAGAATCAACATCAACCTCAACACATATCCTAACATAAGTGAGTCTTTCTCTCTTTGCAGTCATTTTATCAGTGAATAAGGGTTTTCCAATGACGCTAGCAATTTTACTTAGGACAAAATCATCCCATAGATGTAACCTTAAGCCAAGAAGCCTAACCCAAATAGGTATTTTTGCAATTCCTTCTTTCTCCAAATTAATTCCAATATCCCATGGTTTAACAATTAAAGGTTTGTTATCAAAAGACCAAGGTCCAAGTTCCAACACTTCTATCTGAGTTTCTGAATTGTTAAAGGCCACCACAAACACACCATTCTTTAGTATATAGATTTCAAAGTCCCCAAACAGACTCCAATTACGCATTGCATACGACTTCATAGCTCCAAAAGAAATTTTAGCACCAAGAATATACACAACAACAACAACAAACTTCCATCAAAGTATTTCCTCTTCAACCTCATTCTTCTTAATCACAACACAAATAGTACCTTCTTAATCCTTTATGGTTGGGATATTGAGTTTATTACCTGAATATCTATCGCGATATGAGTTTGCTATATTGACCCATGATTGTTGATTTACTGATTTTAATTTCTTCCTTTGTTGGTTTTCTTGAGTTATCTTCCCAACTGAATTGAGAATATCTGGAAATTGCACATCATAAATCTCTTCTGCCATTATTGGTTCCTTCCCGCTTCTATGGATCAATTCTTCAATAACATCAATCTCCGCACTTGGATCAGACAAATCAACAGGATTTAAGATCAGATCTCCCCTATTTTTAATTTCTTCAACTTTTTGCATCTGAACCCCCATAGGGCCAATTGTTTTATTTAAGATCTATAGTTGCTCCAAAGTTAGAATGGCCACTTTTTCTTTGCTGATTGTAGATCCTCCATTTATTTATATACAAATTATTATTATTATCCACTATAGGGATCTTGAACTTGTCCTCACAATTGGATTTCGCTATCTCAGAATTCTTTCTCCTCATAATCTCCCACTAATTCCTTACAAATTCACGAGCAAAAGAAGCAGGGCCTAATCGATCTCCTCATATCATCATTGAAACCCTAAGTCGGTTGAGAGTTAAGAGAGAATGGAAAAAAGTCGAGAGAGAAATTTTTTTAATAGTCTTTTTAACTCATAGGTACAAGTGAAAAACCTTTTGTATTTTTCGTTCATTTGGTTACATTTGGTTTATGGAAACCTCTTATTCCCATGCTCGAGAATGAGCTTTCGGGTCTCTCTATTTGTTCAGAAACCTCCATAGTCCAAATCTAAATTGTTTTAGATGGAGACTTATATTAGGCTTGACTTTGGAGAATCCACTAATAGACTACACCCTCTTATTTGTATGCATATATTTTTGTTTTAATTCATAATTCTTCTATACATATTTATAAATCTGTTATGTATTTATTTTTTCTCTAATTTTGGGGGTGAAATTAAATTGATAAAGATCAGAAAGATCCATGAACATCCAACCATTATTAAAACATTTAACTAAGTAGGTTTGGCCTTGGTCCAACTCCCATCCCCCCAAAGTTTGGATCCTGGATTCGCCCCTGATATCACTCAAAGTAATATTTACATGACTATGATTTATGGGGGTTTTAAATTGGTGATAAGGCACTATATTTTGTCAAAAGATGGGACGTGTGAAGTTATGGCACCAAAGTTCCCATGTATTGACAAAGTGGAAAACATTTAGTAACGGCGTAATTTGTCTACTGTTTTACTCCGCAAAAGACTTGTAGTCGTGAAATCAAAATCACCTCAGGAAGTTGATTTCATCGCATTTATTTGTTTTATTTCCATATAAATAGGATACTCTACAAAATGATGACATTTTGAAGACCTAAATTTACATATGATTTTTCTACTCCCATTCAAAACATCAACTGTGATGAGTAGTAGAGTTTGTAAAATATATTGTTGCCATATTTATAAAGGCTAATAAAAACAACTTGTTGCACTATAGGGATATGATAAGGAAATCTATAGCGACTGCGAATTAGAATTCATATTGATTTATTACTTAAAAAAAATTATTTCGCGGGACTTTAAAAACTATTGCTAGGATTAAAATTAAAAAAGAATTAAATTAATAACTAATTAATAAGTGTTATAAATAACTAAATTAAGTAAAGAAATGAACAAGTATTTAGGTTAGAGGTCGGGGATGTGTTCCCCACCATGGATTAACACTAGAAATTTGTCTACAGTGTTTAAAACGCATTTAACCAATTAAAACCCATTCAGAAAAAAAATAAAACATGTTGGGTGTTAACCCAAAATTGAAGGGCAAAGAATTCAATTAGATATAAAGGCACGGGGATTAAATTCGTAGTAAAACATCAAATACTACCATTGAATGACAAGGGAGTGAAGTGGCTAAAATACTACAAACTAAACACACATATATAACTCAAATTGGTTTAAACAATAAACCTAGCAATTCAAGCTCAATCATCCATCATAGGTTTAGAATTTATAACTAGTAATACCCCATAATTTTATGGAATTAATTAAATAATGAAGTATGGAAATTTGAATTTTTTTTATATTTTATTTAAGTGGATTGGGAGAAATTTTAATAATTTATTTAGGTAAAAATTAAATTTTACATAGACTAATTAAAATATATTCAATTAAATATAATTATTGAAGTTCAAATGTAAATAAATGGGCATTGTCACAAAAAAATGGGAATTTTAGAAGTTAGTATAATTACAAAATTTATTTGAGGAGTTTTATAATTTATTGGATGAATTAATAAAATATTTATGATTAGTTTTGAATAAATTAAAGAGGGTGTTTAATTTTTTGATTATAGAAAGTAAATGAAGAGTTTGTCAAGAAGAGAATTGTGGAAGAAGTTTAAGGGTAAAGAGCTACTTAAATGGTTACTTAGGGAAACAAAAAGAAAAAAAAAATCAACGGCATTTAAACTGTGCCAGACAACTATAGCAGGCCAGGCTTTTTATACGTGTTAGTTTTTCTTTTTCCACCATTTTCGTCTATAGTTGCATCTTTTCCTTTCTACAACAAATACCAACTAAAAACCTACTACCTTTCCATCTAAGAATACTTTAACCCTCAATACCAATTCCAAAACACACCCAAGTTATACCATTTCAACCCTATAATTTTATGCAATAAATTCAATCAAAAATTAATATTTTCTAGAGCTCATTTTTGGGAATCAAGTGGTGCATTTCTAAGGAGTTCGAGGGAGGTTGTATCAATCTTTTACAAAATAATTTTTAATTTACAAGTCATATAGTTGTGTGCATTTATTCTTTAAAAAAATTCAACATTCTAGTCCTTCATGTTTATGCATTTAAATATTACTTTCTACATCAACGTAATTTTATTAATTTAATCATAACTTAAAAGTAAAAAAGAATCATTTCTATCAACATACATGTGGATCAGATTATTCATACTTAGGCAACAAGTAAATAACTAATGAAACTTTTTAGTATATACAAAAGCCCATTATTTATGAATTCATTGACTCCACATAAGTATAGTAATCCTAATTTAAGGTTAAGAATGACACTAAGTTTATCAATTTACTATAAATCAATTTAATAAAATCCTCTCCAAAGTCTAAATTCCCGTTTTACCCTCCCTCAGATGATCTAGGCTCGACAGCTCAATGATCCAACGCTCGAAATTATGACAACGCACAGGGGTAATCAAATTTAAAAACTCGACTGAGGTCATTAGAACAGCTTTCCCTATGTCGTTCGAACGACAGCACCTATATCGTTAACACAACATCTAATGTCGTTCGATTAGTGGATCGCGCGAACCTTTGCGCTACCTGCTAGTGTAAATCAGTAGCATGTCGTTAGCAGCTCTGCATCTCATGACCTATCTCGCGAACTTAACACTATCATTCGAATGACAGTCCCATATCGTTTGAACGACCATGTTTCTTTTTATTTTGGGGTTCACAAGTATTTAATTCCACTTTTAAAGCTTCATTTGTATCCACTCACATGTTTTTATATTTTTTAGGCGTTGGTCCTATTGTAACAACTGTAGGACACATGTCATTCTCCGTGGAGAGAAAGGGAGGCGGTTTTAAGGCGATTGAGGGAGGTTTTGTGTAGTTATAGGACTAAATACAATTTAAAAAATACATGGGAGGGGAGCCAAAAAAAACTTTGGGCATGGGACTAAATCCAAAAAAACTATATTTTTTTTATATTTCTCTGGGTCCACCCACAATTCTTCTCTAATTACAATTAACTCCTCCTCAATATAATCAATATATATTTTATTCGATTTACTGGCACAGAATTTTACATCATAAATCTAAATAATGTTTAAAATGAGATTAAACTTTGATCTATTAAATTCTAATAATTAAATCATATATATAACCAAGGTACAACATGATAAAACATCACAACCAAGCCTAACAAGCTTCAAAATTCGAAAATAAATTATCAAACAATCAACATAAATAAAGTTTATAAAAATTACGCGCCTTAATGAAGCAAGAAGATGAAGTCCCTTGAATGTTTTTCGTGAAAATCCTTAAGAACTCCCCAAATGTTCTTTCCTAGATTTTCCACAAAAGCTCTTTGTTGCCTGGAGTTTATTTTATGAAAAATGCAGGTGATTATTATTATTTAAATATCATTATAAACTCCTATTGACCTAAATTTTCACCTATAAATGAGTCCAAAACACTATCTAAACACTCCCAGAACTTAGTACAAAGGGATACTTATCCCTATAGTCCAAATCAGTACATAAATATCACATCTCTGAATCTCTCTATCCCCACAGAGCCAATTCCAAAATTACTAACTCGCAATATGAACAAAAATCACAAAATTATTATTTACTTAAAAGTTATATATATATATATATATATAATTTAATTTAATTTATCCGTATTAACTTACTCATATCGCACAAATTAAATGTCACATTAATTCACATAAGTATTTTTCTCGCACAAATATGATGCACAATCAATAACTATACCCATTATATAATTAATAATAATAACCACTGCAAAATACGAAAAATTACAATGAATGAATACAAAAATCTACTTAAAAAGAACGTATTGAAGCAAAATAAACATTTCCCTTTATTAAAATTCGACACTGTAATTTACAAACAAAGCATATGAATCCATTAATTATACAGTCCAAATCACAAAATATTACCATATGTCTCGACAACGAAAACCAAAAGAACTTACGAAAAACTTATACACACACGTTATACGATTTCTATCATTGTAACAAATTAAACTAACCCGATCAAAATATTTTTTTTCTTAGTGAGAGACTTTATTTTTCACGTTTTCTCTTGAACCATTTTCCCCATCTTTTACACTCTAAACTTTCTCGTTCTTCTCATACTTCTTTTCTTCTTCCTTGAGATCTCTCTCGTCTTCTATATCCTCGTCGTCGTTCTCCTCCTCTTCACATGACTGTAATTTTTTAAACAAGACAAATATGCTCAAAAACTAAAGTAGGAACCAAAAATAAGACTTTGCGGGACGACTACTTTTGCATGAACAACAGCGGTCCTTTAGTCTAGAAGCCCAAGCCTCATATTATATATTAACTCTACACACGTTAATTAAAATAAGCCAATATTTTTGTTGAACCAAGGTTTACTGTTCAATCAACTTATGATAAATAACAGATTGTCTTATAATAAAAAATTACACAATTAATTCCTTACCTTTTTTTATTTTTTGTCATTGGATGAAAAATTCTTAATTAAGTCCACATTTTTTTTTATGTTCCAATTAATAATATAAAGCACTCACAAACATTAATTCTTTATTATCCTAAACCACAATTTTTTTTTATTCAAGATAGCATAAAAGTGACATTTTGAAAAATAAAAAATTAAAGTGATCCTAAGGAATAAACATAAGTATTTCATATTTTTCATATAAAAATATCCAAAACTACCTTACATTTTAAAAAAAAAATTTAATTGAAAGGATTCACTTACCTAAACATATACATGGGGTGTTATGATTTATTTCGTGCATAGCAAAATGGCAAACAAAACAAAATATGTAATAAGACGTTGCAATACATAATTAAAAATGTGTCAAAACTTATTATACCAATGTATAAATACAAGCGTTTGCACTTTTTCCCGTAAAAATTTTCAGGGAGACACACAAGTGTTGGCTAGGCCCCAATTTCTAAATAAAATGGATTCAATTTTTATTTTCAAAATCTGCTGTAGAGAGTATATGGGTATTAATGAATGAAAAGCTTACAGAGTTCTTGTTATCAGTCGCTTGAATTTTCTAAAGTAGACCCCCACGCTCCTTTTCTTCCTGATCCTTGTGGTCTGTGTGTGAGTGTGAGGTGTCTTCCTTCTTCCTACATAACCCACCAATGGTATTTTCACTCTCATCTTTCTTGTGCTTCTGTATCGTTCACAAAAAAAAAAACTACCAAAATATAGAATCAAGCTAAACTTAAAGAGGAAATATTATGATGATGTGTTATCAGTGTTCAAATATTGAAGATTTGCTATGATCGAAGATGGTTTGAGTTGTAGTAGTGCAGACTAGTGGGGTTTTATAGAACCCACCAAAAGGCAAACTTAAATTGACGCGTTTAAGATATGTTATAAAACAAGGGCCTGCCTGTTGGGGGACGATATTTTCGTAAAAGTATGCTAGCCTACAAATATCGAATCAAGGAATCTAAGATGAGGAAATTTCGTGTGACCGACCACTGCTGGAAATTATATGACACGTAGCCCTTGTTAACATGTGTTTCCTTACCTTTACACATAGGGGAGAGAGAGTAATTTGTGAGGCTCAGATGAAGTCGGCTGGAATGGATAGATGAGAAGGTTAGTTGGTGGCGCAATTTCCTAGAGTTGACACGCGGCAAGTTATAAGAGAAAAATGCCATTATTTCGAGTTTTGAATGCGACTGACTGACTTACAAACAAAGTGAAAGGCTCCCGTGCATAATGCGGAAATACGTGTATTATTTAACAATATAGTTTTTATGGATTTTAAATATTTCAAAAGATTTTTTAAAACTCAATTCGAAATGATATTTTCAATATTTAAAATAAATAAATTAATATTTAACACTTTTGAGGTGTTTAAGAAACTGCTAAAGTTGATCAATTTCTTCTTTAAAACACAAAAAAATTAAAAAACTGGTAAAGTTGATCGATTTCTTTAAAACACAAAAATTATATTTTAAAATGATTTTTAGGATTCCTCAAATGTTTAAAAATCACACAAAAAAATAGAATAAAAAATATCTTTTTGATTTTTAAAAATAATATTGAATGGGAGTCTTGCATTGGATTCCCGCACCTAAACCCTCCCTACTAGGCCTGTCAACGGGTCGGATTTAGGGAGATCCAGATCCGTGTAGTTGGGTCTTCATCAGGTTCGGGTTCGGGTCCGGGTCTTCATCGGGTCTACAATACTGAATCCAAAGCCGGTTCCGTTCGGGTCTCGGTTCGGATCCGGGTCTGGTCAAATATATTTATTTTATATTATCCCCTTCTTTATTGTTTAATCTTAAATTAAAATATTTTATAATGTATTATAGAATATTATTAGTATAAATAAAACATATATTATTTATATTTATTAAATACATAAATATATATTTATATATATATTACTTACATGTTATATTGATAAGATATATTTATAAATATATATAAATTTATAGTATATGTATATATATATATATATATATAAAATAATAATGTACAATTGGGGTTGGGTCTTCGGGTCCGGGTCTTGAATAAGATCCACACCCTACCCGTTTAATAAACGGGTATTCGGGTCTCGGATCCAAAAAAATATGCTCAGACCCTATTATACGGATCGAGTCTGGCCCGACCCACTGACAGGCGTACTCCCTACAAACGAAATATGTCTTAAGTATGTGGGATTCGAATAATAGTGTATGCACTTAGCTTTTTAAATATATTGTACAATTATTCGGGGGGGGGGGGTATTTGGAGAGAAAAATGCTATGTTATGAGAGCAATCTTAGACACCACCAAAATATAAAAATAAGAGTAATTTTTATGAATAGTGCAAAGATGAATTTATCACCCGAATTGAACTGGTGGGTAGCAAGAGGGATATACTTTTTTACTCTGTGATCCCAACTAGCTCAACATTTCCATTCTTTTGTTAGTCAATGTTGCAGTTCGATCCATACTTTACCCTGAAATGATTGAGGAGATTTGTATTCAAACAACACTTTTATTTGCACGATCCATCGTCCTTATGCACGGCTCACCGTTCAACAGAGGACTTTGGAGTTCCGGACAACAATGAAATAATGCAAAGAAAAACTCCCCACATTACAACAAACTGATAAATTAAGAATGAATTTCCTAATAGTGAAATGACAGCATCATTCAGTGGTGAAGTCACGCTGGACAAGGGGGGCCATCGCATCCCCCGACATTTTCAAAATCTGTATAGTACTCAACTAATTTATACTTTTATCAAACAAATGTAGCTTCCGGTATAATGGCTTATAAGAAATTTATATTGGCTAACTTCTGCATTTGTGAAGCTTACTAACTTTTGTACATCTTAGGTACAAGAGCTTAGTAAATTCTTCCCCCTACATATAGCTTACTAACTTTTATTCAGATTAACTACACTAGTTTACTGACTTCTATAACACCTTATAACCTAGTGTAGTAGTCTTTTTAACTCTTTTTTTTGGTAAAATGTGAATATAATTACCAAAAGGTAACAACCCAAACAAGATTACAATGACTCCAAACATAGTTTAAAACAAAAGATGCACATGCGCATCAAAACAGGCACAGAGGCCTAACAAACCAAACAAACCAAGCTCAAAAAAGATAAAAACTTCAAAGCCTATAGCCCAACAAACAACAAACCCATTCCAACCCAAACAGATAAAAAAATAGCAGGCCAAAATGTGTAGAAAGGTAGAACTTCCACATAACCCACCACCTCCATCAGAGCCGATAATCTTGAAGCACGTACAACCACTGAGAACCACAATCCAAGAGCTGAATAATCAATATCTGCAAAACAACTTTACAAACCAAACCATCAAACTCAACAACACATGAAACCACTTCTCAAAACCATAAACAATGAACCAAAACCATCTCTCAGACCTTTAAGAGCATCCAAAAACCTAAAGGACCATAAGAAATCTTGAAGCCTAGATACCATCCAAGTAAAACATCGCAGCAAAGTAACCACACACACAGAATAAACTACCAGGAAACACTACAAACACATTCAATCATCAAGCACAGAGACTTATCTTCCAGATAAACACAAAACCAGCTCGCCAAAAGTCAAACCAGAAAAAAGAAGAGGGGTTCCAGAAGATCTTGAAAATAGTCTTACAATTCAAAGATTTGAGGCAAACAAATCGTAACGTGAGAAACAACAACCCATAGATATATCCAAAGATTCTTCTACTCACAACTAACAGAAACTCCTGCATGCAGCATCAGACTTCAAGGAATCGACTTCTGAGGCAAACAAAAACACCATACATCAGAGCAAACACAACACACAACACACAACACACAACACGACCCCAATGCTGATCAATAGTAACCAAAGATAAGGACACATCTCTCTCAAATTTTCCTCAAAACTCAAATTGCTGCCATAACCAACCATGCATGCATCAAATTTCTTGATAGTCTCAAAAAAATTCTCTGACATTCCCCTACTTTTGAAGATCTTCCAATTTTTGAAATTTCTTTCAACTTTTCTCCATTTGCATGTAGCTTATTGCATCACTTTTTCAATACTTTTGTAAACTCTCATCACATCCCACTGAGTATTGTTAAAGATAACATCATTTATGATTTTCAAAATATAATAAATGGTAACGGCAAGGCTGAGCTTTCTAATATTTAATCTGAAACCCTTACTTTCATAACTAATAGGCCTGATTTCATCCTCAAAACAAAGGGGATAACGATTATTCATATTAGTTATAAGAACTTTAGGCCAAATTTGATTAGAAAAAAGGCATTAAAAAAAATGGTTCCTATTTTCCCTTCTACTTCCACATAGAACATAAGTATCCACATTAATTATACCCCAGGCTTATAATCTATCTCTAGTCCAAAATTTGTTCAAACAAACATCCCATAACAAAAAGTCACATTCAGTGATTCTCTTTGAAAACCACACAGCTTTAGTCCATAACACTTTATGTTTCCTCTCTCTCATAGCCTCATAAGTATCTTTACAGTTAAAATCAACTTTTTTAGAAACCACCCATTTAACATTTAATACCCCATAATTTTTAGAATAAAATATTACGGCATAAATTAATTTAAAGATTTTGGATTTATTTTGAGAATAAATTTAATTGGGAGGATTTAAAATTTAAGCGAGTAAAAGTTTTAATCTAATTAAACAGTTATTTATGATTCTATAAAAATAAAAATCAACTGGACACAATGGACTTGCTAGTGAAAAATAAATCACACATAAATAAATTTATGGGAGCGTGTCGTTTTAACATAATAAAAGGGCAAAGTGAAATAAAAATAATTGGGGCGCGTTTGGGGAGTGTTAGAGACTCAGTTTAGTGTCTTAAATATTTGGAAATGGTCCCGGGTCTTAGATATTTGAGTTAAAGAATTTTTGGGCTAGTTGAGTTATGGATTCGGGCCCATTTGGGAGTCCAAAAGTTGGGCTTTAGGCCCAACTCGGGATTAGCCTTTTATTTAATGTTTAAGTGGGGTAAACCACTCCCCCACTATCATTTCACAAAACCTACAACAATAGTTATGGGAGAGAAAGTAAAAATACCAAAAGAGGGAAAAAAAGACAAGGAACCAAAGAAGAAATCAACGATTTTTTTCTACAATTTTAAGGCAAGAATTTTCTTGCTTAATTTATGCTTTCCATTATATTTCTTGATGCATATAGTTATTCCCTTAAATTTCCGGGATTTGAGTTTGAATATGTTGGATTTGATGATGAACAACACATGTAGAGGACTAATTTAAATGTAGTATTTGTCCCAGAAATTAGGTATCGAAAATCTGAATATTGATATTGGATTTCCTTAAGCTACTCATAGTTATTTGGGAATAATTGAATAACTAATGGAAATGATATTTTTGGTAAATTATGGACCGAAGTTTATGTAGATTCTATGATATATATTCATTTACCCTGAATTAAATGATAGTTAGTAGTTTGGAAAACATCTGACTCAATTACGTATTGAACGTAGATGAAATTGCGGTTTATTTATGGGATTTGGAAGTTAGTCTGTATTTATATTTCTCGGTTTCACAGGAACAAAAATCTGGGTGTAAAAACTGAAACTGAGAATAATAGGTAAGGGAACAATGGCGAGGAAAACGATGACAGGTCATTCAAACGAGGTGGGACCTCATTCAAGCGACATGCTATGTCACGCGAACATGCCCACTCTCGTTCGAGCGACGCCATGGGATATTTCGACTCCACGCGCCTGGGAATGTTTTGCCTTGGTGGGATTGGTTTTCAGCTAAATCGGTATACTGAAAAGGGAAAATTTACATGAAAAATGGTGAAAAGCTTTATACCCTCAATTAATTAAAAATAACTATATGTTAAGTAATTATTTTATTGGATGGAATTTTATAATTTATTAGACGATGAATTATTAATTAATGAAATATTGTGGATTTTAGTTGGACTTTCATGGTAATTATGGAGTAATTATCTATACATATTATATGGGATAATAATATGTATTATCATGTATTTGTGTTGACATACCAGTGGATTGCCCTATCGGCTGGGGGGTTCGCGCTTTAGGACCGTGTAGCACACGTTGACACGGATGGGTTTGACGATGTGTAGGTCATATAGGTACTACGTGGAGGCATCACCTACGAGAGGTAGATGTTGGCGTTGATTGTTCTCGTGTCACCACTGGGTATGGGTTGTGTATAGGTGTCCTGCGTAGGGACCGCCCCTAACTAGTATGTGTTTTGTTATGTCCGCTTAGGATAAGGAATTCCTTCGGACTTACCGATAAAACATGAATTTAACACCAACGATAGATGCCCTTGTGTGTTATATATATATAAAGGACATATATATAATTACTCGGATTATTCATGAGACAAACCAAAATGTCTAAGAATTTGGACATAAATTACAATTGTGATTGTTTAATGCATAATAGATGTTTATGCTTCTTACGTGAAAATTATGAGACTAGGATATTACGAGTATTGATAATTAAATATATTCGGTGAACTTAAGTCATTTAACCATTTTATTAAATTGACGCGTAGTAGTAGTTATTATTTGGGAACTTTTGGGATGTGAAACATATCACACTTAGAAGAGGGGTGAGGTGTTATATGCATGTGAGTGACGAAAGGGGAATAGTTATTGTGCATTGACTGTATTATTGCATCATAAATTAATTAAGTTAATTCTTACACACCTCGAGCTCTGACTCAAATTATAAATGTTTTCCCCCAGGTTATTTCTAGACAGGGATAGCAGGACTGTTGATGTATCTGCTTTGAGATCTCTTCTGCCTAGCATCCTTCAAGATTATTGACTCTAGATTAGGTGCTTTTCTCCCAGAGTTCAGTTATTTTATTTTGGAAATATTTGTAAGGACATAAGACCGAGATTTATTTATTTTTTACATTATGATGGAGTTGTGATATTTACTTACTGTTGGATTTATTTTAGTTGGCGTTGGTATGAGTTTAATTATTGCGAGTGAAATATTCATAAAGTTAAAAGTTTCAGCCTTTTAAAATAACAATATTTTTATTAAGTTGTGCTGAGAATGGTATTAATTAATTGGCAAGCCCCATCTTCGGCGTATTGTGCCTGGCCAACCTTTGCGTGATAAGATGGGGGTTGTTACAATTGGTATCAGAACACAGTTCTATTGTTGTTAGGATCTGTGTTTGAGCTCTTTACGTTATGCGTTGTGTTCTTTGATGTAGATTCATGTGTTTAGGAATCATTGTATTCTTTACTATCAATTACTAATGTGAATCATGATTGCTTTTAGATGGCAAACGGACGTAGGGGTAGACCGAGGCAAGTAGTTCCACTGGTTGGGGATGAGGAGGCTCACCCGGAGCTACCACAGGCCCCACGTCTTATTACCCATGCTGAGATAGCCAACATCGTGTCTCAGGCGGTCTCTATGGGTATGACAGCCATGCTTCAGCACTTTTCACCGCCACAGGCACCTCAGTAGCCACCACCACAATAGGTGGCTATACCAGCACAGGCACCAGGTTACATGTGGATAGAGAGAGGGAGGCCTCTCCTAAAGGGCAACCTTCGGAGTTCGTGGGCAGTTCAGATATTCTAGTGGCGAGTAGCTGGAAGAGAGATATTCAACGACACTTAAGGATTGTAGAGTGCACACCCATGCAGAAGCAGATGTTATCATCATTTTGATTGGTGGGGCCGTATTTCAATAGTGGGAAGCGATTACGACGGTTGCCGAGAGGGACAGTCTTACCATAGATGAGTTTTGGGAGAGATTTGAGGGGAAGTACTATCCTCGAGCAATGCAATCAGAGATGCATAAGAAGTTCATGGACCTTAAGCAGGGGAGTATTACTGTGGTAGAATATGAGGAAGAGTTTACTACTCTATCCTACTTTGCTAACGTGGATGTGAGTACAGAGAAGAGGAAGATGGAGAAGTTTGCGTCAGGGACAGCCTGTCACATCAGACAAACCCCTATTGGGGAATCTGGCTTTCATTATATATAACTAGGTAGTGAATGTTGTTATACTGCATTTCCATGATTATAGGGCATTTCAGAAAGATAAAGGGGGAGAGAAGACACCTCTCCGAAATGTCTAACCAACAGAATAGGGCGAAAGGGAGTAATAGTCAGGAGGCCCAACAATCTTGGGGCCCTAAACCTTTAGATCCGCACAAGATATATTGGGGTTCCTATAATGGGAACAGAGAAGGCCAGGGCTTGCAGGGCCAACAACAGAGAGGCCACTAGGACCAAGGGCATTAAGTTTTAGGGCAATTACTTGATTTTTGGTGAGAATGGCCACTTCTCCAGGAGATCCTCTCAGGGGAATCTACTGGCACAGGAGTTAGGGGGACAGCGGGGACACCAGGCACCCTAGGGGAGTGCCAAACACTACAGGTACAACCAGTGGAGATAGTTCCATCCACGTCAACGCTACCTGCTCCACCTCAGGGACAACAGTCGGAGCTGTAGTACGGGCACGTGTATCACCTCTCATAAGGGGAGGGACCAACGCCATCATAGACAGTGATGGTATGATCCTTAATTCTTTTATTTTGCAGGACATGCATAGTTCAGTACTAGTGCACAGTTCTCTTTAGTAGATGATATCTTGTTTGCACATTGGGAAGTGTACACTCCGTTTTATTTAAACGCTTTACATTATTTCAACTGTGAATTGGGGGACAGGCACCCAAAATGCCTCGTATATAAGGGTATGAGAATTTACCTCAGGGGAACTTAAACCATAAGGTTTGCATTGATTTTTACGAAAATAATTAAAATTAATAGTCGAATGTGGGCTGACTCATTGGCATTGAATGCTTATTTTCACGGAGGAAAATACTAAAGGTAATTGTGACATTTTGAGTTAAAATATGGTTAAATGGGTGACTATAGGGCCTGGAGAGCCGTATAAATTTTATTCAGCACATTGTAGACATGGGTCCTCGACTGACGGCTCTCAGCGACCGATAATGCTATATAGTAGCGTATTGGGAGGGTTCCTTATTTTCATTTCGCTTGTGAGACATCCCACATATAAAAGTAGCAAATGTCGGGAGCTATGAGATGATAGACACTAGGGTATTTTGGATTATTGATTTTTATATAATTAAACGGGTAAACTTATTGGGATTTAGTGCATCCCTTTGGTGATAGGAGACTTTAATTGGCAATTAGCAAAAGTTGGAGTTTTCATTATTACTGCACACATTTATTTTATTTCTATTTTTATCTTGGGCTGATGGATCTCAATAACTGACTTAACTGTATAGTAGTGTACCGAGAGGGTTCTTTTTTTGGATTTCGCTAGCGAGATGTCCCATGCAAGAAATTAGCAGAATTCGGGCATTGAGGGAAACCGGATACTAAGATCATTTTTTTCTCATGTACATATATAGTGGTATACTTGGTGTATGGATATACTTTGTAAAATGGTACAAATTAGATGTATATGTACCATCCATCTTTGTTAGTGTCATGTGTGTGTACATATAATGTGGAATATATATGGACACCCTAGTGATGTTATGATAGGCTATGGGTGAGACTTTTCTTTTACCTCATGGGATATGGGTATGGAATAATTGAGTATAAAACTTGGGTTAATAATGCGAACTAAAACATTAGGTTGGCTTTAGCGAATTCCGAGGGCGGAATCCCGTTATAAGGGAAGGAGAATGTAATATCCTATAATTTTTACAATAAAATATTACGATATAAATTAATTTAATGGTTTCAAATTTATTTTGCGCATAAATTTAATTGGGAGGATTTAAAATTTAAGCAAGTAAGAGTTTTAATTTAAATAAACAGTTATTCATGATTCTATAAAAATAAAACTCAACTGGACACAATGGGCTTTCTAGTGAAAAATAAATCATACATAAATAAATTTATGTGCGCGTGTTGTTTTAACATAATAAAAGGGTAAAGTTAAATAAAAATAATTGGGACGCGAAGACTCGGTTTAGTGTTTTCAATATTTAGAAATGGTCTCGGGTCATAAGTATATGAGTTGGAGAACTTTTGGGCTAGTTGGGTTATGGATTCAGGTCCATTAAGGGGTCCAAAAGTTGGGTTTCATGCCCAACTCGGGATTAACCTTTTATTTAGTGTTTAAGTGGGGGTAAACCACTTCCCCACTATCATTCCACAAAACCTAAAACAACAGTTACGAGAGAGAAAAGGAGAAATACCAAAAGAGGGGGAAAAGGCAAACAACTAAAGAAGAAATCAAGGGCTTTTCTTCTACAATTTCAAGGCAATAATTTTCTTACTTGATTTATGCTTTCCAATATATTTCTTGATTTATATAATTATTCCCTTAAATTTCTGAGATTTAAGTTTGAATATGTTGGATTTGATGATGAAAAACACATGTAGAGGACTGATTTATATGTACTATTTGTCCCAAAAATTAGGTATCAAAAATCTTAAAATTGATGTTAGATTTCCTTAAGCTACTAATAGTTATTTTGGGATAATTGAATAACCAATATAGAGGATGTTTTTGGTAAATTGTGGACTGAAGTTTATGTAGATTTAATGATATATAATCCTTTACCCTGAATTAAATGATGGATAGTAGTTTGGAAAACATCTGACTCGATTAAGTATTGAACGTACATGAAATTGTGATTTATTTGTGGGATTTGGAAGTTAGTCTGCATATATATTTTTGGGTTTCGTAAGAATAAAAATTTATGTTTAGAAACTGCAACTGAGAATAACAGGTACGGGAAAAAGGGCGAGGAAAACGACGACAAGTCATTCAAACGAGGTGGGACCTCGTTCAAGTAACATGCTATGTCGCACGAACGATTCCACTCTCGTTCGAGCGACGCCATGGGATTTTCGAGTCCACGCGCCTGTGAATGGGTTGCCTTGCTAGGATTAGTTTTTAGCTACATGGGTTTACTGAAAAGGGGAAATTTACATGAAAAATGGTCAATAGCTTCATACCCTCATTTAATTTAAAATAAGTACAAATAACTAGATGTTAAGTAATTATTTTATAAGATGGAATTTAATAATTTATTACACGATGAATTATTATTTAATGAAAATTTTGGATTTTAGGTTGACATTCTTGGTAATTATGGAGTAATTTACCTATAGATATTATATGTGATAATAATATGTGTTATTATGTATTTGTGTGGACATACCTGTAATACCCCGCATTTTTCTTAAATAATTATTGAAATATTATGTTGGAATAAGTAAGTAATTTAGGAAATTTAATCTCAATAAATATTTTTATTCAAAACTTGTTAAGTGAAAACTTGTTATTTAGTATGCTTGTGTGTATAATTCATTTTTATGCTTGGTTATGTCATTTGCATATAATACGAGAAAAATATTTAATTTATGTGCGACACAAACTACAAATATATATTATTGACAAATTATTCTAAACATATTTTGGGACTCATATGGACTCGTTTAGATGAATTAAACCTTTAAAAATGGGCTCGGGTCAATAGTATATAGGCTGGTTAATTTTGGGGCTTATTGGGTTATGGATTTGTGTCCGTTTGGGGATTCAAAAGTTGGGTCTTCGACCAAAAATGGGATTAGCACTAATTGAGTGGTTAAGTGGGGGTAAACCACTTACCCACTATGATAAATTAAAAACTAAAGTAGCAGCCACGGGAGAGAGAAGAGACAAACACCAAAGAAGGGGAAAAGAGGAAGAACAAAGAGGAAATCTAAAGCTTTCAAGGGTTTCTCCTCTACCAAAATTAGAGGCAAGAATTTTCTTGCATAATCTATTTTCCTAATTTATTTTTCAATGCATAAATTGTATTCCCTTTAGATTTATGGAATTTAGGGTTTGATTCAGTTAATTGTATGATGAATAGCCACATGTAGAGGAATGATATATCGTATTTGATGATGATATACATGTAGAAGGATGATTCACTTGTAGATTTGAGGTATCGACTAATTTAACTATGGGTGTTAGATTCCCTTAAGGTACTGATAATTATTTGGGAAGACATGAGTAACAATGGAGATATTACTATTATTAATTTTGCGGACTGAATTCTGTATATAAGACTCATATATAGGTGCCTTTCTCCACGAAATAAATTTTTATAAATGTTTGAAAGAAGCCCAAACATAGAAATCCTTAACAAATAACAATTGGAAATTTGTGTTGTGAAATTCTGGGCTGCAAAGGTTAATTTTTAGGTTTAGAAATTGTTCTGGGCGGACTGTCAATGGGCGTCGAAAAAGGGAGGAAGTAACAGGGGCCACTCGAATGATGACACGTGTCGTTCGAGACACGCACTATGACGTATGAAAAGAGGCTCGTCGTTCGAGTGACATTGGGTTTTCTCCCCCCTCGTCCCTGTTTAGACTATCTTGGTTTCTGGGATTAGTAGCCTTGGTTCCTGGGTTGATTGATGATTCTTATTGGGTTTTATGAATATTAAGACAATAAAGGGTATGGAAAGTAGATTATGTTTTGTAGACATAAATAAATGGATCAACCTAATGACCCTGTTGAAGTATAATAATTACCCATAACAAGGTGGTTAAGTAATTATTTATCGGATTAAGTTAATAATTTGTTAGATTATAAATTATTAATAAATGTAAAATATTATGAAATTTTGATTGGGAAATTTTAAGGTAATTGTAGAGAAATTGCCTATACATATTGTTGATGCAAAAAACTGGACCGAATCCCATTTTTATGATCACAGATAAATAGATGAAAGCAATCCAATCAAGCACATGAGAAACAAAGATTTTTAAAGTGGTTCGGTTATGAATAAAGCATACGTCCACTGTTATTTTATTCCCAGGGGTTTACAATAGGACAATGTGGTGTAGAGAGAGAAAAAGGTGTGGATCTTGTGTATGGTGTCTCTCAATTCTCGGATCTCCCGGATCTCTTCTCTTTTGGCTAAGGGGATACATGTATTTATAATGATGAGAGATAAAGAGATTCATTGTATGTAGACATTTATGTCTACATTTAACGAATCCAATTGTTGAATTGCTTGGTATGCTATGTGTTGTCATCTATTAATACAGTATAAATGTACATTAAGGCTCATTAAATGCGTTGTCATCTTCATTAATGCACATTAAATCCATAGTTATCCTTTGATCTTCCTGGTTGGTATGCCGACCAACTCTCCTCGGGTGCCGACTAACTCTCATCGGGTGCCGACTAATACTCCTCGGGTGCCAACTAATTTTTCTCGGGTACTGACCAACTCTCCTCGGGTGCCGACTAATACTCCTCGGGTGACGACCAACTCTCCTCGGATGTCGAATATTGCCACGTAGGATAACATGTGTCCTTTTCTAATTGGTCCTCGTAGATGGAGAATTTTTGCGTTAACAGAAGCCCCCAATGCTCTATGGTTGATGATTTACTTGAAAGGATGGAGTATTTATTCTGCAGTATTGCTCGGTGCTCGTGAAATTCTTGATCTACCTTCTTGATTTGTTCAACATAAAGTGCATTATCTCCTGGACGACATATGATGCAGGCTGGTCGATGGTTGCTAATTCTTTAGAGGAACTCCGTGTGCTATGTATCACCCCTGGGAATTTGGATGTAGCCATGCCATAGTATGCAACTTGTAGCTTGTCATAATCTTCAAGTATGTTGATTGGTTTGCTAGCCGACCAACTGCCTCCTGTGCCGAGCAACTGAGTGCTAACTTCACGTGCTTGATTCTTTTGATTTATGATCCTCTGAATACTTTGTCGAGTAACATACTAGCTTTTGAACCCAAATCTTCAATCTGATTAGTACCAAGCTAGTGGTGGCCTTCGAAATATTTTCATACAACTTCTTCTTCAATGTTGGTCGGGACATTAGTAGTAAAGATCTCAGTGCTGTAGATGATGAATTTGACTTCTGAACTTCAATAGTATGTGCATAATAACTCCTGAATATGCCTCCTGAACTTCTGAATGCGCCTCCTGAACTTTAATATACCTCCTGAACTTCAATATCAAAAATAATTCCTGAGCAAGAAAAATAACTCCTGAATGATGATTGGTCGGGGCCCCGACCGTGTGAGTTTGTGGAGTTGAATTTGATGCTCGACTGCATGATGTTATAAGAATGTGCCACCAAATGAACAAATATATCTGTAATAGAAGCCCCCAAGTGTGGAATGTGAACTTTGAATGCTTTTTGCTTGATCGCTTTCACATACTCATACTTTGTTTCCGACCAACTGTAGTTGACAGCTTCTTATTTCCGACCAACCTGAGTTGACATTTTTGGGAATAGATTTACTTCCTAACCAACATAAGTTGGCATTTTTAGGAATACTTTTACTTCCCGAGGAACACATAGTTTTACTTCCCATAGGAATACAAGTTTTACTTCCCGGAGGAATACAAGTTTTACTTCCCGAAGGAATACAAGTAGCTTTACTTCCCGAAGGAATATAAGTAGCTTTACTTCCCGGAGGAATACAAGTTTTACTTCCCGGAGGAATACATTTACTTCCTAACCAACATAAGTTGGCATTTTTAGGAAAATATTTTTGATAATAAATGATAGAGACTTCCTCGGAGCTGACCAACAGATTGTTGGGAATAGAATAAGATATAATAAATGTTGGAGACCTCCTCGACGCTGACCAACAGATTGTTGGGAATAAAATATAATAAATGCTGGAGACCTCCTCGGCGCTGACCAACAGATTGTTGGGAATAAAATATAATAAATGCTAGAGACCTCCTCGGTGCTGACCAACAGATTGTTGGGAATAAAATATAATAAATGCTGGAGACCTCCTCGGCGCTGACCAATAGATTGTTGGGAATAATATATGCTGGAGACCTCCTTGCTGAAATAAGAATAGAATATGCATCCAAATAGATATAAAGAATAATAATAAAGTGCCTCGTTGATCTGTCGAGGTAGAATTATATAATTCCGAACAAGAATAAGATCTTCCAGAACATAAGAATATGGCCGAGAACGTTGTCAGGCCTGAATATAAATAAGAATTATCTGACCAACTATCCGTTGGGGTGAAATACAACGAATATTGTAATTCTCCTTAAAGCTGAATAAGTATCTTGTCGAGTTCCATGTTGAGATGAATATAGAATATGAATCCCAAGGGATATATTGAAAAATTTGTGCTTGAGCCTATATCTGGGCCTGAATATAAATAAGAATTGCCCCGACCAACTATCCGTTGGGGGTGAAATATAATAACTGTTGTAGCTTTTCCTCGGAGTTGAATATATGTATAGAGAATAAATTTTTCAAGCTCCATGCTGAGATAAATATAAAATATGAATCCGAACAGATATAGAATAATTTGTACTTGAGCCGATATCTCCGAGTGAAATTATAATAGTTTCCAGATTGTTTCCGAGCATTCGTCGGAGTTGAATCTTGTACCTGTAAAAATTAATACCTTGCTCTACCATTTGTGTAGGCTGAATTGATTAGTCGTGAGAATAATTTAATCATTCAATAAATATATGATAGGTATATGTTTGAGAAATAAAAATATTAATTTCAAAAAATGAAATAATATATGTTGGTTGATATGTCGAGGCACAATTGCCTGATGTCGAGCAATACTACTTTCTAGAGGTTTACGAGAGCTTTCATCGGGATTGAATCTCGTCCCTATGAAATTTTAATAAGCTTCCCGAGCACCTGTCGAGACTAGAGAAAATAATTATTATCATGAGAATAATTATTCAGCCAAACAATCAGCATAAAATAATAAAAATTTGAAAATATGAAATAATATTTTTGTGCCAAATGTGTGTAAGTGGACAAAATTTTATCAGATATGCATCATAAATAAGTCATAGAGTTTTTTGTAAAGTTATTTAATCTCCAACAACTAATCAGGTATAAGTTGCTGTTTGAAAATTATTTATCACTTGGTTTTAAAAATATTTTTGGGGTGATCACAAGTTAAAAAAGACTTAAGCCCCCTGTTTGTCCCTGAGCTGAACTCGTGTTTAAAGAAATATCTGGGGTGCTTCGCATTTTTTTAATACCCCAAGATTCTAATGCTGCCGACAAACGGCATGGATGTTGCCGACCAACATTTAAGGATATCTCAAGTTATAGAATATATGGTGCCGACTAAGAAGCAAATGGTCCCCGACCAGCTGAGCAATTTCGCCGATCAACAAAAATGGTGTATTGACAGCACCGAACAATATCAGATGTCACCGACCAAAAAGTGGATGGTTGGATAGTTGCCAACCAGTAAATTGAACCCTCCGAACAAGACTGAGATGTCGCCGATCAAGAAATAGATTATCGTCGACCTGCAATTGGTTCCACCGAGCTACAATATAGGGCTCCGACCAATAATAAGATACCTCGTAGTTGGATAAAATTATTTCAACGTTGCTGATCAATCTTCAAATCTTATCTCCGACAAACAAAAATGGTCTGGTTAACCTTCTATTTAATAAAATACGGCCCAAGATGATGCCGACCAACAATATAGATGGCTGACCAAAATATCTCGAATCCTTAGATAAAAAAAATAACATTCGATGTAAAATTTAAGCATTAAGAATGTTAATTAAATGAATAATTATCTAATACACTATATCGTGCGATTCCGATAAAGAAACCATGTGATGTGATGAACGAGGGGCCAACATATCAAATTTTTGCCAAAGAGTCTTGATATGGTCATGATTTGTTTTACTGATCCTCTTTTACAAGAGGTTGGTAATGATTTTTCAGGTGAGAGAAAATTATTTTTTATATTGATCCTTTCCTATTCCCTATTTGGAGAGATAAAAATATGTTGAATGATCGAAGTTATTACCAAATTTATATCAAAAATCAGTCAATGAGACTTTATTGACATAGATGGAAGATGAACCAAATTAAGTATATAGTTCATAAAAATGAATGCAAAGAGACTCAAACTTGAAGAGAGAGAAAGTAGATCTGGGTCATGATTTCCATGAGAAAACTTTTTATTGTCTTTAATCTTTTCCCATTCTCTGATTAAAAATATAATGGGAATTTGAATAGTCATCAAAGATCTTTCAAAAATTATTTCAAAATCAACAATGAAAATTATCAAATCTTATCATCGTCGTATATATTGGTATATGTAATCATTTAAAATATTTATTCCATGATATAAAATTGAAACTTGAGAATCAAACAAAAAGTTATGATTTATGAAATCCACTATTTTTCAGATTTCTAAATAAGAATGAATCTAACAGTAATGATTTTAAAATCATGATATGCAATATTTTGCAGATAAAAATTAGACAATTAATTTATGTATATAAATATAAAAATCATGATTGAATCAACAGATGTATGTATAATTGATTATACGTAGAGAAAATAAGAACTTAGCTTTTGATGGAGAATAATGCTTGTAACACGTTCCCACAGACGGCGTCAATCTGTTGATGCAAAAAACTGGACCGAATCCCATTTTTATGATCACAGATAAATAGATGAAAGCAATCCAACCAAGCACATGAGAAACAAAGATTTTTAAAGTGGTTCGGCTATGAATAAAGCCTACGTCCACTGTTATTTTATTCCCTGGGGTTTACAATAACACAATTGGGTGTAGAGAGAGAAAAAGGTGTGGATCTTGTGTATGGTGTCTCTCGATTCTCGGATCTCCCGGATCTTTTCTCTTTTGGCTAAGGGGATACATGTATTTATAGTGATGGGAGATAAAGAGATTCATTGTATGTAGACATTTATGTCTACATTCAACGAATGTAATTATTGAATTGCTTGGTATGCTATGTGTTGTCATCTATTAATACAGTATAAATGTACATTAAGGCTCATTAAATGCGCTGTCATCTTCATTAATGCACATTAAATGCATAGTTATCCTTTGATCTTCCTGGTTGGTATGCCGACCAACTCTCCTCGGGTGCCGACTAATACTCCTCGGGTGCCGACCAACTCTCCTCGGATGTCGAATATTGCCACGTATGATGACATGTGTCCTTTTCTGATTGGTCCTCGTAGATGGAGAATTTTTGCATTAACACATATTATAGAGGTAAATAATATGTATTACTATGTATTTATATGGAAATACCATATTCGTGGACTGACCGGTCGGCTCAGGGGTTTACGAGTTCGGATCACATACGACACATCGACACAAGTGGGCTTGACGATGTATAGGCCATATAGGTACTATGTGGAGGCTCCACACACTAAAGGTAGGGTTGGCGCTGACCGTTCCTGTATCACCGCTGGGTATGGGAGGTGTCCTATGTAGGGACCGCCCACAATGTATGTGTGTGTTTGTGATGTCCGCTTAGGAATGAGGGAATTCCTCCGGACATGCCGATAGAGCACGAATAGACACCAGCGGTAGATGCCCTTATGTGTTAAATATGTGAAAGGACATAAATTATTAATTGACTGGACTTGATTTAAATAACTTTAATTGTCTAAGAAAATTATGCACTATTTATATATGAAATCCTATAATGCATAATAGATGTTTATGCCCTTTTGAAGGATTTATGAGACTAGAATAATTGACTGTTGGAAATTTAATGTATAAATTACGTTCAAATAATTTATTACTGTTATCCCCATTTATAAACTGAGGCATTGCCACCATTCATTATTTGGGAATTGTTGGGATGCGAATGATATTTCGTTTAGATGAGAGGCGAGGAGTCGTACGCATGTGAGTGACGAAAAATGGGAATAATTATTGTGCATCGACTGCATAATTACATTCATATTTTATTCAAGTTAATTCTTGCACACCTCGGGCTCTGACCCAAATTTAAATATTTTCTCCCCCCAGGTGCTCCTTGACAGGGATAGTTGGATTGTGCTGTAGTAGTCCCGTGAACTCGCTTGCTCTCCTGACTTAGATTCAGTTGCTTCTGGCATAGGTACTTTTTAGCTTCCGTTATTCATTATTTGGAACATTTGTAAGGTCATATGCCCGATACTTTTTTATTTTATACCGGTTGGGATTTTATTACTCTAGTTCGATATTATTATTATTATTATTATTATTATTATTATTATTATTATTATTATTATTATTATTATTATTATTATTATTACTATTATTATTATTATTACTATTATTATTATTATTATTATTATTATTATGGTGGTTTGGATTATCGGATTATTGTGTATGTGTTCTTTGTTTTACAAATGCAGAAGTTTTGGAAAATAATTTATTTATATTTAATTTGTGCTAAGAACGGTATTAATTGACAAGCAAGCCCTATCTTCGGCACATCGTGCCTAACCATCCTTTATGTGAGAAAATAGGAGTTGTTACAATACCATTGGACTGTCCAATCGGCTCGGGGGTTCACACATTCGGACCGTGTACCACACGTCAGCACAGTTGGGCTTGACGATGTGTAGGTCATATAGGTACTACATGGAGGCGTCACCTACAAGAGGTAGATGTTGGTGCTGACCGTTCCTGTGTCACCGTTGGGTATGGGCTGTGTACAGGTGTCCTGCATCTGGACCGCCCCCAACTTATGTGTGTTTTGTGATATTTGCTTAGGATAAGGGATTCCTTCGGACTTGCTGATACATCACGAATTAGACACCAACGGTAGATGCCCTTATGTGTTATATATATATATATATATATATATATATATATATAAAGGACATATATATAATTACCCAGACTATTCATGAGATCAACTGAAATGTCTTAGAATTTGGACATAGATTACAATTGTGATTCTTTAATGCATAATAGATGTTTATCCTTCTTACGTGAAAATTATGAGACTAGGATACTACTGGTATTGATAATTAAATGTAGTCGGTACACTTAAATTATTTAACTATTTTTTAAAATTGATACGTAGTCGTAGTTATTATTTGGGGACTTTGGGATGCGAAACATATCACACTTAGATGAGGGGTGAGGTGTTATATGCATGTGAGTGACGAAGGGGGAATAGTTATTGTGCATTGATTGTATTATTGCATCATAAATTAATTAAGTTAATTATTGCACACCTCGGGCTCTGACCCAATTATAAATGTTTTTTTCCCTCGGTTATTTCTAGATCAGGATTGTTATTGTACCAGCCTTGCGATCTCTCGTGCTTAGCAGCCTTCCAAATTATTGACTCTAGCTTAGGTGCTTTTCGGCCAGAGTTCAGTTATTTTATTTTGGAAACATTTTTAAGGGCATAAGCCCGAGAATTATTTATTTTTTACATTATGCTGGAATTGTGATATTTACTTACTGTTGGATTTATTATTTAGTTGGTGTTGGTTTGATTTTAATTATTTTCAGTGAAATATTCATAAATTTTAAAGAATCGGCCTTTTAAAATAATAATATTTTTATTACATTGTGATGAGAATGGTATTAATTGATTGGCAAGCCTCGTCTTCGGCGTATCATGCCTGGCCAGCCTTTACATGAGAAAATAAGGGTTGTTACATTAACCTTATCATTAACTCCCACATCATGTCTAATAGTTTTATTTTCCATCTCTCTAAGTGTCACACCCCAAACCAAAATCCATTCTAATCATTTGTTTTTATAATAATTAAATCAATTCTTCAACCCATTGGAAGTATAATTCATTTACCAACATTTTCATGCATAATGTACATAATATTGTTCTTTTATCATAATGTAACCAAGATTAGAGTCATAATAAGGCGGACTTACAATACTATGATTAACTATTACAGTTATCAAGTTAAACCACTCTATTTCAATATATACAATGCGTGAGTGTAGCAAAATCCCCAGTGTGACAATCACAAAATCCCCATATATAAACTCCATCTCTTCCTAACGATGCAACTCTGAAAATTACCAATCATGTGGTATCCTAGCTGGCAGCGTACAAACCTGAAAATGTTAAAATATAAACAATAAGCATTAAGCTTGGTGAGGATCTCCTTCCCTGCAATGACATAATAGTTCTATATCAAATCTATGTATATAAAATCCAAACAATCCGACCCATTATGGAAATAATAAATCCTGGAACATAAGTTCCAATAAATCCTTGTCATAAGAATAAACAAATCATTGGATCTTTGTCCAATTCCAATCCTCGATCATAAGACCCAAATAAATTTTAGATATTTGAATATCCAAAAAAAATCCAGAATACCGAAGTATTCAAACCAATCCTAGATATTTTAATATCCAAACAAATCCTGCTCTTAGAGCTATATCTATATCCATCATATCAGTTTCAAATCTATATATGAAACAATCATAAGTACACTCACCTTGGCAACTTGTCAGGCTTTTCCTTTTCCTTTATTCGTCACTTGTTCAAGTTGTTCTTCTTCCCTTCCAATCATTCTTACAATATTATTATCATCATAATAATATTAACAATCCAAATAATAACTTAAACGCAACTCAATTTATAAGCATCATATGATTCCATTCAAATCATTCATTATAAATGAAATTCCATCCCAATTCATGTCAAGATATTTAACATATCCAATTCAAAGTCAAAACATACTTTAATTTCTTCTTGATAATCCAATCTTTCTCATATTAGGTTTCCATTACAAAATACGGCACATCATTTCAAGGTTTCTACAGCAAGTTATGCCCATTTCTTTACTGTATAGCAAATTTGCCCTATAGGCCCCTTTATGGTTCAGTCAACTTCTAGGAATTTTCATAATTTTTCTTCATAATAACTTTATATGATGTTCCCCCCAATATCATTAAACATATTGAATAATACAAAATTAAATTTTCATAATATTTAGGGTTCAGTTGCTATGCCAACCAAAACGTCAAACACGTGGTATGCGTCCTAACACTTTTGGGGAAGATTTTATACCTGAATTTCAAACTATCACCGAAGAGTCATTCCATGGTATTTTTATACAATTTTTGGATATATTATACATATATGATTCTATTTTAATATCCAACTAGAATTACTCAATTCTAGTAGGTATACGAAAAGATATAGAAGTTTGAATACAAAAAGTTTCTAAATGAAGCAATTTCAAGGGTTTACACGTTCAACTTTACTTAAACTTGCATCTAGCTATACATATACATCAAGACATGGAAGTTTAGTAAACAAATGATGATTTCTGTCATTTAAATTAGTAACACAAAAAAATATAACAAGATTCATGTATAGAATTACCTTGGGGATTTTTACGTAATTTCCTATGAATATTTCTCCCACTTCCTTCTTCCAAAACTGCACAATTATTTTTCCTCAAGCTCCAACTCTCTCATCGCTGATTTTGCTGAGGGAGGAGGTTATTACAAGGGTTTAAAGTCGGCCAAACTATCCTCCCATTCCAACTAATGAAATTATAACCCATGGTGTACTATTAAGACAAAATACCACTTAACAAATGGACATATTTGTCCTTGTTTCGTAATTTTACCATAACTCCTTCCTCGGACTTCTGTTTTAAACACCGTTTTTTGTGTTACAAACTTAACTCATATATATAAAAATATATATTTTTCACCTCAAGTCAATTGTTATATTATAAGGGTCAAACTAGTCTCCAATATGCACATTCCTACCGAAAACTTTAAAATTTGTGTGTTTGTAACTAATTTGATATTTCATGCTTTATGAATGTAGGATTAACTTACACATAATAACTTAAAATTAGAAATAATAATAGCATATTATACATATCACTTAAGGTATTCATGATTGAAACATAATTAATCATAATTATATCAGGGTTGTTACAACTCTCCCCCCGTTAGGAAAGTTCATCCCCGAAATTGACATACCTTGGTTGTTCACATAAAACAAATATGGATAACGCATCTTCATGCTATCCTAGCTCTCCCAAGTAGCTTCTTCCATAGAATGCCTCCACACAAATTTCATAAGTGGGATCACTTTGGATCCCAATATTTATTCCTTCCTATCCACAATAGCAAGGGGTTCTTCCACATAGCTCAAGTCTTCCTTCAACTCGATAGGCTGTTCCACCAATACATGTGAAGGGTGTACTACATAATTTCTCAACATAGAAACATGGAAAACATCATGTAATTGGGCTAACTCTGGCAGTAATGATAACTTGTAGGAAGCCATCCCTACTTTCTCAAGAATTTTATAAGGTCCAATGTAGTGTGGACTCAATTTCCCTTTCTTTCCAAATCTCAGAACTCCTTTTCATGGAGATAACCGAAGAAACACATTGTTGATACCAAATTTAGTCTGCTGGCATGGACCAATCACTTGAAGACACGTGTCAACCTACGTGGCAAATACAAATACTTTCAACGAGCAGCATACTGTCACCAAGCTACTCAGGCGCTCCGAGCAACTTAAGCGACCCGAGCTACTTAGCATGTAGAGCAACTCAAAGTGTGAAAACCAAAAGACAACTATGCATTAAACGCGCATTATTATCGTACAGATGTATATGCCTACTAGATAACAGCTCATTATCCTTCATATGTACAACCTCAAGGCTATAAATACATTGTAACCTCCTCATTAGAAGGGGACTGGGGATCTCTTGAAAAACCTATTATCGAGATTCAAGGCAAACAGTCAGCAATACAAAACATTGGATGTAGGCCATTCTCACAAGGCTGAACCACTTTAAAAATCCTTTGTCTTATCTATCTGTGATTGATTAATTAGATATAATCTAGTTTTTTATATCAACAGATTGGCCCCGTCTGTGCAAAATGACTGTACTTAGCATTTTTCATCAAAATAATTCATCATATATGGCTGAGAATCCGGAGTCCAGTAATCGAAACACTGGGGTCCCTCCAAACCCTTCTACTCCCCCAAATATTCAAGATCTGGCTGGTATAATGGCTAATTTAGCCCAAGAGAAAACGGCCATGCAAGAAACTATGCGTCAACTTATACAAACTGTTCAAAGTGGAGTGTCGGCCCAATCAAGACAACGAAGTGTTCAGAGAAATACTCATGTGCCATATTCAAGAACTAGACGAACGCTATTCTCGGAGATCTCTCAATCTAGATGTACTGGCTCATACCGTACCGAGAGGACTAATGATCCTTCGTATCAACCAGGCCGGACTTCATCAGTACGAGCTACAGACTCTTAACGAAATGCCACTCTCACTCTAGAAAGAACTAGTGCTCTAGAAAGGTTGAGTAGAGTCTCTACTTTTGATCATTTGGGCCCTAGGAGGAATAGAAGTCCTCCTAGGAGTGCGTCGAGGAACTCTCAACGACCATCTGACCTAAGGGAAGGTTCTGCCCAATCACGCCCAGTAGTCCATAATGAAAGATCCCTAGAGGAAAACTCAACGCGATCAGTCGCTCGAATAAATAGGCCCGAGGTGGAAAACGATGCATGGAAAGGCTCTATTCAAAGGTTGGAAGATAGGTTAAGGGAAATGGCTAAGGCTAAAAATCCCCTATAAAGAACTTTTGTACAAGGGACACCATTCGTACAAGCAATCGTGGATTTTCCCACCCCATCAAAATTCAAAGCTCCTATGGTGACACCTAAATACGATGGAAAAACTGATCCTATCCTCCATATAGAACAATACCAAGTTATTGTCGATATTTATGCGGTTCCAAATGAGATGAGATGCAGTGCATTTTCAGTAACTCTCACCAAGTCAGCTCAGATATGGTACAACAACCTTCCTCAGGGGAAGATTGCGACTTTCTTTCAACTGGTAGAGCTTTTCATAGGGAATTTCTATTTTGGATCAAAACCAGTTAAATGAGTAGCACACTTCCTGAGTGTTAGACAGAAGCCAGACGAAAGTACCAGGGACTACATTACTCGTTTCAATAATAAGAAACTTGAGGTAATTGATTACGAGGAGAAAACAACAATTACTGCTCTGATGAGTGGACTGTTACCAAATAAGTTGTACTATACTTTGGCCAAAGATCCGCCTAGGACTATGGCAGAACTGATGGCAAAGGCAGCCAAGATCATGAACGCTGAGGAAGCTATGGCTGCGAAGAAGAATAGAGACACTAAGGAGACCAAGATTGAGGTTGGTAAAACCCTAAAAGAAGGATCAGAAGAACAATGGTGGCAACAAGCAGTCGAAAGGAAAGCAAGCGCTGGAGCAGATGAGGAAGAATGGAAATTATACTCTCTTGAAGGTAGATATAAATCACATTCTGGAGGAGATCAAGAACAGCGAGGAGTTATCCTGGCCAAGGAAAATGAAGGCATACCCTAAGAAAAGGGACAAATCCAAATATTACGAATTCCACAAAGACCATGGTCACACGACCAAACGTTGTATAGCTCTCCAGAATGAAATTAAAGCACTCATCAGGCGAGGAAAATTGGTTAAGTATGTTGATCGTTAAAATGGTGGAAAGACCAGCGAACAAGGAAGGCAAAGATCTAAGTCTCCTCGCCGAGCAAAAGGATACAAGAAGTGAGATCACGAAGATGATCCAGATGATGACCCCAATCTTCCCAAAAGACCAAGACAGCCAGAACGCGAGGTATTTTCAATCCATTTTGGATCATTTGAATGTAATGTTATTACAGGTGGAGATGCAGGAGGTGGAGATCTAACTGCAAAGAGAAAAGCTTACCTTAATGAGGCCCAAGCTTGCTCGTACATACAGCGAATAAACTTGGCTGAAGATGATCACTTGAGGAAGGTGAATAGGGACAAATTGGTCATCAGGTTTTCTAAAAATGACCTGACAGGTGTACTATATCCTCATGATGACCCATTGGTGATCAAGATGAGAATGAAGGAAGTGGTGATTTCACGGGTACTGGTGGACAATGGTAGCTCTGCAGACATCATGTTCTACCCATTCTTCGACAGTTTGAATTTAAAGTTAGCCCAGTTGGAGCCATATCATAGGCCCTTCCTCGATTTTACTGGTGAAAAGGTTTTTCCACTTGGGACGATCAAGTTGGATATGCTTATTAGTACATGGTCTGCTTGTCGAACAGAAAGAGAACGTTTTTTTGTAATGGATAAAAATGTCCAATCAGCTTACAACATCATCATGGGAAGGGTAGGTCTGGAGAAGTTCGAAGCAGTACCATCTACTGTACATCAATGTTTAAAATTCCCAACCAACTTTGGAGTGGGAGTTGTGAAGGCGACCAGAAAGTAGCTCGGGAATGCTACTATTCATCTGCCGAACAGGAAGAATGAGAAAAATCCAGAAAGAAGACTACTACCTATCAAGTGGATGAAATAGAAGATACATAGATTGAAACATTAGATCCTAGAGACGAGTCTCAACTCGTGAAAGGCCAGGTCATGGAAGCTATCGAAAATATCATTCTGGATGACGAACACCCAGAACGAACAACCCAAATTGGTGCATCGTTGGATGTATCATTAAAATAGGAACTGGTAGCATTTTTAAGGCACAAAAAATAGACTTTTGCATGGAGTCATGAAGACATGACAGTAATAGACCCGAGTTTCCTGTGTCACGAGCTTAACATGAACAAAGAAATTAAGCCAGTGAAGTAGCGAAGAAGAGTGTTCAGTCCTAAAAAGAACGAAGCTATGCAGGAAGAGGTAGAGAAACTACGGAAAGCCTTTTTTATTGAGGACATTAAATATACCGATTGGCTAACAAATGTGGTGATGGTAAAGAATAAAAACAACAAGTGGAGGATCTATGTAGACTTCACTGATCTTAATAAAGCTTGCCCAAAGGATCATTTTCCTTTGCCTCGAATCGATCAGCTGGTGGATGCTACCTCGGGGCATAAATTATTGAGTTTAATGGATGCTTACTCTGGTTACAACCAGATCAAAATGAAACCTAAGGAGAACTTATTGCTATAATGTTATGCCTTTCGGACTTAAAAATGCAGGTGCAATATATCAGCGGCTGATGAATAAGGTGTTTGCAGAGCAAATCAGTCATAACATGGAGGTTATATCGATTATATGTTGACGAAGAGCAAGAAAGTTGCTGATCATTTTGTTGACCTAGGTCAGACTTTTGATCAATTAGAGAAATATCAAATGAAGTTGAATCCCACCAAATGCATATTTGGAGTACGAGAAGGCATGTTTCTCGGATATATTATTAACCAACGAGGTGTCGAGGCGAACCCTGAAAAGATAAAGGCCCTATTGGAGCTACGATCTCCAACTACGAAGAAGAAAGTGCAAAGCCTCACAGGGCGAGTCGCAGCACTTAACAGATTTGTGTCATGTGCAACAGACAGATGCCTCCCATTCTTCAAAACACTTAGAAAAACTTTTGAGTGGAATGATGAATGTAAGGAGGCCTTTCAAGAGTTAAAGAAATATCTGGGAACACCTCCATTGTTATCTAGACCAGTGATGGGAGAAATACTATACTTGAATCTAGCAATTTCAGAGAATTCAGTTAGCTCGGCGTTAATAAGAGTGGAGGACGGAGTACAAAAACCAGTCTACTACACTAGAAAGGCCTTCCGATGAGCAGAGATCAGATATCCAAGGCTGGAAAAGTTAGCACTGGCACTAATCGAAGCGAGCAGAAGGATGAGGCCATACTTCCAAGCCCATACTATAGTGGTGTATACTGATATGCCATTAAGACAAGCTCTGCATAAACTGAAGAAATCAGGAAGATTGATGTACTGGGCAGTAGGACTTGGTGAATATGACATAGTTTATGATCCTAGGTCATCACTTAAGGGGCAGGCAGTAGCGGATTTTATCGCAGAGTTTACTCACTTTGATGCTTTCGAAGAGCAGGAGCTTAATACACACCAACCCGTGGATGTTACGAGATCATTGAATTTAACACCCGACCAACTTCCATCTGTGGACGATCAAGAGAAGATAATCAACGAGAAGTGAGAAGTATCGTGGGAAAATAAAAGGAATCATCAAATATTCCACCGAGGAACTTTGTCTGATTAAGAGTTTGATAATGAAGTACCTGTATGGAATCTGTATGTGGATGGCTCTTCGTGTGCCACAAGCAGTGGAGTAGGAATTGTTTTAAACACTCCTGATGAGATTAATATATAATATGCTCTACGTTTTTAGTTTAAAGCCTCCAATAACGAAGTTGAATATGAGGCTATGATTGTGGGTCTAAGTTTGAACAAAACTATGAAGGCAGAATAGGTCAAGGTGTTCAGTGATTCACAGTTAATCGTAAATTAAATTCTCGGATTGTATGCAGCAAAGGGAGAACTAATGGTCAAGTATCATGAAAAGGATATGGAGGTTGTCTCGACTTTTACCGCAGTTCAGTTGATCAGAATACCGAGATTGGATAATATAAGAGCCGACGCCCTAGCTCAGTTGGCATCAGCAACACGCACCGAGCTACGAAGAACAATCTCAATAGAAATCCTAGCTAGTCGGAGCATAGACGAAGATTTGATAATGAACTTCATTCCCTCGATTTGGGACCATCTTGGATGGACCCCATCAGGGCCTATATCGAAGAGGGGGCTTTGCCAACTGATAAACTCACAGCCAAGAAACTGAAGTTTAAAACTGCTCATTACGTATTGACCAGTGGCATTTTGTATAGAAGATGAGTTATAGCAGCACTGCAGAGATGTGTCCATCCCTCCGAAGTTAAGGACTTGATTGAAGAGGTTCACGAAGGGTCCTGTAGAGCCCATGTAGCGGGACGAACGCCTTTACAGAGGATAACAACACAGGGGTATTACTGGCCAACGATGAGAGCTAACTGGGCAGCTTATGCTAAGAAATGCGATAAATGCCAATATTTCTCTTCCATTCGAAGAACTCCCCAGGCATTGTTAACACCCATCACCTTCCCTTGGACATTCTCCATATGGGGGATAGACTTGGTCGTGCCACTTTCGACGACCAAAGGAAGATTCAAATACCTCGTGGTTATTGTGGATTATTTTACCAAATGGGTGAAAGCTGAACCTCTCATTGATATGACATATGAAAAGGTCTATCAATTTATTTGGAAGAGTATTATTTGCAGATATAGTCTCCCACACGCATTCATTACTGACCATGGAACCCAATTTGACAATGAGGAATTTACTGCATATTGTCATCAATCTAGTGTACTGAAGATCCACTCTGTGCTAGGCCACCCCCGGAGCAATGGGCAAACTGAAGTGACGAACATAACCTACTAGATGGTTTGAAAAAATGGTTGGATGATGCAAAGGGAAATTGGATCAATGAGCTACACTCTGTGTTGTGGACTTATCGTACTACACCACGAACAGCAACTAGGGAGTCTCCATACATGTTGATATTTGAGAGTGAGGCTATCATACCTGCTGAATTGGGTTTACCTACACATAGGGTGCTTAATTTCAATTCTCATATAAGCGACTTGATGAAGCATTTAAAACTGGATATGCTCGAAGAAGTTAGGGAAGAAGAAGCAATCATGAATGCTGCATACCAATAACGAATAGCCTTATTCTACAATAGAAGAGTGAAGCAGTGTGGTTTGAAAGAAGGGGATTATGTGCTTAAGAAAGTGATCCAAAAGCATAACAAACTGGAGGCCAACTGGCATGGACCTTACAGAGTAACTGAAGTTGTTCGTCTGGGGACATACAGAATTAAAACTTTGGAGGGAGAAGAATTCAAGAACGCATGGAATGCAGAGAATCTACGTAATTACTATCAATAGTTAAAATTCCTATGTAACACAGTTCTTTCAATATGAATAAAGTGATGTTTTGCCCATATTTCCTCCTTTGTTGAATTTTTTTTGGAATATTAGTGCAACACACTATACAAGCATACATCCAGAGCAGCAACCACCAACTCCAGTTGGTTGGCAACTCATTGACCACCAACTCCTGTTGGTCCTCAACTCATTACCACCAACTCCGGTTGGTCGGCAATTCATTACCACCAACTCCGATTGGTCGGTAACTCAATAACCACCAACTCCGGTTGGTTGGTACCAAACTAGGCAAGAAGATGGACGACCTCCCAAGGCATCCACTGTCTAGGCAACAAGGTAATCCAGACAAGATTACTATAACTAAGCAGGAACATGGGATGAAATTCATTCCATTGCTTAGGCCCAAAGAGTGACAAGTCACAATAATCAAACAACAAATGGAACAAGTTCCATTATCTAAAAACAAAATAGGATATATATATATATATATATATATATATATATATATATATTCACCAACGAATAACAAGGATATTATCTACAAATTATTTCGAAGGAAATGAAATTGTCAAAGACTAACTTTTTCTTTATTAAAATAAAACAGATTACATATGATATGAAATTGGATTCATTACATAAAAATGACCTATTCTATGGGTTTCTTTCCCTCTGCTTTTGAAATAGGTTCTACCCCAGCTGGAGGATCATCTAATGCATAAGGGGAGTTTATAAAGTTTATATCGCATAACATTCTGACATTCATTATAGATGGTCGATCAAGCAAGTGCTCTGGACGAGATATCTCAAAGTTTGAATGAAGACTATAATCACCGAGATACTTGGAGATCAAAATTCGAGAAATAGCACGGGCACTACACCAAAACACTAATTTTGTGACTGCCTTTTTGTGACTACTAATGGGGGTGACAAACTTATCACTCCCGAAAGCACTCACAAAATTATTTGTAACTGCCATTAGGAGTAATAAAATCAGTGGGTAATGAAAGAATTTAGTTAATTGGTTCGTCACTGCTAATGAGAGTCACAAATGTTGCTATATAATCAATTTGTGACTCCTATAAGCAGTCACAAATTTATAACTGTCAGAAGCAGTCACAAATTTATCAATAGGCATAAGTTATGACTCTTATGAGCAGTCACAAAAATTATAACTGATATGAACGATTATACATTTTGGCATAAGACTTAATTTGTGACTGCTATCAGCAGTTACAAATTTATGACTGCTACTAGAAATCACAAATTTTGATCTAAAACATAATTTGTGACTCCTATTAGCAGTCACAAATTTGTAACCGCCCATAGAAGTCACAAATTTTAAACTATGACTTAATTTTTAACTACTAAGAGGGGTCACAAATTCGTAACTGCTCGTAGCAGTCATAAATTTTTCCTAAACTTATTTTGGGCTATGTTTAATTTCCCTCTTCTCTCTCCTCGCTCCTCTAGAAGCTCCCGCCCCTCACTCTCTCATCAATCTCCCCCCCCCCCCCCCTCTCTGTCTCTTCGACTTTGGTGTTAATATCTCTCCCCTCTCCCCTCTCTATGTTGTGTTTCTAAGGTACGTTCTTTAGAGACACAATGTTAATTTATAGTGTACTTAGTTGTTAATCTCTCTCTCAAATTAGAGACACAATGTTAATTTTTAGTATACTTCCTTTTTAATCTTTGTAGTATACGTTGTTAATGGTCTATTTGTTCCTTTTGGAGGGTTGATTAATTTATAGTATACATTGTTGATTTCTTTGGTAAACAGCTTATAGGTTCTATTAATTCTTGATTGATTAGGTAAATGCTTATAGGAAAATCACGGTTATATATATATAAGCTATAAATATATATAAGTTGTTCTATTGATTCTTGATTTCTTAGGTAATGGGTTTTATATAAGCTATAAAACCTATAAGTCGTGGTACGTTTGGATTTCTTGATTTCTTAGGTAAATTTATCCTTAGGTACATGACCTAATTATTTGTTAAACGAAAATTTTATACTTTTTGTATACGCTGTTAAACAAAAAAAGCCATAATTATTTCTTATATGTTGTTAAAAGAAAAAAGCCATAATTATTTCTTATACGTTGTTGTCCATTTGACTGTGTTGCTAACAGGTGGTATGTTTGGATTCAAATGGCTTGAACCATTGCTAACATGGGTATGTTTTTATACTTTTTTTTATATCGTTTATGGAATTTGCAAAGTGATATATCCTTTATACTTTGCCTTACAGTGTTGCCACCATATTAAAATAGAGTTGCCTTACATTGTAAATTTCACATGCTCGTCACGTCATCGAATGCACCAATCTGGAAGAATCATTGGCCCTCTCATTTGAAATCATGTATGAGAAGATATTGGGCCCACACTCTCCTTGGTTTTGTCATCTTCAGTTAATTCCCGACAACGAGTGCATACCTTTCCTCTAATATTTGGATGAAATTGACCGTCTCTTTTATGGGGCTGAGCTTCACAAGGTTGTGTTTTTACTCCAAATTTCACTTTCTTTAGGATATATTGGCGTTGGTAAAATTTTGATGATATTTAGATTTGGCGGTGATGTATATTTGACACATACAACTTTATTTAATTAGTGATGACTAGTTGGTTGTCTGCGACATACTAAAGTGTGGGAAATATTATCATTTTATACTATTACGTAATAATATATGTACTTTATGGCCAAGAATAGATTTGAGTATATGTATTACGTTTTGATGTCACTATTAGTTTTTTTACAACTTAAACCAACAGTTTCATCAAGTGTTGTGCTTTCAAAATTCTTCCATGGTTGTTGATATTTTGGGTTTGAAGGCTTCTATGCCCATGATACGATAGTCTTGGACTCGATCGGTGTCTAGTACATCATTTAATCCTTACAAACTTTTCATCGTTTCACCATAGTGAAAAGCCAGATTAAATAGCAATAGTTAGATGATCAAATCTCGTGCTATTGGTGGGATCGGATTAAGAGAGTCGTGGGTCTATGACTAGCCTTGGATTGTACATATCAGTAGTTTGGTGAAGGAAAGTTTATGGAATCCTAATACAGTGGAAATTTTAAGTCAACTTGCCCTTTAGACATTTCTTTTTCTTCAACCACCACTATAAAATAAAACAAATTAATCAAATAAGTCCACCTTTTATAGTTTTTTATGTCCAAAACTCTTGCTTCCGTTGCATTCCCCCCTATCATGGTGTTTCATTTACATGTTAGCTGTTTTGAATAGTGTCTCTCTCATTAATCTTTATACTACTATAAAATGCTATACAAGCATCTAAGACTACTCACCAATGAGCTTATCCACGTATGTAAGATATGAAAGTTGTTATCTCCTAGTGCACATCTGCTGACAGCCAACATAAGAGAGAAATAAGAAGGTCTGACCATTCATATTCCAATAGTTATGTTGTACATTCATCAACATTTACTCCCACCCATTTTCATCTCCAATAGTCGATTAAGGTCCTAAAATAATTCATACAATTAATCGACAACTTTGTGTATCCTCCTCCATTTAGATGACACATTGGGTGCCCCTCTTCTAATTTCATTAATCTCCATATGATAACTCTAGATAAAAATTTCACCTCCATCTTTGTAACACCTCCATTTAAGTCTTTACCCTTTCGTATTTATTTTTGTATCACTCTCACTTTTGTTGGTCGATTTGTTTCTCCATAGATCTAAATCTTCTCAAATCACTTATGGTTGGCTTGATCTCCCTGATGTACCAGGATTGATCGGGAAGTCCTTATGGTTGGCTTGATCTCCTGAGTAGGGAACTCATTCATGGCTATATAGTCAACAGTTCATGAGGTCAAAGCCCATGTAGTTCTTTGTGGTGGCAGGGTACTAGCTGAGGAAAATTATCATGCTTATCCCAAGAAAGACACTACACATATTAATTTGTAACTCTATGATTGAGTGTCTAGGGAACAAGGGTGTGATACTCGGGGTTTTTTGTGTATAGAAAAGTTATTTCATTTTAAAGGTTATAGAAGAGATGCACAGACTATGGTCTATGTTTTATGTTTGGACAACTTGATTATACATATACCTCTAGGGTAGTTTAGAAGAACTAAAAACATGTTTATTCTTTTTAGAATAATAGTATAAAAAAGAAATGAGAATAAGCATAAATTTGAGTTGAGAAGAGGGACATGTATATCAGTTGCCCGTCGATGAACATAAATCATAGTTTTTTAGCATTTGAGTGATGCTTGTTTTGAAAATTATTGGAGTAAGGAGATTTTAGCTAAAACATTTAGCTCGCTGGTTTTGGAGTGAAAATGGGGCAAATATTTGTATACAAATGCGTAGCTCTAGGAGACTTCAAGAAGTCTCTCAAATTAAAGTCGTGATGGATGGGAATAGTTTAACGTCATATCGAACGTGGGTCAGTTTAGTATCATTGCGGAAGTGGGTTAGTTTTGTGTCATTACGAACGAGGATAGTTTAACTTCATTGCGGATGAGGATAGTTTAACATCGCCATGGAAGAGGATAGTTTAATTTCTGGAAAATAGGGTTATGATCGTTTACTAATCGTTTGCATGGATAAACATCTTTTTTGTTGGGCGTTTAAAGTGTATACGTGATCTGTTTGTATAGAAAGACACGTAATCTCTTTTCATTGTGATTTACAGTTATCTTATTTTACTCTTTCATTGATCGATGCATTCTTCCCAATCAACTAACATCCACATCCTAAGTCTTGAACCCAACTTTAAATACGGATACGTATGCCTATTAAATCTTATTTCCTTCCTTGCTTACCCCATCTCTAGGAGCATCGCATTCGATTCCATTACAAGGGAGATCATAATGGGCATGTTTTCGTATTCCACGCATTGTTCATTTATGTCATGTTGCAGACTTCACAACTTGACACCAATTCACAGACTTTGATTCATAGACTTGATTTACAAACTTCATAAATGTTGTATAACTGATATGATATGCTTGATATGGTATGGTATGCTTCACATATGTTTTATGGTATGCTTCACAGATGTATGCTTTACAGATGTTGTATAACTTCAAAGACTTGATTCACAGACTTCAATTTTCATGTTATGCTTGGATTCATTGATTCACATACTTGGATAATTGATATGATAACTAGACAGTATCAGATATGATAATCGATTCAGATACTTGATTCATTGATTCACAGATTTGATAATTGATTCATTGATTCACATACTTGTATAACTGATATGATAATTCTCATGGAAATAATTCAAATTTTAGACAGTATCAGTATCTGATATTAGATTGATTCACATGCTTCACAGATATTGGACAGTATCAGATATCTTGTATTTAATTGGAAGATATTGGACAGTATCAGATTGCTTCACATGCTTGATAACTGATTGCTAACTGATAACTGATTGTATTTGTATTTGCATCGCATGCTTGATAACTGATTGATTGGTAACTGATAACTGTTTGATAACTGATTCACAAGTAAATTGTATTTGTATCATAGTTATCAATTTGATTCACATATGAATTCACAGATTGTCTTTATATCAGATATCAATTTTGGACAGTATCAGATAACTGATTGACAATTGATTGTATTTGATAACTGATTTTTGTATTCACAGATGTTGAATACAATATTGATTCATAGATGTGTCATATCAATTTACTTGAATAATTCACTTGATTGTGTCATATCAATATCGTATTCACAAATGTTGTATTTAGTTGAATAATTCACTTTATTCACTTATGATTCACTTGTTTATTGATTCACTTATATTCAGATATCAGAGTTGTATAACTGATTTATTGATTCGCTTGATTCAATTTTGATTTATTAATTCATTTGATTCACAAAACAGAGTTGAATAACTGATCATTTTTTATGTTTCTTAGGGATGGCCCAAAACAGATTTAACATTCCATTCCACGCTCCAAAACCTACTGCTCCGATCAACATCGAGACACCTCCTGCTCACGTTGTCCATAATCATTATCTTTTTCATCCAAACCACTATCCTCGTTCTCTAATTCTTAAACTTGATTGTCACTATCTTCGCAGTTCTGGTACGTATGATTAGGAGGGTAAGAACCAACACTTGAGGTGATTGAATCACCATGATAATTAGATTTATTTGATTTATGATATTAGTTTTTTTCTTTCTCACTGACTTTGTTATTTTTCAGTAATGAATCAATACTTTCATCCACTAGAACATGCCCATAGGTTTGGACATTTGAATCAAAGGTAAATTTATTTCTCTTGCTCAAGATCAACTGTTCATCACTTTTATCTCAACTCTGACCCTGAATTTGGGGTCTTCTCTACTTTGTCTTGTTCTGGAGACTCAATAGTTTGCAGGGGTTTTGGACTCATCTCTGACACTGAACTAAATGGAGATATTCAATTAGTATTAATAATGTTTGGTTGTGTTTATGGAGAGGAATATAGACAAGTAGTTAAAAATTTGATCATTTTATTAGATTCTTAGTATGTTATGAATCTTGTACATTCTAAAGTATATGCTTATGCTGGTTCATGTGCTTGATTCCCAATCTTTAAATCACATGTAAGTTTTATTTCCTAGTTGGGGGCCCAAAACAGCCTACGCACACACACACATTTACGCACACCATAAAATGCTAAATAATTATCGAGAGGCATGAATATTAATTTATTTTTCCTTATTAAGAATCATCTACATATATACTCAAGCCATATGGTTCCTTTCTAATAGGGAGGATCTAGAAAAATTGTTTACGGGCATGCTTGCAATATTCACGGGGTAGGCGATGATCTCTCAGGGGGCGTACGCAAGTGGATATGTTTTTATAATGCCTTCAGAATTAGAGACACTCGGTCTCGTGGTTTTGGAGGCCATGTCATCAGGTCTTCCTGTGGTGTATGCTCGCCACTAAAACTGGAGCTTTGTTATTCAAAATGAGAATTTGCAACTGACTCTTGATATCACACGGATGTGTATTATAGACGTAAATGAATGTATCGATCCATAACAACAGTTCAGTGCTCACTGCCACGCCCCCCTTGCATCATCCCCTTCCAGGGTGCATATTAGAGCTGTTGTTGATACATTTAGACCATAAGGTATCTACCTCTTTTTTAGAGTTACGTTGTCTCTTTATTTTTAATACTGGAGAATTTTATTTTAGTTTGAATTATATGTTTGATTTAGAAGTTAAATTAAATGTTTCATTTATTATGATTCATGTATTAATAAGTTGTATTCACGTTACGGGGTGCATGTGGTATTACTAATGTTTTTATTAGTATGGGTTGAAGGGACTGATTTAAGTCATTGAAGTTGATCTTTTTTAGAATGTTGTTATGAAACTTATATGTTCTTACCAATAAGGGTCAAGCATTCTAGGTACTTTTATAAACCATATTAGGTAATTTTATAAACCATATCAGGGACTGGGTGAAAAAACTTGTACTGATATTGAAGAAAAACAAACAAATACAGTTGCACCAGTTAATGAAATCGTTGGTGGCGATATTGCTATTGTCTTTGTTTTAGAGGATGTCAAGTTGGACTTTAGTACAAGTAACTGAACTTTTTAACAGGTACGGTTAAGAGTTATTGTACTTTAGTACTCAACTATACTCTGTTTTATAGTTGAGAGTTGTTGCTTAGGTTTTTTACTTTTTAACAGGTATGGTTAAGAAGTATGCGCCAAAATTCTGTTAACAGGTATGGTTAGTACTCTATTCAATTTTTTTCCTGTGTTTCCCTATATTTTTCTATTAGTTATTGATGTCAACATAATTTTTTTAATGTAAATTATTTATAGTTTAACCATAACTCTTTTATTTTCTGATTTCATGTACTTGAACCTCCCTGTTATTGGGGAAGGCACATTGACTTCGAGATATTAGAGGGTGACTAAGAAAGAACCAGAGAACTTGAAGGTGTCTATTAGTTATGTAAAGTTTGAAGCATCTTATATGGAAGAAGAATCTCTTCATGAACAGAAGTTGTAATACTCTTGAGTGTGCCGGAAGGATTTTTGATACTGCAATTAACTACTTCAGAACTACTGCTCCTGATCTGAACGAGGGAAGAGCTATGATACATGAGGAGTGGATGCATTAGAGAGAAATTTTGGATAACTCGGAGATGTGAATTTAGTTTGAGTGAAGCAACCGATGTTACATGATCATGACATTTCATATCATCGAAGTGTTGTGTCATTATTTTTTTTAGTTTATTTTTTATTCTATGTTCATTTTGTACTTGGCGCCCAATAAGGGTTTGTTTGATGTTAAATTAAGTTTAAACAAGTTTGTGTGTACCGAATATTTGGAATCTCAGAAATATAAATGAAATGTTGTCGAATTTTTTAGACTTGTTATCATGATATTTATTTTACTTCCATTTTTTCATCATTTTGTAAAAATATAAAGATATTTGTAATAGTTCTTATCACATTTAACAAATTCAATTTTGTAACTGCTAATAGCAGTCACAAATTTATCATTCCTATTAATTTTATAACTGCTAACAGCAATCACGAATATAAGATTCGTAACTGCTGTCAGTAGTCATGAATATAAGATTCGTAATTGCTGTCAGCAGTTACGAATCTAATAATCGTGACTGCTAACAGAAGTTACACATTGGGGTCACCAGTCATAACCCCATAGGGGTTATAAAAATTTGTGACTGCTGTTAGGAGTTATAATTTTTCTTTTGTCACCCCCAAAATTATGACGGTAAATAGCAGTTATAAAGGCCATTTGTGACTGCTGGCAGCACTCAAAAATCTCTCATTTTGGTGTAGTGGGGCTGTGATCCAATTAAGGTCAAATTTGAAGGGAGGCACAGGCATATCAAGAACTCCGGGTTCATAATAATCCCACAAGAAATTACCTTGATCCAGTTTCAGTTTATATAAGGCATTCAATCACCCCTGCTTATATCCTTCGTTGTTCGACTGCTGCAAGCGAGCATCAAGATGATACAGAGCTTCATTATACCCAGCCATCAAAAATTCCCTGGGCTGTTTATGAAATTGATAAGTTAATCTCTCAAGTTGCTCGTGGAGCTTTTTCATAAGAATTTCTTTACTTTCCAGAGAAGAACTCTGATTGGAGAGTTGGTCGGTGAAACTTTGAATATTCTTAGACATGTCTGCCAAAGCCTGATTCTTCGCCATCAATTGAACGGCTTGATTCTCTAAAGCCAATTGAGTTCTCATTTCATCAATAGTAACCCGGCCAGCCCTTGCTCGTCCATGAGAAGAAGATCTTGCTTTGCCACGAGCAGGTGTGGAAGGTCCTGTTCGTTTCAAAGTTTCTAACTCATCCCGTAAGTTAGCATTTTATACTTCCAAAAAGGAAAAACCATCATCATTAATGGGGACCAAGGCTCCCGAAGAAGAAGAGGCTGCAGATTTGAGCTGTTTTATTTCCTCCTGCAACACGATATTTTCTTACTCCAGCAAATTGGCAATATGTTTGTGCTCTTCAATCTCAAGATTTAACACACTTTCCTTTTTCTCATGAGCTGAAATGTATTTGTCATATCCCTTGTCAGCACTCAATTGCGATACTTTTTCTCATAACCTTATTGCAAAAGTGTAGTGGATTCCTTGTACTGCTTTTGAAATTCCTCGATCGTTCCTTGAAGATCTTCAATCATTTTGTAATAAGCCACGTTGTTGGCTACAGCACGATCAAGTAGGTACTTCAAGTACTGGTAAGCATCAACTACTCGTTCTGAAGCACCTGATCTGAGGATGTCAATTATCTGGGCCTTAGTAAGATCTGCATGACCAGCTTTAAAATAGTCATTGCACTTCTTCACCAACTCTGTATCATTAGCTGATAAGAGTTCCATCCTGGCCATAAAACTAGCAAAGAGAAGATGAAAAAACAAAATAAAAAATGATACAAACAAAGCAAGTAAGAGAGAAATTCCATACGAATAGCAAAAGTTCAATTTGTATTCATCATGACAAAGGAAAGCAGAAATCAGGTTTACATCCAAGAAAATAAAGAAACAAAAGACCCGAATAACTTTATACCTTCTCCTTATTTCCTACGACTTCTTCGGAGGGTTTGGTTGAAGGGGTCGGTTGCTCGGAGAGTAGGGGCAGTTGCTCGGTAGATGTGCTTGCTAGTTGGACTTGCTAGGAGGGTTGAATAATAGCAACAATAGGGACCTGCTCTCCTATCATCATGGAAGACTCATCTGAAGTAGCTTCATCTTCTTCTTCTTTTTCTTCTCCAGGAGAGGGAGGATGGCCATGAGTATGCTCCTGGAACAAATCAGAATTTTTAGCAACCTTCAATTTCTTCAAGGCTTGTACCCATCCATCCCTAAAATATTTAACACTGGCATACTCCATTTGATAAGACATAACATCTAGGCCCTTATTCCAACCCTTATCCCAACCAGCACTGAAAGATTTTTTAACAGCAACTTTCCTTTTTTCTCTCTCCGAGGAAGTCCTTTCCCTAAGGAGCTCTTCGACAGACTTCAGTTTTTCTTCCACCTCTGTCTTATGTCTCTCAACATCTTGAATCTTAGTAATAATTTTTCTCAGAAGATTTAAGCTTGATCTCAAGCTCCTTGTTACCTTGTTTGGCATCCTTTAATTTCCTCTCCAACTCTTTGGAGGCAGTCACATCTTGATCTCTATTTAGTTCAACAGACTTGAATTTCTTCTCCGAAGCATCTTTGTCTTCCTCGTACTCCTGATGAGATTCCTTCAAAGATCGAGTTAATCCAGCAAAAGCTTCTTCTACCCTAACCGAGGAGGTGGAAGACCTGATGGCTTCATCTTTCTTCAAAATGCTGTTGAAACACGTCACAAGCTGAAAAAAGGAAGAATTTTAAGTCAATATATGAACATAATACTAGAAAACAAAGGGCTCGAGCTAACGATACTTACTGACGTAATGTGTTGAGCAGCCAGAGTAGTAATTCTCTCACGAGAAAAGGTATCTTCAATGCCTTAGAATTCTGGGATAGTCCAAGGTGTGATCAAGCCCATAGCAGAGCTCAGAGGAGTAAGAGTTGGAGCATCACCTTCAACATTGGAAGGTTGAGAGATAGATTCAATAGGTCTCTCAGTAGAACTTCTTCTCAGTCTCCTCAGAGGAGCATGAGCACTTTTAATTAAAGGTACTATCTCAATTGGTGAGATGACAACAGTCTCACTTGAAGGTGCTATCTCTTTTGGAGGAACATGAGGCTTCTTACCAGCTTCCTTAGCAGCAGTAGAGGGGGGTACATCTATATTCTTTATCCCTTCATCTGGGACATCTTGTTCATTCTTCTTTGCCTCTTTAGTGGCAAAGCCAGACTTGTTAAAAAATGCAGGAGCTTTCCTCTTCTTCATCAGATCAATAATAGGAGTACTTAAGTCAGAAGAAGAACCTTCCACACTAGTTTTAGAGGTTGGTATATGATCAAGATCAACCACCACAGGACGAGCAATGAAAGATGAAGTGGAGCTTCTATATCGTAACAAATAAGAAGCCGATCAACAATTGATTGATGCAAGCCCCAGATAAGTTTTAAATGTTTTATATTAACATCAGTCTCTTTTGGAGGTTTCCTTTTACTGTCAATTATAACAAACAAAATTAATGTAAAATATCAAAATATTGGCAAAACTCCAAACACAGGGGATTTGGCAGGAAAGAAAAGCCAGACTCAACTACAAAAAGACTTGGGAACCAGTGTCCGTCAGCCAAAGAAAATAAATCAGAATGACAAAAAAGTTCTTCCAAAATAACCCACGAAGGGATTGAAAACTCAGATCAAAATTTATCCAACGATTCAACAAGATAAACCATGGTGAAAAAGTAAATAAAGAAGAAGGAAGAAAATCTTACAGAAGAAAAAGAGATCGGTTAACAACAGATGGATGGAAAGAACAAAAGCACACGATAAAGAGAGAGTGAAAAGTTCAGAGATACAGTTTGAAAAGTGGAAGACGATAGGATTTATATCGCACTTAAATACTTTACCTCGAGAATAGAGAAAAGCAATGATTACAAGGGAAGACGTTTGCATTTTCGGCGGCTAAAAGAAGAAAGAGACACAAATATCGAAGTGATTGTAAAACTTCAAAATATTTATGAAACTTGATATTATGCGCTCAAAAAAGGAATTATATACAATGAAAATCTTCCTAAAATTCATGAAGACCAGTAATCCAAGCAGTTTTCAAACAAAATGTTCCACACTCTCCTTCAACCTCAACTGTGAAACATTGGGGGCTTCTGTTGATACCAAATTTAGTCTGCTGCATTGGACCAATCACTTGAAGACATGTGTCAACCTATGTGAAAAATACAAATACTTTCAATGAGCAGCATATTGTCACCGAGCTACTCAGGCGCTCCAAGCAACTTAAGCGACCCGAGCTACTTAGTATGCAGAGTAACTCAAAGTGTGAAAACCAAAAGACAACTACGCATTAAATGCGCAATATTATCGTACAGATGTATATGCCTACTAGATAACAGCGCATTATCCTTTCATATGTACAACCTCAATGCTATAAATACATTGTAACCTCCTCATAAGAAGGGGACTGGGGATCTCTTGAAAAACCTGTTGATACCAAAATTAATATGCTGATGTGGACGAATAGTATGAAGACACGTGTCAATCTACGTGGCACAATAACAGCGAGGAAGATCATTTACTGAACAACCATGGTTGGTACCGAGCAACGAGAATACACCGAGGAGCTCTATCATGCCGAGGAACTCCATCCGAGGAACTCCATCATCCCGAGATACTCTAAGCACTCCGAGGAACTCTTGATCAACGAGCAACTAAGGCGGTCCGAACTGCACCTCGGCCGTGTCATCAATTATCAGACGGACAACTGTTCAACTATTCATTAGATTCTTGACGCACACGCTGCATTAAATGTATTACCCATTCATATGTATATCATTTAACGTATTGGACCTTTCATGTACAGCCTTGAGGCTATAAATACCTTGTATCAATCCCATTCAAAGGGACCGGAATTTCTTGAGAGAACTGGTAATCAAGAATTCCACAAACACTCAGCAATAACATAACAGTGGACGTAGGCTTTTTTCTTATAGCTGAACCACTTTAAAAATCTTTGTCTTATTTATTTATCTGTGATTGAATAATTAGAGCGATCTAGTTTTTTACATCAACAGATTGGCGCCGTCTGTGGGAAACGACTGTTGTTATCGTTTTTCATAAAAATCATTTATCACCAATGGCAGATAATCCAGAATCCAGTAATCGAAATGCTGGAAATACTGGAAATCTTCCAAATCCATCTGCATCTCCAGATCTGGCCGGAATTATGACGAATCTGGCTCAGGGACAAACCGCCATGCAAGAATCTATGAGGCAACTCCTTCAAACTCTTCAAGGCGGTGTACCTACTCATTCAGGGCAAAGGACTGATCATGGGCAATCACGATCCAGACGTATTGGGTCATATCGCAATGGGGAATCCAATGATTCTTCTTATCAACCTGGGCGAACTTCATCAATACGGGCTACGGATACAGATCAACATATCTCTCTTTCTCCGGAGAGAACTAGCGCTTTAGAAAGATTAAGCAGGGTGTCTCCTTTCAGTCGGTTAGGACCAAGGAGGAACATGAGTCCACCTAGGGCTCCATCAGGAAGTTTTCGACCACCACCAGGTTTGAGAGAAGGATCTGCACAATCACGACCAATTACTCGTCGAGATAAATCTCAGGAAGCTATGTCAGAGCAATCAGTTGCTCGGACTAAGCGGCCCGAGGAAGGAAATGAAGCATGGAAAGGTTCCATTCAACGATTGGAGGATAGACTGGGAGAAATGGCTAAAGCGAGGAACCCCTTACAGAGAACTTTTGTTCAAGGGACACCTTTTGTGCAAGCCATTGTGGATTTCCCTACACCGTCGAAATTCAAAGCACCTGTAGTGACCCCCAAGTACGATGGAAAGACGGATCCCGTACTTCATATAGAACAATACCAAGCTGCTGCAGATATCTACGCTGTCCCCGACGAGATGAGGTGTAGAGCATTCTCGGGAACTCTTACCGGATCTGCACAGATATGGTACAATAATCTTCCTCGGGGTAAGATTTCAACTTTTGTTCAGTTAGCCGAGCTGTTTATTGGCAATTTTTGTTTTGGAGCAAAGCCGGTAAAGCGAGTAGCGCATTTGCTAAGTGTTAGACAAAAATCAGGAGAAAGTACTAGAGATTACATAACTCGTTTCAATAACGAAAAGTTGGAAGTCATAGATTATGAAGAAAAGACAGCAATCACTGCTTTGATGAGTGGTTTGCTGCCTAACAAGCTATACTATACTCTGGCCAAAGATCCGCCTAAAAATATGTCGGAATTGATGGCAAAGGCGGCCAAAATCATGAATGCCGAGGAGGCTATGACTGCGAAGAAGAATATGGATAAAGAAGTTAAATTGGAGGTCGACAACTCTAAGAAGAAAGATCAGAAAGGTAATGGTGGTGACAAACATTCCAGGAATAACAGGATAAAGTTGGAAGCCCTAAAGAAGTATGATAATTATACTCCATTGAAAATGGGTATTAATCATGTTTTAGAAGAGATCAGGAATAACGAGGAAATCAAATGGCCAGAGAAACTGAAAACAGATCCTGACATGAGGAATAAGGCCAAATATTGCGAGTTTCACAAAGATCATGGCCATATGACCAAAAATTGTATAGCCCTTCAGAACGAGATTGAAACACTCATTCGAAGAGGAAAATTATCAAAGTATGTAGATCGCAGAGGTGAAAGGACAAATGAGGACAGAATTAGAAAGAGATCTAGATCTCCTCGTCGTGCAGAGGAGAAAAAGAGGGACCATGAAGAGGATCCAGATGATGACCCCGATCTTCCCAAGAAGCCAAGAAAACCTGAACGAGAGGTATTTTCCATACGTTTTGGATCATTTCATTGTAACGTTATTACAGGGGGAGATGCAGGAGGAGGAGACCTTACTGCAGAAAGAAAAGCTTATCTCGGAGAGGCTCAAGCTTGCTCATATATTCAGCGAATAAACCTGGCCGAGGATGATCGTCCGAGGAAGGTAAACAAAGAGAAGCTAGTAATTGGTTTTTCAAAAAACGACCTGGCAGGTGTTCTTTACCCTCATGATGATCCTTTGGTGATCAAAATGAGAATGAAGGACGTGATCATTTCAAGGGTGTTGGTAGACAATGGTAGTTCGGCAGACATCATGTACTATTCATGCTTTGATAGCCTGAATTTGAAATTATCTCAATTGGAACCTTATCACAGACCCCTTCTGGGTTTTGCTGGCGAGAAAGTTTTTCCACTTGGGACGATCAAGTTGGATATATTCATTGGAACCTGGCCTGTTTGTCGAACAGAAAGAATACGATTCTTTGTGATGGATAAGAATGTGCAATCGGCCTACAACATCATCATGGGAAGAGTTGGATTGAAGAAGTTCGAAGCCGTTCCTTCTACAGTACATCAATGTTTGAAATTCCCAACAAATTTTGGAGTTGGAGTGGTGAAAGGTGATCAAAAAGTAGCTCGGGAATGCTATTATTCGTCGGCCGAACAAGAAGAACTAGAAGGATCGATGAAAAAGACTACTACTTATCAAGTGGATGAATGTACATAAATTGAAACTCTTGATCCTAGAGATGAGTCCCAACTTGTGAAAGGGCAAGTGGTAGAATCTACAAAAAATGTTATTCTGGACGACGAGCATCCTGAACGAATAACCCAGATAGGTTCATCGTTGGATATGTCAATAAAAGAGGAGTTGATAACTTTCTTGAAGAATAGGAAAAATACTTTTGCTTGGAATCATGAAGACATGCCAGGAATAGATCCAAACTTCTTATGTCATGAACTCAATGTGAATAAGGAGATTAAACCTGTAAAGCAGAGAAGAAGGGTGTTTAGTCCCGAGAAGAATCAAGCCATACAAGAGGAAGTCGAGAAACTCCAGAAAGCCCAATTCATTGAAGATGTAAAATATCCAGATTGGTTGGCAAATGTGGTAATGGTAAAGAAGAAAAACAACAAATGGAGAATGTGTGTCGATTTCACCGATCTCAATAAGGCATGCCCCAAGGATCATTTTCCATTGCCCAGAATTGATCAACTGGTGGATGCTACCTCGGGACACGAGCTACTCAGCTTCATGGATGCTTACTCTGGCTACAACCAGATCAAAATGAAACCTGAAGACAGGGAAAGTACTTCTTTTATTACCCCTAGGGGAACTTATTGTTATAATGTTATGCCTTTTGGTTTAAAAAATGCAGGTGCAACATATCAGCGGTTGATGAACAAGGTTTTTACCGAACAAATCAGCCGCAACATGGAGGTCTATGTCGATGACATGCTCACTAAAAGCAAGAAAGCCGCTGATCATTTGGTTGACTTGAGTCAAACTTTTGATCAATTGGATAAATACCAAATGAAGCTTAACCCGACGAAGTGCATCTTTGGAGTACGAGAAGGAATGTTCCTCGGATACATCGTCAATCAGCGAGGTATTGAGGCAAATCCAGATAAGATCAAAGCTCTTCTAGGGCTGCGATCTCCGACGACGAAGAAAGAAGTGCAGAGTCTTACCGGACGAGTTGCAGCGCTCAACAGATTTGTATCTCGAGCAACTGATAAATGCATACCATTCTTCAAAACACTTCGAAAAACCTTTGAATGGAATGAGGAATGTGAAAAAGCTTTTCAAGACTTGAAGAAATACTTGGGAGCACCTCCACTGTTGTCCAGACCAATAACAGGAGAAAAGTTGTATTTGTATTTGGCAGTATCAGAGAACGCAGTCAGTTCAGCGTTGATCAGATTGGAGAATGGAGTCCAGAAGCCAATTTATTACACAAGTAAGGCTTTCCGAGGTGCAGAAATCAGGTACCCAAGGCTAGAAAAATTGGCATTGGCACTAATTGAAGCAAGTAGAAGAATGAGGCCATATTTCCAAGCCCATACCATCATCGTTTATACTGATATGCCATTGAGACAAGCCCTCCATAAGCCAGAAAAATCAGGGAGACTGATGTACTGGGCAGTAGAACTTGGTGAATATGATATTGTGTATGAGCCCAGATCATCATTCAAGGGGCAAGCTGTAGCAGATTTTATAGCAGAGTTCACGTACCCTGATACCCCCGAGGAGCAAAAGGTGCCTGCTGATCTACCTGTGGACGATACAGGATCAACAGAAACATCTGCTGATCTACATGTGGACGATACAGGATCAACAGAAACATTTGCTGACCTACCTGTGGACGATACAGGATCAGCAGAAATAGGTCCAAACCAGCCAAGGTTGGTAAAAGGACTTGTGGATGTAGAGAAATCATTATATTCAAACTCAGACCAACCACGGTTGGTAAAAGGGTACGAGCAGATGACTGACGAGGAGCGAAAGATACCGGGGAATGATGGAAGAAAACAGCAGATATTTTATCGAGGAACTCTGACAGATAAGAAATTTGAAGACGAGGTACCTACATGGAGATTATATGTAGATGGATCATCCTGCACAGCTGGTTGTGGAGCAGGAATTGTTTTGATCACTCCAGACGAGATTGACATGGAATATGCTTTGCGATTCCAATTCAAAGCCTCTAACAATGAAGCGGAGTATGAGGCCATGATAGCAGGTCTTAATCTAGCAAAGACTATGGAAGCACAACAAGTGATGGTATTCAGTGATTCTCAATTAATTGTGTATCAGATGATGGGAATATATACGGTTAAAGGAGATTTAATGATCAAATATCATGCAAAGGTGATGAAATTGTTGACAGAATTTGAGGCCATTCAATTGGTGAGAATACCGAGGATGGAGAATGTACAAGCAGACGCACTGGCCCGACTAGCATCAGCTACTCGTACCGAGATGTGAAGAACCATACCGATTGAAGTATTAGAAGGTCGGAGCATAGATGAAGATCTGACAACGAATGTGATTACCCTTGATTTAGGACCATCTTGGATGGATCCAATCAGGAAATATGTTGAAGAGGGTGAATTGCCGGAGGACAAACTCGCTGCCAAGAAACTGAAGTATAAAGCTGCTCGGTATGTATTAACTAATGGTATTTTGTATAGACGAGGAATTATGGCAGGTTTGCAGAGATGTGTACATCCCACCGAGGTGAAAGAATTGATTGAAGAAATCCATGAAGGATCTTGTGGAGCTCATGTAGCAGGTCGAACACTTTTACAAAGAGTGATGACACAGGGATATTACTGGCCGACAATGAGGGCTGATTGTATAGCCTATGCCAAGAAATGTGACAAGTGCCAACGTTTTTCCTCCATCCGACGAACTCCACAAGCATTGCTAACACCAATAACTTCCCCTTGGCCATTTGCCATGTGGGGAATTGATTTGGTTGGACCACTGCCGACCACCCGAGGAAGATTCAAGTATCTCGTAGTTGCAGTGGACTATTTTACTAAGTGGGTGGAAGCTGAGCCTCTTATCAATATGACGTACGAGAAGGTATACCAGTTTGTATGGAAGAATATCATTTGTCGATATGGTCTCCCTCATGCTTTCATCACAGATCATGGAACACAATTTGATAATGAAGAATTTGCTGCCTATTGTCATCAGTCGAACGTTTTAAAGTTTCATTCAGCACCAGGCCATCCCCAAAGCAATGGACAGACTGAAGTGACGAACAGAACATTACTAAACGGGTTAAAAAAGAGGCTAAGTGAAGCTAAAGCAAATTGGATTAATGAGCTCCAATCAGTATTATGGGCCTACCGAACAACTCCCCGAGCAGCAACTGGAGAATCACCATATATGTTATAATTTGGAAGTGAGGCTGTGATACCGGCCGAGTTGGGTCTCCCAATGCATAGAGTGCTGAATTTCAACTCTCCGATCAGTGACTTGATGAGAAGAATGGATTTGGATATGCTCGAAGAAGTAAGAGAGGAGGCAGCCATTAGGAATGCTGCTTATCAACAACGAACAGCTCTGTTCTACAACAAAAGGGTGAAGAAATGCGATTTGAAGGAGGGTGATTATGTGCTGAAGAAAGTCATTCAGAAACAGAATAAACTGGAAGCAAACTGGCATGGACCTTACCGAGTTACAGAGGTTGTTCGACCTGGAACCTACAGAATAGCAACTCTAGAAGGAGAAGAATTTCAGAATGCATGGAATGCTGAACACCTGCGAAAGTATTATCAGTAATGTAAAATGTAAAGTATTTCCTTCATTATGAATAAAACGAGGATGGTTCACCATTTTCTTCCTGTTGAAAGTTTTTCGGGGAATATTAGTGTTGAACACTACACTGCTTGATAACAAGAAGAAGACTGCTCTACGGAGCCATGCTCTACGGAGCCAAGCTCTACGGAGCCATGCTCTACGGAGCCATGCTCTACGGAGCCAAGCTCTACGGAGCAAAAGTGCTATAAGTAGCCAACCTCCTTTGGTTAGGAGGACATGCTCTACGGAGCCAAGCTCTACGGAGCAAAAGTGCTATAAGTAGCCAACCTCCTTTGGTTAGGAGGACAAGCTCTACGGAGCGCTCTACGGAGCAAAAGTGCTATAAGTAGCCAACCTCCTTTGGTTAGGAGGACAAGCTCTACGGAGCGCTCTACGGAGCAAAAGTGCTATAAGTAGCCAACTTCCTTTGGTTAGGAGGACATGCTCCAAGGAGCCAAAAAGTTCGAAAGAACCCTACTACTCCTTTGATTAGGAGGTGTATACCAGCATGATCAACTACGGTTGGTAAGATTTTATATACTCTCGCATTACAGCTTATGTTGGTCGGGAGGTAACATTATTACAAAAAGTTCTTTAAAGAACAAAATATTCCAAACTGTACCAAGTATGGTTGGTCGGGGATAAAAACCCACTAACTGTAGTTGGTCGACGAGAACAAAAGTGTTGACCTTAGTTGGTCGGACGCATGTTTATATTTGAAATTGAACCAAGTATGGCTGGTCGGGGATAGAAACCCATCAACTGTGGTTGGTCGACAAACATTATTTATCCACCTTGGTTGGTTGGAAACAATTTTGAACAATTTATGCTTATTATAAATTCTAAGTTGATTGATGAACCATATAATTTGCAAACAGAAAAATAGCTATTGGCAAAACAGAAAATGAAATTCTTTCATTAAGATAAAAATGTATTACATGTTACATGTATGTGCTAACTATTACATTAAAGATTCCTACTCTATTGGTTTCTTTCCTTTATCTTTTGAGACAGGTTCCTCGCCAGCAGGAGGATCCTCTAGACAAAGAGGAGAATTAATAAAGTTCATGTCCTTCAGCATTCTGACATTCATTATTGTAGGAGTGTCCAACAGGTGCTCAGGACGAGATACTTCAACTTGAGAATGAAGGTTATAATCACCAAGATATTTAGAGATCAAACTCCGAGGAATGGAACGAGCAGGAATCCATGCCATATCCAATTTATAGGGAGGAACAGGCAAGTCTAGCAATCCAGGAGCATGATAATCCCATAAATAATGACCTCGTTCCAATTTTAATACACCCAGGGCGTTCAACCATCCCTGCTTATAACCTTCGTTGTTAGCATTTTCAAGGCGATCATCCAAATGATAAAGAGCTTCATTATAGCCTGCATTCCAGAACTCCCGAGGCTGTTTATGGAATTGGAAAGTTAATCTATCTACTTGCTCGAGAAAGTTCTTGATAAGAGCATCTTTATTATTCAGATCAGACTTCATCGCAGCCAATTGATCCTCTAAAGATAAATTTTTCTTAGACAAATCAGACAGAGAACGATCCTTAACATTCAATTGGAATGCTTGAGTTTCCAGAGTAGATTGGGTGCGAGATTCTTCAACACTACGGCTAAGAACTCTTGATCGGCTCCGAGAAGCAACTGGAGAATTTTGCTCCTCGACGATTCTTCCTCGTCCCCGAGCAGTCACGGGAATAATAAACTTTTTCAAGTCATCCAACTCTTGCCTTAGTTTGGCGTTTTCAACCTCTAGAAACGAAAAACCTTCATCAGTAACTGGTACTAATGCAGTGGAAGAGGAGGCAACGGATTCATATTGAGCCAATCTTTTCTGCAGACTATTATTTTCTTGTTCCAGGATCTCGGCAATTTGTCGGCAGGCTTCAACTTCACCTTTTAGGGTCCTTTCCCTAATGTCATATGCAGCAATGATCTTTTTATGACCTGTATCGGAGGAAAGTTGTTGATATCTATTTTCATATTCCTCGTGTAATGAAGCCATCGATTCATTGTGCTGGCCTTGGAGATCCTCTAAGGAACAATGCAGCTCTTCAATCAAGTCATAATAAGCGACATTGTTAGCTACAGCTCGGTCGAGTAAATCTTTCAAGTATCGATAAGCCTCAATTGCCTGTTCTGAAGCATCACGACCAAGAATGTCAGCAATTTCAGAAGAACTAAGGTCTGTATGACCAGCCCTATAGTATTGGTGACATTGCTGCATCAGCTCGGTATCATGAGAAGAGATTAGTTCCATTCTAGCAACAAACTAAAGACAAGAAAAAGACAACAATCAACAAAGAATCATCAATAACAGCGATGAGTAAAGAAGTATTTTATTAGATCATAAAAGGATTACATTGTTGGATTACAAATGATAAAAGATAGAAATGATACCGAACAACTTCACACCTTTTCCTTGTCTCCCAAGACTTTCTCGGGAGGCTGGGACGAGGAGCTCGGTTGCTCGGTGATAACAACAGCTTGATCGGCAGAAATCTTCTCGGCAGGAGGAGGCATAGAAGAAATATCCTCAATGACAGAGGGTTGAGAAGCAGAGATTGGGACATCCACAGCCATGGAAGATTCATCTGAAGCAGGTTCATCTTCTTCTTCTTCCACAATTGGTGGAGGAGGACCAGGGAGATGCCGTTGGAATAGCTCAGAATTGTCTTGGATTTTTAGCTCTTGTAGAGCAGCTACCCAACCGTCATGGAAGTATTTCAACTCCCCATATTGGACTTGGGATGTCATAGAAGCAATCCCTTTATCCCATCCTTTTTCCCAACCAGCACTGAAATGTTTCCTAACTGCAGCTTTTCTTTTCAACTTCTCCGAGGAGAGTTTGACATCCAATTGTTCTTTCTGGATTTTGATGTCTCGCAAGATAGATAGTTCTTTTTCTGCATTCTTCAGTTGGTCATCGCATTTTTGCTGATTGACCTCTAAGCTTTTCACCTTCTCCTCCAAATTCTTGGAGGTTTCAGCCATCTTCATCTTATCAGCCTCAGCTGCAGCCAATTTTTTCTCCCAGGCAGATTTCTCCTCGACGTACTGCTGGCGAGATTCTTTCACAGATTGGGCTAAACCCAAGAGGGCATCGTCAACATCGGACGAGGAACTAGAAGCTTTAATAGCTTGATCTTTCTTCACGATGGTATTGAAACAGTTCACCAGCTGAAAGATAAGAAAAACAATAAAGTCAATACAAATGCAAGAAATCAAGAAAAAGAAAGAAAGACCAAAGGTATGAGAAATTTACTGAAGAAAGATGGCGAGCAGCTAAGGATGTCAGTGTATCCCTAGGAATCTTTTCATCAACCCCGAGAACCTCGGGTATAACTGAGCTCATTGAAGAGCTCGGAAGAATGATTTTTGAAACACTACTACCACCAGCGGGTAGAGAAGATGCAGTTCCAGCAAGATTAACCGAAGATGATTTCCTCAATCTCTTCAAAGGAGGGTCAGCAGCATCAACCAAGGAAGAAGTCTTGGTCGGAGATATTGTAATTACATCAGCACTAGCACTTTTCTTGCTCGGGGCCACTGGGGGCTTCTCGGCAACTTTGGAGGAACTAACATCTACTTTTTTAGTCCCCTCTGGGACATCAATTTTGCCTTTCTTTGCTCCAACAGCAGAAGAAATTTCACCAAATAGAGCAGGAGGAGCTCTTTTCTTGCCCATTCTCTGAGATAGGGGAATATGAGAATCTGAAGATGAACTTTCTGGTGTTGAGGCTGGTTCAACAGGGCGAGCAGTATAAGAGGTTGTGTAGCTCTTATACTGCAGCAAATATGATGCAGACCTAATATGCTCGTCTGCAATTGTCTTGTGCAAATTCCAGATAAGTTTTAAATGCTTGATATTCACTTCCGACTCTTTTGGAGTTTTTCTTTTGCTATCAGCTGCAAATAAATACATAAATCTCAGTCATACATTTTGTCAAACATGATGAAAACGCAATTTCATAAGTAAAATAAAATGAAAAATAAACCTATCCCATTGCCGTATGGGGGGCATCTGGGACCGTTGTATACTTCATTCCCAGATAAAGGCGCATGTTGCCAATTTTTTATGATCAACCCATGCTCAAAATAATCTCTATTTGAATCAGGGAGGTTAACTACAAGGGCTCTATTTAAAAACCTAGTTTTTAAATAATAAACATTATCTAAAGTGGCCCATTTATAGCAGTACATGATTTTTGGGATCCCTATACGAGTCCCATGAGTTAGATTTAACTTGTGCACCCCGTTAATTATTCTCCATGAATTGGGGGCTATTTTTGCAGGAACAAGATCAAAATATTGACAAAACTCAAGACATAATGGGTTTGGGGGAAAAGAAAAACCACATTCAGCAATGAAAAGACTGGGGAACCAATGTCCTTCAGCCAATCGAAAGTAATCTAAAGGCTCAGAAAGAACCTCTAGAGTTACCCAAGAAGGAATGGAAAAGTCAGAACGAAATTTCTCAGCAGATTCAACAATATAAACCATATTGAATAAAAGAGATGCAGAAGAAAGGAAGAAGATCTTACAGAAAGAAAGGAGATATGTTGACAACGAACGGAAACAATGATGAACACACAAGAGAGAGGAAGAGAATAGAAAACTTGAATGCAGAAAAATGGAAAGTGTAGACGACGGTATGGTTACCAAAGGAGTTTAAATACTTTGCATTGGGAAGCGGCGAAAGAAATGATTACTAAAAAGAAACTACTGAACTTCCGGCGGCTAAAAAGACAAAAGTTGCACGAAGATCGAAGCGCTTATAAAAAAGGCGGAAACTGCGAAATGAGAAGGAAATTTGAATACAATGCTCCTAAAACCCAGGAAGGTCATTTAATATTACCATATACCGAGAAAGAATGTCCCATACTCCTCAAAGTTCGAAATATGAAACATTGGGGGCTTCTGTTGATACCAAAATTAATATGCTGATGTGGACGAATAGTATGAAGACACGTGTCAATCTACGTGGCACAATAACAGCGAGGAAGATCATTTACTGAACAACCATGGTTGGTACCGAGCAACGAGAATACACCGAGGAGCTCTATCATGCCGAGGAACTCCATCCGAGGAACTCCATCATCCCGAGATACTCTAAGCACTCCGAGGAACTCTTGATCAACGAGCAACTAAGGCGGTCCGAACTGCACCTCGGCCGTGTCATCAATTATCAGACGGACAACTGTTCAACTATTCATTAGATTCTTGACGCACACGCTGCATTAAATGTATTACCCATTCATATGTATATCATTTAACGTATTGGACCTTTCATGTACAGCCTTGAGGCTATAAATACCTTGTATCAATCCCATTCAAAGGGACCGGAATTTCTTGAGAGAACTGGTAATCAAGAATTCCACAAACACTCAGCAATAACATAACAGTGGACGTAGGCTTTTTTCTTATAGCTGAACCACTTTAAAAATCTTTGTCTTATTTATTTATCTGTGATTGAATAATTAGAGCGATCTAGTTTTTTACATCAACAATCGGTATAGTCATTTTGAATTTCTAGTGATGCCTTTTGGAGTGACTAATCCTCCAGCGGTATTTATGGATCTTATGAATCGAGTAGTACATTCTTTTGTTGATTCATTTGTAATAGTTTTCATTGATGATATTATGATTTACTCATGTGATATGGTTGAAATTGAAAAGCATCTCAGAACTATTTTGAATGTGTTGAAAGATAAAAAGTTGCATGCCAAGTTTAACAAATGTGAATTTTGGCTATCACAAGTTGTATTTTTAGGCCATGTTATTTCTAGATATGGTATATGTGTTGATCCCAATAAAGTAGAAGCTATTGTAAAATGTGAAAGGCACTAGGTAATGAGTTTTCTGGGTTTGGATGGATATTATAGGAGGTTTATTAAGGGATTTTATTCGATTGCCTTACCGATGACTAAATTAACCCGGAAAGATGTTAAGTTTGAATGGAATTCTAACTGTGAAAATATTTTTGAAGAATTGAAAAAGAGGTTGGTAAGTTCACCTGTTCTTACTATTCCACATGGTGGAGATGGTTTTGTTATTTATACCGATGCTTCACATCAGGGGTTGGGTTGTGTTTTTATGCAGCATGGTAAGGTTATTACTTATTCTTATAGACAGTTACGTACACATGAATGTAGTTATCCTACACATGATTTGGAACTCGCTACTATTGTATTTGCTTAGAAATTGTGGCGTCATTATTTATATGGTGAGGTATGTGAATTTTTTATTGACCATAAAAGACTTAAGTATTTATTTACTTAAAAGGAATTGAATTTGAGGCAGATACGGTGGATGGAGTTAATTAAAGATTATGATTGTACTATTCACTACCATACGGGGAAGGCGAACATAGTTACAGATGCTTTGAGTAGAAAAGCTTCGGGCAGGTTATCTTGTATTTGATGTGATAGAGTTTCTCACATTATGGAGTTGATATTGATGGAAGTGGAATTTCAGTTAGCAGATGGGGATAGATTCTTTGCTCATGTAAGCGTGTGACCATTATTAGCCACTCTTATTCATGATTTGGAAAATCAAGATCCTTTTCTTAAGAAGAAACAACAAGATGTCCAAGATGGTAAGTCTAAAGAATTTTGTATTGTTAATAATGACACTTTATTGTTCAAGCAGTAGTTATGTGTTCCTAATGTGGGTGCATTGAAAGCGAAAATTTTAGATGAGGCTCCTAATTCCATTTATACTATGCATCCTAGTAATACTAAAATGTATAAGGATTTAAAGGAGCATTATTGGCGGAATAATATGAAGAAATAAATAATCGATTTTGTTGTTAGATGCCTTATATGTCAGCGTCAAAGTGGAGCATCAGAAACTTGCTGGTTTGCTTCAGCCATTGCCAATACCAGAATGAAAATAGGGTCATGTAACGATGGATTTAGTGGTTGGGATTCCTCGATCTCTGAAGGGATCAAATTCGATTTGGGTAGTGGTGGACAGATTGACTAAGTTAACTCATTTTCTAGGAGTCAAGACTATGTATACAGTCGATAGGTATGCTAGATTGTATGTTAATGAGATTATTCGATTGCATGGAAAACCTGTATCTATTATTTCAGATAGGGACCCTACTTTTACATCCAGATTTTGGGATAGTTTACAGTATGATATGGGTACTGACTTAAAGTTTAGTACAACTTTTCATCCTCAAACGGATGGGCAGTCTGAAGAACCATATAGATTTTGGACGATATGCTTAGAGCCTGTGTGCTTGATTTCAAAGGTAATTGGGATGAATATTTTCCTTCGATGGAATTCGCATAAAATAATAGTTTTTAATCTACTATTGGTATGGATCCATATGAAGCATTGTATGGCAGATGGTGTCGCACACCGGTATATTGGGGTGAAGTTGGTGAAAGGAAGATAAAGGGTCCAGAGTTGATTGACGTCGCCAATGAAAAAGTGAAGATTATTCAAGATATAATGAGAATAACTCAAAGAAGATAGAAAAGTTATACGATAAACGACAGAAAGATTTGGAATTCCAAAAACGGGATTATATGTGTTGATGTAAAAAACTAGATTATATCTAATTAATCAATCATAGATAAATAAGACAAAGGATTTTTCAAGTGGTTCAGCCTTGTGAGAATGGCCTACATCCACTGTTTTGTATTGCTGACTATTCTCCTTGAATCTTGATAATAGGTTTTGTTGATGTAAAAAACTAGATCGCTCTAATTATTCAATCACAGATAAATAAATAAGACAAAGATTTTTAAAGTGGTTCAGCTATAAGAAAAAAGCCTACGTCCACTGTTATGTTATTGCTGAGTGTTTGTGGAATTCTTGATTACCAGTTCTCTCAAGAAATTCCGGTCCCTTTGAATGGGATTGATACAAGGTATTTATAGCCTCAAGGCTGTACATGAAAGGTCCAATACATTAAATGATATACATATGAATGGGTAATACATTTAATGCAGCGTGTGCGTCAAGAATCTAATGAATAGTTGAACAGTTGTCCGTCTGATAATTGATGACACGGCCGAGGTGCAGTTCGGACCGCCTTAGTTGCTCGTTGATCAAGAGTTCCTCGGAGTGCTTAGAGTATCTCGGGATGATGGAGTTCCTCGGATGGAGTTCCTCGGCATGATAGAGCTCCTCGGTGTATTCTCGTTGCTCGGTACCAACCATGGTTGTTCAGTAAATGATCTTCCTCGCTGTTATTGTGCCACGTAGATTGACACGTGTCTTCATACTATTCGTCCACATCAGCATATTAATTTTGGTATCAACAGAAGCCCCCAATGTTTCATATTTCGAACTTTGAGGAGTATGGGACATTCTTTCTCGGTATATGGTAATATTAAATGACCTTCCTGGGTTTTAGGAGCATTGTATTCAAATTTCCTTCTCATTTCGCAGTTTCCGCCTTTTTTATAAGCGCTTCGATCTTCGTGCAACTTTTGTCTTTTTAGCCGCCGGAAGTTCAGTAGTTTCTTTTTAGTAATCATTTCTTTCGCCGCTTCCCAATGCAAAGTATTTAAACTCCTTTGGTAACCATACCGTCGTCTACACTTTCCATTTTTCTGCATTCAAGTTTTCTATTCTCTTCCTCTCTCTTATGTGTTCATCATTGTTTCCGTTCGTTGTCAACATATCTCCTTTCTTTCTGTAAGATCTTCTTCCTTTCTTCTGCATCTCTTTTATTCAATATGGTTTATATTGTTGAATCTGCTGAGAAATTTTGTTCTGACTTTTCCATTCCTTCTTGGGTAACTGTAGAGGTTCTTTCTGAGCCTTTAGATTACTTTCGATTGGCTGAGGGACATTGGTTCCCCAGTCTTTTCATTGCTGAATGTGGTTTTTCTTTTCCCCCAAACCCATTATGTCTTGAGTTTTGTCAATATTTTGATCTTGTTCCTGCAAAAATAGCCCCCAATTCATGGAGAATAATTAACGGGGTGCACAAGTTAAATCTAACTCATGGGACTCGTATAGGGATCCCAAAAATCATGTACTGCTATAAATGGGCCACTTTAGATAATGTTTATTATTTAAAAACTAGGTTTTTAAATAGAGCCCTTGTAGTTAACCTCCCTGATTCAAATAGAGATTATTTTGAGCATGGGTTGATCATAAAAAATTGGCAACATGCGCCTTTATCTGGGAATGAAGTATACAACGGTCCCAGATGCCCCCCATACGGCAATGGGATAGGTTTATTTTTCATTTTATTTTACTTATGAAATTGCGTTTTCATCATGTTTGACAAAATGTATGACTGAGATTTATGTATTTATTTGCAGCTGATAGCAAAAGAAAAACTCCAAAAGAGTCGGAAGTGAATATCAAGCATTTAAAACTTATCTGGAATTTGCACAAGACAATTGCAGACGAGCATATTAGGTCTGCATCATATTTGCTGCAGTATAAGAGCTACACAACCTCTTATACTGCTCGCCCTGTTGAACCAGCCTCAACACCAGAAAGTTCATCTTCAGATTCTCATATTCCCCTATCTTAGAGAATGGGCAAGAAAAGAGCTCCTCCTGCTCTATTTGGTGAAATTTCTTCTGCTGTTGGAGCAAAGAAAGGCAAAATTGATGTCCCAGAGGGGACTAAAAAAGTAGATGTTAGTTCCTCCAAAGTTGCCGAGAAGCCCCCAGTGGCCCCGAGCAAGAAAAGTGCTAGTGCTGATGTAATTACAATATCTCCGACCAAGACTTCTTCCTTGGTTGATGCTGCTGACCCTCCTTTGAAGAGATTGAGGAAATCATCTTCGGTTAATCTTGCTGGAACTGCATCTTCTCTACCCGCTGGTGGTAGTAGTGTTTCAAAAATCATTCTTCCGAGCTCTTCAATGAGCTCAGTTATACCCGAGGTTCTCGGGGTTGATGAAAAGATTCCTAGGGATACACTGACATCCTTAGCTGCTCGCCATCTTTCTTCAGTAAATTTCTCATACCTTTGGTCTTTCTTTCTTTTTCTTGATTTCTTGCATTTGTATTGACTTTATTGTTTTTCTTATCTTTCAGCTGGTGAACTGTTTCAATACCATCGTGAAGAAAGATCAAGCTATTAAAGCTTCTAGTTCCTCGTCCGATGTTGACGATGCCCTCTTGGGTTTAGCCCAATCTGTGAAAGAATCTCGCCAGCAGTACGTCGAGGAGAAATCTGCCTGGGAGAAAAAATTGGCTGCAGCTGAGGCTGATAAGATGAAGATGGCTGAAACCTCCAAGAATTTGGAGGAGAAGGTGAAAAGCTTAGAGGTCAATCAGCAAAAATGCGATGACCAACTGAAGAATGCAGAAAAAGAACTATCTATCTTGCGAGACATCAAAATCCAGAAAGAACAATTGGATGTCAAACTCTCCTCGGAGAAGTTGAAAAGAAAAGCTGCAGTTAGGAAACATTTCAGTGCTGGTTGGGAAAAAGGATGGGATAAAGGGATTGCTTCTATGACATCCCAAGTCCAATATGGGGAGTTGAAATACTTCCATGACGGTTGGGTAGCTGCTCTATAAGAGCTAAAAATCCAAGACAATTCTGAGCTATTCCAACGGCATCTCCCTGGTCCTCCTCCACCAATTGTGGAAGAAGAAGAAGATGAACCTGCTTCAGATGAATCTTCCATGGCTGTGGATGTCCCAATCTCTGCTTCTCAACCCTCTGTCATTGAGGATATTTCTTCTATGCCTCCTCCTGCCGAGAAGATTTCTGCCGATCAAGCTGTTGTTATCACCGAGCAACCGAGCTCCTCGTCCCAGCCTCCCGAGAAAGTCTTGGGAGACAAGGAAAAGGTGTGAAGTTGTTCGGTATCATTTCTATCTTTTATCATTTGTAATCGAACAATGTAATCCTTTTATGATCTAATAAAATACTTCTTTACTCATCGCTGTTATTGATGATTCTTTGTTGATTGTTGTCTTTTTCTTGTCTTTAGTTTGTTGCTAGAATGGAACTAATCTCTTCTCATGATACCGAGCTGATGCAGCAATGTCACCAATACTATAGGGCTGGTCATACAGACCTTAGTTCTTCTGAAATTGCTGACATTCTTGGTCGTGATGCTTCAGAACAGGCAATTGAGGCTTATCGATACTTGAAAGATTTACTCGACCGAGCTGTAGCTAACAATGTCGCTTATTATGACTTGATTGAAGAGCTGCATTGTTCCTTAGAGGATCTCCAAGGCCAGCACAATGAATCGATGGCTTCATTACACGAGGAATATGAAAATAGATATCAACAACTTTCCTCCGATACAGGTCATAAAAAGATCATTGCTGCATATGACATTAGGGAAAGGACCCTAAAAGGTGAAGTTGAAGCCTGCCGACAAATTGCCGAGATCCTGGAACAAGAAAATAATAGTCTGCAGAAAAGATTGGCTCAATATGAATCCGTTGCCTCCTCTTCCACTGCATTAGTACCAGTTACTGATGAAGGTTTTTCGTTTCTAGAGGTTGAAAACGCCAAACTAAGGCAAGAGTTGGATGACTTGAAAAAGTTTATTATTCCCGTGACTGCTCGGGGACGAGGAAGGAGTTCTCGGGGACGAGGAAGAATCGTCGAGGAGCAAAATTCTCCAGTTGCTTCTCGGAGCCGATCAAGAGTTCTTAGCCGTAGTGTTGAAGAATCTCGCACCCAATCTACTCTGGAAACTCAAGCATTCCAACTGAATGTTAAGGATCGTGCTCTGTCTGATTTGTCTAAGAAAAATTTATCTTTAGAGGATCAATTGGCTGCGATGAAGTCTGATCTGAATAATAAAGATGCTCTTATCAAGAACTTTCTCGAGCAAGTAGATAGATTAACTTTCCAATTCCATAAACAGCCTCGAGAGTTCTGGAATGCAGGCTATAATGAAGCTCTTTATCATTTGGATGATCGCCTTGAAAATGCTAACAACGAAGGTTATAAGCAGGGATGGTTGAACGCCCTGGGTGTATTAAAATTGGAACGAGGTCATTATTTATGGGATTATCATGCTCCTGGATTGCTAGACTTGCCTGTTCCTCCCTATAAATTGGATATGGCATGGATTCCTGCTCGTTCCATTCCTCGGAGTTTGATCTCTAAATATCTTGGTGATTATAACCTTCATTCTCAAGTTGAAGTATCTCGTCCTGAGCACCTGTTGGACACTCCTACAATAATGAATGTCAGAATGCTGAAGGACATGAACTTTATTAATTCTCCTCTTTGTCTAGAGGATCCTCCTGCTGGCGAGGAACCTGCCTCAAAAGATAAAGGAAAGAAACCAATAGAGTAGGAATCTTTAATGTAATAGTTAGCACATACATGTAACATGTAATACATTTTTATCTTAATGAAAGAATTTCATTTTCTGTTTTGCCAATAGCTATTTTTCTGTTTGCAAATTATATGGTTCATCAATCAACTTAGAATTTATAATAAGCATAAATTGTTCAAAATTGTTTCCAACCAACCAAGGTGGATAAATAATGTTTGTCGACCAACCACAGTTGATGGGTTTCTATCCCCGACCAGCCATACTTGGTTCAATTTCAAATATAAACATGCGTCCGACCAACTAAGGTCAACACTTTTGTTCTCGTCGACCAACTACAGTTAGTGGGTTTTTATCCCCGACCAACCATACTTGGTACAGTTTGGAATATTTTGTTCTTTAAAGAACTTTTTGTAATAATGTTACCTCCCGACCAACATAAGCTGTAATGCGAGAGTATATAAAATCTTACCAACCGTAGTTGAGCATGCTGGTATACACCTCCTAATCAAAGGAGTAGTAGGGTTCTTTCGAACTTTTTGGCTCCTTGGAGCATGTCCTCCTAACCAAAGGAAGTTGGCTACTTATAGCACTTTTGCTCCGTAGAGCGCTCCGTAGAGCTTGTCCTCCTAACCAAAGGAGGTTGGCTACTTATAGCACTTTTGCTCCGTAGAGCGCTCCGTAGAGCTTGTCCTCCTAACCAAAGGAGGTTGGCTACTTATAGCACTTTTGCTCCGTAGAGCTTGGCTCCGTAGAGCATGTCCTCCTAACCAAAGGAGGTTGGCTACTTATAGCACTTTTGCTCCGTAGAGCTTGGCTCCGTAGAGCATGGCTCCGTAGAGCATGGCTCCGTAGAGCTTGGCTCCGTAGAGCATGGCTCCGTAGAGCAGTCTTCTTCTTGTTATCAAGCAGTGTAGTGTTCAACACTAATATTCCCCGAAAAACTTTCAACAGGAAGAAAATGGTGAACCATCCTCGTTTTATTCATAATGAAGGAAATACTTTACATTTTACATTACTGATAATACTTTCGCAGGTGTTCAGCATTCCATGCATTCTGAAATTCTTCTCCTTCTAGAGTTGCTATTCTGTAGGTTCCAGGTCGAACAACCTCTGTAACTCGGTAAGGTCCATGCCAGTTTGCTTCCAGTTTATTCTGTTTCTGAATGACTTTCTTCAGCACATAATCACCCTCCTTCAAATCGCATTTCTTCACCCTTTTGTTGTAGAACAGAGCTGTTCGTTGTTGATAAGCAGCATTCCTAATGGCTGCCTCCTCTCTTACTTCTTCGAGCATATCCAAATCCATTCTTCTCATCAAGTCACTGATCGGAGAGTTGAAATTCAGCACTCTATGCATTGGGAGACCCAACTCGGCCGGTATCACAGCCTCACTTCCAAATGCTAACATATATGGTGATTCTCCAGTTGCTGCTCGGGGAGTTGTTCGGTAGGCCCATAATACTGATTGGAGCTCATTAATCCAATTTGCTTTAGCTTCACTTAGCCTCTTTTTTAACCCGTTTAGTAATGTTCTGTTCGTCACTTCAGTCTGTCCATTGCTTTGGGGATGGCCTGGTGCTGAATGAAACTTTAAAACATTCGACTGATGACAATAGGCAGCAAATTCTTCATTATCAAATTGTGTTCCATGATCTGTGATGAAAGCATGAGGGATACCATATCGACAAATGATATTCTTCCATACAAACTGGTATACCTTCTCGTACGTCATATTGATAAGAGGCTCAGCTTCCACCCACTTAGTAAAATAGTCCACTGCAACTACGAGATACTTGAATCTTCCTCGGGTGGTCGGCAGTGGTCCAACCAAATCAATTCCCCACATGGCAAATGTCCAAGGGGAAGTTATTGGTGTTAGCAATGCTTGTGGAGTTCGTCGGATGGAGGAAAAACGTTGGCACTTGTCACATTTCTTGGCATAGGCTATACAATCAGCCCTCATTGTCGGCCAGTAATATCCCTGTGTCATCACTCTTTGTAAAAGTGTTCGACCTGCTACATGAGCTCCACAAGATCCTTCATGGATTTCTTCAATCAATTCTTTCACCTCGGTGGGATGTACACATCTCTGCAAACCTGCCATAATTCCTCGTCTATACAAAATACCATTAGTTAATACATACCGAGCAGCTTTATACTTCAGTTTCTTGGCAGCGAGTTTGTCCTCCGGCAATTCACCCTCTTCAACATATTTCCTGATTGGATCCATCCAAGATGGTCCTAAATCAAGGGTAATCACATTCGTTGTCAGATCTTCATCTATGCTCCGACCTTCTAATACTTCAATCGGTATGGTTCTTCGCATCTCGGTACGAGTAGCTGATGCTAGTCGGGCCAGTGCGTCTGCTTGTACATTCTCCATCCTCGGTATTCTCACCAATTGAATGGCCTCAAATTCTGTCAACAATTTCATCACCTTTGCATGATATTTGATCATTAAATCTCCTTTAACCGTATATATTCCCATCATCTGATACACAATTAATTGAGAATCACTGAATACCATCACTTGTTGTGCTTCCATAGTCTTTGCTAGATTAAGACCTGCTATCATGGCCTCATACTCCGCTTCATTGTTAGAGGCTTTGAATTGGAATCGCAAAGCATATTCCATGTCAATCTCGTCTGGAGTGATCAAAACAATTCCTGCTCCACAACCAGCTGTGCAGGATGATCCATCTACATATAATCTCCATGTAGGTACCTCGTCTTCAAATTTCTTATCTGTCAGAGTTCCTCGATAAAATATCTGCTATTTTCTTCCATCATTCCCCGGTATCTTTCGCTCCTCGTCAGTCATCTGCTCGTACCCTTTTACCAACCGTGGTTGGTCTGAGTTTGAATATAATGATTTCTCTACATCCACAAGTCCTTTTACCAACCTTGGCTGGTTTGGACCTATTTCTGCTGATCCTGTATCGTCCACAGGTAGGTCAGCAAATGTTTCTGTTGATCCTGTATCGTCCACATGTAGATCAGCAGATGTTTCTGTTGATCCTGTATCGTCCACAGGTAGATCAGCAGGCACCTTTTGCTCCTCGGGGGTATCAGGGTACGTGAACTCTGCTATAAAATCTGCTACAGCTTGCCCCTTGAATGATGATCTGGGCTCATACACAATATCATATTCACCAAGTTCTACTGCCCAGTACATCAGTCTCCCTGATTTTTCTGGCTTATGGAGGGCTTGTCTCAATGGCATATCAGTATAAACGATGATGGTATGGGCTTGGAAATATGTCCTCATTCTTCTACTTGCTTCAATTAGTGCCAATGCCAATTTTTCTAGCCTTGGGTACCTGATTTCTGCACCTCGGAAAGCCTTACTTGTGTAATAAATTGGCTTCTGGACTCCATTCTCCAATCTGATCAACGCTGAACTGACTGCGTTCTCTGATACTGCCAAATACAAATACAACTTTTCTCCTGTTATTGGTATGGACAACAGTGGAGGTGCTCCCAAGTATTTCTTCAAGTCTTGAAAAGCTTTTTCACATTCCTCATTCCATTCAAAGGTTTTTCGAAGTGTTTTGAAGAATGGTATGCATTTATCAGTTGCTCGAGATACAAATCTGTTGAGCGCTGCAACTCGTCCGGTAAGACTCTGCACTTCTTTCTTCGTCGTCGGAGATCGCAGCCCTAGAAGAGCTTTGATCTTATCTGGATTTGCCTCAATACCTCGCTGATTGACGATGTATCCGAGGAACATTCCTTCTCGTACTCCAAAGATGCACTTCGTCGGGTTAAGCTTCATTTGGTATTTATCCAATTGATCAAAAGTTTGACTCAAGTTAACCAAATGATCAGCGGCTTTCTTGCTTTTAGTGAGCATGTCATCGACATAGACCTCCATGTTGCGGCTGATTTGTTCGGTAAAAACCTTGTTCATCAACCGCTGATATGTTGCACCTGCATTTTTTAAACCAAAAGGCATAACATTATAACAATAAGTTCCCCTAGGGGTAATAAAAGAAGTACTTTCCCTGTCTTCAGGTTTCATTTTGATCTGGTTGTAGCGAGAGTAAGCATCCATGAAGCTGAGTAGCTCGTGTCCCGAGGTAGCATCCACCAGTTGATCAATTCTGGGCAATGGAAAATGATCCTTGGGGCATGCCTTATTGAGATCGGTGAAATCGACACACATTCTCCATTTGTTGTTTTTCTTCTTTACCATTACCACATTTGCCAACCAATCTGGATATTTTACATCTTCAATGAATTGGGCTTTCTGGAGTTTCTCGACTTCCTCTTGTATGGCTTGATTCTTCTCGGGACTAAACACCCTTCTTCTCTGCTTTACAGGTTTAATCTCCTTATTCACATTGAGTTCATGACATAAGAAGTTTGGATCTATTCCTGGCATGTCTTCATGATTCCAAGCAAAAGTATTTTTCCTATTCTTCAAGAAAGTTATCAACTCCTCTTTTATTGACATATCCAACGATGAACCTATCTGGGTTATTCGTTCAGGATGCTCGTCGTCCAGAATAACATTTTCTGTAGATTCTACCACTTGCCCTTTCACAAGTTGGGACTCATCTCTAGGATCAAGAGTTTCAATTTCTGTACATTCATCCACTTGATAAGTAGTAGTCTTTTTCATCGATCCTTCTAGTTCTTCTTGTTCGGCCGACGAATAATAGCATTCCCGAGCTACTTTTTTATCACCTTTCACCACTCCAACTCCAAAATTTGTTGGGAATTTCAAACATTGATGTACTGTAGAAGGAACGGCTTCGAACTTCTTCAATCCAACTCTTCCCATGATGATGTTGTAGGCCGATTGCACATTCTTATCCATCACAAAGAATCGTATTCTTTCTGTTCGACAAACAGGCCAGGTTCCAATGAATATATCCAACTTGATCGTCCCAAGTGGAAAAACTTTCTCGCCAGCAAAACCCAGAAGGGGTCTGTGATAAGGTTCCAATTGAGATAATTTCAAATTCAGGCTATCAAAGCATGAATAGTACATGATGTCTGCCGAACTACCATTGTCTACCAACACCCTTGAAATGATCACGTCCTTCATTCTCATTTTGATCACCAAAGGATCATCATGAGGGTAAAGAACACCTGCCAGGTCGTTTTTTGAAAAACCAATTACTAGCTTCTCTTTGTTTACCTTCCTCGGACGATCATCCTCGGCCAGGTTTATTCGCTGAATATATGAGCAAGCTTGAGCCTCTCCGAGATAAGCTTTTCTTTCTGCAGTAAGGTCTCCTCCTCCTGCATCTCCCCCTGTAATAACGTTACAATGAAATGATCCAAAACGTATGGAAAATACCTCTCGTTCAGGTTTTCTTGGTTTCTTGGGAAGATCGGGGTCATCATCTGGATCCTCTTCATGGTCCCTCTTTTTCTCCTCTGCACGACGAGGAGATCTAGATCTCTTTCTAATTCTGTCCTCATTTGTCCTTTCACCTCTGCGATCTACATACTTTGATAATTTTCCTCTTCGAATGAGTGTTTCAATCTCGTTCTGAAGGGCTATACAATTTTTGGTCATATGGCCATGATCTTTGTGAAACTCGCAATATTTGGCCTTATTCCTCATGTCAGGATCTGTTTTCAGTTTCTCTGGCCATTTGATTTCCTCGTTATTCCTGATCTCTTCTAAAACATGATTAATACCCATTTTCAATGGAGTATAATTATCATACTTCTTTAGGGCTTCCAACTTTATCCTGTTATTCCTGGAATGTTTGTCACCACCATTACCTTTCTGATCTTTCTTCTTAGAGTTGTCGACCTCCACTTTAACTTCTTTATCCATATTCTTCTTCGCAGTCATAGCCTCATCGGCATTCATGATTTTGGCCGCCTTTGCCATCAATTCCGACATATTTTTAGGCGGATCTTTGGCCAGAGTATAGTATAGCTTGTTAGGCAGCAAACCACTCATCAAAGCAGTGATTGCTGTCTTTTCTTCATAATCTATGACTTCCAACTTTTCGTTATTGAAACGAGTTATGTAATCTCTAGTACTTTCTCCTGATTTTTGTCTAACACTTAGCAAATGCGCTACTCGCTTTACCGGCTTTGCTCCAAAACAAAAATTGCCAATAAACAGCTCGGCTAACTGAACAAAAGTTGAAATCTTACCCCGAGGAAGATTATTGTACCATATCTGTGCAGATCCGGTAAGAGTTCCCGAGAATGCTCTACACCTCATCTCGTCGGGGACAGCGTAGATATCTGCAGCAGCTTGGTATTGTTCTATATGAAGTACGGGATCCGTCTTTCCATCGTACTTGGGGGTCACTACAGGTGCTTTGAATTTCGACGGTGTAGGGAAATCCACAATGGCTTGCACAAAAGGTGTCCCTTGAACAAAAGTTCTCTGTAAGGGGTTCCTCGCTTTAGCCATTTCTCCCAGTCTATCCTCCAATCGTTGAATGGAACCTTTCCATGCTTCATTTCCTTCCTCGGGCCGCTTAGTCCGAGCAACTGATTGCTCTGACGTAGCTTCCTGAGATTTATCTCGACGAGTAATTGGTCGTGATTGTGCAGATCCTTCTCTCAAACCTGGTGGTGGTCGAAAACTTCCTGATGGAGCCCTAGGTGGACTCATGTTCCTCCTTGGTCCTAACCGACTGAAAGGAGACACCCTGCTTAATCTTTCTAAAGCGCTAGTTCTCTCCGGAGAAAGAGAGATATGTTGATCTGTATCCGTAGCCCGTATTGATGAAGTTCGCCCAGGTTGATAAGAAGAATCATTGGATTCCCCATTGCGATATGACCCAATACGTCTGGATCGTGATTGCCCATGATCAGTCCTTTGCCCTGAATGAGTAGGTACACCGCCTTGAAGAGTTTGAAGGAGTTGCCTCATAGATTCTTGCATGGCGGTTTGTCCCTGAGCCAGATTCGTCATAATTCCGGCCAGATCTGGAGATGCAGATGGATTTGGAAGATTTCCAGTATTTCCAGCATTTCGATTACTGGATTCTGGATTATCTGCCATTGGTGATAAATGATTTTTATGAAAAACGATAACAACAGTCGTTTCCCACAGACGGCGCCAATCTGTTGATGTAAAAAACTAGATCGCTCTAATTATTCAATCACAGATAAATAAATAAGACAAAGATTTTTAAAGTGGTTCAGCTATAAGAAAAAAGCCTACGTCCACTGTTATGTTATTGCTGAGTGTTTGTGGAATTCTTGATTACCAGTTCTCTCAAGAAATTCCGGTCCCTTTGAATGGGATTGATACAAGGTATTTATAGCCTCAAGGCTGTACATGAAAGGTCCAATACGTTAAATGATATACATATGAATGGGTAATACATTTAATGCAGCGTGTGCGTCAAGAATCTAATGAATAGTTGAACAGTTGTCCGTCTGATAATTGATGACACGGCCGAGGTGCAGTTCGGACCGCCTTAGTTGCTCGTTGATCAAGAGTTCCTCGGAGTGCTTAGAGTATCTCGGGATGATGGAGTTCCTCGGATGGAGTTCCTCGGCATGATAGAGCTCCTCGGTGTATTCTCGTTGCTCGGTACCAACCATGGTTGTTCAGTAAATGATCTTCCTCGCTGTTATTGTGCCACGTAGATTGACACGTGTCTTCATACTATTCGTCCACATCAGCATATTAATTTTGGTATCAACACCGATTATGAAAAGCAGTTTTAGAAATATCACTCTCCTTGACCCTCAACTGATGATAACCCGATCGCAAGTTTATTTTTAAAAACACTTTAGCACCCTGTAACTGATCAAATAAATCATCTATACGAGGTAAAGGGTACTTGTTCTTAATTATAGCTTTATTCAGTTACCTATAATCAATGCACAAACACATGGTACCATATTTCTTTTTCATAAATAAAAACTGGTGCACCCCATGGAGATACGCTAGGTTATACGATCCCCCTATCAACTAAATCCTATAACCGAATGTTGAGTTCTTTCAATTCAATAGGTGCCATTCTATACGGTGCCATAGAAATAGGGGTTGTCCCTTGTTCTAATTCAGTACTTAATTCAATTTCTCTCTCTGGGGGTAACCTAGGCAACTCACTAGGAAACACTTCTGAAAAATCCACATCGACTAATTGTAAAGCCCCCTTTCTAGTGTCAAGAAAATATGCAATAAAACCCTTACAGCCTTTACACAATAATTTCCTTGTTTAAATAGTAGAAATAATGCAACTAGGAACAATTTTCCTTTCCCTTAAAAATTTAAATTCAGACTCACCAGGCATTTTAAAAACAACTTCTTTACGAAAACAATCCATAGATGGGTGATATTTAGATAACCAATCCATTCCCAGAAATATATCAAAATCAGAGATATCTAATGGAAGTAAATCTATAACTCTATCTCTAACCCCCACAGTCAAAACACAATCACAAAAAATATATTCTTCCACGATCATATCCCCCACAGGCATGGAAATACCCAAACCCACATCTAAACGAGTACATGGTCTATTTAGATATATAGCAAATGCATATGACACAAAATAATGTGTGGAACCGGGATTAATCAAAATATAAGCACTTTTATTAGTAACATAAAGTGTACCTGTCACCACATCCGGAGTAATATGAGCCTCTTTCATCGTAAAGACTAGCCCACCTGGCCTAGAACCACTAGCTTATTATCTGCACACACTCCTTGCTCCACTGCCTAGAGGTAACATTCTACTTGCTGCTTCACAAGGTGCTGCTGGAGTCTCTACCAACTGCGGACAATTCTTCTTAACAGGCCTCACTTGATGATAATGGTAGCATTCCACTCCTTTAAGCTTAGGACACTCAGATTTATAATGCCCTTACTCTTTACAAAAGAAACATGTAATAACTCTCATCGGCGCCTCCACTCTTTTTGGATTTCTAACTGAACTCGAAGAGCCTCCACCTAGGGTATCTCTACCAAATCTCCCTTGGTCTCTACCACTATCTCTCTAAAATTTATGAGGTTCCATCTTAACGCTTCCATCCTCAACTCCCTTAGACTGAGATGCATCGAATATACTTTTCTTAAAACTATCTCTACTTGCCACGCCTTGGTTCATTTGACTTTCTACTATCATGGTTTTGTTGACCAGAGAAGCATAGTCTTCTAACTCATAAATGGACACTCTATTTTGAATGGGACAAATCATTCCATCTTGGAACTTACTACATTTCTCTCCTTCATCCTCCACGTATTTACTAGTAAATCTAGACAAAGCTGTAAATTTAGCCTCATACTCCCTTACAGACATTTTCCCATGGGTCAAATTTATAAATTCCCTAATCTTCTCCCTCCTATAAACTTAAGGAAAATACTTAACATACAAAGATTTAATAAATTCAACCCAACTAATAACATCAGTACCTTCCATCCTAGGCACCAAATGGTTTTAGGCTTCCCACCAATATTTGGCCTCTCCTTCCAGCCTAAACACAGTCAAATTGACTTTCTAATTATTTGGAACTTTCATCACTACAATGATAGTCTCTAGATCTCCAACCCACATCTCAGCTTCCGTAGGTTCAATTGACCCCGAATATTCTGGAGGATTCAACTTTAGGAACTTTTCATGCATAGAATCTTTCATTTCTTTCCTTACCTCTTTCTCAATTCTAGCCATAGTCTTTGATTCCAGATATCTAGTCTATTTTTCTACCATTAATGCAATGTTTCTTTCGTGTTGTTCTTCCATCCTCATCATTACCTGTGCCATTATCGGCATCTCTGTAGGCCTTTCATGCTCTCTGGATCTTCCTGCAACACTCTGCTCTATTTCGGTATCCTCTGTATGAGAAGTTACTCCCTCTTTTATATGTTATTCATTCCCAGGTTCCATCAGTAATAATTTGTAATATAGCAAAGTTCTAACAACCAACCTAAACAGTTCATAATACTAAACTATTGGTTAGTACATAAACAATTCATAATTATCAAATCAACTCAATAACTGCCATCTAACCGTCACACAAGTAAATAATTAATAACCTAGACGCTCTGATACCACTAATTGTCACAGCCCAAACCCAAATCCATTCTAATCATTTATTTTTATAATAATTAAATCAATTCTTCAACCCATTTGAAGTATAATTCATTTACCAACATTTTCATGCATAATGAACATAATATTGTTCTTGTATCATAACGTAACCAACATCAGAGTCATAATTAGGCGGACTTATAATATTATGATTAATTATTATAGTTATCAAGTTAAACAACTCTATTTCAATATATAAAATGTGTGAGTGTAGTAAAATCCCCAGTGTGACAATAATAAAATCCCCATATATAAACCCCAGCTCTTCTTAACGGTGCAGCTCTCAAAATTACCGATCATATGGTATCCTAGGGGGCAGCGTACAAACCTGAAAATGTTAAAATATAAATAATAAACATTAAGCTTAGTGAGGCACTCCTTCCCTGTAATGAAGTAACTGTTGTATATCAAATCTATGGATATAAAATAAACACAATCCTTCCCATTATGGCAATAACAAATCCTGGAACATAAGTTCCAACAAATCCTTGTCATAAGACAAAACAAATTATTGGATCTTTGTCCAATTCCAATCCTGGATCCTAAGACCCAACAAATCCTGAATATTTGAATATCCAAACAAATCCTGAATACCGAAGTATTCAAGCCAATACTGAATATTTTAATATCCAAACAAATCCTTCTCTTTGAGCTATACCCATATCCATCATATCATTTTCATAGCTATATATGAAACAATCATAAGTACACTCCGCTTGGCAACTTGTCAGGCTTTTCCTTTTCCTTTATCCGACACTTGTTCAACCTGTTCTTCTTCCCCTCCTATCATTCTTACAATATTAGTATCATCATAATAATATTAACAATCCAAATAATAACTTAAACTTAACTCAATTTATAAGCATAATATGATTCCATTCAAATCAGACATCATAAATGAAATTCCATCCAAATTCGTGTTAAGATATTTAACATATCCAATTTAGAGTCCAAACATACTTTAATTTCTTCCTGATAATCCAATATTTATCATATTAGGTTTCCATTACAAAGGACGACACATCATTTCAAGGTATCTAAAACAATTTATGCCCATTTCTTTACTATATATCAAATTTTCCCTATAAGCCCCTTTATCATTTAGTCAACTTCCAGGAATTTTCATAATTTTTTTACATCATAAATTTATATGATATTACACCCAATATCAATAAACATATTTAATAATATAAAATTAAATTTTCATAATTTTTAGGGTTCATTTGCTATGCCAAGCAAAACGTCAAACACGTGTTATGCGTACTAACTCTTTTGGGGAAGATTTTATACTTGAACTTCAAACTATCACCGAAGACTCATTACTTGGTATTTTTATACAATTTTCGAATATGTTATACATATATGAGTATATTTTAATCTCCAACTAGAAGTACTCAATTCTAGTAAGTATACGAAAAGATATAGAAGTTTGAATACGCAAGGTTTCTAAACAAAGCAATTTCAAAGGTTTACAAGTTCAACTTTAGTTTAACTTGCATCTAGCTATACATATACATAAATACATGGAATTTTAGTAAAAAAAAATGATGATTTCTATCATTTAAATAAGTAACACAAAAAAATATAACAACATTCATGGATAGAATTACCTTAGAGATTTTTACGTAATTTCCAGTGAATTTTTCTCCCACTTTCTTCTCACTTTCTTCTTCCAAAACTTCACAATTATTTTTACACAAGATCGAACTCTCTCATGGATGATTTTGATGAAGTATGAGGTTATTACAAGGGTTTAAAATCGGCCAAACCATCCTCCCATTCCAAACAATCAAATTATAACACATGGTGTACTATTAAGATAAAATACCACTTAACGAATCGACAGATTTGCCCTTGTTTCCTAATTTCAGCATAACTCCTTGCTCGGACCTCTGTTTTACACACCATTTTTTGCGTTACAAACTTAACTCATATATATACAACTATATAGTTTTTACCTTAAGTCAATTGTTATATTATAAGGGTCAAAACTAGTATCCAATATGAACATTCCTACCGAAAACTTCAAAATTTGTTTGTTTGTAACTAACTTTATATTTCATGCGTTATGAATGTAGGATTAGACTACACATAATAACTTAACATTAGTCATAATAATATCACATTATACATATCGCTTAAGGTACGCATGATTCAAACATAATTAATCATAATTATATCAGGGTTATCACACTAAGGTCATTAGAAATTAATCTGGGAAAACCCCAACCATTAGCCTCGATAAAGATACTAGTTTTAACCTTTTAGTAACTATTAGAATCATATATTATCCTTCTACCGTAATATTCAATCAAAGTCCCATTCTCATGCCAATTATCAATCCAAAAAAAGTACTATGATCCTTCCCAACACAACATTTAATAAATAAGGCTCTAGATTTCTCCCTCCGCTTTAAAAGATTTCTTCAAGTCCATGAAGCATCATTTGGTATTTTAATAGTCAACAATGTATCATGTTTTAACATTACAGAGTGGATCCATTTAACCCAAAGAGATTCCTTCTTTTTAGCCACATCCCAATGGTGTCTCATCATGTATATATTATTCCAAATCAAAAGTTATTTATACCTAGACCCACTTCATATCCTCCCAAGCTATTTTAGCTCCATGAATAGTAAGGTTAACTCTATTCCAGATTAAATTCCTTATAACTTGATCAATCTCTTTGATAATCCTTTTAGGCAACAAAAAAATACTAATCAATTACACTTGGATACTCCTGAGCACATAAATTACCAATTGAATCTTGCATGCATAAGACAACCACCTATTTGTCTAATTCTTGATTTTCCCCAACAATTTTTCAACTAAGATATTACAATCATTAGTTTTCATTCTAGTAAAAATTAGAGGGACACCCAAATATTTAACATGAAGGCTTCTAATTCTCATACCCATAAAGCTGGACATCCTAATTTTATCTTCCTCATTTACTCCAACAAAGAAAATCTCACTTTTAGTTTTACTAACACCCAACGCAGATATATCTCTAAACTCTTGAAGCACTTTATCAATTACTTTTAAAGAATTATCATCAGGTCATCAGTAAACATAACATGAGAAATTTTTAAGTAACTACATTTAGGACGAAATGTGAAATGACCACTACTAATAACATCATCAAGCATCCAAGAAAAAGCTTCCATAACAAGCAGAAATAAGTAGGGAGACAAATGATCCCTTTGTCTTAGATATTTGTACCTTCAAAACAGCCATCCACACCTCCATTGATATTAATAGAAAAACCAGTAGTGGCAACATATTCCATAATCCAATTATAAACTCTGTTAGGAAACTCCATAAACCTCAACACATCCAAAATGAACTCCCAATTCACTGAGTCATAGGATTTCATAATATTAATTTTAAGAGAACATCTAGGATCCCCTATATTTAGATGATAACCTCTAACCAACTCTTGCATTAAAAGAACATTATTAGTTATACTCATGCCATTAACAAAAGTTGATTGTTTAATATTGACCAATTTAGGCATCACTTTCCCCAATCTTTTAAGCAACACCATAGAAATGATCTTGTAAGTGGAATTACAACAAGAGATAGGCCTGAAATCCTTCATAGTGTTAGGACATTTAGACTTAGGGATCAGAGAAATCATAGTAATATTACATTCCTTTAGCTTCCTCCCAGATTTTAAAAAATCCAAAATAGCATCAGTCAGTTCCTCACCAATAATATTCGAGTTTTTTTTAAAGAAACCAGCATTGTAACCATCAAGTCTCGGTGCTTTATTCGGATCAATTTCAAAAAAATCTTCTTTAACCTCATCATTAGTAACCTCAACTTGTACCACTTCTATAAGGTCATCCTCTAACCATCTTTGTATAATACCAGCAAGTTTATCAAAATAGGATCTATCTCTTATCTGTTTAGAAATCGAAAAAGTTTTAAAAAACTTCATAGCCTCCTTGTGGACTGCGTGCTACCCTTTATATTGAATACCCTCCTCACCTTTAATAGTAAGGATCTTATTCCTATTAGTGTGACTTTCCACTTTTTTTTATGGAAAAAGATGTATTCTTAGCACCCAATTCCAACCAAGTTACTCTTGACTTCTGCCTATAGAATTCTTCTTCCAAATTCCTCAACTCTAAGTAATCAGTAAGACATTCCTTTTTAGCTTTCAGTAGCTCAGCATCATTCCCATTGATGGTTAGCTTCTGTTGAATTTTATCAAGATCCACCTTCTTGGCATTAACTCTAAAAGAGATATTTGAATACCAAACTTTATTCACCTTCTTAAAATCCTTCTTGAGGAATTTAAGTTTCTTAGAAACTCTAAACATAGAATTAGTGGCAATAGAAATATCCCATCCTCTCTTCAAAAAATGAACAAACTCACTATGTTTCATCCAACATTTAAATAACTTAAAAGGTCTATTGATTTTCCCTTTCTCCAACCGTATTGATAATACTAAGGGAGTATGATCAGAGATTCCTGGGAATCCACCCGAACCTCACAATCCATGAAAAATTGTAATCAAACATCATTATGTAAAATTCTATTAATTCTACTTTGAATGTTGGCATCCCGATCCCTTCCATTATTCCAAGTATACCAATTACCTATTACAGGAAAGTCATCAACAACAATATTACTAATACACTGATTAAAGTCACCAGTCTCTTCCCAATCCAGACCATTGCCCCTAAGTCTCTCATTACTACTTCTAACCACATTAAAGTCTGCCCCAATTATCCATGCATCTTTATTAAACAAAATTGCAACCCTTTCTAATTAATTCCACAAATTAACTCTAGGACCTCTCTCGTTATCACCATATCTTCCACTAAAAATGAAAGATTTATCTATATTTATAACTTCAACTTTAGCTGATAAAGCTTGATTCATGCTATTTATCTCAATAACATCAAACACACTTGCATCCCATGAAATCCACACCCTTCCAGAACCTTGATTTGGGGTATTATGAATATGCCCCTAGTTATAAAAGCACCCTTATTTAACAGTATCATTGTTATTCCTCCTAACTTTTATTTACACTAGACAAATCATATTGATATTATTATCTCTAATGTATTTACAAATCTCTCTTTGTTTATGGGGGGGGGGGGGGGGGGGGGGGGGATTACAGCCCCTAATATTCCAAAATGTTATATTAATCATGCTTAATGTTTTTGCATACCTCTCCCCCTTTCTTCTTTACTATATTCCCATTGTTGTTAACTTGTTTCCCCCTTGAAGTGTTAAATTTATTTTGTCCAGTAGAGTTATTTATCTCTTTGATGCCAGGGCTTTCCTAAATAACTGTTGGACCTGGTAAACTATCTTTCTCTTCCTTGTCATTTATTTCATTATCTATGCTTTGCAGAACTTCAAAAACATTTTCCATATATATGGTTTTGTTTTTAATACCTGTATCACTTGAGTTTTGAATTATTGAGACTACATTATGCTCTTCACCTTCAGTAATGGGATTGATCTTATTACATTCATTGATGCAATCACTTGTTTATGTATTTTCTATGACCTTCTCCACACATATGCTTTCATGAATCTCTTTAACTATTACCTGCTTTTCAAATTGCTGAATATGAGATTCGTCATTCTTAGTACCATTATCAACCTTTCTCCATACTTGATTTTTTTTTCAATTTAAAATTCTCCACTTAATGCCCAAACACCTTACAATTTGCACACGTTTCACGTGTCCATTCATACTCTATCAATTGAATCATTTTAGTCCCATCCTGATCATATATAGGAATGCCATTTGGTAAATCAGAATCCACATCAATCTCAACACATATCCTAACATAAGTGAGTCTTTCTCTCTTTGCAGTCATTCTATTAGTGAATAAGGGTTTTCCAATGAGGCTGGCAATTTTACTTAGGGCATAATCATCCCATAGATGTAACTTTAAGCCAAGAAGTCTAACCCAAATAGGTATTTTTTCAATTCTTTCTTTCTCCAAATTAATTTCAATATCCCATGGTTTAACAATTAAAGGTTTGTTATCAAAAGACCAAGGTCCAAGTTCCAACACTTGTATCTGAGTTTCTGAATTATTAAAGGCCACCACAAACACACCAGTCTTCAGCATATAGATTTCAAAGTCCCCAAACAGACTCCAATTACGCATTGCATATGACTTTATAGCCCCAAAAGAAATTTTAGCACCAAGAACATACACAACAACAACAAACTTCCATCAAAGTATTTCCTCTTCAACCTCATTCTTCTTAATCACAACACAAATAGTACCTTCTTCATCCTTAATAGTTGGGATAAAATTGAGTTTATTACCTGAATAACTATCACGATTTGAGTTTGCTATATTGACCTATGATTGTTGATTTACTGATTTTAATTTCTTCCTTTGTAGGTTTTCTTGAGTTACCTTCCCAACTGAATTGCACATCATAATTCTCTTCTGCCACTATTGGTTCCTTCCCACTTCTATGGATAAATTCTTCAACAACCTCAATATCCTCACTTGGATCAGAAAAATGAATAGGATTTGAGATCAGATCTCCCTTATTTTTTTTATTTCTTCAACTTTTCGCATCTGAACCCCCATAGGGCCAATTGTTTTGTTTAAGATCTGTAGTTTCTCCAAAGTTAGATTGGATACTTTTTCTTTGCTAATTGTAGATCCTACATTTTTTATATACAAATTATGATTATCCACTATAGGTATCTTGAACTTGTCCTCACAATTGGATTTCGCTATCTCAGAATTCTTTCTCCTCATAATCTCCCACTGATTCCTTACAAAATCATGAGCAAAAGAATCAGCAGGGCCTAATCGATATCCTCATATCATCATTGAAACCCTAAGTTGGTTGAGAGTTAAGAGAGAATGGAAAAAAGTCGAGAGATAATTTTTTTAATAGTCTTTTTAACTCATAGGTTCAAATGAAAAACCTTTTGTATTTTTCGTTCATTTGGTTACATTTGGTTTATGGAAACCTCTTATTCCCATGCTCGAGCAGGAGCTTTCGGGTCTTTCTATTTGTTCACAGACCTCCATAGCATCCAAATCTAAATTTCTTCATCTTCTTATAATGCTGACGATGGAGGCTTATATTAGGCTTGACTTTGGAGAATCCACTAATAGACTACACCCTCTTATTTGTATGCATATATTTTTGTTTTGATTCATAATTCTTTTATACATATTTATAAATCTGTTATGTATTTATTTGTCCTCTAATTTTGGGGGTGAAATTAAATTTATAAAGATCAAAAAGATCCATGAACATCCAACCATCATTAAAACATTTAACTAAGTAGGTTTGGCATTGGTCCAACTCCCATCCCCCCAAAGTTTGGATCCTGGATTCGCCCCTAACATCACCCAAAGTAATATTTACGTGACTATCATTAATGGGGGTTTTAAATTGATGATAAGGCACTATATTTTGTCAAAAGATGGGACGTGTGAAATTAAGGCACCAAAGTTCACATGTATTAATAAGGGTGGAAAACATTTAGTAACGGTATAATTTGTCTACTTTTTTACTCCGCAAAAAACTTGTAGTCATGAAATCATAATCACCTCAGGAAGTTGATTTCATCGCATTTATTTGTTTTATTTCCATATAAATAAGATACTCTACAAAATGATGACGTTTTGAAGCCCTAAATTTACATATGATTTTTCTACTCCCATTCAAAACCATCAACTGTGATGAGTAGTAAAGTTTGTAAAATATATTGTTGCCATATTTATAAAGGCTAATAAAAACAACTTGTTGCACTATAGGGATATTGACAAGGAAATCTATAGGGACCATGAATTAGAATTCATATTGATTTATTACTTTAAAAAAAATTATTTCGCGGGACATTAAAAACTATTGCTAGGATTAGAATAAAAAAAGAATTAAATTAATAACTAATTAATGAGTGTTATAAATAACTAAATTAAGTAAAGAAATGAACAAGTATTTAGGTTAGAGGTTGGGGATGTATTCCCCAGCATGGATTAACACTAGAAAATTGTCTACAATGTTTAAAACGCATTTAACCAATTGAACCCCATTCAGACAAAAAATTAAACATGTTTGGTGTTAACCCAAAATTGAAGGGCGAAGAATTCAATGAGATATATTGGCACGGGGATTAAATTCGTAGTAAAACATCAAATACTACCATTGAATGACAAGGGAGTGAAGTGGCTAAAATACTACAAACTAAACACACATATATAACTCAAATTGGTTTAAACAATAAACCTATCAATTAAAGCTCAATCATCCATCATAGGTTTAGAATTTATAACTACTAATACCCCATAATTTTATGGAATTAATTAAATAATGAAGTATGGAAATTCGAAATTTTGTTATATTTTATTTAAGTGGATTGGGAGAAATTTTAATAATTTATTTAGGTAAAAATTAAATTTTACATAGACTAATTAAAATATATTCAATTAAATATAATTTGTTCATGTTCAAATGTAAATAAATGGGCATTGTCACAAAAAAATGGGAATTTTAGAAGTTAGTATAATTACAAAATTTATTTGAGGAGTTTTTTAATTTATTGGATGAATTAATAAAATATTTCTGATTAGTTTTGAATAAATTAAAGAGGGTGTTTAATTTTTTAATTATAGAAAGTAAATGAAGAGTTTGTCAAGAAGAGAATTGTGGAATAAGTTTAAGGGCAAAGAGCTAATTAAATGGTTACTTAGGGAAACAAAAAGAAAAATAAATCAGCAGCATTACAGTGTGCCAGGCAACTATAGCAGGCCAGGTTGGCCTCTATAGCAGGGCATGGTTGCCGCTATAGCAGTCCAAAGGAGATAAAGGGCAGGCCCAACCTTTTTATACGTATCGGTTTTCCTTTTTCCACCATTTTCTTCTATAGTCGCATCTTTTCCTTTCTACAAAAAACACCAACTAAAAACCTACTACCTTTCCATCTAAGAATACTTTAACACTTAATACCAATTCTAAAACACACCCAAATTATACCATTTCAACCCTATAATTTTATGCAATAAATTCAATCAAAAATTAATAATTTCTAGAGCTCATTTTCGGGAATCAAGTGGTGCATTTCTAAGGAGTTCGAGGGAGGTTGTATCAATATTTTACAAAATGATTTTTAATCTACAAGTCATATAGTTGTGTGGATTTATTCTTTAAAAAAATTTAACATTCTAGTCCTTTATTTTTATGCATTTAAATATTAATTTCTACATCAACGTAATTTTATTAATTTAATCATAACTTAAAAGTAAAAAAGAATCATTTCTATCAACATACATGTGGATGAGATTATTCATACTTAGGCCACAAGTAAATTTCTAATGAAACTTTTTAGTATATACAAATGCCCATTATTTGTGAATTCATTAACTCCACATAAGTATAGGAATCCCAATTTAAGGTTAAGAATGACACTAAGTTTATCAAATACTATAAATCAATTTAATAAAATCCTTTCTAAAGTCTAAATTCTCGTTTTACCCTCCCTGAAATGATCTAGGCTCGACAGCTCAACTATTCAACGCTCCAAATTATGACAATGCACAAGGATAATTAGATCTAAAAACTCGACTGAGGTCGTTCGAACAACTTTTCCTATGTCGTTCGAACGACAGTACCTATGTCGTTAACACGACAACTAATGTTGTTCGATCAGTGGATCGCGCGACCCTTTGCGCTACCTGCTAGTGTAAATCAGCAGTATGTCGTTAGAAGCTCTGCATCTCACGACCTATCGCGTGACCTTAAAACTATCATTCGAAGGACAATCCCATATCGTTTGAACGACCCTTTTCTTTTTATTTTGGGGATCACAGGTATTTAATCACACTTTTAAAGCTTTATTTGTATCCACTCCCATGTTTTTATTTTTTTTAGGCGTTGGTCCTATTGTAACAACTGTAGGACACGTGTCATTCTCCGTTGAGAGAAAGGGAGGCGGTTATAAGGCGGTTGAGAGAGGTTTTGAGTGGTTATAGGACTAAATACAATTTAAAAAATACATGGGAGGGGGGCCTAAAAAAACTTTGGGCATGAGACTAAATGCAAATTATTTTTTTATTTTTATCTGGTTCCACCCACAATTCTTCTATAATTACAATTAACTCCTCAATATAATCAATATATATTTTATTCGTTTTACTGCGCCGGAATTTTACATCATAAATCTAAATAGTGTTTAAAATGTGATTAAACTTTGATCTATTAAATTCTAATAATGAAATCATATATATAACCAAGGTACAACATGATAAAACATCACAACCAAGCCTAAGAAGCTTCAAAATTCGAAAATAAATTATCAAACAATCAACATAAATAAACTATATAAAAATTGCGCGCCTTAATGAACCAAGAAGATGAAGTTCCTTAAATGTTTTTCATGAAAATCCTTAAGAACTCCCCAAATATTCTTTCCTAGATTTTCCACAAAAGCTCTTTGTTGCCTAGAGTTTGTATTATGAAAAATGTTGGTGATTATTATTATTTAAATATCATTATAAACTCCTATTGACCTAAATTTACACCTATAAATGAGTCCAAAACACTATCTAAACACTCCCAAAACTTAGTCCAAAGGGATACTTATCCCTATAGCCCAAATAAATACATAAATATCAAATCTCCGAATCTCTCTATCCCCACAAAGCCAATTCCAAAATTACTAACTCGCAATATAAACAAAAATCACAAAATTATTATTTACTTAAAAGTTATATATATATATATATATATATATATATATATATATATATATATATATATATATATATATATATATATATATATATAGAGAGAGAGAGAGAGAGAGAGAGAGAGAGAGAGAGAGAGAGAGAGAACCACTATTCCCACTCCAAAACATTCTTCCCCCACTCCACTTTTAACTTTAAACACCAAAATGACTAAAGTATCCTTCTATACATGTATACTTTAATTTGAACAAATATAATATTTTGTTAAGAATCTATTATCTATTTTTAAATACGTAATATTTTGGAAATAAAAAACATAATGTTTTGAATATAAAAATTTTGATATTCAGGAAAATAATTTTTTTTTAATATTCTAAAAATATAAATATCATAAAAGTCATTTTTTATTTAAAAATAATAGTCGGTTATTTATAAAAAAATGTATTAATATTTTTTTTATCGAAACGAACGTTAATAAAAAAAAAACTGTTTTATTATTTATATAAAAAAATGAACATTATTTGTGTAAAAAAAATGTTGATGATAATTATATCAAATAAAAAAACTGGACATCATTTTTATAAAGAAAACCTGGACGGAACTTTTATTATAAAACTTTTTTGAAACCTTTATTTTTTGCAAAGTTTTATTAAACCTAACTTTTTCATGAAACTGTGTTTTTTTTGGGTAAAAAACTAAGTTGTGATTTTGATAAATTAATAATTTTTGCATTTTGTAATTTAATACACGACACAACCCGACACGACACGAATAGTGTGATTTATAATTTTCACACCAAATTGAATACAATATATCACGAATAATTTGGTGACAGTGACACAATATTAAATTTATTAGTTTACTCGTGTTATTTGTGTTATGTTGTATTTAATGTGACATGAAAATTATAAAACATGCTATTTAAGTCATGTGGCGTATTAAACTATAAAATACAAAAGTAGTAATGCGTCAAAGTCACTACTTAATTTTTTACAAAAAAATACAGTTTTATAAAAAAGTTATGTTTTATAAGAAAATTATAAAAATAAAGTTTTAAAAAAATATAGTTTATAATAAAAGTTCCGACCATTTTTCTTTTAAAAACAATGTTGCCCAGTATTTTTGTTTGAAAAAGAATGTTCGTTTTTTTAAATAAATAATATCACAGTTTTTTTTATTATCTTCCACTTCTATAAAAAAATAATAATAAGTTTTTTTTCCATAATATTTAAAATTATTTTTCAGAATATTAGATTTGTTTATATTCAAAATATTATGCTTTTTTATTTTCAGAATATTATGTATTTAAAAATAAATAATAGATTTTTTTACAAAATATTATATTTGTTCAAAATAAGTTTTTTTTATAAACAAATGTATTAATAATTTGTTCAACCTAAGTTATATGTATATTATTTTTTCAAACAAATTTTAGTTTTATTAATAATCTTAGGAGAAATAGCCTCTCCTAGTGGCTCTTACATGCGCTAATGAAAATTTAAAAAAAAACTATTTTGACCTTCGTGTGCGAGCTTTTTTTATCGCACTCATCTCTTCACGACTTAAGGCAGTCGAAGTTTCAGAGAGGGCTTGAGAAGATCCTACCGTCTTACGTTGTGAATTCTTTGGAATTTCAACAAAAATATCAAGACCCCGACTATCATGTACCTGAACTCCAATCGGCTTCACCAAAGTGAGGTCACTTAAATCCTTTTCCTCAACTAACTTATTGGAGTCTTTAGCGTTCCCAAGAATCTCAAAAGAATTACTAGTTGGAGTAATTTGAGATTGATTTTTCTTTCTCCCAAACGAGTTTTCAATAAATACCCAAGCTTTGGCAGAATTACGAGACATTTCAAGATCGTAAATATTGCCTTCGGGGCATTTCTTTAGAACTTTCTCAATGTAATGAGATTGATCCAAAGAAAGTCCATTTTCTGACCTAGTAATATTAATTGCCAATATTACACTAGCTTCACCCAAATCCTTCATATCAAAATTGGCACATAATAATGATTTAACATTTTCTACGGCATGAATATTAGAACTAAATATAAGCAAGTCATCAACATAAAGACATATGATAGTGCAAATGTTCTCTACATATTTATAATAAATGCATTTGTCACTTTCATTAATTTTAAACCCATTAGAGATGACTAGGCTATCAAATTTATCATGCCATTGTTTAGGTGCCTGTTTGAGTCCATAAAGAGATTTATCTAATTTACATACTTTATTTTCTTGACCATGTACAATAAAACCTTCAGGTTGATCCATACAAATCTCTTCTTCTAATTCTCCATTAAAAATGCAGTTTTAACATCCATTTGGTGTACAATTAAATCATTTAAGGAAGCTATAGCAAATAGTACACGTATAGACGTTATTCTAGTCACGGGTGAAAATGTATCAAAAAAATCTACATTTTCTCTTTGTCTAAAACCTTTAGCAACAAGACGTGCCTTATATTTTTCAACAGTGCCATCAGGTTTTAATTTCTTTTTAAGAATTCATTTACATCTAATTGTTTTACATCCAGGAGGAAGATCCACTAAATGCCAAATTTTATTTGTTTCCAAAGAATCCATTTCATCATTAATAGCCTCTTGCCATAAATCGGCATCTAAAGTAGATAAGGCTTCTTGAATAGTGTTAGGATCCTCCTATAAAGTGTAGGCATAAAAGTCGGGACCAAAATCTTTTTCTACACGAGCCCTTTTACTTTCTCAAATTTCTAAAATGGATTCATTATTTTCTTTATTTTTATTTAAAGAAATATTAGTGGATGACTCGCCTCCACTATTTCTCAATTTAAAAGGAAATTTATCTTCATAAAAATCGGCGTCATTTGATTCAAAAATTACTTGATTTTTCAAGTCATAAAAACGATATGCTTTGCTATTAATAGCATACCTATAAAAACGCACTCATATGCTCTACTTGCCAATTTAGACCTTTTAGGGCCGGGTATACGTACATAGGCTAAGCACCCCTACGTTCTAAAGTATGACACGTTGGGCTTAATATTTTTCCAAATTTCATAAGGAGATATTTTTATTTTAGTCTTAGGAATTCTATTAAGCACGTGACACACAGTCAAAATAATTTCACCCCACCAATGTGAGGCAGCCCCTGAATTTAATAAAATAGCCACAACTAATTCAGTTAATGTCCTATTTTTTCTTTCGGCTTTACCGTTCATTTCGGGCGAATAAGGGGCAGCTTTTTCGTGAATAATGTCGTGGGTTGTATAAAATTCAATAAATGGTCCAGAATCATATTCGGTGCCTCTATCACTACGTAACCTTTTTATTTTTCGATTAAATTGATTTTCAATTTCATTTAGGAAAATTTTAAGCATGTCAAACGCTTCACTTTTATTTTTCATTAAATACACAAAGAAATAATCGGAACAATCATCAATAAAAGTAATAAAATAACGTTTACCATTTCTAGTTGTGACAACATCCAATTCACAAATATCCGAATGAATTAAATCAAGTGGTTCAGATTCTCTAAAAATAGATTTATGTGGTGTCTTGGTGATTTTTGCTTGACTACACCATTCACATTTTTCAAAATCATTTAATGATAATTCTGGAATTAATCCTAAAGTGCTCATATTTTTAACAAGTCATTTATTAACATGACAAAGCCTAGCATGCCAAATATTAAATGAACAAGCAATATAAGCAGAAGGAGAAATTTTATTCATTGCATCAACAATCAACTTAAACATCCCATCAGTGGCATAACCCTTGCCTACAAAAATTTCATTTTTGGTCAAAGTAAATAAATCAGCACCAATAGTTTGAGTAAAGCCAGCTTTGTTGAGAAGATAGCCCGAAACCAAATTTTTCCTTATCTCGGGAGTGTGAAGAACTTCTTTGAGGATAATAGTCTTTTCGGAAGTGAACTTCAATTCCACATTTCCAGTACCAGCAACCTCAGTAGAGTGAGAATCACCCAACAACACCTTCTTATCTGCAGTCTCAGAATAAGTCTTAAACAGACTACGGTCATAATAGATATGGCGGGAAGCGCCAGTATCCAACCACCACCCTTCGGCACCGCTAACCATGTTGATTTCTGAAATCATAGCACATAGGTCCTCTTCGGTCAAATTCTCTTGTGCTTGTGGCACATTGCGACATTTGCGAGCCATATGGCTAGGCTTGCCACACTTGAAACAGAGAAACTGTCCTGAGTTGCTAGACTGTCCATTTTCAGGGTTCTTATACTTATTCTGTGTCTGAGTCTGATTTTTAAAATTTTGGTTGTGGCTCTTTTTCTGGTTTTTTATATTTTTTCCGTTTGCTTTTGAAACAACTGGAGTGTGGTTCTTTTTCTGATTTTTGTTGTTAGACACAACAAGAATTTCATCTTTATAGTCATGCTTTCGGGATTCCTCCTCAATTCTCAATTTAGTAATAAGTGACTCTAGTGAAAATTCTTTAGACTTATGCCTCAAAATATTTTTAAACTCTTTTAACAGTGGAGGCAATTTATCAATAATTACAGCCACCTGAAATTGCTCATCTAAAGCCATGCCCTCGGAAATAATTTCATGGGCAATCATTTGCAAATCATGGGTTTGAGCAACAACAGATTTGTCATTCGTCATTTGAAATTTTAAATAACGGTTGACGGCATAATTTTTAGCACCCGCCTCCTCCGTGTCATATTTTTTAAAGAGTGCAACCCAAACATCTTTTGCAGTTATATAATTAGCATAATAGTCATAAAGTTCGTCACTTAGAGCATTCAAAATATAGTTCTTGCACAAAAAATCATTTTCCTCCCAAGTTCTAATTGTTTTGCTTTCCTCAACAGTAGGTGGATTATTTACTACGGGTTTGTCAAATTGAACACATGATGCGACTTTTTTCGTAGTTAAATAAAATAGCAATTTTTTGCTCCAACGTTTAAAATGGGTGCCTTCATATTTGAAAGGCTTATTAAGGTTACTTGAGTTAATTTCGTCCATGGCAGAATTTTCAGAACACCTTAAAATTGTTATAGCATCAACAAATAATTAAATGCAGAATTAAAAATTAGGAACGAAATTACCCAATTTTTGGAGCAAATAAATCTGGGACAGAAAATATAAGAAATCCCGAACTGGATAGTCTAGAACACGGCTGAGTCGCGGGCAATGTCGCTCTCTTTAAGGTGTTTCGCGGCGCTGCCCAAAGTGTGCTGACAGTCTCGAAGCCCCACCACCCCCAGGATAAAACAGCCTCCAAAATCAGAAAATACGGATTGATAAAGCACAAAAATCAACCAGGTCTGTGTACACCCATTCTGTATAATTGCTCGATTCTAACGATATAATTAATCTGTGAAACGAGATTAATTATTCTAAAAAAAAAATTCAGAACTGTTTGGAAGATGAACTGTATGTGGATTTTTCTTTTGTTGGAACTGTATTGAAAACGGAGGTCTCAACCTCTTTTTATGCAAAAAAGAAATTACCGTTAGTGGGCAAAAACGTGGAGAGAAAACTGGAAACGTGGGTTGAAAAATTCAACAGTAAAAGGCCCACGTTTTTTTTGGAATTAATTTTCGTTAAAAATTAATTTTTAAAGCCCAAAACCGTTAATTTATTTGTCCAAAAAATTATTTCTTAATGAGCCCAAGCCCAGGACCCGGACACGGGCACGGGCCGGGCCGGCCGACCGGACGGCGGCGGCGCGCGCGTGTGACTTGGCCCATTGGGTCTGCCCCACATACCCACAAAATATTGAATGCCCAAAGGGCTGAACCTTTAGTCTAAAAAAAGAGTATATTAACTCACCCCATTTTTCCCAACCCACCGATGTGGGACAAGTGCTTAATAGCACTCTTCAACATTTTGCACTCACACAGCTGTTAGACAGTTGTGTTCCAACAGAAAGTGGGGGAAAACATGGGAGAGTCTTATTGACTTGCTCATTTTCTATCCCATTATTTTGAAGAACTTCAACAAATGTTTGAGGTTGTGAGTTGTTTTCTTTGGTCGGTTTTCTTGAGTAAGAAGAAAAAGTATGATGAACATCCTCAAAAGGTTTTGGATCAAAATCTAAACAAGGGAATGGATTTGAACCCATTTGAAGAAAAATAAACCCTTTTACTCTCGCATAACTCTTTTGTTGGGAGACCTTTTTGAACTTTCTGGAACCTTAAGTTATATGTATAGAATGACACTTTAGTTATTTTAGTGTTTAAAGTTAAAAGTAGAGTAGGGAAAAAAAGTTTTGGAGTGGGAATAGTGATTCCCTATGTCTATATATATATATATATATATATATATATAATAATGCTCCTGTGCGGACTAGTCCGCATTTGTAGAGTGCGGACCGGACATGTGTAACCTAACGGTGCGCCTAGAAATTATCCGCTAAATTATAGGCACACTCTCTCTCTTTTCTGGGCTGACCGCCAGGTGACACATGTCCAATCTGCATTCTTAAAATGCGGAGTAGTCCGCACAAGAGCTGTATATATATATATATATATATATAAAAATCCTTAAAAAGAACATATTGAAGCAAAATAAACATTTCCATTTATTAAAATTCAGCACTATAATTTACAAACAAAGCATATGAATCCAATAATTATACAGTGCTAATCACAAAAATATTACGATATGGCTCGACAACGGAAACCAAAAGAACTTGGGAAAAAATTATACACACACGTTATACGATTGCTATCATTCTAACAAATTAAAATAACCCGATCAAAATATTTTTTTTCTTAGCGAGAGACTTTCTTTTTCACTTTTTCTCTTAAACCATTTTCCCCATCGTTTACTCACTAAACTTTCTCGTTCTTCTCATACTTCTTTTCTTCTTCCTTGAGATCTCCCCCGTCTTCTATATCCTCGTCGTCGTCCTCCTCCTCTTCACATGACTGCAAAATTTTCAACAAGATAAATATGATCAAAAACTAAAGTAGGAACCAAAGACAAGACTTTGTGGGACCACTACTTTTGCATGAACAAAAGCGGTCCTTTAGCCTAGAAGGCGCAAATCTCATATTATATATTAACTCTAAACATGTTAATTAAAATAAGCCAATATTTTTGTTGAAGGAAGGTTTATTGTTCAATCAACTTATGATAAAATAAAAGATTGTTTTATAATAAAAAATTACACAACTAATTCTTTACTTTTTTTAATTTTTTGTCATTAGATGAAAAATTGTTAGTTAAGTCCACATCTTTTTATTATGTTGCAATTAATAATATAAAGCACTCACAAACATTAATTCTTTATTATCCTAAACCACAATTTGTTTTGTTTTTTTCATAAAGGGAGCATAAAAGTGACATTTTGAAATATAAAAAATTAAAGTGATCCTAAGGAATAAACATAAGCATTTCATATTTTTCATATAAAAATATCCCAAACTACCTCATATTCTTAAAAAATTATTAATTGAAAGGACACACTTACCTAAACATATACATAGGGCGTTATGATTGATTTCGTGCATAGCAAAATGGTAAACAAAAGAAAATATGTAATAAGACTTTGGCCATACTTAATTAAAAATGTGTTAAAACTTATCATACCAATGTATAAATACAAGCGTTTGCACTTATTTCCGTAAAAAAAAATTAAGAGAGAGCGAGACAAGTGTTGGTTAGACCCCGATTTCGAAATAAAATGGATTCCATTTTGATTTTCAAAATCTGCTGTAGAGAGTACATGGGTGTTAATGAATGAAAAGCTTACAGAGTTCTTGTTATCAGTCGTTTGAATTTTCTGAAGTAGACCACCACGCTGCTTTTCTTCCTGATCCTTGTGGTCTGTGTGTGAGTGTGAGGTGTCTTCCTTCTTCCCACATAACCCACCAATGGTATTTTAACTCTCATCTTTCTTGTGCTTCTGTATCGTTCACAAAAAAAACTACCAAATATTGAAGATTTGCTATGATCGAAGATGGTTTGAGTTGTAGTAGTGCAGACTAGTGGGGTTTTATAGAACCCACCAAAAGGCAAACTTAAATTAACGCGTTTAAGATATGTTATAAAACAAGGGGCGTGCCTGTTGGGGGACGATATTTTCCTAAAAGTATGCTACAAATATCTAATCAAGGAATCTAAGATGAGGAGATTTTGTGTGGTCGACCAGTGCTGGAAATTATATGACACGTAGTCTTTGTTAACACGTGTTTCCTTTCATTTGCACGTAGGGGGAGAGAGAGTAATTTGTGAGGCTCAGATGAAGTCGGCTGGAATGGATAGATGAGAAGGTTGGTTGGTGTAGCAATTCCCTAGAGTTGACACGCGGCAAGTTATGAGAGAAAAATGTCATTATTTCGAGTTTTGAATGCGACTGACTGACTTACAAACGAAGAGAAAGGCTCCCAGCACAATGCGGAAATACGTGTATTATTTAAAGAGCGCTACTACATTGACCCCTAAATGGTACCCCTTTTCCATACCCTTGAAATAAGACAAAAGTTATGAGATCATCTTTTTTTTTTTTTTTGTAAATCAACTCTACCAAATAAAAAATCACTCCTAAATTCAAAACAAAATAAGCCCTTCCATTTTAAAAACAGTTTTTTTAATAAAAATATTACGGTGTTTGTAATATTTTTTTAATAAAATATTGTTTTATGTAAAAACTCTATTTTATTTTATAAAATATTTTTAAAAACAATTTTATAACAAAACCAAGTGGTCTAAAAACTGTTTTTTTAATAAAATAAAAATAACAAAAAAATTGATGTTTCTAATCGCAATTGGTTAGTGCCGCTGGCGCGGACCCACATCATTTAATAGATGTCGATCCGCGTCAGTAGCACTAACCCATCAATTTTTTCCCCCAAAAAAGTGTCTTTTTTTATTAAAAAAAAAATAGGTGGTCTAAAAACTGTCTTTTTTATAAAATGCCGCTGGCAAAAAAATTGGTATTTCTAATCGCAATTTGTGCCGCTGGCGCGGACCCACGTCATTTAATAGATGTCGATCCGCGTTAGCAGCACGACACATCAATTTTTTTCCAACAAAAACTGCAGTTTTTAAAAATCATTTTATAAAAAAAAATTTATAAAATATTTTTAAAAACAATTTTATAACAAAACCAAGTGGTCTAAAAACTGTTTTTTTAATAAAATAAAAATAACAAAAAAATTGATGTTTCTAATCGCAATTGGTTAGTGCCGCTGGCGCGGACCCACATCATTTAATAGATATTAATCCGCGTCAGTAGCACTAACCCATCAATTTTTCCCCCAAAAAAGTGTCTTTTTTTTATTAAAAAAAAATAGGTGGTCTAAAAACTGTCTTTTTTATAAAATGCAGCTGGCAAAAAAATTGGTATTTCTAATCGCAATTTGTGCCGCTGGCGCGGACCCACGTCATTTAATAGATGTCGATCCGCGTTAGCAGTACGACACATCAATTTTTTTCCAACAAAAACTGTAGTTTTTAAAAATCATTTTATAAAAAAAAATATTGTTTTCTATCTAAATTTAGTCCCTGTACTAAAAACACCATGAAAAATGGTGACGCTGGCGCGGACCAAAAAAATAAATGTTATTGTAACACATGGATTAGATTTATAAATACTATTGTACCACAAGGACTAAATTTTTAAACTTGAAAAGAATTGTTCTAAAAATTCAAATATAGGAAGAAACATGACATTTTCCTTAATTCTTTATTAAAAAAAAATTATTGAAAATATAAATTTTTAGTTTTTATTAAAAAAAAAGAAGTGTTCAAAGTATTTAAGTTTATTTTTTTTCTTTATTTTGTCCCTTTAAACTTATTTTCAATTTTGGACTGATTTAAAAAAAAAGAGTTCCACAAACTTTGTCCTGTTATGAGGGTATGAAATGAGGGTATGAAATGAGGGTTTACATAACATTACTCTTATTTAAAAGAACAACACTACACGGACACACCATATATACCCACAAGCCATACCCGCCGGATAAGACAAAAAGAGTTGAAGCGTTGAAGTGTGTTTTTTTTGTTGTTGTTAACTTGGGTTTATATTTTTTTGTTTTAATTTTGAAAATATTTTTTTTCCAAAATTAAAAAATAAAGGTTAAAACATCTCATATGTACCCAAATAAATTTTTATTAAAGATTTTTTTTTAAATGAGTTTAAAAATAAGGCGTGGCGTTAACGCGTACTTTTAAAAATAAGAGAATATTTAGTAAATTAGTGTTTGAGGGGCTAAATGAGTTAAACATTCAGTATTTTTATTTTATCAAAAATAATATCTTTAGCATTTATTTGTCAAAAAGAAAATATTTAAGTACTCAAAATGTTTAGTAAAACCGTCAAAATATTATTTTTGTCAAAAAATATTAATATTTTTATTTTTGAAAATTAAGCACTCAAAATGTTATTAATTGAAAAAAACATTGAATTTTTTTTGGCACAAACACTACAAAATATTATTTTTAGCAAAAAAATAATGATTTTTTTTACTTTTTGAAATAAAAAAGAAAAATATTATTTTTAGCAAAAAAAAAAACACTTAGTACTTTTATTTTTGACAAACAAACACTAAAGATATTATTTTTGATAAAAAATATTGAATTTTTAGCGCATTTAGTCTCTCAAACACCCATTTACCTAATATTTTTTTATTTTTAAAAGTCCGCGCCAGCGACATACCTTATTTTTAAACTCATTTTTTAAATATTTTTATTTAACCCATACAAACCGTGAAAATATTATTTTTGTCAAAAAATTTTAAATATTTTTATTTTTGAAAATATAGCCCCCAAAATGTTATTAATTGAAAAAAAACACCGAATTTTTTTTGCCACACAAACACTACAAAATATTATATTCAGCAAAAAAAATAATGATTTTTTTTATTTTTGGCAAACAAACAGGGAAAATATTATTTTTAGAAAAAAAAAACTTAATACTTTTCTTTTCTATAAACGAACATTAAAGATATTGTTTTTGATAAAACAAAAATATTGAATTTTTAGCGCATTTAGTCCCTCAATCACCCATTTACCGAATATTCTTTGATTTTTAAAGGTCCGCGCCAGCAGCACAACTTAGTTTTAAACTCAATTTTTTTAAAATATTTTTATTTAACCCATAAAAAGCGTGAAAAAATTATTTTTTAAAAAAAATTAAATATTTTTATTTTTGACAAATAGGCAATGAGAATATTACTTGGTTTTTTTTAATTTTTTTAAATTAAATATTATTTTAAATTAAAAAAATTAAAAAAAACAAGTAATATTCTCAGTGCCTATTTGTCAAAAATAGGCACTGAGAATATTTTTATTTAATTCACAATAAAAATATTTAATTTTTTTTACAAAAATAATATTCTCAGTGCCTATTTGTGTTTTTTTTCAATTAATAACATTTTGAATGCTTAATTTTCAAAAATAAAAACATTTAATGTTTTTTGACAAAAATAATATTTCACGGTTTGTATGGGTTAAATAAAAATATTTAAAAAAATGAATTTAAAAATAAGGCGTGGCGCTAGCGGGTGCTTTTAAAAATAAGAGAATATTGGGTAAATTAGTGTTTCAGGGACAAAATGAGTTCAAAATTCGGTATTTTTATTTTATCAAAAACAATATCTTTAGTGTTTGTTTGTCAAAAAGAAAAGTATTAAAGTGTTTTTTTTTTGCTAAAAATAATATTTTCCCTGTTTGTTTGCCAAAAATTAGAAAAAAAGTATTTTTTTGCTAAAAAAAATATTTTCTAGTGTTTGTGTACCAAAAAAAATTCTGTGTTTTTTTTCAATTAATAACATTTTTAGTGCTTAATTTTCAAAAATAAAAACATTTAATGTTTTTTGAGAAAACTAATATTTTCACGGTTTGTATGGGTTATATAAAAACATTTAAAAAAATGAGTTTAAAAATAAGGTGTAGCGCTGGCGCGGACCTTTAAAAATAAAATAATATTAGGTAAATGGATGTTTGAAGGACTAAATGCGCTAAAAATTCAATATTTTTGTTTTATCAAAAACAATATCTTTAGTGTTCGTTTATAGAAAAGAAAAGTATTAAGTTCTTTTTTTCTAAAAATAATATTTTCCCTGTTTGTTTGCCAAAAATAAAAAAAAACATTATTTTTTTTGCTAAATATAATATTTTGTAGTGTTTGTGTGGCAAAAAAAATTCGGTGTTTTTTTTCAATTAATAACATTTTGGGGGCTATATTTTCAAAAATAAAAATATTTAAAATTTTTTGACAAAAATAATATTTTCACGGTTTGTATGGGTTAAATAAAAATATTTAAAAAATGAGTTTAAAAATAAGGCATGTCGCTGGCGCGGACCTTTAAAAATAAAAAAATATTAGGTAAATGGGTGTTTGAGAGACTAAATGCGCTAAAAATTCAATATTTTGTTTATCAAAAATAATATCTTTAGTGTTTGTTTGTCAAAAATAAAAGTACTAAGTGTTTTTTTTTGCTAAAAATAATATTTTTCTTTTTTATTTCAAAAAGTAAAAAAAATCATTATTTTTTTTGCTAAAAATAATATTTTGTAGTGTTTGTGCCAAAAAAAATTCAATGTTTTTTTCAATTAATAACATTTTGAGTGCTTAATTTTCAAAAATAAAAATATTAATGTTTTTTGACAAAAATAATATTTTTACGGTTTTACTAAACATTTTGAGTACTTAAATATTTTCTTTTTGACAAACAAATACTAAAGATATTGTTTTTGATAAAATAAAAATACTGAATGTTTAACTCATTTAGTCACTCAAACACTAATTTACCAAATATTCTCTTATTTTTAAAAGTACGCGTTAACGCCACGCCTTATTTTTAAACTCATTTAAAAAAAAAATCTTTAATAAAAAATTATTTGGGTACATTTGAGAGGTTTTAACCTTTATTTTTTAATTTTGGAAAAAAAACATTTTCAAAATTAAAACAAAAAAATATAAACCCAAGTTAACAACAAAAAAAAAACACTTCAACACTTCAACCCTCTTTGTCCTATCCGGCGGGTATGGCTTGTGGGTATATATGGTGTGTCCGTGTAGTGTTGTTCTATTTAAAAATATAGTTTTTATGGATTTTAAATATTTCAAACGATTTTTTTAAACTCAATTCAAAATAATATTTTTAATATTTGAAATAAATAAATTAATATTTAACACTTTTGAGGTGCTTAAAAAACTGCTAAAGTTGATCAATTTCTTTAAAACATAAGAAAATTAAAAAACTGGTAAAGATGATCAATTTCGTTAAAACACAAAAAAAATATTTTAAAATGATTTTTTAGGATTCCTCAAATGTTTAAAAATCACACAAAAAATAAAAGAAAAAATATCTTTTGATTTTTAAAAATAATACCGAATGGGAGTCCTGCATTGGATTCCCGCACCTGAACCCTCCTTACAAACGAAATATGTCTTAAGTATGTGGGATTTGAATAATAGTGTATGAACTTAGCTTTTTAAATATATTGTACAGTTATTCGCGGGAGTGGAGGGGGGGGGGGAGGGGGGGGGGGGGCTATTTAGAAAAAAAAAATGCTATGTTATGAGAACAATATTAGACACCATCAAAATATAAAAAATAAGAGTAATTTTTATGGATAGTGCAAAAATAAATTTATCACCCGAATTGAACTGGTGGGTAGCAAGAGAGAGATATTTTTTTTACTTTGTGAGCCCAACTAGCTCAACATTTCCCTTCTTTTGTCACTCAACGTTGCAGTTCGATACATACTTTACCCTGAAATGATTGAGGAGATATGCATTCAAACAACACTTTTATTTGCACGATCCATCGTCCTCGTGAATGGCTCACCGTGCAACAAAGGACTTTGGAGTTCCGGACAACAACGAAATAATGCAAAAAAAAACTCCCCACATTACAGTAAACTGATAAATTAAGAATGAATTTTCCAATGGTGAAATAAACAGCATCACTCAGCGGTGAAGCCACGCCGGACAAGGGGGGCCATGGCATCCCCCAACATTTTCCAAATCTGTATAGTACTCTGCTAATTTATACTTTTATCAAATAAATGTAGCTTCCGGTATAATGGCTTATAAGAAATTTATATTGACTAACTTCTGCATTTGTGAAGCTAAGTAACTTTTGTATACCTAAGAGCTTACTAAATTCTACCCACTACAAATATCTTACTAACTTCTGCATTTGTGAACCCTTAGCAATCCGTCTACAGAATCTGTTCATTTTAACCCACCATTGCAGCCCTCTAAATTTATAAACTTACAATTTTTCTTGGAGTCTAGCATCCCCAATGTAAATGCTCTTACAAACGAAGTGAAAGGCTCCCGTGGTAGCACGATGCGGAAATATGTGTATTATTTAATAATATAGTTTTTATGGATTTTAAATATTTCAAAAGATTTTAAAAAAATTCAATTCAAAATGATATTTTTAATATTTAAAAAAATTTAATACTTAACACTTTTGAGGTGCTTCAAAATCGGCTAAAATGGATCAATTTCTTTAAAACACAAAATAATATTTTGAATTGTTTTTTTAGGATTCCTCAAATGTTTAAAAATCACACAAAAAAATAAAATAAAAAATATTTTTTTGATTTTTAAAAATAATACCGAATGGGAGTCCCACATTGGATTCCCGCACCTGAACCCTCCTTACAAACGAAATATGTCTTAAGTATTTGGGATTTGAATAATAGTGTATGTACTTAGCTTTTTGAATATATTGTACAATTATTCTCGGGGGGCTATTTAGAGAGAAAAATGCTATGTTAAGAGAGCAACCTTAAACATCACCAAAATATAAAAAATAAGTCTAATTTTTATGAATAGAGCAAAACTTAATTTATCACCCGAATTGAACTGGTGGGTAGCAAGAAGGAAATATTTTTTTTACTTTGAGAGACCAACTAGCTCAATATTTCTCTTATTTTGCCACTCAATGTTGCACTTGGATACATACTTTACCATTAAATGATTGAGGAGATTTGTATTCAAACAACACTTTTATTTGCACGATGCATCGTCCTCATGCACGACTCACCGTGCAATAGAGGATTTTGGAGTTTCGAACAATAACGAAATAATGCAAAAACCCCTCCCCACATTACAACAAACTGATAAATTAAGAATGAATTTTTCAATAGTGAAATAATAGCATCACTAAGTGGTGACGCCACGCCGGACAAGGGGGGCCATGGCCTTCCCCAACATTTTCAAAATCTGCATAGTACTCTGCTAATTTATACTTTTATCAAACAAATGTAGCTTCCGGTATAATGGCTTATAAGAAATTTATATTGGCCTAACTTCTGCATTTGTGAAGATTACTAACTTTTGTACATCTTAGGTACAAGAGCTTACTAAATTCTGCCCACTACATAGAGCTTACTAACTTTTATTCAGATTAATTACACTAGTTTACTAACTTCTATACACCTTATAAACTAGTGTAGTAATCTTTTTAACTCTCTTTTTTTTGGTAAAATGTGAATATAATTACCAAAAGGCAACAGCCCAAACAAAATTACAATGAGTCCAAACAGAGTCTGAAACAAAAGATGCATGGTGCATCATAATAGGCACGCATGCCTAACAAACCAAGCTGAAAAAAGCAACAAACAACAAACCCTACAGCCTAACAAACAACAAACCCGATCCAACCTAAACAGATAAAAAAATAACCGGCTAGAGTGTGTATAAAGGAAGAACTTCCATGTAACCCACCACCTCCATCAAAGCCAATAATCTTGAAGCACGTACAACCACTGAGAACCACAATCAAAGAGTTAAATAATCAATATCTGCAAAACAACTTTACAAGCTAAACCATCAAACCCAACAACACATGAAACCACTTCCCAAAACCACAAACAACGAACCAAACCCATCTCTTAAACCTTTAAGAGCATCCAAAAATACAGAAAGACCATAAGAAATGTTGAACCTAGATACCATCTAAGCAAAACATCGCAAGAAAGTAACCACACACATAGAATAAACTACCAGGAAACACTACAACACAGTCAATCATCAATCACATAGACTTATCTTCCAAATCAATACAAAACCAGCTCGTCGAAACTCAAACCAGAAAAAAGAAGAGGGTTCCATAAGATCTTGAAAATAGCCTTACAATTCAATGATCTGAGTCAAACAAACATTAAGGTGAGAAGTAACAACCCATAGATATATCCAAAGATTCTTCTGCTCACAACTAATAGAAACTCCTGCATGTAGCATCAGACTTCAAAGAATCGACTTTCGAGGCAAACAAAAACACCATACATCAGAGCAAACACAACACACAACACGACCCCAATGTTGATCAATAGTACCCTAAGATAAGGACGCATCTCTCTCAACTTTTCCTCAAAACTAAGATTGCTTCCATAACCAACCATGCATGCATCAAATTTCTAGATAGTCTGATAAAATTTCTCTGATAAACCCCAACTTTTGTAGATCTTCCAATTTTTGAAATTTCTTTCAACTTTTCTCCATTTTCATGTAGTTTCTTGCATCACTTTTTCAATACTTCTGTAAACTCTCATCACATCCCACTGAGTATTGTTAAAGATAACATCATTTCTGATTTTCCAAATACAATAAATGGTAATGGCAAGGCTAAGCTTTCTAATATTTAATCTAAAATCCTTATTTCAATAACTATTAAGCATGATTTCATCCTCAAAACAAAGGGGATAACGATCATTCATATTAGTTGTAAGAACTTTAGACCAAATTTGATTAGAAAAAGGGCATTCAAAGAAAAGATGGTTCTTATTTTCCCTTCCACTTCAACATAGAACATAATTATCCACATTAATTATACCCTGGACTTTTAATCTATCTCTAGTCCACAATTTGTTCAGACAAACAACCCAGAACAAAAAGTCACATTTAGGGATTCTTTTTGAAAATCACACAGCTTTAGTCCATAACACCTTTTGGTTCCTCTCTCTCATAGCCTCATAAGTATCTTTGCAGTTAAAATCACCATTTTTAGAAACCAATCATTTAACTATAAAACCACGTAATTTTTAGAATAAAATATTATGAAATAAATTAATTTAATGGTTTTAGATTTATTTTGAGAATAAATTTAATTGGGAGGATTTAAAATTTAAGCGAGTAAATTTTTTAATCTAAATAAACAGTTATTCATGATTCTATAAAAATAAAACTCGACTGGATACAATGGGCTTGCTAGTGAAAAAAAATCACACATAAATAAATTTATGGGCGCGTGTCGTTTAAACATAATAAAAGGGCTAAGTGAAATAAAAATAATTGGGATGCGTTTGAGGAGCGTTACGGACTCAGTTTAGTGTTTTAAATATTTAGAAATGGTCCCGGGTCATAGGTATATGAGTTGGAGAGCTTTGGGGCTAGTTGAGTTATGGATTCGGGTCCAAAAGTTCGATTTTAGGCCCAACTCGGGATTAACCTTTTATTTAGTGTTTAAGTGGGGGTGAACAACTCCCCCACTATCATTCAACAAAACCTAAAACAACAGTTACGACAGAGAAAAGTAGAAATACCAAAAGAGGGAAAAAAGGTAGGGAACCAAAGAAGAAATCAAGGGCTTTTTATCTACAATTTTAAATTAAGAAATTTCTTGCTAAATTTATGCTTTCCAATATATTTCTTGATGCATACAATTATTCCCTTAAATTTCTGGGATTTAAGCTTGAATATGTTGGATTTTATGATGAATAACACATCTAGAGGACTGATTTATAGGTAGTATTTGTCCAAGAAATTAGGTATCGAAAATCTGAATATTGATGTTAAATTTCCTGATAGTTATTCTGGAATAATTGAATAACCAATGTAGATGATGTTTTTGGTAAGTTATGGAAGGAAGTTTATGTGGATTCTATGATATATATTCCTTTACCCTGAATTAAATGATAGTTACTAGTTTGGAAAACATGTGACTCAATTAAGTATTGAACGTACTTGAAATTGTGCTTTATTTGTGGGATTTGTAAGTTAGCCTACATATATATATTTCGGGGTTTTGCAGGAACAAAATTTTCAGTTTAAAAACTGGAACTGAGAATAACAAGGGAACAAGGGAAAGGAAAACGATGACAAGTCATTCAAACGATGTGGGACCTCGTTCGAGTGACATGATATGTCGCGAACGAGCCCACTCTCGTTCGAGCGACGCCATGGGATATTTGCCTGGGAATGGGTTGTCACACCTCGCCTAATTATGGCGTCGGCCGCCACCAAAACTATGTCGGGCGTGAACTAAATAAAATACCATTCTTAGCATGAGACAGATATGAGACATAAATAATAAGTCCATAAGATAAATAATTGAATAAATCTCAAATAATCACAAATAACTAAGCGATAAAAGATTCATCACATGCTAACTCCAAAAATCCAATCTCCAATAATGATTAAACAAAATCTGAATAATCCCAACAGAAATCCTCTAAACAACTTTGGAACCGAATGGCCCAATAAAACTCAAATGAAGTCTCATAATAATTCGACTGAAAAGAAAAGTCTAACTAAACTATGTCATAAAATGAATAACTCCAGCTGCTTCTCCAAATGATAACTCTGATAAACTTATGCAGCTTCTCCAATTCTCATCCTGGAAAATATTAGTCAACGCATGGGTCAGAGCCAAAGCCCCGAGAAAGAATACACACTACTCCCCTCAAATAGGATCCTTGAATCCAAACAGTAGCATTATACGCAATAAATATCACAATAGAGTATTTTAAATTAAACGGGATAATTAAACGCGATAATTATAATCTACTAACTACCTGCAAAAATCCCCATTTATAAAGGCACACCAATATGATTTTAAATTCCAAAGTCCCACGATGTTAATTTAATTAAATTAACCAATTTTTATTATAGTTCTCACTTTTTATTAAAGTGTCACACTTCCCCTTGTCAATCGTCCTCTGACCCGTTTACTGTCGGCCCCGACACATGACAAGGTTCCCCCTTATCAATCGTCCTCTGACCCGTTTACTGTCGGTCCCGACACATGACAAGGTTCCACACACGACACGACATAAATCGTCCTCTGACCCGTTTAAACTGTCGGTCCCGACACATTATGTCGCCACAAATTTTAATACCCGTTTTTATCTTAGGCATTAATTCTCAATTTCTCAATTTATAATCACCCCACCCTTTTAATCGATGTGAGATCCTCAAAAATACCCCTTAGTCCCATAACTAAGGGTCCCCAAGTTATTAATACGTCCTATCCTATGTATAGGAGGATTTTCTAACATAAATCTTAACTTAGTCTCGTACTTAGACTACCGTAACGACGATAAAGTAATAAAAATCAGCCCACCCACAAGATGATAAAAACGCGATAATCTATCATCACTAGTCCCATACCTAGAAGGCTTAAATCATCAAAAGGCATACCCACTAGTCCCATACCTAGAAGGCATCCTAAAATATAGGGAGGGCAAAAATTACCCAACAACCTGTCGTCACAATGATATTTAATAATACTAACAAGTCACACCAACAAGAATAATTAATCAATGTATAAAACAACGCATGATAGTCCAATTCAATTAAATCTTTAATTTAATTATCACAACGTCAACAATACCCAAATAATCTCATTTAATTATTTTAAATTAAATATACCAAGTTTTCACCATATATATATCAAAAACCAAATTTTATTATCTCTACATGTATTACCTGAGTTATACGCACCCAAAAGTCAATTATTTTAAAGGTAGGATTTTTCTACATGCAACCCACACCAATAACACTCAAAATCACTCATAAATTCTACGTACCGAAAGGGTTATAAATATTATTCAGATTAAAAGATTTTATAAAAACAGCCCCATAATTAATATCCACTTTTTCTAATTAAGTTACTAATTATTTTTAAGAAAATATGTAATTAAGTATTTAGGCGACACTTAAAACGCATAATACTAAAGGAAAAGAATAGAGTATTCATGCCTGTGAAGATTGTGTTGAAAATCTGATTAGAAATCTGGATTCCTCTCGAAAAATTAGCAAAAGAGTGTTCTTGAACGATCTTGATTAAACCCCAAATAAACCTTCAAATCTGGCGACAAAACCTTGATTATGTTGGAGGTTGATGATTATGGTTGAGAGAAAATATTTTTAGAAGTGTTCTCTGGTGAAAAACATGAGAAAAAGTGACTATGAGAAGTCCCCCCACGAATTAGAGTCATTATATAGTCATTAGGAAACCTAATCCTAATAGAACTCTAATAAGATACAAACACTAAAAATTTTATTCCGGACGATCGGACCGTTGGAATTGGATGAAATTTTACAAAGAATTAGCTGAATACGAGATAAAGCTACAGAAAAAATTTCAGCTCGATCGGACCGTTCAATAGTTTTAAATATTTTTTTTCTAGAGAGTTTTATGCTCCGAGGACTCTTAGAGAGTTTTATATTTTGAGGACTCTTCTATATAATAAAAATTCAATTAAAACTCCATTTTAATTTCGATTTCGAAACCGCTTGAAATTTTATTCTTCTAAAATCATAACCAACATATTTAGCCAATAAAAATTATTAAATTCAAAAAATTTATTTTTCTCGAAAAATTCCACTTAATGAATTAAATAATAAATAAAAACATGGGGTGTTACAAGGGTTTCCTTGCTTGGACTGGTTTTTGGCTACATGGGTTTACTGAAACGGAAAATTTACATGAAAAATGGTTAAAAGCTTTATACCCTCATTTAATTGAAAATAACTATATGTTGAGTAATTATTTTATGGGATGGAATTTAATAATTTATTAGACAATGAATTATTAAATAATGAAATATTATGGATTTTAGTTGGACTTACAATGAATTATTAAATAATGAAATATTATGGATTTTAGTTGGACTTTCATGGTAATTATGGAGTAATTACCTATACATATTATATTGGATAATAATATGTATTATAATGTATTTGTGTGGACATACCACTAGATTGTCCTATCGGCTCGGGGGTTCATGTGTTCGGACCGTGTACCACATGTCAGCACAAGTGGGATTAACGATGTGTTGGTCATATAGGTACTACGTGGAGGCATCACCTACGAGAGGTAGATGTTGGCGTTGACCGTTCCTGTGTCACCGCTGGGCATGGGTTGTGTACAGGTGTCCTGCATAGGGACCGCCCCCAACTAGTATGTGTTTTGTGATGTCCGCTTAGGATAAGGAATTCCTCCAGACTTACCGATAGAACAAGAATTTGACACCAACGGTAGATGCCCTTGTGTGTCACATATGTATATATATATATATATATGAGAGGGGGGGTGTTTTACTATTCCAAAAATTCTACGGTGGGGATCGAATTTTCTTGAGCGATCCAATGGTGTTAGATTGTGCCACGTAGGATTGTACACATTATGACGTGTCAAATGAGATAAACCACCCCCCTCTCAATCTGCCTTCCCCGTTTTCTTCATTCCCCCTACCCCTACCCCTTCCCCTTCCCCTTCCCCACGATCTCCCTCTCCCCTCCTGCACCCTCTCCCCTCTCCGGTGCACTCCTCAGTACCCCCTCCCTCTTTCCACTGCCGCCCCCGCCCACGCTCCCCTGTTCCGCCCCCCTCTCCCCTTCTCCCCTCCTCCTACCTCTCCCTCCCCGCTGCCCCCTCTCTCCCTTTACCTCTTTCCACTGCCGACCCTGCCGACCCACGCTCCAGCACGCACATACACAGATCACACACACACACAGACACAATCGCGAACACATACGACACACACACACAGATCCGGCACCACACACACACACAGATCCGGCCACACACACACACAAATCCGGCCTCCCATATCGATTACAGTTCTGAATTTCGGGCCTTTTCTTATTTTAGGGCTTTTTTCGATTATAGTTCTGAATTTTGGTTGGTTTCCTTTAAACTCAGAGTATTTTTAATTTAATTTTGCACATCTATCAGGTATACACACTCTCTAGATAAATTTAGGGCTTTTTAATATACGATTTTGTAATTTAATATTTGTTTATGTTTATGTTTATGTTTTAGGATTTAATCGCTTATGTTTTTATTTTTTACCGATCAAGATTCCTACACTCTCCAATATTGCTACACACTTCTATGTGCATGATAAAATTGATTTGGAGGTAATAATTTGCATGTACTACTTTTGTTTAGTTCAGTTACTCATTTTCATTTTTACTGAATGAAGTTGTTGTGTTATTTTCTATTTTTTAACTTTTGGATTTAATATGTTTTTGGCTTCCGATTGATGTTTTTTAATATACGATTTTGTACTTTAATATGGAAGTGTCATGGTTAAAAAAATAACTGAGAATAATTAGGTTAAGAGTTTGAATTATCAGATGTGAATTAGTTTTTTTTTAATGTGTAAATCAATTATTGTTTGTTTTGGGGTATTTTTTAAGAAAAATAACTAAGAATGTAAATACTAAAATTTTTTGAAAATTTTAAAATTTTTCCAGAAACTTTTTTAAATTTTTGCGGAATTTATATAATAATTCTAAAAATTTCTAAATTTTGAGTTGGGTTCTAATGATATTACCATATACTTTTTTGAGTTGGGTTGCAATTTTCATGGTTAAGGCGTGGTAGTGAAGGAAGGAGGAGGCGATTTAGTAGTTCTTTAGAATTTATATTGATAATGGTTATAAATTATCTCTTATATGGGTTGCTTTGCCAATACCTGATTTATGGGTGGATTTTGTCTCCATGTATGCAGAATGCACTAAGAACTTGGTTTGATATGAATCTTCAAGTGCATTGTTGCGGGTAAGTAGTTTGATTATGGTATTAGTTTCAAATTAATTTTTTTATGACAGTATGGCTGCTGACATGTCTACTAAATTTCCAATTTATTTACTGATCTGCGTTTTTTTTTCTCTCCAGAAATATGGAAGATATGAGCGCATTTGGATGCGTTGGGTTGCTTTTACAAAATCCAAACAGAAGTTTATATTTCATTGAAGTCTCATTTGCTTTCATGAAAATCTGTCAAATCCGAGGTATTACTTAATCCCCCCCCCCCCCCCCCCCACACACACACACACACTCCAACTTTTATGTTATTCCCCATTTTTTGAAAATTTGAGATACATTTCTATTTTCCTATTTTACCTCTGCTCACAATCATACACACCTTTATTTGACCTTTGCTCACAATAATATAGACGAGTCTAATCCTTATTTGGATTTTAAAATTTAAGGAAGTCCATTATCATGATTACTTATGCACATATCCAAGCTTGATCAACCTTACATATATATCCATATTTAATACTTCTGCATTTTCATTTTAGGTTGTTTTCCCTTTGGTATATCTACAGTAATATTTTTCTCGGTGTACACTTCGATTGCCACGCTCAACTTGCTTCATCAATTCCACATTTGTCTCGGCCTTTTTTGAATACTAAGGTATGGCCTTTTTTAGTGTTTATATTCTTATGGGTTACTATTATTTGAACTAATACCACATGTTGTAATTATTGTAATTATTGTAGAGGTATCTACTGTTATAATAAACACCTCTACTGTTGTAATTATTGTGGAACATTGAATCTTTTGTTAGGCGAATTTTTTTTTTCTATGTTGTTGGATTTGTCGTTATCCCTTGAGAAGGGTGGATAGTCCAATAAACAAAGGAGACTCTGCCCAATTTTTTTAAAACTTTGACACTTTGTTTTTTTAAAACAAAGAAATGTTCTCGCTAAATAGTATTTGTTTTCTTTTCTTTTCATTTTTTCATATTTTTTATGATAGAGATCAAGTCATATTTCCCTAAGATTGTCAACTCAGTATAAAAAATAATAAGTATATATAAAGTTGGGGCCTAAAGTTACGAAAATAGGTAGTTGAGGCCTAAAGTTCTAACAGTTACTAAAGTAGACATGGCATTAAGTAAAAATTGTCTAGAAATTTGTTATAAAAGACTAATTATGCGCACAAAGAAACTATTTGGAAATGTATATTGCAAAAAATGTTAACCCATAATTTTTTTATAGGTTGTGTCATTAAATTTGTTTTGTTTATTGTTTGCAAATTTTAGTGCTTTGATTGCAGGGTTGGTATTCTTTGAATCATCGTTGTTGGTAATTTTAGTATTCTTTGAATCTCCTACCCGCCCCTTCCCCACCTCCGCTGCTCCTACCCTACCCGTAAAGGTAATCTCTCACCCAACTCCCTCTCACACACGCCCACACACGATCACTCACGCACACACACAGATCACTTATGCACACACACACACACATAGAGATCTCTCTCACATAGAACTCCTCACACACGCACGCACACACAGATCACTCACGTAGGCATTGGAAAATTGGATTTGAAATGTATGCATAATATTATTTTTCAATTCATATTAATATCATCTTAATACTTTATTGGATGTAGTTTGGTTGCTATGCAATGTTATTTATCTCAAATGTATTTAGCATGAATTAACACTATTTTATATCATTATAAGCCATAGATGCCAAAGAAATGACTACAATCAATGGATCTCAATCAATGGCTACAATCAACACTTGACTCAGAATCCGGAGGCTGCAATTGTTATTGGATAAGGAGTTGGATAGAAGATCAAACAAGTGGTCTTTTAATGTTGAAGGTATGAAGCATGTATTTTACTTTAAGGTATCCACTAAATTGTTTTTTTTATATTGTTGGATTTGTCATTATCCCTTGAGAAGGGTGGATAGTCCAATAAACAAAGGAGACTCTGCCCAATTTTTCTAAAACTTTGACACTTTATTTTTTAAAACAAAGAAATGCTCTCGCTAAATAGTATTTGTTTTCTTTTCTTTTCATTTTGTTGAACTATGTGTTATTTGTTAAGCGGGGTGGATAGTCCTACGAACATAGGAAATTATGGCTATTTTTTTTAAAATTACACTTTATTTTGTTGGGGAATGATTTTTTTTCATTTTGCAATTACGTACCTTGAAAATTTCCATCGTTTTTCAATTACGTACTTTCAAAATTTTCGTTGTTTCGCGATTATGTACTTTCGAACATTTCGCCGTGCCTTCAGGCACGGGTATTTCGCTTGTATATATATATAATTACCCAGACTTTTCATGAGATAAACTGAAATGTCTAAGAATTTGCCTATAAATTACAATTGTGATTCTTTAATGCATAATAGATGTTTACGCTTCTTACGTGAAAATTATGAGACTGGGATATTACGGGTATTTATAATTAAATGTAGTCGGTGCATTTAAATCATTTACCTATTTTATTAAATTGACACGTACTCGTAGATATTATTTGCGGACTTTTGGGATGCGAAACATATCACACTTAGATGAGGAGTGACGTGTTATATGCATGTGAGTGATGAAGGGGGAATAGTTATTGTGCATTGACTGTATTGCTGCATCATGAATTAATTAAGTAATTCTTTCACACCTCGGGCTCTCACCCAAACTATAAAAGTTTCCCCCCAGGTTATTTCTAGACAGAGATAGCAAGACTGTTGTTGTATCACCCTTGCAATCTCTTGTGCTTAGCATCCTTCCAGATTATTGACTCTAGCTTAGGTGCTTTTCTACAAGAGTCCAGTTATTTTAGTTTGGAAATATTTGTAAGGGCATAAGCTAGAGATTTATTTACTTTTTACATTATGTTGGAGTTGTGATATTTACGTACTGTTGGATTTATTATTTAGTTGCTGTTCGTATAAGATTAATTATTTTCGGCCAAATATTCATACAGTTTAAAGTATTGGCCTTTTAAAATAATAATATTTTTATTACATTGTGATGAGAATGGTATTAATTGATTGGTAATCCACCTCTTCAGTGTATCATGTCTGGCCAACATTTACATGAGAAAAGAGGGGTTATTATAGTTTATATCAGAGCACAGTTCTAGTGTCCTTAGGATCTGTGTTTGAGCTCATTTTGTTCTGTGTTGCATTCTATGATGTAGAGACCTATGTTTAGGAATCATTGTATTCTTTACGATCAATTACTAATGCGAATTTTTTTTTCTTTCAAATGGCAAATGGACATAGGGGCAAACCGAGACGAGTAGTTCCATCAGTTGAGGAGGAGGAGGCTCACCCGGAGCCACCACAGTCCCCACAACTTATTACCCATGCTGGGATAACCACCAGTGTGTCTCAAACGATCTCTACGGGTATGGAAATCATGCTTCAGCACTTTTCACCGCCAGGCACCTCAGCAACCACCACCACAGCAGGTGGCTATAGAAGCATAAGCATGAGGTTACATGTGGGATAGAGCGAGTGACACCTTTACTAAAGGCCAACCACCGCAGTTTGCAGGCAGTTCAGATATTCTAGTGGCGAGTAGGTGACAGAGAGATATTGAGTGACACTTAAGGATGATAGAGTGCACACCCGTAAAGAAGTAGATGTTAACCTCACTTCGATTGGTGGGGGCCACACTTCAATAGTGGGAAGAGACTACGATGGTTGCCGAGAGGGACAATCTTACCATAGATGAGTTTTGGGAGAGATTTGAGGGGAAGTACTATCCTTGGGCAATGTAATCAGAGATGAAGAAGATGTTCATGGACCTTAAGTAGGGGAGTCTAACTGTGGTAGAATATGAGGAAGATTTTACCGTTCTTTCCTACTTTGGTAATGAATATGGGAGTATAGAGGAGAGGAAGATAGAGAAGTTTGTGTCAGGAACAACCTGGCAAAATCAGGCAGCCACTCTTGGGGAATCCGTCTTTCATTACATATAACCAGGTAGTGAATGTTGCTTTACTATTTTTCCAGGATTATAAGGCATTTCAAAAAGATAAGGGGGAGAAGAGACACCACTCTGAGATGTCCAACTACCAGAAAATAGCGAAAGGGAGTAGCACACAGAAGGCCCAGCAATCTTGGGGCCCTCAATCTTTAGAGTTACACAAGAGATCTAAGTGTTTCGATAATAGGAACAGACAAGGTCAGGGCTAGTAGGGCAAATAGTAAAGAGGCCATCAGAGCCAAGGGCATCAAAATCAGGGCCAACATGGGCTACAACCAGCCAAGCACCAGTTTGAGGGCAATTACTTTATTTGTGGTGCACTTAAGCAGGAGGTTCCCTCAGGGGAATCAAGTGGCACAGGAGTTAGGGGTATAGCGGGGACACCAGGTACCTCAGGGGGAGTGCCGACCGCTACAGGTTCAGCCAGTGGAAGTAGTGCCAGCCACGCCAGTGCTACTTACTCCACCTTAGGAGCCGTAGCCGCAGCTGCAGTACGGGCACGTGTATCACCTCGCATCAGGAGAGGGACCAACACTGGCATAGATAATGATGGTATGATCCCTAACTCTTTTATTTTGTAGGGCATGCTTAGTTTAGTACTAGTGCACATTACTCCTTAGTAAATGATATCTCGTTTTCACATTGGAGAGGGTAGACTCCGTTTTATTTAAACGCTTTACATCATTTCACCCGTGAGTTGAGGCACAATCACCTAAAACTCCTCGTATGTAAGGGTATGAGAATTTACCTCAGGAGAACTTAAACTATAAGGTTTGCGTTGAGTTTTACAGAAATAATTAAAAGTAATAGTCGAATGTGGGGTAACTTGCTGGTATTAAATGTTTATTTTCATGGAGGAAAATACTAAAGGAAATTGTGTCACTTTGAGTTTAAATAGGTTAAATGGGTGACAATAAAGCCTGGAAAGCCATATAAATTTTATTGAGCACATTATAGACATGGGTCCTGGACTAACGGATCTCAATGACCGACAATGCTATATAGTAGTGTATTGGGATGGTTACTTAGTTGGATTTCATTTGTGAGACATCCCACGCATGAAAGTAACAAATGTCGAGAGATGGAGATGATAGACCCTAGGGCATTTTCGACTATTGATTTTTATATAATTAAATGTGTAAACTTATTGGGATTTAGTGTATCCCTTTGGTGATATGATACTTTTATTGGAAATGGACAAAAGTTGGAATTTACATTATTACTGCACATGTTTATTTTATTTTCATTTTTATCTTGGGCCGATGGATCTCAATAACTGAGTAGGCCATATAGTAGTGTATCAGTAGGGTCCCTTGTTTGGATTTCGCCTGCGAGACGTCCCATGCATGAAATTGGCAAAAGTTGGGAGTTGAGGGAAATCAGATACTAAGATCATTATTTTCTTTCTCATGTACATATATGGTTATATAATTGGTCTATGGATATGTTTGATCGAACGGTAAAAATTAAATGTATATGTGCCATCCATCTTTGTTTGTGTTATGTGTGTGTACATATAATGTGGAATATATATGAACACCCCAATGATTTAATGATAGGTTATGGGTGAGACTTTTCTTTTACCTCATGGCATATGGGTATGAACTAATTGAGTATAAAACTTGGGTTAACAATGCGGACTAAAATATAATGTTGGGATTTAGCGAATATCGAGAACGGAATTCCGTTATAAGGGGAGGAGAATGTAATAACCCATAATTTTTAGAATAAAATATTACGGCATAAATGAATTTAGAGATTTTTGATTTATTTTGAAAAAAAATTTAATTGGGAGGATTTAAAATTCAATCGAGTAAAAGTTTTTATTTAAATAAGCAGTTATTCATGATTTTAAAAAATTAAAATTCAACTCGACACAATGTGCTTGCTAGTGAAAAATAAATCACACATAAATAAATTTATGGACGCATGTCGTTTTAACATAATAAAAGTGCTAAGTGAAATAAAAATAATTGGGATGCGAAGACTCAATTTAGTATTTTCAATATTTAAAAATGGTCACAGGTCATAAGTATAGGAATTAGATAACTTTTAGGCTAGTTGGGTTATGGATTCGGGTCCATTGGGGTGTCCAAAAGTTTGGTTTTAGGCCCAACTTGGGATTAACCTTTTATTTAGTAGTTAAATGGGAGTAAACCTCTCTCCCACTATCATTCCACAAAACCTAAAATAACAGTTACGGGAGAGGAAAGGTGAAATACCAAAATAGGGGAAAAAGGCAAGGAACCAAAGAAGAAATCAAGGGCTTTTCTTTTACAATTTTAAGGCAAAAATTTTCTTGCTTAATTTATGCTTTCCAATATAGTTCTTGATGCATGTAATTATTCCCTTAAATTTCTGGGATTTAAGTTTGAATATATTGGATTTGATGATGAACAACATATGTAGAGGACTGATATATATGTAGTATTTGTCCCAGAAATTAGGTATCGAAAATCTTAAAATTGATGTTAGATTTCCTAAAGCTACTGATAGTTAATTGGGTATAGTTGAATAACGAATATACAGGATGTTTCTTGTAAATTGTGGACTGAAGTTTATATAGATTCCATGATATATAATCCTTTACCCTGAATTAAATGAGAGTTAGTAGTTTGGTAAACATCTGACTCGATTAAGTATTGAAGGTACATGAAATTGTGGTTTATTTGTGGGATTTGTAAGTTAGTCTGCATATATATTTTTTGATTTCGTAGGAACAAAAATCTGGGCTTAGAAACTGCAACTGAGAATAACTGTTAAGGGAAGAAGGGCGAGGAAAAAGACGACATGTCGTTCAAATGAGGTGGAACCTCATTCGAGAGACATGCTATGTCGCGTGAATGAGCCCACTCTTGTTCGAGCGACGCCATGGGATTTTTGACTCCACGTGCCTAGAAATGGGTTGCCTTGATGGGATTTATCTTTGGTTACATGGGTTTACTGAAAAGGCAAAATTTATATGAAAACTTTGTAAAAGCTTTATACCCTCATTTAATTAAAAATAATTACAAATAACTAGATGTTACGTAGTTATTTTATAGGATGGAATTTAATAATTTATTAGATGATGAATTATTAATTAATGAAATATTGTGGATTTTAGTTGGACTTTCGTGGTAATTATGGAGTAATTAGCTATACCTATTATATGGGATAATAATATTTATTATTATGTATTTGTGTTGACATACCAGTGGATTATCCTATCGGCTCGGGGGTTCACGCATTCGGACTATGTAGCACATGTCTCAATGGGTGGGCTTGACGATGTGTAGATCATATAGGTACTGCGTGGAGGCAACACCTACGAGAGGTAGATGTTGGCGCAGACCATTCCTGTGTCACTACTGGATATGAGTTCAGTACAAGTGTCCTTCGTAGGGACCGTTCCCAAATTGTGTGTGTTTTATGATGTCCACTTATGATAAGAGATTCCTCCAGACTTGCCAATAGAGCACTAATTAGACACCAACGGTAGATTCCCTTGTGTGTCATATATATATATATATAAAGTACATATACATAATTACCCGAACTTTTCATGAGATAAACTAAAATGTATAAGAATTTGGACATAAATTACAATTGTGATTCTTTAATGCATAATAGATGTTTATGCTTCTAATGTGAAAATTATGAGTCTAGGATATTAAGGGTATTGATAATTAAATTTAGTCGGTACACTTAAATCATTTAACCATTTTATTATATTAGTAACGTAGTCATAGTTATTATTTGGGGACTTTTAGGATCCGAAGCAAATCACACTTATATGAGGGGTGAGGTGTTATATGCATGTGAGTGACAAAGAGGGTATAGTTATTGTGCATTGACTGAATTATTGCATCGTAAATTAATTAAGTTAATTCTTGCACACCTCGGGCTCTGATCCAAATTATAAATGTTTTCCCCCAGGTTATTTCTAGATAGGGATATCATGATTGTTGTTGTACGAGCATTGCGATCTCTCATTCTTAGAAGCCTTCCAAATTATTGACTCTAGCTTTGGTGCTTTTCTTGCAAAGTTCTGTTATTTTATTTTGGAAACATTTGAAAGGGAGTCAGCCCGAGATTTTTTTAAAATTATGTTGGAGTTGTGATATTTACTTCCTATTGGATTTATTATTTAGTTGGTGTTGGTTTGAGTTTAATTATTGTCAGCGAAATATTCATAAATTTTAAATTATCGGTCTTTCAAAATAATAATATTTTCATTACATTGTGTTGATAATGGTATTAATTGATTGGTAAGGCCCATATTCAGCGTATTATGCCTGGCCCTCTTTTACGTGAGAAAATGGGGGTTGTTACTTTTGGTATCAGAGCACACTTCTAGTGTTCTTAGGATCTATTTTTGAGCTCGTTACGTTCTATGTTGCATTCTTTGATGTAGAACCCTTTGTTTAGGAATCATTTTACTATTTATGATCAATTACTGATGGGAATCTTTTTTGCTTTCCAATGGCAAACGAACATAGGGGAACACCGAGGTGATTAGTTCCACCGGTTGAGGAGGAGGAGGCTCACCCGGAGACACCATGGGCCCTACAGGTCCCACAACTTATTATCTATGTTGAGATAGCCACCATCGTGTCTTAGGCGGTCTCTAAGGCTATAGTAGCCATGCTTCAGCACTTTCCGCTGCCACAAGCACCTCAGTAGCCTCCACCACAGTAGGTGGCTATACCAGCATAGGCACTAGGTTACATGTGAGACCGAGTGAGGGAGGCGTTTACTAAAGGCCAATCATCGAAGTTTGTGGGTAGTTCAGATATTATAGTGGCTGAGAGATATTCAAGAACACTTGAGGATGGTAGAGGGCTCACTCGTACAGAAGTATATATTAGCATCCTTTTGATTAGTGGGGGCCGCAATTTAATGGTGGTAAGCGATTACGACCGTTGCCAAGAGGGACAATCTTACCATATATTAGCTTTGGGAGAGATTTGAGGGAAGTACTATCCTCGGGCAATGTAATCCGAGATGGAAAAGAAGTTCATGGACCTTAAGCCAAGGAATTTTACTGTGACAGAATACGAGGAAGGATTTTCCTATCTTTCTTACTTTGCTATGGAGGATGTGAGTATAGAGAAGAGAAAGATAGAGAAGTTTGTGTCATGGACAGCCTGACACATCAGACAGTCACAGTTGGGGAATCTGGATTTCACTACATATAACCAAGGAGTTAATTTTTTTATATGGCATTGCCTAGGATTATAGGGCATTTAAGAAATATAAGGGGGGGAAGAGACATCACTCCGAGATGTCCAACAAGCAGATAGGGTGAAAGGGAGCAATAGTCAGGAGGCCCAAAAATTTTGGGGACCTCAACCTTCAGAGACGCACAAGAGATCTAGGGGTTTCGATAATGGGAAAAGACAAGGGATGGGCCAGCAGGACCAACAACATAGAGGGCATCAAAATCAGGGCCAACAGGGTCTACAACTAGACAAGCACTAGTTTTAGGGAAATTGATTTATTATTGGTGAAAATATCCACTTTTCTAAGAGGTGCCCTCAGGGGAATCGAGTGGCATAGGAGTTAGGGGGACAACGGGGACACCAGGCACCCCAGGGGGAATGTCGACCACTGTAGGTACAGCCAGTGGAGATAGTGCTAACCGCGCCAACGCCACCATCTCCACCTTAGGGACACCAGTCGGAGATGCAGTATGAGGTGTGTATCACCTCATATTAAGAGAGGGATCAGCACCAACATAGATAATGATGGTATGATCCCTAATTCTTTTATTTTATAGGACATGCTTAGTTTAGTAGAAGTCCACAATTCTCCTTAGCAGATGATATCTCGTTTGCACATTGGGGAGGGTAGACTCCATTTTATTTAAACTCTTTACGTGATCTCAACTGCGAATTGAGGGACAGGCACCTAAAATGCCTCGTATGTAAGGGTATGAGAATTTACCACAGGAGAACTTAAACCCTAAGGTCTTCATTGATTTTTACAAAAATAGTTAAAATTAATAGTCAAATGTGGGGTGACTCATTGGCATTGAATGTTTATTTTCACGGCAAAAAATTCTAAAGGACATTATCACATTTTGAGTTTAAATATGGTTAAATAGGTGACTATAGGGCCTGGAGAGCCTCAAAAATTTTATTGAGCATATTATAGATATGGGTCCTGGGCTAACGGATCTCAGCGACCGACAATGCTATATAGTAGTGTATCGGGAGGGTTCCTTATTTGGATTTCGCTTGCGAGACATCCCACACATGAAAGTAGCGAATTTCGAGAGCAGGGAGATGATAGACCCTAGGGAATTTTGGATTATTGATTTTTATATAATTAAATGAGTAAACTTATTGGAATTTAGTGTATCCCTTTGGTGATATAATACTTTAATTTGTAATTGGCAAAAGTTAGAATTTACATTATTACTAGACACATTTAATTTATTTCCATTTTTATCTTGGGCCGATGGATCACAATAACTAACTAAGTGATATAGTAATGTATCGGGACGGTTCCCTATTTGGATTTCGCTTGCGAGACGTCCCGCACACGAAATTGGCAAAAGTCGAGAATGGAGAGAAGTCGGATACTATGATCATTATTTTATTTCTCATGTACATATATTGTGGTATACTTGGTGTATGGATATGCTTGGTAAAAGTGTACAAATTAGATGTGTATGTTCCATCCATCTTTGTTAGTGTTATGTGTGTGTACATATAATGTGCAATATATATGACCACCCCAGTGATGTTATGATAGGCTATGGGTGAGCCTTTTCTTTTACCACATGGGATATAGGTATGGACTAATTGTTTATAAAACTTGGTTTAATAATGCGGACTAAAACATAAGGTTGGGATTTAGTGAATTTCGAGGACGAAATTTCGTTATAAGGGGAGGAGAATGTAATACCCCATAATTTTTAAAATAAAATATTATGATGTAAAGGAATTTAATGGTTTCGAATTTATTTTGAGCATAAATTTAATGGGGAGGATTTAAAATTTAAGCTCGTAAAAGTTTGAATTTAAATAAACACTTATTCATGTTTCTATAAAAATAAAACTTAATTGGACACAATGAGCTTGCTAGTGAAAAATAAATCACACATAAATAAATTTATGGGCGCGTGTTAGTTTAACATAATAAAAGGACTAAGTGAAATAAAAATAATTGGGATGCAACGACTCGGTTTAGTATTTTCAATATTTAAAAATGGTCCCGGGTCATAAGTATATGAGTTGGAGAACTATTGGGCTAGTTGGGTTATGGATTCGGGTCCATTAGGGTGTCCAAAAGTTGGGTTTTACGCCTAACTCGGGATTAACCTTTTATTTAGTGTTTCAGTGGGGGTAAATCACTTCCCCAATATCATTCTACAAAATCTAAAACAACAATTACAGGAGAGGAAAGTAGAAATACCAAAAGAGAGGAAAAGGCAAGTAACCAAAGAAGAAATCAAGGGCTTTTCTTCTACAATTTTAAGGCAAGAATTTTCTTGCTTAATTTATGCTTGCCAATATATTTCTTGATGCATATAATTATTTCCTGAAATTTCTGGGATTTAAGTTTGAATATGTTGGATTTGATGATGAACAACACATGTAGAGGACTAATTTATATGTAGTATTTCTCCCAGAAATTACGTATCAAAAATCTAAAAAATAATGTTAGATTTCCTTATGCTACTGATAGTTATTTTGGGATAATTGAGTAACAAGCATAGAGGATGTTTTTGGTAAATTGTGGACTGAAGTTTATGTAGATTCCATGATATATAATCCTTTACCCATAATTCAATGATAGTTAGTAGTTTGGTGCTTCATTTTAGGGAGAAAATTTAATATTTACTAAGATGTTGCATATTTACCTTATGTGTGGGTGAATATCACCATGATGTGTTTTAATTGTGTCATATGATTTAAAATGACATTTTGGCTTAAAATGAAATCGAAACTTAAAATGATTTACAAAATTTCCAAATGATAATTTGGAGGCCGTAGTTAGTTCCGGAAGGTGCGAGATAGTCGAATTATGTGCCATATTGTATTTTGAGGTTTTTGGGCCCTTTTTATTGGTTTTAGTTTAAATGTGTAGTTGCGTATTATTTTATCGCGATATTGATTAATTACGTTGGTAATTATAGACTAAGGCACGTTTTATGTCATGAAATCCGCTTATTCCTCTCAAGTGTAATTAGTGACCTATAGAGAGAGAGAAAGAAGGAGAAAACCTAAGGAGAAAAAGAGAAATTGAAGAGTTGAAGTGTGATCTTGCCTACATCTTCATCAAATCTGAATTTGCAAGCTTGAGGCAAGTTTTCTACTTGCTATTAGATGATTTAAGTTGAACAATTAGTGTTGATAGTTGTTATTTATTTATGGTTTAAGATAATTAGGGTTTTTATTGGATTTATGGGCTTTAAATCTTTGGAGTTTGATTTGAATTGATACTGGTATAAATTATGGTTGTTGGATGCATTTAAAATCTGTTGGTGGTCATAAATGAGGAGGGTTTGGTTATTTGAAAGAAGAAAGGGGTCTTAGGTCTGCTATGACCGGTCGACCGCAGGTCCAGGACCGATCGACCGGGCCTTCGGGGGAGAGCACACTGCTTTTCCACAAAAGCCTAAATTTTGGAGCGCGATCGACCGCGTGTTCGTGATCGGTCGATCGGCCCCCTTCTACCTGGACTTTTTTCTTTTCTTCGTAGGCTAAACTTTGAGACGCGGTCGACCGCGGTCTCAGGACCAGTCGATCGGTCCCCTGTTTTTCACCCTTAAAATTTTATTTTTGTTTCCTAGGTTTATTTTTTAATTAGGGACTAGGAACCTTCTTGTATGAAGTAAACTTACAGTCCTAGAGTTTTAGTTGAGTTTGGTCGTTACCCTAGAGTTGAATGGGTTCACTTGGGGTTTATTCCATGGGTACCAAAAGTGATGTTTAGGCATTACTTTCCTTTTCTCAAATTATTAGGAACTAGGCATTATAAGCCCATACTTGGAGATTTTAGGAGCCCTTTTGAGGTATATAAAACCTTGGGACTTATGAGATTTTATGGATTGATTCGAGAATAGCTCGGCACTTAAAATATGACGAATATTAATGAGAACATTCGAGGATAATGGTTTCAAATAAAATGAAACGTATACGTGATTAATCAAAATGATAATGAGATGAAATCGGTAAATGTTAATTTATTTAAACACACCTCTTTAAATGCTATCATAAGGTAAGCTCACGCATGAGGTGATGTCCCCTGGAGAATGAATGCATGGAGACTATAGTTCTCTGCCATATGTGGGATTTTTATATGTTTTCTGCGCTAGTAAGGTAATTCCGGGTGTGGTTATGACTCACTCGCAGGTATATGGCCACTTCCTAACGTGCGATAGGTGCCCAAGTTGTCTTATATAGATAGGCCCTGGAAGATGATAGTCATTTATGGGCGCGCTCAGTGGGGAAACTCGGAGGGGCGGTCTTAGAATCGTTATATGTATAAGAATATAACCTTTCTAACTCAAGTGGGACTTGAGATATGTGAATTGCCATAAGAAAATATGATGGTAATTATATTTCTGCTAAGGAATGGAAAAAGAAAAAGATATGAGGAATAATGATGTTTAATTTAATTCTCTTGTATAAGTTGACACTGTTAGAATCATTTAAATTGTCTTATCATGCTTTTGAATTAGGTTGTTAGATTTTCATCTACATCATTCATGATTAACTGTCCATGTCTATCATGCTTCTTGTTCATCTGGGAATCATATAAAAACCGGGCCCTGACCCGTTCATTTTCTATGTTGTGCATGTTATTGTATCCGCTTAGGTGCTCCTTCGCAAGGGCGCCCGTTGTGATATTCCTATTCCATATGAATTCGAGGAGCTGTAAGATTATGCGGATTATTACAAGATGCTTTGGTAGAAGCTTTCATTTTTGAATTCTAGATATGATCGGGTCTTTTATTCGGGCGGTTAGCCCAAACTTTTGTAATTGCTTAATGGATGTATTATGTAAATTATCGAACTGTTGTGAGACATTGGATGTAACTCTTGACCGACAGCTTATTCGGTCCTTTTATTGTATGTTGCTTTAGTATTAATATTAGTTCTTTTGGAATTCCACTTTTTCATCGGATTGGGTTGTTTAATTTATTTTCCTTAACTTGTAATCAACTAAAATTTGACAACCCGTTTTCTAAATTATTGGGTGGTTTTCCTGTATACTTATTTTGTTGTTGTGATGCTGAGGATGATTTCCATCCATGATTCCGTTATTTTGGAGTATCGGGCTGACCACCCCTTATTTCGGATTGCTGGTTGTCACAAAGTTTTATACCCTCATTTAATTAAAAATAATTACAAATAACTAGATGTTAAGTAATTATTTTATAGGACGAAATTTAATAATTTCTTAGACGATGAATTATTAATTAATGAAATATTATTGATTTTAGGTTGACTTTCTTGGTAATTATGGAGTAATTACGTATACATATTAGATGGGATAATAATATGTATTATTATATATTTGTGTGCACATTCTTGTTATACCCGCATTTTTCTTAAATAATTAGTGAAATATTATTTTGGAATAAATAAGTAATTTTGGAAATTTAATCTAAATAAATATTATTATTCGAAAATGTTAAGTGCAAACGTTTTATTTAGTATGCTTGTGTGTATATTTCATTTTATACTTTGTTATGTCATTTCTGTATAATAAAAGAAAAATATTTAATTTATGTGCGACACGGATTACAAATATATATTATTGAAAAATTATTCAAAACATATTCTGGGACTCATATGGACTTGTTTAGATGAATTAAACCTTTAAAAATAGTTTCGGGTCAGTAATATATAGGCTGGGTAACTTTTGGGCTTATGAGTTATGGATTCGGGTCACTTTGGGGGTCCAAAAGTTGGGCCTTTGACAAAAAAATGGGATTAGAACTAATTGAGTGGTTAATTGGGGGTAAATCACTTGCCCACTATTAAAAATTAAAACCGAATGTAGAAGCCATGGGAGATAGAAGAGAGAAGCACCAAAGAAGGGGGAAAGAGGAAGAACAAAGGGGAAATCTAAAGATTTCAAGGGTTTCTCATGTACAAAAATTAAATGCAAGAATTTTCTTGCAGAATCAATGTTTCTAATTTATTTCTCAATGCATAAATTGTATTCCCTTAAGATTTATGAAATTTTAGGTTTGATTCAGGTAATTGTATGATGAATAGCCACATGTAGAGGAATGATATATCAGATTTGATGATGATATCCATGTAGAGGGATGATTCACTTGTAGATTTGATTTCCAGAAATTAGGTATCAACTAATTTAACTTTGGGTGTTAGATTCCCTTAAGGTATTGATAATTATTTAGGAAGACGTGAGTAACAATGGAGATATTGCTATTATTAATTTTGTGGACTGAATTATGTATATAAGACTCGTATATAGATGACTTTCTCCACAAAATACCCTTTTATAAATATTGGAAAGAAGCCCAAACATCGAAATCCTTAACAAATAACAATTGAAAATTTGTGTTGTGAAATTCTGGGCTACAAAGGTTAAGTTTTTGGGTTTAGAAATTGTTTTGGGCGGACTGTCATTGGGCGTCGGAAAAGGGAGGAAGAAATAGGGGTTGCTCGAAAGACGACACGTGTCGTTCGAGTGACGCTGGGTTTACTCCCCCTAGTCCCTATTTTTACTGTCTTGGTTTCTAGGATTGGCAGCCTTGGTTCCTGGGTTGGTTGCAGATTCCTATTGGGTTTTATGAATATTAAGGGAATAAAGGGTATGGAAGGTAGATTATGTTTTGTAGACATAAATAAATGGAACAACCTAATGACTCTGGTGAAGTATAATAATTACCCATAACAAGGTGGTTAAGTAATTATTTATCGGTTGATGTTAATAATTTATTAGATTATAAATTATTAATAAATGTAAAATATTATGAAATTTTGATTGGGAAATTTTAAGGTAATTGTAGATAAATTGACTATACATATTATAGAGATAAATAACATGTATTACTATGTATTTATGTGGACATACCATATTCGTGAACTGGCCTATCGGCTCGGCGGTTCACGCGTTCGGGTCGCATACCGCACGTCGGCACAGGTGGACTTGACGATGTGTAGGCCATATAGGTACTACGTGAAAGCTCCACCCACTAGAGGTAGGGTTGTCATTGACAGTTCCTGTATCATTGTTGGGTATGGGTTGTATACAGGTGTCCTGCATAGGGACCGCTCCCAATGTATGTGTGTAATTATGATGTTTGCTTAGGAATGAGGGAATTCCTCCGAACTTGCCGATAGAGCACTAATAGACACCAACGGTAGATGCCATTGTGTGTCAAATATATGAAAGGACATATATTATTAATTGACCAGACTTGATTTGAATAACTTTAATTGGCTAAGAAACTTAGGCTCTGTTTTTATTTGAAATCCTGTAATGCATATTAGACGTTTATGCCCGTTTGAAGGATTTATGAGACTAGAATAATTGACTGTTGGAAATTTAATGTAGAAATTACATTCAAATAATTTATTACCATTATCCCCGTTTATAAACTGAGGCGTTGTCACCATTCATTATTTGGGAATTGTTGGGATGCGAATGATATTTCGTTTAAATGAGGGGCGATGAGTCATACGCATGTGAGTGATGAAAAAGGGGAGTAATTATTATGCATCGACTGTATAATTATATTCATATTTTATTCAAGTTAATTATTGCACACGTCGGGCTCTGACCTAGATTTAAATGTTTTCTCCCTCTAGGTGCTCCTAGACAGGGATAATTGGATTGTTCTGTAGTAGTCCCGTGATCTCGCTTGCTCTCTAGAATCGGATTTAGTTGCTTCTAGCATATGTAATTTTCAACTTTCGTTGTTTATTATTTGGAATATTTGTAAGGGTAAGCCCGATACTCTTTTATTGTATGTCGGTTGGGATTTTATTACATTAGTTGGATATTATTATTATTATTATTATTATTATTATTATTATTATTATTATTATTATTATTATTATTATTATTATTATTATTATTATTATTATTATTATTATTATTATTATCATCATCATTGTTGATACCAAAATTAATGTGCTGATGTGGACGAATAAGATGAAGACACGTGTCAATCTACGTGGCACAATAGCAGCGAGGAAGATCATTTCCCGACCAACCATGCTTCTTTCCGAGCAACGAGAATACACCGAGAAACTCTATCACACCGAGGAACCCTATCACACCGAGGAACTCTAACGCACCGAGGTACTCTAATGTTCTGAGGAACTCCTGATCAGCGAACAGCTATGGCGGTCCAAGCTGCATCTCGGTCGTATCGTTAATTGCCAGATAATCAACAGTTCAGATATTCATTGAATGATTATATTCTTGGCACGCACTCTGCATTAAATGTATTACCCTTTCATATGTATGTCATTTAATGTATCGAACCTTTCATGTACAGCCTCAAGGCTATAAATACCTTGTATCATCCTCATTCAAGGGGACCGGAATTTCTTGAGAGAATTTGTAATCAAGAATTCCACAAACACTCAGCAATAACATAACAGTGGACGTAGGCTTTATTCCTAGCCGAACCACTTTAAAAATCTTTGTCTTATTTATTTATCTGTGATTGAAAAATTAGAGCGATCTAGTTTTTTACATCAACAGATTGGCGCCGTCTGTGGGAACGACTGTTGCAATCGTTTTTCACCAAAAATCATTTATCACCAATGGCAGATAATCCAGAATCCAGTAATCGAAATGTTGGAAATACTGGAAATCTTCCAAATCCATCTGCATCCCCAGATCTGGCTGGAATTATGACGAATCTGGCTCAAGGACAAACCGCCATGCAAGAATCTATGAGGCAACTCATTCAAACTCTTCAAGGCGGTGCACCTACCTATTCAGGGCAAAGGAGTGATCATAGGCAATCGCAATCTAGACGTACCGGGTCATATCGCAATGAGGAGTCTAATGATTCTTCTTATCAACCTGGGCGAACTTCATCGATACGGGCTACGGATACAGATCAACGTATCACTCTTTCTCCGGAGAGAACTAGCGCTTTGGAAAGATTAAGCAGGGTGTCTCCTTTCAGTCGGTTAGGACCAAGGAGGAACATGAGTCCACCTAGGGCTCCATCAAGAAGTTTTCGACCACCACCAGGTTTGAGAGAAGGATCTGCACAATCGCGACCAACTACTCGTCGAGATAAATCTCAGGAAGCTACATCAGAGCAATCAATTGCTCGGACTAAGCGGCCCGAGGAGGGGAATGAAGCATGGAAAGGTTCCATTCAACGGTTGGAAGATAGATTGGGAGAAATGGCTAAGGCAAGGAACCCCTTACAGAGAACTTTTGTTCAAGGAACACCTTTTGTGCAAGCCATTGTGGATTTCCATACACCGTCAAAATTCAAAGCACCCGTAGTGACCCCCAAGTACGATGGAAAGACAGATCCAGTACTTCATATAGAACAATACCAAGCTGCTGCAGATATTTACGCTGTCCCTGACGAGATGAGGTGTAGAGCATTCTCAGGAACTCTTACCGGATCTGCACAGATATGGTACAATAATCTTCCTCGGGGTAAGATTTCAACCTTTGTTCAGTTAGCCGAATTGTTTATTGGCAATTTTTGTTTTGGAGCAAAGCCGGTAAAGCGAGTAGCACACTTGCTAAGTGTTAGACAAAAATCAGGTGAAAGTACTAGAGATTACATAACTCGTTTCAATAACGAGAAGTTGGAAGTCATAGATTATGAAGAAAAGACAGCAATCACTGCTCTGATGAGTGGTTTGCTACCTAACAAGCTGTACTACACTTTGGCCAAAGATCCACCTAAAAATATGTCGGAGTTGATGGCAAAGGAGGACAAAATCATGAATGCCGAGGAGGCTATGGCTGCGAAGAAGAATATGGACAAAGAAGTTAAAGTTGAGGTCGACAATTCTAAGAAGAAAGATCATAAAGGTAATGGTGGTGATAAACATTCCAGGAATAACAGGATGAAGTTGGAAGTCCTAAAGAAGTATGATAATTATACTCCATTGAAAATGGGTATTAATCATGTTTTGGAAGAAATCAGGAATAACGAGGAAATCAAGTGGCCAGAGAAACTGAAGACAAATCCCGACCTGAGGAATAAAGACAAATATTGCGAGTTTCACAAAGATCATGGCCATATGACCAAAAATTGTATAGCCCTTCAGAACGAGATTGAAACACTCATCCGAAGAGGAAAATTATCAAAGTATGTAGATCGCAGAGGTGAAAGGAAGAATGATGATAGAACTAGAGAGAGATCTAGATCTCCTCGTCGTGCAGAGGATAAAAAGAAGAGGGACCATGAAGAGGATCCAGATGATGACCCCGATCTTCCCAAGAAACCAAGGAAACCTGAACGAGAGGTATTTTCCATACGTTTTGGATCACTTGATTGTAATGTTATTACAGGAGGAGATGCAGGAGGAGGAGACCTTACTGCAGAAAGAAAAGCTTACCTCGGAGAGGCTCAAGCTTGTTCATACATTCAGCGAATAAACCTGGCCGAGGATGATCGTCCGAGGAAGGTAAACAAAGAGAAACTAGTGATTGGTTTTTCAAAAAACGACCTGGCGGGTGTTCTTTACCCTCATGATGATCCTTTGGTGATCAAAATGAGGATGAAGGATGTGATCATTTCAAGGGTGTTAGTAGACAATGGTAGTTCGGCAGACATCATGTACTATTCATGCTTTGATAGCTTGAATTTAAAATTATCTCAATTGGAACCTTATCACAGACCCCTTCTGGGTTTTGCTGGCGAGAAAGTTTTTCCACTTGGGACGATCAAGTTGGATATACTCATTGGAACTTGGCCTGCTTGTCGAACAGAAAGAATACGCTTCTTTGTGATGGATAAAAATGTGCAGTCCGCCTACAACATCATCATGGGAAGAGTTGGATTGAAGAAGTTCGAAGCAGTTCCATCTACAGTACATCAATGTTTGAAATTCCCAACGAATTTTGGAGTAGGAATTATGAAAGGTGATCAAAAAGTAGCTCGGGAATGCTATTATTCGTCTGCCGAGCAAGAAGAACTTGAAGAATCAAGGAAAAAGACTACTACTTATCAAGTGGAGGAGAGCACAGAAATTGAAACTCTTGACCCTAGGGATGAATCTCAACTCGTAAAAGGGCAGGTTGTGGAATCTACAGAAATTGTTATCCTGGACGACGAGCATCCTGAACGAGTCACTCAGATAGGATCGTCGTTGGATGTTTCAATAAAACAAGATTTGATAACTTTCTTGAGAAATAGGAAGAATACTTTTGCTTGGAGTCATGAAGACATGCCAGGTATAGATCCAAACTTTTTATATCATGAGCTCAACGTGAATAAGGAGATCAAGCCTGTGAAGCAAAGAAGAAGAGTGTTTAGTCCCGAGAAGAACCAGGCCATACAAGAGGAGGTCGAGAAACTCCAGAAAGCCCAATTCATTGAAGATGTGAAATATCCGGATTGGTTGGCAAATGTGGTGATGGTAAAGAAGAAGAACAACAAATGGAGAATGTGTGTTGATTTTACTGATCTCAACAAGGCATGTCCAAAAGATCATTTTCCATTGCCCAGAATTGATCAACTAGTGGATGCTACCTCGGGACACGAGCTACTCAGCTTCATGGATGCTTATTCTGGCTACAACCAGATCAAAATGAAACCTGAAGACAGGGAAAGTACTTCTTTTATTACCCCAAGGGGAACTTATTGTTATAATGTTATGCCTTTTGGTTTAAAAAATGCAGGTGCAACATATCAGCGGTTGATGAACAAGGTTTTTACCCAACAAATCAGCCGCAATATGGAGGTCTATGTCGACGACATGCTCACCAAAAGCAAGAGAGCTGCAGATCATTTGGTTGACTTGAGTCAAACTTTTGATCAACTGGATAAATACCAGATGAAGCTCAACCCGACGAAGTGTACCTTTGGAGTACGAGAAGGAATGTTCCTCGGATACATCGTCAACCAGCGAGGTATTGAGGCAAATCCAGAAAAGATCAAGGCTCTTTTAGGGCTGCGATCTCCGACGACGAAGAAATAAGTGCAGAGTCTTACCGGACGGGTTGCAGCACTCAACGGATTTGTATCCCGAGCAACTGATAAATGCCTCCCATTCTTCAAAACACTGCGAAAAAGTTTTGAGTGGACTGATGAATGTGAGAAAGCCTTTCAAGATTTGAAGAAGTATTTGGGAGCCCCACTATTGTTGTCTAGGCCAATAACTGGAGAGACGCTGTACTTGTATTTAGCAGTATCAGAAAATGCAGTTAGCTCGGCATTGATCAGATTGGAGAATGGAGTCCAGAAGCCAATTTATTACACAAGCAAGGCCTTCCGAGGTGCGGAAATCAGATACCCAAAGCTGGAAAAATTGGCACTGGCATTAATTGAAGCAAGTAGAAGAATGAGGCCATACTTCCAGGCCCATACCATCATTGTGTATACCGACATGCCGTTAAGACAAGCCCTTCACAAGCCAGAAAAATCAGGAAGATTGATGTACTGGGCAATAGAGCTCGGTGAATATGATATTGTGTATGAACCCAGATCATCGTTGAAGGGGCAAGCCGTGGCAGATTTTATAGCAGAGTTCACATACACTGATACCCCCGAGGAGCAAAAGGTGCTTGCTGACCTACCTGTGGACGATACAAGATCAACAGACACAGATCCAGACCAACCAAGGTTGGTAAAAGGACTTGTGGATGTAGAAAAATCATCATATTCAAACCCCGACCAACTCCGGTTGGAAGAGGGGGCGAACAAATGACCAACGAGGAACGAAGGATACCCGGGGATAATGAAAGAAAACAGATGATATTTCACCGAGGAACTCTAACAGATAAGAAATTTGAAGACAAGTTACATACATGGAGATTATATGTAGATGGATCATCTTGCACGGCTGGTTGTGGAGCAGGGATTGTTTTAAACTCTCCAGACGATATTGACATGGAGTATGCATTGAGACTCCAATTCAAAGCTTCCAATAATGAGGCTGAATATGAGGCTATGATAGCAGGTTTTCATTTGGCGAAAGTTATGGAGGCACGACAAGTAATTATTTTCAGTGATTCTCAATTAATTGTGAATCAAATGATGGGAATATATGCAGTGAAGGGAGAGTTAATGGTGAAGTACCATGCAAAAGTGATGGAGTTATTAACAGAATTTGATGCTATTCAATTGGTAAGGATACCGAGAATGGAGAATGCTAGAGCAGACGCATTGGCCCGACTAGCGTCAGCTACGCGCACCGAGCTGCGAAGAACGATACCAATTGAAGTATTAGAAAGTCGGAGCATAGAAGAAGATCTGACGGTGAAGATTATTACCCTTGATTTAGGACCATCTTGGATGGATCCTATCATAGCATACATTGAAGAAGGAGAAGTGCCGGAGGACAAACTAGCTGCCAAGAAATTGAAATATAAAGTTGCTCGGTATGTGTTAACTAATGGTGTTTTGTATAGACGAGGAATTATGGAAGGTTTGCAGAGATGTGTGCATCCATCAGAAGTCAAAGAATTGATTGAAGAAATTCATGAAGGATCTTGTGGAGCTCATGTAGCAGGTCGGACACTTTTGCAAAGGGTAATGACACAGGGATACTATTGGCCGACGATGAGGGCTGATTGTATAGCCTATGCTAAGAAGTGTGACAAATGCCAACGTTTTTCCTCCATCCGAAGAACTCCACAGGCATTGTTGACACCCATAACATCACCTTGGCCATTTGCCATGTGGGGAATTGATCTGGTTGGACCACTGCCGACGACCCGAGGAAGGTTCAAGTATCTCTTCGTGGCAGTAGACTATTTTACTAAGTGGGTGGAAGCTGAACCACTAATTGATATGACGTACGAGAAGGTGTATCAGTTCATATGGAAGAATATCATTTGTCGATATGGTCTCCCCCATGCTTTCATCACAGACCATGGAACGCAATTTGATAATGAAGAATTTGCTGCCTATTGTCATCAGTCAAACGTCTTGAAGCTTCATTCAGCACCAGGCCATCCTCAAAGCAATGGACAGACTGAAGCGACGAACAGAACATTACTAAATGGGTTGAAGAAGAGGTTAAGTGAGGCTAAAGCAAATTGGATTAATGAGCTACAGTCAGTTTTGTGGGCTTACCGAACAACTCCCCGAGCAGCAACAGGAGAATCACCATATATGCTAGCATTTGGAAGTGAGGCTGTGATACCTGCCGAGTTGGGCCTACCAACACAACGGGTGTTAAATTTCAATTCTCCGATCAGTGATTTGATGAGAAGGCTGGATTTGGATATGCTCGAGGAAGTCAGAGAAGAGGCAGCCATTAGGAATGCTGCTTATAAACAACGAACAGCTCTGTTTTACAACAAAAGGGTAAAGAAATGTGATCTAAAAGAGGGGGATTATGTGCTAAAGAAGGTCATTCAGAAGCAGAATAAACTGGAAGCAAACTGGCATGGACCTTACCGAGTTACAGAGGTTGTTCGACCAGGAACTTACAGAATAGCAACTCTAGAAGGAGAGGAATTTAAGAACGCATGGAATGCTGAACACCTGCGCAAGTATTATCAATGATGTCAAATGTAAAGCATTTCTTTCATTATGAATAAAACGAGGATGTTTCGCCATTTTCTTTCTGGTTGAAAATTTTCCAGGGAATACTAGTGTAATACACTACACAACAAAAGTGCTCTAAGGACCTCCTTTGGTTAGGAGGACAGCTCTACGGAGCAAAAGTGCTATAAGTAGCCAACCTCAGCTCTACGGAGCAAAAGTGCTATAAGTAGCCAACCTCAGCTCTACGGAGCAAAAGTGCTATAAGTAGCCAACCTCCTTTGGTTAGGAGGACAACTCTACGGAGCAAAAGTGCTATAAGTAGCCAACCTCCTTTGGTTAGGAGGACAGCTCTACGGAGCAAAAGTGCTATAAGTAGCCAACCTCCTTTGGTTAGGAGGACATGTTCTAAGGAACCAAAATATGCTCGAAAGAGCCAAAAGCTTTAAGGAGCCAAAAAGTGTACACCAACATCAATTACGGTTGGTAAGATAAAAATATACTCTCATATTACAACTTATGTTGGTCGGGAGGTAATATTATTACAAAGAGTTCTTTGAAGAACAAAATATTCAAAAAATACACCAAGTATAGTTGGTCGGGGATAAAAACCCAATAACTGTAGTTGGTTGGCAAGGACAAATTATTGATCTTAGTTGGTCGGACGCAATTCTATAATTGAACCAAGTATAGCTGATCGGGGATAAAAACCCATCAACTGTAATTGGTCGACAAACATTATTCATCCACCTTGGTTGGTTGGAAACAGTTTGAACATTTTTTCTCATTACTTTATTATTAAGTGATAGAGAAACATTACTAATACTTGTAACTTTTTATTAAGTTGCTTAATGAACAATATTATTGTTATCTTTTTAACAGATACATATGTACAAATATAAAGGTGTTTGATAAACACAAGACTAACAAAATTGGAAAACAGAAAATGAAAATCTTTTCATTAATCTAGAATAAATTACAAGTTACAAGAATGTACTAAATTGTTACATGGATATTACTATTCTATTGGTTTTTTGCCCTGTGCTTTAGAAACAGGTTCCTCGCCGGCAGGAGGGTCTTCTAGGCAAAGGGGAGAATTGATGAAATTAACATCTCTGAGCATTCTGACGTTGATAACAGAAGGTGTATCCAAAAGATGCTCAGGACGAGATAATTCAACTTGGGAGTGAAGGCTATAATCACCAAGATATTTTGAAATTAGACTGCGAGGAATGGAACGAGCTGGGATCCATGCCATATCCAATTTGAAAGGGGGTACAGGCAAGTCTAATAATGATGGAGCATGATAGTCCCATAAAAAATGCCCTTTCTCCAACTTTAACACACCCAATGCATTTAACCATCCTTGCTTGTAACCTTCATTGTTAGCATGTTCAATGCGAGCATCCAGATGAACGAGAGCTTCATTATATCCTGCCATCCAGAATTCCCTTGGCTGTTTATGGAATTGGAAGGTTAATCTCTCCAATTGTTCATGAAGGCTTTTGGCAAAAAGATCCTTATTATGCAAGGCAGATTTCGTAGATGCCAGCTGATCTTCCAGAGACAGATTTTTATTGGACATTTCAGTCAGAGCACGGTCTTTTACTTTCAACTGGAATGCTTGAGTTTCCAAAGTAGACTGAGTGCGAGCCTCTTCAACATTTTGGCCGAGGACTCTTCCTCTCCCCCGAGAGCCTCTTCCTCGTCCCCGAGCAGTTCCAGAAATGGCAGATCTTCTTAAGTCCTCCAGCTCTTGCCTTAGTTTGGCGTTTTCGACCTCTAAGAAAGAGAAGCCTTCATCAGTAACTGGTATTAATGCAGTAGAAGATGAAGCAGCAGATTCATATTGAGCCAATTTTTTCTGCAAATTATTATTTTCTTGTTCCAGGATCTCGGTAATTTGTCTGCAGGCTTCAACTTCACCTTTTAGGGTCCTTTCCCTAATATCATATGCAGCAATGATCTTCTTATGGCCTGTTTCAGAAGAAAGTTGTTGGTATCTATTTTCATAATCTTTGTGTAACAAAGCCATTGATTCATTGTGCTGACCTTGGAGATCCTCTAAGGAACAATGCAGCTCTTCAATCAGGTCATAATAAGCGACATTGTTGGCCACAGCTCGGTCGAGTAAATCTTTCAAGTACCGATAAGCCTCAATAGCCTGCTCTGAAGCACCATGACCAAGGATATCAGCAATTTCCGATGTACTAAGGTCTGTATGACCAGCCTTATAGTATTGATGACATTGCTGCATCAGCTCGGTATCATGTGAAGAGATCAATTCCATTCTAGCAACAAACTAAGGACGAGAAAAAGACAACAATCAACAAAAACAAGTTATCAACAACAGAGATAAGCAAAGATATATTTTATTAGATCATCAAAAAGTTACATTGTTCGATTACAAGGAAATACAGAAATGCTACCGAACAACTTCACACCTTTTCCTTGTCTCCCAAGACTTTCTCGGGAGGCTGGGACGAGGAGCTCGGTTGCTCGGTGGTAACAACAGCTTGATCGGTAGGAATCTTCTCGGGAGGAGGAGGCATGGAGGAAACGTCCTCGGTGGCAGAGGGTTGAGAGGCAGAAACTTGATCGCCCATAGCCATAGAAGACTCATCTGAGGCAGGTTCATCTTCTTCTTCTTCCACAATTGGTGGAGGAGGACCAGGGAGATGCCGTTGGAATAGCTCAGAATTGTCTTGGACTTTTACCTCTTGCAGAGCAGCTACCCAACCATCATGGAAGTATTTCAACTCCCCATATTGGACTTGGGATGTCATTGCAGCTATCCCTCTCTCCCATCCTTTCTCCCAACCAACGCTGAAATGTTTCTTGATTGCAACTTTTCTCCTCGACTTCTCCGAGGAGAGCTTCACCTCCAATTCCTCTTTCCTAACCTTGATATCTCGCAGAGTAGATAATTCTTCTTCTGCCTTTTTCAACTTATCATCAGAATCCTGATATTTAACCTCCAAAACTTTAACTCTCTCCTCCAAATTCTTGGAGGTTTCAGCCATCCTCATCTTATCAGCCTCAGCCATAGCCAACTTTTTCTCCCAAACAGTTTTCTCCTCGATGTACTGTTGGCGAGATTCCTTCACAGATTGGGCTAAACCTAACAAAGCATCGTCAACATCGGACGAGGAACTGGAAGCTTTAATAACTTGATCTTTCTTCACGATGGTATTGAAGCAGTTCACCAGCTGAAAGATAAGAAAAACAATAAAGTCAACACAAATACAAGAATTCAAGAAAAAGAAAGAAAGACCAAAGGTATGAGAAATTTACTGAAGAAAGATGGCGAGCAGCTAGGGATGTCAGTGTATCCCTAGGAATTTTTTCATCAACCCCGAGAACCTCGGGTATAACTGAGCTCGTTGAAGAACTCGGAAGAATGATTTTTGAAACACTACTACCACCAGCGGGTAGAGAAGATGTAGTTCCAGCAAGATTAACTGAGGATGATTTCCTCAATCTCTTCAAAGGAGGGTCAGCAGCATCAACCAAGGAAGAAGTCTTGGTCGGAGAGATTGTAATTACATCAGCACTAGCACTTTTCTTGCTCGGGGCCACTGGGGGCTTCTCGACAACTTTGGAGGAACCAGCATCTACTTTTTTAGTCCCATCTGGGACATCAATTTTGCCTTTCTGGGCTCCAACAGCAGAAGAAATTTCACCAAATAGAGCAGGAGGAGCTCTTTTCTTGCCCATTCTCTGAGATAAGGGGATATGAGAATCTGAAGATGAACTTTCTGGTGTTGAAGCTGGTTCAACAGGGCGAGCAGTATAAGAGGTTGTGTAACTCTTATACTGTAGTAAATATGAAGCAGATCTAATATGCTCGTCAGCAATCGTCTTATGCAAACCCCAGATAAGTTTCAGATGTTTAATATTCACTTCTGATTCCTTTGGAGTTTTTCTTTTGCTATCAACTGCAAATAGATACATAATGAAATATCGGTCATACATTTTATCAAACATGATGAAAGCATAATTTTACAAGTAAAATAAAATGAAAAATAAACCTATCCCATTGCCATATGGGGGGCATCTGGGACCGTTCTATGCTTCATCCCCAGCTAGAGGCGCATGTTGCCAATTTTTTATGACCAACCCATGCTCAAAATAATCCCTATTTGAGTCAGGGAGATTAACTACAAGAGCCCTATTCAAATACCTAGTTTTTAAATAATAAATATTATCTAGAACAGCCCATTTATAACAAAACATAATTTCAGGGATCCCAATACGAGTCCCATGAGTTAGATTTAATTTGTGCACCCCGTTAATTATTGTCCATGAATTGGGGGCTATTTTTGCAGGAACAAGATCAAAATATTGACAAAACTCAAGACATAATGGGTTTGGTGGAAAGGAAAAACCGCATTCAGCAACAAAAAGACTGGGGAACCAATGTCCCTCAGCCAATCGAAAGTAATCTAAAGGCTCAGAAAGAACCTCTAGAGTTACCCACGAAGGAATGGAAAAATCAGAACGGAATTTCTCAATAGACTCCACAATATAAACCATATTGAATAAAAGAGATACAGAAGAAAGAAAGAAGATCTTACAGAAAGAAAGGAGATGTGTTGACAACGAACGGAAACAAGGATGAACGCACAAGAGAAGAAGAGAATAGAAAGCTTGAATGCAGAGAATGAAAAACGTAGACGACGGTATGGTTACCAAAGAAGTTTAAATACTTTGCATTGGGAAGCGGCGAAAGAAATGATTACCAAAAAGAAACTACTAAACGTCCGGCGGCTAAGAGGACAAAATTTGCACGAATATCAAAGCGCTTATAAAAAAGGCGGAAACTGCGAAATAAGAAGGAAATTTGAATACAATGTTCCTGAAACCCGGGAAGGACATTTAATATTGCCATATACCGAGAAAGAATGTTCCATATTCTTCAAAGTTCAAAATATGAAACATTGGGGGCTTCTGTTGATACCAAAATTAATGTGCTGATGTGGACGAATAAGATGAAGACACGTGTCAATCTAGGTGGCACAATAGCAGCGAGGAAGATCATTTCCCGACCAACCATGCTTCTTTCCGAGCAACGAGAATACACCGAGAAACTCTATCACACCGAGGAACCCTATCACACCGAGGAACTCTAACGCACCGAGGTACTCTAATGTTCCGAGGAACTCCTGATCAGCGAACAGCTATGGCGGTCCGAGCTGCATCTCGGTCGTATCGTTAATTGCCAGATAATCAACAGTTCAGATATTCATTGAATGCTTATATTCTTGGCACGCACTCTGCATTAAATGTATTACCCTTTCATATGTATGTCATTTAATGTATCAAACCTTTCATGTACATCCTCAAGGCTATAAATACCTTGTATCATCCTCATTCAAGGGGACCGGAATTTCTTGAGAGAATTTGTAATCAAGAATTCCACAAACACTCAGCAATAACATAACAGTGGACGTAGGCTTTATTCCTAGTCGAACCACTTTGAAAATCTTTGTCTTATTTATTTATCTGTGATTGAAAAATTAGAGCGATCTAGTTTTTTACATCAACAATCATCATTATCATTATCATTATTATTATTACTATTATTATTATTATTATTACTACTACTATTATTATTATTATTATTATTATTATTATTATTATTATTATTATTATTATTATTATTATTATTATTATTATTATTATTATTATTATTATTATTATTATTATGGTGGTTTTGGATTATCGGATCATTGTGTATGTGTTCTTTGTTTTACAAATCCATATGTTTTGGAAAATAACTTATTTATATTTAATTTACTCTAAGAACGATATTAATTGACAAGCAAGCCCTATCTTTTAGCGTAGAGTGCCTGTACAGCCTTTACGTGAGAAAATAGGGGTTGTTACAATACCAGTGGACTGTCCAATTAGTTCGGGGGTTCGCGCATTCGGACCGTGTACCACATGTCAGCACAAGTGGGCTTAACGATGTGTTGGTCATATAGGTACTACGTGGAGGCATCACCTACGAGAGGTAGATGTTAGCACTGACCATTCATGTGTCACCGTTGGGTATGGGATGTTTATAGGTGTCCTGCACAGGGACCGCCCCCAAGTTGTGTGTGTTTTGTGATGTCTGCTTATGATAAGAGATTCCTCCGGGCTTACCGATAGAGCACGAATTAGACACCAATGGTAGAGGCCCTTGTGTGTCATATATATAATTACCTGAACTTTTCATGAGATAAACTGAATGTCTAATAATTTAGACATAAATTACAATTGTGATTCTTTAATGCACAATAGATGTTTATGCTTCTTACGTGATAATTATGAGACTAGGATATTATGGGTATTGATAATTAAATGTAGTCCGTACACTTAAATCATTTAAACATTTTATTAAATTGACACGTAGTCGTAGTTGTTATTTGAGGGCTTTGGGATGCGAAACATATCACACTTAGATGAGGGGTGAGGTGTTATATGCATGTGAGTGACGAGGGGGGAATAGTTATTCTGCATTGACTGTATTATTGGATCATAAATTAATTAAGTTAATTCTTTCACACCTCAGACTCTGACCTAAATTATAAATGTTTTCTCCCCTAGGTTATTTCTAAATCGGGATAGAAGGATTGTTTCTATACAATCCTTGCGATCTATCGTGCTTAGCTTCCATCCAGATTATTGACTCTAGATTCGGTGCTTTTCTGCCAGAGTTTAGTTATTTTATTTTGGAAATATTTGTAAGGGCATAAGCCCGAGATTTATTTATTTTTTACATTGTGATGGAGTTGTGATATTTACTTAATGTTGGATTTATTATTTAGTTGGTTTTGGTTTGATTTTAATTATTGTCAGCGAAATATTCATAAAGTTTAAAGTACTGGCATTTTAAAATAACAATATTTTTATTACGTTGTGCTGATAATGGTATTGATTGATTGGAAAGCCCCATCTTCAGCGTATCGTGCTCGGCCAGCCTTTACATGAGAATATGGGGTTTTTTACATTAACCTTATCATTAACTCCCACATCAGGTCTAATAGTTGTATTTTCCATCTCTCTAAGGTCATTAGAACTTAATCTGGAAAAAACCCAAACATTAGCCTCAATAAAGACACAAGCTTTAGCCTTTTAGTTACCATTAGCATCATGTATTATTCTTCTCCCATAATATTTAATCAAAGGCCCACTCTCATGCCAATTATCAATCCAAAAATAGGTATCATCACCATTCCCAAACACAATATTTAATAAATAAGGCTCTAGCTTTCTCCCACCGCTTCAAAAGATATTTTTAGGTCCATGAAGCATCATTTGGTATTTTAATAGTCCACAATGTATCATGTTTTAACATTACAGAGTGGATCCATTTAACCCAAAGAGATTCCTTCTTTCTGGGCACATCCCAAATGTATCTCATTATGCATACATTATTCCAAACAAAAAAGTTTTTTATACCTAGACCCACTTCATATCCTCCCAAGCTATTTTAGCTCCATGCTTAGTAATGTCAACGCTATTCCAGATAAAACTCCTTACAGCTTGATAAATATCTTTGATAATCCTTTTAGGAAACATAAAAATACTAATCTATTACACTCGGATACTCCTAAGCACAGAAATTGCCAACTGAACCCTGCATGAATAAGACAACCACCTATTTGTCCAATTCTGGATTTTCCCCAACAAATTTTCAACTAAGATACTACAATCATTAGTTTTCAATCTAGTAGAAATTAGGGGGACACCTAAATATTTAACAAGAAGGCTTCCAATTCTCATACCCATCAAGTTGGACATCTTAATTTTATCTTCCTCATTAACTCCAGCAAAGAAAATCTCACTTTTAGTTTTACTAACACCCAACCCAGAAATATCTCTAAACTCTTGAAGTACTTTATCAATTACTTTTAAAGAATTATCATCAGCTTTGGCCATAATGAACAGGTCATTAGCAAACAAAACATGAGAAATTTTTAAGTCACTACATTTAGGATGAAATGTGAAATGACCTATACTAATAGCATTATCAAGCATCTAAGAAAAAGCATCCATAACAAGCACAAATAAGTAGGCAGACAAAGGATACCTTTGTCTTAGACATTTGTACCTTTTAAATATCAATCCACACCTCCATTAATATTAATAGAAAAACTAGTAGTGGTAACATATTCCATAATCCAATTACAAACTATGTTAGGAAACTCAATAACCCTCAACACATCCAAACTGAACTCCCAATTCACTGAGTCGTAGGCTTTCATAATATTAATTTTAAGAGAGCATCTAGGATCCCCTGTATTAAGATGATAACCTCTAACCAACTCTTGCATTAAAAGAAAATTATCAGTTATACTCGTGCCTTTAACAAAAGTTGATTGTCTAATATTGACCAATTTAGGCATCACTTTACCCAATATTTTAACCAACACCTTATAAATGATCTTGTAAGTGGTATTACAACAAGAGATAAGTCTGGAATCCTTCATAGTGTTAGGACTATCAAACTTAGGGATCAGAGAAATCATAATACTATTCCATTTCTTTAGTATCCTCCCAGATTTGAAAAAGGCCAAAATAGCATTAGTCACTTCCTCGCCAATAATATTCCAGTTTTTTTAAAGAAACTAACATTCTAACCATGAGGTCCTGGAGCTTTTTCAGGATCAATTTAAAAAAAAAAGCTTATTTAACCTCATCAGTAGTAACCTCAACTTATACCCCTTCTATAAGGTCCTCCTCTAACCATCTCTGTCTAATACCAACAAGTTTCTCAAAATAGGATCTACCACTTATCTGTTTAGAACCCAAAATTTTTTAAAAAACTTCGTAGCCTCCTTGTGGATTACTTATGGCCCTTTATATTGAATACCGTCCTCACCTTTAATAGTAAGGATTTTATTACTATTAGTGTGACGTTTCACTTTTTTGTGGAAAAAAGATGTATTCTTATCACCCAATTCCAACCAAGTTACTCTGGACTTCTCCTATAGAATTATTCTTCCAAATTCCTCAACTCTAATTAATCGGTAAGACATTCCTTTTTATCTTTCAGCAGGTCAGCATCACTCCCATTGAGGGTTAGCTTGTGTTGAATTTTGTCAAGATCCACCTTCTTGGCATTGACTCTAAAAGAGATAATTGAAGACCAAATTTATTTTGCTTCTTAAAGTCCTTCTTGAGGAATTTGAGTTTCTTAGCAACTCTAAACATAGAAGTACCAGCAATAGAAATATCCCATCCTTTCTTCAAAACATCAACAAACTCACTATATTTCATCCAAAATTTAAAGAACTTAAAAAGCCTATCGATTTTCTCTTTCTCCAACTATATTGACAACACTAGGGGGTATGATCAAAGATTCCCGAGAAATCCACCTGAACCTCACAATCTATGAAAAATTGTAACCGAACATTATTATGTAAAATTCTGTCAATTCTACTTTGAATGTTGGCATCCCCATCCCTTACATTATTCCAAGTATACCAATTACCTATAACAGGAAAGTCATCAACAACAATATTACCGATACACTGATTAAAGTCACCAGTCTCTTCCCAATCCTCACCATTGCCCTCCAAGTCTTTCATTACTACTTCTAACCATATTAAATTCTACCCCATTTATCCATGCATCTTTATTAAACAAAATTGCAACCCTTTCTAAATAATTCCACAAATGAACTATAAACCTCTCTCATTATCACCATATATTCTAGTAAAAATTTAAGATTTATTTGTATTTCTAACTTCAACTTGAGCTATTAAATCTTGATTCATGCTATTTAATCTCAGTCACATCAAACACACTTATATCCCATGCAATCCACACCCTACCAGGCCTTTTATTTGTGATATTATGAATACGATACTAATTATAAAAGCACCCTTGTTTGACATTATCAATGTTATTCCTTCTAACTTATATTTCCACCAGACAAATCATATTGATATTATTATCCCTAATGTATTTAAAAATCTATCTTTGTTTATGAAGGGGCATTACAACCCCTAATATTCCCAAATGCTATATTAATCATGCGTAATGTTTTTTCATACCTCTTCCCCATTCATCTTTACTCTATTCCCATTGTTGTTAGCTTGTTTCCCTCTTGGAGTGTTAAATTTCTTCTAGCCAGTTGAGTTGTTTATCTCTTTGATTCTATGGCTTTCCTGAATAACTGATGGACCTGGTTCGCTATCTTTCTCTTCCTTGTCATTTATTTAATTATCCATGCTTTGCAGAACTTCAAAACCATTTTCTATATGAATGGTTTTATTGTTAATACTTGTATCACTTGAGTTTTGAATTATTAAGGCTATATTATCTTCTTCACCTTAAATAATGGGATTGATCTTGTTACCTTCATTGTTGCAATCTCTTATTTCTATATTTTCTATGTCCATCTCCACACATCTTCTTTCAAGAATCTCTTTAACTGTTACATGCTTTTCAAATTGTCGAATAGGAGCTTCTTCATTCTTAGTGCCATTGTCAACCTTTCTTCATACTTGAATTGTTTTTTTTTTCAATTTACAATTCTCCACCTTATGCCCAAACACCTTACAATTTGCATACTTTTCAGGTGTCCATTCATACTTTATCAATTGAATCAATTTAGTCCCATCCTGATCATATATAGGAATGTCATTTGGCAAATCAAAATCCACCTCAATATCAGCACATATCCTAGCATAAGTGAGTCTTTCTCTCTTTGTAGTCATTCTATCAGTGAATAGGGGTTTTCCAATGGGGCTAGCAATTTTACTTAGGATAGAATCAGCCATAAATTTAACTTTAAGCCAGGAAGTCTAATCCAGATAGGTATTTCTGCAATTCCTTCTTTCTCCAAATTAATTCCAATATCCCATGGTTTCACAATTAAAGGTTTATTATCAAAGGACCAAGGTCCAAGTTCCAACACTTATATCTGAGTTTCTGAATCATTAAAGGCCACCAAAAACACACCAATCTTCAGCATATAGATTTCAATGTCCCCAAACTGACTCCATTTATGCATTGCATATGACTTCATAGCTCCCAAAGAAATTTTAGCACCAAGAACATACATAACAAAAAAAAACTTCCATCGAAGTATTTCCTCTTCAACCTCATTCTACTTAATCACAACACAATTAGTACCTTATTTAACCTTAATGGCTGGGATAAAATTGAGTTTATCACCTGAATTTATATCACGATTTGGGTTTTCTATATAGACCCTTGATTGTTGATTTACTGATTTTAATTTCTTCCTTTACTAGTTTTCTTGAATTACCTTCCCAACTGAATTGATAATATCTAGAAATTTCTCATCATAATTATCTTCTGTGACTATTGGTTCCTTCCCACTTCTATGGATCAATTATTTAATAATATCAATATCCTCATTTGGATCAGACACATCAACAGGATTTGAGATCAGATCTCCATTATTTTTTATTTTTTAACTTTTCGCATTTGAACCGCTGTAGGGTCAATTGTTTTATCTAAGATCTTTAATTTCTCCGAAGTTAGATTGACCATTTTTTGTTTATTGATTGTTGATCCTTCATTTTTTATATTCAAATTATGATTATCCACTATAGGGATCTTGAACTTGTCCTCACAATTAGATTTCGCTATCTCAGAATTTTTTCTCCTCCTAATCTCCAACTGATTCCGTGCAAATTCATGAGAAAAATGAATCAGCAGGAGGACCTCGAACCCTAATCGATCTCCTCATAGCTGTAATACCCCGTACTTTTATTGATATTTATTTATGAGATTAATTAAATTAAATGTGAATTAATTGAGAATTAATCCGTATATAATACTAATGAGATGTGAGTTGGTATTTGATTATAATGTGTATACATATGACGATATATGAATAATGAAAATATTGAAATTGTCGCGAGTCTGAAATGCGGCAATTTGGGAAATTTTGTTGAGACGCGCGTGTCAGTCGCGTCAGGAATGTTAATATTTGAATTTAAAAATGAATTTTATTTTTATCAGCCGAATGGTCATTTTGAGTGCGACAACGTGTCCGGAAGGGTCGAAATAGTCAGAAAATATTAGCCGGGGATTTAGTTTGGGTCCCGGGGCATTTTTAAGCTAAACCGACAACTTAAAAGGGCATTTTGGTAATTTTGAAATTTTGGAAATTATAACCAACGAATTTTGGGAATTAAATATAGGTTTTTTAGTAACCCACTAAACCATTACCAGCACTTAACTAATTGGAAGGCTACGGGAGTTATAGGAAGAAGTTAGAAGAGGTTCCCAAAGAGAAAACCACCATCTTCAACCTTGGGAGAAAAATCCATAGAGAAAGGAGAATCGATCCATTCACCAACATCAAATTCAGAGAACTATCTAAGGCAAGTGGTTTAATTACGTTAATTTCAAGCGAATGTTTCTTCCATGCTTAGAATTGATAAAATTGCATTATATTGGGTATTTGATGAAAACCCTAGAAATTTGAAAGAGAAATTCATGATATGTTATAGCGATTGCATGTAGAATGTTAGTTGATTATTGTTATACAAGAAATACAACTTTTGAAGATGAAAAAACGAATTTATAAAGGGAAAATTGAAGACATTAAATTTCTAGGTTCATACTCATAGGGTTTGGGGAAAATTGGGGGAGTTATGATAAATATTATGTTGTTTAGGAAGATTGGACCCCAAAATTATGTTAAGAAATGACCTAAGAAGGTTTAGTGATGTTTAAGAACCTTAAAATTCGTTTGGGATGATTTTATGATGAGTTTAGAGAAGAGAAAAATTTAGGAAAAATGAAGTAGAAATTCTGGGCTTGAAACTGCCATCTCGTTAGAAGACCTGCCCAGGTCGTTCGAACGAGCTTCTAACGAGGTGACAGTCTGCCTTCTAACGAGTTGGTAGTTCATTCGATACTCCTCGTTCGAACGACCTCATTCGAACGAGACTTCTAACGAGTTGACAGAATGGCTTTTTCGTCTGATTTGATTTCTAGTGTTCCGTAACCTTGTTTAATTGACAAGATAACTTTCCCTTGTTAACTAATTGGTATAGTTGGGAGATTTGGGATATATTGAGGAGTAAAATATAGAAGAGTGGCTTGAACGAAATGATATTTGTGGATTAGGACGCGAGTGACTAATCACGATGCAAGGACAATTGATGACTTAAATACGTATAAACCAGGGACATGTGTTTGTGTAATACTAAAAGTTGGTATAAGAACGAGAAGTATACCACTAATAAAAGATGTACTAAGATGTGTGCATGCTTAGTATATATGATTTTATGTGTATGACATACCTACCATACTTGCTATCACGGGAGGTTTGCGTTCGTTTAGGGCTATCTAATCTTTGTGTGCCTACGGGGGGGGATATAGATTGGTACCTTGAGGACATAGGTCAGAGAAGGACTTATTGAGAAGTTAATAAGTTTGCTGATCATGGGAGCGTAGGTATGTGCGTGACCCATGTGATGTGAACTATGTTCGCCTCCATTGTTTGTGATTTGCTATTATCTGAGAACGATTCCTGAGAGATTCGGAATGCGTTATCCTTATGTACGTGATGTACTGGGATGGGATAACAGAGTATGTGTGCACCGCAGCTTAGTCTCGGGGTGCTAGTATTGTATATTTATGATGATAATAATATACAGTTAAACGAAAAGAATTGTCATGTCTAAATTGTGAAGTGTAATTATCGTAATGATCGCTAAAGATAAAAAGGGATAACCTGTAGTGAATTGTATTGTTAATAATTGAGAATCCGAGAATTTAAGTAAAACTCTCTATTGAATTGATGAAGTTGGAATTAAAGTGCGAATCGAGTAGAAAGATTAGAATTTATTTTGGTCTAGATAGATATGAGAATCACTTGAATGGGTACGGTACGTTAGGAGTGCACAATTAGTCGAGAGGTGAGTATTTCATGCGAGAGCACGTCCTAACATGTATTTTGCATTCATTGTTTTAATGTTATTAAATCACTTGCTATTTTTTAAACTATTCTTCACAATCGGGCTCTCACCCATTTGCTTTCAAATCTATTTTTGTAAAAACCTTTTTAGGTTCCCAGCCACAAGGACACCATGCATAGGAATTCTATTCAGGTGACGATCTGTAGCTGTTGTGGAAGTTGCAGGGCCTTGACAGTAGACGCCTCCTTTTCTAGTCTTGACTCCATGTTCAGTTTATCAATTGTTGGGCATGTCGGCCCATTTCCTTAGAGACATTTTATATTTCAGTTATTCAGACTTTGATTTGTAATTAATTCAGGTTGCAGACTTGTTTTATTTATTTCAGTATTGGGATTGTTGTGAGGAGTATTTCCTCCGGATTCATTATTATTTGATGGTTACGCTATTGGGACTTTATTGTGAATGGTTATGTTATTCTTTTATAATTCATTTATTGCATGTTATTTAGATTTAACTTCAAATTTGACAACTCACTTTTAAATACTAGGTGGTTAGTAATTATTAAAATAATTTCGACAGTGATGCTATTAATTGAACCAACTTGACATTTTGTATTAATTTAATAAAGGAGTAGCTACTCGGTATTTAATTAGTCGGGGTGTCACAATATCATCATTGAAACCCTAAGACGGTTGAGAGTTAAGAGAGAACGGAAAAAAGTCGAGAGAGGAATTATTTTAAGAGTCTTTTTAACTCATAGGTTCGAATGAAAAACCTTTTGTATTTTTCGTTCATTTGGTTACATTTGGTTTATGGAAACCTCTTATTTCCATGCTCGAGCATGAACTTTCGTATATCTCTATTTGTTCACAGACCTCTATTGTGTCCAAATCTAAATCTCTTCATCTTCTTATTGTGCTCGAGATGGGGGCTTAACTTAGGCTTGAATTTGGAGAATCCACTAACAGATCTTACCCTCTTATTTTTATGTATATGTTTTTGTTTTGATTCATAATTCTTTTGTACATATTTATAAATCTGTTGTGTATTTATTTTTTCTCTAATTTTGGGGGTGAAATTAAATTGATAAAGATCATAAAGATCCATGAGCATCCAACCATTATTAAAACATTTTACTGAGTAGGTTTGGCCTTGGTCCAACTCCCGTCCCCCCAAAGTTTGGAACCTGCCTTCTCCCCTGACATCACTCAAAGTAATATTTACGTGACTATCATTAATGGGGGGTTTAAATTGGTGATAAGGCACTATACTTTGTCAAAAGATGGGATGTGTGAAATTATGGAACCAAAGTTCCCATGTATTGACAAGGGTGAAAAACATTTAGTAACGGTATAATTTGTCTACTTTTTTACTCCACAAAAGACACCATTACGCGAGGAAGTTGATTTCTTCGCATTTATCTGTTTTATTTCCATATAAATAGTATACTCTACAAAATGATGACATTTTGAATCCCTAAATTTACATACGATTTTTCTTCTCCCATTCAAAACCATCAATAGTGATGGGTAGTAAAGTTTGTAAAATATATTTTCGTTGTATTTATAAAGGCTAATAAAAACAACTTGTTGCACTATAGGGATATTGATAAGTAAATCTATAGGGAATGTGAATTAGGATTCATATTGATTTATTACTTAAAAAAAATTATTTCGCGGGACATTAAAAACTATTACTAGGATTAACATTAAAAAAATTTAATTAATAACTAATTAATGAGTATTATAAATTAAGTAAAGAAATGAACAAGTATTTAGTTTAGAGGTTGGGGATGTATTCCCCTACCATGTATTAACACTAGAAATTAGTTTACAATGTTTTAAACACATTTAACCAATTGAAACCCATTCAGACAAAAAATTAAACATGTTAGGTGTCAACCCCAAAATGAAAGGCGAAGAATTCAATGAGATGTGTAGGCATGGGGATTAAATTCGTAGTAAAACATCAAATACTACCATTGAATGACCAGGGAGTGAAGTGGCTAAAATACTATAAACTAAACACACATATATAACTCAAATTGGTTTAAACAATAAACCTAGGAATTAAAGCTCAATCATCCATCATGGGTTTAGAATTTATAACTAGTAATACCCCATAATTTTACGGAAGTAATTAAATAATGAAGCATGGAAATTTGATTTTTTTTTATATTTTATTTAAGTGGATTGGGAGGAATTTTGATTTATTTAAGTAAAAATTAAATTTTACATACATTAATTAAAATTTATTCAATTAAATATAATTAGTTGAAGTTCAAATCTAAATAAATGGCATTGTCACAAAAAAAATGGGAATTGTAGAAGTTAGTATAATTATAGAATTTGTGTGAGGAATTTTATAATTTATGAGATGAATTGATAAAATATTTATGATCAGTTTTGAATAAATTAAAGAGGTTGTTTAATTTTTTAATTATAGAAAGTAAATGAAGAGTTTGTCAAGAAGAGAATTGTGGAATAAGTTTAAGGGTAAATAGCTAATTAAGTGGTTATATGGGAAACAAAAAGAAAAACAAAATCAACGGCATTTAAACTGTGCTAAACAGCTATAGCAGGCCAGACTGGCGTTTATAGCAGGGAATGGTCCCCGCTATAGCAGTCGAAAGGAGATAAAGGGCGGGCTCAACCTTTTTATACGCGTCGATTTTCCTTTTTCAACAATTTTCTTCTACAGTTGCATCTTTTCCTTTCTATAACAAATACCAACTAAAAACCTACTGCCTTTCCTTCTAAGAATACTTTATCCCTTAATACCATTTCCAAAACACACCCAAATTATACCATTTCAACCCTACAATTTTATGCAATAAATTCAATCAAAAATTCATATTTTTAGAGCTCATTTTTTGGAATCAAGTGGTGCATTTCTAAGGAGTTCGTGGGAGGTTGTATCAATCTTTTACAATATGATTTTTAATCTACAAGTCATATAGTTGTGTGAATTTATTCTTTAAAAAAATTTAACATTCTAGTATTCCCTTTTATGCATTTAAATATTAATTTCTACATCAACATAATTTTATTAATTTAATCATAACATAAAAGTTAAAACAACTAATTTCTATCAACATACATGTGGATGAGATTATTCATACTTATACAACAAGTAAATAACTAATGAAACTTTCTAGTATATACAAATGGCCATTATTTGTGAATTCATTAACACCACATAAGTATAGGAATCCCAATTTACGGTTAAGAATGACACTAAGTTTATCAAATTCTATAAATTAATTTAATAAAACCCTCCCCAAAGTCTAAATTCCCGTTTTACCCTCCCTGAGATGATCTAGGCTCGACAACTCAACGATCCAATGCTCCAAATTATGACAACGCATAAGGGTAATCAGACTTAAAAACTCGACTGAGGTCGTTCAAATGACTTTCCCTATGTCGTTCCAATGACAGCACCTATGTCGTTATAACGACATCTAATGTCGTTCGAACAGTGGATCGCGCGACCCTTCGCACTATTTGCTAGTGTAAACCAGTAGCACGTCGTTAGAAGCTCTGCATCTTGCGACCTTAAAACTGTCGTCCGAACGATAGTCCCATGTCGTTTGAATGACCCTGCTTCTTTTAGGGATCACAGGTATTTAATCCCACTTTTAAAGTTTCATTTGTATCCACTCCCATGTTTTTATTTTTTAGTCGCTGGTCCTATTGTAACAACTGTAGGACACGTGTCATTCTCTGTGGAGAGAAAGAGAGGCGGTTATGAGGCGGTTGAGGGATGTTTTGAGTAGTTATATGACTAAATACAATTTAAAAAATACATGGGAGGGGAGCGTAAAAAAACTTTGGGCATGAGACTAAATCCAAAAAAAAAAGTTTTTTTTTATTTTTCTCTAGTTCTACCCACAATTCTTCTAAAATTACAATTAACTCCTCATGAATATAATCAATATATATTTTATTCAATTTACCGGGACGGGATTTTACATCATAATTCTAAATAATGTTTAAAATGAGATTAAACTTTGATCTACAAAATTCTAATAATGAAATCATATATATAACCAAGGTACAACATGATAAAGCATCCCAACCAAGCCTAACAAGATTCAAAATTTGAAAATAAATTATCAAACAATCAACATAAATAAATTATAAAAAAAATCCGCAGTAATGAAAATTATCTATTGCCTTAATGAAGAAGATGAAGTCCCTGAATGTTTTTCAAGAAAATCCTTTAGAACTCCCCAAATGTTCTTTCCTAGGTTTTCCACAAAAGCTCATTGTTGCCTAGAGTTGGTATTATGTAAAAGGTAGGTGATTATTATTATTTAAATATCATTATAAAGGATACTTAGTCCTTTATAATTACACCTATAAATGAGTTCAAAAGACTATCTAAACACTCCCAAAACTTAGTCCAATGGGGTACTTATCCCTGTAGCCCAAATCAGTATATAAATATCATCTCTCCGGATCTCTCTATCCCCACATCATTATTTACTTAAAAGTTATATATATATATATATATAAATAATAATGCTCTTCTGCGGACTAGTTCGCATTTTAAGAACGCGGACCGGACATGTGTCACCTGACGGTGAGCCTAGAAAAGAGAGCATGCGCCTATAATTGAGGCGATAATTTCTAGGCGCATCGTTAAGTGACACATGTCTGGTCCGCATTCTTAAAATGCGGACTAATCCGCACAGGAGCATTCTTATATAGATATAGATATAGATATGTAGATATATAGAATTTAATTTATCCGTATTAACTTACTCATATCGCACAAATTAAATATCACATTAATTCACATAAGTATTTTTCTCGCACAAATATGATGCACAATCAATAACTATACCCATTATATAATTAATAATAATAACCACTGCAAAATACGAAAAATTACAATGAATGAATACAAAAATCTACTTAAAAAGAACGTATTGAAGCAAAATAAACATTTCCCTTTATTAAAATTCGACACTGTAATTTACAAACAAAGCATATGAATCCATTAATTATACAGTCCAAATCACAAAATATTACGATATGTCTCGACAACGAAAACCAAAAGAACTTACGAAAAACTTATACACACACGTTATACGATTTCTATCATTGTAACAAATTAAACTAACCCGATCAAAATATTTTTTTTCTTAGTGAGAGACTTTATTTTTCACGTTTTCTCTTGAACCATTTTCCCCATCTTTTACACTCTAAACTTTCTCGTTCTTCTCATACTTCTTTTCTTCTTCCTTGAGATCTCTCTCGTCTTCTATATCCTCGTCGTCGTTCTCCTCCTCTTCACATGACTGTAAATTTTTAAACAAGACAAATATGCTCAAAAACTAAAGTAGGAACCAAAAATAAGACTTTGCGGGACGACTACTTTTGCATGAACAACAGCGGTCCTTTAGTCTAGAAGCCCAAGCCTCATATTATATATTAACTCTACACACGTTAATTAAAATAAGCCAATATTTTTGTTGAACCAAGGTTTACTGTTCAATCAACTTATGATAAATAACAGATTGTCTTATAATAAAAAATTACACAATTAATTCCTTACCTTTTTTTTATTTTTTGTCATTGGATGAAAAATTCTTAATTAAGTCCACATTTTTTTTTATGTTCCAATTAATAATATAAAGCACTCACAAACATTAATTCTTTATTATCCTAAACCACAATTTTTTTTTATTCAAGATAGCATAAAAGTGACATTTTGAAAAATAAAAAATTAAAGTGATCCTAAGGAATAAACATAAGTATTTCATATTTTTCATATAAAAATATCCAAAACTACCTTACATTTTGAAAAAAAAAATTAATTGAAAGGATTCACTTACCTAAACATATACATAGGGTGTTATGATTGATTTCGTGCATAGCAAAATGGCAAACAAAACAAAATATGTAATAAGATGTTGCAATACATAATTAAAAATGTGTCAAAACTTATTATACCAATGTATAAATACAAGCGTTTGCACTTTTTCCCGTAAAAATTTTCAGGGAGACACACAAGTGTTGGCTAGGCCCCAATTTCTAAATAAAATGGATTCAATTTTTATTTTCAAAATCTGCTGTAGAGACTATATGGGTATTAATGAATGAAAAGCTTACAGAGTTCTTGTTATCATTCGTTTGAATTTTCTAAAGTAGACCCCCACGCTCCTTTTCTTCCTGATCCTTGTGGTCTGTGTGTGAGTGTGAGGTGTCTTCCTTCTTCCCACATAACCCACCAATGGTATTTTCACTCTCATCTTTCTTATGCTGCTGTATCTTTCACAGAAAAACAACTACCAAAATATATAATTAAGCTAAACTTAACTGGCAATATGTTGATGAATAATCAGTGTTCAAATATTGAAGATTTGCAATGATCGAAGATGGTTTGAGTTGTAGTAGTGCAGACCAGTGGGGTTTTATAGAACCCACCAAAAGGCAAACTTAAATTAACGCGTTTAAGATATGTTATAAAACAAGTATGCTACAAATATCTAATCAAGGAATCTAAGATGAGAAAATTATATGACACGTAGTCTTTGTTAACACGTGTTTCCTTACCTTTACACATAGGGGAGAGAGGGTAATTTGTGAGGCTCATATGATGTCGGCGGGAATGGATATATGAGAAGGTTGGTTGGTGTAGCAATTCAACAGAGTTATATGAGAAAAATGACATTATTTCGAGTTTTGAATGCGAGTGACTCAGAGCATCCCTAGCGTAGAAGACCCACGAATGCTATCTTTATAAATTAAAAAGAATGTTACCTTTCATGAGATGTGAAGTCTCACAGTGATGAGATAAGCATATATGGTAAAATAATTTCAACAAACATTGACCTTCTTTGGAAGTAAAAGTCATGATTTTTTATGAACCACATGTGTTAGTAGAAAATGTTTAGAATTAACGTTGTTAGTAAGAATTCAGATTTATAATAAAAGAGATTATTTTAATTTATTACGAACTTCATTTGTTCGTAAGAATTCTTACGAACAAATGAAGTTCGGGATAACTCTTACCAATTCGTCTACGGAATCTGTTCCTTTTAGCCCACCACTGCAGCCCTGTAAATTTATAAACTTACAATTTTTCTTGGAATCTAGCATCCCCAATGTGGATGCTCTTACAAACGAAGAGAAAGACTCCCGTGGTAGCACGATGCGGAAATACATGTATTATTTAATAATATAGTTTTTATGGATTTTAAATATTCAAAAGATTTAAAAAAAATCAAGTCAAAATGATATTTTTAATATTTTAAAAAAAATTAATACTTAACACTTTTGAGGTGCTTCAAAATTTGCTAAAATTGATCAATTTCTTTAAAACGCAAAATAATATTTTGAATTGCTTTTTTAGGATTCCTCAAATGTTTAAAAATCACACAAAAAAATAAAATAAAAAATATCCATATAATATAACACCATATGGGGATGCCAAAATTTCATGTATGATATTTTTGACATTTCATGCCCATGCATGAAATGTCATGATAAAAGTTTTTTTTTTTTTTTTTTTTAAATAAATAGATATGGATTTTTTTTTTAATAAATAGATATGGATTTTTTTTAACTATTTTTTTTCTTTCTTCTTTTTATTTTTTTATGGGCTGGTTTTTTTATCACGGGGGCAAATTTATCGCCGTGCCCTCGGCACGGGTATTCGCTAGTATATATATATATTTTAAAAATAATACCGAATGGGAGTCCCACATTGGATTCCCACACCTGAACCCTCCCTACAAACGAAATATGTCTTAAGTATTTGGGATTTGAATAATAGTGTATGCACTTAGCTTTTTGAATATATTGTACAATTATTCTCGGGCGGGCGGGGGGGGGGGGGGGGGGGGGGCTATTTAGAGAGAAAAATGCTATGTTAAGAGAGCAACCTTAGACACCACCAAAATATAAAAAGTAAGACTGATTTTTATGGATAGAGCAAAACTTAATTTATCACCCGAATTGAACTGGTGGGTAGCAAGACGAAAATATTTTTTTTACTTTTAGAGCCCAACTAGCTCAAAATTTCTCTTATTTTGCCACTCAATGTTGCAGTTCAATCCATACTTTACCATGAAATGATTGAGGAGATTTGTATTCAAACAATACTTTTATTTGCACGATGCATCGTCCTCATGCGCGACTCACCGTGCAATAGACGATTTTGGAGTTTCGGACAATAACGAAATAATGCAAAAAACCCTCCCCACATTACAACAAACTGAGAAATTAAGAATGAATTTTTCAATAGTGAAATAATAGCATCACTAAGTGGTGACGCCACGCCGGACAAATATCTAATCAAGGAATCTAAGATGAGGAAATTTTGTGTGACCAATCAGTGCTGGAAATTATATGACACGTAGTCTTTGTTAACACGTGTTTCCTTACCTTTACACTTAGGGGAGAGAGAGTAATTTGTGAGGCTCATATGAAGTCGGCTGGAATGGATAGATGAGAAGGTTAGCGATTCCCTAGAGTTGACACGTGGCAAGTGATAAGAGAAAAATGTCAATATTTCGAGTTTTGAATGCGACTGACTTACTTACAAACGAAGAGAAAGGCTCCCGTGCATAATGCGAAAAAACGTGTATTATTTAAAAATATTGTTTTTATGGATTTTAAATATTTCAAAAGATTTTTTTAAACTCAATTCAAAATAATATTTTTAATATTTAAAATAAATTAATTAATATTTAACACTTTTGAGGTGCTTAAAAAACTGCTAAAGTTGATCAATTTCTTTAAAACACAAAAAAATTAAAAAAACTGGTAAAGTTGATCAAATTCTTTCAAACACAAAAAAAATATTTTAAAATGATTTTTTAGGATTCCTCAAATGTTTAAAAATCATACAAAAAAATAGAAGAAAAATATCTTTTTGATTTTTAAAAATAATACCGAATGGGAGTCCTACATTGGATTCCCGCACCTGAACCCTCCATACAAACGAAATATGTCTTAAATATGTGGGATTTGAATAATAGTGTATGCACTTAGCTTTTTAAATATATTGTACAATTATTTCGGGAGGGGGGTGGGGGGGGGGGGCTATTCAGAGAGAGAAAAGGCTATGTTATGAGAGCAATCTTAGACACCACCAAAATATAAAAATAAGAGTAATTTTTATGAATAGTGCAAAAATGAATTTATCACCCGAATTGAAGTGGTGGGTAGCAAGAGGGAGATACTTTTTTACTTTGTGAGCCCAACTAGCTCAACATTTCCCTTCTTTTGTCACTCAACGTTGCAGTTCGATCCATACTTTACCCTGAAATGATTGAGGAGATTTGTATCCAAACAACACTTTTATTTACACGATCCATCGTCCTCATGCACGACTCACCGTGCAACAGAGGACTTTGGAGTTCCGGACAACAACGAAATAATGCAAAAAAAAAACTCCCCACATTACAACAAACTGATAAATTAAGAATGAATTTTCCAATAGTGAAATATCAACATCACTCAGTGGTGAAGCCACGCCGGACAAGGGGGACCATGGCATCCCCCAACATTTTCAAAATCTGTATAGTACTCTGCTAATTTATACTTTTATCAAACAAAATTTAGCTTCCGGTATAATGGCTTATAAGAAATTTATATTGGCTAACTTCTGCATTTGTGAAGCTTACTAACTTTTGTACATCTTAGGTACAAGAGCTTACTAAATTTTGCCCACTACACATAGCTTACTAACTTTTATTCAGATTAAGTACACTAGTTTACTGACTTCTATACACCTTATAACCTAGTGTAGTAGTCTTTTTAACTCTTTTTTTTGGTAAAATGTGAATATAATTACCAAAAGGCAACAACCCAAACAAGATTACAATGAGTCCAAACACAGTTTAAAACAAAAGATGCACAGGCGCATCAAAACAGGCACAGAGGCCTAACAAACTAAACAAACCAAGCTAAAAAAAGATAAAAACTTCAAAGCCTACAGCCCAACAAACAACAAACCCATTCCAACCCAAATAGATAAAAAAAATATCATAGATAGCCAAAAGTGTGTAGAAAGGTAGAACTTCCAAGTAACCCACTACCTCCATCAGAGCCGATAATCTTGAAGCACGTACAACCACTGGGAAATAGAATCCAAGAGTTGAATAATCAATATCTGCAAAACAACTTTACAAACGAAACCATCAAACCCAACAACACATGAAACCACTTCTCAAACCCACAAACAACGAACCAAAACCATCTCTCAGACCTTTAAGAGCATCCAAAAACCTGAAGGACCATAAGAAATCTTGAAGCCTAGATACCATCTAAGAAAAACATCGCAACAAAATAACCACACACACAGAATAAACTATCAGGAAACACTACAAAGACATTCAATCATCAAGCACAGAGACTTATCTTCCAGATAAACACAAAACCATCTTGCCACAACTCAAACCAAAAAAAAGAAGAGGGGTTCCAGAAGATCTTGAAACTAGCCTTACAATTCAAATATCTGAGGCAAACAAACCATAACATGAGAAACAACAACCCATAGATATATCCAAAGATTATTCTACTCACAACTAACAGAAACTCATGCATGCAGCATCAGACTTCAAGGAATCGACTTCTGAAGCAAACAAAAACACCATACATCACAGCAAACACAACACACAACACGAACCCAATGCTGATCAACAGTAACCAAAGATAAGGACACATCTCTCCCAACTTTTCCTCAAAATTCAAATTGCTACCATAACCAACCATGCATGCATCAAATTTCTTGATAGTCTCAAACAATTTCTCTGACAATCCCCAACTTTTGTAGATCTTCCAATTTTCGAAATTTCTTTCAAATTTTCTCCATTTGCATGTAGCTTATTGCATCACTTTTTCAATACTTCTGTAAACTCTCATCACATCCCACTGAGTATTGTTAAAGATAACATCATTTCTGATTTTCCAAATATAATAACTGGTAATGGCAAGGTTGAGCTTTCTGATATTTAATCTGAAACCCTCACTTTCATAACTAATAGGCCTAATTTCATCCTCAAAACAAAGGGGATAACGATCATTCATATTAGCTATAAGAACTTTAGACCGAATTTGATTAGAAAAAAGGCATTAAAAAAAGATGGTTCCTCTTTTCCCTTCCACTTCCACTCAGAACATAATTATCCACATTAATTATACCCCGGGCTTATAATCTATCTCTAGTCCAAAATTTGTTCAAACAAACATCCCATAACAAAAAGTCACATTCAGGGATTCACTTTGAAAACCACACAGCTTTAGTCCATAACACCTTCTGTTTCCTCTCTCTCATAGCTTCATAAGTATCTTTGTAGTTAAAATCGACTTTTTTAGAAACCACCCATTTAACTGTAATACCCCGTAATTTTAGAATAAAATATTATGGCATAAATTAATTTAAAGGTTTCGGATTTATTTTGAGAATAAATTTAATTGGGAGGATTTAAAATTTACGCGTGTAAAAGTTTTAATCTAATTAAACCATTATTTATGATTCTATAAAAATAAAACTCAACTGGACACAATGGGCTTGCTAGTGAAAAATAAATCACACATAAATAATTTTAAGGGAGCGTGTCGTTTTAACATAATAAAAGGGAAAAGTGAAATAAAAATAATTGGGATGCGTTTGGGGAGTGTTAGAGACTGAGTTTAGTATCTTAAATATTTAGAAATGGTCCCGGGTCTTAGGTATTTGAGTTGGAGAACTTTTGGGCTAGTCGGGTTATGGATTCGGGTCCATTTGGGCGTCCAAAAGTTGGGTTTTTTGCCTAACTCGGGATTAGCCTTTTATTTAATGTTTAAGTGGGGTAAACCCCTCCCCCACTATCATTCCACAAAACCTAAAACAATAGTTACTGGAGAGGAAAGTAGAAATACCAAAAGAGGAAAAAAAAGGCAAGGAACCAAAGAAGAAATCAAGGATTTTTTTTCTAGAATTTTAAGGCAAGAATTTTCTTGCTTAATTTATGTTTTCCAATATATTTCTTGATGCATATAGTTATTCCCTTAAATTTCCGTGATTTAAGTTTGAATATGTTGGATTTGATGATAACAACAGATGTAGAGGACTAATTTATATGTAGTATTTGTCCCAGAAATTAGGAATTGAAAATCTGAATATTGATGTTGGATTTCCTTAAGCTACTGATAGTTATTTGGGTAGAATTGAATAACCAATGGAATGATGTTTTTGGTAAATTATGGACTGAAGTTTATGTAGATTCTATGATATATATTCATTTACCTTGAATTAAACGATAATTAGTAGTTTGGAAAACATCTGACTCAATTAAGTATTGAACGTACATGAAATTGCGGTTTATTTGTGGAATTTGGAAGTTAGTCTGCGTATATATTTCTGGGTTTCGCAGGAATAAAAATTTGGGATTAGAAACTGAAATTGAGAATAACTGGAAAGGGAACAATGGTGAGGAAAACAACGACATGTCATTTAAACGAAGTGGGACCTCGTTCAAGCGACATACTATGTCATGTGAACGTGCTCACTCTCGTTCGAGCGACGCCATGGGATTTTCGACTCCATACGCCTGGGAATGTTTTGCCTTGGTGGGATTGGTTTTTAGCTACATCGGTATACTGAAAAGGGAAAATTTACATGAAAAATGGTGAAAAGCTTTATACCCTCATTTAATTAAAAATAACTATATGTTAAGTAATTATTATATGGGATGGAATTTGATAATTTATTAGACAATTAATTATTAATTAATGAAATATTATGGATTTTAGTTGGACTTTCATGGTAATTATGGAGTAATTACCTATACATGTTATATGGGATAATAATATGTATTATCATGTATTTGTGTGGATATACTAGTGAATTGCCCTATCGGCTCGGGAGTTAGCGCTTTTGGACCGTGTACCACACGTCGACACAGGTGGGTTTGACGATGTGTAAGTCATATATGTACTACGTGGAGGCATCACCTACGAGAGGTAGATGTTGGCATTGACCGTTCCTGTGTCACCGTTGGGTATGGGTTGTGTACAGGTGTCCTGCGTAAGGATCGCCCCCAACTAGTATGTGTTTTGTGATGTCCGCATAGGATAAGGAATTCCTCCGGACTTACCGATAAAACACGAATTTAACACCAACTATAGATGCCCTTGTGTGTCATATATATATAAAGGACATATATATATAATGTAATACCCTGTAATTTTATTGATATTTATTTAAGGGATTAATTAAATTAAATGTGAATTAATTGAGAATTAATCCGGATATAAATACTAGCGAGCTGTGAGTTGGTATTTGATTATGATGTGTATATATGGTAATATATGAATATTGAAAATATTAAAATTGTCGCGAGACTGAAACACGACAATTTGGGAAATTTAGTTGGGACGCGCGTGTCAGTCGTGTCAGGAATGTAATTATTTGAATTGAAAAGTGAATTATATTTTTATCAACCGAATGGTCATTTTGAGTGCACCAACGACTCCGGAAGGGTCAAAATAGTCAGAAAATACTAGTCGGGGGGTTTAGTTTGAGTCTCGGGGCACTTTTAGGCCAAACCGACAACCTAGAAGGATATTTTGGTGATTTTAAAAATATGGGAATTAAAACTCACGAATTTTAGAGGTTTATTTTATATTATTTAGGAACCCACTAAGTCCATTATTAGCACTTGGTGAGTTAGAGGGCTACGGGAGTTAAAGGGAGAGTTTGAAGTGGTTCCAAAAGAAACCTCCAACCACCATCACCATCCTTGAGAGAATTTTGTAGAGAAAGGGGAGAAATCAACCTTCATTCACCAAGATCAATTCAGAAGAAACGAATCTAAGGCACGTGTTTGGATGTCGTTATTTGCATTGAATATTTCCTCCATGTGTAGTGTAGAAAACTGTTTATATCTTGAAATTTTGATGAAGAACGCCCAATGGAATTATTGTGAAACTTGTGGTTTTGGGTAGGAATTTTCATCTAGAATGATGATGGACAAATTCGATATACAAACAAAACTTTTGATGATCTGAAAATGGATTAATAAGGAGTGTTTTTATGAAATTTAATTTTGGGTTCAAGTTCATAGGGTTTGGGGATAAGAATTGGGGATCTATGATTTTGGCATGTTAATTGGTAAGATTTAACCCCTAAAATATGTTAAGGGATGACCTAGGATGATTAAAAATGGTTTAAAAACGTTAAAACATAAATTGGATGGTCTTAGGGTGAATTTAGAGAAGAGAAGAATGAATAAAAACGGACTTGGGAATTTCTGGGCTTAAACTGCCATCTCGTTAGAACACCTGCCCAGGTCATTCGAACGACCTCGTTCGAACGAACTTCTAACGAGATGACAGTATCCCTTCTAACGAGTTGGTAGTTCGTTCGAAGCCTTTCGTTCGAACGAACTCGTTCGAAGCCTTATGTCGAACGACCTCGTTCGAACGAGATTTCTAACGAGTTGACAGAATGGCCTTTTAGGCCTGATTTTTATTTCTAGTGTCCTGTAGACTTATTTAAATGGTGAGATAACCTGCCCTTATTAACTAGTGAGTATAGTTGTGAGATTGGGGTACATCGAAGAGTAAAACTTAGGATCTTGTAGTAAATCGCATGATATTTGTGGATGGGGAAGCGAGTAACAAATTGAGACGTGAGAAGAGTTGATAACTTAAATACATATAAATCAGGGACTTGTAAGATTTATAACACTAAATGATGGTATTAAAACGAGAAGTATGCCTCTATTAATATTCTGAAATATCTAAGATGTGCGAATGCTTATTATATGTGGTTATCTGTGTATAACATACCTACCATACTTGCTATCGTGGGAGTTCGGCGTTTGATCAGGGCCATCTAATCTTTGTGTGCCTACGGGGGGGATTTAGATTAGTACCTCGAGGACATAGGTCAGAGAAGGACTTATTGAGAAGTTAATAAGTCTGCTGATCATGGGAGCGTAGGTATGTGTGTGACCCATGTGATGTGAACTATGTTCGCCTCCATTATTTGTGATTGTTGTTTAATGAAATGATTCCTGAGAGATTCGAAATATGTGGTCCTTATGTACGTGACGTACCGGGATTGGATAGCAGAGTATGTGTGCACCGCAGCTTAGTCTCGGGGTGCTAGTATTGTATATTTATGATGAGAATAATATACCGTTAATTGAAATGATTGGTCATGAATAAATGTCAGTATAAATAATAGCAACGGTTTGTAAAGTGAAAATGGAAGATTTCTAGTAATTAGTAGTACTAATATGGGAAACTGTGTAACAAGGTATAATACTCTATTAAATAGAAGATATTGGGAATTGAATTTGATATCATATAGTAATGTTAGATTTCCTATCGGACTAGTTAGATATGGGAATAACTAGAATGGGTACGGGTACGATAGGAGTGCACAATTAGTTAAGAGGTGAGGAACTCATGTGAGTGCACACACTATCATGTACTTTATATTCACTGTTTAATGATATTAAACACTTGAAAATTTTTAAACTATTTTCACAATCGGGATCTGACCCGTTTTCTTTCAAATCTATTTTTTTTTGTAAAATCTTTTAGGTGCCCAGCCACAAGGACACCATGCATAGGAATTCCATTCAGGTGACGTACTGTAGCTGTTGTGGAAGTTATAGGACCTTAACTGTAGACGCCTCCACTTTCGATCTTGTCTCTATATTATCAGATTCTCCCATTTGAAGGTCATATCGCCCCATTTCTCTTAGACATTTTATCTATTCAGTTATTTCAGATTTGGGTTGTAATTAATTCAGTTGCGGACTTGGTATTTGGTTATTTCAGTACTTGGATTGTTGTGAGGAGTATTTCCCTCCAGTTTCATTATTTTTATGGTTATTCTATTGTGACTCTGTTATGGTGGTTATGTTAGCATTTTATATTTTGCTTATTGCATGTTGATCAGATTTAATTAAAATTGACAACTCGCTTTTTAAATATTAGGTGGCTAGTAATTGTTAAAGCGTTTTCGACAGTGATGCTGTGAACTGAACCAACTTGGCATTTTGTATTAATTTAATAAAGGAGTAGCTGCTCGGTATTTAATTAGTCGGGGTGTCACAGGTGGTATCAGAGCATTAGGTTATAGTTTCCTTTGGATCTGTACGGCTTGTTATGTTTCCTCTGAGCTTTCTTTGATGTAAAGCCCTATATTTTAGGACTGTTGTATTCTTTTGTGTATGTATCGCTCTTCAGCTATTTTGAAATAATTACTGCGAACTTATAGACTTTACTTTCATTTCAGATGCCTCCACGACGTGCACAGCGAGTTCCTAGGGATGCACAGCCTGAGCCACAGCCTGCACCAGTTCCGAGTACCATGAATGCCGCAGAGGTTGGAGCCATTGTAGCCCAAGCGGTGAAATCCTCTCTCGCAGTTGTACAACAGGCACCACCCCAGGCGCCGGTAGTTACGCCAGTTCAGGCTCATGCATTCCCGTCTTCTTGGGAACGCGTTCGTGATGCTTTTCAGAAAGCACACCCTCCGGAGTTCGCAAGTAGCTCCGACGTTGTTGTGTCCAGTCAGTGGAGGAAGGACATTCAGAGGCACTTAAGCATATACGAGTGCACAGATGTTCTGAAGCAGATACTAGCTACTTTTAAGCTAGTAGGATCAGCATTGCAGTGGTGTGAGTCCATTACCACCGCAGAGGAGAGGGACGCTCTCACTATTCAGGAGTTCTGGGTGCGGTTCGACCGTAAATATTTTTCGTCAGTTGTTCACACTGAGATGAGGAGGAAGTTGATGAACCTTAAGAAGGAGGGAAGGACCGTAGTCGAGTATGAGGCTGAGTTCACCAATCTCTTGAACATTGTTTCGGATGAAATTCCAATCGAGGAGAAGAAAATTCAGAAGTTCACGGATGGATTGACTTGGAGGATTCGTCAGCACTTGTTGGGGAATCTCTCGTTGGCCACTTATTCTGATGTGGTTAATGCTGCACTACTTCACTGCCAGGATCATCGCTTCCACATGTCTGACGACAAGAGATCAGGAGAGTCCAGCCATCAGGGCAGGACCGGGGAAATGGTGCCAACGGGGCACAATCTACACAGGGACAGCACATACAGGGAGATCAAGGTTCCCAACAGGGGGATTCTAAGAGGTTCAGATCTAGGAGTTTCAGAAATGGACAGGGAGGTTTTCGTAATGGCCATCAGGGTCAGCAACAGTAGTTTCAGCAGGGCCAGCACGGCCAGGGGGAAATGGTAACGGCCGTCAGGGCTGTGGGCAGCAGGGACAACGAGGGGGAAACTTCCCAGGGAAGTGCTTCGTTTGTGGCAAGACTGTCCACAAACGCCAGGATTGTCCTGATAGGGGCAGGGCCCCACAGCAGCAGGAGCAGGGTGCTCGACATGAGCCACAGAGGCCTATGTTTCCCGTCTCCCTCCCAGCACCACCACAGATGGCAGCATTACCACCCATTCCAGCAGTCCCAGTTCAGCAGGGATAGCTTCAGTATAGGAGAGTGTATCAGCTTCAGCATGCCGCATCCCCATAGGATCCACCTGCCATTGAGGGTATGTTCTCTATTCAGGGGACTATGGGGCGTATTTTATTTGATATTGGGGCCACATATTGTTTCATTGCCACGAGATTTGTACGCACTATTGGGTTATTAGACACCGCCGAGAGCACGGTTACTTTTGTAGATTCACCGTTGAGTAAGGGTTATGTGATTTCACTTATTTGTAGAGGTGTGGGTATGGAGATCGGTAGGTTTACTTTACCCGCTGATATGTTAGTATTAGAGATGACTGAGTACGATGCAATTGTTGGTATGGATTGGCTAGTTGCGTACCGAACCATGATTGATTATTTTAGTAGGATATTATCTTTGCCATTCCCGGACAGGAGATGTTTTTAGTGGCGATGCCTCGCCCTAAGGGAGGATCGTTCACTCACTTGTACTATATAGAGGAGCAGGCATCTAAGGAAGTGGTGATACCACTCGATGCGATTCCAGTTGTTAGGGAGTTTTTTGATGTATTTCAGGATATACCTGGACTACCTCCGAGTAGATAGATAGATTTTGTGATCGATTTGACGCCGGGCACTCGGCCTATTGCCCGCGCACCTTACCGTATGGCTCGAGCAGAGATGAGAGAGTTACGGGATCAGATTGAGTAGTTATTGGGTCAGGGTTTTATTCGGAGGAGCACTTCATCGTGGGGTGCCCCTGTGTTATTCGTAAAGAAGAGGGATAGATCTTTGAGGTTGTGTGTAGATTACCGGGAGTTAAATAAAGTCACGATACGAAATAAGTATCCGTTGCCCCGAATCGATGACTTATTCGACCAGCTGAGAGGAGCTTCCTTCTTCTCAAAGATTGATTTGCGATCGGGATACCCTCAGTTGCGTATCAGGGAGCAAGACGTCCCGAAGACTGATTTCTTGATGAGATATGGTTCCTACGAGTTTCGGGTTATGCCTTTTGGCTTGACCAATGCTCCAGCAGTGTTTATGGACTTGATGAATAGGGTGTTCAGAGAGTTCCTAAACCAGTTCGTCATTGTATTTATTGATGACATTCTAGTTTACTCCCAGACAGAAGAGGAGCACGCAGAGCATTTGTTGCTACGTCAGAACGAGCTTTATGCAAAGTATGAAAAGTGTGGGTTTTGGCTGAAGGAGGTTCAGTTTTAGGGGCATATCATTTCAGACCGGGGGATATCTGTTGATCCGAGGAAGGTATCCGCGGTGAGGGAGTGGGGACAGCCCTTGACACCAACTGATATCCGTAGTTTCTTGGGCCTAGAAGGATACTACATGAGATTTATTCAGGGTTTCTCAAAGATAGCGGGTCCTTTGACACATCTGACTCGCAAAGGTGTGCCATTCATTTGGAGCGATGCCTGTTAGTTGGCATTCGATGAGTTGAAGGACAAGTTGACCTCAACACCTTTGTTAGCATTGCCGAGACCGGGAGTTGAGTATCTAGTCTACACCGATGGGTCCTTACAAGGACTTGGAGGTGTACTACAGCAGGAGAGTCAGGCCATAGCTTATGCTTCCCGTAAGCTTAAGCCTCACGAGAAGAATTACCCCACCCATGACTTGGAGTTAGCGGCGATTGTATTTGCCCTTCGGATTTGGAGACATTATCTCCTGGTAGAGAAGTTTCGGTTGTTCACGGACCAAAAGTCTTTAAAATACCTCTTCACGCAGAAGGAACTGAATATGCGTCAACGACGGTGGCTTGAATTTATGAAGGATTATCAGTTTGATATCCAATATCACCCGGGGAAGGCTAACGTGGTAGCAGATGCGTTGAGCTGTAGGCCAGTAGATTAGGTGGTCGAGGTGTGGAAATCCAAGTGGAAGGAGTTGGGGCACCAGGATGCAGTGGCCCGATCGTTCATGTCTGTGATGACTGTTACACCGTAGATTGTTACGAGAGTGATAAAGGCCCAGTCAATTGACTCGTTCTATCAGGAGCAGATAGTCCGATTACTAGCAGAGGGAGCCGAGTCCTATACCGTTAGTTCAAACGGGGGATTACGCTTCAATGGGAGACTGGTTGTTCCGGAAGGTGAAGACTTGCGACACGAGGTTATGGCAGAGTCGCACGGCTCACGATTCGCGGTACACCCTGGTGGGGATAATATGTACCAAGACATGAGACGACAGTATTGGTGGAGCGGGATGAAGAGAGATATCGCCGTGTTTGTTTCTAAATGTGCCACTTATCAGCTATTAAAGGTGGATCATCAGAGACCAGCAGGGCTTCTACATCCATTAGAGATTCCAACGTGGATGTGGGAGAGCATATCCATGGACTTTATCATGGGGTTACCTACGTCACAAAGGGGTCACGACTCCATATGGGTAATTGTGGACCGATTGACCAAAGTTTCTCATTTTCTACCCGTAAGGACAGAATACACTACGGGACAGTATGCCCAAATTTTCATTGCGGAAATAGTGAGACTTCACGGTGTGCCTCTAAATATCGTGTCTGACCGAGACAAGATATTTGTTTCACAGTTTTGGGAGAGTTTCCAGGAGGCCATGGGCACTGAATTGCGGTTGAGTACGGCTTATCACCCGCAGACCGATGGGCAAACCGAGCGGATAAATCAGATGTTGGAGGACATATTGCCTATGTGTATCCTTGACTTTGGGGGTGGATGGGAGCAGTACCTACCACTGGTGGAGTTTACTTATAATAACTCCTATCAGTTCACCATTGGTATGGCTCCATTTGAGGCGTTGTACGGTAGACCTTGTCGTTCCCCAGCATGTTGGTTAGAGGTGGGGGACAACAAACTCCTTTGACCGGAAGTGATTCAGGACACTTCGATAAGGATAGAGATGATACGGAGTCGCATTCGGATAGCTCAGGACCGACAGAAGATCTATGCCGATGCCAAGAGGTTCTTCAGAGAATTTAAAGTGGGGAACCAGGTTTTATTCAGAGTATCTCCTATGAAGGGGATTATGCATTTTGGGAAGAAGGGCAAACTGTCACCGAGATATGTGAGTCCATTTCCTATCATCAAGCAGATTGGGCCAGTTGCATATAGACTTGGGTTACTGGAGCACTTGCATAGGATTTATGATGTGTTCTATATTTCCTCGGTAAGGAAATATCTTAGGGATGATTTGGCCCATACTCACATTGCTTTGGAGGACATCGATCTTCAAATCGATAGTTCCTACGAGGAGGGGTCAATTGCTATTTTGGACCGAAGCGAGCGAAAACTGCTGTCAAAGATAGTACCGTTGGGACGTGTTCAGTTGCGACATCATAATGCTGAGGAGTCCACATGGGAGCGAGAGGATGAGATGCAAGAGCGTTATCCAGAGTTGTTTTTACCAGGTATTCTTTAGTTCCGAATTTCGGGATGAAATTCTGTTATTAGGGGGAAAGTATGTAATACCCCGCAATTTTATTGATATTTATTTAAGGGATTAATTAAATTAAATGTGAATTAATTGAGAATTAATCCGGATATAAATACTAGCGAGATGTGAGTTGGTATTTGATTATGATGTGTATATATGGTAATATATGAATATTAAAAATATTAAAATTGTCGCGAGACTGAAATACGAGCATTTGGGAAATTTAGTTGGGACGCGTGTGTCAGTCGTGTCAGGAATGTAATTATTTGAATTGAAAATTGAATTATATTTTTATCAACCGAATGGTCATTTTGAGTGAGCCAACAACTCCGGAAGGGTTGAAATAGTTAGAAAACACAAGCCGGCGGTTTAGTTTGGGTCCCGAGGCATTTTAGGCCAAACTGGCAACCTAGAAGGGTATTTTGGTAATTTTAAAAATATGGGAATTAAAACCCACGAATTTTAGAGGTTTATTTTATATTATTTAGGAACCCACTAAGTCCATTATCAGCACTTGGTGAGTTAGAGGGCGACGGGAGTTAAAGGGAGAGTTTGAAGTGGTTCCAAAAGAAACCTCCAACCACCATCACCATTCTTGAGAGAATTTTGTAGAGAAAGGGGAGCAATGAACCTTCATTCACCAACATCAACTCAGAAGAAATGAATCTAAGGCAAGTGTTTGGATGTTGTTATTTGCATTGAATATTTCCTCCATGTGTAGTGTAGAACACTGTTTATATCTTGAAATTTTGATGAAGAACACCCAATGGAATTATTGTGAAACTTGTGGTTTTGGGTAGGAATTTGCATGTAGAATGATGATGGAAAAATTCGATATACAAACAGAACTTTTGATGATCTGAAAATGGATTAATAAGGAGTCTTTTTATGAAATTTAATTTTGGGTTCAAGTTCATAGGGTTTGGGGACAAGAATTGGGGATCTATGATTTTGGCATGTTAATTGGTAAGATTTAACCCCTAAAATATGTTAAGGGATGACCTATGATGATTAGAAATGGTTTAAAAACGTTAAAACATAAATTGGATGGTCTTAGGGTGGATTTAGAGAAAGAGAAGAATGAAAAAAAAACGGACTTGGGAATTTCTGGGCATAAACTGCCATCTCGATAGAAGACCTGCCCAGGTCGTTCGAACGACCTCGTTCGAACGAACTTCTAACGAGATGACAATATCCCTTCTAATGAGTTAGTAGTTCGTTCGAAGCCTTTGGTTCGAACGAACTCGTTCGAACGAGATTTCTAACGAGTTGACAGAATGGCCTTTTAGGCCTGATTTTTATTTCTAGTGTCCCGTAGACTTATTTAAATGGTGAGATAACCTGCCCTTATTAACTAGTGAGTATAGTTGTGAGATTGGGGTACATCGAAGAGTAAAACTTAGGATCTTGTAGTAAACCGGATGATATTTGTGGATGTGGAAGCGAGTAACTAATTACGACGTGAGAAGAGTTGATAACTTAAATACATATAAATCAGGGACTTGTAAGTTTTCTAACACTAAATGATGTTATGAAAACGAGAAGTATACCTCTATTAATATTCTGAGATATCTAAGATGTGCGAATGCTTAGTATATGTGGTTATCTCTGTATAACATACCTACCATACTTGCTATAGTGGGAGGTCGACGTTCGATCAGGGCCATCTAATCTTTGCGTGCCTACAGGGGGGATTTAGATTGGTACCTCGAGGACATAGGTTAGAGAAGGACTTATTGAGAAGTTAATAAATCTGCTGATCATGGGAGCGTAGGTATGTGTGTGCCCATGTGATGTGAACTATGTTCGCCTCCATTGTTTGTGATTGTAGTTTATTGAAACGATTCCTGGGAGATTCGGAATACGTGATCCTTATGTACGTGATGTACCGGGATTAGATAGCAGAGTATGTGTGCACCGCAGCTTAGTCTCGGGGTGCTAGTATTGTATATTTATGATGAGAATAATATACTGTTAATTGAAATGAATTGTCATGAATAAATGTGTGTATAAATAATAGCAATGGTTTGTAAAGTGAAAATGTAAGATTTCTAGTAATTAGTAGTACTAATATGGGAAACTGTGTAACAAGGTATAATATTCTGTTAAATAGAAGATGTTGGAAATTGAATCGGATATCTTATAGTAATGTTAGATTTCTTATCGGACTAGTTAGATTGGGAATAAGTAGAATGAGTACGGGTACGATAGGAGTGCACAATTAGTTGAGAGGTGAGGAACTTATGTGAGTGCACACACTATCATGTACTTTATATTCACTGTTTAATGATATTAAACACTTGAAAATTTTTAAACTATTTTCACAATCCGGCTCTGACCCGTTTTCTTGCAAATCTATTTTTTTTGTAAAATCTTTTAGGTGCCTAGCCACAAGGACACCATGCATAGGAATTCCATTCAGGTGACGTACTGTAGCTGCTGTGAAAGTTACAGGACCTTGACAGTAGACGCCTCCACTTTCGATCTTGTCTCTATATTATCAGATTCTCCCATTTGAAGGGCATGTCGCCCCATTTCTCTTAGACATTTTATCTACTAAGTTATTTCAGATTTGGGCTGTAATTAATTTAGTTGCGGACTTGGTATTCGGTTATTTCAGTACTTGGATTGTCGTGAGGAGTATTTTCCTCCAATTTCATTATTTTTATGGTTATTCTATTGTGACTCTGTTATGGTGGTTATGTTAGCATTTCATATTTTGCTTATTGCATGTTAATCATATTTAATTAAAATTGACAACTCACTTTTTAAATATTAGGTGGCTAGTAATTGTTAAAACGTTTTCGACAGTGATGCTGTGAACTGAACCAACTTGGCATTTTGTATTAATTTAATAAAGGAGTAGCTACCCGGTATTTAATTAGTTGGGGTGTCACATATAATTACCCGGATTATTCATGAGATAAACTAAAATGTCTAAGAATTTGGACATAAATTACAGTTGTGATTGTTTAATGCATAATAGATGTTTGTGCTTCTTACGTGAAAATTAAGAGACTAAGATATTACGAGTATTGATAATTAAATGTATTTGGTGCACTTAAGTCATTTAACCAATTTATTAAATTTACACGTAGTAGTTATTATTTGGGGACTTTTGAGATGCGAAACATATAACACTTAGAAGAGGGGTGATGTGTTATATGCATGTGAGTGACGAAGGGGGAATAGTTCTTGTGCATTGACTATATTTTTGTGTCATAAATTAATTAAGTTAATTCTTGCACACCTCGAGCTATGACCCAAATTATAAATGTTTTCCCCCAGGTTATTTCTAGACAGGGATAGCAGGACTGTTGATGTATCTGCCTTGAGATCTCTTGTGCCTAACATCCTTCTAGATTATTGACTCTAGATTAGGTGCTTTTCTCTTAGAGTTCAGTTATTTTATTTTGGAAACATTTGTAAGGACATAAGACCGAGATTTATTTATTTTTTACATTATGATGGAGTTGTGATATTTACTTATTGTTGGATTTATTTTAGTTGGTGTTGGTATGAGTTTAATTATTGAGAGTAAAATATTCATAAAGTTAAAGTTTCAGCCTTTTAAAATAATAAAATATTTATTAAGTTGTGCTCAGAATGGTATTAATTAATTGGCAAGCTCCATCTTTGGCATATCGTGCCTGGCCAACCTTTACGTGATAAGATGGGGTTTCTTACAATTGGTATCAGAGCACAGTTCTATTATCGTTAGGATCTGTGTTTGAGCTCTTTACGTTATGCGTTCCGTTCTTTGATGTAGAACCATGTGTTAGGAATCATTGTATTCTTTACGATCAATTACTAATGTGAATCTTGTTTGCTTTTAGATGGAAAACGGATGTAGGGGTAGACCGAGGCGAGTAGTTCCATTGATTGAGGATGAGGAGGCTCACCCGGATGCACCACAGGCCCCACATCTTATTACCCATGCTGAGATAGCCACCATCGTGTCTCAGGCGGTCCCTATGGCTATGACATCCATGTTTCATCACTTTTCACTGCCACAGGCATGTCAGCAGCCACCAGCACAGCAGGTGGCAATACTAGCATAGACACCAGGTTACATGTGGGATAGAGCGAGGGAGGCCTCTCCTAAAGGACAACCTACAGAGTTCGTGGGCAGTTCAGATATTATAGTGGCGAGTAGGTGACAGAGAGATATTCAGCGACACTTAAGGATTATAGAGTGCTCAACCATGAAAAGGCCGATGTTAACGTCATTTAGATTGGTGGGGGTCATATTTCAATAGTGGTAAGCGATTACGACGGTTGTCGAGAGGGACAGTCTTACCATATAAGAGTTTTGGGACAGATTTGAGGGGAAGTACTATCCTCGGGCAATGCAATCATAAATGCATAAGACGTTAATGGACCTTAAGTAGGGGAGTATTACTTTGGCAGAATACGAGGAAGAGTTTACCGCTCTATCCTACTTTGCTAACGTGGGTGTGAGTACAGAGAATAGGAAGATAGAGAAGTTTGTATCAGGGACAGCCTAACACATCAGATAGTCACTGTTGGGGAATCTGGATTTTATTATATATAACCAGGTAGTGAATGTTTTTATACTTCATTTCCAAGATTATAGGGCATTTCAGACAGATAAAGGGCAGAAAAGACACCTCTCCAAAACGTCTAACCAGAAGAATAGGGATAAAGGGGGTAATAGTCAGGAGGCCCAGCAATATTAGGGCCCTCAACCTTTAGAGTCGGACAAGATATATTGGGGTTCCTATAATGGGAATAGACAAGGCCGGGGCCAATAACATAGAGGCCACTAGGGCCAAGGGCATCAAAATCAGGGCTAACAAGGGATACATCCATATAGGCACCAGTTTCAGAGCAATTACTTGATTTTTGGTGAGAATGGACACTTCTCCACGAGATTCCCTTAGGGGAATCGAGTGGCACGGGAGTTAGGGGGACACCAGGCACCCTAGGGGGAGTGCCGAATACTGCAGGTACATCCAGTGGCGATAGTTTCAGCCATTTCAGCGCTACCTACTCCACTTCTGGGACAACAATCGGAGCTGCAGTACGGTCGCGTGTATCACCTCACATAAGGGGAGGGACTAGTGCCAGCATAGACAGTGATGGTATGATCGCCAATTCTTTTATTTTACAGGACATGCATAGTTCAGTACTAGTTTACAGTTCTCCTTAGTAGATGATATCTCATTTGAACATTGGGGAGGGTACACTCCATTTTATTTAAACGCTTTACAATATTTCAACTGTGAATTGAGGGATAGGCACCCAAAATGCCTCGTATATAAGGGTATGGAAATTTACCCCAGGAGAACTTAAACCATAAGGTTTGCATTGATTTTTTCGAAAATAATTAAAATTAATAGTCGAATGTGGGCTGACTCATTGGCATTGAATGTTTATTTTCACAGAGGAAAATACTAAATGTAATTGTGACATTTTGAGTTTAAATATGCTTAAATGGGTGACTATAGGGCTTGGAGAGCCGTATAAATTTTATTCAGCACATTATAGACAATGGGTCCTCGACTCACGGCTCTCAGTGACCGATAATGCTATATAGTAGTGTATTGGGAGGGTTCGTTATTTTGATTTCGATTGCGAGACATCCCACACTTAAAAGTAGCAAATGTAGGGAGTTAGGAGATGATAGACACTAGGACATTTTGGATTATTGATTTTTATATAATTAAATGGTAAACTTATTGGGATTTAGTGCATCCGTTTGGTGATATGAGACTTTAATTGGCAATTAGCAAAAGTTGGAGTTTTCATTATTACTGCACATATTTATTTTATTTCCATTTTTATCTTGTGCTGATGGATCTCAATAACTGACTAATTGGTATAGTAATGTATCGGGAGGGTTCTTTGTTTAGATTTCGCTTGTGAGATGTCCCGTGCACGAAATTGGCAAAAGTCAGGAATTGAGGGAAGTCGGATACTAAGATCATTATTTTCTTTCTCATGTACATATATGGTGGTATACTTGGTGTATGGATATGCTTTGTAAAAATGTACAAATTAGATGTATATGTACCATCCATCTTTCTTAGTGTCATGTGTGTGTACATATAATATGGAATATATATGAACACCCAGTGATGTTATGATAGGCTATGGGTGAGCCTTTTCTTTTACCTCATGGGATATGGGTATGGAATAATTAAGTATAAAACTTGGGTTAATAATGCAAACTAAAACATAAGGTTGGGCTTTAGCAAATTCCGAGGACGGAATCCCGTTATAAGGGAAGGAGAATGTAATACCCCATAATTTTTACAATAAAATATTACGATATAAACAAATTTAATGGTTTCAGATTTATTTTGAGCATAAATTTAATTGGGAGGATTTAAAATTTAAGAGAGTAAAAGTTTTAATTTAAATAAACAGTTATTCATGATTCTATAAAAATAAAACTCAACTGGACACAATGTGCTTTCAAGTGAAAAATAAATCACACATAAATAAATTTATGGGCACGTGTCGTTGGAACATAATAAAAGGGTAAAGTGAAATAAAAATAATTGGGACGCGAAGACTCGGTTTAGTGTTTTCAATATTTAAAAATGGTCCCAGGTCATAAGTATATGAGTTGGAGAACTTTTAGGCTAGTTGGGTTATGGATTCATATCCATTAGGGGGTCCAAAAGTTGGGTTTCATGAGTAACTCAGGATTAACCTTTTATTTTGTGTTTAAGTGGGGGTAAACCACTCCCCCACTATCATTCCACAAAACCTAAAACAATAGTTACGGGAGAGAAAATGAGAAATACCAAAAGAGGGAGAAAAAGGCAAAGAACAAAAGAAGAAATCAAGGGCTTTTCTTCTACAATTTCAAGGCAAGAATTTTCTTGCTTAATTTATGCTTTCCAATATATTTCTTGATTTATATAATTATTCCCTTAAATTTCAAAGATTTAAGTTTGAAAATGTTGGATTTGATGATGAACAACCCATGTAGAGGATTGATTTATATGTACTATTTATCCCAGAAATTAGGTATCAAAAATCTTAAAATTGATGTTAGATTTCCTTAAGCTACTAATAGTTATTTGGGGATAATTGAATAACCAATGTAGAGGATGTTTTTGGTAAATTGTGGACTGAAGTTTATGTAGATTCCATGATATATAATCCTCTACCCTGAATTAAATGATAGTTAGTAGTTTGGAAAACATCTGACTCGATTAAGTATTGAACGTACATGAAATTGTGATTTATTTGTGGTATTTGGAAGTTAGTCTGCATATATATTTTTGGGTTTCGTAGGAATACAAATCTTTGTTTAGAAACTGCAATTGAGAATAACAGATAAGGGGAAAAGGGCAAGGAAAATGATGACAGGTCATTCAAACGAGGTAGGACCTCGTTCAAGTAACATGATATGTCGCGCGAACGATCCCACTCTCATTGGAGCGATGCCATGGTATTTTCGAGTCCACGCACCTGGGAATGGGTTGCCTTGTTTGGATTGATTTTTAGCTACATGGGTTTACTGAAAAGGGGAAATTTACATGAAAAATGGTCAATAGCTTCATACCCTCATTTAATTAAAAATAAGTACAAATAACTAGATGTTAAGTAATTATTTTATAACATGGAATTTAATAATTTATTAGACAATGAATTATTATTTAATGAAAATTATGGATTTTAGGTTGACTTTCTTGGTAATTATGGAGTAATTTACCTATACATATTATATGTGATAATAATATGTGTTATTATGTATTTGTGTGGACATACCTATAATACCCCACATTTTTCTTAAATAATTATTGAAATATTATGTTGGAATAAATAAGTAATTTTGGAAATTAAATCTCAATAAATATTTTTATTCAAAAATTGTTAAGTGGAAACTTATTGTTTAGTATGCTTATGTGTATAATTCATTTTTATGCTTGGTTATGTCATTTGCATATAATACGAGAAAAATAATTAATTTATGTGCGACACAAACTACAAATATATATTATTGACAAATTATTCGGAATATATTTTGGGACTCATATGGACTCGTTTAGATGAACTAAACCTTTAAAAATGGGCTCGGGTCAATAGTATATAGGTTGGGTAATTTTGGGGCTTATTGCGTTATGGATTTGTGTCCGTTTGGGGGTTCGAAAGTTGGGCCTTCGACCAAAAATGGGATTATCATTAATTGAGTAGTTAAGTGGGGGTAAAACACTTACCCACTATGATAAATTAAAACCTAAAGTTGCAGCCACGGGAGAGAAGAGACAAACACCAAAGAAGGGCAAAAGAGGAAGAACAAAGGGGAAGTCTAAAGTTTTCAAGGGTTTCTCCTCTACAAAAATTAGAGGCAAGAATTTTCTTGCATAATCTATTTTTCTAATTTATTTCTGAATGCATATATTGTATTCCCTTTAGATTTCTGAAATTTAGGGTTTGATTCAGCTAATTGTATATTGAATGGCCACATGTAGAGGAATGATATATCAGATTTGATGATGATATACATGTAGAGGAATGATTCACTTGTAGATTTGATCTTCGGAAATTAGGTATCGACTAATTTAACTATGGGTGTTAGATTCCATTAAGGTACTGATAATTATTTGGGAAGACATGAGTTTTTTTTTTTTTTTTTTTTTTTTCCAGAGAATAGGGATGGGATCCCCACACATATTATTAATATTAGAACAGAAAATCACTGTCCAGAAATTTACAAGATTATAGGAGGTACTGAAATCATAAATGAGGCTTTTTATAGATAAACCCCTTACAAGAATACCAATAAAACAATAAAACAATAAAAAATAGATTGGCATCTAACACTAAAGAAACTATACAATAAATTAAGCATGAACATCTTTAATTCTTAAAGTAGGAAGACCCCATTTATCCACTTTGATAGCTCCTCTGAGTTGACTTAAAAATGATCCAATATCAAGGGACTACTTGAAACATTGAGAATTACTTCCCAAATTAGCTAAAATATCAGCTGCCTGGTTACCTTCTCGCAAGACATGAGCAAAAGTTAAGTTGAAATCTGAAGATAATGCCTGGATATCTTCAACTATATCTCTGATTCTCCATGGACATTGCAGACCTTTATTGAGCACATCAACCAATATTTTTGAATCTGATTCAACAATCAATTCATAATCCTTTAAATCTTGATAATATCTTAAACCTTCCAAAATAGCCATTGCCTCTGCTTCAATATTGGTTTTAAAACCAAAAAAATGGAAGAAAGCCCATATCATGTCTCCCTTAGCATTTCTCAAAATCCAACCTCCACCACTATTACCTGGATTACCTATAGAACTCCCATCTGTATTGAGCTTTAACACCTGATCATGAGGAGGTTTCCATCGAACAAAAGTATATTCCTTTTGGATTTTGACATCTTCCAAATGGTATATTGAAAAGTTACTTGGGGATTGAGGTAACAGATGAAATATGGATTTACAATGAGCTTCTGTTGTCAATAGAAGACTAATCAAATTAGGAGCTACACCATTATACTTGCTTGTATTTCTTTGGCACCACAAAGACCAACAAATGATAATTGGCATCATCTTTTGACATTGCCCTGCAAAAGAGTTAGGAGCTGATATCCACCATTGAAGACATCTGCTTCTAATATCAGTTCTATTATTAGCAATCCCAAAAATTCTTCCAAAATGGAGCCACATATTGTCAGCTATATCTCCAGAAATAAACACATGATCATAGGATTCGATTTGAGAAGATGCACAACATTGATATTTTGATGGACCACACCACCCTATAGAGTAAAGCTTTTCATCCAAAGGCAATAATTGCTGCAATAATTTCCATATAAAAATGGACAATTTTAAAGGAATAAACCTCTGCCACGAAAAAATAGCAGACCATGAAACTATAGATTTGGATCTCGTCATCTCCCAAGCAGATTTTAAATTAAAATTCCCATCCATTGAATCAGTCCAAATGAGCTCATCCTCTTTATCTCCATCAGATATATGAGTTCCCATAATTGTGAAACTAATATCTAAAGGAAATAAAGCAGAAAGTTTACGCAAATCCCATTTCTTATCTACTGTCCACAGATCTTTAACTTTAATCTGAGATTCTTCAAAAGCATAATTGGATAGGGAACCTATCGAACATCAATTATCCCACAGAGCACTACAATTACCATCTCCTAACCTCCATAACATGTTTTCTTCAGAGTTAGATCTAACAAGACACATTCTTCTCCAATTATGAGAGCCTACTCTCCCATTTGCTGCACAAGGATGATCTTTTCTACAATACTTAGCTAACATAAAATCTTTCCAAAGGGACTTTTTACTTCTAAATTTCCACCATAATTTGATGGAGAAGCTTTGGCTTATATCCCATAGACTTCTAATCCCCACCCCTCCTTCATGAACAGGTTTGGAGATATCACTCCATTTACACCAATGATGCCTCCTTTCCCCCATATTTGAGCTCCAAAAGAAATTGGCAAACATACTTTCAATAGACCTTATGATTTTTCTAGTTGGCATCAAAGCTGAAAGAGTATACACAGTAAAGGAGGCTAGCACATGCTTAATCAGAAAAGCTTGGCTCCAGCAGATAACAATTTAGCCTTCCAGCTAGAAATCTTGTACCTGATCTTTGAAAGAATAGTCTCAAAAAATATGTTTCTTTTCCTACCTGAGTAGATTGGGCAGCCCAAATAAGTAATGGGAACATATTTCAAAGTAAAACCAGCAATGTCTACAATCTTCTTCTTATTAGCTGGATTAATTTTATTGGACACAATAAGGGAGCTCTTATTCTTATTCACCTTTTGACCTGAGACCTTCTCATATTTTTCAATCACTAATAACACTTTCTTAATGGATTTCATATCACCTGAAGAAAATATAATGATATCATCAGCAAAGGATAGATGATTTATTTGAGGGCCTCCAATAGGGAGCTTGAAAGGTTTAAAAGAAGATTGAGCATTAAGGCCATTTAAGTTGAAAGATAGAGCCTCTGCCATTATGACAAATAGACCAGGAGATAGAGGATCACCCTGTTTAAGACCTCTTTCAGACTTAAAGAAGCCTTTCTGGTTACCATTTATGAGAATTGAGAACCAATTATTAGATATAACTCTCCAAACCATGTCAATCCATATCTCAGAGAAGCCAAATTTCCTCATCACCTTGATAAGAAACAACCAAGACACTCTATCATATGCTTTAGCCATATCCAACTTCATAGCTACATTGCCTCCATAGTTTTTAAAATTGATCATGTGGAACATTTCTTGAGCCAAAAGAATATTTTCTGTAATATCTCTCCCTTTTATAAAACCACTCTGATTAGGAGAAATAATGTCAGGAAGTATTTTACTCAATCTGCAGGCCATCACTTTAGTGAAAATTTTGTTGAAAAAATTACAGAGACTGATAGGTCTCATATCTTGAAAAGTTTGGGGATTTTGAACCTTTGGTATAATAGCTATTAGAGTGGAAGAAACAATTTTAGGGATCTCCATACCTGAAAAGAAACCTTGAACAGCTTTGATAATATCCTTGCCTATGATATGCCAACAATGCTTAAAAAAGTGACCTGAAAATCCATCCATACCTGATGCACTGTCTTCATTAAGATCAAAAACAGTTGACCTGATTTCATCTTCATCTGGATACTCAGCTAATAGGATGTTTTGATCCTCTGAGATGAGGTTGGGGATGCAATTAAGAAAACTATCAGCATTCACATATTCCTCTTTATTGCTATTATTAATTTTTCGAACTGAATTCTATATATAAGACTCATATATTGATGCCTTTATCCACGAAATACATTTTTATAAATGTTTGAAAGAAGCCCAAACATCAAACTCCTTAACAAATAATAATTGGAAATTTGTGTTGTGAAATTCTGGGCTGCAAAGGTTAATTTTTAGGTTTAGAAACTGTTCTGGGCAGACTGTCAATGGGCGTTGAAAAAGGGAGGAAGTAACAGGGGTCGTTCGAATGACGACACGTGTTGTTCGAGAAACGCACTATGTCATACGAAGAGAGGCTCGTCGTTCGGGTGACGTTGGGTTTTCTCCCCCCTCGTCCCTGTTTCTACTGTCTTGATTTCTGGGATTGGCATCCTTGGTTCCTGGGTTGGTTGATGATTCCTATTGGGTTTTATGAATATTAAGACAATAAAGGGTATGGAAAGTAGATTATGTTTTGTAGACATAAATAAATGGGTTAACCTAATGACCCTACTGAAGTATAATAATTACCCATAACAAGGTGGTTAAGTAATTATTTATCGGATGAAGTTAATAATTTATTATATTATAAATTATTAATAAATGTCAAATATTATGAAATTTTGATTGGGAAATTTGAAGGTAATTGTAGAGAAATTGCCTATACATATTATAGAGGTAAATAATATGTATTACAATGTATTTATGTGTACATAACATATCGTGGACTGACCTATCGGCTCGGGGGTTCGCGCGTTCGGACCACATACGACACGTCGGCACAAGTGGGCTTGACAATGTATAGGTCATATAGGTACTATGTGGACGCTCCACCCACTAAAGGTAGGGTTGGCGCTGACCGTTCCTTTATCACCGCTGGGTATGGGAGGTATCCTGCATAGGGACCGCCCCAATGTATGTGTATGTTTGTGATTTTCGCTTAGGAATGAGGAAATTCCTTCAGACTTGCCGATAGAGCACGAATAGACACCAACGGTAAATGCCCTTGTGTGTCAAATATATGAAAGGACATATATTATTAATTGACCGAACTTGATTTGAATAACTTTAATTGGCTAAGAAAATTATGTACTATTTATATATGAAATCCTATAATGCATAATAGATTTTTATGCCCTTTTGAAGGATTTATGAGACTAGAATAATTGACTGTTGGAAATTTAATATATAAATTACATTCAAATAATTTATTATTGTTATCCCCGTTTATAAACTGAGGCGTTGCCACCATTCATTATTTGGGAATTCTTGGGATGCAAATGATATTTCGTTTAGATGAGGGGCGAGGAGTCATTCGCATGTGAGTGACGAAAAAGGGGAATAATTATTGTGCATCAACTACATAATTACATCCATATTTTCAAGTTAATTCTTGCACACCTCAGGCTCTGACCCAAATTTAAATGTTTTCTCCCCCAAGTGCTCCTTGACAGGGATAGTTGGATTGTGCTATAGTAGTCCCGTGAACTCGATTGCTCTCTTGACTTAGATTCAGTTCCTTCTGGCATAGGTACTTTTCAGCTTCCGTTATTTATTAGTTGGAACATTTGTAAGGGCATAAGCCCGATACTCTTTTATTTTATGCCGTTTGGGATTTTATTACTCTAGTTCGATATTATTATTATTATTATTATGGTGGTCTGGATTATCGGATTATTGTGTATGTGTTCTTTGTTTTACAAATGCATAAATTTTGAAAAAAAATTATTTATATTTAATTTGGGCCAAGAACGGTATTAATTGACAAGCAAGCCCTATCTTCGACACATCGTGCCTGACTATCCTTTACGTGAGAAAATAGGGGTTGTTACAATACCAATGGACTGTCCAATCGGCTCGGGGGTCACGCATTCGGACCGTGTGCCACACGTCGGCACAGTTGGGCTTGACGATGTGTAGATCATATAGGTACTACGTGGAGGTGTCACCTATGAGAGGTAGATGTTGGCGCTAACCGTTCCTATGTCACTGTTGGGTATGGATTGTGTACAGGTGTCCTGCGCAGGGACCGCCACAACTTGTGTGTATTTTGTGATATCCTCTTAGGATAAGGGATTCCTCCAGACTTACCGATACAGCACGAATTAGACACCAACGGTAGATGCCCTTGTGTGTCATATATATATATATATATATATATATATATATATATATATATATAAAGGACATATATATAATTACCCAAACTGTTCATGAGATAAACTAAAATGTCTAAGAATTTGAACATAAATTACAATTGTGATTCTTTAATGCATAATAGATGTTTATGCTTCTTACGTGAATATTATGAGACTAGGATATTATTGGTATTGATAATTAAATGTAGTCGGCACACTTCAATTATTTAACCATTTTTTTAAATTGACACGTTGTCGTAGGTATTATTTGGTGATTTGGGATGCGAAACATGTTACACTTAGATGAGGGGTGAGGTGTTATATGCATGTGAGTGAGGAACGGGGAATAATTATTGTGCATTGATAGTATTATTGCATCATAATCTAATTAAGTTAATTATTGCACACCTCGGGCTTTGACCCAATTATAAATACTTTTTCCCCGGGTTATTTCTAGATCAGGATAGGAGGACTGTTATTGTACCAGCCTTACGATCTCTCATGCTTAGCAACCTTCCAAATTATTGACTTTGGCTTAGGTGCTTTTCTGCCAGAGTTTAGTTATTTTATTTTGAAAACATTTGTAAGGGCATAGGCCCGAGATTTATTTATTTTTTACATTATGCAGGAGTTGTAATATTTACTTACTGTTGGATTTATTATTTAGTTGGTGTTGGTATGATTTTAATTATTGTCAGTGAAATATTCATAAAGTTTAAAGTATCGGCCTTTTAAAATAATAAGATTTTTAGTACGTTGTGATGAGAATGGTATTAATAGATTGGTAAGCCCCATGTTCGGCATATCGTGCCTGATCAGCCTTTACATGAGAAAATGGGGGTTGTTACATTAACCTTATCATTAACTCCCACATCAGGTCTAATAGTTGTATTTTCCATCTCTGTAAGTGTCACACCCCAAACCCAAATACATTTTAATCATTTGTTTTTATAATAATTAAATCAATTCTTCAGCCCATTTGAAGTATAATTCATTTAACAACATTTTCATGCATAATGTATATAATGAACATAATATTGTTCTTGTAACATAACGTAACCAACATCAGAGTCATAATTAGGATGAGTTACAATACTATAATTAACCATTACAGTTATCAATTTAAACCACTCTATTTCAATATATACAATGTGTGAGTATAGTAAAATCCCCAGTGTGACAATAAAAAAATCCCCATATATAAACCCCAGCTCTTCCAAACGGTGCAACTCTCAAAATTATCGATCATATGGTATCCTAGCTGGCAGCGTACAAACCTGAAAATGTTAAAATATAAACAATAAACATTAAGCTTAGTGAGGTACTCCTTCCATGCAATGACATAACAGTTCTATATCAAATCTATACATATAAAATCCAAACAATCCTGCCCATTATGGCAATAAAAAATCATGTAACATAAGTTCTAACAAATCCTTATCATAAGACAAAACAAATCATTAGATCTTTGTCCAATTCCAATCCTGGATCATAAGACCCAAACAAATTTTAGATATTTGAATATCCAAACAAATCCTGAATACCAAAGTATTCAAACCAATCCTAGATATTTTAATATCCAAACAAATCCTTCTCTTAGAGCTATATCTATATCCATCATATCATTTTCAAATCTATATTTGAAACAATCATAAGTACATTCACCTTGGCAACTTGTCAGGATTTTCCTTTTCCTTTATCCGGCACTTGTTCAACTAGTTCTTCTTCCCTTCCAATCATTCTTACAATATTAGTATCATCATAATAATATTAACAGCATCATATGATTCTATTCAAATCATTCATTATAAATGAAATTCCATCCCAATTCATGTTAAGATATCTAACATATACAATTGAAAGTGAAAAGATACTTTAATTTATTATTGATAATCCAATATTTTTCATATTAGGTTTCCATTACAAAAGACAGCACATCATTTTAAGGTTTCTACAACAAGTTATGCCCATTTCTTTACTATATAGCAAATTTTCCCTATAGGCCCCTTTATGGTTCAGTCAAATTCCAGGAATTTTCATAATTTTTCCACATCATAAATTTATGTGATATTCCACCCAATATCAGTAAACATATTTCATAATACAAAATTAAATTTTCATAATTTTTAGGGTTCATTTGCTATGCCAAGCAAAACGTCAAACACGTGGTATGCGTCCTAACTCTTTTGGGGAAGATTTTATACCTGAATTTAAAACTATCACCAAAGATTCATTCCATGGTATTTTTACATAATTTTTGGATATTTTATACATATATGATTTTATTTTAGTATCCAACTAGAATTACTCAATTCTAGTAAGTATACGAAAAGATATAGAAGCTTGAATACACAAAGTTTCTAAATGAAGCAATTTCAAGGGTTTACATGTTCAACTTTACTTAAACTTGCATCTAGATTTACATATACATCAAGACATGGAAGTTTAGTAAACAAATGATGATTTATGTCATTTAAATCAATAACAAAAAAATATATAACAAGATTTATGGATATAATTACATTGGGGATTTTTACGTAATTTCCTATGAATATTTCTCCCACTTTCTTCTTCCAAAACTTCACAATTATTTTTCCTCAAGCTCCAACTCTCTCATGGTCAATTTTGCTGAGGGGGGAGGTTATTACAAGGGTTTAAAGTCTACCAAACCAGCCTCCCATTCCAACTAATGAAATTATAACCCATGGTGTACTATTAAGACAAAATACGACTTAAGGAATGGACACATTTGCCCTTGTTTCGTAATTTTAGCATAACTCCTTACTCGAACCTCTGTTTTACACACCGTTTTTTGTGTTATAAAATTAAATCATATATATAAAACTATATAGCTTTCACCTCAAGTCAATTGTTATATTACAAGGGTCAAACTAGTTCTAATATGAACATTCCTACCGAAAACTTTAAAATTTGTGTGTTTGTAACTGATTTGATATTTCATGCTTTATAAACGTAGGATTAGATTACACATAATAACTTAAAATTAAACATAATAATAGCACATTATAAATATCACCTAAGGTAATCATGATTGAAACATAATTAATCATAATTATATCATAGTTGTCACAACTCTCCCCCCGTTAGGAAATTTCATCCCCGAAATTGACATACCTTGGTTGTTCACATCAAACAAATATGGATAACGCCTCTTCATGCTATCCTAGATCTCCCACATAGCTTATTACATGGAATTCCTTCACACAAATTTCACAAGTGGGATCACTTTGGATCCTAATATTTGTTCCTTCTTATCCACGATAGCAAGTGGTTCTTCCACATAGCTCAAGTCTTCCTTCAACTCGATAGGTTGTTCCACCAATACATGTGAAAGGTATACAACATAATTTCTCAACATATAAACATGGAAAACATCATGTAATCGGGCAAACTACGGCGATAATGATAACTTGTAGGAAACCATCCTGACTTTCTCAAGAATTTTATAAGGTCCAATGTAGTGTGAACTCAATTTCCCTTTCTTTCCAAATCTCATAACTCCTTTCTTCGGAGATAACCGAAGAAACACATAATCCCCTTTTTGGAATTACAAATATTTTTACTGTTTATCGGCATAACTTTTCTGTCTTCTTAGAGCTGTTCTCATTCTATCTTGAATAATCTTCACTTTTTCATTGGTGACATCAATCAACTCTGGACCCTTTATCATCCTTTCACCAACTTCACCCCAACATACCGGTGTGCAACACCGTCTTCCATTCAATGGTTTGTATAGATCCATACCAATAGTAGATTGAAAACAATTACTATATGCGAATTCCATCAAAGGAAAATGTCCATCCCAATTACCTTTGAAATTAAGCACACATGCTCTAAGCATATCCTTAAAAATCTATATGGTTCTTTAGACTGTCCATCCGTTTGAGGATGAAAAGTTGTACTAAACTTTAAGTTAGTACCCATATCATACTATAAACTATCCCAAAATTTGGATGTAAAATTAGGGTCCCTATCTAAAACAATAGATACAGGTTTTCCATGCAATAAAATAATCTCATTAACATAAAATCTACCATACCTATCTACTATATACATAGTCTTGACTGCTAGAAAATGAGTTAACTTAGTCAATCTGTCCACCACTACCCAAATCGAATCTGATCCCTTCTGAGATCGAGGAAGCCCATCCACTAAATCCATCGTTACACGATCTCATTTTCATTCTAGTATTGGCAATGACTGAAGCAAACCAGTAAGTTTCTGATGCTCCACTTTGACTTGCTGACATATAAGGCATATAGCAACAAAATAGGTTATTTATTTCTTCATATTATTCCACCAATAATGCTCCTTTAAATCCCTATACATTTTAGTACTACCAGGATGCATTGTATAAATGGAATTATGAGCCTCATCTAAAATTTTCGCTTTCAATCCACCCACATTAGGCACACATAACCGCTGCTTGAACAATAAAGTGTCGTCATTAACAATACAAAAATCTTCAAACTTACCATCTCGAACATCTTGTCATTTCTTCTTAAGAAAAGGATCTTGATCTTGCAAATCACAAATACGGGTGGCTAACAACGGTCTCACGCTTACATGAGCAAAGAATCTATCCCCATCTGCTAACTGCAATTACACTCCCATCAATATCAACTCCATAATGTGAGAAACTCTAGCACATCGAATACAAGACAACCTGCCCGAAGCTTTTCTACTCAAAGCATCTGCAACTATGTTCGCCTTCCCCGGATGGTAGTGAATAGTACAATCATAATCTTTAATTAACTCCATCCATCGTCTCCACCTCAAATTCAATTCCTTCTGAGTATATAAATACTTAAGGCTTTTATGGTCAGTAAAAAAATTCACATACCTCACCATATAAATAATGACACCACAATTTCAAAGCAAATACAATAGCAGCGAGTTCCAAATCATGTGTAGGATAATTACGTTCATGTGTACGTAACTTCCTATAAGAATAAGTAATAACCTTACAATGCTGCATAAAAACAAAACCCAACCCCTGATGCGAAGCATCGGTATAAATAACAAAACCATCTCCACCATGTGGAATAGTAAGAACAGGTGAAGTTACCAACCTCTTTTTCAATTCTTCAAAAATATTTTCACAACTAGAATTCCATTCAAACTTAACATCTTTCCGGGTTAATTTAGTCATCGGTAAGGCAATTGAAGAAAATACCTTAATAAACCTCCTATAATATCCATCCAAACCAGGAAAACTCCTTACCTTAGTCACATTATTGGGCCTTTCCCATTTTACAATGGCTTCTACTTTCTTGGGATCAACACATATATCATATCCAAAAATAACATGGCTTAAAAATACAACTTGTGATAGCCAAAATTCACATTTTTTAAACTTGGCATGCAACTTCTTATCTTTCAACACATTCAAAACAGTTCTGAGATGCTTTTCATATTCAACAATATCACATGAGTAAATCAGAATATCATAAATGAAAACTATTACAAATGAATCAATAAAAGGATGCACTACTCGATTCATAAGATCCATAAATACCGCTGGAGCATTAGTCACTCCAAAAGGCATCATTAGAAATTCAAAATGACCATACCGAGTATGAAAAGCAGTTTTAGAAATATCACTCTCCTTGATCCTCAACTGATGATAACCCGATCGCAAGTCTATTTTTAAAAACACTTTAGCACCTTGTAACTGATCAAACAAATCATCTATACGAGGTAAAGGGTACTTGTTCTTAATTGTAGCTTTATTCAGTTACCTATAATCAATGCACAAACACATGGTACCATCTTTCTTTTTCATAAATAAAAATTGGTGCACCCCATGGAGATACATTAGGCTATACGATCCCCCTATTAAGTAAATCCTACAACTGAATCTTAAGTTCTTTCAATTCAACAGGTGCCATTCTATACGGTGCCATAGAAATAAGGGTTGTCCCCGGTTCTAATTCAATACTTAATTTAACTTCTCTCTCTCGGGAAAACCCAGGCAACTCACTAGGAAACACTTCTGAAAAATCCTGTACAATAGGAACATCGGCTAATTGTAAAGCCCCCTTCCTAGTGTCAAGAAAATATGCAATAAAACCCTCACAGCCTTTACTCAACAATTTCCTTGTCTAAATAGAAGAAATAATGCAACTAGGAACAATTTTTCTTTCCCCCGGTAATTTAAATTTAGACTCACCAGTCATTTTAAAAACAACTTCTTTCTAAAAATAATCCATAGATGGGTGATATTTAGATAACCAATCCATTCCTAGAAATATGTCAAAATCAGAGATATCCAATGGAAGTAAATATATAACTCTATCTTTAACCCCCACAGTCAAAACACAATCACAAAAAATGTATTCGTATACGATCATATCCCCCATAGGCATGGAAATACCCAAACCCACATCTAAACGAGTACATGGTCTATTTAGATATATACCAAATGCATATGGCACAAAAGAATGTGTGGAACCGGGATCAATCAAAACATAAGCACTTCTATTAGTAACAGAAAGTGAACTTGTCACCACATCCGGAGTAATATGAGCCTCTTTCATCGTAAAGACTCGCCCACCTAGCCTAGAACCACTAGCTTGTCCTCTGTCCACACTCCTTTCTCCACTTCTTAGAGGTAAAATTCTACTTGTTGCTTCACAAGGTGCTGCTGGAGTCTCTACTAATTGCGAACAATTCTTCTTAACATGACCCACTTGATGACAATGGTAGCATTCCACTCCCAGAAGCTTAGGACACTCAGATTTATAATGTCCTTCCTCTTTACAAAAGAAACACGTAATAACTCTCATCGGCGCGTCACCTCTTTCTGGATTTCTAACTGAACTCGAAGATTCTCCACCGCTGACATCTCTACCAAATCTCCCTTGGCCTCTACCACTATCTCCGCTACCTCTCTAAAATTTATGAGGTTCCATCTTAACGCTTCCATCCTTAACTCCCTTAGACTAAGATGCGTCGAATCTATTTTTCTTAAAACTCTCTCTACTTGCCACCCCTTGGTTCATTTGCCTTTCTGCTATCATGGCTTTGTTCACCACAGAAACATAATCTTCTAACTCATAAGTGGACACTTTATTTTGAATGGGATAAATCATTCCATCTTGGAACTTACTACATTTATCTCCTTCATCCTCCACGTATTTACTAGCAAATCTAGACAAAGCTATAAATTTAGCCTCATACTCCCTTACAGACATTTTTCCTTGGGTCAAATATATAAATTCCCTAATTTATCCCTCCTATAAACTTTAGGAAAATACTTAACATTCAAATCTTTAATAAATTCAACCCAAGTAATAACATCAGTACCTTCCATCCTGGGAACCAAATGGTTGTAGTCTTCCCAACAATATTTGGCCTCTTCTTTCAACCTAAACACAGTCAAATTTAATGTCTGATTATCTAGAACTTTCATCACTACAATTATATTCTCTAGATCTCAAACCCACATCTCAGCTTTTGTAGGTTCAACTGACCCCGAATATTCTGGAGGATTCAACTTTAGGAACTTTTCATGCATGGAATCTTTCATTTCTTTCCTTACTTCTTTCATAATTTTGGCCGCAGTTTTTAATTCCATATATCTATTATGTTGTTCTACCATTAATGCAATGTTTCTTTCCTGTTGTTCTTCCATCCTCATCATTACATGTGCCATTATCCGCATCTCTGTACGCCGTTCATGCTCTCTAGCCCTTCCTGAAACACTCTGCTCTATTTCGGTATCCTCTGTATGAGAAGCTACTCCCTCTTCTATATGTTGTTCATTCTCAAGTTCCATCAGTAATAATCTTTAATACAACAAAGTTCTAACAACCAACATAAACAGTTCATAATTAACAAATCACCTCAATAGCTTCCATCTAACCATGAAATAAGTACATAATTAATAACCTAAACACTCTGATACTAATAATTGTCACACCCTAAACCCAAATCCATTCTAATAATTTGTTTTTATAATAATTAAATCAATTCTTAAGCCCATTTGAAGTATAATTCATTTACCAACATTTTCATGCATAATATACATAATGAACATAATAGTGTTCTTGTATCATAACGTAACCAACATCAGAGTCATAATTAGGCGAACTTATAATATTATGATTAATTATTACAGTTATCAAGTTAAACGACTCTATTTCAATATATATAATGTGTGAGTGTAGTAAAATCCCCAGTGTGACAATAACAAAATCCTCATATATAAACCCCAGCTCTTCCTAATGGTGCAGCTCTCAAAATTACCGATCATATGGTATCCTAGGTGGCAGCGTACAAACCTAAAAATGTTAAAATATAAACAATAAGAATTAAGCTTAGTGAGGTACTCCTTCCTTGTAATGATATAATTGTTCTATATAAAATCTATAGATATAAAATAAACACAATCCTGCCCATTATGGAAATAACAAACCCTAGAACATAAGTTCCAACAAATTCTTATCGTAAGACAAAACAAATCATTTGATCTTTGTCCAATTCCAATCCTGGATCATAAGACCCAACAAATCCTGGATATTGGAATATCCAAACAAATCCTGAATACCGAAGTATTCAAGCCAATCCTGGATATTTCAATATCCAAACAAATCCTGATCTTTGAGTTATATCCATATCCATCATATCATTTTCATAGCTATATATGAAATAATCATAAGTACACTCACCTTGGCAATTTATCAGGCTTTTCCTTTTCCTTTGTCCCGCACTTGTTCAACGAGTTCTTCTTCCCTTCCTATCGTTCTCACAATATTAGTATCATCATGATAATATTAACAATCCAAATAATAACTTAAACGTAACTCAATTTATAAGCACAATATGATTCCGTTCGAATCATTCATCATACATGAAATTCCATCCATATTCATGTTAAGATATTTAACATATCAAATTTAGAGTCCAAACATACTTTATTTTCTTCCTGATAATCCAATATTTATAATATTAGGTTTCTATGAAAAAAGGCGGCACCTCATTTCAAGGTTTCTACAACAAGTTATGCCCATTTCTTTACTATATAGCAAATTTGTCCTATAGGCTTTATCACTCACTCAACTTCCAGGAATTTTCATAATTTTTCTACTTCATAACTTTATATGATATTCCACCCAATATCATTAAACATATTTAATAATAAAAAATTAAATTTTCATAATTTTTAGGGTTCATTTTCTATGCCAAGCAAAACGTCAAACACGTTGTCTGTGTACTAACTCTTTTGGGGCAGATTTATATTTGAATTTCAAACTATCACCGAAAATTCATTCCTTAGTATTTTTGTATAATTTTTGGATATGTTATACATATATGAGTCTGTTTTAATCTTCAACTAGAAGTACTCAATTCTAGTAAGTATATGAAAAGATATAGGAGTTTGAATACACAAGGTTTCTAAACGAAGCAATTTCAAAGGTTTACATGTTCAACTTTAGTTAAAATTGCATCTAGCTATACATATACATCAATACATGGAATTTTAGTAAAAAAAAATGGTGATTTCTATCATTTAAATAAGTAACACAGAAATATATCACACGATTCATGGATATAATTACCTTAGGTATTTTTACGTAATTTCCTATGAATTTTTCTCCCACTTTCTCCTCACTTTCTTCTTCCAAAACTTCAAAATTATTTTTCCTCAAGCTCCAAATCTCTCATGGATGATTTTGATGAAGGATGAGGTTATTAAAAGGGTTTAAAATCCGCCAAACCATCCTCCCATTCCAACAAATCAAATTATAACACATGGTGTACTATTAAGATAAAATATCACTTAACGAATGGACAAATTTGCCCTTATTTCGTAATTTCAGCATAACTCCTTGCTCGGACCTCTGTTTTACACATCATTTTTTGTGTTACAAACTTAACTCATATATCTACAACTATATAGTTTTTACCTCATGTCAATTGTTATATTATAAGGGTCAAAACTAGTCTCCAATATGAACATTCCTATCAAAAACTTCAAAATTTATGTGTTTGTAACTAACTTTATATTTCATGCTTTATGAATGTAGGATTAGACTACACATAATAATATCATGTTATACATATCGCCTAAAGTACGCATGATTCAAACGTAATTAATCATAATTATATCAGGGTTATCACACTAAGGTCATTAGAAATTAATCTTGGAAAACCCCAACCATTAGCCTCAATAAAGACACTAGCTTTAACCTTTTAGTTACTATTGGAATCATATATTATCCTTCTACCGTAATATTCATTAAAATTCTCATTCTCATTCCAATTATCGATCCCTAAAAACGTATTATCACCCTTCCCAACACAATATTTGATAAATAAGGCTCTAGCTTTCTCCCTCTACTTTAAAAGATTTCTTCAGGTCCATGAAGCATCATTTGGTATTTTAATAGTCCACAATGTATCATGTTTTAACATTACAGAGTGGATCCATTTAACCCAAAGAGATTCCTTCTTTCTAGCCACATCCCAAAGGTGTCTTATCTTGCATACATTATTCCAAACAAAAAGTTTTTTATACCTAGACCCACTTCATATCCTCCCAAGCTATTTTAGCACCATGCTTAGTAAGGTTAACTCTATTACAGATAAAATTACTTATAACTTGATCAATCTCTTTGATAATCCTTTTAGGCCACACAAAAATTCTAATCCAGTACACTTGGATACTCCTGAGATAATAAATTGCCAACTGAATCCTCATGCATAAGACAAACACCTATTTGTCCAATTCATGATTTTCCCCAATAATTTTTCAACAAAAATATTTAAAATCATTAGTTTTCATTGTAGTAGAAATTAGAGGGACACCCAAATATTTAACATGAAGTCTTCCAATTCTCATACCCATAAAGTTGGACATCCTAATTTTATCTTCCTCATTTACTCCAACAAAGAAAATCTCACTTTTAGTTTTACTCACACCCAATGCAGATATATCTCTAAACTCTTGAAGCACTTTATCAATTACTTTTAAATAATTATCATCAGGTCATCAGTAAACATAACATGAGAAATTTTTAAGTCACTACATTTAGGGTGAAATGTGAAATGACCACTACTAATAGCATCATCAAGCATCCAAGAAAAAACTTCCATAACAAGCAGAAATAAGTAGGGAGAAAAATGTTCCCTTTGTATTAGACATTTGTACCTTTAAAATAGCCATCCACACCTCCATTGATATTAACAGAAAAACCATTAGTGGTAACATATTTCATAATCCAATTACAAACGCTGTTAGGAAACTCCATAATCCTCAACACAACCAAAATGAACTCCCAATTCACTGAGTCATAGGATTTCATAATATTAATTTTAAGAGAACATCTAGGATCCCCTGTATTAAGATGATAACCTCTAACCAACTCTTGCATTAAAAGAACATTATCAGTTATACTCATGCCTTTACCAAAAGTTGATTGTTTAATATTGACCAATTTAGGCATCACTTCCCCTAATCTTTTAAGAAACACCATTGAAATGATCTTGTAAGTGGTATTACAACAAGAGATAGGCTTGAAATCCTTCATAGTGTTAGGACATTTAGACTTAGGGATAAGAGAAATCACATCAATATTCCATTCCTTTATCATCCTCCCAGATTTGAAAAAAGCCAAAATATCATCAGTCACTTCCTCACCAAAAATATTCTAGTTTTTTTTAAAGAAACTAGCATTGTAACCATCAAATCCCGGAGCTTTATCAGGATCAATTTGAAAAAAATCTTCTTTAACCACATCATTAGTAACCTCAACTTGTACCACTTCTATAAGGTCCTTCTATAACCATCTTTGTCTAATACCAACAAGTTTCTCAAAATAGGATCTACCTTTTATCTGTTTAGAACCCAAAAGATTTAAAAAAAACTTCATAGCCTCCTCGTGGACTACGTGCTACCCTTTATATTGAATACCCTCCTCACCTTTAGTAGTAAGGATCTTATTCCTATTAGTGTGACATTTCATTTTTTTATGGAAAAAAGATGTATTCTTATCACCCAATTCCAACCAAGTTACTCTTGACTTCTGCCTATAGAACTCTTCTTCCAAATTCCTCAACTCTAAGTAATCAGTAAGACATTCCTTTTTATCTTTCAGTAGCTCAACATCATTCCCATTTAGGGTTAGCTTGCGTTGAATTTTATCAAGATCCACCTTCTTGGCATTGACTCTAAAAGAGATATTTGAATACCAAACTTTATTCCGCTTCTTAAAATCCTTCTTGAGAAATTTAAGTTTCTTAGTAACTCTAAACATAGAATTACTGGCAATAGAAATATCCCATCCTCTCTTCAAAAAATTAACAAAATCACTATGTTTCATCCAACATTTAAAGAACTTAAAAGGCCTATTGATTTTCACTTTCTCCAACTGTATTGGCAATACTAGGGGAGTATCATCAGAGATTCTTGGGAATCCACCCGAACCTCACAATCCATGAAAAATTGTAACCAAACATCATTATGTAAAATTCTATCAATTCTACTTTGAATGTTGGCATCCCCATCCCTTCCATTATTCCATTTATACCAATTACCTATTACAGGAAAGTCATTAACAATAATATTACTAATACACTGATTAAAGTCACCAGTCTCTTCCCAATCCACACCATTTCCCCTAAGTCTTTCATTACTACTTCTAAGCACATTAAAGTCTACCCCAATTATTCACGCATATTCATTAAAAAAAATTGCAACCCTTTCTAAATAATTCCACAAATTAACTCTAGGACCTCTCTCATTATCACCATATATTCAAGTAAAAATGAAAGATTTATCTGTATTTCTAACTTCAACTATAGCTGATGAGTCTTGATTCATGCTATTTATCTCAATAACATCAAACACACTTGTATACCTATAATCCACACCCTTCCAGACCCCTGATTTAGGGTATTATGAATACTCCCCTAATTATAAAAGCACCCTTATTTAACAGTATCATTGTTATTCCACCTAACTTTTATTTCCACTAGACAAATTATATTGATATTACTATCTCTAATGTATTTACAAATCTCTCTTTGTCTATGGGGGGCATTACAGCCCCTAATATTCCAAAATGCTATATTAATCATGCTTAATGTTTTTGTATACCTCTCCCCCTTTATTGTTTACTCTATTCCCATTTTTGTTAACTTGTTTCCCCTTGAAGTGTTAAATTTCTTATCTCCAGCAGATTTATTTATCTCTTTGATGCCAGGGCTTTCCTGAATAACTGATGGACCTGGTTAACTATCTTTCTCTTCCTTGTCATTTATTTTATTATCCATGCCTTTTAGAACTTCAAAAACATTTTCCATATGAATGGTTTTGTTTTTAATACTTGTATCACTTGAGTTTTGAATTATTGAGACTACATTATGTTCTTTACCTTTAGGAATGGGATTGATCTTGTTACCTTCATTGCTGCAATCACTTGTTTCTGCATTTTCTATGACCATCTCCACACATCTGCTTTCATTAATCTCTTTAACTATTACATGTTTTTCACATTGCTGAATATGAGATTCGTCATTCTTAGTGCCATTATCAACCTTTCTCCACACCCGAATTATTATTTTTTTCAATTTAAAATTATTCACTTTATGCCCAAACACCTTACAATTTGCACACTTTTCAGGTGTCCATTCATACTATATCAATTGGATCAGTTTAGTCCCATCTCTATTATATATAGAAATGTCATTTGGTAAATCAGAATCCACATCAATCTCAACACATATCCTAACATAAGTGAGTCTTTATCTCTTTGCAGTCATTCTGTCAGTGAATAAGGGTTTTTCAATGAGGCTAGCAATTTTACTTAGGACAGAATCATCCCATAGATGTCACTTTTCTAACTCAAATAGGCATTTTTGCAATTCCTTCTTTCTCCAAATTAATTCCAATATCCCATGGTTTAACAATTAAATGTTTGTTATCAAAAGACCAAGGTTCAAGTTCCAACACTTGTATCTGAGTTTCTGAATTATTAAAGGCCACCACAAACACACCAGCCTTCAGCATATAGATTTCAACGTCCCCAAACAGACTCCAATTACGCATTGGATATGAGTTCATAGCTCCAAAAGAAATTTTAGCACCAATAACATACACAACAACCACAAACTTCCATCGAAGTATTTCCTCTTCAACCTCATTCTTTTTAATCACAACACAAATAGTACCTTCTTAATCCTTAATGATTGGGATAAAATTGAGTTTATTACCTGAATATCTATCACGATATGAGTTTACTATATTGACCCATGATTGTTGATTTACTGATTTTAATTTCTTCCTTTGTAGGTTTTCTTGAGTTACCTTCCCAACTGATTTGAGAATATCTGGAAATTGCACATCATAAATCTCTTCTGCCACCATTGGTTCCTTCCCACTTCTATGGATCAATTATTCAACAACATCAATCTCCTCACTTGGATTAGACAAATCAACAGGATTTGAGATCAGATCTCCCCTATTTTTTTTCTTCGACTTTTCGCATCTGAACCCTCATAGGGACAATTGTTTTATTGAAGATCTATAGTTGCTCCAAAGTTAGATTAGCCACTTTTTCTTTGCTGATTTTAGATCCTCCGTTTTTTTATATACAAATTATGATTATCCACTATAGAGATCTTGAACTTGTCCTCATAATTGGATTTCACTATCTCAGAATTCTTTCTCCTCATAATCTCCCACCGATTCCATACAAAATCACGACCAAAAGAATCAGCAGGGCTTAATCGATCTCCTCATATTATCATTGAAACCCTAAGTCGATTGAGAGTTAAGAGAGAATGGAAAAAAGTCGAGAGAGAAATATTTTTAATAGTATTTTAAACTCATAGGTTCAAGTGAAAAACCTTTTGTATTTTTCGTTCATTTGGTTTATGGAAACCTCTTATTCCCATGCTCGAGCAGGAGGTTTCGGGTATCTCTATTTGTTCACAGACCTCCATAGCGTCCAAATCTAAATTTCTTCATCTTCTTATTATGCTCAAGATGGAGGATTATATTAGGCTTGACTTTGGACAATCCACTAATAGACTACACCCTCTTATTTGTATACATATATTTTTGTTTTGATTCATAATTCTTTTGTACATATTTATAAATCTGTTATGTATTTATTTTTTCTCTAATTTTGGGGTTGAAATTAAATTGATAAAGATAAAAAATATCCATGAACATCCAACCATTATTAGAACATTTAACTAAGTAGGTTTGGCCTTAGTCCCACTCGCATCCCCCCCCCCAAAAAAAAAAAAAAGCTTGGATCCTGGATTCACCCCTGACGTCACTCAAAGTAATATTTACGTGACTATGATTAATGGGGGTTTTAAATTGGTGATAAGGCACTATATTTTGTCAAAATATGGGACGTGTGAAATTATGGCACCAAAGTTCCCATGTATTGACAAGGTGGAAAACATTTAGTAACGGTATAATTTATCTACCTTTTTACTCCGCAAAAGACTTGTAGTCATGAAATCAAAATCACCTCAGGAAGTTGATTTCATCGCATTTATTTGTTTTATTTCCATATAAATAGGATACTCTAAAAAATGATGACGTTTTGAAGCCCTAAATTTACATATGATTTTTCTACTCCCATTCAAAACCATCAATTGTGATGAGTAGTAAAGTTTGTAAAATATATTCTTGCCATATTTATAAAGGCTAATAAAAACAACTTGTTGCACTATAGGGATATTGACAAGGAAATCTATAGGGACCGTGAATTTAGAATTCATATTGATTTATTACTTTAAAAAAATTATTTTGCGGGACTTTAAAAACTATTGCTAGGACTAAAATTAAAAAAGAATTAAATTAATAACTAATTAATGAGTGTTATAAATAACTAAATTAAGTAAAGAAATGAACAAGTATTTAGGTTAGAGGTTGGGGATGTATTCCCCACCATGTATTAACACTAGAAATTTGTCTACGGTGTTTAAACTCATTTAACCAATTGAAACCCATTCAGACAAAAAATTAAACATGTTGGGTGTTAACCCAAAATTGAAGGGCGAATAATTCAATGGGATATATAGGCACGGGGATTAAATTCGTGTAAAACATAAAATACTACCATTGAATGGCAAGGGAGTGAAGTGGCTAAAATACTACAAACTAAACACACATATATAACTCTAAATGGTTTAAACAATAAACCTAGCAATTAAAGCTCAATCATCCATCATAGGCTTAGAATTTATAACTAGTAATACCCCATAATTTTACGGAATTAATTAAATAATGACGTATGGAAATTCAATTTTTTTTTATATTTTATTTAAGTGGATTGGGAGAAATTTTAATAATTTATTTAGGTAAAAATTAAATTTTACATAGACTAATTAAAATATATTCAAATAAATATAATTCGTTGAAGTTCAAATGTAAATAAATGGGCATTGTCACAAAAAAATGGGAATTTTAGAAGTTAGTATAATTACAAAATTTATTTGAGGAGTTTTATAATTTATTGGATGAATTAATAAAATATTTATGATTAGTTTTGAATAAATGAAAGAGGGTGTTTAATTTTTTAATTATAGAAAGTAAATGAAGAGTTCGTCAAGAAGAGAATTGTGGAATAAGTTTAAGTGTAAAGAGCTAATTAAATGGTTACTTAGGGAAACAAAAAGAAATAAAATTAGCGGCATTTAAACTGTGTCAGACAACTATAGCAGGCCAGACTAGCCTCTATAGCAGGGCATGGTTGCCGCTATAGCAGTCCAAAGGAGATAAAGGGCGGGCTCAACCTTTTTATACGTGTCAATTTTCCTTTTTCCACCATTTTCTTCTATAGTTGCATCTTTTCCTTTCTACAACAAATACCAACTAAAAACCTACTACCTTTCCATCTAAGAATACTTTAACCCTTAATACCAATTCCAAAACACACCCAAATTATACCATTTAAACGCTATAGTTTTATGCAATAAATTCAATCAAAAATTAATATTTTCTAGAGCTCATTTTTGGGAATCAAGTGGTGCATTTCTAAGGAGTTTGAGGGAGGTTGTATCAATCTTTTACAAAATGATTTTTAATCTACAAGTCATATAGTTGTGTGGATTTATTCTTTAAAAAATTTGACATTCCAGTCCTTCATTTTTATGCATTTAAATATTAGTTTCTACATCAACGTAATTTTATTAATTTAATCATAACTTAAAAGTAAAAAAGAATCATTTCTATCAACATACATGTCGATGAGATTATTCATACTTAGGCAACAAGTAAATAACTAATGAAATTTTTTAGTATATAGAGATGCCCATTATTTGTGAATTCATTTACTCCACATAAGTATAGGAATCCCAATTTATGGTTAAGAATGACACTAAGTTTATCAAATACTATAAATCAATTTAATAAAACCCTCTCCAAAGTCTAAATTCCCGTTTTACTCTCCCTGAGATGATCTAGGCTCGATAGCTCAACGATCCAACGCTCAAAATTATGACAGCGCAAAAGGGTAATCAGATCTAAAAACTTGATTGAGGTCGTTCGAACAACTTCCCTATGTCGTTCGAATGACAGCACCTATGTCGTTAACACGACATCTAATATCGTTCGATCAGTGGATCGCGCGACCCTTTGCGCTACCTGCTAGTGTAAATCAGTAGCACGTCGTTAGAAGCTCTGCATCTCACGACCTATCTCGCGACCTTAACACTATCATTCGAACGACAGTCCCATATCGTTTGAACGACTCTGTTTCTTTATTTTGGGGATCACAGGTATTTAATCCCACTTTTAAAATTTCATTTGTATCCACTCCCATGTTTTTATATTTTTTAGACGTTGGTCGTATTGCAACAACTGTACGACACGTGTCATTCTCCGTGGAGAGAAATGGAGGTGGTTATAAGGCGGTTGGGGGAGGTTTTGTGTAGTTATAGGACTAAATACAATTTAAAAAATACATGAGAGGGGAGCCTAAAAAAACTTTGGGCATGGGACTAAATCCCAAAAAACTATTTTTTTTTTCTCTGGTTCCACCCATAATTCTTCTATAATTACAATTTACTCCTCCTCAATACAATCAATATATATTTTATTCGATTTACTGCGACGAAATTTTACATCATAAATCTAAATAATGTTTAAAATGAGATTAAACTTTGATCTATTAAATTCCAATAATGAAATCATATATATAACCAAGGTACAACATGATAAAACATCACAACCAAGCCTAACAAGCATCAAAATTCGAAAATAAATTATCAAACAATCAACATAAATAAAGTATATAAAAATTTCACGCCTTAATGAAGCAAGAAGATGAAGTCCTTGAATGTTTTTCATGAAAATCCTTAAGAACTCCCAAAATGTTCTTTCCTAAATTTTCCACAAAAGCTGTTTGTTGCCTAGAGTTTGTATTATGAAAAATGTAGATTATTATTATTATTTAAATATCATTATAAACCCCTATTGACCAAATTTACACCTATAAATGAGTCCAAAACACTATCTAAATACTCTCAAAATTTAGTCCAAAGGGATACTTATCCCTATAACCCAAAACAAAAATATCACATCTCCGAATCTCTCTATCCCCACAGAGCCAATTCCAAAATTACCAACTCACAATATAAACAAAAATCACAAAATTATTATTTACTTAAAAGTTATATATAGATAGATATAATTTAATTTAAATGTTTTAATTTACTCATATCGCACGAATAAAATGTCACATTAATTCACATAAGTATTTTGCTCGCACAAATATGATACCCAATCAATTATTATTAAGGCTGTAAACGGATATTCGAAAATTCGCATCTGTTCGATATTCGAATTCGAATTTGCGAATATTTATCCGAAAATGTGGAAACGGATACGAATATGGATACTCTATAAAAATAACCGAGAAAACGGATACGGATACGGATAGTACTAGTATCCGACACGGATAATCCGTATCCGATGCGGAGTATCCATTTTATCGGATATCCGTTTTACCGGATATCCATATCCGTCAAACATATGTTTAAAATATTACTAATAATATTAGTACTAGTATTACTAATAAAATAATATTAAAAAAAAACTTTATCGTTTATTCCCCTAAACAAAGTAAACACATACTCCACTCAAAACAAAAACACCCTAAAGTTATTATTTTATTGGATATATTATAAAATGTCATGTATTATTATTTTATTGGGTATATTATCATGGATTTACACTAAAGTTACAATCTTTGAAGCACGGACACGTAATATGTGTTTCGACATGCGACACACGACACGTGATTGATCCAAAAACTAGGATACGACCCGCTATGATACATATAATATATAATGTATATTTAAATATATATTAATGAAATAAAACATATTTTCTCCATAAAATACATTATTAGAGCATTTTTAGCATGAAATTAAGAAAATGGACCATACAAAATAAATTCAAACACACTTTGACCTTAAGAATCATAAATAAAGCACAATCACCATCACTTGGGTCACAGTTGTTTCGTGGCTTCTGGGAGAGTGTTCGTGCGTCATAGGTGTCCGACACGTTATAGGACACGACACGTTAGCTTCCGAGAGAGTGTCCGTGCTTCATAGGTTACAGTACACCCTATCACACACAACATACACCGACTAAAGAACATATACTCTACTCAAAACAAAAACAAAAAACTAACTTCGGTTCATTTCTCTTTCGTACAAAACAAGAGAAAGCAAACTCTCATGTGGTTGTTCGTTAGTTTCCTTAATTACAAATAAATGTAAGAGAGAAACATAATAGAATGTAAGAGAGAAACAAAAAAGTAAAGAGTGATTGTGATGAGAACTAAAGTTAACAACATGTATATTATATACAAAATAAAAATGTATACTTATTAAAATAAAAATATCAGTATGTTTTGAAGACAAAAGGTCCATGAGGTTATCATTCTCAATAAATTTGATTAATCTAAAAGGCGCATATTTATTTCTACTATCATGGAATGCGACTGTTATTTTTTTTTTATGGCTTTAAGCTTATATGGTTGTAAAGTATGGATGACTTTAAGCTTATATGGTTGTAAAGTATGGATGGCTTTAAGCCATATTATCATTATGAAATGATACTATTATTATGGAATCCATAATTGTTGATGTTAGGAGACAGAAATTTTGTTATATATTTATTTGGATTAGATTGGATTTCATTGGATTGGATATTTTAATTGTTATTTTTTGCGATGGCTAAATAATGTAAACGGATACGAATATTATCCGAATCCGAGGTATCCGAGTGGATACGGATATGGATAGTTGTTTTAACTATCCGGGCGGATACGGATACGGATAGTACATTCAGATAGCGGATACGGATATGGAAAACATGGTATATGATCCGTATCCGTCCGTTTACCACCCCTAATTACTATCCCCATTATGTAATTAATAATAATAACCACCACAAAAATATGAAAAATTTCAATTGATGAATACAAAAATCAACTTAAAAAGAACATATTGAAGCAAAGTAAACATTTCCCTTTATTAAAATTTGGCACTATAATTTACAAACAAAGCATATGAATCCATTAATTATACCGTGCAAATCACAAAATATTACGATATAGCTTGACAACGGAAATCTAAAGAACTTAGGAAAAAATTACACACACACGTTATACGATTTCAATCATTATAACAAATTAAAATAACCCGATCAAAATATTTTTTTTTCTTAGTGAGAGACTTTCTTTTTCACTTTTTCTCTTAAACCATTTTCCCCATCTTTTACACTCTGAACTTTCTCCTTCTTCTCATACTTCTTTTCTTCTTCCTTGAGATCTCCCTCGTCTTCTATATCCTCGTTGTCGTTCTTCTCCTCTTCACATGACTGTAAATTTTTAAACAAGATAGATATGATCAAAAACTAAAGTAGGAACCAAAGATAAGACTTTGTGGGACGACTACTTTTGCATGATCAACAGCGATCCTTTAGCCTTGAAGGCCCAAGCCTCATATTATATATTAACTCTACACATGTTAATTAAAATAAGCCAATATTTTTGTTGAACGAAGGTTTACTGTTCAATCAACTTATGATAAAATAATAGATTGTTTTATAATAAAAAATTACACAACTAATTCTTTACTTTTTTTTTTTGTCATTGGATAAAAATTCTTAATTAAGTCCACATCTTTTTTTTTATGTTCCAATTAATAATATAAAGCACTCACAAACATTAATTCTTTATTATCCTAAACCACAATTTTTTTTTAATTCAAGATAGCATAAACGTGACATTTTGCAAAATAAAAAATTAAAGTGATCCTAAGGAATAAACATAAGTATTTCATATTTTTCATATAAAAATATCCAAAACTACCTTACATTTTGAAAAAATTATTAATTGAAAGGATACACTTACCTAAACATATACATTGGGTGTTATGATTGATTTCGTGCATAGCAAAATGGCAAACAAAACAAAATATGTAATAAGACATTGGTCATACTTATTTAAAAATTTGTTAAAACTTATCATACCAATGTATAAATACAAGCGTTTGCACTTATTTCCGTAAAAAAAATTTAAGAGAGAGCGACACAAGTGTTGGTTAGACCCCGATTTCTAAATAAAATGGATTCCATTTTGATTTTCAAAATCTGCTGTAGAGAGTATATGGGTATTAATGAATGAAAAGCTTACAGAGTTCTTGTTATCAGTCGCTTGAATTTTCTAAAGTAGACCCCCACGCTCCTTTTCTTCCTGATCCTTGTGGTCTGTGTGTGAGCGTGAGGCGTCTTCCTTCTTCCTACATAACCCACCAATGGTATTTTAACTCTCATCTTTCTTGTGCTTCTGTATCGTTCACAAAAAAAAACTACCAAAATATATGATCAAGCTAAACTTAACAGGAAATATTATGATGATGTGTTATCAGTGTTCAAATATTGCAGATTTGCAATGATCGAAGATGGTTTGAGTTGTAGTAGTGCAGACTAGTGGGGTTTTATAGAACCCACCAAAAGGCAAACTTAAATTAACGCGAACAAGGGCCTGCCTGTTGGGGGGCGATATTTCGTAAAAGTATGCTACAAATATCTAATCAACGAATCTAAGATGAGGAAATTTTGTGTGACCGACCAGTGCTGGAAATATATGACACGTAGCCTTTGTTAACACGTGTTTCCTTACCTTTACACGTAGGGGAGAGAGTAATTTGTGAGGCTCAGATGAAGTTATATGAGAGTAATTTGTGACTTACAACATCCGAAAAGAACCCAGGGGGTGTGGTAGAGCGGTAGGGACTCTTTCTCCCTTAATCAAGTGTCGGGGGTTCGATTCCCGCCTTGAGTATGGAGCAGCCTTAAATCTCTGGGCCAGCTGTCCCACCCATAGAGGTGCCTACAATCAGCGACGGGATTAGTCACTAAGTCGCTAGTGAATACCCTGGTATAAACCAAAAAAAGAACATCCGAAAAGACTCACGAAAGCTATCTTTAGAAATTAAGAAGAATGTTTGCCTTTCATTAGATGTGAAGTCGATAAGCATATATGGTAAAATAGTTTCAACGAACGTCTCAGCTCTGTAGAAAAAAAAAGTCATAATTTCTACCCAGGGCCGGTCCTGAAATTTGTAATATCTTTGTACGATATTCAATTTAGAATCATTTCAAAAAATATTATATAAAAGTATTAAATACCTAAAAACGAATTGAAAAATTATTCTTCTAACATTTTGACTTGTAAAAAATTGTTTTTTCCATTTTTGATATCTGGATGCTTGTTTTTTTGGTAACATTTCAAAAAATTATAAATTGATAAATAACAATAAAACACGCAATTAACAACGAATCTAATAGATAACTTTAGTCTAAAAATATCTCAATTGATTGAACATAAAAAATATGAAAAATGGTCACCTAGTTTAAGCTGTTTATTCCCTATCCAATTTCATCGACTTGATTAATGTAGAAAGAAACAAGCTAATGAAAAAAATTAATTACATTAAAAATATATTAGTAAGATATTGATGAATTTAAAAAAAAATAGATTATTAAAAAAATAAAGTAATAAAAAAGATTAACACATGTATAAAAAAATAATAAATTAAATAAGTATCTCATGCTCATCTTTACCTTTGCCTTTTGCCGTAAAAGAAGACAAGATGCAAATGCAACATAAACACCTTTGCTGTAAAAGAAAGCTTGCACTGTGCAACAACAGAGAGACAGAGAGAGAGGGACATAAGGAGAGAGTGGGCTGGCGTGCAAAAGAAAGAGAGAGAGTGAGAGAACCAAAAAGATTTCGTTGGTAGTTGAAAAAATAGCTCCTAAAAAATGGTAATCTTAAATGAGTTGGGTGAGATTTTTTTGGGAAGTTGTATCATTCTTTTTTTTGAATAGTTGAAAAAATGGGTCCCTAAAAAACTAAATTCATTTAAAAAAAATATTTTTTAATATACATAAAATATTTTTGGACCCCTAAAATACACATATACTAACACTTATTGTAAAATGAGCCCTGTGCCACTGCCCACCTGGCACTTGGCCAGGGCCGGCCCTGTTTCTACGAATAACATTTATTCCTAAGAAATGCTACGAACTAATATTGTTCGTAAGAACCCAGATTTATAATAAAAAGAATTATTTTTATTTGCTACGAATTTCATTTGTTCGTTGAAATTCCTACGAACAAATGAAGTTCGGAAGAACCCTTAGCAATCCGTCTACGGAATCTGTTCATTTTAACCCACCATTGCAGCCCTCTAAATTTATAAACTTACAATTTTTCTTGGAGTCTAGCATCCTCAATGTGAATGCTCTTACAAACGAAGAGAAAGGCTCCCGTGGTAGCAGGATGCGGAAATATGTGTATTATTTAATAATATAGTTTTTATGGATTTTAAATATTTCAAAAGATTTTAAAAAAATTCAATTCAAAATAATATTTTTAATATTTAAAAAAAATTAATACTTAACACTTTTGAGGTGCTTCAAAATAGGCTAAAATGGATCAATTTCTTTAAAACACAAAAGAATATTTTGAATTGTTTTTTTAGGATTCCTGAAATGTGTAAAAATAACACAAAAAAATAAACTAAAAAATATCTTTTTGATTTTTAAAAATAATACCGAATGGGAGTCCCGCATTGGATTCCCGCACCAGAACCCTCCCTACAAACGAAATATGTCATAAGTATTTGGGATTTGAATAATAGTGTATGCACTTAGCTTTTTAAGATGGAGGCCGGACATTTTATGCCTTCAAGAGACAAAGTTCGGGTTTTTTGATTGGGAGGTGGCTCGTTCGATTTGGGGAGGACGATGGGTTGAGTGGTGTTGTCTGGATTCAGATGGAGCTTCAGGAGGGATTATTATTATGTGGGATAATAGAATGGTGGAAAAAATTGACATTCTAGTAGGACAATGGTCTTTTTTGTGCTTATTCAGGTGTGTGGAGGATGAGTTCTCTTGGAGTTTTTCAGGGGTTTATGGGCCTGTGGAGGACTCGACTCGTTGGGAGTTGTGGGAGGAATTGGTAGGGGTCAGGAGTGTTTGGGGGGTTCCGTGGTGCTCAGGGGGGGACTACAACATCGTGCGTTTACCCTATGAGAGAAGTGGGGGGGGGAGGTCGAACTCATTTATGCGGGATTTCTCGGACTTCATCGATGAGTTGGAGCTGATTGACCTCCCTTTGGTGGGAGGGGTGTTCACTTGGTCCAGTCATAGGGACGAGCCTTCGCTTTCTCGGTTGGATCGATTTTTACTTTCTAATGACATGATGATCATTTTTTGAGGGAAACTCAATTATGCCTGCCTCGAGTGACTTCGGATCACTCACCTATTTTACTGGAGTGTGGAGGGAGGGGTGGGAGGGAGGACCCCGTTTAGATTTGAGAATATGTGGTTAAAGGGGGAGGATTTTGTTAGGAGGGTTCAGGAGTGGTGGCATGGGTATGAGGTGGAGGGGAATGCGAGCTTCAGACTTGCGACTAAATTATTTGTTCTCAAAGGGGATATCATTTGGTGGAACCGAGACGCGTTTGGCAATGTGCGGGGAGCTATTGAGTAGCTTTTAGAGGACATCCGTTCTTTTGACGAAAAAGAAGGGGTGGATGGTCTTTCGGGGGTAGAGAATGTGGCGAGGGTCGAAAATAAAAGGGAGGTAGGGAAGCGACTGGTTCAGGAGGAGATGAGTTGGAGACAAAAGTCTAGAGCTCTTTGGCTTAGGGAAGGGGACTACAACACTAAATTTTTTCATAAAGTGGCTAATTCCCATCGCCACTTTAAGCAAATCGAGAAGGTGGTAGTAGGGGGAGTGAAGTTCACCGAGGAGAGTGAGGTTCGTAGGGAGATAAGTCAGTTCTATGAGAGGCTGTATACCGAGGAGGAGCCTTGGCGACCGAAGATGGATGGGCTTCTAGTGGCAAGCATTGCTGGGGATGAGGTGGTTTGGCTGGAAAGGATGTTCACAGAGGAGGAGGTTGTCCAGGTTTTGAGGTCGATGTGCGGTGATAAGGCGCCTGGTCCGGACGGATTCACTATGGAATTTTACCAGCATTGCTAGGAGGTGGTTAGGGTGGATGTGATGGAAGTTTTCAGCTAGTTTTATGATAGGGGTTACTTTCTGAGGAGTCTGAATGCCACGTTCATTACTTTGGTCCCGAAGAAGGGGGGGCTATGGATGTGAGATATTTCAGGCCTATTAGTCTGGTCGGCAGTGTGTATAAGCTCATTTATAAGGTCTTATCGATTAGACTTAGAAATATGATTGATCCTCTCATCTCGGAGGCTCGGAGTGCGTTTGTGGGGGGTCATCAGATCCTGGATGCCGCGCTGATAGCGAACGAGTGTATCGAATCAAGACTGAGAGGTGGGAATCCGGGTATTCTATGAAAGCTTGACATTGAGAAGGCGTATGGTCACGTGAGTTGGGAGTTCCTCCTCTATTTGCTCAGGAGGATGGGGTTTGGGGAACGGTGGTGCAGGTGGATGAAGAGGTGCATTTTCAGTGTTAACTTCTCTGTACTTGTTAATGGGGTGTCAGAAGGGTTCTTCTTGAGTTCGCGTGGTCTTAGGAAGGGTGACCCTTTTCTCTTTATCCTAGTTATGGAGGCATTCTCTAGGATGATGAGTTGCACGGTGGAGGGTGGCCTTATTTTCGATTTTTTGATTGGGAGATCTGTTACCCATTCGGTTGAGGTGTCTCACCTTCTTTTTGCGGATGATACTATTATATTTTGTGGGGCGTTAGTGGGGGGGGGGGTGAGGTCATTGCGGTTACTTTTGGTGTGCTTTGAGGTTGTTTCGGGTTTACGTATCAACGTCAGGAAGAGTGAGATGATTGTTGTGGGTGATGCTGGAAATGGGGGGCTTCTTGCAGGTGTTCTTGGTTGTCGTGTCGGCTCTCTACCGTCTACTTACCTGGGACTCCCTTTCAGGGCTATGTTTAAGTCTTTTTCGATGTGGGATCCGGTACTCGAGAGGATGCAAGGGAGGTTAGCTGGGTGGAAGCATAGTTACCTGTCCAAAGGTGGTCGGTTGACGTTGATCAAAAGCGTTTTATCTATCCTGCCGACTTATTTTATGTATGTTCTTCCTTTACCTCGGCTCGTTGGCAATAGGCTCGATAAGCCGATGAGGGACTTTCTGTGGAGAGGGAATGATGATCACTTTCACTATTTCTTGGTGATTTGGGATGAGGTGTGCAGTCCTCTGAAAGAGGATGGGCTGGGGTGAGGAGCTTAGCTCATTTCAACAAGGCTTTACCGGGGAAGTGGCTGTGGCGTTTTAATATAGAAGGAGGCATATTATGGAGGAAAGTGGTGGTCGCAAGGCACGGGGTGCATCTGTTTGGGTGGGGCCCTATTATTGGGCGTTCTACTCATGGGGTGGTGTGGTGGAAGTTTATTGCGCTTGGGTGGGGGAGGTTCTCTTTGTTTACTTCCTTTCAGCTCGGGAATGGGAACCGTATCAGATTCTGGAAGGATAAATGGGCGCGCGCGCGCGCGCGGGGGGGGGGGGGGGGGGGGGGGCTCTCTGGAGGATCTCTTCCGGGGGATGTATCGTCTTGGCGAAGACAAAGAGGGGTTAGTTGAGCATCATAGGCGGGGGGTTGGGGCTCGGGGGGAGTGGAATCCAAAGTTTAGGAGGGAACTCTGGGATTGGGAGCTGGAGGAGGCGGGGGAGTTCTTTACCCGGCTGAGATTGGCCTCGACTCCATCATTGGGGGCAGATGAATTGAGGTGGTCGTGCTCTCGGGATGGCCTGTTTTCAGTTAAGAGTTATTATAATGTGTCGAGGGGTCGTGGGGGTGCTTCTTTTCCGTGGAAGGAAATTTGGAAGTGTTGTGCGCTTCCCAGGGTGTTCTTCTTTGTGTGGACGGCTACCAGGCAGGCCATCTTGACTATTGAGGGGCTTCAGCATAGAGGTAGGAGGATGGCCAGTAGATGTTGGTTATGTAGGAAGGAGGAGGAGACGTCCAATAACCTTCTTCTTCATTGTCAGGTCGCTAAGAGTCTGTGGGATTTATTTTTCTCTTTAAGCCAGATTGTATGGATTATGCCTCGTACGGTGTGCGAGGTGATGGCGACTTGGAGGAGGCCTAGGGGTTGGACTAGCTCATGATTGATCTAGAGGATGGTTCCTCATTGTATTTTTTTGACCATCTGGCAGGAGAGGAACAGGAGATGCTTCGAGGGAGTAGATCTTAATCCTTCTCGGATTCGGTACTATTTTTCGAGTCTTCTTCTTACTTGGTTTAAGGGAAGATATGATTCGTCATTATCTCTCTTCCTTGAGTTTTTGGAGGAGTTTTAAGGGTTTGTGTTGTCTGTTTTAGGGCTCGTCCTTGCGCTTTTTTGTTTTGTATACTTCCTGTATACGAGATTCCGCCCCCTTAGGCGGGTTTGGTTTATTGAATCATTTACTTATCAAAAAAAAATATATTGTATAATTATTCTCGGGGGGCTATTTAGAGAGAAAAATGCTATGTTAAGAGAGCAACCTTAGACACCACCAAAATATAAAAATAAGAGTAATTTTTATGGATAGAGAAAAACTTAATTTATCACCCGAATTGAACTAGTTGGTGACAAGAAGGAAATATTTTTTTTACTTTGAGAGCCCAACTAGATCAACATTTCTCTTCTTTTGTCACTCAATGTTGCAGTTCGATCCATACTTTACCATGAAATGGTTGAGGATATTTGTATTCAAACAACACTTTTATTTGCACGATGCATCGTCCTCATGCTCGACTCACCGTGCAACAGAGGGCTTTGGAGTTACGAACAATAACGAAATAATGCAAAACCCACTCCCCACATTACAACAAACTGATAAATTAAGAATGAATTTTTCAATAGTGAAATAATAGCATCACTAAGTGGTGACACCACGCCGGACAAGGGGGGCCATGGCCTTCCCCAACATTTTCAAAATCTGCATAGTACTCTGATAATTTATACTTTTATCAAACAAATGTAGCTTCTGGTATAATGGCTTATAAGAAATTTATATTGGCTAACTTATGCATTTGTGAAGCTTACTAACTTTTATACATCTTAGGTACAAGAGCTTACTAAATTCTGCCCACTACATATAGCTTACGAACTTTTATTCAGATTAAGTACACTAGTTTACTAACTTCTATACACCTTATAACCTACTCTAGTAATATTTTTAACTCTCTTTTTTTTGGTAAAATGTGAATATAATTACCAAAAGGCAACAACCTAAACAAGATTATAATGAGTCCGAACAGAGTCTGAAATAAAAGATGCATGGCGCATCATAATAGGCACACCGGCTTAACAAACCAAACAAACCAAGCTGAAAAAAGCTAAAAACTTCAAAGCCTACAGCCCAACAAACAAAAAACCCGATCCAACCTAAATAGATAAAAAATAACAGGACAGAGTGTGTATAAAGGTAGAACTTCCATGTAACCCACCACCTCTATCAGAGCCAATAATCTTGAAGCACGTACAACCACTGAGAACCACAATCCAAGAGTTAAATAATCAATATTTGTAAAACAACTTTACAAACTAAACCATTAAACCCAACAACACATGAAACCACTTCCCAAACCCACAAACAACGAACCAAAACCATCTCTCAGACCTTTAAGACCATCTAAAAATATAGAAAGACCATAAGAAATGTTGAAGCCTAGATACCATCAAATCAAAACATCACAGCAAAGTAACCACACACACAGAATTAACTACCAGGAAACACTACAACACAGTCAATCATCAATCACATAGAATTATCTTCCAGATCAAAACAAAACCAGCTCGCCAAAACTCAAACCATAAAAAAGAAGGGGGGTTCCAAAAGATCTTGAAAATAGCCTTACAATTCAAAGATCTGACTTAAAAAAAAATAAGATGAGAAATAACAACCAATAGATATATCTAAAGATTCTTCTACTCACAACTAACAAAAACTCCTGCATGCAGCTTCAGACATCAAAAAATCGACTTCTGAGGCAAACAAAAACACTATACATCATAGCAAACACAACACGACCCCAATTCTGATCAATAGTAACCAAAGATAAGGACGCATCTCTCTCAACTTTTCCTCAACACTCAAATTGCTCTTATAACCAACCATGCATGCATCGAATTTATAGATGGTCTGAAAAATTTTCTTTAACAAACCCCAACTTTTGTAGATCTTCCAATTTTCGAAATTTCTTTCAACTTTTCTCCATTTTCATGTAGTTTCTTGTAATACCCCGTACTTTTATTGATATTTATTTATGGGATTAATTAAATTATATGTGAATTAATTGAGAATTAATCCGGATAAAATACTAATGAGATGTGAGTTGGTATTTAATTATAATGTGTATATATGGCAATATATGAATATTGAAAGTATTGAATTTGTCGCGAGTCTGAAATACGGCAATTTGGAAAATTTAGTTGGGACGCACGTGTCAGTCGCGTCAAGAATGAATTTTTTTAAAATTAAAAAGTGAATTTTATTTTTATCAACCGAATGGTCATTTTGACTGCGCCAACGTGTCCGGAAGTGTCAAAATAGTCAGAAAACACTAGCCGGGGGTTTAGTTTGGGTCCCGGGGCATTTTTGGGCCATACCGGCAACTTAAAAGGGTATTTTAGTAATTTTGAAATTTGGGGATTTATAACCAACGAATTTTGGGAATTAAACATGGGATATTTAATAACCCACTAAACCATTACTAGCACTTAACTGATTAGAGGACTACGGGAGTTATAGGAGGAAGTTAGGAGAGGTTCCCAAAAGAGAAAACCATAACCACCATCTTCAACCTTCAACCTTGGGAGAAATTGTAGAGAAAGAGAGAGCAACCTTCAACATTCAACTTCAAATTCAGAGAATAATCCGAGATAAGTGGTTTAATTACGTTAATTTCAAGCGAATGTTTCTTCCATGCTTAGAAATTTATATAATTGCATTGTATTAGGAGATTTATAAAAACCCATGAAATTTGAGTTAGAAATTCAGGTTTTGATATAGGGATTGCATGTAGAATTGTTATTGGGTGATTATACTAAAAGAATTACGACTTTTTATGATGCAAAAACGGATTTATTAAGGGAAATTGAAGACTTTAAATTTTTAGGGTTTATACTCATAAGGTTTGGGGAAAATTGGGAATTGATGATAATTTTATGTGTTTTAGGAAGATTGGAACCCCAATAATATGTTAAGATACGATCTATGAAAGTTTAGTGACGTTTAGAAACCTTAAAATATTGTTGGGACGATTTTTAGATGAGTTTATAGGTGAAGAAAACTTGGAAAAACGAAGTAGGAAAATCTGGGCTCGAAACTGCCACCTCGTTAGAAGACCTGCCCAGGTCATTCGAACGAGCTCGTTCGAACGAGCTTCTAAGGAGGTGACAGTTTGCCTTTTAACGAGTGGGTAGTTCGTTCGATGCCTTTCGTTCGAACGAAATCTCGTTCTATGCCCTTTCGTTCGAACGACCTCGTTCGAACGAGACTTCTAACGAGTTGACAGAATGGCCCTTTTGGCCTGATTTGATTTCTAGTGTCCCGTAACCTTGTTTAAGTGATGAGATAGCTTTACCTTGTTAACTAATTGGTATAGTTGGGAGATTTGGGATATATTGAGGAGTAACATATAGAAGAGTGACTTGAACCAAATAATATTTGTGGATTAGGATGCGAGTGACTAATCACGATGGGAGGATAATTGATGACTTAAATACATATAAACCGGGGACATGTGATTTGTGTAATACTAAAAGCTAGTATAAGAACGAGAAGTATACCACTACTAAAAATATGGTAATTACTAAGAGGTGTGCATGCTTAGTATATATGATTTTATGTGTATGACATACCTACCATACTTGCTATCACGGGAGGTTTGTGTTCGTTTAGGGCCATCTAATCTTTGTGTGCCTACGGGGGGGATTTAGATTGGTACCTCGAGGACATAGGTCAGAGAAGGACTTATTGTGAAGTTAATAAGTCTGCTGATCATGGGAGCGTAGGTATGTGCGTGACCCATGTGATGTGAACTATGTTCGCCTCCATTGTTTGTGATTTGCTATTATCTGAGAACGATTCCTGAGAGATTCGGAATGCGCGATCCTTATGTACGTGATGTACCGGGATGGGATAGCAGAGTATGTGTGCACCACAACTTAGTCTCGGGGTGCTAGTATTGTATATTTATGATGTGAATAATATACGGTTAAATGAAAAGAATTGTCATGTTTAAATTATGGAGTGTAATTATCGTAATGATCACTAAAGATAAAGAGGGATAACCTCTAGTGAACTGTATTTGTTAATAATTGAGAATCCGAGAATTTAAGTAAAACTCCTTATTTAATTGATGAAGTTGGAATTAAATCGTGAATCGAGTAGAAAGGTTAGGATTCATTTTGGTCTAGTTAGATATGAGGATCACTTGAATGGGTACGGTACGTTAGGAGTGCACAATTAGTAGAGAGGTGAGTATTTCATGCGAGAGAACGTCCTAACATGTATTTTGCATTCATTGTTTTAATGTTATTAAATCACTTGCTGTTTTTAAAAATATTCTCCACATTCGGGCTCTGACTCGTTTGCTTTCAAATCTATTTTTGTAAAAACCTTTTTAGGTGCCCAGCCACAAGGACACCATGCATAGGAATTCTATTCAGGTGACGAGCTGTAGCTGTTGTGGAAGTTACAGGGCATTGACAGTAGACGTCTCTTTTGCTAGTCTTGACTCCATGTTCAGTTTATCAGTTGTTGGGCATGTCGCCCCATTTCCTTAGAGACATTTGATATTTCAGTTATTCAGACTTTGATATGTAATCTATTCAGGATGCAGACTGTCTTACTTATTTCACTATTGGGATTGTTGTGAGGGGTATTTCCTCCAGATTCATTATCATTTGTTGGTTACTCTATTGAGACTTTATTGTGAATGGTTATGTTATTCTTTTATAATACATTTATTGCATGTTAATCAGATTTAACTTAAAATTTAACAACTCACTTTTAAATACTAGGTGGTTAGTACTTATTAAAATGTTTTCGACAGTGATTCTATTAACTGAACCAACTTGACATTTTATATTAATTTAATAAAGGAGTAGCTACCCGGTATTTAATTAGTCGGGGTGTCACAGGTGGTATCAGAGCGTCAGGTTCTAGTGTCCTTAGGATCTGTACGACTTATTATGTTTCCGCTGAACTTTCTTTGATGTAGAGCCCTATATTTTAGGACTGTTGTATTCTTTTGTGTATGATTCTCTCTTCAAATATTTTGAGTTTATAACTGCGAACTTATAGACTTTACTCTTATTTCAGATGCCTCCATGACGTGCACAACGAGTCCCTAGGAATTCACAGCCAGAGCCACAGCCTGCACCAGTATAGGGCACCATGAAGGTCGCCGAGGTTGCAGCTATTATAGCCCAAGCGGTAAATGACGCCCTAGACGTTGTACAGCAGGCACCGCCCCAGGCGCCGGTAGTCGCGCCAGTTCAGGCACATGCATTCCCGTCTGCTTGGGAATGCGTTCGAGATGCTTTTCAGAAAGCACACCCTCCGGAGTTTGCAGGTAGCTCCAATGTTGTGGTATCCAGTCAGTGGAGGAAAGACATTCAGAGGCACTTGAGGATGTATGAGTGCACCGATGTTCAGAAGAAGATATTAGCTACTTTTAAGCTAGTGGGATCTGCATTGCAGTGGTGGGAGTCCATTACCACCGCAGAGGAGAGGGATACTCTCACTATACAGGAGTTTTGGGTGCGGTTAGACCGCAAATATTTTCCGTCAGCTGTTTACACGGAGATAAGGAGGAAACTGATGAACCTCAAGCAGGAGGGAAAGACTGTGGCCGAGTATGAGGCCGAATTCACTAATTTACTGAACATTGTTCCAGATGAAATACCGACTGAGGCGAAGAAGATTCAAAAATTCACAGATGGATTGACTTGGAGGATCCGTCAGCATTTGTTGGGGAATCTCTCGTTGCCACTTATTCTGATGTGGTTAACGTTGCACTGCTACACTGCCAGGATCACCGCTTTCACATGACTGAGAGCAAGAGATCAGGAGAGTCCAGCCATCAGGTCAGGACTGGTGGAAATGGTGCCAGCGGGGCACAATCTGCTCAAGAACAGTACAGGCAGGGTGACCAGGGTTCCCAGCAGGGGGATTCTAAGAGGTTCAGATCGGGGAATTTCAGAAATGGACAGGGAGGTTTCAGGCAGGGCCATCAGGGTCCAAACGGCCATCAGGGCCAGCAAGGTCAAAATGGTAAGCAGCAGCAGTTTCAACAGGGCCAGCATGGCCAGGGGAGGAATGGTAATGGCCACCAGGGCCGAGGGCAGCAGGGACAGCGAGGGGGACACTTCCCGAGGATGTGTTATGTTTGTGGCAAGACTGGCCATAAACTCCAGGATTGTCCTGATAAGGGAAGGGACCCACAGCAGCAGCAGCAGGGTGCTCGATAGGAGCCATAGAGGCCTATGTTTCCCGCCGCCCTCCCAACACCACCACAGATGTCAGCATTACCACCCATTCTAGCGGTCCCAATTCAGCAGGGACAGCTTCAGTATGGGAGAGTGTATCAGCTCTAGCGTGCCGTAGCCCCACATGATCCACCGCCCATTGAGAGTATGTTCTCTATTCAGGGGACTCTGGGGTGCATTTTATTTGACACGGGGGCCACACATTGTTTCATTGCTATGAGATTTGCACGCACCATTGGGTTGTTAGACACCGCCGAGAGCACGGTTACTTGTGTAGATTCACCGTTGAGTAGGAGTTCCGTGATTTCCCTTATATGTAGAGGTGTGGGTATAGAGATCGGGAGGTTTACTTTACCCGCTGATATGTTAGTGTTAGAGATGACCGAGTATGATGCCATTATTGGTATGGATTGGCTAGTTGCGTACCGAGCCATGATTGACTATTTTAGTAGGAGTATTATCTTTGCCATTCCCGGGCAAGAGATGTTTTTAGTGGCGATGCCTCGCCCTGAGGGAGGATCGTCCACACACTTGTACTATATAGAGGAGGAGACCTCTAAGGAAGTGGTGATACCACTTGATTCGATTCCGGTTGTTCGAGAGTTTGCCGATGTATTTTAGGATATACCTGGACTACCACTGAGTAGAGAGATAGATTTTATGATCGATTTGACACCGGGCACTCGGCCCATTGCCCGCGCACCTTACCGTATGGCTCCAGCCGAGATGATAGAGTTACGGGATCAGATTGAGCAGTTATTGGGTTAGGGGTTTATCCGGAGGAGTACTTCGCCGTGGGGTGCTCCTGTGTTGTTCGTAAAGAAGAGGGATGGATCGTTGAGGTTGTGTGTGGATTACCGAGAGTTAAATAAGGTCACGATACGGAATAAGTATCCGTTGCCCCGAATCGATGACTTATTCGACCAGCTGAGAGGAGATTCTTTCTTCTCAAAGATTGATTTGCGATCAGGATACCATCAGTTGCGTATCAGGGAAGAGGACGTCTCGAAGACTGCTTTCTTAACGAGATATGGTTCCTATGAGTTTCGGGTTATGCCTTTTGGCTTGACCAATGCTCCAGCCGTGTTTATAGACTTGATGAATAGGGTGTTCAAAGAGTTCCTAAATCAGTTCGTCATTATCTTCATCGATGACATTCTGGTTTAATCCCAGTCAGAGGAGGAGCACGCCGAGCATTTGAGGCAGGTTTTGCAGACGCTACGTCAGAACGAGTTGTATGTAAAGTATGAGAAGTGTGGGTTTTGGCTGAAGGAGGTTCAGTTTTTGGGGCATATCATCTCAGACCGGGGGATATCTGTTGATCCGGGGAAGGTATCTGCGGTGAGGGAGTGGGGACAACCCAGAACACCGACTGAGATCCGTAGTTTCTTGGGCCTAGCAGGATACTACAGGAGGTTTATTCGGGGTTTCTCAAAGATAGCGGGTCCTTTGACACACCTGACTGGTAAGGGTGTGCCATTCATTCGGAGCAATTCCTATCAGTTGACATTCGATGAGTTGAAGGACAAGTTGACCTCAGCACCTGTGTTAGCATTGCCGAGACTGGGAGTTGAGTATCTAGTCTACACCGATGCGTCCTTACAAGGACTTGGAGGTGTATTATAGCAGGAGAGTAAGGCCATAGCTTATGCTTCCCGTAAGCTTAAGCCTCACGAGAAGAATTACCCCACCCATGACTTGGAGTTAGCGGCAGTTGTATTTGCACTTTGGATTTGGAGACACTATCTCCTGGGGGAGAAGTTTCGATTATTCACGAACCACAAGTCCCTATAGTACCTATTCACGCAGAAGGAGTTGAATATGCGGAAACGGAGGTGGCTTGAGTTTGTGAAGGATTATCAGTTTGATATCCAATATCACCCAGGGAAGGCTAACGTGGTAGCAGACGGGTTGAGCTGTAGGCCAGTAGATGAGGTGGTCGAGGTGTGGAAGGCTAAGTGGAAGGAGTTAGGACACCAGGATGCAGTGGCCCGATCGTTCATGTCTGTGATGACAGTTACACCGCAGATTGTCACGAAGGTGGTAAAAGCACAAGCAAATGACTCGTTCTGTCAGGAACAGATAGTTCGATTAGTAGAAGAGGGAGCAGAGTCCTATACCGTTAGCTCAGATGGGGGATTACGCTTCAATGGTAGACTAGTCGTTCCGGAAGGGGAAAACTTGCGACATGAGGTGATGGCAGAGTCGCACAGATCACGGTTCGCGGTACACCCCGGTGGGGATAAAATGTACCAAGACATGAGACGTCAGTATTGGTGGAGTGGGATGAAAAGAGATATTGCCGTGTTTGTTTCTAAATGCACCATTTGTTCGCTGGTAAAAGTGGATCATCATAGACCGGCAGAACTTGTACAGCTATTATAGGTCCCGATGTGGATGTGGGAGAGCATCTCCATGGATTTTATTACGGGGTTACCTATATCACAGAGGGGTCACGACTCCATTTGGGTAATTATGGACAGGTTGACCAAAGTCGCACACTTTCTACCCGTAAGGACGGACTACACTACGGGACAGTATGCCCAGATTTTTATTGCAGAAATAGTGAGACTTCACGGTGTGCCCCTAAATGTCGTGTCTGACCGAGACAAGATATTTGTTTCACGGTTTTGGGAAAGTTTTCAGGAGGCCATGGGCACGGAATTGCGATTGAGTACGGCTTATTATCCGCATACCGATGGGCAAACCGAGCGTACAAATCATATGTTGGAGGATATGTTGCGTATGTGCATCGTAGACTTTGGGGGTGGATGGGAGCAGTACCTCCCACTGGTGGAGTTTGCTTATAATAACTCCTACCAGTTCACTATTGGAATGGCTCCATTTAAGGCGTTGTACGGTAGACCTTGTCATTCCCCAGCATGTTGGTTAGAGGTGGGGGACAACAAACTACTTGGGTCGGAAGTGATTCAGGATACTTCGGCAAGGATAGAATTGATACGGAGTCGCATTCGAGTAGCTCAGGATCGGCAGAAGAGCTATGCTGATGCGAAGAGGTTCTTCAGGGAGTTCAAAGTGGGGGACCAGGTTTTGCTCAGAGTATCTCCTATGAAGGGGATAATGCGTTTTGGGAAGAAGGGGAAACTGGCACCGAGATATGTGGGGCCATTTTCTATCATCGAGCGGATTGGGTCCGTTGCATATAGACTTGGGTTACCGGAGCATTTGCACAGGATTCATGATGTGTTTCATATTTCCTCGCTAAGGAAATATCTTAGGGACGATTTGGATCATTCTCACATTGCTTTGGAGGACATCGATCTCCAGCCTGATAGCTCCTACGAGGAGGGACCGATTGCTATTTTGGACCGAAGCGAGCGGAAACTGCGGTCAAAGATAGTACCGTTAGTATGTGTTCAGTGGCGGCATCATAATGCCGAGGACTCCACATGGGAGCGCGAGCATGAGATGCGCGAACGTTATCCAGAGTTATTTTTATCAGGTACTTTTTAGTTCCGAATTTCGGGTCAAAATTCTGTTATTCGGGGGAAAGTATGTAATACCCTGTACTTTTATTGATATTTATTTATGGGATTAATTAAATTAAATGTGAATTAATTGAGAATTAATCCGGATAAAATACTAACGAGTTGTGAGTTGGTATTTGATTATAATGTGTATATATGGCAATATATGAACATTGAAAGTATTGAATTTGTCGCGAGTCTGAAATACGGCAATTTGGGAAATTTAGTTAGGACGCGCGTGTCAGTCACGTCAAGAATGAAATTTTTTTAAATTAAAAAGTGAATTTTATTTTTATCAACCGAATGGTCATTTTGACTGCGCCAACGTGTCCGGAAGGGTCGAAATAGTCAGAAAACACTAGCCGGGGGTTTAGTTTGGGTCCCGGGGCATTTTTGGGCCATACCGGCAACTTAAAAGGGTATTTTAGTAATTTTGAAATTTGGGAATTTATAACCAACGAATTTTGGGAATTAAATATGGGATATTTAATAATCCACTAAACCATTACCAGCACTTAACTGATTAGAGGACTACGGGAGTTATAGGAGGAAGTTAGGAGAGGTTCCCAAAAGAGAAAACCATAACCACCATCTTCAACCTTCAACCTTGGGAGAAATTGTAGAGAAAGAGAGAGCAACCTTCAACATTCAACATCAAATTCAGAGAATAATCCGAGGCAAGTGGTTTAATTACGTTAATTTCAAGTGAATGTTTCTTCCATGCTTAGAAATTTATATAATTGCATTGTATTGGGAGATTTATAAAAACCCATGAAATTTGATTTAGAAATTCAGGTTTTGATATAGGGATTGCATGTAGAATTGTTATTGGGTGATTATACTAAAAGAATTACAACTTTTTATGATGCAAAAACGGATTTATTAAGGGAAATTGAAGACTTTAAATTTCTAGAGTTCATACTCATAAGGTTTGGGGAAAATTGGGAATTGATGATAATTTTATGTGTTTTAGGAAGATTGGAACCCCAATAATATGTTAAGATACGATCTATGAAAGTTTAGTGACGTTTAGAAACCTTAAAATACTGTTGGGACGATTTTTAGATGAGTTTAGAGGTGAAGAAAACTTGGAAAAGCAAAGTAGGAAAATCTGGGCTCGAAACTGCCATCTCGTTAGAAGACCTGCCCAGGTCGTTCGAACGAGTTCGTTCGAATGAGCTTCTAACGAGGTGATAGTTTTCCTTCTAACGAGTGGGTAGTTCGTTCGATGCCTTTCGTTCGAATGAACTCTCGTTCGACCCCCTTTCGTTCGAACGAACTCTCGTTCGAACGACCTCGTTCGAACGAGACTTCTAACGAGTTGACAGAATGGCCCTTTTGTCCTGATTTGATTTCTAGTGTCCCGTAACCTTGTTTAAGTGATGAGATAGCTTACCCTTGTTAACTAATTAGTATAGTTGGGAGATTTGGGATATATTGAGGAGTAACATATAGAAGAGTGACTTGAACCAAATGATATTTGTGGATTAGGACGCGAGTGACTAATCACGATGCGAGGATAATTGATGACTTAAATACATATAAACCGGGGACATGTGATTTGTGTAATACTAAAAGCTAGTATAAGAACGGGAAGTATACCACTACTAAAAATATGGTAATTACTAAGAGGTGTGCATGCTTAGTATATATGATTTTATGTGTATGACATACCTACCATACTTGCTATCACGGGAGGTTTGTGTTCGTTTAGGGCCATCTAATCTTTGTGTGCCTACGGGGGGGATTTAGATTGGTACCTCGAGGACATAGGTCAGAGAAGGACTTATTGTGAAGTTAATAAGTCTGCTGATCATGGGAGCGTAGGTATGTGCGTGACCCATGTGATGTGAACTATGTTCGCCTCCATTGTTTATGATTTGCTATTATCTGAGAACGATTCCTGAGAGATTCGGAATGCGCAATCCTTATGTACGTGATGTACCGGGATGGGATAGCAGAGTATGTGTGCACCGCAACTTAGTCTCGGGGTGCTAGTATTATATATTTATGACGTGAATAATATACGGTTAAATGAAAAGAATTGTCATGTTTAAATTGTGGAGTGTAATTATCGTAATGATCACTAAATATAAAGAGGGATAACCTCTAGTGAACTGTATTTGTTAATAATTGAGAATCCGAGAATTTAAGTAAAACTCTTTATTTAATTGATGAAGTTGGAATTAAATCGCGAATCGAGGAGAAAGGTTAGGATTAATTTTGGTCTAGTTAGATATGAGGATCACTTGAATGGGTACGGTACGTTAGGAGTGCACAATTAGTAGAGAGGTGAGTATTTCATGCGAGAGCACGTCCTAACATGTATTTTGCATTCATTGTTTTAATGTTATTAAATCACTTGCTGTTTTTAAAAATATTCTCCACATTCGGGCTCGGACCCGTTTGCTTTCAAATCTATTTTTGTAAAAACCTTTTTAGGTGCCCAGCCACAAGGATACCATGCATAGGAATTCTATTCAGGTGACGAACTGTAGCTGTTGTGGAAGTTACAGGGCGTTGACAGTAGATGCCTCTTTTGCTAGTCTTGACTCCATGTTCAGTTTATCAGTTGTTGGGCATGTCGCCCCATTTCCTTAGAGACATTTGATATTTCAGTTATTCAGACTTTGATATGTAATTTATTCAGGATGCAGACTGTCTTACTTATTTCACTATTGGGATTGTTGTGAGGGGTATTTCCTCCAGATTCATTATCATTTGTTGGTTACTCTATTGAGACTTTATTGTGAATGGTTATGTTATTCTTTTATAATTCATTTATTGCATGTTAATCAGATTTAACTTAAAATTTGACAACTCACTTTTAAATACTAGGTGGTTAGTAATTATTAAAATGTTTTCGATAGTGATGCTATTAACTGAACCAACTTGACATTTTGTATTAATTTAATAAAGGAGTAACTACCCGGTATTTAATTAGTCGGGGTGTCACATTTCTTGCATCACTTTTTCAACACTTCTATAAACTCTCATCACATCCCACTGAGTATTGTTAAAGATAACATCATTTCTGATTTTCCAAATACAATAAATGATAATGGCAAGGCTAAGCTTTCTAGTATTTAATCTGAAATCCTTATTTCAATAACTAATAAGCCTGATTTCATCCTCAAAACAAAGGGGATAACGATCATTCACATTATTTGTAAGAACATTAGATTAAATTTGATTGGAAAAAGGGCATTCAAAGAAAAGATGGTTCCTATTTTCCCTTCCACTTCAACATAGAACATAATTATCAACATTAAGTCTACCCCAGACTTTTAATCTATCTCTAGTCCACAATTTGTTCAAACAAACAACCCATAACAAAAAGTCACATTTAGGGATTCTCTTTGAAAATCACACAGCTTTAGTCCATAACACCTTTTGGTTCCTCTATCTCACAGCCTCATAAGTATCTTTGCAGTTAAAATCACCATTTTTAGAAACAAATCATTTAACTATAATACCCCATAATTTTTAGAATAAAATATTGCAAAATAAATTAATTTAATGGTTTCAGATTTATTTTGAGAATCAATTTAATTGGGAGGATTTAAAATTTAAGCGAGTAAAAGTTTTAAACTAAATAAACAAATATTCATGATTCTATAAAAATAAAACTCAACTGGACACAATGGGCTTGCTTGTGAAAAATAAATCACATATAAATAAATTTATGGACGCGTGTCGTTTTAATAAAATAAAAGGGCTAAGTGAAATAAAAATATTTGGGATGCTTTAGAGACTCGGTTTAGTGTTTTAAATATTTAGAAACGGTCTCGGTTCATAGGTATATGAGTTGGAGAACTTTGGGGCTAGTTGGGTTATGGATTTGGGTCCAAAAGTTGGGTTTTAGGCTCAACTCGGGATTAACCTTTTATTTAGTGTTTAAGTGGGGTAAACAACTCCCCCACTATCATTCAACAAAACCTAAAACAATAGTTACGGTAGAGGAAAGTAGAAATACCAAAAGAGGAAAAAGGGAGGGAACCAAAGAAGAAATAAAGGGCTTCTTTTCTACAATTTTAAGGCAAGAATTTTCTTGCTTAATTTATGCTTTCCAATATATTTCTTGATGCATATAATTATTCGCTTAAATTTCTGGGATTTAAGCTTGAATATGTTGGATTTGATGATGAACAACAAATACAGAGGACTGATTTATATGTAGTATTTGTCCAAGAAATTAGGTATTAAAAATCTTAATAATGATGTTAAATTTCCATAAGCTACTGATAGTTAGGAATAATTGAATTACCACTGTAGATGATTTTTTGGTAAATTTTGGACGGAAGTTTATGTGGATTCTAAGATATATATTACTTTACCCTGTATTAAATGATAGTTAGTAGTTTGGAAAACATGTGACTCAATTAAGTATTGAACGTACATGAAATTGTGGTTTATTTGTGGGATTGCCGGAACAAAAATTTGGGTTTAAAAATTGCAACTGAGAATAACAGGTAAGGGAATAAGGATAAGGAAAATGACGACAAGTCATTAAAACGAGGTGGGACCTCGTTCGAGTTACATGCTATGTCGCGCGAACGAGCCCACTCTCGTTCGAGCGACGCCATGGGATTTTCGGCTCCAAGAGCCTGGGAATGGGTTTCCTTGCTTGGATTGGTTTTTGGCTACATGGGTTTACTGAAAAGGGAAAATTTACATGAAAAATGGTTGAAAGCTTTACACCCTCATTAACTAAAAATAACTATATGTTAAGTAATTATTTTATGGGATGGAATGTAATAATTTATTAGACAATGAATTATTAAATAATGAAATATTATGGATTTTAGTCGGACTTTCATGGTAATTTTGGAGTAATTACCTATACATATTATATGGGATAATAATATGTATTATAATGTATTTATGTGGACATACCAGTAGATTGTCCTATCGGCTCGGGGGTTCACGCATTCAAACCGTGTACCACACGTCGGCACGGGTGGGTTTGACGATGTGTTGGTCATATAGGTACTACGTGGAGGCATCACCTATGAGAGGTAGATGTTGGCGCTGACCGAACCTGTGTCACCGCTGGTCATGGGTTGTGTACGGGTGTCCTGCGTTGGGACCACCCCCAACTAGTATGTGTTTTGTGATGTTCGCTTAGGATAAGGAATTCCTCCGGACTTACCGATAGAACACGAATTTGACACCAACGGTAGATACCCTTGTATGTCATATATATATATATATATATATATATATATATATATATATATATATAATTACCCAGAATTTTCATGAGATAAACTAAAATGTCTAAGAATTTGGATATAAATTACAATTGTGATTCTTTAATGCATAATAGATATTTATGCTTCTTACGTGTAAATTACGAGAATGGGATATTACGGGTATTTATAATTAAATGTAGTCGGTGCATTTAAATCATTTAACCATTTTATTAAATTGACACGTAGTCGTAGATATTATTTAGGGACTTTTGGGATGCGAAACATATCATACTTAAATGAGGGGTGAGGTGTTATATGCATGTGAGTGATGAAGGGGGAATAGTTATTGTGCATTAACTATATTGCGGCATCATGAATTAATTAAGTAATTCCATCACACCTCGGGCTCTTACCGAAATTATAAAAGTTTTTTCCCTTAGGTTATTTCTAGACATGGATAGAAGGACTGTTGTTGTATCACCCTTACGATCTCTTGTGTACCAGCCTTCCAAATTATTGACTCTAACTTAGTTGCTTTTCTACAAAAGTTCAATTATTTTATTTTGGAAATATTTGTAAGGGCATAAGCCTGAGATTTATTTATTTTTTACATTTTGTTGGAGTTGTGATATTTACTTACCGTGGGATATATTATTTAGTTGGTGTTGGTAAAAGTTTAATTATTGTCGGCGAAATATTAATAAAGTATAAAGTATCGGCATTTTAAAATAACAATATTTTTATTACGTTGTACTGAGAATGGTATTAATTGATTGGTAAGCCACCTCTTCAATGTATCGTGCCTAGAAAACCTTTACATGAGAAAATAGGGGTTATTATAGTTGGTGTCAGAGCACTGTTCTAGTGTCCTTAGGATCTGCGTTTCAGCTCATTTTGTTCTGTGTTGCTTTCTTTGATGTAGAGACCTATGTTTAGGAATCACTGTATTCTTTACGATCAATTACTAATGCGAATTTTGTTTTCTTTCAAATGGAAAAATGGACGTAGGGGCAAACTGAGACGAGTAGTTCCATCGATTGAGGAGGAGGAGGCTCTCCCGGATCCACCACAGGCCCCACAACTTATTACCCATGCTGAGATAGCCACCAGCATATCTCAAACGATCTCTATGGCTATGGCAGTCATGCTACAACACTTTTCACTGCCAGGCACCTCAGCATCCACCACCACAACAGGTGGCTATACTAGCACAGGCACTAGGTTACATGTGGGATAGAGCGAGGGAGGCCTTTACTAAAGGTCAACCACCGGAGTTTATGGTAGAGTGCACACCCGTGAAGAAGTACATGTTAGCCTCATTTCGATTGGTGGGGGCCGCACTTCAATGGTGGGAAGAGATTACGATGATTGTCGAGAGGGACAGTCTTACCATAGATGAGTTTTGGGAGAGATTTGAGGGGAAGTACTATCCTTGGGAAATGCAATCAAAGATGAAGAAGATGTTCAAGGACCTTAAGCAGGGGAGTCTAATTGTGGTAGAATATAAGGAGGAGTTTATCGTTCTTTCCTACTTTGCTAATGAGGATGGGAGTACATAGGAGAGGAAGATAAAGAAGTTTGTGTCAGGAATAACCTGGAAAATCAGGCAGCCACTCTTGGGGAATCCTTCTTTCATTACATATAACCAAGTAGTGAATGTTGCTTTACTGTTTTTCCAAGATTATAAGGCATTTCTGAAAGATACACTACACCAAAAACAGTAATCTGGCACGGTTTAAAACTGTTCCAGATCAATTCTGGCACGGTTTTGAACTGTGCCAGAATCAGGTGTTCCAAAATGGTCATTTTTTTCTTGCACGGTTTAAAAATGTGCCGGATTTGACCAAACAGGAACACTTATGGCACACTTTAAAACCATGCCAAAACTTGATATTTGTGTCACACTTTTGGCACATTTTATAACTGTCCAGATTGAGTACATTTTGGTACACTTTTGGCACAGTTCAAAACTGTGCCAAAATTTGATAAACTTTTGCCACGGTTTTGAACTGTGCCAATTCTTTGGATCAAAGAAAAAAAATTATAAATAATATTACAAAAATAATAATTAATCCTGCATATCGAGTAACAAAGAATTAATGAGAAACTTTAGCTAATTAAATCTTCTAGACAAATTCACAGATTAAGATTATTTTTATAGAAAAGTCGAAGAGTCAAATTTATTACAACAAAAAGAAGAACAAGAAAACAAAAATTCCCCAAAATGGAAATAATGAAAGAACCTAAGCCTTATAGATATGGCTATAAGCCTTATAGATATTGGATTGGTTTTACTAAGTGTGCATTTAGAAAAAATTGACATAATCTCTTTTGTTTATTGGAATATCCACCCTCTTAAAGGATAACAACCAATCCAATAATATTCAATGATATCAAATTCATCTAAAAAATACTTCAACGAAACAAACTTCGTAAAAAAATCATAAATATATCAACTTAGGTTCGAGGGCTTTAGACGGTTCTTTAAATTTTGTAGTCTACCTTCCGCATACCAACTTAGAAAAAAGGTACATTTAAATTTTGTAGTCTACCTTCCGCATACCAACTTAAAATTGCAATGGTTTAAAATTGAATCTACAAAAAGGAGAGAAAAAAATCAATTCTGGCCGAAATGGAATCAATTAGTGAAACAACATGAAATGAATAACACGAAAGGAGAGAGAGATGTTCTAGAAATGAATTTCTTACAAACTCCCTCTTTTGGCGCCTTTAAAGAAATATAAATCCTTTGATCGCCTAGTTGAGTTCCTCGTATTCGAGTCCCTGTCATTTGGGCGTCCAGAAGCAGGATGAGATTCCAATCTCTAATAATTGTACCTTCTTGAAGGTTCGAACAAAGTCGCAGACTCGGGATATGCTCCTACCCCCGAGCAGCTGTCTTTTTAGACATCCATACTGTCTATTCTATTCCTTTCAATAATGTGTGACCTGAAATAATAGACAAACGCGATGGAATATTCATATTTTTATGAAGAGAAAAAAAAGAGAATACAAATAAAAGACAACGTATCAAGACTGAGAGAGGGTATTTGGAGAAGAACCTGCCAAAGATTAATTTCTTTTAATTCTTGGTCGACGTTTACATGTGTATTTGCCTGAGATTAAACATACCAAAAGAACAATGAAATAACATAGAAGTTCAGTGCACGCTTATGAAATGACGCTCCAATGTTTTAAGAGAGTTATTGCCAAAGATACCTATAGTAGAATAATGACAACATGGAAAAAATACCAATAATTCCTTACCACACAAACAAGTTGGCGCTTCCTAGGATTATCGACCCCCGGGTTACTGAACTTCACTTCGAGAATCACGATTAGTGAAATATTGTCCTATTAAAAAATTAAAGTTAATTTTTTATCAAAACTGGCAAGCCAACATAAACTCTCTAAGGTTATGCAAAACTAAGTAGAGAACTTAGGTAGATAGCTTAATCAAAGCACTTCTCTTCTGAGCACAGCAAAACATCAGTTATTAAACTCAACCTGCACACCAGCATGTAAAGTTAAATTACTAAATGATGGATTGTTAATGATATTACATATGTTGGAGAGAACTCTACACCTCATATTTTTTTGCATGTGAAAATCTATCCTTGCAAAAAAATGTAGCACAACCATCAATGGTATTAATATTGCAGCTGAAGACCATCATAGAACATCAACTATTGGTGACATAACGTATATCATAATCATTATGTATATCAGGAGACCAAAGATAATGAACTACATTCATGATTGACACATTGTGTATGCTAATTAGGCATAACATAAAGCTAAATTCAGGATCTCACTCCTCATATGATTAAATGACCAAAATTAAAAAGAAAAAAATTAACAATCTAGAAATACAGCTGGCAGTAGCTGCGCAGCCCCCTGGTCATGGTTCAGCAGTAGCCCGCGAGGGAACATGAGGGTTGCCACGGACATGAAATCTTGCCTAAGAAATGTTTAATAAAGTAAAGAGGGCAAAAAATAGACTTATATCTTGGTAAAATGCGCAACTGGAAGGCCTGTAAGTATGCAGACATGTCATGCTTTCTTAGTTAGGTGATCATGACATATGCATCTATTTGCACAACTGGAAGGCCACATGTTATGTGAAATAAAATATTTGGTTTGCTTCACTATAGGTATACATGGTATGTGAAATAGAAGTTTGCAATCTATATAAAGTTTGCAATCTAATTTGTATGGTTACCACGACAATTGTACAAGTGGCATGCCAAGGTTTCATGATGTCATCTTGGGGAAACAACACGAGCATTACACTACACGGATTTTGAATAATCATCATTGAAAGGGGTTTCTTAAGCCGCATAGTTTTCAGAATGTCGTATAAAGATCAGAAAGTCATGATCACGTTGTATGTTAGTGAGGTTTGGAGAGAAAGTTGATGGGATAAGAAGGCTTATGTCACACGATCTATTAGTCTATCATTAATATAATAGGGTAACAACCTCTTCTCATACAATGATTCAAAATTCTGGTAGCATTTCAGCTAATCGAACCAAATCAGGCTGATCTCCACCAGCAACGTGCGCATTAGTCCCAAACCTCCAAACATCCTCATAAAACTCTTCACGTGATCCATCATATCCCACTTCATCTGTAGATAAAATATCCTTCCCTAAATTTAAAGATGAAGAGTGTGTGTGCTCGCGTTCAAATGATCAAGTTATATATAAAACCCTTTTAACACAAACAAACCCTAAACATGCAGCAGTATGTGATTGAATAAATGGATAATCTACGCAAGAACATTCAAACACATGCAATTAAGGAAAAATCCCCCTCAGGGGCAAAACCATTTATTTTCACTATAATTTGTAAGAAAACGGCTTACAATCGGATTACAATGAAAATACAAGTTGACAAAGAATTACCCTCGGGTATCGGATTCTGTAGTCGCGGCTGGAATTATCCCTTTCCAGTAGGGCTGCAATGAAGAAGAAGAACGGTCTCCTCCACAAGGGTTGAACAAACCAAAGTTGTGTTCTTGGGTTGCAAAAGGATTCACAAATATTTGGCAAGGATGTGTGAATCAAAACATGAGTCTTGGGACTCAAAAATATGAAGACTAGGTGTATTTGGACTCTCAAATTCGTCTCCTAAAGTCTTGCAAAACAACTCTCCCGAAGTTGGTATTTATAGGAAAAAATATGAAGAGTTCCGCTTTTTTAAAACTCTAAAAATCTTATCAGCGTACAGGTACACCGAACCCGTTCTGGGGTACACCGAACCGGTTTGGTTGTACCATTCTGGTATGGGGTTAATAAATAGCATTCTTCAAGGAATTTTCTCCAACTTCAAAAGGTCATAACTTCTTCATCGTAGCTTCGATTCCAGTATCTTCGTTGCGGCGAGCTCTTCAACTTTCCAGTTGACCAGACCTCCGAACTATGGATGTGAAATTACGAAATGCCCTTGAACTTCCCTATCAAGCCTTGTTTCACTGTTTTGACTTCCCCTGCATTCCACTCGCATTCTGTGCCTAAAATCAAGGAACGTGAAATCGTTGTGGCAGATGAGGGACACATTTAGTAGTTGTTGAATGCTTGATACTTGGAATTCGGATAGAGGCCGTCGTGAGCGATCGTGTAGAGACGTGCCAGATGTAGCCGAATGTAGCGGCGTATGACATACAAAACTGTAAGATAACGGACATGAGAATTATGTCCTTACAAATCTCCCCCTATGTCTATGCCGGTACATACATAAAAATCCGAATTATCAAGTAACAAAATTACCTATACAAATCTACCCTTCAATGAACCCAAAACTGGAAAGATAAAAATGAATAAGTCTTCATCGTTTGACCTTCAAGTCTTCAATACATTCAAAGCTTTTCTCATCAGGGTGTGCATTTCAGAAATCATCAATGTAGTACCTACACACATGAGACAAAGCAAAATACCAAAGTGACGTATCGAGTTTGAAATGAGATAAACATAGATACCAATATATGATAAGCATAAGACAAATCTCAAAAACTCCCCCAAAACTCAAACTCCCCCAGAATAAGATAATTCTTTCTCCCCCTTTTTATGATGTCCCCAAATAGACAAATGAGAGAAATAAATCAAATAAGCAAGTGTGGGGTGTCACTCGGATAAAATCACACCATGAATGAACACAAAGCAACCAAGTCAATGATAGCGTAAATGAAGTGGTGTGATCAAATTTGATAGGAAAATCAATGCATACAAACATGACATATGTGCACGATGAATATTGGATATTCCTAGCGAATGAACTCAAATGCTTCCTTTGGTGTAAAAGAGTGACAGTATAAGATATTGACTTAATCAAATCAACAAATCAAAGCTCAAAATGATTTTCACACCAATAACGTCCAAAATGATTTTATGCTTTTTCAGGACTTTCAAGGAAGTGCAAATCCGTTTATATTCTCCAACCAAACTCCCTCAGATATTACATTGAATAGAGGCATTCTAAATTCTCAAACTTTGGAGAATTGATGGTGAAACCTAAGTGGCCCATATTTGGCATGAATTGCTTTTTATTTCCTTTCAATTTTTTCGGGCTCTTTTAACCTCTTTGGATCTCGGATAATAAAATTCCTCAATTTTTTAGGTCCTTTTTAACGGTGGCTTTTGCGCAAAGGATAGATAATTACCTTTCGCAACCCCTCCCCGCTATTCAAACAAAGCACACAAACTCACAACACGGTTTTTATATGCACAATATCCTTATAAAAAATTATCGCGCTTGGTTTGTTTTAAAGACAGGATTGAGATGAAAACACCCAACCAACATGTGATAAGACAAGCACAATAATCAAACAAATCCGTGCATGTGTGCAATAAAGGAAACATGAGTCAAACATGTAGGAAGTAACACTTAATTACATCTTAATGACTCCAAACATTATAAAGCACAAGGATGAATTGACCTATTATCTCAAAACACTATCAAATAGTCACATGAAACTAATGGAATGATGTTGTGACTCGGTTATCCTAAGTTTTCATCCATAAACGGTGCAAACAAAAACAAAAATCTTTTTGAAGTTTCTCAAAATTTTATGAAAAGTAAAATCTTTTTGTATTTTTCAAAATAAAAAATTTATACAAAAAGTACATGTCACAACGCTAGCAAACAAAAATATCATGAAACCAAATAAAACTAGCGTATGACAAACATGAAAACACAATCATCTATATGATATGGCAAGAGAAGAATCATGTGCAAGCAAACGGGAATCAACTTGTCTAAAATCTAATGTGTCCAAAAGTGATTTCCTAACCCAAATAGATGTGAAACAACGTGTGAGGGATTTAGGAACCAAGATGACACTAGACTTCGACATCCCAGGACTTTTTCCAAGATTAAAACAAAATCTCCGAAGGTGACCTTTCCTACCACAATGAGAACATGTGTAAACGGGAGGAATGTTACCTAAAGTGTGATCTTTTCTAACATCCTTGGGATTAATTGACCCTCTAAAACAGATAATGGTTTTGGCTTTAGCACTAGAAACATGAGAACAAGATGATCCATTACCATCACAATCAAACCTACTTGAATCATTTAAATCATTTTTCAACTTCAAAATATTTGATTCAAGCGTCAAATTAGACTCTTCCCAAGACAGGGATTGCTTTTTCAAATTTTCAACAATTTCTAAAAGGGTATCCCTCTCCCCCTCCATTAAAGCAAACTTTTCCCTAAGAGTCTCTTCACGTGCCACAAACTCATTGATTAAAATATTTCTTTCATCTTTGGCACAAACACAAACCATCGAATTTTTAAGGTCCTCCAATTCTTTTTCTAAAACAAGGACCCTATCATCACTCTCCTTTTTGGACAATTTTAAGGCATTAAATTCATGGTCCAAAGAAACAAATTTTTCACGATAAAAATCTCTTTGATTTTGAACCGTTTGCAAAAGATCCATCGCGGATTTAAAACGAGAATTTTCTTTTTCCAAAACTTTAATTCTTTTGCAAAGTTTCAAATTCAAAGTTTTTAAATTCTCAGCATGGTCGTGAACTTTTTCAAAAATAGGCACTTTATTATATAACTTCTCCATTTGAACACGCACTTTTTCAAAAATCAATTTTTTCAGAAAATTGATATCTTAGAAAATTTTTGCGGAAAAAGGAATACGCGATAGATTAGCGTAACCTGCTCTTATACCAATTTGAGAACGTGAGTAGACAAATTGTATCAGAAAGTAAATCCTCGAAAAAAAATCAGGATCACGTGATAAATTAGCGTAACCCGCTCTGATACCAATTTGAAGAGTGTGTGTGCTCGCGTTCAAATGATCAAGTTATATATAAAACCCTTTTAACACAAACAAACCCTAAACATGCAGCAGTATGTGATTGAATAAATGGATAATCTACGCAAGAACATTCAAACACATGCAATTAAGGAAAAATCCCCCTCAGGGGAAAAACCATTTATTTTCACTATAATTTGTAAGAAAACGGCTTACAATCGGATTACAATGAAAATACAAGTTGACTAAGAATTACCCTCGGGTATCGGATTCTGTAGTCGCGGCTGGAATTATCCCTTTCCAGTAGGGCTGCAATGAAGAAGAAGAACGGTCTCCTCCACAAGGGTTGAACAAACCAAAGTTGTGTTCTTGGGTTGCAAAAGGATTCACAAATATTTGGCAAGGATGTGTGAATCAAAACATGAGTCTTGGGACTCAAAAATATGAAGACTAGGTGTATTTGGACTCTCAAATTCGTCTCCTAAAGTCTTGCAAAACAACTCTCCCGAAGTTGGTATTTATAGGAAAAAATATGAAGAGTTCCGCTTTTTTACAACTCTAAAAATCTTATCAGCGTACAGGTACACCGAACCCGTTCTGGGGTACACCGAACCGGTTTGGTTGTACCATTCTGGTATGGGGTTAATAAACAGCATTCTTCAAGGAATTTTTTCCAACTTCAAAAGGTCATAACTTCTTCATTGTAGCTCGGATTGAGGTGCCGTTTCTTCCAGTATCTTCGTTGCGGCGAGCTCTTCAAGTTTCCAGTTGACCAGACCTACGAACTATGGATGTGAAATTACGAAAATGCCCTTGAACTTCCCTATCAAGCCTTGTTTCACTGTTTTGACTTCCCCTGCGTTCCACTCGCATTCTGTGCCTAAAATCAAGGAACGTGAAATCGTTGTGGCAGATGAGGGACACATTTAGGAGTTGTTGAATGCTTGATGCTTGGAATTCGGATAGAGGCCGTCGTGAGCAATCGTGTAGAGACGTGCCAGATGTAGCCGAATGTAGCGGCGTATGACATACAAAACTGTAAGATAACGGACATAAGAATTATGTCCTTACAAAAGAACTAAAATTTGGATCTACGAGTGAAGCCACCTTGGATTGCATCTCACTTTTTCCCCTTTTAACCATCTCCGTAAAAATCAAAAACTACTCTTTGCAACGCTACTGAAAAGCACTTGAGAAACTTATTGAATTTTCGAAATAGTTTTCATAATGCTTTACTTCAATTAAAGATTAAGTTAAGATATAATTCCGCTTTATAGAATAAAAAATCTTTCTTAAGAATCTAGGAAACTTCTTTAAAGATTCGCCTTCCATTTTTTAATATAAAAAGACACCAGCTAACTTTTAGATGAAAGAAATGAGGCAGGTTTGATGGATTCATTTACTGGACAATAAAAGCTGCTACATCGATAGTGCAACATATTTTCCTTCAAGGACCTATAGCTACGAAAGTGTGGTTCTTTTTCAGCAGTTTAATGGATTGCCTCTTTAATTTTAATTTCATTAATGGTATCCTGATCAATTGGTGGCTGCAATCAGGTCAATCTCAGTTATCTAAATGGCTTTTCAAAGTCATTCCAGTTACTATATTGTGGGAGATTTGGCTCAGTAGAAATAAGGCTCTTTTTCTAATAATACTATTTCTAATATTATTAAAAGAATTTCTGATTTGGCTCAGTGTTATTCCTTTAAAGGTGATGCTAATGATGTTAGTCTAAACATTCTTTTCACTTTCAATCTTAAGAATCCAGCAGTGTATCCTTCATCAGATCAGGTACAAGAGAGACAATTGTTGGAACGTCGTAGTATCTAGAGTCTAGGCTTCATATTGAGTTGGATCTAATCCGGTGTTTCATGCCCGAACTAAGCATATTGGGTTGGATTTTCACTTCGTTTGTGAGAAGGTTGCGTGCGGCTCATTTGTGACTAGTTTTGTTCCTTCAAATGACCAAGTGGCCAATATTTTCTTGAAATCCTTATAAAAAGGATTGTTTCGGGCACTAAGATCCAAGCCTGGTGTGATGTCCTCACCCCACTACAGCTTGAAGTTGGGTGAAAGCACACACATTCCCACTAAAGAGACCCACTAAAGAGACTTCTTCCACATTATCAGCAACAAACTTGGTTGACAAACACCCCAAGACCCATTCAAACTCTTCCAAGAGAGCTTCCACTATTCTAGGGACAACTAAAACAGACTAGACCTGATTCTCCTTATTTTCATCATTGTAATATCTCTATATTTTGTAGTCCTCGTCATAAAAAATCCAGGAATCAGTTTTAATCCATTAAACAATATTATTTTAAGTCAGTTTTGGTTTTCTTTACATTATCCCGCTTTTAGATTATGTTTCTTTCAGACTTAGACTTCCTCTTTAGGATTTCTTATTAAAATATTTTGCACTATGGGAAACGATATATATTTGGTTAGTCGAACTGAAACGTACACGAGAATGGTTATTTTGGATTATTTCATATTAATCTAGTATGTATTATGTCTGTATGTATTGTGTACTATTTCATAAATTCAGCATGGTCACACATGCAACTAATACCAGAATAGAAGCATAAACACTTGAATACAATAGCATGAACAATATTGTCCCAAACCAATATAAACATGATATTATATACGCACCACATCTATCTATAGCATTCACAACCTCTTCTTCCGTGTACCCCATATTTGCTAAGGACGTCACAGCTTTTTCCCACCCAGACATTGAATTCCCCAGCAATAAAGAAGACCGAATCTACATATATAAGCAAACATCATAGATATGGGATCTTATAAAATTACCAATTTATGGTATATGTTATCTTGGTTTCAGTACCAAAGCTATATATTAGTGAAATTAACTCTGAAAATGACCAAATATCGTCGATTTGCAGAGTTAAGTCACTGAGTCCTTAAGGATAGCTGATAAAAGATAACTAGCCACAATTACATTCACCCTAACTATAATCTAAATTCGAATAAATGGATTGGCCTTAATATCAGCATGAACACGTGTGTTGAAGGTATTATGCTCAGGTATGTCCTCTGTACTGCAACAATGTAGAACATGTGGAAGTTACACAACATAATTATTAGGTGATTATAAATCTACATACCAAATGCAACTAACCGATCCTATCCACACCAAACACAACATTAAAAACTAACAAAGAAAACTCTAACATGACAACAAACTAAACAGTGAAAATGGATCACACCGCCGTCACTTAACTCTGGAATATTTCTTTTTACACATATTTCTTTGTTATGTAAAATTATAAATAATGCTTGTTGGTTTCCTGGTTGGTTGGTTGATTAAGAAAGATGACTGTAATATGATTTTGGGGCAACATTGGGTGGGTGCCTTGGCATTAGGGAGCAATAGGTGTCTTTGGGGAAAATGTCCTTCGGCATCGGTCGACCGACGTGCATTGTCCTTCAGCATTGAATTTCAGTTGTGTTAGGAGACTTTAGGGCTTGTTGGACCATGATATGCTATTATGAATAGTCACACCAATGTGAATAATAACTTTGCAAGTCGTTCAGATGGATTTTTGTACCATCTGGTCGTTAGTCGATCGATGCGAGGCAGTGTGTTGGTAGACCGAAGCCTTTCATCACTCGGGCATTGACATTTCTGGGCATATTAAGGGACATCAGGTCATCTTGCATGAGACTAGGGGTTTTTACGTTACTGGACTCGATTGGGAATCAGACATAGGTCGTGAAATTTTTTCGAAACCTCCCACTGCTTGGACTCTCCCCCTATAGTATCGATGACTTTGTAAACACGTACTTTAAAGATTTAGAAATAAATATAACCTGTTTTGATGAAGTACCATAATATTGAACCATACTGACACTCGACACTCTTTTTGATCTTCGAGTCGCATCCACTGTACAACGTGTGGCGTCTATTTAACGTCAATCTAATATTAGAAGAAACATATATACCTCACAGATAATTTTATTCAGGGAATCACTCTTTGATTCAATTGATACCAATACATATTGTGTATATTTTAGAATTACAACATGATTCACTGTCTAATTCAACGAACAGTAATACGTCAAAGAAAATTTGACATTGGACGAAAGACATTCCCTGAAATTCACTGTCTACCATATAGTTCTAAAATACACAAATGTAGGGAGATAAGTTATCTTCTCGGTGACATTACACCGAATGGTTGATGGGAACAATGAAAAACTTATAAGAACAAAACATAAAACAAAACAAAACCCGATGGTATGTCTTGCATATGTATATATACATATATATTAATATTATTATGCCTACACAGTTGCACATACATGTATACATGTACAAACAATTGAAGGGAAACTCTATAATGCAGTGCTCAAATTAAGAAATGAATATGACCATCATGAATCGGAGCATAGAAAGTTAATGACCCGTGGGACGATTAAGAGGAAAGAGGTTATTTTAGCATTAATTTTATGAAATAATGGCAGGTCTATAAAAATAAAAAGTTCATCATTTCCTAACGTATCTCTCACAGCCCCCCACGTAATGGATTAGATAGACTTCTTTCAATCACGCATTCTATCTAGCACCTCGATAGCTATTAAAGAGGTTTAGGCACTGTCATAGAAACAAAACATTCCTAATCTATGAACAACTTAACACATGATGCAGTTGATGCAAGCAGCTCTTTAATTAGAACCATATAAGAAAATCTTATAAATAGCAATAACCTAATGTTAATAATTATAAGTTCTTAAATCTTATAAATAACAATAACATAATGTCAATAATTAGAAGCATATTAGAAACTCTATAAACAAACTAGAAAATAATTAGAAGTTTCTAAATCCTAATAGCTTTATAATTAGAAGCGTATAAGAAAATCCAACAAACAACAACAACCTACATATACGTGTATATATACATACAGATATGTAGGTATGTGTATATATACATACATATTATCATGCACGTATATATACAAATAATTAATTCTGAGAGTGTTCCAAAGAATTGTGAGATTTGAACAAAAGATTCAAACAAATATTTTATCATACACCATGCATACACAATCATAAATGCTTTTTATAATTGACTATATACACAATCTTTGACATTAACATAAAAAAATTACAAAAAATGTTTATATCAAACCTAACCAACATCATAACCTGTAAATAAAAATAACCTTAAATTTTAACTTAAGAGATATCAAAAAAGTCAAATAGTTATTCAAGGTATAACTCATGTTTTTTTAAAAACATGGAGTAAATAAAAATGACTACCAAAATAGGGGAAAATGAAATACCCCCAAAAAACACAATAAATATTTAAAAATGTATATATAAAACCCTAAAAATGAAAAACAGAAATCAAATCACGGATTGCATAAACTCTAGGATCAAATTTGATACCTTTCCAAGAATACTTTCTCAGAATACGTTGAACCCTAACTTTGTCATTTTGAATACCTTTGTTGAGAAAATTGAGAACCCTAACTTTGTCTTTGTAAAGACTTAGGTTGAAAAATATACATATGCTTTTAAAAATTACCTGATTGGGATGAGTGAAGTGAGAGAGAGCTAAGAGGAGAAAGATAGAGCTGAGAGGAGAGATCGAGCTGAACGGAGAGAGCTCTCCATGCTGATCAAAGAGAGAGAGAGAGTTGGCCGCCGGAGAGAGATAGAGAGAGAGAGAGAGAGAGAGAGAAATCGAACCAGAGAGCGGGAATGAGATGAGAGGGTGAGCGGGAATCAACAAAGTTAGTATAATGATTTTTTAGGGTATTTTATATTTTAGTGAAGTGTACTTAATTTTGACACACTTTGAAACAGTGCCAAAATTTGGCACTGTTTTAAAGTGTGTTAGATTGTCATTAAACTGTGCTAGAATTTGGCACAGTTTTATACTGTGCCAGATTTTTAATTATAGGGTGTGCCAAATTGCTATTTTTGGTGTAGTGATAAGGGGGAGAAGAGACACCGCTCTGAGACGTCTAACTAGCAGAAAATGGCGAAAGGGAGTGACACTTAGACGGCCCAGCAATCTTGGGTTCCTCAAACTTTAGAGCCGCAGGAGAGATCTAGGTGTTCCGATAATAGGAATAGATAAAGTCAGGGCCAACATGGAAAAAAGCAGAGAGGCCATCAGAGCTAAGGGCATCAAAATCAAGGCCAACATGGGCTACAACCAGACAGGCACCAGTTTGAGGGTAATTACTTTGTTTGTGGTGCACTTAAGAAGGAGGTTCCCTCAGGGGAATCAAGTGGCACAGGAGTTAGGGGGATAGCGGAGACACTATGAACCTCAGGGGGAGTGCCGACCACTACAGGTACAGCTAGTGGTGGTAGTGCCAGCCGCGCCAGTACTACCTACTCCACCTCAGGAGCAGTATCTGCAGCTGCAGTACGTGCACATGTATCACCTCGCATCAGGAGAGGGACCAGCACTGGCATTGATAATGATGGTATGATCCCTAATTCTTTTATTTTGCAGGACATGCTTAGTGTAGTACTAGTGTGTAGTACTCCTTAGTAGATGATATCTCGTTTGCACATTGGGGAGGGTAGACTCCATTTTATTTAAACGTTTTACATTATTTCACCCATGAGTTGAGGGACAAGCACCTAAAAGTCCTCGTATGTAAGGGTATGAGAATTTACCTTTGGATAACTTAAACTATAAGGTTTGCGTTGATTTTTACAAAAATAATTAAAATTAATATTCGAATGTGGGATGACTCGCTGGTATTAAATGTTTATTTTCTTGGAGAAAAATACTAAAGCAAATTGTGTCACTTTGATTTTAAATAAGGTTAAATGGGTGACAATAAGGCCTAGAAATCCATATAAATTTTATTGAGCACATTATAGACATGGGTCCTGGACTGACGGATCTCAATGACCGACAATGCTATATAGTAGTGTATCGGGATGGTTCCTTGTTTGGATTTCGCTTGTGAGACATCCCACGCATGAAAGTAACAAATGTCGGGAGTTGGAGATGATAGACCCTAGGGCATTTTGGATTATTGATTTTTATATAATTAATTGTGTAAACTTATTGGGATTTAGTGTATCCCTTTGGTGATATGAGACTTTTATTGGTAATGGAAAAAAGTTGGAATTTACATTATTATTGCACACATTTATTTTATTTCCATTTTTATCATGGGCCAATGGATCTCAATAACTGACTAGGCCATATAGTAGTGTATCGGTAGGGTTCCTTGTTTGTATTTTGCTTGCGAGACGTCCCACGGATGAAATTGGCAAAAGTTGGCAGTTTAGGGAAATCGGATACTAAGATCATCATTTTCTTTCTCATGTACATATATGGTTGTATAATTGGTGTATGGATATGTTCTCATGTACATATTTGTTAGTGTTATGTGTGTGTACATATAATGTGGAATATATATGAACACCCCAATGATGTAATAATAGGCTATGGGTGAGCCTTTTCTTTTACCTCATGGGATATGGGTATGTACTAATTGATGTAATACCCTGTATTTTTATGCTATATTAATTTGGGGATTTATTAAATTTAACGTGAATGATTTATTTAATAAAAATCCAGAAATTAATTATGTTATAATTATTAACGTGACTAGAGTTAGTAATTATGGGAAATTAGTTGAATATTACTTATGAGCAAAGTAATATATTATATTGATTATATTGAATGTCATGAGTGAATTAAATGACGATTTCGAAAATTTAAGTCGGAACGTGCTCGTGTCACGTCGGGACTAATTTGGTTAAATAAAAAGTGAATATTTTACAAGTTGTCCGTATGGTCATTTTGAGTGCGCCAACGCGTCCGGTAGGGTCGAGATAGTCAGAAAAGTGTACCCGGGGGTGTAGTTTGGGTCTCCGGACATTTTTAGGCCTAATTAGTACCCCGGGAGGGCATTTTAGTCATTTTACATAATTGGGTAATTAAACCCACGAATTTCAGCAACCTATATCAGCCAACTAGGTTAGTCTTTTAGGGTTAGAATATCCAGAAATCAAGTGACGGCCATTGGAGAAGAGAGGAGAGAGCTCCAAGGCAATTCAAGGCCAAGAAGCCACCGGTTTGCACCGCCGCCACCACCACCGCGTAGATCGCGAGACGAGGAACGCAGCCATACCAAAATCAACCGTGAATCAGAATACCAAAAATCCCTGGCAATTATTTGACTTGCGTATTTTCGTTAATGCAATCTTCATATTAGTCTAGGATTGTTTAGAGATGGAAACTATGGAAGAAAACTCAATTTGTGTTAGGATAATGCATGTAGTTTTGATTATATGGAAATTCTGAAACCCTTGCCATGTAGAGGAATATAACCCACGAAATTTTGATGATATATTACAAGGAATTTCTGGTAAATACAGATTAGAACCTTGATTAAGGAAAACTCTAGGGTTCTTGATGATTAGATGGGATTTTGAGTTAATTATCCATGTTTAATGATAGTTATACACATGCTTTACGTTATAAGCACCTGGTATAATGTTATAATGATGATAGTAGGATTTTTGGGACGATTGGAATGGAAAAACATAGTTTTGGATGAAGAAGTTTAGTGAAACCCGTAACTGCATTCTGCAGAATTTTGCCCAGATCTGCTTGATCGATCGATCGAGCCCCAAGCTTCGATCGATCGACCCCTCCTGGCAGACTCCTAATTCCCTCTTTAAATGAGTTAAATTCAAATTGCCGTGATATAATTCTTGGGCATTCTTAATAAAATGATTTGGGAGACATTGAGGGCCAGTAGGGCATATGAATAAATGTTGGGACCTTTAATCTTCAACGAGAATGGTATTTATGGGACATTTACTTTAGGGTTGGTGAATTTATAAATTTAAAGGGTGAGGTGCGTAAGAGAGTTACGTTGGAACCTAATAAAGACACTTACTGAATTTCAGATTTGTGAGGATATAGTCCACGAGTGTCAGGTAATGAGTGAGAAAACCCTTCGAGTTAAGGTTAGGAACGAAACCTTATACGAAATTCTATAAATGTGAAGTTAAGGATGATTGGTATAATTATGGGTGTCGAGAAGAACCTATATTAATATGATAAAGTGGTATCTTTATATGATTGTGTGTACATATATTATACTTGTGAAAATCATGCCCACGCTACTTGCTATCCCTGAGGTTTCCGCGTTGGGACAAGTCTTATCTCGATGGGACCTTTATGGGGGATATTGACTTGTACCCTAGAAGATAGATATCCTTGGTACTGGCTATCGAAGTGATAGTTTAGACTGTCCTAAGAGACGCAGGCCCGTGCCATCCTCTTAGAGACTTGGAATCTATTCTTCGCCTCAATATTGTTTGTGTATTCATGTTAATACAATTCGAGAGTGATTCCGATTGTATTTCCCTTAATATGAGTGATATGGGGTTCTGGATAGTAGAGTATGCACGCACCATAATTTAGTTGGGGTGCTGTTATAATATATATTATACGAGTAGTTAATATATATATGAAATTTTGAAATCTGGAACTGCCTACTGTGATTTGATAAGTAGGACATGGTTAATGACTCTTATAGTAAATACTTGTTTGTGAAAAATAATATGTCACTGAGGAACTTTATAAATTAATAAAAGCTAAAACGAGAGTTGTACTGCTAATTGGAAGCATTCTTTTTAAACAAAAATATCGTTCGGTTTTGAAATCTTACGAGTAAGAAGATATGCTAAATTATTGGGAAGGTTAGTATAATAAAATGATAAGATAAACCGTTGGGAAGGTTAGTGCGATAGGTGTGCACATTATAAGAGATGTGAGTATATCTCAAGAGAGTGACGCACTAATATGTTGTTGCATTGGCCTGTATCAATTTAAATACTTGCTAAACGTATTTTAAAATCAAACACACTTTCGGGCTTTGACCCGTTTCTGTCTGTCTCTCTCTCTTGTATATATATGTATATATTTCAGGTGCCCAGCCACAGGGGCGTCTTGCTTAGGATATCCCTTGAGAGGAACGTGCTGCAGCTTAGGTGGGAGTTGCAGGTCACTTGCGTAGACGGCTTCTTTTATTGACTCCACTTCTAGCATTCTCATTTATTGGGCACGTGTCTCCCTTTCCATTATTTTATTGTTATTGGGACATTTTTATTTCAGTTGTTTCAAGTATTATTCAATGGGATTTATTCAGTTCGGATTTGTGACTTTAGTTTTCATATGTTGACATTCGATTGACGAATGTATTATATTATTTGGTTTACTGTGACGTGATTCTTAATTGTAGAATTATTGTTTTTAAATAAATAAATCTTTTTCTTTAATTAAAATTTGGAAAGTATGTATGAAAATGGTTTTGACACTTAGCTTAATTATTTAGGGTGTTAAATTGGAAAATGTATTTTTATCGACAGTGATGCTGAGAATGAACCAACTGTTTACCTTGATTTAATTTAATAAAGGAGTAATCGCCCGGTATTTAATTAGGCGGGGTGTCACAGGTGGTATCAGAGCATCAGGTTCTAGAGTCCTTTAGGATCTGTGCGACCTATTATGATTCAGCGTTGCTTTCTTTGATATAGAGCCCTAATACTAGGAATGTTGTGTCTATCTCTATACTTTGGAATTTCGTACTTCTGCGATTTGGTTATTTGAATGATGAACTCATCCAAATTTACTTAAATTTTCAGATGGATCGTCAAGAAGAACTAGCTAAGACGGTTAAGGGAGTCAACGAGCAAGGTCGGCTCATACCTCAAGTATCCCCAGAGGGAATATCAACCGCCGAGTTAGCAGGTATCGTGGCACAAGCAGTTACCACTGCGGTTTTACAATACCAAGAACGCAGCCTACAACTTAAAGGAGGAAAAAGACCTAGAGAGGTTAACCAAATGCATGAGACTGACGTTGAGAATTGTGCGAAGGCACTGAATCTGCGTCAACAAAACAATCAAGATCGAGTCAGTTCCAGTAGTAACGAGATTTATGTACAGAGACAAAAGTGTCAGGGACAACGAAGCCAGAAATAGCGTTGCCAAAGCCGTTTATGAAAATAAACTATTTAAGCAACTCCGAAAGTTTGTTGAAGAAACTCTTTACTAAGATCAAAACGATTTTGAACACAAGATGTGTTAACAAAATTTATGTACGAGATATGGACAAGATTTGATAACAAGTTTTAATAAACAGTTTAAAATAATTTTAAACTCAGCACACAATCAGAATGAGATGAGAAGATGTAGAAAAATTAATACTCAGGATTTTTAACGTGGTAAAACCTCAACCTTGAGGAAACATCCACGACTCCCTCTACGGAGTAAAACAAAAACAATCACTAAAACAAATATGTGAGTTACAACCTATTTAACTAACATGCACACAAAAACAAATCTATACAAGTTCAGGATTATACCCTCTGGCGTCTTTAACTTTTCTGCAGATCTTGTTTGTTGATGTAGTCCTCTCAGTTTGTCAACTCTTCTTTGTTTCAGCACTTTACGTCGACTTATGTTCACCAAATCTTATAGCCAACACTTTCAGTGTTTGTAGTGTGAAGATGATTGTGAGAAGTGTTCTAAAACACATGCATGCACACACACACACTTATTAGTTACAGACAATCCTAACAAATCACATATAAAGACTATATGCAGTGTTTGTTATTTTTCTTTCTTACAAAACCAAGAACCTTTTTGACCTTTCAAAGTAACCCAGATTCCACGGAGATCTTGCTTAAGAAATCGGACAAGACCTTTTTCAATCTGTTTTGAAAATATTTAAAAGATTGAAAACCCTCCAAGTGCGAATCCAACTAGGTCAGGTTAAGTTTTTTAAAAACAGAAACAGTAAAACATCTATTGTTGATTCTGAAGTAAGAAAATGTTTTAACAGAAAACAATCAACAACGAACTTCTCAAGATGAGAAAAAATATGCAACTAAGTGTATTATGACATGAAAAACTTCAGATCTATGTTTTCTATAGAAGCAGAAACAAGATCTGAGTATGTGTCTAAGTTGGGGATAAGATTTTATGAACAAAAGGATTCAGCAATCCAAGATCTCTCAACTCGAACTCTCATAAACTCAAGAAAACACTAAGGAAGGTGTTTATTTGGTTATGGTGTTTATGGAGAGGTAAGTGGTTTAAGTTGGGAGAAGTTTTGACGAAGTTAGGGTTTCAAACTAGGTTTTCTGGTTTCTCTCTCTAACTTCTCTCTTCTCTCTTCTCTCTCTCTTCTCTCTCTATTCTTTTTCTGAGAAAACTCAAAGTGGCAAAAGCTTTCGAAGGCTGAGATGGGAGGCCTTTAAATAGGTAGAGAGGAAGATTCTAGAGCATCGTTCAAAAACAATGGCTGAGATTGAGTCAAGCTCCTTTGACTGCAATCCAAGGGCTCACAACAGGCGGTGGATTAAACAGGCTGTGATTGGCTTAAGGATTTACACGGGGATTCACTCAAAAGACATGCAGGCCATTGATAAGGGTTGATCCAAGGGCTGTGAACGTGCGATGGTTTGTCTCAGTAAAGAAACACAGCTCTGGCCAATCAGAGATCAGCAAGTGTTAGCCTAAGGACGAAGGCAATCGCGCGTCCCAAAATAATTACAAAGCCAACCCTAGAGTCTCTAGCGCTTTCGGTTTCTACCCAGAGTAACTTTAGACCAATAAACACAAAAATACATATTTAGATATTAACCCCAAAACTTTTTAATTCAAGTTTTAATTAAATAAAACCTTGTTTAAAATATGTTTAAAATTCCCAAAAAATTATTAAAATTCAATTTGAGGGATTATAACACACTCACCACATTAAAACACATAAGGGTGCAATATGATATGCAAGAATCAAATTCTAAGTGTGTGAGTGATGGCTATAGTCTTAGGATCATTACAAGATGGATAAGAAGAAGAAGCAACCCAATCTCTGAAGCTCTTTGGTTTCTAGGATATACACTATTTTGTCACTATTTCCAAACTAGATGAGCTCTTATACAATCTAGACTCAAATGAGTCAAAAGTATAAGGGCTTCAAGGTTCAGAATGAAATCACCAAGAGGTGTTTCGGTTGTGGAATGGAGGACCACAAACGTAAATCTTGTCCGAATCAGACTGGGGATAAACTACAACCTGACCGGTAAAGAATTTCGAAACTCTGCTATAAATGTGTACAACCGGGTCACAAGTGGATGGATTGTCCTCGCCCTGACATAGTTTTTCCGCAGATTTCCCCTCAAGGACAGCAAGACCAGGGAAAAAGAGAGACTAGTCAATACCGTATGGAAGGGAAGAAGTTTCGAGGGAGGTGTTTCCAATGTGGAAAGAATGGCCATAGGCGTCTGAATTGTCCGGAGAAGAATAGGGCCCCACGGCAGGAATGTACTGACAATGAACCCCAGAAGCCAACTCCGCCACCCTTTCCAACAGCCTCAGTTCAGCAGAGAAAGCTATAGGGCGGACGTGTCTATAATTTCCCACAGGTAGCAGCGCCGCAGGCACCACCCGCGATTGAGGGTATATTTTTCTATCCATGTTACTATGAGTCAAGATTTGTTTGATACGGGTGCAACGCACAATTCTATAAGCTACCTATTTTTTTTACGAAAGCCTTAGGGTTGTTAGCCACAGCAGAGAGCTCAGTGACGTGTGTAGACTCACCATCTAGAGAGTGGGTCCCTTATTTTCTTTATATGCCGGGGAGTGGGGGTAGAGATTGGTAGCTTGGTATTACCTGCAGACATGTTAGTCTTAGACATGCACGAGCATGATGTGATTATTGGTATGGACTGGCTCGCAGCTTATAGAGCCATGATTGATTGCTTCGGTGGGAGCATTGTTTTTGCCATTCCGGGGCAAGAGATGTTTGTAGTGGTGATGCCTCGCCCAGAGGGAGGTTCGACCTCTCATTTGTATTACATAGAGGAGGATACCTCTAAGGAGGTTGTGATTCCCTTAGATTCGATCCCTGTTGTCAGGGAGTATTCCGATGTGTTTCAGGAGATACCAGGCCTACCGCCTAGTCGTGAGATAGACTTTGTTATAGATTTATTGCCAGATACGAGACCCTTAGCACGCGCACCGTACCGTATGGCTCCGGCATAGATGCGAGAGCTACGAGATCAGATAGAGCAGCTGTTAGGTCAGGGCTTCATCCGTAGGAGTACCTCACCTTGGGGCGCTCCAGCCTTGTTTGTGAAGAAGAGAGATGGTTCACTGAGATTGTGTGTGGACTACCGGGAATTGAATAAGGTCACGATACGAAATAAGTATCCGTTACCTTGAATCGATGATCTGTTCGACCAGCTGAGGGGCACAACTTTCTTTTCGAAGATAGATCTGAGGTCGGGGTACCATCAGTTACGTATTAGAGAGCAGGATGTTTCAAAGACTTCCTTCTTATCGAGATATGGGTCCTATGAGTTCAGGGTGATGCCGTTCGGACTCACAAATGCCCCAGCCGTTTTCATGGACTTGATGAATCGAGTATTCAGAGAGTTCTTGGATCAGTTTGTCATCGTCTTCATAGATGACATCTTGATATATTCACACTCCGAGGAGGAGCATGCCGAGCACTTGAGGCAGGTTCTTGAGACTCTACGAGAGCATCAGTTGTATGCTAAGTACGAGAAGTGTGGATTCTGGTTGCGAGAGGTACAGTTCTTGGGCCATGTTGTTTCCGAGCAGGGGATTGCAGTTGACCCGAGCAAAGTCTCAGCGGTGAGGGAGTGGGGATAGCCCACGACACCGACGGAAGTGCGTAGTTTCTTGGGGTTAGCCGGTTACTACAGGAGATTCATTCAGGGATTCTCCAAAATAGCGGGTCCATTGACGAATCTGACTCGCAAAGGGGTACCATATGTTTGGGATGACGCTTGTCAGTTGGCTTTTGATGAGCTGAAAGACAAGCTTACTTCAGCGCCAGTCCTTGCGCTACCAAAGCCGGGTGTAGAGTACCTAGTTTACACCGATGCGTCCTTACGGGGACTTGGGGGAGTACTTCAGCAGGAGGAGAAGGCTATAGATTTTGCTTCCCGCAAGCTTAAGCCGCATGAGAAGAATTACCCCACCCACGACCTGGAGTTAGCAGCGGTCGTCTTTGCTTTGAGGATATGGAGGAACTATTTATTGGGGGATAAATTCCGTTCGTTCACATACCATAAGTCACTGCAGTACCTGTTCACTCAGCGAGAGCTGAATATGCGTCAGCGCAGATGGTTAGAGTTTGTTAAAGACTACCAGTTTGATATACAGTATCATCCGGGGAAGGCCAACGTAGTTGCATATGCGTTGAGCCGTAGACCGGTAGACGATGTAGCGGACGTCTGGAAAGCAAAATAGAAGGAGTTGGGTCACCAGGACGCAGTGGCACGTTCTTTCATATCCGTGAAGTCAGTCACCCCCGGGATTATTACGAGGGTGATACAGGCACAGACCACAGACCCATTTTGCCAGGAGCAGATTGTGCGACTTCTAGCCGAGGGTGCTGAGTCCTATTCTATTAGTTCTGATGGAGGTTTACGGTTTAATGGGAGATTGGTAGTTCCAGAAGGAGCAGAATTACGTCATGCAGTGATGACTCATTCTCATGGGTCCCGATTTACAGTACATCCGGGAGGAGATAAGATGTACCAGGATATGAGGCGACAATACTGGTGGAGTGGGATGAAGAAGGACATCGCAGAGTTCGTGTCCAAGTGTTCTACCTGCCAGCTGGTGAAGGTGGACCATCAGAAACCGTCAGGATTGCTTCAGCCATTGGAAGTACCCGCGTGGAAGTGGGAGAGTATTTCCATGGATTTCATTACAGGGTTGCCTACATCACAGTGGGGCCACGATTCTATCTGGGTGATTGTAGACCGTTTGACCAAGGTGGCTCATTTTCTGTCGGTGCGGACAGATTATACCATGGGTTAGTATGCTCAATTGTTCATCGCGGATATTGTCAGATTACACGGGGTGCCCCTGAATATTGTGTCAGATAGAGACAAGATCTTTGTGTCACGTTTCTAGGAAAGTTTTCAGGAGGCTATGGGTACTGAGTTGAGGTTGAGTTCAGCTTACCACCCACAGACAGATGGACAGACATAGCGTACTAATCAGATGTTAGAGGATATGCTACGCATGTGTGTTCTCGATTTTGGAGGAGGTTGGGAGCCACATCTTCCACTGGTAGAGTTTGCTTATAATAACTCTTATCAGTTTACGATTGGTATGGCTCCATTTAGGCTTTGTATGGTAGGCCTTGTCGTTCTCCAACTTGTTGGCTCGAGGTGGGGGACAACAAGTTGCTAGGACCAGAAGTGATTCAGGAGACCTCCGCGAGGATTGAGATAATCAGGAGTCGTATTCGGGTAGCCCAGGACATGCAGAAGAGCTACGCCGATGCGAAATGGTTCTTCCGAGAGTTTAATGTGGGAGATCAAGTGTTATTGGGTGTATCTCCTATGAAGGGAGTGATGAGGTTCGGGAAGAAGGGGAAGTTGGCTCCAAGGTACGTGGGACCATTTTCCATCATCGAGAGGATTGGACCGGTTGCATACAGGTTGGGATTCCAGAACATTTACATCGCATCCACGATGTATTCCACATCTCGTCGTTGAGACGATATCTTCGGGATGATATGGCCTATACTCACATTGCGATAGATGAGATCGACTTACAGCCTGATAGCTCTTACGAGGAGAGATCAGTGGCTATTCTAGACTATAGTGAGAGGAGATTGAGGTAAAAAATAGTTCCACTTGTGCGAGTCCAGTGGGAGCATCATAATGTGGAGGAATCCACTTGGGAGCGTGAGGCAGATATACGAGAGAGATATCCAGAGTTATTTTTACCAGGTATGCCTTATTTTCCGAATTTTGGGATGAAATTCTGTTATTAGGGGGGGAGTATGTAATACCCCGTATTTTTATGCTATATTAATTTGGGGATTTATTAAATTTAATGTGAATGATTTATTTAATAAAAATCCGGAAATTAATTATGTTATAATTATTAACGTGACTAGAGTTAGTAATTATGGGAAATTGGTTGAATATTACTTATGAGCAAAGTAATATATTATATTGATTATATTGAATGTCATGAGTGAATTAAATGACGATTTCAAAAATTTAAGTCGAAACGTACTCGTGTCACGTCGGGACTAATTTGGTTAAATAAAAAGTGAATATTTTATAAGTTGTCCGTATGGTCGTTTTGAGTGCGCCAACGCGTCCGGTAGGGTCGAGATAGTCAGAAAAGTGTACCCGAGGGTGTAGTTTGGGTCTCCGGGCATTTTTAGGCCTAATTAGTACCCCGGGAGGGCATTTTAGTCATTTTACATAATTGGGTAATTAAACCCACGAATTTTAGCAACCTATATCAGCCAACTAGGTTAGTCTTTTAGGGTTAGAATATCCAGAAATCAAGTGACGGCCATTGGAGAAGAGAGGAGAGAGCTCCAAGGCAATTCAAGGCCAAGAAGCCACCGGTTTGCACCGCCGCCACCACCATCGCGTAGATCGCGAGACGAGGAACGCAGCCATACCAAAATCAGCCATGAATCAGAATACCAAAAATCCCAGGCAATTATTTTACTTGCGTATTTTCATTAATGCAATCTTCATATTAGTCTAGGATTGTTTAGAGATCGAAACTATGGAAGAAAACTCAATTTGTGTTAGGATAATGCATGTAGTTTTGATTATATGGAAATTCTGGAACCCTTGCCATGTAGAGGAATATAACCCACGAAATTTTGATGATATATTAGAAGGAATTTCTGGTAAAAATAGATTAGAACCTAAACTCTAGGGTTCTTGATGATTAGATGGGATTTTGAATTAATTATCCATGTTTAATGATAGTTATACACATGCTTTACGTTATAAACACCTGGTATAATGTTATAATGATGATAGTAGGATTTTTGGGACGATTGGAATGGAAAAACATAGTTTTGGATGAAGAAGTTTAGTGAAACCCGTAACTGCATTCTGCAGAATTTTGCCCAGATCTGCTTGATCGATCGATCGAGCCTAGAACTTCGATCGATCGAGCCCCAAGCTTCGATCGATCGACCCCTCCTGGCAGACTCCTAATTCCCTCTTTAAATGAGTTAAATTCAAATTGTCGTGATATAATTCTTGGGCATTCTTGATAAAATGATTTGGGAGACATTGAGGGCCAGTAGGGCATATGAATAAATGTTGGGACCTTTAATCTTCAACGAGAATGGTATTTATGGGACATTTACTTTAGGGTTGGTGAATTTATAAATTTAAAGGGTGAGGTGCGTAAGAGAGTTACGTTGTAACCTAATAAAGACACTTACTGAATTTCAGATTTGTGAGGATATAGTCCACGAGTGTCAGGTAATGAGTGAGAAAACCCTTCGAGTTAAGGTTAGGAACAAAACCTTATACGTAATTCTATAAATGTGAAATTAAGGATGATTGGTATAATTATGGGTGTCGAGAAGAACCTATATTAATATGATAAAGTGGTATCTTTATATGATTGTGTGTACATATATTATACTTGTGAAAATCATGCCCACGCTACTTGCTATCCCTGAGGTTTTCGCGCTGGGACAAGTCTTATCTCGATGGGACCTTTATGGGGGATATTGACTTGTACCCTAGAAGATAGATATCCTTGGTACAGGCTATCGACGTGATAGTTCAGACGGTCCTAAGAGACGCAGGCACGTGCCATCCTCTTAGAGACTTGGAATCTATTCTTCGCCTCAATATTGTTTGTGTATTCATGTTAGTACAATTCGAGAGTGATTCCGATTGTATTCCCCTTAATAAGAGTGATATGGGGTTCTGGATAATAGAGTATGCACGCACCATAATTTAGTTGGGGTGCTGTTATAATATATATTATACGAGTAGTTAATATATATATGAAATTTTGAAATCTGGAACTACCTACTGTGATTTGATAAGTAGGACATGGTTAATGACTCTTATAGTAAATACTTGTTTGTGAAAAATAATATGTCACTGAGGAACTTTATAAATTAATAAAAGCTAAAACGAGAGTTGTACTGCTAATTGGAAGCATTCTTTTTAAACAAAAATATCGTTCGGTTTTGAAATCTTACTAGTAAGAAGATACGCTAAATTATTGGGAAGGTTAGTATAATAAAATGATAAGATAAACCGTTGGGAAGGTTAGTGCGATAGGTGTGCACATTAGAAGAGAGGTGAGTATTTCTCAAGAGAGTGACGCACTAATATGTTGTTGCATTGGCATGTATCAATTTAAATACTTGCTAAACGTATTTTAAAATCAAACACACTTTCGGGCTTTGACCCGTTTCTGTTTGTCTCTCTCTCTTGTATATATATGTATATATTTCAGTTGCCCAGCCACAGGGGCGTCTTGCTTAGGATATCCCTTGAGAGGAACGTGCTGCAGCTTAGGTGGGAGTTGCAGGTCACTTGCGTAGACGGCTTCTTTTATTGACTCCACTTCTAGCATTCTCATTTATTGGGCACATGTCTCCCTTTCCATTATTTTATTGTTATTGGGACATTTTTATTTCAGTTGTTTCAAGTATTATTCAATGGGATTTATTCAGTTCGGATTTGTGACTTTAGTTTTCATATGTTGACATTCGATTGACGAATGTATTATATTATTTGGTTTACTGTGACGTGATTCTTAATTGTAGAATTATTGTTTTTAAATAAATAAATCTTTTTCTTTAATTAAAATTTGGAAAGTATGTATGAAAATGGTTTTGACACTTAGCTTAATTATTTAGGGTGTTAAATTGGAAAATGTATTTTTATCGACAGTGATGCTGAGAATGAACCAACTGTTTACCTTGATTTAATTTAATAAAGGAGTGATCGCCCGGTATTTAATTAGGCGGGGTGTCACAATTGAGTATAAAACCTGGGTTAACAATGCGGACTAAAATATAATGTTGGGATTTAGCGAATTTCGAGGATGGAATTCCGTTATAAGGGGAGGAGAATGTAATAACACATAATTTTTAGAATAAAATATTACAACAAAAATGAATTTAATGGTTTTCGATTTATTTTGAAAATAAATTTAATTGGTAGGATTTAAAATTTAAGCGAGTAAAACTTTTAATTTAAATAAACTGTTATTCATGATTTTATAAAAATAAAATTCAACTGGACAAAATGGGCTTGCTAGTGAAAAATAAATCACATATAAATAAATTTATAGATGCATGTCGTTTTAACATAATAAAAGGGCTGAGTCAAATAAAAATAATTTGGACGCGGAGACTCGGTTTAGTGTCTTTAATATTTACAAATGGTCCTGGGTCATAAGTATAGGAGTTAGAGAACTTTTGGGCTAGTTGGGTTATGAATTCACGTCCATTAGGGTGTCCAAAAGTTGGGTTTTAGACCCAACTTGGGATTAACCTTTTATTTAGTATTTAAATAGGAGTAAACCTCTCTTCCACTAATCCAAATTATAAATGTTTCCCCCCAGGTTATCTAGATAGGGATATCAGGATTGTTGTTGTACGAGCCTTGCGATCTTTCGTTCTTAGCAGCCTTCCAAATTATTGACTCTAGCTTAGGTATTTTTCTTCTAGAGTTCAGTTATTTTATTTTGGAAACATTTATAAGGGAGTAAGCCCGAGATTTTTTTTACATTATGCTGGAGTTGTGATATTTACTTACTATTGGATTTATTATTTAGTTGGTGTTGGTTTGAGTTTAATTATTGTCAGCGAAATATTCATAAATTTTAAAGTATCGGCCATTTAAAATAACAATATTTTTATTACGTTGTGATGAGAATGGTATTAATTTATTGGTAAGCCCCATCTTCGGCGTATTATGTCTGGCCCGCTTTTATGTGAGAAAATGGGGGTTGTTACTGTTGGTATCAGATCACACTTCTAGTGTCCTTAGGATCTATTTTTGAGCTCGTTACGTTCTATTTTGCATTCTTTGATGTAGAGCCCTTTGTTTAGGAATCATTTTACTATTTATGGTCAATTACTAATGCGAATCTTGTTTGCTTTCAGATGGGAAACGGACATAAGGGAAGATCGAGGTGAGTAGTTCCACCGGTTAAGGAGGAGGAGGCTCACCCGGAGCCACCATAGGCCCAACAGGTCCCACAACTTATTACCCATGTTGAGATAGCCACCATCGTGTCTCAGGCGATCTCTACGGCTATGGAAGCCATGCTTCAACATTTTCCACCGCCATAGGCACTTTAGTATCCTCCACCACAGTAGGTGGCTATACTAGCACAGGCACCAGGTTACATGTGGGACAGAGTGAGGGAGGCCTTTACTAAAGGCCAATCACTGGAGTTTGCAGGCAGCTTAGATATTTTAATGGAAGAGAGATATTCAAGAACATTTAAGGATGGTAGAGTGATCACCCATACAGAAATAGATATTAGCATCATTTTCATTGGCGGGGGTCGCAATTCAATGGTGGTAAGCGATTAAGACAGTTGTCGAGAGGGACAATCTTACCATATATTAGCTTTGGGAGAGATTTGAGGGGAAGTACTATCCTCGGGCAATGCAATTAGAGATGCAGAAGAAGTTCATGGACCTTAAGCCGAGGTGTCTTACTGTGACAGAATACGAGGAAGAGTTTTCCTCTTTTTCCTAATTTGCTAAGGAGGATGTGAGTATAGAGAAGAGAAAGATAAAGAAGTTTGTGTCAAGGACAACCTGACACATCAGACAGTTACAGTTAGGGAATATGGATTTCACTACATATAACCAAGTAGTGAATGTTGCTATACTACATTTCCTAGGATTATAGGGCATTTCAGAAAGATAAGGGGGAGAAGAGACATCGCTCCGAGATGTCCAACAAGCAGCATAGGGTGAAAGGGAGTAACAGTCAGGAGGCCTAGAAATTTTGGGTACCTCAACCTTGAGAGACGCACAAGAGATCTAGGGGTTTCGATAATGGGAACATACAAGGATAGGCCAGTAGGTTCAACAACATAGAGACCACTAGGGCCAAGGGCATGAAAATCAGGGCCAACAAGGTCTACAACCAGACAGGCACCAGTTTTAGGGAAATTGCTTTGTTATTGGTGAGAATGGACACTTTTCCAATAGGTGACCTCAAGGAAATCGAGTGGCATAAGAGTTAGGGGGACAACGGGGACACCAGGCACCCCAGGGGGAGTGCCGACCACTATAGGTACAACCAGTGGAGATAGTGCTAGCCACATTAGCGCTACCATCTCCACCTCAGGGACGGCATTTGGAGCTGCAGTACGATGTGTGTATCACCTCGCATTAGGAGAGAGACCAGCACCAGCATATACAGTGATGGTATGATCCCTAATTCTTTTATTTTTTAGGACATGCTTAGTTTAGTACAAGTGCACAGTTATCCTTAGTAGATGATATCTCATTTGCACATTGGGGAGGTTAGACTCCATTTTATTTAAACGCTTTATATTATCTCAACTGCGAATTGAGGGACAGGCACCTAAAATGCCTCATATGTAAGGGTATGAGAATTTACCGCTGGAGAACTTAAACCCTAAGGTTTGCATTAATTTTTACGAAAATAATTAAAATTAATAGTGGAATGTGGGGTAACTCATTGGCATTGAATCTCTATTTTCACGGCGAAATGTACTAAAGGACATTGTGACATTTTGAGTTTAAACATGGTTAAATAGGTGGCTATAGGACCTGGAGAACCTTATAAATTTTATTGAGCACATTATAGACATAGGTCCTGGGTTGACGGATCTCAGTGACCGATAATACTATATAGTAGTGTATCGAGATGGTTCCTTATTTGGATTTCGCTTGCGAGACATCCCACACATGAAAGTAGCAAATGTCGGGAGCAGGGAGATGATAGACCCTAGGGCATTTTGGATTATTGATTTTTATATAATTAAATGGGTAAACTTATTGGGATTTAGTGTATCCCTTTGGTGATATAAGATTTTAATTGAGAATTGGCAAAAGTTACAATTTACATTACTACTGGACACACTTAATTTATTTCCATTTTTATCTTGGGACGATGCATCTCAATAACTGACGTATAGTAATATATCGAGACGATTCCTTATTTGGATTTCGCTTGCGAGACGTCCCCCACACGAAATTGGCAAAAGTCGAGAGTTGAGAGAAGTCGGATACTATGATCATTATTTCCTTTCTCATGTACATATATGGTGGTATACTTGGTGTATGGATATGCTTGGTAAAAGTGTACAAATTAGATGTATATGTTCCATCCATCTTTGTTAGTTTTATGTGTGTGTACATATAATGTGGAAAATATATGACCACCCCAGTCATGTTATGATAGGTTATGGGTGAGACTTTTCTTTTATCACATGGGATATAGGTATGGACTAATTGTGTATAAAACTTAGGTTAATAATTCGGACTAAAACATAAGGTTGGGCTTTAGAAAATTTTGAGGATGTAATTCCGTTATAAGGGGAGGAGGATGTAATACCCCATAATTTTTAAAATAAAATATCATGATATAAAGGAATTTAATGGTTTCGAATTTATTTGGAGCATAAATTTAATGGGGAGGATTTACAATTTAAGTGAGTAAAAGTTTCAATTTAAATAAACACTTATTCATGATTCTATAAAAATAAAACTTAATTGGACACAATGAACTTGCTAGTGAGAAATAAATCACACATAAATAAATTTTTTGGCGCGTGTCATTTTAACATAATAAAAGGGCTAAGTGAAATAAAAATAATTGGGATGTGAAGACTCGGTTTAGTATTTTCAATATTTAAAAATGGTCCCGGGTCATAAGTATATGAGTTGGAGAACTATTGGGCTAGTTGGGTTACGGACTCGGGTCCATTAGGGGGTCCAAAAGTTGGGTTTTACGCCTAACTCGGGATTAACCTTTTATTTAGTGTTTAAGTGGGGGTAAACCACTCCCCCAATATCATTCCACAAAACCTAAAATAACAGTTACGGGAGAGTAAAGGAGAAATACCAAAAGAGGGGAAAAAGGCAAGTAACCAAAGAAGAAATCAAGGGCTTTTCTTGTACAATTTTAAGGCAAGAATTTTCTTGCTTAATTTATGCTTTCCAATATATTTCTTGATGCATATAATTATTCCCTTAAATTTCTAGGATTTAAGTTTGAATATGTTGGATTTGATGATGAACAACACATGTAGAGGACTAATTTATATATAGTATTTCTCCCAGAAATTATGTATCGAAAATCTAAAAAATAATGTTAGATTTCCTTAAGCTACTGATAGTTATTTTGGGATAATTGAATAACCAGTGTAGAGAATGTTTTTGGAAAATTGTGGAATGAATTTTATGTAGATTCCATGATATATAATCCTTTACCGAGAATTAAATGATAGTTAGTAGTTTGGAAAATATATGACTCGATTATGTATTGAACGTACATGAAATTATGGTTTATTTGTGGGATTTGGAAGTTAGTCTGCATACATATTCCAGGGTTTCGTAGGAACAAAAACATGGGTTTAGAAACTGCTAGTGAGAATAACAGGTAAGGGAAGAAGGGCGAGGAAAATGACGACAGGTCGTTCAAACGAGGTTGGACCTCATTCGAGCGACATACTATGTCGAGCGAACGAGCCCACTCTCGTACGAGCGACGCCATGGGATTTTCGAGTCCACGCGCCTACGAATGGGTTTCCTTGCTGGGATTGGTTTTCGGCTACATGGGTTTTCTGAAAAGGGGAAATTTACATGAAAAAATGTTAAAAGTTTTATACCCTCATTTAATTAAAAATAATTACAAATAACTAGATGTTAAGTAATTATTTTATAGGACGAAATTTAATAATTTTTTAGACGATGAATTATTAATTAATGAAATATTATTGATTTTAGGTTTGACTTTCTTGGTAATTATGATGTAATTACCTATACATATTATATGGGATAATAATACGTATTATTATATATTTGTGTGGACATACCTGTTATACCCCGCATTTTTCTTAAATAATTAGTGAAATATTATTTTGGAATAAATAAGTAATTTTGGAAATTTAACCTAAATAAATATTATTATTCAAAAATGTTAAGTGGAAACTTGTTATTTAGTATGCTTGTGTGTATATTTCATTTTATACTTTGTTATGTCATTTGCATATAATAAGAGAAAAATATTTAATTTATGTGCGACACATACTACAAATATATATTATTGACAAATTATTCGAAACATATTATGGGACTCATATGGACTTGTTTAAATGAATTAAACCTTTAAAAATAGTTTTGGGTCAGTAGTATATAGGCTGGGTAACTTTTGGGCTTAATGGATAATGGATTCGGGTCACTTTGGGGGTCCAAAACTTGAGCCTTTGACCAAAAACAGAATTTGCACTAATTGAGTCGTTAAGTGGGGGTAAACCACTTACCCAATATCATAAATTAAAACCTAATGTAGCATCCATGGGAGAGTGAAGAGAGAAGCACCAAAGAAGGGGGAAATAGGAAGAACAAAGGGGAAATCTAAAGCTTTCAAGGGTTTCTCCTCTACAAAAATTAAATGCAAGAATTTTCTTAGATAATCTATGTTTCTAATTTATTTCTCAATGCATAAATTGTATTCCCTTAAGATTTCTGAAATTTTGGGCTTGATTCAGTTAATTGTATGATGAATAGCCACATGTAGAGGAATGATATATCAGATTTGATGATGATATCCATGTAGAGGGATGATTCAATTATAGATTTGATTTCTAAAAATTAGGTATCCACTAATTTAATTTTAGGTGTTAGATTCCCTTAAGGTACTGATAATTATTTGGGAAGACGTGAGTAACAATGGAGATATTGCTATTATTAATTTTACAGAGTGAATTCTGTATATAAGAATCATATATAGATTCCTTTCTCCACAAAATACATTTTTATAAATGATGGAAATAAGCCCAAACATCGAAATCCTTAACAAATAACAATTAAACATTAGTGTTGTGAAATTCAGGGATGCAAAGGTTAATTTTTGGGTTTAGAAACTGTTCTGGTGTAATACCCCGTATTTTTGTGATATTTATTTTATGGGATTAATTAGATTAAATGCGTATTAAATTAGAAATTAATCCGGATTAAAAATACTAGCGAGATGCGAGTTGGTATTTGATTATATGTGCATATATGATTATATATGAATTTTGAATTATGAAATTTGTCGTGAGATTGAAATACAGCAATTTGGAAATTTTGCTGAGACGCGTGTGACAGTCGCGTCATGGTATATAATTATGATAATTAAAAAGTGAATTTTATTTATATTATAAATATGGTCGTTTTGAGTGCGCCAACGCGTCTGGAAGGGTCGAAATAGTCAAAAAACACTAGCCGGGGGATTGGTTTGGGTCCCGGGGTATTTCTAGGCCATAACGGCAACGTATAAGGGTAGTTTGGTAATTTTGAATTTTGGGGAATTAAAAGCTACGAAAATTGGGAATTATTATCTGATTTGTCAATAACCCACTAAGCCCACTAATACCCAAATAGGCTACGGAAGTTATTGAAACTTGTTCCAAAAGAATTTCTAAAAACACAAACCCTAGCCACCATTAACTTTGGAGAAGAAAGCTTGTAGAGAGAGAGGAGAGGAGAAATCTGCAGAGGAGAGAGATCCATTCATCAAATTCGTCATCAAATCAGAGATTCCAATAAGGCAAGTGATTTAATTTCATTTTTATAGAGAATGTTTCTTCCATGTGTAGGAATTGATAAAAATCTGATTTGTTCTTGGGAGTTAAAGGAAAAACCCATGTAAATTGGAAATAGAAAGTACATTTTGATGAGGAAATTGCATGTAGATTGGTGTGTAATGATTATTCTGATGATATTACAATTAGTAGGAAACCAAAAACGGATTTAATTCAGTTCTTTGATGATTCATAAATTCTAGGGTTCATAATTTTAAAATTGGGGAAAAATATGTAGAGATTTGATATTTGAATGATGTTAGGATGAATTAATACCCCCAAACATGTCAATATGTGAACTAAGTATGTTTAGGGACGATTAGAGACCTTAAAAAAATTGTTAGATTGAGGTTTGGATGAGATTTGGGGAGTAGAGAAGTTGGAAAAATGAAAATAAGAAATCTAGGCTCGAATCTGGTCGCTTGTTAGAAGACCTGCCAAGGTCGTTCGAACGACCTCGTTCGAACGAGCTTCTAACTAGTTGACCATTGACTTCTAATGAGGGTGAAGTTCATTCGAACGAGATCTCGTTAGAAAGCCCACTTCGTTCGAACGAGATCTCGTTAGAAGACTCAGTTCGTTCGAACGAAGTCTCGTTCGAATAGCCTCGTTCGAACGAGACTTCGGACGAGTTGACAGTTTAGGCTTTTTAGCCTGTTTTGATCCCGAGTGCCCCGTAACCTTGTGTATAGGTAGAGATAGCCTTTCCTTGATGAGTAATTGATATATTTGGGATGTTTGGGATCTAATGAGGAGTCAAACCTAGAAGTGTAGTTTGAACCTAAGGGAAAATATGAAGTAGGATGTGAGTGTCTATTACGATGTGAGCTATTGACGGCCTAATTAATTATATAAATGGTGTAGTATTATATGTCAGTACGAGAAGAGATATGTACCTATATATTATGGTGATTACTAAGACGTGTGCATACTTAGTATATGTATTGATTTTATGTGTATGACATACCTACCATACTTGCTATCACGGGAGGTTTGCATTCGCTTAGGGCCCTCTAATCCTTCTGTTGCCCGGATTTAGACTGGTTACCTCGATGAACATAGGTCAGAGAAGGACTTATTGGGATGTTAATAAGTCTGCTGATTGTGGGAGCGCAGGTATGTGCGTGACCCATGTGATGTGACTGTGTTCGCCTCCATTATTTGTGATGTTGTTATCTGAACGATTCCTGAGAGATTCGGAATGCGTGATCCTTATGTACGTGATGTACCGGGATGGATAGCAGAGTATGTGTGCACCGCAGCTTAGTCTCGGGGTGCTTGTATTGTATATTTATGATGTGAATAATATACACTTAATTAATGGGAACTTTCATGTTAACATTTTCAAAATGTTTTACACTTTCGGGCTCTGACCCATTTGCTTTCAAATCTATTTTTGTAAAAACCATTTTAGGTGCGCAGCCACAAGGACACCATGCATAGGATTCTCATTCAGGTGGCGAGCTGTAGCTGATTGTGGAAGTTACAGGACTTTGCTTGTAGACGCTTCATCTATCTTGACTCGATATTCATCAGTTATCAGTTGTAGGGCATGTCGCCCATTTCTTTTAGAGATATTTCATTTATTTCATTTATTCAGACTTTTGGCATGTAATTATTCAGGATTCAGACATGTAGTATTATTTTTCAGTTGTGGGATTGTTGTGAGGAGTTTTCCTCCGGTTTATATTTATGTTGTTGGTTATTCATTACTCGATTAAAGTGAATGGTTATTATTCTTTCATTATTCTTTTACTGCATGTTAATCTGATTTAACTTATAATTTGGCACTTGCTTTTAAATACTAGGTGGTTAGTAATTATTAAAATGTTTTCGACAGTGATGCTATTAACTGAACCAACTTGGCATTTTGAATTAATCTAATAAAGGAGTAGCTACCCGGTATTTAATTAGTCGGGGTGTCACAGGTGGTATCAGAGCATCAGGTTCTAGTGTCCTTTAGGATCTGAACGGCTTATTATGTTTTCCGCTGAGCTTCCTTTGATGTAGAGCCCTATACTTTAGGATTGTTGTATTCTTTTGTATATGCTACGTTCTTCAGCTATTTTAAGTTTATAACTGCGAACTTATAAACTTCATTCTTATTTCAGATGCCTCCACGACGTGCACGAAGGGTTCCCAGGGATGCGACGCCAGAACCACAGCCCGCACCAGTTCAGGGCACTATGAATGCCTCCGAGGTTGCAGCCATTGTGGCCCAGGCGGTAAATGCCGCACTAACAGTAGTTCAGCAGACACCAGCTCAGGCGCCAGTAGCCGCGCCAGTTCAGGCACATGCATTCCCGTCTGCTTGGGAATGTGTACGTGATGCTTTTCAGAAAGTACACCCTTCGGAGTTCGCAGGTAGCTCCGATGTGGTAGTTTCGAGTCAGTGGAGGAAGGACATCCAGCGACACCTGAGGATGTATGAGTGCACAGTTGTCCAGAAGCAGATACTAGCGACCTTTAAGCTAGTAGGGTCTGCACTGCAGTGGTGGGAGTCTATTACCACCGTAGAGGAGAGGGATACTCTCACTATTCAGGAGTTCTGGGTGCGGTTCGACCGCAAGTACTTTCCGTCAGCTGTTCACACGAAAATGAGGAGGAAGTTGATGAGCCTTCGATAGGAGGGTAAGACTGTGGCCGAGTATGAGGCCGAATTCACTGATCTTCTGAACATTGTTCCGGATGAGATACCGACGGAGGAAAAGAAGATTCAGAAATTTACAAACGGGTTGACATGGAGGATCCGTCAGCACTTGTTAGGGAACCTCTCGTTAGCCACTTATTCTGATGTGGTTAACGCTGCATTGCTCCATTGCCAGGATCACCGCTTTCACATGGCTGAGGGCAAACGATCGGGAGAGTCTAGACATCAGGGCAGGACTGGAGGAAATGGTCCCAGTGGGGCATAATATGTTCAGGGGCAGAGGCAGGGCGATCAGGGTACCCAGCAGGGGGATCACAAGAGGTTCAGGTCAGGAAATTTCAGGCACGGACAGGGAGGTTTCCGACAGGGCCATCAGGGTCCGAACGGCCATCAGCATCAGCAGGGTCAGAATGGTTAACATCAGTTTCAGCAGGGCCAGTGGAGGAACGGTAACGTCCACCAGGGCCGGGGGAAGTAGGGACAGAGAGGGGGGAACTTCCCGGGGAAGTGTTTCGTTTGTGGCAAGACTGGCCATAAACTCCAGGACTCTCCTGATAAGGGCAAGGCCCCGCAACAGCAACAGGGTACTCGACATGAGCCACAGAAGCCACTTTTTCCACCAGCTCTTCCAGCCATTCCAGCAGTTCCTATGCAGCAGGGACAGTTACAGTATGGACGTGTCTATAACGTCCACCAGGCAGCAGCTCCGCAGGCACCACCCGCGATTGAGGGTATGTTTCCTATCCATGGTACTATGGGTCGGGTTTTGTTTGATACGGGGGCAACACATTGCTTTATAGCTATACATTTTGCGAACGCCTTAGGGTTGTTAGCTACGGAAGAGAGCACAATGACGTGTGTAGACTCACCATTTGGGAGTGGGTCACTTATTTTCTTTATATGCCGGGGAGTGGGGGTAGAGATTGGTAGTCTGGTATTACCTGCAGATATGTTGGTATTAGATATGCATGTTCACGATGTGATTATCGGTATGGATTGGCTCGCTGATTATAGAGCCATGATTGATTGCTTCGGTGGGAGCATTATTTTTGCCATTCCAGGGCAAGAGATGTTTGTAGTGGCGATGCCTCGCCCAGAGGGAGGCTCGACCGCTCATTTGTATTACATAGAGGAGGATACCTCTAAGGAGGTTGTGATTCCTTTAGATTCGATCCCAGTTGTCAGGGAGTATTCTGATGTGTTTCAGGAGATACCAAGCCTACCCCCCAGTCGAGAGATAGACTTTGTTATAGACTTATTACCAGGTACGAGACCTATAGCACGCGCACCGTACCGTATGGCTCCAGCTGAGATGAGGGAGTTGCGGGATCAGATTGAGCAGTTGTTGGGTCAGGGGTTTATACGGAGGAGTACTTCACCGTGGGGTGTCCCTGTGTTGTTCGTGAAGAAGAGAGATGGTTCACTGAGATTGTGTGTGGACTACCGAGAGTTGAATAAGGTCACGATACGGAATAAGTATCCGTTGCCTCGAATCGATGACTTATTCGACCAGTTGAGAGGAGCTTCTTTCTTCTCGAAGATTGATTTGAGATCGGGATACCATCAGTTGCGTATCAGGGAGGAGGATGTCTCGAAGACTGCGTTCTTGTCGAGATATGGTTCTTACGAGTTTCGGGTTATGCCTTTTGGTTTGACCAATGCTCCAGCAGTGTTTATGGGCTTGATGAATAGAGTGTTTAGGGATTTCCTAGATCAGTTTGTCATTATCTTCATCGATGATATTCTGGTTTACTCCCAGACAGAGGAGGAGCACGCCGAGCATTTGAGGCAAGTTTTGCAGACACTACGTCAGAACGAGTTGTGTGCAAAATATGAGAAATGCGGGTTTTGGCTGAAGGAGGTCCAATTTTTGGGACATATCATTTCCGATCGGGGAACATCTGTTGACCCGGGGAAGGTATCCGCGGTGAGGGAGTGGGGACAGCCCACGACACCGACAGAGATTCGTAGTTTTTTGGGCCTAGCAGGATACTACAGGAGGTTCATTCGGAGATTCTCGAAGATAGCAGGTCCTTTGACACATCTGACTCGTAAGGGTGTGCCATTCATCTGGAGTGATGCCTGTCAGTTGGCATTCGATGAATTGAAGGATAAGTTGACCTCAGCACCTGTGTTAGCATTGCCGAGACCGGGAGTTGAGTATTTAGTTTACACCGATGCGTCCTTTCAAGGACTTGGAGGTGTATTACAGCAGGAGAGTCAGGCCATTGCTTATGCATCCCGTAAGCTAAAGCCCCACGAGAAGAATTACCCCACTCATGACTTGGAGTTGGCGGCAGTTGTATTTGCCCTATGGATTTGGAGACATTATCTGTTGGGGGAGAAGTTTCGATTGTTCACGGACCACAAGTCCCTACAGTACCTATTCACGCAAAAGGAGTTGAATATGCGGCAGCGGAGGTGGCATGAGTTTGTAAAGGACTATCAGTTTGATATCCAGTACCACCCGGGGAAGGCTAACGTGGTAGCAGACGCGTTGAGCCGTAGGCCAGTAGATGAGGTGGCAGAAGTGTGGAAGGCCAAGTGGAAGGAGTTGGGACACCAGGATGCAGTGGCCCGATCGTTCATGTCTGTGATGACCGTTACACCACAGATTGTCACGAAGGTAGTAAGGGCACAGGCAAATGACTCGTTCTGTCAGGAGCTGATAGTTCAATTATTAGCAGAGGGAGCTGATTCCTATACCGTTAGCTCAGACGGGAGACTACGCTTCAATGGGAGATTGGTAGTTCCGGAAGGGGAGGAATTGCGGCATGAGGTGATGGCAGAGTTGCACGGCTCACGGTTCGCGGTACATCCCGGTGGGGACAAAATGTACCAAGACATGAGACGATAATATTGGTGGAGCGGGATGAAGAGAGATATTGCCGAGTTTGTCTCTAAATGCGCCACTTGTCAGCTGGTAAAAGTGGATCATCAGAGACCGGTAGGACTGCTACAGCCGTTGGAGGTCCCGATGTGGATGTGGGAGAGCATATCCATGGACTTTATCACGGGGTTGCCTACGTCACAGAGAGGTCACGACTCCATTTGGGTGGTTGTGGACAGGTTGACCAAAGTTGCTCATTTTCTACCTGTAAGGACGGACTACACTGCGGGACAGTATGCCCAGCTCTTTATTTCAGAGATAGTGAGACTTCACGGTGTGCCCCTAAATATCGTGTCTGACCGAGACAAGATATTTGTTTCACGATTTTGGGAGAGTTTTCAGGAGGTCATGGGCACAGAACTGCGATTGAGTACGGTGTATCACCCGCAGACCGATGGGCAAAATGAGCGTACAAACCAGATGTTGGAGGACATGCTACGTATGAGTATCATTGACTTTGGGGGTGGATGGGAGAAGTATCTTCCACTGGTGGAGTTTGCTTACAACAACTCCCACCAGTTCACCATTGGCATGGCTCCATTTAAGGCATTGTACGGTAGACTTTGTCGTTCCCCAGCATGTTGGTTGGAGGTGGGGAACAACAAACTACTTGGGCCGGAAGTGATTCAGGATACTTCGGCGAGGATAGAATTGATTCGGAGTCGCATTCGGGTAGCTCAGGATCGGCAGAAGAGCTATGCTGATGCGAAGAGGTTCTTCAGGGAGTTCCAAGTGGGGGACCAGGTTTTGCTCAGAGTATCTCCTATGAAGGGGATTATGCGTTTCGGGAAGAAAGGGAAGTTGGCACCGAGATATGTGGGACCATTTCCTATTAATGAGCGGATTGGACCGGTTGCGTATTGGCTTGGATTACCGGATCATTTGCATCGGATTCACGATGTGTTTCATATTTCCTAGCTAAGGAAATATCTTCGAGACGATTTGGTTCATTCTCACATTGCTTTGGAGGACATCGATCTCCAGCCTGATAGCTCCTACGAGGAGGGGCCGATTGCTATTTTGGACCGAAGTGAGAGGAAACTGCGGTCAAAGATATTTCCGTTAGTGCGTGTTCAGTGGCGACATCATAATGTCGAGGAGTCCACATGGGAGCGCGAGGATGAGATGCGCGAACGTTATCCAGAGTTGTTCTTACCAGGTACTTTCACGTTCCGAATTTCGGGACGAAATTCAGTTATTAGGGGGAAATATGTAATACCCCGTATTTTTGTGATATTTATTTTATGGTATTAATTAGATTAAATGCGTATTAAATTACAAATTAATCCAGATTAAAAATACTAGCGAGATGCGAGTTGGTATTTGATTATAAGTGCAAATATGATTATATATGAATTTTGAATTATGAAATTTGTCGTGAGATTGAAATACGGCAATTTGGAAATTTTGCTGAGACGCGTGTGACAGTCGCGTCATGGTATATAATTATGATAATTAAAAAGTGAATTTTATTTCTATTATACGTATGGTCGTTTTGAGTGCGCCAACGCGTCCGGAAGGGTCGAAATAGTCAGAAAACACTAGCCGGGGGTTTGGTTTGGGTCCCGGGGTATTTCTAGGCCATAACGGCAACGTATAAGGGTAGTTTGGTAATTTTGAATTTTGGGGAATTAAAAGCTACGAAAATTGGGAATTATTATCTGATTTGTCAATAACCCACTAAGCCCACTAATACCCAAATAGGCTACGGAAGTTATTGAAACTTGTTCCAAAAGAATTTCTAAAAACACAAACCCTAGCCACCATTAACTTTGGAGAAGAAAGCTTGTAGAGAGAGAGGAGAGGAGAAATCTGCAGAGGAGAGAGATCCATTCATGAAATTCGTCATCAAATCAGAGATTCCAATAAGGCAAGTGATTTAATTTCGTTTTTATAGAGAATGTTTCTTCCATGTGTAGGAATTGATAAAAGTCTGATTTGTTCTTGGGAGTTAAAGGAAAAACCCATGTAAATTGGAAATAGAAAGTACATTTTGATGAGGAAATTGCATGTAGATTGGTGTGTAATGATTATTCTGATGATATTACAATTAGTAGGAAACCAAAAACGGATTTAATTCAGTTCTTTGATGATTCATAAATTCTAGGGTTCATAATTTTAAAATTGGGGAAAAATATGTCGAGATTTGATATTTGAATGATGTTAGGATGAATTAATACCCCCAAACATGTCAATATGTGAACTAAGTATGTTTAGGGACGATTAGAGACCTTAAAAAAATTGTTAGATTGAGGTTTGGATGAGATTTGGGGAGTAGAGAAGTTGGAAAAATGAAAATAAGAAATCTGGGCTCGAATCCGGTCGCTCGTTAGAAGACCTGCCCAGGTCATTCGAACGACCTCGTTCGAACGAGCTTCTAAAGAGTTGACCATTGACTTCTAACGAGGGTGAAGTTCGTTCGAACGAGATCTCGTTAGAAAGCCCACTTCGTTCGAACGAGATCTCGTTAGAAGACTCAGTTCGTTCGAACGAAGTCTCGTTCGAACAGCCTCGTTCGAACGAGACTTCGAACGAGTTGACAGTTTAGGCTTTTTTGTCTGTTTTGATCCCGAGTGCCCCGTAACCTTGTGTATAGGTTGATATAGCCTTTCCTTGATGAGTAATTGATATATTTGGGATGTTTGGGATATAATGAGGAGTCAAACCTAGAAGTGTAGTTTGAACCTAAGGGAAAATATGAAGTAGGATGTGAGTGTCTATTACGATGTGAGCTATTGACGGCTTAATTAATTATATTAACCGGGAACATATAAATGGTGTAGTATTATATGTCAGTACGAGAAGAGATATGTACCTATATATTATAGTGATTACTAAGACGTGTGCATACTTAGTATATGTATTGATTTTATGTGTATGACATACCTACCATACTTGCTATCACGGGAGGTTTGCGTTCGCTTAGGGCCCTCTAATCCTTGTGTTTCCCGGATTTAGACTGGTTACCTCGATGAACATAGGTTAGAGAAGGACTTATTGGGATGTTAATAAGTCTGCTGATCGTGGGAGCGCAGGTATGTGCGTGACCCATGTGATGTGACTGTGTTCGCCTCCATTATTTGTGATGTTGTTATCTGAACGATTCCTGAGAGATTCGGAATGCGTGATCCTTATGTACGTGATGTACCGGGATGGATAGCAGAGTATGTGTGCACCGCAGCTTAGTCTCGGGTTGCTTGTATTGTATATTTATGATGTGAATAATATACACTTAATTAATGGGAACTTTCATGTTAACATTGTGAATAAAATTATGGTATTTTTTGAGAAAACATAACGGCTTAACCGATAGTGAAATGTATTACATATTGCGAATCTGAGTTTAAGTAAAGCCCTCTATTTATTTGATAACGCTAGAATGTATTGTGGGAATCGATTAGTAAGGGGTAGAACTTATTACGGGTTGGTTAGATATGGATGTCTTATAGATGGGTACGGTACGTTAGGAGTGCACATGTAGTCGAGAGGTGAGAATTTCATGTGAGTGCACGTCCTACCATGTATTTTGCATTTGATGTTTTAATGTTATTAAAACACTTGTTGTTTTCAAAATGTTTTACACTTTCGGGCTCTGACCCATTTGCCTTCAAATCTATTTTTGTAAAAACCATTTTAGGTGCCCAGCCACAAGGACACCATGCATGGGATTCTCATTCAGGTGACGAGCTGTAGCTGATTGTGGAAGTTACAGGACTTTGCTTGTAGACGCTTCATCTATCTTGACTCGATATTCATCAGTTATCAGTTGTAGGGCATGTCGCCCATTTCTTTTAGAGATATTTCATTTATTTCATTTATTCAGACTTTTGGCATGTAATTATTCAGGATTCAGACTTGTAGTATTATTTTTCAGTTGTGGGATTGTTGTGAGGAGTTTTCCTCCGGTTTATATTTATGTTGTTGGTTATTCATTACTCGATTATAGTGAATGGTTATTATTCTTTCATTATTCTTTTACTGCATGTTAATCAGATTTAACTTATAATTTGGCACTTGCTTTTAAATACTAGGTGGTTAGTGATTATTAAAATGTTTTCGACAGTGATGCTATTAACTGAACCAACTTGGCATTTTGAATTAATCTAATAAAGGAGTAGCTACCCGGTATTTAATTAGTCGGGGTGTCACAGGTGGTATCAGACCATCAAGTTCTAGTGTCCTTTAGGATCTGAACGGCTTATTATGTTTTCCGCTGAGCTTCCTTTGATGTAGAGCCCTATACTTTAGGACTGTTGTATTCTTTTGTATATGCTACGTTCTTCAGCTATTTTAAGTTTATAACTGCGAACTTATAAACTTCATTCTTATTTCAGATGCCTCCACGACGTGCACGAAGGGTTCCCAGGGATGCGACGCCAGAACCACAGCCCGCACCAGTTCAGGGCACTATGAATGCCTCCGAGGTTGCAGCCATTGTGGCCCAGGCGGTAAATGCCGCACTAACAGTAGTTCAGCAGACACCAGCTCAGGCGCCAGTAGCCGCGCCAGTTCAGGCACATGCATTCCCGTCTGCTTGGGAATGTGTACGTGATGCTTTTCAGAAAGTACACCCTTCGGAGTTCGCAGGTAGCTCCGATGTGGTAGTTTCGAGTCAGTGGAGGAAGGACATCCAGCGACACCTGAGGATGTATGAGTGCACAGTTGTCCAGAAGCAGATACTAGCGACCTTTAAGCTAGTAGGGTCTGCACTGCAGTGGTGGGAGTCTATTACCACCGTAGAGGAGAGGGATACTCTCACTATTCAGGAGTTCTGGGTGCGGTTCGACCGCAAGTACTTTCCGTCAGCTGTTCACACGAAAATGAGGAGGAAGTTGATGAGCCTTCGATAGGAGGGTAAGACTGTGGCCGAGTATGAGGCCGAATTCACTGATCTTCTGAACATTGTTCCGGATGAGATACCGACGGAGGAAAAGAAGATTCAGAAATTTACAGACGGGTTGACATGGAGGATCCGTCAGCACTTGTTAGGGAACCACTCGTTAGCTACTTATTCTGATGTGTTTAACGCTGCATTGCTCCATTGCCAGGATCACCGCTTTCACATGGCTGAGGGAAAACGATCGGGAGAGTCTAGACATCAGGGCAGGACTGGAGGAAATGGTCCCAGTGGGGCATAATATGTTCAGGGGCAGAGGCAGGGCGATCAGGGTACCCAGCAGGGGGATCACAAGAGGTTCAGGTCAGGAAATTTCAGGCACGGACAGGGAGGTTTCCGACAGGGCCATCAGGGTCCGAACGGCCATCAGCATCAGCAGGGTCAGAATGGTTAACATCAGTTTCAGCAGGGCCAGTGGAGGAACGGTAACGTCCACCAGGGCCGGGGGTAGCAGGGACAGAGAGGGGGGAACTTCCCGGGGAAGTGTTTCGTTTGTGGCAAGACTGGCCATAAACTCCGGGACTCTCCTGATAAGGGCAGGGCCCCGCAATAGCAGCAGGGTACTCGACATGAGCCACATAGGCCACTTTTTCCACCAGCCCTCCCAGCTCCAGCCCAGGTGCCAGCTCTTCCAGCCATTCCAGCAGTTCCTGTGCAGCAGGGACAGTTACAGTATGGACGTGTCTATAACGTCCACCAGGCAGCAGCTCCGCAGGCACCACCCGCGATTGAGGGTATGTTTCCTATCCATGGTACTATGGGTCGGGTTTTGTTTGATACGGGGGCAACACATTGCTTTATAGCTATACATTTTGCGAACGCCTTAGGGTTGTTAGCTACGGAAGAGAGCACAGTGACGTGTGTAGACTCACCATTTGGGAGTGGGTCACTTATTTTCTTTATATGCCGGGGAGTGGGGGTAGAGATTGGTAGTCTGGTATTACCTGCAGATATGTTGGTATTAGATATGCATGTTCACGATGTGATTATCGGTATGGATTGGCTCGCTGATTATAGAGCCATGATTGATTGCTTCGGTGGGAGCATTGTTTTTGCCATTCCGGGGCAAAAGATGTTTGTAGTGGCGATGCCTCGCCCAGAGGGAGGCTCGACCGCTCATTTGTATTACATAGAGGAGGATACCTCTAAGGAGGTTGTGATTCCTTTAGATTCGATCCCAGTTGTCAGGGAGTATTCTGATGTGTTTCAGGAGATACCTAGCCTACCCCCCAGTCGAGAGATAGACTTTGTTATAGACTTATTACCAGGTATGAGACCTATAGCACGCGCACTGTACCGTATGGCTCGAGCTGAGATGAGGGAGTTGCGGAATCAGATTGAGCAGTTGTTGGGTCAGGGGTTTATACGGAGGAGTACTTCACCGTGGGGTGTCCCTGTGTTGTTCGTGAAGAAGAGAGATGGTTCACTGAGATTGTGTGTGGACTACCGAGAGTTGAATAAGGTCATGATACGGAATAAGTATCCGTTGCCTCGAATCGATGACTTATTCGACCAGTTGAGAGGAGCTTCTTTCTTCTCGAAGATTGATTTGCGATCGGGATACCATCAGTTGCATATCAGGGAGGAGGATGTCTCGAAGACTGCGTTCTTGTCGAGATATGGTTCTTACGAGTTTCAGGTTATGCCTTTTGGTTTGACCAACGCTCCAGCAGTGTTTATGGACTTGATGAATAGAGTGTTCAGGGATTTCCTAGATCAGTTTGTCATTGTCTTCATCGATGATATTCTGGTTTACTCCCAGACAGAGGAGGAGCACGCCGAGCATTTGAGGCAAGTTTTGCAGACACTACGTCAGAACGAGTTGTATGCAAAATATGAGAAATGCGGGTTTTGGCTGAAGGAGCTCCAGTTTTTGGGACATATCATTTTCGATCGGGGAACATCTGTTGACCCGGGGAAGGTATCCGCGGTGAGGGAGTGGGGACAGCCCACGAAACCGACAGAGATTCGTAGTTTCTTGGGCCTAGCAGGATACTACAGGAGGTTCATTCGGAGATGCTCGAAGATAGCAGGTCCTTTACACATCTGACTCGTAAGGGTGTGCCATTCATTTGGAGTGATGCCTGTTAGTTGGCATTCGATGAATTTAAGGATAAGTTGACCTCAGCACCTGTGTTAGCTTTGCCGAGACCGGGAGTTGAGTATTTAGTTTACACCGATGCGTCCTTTCAAGGACTTGAAGGTGTATTACAGCAGGAGAGTCAGTCCATTGCTTATGCATCCCGTAAGCTAAATCCCCACGAGAAGAATTACCCCACTCATGACTTGGAGTTGGCGGCAGTTGTATTTGCCCTACGGATTTGGAGACATTATCTGTTGGGGGAGAAGTTTCGATTGTTCATGGACCACAAGTCCCTACAGTACCTATTCACGCAAAAGGAGTTGAATATGCGGCAGCGGAGGTGGCATGAGTTTGTAAAGGACTATCAGTTTGATATCCAGTACCACCCGGGGAAGGCTAACGTGGTAGCAGACGCGTTGAGCCGTAGGCCAGTAGATGAGGTGGCAGAAGTGTGGAAGGCCAAGTGGAAGGAGTTGGGACACCAGGATGCAGTGGCCCGATCGTTCATGTCTGTGATGACCGTTACACCGTAGATTGTCACGAAGGTAGTAAGGGCACAGGCAAATGACTCGTTCTGTCAGGAGATGATAGTTCAATTATTAGCAGAGGGAGCTGATTCCTATACCGTTAGCTCAGACGGGAGACTACGCTTCAATGGGAGATTGGTAGTTCCGAAAGGGGAGGAATTGCGGCACGAGGTGATGGCAGAGTTGCACGGCTCACGGTTCGCAGTACATCCCGATGGGGACAAAATGTACCAAGACATGAGACGACAGTATTGGTGGAGAGGGATGAAGAGAGATATTGCCGAGTTTGTCTCTAAATGCGCCACTTGTCAGCTGGTAAAAGTGGATCATCAGAGACCGGTAGGACTGCTACAGCCGTTGGAGGTCCCGATGTGGATGTGGGAGAGCATATCCATGGACTTTATCACGGGGTTGCCTACATCACAGAGAGGTCACGACTCCATTTGGGTGGTTGTGGACAGGTTGACCAAAGTCGCTCATTTTCTACCCGTAAGGACAGACTACACTGCGGGACAGTATGCCCATCTCTTTATTTCAGAGATAGTGAGACTTCACGGTGTGCCCCTAAATATCGTGTCTGACCGAGACAAGATATTTGTTTCACGATTTTGGGAGAGTTTTCAGGAGGCCATGGGCACAGAACTGCAGTTGAGTACGGTGTATCACCCGCAGACCGATGGGCAAAATGAACGTACAAACCAGATGTTGGAGGACATGCTACGTATGAGTATCATTGACTTTGGGGGTGGATGGGAGCAGTATCTTCCACTGGTGGAGTTTGCTTACAACAACTCTCACCAGTTCACCATTTTGAGGCATTGTACGGTAGACCTTGTCGTTCCCCAGCATGTTGGTTGGAGGTGGGGAACAACAAACTACTTGGGCCGAAAGTGATTCAGGATACTTCGTCGAGGATAGAATTGATTCGGAGTCGCATTCGGGTAGCTCAGGATCAGCAGAAGAGCTATGCTGATGCGAAGAGGTTCTTCAGGGAGTTCCAAGTGGGGGACCAGGTTTTGCTCAGAGTATCTCTTATGAAGGGGATTATGCGTTTCGGGAAGAAAGGGAAGTTGGCACCGAGATATGTGGGACCATTTCCTATTATTGAGCGGATTGGACCGGTTGCGTATAGGCTTGGATTACCGGATCATTTGCATCGGATTCACGATGTGTTTCATATTTCCTCGCTAAGGAAATATCTTAGAGACGATTTGGCTCATTCTCACATTGCTTTGGAGGACATCGATCTCCAGCCTGATAGCTCCTACGAGGAGGGGCCGATTGCTATTTTGGACCGAAGTGAGCGGAAACTGCGGTCAAAGATATTTTCGTTAGTGCGTGTTCAGTGGCGACATCATAATGTCGAGGAGTTCACATGGGAGCGCGAGGATGAGATGCGCGAACGTTATCCAGAGTTGTTCTTACCAGGTACTTTCTCGTTCCGAATTTCGGGATGAAATTCAGTTATTAGGGGTAAATATGTAATACCCCGCATTTTTGTGATATTTATTTTATGGTATTAATTAGATTAAATGCGTATTAAATTAGAAATTAATCCGGATTAAAAATACTAGCGAGATGCGAGTTGGTATTTGATTATAAGTGCATATATGATTATATATGAATTTTGAATTATGAAATTTGTCGTGAGATTGAAATACGGCAATTTGGAAATTTTGCTGAGACGCGTGTGACAGTCGCGTCATGGTATATAATTATGATAATTAAAAAGTGAATTTTATTTCTATTATACGTATGGTCGTTTTAGTGCGCCAACGCGTCCGGAAGGGTCGAAATAGTCAGAAAACACTAGCCGGGGGTTTGGTTTGGGTCCCGGGGTATTTCTAGGCCATAACGGCAACGTATAAGGGTAGTTTGGTAATTTTGAATTTTGGGGAATTAAAAGCTACGAAAATTGGGAATTATTATCTGATTTGTCAATAACTCACTAAGCCCACTAATACCCAAATAGGCTACGGAAGTTATTGAAACTTGTTCCAAAAGAATTTCTAAAAACACAAACCCTAGCCACCATTAACTTTGGAGAAGAAAGCTTGTAGAGAGAGAGGAGAGGAGAAATCTGCAGAGGAGAGAGATCCATTCATCAAATTCGTCATCAAATCAGAGACTCCAATAAGGCAAGTGATTTAATTTCATTTTTATAGAGAATGTTTCTTCCATGTGTAGGAATTGATAAAAATCTGATTTGTTCTTGGGAGTTAAAGGAAAAACCCATGTAAATTGGAAATAGAAAGTACATTTTGATGAGGAAATTTCATGTAGATTGGTGTGTAATGATTATTCTGAGGATATTACAATTAGTAGGAAACCAAAAACGGATTTAATTCAGTTCTTTGATGATTCATAAATTCTAGGGTTCATAATTTTAAAATTGGGGAAAAATATGTCGAGATTTGATATTTGAATGATGTTAGGATGAATTAATACCCCCAAACATGTCAATATGTGAACTAAGTATGTTTAGGGACGATTAGAGACCTTAAAAAAATTGTTAGATTGAGGTTTGGATGAGATTTGGGGAGTAGAGAAGTTGGAAAAACGAAAATAAGAAATCTGGGCTCGAATCTGGTCGCTCGTTAGAAGACCTGCCCAGGTCGTTCGAACGACCTCGTTCGAACGAGCTTCTAACGAGTTGACCATTGACTTCTAACGAGGGTGAAGTTCATTCGAACGAGATCTCGTTAGAAAGCCCACTTCGTTCGAACGAGATCTCGTTAGAAGACTCAATTCGTTCGAACGAAGTCTCGTTCGAACAGCCTCGTTCGAACGAGACTTCGAACGAGTTGACAGTTTAGGCTTTTTAGCCTGTTTTGATCCCGAGTGCCCCGTAACCTTGTGTATAGGTAGAGATAGCCTTTCCTTGATGAGTAATTGATATATTTGGGATGTTTGGGATATAATGAGGAGTCAAACCTAGAAGTGTAGTTTGAACCTAAGGGAAAATATGAAGTAGGATGTGAGTGTCTATTACGATGTGAGCTATTGACGGCCTAATTAATTATATTAACCGGGAACATATAAATGGTGTAGTATTATATGTCAGTACGAGAAGAGATATGTACCTATATATTATGGTGATTACTAAGACGTGTGCATACTTAGTATATGTATTGATTTTATGTGTATGACATACCTACCATACTTGCTATCACGGGAGGTTTGCGTTCGCTTAGGGCCCTCTAATCCTTGTGTTGCCCGGATTTAGACTGGTTACCTCGATGAACATAGGTCAAAGAAGGACTTATTGGGATGTTAATAAGTCTGCTGATCGTGGGAGCGCAGGTATGTGCGTGACCCATGTGATGTGACTGTTTTCGCCTCCATTATTTGTGATGTTGTTATCTGAACGATTCCTGAGAGATTCGGAATGCGTGATCCTTATGTACGTGATGTACCGGGATGGATAGCAGAGTATGTGTGCATCGCAACTTAGTCTCGGGGTGCTTGTATTGTATATTTATGATGTGAATAATATACACTTAATTAATGGGAACTTTCATGTTAACATTGTGAATAAAATTATGGTATTTTTTGAGAAAACATAATGGGTTAACCGATAGTGAAATGTATTACATATTGTGAATCTGAGTTTAAGTAAAGCCCTCTATTTATTTGATAACGCTAGAATGTATTGTGGGAATCGAGTAGTAAGGGGTAGAACTTATTACGGGTTGGTTAGATATGGATGTCTTATAGATGGGTACGGTACGTTAGGAGTGCACATGTAGTCGAGAGGTGAGAATTTCATGTGAGTGCACGTCCTAACATGTATTTTGCATTTGATGTTTTAATGTTATTAAAACACTTGCTGTTTTCAAAATGTTTTACACTTTCGGGCTCTGACCCATTTGCTTTCAAATCTATTTTTGTAAAAACCATTTTAGGTGCGCAGCCACAAGGACACCATGCATAGGATTCTCATTCAGGTGACGAGCTGTAGCTGATTGTGGAAGTTACAGGACTTTGCTTGTAGACGCTTCATCTATCAGGACTCGATATTCATCAGTTATCAGTTGTAGGGCATGTCGCCCATTTCTTTTAGAGATATTTCATTTATTTCATTTATTCAGACTTTTGGCATGTAATTATTCAGGATTCAGACTTGTAGTATTATTTTTCAGTTGTGGGATTGTTGTGAGGAGTTTTCCTCCGGTTTATATTTATGTTGTTGGTTATTCATTACTCGATTATAGTGAATGGTTATTATTCTTTCATTATTCTTTTACTGCATGTTAATCAGATTTAACTTAAAATTTGGCACTTGCTTTTAAATACTAGGTGGTTAGTAATTATTAAAAAAATTTCGATAGTGATGCTATTAACTGAACCAACTTGGCATTTTGAATTAATCTAATAAAGGAGTAGCTACCCGGTATTTAATTAGTCGGGGTGTCACATCTGGGCAGACTGTCATTAGGCGTTGGAAAAGGGAGGAAGAAACAGGGGTTGCTTAAAAGATGACATGTGTCCTTTGAGAGACGCACTATGTCACGCGAAGAGAGGCACGTCGTTCCAGTGATTCTGGGTTTTCTCCCCCCTAGTCCCAATTTTTACTGTTTTGGTTTCTGGGATTGGCCGCCTTGGTTCCTGGGTTGGTTGCATATTCCTATTGGGTTTTATGAATAATAAGGGAATAAAGGGTGTGGAAGGTAGATTATTTTTTGTAGACATAAATAAATGGAAAAACCTAATGACTCTACTGAAGTATAATAATTACCCATAACAAGGTGGTTAAGTAATTATTTATCGGCTGATGTTAATAATTTATTAGATTATAAATTATTAATAGATGTAATATATTTTGAAATTTTGATTGGGAAATTTTAAGGTGATTGTAGATAAATTTCCTATACATATTATAGAGATAAATAACATGTATTACTATGTATTTATGTGGACATACCATATTCGTGAACTGGCCTATCGGCTCGGGGGTTCACGCGTTCGGGTCGCGTACCACACGTCGGCACAGGTGGGCTTGACGATGGGTAGGCCATATAGGTACTACGTGGAGGCTCCACCCACTAGAGGTAGGGTTGGCGTTGACCGTTCCTGTATCATTATTGGGTATGGGCTGTATACAGGTGTCCTGCGTAAGGACCGCTCCCAATGTATATGTGTGATTATGATGTCTACTTAGGAATGAGGGAATTCCTCCGAACTTGCCGATAGAGCACTAATAGACACCAACGGTAGATGCCATTGTGTGTCAAATATATGAAAGGACATATATTATTAATTGACCAAACTTGATTTGAATAACTTTAATTGGCTAAGAAAATTAGGCTCTGTTTTTATTTGAAATCCTGTAATGCATATTAGACGTTTATGCTCGTTTGAAGAATTTATGAGACTAGTATAATTGAATTTTGGAAATTTAATGTAGAAATTACATTCAAATGATTTATTGCTGTTATCCCCGTTTATAAACTGAGGCGTTGTCACCATTCATTATTTGGGAATTGTTGGGATGCGAATGATATTTCGTTTAAATGAGGGGCGAGGAGTCATACGAATGTGATTGATGAAAATGGGGAGTAATTATTATGCATCGAGTGTGCAATTACATTCATATTTTATTCAAGTTAATTATTGCACACCTCGGGCTCTGACCTAGATTTAAATGTTTTCTCCCCCTAAGTGCTCCTAGACAGGGCTAATTGGATTGTGTTGTGGTAGTCCCGTGATCTCGCTTGCTCTCTAGAATCAGATTTAGTTGCTTCTAGCATATGTACTTTTCAGCTTTCGTTGTTTATTATTTGGAATATTTGTAAGGGTATAAGCCCGATACTCTTTTATTTTATGTCGGTTAGGATTTGATTACTCTAGTTGGATATTATTATTATTATTATTATTATTATTATTATTATTATTATTATTATTATTATTATTATTATTATTATTATTATTATTATTATTATTATTATTATTATTATTATTATTATTATTATTATTATTATTATTATTATTATTATTATTATTATTATTATTATTATGGTGGTGGTGGTGGTGGTTAGGATTATCGGATCATTGTGTATGTGTTCTTTGTTTTACAAATGCAGATGTTTTGGAAAACAACTTATTAATATTTAATTTGGTCTAAGAACGATATTAATTGACCAGCATCTGCATTTGCTGGAGTTGTGATATTTACTTACTGTTGGATTTATTATTTAGTTGGTGTTGGTTTGATTTTAATTATTGTCAACGAAATATTCATAAAGTTTAAAGTATTGGCCTTTTAAAATAACAATATTTTTATTACGTTGTGCTGATAGTGGTATTAATTGATTAGAAATCCCCATCTTCGGCGTATCGTGCTCGGTCAGCCTTTACATGAGAAGATGGGTTTTTTTACATTAACCTTATCATTAACTCCCACATCAGGTCTAATAGTTGTATTATCTCTAAGGTCATTAGAAATTAATCTCGAAAAAACCCAAACATTAGCCTTAATAAAGACACTAGCTTTAGCCTTTTAGTTACTATTAGCATCATATATTATTCTTCTCCCATAATATTTAATCAAAGGCCCACTCTCATGCCAATTATCAATCCAAAAATAAGTATTATCACCATTCCCAAACACAGTATTTAATAAATAAGGCTCTAGGTTTCTCCCACCACTTCAAAAGATATTTTTAGGTCCATGAAGCGTCATTTGGTATTTTAATAGTCCACAATGTATCATGTTTTAACATTACAGAGTGGATCCATTTAACCCAAAGAGATTCCTTCTTTCTGGCCACATCCCAATGGTATCTCATCATGCATAAATTATTCTAAACAAAAACGTTTTTTTATACCTACACCCACTTCATATCCTCCCAAGCTATTTTAGCTCCATGCTTAGTAATGTCAACTCTATTTCATATAAAATTCCTTATAGCTTGATCAATCTCTTTAATAATCCTTTTAGGCAACATAAAAATACTAATCCAGTACACTTGGATACTCCTGAGCACAGAAATTTCCAATTAAACCCTGCATGCATAAGACAACCACCTATTTGTCGAATTCTTGATTTTCCCCAACAATTTTTCAACTAAGATACTGCAATCATTAGTTTTCTATCTAGTAGAAATTATAGGTACACCTAAATATTTAACAAGAAGGCTTCAAATTCTCTTACCCATCAATTTGGGCATCTTAATTTTATCTTCCTCATTAACTCCAATAAAGAAAATCTCAATTTTAGTTTTACTAACACCCAACCCAGATATATCTCTAAACTCTTCAAGCACTTTATCAATTACTTTTAAAGAATTATCATCAGCTTTGGCCATAATGAACAGGTCATTAGCAAACATAACATGAGAAATTTTTAAGTCACTACATTTAGGATGAAATGTGAAATGACCTATATTAATAGCATTATCAAGCATCCAAGAAAAAGCTTCCATAACAAGCACAAATAAGTAGGCAAACAAAGTATCCCTTTGTCTTAGACCATTTTCACCTTTAAAACAACCATCCACACCTCCATTGACATTAACAGAAAAACTAGTACTGCTAACACATTCCATAATCCAATTACAAACTCTGTTAGAAAACTCCATAACCCTCAACACATCCAAAATGAACTCCCAATTCACTGAGTCGTAGGCTTTCATAATATCAATTTTAAGAGAGCATATAGGATCCCCTATATTAAGATGATAACCTCTAACCATCTCTTGCATTAAAGGAACATTATCAGTTATACTCCTGCTTTTAACAAAAGTTGATTGTCTAATATTGACTAATTTGAACATCACTTTACCCAATATTTTAACCAACACCTTAGAAATGATCTTATAAGTGGTATTACAACAAGAGATAGGCCTGGAATCCTTCATAGTGTTAGGACTATTAGACTTAGGGATCATAGAAATCATAATACTATTCCATTCCTTTAGCATCCTCCCAAATTTAAAAAAGGCCAAAATAGCATTAGTCACTTCCTCACCAATAATATTCCAGTTTTTTTGAAAGAAACTAGCATTGTAACCATCAGGTCCTCGAGCTTTTCAAGATCAATTTCAAAAAAATCTTCTTTAACCTCATCATTAGTAACCTCTACTTGTACCCCTTCTATAAGGTCCTCCTCTAACCATCTCTGTCTAATACCAACAAGTTTCTAAAAATAGGATCTACCTCTTATCTATTTAGAACCCAAAAGATTTTTAAAAAACTTCGTAGCCTCCTTGTGGACCGCTTGCTTCCCTTTATATTGAATACCATCCTCACCTTTAATAGTAAGGATCTTATTCCTATTAGTGTGACTTTTCACCTTTTTATGGAAAAAAGATGTATTCTTATCACCCAATTCCAACCAAGTTACTCTGGACTTCTGCCTATAGAATTATTCTTCCAAATTTCTCAACTCTAATTAATGAGTAAGACATTCTTTTTTATCTTTCGGCAGCTTAACATCACTCCCATTGAGGGTTAGCTTGTGTTGAATTTTATCAAGATCCACCTTCTTGGCATTCAATCTAAAAGAGATATTTGAAGACCGAATTTATTCAGCTTCTTAAAATCCTTCTTGAGGACTTTAAGTTTCTTATCAACTCTAATCATAGAATTACACGCAATAGAAATATCCCATCCGTTCTTCAAAACATCAATAAACTCACTATGTTTCATCCAAAATTTAAATAACTTAAAAGGCCTATCTATTTTTTCTTTCTCCACCTATATTGACAACACTAGGGGAGGATGATAAAAAATTTCTGTGAATTCCATCTGAACCTCACAATCCATGAAAAATTGTAGCCAAACATCATTATGTAAAATTCTATCAATTCTACTTTGAATGTTGGCATCCCCATCCCTTCCATTATTCCAAGCATAACAATTACCAATGACAGGAAAGTCATCAACAACAATATTATTGATACACTGATTAAATTCACCAGTCTCCTCCCAATCCACACCATTGCCCCCCAAGTCTTTCATTACTACTTCTAACCATATTAAAGTCTACCCCAATTATCCATGCACCTTTATTAAACAATATTGCAACCCTTTCTAAATAATTCCACAAATTAACTATAGACCTCTCTCATTATCACCATATATTCCAGTAAAAATTTTAGATTTATCTGTATTTGTGACTTCAACTTTAGCTGATAAAGCTTGATTCATGCTATTAATTTCGATAACATCAAACACACTTGTATCCCTTGCAATCCACACCCTACCAGACCCTTTATTTGGGGTATTATGATTAAGCCACTAATTATAAAAGCACCCTTGATTGACAGTATCAATGTCATTCCTTCTAACATTTATTTCCACCAGACGAATCATATTGATATTACTATCTCTAATGTATTTACAAATCTCCCTTTGTTTATGGGTGGCATTACAACACCTAATATTCCAAAATTCTATATTAATCATGCGTAATGTTTTTTGCATACGTCTCCCCCCTTCATCTTTACTCTATTCCCATTGTTGTTAGCTTGTTTCCCTATTGTAGTGTGAAATTTCTTCTAGCCAGTAGAGTTGTTTTTCTCTTTGATTCTAGGGCTTTCCTGAATAATTGATGGACCTGGTTCACTATCTTTCTCTTCCTAGTCATTTATTTAATTATCCACGCTTTACAGAACTTAAAAAACATTTTCTATATGAATGGTTTTGTTTTTAATACTTGTATCACTTGAGTTTTGAATTATTAAGGCTACATTATGTTCTTCACCTTCAAGAATGGGATTGATCTTGTTACCTTCATTATTGGAATCTCTTGTTTCTGTATTTTCTATGACCATCTCCACACATCTTCTTTCAAGAATCTCTTTAACTGTTACATGCTTTTTAAATTGTTGAATACGAGGTTCTTCATTCTTAGTTCCATTATCATCCTTTCTCCATACCTAATTTTTTTTTTCAATTTACAATTCTCCACCTTATGCCCAAACACCTTACAATTTACACACTTTTCAGGTGTCCATTCATACTCTATCAATTGAATCAATTTAGTCCCATCCTGATCATATATAGGAATGTCATTTGGAAAATCAAAATCCACATCAATACCAACACATATCCTAGCATAAGTTAGTATTTCTCTATTTGCAGTCATTCTATAAGTGAGTAAAGGTTTTCCAATGAGGCTAGCAATTTTACTTAGGACCAAGGTCCAAGTTCCAACACTTATATCTGAGTTTTTGAATTATTAAAGGCCACCATAAACACACCAATCTTCAGCATATAGATTTCAAAGCCCCAAAACTGACTCCATTTATGCATTGCATATGACTTCATATCTCCGAAAGAAATTTTAGCACCAAGAACATACACAACAACAACAAAAAACTTCCATCGAAGTATTTCCTCTTCATCCTCATTCTTCTTAATCACAACATAATTAATACCTTGTTCATCCTTAATGGATGAGATAAAATTGAGTTTATTACCTGAATTTCTATCACGATTTGAGTTTGCTATATTGACCCATGATTGTTGATTTACTGATTTTAATTTCTTCCTTTACTTATTTTCTTGAGTTACCTTCCTAACAGAATTGAGAATATCTAGAAATTGCTCATCATAATGCTCTTCTTCCACTATTGGTTCCTTCCCACTTCTATGGATTAATTATTTAATAATATAAATATCCTCATTTAGATCAGACACATTACCAGGATTTGAGATCAGATCTCCCTTATTTTTGATTTTTTTACTTTTCGCATTTGAACCGTCGTAGGGCCTATTGTTTTATCTAAGATCTGTAATTGCTCCAAAGTTAGATTGGCCACTTTTTCTTTTGCTGATTGTTGATCCTTTATTTTATATATTGAAATTATGAGTATTTATTATAGGGATCTTGAACTTGTCCTCATAATTAGATTTCGCTATTTCAGAATTTTTTCTCCTCATAATCTCCCATTGATTCCTTACAAATTCACGAGCAAATGAATCAGCAGGAGGACCTCGATCCCTAATCGATCTCCTCATATCATCATTGAAACCCTAAGTGAGTTGAGCGTTAAGGGAGAATGGAAAAAAGTCAAGAGAGAATTTGTTTTAAGAGTCTCTTTAACTCATAGGTTCAAATGAAAAACCTTTTGTATTTTTCGTTCATTTGGTTACATTTGGTTATGGAAACCTCTTATTTCCATGCTCGAGCATGAGATTTCGTATCTCTCTATTTGTTCACAGACCTCTATAGTTTCCAAATTTAAATATCTTCATCTTCTTATTCTTCTTGAGATGGATGCTTAAATTAGGCTTGACTTTGGAGAATCAAGTAACAGAGCGCACCCTCTTATTTGTATGTATATGTTTTTGTTTTGATTCATAATTATTTTGTACATATTTATAAATCTGTTGTGTATTTATTTATTTCTCTAATTTTGGGGGTGAAATTAAATTGATAAAGATCAGAAAGATCCATGAACATCCAACCATTATTAAAACATTTAACTGAGTAGGTTTGGCCTTAGTCCAACTCCCGTCCCCCCAAAGTTTGGATCTTGCCTTCTCCCCCGACATCACTCAAAGTAATATTTACGTAACTATCATTAATTGGGGGGGGGGGGGGGTGGTGTTAAATTGGTGATAAGGCACTATACTTTGTCAAAAGATGGGATGTGTGAAATTATGGCACCAAAGTTCCCATGTATTGACAAGGGTGGAAAACAGTTAGAAACGTTATAATTTGTCTACTTTTTTACTCCACAAAAGACTCGTGGTCATGAAATAATAATCACCATTAAGTGAGGAAGTTGATTTCATCGCATTTATTTATTTTATTTCCATATAAATAGGATACTCTACAAATGATGACATTTTGAATCCCTAAATTTACATAGGATTTTTCTTCTCCCATTCAAAACCATCAACATTGATGGGTAGTAAAGTTTGTAAAATATATTGTCGCTGTATTTATAAAGGCTAATAAAAACAACTTGCTACACTATAGGGATATTGATAAGTAAATCTATAGGGAACGTGAATTAGGATTCATATTGATTTATTACTTAAAAAAATTATTTCACGAGACATTAAAAACTATTACTAAGATTAACATTAAAAATAAATAAATTAATAACTAATTAATGAGTATTATAAATTAAGTAAAGAAATGAACAAGTATTTAGTTTAGAGGTTGGGGTGTATTCCCCCACCATGTATTAACACTAGAAACTAGTTTACAATGTTTTAAACACATTTAACCAATTGAAACCCATTCAGACAAAAAATTAAAGATGTTAGGTGTCAACCCCAAAATGAAAGGCAAAGAATTCAATGAGATATGTAGGCATGGGGATTAAATTGGTAGTAAAACATCAAATACTACCATTGAATGACTAGGGAGTGAAGTGGCTAAAATACTATAAACTAAACACACATATATAACTCAAATTGGTTTAAACAATAAACCTAGGAATTAAAGCTCAATCATCCATCATGGGTTTAGAATTTATAACTAGCAGTACCCCATAATTTTATGGAATTAAATAAATAATGAAGCATGGAAATTCGATTTTTTTTTTATATTTTATTTAAGTGGATTGGGAGGAATTTTAATTTATTTAGGTAAAAATTAAATTTTACATAAGTTAATTAAAATATATTCAATTAAATAAAATTAGTTGAAGTTCAAATCTAAATAAATGGGCATTCTCACAAAAAAAATGGGAATTTTAGAAGTAAGTATAATTATAGAATTTGTGTGAGGAATTTTATAATTTATTGGATGAATTGATAAAATATTTATGATTAGTTTTGAATAAATTAAAGAGGGTGTTTAATTTTTTAATTATAGAAGGAAGATGAAGAGTTTGTCAAGAAGAGAATTGTGGAATAACTTTAAGGGTAAATAGCTAATTAAATGGTTACTTGGGAAACAAAAAGAAAAAAAAAATCAGCGGCATTTAAACTGTGCTAGACAACTATAGTAGGCCAGGCTGGCCTTTATAGCAGGGCATGGTCGCCACTATAGCAGTCCAAAGGAGATCCCAAGTAACCATTTAATTAGTTATTTACCCTTAAACTTATTCCACAATTCTCTTCTTGACAAACTCAGCGGCATTTAAACTGTGCTAGACAACTATAGTAGGCCAAGCTGGCCTTTATAGCACGGCATGGTTGCCACTATAGCAGTCCAAAGGAGATAAAGGGCGGGCCCAACCTTTTTATACGCGTTGATTTTCCTTTTTCCACTATTTTCTTCTACAATCGTATCTTTTCCTTTCTATAACAAATGCCAACTAAAAACCTATTGCCTTTCCATCTAAGAATACTTTATCCCTTAATACCATTTCCAAAACACCCCCAAATTATACCATTTCAACCCTATAATTTTATGCAATAAATTCAATCAAAAATTCATATTTTTAAAGCTCATTTTTGGGAATTAAGTGGTGCATTTCTAAGGAGTTCGTGGGAGGTTGTATCAATCTTTTACAAAATGATTTTTAATCTATAAGTCATATAGTTGTGTGGATTCATTCTTTAAAAAAATTTAACATTCTAGTCCTTCCTTTTTATGCATTTAAATATTAATTTCTACATCAACTTAATTTTATTAATTTAATCATAACATAAAAGTCAAAAAGAATCATTTCTATCAACATACATGTGGATGAGATTATTCATACTTAGGCAACAAGTAAAGAACTAATGAATTTTTTTAGTATATACAAATGCCCATTATTTGTGAATTCATTAACTCCACATAAGTATAAGAATCCCAATTTATGGTTAAGAATGACACTAAGTTTATCAGATTCAATAAATCAATTTAATAAAACCCTCCCCAAAGTCTAAATTCTCGTTTTACCCTCCCTGAGATGATTTAGGCTCGACAGCTCAATGACCCAATGCTCCAAATTGTGATAACGCATAAGGGTAATCAAATCTAAAAACTTTACTGAGGTCGTTCGAAGGACTTTCTCTATGTCGTTCCAACGACAACACCTATGTCGTTAGAACGACATCTAATGTCGTTCGAACAGTGGATCGCACGACCCTTCGCGTTATTTGCTAGTGTAAACCAGTAGCACATCGTTAGAAGCTCTGCATCTTGCGACCTTAACCTTGTTGTTCGAACGACAGTCCCATGTCGTTTGAACGACCCTGTTTCTTTTGCGGATCATAGGTATTTAATCCCACTTTTAAAGTTTCATTTGTATCCACTCCCATGTTTTTTTTAGTCGTTGGTCCTATTGTAACAACTGTAGGACACATGTCATTCTCTGTGGAGAGAAAGGTGGTTGATGAATGTTTTGAGTAGTTATATGACTAAATACAATTTAAAAAATACATGGGAGGGGCGCCTAAAAAAACTTTAGGCATGAGACTAAATCCAAAAAACTATTTTTTTTTTATTTTTCTCTGGTTCCACCAACAATTCTTCTATAATTACAATTAACTCCTCCTGAATATAATCAATATATATTTTATTCAATTTACCGGGACGAGATTTTACATCATAAATCTAAATAATGTTTAAAATGAGATCAAACCTTGATCTATTAAATTCTAATAATGAAATCATATATATAACCAAGGTACAACATGATAAAACATCACAACCAAGCCTAACAAGCTTCAAAATTTGACAATAAATTATCAAACAATCAACATAAATAAATTATAAAAAAAATCCGCTGTAATGCAAATTATCTATTGCCTTAATGAAGAAGATGAACTCCCATGAATGTTTTTCATGAAAATCCTTTAGAACTCCCCAAATGTTCTTTCATAGGTTTTCCACAAAAGCTCATTGTTACCTAGAGTTTGTATTATGTAAAATGTAGGTGATTATTTTTATTTAAATATCATTATAAAGGATACTTAGTCCTTTATAATTACACCTATAAATGAGTTCAAAAGACTATCTAAACACTCCCAAAACTTAGTCCATAGGGATACTTATCCCTGTAACCCAAATCAGTATATAAATATCACCTCTCCGAATCTCTCTATCCCCACATTATTATTTACTTAAAAGTTATATATATATATATAGAGAGAGAGAGAGAGAATTTAATTTATCCGTACTAACTTACGCATATCGCACGAATTAAATGTCACATTAGTATTTTTCTCGCACAAATATGATGCACAATCAATAACTATACCCATTATATAATTAATAATAATAACCACCGCAAAATACGGAAAATTAGAATGAATGAATACAAAAATCTACTTAAAAAGAACGTATTGAAGCAAAATAAACGTTTCCCTTTATTAAAGTTCGGCACTATAATTTACAAACAAAACATATGAATCCATTAATTATATAGTGCAAATCACAAAATATTACGGTATGGCTCGACAACGAAAACCAAAAGAACTTACGAAAAACTTGTACACACACGTTATACGATTTCTATCATTGTAACAAATTAAAATAACCCGATCAAAATATTTTTTTTTCTTAGTGAGAGACTTTCTTTTTCACTTTTTCTGTTAGACCATTTTCCCCATCTTTTACACTCTAAACTTTCTCGTTCTTCCTTGAGATCTCCCTCGTCTTCTATATCCTCGTCGTCGTTCTCCTCCTCTTCACGTGACTGTAAATTTTTAAACAAGACAAATATGCTCAAAAACTAAAGTAGGAACCAAAGATAAGACTTTGTGGGACCACTACTTTTGAATGAACAAAAGCGGTCCTTAAGCCTAGAAGGCGCAAACCTCATATTATATATTAACTCTACACATGTTAATTAGAATAAGCCAATATTTTTGTTGAAGGAAGTTTATTGATCAATCAATTTATGATAAAATAAAAGATTGTTTTATAATAAAAAATTGCACAACTAATTGTTTACTTTTTATTTTTATTTTTTGTCATTAGATGAAAAATTGTTAATTAAGTCCACATCTTTTTATTATGTTGCAATTAATAATATAAAGCACTCACAAACATTAATTCTTTATTACCCTAAACCACATTTTTTTTTTATTCCAGATAGCATAAAAGTGACATTTTGAAAAATAAAAAATTAAAGTGATCCTAAGGAATAAACATAAGTATTTCATATTTTTCATATAAAAATATCCAAAACTACCTTACATTTTGAAAAAATTAGTAATTGAACGGAGACACTTACGTATACATAGGGTGTTATGATTGATTTCGTGCATAGCAAAATGGCAAACAAAGCAAAATATGTAATAAGATATTGGTCATTTTAGATATTACATAATTAAAATGCGTTAAAACTAATTATACCAATGGGTAAATACAGGCTTTTGCACTTTTTTTTCCCTAAAATTTGGAGTAAAAAAATTTAAGAGAGAGAGACAGAAGTGTTGGCTAGGCCCCAATTTCTAAATAAAATAGATTCAATTTTTATTTTCAAAATCTGCTGTAGAGAGTATATGGGTATTAATGAATGAAAAGCTTACAGAGTTCTTGTTATCAGTCGCTTGAATTTTCTAAAGTAGACCCCCACGCTCCTTTTCTTCCTGATCCTTGTGGTCTGTGTGCGAGTGTGAGGCGTCTTCCTTCTTCCTACATAACCCACCAATGGTATTTTAACTCTCATCTTTCTTGTGCTGCTGTGTCGTTGACAGAAAAAAAACTAGCAAAATATATAATTAAGCTAAACTTAACAGGAAATATTATGATGATGTGTTATCAGTGTTCAAATATTATGATGAGACTAGTGGAGTTTTATAGAACCCACCAGAAGGCAAACTTAAATTAACGCGTTTAAGATATGTTATAAAACAAGGGGCCTGCCTCTTGGGGGACGATATTTTCGTAAAAGTATGCTACAAATATCTAATCAAGGAATCTAAGATGAGGAAATTTTGTGTGACCGACATGTTCGCTATTCCTATAATATATGTACTAAAGTAGGAGGATTAACATAGTCTCCAATACTGGAAATTATAACACACGTAGCCTTTGTTAACACGCGTTTCCTTACCCTATCACTTAGGGGTAGGGGTGTCAATTCGAGTTAGTCGTGTCATTTTCGGGTCGCGTTGATTTTTATTTGAGTATAAGTGTTGGGTATTCTTAAACCTATACAAGCTAATCGTGTCAAGTTCGGGTCATTTCGAGTTATTATCATAAACGGATTATCGTGTCAAAAATTGTCGGCCTTACTTAGGGGAGAGAGTAGTTTGTGAATTTCATATGATGTCGGCTGCCGCAAGTTATATATAAGAACGGTGGTCGAATTTTTAGTTTACATGTGAAAAATTCGTATGTACACACCATATATTTCTGAGTTTGAAATTAAATCTTAAATTGTTAGATGAATTGAAGCTCAAAAAAATATTTTTTACTATTTTTAAAATAATCTCCTAATTTTTTCTATAAAAAAAATCTTAATTAGTTTGCAATAACTATTTGCTAACTTATCACAGAGCAAATTTAACTTGTATTGCAGTAAACAATATGTATATAGGAACACAATTTTAACTCGTATTTCAAGAAAATAGAAAACACTTTATATAATTTTAGCTACAAAACACGATTTCAGTTAACAAAAAATAAAAGACCACAATTCAAAATCTAGAAAATTCCAGATATGTAGAATTCAACACTTCATAAAGAAATGGAATAAAACCACTCTTATCATTTAAATGTAGTTGGTATAATTTAAATTTCAATTATTTCCAATTCAATTAGTGTTCTACATATCTCCCATTAACCTCGACCATATAACGGGATATGTTTGTAACTTACAACTTATTTTCCTGACCCGACCAAATTAGAAGAGAAGAGGGGTCAAGTTGTGAACTATATGTATCATAAATTAAAATGCATATTTTTTTTTTTGTAATCAAAAACTCAAATGAAAAGTTAGAACAAACTACATGTATCAAAAAAGGAACTTCATTAGGCAATGTTTAAAATCCAAACAATGAATCATTCTGTTGGCAATACGAAGCTGATGTTAGTGAATAAAAGTTCTTTGGGATAAAAATTATAATGGAAGATGAATTCAATGGTGCAAAGATGTGTAGTTGCAACTTCTTTTCAGGCATTAAGCTACTCCTGGAAGCAATAAAAGAGAGTAAGCAAGCCTCGTTTTTTTTTAATCATCAACCAAAGTTTTTTTTTTAATATTTCGTGGGATTATACTAAAAACTGAAATACTAAAATAATCGCATGAAACAAAAAGCGTAGAGATAAACAACATTGATATAACTCACACCTCAATATTACAATATCAATATTCTGTACCCATTACACTACTCAACCTTGAATTGTTTGAAATGAAATTGACAGTTAATACTAACAATAATACAAAAAGTAAAATGAGTTTTCATCAAATAAGAAGAAACTCATACAGCCAGTTGAATATCACCCAAGTCGAGTTGGTTGGCGATCTCCTCGAGCTGTTTCTTGGCACTCATGTTAATAAGCTTAGAGCCGGAGTTGCCATACCTGATAATGAACCCAGCCACCAAAGACGGATCAATGATGGTCTTAATCCTAACATTGTTGGACCGAGTTAGCTTATGTACTCCCTTAGCAATCTGAACCAAATGTTGAAAACTTAGTAGACCCACAAAAAAACTTCAAAATTGTACCCATTGTATTAACAACTTGTAACTTATTATTGTGGATCTCTGTCATGCCATAAAAAATGGGTTACACCAATGCATCAAAAACTTAGTATCCAATTTTGTCATGTTAGACAGGCACCCAAAATGAGTTTTTTAGTAGATCTGTGTAGTTTTACTCTATATATAACTACCATCCATCCTGGGGGATGTATGAAATATGTAAAATAAATAAATATAATAATAATTATAAATTCAATATTTTATTTCAAAATTATTGTACAAAATTATTTTTTTCATAAATAAAACTTATCTGTTATTTTTAAATATTTTAACTGTACAAATTATTTTTTATAAATAAAAATTTCAAAATAACTTTACATATTTTATATAAAAAATTATACATTTTTTTATTTGTTTTTAATTTGAAAAACTTTTTTTTATTTATAGATACAAAATAAAAGTTCTTTTTTTATAAATAAAACGTTAAAAATATTTTTATAACCAATATTTTTATTTATATTAAAAACAATTTTGAAATTTTGAAAACTTATTTTAACTTAAAACTATTTTTATAAATAAAAACTTCAAAAAAACTGAACATATTATACCTATTTTTATTTGTTTTTGGTTTAATTTTTTTTTTTTATGGTTTTCATAAATAAAAACTTAAAGTTTTATCGATAAATACAACGTTAAAAATATTTTTATAACCAAAACCGTTTTTTATTTATATAAAAACAATAAATTTGAAACCTTATTTTTAACTTTTTTTTTCTAGAAATAAAATGTTATATAGATTTAATAGTATTAGTAGCATAGTGTAATGTGAATTGAGTGGAGAATGATGAAAATAGATTAATTGAATCTAGATTGTGTTGGATCGAGAGATTAATTAATGGAGTCTATAAGGGATCATCTTTGTATTTTTCAAAAGATCCAAGAGACTTGATTTATTAATTTTTTTTGTTTAAAAGAGATTTTTGATTCATCCATTTGGGTGAAAGGAAATATTAATTTTAGAAGGGGTAGAGAGCATTAATTATCATTTACACCTCTAGTAATATTAGATATGTAATATAGATAGAGGTTCTTGCTCTTTCGAGTTTTGAACGTGAGTTGACTTGCAAATGCAGATAAAGGCTTAGGGATCCATCCAGTATTATTTTTAGAAATAATTTTTTATAGGTTTTGAACACTTTAGGAGATTAGTAAAAAAATCAACTTAAAATAATATTTTTTGATGTTTTAAAAAATTAGTTCAATATTTGATATTTTTTAAGCTGCTAAAAACGGTTAAAAATTGACTAATTTTCTTAATATATATAAAAATACATTTTTAGTTGTTTTTTTAGAGACCCTAAAATGTTTAAAACAGACAATTTTTTTTATTTTTAAAAATAACAATCGAACGAGAGTCTCGCATTGGGCTCCCGCACTTGAGCCCCTCTCTACAAACGAAATACATCTTTAAGTATTTGGAATTTGAATAAGAGTATATTCAATTAGTTTTTTTAAAATATATTGTATATTCTTGGGGGCTATTTAGAGAGAAAAATGTTATGTTATAAGAGAAATCTTAGACACCATCAAAATATAAAAATAAGAGCTATTTTTATAGATAGAGGAAAAATAAATTTATCGCCCATATAAATCTTGTGAGTAGCAAGCTAGAGTTATTTTAGTTTAACTTTCTGAGCCTAATTAGCGCAACATATCTCTCCTTTTGTCACTCGACGTTGCAATTCAATCCATACTTTACCACGAAACGATTGAGGAGATTTGTATGAAAACAACAATTTGATTTGCACGTTGCGTCATCCTCACGCACGGCTCACCGTGCAATAGAGGACTTTGGAATTCCGGATGAGGACGAAGTGATGCAAAAGCCCCCCTCCCCGGATTACAACAAGTTGATTAATTAAGATTGAATTTTTCAATTGTGAAAAAATAACATCACTCAAAGTAATATTTATGGGACTATCATTAATGAGCGATTTAAATTGGTGATAAGGCACTATATTTTGTCCAAAGATAGGTAGTGTGAAATTATGGTGCCAAAGTTCCCATCTATTCACAAGGGTGGAAAACATTTACTAACGTTACAATTTGTCCACTTTTTTACTCCACAAAAGAATTGTAGCCATGAAATAATAATCACTCTTAAGGGTACATTTGTTTGTCGAACAAGGAAAGGAAAACTAAAGAAAAATAATTTTATTGCACTTTTTGTTGTGTTTGATTGGCAGAAAAGTTGTAGAAAAATGGTCCTTAAATTTTTTTGCAGAAAAAACTTTTTCACAAAACACATCCTATCAAAGACCTAGGATTTTGCACTAAAGTTCAAGAAAATTTGGTATTTTACCACCATGTAAATTAATATTACTATTATTTTTACTACTATTATTATTATTATTATTATTATTATTGTTGTTGTTGTTGTTGTTGTTGTTGTTGTTGTTGTTGTTGTTGTTGTGGTCGTCATTGTTATAACTACTACTAAAATATTTACCAATAACTATTCATAATAATACGCTATTCATTGATATTTTTACGAATTAAATGTTCATAACTTTTATTTCATATTTTGTAATGTTTGATTTAAATGGATCTTTATTACGTAAATTATACTTTTTGGTAATTGAAATAAAAAAATATATTTCACTTTTTACTATAGAGTTATAACTATATATGTGTGTATGTATATAATTTTTAATTTTTTATTTATAATTTTCTTGTAAGTTTCCTCCTATTAACCAAACTCACATAAGGAAGTAATTTTCCTTTTCCTTTTCCTTTACTTCACTTTTCGCGAGAATCATTTTTCCATTTAACTTTCCAGACAGACAAATGGAACCTAAGTAAGGAAGTTAATTTCGTCGCATTTAATTGTTTTATTTCAATATAAATAGGATACTCTACAAAATGATGACGTTTTGAAGACCTAAATTTATATATGATTTTTCTTCTCTCATTCGACAAATCTATTGAAATCCAACCATCAGTGATGAGTAATAAAGTTTGTAAAATATTTTGTCATTGTATTTATAAAGGCTAATAGGAACAACTTGCTGCACTATGGGGATAACGACAAGTAAATAAATCTACAGGGAACGTGACTTAAAATCCATATTAATTTATTACTTTGAAAAGAAAAGAAAAATTATTATGCGAAACTTTAAGAACTATTACTTGGATTGATATTAGAAAAGAATTAAAATAATAACTAATTAATGAATATTATAAATAATTAACTGAAGTAAAGAGATGAACAAGTATATAGGTTGGAGGTTGGGGATGTATTCCCCACCGTGGATTAACACTGGAAATTAGTCTACAATCTTTAAAACACATTTAACCAATTAAAACCCTTCTAAAAAAATTAAACATGTTGTCTGTGAACCCAAAAATGAAGGACGAAGGATTCAATGAGATATATAGGGGCATGGGGATTAAATTTATAGTATACATCAAATACTACCATTGAATGACTAGGGAGGGAAGTGGCAAAAATATTACAAACTAAACGCGCGTATATAACTTAAATTGATTTAAACAATAAACCAAGCAATTAAATCCCAATCATCCATCGTGGGTTTAGAATCTATAACATGTAATATCCCATAATTTTATGGAATTAATTAAATAATGAAGAATAAAAATTGGGATTTTTTTTTATAAATTATTTAAGTGGATTGGGAGAAATTTTAATAAATTATTTAAGTAGAAATTTAATTTCACATAGATTAATTAAAATATATACAATTAAATATAATTAGCTAAAGTTCAAACGTAAATAAATGGTAATTGTAGAAGTTTGTATAATTGTAGATTTTATTTGAGGAATTTTAGAATTTATTCGATGAATTAATAAAGTATTTGTGATTAATTCTAAATAAATTAAAGAGAGGGTTTAAATTGTAATTACAGAAAGTAAATGAAGAGCTTGTAAAAAAATGGAATTGTGGAATAAGTTTAAGGGTAAAAGGGTAATGAAATGGTTTCTTGGGGAAACAAAAAGAAAAAAAAATCGGCGACACTGAAACTGTGCCAAGCAACCATAGCGGGTCAGGCTAGCCGCTACAAAGGGTTGATGGCCACTATATCAGGGCATGGTTACCGCTATAGCTGTCCATAGGAGATAATTACCCTTTTTTATACGTGTCGATTTTCCTTTTTCCCTAATCTTCTTTGAGAATCGAGTCTTTTCCTTTTTACAACAATAACCAACTAAAAACCTATTCCATTTCCTTTTAAGAATAATTCAACCCTTAATACCAATTCCAAAACACACCTAAGTTATAAAATTTTAACCCTACAATTTAATGCCATGAAGTAAATAAAAAATTCATATATTTTGGAGCTGATTTTTGGGAATCAAGTGGTGCATTTCTAAGGAGTTCGTGGGAGGTTAATTCAATATAATTCATATGCCAATATAAATTGTGTGAACTTTTAAAGTGTGATTGTCAAATTGATTTATAAAATTTGATAAACTTAATGCCATTCTTAACCTGAATTAAGGTCCCTATACTTATGAGGAGTTAGTGAATTAAAAAATAATGGTCATTTGTATATACTAGAAAGTTTCATTAGCTATTTACTTGTTGCTTAAGTAGTAAAAATATCACCCACATGTATGTTGATAGAAATTATTCATTTTAACTATTATGTTATGATTAAACTAATATCACACCCTTAGAAATTTGACTCCAGTAGTGAAAATGAGTTTTATAATTAAATTCATATTTTTCCAATAATATGATTATTGGAGATAAATAGTAAAGTTCGAGAATTGTGGAAAAATCAAGATTCTCGTTTAAAGTGAGAAATTCCCCATTAGACTTTAGTGAATGAAATACTTGCCTCACCCAATCCCCTTACAATAATAAAATGTTTGGGAAAATATTTAAATAAATAAAAAATTCAAAGAAACATAAATATAAAAGATGCTGAAATCAATTGGCGATGTGAGCGGCTAATTTAGTACATTATATCGAGAGTGGAGTTACATTATTATTTTATGGAAGAACCTACGTGGGGGGCCATGGTTGTTGTCATATACAGAGGTTGAATTCCGTATCATGGGTCTTGGTAATCCCAAAGGAAACTGAGGTCCAGACACGATTACAATGATTTATGGCGATATTTTAGGGTGTCTATGGTGGAGGTTGGATTATGGTGATGTTTGGGGATTATTATGGTGGATGTTGGATTATGTTGTTATTTTGGGGTATCTATGATAGAGGTTGAACTTTGTTTATTATGGAAATTTATTTTATTGTTATTTATTTGTAGCTTTGGCATTATCGGACACTAGTTACCTCCTGGGGTCATGGGGGTGTTAGGTGTGTTCAAGGTATTTAATAATGTTTATTTAAAGATGAAAATTAAGTTCGTAATTGTTACGCACATTATGACGATGTGAGCTATATAACTTATAAACTGTGGATTTATTATTTACCTGTATAACTGTAAGTGGATGGTGTAGCTATATTAGCTTTGGTGGCTTGACCATCTCTGTTAAACCCTCTCACACGTGTTTGTGTCCATATGGTTTAGTCTTCCTAGTTCTTGTTGCATCATGTCCTGATCTAGTCTCAGCACCACTCTCAAGATGTAGGTTTCAGTTGATCTATTTCAACTATTTATGTTTTGAGAGATAAAACGATTGTCATTGCAATTTATCATGTAATCTTTTACTTATTGAATCGAATTTCTAGTCGGTTGGCATGTGGATGTTTATTTTATGATGTCATCTTTCGAATTGATACATAGTGATGGATTTTTATTTATTTATCGTTAGAGATTGGTGGTGATGTCTTTCCTATTAACTTGTTTTATGAGAATTATCTTATTGAACTCTAGTTGAATTATTTGTATCATTTGTTTTCATTCATGCTAAGGATGATATTTAAATCAAATCGACAAACTATAGCGTTTAATAAATAGACTTGACCAACCTAATTGTTTTAAATTATAGGGTGCCACAGTTGGTATCAGAGCATGGTACTAGGCAACGTAGGTTTCACAGGCCCATTCTAGTCATCCACATAGCGTTCTTTGATACACAATCTCATTGTATTTTCATCGTAACATTCTTAATACCGATAAGTGTTTTGTGTCCTATTTTATATCACACCGAAGAGGAAGACTCGCTCCACGACATGAGCTGCAAAACTCGAGCTTGCGACATAAGTGACACCCCCACCACTAGCGACACCCATTCAGCCCATTCCACGAGTCCCAGCACCTGATGCACAGGGGCAATATCACTTCAGATCCAGACATCTCTCTAAGTTCATTTCGTAGGTCATTCTGGAAGAGCTAGCCTCAGGGAAACGATACTGGATAGCCGAGGACCTACAACCAGTGGAATAAGCTCCCACGGTCGAGTGGGAGAAGGTTAGAGGGCATTCATGAAAAATATTTGATCAAATATTTTGGTTCCATGGAGTCGTGGGTAGCACTACAGTGGCATAGAGACATCAAGTGTCACCCGAGGCTCTTTTTTTGCATTGATATTCGAAACTCAATTATTTCTACAATTAATTTGATCGGGGACACCCTACAATGGTGGGACAATGTTACCACCACCATGTAGAGGGACCAGATGATATATGGAGAGTTTATTACGAGGTTCAATGACAAGTATTTCCCTAAGTCTATTCAGGTTTAGAGGAAGTCAGAGTTCTTTCAACTCCAGTAGAGGGAACATAATGTCGTCGAATATGAAAATGAGTTTATGAACATGTCATTATTTGATAAGAAGGAAGTGAATACCAATGGGAAAAGGATTGACTATTTAGTGAAGGGTGTCATTTACACTATTTGCCAAATTCTAATGGAGAACCCATCATACGTCACTTATACACAAATAGTGGATGTGACACTCACCTTTTTCCAAGATCGCACCGAGCACAAGAAAAAGTACAACAAAGTGAGCCAATATAGTAGGCCTAAGAAGGATAAAGGATCAGGTAGAGACAATAAAGGAGGATATGGACAGTCAGGCCAAAGGCCATGGAAGATATTCTGACCCATTCTACATAGACCCCAACAACTGCAGGGACCCCCTCAGACAGGTAAGGATGACACCTACATCATCAACAACGTGTGTCCCATAGACAAGGTAGTTCAGTAGATTCACCAGGGCTAGGGCCAGTAGAACAACTAGAGACATGGCCAGTTTGGATAGGATCAATTTGAGTAGGGCAATTCATTCAGGTCCAATATAAGTGGATCCAGTAAGGGTCAAGGGAAGTATAAGTAAGGCCAACAGAACCTAAGGAATAAGGGATTTAAGCCCAACTATCAGGAAAAACAGAGGTAGTAGCAGATACCCATTCTTCCAACCCCAAGGAAGCTGATGGTACATCCATCACCACCTTCCATAATGCCTCAGACTTAGTTGTAATATGTTCGGGTCTATCAGGTGGTACTTAGGAATAACACAATTCATATTCAATCAGTTGATGGTAAGTTTTCTATTCATGTCTCTTTAGGCAAAGTTTTATTTGGTGGGGTCTATATATTCATTTATTTCAGGACACTTCGTGCCTATATTATGGATGATTTTAACTCTGTGTCTATGGTATTATCTGTAGCTACTATTTTAATTGTATCCACTCTTATTACCGATACTTGTAATATGTAGGCATTGATAATAGTAGGCTACGATTTGTAGATAATTTATTAGTTTTAGATAGCCTCACATATGATGTGATTTTGGGGATGGATTGCTTATGTATGTATTGGGCTCCTATAGGTAGTGTAGGTAGGGTTATTGTGTCTTTCATACCAGGTCAAGAAATGTATTTGGCTACTATGCATAGGCTAGAGGGTGGAGCCACTATTTACTTATATTTTATTGATGATGAGACCGCGGTGTACCTAAATATAATTCATGTAGTTTAGGAGACCGTCGATGTCTTCGATGAGATTATGGGTTTACCTCCTAACAAGTAGATTGGCTTTGTGATATATTTAGCATCGGACAGTAAGCCAATAACTAGATTATCATACCTATGGCCCCAATGGAGATGAAAGATCTTAAGGACCAGATTAAGTAGCTATTAGAGTAGGGTTCATTCTTTGTAACGCTTAACCTTGGGGTGAACCAATTTTGTTTGTGAAGAAGTATGGGTATTTGAGGTTGTGTATCGATTACTATGATTTTAATAATGTGAAGGTAAAGAGTAACTACCCACTATCAAGGGTCGATGATCTTTTTGATCAGTTGGATGGAACATCATTCTTCCCAAGATATCAATTATGATAACCCCCATTTTCCACGTAAATGTTGGCCAAACATAATACATCGAAGATGGGGCATATCTAACAATTTATATCATTCTTAGCATCAAACCGTAGAATGAAAATTTTAAAATAAAATATCCACACATACAATAATGAAGTGAACTAATAAACTGAAAAAATGCATATGACCCAACTTTCAAAACCAATTGATAATAATGCAATTATTTCTCAATTCATGCCACCCACTGGCTCTCACATACAATAAGTATCTCACTCCGATTATAAGTGTAATACTATATGCATTCCCAAGAAATAATATGATAAATGATATACACAATATCATACTAACTAAGAAAGACTAACCATCGTAATAATCAGAATGTCACTATCTATACATATACGATCTCAGTCACAAGGACTAACCCCCACGATACTACCCCTATAGAAATGCAGTCACATAACATTTTTTTTGTAGTATGCGGACCATTAACAATTGTCTACTTCATTCGACTACATAAGTTCTTTAAGCGATATATATATAATAAGGAGCAAGGGTGTTTTTACTGTTCTTAAGTTTAGAAAGACATTTAATGGTTGAGATCAAAGCCAACAAGAGCAAAACTTTACACGTTTTGTTAAAATGAAAGGTTGACATTGATTGTTATGACTTTAATTCATAATCGCCTGCTTTTTAGATTACCACCCCATGATTTAATTAATGTTTTTCTTTAAAAGTCGTGTATTACAGACAAACTGTTTTTATCACGTTACCTTACCTCATTCTACCAAATCCGTACACCTACCACATAAATCTATCACCTATCTCTCCCAAATGACTCATATCTCAGCTATTAGATATGCGTGGATCGAGGTGGTGCATATACTTTAATTTTGTGACACCCCGCCTAATTAAATACCGGGCGATCACACCTTTATTAAATTAAATCAAGGTGAACAGTTGGTTCATTCTCCGCATCACTGTCGAAAAATAATTTTTCCAATTTAAACACCCTAATTAATTAAGCTAAGTGTAAAAACCATTTTTAAACATTTCTTTCCAAATTTTAGTTTAAAAAAAAAAATAAAGATTTAATTATTTACAACAATTCAACGATAAAGAATCACACCACAATAATCCTGGAACATATAATCCAAATAATTTAAACATCCAACAACTAAATCCCAACATTTAAAACTTAAAGTAAAACATCCATACTGAATAAATTCCAATGAGACAATACTATAAATAACTGAATCACAATGTCCAAATAAACATATGAATAATGGAAAGGGTAACACAAGCCCTACTAAATGAATGTGATAGGAGTGGAGTCAAATAAATGAAGTCGTCTAAGCAAGTGGCCTGCAACTCCCACCTATGTTGCAGCGCGTTCCTTCCAAAGGATCCTATGCAAGACGCCCCTGTGGCTGGGCACCTGTAATATATATATATATATATATATATATATATATATATATATACACACACAAAATAGAAAGAGAAATAGAAACGAGTCAGAGCCCGATAGTGTAGATGATTTAAAATTCGTTTAGCAAGTATTTAAATTATTTACAGGCCAATGCAACAACATATTAGTGCGGCACTCTCTTGAGAAATTTTCACCTCTTTTCTAATGTGCACGCCTATCGTACTAACCTTCCCAACGGATTATCTTATCTTATACCGCACTAAACTTCCCAATGGTTTAACTTATCTTAGGTTACTCTTAAGATTTAAAACTGAACAATATAGTTGTTTAAAAGGAAGATTTCATTTAGTAAACAAAGCTCTCATTTTAACTTTATTTATTAATAAAGTTTCCCAATGTCATATTATACTTTCTCAAAACAAGTATTTACAATTTGAGTCATCAACCATGTTCTACTTACCATATCACAGTAGGCAGTTCCAAATTTCAGAATTTCACATATATATTAAATACTCGTATAATATATATATTATAACAGCACCCCACATAAAATCTATGGTGCGGGCATACTCTACTATCCAATCCCCGTATCACTCGTACTAAGGGAAATACAAATTCGGAATCACTCTCGAAATGTATTAGCACATACACAAACAATATTGAGGCGAAGCATAGATTCCAAGTCTCTAAGAGGATGGCACATGCCCGCGTCTCTTAGGAATGTCTGAACTATCAATTCGATAGCCTGTACCAAGGATATATATTCTAGGGTACAAGTCAATATCCCCCATAAACGTCCCATCGAGATAAGACTGTCCCAGCGTGGTAACCTCAGGAATAGCAAGTAGCGTGGGCATGATTTTCACACGTATATAATATATGCATACACACAGTTATATAAATATACTACTTTTATCATCTTAATTTAGATACATCTCTAATCCCATAATCACGACATTGAACCTTATTTTCCCATCATTTGTTATCACGCATAATTGTTCGTCTCTAACTTTAATTCGAGGGATTAATTCAACTTACTATGTAACACTCGTGGACCCTATCTTCCCCAGTGTAAAATTCAGTAGGTATTCATCTATTTTCCATCGTAAACATTTTACGTATTCTCTCCCTCTACTACAAAATTCCATCATCCCTTAGATATAAACACTCCAAAAAAATATAAATTTCACCCTACATAAAAGGTCTCTTAATCATTAATAAATCCTACTGATCATCTTTATCTCCCAAAACATTTTAATAAGGGTGTCCAAGGATTGTTTCTCATTAAATTGATTTCAACTAATTTAAAAAAGGGAAATATGAGTCTGCCGGAAGGGGTCGATCGATCGTGAGAACGTATGTGCTTGCGTTCAAATGAGCAAATTATATATTAAACCCCTTTAACCCAAACAAACCCTAAACATGCAACAGTATGTGATTGAATAAGATGATAATCTAAGCAAGAACATTCAAACACATGCAATTGAGGAAAAATCCCCCAAAGGGGCAAAACCATTTATTTTCACTATAATATTGTAGGCTATACAATTTCAGATTACAATGAAAATACAAGTGACTAAGAATTACCCTCAGGTGTCGAATTCTGTAGTCGCGACTAGAACTATCCCTTTCCAGTAGGGCTGCAATGGAGAAGAGAAAAGGCTTCTCCATAAGGGTGTCGGCTGGAAGTTTACCTTTCCAGGAGGGCAGCAATGAAGAAGAGAACGGCTTCTTCACAAGGGTTGAACAGCAAAAGTGCGTTCCTGGGTTGCTAAGTGATTCACAAAGGATTGGCAATTGTGTGAATAAAAAAAACTTAGAGTTTAGATGCTCAATAGGTGAAGACTTAGGGCTTTCTGTACTCTGAAAATCGTGTGTTTAAGTCTTAGAAAACCACTTCCCGTAGTGGGATTAAATAAGAGGTCTCGGGCCTTAAAAATCTGAACACGATCTCAACACGATCTGTTAAAGTTTATCCCAGGCGGACCGGTTCGGGTCTGAGGCGGATCGGTCCGATATACCGGATCGGTTCTTTTATTCTGAGGCGAATCGGTCCGTTAATGATCGGATCGGTTCGCTTCCAGGCTTCATCGGTTCGCTTGCGATCCGGGGTATACCGGCCTTCTGACAAACAAGCGGATCGGTCCGATTCTTTAGACGGACCGGTCCAGTTAGCCGAATCGGTTCTTTTATTTCAGTGGATCGGTCCGGCTGTCAGACTATGATTCCTCTTCTTCTTTTGATATTCGGATCCGTTGAATCTTGAATTTCTTCAACGGTGTAACGGCGTGCGACATAATACATTGATAATGGACAAAAATGTCCTTACAAATCTCCCCCTATGTCTATGCCGGTACATACATAAAAACAAACATCCGAATTATCAAAATAACTAAAAATGCCTATACAAATCTACCCTTCCATGAACCCAAAACTGGAAAGATACAATTGAATAAGACTACAGCGTTTGCTCTTCAATTCTTCAGATTTCTCAACGCTTTTCTCATCAGGGTGTGCAATCCAATGATAATCCATGTAGTACCTACACACATGAGACAAAGCAAAATACCAAGTGATATATCGAGTTTGAAATGAGATAAACATATATACCAATTTATGAGCAAACTCAAACTTTCAAATCTCCCCCATAATAAGATAATTCATTCTCCCCCTTTTTATGATGTCCCCATAATAGACAAATGAGAGAAATAAATCAAATAAGCAAGTGCGGGGTGTCACTAGGATAAAATCACACCATGAATGAACATAAAGCAACCAAGTCGATGATAGCGTAAATGTGGTGGTGTGATCAAATTCGATAGGAAAATCAATGCATACAAACATGACATATGTGCACGATGAATATTGGATATTCCTAGCGAATGAACTCAAATACTTCCTTTGGTGTAAGGTAATGAAAATATAAGATATTGACTCAATCAAATCAACAAATCAAAGCTCAAAGTGATTTTCACACCAATAACGTCCAAAATGATTTTATGCTTTTTCAGGACTTTCAAGGAAGTGCAAACCCGTTTAAAGATTCTCCAACCAAAATCCCTCAGATATAATATTGAATAGAGGCATTCTAAATTCTCAAACTTTGGAGAATTGTTGGTGAAACCTAAGTGGCCCATATTTGGCATGAATTGCTTTTTATTGCCTTTAAATTTTTTCGGGCTCTTTTAACCTCTTTGGACCTCGGATATTAAAATTCCTCCATTTTTAGGTCCTTTTTAACGGTGGCTTTTGCGCAAAGGATATATGATTACCTTTCGCAGCCCCTCCCCGTTATATAAAAACACACAGTCTCACCAAAAACGGTTTTTACATGCATTCCAATCTTGTCAAGTTTTATCGCATATTGTACATTGTATAGACAGAATTGAGATGGAAACACTCAAGCCAATATGAGATAGACAAGTGCAATAATCAAATATAGCCATGCATGTGTGCAATAAAGGATATAGGAGTCAAACATGTAGGAAGATATGACTAATTACATCTCAAAGACTCCAGACAGTGTAAAGCACATGGATGAAATGATGTAGCCTCTCAAATCTCTATCAAACACTCACATGGATAAATGTAATGAAGTTGTGACTTGGCTATCTTAAATGCTCATCCATAAAAGAAGCAAAAACAGAAATCTTTTTTGATTTTTCAAAAATTTTATCAAAATAAAATCTTTTTGTGCTTTTCTTAAAAAATTTTCTTAAAGGAAAATCTTTTTGTATTTTTCAAAAGAAATATAAAAAGCAAAAAGAATAAATAAAAGCTGTACAACTAAGCAATGGTACATATAAAACAGACTAGCAATAGGAAGCATATGATATGAACATGAAGAAGCAACCTATTCTAGACATAGACCAACCCCTCAGTCAACTGTGCAAATCCCCAAAGACTTCCTAAGACTCTCAAATCTAAGGGCATCTAAAGGTTTCGTAAAAATGTCAGCTAACTGACGGTCGGTGGGAACAAAACTCAGGGATACAGTGTTCTCCTCAACTAATTGACGAATAAAGTGCTCACGTATCCTGATGTGTTTTGTGCGCGAATGCTGGACGGGATTACGGGATATGTGTATCGCGCTTGTGTTGTCACAAGAAATGATCATGGTGTCTTGTAAAATCCCATAATCCTCCAACATTTGCTTCATCCACAAGAGTTGTGTGCAACCACTCCCGGCGGCTATGTACTCAGCCTCTGCAGTGGACAAAGAGATGGAATTTTTTTTCTTGCTCAGCCAGGAGACAAGAGCAGAACCAAAATAGAAACACCCACCAGAAGTGCTTCTACAACCATCTACATCCCCGGCCCAATCGACATCCGAATAGGCGGACAAACGGTCATCGGTATCAAAGGAATACCAAATACCGTATGAGAGAGTCCCACCTACATATTTAATAATACGTTTTAGAGCAAGTAAATGTGACTCTTTCGGGGACGCCTGATATCGCGCACAGACTCCAACATTAAAGGCGATGTCGGGACGACTGGCAGTCAAGTAGAGAAGACTACCTATCATACTCTGATATAAGGTTTGCTCTACGTCATTACCTGAAGTCTCCTTACTAAGCTTGGTAGTGGTACTCATAGGTGTACGTGCATGCTTAGCGGAGTCTAAACCAAATTTCTTCACTAGGTCTCTAGCATACTTGGATTGGGAGATGAACATCCCATCCTCTAGCTGACGAACCTGGAGACCAAGGAAGAATGTAAGCTCACCAACCATGCTCATCTGAATCTCACCTTTCATCTCCTCCTCAAAGTGGTGAGCATGCTGGGAGCATGTGGATCCAAAGACTATGTCGTCCACATAGAACTGGGCAACCAAAATAGCAACATCATTTCTCCTGACGAACAACGTCATATCTACTCCCCCTCTCTTGAAGCCACGAGCTAAGAGATAGGAAGTAAGCCTCTCGTACCAAGCACGAGTGCTTGCTTCAAACTATATAAGGATTTTCTAAGATAGTAGACGTGCTCTGGGTGCTGAGGGTCTTCAAACCCTTTTGGTTGTTCCACATAAACCTCCTCCTGTAGAATGCCATTCAGAAAGGCACTCTTGACATCCATCTGATATATCTTGAAGCACAGATGATATGCGATGGTGAGCATAAGACGGACGGACTCAAGCCTCGCAACAGGAGCAAATGTCTCCCCAAAGTCTACACCCTCTATCTGTGTGTAGCCTTGAGCGACCAACCTAGCCTTATTTCTGATTATGGTACCATTTTCATCCATTTTGTTCTTCAAAATCCACAGGGTACCTATCACATTAGTCTCACTAGGACGGGGGACAAGTTCCCGGACATTATTCTTTTTAAACTGAAGCAACTCATCCTGCATAGCAGATATCCAATGTTCATCCTTGAGTGCTTCTTTATGGTTCTTGGGCTCGACTTTGGACGTGTAGCAAAGATGGCTAACAACGTTCTCTAGCTGAGCACGAGTCTTGACCCCTAGAGTGGGATCGCCAACAATGGCAGACGGGTCATGACTCTTGCGAACCCAAGCAGGTGTGTCCCCTAACACAGGAGTAGGGTCCACAGAGTGTGAGTGAGGAACAGGTAAATCACTGTCAGAACAATCCTCATCCTCACACTGCAGGTTAGGATCAATAACCGTCGAAGGTTCGTCATCTTGCACGGTGACGTTTATTGATTCCATAACCTTAGATCTCTTTAGGTTAAAAACTCGGTACGCTCTGCTAGTTGATGAATATCCTAAAAATATTCCCTCGTCGCTCCGGGAGTCGAACTTTCCTAATTGCTCTCTATCCCGTAGGATGTAGCATTTACTCCCAAAAACACGGAAATATGCCAGGTTGGGCTTCTTGCCAGTCCACAACTCATAAGGAGTCTGAAGTGTGTGTGGACGCAAATACACCCTATTCACCGTGTGGCATGCAGTATACACCGCCTCTGCCCAAAATCTCCTAGAAATTTTACGACCTAGAATCATAGATCTAGCCATCTCTTGGATCGTTCTATTCTTTCTCTCAACAATACCATTTTGCTGAGGAGTTCTCACAGCAGAAAACTCATGTTTGATCCCGAGGCTATCACAGTAAAGGTCTACCTTTGCTTCTGTGAATTCAGTGCCATTGTCACTACGCATCCTGTTAATAGTGACACCATGTTGATTTTGCAGGACACGACACTTGGTCGTTAAAAATTCTACAGCATCGGATTTCTCTCTCAGAAAACCTACAATGGAGTACCTGGAGAAATCATCTACCATCACGAGGATGTACCTCTTACCACCTAGACTCTCAGTACGAGTGGGACCCATAAGATCCATGTGTATCAGCTCAAGGACACGAGAGGTGGTAATGGAGTGCAACTTCCTATGAGGACTACGAATTTGTTTTCCCAACTGACAAGGTCCACAAACGGTCAAAGTTGACTTTCCAAGAGATGGTAAGCCACGTACTAGGTCCTTTTTTGCTAAGCGATTAAGATCTCTAACGTTCACGTGACCTAGACGTTGATGCCACAGATCCATAGGAGTGATCGTGGCGCTGTTGCAGACAAGTGAGTACGTGGGCTCAGTCCCATAGCAATTATCCTCGGTCCTCACCCCTTGCATCAAAAGTTTCCCGGCTTGATTATAGACTTTACACGCGTCCCGGTCAAACTTTACTGCAAAGTCAGTGTCGCACGGCTGGCTAATGCTGAGAAGGTTTTCTTTCAAACCTTTGACGTACAAGACATTTTCTAGCTTAGGAAATCCAGGTAACTCGACAGTACCACGTCCTATAATGCTAGACTTGCTCCCATCTCCAAAGGTGACTCTGCCATCCTGATAGTCCTCAAGAGTCATAAAAAATAAGGCATCACCTGTCATGTGTCTGGAGCACCCACTATCAAAATACCACTATGAGGTATTATGTTCTTTGAGAGCAACATGAACAACAAACACCTTTTTATCTTTCTTAGGTACCCAAGTCGGGATGACCTTTTGTTTGCCTTTGTTGTTGTTGGTTTTAGCTGGAATGTGAGAAGCATTCCGTCGAAATTCTTCCATTAAACTCTGGGCCGTGGCAGCTAAGAACTCAACTCCTTCTCTCAGACTAGAAAACTCATCAGTATGACGTGGTGGAGCAATAGTACGTCGTGTCCGACCCATGCTATAGCAAGACTCCCTAAGGTGGCCTTTTCTTTTGCAATAAGTACAAAAGAGCACAGTCAAAGGCGGACCTTGGTTTGCTTTTCTTGGTCGAACTCTCCTTCGAGGTTTTTGACGATGGCTATAAGGATTCGTAGTAAACTCAGGAACTGGTCCAGGTGCAATTTGGGACATGGAGGCACCATCATATCCAATTCCTTGCCGATCACCAAAACCTAAAGCGGGGCCGAGGAGCATCTTTCCCATCTTTCCAGATCTGTCCTCGATTTGTACCTTGACTTCCCGTGCTTTCTGAAGATCATGAGTCAGCTGGGCAACAAGGGCTTCAAGTTTCTTCCGAGTCTCCACGGAGGAATGGAGCTGACTCGTAAGACTAGCCACTTGTTTAGTCAAATCCCCTCTCTCTTTCTCTAAACACTCTCTCTTTCTCTAAACAACCTCTCTTTCTCGACACAGGCAGATTCTCTCTTTCTCAGGGCGGTGACGGTGGAGGACTCTCTTTCTCTCTCCTTTCTTAAATCTTCCTCTAAGCCAGTGATCTTAAGAACTAGAGCTTTGTTACGTTTTTTAGTTTTAAATGACTCAGAATATAACTCAGTGTAGGCGCGTTGAATATCACTCTCGCTCTCACTTGAGTCATCCTCCCCCTCACTCACATCGATCTCACTGTCGAGGTGTCCCTGTGAAACATCATCTTCATTGTCGTGAAGAGAACTAGGAGTGCTCACTCGACTGGACATGAATGCGTTGAAGTTACACTCATGCGTTGACTCATCTCCTGAATCCACCGTCTCGACCTCACTGTCGTCACTAAGGGTAGCATTAAGGACAGCTTTCCCTTTCTCTCTATTCAGACGATTGGCACACTCAAAGGCTCTATGACCCCTACCATCGCACTCAAAGCATCTCTCACTTTCTTTCTTAGGATGATTTTTGGAGTCTTTTTCATTTTTCTTTTCAAACTTATTTTTCTCAAATTTCTTTTTATCTTTAAAATTGCCATTTTTCTTAAATTTGAGAATCCTCTTGATTTTTTTTGCAAAAAGAGCTAAATCATCTAGGTCAAAATCACACTCAGAATCTGACGTGTTAGTCTCTTTCTTTCTAGACGACTCTACCCTTTTTCTAGTCGACCCCTCACTCCTTCTCTCTTGGGCTTTAAGTGCAATTCCCTTATCTTTAGATTTAGTAGTTTTAGGGAACATATCAATTTCATAAGTTTGCAAATCTCCTACAAGTTCTTCTAATTTTAGCGTATTTAAATTACCCATGGAATTTAGCACAGTGACTTTAGGGATAAAACGCTTAGGTAAAGAATGAAGAATTTTTTTAACAACTTTAGCATTAGGAATGTGTTCACCAAGATTAAAGCTAGTATTCACAATGTCAGAAAGTCTAGAATAAAATTCATCAAAGCATTCAGATTCATGCATGGTGATGTTCAAATTGAGTTGTCAAATTTTGCAACTTAGATTCTTTCACAGCATTAGTTCCTTCATGTGTGAGTTGTAAAACATCCCATGCCTCTTTTGACGTGGTGCACGTCATTATGCGTTTGAACTCATCAGGTGTGACAGACCCAGAAATAGCACTTAGACCCTTAGAATTAAAAGATGACCATTTAAATTCTTCATCAGTCCAAGAAGTGACAGGTTTCAAATTAATTACATTATCAACAGTCACGGAGGGAGGTGTACACCCTCTTTCAACTAAAATCCAAACCCTTTCATCTATGGCTTTTAAAGCCGACCTCATTCGGTCTTTCCAATAGGCATAATTTGTCCCGTCAAAAACAGGCATTTTATTATATAACTTCTCCATTTGAACATGCACTTTTTTCAAAAATCAATTTTTTAGAAAATTGATATCTTAGAAAAATTTTGCGGAAAATAGGAATACACGATAGATTAGCGTAACCTGCTCTGATACCAATTTGAGAACGTATGTGCTTGCGTTCAAATGAGCAAATTATATATTAAACCCTTTTAACCCAAAAAAACCCTAAACATGCAACAGTATGTGATTGAATAAGATGATAATCTAAGCAAGAACATTCAAACACATGCAATTGAGGAAAAATCCCCCTAAGGGGCAAAACCATTTATTTTCATTATAATATTATAGGCTATACAATTTCGGATTACAATGAAAATACAAGTGACTAAGAATTACCCTCAGGTGTCGAATTCTGTAGTCGCGGCTGGAACTATCCCTTTCCAGTAGGGCTGCAATGGAGAAGAGAAACGGCTTCTCCCCAAGGGTGTCGGCTGGAAGTTTCCCTTTCCAGGAGGGCAGCAATGAAGAAGAGAATGGCTTCTTCACAAGGGTTAAACAACAAAAGTACGTTCCTGGGTTGCTAAGTGATTCACAAAGGATTGGCAATTATGTGAATAAAAAAAACTTAGAGTCTAGATGCTCGATAGGTGAAGACTTAGGGCTTTTTGTACTCTGAAAATCGTGTGTTTAAGTCTTAGAAAACCACTTCCCGTAGTGGGATTAAATAAGAGGTCTCGGGCCTTAAAAATCTAAACACGATCTGAACACGATCTGTTAAAGTTTATCCCAGGCGGACCGGTCCGGGTCTGAGGCGGATCGGTCCGATATACCGGATCAGTTCTTTTATTCTGAGGTGGATCGGTCCGTTGATGATCGGATCGGTTCGCTTCCAGGCTTCATCGGTTCGCTTGCGGTCCGGGGTATACTGAACTTCTAACAAACAAGCGGATCGGTCCGGTTCTTTAGGCGGACCGGTCCGGTTAGCCAGATCGGTTCTTTTATTTAAGCGAATCGGTCCGGCTGTCAGACTATGATTCCTCTTCTTCTTTTGATATTCGGATCCGTTGAATCTTGAATTTATTCAACGGTGTAACGGCGTGCGACATAATACATTGATAATGTACAAAAATGTCCTTACAGATTGAGGTCTAGGGCTCGATCGATCAAACCTTTGATCGATCGAAGCTCTTGGCTCGATCGATCGATCAAGCAGGGGTGCGATTTCTGCAGTTTTGCAGTTACGGGTTTCATCCTCTAACCTCAATCAATTCTAGATTTTTCATTCCCAATCATCCAAAAATTTGTACTACTAACATTATATCACCATATTATGTATTTCCTACGTAAAGCATGTAAATTTCTGTTACTAAACATGGATTAACAGGCCAAAATTCATGTAAATCTCAAGAACCCTATAAATCTCTTTAACATCGTTCAAATCTGTCTTTTCCATAATTTTCTTCTTCTAAAACATCAAAATTTCATGGTTTAATCCTCTACATGTTAAGGAGTTTCCAGAATAACAATCAAATCATCACTACATGCGATTTCCTATCTCAAATTTTAGGTTTTCTTCCATAAAACTCACCCTAACCATTCCTAGACTAACATGAGTGATGCATCAACGAAATAAGCAAGATAAATACTTGCCTGGGATTTTTGGTGTTCTGATTTGCGAACGATTTTGGTGTGTTTGCGTTCCCCGTCGCGCGATCTACGCGTTGGTGGTGGTGGCGGTGCAAACGGATGAATCGTTGGCCTTAGATTGTTTGGAAAAGCCTCTCCTTCCCTCTCCTATGGCCGTCACTTGTCTTTGGTTGTTTTAACCCTAGAAAACAACCTTAGACATCTGATATATCCCTCGAATTTTCGTGGGTTTAATTAACCAAAAATGTAAAATGACCAAAATTCCCTCCCGGGGTACTAATTAAGCCTAAAAACCCCCCGAGACCCAAACTAAACCCCCGGGTACACTTTTCTGACTATCTCGACGCTTCCGGACGCGTTGGCGCACTCAACATGACCATATGAGCAACTTATAATATATTCACTTTTATTTATCAATATTTAGTCCCGACGCGACACGGGCGTGTCCCGACTCAAATTTCCAAAATTATCATTTTATTCACTCGTGACATTTAATATAACCAATATTATATATTACTTTGCTCATTAGTAATATTCAAAAATTTTCCCATAATTACTAACTATCGTCACGTTAATAATTATAACATAATTAATTTTCGAATTTATATTAAATAATTAGCTCACAATAAATTTAATAAATCCCCAAATTAATATAGCATAAAAATACGGGGTATTACATACTTCCCCCCTAATAACGGAATTTCATCCTGAAATTCGGAAAATAAGGCATACCTGGTAAGAATAAATCTGGCTATCTCTCGCGCATATCTGCCTCGCGCTCCCAAGTGGATTCCTCCACATTATGATGTTCCCACTGGACCCGTACAAGTGGAACTATCTACGAACTCAATCTCCTCTCACTATAGTCTAGGATAGCCACCTGTCTCTCCTCGTAAGAGCTGTCAGGCTGTAAGTCTATCTCATCTATTGCGATGTGAGTATGGGCCGTATCATCCTGAAGATATCGTCTCAACGACGAGATGTGGAATACATCGTGGATGCGATGTAAATGCTCTGGCAGTCCCAACCTGTATGCTACCGGCCCAATCCTCTCGATAATGGGAAATGGTCCCACGTACCTCGAGGACAATTTCCCTCTCTTCCCGAACCTCATCACTCCTTTCATAGGAGATACTCGTAGTAACACTTGGTCCCCCACATTAAACTCCCGAAAGTACTGTTTCGCATCGGCGTAGCTTTTCTGCCTGTCCTGGGCTACTCAAATGCGACTCCTGATCATCTTAATCCTCGCAGAGGTTTCCTGAATCACCTCCGGTCCTAGAAACTTGTTATCCCCCACCTCGAGCCAACAAGTTGGGGAACGACAAGGTCTGCCGTACAAAGATTTGAATGGAGCTATGCCAATAGTGAACTGTTAAGAGTTATTATAAGCAAACTCTACCATTGGAAGATATGGCTCCCAACCTCCTCCAAAATCAAGAACACACATGCGTAGCATATCCTCCAACATCTGATTAGTACGCTCTGTCTGTCCATTTGTCTGTGGGTGATAAGCTGAGCTCAACCTCAACTCTGTACCCATAGCCTCCTGAAAGCTCTCCCAGAAACGCGACATGAAAATCTTGTCTCTATCTGACACAATATTCAGGGGCACCCCATGTAATCTGACAATTTCAGCAATGAACAACTGAGCATACTGACCCGTGGTATAATCTGTTCGCACCGGCAAAAAATGAGGCACCTTGGTCAAACGGTCTACAATTACCCAGATAGAGTCGTGGCCCCGCTATGAAGTAGGCAACCCTGTAATAAAATCCATGGAAATACTCTCCCACTTCCACGCGGGTACTTCCAAAGACTGAAGCAACCCTGACGATTTTTTATGGTCCACCTTTACCAACTGGCAGGTAGAACACTTGGACACGAACTCGGCGATGTCCTTCTTCATCCCACTCCACCAGTATTGTCGTCTCATATCCTGGTGCATCTTATCTCCCCCAGAATGTACTGCAAATCGAGACCCGCAAGACTGGGTCATCACTGCATGACGTAATTCTGCACCTTCTGGAACCACCAACCTCCCATTAAACCTCAAACCCCCATCAGAGCTAACAGAATAGGATTCAGCATCCTCAGATAAAAGTCGTACAATCTGCTCCTGGCAAAATAGGTCTGTGGTTTGTGCCTATATCACCCTCGTAATAATCTCTCGTGTCACTGTCATAACAGATATGAAGGAATGGGCTACTGCGTCCTGGTGACCCAACTCCTTCCACTTTGCTTTCCAGACGTCTGCTACACCGTCTACCGGTCTACGGGTCAATGCATCACCAACTACATTGGCCTTCCCCGGATGGTACTGTATGTCGAACTGATAGTCCTTCACAAACTCTAACCATCTGCGCTGACGTATATTCATCTCTCGCTGAGTGAACAGGTACTGCAGTGACTTGTGGTCTGTGAACAAGCGAAACTTATCCATCAATAAATAGTGCCTCCATATACTCAATGCAAAAACGACTGCTGCTAACCCCAGGTCGTGGGTGGGGTAATTCTTCTCATGCGGCTTAAGCTTGCGGGAGGCAAAAGCTATAGCCTTTTCCTCCTGCTGAAGTACTCACCCAAGTCCTCGTAAAGAGGCATCGGTGTAAACCAGGTACTCCACACCCAGTTTCGGTAAAGCAAGGACTGGTGCTGAAGTAAGTTTGTCTTTCAGCTCGTCAAAAGACAATTGACAAGCATCATCCCAAACATATGGTACCCCCTTGCGAGTTAAATTCGTCAACGGACTAGCTATTTTGGAGAATCCCCGAATGAATCTCCTGTAGTAACCGGCTAACCCCAAGAAACTTTGCACTTCCGTCGGTGTCGTGAGCTATCCCCACTCCCTCACCGCCGACACTTTACTCGGGTCAATTGCTATCCCCTGCTCAGAAATAATATGCCCCAAGAACTGTACTTCTCGCAACCAGAATCCGCACTTCTCGTACTTAGCATACAAATGATGCTCTCTTAGAGTCTGAAGAACCTGCCTCAAGTGCTCGGCATGCTCCTCCTCGGAGTGTGGATATATCAAAATGTCATCTATGAAGACGATGACAAACTGATCCAAGAACTCTCGGAACACTCGGTTCATCAAGTCCATGAATACGACTGGAGCATTTGTGAGGCCAAATGGCATCACTCTGAACTCGTAAGAACCATATCTCGTCAAAAAGGCAGTCCTTGAAACATCCTGCTTCCTAATACGTAGCTGATGGTATCCCGACCTCAGATCTATCTTTGAAAAGAAAGTTTCTCCCCTCAACTGGTCGAACAGATCATTGATTCGAGGCAACGGATACTTATTTCGTATCGTAACCTTGTTCAACTCCCGGTAGTCCACACATAGCCTCAGTGAACCATCTCTCTTCTTCACAAACAAGACTGGAGCGCCCCAAGGTGAGGTACTCCTGCGAATGAAGCCCTGGACTAACAGTTGCTCTATCTAATCTCGTAACTCTCGCATCTCTACCGGAGCCATACTGTATGGAGCGCGTGCTATCGGTCTTGTATCCGGTAATAAATCTATGACAAAGTCTATCTCTAGACTGGGGGTAGGCCTAGTATCTCCTGGAATACATCGGAATACTCACGAACAACTGGGATCGAGTATAAGGGAGTCACAACCTCCTTAGAGGTATCCTCCTCTATGTAATACAAGTGAGCGGTCGAACCTCCCTCTGGGCGAGGCATCGCCACTACAAACATCTCTTGCCCCGGAATGGCAAAAACAATACTCCCACCGAAACAATCAATCATAGCTCTGTAAGCTGCGAGCCAATCCATAACGATAATAACATCGTGCTCATGCATATCTAAGACTAACATGTCAGCAGGTAATACCAAGCTACCATTCTTTACCCCCACTCCCCGGAATATAACGAAAATAAGTGACCCACTCCCTAGTGGTGAGTCTACACACATCACCATGCTCTCTGTTGTGGCTAACAACCCTAAGGCCTTCGCCAAATGCGTAGTGATAAAACAGTGTGTCGCCCCAGTATCAAATAAAACCCGACCCATAGTACTATGGATAGGAAACATACCCTCAATCGCGGTTGGTGCCTGTGGAGCTGCTTCCTGGTGGATGTTATAGATACGTCCATACTTTAACAGCCCCTGCTGCACTGGAGCTTCTGGAATGGCTGGTAGGGCTGGTACTTGAGCTGGGGCTGGGAGGGAGGCTGGAAAAAGTGGCCTCTGTGGCTCGTTACGGGCACCCTGCTGATGTGGGGCCCTCTCAACCTCTGGGAAATCCTAGAACTTATGGCCATGCTTGTCGCACACAAAACATCGGCCTCTGAAGTTACTTCCCCTCTGACCCTGCTGCTGTCGGTGTCGGCCTTGCCGACTTGGGACTTTATTCCTCTCTGGGCAATTCTGACAAACATGGTCTTTCCTGCCACACCGAAAACGCTTCTCTCAAAACTGCTTCACTTCACCACGTTGTTGACTAGCCCCGCTTTTTCCTTGGTCTTGCTGGCTTTGAGGGGAAATTTGTGGAAAACCTATGTCAGGGTGAGGACAATCCCTCCACTTGTGACCTGGCCGTACACATTTATGGCAGAGTTCCGAAATTCTTCACGGGTCGGATTGTAGTTTATCCCCAGTCTGATTCGGATAAGATTTATGTTTGTGACCGTCCATTCCACAACTAAAGCACCTCTTTGTGATTTCATTCTGAATCTGACTTCGTTGGCCCTGACACTTTTGGCCCTTTTTATGAATTTTGTTACTTCTGGAACTGACTCGGTCTTGGGTGGTTTGTTGTCACAATTTCGGTGTCTTCACACATTTGTTAGCTTTAGTCACATGCATTTGGTTAACCTCTCTAGGTCTTTTGCCTCATCTAAGCTGTATGCTGCCTTCTTGGTACTGTAAAACTGCCATGGTAACTGCTTGTGCCACAATGCCTGCAAATTCGGTGATTGGTACCCTTTTTGGAGACACCTGAGGTGTGTGTTGTCCTTGCTCATTAACTTCCCCAATGGCATTAGCTTGTTCTTAAATTTTAAGATTACATCAGAATAAGTTTAACATTCGTATCGACAAGTCGGAGAAGCACGAATTTCCAACGCATAAAGATGAATATAACATTCGTAATGGTAGGGCTCTATAGCAAAGATGTTAAGCAGAAAGCAAAAATAAGCCCTACAGATCCTATGGACACTAGAACCTAATGCCCTGATACCACCTGTGACACCCCGCCTAATTAAATACCGGGCGATCACTCCTTTATTAAATTAAATCAAGGTGAACAGTTGGTTTATTCTCAGCATCAATGTCGAAAAATAACCTTTCCAATTTAAACACCCTAATTAATTAAGCTAAGTGTCATAACAATTTTTAAACATTTCTTTCCAAATTTTAGTTTAAAAAAAATAAAGATTTAATTATTTACAACAATTCTACGATAAAGAATCACACCACAATAATCCTGACATATAATCCAAATAATTTAAACATCCAACAACTAAATCCCAACATTTAAAACCTAAAGTAAAACATCCATACTGAATAAATCCTAATGAGACAATACTAGAAATAACTGAATCACAATGTACAAATAAACATATGAATAATGGAAAGGGCAACACATGCCCCACTAAATGAATGTGCTAGGAGTGAAGTCAAATAAATGAAGTCGTCTAAGCAAGTGGCCCGCAACTCCCACCTAAGTTGCAACGCGTTCCTTCCAAAGGATCCTATGCAAGACGCCCCTGTGGCTGAGCACCTGTATTATATACATATATATATACAAAAGAGAAAGAGAAATAGAAACGGGTCAGAGCCCGATAGTGTAGATGATTTAAAATTCGTTTAGCAAGTATTTAAATTGTTTACAGGCCAATGCAACAACATATTAGTGCGGCACTCTCTTGAGAAATTTTCACCTCTCTTCTAATGTGCACGCCTATCGTACTAACCTTACCAACGGATTATCTTATCTTATACCGCACTAAACTTCCCAATTGTTTAACTTATCTTAGGTTACTCGTAAGATTTAAAACTGAACAATATAGTTGTTTAAAAGGAAGATTTCATTTAGTAAACAAAGCTCTCATTTTAACTTTATTTATTAATAAAGTTTCCTAGTGTCATATTATACTTTATCAAAACAAGTATTTACAATTTGAGTCATCAACCATGTTCTACTTACCATATCACAGTAGGCAGTTCCAAATTTCAGAATTTCACATATATATTAAATACTCGTATAATATATATATTATAATAGCACCCCACATAAAATCTAGTGTGCGGGCATACTCTACTATCCAATCCCCGTATCACTCGTACTAAGGGAAATACAAATTCGGAATCACTCTCGAACTGTATTAACACATACACAAACAATATTGAGGCGAAGCATAGATTCCAAGTCTCTAAGAGGATGGCACATGCCCGCGTCTCTTAGGACCATTTGAACTATCAATTCGATAGCCTGTACCAAGGATATCTATCTTCTAGGGTACAAGTCAATATCCCCCATAAACGTCCCATCCAGATAAGACTGTCCCAGCGCGGTAACCTCAGGGATAGCAAGTAGCGTGGGCATGATTTTCACACGTATATAATATATGCATACACACAGTCATATAAATATAATACTTTTATCATATTAATTTAGGTACATCTCTAATCCCATAATCACGACATTGATCCTTATTTTCCCATCATTTGTTATCACACATAACTGTTCGTCTCTAACTTTAATTCGAGGGATTAATTCAACTTACTACGTAACACTCGTGGACCCTATCTTCCCAAGTGTAAAATTCAGTAGGTATTCATCTATTTTCCATCGTAAACATTTTACGTAATCTCTCCCTCTACTACAAAATTCCATCGTCCCTTAGATATAAACACTCCAAAAAAATATAAATTTCGCCCTACATAAAAGGTCTCTTAATCATTAATAAATCCTACTGATCATCTTTATCTCCCAAAACATTTTAATAAGGGTGTCCAAGGATTGTTTCTCATTAAATTGATTTCAACTAATTTAAAAAGGGGAAAATATGAGTCTGCCAGAAGGGGTCGATCGATCGAGGTCTATGGCTCGATCGATCAATCAAGCAGGTGTGCGATTTCTGCAGTTTTGCAGTTACGGGTTTCATCCTCTAACCTCAATCAATTCCAGATTTTTCATTCCCAATCGTCCAAAAATTTGTACTACTAACATTATATCATCATATTATGTATTTCCTACGTAAAGCATGTAAATTTCCGTCACTGAACATGGATTAACAGGCCAAAAATCATGTAAATCTCAAGAACCCTAGAAATCTCTTTAACATGGTTCAAATCTGTCTTTTCCAGAATTTTCTTCTTCTAAAACATCAAAATTTTGTGGTTTAATCTTCTACATGTTAAGGGGTTTCCAGAATAACAATCAAATCATCACTACATGCGATTTTCTATCTCAAATTTTAGGTTTTCTTCCATAAAACTCACCCTAACCATTCCTAGACTAACATGAGTGATGCATCAACAAAATAAGCAAGATAAACAATTTCTTGGGATTTTTGGTGTTCTGATTTGCGGACGATTTTGGTGTGGTTGCGTTCCCCGTCGCGTGATCTACGCGTTGGTGGTGGTGGCGGTGCAAACGGATGAATCGTTGGCCTTGGATTGCTTGGAAAAGCCTCTCCTTCCCTCTCCTATGGCCGTCACTTGTCTTTGGTTGTTTTAACCCTAGAAAACAACCTTAGACATCTGATATATCCCTTGAATTTTCGTGGGTTTAATTACCCAAAAATGTAAAATGACCAAAATGCCCTCTCGGGGTACTAATTAAACCTAAAAACGCCCCGAGACCCAAACTAAACCCCCGGGTACACTTTTCTGACTATCTTGACCCTTCCAGACGCGTTGCCGCACTCAAAACGACCATACAAGAAACTTATAATATATTCACTTTTATTTATCAATATTTACTCCCGACGCGACACGGGCGCGTCCCGACTCAAATTTTCAAAATTGTCATTTTATTCACTAGTGACATTTAATATAACCAATATTATATATTACTTTGTTCATTAGTAATATTCAACAAGTTTTCCATAATAACTAACTCTCGTCACGTTAATAATTGTAACATAATTAATTTCCGGATTTATATTAAATAATTAGCTCACAATAAATTTAATGAATCCCCAAATTAATATAGCATAAAAATACAGGGTATTAGAAATTTGAAAACCTTCTTCACAATTACAAACCCTTTTCTCTCTCTTAACCCAACATTTTTCCGTTTTTTCATTCTCTGAAGCTCCGACCATTTTCTAAAATTTGAAGATCTACTTCTATAATCTTCTAATGCTCCTTCATCTCCACTTTGGAAGGTATATACTCATTTTTGAATCTCTTTAATTCATGCTGCTTTGTGACACCCTACATATTTACTATTTTTTCCATTTAGGTTTAATGGTTCGCTATTTAAATGGTTTGGTTAGCTATTTTAATGGTTTGCTATTTTTTAGCCATGTGGAACCTTTGTGTAATTAAGTTTGGAAGGTCATATTGAGGTAATCCATCTCTCCATTTTACTTATGTTAATCCAAATCTATGATTTTCTCTATTTCTCTTGATTTCTAGATCTGAAACTCCATAACTTTGAGAGAGTGGAACTCCATGACTTTGAGAGAGTGGAACTCACATTATTTTTTCAAAATGTACCCTCACTCCTCAAACACCCCCCTCTCTATTTCAAATTGACGGCCTAGGTTTCCCACTTAAGCCTACTGGGAATTCATAGTTTGGAATCTGGGGTTTGATCATGGATCTGAAGATGACCTAAAAGTACCCAGTTAAATCCTCTATCTTTTTGGTAAAAGTAAATCTATTGGGTTTTAATTATTTTTTTTGTTATTATATTTAAAGTTGAGAAGCATTATTATTGCTCTGTTTATGTGTGTTTCTCAATAGATAAAAAAACCAGTGTTATCTATTTTCTCGGTGGGGCATTCGTATGAACATATATTAGGAAGTCATGTGTGTTTCTCAATAGATATATAATTTACGAAGTCATGCGTGTTTCTCAATATTTGTTGAATTGTATATATATATTAGGGGATTTAATTGATAGTTGATAACAAAATCAAGGGAGGTTCTATTTGTAGAGCAGTGATCAGTGGCATTCTTTATCTTATGATTACTTAGTATGCAATGATAAGTCTTGAACCAAGATTACTACAATTGTATGTGTTGTGTACCTCCGTGTTATCTTCCCTGCATTTTTTTATATAGAGAATTAAGGTAAAGGTATGGTCCTTCCTATATTAAATTTTTAGGACAATGTTTTTCAAGTTTATATATTTAGTCCCCGTGGTACAATAGTATTTATTTGTGTGGTCCCTTTAGAGTTAGGAGTTCATTTTTTTGTCCACGCCAGCGGCACCATTTTTCACCATTTGTATGGTGTTTTTAGTACAATGACTAAATTTATAAAATTATTTGGAGTGTCCTATTTTTTATATTAATAACAAGCAAGTTCAGTTAATTCCTTTGTTTTTAATTTGGTTGTATTTCGGGAACAATTTTCAATCTTAACATGGGTTTTGAAAAGGTTATAACTACATTTAATTTGATTATATTTCACTTTAAGTGTCTACCATTTTAGAATCATATGTTGTATGCTGAGCCTTCTTTTTAGTTTGGTTGTTAGACTTTGTTGCCAGCGATGCAGTGATGAATGGTGAGCATAGATGAACTAGCGATGCATTGATGAACGGTGAGCATAGAGATGATTTAGATCAATGAACTTGGACAACAGGTTTGATTGAGAAGGCAGTGGTGGCGGGGGATCGAAATTGGACCTGGTGAGATTTTCAAATCACAATAGAAACAGAATTTGCCCCGGAAAAGGAGAACAATAATTTTACAAGAAATAAAATCTGAATTCTAAGAATGGTGCATTATATGTTCAGTATTCATTCATCAAAACTTTCCTAATCAATTGGGATTATATGTTCTTCATAGGAGAAATAAAATCTGAATTTGAATTTGAATGGTGCATTTATTTGTTTATCTGTTCAGTATTCATTCATCAAAATTTTCCTAATCTTAATTCTATGAATGGTGCATTTATTTGTTTATATGAATTTGAAGTTTGTAATTTGAGTATGAAAAATTTGTTTGTTTTATTTATAAATGAACCTCTCAATGGATAGATTTGTGTTCTTAATATTAATTGAATAAATTCCAATTTTCTTAATATTAATTTCATGAACATTTTATATCCTCTAACGGTTATTATTCATCTAACTTTTTTTTGATTGGTTTGAATTTGGTAGCTTTTTTCATCTATATGATTGATTTTTCTTTAACTGGGTTCATTTATACATAAAATAAACATTTGTTGATCTATATGATTATAAGTTCTTTATAGGCACGCAGTTTCATTCTACCCAGTTATAGGCATCCTGTTATATTCTTACAACTATGACTGTTGATAATGAATAAGAAGTAGTACTCATATGTTGATCTGCAATTGGAGGGTGCTATGTTGTTTATTTCAAAATTAGGATTGTATATAGAACTGAATCCCAACTTTAACTTCCACATAATGGTTTAGAGTCGAATCAAACATTTATTGTTCATTACAACATCACTGCTTACAATATTAGGTGTACTGTCATAAAAAAAATAGATAGAGGTGTACTGTATATACCATTATATGTTAAAATATTAGTATTCCTTCAGGAGGTATGGTGTGCGTGAGTTGAGCGTTGGGGTTTCATATGGTAAATTGGAGTAGGTGTGGTGGGTGGGAGGGGGTAAACATTTGCAAGTTGTGTCTATATACTACTTAATAAAAAACTAATTTAGTATTGTGTCCAATGAAGGGATAATAATGATAGCATTGCACAAGCATGTTTCATTAACAAAGTCTATGTGTATATATACAATATCCAGGGAATTAATAAATGTGTTGTTATTTATGGTTATCTGTTATCATGTACCCTAATCCTACTTATGTACTGTTATCTTCACTCAGATCAACACATATGGGAGATGGAATTAAAAGCCATCAAACCTTTTTGTCATTTTTTTTTAGTTTTCGGGCGAGTGAATCTTGCTTTCATGTAATCATTAGTGACGTATGCAAGTGAGTAATGTAATGAGTATAATTAAATCTTTCAAATCATCTCTCAAATAAATTGACATACCGTTAAAATATTGCACTGTGTGATTATTACAATAAAATGTATTCAACATTTAATGTTAACCCAACTAATTTGAATATTATTTGGAACAATTTTTTAGACTCATTGCTATTCAATACGAGAGAGATGAAAATATTATTTTTGAACTGTGCCTATTTTATGTTAGTATTACGTTTTTGATTAGTTTGTATATTTGAGTTGTTAAATACATTTTTATAAACCAAAGTCATTTGGTTAATATTTACTTTTTAATAGTCATTATGTCTATGTTTGATTTTTTTTAATATTAAAAATTATTTTTTACATATTGATGTTTTTTAGGTCTGCTATATTAGGGAATCTTCTAATTAATGGGTAGAACTCACATTCAAATTATTGTACTAATTAGTGTTAATTTAGGGCATTCAACTCTATAATGTCCTTTGGCTACAAAGTTTAAGAACTATTGTGTGTGAGTTTAAGGTATATAGAGTTTAAGGTATGTTTGTATAACACATGCTACAAAGCTTAAGGTATGTAAAACTCACTTTTATTTATATGTCTTTATACTGTAAAATTACACTTTGTTTTGTTGGGAAATAATTTTTTTTTCGTTTTGCAAATATGTACTTTGAAATTTTTTATCGTTTTCAATTACATACTTTGAAAATTTTCGTCGTGCCTTCAGTCACGGGCATACCCTAGTATATATATATATATATATATATATATATATATATATATATATATATATCGAATGATGAGAAGCTCCCAAATCTCAAATCTAATTTTCTCAGTTTTTAAACTTTTTTTTTTAATTTTAGAAGATTATGTGTCCCCATGTGAAACTAATGATTTTGATCTTTAAATTTAGAAATCCCAACAATCGACTACTACAAACATTTACTAAAAAACTATCCACCTCAACTTTCTCTTAGGCCTTGTTTGCAAGTTTTGGAGAGAAAAGGAAAGAAATGTAAGTTTTACTAGGAGAGAAAAGAAAAGAAAGGAAAGTAAAATGACTTTCTTTTCTGTGTTTGTGAGTTCACGAGAGAATAGAAAATTACTTTGTTTCCTCCTTATTTGTGAGTTAAGAATAAAGGAAAGGAAAAAAAAAAGAAAAAATATGTTTATACCCTTTTAACTAACATAGCATGTTATAAAATTTTAAAGAAGATAATAACATAGTAATTCATAATGCATACCAACACGATAATGGATTGTATGTCTCGTTAAAAAAGATCGTAATAAAATGTCTCAAACCATAGTAATAAGTCTTAAACATAGTCCAAAAAATGACGCTAAATTATTCATTAAGAAAGATATCTCCAAAACATAAGCTTTATAATGCGTCACGGTGCATGATTAGTCGCCATCATTTTCTCCAAAATTGCCAAGCGTCTCTCAGAAGGGCAACCAAGCAGTATCCTTACTTTGTCGGGATTTTGTGAGAGAAAAAGATATGCATCTTTGATAAAATGTGGATGTACTCCAATAGCCACCAACTCATCTAAAATTTTTGACTCCGAGTAAATGCATGGACGAGATTCTTTAATGACTGTATTTTCCTCTCGGATTGCATTGGCCACATTTTCATGAGAACTTTTCAAAATATTATTTTCATCTTCATTGAGTGAAGTCTTCTTTTTTTCCCCTTTGATGGTGTTGTTTCATCATGTTGATTATGCATTTGATTGAGCATCGCGTCCCCCCCTAGCTGAATCACTACCAAAACTTTCTAGAATAATATCATCTTCCAAATCAATATCATCAATGGTAATGTTATCACTATCATCAATATATTTATCCCAACGATGCTTCTTTTCCTTAGTTGTCTCAGTGCCGCCACCTGTGGCCCTATTATTGGCAAATAGCTCTGCCAACTTATCGTAGTTATTGACATGTTTAGTCATTCATTTTTTCTCTTCAGGTTTCACCTATCATAAAAAAATAATTAACAATTAATATACTATTTGTAGCAAATTAATTTACTTCAAATAATTTGAAATACATACTTGGATTAAATTTTCCAAAACTTCAGGCTTAGTGCTCCGCATTTTAGTTGTCAGACTCTAAGAAAAAACACCATTATTTTTAAACAAACCATAACATTTATTAAAATGCGCTTTTAGAGTTGTTAGTCGATTTTTTAAATTCTCCTTTGTAAGCTCCATGTTAGTAATATTTTCATGCAACTCAAAATATTACTGTACGCAGTAGTTTTGAAAGTTCCATCAATCCTATTTCCTTCACGATCCCGGTGAAGCATTGCTTTAATGAACACATCATCCATTTGAGACGTCCAAGTCAAATGAATTTTTTTTGCACCATCATCTTTTATTTTTCAGTCTCATTATTAGTATCTATACACAAGCATACATATTAGTCCATACGCAACATCTTTTATTTTTACTGTCATTATTAGTATACAGAAAACATGCAAACATAAAATAGTGCCTTATATAAATAAAAAACATTAACATAAAAATAAATACCAACATTTACATCATATCAAGCTCTCCAATACTTATCATAATTCAATTTTTAATTACTTAAAATTAAATTTTTGAGAACTTGCAATCACAACACATAATCACTCCACATACTAGTCTTTATATAATTTCTTATATATTCGCCTCGTGCGACATCCTCATCCCCACCCCTTGGAGGGCCAACTTCATCGTCTTCATTTTCAAGCTCTTCATCAACTGCTTTTAAAATAGCTTCATCAAGGCCTGCATCCATTAGGTCATTATGTAGAATGCAATATGCTAGAATAATCTCAGATTGTGTGTGAATAGAAAAGATAGATTCGGCTCCGCTTCTTATAATTGGCAATCACCTCTTCAATACCCCAATTGCTCATTCAATTGCATTGCGTACTAATGAAATTGTGCGTCTCCTCACATCTTTTGATAATATGTGAAGGAACTTGGCAACTTGCTCTTCAACTGACACTCGTTGAGTCGATAACAACCCACCAAAATTTTCTAATGTTTTGCAAAGCGTTATAAAATATTATGGGTTCATGCATATAATATCGCGACACCATTCAGACGTGGTAATTTGTAACATTAATTCATCTCGTACTCTTTGTCATTCGGTCAATGAACCCCATATATGTCGGTCTCTACGAAGTCTTCGATGTGCAATATAATTAATTATTCGATACAAAACTTCAACTCCAACTAATTGTTTACTTATCACCAACATGATGATTTCATTTGTTTTCTCATTGTCTTGGTAATCCATATAGTAAATGGGAAAAAATTACTTTAAAAAATAGAACTTTTATTATGCTAATTATTATAACAAACAAGTAAATTATATATATATATATATATATATATATATATATATATATATATATATGTGTGTGTGTGTGTGTGTGTGTGTGTGTGTGCGTGTGCGTGTGCGTGTGCGTGTGTGTGTGTGTGTGTGTATTCAAACATACATGCATATATACAGAATATATGAATTTTGAAAAAAAAAACTTTTACATACCTGGACGACTCAGAGGAAGAGGAATAGAACAAGTATGTTTTGGAATTGCATGGGACGGATGACTGAATTTATAAAAGGCAGCAAGTTTATCACATAAGAGTTTCATGAGTGATGGACTCTTTAATGTATATCCGATTGTATCAGGGGTAACTAAGGGCATGTAATCAAATTTTGGAACCGTGGCTTTCTCTTCTATGCATTTCCTCCCACATTGGAAGGAAAGTTTTGTAGAGAAATTTTTGATAGAATCTAATTTTTTTCTCTCATTTTCTCTCCCTTTCACTTTGAACTAAACTCCCAAACGAAGGAAATATGAAACTTTCTCTCCTTTTCCTTTCTTTTCTCCCATTTTAAGACTCCCAAACATATTCTTATGCTCTCTCTACATATCCTTTAACCTTTGACCACTCACTCCCTTTAAATCAAAAGCCTTCCTCTCTTTCTCTTAATGAAATCAAGGCCGAACAAACTCCAACCCTTTTTATACTAACAATCACCAGCGTAGATGATTGTTAGTCCTCTACGGTTGAGCACAAGGCCCAATATAAAAAAAACATCATTTTATCATCTTTTTTTTGGTTTCTCCATCTCATTCATGTCGTCAAACTTCCCACAACTCATTCCCAATAGCTCATTTTTTTATGCTCTTCTTTTCATGCTTTCTTCTATTTCTTCTCTTCGTGAGAGGTAATGTACAACCTGTGTTCTTTTATATCTGATTTTTGTGTTATATATGAGTTTTTATATATGGTTTTTTATTCCAATGTGTGCTATTTTATATCTGTCGTTTATATCTACTGGTTATACCCATGAGTTTGGGCCTGTGAGTTTTGGCCTAATTTATCAGATATATACTCAAGGCCGACCATTTTTGTCCAAGCTTTTGTCTCAAGTCCTAAAATGGTTATATGCTAGAGGCCGGCCATTTTTAACTGAGCTTTTATCTCATCTCAAGTCCTGGAATAGTTGAGTTTTTTTTAGTCTGAGTTTTTGGCCTGAAATGAGCAGATTTATTTCTTTTGGGTGAGATTTGGGGGACATTCTTTCTACTCATAGCACCACTCAATCGCAAAATCTCATACCTACATTTAAAAAGAGGGGTTCCGAAAATAACTTTCAAATTTCACAAGATTATTTTTATTTCAAAATATCACTCTAATCTAATCTTTACTTCCGTATAACACATTGAGGGTCACCCCATATTTAAAGTGTAAAAAATCATTTTACCCACTCCTTCTCCCTGCACATTCAAACGTAAACTTCTCAAGCTTTCAACTTCAAAACTTTTCAGCTTTAACTACAAATTAATCTCATTCAGGTTGGTACTAAATATTAATGTTAATAATGGTATAAAATTCTGGACTCAATCGAAATCTGAAACAAATCGTCGTTCGTTTAGACTTAAAAGGCCAACAGTCAATTTGATTTCTTTAAGAAAGAAACTTTTGGACTGAATCAAACCTATATATTATACTCTGCTAAATCAAACCTATATTCTTTTGTACCGAATCAATCGAAAATCAATTTCAACAAAGGATATGGTTTCTTGAACCTCCACTGTTGTTACCTAAGGATTTGATTTCTTGAACCTCAAAATACAATTCATATATATATATATATATATATATATATATATATATATATATATATATATATATATATATATATATATTCTTTATGAGGTCATATTTTTACATGCTTGTGTTTCGTCTGATATGCACATACGCTCTTCCATAGAGACTTTTTCTTCGGCAAACTCTCATATTATTTTTTAAATTATTATTTTCAAGAACATTCCTAAGGATGAGTTCACTCAGTCCTTTTTCACGATGCGAGTTGAATGATTCCATTCTTCACTTATATTATGCACATGAGTACACACTTCATGAAGTCTAATAAGAGAAGATTAACACATACCCATGAGAGACCAAAAGGGCGAGATGGTGCCTAACACCTTCCCATTCCGTAACTTAGTCCCCAAACCTTTATACTATTTAGTTTTGCAAGGATCAGTATTGTCCTTGATGTCATTCTCTTGAGGCTATAATATTTCTTTTGTCTATTTTGTGCAAAATATGATGGAGACTTTGTCTCTATACATTACCCCCCATATTGATGACGACTGAGTGCCCGGAGAAAGGGTGCAAACCCCGCATGCACCGGAGGGAATTCGAAAAAGGAGGCCCGGGATGGCCAAAGTGGAGTTTCCATTGGGGGAGTATTTTAGGAGGACTAGACTCTATTTCTTCATCAATGTTACTCTTTTCTATATGTGTGTATATGCCCCTACCTGTATGTTCCCTTTACGCATCTACATACTTTTTGTAAATCTACCTCATGTTTATATCTATTATTCTACCTTGCTATATATATTTATCACTTTACATATATTTCACACACTTCTATATACTCTCCATGTTAACTTCGTACACTTACATTTCGCTTCACATGACCGTGCTGATGGCATGGTTGAACATTCGTTACGTCGAATTTATTTCTAATGCACAATAAATTGTAACTTTGCTCAGGTTTATTCATTACGATAAATATAAACTTTTTTTACAACATGCTCATCAAATCTCGATTAGCCCATGACTAATATTGTCTACAACACATACGTCAGCCAAATACATATACTTTGAGTTGTTTATTTGTGTAACATCCATCTTAAAATTGGAGTTAATGATTATAGATTAATTAAATGAAACTAGAAATCAAATTAATGCTATGAATTTAATCCTATGTATGTTTTAATATGGTTAAAAAAATTCTTCATGTCACGTCTATGGCTTCGATTTCTCTTCTACTGAAACTCACATTACGATGGCATTCGTTTAAAATTTAACTCAATATATCAAATGGGAAATGTGATCTTAAAATAGCAAAAGTAGTTTGAATTATTTATTACATCAAAAAATGTTCTAAAAAAATATATTTTTCTTATCACACTGGAGATTAACATTAGTCGTGATAGAGTAGTTGATTTGATATTGAAAAACGTCGTATGCGACTGTGTGATACCGATTAAAAAATAACTCGCAAGTTACCAAGAACCCTTATTTTATTAGCGTCTACTTTTAAACCAAATAAAATCAACCCTTAAACATGCATCTAAATCAACCCATCAAATATAAAGCATGCGACATAAAGTTAAGGAAAAATCCCCGAAGGGAAAAACCTTTTATATCTAGAACTTTAAAGAATTTACAAGACCATTGACTTATATACAACCTGATAATCGCCCACAAGTGTAACGCACGGTGTCTTCGGTAAACCTTCAAAGCAACGACTAGAAACAGTGTGACACAGAAATACCCGCAGGTGTCGGTTCCTATGTCGGCGGCTGGAAGTTTTCCTTTCCAGGAGGGCAGCAATGAAGAAGAGAACGACTTCTCCACAAGGGTTGAACAAACCAAAGTTGTGTTCTTGGGTTACCAAAAAGGATTCACAAAGATATGACAATGATATCTGAATCAAAACATGAGTTTGGGAACTCAAAAATATGAAGACTTGAGGTATTAGGACTCTCAAATTCGTCTATCAAAGTCTTGCAAAACAACTCTCCCGAAGTTGGTATTTATAGGAAAAACTGATGAAGAGATCTAGAATTTTAAAACACTAAAATCTTATCCAGCGTCAGGTACACCGAACCGGTTCGGTGTCCCCTGCGAACCGGTTCGCCCCACCGAACCGGTTTGGGCTTCGGTTCGAAAAAGTGCGCTGATCCAAGAACAAAACACTCTTTTTCTTGGAAAATTTTCTCCAACTTCAAATTGTCATAACTCCTTCACCGTAGCTCGGATTGAGGTGCCGTTTCTTCCAGTATATTTGTTACGACAAGCTCTTCAATTTTCCAGTTGACCGTACCTCCGAACTACGAATGTGAAATTACGAAAATGACCTTGAACTTCCCTATCAAGCCTTATTTCACTGTTTTGACTTCCCTTGCGTTCCACTTGCATCACGAGCCTAAAATCAAGGAACGTGAAGTCGTTGCGGCAGATGAGGGACTCATTAACGAAGTTGTTGAATGCTTGATGCTTGGATTTCGGATAGAGGCCGTCGTGAGCGATCGTGTAGATACGTGCCAAATGTAGCCAAATGTAGCGGCGTACGACATACAAAACTGTAAGATAACGGACATGAGAATTATGTCCTTACAAATCTCCCCCTATGTCTATACCGGTACATACATAAAAAATCAGAATTATCAAATATGAAATTGCCTATACAAATCTACCCTCCCATGAACCCAAAACTGGAAAAGGTACAAATGAATAGTCTTCATCGTTTGTTCTACAAATCTTCAGGAATCTCAAATCTTTTCTCATCAGGGTGTGCAATTCAGAGATCATCAATGTAGTACCTACACACATGAGATAAAGAAAAAATACCAAGTGGCGTATCGAGTTTGAAATGAGATAAACATAGATACCAATATATGATAAGCATAACTCAAATCCCAAAACTCCCCCAAAATTCAAACTCCCCCATAAAATGATAATTCTTTCTCCCCCTTTTTATGATGTCCCCAAACAGACAAATAAGAAGAATGAATAAAAAAAATCGGGGTGTCACGGTATACAAAAAAAATACAAACTATTTTTGATTTTTCAAATTTTTCATACAAAGATAGGATACCAATATGAACAAATATGATACAAAAATCACACCATGGATTTAGACTCAAACAACCAAGTCATGGAAATGGAATGGATGGGTGTGAACACATTCGATAGGTAAATCAACTCAATCAATCATATGTGCACGATGCATACGTGTACTCCTAACGAATGAACATCAAAGGTATCCTTAAGTGTAAACGTTTGTTGAATTTAGATGACATCGTTTTATGCAAATCAACAAATCAAAGTCAAATGATTTTCACACCAATAACGTCCAAAACTATATAGCGCATTTTCAAAAATTTCAAGGACGTGCAAACCCTTTTTAATTCTTCAACCAAACTCCCTCATATATATATACTTTTAGAGGTAATCTAAATTCTCAAACATTGGAGAATTGGTGCAAAAACCTAAATGGCCCCTTTTTGGCATGAATATCTTTTTATTGCCTTTCAATTTTTTTCGGGCTCTTTTAACCCCTTTGGACCTCGGATAATAAAATTCCTCAATTTTTTAGGTCCTTTTTAAAGGTGGCTTTTGCGCAAAGGATAGATAATTACCTTTCGCAGCCCCTCCCCATTATTCAAACAAAGCACACAAACTCACAACACAGTTTTTATATGCACAATTTCCTTATAAAAAATTATCGCGCTTGGTTTGTTTTAAAGACAGGATTGAGATGAAAACACCCAACCAACATGTGATAAGACAAGCACAATAATCAAACAAATCCGTGCATGTGTGCAATAAAGGAAACATGAGTCAAACATGTAGGAAGTAACACTTAATTACATCTTAATGACTCCAAACATTATAAAGCACAAGGATGAATTGAGCTATTATCTCAAAACACTATCAAATAGTCACATGAAAAAAAAATGGAATGATGTTGTGACTTGGTCATCCAAAGTGTTCATCCATAAACGGTGCAATACAAAAATCTTTTTGGATTTTCTCAAAATATTATCAAAATAAAGTCTTTTTGTATTTTTCAAAAAAATTCAAAAAACAAGAATTTATACAAAAAGTACACGTCATCACACTAGTAAAAATATATCATGAAACCACAACTAGTGTATGACAAACATGCAACCACAATCAACCAAAATATTTCACATGGGGTGAATCACGTGCAAGCAAATGGGAATCGTGGCCAAATAAACCATAAGCCTCTAAATCTGATTTTCTAACCCAAATAGATGTGTAACGAGGTGTGGGGGTGTGGGGAATCGAATTTATTCTTCTATTAACCTTCCTAGGTTCATTTAAAAGATTGTAACAAAATTGCCTAAGATGACCTTGCCTACCGCAATGTGTACAAGAGTAAATCGGGCGGTGTGTGTTACCTAAAGGTGGCCCTCTCCTCAAATTTCTCGGTTGCTCTCTCTGAATTTGCCTAGGTGGGTCTCTCCTAATGATCCTAGGAGGTTCTCTCACGATGCTCCTATGGGGTGCTTTCCTAACAAACTTAGGTGCCTCTTTCTTAACAATCCTAGGAGGCTCTCTCACACGTGTGGGAATGGGTGCAACATATTTTTCAAGACCAATCCCACCCCTATCCGTTTTGATCTCGACTGTGCCTAAAATCTTATCAAGTTTTTCAGACCTAGACTCCAAATCAAATTTCACTTTACTTGAATCTTTCAATTTCACCTCAAGTCCATCTATCCTAGATTCAAGTACTCGTTTAGAATCCTCAAACTCTAAAAGCTCCTTTTTCATAGTCTCCATCAACCCTCTAAGACTATCTCTCTCACCCTCAACGTACTCAAGCTTCTCTTTCAAAATTTTCACATGAGCCCTAAGTTCTTCAACTTAAAAATCATTATTTTTTATGGCACACTCTTTCAACTGAGCTTTCAATTTTAAATTTTCTTTCTTTGTTTTCAAAGTTTCAGCATAAAGTTCATTGAAAGCAGTTTGCAAGTCATGCTCATCTACACTTTCCTCCTCACTTTCATCCACACTCCCATCACTTTCACTAGCATCACTAATCACACGGATGGGAAACTCTTGCCTAGAAGCATAAAAAACTTCTTCTTTCGAATCACAATCACTAAGGGTAGAAACATGAGAAATCGATTTATTCAATTTCTTCTTTAAATTTATGGTACACTCATGTAACGTGTGACCAACACCCTCACAACAAGGACACTTCTCAGATTCGTTTTCAACAGAAGATTTAAAACAAGAGTTTGTGTGAATTTTCCAAATTTTTTCAAAAATTTGACATCGAAGATCATCAAAACCATCAAAATCCATTTTTGTGCAAAATCAGAATCAAAACACAATAACTTAGTGCAACAGGCTCTGATACCAATTTGAAAACGTGAGTAGACAAATTGTATCAGAAAGTAAATCCTCAAAAAGAAAAAAATCAGGATCACGTGATAAATTAGCGTAACCCGCTCTGATACCAATTTGAAAAACGTCGTATGCGACTGTGTGATACCGATTAAAAAATAACTCGCAAGTTTCCAAGAACCCTTATTTAATTAGCGTCTACTTTTAAACCAAATAAAATCAACCCTTAAACATGCATCTAAATCAACCCATCAAATATAAAGCATGCGACATAAAGTTAAGGAAAAATCCCCGAAGGGCAAAACCTTTTATTTCTAGAACTTTAAAGAATTTACAAGACCATTGACTTACATACAACCTGATAATCCCCCACAAGTGTAATGCACGGTGTCTTCGGTAAACCTTCAAAGCAACGGCTAGAAACGGTGTGACACAGAAATACCCGCAGGTGTCGGTTCCTATGTCGGCGGCTGGAAGTTTCCCTTTCCAGGAGGGCAGCAATGAAGAAGAGAACGGCTTCTCCACAAGGGTTGAACAAACCAAAGTTGTGTTCTTGGGTTACCAAAAAGGATTCACAAAGATATGGCAATGATATGTGAATCAAAACATGAGTTTGGGAACTCAAAAATATGAAGACTTGAGGTATTAGGACTCTCAAATTCGTCTATCAAAGTCTTGCAAAACAACTCTCCCGAAGTTGGTATTTATAGGAAAAACTGATGAAGAGATCCAGAATTTTAAAACACTAAAATCTTATCTAGCGTCAGGTACACCGAACCGGTTCGGTGTCCCCTGTGAACCGGTTCGCCCCACCGAACCGGTTTGGGCTTCGGTTCGAAAAAGTGCGCTGGTCCAAGAACAAAACACTTCGCATTTCTTTAAGTCTTTTTCTTGGAAAATTTTCTCCAACTTCAAATAGTCATAACTCCTTCACCGTAGCTGGGATTGAGGTGCCGTTTCTTCTAGTATCTTTGTTGCGGCAAGCTCTTCAATTTTCCAGTTGACCGTACCTCCGAACTACGAATGTGAAATTATGAAAATGACCTTGAACTTCCCTATCAAGCCTTATTTCACTGTTTTGACTTCCCTTGCGTTCCACTTGCATCACGAGCCTAAAATCAAGGAACGTGAAGTCATTGCGGCAGATGAGGGACTCATTAACGGAGTTGTTGAATGCTTGATGCTTGGATTTCGGATAGAGGCCGTCGTGAGCGATCGTGTAGAGACGTGCCAAATGTAGCCAAATGTAGCGGCGTACGACATACAAAACTGTAAGATAACGGACATGAGAATTATGTCCTTACAGATATTTATCTAATTTATATGTTTTACGTGAAAACTTTTATACAATTTCTTCCCTTGAATGCATTTTAATAAATTATTAATATCTTACCTTTTAAAAAAACTTGAAGTTATGTACATTAACAACAAGTATTCACATTAAGAACGTCAAACTTTGTGGTTGAAAAATATTTTAATTTTGAGTAATCTTTCATCGAAAAGTAATGAATAAACTTCTCTTTAAAGTTAGCATTGAGCCATGTACACATTAAAGTACCTAGGCCACACATGTGTTTGACTGCCTTTGAGAAGATTGTACTTCCTTGTCTCGAGCCATGCAAATGAAAACGAAAAACCCTTTACAATAGTTTTTGGCTATTTAAATCCTTGGGTATAGCATTTCCTGTGGACGTTGAGGCATGTGAAAAGAGGGACCCCTCAAAAATGGATATAGTAAGAAGTCATAAGATATTGAGAAAGTGGTGGAACCTCCACAACCACCCCATCTCCCGGAAGCCTAAGCTGAGTAACTCGGCCCACTGCTACCACACCTAGCCTCTATTTATGGAGGAGTCATATCACCCATATTGTAGATCAATGGTGGCATTAACCATATGGCCACGAAGTCCAGGTATTTGTATGGCATCACCTTGTCATTATGGAGCGTATAGTGCTCCCCCTTCATCACCGCCTCTCACTCCACGCATGACATCTTGCCTAGACTCCTCATATTAAATGGAGAGACCACAGGTGTAACCATAATCTCACTCCCCATCACTGTAATACCCCATACATTTATGGGTAATTAAATTACATGAGTGGGTGTAATTTACTAATTTGAGAGTTTAAAGCGAATAATAAATATTAATTGGCAAGTGACGATTAACATTGAAGTGTGCTATATTTACTTATGAGAATAAGTAAATGAGTTGGATTACTTTATTTCATGTCGCATGTGAGTAAAAGAAACATGTGATATTATTTTATTTGGGAAAATGCATGTGTAGATGTGTTGGGTTCAGAAGGTGAATTTTTGTAAAGTGACTCGGATGGGAATTTCGAGTGCACGATTGTTTCCAGAATGGCTGAAATAGTTAGAATGAGGAACATGTGGTAGTGTTTGGGTTTCGAGAGTTTTTAAACTAGTAGGGACTCGCAATTGAGTGTAAGAGTCAATTTTGGGTTTATAAAGGGATAAACTCCTTTTTATCTCATATAAGTCACGGGAGAGTGAGAGAAAGAGAGAAAGAAAAGAAATAAGAAGAGAAAAAGGAAAAAGGAAAAAAAGAGAGGAGAAAAGTGGATCTCGGCCAACTCCGACGAATTTTCGACACGAGGTCGTCAGATTTATCCAATGACGTAAGTGTTTAACTAGTTTAATTGATTAAGTGTGCTTATTTTGAATATTATAGTTGGTGGGAAAACTATATGATTTTAGGTTTAGGATTCTTTGATCAAAAAGGGGGTTTTGAGGATTGAACTCATTGTAATTGTTGTAACATAAATCCCATATGAAATCTAGAATAAAATCCATGTCAATGGTGGTATTTTTGGGTGAGAAATGGAAATGTTGAGATAATTTGATTTAGGGTTTAAATCTTGATTTAAATTTATTAATCCCATAAATTTATTGTGGTTTTTGGAAATCTAAGTGTGTACATGTTATTTTGATGGTGGGTAGTGGTAGAAACCATAAACCTTTGATGGGATGAGTGTTGGAATGAGATGGAAGTTGGAGAAGATGATGAATAGTACCGTGACGAGGTTTTCGAATCGATTCAAAATTGGGCCGAATCGATTTGGAGGATGAAGACCTGTAGGATTGTTCAGTTGTGAATGAATTCGGAATTGGGGAGAATCGATTCGGAAGTGTCAGATATGAAATCTGTTTTGGAGTTTAAAAAGATTGGAGAAAATTTATTTTTATTAGAATAAATACTTGGCAGATTCTAATTAGGGTAGTAGGACTTCAGAAGGATTAAATGAGTGAATTATAAGCCTTGTTTTTAGTTGAAATGAAATTCGGAGTTATGGAATTAGGAGTGTTTGGGACTAGAGAAACTCAGACGAAGTACTCGACGGGTTTATAGATATATTTTTATGCACATAGTATATATATATTTATGACGACTATATGTACGAGCGATATCCTAATGTGCGAGTAGGATGAATTTAGAATACTAACTAGATAATATACGCTAATATTCGATAAATTATTAATGTGACAATAATATCATAAGTGGGAGAATATTTATGGAATTAAAATAAGTTGTTTGTACTCTTATTTAATTATTAGGAATTGGTATATTCTGGTTTATGTATATATCCTTAAAAGTGATTATGGTGTAAGTAAAGATTATGTAAGAGAATGCTTATAGCATTAGTTTTTTAAGTGTGTGAATACTTATAAACTATTACGAATGTGAACATTCGGTATTTTGGCGATCAATATGAATGTTGGGCAATTATAGCCACGGCATATTGAGAAGTGATATAAATTATATATACGAGTGATGTTATAGTATATATATATATATATATATATATATTTGGTTATAAATATATTGGTATGTTAATGATATATTTATGTATACATATATATGTAGTGCTTGGGAGGTTGCATGATGTGGGTGAATCCCCTGGCTTGAGGAGCAGGGAGAGTATAGTCCCCAGGTCATCTCGTCCCGCATATGGGTGCGATAGTGATTCAAATTTCAGGAGGGAATATTACCGCCTCCACCGTTTAGTATCTACCGTGATCTTGAGTAAGTCAGACTTTGTATCTAGGTTAAGTTGAGTATACCCGGATGACGATAGCACTTTGAGACTGCATCCTCGAGTTATAGCTTGGTGGGATGATTATTATACTTATATAGTGTGTGATCTATATGTTTCAATATACTTGATGTGTATAGTATGATATGTATATATATATATATATATATATATATATATATATATATATATATATATATATATATATATGAGATGTGAAAAATATATATATGCATATGGACCAAAATAAAGAATGAAACGAGTAATAAACTTAGATTCTATGCTGTCACATCTCAATAACCGATAGAGCTACACAGTAGTGTATCGGAGGGGTTCCTTATTTGTATTTCGCATTGCGAGACGTCCCACATACGAAAGTAGCGAATGTCGGGAGTTGAGAGATGTTAGACCCTAGGACATTTCAGATTATTGTTCTTAGTATAATTAGATGGGATATCAATGTGTTCCTTGATGAGATGGGACATAAATGGTTAATGGCAAGAGTTGGAATTTATTTCAGAGTGGATTAGTGTACTTTTATAATGTGAGACGGGAATTTAGGGGGTACCTGCTAAGCTAGAGTGTCAAACTAATCTCCACGACCGAAAAAGTTAAGTAGTAGTGTATCGGGGGGGGGGGGGGAGGGGGTTCTGTGACAACCCGGATATAATTATGATAAATTATAATTAAATCATGCTTATCTTATGTGATATGAAGAATGTGTTATTAGTATATCTAATGTTAAGTGATTATGTTTAGTCTAATCCTACTTTTATAAATAATGAAATGTCGAATTATTTACAAACACAAAATTTTGTTGTTTTCAGTAGAAATGTTCCTGTTAGAGACTAGTTTTGACCCTTATCACATTACAATTGACTTGAGGTAAAAACTAGATAGTTGTATACATGTGAGTTAGGGTTTTAACTCAACAAACGGTGCATCAAACGGATGCCCGAGTAAGGAGTTATACCGAATTTACGAACAAGTGGCATATCTGTCCATTCCCTATAAGTGGTAAATTGTCTTTTAGTAAACCAAATGGCTTAATTTGATTGGATGGAAAGGAGGCATGCCTTGGCCGACTTAAACTTATCCCTTTAACTTATTTATTCAAAAAATATAACCCTAGGTTCAGTTTTGAGATATTTAAGCTTAAGGAAAGAGAAAGTAGAAGTTAAGGAAGAAAGATTACAAGGAAAAGCTAGGAAAAGAATTCCAAGAAAATTCTTAAGGTGTTTCCAAGGTAAAATTATGTGTTAATTTTTTTTCAATCTTGTATTATACTTATTTCAAAGTATATAAATGGTGGATTATTGACTGAAATTCCATCATCCTTTGTGACAATATATGTTGGTTCATATGTGAGATAAGTGGTGTTTATAGGTCAAATTGCTTTGTATTGAAACCCCTTATATTCAAACTTGCATATCTCTTTGTGTGATTACTGGAATTGACAAATTCCAATTGGATATGAAAGTAGACTCATACATGCATATCACATCTAAAAATTACAATTTGTCTCCCTGAGGTTAGGCCGTAATGATGATTTCAAGTTGGTACATAGTTTCTATTTGTATACTTCATTTCGGTATGCCCTGAGTTTAGTCAAGATTTTGAGATAGCAAATGAAGTCAAACAATCATGATACTTTAATTCTCTCCTATATAGTATGTGTATTGAAAATAAGTCAAAAATCATGGAAATTTATGCTGTATAAAAACTATGAAAATTCTTTGAAGTTGAAGGAACAACAGAGGAGCTTGTAGGGAAGATTTCTTGTGTTGTAAAGCAATGGTCATAACTTGCTCTAGGAAGCTTGAAAAATTACACCGTCACTTGTACTGGAAAGTGTATTCATACATGTTTTCATATTGATAAGGCTGGACCCCTTTATTTATACAATTTAGGAATATAGGATGGTTGAGAATAGAGGGCAATAATCTGAGGCCATATTGGATACCCCATGAAAGAATATTGTTATCTCCTCTTACCAAAGAGTGTTGTGAGTACATGTTTCATGTGTATATACATTGAGAATTATACTTTCTTGTTTACTTGGATTTGGTTATAAATTCCTTGTGAGGTATTTCCTATAGTTGAATGTTCATAACTTATCAACATGTGTACCGTTATTTTGTCTCATGTTTCATGGAATGTGACTGAAGTGGAATTATATTGTTGTCGTATAGTCATGGAAAGTTACATAATTATGTTAGGATAACAATCATGGTTGAGATTCTGTACCGATTTAGTTGGATGGACAGGTTTAAGGTCTAATCAACCCAGTTCAGCTCCACCCGAAGGAAACATAAATACATAGTTGACAACCCAAGGTGAGTGTACTCACTAGAATGATGTATTTATATACTGTTATGAATATGATCATAATTTTATGAATATAAAATTGTTCATTTCGGTTTACCAAAATGGGAGGTTACTCCTCGACCGTAATGGGGGAGATTTTTCTATTAATGGCAAGGGGTTACTCCTTGACCAGGAAAGGAGGAGAATTGTCTATTTAGACAGGATATGTGAATCATGATTCGGAAAAGTTGGTCATTCATTATTTATGAGCCGAATAAGTTAATACATAATTATATGGACGTTATTTATTGCATTTAAATCCATGCAGTAGTATAGTAGTGATGCATTCACTGGGCTATTTTGCTCACGGTTCCTATGTTCACATTTTTTTAATGTAACGCGATGTCACTGCCAAATCTAGGAAGTCGGGTTGGGTTAGTAAGGAACGGGAGAAACTAAGATTTTGTTTTAATGTAAATGATGTAATTAAGTTAAATTATCCTTCAAGAAAGTTTTTGTAAGTATGACTAATGTACTATTGTAAAAAAGTTTTTAGTTATATGGAATTACGTTGATGACTCTGAAATTAAAACTAGTTTTTATGGTTTGGTTAAATGAATTATGGTTTGACTCACTTTGACTTTCAAACTTAATTATAAGTAAGTGTGTTGGGGTGTGTCAGCTTTTGGTATCAGAGCCTAGGTTTTAGAGGTTCTGGCATGAGAAGAGTCTAGATTTGGCAGCGAATGTTAGAAATATATTTTATTTGATACAAATGATTATGTTAGGAAATATATGTATATCTGCATGTTGTTGTATCTTTGATTCATTTCAGATATAAGAGAATGGAACGAGGGAATGTAAATGTGAGAATCAAAGATGATGATTCAAATATTCCAGTAGAAGCGGAGGTTGAGCAACCTATTCAGATAAATGTGGAACTCGAGCTAGAACAATTGGTAGATATACAAAAAAAGGCATGTGCTATGACTCTAATGGCAGAGCAGCAAGCTAGATTTATGGCTCAGATGGAAGAACAATAGATCAGGCAACTGGAGGCACAAGCATTGGCTAGGGCTGAGGAGGTGATACACCGGGAAGAAATGAGTACTTCACATGAGAAATTGATTAAGATGAACCCACCATCGTTCAAAAGAGCAGTTGATCCAGCAGAGGAAGAAGTATGGGTTAAAGAGATTGAACTTATCTTTGGGGTAATGAGGATGCCTGAAAATCAACAGGTAACCTTGGCGGCTTATATGCTGAAAGGAGAAGCTAAGTACTGGTGGGATGCCACAAAACATTTATTGATTACTCCAGGAGGTGGGAATGTGATCTCATGGGATGCTTTTGTTAAAGCCTTGTAGGACAAGTATTTCCCCCTAATGTATCGAAAACAAAAGGAGAAAGAATATTTCATGTTGAATCAAGAAAGCATGACTATTAGAGAATACGAAGCTAAGCTTACAGCCTTATCTCGGTTTGCTTCGAGGTTTATATGGAATGAGGAAGATATGTGCAGCCAATTTCTTAATGGACTAGAGTTATTTATTAAATCAAGGTTGTCAGCTTTAGAGACTGTTAATTATTCAGCCTTGGTGAACAAAGCCCTGCTGGTAGAAAAGGACGTGAATGAAGTGAGAGGGAATCGAGAACGAGGTGTAAAGAGAAGCAAATGCGATCCAAGTTATCAAAAAGGTAGTGATACAGAATATTCGAGACTTGGAGGGCAGAAATCCCACGGTTGAATTTGTGACGCAAATGGTGGAAGAGGTTCAAGAGTTTCAGCACAAGGAGATCCGAATGTGTGTTTCTTTTATGGGACATCGAGTCATATAAAGAGAAATTTCCTAAAGTTAGAGAATATAAAATGTTTTAACGGTCATCAGAAGGGTTATTTGAGAAAGAATTGTCCTATGTTATCAAGAGCGGTTTCAGTTAGTAATGTGGGGCCCCATATAGGATCATCTCCAGGAAATGAAACTAAGGGAAGGGATACAAGACAAGCAAGTAGATCGAAGGCAGGAGGAAGAGTGTTTGCGATGACATGGCAAGATGCCCATGCTACACCAGAAGTGGTTATAGGTAAACTCTCTATTGCAAACAAAGATTTATATGCACTCATTGATCCTGGATCTATGCATTCGTTTGTGGCATTACATATTGTTTCATATTAGGGTAGATCATGTTCATTTCTCAATTGTGCCTTATATATTTCTACCCCAATGGAAAGTGTAATTCTGGTGGAGCATGTTTATAAAGATTGTGTCTTACGAATGGGGGAGCGAGATTTCTATGTTGATGTGATACCGTTGGACATTCGATATTTTGATATTATATTGGGGATTGATTGGTTATCATCATATCATGCTTCCATTGATTATTTTCGAAAATAAGTTACATTTCATCTTCTTGGTGAACCTAAGTTCCAGTTTATAGGAGAAAGGAATTTTGTCCCTAATTGTCTTATCTCAGCAATTAAGAGTAAAAAGTTATTGAGTAAAGGTTGTACAGGGTATTTAGCTTATTTTGTTGATATTAGTAAGGAAGCACTTAAACTTGGAGATATACCAGTAGTTAGAGAATTTTCTGATGTCTTCCCAGAGGAATTGCCAGGCTTGCCACCTGATAGGGAAGTAGAGTTTTCCATTGAATTAATTCCAGGTACTGGTCCGATTTCCCTTGCTCCTTATAGAATGGCACCAACGAAGTTGAAAGAATTGAAAGTGCAATTACAAGATCTGATAAGCAGAGGTTTCATTCGTCCTAGTGTTTTGCCATGGGGAGCCCCAGTGTTATTTGTGAAACAAAGAAATGGGACAATGCGATTATGTATTAATTATCGACAATTGAATAAGGCGACCATTAGAAACAAGACCCTCTACCTCGTATCGATGATTTGTTTGGCCAATTACAGGGGGCCACAGTATTTTTGAAGATTGATTTGAGATCGGGTTACCACCAATTGAAAGTAAAGGATAGTGATATTTCCAAAACATCTTTTCGGACACGATATGGGCACTATGAGTTTTTGGTGATGCCATTTGGATTAACTAATGCTCCAGCAGTTTTTATGGATTTAATCAACCGAGTATTCTACCCTTTCATTGATTCATTTGTGATTGTATTCATAGACGGTGTGTTGATTTACTCGCGTACCACGGAGGAACATGAGAAACATTTGAGACTTGTATTGTAGATTTTGAGAGAGAATAAATTATTTGCTAAATTTAGCAAGTGTGAGTTTTGGTTGAATGAAATTGTGTTTTTAGGGCATGTTGTCTCGAGAAATGGAATATATGTTGATCCAAAGAAAGTGGAAGCAATCGTTGAATGGGAAAGTCCTAAGAATATGACAAAAATGAGGAGTTTCCTAGGATTGGCAGGTTACTATCGCAGATTCATTAAGGGATTTTCAGCAATAGCATTACCATTGACAAAGTTGACTCGTAAAGAAGTGAAGTTTGTATGGGATAAAGAATGTGAGAGGAGTTTTAAAGAATTAAAGAATCGGTTGGTTTCAGCCCCTATACTTACTATTCCATGTGGGAATGAGTCTTTTGTGATCGATACAGAAGCTTCATTTCAGGGGTTAGGATGTGTTCTTATACAGAGTGGGAAGGTAATAGCATATGCTTCCAGACAATTAAAGGCGCATGAACGAAACTACCCTACCCACAATTTGGAGTAGCAGCCATTATTTTTTCTTTAAAGTTGTGTAGACATTACTTGTATGGAGAAACTTGTGAGATATTTATAGATCTTCAAAGTTTGAAATACTTGTTTACAAAGAAAGAATTAAATTTGAGACAGAGGCGTTGGATAGAGTTGATTAAAGACTATAACTGTACCATCCATTATCATCCTGGGAAGGCCAATGTAGTAGCAGATGCTTTGAGTCGAAAATCATCAGGAATTCTTAGTTGCATACGGTGTGCTCGTATTGGAAATATTCTTGACTTGGCATCGATGGGGATTGAATTGATGTTTTTAAAAAGGGGAGGATTATTAACACATGTCACAGTGAGACCTTTATTGGCAGAACGCATACGAAATTTGCATATCAGTAATCCATTCCTTAAGAAGAAGAAATAAGGTGTCCTAGATGGTAAAGAGAGTGACTTTGAGATTAAGAATGATGAATCGTTGTGTTATAAAAATAGGATTTGTGTACCGAATGATCCAACCTTAAAGAAAGATACATTAGAAGAGGCACATAGTTCAATTTACTTTATGCATCCGGGAGGTACCAAAATGTACAGAGATTTGAAAGAGTATTACTGGTGGAACAATATGAAGCATGAGATTGCAGAATTCGTAGCTAAATGTTTAGTATGCCAGCAAGTGAAAGCAGAGCATCATAAGCTGGCAAGATTATTACAGTCTTTGCCTATTCCGGAATGGAAGTGGGAGCATATAATGATGGATTTTGTTACAGGATTTCCCCAGTCGCCAAAGGGGCATGATTATATTTGGGTGATAGTAGACCGATTGACGAAGTCAACTCATTTTCTTCCAGTTAAGACCACCTACGCTATTGACAAGTATGCACGTATGTACGTTGATGAGATTATCCGTTTACATGGGGCACCAGTGTCAATTGTATCAGATAGAGATCCAACGTTCATTTCTAAGTTTTGGCATCGTCTCCAGAATGCCATGGGAACAAGTTTGAAGTTCAGCACTGCGTTTCATCCACAAATTGAGAAAGGACGATTCAAATATTCGAATACATGTTATGAGCTTGTGTATTTGACTTCAAAAAGGTACTTGGGATGATCATTTTCCATTGATGGAATTTTCATATAATAATAGTTATCAGTCGACTATTGGTATGGCTCCTTATGAAGCTTTATATGGGAGGAGATGTAGAACACCTTTGTGTTGGGATGAAGTGGGTGAAAGGAAAATATTGGGTCCTGAATTAATAGATGTGATGACTGAAAAGATCAAAATTATTCGGGAACGGATAAAGATATCACAAAGCAAGCAGAAATTTTATGTAGATAAGAGGAAGTATCCATTGTAATTTCAGAAGGGAGATTTTGTATTCCTGCGTATTTCACCGTGGAAAGGCGTTATGAGATTTGGGAAAAAGGGGAAACTAAGTCCAAGATACATTGGACCATATGAGGTGTTGGAAAGAATTGGGACCCTGGCATGTAGATTAGCATTACCTCCAGATTTATCCCATTTACATGATGTGTTTCACGTATCGATGCTTCGTAAGTATTTAGCGTATCCATCTCATCATTTGAAAACTCAACCAATTGAACTGAAGGAAGATTTGTCGTACATCGAGGAACCAATGGAAATTATTGATCGTAAGGACCAAGTATTGAGAAATAAAGTTATTCCTTTAGTTAAAGTTATATGGATGAGCCATGGGATTAAAGAAGCAACTTGGGAAACAAAGGATAGCATGAAGAAACAGTATCCCCATTTGTTTGGTAAGTGAACTTCAAATTCAATTTCGGGGATGAAATTTTCTTAGGGGGGGAAGTTGTGACAACCCGGATATAATTATGACAAATTATAATTAAATCATGGTTATCTTATGTGATATGAAGAATGTGTTATTAGTATATCTAATGTTAAGTGATTATGTTTAGTCTAATCCTACTTTTATAAATCATGAAATATCGTATTATTTAGAAACACAAAATTTTGTTGTTTTCGGTAGAAATGTTCCTGTTAGAGACTAGTTTTGACCCTTATCACATTAGAATTGACTTGAGGTAAAAACTAGATAGTTGTAGACATTTGTGTTAGGGTTTTAACACAACAAACGGTGCATCAAACGAATGCCCGAGTAAGGAGTTATACCGAATTTACGAACAAGGGGCATATCTGTCCATTCCCTATAAGTGGTAAATTGTCTTTTAGTAAACCAAATGGCTTAATTTGATTGGATGGAAAGGAGGCATGCCTTGGACGACTTAAACTTCTCCCTTTAACTTATTTCTTCATAAAATATAACCCTAGGTTCAGTTTTGAGATATTTAAGCTTAAGGAAAGAGAAAGTAGAAGTTAAGGAAGAAAGATTACAAGGAAAAGCTAGGAAAAGAATTCCAAGAAAATTCTTAAGGTGTTTCCAACGTAAAATTATGTGTTAATATTGTTTCAATCTTGTATTATACTTATTTCAAAGTATATAAATCGTGGATTATTGACTGAAATTCCATCATCCTTTGTGACAATATGTATTGGTTCATATGTGAGATAAGTGGTGTTTATAGGTCATATTGCTTTGTATTGAAACCCCTTGTATTCAAACTTGTATATCTCTTTGTGTGATTACTGGAATTGAGAAATTACAACTGGATATGAAATTAGACTCATATATTCATATCATATCCAAAAATTATAATTTATATCCTTGTGGTTAGGCCGTAATGATGATTTCAAGTTGGTACATAGTTTCTGTTTGTATACGTCATTTCGGTATGCCCTGAGTTTAGTCAAACTTTTGAGATAGCAAATAATGTCAAAAAATTATGAAACTTTAATTATGTACTATTAAGTATGTTTAATGAAAATGGGTTGAAAATAATTGAAAGTTATACTGTAGAAAAATTATGAAAATTCTTGGAAATTAAAGGATAAATAGAGGAGCCTGTAGGGAAGATTTCTTTTATTGTAAAGCATTTGTCATAACTTGCTCTAGGAAGCTTGCAAAATTGCACCGTCACTTAAACTGGAAAGTATATTCATACATGTTTTCATATTGATAAGGTTGGACCCCTATGTTTATACAATTTAGGAATATAGGATGGTTGAGTACAGAGGGCAATAATCTGAGGCCTTACTGGATACCCCATGAAAGAATATTGTTATCTCCTCTTCCCAAAGAGTATTTTGAGTACATGTTTCATGTGTATATACATTGAGAAGTATACTTTCATGTTTACTTGGCTTTTGTTATAAATTCCTTGTGAGGTATTTCCTATAGTTGAATGTTGATAACTTTATCAACACATGTACAGTTGTTTTGTCTCATGTTTCATGGAGTGTGAGTGAAGTGGAATTATATTGTTGTTGTATAGTCATGGAAAGTTGTATAATTATGTTAGGATAATACTTATGATTGATATTCAGTACTGATTTAGTTGGATGGACATGTTTAAGGTCTAATCAACCCAGTTCAGCTCCACCCGAAGGAAACATAAATACATAGTTGACAACCCAAGGTGAGTGTACTCACTAGAATGATGTATTTATATACTGTTATGAATATGATCATAATTTTATGAATATAAAATTGTTCATTTCGGTTTACCAAAATGGGAGGTTACTCCTCGACCCGTAATGAGGGAGATTTGTCTATTAATGGCAAGGTGTTACTCCTTGACCAGGAAAGGAGGATAATTGTCTATTTAGACAGGATATGTGAATCATGATTCGGAAAAGTTGGTCATTCATTATTTATGAGCCGAATAAGTTAATACATAATTATATGGACGTTATTTATTGCATTTAAATTCATGCAGTAGTATAGTAGTGATGCATTCACTGGGCTATTTTGCTCACGGTTCCTATGTTCACATTTTTTTAATGTAACGCGATGTCACTGCCAAATCTAGGAAGTCGGGTTGGGTTAGTAAGGAACGGGAGAAACTAAGATTTTGTTTTAATGTAAATGATGTAATTAAGTTAAATTATCCTTCAAGAAAGTTTGTGTAAGTATGACTAATGTACTATTGTAAAAAAGTTTTTAGTTATATGGAATTACGTTGATGACTCTGAAATTAAAACCAGTTTTTATGGTTTGGTTAAATGAATTATGGTTTGACTCACTTTGACTTTCAAACTTAATTATAACTAACTGTGTTGGGGTGTGTCAGGTTACTTATTTGGATTTAACTTTGCGAGATTCCCCAGGCATGAAACTTGATGCCACGTTGGAAGTGGGGATTTGTATGGTCTTTAGTAAGAATTTAGAACCGATAGAGCTACGTAGTAGTGTATCGGGAGGGTTCCTTGTTTGGAGTTCTCTTTACGAGACATCCCACACATGAAAGTAGCAAATGTCAGAAATTATGAGATTTAAGTTATATTGCGGTTTAAGGCTAGTGAAGCCAAATATTATTTTATGTAGATAAGTATGGGTACAGGGCGTATGGGCGCCGTAGCTAACTAATTTCATTTGAAGATATTTGATTTATATAAGTGAGAGTTACTTATGAACGGATGAATTATAAGCGATAATTTAAAAGTATAAGCTAGGTACAAACGCTTAGAAGATTATTATGCGAGGCACGAGATGGGATGCGATTATATCGAGGTTTTGGGAGATGCTAGTTAGGCTAGGTAGGGTAACTAGGATGTTTAAAATACGTGCGTTAGGTGGGCACTGTTAGATGAGAGGTGAGGAGTATCTCATGGGAGTGCGACACGAGTTTCAATATGGGGAATATCATATTTATTTTTAAGTATTTTAAACACTTGCTAAATGTTTTTAAAACCTCGGCCTCTGACCCGTTTCTATATTTTCTCTTTCTTCTCCCTTAATCTCTCTCTCTCTCTCTCTCTCTCTCTCTCTCTCTATATATATATATATATATATATATATATACACACACACACACACACACACACACTAGCGGAATGCCCGTGCCTGAAGGCATGGAAAAAAATTTTCAAAATACATCGCAAAACGACAAATATTTCCAAAGTATGTAACTGCAAAACGACACAAATTTCATTCCCCGACAAAATAAAGTATATTTTTTAAACAATTGGCCATAATACCAATAACAAATAGTTTAAATTCAAATAATATAAATTCATTATTTATAGGACTATCCTCTCCTTTTAACCAATAACCAATAGTCCAACAACATCAAATAGTCTAAATTCATAAAAAAATTCACATATAATATGTAATATACAATATTCATCAATTGAACTCACATTGTGTCTCAAATAAACAAAGTGGAATTTTTTTAAAAAAAATTGAGCATAGTCTTCTTTGTTTATTGGACTATCCACCCTGCTTAAAGGATAACAACAAATCCAACAATATAAAAAAAATCCTAAATTCGCCTAACAAAACCTTCAATGAAACAAACTTCATAAAAAAATAAACCAATATCAATTGAAGTCGTCCCACATGTTCCACTATAATGATTGTCCGTTCTTTTCAAAATGCGACCTGATACAAAATAGAAAATATAGTTAGTCAATTGAAATAACTAGTCAAATATAAAATTGATCATTTTGCTAAATGATTAAACACATAAAAATTTCAAACTCATTTCTACTATTTCAAAAAAACCAAATCAAGAAAACAAAAAAAAACAACCATTTTGGGAAAAATATCGCTACAACAAACTGAGAATAGTAAACTATTACAAATAAAATGATTCAGAATCTATATATAAGTAATGTATTATGAAAGATTAAAATCGATAATAAAGACCAAAGTAAAACAAATTATTGATATATTCACAGATTTCCTCTTTTTCATTGAAATAATAATTGCAAAAAGAAAGAAGGCATACGATGTGGAAATCAATATTTTGAATTCCAAATATGTGTAGTTTTTAATGCATTATGATATCTTTACTTTATAATTCAAAGATTGAAGCTAATACAGTTATCTAACATCAAGTTCACAAAATTTAATATGGGAAGCAATTATAAATCCTACCAAAAAATCATCACTATAGCAACATACAAAGGGTACTAAAAAATGTACCATCTAAAAGTTGTTCATTGGACATTTATTATTGTTTTCCGAAGAAGGAATCAACAAATGGAATAACTATATATGAGAGCTCAAATATTAGTAGCCTAAAATATTGATATTCTTTTTAAATGAGGGATTCCCCTGGTTTACCGCCAGGGGCCTCATGATGTCCTTATTCCAAAATAAAACAGTAACATATGTAACTAAAGAGAAACACATTAATACAATATCTCAAAGCCATATGTGGCAGCAATGTAGAAGTCGTGGACCTATCTAACATCAAACCATATTTCATTTTACCTCAACCTCACACAACACCACAAATGCACACTAAATAATGAATAAGTTGAATCTTCTATAGTTATAAGAAAAAAATTCCATGGAAAGTTCTCAAAAATAGTAAAACAAAGAAAAGAAAATTTATTTATTTTCATAAGAAATATTATGAGTCCTCTAAGAAGAATTAGTTAACCATCACAACTTGAACAAAACAGTGCATCTGGACAATTTGTTCTTATAAGTAAACACAACACAATGAGAAATAACATAAAATAAATAATTATAGGACTATACTCAACAATTTGAGTGTTTTTGTGCCTCATAGGATTTGTAATTTCATCTCCGTCCTCGGCATTTTCAGGAAGAGTTAAAACCTGAACCAGAATTTTTTTTCTGCATTTGACAAATGAAATATGTAAGTGGAAGGAAAAAAAATATGGAAAAGTTAACTACATTGAGTAGTAACATCACACAAAGGGTATTTTTTTCCAAGTACGTGTCACTCAACTACAGAAGTGCCAAAATACTAAGATCTAGAATGAAGTTTTCAATGGTGTTTATGTTTTCTATTTCAATTAGTTTTTATACATGGCTTCATTACTTTTAGTTTCAACTTCGAAAACAAAACTTAATTTTCCAAAAGAGAGAAATAAACAAAACTAACAAAGTAAACAAACTAAATTGATAGTCTATGACAAACTGAAAAAGTATTAGCTCATACTATTAGGAATTCAAATGCACCAAAAGTTTGTGGTTTTGAATCATAATAAAGCTCATAAATTCCAGTAAAAAACTAAAATGTGTTGAAAGCAAGAAAATTGAATTGAAGTCAAATTTAATTGAATGGAAGTCAAAAATTGAATTGAATTCTAGTAATACATATATTCGCAGTGGTAGTTGTTTGTGCTTTTCACTTTTAGGGACCAAAGGTAAGAGGGGAAGGATTGCTGACCCATCCGGTGATATTTTTCCCTCTTGTTTTAAATCTTCTGCAATGTTGCTCAGATCCTCATCAAGATGTTTCACATTACTATCAATAAGGTCATAAGCCTGTCGTGTCGATAAAACATTCTCGGTGTAGAGGCTTAATGCATTATCCTGGTTTGCTTCAATCTCCTTCCTCCGGGCAGCATCATAATTTACATAATTCCCTTTCTTTGAACCTTCAGAAGATACGCCTGCGGAAAAAAATGAATTTAAATACATATGTCATAGAAGCTTCAAACAGTCCCCTGTATTTTATCATAATAATAAAAAAACTTGTAAACTTAGAACTATAAATATTTTGAAGTAGCATATAGATTTATCACTGTATGCATCTCATTCTATAATTTCATCATAGCATCATGAATTGTAAAACCTGCAAAACAGAATATGAAAATGAATTAGATCTCAAAAACTAATTCTCTACAAACCGGAAAATATTGTTAGAACTAATAGAACTACTTTTATAAATGAAAAGCTCATGGTGTACGCGCACACAGTACTACCCTACGATGTTCCAGCAGCAGGTAAGGAGGTGGTGATAAATAATTATTGAATTCCTTTGCTAACAACTAGCAATATTTCATTTCTAATAGCCCAGGCTTCAGCCATTGCATTATATTACACCCTCCATTTTCTTGGAGAATGGCCATAAAATTTGGCATCTATTAATCTGTCTAACGCCCACAATACCTGCATCCCAATTCTTTGGAGGCAATCCCATCAAATATGAAGTTGTGTGTGTATTGAGAAGTTTAGCAAGTGTTTTGGGTTTTCATCATTGGGTTGCACTCCACTGCTTGCTGGCACTTTTAACACGTACTGATTTGTTGTTGTAAAAGTGAGTTTTAATAATAATATTTTGAAAGATATCCTCATTTTGAGCCTTCCAATACCAGTTGCTGCTCCGGTGATCAATGTTACTTGCCCTATAGTTTACATTGTCAACAAAAGACATAATACTCTTTATTCAGTCTTCAAAAGATAAAAAATAAGAGTATATTAGATAATGGATGATCTTAAAATCTGATGCACATGTTATAGAGGCTTTGCTATGGAATCGGGCAGTCATGCTGTTGGTAAGACAGTTGAGAGTTGCATATTGTTTTTTGTAACTACAAGGCAATCTAAGGAAGTTTGTCATATTGAAAGTGGAGTCCATATTTTGAATTTAAACGTGGAGCAAACAAAATTCCGAGTTTTCTATATTTTGAAGCATGTTCGGCCCCTGCTTTATATCAAAATTTCTGGAAACTAAGCAGTTTTTGATGCTTCATATTGAAGCATGTTCAACCCTTATTTCATGATGGATAATCACACCTCAACATATGTTGAGACAGTGCACATGTTTAGCCCCTAGCTCTGTAGCATATTATATAGTCACATTTTGTGGATCAATGTATCAAATGCGGTGCACATAATTAAGGAAATTTTATTATGAGATAGTTACAAATCACATATAAAGCAACCATCTACCAAGTCTTTATTGTATACATGCATCTTATTTTCCTTTTACAGGACATAACTAACTATTTTTATGGGTGGGCATTGGGCTATCATTGAATCTATAACATACTTTGGGATGTAGCGGATATTCATATATGGGATTTGCCTAAAGTCGTAACTATATATTAATCGAGGTTTATTTTTGACCGGTTACATGATGAATAATTTGATCAGTTGTTGATTTTTATAATTGTTTAAACCCCCAAAACTTATCATACTCATAATTAACGAACATAGTCTCATTATTGATTGTAATACCCCGTATTTTTGTGATATTTATTTATGGGATTAATTGAATTAAATGGGTATTAATTGAGAATTAATCCGGATAAAATATTAACGAGATGTGAGTTGGTATTTGATTATAATGGGTATTATTTGATTATAATGAATATTGAATATATTGAATTTGTCGTGAAATTGAAATACGACAATATGGAAATTTTGTTAGGACGCGTGTGATAGTCGCGTCAGGAATATAATTATTTTAATTAAAAAAAGTGGATTTTATTTTTATCAACCGTATGGTCATTTTCAGTGCGCCAACGCGTCCAGAAGGGTCGAAATAGTCAGAAAACACTAGCCGGGAGTTTAATTTGGGTCCCGGGGAATTTTTAGGCCATACCGGTATCTTAAAAGGGTATTTTGGTAATTTTGGAATTTTAGGAATTATGACCATCCAATTTTGGGAGTTTAAAATAGGGAATTTAATGACCCACTAACCCATTACCAGCAATTAACTGATTAGAGGGCTACGGGGGGTTTCATGAGAAGTTAGGAGAAGTTCCCAAAGAGAGAACCCTAACCCCATCTTCAACCTTCAACCTTGGGAGAAAAGGAGAGAGCAACCTTCATCAATTCAACGCCAAATTCACAGAAAAATCCAAGGCAAGTGGTTTAATTACGTTATTTGCTACGAATGCTTCTTCCATGCGTAGAAATTTAAACAATTGCATTGTTTGGGGAGAATGACAAAAACCCATGAAATTGGAATTAGAAACTCATGTTTTGATAAAGAGATTGTACGTAGAATTGTGTTTGGGTGATTATACTGTTAGAAATACATCTTTCATGTTACAAAAATGGATTTAATTATGGTTATTGATAACTCTAAATTTCTAGGGTTCATGTTCATGAGATTTGGGGAAACTTGGGGAGATTTGATGATTAGATGTGGTTTAGGATGATTTGATCCCATATATATGTTAAAATACGACCTAAGTATGTTTATAAATGATTAGAAACCTTGAAATACTGTTGGAATGATGTTTAGATGAGATTAAAGGTGAAGAAAATTGGGAAAACGAGATAGGAGAATTCTGGTCTCGAAACTGTCACCTCGTTAGAAGGCCTGCCCAGGTCGTTCGAACGAGCTCGTTCGAACGAGCTTCTAACGAGTTGACTGTTTGACTTCTAATGAGTGGGATGTTCGTTCGATGTCTTTCATTCGAACGATATCTCATTAGATGCCCACTTCGTTCAAACGAACTCTCGTTCGAACGACCTCGTTCGAACGAGACTTCTAACGAGTTGACATAATGGCCTTTTTGGTCTGATTTGATTTCTAGTGTCCCGTAACCTTATTTAATTATAGAGATAACCTTCCCTTGTTAACTATTTGGTATAATTGGGAGATTTGGGATATTTTGAGGAGTGAAACATAGAAGTGTGATTTGAACCAAATGATATTTGTGGATTAGGACGCTAGTGACTATATACGATGTGAGGATTATTGACAACTTATATATTTGTATTAACCGGGGATATGTGAATGGTGTAACATTATAAGTTGGTATGAGAATGAGAAGTATACCACTAATAATTATGGTAATTACTAAGAAGTGTGCATGCTTAGTATATATGATTTTATGTGTATGACATACCTACCATACTTGCTATCACGGGAGGTTTGCGTTCGCTTAGGGCCATCTAACCTTTGTGTGCCTACGGGGGGGATTTAGATTGGTACCTCGAGGACATAGGTCAGAGAAGGACTTATTGGGAAGTTAATAAGTCTGCTGATCGTGGGAGCGTAGGTATGTGCGTGACCCATGTGATGTGACTGTGTTCACCTCCATTGTTTGTGATTTGCTATTATCTGAGAATGATTCCTGAGAGATTCGGAATGCGTGATCCTTATGTACGTGATGTATCGAGATGGCATAGCAGAGTATGTGTGCACCGCAGCTTAGACTCGGGGTGCTTGTATAGTATATTTATGATGTGAATAATATACGGTTAAATGAAAAGGAATTGTTATGTTTTCATTGCGAGTATAATTATAGTAAAGCCTTGATAAGGATAAAAAGGGATAACCTGCTATGTATTGTAATGCTAATAATTGAGAATCCGAGTTTAAGCAAAGCTATCTATTCAAGTGATAACATTTTTGAATTCATATTGTGAATCGAGTAGATGGGTTAGAACTTATGTCGGTTTAGTTAGATATGAATACCACTTAGATGAGTAATGTACGTTAGGAGTGCACAAGTAGTCGAGAGGTGAGTATTTCATGTGACAGCACGTCCTAACATGTATTTTGCATTCTTTGTTTTAATGTTATTAAAGCACTTGCTGTTTTTAAAATACTCTCCACTTTCGGGCTCTGACCCGTTTGCTTTCAAATCTATTTTTGTAATAACCTTTTAGGTGCCCAGCCACAAGGACACCATGCATAGGATTTCCATTCAGGTGACGAGCTGTAGCTGTTTGTGGAAGTTACAGGGCCTTGCTAGTAGACACTTCTTTTGTCTTGACTCTATTCAGTTCTCATCATTTGTAGGGCATGTCGCCCATTTCTATTAGAGACATTTCATATTTCAGCTATTCAGATTGTTGGCATGTAATTAATTCAGGATATACTGTTTTATTTATTTCAGTGGTGGGGCTGTTGTGAGGAGTTTTCCTCGGGACTTATCATTATTTGTTGGTTACTTTATTGAGACTTTATGGTGTATGGTTATGATATTCTTTCATAATTCTTTTAATGCATGTTAATCAGATTTAATTTAAAATTTGACAACTTACTTTTTAAATACTAGGTGGTTAGTAACTATTAAAAATGTTTTCGACAGTGATGCTATTAACTGAATCAACTTGACATTTTGATTTAATTTAATAAAGGAGTAGCTACCCGATATTTAATTAGTCGGGGTGTCACATTGATCAACACTACTATTTTTTTAATCAAATTTAAAAAACAATGCAAAGTTATAATTTAACTTTTCTAATTCCCAATCAATCAAATTTTATAAAATTATAATGATACCATTCCCCTTCTCATATCTTGTAAAATAATTAATAAATCTAATGCAAGCATATATTAAAACTACTATGGCTTGGAGAATAGATAAAATGAATACCTGATACATTGGATTGAGTGGCAGTGTTGCCAAAAGAAAGAAGCCCCACACTGATATCTACCGGTCTTGCCTTTAGCGTGGCTCTCCAGTATCTATCTTCGTCACCGAAATGATTTTTTCGAGCTCCAATGACAAACATATATACCACTGTCTTGGGGATTTAGTTGTGACCATAAAGTTGGTACGACTTTATAACGAATCTTTGTTGCCTTATATTGCTGCTGAATGATACTTTATAAGTTGCTTCTGCTACTGCCTTCCTTTCCTCAGTTGACTCTCTTCTAAAGCTAGAGTAGTAGCGGGATGCATCCGCCTAAAAATTGACCTTTCTGGATCAGCCATTTAGTTAGTTCCATTCGAATTCCTGAGTGATAAATAAGAATTTTAGCCAGTAAGAATTTGTTATTTTTAAGTAATTTATGGGAGTTAGAATATATTTACCAAAATAATAATATCGATACAACTTACCCAAGTACCTCGACTTGACAGCGGAGCTTGAATCTAGAAAAACTCCCAGGTCTATGATGTCTTCAAAAGGAAATTAAACACAGGCATGACTATAATCAGAACACGTTGCCTCACAACAACATCATAAAAGTATTTGCCTTGAATAGTGCACCCCAATCCCTCAATTACGCATCCAATTTTCTCAATCTACTAAGAGCGTGGTCCCTCATCTGCTCATTTTAATTTTACCCGATCTGCATAATGCCACGAAACAAATTAGCACACACTTTCATTTAACCTTATCTACTCAGTTCCATTATATCGTGAATAGTATTATTGGTAAAATCTTGTTCCGTAGTAAGCCCAATAAAGGTTGATTCGTAGTAATCCCAAAATACTCCAATTACATCCAACATGTAGACCTGTAACATTAACATAATAAAATTAATAACGGAATGGAATTTGAATTTGAATTTGGTACAGTACCATTATATAAAAATAATAACTAAACAAACCCGGGAGAGAAAAAAATGGAGACAAAATAAGGCCTAAATAAACCCCCAGGTATGTGTAGAACCAGGGAAGCTACAATGACTATCCATTTACCTCGGGTATAAAAATTGGCCCCAGACTGATTATATATACCTGATTGAACTTATATCTGTTGTCTATATGGATAATAACCAAACATGTATAGAAGTCGACCCTAAATAGAAACAATAATTAATCAACCGCAAATAGATACTGGAACCAATCGACCCCAAATAGAAACAGGTATAAAAATCGACATAAACAGACATCTGATTGGATATGTTGTAGATATGGAAGAGGTCCTCCACAATGGTTTAATAGAAGCAAAAGTATTGCAATTCATAAAAAATGAAACCTTATTGTTTTAGCAGACACTAAAAATTAAAACAAAAAACACGCTATATGAAACATTGAGTGAGTCATTTTATCAAACACATTATGATCTTTCCAATCACTCATATTCATTGTCCCAAAGTATAATTTAAGTAGCAGCATTACCCTTGGATACAAAGAAGCTGAGCATCAAGAATGTAAGCTCCCCAGTAAATTTGTTTTTGTAGTCTTGCCAAATCTGTGGGACCATGGCCAAGAAAAAAATTTAAACAAAGATGGATTAAATAAATTACACCTGATCTCAATTAGAGTGAATACATTTATGATTGAAAGTAATGCAAATATTGACATTCATAAATGGACTTACACTCATATACGGACTTATGGTTCTGCATTAACAAAGAACAAATAGTATAATTAGTTTTGCAACAGAAAAACATCCACAAAGTCTCACATATTGATGTAATTCAATTAATAGGAATGGAAAACGTAAATGGAACCCCAAATACCCTGTTAAGAAATCAAAACACCATTACATTAACAAAATTTAAAACCTAATTGACATCATGAAGCTTTAAATATGAAAATACCTATTAGGAGCGGCGAAAAAGAGAGAGAAAAAACCCTAGCTTGTAGTCGAGGTCGACAAAGGGGAGAAAAGAAAAGGTAGGTTGTATGGCCGCGAGGAGTAAAGGGGGCAGTAGGGAGAATTAGGGGCAGGGATGGTCGCAGAGGGATGTTGTCTCCGAAAGTGATAGAGAGAGATATATGAAGCTTCGTTGGAGTTTTCTTGGTGTGGTTTAATCAATCAACACCATTTTGGAGGTTAACACGTGGAGAAACATGGATCCTAAAAAGAGTGAAATGTGTAATTTACTATTTTCTCCATTTTTTTGAATTTTGAAAAAGAGGAGGAAAGGAAATGAATTATTAAAAAAGAGGGGAAATGAAATAACAAAGGGATAAAAGAGGAAAATATGATTTTTTAATCTCCACCCTTGGATTCTTGCATTGTTGGTTTAATCCTAGCTCCTAATTAGCTTATCCCACTTATGGAATAGTAAAAACATCCTACTTCTTATATATATATATATATATATATATATATATATATGTTTAGGTGTCCAGTCACATGGACGCCTAGATGATGATTTTCTGTAGCAGCTGTGGATTCTAGCGGGATATTGCATACTTACGCTTCCGTCTTTGTGATCTAGATAGGAGGTATTGTAGAGATATTCGGGCATATTGCCCAACTGTTGTTCTTTTGTTTATTCCACGCCATTCGATTTGGTTTTATAATATTGTTATCGATATTTATCGATTATTCATTTTTTTCATTCCACTTGTTGTTTATATCCCTATGTGAATGGATTTACTTATGCAGTTAAGTTAAAAGATTAGAAAGTTTAAAATTTTGGAATCGGGCCTAATAGGTTATTAGTAATTAATTGGTTTTCGACAGTGATGTTGAGAATGAAACCATATGACATTCCTATTTAATTTGATATATGACTGATCACCTAGTATTTTGTTGGGCGGTGTGTCACAGATGGTATCAGAGCATCAGGTTCTAGTGTCCTTAGGAATCTGTGCGGACATACTACTCTTTTAGCATTACTTTCTACTTGATATAGAGCCCTATGTTTAGGATTGTTAATTCATTTGGTGAGATTTCGTTCTCCTGCGATAATGTATAGATATTAGTGAATTTTATTTACGCTTGAGTGTGTTCGTGTGCCGAACAATGATGTATGACAGAGGAGGGTCATTGGTTGGATAGTAGGAGGCGGGGCTTAGTTGGAGCTATAAAAATATTTCGAGGATAATGACCGTAGTTTAGGTCACCCCTATTGTTGCACGGAAAGTCAGGAGCTATAATGACTGCTTGAGTGAAACCTATTAATTTCAAGTATCGTTATAGTAGGAACTGGTGCCAATTTAGTCTCACCCAACGTGGTAAGAATGGAAGAAAGAGTCAGACGGGTCTTTGAAGAGAACCATTTGTTAGGATTTTAGAATATACGGAGATTGGGCGTATGTTAGCCAATAGAGGTTAGATATCCAGAGGTCCAATTGTGAAAATTAATTCAAATGTCTAGTGAATTTTCTACCTGATGAGGTAGGTACTATGGAGAAAAGAGTCGTTAAGGGATGATGGACTCACGGGAAGAGTCGCCAGCACTTATGGGAGTTTTTGCTTTGGAGATCGAGAAAGATGTCGAACATGTCGTGTTTGGACAAAAAGGATGTTAATGCTTCTATGTGAAAGGAGATAAAAGAGTTCGAGGATTAGTCAGAGAGTAAGACAAGATGTAACAGTGTTAGCGAAACACCACAGGGGAGACCCATCAGGGAGAGAGGTGATGGTAAATTTAGTCTGGGTTGTTGAATCCAACAGTCTGTTCCTTAGGGCTAGTGATGAATGGGCTCATCTTATTCGGACTTCATTGGTAGGAGCACAATGGAATGTGCCATTTTTGAGGAGCGACCTTATAACTGATTCAGAAAATCAGTATTAAGAGATGGTACAAGCTTGTCGTGAAACTGGGGCTATAGTGATTGAGCCTTACTTTGAAGTTGGTTTTGAGTACTGGAGGATGTGGTGTTATAAAATACCCAGTCTTAGTAGCGGTTGTATACGAATTTCGAGGATAAAATTCACTTGTTAGAGGGGGAGTATGTAATTCCCCATACATTTATGGGTAATTAAATTACACGAGTAGGTGTAATTTCCTAATTTGAGAGTTTCAAGCGAATAGTAAATATTAAATGGCAAGTGGCGATTAACATTTAAGTGTGCTATATTTACTTACGGGAATAAGTAAATGAGTTGGATTATTTTATTTCATGTCACAGGTGATTAAAAGCAACATGTGATATTATTTAATTTGGGAAAACGCATGTGAAGATGTGTTGGGTTCAGAAGGTGAATTTTTTTAAAGTGACTAGGATGGGAATTTTGAGAACACGGTTGTTTCCAGAATGGCTGAAATAGGCAGAATGAGGTACCCAGGGGTGGTTTTTGGGTTCTGGGAGTTTTTGGACTACTAGGGACTCGCAATTGAGTGTAGGGGTAAATTTTGGGTTTATAAAGGGATAAACCCCATTATCTCTCATATAATCCACGGGAGAGGGAGATAAAGAGAGAAAGAAGAGGAAGAAAAAGAGAGAGAGGAAAAAGGAAGAAGAAAAGAGGATCTCGACCAATTTCGACGGATTTTCGGCACGAGGTCGTCGGATTTATCCAACAAGGTAAGTGTTTAACTTGTTTAATTGATTAAGTGTGTTTATTTTGCATATTATAGTTGGTGGGAAAACTATATGATTTTGGGTTTAGGGTTCTTGGATGAATAAGGGGGTTTTGAGGATTGAACTCATGGTAATTATTGTAACATAAACCCCATATGAAATTTAGACTAAAATCCATGTTAATGGTGGTATTTTTTTGGTGAGAAATGGAAATGTTGTGATAATTGGATTTAGGGTTTAAATCTTGATTTAAATTGATTAAATCCTTAATTTTATTATGGTTTTAGGAAATCTAAGTGTGTAGATGTTATTTTAATAGTGGGTAGTGGTAGAAACCATAAACCTTTGATGGGATGAGTGTTGGAATGAGATGGAAGTTGGAGAAGAAGATGAATAGTAACACAACGAGGTTTTCGAATCGATTCGGAATTGGGCCGAATCGATTCAGAGGATGAAGACCTGTAGGATTGTTCAGTTGTGTATCGATTCAGATTTTTACCGAATCGATTCGAAATTCGGGCGAATTGATTCGGAAGTATCAGATATGAAATATGTTTTGGAGTTTAAAAAGATTGGAGAAAATTTATTTTATTAGAATAAATACTCGGGAGATTTAAATTAGTGTACTAGGACTTCTGAAGGATTAAATGAGTGGATTATAATCGTTGGTTTTAGTGGAAATGAATTTCGGAGTTATGGAATTAGGAGTGTTTGGGACTAGCGACACTCAGAAGAAGTACTCGACGGGTTTATAGATATATCTGTATGCGCATCGCGTGTGTGTGTGTGTGTGTGTCTATATATATATATATATATATGTCGACTATTCGTATGAGTGATATCCTAATGTACGAGTAGGATGAATTTAGAATACTGATGAGATAAGCTAATATTCGATAAATTATTAATCTTACGATAATATCATAAGTGTGAGAATATTCATGGAATTAAAATAAGTTGTTTGTACACTTATTTAATTATGAATAGGTATATTCGGGTATATATATATATATATATATATATATATATATATATATATATATATATATATATATATATATATATATAACCTTAAAAGTGATTATGGTGTAAGTAAAACTTACATAAGAGAATGATTATAGGTTTAGTATTTTAAGTGTGTGAATACTTATATATTATTATGAATGTGAATATTCAGGATTTTGGCTATTGTTATGAAAGTTGGGCAATTATAGACAGGGTATATTGAGAAGTGATATAAATTATATATACGAGAGTTGTTACAATATATATATATATATATATATATATATATATGATTTGATTATAAATATATGGGTATGTGAATGATATCTTTATGTATACATATATCTCTAGTCCTATCCAGGGAGGTTGCGCGATGTGGGTGAATCCCCTGGCTTGAGGAACAGGGAGTGTGTAGTCCTCTAGTCATATCGTCCCGCATATGGGTGCGATAATGATTCCACTTTCAACAGGGAATATGAACACCTCCATCATTTAGTATTTTACCATGATCTTGAGTAAGTCAGACTTGCATACCCAGATGATGATAGCACATTGAGACTGCATCCTCGACTTATAGCTTGGTGGGATGGTTATTATACTTATATAATATGTGATATATAGGTTTGGATATACTTGATGCGTATAGTATGATATATATATATATATATATATATATATATATATATATGAGATGTGGAAAATATATATATATGCATATGGACCAAAATAGAGAATGAAACGAGTAATAAACATAGATTCTGTGCTAGCGGATCTCAATAACCAACAGAGCTACACAGTAGTGTATCAGGGGGGTTCCTTGTTCGGATTTCTCTTTGAGAGACGTCCCACGCACGAAAGTAGCGAATGTTGGGAGTTGAGAGATGTTAGACCCTATGACATTTTGGATGATTGTTCTTAGTATAATTAGATGTGTAATTTGATGGGATATCAGTGGGTTCCTTGACGAGATGGGACTTAAATGGTTAATCGGAAGAGTTGGAATTTACTTAAGAGTGGATTAGTGCACTTTTATAATGAGAGATGTGAATTTATGGGTACTTGCTAAGTTAGAGGGCCAAACGAATCTCCACGACCGGCAAAGTTAGGTAGTAGTGTATCGGGGGGTTCCTTGTTTGGATTTCAATTTGTGAGACGCCCCACGCATGAAACTTGATGCCACATTAGAAGTGGGGAGATGTATGGTCTTTAGTAACCATTTATAACTGAAAGAGCTGCATAGTAGTGTATCAGGAGGTTTCCTTGTTTGGATTTGTCTTTGCGAGACGTCCCACGCACGAAAGTAGCAAATGTCGGAAATTATGAGCTTTAAGTTATATTACGGTCTAAGGCTACTGAAGCCAAATATTATTTTATGTAGATAAGTATGGGTATAGGGCATATGGAGCCCTAGCTAACTAATTTCCATTTAAGATATTTGATGTGTAGAAGTGAGAGTTACTTAGGAATGGATGATTTATAGGCGAGAATTAAAAAGTATACGCTAGATGAAAAATATTAGAAGATTATTATGCGAGGCAAGAGATGTCATGCAGTTATATGGAGGTTTTGGGTGATGAAAGTTAAGCTGGGTAGCGTAACTGAGATGTTTAAAATATGTTTATTAGGTGGGAACTGTTAGATGGGAGGTGAGGAGTATCTCGTAGGAGTGCGACACAAGTTTAAATGTGGAGAATATCATATTTATATTTGAGTATTTTAAACACTTATATATATATATACTTTCTATACTTTCTCTTTCTTATTCCTTGCAATATATATATATATATATATGTGTGTGTGTGTGTGTGTGTGTCCAGTCACAAGGGCACCTAGATGATGATTCTTTCGAGTCAGACGATGCTATAGCAGCTATTGATGCTAGCGGGATATTGCAGAGTTACGCTTCCATCTTTGTGATCTAGATAGGAGGTATTGTAGAGATATTCGGGAATATTGCCCAACTGTTGTTCTTCTTTTTATTCTACAACATTCAATTTGGTTGTATAATATTGTTACCGATTCGTTTAATTCACTCGACTTGTTGTTTATATTCCTATGTGAATGGATTTACTTATGCAGTTAAGTTAAAAGATTAGAAAGTTTAAAATTTTGGCACCGGGCCTAATAGGTTACTAGTAATTAATTAGTTTTTGACAGTGATACTGAGAATGAAACCATATGAGATTCCTATTTAATTTCATATAGGACCGATCACTCGGTATTTCATTGGGCGGGGTTTCACAATCACTTACCTATCCATTCTTTCGTATAGGTTCCAGGTTTACCCAAACTTATGTAACAGTCATCGTATTTGGGCATGTAAGATCGTGACCCCCATCTCTTTTGAAGCCTGATGCTAAGGGTAGAACGTCACATGTCCCAAATAAAGTCAATCATCAATATAGATTCAAAAACCAAAAGACAAAAAGTCACGAAATAAAAAATAGAATAAAATCTAAACTATATAGTTGTACGAGCATTTAACACGATTCTCACATCCTTAAGTACCAAGGAATACTTCCACACCTTTTGGCATTCCTCAACTATGTCACCCTCGACCACACGTTGACCTTACACTCCACAAAAGGCATCAATCCTGTGTCATGCCCGATAACCTTATAGATCTAGTACTTTAATAATAACGAAACGTTTTAGAAAAAACTATAAAAGAAAAAAACATATTTCAAAAAGAAAACAAAAAAGAAGAGAAATAACATAATGCAGCAACAATAAAAATGAACTCCAGCGAGTATGTGGCCTCTGTAAAGGTCGAACAATAACACCGATTGAAGATATCCAATGATGCATACAAAGAAGTCAATGCCAGGCTACCCGGTCCTATTTTTCAGCCTCAGAGATGACCCATAGAAATGACAAGAACCACAAGTGGACATTGTCTCCACTCTTAACCAACAGAATATTCCCAACAGGAGCAAATTAGCATATGAGATACATGTCGTAGATATTTATTGTCCCAACATCTATTTCTCTTCACATCAAGGTTTCCTTCAGCAGGGACAACTTCATCAAATATCCAGTATCATCTCGTCTAAGGTACCCCATGGAAAACCTCATTATGTTCTTTTAACAAAGGTTCAAAAGGTTTAATGAGTTCGAAAAATACTTTTTAAAGAAACTATTATAAAAATCTTTACAATAACACAAGATGTGTTAAAACAGTTGAGGAATATATTATTTAAGTCTCTTTGAAATAGGTTTTAGAATAAACCTAAGTCTGAATAGTAGAATGTAGCAATAGAGAATTAAAAAGCACATACAATAGAATATAATTTCTTACCTGGTAAAACCTCACCCAATTTGGGAAACATCCACGGTTACCTCTACGCCACAAAAATAAATATCCACTATAAACAGTTTAGGTTACAAGCATACAACAAACCGTACAATCAATTCCTATTCTATGTCTAGAAATATACCTAATCGAGATTCCACTCCTTCACGGTATTTTTTTTTACTTATTTAAGGGACTGGATTGTCCTTTCTTCGTTCATTTATTTGCTCCCTTTCTCCTTTTACACGATGTCGACTCAATAGTCAAAATCTCTCAACCAACGACACAATTTAGTGTTTGTGGGTAACAGTGTAGTGAGTGATGTGCCTAAAATGCCATGCATTTACTCACACACACACACACACACACGCACTTAATTATAGACGAATCCTATTAATTAAAAAGTCTAGATATGAGATCCTTCTTACACTTCTGAAATTAGACTTGTTCTTGTTGAATAAATATTTCATGATCGGAATGCTTTTAGGATCTTTAAAACTGAGATCCTTAGGACATATTTATAAAGACAACTTTTCAAAGTGAAAAATTTTCTGAGATCTAAAACATGCAAGTGATGATTTCAATCTTACAAAAATGGGAGTCGTGGACAAATATGATTTTAAAACTTTTTATAAACAATATCCAACAAGATATGATTTCTCAAAATAAGAAATCAAAATTTGTAGATCAAAATTAAACGTTTTATAAAAAATATCCAACGGTCAAGATTAGGTGCATCTATTGTGAGTCTAAACAAACACACATTGAACCAATCAAGTGCAAACACGTGTAGAGATATTATTAGTTATAAAACGTATGTTTTTAGATTTGTAAAAAATTTAATTTTTATCCAAAATAGTTTGATTCGGCTTTAGATTCTACCCAAGACATCTTTAGGAACTTATAAAATACAAATTTTAACCTCTAAAAAGTTTCGTATTTTAATTATTTTAAAAAAGATTTCAATAGTTTTAAAATTCTTAAAAATTATATAAAGTTCATTTTAAGTCAATTAAACACACACCAATCAAATATAAGATAAATTGCAATCCTATGTGTTGAGTGTGTTATCGAATTAACTTTCTCTTTTACCCCCAAAAAATTCATCCCATTTTTACTCTCTACTGGTTTCAGCCCTTTTATTCTAATGAAATATTATTTATTTACTCTCTTTCATCAAGGATACTTATATGGATGAACATATGAAAAAAAACTAGTGTGTCAAACGAAGTCCCAAATCGACGAATCTAGGGTTGGAGATTTAGACAATTGAGTTCAAGTTCATCAATGAAGGCTTAATCTACGAGTGTCTTTTATTTTTTTTATTTAATTTGTGAGCATCCATATGATATATGTTTGTTTGTTTCATCACATATATATGTTTTTTTCATTCAATTTCATTAGTAAAGGTTTAATATAGGTTAAAAAAATGTGTTGAGTGCGTTAGTTTTCTACCTGTACGACTTTGATCTTTACTGATGATGTTTTAGTACATGAAGAGTCTATGATGTATTGAAGGTGGGACTATATTTTGTATATCTTTCCAAACTATTTGAGGCTCCTATATAGTGTGCTTCATTCTCCCCCTTTGGAAATGAGAAACAAAATCTCCTTCGAGTCATCTAGGACTTGTAGGGATAAAAAATAAGACAAACTTATTCCTATAAAAAAATTCTAACTACTCCATTACTAGAAATAAAAAAATACTTAACTCAACTATGAATAGACCAATACCCTGAACAAATCTGATGGTATTGATCTTTGAGAAATAAAATAGCAACTAATGGAAAAGATGAAGAATTAGTCAAGGTTTTAAAAATAATTGTCCCGATGTACTCAAATATCTCACTCCCATTTTGTCTTAATTGGACAAAGGTTAAAAAAACATAAAATGAACATAACAAGCATTCTATTAACCTAAATCAATCAACAAGTCACCTCAAGGGTCCCCTACATAATATAGAGATACGGGGTATCTTTTGTCATTTATCAAACGACGTTACCATATATCCTCAAAGACCAATTATAAGCATGATAGCAACCAGAGGATATGATAGGTGATATATATATATATATATATATATATATATATATATATATATATATATATATATATATATATATATATATATATATATATATTCAAGAATTATCATAACGATGGATTTCCTTAAAAATTCAAAACGTAAATTATATAAGGGTTTGGTGAACAAGTTCGCTAGTTGATGTTCAGTGGTTAAATAGTTTATCTCTAATTCTTTAGACTCAACAAGTTCACATATAAAGTGATGGCTAATTTTAATATGTTTAGTACGCGATTGTTGAAGAGGGTTTTTTGAGATATTTATTGCACTTTTAGTATTGCAATATAGATTCAAAGTTTCTTTATTAGTGCCATAGTTGCTAAGCATTTACTTAATCCATAATAATTTAGCGCAACAACTTCCTCCACCTATATATTTTAATTCGGTTGTGGAACATAATAAGAAGTTTTGTCGTTTTACTACTCAACCCTACTAAGTTGTTACCTATCTAATAACAATCAGCGAGAGTGCTTATGCTGTCATCTGAGCAACCGACCCAGTTAGTGTTAGAGTATCCTACAATTGTGCTTTTGGTTTCTTTTGTATACCATATACATAGGTTTATCTCTCCCTTAACATGTTTGATTATTAATTTAAAACAGATAAGTTAACTTTCCTTAGGTGCACTTTAGTAACGAGCGCAAACACACACAACATACATGATATCGGGTAGAGAAGCTGTTAGGTACAATAAACTACCTATCATACTTCTATATAGCATAGTATCTACAAGTTTCCCATTCTCATCTTCGGATAGCTTCATGGAGGTGCTTGACGTGCCTAAGAATGTGTCTTAGAAGTGCGTACTCTCTAGGCTAAGGTGTAAGCCTGTCGATCAAGTAATAATCCGATAAGTCGGGTATCGATCCTCAAGGAAATAGGACAAACGAGTTATAACGATGTTGACCAGACAAAGGAACCCTAACTCCGACTCTAAAGAAAAGTGAAAGGTGATTTGATTGTTGGAATAACTATAGTAGATGCAATTTTGAAAACGGTTAACTAATGAACTAAAGTATGAACGAAATGCAACTATTCTAAATTACTTGAAATACTGATGATGATTGAATTAAAACTTGAGCTATATGATGAGGAAAATAGGACGGGAATACAATCCCTCAACCCTAGTGTATTGATGGTATAAAACTAATCGTAAATTTAAGTGATTAATTAGACCCAAACTTTAGTATTCCCAAGCATTACATATATGATGTTCAAGCTTGAACTATACATAATCAGAGAACGAGTACATCGTTATTACATTAGTTACGCTCGAATTGCATTCTGAAGCATCCCGGTTACCCTGAAGCAAACGTGTTTCTACACAATACGGTCGTAATAAATCATTAAATTTAGAGGATTAATTTTATACACATGCAACTACCACATCAGGTTGAGTTCATACATCTCGACCTTAAAAATCTAGCCGGACATATGAAAACTTGTAGAAAACACATTTGGAATGAAAGAAAACATTTTTAATACTGAATGGAGATGAAGAGATATGAAGGTGTTATTAGAAAAGTAATTACTGCAGTAAAACAAGAATTATAATGGTATAACTTGATTTGCAAACTGAAAGAAAATAGGGTTTATTGTTCTTCTTTTCTAAAATTGATTACAAAGTTTCCCTAACGAATCAGAATCCTCCCTATATGACGGGAGGAGTTTACAATTTACACTCTATGAAATATAAGAGTTTGAACCAAGTAGCATTTTAATTTTTACAAGTGGATAACTTCGGAAAATCGAGAAAAGAACCGATCCTATTAAAGGGTTCGGTTCGATTCTGTCTTTGACATACTTTTCAGAGTATTCTTCATGCACCAGATCGGTTCTTTAATTCCTCCCTTCATTTCGGTTCTATTTTCTTAACTCTTCCCACGAAGTTTTCCAAGTGTAGGATCGATTCATTATTTCCTCCCTTTCGTTCGGTTCTGTCTTGATAGTCTTTACAGGGAGTTTCCTAGGATGGAATCGGTTCTTTTTTTTTCCACTTAGGTTCGGTCCCATCTTGTCATCTTTTACAAAAACCTTTCCTTCTTGTACTTCTTTGAACCTTTTGGTACGAAACTCGGATTAAAACACTGAACACCTGCGAAATAGATGAAGAACACACGAAACTCGGCGTACTCATTATAAACTTGTCAATAGTAATGATATGATATAAATCCACTTGAATTACACTTTGCGGAGCGATAGAAGCCTCTAAATTAAGGGGATAAATGGGAAGAATTTATGCCTAATCAAACCCCCTATATTAGAACTTTGATTGTCCCGATCAATGTAAAAGAGTCAAAACATGGTTTAACTTGAAAATGGGATATAATACTTCTTTCGCGGGCGAGCGATTGCATTTAGTGTATGCAACAAGCCTTTAAACCCCTAGGTTACACTAGTAGGACGAGTTGTGTCTCGTAAGGGTTTACAGAGAATATACCCACAAAATTCGACTCAAAGAAAATCAAAATACGCAAAAATTGTATAATTCAAACTTTTCCAGAAAATAGTCATCATCACTTCATGTTCAAGAGTCTCAAATCATAGTGCGTGTGTGTGAATTCAGAAATGTAATCGTGAATTTCCACAGATTGACCATTACGTTACTTATCCAAAAATTATTTTTGATTTCAAAATCTCACGGAGTGCTCTCACAAACAAATCACTCGAAATGTGGCTATTCTCTCGCTATGCGTGATTTATGAGAGTAAATATATTGGAACAATGTTCACGCATAAAATTAGAAAGATGGAAATTTATTGTAACCGTATCTCATCATTGGATTATGGATATAAGAAATAGGGAACATTGCCTCTAATTCATATATTTGATCTCTTTTATTATTTTTTTTTGTATTTTCTCTCCACGCGGTAACTAATTTCGCAATTTTGGACTCGGTTAGGACTTTTTCGGGCTACGGTATATTGGGTCATATTGGAAAAGGTTAAGAATTTCGGAATTGGAAATTTTTTCTCATGATGTCCGTTAATGATTTTTCGGGATTTTGCTCACTTTCTTATTCTTTTCTGAATTTTTCACCCTTTTCTTTTCTTGCTATTTTTGTTGAGCATAGCATATTTTTTTTTCTTGCCCCTTTTTCTGCACTTTTCGGACTTAATTTATGGGATTATCCCCTTTTTCTAATTCCAGGCTAGTTGGGGTTTTTCAGGTTGTCAAACGAATGGGAAAAATTTATTCGACTCAATTTGGGTTACAAAAGGGATAATTTTTCACTACTTTTTCTAGCCAATATTTTTGGGTGACAAACGAGGGCCTACTTTATTGTCCAAAATACTATTTGTGTTACCATATGCGTTTCGAGATGAATTAAGTTTAGAGATCTATTTTGGCACATTTTTCAAGGCAATATCACACATATTTTCCATAACCGATAAAGTGAAAGAATTGAGATCCTCGATGACTTATTTGACACTGAAAAGAACTTTTGAGTTAACAAGTAACTCGGATTGATTTATAAATTTCACAAAAAATGAAAGGCTCGAATCTCACCGGGGTGGTTAATCTCCACATTTATTCGTTAAGTCGCCTACGTTCGCTCAATTTCAATCTTTGGTCAATTTTGGCTTTGTGCATTTTTTAATTTTACAACCTGAGACTTTAAATCGACTTTTAATGATATTTTTGAAATATTTGAATTCTAATTTTAATTTATTTTGAACAAAAAGCATTTTTGTATTTTTCAAGATTTTATGATTTTTTTTTTGAAATTTTTGGGCATTTATGAAAATTTGTGAAGTTTTGGAAATACGTGGTGACCCCCCTAACATAGACTTTTGCATTGTCCTCAAGCAAATAGGAATAAATTCTAACTCAAAGTGAATTAAAAATTCGAGAAAATAAAATAAACAAATGAAACATAAATGCACAAGTTTTATAGATAAATAACATCTGAGTTACAAAGGGTAAGGAAGAACACACAACTAGTACTGTTTAAGGAACAACCACAAGACACACAAACAACTAACACAAATAAGGGCTTCATTGTGGCGATAGATTTGAGGGTCCGAGTGCGCTGGGATCGTAGGGATCATAGAAGAAGGTGGGGGGCAATCCACCTAAGTTTAGCTTGTATAGATGGGCTTGGAGTTGATTCATCATGCTTGTGTTCCGCCGATAGGCCTCTTGATCCCTTTGATAGGCTGCTCGGTCTCAGTTGTATTGGGTGATGAATTCGTCAAAATGGGATTCCACCGCTGCAAGGCGCCTATCAAAATCCACACTCGGGGGCTCAAAATATGAATCATCATCTCGTTGTACTCTTCTTCTTCAGCCCTACCCATCTCGACCTCCTCAGCCTCAGGCTCTTCAACAGGGATTTCCTCCTCGGCCTCTAAATTAACCATCCCACGGGCTGCTCGAATGGCAACCCTTTGCTGGGTACTACGAGTGCGGGATACCTTCCCAATGGGCTCAAGGAGTCGTGGGAAAGCGTGAGGTGGCTCGATACTAGCATCGGCAAGGAGGGAAGTTATGAGGCCGGCATGAGGGAGGGCTACCGCACCTTTTTGCTCCCAGGCCGTGTAAAGGATATTAACGTAAAGAATGTGGGCCAAATTTAGGTTGAAATTTGGGTCGAAAAGGTGGTACACGAGTGTGTCTTGGCGAGGGCACATCGTCGCGTCGTTGGTGGTTTGATGCAAGTTAGCGCACACTATATGGAAGGTAATGCGTGCCTTATCGTTTAGGTGGCCCACCGGGAAGGTACCCCGGTCCCAAATATCATTGGGTGCGAGCCGGTGGATGCATTGTTGTTTGGGAATGGTGGGGGCATTGGTTGGGTAGTCAAAGATTTTCGGGTGGGGGATGCCCTTTTCAGCTAGTTTACGGGAGAGGATGGTTAAGGATAATGGGATGGGGCGGCCTTCGACAAAGGATTGGCACTCAAACTCGCCCGTGCAAACGAGAGAGCCATAGAAGGACCATACTTCATCCACCCACACGACGTTGTGGGGTTCTTGGAGGTATTACGTCCACCCCCTCTGGCTAAAATGGGTAGTGATGGAGCGAGGTAGCTCGGCCTAACTGATGACTCGCTCAATGTGTAGTTGGCGGGATAAGCTAAAGAATCTTTCGCACCATACACGCTCCATGTGGGAGCGGTATTCTCCATTGCCATTTGGCAGAATCTCGGTGGACATATATTTTGCAGAAAGATTAGGATTTTCCATAGGGAAAGCTGCGAATTTAGGAGATGAAAGACTAGGGTTGTAGAGAGGGAAAGTAGAGCGAAGGTGTGAGTGTAATGGTAGGACATAGGCGGTTTTTATAGGTAGTGGGGAGGGTTGGGTGTTTGGATTTTTGGAGGGAAAGGGGAGTGGATGTTTTGGGGGAAAAAGGGGACTGAATAGAGGGAAGGGAGAGGATAGGGGGAAGGAATAGGCACCTGGAGAAGAACTAAAACCGCAAAAACCGAATCGATTCGATTAAGGGGCGAATCGATCCAGTTCAAGGGTTTTTTATTTTATGATTTTTCAAAACTGAATCGATCTTGTTAGGGGATTCGGTTCATTTCCATCTTTAGCAGAACCATCTTCTTAGATTGCTGCACTAGAATGCCGCACTCTCGAATTTATGGACGCTTTTGCACTTATTCACCCACTTGGATTTCTCGACACCTTCACGAAGTGCGTGTTGGAATGCGTGATCTTAACCCTAACCTCATGTAACCTACCTACGGACTCAATCTAATCTATCGAAGCACAACTACTATACATAAGAAATCACCCCATACGCGTCGGGGGTGCGACGACCTCTCTTTCAAGCTCATTCGACCCCATAAACGGGGTCAACAACCAAACGGTGTCGACTTCTTCCACACACGCCTCTAAATATGACTTTAGGCATTGTCCATTAACCTTGAATGTATTTCCCCCTTTTAAATCATCTAATTCCATAGCTCCGTGAGGGAATACATTCTTTGCAAAAAATGGCCCAGACCATCGTGACCGCAACTTGCCCAGAGATAGATGAAGCTGAGAGTTATAGAGAATCACTTTTTGTCTTGGAAGAAACTCTTTGCGTCGAATAATGATATCGTGAGCGAGTTTCATCCTTTCTTTGGAAATTTTTGCGTTCTCATACGCATCATTATGTATCTCTTCTAACTTGTTTAGTTGAAGCTTGCGAGCTTCACTGGCTTTATCCATGTCATAATTGAACTTCTTAATTTCCCAATATGCCTTGTGCTCTAATTCAATCTGAAGATGGCAAGGTTTTCCATACACAAAGCGAAATGGGGGCATGCCGAGTGGATTTTTGTAGGCGGTACGATAGGCCCATAGTGAATCGTTTAATCGAAGTGACCAATCTTTCCGAGTGGGATTGACGATCTTCTCAAGAATGTTTTTGATTTCCCGATTCGGTAATTCGGCCTGCCCATTCGTTTGTCGGTGATAGGTCATTCCAACCTTGTGAACGACACCATACTTTCTCATGATGTTTGCGAATGGCCTGTTGTAAAAGTGCGTGCCATTATCACTAATTATCGCTTTCGGAGCACCGAAGCATGAAAGTATGTGTTTTTATAGGAACCTAATCACCACTTTTCTGTCATTTTTCTTCGTAGCTATAGCTTCCACCCATTTAGAAATGTAATCTACCACGACTGGGATGTATAGGAAACTAAAAGATGGGGGAAAGGGCCCATGAAGTAAATACCCCAGTGCTCAAAGATATCAATAATGAGTATCGGGGTTAACGGCATTATGTCTCGTCGGGTAATCGCCCCCATCCTTTGACACCTATCGCAAGATTTATAAAAATTGTTCACATCCAAAAAAATTATGGGCCAATAGAGGCCGCATTAAAGAATCTTAGCGGCCATCTTTTTCGTCGAAAAGTGACCTCCACAAGCTTTCGAATAACATAATTGGATGACCTTCAGGATCTCGTCATCCGGTACACATAATCGGATGATTTGGTCGGCGCAATATTTAAAAAGGAAAGGATCGTCATAGAAAAACATACATGACCAAGTGATGAACCTCTTCTTATCTTGCAATGTCCAATCGGGAGGGACAACTCCCGTAAGAAGATAGTTCACTATATCCGCAAACCAAGGCAGAGAAGAGGTAGCAAAGAGTTGCTCATCCATAAAATATTCCTCTATGGGTATCAGATCACTAGGTACGGCGGACAAAAGCCGTGATAAGTGGTCGACAACGACATTTTTTACTCCTTTTTTGTCTTTAATGAAGAGATTAAACTCTTGTAAGAGTAGGATCCACCTTATGAGATGCGGCTTTACGTCTTTCTTCGCATGTAGGTATTTCAATGCCACGTGGTTGGTGAAGCAAGTGATGGGAGAACCGATGACATAGGACCAAAATTTATCGAGAGCAAATACCACCGCTAACAACTCCTTCTCCATAGTGGAGTAATTGAGTTGTGGTTTAGTAAGATTACGGCTAGCATAGTAGATGACATGATCTTGTTTGTCTTTTCTTTGGCCCAAAATAGCCCCTATCGCATAATCGCTATCATCACACATAAGCTCGAATGGTAAGGACCAATTCAAAACTTGCATGATGGGAGCGAACACAAGCATGGTTTTCAATTTTTCAAAAGAGCTATGGCATGATTCTGTCCACTCAAATTGGGTGTCCTTCATGAGGAGATTACTTAAGGGTCTAGCGATGGCACTAAAGTCCTTAATGTACAGTCTATAAAACCCCATATGGCCCAAGAAGGAGAGCACGTCTTTAAGTGATATAGGTGGGGGTAGGTCAGCTATGACATCTATTTTTCTCGATCGACTTCGATCCCTTTGGATGACACGATGTGGTCAAGAACTATACCCTCGGTTACCATGAAATGACATTTTTCCCCATTCAGCACTATGTTCTTCTCCACACATCAGGCTAGTACTTTTTCCAGCTTTCCCAGACAAATATCAAAAGAGGTGCCAAAGACATTAAAGTCTTTCATGAACACTTCAGGTCCTCTCTCAACCATGTCGCTAAATAAAACATGCACCTTTGAAAGGTCGTGTGTTCATTTCACAAGCCAAATAGCATAGGTTTGTAAGCAAACGTACCAAAGGGGCAATTGAAGGTCGTTTTCTCCTGGTCAAGTACGTCTAACTCAATTTGATTATATCCAGAATAACCATCGAGGAAGCAATAGTAAGGGTGGCCCGCTACTCTCTCAAGAATCTGATCAATAAATGGAATGGGGAAATGGTCTTTCCTAGTTCTCGCATTGAGTTTCCGGTAATCAATGCAAATGCGCCACTCGGTGGTGATCCATTGGGGAACTAGCTCTCCCTTAGCATTTTCAATCACTGTCATGCCCGAATTCTTTGGGACAACTTGAATAGGGCTCACCCATTTGCTATCCAAAATTGGGTAGACAATATCATCATCCAATAACTTAATGATTTTGGTCCTCACCACTTCTTTCATATTGGGGTTTAGCCTTCTTTGCATTTATCTCGAGGGCTTGACATCCTTCTCTAGGTGGAACTTGTGGGTGCAAATACATGGACTTATCCCCTTCAAATCAACAATACACGAACCAAAAGTACCTTGGTGCTTCCTCAAAATCTTTAACAGTTTTCCCTCCTGCTCTTCATCTAGGATAGAGGAGATAACAACATGAAATTCCTCGTCCTCTCCTAGGTATGCATATTTAATATGGGAGGATAGTTTCTTCAATTCGAGGGTTAAAATTTTTTTGCTAGAGGGAACCATGCATGCCTCCCATGGCGGTAACTCCTTGAATCGAGAAACCTAACTTACATCTCTCACGTCCTCGTCCGACGCTCTCGCATCAAGTAACTCTCTCAACTCCTCAACTTCCCTCTGAAATTCAGTATACGCCCCTTCACTCTTATGGGTTGACACTAAAAACGACCATAGGGCATCTCCATAGTAATTTTCCTCAAAGTACTCCTCTACGATCTCATTGATTAGGCTCACCGCGTGAAGATCATCTTCTTCCCCCGTACGTTGGGCTATATGGAAGATATTAGTCTCTACGTTCATGTTACCAAAGGTGAGTTGCATATACCCATTTTGAGTATTGATAGTTGCGTTAGACATAGCTAAGAATGGGCACCCAAGAATGATGGTAACATGAGTGCTTGAGGCGAAGGAGGGTTCTGTGTCCCAAATGACAAAATCTATCGAAAAGTATAAAGTGTCAAATTGAACGATCACGACCTCAACTATACCCCTTGGGAACTTCACGGTTTAATCTGCTAATTAGAGAGTGATATTTGTGGTCTTAAGGTCGCCCAGATCTAATTGCCTATAGATGGCGTAAGGGAGGATATTGAGACTTGCTCCCAAGTCAAGTAAGGCTTTTTCAATTTTATTTTCTCCAATGATGCAGGAAATGGTGGGTGCACCGGGATATTTGAATTTTAGTGGGAGATCATTAAGTAGAATGGAGATCACGTTCTGTGCTAGAAATACGTTTTTCTTTACCTTCATCTTCCTATTCACTGTTAACAAGTCTTTGATGACTTTTGCATAAGCAGGGATTTTCTTAATGGCATCGAGGAATGGTAAATTTAGCTTTACTTGCTTTTACACGTCTAGCACTTCATCACGAGGGTTACCTTTGTGGGAAGGGACTAGCCTTTGAGAAAATGGTGCCGCGTTGGGTGGTTTCACTACTACCTCAAGCTCACTAGTGTCTTCTTTATCACTCTCTTTTAAGGGGACATCTTCAGCCTCTTTCGTGTTGGACAAAATCTCCTTGTCTTCGGTTGCATCGTATGGGGGAGGTGATAAATCAACGACTCTCCCACTACGAAGAGTGGTCATAGCTTGGCATTGCTCCTGATGTTCTGTTAAGGTGGAGCTAACACTAGTTTAACCTTGGGGCGGTTGTTGGCCCTGGGCAGGAAATTTGCCCTTCTTTTGGATACTCAACGATGATTGCATTTTTAAAACATTTGCATTTATGTTGCTGATCATGCGATCATATCTAGCATTGGTTGCATTCTGGGTATTGATAAATTGGTTCATCGTATCCTCGATATTTCTCCGAGGTGGAGTAATATATGCCCCTTGAGGTGGTGGTGCTTGCACATATCCTTGCATGTGTGGATCTTGTTGAAAGTGCGATGGTGGAGGAGGGACAACATGTGGATTAGGATTCATCGCATCATGTCATTGTCCATAGCTAAAACCAGGATGGTTTTTCCAAGAAGGATTATAAGAATTCCCGCGCGGTGCACCGAAATTACCCTTAAATTCTCCCACACCACTTACTTGCTCTTGAAGCATAATTTTGTAGGTGGGTATTTTCGGGCATTCCTCTGTTGAATGAACCGCCTCACAAATTGCACACGCCTTCTTGACGGGATTTGGGATGGATCCAGTTGGTCCTCTTCCACATACCTCAAGTATTTCTCGCATTCCTTTCTTAGGTCGATCGAGTCAGCTGTCCAATATAGCATTCTTTTCCACGTGAAATAGGACAAACAATGATGGAATGGTGGTCGCTTAATGAGTTTGATTTTGAGCACTAGGGTCAGATGTATCCCAAGATTGGGTAGTTTTGGCGATAGACCTCAGGTGAAGCTCAGCATCATTGGCGTCTAAGTCGATAAAGGGACCATCACACATAGTTTCAACGAGTTATTTGGAAATCATATTTAGCCCATTATGAAAGAAGGAAATGATTTGCAATTTATCAAGTCCATGATGAGGTCACGAAGTGACTAACTCATTAAAATGCTCATAACATCGATCGAATGACTCATTTTCTTGTTGTCGGAATGTTTGGATTTGAGCCTTGATAGAGTTCGTTCGATGTGTAGGAAAAAATTTCTTGAGAAATTTAGATTGTAACTCATTCCATGATGAAATCCAATTTGGAGGTAAAGACCATATCCAGGTCTTAGCCTTATCCTTTAGCGAAAATAGGGAAGAGTTTGAGGCGGATCACATCTTTTGTGCAAGTTTGATCGCTGAGGGTCTCGCACGCCTCCTCAAATTCCATGATATGGAGATGTGGATTTTCTGAATCCATTCCATGGTAAGTAGGAAGTATTTGGATCATCCCATTCGTAAAGAAAAATTACCCTACATTATACGGGAGTAAAATTCATCCCGGAGTGACAGTGCGGTCGGGATATAAGAGTTCTCTCAATGGGCAGTATGGGGCCTCTTCCTCACCGGTGGCTGCACCACCGTGTTGTGACATGTCTCTCTCACTCAAAGACTCTGTGTCGTCACTTGGTATACTCGAAACGTGCTCTGAAGTGTGTCCTATGAGGAAAAAATGAGTGTTATTTGCGATTGAGTGTGACGGTGTGGGAGGTGGAACCCAGAATTATGGAGCGTTAGGAGTGTGAGGGCTATCGGGGTCGTACTCAACTATCGGGTTTTCGTGAATGTGGGTTAGAGTATTGTGGGGAGTTGGAGTGAGTTTATAATTTTGCATTAACAGGCTTATGAGAGATGATGAGGAATATTTTTGTGCGTTTAAATTTTTTATGTTTTTGGATTTTTCTGAAATTTTAGGTCAAAGCTTGAGATTGACTTGATCTAATCCTAAGTCTATCTAAGTCCCCGGCAACGGCGCCAAAAACTTGACGAGACTAAGAATATGTCTCAGAACTGCGTATTCTCTAGGAACAAGTGCAAGACTGTCGGTCAAGTAATAGTCTGATAAGTCGGGTATCAGTTGTCAAGGAAATAGTACAAGCGAGTTGTAACAACGTTGGACAGAAATAGGAACCCTAACTCTCACTCAAAAGAAAAGGGAAAGGTGATTTGATTGTTGGAATAACTACAACTAGATGTAAATTTTGAAAAGGGTTAACTAATGAACTAAAGTATGAATGGAATGAAACTATTCTAAATTACCTTAAATACTGATGATGATTGAATTAAAACTTGAACTATATGATAAGGAAAAGAGGACGGGAATAAAATCCCTCAACCCTAGGGTATTGATGGTATAAAACTAATCATAAATATAGGTCATTAATTAGACCCAGACTTTAGTACTCCCAAGCATTACATATATGAGGTTCAAGCCCGTGCCATACATAATCAGAGGACGATTAAATCGGTATTGCGTTAGTTACGCTCGAATTGCATTTTGAAGCATCCCGATTACTCAGAAGCAAACGAGATCCAAATATCTACAATTGTCGCGTTTTTAGACAATACGGTGTTAATAAATAATTAAATTTAGAGGATTAATTTTATACACATGAAACTACCACATCAGGTTGAATTCATTCATCCCGACCTTCAAAATCTTGTAGGACATATGAAAACTTATACAAAACACATTTGGAATGAAAGAAAACATTTTTAATACTGAATGAAGATGAAGAGAGATGAAGGTGTTATTAGAAAAGTAATTACTACAGTAAAACAAGAATTAGAATGGTATAACTTGAATTTCAAACTGAAAGAAACTAGGGTTTATTGTTCTTCTTCTCTAAAATTGATTATAAATCTTCCCTAACGAATCAGAAGCCTCCTTATATGTTGGAAGGAGTTTACAATTTATAATCTACGAAATATAAGAGTTTGAACCAAGTAGGATTCAAATTTTTACAAGTGGATATGTTCGGATAATCGAGAACATAACCGATCCTGTTAAGGGGTTCGGTTCGGTTCGGTTCGGTTCTATCTTTGACAACCTTTATAGAGAATTCTTCGAGCACCGGATCGGTTCTTTATTTCCTCCCTTCGATTCAGTTTTGTCTTGTTAACTATTCATAAGAAGTTTTCTTGGTGTAGGTTCGGTTCGTTATTTCCTCCCTTCGGTTCGATTTTATCTTGATAGTATTTATAGGCACTTTACCTGGATGGAATCGGTTCTTTTTCTTCCCACTTAGGTTTGGTTAAATCTTATCAGTTTTTACATAAACCTTTCCTTCTTGTACTTCTTTGACGCTTTTGGTGCGGAACTCGGATTAAAACACTGAACACCTGTGAAATAGATGAAGAACACACGAAACTTGGCGTACTCATTAGAAACTTATCAATAGTAATGATATGATATAAATCAACTTTAATTACACTTTGCAGAGAGATAAAAACCTCTAAATTTAGGGGATAAATGGAAAGAATTTATGACTAATCAATGCTCATGGGAGTCCTAGAAATTTTAGCATTATCTAAACCGAATTTTTTCACTAATTCTACGTATTTAGACTGCGATATGAATAACCCACCATCTTCTTGCTTAGCTTGAAGACCTAAAAAGTATTGAGGCTCCCCCATAAGCGACATTTGAAATTACCCGTGCATAATTTTTGAAAACTCTTTAACTTCAGACGGGGAAGTAGATCCAAATATGTTATCGTCAACATATACATGATCAGTTAAGACCTGTTTGTTTAATTGTTTAAAAAATAATGTTTGGTCATTTTTCAAGCTATACACATGGTTTGGGTAATGAGGATTGATAAAGCCTTTCGGTTGTTCAATATAGATTTCCTCCATCAAAATACCATTTAAAAAAAGAGGATTCTATATCCATTTGATAAAGACTGAATTATAAGTGATAGTTTATGGCCAAGAGTAAGCGAACAGAGTTGAGCCAAGTCACCGGGGCAAAGGTCTCCTCAGATACTATTCATTCAACTTGAGAGTATACTTGGGCAAGGGATCTAGATTTATTTCTAACTATCATACCAAATTCATTTGTTTTATTTTTAAAAATCCAATAAGTGACAATAACCCTTTTATTTTATAGCCTATTGTCTGATTCCACAAATCATAACTCTTAAATTAGACGAGCTCTTCCTACATAGAACCTATCCAAAATCAGTCATTACGTGCCTCATTTATATTCTTTGATTCTACTAGAGAAAAAAGCATATAATGGGCAATGTTACGTAATTGGGATATGGTACGCACTGGTTCATCAGGCTTACCAACAACATTATCAATGGCATGATCTTTAGAAATCCAATTAGATACTTCAGGTGTCTCAGTTGGTAAGGGCTCAACTATCTATGGAGAGTCATAAGTAAAACAGTTTTCAAACTCTTATACTAAATTGGTCCTTGTTCTTTACTCTCAAAATCAGTGTCACTCACTATCACATTTATTGATTACATGATTACTTTGGAATGCAAATTATAAGTGCGATCGACCCTACAATTTTGGGAGTAACCCATATATTTGGCTTTGCCACCATAGGTTTCAAACTTAGATAGGTGTTGTCTGTCTTTGCAAACATATGAAGTACTCCCCAAAGATCGAAAATATTTCACATTGGGCTTTTTACCATACCAAAGTTCATACGAAGATTGTTTGGTATTTTTTTGAAGATAGACACAGTTGATGATTTGACACACTATTTGAACTGCCTCAACCCAAAAGTGTTTTGGCATGTTCTTAGCACTAATCATTACCCTGGCCCTTTCGGGGATTGTGTGACTTTTACGCTCGGTAATACCATTCAGTTGAGGTGTTTTAGGAGCACTAAAATCATGCTGATAACCACTACAACTACAGTACTATGTAACACCTGAGTTCTTAAATTAACCTCCTCTATCGCTATGAATTCGATTATCTTGGGTATCTCTTTCATTCTCGATTCTAAAAATAATTTTAAAAATTCTCGGAATGTGTCATATTTCTATTTTAAAAATGATACGCAAGTGAACCGAGTAAAGTAAACCACAATGACTAAATGTAACTATTACAAGAAGGCTCATAGTTCACGAGGGACCCATAACATCCATGACGATTAGCTCTAGAGGTTTAGATGTTAAAATGTCTTTAAATTTTTTATGAGTAGATTTAATTATTTTTCCTTCCTGGCATGACCCACAAAGAACATTTGAAATTGCTTTTATTTTTGGTAAACCTCTAACTATATCCTGAGAGCTCAATTTGACAATATTATCATAACTATTGTGACCTAAACGATTATGACGGATTTCATTATCATCAAGTCTGGCTAACTTATGGGTTTTATTTATTGAATTTATTGTGTAACAGTAATCTAGGGTCCTGTGACCTATAAGGATACAATCACCATTCTCATTTAAAATTTTGCAATCAGTTTTTGAGAACGTGATAGTGTGATTGGAGTCACAAAATGGAGTTATGCTCAACAAATTAACTTTAAGACCTTTTACTAATAAGAGATCTTTGAGAGTAGGGAGTCCCTTTTCTTAGAGTGTTCCTTTGCCTATGATCCGAGCTGATACTCAATCTCCAAACAAAACATTCCCTCCTAAGAAGTTAGTCTTGTCAGGTAATTTTGTATCATCTCCGTTCATATTCTTGGAGCATCCAGAGTCTAAGTACTAACTAGATGTAGTGTTCTCAACTTTTAAAGCACTAATAACAATGTTACACACAACTGGGGTATTAGATCATCCTTTCTAACCCAAATAGATTTGGTTTTGAAAAATTTATGATCTTTTGACTTAGAAATAGATCTAGGACTCTTTCACTTAGATTTCTTCTTAGCACGAGATCTTTTCTTCATGCTTCTGTAGTTAGAGTTTTTATTGGGATATTTGGGACGCCCCACCTAATAAAATACCTGGTGATCAGTCCTATATAAAATTAAACAAGAATATCATATGGTTCATTCTTAGCATCACTATTGAAACTTTTTAAATCATTACTAACCACCTAGTATTCAAAAGGCTAGTGTCAAATTTTATCTTTTTAATTAAACAACCAAAACATGAGAAAATATAAACTAAACCATTCACATCGTCTGAAACTGAAACAAACTGAATAATTAATAAAAGAATTTGTGAATAAACCATCGGCTAAAATACTAATCCAAATAAATATCCAACAATGAATAAAATAATCCAAAAACCAAAACGGAATGTAATTGGGCAACATGCCCTAAAAGAACTTTAACTGAGAATGAATCCCTAAGCTAGGAACAAAGGAATGAAACATCTAATACAACTCCTGCCAGCATCCACATGTGCCGCAGCTGCGTGTCCCTGGAATATATATCAAGTCCGGCGTCCCTGTGGCTGGACACCTAAAAGGTTTTGAAAATATTTTTATACCAAAGGTTAGAACCCAAAACATTTTAAAAATATTTAGCAAGTGAAGTAAAATGAAAGAATTTAAAATGCATGAATACTCTTCATATTTAGGTTAGTGTCGCACTCTCTTAAGGACAATCAATCCTCCACTAATGTGAACACCTATCGCTTTCCTTATAATTCACCCAATCAAACTACCCTGTCTAACTAATTTTGCTAAAATTCCCCTTTAACACACTACTCTAGACCGAGTACTATTATTCGTGATTTATAAGTTAGTTCTCACATTAACTTCATTAATCCCATTTTTAAATAAAACCATATAACTGTTACACAAGTTATATAAAATAATACATCTGCACTCTGTATTATTGCCCGTATATAATTATTTACACCATTATATAGGTATCCATACTATAACATTCACTTGTATGGGATATGTATATATCCATCCTCTCGAGTAATAACTCATTGGATGTTTTCTCTAAAATGCTATCACCCCAGGTAACTCACTCTAACCCGATCACCCTAAGTTGGACTCTCTCACGAACTTGGTGAAAATAAAAGCGTAGTGGAGGTGGTTATAATTCCTACCTGAAAGTGAGAATGAATCATACCAAAGACTTCTCACCCATAATCTGGATGATTATAACCTGGGACTATACTCTCCCTGCTCCTCAAGCTAGGGGATTTACCCACATCACGCAACCTCATGGGATAGCACTACAGGAGTATGTATTCACATAAATATTATTCACACCAATATTTATAAATTTCAAATATATATACACTTAACATCACTGCATATATATATATTACACCGGTTATCCCATGCTCGAAACCCATAACACTAACCTGAAATACCCGAGTCTATTCCCCGACTCATAATTAATTAATTTCACCTTAATTAATCAACGTCACCCAACTACGATACCCGAATATTTTCTCTCGGCCAATAAATTAAGTACTTATGAATCTGATCCAAAATTATCCATTATATGTCACACATTTTCCCATTCTCCTAGTCCCAATTATCTCTCCTCAAATTGCTAGTAATAAGTCCCCCTATTTATTTTTCCTCAAATAAATAAGCTAGAAACAATTATGAAATTTATTCTTCCATATATAAACAATCTGGACGAACTGGCCAAAAAATATGAACCGTCGATCGATCGAACCCTGACATCATTCGATCGATCGAACCCTGACATCATTCGATCGATCGAACATGTGTCCTTCTTCTCCGCCCACTATTTCCTCCATTAACAAATTTTCCAGGGTTTTAAATCTTTGAACTTCCAACCTTAATTAATCATCCCAACATATATTGGCATATAAACAGGTTATCATCATTCTCTAACCATTTTGGCATCATCGATTTCTAAGAATCATCAACAATTCTACAACAGGTTCCTATGGTTCCATCACATTTAGAACCCAAGAATTGATTTCACAATTCGACTTAATTCATCTCCACTACTGGGTTTCTTCTATAGATTCTCATCTCCAATAACACTGAATACTTCTATGATATTAATTGAACTATTAAATCACACAACATGTTCAATTTCATAAAAACCCGATTTCTTATGAAAACCCACCCAAAAACGAATTTGGTTTTACTCATCACCATGATATGAATTAGTTATCACATAATTACAATTACAGAAAATTAACTGTTGATGTAAAAAACTAGATTTGACCTAATTAATTAATCACATGTAAATATGAATAAAGAAATAAGACAAGATATTTTTAAAGTGGTTCAGCCTTAATGAAATGGCCTACGTCCACTATCCAGTAATACTGGGTGTCTTTCCTTGATCTTAATTACTTTTTCTTCTGATAGCTTACCTCGCCATGAGGGTATTACAAAGTATTTATAGCCCTTGGGATGCTAGTGTGAATAAATAATATGTCGTTATTGAATGGGCATATACATCTGTACATGGTAAAGAATAATCATTGAATCTGTCTTTGTCGTTTGATCTTCCTAACAAGTTACTTGGTATGCTGAGTAGTTGGATATGTTGAGCAGTTCGGTATGTTGAATAGCTCGGTATGTTGAATTCGTTCCATGTTGGATGACACATGTCTTCATATAATTGGTCCACATCCGCTGACTAATTTTTGTATCAACAGAAGCCCCCAATGTCTCGTAATTAAGTTTTGATATGAGAGTGTAGAACATTTTACCCATAAGTTGCTCGGTCACATTTCTTACATCTTGATTAATTACAGAACTGCAACACTTGTAAAAGTTTTCCATTTTGTGTAACAATTTTGATCTCAAAATGGAAAATTTGTAAATATTTTGAGTTTTTAACAAATGCTTGGGTATTTGCATCCTTTTCTTTTGATTAGCCGTCGGGAACACAACAGTCGTCATGTATGATCCTTACTTTTCTCATTTTCCAATGCAGTATATATAACGACGGTAAAATATGATTGTCTTCTACCTTTTTCTATCTTTTTTCCAAACTTTGTCTTCTCATTTTTCTTCTTACGAACATTATTTAAAGTCATCTGCCTTAGCTGATTCCTTAATCTTCTATAAGAATTTCTTCTTTCCTTCTTCTTTCTTTACTTCATCCATCATGGTTTACCTTATCGAGTCATTAGATAAGTTTAGGGCCGACTTTGAGATTCCTTCTTGAGTTGTTTTGGAATAACCTCCTTACCCTTTTGATTTATTTTCTCTACTGAGGGACACTGATTTCCCTCTATTTTTGTAGCATCATGTGGTTTTTCTTTCCTGCCTAATCCCCTGTGTTTGGAATTTTGCCAATATTTTGATATTGTACCTGTAAAAGTAGTTCCAAATACATGGAGGGTAGTTAATGGCGTACATAGCTTGAATCAAATTCATGGAACTCCTTTAAAGATTCCTGAAATTATGTACTAGAGTCTGATTCCTTTTTTGTTAATGATGATTCCACAAAGAACACTCTCAATTGCTCCTTGTTTTGTCTCCCAAAGATCTCCAATTAATTCCCAATTGCTTCCTCTAGTTTTCTCTCAAACTCTTAGGTTTGGTATTTTTTGCCATTCAACACACTTAGACTTAGGTTAATTATACCTAATACCATTTTTAGGCTTATGGGACAAGTCCAAATAACCCGAACACCCCTGCGTGGGCCCGATTACACTATAAAAAAGTCATTTTTAAGACGGTGGCTTAACTATGCCAAAAAATGGTTTATCCATCTCAAATACTTTTTATGACGGTATTTGGGATGAGTAGGGGGTCTTTTTTATAGGGGTTATAAATACTTTTTGTGACGCCATAACCGTCTCAAAAGAGTTTTTTGAGACGAGAACAAATCCGTCTCAAAAGCTCATCATTTTATATGACCTTTTTGAGATGGCAAGAGAGATGTCTCTAAAGAGTGCTTTTGAGATGGGAATTAATCCATCTCAAAAGGTTACTATTTTACAAGACCTTGTTGAGGCGGCAAGAAAGCCATCTTTAATATATTTTTAGGAAAGTTTTAACCATCCCCAAATAGGCGAAGAGATCTTAAAATTTTTGCGCCAATATATTAGGAAGAATAAAATCTATCACTAAAGTTTAATACATAATTGAATTACATTTGAGACATTTATTAATGCGTCATCAAATGATAAAAAATTATAATACATAAGATGATTTTCAACCAACACAACGAATCATTTTCATTCAACAATAATAATAGTTCTTACAAGCATCTCCAAATATTCATCAAAACAAAAATTATAACACTAAGTTCAAATATTCAACTTGATAACAAAAATACATTAAATTCTTATACTCCAACACACGAAATGCTTTTATCATAGTAATCCCGCAATCTTAATGTGTACAACCTCCAAAATCACTGATTGGCATTACATGTTCTACAAAAGTTGTCACCTCCAAGAACAATGTCAATTAAGTCAACATTAATATCCTACCCATCAACAATACAAGGTGCAATGAACCAATATAGTATATTTTCATCACAAACAAATAAATTTTAAACTACGATATCTTTTTAATAAATATCTAACTACTATTATTTTAAAAAAAATCGACAGAATATCCTTTGTTTATTCATGAAAACCATAGGTAGCCAACCTGTTTTAAACATTAAAATTGGTTCTAAAAATATTACACACAAACCAATTGCAAATTCTCACCACCACCATTGAAATTTTAATTTTAAAAGAGAGAATTTCCCACCAACTAGTAAACTACAAGAAACCTACAACAACCAACAATTACTATTTAAAAAACAATCGACTGAATCTCCTTTGTTTATTCATGAATGACAATATGTTTATATTTATAATTTACCCAAACAACTCAACAATAAATTTCCATAACACGGTAACGTGTAAATTTAAAATGGAGAATTACCCATTTTAAATAGTATGAGCTACACCAATCTCATAATAATAAAGATGTATTATTACCTAGTCGATAGGAGTCATTGAGATTCTGAAAGTAGGGTGTGGGACAATAATAAGAAACAAACTTTTCATTTCGCTCCTCATGCCAATCTGCATCTATAATAGAGCTTATTGGTTGCTAATTTTTAACTCTTCGAGCTCCTGTTGAAGTCGAGCATCTCGATCTTTAGTGTCTTGCTGATGTCGAACATCCCGCTCATCAGCGTCTTTTGAGCATTGCCTATCAAATAAAAATGCATCAAAATTAATGAATATAACCAATTAAGCATATAAGTTTGACTAACAATGGAAGTTTTATTTGGTATGCATACCTCTTTATTCGTTTCAGAGAGATTGTTGACAAATTTATCCCAAAAAAAGGAAACTTTGTGGTATTTCACAAATTTAGGATTTTCACCTAGATTGTCGAAAAACTTTAGTATTAAAGTAAATTTAAGGTAATTCTTTGACTACACATTGTAGCTAATAAGGATAAGAGTAGTTTTCAGTTTTAGAATATAGTTTTTCTCATACAAAATTCAGTTAAATTTGACTAAAAATTATGACAGTCTAAAACTAAGCTACGAACAAAATTATGGAACACAATGCCTTAAAAATGGGAAGATGATAACTGTATTGCATACACATTGTTTTCAATTTTGGAATGTCATATGAATTTTGATATTTTTTGCCAAATACACTAAGAACTTCCTGTATTGCCTTCTTTTGCCAATTTGTATGAATTGAGAGTAGACGGGTAGTGAATGTGCAAATTTAGGAACGAGAGAGGAGATGGATGTAATATATGGCAGATGTAATATTTAAAATGAGAAGGGATTTATCTGTAATTATGACAAATGTTAGGGGAGGTCCATGATATTTAGTACATAAGATAAAAGATACATAAGACATATATGATGCGTTATGTTTGATCTATACCTTTCTCTCCTAGTTATAAACTCCTCGAAAACCTCGCATCTCTGATGGCACTACGAGTTTCTGCATTCATAAAGGCAAATGATTCATTCAGTGCATTCAAGTAACATCTACGACTAAACCATATGGACCTTTAACTTTAGTTCTAGTTTGGTTTGCATTTTGTGATTTCTAGAATCCCAAAGTGGTAAATTTTTATGAACTCTTAAGAAAAGAAAATGACAAAATGAGATTTAAACTCTTAACATGAATTATGAGACTATATATATGCAAACTTACCAATTTGGGATTGCTGAAAATTATAATATGGTGCTGAATGTGAAAATTTGAGGCATTTTCAAGACCATTTTGAAAGAATTTCTTCACGAGGGGAGGTTTGTGGAAATTTTCAAATAAGTTCTCTGTCGTCTAACGAAGTCAATTAACTATAAAATATGACCCTAAAATTTTCTTTTCTCCAAAACGTCACTGTCAATTTTGATGAGAAAAGGAGATTATACTTGTTTTTAAATGGAGATTATCATCCGCAGTTTTACACTGTAGTTGGGAAAAAGTTTAATGAGACTGCGAAATACATTATTTCCCTTATGTAAGATTCACTGACCAACAAGATATTAAGATCCCGAATACAACTTTAGTCACAGAGAAATGTAGTGTGAGAGACTTATTCCGTGAAAAGTAGCAACAAAATTCAGACTTTTAATCACAAATAAAATTATATAATTCATTAACCTTATACTTCAAGAATGCAAATATATTCATGAGAATAGATATATCTCAGAAATAATCAATCTTCCTATGAAATGAATTGATTTATGATTAGGCCGACATGATGAAATGAAAATCTTAACAGTATCCACAGGATGTAGACAAATGCTAACAAATATACCAACAAATGCTCCAGAAAAAGCATGCTCTTGATTTACAAAAGCATAACGTGGTTTTTCTTGTGTTGATGAGAAAATCTCGACGAATATGATGTTCCTCATTTTTTTCCTTGGCTTTCATAAGCACTTGTGTCTGAATCTAAAACATTGACGAGGCTGTCTGTATGAAGTCTAGAAATTGGTATCCTAAAGGCACTACCATTTACCTTCATGTCTTAAACAAGATCAAGAAGATAATCCGAGAAAAAAGAGGTAATAGATGCAATTCTGTTCATAATAGATTTTGCACTTCGACCAAAAAAATACAATGAAATATAAAAGGTAAAGCACTTTTTTAATTATAGAAAAGAAATGAAATGAGAAAACTATGAACAAAAATAGTTCGATTCATATTTAAATGAAGACATAAAACTATATATAAAAGAATTTAATTGTCAAAGGTTCACATACATAAAACACCTTAATTTTTAATCTTGCACTTTAACATGTATTTCTTCAAAAAATACAACTTAGTATGAGTTAATTACATAAATAAGACAATACATAGTATACAAATCTGACATTGTGGAAGAAATTTATCTTCGTTGTCAAGTCGATGTACACTCCAACTTTATTTAATGGCATTCCAAAATAGTCATCAGAGTGGATGTTTGTCGGTGAGGGTTTCTCAAGTCTAGACATGTTCAACCTTGTGGATATAAGGGTGCGCCAGTTTCAAAATACTCTAGGCACGATAATCCGACTTCAAAGTTGAAGGCGATGGTTCTTCAAGACCGGATTTGAAAATTTATTAAGAGAGAAAGATGCATATACCATGTTTTGAATGGAGAGAATGTATTGAAAATGTTATGTAGTAATTTTCATAATATCCATTTGAAAATTTACTGAGATGTCTTTCATCCTATTTCATACCTCAATTTATAATCGAATGATTATGAAAATTATTATTTATGACTTTACAAGAAAGATCCCAGTTCATCTCGATTATTCAAAGAACTATCATAATAGCTCATAACAAAAAGTTCATATCTAAATCTGGAAAGCAAATCTATAATAATTACCTTATCATATCAAATTTACAACAAATTTAGCTGTGATATTGGAAGCCTATGCATTAAAATGGAACCATAGAGTTGATTTTTTTTAAAACAAGTGAAATTAGGAGAATTGAAAACAAATATATGCTAATGGCTCAGAAAAAAAATATGATACATTGATTACAAAACTTTCCTATCACACAATCTTTTCTATACCGAAGCATACATTATAGGAGTTGTAAATATTATTAAGACATTATCTTAAGTCTTGAAATGTAACAGGCTTTTATACAAAAGTGTCCATACAATTTGTAAAACACTCTTCTGCACTCTCTAATAATGCATTTGATGTCATTGTAACAATAGGAATCCTCCTTTTAGGAGGTTTAAAATGATGTCCATTTGATGATGACTCTGAAGGTGGTAGATGCAAATCAATTCCATCTTTAACTGCATCATACCAATTACCAGTTTCCTCGAAGGAACGGATTAGTCTTGTAGCTTGAAGGCCATTCATTACTGGCATGCATACATCCATCAAAATGATAGCATAATCAGTGCGTTGAACTGAACCTATGGCATTAACTCCATTATTGACCACATCTATGTTGTGGCCTAACCGCTTCATCATCTATAGTCTCACCAGAGAGTTAAAATGAGATGAAGATTTCACTTGAGATGGAACAGTATCACATTCCTCATTTTCAAAACGTATAGGTTTCATCTCTCCAAAATTCAACCTCTGAGAGATGAGAATCTCCTCACACAATGCCTTTTCTAATCTTTCCTCAAATGGTGTGGCCCGCCAATTTACTTTGTAATCCACTTGGTTGTTGAATTTGTAATTACATTCCCATCACACCACTGCGGTGATACCTGAGAAGGTTCAAATTCATTCTAGTGGGCAATAACCATCTTAATAATAGGCCTATCCATATCCCCGACTGTCGTTCCAGAACCAGTGTTTTCATTAGGAACGGAGTCGAAACATATCGAGACCTAATCAATCGGTATCAAACCAATTTATTCTATTACAACTACTAACTGATAGGTGGAAGAGGTCACATGGAAATTTCATGATTGGGGAGGGCATATGGGAAAATGGAGAGGCTTATGGGAGGCAGTATTTGGTAAGATGCATATGCACAGTGGTGCCATGGACTTACGTCCCTAGCTAGGAAATTTAGATCAGGATCGTTAATCACACGCAATTATCCATTTCTAGTCGGGGGAACCACCATGGTCCTCTCCACAACTGATGTTGGTAAAATAGAAAATTCACTAGCTTCTTCACTAAATATAGAGTTTCAGTACCAAGTTTATATGTATATTTTGAGGCGAGGAAGTCCCTGAAATAAGGTATTTTGTGCACATTGTCCATCAATCTGAGCTGGAAGTAGTTGGAATAATTTTTTGGGTTGGAGATAATAATACACCATCAAGATAACTTGATTATGAATGGAGATCCTTAAAGGTAAATATATTGCCTTCACATCTTTGTTGTGGGATCGTCCATCTCTACATTCATTTTCTTATGTTGCACTTAACATAGTCCTGTGTATTCATGTTTGCTTATTCTCATTTTATGACTGTATTTGTGATATGAGTTTGTATTTCTAGTGAGAAGCTTCAGATAATATTTAGGGGGCTTATGTTATAAACTACATAGGCTTTTGTGTGTAAATTTATTCTTTTACATTTTTTATAAATTATTTCACATTTGAAGTTGTGCCTCCATTGTCATCCACTCCAAGAGCCTAGTTGTACTCACTCAAATTGATCACATACCACTCTAAAGCTTCCAAGACCAATAAGACTAGTAGAAATTTTTTAAAAAGGGGAGGTTACAAAGGTGAGGAAATTTTCACAATGGATGTCAAAAGGATAGGAAATAACAACTCCAGTGATTTTGACCCTATTTATATGTAAATTCTCTTAGTGTTAAATGTGTGTCAATATGTAAGGTAGTAGGTGACTAGTCATCCATTACCACATCACCATTCAATCTAATTAGTAATGAAACGTTTCAAAAATTAGCTTCATCGATGCCTTAAAAAGGTCCCAAAGGCTTTCAACACGAAGCTCTTTTGACTTGGTTGATTCCCCTTATAAGTTTCGATAAAGTTGTAAGTTACAACAAACAGGATGCTGGGAGAAAAAGCGCACAAGACCAAGATATAATTTTTAGAATAATTCCATTTAAAAGATCGAACCATGATAGATTTAAAATCCACATTAGATAAATGATCGACTATGAAAAAGATAGAAATATGTCCTTCCGCAGTTCGCGATCAAAACATCCTGTTGGCCGTGGACTAGAAGGGGCGTATAAATTCCTGCATTGGGAGTGGTACCTTTTAACTGACTGGAAAGTGTAAGACTTAGGGATGGAAACAGGAAGGGCTTGGCCAAACGCAACCCTGTTACCCCGCCCTCGCCACTAATCTGTTTAAAAACCCAATTAGTGCCCCGAACCCACCCCAAAGAATTTTTATGATATTTTCTAAATTATATTATTCAAGTATTTTAATGGATTTCAAGTTTTTTTATGTTAAACTAATAAAAATTGAAGTCACCTAACTAAGAGTAGGCATTGATTTATTATTATCCCAAACTAAGGGAGCATACATTTAAGTAGAATAGTTATAATAATACCCTTAAACCGGACGAGTTCGGGGATTTTACACACTAAACTCGTCATGCCCCAAACCTGATTTTTTTTTATTTCAAACCCAAATCGACCCATTTATTTACCCCAAAATTCCCCCCATTAGGGGCGAGTGTGGGGTGGGTCCCTACCAAAGCGCGCCCTGTTGAATTAGATGATCAATTATAAACGACCATATCAATAACCTAACTAAAATTCACACAAACTAGTAAACAAATATTATTTTATATTAATATAAAAACATACAACCATAACTAATTGGAAATCCAGGCTTTCATTTGGCTCACCCTCAACCTCCTATCACCACTACAAATCAATCCAGTTTTCAATTGGCTCACCCTCAACTTCATATCACCACTACACATAATATGTACAAAAACTAATGATATAGATCAATAATTAAGAATTAAAATTACCTCATATCCATATCAATTCAATGTTGTAACTTGAATGTCCGAGCTTAGATAAAATGTCTCAAAATGAATAAAAAAATAGCCACGCAAGCAATAGCTCCCTGTCAAATACCCTAAAATAAAAAACATGTATATCAGGGATGGAGCCAAATATGAGAAACAAATGGATTTTTGCACAAACTTCTATAATATACATGCTCGAAATATAACTCATAGAAAAAAAGGTAAATACATTGTTCAATTAGAAATTTTCTAATACTAATTTATGTAAAATCCTTCTTTTATATAATATTTGCATAGTAAGAAGATGATGAATGGTCGTGTAATAAAATGATTCACCAATACTACAAAGATTTCATCGTTTTTCTCTTTTCTAATTACAAAATACAAATACAATCAATAGCATCTATAGAGGTGGTGAATTCAAAAGAAAAATATAAACAACCTAGTATCATGGGTGATACATGCTCAACTATGTAAAATCAACCTATAAGAAAAAACAAATAATTTGCAATTGGTGCAAAACTTGATGTGACTGTTTGTAAGAAAATAAATACAAGTAAGATTCAAAACGAACAATTCACCTCATACCTTATAAAAAATCAAAAACCCAAATCTAAACGTAAAGACACAAAAATAAATATACCTAATTAAAAGGATCCATTGTCCAGATTGTCATATTAAAAAACAGTCAAAACTTTAATCAAAAACCTAATCGATTCTCATATTCATCTACTACAAAGCTTAAATGCATAAACAAATAAACACATTTGTAGATATTAAATTACTTAACCTAGATAATTGGAACATTAATGGGAATCAACATGGATGCTGAGCCAAGAGAGAGAGAGAGCTGCATTAAGGAGAAGGAGAAGCCCGGGGCAGAGGAGAACGACCAAAGAAGTGCGGGAAAAGGTGAAAGATGAAGAAACACGCTGACTTGTTTTTGTTTGCCTTTTTTTTCCTTTCTTTTTTTTGTCTTCTTAGGGTAATAGAAAGGTGTGGGAGTAAAAATTGATATAGGGGGGAATTCAAACTGGTTTTAGCCGTCTCATAAGGTATATCTTTTGAGACGTCTACTAATATACCTATAACAACCCTCACGATTGATAGTATATTTTATATTTATTTACTATGTTTAGTAATTAATTATAAAATCATAGATGTTGACTAAATATTAATTTAATATGAGAAAGGTTAATATTTACTGAAATGTTGTATGATTACTTGATGAGTAGGTAAAAATATCCAAGTGGTGATTTATGGTGTCATAAGATATAAAATGACATTTTGGTTTAATGAGAAACCGAAACTTAAAATGAGTTATAAATTTCGAAATGATAATTTGGAGGGTGTAGTTAGTCCCGGTAGGTGCGAGACAGTCAAAATAAGTGCCATATTGTATTTTGGCATTTCGGACACTTTTGACTGGTTATAGCTTAAATGTGTAGTGCGCATCATTATATCGCGTATTAGTCATTAAAGTTGGACATTTTAGACTAGTGGTCCGATTTAGTCTTGCTAACCTCATTATTTTCCTTATTTTATCTTATCACACAATTGTTAACCTAGAGAGAGAAAGGAGAAAGAAGAGAGCTTTGGAGAAAAGAGAGATTGGAGCTTGGATCTTGCTTGCATCTTCCTCAAATATGATTTTCTACATCAAGGCAAGTTATCTACTTGCTATTATATGATTTAAGGAGAATAATTAGTTGTGATATTTATGAATTTGTTGTGTTTAATCATTTTAGGGTTTTGTTGGATTTACGGGTATTAACCCTTGGAAATTGATTTGGATGATTAATATTGTAAATGATGGTAATTAGACATGTTTTTTATGTATTATTTCCATTAAATGATATGGGATTTGGTTGTTGGAATAAGAATGGAGAGTTTTGGGTCTAGGTCTGCAAATTATGTTAATGATGATTGGTTCAAATGGAAGGAACCTAGTTGTTTAATAATGATAGGTTAAAAAAAAGAACTAATCACATGGGTAATGGAAATGGAAATTGGTAATGCATATTGATTATGATAATGAGATTTTAAAATGTAAATCTTAATTTACTGTTACACACCTCTCTAAATGACATCATAAGGGAAGTTCGCGCGCATGGTGATGCCCCATGGCTAATGAATGCAGGGTGGATATAGTCTTAGGCCATATGAGCGTTTGTTATATATATATTTTCTGCGATGGGTAGGAGATTCCGGGTGTGGTCTTGACTATCCCGCAAGCACATGGCCGCTTCCCGACGTCTTGCGTCGTAGGATCCCAGGTTGTCTTATGGTAGGCCCTGGAAGATGATGGTCATTTAGGGGCACGCACAGTGGGGAAACCCGGACGGGCGGTCTTAGAATCGTTATATGTATATGAATATAACTATATTTTTATCAAGTGGGACTTGATGGTTGTTAAACGCCACAAAGAGCGTATGATAAATTCCACAAAGAGCATAGATATGTGCCATAAAGAGCACGGGAATGAGATTAATGAAATATGTGCCATAAAGTGCACTTGATATTAATGGTATTCCTATTAAGGAATGGAAAGATGAAATGGTGAGATAATTAACTATGGAAGTTAATAAATGGATTTATTCCTATTAAGGAATACACAAGGTAATGGAAATTTGATAAATGAGGAAATGTTTTAAATTTAAGTTATTACTTTGCTTTCTTTTATGTAATGACATTTCATCATTTAGTTAAATTGTAATGTAAAATTTATCATCCTTATCATTCATGCATAACTGTTCATTTCTATCATGTTTTTTTATTTCTTCTGGTGATTATATAGAACCCGGCCCTGACCGGTTTACTTTCCTTGTCGTGTATATGATTGTATCCGCTCAGGTGCTCCCCCGCAAGGACGCCAGTCTTGATGTTCCCATTCCATTGCTTTCGACGAGCTGTAAGATTTTGCGGGTTATTATATGATCTTGAATTAGACGCTTCCATCTTTGTGTTCTAGATATGATCGGATCTTTTTATTCCAGCGTGCGGCCCAAACTTTTGTATTTGATTAATGGATGTATTATGTAAGATATTTAATTTGTTGTACTTTGTTGTATGTTGCTGGGGATCGATAGCCTATTCGGCCCTGATGTTTACTTTCATCTTAGTTGTATTATATTTATTCGTGTGGAATTCCACTTGCTTATCAGATGGGGTTGTTTTAAGTTAAATTTCTTCACTGCATTTTAAATTTCTAAACTTTTTGGCAACCTGTTTTCTGATATATTGGGTGGTTTTCCCGTATACTCAGTTTATATTTTGTGATGCTGAGAATGATATCCATCCATGATTCCTGTTACATTTGGGTATCGGGCTGGCCACCCCTTATCTCGGATCACGGGTTGTCACAGATGGTATAAGAGCATCAGGTTCTAGAGTCTTTAGGATCTATGTGGATTCGTCACGTTCTCACGTAGCGTTCTTTGATATAGAGCCTAAGGTTAGGGCTATGTAGTTGCCTATGTTTGCGATCTTCTGCAAGATAGATAGTTTTAAATAGTATTTTAACTCTATTATTACTTCATCTTAAATGCCGCCTATAGAGGTCGCCCATCGAGATGAAATAGAGTTGTAGAAGAGGAGGTAGATTCTCCATCGCCGCCATTAGGGACCGTTAACGCTGCGGATGTAGAAAATATAGTAGCTCAAGCGGTTAACACCGCCATAACCGCCGAGGTCAAACAATTTTGCCATAGGCTCAACAATGGGCTCACGATGTTCAAGCTCCCACGGGACTTACTCCGTGAGAAAGGGTTAGAGAGTCATTTCTAAAGGGAAATTCCCCAAAATTTGAGGGAGGCATGGATGTTATTGAAGCCAATACATGGAAAGAGAACATACAACGCCATCTTCGAATGATAGAATGTAGCGAGGAGAGAAACGAGTCCTTGCCGCTTTTAAGCTAGTCGGATCTGCATTATACTGGTTGAAAATAATAACCACGCCAGAGCAGAGAGACACAATGACGATCACTGAGTTTTGGGCTTTGTTCGATCGTGAGTATGTTCCTTCCGCAGCTCATTGGGAGATGAGAAGGAAGCTCCAGGATGTTGTCCAAGGAGAGAGATCTGTGGCGGAACATGAAGAGGGGTTTTCACGATTTATGAATTTCGTCCAAGATGAAGTGGCTCCGGAAGATAGTAAGATCTCCAAGCTTATGTGAGGTCTAGGCTGGAGAATTCGGCATTAATTGTGGCGTAATCAAGCCTTATAGACTTCTGTTGAGGTTATGAATGTAGCCTCACCCCATTGCCATGAGCATCGGTTACATACACCGGGTAGCAAGAAAGCTACTGTCATGGGGTAAGTAGGGAAACCTAAAGGATTTGGGACTTGAAGAGGAGCATTTCCCTCATCCTAACTTTCGGGTGGTAAGCATAGAAAGAGGGACCCTCGGCAAGGGGTTTCATCTACGAGACAACGTTTTGGAAGGTTTATTGCGAGTGGCAATAACAGTAGGTACGGTCAAGGTGCTTCGCAACATGCGGGTCGGGGTGGTCATTGAGGTAAAGACCCTTTGGGCCAAGGTACTTCCCAGTTTAGAAATAGCGGGGGTCGATATCAGGAGGATATGAAGGGATGGTGCTTCCATTGAGAGGAGGTGGGTTATTATAAGATGGAGTGTCCTCAGGTGATTGGGGGCCAATTTCCTAGGGCTCCGCAGCAGCTATATGTTCATTTTCCTCCTCCGGTACCTATTATGGTTGTTCCTTCGCAGCAGGGACAACTACAATATTGGCGTATTTATAAAATTTAGGAGGCTATGCTTCCTCCTGCTCTGCCGGTACCTCCCGTTATAGGAGGGTAAATTTTACTCAGGGACACTTGAGTTGTGTGTTATTCGATGCAGGCTTTACGCGCTCATCTACTTTATGAGCTCTTCTCAGACTATAGATTTGATAAGATCTGCTGAGAGTATTTTTACTAGCGTTGAGTTTCCAATGAGTGGTTGTTCGCTAAATTCCTTGTTTATGTAGATATAGAGATTTATTGTGGTATTTTATGCTTTGAGGCCGATTTACTCGTCCTTAACATGGTCGGGTGTGATGTGATTTGTATGCCTTATCCCCGCGACCGACAAAGTTGAGTAGTAGCGTATAAGAGGGGTTCCTTATTTGGATTCCGCTTTTGCGGGACGCTCCACGCGTGAACCTCAACGACGTTGGAAGTGGAGAAATGTTGTTCTTTCTTCTGTTAGCTAATTTCATTTTATCTTAATTTATTTTTGTTGGTTAATAGATGGGTGGAAAGGTTTAGCCGAGAATCAACTAGAAGAGTGATTAGTGGCTATTAATGTGCGAAATAGAAGCACTGTATGCAGTTCTCTCCTCTGAACGATGTGAGGGAGACTGGGATGCGAAGTTGAGTTAAGACTTCGGGTTATGCCTTGATAAGAAGGCTATTTAAAAAGGTACCTATATTGTGGGATATATAATTATAGGGCTTTAGTTTGGATTTGTTTGATTTGTTAAATCTTCAGTTATTTATATGGTAATGTATATAAGTAGAATCTTTTCGGTCCCGAACATATGTCTTAAACCTGTATATCTTGATGACCGACAACACAAGGTAGTAGTGTAACGGGAGGGTTCCTTGTTTGGATTTCTCTTCGGTGAAACGTCCCACGCACGAAACCGAGCAAATGTCGGGAGTTGAGAAAGGTCTTGGGCACTAGGGATATACTTATTATTAGGTGTATACGACTTAGATAGGATATAGTATAGGTAGATAGACTTTAGGATTGTTTGGACATAAGGCCTTTAGTATGTGACGTTGGTTTAGGAGGGCTGTTGGGAGTTGACCAAGAAAGTTGTGAGTTGACTCTAAGAGGGATTGGTTTCCTAGTAACGAGAAGTATGAGATTTTGAGAAGTTTGGTTGGTAAAGTCGAAGGATATGAGGCCTCTCGTAGTAGAGTGTTACGGAGGTAACGAAAGGGTGAATTGACTCGCATTCCTGAGCCATGTTTCTAAGCTCGAGGGTGGATTCAATTGACAAGCCTCTGCCAGGATCGGGAGTATTAATACTGGAGCATAGACCTAATGTTTATGCACCTCATAAGCTAAGAATTGTGAGGAGTATTATCTCATGCTGGAATTTAAGTTCATCGTAGGGGTGATCACCGTATGGAAAAGAAGGTGCTCCTTCCTGGGCAGAATTTAAACCTTCGCTCGAGCAATATTTTGTTGTAAGATGTCATAGGAGAGACAAGAGTGGTTAAGACAACATATACAAGCTGCTGATTAAGGGAACACAACCCTACTCTATTGACTTTGAGGGTGGGGTATATTTCCATAAGAGAATCGTTGTCCTGAATGAGAAGGACTTTAGAAGGGCATAAATGGTGGAATCTATCGGTTCTAAGGTTGCATTGCATCCGGGTAACGACATCATGTGTCAAGTTATGCGCTGCCAGTAGTAGTGGTCGGGCTTGGAGAGGTTGTTGTATTGCGTGGGGTGTCTTTGATTACAGTCTCCGACTGAAATAGGATTTTTGTTTCTCACTTTTGGCAAGTTTCTAAAAATGGAGAACGGATTGAAGTTTAGTACTTCCTATCATCCTCAAACAGATGGCCAGACCAGAAAGGGTAAACCATATGTTGGGGCATATACCCCTTATGTGTGTACTTAACTTTAATAATAAGTTGGGAAAAATATCTCCCACTGGTTGGATTCGCTTATTATGATTTGTATCGATTCACTATCGGGATGGAGCTTTATACAACCTTGTACGGTAGGCCTTATGGATCTCCTACTTGTTGGTTAGAGGTGCGAGATGATAAGTCTCTCGGACCTGAAATAATCCGAGGTACTTCTTCTAAAATTGAGCTCCTTCGGAATCGCATTCGTATAACCAAGATTGACAAAAGAGCTAAGTCGATGCGGGGAGAAGGTATGTGGAGTTTGAGGTAGGTGGACCAAGTGTTGGTGCGAGTATCGCCTATGAAGGGCATTGAGTATTTTGAGTATAAGGAAGACTTGCACCGCTTTACATTGGACCTTTCCTATGAATGCTAAGGTGGGTCCGGTAGCCGGTTAACTTGCTTTACCGAAATATTTGCAGCAAGTTCATAACGTGTTCCATATCTCTCCTGTATAGTAGTACAAGAGATGTGATTGGTGCCCTTACGTACATTTCTTTCGAAGTAGATGCATCTTAACGTTCCTTATAAGGAGTAGTCAGTTCCCATTTTAGAGTGTGGTGACCGGCGATTTAGATTGCAGGTAATACCTTTAGTTATGTTGCTAGATAGTCAGCACAGTGTCGAGAAATCGACATGAGGTCGCGAGGATGACTTGCGGGAAAAGTATCCACATTTTTTCTTGCGAGGTATACCTAAATTTTGGGGGCAAAATTCCCTCTTAAGGGGGGGAGTATGTAACAACCCTCACGATTGATAGTATATTTTATATTTATTTACTATGTGTAGTAATTAATTATAAAATGATAGATGTTGACTAAATATTAATTTAATATGAGAAAGGTTAATATTTACTGAAATGTTTTATGATTACCTGATGAGTAGGTAAAAATATCCAAGTGGTGATTTATGGTGTCATAAGATATAAAATGACATTTTGGTTTAATGAGAAATCGGAACTTAAAATGAGTTATGAATTTCGAAATGATAATTTGGAGGGTGTAGTTAGTCCCGGTAGGTGCGAGACAGTCAAAATAAGTGCCATATTGTATTTTGGCATTTCGGACACTTTTGACTGGTTAAAGCTTAAATGTGTAGTGCACATCATTATATCGCGTATTAGTCAAGGTTCTAAAAAACGCGGGGCGTGGTCGAGGCATGGAGGCCAAGCTTTAAGCCTTAGAAGCCTAGGCGGGCCTTGGCGTGAAAAGGCGTTTAGGCCTTCTTAATATATTTTAATATTTTTAAGCCATAACAAGGCTAATAAAATACTAAAATTGTACATATTATAAAAATATGTCCGAATAGATGCAAATTAAAATACTATTGGATTATTTTGGATGAAATAATGGTCCGGTTAGTAAAAAAAATTTTTAAAAGGCGATATCGTTTCACTAAAGCATTGTTGTTTTTAGAAAAAAGTGCGCCTTAAGGGTTTTACCAAGAATAAGGCATGAAAAACTTAAGGCGAGGCGTTTCTCCCAAGCCTTAAGCCTAGGCGTGCCTAGGCGGAGCCTAGGCGGGTTTTTTAGAACAGTGGTATTAGTCATTAAAGTTGGACATTTTAGACTAGTGGTCCGATTTAGTCTTGCTAACCTCATTATTTTCCTTATTTTCTCTTATCACACAATTGTTAACCTAGAGAGAGAAAGGAGAAAGAAGAGAGCTTTGGAGAAAAGAGAGATTGGAGCTTGGATCTTGCTTGCATCTTCCTCAAATATGATTTTCTATATCAAGGCAAGTTATCTGCTTGCTATTATATGATTTAAGGAGAATAATTAGTTGTGATAGTTATGAATTTGTTGTGTTTAATCATTTTAGGGTTTTGTTGGATTTACGGGTATTAACCCTTGGAAATTGATTTGGATGATTAATATTGTAAATGATGGTAATTAGACATGTTTTCTATGTATTATTTCCATTAAATGATATGGGATTTGGTTGTTGGAATAAGAATGGAGAGTTTTGGGTCTAGGTCTGCAATGACCGGTCGATCGCGTTTCTCAGACCGGTCGATCGGGCCTTCGGGAGAGGGCACACTGCTTTCTTTCAAAGGCATAAAATTTGAGGCGCGGTCGAGCGCGGTCCCTTTACCGGTCGACCGGCCCTGCTGAAGTGAGCTTTCTGCTTTTCTTCTTAGGCAAAATTTTGAGATGCGATCGACCGCGGTCTTGGGACCGGTCGACCGGTCCCCTGTTTTCTTCCCAAAATTTTACTTTTTCTTTTAAATCTTTTCTTTTCATAGGGTTTTAGGAACCTTCTTGAATGAAGTAAACTTTGGCTTTTAGAGTCCTAATTGAGTCTGGTTGTCACCCTAGAGTGGAATGGATTTCACTTGGGGTTAAGTCCAGAGGAGGGGGTGTTCCAAAGTGATGTTTAGGCATCACTCTTTTTGTTACTTTGTAATAGGAGGATAGGGGTTGTAGGCCCATGTTTGGAGACTTAGGGGCCTATCAAGATTTTATGAACTTTGGGGACTTGTAGGATTATAATGATCATTTGGAGATTTAGTCGGGACTTATAAATTGAGGAATATTAATGACGATATTCGAGGGGAACTAGGTTCGTATAATGAACCCAAATTCTTAATGATGATAGGTTCAACTAAAATGGACCCAAATTGTGTTAATGATGATTGGTTCAAATGGAAGGAACCCAGTTGTTTAATAATGATAGGTTAAAAAAAAGAACTAATCACATGGGTAATGGAAATGGAAATTGGTAATGCATATTGATTATGATAATGAGATTTTAAAAATGTAAATGTTAATTTACTGTTACACACCTCTCTAAATGACATCATAAGGGAAGTTCGCGCGCATGGTGATGCCCCATGGCTAATGAATGCAGGGTGGATATAGTCTTAGGCCATATGAGCGTTTGTTATATATATATTTTCTGCGATGGGTAGGAGATTCCGGGTGTGGTCTTGACTATCCCGCAGGCACATGGCCGCTTCCCGACGTCTTGCGTCGTAGGATCCCAGGTTGTCTTATGGTAGGCCCTGGAAGATGATGGTCATTTAGGGGCGCGCACAGTGGGAAAACCCGGACGGGCGGTCTTAGAATCGTTATATGTATATGAATATAACTATATTTTTATCAAGTGGAACTTGATGGTTGTTAAATGCCACAAAGAGCGTATGATAAATTCCACAAAGAGCATAGATATGTGCCATAAAGAGCACGGGAATGAGATTAATGAAATATGTGCCATAAAGTGCACTTGATATTAATGGTATTCCTATTAAGGAATGGAAAGATGAAATGGTAAGATAATTAACTATGGAAGTTAATAAATGGATTTATTCCTATTAAGGAATACACAAGGTAATGGAAATTTGATAAATGAGGAAAGGTTTTAAATTTAAGTTATTACTTTGCTTTCTTTTATGTAATGACATTTCATCATTTAATTAAATTGTAACGTAAAATTTATCATCCTTATCATTCATGCATAACTGTTCATTTCTATCATGCTTTTTATTTCTTCTGGTGATTATATAGAACCCGGCCCTGACCGGTTTACTTTCCTTGTCGTGTATATGATTGTATCCGCTCAGGTTCTCCCCCGCAAGGACGTCAGTCTTGATGTTCCCATTCCATTGCTTTCGACAAGCTGTAAGATTTTGCGGGTTATTACAGGATCTTGAATTAGACGCTTCCATCTTTGTGTTCTAGATATGATCAGGTCTTTTTATTCGAGCGTGTGGCCCAAACTTTTGTATTTGATTAATGGATGTATTATGTAAGATATTTAATTTGTTGTACTTTGTTGTATGTTGTTGGGGATCGATAGCCTATTCGGCCCTGCTGTTTACTTTCATCTTAGTTGTATTATATTTATTCGTGTGGAATTCCACTTGCTTATCAGATGGGGTTGTTTTAATTTAAATTTCTTAACTGCATTTTAAATTTCTAAACTTTTTGGCAACCTGTTTTCTGATGTATTGGGTGGTTTTTCCGTATACTCAGTTTATATTTTGTGATGCTGAGAATGATATCCATCCATGATTCATGTTACATTTGGGTATCGGGTTGGCCACCCCTTATCTCGGATCACAGGTTGTCACAATACCGTGTCTTTAGCATTACCTTTTGAGCGGGGTAAAATTACCAGTCCTAAAAATTATACTTTTTGAGAAAGATAAAATTAGTGGTCTTAAAAACTATTAGTTTTTAAGATAGTTAATTTTACGTTTTTAAGACAGTTAATTTTACCCCTCTTAAAAGGTGGGTTTTAGATACTCAAATTTTAGCCGTCTCAAAAAGTACACTCTTCAAAAATACTTTTTTTTGTAGTGTTATGCCTAAAAATAGTCGAGACCCGATTTCTACCCCGAAGTACTCTTTTCTGACTATTTCAACCTATCCGGAGTCAACCATGTACTCAGAATTGTCATCCGAAATACTTTATAATATTCTCTAATTTTTTACCTAAAAAATGTGACACAATAATAATCCGAATAATTAAATCCGAATTTGCCAAATTTAAATAATTAATCCAATTTAAATAAATTCTCCAAATCATAAATTTAAATCTCTCCACTTAAATAAGTTTCGTTTCTCCCAAAAATAATTAAATTCTAAGTCCTCAAAATTACAGGGTGTTACACTGTTTAGGAAGTGCATAATTATTCTTGCTCCACCTAGAATACTTAAAGATTTTGTACACTAGTGAATTATGGAGAAGCTTATACAATCGTTTTTGAAAACATTCAACGAGATAGTATCCATAAACATCACAATAAGAACATTATGGATGGCTAGACGGTTGGCTGGAATTTTAAAAACCTTTGGAAAAAGGTTTATCCATTTGCTGGACGCTGGTCTTTGGTCTAACTGCAACAGTATTGACTGTGAAATATCCTTGCCTAATAGGGGGAAACATACTTAGACTTAGGCTCAACAATTTTCTTAGGAAAATTTTCCATCTGTTTATTTGGACATTTTTCTTAATTTCAAAACCTTTCTATAAGGTTTGAAAATCAGGACATAGGTCACCCAGTCTTTATGGTGAAGAAAAAAATTGCACATGTTGAAAAGTTTTCGTTTGTGCCTTGGTTTTTTGATAAAAACCTAATAAACCAGTTTTATCTTCAGAATTGGTTTTGCTTGATACAACACAATCTTCAAAATAGTTGGAATTGTTTTCAAACATAAAAAATTTCTTAAAGACAGTTGAAACTATTTGTTTTGATTCCTCCAATTCTATCAAAGTTTCCTTATATTTCTTTTCCAAAATCTCATTTGATTTAGAAATTTCTTTAATTCTTTCAAAAAAATATTTATTTTTCATTTCATAGGCCAGACACTCATTTGTATATTCCTCTGCTAACTATTTCACTAATAGGCTTAAAGCATCTATCTTTTCAATTAACTCCTTGACTGTCTTTTCTAGTTTAGTTCTCTTCCTAAGAGTCTTAGTGTAGAGTGTGTGAATGTTAGGTAAATCATTATTATCGGACTCATTATGTGCAGTGTGTGAGTTATCCCCTAGTGTTTTATTTGTCGAACTCACACACCCATTCAATACATTATCAGTACGAGCACTTTGACTCACACACATCGTTGAAGAACTATTACTAGAACTATATAAAATATTTGTATTACCTAAGCAAAAAGAGTAGATAAGTTAAATGTAGGCAAGACATCATCAGATATAACAGTACTAGGCATGATAGCATCAGATTCAACATTGTTCAATGATATATCATCAGAATAGATGATTTCTACAAAGAATCACATGCAAGGATCGAAAGAGTTGGAAGATTCGGCTTATCTTCTGCAGAGTCACTTGAATCATCTCAAGTCTTACTGAAGTTAGCTTTAACATAGTTATTTAGTTTAACCCTACAATTAGTAGCTATGTGACCCTTTTTACCACATCTATAGCATTGAGTGTGTCTAAAGTCTTTTTTAGGTCTGTTGTTATTCTCAGTGATTTATTTGCCATGGTTTCTCTCATGAGGCCCATTATTAGAGTTATTTTGGTATCCATATTACCCTTGTTTAGAAGCAATAGTGTTTTTAAAAGCTATAACTTTATTAAACTATTTTGACATGAGGTCAATTTGGTTATCCAAACTCTCTAAATCATAGTCTTCATCAGAGTCCAAGTCTGTATTTGGCAGGACTAACTGAGTTGAGGTCATTTTAGAGTGAAAAACTACATTAGAACTGGACCGTCTTTTTCTAATTATTAGAAAGATTCTTCTTAAACTTAAGTTCCATTTCAACAGTACTAAGTTTGCTATTGAGGAGTTCAAGAGTCAAGAATGGATCATCCATCTCCTCAATTGCATACCTTTTGTTATCAAACATAGGGGGAAGGGACTTAAGAATTTTTTATACAATTAATTTCCTATTATACATGATTCCATTTGCATGCAGTTTTGTAATTATGTCAGTCGACCAAATATAGAATTCGTCAAAGGTCTTAATCTCATTAATAAGCAGTGTGTATAGCATTGTATTAACATCTGTGTTTTGGCCGCCTTAACACGTTCATCACCTTCGTAACCAGTAACTAATGTGTCCCAGGTTTCCTTAGATGTAGAGCAAATAGATATGAGTTTTAATTCGTGCTCATTAACAGACATGGATATAGAATTTTTTCATTTATTATTACTTTAAGAGGCAAGTTTTTCTTCCTTAGTAAACTCATTGAGGAGTTTTTCAATCATTTAAGTACTACCCTTTGCAGTAGGCTTAGTTGGATGAGAATATACATTTTCAATTGATTAGCAGACATCATCTCCAAATGTCCCTTGGATGAAAGCAATCATCCTTTCTTTCCAGTAAGGAAAATTGGTTACATCAAAGAGGGGGAGGTTTGGAAAAATTTCCAAGATGGTCAAATTTTTCTTCCATGAGATATTTTTAGAACAATTTCAAAGTACATGATCAAAAAGTTTTGAAAAAATTACTCAGCTCTGATACCAACTGAAAAAACCTCGCTATGTTATTTAACTAAACGTTAAAAAGGCTTAATGTGTTACGAAAATAGTTTTTGAAGAAACTATTATAAAAACCTTTACAAGAACACAAGATGTGTAAAAGCAGTTTGAGGAACAAACTATTTAAGTCTCTTGGAAATAGGTTTTAGAATAAACCTAAGTCTGAATAGTAGAATGTAGAAATGGAGAACTAAAAAGCACACACAAGAGACAATATTTTTTTATGTGGTAAAACCCGACCCAATTGGGGAAATATCCACGGTGGCCTCTACGCTACAAAAACGAAAATCCACTATAAACTGTTTAGGTTATAAGTATAAAACAAATCATACAATCAATTCCTATTCTAAGTCCACAAATACACCTAACCAAGATTCCACTCCTTCACGGAATCCCATCTGAATTCTTTAAGGGACTGGATTGTCCTTTTCGTGTTCCTTGCCCTCCTCCCTTTCTCCTTTTACATGATGTCAACTCAGTAGTAAAAATTTCTCAATCAATAACACACTATATTGTTTGTGGGTGACCATATAGGGAATGATGTGCCTAAAATTCCATGCATGTACTCACACACACTTCATTACAGACAGGTACTATGAATTACAACAAATCTAGATATGAGATCCTTCTTACACTTGTGAAATTAGACTTGTTCTTTTTGAACAAACATTTCAAGATCTGAATGTTTTTAGGATCTTTGAAACTGAAATCCTTTGGACATATTTTTAAACACAATTATTTCGAGTGAAAAAAATTCTCAGATCTGAAACATGCAAGTCATGATGTCAGTTTTGCGAAAATGGGAGGTGTTGGATAAAAATGATTTTAAATTTTTTTACAAACAATATCCAACAAGAGATGAGTTCTCAAAAAATAAGAACTAAAAATAGCCTAAGACCTAAAACGTGAATTGTATCACTTTGATTTTATATCTATAAATTATAAGAAGGAATGAGATCAGAAATCATGCAAGGCTGTTGAGAGAGAGATTAAGAGTAAAAGGAAAATGAAACCATAAAATCTCAAAAAGATTTTCAAGAAAAAAATTGATAAAGTTTTAAAACGTTTTTCTATTTTCTTTCTTCTCTCTTTTTTCTCTCAATTGATGAAGTTACCAAAAATCTTCAAATGTGGACCCAAAGAGATGTAATAACACTAAGCTTAGAAGGGCCTGGAAGATCGAACAAAATGGACGGATTAGATTAAAGCAACGATTAAAATTCAAACTGTACAGATGATAAGTGACCGCACAAAACTAATCTATAATTGGTTAAAGTGTGATATACATGGATTATAAATGAACGAATGCATGCCATTGATTAATATGATCCAACAGTCAAGATTAGGTGCATCTATAGTGAGTGTAAATGAACACACACTGCACCAATCAAGTGCAAACACGTGTAAAGATATTATTGGTTACAAAACGCATGTTTTTAGAGTTTTAAAAAATTTAACTTTTATCCACAATAGTTTGTACCGGTTTTAGATTCTACCCTCTTTTAGGAACTTATAAAATACAAATTTTAACCCCAAAATAATTTAAAACCATATTTTAATTATTTTAAAAATGGATTTGAATTGTTTTAAAGTTTCTAAAAATTATAAAAAAAATCTTTTTAAGTCAATTCGAAACACACCAATCAAATATGAGATGAAATGCAATCCTATGTGTTGAGTAGGTTATTTTTCTACTTGTATGGATTTGATATTTTCTAATAATGATGTAGTACATGTAGAGTCTATGTTGTATTGAAGGATGGACTTAGTTTTGTCTATCTTTCCAAACTAGTTGAGGCTCCTATATAGTACATACTCAAGTGTGTCAACTATATAGTGTGCTTCACCCCAACACCTCTCAGACCAATTCTTCAGTTAGGAGGAGCGACCGATGGACCACTATCTACTACCCCTTGCAGTCCAGCATCAGAATCTGGTGCATGCCTATCGGTATGACTATCCTGTCTCCCATATTTAGATATAATCTGTGGTCCAAGGGAATAAAACACTACGTTCCACTATGATGTGTCATCCAATGACCTCACTATGAAGCTGAACCTGACAATGTACACAATTAGCTACACCTCCTCGAGAAGGTTGTCCCACACTGCTTCTACCTGTGTAGTAACCCGACAGGTAACACTCATCAAAGTGATGTGTCCTTGTAGAATTCAAATTAATGACATTAATATTGAATGCAAGAATAAATCAAAAGTAAAAAATAGAAGACAAGAAAAAAATTAAATAAATCCAAAAATAAAATACTCTGTAGCCCTCGGTATTTCTCAGTCGAGTAGAACAGTGGATATTGGGATCCCACAATAAGATCCTTTCATTGTCTACCACCTTGGTATGGTGTTACACATTCTCCACCCCCACCGACATTACCCTAGGGAGGGCACACTCGATGTTGGCCCAATCATCAATGTCCACAATATTGATGACCATTTTTCTTTAAAAGATCACAAAAATTATTTGAGAGAGTTTTCTATAGAGGGGGAGAGAGAATAAATTTGAGGTGTGCAAATGAGGCCACCCTCAGCTCTTTTTTATAAGGGCTAAATGGTATGATGGTTGTCACCCCCTTGGATATGCCAATCGGTAGTGATCCACACGCTCAAAAAATGCAAAAAGAAAATTCCAAAAATTCATAAAATCTTGAATTCCATCAAAATAATATTTTTCCATAAATGTTCTTCCAATTTAAAAGATTCCACATGCATTCAAAAATGCAGCAAAAATTCTAACAAATATTAAAAATTCAACAAACTCAAAAATCACAAGAAGGCAAATTTTGTCAAGATTACATGCTTTCCAATAATGAATCCTCAAAAATAAAAAAACAAGCAACATGCAAAAGCTCCCAGAAAAATTTGAAACTTTCTTGAAAAGTCCCATATATTAATGCTTGGGTACATATAACTGATTTTTTGATTCTTTAAGTGTGCAGAATTGACCTTCTACCCTCTTCAAGTCCTTAGAATTTAACTATGCCCTTAGAATTAGACCCAAATGCTATGAATATATCACATTCTATGAATATATCACATACACTCTTTAGGTTCTCAAAATTGATCTCAGCCCTCAGAATTAGCTCGACCCCCTAGATCGGTTGCCTAAATTTCCTAGGTCCTCGAAATCAACCTCGACCCTCAAAATTTGTCTCCTAAAGTATTTAGGTCCTCAGAAATGGACTCAGACCCAAAATTTGTCATTGACCCCCTCAATCGGTCACTCTATTGGTCCTTAGAATCAAATCTTTATCAGTAACAGGTTTGAATTCTACTCATACTAACCAGAGTTCATGTGAACCAAACTCAACACCTATGACTTATACTCGGGATTTTAGCTTTCCAGGAATTTCTCTTATTCTAATCATTCCCTTTGAGCGTCTTTGTAGCACCCCTTTAAAGTAGCCCTCGTACACCTCCACGGTTTCCAAACACATTCTCTTTCAATATCGAACCCCTAATCCTATTTTGAACCCTAATTGAAGATCACCGGATGCTCTTAGATATTTTTATACTTTGTTCAAGTCTCGAACCCGATAGTTACATCACTCACTTTCAGAGAGGCTTTGAATCCTCTTTCCAATGGACCATACCATGGACGAATCAAACTTATGGTTCTCATTTGGAAACCTTTTTACCCTGAAGGTCACATTATGCTCCCTGAGATCCGTTTCACTTTGGTCAAATCATAGACCTGTGCGTTTATCAAAAAAATTCACATGGATATAAATCCTCTTTCTAACGGTCCCTACCATGAATGAATTCGACTTTCTAGTCGCATTTAGCAATCATTTTACCTAAAAACCCTAATCGGTGGTCACCGGACACTCCTCGGGCTCCATTTAAATTTGGTAAATTATGAGACCCAAAAGTGTCTTAATATACTTTCATAGATATCTGCATACTATTTGCAAAGAAGCCATCCATGCATGAGATGGATTAGCAGTTTACATTTTATGACCATTTTTCTAAAAAACTAAGTTTCAACCTACCTCTAGGTACCCTTCCCCCCATGTGCAGGTAGAGGATACATTTTATTTGGCCACTAAGTCTAACATATGTGCTGATAGGTAGGCCACTCGCCATGCCATCCGATCCCCTCCATCGAGAGAAGCCTAATATTTTGGGACTTTATGGCTTTCTATTTAAGGATACCTCAACCTTAATGTTTAGGACCTTTTCCTCAAAATCAATGCGATAACTTTTCATTACATCACTTTAAAAACATTATCTCTACATTCCCTTACCTTAACATTACCTCACATGTTATCACCACTTTTCCATCACCATAAATCAGTTTAAAATCAACCTACACCTCTAAAAAAACAAGAATTTAAATTATTTATAAGGTCCAAATTCTATTCATCCTCCCTTATTGGGCTACTGCCATTTATTACATTTTATTACTTTTAGCATATTTTTTAACTAATTTTTGTTTTCTCATCATCAATCAATTTTATTATTATTTATAACCTCAAAAAACATATTTTTATAACTCAGCCCCCCCCCCCCCCCCAAAAAAAAGGTTAAACCGATAAAACCCAAATTAGATTTCTCTTCCACTTTTCTACATTTTCACTACTTGTGCATGCTTTTTCACAAATTCAAATAGAAAAATCTATTTTAGATATATGGGTTAGTTTCCAACTTTATTTTATTCTTAAACTACATTGACTTTGATGTCGGTTTCGGATACATAGGCATCCCGAGTGTATCCTAGGATTTGAGCCCTCACTTTTTTGTCTCAATAATGCTATCATGAGCTATCACCCAATCAACTTAATGGTATGTTGTTTTCGTGTATTACACGATTTTATTTATGATTATGGTTTTGGCCAATCGACATGTAATATTCGTACTTTGAGTTAAGATACTTTAATTCTCATTTCATCCCTCCTAGAATGTATAAATTTAAACATATAAAAAATAAGGATAAAGTACTCTACAAAACCTAAAAAATTGCTATATTAATCGAGTATCCTTGAAGTTTCAATAATTGCAAAAGACCCTAAATATTTCAAACTACCATAACATGACTGATACTTAACCTCTAGATCGAAACTTTATATCAAATGGAACCTCAAGACTTCAACTAACCAAAAATTATAATTTCAACCCCCATGATTTTTTAAAATTACAAATATACCCCTAAATATTACCCAAATTAAACTTTTAGAGTTTAATAAGTATATACCTTATCAACCGAGGACTAAAACCTAAATATTTGACATTTGCACCCCCCCCCCCCCCCCCCATGCACATGAACGTACACCTAAACTAATAAGTCTAAAAATCACATTATTTTCACATGAAAACATGTGAGGAAAAACAGAACATGCATTTATTCTCTTGAAGCCTAAATAATTGCACCTCATAACTAGACCAATCAGACATCCTTCACATCCCCTATATAAAGACCACAAAAAAGATCCTTTAAAACCCACCTCTTCCGTCTGCACAAAACTCAAAACTTTTCTCCATACTAGGTATCCTTTCATTTCATTTGTTATGATTCATTCTTTAAATTCCAAATGATTTTTTGTTGATATTAGGTCTATATAAATCAAAATCGTAGCAATTTTACTTGTAAAACAATCCTTACTTAATGAAACTTGAAAAATCCATCATTAAAGCTTGAGATTTATTGGTGAAGTTTGATTATAACTAACTTTTGAAGCTATGAAATGATATCTTAGGACCTTAGGAACTCTAGTGCAATGGTTAAATTCCAAAAATGCGAACAACAAGCCTCCATTGCTCGAAGGTGTTTTTTGAATCAGAAAACTCAAAACTTCAAAATCACCTCACGTAGGCCACCTCAAACCTTGAAATAAAAACCAAATTCTTTTTTAAAATAAAAGAAACACAAACACGTCCATAAGAACCCCTGCCATAGTCAGAAAATCTTTGAAAGTTTTGTAACTCGATGTATCATGAACCTCAATCCATAAAACTTATATATTTGGATTCCTTGTGAAAAATTAGGTTGAGTTAGTTCAGAAATCATTTTCAATGGTTTATAAATGAAGAAGATATATTAGGTTAAAGATTTCAATCCCTAAAGTCAACAATCTCAAGGTTGGAGATAAACTATTTTACTAGAAGCATAGACCATGACGTGAGGGCGCGTGGAAAAACAATTTTTTTCAAAATTTTACCCAATATTTTTACTTTATTTTTCTCGTCAAAATGGTATAAGGTAAGGTTGTATTTGGTCAAACCTAGACAAAGTTATAAAAAATTAGGGTTTTAGGTTTGAAATATTTTCCTTAAATTATAATTTGACATCTCCTGACTTTTTTAACTTATGAATTTTAGCCCGAAATTTTTCTATAAGTACTTAAAATATTTTATGTCAAAAAGTCTTCTACACCAAATTAATTTTTTTTGCCTTAAGCCTATGATTTTAAAGTCCAAAATTAATTACAATTAAACCTCTTAAACTTTAAAATATGTAGTTTTTTAGTATAAATTGACGAAAAACGACCTCAATTCCAGCAATACTTATTCACCCAAACATTGTTATATAGATACTCAAGTACTAACTCCTCCCGCCATCCTCTTTTGATCCTCAAGACGTTCAAACTACATTCAAGTACGTGTTTTTACCTCTTTAATAGTAAATTTTGCATATTTACTTAACTACTACTCATATCATTCAATGATAGCCCTTTTTTATTGTAAGTATGTGTAGAAATTACACAACTCATATGTTAATATATCGTTAATTGTTTTAATTGTGATCATTAAATCAGATTTAAACCCTTCTCATTTAATAACTGATGTCATAACAATTCGTTATAAAGATTTTGTTCACCTTGCACTTTGTGCTTTGTTAATTTTTATTTTAAAAGCATTAGTATTAACTAGGGAGTAGACTACCTTGTTATCCCACAGATTATATTTACTTGGCCTATGGTCTCAGTTGATTGAGAGATGGAGTTTATCTACATATGTATGATTTCCCCTAGCCAATTATTTTTCAAAGGTTTTGGATTAGTTCTTACTGATTTTACTGATGGCTTATTTAATTTTATACCCCTTTTGAAATCTAATAAGTACGGGATTATCAACTTTAAACTATTTGACTTTCTTATGTAAAGTATATGAACATTTTAATTGAATATACACTCAACCTTTCATCTCTATAGATACTTGTTATAAAATTAGGAAAGCGTGATTATCATATTTGTGTTAATTCCTTTTTTTTCCAGATGGTCTAGGAAAAAGAGGATAGTCTCTCTTCCCCTTTTATGACACACAAGTCACCTGTTTGAATATGTGACTGTTTGGACAGAGAATAAACCAGATGGGATAAAGGAGAGGCACTTTTCTATTATCTACTTTATAGTTTGTGTTGGCAGTAAGATGTAATTCACCCCTGCGGTGGTAATACACTTTGTGTAACATTTTAATGAATACAGTTTGTTTTCTGCCTTTACTTTAAGTCATTGATTTATATATACTTTCCTGTGCATTCATACAAAAAGAAGGGTGTGACAAGTTGGTATCAGAGCTTGTTTTAAATTTAACATATCGTCGGGTTAGAATTCTATATGGGAAAAGTCATAAAATACTAGTTATTTTATCTTTTCATAACTTCTTTTTATCAATATTATGTAGTAAATTCTATTTTGTAGCATGGGTACATAGGATTCTTTTCTATTTAGTTTGGACATGGTACCAAAATCATTGGAAGAATACGATTAGAGAAAAAAAAACTTCATTGCTCAGGCTGATGAGGCTTAAGCCATGATGTAAAGTGACTGGTATTAACAAATAGAGTTTTAGGAGAGGTTCAAGTTATGAGTAAAATAAATGATTAGGTGGATGATCTGGTTATACTCCAGGAAGCTATCAATCTTGTTCTAGCTGATGCACCACCAACTCCACCACTGTATTTCAAAGCTACATCAAATGGTGACCTTATCTTAGGTTTTTCTCAGATTCAACCGATTCTATCGAAGACGATCCATCTGAACCCGATGATGACTATTTTGATGTTCCAGATTCTGACACTTTCTAGAATGATGTTGTCATTCACGCTTAAGAAAAATACAAAATCAAGGAAACCGCCCCTCCTTCTGTGGCATTACAAAATAAAGTACTGTATATAGTGTCCCCTATTACAATTTAAGAGGTTGACTAATTTAATTAATGTAGAATAGGTACTAATGTGACATATGAACCTATTATACCAAATAACTTTATCTTTGTATAATACAAGTAGGCTTGTGATATATTCCTATTTTATGTTCTTAATTATTATTATGAGTGTTATATCATATTTTAGGATGGTTAGTACTTGAATTACTTCCACTGGAACTCAAACTGAATAGACTCAGACTGGAGAAATTATGCGATGTCTTCAGGAATTAACATCTTTAGCCCGACAACAAAAAATTCCTCTCCCATCTCCAAAGTAAATCTTAGAAAATAATTCGCAGAATTAATGCTCTCAAAGAAGTTTGAGACAATGACCTCCGTCTTTTTTTAGAAATCCAGGTCCTAGTGAAGCTGAGATATGGATGCGTTAGAATGTGAAAATTCTGAATGGAGTAGGTATAGTTTCCAATCTCTGAGTAATTCTTGTGGACTATATGTTTGAAGGTGAAGTTGATTTCTAGTGGCAAGCAGTGTCACATAATAATAATGTTGTTAATTTTACTTACGAGAAAATTGAAGAATTTTTCTTCAAAAAGTATTTTTCTAAAGCTGAACAAGACCAATGAATTGTAGATTTCTTAAAATTACAACAAGAAAACCTATCCGTAGATCAGTATGCAGCCTAATTCATTGAGTTATCCCATTATGCCATTGAGTATGTGGATACTGAGATAAATAAATGTGTGCAATTTGAAAGAGGACTATTTGTAAGGATCAAGAATTCTATCGCTTCTTTATACATTCGAGATTATTCTCAACTTATCGACAATGTGACAATTATGGAGAGAAATTCTTCCAATGTTGTACAATCTTCTCCCCCGGTTATTATAAATAATAATGTAAATAGGATTTTACATCAACCTCGACCTCAATCCTATCGAAATCCAAATGGATAATTTTATTCCAATATTCCCTATAACACTACCCAGTCATTGATTCGTTGTCATGAATGTCAAGAGCTAGGAAATATTCGACCACATTGTCCTAAATTGAAACCTCCTCCAATCTATTGACAGTTAGATAATCCCCATAGCAATCCAAATTCTCATCCTACCCAAAATAAACCTCGGTCAAATCCTACTAAGAAAATTATTCCATTTCCTAATTACGAAAGTAATTGTGATATATTACCTAAACAAAACTCCAATGATGTGATAGAAGGTTCAATACTTTTCCATCATCTTCCTGAACATATTTTATTTGATTAAGGTTCAGTACATACCTTTATAAGTCTTAATCTAGCTAAATTGTTACAATTACTACCTAAATCTTTAACTATTCTATTAGATATTGATTTACCAAGAGGTGAAATCAATTCACCAACTCAAGTTTATAGAAATTGTAAAATTCAGCTCGATTTAGGTAAACTCTTCGTTAATATGATAATTTTAGATATTTGTTGTTTCGATAATATTATCGGGATGGATGTTCTATCTAAACATCATGCTTATATTTATTATCATGCTAAGAAAATTTATTTTTAAAATAAAGAAAACTATTCCTTTGTATTTCAAGGATCATATCCGTCTGAACAAACAAATATCCAAGTTAAAAAGTCTTCTTCTTTTATTCTTAGAATTTTGGAAGAATTAAAAAGTGTTTTTCCAGAAGAATTACCCGAATATAGAATTTAGTACAACTCTTTATCTTAATACCCTCCTTATTTTGATACCTCCATATCCAATGGCTCCTTTAGAACCTCGTGAACTTTATACACAACTAGATGATCTTTTTGAAAAGGGTTAAATTCACGTCATTTCATCTCCTTAGGGAGCTCCTGTATTATATGTCAAGAAATAGGATGGAAGATTTAGATTATGAGTATATTATCATAACCTAAATTCGGTGACTAATAAGAATAAATATCCTCTACCCCGAATTGGGTGTCTATTCGATAAACTTTAAGGGATAATTGTATTTTCTGAAATAGACTTACGATCTGGTTATTAATTGTGAGTAAGAGAAGAACATATTTTAAAAACTTCTTTTCGAACTCGTTATGGATATTTTGAATTTACGGTAATGTCTTTTGGATTAACTAATGCACCCATAGTTTAGAGGTATCTTATGAATATAATCTTTAGACATTTTCTTGACCAATTTGTTATTATTTTCATTGATGATATTCTTATTTATTCCTAAAATCCAGTAGTGCATGCCCAACATCTGGAGAGAGTATTAGGCACCCTAAGGAACTATTTTTTATATGATAAGAAGAGAAAATATGATTTTTTAAGAATTGTGATTTCTGAAAGTATTAGGCACCCTAAGGAAATAATTATTTTAAGAATTGTGATTTCTGAAAATTGAATCCAAATCAATTATGCCAAAGTTTCAACCATTTTGGAAAGGATAAATCCTACCAATATCACCGAGATAAAAAGTTTTCTCGGAATAAATAGATATTATCGTCTCTTTGTGGAAGGGTTTTATCTCATTGCTCTTCCCCTCTTAATGCTAACTCAAAAGGAAGTGCCCTTTATTTAAACGAATGAATGTACTTGAGCTTACCAAAATTGTTATGGATAAATAAACTACTGCACTTGTCCTCACTATTCCTTCTAGTAATGTAAGCTATGATGTATATACCGAAGCCTCATTGCAAGGTTTAGGATATGTTTTAATGCTAGGTGAAAAAGCAGTGGAGTATGGATCATAATAACTCAAAACTCACAAATGTAAATATCCTATCCATGACGTTGAGTTTGAAGCTATAGTGTTTGCTATAAAATCTGTTGTTGTTTCCTTTAGAGTGAAAATTTTTGAGTATTTTTTTTTATCACGAGAGGTTAAAATACATCTTCACTAAAAAAGACTTAAATTTGAGACAACAACGTTGGATGGAATTTTTGGAAGATTACCGATTTAAGCTAAACTACCATCCAGGAAAAGGAAATGTGGTAGTCGATGCTTTAAGTTGTAATCCAGCAGGAAGACTCCATACTTTAATTTCTTACAATATTACTTATATCATGGAGCAATATGATCTTCGATTAATACCCCCTTCCTCAAAACTTTCCAACAAAATAGCATATCAAAAATATTAGCCTAAAAGTACGAAGAGCCTTTTGTTCAACATCTTTAGGATAAAAATTGTAACTTCTCATATGATAAGGAACCATTCTTACAATTTAAAAATAGATTGTATGTACCATATGATTTATCTCTTCAAGAAGAAGTATTATGAGAATCCTATAGTTCTAAGTTTACGATTAACCCCAGAATCGAGAAAATGTACCACGCCTTAAAGAAATAATATTGGTGGCCAAATATGAGAAATAATATTGAGAATTTTGTAAGCAAATATCTTACTTATCAAAAAGTGAAGATAGAATACCAGCATCTTGGTGGATTTCTTCAACCCTTATAAATTCTCGAGAAAATATGAGATCATATTACAATGGATTTTGTCAGTGGACTACCTCGTAAGTCTTAAGTATATACTTCCATTTGCGTAATAGTAGACCAAAAATTTAATCTACTCATTTTCTACAAATGAAAACAACTGATTCTTTTTAAAAACTCAACAAACTCTACATTCGAGAATTTAGTTTATTACATCGAATTCCTTTATCCATCGTGTCAGATAGAGATTCCATCTTTATGGGAAGGTTTTAGAAATAACTTAAAACAAAAATGGGTACTAAACTTCATTAGAGTACCACATTTCACCCTCAATTGGATAGACAAATTGAACATATAATCCAAACATTAGAAGATATGTTACGAGCTTGTACCTTAGATATGCTCGACTACTGGAATGAACATTTACCCCTCATTGAGTTTAATTATAATAATAGTTATCAATCAAGTATCAAAACCTCTCTATTTGAAGCTTTATGTGGAAGGCCTTGTCACTCACCAGCATGTTGGATGGAATCTAGAAGTAGTAAACAATTTAGTCCTGAAATAATACAAGAAACTATGGAGAAACTACAACAAGTTCGAGAAAGATTTATGACAACCCCAGATCATCCGAAAGTTTTTGCAGGCCAGCAAATCTGTTAGAATTTTAATGTAATGATCAAGTATTTTAAATGTTTCTCCTTGAAAATGCATTTTATGCTTTGGAAAGAAAGGAAAACTAACCCCTAGATATATTGGACCTTTCACTATTTCTAAACGTATTTTCCCAATAGCCTGCCAAATAGAATTACCAGTGGAATTATCCAATATTCACAATGTGTTCCATGTATCCCATTTTCGTCAGTATATTTTCGATCCCTCCCACACAATTACATGGCAACAAATTTATGTTTAATCGTATCATGAATTTGAAGTACATCTTATTCAAATTTTGGATTGCCAAGTAAAAATTCTATAAAATAAGGAAATTCCCTCAATCAAAGTATTTTGGGAAAATAAAAAACAACAAGAAGCCACATGGGAACTAGAATAAGATATGAAAGACAAATATCCTGATCTCTTGTGAGATAAATTCTACCATGATTTTTTTTTAGGTAGGAAGATTGTAATGTCAATACTTTGAGTTAAAATACCTTAATTCTCATTTTAAACATATCCAAAATAAAGATAAAACAACTCTACAAAACCTACAAAATTGCAAAATTAACCAAGTACTCTTAAAGTTTCAGTAATTTCAAAATAAATCGTAAATATTTCAAACTACTGTAACTTGACTGATAGTTAATTCCTAGACCCAAACTTTATATCAAATTGAACCTTTACGCTTCAACTAACCAGAAATTACAACTTAAACCTTTTAACTTTCTAAGATTACAAATATGCCTTTAAACCTTACCAAAATTACACTTTCATATCTATATAAGTATATAACTTATCAACTAAACACTAAAACCTAAATATTTGACATTTACAAAATCCCCCTACCTACATCAGCCTCCACCTAAGCTAATAAATCCAAAAATAACATGTTATGCCTATGAAAAAATGTGAGGAATAACAAACCATTCATTTCTCCTCTTCAAACCGAACAATTCCACCTCGCAACTAGACCAATCAGACCCCCTTCCTCTCCCCTATATAAAGCCCAGGAATAGAGAATTTAAAACCCACCACTTCAGTCTACACAAAACCTTATAATTTTCTCCACACCAGGTATCCTATCATTTCATGTGTTATAACTTTTTCTTTCATTTTTAAATGATTTATGTGTTGATATTAGGTCTATATTAATCAAAATAGTAGGAATTTTACGTGTAAAACAGTCCCTCGTTGAAAAAACATGAAAAATCCACCATTAAAGCTTGAGCTTTGATGGTGAACATTGATTTATTGATTATAACTCAGTTTTGAAGCTAGAAAATGATTCATTAGGATCTTAGGAACTCTAGTGCAATGGTCAAATTCCACGAATTTAAACAATAAGCCTTAATTGCGCGAAGGTGTTTTCTGATTCAGAAAACTCAAAACTTTGAATTCTCCTCACATATTCCACCTCAAACCTTGAAATCAAAATCAAACTCTTCCTTAAGATAAAAGAAACAGAACCATGTCCATAAGAACCCCTGCCATATACAGAAAAGCTTCGAATGTTTGGTTAAAATTCTAAAAAACACATAGTTTGGTAACTCGATGTATAATGAACCTCAATCCATAAAACATATATATTTGGATTTCTTGTGAAAAATTAGGTCGAGTTGGTTCGAAATCATCTTCAATGGTTTAAAAATTAAGAAGATATTTTAGGTCGAAGATTTCAAATACTAAAGTCAACAATCGTGAGGTTGAAGACGAAATATTTGACCAGAAGCATTGACCACGCACATGAGGGAGCTTGGGCAAAACAAAATTTTTTGAATTTTTTTCCTATACTTTTCTTTTATTTTTCTGATCAAAGTGGTATAAGGTAACGCTATGTTTTCCCAAACCTAGATAAAGGCATAACAAATTAGGGTGCTAAGTTTGAATTATTTTCACTAAATTATAAATTAACCCCTCCTGCCTTTTTCAACTTTAACCCAAAAGTATTTTTATAAGTACTTCATATTATTTTAAGTAAAAAAGTCTCTACACCAAATTTCAAATTTGACCATAAGACTAAGATTTTAAAGTCACAAATTAATTTCAATTTAACCCTTTAGACTTTAAAATATATAGTGTTTTGTTTAAATTGACGAAAGCCCCCTTAATTCCAATAATAATTATTCACCCAAACATTTGTATATAGATATTCAAGTACCAACTCCTCCCGACATTCTCTTTTGGTCCTTAAGCAGTTCAAAACTCCATTCAAGTATGTGTTTTTGCCTGTTTAATAGTAAATTTTGCGCATTTGCTTAACTACTATTGATATCATTCAATGATAGCTCTATTTGATTCTAAGTATGTGTAAAAATTACCATACTTATATATTAATATATCCTTGATTATTTTAATTATGATCATGGAATTAAATTTCAACCCTCCTCATCAAATAATTGATATCATTACAATTCGTTGTAACGATTTAGTTCTCCTTACACTTTGTCCTTTATTGTTATTTATTTTAAAAGCATCAGTATTAAGTAGGGAGTAGACATCCGTGTTATCCCACGCAATATTTTTACTTGGGCTATGGTCTCATATGATTGAGAGTCGGAGTTTACGTACATATGTATGAGTTCCACTTTAATTGTGTGCCTATCTAGTTATTTTCCACAAGTTTTGAATTACTTATTGCTTGGTTTTATTGATGGCTTGTTTAATTCTACACACCCTTTGAAATATGATAATTATGGGATTATCATCTTTAAAATCTTTGAGTTTCTTATGTAAGGTATACATGAATTTGAATTATATACACACTCTACCTTTCATCTATACGTAATAACCCGTATTTTTGTGATTTTTATTTATGAGATTAATTGAATTAAGTGTGTATTAATTGGAAATTAATCCGGATAAAAATACTAGCGAGATGCGGGTTGGTATTTGATTTTAATGAGTATATATGGCTATATATGAACATGGAAATTATGAAATTTGTCGTGAGATTGAAATACGGCGTTTTGGAATTTTGTTGAGACGCGTGTGACAGTCGCGTCAGGAATATTATTATTTAATTAAAAAAGTGAATTTTAATTCTATTAACCGTATGGTCGTTTTGAGTGCGCCAACGCGTCCGGAAGGGTCAAAATAGTCAGAAAACACTAGCCGGGGGTTTAGTTTGGGTCCCGAGGCATTTTTAGGCCATACCGGCTACGTATAAGGGTAGTTTGATATTTTTGGATTTTTGGGAATTAAAACCCACGAAAATTAGGAAATAAATATCTGATTTGGTAATTACCCACTAAACCCACTAATAACTTAATGGGCTACGGGGGTTATTAGAATTAGTCCCAAAAGTTCCTAAGGCAAAACCCTAGCCACCATTGTCACATTGGAGAAGAAGAGCTTGTAGAGAGAGGAGAATCCTGCAGAGAGAGAGAGAACAATTCATCTTCAACATCAAATTCAGAGTTATATCAAAGTCAAGTGGTTTAATTTCATTAGTTGCAGAGAATGTTTCTTCCATGCGTAGGAAATTGATAAAACTGTATTGTATTGGGAGATTGATGAAAACCCATTAAATTGGAATTAGAAACTTGTATTTTGATGAGGAATTGCATGTAGAATGTATGTAGGTGATTAATATGATGATAATATATTGTGGATGAAACAAAAACGGATTTAATTAGACTCATTGGGGATTTAAGTTTCTAGGGTTCATGTTCTTGAAATTGGGGAAAAATGTATAGATTTGATATTTGGATGATGTTTAGAATGAATTAACACCACCAAACACGTTAGTATGTGACCTAAGTATGATTAGGGACGATTAGAAACCTTGAAAAATTGTTGGATTGATGTTTAGATGAGATCAGTGCGGAAGAAAAGTTGGAAAAACGAAAAAAGGGATTTCTGGGCTCGAAACTGGCCACTCGTTATAAGACCTGCCCAGGTCGTTCGAACGAGCTTCTAACGAGTTGACAGTTTGCCTTCTAACGAGAGGGATGTTCGTTCTATGTCTTTCGTTCGAACGAGATCTCGTTAGATGCCCAGTTCGTTCGAACGAACTCTCGTTCCAACAGCCTCGTTCGAACGAGACTTCTAACGAGAGGACAATTTAGGTTTTTTAGCCTGTTTTGATTTCGCATGTCCCGTAACCTTGTTTAATTGTAGAGATAGCATTCCCTCAATGATAGATTGATATAGTTGGGACATTTGGGTTATATTGAGGATTAAAACATAGAAGTGTGACTCGAATTGAATGGGAATTGTGGAATAGGACGTGAGTGACTATTACGATGTGAGAATTATTTACAGCTTAAATAATTGAATTAATCGGGAACTTATGAATTGTGTAACATTATATGTCGGTACGAGAATGAGAAGTGTACCACAAATAAATTACGGTGATTACTAAGATGTGTGTATACTTAGTATATGAATATGATTTTATGTGTATGACATACCTACCATACTTGCTATCACGGGAGGTTTACGTTCGCTTAGGGCCCTCTAATCCTTGTGTTGCCCGGATTTAGATTGGTACCTCGAGAACATAGGTCAGAGAAGGACTTATTGGGATGTTAATAAGTCTGCTGATCGTGGGAGCGTAGGTATGTGCGTGACCCATGTGATGTGACTGTGTTTGCCTCCATTATTTGTGATTTGCTATTATCTGAGAACGATTCCTGAGAGATTCGGAATGCGTGATCCTTATGTACGTGATGTACCGGGATGGATAGCAGAGTATGTGTGCACCGTAACTTAGTCTTGGGTTCTTGTATTGTATATTTATGAGGTGAATAATATACACTTAAATAATGGGAACTTTCATGTTGGTATTGTGAATACAATTGTGGTAATGTTTTGAGAAAACATAACGGGTAAACCGATAGTGAAATGTATTGCTAATAATTGAGAATCTGAGTTAAGTATAGCCCGCTATTAAATTGATAACACTAGAATGTATAATGGGAATTGAGTAGTAATGGGTAGAACTTATTACGGTCTGGATAGTTATGTATGTCACTTGGATGGGTACGGTACGTTAGGGGTGCACAATTAGTCGAGAGGTGAGTACTTCATGTGAGTGCACTCCCTAACATGTATTTTGCAATCATTGTTTTAATGTTATTAAAACACTTGCTGTTTTTAAAACGATTTCCACTTTCGGGCTCTGACCCATTTGCTTTCAAATCTATTTTTGTAAAAACCATTTTAGGTGCCCAGCCACAAGGACACCATGCTTAGGATTCTCATTCAGATGACGAGCTGTAGCTGTTTGTGGAAGTTACGGGACTTTGCGAGTAGACGCTTCACCTATCTTGACTTTATATTCAACATTCATCAGTTGTAGGGCATGTCGCCCATTTCTATTAGAAACATTTCCCATTTCAGATTTTTCAGACTTTTGGCATGTAATTAATTCAGGATACATTGTTTCCCTTATTTCAGTTGTGGGATTGTGGTGAGGAGTTTTCCTCCGGACTTATTATTATCTCGTTGGTTATTCTTTTGCTTCGTTATGGTGAATGGTTGTTATTCTTTCATTATTATTTCACTGCATGTTAACCAGACTTAATTTAAAATTTGACAACTTTCTTTTTAAACACTAGGTGGTTAGTAATCATAAAAATGTTTTCGACAGTGATGCTATTAACTGGACCAACTTGGCATTTTGTATTAATTTAATAAAAGGAGTAGCTACCCGGTATTTAATTAGAATAGGGTGTCACAGGTGGTATTAGAGCATCAGGTTCTAGTGTCCTCTAGGATCTGTACGGCTTATTATGTTTCCACTGAGCTTTCTTTGATGTAGAGCCCTATATTTTAGGACTGTTGTATTCTTTTGTATATCTACGTTCTTCAGCTATTTTAAGTTTATAACTGCGAGTTTATAAACTTTATTCTTATTTCAGATGCCTCCACGACGTGCACAACGGGTTCCCAGGGATGCAATGCCAGAACCTCAGCCCGCACCAGTTCAGGGCACGATGAATGCCGCCGAGGTTGCAGCCATTGTGGCCCAGGCGGTAAATGTCGCACTAGCCGTAGTTCAGCAGGCACCACCTCAGGCTCCAGTAGCCGCGCCAGTTCAGGCACATGCATTCCCGTCTGCTTGGGAATGTGTACGCGATGCTTTTCAGAAAGCACACCCACCGGAGTTCGCAGGTAGCTCCGATGTAGTGGTTTCGAGTTAGTGGAGGAAGGACATTCAGCGTAACCTGAGGATGTATGAGTGCACCCATGTCCAGAATAACATACTAGCTACCTTTAAGCTAGTAGGGTCTGCACTGCAGTGGTGGGAGTCTATTACCACCGTGGAGGAGAGAGATACTCTCACTATACAGGAGTTTTGGGTGCGGTTTGACCGCAAGTACTTTTCGTCAGCTGTTCACACGGAAATGAGGAGGAAGTTGATGAATCTCAGACAGGAAGGTAAGACTGTGGCTGAGTTTGAGGACGAATTCACAAATCTGTTGAATATTGTTCCTGACGAGATACCGACAGAGGAAAAGAAGATACAGAAATTTACAGACGGGTTGACTTGGAGGATCCGTCAGCATTTATTGGGGAATCTATCGTTGGCCACTTACTCTGATGTGGTTAACGCTGCACTGTTACACTTCCAGGATCACCGCTTTCACATGGATGAGGACAAGAGATCGGGAGAGTCTAGCCATCAGGGCGGGACTGGAGGACATGGTGCCAGTGGGGCACAATCTGTTCAGGGGCAGAGACAGGGTGACCAGGGTTCCCAGCAGTGGGATCACAAGAGGTTCAGGTCAGGAAATTTCAGGCACGGACAGGGAGGTTTTCGGCAGGGCCATCAGGGTCCGAACGGCCAGCAGGGTCATAATGGTCAACAGCAGCAGTTTTAGCAGGGCCAGGGGAGGAACGGTAACGACCACCAGGGCCGGGGGCAGCAGGGACAGAGAGGGGGGAACTTCCCGGAGAAGTGTTACGTTTGTGGAAAGACTGGCCATAAATGCCAGGACTTTCCTGAGAGGGGCAGGGCCCCGCAGCAGCAGCAGGGTGCTCGACAGGAGCCGCAAAGACCCGTGTTTCCCGCCGCCCTCCCGGCTCCACCACAGATGGCAGCATTTCCACCCATTCCAGCGGTCCCAGTTCAGCAGGGGCAACTGCAGTATGGGAGAGTATACCAGCTTCAGCAGGCAGCAGCTCCACAGGTCCCACCCACGATTGAGGGTATGTTTCCTATCCATGGCACTATGGGTCGGGTTTTGTTTGATACGGGGGAAACGCATTGTTTTATAGCTACACATTTTGCGAAAGCCTTAGGGTTGTTAGCCACAGCAGAGAGCACAGTGACGTGTGTAGACTCACCATTAGGGAGTGGGTCACTTATTTTCTTTATATGCCGGGGAGTGGGGGTAGAGATTGGTAGTTTGGTATTACCTGCAGACATGTTGGTATTAGTTATGCATGTGCACGATGTGATTATCGGTATGGATTGGCTTACAGAGTATAGAGCCATGATTGATTGCTTCGGTGGGAGCATTGTTTTTGCCATTCCGGGGCAAGAGATGTTTGTAGTGGCGATGCCTCGCCCAGAGGGAGGCTCGACCTCTCATTTGTATTACAAAGAGGAGGATACCTCTAAGGAGGTTGTGATTCCTTTAGATTCGATCCCAGTTGTCAGGGAGTATTCCGATGTGTTTCAGGAGATACCAGGCCTACCCCCCAGTCGAGAGATAGACTTTGTCATAGACTTATTACCAGATACGAGACCTATAGCACGCGCACCGTACCGTATGGCTCCGGCAGAGATGCGAGAGCTACGGGATCAGATTGAGCAGTTGTTAGGTCAGGGGTTTATACGGAGGAGTAATTCACCATGGGGTGCCCATGTGTTGTTCGTAAAGAGGAGAGATGGATCGTTGAGGTTGTGTGTGATTACCGAGAGTTGAATAAGGTCACGATACGAAATAAATATCCGTTACCCCGAATCAATGACTTGTTCGACCAGTTGAGAGGAGATTCTTTCTTCTCGAAGATTGATTTGCGATCGGGATACCATCAGTTGCGTATCAGGGAAGAGGATGTCTCGAAGACTGCGTTCTTAATGAGATATGGTTCTTACGAGTTTCGGGTTATGCCTTTTGGCTTGATCAACGCTCCAGCAGTGTTTATGGACTTGATGAATAGGGTGTTCAGAGAGTTCCTTGATCAGTTCGTCATTGTCTTCATTGATGATATTCTGGTTTACTCCCAGACAGAGGAGGAGCACGCAGAGCATTTGAGACAGGTTTTGCAGACGCTACGTCAAAACGAGCTGTATGCAAAATATGAGAAGTGCGGGTTTTGGCTGAAGGAGGTCCAATTTTTAGGGCACATTATTTCCGACCGGGGGATATCTGTTGATCCGAGGAAGGTATCCGCGGTGAGGGAGTGGGGACAGCCCACGACACCGACTGAGATCCATAGTTTCTTGGGCCTAACAGGATACTACAGGAGGTTTATTCGGAGTTTCTCCAAGATAGCAGGTCCTTTGACACATCTGACTCGTAAGGGTGTGCCATTCATCTGGAGTGATGCCTGTCAGTTAGAATTTGATGAGTTGAAGGATAAGTTGACCTCAGCACCTGTGTTAGCATTGCCGAGACCGGGAGTTGAGTATCTAGTCTACACCGATGCGTCCTTGCAAGGACTTGGAGGTGTATTGCAGTAGGAGAGTCAGGCCATAGCTTATTCTTCCCGTAAGCTAAAGCCTCACGAGAAGAATTACCCCACTCATGACTTGGAATTAGCGGCAGTGGTATTTTCCCTTCGAATTTGGAGACATTACCTTTTGGGGGAGAAGTTTCGATTGTTCACAGACCACAAGTCCCTATAGTACCTATTCACACAAAAGGAGTTGAATATGCGGAAGCGAAGGTGGCTTGAGTTTGTGAAGGAATATCAGTTTGATATCCAATATCACCCGGGGAAGGCTAACGTGGTAGCAGACGCGTTGAGCCGTAGGCCAGTAGATGAGGTGGCAGGAGTGTAGAAGGCCAAGTGGAAGGAGTTGGGACACCAGGATGCAATGTCCCGATCGTTCATGTCTGTGATGACCGTTACACTGCATATTGTCACGAAGGTGGTAAAGGCACAGGTAAATGACTCGTTCTGTCAGGAACAGATAGTTCGATTACTGGCAGAGGGAGTCGAGCCCTATACCGTTGGTTCAGACGGGGGATTACGCTTCAATGGGAGATTGGTAGTTCCAGAAGGGGAGGAATTGCGACACGAGGTTATGGCAGAGTCGCACGGCTCACGGTTCACGGTACATCCCGGAGGGGACAAAATGTACTAAGACATGAGACGACAGTATTGGTGGAGCGAGATGAAGAGAGATATTGTCTTGTTTGTCTCTAAATGCGCCACTTATCAGCTAGTAAAAGTGGATCATCAGAGATCGGCAGGACTTCTACAGCCATTAGAGGTCCCAATGTGGATGTGGGAGAGAATATCCATGGACTTTATCATGGGGTTACCTACGTCACAGAGAGGTCACGACTCCATTTGGGTAATTGTGGACAGGTTAACCAAAGTTTCTCATTTTCTACCCGTAAGGACAGACTACAGTGCGGGACAGTATGCCCAGCTCTTTATTGTAGAGATAGTGAGACTTCACGGTGTGCCCCTAAATATCGTGTATGATCGAGACAAGATATTTGTTTCACGGTTTTGGGAGAGTTTTCAGGAGGCCATGGGCACGGAATTGCGGTTGAGTACGGCATATCACCCACAGATCGATGGGCAAACCGAGCGTACAAACCAGATGTTGGAGGACATGCTACGTATGTGCATCATTGATTTCGGGGGTGGATGGGAGTAGTATCTTCCACTGGTGGAGTTTGCTTACAACAACTCCTACCAGTTCACCATTGGCATGGCTCCATTTGAGGCATTGTACGATAGACCTTGTCGTTCCCCAGCATGTTGGTTGGAGGTGGGGGACAACAAACTACTTGGGTCGGAAGTGATTCAGGATACTTCAACGAGGATAGAATTGATTCGAAGTCGCATTCGGGTAGCTCAGGATCGGCAAAAGAGCTATACTGATGCGAAGAGGTTCTTCAGGGAGTTCCAAGTGGGGGACCAGGTTTTGCTTAGAGTATCTCCTATGAAGGGGATTATGCGTTTCGGGAAGAAAGGGAAGTTGGCACCGAGATATGTGGGACCATTTCCTATTATTGAGCGGATTGGACCGGTTGCGTATAGGCTTGGATTATCGGAGCATTTGTATCGGATTCACGACGTGTTTCATATTTCCTTGCTAAGGAAATATCTTAGAGACGATTTGGCTCATTCTCACATTTCTTTGGAAGACATCGATCTCCAGCCTGATAGCTCCTACGAGGAGGGGCCGATTGCTATTTTGGACCGAAGTGAGAGGAAACTGCGGTCAAAGATAGTCCCGTTAGTGCGTGTTCAGTGGTGACATCATAATGTCGAGGAATCCACTTGGGAGCGCGAGGATGAGATGCAAGAACTTTATCCAGAGTTGTTCTTACCAGGTACTTTCTAGTTCCGAATTTCGAGACGAAATTCTGTTATTAGGGGGGACTATGTAATACCCCGTATTTTTGTGATATTTATTTATGGGATTAATTGAATTAACTGTGTATAATTTGGAAATTAATCCGGATAAAAATACTAGCGAGATGCGAGTTGGTATTTGATTTTAATGAGTATATGTGGCTATATATGAACATGGAAATTATGAAATTGTCGTGAGATTGAAATACGGCGTTTTGGAATTTTGTTGAGACGCGTGTGACAGTCGCGTCAGGAATATTATTATTTAATTAAAAAAAGTGAATTTTAATTCTATTAACCATATGGTCGTTTTGAGTGCGCCAACGCGTTCGGAAGGGTCGAAATAGTCAGAAAACACTAGCCGGGGGTTTAGTTTGGGTCCCGGGGCATTTTTAGGCCATACCGGCAACGTATAAGGGTAGTTTGGTAATTTTGGATTTTTGGGAATTAAAACCCACGAAAATTAGGAAATAAATATCTGATTTGGTAATTACTCACTAAACCCACTAATAACTTAATGGACTACGGGGGTTATTAGAATTAGTCCCAAAAGTTCCTAAGGCAAAACCCTAGCCACCATTGTCACCTTGGAGAAGAAGAGCTTGTAGAGAGAGGAGAATCTTGCAGAGAGAGAGAGAACAATTCATCTTCAACATCAAATTCAGAGTTATATCAAAGGCAAGTTGTTTAATTTCATTAGTTGCAGAGAATGTTTCTTCCATGCGTAGGAAATTGATAAAACTGTATTGTTTTGGGAGATTGATGAAAACCCATTAAATTGGAATTAGAAACTTGTATTTTGATGAGGAATTGCATGTAGAATTGTATGTAGGTGATTAATCTGATGATAATATATTGTGGATGAAACAAAAACGGATTTAATTAGACTCATTGGGGATTTAAGTTTCTAGGGTTCATGTTCTTGAAATTGGGGAAAATGTATAGATTTGATATTTGGATGATGTTTAGAATGAATTAACACCACCAAACACGTTAGTATGTGACCTAAGTATGATTAGGGACAATTAGAAACCTTTAACAATTGTTGGATTGATGTTTAGATGAGATTAGTGAGGAAGAAAAGTTGGAAAAACGAAAAAAGGGATTTCTGGGCTCGAAACTGGCCACTCGTTAGAGGACCTGCCCAGGTCGTTCGAACGAGCTCGTTCAAACGAGCTTCTATAGAGTTGACAGTTTGCCTTCTAACGAGAGGGATGTTCGTTCGATGTCTTTCGTTCGAATGAGATCTCGTTAGATGCCCAGTTCGTTCGAACGAACTCTCGTTCGAACAGCCTCGTTCGAACGAGACTTCTAACGAGAGGACAGTTTAGGCTTTTTGGCCTGTTTTGATTTCGCATGTCCCGTAACCTTGTTTAATTGTAGAGATAGCATTCCCTCCATGATAGATTGATATAGTTGGGACATTTGGGTTATATTGAGGAGTAAAACATAGAAGTGTGACTCGAGTTGAATGGGAATTGTGGAATAGGACGTGAGTGACTATTACGATGTGAGAATTATTTACGGCTTAAATAATTGAATTAATCGGGAACTTATGAATTGTGTAACATTATATGTCGGTACGAGAATGAGAAGTGTACCACAAATAAATTACGGTGATTACTAAGATGTGTGTATACTTAGTATATGAATATGATTTTATGTGTATGACATACCTACCATACTTGCTATCACGGGAGGTTTACGTTCGCTTAGGGCCCTCTAATCCTTGTGTTGCCCGAATTTAGATTGGTACCTCGAGAACATAGGTCAGAGAAGGACTTATTGGGATGTTAATAAGTGTGCTGATCGTGGGAGCGTAGGTATGTGCGTGACCCATGTGATGTGACTGTGTTCGCCTCCATTGTTTGTGATTTGCTATTATCTGAGAACGATTCTTGAGAGATTCGGAATGCGTGATCCTTATGTACGTGATGTACCAGGATGGATAGCAGAGTATGTGTGCACCGCAGCTTAGTCTCGGGTGCTTGTATTGTATATTTATGACGTGAATAATATACACTTAAATAATGGGAACTTTCATGTTGGTATTGTGAATACAATTATGGTAATGTTTTGAGAAAACATAATGGGTAAACCGATAGTGAATTGTATTGCTAATAATTGAGAATCTGAGTTAAGTATAGCCCGCTATTAAATTGATAACACTAGAATGTGTAATGGGAATTGATTAGTAAGGGGTAGAACTTATTACGGTCTGGATAGTTATGTATGTCACTTAGATAGGTACGGTACGTTAGGGGTGCACAATTAGTCGAGGGGTGAGTACTTCATGTGAGTGCACATCCTAACATGTATTTTGCATTCATTGTTTTAATGTTATTAAAACACTTGCCATTTTTAAAACGATTTCCACTTTCGGGCTCTGACCCATTTGCTTTCAAATCTATTTTTGTAAAAATCATTTTAGGTGCCCAGCAACAAGGACACCATGCTTAGGATTCTCATTCAGGTGACGATATGTAGCTGTTTGTGGATGTTACAGGACTTTGCGAGTAGACGCTTCACCTATCTTGACTCTATATTCAGCATTCATCAGTTGTAGGGCATGTCGCCCATTTCTATTAGAAACATTTCCCATTTCAGATTTTTTAGACTTTTGGCATGTAATTAATTCAGGATACATTGTTTCACTTATTTCAGTTGTGGGATTGTGGTGAGGAGTTTTCCTCCGGACTTATTATTATCTCGTTGGTTATTCTTTTGCTTCGTTATGGTGAATGGTTGTTATTCTTTCATTATTCTTTCACTGCATGTTAACCAGACTTAATTTAAAATTTGACAACTTTCTTTTTAAATACTAGGTGGTTAGTAATCATAAAAATGTTTTCGACAATGATGCTATTAACTGGACCAACTTGGCATTTTGTATTAATTTAATAAAGGAGTAGCTACCCGGTATTTAATTAGAATAGGGTGTCACACTATATAGGTACTTGTTATAAAATTGGTAAAGCCTGCATAGCATATTTGGCCTAATCCTTTTTCCTACAAATGGCGCAGGAAAAAGATGATAATCTTTCTTGCCATTTTGTCACCCACACAAGTCACCTGTTTCTGTATGTGACTGTTTGCACGGAGACTAAACTAGATGGAGCAAGGAGTTGTACTTTTTCTATTATCTACTTTATAGTTTGTGTTGATAATAAAATGTAATTCGCCCTATGGTGGAAATACACTGTGTTGAATAAAGTTTTATTTTTTGGCTTAACTTTAATTCATTTCTTTATACATAATCTCTTGTACATTCATACCAAAAAGCAGGGTATGAAACGACAGGGGTGGTGTTTGGTTATGTGATGGGATTTATTTTTATTTCACTCGATTTTATTTATGTCTATGATTCCTCCCACACGAGATAAAGGTGGTTCCTAGTTATGTGAAGTTATTTATTTATATATACAATACATATTTAATATCGCAGGAGGAGAAGAGGTGCACGTAGATTACAATTTAATTAGTAAGATATTATTTAATTAATTAAAATAATCTAATGATTAAAATGAATTGTGAGGTTCTGTGACACTTCTTGGTTATCCTAATAGGCTATATAATAGTGGAATTATCACATGTAGGGATTATTTTGCATAACTTTGGTAACATTTGGTATTTTGACCCGTTTATATTTATAAAAACCTTTGAGGTCCTATGGCCAAACCACACAAGTAGATTCTCATCCAACTATCACTATTCATCACCACATCTCCCTTCCAAACATTATCATCAAGAGCATGATGTAGGTCAATCTCCACGATGTATTGTATTTATTTTAGTGTGTGAGTTAAGTATTTGAGATTTAGTTTTCTTGTATATTCAGACCGGATGGTATTCATTTATATTTCATATGTCGATTCAGTTGGGTTTTGTAGCGACACGATGTATTGGCATAACTTGAAACTTGTGGTGTAGTTATTGAGATATTTTTTATTCTAATTTAGTTGATATTTCATATTATGAGTGGGGTATTTGATGTTTATAATATCATATTCATATATTTTCACTTGTTTGATTTATTTTCATACATGCTAAGAATGATATTTAAAATATTTTGACATGTCATAGATCTTAATGTTAAGAATTGATCAATCCTAATGTCAAAATATATAGGTTGTTACAATAGACACCAAGTTCATGCGAAGAAAAAATTCTATAACAACTTCTACTTGCATTATGTTATTTAGCAGTGTTAATTATTATTGAATTTCCAATTTTATATTTCCAATACGATATTTTTTTTTTGCATCATTTCATTTTTAGATTTTTGAAAATTTTGAAAACAATGGAAAGGAATCAGAAATATATTTGATTTTTTTTTTTATTTTGGCTGTTTTAATATGATTTTTCCTATATCATGTTGATTCGATTTTTCTGAAATATAAACGTATTTACCAATTAATTACATACATAGTTAGTTACTTGGACTGTATTAAAATTGAATAGGGTGTTTTTACCAATTAGTCATGTTTACTAAGTATGTATTCTTGAGGTCCTAACATTTTTTTTTCACGGAAATAGATTTTCACTCCACTAAGTCCTATTTATAAACATGTAGTGAATATTCACAGCATGTATAAGTAGGACCTATTAGGAAAAAATGTTGTGATAGGACCTATAGGGAAATGTCTTATATAAATAGGACTTATTTATCAAGTTCACACTTTAATATTTGTAATAGAACAATCAAGACTCTTTATTTTGAAACAATCTCAACAATTAATTTCAAGCACCATATATAAATAACTTTTTCTCCAACCATACCTCACAACATAAGCGGCTCCTCCCTATTAAATCCAATTTTTTTTCTCACATTGAACCCTTAGTCCCTCACAAAATCATAATTTTATCTACAATGGATGTGGGACTCTCTATCCCTATCAATTTCTCATTTTGTTATGATGTCAACCAACAATGGTCCTCTATTTATCACCTCATGTTTTATATTACTCAAGATCTCATTTAGATGCAAGATTTATGGTTTTTGGATCTCATACATACCTAATAAGTTCAATTATGTTCCTCTATATCTCTCAGTTTCCCTTCTACCCGTAACGATATCATCTCCCTCACTATATATATATATATATATAATTAATTAAGGTTTCTTAAGAGAGGGATTTGGGATTTTCAAGACCAATTTGATACATCACGAATATTGCATATTTGCACCCTTTATCTTTGTGCATTCTAGAATTTTTACGTTCTTAATATCTATATTTAAGCTCGTTAACCAGACAACCTAGATTTTGGACATATATGTTTTGCAGGGGTTAATTGGGCCTTCGTAGGTATTGGAACACCAAAAGTGAGGATTTGTTGCATTTCAGAGAAGTTTCATCATCGAATGCTACTTCAAGGGTATTTTAGTCAATTCACACTTCATCTACGGCTCATGGAATTTCCATGGATGCGTATTTCATTAAGTTAGCATCGTGTGGCCGAAACGACACATCGTTTTGAGTTCGGACGAAGAAGTTATGGTTGATTCCGTATTATGGCTTTCATCCTATGTGAAGAGCAAATAACACCAGAAAACAGATTACCGATCGATCACGCCCATGCGTCTTATCGACCGTATATAGGGATTTTTCCTTGCAACCTTTCCAGTGGGATTTCCCCAAAGGACCGATCGACCAGTCCCTGACCCATGGTTGACCAGTGGTCCCAGTTACCCCGATAATTTCTCTTTTCTTTTCTTTTTCCTTTTCTTTTCTATTTTTTTCCAACTTACTACATAAGAGAACCTTTTTTCTCTTTTGTATATATCTTACATTTTATATTAGTTTTAGGGTGTGTATTGGGAGGTTTGCCCTACCCCATTTTCCTTGGGTATTTTACCCATTTTTATGTATGTAGGTTCACTTTTCATTGTCTATTTCATTTGTTTATTTCTTTCTTTACTTTCTTCCTTTCATTTCCATGCCTAGTTAACATTCATTTCTTGTTATTTATTTCTTTCATAATTAGGTTTACCTGCTTTCTTTCAATACATGTCATTTACCATGCTTTCTAGCTAATTTAGTCTAGGTTGTGTTGGATTGAACTCACCTATGGGTTAATGTGTTGCTTTGCTTTGGTGATGGAGTTTACGAGTTTATTTCGAGTGGGTTGTCCTAGTTATTATGCCTAGGAGATTTAATGGGGTATATCATGTATGCTCCGTATTTACGACCTTGCGTGTATAAATTTGGGGTATTTGTTGACGAGAAAATTTTATTAGACTTTTATGCGAATTTAGGGGTGTGACAACTATGGGTTTAATTAACTGTCGAAACGAGATGCAGTCTTAATAACTCGTCGACCCATGTAACCATTTTATACTAATTAACTCTATGTGAGGGATATTCGACGCAACCTATAGTTTTATTCGGTTTGTTAATTTTAGTTTAAATACACTCACCTAGTTCAATCTTTCCCTTTTTGCATCTTTTCCTTTTCGTTTATATTATCTTTTACACTATTATTTTAGCACTATTAAATCGAATAAATTCTAGCATCTCATCTCTGTGGATTTTCAATACCCGGACTGGTCTCTATACTCCCTTAAAAGAGTGTAGTCATGATTTAGGTTTTTGTATTAAGGCGGTGAACATAAAACAATGATAGACGTTTGACACGCGCTACTTTTCACCCTTAATCAAATTGCACCATTGCCAGGGATGAGTTTGTTTTAGAATTTATTGTATTTATTATTTCGTAATATATTCTTTCTATTTGTACTTTTTTTCCTAACATTTTTTTAGGACTTATGCATTTGAGCGCTAAGAAAAACTTAATTTTTTCGCGGGCGCATCTATTTTGTGGAATTAGCCACTTCGAGTCATCTTTGGGGTAAGCATGTCTTATTCCAATCCTTTCGGTAATCGTTATGATAATTGTCAAAATCCTCATACTCCTATGACTTTTGTTCAATACTTAGAATCCCAAAAAATTGCAAATTCAAAAATGACTTTGGGCGAGTATTACAAAAGTCAAGCTTTGGAGTGCGTGTATTTTGAGGAGGAGGAGGATAACGATTTTGGGCCTCTAACTCCTTGTAATACTAATTTTGAAAAAAATTGTAATACTTTTCAAAATACTTATAATAATGAGTTTGAGTTTAGTCCCGATGGTAATTTTCAAAGTCCTCATTTTCAAGAATTCGTACCTTGGCCTATGACTTTCGGTGCGGGTTTGCGCAAGCTTAAAAATGAGAAAATTGAAAATCGTTATCGGGGAGAAAATTGTTAGTGGGAGAATGAATTGGATTTATTATTTGAATCCGACGATGATTTTTCTTCCGATACTTTTGAAGTCGATGAATGTTTTATACCAAAAGAGGACTTTGTGCCTACTTTAGAACAAACAATTGTTGACTTTGCCCATAGCACAATAGATATTTAAAGTGAGGATGAAATGGAAGTAATATCCATATGCAATGAAATGATTTATTCTTTGGCCCCTAAAGAAAAAAATTTCATTGAAATGATCTTATTTCCTTCGAAACTCAATCTTCAAGTGATAGTGACTCATCTCTTGAGTTTGAATTTCTTTCCTCCCCCTTTTTATTCTCTATTATCACACCGTCATAAGTACCCGATGAATCAGTTCTATTAAGACATAAATTTCCAATTGAGTCCTTTGTAGTTTTGGCTCAATTCTGAACAAAAACATTTGTGTCATAGGATAGAGTTCATATTAATCAATTCAAGCCTATGACGTCTTTGTTGAAGACGCAACGGTCAAGTGGATAAAGCTTCATCAAATGCCGAGTTTATGTGCCTCGTTTCTACGTCTTCAATAGTGGTTCCATGCTCCCAAGGTATGAATGGATTTTCTATATATATAGGAGCTTGGAACAAATTTGTGGGGTGTTAGGTTTTAAAACTGTGTTTTGTTTTCAGAAAGTTTTCTATTAAAATTTTTTATATATAATATATAAAGTTTCAGGGCTAAAAATGAAATTTTTGGAACTTTCTGTAAGTTCATTGAAAGTGTCGTTCGAACGAGATTCTCATTCGAACGAAGCTGCCAACGAGTTCCCATAATTGGCCACTGGAACTTCGTTCAAAATGTCGTTCGAATGAGATGTCTGTTGGAACGAGATTTCCAATGAGATTTCTGACGAGTTCACACTGGAACTTCGTTAGAAGCCTCATTCGAACGAGACTCCGTTCGAACGAAAATCTCGTTCGAACGATATTCCAGGTGGGAAAATTTTATGGCAGTTTTTAGAAGTTTTTACCAATGTTTCCCACTTACTTACTCCACTAATTCTTTTACAGATATTAATAGTGCGGGAACCAAACTTTTTGGTTTAACTTTTTCATCATTCTACATCTCCTAGAGAGACTTTTGAGAGTAAATTCTTCCTAAGAAAAAATTCAAGTTTAAGTGTTGTTGATTTTCAAGAGAAATATATTATAAACTTTAGTTTTACACCCATATTGCTTCTTCCAAGTTCATATATACATATACTTTTCTTGGAGAATTTTGGCACCGGTTTATCTCTACCGTTTGAAGAAGAAGTTTGGGTTATCTTCTTAATCCCTCAAAGAAGAAGAATTGTTTAGCTGCGGCTTTCTCACATGGTGAGAGGCACCATGTGTGGTTGATGGTGTGCCTATTGTCCGATCGGTGGTTCCGAGATCGTGGAGGAGCTCCATGGTTATCCGCTAGGCAGAGGTGGTTACAAGAAGATGCGTCAAGGCTTGAGTCTAGGGCCATCCGAGGTTGTTTCCCGTTGTGGGTTTTTCCTCGTACATTGTGGCATAGTGGGTTAATTGTTTATTGTATCTTTTGCATAATCACCTAGAATGCATACTTAGGTAAAAAGATTTAATTGGTCTAATTTAATCTCTACACGTTTAATTTGGTGCAAATTAGTTTAATTCAAGTCATTTAATTTAATTGATAAAATTGTTTTGGCCTAACTTGATATAAGTGAAAAATATGTCTTAAATAAATTCTAAAATTTGGGGGCCTCGCATTCCAATAATTGGTATCAGAGCCAAAGCGATAAACTATTACGTTAAGATCCTTTAAATAATTTTTGGCTAAAATGGAATTTTCCCAATTTTCCAAATTTCCTATTTTTGATGGTTCTAATTACGTGTATTGGAAAGCGCATATAAAATCGGCACTAAAATCTATCGACGAGAGGGTTTGGCCATCGGTAGTTAACGAGTGGTCTCCACCAACTCATTTAGTAGATAATGAACGTGTTCCCAAACTGGTCGATAGATGGAGTGAGGGTGAATTTAAACTTTCTAACTTTAATTCCCGAGGTTTAAATGCCTTGTTTAGCGCTGTCACACCGGATGAATTCCGACGTATTATGACGTGTGTGATCGCTAAAGAAGCGTGGGATATTTTACAACTCACTCATGAAGGTACAAGTGTCGTTAAAGCTTCGAAACTCCAAAACCTCACCACTCAATTTGAAACTATCAAAATTAATGAAAAAGAAACCTTTGATGAATTTTATGCTAGACTTTCCGATATTGTTAATTCATCATTTAATTTGGGAGAGAAAATACCCGACAACCGAGTAGTAAAGAAAATTTGAAGGTCCCTTCCCGGTAGATTTATTCCAAAAGTAACCGTTTTAAATTCTTTACCAACTTTAGCCTCTATGAAATTAGAAGAGCTCGTAGGTGATTTACAAACCTATGAACTAGACATGTTTCCCTCTAAAACTGAAAAGAAAATAGAAAAGGGCGTTTCTTTAAAAGCCAAAAAAGAGGTAAAACAAGTAGTAGAGAGCGAGAGTGAAAGTGACTCAGAAGACATGGCCTTGTTTGCTCGAAAATTTAGAAAATTTCTTAAATTTAACAAAGATAAATTTAAAAATGATTTTAAGAAATTTGAAACTTCTATGTATGACAAAGACGAAAGGATCCCTAAATCTTCTAACGAAACTTTAAATAGGGACAGTCAAATAGGTGTTTTGGTTGTGAGGGTTATGGCCATAGGTCTTCTGAGTGCCCCACTAAACTAAGGAGAGAGGGTAAACGATCCATTTCATATAATACGACCCTTAGTGATAGTGATAAGGAAGAGGAACCCAATTCCCCCACTAAGCCCAACTTTATGGCTTTTATGGCTAGTCATGTGAGTGATAGTTAAAACTCAGCTATAGATGAAAATTTAACACATTACACTTCCAACGTCATTGTTTATGATTCCCTTATTTTTATGATAGTGAGAGTGGAGAAGAAAGAGAGAGTGAAAATGAAGAAGAGGTTAATGTGAGTGAACTTCAAAATGCTTTTCAAGAATTATATGAAGAATCAATTAAATTAAAAAGAGCTAATTTGAAGTTGGAATCTAGTTTAAAAGAGCGTGTCAAGGTCATTGATGTTAGTATGTTGGTAGAAGACCTTAGGACACGTGAGAGGACTCTTCGAGAGAAGCTTGAATATGTAGAAGATAGCCTTAGAGGTTTAATGGAATCCTTGAAAAAGGAGCTTCTCGAGTTCGAAGAGAGAAATGTTTTATCAGAGTCTAACATACTAGAATTAGAAAATAAATTAAAAGATTCTAGTAATGTCAAATTTGATTTGGAGTGTCGTTCGAAAAAATTAGATAAAATATTAGGAACGGTCCAAATTAAAAATGACACTTGTGGTTTAGGCTTCAATACTTGTAATGAATCTATCCATAAATCCAAAACCAATGTTTTAGGAGAATCTACTTGGAAAACCTTTAGAGATCATTCCTTAGGTACCAAATTTCGACGTAATTTTACTTGTACACATTATGGTAAAAAAGGTCATCTTAGGAAATTTTGTTTTGATCTTAAACGAATTACTAGAAAATCCTAACGTAAAGCAACCAAGGTAGTTAAAATTTCTACACCCCAAGATAATCACTCTTCATTAATTTGGGTTAGGAAATCCGACTTGGTTGCCATACAAGATAGGATTTTTGATTCTCATTTACTTTCACATGCCTCCTCCCTCGCAAAATCAAAAGGTTGAATGCGTTAGTTTTATTTGCATACATTATCTTTTGTATTTCATGCTATATTCACATGCTAATTATATGCTTGTTTAATCATTTTCTAGTCTATACTCCATGCTTTATCACATGCTAGAATTATGATTGTTGTTTATCTTTTGTATTATATTCCTTTCATTTTTGTTTGCATTAAATGAAAAATACAAAAATATTTTGTTTCTCATTTGGGTTTTTATTTCTTGATAATTTAAGCTTAATGAAAAATTCAAATGATTTCCGTTTGTCTTTTGAGTATATATTTTTATTTTTGGTTAAAAATTTCAAAAACTCAAAAAGATTTTTTTTTGTGTATTTTAGTTTGACACGCTTTATGTCGCATATACTTGTGCTTGAATCCCATCTTTTATGCTCCCATGTGGCTAGAACTTTTGGTTTAGATTGTCAATCCTTATTACGTTCTTTACCATGCTTACATGGAGTACTTGGATTTTGTGTTGATATAATGGATTCTATTTTTATATGCCTCAATTCACACAAGAACGAGCTCTTTTGAAATTTAACTTCATATGTTATATTTGAGCTTTGTGAGGTGTTCTCCTACCAATCTTGTCGTCTACATATTTGTGACCTAGGAGGACTAGTGCATGTCAAAATCCGTTGCACGTGAGATTTGTGTGAACATAAAACATGATAAATATAAATGTGCACGGGGAAGGGCTCTGAAAGGACTTAGTTTCCTTTGCAAATAGTAAGCCACTGTTTGTTTGAACCTAAAAGAAATACGTGGTCCAAGCCCGAAAAAATAGAAAATATGGCATTAAAAAGAAGATACTTGCGAATGCCTATGTTTGATTGATATATTAATTCAAAATAAATATAGATATATGCTTATTGAGGAAGATTGGATGGTATATCAACGGTTTGCACAATGTTCGTTTATCCTAGTTGCGTTTTCAATGTCATGACTCTATTGGTTTGTAGAATCATCAACATGCTAGGTTTGTATGCATTGTGTATGTTTGTTCATTGAGTTCAATCTATATTGTCACATGAGGTTATATTCAAATGTGATAAAGTTTGCAATCAATTGAGAACTCCGTAAACATGTTTTAAGTGATTGGGTCTAAATTTAATTGTTACTTGTTCACACCCCAACACTTCTGTTTCCATATGACACATTTTTGCCATACGAGTGTGAAAAGCTTATCTTATTTTGTGTCATTTATATTTTTATATCTATATGTGTGTACTTATGCTTAGTTTGTATCTCTTATGTATACATATATGTGATATTTTTTTATGTCTTTTCCATGTTTAACCAGTCCATTTATGCTTCAATTCATAATTGGTACCTTGTTTGTTGCGTAGTTTGTTTGATATCGCATGCTTAGAATTTTACTTGTCACATTGGTATCATTTGTTGTCGCATCATAGTTGGTATTCATTTTTCTGGATTAGTTATGTTTTTTGTTGCCCATATGCTTTCATGTTTTTATCACTTTATGCATCATGTTTAAATTTGTTTTATCCTATGTCTATTCCTGAACAAAAAGGGGGAGAAATGGTATCTAAACCTATTATTATCGTATCTTAGTTTTGGGGAGATTTATCTTAGGGGGAGATGTCTTTCTAAGTTTATCATTGTTGATAAAGGGAGAGAATTAATTTCGGGGGAGTACATATTTTACTTGCATTAAATATTTACTCGCATTAAATATTTTGATATTCCCTATGCGTGTAATGAGTTTGCTTAAGTGTGCAAGAATTATATTATAAGTGGCACCTTTCACCGGCAAAGATTATGATCCTTGGGTTGTTTGAGTCAAGCATTGTAATTTTATTTTGGGTGGGAAATTTTTGTCTATCTAGTAGAGCTTGATGGCCCTTTAGGATTTTTTGTTATTTTTTGTCCCGAAATAGCCAAAGGGGGAGATTTGTTAGGACACAAATTTCCAATTGAGTCCTTTGTAGTTTTGGCTCAATTCATAAACAAAAATGTTTGTGTTATAGGATAGAGTTCATATTCATCCATTCAAGACTATGATGTGTTTGTTGAAGACGTAGCGATCAAGTGGATAAAGCTTCATCAAATGCCGAGTTTATGTGCCTCGTTTCAACGTCATCAATAGTGGTTCCATGCTCCCAAGGTATGAATGCATTTTTTATATATATAGGAGCTTGGAACAAGTTTATTGGGTGTTAGGTTTTAAAACTGTGTTTTGTTTTCAAAATGTTTTCTATTAAAAACTTTTATATATAGTATATAAAGTTTCTGGGCTAAAAATGAAATTTTTGGAACTTTCTGTAAGTTCGTTCAAAGTGTCGTTCGAACGAGATTATCATTCGAACCACAAGTCGTTCGAACGAAGCTGCCAACGAGTTCCCGTAATTAGCCACTGGAACTTCGTTCGAAAGGTCGTTCGAATGAGATGGCTGTTCGAACGATATTTCCAATGACATTTCTAACGAGTTCACACTGGAACTTTGTTAGAAGCCTCGTTCGAACGAGATTTCGTTCGAATGAAAATCTCGTTCGAACGAGATTTCAGGCGGGAAAATTTTATGGTAAGTTTTAGCAGTTTTTACCAATGTTTCCCACTTCCTTACCCCACTAATTTTTTACAGATCTTAATAGTGAGGGAACCAACCTTTTTGGTTTAACTTTTTCATCATTCTACATCTCCTAGAGAGAGTTTTGAGAGTAAATTCTTTCTATGAAAAAGTTCAAGTTTAAGTGTTGTTGATTTTCAAGAGAAGTTTATTATACACTTTAGTTTTACACCCATATTTGTTTCTTCCAAGTTCATATATACATATACTTTGCTTGGAGCATTTTGGCACCGGTTTATCTCTACCGTTTGAAGAAGAAGTTTGGGTTATCTTCTTAATCCCTCGAAGAAGAAGAAGTGTTTAACTGCGGCTTTCTCACATGGTGATAGGCACCATGTGTGGTTGATGGTGTACCCGTTGTCCGATCGGTGGTTCCGAGATCGCGGTGGAGCTCCGTGGTTATCCTCTAGGCAGAGGTGGTTACAAGAAGATGCGTTAAGGCTTGAGAGGGTTCGAGTTGAGGAATTAAGTCATGTGTCTTGTAAATGTAAATTTCGTACTTAGTGGATTTGAGGCTAGGGACGCCCGAGGTTGTTTCCTGTTGTGGGTTTTTCCTCGTACATCGCGGCGTAGTTGATTAATTATTTATTATATCTTTTGCACAATCGCCTAGAACACATGCTTAGGTAAAAAGATAAAATTGGTTTAATTTAATCTCTACACGTTTAATTTGGTGCAAATTGGTTTAATTCAAGTCATTTAATTTAATTGATAAAATTGGTTTGGCCTAACTTGATATAAGTGAAAAATATGACTTAGGCAAAATTCTAAAATTTGGGAGCCTCGCATTCCAACAATTGGTATCAAAGCCAAAGTGATAGACTATTTCGTTAAGATCCTTTAAATAATTTTTGGCTAAAATGGAATTTTCCCCATTTTCAAAATTTCCTATTTTTGATGGTTCTAATTACGTGTATTGGAATGCGCGTATGAAATCGGCACTAAAATCTATCGACTAAAGGGTTTGGTTATCGGTAGTTAACGGGTGGTCTCCACCAACTTATTTAGTAGATAATGAACGTTTTCCCAAACCGACCAATAGATTGAGTGGGGGTGAATTTAAACTTTCTGACTTTAATTCCCGAGGTTTAAATGCCTTGTTTAGCGCTGTCACACTGGATGAATTCTGACATATTATGATGTGTGAGACCACTAAAGAACCGTGGGATATTTTACAACTCACTCATGAAGGTACAAGTGCCATTAAAGCTTAGAAACTCAAAAACCTCACCACTCAGTTTGAAACTATCAAAATTAATGAAAAAGAAACCTTTAATGAATTTTATGCTAAACTTTTTGATATTGTTAATTCATCTTTTAATTTGGGAGAGAAAATACCCGAAAACTGAGTAGTAAAGAAAATTTTAAGGTCCCTTCCCGATAAATTTATTCCAAAAGTGACCATTTTATATTCTTTACCAACTTTAGACTCTATGAAATTAGAAGAGCTCGTAGGCAATTTACAAACCTATGAACTAGACATGTTTCCCTCTAAAGTTGAAAAGAAAATAGAAAAGGGTGTTGCTTTAAAAGCCCGAAAAGAGGTCAAACAAGTAGTAGAGAGCGAGAGTAAAAGTGACTCAGAAGACATGGCCTTGTTTGCTCGAAAATTTAGAAAATTTCTTAAATTTAACAAAGATAAATTTAAAAATGATTTTAAGAAATTTGAAACTTTGAAGTATGACAAAGCCGAAAGGATCCCTAAATCTTCTAACGAAAATTTAAATGGGGACGAGTCAAATAGGTGTTTTAGTTGTAAGGGTTATGTCCATAGGGCTTCTGAGTGCCCCACTAAATTAAGGAGAGAGGGTAAGCAACCCATTTCATATAATGTGACCCTTAGTGATAGTGATAAGGAAGAGGGACCCGATTCCCTCACTAAGCCCAACTTTGTGGCTTTTATGGCTAGTCATGTGAGTGATAGTGAGAACTCATCTATAGATGAAAATTTAACACATGACATTTCCTAGGTCATAGTTTATGATTCCCTTATTTTTTATGATAGTGAGAGTGGAGAAGAAAGAGAGAGTGAAAATGAAGAAGAGGTTAATGTGAGTGAACTTCAAAATGCTTTTCAAGAATTATATGAAGAATCAATTAAATTAAAAAGAGCTAATTTGAAGTTAGAAGCTAGTTTAAAAGAGCATGTCAAGGTCATTGATGATAGTATGTTGGTAAAAGACCTTAGGACACGTGAGAGGACTCTTCGAGAGAAGATTGAATATGTAAAAGGCGAGAGAGATAGCCTTAGAGGTTTAATGTAATCCTTGAAAAAGGAGCTTCTCGAGTTCGAAGAGGGAAATGTTTTATTAGAGTCTAACATCCTAGAATTAGAAAATAAATTAAAAGACTCTAGTAATGTCAAATTTGATTTGGAGTGTCGTCCGGAAAAATTAGATAAAATATTAAGAACAGTCCAAATTAAAAATGACACTTGTGGTTTAGGCTTCAATACTTGTAATGAATCTATTCATAAAGCAAAAACCAATGTTTTAGGAGAATCTACTAGGAAATCCTTTAGAGATCATTCCTTAGGTACCAAATTTCGACGTAATTTTACTTGTACACATTGTGGTCGAAAAGGTCATCTTAGGGAATTTTGTTTTGATCTTAAACGAATTCCTAGAAAATCCCAACATAAAGCAACCAAGGTAGTTAAAATTCCTACACCCCAAGATAATCATTTTTTATTTATTTGGGTTAGGAAATCCGACTTGGTTGCCTTACAAGATAGGATTTTTTATTCTCATTAACTTTCACATGCTCCCTCCCTTGAAAAATTAAAAGGTTGAACGTGTTAGTTTTATTTGCATACATTAGCTTTTGTATTTCATGCTATATTCACATGCTAATTATATGCTTGTTTAATCATTTTCTAGTTTATACTCCATGCTTTATCACATGCTAGAATTATGATTGTTGTTTATCTTTTGTATTATATTCCTTTCATTTTTGTTTGCATTAAATGAAAAATACAAAAAGATTTTTGTTTCTCATTTGGGTTTTTATTTCTTGATAATTTAAGCTTAATGAAAAATTCAAATGATTTTTGTTTGTCTTTTGAGTATATATTTTTATTTTTGGTTAAAATTTTCAAAAACTCAAAAAGTTTTTTTTTTTTTTGTGTATTTTGACACACTTTATGTGGCATATAATTGTGCATGAATCCCATCTTTTATGCTCCCATGTGGCTAGAACTTTGCTTTAGATTGTCAATCCTTATTATGTTCTTTACCATGCTTATATGGAGTAGTTGGATTTTGTGTTGATATTATGGATTCTATTTTTATATGCCTCAATTCACACAAGCACGGGCTCTTTTAAAATTTAACTCCATATGTTATATTTGAGCTTTGTGAGGTGTTCTCCTTCCAATCTTTTCATCTACATATTTGTGACCTAGGAGGACTAGTGCATGTAAAAATTCGTTGCACGTGAGATTTGTGTGAACATAAAATATGATAAATATAAATGTGCACGGGGAAGGGCTCCGAAAGGACTTAATTTCCTTTGCGAATAGTAAGCCACCGTTTGTTTGGACGTAAAAGAAATACGTGGTCCAAGGCCTAAAAATAGAAAATATGGAATTAAAAAGAAAATAATTTCCAAGGCCTATATGTTATTGATATATTCATTCAAAATAAATATAGATATATGTTTATTGAGGGAGATTGGATGGTATATCAACGGTTTGCACAATGTCCGTTTATCCTAGTTGCGTTTCCAATGTCATGACTCTATTGGTTTGTAGAATCATCAACATGCTAGTCTTGTATGCATTGTTTATGTTTGTTCATTGAGTTCAATCTATATTGTCACATGAGGTTATATTCAAATGTGATGAAGCTTGCAATAAATTGAGAACTCCGTGAACATGTTTTAAGTAATTGGGTCTAAATTTAATTGTTACTTGTTCACACCCTAACACTTCTGTTTCCATATGACACATTTTTGTCGTACGGGTGTGAAAAGCTTGTCTTATTTTGTGTCATTTGTGTGTTTATATCTATATGTGTGTACTTATGCTTAGTTTGTATCTCTTATGTATACATATATGTGATATTTTTTTATGTCTTTTCCATGTTTAACCAGTCCATTTATGCTTCAATTCATAATTGGTACCTTGTTTGTTGCGTAGTTTGTTTGATATCACATGCTTAGAATTTTACTTGTCACATTGGTATCATTTGTTGTCGCATCATAGTTGGTATTCATTTTTCTGGATTAGTTATGTTTTTTGTTGCCCATATGCTTTCATGTTTTTATCACTTTATGCATCATGTTTAAATTTGTTTTATCCTATGTCTATTACTGAACAAAAAGGGGCGAAATGATAGGGGGAGAAATGGTATCTAAACCTATTATTATCGTATCTTAGTTTGGGAGAGATTTATCTTAGGGGGAGACGTCTTTCTGATAAATGTAGGGAATTTATTTCGGGGGATTACATATTTTACTTGCATTAAATATTTACTTACCTTAAATATTTTGATATTACCTATGCGTGTAATGAGTTTGTTAAGTGTGCAGGAATTATATTATAAGCGGCACCTTTTACTGGCAAAGAATGTGAACCTTGGGTTGTTTGAGTCAAGAATTGTAAATTTATTTTGGGCGGGACATTTTTGTTTGTCTAGTAGAGTTTGACGGCCCATTAGGATTTTTGGTTGGTTTTTGTCCCAGAATAGCCAAAGGGGGAGATTTGTTAGGACACAAATTTCCAATTGAGTCCTTTATAGTTTTGGCTCAATTTTGAACAAAAACGTTTGTGTCATAGGATAGAGTTCATATTGATCGATTCAAGCCTATGACATGTTTGTTGAAGATGTAGCGGTCAAGTGGATAAAGCTTCATCAAATGCCGATTTTATGTTCCTCGTTTCCATGTCATCAATAGTGGTTCCATGCTCCCAAGGTATGAATGCATTATATATATATATATATAGAGGTGCTTGGAACAAGTTTATTGGGTGTTAGGTTTTAAAACTGTGTTTTGTTTTTAGAAAGTTTTCGATTAAAAACTTTTAGATATAGTATATAAAGTTTCTGGGCTAAAACTGAAATTTTTGGAACTTTCCGTAAGTTCGTTCAAAGTGTCGTTCGAACGAGATTGTCGTTCGAACCATAAGTCGTTCGAACGAAGCTACCAACGAGTTCCCATAATTGGCCACTAGAACTTCGTTCGAAATGTCGTTCGAACGAGATGGTTGTTCGAACTAGATTTCCAACGAGATTTGTAACGAGTTCACACTGGAACTTCGTTAGAAGCCTCGTTCGAACGAGATTTCAGGCGGGAAAATTTTATGCCAGTTTTTAGAAGTTTTTACCAATGTTTCCCGCTTCCTTACCCCACTAATTATTGACACATCTTAATACTGCGGAAACCAACCTTTTTGGTTTAACTTTTTCATCATTCTACATCTCCTAGAAATAGTTTTGAGAGTAAATTCTTCCTAAGAAAAAGTTCGAGTTTAAGTGTTGTTGATTTTCAAGAGAAATGTATTATACACTTTAGTTTTACACCCATATTTGTTTCTTCCAAGTTCATAAATACATATACTTTTCTTGGAGCATTTTGGCACCGGTTTATCTCTACCGTTTGAAGAAGAAGTTTGGGTTATCTTCTTAATCCCTCAAAGAAGAAGAATTGTTTAGCTGCGGCTTTCTCACATGGTGATATTCACCATGTGTGGTTGACGGTGTACCTATTGTCCGATCGGTGGTTCCGAGATTGCGGTGGAGCTCTGTGGTTATCCGCTAGGCAGTGTGTGACAACTCGCCTACTAAAATAAATAATAGGTGGCCAGTCCAATACTCTAATAATCACAGGAATCATAGATGGTCTATCCTCAGCATCACTGTCGATTAAAATAATAGTACGAGATAACCACCAATCATTTTTGAAAACGGACTATCGAATTAAAAATTTTGCAAGTAGAAGAAAAACACTTAGACAATCCAATTTGTAAAACCGGTGGATATCAAAAATCAACGAGTAACCGAAAGACAATATAATAAATAACCGAATAAGCTGTCGGTTAACAGACCAATACAAATAGTACACCGAGTATTACACTTTAAATATTATAGTATAATAAATGAGTGCAATGCTCGGGCAACACGCCGGAATAAATAACTGAACACATCTAGAGTACAATGGAAAGAAGCGTCTAATACAAATAACCTACAATGCCCGCAATATGTTGTAGCTCCATGACAACTGAAATGGAAATGTAAAAACGGGTGTCCATGCGGTAGAGCACCTGAACGGCCAAGGAGTATATGCAAAAACAAATAAATATTGACGGGTCAGGGCTCGGTTAAATATGATTTCCATGTGACTAAAATGCATGACAGTTAAGTGAGTAATTCTCTCGCAATTAACATAATATTTCTCACCTCTCAATCTAAAAGCACAACCAAGCGCAATATCATGAGATGCTCTAGTTAACCCAAGTACTAAGGACTAAGTTCTCCCCAGTCTCAACACTATGCCCTATTCGTGCGTGGGGTGTCTCGCAAAGCGAAATTCAAACAAGGAACCCCCTCGATACACTACTACTTAGGCAAGGTTGATCGTCGAGATCCATTAGACCCTAAGCACGTAATTAATATATATATGAATGCATATGCATGGGAGGTCACATTTACGATTACTCAAGGAGATACAAAATAAATCCATTCACCATCTAAAGGCACAATTCCTTTTTTCTTTAGGAATTACATATATAGTAAATTCATTTTATCAAATGTTTACCAATTAAATCTCAAATTAACCTTCTTTGCCAACTTTATTTCCTTTCTTCCATCCAGGAAAATACATATTTTAAAAGAAAGTTTTATTATCATAAAAATGCTTTACCTTTATTTCATATTTTCCCATTTTCCTTCTTCCATCCGGAAAATGTATTTAAATGCCCTTTTTATTATCATAAAAATGCTTTTCCAAACCATATGCTTCCATTTCCATTCTTCCATCCGGGAAATGTATCCGAAGCCAATTCATTTTATCATGAATTTCTTTAACAGATCTAAGACCGTCCCTCCGAGTTTAACCACTAGACGCGCCCCTAAATGGCTATCATCTTCCAGGGCCTATCAAACAAGACAACCTGGGAACCTACCAACGTCGGGAAGCGGCCATATGGTTGCGGGAGAGTCATGACCACACCCAGAATCACCTCACAAGTGCAGTAAAATGTATAATCACTCATATGGCCTAGGACTATATCCACCATCCATTCATTATCAATGGGGCATCACCATACGCACGCAACTTCCCTTATGATAATGATTTAGGGAGGCGTGTAATCATAAATTAACATTTATGAAAAACATTACTTTTTTTCCTTTTGAAAACATTCACTTTTACGTTCTCAAAATCATTTGTACTTTGCCATTTAGTACCAAGTTTTAGAATATGTATTTCATTCTCATTAAGTCATATTTTATTAATGACCTAAGACCCGAAGTGCCATTAACATCAAACTAGTCTCCAAAAGTTCATACAATTTCATGAACCATCAAAGTGAGTCTTCATCAATAATAGACTCCCAAAAGTCTCAACATTAACATCTAATCTCCAACTTACTTTTAGGTTAACCTCCTATATCATACGGACATTAACCTACACAAACTAGCCCTCGGGGTAATCCCAATCATCCCATTTTATCCTAGGACATTAGTCTACCCATAACAAACCTCTAGGGACTCTCATTACTTCCCAAAGGAAGGGTCCTAAACCTCTGACCTAAAAGAAAAAGGTCTAAAATCAAACTAGGAAAAGTCTCACAAAAACAGGGCAATCGAATCGATTCGCCCTAGGGCCGAATCAATTCGGCTTGCGAATCGATTCGCCCAAAAAGTGAATCGATTAGGTAAGTAAAACTGACATTCTGCCTCAGCCGAATCGATTCGGCCCCAACCCGAATCGATTCGGTTTAGCCAGACTTGTAACCTTCCCCTTACCCGAATCGATTTGCCCCTAGGGCCGAATCAATTCGGCCCTACAAATTGGCCCAGTTTGGGGCTATGGGTTCAAGAACCCTAAAATTCCCAAAACCTCAAATCTTTGATTTCTTCCAATAGAAACTAAAATTTGTTCCTCCGAATCAATTCTACACAATTTATAACTAATATATATTCCTCAAATCAAGTTAAAACTAAGATTTAAGGCTTTTATCACCAAAATCAACAAATACCTATTTAGGGTTTAAATCACCAAAAACCTAACTATACATGCAAATTATCACATTAAATCAATATCTACAATGTAAGAAACTTGCCTCGAGGTTGCAGTCTCAGATCCTCCTCCGATGGCAACGATTTTCGGCCTCAAATATCCATTTCTCTTTTTTTCTCCATTTTCTCCCAACTCTCTCTTCTCTCTCTCTCTCTCTTGGCTTCTCTCATAAGATTGAGAAAATAAAAGGGGTGGGGAGACTTATACGGGTCTTAAAACATAATTCCCTTCTTTTAATTTCTAATACACCATTAAAATGACTCGTATCCACATAAATGAGTCATAACGCGTCAAAAGTGCCCAAAACTAAAAAATACAACTTGGCACTTATTTTAACTATCTCGACTATTTTAAAAACCACCGCACCCCCCTATTTTGACATTCGGAATAAAGTGAACTATTTTTGTTTTCAAATTTCAATTTAATTTTATTAATTATACTACAATTTAAATATGAGTCATAACCATCGTTTTACATATAACGACGCAATAAAACACAGAATAATGTTATTTACCTTCTCATAACGATAAATAGACAAAACATAGTAAATATTACCCCTTAATATCACGGGAAATAATATTTACTCCAACATCCCCTATTTTATAAAATTAGACCATCGGGCAAAATAATATAAAATAGCTGCTCAAAAGCCTGGATTGTTACATACTCCCCCCCCCCCTAGAAGGGAATTTCGCCCTCAAAATTCAGCGTATCGTATCACCATATAAAGGTATACCATAATAAATTATCGTTCTATCGTTCTTAACAAACCCCTCGGCAGTGCGGCGTCCTCAATTGGACTTGGTCTAAGATCATCACTATTCGATCTCAGTCCACATTCCTCGTGCGCTAACATAGCACCGAATTGTTCCTCATGAATTATCGATCTCACCTTTCTACTACAGAAGGAGATACCTACACATCTCGGCACAAGTTGCCTTTCTACCCGAATCACGTTATACCCTAGCCAGGGAATAACCACTCTAACTTATAACCGCTCACCCCAACACTACTTACTTCTATTCGCATTGGCAGGGACCTTAAAAGTATGCAGCTTAATGAGCTCAATCCTTAATGAAATATTCCCGGACAACTCCAAGTCCAAGAAATATACTATCCGCTGGTTCCATCCAATGGACAGGCAAATTACTCAGCGAGCTACACTAGGCCACACACATGGCACCATACTTATAGAAAACGATTTGAACTATTGTACGGAAGTTCTATCCATAAAATCTACTACCCCCATCCTTCCTCTTTCCACCACTAGTCTCTTCACACTAGTAGGTGAATTGGTCAATCACGGACATGAACGCTACTACTATAGCATCCCCTCGGTTAAGCTCCTTCTGCTTGGTATTCCATGCCTCAACTAATCTTTTCGACGGTTTTCTACTCGGCGCATCTACTACTCCCATTCGCATTTCCGTAGCGAAAGGGGATATCCAATTAATAGTCCTTTACGAATACCAACTTGTTGCTCGTAAAAAGACTAATTTCCTTCCCAGGAAGTAGCGCTTCTATTTGTTTAGGGCGAATACTACCACAATGAGCTCTACATCATGCGGGGGATAATACTCCTCACGAGGTTTAAGTCTGTGAGACGCATAAATAATGGGTCCATGCTCCTGTATTATTACTTCACGTTCCTGGCCAAGACTTGTTCGTTAAATTCACTCTCGATCTTAACAACACGAGTGCAGGAGTAAAAGTCATCTCATACTTCAACTCCTCCAAAAGTTAGGTTACCAACGTAACGCTCTATCTAAGAGAGGACCCTCTATCTATGGACTGATGTTCCGAATCACTCGAGATCCTATACCTCTTCATTCTAGGGACCTAATCCCACTTAAAGTTAACCCACAAACTTATTGTGGTCAACTCCCTACCACCTTCCTAAAACAATATCGCATGCCCTAAGGGCCTTATATCCTAATAATCCTAAAGTCGATATATATTCTATCTAAGTCGTATAATTATAATACTAATTATATCCCTAGTGTCCAAGACCTTTCCCGACTTCCTACATTCGCTCGGGTTCATGTGTGGGATGTCTCACAGAAGAGAAATCCAAATAAGGAACCCTCCCATTACACTACTACCTTGCATCAAGAAGTAACGGTCTAAGACACATGATCGTGACCTCTAAAATTCCTAACTCATAACCCTACTAATGCACTCTATTTCTATGTCTTACCATATCAAATTAACTGAGGCATTTACTTTCAGTAAGATGCCACCAATGCTTTATCCCAATACACACACATACATCTTTATAAATGGCCTTCTCATTAAGGCACAACCATAAGTCTCTATTTGACTTTCTTATCTTAGTCTTCCCCACATCGATCAGAGGAAAAACTATTACAGTACTCATATATCGCACATCAACTTAGCCCTCTAATCACTCAATTACGTGATTCTCGGCTAAACCTTTCCAATCCATCATCTCAACCATAAAAATAAAGAAAAGAAAAAAAAATATAGCATCTCTCCACTCCCAACGTCGTTAAGGTTCATGCGCGGAGTGTCTCACAAAGCGAAATCCAAACAAGGAACCCCTCCGACACAATCCCCTTAACTTGTTGTTCGTGGAGATAAGGCAACATCATACACAAGCAAAATAAGTAAGAAATCACATAAAACAAACAAAACAAGAAATGAAAACTACCTACATACCGTAAACCAACTCTATAAAGTCTCAACCTGTATCCAGGAGAGATATTATAGAACAATTAGTCCTTCTCTATAACTAGAAATAGGATAGAATCGCGATTCATTCGCTTGCCATCGCCCCATCCAATCCGTGGATAATTCCGCCCGTATAACACATATAATACGAGTGGCACATAACACACATATATATATATATAAATTACCAACACCTGATTCATAACGAGTGAGGAAAATATAGAACTTCCCTTATACGGAAGCCATATAAATACACCCATAGTGCCATAACTCAATATACACACCCGAATCTAGGGTAAATACCATACTACTCCATCTTATCATAAGGAATACTCCACCCTCACCTAAGGTGGAAATTCTCGCCAACATACTTGTCAATCTCTGACCATTTCTAATGGTTCCAAGACACATTATTCTAGTCTTATCCGAACCAAACTACTTCCATCAATGCCCCAACTAGGCATCCCATCCTTGCCGGTTATCTTCAATCGACAAGATCAAAATGAGTAGTTCCCTTAACTTCCTTAGCAAAGAGAACATTCTACTAGCCTCCTGGGCCTTAGTTCATTGAGTCTTCCCCGGGTGGAGGTCCACCAATGGGGACTCATGAACCTACTCATCTAGAAGTGTTAGCAACACTTACTTGTGAGCCTATCGTTTCCATTGAAAGGATCTCTCTCTTCCTTGTACCAACCTTATTTCGGTGCACATCTTCCTTAACCGTAACACCCTTTATTCACTGTCGGCCTCTGACCGAACCTCACGTGAATACTTAAGAATCTACTTTCTTATCATCCCTGGTATCCTAGAGAAACTCGTTGTTGAAAATGTCTGCCGGGTTTCTCTATGGGCAACACTTCTTGCCTCACCAAAATATAGCGACTACCATTTCCGCCACTTCAACCTTACTCCTATGGGTGAAGGATTTCCCTCCAATCTTTGCACATTGGCACTTCAATACCCCTCTCTAGGACAAGACTCTTGGGCCTTTGTTCTCATCGAATGAGATTACACTTCCTACATCCGACTGAACTTCAACATGTGGTCCTCGTCAAGGACCCCTCAACTCCAACTTAATGTAGCTTGGAATCCCAAGCTTAGTGCCACTCTCTACTGGAAGCGGTACTTGGAAAACTATATCTATTGTACTTAGTAGTCGCGGTAGCAATATAAGATAATACTACGAAGGGAGCGACCTTTAAAGCGGACCTCATCCCCGACTACCACTTATAGCTCATAGTAATACCACCACATGACGCCTTCACAACGGCCTTCCTTGACGCCCTTCATCTGATGACTTACAAGACTCTCACGAACGAATACAATATTTTTGGGGTTCTCGTATCATAGCAGGAGAACGAAATCTCACAAGAGAAATCAACTATCTTAAGCCTAAGGCTCTATATCAATTCAAAAGTAACGCTGAAAGCGAAATACGTCCGCACAGATTCCTAAGGACTCTAGAACCTAATACTCTGATACCATCTGTGACAACCCGCCTACTAAAATAATAGGTGGCCAGCCCAATACTCTAATAATCACAAGAATCATAGATGATCCGTCCTCAGCATCATTGTCGATTAAAATAATAGTACGAGATAACCACCAATCATTTTAGAAAATGGACTGTCAAATCAAAATTTTTGCAAGTACAAGAAAAACACTTAGACAATCCAATTTGCAAAAATGGTGGATATAAAAAATCAATGAGTAACGGAAAGACAATATAATAAATAACCGAATAAGCTTTCGGTTAACAGACCAATACAAATAGTTACACCGAGTATTACACTTAAAATATTACAGTATAATAAATGCGTGAAATGCTTGGGGAACACGCCGGAATAAATAACTGAACACAACTAGTGTACAATGGAAAGAAGGATCTAATACAAATAACCTACAACGCCCGCAATATGCTGTAGCTCCATGACAACTGGAATGGAAATGTAAAAACGGGTGTCCATGAGGTAGAGCACCTGAACGAACAAGGAGTATATGCAAAAATAAAGAAATATAGACGGGTCAGGGCCCGATTAGATATGATTCCCATGTGACTAAAATGCATGACAGTTATGTGCATAATTCTCTCGCAATTAACATAATATTTATCACCTCTCAATCTAAAAGCACAACCTAGCGCAATATCATGAGATGCTCTAGTTAACCAAGTACTGAGGGCTAACTTCTCCCCAGTCTCAACACTATGCCCTATTAGTGCGTGGGGTGTCTCGTAAAGAGAAATCCAAACAAGGAACCCCCCACCCCGATACACTACTACTTAGGCAAGGTCGATCGTCGAGATCCATTAGACCCTAAGCAATTAATTAATATATATATGAATGCGAATGAATGGGAGGTAACATCTACGGTTACTCAAGGAGATACAAAATAAATCCATTCACCATCTAAAGGCACAATTCCTATTCTCTTTAAGAATTACATATATGGTAAATTAATTTTATCAAATGTTTACCAATTAAATCTCAAATTAACCTTCTTTACCAATTTTATTTCCTTTCTTCCATCCAGGAAAATACATATTTTAAAAGCAAGTTTTATTATCATAAAAATGCTTTACCTTTATTTCATATTTTCCCATTTTCTTTCTTCCATCCGAAAAATGTATTTAAAAGCCCTTTTTATTATTATAAAAATGCTTTTCCAAACCATATGCTTCCATTTCCCTTATTCCATCTGGGAAATGTATTCGAAGCCAATTCATTTTTATCATGAATTGCTTTAACAAATCTAAGACCGTCCCTCTGAGTTTCCCCACTGGACGCACCCCTAAATGGCTATCATCTTCCAGGTCCTATCAAAAAAGACAACCTGGGAACCTACCTGATATGCCCAAGTACAACCTCGGTCTAGGGATACGTACCTCGGCCGAGATAATGACCGAGACATGGGTTGACCCAATGAGGGGTGAGGGCCCACGATATCATACCTCGGCCAGGCCGACACTACTACATACACCTCTCCAGGGACACTACGCACGTCACACACATCAACAGCATCCTAAAGCACCCGGGAATAGTAACCTCAGCCATCAGTAGGCCGAGAGGACAAGAAGCCCCTTCATCTTCAACACGGCTCCTACCTCGGCTTGGGCCGAGGCTACCAGAGGTATTAATAATCATCAGCACGCGGCATATCCCTACCTCGGCTGGGGCCGAATCAGCATAATGTCTTGGTTGAGATCAGGCCGAGACTCCACATGACATTACAGATTGAACGGACATCAAGCTTTTACAGCTCGGCCTCTCCCAAACCGAGGTCATTCACCAACATGACTGCCGAGCATCTGTTGACATTTGGATAAGGACACCTGGACACAAATCAGTTGCAACAAGATTATTCTCCACATGGGGGAGAATATTTCATTATCATTGCTTACATGTGACCAGGACAGGTGGCATTCCCCCATTGGTGAGGATATCACACACATGCTCACTGCATGCATGGGGGGTACATTACACCCCCTAGGCACTATATATAGGGGTCATCCCCTACCTTGCAAAAGGATCACATTCATGCAACCCTAGCAGAAACCCTGTCAAAATATACAGTAGAGAGAAAGAGCTTGAGGGAATTGTACCCATGGTCATTAGTACCATCTGTCAGTGATATTACTCACACACTCACTGTGGACGTAGGCCAGACAGGCTGAACCACCCATATTCCGGTGTTGATCTCCTCATGTCCTCACCTCCTTCTCTTTTCTTTTTATAGCTGTACTGCCATTGTTATATACATATAGAGCTTGGAAACACCTTTCCTGGTGGTGTTGAAACCCAGCATCATCATTTTGGCGCCGTCTGTGGGAATCGAGAGGCTATCTCTTCCTCTTTTTCTGCTTTACCTCACCGGAGACTCTGGTGGTGAACCAGGAACCACCCCTTGTGTGGAGCTGTTTCACCATTGAAAGAGGACCTTTAAGGTATTAAGCTCACTTGCTGTTCAAGCTCTTTATTATCAACACATGGCACCAGAATTACCACCGCCTCTTCCGCCGCCCAGAGGTGGAGGGGCTAGCTCCAGTCAGGCTCCTCCCCAGTCCGAAATGGCGGAGGTGGCAGCAGCTTTGAAATCTTTAGCTGCAACACAACAAGCCACGAAGGAGCAATTTTCCCAGCTCAGCCAAACCATGATGATGAGGCCACCGGGAGTCTCCCCGGACATGATAACTCCGGCGGAAGTTCAACCCCATCCTGATGCCAGGGGACCACCCCAGGCGCCCATGAAGGACCAACCTGCACCCCAGCGGAGGAGGGACGTTGCTGACCCTAGGCGCTTGCGCCTGGGGAGGCAGGGAAACCCTTGCCCAGAGGACAGGTATGATGACCTAGAAGCTGAGGAGGCCCCGGAAGATTACTGGGAGCCATATGAGGTGTCAGATAACACCGTACGACCCCTTAGGCAGAGCCAAGGATGTGTCGGCCGAAGAAGAGACGAGGCCCAACATAGGGGGTCGGCCTTTAATAGGCAGAGCCAAGGATGTGTCGGCCGTGGAAGAGATGAGGCCCAGCAGAGAGGGTCGGCCTTTAACAGATTGAGCAGAGGGTCGGCCTTCGAGAGGCTAGGCCCAGTCAATGACCTGAGGCAGAGGCTATCGAGGTCAAGGAGCGCGGCAGGCTCTCAAAGAGGGAATAGGCAGGCTCGGCCAGATCAAGGCCGACCCGTGGAGAGAAGATCCAAGGAGTAGGAAGAAGTCAATAGTCAGCGTGTTGTGGCTGGGGAACCCTCTGCCCATCGTAGGGAGGTGGCAGGGGATAACCTCGGCCTAGCTGAAGAGAGAAGACCCTGGAATGACTCAATCCAACATCTCGAGGAGAAGATAGGGGACCTCATAAAGAGCAGGGACCCACTACAGAGGGGCTATTCGGAGGGCTCCCCGTTTGTTTCTAGGATAGTGGGATTCCCAATCCCAGCTAAGTTCAAGCCTCCTACGGTGATGCCTAAGTATGATGGCAGCACTAACCCAGTGCACCATATCGAGATGTATCAGTCGGCGGAAGATATTTACTCGATCCCTGATGAGATGAAGTGTAGGGCCTTCTCAGGGACCTTGACAGGGGCAGCTCATAGTTGGTTCACCTCTCTTCTAAAGAACTCGATTGAAAACTTCAAGGACCTAGAAGAGAAGTTCATCCACAACTTCTGCTTTGGGGTAAGACCTCAGAAGAAGACCACCCACCTCTTGTATGTCAAACAGGCTAAGGGTGAAAGCCTAAGAGACTATATAGCAAGATTTAACAAGGAGAAGTTGGAGGTAGAGGATTACGAAGAAAGCATAGCCATGACCGCCCTGATAGGAGGACTCCAGAAGGGGAAGCTATTGTGGAAGCTGGCAGAAGACCCCCCCAAGTCTATGGCAGAGCTGTTATCCACAGCAGGGAAAGTGATGAATGCGGAAGAGGCAATGGCCGCCAAATATGAGGAGGAGAACCGTGGTAGCACAGGGAGGCCCCAGGGTAAGAAAGAGGGGAAGAAGAGGTCAGCAGATGACAAGTTCGCTCATTACACTCCTCTGACTGTGAGCTGTGAGCACATCCTTAATGAAATCAAGACTGACCGGGCTCTGAGGTGGCCAAAAAAACTGAAGGCCCCACCACATAAGAGGAATAAAAACCTCTGGTGTGAGTTCCATCGGGATCACGGACATATCACAGAAAAATGCTTCGCTCTGAAGGACGAGATCGAGAAGATGCTGAAATCCGGGAAGCTGAGAAAATATGTGGATGGCAAGGCCCCGAAGAGTGGAAGAGAAGACCCTAGAAAGAGAAGAGATGACAAATGTCGCGGCGATGTCCCGACTAGAAGGCATGATGACTCAGAGGGTGATGATGGCGATGACCCGGATCTCCCACCTAAGGATGACAACACCCCAGTGAAGAGGGTAGGAATGATCTCCTTTGGTGTTAGCACCATATGTGGGGGATTCGCGGGAGGTGGCTCTGAGGTAGCCGATAGGAAGGCTCATGTAGCGGAGGCGAAGTCAGTGGTCAAGACTGAGGTTGTGAATCTGACCTCTTCTGATGCAGTACAGAAGAGAAAGAAGGTAGACATGGACACCCTAGTGGTGGGATTCTCCAGACTTGACTTCAAGGGCATCTTAGCCCCCCATGATGACCCTCTGGTCATCACAACAAGGGTGCATGGGTGCGATGTAGGGAGAATCCTCATAGATGGGGGAAGCTCAGCAGATGTGATGTTCTGGCCTTGTTTCAAGAGCTTGGGTCTCAGCAGGGCAAGGCTTGTGCCCTACCATCACCCATTGATAGGCTTCAGTGGTGAGAAGGTGCACCCATTGGGCATGTATGAAATGGATGTACGGATGGGTGATGAGTGCCCTAAGAGGCTGACTAAGAAGATAAACTTTTTTATGATGGACGAAAATGTCTTCTCGGCCTACAACCTCATCATCGGAAGAGTGGCCCTCAAAGAGTTTGAAGCCGTGCCATCAACGGTCCACCAGATGCTAAAATTCCCGACTCCTTATGGGGTAGGGGAAGTCCAAGGGGACCAGACCACGACGCGGGAGTGTTATTTCAACTCGGCCGAAGAGCGAGAGGCCCATAAGAGAGCAACCGCCACTTACAGCATTGACACAGTTAATCCCAGAGATGAAACAAAATTAAATAAGGGCGAGGCCGCGGAAGAGGTAGAATCCATCGTCCTCAATGAGGACGAGACGGAAAAAACCGTCCAGGTCGACAAAGCCCTGGAACAAGGGATCAAAGAAGAGCTGATAAACTTCCTTAAGAGGAGACAGAGCGTCTTCGCGTGGAGTCATGCAGACATGCCTGGCATCGACCCCTGGGATCATGACCCACAAGCTCAATGTGGATAGAGATGCTAGGCCTATTAAATAGAGGCGAAGGATCTACTCCAGAGAGAAGTATGAGGTCATTCGGGAGGAGGTGAAGAAGTTGGAAGAGGCCGAGTTCATAAGGGAGGTTACTTATCCAGAGTGGCTCGCAAATGCAGTCATCGTGCCTAAAGCCAATGGAAAGTGGCGGATGTGTGTAGACTTCACTGACCTGAACAGGTCTTGCCCGAAAGATAGCTATCCCTTGCCTAGGATAGACCAGATGGTGGACGCGACTGCAGGGCACGAGCTCATGAGTTTCATGGATGCTTATTCAGGTTATAACCAAATCTTCATGGATGCAGAAGACTCTGAGAAAACAGCCTTCATCACTGACAAGGGGACGTACTGTTACAAGGTGATGCCCTTTGGTTTGAAAAATGCGGGTGCGACCTATCAACGTCTTGTCAATAAGATGTTCGAGGAGCAGATAGGTAAGACCATGGAGGTATACGTGGATGATATGCTAACGAAGAGCCTGAAAGCATGTACTCACGTAGCGGACCTTGAGAAGACCTTTGATGTCATGGACTCCTACAGGATGAAGCTCAACCCAGCGAAATGTGTCTTCGGGGTAGGAGCCGGGAAGTTCCTGGGGTTCATCGTTAATCAGAGGGGGATTGAAGCAAACCCGGAAAAAATCAAGGCATTACTCGACATGAAGACTCCTAGGAGTATCAAGGATGTTCAGAGACTCACTGGAAGGGTGGCGGCCCTTAACAGGTTTGTTTCCAGAGCCACGGACAAGTGTCTTCCGTTCTTTATAGTTCTGAGAAAGGCCTTGCAGTGGGATGAAGAGTGTGAAAAATCCTTTGATCAATTGAAGTTATACTTGGGGTCTTCCTTGCTGCTGTCCCGGCCTATCGCGGGAGAAAGGTTGTTTGTGTACCTGGCAGTCTCTGAGTCAGCCGTTAGCGCGGCCATCATACGGGAAGAGGATGGGGTCAAGAGACCTGTGTATTTCAATAGTAAGGCCCTTCAAGGGTCTGAACAAAACTATCCCCGCATAGAGAAATTGGCTTATGCCCTGATACACGCCTCTAGGAAGATGAAGCCTTACTTTCAAGCTCACTCCATGACAGTCCTCACCGACTCACCACTGCAGCAGGTCTTGCACAAGCCTGAGAAGTCTGGAAGACTGATGACCTGGGCCATCGAGCTAGGAGAGTATGACCTTACCTACCAGCCCAGGACAGCCATCAAGGGGTTCGAAAGAGGCCGAGACAGAGAAAGGCCTGGATGATGGTAAAGAGACAAACCGTAGTGTCTTTCGAAATTCGGAAGAGGCATCACCAAACGTCTTCCAAGGCCGAGAAGAGGTTGTACCAGGAAAAACCCGGAGCAGAGTGGAAGAGAACGAAGAGGATCGATACCTCTTCAAGAAGGGGGTTATGAATGAAGGGGTCTTCTCATCCGATGCGGACGTGTGGAGCCTCTTCGTTGATGGCTCTTCTTGTGACCATGGAAGCAGCGCGGGGCTATTACTCTCGGCTCTAGATGGCTCCAACATTGAGTACGCCTTGAGATTCAACTTTAAGGCCTCCAACAACGAGTCTGAGTATAAGGCCATGATAGCAGGTCTCTTGTTGGCAACAGCTCTTCGAGTAAAACGGCTCCTAATCCATAGCGACTCGAGGTTGTTTGTCAATCAAGTGCTGGGGGCATACGAGACCAAGGATGAAAGGATGGCCAAATACCTAAAGAAAGTAAGAGGGTTGCTAGAGTACTTTGAAGAGGCCAAACTGAAGAGAGTGCCTAGACTGATCAATAATCACGCTGATGCATTGGCAAAGCTGGCCTCAGCAATGAAGACAGACTTGGGAAGAACCATCCCAATTGAAGTCTTAGGAAAGGCAAGTATCGAGGAGGATGAGGTATGTAACCCTTGTCACAGTGTAAACCTGGGAGACTCGTGGATTGACCCGATTGTCAGATACCTAAGAGAGGGGGAGCTACCTGAGTCTAAGATGGAAAGAAAAAAGTTGAGATACAGGGCTACAAAGTTCTCATTGATAGGAGACGTCTTGTATAAAAAGGGGTTTCTCTTGCCCCTCCTCAGATGTGTGCATCCTGTGGAGGTACCTCGGATCTTACAGGAGGTTCATGAAGGCTCCTGCTCCAGCCACATAGGAGGAAGACCCTTAGCCAAGAGGATCATCACTCAGGGATACTGATGGCCCACCTTGTCTAGGGACGCTGTCGACTATGTGAAAAGGTGTGATAAATATCAGAGGTTCGCCACTATCCCTCACCAACCCCATCAGCCTATGACGTCGATTTCTTCTCCATGGCCATTTGCGGTATGGGGGATTGACTTAGTAGGACCTTTGCCAAGAGCTGTCAACAACTATAGATTCTTGATAGTTTCCATTGACTACTTTTCAAAATGGGTAGAGGCCAAACCAATGATAACAATTACGGAGCAGAAGACCTTTCAGCTCATCTGGAAGAACATCATATGTAGGTATGGCCTCCCAAACACGCTCATCTCGGATAATGGGACCCAGTTCAAGAACTCCTCCTTGGAGAAGTATTGCCAAAGTGTGGGGATTAAGCAGTTCTTCTCATCTCCTGGTCGACCTCAGGCAAATGGCCAGACCGAGGTCACAAATAGGACTATCTTGGATGGAATCAAGAAGAGGTTAGAAGACACGAAGGGGAGATGGATAGAAGAAGTCTACGTTGTGCTATGGGATTATAGAACTACGACAAGGACACCCACAGGGGAAACCCCATTCATGCTGGCACATGGCTCCGAGGCAGTCATACCAACGGAGGTAGGACTCCCGACTCATCGGATTCAGACTTACGACCCTGACAGCAATGGGGAGAAGAGAAGGCTAGACCTGGATCTCATTGAAGAGAGAAAATAAGACGCAGAGGTCAGGAAAGCAGCCTATCAGCAGAGGGCGGAAAGATTCTACAATCAAAGGGTGAAGTCAAGACCCATTGCGGTGGGAGACCTAGTGCTTAAGAAGACCCTACAGAAGACAAACAAGCTACACTCGAACTGGCATGGCCCCTACAAAGTAACAGAAGAGATTGTGCCTGGCACATATAGACTTGAGAACTTAGAGGGAGAACCTTTCACCAACCCGTGGAATGCTGACCATCTGAAGAGATATTTTATATGATGTTGCATAGGATTTGTAATTTGTAAATGTATCGTCTTAACGAGAAGAGGTTGTTAATAAAGATCAGTTTCCATGGCAAATTCTTATTCCATTCTTAGAGCAAAGATATTATAGGGAAATAACATCATTAAGTTGGTGACACTTATTATGAGGCTAACCTCTTAGGTGATGACCTCAGACCCTCATAACATCACTTTGTGGTGATGGGGTCTGAGCTCAGACACCTTGGTTAGATGACCTCAAACTCTTAACATCATTGATTTGGTGATATTTACTATGAGGCTAACCTCTTAGGTGATGACCTCAGACCCTCATAACATCACTCGGTGGTGATAAGGTCTGAGCTCAGACACCTTGGTTAAAGGACCTCAGACTCTTAACATCATTGATTTGGTGATATTTATTATGAGGCTAACCTCTTAGGTGATGACCTCAGACCCTCATAACATCACTCGGTAGTGACAAGGTCTGAGCTCAGACACCTGGGTTAGATTACCTCAGACCCCTAACATCATTAAGTTGGTGATATTTGTTATGAGGCTAACCTCTTAGGTGATGACCTCAGACCCTCATAACATCACTTGGTGGTGACGAGGTCTGAGCTCAGACACCTTGGTTAGAGGACCTCAGACCCTTAAGTAATGGGTGATAACATCATATTAAGTAATGACTTCAGAGATTGCATAGCATTCAAATACATTCAGAGATCAAAGATGAAGGAAGACACTGGCATTCAATAAAAGGAATAAACTACAACATTTAAGTGTCTGATAAATTACAAGCAAAGAGTTACAAATCAAAAAATACAAAATACAAGGCCAAGTTAAGCATCTGAGGGGGGAGCATTCAATGTCTCGTCCGGGTTGGCATTGGACATCTCAGCCACTTCATCTGCAGGATCAGTCCCTTCCAGAGTTACAGTCTGACCAGGGGCAGCAGCCTCGTCCTCTATCTCTTGCAAGGCCTGGGCAAACTGAGGGTCGGCAAGGCCGAGGCCCACAAAGTCGGAGGCCTTTATATTGCCAACCTCGGCTTCCCTGACCTCGGCCCATTTGGTGGTGGCTTTGATACCTCTTTCAAGGTACTCAAGACCAAAACCTACGAACTCCCCAGAGACCTTGTAATCAGATATTATTTTCTCTGAGGCATCTGCAACAGCAGCCTTCGCAGCAGCACTGACCTTCCTCTGCATAGAATCGTCCTTATCCTTCATGGCCTTGGCGTGTCTCTGGACGAGGGCAGAGATATCTTTTTCTAGACCCTGGGCCTTATTTTCAGAGTTCTGGGCCTTGGTCTCGGCATTCATTAACTCTGACCTCAGACGGTCAACCTCAGCCTTCAGAGTGCTCTCAACCTTCTCAGCCTCCTGCCCCTTCTGAATCAGAGGCAATTTCCTCAGGGCCCAGTTAGATAGCTGGTACATGGCGGTCACACCCTGCACAGATGATAAAGAGGTTAAGGGGAATTAAATTCAGACATTTCACTTGCAAAATTATTGGCTAAAGGAACAAGCCATACCTGGACGGCTCTGTGGAGGCCGAACTCAACCATCATATGAGTGTCCATGACCCTGTAAAAATGCTTGTCGGCATCAGTCATCATGTTGGCAAGGGCATCCATGGCTTGCCTGCTGTTGCCGACCACGCTGTCGGTAAGCTTTAGTTGGTCCAGACGAGCTGATAATGTGTCGGCTGTGATAGGGATCGCAGCATCTGAAGTCTTCATTTGCCTGGAGCTCGGCCTCTGATCCTCAGGGGCATGGACCTTAGGGGACCTCTTCTTGGATTTGGATGTTGAGGGAGCAGGTGGAGGAGCACTCAAACCAGTCTTCTTGACGAGCCTAGCCAAACTTGGAGCTGCCATCTCCCACAACTCGTCCGAAACGCTTGGTGGTCTCTCTGCAAAAGTGAAAAGATAAGAGTTAGGAATCAAATATGAATGATCAGAGGTTATACTTGTGAACTAAAAAGAAAAATCCTTACCAAAGTCAACTAGGGGACTTCCACCTAAGCTCGTCCCCGAGAGATACTTGGGGGGTCAGCAGATGCTCGAACTTGATAAACAGCCCATGAGCCCCTTGGTCTTACAGGGCCTTCACCTTTTTGCTATTTTGAACACTTAATCCAGGATCGGCCCTTGCAGACATGGTGACTTTACCCCATCTGAGGGGTATTCTCGGCTCAAAAATGGAAGAGGGAATAGATGAGCCGAATTCCCATGGCCCTGAGGCAAAAAAATACCAAGGTTTCCAATTATGGTTCGAGGTCTGAGTGACCAAGAGCATCTTTTTCTCAGGCCTTCGAGCCACGAAGTGATAGTAGCTCGGATGATTCTTGGCCGAGGTGGGAACGTAACACCCAGCAAAGACCTGAACTGGGAGGTCAGAGTGGTGGACAGCCCTCCACAAGATGATGGCCCCTATAATAACTCTCCAAGCATTGGGAGAGAGCTGCGAGGGGGCCAACTTGATGAAGAAAAGAATGGACCTAATGACAGGGTGAAAGGGAAGACGAAAACCTAGTTTGAACATCTGCTCGTACAAGCAGACTTCTCCATCTTGACCATGGTAAGCCCTCTCTTCCCTCAGAGGTCTCCTTAATTGGATTGAGGGACTGATGGAGTATAGGTATCTGAAGTCCAATAGATCCACCTCAGTGACCGTTCTCTCGTACTCGTCCGCCTCAGAGGTATCAACTTCACTTTTGGCGTCCTCATCATCGTCGTCAAGCTCAACGTCGGCCGGAGCAGATGTAGACGGGTTACCAGGGAACCTCTGAGCAAACTCGGCCCCGGTAACGGCCGACAGAGGGATAACATCTAGAATGGGTGGCACAGCCACACTTGGCCCAACAAGTTCAACCTCGGAAGAAGAACCTGAGGTACCTGTACCATTTTGAGACGAGGCGCGGCTAGAGACCTCGGCCTGGTCAGGGTTCTGACCAGTCTGAGGAGTAAAATCCATGGCCTCTTGGAAAGAGTCCACAGACATTGGGTCGGAGGTGGAAGACTCAGACTCAGACATCGGCAAGTTGTTGGCAGAGACGTCTGTCTGATAGAAATTCTCAGGTGGACGAGGGTATACCACCTTGAGAGGTGGAGGAAAGAGGGGTCTGACAGGGAATTGCTGTGACCTACGAGCTTCCTCCTGAGCTCTCTCTATTTGCCTAATTTTCTCTAAGGTCTTTTCTCTAAGAGAAGGGAAGTCCTCAAGAAGTTGGTACAGGGGTCTGAGCATCAGGGGACGACCCAAAATGTTGATCGACCCTAAACTTGGATGAAAAGTCCTAAAACTACAAACAAGTTTGGCTTGAAAATTAAAGGAGCCCAAAGATCAAACTAAGGAGTTTTTTTGGAAAAACTAGTTCACCGGAAAACTCTAAACCTCGCCGAAAAGCTCTAAACCTCGCCGGAAAATTCAAATCAAATGCCAAAAATGAAGGAAATGGAGAGGGAGAGGTACCTGAAGATGAGCTGAAGGATGAGGAAGAAGAAATCTCGCAAGAAACTAGGTGAATCCTCTGCAGAAAGAGCGGTGGAACGAAGGAGCCTCAGAGAGAAAATTTGGAGAAACAGTGCGCGCGAAAGAGAGAAATGAGGAAGAAGAAAGAGAAAGAAAGGGTTTAACCCTTAAATACTTAGGAACGCTTCCCAAGGCCCATCATTGCCTTGGGAAACCCAAGGGACAACTGACAGCGCACGCAAGCCAAGTGGGCACGCCTTAGCCTGGGACAGGTGTCACGCAGGTGCTAGCCTTGGGATGAATAGGCCTCGTAGGAGAGAATCCCCTAGCCACCTTCTCTCGTAAATGACTAAGGGCTGGGGGGTGTTTGATATGCCCAAGTACAACCTCGGTCTAGGGATACGTACCTCGGCCGAGATAATGACCGAGACATGGGTTGACCCAATGAGGGGTGAGGGCCCACGATATCATACCTCAGCCAGGCCGACACTACTACATACACCTCTCCAGGGACACTACGCACGTCACAGACATCAACAGCATCCTAAAGCACCCGGGAATAGCAACCTCAGCCATCAGTAGGCCGAGAGGACAAGAAGCCCCTTCATCTTCAACATGGCTCCTACCTCGGCTTGGGCCGAGGCTACCAGAGGTATTAATAATCATCAGCACGTGGCATATCCCTACCTCGGCTGGGGACGACTCAACATAATGTCTCGGCTGAGATCAAGCCGAGACTCCACATGACATTACAGATTGAACGGACATCAAGCTTTTACAACTCGGCCTCTCCCAAACCGAGGTCATTCACCAACATGACTGCCGAGCATCTGTTGACATTTGGATAAGGACACCTGGACACAAATCAGTTGCAACAAGATTATTCTCCACATGGGGGAGAATATTTCATTATCATTGCTTACATATGACTAGGACAGGTGGCATTCCCCCATTGGTGAGGATATCACACACATGCTCACTGCATGCATGGGGGGTACATTACACCCCCTAGGCACTATATATAGGGATCATCCCCTACCTTGCAAAAGGATCACATTCATGCAACCCTAGCAGAAACCCTGTCAAAATATACAGTAGAGAGAGAGAGCTTGAGGGAATTGTACCCATGGTCATTAGTACCATCTGTCAGTGATATTACTCACACACTCACTGTGGACGTAGGCCAGACAGGCTGAACCACCCATATTCCGGTGTTGATCTCCTCATGTCCTCACCTCCTTCTCTTCTCTTTTTATAGCTGTACTGCCATTGTTATATACATATAGATATTGGAAACACCTTTCCTGGTGGTGCTGAAACCCAGCATCATCACTACCAACGTCGGGAAGCGGCCATATGGTTGTGGGAGAGTTATGACCACACCCAGAATCACCTCACCAATGCAGTAAAATGTATAATCACTCATATGGCCTAGGACTATATCCACCCTCCATTCATTAGCCATGGGGCATCACCATACGCACGCAACTTCCCTTATGATAACGATTTAGGGAGGTGTATAATCATAAATTAACATTTATGAAAAACATTACTTTTTTCCTTTTGAAAACATTCACTTTTACGTTCTTAAAATCATTTTTACTTAGTCATTTAGTACCAAGTTTTAGAATATGAATTTCATTCTCATTAAGTCATATTTTATTAATGACCTAAGACCCGAAGTGCCATTAACCTCAAACTAGTCTCCAAAAGTTCATACAATTTCATGAACCATCAAAGTGAGTCTTCATCAATAATAGACTCCCAAAAGTCTGAACATTACCATCTAATCTCCAATTTACTTTTAGGTTAACCTCCTATATCATACGAATATTAACCTACACAAACTAGCCCTCGGGGTAATCCCAATCATCCCATTTTATCCTAGGACATTAGTCTACCCACAACAACCCTCTAGGGACTCTCATTACTTCCCAAAGGAAGGGTCCTAAACCTCAGACCTAAAAGAAAAAGGGCTAAAATCAAACTAGGAAAAGTCTCACAAAAATCGGGCAACCGAATCGATTGGCCTAAGGGCCGAATCGATTCGCCCTAGTTGCGAATCGATTCGCCCAAAAAGAGAATCGATTCGGTGAGTAAAACAGAGATTCTACCTCAGCCGAATCGATTCGTCCCCAACCCGAATTGATTCGATTTATCCAGACCTGTAACCTTCCCCTTACTCGAATTTATTCGCCCCTAGGGCCGAATCGATTCGTTCCTGCAAATTGGCCCAGTTTGGGGCTACGGGTTCAAGAACCCTAAAATTCCCAAAAACTCAAATCTCTGATTTCTTCCAATAACAACTATAATTTATTTTGCCAAATCACTTCTACACAATTTATAACTAATATATATTCCTCAAATCAAGTTAAAACTAAGATTTAAGGCTTTAATCACCAAAATCAACAAATACCTATTTAGGGTTTAAATCACCAAAAACCTAACTATACATGCAAATTATCACATTAAATCAATATCCACCAAGTAAGAAACTTGCCTTGAGGTTGTAGTCTCGGATCCTCCTCCGGTGGCAACGATTTTCGGCCTCAAATCTCCATTTCTCTCTATTTCTCCATTTTCTCCCAACTCTCCCTTCTCTCTCTCTCTCTCTCTCTTGGCTTCTCTCATAAGATTGAGAAAATAAAAGGGGTGGGGAGACTTATACGGGTCTTAAAACATAATTACCCTCTTTTAATTTCTAATACACCATTAAAATGACTCGTATCCACATAAATGAGTCATAACGCATCAAAAGTGCCCAAAACTCAAAAATACAACTTGGCACTTATTTTGACTATCTCGACTATTCTAAAAACAACCGCACCCCCTATTTTGGCATTCGGAATAAAGTGAACTATTTTTGTGTTCAAATTTCATTTTAATGTTATTAATTATACTACAATTTAAATATGTGTCATAACCGTCATTTTACATATAACGACGTAATAAAACACAATATAATGCTATTTACCTTCTCATAATGGTAAATAGACAAAACATAGTAAATATTACCCCTTAATATCATGGGAAATAATATTTACTCCAACATCCCTTATTTTATAAAATTATCCCATCAGGCAAAATAATATAAAATAGTCGCTTAAAAAGCCTGGGTTGTTACAGAGAGGTGGTTACAAGAAGACGCGTCAAGGCTTGAGAGGGTTCGACTTGAGGAAATAAGTCATCTGTCTTGTAAATGTAAATTCCGTACTTTGTGGATTTGAGGCTAGGTCCGTCCGAGGTTGTTTCCCGTTTTGGGTTTTTCCTCGTACATCGCTGCGTAGTGGACTAATTGTTTATTGTATCTTTTGCATAATCATCTAGAACGCATGCTTAAGTAAAAAGATAAAATTGGTTTAATTTAATCTCTACACGTTTAATTTGGTGCAAATTAGTTTAATTCAAGTCATTTAATTTAATTGATAAAATTGGTTTGGACTAACTTGATATAAGTGAAAAATATGACTTAAGCAAATTCTAAAATTTGGGGGGCCTCGCATTCCAATAGGTTTCGAAGTTTAATGTGTTAAACATTTTCAACGACGAGGAGTACTTGCTCGAGTCACCTTCCATGATCGCATCTTTTCCTTCATGTGCGCCCCCCTCCCATTCCAATTTTAAAATACTTGGGAGAAAATTAAGTTTTCTTGGACCTCTTGTGTTTTTGTCACCCGTTTTATCCAAATCCCCCATCCTCCCTCCAAAATTTTTAATTGGGGATGGTTCATTTCTTCCGCCTTACACTTGCCTTCCGTTGTTCGAACGAAATTCCTATTTTCCAGGAGGCATGCATGAAAGTGAGGGTACACCGGTTATCCACCAATGTGAAATCGTGATTTTAATGGACCCTCAAAAATTTCAACTTCTAGTGTATAGTTACTTAGAAGTTAAAATTATAGGGTGTAAATAGTTAGTTGTTATTTTCTTTAATTTTCTTCTTTATTCTTACTTATAGTCTATTGTAATTAGTTAAAAAAAATTGTTCTTTCTTTTTGTTATGCCTTGGTAGTAATATGTTTTATAGAATCATTGGACTTGTACTTTCATGAGATCGCTCCATTTTGGGTTATATCGCTCTTTTCCTCTCTTTAACTTGGTTCTTAATTTACATTGTGGATAATGCCAGGTTTTAGTTAGGGGGTGTGGGACATTTTATCCATTCATTGGTAGTGTCCATGATTTTGATTATATGTTATTTCCAAGCATGCTTTTCTTGTAAAAAAAGTTCTTTCTTTTTTCTCCTTAGTTGGGCATTTTGCCTTTGTTTCCGATGATAAATTTCAATAATTGTCCGATCCAATGGACAACTCAATGATGCATGTTCTCGATTTTAGAAGTTATTAAACATTAGTCCTTAATTACTGATATTATGAATAACTTCATGAATTAAACTTTATCCCATGAGCACATGCACTTTTCCTATTTTATTGATTTGGTGTAAGATTTTTATAACTCAGTAATCTTTTGTTGCATTGTATATACTTACACTAGTAAGCTTTGTACCTTTCGTCATTTGTGAGTGTATACACTATTCTTTCCTCTTTGAAAACATTATATTCGTTGGTAATCTCTCTATTCTTTCATTGATCGTTCATTTATTGAGTTCATTCTTGAAATGTATTGCTTGAGCATGATTTTCAAAGTTTGTTTTGACTCTAGAATTGCGTAAACTTTAGGAAATGATCATAGACCCTATTTGTTATATCACCCATATTGACCTTGACCTTGCCCTATATGTTTACCCTCATCAACCCCTTTGAGCCTAAATATTAGCCTTTCGTTTCATAACCCAAAATCCCATAACCAACTCCACATTGTAGAGGTAAGCCATACATATATACCTAACATAATTTTGCTTGGAATGTTACTTGGGATTAAATGATGTTCTTGTCTTGTGGTTGCAATTTAGGCATGTGAGAGTGAAAAAGGTAAAAAAAAGAAAGAAGTTAAAAAGAGATTAAAAAGAGAAAGTAGAAAAGAAAAGAAGACATGAGAAAAAGAAGAAAAGAAAAGAAAGAAAATTTGTGTATGTTGTGTATAGTGTTTGAATAAGTTTTGTTTACTCTCCCCATTGCTATATTCAATGCCTTTTATGGATTGTATTTTCCAATTTTTATATTGCCCGCATTCTTCCCATTATTCTAAGTTTTCATTCCGAACACTTTGAATTTGTGCATGCATATCCTTCGTTTCATACCCTAGCCTAGCCTACATTATAACCCTATCAAGTCCTATGTGATCTTAGGGTGAGTTTAATCCAAAAGTTGAAATAATTTTGATAATCTGTGAAAATGAATTTTGCCTTTTTAATGAGTGGTATCTTTCATTGATATTATAATTTTTCATTTTTCATATAGCGTTATTCATTTGTGACATGTGTGCATCCTAATTTCCATTTACATTTACTCTTTATGCCCATATGTTCTTTGTGTTAACGCCCTATTTCTAGTGAATTAACTTAATGAGTGTAATTCCCGTGAGGATTGAATATATTCTTACTTTAATTTTTATCCGGTTTATTTAAGTTTTTTCCAAGTCATCCTTTGCATGTGCTCACTCCCCTCCCACATTTTAAGGTTTCAATTCAATGAAGTTCATTCTATAATGTTAGTAATAGGGACTTTTATGTGACTTTATTCACTATGATAATAATGTGTAGGAAATATTTTTTGTATTATTGGGCTTGTCGCATGTTGATTGGGCATATTTTGAGGAAATCTTATGATGTTTGTGGGTTTCATCCCAGAAATGACTCACGAGATGACACTCGTCCACTAGGGTAACCTAGGGGTTTAACGTCTTATTGCACATGCTAAATGAAATTGTGTTCGCTACAAAAGTGGAATTTATATTTCGATGCATATATACGTTTTAAGATCGCTCTCTGTGGACTGGTTTTATTGTTTCATCACTAGGGACTAGAAATTTCTTAGTTAGAGGGTGTTATACGTCACGAATATTGCATATTTGCACCCTTTATCTTTGTGCATTCTAGAACTTTTATGTTCTTAATGCATATATTTATTCTTGTTAACCAGATAACCTCGGTTTTGGACATATATATGTTTTTCAGGTGTTAATTGTGCTTTTGTAGGTATTAGAACGCTACAAGTGAGGATTCGTTGCATTTCAGGAAAGTTTCACCACCGAACGCTAATTCAAGGGCATGTTAGTCAATTGACACTTCATCTCTGACTCATGAAATTTCCATGTATGCGTAGTTCATTGAGTTAGCATCGCGTGTCCGCAAACGGCATGTCGTTTTGTGTTCGAACGAAGAAGTTATGGCTGATTCCGTATTGTGAATTTCCTCCAAAAACAATGTACCAGTCGATTGTGCCCAGGTGGTCGGTTGACCGTATATTGGGATTTTTCCTTGCAACCTTTCCAGTGGGATTTCCCTGAAGGACCAGTCGACTGGTGGTCCCAGTTACCCGATAATTTCCCTTTTCTCTTCTTTTTCCTTTTGCTTTATATTTTTGTTTCCAACTTACTATATAAGAGAACCTTTGTCCTCTTTTATAGATATCTTAAATTTTACATTGGATTTGGGGTTTGTGTTGGGAGCTTCTCCCTACCCCATTTTCCTTTGGGTGTTTTACCCATTTTTATGTATGTAAGCATCATTTTTCATTATCTCTTTCATTTGTTTATTGCTTTCTTTATTTTCTTCCTTTCATTTCCTTGCCTAGGTAACATTCATTTTTTGTTATTTATTTCTTTCATAATTAGGTTTACTTTCTTTCTTTCAATATATGCCATTTACCATGCTTTCTAGCGAATTTAGTCTAGGTTGTGTTGGATTGAACTCACCTATGGTTTAATGTGTTGATATGCTTTGGTGATGGAGTTTACCGGTTTATTTCGAGTGGGTTATCCTACTTATTACGTTTAGGATATTTTACGGGGTATATCATGTATGCTTCGTATTTACGACATTGCGTGCATAATTTCCAGGGTATATGTTGATGCCAAAATCTTATTAGACTTTTATGCAAATTTGGTGGCAAGACAACTCCGGGTTTCATAAACTATCGAAACGAGACCCTGTCTTATTAACTCGTCGACCCATGTAACCATTTTATACTAATTAACTCTAGGTAAGGGATATGCGACGCAACCTATAATTTTTAATCGCTTTGTTAATTTTAGTTTAAATACATTCACATATTTTAATCTTTCCCTTTTTGCATCTTTTCCTTTTCGTTTATAATTATCCTTTACACTTTTATTTTAGTAGTATTAAACCGAATAAATTCTAGCAACTCGTCTCCATGGATTTTCGATACCCGGACTGGCTGCTATACTCTCTTTAAAGAGTGTAGTCATAGTTTAGATTTTTGTATTAGGGAGGTGAACAGAAAATAACAATCTTCATTGACACGTGCTACTTTTCACCCTTAATCACAAACCAGTTTATAAAATACTCGTTTGTATCTTCTTCTTCCTTAGTTCATAATGTTTATGCATTTTTGAATAAAAAAACTTATGCATATAGGATAAAAATTAAAGGTTGAGACTCTATTACAAAATAAAAAAATTAACTACAGTACTTGAATATGAATTGTAGTACAATATTAACTATAATAAATGAAATGTTTAAAATCTATAGTAATACGTGACAATGAATATGAATATCAATTATAATAATAATAACAATAAAAACTAAAATGGCCGATTGTTTATCTCTTCATTTATTAATAATATTTTCACTATTTGGCTTACCTTAATATTCATTATATATTGCAAAGAGATCTTGGTGGAAAGGTACTTAGAAATAAGCCATTTCCACTATAGGATCAGTTGGGACACGTGGTTGGGAAGGATCACACTACTGGTGCTTCAACTGAGTCTTTCGTCGATGCCATGGAGGATATAGATGGTCGGGATGAGTAGAATGTTGACTTAAATAGTGCTACTCCAACACTTGTTGTACAACCTTCCTCCAGTCTTCCTAAGTCAAGTTACGGAAGGAGGAAAATAAAACGCGATACTTGGAGCGTGGGCATCCAAGATATGAAAATATCTTTCATATTTTTTGTTGAAAATTGGAACAAATATTTGAAGTACTTAGTGAAATGTTTGGTGAAGATAAAGTAGGAAAAACTGAAAAAATTTCTTGAGGATCTTAACACTATGACCACACTAAATGCAAGGAACTGGGTTTATCTAGGCAGGAAAATTGTCAAATGAGTGGATTGTGTGAACATATTTCTTTTGATGTCAAATGAAGACCGTATGGAGTTTGTTGCACAACTTCTTGAGAAGGGTTTCTAGAAATTTAAATTTATAAAACTTTTCTTCACACACCTATGTTGTCGATGGATTTCAACAATACTTTTTTTCGACTTCAAGAAAAATATAAATGACTATATATTTGTATCTTTTATGTTGAGTTTGAATTATTATATTATTTATCTTATTTTTTATTGTGTTTCATTCTTACCTTTTCTCTGATATGAACGTTGATTGAGTCTTGAGCCAAGAGGATTGAGTAATTTTGAATGTGATGAAGAGAAGCCAAGAGTATTTCTCATATATAAACTAGAAAATGTTTTGGCATAAATATACAAACTTGAAAATCGAAAATTTGTATATGGACTCAGACCATCCTACTGAAGTCCTCCTAATTTTGTTGTTTCAAGTAATAAAGAGGGCCTTAGTGCCAAGGTTATGTCTCATCATATACATCACTGCATCATGGCTCCAAACACGGACAAGTACCGGTAGAAGTACATAAATGCACACCAAGAGTTAATGTTTGTGGATTTCAATTATTTTTGAATAAATATTACAAAAGGGTTTGTTGCCAATAAATGTGCAGTGTGAAAGAAATTCATTTGGAAGCCTAATAAATGTTCCCTTTGACAATGGCCGCTTTTGCGCTTTAGGGGTGGTACCTAAGAATGGGTAGTTATGACGATAAGTGACATCGCATTGTGTGTATAATGGAACACTTCTATCAAATTTCGACAGAAGGAATGAGTTGTCACTCCATGTCTCACGCAGAGGAAGTGATAATAAAGAAACGTAGTGTAAAGGGGTGGATGTGGCTCGAGCACCACAATCTTTTCAAATGTGTTCGCATAGGCCGACATTATCGACGTAAAACTCAAGAAAGGCATATTTCCATAAAGAATTTTAAAGTAAGCGATAGTTGGCATTATGGAAATAACACCCATATTAAGGTGGGAACAACATGAGAGAGGCTCACTGACAACAACACTCCTAGACATCGATCGCTCGTATCCTATAACAAATGGTGAGATATATGCATTTAGTTGGTCTTGCGCTTCAGGTTCAAATCAAGGTCCATTATGTTTACGACGGGTAAGGAAGAGTTTTGTGAGTGGCATCTAAGAAAGATCATCCATGATCAGGCGTGAACTGTGTATTTGTATACAATCACTGTCGTTGTTTTTGGTTCACCACCGCAATATAGCAATAACCTACACTCTGACTACACTCGACAAATGGAGTATAGTGGCTAGTCTGGGTATCGAAAATCCATAGGGAATGTTGTATAGACTTTAATCGATTTATTATTTCTAAAATGCAAGTGTAAAAGGTGATAGAGGGTTTCAAAAGGAGAAAAAAAGGAAAAAACTAAATAAAACTAAATTAATAAAACGAGATTAGGGTCACATCCCAGTCAAGGGCTAAGAAATGCGTAAAAAGGATTTCAGATCTAAAACATTTAACCGAGCATACTCAATTAAATATAAACATCCCACACGAAGGAATTTACTCAAAAAATGTGAGATTAAACATTTAACCGAAAATGGTGACACATGGATTAAATTCGAAATATCGCTTTAAACACTAAAGTTGCGTGACAAAGAAAGTTAAATGCATAAAATTCCAACTTTAATACACGAGATTTTATTTAAATGCATTTTGACCCAAAACCTAGATTTCAAAGCTCGAGACCCATTAATGGAGAAAATATGGCGTCAACCCTTATGCTACAGACAATACATGAAGAAAGACATAAATAAACCTAATTAACAAACTCAAACAATAATTAAACAACAATAAACTAACTACAAAGCATGGAAATATATATCAAAGCAAGAACAAAAAGAAATAAAGCTTAAATAAGGGAAAGTGATAATGAATAGAAAAGTGTCCTTACATAAACGGGTATACATCCAAAGAGAAATGGAGGAGAGGGGAGGTTCCTATTTCTAGTGATAATGAATAGGAGTTCTTAAAAATCCCCAATGTTCTTCTAACCCTAGAAACAAACTAAAATGAATATCCCCTACAAAATAAAAGGGTTCATATTTATAGTGACTTAAAAAAGAAGAAAAGAAAAATTAGAAAAAGAATAGAAATAAGCAAAACAAAAATCTCAGCCAAAACAGAAGGGACCGGTCGACCAGTGGCCAGGAGCGGTCGATCGGGTGCTACTGATCAAGCCTCGTACCATTAACCATGGGAAAATGCTTAAGGACCAGCTGATCGGGGGCTCAAGACCGATCGACTGGTAGCTGGGAAATTTACAACCTTCTACCAAAGACAATCGATTCGGTTGGGACCCAAATCGATTCAAAAATGTATGTTTTTAGCATTTGGCTTTGGGTGGTTTCCTTCTAGTACCTCCTCCGCTTAAATTCCCATAACTTATTCATTTGAACTCACAATCGTTCAACATAAGTGGCCATACGAAGATGATTAAGAGGGCTTCAGCCTCCATGCAGACATTATGTAAAAATCTGAAAGTGTGAAATGACTAAAATGTCCCTGAACGTGCGATTATCGACAAAACTTTATTGGAATGCTACTGAACTTCGCACTAAGCACCGTAATACCTACAAAAGCTAAATTATACTTCATAAATCATGTTAACATATAAAATGGAGGTTGTATGGTTAACAAGCATAATTATAGGAATTAACGACCCGAAAGGGATAAAATGCACAAGTAAATGTGGTATTAAATTGCATATTCGTGCCGAATCACACCCCCTAACTTACACATTTTCAGTCCCTAGAAATGAAATACAAAGATACAATAACTACAGGTAAAACACAAGAAAGGAGGCAAGGACAAATAGATAAAAGCCATTTTCTTAGGCGAACAATTGCATTTAGCATATATAATAAGTCGTTGAACCCCTAGGTTACCCTAGCGGACGAGTGTTCCCTCGTGAGGGTTTTCACATATGAAACCCACAAACATCAATGTTTCCTCAATATATGCCCAACTAACATGCGATAAGCCCAACAATAACAAAAAATATTCCAAACACGTTACTAGCATAGTGAATAGTTTCACCAAAAAGTTCATAGTTATTAACATTATATAACGTACTTCATAGAATTGAAACCTTAAAAGTGGGAGGGGAGAGAGCACATGCAAAGTATGATTTGGAAAAAATTTATATAAACCAGATGATAAACATTAAAGCATGCATAAATCAATCCTCCTCGGATATTACACTAAACAAATGAAATCACTATGAATGGGAGGCAATACGTGGGACATGCGGGCATAAAGAGTAATTGTAAATGAAAATTAGGCCGTGCACATGTCACAGATGAAGAACGCTATATATAAATGACAAACATGTAATCTCAATGAAAGATACCACCATTAAAGGAGGTGAAATGCATTTTCATAGATTATCGCAATTATTTAGATTTTAAATAAAATTGACCCTAGGATCACATAGGACTTTCTAGTGTTGTAATATAGGCTTGGGGATAAGGTTATCAAATGAAAGGAATATGTATGGATACAAAGGTGTTCGGGGATGAAAACTCTGGATAATGGAAAATTGTGGGAAATTTACAAGATTGGAAAAAGATTCCCATTTCAATCTATCGTCGTAAGGAACCTTCTCACATGGTACTATTGCATGTTATAATGTTTTTATGTAGTTATAATTATTATTTATTTGTACATATTTTAAATCTGGGAACCTAGGGTGAGGTTTGGTGTCAATAGGAGATTGAGAGCATAGGCATTGGTTGTATTATAGCAATAGAGTTATTGGGAGTAAATATGACATCAATTTGGTTAAATTCCTTAAGAATATGATGGGTTAGAGGACTTTGATAATTATTAAAAACATGTTATAAATGTGGAATTGGAAATAAATTGTAGGATATATCTGTTAGTCACCATCCTTATGTAGGGAAGTAGATATGACTTATATGTCAGAATGTGTAAGTTATGATCTATATGTTTGGGATTAGGAGTTATTTATATAATTACGTGAGTTTTTTTTTTTAATTTCCCCTTAGTCTTTAGAACTAAAGGAATCTCATGAATTTTGATTCAAGAGTAAGATAACAAGAGAATAAATGGATAACTATAATCATATACGATGAGGCGATGTTCATCGATGTTAGTACTCGAGAAGCAAAATGATAATGGAGTTTAGGATGATTATGTAGACATCAATGATGGAACATGTTTTGTATATTAGTTATGTAAATATTAGTAGTGGATTAATCATGTTTTGTATATTGGTTAGAATTTTGTCCATCGATAATATTTGATTGGGTTAATTTATTATTTATTAAGGTGGTTGTCGAATTATTATTCGTGGGTATTAAAATTATGTGAGTCTTCAGACCCAATAAGTTCTCCCCTCAAGACCCTTCTGTCGGGTTAAGGGGAGACGTGTCAAAGTGATAGATAGGTATATAAAGTCATTTAAACCTCATCTCAGGATTCTACATCCATTATTAAAAGGTGTTTCGTTGTATATTAGATCATAAAAATGGTTATTAATATTTATGAGGCTTCTTATGGTTTGGTCAAGATGGTTTGAAGTCCTTGAGATATATGTATTTAATTCAGAGGACCTTGGAAGTAATTGATGGACTTATCTAAGGGTTCCAAAGTATTAAGTTAGGACGCAACTAGTTATCGAATAAATAAAATAGTTAGAAATGATCCAAGCTATAATTGAGTGCTCAAAGTAGTGGGTTGAGAGTTCAAATAACAATGAGAAAATATTTGTATTAATTGTCTATTATTTATTGACCTTTTTTCTTCTTCTTGTGTTTGATTATTTTTAACAGGTCTTCAATCTTTTATAAGTCTTCTCTGTATATTCATTCTCTTGGAGAGGATGAGTGGATGGCAGTTTTATAGTTGGGGCTACTTATGAGGTCTAAGGTCTGATTGGTATAGTACCAAGGTTGAATGTAGGGCTAAGCTTGCAGATGGTGTAAAGTAGTTGATGGGTGCTTTTAATGTGGATGTGACTTATGAATAAAAGTCGAGTTGGTTGATGAAGGTAGGTGGAATAGTGTCATCCGTTTCACCTACCTACCAGATGAACTACAAGAGTTTAGCGAGACGTGTATGAGGTTTGGAATCGTCACTTGATTGGCAATAGATGGTCTCGAGTTGTGTTGTGAGAATACTTTTCTAGGTTAAGGGATATATGACCTATGGGGAGCTATTTCTCTTTTGACTGAGATTTGTTATCTACATCAGAGATGGTGGTACATTGGTGGTGAGGTCTCTGAGATTGGATACAGAGATGTGCTGGAATAACTGCGAATTATGGGAGAGTTATGAGGTAACTAAGGCCTGTGGAACTAATGGGGTTGTTTCTTGACGACAATTATGGTCTTGAGAGCTTGGTAGTGGTCTAGCATAGGTCAGATATTGACCTTAAGACCTATGTTCTTGACTAAGTGAAGTTGAAAGGTTTGAGAAGCCTCGAAATACCAATGGTCGAATATTATATACTCAAGTATTGGCATATTAAAGGATTCATTAGAGTTATGAGACTAGTATCTAGAAACAAATTTAAGAATACAAGGTCAAATAATTTGGCAAGAGAGGAATTTCATGATGTGAGGAATTATTTGTTATTAATAATTTTATAATAGGAAAATTTAATATAATGTGTAGTTAATTTTAATTACTTGGTGGGTTAATAATTAGTTATACAAGACAACATTAGCTTAGCAATAATAGTATATACGGATTTGAGTTGATTAACGAGGGGTTAAACATATTAAATGAAAAGGAGAACTAAGGGAGAAATTTAGATGGAAGAAATAAAAAACTGCGAGGGTGTCACTATAGCGGGTTTGCATGTTGCTATAGCATATGCACATGCCACTATACCTAGGTAAAGGAACTGATACAATGACTTAAGGGAAGGAAACTTCAAGCTTTGCCTGATTTTGAAATGTGACAATTTCTATAATCCAACCATTATGGGAACGAAATGTGTCCAAGAAAAATATGCAAATGTCCGTCTTTCATCCATTTAAGTAAGGGGTTTAAGCCCATATTAGGTCATTCGTCCAAGACAAGAAAATGGGGAAAATAAACCAAGCCCAAACCTTCTGTCATATGAAAGAATAAACCTAAGTGACTGAATTTAAAGGTGTATAAGGGGGTATTTTGATAGAGTTTTGGAGTGTAAATGTAAGGGAAAATTATTTTGATAGAGCTTGGTACTCCCATTGAGGGAACATTTAGAGGTGGGGGTTGTCTTCCTACACTAACAAATCACACGTTTTTACTATAATTAGATAGGATTGTTATATTATTTGAGTTATTTGCATGGCATAAATGCCTATCATGAAATAATGTTTATGTTTGAGTTAAGCGTACGTATTTTTGTGTTGAGGAAATTCACCAAATAAAACACATGGTAAAATAATGAATGTATGGATCACACACACACACACACACACACACACACACACATATATATATATATATATATATATATATATATATATATATATATATATATATATATATATATATATATATATATATATTGAGGGTGGTTGTTAATACGTGTATTTGGACATAGATGGACATTAAATTATGTGAATAAAAACTATGAAAACGATTATCGGTTGTATGTAATAATAATATTTTGAAAATATTACTTGAACCCTAAACTTTTGAGTGATTATTAGTTGGGGCCAAAAAGGAGTTATAAATTGTGTTTTTACCCCATAAACTTTTGTAAAAAAAAAATTCACTCTAAACATTCATAAATTATATTTTGGACCTTAAACATGTTAAAAACTATTATTTTTACCCAAGATATTTATGAAACGCCCCCTAAACTTTAAAAAATTATAAAACTACCACTAAATATTTGAGTAACTACAAAACATCCCCTGAATCCTTGGATAGTGGTAAAATATCCCTTAAAATTTGTATAATTACAAATTGGTCCCTATACTTTTCAATAATATAAAAAAACCTAAATATTCGATAAAGTTAAAAAAAGTGCCCTAAACTTGTAGTATTGGGAAATTATCCCTAATATGTAACATATGTTGGACTTTACTTTTGTAAAGAAATTTTCAAAATAACCTTAGTAGTTTAGAAAATTATGAAACGAGAAGTAAATGTCCTATAAATGAATTTAACTCAAAAAATATTCAAAAGGCAAAGAGGTATATGTTCAAGTGTATAAAGGGAATGACATTGTAAATTATGCATATAGTATTTTTGTGTGGTTTACCATTGGACATATATAAAAAATTAATATGTGAATTAGGAACTTATATAGGATGTTTATACAAGCATTAAATACGGTGAAAATTGAGTACTTTGTTAAATACGATGAGGGCAAGGTATTTTTCTAAATATGACAAAAGTCTGGTACTTTGCTAAAAAAATTGGTTGGATCGAAAGGAAATGAAGTCAATGAAAAGTAAAAGAGTTTTCCCAAAGGAGTAACAAGGAGAAAACTTAAGAACGGCTGGTAACCTAATGTGCGACTTTGACTTAGACCCAAAATAACTATCTAGGAAATCAATTGACATTGACAATTATGGTAGGCGTTGTAAATCTATAAATATAAATGGCATTCGATGAACTCGAGGTTAAGAAAGAAATTCATGAAATTTTTTGGAATTAGTAAATCCTAAGAAAAATTATAATTGGTTTATAAAGGATTACATAATTTATATTTTGATTTTTAAATCACATGGTTGTGACACCCCACCTATTTTAATCACGGGTGATCAGTCCTTTACAAAAGAACTAGTAATCTCATTTGGTTAATTCTTAGCATCACTATCGAAAAACTTTTTAATTACTAACCACCTATGTTAAATTAAGTTAGTGCCAAATTTTATCATTCATTTATTTAACAACATGAGGAACTAAAAATAAATTAATCAATCCATCCACATAATAATAATTTGACCAATCACACGATAGATATATAATCAAATAATACCTAATAAACCATTGGTTCTCAAAACAAATAATTCAACTACAATCTGAAGTAAATAAAACTGAATCTGAATAAAGTCTTATGTATAAACTCAAGAACTAAATAGCCTGAAGGGTCCACATGACCAAATGAAATACTGATGGAACTCGTATCTAAAAATGAATAAGCTAAAGTGTCTAAAGCAACTCCTGCTACAGCTACGCATCCCTGGATAGAATCATCAAGCTTGGTATCGTTGAAAGGTTTTGAAAATATTTTGACAAGGGTCAGAGCCCAAGAAAAATAGTTTGAAAATATTTTGCATGTGTTTAAATCATAATTTTAATCAACTATTAGATACACATGTTAGTTTCACGTACACTCCTTTGAAATCCTCACCTCTCAACTGATGTGCAAGCCTCATGCTATCCGTCCGACCTAGATAACATATATAAATAACCTCAATAGGTCTAGATCTCTCGTATTACCCATATGACATGCTACCACAATATCAATAATATATTACCTGTATATTAATATTGAGTCATTTATTTAAGATTCTCCACTTATTTTACTTTTTGATATGCACAACTTATCGATCTACTATCACACATAAGTAGGTAAATCACACTTGTATAAATATCACACATATAATATATAAAACTATATCATCCCTAGGATGCCCCCTCGTGATGCTGGCATACTCTGTTATCAAGTCCATGAACCTCTCGTACCAAATCAAGGACTGCTAGTTCAACATGTCTCCTTGAACCAAAAATAAATCAACACACAATGGAGGCAAACATGGTTCTAAGCCTTTGGGATATGCATATACCTAACGTACCCAAACGACATGTTGACCCCACTAATACACAACACATAATGAACCGCCATAATTTCCTTGTTCAGAGGCATATATCTAGACTTCACTGGAATGGTCAAGGTGGGATCGCCCTATGTGCAAAAATCTCCTGATACCAGGCAGCGTAGGTATGTTCACACACATAATCAAATCATAACCATAGGTATTCAAACAACCTATATATGAATATTATTTAGTAGTTATACACACAACCCATCATATAAGTTCGTATGTAGTATATATCTCTCACATACTCAACGTACGATCAATTATAATTTATAACCTTATATTGTATATTCTCGAGTATCACTCCCTACCCGAAGGGTTCTAGTCACCCCTTATTAAATATCAGTAGCTAGTACACTCATACCCTACTGGTCGAAAGCATAGGTTCACTTATCTCTCTATGATTCCTTCTATTCTCACAAATTTTATTAATTTTCATATTATGCCCGATAGGTTTTAGCCTTAATTCTCCTATTTTGGCTAAGCCTAAGCTATAACATGGGCCTATTGAAATTCTTTGTCTCCGTCACTATGGTTTAATAATAACCCAAAAGCCTCTAGATTTATTCTTCATAAATTTAGGGCATAAAGAAACTAGGAAAATCTGGGTAACCGAATCGATTCAGTGAAGAGGCCAAATTGATTCACCTATTGAATCGATTCACTCCTTGGCCGAATTGTTTCAAAATTTTACAAGTCATCTTCTTCAACATGATGTTACGTTTTCCACCCTTTTTATTCATCATAACTCTCATACATCACACCCAAACTCCAACATGCTTCAACCCAACATCAAATAATGGTATATAAACAATTTCTAATGTGAATAACATGTTAAATCCATACTAAATCTACCCAATAATGGATTAAAACTCAAATTTCTACCAAACCCCTAGTTTATGCGTTCTTCATTCATAATCAATAATTTAACCATATTTCTCCCATCACAACTTTCACATATATACGGATTTCGTGTCCTTTACATATATGGATTCATTCTACATGCAATCCTACCCCAAATCATGAGTTTTATTCATTAAATCTGAAAAATATCATTAATTATCACCGAATAAAAAACCCTACACTACATGGACATTATAAATCATTAAAAACATGTAAGATAAATATTTTCCTTCGCAGCTGTAGGTCTGATTCTGTGTTAAGTGTTGTGAGAATGCCTTCCCTTCCATCCGATTATGATTTTTGATAACTAGGTGGGGAGAAAAGTTGTTGCACCTCCAAGAACTCTATTTTCTTCCTCTCTTGTGGCCTCCTCCCTCTTAAGATTGATGTAACCATATCCCCACACTCCCATGGGTGGATATACACCTTAAATTTTCGGAGTTTTCTATATCATAAACTCTCAAATGACTGAAACGCCCTCTCATGGTGCTGGTTTGGTCTAAAATCACCTCGGGACCCAAATACTACCCACGAGTACACTATTTCAACTATTTTAACCATTTTGGAATCAATTGTGACCTCGTGTAATAGCATTATCTCAGCCATGAACAACCTATGCATACTGCCTAATCAGAATATTCATACGAACCGAAAGAAGATGCGCCACCTTCATCAACCGATCAACTATCACCCATATGGAGTCATGACCCCGCTGTGATGTCGGTTGATCGATAATAAAATACATTAGATACTCTCCCACTTTCACTCAAGAATCTTGAGTGGCTGTAACATCCATGTCGGTCTCTGGTGCTTTACCATCACTAGCTGGTAGGTAGCACACTTCGAGACAAACTCTGTTATGTCCCGCTTCATCCCTGGCCATCAATACTATCTGCACATATCTTGGTACATCTTATCCCCATCGATATTTAACATAAATTTTTACCCCTGAGATTCTGACATCACCGCATGTCTCAAATCCTCATCCTCTAGAACCACGAGTCTCCGATTAAAATGTAAACCACCCTTTGAATTGATCGAGTACGACTCTGCCTCGTCAGCTAATAACTGGAAAACCTTATCCTAGCAATATTGATCCCCTGCATGTGATTTCACTACCCTCATAACAATCTCTAATGTGATGACTAATACGGACAAACAAGCCCTGACATTCTCATCATCCTGTCAAAGCTCTCTCCACTTCGCCCTCTAGACCTCCGTTATCTCCCCATCAGGTCATCGTCTCAACGCGTTTGCCACCTCGTTAGCCTTCCTAGGATGATACTGGATATCAAATAGGTAATCCTTCATGAACTCCAATCTCTTACTCTACCTCATATTCAAATACATCTACGTGAATAAATACTGAAGAGAGTTATGGTCTATGAATAAGTTAAACTACTCTCCCAATAGATAGTGACTCTAAATCCTCAAGGCAAACAGAACCGTTACCAACTCCAAGTCATGCATGGGGTAATTCTTCTCGTGGGTCTTAAGCTTTGCTAGATGCATAAGCTATATCCCTCTCCTCCTACTGTAATACACCCCCAAGTCCCTATAGGTATGCATCAGTATATACACGGTACTCCACTCCTCCCCTAGGTAGTGCGAGTACAGGTGTTGAGGTAAATTTGTCATTTAGCTCATCGAAAAACAACTAACAATGATCATCCCAAACAAATGGCACCCTCTTACAGGTCAAATTTGTCAATGGACCCGCAATCTTTAAGAATATCCGAATAAAACATCTATAGTATCCGGCCAACCCCCCAAAACGGCAAACCTCGATTAGTGTCAAGGGTTGTCCCCCCTCCCTCACTGCCTATACCTTACTCGGATCAACTACTATACCCCTGTCAGATACAATATGACCCAAAAACTTCTCCTCTAGAAGGCCAAACCCACATTTTTCAAATTTAGCATATAACTAATGATCTCGTAGTGTCAGTAAAGCCATTTGCAAATGCTTGGCATGTTCATCTTCAGAGCGAGAGTAAAACAAAATATTATCGATGAACACAATTACCAACTGATCAAGGAACTCTTTAAAAACTTGGTTCATCAAATCCATGAATTATGTTGGGGCATTAGTGAGCCCTAATGGCATCACCCTCCACTCGTACGACCCATACCATATCAGAAAAGAAGTCTTAGGAACGTCTTCCTCTATGACACGCAACTGATGAAAACCAGACCTCAAATTTATCTTGGAGAAGTAAGATTTCCCCCTCTATTGGTCGAATAGATCATCGATCCGAGGCAGTGGATAATTATTTCGAATCGTGACCTTATTCAACTCCATGTAATTGATATATAACCGAAGTGATGGATCCCTCTTCTTGGCGAACAACACCGGTGCTCCCCACGATGAAGTACTTTGTCTGATAAAACCCTACCCCAGGAGCTACTGAATCTGGTCCCTCAACTCCCTCATCTCAGATGGGGCCATGTGATAAGGAGCTCGAGCTACAGGCCTCATACTCGGTTTTAGTTCATTAACGAATTCAATTTCCCATTTAAGTGGCAACCTGGGTATCTCCTGGAACAAACCCTCAAACTCCCTCATCAATGGAATCGAGTATAACGAAACAACTACCTCCTGTTAGGTCTCTTACTTAATGTTATACAAGTGTGTGCTCGACCCTCCCTTAGGACGAGCCATCGCCACCTAGATCATATCTTGTTTTTGGAATTGAAAACATAATATCCCTCCCGAAATAGTCCACCATTGCTCGGTATATAGCTAACCTATCTATACATAAAATGGTAGTGTATAATTCCATATATAACACAAGAAGGTCAGCATCTAAACATAGTATACCCACATCGATATCCATACCCCTACAGATCGAGTGTATAAACGACCCACTACCCAATGGTGACTCTACACACATAAGGAGACTACCAGTTATCTCTAACAAACTAATAGCTCGTGAAAATATGGTCGCTATGAAAGAATGTGATGCCTTCGTATATAAAAGAATTCTACCCTTAAGGCCGTGAATAGAAAAAATACCTTTTACTGCTGGTGGTGCCTACGATTCTCGTCGCATAACAACATACCGGAAGCTATAGGCATCACCGTACCATAGTTGCCCTATCGATGTAGGGCTGGCGGAGTTTGTGTTGCAAGGGTTAACTGCTCTTACTTACCCTACTGGAATCTCTTCTATGATACTCTACCCTTCTTTGAGCAATCTCTCTTTCGGTGACCCATCTCCCCATAAATAAAACAACAACCACGGAAGTCCTTCTACCTTAGACCTACCGCTTCAATCGAGGCTTCTCCTTATCTCATTGTGGACAAAGTCGACGCCTGTGGCCATGCCTTCCACATTTAAAACATCTCCTTTTGAAGCATCCCTACTTCTGGTACGATTGATCCTATTGGCCTTGACTTTGCTAGCCACTTTGGTGACTCTCTTAGCCCCAATGGACTCGAGTAACCTGTCGCTGCTGCTTCAGCATTCCAGTACTACTATTGCTTCCTGGCCTGTTTAACTGATTATATTCCCTTTCTCTTTTTCTTCCTATCAGCTGGTAGTGATGTTCTTTGTAGTGCAACAATGCGTAAGTGAAAGCCCAGTTTTAAGAGTCCAAAATAAGAGATGGTTCACACAATATACCAAACTTTAAATTTCTTTCAAATTTAACAATTAATGTCCTCAAATTTTTATTTGTTCAAAATTAAAAATAAACGAAACAAAAAAATATTTGAATCTTTCTTTTAACCACAATTAAACAAATTTAATTCAATTCAAGTTAAAATTATTCCAAACAAACCTAAGCATGCATTTTGTCAAATAGATTAAACCGACTTGAATTAAATCAAGTTAAAATTACCCAAACTTAATCTAGAATCAAAATTACACCATTATTGTGATCAAAACAATTTTTATCTTTTTACACCTACACATGTATATAAGTGATTTTTTCAAGATAGAAATAAAAACAATCACACAACGCTGCGATGTACGAGGAAAACCCACAACGGAAAAAATCACGGATGTCCCAGCTACAAATCCACTAGGTATGGTTTTACAAAATACAAGAAAAAAGACTTACTTCCTAGACTCGACTCCCTCTCAAGCCTTGACGCTTCTTCTTGCTTCCACCTCCGCCTTGTTGATAACATCAAAATCCACCGATGGGTCATATCAACCATTAACAGCACACGAAGCCTTTCTCCATATGCGCACCACTAAATAAAAAAAATGAAATCCTCCTTAAGAAACTTCATCTTTGGGGGTAGAGATAAAACCTGGTGCCAACAAGATGATCTCAAACAAATATATATAATGAAACTTGGACCAAATAAACTTTTGGGTGTAAAAAACTTGGTTTTGAGATTAAATCATTTTAATTAACAAACACCAAGGGGACTTTTTGGAAAACGTTTTTGCTATCAAAAGCTCTGGGAAAATATGGAAAAAGTCACTTAACAAAATGTATTCCCACACTATTAAACTCAGGTAAGAAAGAAGCAGGGTAGTGGGAAGTATTTCAAAAAAACTGACAAAAAATGAAACTGCAATCTCGTTCCAATGGCATGCCAGGGTTTTTCGATTGACACATCGAATGAGAATCCAAAAGAAAAAATTTCATCTCGTTTGATGGGTCGTTCGAATGATAATTCAATCTAGTTTCAATTAGATGCTAAAGTCATTCGAACGACTTATCAAATGACATTTCAGACCATGGATCTAGAAAATTTCTATACAAACACATGGCCACCTGTTTCGTATTTTTTTAATTTTCTTAATTAGTTATGATTTTTCTACAAAAAGGTGTCCAAGAACAAAATCTTTAGATAGTATGAATTCAAAAATATTGACAAAAATTCTAACACCCAATGAAAAATTCCAAGTCTCAATATAGCACATGCATTCACACCTGAGAGACCTTAGAAAGTTGATGACGCAAAAAAAGTCACGAAACATGATAATGAAATGATCTTTTTAGACTTGGCCACTATGTCTTTAACTAAATGTCATAGGCTTGAATGTAACAAACTTCTATCATACGACTCAAATAGTTTTGTCTGGAATTAAGCTAATGTACAAATTGACTCAATTGTAAATTTGTCCTCATAAATCCCCCCTTTAGCTATTCCGGGACAAAACAAAAATAAAAATCCTATCAGTCGTCAAGCTCTTCTAAAAGGACACGATCCCACCCAACAAAAAGAAAAAATTACAGACACTTGACTGACACATGGAATGAGAAGCTTTGCTCTTACTTTACAAATCTTACCGCTAAGATGAAAAGCCTGCACACTTAAGCACACCATCAAAAGCATAGGAAATATAACAGTATGAATGGCATAAATAAATTCTCCCCAATTAATCAAAATTTTCCCCTAAATAAAACAAGGGATAAGTATAATGAAAAAACAATTTTATCATGAAATGGTGTATATAGTGACTAGAACAAAAAGTGACATGGAATTAAAATATCAACTAATCCAAACAAAGATTAATAGATACCAAATACGATGCGATAACAAAAAGATATCACTTAGAGTGTAGTAATTTAACCACGGGATATCAATCGCAACAAAATGGATACATATTGCAACATGAAGCACACAAGAGCTAGATGACAAAGAAAATACTCAAAAATGAAAGAAATACCATATACACACACACACACACACACACACACACACACATAGAAGATACCAATAATGCACACACACATCTACATAGGTATAAACATCACACAAGACACAAAACACAATAAGCTTTCTACGGTCATATGGCATAAATGTGTCTAAATAACCATGTGTTAAACGGAGTAAAAGGGGTGTGAATTAGACAAGAAAATTATGACCCAATCAATTAAAATTGTTCAAGGAGTTCAATTTGATTGCAAACACTATTAAACATAGATTTAGCCTCACATGAAAATAAAAATGTGAACTCAAAGAACAAATAAGCACAATGCATACAAGCCTAGGATTTTGATGATTCTACAAACCAATAGAGTCATGAAAAAAATAAGAAAAACTGGGATACATTGTCATTGTGCAAACCCATTGATATATTCAACCAAACTCTCTCACAAACAATAATCCTTTTCTTTTCTTTATAATGAACATACCAACTAAACTAAGTAGGCCATGGCTACTTTTCACAATGCCACACTTTTAGGCCCTTTCTAAACTCTATGGGTCTTGGATACTTTTTACAATGCCACACTTTTTTAAACCCTATCCGTGCACCCCCCCCCCCCCCCCACCCACCCATATATATATATATATATATATATATATATATATACAAGACAAAGAAATCTCACGTGCAACGATTCTTTCATGCACAAATCCTCCATAGTCATAGAACCGTGTAGATGACAAAATTGATAGGAGAACAACTCACTTAGCTCAAATATACATATGAAGTTAAAGGTCAAAGAGCTCGTGCATGTGTGTGAGAGGCATATAAAAAGAGAATCCATTAAGAAAATCAAAGTCAAACTAATCCATGCAAGCATGATAAAGGACAGTTTAAGCACTGAAATTAATAACCAAAAGTTCTAGCCACATGGAAGTGGAGGAATGATATAGGATTTAATATATGCCACATAAAATGTGTAAAACCAAATTACAAAAAAAAATATTCTTGATTTTTTTTTAAATTTTTAAACAAAAAAAACTTCAACTCAAAAGACAGACAAAATCTTTTGGTAATTTTTTTTATAAAATAAGACCAAATAACTAAAAAAAAAATACAAAAGATACACACATCATAATTCCAAGAAAATTTATATAATGAAGCACAATCTAGAATATGACAAACAAACATGCAACTAATAAAAATATATCATGAAGCACGACTAGTGTATGTAAACATGCAAGCAATTACTCATAAGATATAGCAAGTGAGGAGTCATGTGCCAACATGTAGGAACCATAAAAAATAGGAAATTTAGAAAATGATATATTTTCCATATTCACAAAGAAAATCCTTAAAAATCAGGATCATACAATATTTTAGTATAACCCTCTCTGATACCACTTGAAAGGATTATATGCCAATTTTGTTTAAAAAGAAAAATGTAGATATTTGTTTAGTTTAATTTCATTTTAATTTGGAAGAAATTAAAATTTGGATATTTGTGTAAGAGTTTGGAATTTTGTAATATTGTGTGAACCATCTCCATTTTGAATATAAAAATTGGCATATAACCCTTACAGGCAGTAAATGCTTGTGCTACAATACCAACCACCTCTGTGGCTGTCAAAATACCCTGTGGTATTTGAGGTTCTTTTGTTCCTATCCAACGTTACATCTTTGGGTGCTTTTAGCCTGTCGTTCCCTCCTAGGTGAAATCTCCAATCGAATTGTATGAGTCCACAATTAATACAAATATCATAGCAAAAGAACGTAATCTCAAATATGAAAGAATTAACACAACAGTCCTAACAATAGGGCTCTATGTCAAGGAGCACTACACTGAAATCGTAGTAAGCTGCACAGATCCTATGGACACTAGAACATGATCCTCTATTACCATCTGTGACACCCCACCTATTTTAATCACGGGTAATCAATCCTTTATCAAAATAATCAATAATCTCATTTGGTTCATTCTTAGCATTTTTGTCAAAAAAAATTTAATTACTGACCACTTATGTTAAATTTAACAACATGCGAAACTAAAAATAAATTAATCAAACCATCCACACAATAATAGTCTGAAGAATCACAAAACAAATATATAATCAAATAATACTTAATAAACCATGAGATCTCAAAACAAATAATCCAACTACAATCTGAAGTAATTAAAATTGAATCTGAATAAAGTCTGATAAATAAACTGAAGAACTAAATACCCTAAAGGGGAAACATGCTCAAATGAAATACTGAAGGAAATATTATTTAGAAATGAATAAACTAAATCATCTAAAGCAACTCCTGCAAGCCTCCACAAGTGTTGCATCTACATATCCCTAGATAGAATCACCAAGCTTAGCACCCCTGTGGCTAGACACCTAAAAGCTTTTGAATATATTTTGATAAGGGTCAAAGCCCAAGAAAAACAGTTTTAAAATATTTTTCAAGCATTTAAATCAGTTATTAGATACACATGTTAATTCCACGTACACTCCCTTGAGATCCTCATATCTCAACCAATGTGCACGCCTAACGTACCATATCTAGCTATGCTACCCATCCCAACTAGATAACGTATCTAAATAACATCAATAGGCCTAGCTCTTTCGTATTACCCATACGACCCACTACCAAAACATCAATAATATATTACCCACATATTATTATTGAGTCATTTATTTAAGTTTCTCCACTTGTTTTACTTTTTGATATGCACAATTTATCGGTTCTACTATCACACATAAGTTGGTAAATCACACTTGTATATATATATATATATATATCACATAGATAATAGACACAAATATATCATCACTTTACTGTCCCCTCGTGATGTTGTCATACTATGCTATCAAGTCCATATACCTCTCGTACCAAATCAAGGACTACTGGTTCGACATGTCTCCTCGAACACAAAATCAATCAACATACAATGGAGGAGAACATAGTTCTAAGCCTTTGGGATACACATATATCAAATGTACCCAAACGACACGTCGGTCCCACTAAAACATTAGATTAATTAAAAGGGATAAAAAGGGGATTAATTGAAAGGGAGCCTCCCTAAGTTCCGTAATACCCCATAATTTTAATGAGTTTTAATACTAGATTAATTAAAAGTAAAATGGGGATGAATTGGAATTAATTACGAATAATAATTGGAATAAATCCGGATTGAATATTACTAGAGAATAAAGTAATATGTGATTGATATTGAATATTAATTAGTTATTAAAAGTAATATATGATTATAGGGTCGCGAGTGAAAAATACGTGAATTATTGAAATTAAGTCGGGATGCACGTGTGAGTCGTGTCGGGATTAAATTGAAAGGGATAAAAGGGAAATTATTTTTAAGTCATTCAAAAGGTCATTTTGAGTGCACTGTTGAGTCCGAAAGGGTCGAAATAAGCAAAAAAGTCTACCCGGGAGTTTGTTTTAGGTCTCAGGTTACCTTAGGGGTATTTTGGTCATTTTATTTAGGAGGTGAATAGTAACTACAAAAATTGGGTCTTATTATATAAGTGAAGAGATTAGAGAACTTAGGTTCATTCACCCAAAAGAAAATAAAGAAAAGGTCTTTGAGGAAAGTGAGAGGTTTTTCAAGGAGAGGTAGAGGTTTTGAGAGCAAACCAAGGGACAACCACCTTGCACCACCACCGAAAAAGTGACTGCAAAAGTGGAGGGGACATCCTACACATATCTTCTCCAAAGGATCAGACCTACACCTTAAAAAAGTTTAATTCTTATTCCAATTAATGAGTATAATATCCATGTTAGATAGGATTAATATTCACCCATGAGAATTGTGAAATTGGGCATGAAGTGATGAATAAATTAATTAATGGGATAGGTATTCCATGTAGTTGAGAAATCCACATGTTGAGGTTATCGGATTGATGATTTGAATTGTAAATCACAAAATTATATTTTGGGTTTTTCTGAAGAACATAAATGGTGAATATAGAATTTTTGGATTTTAAGGATTATATTGATTTAGATAAAAACCCTTCTTGAAATTAAGGAATTAGATATTTTCTACGTGTTATAATCACCCATAAACATGAATAAATGATGTTGGGATAATTGGGATTCGTTATAATATATTCCATGTGGGTTTGGGTGTAAGAATTTTGGAGAAAAATGCAGAAAACTAAGGCTGGGGATGAATTGCTGAGACGTCGACATCGTTCGAACGAGATACGTATTTTTGACTTCTAACGAGATGGGATATCGTTCGAACGAGATACCTAATTTTGACTTCTAAGTAGATGGGATATCATTCGAAAGAGAATTTAGAGACTTCTAACGAGATTTCAGAAATCATGTTTTAGCCCAAAAAAGTTTGGAAATTCGTATTTTTTACCCACGGTAAGATCTGAATAATTTTTGGTACATTAATAAAGAGTGAGAGACTTGGGTTAATGTTGGGAAATTATATATTGAATTAAAAAAGGAATTATGCGAGTGATAACTACATAAAATACAACGATTATGAGAATAAATCGAAATTATTAAATATGGGTGATATTCGAGAAATACACTGGTATTTTAGATAGGATGAATTCTTAATACGATATATAGGTAGAGTGTGTACCTATTATTATAAAGGTTGAGTATATACCAATGTCTTTATGATTTATGTGTATGACATATCTAGCCTACTTGCTATCGACGGGAGGTTTGCGGGTTAATGGAAGTCATATCCTGATGAGCCTGGGGGATTTTTCACTTGTTGCCTTAGAACATAAGACTCAGCTTGGATTGCCATTAGTGAAAACAATGTTATTGAACGATCATTTGGGTGTGTAGGTATGTGCGTAGCCTAAAGTCTTAGGACTATGTTGTCCTCCAATACTTGTGTTTTGATATTTATGGTTCGAGGGATATACCGACCAACAGTCCTTTATACAGTGATGAGATGTACTGGGACTAGATAGCAGAATATGCATGCACTGCAACTATGTCTCGGGGTGCAGTATTGTATATATATAATAGAGTGAATATATATATATATATATATATATATATATTACCTACTGTGTGAATTAAGTAGACATGAAAGATAGTGAAATCTGAACTTAATTAAGTATGAGAACACTTAATTATACTCAGAATTGAACTAATATATATTTATTACATGTGTTGCAAAGAAAATATGTGGGGGAAGATAAAGGCTATGGATAGTTCACACAGTGATATAATCTAGTGAAAGTGGGAATAGTAACTAGAATAATTTGGAGATACGTTAGGAGTGCACACTAGATAAGAGGTGAGAATCTCAAGAGAGAGTTCCAGAATCTAACATGTATATAATAATTGCTAATTGTAGCATTTATTCACTTGCTTTTTTTTAAAATCTTTTACAATCGGGCTCTGACCCATTTTATCTTGCATATTCTCTTCCCTCTTGTATATACTATATCAGGTGCCTAGCCACAGGGATGCCTAACATAGATCATTGGATATTTATTCGCTATGGATATTATGGAGTTGTGGACTTTTCATTAGACACCTCATATTATTGATTCATGTACTCTGTAGTCATTTCTTTTATGGCATGTTGCTAGAGGATTTTTGTCATTTCCATTCTATCTCAGTCAGTGGTTTTATTTATGTCGATTTTGGATACATTTGGTTTTAATTAGTTTATTGTATTGAGATGTTAGAAACTGGGAAATTTATTCCTGTTACATTAACTAAGTTGTGACGATATTTATTTATTATTCATTGTTGTGGGATGGTTTATATTATAACTTGTTGGTATTGTTAAAAAGGAATTTTATTAAAATTAAAAATGGAAATTTTAACACTAGCTTAAGTGATTACTAGGTGGTTAATAAACAAAGAAAATTATTTTTCGACGGTGATGCTAAGAATGAGCCAACTGAATAATTCGAGTCAATTGGGTAAAGGATTGGCCAACTGGTATTTATTACCCACCCGGTATTTAATTAAGCGGGTTGTTACAAGTTCCAGGGGCACATATCTAGATCCACTAGAATCGTCAACGTGGGATCGTCCTCTGCGCAAAAACCTCCTGATAGCAGGCAGCGTAGGTATGTTCACACACATAATAAAATCACAACCATAGGTATTCAAAAATCCTATATATGCATATTATTCGGTAGGTATACACACAACCCATCATATAAGTTTGTACGTAGTATATATTTGTTTCATACTCAATGTATAAACAATTACAATTTATAACCTTTTATTGTATATTCTCAAGTATCACATACTACCCGAAGGATCCTAATTACCCCGTATTAAATTTCAGTAGCTAGTACACTCATACCCTACTGGTCGAAATCATAGGTTCACTTATCTGACCGTGATTCGTTCTATTCTCGCAAATTTTATTAATTTTCATATTATGCCCCATAAGTTCAAGCCTTAATTCTCTTATTTTAGTTATGCCTAAGATATATCACAGGCCTACTGAAATTCATTATGTCCATCACTATAGTTTAAGAATAATCCAAAAGCCTCTAGATTAATTCTTCACAAATCCGGAGCATAACTAAAAGAAACTAGGCAAACTTAGGTAACCGAATCGATTCGGTGAAGAGGCCAAATCGATTCGAAATGTTACATGTCGTCTTCTTCAACACGCTATTACATTTTTGACCATTTTTATTCATCATAACTCTCATACATCACACCCAAACTCCAACATGCTTCAACCCAACATCAAATAATGATATATAAACAATTTCTAACGTGAATAACACATTAAATCCATACTAAATCTACCCAAGAATGGATTAAAACTCAGATTTCTACCAAAACCCTAGTTTATGCGTTCTTCATTCATAATTAATCATTTAACAATATTTCTCCCATCACAACTTTCACATATATTCGGATTTCGTGTCCTCTACATATGTGGATTCATTCTACATGCAATCCTACCCCAAATCATGAGTTTTATTCATTAAATCCCAAGAATATCATCAATTATCATCAAATAAAAAATCCTACACTACATGGACATTATAACTCATTAAAAACATGTAAGATAAACATTTTCCTTATCAGGTGTAGGCCTGATTTCCTCATGAGTGTGGTGAGGATGCCTTCCCTTCCATCTAGGCATGTCAATGGATCGGATTTTATCTGAATCCAAATCTTGATCCGATCCATTTAAGCGGATATGGATCATGCCTAAAATCCGATTGCCCGATTACATGTTTATTATATGCAGCGGATTTGGATTCATATACTCCGATCCGTTAATAATCCGATCCGATTAATATTTTTAATATATATATATATATATATATATATATATATATATATATATATATATATATTTGTAATTAATATATATTGTATTTAATAATATTTTATATATATATTATAATAGTTCTTTATTTCATTATCTGTTTTTTTGGAACATTTGTAAAATAAATTTATGAAATAAGAGTTGAAAATAAAAATGTTACAAATTAAGTTTAACATAATCGGATCTGATCCGAATCCATTTAACTTAAACAGATATGGATTTCGATTGGCCTGATCCGATCCGATTAATAAATGGATTGGATCTGAATTCATTTATCATAAACGGATATGGATTTGGATTTGCCTGATCCAATCCGAATCCGATCCATTTACAGGCCTATCTGATCTGATCACAATTTTTGACAAATAGGTGGGGAGAAAAGGTGTTGCACCTCCAAGAATTCACTTTTCTTCCTCTCTTATGTCCTCCTACCTCTTAAGATTGATGTAACCCTAGACCTACACTCCTATGGGCTGATATATTCCTTGAATTTTTGGAGTTCTCTCTATCACAAACTCTTAATTGATCGAAATGCCCTCTCGTAGTGCTGGTTTGGTCTAAAATTAACCCGGGACCCAAATACTACCCCATGTCGACCCTTTCGAAATCACCATCCGAGTCACTCTAAAATAATTTCCTATCTTGAGCTCATATTGTATATTCATGACACCGGGTTGAGATATAACATTATTACGTCACTGTCACTCGCTATGACGTAAAAATAATTATTTATTTTCACTTAGTAATTATATTCAATAAACATTAGTCATTTTCTCTCAAATTAATATTTTAATCCACATATAATATTTAATTCCATTACATTACATCACACATGTAATTTAAGATTAACCGAATTAATTCAAATTTAAATACTAAAAAATATGGGGTGTTACATACTTCCCCCTTACAAAGGAATTTCGCCCTCAAAATTAGTACATACTTGCGATGAATAACTTTGGATACTTCTCATGCATGTCATCCTCCTGCTCCCATGTTGATTCATCAACATTGTGGTTCGCCCATTGAACTCTAATTAAGGGTACCACCTTAGATCGCAACTTAAGCTCACTACCATCAAGTATCACCAACGGTGTATCCTCGTACGAGATATCTGTCTGCAAGTCGATCTCCTCTAATAGAACGTGCCAAAAATCTCTCTCAGTCCTCCAATACCTATTTATGGATGGCATGTGGAACATATCGTTAATTCGTTGTAAGTTCTCCGATAGTCCTAGTCTATATGCCACTAGTCCCACCCTCTCGATGATAGGAAATGGTCCTACATATCTCGGCATTAGCTTCCTTTTTTTCGAACCTCATCACCCCTTCATAGGAGACACCCTCACTAACACCTAGTCACCAACCTCAAGCTTCATCTATATAACTCAAATCAGCTCAATCTTGGCAGTGGTGTCCTGAATCATCTTTAGCCCCAATAACTTATTATCCCCCACCTCTAACTAGAAAGAGGGAAAATGACATGGCCGAATGTATAGTGCCTTAAATGGTTCCATGCCGATGGTGAACTGGTAGGAGTTGTTATACGTAAACTCCACCAAAGGAAGTGTGACAACCCGACTATCCGAAATAAGGGGTGGCCAGCCCAATACTCCAATAATACAGGAATCATGGATGGAATCATTCTCAGCATCGTAACCACATAAAGAGTATACGGGATAACCACACAATATTTCAGAAAATGGGTTGTCAAAAAATTTGTTTTGAAATTTAAAGAAAGCATTGTCAACAACCCATAATAGAAAAGAAGGTGGAAACCCCAATAGTATATACATAACAACGATAAAAACAACAACAATAAAAGGACCGAATGAAATGTCGGTCAACAGAATACATACAATGTACGATAAGTTCAATACATTACATTTTACATCCATTATACAATTACAACAGTTTGGGCCACACGCCCGAATAAAGACCCGATTATAACTAGAAAACAACAATGAAGGCATCTACACAAAATATCCCGTGAAATACGCAAAATGTCACGGCTCCTCAAAAGACACTGGAATGGGGAGGTCAATACTGGCGTCCTTGTGGTGGAGCACCTGAGCGGTTACAATATTTTATGCACAACAAGAAAGAAGTACGGTCAGGGCCCGGTTTTATGTGATCACCGGATAAATAACAAGTATGACAATTATGAACAGTTAATCATGGATGATAGAGATAATATTGTAACATAGTGACCTCATGAAATAAACTAAGACAATTAAATGGTTATGAAGTAAAATTCAATCATGCAAGAGGACATGTAATAATCATCATTAATCTACAATCTTTATCATTATTCACCTTTTCATTTTATCTTTCCATTCTTTATCAGGAATACAAATTTTATCATGTGCTCTTTGATATATCAATTCTATGCTCTTTGTGGCATATATTATGCTCTTTAAAGCATTGTGTTATGCTCTTTGTGACATTAATATCCATCAAGTCCCACTTGATGTTAGAATAGTATATATATATATATATATATATATATATATATATATATATATATATATATATATATATATATATATATATATATATAACGATTCTAAGACCGCCCGTCCTGGTTTTCCCACTGTGCGCACCATCATCTTCCAGGGCCTATCATCAAGACAACTTGGGATCCTATCGAAATGTCGAGAAGCAGCCCTATGTCTGCGGGGTAGTCATAACCACACTCGGAATTACCTACCCTTCGCATAAAATATAAAACAAACGCTCATATGGCCTAGGACTATATCCACCCTGCATTCATTAGCCAGGGGGCTTCACCTTACGCACGAACTTCCCTTAAGATGGTATTTAGATAGGGTGTGTTCCAACCATTTTATTAATTATCATGACATGATTTAGTAAATTATCATTTACTTTATCCATTAACATTTTATCAAATGCATTATGGTTAACCGGAACCATACGTGGTTCACATCATCATAATAACCTCAAGGAATATTTAAACTCCCAAGTTATTTTTTTTCCCAAATATCCTTTTTGGACTTTATAATAGACCATCATACCTCAAATTAACTTCTAAAGTCTCCAAACACAACTTAGTAATCTCCTAGACTCCTACTAATTGAAAAATGAAAGTAATGACTAAAAATCACTTCACGCACCCTCGAATTAAGTCCCATATATACCAATTTTAATCTAGGGTAGTAAACTAACTCACCTAGAACTCTAGGACTCTAAGTTGACTTCATATAAGAAGGTTCCTAAGTCCTAAGTTTAGAGAAAAAGGGTTAAAATTGAAAAAGAAAAACAATTTAAAAATGCAGGATTTTCGAATCGATTCGGCAAGAAAATATGAGATTCTGCATAATTGCCGAATCGATTCGGACTAACCGAATCGATTCGAACTAAGCCAAATCGATTCGGTTCACCTAGACCTGGAAAATGTCCCTGGGCAAATCGATTCGGGCAGGCCGAATCGATTCAGCCCTGTGAATTTTGCCAATTTTGGCTATGGAGTCTTGGACTCCAAATTTACCCCAACTCAAATCCTTTCAAACCAATATCATTTATGGTCATCAATACATAATAAATACCACTAACTACTACCATAAACCTCATTTTTGAATGATTCAAGAACCTCAAATCCACCAAAAAACCTAAACTAGTTAAACCATGATTAATACACAATTATCACAACTAATCATTTATCTTAAACCACATATAGCAAGTAGAAAACTTGCCTCAATCTTGCAAATTCAGATTTTCCTTGTGTAGTAGCAAGAATCCAACCTTAATCTTCAATCTCTTCTCCTTTTTCTATTATTTCTCTTCCTCTCTCTTTCTCTTTAGGTCAAAAATTCACTTGAGAGAATAACGACTTAATCAAGACATAAATCGTGCCTTTAGTATACAATTTACAACTTAAGTGGTAAATACCACATTAAATGGTTCGCAACTACACATATAAGTTAAAACCAGTCAAAAGTGCCCAAAACCTCAAAATACAATATGGTGTACATATTTTGACTATCTCGCACGTTTCGGAACAAACTACGGCCTCCAAATTATCATTTGGATATTTTACAATTCATTTTAAGTTTCGGTTCCATTTTAAATCATAATGTCATTTTAATCTTATGACACTATAAAACTCAACATGAGGATATTTACATACTCATACAGTAAATATACAACAAGTTAGTAAGTATTAACTTTTCTTCATGAAATTAATACTTACTTCATATTCCAACATTTTATATGTAATTACTTCACATAGTAAGTAAATATAAAATAGGTTCTCATAAGCGAGGGTTGTTACAGGAAGATACTGCTCCCATCCTCCCCCGAAGTCACGTGTGCACATCCGCAACATAGTTTTACTTTGAATTAGACTATGAGTCATATATGAAAAGAAAGGTATTGATCTTAGCTTTCCAATGAGAATTGAATAAGGTTATTTGGACTTTGTGGAGGGAGCAATAGTCATTTTAGTAAAAACTGTTTAATCTGTCAGAATATTTGATTTTTGTAAATTTTAACATCATTTAAAATGCATGCCTTTTTATTTATACTTTGAATTACACTATAAGTCATAGATGTAAAGAAGCGTATTGATATTATCTTTCCAATGAGATTTGAATCAGGTTATTTGGATTTTTGTGGAGGGATTAATACCCATTTTAGTAAAAGATATTTAGTTTGCTAAAATCTTAGATTTGTGCAAATTTATGATTTTTAAGAATTCTAAAAGGATAAGGACACTTAGATATTTACCCATTTAAAGGGATCTTGTAACACCCCGTAATTCTGCTTAATTTTAAATTACGTAAGTAGAGTCATTTAATGGGATTAAATACGCTTTAATTAAATTACGTGAGTAGAGTAATTTAATGTGATTAAATATGTTTGATTTAAATTACGTGAGTAGAGTAATTTAAATAGATATTATGTTAATAAAGATGAATATGTGTTATAGAAAATTTATTAAGATGAATATAAATTTTCAATGTTAATATATACGGTCTAGTGACTATACGGACGTACCGGATGTAGCTTGACAAAATTTAAGGATGAGAGTAGAAAAATATTTACGAGACTCAAATGATAATTTAGAGTCCACGGTTGATTCCGAAAGGATCGAATTAGTCAAAATAGTGTACCCGGGGGTACTAGTTGAGTGCCGGGTCATTTTCGGGCTAAACCGGGACCATTCGGGGGCATTTTGGTCTCTTTACAATTAGGGGAAAGAAGACCTAAGAATTTTTGTAACCCTAAATCTGATTATAAGAGGGGTGGCTAGGGTTAGACAATTAGAGTTACACCATAGCCATTAGAGAGAGAGAGAGAGAGGCAAATTCCTTAGGCAAGAAGGAAGGAGGGATCATCTTAGGAATATTTCACCATAAGATTGTTGGGAAGAAGGATTGAGGCACCAACATCATCAATCATCATCAACAACCACGAATTCAGACCCTACAGACCTTAAGGCAAGTGGTTATTTGCAAAATAATTGAGTTATAATACCCATGTTTAAGCTTGAGGAAGAACATGATTTTTATGATATTCTTGGGAACAAACAGTTGAGAAAAATCCATGATTGATTAGGATTTGCATGTAGGACGTTTTTGAATTACCAAGTATGTTCATATCATAGAAAACTTGATGAGAAATTCTTATGAAAATCTTGAACTTTGATGAAAAATATAAAGAATGCAGTTTTAGGGTTCTTGAATATTATAGAGATTTTCAGTGAATTTAGCTAAGATTTATAATGATTTTGATGTTTTAAATCGTTAGTAATCATACCAGAACATGTAGGAATGATTAGAAATTGTTAGTTGTGAATTTGATGACCTATCATGAAAGTTAGAGATGTAAAAATGGTGAAACCCGTAGGAAGAAGATGAACTGGGTCTGTCACTGCTTGATCGATAGATCGACCCTGGAGTATCGATCGATCGAAGCAGTCGATCGATCGATCATCTTCCTTCAATCGATCGACCCTGTCTAAACTATAGAGAATTTGTTTATAAACTTCTTTAATTGCCGTTACTTAATGGGAACCTTAGAAATGATATTTTTCCTATGAGGAGACTTGAAAATTACCAGTAGGTGTACCATAGGGTTCCTCCACTTATGATTGAGTAGTAATGTTGGAGAAATGGAATGACTAAAGAACGATTGACTTCGCCGTGAGTTGAGATGGTTAATTTAATTTCGGTTAGAGCGAGACTTAATTCCGAAAAGAAAATACCAGTAGGTTAAAATTTACTTAACTACTGAATTAAGGGAGGGGTAACTAGGGCCCTTAGAGTTACGCGAATACTCGAATAAATACAATAGTGAGTTATATTGTAATTAATGAGTACGGAGAATATAAGATAAATATATTACGTACGGATATGATTTATTAGGTCGGGTGCGTACCTACTGAATTTATATAAATGATATTGGGTGAAGAGAACACTACCTAAATTAATTATGTTAGGGTCGATGTGACATTCCGAACTAACATAGAGTTATATTAAATTTGGGGTCGATGTTAAATGCCGAACCAAACTTTGAACTGGTGTCGCGATGAAAGAGTCCCGAACCAGAATATGTGTATATATTTATATTCGTATATAGTTGGGGTCGATGAACCATTCCGAACCAACTTTCACTTGGAGTCGATGAATTATTCCGAGCCAAGGGTCCTTTATGTGTAATAAGGATATATTAGTGGTAACTAATATTATATACATTGTTGTGGGATAAAATGTTATATGTGCTTAATCTACAAATTGAGAATAGTAGACAATGTTATGATAAGTAAATATCCTGGTAATAATTTATAGCATATTGTAATTATTACAAGAAAAAGATAACGGACGGTAAATGAGTTAACTACAGTTATGGGCAGTATAACTAGGTAGACTAAGTTCCTCGATAGTTACATACTATGTGAGAGAGGTGAGAAGGTTCAAGGGAGTGTGCGAAACCTTAATATGTGTAATCAATAACTTAATTGTGATAACCGCTTGCAAAATATTTTCAAATGTTTTGAGTACTAACTCTTGCTATGTAAAATTTTAAAAACCTTTTAGGTGCCCAGCCACAAGGACACCCAGCTTGATTTCATGTCAGAGATTTGGGAGCTGCAGCCAGTGTGGAGGTTGCAGGGATTGTTTAGACGCTTCTTTCTTTTCAGTTCTAGTGCAGGATCTCAGTTTTATTATTCCTAGTTGGAACATGTCATTCCACCTTTTCTATTACAGTTTATTCTAGTTATGGATTTGTAGTTGTCTTTTTGGGCCGTGGTTTACGGCAAGACTTTAACTGCTTTCAGATTTCTTTTACTTGCTGCGTATTCATATCTAGTTTTGGTAATGTATGGTTTGGATTATTGGTTGTTTGAGAAAGTTAAAATTTGGCACCCGTTTTAATTTCACTTAGGTGGTTAGTAAATTTTTTAAAAAGGCGTTCGACAATGATGCTAAGAATGAACCATTAAAGAAACCTGTTTATATTAAAATAAGGCTTGATCACCCAAGGTTTAATTAGGCGGGGTGTCACAGATGGTATCAGAGCATCAGGTTCTAGTGTCCATAGGATCTGTACGGCTTACTACGATTCAGCGTTACGTTTGTTTGTATTAGAGCCCTACTATTAGGATTGTTGACTAAATTTCCACTGTTGTGATATCGTACTTTTGCTCTTAAATTTTGTATAAACTGTGTGCTTATACAATTTAAATCTTATTTCGGATGCCGCCAAGGAGAATGAGAGCAGAGAGGGCTGAAGCTAGAGAGGAGGTGAGGGAGGCTCATCAGGAGCCACAGGTACCAATACCACCACCCCCACCCGAGCTAATCTCCACTACTCAGGTCGCAGTGATAGTGGCTTAGGCAGTTGAGACAGCGATGAGGGCAATGGCAGCCCACTTCCCTCAGCCCCAAGTGCCACCCCCTGTGGCACCGGTAGTGCAAGTTCCGGCAGGACCATCTACTTGGCAACGAGTCAGGGAGATGTTTCAGAAGGGACACCCACCCGAGTTTCAGGGCAGTACTGATGTAGTGGAAGCGTGCAACTGGAAGAAGAATATCCAGCACCACTTGCGCATGCTAGAGTGCACCGGAGTGCAGGAACAGATGCTAGCCACTTTCCGTCTGTCAGGAGAAGCCATACAATGGTGGGAGTCAGTTACCACCATCGAGGAGAGAGATACTTTGACTATTTCTGAGTTTTGGGTGCGGTTTGACCGCAAGTATTTCCCTCCAGCAGTAGAGTCGGAGATGAGAAAGAAGTTCAGCGAAGTGGTCCAGGGTGATCGCTCGGTTGCAGACTACGAGGAGGAGTTTACCCGCTTGGCCAATTTTGTGCCAAACGAGGTGAGCAATGAGGAGAGGAAGAAGTCCAAATTTATGGAGGGCCTAACCTGGAGAATCAGACAGCACTTAATTGGTAATCCGGCATTGGTAACCTACACAGATGTCGTCAATGCCGCTCTACTACACTGTCAGGATCACCGTTTTCATACTAAGGGAAGTAAGAGGGGTGAACCTAGCCAACCGGGCAAGGTAGATGGAGGTAGTGGCAGCAGCACAACACAGCAGCAGGCAGCAGCTCAGTTGGGACAGGATTCCAGACAGGGGAACCCTGCCAAGAAGTTTAAGCACGGGAAGTATCGCTTCGACCGACAGGGCCAGCAGGGTCCTCAGCAACCAGTCCCTCAGGGTCGACAGGGCCAGGGTCATCAAAATGGGGGACAACAAGGCCAAGGGCGACAGGGCCAACGTTAGGGCCAAGGACAAAGACAGTTCCACGGACAGTGGTTCACTTGTGGTCAGTAGGGTCACAAGAGCAGAAATTGTCCACAGCAAGACCGGACACAACAGCAGGGTGCCCAACAGGGGCAACAGGCACCATTAGCCCCAGCAGCAGTACAGGCCCCACAGCCAGGATAGATGCAGTACGGGCGTGTGTTCAACATTCGTGACATTCCATTTCAGCCGGCACCGCCAGCACCGCCGGCAGTTGCGGGTATGTTTCCTATTCATGGGCTTGAGGGGAATATTTTGTTTGACACAGGGGCAACGCATTCATTTGTTTCCACTAGATTTGCACGGGCAGCCGGCCTATTAGCGACAGCAGACACTCATCTTATGTGTGTGGAGTCACCGATGGGTAGTGGGTCTCTCATACACTCGATTTGTAAGGGTGTGGACATCATGGTCGGGAGATTGAGTCTAGCGGCAGACCTTCTAGTGCTGGATATGGAGGGATATGACGTCATCCTATGCATGGATTGGTTGGCACATAATAGGGCAATGGTAGATTGTTATGAGAGGACCATCGTGTTCTCTATCCCGGGGCAGGAGATGTTCCTTGTGGCTATGCCACTTCCCGAGGGAGGATCGCGAACTCACTTATATTATATTGAGGAGGAGACCTCACATGGAGTGGTCGTTTCTCTGGACTCAATCCCAGTTGTGAGGAATTTTGAGGATGTCTTTCAGGAGATACCAGGGTTACCACCTAGCAGAGAGATAGAGTTCGTAATTGATCTAACACCGGGGATGAGACCGATTGCCAAAGCACCATATCGCATGGCTCCTTCAGAAATGCGGGAACTGAGAGAGCAAATCCAGCAACTATTAGGACAGGGTTTTATTCGATGGAGTACATCGCCATGGGGTGCGCCAGTACTGTTTGTGAAGAAAAGGGATGGTTCACTTCGTCTGTGTGTAGATTACAGAGAGCTGAACAAAGCAACGATACGTAATAAGTATCTGTTACCAAAGATTGACGACTTGTTTGATCAATTGAGAGGGGCTGCATACTTCTCAAAGATCGATTTGAGATCGGGTTACCACCAATTGCGCATTCGTGAAGAGGATGTACCTAAGACCGCTTTCCTGTCGCGGTACGGGTCATATGAGTTCAGAGTGATGCCTTTTGGGCTAACTAATGCACCAGCGGTATTCATGGATCTCATGAACAGGGTATTCAGGGAGTTTTTGGATCAGTTTGTGATTGTGTTCATAGACGACATTCTGATTTACTCCCGTACGGAGGAGGAGCACGCAGAGCACTTGCGATTGGTCCTACAGACATTGCGGAACCATCAGTTATACGCCAAAATTGAGAAGTGCGGATTTTGGCTCCGGGAGGTTCAGTTCCTAGGCCACGTCGTATCTAGCAGGGGCATTGCAGTTGACCCAAGTAAGGTATCGGCGGTGAGGGAGTGGGGACAGCCCACGACACCGACAGAAATCCGCAGTTTCTTGGGTTTGGCTGGTTATTATCGTCGCTTCATCAAGGGATTCTCAAAAATTGCCGGACCGTTGACAAATCTAACTCGGAAGGGAATCCCCTTCGTATGGAGTGATAGTTTCCAGTTAGCTTTTGATGAATTGAAAGACAAGTTGACATCAGCCCCCGTTCTTACCTTGCCTAAGAGCGGAGTGGAATACCGAGTCTATACTGATGCGTCCTTACAAGGACTTGGGGGTGTGTTACAGCAGGAGGAAAAGGCTATAGCTTATGCGTCGCGAAAGCTTAAGCCACATGAGAAGAACTACCCCACCCATGACCTCGAGTTGGCAGCGGTTGTTTTTGCTTTGAGGATTTGGAGACACTATCTTCTGGGCGAGCAGTTTACGCTATTCACGGATCATAAGTCATTGCAATATCTGTTCACTCAGAAGGACCTGAACATGAGGCAGAGAAGTTGGCTTGAATTCGTGAAGGACTACCAATTTGATATACAGTATCATCCTGGTAAGACTAATGTGGTGGCAGATGCGTTAAGCAGAAGACCTATCGGAGAGTTAGCTGAAGTTTGGAAGGCAAAGTGGAGTGAGCTCCAACACGAGGATGATATGGCAAGAGCATGTATGGCAGTTCTATCTATCACTTCCGAGAATGTTATGCGGATAGTGAGGGCACAAGCAGAAGACCCATTTTGTCAGGATAAAGTACGGAAGTTACTGGCCAAGGGGCCAGAGTTCTACTCCATCAGTTCAGAGGGTGGACTACGTTTCAACGGTAGACTGGTAGTACCCGAAGATGATGATTTGAGGCAGGCCGTTATGACAGAGTCACACGGGTCAAAATTCTCAGTACATCCAGGTGGGGACAAAATGTATCAGGATATGCGACGAGTATATTGGTGGTCAGGTATGAAACGAGATATTGCAGAATTTGTCTCGAAGTGTGTTACATGCCAACTCATAAAAGTTGACCATCAGAGGCCTTCAGGAATGCTACAACCACTAGAGATTCCCGTGTGGAAGTGGGAGAGTATCTCTATGGATTTTATTACCGGGTTACCAACCTCGCAGAAGGGCCACGACTCCATTTGGGTGATAGTGGATCGTTTGACTAAAGTCGCACATTTCTTACCGGTTCGTACGGATTATGATACTATGCGGTACGCGCAGCTTTTTATTTCAGAGATTGTTAAGCTGCACGGAGTTCCTATTTATATCGTATCGGACCGAGATAAGATATTCGTGTCGCACTTTTGGCAGAGTTTTCAGGAGGCCATGGGCACCGACTTACGGTTGAGTACGGCATATCACCCACAGACGGACGTCCAGACGGAGAGAATAAACCAGATGCTAGAGGACATGCTGAGAATGTGTATTCTAGATTTTGGGGGAAATTGGGAGCCATATCTTCCTTTGGTGGAGTTTGCGTATAACAACTCTTACCAATTCACTATTGGCATGGCTCCATTCGAGGCGCTTTACGGGAGGCCTTGTCGTTCACCCGCTTGTTGGTTAGAAGTGGGGGATAACAGGCTTTTAGGGCCAGAGATGATACAGGAGACTTCCTCCAAAATAGAGTTGATTCGAGGACGTATTCGAATAGCCCAGGATAGGTAGAAGAGTTATGCTGACGTCGGCAGGAGACATGTGGAATTAGATGTGGGAGACCAGGTATTGATTCGAGTATCTCCTATGAAAGGGGTTACGAGGTTTGGCAAAAAGGGGAAGTTAGCGCCAAGATATGTAGGGTCGTTTCCTATCATTGAGAGAGTGGGACCGGTAGCTTACCGATTGGGACTCCCTGAGCATCTTCAGCGAATACACGATGTGTTCCATGTAGCGTCGCTGAAGAAATATAAGAGGAGCGAGAGAGCCTCCTGGCATATTCCACTGGAGGAGATCGATTTGCAGCCAGATATCTCGTATGAAGAAAGACCCGTGACTATCCTGGATTATAGTGAGCGCAAACTAAGATCCAAGGTGGTACCCTTAGTGCGAGTACAGTAGGGACATCACAATATGGATGAGTCCACTTGGGAACGGGAAGAGGATATGCGAGAACAATATCCAGAATTATTCATAGCAGGTATTTTTCCTAATTTTGAGGACGAAATTCCTTTTGTAAGGGGGGAAGTATGTAACACCCCGTAATTCTGCTTAATTTTAAATTACGTAAGTAGAGTCATTTAATGGGATTAAATACGCTTTAATTAAATTACGTGAGTAGAGTAATTTAATGTGATTAAATATGTTTGATTTAAATTACGTGAGTAGAGTAATTTAAATAGATATTATGTTAATAAAGATGAATATGTGTTATAGAAAATTTATAAAGATGAATATAAATTTTCAATGTTAATATATACGGTCTAGTGACTATACGGACGTACCGGATGTAGCTTGACAAAATTTAAGGATGAGAGTAGAAAAATATTTACGAGACTCAAATGATAATTTAGAGTCCACGGTTGATTCCGAAAGGATCGAATTAGTCAAAATAGTGTACCCGGGGGTACTAGTTGAGTGCCGGGTCATTTTCGGGCTAAACCGGGACCATTCGGGGGCATTTTGGTCTCTTTACAATTAGGGGAAAGAAGACCTAAGAATTTTTGTAACCCTAAATCTGATTATAAGAGGGGTGGCTAGGGTTAGACAATTAGAGTTACACCATAGCCATTAGAGAGAGAGAGAGAGAGGCAAATTCCTTAGGCAAGAAGGAAGGAGGGATCATCTTAGGAATATTTCACCATAAGATTGTTGGGAAGAAGGATTGAGGCACCAGCATCATCAATCATCATCAACAACCACGAATTCAGACCTTAAGGCAAGTGGTTATTTGCAAAATAATTGAGTTATAATACCCATGTTTAAGCTTGAGGAAGAACATGATTTTTATGATATTCTTGGGAACAAACAGTTGAGAAAAATCCATGATTGATTAGGATTTGCATGTAGGACGTTTTTGAATTACCAAGTATGTTCATATCATAGAAAACTTGATGAGAAATTCGTATGAAAATCTGGAACTTTGATGAAAAATATAAAGAATGCAGTTTTAGGGTTCTTGAATATTATAGAGATTTTCAGTGAATTTAGCTAAGATTTATAATGATTTTGATGTTTTAAATCGTTAGTAATCATCCCAGAACATGTAGGAATGATTAGAAATTGTTAGTTGTGAATTTGATGGCCTATCATGAAAGTTAGAGATGTAAAAATGGTGAAACCCTAGGAAGAAGATGAACTGGGTCTGTCACTGCTTGATCGATCGATCGACCCTGGAGTATCGATCGATCGAAGCAGTCGATCGATCGATCATCTTCCTTCGATCGATCGACCCTGTCTGAACTATAGAGAATTTGCTTATAAACTTCTTTAATTGCCGTTACTTAATGGGAACCTTAAAAATGATATTTTTCCTATGAGGAGACTTGAAAATTACCAGTAGGTGTACCATAGGGTTCCTCCACTTATGATTGAGTAGTAATGTTGGAGAAATGGAATGACTAAAGAACGATTGACTTCGCCGTGAGTTGAGATGGTTAATTTAATTTCGGTTAGAGCGAGACTTAATTCCGGAAAGAAAATACCAGTAGTTAAAATTTACTTAACTACTGAATTAAGGGAGGGGTAACTAGGGCCCTTAGAGTTACGCGAATACTCGAATAAATACAATAGTGAGTTATATTGTAATTAATGAGTACGGAGAATATAAGATAAATATATTACGTACGGGTATGATTTATTAGGTCGGGTGCGTACCTACTGAATTTATATAAATGATATTGGGTGAAGAGAACACTACCTAAATTAATTATGTTAGGGTCGATGTGACATTCCGAACTAACATAGAGTTATATTAAATTTGGGGTCGATGTTAAATGCCGAACCAAACTTTGAACTGGTGTCGCGATGAAAGAGTCCCGAACCAGAATATGTGTATATATTTATATTCGTATATAGTTGGGGTCGATGAACCATTCCGAACCAACTTTCTCTTGGATTCGATGAATTATTCCGAGCCAAGGGTCCTTTGTGTGTAATAAGGATATATTAGTGGTAACTAATATTATATACATTGTTGTGGGATAAAATGTTATATGTGCTTAATCTACAAATTGAGAATAGTAGACAATGTTATGATAAGTAAATATCCTGGTAATAATTTATAGCATATTGTAATTATTACAAGAAAAAGATAACGAACGGTAAATGAGTTAACTACAGTTATGGGCAGTATAACTAGGTAGACTAAGTTTCCTCGATAGTTACATACTATGTAAGAGAGGTGAGAAGGTTCAAGGGAGTGTGCGAAACCTTAGTATGTGTAATCAATAACTTAATTGTGATAACCGCTTGCAAAATATTTTCAAATGTTTTGAGTACTAACTCTTGCTATGTAAAATTTTAAAAACCTTTTAGGTACCCAGCCACAAGGACACCCAGCTTGATTTCATGTCAGAGATTTGGGAGCTGCAGCCAGTGTGGAGGTTGCAGGGATTGTTTAGACGCTTCTTTCTTTTCAGTTCTAGTGCAGGATCTCAGTTTTATTATTCCTAGTTGGAACATGTCGTTCCACCTTTTCTATTACAGTTTATTCTAGTTATGGATTTGTAGTTGTCTTTTTGGGCCGTGGTTTACGGCAAGACTTTAACTGCTTTCAGATTTCTTTTACTTGCTGCGTATTCATATCTAGTTTTGGTAATGTATGGTTTGGATTATTGGTTGTTTGAGAAAGTTAAAATTTGGCACCCGTTTTAATTTCACTTAGGTGGTTAGTAAATTTTTTAAAAAGGCGTTCGACAGTGATTCTAAGAATGAACCATTAAAGAAACCTGTTTATATTAAAATAAGGCTTGATCACCCAAGGTTTAATTAGGCGGGGTGTCACAGATCTCAGAGGAGGACTTTTTAAAACTCATATTAACCAATTACTAAAATACTTAGGAAGTGTCATAGGCTAACTGGAGATGTATTTTGTGTAAGGAAATATATGACTAAGTAAATGATCACGGGTGTAAATCTACACATCGGGTTACGATTTTGGGATGTCTAGGCTAGTGCTTGGTCAGATTATCATATTGGCATGAAGCATATAATCATTGAGTTCAACAATAAGTAAGTGAATACTAATCTAATATCAGAATATCAAGTTAGACTTTGGGATTGGATAGGCTTATTCTACAAGAGATATTACACACGATAGCCGACTTTATATATATACACGGATCGAGTGTGACCAGTATGTATATATAAATATATGTCAATCTGTGATTTACTTTATGTGAACATGCCTACTCTAGTTATGCTATCGTTAGAGGTTGCGAATAGTGGGTGGTCCACCCTGTCATTGACCAGTGGGTGTTGGGTCGTTTCCCCAGGTCATAGTACTACTGTATGACCATTGTAGGTGAGTTTTGAGTCCGGTTAGGGTACTTTAGTATGGTTATAACCCACGAATGTATGCTTATAACCAACTCCAGTATATGTTTACTATTTGGGATCGGTGGTGAGATTTCGACCCATGGATCATGAGTGGTATGTGACGTACCTCGAACCTGATAGCATACTAGGGAATGCATCTGAGAGGACAACTCGAGGATGATTTGTATATACACATAAAAGAGTGTTATATGCATAAGTCTACTCAAACGGTTGTGTGAGAACCAAATATCAACTAATGCATCGTTATGTTACTTATAGCTTATATGATAGCTACGTGATAAATAAAGAAGGGTAACATATAAGTAACATGATTTGGGATAGATCTTTAGAGGATTAGATTATGTTAAGAATAAATAGACTAATTAGGTGGATTAGCATAATTAGGTAAATAAAATAAATGAGTTAGGTGTAAACCATAGATGAGGGGTGATGGTAATCTCATGTGAGTGCGACGCCAGATGAACATGAATAATTCTTGTTGCGTATTTCTTAATGAATTTAAACCAATTGTTTTTAAAATATTTTAGGTGTTGACCCCTATCAAAAGTGTTTTCAAAACCTTTTAGGTGCTCAGCCACAACGATGCCAAGGTTAGATTTTCATCCCAATCAGACGTTGGTGCGGCAACTATGGATTCATGTAAGATTTTCTTAGATGCGTCTTTCCATTCTATCTAGTTATGATGTTATTCCAGTATTTCTTTTAGGCATGTCACCCACAATTGGACAACTTTATTATCTAACTTTATTTATATTATTTAATTTAGTTGTTGGATTATTGTACCTTGGATTTACCCAGAGTTTATTATGATATTTACTTATTTATGCTATCAGTACTCAATATGTTTTGTTATTTTGGATGTTTATCTTATATGGTTGAATTGTTTAATAAAGTATGTTAATAAGTTTTTAAATTTTTACACCATGTTTAATAGGTTATTAGTAATTAATTGGTTCTCTACAGTAATGCTAAGAATGAACCAGACTGAGATTCCTATTTTATTTTAGTAGAGGAGTGTAAACTCGTTATTAGAATATGAGGGGTGTCATAATAAGTTGGCCAGAGTAGAGGTCATTTAGAAAATTGAACCCATGATTCTAGATGAGGACTACCCTAAGAGGATAGCACATAGCGGTTCATCGTTGTATCTAATCTTCAAGAAAGATTTGGAATACTTTTTTAGATAGGGAAGTAGTATACTCGCCTGGAGTCATGAGGAAATTATGGGCATAGATACAGTATTTAGGCGGAGGTTTTCACGGGCTCAATATTGTAAAGGATGTTAAGCCCGTCAGAAAGACGTGTCAAGTGTTCAGTCCGGAGAAGAAATTGTTCATTCGGGAGGAGGTTGAAAAATTAGTAAAGGAAGACTTTATTGAGGATATCAAATATCTAGAATGGATTTCAAATGTGGGAATGGTTATGAAGAAAAAAAATTGTGCATCTAAGTTGAAGTTAATATCCTCAACAAGGCTTGCACCATGGACCACTATTCTCTATCGAGAATCGATCAGCTGGTTGATTCCACTGTTGTATATGGGCTACTCATCTTCATGGATGCTTATTTAGTATATAATTAGATGAAGATGAAGTTGGAAGATAGGGACAAGAATTTATTCATCATTAGCTAAGGAATATACTACTACAACATGACACCATTCAGGCTAAAAATACTAGAGCCACTTATCATAGCCTAGTGAATAAAATCTTTAAGGAGAATATTGGCAAAATGAAGACATGTTAACAAGGATTAAAAAGGCAGTCTATCACATCAATGACCTCAAAAGAACGTTTAACCAATTGGAGAAGAATCAAATGAAGTTCAATCAAGCAAAGTGTGTCTTCAGAGTCAAGGAAGGAAATTTCATTAGCTTTATAGTCAATCAGAGGGGCATAGAGGCTAACCACAATAAGATTAAAGAATTGATTAACATGAAACCACCTGCGAGTAAATTAGAAATAAAAAGACTAATAGGATGAGTAAATAGGTTTATATCAAGAGTCATCGACAAATGCCGTCCATTGTTTAAAGTACTTAGGAAAACATTTAAGTGGATCGAAGAATGTGATAATTCTTTTTCAGAACTAAAGAAACACCTAGGTTTAGTGCCTCTATTGTCGAGGTTGGCTCTAGGTGAAAAGTCTTACTTATGTTTGGAGATGTTAGAATATATAGTTAGTTCGATATTGTCCGACAATAAAAAGGAATATAAAAGCCCATATACTACTCTAGCAGGGCATACTGTGGAGTTAAATTTGGTGCCCAAAGCTAGAGAAATTAGTGTTGCCTTTAATTTAAGCTTCTTAAAGAATAAAAACCTACTTTCAACATTATATAATCGTACTATATACTGACTTTTGTCTATGACAATCCATTCCCAAACCTGAGAAATCAAGCAGACTGGTGACTGGAGTTATGGAACTATGAGAATATGACATCACATATGAGCCCATAATGAAAATTAAGGGTCAGGTGTAGCAGACTTTATAGCATTCCAAAAAGACTTCTTCGAAAGATAGTTCAGCGACAAAAGGATCTGAGCAAACATTCAATGAAAGATAGTTCAATACTCAAGATAGCTGAGTATACTTTTATGAAAGATATCTCAGTAATCAAAATAAGTGAGCATAATTATTTAGAGGAGATCTATACACTAAACTTATGCAAGAAGAACTCAATGGGAAAATTAGTTGATTATATAAAGGATAGACTAGAGTCACCATCTCGGGAATATGTAAGAACTCGTAAAGTAGAAAAGATGAAAAGCTATTTGAGAACGAATGTTTAGTTGAAATGAATTTTAAAAAAAGCCTCATATATGGAAGAAGTTTCTAGATGGTTCATTATGTGCCAATAGAATTGGGGCAGGTGTGATCATCAATATGCCTGATGGTATAGACATCGAGTATGCCCTTAGGCTCAACTCTGAGTCCTTTAACAACGAGGCAAAATATGAAGCACTCATAACAAGCTTGGAATTAACATCAATGTTAGGTGCTAAGAAATTATTAGCGCATAGTGGCTCTCAACTGGTAATAAATCAAACCCTTAGGATTTACAAAGCTAGAGAATAATCAATGATGAAATATTTTACAAGTTTAAAACCATTGACATCAAGGTTCTTACCTGTACCAATGGTTAGAATACCAAGGGATAAAAACGTCTGAGCAAACGCCCTTGATCATTTGGCGTCAACAATAAGATCCAAACTTAAGAGAATAATCCTAGTGAAAATCTTTTCACAATGTGGCACGAAAGAACAATGCATCCAGATTTTGGAGTTAAACATAGTAACATCTTGAATGGATCCTATCTGCGGATACTTGGAGACCCATACCATACCAAAAGATCCAAAGTAAGTAAGGAGTCTCCATTGTAAAGCAGTAAGGTATGTACTTGAAGGAGGAATTATATTTAGGATATGATTCATTACCTCACTACTTAGATGAGTTCATCACATTGAGCTCAAAGATCTATTAAATAAGTATACTAAGGATCGTGTGGAGCTCATTTAGCAGGAAGATCATTGGTGAAATGGGTCACCACCCAAGGATACTATTGTTTCATTGTGGAGGAATATTATGCTAGGTATGCCAAAAAATACGATAAGTGCCAAAGGTACACCATGATACATAAGTGTCTAGGAGTTGTACTAACATCGATCACCTCTCATTGGCCTTTCGTAATGTAGGGAATTGATCCATTCCTCCCACTGCTGAAGATAATAGGAAAATTTAAATACCTGATCGTAGCAGTCAATTATTTCCCCAAATGGGTAGAAGAAGATCCACAACTCAAAATAAAATATGAGAAGGTCTTCCAGTTCATTTGGAAGAACATAATTTGGAGATATGTGATGCCCTAATTATTCATTTACAACCACGTCATGCAATTTGACAATAATAAATTTGAATACTACTTTATTCTGTCGAGGATCAAGAAGTTACATTTTTCACATCTCATCCTCAATGTAATGGGAAAATAGAGATCACGAACAGAACCATATTGGCTGGAATGGAAAGAATATTTGATGATGCCAAGGGAAATTAGATCAATGAATTGCATAGCATACTTTGGGAATACAGAGCCATGCCAAGAACAATGACATGAGAATCTTCCTTTATGTTAATATTCAATACTGAGGCTTTGGTACCCATAGAGATCAGTTCACCCAACCACACTGTATTAAATTCAATTATCCAAAGAGTGACCTAATGAGAAAACTAAATTTGGACTTGGTAGAGGAAGTTACGGAATACATAGCACTTCAGGTTGTAGATTATCAACATAAAACTTCTCAGTTTTATAATAAGGGAGTAAAGTCGAGCACCTTAAAATAAGGAGATTGCGTGTTAAATAGGTCACCCAAAAAGGAAATAAGATGGAGCCGAACTGGCATGTCCTACACAGAATATCTGTAGTCATATGACCTAGAACGTACAAAATTGAGACCTTAGAAGGTGAATATTTTAAGAACCCATGGAATGCAAAAAATTTAAGGAAATACTATTAATTGCGACTATAAGCCCAGAAATGCAAAAAATAAAATCACATAAGCAGTTTTTCATCCATTTTTGTAATCACTATTTAATTACCAATAGGAGTTCAAGAATCTTCCTCTATAATATAATATAATTTCAAAGCTTATTCATTGATTCATTTCTCACCTCATCGATAAAACAAATATGCATGAAGTTTACGTAGAAGACACCTCCAAACCGAACATAAAAATAACTAATCAAGAAACACTCCATGAATGGCCTTGTTTTAGATAAGGCTAAATCAAGAAGTTTAGCTAAAATTGGGAAATCCAGTGAATTCACATAGATAAGACAATTAATGTAAGGCTGGATCCTAGTATATTTAGCCAAATTTAGGAAATCCACTAAAGTCATATGATCGATAAAATCTTACCATAACTGACTAAATGTAAGGATAGTTCCTAGTACATCTGTTCGACTCTAGAAATCAGTGCTGTCACATGGTTGTGATGACAACATCCGTCCATTCGACTAGTAAGTTGACACAACTATTGGTAGATCCTAAGTTAGGATAACTTTTGTCTGTCCAAAACTGATAACTAGTAAGGCTAATATAGGGTAACAAGATCTAACTACATGATCATAAGACTAAACTACTGGCAGGCATATCTCAACATTATATAACTAGTAAATTGATATGATAATTGGACAAAATTCCACCATTAGACCATAAGACTATAGATAACTGGGAGGCCAATAAAATTCGACCATATTTACTTGTCAAAAATATTTTTGCATAAACACTTCATTATAGGTGGGGATAATAGCTTAGTTGAGCAAAATTAAATAGATAAACACACGCATGCAAATGAGAAGTTCAAATAATTCAAATTTCAACAGAAAGTGTTCAGATAAAAAAGATTCATTACAAATAAATGTTCAAAATAAATAAGTATTGTTCAAAAAGCCTCACAAAAAAGATAGATCAAGAGCTAAGAGAAACTTCAACCTCAGGGTGAAATGAGGAATGTTGATAGTAACATCATCGGTCCTGTTAGTGTCGCGAACATCCTCGTCATGTGGACTATTTTCCTCAACCTTAGAAATAGGTTTGTTAACCTTTATTGGCACTTCAACAACCTTGGTTATAGCCTCCTCATCATCTCCCTCTTATTTTTTGATGACCTCCATTATGTTGAGATAATGCTTCATGATCCTATTTTTTAGCTCATCCTAACCTTCAAGAAAGACGGTCACAATTTTGAGGCTATAGCTAGTAGAATATTTGAATTTTTTAAATGCATTCTCCTCTGATTGATCAAGAGCCTCATTAGCTTTAGAAAGAGCTTTATTTGACTTTTTCAGATCCTCGTCAAGACTTAAATGCTTCACAACATTTATGGAAGTCTCTTAACTCCGTGATCACCTTCTCGATCAAGCTCAGTGCCTTGGTATTCTCAATGAGCTGATTGTGCCTCTCCTCCAGCTCATTACACTTATTCTTCTGATCGTCCAATTCTCCTTCAAGTGCTTCATTGGATCCCTTTTATCTTCATAGGCATCTTGGTAGGCTATATCCATCTCACAAAGAATAGTTCCAACCATGGTGATTTGGAAAAGGAGATAGTGCGGTCGACAGAAAAAATGACAAAATCACAAGGAGAATAAAGGTACATCATGCAAACAACTTACCACATAGGCCCTATACTGAAGAATACCCACAAAGTGTAAGCATCTAAATCTTGAGGAACTCAGTGTCTGGGATATGCCCATAATAATTAAGCACCTCCAAACCATTACCTATGTACTAGAAGATGGAGTCCTTATCGCACCAAATATATTCAATAGTCATAGGGTTCTCCATATAAAACTCACAATCCTCTACCATGGGGTAGAGGCTAGAAATATCAACATTTTCAATAGCCTCTGAGAAGCTTTCCCTTAACATCTACGCATTCCAAATTCCGTTTTACACTAACAAGAGGATGGACATCTGATGCAATAGCATTTACCTTGCCATTCGCCTTACTAGATGCATCATTTTTTAGCTTCAGCCTCATCTCTTGTAAGAACCGGGAATTTTTTTAACCTTAAATACGTACGGCTATTGTTTATACCCTTATGATGTGTTCAAAACCAAAATCCTTCTGAAGAAGAAAGAAATTACACTCAAAAACCTGCATTTTTATTGTATAAACTTAGACCCCTTAAAGTTTAAGTAAATTACAAAATAGCCCCTAAAAATTTCAATGTAGGACAACTTGATGTATATTTTACCTCTAAACAACAACTTTACATCAGATTAATCCATTAGACCCTAATTAACATAAAATCACAATTTCATCTCTTCAAACTTTTTGAAATTTTGAAAGTACCCTATACTTTACAAAAAGTATATTTTTATGGCTATAAAAGTAATTATAAAACCAACCAAGGATCAAACCTCCAAGTTTCATTAATTTCAGTTAAACCCCTACCCACCTAGTGCACCACATCAACAATAGAAGGTAAAAGGCACATGTATACACCATGTACACATGTGTACCACACTTACCAACCTTGGAAACTCTATATAAAATAGCTCAAATACACCACCCAATTCAACCAATTGAATCACCTAAGTATGTAGTATAAATACCCTACCAATTCAGTAGTAAAGACATGCCTCACAATTCAATTCAAACACTCAAAAATCCACTCTATGAGTAATTTTTAGTTCTTTCATTCCTATTTTCTTTCTGTGTAGTTAGTATGCTTAGAACAATCGTTATATGTAAGCTTTTACGTGTAGAACAACTTAGGATAGAAAACATATGAAGAAACACCATTAAAGCATGAGCTTCAATGGTGAATCATGATATAAAGCTCTAAACTTTTTGAAGCTATATATAACTTCATTACAACCTAAGGATATTGAGTGTAATGGTTAAAAACCATGAATGTGTTTATTAAGCTCAAATCGATCAAAGATGTTTTTGAACTGGAAACTAAAAAAATTGAAATTCTCCATTTACAATCCATCTTAATCTTTGAAACCAAAACCAAACTACTTCTATAAATCGCAAAAACCAACCCAAGTTTATAAGAACTCTTGCCATGATCTAGAAATCCATGAATATTATGTCAAAATTTCGACAAAACACATAGTTTTAGAACTTGAGATACACTGCATCTCAATGCATAAAACTTATAAATTTGGATTCCTCATGAAAAATTAGGTTGAGTTGGTTAAGGAGTCATCTCAAATGGTATAAAAATGAAGGAGAAAATCAAGATAAAAATTTTGAAACCCTAGAAGTCAGAGCCGAGAGATTGAATATTAAGACTTTCAACAGAAACTTTGACCACGCGCGTGAGGGCGCATGGCCAATCAAAAATTTCTAAAATTTTTTCCAATATTTTTATTTTATTTTCTGGTCAAAATTGTATAAGGTAAGTCCATGTTTGGATACCCCTAGCCTAAGTCATGGAAAAATAAGGTTTTAACTTAAGGATATTTTTCCAAATTTACAAATTGACCCGTCCCAACCTTTTAACTTATGAATTCGATCCCCAAACTTTGTCTATGAATACTTCAAAATATTTTAAGATAAAAATTATATTAGACCAAAGTTCAATAATGGTCGTAGTCCAGTACTTTAAAGTCCCAAAATATTTATAATTAAACCCCCAAAACTTTAAAAGACACAATTTTAGTACAATACTGACTGACCTAATCCAAAATACTTACCCAAATATTGTATATAGAAAATCAACTACCAACTCTTCCGAATATCCTCGTGTGATATAAGGCAGACCGAATTGCCGATCAAGTAGTTTTTTTCTACCTTTTTAATAGTAAACTTTGCGTATTTGGAATACTGCTACTGATATCACTACGTGATAGATCATATATACTCTTAGTGTGTTCATGTTATTATACAACCATACTACATTTTTGTTACATATCATCAGTATTTGAATTTATCACCTGTATTTGAATTTAACTATGGATCAACTTTAACCTTTCTCATCCAATAACTGGTATCATGTTTCATATTGATTCAATTACCCCTACACTTTTATGCCAGTATACTATAAGCATCAATATTTACTAGGAAGTAAAGTGACGTGTTATCCTACGGAACTTTGCACTTTTCCTATTGCTCTCTGATGATTGAGAGCTTTGATTATTTCTACATACATATGAGTGTCACTTTAACAGTGTGCATAGTCGGTTTCTTTTCCCCAAAAAGTTTTGGGTTGATTATTATTATTATTATTATTATTATTATTATTATTATTATTATTATTATTATTATTATTATTATTATTATTATTATTATTATTTTTATTATTATTATTGTTGTTGTTGTTGTTGTTGTTGTTGTTGTTGTTGTTGTTGTTGTTGTTGTCGTTGTTGTTGTTTTACTAGATGGCTTAATTACTTCTATACCCCTTAGTGAATTGGTAAGTATGGGATTATTAGCTCCAGAATCCTTGATTGTCTTTACATGATTCTTAATAAACTGGTAATGAACCTTATTTTCTTAAATGGACTAGTAAGTATGGGATTATTAGTTTCAAAACTTTTATGTTCTTTTTTAAACCGATAAGTATGGGATTATCGACTTATTTATTTTTTTAACATTCCGAAACACTGGTTCTATACACATTCCAAGTCTCACCTATACATATATTCTTGTTATAGAATCGTACAAAATCTTAGCATATTTGTGCTAATTCCTTTTTTCTCCGGATGAGCCCGGAGAAAGAAGATAAAATCTCTTCCCTGTTAGAGACAGACACCGATCACCTATTTGTGTATGTGACTGTGTGTGAAAAGAATAAGAGAGATGGAAGCAAGGAGTGGAGATTTTCGATTTTCTACATTATAGTTTGTACTAAAAAAAATTTAACTCACCCCTGCGGTGGTACAACTGTATGTAAACCTACATAATAATTAATAAAGTTATTTTATTCCACCTTATCTTTAATTCATTGTTTTATGTGTACTTCTCATTCATCCATACTGAAAAGCAGGGTGTGATAAGTTGGTATTATAACATGTTTTAAATTTAAACATATCAACGGGTTAGCATTCTATATGGGAAATAGAATATATATTAGTCATTTTACCATTTACTTACTTATTTTATTACTACTATTATGATATGGTAATTCCATTTTGCAGCATGGATACATGGGATGTGTTCCTATTCAATATAGAGGTCAACCTAGATAATCGCTGGGAAAATCGAGTCAGAGAAGAGGCATTAGCAAAATTAAGAAACACGATTCGTGCGATTGATGAGGACTAGACATGCTCGAGTAGTGATCTCAAAAGACTTGTTCTGACAAACAGAGTTCTGGGTGAAATGAAAGTCATGAGAAAAGTGGATGATTATGTAAATGAAAAGATAATATTTCATGAGGCTATAAATTTTTCACTTGTAGATGACATGCCAACTCCACCTATGTATCCTAATGCCAAATCCAATGCTGAAGTACACAGTGCCTATTCTCTTGGAACTACATATGACTTAGCTAATGGTTTAGCTCAAGGAGATTATTTAGTTAGTCCAGAATCTAGCTCCAGTGATGAAGCCGTTGTCCATACTTAAATAATCCAAAGTCAAAGTTGTCTTAATGTGGATCATATAGCAAAATAATATAGATAGTATGATATACTAAAACTTTAGTTTCACTAACATAGGTTTTGATATATAATGCCAATGTATTATATAACTCCTTATGTGAAATATAACAAGCATGTCGCTTATTTTTTGTTATGATTCTCATTATTTAATTTATTCTCCTTTTAGGATGGTTAGTACTCAAATTCCCTCCGCTAGAACCCAATCTGAACTGACTCAAATTGAAGGAATCATACGATGTCTTCAAGAACTTACTTTTTCAACCACACAACAACAAACAACTTGTTTTACTCCAGAGGAAATTTATGAAGAAATTCATAGAATGAATGCTCTTAAAGAATTTCTAAGGCAATGACCCCCACATTTTCTTGAAAAGACAAGTGCCAATGAAGCAGAAAAATGGATGTGCCAAATTGTGATAATTTCGAACGGGGTAGCCATAGATACTAATCTCCGAGTAACTTTAGCAACATATATGTTTGAAGGTAAAGCTAATTTCTGGTGGCAAATAGTGTCACATAACCATAATATTGTCAATTTTACTTGGGAGAAATTTGAGGAAACATTATTAAAAAACTATTTTCCTAAGACTGAATGAGATCAACGAATGGTTCATTTTTTAAAATTACAACAAGTTAACCTATCAGTATCCCAACACGAGGCTAGGTTTACTGAATTATCTCATTATACTTTGGAATATGTAGATATAGAGGTAAAGAATTTCAAGAAGTTTGAAAGAGGATTACATCTGAGAGTTAAGAATTCAATCACTCCATTACAAATCATGAGTAATCTTAATTAATTGACATTGCGGCCATTGCAGAACGCAATTCTTTTATCATAATCCAATCTTCGCCCCCAACTACCAGAAACAATCATGTCGTTAGAACTCCATCTCATTCTAGACTTCACCCTTATTCAAACTCGAGTGGACGAGATTATTCACACATTCACCATAACAAAATACATTCAGTAACCCGTTGTAACGAGTGTCACGAAGTAGGACATATTTGGCCACAGTGTCCTAAGATAAATTCGATTTCAATCCGTCGTTAGAAAAATAAACCCTCACAAAATCCAAAATTCCGCCCTATCCAGAATCAATCCAGGACAATAATGGAATTAAGATGATCCTGAGTCGTGGGAAGAATTACGCTATCCTACATATACGAAATACGCATGACGTGATCTAAGGTATGATAATTTTCCAACATTTTTGTGCACATATTTTGTTTGATACAGGATCCACACATTCTTTTGTTGGCCTTAGACTAACAAAACTATTGCAATTATTAACTACATCTTTAACTGCTCCATTGGATATTGAGTTACCAGCCAATGGAAGGTTATATGAATTTTAGAATTCACCTTGGTTTAAGAACACTCCTTGTTAACTTGATAATTTTAGATATTTGTGGTTTTGATATTATTATCGGAATGGACGTTTTATTAAGACATCACACTTATATCGTTTTTCATGCTAAGAAAATTTATTTTCATCATGAAGATAATTATTCTTTTGCATCTCAAGGATCAGGTCCAGCAGAACCCTCAACTTTTCAGATACAAATTTCTTCTTTAATTCCAAATCTGTTTGAACAATTAATAGATGCTTTTCCCAAGGATTTACCAGGATTACCCTCTTCCAGAGAAATTGAGTTTAGTATTAATCTTTATACAAATACACTTCCTATTTTGATACCTCCATATCGAATGGCACCTTTAGAACTTTGAGAACTCCGAACCCAATTAGATGATCTTTTGGAGAAAGGTTTTATTCAACTAAGTTCATTACCTTGGGGAGCTCCAGTATTATTTGTTAAGAAACATGATGGAAGATTTAGATTTAGATTATGCATAGACTATCGAAAACTAAACTCAATACCTATTAAGAATAAGTATCATTTACCCCGAATAGGAGATCTATTTGATCAACTTCGAGGAGCAAGGTGTTTTCTAAAATAGATTTACGATATGCTTATCATTAATTATGCATTAAAGAGGAAGACATTTCAAAAACTTCTTTTCGAACTCGTTACATACATTTTAAATTTACCGTATTGTCATTTGGTTTAACAAATACACCAGCAACTTTTATGGATCTAATGCATATAATTTTCAAACCTTTTCTTCACTAGATCATTATCATTTTTATTGACGATATTCTCATATATTCTCAAAATCTAATTGAACATGCCCAACATATGAAAGCGGTCTTAAGTTCTTTTAGATACCATCGATTATATGCTATAAAGAACAAATATGATTTTTCAATGAAGGAAATTCAAATTTTAGGACATGTGAATTCTGAAAGTGGAATCCAAGTCGATCCGGCCAAAATTTCAGTCATTTTAGAATGGAAAAGTCCTACCAATATTACTGAAATACTTTTTTTCTAGGATTAAACAGATATCATCGCGGTTTTCTAGAAGGATTTTGCACATTACTCTTCCCCTTTCTAAACAAACTGGGTAGAAAGTTCCATTTATATGGACTGAAGAATGTAACCAACCATTCCAAGTGTTGAAGGACAAACTAACTACTGCTCCTATCCTCACTGTTCCTTCCTGTGACGTAAGTTACGATGTGTATACCGATTCTTCATTTCAAGGACTACGATATGTGTTAATGCAAAATGAGAAAGTGATAGAATATGGGTCACAACAACTCAAAACTCATGAACGTCACTATCATATACATTATCTCGACCTAGACGTTGTAGTTTTTGCATTAAAAATTTGGCATTGTTACCTTTATGGTGTGAATTTCCAAGTCTTTTCGCATCATAAAAGTTTGAAATATATCTTTACCCAAAAAGACTTAAATCTAAGACAACGATGCTAGATAGAATTTTTAGAAGATTACTGATTTCAATTAAATTACCATCCAGGTAAAGGAAATGTAGTACAAGATGATTTAAGTCAAAATCCAGTAGGAAGACTCCACACCTTAATTTTCTAAGATATTGCTACTACCATAGAGAAATATGATATGTGGTTGATTACTCCTTGTGCAGAATTCTTTAATATAATCGCTTATCCCGATTTGAAAGAGAAAATCCTAATCCCATAAACCCAAGATTCTTTTGTACAAACCTTTTTGAACAAAAATTATGATTTTTCCTAGTATAAAGAAACTGGGTTATGATTTAGAAATAGATTGTATGTACCTGATAACGCATCTCTTCGAGAGGATATACTGCAAGAAACTCATTGTTCAAAATTTATGATTCACCCTGAAAGTTCGAAGATGCACCAATCTTTGAAGAAGAAATATTAGTGGCCAAATATGAGAAATGATATTGAGAATTTTTTTTGGGAAATGTCTTACTTGTCAACAATACAGATAGAACACCAACACCCTGGTGGATTTTTTCAACCCTTACCTCATTTGAAGTGAAAATGGGATTATATTACTATGGATTTTTTTAGTGGACTACCCCATACGTCCCAATGATATAATTAAATTTGGGTAATATTAGATTGACTTACAAAATCTGCTCATTTTCTACTTTTAAAGACCATATATTCATTCCAAAATCTTAGCAAACTCTACATTCAAGACATTATTCGATTACATGGAATTCCTTTATCCATCGTGTCAGATAGAAATTCTCATTTTGTCGGAAATTTTTGTCAAGCATTGCAAACCGCAATGGGTATTAAACTTCATTTAAGTACCACATTCCACCCATAAACGGATGGACAATCAGAACATACAATTCAAACCGTAGAACATATGTTACGTGCTTGTACGTTAGATATGTCTGACAGTTGGAATATATATTTATGCCAGTATTAAAGCTTCCCCTTTTAAATCTTTATATAGAAGACCTTGTAGATCAAATGTATGCTGGATAGAATCTGGAGATTATAAACAATTTGGTCTCGAAATAATCTAATAAACTACTAAAATAATACAACAGATTTGAGAGAAATTCAAGATAGCCCAAGACCGACAGAAAAGTTATGCAGACCAATGTCAGAAACCCTTAAAATTTCAACTAAACGATCAAATATCCCTAAAAGTTTCTCTCCATAAAGGAATTTTATGCTTTGGAAAGAAAGTAAAACTAGCCTTTAGATATATTAAACCTTTCACAATTTCTAAACGAATTGGGTCTATAACCTATTTTTTTATAATTACCTATGGAATTATTCAATATTCACAACGTATTTCATGTGTCACAGTAATGCGCCAGTATATTTTAGAACCATCACATACCGTTACATGGCAAAACATTTCCATCGAACCTAACCATGAATTTCAAGTATGCCCTATTCAAATTCTGAATCACCAAGTGAAGTATCTCATAAATAAAGAAATTCTCGCAGTGAAAGTACTTTAGGAGAATCAGAATCAGTAAGAATCTACATGGGAATCGAAACAAGCAATGAGGGATCAATACCCTGACTTATTTCAAGGTAAAATTCGAGGACGAATTTTTTTAGGTAGGTAGACTGTAAGAACCGAGAATTTTTTTCGACCCTAAATACCTATGACTATTGTTTAAACCCTTATAATGTGTTCAGAATCAAAAGTCTTCTAAGAAGAAAGACAATACACTTAGAAACCTATACTTTTATTGCATTAATTTAGACCCCTTGAAGTTTTAGTAAATTATAAAATGGCCCCTAAAAATTTCAAAGTAAGATAACTTTATGTATATTTTACCTCAAAATGCCAACTTTACATCAAATTAATCCTTTAGATACTAATTAACATAAAATCACAATTTCATCCCTTGAAACTTACTTAAATTGCAAAAGTACCCCTATATTTTATAAAAAAAATATACTTTTAAGGCTGTAAAAGTAATTATAAAACCAACCACGAACCAAACCTCCAAATTTCATTAATTTTAGTTAAACACCTGTCCACCTAATGCACCACATTAGCCTTAGAAGTTAAAAGGCACATGTATAAACCATGTACACATGTGAACCACGCTTACCAACCTTGAAAACTGCATATAAAATAGCTCAAATCCACCACCCCATTGCACCAATCGAATCACCTGAGTATGTAGTATAAATACCCTACCAATTTAGTAGTAAAGACACACCTCATAGTTCAATTAAAAACTCAAAAATCCACTCAAAATCGGGTAGAGTATGATTTTATGAGTAATTTTCAGTTCTTTCAATTCTATTTGCTTTATTTGTAGTTAGTATGCTTAAAACAATGATAATATGCAAGATTTTACATGTAGGACAATTTAGGATAGAAAAAATATGAAGAAACACCATTTGAGCTTTAATGGTGAATCTTGGTATAAAGCTCTAAACTTTGGTTTGAAGCTACATATAACTTCATTATAAGCTAAGAATCTCGAGTGTAATGGTTAATAGCCATGAATATGTCTACTAAGCTCAAATTGATCAGTGGTGTATTTTGAATTTGAAACTGAAAAAATTGAAATTCTTCATATACAATTCATCTTAATCTTTGAAACCAAAACAAAAATACTCCTATATATAGCAGAAGCCAACCCAATTTGTAAGAATCTTTGCCATGATCTATAAATTCACGAATGTTAGCTCAAATTTTTGGCAAAACACACAGTTTTAAAACTTGAGATACACGACATCTCAATCCATTAAACTTATATATTTGGATTCCTCATGGAAAATTAGATTAAGTTAGTTAAGGTATCATCTCAAGTGGTATAGAAATGAAGGAGGAAATCGAGGTCAAAATTCTTAAACCCTAGAAGTCAAAGTCGAGAGGTTGAAGATGAAGACTTTCAGCATAAACATTGATCACGCGGGTGAGGGCGCTTGGCCAATAAAAAATTTCTTTATTTTTTAATAACTTAGGTTATATGTATCCAAACATGGCCTTACCTTATATCATTTTCACCAAAAAATAAAATAAAATTATCGAAATTTTTTTTCCAAATTGACCCCTCTTAACTTTTTCAACTTATGAATTTGAGCCCCAAAATTTGTCTATGATTACTTCAAAATATTTTTTGACAAAAATTCTCTTACACCAAAGTTTAATAATGGTCTTAAGTCCAGTATTTTAAAGTCCTAAAATATTTACAATTAATCCCCTAAAACTTTAAAAGATAAAATTTTAGTACAAAAATGACTAACCTAATCCCAATTACTTAAATACCCAAACATTGTATACAGAAAATCAAGTAACAACTCTTTCCAATATCATCTTATGATATAAAGCTGACCACATTACCGAGTAAGTAGGTTTTCCTACCTTTTCAATAGTATACTTTGCGTATTTGACATACTGTTATTGATATCACTATATGATAGGTCATATTTACTCTTAGTGTGTGCATGTTATTATACTTCCATACTACCTATTTTGTTACATATCATCGGTATTTGAATTTATCACCAGTACTTGAATTTAACTATGGATACACTTTAACCCTTTCTCACCTAATAATTGGTTTCATGTTTCATATTCATTCAGTAACCTCTGCACTTTTGTGACATTCTACTATAAGCATCAATATTAACTAGGAAATAGATTGATCAGTTATCCCACGGAACTTTGTACTTGTCTTATTAGTCTCAGATGATTGAGAGCCTTGATTATTGCTATATACGTCTGAGTGCCACTTTAATTGTGTGCATAGCCGGTTAATTTTCCCCAAAGGTTTTGGGTTGATTATTTATTTATTTATTTATTTATTTATTATTATTATTATTATTATTATTATTATTATTATTATTATTATTTTACAGATGGTTTAATTGCCTCTATACCCCTTAGTGAACTGGTAAGTATGGGATTATTAGTTCAACAATCCTTGATTTTCTTTAAAAGATCCTCAATAAACTACCAATAAACCTTATTTTCTTAAATGTACTAGTAAGTATGGGATTATTAGTTTTAGAATCATGATGTTCTTTTTTAACCTAATAATTATGGGATTATCAACTTATTTAATTTTTTGCATTGCTAAACAATGTTTCTATACACACTCCAACATTGACCTATACATATATAATTGTTATAGAACTGGTAGATACTGCTTAGCATATTTGTGCTAATTATATTTTTTCTGCAGAAGCCCGGAGAAAGAGGATAATATCTCTTCCCTATTAGAGATACAAATTGGTCACATGTTTGCATATTTGACTGTATGGGTAGAGAATAAGCGAGATGGGAGTAAGAAGTGGCACTTTTAGATTTTGTACATTATAGTTTGTACTTAAAAATTATAAATCACCCCTGCGGTGGTACAACCCTATGTAAACCTACTTAATAATGAATAAAGTTATGTTATTCTGCCTTAGCTTTAATTCATTGCTTTATGTGTACTTCTTGTTCATTAATACCAAAAAAGCAGTGTGTGACATCTCTCTTTTGGGATTCATCATTATCTTTCTTTTTTGTTTAAAGATCTTCCTTGGCCTACCTTTTGGACTAGTCATTGGCTTTTCTCTTAGCCTCTACCTCAATATTTTTCCTACGAGCAGTTGCAAGAGAAGCACAATTAATGGGCAAATGAGTCATACCCCAAGAATTCTCAACACAAAGTTTAAATAATTGAATGTATAAGATCTATCAGATAACATCAATTAGCAAAATCTTATTGGTAAGCTAAATAACATCAAATGGAAGTAAAATCACCATAAATTATTCAACCAACTTCTCAGCTCGCCCCCCTAGCCAGTGAAAATACTACCCTCAACCACTAAGGTGTCATATTTTTCTCGTTAACGAACACTTCTAGGAGCAATATAATATTTGAAATCTATAATATTTATTTATGAAAAAAATTTCTCAAATTCATCTTGATTTAGTGTCCACTTGTCCCACACAAATCATCTCAGAGCAATCAGTAGCTCTTTTCTCGATAGAAAGGTCAAACAATAATAAAGTATTAGTATATATAATAAGTTGGGAAAAATTATAAATCACAATGAAGAAAATATATACCAATATGATCATGTCCACGCAAATTTATAGGGACATTTCAAGATTGGATATTCTCATTCAAACAAAAATCCTAATCTCCTTTCATATATACAAACTGGCTCGTCATGCTATGATTGCTCGTCTGAACAAATTTCACCATTTTTAGGTCAAACATTTAGGGGGCAAAGTAGTAATATCGATAATCTAAAGAGTTGTCTTTCATGCCATACACAAGTCTAAAGATATCCCCAATAAGGCCAAGACTAATTTAAGCCTGCCAATAGACCATTAGCCCTAGAATGGATGTATAAACATTTATAGGAATCTAGGTTTGAGCCACCCTATAACCCCCAAAGATAGACCTTATAATAAGATAGAGAGAGGCAAACGGATTTTAACTTGGAGAGCCCAAATAGGGAAGAATATCTCATTAGCATTAGGTTAGTCGTAGACTCTCTCATTAGGATCTGGAAGCCTTAGTGAGATGATAATAGTAATCTCATATTTATATATATGCTCTTCTAGTTCATCCTCAATAATATCGTAATCGTGAATTCGAGCATCGGTATTGGTTGCATCCTAAGAATCAAAGATCCTAGAGGTGCTTTCCTCGGTGAGAGCCACAACCATAGATGATGAAAAGCCCTATATTTCTCATGCATAGCTCTCCCCCGATATGCATCCAAATTAATAATAGATGTATATGACACCCTGTTTACAAATTTCTCACCACCCTCATGTTGGTCCATGACAATAAAGTTGGGAGATTCTGGGAACTTGGGAGGAAAATTCTCCATAATTATGGGTTATGATGTAGAACCAGAAGAAGAAGATACCTAAGGAGTATATTGTATTTGACTTGGCCCGTCCTCGGGAAAAAAGACTTTGAGAGGATTTGTAAACCTTCTAGAAATAATATCATGGCAAGGCTTCTCTAACTAGATCAAATGTTATAGCCATCTCAGAACCCATGGTTCACAACTCATTAAGAAATAGCACTTAGATGTAGAAGGTAGTCTATTGGAGTTAAAGAAAAGGCTTGGTTCTATTTGGTTTCAAAAAAGAGGAATTTAGGGGAAAAAAATGAAACCCCTTTGCAACACCTAAAATACCTAAAAATGGGAAACCCTGGGCCAACTAACTCAATGGCTACCTAGGAAGTTTTAACTCCAAACTAGAGGTTAAATAAAACAATTGCGATCAAATATAATAACAAATAACAACTAGAACTATGGTAATTGTAAAAAATACCAGAAGAAAAAACTAATAAAGGAACATAAGGAAAATCTGTGTAACTGGAGTAATAAAACTGTGAAAAACGACTCTGAATACTCAAGAATGTGGAAAACTCTATTGGAAAGATTTTTTTTAGATGGATATTACCAAAAATGAAGAAAAAAAAAGAAGAGTTTTTAACCATAGAAGTAGGCATTTGAGAGCGGGAGGAGTTTTCTCTCTCTAGAATGCGATCGTGTGAAGGAAATACATTTGGAAAGTTTGAAATTTTTTGGAATCTAGGTTTTTATAATTTTGGGAGGTCATCATTACCTATATTAAAGTAGCGATGATGTCATAATGGGGAAAAGTAAACCGATTCTTGGGAACAGAGCATTCCCTTCCCTAGATGCGCATGCAATTATAAAACTAATGCTGCCATAAATGACTGACGCATGAAAGGCCCCAACCAAAGATGGAAAAAATTTCACAAGTTGTTCGAATCATCTGAGGTTGAGTTGATGCATCTCCCAAGACGTGAAGAACCTAATAGTACCAACTAGGATACAAGATGATGACGTGTCAGCTTAACACTCCATTCACTTTATCTATTGCAACATTTAATTGTGACCAAAGTCTTAGGGGCTTTTATTGCACCACTAATATGGTATGATTCCTAAACTAATCAAAAATTGACACTTGGTCTCATTTTTAACCAGAATGAGTGTTACTTGTGTTACAATGAGACCGGTTTAGATACAAGAAGAGTCGGCCTTAGACATTCTGAATAACCCTAGTATCCCAGATATTATACTTATGATATTTATCCACTACCAATTAGTTAAGTGGTGAAATGATGTCAGCAATACACCCACACACTATAAATAAATAAGCCTTCCCTCTGTGTCTGCCTATGCTAAATTTATAATTTCCTCCAATATCATGTAAGGTGGGTACTTTATTATTCTATAAATACAATACTCCCGTAACATTCTTGTGGATTAGTTGTGATAGTCCATAAACAAATACGCACACACCCATATTTAAGGAGATAGTGAGTAAGACAGAATTAACAACTTATTGATATTACACACTCTTATTCTACGAAATAAATACTATCTTCACTCGTACATGTGGATGTGGGCACCACATTGGGCCGAAGAACATAAATATGGTTTCGTTCTCTTCCTATCATCTCTCTCTATAGCGTATCCTAGTTTACTATTCTGACGCGACCACAAATGTGTCTAGTGTGCGTGTTATTTAGGCTCAAGTGCAAGCATGTCGCTCAAGTAATAATGCGATAAGTCGGGTATCGATCCTCAGTAAAACAGGACGAACAAAGTCGTAATGACGTTGGAAAGATGAAGGTAACCTAACTTTGACTTTAAAAAGAACGAAAAGGTTATTTGGATTGAGAAACAACTACAACTAGATGCAATTTTGAAAATGATTAATTAATGAGAATACAGATAAATGAAGTGCAATTACTTTAATGTAGAACTACTAACGATTTGACTAAAACTTTAACTATGAAATGAGAACGATAGGTCAGGTTACAATCCCCCACACCCTGGTAATTCACTTCGTAGGATACTAGATTCAGAATTAAATCTTTAAATGAACCTGGTTTTTAATGCTCCTAAGTATTACATATATGAGGGATCGTAGGCCGCATAGTATGTAAGAAAAGGATGAATTAAAACTCGGTCTTTAACACTCCTGAGAATTACATATACGAGGGATCATAGCCCGCACAGTATGTAAGCAAAGGATGAATCAAAGCAGTATCGTATTAACCAATACTCGCGTCTCTTTCTTAAGTATCCCGGTTACCTAGGTGAAACGAGATCAAAAGTCCACAACGATCATACCAGTTATACGACACAATTCACCTAAGATTTTAATTCCAACTTCTATTTCCACAGTCATTAATTACATCGGGCAGCGTTCATGCATCCCGACCCTTAAAAACTTAGCCGAACATATTAAAACTAGAAGAAAACATGTTTTGAATGAAATAAACTATTTTTACTAACAACTGAAGGTGAAGAAGGATGAAATTTCTTACTAAAGAAGTAACTACTGCAATAATGAAAGCAACAATTGGAATAAAATTACTTGAATTGCATAACTGGAATCAAAGATATAAAAACTAGGGTTCTTGTTATTTTCTCCTCTAAGTTAATTACAAAGCTTATCTAAACAGATTAGAAGCCTCTCCATGTCTGAGAGGTGTTTTAAATTTATAATCTATGAATTTCTAAGAGTTTCAACCATACAAGACTCTTATTTTATAAGTGGATAAATCCAAATCTTCGATACCCAGAACGATCCTATTAAGGTGATTCGATTCGGTTTGCCTTTAACAGAGAATTTTGTCCACTGTGGTTCGGTTTGTTTATTTCCTCTTCAGTTCGGTTCCATCATTTTATGCTTCACGGGAAGTTTTCCCAGGATAGAATCGGTTCGTTTATTTCCTCTTCAGTTCGGTTCCATCATTTTATGCTTCATAGGAAGTTTTCCCAGGATAGGATCGGTTCATTTTTCTAGCCATGCAGTTCGGTTCGATATCTTTAGGAAAAATTTTCTCCTTATAATTTTGAAGACCTGTAACTTTTGGTCCGAAACTCAGATTAGAATGTCGATTGTACCTAGGCACTTGTAGTCGCGAGGTCTTCGACTTTCATTTTGAATTTTGGTCCGGATTCCTGATTCAGATTACTCTTTTTCCTTTTTACTTTCTTGCATTTATCTTCGTTCTTCCTTCCGGTTTTCTCCTTCCTTATGTGAACGGAATACCTGCAAAATAGATAGGAGATACACGAAACTCGACGTACTAATTAGAAAATGTCAATAGAAATGATATGAGATAAATCAAATTGAATTACACTTTGCGGATAAAAGCCTCTAAATTAAGGGGATAAATGGGAAGGATTCATGCCTAATCATATTCCAATGATTTTCATCTCTTTATCTATCATTTATGCCTGTATGATCTAGATAAGATCAAATCATATATGCTCTAGATAAGATCAAATAAGTTACTAGTTTTAGGCGAAACATTGATGAACCCAAACATGAAATAAAATGGAAGACCTTATCATTGTAAACTTAAGAATTATAACAAATAACTACTCGATAGGTAAGTAATCCCATAGTAGGGAACCCAGGTATAACACGAGTATGTGGGGTAAGTGGATGTGTTTCAAATAGATAAAAAGGATAAAATGTTTATAACTTGATATTTGATTAATACTAGGGCGGGGGCACAAATCCTAAGACTTGACATAGTTGTGTGTGAATAATTATTTTCAAACACCGGGTGCATGTATTGAAATGTTTTTTTCTAAGAAATAGTGGTGTGTGTTAATTTAAGTATAAATGTGTATTTTTGTAAATGCAGTTGAATGATTTAAAGATAGTCCAAGAGTGTGATTTCCCCAAATTAATCATGTGAGTTAAAGGGTCAAAGGACATCTTGGAATAAAAATGCAAACTTTTGAAGACAAGGGTTAATGGTATATGACCGGATGGAACGATAATGTTTGGAAAATAAAATATGGTTAATGCATATGCTATACATAAACTACATGTAGAAATACATTGGTTATAGTGTTGCATCCATTCGTTTCTGTATTGTATCTTGTTAGGGAACCCTTATTGGGCATTAGCTCACCTAGTTTCCTTTGTTACGGTGAATTAGCTGATATTCCGTCTTTTGAGAGCATTTTTAAGGTAAATGATTTTTTATTCCAATTAACTTAAATGGACTAGAGACCTTACTTAGGTTATTTCACATCAGTTCACACCTAACGCAGCCGGACTGGACAAGGTTGACCTATGAGTAACCATATCTTTTGGGTCAGGGTGTTATGGTGTCAATCATGTTTTTCTATAGAATGTTGTGCCTATTTTTTTATAATTGAACATAAAATATAGGAAATCATGTTAGTCGTTTTTTGCCATGTACAATGAGGTTTGTGTTCATCTCAGATAAAAAATAAAAAGTAGTGTCGCGTTCGTCTCCAAAAAATCCTTGTCGTGTCAAATCGTGTCGGCCAAAAATCCAACCCAAAAAATAGAATTGCCACCCCTATCAAATTATTCTAATTTATTGGCCCAAAAATATACCCAAAAAATAGAATTTCCACCCCTTTGTAAATCGATATTTTAACGTGATTCAGCCTTACATCCATGATCAAGACAATACTCTGGAAAATTCACTATATCTGGTTCATTAAGGTATAACCAACAACTTGACAAGGATTTATCACACCTTGCAAACTACAACAAATAAGATGTTAAACTTGTCATTGCCAAGTGGAACACATGCAAGAGCCAAAGGTCTAATCCCACTTTGACTCCCTACAACTTCGGCACTATCAGTCATGAAGATATAATAAAGTTCAATCGTTGAAACAACAATGAGTTTAATAACTGAAGTGTAAAGCAAACTTTGTTTCAATAAACAATAATAGTTAAATGGGTTTCTACTTTCTCTCTTTAAAAATTAAAGTTTTGAATAATCACAATGACAATTTTTTAAGCGTTAAGCTTTTGGATCTTTAGTACAAGAGGGTGAGGGACTGTGATCTTTGTTAAAGAGGATATTTGGGTTGGAACTTTTCTCAAGTGGGTTTTCTTGAAGCTTTGGCTTTAATGGATTTGTTGGGTCTAAAACATCCAATTGGGTTTGGGATTGGTTTCTCTCTATAAACTCATAATCTTGTGAATGGAACTTTAAATCATGGGATAATGTTTTAATAGATTTTATGTTTTTATGGAATCCAAATGGATATTTCTATATCTTTTCAAAAAACTAGTAGCTGGAGGGTAGTTTTATAAATTCAGGGACATTGGGAATTTAAAATTAAAAATCGAGTTGTTGAAAAACATTAAACAAACTACCTGTGATTCGACTTTATATGAATGGAAATCCTTTTGAAAACTTGCTCTTTTAATCTTTGGCTCAAATAAAAAAAGAGTCTCATTTAGCTTCTCGAGTCTAGAGTCAACTCTATCCATTATGGAGTTAACTCTATGTTGGGGAATTTGGGTCAAAATGAGCTCTAGCTTAAGGGGAAGGTTTATGGTGGTTTTGGGAATTTTCTTTAAGGTTTGTTCTTTCCTTAGTGAGATTGTTAACTTCTTTATAAACTATCCTAAACCTTTAAATCTTGGGAAGAACTTTTCTTTATTCTCTTTATCATTTGACTTTGAGTGATGCTTCTGAAAATGAGACTTGATTTTTCTTTGATTTTATCTTGTTCTTATTGCTTGGTTTACTTGCATCTTTGGATCATGGAACATTTTGTGCTTTCTTGCATGGAATGGGAAGGTTTCTTTGATCATGATCTTGATATCTCTTTCTTTTCTTTGTTTATAAACTCATGTCATGATGTTGGATTTATTGATAATTTATTGGATTTTCATGGTTGTATTATTTATTGTAATGCATGCGATATTGAGGTCTTGATTACATGGATGATATGATCCTTATGATGTATATCATCATGTATTGAGTGATTATTATCTCAAATACATTACAGATAAGATAGTGAAGTCCGATAACATATTAATTGTGTATTTATCATTTAAAAATCATTTTCTTCACAATCTCCCATTTTGTATATTAACAATACAATTGATATGGTTTAAGAAAATGGTTTTGATAAGACTCCCACTATGTGGTGAACTCGATTTTTCTTTGATTCTCCATCTTAATTTTGCTTTTTATTTTTTTCAAACATCATGCTTTCTTCCCCCTTTTGTTATTAGCAAAAAATCAGGGTTTTTGGAAGATGTATTTGTAATATATCACAACTATTTGGCATGAGCGGAAGCGTACTTTCTGAAAAAATGATTAATACAACATATATGGGAATAAATAAATCTTATGCATTGTAGTGATAAATTTTAATTCACATATCTCATGTAGGTTTTTCGTAATAAGTTCACAATAGATGGAACAAAATCTATTTCTCGAAAGAGGTCTGGTTAAAATATTTGCAAGTTGGTTTTTAGTAGAAATAAATTTAAGTTCCACATCTCCCTTTTGTGCATGGCCTCGTAAAAAATGGTACTTGATGTCAAGATATTTGATTCTAGAGTGTTTTATCGGGTTTTATGGAAATAACACTTCTATTATCACAAAAAATTAGGATCTTGGTAACTAATATTTGAAAGTCTTCTAATTGTTGTTTAATGTATGGGTATTGAGCATAAAAAAAAATTGGCGGCAAGAAATCTGGCCTCTATTATGCCCCACTAAAGATTTTATGACTAACCTTACATCGTAGATTGTGAATTCAAAACTTTAATTTTTAGGAAGCTAAATACCTAACTTTATGGTTACTACAAGACATCAAAAATTTCTTTTAACATCAAGTATATCAGAATATTTTGGTTTGGATTGAAAACAAACACAAAGACAAACACTAAACATGATATTGGGATGGGTTGAGGTTAGGTGATATAAACTTCCTGTCATTCATTGATATAATTTTCTACCAACTTCCTTATCATTCTCGTCAAAATCTATATTTTTATAAGTGCTCATAGGAATGGCAATATGTTTCAAGCTATATAATCCAAATTTCTGGATTAGGTCATTAGCGTACTTGTAGTGATTGATAAAAATCCATTTTTGTTTTTCTTAACTTGGATACCTAAGAAAAAGTTTACTTAAACCATAACACTCAATTCAAATTCGATTTGCATACATTTAGCAAAGTCTTCACACATTTTGTCATTGGTGAATCCAAAAATGATATCATCCATATGGACTTGAATAAACAGGATATTTTAGTTTTGTATTTTGATAAAAATAGTTGTATCGACAAATCCTCACATAATATTGTTAAAGATGAAAAAAAAAATTATCGTTTCATAACATGCCGTGGGGCTTGTTTCAGTCCATATTCGTTTTTTGTTAGATTGAAAACATGACTTGGATATGCATGATTTTAACAACCGGGGGTCATTTTACATAAACTTCCTCATTAATGACACCATTTGAAAAGGCACTTTTGACATCCATTTCAAAAAGTTAAACCTTTAAAATATGTGAAAGCTAGTAACATATGTATAAACTCAAACCTTGCAACCGGGGGGGGGGGATTTTTCTTTATAATTAGAGTCACTTTTAATGAATTGATCTTCTAAAAAGGATTGAGATAGAATGTAGATTTCCAACTTTGTAATATCTTCGCAAGAAGAGTTCAATTCATTTAAAGGTGTCTCTAATTTAATAACGTCATCGTTTTTTAGCAGTTTTAAAGTTGGAAGCAATTCTGTGAGGGAAACTTCCATTTTTTTAAATTTTGAGTTATTACGGACATATTTTGTTCCAAAGATGTCAATCATTAATCAAAATCCTTCGATTCGTCATATGGTTCCAAATATTCCCTATTTAAAGTTTCGAAAGAATGATGTTAAATTCTTGTATTTTCATTAATTTGCAAAAATCACCTAAAGACATTGGTTTTGGTGCAAATTCATCTTAACAATAATTGGAACGGCATTGTTATAACAAATATGAAAATTTTCATTTTAATACTTTTGAAAATTATTATTTTGATAATTTGAAAAACGTTATACTAATAATTTATACTATCGTTATTGTGAAAATTTTATGACCCATAATTATAATAATTATTTTCATAAACTTTCGAATATTGATTTTTAGAAATTTGTAAATATTCACCGAAAGACATAGGTGATGGAAAAATTTGAAAATTATTATAATAATAATATTGTGAAGTATTGTCGATACTATTAAAACTATTAAAAGAATTAAATGAAGACATACTTACAAAAAGTTCGCTTCCCGAGAATTTTCAAACACATGCACTTATTTTATTGTTCTTTTGGATTTCTTGGATCTCAAATGGTTACGGTACCTACAAAATAAATTACAACAAAATATATACAATAAATATGTACAAATAAATAAATTAATTTTCAAAACAAAACAGTCCCCGACAACTGTGCTATTTTGATTAGATAAAAATCGAGCGTCGTGTAAATACGCTTTTCGTTGTTGTCAATTTTGCACCTCAATAAAAAAAAACTAAACTTTAACTATACATGTTTTATATGTACGGGTATCGAATCCACTAGGAATGTCGTTTAAAATTTAATTTATTTTATACTCCAAAAAGAAAGTGTTAAAGATGATTTTTTTTATTTTTTAATATTTTAACACTACAATTATTGTAGGCGAATATTTAAACTAAATTAATTTACAAATATAAAAAAACATAGGATGAGAATTAAAGTCGTCAGCTCGAAATACCTAACATAATTGAATGCATGGTTAGACATATTTTAAAATGCGATTAATACTCGTTTAAATAATTATTTAAACTTGGAATGTCATTCCCAAAATTTTCATAAAAGTTCAAGTACAAATTTTCTGTCAATAATAATCTCAAAATTACACATGCAATGTCGCAAATATGGTGCATACATGATATATCCCATTAAGGTCCTTCGATGTAATTTTGGAAATAATCAACCCGTTACAAACCTCTGTATTCCATCGTATCATAGCGAAGAAACTACACACTTAAAATGAGTTCATTAATCTCAACCTAATTAAAATTACCTAGAAAGTATTTTTAATTAATTAAATAAAACATCATGTGAGAGAGTGTTTTTAAACTCAAAAGAAAGCAATTTTAAAGAGAGAACAATTAATCATGAGAGCCTTTAAATTAGTTACAGAAAATGAGTAATTAATTAACAAGTTTAGTAATGAGTTGGGTATTGTATCCACAAAGATTGAACATGAGGGAGATTAATTAATACTAATTGAGTTCGTACATAAATTGCCAAAAAAATTAAGCAAAGATGTTTCTGTTGTGGGTTTTTTGATTAGTTATACGAAAGTGGTCAAAATATAGGTTTTAGGAGTTTTATGAAAGCGTTAAAATATTAGGAAGGGAGTTTTATATTTTTAAGAAAACAAGTGTTACGGGTTAATCCCCCACTTAGAATCACAATCGTTATAATTATAATTAGTTTTTAAGAATTTAAGTGTGAAACCCGCAGTTTTGTGAAGTGAAATATCAATTATATGAATCAAATTTCTACATTAAGGATGAAAACTTTACTAAACTTCACGAAAATGAGTCTGAAAGTATGTGAGAATATATACATGGATCTTTAACAATAACTAATGTGTGACATTAATTATGAAGTCCCTGAGAATTTATTTTCAAATCATTTTCTACGGTTTTCTTCTTAAAACATAACTTACTTCATAAAAATATACACATTCCTGGGGGATTCATAACTCGCAACCGTAAATAACTTAGCTACTCATGAATAACATGATGATGATGGTTCTCAAGATGAAAATATCGGAAGAATTCACGCCTATAATAATTTAAGAATAGAGTTTAAGGCTTACTTGAACGGATAATTACTATATAAAAGAAATAAGGTAGAATGAACGGTTGAAACTTTTTCGGAATCCTCGTAATGTGATCCCGTATTTTTAAAATAAATAATGACAAACGAGATTGAAATTCTCACTTTAAAATCGCTTAGTCTTCAACCCGATGTATTACAACAAAATAAAACCGAATAAACCTTGAAAGAACACAAGTACGGAACCAAATTTCTCTATATTAATCTCAAAAATTTCCTATTATAGTCACTCGTAACTACAATATTATCTCCAACTATAATTTGTATCCTACTAACTAGCCACAAATTTAATGCCAAACAATGAAAATCTATGGCCTTTTTTATATGTAAAAGAAAGGGCTTGGGGGTACCATTGGAATTTAAAAAAAAAAAAAATGAAGAATTATGGGGGGAAAGGAGAAAAGAATAAAGAAAGAAAATTATGTGGTGTAAAGTGTAAAAAAATGAATGGGGATCTAGCTGGGAAAAAAAAGAAAGAGCCGCGGGGGGAGGGGGGTTGATCTGAGGATGGAGGCGCTGCCACGTGGCACGCTAAGAAAATCCGGAAAAACCATCCCCTTCACAAGAATCAAACTCACTACCCCTCATTTGTTCAAAACTAGATTTAGCCACTGAGCCAGCATGTGCCTCATTAATTAAATTAAAACCAAAAATATATAAAGCTTACTTGTTTCCCAAATTTCAATAATTATAAAATACCCCCAAAACTTCATAACTTCTTCATACGACCCCCAATCAACGCAACGCGAGAATCGACGTGACCCACATTTCGGGCCCAATAATATTTTAATAGTGTTTGGTTCAAGAGGTCGATCTTCGGGTTTGAACTGAGGCAATGACTTTGATTTTTTTTTTGGTTTCAAACTATGCGCAGTTGTAATTTCTTCGTTTGAGCTTAGATTAACACATGGAGAAGTTATGATCATAACCTTGTTCATCACAATACTCTTCCATTTCTTTGTTGTAGAATTCTCTTCATATATCACTCCATATGTGAGTTATGGTTACTTTTTTTTCATTTTGAACTCTCTTACAAAAATTCACAAAAATGCTATATGTTTCACTTCTCTTCGTAAAAAGAAAGCCCAAAAATATCGAGAGAAATCATCAATAATTACAAATGCATATAGTTTATTATTTATACGAGTAATGGTATTAGGTCCAAATAAGTCCAAATATATGAGTTCAAGAGGTTTTGATGTGGTTGTTGTAACAACCCGTGTGATTTTTGGGGTATTTTCAAAATAAAGAGGAAAATAAATTTTGAGATAAAATTATTTTTATTGCTCAAACTTGTTGGTTATTATTTTTTAAGGCGAGATTTCAAACGGTTTCGAAAACGGATTTTATATTGATTTTATAATTTTTGTCCCTTATAATTTTTTTAAGGCGAACTGTCAGATTTTAGACATGATCGATCGATCGATGCCTGGGGTCGATCGATCGACCACCCCAGAAAACGTGCGCAACAAGTAATTTTAAAAAGTTATTTTAGTTTCCAACTCTTGGTATTTTTACCTTATATAAAGGGATCGTTGGCTATTGTTTTGGAACAGCCTTGGGGCACAAAAATACTCAGAAAACAAATTTTATTTTCCTCTCTTTTATACACAAACATTACACTTTGATTTATGCATTCAACCTTAGGTTTTTTTAGGTGTTCTTGGGGTGGTTTTGAGGTTGATCTTGGAGGAAGTTTTGATGATGTTTGAGGACTGATTTTGATGGTGTTATCTGCGTTTCTGGGCAGATTTATCATTGTTTTCTCATCGTGGTTTGAGGTATGGGGTTTTACACAATATGCTCCTAAATCTCTAGAATGTTTATTTCGTTGAATTCTTGTTAATTGAACTCATATTTTGAATTGTTAAATTCATTGAAATCTGGAAAAATAATTGTTGGAATTATTTTGATTCATGTGGTATTATTCGTGTTGTTATTGAGCACGTTTTCATGAGATTTTAATATGGCACGGACGTTGGGCACCCGCCAAAATTCCTGCTTCCAAGGGCTATGACTTGATAAAGCATATGCGGATGGGGTGAGGCCTGGTGAACCGGTTAATGTGTTGTTGAGAAATTTATTGATAAAATGCTATTGAGATTTGCATTTGATTTGAATATTTGTATTCGTATTGTTACGTTTTATTCATCTCTAACATTTTTGTTGACCATCTTTCCTGTCGTATTGTGTACTTCCCCATATTTTCTTTTAGTGGCAGGTTAGCGCGGATTTTGGGGCGCTATGGATATTGATTTTAGCGAGGATTATTTTGAGAAGATTTTTAATACAAGTTGAGAAGATTGTATTATTTTGGTGTATAGATTATTGGAGATTTGTATTTTATTTTCGAGTTAGTTGTTATATGTAATTTGAGAGACTTGGTATTTATTTGAAGAGTTTTGAGATTTGTAGTTCTCTTTTGTTGTTATGGGATTTTTAGATGCTCTATATCTTGTGATTTGTGGATTTGATTTAGTTTATCGATGAGTAGCGCACCGCTCGCTCTTCCCGGGCGGGCGGGGTGTTACAGTTGTATCATTTTTCCTTTTAAAAGATGTTATATGTTGTTTTCCATATTGATATGAATCACAAATTATGTCTTTTAGGTGTTTTACCTTTGGAAGACCTCTAACAAAAATTTTGCTACATAGTTTGTGACTAAGTTCGATATAAGCATGTCCTATTTATCTATGTTGTAACCAAGAGAAATTATCTATAGCCATGAGATATTTTAGTTTTTATTGGTGAGATCATTTATATCTAAGATATAACCATTTGAGGTTCTTGATGCAATAAAGTAAACTTCTTTCTTTAGGGCATTTTTTTACTAAACAATGTTTTGAGCCAAATATTTCTTGATATCAATCACATGATTAACTAATGCTAATAAAGTTATGTTTTAGTCCATCAATAAGTAAGACAATGTTACAGTAAAGAGAATTTGAGATACCAATTTTACCTTCACCAATGATTCTTTCTTTTGAAGTATCGTCAAACGTGACTTTTCCTCCTTTCTTTTGGGTTAAGCTAGAAAACTTTGTTTTATCTCATGCCATGTGTCGAGAACATCCATTGTACAGGTACCACTTTTTTTCTTTTGCGGATGCTTTCATGCATACATATATGATTCATTGAAATAACTTTATTTTTGTTACCCGTGGAATGTTGGCTCAATATAATTTAGCTTGAAGTGATAAACTATGATGATTATGTGGATACACTTTTTCATTTATGTTATGTGAGCATGTATCTTGGTAGTGATGAGGTTTGAATATTATCTTAGGATGGTAATAAAACTTATGTTTTTTTCTTCGAGGAAATCGATTCCACTTTTGTCATGTAAGAGTTTTTGACTTCCAAGAATTAAATTCAACCGTTTTCTACTTGTTTTGAATTTTTGAAATGATTCTCTTATTTTTCTCAACTCTTCTCTTAGTTGTAAGTTTTCTTTTTTGTTGAACATGAGTCTTTATTTTCTTTTTCTCGAAGTGAGTCACTTCCCTCTGTAGAAAACTATTTTCATTTTTAACTTTGAGATATTCATTCAAGGTTATTCCACGGTCCACAAAAAAGTGATGATTACTTATACTTAGGTGTACAATTTTATTTTTTAAACCTTCAAGTTTTTCTAAAGGTGATTAAAAATCATTTTGTAGGTTTTGATATAGATTTTAAAATTACATGAAGTTACCTCATTGTCTAGTCCCATAACACACAACTTTTCTTCATTGGAGTCCCATGAATCATCTCTATAATAGGAATCCTCTGATTCACTCCATGTGGCCTTGATTGCCTTCTGTCCATAATTCTTGTATTGTTCTCTTCTTACTTTTTCTTCTTTCCATATTTCATTTAGGAAAATCTTATAAAGGTGACCATACTCATTACATCAAAAGCATTTTTCTTCTTTAGGTTGATTTTCATTGAATTGGTGTCATCTGAAAGTGGAGTGAGTGGGTGTGCCTTTCCTTTGATATTTTAGAAAACTTTTGAAATTTTTTGTATAAAGTTCCATCAATTCTTGAGCAGCAGTTTTACATTTACCTAAGTTTTCAATAAGTGCCAAGCTTTTCTTTTGATCACGATTGTCCCTTTCATCTATTTCTTTAAGTTCCATATCATAGGTTATGAGTCCCATTAGTTCTTCAAAGGACATATCTTTTTAGCAGAGTTTTACTTGAAGGACAGTCTTATTTGAATCCTACTTCTTTGGCATGGACCTGAGAGGCTTTCTAAAATTTTCATTGTTAGAGAATACTTTTCCAAGATTACGATTTTTTCTTAATAATGGAGTTGAATATATCATACATCTCAGGAATGGATTCTTCACCTTTTATCTAAAATAATTCGTAGTTTTGCACAAGTATACTAATCTTATCTTATTTTACTTAAGATGTGCCTTCGTATGTGACTTCAAGAATATCACATATATGTTTAACGAGGGAACAACATGATACTCTTTGAGACTCATTTGGGGAAAGAGAGCAACATAAAGTATTGATTGCTTTATCGTTAATTAGCCTTCTCATATGGTCATCTTCAATAAGTTCGGTTTCAAATTTAGGTGTGAAAGCATCAACAACTATTTTCATAGGTATATAGGTATAATTAACAATAACTCTCCTTGTTTCATAATCATGGGCTTGAATGAACCATTGCATTCTAATTTTCAAAAAGCTATAAATGAATCCCATGAAAAAATGGGTTAATTTTTAGATTGGTCTTCGACAATGTTAACATTGGAAAAAGTTTTCATTTAGATCTTTAAACTCAAAAATATACTTTTCCAAATGAGTATCTATGATCTAGGCTCTGATACCACTTGTTGGCCCGAGAATATACGCAAAAGAGGGTGAAATGGATAAAATAAATTAAATGTCAATTTAAAAAATTTCGAACTTCTCTTCAAAAAGATTACTTGCAATGGGATGGTTCAATTAATAATAAAGCAATTAATCAAACAATGAGTAATAAAGTTAAACAGTTAATATCAATATTAAAGAGAGAGTTTAGAGAGACTTTTTAAACTGAAATTTTAACGTGATTTAGTCTTGCCTACATCCACGTTCGAGATGATACTAGAGAAACTTCACTATCTCCAATTAACTACAACCTCACAATGGTTTATCACACATTATCAACCGCAACCAACAAGACGCTAAACGCATCCTTGTCCGAGAAGAACACATGTAAAAGCCCAAGGTATAATCCCGCATTTACTCCTCGCAACTACGACACTACCAGTCATGAAGATATAATGAAGTTCAACCATAGTATCATCAATAAGTTTAATAACAAAAATGTAAAACAAAATTTGATCCAATAAGCAACAATGGTGAAATGGGTTTTTACTTTCTCTCTCAAGGAAGTAATTTTTCATGCAATCACAAGCACAATATTTTAAGGGTTAAATTTCTTTATCTTCAGCATAAAAGGGTAAGAAATTGGAATATTTGCTAAAGAGGGGATTTGAGTTTTTGGGTCTAAAACATCCAAATGGGTTTGGGACTTAGTTTCTATCCTTGGGAACTCAAGATGGAAGACACAAGCATTCTATTAGAACTTTGAATCTTGGGATAATGATGTTATAGCTTATGTGTTTGTAATCGAAGCCAAATGGATCTTTTTATAGGCTTTTCAAAAAACTAGTTGATGGTGGGCAGTTTGGTAAATTAAAGGACTTTGGAAATTTTGAATTTAAAAGTGTTATTGAAATACATTGACCAAACTACCCTTGGATTCGACTATATATGAAGGTAAAACATTTTGAACACCTACTCTTTCAATTTTTAGCCCCGGTAAAAAACCAATCCTATTAGGACTAAAATACATGGCAATGGAGTCGAGTACAGAGTCAACTCTATCTCAATGTTGTCGAATCTATCCCTTATGGAGTCGACTCTATGTTGGATAATTTGGGTCAAAATGGTCTCAAGGTTAAGGGGAAGGGCTAGTGAGGTTTTGGAAAGTTAGTTTGAGATTTGTACTTGATTTTGTGAGATTGTTTACTTCTTTACAAACTCTGTTAAACCTTTGAATCTTAAGAAGAATTTTTTTAATTCACTTTATCATTATACTGTAAGTGATGTTTCTTAAAATGAGACTCGAGCTTGTTTTGGTTTGATCTTGGTCTTGTTGGTTGGCGGACTTGCTTCTTTGGATTAGGAAATTCTTTGTTTGTTCTTGCATGAATTGGGAAGGTTGCTTTGATCTTGATATTCATCTCTTTATTTATGTGACACCCTGACTAATTAAATACCGGGTAGCTACTCCTTTATTAAATTAATACAAAATGCCAAGTTGGTTCAGTTAACAGCATCACTGTCGAAAACATTTTAATGATTACTAACCACCTAGTATTTAAAAAGTGAGTTGCCAAATTTTAAGTTAACTCTGATTAACATGCAATAAAAGGATAATGAAAGAATAACAACCATTCACCATAACGAAGCAATAGAATAACCAACAACATAATAATAAGTCCAGAGGAAAAACTCCTCACAACAATCCCACAACTGAACTAAATAAAACAAAGTATCCTGAATTAATTACATGCCAAAAGTCTGAAAATCTGAAATAGGAAATGTTTCTAATAGAAATGGGCGACATGCCCTACAACTGATGAAAGCTGAATATAGAGTCAAAATAGATGAAGCGTCTACTAGCAAAGTCCTGTAACTTCCACAAACAGCTACAGCTCGTCACCTGAATGAAAATCCTATGCATGGTGTCCTTGTGGCTAGGCACCTAAAATGGTTTTTACAAAAAGTAGATTTGAAAGCAAACGGGTCACAGCCCGAAAGTGGAGAGTATTTTAAAATAGCAAGTGCTTTAATAACATTAAAACAACGAATGCAAAATACATGTTAGGACGTGCACTCACATGAAATACTCACCTCTCGACTAATTTGTGCACTCCTAACGTACCGTACCCATCAAAGTAACATATAAATCTAACCAAACCGTAATAAGTTCTACCCCTTACTACTCGATTCTCATTATTCATTCTAGCGTTATCAACTAAATGGAGAGCTTTACTTAAACAAGTGTATATTAGCCACGCCATAAATATACAATACAAGCACCCGAGACTAAGTTGCGGTGCACACATACTCTGCTATCCATCCCGGTACATCACGTACATAAGGATCACGCATTCCGAATCTCTCAGGAATCGTTCTCAGATAATAGCAAATCACAAACAATGGAGGCGAACATAGTCACATCACATGGGTCACGCACATACCTACGCTCCCACGATCAGCAGACTTATTAACATCCCAATAATTCCTTCTCTTACCTATTTTCTCGAGGTACCAATCTAAATCCGAGCAACACAAGGATTAGAGGGCCCTAAGCGAACGTAAACCTCCCGTGATAGCAAGTATGGTAGGTATGTCATACACATAGAATCATATACATATACTAAGTATACACACATCTTAGTAATCACCGTAATTTATTTATGGTACACTTCTCATTCTCGTACCGACTTATAATGTTGCACAATTCATATGTTCCCGATTAATTCAATTATTTAAGCCGTTAATAATTCTCGCATCGTAATAGTCACTCACGTCCTATTCCACAATTTCCATTCAATTCGAATTTCACTTCTAGGTTTTACTCCTCAATATATCCCAAATGTCCCAAATATATCAATTTATCATCAAGGGAATGGTATCTCTACAATTAAACAAGGTTACGGGACATGCGAAATCAAAACAGGCCAAAAAGCCTAAATTGTCAGCTCGTCCGAACGAGGCTGTTCGAACGAGAGTTCGTTCGAACGAATTGGGCATCTAACGAGATCTCGTTCGAACGAAAGGCATCGAACGAACATCCCTCTCGTTAGAAGGCAAACTGTCAACTCGTTAGAAGCTCGTTCGAACGACCTGGGCAGGTCTTCTAACGAGAGGCCAGTTTCGAGCCCAGATTTTCCTATTCTCGTTTCTCCATCTTTTCTTCACCTCTAATCTCATCTAAACATCAATCCAACAATTGTTCAAGGTTTCTAATCATTCCTAAACACACTTAGGTCATATACTAACGTGTTTTGTGGGGTTAATTCATCCTAAACATCATCCAAATATCAAAACTCTACATTTTTCCCCAATCTCAAGAACATGAACCCTAGAAATTTTAGATCATCAATGAGCCTAATAAAATCCGTTTTTGTAACACAAAAAGTAGTAATTCTTTTAGTTCAATCATCCAATAACATTTCTACATGCAAACCTATATCCAAAATTAAATTTATAACTTCAATTTTATGGGTTTTCATCAATCTCCCAAACAAATGAAATTTTAGAATTGTCTAAGCATGGAAGAGACATTCACTGCAAAATAATGTAAATTAAACCACTTGCCTTATGTATTTCTCTGATTTTGATGGCGAATTGATGAGTTTCTCTCTCTCTCTCTGCAGAATTCTCCTCTCTCTCTCTCTACAAGTCTTTTTCTCTAAGGTGACAATGGAGGCTAGGGTTTGCCTTAGGAGACTCTTGGAACTAATTCCAATAACTCCCGTAGCCCATTTAGTCATTAAGTGTTGTTAGTGGGTTTAGTGGGTAAAGTCCAAATCAGATATTAATTCCTAATTTTCGTGGGTTTTAATTCCCAAAAATCCAAAATTACCAAACTACCCTTATACGTTGCCGGCATGACCTAAAAATGCCCCGGGACCCAAAATAAACCCCCGGCTAGTGTTTTCTGACTATTTCGACCCTTCCGGACGCGTTGTCGCACTCAAAACGACCATACGGTTAATAGAATTAAAATTCACTTTTTAATTAAATAATAATATTCCTGACGCGACTGTCACACGCGTCTCAACACAATTCCAAATTACCGTATTTCCATCTCACGACAAATTTCATAATTTTCATATTCATATATAGCCATATATACTCATTAAAATCAAATACCAACTCGCATCTCGCTAGTATTTTTATCCGGATTAATTTCCAATTAATACACATTTAATTCAATTAATCCCATAAATAAATATCATAAAAATACGGGGTATTACTACATACTTCCCCCCTAATAACAGAATTTCGTCCCGAAATTCTGAATTAGAAAGTATCTGGTAAGAACAACTCTGGATAACGTTCTCGCATCTCATCCTCGCGCTCCCATGTGGACTCCTCGACATTATGATGTCGCCACTGAACACGAACTAACGGAAATATCTTTGACCGCAGTTTCTGCTCACTTCGGTCCAAAATAGCAATCGGCCCCTCCTCGTAGGAGCTATCAGGCTGGAGATCGATGTCCTCCAAAGAAATGTGAGAATGAGCCAAATCGTCTCTAAGATATTTCCTTAGCGAGGAAATATGAAACACATAGTGAATCCGATGCAAATGCTCCGGTAACCCAAGTCTATACGCAATTGGCCCAATCCGCTCAATAATAGGAAATGGTCCCACATATCTCGGTGCCAACTTCCCTTTCTTCCCAAAACGCATAATCCCCTTCATAGGAGATACTCTGAGCAAAACCTGGTCCCCCACTTCAAATTCCCTGAAGGACCTCTTCGCATCAGCATAGCTCTTCTGCCTGTCCTGAGCTACCCGAATGCGACTCCGTATCAATTCTATCCTTGCCGAAGTATCCTGAATTACTTCCGGCCCAAGTAGTTTGTTGTCCCCCACCTCCAACCAACATGCCGGGGAATGACAAGGTCTACCGTACAACACCTCAAATGGAGCCATGCCAATGGTGAACTGGTAGGAGTTGTTGTAAGCAAACTCCACCAGTGGAAGATACTGCTCCCATCCACCCCCGAAATCAATGATGCACATACGTAACATGTCCTCCAATATCTTGTTTGTACGCTCGGTTTGCCCATCGATCTGCGGGTGATACACCGTACTCAATCGCAATTCCGTGCCCATGGCCTCCTGAAAACTTTCCCAAAACCGTGAAACAAATATCTTGTCTCTGTCAGACACGATATTTAGGGGCACACCGTGAAGTCTCACTATCTCTGCAATAAAGAGCTGGGCATACTGTCCCGTAGTGTAGTCTGTCCTTACGGGTAGAAAATGAGCGACTTTGGTCAACCTGTCCATAATTATCCAAATGGAGTCGTGACCTCTCTGTGACGTAGGCAACCCCGTGATAAAATCCATGGATATGCTCTCCCACATCCACATCGGGACCTCCAATGGCTGTAGAAGTCCTGCCGGTCTCTGATGATCCACTTTTACTAGCTGACAAGTGGCGCATTTAGAAAAAAACACGGCAATATCTCTCTTCATCCCGCTCCACCAATACTGTCGTCTCATGTCTTGGTGCATTTTGTCCCCACCGGGATGTACCGTGAACCGTGAGCCGTGCGAATCTGCCATCACCTCGTGCCGCAATTCCTCCCCTTTCGGAACTACCAATCTCCCATTGAAGCGTAATCCCCCGTCTGAGCTAATAGTATAGGACTCGGCTCCCTCTGCTAGTAATCGAACTATCTGCTCCTGACAGAACGAGTCATCTGCTTGTGCCTTTACCACTCTTGTGACAATCTGTGGTGTAACAGTCATCACCGACATGAACGATCGGGCCACTGCATCCTGGTGTCCCAACTCCTTCCACTTGGCCTTCCACACCCCTACCACCTCATCTACTGACCTACGACTCAACGCATCTGCTACCACGTTAGCCTTCCCCGGGTGATATTGGATATCAAACTGATAGTCTTTCACAAACTCAAGCCACCTACACTGCCGCATATTCAACTCCTTCTGCGTGAATAGGTACTGTAGGGACTTGTGGTCCATGAACAATCGAAAATTCTCCCCCAAAAGATAATGTCTCCAAATCCGAAGGGCAAATACCACTGCCGCTAACTCCAAGTCATGAGTGGGGTAATTCTTCTCATGAGGCTTAAGCTTACGGGACGCATAAGCTATGGCCTGACTCTCCTGCTGCAATACACCTCCAAGTCCTTGCAAAGACGCATCGGTGTAGACTAGATACTCAACTCCCGGTCTCGGAAATGCTAGCACCGGTGATGAGGCCAACTTGTCCTTCAACTCATCAAATGCCAGCTGACAGGCATCACTCCAAATGAACGACACACCTTTACGAGTCAGATGTGTCAAAGGACCTGCTATCTTCGAAAATCCCCGAATAAACCTCCTGTAGTATTCTGCTAGTCCCAAGAAACTATGGATCTTCGTCGGTATCGTGGGCTGTCTCCACTCCCTCACCGCGGATACCTTCCCCGGATCACCAGATATCCCCCGGTCGGAAATAATGTGTCCCAAAAACTGAACCTCCTTCAGCCAAAACCCGCACTTCTCATATTTTGCATACAGCTCGTTCTGACGTAGCGTTTGCAAAACCTGCCTCAAATGCTCTGCGTGCTCCTCCTCTGTCTGGGAGTAAACCAGAATATCATCAATGAAGACAATGACGAACTGATCAAGGAACTCTCTGAACACCCTATTCATCAAGTCCATAAACACGGCTGGAGCATTTGTCAAGCCAAAAGGCATAACCCGAAACTCGTAGGAACCATATCTCGTTAAGAACGCAGTCTTCGAGACGTCCTCCTCCCTGATACGCAACTGATGGTATCCCGATCGCAAATCAATCTTTGAGAAGAAATAAGCTCCCCTCAACTGGTCGAATAAGTCATCGATTCGGGGCAACGGATATTTATTCCGTATCGTGACCTTATTCAACTCTCGGTAATCCACACACAACCTCAACGATCCATCCCTCTTCTTTACGAACAACACAGGGGAACCCCACGGCGAAGTACTCCTCCGTATAAACCCCTGACCCAATAACTGCTCAATCTGATCTCGTAGCTCTCGCATCTCTGCCGGAGCCATACGGTACGGTGCGCGTGCTATAGGTCTCGTATCTGGTAATAAGTCTATGACAAAGTCTATCTCTCGACTGGGGGGTAGGCCTGGTATCTCCCGAAACACATCGGAATACTCCCTGACAACTGGGATCGAATCTAAAGGAATCACAACCTCCTTAGAGGTATCCTCCTCTATGTAATACAAATGAGCGGTCGAGCCTCCCTCTAGGCGAGGCATCGCCACTACAAACATATCTTGCCCCGGAATGGTAAAAATAATGCTCCCACCGAAGCAATCAATCATGGCTCTATAAGCTGCGAGCCAATCCATACCGATAATCACATCGTGCTCATGCATATCCAATACCAACATGTCTGCAGGTAATACCAAACTACCAATCTCTACCCCCACTCCCCGGCATATAAAGAAAATAAGTGACCCACTCCCCAATGGTGAGTCTACACACGTCACTGTGCTCTCTGCTGTGGCTAATAACCCTAAGGCTTTCACAAAATGTGTAGCTATAAAACAATGCGTTGCCCCCGTATCAAACAAAACCCGACCCATAGTGCCATGGATAGGAAGCATACCCTCAATCGCGGGTGGTGCCTGTGGAACTGCTGCCTGCTGAAGCTGGTATACTCTCCCATACTGCAGCTGTCCCTGCTGAACTGGGACCGCTGGAATGGGTGGTAATGCTGCCATCTGTGGTGGCGCTAGGAGGGCGGCGGGAAACACGGGTCTCTGCGGCTCCTGTCGAGCACCCTGCTGCTTCTGCGGGGCCCTGCCCCTATCAGGATAGTCCTGGCGTTTATGGCCAGTCTTGCCACAAACGTAACACTTCCCCGGGAAGTTCCCCCCTCTCCGTCCCTGCTGCCCCCGGCCCTGGTGGCCGTTACCGTTCCTCCCCTGGCCCTGCTGAAGCTGTTGTTGGCCATTCTGACCCTGCTGGCCCTGATGGCCGTTCGGACCCTGATGGCCCTGCCGGAAACCTCCCTGTCCGTGCCTGAAATTTCCCGATCTGAACCTCTTGTGATCTCCCTGCTGGGAACCCTGGTCATCCTGTCTCTGCCCCTGAACAGATTGTGCCCCACTGGCACCATGTCCTCCAGTCCTGCCCTGATGGCTGGACTCTCCCGATCTCTTGCCCTCAGCCATGTGAAAGCGGTGATCCTGGCAGTGTAACAGTGCAGCGTTAACCACATCAGAGTAAGTGGCCAATGATAGATTCCCCAACAAATGTTAACGGATCCTCCAAGTCAACCCATCTGTAAATTTATGTATCTTCTTATCCTCTGTCGGTATCTCATCCGAAACAATATTCAACAGATTGGTGAATTCGGCCTCATACTCAGCCACAGTCTTACCTTCCTGTCTGAGATTCATCAACTTCCTCCTCATTTCCGTGTGAACAGCTGGCGGAAAATACTTGCGGTCAAACCGCACCCAAAACTCCTGTATAGTGAGAGTATCTATCTCCTCCACGGTGGTAATAGACTCCCACCACTGCAGTGCAGACCCCACTAGCTTAAAGGTAGCTAGTATCTGCTTCTGGACATCGGTGCACTCATACATCCTCAGGTGCCGCTGAATATCCTTCCTCCACTAACTCGAAACCACAACATCGGAGCTACCTGAGAACTCCGGTGGGTGTGCTTTCTGAAAAGCATCACGTACACGTTCCCAGCAGACGGGAATGCATGTGCCTGAACTGGTGCGACTACTGGCGCCTGAGGTGGTGCCTGCTGAACTACGGCTAGTGCGGCATTTACCGCCTGGGCCACAATGGCTGCAACCTCGGCGGCATTCATCGTGCCCTGAACTCGTGCGGGCTGTGGTTCTGGCGTAGCATCCCTGGGAACCCGTTGTGCACGTCATGGAGGCATCTGAAATAAGAATAAAGTTTATAAGTTCGCAGTTATAAACTTGAAATAGCTGAAGAACGTAGCATATACAAAAGAATACAACAGTCCTAAAATATAGGGCTCTACATCAAAGAAAGCTCAGCGGAAACATAATAAGCCGTACAGATCCTAAAGGACACTAGAACCTGATGCTCTGATACCACCTGTGACACCCCGACTAATTAAATACAGGGTAGCTACTCCTTTATTAAATTAATACAAAATGCCAAGTTGGTTCAGTTAACAGCATCACTGTCGAAAACATTTTAATGATTACTAACCACCTAATATTTAAAAAGTGAGTTGCCAAGTTTTAAGTTAACTCTGATTAACATACAATAAAAGGTTAATGAAAGAATAAAAACCATAACGAAGCAATAGAATAACCAACAACATAATAATAAGTCCGGAGGAAAAACTCCTCACAACAATCCCACAACTGAACTAAATAAAACAAAGTATCCTGAATTAATTACATGCCAAAAGTCTGAAAATCTGAAATAGGAAATGTTTCTAATAGAAATGGGCGACATGCCCTACAACTGATGAAAGCTGAATATAAAGTCAAGATAGATGAAGCGTCTACTAACAAAGTCCTGTAACTTCCACAAACAGCTACAGCTCGTCACCTGAATGAAAATCCTATGCATGGTGTCCTTGTGGCTGGGCACCTAAAATGGTTTTTACAAAAAGTAGATTTGAAAGCAAACGGGTCAGAGCCCGAAAGTGGAGAGTATTTTAAAATAGCAAGTGCCTTAATAACATTAAAACAACGAATGCAAAATACATGTTAGGACGTGCACTCACATGAAATACTCACCTCTCGACTAATTTGTGCACTCCTAACGTACCGTACCCATCTAAGTAACATATAAATCTAACCAAACCGTAATAAGTTCTACCCCTTACTACTCGATTCTCATTATGCATTCTAGCGTTATCAACTAAATGGAGAGCTTTACTTAAACTCGGATTCTCGATTATTTGCAATAAAATTCATTACAGGTTACCCCTTTATAGTTACTCAAAGCGTTTCCGTATTTATACTCACAATACCAACATGAAAGTTCTCATTAATTTAAGTGTATATTAGCCACGCCATAAATATACAATACAAGCACCCGAGACTAAGCTGCGGTGCACACATACTCTGCTATCCATCCCGGTACATTACGTACATAAGGATCACGCATTCCGAATCTCTCAGGAATCGTTCTCAGATAATAGCAAATCATAAACAATGGAGGCGAACACAGTCACATCACATGGGTCACGCACATACCTACGCTCCCACGATCAGCAAACTTATTAACATCACAATAAGTCCTTCTCTGACCTATGTTCTCGAGGTACCAATCTAAATCCGGGCAACACAAGGATTAGAGGGCCCTAAGCGAACGTAAACCTCCCGTGATAGCAAGTATGGTAGGTATGTCATACACATAGAATCATATACATATACTAAGTATACACACATCTTAGTAATCACCGTAATTTATTTGTGGTACACTTCTCATTCTCGTACCGACTTATAATGTTGCACAATTCATACGTTCCCGGTTAATTCAATTATTTAAGTCGTTAATAATTCTCGCATCGTAATAGTCACTCACGTCCTATTCCACAATTTCCATTCAATTCGAATTTCACTTCTAGGTTTTACTCCTCAATATATCCCAAATGTCCCAACTATATCAATTTATCATCAAGGGAATGGTATCTCTACAATTAAACAAGGTTACGGGATATGCGAAATCAAAACAGGCCAAAAAGCCTAAACTGTCAGCTCGTTAGAAGTCTCGTTCGAACGAGGCTGTTCGAACGAGAGTTCGTTCGAACGAACTGGGCATCTAACGAGATCTCGTTCGAACGAAAGTCATCGAACGAACATACCTCTCGTTAGAAGGCAAACTGTCAACTCGTTAGAAGATCGTTCGAACGAGCTCGTTCGAACGACCTGGGCAGGTCTTCTAACGAGAGGCCAGTTTCGAGCCCAGATTTTCCTATTCTCGTTTCTCCATCTTTTCTTCACCTCTAATCTCATCTAAACATCAATCCAACAATTGTTCAAGGTTTCTAATCATTCCTAAACACACTTAGGTCATATACTAACGTGTTTTGTGGGGTTAATTCATCCTAAACATCATCCAAATATCAAAACTCTACATTTTTCCCCAATCTCAATAACATGAACCCTAGAAATTTTAGATCATCAATGAGCCTAATAAAATCCGTTTTTGTAACACAAAAAGTAGTAATTCTTTTAGTTCAATCATCCAATAACATTTCTACATGCAAACCTATATCCAAAATTAAATTTATAACTCCAATTTTATGGGTTTTCATCAATCTCCCAAACAAATGAAATTTTAGAATTGTCTAAGCATGGAAGAGACATTCACTACAAAATAATGTAAATTAAACCACTTACCTTATGTATTTCTCTGATTTTGATGGCGAATTGATGAGTTTCTCTCTCTCTCTGTGCAGAATTCTCCTCTATCTCTCTCTACAAGTCTTTTTCTCCAAGGTGACAATGGAGGCTAGGGTTTGCCTTAGGAGACTCTTGGAACTAATTCCAATAACTCACGTAGCCCATTTAGTCATTAAGTGTTGTTAGTGGGTTTAGTGGGTAAAGTCCAAATCAGATATTAATTCCTAATTTTCGTGGGTTTTAATTCCCAAAAATCCAAAATTACCAAACTACCCTTATACGTTGCCGGCATGACCTAAAAATGCCCCGGGACCCAAACTAAACCCCCGGCTAGTGTTTTCTGACTATTTTGACCCTTCCGGACGCGTTGGCGCACTCAAAACGACCATACGGTTAATAGAATTAAAATTCCCTTTTTAATTAAATAATAATATTCCTGACGCGACTGTCACACGCGTCTCAACAAAATTCCAAATTGCCGTATTTCAATCTCACGACAAATTTCATAATTTCCATATTCATATATAGCCATATATACTCATTAAAATCAAATACCAACTCACATCTCGCTAGTATTTTTATCCGGATTAATTTCCAATTAATACACATTTAATTCAATTAATCCCATAAATAAATATCATAAAAATACGGGGTATTACAATTTGCTTTATTTGTAAAATCATTATATTGGACTTCAATGAGTCAAAACAAGTACAAAATTAGCATTTAAAAAAAAGTACAAAAATAGCATATATTTTCTGGAAAATAGGGAAAATTTGGAGAGAAGAAATCATAAATTCAAGATTTTTTCCAATCTGATTTTTTTCAAAATATTGGAAATCAAAATTTAAAAAACTTGTTCCAAAATCAGAAAAATTGGATCGGAATTCAAAAAATTGAAATTTTAAGGGGAAAAAAACACATCCTCTCACTGCTGCTTGGTGGCAACCATGGGGTGGTGGCAATAAAAGGTTTTGAAGGTGACGTTTGGTGGTGGTGGTAAGGTCATGGCGGTGATGGTAGTGGATGTGGGGGTGAGTTGGTGATATACTTTGAAAGTATATTTTCATTTAAGAGAATTTTTTTGAAAAATACTATAATTGTATTTTTTCCAAAACCTTTATTAACTGTCTGGAGAGAAGTTAATTTTATGCTGTGATGTCTCAAAGAGCCTATTACTTTACTTTCACATAAATCCCCCCTCAAGGAGTTATACTTTATCAGGTACTTAAAATAACAAATCCTTTAAGCATTTCAATCCAGTGAGACAAGCCTTGCAAAGGCTACAAAAATCATATGAACAAAGATAGCTAATCTTCGTATCTTTAAAAAAAAAGATAGTTCATCTTCGTATTTTATGTGAACAAGATCATGGGAGATACACAATGGATGAGTTTTGCTCACAGAAAACAATCCAGAGGAGAAAAATTTGCACCCTTGAGAATTGTATAACTGAAATTTGCTTAATGTTTTGTAAGCAGCTTCATGAGCTGAACGGCTTCTCTTAATCTTTTCTCTGTGTGCTCTATTGCAACCAGGCTGCGGGCATTCCTGCAAAGAGGTTCCAAGCCTTAAGTTCACACATAATTATAAAAACATATAAATAAATGGTACTAGCCATTATTTTAACCCCTGCATTTATGGTTGCATTTGTGATATGCCACTTAAAGTCTAAAAAAATTGCCATCGCCCCCCAACATTCTCATAGAAGCCTACCAAAGATCCTCACATAGTGTTGCTAAAACTCTGAATGAGAGTAATTTGAATAATTTTTTTATATTTTTAGCAGAGGGTAACTCAATATGTGCTTAAATTTTACTTTAAATGAAGTGAAACTAAACAGGATGAGAGATGCGTTTGCTTATATCTGACCTCTTCTCTTTGTGTGCCTTCCTTGTGAGATCCCCCACAAGGCTGCGTAGCCTCTTCAGGAGAAAAGGTACATTACGAGTAGCTTCAACACCACTATGAGTTGAAAATATCTTCTTCAAAAGCTCAGAAGCAATGAAATATCCCTCCTCTTTGTTTCTGAAATGGAGAAAAAAATAGTTGAACGAACAATATCAAATAACGCGTTTTTTCACTTTAGAGTAACTGAACTATTTTTTAAATACAATATTGAACTTATTTTATGTTTTCACTTTAGTCCAAGTAGGAATTATAACGACGTTTAACGTTGGACTTTTAGCAACGTTTCGGACTGAAGTGAAAACACAAATTTAAACTCAATGTTGGTTTGTTATTTAAATGTTCAATCTCTAAAGCATTAAAAAAGAAAGTGTAAAGTACATTGTGCTTTTTTTATCATTATGCGAAAACAGAAATATGTCATACAACTTAAGTTAAAATAATTTCTCTGTTATGAAGCAAGAAAGCCCTTAGACTATCAAATCCTATTGGGAATACCTCCCTGGGGTCTCAACTAACATCCTAAAATATGAAAATTTTGCAAATACACTACAGTTATTTGTCAGGGATTCATGGGGTGGGGGGGAAGGGGGGGGGGGGGGGGGGGGGAGAAGGGAAATGCAAACAATTTACACTAATTCTTTACAAACCTTAAGAACTCCATAAGAATAGTTTGTATAGATCCAGGACAGTCAATCAGTGCTTGACTCAAATGAGGATAGCGAACGAGATTTCTAAGAGTTGATAATGCATGTTTTAAAACCACCTGATCAGATATGCTTCGGCTAACCGAACGAATCAGCTTCAATAAGGTTTCAACTGCCCCAGCAGCAATAAGTTTCTCACAACATTTCTCTGAATGTTCAGTAGCCATATCTGTATGGAAAAAAAATTTGCTAAGAATTAAAATTAATTCAGATAGGTTATTGGAATTTGCCCCCATTTCTTCGTACTAACCTAGTCTGTAAAATTTTATGTCAAATCTTGTGATGGATTCTCTAGTTAAATAGAATGGAAAAGGGGAATCCATGTGGATGACCCCATGTGATGGGATTATGGCAAGAATGATGATGATGATGATGAACCTAGTCTCCCCCCACCCCCCCCCCCACCCACCCCCCCCAAAAAAAAAAAAAAAAAACGTCTTAGCCATTAATCCCCAAAAATGACCCTTTTGACATACAAAGTGTTGCAAAAAAATGATTTGGTGGGAAGACCCCAAGAAGTAAAAATTTTGGTGCATGGACTAAGTTAGCACAGACACATGGGGTTCAAAGTCAAAATAACCGTTAATGAGGATTATCAACCAGGGAATCAATAGAAAAGTTTATATGAGCTCATGAACCTAAAATCAATCAAAAAAAGAAAAGTTCAAAACTTCATAAAATAAATAGAATAATAACAAAAATTATCAAATTGAGGAAATATTGACAAAGGAGGGGAGGGGTTGACCCAAATACCTAAAAGATAGGGGCTTCTGGACTAAATAATTACATTAGACTTTGGTATCTCTTATCTTAATAAGAACACTAAATAATTAATCAATTTCCTGATATTAAAAAAAGAACTACCAAAGTCTAACATGATTACTTAAATGTACTTAAGTTTAAAAGGTCAGATTATGGAGTTATTGAAGTAATATACATATATATGTATGTGTGTGTGGGGGGGGGGGGAGGGGGGGGGGGGGGGTTGAATTATCTATACATATGCTATTACATTAAGACAAAATCTGATATGATTGCCAGTTTCATCTCCCAAATTATTTCAAATAATGATAATGCAAATTAAAATGATATTTTTGTGCGAAGGGTGGGTTTAGTGGTAATTCTCTCATCGATCCAATTCTCATTCTTCTTTCTCCCTAGCTCCCTGCCTATTTTTCTCTCCATATTCGACAATGTAACTCAATGAGTAGTGATCATGTAACATTTGACATGGAAAAACCATCTCCTTTTCTTGAAAAGTGAAATATCAAATTTCAAGCCTCAAGTTATTTGAAAACCGATATGAAATGCTTACCTAAAGTTTGACATATATGGAGAAAGCCACTAACACTTTTCTTGTTCAGCAATTCCGAAAGTGCCATCAAAAGTCTGTTCATAATACGCATGCCATCATCCACATTAGCAGCCGACTTTTTTACTCTCAACCGTAAATCCAATAGCTCCTCTTCTGAATCTCTACGTGCAAGATAACCTTTCCAGAATGACTGTCACATCGAAAAACCAAGCCAGTGGAGAAAATATTAAATCTAGCAAGGAAACGAATACAACCAGATAATATAGGACCTACATCAACCATATTCAAGCACGAGTTATGGGCTCCTATAAACATATGGAATTTTGCCCCACAAATAGGGTTCCTATAAACATATGGAATGTACTCCCTCTGTCCCAATTTAAGAGACCCTATTTAATGTTCACGTTATTTAATCATACACTAATCGATGGCCAAGATGAAGACATCTACTATCCGAATATTTGGTCCATTAACAACATGAATATGGATGTTTAAGCAAGAGTTATGGGGGTGTCACATTTTATATGGTTTGTTGTAAGTGTAAATTTACTGCTCATCACTAATATCCAGTCTCAGAATTGGAATCACAGCCTTGTGATCATAAGGTTCAGGGAAGAATGGATTATGGCACCTGATAAAAACAAACAAAACGATACGATATAATCCCAAACATGGCACATGTGATATGCACTGCACCTTAAAATTTTCTGTTAAAGTTCTGTTCGATGATCTCTTATAAAAATATTTATTTTTAAATAAAAAATTGAATGCAAAGTTGGTATTTTGTTCAGGTAGTGAATGTCAATTATGTTTGATTTGACTGAAATTAATTTTTTGTCTTCATTTCTCCTTGTGAGAAGTAAGGACGCCCTAAGTGAAGAATACATAGCCATACTAAATTCCTTCTGATGTTTTTCCTACTTTTATTTTCTTTTCTTTTGGATAGAATTCAAAGATAGGAGTAAAGAATTTCTCAATACTACAAACAATTTTTCCGAATTGATTGACATGATGGTATAACGGTAAATCAAGGAGACTTCTTAAAACAATTCTTAGGATTGCCCAACCCAACAGAAAAGCGACCTAAAATGGATAGTAAAGCACTAATTACTTATGTCTTACTTAAAGAAAAAGTCCCGGGTGACCCTGGGGGCATGACTGGTGGTGAGCTCTATATATATTAACGGAAACACCAGAAGTAGAATGGAAGACGGAAACCTGACTGCGTAGTGTTAACTCCTGTTAAAAGTTAAACCCCTCACCGGAGATGAAAACATTATTGTTAACAGTGGTTAGATAGCGGACATGGACTTTGACCTGGACCACATCGATGCCCCGAGCAAGGGTCCAGTGAGGCAGCCAGGTTCGCCGAAAAAAACTCCAAACTCAAACTCAAACCCAAACCAGAACCACCACAACAACCACCACCGCCTCAAAAACTCAATTCAACTACAAAAGAGGAATTTGATTCCAAACTGCCTCCACTCAATTCCACCACCACCTCCAAAGACGAATTTGAACCACCCAAACCCTCCGTTATCGCCAATGGCACCACCAAAATGAACATCCAAACTGTACCGGAATTAGAAGAACCCAAATTAGACCCAATGGATGAAGACGGAGAAGACAAACAAGTAGACAAAGATGAAGATCAAATTGTTCAAGAAATTGACGTCTTCTTCACCCCCACCATTGATTCCAACACTCAGCTATATGTTTTGCAATATCCATTAAAGCCGTGTTGGTGACCCTACGAATTGGACGAACGATGTGAAAAGGTAAGAGTGAAACCTGCGAGTGCTGAAATTGAGATTGATTTGTCAGTTGATGTTGATTCTAAAATTTATGACCATGACAGCGATATGAGAATGAGGATGACAAAGCAGATTTTGTCGTCTTCATGGAAGCCACCTCGGACAACTGGCTATGCTGTTGGGATTCTTGTAGGAGATAAGTTGCACCTCAATCCTATTCATGCAGATGTACAACTCCGACCATCAATGCAACATTTAAAACTTGAAGGGTCAAGAAAAAAGAACACCACAGCTAGCCAAGTTGAGGATGCAATTATGTCAGAAGCACTTAAGGAAGAAAAATCTGTGGGGCCATCAAAGAAACAGAACAAGGTGTCGGGGGCTTTGAATGAGCAAAACAATGATAGTGGAGAGGCTTGGGTTCCTCTCAAGTACCATGGTGCAAAGAGTGATATCTCAACCAGATATCTACAGAAAATGGTGGCACAAGATAGCTCTCATATACAGTTTCTAATGAGCCCGCACGATTGTATCAACTCCTTGTGTCCTGGCACGTCAAATCAAACCAGACCAAAAGGGCCTTCGAGAAGGTTTTTGCTTTCGCTGCCGCTGGAAGATAGATATAAGACTTGTCTGCTCAAGGGGCCACCAGTTCATCGGTTCGATGCCCTTATGCATCTAGCTCCTAATGACCCCGTTGAAGATGTTATAGGGGTCCTTAAGAAGCTTGCTCATCTAATTCAAGGGTTATGGGTCCCAAAAAGTTCGCTACTACTCGGAGACGAACAAAGAGTTGAAGTTTTAGCTAGAGATTACACTCTTCTTTTGTTTAGTAAGAATCCTCTCATAAATTACACACAATTACCTCAAAAGCCTCAACTTTTGAAAGCAATGAAAGACATACTGAGGATGTTAGCTATTGAAAGACCTTCCATCAGTGATTGGAAGTTTAAAGAGCCTCAAGATATCTCATTCATTGAACTTCACCTGAATCTTGTTAAGGAACAAGAACAAACTTGGGTGAGTTCAGATCTGATAACTTATATTGTATTTGGAGAACGGAGAAGGCCTGGCATCAAGAATTTTTCAAAGCGTTCTACGGTAGATAAGCATATAAATTTAGTAAAGGTGTACTAAAAGCTTCAAATGCGGATAACTATGTTGAATGAAACTCGAGAAGCTTTACCAAAAGTTCTTCAGAAAATTTTCCAAACTCACAAGGTTTGAGGTTATTGGATTTTATCTTTATATATTTTTCTACCCCAAGAATATGATTTTGTTAGTGTGCTAATATTAAAATCCATTTTCTTTAAAAAAAAATATAAAAAAAAAACTTATGTCTTACTTGGATCAAAATGATACAATGCTTCTTTCTAGCAACTCCACGCCTAGCAATCCAACCGCGAATATGAGATTGGATAATGATTGCCGACTTTGTTCTTGATTTTAGCAATGAAACATCCCTCCACCACCTTTGCAACTTCAAAACTGAATTTAGAAATATTTGCAGTTCGAGACTGGGCAAACAATCCCTTGAAGTACTAATGCCAATAGTCTTAGCTTCCTGAAGGCAAGAAGCCCCTTAAACAACACAACACAAAGCTAGTTATTTTTAGGGGCATTTACGTTTAGATCCTATTAGGCGTTCTTATAGACATTCTAGTCCCATCATGTTTTTCTCTTACATATAAGTCATATTCCTAATTTTTTGGAACTTTTTTTCCAATTTTACCCTTTTAAAACCAACAATCCGTAACTTCCTTGAGGAAGTTACATAAGTGGTTGAACTTTTTTTTTTAATCTTCAAATGATCATAACTTTTGATTCACAAATCCGTTTTTCACAAAATTACTATTTTTGAAATCTGTTCGACGAGATCTATCAAACAAGATCCATGAAGGCTATAAAATTCCAAAGAAAAAAATTTACACAAACAGTAAACTTTACTGTATGCACTAGAATATGAAATAGTTTGATATATGTGACATTTTCACAAACAGACAGTAACATTTAATGTGCTAATACTACACAGCATATATATATATATACGGTGGATCCAAACCCTTTTTTTTTCAAAATTACCTTATATTTGAAGGTTCGCGCTAGCGGTATCCAATCCTTACCACCATTATTAGAGCTTCAACGACCTTCGTCAGAGCTCTGATTTGGGGTGGGTAAGGGTGGCATGTGGTGCCGCTGGCGCGGACCTTTAAAAATAAGAGACTATTAAATAAATGGGCTTTGGATCCACCGAAGTATCACGGGGGCAGCTGGCGCGGACCTTTGAAAATAAGATTGGATAAATGGGATCTGGATCATCTGGAGCGCCAATTTGGGGTGAATAGGGGTGGCACAGAACTTTAAAAATAGGAGCATATTAGATATATATATATATATATATATATATATATATATATATAGTTTGTAAAAATGTCATAGATATTAAACTTTATTGTATATACCAGAAAATGAAATAGTTTTATATTTCTGACATTTTCACAAACAATAACATTTACTGTGATAATATATTTATGAAATAGTTTTATATATATAACATTTTCACAAACAGTAACATTTACTGAGTTAATATTACACAATATATATATAATATTTTCACAAAAACAGTAACATTTACTGAGTTAATATATATATATATATACACGGTATATCTAAACCTCTTTTTTTTTTAAATTACCATATTTTTAAAGGTTTACGCTAGCGACATTCAATCCCCACCACTACCCACCCCAATTGTCGACGCTTCAACGACTTTCATCAGCGCTATGATTTAGGTGGGTAGTAGTGGCATAGGGTGCCGCTGGCGCGGACCTCTGAAATTAAAAGAATATTAGGTAAATGGAGTTTGGATTCACTGGCGCTCCGATTTGGGGTTAGTAAGGGTGACAGTGGGTTAGGTTTATATCTATAACATTTTTACAAACGTTAACATTTACTGTGTTATAACACAGTGTATATATATATATATATATACGGTGGATCCAAACCTATTTTTAACGACCCGCGCTAGCGGTATCTAATCCCGACCACCACCAACCCCAATTGTTGGAGCTCGAACAACCTTCATCAGAGTTCTGATTTGGGGTGACATGGAGTGCCGCTGGCGCGGACCTTAGGAAATAAGGTAATATTGGATAAATGGAGTTTGGATACACCGGCGCTCCAGTTTGAGGTGGGTAGGGGTAGCATTGGATTAGGTTTATATCTGTAATATTTTCACAAATAATAAATGTTACTGTTTGTGAAAATGTTACATCGGCATCCCATGCCACCTCAAATCAGAGCTCTGATGAAGGTTGTTGGAGCTCCGATAAAGGGGGTGGGGATTGGATGCCGCTGGCGCGGACCGTTAAAAATAAGATAATATCTGAAAAAAGAGGTTTGGATCCACCCTATATATATATATATATATATATATATATACTATGTTATAACACAGTAAATGTTAAAGTTTGTAAAAATGTTATAGATATAAACCTAACCCACTGTCACCCCTACTCGGAGCGCCAGTGGATCCAAATTCCATTTATCTAATATTCTTTTAATTTTAGAGGTCCGCGCCAGCGGCACCCTATGCCACTACTACCCACCTAAATCATAGCTCTGATGAAAGTCGTTGAAGCTTCGACAATTGGGGTGGGTAGTGGTGGGGATTGAATGTCGCTAGCGTAAACCTTTAAAAATATGGTAATTAAAAAAAAAGAGGTTTGGATCTACCGTGTATATATATATATTAACTCAGTAAATGTTACTGTTTGTGAAAATGTTATATATATATTGTGTAATAATAACTCAGTAAATGTTACTGTTTGTGAAAATGTTATATATATAAAACTATTTCATAAATATATTATCACAGTAAATGTCATTGTTTGTGAAAATGTCAGAAATATAAAACTATTTCATTTTCTGGTGTATACAATAAAGTTTAATATCTATGGCATTTTTACAAACTATATATATATATATATATATATATATATATATATATATATATATATATATATATATATATATATATATATATATATATATATATATATATATATCTAATATGCTCCTATTTTTAAAGTTCTGTGCCACCCCTATTCACCCCAAATTGGCGCTCCAGATGATCCCGATCCCATTTATCCAATCTTATTTTCAAAGGTCCGCGCCAGCGGCCCCCCATGATACTTCGGTGGATCGAAAGCCCTTTTATTCAATAGTCTCTTATTTTCAAAGGTCCGCGCCAGCGGCACCACATGCCACCCTTACCCACCCAAATCGGAGCTCTAACGAAGGTCGTTGAAGCTCCAATAATGGTGGTAAGGATTGGATACCGCTAGCGCGAACCTTCAAATATAAGGTAATTTTGAAAAAATAGGGTTTGGATCCACCATATATATATATATATATATATACTGTGTAGTCTTAACTCAGTAAATGTCTGTTTGTGAAAATGTTATATATATATTGTGTAATATTAACTCAGTAAATGTTACTGTTTGTGAAAATGTTATATATATAAAACTATTTCATAAATATATTATCACAGTAAATGTTGTTGTTTGTGAAAATGTCACAAATATAAAACTATTTCATTTTCTGGTGTATACAATAAAGTTTAATATCTATGACATTTTTACAAACTATATATATATATATCCAATATACTCGTAAATTTTTAAGTTCTGTGCCACCCCTATTCACCTCAAATTGGCGCTCCAGATGATCCCGATCCCATTGATCCAATCTTATTTTCAAAGGTCCGCGCCAGCAGCACCCCATAATACTCCGGTGGATCCAAAATCCATTTATTCAAAAGTCTCTTATTTTCAAAGGTCCGCGCCAGCGGCACCACATGCCACCCTTACCCACCCCAAATCGGAGCTCTGGCGAAGGTCGTTGAAGCTCCAACAATGGTGGTAAGGATTGGATGCCGTTAGCGCGGACCTTTAAATATAAGGTATTTTTGAAAAAAGAGAGTTTGGATCCACCGGATGTGTATATATATATATATATATATATATATATATATATATATATATATATATATATATATATATATATATATATATATATATATACTGTGTAGTATTACCACAGTAAATGTTATTGTCTGTTTGTGAAATGTCACATATATAAAACTATTTCATATTCTAGTGCATACAGTAAAGTTTACTGTTTGTGTAAATTTTTTTCTTTGAAATTTTATAGTCTTCATGGATCTTGTTTGATAGATTTCGTCGAGCAGATTTTGAAAAATAGTAATTTTGCGAAAAACGGATTTGTGAATCAAAAGTTATGATCATTTAAAGATTAAAAAAAAAAGTCCAACCACTTATGTAACTTCCTCAAGGAAGTTACGGATGGTTGGTTTTAAAAGGGTAAAATTGTGAAAAAATTTCCTACAAAGTTGGAATAGGACCTATGGGATTATGAAAAAGTCAATAGGACTTATAAGCTTGTTGACCTAATAAATGGGACCTAGATATAATTTGCCCTTATTTTTAACTTGAAAATAAATAAATATATAAATAAAAATAATAAGAGCATCAATTGAAAAAATTATGCAGTAGGTGAAAATTACCTAAAAGCCTCTTTCGAGTAATCTGCCCCCTAACAAAACTTTGGAGTTTGATAGAAGCCTGCCTATAAGAATGGAATGCTTTCTGACATTTCATGAATCGAAAATCAGTTTGGATCCTTATCACAGCCTCTCTCTGAAGCAAAAGCTCTCTCCTTACCAACCAACCACGGCAATGTCTCTGGATTCATGTCAGCACAAAACCACTTTATAATTAGTAACAAAATCACTTCACATTGAGCCCAATTGTGTTCAAGATGGTTAAAACAAAAATAAACAAACAAAAAAAACTCATTTTTCAGGTAGTTGAAGCCAAACTAAACCAAAATTTCCATTGACAAGAATAGAGGCAAAAGTCAGAATTTGGGGAAAAAAGAAAAAAAAAATCAGTCATGTATTTATAATAACAAAAGTACAAAATAAAGTTGATTTACTTGGTTATAACACTACCTGGGGTTCAGTAAATTTCATTCATTTATAATTCCGAAATGAGATAATTTACTAGGGTATAACCTTCTTTCTAGATTTTTGTTATAGAATACGGATAAGATAAAAAAAGGGAAGAAATTTATTTGTATCTCACTTGGATTGCAACAATACAGCGTCTCTCTCTAGTAGCTCTGCACCTAGCAATCCAACCTCGAATATGAGATTGGATAATAATTGCCGACTTTGATTTTTCTTTAAGCAATAAAATACTCCTCCACCACCTTTGCAACTTCACAACTGAATTTAAAAATATCTTCAGTTCAAGACTCTGGAAGCTACCCCTCGAAGTCCTTAAACTGTAACCTATAGTTTTATCTTTGTGAAGGCAGGAAGCCCCTGAATCAACACAATGCCAGACAAGTGTTTTTTAACTGAAAAATATAACATACGATGTTACTGATAAATAAATAAATAAAATGCAATATTAGTGAAAATTACCTATAAGACTCTTTCGAGTAATCTGCCCCCGAACAAAGCTTTGGAGTTTGATAGCAGCATGCCTATAAGAATGGAATTCTGTCCAACATTTCATGAATCGAAAAGCAGTTTGGATCCTTATCACAGCCTCCCTCTGAAGCGAAAGCTCTCTCCTTACCAACCATCCACGGCAATGTCTCTGGATTCATGTCAGCACAAAACCACTTTATAATTAGTAACAAAATCATTTCACATTGAGATGACTAACAAATGCTCCTTCCGATGGAACGGATATTATTTTACTTTCGATGTACTTGTAACTATGACATCTTCATATCTCTAGCATACTCGTTTCTATTTTCTTGAACACTATCAAGTTATTTTATAATTTTAAATAATTTAGGAGCCAAAACTTAATTATTTAATCTTGAATAATGGTCGAAATAATATGTTAAAAAAATTGTATGGTTGTTCTTGTATTTAAAAAAGTTTAATGAGAGTTTCTAATATATGAGAAGAGGGGGACTCGGGGAGACATCATTAATTTGGGAGTTTAGGTGGGAAAACATCATGACATATTTTGACAAATGTTTAGTAATATTATCTAGGTTGTATTATTCCAAAAGATACAAGGGTCAGACTATTGCAAACTCAACTGAAGCCAACGTAAATAAACCTGAAACCATTTTTAGTGAATCATTCTATGGACTCTTCGATGATGATATTAAATGCTCAAATCAAACTTATCAAGGCACTTGTGTTCAATATAGTGGAAACTAGACTGATAGACAAAACTGAGACTAGGAGCGATTTCATGTATAGACGGATAGCTTACATTTATGGTCCCTTTCTCTACAAATACCCTCTTTATAATTCATATGTTTTATAGAAAAGAAAGGTTGGGACCATAAGGCAGAAAATTGCTAGCATAGATTCAGGCATCTTCTTATTTTCTTTTGGGGTGGATGGGAAGATCAAAAGGCAAGGATCAGAGGAGAACTATAATTTTGATGAAGGACATTATATATCAAAAAAATCCATTGACATTTTCGCTTACATTAGTTCCTCTGAAACTAATATTTATCAAGTACTGACTATTATGAGCCTCTCCTATTTAAGTTACCAAAATATAAATATTTTCAAGACAGTTGATGAAAAGCTATTCAACCCATTAAAGAACAGAGGCTTCAAACTGATGGTTCTTAATTTGATATATATATATTTATAATAACAAAATAGATTGGAGAAAAAAAAAAGGAAAATCAAAAGATGGGAGAGAAAGACGGTTAACATGATTGAGCTAGCTCCGAGTCACTTTCTAGTAGATGGAATGTACTCAATTGCATGTATGATATCTAAAAAGCAACTTACTTGAATCACAACAGAAAAACGTTCAAGTCTGTAAGCTCTTGTCCGAACAATCCATCCACGCGTCTGAGATTGAATAATGATTGCTGCACTAGTTGCAAGTTTGTAGTGTTGAAAATCCCTCCGACACTTTATGCTTCGAAAAATGCTTTGGATCTTTTTTATTGCTTTCTTCTTCTTTGCGAATCTCTTTCTCGCCAGCCAACAACGAACATGACTTTGGATTTTAGTTGCGGCTGTGTGCTGACCACGAAGGGACTTGAAGACTACATGTTTTTTCCAAGCAAGCTGAATTCTAAATGCTGCTTTCACTTTGAGTTCATTCACGTCTTTTTCTGTATCTTTACCTAGAAAAAGTAGAATAAGAAAGAAACCAGTAGAAATGAGGTGAATATTTTACTAAAGAATAGTCTATACTAGATAATGACTCTTGAACTTCGCTAGTATTGATGCGTTAATGGTTTATTTCTTCTTCATTGCCAGTCAAGCATGAATAGCAGCTTGCAAGAATAATTTTTGCAGCATTTACAATGATCGCCTAAATTGAGACTGTATAATTTTTCCAGCATTTTCTAGAATAATCACATAAATATTGACACATCAGGAAAAGAATTTTCTTACGCGTGATTTAAACCAGCAAAGAAAATAAAAAATATAAGATCAAACTCTGAGAAAAGAATTAAATATTAAGAGTATATATTGAAAAGTCTAATTGCGTCAATATAGGGTTAATCATTGAGACTATTAAGCTTTTGGCTGTCCCAAATTGAGGGTCCACTTCCCTTTTTTGAACATAACCAACGAACCAAGTTCCATGATGGTGAAATAGAGTTAATCTTGGGCATTGATTATGTGTATCCTTAATTTATACAAAATAAAGACATGGACTCTTAATTTGAGATGGATGGAGTATACAACAACTACGTGTGTGACAGTGAAAGGGAAATTGTAATGAGCACTGTAATGAAATCATTTTAACACGTGGTAAATGAACATGCTCATATGAATCACCAATAGTTAGACATTAAATTATCTCCAAGACCAACATTGAAACTAGAAAAGGTTCAATATAATCATAATTCTAACCAATAAATTCAAGACCAAACAATATCCTTCCAAAACACAGATAGATAAGTGAAGAAAGTCCACAATAGTTACCTCTTTGCATATTGGGGGTCTGTCTAGCAGTTAAATAACACTTCACCAAAGGAGTGGCGGGCTTCAAATTACATTTGCTGTTTTGTTTGTCCATGTCTTGCCACCAAGACAATATGTCCTTAAAATTTCTTGTAGTATCTGCATGTATCGAAAAAGAAGCAGAAGAAAAGGTCATTATGTGTCCAAATGTGCATATAACTAATTGTTAGGAAATTTAATTTTCTACGATATTAACCAAGAAATAAAAAATAAGACCAATATAGGATTATCCAAAAGTGTAAAAAAGTACAATGATATGTCATAGGAAAACACAGATGAGAGTGGTCTCTTTCTGAGAGAAGAATTTTTGTGATATATTAGCATAATAAATAATAAATTTTCATTCATCGTTAAACTAAATAAACTCATGGAAATTTTCATAGGAAACACAAAACTGAAAATACTTCAATTATCAATTTTCTAGTTCAGTTCCATCCAAATAAAATGTAAACAAACTGTAAAAACCTTCAGTGTTGTTCCTCTGTGTTTCTTGGTTAAGTAATGCTTCAGGGTGCACAAACTGCCGGTCTGTACTTAAACTTTTCCTTTCTCGGCTTTGACAATTAAAGCCAAAGAATTTGTGAAAATTTAATTGGTCCTGACAAGGAGACAAGTTTATTAATATGATGTCTTAAGTTTAACGGGAACAGATACCATGTATTATCTCAGGCAAGAGTATAACCATTACCGTGTTTCTTTTGACAACAAGTTCATATGAGAGAAACACCAAAAGGATAACAACACTCCGACCCTTGCACGCACCATTGTGTTCAAGTATGTCACTAACTTGCAGAACCTGAAAGAGGCAATATAGGACATCAATAGTGTGACATTATGATGCAATCAGAAAAATATTTTAGACAGGAATTTAGGAAGCGCCATAGGCAGGTGTAAATCACCATAGGTACAAACTTTGATACTATTGCAGGCATAGATAGTATCAGATGCACAAATAATCGACTATCGGCATGGGCAGAGCGATGTTTACAAGCACGAATAATTTTTTATAGACCCATTAGGTAATGAAGAATTTGGGGGTTGTTTTGGAGGCAATGAAGAATTTGGGCAAGTTGTCATAGCCCTTACTTAGGCAGTGTCATAGGCACTGGTAGCATAATAAAGAATAGAACTTCACCATAAATGTAGATAATTTGTCATAAACACAAATTGTATCGTGGGCACCATAAATAAAACAAGAATTTGTCATATTTGGATCGAATTGAATTCTTCAGATCTTTTAACGGATTCGGATTTGGTATAACAGATCGATGATCCGTCCGATTATGGATTGGATCCGAATCTGTTAACAGCTTATCAAATCGGATTAGGATCACCTTGATAGGACCGTATCCGATTCGTTTAGACCCCACAGGTAATTGATTAGTATATGTATGTGTAATTATTTTCGCTTTGACCTAGTTTTTCTTTCAAAATTATTTTTATTTTCAGGATATTTTGTATTTTAAATAAACTTTACATAGCTCCTCACATGTTTAATACAAAATGAAATTTTGAAAAAAAAAAATGGCACATGCAAATACATCATATGAAAGGAATGTTAAGATTTAGGGTACACTAACTATTATTTTGTAAGCCTGCATTTTCTTCTAGATATCATTCTTTCAGATATCCATATATTTTTACTGCATTTTACTTCCACTTTATATCATCTGTATTATCATTTGAAGTGCTTTAATACCTCCGGAAAATTCCCCAATAATGATGTCAAATTCTGTGACAAAATAAAGTTGTGCACAGCATCTGTATAATTAGTAGCTGACAACCCTTCTTCATTTGTTTCATTAAGATCCTGAGAGCTCATAATAAACACGAAGTAAAGGTCAAAGAACAGGAAATCACTAAAAGAAAAAAATAAGGATAATTAAGGAAATCGCATAAACCTCAGAAGAACAAGGACAATACTCCTTGCGAAAGTAGTAATCAAGCAAACACCACACGGCTTTTCCATCAACCAAGGAAGCAAAATTGTCGACCACATAATCATAACTTTGACATATTGCCTACAAAATTAGCAATGGCTATCAGATACATGTAAATGCATGGCAGGCTTCTTATGGTTCGGAACTTGGAACAAAAAAATAATAATGAAACAAGCTCAAGGTGTAAAAAGAAAATCATATATGAGTTAAACAAACAGTCATTTAGTTTAACTCATATAAATAACTATTTAATGATTTTCAATTGAATATAGTAGAATGTCATATATAAGGTCACTTGATAATGAGATTAACCTGGACCCAGTTCAAAAGCATGTCCAAGAGATTGCAGTTATCGACATGTTCCTGTCAAATGGTAGAAATATTCAGCTCAAATATAAAGCTGGACTCGGAAAAAATAGTTGAAGAAATATTATTATTCAGCCACAATTCGCTAAATTAATAGGCGGGTATACATAATAACAGAATTTTACTTTCTTTGTGTACATCCTTGACGGATATATATTTTTGTGACATGTAACCAAAAAAAAAATACATTAATGAAAATTGAACATACTGAATCAACTCCACGGATTTTTGCAATTTCCTCTGATAAGAGTGCTTTGTTGATTAGAAGGGGTACCTGCAGATTAAAAGGCCGAATATCATTCTGAAAATTCAGTATCATCCCTGGATCCTCGAGTAACATCATATTGCGAGAAGATAAACTTCATTGTACATAATGAATAGATGCATAATAAATAAACCGGTGAAAGTGATCAAATTTATGCATCTGCAATGAAAAATCATACTACTTATGTAATTACACATTCAACACGAGTATATAAAGTCACCAGTTGTGCCGATAAGAGTTACTCAAAACTAGTTGACTGCTCAAATATCAAAATATCGAGACTCACCTGCAAGTGAACAAACATGTTCCAGAGCAAGGAAATTGTGACTTCCTTATCTCCATTGACAACATCCTCGCCTATGATAACTGTTCCATCATCGTCATACAATGGCACGCCAGCCTGCTTCAGATGTTGCAGGGCAATGCTACAGTTACCCAAATTCCTCTTACGAGTATCTGATGGAACTGCCATTTTCTACCCAAAAAATAGAAAATCAACTCAAGCATTACAGTTAATATCCAGGTATAAACAGTCAAAACCTAGTGATTTAATTTTAGATAAACCAACCATGAGAATAGAGGGGTCATGTTGCAAGAGCTGAATGGCTCTGCAAAGCCGAATCCCACCACGGAGATCTTCAAATAAATCTGTCATCCTGAAGTCATACTCTATGAGAGGACTCTGCAACATAAAAAAAAAAGTAGTTTTGACAAATAACCTATAGAGAAAAATATAAGGGTTGATAGAAGTTATTTCAGTGCCTCGTGGTTATACATATGAGCCTAAAGCTTATAAAGTGACCCAACAAGCCAACACCCTCTACCATAACTCCATAGTGAAACACACGGATGTAAAAGAGAATAGTGCACAGTTTGATCTGCTTACCTGCTGGTAAAATACTTTGTATCCTGCAATCGCTAGATGTGCAATAAGATTGCCTTCTCCATGCATCACATCCGATGATAAGAAATCTATTTGAATCCACAAGAAAAAAATCAGGCCATAAAAAATAAATGAAAGGCATATATATACACAAAACACATATTAAGAAAAATAGATTATTAATTACCGCATATGATTTGACGACTTGATTTAATATTCGATTGCAAAGTGAACAATAGAGGAGAACCCCCATCAAATCCATCAATACCATAATCAATAGGAAGACTGCTCTGAGATTTAGCTCTATCAAGTATAAGAACAAGCAATAAAAATCTCTTCAAGATGATGTTCCCCAATTTCTCAAAGTAACCGGGTCTATATAAACCGCCAACCCGTTTGTTGTAAGCATAGGCTTTGGCTAGTGCAGCATGTGAGAAAAACTGCTTCTCAATAACCGTTTTCAAGAATGCATTATCTTGCTCAGAATCGACATCTCCATTTGTCAACAATGAATCTCCCCCCAAAATAATGTACAATCCGATTCGGAGCCAAATTGGGTTATAACACATGAGGATTTTCATGGCCTTCTTTTTCATTCCAACATCTGTTGCTATTGCACAATCTGCTTTCATTTTGAACCTTCCTTGATCAATATTCTGAAAAGGAAAGTGATAACAAAATCATAGCAAAGATATAAGAGTATGATGATATATTAGAATAAAAATAGAACACACTTGCACTGATGAACAAAAAGATTTAAAGCTGCGTTTAAATTAATAAATTTGATGTAAGGTATACAACAACGATAACAAATACCATCAAATATAGCTGTTTAAAAACGGAGGCTCTCACTTGTAGCTTGACATGTGTACATAAGTTAATGATTATTTGAGTGCCATCTGCAATCCAAAAGGCAATGTGGGTGCCATCTTAAGACATTTTTACCCTTGCTCGCTTTGTTTAACCATTCTCATAGACTCTGTTTTCTACCTTTCTATGCTAATGTTGATTACCCGTTGTTATTCCTAGAGAAATTGTAAACAGAACCTAACTCTACATACATTGAAAAGATGAATAAGCATGAAGTGTTTGAATTCGTATTCTTAAGGGCATTAACTGTCATGACAAGATCTTGAATTACATAATACACGACTAGGGGTGGCAATTTGTGTTTCTGGGTCGTGTTTGGGGCTCGCATGACACGAGACAACAAACACCATGTAGACACTACCACAACGTGAAACTGTGTGTTTTACCTGCCTGACACAGACACGACTCATTTAGCTAAAACTCAATACTGTAGAAAAGTCCAACAGGAAGACGACATATCATATAAAAATTTGGTCAATTTGATGCCTTTTCGTGTGGTGTCATTGTGTAACAAAATATACATGCCAACTAAATGCATTCATTCATATTGGTGATGAATAAAGAAAAAAAAACGAGTAATATGAAAGGAACCTTTGTTATTCGAGTCATATTTTTGAAAACCTCCTTACAAGTAGCGAAACTCAAATAAAGCGTCATCCTCTCCTTCAAATCCTCAAAACTAGAAACCTCCCTCAACGAATCCCTCAACATGGAATCCGCGAACAAAAATGAGGACGTCTCGGCATCCTTGGGCTTATCAATCTTCAATTCCCCACATGGGTTTTGGGCATTACAAGCTTTGGGATTCTGAAACAAGAAGTTGAGCCAAATGGTGAGTAATTTAGCTAGAGAGTTGAGTGAGTTTTCTTTGGTGCTTTGGGTTTTTCGCGCGGATTTCGATTGTTCGAGCTCGAAAGCTTTGAGTTTTTTAGCCGCTTTCGACCGGGATAAGGATTGGGGGGTTTGGGAAGAATGGGGCTTTTGTTTGGGGGTTTTAAAATTTGAGATGTCTTTTAGTTTTAGTTTTGGTTTTAGGAGAGATGATGATGGTGGTGGTGGTGAATGTTTTGATGCTTGTTTTCTGTCCATTTTGCAACATTAGATGTGGTCTGGTGTGTGTCTGTGTTAATATATATATATATATATATATATATATATATATATATGTTTGGGTTTGGGGTCTTTATTCTAAAGAAAAATAAATAAAGGGTTGATTTTTGAATTTGAATGTTGAAGACAGAGGCGGTAATTTCATGACACGGGTGGGGTGGCTCAATGCCTCTACTACATTACCTTTTTTGTCTTTTACTAATTACTTAGTTTACGACTAATGTGCCTTTCTTTTTTTGTTCTATTCTTTTATTAACACTCCTTTCCATATAAAACTAGCTAATGATTTCGATGATAAATTTTTCATAAGGAAAATCCTGTTTTTTCTATAATTTCTTTAGGGATCATGATAAAAGAAAAAAATATATTTAAAAATATTTTATATGGTAAGATACATAGTGAAAGGGCCTTACATAAAAAAAATATATATTACTCTTTTTGTCTTTTTAAAAAGACTAAATTTAGTATAGCTATTACCCTATTTAAAAATATTTATTTAAAAAAAATATTTTAAATATTTATTATGGTAAGTTAGTTACATAGTGGAAGGGCCTGACATAAAAAAATGTATATTCCCTTTTTTGTCTTTTTAAAAAGACAAAATTTAGTATATATATATTACCCTTTTTAAAAATATATATACTACGGGTGGGGTGGATCAATGCCTCTACTAAATTATCCGTTTTGTCTTTTACTAGTTACTTAGTTTACTACTAATGTGCCTTTTTTTATTCTTTTCTTTTATTAACACTCCTTTCCATATAAAAGTGGCCAATGATTTCCATGATAAATTTTTTTTACTAACACAAAAGTGGGCAATGATTTTGTGAGGTGGACTGTTTCATAACATTAATTTTTTATATGGAAAATCCTATTTTTTTATAATTTCTTTAGGGATTATGATAAAAGAAAAAAATATGTTTGAAAATATTTTATATGGCAAGATACATAGTGAAAGGGCCTTACATAATATATATATATTAGAAAAATCTAATATTAAAAAATTACCATTTTTAAATTTTACTAATGAGTATACGACTAATGTGCCTTTTTTCTTAACAGTCCTTTCAGTAAGGTGGTGAATGGTATGATTGCTTTTATGCTTGTTTTCTGTCCATTTTGCAACATTACATTATATAAGATGTGGTCTGGTGTGTGTGTGTGTGTGTTTTAATATATATAGGTTTGGGTCTGGGGTCATTATTCTAAAGGGAAAAAAAAAAGAATTTGAATGTTGAAGATAGAAGATAGAAGATAGAAGCGGTAATTTCATGACACGGGTGAGGTGAGTGAATGCCTCTACTAAATTACCGTTTTTGTCTTTTACTAATTACTTAAGTTACTACAAATGTGTCTTTTTTTTTTGGTTCTTTTCTTTTATTAACCCTCCTTTCCATACAAAAAGTGGCCAATGATTTCGATGATAAATTTTTCACAAGGAAAATCCTGTTTTTTCTATAATTTCTTTAGGGTAAATGATAAAAAAAATATATATATTTGAAATTTTTTTATATGGTATGATACATAGTGAAAGGGCCTTACACAAGAAATATATATATTAGAAAAATCTAATATTAAAAAATTATCATTTTTCACTTTTACTAATTAGTTTACGACTAATGTGCCTTTTTTTTTTCTTTTATTAAGAGTCCTTTCAATTCAAAAGTGGACAATGATTTTAATGATAAATTTTTCATGTCAAAATTATAATTTTCTGGGTGGACTTTTTCATAACATTAATTTTTTCACGTGGAAATCATATTTTTCTGATAATTTTTTACAGATTGTGAATACGGTAAGATACTTGATGAAAGGAGCATATATAAAAAGAATTTATTAGAAAAATGTAATATAAAAATGAATAATGTATTAAAAAATTGTATAAAAAAACCATGTCTCGAGAAATCGTATGTTATTATCGAACGAAAAAATATGATAAAAATTGATATTAAAAAACTTGATGTAAAAAGAATAAAAGTTAAAGAAGAAACGTATATAAAAAATCTTATATAAAAAATGGATGAGAAAAAAACTCATGTGAAAAAAATATAATATAAAGAAGAATATGATATTAAAAACTAGAATATAAAATAAATTTGATATAACAAATTTGATATTAAAAAAATGGATGAGAAAAAAACTTGTGTGAAAAAAATATGATATAAAGAAGAATATGATATTAAAAAGTAGAATATAAAATTGATATTAAAAAAATATGAAATAAAAAAATCTAAAGTAAAAAATAAAATTTAAAGAAAAACGTATTAAAAATCTAGTATAAAATATGGTCGAGAAAAAAACTTTGGTAAAAAAATATGATATAAAGAAGAATATGATATTAAAAAATAGAATATAAAAAAATAACCTGATCTAAAGAAGAATGTGATATTAGTAAATATAAATATATAATGTAATTTTTTATATATAAATATATTAGATTAAAAAAATATGATATAAAATAAATTTGATGTAAAATAAATTTGGATATGAAAAATCTCTTATAAAGATGAATATGCTATTAGTAAAATATGAGGAAAAAATCGAATTTAAAAGCATCGTAAATAAAAAATAATTTGATAAAAAAACCCGAACAAAAAAATCTGAAACTACAAGATATCTTATATGAAAAGATACTATTGGATTTAACAAAATAAAAAATCTTTTAACAAAAATAAAAGTGGGTAAATATTTTAATTTGTTGGGATGCGCCAATGCCTCTGCTAAAGTTACATTCGTGACTTTTACTAATAAACCATACTTTTATATGAAAAAATTATCTCCCCACTTGAATCGATGAACGATAGACACCTTTCATCATAGGTGACCATGTAGTTATCTTGATCGACATGAGATGAAGCTAGTCGACTGGAAGGTCGACCAATTCCAAAATTTGAACCATCAGGAATAGCAAAAGTTATTTGGCTGGAAAGGCAACAAACACTGAGTACCATCTCTAGGGTTACAGACAGCTATTAATAGACAGTCTCCCTTAGCTCAAGGGGACAACTCAATCATTCTCAAGCACACCATATTGAGCTATTGTAATCAGCATAGATAAAACTCATAATGGACTTAGGCTTTCTTCATAGTCGAACCACTTTAAAAATCTTTGTCTCTTGTGTGTTTGGTTAGATTGCTCTTATTATTTATTCGTGGTTATAAAATTGGAACACTCCATTTTTAGACAACAACAAATTTGCGTCGTATGTGGAAAACGACTGTTTGTCATCGTTCTCTACCCCTATTGTTCTTTGTTCATTCTTTGGCTTGAAGAATGATTACTATTCCTAAAAGCAGTTTGGTAGCTGTAGGTAATAATCTAAATATGTTCGCTCCCCCTGATGAGACATACCTCCATAGGATCTTATTCATTTTGGCTAAAGGATAGGAAGCTATGCAAGAGTCAGTCACACAATTGGCTCGTATAATGCTAGATAAATCCTCCAATTCTAAGAGAAATATGCTACCTCCACCAGCTAGGAATGAAAGGAGTTACCATTCCTAGTCTTCTTATGATAGGTCATACCATCCTGGCACAACCTCTTCATTCCGATCAACGGATTACTATATCGATACATCTTTTTCCAAAGAGAGGCCCAGAGTATTGGAGAGGCTAAGTAGGGAATTTTCTTTTGATCGTTTAGGTCCTCGGGTAACCCGAGGTCATCACAAGGAGCAAGAACCTCATCGTGAGCATATAGAAGGTTATGTGAGATCAAAAGCTAGTATGAGGGGCTTTGTGCGTGCCGATCAGACTTCTCAGCAGAAGAGTTCAACATCTAGGCACAGTAAAGCCACAAAATCTTCTTCTATCAAATCCAAACCAGAAGAACACTCCTGGAAGGGATCTATGCAACGGCTGCAAGATTAACTAGGGGAAATGGACAAAACTAAAAATCCTTTGCAAAAAGGATCTTTGTTAAAGGTTCACCTTTTATCCAGGCTATTGTGGACTACCCCACACCTTCCAAATTCAAACCACCGATCATCACTCCTAAATATGATAGGAAAATTTATCCAGTTTTACACATTGAACAGTATCAAGATGCTATTGATATTTATTTTATCCCCGATGAGATGACGCGTAGAGCTTTCTATAGTTCCATCACAGGTCCAACCCAAATATGGTTAACAATCTTCTTAGAGGTAAAATCTCCAATTTTCATCAATTGGTCTAATTATTCATTGATAACTTTTTCTTTGGGGCCAATTCGATCAAAAGTTTTACTCATCTCTTGATCCTGTGCCAAAAACTCGAAGAGAGCACCAATGATTATATCACACGGTTTAATAAAAAGAAGCTAGAAGTGGTGGATTATGAAGAAAAAATAGCCATTGTAGCTTTAATGAGTGGGCTACTAGGAAAAAATCTTTACTATGCCCTAGCGAAAAACCCACCCAAGACTGTGACAGAGTTGATGGCTAAGGCTAGAAAGATCATGAACGTCGAGGAAGCTATGGTATCAAAATAAGCACCCGAAAGAAAGGCTGAGGGATAAAAGAACAATTCGTTTATGAAAGATAAAAAAGATAAGAAGTCTGATAGGATCAAGAAGTTTGATGAGTATACTCCACTCACTAAGGGTGTTCACCACATCCTGGAAGAAATCATAGGTAACAAAAAATTGGCCTGGGAAATTAAGGACGCCTCCTAACAAGAGAGACAAGTCCAAGTACTATGATTTTCATCGTAATCATGGACACACCACCGATAGTTACATAACCCTCAAGAATGAAGTTAAAACTCTTATTCAGCGAGGAAATATGGCAAAATTTATTGATTGGAATGGTAGCCGAGATACCAAGAGAAGATTTGAATCACCGAATTGAGGAAAATATGAAGCTAAAAAGGCACACAAAGACTACGAAGATTATTGTGACTTGTCGAAGAAGCCTGACAAGCCAGACATGGATATAGGTATGATTTTATTTGGTTGTCATTTTATCGCATGAGGAGACGTAGGTGGAGGAGATGGACTTTCTGAAAGAAAGGCATACTTAAATGAAGTCAAAGATTGCCCCACTATTAGGATGATTGATACATCTAAGAGCAGTGATGGTCGGCCTAAAAAAGTTAACAAAGAAAAATTGGTGATCGACTTCTCCAAAAATGATTTGATTGGGATACTTTATCCTCATGCTGATATGTTAGTCATTACTTGTAGAGGTCATCATAGCAGAGTGGCCATAGTTTTAGTCGACAATGGGAGTTCGACTGATGTAATGTTATATAATTGTTTTCAAAGCTTAAGGCTACGAGACAGTAAGCTAGAACCGTATCATATGCCTCTTATGGGATTTTCAGGAGAAATGGTATATCCCCTGGGAACTGTCAAGTTGGACGTACTGGTCGGCACTTGGCCGGAATGCAAGATGGGATGAATTCTCTTATTCGTACATGACAAAAATGTAACTTTAGTCTACAACATAATCCTTGGTAGGATAGTAATGAAACAACTAGAGGCTATTCCATATACTCTGCAATAATGCATGAAGTTCCCTACCAATTATGGAGTTGGCATAGTAAACGGTAACTATATGGAATCATGTGAATGTTATTATACCTCAGCCTACTAATAGGGGATAAAGAGAGGCACAACTAATTTCCACATTGATGCTTTGGATCCTCGTGAAAAGGAAGACTTAGTGAAAAGATGGGTCATAGAAGAAACCGAAACTATTATGCTAGATGATGAAAAACCAGAAAGTACCACCCAGATTACCTCAAGACTAACACCTTCTATCAAATAGGAATTTATTACATCCCTTAAAAATAGGAAGAATGTGTTTTCTTGAAGTTATAAGTATATGCTAGGGATTGATCCCAACTTCATCTGTAATGAACTCAACATTTACAATGATGCTAGAACGATCAAGAAGAAGTGCAAAGTTTTCAGCCCAAAGAAGAATATGGCAATCCAAGAAGAGGTGGAGAAATTACAGAAAGCACTGTTTATTTAGGTTGTTAAATATCGAACTTGGTTGGACAATGTAGTAATGGTCAAGAAGAAGAAGAAAAAATGGCGAATATGTGTGAATTTTACTCACCTTAACAAAGCATGCCCAAAATATCACTTTCCTTTACAAAGGATTCAACAACTGTTAAATGCTACAGTAGGTCATGAAGTACTCAACTTCATGGATTTATATTCTTGTTATAACCGAATTAAGATGAAGTCGGAGGATAAAGTAGCACATCCTTCATCACCAACCGAGGAACTTAGTCCTAAAATGTGATGACCTTTGGGCTTAAGAACGCTGGAGCAACATATCATAGGTTGATAAATAAATTCTTTGAAGCCTAAATTGGTAAGAATACAGAGGTGTATGTAGATGATATGCTCACCAAAAGTAAGTTCGTCACCGACCATATTACTGCTCTGGCCCAAATATTTGACCAGTTGGAAAAATATCAAATGAAGCTCAATCCAACTAAATCTATCTTTAGAGTATAGGAAGGTTTCTTTTAAATATATTGTGAATCAAAGGGTAATTAAAGCCAACCCTGATAAAATAAAGGCTTTATTGTAAATGCAATCCCTATCCAGTAAAAATGATGTGCAAAAGCTGACAGGAAGAGTAGTAGGCTTAAACCGTTTCGCATCTCGTGCTATGAACAAATGTCTTTTATTCTTTAAAGTGCTTAAAAATACCTTTGAATGGAAAGATGAACGTGATAAAGCTTTTTGGGGCTTGAAAAAGTACTTGAGGTATCCACCATTACTCTCTCGACCAGTTTTGGGTGAGAAGTTGTACTTATTTGCTCTCTTCACAACTTATTGCATCTTCTCATCCCAGAGTTTTTGCTTCATTTTAAGAGCCTTTGGGGAATCCTTTATGATTTGCTTCTGATCGTCAAAGGCATCTTCTACCTCCACCAAGGAAAATCTCAACTAATCTTCCTTCTCTAGCATTCGATTGTAATCAACTAAAAAATGCAAAAGAATAAACACATATTATCATAAGAGGTTCAGGAAAATGAAGATAAACAAAAGTTAGATAAATACTAAAGCCAAATTCTGGCAAGGTCTTTCAATCAACATTGTCCTAGGTATGGGAAATGATGTCGTTTTGTCTGCTGGGAGGGTTCCAGTCATGATTAGACCTCTATCCAACCTAAGGTTGATGGCCACGAAAGCTGACCCAATGTCACCTAGGTCAGCCTGAATCTTCCCAACCAACTCTTGTTGGTCGGCTTCAGTTTTCTTTGCCTGCTTTTGAGAGTAAGGAAAGTCATTCTTTAACCTCTTAGGCTGAGGCTAAGTGGATTGAATCTCTATAGCATTAAGGACTTGAGGCCTCTTTTCAACTGCTTGAGACCTCTTTCTAGTGTCAGTATTCTTCTTGGTAGGGGAAGATAGTGGTCCACTCAGCAAATTAGGGAACCTTCTTTTACCCATATCAACTAAAGGAGAAGTGGGGATATCAAATATATCAAGAGACTCAAATAAGGAAGAAGTTTTCCCTTGGATGAATTCAACCCCAGTTAATTCTGCAGCCAAGGAAGTGGATATATGCTCTTCTTCCCAATTAATGGTAATTTAGGACAATGCACGTATTGACCAAGAAACAAATGACGTAATTGAGCTCTTGTACTCTAACAGTACTGAAGCATATCTTGGGTGTTGTTTTCCAACTCTTTAATTGAGACCCCATTGAAATTTAAGGTCCTTAAGGTTGACTTCTCCCTCCTTAATTTTCTTACTCTCCTCTACAAAAGAATACAAAGCTAGAAAATTAGTCTACAAGTCTGTAAATAAATGATAGGCATAAAAAAAACTTAAAGAGGAAAGTTATAACCTATTCCATGACCTTCTTGGGGGCACCTGGGTCCAGTGTAGGCTACCCCCGTAGGAAGGGGGCATATTGTCAATTATTGACAATAACACCATAATCCCAATAATCATTATTATAATCTTGCAGATTAACCGTTACAACCATATTCGCTTGCGTAGTCTACTGATAATATGTGCTCTCTCTAATGGTTCCCCACTTATACTAAAACATCAATTCAGGGATCCCAATATGTGTCCCATAAATCTCATCCAACCTATTAACTCCTTTTACCATCCTCTAAGTGTTTGGTTCTATTCTAGCAGGTATTACATCAAAATATTGACAAAATTGAAGAAACAGAGGGTTTGGGGGAAAAGTGACGCCACACTCAACAATAAATAACATAGGAATCCAGTGACCCTCAAAATTGGAGAAATAGAGGGCTTGGGGGAAAAGTGACACCACACTCAATAATAAATAACGTAGGAATCCAGTGACCCTCGGGAAGAGAATACATATCCACTAGACCGTGTGCTATCTCTAAAACTACCCAAGTTGAAATTTTTCTCTTTTATCTAAACTCCTCTAACGAATCCTCATCCACAAAATAAATCATAATTGAAACATAGAAAATGGTGAAAATAGGTAAGAAGGAAAAAAATCTTACAAGAATCCAAAGATAACGGTAAAGACGAAAAAAATGATGACAGGTAACAGAAGGCAAGGAGTTAGAGAAAGAAAACTCCAGAACAATGAAAAACTTTAAGTACAAAAAGTTTGAGGTGAAAAGAAAAGGAGGGAAAACTTCCACCTATTTATAGGTTGCCTCGATAGTAGAGATGAAATGATTAGCTGCATGAATGATTGAACTACCGTCGGCTGCACACTTTTAAAAGTGCAAAAAGACCAGCTTACCCTTTAGCGGTTCAAAAAAGTTTAAATTATTTTCAAAAATGTCATTACCCAAAGTGCCAACATAAATTTTTACAAGTCTGAAAGGTCAGCTGTCGACCAACTCTCAAGTTACATGCCGAGCAACATTTTGAACAGATACTCCATACTTTCGATCAATCATCAAGCATGGAGCATTCGGGGCTTTTATTATATGAAAAAATTATTTCCACACATGGATCAACAAATGATAGACACTTGTCATCCTAGGTGGCCATGTAGCTATCTTAATTTGGCATCAAATGAACCTAGTCGACTAGAAGGCTGACCAACTCTAGAATTTGAACCATAAGTGAGAACGTGTGTGCTCGCGTTCAAATGATCAAATTATATATAAAACCCTTTTAACACAAACAAACCCTAAACATGCAGCAGTATGTGATTGAATAAGATGATAATCTAAGCAAGAACATTCAAACACATTCAATTAAGGAAAAATCCCCCACAGGGGCAAAACCATTTATTTTCACTATAATTTGTAAGAAAACGGCTTACAATCGGATTATAATGAAAATACAAGTTGACTAAGAATTACCCTCGGGTATCGGATTCTGTAGTCGCGGCTGGAATTATCCCTTTCCAGTAGGGCTGCAATGGAGAAGAAGAACGGTCTCCTCCATAAGGGTTGAACTGCAAAAGCTGCGTTCCTGGGTTACCAAAAGGATTCACAAATGTATGGAATTTGTGTGAATCAAAATACCTAGAGTATTGGTACTCAATAGGTGAAGACTTAGGGCTTTCTCTGCTCTGAAAATCGTGTGTGTAAGTCTTAGAAAAACCCACTTCCCGTAGTGGGATTAAATAGGAGAACTTGAGCCCTAAAATTCGGAACATGATCTGAACACGATCTGTTTGAAATTATCCTCGTCGGATCGGTCCGGTCTCTTTAGGCGGATCGGTCCGGTGACATCGGATCGGTTCCTTTTTGAAGGCGGATCGATCCGGTTGGCATCGGATCAGTTCGGCATTTTGGCTTCATCGGTTCGCTATGGATCCGGGGTATACTGGCCTCACCTCAGTAGGCGGATCGGTCCGGTCCCTTTAGTCGGATCGGTCCGAATGAACCGGATCGGTTCTTTTATCTGGGCCGGATCGGTCCGGTATGTTCCCTGATTCCTCTTCTCCTTTTGATATTCGGATCCGTTGATGAGCGTATGAATCTTGAATTTCTTCAACGGTGTAACGGCATACGACATATACAATGTTAATGGACAAACATGTCCTTACAATAAGGAATAACAAATGTTAATCGACTGAAAAGGAGACCAACACTGAATACCAAGAGTCACATTTATTGTATCTATATGTAAATTCCTGGAAATATAAAGGCATTCCATATCTAGGGTTCTAGACCCCTATTAATAGACAGTCTCCCTTATCTCAAGGGGACAACTTTTCGTAATTAGCATAATTAAAACTCACAGTGGACGTAGGCTTTCTTCATAGTCAAACCACTTTAAAATCTTTATCTCTAGTATGTTTAGTTAAATTGCTCTTATTATTTATATGTGATTAAAAAATTGGATCACTTCTTTTTAAGACATCAACACATATAATGTTTTGTTCGGAAAACACCCTTGTATGGTTCAAATTGGATGTATAGGTGTTATCCATATTTGACATTGGTACATGTGTATGCATGTAATGTGAAATATATTGGCGCCATAGTAACATTATAATATGCATAAATGGGCCTTTTTCTATTATCTCATGGGATTTGAGTATGGACTAATTCGGTGAAAAACTTACAATAATGGTACGAATTAATATGTGACTTTATGTTGCAGTGAATTATGAGGACAAAATATCGTTATTAGGAAGAATAATGTAATACCACATGTTTTCGGAATAAAATACTATGAAGTAAATTAATTTAATAATTTCGAATTAAATTCAAGAATAAATTAAATCAGAGGTATTTATATTTAAATTTAAATGGGTACAATTTAAATTGAGAACAAATGTTTATACATGATTTTATACTTATAGGATTCAAATGGGTCATGATGGGTACATCCACAAAAAATAGTTCGAATAGAAATTTACATATGGACACTATCATTTAAACATAATAAAAATGTCCATGTTGAATAAAAATATTTGGAACGCTCTTCAAGTGGCTTTATGAGCTCGTTTAGGTGTTTTAGACCTTTAGAAATGGTCTCGAGAATATATATATATATATATATATATATATATATATATATATATATATATATATATATATATATATATATATATATATATATATACGGTTAGGATCTCCGATGAGTCTATTTAGCGGGTCTAAATGATGGGTTCGCTACCGTCCAAAAAGTTTTGGGACCGCATATACTTTTTGTCTTGTTCTAAAGTTTTTGGAATAGAAGTTTCTTCCCCAATAATTTCTAGAGTCTTAAGCTTATTTTTAACGTCTAAATTAATCTGGGAGTCTAAGAGAAGTTTCAGAGCTGCTACTTCTCCAACTTCTTCCGTCACTATTGTACTGAAATTCTGAATAGTGGGGATTATCTATGTAAATATTTTCCTCAGGGGGTCTGGAAATTGCAAGCGGTTTTGATGAAAAATATTATAGTCTTAAATACCTTATATGGTATTGTGGTTTTATCAGTTTAGTTTCTTTATATATCTAATTAACAATATCAATTATATCGTTATTTATAAATTCGTCTAAATTATTATCACCATAAGATGACAAAAATCTACGATATGTTCTAAGGGAAGCTGTTTCTACGTTTTTAAGGATAGGACGGACTCCTCCATCTCTAATTAAATTATCTTTGGTTTCTGCTAGTCTTTTTCGTCTAATAAATTTTAATACGTCTATAATATCTTTAAGTATTCTGGTATATTCTTGATATTTTCCAAGTTTTGACAGTTCTTCTGCAAAATCTTCAGTTCTTAATTTTTGTCTAAAGAGATCACGGATCCCTCTTCTAATTATTTCTATTCTAGGTACTTCTATTACTAACCACTCAATAATGTGGTCTATATATTTGAAAGTACCACCTGCGTATGTTAAACCAGATTCTATAAGTTCTTTATCTTTAGGGTCTCTAAGAGTCCAATCTTGGATTTCTCTAGTTAAGTCTAAATTTGTTTGATAAACAAATGCTAAAAAGTCTGTAGTGATCTGTAGGATCATTCAAGTTTCTTTTCAAATAATAATAAGTAAAATAGTTAAGGGTTTGGTTCAAGTCATACTTTCCTTCTGGTCTGCAATATCTTTATCTTCCTTCCTTCTTCTCTTCATCTTTGCCACTATTATTTTTCGATCTCGGTCTCCTATAACTCTCTCCTTATGTGTCGCACCTCAATCCACTATTTTGGCATTGTACCCATTTCCTTCCTGTACGCCTTCATGCCTAACGCCCACCTAGCTAACGGCTCATGACAAATCGACACCTGATGGCGGTTCAATAGTATAACACCTTGTGTGCTACACCAGAGGTTCCACACAATAGTCCTCTATGAAGGAAAAGTTGGAGACAATTTGGAAAATAATAACAACTTAACATGAGAGATTTCTTGGAAAAAAATACTTTTATTGCATTGCATTAGTAATTACAACTCTCACCATTCCCTTAACTATATGGGAATTACTCACTCACATACATATTACTTTCTACAAGCTTACACACCTTTTCTTCCTTCTAAAAACTCTCCCCTTCAAATCAAACGGGACGCTCCCTTTTATAGCATAAGGGCACTACATATGACTTACTACCAGAGGCTAAAAATCTAACTGGTTCAAAAAATTACAAATGTTTAAAGTCTATGAGTTTATCTCTTCATAAAGTAATTTGTCTTCTTTTGGCAGGTCTTTGTCTGGAGCGGCAAGGATTATTGAACACTATACACATCATATATAAACATTTTCTTTCTTTTATGTTCTTCTTTTTCTCATATTTTTGTTTTGTTTTCTTTTACTTTTTCACTTTTTTTCTATTCTTGTTCGCTTCTTTCTTTTCTCCACTTTTCTCATTCTCACCTACTTAATTGCAACCACATAATAATAACATCAGTCAATCACGAGTATCATTCCAAAAAAAGGTATGGAAGGTAATATGTATGGTTTATAACTCCAATGTGGAGTTATTTAAGGGATTTGGGGTTATGAAACAAAAGTCTATATAAAGGCTCAAAGGGATTTACTAGGTAAATATGTAATGAAAGGTCAAGGTCAATATGGGTGATGTAACAAAGATGGCCTATGATCATTTTCTAAAATTTATGAAATTCTCGAGTCAAAACAACTTTGAAAATCATGCTTAAGTAACACATTTCATAAATGAACTCAATGAGTGAACGATCAATGAAAGCATAGAGAAATTACCAATGTCTTCAACGTTTTTAAGGGGGAAAGAGTAGTGTATAACACTGACAAATGATGAAAATCACAAATCTCACTAGGTTTAAGTACATACAATGCAACAAAGATTACCGAGTTATAGATGCCTTAAACCAAATCATTACAACAAGAAAGTCACATGTGCTCATGGGATTAAAGTTTAATTCATAAAGTTATTCATAATATCAATGAATTGAGGACTAAAGTCTAATAACTTCTAAAAACTAGAACATGGATCATTGAGTTGCTATTGGATTTGGCATTTATTCAAATTTATCATCGAAAATAAAGAAAAAATGTCCAACAAAGGAGAAAAACGAACGAAAATATTTTTGATAATTTTCAATTTTTTACAAAAAAGTATGCTTAGTAAAGAACATGTGATCAAATCAATGAAATTTCCAAAAGAATGGATTGAATATCCTACACCTCCTAACTTAAATGTTGCATTGTCCTCAATTCAAATCAAGAATACAATATAAAGAGAGGAAAAGAAAGATATTACCCAAAGTTGGAGCGATCCACAATAAGTACGAGTCCATTGAATCTACAAAACTTGTTAGAAACAAGAATAAAAAAAGAATAACAAAAAATTTAACTAATTACAGTAGACTAAGATTAAAAATAGAGAAAAAAGAAAGAAAGAAAAACTAACTATTTACAACCTACAATTTTAACTTCTAACAAACTATACATTAGAATTTGAAATTTTTTAGGGTCCACCCAAAACACAATTTGACTTTGAGGGATAATTGGTGTACCCTCATTTTCAATCATGGATCTTGTAAAATAATAATTCCATTTGAACAACGGAAGGCATGTGTAAGGCATAAGAAATAACCCATCACCAATTAAAAAATTTAGTGGGGTGATGAGGGATTTGGATACTAAGGGGGACGAAACCAAATTAATTTTAGGAAAACTAAAATCACATCCCCAAGGTTCTTCAATGGTAAGGTGAGGTGGGGTAAGTGCAAGTGAATATCCCATGAGATGAAGCATCTCAAAATAAAATTCCCGTTCAAGAATGGGGTCAAAGTCCTCAAGACTTTCAATCGATTCTTGTGATAAATTTAATTGTTTGATAATAGTAGGGAATAAAGAAAAGGAAGGACCTTCAACCTCTAAAGAATTTGAAATGTTAATAAGAGGTTGAAATTCTAAAGTTCTTGGATCACTCTCGATCATTTCTTCCTCAAAAAGGGGTGGAGGTGAAACATAAGTTTTAACCTCAACCAGACTTTGTGAAGAAGAAATAATCTCATCGAGTTGGACATTTATTTCTAAGGACCAATCTTTCAGACACTCGGGTTGGTCATTCAATTCCTTGAAAGCTAACTCATGATCAAACCAACATGAAGACATGACATCTTCTTGGGAGGTTTTCTCATATCTAGACGATTACTCGCTTACCAAATTACATTCCCAAGGCAATGAGGGACTCCTTACAAATTCTTGAATTTCACGCTCAAGTCGATCATTTTCAAGAATTTGTAGGCATTCTCTAATAGTCATAGGAGTGTAACTTGAAAAACTATTCTCATAAAAATTAAGGTTATCTAAAGAGTTATAGCAAGACATTTCAAAATAGGCAATTCAAAAATGCGACGAGCGCCAAAATTTCAAGATTCTCGAAATAATTTAGCACAAGTCATATAGAAAGGGAAAACAAAAAATACAAATATATATAAAAAAATAATATTACGAAATAATAAAATAATTACAATCTATAATGAACATTCCCCGACAAAGATGCCATTTTGATCAGGCGTGAATTGTGTGTTCGTGTAAGGACACTGTTGTTGTTTTCGATTCACCGCCACAGTACAAAAATAACCTAAACTATGACTAGACTCGACAAATGGAGGATAGAGGCCAGTCCAGGTATCAAAAATCCACAGGGAATGTTTTATAGACTTTAATCGATTTATTATTTCTGAAATAAAAGTGTAAAAGGTGATAGGGGGTTTTAAAAGGAGAAAAAAAGGAAAAAACTAAATTAATAAAACGGGATTAGGGTCACATCCCCGTCAGAGGCTAAACAATGCATAAAAAGGATTTCGGATCGAAAACATTTACCCGAGCATAATCAATTAATTATAAACATCACACACGAAGGAATTTACTCCAAAAATGAGAGATTAAACATTTAATCGAAAATGGTCGCACATGGATTCAATTCAAAATATCGCTTTAAACACTAACGTTGCGTGACAAAGAAAGATAGATGCATAATATTCCAACTTTAATACATGAGGTTTTAATTAAATGCGTTTTGACCCAAAACCTATATTTAAAAGCTTTATACCCATTAATGGCGAAAATATGACCCCAACCCTTAAGCTATGGACAATACATGAATACAGACTTAAATAAACCTAATTAACCAACACAAACAATAAATAAACAACAATAAACTAACAACAAAGCATGGAAATAAAGATCAAAGAAAGAACAAAGGGAAATAAAGCTTAAGTAAGGGAAAGTGACAATTAATAGTAATGTGTCCTTACATGAATGGGTATACACCCAAAGAGAAATGGAGGAGAAGAGAGGCCCTAGAAAAATCTCCAATGTTCTTTTAACCCGAAAAACAAACAAAAATGAATATCCCCTACAAAATAAACAACGATTCCTATTTATAATAAGTAAAAAAGAATAAAAGAAAGAATGGAAAAAGAAAAAAAAAAAGAAAAACAGAAATCTCGGCCAAAACCGAAGGGATCGGTCGAGACGGGGGTGATCGACTATGTGCTGCTGATCAAGCCCCTTGCCATTAACTGTCGGTGAAAGTTTAAAGGACCATTCGATCGGGGGCTCAGGGCCGGTTGACTGAAAGTTGAGAAATTTGTGACCTTACCAAATCCAATCGATTTCGTTGGGACCCGAATCGATTCGGTAATGTATGTTTTTGACACTTGGCTTTGGGTGGTTTCCTTTTAGTACCTCTTCCGTCTAAAGTCCCATAACTTATTCGTTTGTACTCGAAATCATGCAACATAAGAGTCCATGTGAACATGATTCATAGGGATTCAACTTCCGTGAATACATTGGGAAAAATTTCCAAAGTGTGAAATGACTAAAATACCCCTGAACGTGCGATTGTCAAGGGATCTTTACCAGAATGCTACTGAACTTCACACTAAGAACCATAATGCCTACAAAAGCTAAATTATACCTCATAAAGCATGTTAACATATAAAATAGAGTTTTTCTGGTCAACGAGCATATTTATAGGATTAAAGTACCCGAGGGGGATAAAATGCATAGGTAAATCGGGTAATTAAATTAAACATCTGTGCCGAATTAGTCCATCTTTAGGCGATCATCAGTGGAGAACTTGTGTTCACTAGGATGGACGAAAGGTGAATGCACAATTTCGAAGAAGGAAAGTGTAATGGTTTCATATATCTAGTGATAATACACTACTAGTCATTGCATAGGTTTGACGATTTCATTGTTCAGAATCATTGTGGAGTGATATCTTAGGAAATGGTGTGTAGATAGATAATGGCTACATCAATTTGTAACAAGCAAACTCAACAAAATCCCTAGTTAGATATGGTATTGGATCACGATGAGAAAGATAAGGTTTGTTGTTCATGCAGAAATCTCATCAATTTGGGGAAGGATGGTCTAGTTGTCCTTCATATTTCGAAGGAGTTTTGTTTGATTTTAATGATGAAAGATTGTTACTCAATGGCTATCAGGGTATGTACAGTTTTGACTCAGTGTTGGTGTGGGTTAGGCAAGGCTTAGCTGATGCTTTAGGGTAACTGAGGGTGCGTTCCATGTTATTATTTGTCTAGGTTTGCATGAACATCCTGGTGTGAGTGTGCATTGTTGCAATAATAATTGTATTTATTTTCACATATTTGTTTTCTAGTTTTGAGCCTAGTGACACATTGTGTGCAACCCCTAAGGCATAGAAAATGACAAATGTCGTGGGTACATAGTTTTGAAAACCCGAAGGTTGATTAAGGTAACAACATATCTCATCCCAAAGGAACTTCATTCATGGCATGGTTATGTGCGACTATGCGTTATGCAGGTTAAAATAGCATATAAATACATGATCTATAGATTGTAAAGCCTAAACAAAGAGGGGGGGTGTGGAAATTGTACATTAAATCAAATATCCACTTAAGTGATGGATGTTTAGGAGTTCCTATATAGTCTTAGGTACTTGAAAGTCTATTGATAACGAAATAAATGACGGAGTATTGAACCTAAAAGATGCTATGTTAATCATGATATTGAGTTCCATGGTAGATTTAAGTTAGTGAATTTGAAAGTTTTGTTGAACAATCAGGTGTAACCTACGTAAAAAGTTAGGGTTTGATTGTATGTTGGTACTTATCAAAGATGACCCCACGTAAATGAATTAAATTAAGAGGTTAACCCGAATTATGATTTTGAGTTTTGTGCTAGTGGTATCCTTTGGACTTTGTGAGCTATAATTGCACTACCTAGGTGTTGGGTGTAACAACCCTTGACTTTGGAGACTGAGAAATTTAATTTTTGGGAAAATAAAATTTAATTAAATTGGAGAATTCTAAAATTTGGGAATTAAGGTACAAAAATAGAGGACATTTCAAAGTATTTCGAATGATGATTTTGAGGGTATCATCGATCCCCGAAGGGTCGAGATAGTCAAAATGATTGTCATTGGATTTTATTTCGGCTCCGGAATATTTTTAAGTCAGTTTGACTCGAATTGGAGTAAACGAGTCATTTAATGTGTGTATTAACATTTAAAATTGGGACTTATGTTTTAAAGGCTTAAGAGGCTTACGGATCAAGCCTTCTCATTTGTGAGAAAGAGAGAAAAATCCATAGAGAGAGAAAGAAGAGGGAAAGAAGAAGAAAAGAAGAGAGAGAGGAAGAAAAGCTTGGGATCTCACGCCAAAACGCGACATCGAGGATGATCCAACCTCTACAAAATTGAGGCAAGTGTTTAATCTTGCTAAATAAGTCATTTTTGTATTTCATTTCATAATTTGTGGGTTAAAGAAATGGATTTTGGGTATTGAAATTAAAACCTAGATTTTTGGGTTTAATCTTGAAATCAATGTTTAAATATGGGCTTAATGGTTTAGAAATGGTTGGGATCAACTTTGGGTTGATTTATTGGCTTGAAATCATGATTTGATGAAGGTTTGGGGGTTAGAAAAGAAATTTTAGGGTTTAAAATTCGTGGGTTCATTGGAGAAGAAGAACCCTTCAAAATCTGTTGATCCGAATCGATTCTCCACCTAAGCGAATCGATTCGGCTTAGGCAATTTGGCAGGTCTGCATTGATCGAATCGATTCAGACCCAAGCCGAATCGATTCGGCCTGAGACAGAAGCCCAGGTCTTTGGACCCGAATCGATTCGCCTTGGAGGCTGAATCGATTTGTTAGGCCGAATCGATTCGGAATAGGGCCGAATCGATTCGGAAACAAGGCATTTTGAGGAATTTTCTCTATGGTGTTTTCAAACCCTTTTTGGTTGGGTTTATTGATTTGGGGACTTCTCTTATGATGTAAGAGATATGTTTTGGAGACACACAAGGGGTTTCTCACACTTTGTGATTATGGGGACTTCTTGGGACAATTTGGGAAAAATATATCCGTGTATGCTTTTTGAGTTGTGTATAGAGATTGTGGGGAAACCTGATTGGGATTGAGGATCCTAATTATAGATCAAAATTAAGTATAGATTTTATGGGAGACTAAGAATTTTTAGAGAGAGAGAGTTGCGAGGGTATGTTGTGAAATTCTAGGCCAACACTTATATCGAATCCTTATAAAGATAGGATTTTATTAAGATACAATTTGGGGCCCAATGAATGAGAGTGGTCGCATACCCTTAGTAATGATAAACTTTAAGAAATAAATCAGAGAGGGTTAGACTAGGGGATTCATAAAAGTGATTTAACCATAGTCTAAATCAAGGGCGATGGGATCATATTACCAACTAGAGTAGAGTGTGTAAATCTAGTTGGAGTAGATGTTGTTTATTGGTGTGTGATTTACAACGGGTATTTTCCCTAAGTAATGGGATTATTTGATGAATATAAGATTGATCTTGAGCCTTATAGACTATTAGTTATGTATATACCAATAGTTGAAATTATTACTAGATTCTTTAATGTGCTCTCGGATATAGATGATATGTGTAGTGATGGTTTCCTACACTAAACTTTGGGTGATAACCCTAATGTTGGATATATACATATATTCGTATGTTGTTTGGGAGACTATTCATCATAGGGAAATGGATGAATATGCTTCAAGTGAGGGATTGTATTCGCCTATCGAGGTAAATTAAATGAGTTTGTGGTGACGGCTTGTATATTGAGGATTATGTATACTTATAGCCGAGTGTATATATATATCTTATACATACGAACGAGATATAGTTTTATATATATATATATATATATATATATATATATATATATATATATATGTAGTTATATATATATGTGTGTGTGTGTGTGTGTGGATGTATATATATCCATATAGATATGACTCTATGGATATATTTACGTTGTGGATATACATGGTATGGATATTTAAACCGTACATGATGGTTTAATGTTTGATCATACGATGGGATCATATGGATGTATATATATTGTGCATGTGAATGATATATATACTTATGTGGTTAAGCATACCCCGCTCATGCTATCATTGGGAAGTTTACGCGCAGAGAGTGAGCATCATGGCTCAAGGAGCAGGGTGTGGATAGTCCCCAGGTCATAGTCATCCAGTGTGTTATTATGTGATTTGTATTTTCGGGGTGAGGCGTGGTGGGTATGTCTCGTCTCATTGACCGGCTAGGCGTTATGGCCGCTTTCCGGGACGTCGTGTGTGTGAGTATGGCTCCTATGTAGGTGATATTAAGACCGACCGGGGTCCCCAGGATGGTATGTGAGTAATGCCCTGGAAGATGATAGCATGATGCAGTTTTGTCGGCGATATATATAGCCGGGTATATTATGTGGATGGCCATTGTACATCATATGTGGTATGTGCACTTGGCTATGGGAATGGATGATTGTATATATATATATATATATATATATATATGGTTAGAATAAACGCCTATATATATATATATATATATATATATTTATATATCCTATTCATGAAATGATATGGAATCGTTGTGGAGTACATCTTGGATGATTATGATGTACTAGATTGATGGGGGTTGATATATCGTATTTAAGGAATATTTCAGTTACATCATCCCAAGGATATTATTGGAGATTTTAAGGTATTTTTATATTTTAAACCTAAATTTAGTAGTAGTAGTAGTAGTAGTAGTAGTAGTAGTAGTAGTAGTAGTAGTAGTAGTAGTAGTAGTAGTAGTAGTAGTAGTAGTAGTAGTAGTATAATTTTGTATGTATGGCATAATGGATCTCTAGGATCGACATTGTCAAGGAGTAGTGTAACGGGGTTGTTCCTTGTTTGGATTTCACTTTTCGAGACACCCCACGCACGAAACATAGTGCAGTGTTGAGATTAGAGAAAAGTTTTGTCAAATAATTATTTGTGGCATGATGGATCTCTAGGATTGACGTTGTCAAGGAGTAGTGTAACGGGGTGGTTCCTTGTTTGGATTTTGCTTTGCGAGACACCCCACGCACGAAACGTAGTACAATGTTGAGATTGGAGAGAAGTTCTGTCAATAATAACTTGTATGCATGTTCTTAGTAATTAAATCATATGATTAAACCCAAATATATACGGGTAACGTATTAAGAATTATAATCAAGTAAATTATAAACCGAAATACATAAAACCTATTATGGCATATTTGTTTGTAAAAATAATTAAGTGTGTGTAGAAAGAGTGGATTCTTGGGTTAAGATAGGAAGGCAATTCTCGTGGGTATAGGCTGGGCCTATGTTAAGTTAGGTTGTCCTTATAATTGGGGTAATCTAACCAAAATCTCAGGACGCGAATAGGTGTGCACCGTTAGATGAGAGGTGAGTTGGGTTTCACGAGAGTGCGATTCCACTTTAATTATGAAATAAGTGCACCGATATTTATTATGCACGGTTAACACACTTGCTAAATATTTTTCACAACTCGGGCTCTGACCCGTTTACTTTTCTCTCCTGCCTTTATCTATCTATCTATATATATATATATATATATATATATATATATTACTACTGGTGTCCTACCGCATGGATGCCGGATGACCTTTTAGCCAGAGTCTTGGGAGCCGCGACAGGTGCGGACTGTTGCGGGACTTAGATTGTAGTCGCTTCCTACTTCTTTAAAAATCTAGGTAGGATATATGTTGTATATCGGGTTTATACCCAAGGGATATTTATAGATGTGTATATTTATTTAATTTCAGTTATTGTATTGGCTGTGACCCGATAACTTATTCGGGTCTACTCCTTCGTGGTATTTTCGGTTGTAGTTACTTATTTCTTTTTATTCATGCATTTTATTTATCATAATTCTTGTATGAATTTTTCTTTCCTTTATTAGTTGTTTTATAGTGTTGGTTTGTTATCTGTTGCATATTTTATTTAATTTTAACTTCTCGCTTATATGATATCGGGTAATTAGTCTATTTTATATTTGTACCGACAGTTGGTGTTGAGACTGAGCCATCTGAAACTCCTGATTTAATGTAGTATAGGGCTGGCCACCCATTATTATTTTAAGCGGGGTATTACAGATGGTATCAGAGCATCAGGTTCTAGATTCCTTAGGATCTATGTGAGATTTCTGCGTTCTTCCGCTAACGTTCTTGATATAAAGCCCTACTATTAGGATTGTTGCGTTCACTACGTTTATCTTCTTCTGTGAAGTGTATTCACTTGCTCGACATTCTGATAATAGTTGCCCTCATTTCGTTTCAGATGTCACCTAGATTATGTCGTCTAGGACATGACAGGATTAGAGATACAATACCCATAGCATATTTTGGGTACTCTTTAATCGGGGGTATTTATTTTTCCCCGATTTCGATGGAGATATTGAGGAGATTTCTAGCAGTGGTTCAAGGTGATTTATCGGTGGTTGAGTAAGAAAGGAAAATTTATTCGAATGACGAATTTTGGACTTAGTAAGGGAAGTCTGAGGAGAGAGTAGTGTAGTCCTCGGGAGGTTTAGGTTGAGAAACCCGTCAACCTCCGTTAGGAAACCTGGTGTTGGTGACTTTTACTGATGTGAAATGGGTGGAGTTGTCCCAATATCAGGAGTATTGCCTTCTGGGATGAGGGAGAAAGAAATTGGAGACTCGGTTTCGTTAAGTAGAACCGAAGGAGTTATCTGGGGTCGCAATTGCGTTTTGTCCTTCAAAATGGTTAGGAAGGATTTTGAGGAAGATGTTTCTCTTGTGGATAAATAGGTTTAGGATTAATAATTATCCTGGAAGAAGTAGAGTACCCTGAGTTGAGCTTCAAGGACTTGCCTCGAAATGATGTTTTGGGGTGATGAAAAGAATTAGTATGGTTGGGAGGTTTAGAGCTTAGTGGATTTATTTTGAACGGAGAATTTAGCTCATAGTTGTGCTAGTTTTGAGAACTAAGTAGTGGTTAGAAGTGTTGTATTTGTTGAGGCCTTGTGTTCTAAACATAAGGTATTTGTTTGGCATGTCAAAAGACGCGGAATTTATTTATTTTATATATTGTTACATAGGCCTTTGGGCAGTATCTAAAATATGAAAAACCTTTTATAAAACCTTGACCCTGGTTCAACTAATCTCAATCCCCGACCTAGCTACGCAGTAGTGTATTGGGAGGGTTCCTTGTTTGGATTTCTCTTGTGAGACCTCCCTCGCACGAAGGTGGCTAGCGTCAGGAATTAAGGAGAGTTCAACCATTGGGAATTTTCAAACTTTTATATAGTTAATATGTTGTTATAGATTATATTGGTGATAGTATATTATGATTTGAGGCTAATGGAGCCTGACTATAATTCTACGAGTGGAAGCTCGGGTACAGGGTGTATGTGCGCCCTGGGTAATAGCTTGTTTTAAAAAAAAAATTATATGGTTCGACGTGAGAACTAGTAAGGATCGGTATAGTGATCCTGAGGATTGGTATAAGGACTAGATGAGATTGAGTTCCTAGGCATATCTTAAAATTTCGCGGGCGAAATTTTTGTAAGGGGGAAGTATGTAACAACCCTTGACTTTGGAGACTGAGAAATTTAATTTTTGGGAAAATAAAATTTAATTAAATTGGAGAATTCTAAAATTTGGGAATTAAGGTCCAATAATAGAGGACATTTCAAAGTATTCCGGATGATGATTTTGAGGGTACCATCGATCCCGGAAGCGTCGAGATAGTCAAAATGACTGTCATTGGGTTTTATTTCGGCTCCAGAATATTTTTAAGTCAGTTTGACTCGAATTGGAGTAAACGAGTCATTTAATATGTGTAATAACATTTAAAATTGGGACTTATGTTTTAAAGGCTTAAGAGGCTTAAGGATCAAGCCTTCTCATTTGTGAGAAAGAGAGAAAAAGCCCTAGAGAGAGAGAAAGAAGAGGGAAAGAAGAAGAAAAGAAAAGAGAGAGGAAGAAAAGCTTGGGATCTCCGGCCAAAACGTGACATCGAGGACGATCCAACCTCTACAAAATCGAGGCAAGTGTTTAATCTTGCTAAATAAGTCATTTGTGTATTTCATTTAATAATTTGTGGGTTAAAGAAATGGATTTTGGGTATTAATATCAAAACCTAGATCTTTGGGTTTAATCTTGAAATCAATGTTTAAATATGGGTTTAATGGTGTAGAAATGGTTGGGATCAACTTTGGGTTGATTTATTGGCTTGAAATCATGATTTGATGAAGGTTTGGGGGTTAGAATAGAAATTTTAGGGTTTAAAATTCGTGGTTACCCTTCAAAATCTGCTGACCCTAATCGATTCGCCCCCTAAGAGAATCGATTCGGCTTAGGCAATTTGGCAGGTCTGCATTGGACGAATGGATTCGGACCCAAGCCAAATCGATTCGGCCTAAGACAGAAGGCCAGGTCTTTGGACCCGAATCGATTCGTCTTGGAGGCCGAATCGATTCGGAATAGGGCCGAATCGATTCAGACGTAGGGCATTTTGAGGAATTTTCTCTATGGTGATTTCAAACCCTTTTGGGTTGGGTTTATTTATTTGGGGACTTCTCTTATGATGTAAGAGATATGTTTTGGAGACACATAAGGGGTTTCTCACACTTTGTGATTATGGGGACTTCTTGGGACAATTTGGGAAAAATATATCCATGTATGCTTTTGGAGTTGTGTATAGAGATTGTGGGGAAACCTGATTGGGATTGAGGATCCTAATTATAGATCAAAATTAAGTATAAATTTTATGGGAGACTAAGAATTTTTATAGAGAGAGAGTTGCGAGGGTATGTTGTGAAATTCTAGGCCAACACTTATATCGAATCCTTATAAAGATGGGATTTTATTAAGATACAATTTGGGGCCCAATGAAAGAGAGTGGTCGCATACCCTTAGTAATGAGAAACTTTAAGAAATAAATCAGAGAGGTTTAGACTAGGGGATTCATAAAAGTGATTGAACCATAGTCGAAATCGAGAGCGATGGGATCATATTACCAACTAGAGTAGAGTGTGTAAATCTAGTTGGAGTAGATGTTGTTTATCGGTGTGTGATTTACAACGGGTATTTTCCCTAAGTAATGGGATTATTTGATGAATATAAGATTGAGCTTGAGGCTTATAGACTATTAGTTATGTATATACCAATAGTTGAAATTATTACTAGATTCTTTAATGTGCTCTCGGATATAGATGATATGTGTAGTGATGGTTTCCTACACTAAACTTTGGGTGATAACCCTAATGTTGGATATATACATATATTCGTATGTTGTTTGGGAGACTATTCATCATAGGGAAATGGATGAATATGCTTCAAGTGAGGGATTGTATTCGCCTATCGAGGTAAATTAAATGAGTTTGTGGTGACGGCTTGTATATTGAGGTTTATGTATACTTATAGCCGAGTGTATATATATATCTTATACATACGAACGAGATATAGTATATATATATATATATATATATATATATATATATATGACTCTATGGATATATTTACGTTGTGGATATACATGGTATGAATATTTAAACTATATATGATGGTTTAATGTTTGATCATATGATGGGATCATATGGATGTATATATATTGTGCATGTGAATGATATATATACTTATGTGGTTAAGCATAGCCCACTCATGCTATCATTGGGAAGTTTTCGCGCAGAGGGTGAGCATCATGGCTCAAGGAGCAGGGTGTGGATAGTCCCCAGGTCATAGTCATCCAATGTGTTATTATGTGATTTGTATTTTCGGGGTGAGGCGTGGTGGGTATGTCTCATCTCATTGACCGGTTAGGAGCTATGGCCGCTTCCCGGGACGTCGTGTGTGTGAGTATGGCTCCAACGGAGGTGATATTGAGACCGACCGGGGTCCCCAGGATGGTATGTGAGTAATGCCCTGGAAGATGATAGCATGATGCAGTTTTATCGGCAATATATATAGCTGGGTATATTATGTGGATGGCCATTGTACATCATATGTGGTATGTTCACTTGGCTATGGGAATGGATGATTGTATATATATATATATATGTATGGTTAGAATAAATGCCTATATATATATATTTTTTATATCCTATAGATGAAAGGATATGGAATCGTTGTGGAGTACATCTTGGATGATTATGATGTACTAGATTGATGGGGGTTGATGTATCGTATTTAAGGAATATTTCAGTTACATCATCCAAAGGATATTATGGGAGATTTTAAGTTGTTTTTTTTATTATAACCTAAATTTAGTAGTAGTATTAGTAGTATAATTTTGTATGTATGGCATAATGGATCTCTAGGATCGACATTGTCAAGGAGTATTGTAACGGGGTGGTTCCTTGTTTGGATTTCGCTTTGCGAGACACCTCACACACGAAACGTAGTGCAGTGTTGAGATTAGAGAAAAGTTTTATCAAATAATTATTTGTGGCATGATGGATCTCTAGGATCGACGTTGTCAAGGAGTAGTGTAACGGGGTGGTTCCTTGTTTGGATTTCTCTTTGCGAGACACCCCACGCACGAAACGTAGTATAATGTTGAGATTGGAGAGAAGTTCTATTAATAATAACTTGTATGCATGTTCTTAGTAATTAAATCATATGATTAAACCCAAATGTATACGAGTAACGTATTAAGAATTATAATTAAGTAAATTATAAATCGGAATCCATAAAGCCTATTATGGCATATTTGTTTGTAAAAATAATTAAGTGTGTTCTGAAAGAGTGGATTCTTGGGTTAAGATAGGAAGGCAATTCTCGTGGGTATAGGCTGGGCCTATGTTAAGTTAGGTTGTCCTTATAATTGGGGTAATTTAACTAAAATCTCAGGACGCGAATAGGTGCGCGCCGTTAGATGAGAGGTGAGTTGGGGTTTCACGAGAGTGCGATTCCACTGTAATTATGAAATAAGTGCACCAATATTTATTATGCACGGTTACCACACTTGCTAAATATTTTTCACAACTCGGGCTCTGACCCGTTTACTTTTCGCTCCTGCCTGTATCTATATATATATATTACTACAGGTGTCCTACCGCATGGATGCCGGATGACCTTCTATCCAGAGTCTTGGGAGCCGCGACAAGTGCGGACTGTTGCGGGACTTAGATTGTAGTCGCTTCCCACTTCTTTAAAAATCTAGGTAGGATTCATGTTTTATATCGAGTTTATACCCAAGGGATATTTATAGATGTGTATATTTATTTCATTTCAGTTATTGTATTCACTGTGACCCGACAGCTTATTCGAGTCTACTCCTTCGTGGTATTTTCGGTTATAGTTACTTATTTCTTTTTATTCGAACATTTTATTTATCATAATTCTTGTATGCCTTTTTCTTTCCTTTATTAGTAGTTTTATAGTGTTGGGTTGTTGTCTGTTGCATATTTTATTTAATTTTAACATACCGCTTATATGATATCGAGTAGTTAGTCTATATTATATTTGTACCGACAGTTGGTGTTGAGACTGAGCCATCTAAAACTCCTGATTTAATGTAGTATAGGGCTGGCCACCCAATATTATTTTAAGCGGGGTGTTACATTGGGATTTTAAGAAACTAATACATCACTTGTGGAGTGGTATAACAAGAGCAAGAGTGTGTGGTGATGTCAAGCAAAAGGTGATGATAATGATGATGATGATGATGATTTCTACGACTGATACGCGAGAAAATGTGAAATGGTAAGGTCTAAAGGTTTTTCATTGATATTGTGTTAATTGATGATTATGTTGAGTTGCAACTACATATGGTCATGAGGAGAAAGCCAGGGTAAGGTAACATTGAGGTGGAAACATTTATGGTTGTGGATAAAGACAAGAATGTAGAGGGTTAAATTTCTTAAGGAAGGAAGAATATAATACCCTGGAATTTTTTAATAAAATAATTGTGTTGTTATTTCATTATGCATGAGTTATTCTTAAAAGATTTACATTAAATATCCACATGTGTAGGCTCGTATAAGTTTTGTATAAGTTATATGATGCCTTCATGGATTTGCATGTTACGTGCATTGACTTGCATGGAATTTCATGGCATTGCATGGTGTGACACCACGCTTAAAGTAATAACGGGTGGCCAGCCTTATACTACATTTAATCAGGAATCTCAGATGGCTCATTCTCAGCATCAACAGACTATACTAAAATAGATAATACAAACTACATGAAACTATAAAGGCAGATGCCAAAAATTTAAATAAAAACATACAATGGAAATCAAACCAACAATGAGAATGACTATTAACATGAATTACGAATATACATGCTCAACTTGAAGAAAAAACATACTCTCAATACATTATAAATACATACAAAAATTATACCCGAATAAGCTGTCGGGTTACAGACAGTACAACAACCATAGGGAAGAAACATATATATATATATATATATATATAACCCTTGGGTGTAAACCCGATATACAAATGAATCCTATCTCGATTTACAAGAAGTAGGAAGCGACAATAATCTAAGTCCCACAACAGCCCGCAACTACTACGGCTCCCAAGACTCTGGATAGAAAAGCATCTGGTATCCATGCGGTGGGACACCTGTAATAACAGTATATATATATATATATATATATATATATATATATACTAGCGGAATGCCCGTGCCTGAAGGCACGGCAAAACTTTCCAAACTACGTAATCATAAAACGGGTAAAATTTTAAATGTGCCTAATTGTAAAATGGAAAAATTTTCGTTTCCCAACTAAATAAATTGTAAGTTTACTAATAGTCCATCTTACCATTGTTACAGGCTGTCTTACCCAGTTTTAAATCAACATCTAGTAGCAGATTGAAGACATCAATGTGACCTTGATCTACAGCAGTGTGTACGGCTGTAGAATTGGACAAATCTGTTGTCATGCCCTAGTTGGGGAAATGATGCAAGAGTTCTTATAGAACCTCTATAAAATCATGCAAAAAATATGTTTTAGGAAGGTGAAAAAAGAATATTTCAACCATAAACATAATTGGCATACCATGTTTCAAATACCCATTTAGGAATTATTTGAAAGACTAAAGTGGCATATCATGTTTGCTCATAAAATTAACGATAAACTATGGAAAAGATGCTGACTTTACATAGACACGAACACATCAATCTGTTATACGAATGAAACCAAGTAATAATTACCAAATTAGAAACTCCAAACACTGTATCTTAATACTATAAATTTATGATAGTATAACGAAGTATTGACAAACTACATATCAATAACTAAAAAATAATCCGCCATTATACTAAAACCGATTTGTATAAATGATAAATGAACTGGTACTACAATATATACAGTTAATACTAAAAATTATCAACTTTAGGCAAGTACTTTTTTTTAAAACAAAAATCAAATTCACTTTTATTGCATTTGAGAGAGAATACAGTAATTAAGAACAGTTTGTACAATCTTATTAGATGGATGTCATAATCTACTATGCCAAAGATGAAAAAGTACATGATCTTGAGTTTATGGAAGAATCCAAGAGCTGAGTGAATTCAGTGTTGTTGACAAATTAGAGACTCGAAGAAGACTTTCAATGCAGCTGAGTAGAAATGGCTTTGATTTGAGCTAAACTTTCCATTTTAGAGTGAAAAAAATATGTAAGTCATTCTTGAGTCTCTACATCAGTAGGATCTTGAGTCTCCCCATTCACGGCAATCATTGGTGGTTTAAATTTGTTGTCCGTAAACCGGTGTTGCCGCGATGTCTGTAAACTGGTGGATTGAATTCAGGACAATCAATTACTGAAGAAAAACTACAGCTTCATCAAATCAAGAGACTTTAAATTATCTATATAAAAATTAGAAAATTAAACATATGAGAGATGAAGTGAGAAATATATTCAAGAAACTATTTTAATAGTGTTGCTAACTCAACTGTTTTTTACTTCAATTACAATGCAAGACTTGCAAATCTCTAATTCATATCATTAAACCCAAAGAAATAGGAAATATTATATTCATAACTTTATAAACAAAAATACCAAGACAGCTGTGAGATGAAAACTAACCTAAGAAGCAAAAAGACAAAGTATACCTGATATGACCCATAGATATCTGAGTCAACCACCAAAATTTGATACAATTACTTTTTCCAAACATATAAATCATCCATGCCCTCATCTTCCATCATTTCCCCCATTTAAAAAATCAACTATGAAATCGTTATGTTGCGCTCCTGTCAAAAAATAGTAAACAATAGTCCATGTTCCTGTTTAAAAATACATCAAAAAATGTCTAGGATCAATAGGTATTACTACAATTAAAATGAGAATCAATGACATAGATTTGGCAAATGAAGGCCATCAAAATGTGACAGAGATTTAGCATAGGCCATCAAAATGAGACATAGATAATGCATACCTATTCATGAACAAAATGAATACTTAGATAATGACTACATGTTCATGATTTCACCACCGCTACTGTCTAACCAAAATGGAAAACATAAAGAAACAAATGTTTTCATAAAAATCCCTAAAATTTGAAGTCCAGTCCTAAAAATATAAATATCCACAGTAAAAGCACTAAAACTGAACCAATTTGTGTCGTAAAAATGAACAAAACGAAAAATTTGAACCAAAACAAAAAAAAAAATCAAACTAAAATGTGTTAAAAATAATATAATCCATCTAACTCCTTATTCTCCCTACTTTGCTTTGGTTTCTAAATACCCAAATGCACAGTGAACATAAACATGGGTACTAATAGATATAGATTACACACACATTAGCTAAATGATAATAAAAATGATTGTGACACAAAGTCAATGAAAAATGAAAACAAAATGCAAAGAATCTATTAACTGCAAGTGAATAACAATGGCTGCTTAGATTGTAATAATTATGGACTACAAAGCTTCATATATATTTGGCATCCTTTCATCATCGTGAATAACAGTGGTTGTTTCCTTACAAAGCTTTGGCATTATGAATTTTTTGATGATACATACACTTTATATCATCATTGTGAATAACAATGGATGCTTCCTTATAAATATTGCATATATATCTGCAATCACTTGAATAAAAATATGAAGCACTACAGATCTTATGATAATGATATCAAATATATACTGAAAATATGGGGAAAAGTTCATATTGGTTGAGTTATTCTTAACATACCATGTGGTGTAGTAATTTATTCCCACAAAATCGAACGAACCCCAACCCTTGAGAAGAGCGGACTCAACTTTTGAAAATCTTGGTAACCGGCTTTGTACTCTACTTCTCATTGAACTTAGATAATCCCCCAAGATTAAGGGCTCAATGAACCAGACCAAATGAAAATATATTTTGCGTTATGTTGCTTCAATGTCATCCATGGAGTTTGTTGTTGGTTCATACCAAAAAAAATATCATGTGATGGCCCAAACGATCCATTTTGCTTTTGCTTATATTTCTTCTTGTAGATATCTACTGCAGTTGAATGAGCAAGAAGAATGGGATGACCAACTAACTAAGGCTCTGTTGCAGAAGAGGCAGTTCTGAAAACAAAACCCTTCGAAAAACTTCCTCTGTTAATGTCAAATCATCAAACAAATAGAAATCCTTTGCTTTAGATCTTGGTGATAACCGTAAGAATTTTCATATCGCAGCGAATTGGAATGGTTCAAACATTGGAGCAATTTGTTCTCTGCTACCAGACCTTGTTTTGTACCACAACAGGAGATTAGTCTCCCACTTTATGACTAAATTGCTATAGAAAAACAAAACCTGCAGCTGAGCAAAACATTTGTTAGTCATTTTCCATCAGTTTATCCAAGAGAATCTAGAATCTTTCATGGAAAATACGTTTGGCGAGTGAAGTACAAATAAATCATACTAAATGTTACTACAAAAGGAAAAACGCATATTAACAACTAACTTACAAAAACAAAGCAACATATAATGTCAATACGTTTGGACAATGGAGTATAAATAAAAAGGAATTCACAAAGACATAATACCAAAACCACGGTAAACTTGATAAACAAACATAAGCCTCAATGTCAACTGCACCAGTACCCAAATTTGGTCAAAATAAAACTAATTTTGGGTTCTGCAGCTTTTAGAAACTAAATGAACTGAAATAATAATCCAGTCGAATGAAAAAACCTTAGATAGATCACCATCATTGTCAATCGCACCACCACCAAAGACAAACCGTGACACTTCGGACAATAATAAGTCAACCAAAGAAACAAAAAAAACTATAAACATATGTTGCTAAAGTTGTACATGATTTACATCACGTGTAATTTTTTAAGTCAAGCAGTGTGACTATCACACCTTTACGGCAATGCATTTGTCAAAGGCAGTACACAGGAAGAGAGCGCTTAAATGCAGATGAATGTTACCCGAATTACATGATAATGAATAATATGGGGACCTTTTTTTTTGGATTAATGCAGAACTTAAGTATATTCAGACTGCCTGTATTAGTATCGAATATTTTGATCTCATCCCTCGTGCCAATTGCAAAGCAACTGTTATCCTTATTAAAGGAAGTGCAGAGAATTGGATTGGAAGATGAATTATTTGCCATTTACACCCGAATCTTCAATCTGTAAAAGTAAAGATAATACCTGTAAAAATAAAAATAAAATGGTTAGAACAAATAAGGTCTTAAAATATAAATGTAAATAAAATCAAAACCCAAAATCGAACAAAATATTGTTAGAATGTACCATAATACTGTTAAGTATGTTTAAAAGAACAGATTTTCATTGTCAAATGAGTTAAAATGTACCTACTTTATATATGCTGAAGACACATATCTGAAAAAAGTTCTCCCAATGCATTATGTATCATAGTTTACACCTTCAATGGATATAGTTGTTGTGATCTTTTAAGGCCAAAAGGATCCATGGTATAACATAATTCAACTAAGGACCTTATTGCAACATTACCCTCAACGGCTATAAAAAATAATTAAGAAATTTATATAATCAAATTAACTAAAAGAGAATAAAAAAACATAAAGTTTTACTAACAATTATGATTCATGAACGTTTCATCTTAATTTCTAAGTAGATTTTTCAATTGTGTAGACATAATAAAAAGATCAAAACAGCAACAATGCATATCATTTAACTATTAATCATCTAATAGTTATCTCCAAAAATCATATATATTACGAATCTATAATTAGCATACTAAATCAAGTAATATGACATGAAGCATTGCCATAAGGTGAATAAAATGAAGGATATCTTTAATTAACAATGTCTGAAATCTTACTTTGTGAACTGGTACATAATGATATGACTTGCATTCCATGTAAACAACATCAAAATGACCGAGTTTTCAAAACTGATATCAAGAAAGAAAATTTTAGAGAAAAAGGAAATAATTTTTTCAAATATTATGTTTTGAGACCCCAGCTACGTAGACCCTTAACTATGAAAACTCTCAAAAGACACCCACAACTAAAAATACAAGATATTTGGTGTCACGTGCTATTTGCAATTCCCTAGGAAGTTGAACTCCGACCTCTGAAATCTGGCGGTGAATCTGATTCCATTCCCTTGGCTCCACTTTTTCATGGTTAGTTTTTCCCCTCTTACATCCCGCGGATCCCAGCAGTACAAAGCTTTGAGCGTGTCGGAGCTGACCCAACATCTACCTCCCACCGGAGTTGACCCCCGACATCAAATGTCCATGTCTTTACTCTGAAATTGATCAAGTGTTGTAGCTTTAAGTCGTGGAAAAAATCCATTTATTAGATTGTAATGTAGATTTATTAAAATATCTTTAAAATATATAGTACTCTATCTGCTAAAGCATCGAACTCATCAAGCATTGAACATATAATAATACAATGAAATTAAACTATCATCCCCAAGAATGAAATTCATAGTTAGAGCATACCTGAGCTCCTTTATAGTTGAATCCTCGTGGTGATTCCGTATATGAGTCAAAACCTTAGGGATAGGAGGCATCAAATCCTCCTCTTCCTTATCTTCACAACAACAATCTGAATAACATGATCATTTTCATGTTCCTTTTCAACATCATATACTCATGGTAGCAATGCAAAAATCACTAATCAGGACATTTGAAACCCGTGTATATTCAAAAAAGTGATGATATTAATCAGGAATAAGGTTTTGAGGAAGCACATTTGTTGCCAAAATGACTTGCTTAGCTGCCTTAAATGGGTTGCCTCAGTTGCTCAGGTACTAAAGCTACCTCAAATGGCTACTGAGCCATAACGTTTGTTGCTAAAAAAGCTCCCTGGGGTCACTCTAAAGCAAGTAACGTTCAAATGAAATATATATTATCCAATTATAAAATGGATCAATTAGTGAAGTAGAGTTAAAAAGGGGAACTTCGATTTATAAGTGGGGCATTTACAGGAGCATAATAGGAGAATAAAGGTTTTTTACATTTAACTCAACCATATATGGATGCATCACCTGGTAGCGTCACTTACATATCACCTTTAAAAACAGAAAATAGAGAAACTTGAGTAGCAATTACATAAAATAAATAAACGTAAGTAGTAATCAATGAAAAACCCTCAATAACCCCCAAATCTTCAAATTATTAAATAAAACCTTGCCAAAAATTCATCTGCTTTACATTCAATTGCAATAATAATGAAGTGAATTGGATATGGTATAAATACCTTATTGAGGCCATCTTCAGCGGCTGTACATTCATCAGGATGGAGTCTTAGTGCAGTTTGGAGGATGACAGGTACACTATGAATTCCATATTTAATTAATACCTAGATACTCAAAGATGAAACAAATATCTAATCATACCGAACTAATCTACCCATATGAGTGATAATCGCTGGATAAAATAAAATAGATCGAACATCAACTTTCCTCTGGATGATTAAAACTCAAGATAATTGCCATATGAGTCATAACTGTCATATGGATGATTAAAAATCAAAATATATAAAAATTTCCAGACCCAAAATAACTAAAATATGAAAAATTCACTTCAACGACAAAAAAGAAAGAAACCATATTGAATATGATTGTTAAAATTCACTTCAATGACTAAAATATGATGCATCTCCATTAACTCATTAATCTTAAACCCATATCTATCAAGCTGACATACCTGTTCAAGACTAAGCTTGTTAGAATATCATATTGAATACGTGTCTCAAATCCAAATTATGTCCGCGTGGGTGCCTGAGATATAAGTTAATAAAAATATTCAATATATTGAGTCGTGATCCATAATATAACGAAAGCACAATTTCGTGAATAAATTTATAAAATATGGGACTACTCAGAGTGTGGTTATGACTAAAGGCAGTAGAATAACACAAAAATCAAAATATCCCTGTGAAATGTTTTGTAAAAAGACCCTATTAGACCGAATGGAAAAATGAGTTCTTATGTTCACAATATTACTCATCAAAACAGTAATGATACAAAGGATAAAAATTACTTGGAGTTGTAACATAGGGAATGAAATGAATTTTGTTATTTTTTTCATGAGTTCTAATCAAACAAAGAGGAATATCTGACTGGGTTTAGGTAGTTATTTTCTTTCTTGAGAACGTCTTGACCAGAGGAAGCGCTCATGGAAGCATCACTATCATCATCGACTTGGCTATATCCTGATCAATTGAATCAAAATCACTCTTTTCAGAATTCCCATTTGCAATATAAGCTACCAAAAAAAATAGTATGACTAAAAATATACTCAGGTACGTCGATAAAAATCCAGCAATATTGTAAGCGAGTACATAACCAGGCGGTAAGGTTAGGCAAAAATTAGCCATGACAACATTGGACCCCATCTTAACTGCCAAAATAGACAATGAAATATAGTTAGAGAAATAGAGGGAAATAGTACCTAAGAACAAAAACACAAAATAAAAAAAATAACCCAATACTTTTGCAACATTAATTTGAAAAATAAAAAAATCCCCCAACATTAATTTGGGAAAAAAAATAGATAATTAGATCTCCAAAACAAAACCTCCAGAAAAGGGAAATTAAAAGATCCCCAATTTTCAAACCTTGCCCCATCAATCAACGTAAAAGATCTCCAATTTTCAAACCCTACCCCATCAATCAACATCAAAGATCCCTAATTTTCAAAGCCCAATTTAAACCATATAAACCTACCAAAAAAACTACATATCATAAACAACAAAATAAATTACATTCAAATTCTAATCCACAATAATCAAACAATAATGGTTATTAAAACATCTGGGTATAATAAAAAATAAAATACCAAATAAATACAGAGGCAACCCCTTGTAGTAGTAAAAAATACCTCACTAAAGAGAAAGGGGGATACCGCAACCCACCATTACACACTTCAGTCCATTATGATTCTACCTATTTCATTTTAAACAACATCATCGCATGTATATCCGAGAGAAAAAAAAAGGAATGAAAAATTATTTGGGTGCTTGGATTGTGATCCAAAGAAATAAAATCATAATATGACGGAATTTGTCTTTGCAATAAAAAATAAAGTGGTAACTCACTATAGTTTTTGTACTCCATCTTCAGGTTTCAAAAATACGTTTAGAATGTCTGAAGAAAGTGACAGAGAGAAAATGTCTTCACCTGCGATTTCAATGAGTTCATAAAAGAAAGGGAGAAAATGTCTAAAGAAAGATGACAGAGAGAAAATTTCTCGAGCCTTGTGCTCTGATTAGGAAGGAACGTGTGTGAGCCTTGCACTTACGATATTACCCCTCTTTTTGAAATAAAGTGAATGAGGAGAATGAAATAAAGGGTGGGAAACGAAATAAAGGGGGGAGAAAAGAGGAAAAGCCAAAAGAGGAAAAATAAGGTGTATAAGCAAAGATGCTTCTCCCTTGCCAAATCAATCTAAGGCGTTCATTTCTTGCCTAGGTGGATCCATCCCAACCACTACTTAGCTTATGAACTTATTGAATAGTGCCAACTATTCTACTCCTTATTATATAGATATATATATATATATAAAATAATAATAATAAGTTACAATGGTGTTTTTACTATTCATGAGTTTGGGAGACACTTCACGGTCCAGATCGAAGCCAACAAGGCAACGATCCAATAGTTGAGATTAAAATACACCTCATACCATATTTGCCCCTTAAATATTTGAGTTCCCCCTCTTTTTTTACCCTCATTTCCTTTCCTCCTCTTACCCAAAATTCAAATACATGGATAAAATAGGAAATTATACACTTACTGCCAAATACCAATTAGCAAAGCACAAACTCTCTCTCCCCGACCCTCATTTCACAAGCACCACCTCTCTCTCTCCCTCTCTATCACTTTCTCCCGTTCCCTCATCTTCACTCCACACAAAACCTACTCCCCCCGCCTCAGCCACCAATCTCCTCACTATGCCTCACCTCTCTCCTCGCCATTGTTCCTCTCTCCGCGTCACCTCTTTACTTAGGTAAGTTTTGAATAGTTTAAATTTTAGGGTTTTATGGTTTCGATTTCAATTTTAATCGATTTTAGGTTTACAATTTGAGGGAATACGATTTAGTTTTCAAATGGGTTGGGTGGCGGTTTTGAAGCTATTCAATTTTGCTTTTCGTTCTATTTAATTTCATAATGTGTGACCTATTTTCTTCTAACCTTTTTGTTGTTTCTTCGTTATTTTGCAGATCCAATCCTGTTCAATATTATTTATGTGGATTTACACTACAAATTTCAGGTATATTTTTCTCTCTTTTTGTTTGATTTGATAGTTGAGATAGCAACACATATTTATACTTCAAAATGCGTTGTTTTGAAGATGTTGTAAATGGATCAATTTTTGTGTATTAATTGAAGAGGTAGACACACTGACCATTTTGTTTTTCTTAATAGTCATACATTTTTGCGCTTAGTTTTTATGTTTTTTATTCATATTTTTGTTTCAGGGGAGTTTCAAAGGGCGCTGTCCATTCCGAACATGTTGACCATAAAGGTGCACCTTCAGCCAAGTAAGTTAAACCCTCAAGAATTATCTCATTTGAATTCAAAGTTATTTGTATTTAATTTTAAAATTATTTGTATTTAACTTTGCAGGTCATTCATCACAATGGTACAATGGAAACACAAACGAAATGGTATGTTATTAATAGGGTTGCATGGGCTTATTGAAAGTAATTTATAGAAACATACATTTATACCGCTGATCCCAATGCAACCTACTGGTACTCTCTCTCTCTCAGACAATCTCTTTATCTTTGAGATTACATATTTAGTGTATATTTTTAAAAAATTTATTTAGTGTGTATTTTCTAAATTTTAGTACATCTTTTCATGCTTAGTATATTATTTGCTTAGATTTTACATAGAAAGTGTATATTTAGCTCAGTCTTTAGATTTTAAATTTCAGAGGAGGGTTTTCACCATGTTTGTTTATGGGATGATGATATTTATTAATCAATGTTTCTTTCACAGGTATGGAATGATTTGTAGAACTATTATTTTTTCGGGCAGTGTGACCTACGTTTTTCCGAAGTATAATGTCCACTTCCTTTTACTCATCGCTTAGTGATTTTTTATTTTATTTTCATGACTTCCATATATTCCTTCTATTGGTGTTTAAGATGAGAGTAAATACTCAGAAAGTTATACTCTATCTCTGTTAGTCGTTATATTTAGTTAAAAAGTAGTTTTCTTTGGAGGAAATTATCCAAATAAGGATTTTGTTGGCTCAAAATCAAATTTGAGAATATATTTTATTTATACATTACCTCATGGATTATACTTTTTACATTTTATCATGATGAAATGTTCTCAAGAAGGTATAAAAAAAGGTCTCGCAGTAATCATTTCTATGTATGCAACAATTAGATAGTTATATTGGAACTGTTGACAATTAGCGTAATGACTGCGTACTATTTAATTTAATCAATTATTTTGTTTTTGTATGTTTCTAATCCATTTTTCTCTTGATTACTTTTTCTTCTTTATTTTGGAGTGTTTTCTTATGCTTTCTAATAGGAAAGTGATATTCTTAACTGAGCAACATGTATTATTTTACATTGAGTTGAACCAATATATGAATTTGGACGTGTTCCCATTTCTCACATCCTCGAAGCCTCATTCATGGGATTCTCCATAAAGAAACAAAATGTGCTTTCGAGGATGGAAAAATGAAAGCTTTGGAAAAAGATAAGTCCAATTTAACGGCAAAGATGGGCCATCTCGAAGCATAACTTGAGACAATGACTACAAATGCAAATAAAATCACAACTGGATGCGACGCACATAATCGGTTGTATGATTTGCTTAGACATGAGCAATTAACATTGGTTCTCTTTTTTCTTAACTTTAATGATCTTTTTATGGTGAGTATTGTGAATAAACTGTTTAAAATAAACTTATTGGTTGACTGAGAGGTAAAATGTTAAATAACAGATGAGAATTTATTTTAAGCTTTTTCCATTGTATTTTTAGGAGTTAATGGTTAAATCATGTAGGGATATATTGGGACATGTTGTTAGTCATAAGATATGAATATCATTATTTACTATTGAAATGATATACTAAAGAAGCTATTAAAGCGTCACAAGCATGAATGTATGTTTTTAGGCTAATGAATTTGAAAGCAGAGCTATAACATCTGTTGAATTTTTTATATACTTTATCTGTATATGTGAGCACAAGTAGAGATAATAGTTGAATTTTTTTGTACGAAACTAAATTTTTTAGTTACTGGCAATCATTTACCATATCTATGTGCGCACCAAATTTGTCTCCATGCTGAAATGAATGAGTTTTAAAACATAATAATAATAATAAATGAACTACAATGGCTTTAAGTCGTAATTCTTTATAATAAATGTTCAATTTTAATTTAGGTATGCTTTAATTTATACTCTGTTCAGTTATATTTTATACTCTGTTCAGTTTTAATGTAATTCTCTTTATGGTTTTCTTTCTTGATGTTATGCGTATAAAATTAATTCCAATTTATTTCGTTGTTCACTTTTAGGTCAAATACAGTTCTTAGTTAGATGATTTGAATAAGTTTTCCACTCTGTTTAATATGGATGTTGTTGAGTTTTATGTTTTAGGTTTGTTCAGTTTTAAGTTTGTTCAAGTTTAAGTTTCGTTGTTTGGTTTTAAGTTTGTTCAAATTATGTGATTTTGTTGTTTAGTTTCAAGTTTGTTCAAGTTTAAGTTCGTTGTTTTAAGTTTCATTGTTCAGTTATAAGTTTGTTAAAGTTTAGGTTTAAGTTTCTTCATGTTTGTTCGTTTATGTTTAAGTTTCGTTTAAGTTTGTTAAAGTTTTAAGTTAGTCCTATTTTAAGTTTGTTCAGGTTCAAGACAAAATCAAGACTAAGAAGATGACTTCGAAGGAATATCAGACACATCGACTGTACGTGCAGGCATTGGTTGCTGATTCGGCTAATAATATTTTAACATCGGGCATCAGGCCAGCAGCGTCAAGAACAACACTAATAAGCACAGCTCTATGATTTTCCTTAACGAACAGTCCTAACACACCCTCCAAAACAAGACAGGAGTGATCCGAAGGCAAAATAATTATTGGCAAAAAAGAAGGAAAAGAGGAAACCCGAATCAGACTTGGGTGAAGCCCAGGCCCGACCGGAGTAGTTGACTTTGGCCCAAGGAGAGGAAAAACACAAGGCAACCCATAAGCAGGTTGCTGCTGCTCCTCAAAAAACAAGTTGATGTTGCTCCCTCTCCACAACTCAGTTGACGCAATAATAACCTAAATTAGTGAGTGTGAATACTTGCTCACTTGAATTAATGCTTTGTCTTATTGAATTAATGCTCACTTGAATTAGTGAGTGTGTCATATATGACTTCAGCCCATAACTTATTGAATTGATGCTATATCTTATTGAATTAAGACAAGAATTGGAAAATAATAGAAATGATAAAGGGTGTTTTCACCCCTGATGGGAAATCTCTACTACAGAGAGGGTGTTTATTAGCTATGAATTAAGTGTGAATACTATCTGCACCTGTCCACTACCACTAATAACACATCCAACCCGGTTGATTTAGGTATTCTCTCAATGATGTCCATGCTCACTTGCTGCTATGTTTGAGGTGGTATAGGTAGAGGCTGTACAAGGCCAGCAGGCAAAAGCTTTTAATTTATATCTATCAGTATAAAGTATTAAATGATTTTGGTGTCGATGTGTTATTAGTATAGCTTTTCATCTTCTCTTACTTAATATTAGTCAATATTTTATATAAACAGAGGTATACTTAATATTATACCTCTGATACAACAAGTTATGTAAGATAATTTGTCTGAGCATACTTTGAATTGTTACTTAATATTAGTCAATTAGTCAATCTGTTTTCGTTGATATGCATATATTTTTCCTACCTATATTAAATTATATTTATGTTCAACTTTTCAGCAATCGACCCATTGATAATTTAGTGTAGAATTACAAATTGAAGATGAAAAACAATAATGAAATGAATTGTAGTATTCCAATGCTTTCATTTTTATTGTTTTGAAACAACTTCCTTCAAAACCTGATAACCATAGCTATTTGAATCATAAAATGATCTCCCTTCAACTGTTGGTAGACACCTTCTCTAGTTGAATTTATTAAATCCCCGATAATCAGTATCTCTGCTTTATATTTGGCAACTGCTTAGGTGCAACCATTTGTCAAACAACGCCTTTTGGATCGGATAAGGAGTAAACAATTGTAGAAAGCATTTTGTCAACTTTAGTAACACCCTTTCTAAATCAATCAAAATATGGTAATAATAGTCCTAGCCTCAGCCTACTGTTGCACGATCGAAAAATCACAGTTGGCTGTTCTCAGTTGTTGCTATTTCCTCACTGATAGTTATATTATTATTATGAGAAACTTTAATTTAATAAAGCATATGTAGATCTTAACATATGTCTTTCGTGCATCAAGTGTTAGAAAATCCCCCCGTTAATATATTTCTTCCATTGCCCGTGGCAGTAAGTTAAAAATTGTATTTTAATATGCAGGCTTCCCCTTAAATTTATCAAGTTCTTTGCAAATTCTTAAAACACCATTGCTCCATATTAGGTAGTTATATTTGTATGGTGTTATTCCAAACTATGATATAGATGGAGTTATTTCTCACCTAAAATCTGACTTATATGTGAGCTTTAATTATTTTTACCTTTTTTTATAATGTGCAGATAGACATTGATAGTCCTTCGAAGCACTTGACAGCAATAACTGGTACATGTAGGAACTTTTCATTTCCCTTCGGATAATATGTACTAAATTCCATCCTCATTCACACAACGTTAACTCAATACAGGCCATTTGATACTGAGTGTGGTGGCAGTTTTTGGTTAACCGTGCAAGGTGCCGATATAGTTGGGTTGCTTGGTCGTGCTAACCGTTATATCAACGCTATTGGTGTTCATAATTTTATGTATGTGTTTCTTCAAGTGCAAGCTTTGAAAAGTTTAATTGCTAATGGATTTAAACTCCAATAGCGTCGCTATTGGTTTGTCAATTGATTTAAACCAACTTTAATGTTATATCGACTCTATTGGTTTGTCAATTTATTAAAACTCCTCATGGACTTATAATTGAATACTCTTGGTTTAAAAGTCTTACTTCGGAATACCTAATTTATTTTTATTAAATTTTGATTTTTTTATTGTGTTTGTTTTTGTATTGCAGAAAATCTAAGCGGTGGCATTTTGATTCGTGGATTCAATTTAAATTCATGCGTGTGTGTACTAACTTGACTTTCATACGAGCAAGGCGATCGACGATAGAGGTGTCATGTATTTCTATTAGTAATTATTTGAGCTTGGTTTGAAAGTTAAGAATCTTCAAATGATGTTTGAGATTGACTCATTTATTTTCGTTAGCTAATCTTTAGTGGTCTATGTTCATGAGCTCAAGATCAAGTTTTGAGCTCATGATCAAGAATCTTCAAAACGTAAACTCGAGCTCATGATCAAGTTTGAATTGTTAAAGAACCCGTGTTAAACGACTGTGTAAGAGAGATAATACGTTTTGAGATCCAAGAGATAGAATCATTGTTGTTATAAGTGCATGCATGCCATGAGAGAAAGGGAGAGATAGAGATATACCAGCAACCTTGGGGTTATCAAAACTTCACTTATCATGATGACACCAAGCACTCGGATCCTATTCTCTACCTCACATACTCCCAAATCTCCTCTGCTTGATCACAAGCCACTCTAAACGATTCCCACCATTGCTTGAATTTTTCTAGGGATGCATCTATTATGGCTGTTACCTACCCACCGAAACTCTCAATGGCCTCAATAACGTTGGCTACTACACCAACATATTCCTAATATTCAGTACAATTTGCAAGGTTTTGTTCTGTTTTCTCCATAGTTTTAGTTAATATTTATACTTATTTTAAATTTGAGTGTTTGTAGTGAACACTCACCATTTCGCACATATGTTTTTACAGATATTTTGTATGTATGTCAAAAAGAATTGTGGTGATTACTGATTAGGTAGCCTCAATTTTACAATTATCATAATGTTAATATTTGATAATTTTAATAGTTGAGTGTCCTATCCATTTCTTTGTTTCTGTTTATAATCAATAATGTCTTTTTGATTTCTACGATGAATAACTAATCATTTATGTAGTAGTTGGATTGCATTGTGATTTCACAACAGTTCCTTTCCTGCTATTGCTATACTGCGGATCAATGTATGTATATTGCTACACTCGCTATTTTTTAAGGATTTCAATTGGTTTGAAATAGGGCATTTGTTATTATATTAGTTCGAAATAGGGTGCTTTTATTATATTGTTATATTCTTCATTATTTTTTGTGTTTAAGATTTCAGGATTTTTTGGATTAAAACAATATGTTGTGGGACTGCAATTACACGAGGAATATTATATTGGAATGCTTTAGGGGGAAATATCACTAGAATCCAGTCAAAAATCATTGGGTATCAATAAAGGTGGAGGGAATACCAGTGTGATTTTCCCCAGAGAATCGATTCACAAAAGAGTTTCCACAGGAAATTGCTTGAGAGCAGAAGTTTCCACAGGAATAGAAATCCATCTAAAAAATCATATATATTGTTGTTTGAGAGTTTTCTCTTAGTTATTCATTTTTTAATCTATTCATTGACCATAGGTCAGAATATTCATTTTGAGTGTTGCTTAAACTGGGGACATAGAAGGACTTCTTTTTATTAAATATATTCATTTTGAGTGCACTTTATAGTTTGAATGTTTGGTAACTTTAACACATAGATGAGTGCACTTTATATTCATGCCATCGTCATTTTATAAATTAGATTTTTTATGGATATGATGTTTATGCGGGGTTCAAGATGGATTAATAATAGTATTTGGATATTTTTTATTTCTTATTGTCATTTAAACAAAGAAATTTTACCTAATATTTTTAGTTTGTTTACAAATATGTCTTATACAATAGTTAACAATTATTATGAGATTCATGATGGATTAATTACGGTGAAGAGTCGTATAATATGAATATTTGCCCAATGTTTAAAAATTGTTTAGAGTTATATGGTGTAAAAAAACTTTTTGACTTAACAGATTTGTACTGCGATGTATGTATGCATGTTATAAACACAGTGAATGTATGTAAAAACACTTCTAAAACGTTTCTAAATTTTTTTAAACTATAGCTTCGTACCATAGTTTACTTGAAAAATTCTTTATCGGTTGCAAATTAAAGACCGATGGTCCTATCAATAACGTACACTATTGAAAATTAGCGTCGTGGCTTCAGGCACGAGCATACCCTAGTGTGTGTGTGTGTGTGTGTGTGTGTGTGTGTGTGTGTGTGTGTGTGTGTGTGTGTAGCAACAGAGAAGTATAAACGGGTCAGAGCTCGAGGTGTAAAAAATGTTTACCAAGTGTGTTAACCGTGAATAAAAAATATAAATACACTATTTCATAATTAAAGTGGAGTCGCACTCTCGTGAAGCCCCTAACTCACCTCTCATTCTACAGCACGCACCTAGGCGTGTCCTGGAACCTTAATTAAGTTACCCTACCCATATAAGGACAACCTACCTTACAATAGGCACGACCCATACTAGCATGACCTGCCATCCTAACATAACCCAAGAATCCTTTCCATTCATAATCCCACCAAAATATATATACACATATATTCCTTACAAGGCTCTAGTGGTTCTAATTTATCAACTTAAACTAGTTATAAGTCTTAATACATCCCACATTAATATTAAGATTCAATATAAGAGTTTATTCTTTAAACAACATACATACAAATACTAAGGATAAAACTTCTCTCTACTCTCAACATTGCACTGCGTTTCGTGCGTGGGGCGTCTCGCAAAGTGAAATCCAAACAAGGAACCCCCCGATACACTACTCCTTAACAATGTTGATCGTAGGGATCCATCATGTCATATCCATGTATCATACTACTGTAACTACTTAAATAATGAGTATATATCTAAGAACATAAACAAAATCTCTATCTAATCTCCTTGAGGTCGATATAACCGCAGTTGTCTCTAAGTACGATCTTTCGACCCTAATAAACTAGTACACCAAATCACCCAAGATGTACATAATTGAAACTCCATATCCTCTTCACCTATAGGATAAATAAAATATATATTTACTCTAAATATATTATGCATTCATTAATTCATTCATTCATTCCTATAACCACGTATGCATAACACACATAATGTACACTTTGTATTACACATAACATAAACGGTTATAGGATACCAAAATACTGCACCATGTTATCATCTTCCGGGAATTACTTACTTTCTCCCGAGGTCACCACCTATCGGACTATTATCACACTGCCATGGCGATAAAATCAATCATAATGTATGGGAAGCGATCATAGTTCCTAACCGACAAGTGAGAACGACTCATACCCAAGACTTCTCACCCCCAAAAATATAAAATCACACAAATAATAATGGACGACTATGACCCGGGGAATATCCACACCCTTCTCCTCAAGCCTGGGGCTCACCCTCATCGCGCAACTTCCCATGATAGCATGTGTCGGGTATGCTCACACATTAAGTCTATATATCATTCACACTATATATATACATCCATATGATCACATCATATAATCAAACCATCACACACGGTATAGATATTCACACCATATGTACACACATATATACATATCTACACATATATATATATCCACATATAAACATATATACACACTATCTCTCGTCCATGTGTATGATATTCATAAACTCGTCTATACGTGTACATAGTCATCATTATACTAGCCGTCACTCCAAGCATATTAAATTAATTAGTTATATAAATACGATCCCTCACTTGAAGCATATTCATCAATTACCCCTATGATATGAATAGTCTTCCAATACATATAATAATGAGGTTACTAACTCCCAAGTTTAACATATATAACAATCACTATACATTCCATCTATATTCGAATACACTTCGATATATCTAATAATAACCCCGACTATAGGTGTTCACATAACCAACAGTCTACAAACCTCAAGCTCAATCCTAAATTCATTCCATGATCCCATACACTATTGGAATCCCCATTGTTAAACACACACAGATATATAACAACTATCCCGACTAGATTTATAACACACCCTATTCTAGTTGATAGTATGATCCAATCACTCTCAATTCCGCCTACGGTTCAATTGCTCATATGAACCCTTAACATTACCACGTTTACGATTTATTCCTTGAGTTTATCATCACCAAGGATATGCGACCTATAACTCTCATTGGTCCCCAAATCATATCTTAAATAAAATCCTATCACTATAAGGATTCGACACAAATCTCGGCCTACAATTTCACGCCATATCCTTACCACTCTCCCAAGGAGCCCTAAACCTTAAATCATATCTAAAATCACTTATGACTTCTAAATAGAACTTACATCCTCAATGAGATTCCCCACTTTACCTCGAAATATCTATTATTAATACGCACATAAATAAAAAGGGACTATCTCTATACTTGTAAACTATTTCATTATATCCCACTACCATCATATTAATAAAATCCGCCTATCATTCAATCCCACAATCATTTCCTTACTAAAAGAGGCATCATACCCTCATAATCCATTTCTAACATAAGTTCAAGATCCCCTAGTCATCCTAAGGCACAAATCCCTTAATATTATATCATAACCCTCCATAAAACACTCACTAAAAAGGTCACAAAATTTTAAACCCAAAAGAAAAGGGGTAAAAGAAAATCGCATTCTTGGGCTAAAAATAGGGGACCGGTCGACCGCGGGTCTAAATTTTGCCCTACGAAGAATGCAGTAGGCTTTTCCCTTGAGGCGAGGTCGAATGATCCCCTGGGCGCGATCGACCGGCCATACCAGATGGCTTGGCCCTTTTTCCATTTTTGGATGAACCCTAATTCTCCAAAAACCCAAATTTATCAACTTTCAACTATTTATATTCCACCCCGATTAGGTTTCTAACATAAAAAATCATATAGAAATCAACCCCACTCATTATACAACCTCAAATCCAAGCATAAACATCAAATGGAAGATAAAATACCCAAAACTAGTTTTTGACATTAATACCCAAAATCCAATTCTTTGATCCACAAATTTTGAAATGAAATACACAAATGAAATATTTAGCAATATTAAACACTTGCCTCGAAATTATAGAGGTTGAATCATCACCGAAATCGCGTACGAGTCGGAGCCTCCAAGATTTCTTCTCTATCTTTCTTCCTTTCTTCTTTTTCTCTCTCTTTCTCTCTCTTTTTCTAGGGCTTCTCTATCTTTCTCTCGAAATCTCAAGAATGAGATTTTAATCTCCCAAAGACGTTATTGTAACAACCCTCACTTTTGAGAGCTTATTTTATATTTATTTACTATATGTAGTAATTAATTATAAAATGATGGATGTTGAGTAAATATTAATTTAAAATGAAAAAGGTTAATATTTACTGAAATGTTTTATGATTACCTGATGAGTAGGTAAAAATATCCATGTTGTGATTTATAGTGTCATAAGATTTAAAATGACATTTTGTTTGATATGAAACTGGAACTTAAAATGAGTTATAAAATTTCCAAATGATAATTTGGAGGGTGTAGTTAGTCCCGGTAGGTGCGAGACAGTCAAAATAAGTGCTATATTGCATTTTGGTATTTCGGGCACTTTTGACTGGTTATAGCTTAAATGTGTAGTTGCGTATCATTTTATCGCGTATTAGTCATTAAAGTTGGCATTTTATACTCATGGCCCGATTTAGTCTTTCTAGCCTTATTATTTTCCCCACATTTCTCTTAAGATAAATTGTTAGCCCTAGAGAGAGAAGAGAGAGCTTGGAGAAAAAGAGAGATTTGGAGATTGGAGCTTGGATTATTGTCTACACCAAATTGAATCTGAATCTGCAGGATCAAGGCAAGTAAACTACTTGCTATTATGTGATTTAAGGAGAATAATTAGTTTTGATAGTTATTGAATTGTTATGGTTTAACATTTTAGGGTTTTGTTGGATTTATGGGTATTAACCCTTGGAAATTGATTTGGATGATAAATAATGTTAATGTTGGTAGTTAGAGGTATTTTTGGCGTAGTAATTGCAGCATATGATCTTGGTTGGGTTGGTTTTGAGTTTGGGAGAAAATTTGGAGTTCAAGACTCCATAGCCATTCTTGGAATTTTCGCAGGGGCAAATCGATTCGGCCCCTAGGGCGAATCGATTCGCATAGAAGTAGTTTCCCAGGTCTGTGTACCCGAATCGATTCGGGTTAAGGCCGAATCGATTCGGCTTTTGCATAAACTTAAAATTTTCTTCCGAACCGATTCGCTTTTAGAGCGAATTGATTCGCTGGGGCGAATCCATTCGGCCCTTAGGGCGAATCGATTCGGTTCGTGCAGTTTTGAGTTATTTTCTTGTTAAATTTTTTCTCATTTTCTTTAGGCTTAGGACCTAGGAACCTTCTTGAATGAAGTAAACTTAGAGTCCTAGAATAGTAGTTGAGTTTGGTCGCTACCCTAGACTAGAATTGGGTCATCTGGGGTGTATTTTGGGGGTGTTTAAAGTAATGCTAAGGCATTACTTCTTTTATTGAAATTTTTAGAAGTTAGGAAGTTAAATGCCCATGCTTGGAGACTTAGGGGATTATCGGAATCCTATGAACTTTGGGAATTGTAGGATCATAATGTCTATTTGGAGACTAAGCCGGGACTTGTAATTTGAGGAATATCAATGACAATATTCGATGGGAATAGGTTCGCATAAAATGAACCCAAATTGTTTAAAGATGATAGGTTCAACTAAAATAAACCCAAACTGTGTTAAAGATGATTGGTTCAAATAAAATGAACCCAGTTGTTAATAATGATAGGTTCAAATAAAAAGAACCAAACACATGGATAATGGAAATGGAAATTTGGAAAATGGAAATTGAAAATGAAAATGAGATTTAAAATGGTAAATGTTTATTTACTTAAACACACCTCTCTAAATGACATCATAAGGGAAGTTCGCGCGCTTGGTGATGCCCCCTGGCTAATGAATGCGGGGTGGATATACTCCTAGGCCATATGCGGGGTTTTTATATGTTTTCTGCGCTGGTGAGGGGATTTTGGGTGTGGTCCTGACTCTCCCGCATGCATATGGTCGCTTCCCGACGTTGCGTTATGATCCCAGGCTGCCTTGTTTGATAGGCCCCTGGAAGATGATGGTCATTTAGGGGCGCGCCCAGTGGGGAAACTCGAAGGGGCGGTCTTAGAATCGTTATAAGTATAAGAATATAACTTTTCTGCATCGAGTGGGGCTTGATGGATATATGCCATAAAGAGCATGGATACGTGCCATAAAGAGCACGTGATTGAGATTTATGTGCCATAAATAGCACTTGATACTAATGGTATTCCTATTAAGGAATGGAAAGATAATTAACTATGGAAGTTAATAAATGAAGGGAAATTATATCTTCTTGATTAAACCAAATAAATGGTTTTATTCCTATTAAGGAATGTGAAGGGATATGGTAATTGGATTAATGAGCAAAGGTTTTAAATTAAAGTTATTTACTTTTAAATTCTCTTTTGAAATTGTGTTACATTTCATAATTAGTTAAAATATCTTAATTTGTAATTGTAGTTATTATCATCCTTGTCATTCATGCATAACTGTTCATACCTATCATGATTTTTATTTCTTCTGGTGATCATATAGAACCCGGCCCTGACCGGTTTATTTTCGTTGTTGTGTATATGATTGTATCCGCTCAGGTGCTCCACCACAAGGACGCCAGTTTTGATGTTTCCATTCCAGTTACTTTGACGGGCTGTAAGATTTTGTGGATATTACAGGACGTTGATTTAGACGCCTCCATTTTGGTATTCTAGATATGATCGGGTCTTTTTATCGGGCGTGTGGCCCAAACTTTTGTACTTGTTTAATGAATGTATTAAGTAAGATATTAAACTGTTGTACTGTGTTCTATGTAGCTGTGGACCGACAGCCTATTCGGTCCTTTTGTGTATATTCGTGTTAGATGTATTATATATATTCTTGTGGAATGGCACTTGCTTATCAGATTGGGTTGTTTAAATTTAATTGTGACAACCCGCATTCCGAAATAAGGGGTGGCCAGCCCGATACTCCGACATATACGAAAATCATGGATGGAAATCATTCTCAGCACCACCATTATAGTAAGAGTATACGGGAAAACCACCCATTAATTCAGAAAACGGGTTGCCAAAACAATTCATTTGATTTAAAATTTAAGTTAAGAAAACAAATTAAACAACCCATCCTAAAGAAAAGTAGTGGAATTCCGACGCATCATAAATATATATCATGCATCTAAGACGAACATATACAAGGGAAGGACCGAATATGCTGTCGGTCCACAGCTACACAAAAGTAATTATAACAGTTCATTAAGTTACGTAATACATTCATGAAACAATTACAAAGTTTGGGCCACTCGCCCGAATGACAGACCCGATCATAACTAGATATCAAAAATGATGGCGTCTAGCAAAAACATCCTGTAATATCCGCAATTTGTTACAGCTCCTTAAAAGAAAAAGACTAGGGATATCAACACGGGCGTCCTTGCGGAGGAGCACCTGGGCAGATAAAACAACATGCACAACATAGAAGAACGAACAGGTCAGGGCCCGGTTTTTATATAGTTCCCAGATGAACAAAAACATGCTAGATATGAACAGTTAATCATGGTGATGAGCATCAAATATCTAATAACCTAACCATGAATCATAAATGAGACAATTAAAAATGACATGCCTACAGATAAAATTATGCAAGAGAATCAAATTATGTTTTATTAAATTAGAAGCTTCTATCCACACTTTCCACTTAAATCCAGTTTTAAATTCCTTAACAGGAATGTAATATCATCAGTTTTCTTGTTTCCTTCCAATTCTTATTCCTTAGCAGGAATATAATTATCATTATACATTTTAGTGGAAAATGTGTGTCTCTCAAGTCCCACTTGAGTTTAGAAAAGTTATATTCTTATACATATAACGATTCTAAGACCGCCCCTCCGAGTTTCCCCACTGGGCGCGCCCCTAAATGACTATCATCCTCCAGGGGCCTATCAAACAAGGCAGCCTGGGTACCTAACGCACGTCAAAAAGTGGCCATATGCCTGCGAGTGAGTCATAACCACACCCGGAATTACCTCACTAGCGCAGAAAAATACATATAATAAACCCGCATATGGCCGAGGACTATAGTCTCCCTGCATTCACTAGTCAGGGGACATCACCTCATGCGCGACCTTCCCTTATGATAGCAATTAGAGAGGTGTGTATAAGTAAATTATCATTTACTATAAAAATCATACTTTTCATTTCCATTAACATTTACGTTTTTCATTTTTTCTGAAACCATGATCATAGGATATTTCATTTATATTCATCTTAGGGTATGCCTCTAATAAGTCTCCAAGCATGGGCCTACGACCCCCATCCTTCTATTAGGATGCACAAAGAGAAGTGATGCCTAAACATCACTTTAGACACTCCTCCCCCCCCCCCCCCCTCGGACTTAACCCCAAGCGAATCCCATTCAACACTAGGGTGCCAACCAACTCAACTAGGACTCTAAAAGCCAAGGTTTACTTCATTCAAGAAGAGTCCTAAGTCCCTATGAAAAGGAAAGAATTTAAAAACAAAAGTAGAAAGTTGGGAGAGAAAACAGGGGACCGGCCGACCGGTCCCAAAACCGCGGTCGATCGCGTCTCAAGTTTTAGCCTGTTAAGAAAAGCAGAAATCTCACTTCATATGAGCCGGTTGACCGGTAGAGGGACCGCGGTCGACCGCTCCCTTAAATATATGCCTTTGAAAGAAAGCAGTGTGCCCTCCCCCGAAGGCCCGATCGACCGGTCTGAGAACCGCGGTCGACCGGTCATTGCAGACCTAGACCTATTCTTCCCATTGTCCATCTAAACCCAAAATCAAATATTAACCAAAGCCAACCAACCTCATTTAATGATAATAATATATCATAAATGCTTCCAACAACCTTTTTCTACCTCAATACACAATCAAATTTCTTCCAAAGATATTAATACCCATGAATCCAACCAAAAACCATAACTACATTACACCAAAACTATTACATAACTACCCATACTAATTATCCATCTTAAACCATATAATAGCAAGTAGAAAACTTGCCTTGGGGCTTCAATTTCAGACTTGGATGAAGAAGAATGCAAGATCAAAACCACTAATCTTCAATCTCTCCCTTTCTCCACAAGTTTCTTCCACTTTCTCTCACTCACTCTAGGGCTAGAAAACACTTAGGGAAATAAGAGAAAATGAAAGGCTTAGGAAGACTAAAACGTGACCTTAAGTTAAAAGTCCCCAATCTTTAAATGTCAATACCGCAATAATATGATTTCTAATACGCAATATACCAAAACCAGTCAAAAGTGCCCAAAATTCTCAAAATACAATATGGCACACATTTTGACTGTCTAGCACCTCCCGGAACTAACTACACCCTCCAAATTATCATTTGGAAATTCTATAAGTCATTTTAAGTTCCGGCTTCATTTTAAACCAAATTTCCATTTTAATTCTCATGACAAAATAGAACACCACATGGTAATAACCACTTACACACATGGTAATTATGCAACTTTTTAGTAAATATTAACTTATTTCATTAAATTAATACTTGCTCCACAACCGGCATTTTATATGTATAATTACTCAACATGGTAAATAAGTATAAAATGGGCTCCCAAAAGCGAGGGTTGTTACATTAATTTTCTTAACTGGTTTTAAATTTCTAAACTTTTTGGCAACCCGTTTTCTGATTTATTGGGTGGTTTTCCCATATCCTCAGTTATTTTTGTTGATGCTGAGGATGATATCCATCCATGATTCCTGTTACGTTTGAGTATCGGGCTGGCCACCCCTTATCTCGGATCACGGGTTGTCGCGGATAATATCAGAGCATCAGGTTCTAGAGTCTTTAGGATCTATGTGGATTCGTCACGTTCTACCGTAGCGTTCTTTGATATAGAGCCTAATGTCAGGACTGTGTAGTTGTCTATGTTTGCGATCTTCTGCAAGATAGATAGTTTCAAATAGTATTTTAACTCTATTGTTTCTTCATCTCAAATGCCGCCTAAGAGAGGTCGCCCAGCGAGACGAAATAAGGTTATAGAAGAGTAGGTAGGTCCTTCACCACCGTCACAAGGGACCATTAATGCTGTTGATATAGCAAACATAGTAGCTCAAGCGATTAACGCCGCCATGACCGCAGTGGTCCAACAATTTTCCACAAGCTCAACAATGGGCTCACGATGTTCAAGCTCCTACGGGACTTACTCCGTGAGAAAGGGTTAGAGAGTCCTTTCTAAAGGGCAATCCCCCGGAATTCGAGGGAGGCATGAATGTTATAAAAGCCAATAAATGGAAAGAGGATAGGCAATGCCACCTTCGAATGATAGAATGTAGTGAGGAGAGAAGCAAGTCCTTGCCACTTTTAAGCTAGTTGGATCTGCATTATACTGGTGGGAGACAATGACCACACCAGAGCAGAAAGACACAATGACGATCACTGAGTTCTGGGCTTTGTTTGATCGTGAGTACTTTCTTCCCACAATTCAAAGGGAGATGAGAAAGAAGTTCCAGGGTGTTGTGCAAGGAGAGAGATCTATGGCGGAATATGTAGAGGAGTTTACACGGTTGGCGAGTTTTGTCCCGAATGAAGTGGCTCCGGAAGATAGGAAGATCTCAAAGTTTATGGGAGGTCTAAACTGGAAAATTCGGTAGCAATTACTGGGGGATCCATCTTTATGATCTTTTGGTGGAATTATGAATGTAGCATTGCTCCATTGCCAGGAGCATCGATTATATACGCAGAGTAGCAAGAAAGTTACCGTAGTGGGGCAAGAAGGAAAGCTTGGAGAACAAGGGATTGGGGGGGGAGCATTTCCCTCATCCCGATCGTCTGGTAGTAAGCAGAAAGAGAGGGACCCTCAGCAAGGAGGTTCGTCTAAGAGACAACGCTTCGGAGGGTTTATTGCGAGTGGCAATAACATTAGGCACAGTAAAGGTGCTTTGCGATATGTAGGTCGGGGTGGTCATGGAAGAAAAGGCCATCTAGGCCAAGGCACTTCCCAGTTTAGAAATAACGGGGGTCAAGGTCGAGTGGATATGAAGGGACGGTGCTTCCTATGTGGGGAGGCAGGTCACTTAGATGGAGTGTCCTAGATTGATTGGGAGAGTTTATCAAATTCAGGAGGCTATACTTCCTCCAGCTTCGTTAGCACCGCCCGCTATTAAAGGTAAGTTTTTATTTCGGAGGTACTTGAGTTATGTATTATTCGATGCGGGTGTTACGCGCTCATTTATTTTATGAGATATTCTCAGACTACAGGTTTGATAAGATCTGCTGAGAGTATTTTTACTAGCGTTGAGTTTTCTACGAGTGATGGTTCGCTCAATTCCTTTTTTGTAAACATATAGGGATTTCTTGTTGTACTTTATGCTTTGAGGCCGATTTACTCGTCCTTGACATGGTCGGGTATGATGTGATTGGTATGCCTTATCTCCACGACCGACAAAGTTGAGTAGTAATGCATAGGAGGGGTTCCTTGTTTGGATACCGCTTTTGCGGGACGCTCCATGCGTGAACCTCAACGACGTTGGAAGTGGAGAGATGTTGTTCTTTCTTCTTTTAGTTAATTCCTTTTTATTTTATTTTATTTTATTTTTGTTGGTTAAGAGATGGGTGGAATGGTTTAGCTGAGAATCACGTAGAAGAGTGATTAATGGCTATTAAAGTGCGAAATAGAAGCACTGTATATAGTTCTCTCCTCTGAACGATGCGAGGGAGACTGGGATGCGAAGTCGAATTAAGATTTCAAGTTATGCCTTGATAAGAAGGCTATTTAAAAAGGTATATATATGTTATGGGGTATATAATTATAAGGCTTTATGAAAAGTGAATGTTTGATTTTTTAAATCTTCAGTTAGTTAAATGGTAATGTATATAAGTAGAATCTTTTCGGTCCCGAACATGTGTCTTAGACCTGTATATCTTGATGATCGACAACGCGAGGTAGTAGTGTAACGGGAGGGTTCCTTATTTGGATTTCGCTTCGGCGAGACGTCCCACGCACGAAACCTAGCAAATGTCGGGAGTTGAGAAAGGTCTTGGGCATTAGGGATATACTTAGTATTATGTGTATACGACTTAGATAAGATATAGGTAGGTAGACCTTAGGATTGTTTGGACATAAGGCCTTTATTTTATGTGACGTTAGTTTAGGAGGGCTGTCGGGAGTTGACCACGAACAGATTGTGTGTTAACTCTAAGAGGGATTGGTTCCCTAGTAATGAGAAGTGGGAGATTTTGAGAGGTTTGGTAGATAAAGCCGAAGGAGATGAGGCCTCTCGTAGTTAGAATGTTACGTTGGCAACTCAGCTTTCGAAAAGAAAAGGGTGAATTGATTCTCACTCCTGAGCTCATGTTGTAAGCTCGAGGGTGAATTCCGTTAACAAGTCTCTGCCAGAATGGGAAGTAATAATACTGAAGCATTGACCTATTGTTTATGCGCCTCATAAGTTTAAACTTGTGGGAAGTATTATCCCATGTTTGAATTAAAATTCATCGTGGGGGTGATCGTTGTATAGGAAAGGGAAGTACTACTTCCTAGGAAGAATTTAATCCTTCGTGCGAGCAACATTTTTGTTACAAGATGTCGTAAGAGAGACAAGGGTGGTTAAAGCCACCTACACAAGCTGTTGATTGAGGGAACAGTATCCTGCTCTATTGACTCTGAGGGCGGGGTGTGTTTCCACAGGAGATTTTTGTCCCAGATGAGAAGAACTTAAGAAGGGTAGATATAGAGGAATATCATGGTTCTAAGTTTGCGGTGCATCCGAGTAACGACAAAATGTGTTAAGATATGCACCGCCAGTAGTAGTGGTCGGGCATGGAAAGGTTGTTGGACTGCATGGGGTGCCCTTGATTATAGTTCCGACTGAAATAGGATTTTCATTTCTCACTTTTGGCAAGTTTCCAAAAAGCCGTGGGAATCAAATTGTGGTTAATCACTTCCTATCATCCTCAAACAGATGGCTAGACCGAAAAGGGTAAACCACATGTTGGAGGATATGCTCCTTATGTGCGTGCTTGACTTCAAGAGTAGTCAGGAACAGTGTCTCCCACTAGTTGAATTCGCTTATTATAATTTGTATCGATTCACTATTGGGATGGCTCTTTATAAAGCCTTGTATAGTAGGCCTTATGGACCTCCCGCTTGTTGGTTAAAGGTGGGAGATAATAAGTCTCTCGGACCTGGAATGATCCGGGATACTTTTTCGAAAATCAAACCCATTCAGAATCGCATTCAGATAACCGAAGATCGACAAAAGAGCTATGTCGATGCGGGGAGAAGGCATGTGGAGTTTGAGGTCGATGGACCAAGTGTTGGTGCGAGTATCGCCTATGAAGGGCATTAAGCATTTTGAGTAGAAGGAAAACTTGCACCACGTTATGTTGGACCTTTCCTATAAATGTTAAGGTGGGTCCGGTAGCCTATTAACTTGCTTTAACGAACCATTTGTGGCAAGTTCATGATGTGTTCCATATCTCCTCTGTAATGAAGTACAAGAGATGTGATGGTGCCCTTTGGCACATCCCGTTTGAAGATATTGAATTATAACCAGAGGTTCCTTATGAGATGTAGTCGGTTGCTATTTTAGAGCGTGGAGAGCGACGATTGAGATCGTGGGTAGTACCTTTGGTTATGGTGCAATGTAGTCACCATAGTGTCGAGGAATCGACATGGGATCGCGAGGATGACATGCAGGAAAGGTATCCACATTTCTTCTTGTGAGGTATGCCTGAATTTTGGGGGCAAAAATCCCTCATAAGCGGGGGAGTATGTAACAATCCTCAGTTTTGAGAGCCTATTTTATATTTATTTACTATATGTAGTAATTAATTATAAAATGATGGATGTTGAGTAAATATTAATTTAAAATGAAAAAGGTTAATATTTACTGAAATGTTGTATGATTACCTGATGAGTAGGTAAAAATATCCATGTTGTGATTTATAGTGTCATAAGATTCAAAATGACATTTTGGTTTGATATGAAACCGGAACTTAAAATGAGTTATAAAATTTCCAAATGATAATTTGGAGGGTGTAGTTAGTCCCGGTAGGTGCGAGACAGTCAAAATAAGTTCTATATTGCATTTTGGTATTTCGGGCACTTTTGACTGGTTATAGCTTAAATGTGTAGTTGCGTATCATTTTATCGCGTATTAGTCATTAAAGTTGGCATTTTAGACTCATGGCCCGATTTAGTCTTTCTAGCCTTATTATTTTCCCCACATTTCTCTTAAGATAAATTGTTAGCCCTAGAGAGAGAAGAGAGAGCTTGGAGAAAAAGAGAGATTTGGAGATTGGAGCTTGGATTATTGTCTACACCAAATTGAATCTGAATCTGCAGGATCAAGGCAAGTAAACTACTTGCTATTATGTGATTTAAGGAGAATAATTAGTTTTGATAGTTATTGAATTGTTATGGTTTAACATTTTAGGGTTTTGTTGGATTTATGGGTATTAACCCTTGGAAATTGATTTGGATGATAAATAATGTTAATGTTGGTAGTTAGAGGTATTTTTGGCGTAGTAATTGCAGCATATGATCTTGGTTGGGTTGGTTTTGAGTTTGGGAGAAAATTTGGAGTTCAAGACTCCATAGCCATTCTTGGAATTTTCGCAGGGGCAAATCGATTCGGCCCCTAGGGTGAATCGATTCGCATAGAAGTAGTTTCCCAGGTCTGTGTACCCGAATCGATTCGGGTTAAGGCCGAATCGATTCGGCTTTTGCATAAACTTAAAATTTTCTTCCGAACCGATTCGCTTTTAGAGCGAATTGATTCGCTGGGGCGAATCCATTCGGCCCTTAGGGCGAATCGATTCGGTTCGTGCAGTTTTGAGTTATTTTCTTGTTAAATTTTTTCTCATTTTCTTTAGGCTTAGGACCTAGGAACCTTCTTGAATGAAGTAAACTTAGAGTCCTAGAATAGTAGTTGAGTTTGGTCGCTACCCTAGACTAGAATTGGGTCATCTGGGGTGTATTTTGGGGGTGTTTAAAGTAATGCTAAGGCATTACTTCTTTTATTGAAATTTTTAGAAGTTAGGAAGTTAAATGCCCATGCTTGGAGACTTAGGGGCTTATCGGAATCCTATGAACTTTGGGAATTGTAGGATCATAATGTCTATTTGGAGACTAAGCCGGGACTTGTAATTTGAGGAATATCAATGACAATATTCGATGGGAATAGGTTCGCATAAAATGAACCCAAATTGTTTAAAGATGATAGGTTCAACTAAAATAAACCCAAACTGTGTTAAAGATGATTGGTTCAAATAAAATGAACCCAGTTGTTAATAATGATAGGTTCAAATAAAAAGAACCAAACACATGGATAATGGAAATGGAAATTTGGAAAATGGAAATTGAAAATGAAAATGAGATTTAAAATGGTAAATGTTTATTTACTTAAACACACCTCTCTAAATGACATCATAAGGGAAGTTCGCGCGCTTGGTGATGCCCCCTGGCTAATGAATGCGGGGTGGATATACTCCTAGGCCATATGCGGGGTTTTTATATGTTTTCTGCGCTGGTGAGGGGATTTTGGGTGTGGTCCTGACTCTCCCGCATGCATATGGTCGCTTCCCGACGTTGCGTTATGATCCCAGGCTGCCTTGTTTGATAGGCCCCTGGAAGATGATGGTCATTTAGGGGCGCGCCCAGTGGGGAAACTCGAAGGGGCGGTCTTAGAATCGTTATAAGTATAAGAATATAACTTTTCTGCATCGAGTGGGGCTTGATGGATATATGCCATAAAGAGCATGGATACGTGCCATAAAGAGCACGTGATTGAGATTTATGTGCCATAAATAGCACTTGATACTAATGGTATTCCTATTAAGGAATGGAAAGATAATTAACTATGGAAGTTAATAAATGAAGGGAAATTATATCTTCTTGATTAAACCAAATAAATGGTTTTATTCCTATTAAGGAATGTGAAGGGATATGGTAATTGGATTAATGAGCAAAGGTTTTAAATTAAAGTTATTTACTTTTAAATTCTCTTTTGAAATTGTGTTACATTTCATAATTATTTAAAATATCTTAATTTGTATTTGTAGTTTAGCATGCTAGTTATCATACCATATTATCATCCTTGTCATTCATGCATAACTGTTCATACCTATCATGCTTTTTATTTCTTCTGGTGATCATATGAAACCCGGCCCTGACCGGTTTATTTTCCTTGCTGTGTATATGATTATATCCGCTCAGGTGCTCCACCACAAGGACGCATGTTTTGATGTTTCCATTCCAGTTACTTTGACGGGCTGTAAGATTTTGTGGATATTACAGGACGTTGTTTTAGACGCCTCCATTTTGGTATTCTAGATATGATCGGGTCTTTTCATCGGGTGTGTGGCCCAAACTTTTGTACTTGTTTAATGAATGTATTAAGTAAGTTATTAAACTGTTGTACTGTGTTCTATGTAGCTGTGGACCGATAGCCTATTCGGTCCTTTTGTGTATATTCGTGTTAGATGTATTATATATATTCTTGTGGAATTCCACATTGCTAATCAGATTGGGTTGTTTAAATTTAATTTTCTTAACTGGTTTTAAATTTCTAAACTTTTTGGCAACCCGTTTTTTGATTTATTGGGTGGTTTTCCCGTATCCTCAGTTTATTTTTGTTGATGCTGAGGATGATATCCATCCATGATTCCTGTTAAGTTTGAGTATCGGGCGAGCCACCTCTTATCTCGGATCGTGGGTTGTCACAGTTATAAGCCTAATTTCCCAAAACACCCAACTTAAGTTATAATACACACTTTAAATGACTAATTTACTCCAATTCGAGTCAAACTAACTTAAAAATATTCCAGACCCAAAATGAAACCCAAGGACAGTCATTTCGACTATCTCGACCTATCCGGAATCAATGGCGCACTCAGAATCATCATCCGAAATACTTTATACTATCCTCAATTTTTGGACCTCAATTACCAAATTTTAAAATTCTCCAATTTAAATAAATTTTATTTCTCCTGAAAATTTAATTTCTCAATCCCAAAGTCACGGGGTATTACACATGGGTTAACATCAAGGTGCACATTAAATTGGTAGTATTTGTGCGATTATGTTGTAAAGTATCAATTTATTGAGTGAAATTTGATGTTTCGTAATGAGACATGAATGAGATTCTAATACACAATACTAAGAAGTTGTCTGATTAAATTAGTTAAGAGTTTAAGATGGACTATACAACTTGGGTTAAGTATTAAGTGTTTTTATTTATGTAACAACCCTCGCTTTTGGGAGCCCATCTTATGCTTATTTACCTTGTTGAGTAATTATACATATAAAATGCCGGATGTGGAGTAAGTATTAATTTGATGAAATAAGTTAATATTTACAAAAAAAGTTGCATAATTACCATATGTGTAAGTGGTTATTACCATGTGGTGTTCTATTTTGTCATGAAGATTAAAATGGAAATTTGAATTAAAATGGGACCGAAACTTAAAAATGGCTTATAAAATTTCCAAATGATAATTTGGAGGGTGTAGTTAGTTCCGGGAGGTGCGAGACAGTCAAAATGTGGGCCATATTGTATTTTGAGATTTTGGGCACTTTTGACTGGTTTTGGCATATTGCGTATTAGAAATTAAATTATTGCGGTATTGACATTTAAGATTGGAGACTTTTAACTTAAGGCCGCGTTTTAGTTTTCCTAAGCCTTTCATTTTTCCCTTATTTTCCCTAAGTGTTTTCTAGCCCTAAGTGAGAGAGAGAGTGGAAGAAACTTGTGGAGAAAGGGAGATATTGAAGATTTGAGGATTGATCTTGCATTCTTCTTCATCCAAGTCTGAAATTGAAGCCCCAAGGCAAGTTTTCTACTTGCTATTATATGGTTTAAGAAGGATAATTAGTATGGATAGTTATGTAATAGTTTTGATGTAATGTAGTTATGGTTTTTGGTTGGATTTAAGGGTATTAACATCTTTGGAAGAGATTGATTGTGTATTGAGGTAGAAAAATGTTGATGGAAGCATTTATGATCTATTAGTATCATTAAATGAGGATTGGTTGGATTTGGTTGATAGTTGGTTTTGGGTTTGTATGAAAAAATTAGGAAAAATAGGTCTAGGTCTGCAATGACCGGTCGACCGCGGTTCTCAGACCGGTCGATCGGGCCTTCGGAAGAGGGCACACTGCTTTCTTTCAAAGGAATATGTTTAAGGGCGCGGTCGACCGCGGTCCCCCTACCGGTCGATCGGCTCGTCCGAAGTGAACTTTCTGCTTTTCTTAATAAGCTAAAACTTGAGACGCAGTCGACCGTGGTCTTGGGACCGGTCGACCAGTCCCCTGTTTTCTCTCCCAACTTTCTACTTTTGTTTTTAAATTCTTTTCTTCTTGTAGGGACTTAGGACTCTTCTTGAATGAAGTAAACCTTGTCTTTTAGAGTCCTAGTTGAGTCGGTTGGCACCCTAGTGTTGAATGGGTTTCACTTGGGGTTAAGTCCGGGGGAGGGGTTGTCCTAAGTGACGTTGAGGCATCACTTCTCTATGTGCATCCTAATAAAAGGGGATGGGGGTTGTAAGCCCATGCTTGGAGACTTTAGGGGCTTGAATTGAGGTATATAAGACCTTAAGTCTTTGGAAATTTTGATCCCTTAGAGAACGATTCGAGGTATACATTATGATGTATATAAATGAAATACTCGGTAATTATGGTTTCTAAAATAATGAAACACACTTATGAAAATAAAAAAGAGAAAAGTGACTTTTTAGTAAATGATAATTTACTTAAACACACCTCTCTAAATGCTATCATAAGGGAAGCTTGCGCATGAGGTGATGTCCCCTGACTAGTGAATGCAGGGAGACTATAGTCCTCGGCCATATGCGGGTTTATTATATGTATTTTTCTGCGCTAGTGAGGTAATTCCGGGTGTGGTTAGGACTCACTCGCAGGCTTATGGCTACTTCCCGACGTGCGTTAGGTACCCAGGCTGCCTTGTTTGATGGGCCCCTGGAAGATGATAGTCATTTAGGGGCACGCCCAGTGGGGAAACTCGGAGGGGCGGTCTTAGAATCGTTATATGTATAAGAATATAACTTTTCTAAACTCAAGTGGGACTTGAGGGTTGCATATTTCCACTGAAATGTATAATGGTAATTACATTCCTGCTACGGAATAAGAATTTGAAAGAAACAAGAAAATGATGTTATTTTGTTCCTGTTAAGGAATTGAAACTGGATTAAAGTGGAAATAGAGAATAGAAGCTTTTAATTTAATAATGCATAATTTTATTCTCTTGCATAATTTTATCTGTAGGCACGTCATTTTAATTGTCTCATTTATGATTCATGTTTAGGTTGTTAGATATTTGATGCTCATCTTTCATGATTAACTGTTCATATCTAGCATGATTTTTGTTCATCTGGGAACTATATAAAAACCGGGCCCTGACCCCTTCGCTTTTCTATGTTGTGTATGTTGTTTTATCCGCCCAGGTGCTCCTCCGCAAGGACGCCCGTGTTGATATCCCAAATCCTTTGCTTTTAAGAAGCTGTAAGAAATTGCGGATATTATAGGATGTTTTGCTAGACGCCATCATTTTGATATCTAGTTATGATCGGGTCTGTCATTCGGGCGAGTAGCCCAAACCATGTAATTGTTTAATGAATGTAATACGTAACATATAACTGTTGTAATTCCTTTTGTGTAGTTGTGGACCGACAACATATTCGGTCCTCCCCTTGTATATATCTGTTTTAGATGTATGTTATAAATGTTGCTCCGGAATTCCACTGTTTCTAGAATGGGTTGTTTAAATTGTTTTCTTAACTTAAATTCTAAATCAAATAAATTGTTTTGACAAACCGTTTTCTGAATTAGTGGGTGGTTTTCCCGTATACCCTTACTATATCGGTGGTGCTGAGAATGATTTCCATCCAGGATTTTCGTATATGTCGGAGTATCGGGCTGGCCACCCCTTATTTCGGGATGCGGTTTATCACAGATGGTATCAGAGCACTGGGTTCTAGAGTACTAGGATCTATGTGAACTTGTCACGATCTACTGTTGCGTTCTTTGATATAGAGCCGAATGATAGGACTGCTTTGTTGCTTATTCTTGAAATCTTCTGTGAAATAGATTATTGTGAATAGTATTCTAACTCTATTGTTCCTTCATCTCAAATGCCGCCTAAGAGAGGTCGCCCTGCGAGACGCAATAGAGTTGTATATGAGGATGTTGGTCCTCTGTCGCCCCAAGGAACTTTTAATGTTGCGGATGTAGCTAACATTGTGGCCCATGCAGTCAATGCTGCCATGACCGCAGTAGCTCAACAGATGCCATAAGCTCAACAGAGGGCACAGGATGCTCAAGCACCTACGGGACCTTCTCCGTGGGAAAGAGTCAGGGAGTCCTTTCTAAAGGGCCATCCCCCTGAGTTTGATGGAGGTTTTGATGTTGTTCGAGCAAATCAATGGAAGAAGGATATGCAACGCCATTTACGAATGGTGGATTGTAGTGAGGAAAAGAAACAAGTCCTTGCTACTTTCAAGCTTGTTTGAGCTGCGTTACATTGGTGGGAGTCGATGACTACACCAGAACAAAGAGACACTATGTCGATCACTGATTTATGGGTCTTGTATGACCGAAAGTATTTTCCTCCCGCGATTCAAAGGGAGATGAGGAGGAGACTTCAGGATCTGGTTCAGGGAGAACGATCAGTTGCTGAATACGAGGAGGAGTTTACCCGGTTAGCAAGTTTTGTGCCGGAAGAGGTGACTCCGGAGGAAAGAAAAGTTTCCAAGTTCATGGGTGGTCTAAACTGGAGAATCCGACAGCATTTTCTGGGTAATCCAGCTTTAGAAACTTTTGGTGAGGTGATGAATGTTGCATTGCTCCATTGCCAGGAGCATCGGTTGTTCATACAGAATAGCAAGAAAGCTACAGGAATGGGGCAAGTAGGGAAGCCAGGAGTGAGTGGGAATGGAGGAGGATCTTTTCCTTCGTCCCAACCTACGAATACTAAGCAACGAGAAAGGGATCACCAGCAAGGGGACGGTTCGAAAAGATAACGCTTTGGCGGGTTGAATGTTAGTGGTAATGCTAATAGGCAAGGTCAGGGTGCTGCGCAACAGCAGGCGGGTCGGGGTGGTCATGGAGGTAGGGGCCATCCGGGCCAAGGTTTCGGGCAGTTCATAAATAACAGAGGTCGAGGCCAGGAAAATATGGTGGGGAAGTGTTTCCAATGTGGGGAAGCGGGACATTATAAGAAAGATTGTCCTCAAGTGATTGGGGGACAACCTCCTCGAGTTCCTCAGAAGCCTTATGTTCAGTTTCCACCACAGGCACCAAATCCAGTTGTCCCTCTCCAGCAGGGTCAACTACAGTATGGGAGAGTTTACCACATTCAGGATGCTATGCTTCCTCGTGTTCAGCCAGCGCCGCCAGCTATAGAGGGTAAGTTCCTTATTCAGGGGCACATGGGTCGCGTTTTGTTTGATACGGGTGCGACACATTCTTTTATTTCTAGAAGCTTTGCTCAGTCCACAGAGTTGATAAAATCTGCCGAAAGCACTTTTACTAGTGCTGAGTCTTCTATGGGTGACGGTTCTCTCATTTTCTTTGTTTGCAAACACATAGGGATCACTCTTGGAAATTTGTGTTTTGAGTCCGACTTACTCGTCCTAGACATGGTCGGGTATGATGTGATTTTGGGCATGGATTGGCTTGTTAAGTATCATGATATAGTTAATTATTACGGGAAGAGTATAGTCTTCGCCGTTCCGGGACAAGATATGTTCCTGGTGGTTATTCCTCGTTTAGAGGGAGGTACTGGTACTTATTTATATTGTATTGCAGAAGAGACTTCTCGGGATGTAGTTGTTCCCTTGGATTCTATTCCAGTGGTTCGAGATTTTGAGGACTTTTTTCGGGAGATACCAGGTTTGCCTCCTAGCCGAGAGATTGAGTTTTTGATTGACTTAGCGCCGGGAACTCGACCGATAGCGCGAACTCCTTATCGTATGGCTCCTGTGGAAATGAGGGAGCTAAGAGATCAAATTCAGCAGTTGTTGGAGCAGGGATTTATCAGGCGTTTTCTGAATTAATGGGTGGTTTTCCCGTATACTCTTACTATATCGGTGGTGCTGAGAATGATTTCCATCCAGGATTTCCGTATATGTCGGAGTATCGGGTTGGCCATCCCTTATTTCGAGATGCGGGTTGTCACAATTTACATTTGTACGAAACTTATTTAATTAGGTTAACTGAGGGAATTTGGGTTAGGCTGTTTAGTTGGTCACCTATAAGATCGCACCGCACAAACTAATGAGGGTGGAAAACGTCATGACAACAGACCAGGCTGCAAGAGTAGCAGTGCATGGGGGAGACACAACCGCGGTATTTTAATCTACAGTTGTAGTATCGAAATTCATGAGCATGGTTGAAGATTAGGTCGATCATAGAATAGGAAAATATTTCATCTTTTAATTTGTCAAATTGTAGTGTTATCAACTCCCTAATGGATGAAAATCAATTATCTTACAACTTAGGTTAGTATTTTCGGCCAGCCCATTTTTTAAAAATGTTGAACCCCTTTGTTTTGAGAGACACACTCTCTCCCTAACAAAAAAGAACACCACAAAACTTTTTTATAATAAAGAAATAAATAAACATTTTACCACAGTCTCCAAAATTTATAACGGATTTTATCATCATCTTTATGCCCAACACCACACTACCCTTGGATGTATTGGTTCTATAATTTTGGAAGTTTGAGTTGTACTTTTATTGAGTTTTAATGAAAAATTAGAAGGATGTATTGGGATATTTGAATGTCTAAGAATTTATGGAGTTGAAAGTGGATATTCACGGAATTTAAAAGGGAATTTTTTACAATGGTCATCATGAAAATTCTGGAGGTCATGATGACCCCTTTAATATAACCTTTGGAGGTGGGTGTTGCCTACTTCTTAACTATCATTCCACCTTTTGGGGTCTCTTATGAGGTTGGGGTTTTATGTGTTAAAATATTCAGAAATTTTTATATGCATGTTGGTATGTATTGATGTATGCAATTGCATAAGAATATTACATAAACATGTTACCATTGTGTTAATATTAATGTTTCCATGGGAAATAAATGAAAATATAGGACTAAAGTATTCAAATAGTTTTCTTAATAATTTTATAATATTACAAATGATGTTTTACAAAAGTGATAAAAAAATCCAATTATTTCAAATGGAAATAAATTATTTCCTGAAGAAAAATAATAAGTCAAAAGGTTAATATTTTATATGTAAAATGTCAATATAAGTCACTTATTATCACAATCGTCTAATTGCAAACATTCCTAAGGAGTATAAACTGGAATATCCTAAATGTGGGTTCAGATGGTAAACCTTTTAATAGTTGATGTTTAAGTCAATGAAATTTTTGTAAGACTTGAAAATGGATTAGTTAACAAATTCAACTCTAATACGGATGAAGCTGTGACACTTACCCTAAACATGGTATTTTGATAAAATAGAGACTTTGTTACACATGGTTTTGAAATGAAAATAAATATGATGATAATTGTCTTCGCACGTAAAATGGAAGAATAACTTTACTTTGGTAAAACCAATATGTTGGCTAAACTTTGAAATTAAGTAATAAGGGCCAAAGTGTATAAGGTGTTCAAGCGTGTAACAAAGGTAACAAGGTGGTGTTTATATTGGATTTTGGCATTTGGGCTAGGTAAAATGTTTAAAGTAACATTAAGGAACTAAAAGGTTCATTTATGAAAGTAATGGACAGTGATAAGATGGGTATTGTTAATAAAAATGATGATTGGAATGTAAATAAACTGACTTAAGGTAAAGCGAAAGAGTTTTCAAAAAGGATTAAAAAAAAATTAAGGAGGCCTGGAGCCCTAGGATTCTTCTTTGACGTAGACCCAAAATTAATGCTATGGAAAGAAATGGTTGAGGCATTTATGGCTAACGGTGGACGCCTATAAATATAAATGGGTTATGGTTAGCTCTAGGATGCAAGAATTAACAAATAGAATTGATATATTACAAGAATATAAACGGTTAATAATTTTATCCATATGTGATATTTTGGGTTTAAATGAGATAATGAAAAAATGGGTAATCATGCAATTGAGATATTTGATAAACCCATAGTATAACAACTTAAAGAATATAATGAGTTAAGGTGGTAATGTCTTGGGAAATGTTCGGAAAAATTTCCAATTAAGTTAATTTGTTTGTATTGGCTTAATTTCGAACAAAATAATTTGAGCCATGGTTAGGGTTTTTATCGTTGATCTCGTAAGCCTATGACGTGTTTGAAGAATACTAGTTGTCAAGCTTCAAAGATTATTAATTCGTGTCATGTTTAGTTCCACATTTGTCTTTGTATTTCCTTGGAACTCGCAGGTATGGATATGATCCTTGGAAATTTAATTTTGGAAGATGTGTTTTCAAATAAAATGTTTGGAACTATTTTGAAATGTTTTTTTGGAGAAAAATATTTTTTGTTCAGTTCGTTTGAACAAGTTTGGGGATTCAGTTGAACGAGATGGAGGTTTCATTTGAACGAGGTGTGTTTATTGTTTGAACAAAATTATGTCTTCGTGAGAACATATTTCGAATGAACATCCAACGATGTTTCTCTGTCTAACAATGGCTTACCCATTAGATGCTTGTTCGAAGGTTGTTTAAACAAAATTGCTTGTTCGTTTGAATGAGATGAGAGTTTCATTCAAAATAATCTTTTTATTCAAACGAATCCCTTTCCTCGAACTTTGTGTTTTCTATAAATAGGCATGTTGGAATTAGATTTTCTAAGAACTTTTGGCAAAAAATTTTACCCATCCTTATACAAAAGTTCTAAAACCATAGTTTGGCCTAAGTCGTTTAAAGATCCAAGTTTCATTGTTCTTATTCTTTGAGATCATCACTGGTAGGCACTAAAATTTATTTCTTCCATCATATGGATATAGAAAAGGTTTTGTACCATGGACTCCTTGCTTTAGTTTTGCTATGTTGCGGTGAAGAAATGATGATTTTGTGTTTCGACTCTATAGATGCTTTATGAGCCTCATAGATGGTTACTGAGGTGTGTATGGACTCACACATTATGACAACTTGTATGGGTGGACATTTTATTACACTTTAGAGGAGAGGTCGAAGATAAATAAGAGCCATGGATTGCGAGGGTGATGAGTTATAGTGTAAGTTTATGGTCTGTCTTTTGTAAGCCCTTATTATCGTGATTTATTTTCCTGGGTCGTCCAAGGTTATTTCTATTGTGGGTTTTACTCGTACATCGTCATGTTGTACGTTTAGTTTACTTATTTTATCTACATATCACCTAGATGTATGTTTTTAGTTAAAAAGATAAAATTGGCTAAATCATTTTTCATAACAACTCGGTTTAAAATAGTGCATAAGTTTTTGATGGGTTAATATGTTTAAAGTTTAATTCATTAAATTAACAAAATTTAAATCTAGAATTTTTGTTTTTTGGACCACCCTCCTTATTTTCCTTTTCAAATTGGTATCAAGTCTACAGCACTAAGTTATTGTGTTTAAATTTAGTGTTTTAGGCATGAATTTTGGTGGTTTTGGTGGTCTTTCGGGACCTAAGGCTCTGATGTTTGATGGGTCAAACTATATTTATTGGAAAATGGGTATGAAATCTAACCTTAAAGCGATAGATGAGCAGGTATAGCAAGATGTACTTAATGGTTGGTCGCCACCTACTACCGTAATTATTGAAAATAATATTCCCAGACTTATAGAATCATGAAGTGAGGTTGAGCATAGGTTAGCAAAATATAACTCGCGTAGTTTAGATACTTTGTTTTGTTCTGTCACCCCAGAGGAGTCTTGCCATATTATGACTTATGAGACATCTAAAGAGGATTGGTACTTATCCAACTCACCAATGAAGGAACTAGTGTTCTTAAGGTTTCTAAACTCAAAAACCTCATCACGTGGTTTGAAACCATTAAGATTTTGTAGAGTGAGACCTTTGATGAGTTCTACGCTATATTGTCCGAGATAGTGAACTAGTCTTTTGAGTTAGGAGAGATAATACCTAAGAACCGAGTAGAATATCTTATTGTCTTTGCCTGAATGATTTAATTTAAGAGATAATTTTAAATTCCTTAGGTACTTTGGACTCTATGAAACTTAAAGAGCTTATAGGTGCCTACAAACTTATAATCTTGACACTTTTTTTCTCCAAAATGATTAACCAGGACAAGGGCATTACTTTGAATGCCCAAAAGGAGGAAACACCTATTTTGAACGATGAGTCTAATATCGAGTCCGAATATATGACCATGTTGGAAAAGATATTCAATAAATTTATCATGTTTAAAAAGCAATCAAAATATGCCAAAGGTTTGAGAAAAACATGTATAATAAGGTTGATCACTTCCCTAAAAATCATAATGATAAATTTAAGAGGGATGATTCAAAAAGATGTTTTGGTTGTTAGTGTTACAGGCATAGAGTACAGAGTGCCCCACTAAAAGAAGGAAGGAATGGAAGAAACCGAAGGTATACGATTCCACCCTTAGTGATAGTGTTTCGAAAGAGGGATAGGATTCCGCCATTGACCGAAACTACATCGAATTCATGGATAGCCATGTGATCCGTGAAGAAGAATCTTCTCATAAACATAATTTTAAGCCTGACACTTCTGAGATCATTGTTTGTGATTCCCAAGTGAGTGACGGTGAGGAGGATGAAGAAGAACAAAAGGGTGAAAAAAGGGAGGATGAGAGTGAGATCCAAGTTGCATTCTGTGAGTTGTATTCGTAAGCTATGTTAAAATAATGTGCCATAGGTAATGATGAGAGTGTTTTGATTGAGTATCATAGCGAACATAATAGAATTCTTTGAGATAAGCTAAAGTATATTGAGGGTTATAGAGATTGACTTCGAAGTTCGATGGTGGTTATAAAGAAAAATATTCTTGAGTTTGAAGAATCTAGGAATTTACTCGAGCCTAGGATTGTTGATCTTGAAGAGAAATTAAGAGACTCGAGTCATGTCAATTTTGATTTGTAATCTAGGCCAAAAAAGTTGGCTAAGATACTAAGCACTATCCAAATCACAGATGAAGAGTGTGGAATTGGCTTTGATATTCCAAATACTTACTCTAAACAAGCCAAGACCATACATTTGAAAGAGTCAACCGTTGATGGGAACAATAGAAAAGTCCAACCCTTAGGTAACACCCCTCGCCGTATGTACACATGAACACATTGGGGCAGGAAAGGCTGCCTTAGGTATTTTTTTTTTTATCTTGAAAAAAGTCCTATAAAATTTAAGACTAAAGTCACCATGGTTCCCAAAACCCTAGTGAGTCTTTTTACACCTATGTGGGTTAAGAAATTGAATTTAGAGGCTTGACATATTAGACTTGTTGATTCTCATTTCCTTGCACGTGATACTTCCAGTGTTGTATCTAATGGTTGATTGTGTTCTCATGTTTACATAGACTAGATTTTGTACTGTATGATATATATGTTTTCTACTTGTATGTTATTTGTGTCTTTTGTATTTTGATTTTTCATTTCTTAGGTCTTATCAAAAAATACAAAACGATTTTGGTTATCCTTTTAGTCATTTTTTTTTAAATTGGTATTTTTTGATTTTTTTTTATAAAAACTCAAAAATATATTTTTAGTTTTTGTGTACTTTATATTTAAACATTTTTTTGACATATTAGTGCATTTGAATCCCCTTCATTCCATGTTTTCTATGAGGCTAGGACATTTGAGTATGATTGTGAATACTTAGATTGTTCTTAATCCTTCTTGCATAGAGTTGTTTGACTTTGATTCTCTTAATGGATTCACTTTGTATAAGCCCCTGCATACACATGGACGAGCTCTTTTGAATTTTAATTTCACATATTATGTTTGATCGTTGTTAGATATTCTCCCATCAATCTTGTCATATGCATATTTTTTTTACTATGGAGTATTTGTGGAGGTAAGAACCGTTGTCCATGAGGATGTTGATTGTTATTAAAAATACGAGGGTATCATGGAAAGAGATACGAATGGAGAAAATGTCCTTTGTTACCCCACTGTTGGAAATATTCTAAAAGATTAGATGTAGAGAAAATAGAAAAATTGCAAAGGCCAACAAGTTTTTGATTTTTTTATTTTCAAAAGTGAAATCTTCAAAATAATGGAGTGAAAAAATATATTATATTTTTAACTTTTGAGGGTGTTATAGTTGAATATCAACAAATTTTCATAATGAATCCTAGTTATTCTTATCCTGTCATGACGCTATTTATTTGTAGAATCAATAATATTCTTGGCTTGTGTGTATTCTGCTGGATTATTCACAAAGTTCACTCTATCTTGTCACTTCATGCTAAATCTTAGTTTGATAATGTTTCGCTATCAAATAGAACTCCTTGCACATATTTGAATGTTTGGGTCATAATTATTTTATATCTAGTTCACACCCACTCATTCCATGCCACATGTTTAGACACATCAATACTAAGCTAGTATGTAAAGATTAAATGTTTTGTGTTAATTTTTGTAGTTGTTTATACCTATATATATGTGATGATGTCATTGAATTATTTTGCATATTTATATTAATGGTATCGATTTGTTTTGAGCCTTTGTATTTGCATTTAATCCATGATTGCCATATTCTTTATCTTTTGATTATATCTGGCATTCTATATGATCATATTTGTATCTTTTGTTGACTGTTTGCATTGATATTTCATGTCTTATTGTTTATTCAAGTTGGTATCTTATTAGCATGGATATTGATATTAGTTGATCATTGTTTGGATTATCTGTGCTTGTGTTTCCATGTTGTTCTTTTTTACACTTTACACCATTGCATGATATTATTCTTTCTTCATCACATGTTCTCACATTTAATGAGAGAAATGGTTTTTAGGAAGAAATAGTTTTATGCATGTGACACCCCGCCCAATTAAATATAGGGTGATCAGTCCTTTACCAATTTAAAACATGATATTCAGTTGGTTCATTCTTAGCATCACTGTCGAAAATAATTAAACCATATTAATCACCTATTATAAAATTAATCTAGTCGTCAAAAACATTTTTCTTCTTTAATAAAACCATTTAACTCCATAACAATCCAAGTGTAAATTATAAACCATCACCATACACAAGAATATAATAAGTACTCAAATACTGAAATAAATAAGACTGGGTAAAATTCTCAGTTCAAAACTCCAAACCATAAAATAAACTGAATACAATATCTCTGATGAATGACTAGAAGTGGGCGACACATGCCCTAGATAAGAAGTCTAGATGAATCAGAATGGAAAAGATAGATGCATCTACTGTAAGGACCTACAGCTTCCACACCAACTGTAGCACGTCTGACACTCCAATCTCTAATTCTGGTATCCCTGTGGCTGAGCACCTCATATATATATATATATATATATATATATATATACATATATATAGCAAAAGAGAGAAGAGATACAAGAAACGGGTCAGAGCCCGAGGTTTAAAAATGATTTAGCAAGTATTTAAAACTGGTTCTTAAAACAAGTCTTATACGCATGTTAGTTATCGAACTCTCACGTGAGTTTCTCACCTCTCATCTATGGTGCACGACTAACGTACATCTAATCTCCCCTAGATATACCACCCAGTCTAACTAGTCAGAAATCATACTAATACTAACTATGCTCACTAGTAGTATTCCCGTATCGCCCATACAATACACTTTCAAATAGTTTATCTCACATACTAAGTTTCATTATTCACCGTTCGAATGGTTAATATTTTATCCACTAAGATTATTTTATTTCTCATTTCCACTTTATCTACTAGTTTCACAAAGTAGAAAGTTCCCCAACTACACTTATATATATATATATATAGTCTCATCATCCTTATATATATACACTAATCCTGCACCCTTAGGTTAAGACCACTTGGCGCAATGTAATGATTATTATTATTACCAAGCTTACTAATTTCACATAGTAGAAATATTCACAAGTTCATATATATATATATATATATACTAATCCTGCACCCCCGGGCTACGACCCATTAGTGCACCTATCAAGAGAATCCTGCATCCCCGTATTAGCACCCATTAATGCACCTATCAATAATAATCCAGCACCCTCGGGTTATCACCCATTAGTGTGCCTAAAAATAATCATCCTTGTACCCCCAAGTTATCACCCATTAGTACACCTAATAATAATATCCTTGTACCCCCGGGTTATCACCCATTAGTACACCTAACAATAATATCCTTATACCCCCGGGTTATCACCCATTAGTACACGTAATCAATACCGTTCTTGAACGCCCGGGTTATCACCCATTAGCGCACCTAATAATAATATCCTTGTACCCCCGGGTTATCACCCAATAGTAAACTTAACAATAGAGTTTTTACACCCCCGAGTTATCACTCATTAGTACTCTTAACTATAAGATTCTTGCACCCCCCAGGTTACCACGCATTAGTGTTCTTAGCAATAATATCGCATAATAGGCATACACACGTCCTATAAAAATTTATAGGTATTTCCCCAACCTAAATATATACTTGTCATATGTATTTTAATCTTAACACTACGTATAGTATATATATTTAGATTACTATCTCTCTCGTAACCTCCAAGGTACATTCTCTTTACCAAATAATTAAAGTATTGATTTGCACATACTTTCCCGAAATTCTGTCTTATTTAAATTAACTATCTAGAAGTTTCTCTCACTCCAATAAATCGGTAAACTCAAAAATGGACTCTAAGAAATTACCAAAAATTCACTGCGTCGCTCGAACCAGAAGGGTTGTCGCTCGAACGATTGCCACGTGTTGTTCGAGCGACTTCGCGCGACATATAGGTCTCGCTCGGACGACTACGCTTGACATCGCGCGAGATGCACTATTTCATCTTCTTGCCAAGATTTCAGTCACAATCAAGCCATAACAGGTTATATAACATTCCTAACATCCTAGGATCATTGATTCGTCATCAATCATCAAAATTATATGAAATCCCCAAATTAATTCATATGAACCCTAGTTTCCAAATTTTCAATTAAAGAACCTAGTCAATCTAGATTCTATCATCAATATATAATTCAATTTCGTGATTAATCCTCTATATACATGAAGGAATTTCAACCACTAATTAACCCAGTCAACAATCATAACTTAAATTCTCAATTTTTACCCAATTAACATGTAAATCATGATTAATTTCACCTACTCTAATATGAGTATGATTATTGCTAAAATAAAGCAAGTAATAAACACTTGCCTCGAATACGATGGTATGATCTATTGGTGATGTTGGTATAGATGTGTTCCTCGTCTTTCGATCTATACGATGGTGGTGGTGGTTGTGCAAGGTGGTGCTAAGTGGTTCCCTTCCTTGGGACTTTGCTCTCCCTCACCCTCTGTGGCTCTCCCTTGATTTTTGTGTAACTTCACCCTAATGTAACTCCCATAGATGATATAATTATTCTCTAATTTTCGTCCATTTAATTTTTCCAAAAATCCAAATTACAAAACCACCCCTACGGGGTGCCGGTTTGGCCTAAAATCTCCCAGAGTCCAAATAAAATACCCGGGTAGTGTTTTCTGACTATTTCAACCCTTTCGGACTCAACGGCGTACTCAAAATGACCATACGAGTTAATAAAAATAAATTCTCTTTTTATTCCATTTAATTAGTCCCGACACGACTCACATGCTTGTCCCGACTTAATATACCAAACTGTCGTATTTCTCACTTTCGACAATTTATCAAATATCATAATTCCATATTACATATCACACAGTAATATTTAATAATTCACAATAATAAGTATGAACCCTTGGCATGCTAGTTAATAATTATTTTAAATTCGGATTAATTAATAATTAAGTTCTCACATTTTAATTCAATTAATCCATTAAAAATAATTAATCACATAATTATTTAAATCATTAAAATTACGGGGTGTTACAATGCATTCTTTCTTTGTCTATTCCTAAATAAAAAGGAGAAGAAATAGTATATTTTCTTTCATGACTAGGATATCTTTATCTTAGGAGGAGAGGTCTTACCTATGTTGAGATTATTTAAATATATGGAGAATTTTATTCTTCTACAAATTTTATACTTGTTATATTCTCTTTTCATTTGAAGGTGTGTTTAAGTGTATAGGTTTACAACATGCGACAAAGCTTACAAGTGTGCAAAGTTACTCAATGTACGATTCTTTCGAGCATCTGTACTTTTTCATTTGGCACTGGGATTGAGTCTTTTAGAGAGCTTAACGGCCCAAAAGATTTTTTGTTTTTGTTTTGTCTCGGAATATCCAAAGGGAGGGATTTTTAAGGATAAATTTTCAATTGAGCCAAATTATTTGTATTGGCTTAATTATGGACAAAACAATTAGCTTTTGTCTTATTGATCTCGTTAGCCTATAAAGTGTTTGAAGAAGATTAAAGGCCAAGCTGCAAAGATTGTTACACTTCGAGTCCTTTTTAGTGCCACGTTTATCTTCGCATTTTCACGGATCTCGCAGTTATGGATATACTCCTTGGAAATTTAATTTTGGGTGATGTATTTTTAAACAAAATGTTTTGAACTATTTTGAAAATATTTTTTAGAGAAAAATATTTTTTTATTAATTCATCCAAACGAGTTTGGGACTTTGTTTGAAGGATATGGAAGTTTCGTTCGAACGTGGTTTGTTTATCATTTGAACGAAATGATATCTTCATTATAGCGAAATTCAAAAGAATATCGAAGTGAGTTTCTCTGTCTAATAGTGGGTTGCCCATTAAAATCTCGTTCGAAGGTTATTTGAATGAAAGTGATTGTTCGTTCAAACGAGTGTAGAATTCATTTGAATGAGATGAGAGTTTCATCCAAACAAGCCCTTCTTTTCGTTCGAACCAACCTCATTGCCTAAAAAATTTTGTTTTTTATATGTAAGCATGCAGGCTTCAGATTTTCTAAGAACTTGTGGTGAATTTTTTTACCCATCCTTTAAAAAAGTTCTAAAACCCTAGTTTTACCCAAATCATTTAAAGATAAAAGTTTCATTGTTCTTATGCTTGAGATCTTCGTTTGTGGGAACCAAATTTTATTTCTCTTACCATCTGGATATATAAAAGGTTTTGTGTAGTGGACTCTGAACTTGTTTGCTATGTTGAGATAAAAAATGGGCATTCTATCTTCCAACTTTGTAGATGGTTATTGATCCTCATTAGTGGATATTGAGGCGTCTGTGGACTCACGCATTATGGAATCTTGTTTGTGTGGACTCTTGAATTGCACTATGGAGGATAAGTCTGAGATAGAAGAGCGTCAAGACTTGCGAGAGTGACGAGTCATTATGTAAGTATACTAAATGTCTTTTGTAAAACCTTATGATAGTGAATTGTTTGGCTAGGCCATCCGAGGTATTTTCCATTGTGATTTTTCCTCATATATCGGCGCGTTGTATGATTTTTTTGCCTATTTTATATTCTTATCACCTAGTCGTATGTTCTAGGTTAAAAAGATAAAATTGGGTAAATCGATTCTTCACAAAAAATCGATTTAAAACTAATGAAAAGTTTTCTTTAAGTTAATCATTTTAAACTTTTATTCATTAAATTTGAAAAAATTTAAAATATTTTTTTTTTGTTGTTTAGACCATCCCACCTGTTTCCCTTTTCAATAATATTAAGGGATAAAAAACATAAATCAACAAAGACCGTAATTGGGCATTTGAATAACCTATATAGGGTACAAGCACGAGTTGACATATAAGTTCAAAAAAGTATTTTCCATACACCGGGTGCGAGTGCTGGAATACTATATCTATATAATTTCATGAACATGGGAGTTTAAATGTGAAATTGATGCATTTAAAAGAAAACTCGTCTGATATAAAGGAAGAATAAATGAAAATGATTTATTGCATATTAATCTTGTGTATTGGCAGATTAAATGAATATTTTTGCAATAAAATTGTAATACATAAAATGTGAAGGTTAATGGCATTTGATATAAGTTAAAGTAAATGTTTTTGAATAAAACATATTTAATGCATACATTGTGTAGTATTGCATGTACATTTGAGTTAATCAATGATATAACATATGTTCTTTCTATCATTCGTTTCTATATTGTATTTTGTTGGGAACCTCACTCAGAATTTTCTTACCATTTTCCCTTTGTTAGGCATGTTAAGTGATGTTTTCTACATCGAGAGCAACTTGTAGGTAAGTTTACATACTATTTACGTTAATTGGTTTGGTTATTTGAATCACATGGCATTAACTAATGGGTTTCAAAGTTTCCATCACTATGTTTATATTCCTAAAAAATGGTATTGTGGGATTATTTGTTAAATCAAAATAAATAAATGGACTAGCAACATTATCTAGTTCATTTCACATCACTACACACTTAACCCATTTGGACCAGATCAAGTTGACCCATGTGTGACCCTTAAATCCGAGTCCGAGTGTTACAAATTCGAACTTTACAATAAATTTAAAATAACAAATTTTAATCTTCATTGCTTATTTCCATATGTTAACCATTGTTCTTGTGTCCTTAAAACACGACAAAATTCTTCTAGAATTTCTGGACTATATTGAATTTATTATGAATAAATGAGTATAAATATGTAACACAGGATGGGATATTATTAAGTATTTAATGATCTTATAAGTACCATTTATAGTGTAAAAATTTGATGAATTGTATATCATATCAAAGATATATTTTTATATTTTTAAAATATTATGCATTGTTTCACTCTCTATCCGACAAGGTCATCCCTTGTTTTGCAGGAATCCGCATATGGGAGATATCATTGATTATGGTACCTTCTTGATAAACTTATAATAAAGCCACAAAGATAATGATATTATAAATGAGTTTAAATATTTAAAAGTGGCTAATATGTTTTTATTATATTAAATGTTCATGTGAAAGATGGTAATAATGAAATATCAAAGAGGAAAGTGGATAAAATGCTTCTTTTTAATTTATACAATAATGAAGTATGTGGTTTTTAATTTATGTTAATAAGTAGATAGTTAATGGTACCTTTCATTTTTTTCGATAGTAGTTGAATGCGTTATTAAATGAATAATTGTTGAGACCTATTTTTTAGTAGATAGTCATTTACACTCCATTACTTATGTGGAGCATTGCTTATCCCAGTTATTAGTCGGATCGTTGTTTATTTCCCATTATTATTATATTCTTAAAGATTCTATGATTAAATCTTTGTTGCTATATAAATGTATCCATTATGGTATTTACCTCATTAAGTACTTCTGGATGGTTTATGTTATCCTATTTGGGATCATGTATCTAGTATTCTTATGGTGGGCCTGATCCATCATACCCCTAGACTAACATCTCAGGTTATGAGTCATATTCTAGGAGATTTTTGATCTTGGATTGTATGATTGCACATTTGGATACTCATATCATGTACATCATAGTTTTCCTTTCCATTTTGATGGGACTTTCATGATTCCACAGTTTATTTCGGATTGTTGGAAGTTATGCTTTATTGATGTTTTATATTGGTGGTTTGGTATTGTTGTACCTTATTATTAAAGGTTATTCATATTATCCGTAGTAATATTATAATTTTGGAAAATTACTTGGGCATTGATTACATCAATGCGCGATTCTTGAATGATTTGACCAATTGTTAATTGTGGTGGGTCCATAAAGTGAGAGATTTGAGATTCTATGAAATGTTTTTCATAAAGAGGGGAAAATGAAAAATAGTTAGTTATAAATACTTTAAACTTTCAATTTGTGAATTTATTAATTTAGATAATAAAAGAGAGATACATATTTAAATAAATAGAAGTTTTAGTAAAAAAATAGAGATTTAGGTAATTATTACGTAATTTATAAGTGTTGGGCCAATGGAAGATCCTTAAATAAGTCCCATTTTCAAAAATGGTTTAACAAGTGTAAAAACTAACAATTTTCAACTTTGATCGTGCATTTGTACTAACACAATCTTCACACAAGAGCCTTCAATGAAGTAAAAACTTGGTGAGAAAATGATAAAATCATTGTTGATGTAAAAAATTAGATTGCTCTAATTATTCAATCACAGATAAATAAATAAGACTAAAAAATTTTTAAGTGGTTCATCCTTATAAGAATGGCCTACGTCCACTGTTATGTTATTGTTGAGTGTTTGATAATTCTCGATTATAAGTTCTATCAAGAAATTCCAGTCCCCCTTGAATGAGGGTGATACAATGTATTTATAGCCTTGAGGCTATCATCTGAAAGGGTGATTCATTAACTGGTCTACATATGAAAGGGTAATACATTTAATGCCCTTGGGCGTGTGTGACAATGATAAACATTCAATGAATCAGTTGAACTGTTGGTTGTTTGGCAATTACTGTTGTGGTCGAGATGCAGCTCGGACCGCCTTAGTTGCTCGGGGTTCATGAGTTCCTCGGAGTACTGGAGTTCCTCGGATTAGTCTATTCCTCGGAGCGTATGAGTTCCTCTACCTTTTCCAATTTTCTGCTTCTTAGGTAATCATACCGTCTTCTACCTTTTCCAATTTTCTGCTTTCGAGTTTTCCATAGTCTTTCTTTCTCTTGTGCGTTCATCCTTGTTTTCGTTCGTTGTCAACAGATCTCCCTTCTTCCTGTAAGATCTTCTTCCTTCTCCTATTATTCACCATGGTTTATATTATTGAATCTATTGAGAAATTCCGTTCTGATTATTCCATTCCGTCTTGGGTAACTTTGGAGGATCTTTCTGAACCTCAAAATTACTTTCGTTTGGCTGAGGGACATTGGTTCCCCAGCCTTTTTATTGCTGAATGTGGATTTTCCTTTCCACCAAATCCTTTATGCTTAGAATTCTGTCAATACTTCGATGTTGTTCCTGCAAAAATATCCCCCAACACATGGAGAATAGTTAATGGGGTGTATAGGTTAAATCAAACTCATGGAACTCGTATAGGAATTCCTGAGATTATGTACTGCTATAGATGGGCAGTTCTAGATAATATTTATTATTTAAAAACCAGATTTTTGAATAGGGCTTTAGTAGTCAACCTCCCTGATGCCAACAGGGATTATTTTGAACATGGGGTAGTTTTTAAAAATTGGCAGCATGCCCCTTTGGTCGGAGATGAAGTGTATGAAGGTCCCAAATGCCCCCCATATGGCAATGGGATAGGTTATTTTCGTTTTATTTTATTTCTGAAATTATGATTTCATTATGTTTGAATAAATGCCTGATTGGCATTTCAATATATGTTTGTTTGCAGTTGATAGCAAGAGAAAAACTCCAAAAGAATCAGAAGTAAATATCAAGCATTTGAAACATATCTGGAATTTGCATCAGAAGGTTGCAGACGAGCACATCGGGTCTGCCTCATATTTGCTACAGTACAGGAGCTATACGTCATCCTTCACTGCTCGTCCTGTGGTCAGCACCAGTGATCCAGTGCAAATTCCTGAGCATTCTGATCCAGAATCTCACATTCCTTTGAGCCAGAAAATGGGCAAGAGAAGAGTTCCAGCTCTTTTTGAAGAGACTACCTCTGCTGGAGAGGGTAAAAGAAACAAGGCTGATGTCCCAAAGGGGACAAAGAAAGTGGATGCTGCCCCTTATGTTGCTCCTCGGAAGGTTGTCGAGAAGCCCCCAATGGCTCCTGTGCAGAAGGATGCACCTGTGGAAGTAATCACCATTTCTCCAACCAAAAGTTCGTCTTTGGTTGAGACTGTTGAGGTGCCACCGAGGAGATTGAGGAAATCCTCCTCGGTCACCGTTCCCCAACTCCAAGTTAGTGGAGCTGGAGTTCCAACCATCATTCCCCCGAGTTCTACAATGAGCTCGATAAAATCCTTGACCGTTCCCGAGGTACAAGGTAATGAAGACAACCTTACTCGGGATATGGTTACTTCTTTGGCTGCTCGTCATCTTGCTTCAGTAAGTATCTCTACTCTGAACTTTTAATATTTTCCTTTGTTATTTCTCATATTTGTTTCTGATTTCGTTTTCCTTTTCTGATTACAGTTGACGAGTTGTTTCAATTTAATCCTTAAAAAGGATGAATCAATCAAAGCTTCTTGCTCCTCGTCCACGGTGGAGGGAGCACTGGAAGAAGCTACTAAATCTCTGAGGGATTCTCGTCAGAAGTATGACGAGGATAAGGTTGAATGGGAGAAGAAGTTAGCGGCGTCTGATGCAGAGAAGGTGCAGTTGGGAAAGAAAGTGAAGGACTTGGAGGGAGAGAATAAAAGATATGCCGAGAAGCTCATAGGTTTTGGTGAGCTTGAAAGTAAGCTGAAATCGACCGAGGAAGAGCTGGCCCTTCTGCGAGAAGTGAATCGCCAGAAGGAAGAGGTGGAGGCCAAGCTGAAAACCACCGAGGATCTTTTGTCCGAGAAGCTATCCTCGGAGAAAATGAAAAGGAAAGTGGCTGTGAAGAAGTCATTTCGAAATGGTTGGGACAAAGGTTGGGATAGGGGGGTAGCAGCAATGATGACCCAAGTGCAATATGGACGTTTGAAATACTTCCGAGATGGTTGGGTTGCTGCTCTGCAGGAACTGAAGGTTAACCAGGATTCCGAATTATTTCAACAACATCTTCCTGGGCCCCCTCCTGTGATTGAAGATGAGGAAGAAGATGAAGCTGCGTCCGAGGAGTCCTCAATGACAGTGGGTGATCTAGTCCTTGCCTCTCAACCCAATCAGACAGCCACCGAGGAGATCTCGTCTTTGCCTGCTCCTCTTGAACAAGTCCCAACTTCTGCCAATCAAATCATTATTCCCACCGAGCAACCAAGCTCCTCATCCCAGCCTCCCGAAAAAGTCTTGGGCGACAAGGAAAAGGTGTGAAGTTGTTCGGTATTCTCTTTCTATTTTTCTTTTACATGTACTTTGTATTTTGAACGCTGTACTCCTCTTGATGATGTAATAAAATAACATTTTTTTGTTCCTCTGCGTTGTTGATGTTCTGTCTGTTTCTTTTATTAACTCTTGCCTTCTCTTCTTTACTAGTTTATGGCTAGAATAGAATTACTATCTGTCAGTGATACAAAGCTGATGCAGCAATGCCATGAATATTTTAAAGCTGGTCACACAGAACTAAGTGCAGCAGAAGTTGCCGACATCCTTGGCCATGGTGCTTCAGAGCAGGCAATAGAAGCTTATCAGTATTTGAAATGTTTACTTGGCCGAGTTGTGGCCAATAGTGTGGCATATTACGAAATAATCGAGGAGCTTCACTGTACTCTAGAAGATCTTCAGACTCAATACAAAGAATCAACTGCCCTTTTGCAGGAGGATTATGAAAATAGGTATCAACAGCTTTTTGCCGAGACAGGCCACAAAAAGATCATTATTGGGTACGATGTCAGGGAGAGAACCCTAAGGGGTGAAGTTGAAGCATGCAGACAGATTGCTGAGCTGATGGAGCAAGAGAATAACAACTTGCAGAAAGAACTAGCACAGTATAAGTCTGTAGCTTCTTCTTCAACAGCTGTAATCCCAGTGACTGACGAGGGATTTTCATTTCTAGAGGTTGAGAATGCCAAATTAAGGTAAGAGTTGGATACCTTGAGAAGGTCGGGTACTTCTACTGCTACTCGTGGACGAGGAAGAGGTTCTCGTGGACGAGGAAGAGCTGCTCAAAATGTTGCCGAGGAACAAAGTTCTCCACCTGCTCGGAGTCGATCAAGAGTTCTTAGCCGTAATATTGAAGAAGCTCGTACTCAGTCAACATTGGAAACTCAAGCGTACCAATTGAACGCAAAAGATCGGGCTTTGTCTGAAATGTCTAAGAGAATCCAAACTTTGGAAGATCAACTTACTGCGACGAAGTCTGCTTTAAATACTAAGGACATTTTTGCCAAAAACCTTCACGAGCAGTTGGAAAGGTTAACTTTCCAATTCCATAAACATCCCAGGGAATTTTGGATGGCTGGGTATAATGAGGCACTATTCCATTTAGATGCTCGTATCCAGGATGCCAATAATGAGGGCTATAAACAAGGTTGGTTGAATGCCTTGTGCGTGCTGAAGGTCGAACAGGGACACTATTTGTGGGACTATTATGACCCTGGGGTACTGGACTTGCCTGTGCCACCGTTTAATCTAGATATGGAATGGATCCCAGCTCGTGCCATTCCTCGGAGCTTAATTGCACAATATCTCGGTGACTACAATCTTCATTCTCAGATCGAAGTATCTCGTCCCGAGAAGCTTTTGGACACACCTTCAATAATGAACGTTAGAATGCTTCGAGATTTTAACTTTATTAATTCTCCCCTCTGCCTAGAAGATCCTCCTGCTGGTGAGGAACCTATGTCAAAAGCTGGAGGGAAAAAACCAATAGAATAGGAATTTGATGTAACAGTTAGTATACATATTCATGTATTCATCAATGTAACTTGTAATTCATTTTGAATTTTAATGAAAGATTTTCATTCTTGTTCGCAACTTTGCTACTGTCTTATATTTATCAAACACTTTATATTTGTGCTTGCATAACAATATTGTTGTTCATCGACAAACTTAATAATAAAGAAGTCACAAGTAATGTTGCTCGATCACTTAATAAAGTAATGAGTATAAAATTGTTAAAAAAAATTCCAACCAACCATGGTTGTTAAATCGTGCTCGTCGACCAATTATAGTTAGTGAGAGTTTATCCCCGACTAACCATACTTGGTAAATTTTTGTCTTTTTCATAAAATGTGTTCGACCAACCAGGGTCGATAAATTCTCCTCGTCGACCAACTATGGTTAGTGGGTTCTTATCCCCGACTAACCATACTTGGTTCAGTTTGGAATATTTTGTTCTTCGAGGAACTTTTACATTTTCTGTAATAATCTTGCATCCCGACCAACATAAATTGTCATTTGAGAGCATATCTTGCCTCCTAACCAAAGGAGTATGGTTTGTTCTAGTCCTTTTACCAACCGGAGTTGGTCGTGGCTTCGAACTATCATGTCCACTTGCTCTTTTACCAACCGGGGTTGGTCACGCTAGTGTATGCCTCCTAACGAAAGGAGTATAATTTATTCTCGCCCTTTTACCAACCGGAGTTGGTCATGGGTTTAAACTATCATGTCCACAAGCTCTTTTACCAACCGTAGTTGGTCACGCAAGTGTACGCCTCCTAACCAAAGGAGTATAATTTGTTCTCGCCCTTTTACCAACCGGAGTTGGTCGTGGGTTTGAACTATCGTGTCCACAAGCTCTTTTACCAACCGTAGTTGGTCACGCAAGTGTACGCCTCCTAACCAAGGGAGTATAATTTGTTCTCACCCTTTTACCAACCGGAGTTGGTCGTGGGTTTGAACTATCGTGTCCACAAGCTCTTTTACCAACCGTAGTTGGTCACGCAAGTGTACGCCTCCTAACCAAAGGAGTATAATTTGTTTTTTTACTGTTTAAACAGCGTAGTGTTGCACACTAGTATTCCCCGAAAAACTTTCGATAAAAAGAGAGAGAATGGAGAAATATCCTCGTTTTATTCATATTGATGGAACTGCTTTACATTTTACATCACTGATAATACTTGCGTAGGTGCTCAGCATTCCATGCATTCTTAAATTCTTCTCCTTCTAGAGTCGCTATTCGGTACGTTCCTGGTCGAACAACTTCTGTAACTCGGTAAGGTCCATGCCAGTTTGCTTCCAACTTATTGTGCTTCTGAATGACCTTCTTTAGCACATAATCTCCTTCTTTTAAGTCGCATTTCTTCACCCTCTTATTATAAAACAGAGCTGTTCGTTGTTGGTAAGCAGCATTCCTAATGGCTGCCTCTTCTCTAACCTCCTCGAGCATATCCAAATCCAATCTTCTCATTAAGTCGCTGACTGGGGAATTGAAATTCAGCACTCTATGTGTTGGGAGACCCAACTCGGCAGGTATTACAGCCTCACTACCAAATGCTAGCTTATATGGTTATTCTCCAGTTGTTGCTCGTGGAGTTGTTCGGTAAGCCCACAATACTGACTGTAGCTCTTTAATCCAGTTAGCTTTAGCCTCACTTAGCCTCTTCTTCAAACCATTTAGTAATGTTATGTTCGTCACTTCAGTCTGTCCATTGCTTTGAGGATGGCCTGGTGCTGAATGAACCTTCAAAATGTTTGACTTATGATAATAGGCAGCAAACTCCTCGTTATCAAATTGTGTTCCATGGTCTGTGATGAAGGCATGAGGGAGACCATATCGACAGATGATGTTCTTCCAAATGAACTGGTATACCTTCTCGTATATCATATCAATAAGTGGCTCAGCTTCTACCCACTTAGTAAAATAATCCACTGTGACGACAAGGTACTTGAATCTTCCTCGGGTCATTGGCAGTGGTCCAACCAAATCAATTCCCCACATGGCAAATGGCCAAGGAAAAGTTATGGGTGTCAATAATGCTTGTGGAGTTCTTCTGATGGAAGAAAATCGTTGGCATTTATCACATCTCTTGGCATAGGCTATACAATCAGCCCTCATCGTCGGCCAATAGTATCCTTGCATCATCACCCTTTGCAAAAGTGTCCGACCTGCTACATGGGCTCCATATGATCCTTCATGGATCTCTTCAATCAATTCTTTCACCTCGGAGTGATGTACACATCTCTGCAAACCTACCATAATTCCTCGTCTATACAAAACACCATTAGTTAGTACATACCGAGCAGCTTTAAACTTCAATTTCTTTGCAGCGATCTTATCCTCTGGCAATTCTCCCTCCTCAATATATGCCCTGATGGGATCCATCTAAGATGGTCCTAAATCAAGGGTAATAACATTCATCGTCAGGTCTTCATCTATGCTCCGACTTTCCAATACTTCAATTGGTATCGTTCTTCATAGCTCGGTACGAGTAGCTGATGCTAGTCGGGCCAGTGCGCCTGCTTGTGCATTCTCCGTTCTTGGTATTATGATCAATTGAATGACATCAAATTCTGCCAACAACTCCATCACCTTTGCATGATACTTGACCATTAATTCTCCTTTAACTGCATATATTCCCATCATTTAATTCACAATTAATTGAGAATCACTGAATACCATTACTTGTTGCGCTTCCATAATCTTTGCTAAATTAAGACCTGCTATCATGGCCTCATACTCAGCCTCGTTATTGGAGGCTTTGAATTGGAATCGCAGGGCATATTCCATATCAATCTCGTCTGGTGTGCTCAAAATAATTCCTGCCCTACAACCTGTTGTGAAGGATGACCCATCTACATATAATTTCCATGTAGGTAACTCGTCTTCAAATTTCTTATCTGACAGAGTTCCTCGGTGAAATATCTGTTGTTTCCTTTCATCATCCCCTGGTATTTTTTGCTCTTCGTCAACCATCTCTTCTCGCCCTTTTACCAACCGGAGTTGGTCTGGGTTTGAATTTGATGATCTTTCTACATCCACAAATCCTTTTACCAACCGGGGTTGATCTGGACTTATGTCTGTTGATCCTGTAACATCCACAGGTTGATTAGCGAGTGTCTTTTGTTCCTCGGGGGTATCAGGATAAGTAAATTTTGCTATAAAATCTGCTACAGCTTGCCCTTTTAATGATGATCTGGGTTCATACACAATATCATATTCACCGAGCTCTATTGCCCATTACATCAGTCTCCCTGATTTTTCTGGCTTATGAAGGGCTTATCTTAACGGCATGTCGGTATATACGATGATGGTATGGGCCTGGAAATATGGCATCATTCTTCTACTTGCTTCAATTAACGCTAATGCCAATTTTTCTAACTTTGGGTACCTGATCTCTGCACCTCGGAAAGCCTTACTTGTGTAATAAATTGGCTTCTGGACTCCATTCTCCAATCTGATCAATGCCGAGCTGATTGCGTTCTCTGATACTGCCAGGTATAAGTACAATTTTTCTCCCGTTACTGGCCTGGACAACAGTGGAGGTGCTCCCAAGAATTTTTTCAAGTCTTGAAAAGATTTTTCACATTCCTCATTCCACTCGAAAGTTTTTCGAAGTGTTTTGAAAAATGGTAGGCATCTATCGGTTGCTCGGGATACAAATCTGTTGAGCGCTGCAACTCGTCCTGTAAGACTCTGCACCTCTTTCTTCGTCGTTGGAGATCGCAACCCTAAAAGAGCTTTGATCTTTTCTGGATTCGCCTCAATGCCTCGCTGGTTGACTATGTACCCGAGGAACATTCCTTCTCGTACTCCAAATGTGCATTTCGTCGGATTGAGCTTCATTTGGTATTTATCCAGTTGATCAAAAGTCTGACTTAAATCAACTAGATGATCAGCAGCTTTCTTGCTCTTTGTTAGCATATCGTCGACATAGACTTCCATATTGCAACTGATTTGTTCAGTAAAAACCTTATTCATCAGCCGCTAGTATGTCGCTCCTGCATTTTTCAAACCAAAAGGCATAACATTATAACAATAAGTTCCCCTAGGGGTGATAAAAGAAGTACTTTCCCTGTCTTTAGGTTTCATTTTGATCTGGTTGTAGCCAGAGTAAGCATCCATGAAGCTGAGTAGCTCGTGTCCCGAGGTAGCATCTACAAGTTGATCAATTCTGGGTAGTGGAAAGTGATCCTTTGGGCATGCCTTGTTGAGATCGGTGAAATCAACACACATTCTCCATTTGTTGTTCTTCTTCTTTACCATCACCATATTTGCTAACCAATCTGGATATTTCACATCTTCAATGAATTGGGCTTTCTGGAGCTTCTTGACCTCCTCTTGTATAGCTTGATTCTTCTCGGGACTAAATACTCTTCTTCTCTGCTTTACAGGCTTGATCTCCTTATTCACATTGAGCTCATGACATAAGAAGTTTGGATCTATTCCTGGCATCTCTTCATGACTCCACGCAAAGGTTTTCTTCCTGTTTCTCAAGAAAGTTATCAACTCCTGTTTTATTGAAGCATCCAACGATGAACCTATCTAGGTTACTCGTTCAGGGTGCTCGTCGTCCAGAATAACATTTTCTGTAGATTCCACCACTTGTCCTTTTACAAGTTGGGATTCATCTCTGGGATCAAGTGTTTCAATTTTTGTACCTTCATCCACTTGGTAAGTAGTAGTCTTTTTCCTCGACTCTTCAAGCTCCTCTTGCTCGGCAGATGAATAATAGCATTCCCGAGCTACCTTTTGATCACCTTTCACAACTCCTACTCCGAAATTTGTTGGGAATTTCAAGCACTGGTGTACTGTAGATGGAACTGCTTCGAACTTCTTCAAACCAACTCTCCCCATGATGATGTTGTAGGCTGATTGCACATTCTTATCCATCACAAAGAAGCGTATTCTTTCTGTTCGACAAGCAGGCCAAGTTCCAATGAATATATCCAACTTGATCGTCCCAAGTGGAAAAACTTTTTCGCCAGCAAAACCCAAGAGGGGTCTGTGATAAGGCTCCAATTGAGATAATTTCAAATTTAAACTGCCAAAGCATGAGTAGTACATGATGTCTGCCGAACTACCATTATCTACTAGAACCCTTGAAATCACTACTTCTTTCATCCTCATTTTGATCACCAAAGGGTCGTCGTGAGGGTAAAGAACACCTGCAAGGTTATTTTTTGAAAAACCAATGACTAGCTTCTCTTTGTTCACCTTCCTCGGTCGATCTTCTTCAGCTAGATTTATTCGTTGAATGTACGAACAAGCTTGAGCCTCTCCGAGGTAAGCCTTTCTTTCGGCAGTAAGGTCTCCTCCTCCTGCATCTCCTCCTGTAATGACATTACAATCAAATGATCCAAAACGTATTGAAAATACCTCTCATTCTGGTTGCCTTGGCTTCTTGGGAAGATCGGGGTCATCTTCTGGATCATCTTCATGGTTTCTCTTCTTCTCCTCTGCTCGTCGTGGAGATCTAGACCTCTCTCTTGATCGATCATTATTTCTTTTCTCGCCTCCTCGATCAACATACTTCGTTAGCTTTCCTCGTCGGATGAGTGTTTCAATCTCGTTCTGAAGAGCTATGCAGTTTTTTATCATATGGCCATGATCCTTGTGGAACTCGCAATACTTTTCTCTATTCCTCAGGTCTGGATCTGACCTCAGTTTCTTTGGCCACTTTATTTCCTCGTTATTCTTGATTTCTTCCAAGACGTGATTGATACCCATTTTCAAAGGAGTATAATTATCGTATTTCTTTAGGACTTCCCATGACTGCTTACTATTTTTGGAATGCTTGTCACCGCCATTGCCCTTATGCTCTTTCTTCTTAGATCTATCGACTTCCACCTTGGTTTATTTATCCATATTCTTCTTTGCAGCCATAGCCTCCTCAGCATTCATGATTTTGGCTGCTTTCGCCATCAACTCCGACATAGTTGTAGGTGGATCTTTGGCCAAAGTGTAGTACAACTTGTTAGGTAACAAACCACTCATTAAAGCAGTGATTGCTGTCTTTTCTTCATAATCTATGACTTCCAGCTTCTCGTTATTAAAACGAGTTATGTAATCTCTCGTACTCTCACCAGATTTTTGTCTAACACTTAACAAATGTGCTACTCGTTTTACTGGCTTTGCTCCAAAACAGAAATTACCGATGAACAACTCAGCCAACTGAAAGAAAGTTGAAATCTTACCCCGGGGAAGATTATTATACCATATTTGGGCAGATCCAGTAAGAGTTCCTGAGAATGCTCTGCATCTTATCTCATCGGGAACAACATAGATGTCGGCAGCAGCTTGATATTGCTCTATGTGAAGGACAGGATCTGTCTTTCCATCATATTTGGGGGTCACTATAGGTGCTTTAAACTTCGACGGTGTAGGAAAATCCACAATGGCTTGTACAAAAGGTGTCCCTCGAACAAAAGTTCGTTGTAGGGGGTTCTTTGCCTTAGCCATTTCTCCCAATCTATCCTCCAACCGCTGAATGGAACCTTTCCAATCATAATTTCCTTCCTCGGGCCTATTAGTTCGAGCAACTGATCGTTCTGAAGTGGCCTCCTGGGATTTGTCTCTACGAGTAGCTGGTCGATCCTCGGATCTATCTCGACGAGTAACTGGTCTCGACTGGGCAGATCCTTCCCTTACATCTGAAGGTCGTCGAAAACTCCTCGACGCTGCATTAAGAGGACTTTTGTTCCTCCTGGGTCCCAATCGATCAAAAGGAGAGGTCCTACTTAATCTTTCCAATGCGCTGGCCCTTTCTGGAGAGAGAGTAACACGTTGCTCCGTATCTGTGGCCTGCATGGATGAAGTTTGCCCAGGTTGATAAGAGAAATCATCTGATTCTTCATTGCGATACGTATTGGTACGCCTGGATCGTGAAGAAAGTAAATAGGTTTGCCTCTGACCACTTCAATGTCCTGAATGTGCAGGTACTCCGCCATGAAGGGTCTGTATGAGTTGACGCATTGTCTCTTGCATGGCGGTTTGTCCTTGGGCCAGATTCGTCATAATTCCAGCCAGATCTGGAGGTGCAGAAGGATTTGGAAGATTTCCAGCGTTTCCGGCGTTTCGATTGCTGGATTCCGGATTATCTGCCATTGATGATGAATGAATTTTGGTGAAAAACGATAACAACAGTCGTTTCCCACAGACGGCGCCAATCTGTTGATGTAAAAAATTAGATTGCTCTAATTATTCAATCACAAATAAATAAATAAATAAATAAGACTAAGAAATTTTAAAGTGGTTCAGCCTTATAAGAATGGCCTACGTCCACTGTTATGTTATTGCTGAGTGTTTGGGAATTCTCGATTATAAGTTCTATCAAGAAATTCCAGTCCCCCTTGAATGAGGGTGATACAATGTATTTATAGCCTTGAGGCTATCATCTGAAAGGGTGATTCATTAAATGGTCTACATATGAAAGGGTAATACATTTAATGCCCTTGGGCATGTGTGACAATGATAAACATTCAATGAATCAGTTGAACTGTTGGTTGTTTGGCAATTACTGTTGTGGTCGAGATGCAGCTCGGACCGCCTTAGTTGCTCGGGGTTCATGAGTTCCTCGGAGTACTGGAGTTCCTCGGATTAGTCTATTCCTCGGAGCGTATGAGTTCCTCGGAAGGATCTGTTCCTCGGTGTATAATTGTTGCTCGGTGTGATTGCGACTAGGTCGGGGGAATTAGCTTCCTCGTTGCTATTGTGCCACGTAGACTGACACGTGTCTTCATTTTATTCGTCCATATCAGCATACTAATTTTGGTATCAACAATCATAAAACTAAGTTGTCAATTATTGGATCAATATAATATGTTACAAATGGATAAAAATACAAAAAACAAGTGCATACTATCACGAAACAAATTTTTGACACATTTTGTGTCACAAGTGTAACACCCCTTATTTTTCAGTATTTAAAAGTTGAATTAATTCGATTAATCTTAAATTACACGCGTGACATAATTTAATGGAATTAAATATTAGGTGTTGATTAAAATATTAATCGGAGAGAAAATGATTAATGTTTATTGAATATAATTACTAAGTAAATAGTAAATAATTATTTGTACGTCATAGCGAGTGAGAATGATGTGATAATATTATATCTCAACCGGGTGTCGGGTTTAGACTATATAAGGTCGAGATAGGAAATTATTCTAGAGTGACTCGGATGGTAATTTTGAGGTCAGGGTTATTTTCAAAAGGGTCAAAATAGTCGGAAGAGTATACCCGAGCATATAGATTGGGTTCGAGGGAGATTTTAGACCAAAATGGCACCACGAGAGCGAGTTTTGGTAATTTGGGAGTTTGTGGTAGGGAGAACACCAAAAATTGAATATATCAACCCATGGGAGTGTGGGGCTAGTTTTATAACTATATGGACAGATGAGAGGCCATATGAGAGAAAGATGAGAAGGAACCTAGGCTTTGTCGCACCATTTCTCTTCACCAAAGTTGCCTAAATTGTGATCGGAAGGAAAGTAAGGCATCCTCGTCACACTCAACACAAAATCAAACCTACAACTGATAATATAAGTCTTTATTTTCCATGTTTTTATGAGTTATAATACCCATGTGTAGTAGGTTCTAATTTAATGATAATTGATGACTTTTCTTGGGATTAAATGAATGGAACTCATGATTTTTGGGGTAGGATTGCCTGTAGAACGAATCCATGTAAGTTGGTAATTCAAAATTATAAGAGGTATGATGATAAATATAAGAGAAATCAGGAAAAATGGATGATTATTCATGAAGAACACATAAACTAGGGTTTTTGTGAATATTGAGATTCAATCGGTTCTTGGATGAATTCAATTTAGATTGGGTGTGTTAATTACGTTAGAAATCATGCCTAGACACATAAGTGATGTTTGGTTATATTTTTTGGGAGTTTGGGAAATATCCATGAAGGTTTATGGTGTTAAACATGGAGAAAAACGCAATTGGGATGAAGCTGTCAAACCCAGGTTCTATCGATCGACCCATGAATATCCACCCAGGTTCTATCGATTTTACGGGGTGTCACGATAGGTATCAGAGCCTAGGGATCTTGACTACATCTATTGTATTATCGAATAACATTCTTTGATACTTTATAAATTGATTAATTAGACTTTTGTAATACTATTTTATTTTATTATTTATGGGGGCTTTAAGGTAATATCATGATTAGGAATATCTCCCCCTCCTAACAGAAGAAGCTCATGAAAAAGATTAAAGGAAGAAGCAAGAAGGCAACGGAGAAACTCAGCGGGGATGCACAATTGAAGGAGTTCAGCGAGGAAGCTTATGAGAGAGCTCATCTTTAACTTTCGTTTTAATTACTTAGTAGAAGTTGTATCTTTTAATTGCATTGACTATAAGTTGTAACGATTATAACTTTAGTGTGAGGTTTAACGGTACTCGAGAGAGACCAAGCCTGGCTGGGCTTGGGAAAGCTCACATGCTGTACCATACGACCTCACCGTGGGAAGTTCAGAGGGACCTGGGTTGGAGGATAGAGAAGTGAGGTAGCATTAAAACTTGTCTTGACCATTTTAGATACACCTGGTAAAACACCAATAGACCATTTTTATGGGAGGTTATGCAGAGTAACCTTTAGTTACATTTTATATTGAGCCCTGAGTGAAACAACCCTCTACCGAACGTCACGTCTACTTTGAGTAATGTCATGAGCCACCTACCCACTGTCCAAAACGAACTTGATTAAACCACTGTTGTACTGGGCTTGTTAGACAGTTTGGTAATTTACCATTGTCCTGACAGTCCTCTAACGCACAATCGGTAGCCAAAAGGTTTGTATTGGCATTTAATTTTAATGACATAGGAGGGTTGACCCATCAGGTATTTAATTCTAATGATGCACATTATGACTTAAAGCATGAGGGGAATGTCCTCTAATGCACATTATGACTTAAAGCGTGAGGGGTGGACCAATTTATTGACCTCAACCACTTTTGAGAAGAGGGAGTACTTCCTAGAAAGAAAGAGGAAATACCCTTACTGAAAGAAAATGATTTATTCCAATCCAGAGTTTGCTCACCCACCATTAATAATTATTACGAAGCTCTTATTAGCTAACTAGAGACATTAAAGGTTGGCGGTGTGTTGGTTTCCTGCCAAGGTGTGTGTAGGGTACTTGCTTCTCTTTCCCTGATACTCAGTTGTTTCTGAGATTCTTTTATTATTACTTGAGTTACACACGAGTGATTTTTGAGTTCAATCTGAGTACTTGTTATATTAAATATTGTCTGTTCCTCTGTGATTGTTGAGGATATGTGGGTTAGTAGTTTATCACCATATCTATAGGGGTCATGCCTCTGATTGTATCATAATAGTCCCAGCCCTAAGAGGACTCCCCTCTTCCATTTGGTGACTCCACTTCTAGAAATATGTCACAAGATAACATTAAATGGGTCCTTAACTTTGATCATATTAAATGGAGGTATGAACAAGCAATGAGGGAGTTTAAAACCTCCATAGAAGGGGTGCCTCGAGTGGAAGTCCCCTAAGTCCAAACGGTGACAAGAGTTCCAATAATCACGTAGGCTTCCATTAGTGTTGTGATGGGGCCAGTCCAGATGGCCACTCTAATGGGTGAATTTATGGAGTTTTTTTAGACTCCCGGATCATCAATGGATTTGGGGGGAGCGATGGAGACCAACTCTTTCGTCACTCCAATGGAAGCTCAGCATCCCCCTCAAGTGCAGTTCCAACGAGTGCAGTCCCCATGACTACTGTTCCCACCCCCATGCCAATGGTAGGTGCTCCAAACTTGTCCAGTGTTCCACCTGTGATCCCTTCAAGCATTCCAATAGTTGAGAAGTTTCCTTTATCTTCCTTGGATGAAATGAGAAAAGATATGCAGAAGGAAATGCTAAAAATGATATTAGCTTCCTCACAGTCAGCCAGTGAGGTAGCCGCAGCATATTATGATTTTCGTACTCGTTACCTAGATGAGTTCAATGAGGAAACTTACCCCAAAGATTACGTGGCACAAATCTTTGACAAATACACTAGAAAAGGAAGGAATCCTAAGTAGAACAATAAGAGTTTCATGAAACATTTGGGGGCTCACTACAAAGATAAAAAGTTATGTTTAAGGGAGTTTTCCAATTCCCTCACTGATAAGGCATACACTTGGTACTCTCACGTATCCCCGAGGGGTGTTTTCACGTGGGAGAAAATGCGTATTCTATTTTTCAAGAAGTTATTTCAAGCAGAGGATGAGTTCACGCTGACACAGTTGGCCAGGGAGAAGCAACGACTAGGTGAAGAGGTTGTGGCATATATTCGAAGGTTCAAAGAAAGGTTCCTCGATGTGAGGGAGGAGGCCAAAGGGTCTAAGTTACTCCAAATATGCGCTGAATGCTTTCTCTTGGAGTACATCTTCCATCTGATAAATTACATGTGCAAAAGAACTTTACCAGCATTTCTAAAAAGCTATAAGAAACATATCTCTAAAGGTATGCCCAATAATGATCGTGGTACCAATGATGTTCACGTAATAAGTACATCCCGTTAGGGGATGTGATCAGCCACTATGGATGGGTTATGCCGATAGAGGAGATGAATGAGACAAGTAGCCAAAGAAGGATACCAAGATAAAGTTTTATAGAGAAAGAGAGTAACCATCACCACTACCTTGCATCGTTGAGGAGGTTGTTAGATATTATAACGCCATGTTGTGAGGAGGGGAATTTTATGCACCCAAGGATGCTCCATCTACAGATCGAAAACTAGAAGTAAGGGAAAACCCCAAGTACTGTCAAATACAATAGAAGATTGCTAATCCAATGACGTCGCGTTTCACCCTAAGAAAGATCATCAACAAACAAATGAAGGCATGGACTTTGCATATCTCTCACAAAAATGTTAACAATGCCCCATTACCAGCGCATGTAACAAACTTAGTGGTGGCCTATGATGAGGAATCTGAAATGGAATCAAGAGGGTTGATTGTGGAGCGAGAAGACTTCAAGGAATCCCTAAAAGATTATAAAATGGAAATGGAAAATGTCGTGATAGCCTATGATGAAGCAAGTGTGAGGGATGTGGAGGAAGTGTACGATGTTAATAATGAAAACATGGATTTGGGATTGGAATGCCAAGTTATATTGCAGTCACCCAAGTTCATGTGGTTCTTCAATAAAGTGGGGATGCCAATGGAGAGAGGGTTGGATATTACTCAAGAAATCTTAGATATTTCCTGGAAGAATGAAGTTCAATTGTTGAGGTGGAAAGGGCCTATGGATAGGCTGGTAAGGAAGTTTTTGACTGAAGTCACTTTCTCTGACTCCTATAGAGTAGTGAGATTCCCTCACAACAAACCATTATACATAACTGTGAGCATTAATGGAGTAATCTTTGCTAGAGCTTTGATGGACAGGGAGCTTCCATAAATATCATGCCAATTAGTTCATTTTATGCTCCTAACATCTTTGAGGCTAGGTTGATATTAATGCCTCTGGTGATTTTTGGTTATAACAACCAATCTTTAAACTCGATTGGGTATGTGAATCTGGGATAATAATGGGGAATCTCATCATTGAGAGTGCCACTTACTGCCATCTCTTAATAAGAATGGTGTGGATGCACAATCATGCCTTGGTTCTTTCGACGTACTACCAGTGTGCCAAGGCAAATGTGAAGGGAACATAGATTGTCAAACTGGCAACCAAGAATCCATTTTCACACGAGGAAGATCACCTTATTGACACCGTATTTTACACAGAGTTGGAGGAAGATGCATAAGTCTTAATGAGGCGCATGGAGTGTGTCATATTCCCCTGAGAAAGGATGGGGCCTGTGAGTAATATAAGCGATGAAGGAGAATGCTAAAGGAAAGTATATGTAACAACCCATCCTTTTTTTAGATAATTAAAATCCATTATTAAGTATAAATTGGGAGTTGGAGAATTTCTCGAAATAGTGATTATTGGGATTTTCATGGATTAAATGATTTTCGAAGGATGTTGTGATTATTTTTGGGACTATATAGGTCGAAATATTTTAATTATATGTCGCCGTTGAGTAAAGGGACACGAGGTAAGATTTTTAATTTGGAAAACCCGCATTTATTTATTTTGGGTTGGAATAGTGATTTGCGGTCAAGTACCTCGGATGGAAATTTTGACTGCGCCATGATTCTCGGAATGGCCGAGATAGTCGAAAAAGAGTGTCCGATTGTCGAAAATGAGTTTCGGGTAATTTTAGAGGTAAAAGTAACTCGCAATTGGGTAAACGAGTCGTTTTTGGGTTTTAAGGGGTATAACCCTTTTTCTTCTTATATAAAGAGGGGGATAGGGAGAAAAGAAGAAAGAAAGAAAGAAAAGAGAGAGAGGAGAGAGACGAAGGAGAAAGAGGAGGAGAAAATGGAGATTCGGGCCAAACTCCGCCGGATTCGACTCGAGGTCGTCGGATTTTATCCACGAGTATTTTGGTATAAACAAACCCTAAAGATTTTGGGTAGGGTTTTCGTGGATAAAACGGGTTTTTGGAAGTTAAAACAAATAAACCCCTAAAAATTTTATATTTGGAGAAACTTAGAAATTAATCGAAATAAATTGGTGGTTTAGGGTTCTAGGATGTTTACAACCCTTAAAATATGTATATTTGTAGTTGGTTGAGGTTGTAGGACGTTGGGTGAGGCGACAAAAGTTTGGGAGAAGCTTTAATGGCCGAATCCGTCTCGGAGAAGATGATGAATAGTAACTCGTGACTTTAGGGGGCCATTTTGGCCAGGAAAATAATTGATTTAGCTTTTGGCCAAAACATGAAAGTTGTAGATATTTTCGATACGGTCGCGTGACCGCCAACTACGTATTTTTCCTCGATTTGATATGATTTTTAAAAGATGACAGCTCCGGGTTGAAATCATCAACTCGGAAATCAAATCGGGAATTGGAAAAATAAAGGCTAGGATTAGTCGTGTAGATGTTTTGGATGATTTTTGGGGTAGTTTAGAAACCATGATAATGAATTTGGGTTGTTGGATAAAGGATTTGAGGAATTTAGTTTTGGGGACCTGGTGTGACCGGTCGACCGCGCCCCTAAGGCCGGTCGACCGCGTCAAGGAAAAATGGCCTACTGCTTTGTTTCGAAGGCTTATTTGCAACCCGCGATCGACCGGGGGTCCAGGACCGGTCGACCGGTACCCTATTTTCAGCCCAAGATTTTGGAGATTGTTATTACTTCTCCTCTTTGAGCTTAAAGCGGGCTTTCGAAATTTGAGTATTAAAGAGGATTATGATCTAAAGAGATAACATAATCATATTGATCTTGGTTGGGTGAATCCTATGAGTGGATTAGAATAAATTTGGGGAGTATAGTTATATATTCGCTAAATGAGAAATGGTATGATTGGAGATATCCAAATGAATCTGTAGATGGGATTTTGGTACATATTACTTGTTAAAGTAAGAAAATACTTTGAGTTTAGTGTCATGCATATATGAATGCATGATTATGATTCTTTGAGAGAATCTTTGGGATTTTTGGTCATCGATAGATGATTTGGCAATTATGGCCATTCTTATATATTCAGGGAAGAATATATGGTATATGTATATACTATGTGATTAAAGTGCATATATATAATTTGAGATAAAGGATTTTGAAAATAAAATATGAATATTTTCAAAATGGGAAAAAGGTAAATGATTTTTATAATTAATAAAAATTATGGTTACACACCTCCCTAAATCGCTATCATAAGGGAAGTTGCGTGCGTTATGGTGATGCCCCCTGGCTAATGAATGCAGGGTGGCTATAGTCCTATAGGCCATATGGGTGATTATTTGTACTGTGCTGGTTAGGTGATTCTGGGTGTGGTCATGACTATCCCGCAGGCATATGGCCGCTTCCCGACGTTGGTAGGTTCCCAGGTTGTCTTGTATAGATAGGCCCTGGAAGATGATAGCCATTTAGGGGCGCGTCCAGTGGGGAAACTCGGAGGGGCGGTCTTAGTTTTATTAAAGCAATTTATGATAATAAATTGGCTTTAATTTACATTTCCCGAGTATAAAAAGGGAAATGGGATAAAGGTTTTGGCTTCGGTAATACTCCCGGATGGAAGAAGGGATGTGGAAGCTTATGATATGATCAAAGCATTTTCATGATAAAGGAAATGGCTTTGGGTACATTTTCTGAGTGTAAAAAGGTAAATGGGATGATATAAAACGGAAAAGCATTTTTATGATAATAAAATTGGCTTTTAAAAGTATATGATTTGTTAAAGCAATTCATGATAATGAATTGGCTTTTATATTTACATTTCCCGAGTATAAAAGGGGAAATGGGAAATTTTAAGAAAATAAAGGTATTGATAAATACTTGATATATGAACCCGCGGTCCGGGAGATAGATCCGGATGTTTATGGTAAAATGAATCTATATGGGTGAATCGTGTACCGAGGGTCTAATGGATCCCGATGATCGACCTTGCCGCATAGTAGTGTATCGGGGGCTTCCTTGTTTGGATTTCGCTTCGCGAGACACCCCACGCACGAATATGGCAACGTGTTGAGACTCGGGAGAAGTTTAATCCTTAGTGATCTTATATTATTAATTCTCTTGGTATATATATATATTTATATATATCTTTCTGTACTGAGGGACTAGCGGATCTTGATGATCGACCGTGCCGCATAGTAGTGTATTGAGGGGGTTCCTTGTTTGGATTTCGCTTTGCGAGACACCCCACGTACGAATATGGCATAGCGTTGAGACTGGGGTGAAGTTTAGCCCTTAGTACATTACTTGGACTATCTAAGGTTGATAGTGGGTTGGGTGATTAGACTAGTTTAGCAGGGTAGCTTGACTAGGATGTTTTGAGGGATGCGTTAGGAGTACACTGTTAGTGGAGAGGTGTGGGGTATCTCATGGGAGTGCGATACCAAACTTAAATATGAGGTAAAACCTTTTTCTAAAAATAAGGCATTTATGCACTCGCTAAATATTTTCAAATCTCGGGCTCTGACTCGTTTATCTACTTTCCCTTCTTTCTATATATATATATTATATATATGTGTCCAGACACAGGGACGCCTGGATGATATATCTTTCGAGTCAGACGTCTGCTGCAGCAGCTGTGGATGCATGTAGGAATATTAGTAGACGCTTCTATCCTTGTAATCTAGCTTGGAGGTACTGTATACACATTCAGGCCAATGGTCCAATTGCATTTATTTATTCTTTGAGTACAACATTCGATATGGTTATATATTTTGACCGAGTGTTCGGTTATTTTATTAAATTTTAGTTTCATTTCCGCAAAACTGTGTGTATGTTTTATTTACTATTGTTAAAAAGAGTAGTAAAGTTAAAATTTTGACACCGACCTAATAGGTTATTAGTAATTAAATGGATTTTCGACAGTGATGCTAAGAATGATCCATATGAGACTCATGTTTTAATTTAATATTGGAGTGATCGCCCGGTATCTTATTAGGCGGGGTGTCACAGATGGTATCAGTGCATCAGGTTCTAGTGTCCTTAAGAATCTGTGCGGATGTACTACGCTTCCAGGGTTTCTCTCATTTGTTATAGAGCCGCAGGATTAGAATTGTTGATTTCTCTTGTAAGATTTCGTTCTCCTACCATGTTAGAAGATTATAGAAATCTTTTGCGCGCTCGTTTAAGAATCGTGTGCGGAGCATGGATGGCAGCAGGAGGTGAGGCTTAGCTTGAGCAGCTGGTAGAAATTGGGGACGAGGGCCTTAGTAGAGGTCACTCTCCTTGTGGCAATTGCTAAGGATTTCGGTGGCAACTACTAAAGAATAAGTAGTCATGAGTATTACAGTACCACTATTATAGAGAGTGGTATTAAGATTGAATTTTCAGTAAAGTTGAGGGTTCAAAAGGGATCTTACGGATAGACTTAACCGTGAGTCCCCACGAGTTAGTCGGAATGAGAAGGATGTTGTTATGAGTTTTACCTCAATCGAGGAGGTATATTTGGACTGACGAGATAAAGTCGCGGTATTAGTTATCCCTAGACTCGTGTGTGTATTTTGAGTTTTGTGGCGGTCTCGATAACATTATATAATGTATGTTTATGTGTTTTTCGCGATAGCGGGATTTTATTTTCCTTCATTCGCCATAAAGGCGGGTGTTGATGTTGATATATATATATATATATATATATATATATGTGTGTGTGTGTGTGTGTGTGTGGTTTGGGATACTCGTTCTATATGTTTATACGAGTATGGTATTATGGTGAGTATATAATGTTATTGGTATTTTCGGAGCGATAGCAGGCTAATGATGGTAAGACTATCGTGTCCGCAGTTCCTGGAGGGAACGGGCTGTTGTTGCGGTGTCTCACCTGGATACAGGTTGAGTTCACCTCTATTTATATGGGTAGATGGAACTTCGATGAGCAGAGGTTTCATTATCGTGATTTGTATATGTGGTAACCTTATAGATATAATTTAAGGCCCACAGGATTCTTGTTGAGCTGTAAGATTAAGCTCATTTTTTATTGCGCGAGGACTTAAATTGAGTGCGAGCACAGGGTGGTATAACTCTTAGTTAGAGATAGGAGTTCAAACCACCTTTTTGTTGGATTAGGGGATAGGGATACCCCGGTTGCATGTTGAAATAACGGAACTCCATAACCAACGAGGTCAAGTGTCAATGTGTGGAGGGGTTCCTTGTTTGGATTTCGCTTTGCGAGACACTCCACATATGACTCTTAACGGCGTCGGGAGTGGGGAGCTGTTATAGGATGTAAGGATGTTGGTTTTGTGGAAAAGATCTTATAGTGTGGATGAACCACTATAGCCTATGAGCCACGTGATGTTGATATACTTATGGAAATATGGTTCTATGGAAAAGAACTAAAGTGGTCCTCTCGCCACAAGTGGGTGGGTGAGGTTGGACTTAGAGCAATTGATTTGAGGATAACAGTCAGGCCTTAATGAAAAGGCAAATTTGTAATAGCCCGTACTTTTATTGATATTTAGTTATGGGATTAATTAAATTAAATCTGAATTAATCGAGAATTAATCCGGATAAAATACTAACGAGATGTGAGTTGGTATTTGATTCTAATGTGTATAAATGGCAATATATATGAATATTGAAAATATTGAATTTGTCGTGAGCCTGAAATACGACAATTTGGGAAATTTTGTTGGGACGCGCGTGAGAGTCGCGTCAGGAACGTAATTATTTTAATTAGAAAAGTGAATTTTATTTTTATTAACCGTATGGTCATTTTGAGTGCGCCAACGTGTCCGGAAGGGTCAAAATAGTCAGAAAACACTAGTCGGGGGTTTAGTTTGGGTCCCGGGGCATTTTTGGGCCATACCGGCAACTTAAAAGGGTATTTTGGTAATTTTGGAATTTTGGGATTTATGACCAACGAATTTTGGAAATTAAAAATAGGATATTTAATAACCCACTAAGCCATTACCAACACTTAACTGATTAGAGGGCAACGGGAGTTAGAGGAGGAAGTTAGAAAAGTTCCCAAAGAGAAAACCTTAACCTCCATCTTCAACCTTCAACCTTGGGAGGAAAAGAGAGAGAGCAACCTTCATCATTCAACACCAAATTCAGAGAATAATCCAAGGCAAGTGGTTTAATTACGTTAATTTTAAGCGAATGCTTCTTCCATGCTTAGAAATCTATATAATTGTATTGTATTGGGAGATTTAGGAAAAACCCATGAAATTGGAGTTTGAAATTCAGATTTTGACATAGGAATTGAATGTAGAATTGTTGTTGGGTGATTATACTAAAAGAATTACGACTTGCTATGTTACAAAAACAGATTTATTAAGGGAAATTGATGACTTTAAATTTCAAGGGTTCATACTCATAAGAGTTGGGTAATATTGGGGATTGATGATAATTTCATATTGTTTAGGAAGATTTGACCCCATATATATGTTAAGATACGACCTAAGTATGTTTAGGAATGATTAGGAACCTTAAAACACTGCTGGGATAATTTTTGGATGAGCTTTGAGAAGAGAAAGTTTGAGGAAAATCGATTTAGGAATTCTGGGCTCGAAACTGTCACCTCGTTAGAAGACTTGCCCAGGTCGTTCGAACGAGCTCGTTCGAACGAGCTTCTAACGAGTTGACAGTTTGCCTTCTAACGAGTGGGAAGTTCGTTCGATGCCTTTCGTTCGAACGAACTCTCGTTAGATGCCCACTTCGTTCGAACGAACTCTCGTTCGAACGAGACTTCTAACGAGTTGCCAGAATGGCCTTTTTGGCCTGATTTGATTTCTAGTGTCCCGAAACCCTATTTAATTGTAGAGATAATTTTCCCTTGTTAACTAATTAAGTATAGTTGGGAGATTCGGGATATATTGAGGAGTAAAACATAGAAGAGTGGTTTGAACCCAAGGATATTTGTAGATTGGGAAGTGAGTGATTAATCGCGATGTGAGAATAATTGAAGACTTGGATACATATAAACCGGGGATATGTAAAATTGTGTAACACTAACAGTTGGTATAAGAATGAGATGTATACCACAAGTAAATTATGGTAATTACTAAGATGTGTGCATGCTTAGTATATGTATATGATTTTATGTGTATGACATACCTACCATACTTGCTATCACGGGAAGTTTGCGTTCGCTTAGGGCCATCTAATCTTTGAGTGCCTACGGGGGGGATATAGATTGTTGCCTCGAGGACATAGGTCAGAGAAGGACTTATTGAGATATTAATAAGTCTGCTGATCATGGGAGCGTAGGTATGTGCGTAACCCATGTGATGTGACTGTGTTCGCCTCCATTGTTTGTGATTTGCTATTATCTGAAAACGATTCCTGAGAGATTCGGAATGCGTGATCCTTATGTACGTGATGTACCGGGATGGATAGCAGAGTATGTGTGCACCGCAGCTTAGTCCCGGGGTGCTAGTATTGTATATTTATATTGAGAATAATATACGGTTAAACGAAAAGATTTGTCATGATTGAATTGTGAGAATAATTATGGTAACGCATTGAGAAGATAAATAGGGGGATGACCTCTAGTAAATTTGTATTGCTAATAAATGGGAATTCGAGAATTAAAGTAAAGCTCTCTATTTAATTGATAACGTTGGAACTTATAGTACGAATCGAGTAGAAAGGTTAGAAGTTATTTTGGTCTAGATAGGTATGAGAATCACTTGAATGGGTACAGTACGTTAGAAGTGCACAATTAGTCGAGAGGTGAGTATTTCATGTGAGTGCACGTCCTAACATGTATTTTTCATTCATTGTTTTAATGTTATTAAAGCACTTGGTGTTTTTAAAATACTCTCCACTTTCGGGCTCTGACCCGTTTGCTTTCAAATCTATTTGTTTTTTAAAAACCTTTTTAGGTGCCCAGCCACAAGGACACCATGCATAGGATTTCTATTCAGGTGATGAGCTGTAGCTGTTGTGGAAGTTACAGGGCCTTGATAGCAGACGCCTCCTTTTCTAGTCTTGACTCCATATGTAGTTTCATCATTTGTAGGGCATGTCGCCCATTTATTTTAGAGACATTTTATATTTCAATCATTTAGACTTTGGTTTGTAATTAATACAGGACGCAGACTTGTTTCTTTTATTTTCGTATTTGGAATTGTTGTGAGGAGTATTTCCTCCAGACTCATTATTATTTGTTGATTACACTATTGCTACTTTATTGTGGTTGGTTATGTTATTCTTTTATATTTCACTTATTGCATGCTAATCAGATTTAATTTAAAATTTGACAACTTACTTTTTAAATACTAGGTGGTTAGTAATTATTAAAATGTTTTCGACAGTGATGCTATTAACTGAACCAACTTGACATTTTGTATTAATTTAATAAAGGAATAGCTACCCGGTATTTAATTAGTCGGGGTGTCACAAAATTTTGATAAGGTATGTTTTGAGTATGATGTACGTTACACTTTTACAGAAAGTGGGCACTTCGATTGGTTAGGTTTCCTTCCTTATGGGCGGAAGGATAAAATAGTAGAAATGTGTTCATAGTTTAGCATAGGCAGGATTTAGGACGTCCCGCTGGTGTGCCTTGGGTCACTATATCTCAATGACAGACTACGGGAGGGAGTAGTGTAACGGGAGGGTTCCTTGTTTGGATTTCTCTTTGGCGAGACGTCCCACGTATGAAACCAAGCAAATGTCGGTAGTTGAGAGAGGCCTTGGGCACTAGGGATATACTTAGAATTATGCTCGTTTCGCGTAGGTAGGACTTCGCATAGACCTTAGTATTATTAGGATGTAAGTTTAGTAGAGTCAGTGGCGCCGAGGTTAGGAGATTGAATTTCTTGGGTTGGGAGGACCCATGTGTGAGTATTACACCGAGGAAAGGAGACCCTTATTGGGAGAGAGTGTTACATGTCAGACGTTCACTATGGATGTGCAGATGTGCACGGGTTAAGAAGGTGTATGGGCACCTTAGTGAGCTGTTTTATATACCGCCTAAAATAGGATGGGCGTAGTATATAAAGTGGAAATTTATGCCGAAAGGCATTAGAGATTATGGATGATAGGTGACACTATTAGAGTCACTTTACAATTGCGGTCCGCATAGTGTATGGTTAGGAACCATTGGGTTGGTATCGTTCCCCTTGAGGTATTAGGTTTTGGAACGATTTTAGGATTTGGTGGTGTAGGTTATGCCTGAATTTCGAGGACGAAATTCCGTTGTAAGGGGGGGAGTATGTAACAGCCCGTCCTTTTTTGAGATAATTAAAATCCATTATTGAGTATAAATTGGGAGTTAGAGAATTTCTTGAAATAGTAATTTTTGGGATTTTCGAGGATTAAATGATTTTCGAAGGATGTTGTGATTATTTTTGGGACTATATAGGTCGAAATATTTTAATTATATATCGCCATTGAGTAAAGCGACACGAGGTAAGATTTTTAATTTGGAAAACCCGCATTTATTTATTTTGGGTTGGAATAGTGATTTGCGGTCAAGTACCACGGATGGAAATTTCGACTGCGCCATGATTCTCGGAATGGCCGAGATAGTCGGAAAAGAGTGTTCGATTGTCGAAAATGAGTTTCGGGTAATTTTAGAGGTAAAAGTAACTCGTAATTAGGTAAACGAGTCGTTTTTGGGTTTTAAGGGGTATAACCCTTTTTCTTCTTATATAAAAAGGGGGATAGGTAGAAAAGAAGAAAGAAAGAAAGAAAGAAAGAAAGGGAGAGAAGAGAGAGAGGGAGGAGAAAGAGGAGGAGAAAATGGAGATTCGGGCCAAACTCCGCCAGATTCGACTCGAGGTCGTCGGATTTTATCCACAAGGTAAGTGTTTACTTGCTTTTTGCATAAATATCTCGTACCGTAGTTTGGTATAAACAAACCCTAAAGATTTTGGGTTGGGTTTTCGTGGATAAAACGGGTTTTTGGAAGTTAAAACAAATAAACCCCTAAAAAATTTATATTTGAAGAAACTTAGAAATTAATCGAAATAAATTGGTGGTTTAGGGTTCTAGGATGTTTATAACGCTTAAAATATGTATATTTGTAGTTGGTTGAGGTTGTAGGACGTTGGGTGAGGTGACAAAAGCTTGGGAGAAGCTTTAATGGCCGAAAGCGTCTCGGAGAAGATGATGAATAGTAACCCGTGACTTTAGGGGGCCATTTTGGCCAGGAAAAGAATTGATTTAGATTTTGGCCAAAACACAAAAGTTGTATATATTTTCGATACGGTCGCGTGAGCGCCAACCACGTATTTTTCTTATTTTTTTTCGATTTGATATGATTTTTACAAGATGGCAGCTCCGGGTTGAAATCATCAACTCGGAAATCAAATCGGGAATTGGAAAAATAAAGGCTAGGATTAGTCGTGTAGATGTTTTGGATGATTTTTGGTGAAGTTTAGAAACCCCGATAATGAATTTGGGTTGTTGGATAAAGGATTTGAGGAATTTAGTTTTGGGGACCTGGTGTGACCGGTCGACCGCGCCCCTAAGGCCGGTCGACCGCGTCAAGGAAAAATGGCCTACTGCTTTGTTTTGTTGGCTTATTTGCAACCCGCGGTCGACCGGGGATCCAGGACCGGTCGACCGGTACCCTATTTTCAGCCCAAGATTTTGGAGATTGTTATTACTTCTCCTCTTTGAGTTTAAAGCGGGCTTTCGAAATTTGAGTATTAAAGAGGATTATGATCTAAAGAGATAACATAATCATATTGATCTTGGTCGGGTGAATCCTATGAGTGGATTAGAATAAATTTTGGGAGTATAGTTATATATTCGGTATATGAGAAATGGTATGATTGGAGATATCCAAATGAATCTGTAGATGGGATTTTGGTACATATTACTTGTTAAAGTAAGAAAATACTTTGAGTTTAGTGTCATGCATATATGAATGCATGATTATGATTCTTTGAGAGAATCTTTGGGATTTTTGGTCATCGATAGATGGTTTGGCAATTATGGCCATTCTTATTTATTCAGGGAGGAATATATGGTATATGTATATACTATGTGATTAAAGTGCATATATATAATTTGAGATAAAGGATTTTGAAAATAAAATATGAATATTTTCAAAATGGGAAAAAGGTAAATGATTTTCATAATTAATAAAAATTATGGTTACACACCTCCCTAAATCGCTATCATAAGGGAAGTTGTGTGCGTTATGGTGATGCCCCCTGGCTAATGAATGCAGGGTGGCTATAGTCCTACAGGCCATATGGGTGATTATTTGTACTGCGCTGGTTAGGTGATTCTGGGTGTGGTCATGACTATCCCGCAGGCATATGGCCGCTTCCCGACATTGGTAGGTTCTCAGGTTGTCTTGTATAGATAGGCCCTGGAAGATGATAGCCATTTAGGGGTGCGTCCAGTGGGGAAACCCGGAGGGGCGGTCTTAGTTTTATTAAAGCAATTTATGATAATAAATTGGCTTTAATTTACATTTCCCGAGTATAAAAAGGGAAATGGGATAAAGGTTTTGTCTTTGGTAACACTCCCGGATGGAAGAAGGAATGTGGAAGCTTATGATATGATCAAAGCATTTTCATGATAAAGGAAATGGCTTTGGGTACATTTCCTGAGTGTAAAAAGGGAAATGGGATGATATAAAATGGAAATGCATTTTTATGATAATAAAATTGGCTTTTAAAAGTATATGATTTGTTAAAGCAATTCATGATAATGAATTGGCTTTTATATTTACATTTCTTGAGTATAAAAAGGGAAATGGGAAATTTTGAGAAAATAAAGGTATTGATAAATACTTGATATATGAACCCTCCGTCCGGGAGATAGATCCGGATGTATATGGTAAAATGAATCTATATGGGTGAATCGAGTACCGAGGGTCTAATGGATCCCAACGATCGACCTTGCCACATAGTAGTGTATCGGGGGGTTCCTTGTTTGGATTTCGCTTCGCGAGACACCCCACGCACGAATATGGCAACGTGTTGATACTGGGGAGAAGTTTAATCCTTAGTGATCTTATATTATTAATTCTCATGGTATATATATTTATATATATCTTTCTGTACTGAGGAACCGGCGGATCTCGACGATCGACCGTGCCGCATAGTAGTGTATCGGGGGGTTCCTTGTTTGGATTTCGCTTTGCGAGACACCCCACGCACGAATATGACATAGCGTTGAGACTGGGGTGAAGTTTGGCCCTTAGTACATTACTTGGACTATCTAGGGTTGATAGTGGGTTGGGTGATTAGACTAGTTTAGCAGGGTAGCTTGAATAGGATGTTTAGAGGGATGCGCTAGGAGTGCACTATTAGTGGAGAGGTGAGGGGTATCTCATGGGAGTGCGATACCAAACTTAAATATGAGGTAAAACATTTTTCTAAAAATAAGGCATTTATGCACTTGCTAAATATTTTCAAAACTCGAGCTCTGACCCGTTTATCTACTTTCCCTTCTAGCTATATATATATATTATATAGGTGTCCAGACACAGGGACGCCTGGATGATACATCTTTCGAGTCAGACGTCTGCTGCAGCAGCTGTGAATGCGTGCAGGATTCTTAGTAGACGCTTCTATCTTTGTAATCTAGATAGGAGGTACTGTATACACATTTGGGCCAATGGTCCAATTGCATTTATTTATTCTTTGAGTACAACATTCGATATGGTTGTATATTTTGACAGAGTGTTCAGTTATTTTATTAAATTTCAGTTTCATTTCCGCAAAACTATGTATGTTTTATTTACTGTTGTTAAAAAGAGTAGTAAAGTTAAAATTTTAACACCGGCCTAATAGGTTATTAGTAATTAAATGGATTTTCAACAGTGATGCTAAGAATGATCTATATGAGACTCCTGTTTTAATTTAATATTGGAGTGATCGCCGGTATCTTATTAGGCGGGGTGTCACAGTATATGAGGATGTTAACAGTGCAAGACCTAAACCTCAAACTATCTCTAAGCAATTGAGAGATGGGATGAGGCCCAAGATTGATCCCATTGACCATAAGGTCAAACAATAGAGTGCACTGAGAAATTTTTTAAGAGACAGGTTAAAAAAAGCTTCATAAGAGAGTAAATAGAAAGTAGCTGCATCGGTCAACCACTAGTGTAAGAAGGTACAGATAGAAGATATAAGGGTGGTCTATAGCCTCTGAAGGTGTGGGCGGGCGATAGACTAAGCTGTTGAAGAGGCTGCGAACAGGCTAGCCTGGAGTATGTGTGCTTTTTTATGGATAATGAAGGGCAATATATGGTCATTGACGATAATAACATACATGATTTTATGGTGGAAGTGGAGGATGAACCAAAGTACATGATGGATCACCAAAAGCCACAATTACAGGAGTTGGATCAGCTTGGTCCAGTCGAAGAATGAGAAGATCCAAGGCCCGTCTTTATTTAAAAATATCTCAGTATAAAGAAAAGAGGAATTTAATTGAGATTATTAGAGAATAAAGAGATGTCTTTGCATGGAAATATTCTGAGATGGAGGGGTTGCATAAATAAATAAATAAGTTGCCACAAGTTGAATGTTATGCCTTCAGCCATATTGGTGAAGCAAGCTACGAGGACTTACAAATTGGAGTTAGATCTAAAGATTAAATAAGATGTGAAATTACTTTTAGTGACAGAGTTTATCAGACTGGTCTAACTCCCCCTTTGGTTGTCTATCATTATACGAATGTTAAAGAAGGATAAGAATCAGATACGGATCTGTGTATTCTTTAGGGATTTGAAAATAGCTTTCTCGAAGGATGAGTTCCCTCTACCCTCTATTGACAGCTTGATCGATGTAACCGTGGGACGTGAAATGTACAGTTTCATGGATGGGTATGTGGGTTACAACCAAATCTATATGGATCCCACTAACGCGGAGAAAACATCATTCATAACTCAGTAGGTCAATTTTATAAAGTGATGCCTCTTAGGTTGAAGAATTCTAGACCAACATACTAGAGAAAAATGATGGCCATTTTCCATGACTTATTCCATAATAGCTAGAATTTTATGAAGATGATTAGGTTATTAAGTCGAAGGAGGAGTCCCATCTGGATGATTTGAGAAAAAATTTCAACGGGTAAGGGATATACAAACTAAAGATGAATTTGTTGAAATGTGCATTTTGGGTAGCAAGAGAGAAGTTTCTAGGCTTCGTGGTGGATCAGAAAGGAGTACAAATGGACAAGGATAAACAATGAGCAATTCTAGAGATGCTATGTCCAAGAACTGCGAAGAAGATTACGAGTTTCCTTGATAAAGTCTCCTATCTTAGGGGGTTTGTTCCAGGACTGTCCGAGATAACTCATTAATTAACGGATCTACTGTGAAAGGGGCCAAAGTTTAAGTGGGAAGAATATCAATAAAAAGCCATCAATAACATGAAGAAGCTTCTCACCTCTCCACAGACGATGATTCCTCCCAGGGCAGGGATACCGTTGCAGCTCTATCTTACCTCTACCACCAGGTCTATTGGGGCTCTCTTGGGATAGGAGATTGATGGGAAAGAAAGACCACTCTACTATCTTAGTGGGATCATACATTGACCTGAGACAAGATGTACTATCATAGAGAGGTATTGTTTAGCCCTAGTGTTCGTAGCTCAAAAACTTAGACATTATATGTTATCTTTCACAATTCATGTTGTAATAAGATGTGATCCTATTAAGTCGTTATTGGTGATAACTGTTTTGATTGGAAGAGCAGATAGGTGGTTCCTCATTCTTTCAGAATATGACTTAAAATGTGTGGTTCCTTGTGGAATCAATAGCCAAGCATATGCAGACTTAGTGGCAATATTTCCAACATGGGTTTTTTAGCCACCTCATGAGAGGATTCCTGGAGATGATTTGGAGGCCAAGTTTTTTTTTTATACAAACTTGGAAGAATAGATTATGTAATTTGATGGTTCCTCAGTGCAAAGAAAAATGGGAGAATGAGTTATCATCTCAAAGCGGAAGGAGGAATTTTGCCTTTCCTACAAGTTAGATTTCCCTTTTTTCCAATAATAAACCAGAGTATAAGGCATTAGTACTAGTATTTCTAGAATTTCTTTGAAGAAACATCCATTGACTGTGTATCAAAGGTGATTTAAACTTAGGGGTTAAGAAAGTGAATGGGTAATACGTGTTGAAGCATATTAGCCTGGTTCCCTACAGTACAATCATCTAACGGATAATCAACCAGTTTCATAAGGTTAAACTGAGGAGGCTTCCTAGAACAATGAACAAGCATGCTAATGTTATTTGGATGGACGAACAAATTCATAATGACGTTAGAAAGATGAAGGTAACCTAACTTTGACTCTAAAAAGAACGAAAAGGTTATTTGGATTGCGAAACAACTACAACTAGATGCAATTTTGAAAATGATTAATTAATGAGACTACAGATAAATAAAGTACAATTACTTTAATGAAGAACTAATAATGATTTGACTAAAACTTTAACTATGAAATGAGAACGATAGGTCAGGTTACAATCCCCCACACCCTAGTAATTCACTTCGTAGGATACTAGATTCAGAATTAAAGCTTTAAATGAACCTGGTTTTTAATGCTCCTAAGTATTACATATATGAGTGATCGTAGCCCGCATAGTATGTAAGCAAAGGATGAATTAAAACCCGATCTTTAACACTCCTGAGTATTACATATACGAGGGATCATAGCCCGCACAGTATGTAAGCAAAGGATGAATCAAAGCAGTATCGTATTAACCAATACTCGCGTCTCTTTCTTAAGTATCCCGGTTACCCAGGCCAAACGAGATCAAATGTACACAACGGTCATACCAGTTATACGACACAATTCACCTAAGATTTTAATTCTCACTTCTATTTCCACAGTCATTAATTACATCGGGCAGGGTTCATGCATCCCGACCCTTGAAAACTTAGCCAAACATATTAAAACTAGAAGAAAACATGTTTTGAATGAAAGAAACTATTTTTACTAACAACTGAAGGTGAAGAAGGATGAAATTTCTTACTAAAGAAGTAACTACTGCAATAATGAAAGCAAGAATTAGAATAAAATTACTTGAATTTCAAAACAGGAATCAAAGATATAAAAACTAGGGTTCTTGTTATTTTCTCCTCTAAGCTAATTACAAAGCTTATCTAAACGGATTAGAAGCCTCTCCATGTCTGAGAGGTGTTTTAAATTTATAATCTATGAATTTCTAAGAGTTTCAACCATACAAGACTCTTATTTTACAAGTGGATAAATCCAAATCTTTGATACCCGGACCGATCCTCTTAAGGTGATTCGGTTCGGTTTGCCTTTAACAGAGAATTTTGTCCGCTGTGGTTCGGTTCGTTTATTTCCTCTTCAGTTCGGTTCCATCATTTTATGCTTAACAGGAAGTTTTCCTAGGATAAAATCGGTTCGTTTATGTCCTCTTCGGTTCGGTTCCATCATTTTATGCTTCATAGGAAGTTTTCCCAGGATAGGATCGGTTCATTTTTCCAGCCATGCAGTTCGGTTCGATATCTTCAGGAAACTTTTTCTCCGTGTAATTTTGAAGACCTGTAACTTTTGGTATGAAACTTGGATTAGGATGTCGATTGTTCCTAGGCACTTGTAGTCGCGAGGTCTTCGACTTTCATTTTGATTTTTGGTCCGAATTCCTGATTCAGATTACTCTTTTTCCTTTTTACTTTCTTACATTTGTCTTCGTTCTTCCTTCTGGTTTTCTCCTTCCTTATGTGAACTGAATACCTGAAAAATAGATAGGAGATACACGAAACTCGACGTACTAATTAGAAAATGTCAATAGAAATGATATGAGATAAATCCAATCAAATTACACTTTGCGGAGTGATAAAAGACTCTAAATTAAGGGGATAAATGGGAAGGATTTATGCCTAATCATATTCCAATGATTTTCGTCTCTTTATCTATCATTTATGCCTGTATGCTCTAGATAAGATCAAATCATGTATGCTCTAGATAAGATCAAATCAGTATACTAGTTTTAGGCGATACATTGATGAACCCAAACATGAAATAAAATGGAAGACCTTATCATTGTAAACTTAAGAAATATAACAAATAACTACTGGATAGGTAAGTAATCCCGTAGTAGGGAACCCATGTATAACACGAGTATGTGTGGGTAAGTGGATGTGTTTCAAATAGATAAAAAGGATAAAATGTTTATAACTTGATATTGGATTAATACTAGGGCGGGGGCACAAATCCTAAGACTTGACATATTTGTGTGTGAATAATTCTTTTCAAACACCGAGTGCATGTATTGAAATGTTTTTTTTCTAAGAAATAGTGGTGTGTGTTAATTTAAGTATAAATGTGTATTTTTTGTAAATGCAATTGAATGATTTAAAGATAGTCCAAGAGTGTGATTTCCCCAAATTAATCATGTGAGTTAAAGGGTCAAAGGACATATTGGAATAAAAATACAAACTTTTGAAGACAAGGGTTAATGGTATATGACCGGATGGAAGGATAATGTTTAGAAAATAAAATATGGTTAATGCATATGCTATACATTAACTAGATGTAGAAATACATTGGTTATAGTGTTGCATCCGTCCGTTTCTGTATTGTATCTTGTTAGGGAACCCTTATTAGGAATTAGCTCACCTAGTTTCCTTTGTTACGGTGAATTAGCTGATATTTCGTCTTTTGAGAGCATTTTTAAGGTAAATAATTTTTTATTCCAATTAACTTAAATGGACTAGAGACTCTACTTAGGTTATTTCACATCAGTTCACAACTAATGCAATCGGACTGGACAAGGTTGACCTATGAGTAACCATATCTTTTGGGTCAGGGTGTTATGGTGTCAATCATGTTTTTCTTTAGATTATTGTGCCTATTTTTGTATAATTGAACATAAAATATAGGAAATCATGTTAGACATTTTTTGCCATGTTCAATGAGGTTTGTGTTAATCTCAGATAAAAAATAAAAAGTAGTGTCGCGTTCGTCTCCAAAAAATCCTTGTCGTGTCAAATCGTGTCGGCTAGAAATCCAACCCAAAAAATAGAATTGCCACCCCTATCAAATTATTCTAATTTATTGGCCCAAAAATATACCCAAAAAATAGAATTGCCACCCCTTTATAAATTGATATTTTAACGTGATTCAGCCTTATATCCATGATCAAGACAATACTCTGGAAAATTCACTATATCTGGTTCATTGAGGTATAACCAACAGCTTGACAAGGATTTATCACACCTTGCAAACTACAGCCAATAAGATGTTAAACTTGTCATTGCCAAGTGGAACACATGCAAGAGCCAAAGGTCTAATCCCACTTTAACTCCCTACAACTTCGGCACTATCAGTCATGAAGATATAATAAAGTTCAACCGTTGAAACAACAATAAGTTTAATAACTAAAGTGTAAAACAAACTTTGTTTCAATAAACAATAATGGTGAAATGGGTATCTACTTTCTCTCTTTAAAAATTAAAGTTTTGAACAATCACAATGACAATTTTTTAAGGGTTGAGCTTTTGGATCTTTAGTAAAAGAGGGTGAGGGACTGGGATCTTTGTTAAAGAGGATATTTGGGTTGGAACTTTTCTCAAGTGGTTTTTCTTGAATCTTTGGCTTTAATGGATTTGTTGGGTCTCAAACATCCAATTGGGTTTAGGATTGGTTTCTCTCTATAAACTTATAATCTTGTGAATGGAACTTTAAATCATGGGATAATGTTTTAATAGCTTGTATGTTTTTATGGAATCCAACTGGATCTTTTTATATCTTTTCAAAAAACTAGTAGTTGGAGGGTAGTTTTATAAATTCAAGGACATTGGGAATTTAAAATTAAAAATCGAGTTGTTGAAAAACATTAAACAAACTACCCTGTGATTCGACTTTATATGAATGGAAATCATTTTGAAAACTTGCTCTTTTAATCTTTGGCTCAAATAAAAAAAGAGTCTCATTTGGCTTCTCGAGTCTAGAGTCGACTCTATCTCCATAGAGTCAACTCTATCCGTTATGGAGTCAACTCTATGTTGGGGAATTTGGGTCAAAATGAGCTCTAGCTTAAGGGGAAGGTTTATGGTGGTTTTGGTAATTTTCTTTAAGGTTTATGCTTTCCTTAGTGAGATTGTTTACTTATTTATAAACTATCCTAAACCTTTAAATCTTGGGAAGAACTTTTCTTGATTCTCTTTATCATTTGACTTTGAGTGATGCTTCTGAAAATGAGACTTGAGTTTTCTTTGGTTTTATCTTGTTCTTATTGCTTGGTTTACTTGCATCTTTGGATCATGGAACATTTTGTGCTTTCTTGCATGGAATGGAAAGGTTTCTTTGATCATGATCTTGATATCTCTTTATTTTCTTTGTTTATAAACTCATGTCATGATGTTGGATTTATTGATAATTTATTGGATTTTCATGGTTGTATTGTTTATTGTAATGCATGCGATATTGAGGTCTTGGTTACATGGATGATATGATCCTTCTGATGTATCTCATCATCTATTGAGTGATTATTATCTCAAATACATTACAGATAAGATAGTTAAGTCTGATAACATATTAATTGTGTATTTATCATTAAAAAAATCATTTTCTTCACAATCTCCCATTTTGTATATTAACAATACAATTGATATGGTTTAAGAAAATAGTTTTGATAAGACTCCCACTATGTGGTGAACTAGATTTTTCTTTGATTCTCCCTCTTAATTTTAGTTTTTATTTTTTTCAAACATCATGTTTTCTTCCCCCTTTTGTTATTAGCAAAAAGTCAGGGTTTTGGAAGGTGTATTTGTAATATATCACAACTAATTGGCATGAGCGGAAGCGTACTTTCTGAAAAAATGATTAATACAACATATATGGGAATAAATAAATCTTATGCATTGTAGTGATAAATTTTAATTCACATATCTCATGTAGGTTTTTCGTAATAAGTTCACGATAGATGGAATAAATCTATTTCTCGAAAGAGGTCTGGTTAAAATATTTGCAAGTTGGTTTTTAGTAGAAATAAATTTAAGTTCCACATCTCCCTTTTGTGCATGGCCTCGTAAAAAATGGTACTTGATGTCAAGATATTTGATTGTAGAGTGTTTTATCGGGTTTTATGCAAATAACACTTCTATTATCACAAAAAATCAGGATCTTGGTGACGAATATTTGAAAGTCTTCTAATTGTTGTTTAATGTATGGGTATTGAGCACAACAATTTTTGGCGGCAAGATATCTGGCCTCTATTATTCCCCACTAAGGATTTTATGACTAACCTTACATCTTAGATTGTGAATTCAAAATGTGAATTTTTAGGAAGCTAAATACCCAACTTTATGGTTACTACAAGACATCAAAAATTTCTTTTAACATTAAGTATATGAGAATATTTTGGTTTGGATTTAAAACAAACACAAAGACAAAAACTAAACATGATATTGGGATGGGTTGAGGTTAGGTGATATAAACTTCCTATCATTCATTGATATAATTTTCTACCAACTTCCTTATCATTCTCATCAAAATCTATTTTTATATAAGTGCTCATAAGAATGGCAATATGTTTCGAGCTATATAATCCAAATTTCTGGATTAGGTCATTAGTGTACTTGTACTGATTGATAAAAATCCATTTTTGTTTTTCTTAACTTGGATACCTAAGAAAAAGTTTACTTATCCCATAACACTCAATTCAAATTCGATTTGCATACATTTAGCAAAGTCTTCACACATTTTGTCATTAGTGAATCCAAAAATGATATCATCCATATGGACTTGAATAAACAGGATATCTTAGTTTTGTATTTTGATAGAAATAGTTGTATTGACAAATCCTCACATAATATTGTTAAAGATGAAAAAAAAATTATCGTTTCATACCATGCCGGGGGCTTGTTTCAGTCCATATTCGGTTTTTGTTAGATTGAAAACATGACTTGGATATGCATGATTTTAACAACCGGGGGTCATTTTATATAAACTTCCTCATTAATGACACCATTTGAAAAGGCACTTTTGACATCTATTTTAAAAAGTTTAAACCTTTAAAATATGTGAAAGCTAGTAACATATGTATAGACTCTAACCTTGCAACCGGGGGGGGGGGATTTTTCTTTATAATCAATCCCTTCCTCTCATTTGAATCCTTAAGCAACAAAATGGGATTTATTTAGAATGATTTTCTCGATTGTATCTCTCTTATTTTTTGATATCCATTTGGTGCTTGTGATGGATTTCTTCTTAGGTGGTGGTACAAGGTTCTAAACTTGATTTTTTTTAGGGAAAAGTACTCATATGTCCCTCGCAAATAAATTTTAAACACTTAAGGAATTTTGGCAAATTGTAAACACTTAGGTCCACTAATTCTCTTCTTGAAGAACTACACGCTAGTGGAATAACAAGTGGACCTGATAACAAATGTCCTTAAATGTTTAAAAATTGACAATAAGAGACATAAGTTTAAATTGCCCTTTATGTTTTCATTTGTACGAATTCCCCTTGCATCACAAGTAGCCATAATTTATTTATCTCGGGTTAATCAATAACTTTGGATTCGATTTGCGATATTAATGAGAAGTTGTTGCATGCATCTTTTAGCTTAGATTTAGTGGTCACTCCTTTTTATGTTTCTACGATAATTTGGCCTTTAAAATGGTCGCTAACAAACTTCCAACTTCTAGGTAAGTCTTGGTGGGTTTGTTTTTTAGTTTAAGTTTCTTCCTCGTGTGAATTTTCTATTAGTTTTATGGAAAGGGTTTTTATTTGTTATCTCACTAGATTGAACTCATCATCATCTCGTAATTGGGGGGCATAAGGATTATTTTCAGCAAATGTAATGCGGATAGATTCGTAGATGATATGGTTATAATGTATTTGCACACATCATGTTCATTTTTCTTTATAAAAAAATTATTAAAAAATTGAAAAAATAAAATTTCTATTAAGTGATTATTGATGGAAGTACCCGGATGAAACCAACTCTAATCATTTGAATTAAAATTTTGATAAAATTTAATAATATTTTCTTTATTCTATTTAGGCTTTTTACCAAGATTTTTATTTTTTCTTAGATTTTACTCTCTAAGTTACCTCATTCTTTTAGTAGAAAAAGCATTAAAAGTTATCTCTAGATGAACCTGTCTAAATATTTATTTAGTATATTACCATCACTATAATGATTTATTAATTAATGTGATTTATATATTGACATTCTGTGAACATCATAAATTATTCTTGTGTAATTGTTAAAAGCTAAATGACTTGGTGAACTTAAAGATTCATAGGTATAATGACTATTTGAGCTTTGTCTTATTTTCCCTATTATAAATGATATATACACTTATTGATTATTCATTTCAATAATATTTTAACTCGTTGGTAATCTCAATATCCTTGTTATGATTGTCAACTAAAGAACGGTGATATGATCTTTTCCAAAAAATAAAAAATTATGTTTTAAGATAACTTTTTAACAAAGGAAACCTGTTTCATCATTTTATCTATTTCACCAACACCTTGAAAATTGATTAAAAAAGAAACGCAAAGTGAAATAGGTACGAGACACAAATAAAAGAAGTGAAGAAAAGAGATAAAACAAAAGAAAATTCAAAAATAGCAAAATTTTCAAAAAAAAGAAAAAGAAAAAAATTATCTTCAAAATATCACCCTTTTTTCAATAATAAAAAATTTGTTTGAGGTGTTGACCATTATCATTCCTTCACATATTTAACATCTTGAAAAGTTCTTAAATGATCCAAGGGTTAACATGATTTTCTCAATATTGAAAAGATTATATTTTCATATTCTTTAGAAAATAATATCCTATCATGAAATTACATTTTACCATTTTATATATAAACGTCTTTCTTCACTGACATGTACAAGGATTTGCTTCCAATTACATTTTCTCTTTGCCTATATCTCCCGAGTACTTACACTAATTCAGTGTGTCTTCATATTTTGAGTGTAATCACCGGAGAGAATTAAACTAGTGCGATTTATTATAAATGTTGGGTCATTAAATGCTAAAAATAATATCGCTTGTAAATTTTTTGATGCACACCGCACACTTAGTCAATACATATAAATATCCTGATTTAGTTTACCATAATGTTTATAGTAAATAAATTATTGCAGAAATTTGTTAGTCAATGTTATTTACTTGTTAAAACTCCAAGATTATGTATAAGCTTTTGATTAGAAAATGGGCAACTATTTTGAGATTAATTATATGTTTGGGAGTATCATCATTGTAAACTTTCACGAGACTAAACTCGTCCACTAAGTTAACCTAAGGGTTAACGGCTTGTTACATAAGCTAAATGCAACTGTAAATCCTGCAAAAGTGGATCTCTATCCTTTTTTATAATATTTAAATAAAATGGCAAAATTTGACACGCGGAAATCTTTTACTATGTCGCTAGGAACTCTCATAGCACACCGCGCAGATTAGACAATGGGGTGGGCATCCATCGCCGCCAAACTACGTCGGACATCACTAAATAACTTATCATTCTTAGCATGTGACAGAAATATGAGACATTATAAACTTTTTCCACAAGATAGTATTCAGATTTATCCATCCAATATAAACATTCATGCAAACTAAAATCCATCACTATACTATCTCCAAAATAAATCCAACTCCAAAATTTTAAATTCAACTGAAATAATCCAACTATAATTATCTGACTGAAACCATAAACAACTATGGAACCGATTGGCCCACAAAATCCATAATTGAAAGTCTCATAATAAAACGACAGAATATAAAGAAATCTAAACTACTAAAGCAAGTAAAGTAAATCTCCAGCTGCACTCCAAAAATCTCCAATCCATCCTATGCAGCTACTCCAACAAATATACCTAAAATGTTAGTCAACGCAATGGGTCAGAGCCCACCGCATGAATACTAGTTACTCCTCCCAATTAGGATCCGTAAATCCAGACAATAGTGTTATACATGATAAATATCACAATAGAGTATTTTAAATTAAATGATATAATTAAATGTGAATAAGTAAAGCATAGCCAACTACCCACATAACTAAGTCGCCACAATATTAAAGCCCAATTATTCCATTACAACTTTAATATAAACATTAGCTCTCATTCTTACTTAATTTAATTATCCAAATTATTCTTACTCATGCGACACCACTATAGTTAGTCAACAAATCTATTGGTCTTGCACATACTCTTGGTGCGCTTAAGGTTCCACGCATCACATTCATTCCCCTCACTATAGCCAATCAACCTAATTTCGTTAGCTCTGCACATACTCGTGAGGGTTCACGCACAACATGTCACTATAGTCAGTCGACCCAATTATCGTTAGCCTCTCACATACTCGTGACGCCAACACCCACCCACGTCTCTATAGCCAGTCAACCCAATTATCTTTAGTTATGTACATACTCGCGATGTAAATTCATTTTAATACCCGTTTATTATCTTAGGCCTTAATTATCAATTTTCTCAAGTTTCTCATTATATTCTATTAGCCTAACCCTTTAATTGAGCATAAAATTCTCAAACCACCCCTAGTCCCATACCATACATATAGGTCTCCAAAATACAAATATATACTAGCCTATCATTTATAAAGAATACCTACCAATAGCTACTACATAGTCCCATACCTAGAGGTCTTCAAAATATAAATATATCCTACCCTATCATTTAGGAAGAATATCTACTAATAGCTACTACCTAGCCTCGCATCTAGGCTAACGAACCAATGGAACTACGTATAATTCAGCCCCGCCCCGAAATTACCCATCTGTAAAGCCAACACTAACTAGTCCCATACCTATAAAGTGTTAATACAACAAAGGCCTACCTACTAGTCCCATACCTAGCAAGCAACCTAAAATAAGGTGAAATCATAGCTACCCCAACAATCCCGTCGTCCCCGCGGTGTCGAATGTTAACATAATTAACAATTACATGAGGCGTATCTTTAACCCATCACAATAATTATTCCAATTAATCACACGATTATTATTTATCCCAATTATGTCCATTTAATTATAATATTAATTAAAAAATATATTTTCCAACTAGTATAATTTCCGTTCACATGCATATTTTTTGGGGCATATAACAATGCATTTATACTCTACGAGCTATACATAAATAACATGATTTTACAAGTCAAATTCAATTTATAAAATTCAAACGATTTATTTTAACATGCGAACGTCCATATATTCTAGAGGAATTCCAACCTTTAATCTAAGCATGCCAGAGTTTTAAGTCTTAATTCGTTTAGTTTCACTTTTCCTGATTAGTGTCTCTAATTTATTTTAATAAAACAACGATTATTAGTGTTTAGGAAACATTTAAAATGCATAATACTAAAGGGGAATAACAAAAGTATCCATGTCTGTAAAAGGTCTTTTGAAAAATCTGATTGGATGGCTGTGTTCCTCTCGAGGAAACAATAAAGACGTGTTCTTGGATGATCTTGAGAAAATACAATTTGAACCTTCAAAACTTAGGTTGGAAGTTGTATTTAATGGGGTTTAGGTTTTGTAGATGAGAGGGGATGAAATATAGGAGGCTACTGCTTTTGGGGATGATAAAAAAGCATTTTAAAAGCCTAAACCCCGAGTCTAATTTATATGGGAAAGTAGGAGAATTTGTGTCAAGCACAAACACTGAGAAAAGACCCACATGCGCCTCTCTACAGCTGCGAACCAGTTTGCCCCCAGGGGATTGTCCTGAACAACCTAAGTCCCCCACATTTATATAAAAAATTTATAGTTTCCACAATTTAATCTTCAATTCTGATTAAAATCTCATTTTATAAAAAACAAAACCATCATTTTTAATTGCCAAAAATAATTAAATTCATCAAAAATACATTTTTCAGGTTTTTAATTTAAAACGAGTTATTTACGATTTAAAATCACGGGGTGTTACAGTTTTTTGTGGCGAAAATCATTAAACCTTGGCTTTTAGATTGAGTATAATCAAACTAAGGTGATAATGGTCAATGTCCGACCAAAACATGAAAGTGTAAGCATGCCATTTAGAACAATGTTGAATGACTAAATGAACCACTTGGCCACTTGGGCTTGTACTTTATTGAATTCAAATCTTAAAGTATTATGAGCAACATAAGTTGGGAATTAAAAATTGCAAAAAATAAATGAACAAACTAGAAATAAAATTTTCTTAAGTTGGCTGCATCCCAAGCCCTTGGTATACTTCTACCCTTTATTATTTTCAAGCGGTAGGCGCCTTGCAAATCATCCTATATAACCTTTAACGGTCCTTCCCAGTTTAGCCCCAACTTGCCATTTAAAAGTCTTTTGGCATTCCCGAGTACCTTTTTTAGGACATAGTTATCGACCTGGACTTTCCTTGGGTTTACTCCCTTGTTGTACTGCCTGGCCAACTGCTATTGGTAGGAGGCTAATTTTGTCAGGCCTTGCTCCATTCGTTCATTAGCCAGATCAAGCTTGGTCCTGATAACTTCTTCGTTCAAACCGTGTACTGCAATGGTGGTCTTCATGGTTAGCAAACCAGTTTCCAAAGGGATAATAATTTCCATCCCGTAGGCTAAAGCGAAGGAATTTCCCCAGTTGGTCTTTTGGACGTAGTAAGATATGCCCATAGGACGTGGGGAAGCTCGTCCACCCAAGCTCCTTTAGCATTTCATAATATCTTCTTTATATTATCGAGTATTGTTTTGTTAGAAGCCTCAACTTTCCCATTGTTCTAAGAATAGGACACAAATCTGAAATGATGCTTGATACGATGGTTGTCACAGAAGCTTTAAAATGGTCCACTTTCTAATTGTGTGCCATTATTCGTGATGATCGCCCTAGGTACACCAAAGCGCGTCACGATGTTCCTCCCAATAAACCTGATCATGTTAGTGTCCCTGATGTTTACCAATGGTTCTGCTTCAATCCACTTCGTGAAGTAGTCTGTGTCGACCAAGAAGTATTTGCAATTCCCTGGTGCTATTGTGCGTGGACCTACAATATCTAAACCACATTGGGTGAACGACCATGGACTAGTCAGTAAATTTAAGTCATTGGTCGGCTCATGGAGCATAGGAGATAACTTTTGGCATTTTTCACACTTCTTAACATAGGAGATTGCATTTGTTTACATATATGGTCAGCAATACCCTTATTTGATTGGTTAAAAATCTAGAGATCTTCCTCCAACATGACTCCTGTAAATTCCAGCGTGAAGCTCGTATGGAATTTGTTCGACATCACTTGGATGCACGCGTTGAAAGTAGGAACCAATGGAAGATCTCTTGTAGAGTTTTCCTTCAGGTTCTAGATAAAACCGTGCAGTTTTTACCCTGATTTGGTGGGATTACTCCTTATTGGAAGAAAATATGTCATCTCCCAAATAAGTGATTATTGAGTCCATCCAACTGGAACTTCTTTGCATGGTAAGAACTTGCTCGGGAGCCATGGGCTTTGTGATACTGGGCTTGGTGAGGAACTCCACTTCAATGGTTCTTTTTAATTCGAAGTCCACTACTGATCCCAAGGCTGCTAAGGCATCAACATGACTATTATGCCCCGGGGGAACAGTTGAATGTGGACTTTCTCAAATTTGGTCATTAATTCCTGGTCGACCTATAGGTATGCCGGCATTCGTTCATCCCTGGTGTTGAAATCTCCTTCACTTGGTTAAATAGTAGCTTTAAATCGTAGTATATGTCAAGATGGTTTACCCCCACCGAGTAAGCTTTACGTAGTCCGACGATGAGGGCTTCGTACTCGGCCTCATTATTGGAAGCTGTAAAACTAAGTCCGATCCTTTGCTCGATCATTGTATTCTCTGGAGAAATAAGCACAATTCCTACTCCTGCCCCTTTAGAATTTAATGCGCCATTCATATAAAGGGTCCACTTTTTGGACTGGTTGATCTTTCGGCTTATTAACTCATCGGCTATTTATTAGTCGCTGGGCTCCTTTTCTATTGTGAACTTGAAAATGAAGTCTGCCAACACGTGACCCTTAATCGCCATTCTTGGTTGATAATGTATATCAAACCTCTTAAGCTCAACTGACCATTTGGACATCTGTCCAAACACGTCGGCCGAAGAACGACTTTGAGGGGGAAATAAGTGATGAATATGATTGAATGTGCTCCAAAATAGTGCTTTAACTTACGCAACGCGATGACTAAAGTGTAAGATAATTTCTCAAGTGGGAGGTAACATTTCTCGGCGCCCGGGATCATTTTGCTGACATAGTAAATGAGGGTCTGACGTCCCTCATTCTCATACATTAAAGCTGAATTGATTGCATGGTTGGAAACTGTTAGGTAGAGATAAAGAGGGTCTTCTAGATTTGGAATAGACAGTAAATAAAGCTTGCTCAGATAGGATTTAATTTCTTCAAGGGACTTTGAGCATTCCTTATTCTAGGTGAGGCCTTTTTCCTTTTTCAATAACTGAAAGAACGGTCACCATCGTTAGGAATACTTTAAGATGAAACGATTAAAGGCTGCCAACATTCCTATTAATTTTTGGATCTCGCGCAGTGTCTTTAGAGGCTGAACGTTGTTGATCGCCACTATCTGGATGTGGTTGCCCTCATTACCCCTTTTGCGGACTAAGTACTCTAGGAAATTTTAGGACTGAACTCCAAAGGAGCACTTGGCCGCGTTGAGCTTCATTCGGTGGTGCCTAAGGATCTCAAATATCTCCGCTAAGTCCAATAAATGGTCGACTTTAAGCTTGCCCTTGATGAGCAAATCGTCAATGTACACCTCCATTTTTTCTCCCAAATATCTCCGCTAAGTCCAATAAAAGTCAATTCCCACAGACAAATCCAATTGTGAGTGCAAATAATCACAATAAATAAATCTAAGCAGTTAAGGCTATACTAAGAATAAAACATTCTCACAACAACAAAATTTACGTGGTTCGATAATGGCCTACATCCACGGGGTGTTTCTCTATTTTGATTACTTCTCTGTGATTCAATATAAGGAAGTTACATGTCCCCTTTTCCCTGGGGTGAGGGTTATATTTATAGAAGTGGAGGAGGCATAATCGTGTTAGACTTATTTGAGTTGTTCATTGAGCTGCTCCTTGATTTATGTGAATCTCCTCCGAGAACTTTGCTTAATGGATTTATCTTTGTGTAGTTAGCTTTTAAAAAGTCCCTTGCCTATTATTTATTGGGTTGGCCTTAATTTTGGATCCGAACCTATTTGGGTCGTTTGGCTTATACTCTAGAGAATCCCTTGTACTTTCTTCTTTCCAAGTATTCTCTAGTGTTCCCACAAGTCTATGGCTACTAGGGTTTTCTCTATTGATAATAAATGACTATTCAAGAGTCTTAACTCTATTAAATATCTTTAATTTCCACACATATACATTAAGCCTGTTTTCGGGCCCCCAAATGGACTCAAAATACTATCCGGAAAAGCCCAAAACTTAACCGAAAGGTAAACCTACACTCTGGGCTCAATTTAAGACGATAAAAACACATAACCGGATCTTTGTATTGCTCTAGAGTCCGCTCTGAATGATTATACCTCATATCTCACGATAAAACCTCACAACATAAAGTAAACCCACTAATTAATTATTTTACACGTAACCGCATATAGTTCAACATAGTTAATTACACTCACTAATTAATAATAACATGCGACACAAATAAATTACTTAATATGAAAATCACAATGAAGTCACATATTATGCACATTTAATCATCGTCTAAATATGCAATTGTTATTAACAATTATCTCAAGTAATAATCAGTTCTCATTTATTAATTTCTTTGCACCATTAATAAATAATTAAAATAAATGCTAGAAATACGGGGTATTACATTAGCATTACAAAGTTACCCATTTCCATTAATGTATATGAAATAACAATTATTCAAGTGCATTTATTTTCACAATTTATAGAATGATAATTGTGAAAAGTGAAATGTTATCTTAAATGTTTAACTTTGTAAGGGTTAAAATGAGTAATTTCTTGGCTGAATACATCTTGCACGACACAATGACATGTCATATATGTATTGATTGATCTATTGGATATTCCCTCTGTCCAAAATTAAGAGTCCACCATTCCTTTTTGGATCGTCCTAAATTAATAGTCCATTATATTTGGACATAATCAACAAACCAAATTCGACCATAATGTTCATGACCATCGATTAAGTTTATATCCATCATTTATCACTTGGGGGAGGAACAATAGTATGGATTATTTAGATAAAGATACCAAATTTCTACTACGATAACTGTGGGAGAACAAATTCCAAGGAATTAAAAAAATTAAAAAATTAAAAAATTAAATGTATGTCTAAATCACTAGTTAAGGCTCCTAATTGATCACTGAGTGATAACGGAGCAAGTCTTAATAAGTATAAATGGAGTATTGATTAATGACTCTTAATTTGGGACGAATGAAGTATTGATTAATCAAACCAATGTAGGTTGCATTTATTTTTTCATTTGAATATGAAGTCTGAAATCTGGATCTGAAATTTTTATATCTGAATGAACCTCTGAATGAATATATTTAGTCAGATTCAGTGTTTAGAGGTAATTTTACCTATTAACATTTCAAAAGCAAATATACTAGTTAGTCTTTTTGGTGTCGTTTCTTTTTACCTCGTGTGGTGACAATTATATTCAACACAAATAAATTAGAGAAGCGCGATCACCAAGGAAAATAAAGAAGATAAAATGCCAATCACAAAACACAGTATGTACGTGGTTCATCAAGAATGCCTACGTCCACGGTAGTTTAGTCAGTATTATTTCTTGATATTCCAGGGAGCGTTTAGAGAGAATATAGTGCGTGCCTTTTTCCCCAGGCTTAAGGTTTATTATTTACATGTCTATCCTCGGGGAGTGGGGGTGTTGGACTCCCCCGCGTCCATCATCTTCTCCTGGAATATCTCTAGACGAGATTCCAGGAGGAGACTAAGTCGTTACTCTATTTAATTAAGGTGAGGGGTCCGAATTTTGGACCGTTTTTATTAGGCTACTCGTCCGGGCCCATAATGGTAAATTCGGGTACCCACAATTGCCCCTAAAGTTGTTGGGCCACAATTTGGGCTCAATAAATTTAAATGATTTGCCATAATGGCACTTTTGTGAATCGTGTAACTCTTCCCAAAGTCGAGAATTGATTTAGGCGGCAGTTGCTTCGTGTCCTATGCGCGATGATTGGGAGCATTTAAAAGCTATTTGGAGCAGCGTTCCATAGTTGTCGTTTCAAATTTCTTTGCGTTCACTCATCTTCTGCGAGTTTTAGTTGTTGTGTCTTCTTCTCCAGGCCTTTATTTTCTTCGCTTTCAATCTCCCTCGCCATCTGGGCTTGTGATCTTGCATTGTCCAAGTCGAACTTTCATCTCGTAAGTCCTCTTTGCTCTTTCTTTGTGCTTTCTTTGTTGAGTTCTTTCTGAATTTGCGATTTAGGGTTTACAAATGTCAAAAATAGGTAATAGATCAGTGTCTGAGTTTAGGAAGTTCTATAATATCCCAGAATGGTTAGAGATTGAGTGCGCCTCTCTCCCTAAGAATGTTAGAGAGATAGAGGGTGCTCATTGGATTCATGTCCTGTTGCTTTCTCAAGGGGGGCTTACTTTTCCTCCAAACAATTTGTTCCTTCATTTCTTTGGTTATTTCAACATTGTCCCTACACAGTGTTCGCCCAACGTATGGAAGATAATCAATGGTGTCCATAAAATAAATCAATTGTATGGCACTAAGTTAGGGCTCGCCGAAGTTTATTTTTGCTATTCCTTCTCTCGAACTAGCTCTAGTCTTCTTTACCTCAAGGCCAGGAGTCCTAACAGGGAATTGGTAGTAAATTTACCTGATTCCCACAAGGACTACTGGCAAGATGGCTTCCCTGCTCGGAATTGGCAGTTCTCCCCCCCGACTGAGGGGGCGAGGTCTGATAGATTCACTGTTCCCTTTTATGGGGAAGAGTACATAGGTAGTCTCTGTTCTGCCCTTTTGATCTCTTTGTTAATGTGTGATTTTTCTGACACTTTCTTGTTTTCTTTTCAGCGAGGACAAAGAACTTGGAGCCTGCCCTCAGCGAGGTTTGAACTTTCGAGCTGATTAAAGCTTGGAATATCAGGGAACCTTTGGCTGATGGTGAACATCCCCGATCTGCTGCTTTCCCGCTCGAGTACAAGAACATTGGGTCCATTTTTATTGCGAGGCCCGTGGATGACATTCCTGAATTTGATACTTCTGAAGAAGCTGCTGCCGATCCCATTCAGTTGGACGAGGAAGATAGCAGTTCTGAGAGTGATATCAGAGGAGGTACTGAAGGTGGTTCTGGTGAGGATAGCTCCAGCAGTGACAGTTCTTCTAGCTCAGAAGAGGTTTCTGAAGCCTAAGAACCTTCAATTTCATCCAGTAGTTCTAGCGAGGAAATGGTTCCCCCAAAGAAAAACTTGATCCGTGATGATGATGATGATGATGATGATGATGTGCTTCTCGCCCAGAAGTCGAAGAAGTAGAAATCCAGCAGTGGGCCTGTTGCCACTGGTTCTCGATCTGCTGCTCAGGAGCAGGAAGAAGAGAAAAGAAGAAGAGCAGTTGAGAGAGAGAGAGGAAGAGGGAAGAGGAAAGAAAGAAGACTGAAGAGAAATAGAGGGTTGATGAGAGGAAGATGGTAGAGAAGGAGGAGGAGAGGGGGAAAATAGAAGCAAGGACGAAGGCTGGGCAGGCCTTAGTGCCTGTGTCTGCGTTGCCAGAGGGGGACTCGGTTGCCATTTCTCCTCAGTTACCCCTGCGCTACTCGAGAGAGCAGTCCTTCCTGCCTATCACCAAAGGGCGATGGGGACTGACCAGTTAGCCTTACAAGCGAGTCAGAGGCTAGCCTTCATAAGTCTGTTTCTCTTTTCTAATGCTCGTTAAATTCTATTTCTTTCTTTCTTCTAATATCATTTTTTACTTGCAGTTTGTGACTGACTTTGCCGTTCTCTATCGTTCTCGCGACGAGCTGGTGAACAAGAATGGTGAGCTGGAGAAGCAGAACGTTGCTTTGAAAGTGAAGGGTACCGAGCTCGAGGCCAGCTTGAAGGACGTCGATGCTGCTCGAACATCTTCTGATCTGGCCCTTATTAAAGCTAGTCGAGAGAGGGAGGCAGGGGTTAAAGAACTGAATGAACTACGGTAGGCCTACGATTTAGTCTGCTCGAGTAAGCTGGCGATACTAGAGGAGAATAAGGTGCTGACCAAAATGCTGGAGGAGAAGGAGTCCGAGGCAGCCACCGTTAAGAAAGACTCATATAACTCCGGGTGGGCTGCCGTATATGAAGATACTGAGGTTCAGATAGGCTACATCAGTTGTCTGAACTTCAAGAAGGGATGGAACAAGGCCATCTTAGTTGCCGGGGTAAATATTGCCTCTCTCTTATTTGATGAGCACGATCCAGGCCCAAAGCCTATCGTGGATGAAGCTCCTATCCCAGCCATCGAAGGTGTTGACCCTACTTCCCAGTTAGTTCTTGTTGATGCCCTTCCTGCTCGGGCTACAGAAGCAGTCCTTACTAAGGGAGATGATCCTCCTACTGCTGATAAGGGGAAGCAGCCAGCTTCTTTTGAATATCCCGAGGTCTCCAGCTAATCTATCCTTAGGATTGCTTTTGTATTTTTATTTGTAATGTTCCTTTCTATTTCTCGATGTACTCTGATCTTTTTATGTATTAATGAAATGAGAAGGCTTTTTCCCTCAGTGTACTGATTCATTTTATCCTTTACTGCTCTTTTATGGCCTGTAATCGATTGATGTAGATGACTATATACCAGCCACTTCTTAATTAGGAAGAATGCTTGGTCCTGATGTGAGTCCCGAAGTTCGTCACACCTTCGTAAGAATTTGCAAATCACTGTGATTGAGGAATAAGCGTTTCATAGAGCAGACGGAGCTCGTTGTTAAACTGAAAGACATGCTTCAAGAGATGGAAGAAGTTGGAGCTTCTGTTCAAGAGGAAGTGAATACTCTAAGAAAAAGACTCCTCGATGCCACTGAGATTAATCAAGTTGGAGAAATTCTGCAACAGGAAAATGAGTCTTTGAGGAGGTAAGTGTTGCTCCTCAAGGAGCATGCGCCGAGCACTGTGCCTCGCATTTTAAGGGGTTCTTCCTCATCACGAGCTGGCGCAGGATCGAGCGACGTTCCTTCGGTGATACGAGGTTCTACCCCATCGACCGTTCTGTGAGCTGGTACAAATGTAAGAAGCCCAGCTAGGGAAATGGATGAGCTTAGTGAAGATGTTCGTCGAGCATACGTTATTGCTGCTGGGCTTCAAAGGGATGTCACACGGTTGAGGCATCTGTTTAAGAGAGGACCTCGACGATTATGGGCTGATGGTTACGACCAAGGTTGGGTGGATGCTCCGACGAGGTTGACTGAGTTTGAAGAGCTCGCCTTTATCAGGGGATGGTTGAGTGCTCTAAAGGAGCTGCAAGTTCCAAGGAACTCAATACTCTGGTATCGTCATGAGATCTCCCCTTCCACTTTAAGGCCTAACCCCTTCAAGAGGGATGATCAGTGGATCCCCATCGATGCCATCCCTCGACAGCTATTGGAGTCAGATGCGAATGAGGTCGATGATGAATTAGCTCCTCATCCGAATGACGATCGAAGAGCACAAGTGGTTGATTATCTTGTTCAGAGACCTCGGCCTCATTAAGATTTTACCAGTTGTAACTTTGTACACATATGTAATGAAGCAATGTAGTATTGATGCTTTGGGCGATCTCATCGATTATACATGGGTTGTCCTTTTTTTGTTGTGACGAAGTAATATAAAATTTATGTTTTGGGGGAACTCGCTGACTAAACAAGTGTTCCATATTTTTTACATAATTTATTCTTTGCTTAATAATCTTGGGTCTCTCTTGGCCGACTAGATTGGTAAGTTTGCATTGTCGAGTAAGTGTCCCTCCAGTCCAGTATGCTTATGAGATACCATTCTGCCTTACTTTATCTTTTAGGTCGTGTCGTCACACTCCCTTAGGGCTAAGTGTGGCAATTGGCGAGGACACACCTGGTGTTGGAAGCTCTATCCGATCAGGGTTTTATTGACCAAACATTTTTTGGTGACCACTTTGACTTGGTCGAATTGCCTAAGGATCTCCTATAGGGCTTCATATATTGCCAGGGGCAATGCTAAGAGGTTATTCATGCATCATAACGAAAACTTGAGGATGGTGTTTTCCCTGCTTCCGCGTACTGAGTAATGTGCTTGTCACTTGGAAAGGGTGTGCAAGTTATAAAGTACATATATTAGCTAATTGACACCTTATAGAATGCAACTGCCAAACAACTTTTATTGATCACAAGTAAATGAGCTGTCATTTTCATAAATCTGGTAGCGAAAGAAAAAACTAGAAATAGAATTTCTTAAGATTTTCCGCATTCCATGCCCGGGGTATCTCTCTCCCCTCAAGCGTTTTTAAGTGATAGGCTCCTTGCAGATCGTCTCTTGTTATCTTGAATGGTCCCTCCCAGTTTGGCCCCAACTTGCCATCTGACGATTTTACTGCGCTGCCAAGGACTTTCCTTAGGACATAGTCACCAACTTGGAATGCCTTTGGATTGACCTTCTTGTTATAGTGTTTTGCGAGCTGTTGCTGATAGCTCGCTAATTTCACTAAGGCAAGTTCTCTGCGTTCGTCGGCTAAGTCGAGTTCAGCGAGCAATGCTTCATCATTCTGGCCCTGGTCGACAAGGGTGGACCTCATAGTTGGTAGGTCTGCTTCTAATGGGATGACCGCTTGCATTCCATATGTTAGGTAAAATGGGGTTTCCCCCGTTACCCGACGTGGGATAGTGCGGTAAGCCCACAGAATATGTGGCAGCTCGTTCACCCATGCACCTTTGGCTCGCTCTAATCGTTTCTTTAACCCATCGATTACTATTTTATTGGAAGCTTCGGCTTGACCGTTTCTCTGAGGATACGCCACCGAGCTGAAATAGTACCTGATCCCGTGTTCATTGCAGAAGTTCTAGAAAGGTCCACTCTCGAACTATGTTCCATTATCGGTGATGGTGGTTCTAGGGATTCTAAAACGAATAATTATATTTTTTCATATGAATCTCATCATATCTGCATCTCGAATATTTGACAGTGGCTTTGCCTCGACCCATTTGGTGAAATAATCCATTGCGACTAGCAGATACTTGCAGTTGCCGACGGCGGTAGGAAGTGGTTCTATGATGTCCATTCCCCATTGGGCGAAGGGCCAGGGGCTAGTGAGTGATCTTAGGTCGCTGGTAGGTTAGTGGACCATAGGGGCGTGTAACTGACATTTCTTGCACTTATGAGCGTACACTGCTGAATCTTTTTGCATATACGGCCACCAGTATCCTTCCTTCATAGCTCGAAAAGCTAGTGATCTTCCTCTAATATGGCTTCCACAGATTCCTTCGTGGAGTTCGTGTAGGATTTTCTCGACATCCTTCGGGTGAACACATTATAGGTAAGGTCCGGAGAATGATCTCTTATACAGCTTGCCCTCAGGAGATAAGTGAAAGCGAGTAGCTTTAACTCTTATCTAATGAGCGGTCTTCCTATCGCTTGGAAGTGCACCATCCTTTAAATAGTCCCTTAGAGGGTCCATCCAACTGGGTGCTAACTCAATTGGAGCACATGTTCCACGCCCGACAACTCATCGCTCAGATTGATGCTCGGGTGAGCGAGGAAGTCGATGGGGATCGTTCTTTTCAAGTCGGAATTGATTATCGAACTCAGGGATGCTAGGGCGTCAGCATGACTGTTCTATCCTCTGGGAAATTGCTGGACACTGACTTCCTCGAAGCTGGCCATTAGCCCTTGGCCAAGGCGAGATAGGCTGCCATTCTTTCATCTCTTGCGTTATAGTCCCCACTTATCTGATTGAAGACTAATTGTGAGTCGTCGAACACCTGTAATTGCTTCGCTCCTAAAGTGTATGCCTTCTGGAGGCCGGCTATTAAAGCTTCATATTCTGCCTCATTGTTGGAGGCTTCAAATTTAAGCCTGATTCCCTGTTCGAGGGTTGTATCTTCTGGAGTAACCAGCACAAAGCCCACTCCTCCTGCCCCCTTTGAATTGGAGGCTCCATCAATAAATAATTTCCACACTCCTTCTGTTGCGTGGTTCTCTCCTTGCTTTATGGGTTGAAGTTGGTCTAGAGGATTCTCGCCTGTGAATTCAGCTATGAAATCAGCAAGTACTTGTCCCTTAATTGCATTCCTTGGTTGAAATTGGATGTCAAATCGTTCGAGCTTGACTGACCAGTCTGCCCGACAGGTTCGCTTTCCTCAGGATTACTTTAAGGGGGTGCGATGTAAGAACAATTATGGTGTGAGCTTCAAAATAGTGCTTAAACTTCCTTGAAGCTACTACAAGTGCAAAGGCGAGCTTCTCTAGTGGTAGGTACCGCTGCTCAGCCTCTAATAGAGTCTTGCTCACGTAATTAACGGGGTGCTGAATTCTCTCTTTCTCACGGCATGGTTGCACCAGCGCAGAACTCACGGCGTGGTTGGAAACGGCGAGGTATAAGTATAAGGAATCTCTTTCTTGAGGTATGACGAGCAGGGGTGGTGAGCTAAGGTAGTCCTTGAGCTCGTTCAATGCTTGCGAGCAATCTTGATTCCATTCTAATGTCTTGTTTCCCTTCAAGAGCTGGAAGAATGGTTTGTATTTCTCGGAGGACTTCGAGATGAAACGGTTCAAGGCAGCGAGCATTCCGATGAGCTTCTGTACGTCTCGTATTATGTGAGGGGAATGTACCCTTTTGATTGCGTCGATCTGGTCCGAGTTAGCCTCGATGCCTCTCTTACTGACCAAGTACCCAAGAAATTTTCCTGACTGGACACCGAAAGAACACTTGCTCGCGTTGAGCTTCATTCGGTATTCCTTGAGGATCTCGAAGGTTCTCGATAGGTCTGAGAGGTGGTCTTCTTTATTTCTGCTCTTGACGAGCATATCGATGATGTAGACGTCCATGGTGTCTCCCATTTGGTCTTTGAACATCTTAGTGACCAGCCGCTGGTAGGTTGCCCCTGCGTTTTTGAGCTCGAAGGGCATGACTTTGTAACAGTATAATCCGACGGTGGTGATGAATGATGTCTTATCCTGGTGTGAAGCATACAGAGGGATCTGATGATACCCCGGATATGCATCCAGAAAACTCATTCTTTCGTGAGCTGCTGTGGCGTCCACCAATTTGTCAATTTTTGGAAGGGGGAAACTGTCCTTAGGGCAAGCCCTGTTACGGTCAGTGAAGTCGATGCAGACTCTCCATTTCCCGTTATTTTTTGGAACTACTACTAGATTGGATAACCATTTGGGGAATTGGACCTCCCGTACGGATCCTGCATCCAGTAATTTTTCAACTTCTTTTTCTACGATTTTGGCCTTCTCGGGTGCAGTTCGTCGTGCCTTCTGGGTGATAGGTTTAAAAGTGGGGTCGATATGCAACCGATGATAAACCACACTAGGACCAATTCCAGGCAGCTCGTATGGTTCCCATGCAAAGACGTCTGCATTGCTTCTCAATAAAATCGTCAATTCCTTTTTCTCTTGATCTGTGAGAGAAGCTCCAATCAAGAATACCCTGTCCTTCTTCCTACTACCAGCTGTAACTTCCTCAAGGTTTTCCACGACCCGCTTAGAGAGGAGGAGCCTGGTCTTCTCTACTCCGGGTCTTCCGTACCTTAACTACTATTTTGAAGGTATCAGACCCTCTTGTTCCTCGCCCTTCTCATTGGGCTTCTCGACCTTCTTCTCTGGTCTAGGGAGGATGGCGCTATGAAGAACCTTCTTGCCATCTCTTGATCGCCATGGATCTTCATTACTCATCGCTCGATCATATACTTGAGTTTGTGATGGTAGGTCGAGGGGACTGCCTTCATCGCATGTAGCCATCCTCTGCCAAGGATAGCTTGGTATGGCGAGTCAATGTCAACTACCAGAAACTCAATCATCTTAGAGATACTTCCTGCCCTTACCGGTAGCACAATATTTCCCAGTGGGATAGTCACTTTTCCAGCGAAGCTAACTAAAGGGACAGTGGCCTCCTTCAGGTCGGCGATGCTCAACTTCACTTTTTTGAACAGATCGAGATACATTACCTCGGATGAGCTTTCTTGGTCGAAGAGCAACTTGTCGACGTCATAGTTGGCAATCCTGAGCGTAATGATCAAGGCGTCATAGTGTGGGGTTCTTACTCCCACCAAATCTTCATCTGTAAACACGATATATTTGTTATAGTCGACGTCATCTGCTCGCCGACATTTTCCTGATTTGGGTCTTTACTGGATCGATCTGAAAAGCTTGCATTACTACTGTAAGCTTTTTTACCTCCATCCGTGCTGAATTCCCCTGAATCTGCTTCATATCAGATGCCCCATGAATTACTGCGAATTCATGGCCAGCATCGTCTTCGAGGACGTTGTCAGGTCTTGTTTCTCCATTGGCAGTAACTTTTTCTGCCTTCTTCTTCACAAACTCGTTCAGATGCCTAGACTGGGCCAGTTCTTCAAGGTGGGACTTAAGAGCTTTACAATGCTCAGTCTTGTGTCCTCCCTCTTTATGATAAGCGCATCTCAGCGCGTTATTTCTCTTTGAAGGATCTCCTCCCATCTTTTTGGGCCACTTAATAAATGGCTCGTCTTTGATCTTCGCGAGAATCTTGTAAATTGGATCTCTGAAGACAGTATTGACTGCCTGAAATTCTTTTGACACATCGTTCTTGCCTCTGTTCTTGGAGCCATTCTTGCCCCCATTCTTTCCTCCTTTATTCTGGTTCTCAGCTTTGTCGTTGCCTTTGGCAGGGAGCTTAGTTCGACCGTTCTCCCCTGTGCTGAGGCGGGTCACATCCTCCACCTTGGCGTATTTCTCGATGCAAGCCATCAGGTCGTCGATGGTCGTGGCCTCTTTCTTCGTCAGGGACTAGTACAGAAGGGAAGAGCTGAGTAGCCCAATTTTGAAGGAGGACACTTCTACCTGCTCCGAGCAGTCCTCGACCTCGTTGAATAACTCCCAGTACCTCTTCACGTAGTCTCAGAGGGTCTTTTGAGGTGTCTTTTTCATTGTTAGTAAAGCATTCGTCCTTTTGGGATGGGAGCTACTAGTAATGAAGTGGGTCGTAAGGAGCTCGGCCAGAGACTCAAAGCTCCTGATAGACCTGTGAGGGAGCCTTAGAACCATTTTTGTGCCACGTCATGCAGGCTCGAGGGAAAAATTCGGGACATCAGTGCATCCCGGTGGTTCCAAAGGGTCATTGCTTGTCTGTACTGCCTAACGTGATCAATGGGATCAGTTTTTCCATCATAAATCTTGAATCTTGGAATAACGAATTTCTTGGGGGCTTCCTCTTCTTCTATTTCCCTTGAGAAAGGGGATTTCATCTGGGTCTTGAGAGCTCGTCTAGAAATCTCCCTAGTCGATCTTGCGCTGCGATGTGCTGGGTGTTGGTCCATATCCCTTCGGACCAAATTTCGTATGTTCTCATTGCTGCGAGCTGGGCTTCTGTAATGGAGAGTCGGTCGCTGGTGCTCGAGAGAGTCATTGCTTGACTCGTGCCTCTCACTCTTTTGGGATCCACGCCTAGGGCTCCTTCCTCGGCTGCATGACTTGCTCGTCTGAGGACTAGGAGTGCGGTATGGAAGTCGCCTAGTGCTGCGATGGAGCTCTTTCTCCATCCTTTCTAGTTTCCTTTTGAGGCGAGCATTCTCAACCTCTTGCTTGCGAGCGAACTCCCTTTGTTCTTGGAACCTTGCCTCATAGGCACGATCAACCTGGAGATTTGCGTGGATCTCACTGGTCCTTAGCTTTCCTCTGAGGCCGGCCTCTCTGGGCGAGCCCTCCGATCTGAACGCCGAACTTCAGATCTGATCCTGCGAGGAGTAGGTTGTTCTTGGATATCTCCTGCCTGAGGAGCATTACTTTTGTGACCAGACATTTCGAACTTCTTTGTTGGTGTGGGCTTTCTCAGGGAAGATAAACGGTTCCCACAAACGACGCCAATTGTGGTGACAATTATATTCAACACAAATAAATAAGAGAAGCGCGATCACCAAGGAAAATAAAGAAGATAAAATGTCAATAACAAAACACAGTATGTACGTGGTTCAGCAAGAATGCCTACGTCCACGGTGGTGCAGTCAGTATTATTTCTTGATATTCCAGGGAGCGTTTAGAGAGAATACAGTGCGTGCCTTTTTCCCCAGGCTTAGGGTTTATTATATACATGTCTATCCTCGGGGAGTGGGGGTGTTGGACTCCCCCACGTCCATCATCTTCTCTTGGAATATCTCTATATGAGATTCCAGGAGGAGACTAAGTCGTAACTCTATTTAATTAAGGTGAGGGGTCCGGATTTTGGGTCGTTTTTATTAGGCTACTCGTCCGGGCCCATAATGGTAAATTCGGGTACCCACACTTCGTAAGTTTGAATTTAAACCATTTAGACTTAAAAGATACTAAATAGTGTTTAATTTTTTAAATAATTAAGAGGTTAACGATTATATTTGTCTCTGACTCATTAAGAGCTAAAATTACCTCGTAAGTCCGAATCAATTTAAATACATTCAAATTTTAAACTTCAAATTGAGATTCAAATGAAAAAATACACGCAACCTTAATCATTAAGTCCCAATGGTTGAGATTAGGATGCCAATGGACCGGGTTTTGACCCGGTCCCGATCCATTTACTCGGATCTGGATCATATTTTAAAATCGGATTAATAACTGGGTCAGATGTGGATCTAGTATAATCCGATCTGTTATGGACCCGATCCATATAATCAATATACCTATTAATATATCTATATCTATATCTATATAATATATATGTATTATATGTATAACTATATATAGATCAAAGTGATATATGTATAATACCCCGTATTTTTATGCTATATTAATTTGGGGATTTATTAAATTTAATGTGAGTTAATTATTTAATATAAATCCGAAAATTAATTATGTTATAATTATTAACGTGATGAGAGTTAGTAATTATGGGAAAATTTGTTGAATATTACTAATAAGCAAAGTAATATGTAATAGTGGGTATATCAAATGTCACGAGTGAATAAAATGACAATTTTGAAAATTTGAGTCGGGACGCGCCCGTGTCGCGTCAGGACTAAATATTGATAAATAGAAGTGAATATTTTATAAGTTGTTCGTATGGTCATTTTGAGTGCGCCAACGCGTCCGGAAGGGTCGAGATAGTCAGAAAAGTATACCTGGGGGTTTAGTTTGGGTATCGAGGCGTTTTTGGGCCTAATTAGTACCCCGAGAGGGCATTTTGGACATTTCACATTTTTGGGTAATTAAACCCACGAAATTTTAAGGGTTATATCAGATGTCTAAGGTTGCCTTCTAGGGTTAGAACAATCAAAGACAAGTGACGACCATAGGAGAGGAAATGAGAGAGCTCCCAAAGCAATCCAAGGTCCGAAATCCATCCGTTTGCACCACCACCACCACCAACGCGTAGATCGCGTGACGGGGAACGGAACCACACCAAAATCATCCTCAAATCAGAACACCGAAAATCCCAGGCAAGTGTTTATCTTGCTTATTTCGTTGATGCATCACTCATGTTAGTCTAGGGATGATTAGGATGAGTTTTATGGAAGAAAACTTGAAATTTGGGATAGGAAATCGCATGTAGTGATGAATTGATTGTTATTCTGGAAACCCCTAAACATGTAGAGGATTAAACCACGAAATTTTGTTGTTTTAGAAGAAGAAAATTCTGGAAAGATTAATTAGAACCATGTAAAAGAGATTTCTAGGGTTCTTGAGTTGTACATGAATTTGGGCTTGTTAATTCATGATCATTAGTGGAAATTTGCATGCTTTACGTAAAAGATGTATGGAATGGATTTATATAATTGGTAGTATAAATTTCTGGACGTTTGGGTATGGAAAGTTAGGATTTGGATGAAGTTTTGTGAGAAAACCCGTAACTGGTAACTGCAGAATTCGTCATACCTGCTTGATCGATCGATCGAGCCCAGAGCTTCGATCAATCGAGCACCAGACCTCGATCGATCGACCCCTCCTGGCAGACTTAAGTTCCCCTTTAAAAATTGTTGAATTGATTCGAAATGAAGAAAACTCCTTAGACATCCTTGTTAAAATAATTTGGGAGATAATGATGACCAGTATGATTCATTAATGAATAAGAGACCTTTAATGTAAGGCGAAATCTAGATTTTTGGGATATTTTACATAGGGACAATGTAAGTATATAGTAAAGGGGAGAGACACGTAAGAGAGTTACGTTGGAACATAAATGAATACCTACTAAATTGTACTTTTGGAAGGATAGAGTCTATGAGGGTCGCGTAGTAAATTGGAAAATCCTTCGAATTAAAGTTAGGGACGAACCGTTATACGGGTTAATAAATAATGGAAAGATAAGGATAAATGTTGTGATTATGGGTTATGGGATGAACCTATATTGATATGATAAAAGTGGTATATTTATATGATTGTGCATGCATATATTATATACATGTGAAAATCATGCCCGCGCTACTTGCTATCCCTGAGGTTACCGCACTGAGACGAATCTTATCTCGATGTGCCTTATGGGGGATATTGACTCGTACCCTAGAAGATAGATATCCTTGGTACAGGCTATCGATTCGATAGTTCAGACGGTCCTAAGAGACGTGAGGATATGTACTGACCTCTTAAAGACTTGGAATCTATGCTTCGCCTCAATATTATTTGTGTATGTGTTAATACAGTTCGAGAGTGATTCCGAACTTGTATTTTTCTTAGTGTGAGTGATATGAGGATTGGATAGCAGAGTATGCCCGCACCATAGTTTTTATGTGGGGTGCTGTTAGAATATATATATTACTCGAGTATTTAATATATATAAGAAATTCTGAAATTTTGAAACTACCTACTGTGTTATGGTAAGTAAGACTCGTATAATATCTTAAATTGGAAATACTTGTTTTGATAAGTATAATATGATAGTGAGGAACTTTATTAATAAATAAAGTTATAATGAGAGCTCCCCTATTAAATGAAATTCTCCTTTTAAACAATTATATTGTTCGGTTTTAAAATCTTACGAGTAACCTAAGATAAGTTAAACCATCGGGACGTTTAGAGCAGTATAAGATAATATAATCCGTTGGGAAGGTTAGTACGATAAGCGTGCACATTAGAAGAGATGTGAGATTTTTTCAAGAGAGTGCCGCACTAATATGTTGTTGCATTGGCCTGTAAACAATTTAAATACTTGCTAAACGAATTTTTAAATCATATACACTATCGGGCTCTGACCCGTTCTTTTTCTCTTTCTCTCTTGTGTATATATATATATATATATATATATATTACAGGTGCCCAGCCACAGGGGCGTCTTGGATAGGATCCTTTGGAAGGAACGTGCTGCAGCTTAGGTGGGAGTTGCAGGGCTCTTGCTTAGACGACTTCATTTACTTGATTCCTCTCCTAGCATCTTCATTTAGTGGGCATGTGTCGCCCTTTCCACTATTTAGTTGCTTTATTTGGACATTGTGATTCAGATATTGTAGTATTGATACTTTGGAATTATTATTGTCTGAATGTTTCATTTTAAATTTTAATGTTGGGATTCGATTGTCGAATGTTTAAATTATTTGGATTATGTGTTCCTGGATTATTGTGGTGTGATTCGTTATATATTAAATTGCTGTAAATAATTAAATCTTGTTTTCAAAAATAAAATTTGGAAAGTAATGTTTAAAAATGGTTTTGACACTTAGCTTAATTAATTAGGGTGTTAAATTGGAAAAGTTATTTTTACGACAGTGATGCTGATAATGAACCAACTGTTCACCTTGATTTAATTTAATAAAGGAGTGATTGCCCGGTATTTAATTAGGCGGGGTGTCACAATATGCTTTATTTATAAGAATCATACACTATATTAAATTATAAAATATTTTGATCTAAGATTAAAAAATAAAGAATTAGGATAAAATAAAACTTAAAATAAATGTATATATATGGTCAGCTCGAACATATGGACCAAATATTCTAGATCCGATTAACATCCTACCCGGACTCGAATCTAATTAAGTTATTGTTAAATGAATTCGGATCATCCCAGATTCGATCCGGACTCGACCCGTTGAGGGAGCTAGTCGAGATTAGGAAAATAAACAAAGGGTGTGAAAAACAAATTTTAATGAAACTTTAGGGCAAAATAGGGCTGAAACCGGAGTAAACTAGTAAGAGGAAGAGAGTTTTGAAGAGAGAGAGAGAGAGAGAGAGAGATGGGAGGAGGAGATGGACACAGCACAACATACAAAGGCGTGACCATTCATCATCCCAAGCGTTGGCATACCGTCACCGGAAAAGGCCTTTGCGCCGTTATGTGGTAACATTTCTTCGCTTCCATGTTCATATTTGTTATATTTCACAGATCAATTATGCTTTGTTTAATTATCGGTTATAAAACACCTATTGCGATCTAAAATTAGGAGCCTATTGAATCTTAATACTCTATATTTGTTGCTTTTATTATGTTATTTGTCTAGGTTTTCCTATTTCTAGGTATAGATTTGTTGGTCTTCATTTATTAAAACGAATTGAAATTGAAGCCTCAGATTTTTTTTACCAATTAGTCTCTTTTACTAAGTATGTAAACAAATTGGTCTTACGATATTTTTTCTCATGAAAAAAGATTTTTGCTTTAATATGTCCTATTTGTAAACATGTAGTAAATATTCGCTACATGTCTAAATATGTCCTATTGAGAAAAATATGTTTTGATAGGACCTATTAGGAAATGTCTTACGTAAATAAGACTTATTTGCCAAACTCTCTTTATTTTATTTTATATTTTTTTTTGGTGGTTGGTGGAATGAAACATGGCGTTTTTTTGATGATTGAGTTTGCATTTAGATTTGGAATTGGGGCATGTATGGCTTAAGAAAGCATTTATATATTGGGTCTATCCGATACGGTATTTGATTATCCCAATTTTTTTAACAAAAATGAGTCGTAACACCAGTTTGATGCAAATAGATGTCGATTTGCAGAAAATAGTTGTCGATTTGAGTGAAATAGGTGTCGGTTTGCATGGAATTGGTTAGAAGAATGTTCTGTCATGGATGGGGCCATCTTTAGTGATATCACACTAGACCATAGTTGTCAAATCGCGAGTCGTATCGTGAATCGTTTACCCTCCGAATCGCGAATCGAACCGGTCGAATCGGAATCAAATGATAAAAATGAAATAAAACATACGTAAATGGGATTTGACATTATATCATTGGTAATTAAGCATAATATGACAAAAAACTAATCGTAGCACATGATAATATACCAAAATATAGCACAAAAATTAATCATAGCACATGTTCTCAATCGTTTCAAGCTTGAAAATGTAAAAAACAAAAATAAATCATAAAAAGTCATCATCAATGACCATTCTTCTTCATTCATCATCATCATCAAGGCCCAAATCACCATCATCGTCATCCTCCTCCTCCTCTTCTGTGTCAATTCGATCTCCCCCCTCTTCAAAAAAAAAAAAAAAAATCATCGTCCTCCTCCTCATCAAGAATTTCAATATCATCATCTGCCACTTGTTTGCCTTTTCCCTTGGCATTTAAATTCCTTGGCTCTATATAATACAATAATTTTGACATATATTAATAATAAGATTAACACATATATATATTAGTAACAAATAAACTATAATTATAATAATTCCACATATTTTCACCTCGCTTCCTCTTTTTGCTAAGCCCTTCATCTTGGAAGCATTCGTGAACATTCAACCATGAATGGTCGGTGGGAAGAAATGGTTCCTCTATATCTCTCTCAGTGATCCACTCATCATCGTCCTCCATATCGGATAGACAGATCGGATCGAAGTCATCACATTTTCTCCTTTGCTCTCGTCTCATATCAAGTTGTAGATTATACTTCACGAAAACATAAGCATTCAACCTTTGTTGCTCCAAACGATTTCTTTTCTTGGAATGCACATGATCAAATGTGCTCCAATTTCTCTCAACTTGTCGCACTACATGTGAGACTAAGAACTCGTATAGCAATCTTTTGAAGCTCCGGTACATCTTCACTAAAACTTTCCCATTAATTGGCTACATATAAATTCATTAAAATAAAAAAATCAGCAACATATAAATTGATTAACATAAAAAAATCAGTAACATATAAACTCACCGGGTTGTTTTTTATCTCCCGTTAGCGTTGACGAACTTCTACCGAACAATCCCGCACACATTTTAAACTTATCCATTTGCTCTTTTACGGTGATAATTGTATCGGTGTCCGAACATATCCTCTCTATAGTGTCATACAAACCACGCTTCACATCTCTATCGGCCTTAAAGTCATCACTGAAGTGGAATCTTCAAATATAAACAAAAAATATATTTTAGTCCTTTATACAATATAAATTAGAATATAGTGGAATTTTCAAGTAAAGAATTTAATATCAATCATGTTACCTTGGGTTCAAATAGTATCCCGCGGCATGAAGTGACCTATAAAGTTGAAGATCCCACCTCGTATCAATTATTTTTCAAATCTTCATATATCTCCTCTTTACATGATTAAAATTAATCGCAATTTGCTCCTTCGTCCGATCCATAACTTCATATATGTAACCCATATCCGGTTTTGCATTTCCATCAACAAGCCTTAAACTTTGTAAGGTGGATGTACACTTTTCAAACAATATTATCGTTTTCTAGAAATTTGTCACTTAAAATGATACCCTCCACTTTCTTCGCATCCACCTCGTTGGCAAAAGTTCCGTTCATCCAATCGACCGACGTAAACATACGCCTTAATGCCCCTGTATTTTCTCCAAAACTCTTCAATGTGAGAAAAGAAGTGGCAAATCTAGTTGCTCGCACTCTAGTAAGTTCCTTTTTATTTGAAAATCTTCTAAACAAATCAAGCACCCATGTATGCCTATAAATATACCGAGCACCCATCCGACATTAAAGTGCACCCCGTTTTTTTCCATTCCTTTTTATACCTCTCCAACAAGCTTTGCACGCTTTCCACTTTCTTTTTCAAATACGTGACCCTAGCTTCATGATAGCTAGGGGGCTTCAATCCCTTGCCATAGTCTCCAACCGACACCAATATTTTTTTAAAAAGTGGACACTTCACAAGATTGAATGATAGAGCATTCTTATAGAAAAACCTCAATATATCCTTACACACCGACTTCCTATCCTTTAGCATTTGATTCATGGTTTGTTGTTTACCCTTTCCCCCACGCCCCCTAATAACAAACCTATCCATTCCCCCTTTCGCCTTCCCCGTCGAATCTCCCTCATCATCGTTCCCTCCTTGAAAGCATTCATCTTCAACATTTGCTTGACTTTGATTGCTACCAACCGTGGAAGTAGCATTTTGACACAAATACTCTTGAAAAAATATTCTAAGGCCTCGGGACATTGTTCACACATACTAGTATCGCTATGAGTCCCGACAAAATGTTGTTTCATTCGGAAAACTCCCCATTTTATTGATCCACAATAGTTACATTTCAATTGCATTCTATTGTTCTCATTCACCTTGGTGCAATGAGCCCAAGTTGGACCGGTTTCTTTCTTGCCCTTTGACTTTACCATCTTGATTTTCAAAGATCAATTAACCTACAAATCAATATCAATTTATTTAATAAAAAACTCAAACAATAACTAAAAAATTTAAGCAAATACATATGGTTTATGCAAATACAACAAATATAACTAAAAAAACATATGGTTTTATAAAACACATGGTTTTATAAAAACATATGGTTTTATAACTAAAAAAAAAAACAAGTTTTATAACTAAAAAACATATGGTTTTATAACTAAAACATATGATTTTATAACTAAAAAATTAGGTTTTATATATGGTTTTATAACTAAAAACATGTTTTTATATGGTTTTATAACTAAAAAACTAATCGTATGGTTTTATAACTAAAAAAAAGAAAGAAAGAAAGAAAACGTATGGTTTTACTAAACAAAAACAGCAAAATAACTTAAAAAAAACATAAAAACGTGTAGTTTTATAAAAAAAAAAACAAAAAACTAAAAAAAAAAAATATCAAAACGTAAGGTTTTATAACCTGGAAAAAAAAAAGCGAACGAAAATATTAAAACATCAAAACCCCCATCGATTAAGCGTACGGACTTCGTTTTGCAGAAACGACCTTCGATTAGCTGTGTGGGTTGAAAACGGCCTTCAATTTGCTGTAAGGGTTGAAACTGGCCCTATTTTTAGGGTTTGTTTGCTTCGGTTTGTTTTGTTTTGGGTTACATCGTTTTTTTTTTTTTGGGTTTTGGGTTAAACTTGAGTCACGGTGAGGTAAAATAACCAATTTTCAGAATCGTTTTTAAACCCGATTCCCGATTCGAGTTGGAATCGGGCGATTCACTTCCGATTCGTACTATTCTATAGACAAATACGATTCTTATCCTAATTTGAATCGTTTTACCCCCGAATCGAATCGAATCGTTCGATTTTGACAACTATGCACTAGACCCAACAAACGAGTGGATATGATCGGTTGTGGATGGGTCGAAAATGGATAAATGGGTCTAGAATGAGTCGGGGTCGGTTTAGAACCGGGTTGGATCAGGTTAAACCGTTTTTTTAAAAACAAAACCTATAATAATGTACGTAATATGCAAAATAAAAAAAAGGAAAGAAACGATACAGAGCATGTGGTTCTGTAAGCATATGCAAATATAACAGAAAGAAAAGAAAAAAACAACCTTGAAAACATTATATGTTCTCAAACCCTTACTTAATGAAACCACCACCAGCCAGGTTAGAATCAATTTGGTAAAATCAGATGGTAATCAATTTCGTGAAGGTCAGTTGATTCGAACTAAGAAGAAATTGGTTATTGATTTATTTCAAACTAAAAGGTTGAGAGGAAGACTTGAGAGTAGAGTTTCATCGTTAACAACCCATATTGCTGGGTCCATGTCATACATTACATCAAATGGATGCTAGAATATTATTTATATGGTAAGAAATGCCTTTTAGTACCTTCTCTCCAAGCCTATAAATATTTTACACCCCTTTTGTGGCAAATCGTATTTTGAGAGAGAATCTCATATGTTTTTTTTAGTTCCATTGACACCATTTGTTTCATCTTTAGTTGGTGATAAAATTTGAAAGTGTTAGGGTATATATTCGTATTTATCTAGAAGTAACTATGCCTTAGCATGTCTTGATTATGCATTTAGTCCTAGTAGAAATAAGTTATTTAGCCTACAAATAAGTGTAATTTTCATTATTAAAGTCAATCTTGAATGAATGTCACCTTCAATGACATTTATCTACACTGACACGAGACTTGACTATGGTGTCACCTTTTTTAATGGAGATTATTGAAGGCACATTTCCTGCCATAAAAAGGTCACCTTCAATAACATTTATCTTGTTTTTTCCTATAAACAACTGTAATCGTGTCATGTCATGTACATTGTGATGGAAATTAGGGTTTATTTTTAATTATTAATATTGAACTGTATTTTTTCTTTTATTAGTTGTTTCATATTTCAAGGGAGTTAGCTAGTGGCTTCTAGAAGGTTTCATTTCGACATGTGATGTATTTGGGAGTTAGTTATAGCCCATGTGACATCACATGGGTTTACACCCTCCCAACCTATAGGAGCTAAGGAGATTCCTTCCAGAATTTTCTCTCCCTCTATACAAAGGGCCTTAGTCCTTCATTTGTATTTTATTCCTTATTTTGAGAAATACTAATAAATAGAGAGAAAGTTCATTTTCTTCATGTTGTTGTTGTGTAGTTGAAGACTAATTCGCTTTCGCTCATTTAATTACAAATCAAATTGGTATCAGGGCGACGTTCGTTCTTGATGTGCTCACTTATGTGGTTGTTGTAGAGCCATGGGTAAGGCTCGAAGGAACCGACGAGTCACTCCTCCAGAAATCACCAAACACCCCCCAAAAGTTATTTTAGCCCATTCCCCACTCATAACACCCATTTCACCCCCACCACTTGTGGAAATTATTTGGAGCCCCCCCGAACTTTTAAAATTTATGTTTAACTCCTAAAAATTTATGAAATCCCAAATCTGGCCCAAAAGTTTCTGGAAAAGATTTCCCAATCCCTCAACCTTTTAAAATTCCCAAATCAGCCCACAAACCCCCCAATTTAATCCCACCCCCACTCGATGCTTACTTCCTTCCGATTTGTCGCGGGATGGAAGCGGTGAAACCAAGTATGGGTTCAATATGGAGGTTTGCGTCGAATTTGGCGATGTGAGTTATGCCGTCATCAAGGAACTCCAAAATCGCCTCGATTGTTAGGAGAAGGCGGGTTCCTCACTATTCAGAGAGCTACAGATTTTCCAGCTCCGTGCCAACTCCATCGGGGAGTACGAGAAATGTCACCAACGCCTAAATCGGTGTCTTGCTGAGTAACGTGAGATGGAGGCTGCACATGATAAGTGGGAGCGTGCGCGGTCGAGGCGTTTGGCTCGTTAATTTGAGTATTTGTCCACCGATGTGACTTTTTCTCCGGCCGACGTCATTCTTGTACACGACATTGATGCTCTCTCCCCAGCTATGAAGCTCGGACACTCTCTCAGAAATCACGAGTTGGCTTTGACACGAGTTCGACACGTGACGCTCCGACACGTTGTCGACACGCTGGGATACTTAACTGACACGCTGCGACACGTAAAATGACACATTTTTAATTTTTTTTTTCTTATGTGATGGGGATTCTACTTTATTTATGACTTTTAATATTAAAGTGTGTTTGAATTTTGTTTTGTATGGTCCATTTTCTTAATTTCATGTTAAGAATGCTCTAATAATGTACTTTATGGGAAAAATCTGTTTTATTTCATTAATATATTTATATATATTTAAATATATATTATATATTTATATATGCATTATATATTATACGTATCCTAGTGTGTCGTATCCTAATTTTTGAAAAAATCACGTGTCGCGTGTCGTGTCGAAACAAATATTACGTGTCAGTCCATGCTTCATAGCTCCCCAGTCATGCATAATGAGGACATCCCCGAGGATGTCAAGACATTGACCTCGAGTTCTTCCCATGTGATTTCATTTGCATTTTTGAGGAAAACACTTGACTCACTCGCACCCGGTTTCGAGATTTGGGGATTTTTGAGATTGGGGACTTTTTTCCCATCTTCGGGGAAGAAGAGGTTGGGTTCTTTCTCGGGGTTGTTTGCGATATTTTTATTGAGGATGGCTGGGTGACTCGCACGCCTTTTCTTGAGATGGAGTCGTGATTTGGTTGATTTCTTCCCACTCTTTGGGAAAGAAGATGCTTGTAATGGGGTTAGCTTCCCTGTTGATGACATGATGCTTTGGGTGGTCGAGATTGATTTGGGATATGTGGACCCCATTTGGGAGGAGTATGAGGAGCGTTCTGGGGTTCTTTTATGTGGCTTGACATTCAAGAGACTTGTCATGGGGAACGCGGATGGCATATGGCACCGGTGGCCCTTCCCGAGGCATGTTCTCATTATTTTTTAGCGGGGGCAAAGTTAGGGGTTGAGTTCTCGTTCGTCGGCCGTGGTTCGGTTTTGTGCCTCTTTTCTCGGGGCTTTTTGCTAGACGATATGTCGGGCGCTTTAGAGGACGACTCCCCTTTCAAGTTGGGGAATCCTTTGATGGTTGCCTTGCTTTCTTGCTGTTCACCTCCTACGCTCGGGACAAGCTTTTTCAAGTGGAGGAGAGTGATGAAAATTAGGGTTTATTTTTATTTATTAGTAATGAATTGTATTTTTTTTTATTACTTGTTTGTATTTTAAGGGAGTTATCTAGTTGCTTCTAGAAGGTTTTATTTTGACATGTGATGTATTTGAGAATTAGTTATAGCGCATGTGATGTCACATGGGCTTACACCCTCTCAACCAATAGGAGCTTAGGAGATCCCTTATAGAATCTTCTCTCCTCCCCCTTATAATAGGCCTTAGTCCCTCATTTGTATTCATTCTTTATTTTGAGAAATTCTAATATAGAGAGAGTTCCTTTTCTTCATGTTGTTGTGTAGTTGAAAATTAATTCGCTTCCGTTCATTTAATTACACATCACATTGATCCATTACTTTCCTGCCATTAAAAGTCATCTTTGTTGGGCCATTGTTCATCATCAAAGATATTGTAAAATTAATTCTCACTGCTCTGACCAAAGGTGACTAACGCCGTTGAAGCCGACAACATCGGGTGTCATCCAAATCATCGATTACTAGGTCAGCTCGTTACAAGGTAAAAAAAGAGAGAAAGGAAAGAAATGAGAGCAATTCTGCCCCCTCATGGTATTCATAAGTTAGTTGCCGCGTAAGTAGTAGTTGAGAACCTTAGGTTGGTTGCAAAGCTAAATAGTTGAAGAAACCAAACCATTTTAAAAATGGTGAATACAACCTATAGAGTGAGAACGTGGGTCTGATCCAACCAACTCAAACCAGCAACTTATATATGGTTTAGGCACTATTTAATATATTAAACGACCTGGTCCACATCTGAGAACACAAGAAAATGAAAAAGTAATTATAACCTTCCTAAGTTAAGGATATAAAAATAATTTATTTTAATAACGGTAAGTGTATTAAGAGTAATGATTTGGAGTCTTATTAAGGGAAAATTTAAATAATATTTTGAGAGGTTGATAATATTAGGGACATTGAAGGTTAGAATTGTCTTAAAAAAGATGAACATTGGTAGGGCATTACGACCAAATGGTATTTTTATTGAGTTTTGAAAGTGTTTAGGGGGAGGAAGGTCGTATCTTGGATACCAAAATTGTTTAATGAAAACATAATGGATTAAAGGAGGCCCGATAAATGGGAGAAATAGAATTTTAGTACTTATTTATAAAATAGGGGGGTATGCAATGTTGTTCAAATTACTGTGCTACTAAGCTCGTGAGCCATACCAATGTCACTTTGGCAGAGGGTGATACACAAATTGAGCTTGAAAACAATATTATATGCCACTCAGTTTTGGCCAATGGTTGGGAGATCAATATATTTATTTATTGAGGAGATTATTGGTAAAGTATAGCGAGAAAAAGATAGATCTTCTTATGATTTTTGTAGATTTGGTGAAGTTTATGATAGACTACCTCCCCCACTTTAAAGGTTATCTGAACCGATAAAGTTAAACACGTATTCAAATAGTTGTGGATATATCCCTCAAGTATTGATGGCATCTAATAACTCGCAACCATAGATGGGGAAAGTTGGCCAGCTCACGTGTGACTTGTTGACAGGATGTGTGCCGGATGCTTGCTCTCTCCATGGGTCGCGAAGATGTTTTAGAGGAAAATTTGAGCCATTTGGGTGTGGTACAAAGTAGGAGCGTGGTTGATAACCCAAGTGGTATGGGTCATGGATAATCGGTACTAATGTAGATCGATATGGGTCACAGATTACGAGTATTGAGGTGGATCATGTCGGGTCAAGTTGAGTATTTTTAGATTGATAAATAGTGGGCGGCATTACTCGATGGAGCTTCGACAAGGGTCACCGAATAGCAATGATTGAAGCCTTATGTGAAGGGGTCTAAGGGTTTTCACCCGTGTTTGGGGTTGCCTCGCTATATCTAGGTTGAAGCTTGCTGAATTTGCTTGTTTGCGGTACGTTGGAGCTTAGATTGTGATCGTTTGGCCATGGTGAGGGTTGGCGGTGGCTAGCAAAGGGTATAGACGGTGGGGCGGATGGGGTTGGTTGGAGATAATGAATCTTGTTCTTGCAATGTGCGGATTTCATATGGAACATGCTCCCACAAATGTTGCCGGAGGGGCGACGAGTATCGTTGGCATATGACATCAGTGACCGGTGGGATGAATCACTTTAGGTGCTTTTGTGTTTGTGCGGCTACGTTTTGGTTGCGAGATTATTGAAGAGTTATGGTTTATCGTGAAGTTGACGTGATGGTTGGTAGCCATGATGGCGAGGAAATCCTGGAGCATCCCTTTGATTTCGCGGTGCTTTATCTAAGCGTTAAAATTCACCATCTCGTGAGTTTAGCCAAGAGTATCACAGATTCCGAACCACTTTGACTTAAATGGATTGGAATACCCACATAGTGTTGATCTCAATATCAATACACAAATGCAATCTCAATATTGCAATACCTAACACCCCCCCCCCCCCCCCCCCCCCAAAAAAAAAAAAAAAAATAACTCATTAATAATCGAACTGAATAATTACAAAGGAGGAGGTCTTTGTTTATTAACTATTAAAGGATCCTAAGGTTACCACCATAACTAAGAGATAAATAGAAAAACACTACCTGAGAGATAATCTTAAAATAATCGCAAGATAATTAGAAGACCAAATTTACAAAAAAAATCCCTCCTCTCCCTTATCCACGCTAAACCCGTGTATACATCACTAAAACTCACGAGGAGAGGTTGTTTGAATGGTGGGGATAATGATGTGGAACAAAAAGGATACGGAATCTGGAAAAATGGAAATTATATGTTTAGACATTTGACATCTGTTATTTTTCATATGGGGATAATTCTTTAGTATGTGGTGTAATTAGAAATTGTTGGGATATTTTTAGTGTGTAATACTTAGTAATTATCCCTTAGTATTTATCGTAAGTTAGGTATTTTAGTCGTAGTAGAATTAGGGTTTTTAGCTTATAATATATTATTATTGAAGCTAACTTTGAATAATGAATTGAGTATTGAGATTTGGTTTGATCATTAGTTCTTTTGATTTCTTTTCTTCTATAACTTTTAGCTTTTGGATTTTGTCTCTTTTCATCAATTAGGGGCAAGGCAGATCTCTTACTTGTTCAGCTGCATCACTCCTTTTTCTTTCTTTAATTCAATGGTTTTCCAGTTCATTTATTTTTTAGTGCGTTAACTTTGTTGTTATATAGGGAATATATGAAAGTTAATAATGTTAAATGAAGATTCATACAGTCTGTAGCTACCAAAGGAAGATCAAAACCAAGTGGGTGACAATAACATATGTGTTTTGTGATACGTAGCGACATGTAGCGTGTGATTGTGCTCTCGGAAGAAGACTATATTTTATTTTGTATTTTAGTTTAGGATAATATTGTCATTTTCATTAATTTTTAGTCTCTAATTGGTTTCCAAGCATGTTTGAGGGTAATTAGTCATTTTTAGTTATTAGTTTCCCTTTTTAGTCTTTTGGGTCATTACTTGGTTACCAAATAATTTTTCTCCCATAAATAGGCCCTTGGCATTCATTTGTAAATTACATTTGAATATCGAGAAAGAGAATATAGAGAGAAAGAAACCCATTTCCTTAGTTTAGTTTTATTTGTTGTTGTTGGTGGTGTTATGTAGTTGGTAGTTGTTGTGTAGTTGTAATAATAACGCTTCCACATTCATAGATTCACATCAATAACAATCATGCTTAGCAGAGTGTAGAATGAAATTAGGGAGTTACAAGCATGTCATACCCATTTAGTACAGAGATGTTATACACATGTAGGGTGTAGAATGGACGAATACGGAGCAAATTTTATACTATTCATTATCCTTACCCTGGTAATATGCACAATTATCCTTGCTCATATTCTTTCGGATTCTTAAATTCAGATTTGTTCATTTACATTATATAATATACATACATTGGCTTATCTAGCACTGAATATAATTAGTTAAATCTCAATAAAAGTATGTTGACACAACATTTTAAGCAAGATAAATATATACTACTTATAAGTATAGGAAAATAAAGAATCAAATTTTAAATGGCTTGAAACCCTTTATTAACTTGACAACAAGCCATATCGAGTCAATAGAATTTTGAGAAAACATTTTGGAGCACACGTGAAAGAAGGAAGTTTGATGAGCGTCGTGGTATTTTTAATTGATCCCAACTACGGTACGTTGGCAACTCCGTTATCTATGAGTTGTCGTGAATATGTCAACAAAAAGGATAAATGTCAAGAGTTATCACGACTTTGATGGTAGGAAAGACTAGAGATGAAGGGTTGGAATTTTATGTTTATAATATAAACACAAACTCATATATATACTAACTTATCAAGTAACCCTAACCATTTGAAAACATAAGAGCCGTTTCTCTCTCTCGTGCTTAACTCCTCCCTCTGCTCTCTCTCCGCCATTTGAGCTCACGCTCATCCCTCTTCAAACTCACCCCTTCACCGTACTGCCCAACTAATACAGAGGACGGAGCTCAACTAATACAGAGGTCGGAGCTCAACTCTCTGTTTTCTCTCTTCGCCATTTGAGCCGTTCCATATTCCATTCAGTTCGGAGTAAACCCAAACTCAGTTGAGGTCGGAGCTTAGATCGGAGCAAAATGAGATTGAACATCCCTTCACCGGTAACAACAAATATATTTATTTAAGTACTTCTCTTTTTTTTTTAATATATATATATATATATATATATATATATATTTTTTTTTTATCTTTCCCGTTTGTGATCAGAGCTTACTGTTTGTGAATAAATAGAAGTTCACAAACATTTCTGGGGTTTGATATTTTGAACAATCAGTGAACTGATTCTTTTTTTTTTCCTAAGCCAGGTTTGTGGATCTGGGGTTTGATATTTGTTTGTGAACAAATAGAAGTTCCTTTTATTTTTCTAAGCCTGGTTGTTTCAAAAATAATTTTTTCCAAGACAAAAACCATTTCTGTTTTTACCACAAAAATAGTGAACAAATGATTTTTTATCATAAAAATAGTGAACAAATAATTTTTTATCATAAAAATAGTGAACAAATAATTTTTTATTATAATCTGTTTTTATATATTTCTACATTTTATATAATCTATTTTTATATATTTGAAAGGTAGTTGAATATTTTATTTTAAAAAGTGATGAGAACCGAGAACCGATCTAAATCAACTCAAGAACCATCGGTTCGGTTTGGTTCGGTTCCAAGAAAAATCGGTTCCGGTTCCGGTTCCAAAATCCTGGAACCGAACCACCCCGGTTCTGGTTCTGATTTAGTAATGAAACTGAATCAACCCGAACCGTGCACCCCTAGTTTATACATTACATAATGAATGTCATAAATTGTTTGAAATCAACAAATGATAGATAATATTACATATTTGGATATTTGGATATCTGGATTAATGGGTTTCTATAAATATGGATAGTTTGCTTTGGATTTAAATTCAGATATCCGTGACAAATACCTTAATATCCGTATCTGTTTTTCTTGGATATTTAAAAAAGCTATATGAATCCGCTCTTCCGGATATCTATTCGGATAAATATCCGCAGAAATCGGATTCGAATACTGGACGGATTCGGATTTTTGAATATTCATTTACACCTATGCATGGTTCAATTGTCCAATTATCTGAAATATTTTGGCTTGATGTTTCAGGTTTTGGGTTCTGTACAGGGCTAAACAAGATGGTCCTGTAGTATTGGTGAGCTTGCATGTTCCTTTCCTTTCCTTTTGATCGGGGACCTCCATTTAGACGTCTTTTAAATAGTATTTTCCTGATATTTCTATGTCTCGTAGGGTTGGAGACATCCTTGGGAAGGCCACGGTCACGGCGATGAACATTAGGTAAGTTTTGTGCGACAGTTGCGTGATGGATTGTTAGTGTGAATCATTTCTGCAATTTTGTAAGGTAGCTGATAGAGAGATTACATTTTACTTAATATTGAAGCATTTAGAATAGAGAGTTGGCAAAATGAGGCCCATTTTGTTTTCATTTGTTTATCGATGCATGAAACCACAAGAAATTTCTTCATATACTGTAGACCTTAATCAGTCTTTCTTATAATAATGACTTCATTCTTTAAAAAAATTCATGATAACTTGATCTATCTTCTCGTCTAGGCCCAAATATTATATTTGGTTACTCTTGTGGTGAATGTGCCTATTATTGATACATAGATTGTGATGAATTGTTGAGTGTATGCTACTCATTCATTTTTATAATATCCCAAAAATGTAGCCAGAAAATCATTTACATACAATGGCCGGACTAAACTAGCATCTAATATCAAGCGGTAGATAAAATTATTATCCCACAAAAATAGCCATAAAAATTGATCCCATCTTTAAATGGCCAGATTAAAATGTTAACTATCCCAAATATGTAGTCATAAAAATATCACTTCGATCCAATGTCGAGATTAGACTAGCACCCACATCAAGTAGTTGACTAAGAATATTTTAAGAAATCTGATTTAAGAACGAGATAAATTCTACCTTGCAATCTGAAGAGGTAAAAAACAAAAAAATAAAAGCTTCTTGCGGAACTTGAATTGCCTCGGGAGATTTAAAAAATAAAACAAAAACAAAAATGAAGAAAAGTGCTCCCACGGCAATTCAGCTGACGCGTGGACATGCTTTTGCCTTGGGCCTGGTAATACCATGCCGATGGAGATTCAAAGTATCTAATTGGTTTGGGGGGGGGGGGGGGGGGGGGGGAACCTAGGAGGTGCATCTGGGCAGATTGAGCCTAAATGTTTAAATATTCTCAGTGCCCCATTTTCATCTTTTTGCTTATTAGGGTAAACTCTAGCTTTCCCTATATATCTACTCTCCCTCCTTTCTTGACCCGAAGAGGAAGAAGATCTCCATAAGACAACATCTTTCCCCAAAAGCTTCTGGTGAACATGTACGACATAACTTCTTCTTTCAATTTTATTAGCTCCTGTTTTGAAGAACTTTTTACTAAAACCATTACAATAATTCTAGAGCGACACATGATTCTGACACAATTTGGTAGATACACTGAGGTGTCGCATCCGTATTGACTCGTGTCTGGACTCCACTATTGTGGGGCCTGTGTGGAGCCCGGACACGAGTCAAGACGGATGCGACACGTCAGTATGTCTACCAAATTGTTTCCAAATCCTGTGTCGCTGTAGGACTCGAACCATTATGCAAAATGTCAGGTCTGGGAGATGGTTTGACTCTTTTGGGGTCGTGTACGGTAGTGTCCTTGTGCATGTGGATTGGTGGGTCTAAGCATACCCTTTGTGATTAGTTAGGTGCTCTAGAAGGCCCGGAGATCCGGAGTTATAAAAGAACAAAAAAAATAAAAAACAATGTTGTGTAGTAAATTTTAATTTTTTTTTTGTATTGCAAATTTGCAATATGTATATATCTTTTACTTATCTTAATATTTGTTTATGATGGATTGTGTGATATCTATCTGCAATATATATTTTTGATATCACGATATCCATGATATATGTTTATTATTATGTAAAGGTCCCTTGAACTATTAATTATGTTTTCTGTCTTTCCTGTTGCTAAGCACCATTTTAGCTATGAACTTAGCGACAGGTTAAGGGGGTTTCTTTTTACATATTATATCACTGTTGAATTTGTGAATATATTAAAATAATGACAGCTATTTAAAATATCAGTTGAGACTAAACTATTAATGAATACCATGGGTCAAACTGAATCTACCCTTGGATATGGAAATGAAACCACAATTTGGCAGTCGTTCGTTACAATAATGTGTTTTTAGCGTCCGCACACAACTCTAGAAGGTAAAGTTCTACACTACCCTTTGTTGAAAAATGAAAGGTTGTGCATGAACCAACAACTTTTAGAAGGGTGCACACACAATTATTTTTTTTATTATACGATTCAATCTTGACCATTCATTTTTCTCTTAAAGGTTAAGAAGCAACATGAGTTTTATTCATAGTTTGCAGGTGTTAAATTATAGTGTTCATTTCAGGTAGCTGATTGAAGCTCTGAAAGAAAAAACATAATGCCCTTTGCTGGTGGGTTCTTGCGACAAATGGTATTTTGGACCTCTGTTTGTTTCTGTTCAATAAAATCACTGTGAAAAATTGACTGTTATGAACGTGTGTATTCACATATCTATGGATTTGTGTTTTTTTATTCTCTTTCTTTTTCTTTCCCCCCCTGGGGCATCTATTCATACTGGCAATGGTATTTGTGCTCTCTCTCTCTCTCTCTCTCTCTCTCTCTATATATATATATATATATATATATATATATATATATATATATATTCCTTGTGTGTGACTCTATTATCTGGTCATTTATTCAAGGGAATAATCATACAAGTGAAATGAAGGGTAGATATATGGTGAGACTTGCGGTTAGAGTTAGGAAAAAAGGTTTCCCAAATTCAGAGTATTTTTTTTAAAAATAGTATATAAAATAGCATGAAGTTCTAATTTTATCCTTTAGGTAAGGGTCTGGAGGCATCTAGTCCTCTATTGTGATTTATTTTTTAATTTTATTTTTATTTTGTGTGGTTGATCCCAAGATTTTTTGTTGTGGTTTGTTTGTTTTGACTGCCATCCAAAACGTGGGGAACATGATAAAGGCATCTGGGCACAAGTACCCCTGTTATATACTATTCGAACAATCCAACGTTTTCCCTACCAAAACGTTGTTGGGTGAAATAATGGCTTCCCGTGATGGATGATATTTAATAATTATGTGCATGGGAAGTTGTTAAAGATAATTAACAAAAACCATTTTTAAATGTTTCGTTTCTGCAACATTTGACATTCAAAAATACATAAATGGACAGTCTCTCATGGAAACGGGTCTTTACATTCGAGTAACTGAAGGCATTCTTCGAAAAAAAGGAAAATGAGAAATTAAATTTACCGGATTGATAGGACGTGAGATAGAAACCATAATATCTCTTCAAGGGGTACTAAGAAACAGTCAAAGATGGAACATGTCAGTAAGGGGTGAAGGCATTTTATTCAGCCAAGCACAACCCTCTAAAAGAACAACCTGGCCAACCTCTAGACCTAGAACCAGATAAAGAGCAGGGTAAGCAATTGCTTGGAGATCATCTTGAATCAAAACAAGACGAGATGGAAGAAACTGAATTAGAAGAAGAAAAGGTGGAAACGAAGCAGACAATGAAACAAAACTGGTAAAAACCTGATGAATAACGGCTCAGATAAAATTGGGGTAAATAGGTAATGTTCAATCAAGGATAACATAATATGATACTAAAAAACTGTCAACTACGAAAAACTCTTGGGATCGGATACAAAAACAACAATGTAAAACTGCACCTTAAAAAACTAGTTAGGTTATGTCTTAAAAGGCGACAGTTAGAAAGCGTACAAATCTTAAATTATATGTAATTATCTGCCTCAACGATCCCAATGTTGTGGAAGAAAAATCAACGAGCAAATGTATGGAGAAATGTGGAACAGACCGGTGCCTTGCAACCAAGGCCTTTTTGGAATTGGATTTGGAACTCCCAAAAATTAAAGTCGTCCTCATGGAAACAAAACAAGAGTATATACAAATTCACATATGGATTTGTTTTTTCCCTTTCTGAAAAAATCCGGACAGGAATAATTCTTGACTAGAACTATATTTTGTTAGTGAAAGTAGTTGAGTTTACACAACTAGGCTAACCCTCCACATTTTAAATCAATCATAAAGGATGTGACTGTTTTAACAAGGTTTGAACATTGCCCATCCTGAGTTTAGAGCTCAACTGCAATATAATTTGAGAAAATAGTGTCTCAAAGTGAGGAAAGAGGCCCCGCTTTAGCTAGGGTGGGCTAGACAGGAATGTGTATAAGGCGGATCCGAAATATTTTTCTAGGGGTCAGAGCATGATACCAAGAAAAAGTATTATTGACAAGAAAATATGGAATCAAAATGTTATTTGTTAGCATAGTTTTGGACTTGCATAATAACTGACTATCATTCTTTTTAATTTTCTGTATACCCACAATAGGTATTTTCAATTGCGTTTGGTTCTTTCAAAAGGCATCCTCTCATTTTTCTAGAACACTAAACTCAACAAACTTTCCACACCTTCAAGGACAAGCAAAAGGAGAAGCACATTTCATCACAAAGAATGTGTCATAATGCATGTGGGCATTATATCATTAGCTATATTTTATATTTGTTGTAGGGTTCACTAGTGACAACAAGTCCATACTTGGGCATCACTAGATAATCTTTAAGAAAATAATAAATAGTTAAAGTTTATATCAAGTAGGCTTCTTTATTGAGATCTCGAATTTATATAACTTGTACTAGAGGATATATGACATTTTCTACAACTGCAATCTTCCGTAAAAAAGTAGGGGGAAAAATGGGGATAACCCTATGTTTGTGAAGAATAAATCAAAGAATACGATATGACAGTTAACTTTACACTGAGCTGTAAGCAACCAACTACAGCAAGGCAAGCCCTAAAAATAATGGGTTGCTAACCTACTCTATCTCCCTCTAGTTTGTGAGTATGTTGAGAAGTGACACTCTGGTTTGGATCAAGCGCCTAAAAATAGAGTCTAATTCAACCTCAATATTTTCAATGGCAATCTGCACAGCCTCTAATCTTTCCTTTTCACTATGAAATAATATCCTCGCATCGCAATTTTCTGACAAGCTTAAGTTGCTCACCCGCACAGTCTTTCGCGTGAAACACCCTTCATTTGATTTCACCATAGGCCCGGGAACCAACCCGAGATTCATCAGAAGTGATTCCACAATAGCCATGGCTATCAATCGCACGTCTCTCATTACATTAACAATCACCATAACATTTTGGTCAATAGGCGAGGGGTCATGAGATGCGATAGTAATAGAATTATTGTTCATTCTTTTTAGTGAGTTCAAGCGCTTCAGCATCTCTTTCTTCAACTCTTTTCTACGAAAATTGTATCCCGAAAATTTGTTTATATCCATTTTTTCGCCAACACTTGTTCTTCGGTACATATATTGAAGTTCTTGGAGATGATCTTTCACAAGCAAAAGAGCATCTTTTGTGGTACCACAAACATCCAACATTCTTAATGATTCTTCTGAAATTTCCTCAACCCATTTTTCTCCATGGATAAGTGCTTGTTTGATTATTGGGGAATGCAGCAAATGGTTTGCTAAGTTATGCAAGTCTTTCAGAGCATTGAAATTTGGGTGAGACATGATTGAGAATAGAAGGTGGTAGAGGTTGAAGAATATGCAGACTAATTGGTTATACCTAGTTTCAAATGTATATATAGTTATAAACTTTTGAGACAGATAATAATGTGTTAAATTAATTAGATCTCAGATCTCAAGGAAATGGAAAGGAAGTATACTTTCTTGTACGGATATAGGAACCTTCTCTGTGTACGTGTGTGTTTGTGTGTGTAAGAGAGAGAGAGAGAGAGAGTTGGTGGTGACAGAATATAAAGATAATATGCACAAGTGAGAGATTACATGACAGGCTGTGTTAATTGTGGAAAGGGAGACAATATGCTGCAATGAAAGACTTTATACAGGGGGTTGGTTTGCAAGTTTAGGGTTACAACTCTGCATGGATTTGTATTGTTGTGTATTGGCAACATGAAATGTATTTAAGATTCTAACACACCTGAGAAGCTATATGCTCCACTTAGTATACTTTGAATCTGTTAAATGCTCATTGGATTTGAATATTTGTGCTTTTTAAATATCTAGATTGCCAGTTTCAAATATAAAATATAAGATTTAGATACGCATTGTATTATGCAAAGTATTCAATGAATTATGGAAGCTTTTTGTGATAAGTCTGAGTAGCACTTAGACTCACTAGTTGTTGGTAATCATAAACCATATATATAATTATAATAGCTGTCTCTTTATTTTGTTTGCAAATTTTTATTTTTCAATTAGTGGCCAAAATGCTTTTTTCTGATGTAGATTACTTTAGAGTAGAGCTAAAATATCTTGATGGTATTTGTTACTTTTTAGTACAAGGCATTTAAAAAATATTTTATTTTTTAAATATTATTTTTAATTTTAAATAGCACAAGGCCACATCTTGAAGGTAAAACCAATTTTGTGTTATGATTATCTTTTCCTTTATAAATTTAGTTTTCTATTTATATTTCTCTTTAAACAAAACATTTTATCATCTTAAAAATCAGACAATTTAGTTGCTATTACTTGTTGTCGGTCACTGCCCATAGCTGCAGGTGAAACTAACTTGTAACCATGGCTCTATTGCACACTCAAATTTACAATTTTTCACAGCAAACTTGAATTTGCAAGTTGGGATTGCAAATTTAATTTTCGGTAGTGTAAAATATATTAAATTTATCTGAACCAAAACCAGTTATTTTGGATAAGATGTGCAGTTTTTTTTAGCCCCAACGCTGTCATGGAATCAAGGCCACCATCCTTTGGCAACATAACAATAGTACATGCAAGAGGGTGTTTTTTTAAAGACAATTTATCTCTGTAGCACTGGGATTAAATTTTATTTTTATTTTATTTTATTTTATGGTCTCTAAAACAGTCCAAACCTTATTTTAATATTATTACAAAATAAACCATAAAAGAAAAGGAAATTGCCAAACTAACAAAAACATTCTCCCACAACACAAACAACTAAATCCTGTGTCTTTTCCCGGAAACCACTAAAACCTAAAGCTTGTCCCATTTTCCACACATTGGTGGGTATATTGTTGCTGTTAGTGGTATTTGGTTGAAAAAAAAACGAAGTTCTAACGGATGAACGTATCTTAACAACTTCCACCAACCTGTAAGGTCTTAAACAAAACTAACTGGGCCACCTTGACTCTCCTTTGAGCTAATATTCCACTTGCATTCTCAGTAATATTATTATGCACACCTGAGAAAAACCTTAGTGATACCCAGTTCATACGGTGGCTTCCCATCGAAAACGATGACCATTCCCGTTTCCGTAATGGCACATGAAATAATTTAAAATAGAATAATTAAAATACGTCTACTTCCAACCGAAAAAGGATGACCATTCCCGACATTTTGCCACTGGCCTGGCAGACGCACACTCGGTCATTTGTCACCGTGGCTGGTGCATATTTCTTTAGCCAAAGTTTGACTATATAAATTAATAATTACATTAACAAATATGCAGTGACCTCCTTCCCTTGTTTGTTTTATGCACCGTCGGCAAGTTCTTTCCCGCAACTGTCCCCATTATACAGAAATTGGCTACCTGCCAACACTTGTACAAAGGACATAAATAAGCTACCCATGGTCGCACAATATATTATCAGTAATAATTTGAGTCTCCGAGGGATCAAATTAGGTGACTTGACATCGGGTGTGGTAAACACATTAAAATATTGATAAATCAACCATGCATTCAGACCACCAAATTCAGATAGATGAAGAAAACAAGTTAAATGTCTAAGCATAACATTAATAGTTTGTAATTTGAAAAAAATAATCCTTCATGAAGAGCCAACATAACATTATAGTGTATTCAGCATGATCATGCGATATGTGACATTTTTAATATAAGATTAGATTATTTTAGGTTGGTTTTGAACCATGCCAATTAACTTCTAACCCAAATAAATTTGAGTTTCAGAATTTAATCCTATATAGTTTGATCGAAACATAAAATCCAATGTTGGGAGAATTAAATTTGTTGAGGTTGGAAATTGTGAAGATTGTTTTGTATTCTGAACACCCTACTGCACTGAGTACATAGTGCAGTACATAAGAAAGAAGAAACCGTAACATTAACAAAATTGTATTGAGTAGTGTTTGGCTTGATTAATTAATCATCTAAAACATTAGCTAATGTTGTTTTAACATGTAATTGAGCCCCCCCCCCCCACCCCCCCCCCCAAAAAAAAATAAAAATTAAAAAATTGAGTCCGAATCGAGAATAAGCCTAAAATTTCTTATGTATCAAAGAATACAATATGAATTAGTAGCAAGGCGAGTCCTTAAAAAGTGGGTTGCCAACCTATTTTCTCTCTTTGCGTAGTTAGTTTGTGACTATGTTGAGAAGTGACACTCTGGTTCGGAACAAATTTCTAAATAGACAATCTAATTAAACATCAAGTTTTTCAATTGCAATCTCGATATTCTTTAATCTTTTATTTTCACCATGAAATGATATTGTCGCATCACATTTTTCGGACAAGCTTAAGTTGCTCACCCTCACGGACTTTCCCGTGAAACACCCTTTATTGGATTTCACCATAGGCCTGGGGACCGACTCGAGATTCATTAAGAGTGATTCCACAATGGCCATAGCTATCAATCGCACGTCGCTCATCCCATTAATAGCCGCCATAATATTTTGGTCGATATGCGAGAGGTCATGAGACGTGATAATGTTACATTTATCGGTCTTCGTTCTTTTTAACGAGTTTAAGCGCTTCAACATCTGTTACTTCAACTTCTTTCTTCGAAGATAATAACCCGAAAATGTGCCTATATCCGTTTTTTCACCTAGACTTACTCGACGCAACATTGATTGAGTTTCTTGATGGTGATCTTTCACAAGCAAAAGAGCATCTTTAGAAGTGCTACAAACATCCAACATTCTTAAAGATTCTTTGGAAACGTCGTCGACCCATTTTTCATGGTGGGTAAGAGCTCGCTTGATTATCGGTGAATGTAGCAAATTGTTGGCTATGTTAAGTCTCTTAGAGCATTGAAATTTGGGTGAGACATGATGGAGAAAAGAAGCTAATGCAGGCTAATTGATCATAGCTATTATCTAATCTCTATATACTATAAAATGCTAAACAAGCATTTAATGACAGCTTCTTCTAAGACTATTCACTTGGCACATTCCTATTCGTATCTCACTACACCAAAATGGGCAAATTGTCACCTTTCAGCCGGCCAGTCTTGTCAAGGTCATTGACCGTGACAAAAAAACACGCGTTTTATGTCACGGTCATTGACCTTGACACGACCGTGACCTCGAAATGTCACGGTCATTGACCTTGACAAGGTGAATTTGTCAAGGTCAATGACCTTGACAAATGGGCAGATTTGGTGTAGTGTCTATTATCTATACTATCTGTGGTGACAATTATTGTGCAACACAAATAAATATGAAAGAGGTAATGACCAAGAAAGAATAAATAAAACGCCAATCACACAACAACAGGTGTACGTGGTTCAACAAAGATGTGCCTACGTCCACGATGGTGCAGTCAGTATTATTTCTCTATATTCTGAAGAATAAGTACATAGAATACAACTTGTCCTTTGCCCCGGACTTAGGGTTCAATTTATACATGTATATGTTGGTTAGTGGGGGTGATGGGTTCCTCCTTATTAGCCATCTTCCCTATAACTTTCCTCCATGGGATCGTGCTCTCCTACAACTTCCCTTCATGGGATCGTGGAGTAATCAAATCAATACAATAGGTGATGGGCCCGAACTTTGGGCCGCTAAGGCGGGGCTATTCGTCCAGGCCTATAATGCTAAATTCCGGGTACCCACAATTGCCCCTAAATTTGTTGAGCCATGTTTATGGGTCCAATGAATTTAAATGATCAGCCATGATGGTTGATTTGTGATTCTTTGAAAACTGTGAAGTTGCTTTGGCGGCACCCACTTCGCTATCCGTGCGCTATGATTAGAATTGAAGGCTTGTTGGGATAAGGCACATTTCTCTTCGTCGCTTCAGCTTTCCCAGCAATCTTCTATCTTCTGAGAACTCTTACGCTTTGTACCTTCTGTCTTCGATCTCTACTCTCGTTGCTTCTTCGCCATTTGACCTGATCTTCTGTCTTGTAAGTCTCCCGTGCTCTTTGCATTTTCTCTTTGGTTTGTAGTTTTTCTTGTATTTTTCCAATGGCGAAGATTGGAAATAGGTCAGTCACGGAGTTTAGAAAATTCTACAACATTCCTGAGTGGGTAGAGATTGAGTGTTGTGCCTCGCCTCCTAGGAACGTTAGGGATATAGAGGATGCACATTGGATTCACGTTTTGTGCTCTCCCAGGGGGGACTTACCTTTCCCCCTAATGATCTGTTTCTGCATTTCTTTAGCTATTTTAGTATTGTGCCTGCACAATGTTCGCCCAACGTATGGAAAATAGTGAACGGCGTGCATATGATAAATCAATTGTACGACACAAGGTTAGGGCTTGCCGAGGTCTGCTTTTGTTACTCCTTTTCTCGAACGAGTTCAGGTGTCCTGTACCTTAAGGCTAGGAGCCCTGATGGGGTATTGGTAGTAAATTTACCTGATTCCCATAAGGACTACTGGCAAGAAGGTTTTCTTGTTAGGAATTGGCAGCTCTCCCCCCAATCTGAAGGGTCGAGGTCTGAGAGGTTCACTGTTCCCTTTTATGGGGAAGAATATATAGGTAGATGTTATATTATTGCTTTAACCTTTGCTGACTTGTGATTTTTCTAACCTCTCTTTGCGTTTTCTTTCACAGCGAGGACAAAGAATTTGGAGCCTGCTCTCAGCGAGGTTCGTATCTCGGAACTGGTGAAAGCTTGGAATATTAGGGAGCCTCTGGGTGACGGCGAGCATCCTAGGTCTGCTGCTTTTTCGCTTGAGTACAAGAACACAGGCTCCAGCTTCATAGCCCGACCTGTGGATAGTGTTCCAGACTTTGACTCTTCCGTAGAGATTTCGGCTGAGCCTATCCAGTTGGACGAAGATGAGAGTAGCTCGTAGAGTGAGCCTGCAGGTGTTGTGAGTAATTTGGGTGTAGGGAGTGCTGACAGTAGCAGTTCTTCTGAAGGAGATTCTGAGGCTCAAGACTCGTCGAGCACTACCAGCAGTTCTGGTGAAGAGATGCCTCCCAGGAAGAATTTGATCAGAGATGACGATGATGATGATGACGATAACGTGCTCCTTGCACAGAGGTCCAAGAAATCGAAGACTGCCTCTGGGGCCATAGCTACTGGTTCTCGACCTTCTTCTCAGGAGCAAGAGAAGAAGAAGAGAGAGGAGGAGCAGGCGAGAGAGAGAGAGAGGAAAAAGGAGGAGGAGAGGAAGAAAGTGGAGGAGAGAAAGAGAAGAGAGAGAGAAAAAGAGGAGGAAGATGGAATCGAGGACCAAAACTGGTCAAGCCCTGGTCCCAGTGTCTGCCTTGCCCGAGGGGGCTTCGGTGGCCGCCTCTCCTCAGCTTGCCCCTGCGCTGCTCGAGAGAGCAGTTCTTCCTGCAGATCGCGAGAGGGCATTGGGGTCCGATCAATTGGCTCTGCAGGCTAGCCAGAGGCTTGCCTTGGTAAAGTTCTCTTCTAATTCTCAATTTCTTTTAACAAGTTTTGATGGTTTCTTCTTCTTGATCCCTCCCTTGTTCTTTGCAGTTTGTGACCGACTTCGCTGTGCTTTATCGCTCTCGCGACGAGCTGGTGAGAAGGAATGGTGAGCTGGAACAGCAAAAATCTGCTCTGGTAGCCAAGGGTTCTCAGCTGGAGGCCGACCTGAAGGCTGCTGATGCAGCTCGAGTTTCATCTGACCTGGCTCTTGTTAATTCTGCTCGCGCGAGAGATGATGCGGTCAGGGAGCTTGGCGAGCTGAGGAAGGCTTATGACCTGGTGTGCTCGAGCAAGCTAGACCTTGCAGAAAAGAACAGGGTTCTGGCCGAGCAACTGGAGGCGGAGAAAGCCCAGGCAGCCACCCTTAAGGAAGACTCGTACAACTCTGGCTGGGCTGCTGCGTATGAGGACGCTGAGGTTCAGATAGGCTATATCAGCCGTCTGAACTTCAAGAAAGGGTGGAATAAGGCTCTCGTGGCTGCTGGGGTGGACGTTGCATCCCTACTCTTTGACGAGCACGATCCAGGGCCAAAGCCAGTCGTAGATGAGGACCCAGTCCCAACTGCTGGAGGCACCGATCCTGTCTCTCAGGTGACTTCTACTGATGCTCCTTTGGTCGAGAGGACAGAGGACACCCCTGCAGAGGGTAATGCCCCTGCTGATGCTGATAAGGACAAGGGACCATCCACCTCTGGGCCACCCGAGGTTGCTAATTGATAGGGTTGCTTTGTAATTTTTTCTTTTTCGATCTGATGTAACCTCGTTCCTTATTAATGAAAAGACTTCATTTTTGTTTATGCTGATCTCTTTCTCTTTTAACTTTTTTTTTTTTTTTTTTTTTTTTTTTTTTTTTGTAGTTGGTTGATGTTGATGATTATATTCCTGCTACTTCCCAACTGGGTAGGACTCTTGGTCCTAATGCAAGTCCTGCTGTTCGCCAGGCCTTTGTTAGACTTTGCAAGTCACTTAGGTCTAGGAATCAGCAATATAAGGAACAATCCGAGCTAGTGGCTAAGCTGAAGGATAAGCTCCAGGAAATGGAAGAAATCGGTGCCTCAGTGCAAGAAGAAGTTAACGAGCTGAGAGCGAAGTTACTGGAGGCCACCGAGATCAACCAAGTTGGGGAGTTCTTGCAGCAGGAGAATGAAGACCTGAGGCGGGAGGTCTCGAAGCTTAAGGAGCATTCGCCGAGCATCGTTTCGGCAGTCCTACAAGGCTCTTCTTCGTCGCGAGCTGCTCGGCCTCCCCTCCCGCGTGCTGGTAGGAGTGCCAGGGTAGGAATAGGGAAGTCGAGGAACAGCGTGAGAGGGAAATGGAGGAGCTGCGCGGCGATGTTCAACGAGCTTATGTGACTGCTGCTGGGCTCCAGAGGAACGTCACCCGTCTACGGCATTTGTTTAAGAACGGTCCTCGACAAGTGTGGTCCGATGGCTACGATCAAGGCTGGCTGGATGCTCCGACGAGACTATCAGAGTTCGAGGAGCTCTCCTTCATCAGAGGGTGGTTGAGTGCCCTCAAAGAGCTGCAGGTCCCGAGGAACTCGACATTGTGGTATCGACACGAGATGTCCTCCTCCACTCTGATGCCTAATCCATTCAGACGGGATGATCGATGGATCCCCATTGATGCTATTCCTCGGCAACTATTGGAATTGGACGCAAATGAGGTCGTGGAGGAGCTCGCCCCTGCTCCTAATGATGGAAGGAGAGCTAAAGTTGCTGATTATCTTGCTCGGAGGCTTCCACCTCCTTGAGATTTTGTTACTCTTTTTCTTTTTGATAATTGTAAATGCTTTGGGCGAGCTTCGCCGACTAAACATGTATTATCATTGTTTGTAAATATAAAAGATTAATGAAAAGTTCGAGTTTTGGGCAATTTTGCCGACTAAACGTGTTCGTTCAATCCTTTTATATTTTTGCTGCTTCACAATCCTTTTTATTTTGTCATGTGAGTGTCCGCCCAGTCCAGTATAAGAATACCATTGTGCCCTCACTTTACCTTTTAGGTTGTGTCGTCACACTCCCTTAGGCCTAAGTAGGGCAATTGGCGATGACACACCTGGTATTGGATGTCTTCATCCGATCAGGATTTTGTTCAACCAAAGTAGGTTTCATGCCTAAGAATACTCTGTAGGGCTTCATATATTGCCAGGGGCAATGCTAAGAGGTCTGTCGTGCTTCATGATGATGACCCGAGGAGGGGTGTTCCCCTGCTATGTCGACCAATATGCCTGTGATTTGGAAGGGATGTGTAATAAAATATGACCGTTACTAATTAGAGAGTGATTAACTGAGAGATTTTCATTAGTGAAATGAGAAATGAGCTGTCACATAGCGAATACAATAAAGGATTTAATAATAAAGTTCCTAAAAATAGAATTTCTTGAGATTAGCTGCGTTCCATGCTCGTGGTATCTCCCTGCCCTCCATCGTTTCCAAATGATAGGCACCTTGTAGGTCGTCTCTAATTATCTTATAAGGTCCTTCCCAGTTTGGGCTCAGTTTGCCGTCTGATGGCTTCACTGTGTTGCCCAGAACCTTTCTTAGAACGTGGTCACCAACTTTGAATTTTCTCGGATTGACCCTTTTGCTGTAGTGCTTCGCGAGCTGTTGCTGATAGCTCGCTAGTTTTACTAGGGCAAGTTCCCTGCGTTCGTCGGTGAGGTCGAGTTCAGCGAGCAAAGCCTCATCGTTCTGGCCTTGTTTGACAAGATCGGATCTCATTATCGGCAATCCCGCTTCTAGTGGGATGATCGCCTCCATACCATATGTTAGTGAGTATGGTGTTTCTCCTGTTGCTCGCCTAGGGGTCATTCTGTATGCCCATAGGATATGCGGTAGTTCGGTTGCCCATGCGCCTTTGGCTCGTTCTAACCGCTTCTTCAATCCAACGATCACTGTTTTGTTGGAGGCTTCAGCTTGTCCGTTGCTTTGAGGGTAGGCCACCGAGCTGAAGTGGTGCCTGATCCCGTGTTCTTTGCAGAAGTCCTGGAAAGGGCCACTCTCGAACTGTGTTCCATTGTCAGTGATAATGGTTCTGGGGATTCCGAATCGAGTGATTATATTTCTCCATACGAACCTTATCATGTCAGCATCTCGGATGTTCGCCAGTGGTTCTGCCTCGATCCACTTGGTAAAGTAATCAGTTGCAATCAACAGGTATTTGCGATTGCCGGCAGCGGTGGGCAGTGGTCCCACGATGTCCATTCCCCATTGGGCGAAGGGCCAGGGACTGGTCAGGGATTTTAATTCGCTGGCGAGCTGGTGGACCATGGGAGCGTGAAGTTGGCATTTTAGGCATTTGCGGACATATACTGCGGAGTCCTTTTGCATGTATGGCCACCAATAACCTTCCTTCATTTCTCGGAAGGCTAGAGACCTTCCTCCGACACAACTTCCACAGATTCCTTCGTGAAGCTCGTGAAGCACTGCCTTGACATCGCCTGGGTGGACGCATCTAAGGTAGGGGCCGGAGAAAGATATTTTATACAAGTCGCCTCCTGTGGATAAGTGAAAGCGAGCAGCTTTGACTCTTATCTGGTGGGCAGTCCTCTTGTCCTCTGGAAGCATTCCGTTCTTTAAATAGTCTTTCAAGGGATCCATCCAGCTGGGGGCTGATTCCAATTGGAGTATTGGTTTTGCTTTTGTCAGCTCGCAGTTGGGGTAAATGCTTGGGCAACTGAGGAAATCGATAGGGATGACCTTTTTAAGGCTAGAATCAACCGCCGAGCTCAGGGCTGCTAAGGCATCAGCGTGGCTGTTTTGCCCCCCGGGAAACTGTTGGATGTTGATCTCTTCAAAGTTCGTCATTAAGTTTTTTACCAAGGAGAGGTAGGCTGCCATTCTTTCATCCTTCGCGTTATAGTCTCCACTTATCTGATTGGAAACTAGTTGCGAATCACCGAATACCCGCAAATGCTTTGTTCCCAGAGTTTGCGCCTTTTGGAGACCTGCTATTAAGGCTTCGTATTCTGCTTCGTTGTTGGAGGCTGCAAATCCCAGCCTGATTCCTTGTTCGAGGACTGTATTTTCTGGAGTGATGAGAACAATTCCTACCCCTGCCCCCTTTGAGTTGGAGGCTCCATCAACGAATAGTTTCCAGCTTTCCACTGTAGCCTGGTTGTTTTGTTCTGTTGGCTTAGGCTGGTCGAAGGGCTCTTCGCCTGTGAATTCAGCTATGAAATCAACAAGGATTTGACCCTTGATAGCTGTCCTTGGTTGAAATTGGATGTCAAATCGGCCGAGCTCGACTGACCATTTAGACAGTCTGCCCGACAAATTCGCCTTCCTTAGGACAGCCTTGAGGGGGTGTGATGTAAGGACGATGATCGTATGAGCTTCGAAGTAATGCTTCAGTTTCCTCGAGGCCATTACTAGGGCGAATGCGAGCTTTTCCAATGGTAGGTAGCGCTGCTCGACATCTAATAAGGTTTTGCTCGCGTAATAGACTGGATGTTGGATTCCTGTAACTTCACACATTAGCGCTGAGCTGACAGTATGACTGGATACAGAGAGGTAGAGGTACAAAGAGTCCATTTGCTGTGGTATGACAAGCAATGGTGGAGAGCTTAGGTAGGACTTGAGCTCGTCTAATGCTCGCGAGCAATCTGGGATCCATTCTACTGTTTTGCTGCCTTTTAAGAGTTGGAAGAAAGGCTTGCATCTCTCGGAGGATTTAGAAATGAAACGATTCAGAGCAGCGAGCATTCCAGTGAGCTTCTGTACATCTCGGACTGTGCAAGGAGGTTGCACTCTGTTGATTGCATCAATCTGGTCCGGATTAGCCTCTATGCCTCGCTTGCTGACCAAATACCCAAGAAACTTTCCTGACTGGACACCGAAGGAACACTTGCTCGCGTTGAGTTTCATTCGGTACTTCCTGAGGATTTCGAAGGTACTTGACAGGTCCGAGAGGTGATTCTTCTTCTCCTTGCTCTTGACGAGCATGTCGTCGATGTAGACCTCCATTGTGTCTCCCATTTGATTCCTGAACATTTTAGTAACTAGCCGTTGATAGGTTGCCCCTGCATTTTTGAGCCCAAAAGGCATGACCTTGTAACAGTATAAACCAACCGTCGTGATAAACGCCGTTTTGTCCTGATCTGGGGCATACAGGGGAATCTGGTGATATCCTGAGTACGCGTCCTGGAAACTCATTCGTTCGTGAGCTGCGGTGGCGTCTACTAGTTGGTCTATTTTCGGAAGAGGGAAGCTATCCTTGGGGCAGGCTTTGTTGAGGTCAGTGAAGTCTATGCAAACTCTCCACTTCCCGTTGCTTTTCGGAACTACCACTGGGTTGGATAACCATTTGGGGAATTGCACTTCCCGTATGGATCCTGCATCCAGCAGTTTTTCGACTTCTTTCTCTATTGCTCTGGCTTTCTCGGGAGCAGTTCGTCGTGCCTTCTGTGCTATCGGCTTGAATGTGGGATCGACGTGCAACTGATGGTAGACCATATTGGGGTCGATTCCTGGAAGCTCATAGGGTTCCCAAGCGAAAACATCTATGTTGCTTCAGAGTAAGGTTGGCAAATCCTTTTGCTCTTGGTTAGTGAGTGACGCTCCGATCAGGAAGACTCTGCTGTTGTCGCCTTCTTTAGCCTTCACTTCTACCAGGTCCTCGACGACACGCTCGGAGGGGAGGAGCCTGGTCTCTTCCACTCCAAGCCTTCCATATTTTAATTGCTATTTGGAAGGAATTTCAACTTCCTCCACCTTCTCGCTGGGTTGAAAGGCTTTTTTCTCTGGCTTTGGTCGGATGGCCGCTATGAAGCACTTCCTTGCCATCGCCTGGTCGCCATGTATCTCCATTACTCCCCGCTCGGTGACATATTTGAGTTTCTGGTGGTAGGTCGAGGAGAGTGCCTTCATTGCATGAAGCCATCCCCTGCCGAGGATGGCCTGATACGGTGAATCGATGTCGACCACCAGGAATTCGATCATCTTGGAAACATTTCCAGCACGCACTGGCAGTACTATTTTGCCCAGAGGCATGGTCATTTTTTCAGCGAAGCCGACCAGAGGGACAGTGGTTCCTTTTAGGTCGGCGATGTTCAACTTCAATTTCCGGAACAGGTCGATGTACATTACTTCAGATGAGCTTCCTTGATCGATGAGCAGCCTGTCGATGTCAAAGTTGGCTATCCTGAGTGTAATGACTAAGGCATCATGATGTGGGGTCCTTACTCCCACAAGATCTTCATCCGTGAAGACAATATACTTGTTGTAGTTGATGTCCTCTGCTCGCCGACGTTTTCCTGACTGTGATTTTGCTGGGTCAATCTGAAAAGCTTGCATTACCGCTGTCAGTTTCTTTACCTCCATTCGAGCTGAGTTACCTTGGATTTGCTTGACGTCAGATACTCCGTGGATTACTGCGAATTCGTGTCCGGCGTCATCTTCCAATACGTTGTCGGGTTTCGCCTCTTTGTGGGCAGCCACTTTCTCTACCTTCTTTTCCACAAAGTCATTCAAATGTCCGGACTGGGCCAACTCCTCGAGGTGGGACTTAAGAGCCTTGCAGTGCTCGGTCTTATGCCCTCCCTCTTTGTGGAAAGTGCATCTTAATGCATTGTTTCTTTTCGAGGGGTCTCCTCCCATTTTCCGGGGCCATTTGATGAACGGCTCATCCTTGATCTTGGCGAGAATTTTGTAAATCGGCTCTTTGAAGACGGTGTTGACCGCCTGGAACGATTTCGTTACGTCAAGGTTCCCTCCGCTTTTGGAGCCATTCTTGCCCCCACTCTTTCCTCCTTTCTTCTGGTTTTCAACTTTCTCACTTCCCTTGGTAGTGAGCTTGGCTCGACCGTTCTCTCCTACATTAAGGCGGGTGGCGTCTTCCACCTTTGCGTATTTCTCAATTCGGGCCATCAGGTCATCAATGGTCATAGCTTCCTTCTTCGTCAAGGACTGGTAAAGGAGGGAAGAGCTAGGTAATCAGATTTTGAAGGAAGCCACTGCCACCTCTTCCGCGCAGTCCTCAATCTCGTTGAATAGCTCCCAGTACCTCTTCGCATAGTCTAGGAGTGTTTCTTGAGGCGTTTTCTTCATGGTTAATAGAGCATCCATCCTTTTGGGATGGGAGCTGCTGGTGATGAACCGGGCCGTAAAGCGCTCGGCCAGGGATTTGAAATTTCTGATGGATCGGTGAGGGAGTTTTTCGAACCATTTTTGAGCCACGTCATGGAGGCTCGAGGGGAAAATACGGCACATTAGTGCATCCCGGTGATTCCAGAGGGTCATGGCCTGCCGGTACTGCCTGACATGATCAATGGGATCGGTCTTCCCGTCGTAAATCTTGAACCTTGGAATGGCAAATTTCTTGGGAGCCTCTTCCTCTTCAATTTCCTTCGTGAAGGGTGACTTCATCTGGGTCTTGAGAGCTCTCCTGACGAGTTCTCTGGTCGACCTGGTACCGCGGTGAGCTGGATGTTGGTCCATTTCTCTGCGGACCAGGTTCCGTATGTTTTCGTCGCTGCGAGCAGGGCTCTGGTAGCGGCGAGCTCTTCTTAGTTGCTCGCGGAGGTCGTCGTCTGAGTTGCCACCTTCAACCCTTTGATATTCCCGCCTCGGGCTCCTTCCTCGGCTGCGAGATTTGCTCGCCTGAGGGCTAGGAGTGCGATAGAGGCGTCTCCTGGTATCGGGACGTAGTTCCTTCTCCAGTCTTTCCAGTCTGCTCTTCAAGCGAGCATTCTCAGCCTCGTATCTGCGCGAAGCCTCCCTCTGCTCGTGGAGCCTTGCCTCGTATGCATCAATCAATCTGGATATCTGCGTGGACCTTGCTGGTCCTTGACTTTCTTCTGAGGATGGCCTTTCCAAGCGAGCCTCACGATCTGAACGTCGAACCTCAGACCTAATCCTGCGAGGAGCAGGTGGCTCTTGAATATCTCCTGCTTGAGGAGCGTTGCTGCTGTGACCAGACATCTTAGATTCTTTTCTTGGCGTGGGCTCTTCTCGGGGAAAGATGAACGCTTCCCACAGACGGCGCCAATTGTGGTGACAATTATTGTGCAACACAAATAAATATGAAAGAGGTAATGACCAAGAAAGAATAAATAAAACGCCAATCACACAACAACAGGTGTACGTGGTTCAGCAAAGATGTGCCTACGTCCACGATGGTGCAGTCAGTATTATTTCTCTATATTATGAAGAATAAGTACAGAGAATACAACTTGTCCTTTGCCCCGGACTTAGGGTTCAATTTATACATGTATATGTTGGTTAGTGGGGGTGATGGGTTCCTCCTTATTAGCCATCTTCCCTATAACTTTCCTCAATGGGATCGTGCTCTCCTACAACTTCCCTTCATGGGATCGTGGAGTAATCAGATCAATACAATAGGTGATGGGCCCGGACTTTGGGCCGCTAAGGCGGGGCTACTCGTCCAGGCCTATAATGCTAAATTCCGGGTACCCACACCATCTATACTATTACTCTAAAATGCTTTACAAGCCATTAAGAGTGCTAAACTATGAGGCTATCCACGTGGCATAAAAGCTAATTTTCCACATTCATTCACTTGAGGTGATGCCCACGTTCATCTTATGGACTGATGATATTCTTCTCTTAATTTTCTCCTCCATGACTTTTAATCTTCCCAGCCCCTTCTCCTCCCTGAAACGGTTTCTATCTCTTTATTGGGACCTTATAAATTAAGTGGGCACGTCCACAAACAGAACCCATGCCTATGAGCTTCGCATCTTCATCTGTACGAAGATTTCACAAACAAAACACCCGATTTCCATAGAAGATTGGAAATAATCTTTAGATATTTGTTTTTTTCTCTTTTTTTAATACTCGGTGCCTCTTCTCCCACATTATTTCTTCATCAATATAATTTCATTATGGAATCTCCTATTCCCAGATCACAATCTGAAGGTTTTATCCCTCTCTTTCTCTCTCTTTACAAACACAAACACACACACACACACACACACACACACACACACACATATATATATATATATATATATACTGTTTGTATTGAAATGAGATAACAAGAATTTTGATGGAGAAAAATTTACCCACAACAATAAACTGAGACTCAATTTTCTATTTATAGGGGTATTCTTTCAAATTAGAGATAAAAATCCAAGTCTACAAGCAACTGATCTTCCTCTTAGCTTTGATGCTCACGAAGAGGTAATAGTTGTTATTTATGTAATCTTCATTTTGATTTCAGAAAATACTTGAATTTCTTACCAATAGTTCCGAAACAGTTGCCGTCTCATTTTCACTCTCCCTCAATGAAGCTTTGGTCTTAACGTTGTTCGAATCAGACACCGTGTAATAATAGGTTTGTGTTTTATATGAAAATATTTGGTTGGTATTGGTCAAGGGATAAGTGTTATTAACATTATTGTTGTGGTTGCAAGATGAATCAGAGAATTTATATGGAGAGGCAGGAGAAGCGAGGAGATCCCAAGTTGAGAGTCATTGAAGGTGTTTCTCGATAGATGCCAAGCAAAGAACTCATGACTTTTGTCTGATGCACACAAACTGTTTGGTTAAATGACGAGAAGAACAATATATGTTAAACTACTATTTGTGGTAAGTCAGATATACCTGTTACTTTTTTGCTTTTCTTTCTTAAAAATGCTGAAAACAATGATTAAACAAATGACGATGGGTATTATTATATCAAAATGGAGGCTTAATGACTTGATTTTCCATATGTATTACGTTTAATTTAGTTTAAATAAAATGTTTTCAGAGTTTCAGATCGTGTTGGGGATTATTAGAGATGGATTGGATATTGATCCCAAGAGGTACCACAAGATGAAGGAGAAATTGATTGGGGTTTCGGAGGAGACTGCCACTAATGCGAAGAGGTCATGCCAGATGCGGACAAATGGCTCACTCTTGCTTCCCACTATCAATTTTAACGATTCTGTTGCCAAGAGAATGGTACCCTTTTATTTTTTGATCTAATATTAGGGGTTCCATAGAGTTACTTTACTAGGAAAATGAGTTATACAATTGTACTTTACATATCCATAGCTGAACAGTTGAGATCTTATAGTGTTTCAACATTGAACATTTTCGGACTTTTGAATGTTAGGGGAGTGGACTGTGTTCATCAAGTGGGTGGTTATTGATTTTGAAGCTTTTTCTGTTTATTGAAAAAAAACTTCAATTTGTTTATTTAATTATTAGTTTGTTGCTTTAGGTTTGTAAATTGAAACACTTACTGAGGTTTTTATTTTAAAAAGCTTGAGAAGAGTGGAGACTATATATGGTGGAAAATCGGTGGCGAGATTGTTGGATGATTTTAATATTAATGGGTATTAATGGTTAGAGAAAATGAAAGGTTAAAACCATTAATTAGTTGGAATAAGAAAAGACAAAGGGAAGTGGGAAAACCAAAGTCCCACATTGAAAAAGTGTGAAAAAGTTAGTGGGATAATAAATGCTCTTGTGTCATAAGAGATTACTTGTGTGCATTGAAGTGTATGCTACTAGTGTACACCTTAGGTCCAAGGATGGTGCTTTGCACCATTCGCACACGCACACGCGCGCGAGCGCGCGTGAAAGTGTGATTGGGCGTTTAGGGCGCTTTAGAGGCGCACTTTGCATCGTCGCGAGGAGCAGTAGGAGCCTTTGATTTTTGACAACGTCAAAAGATCAAACAGTCCATATTAAATCCATAATAAATGACACATAATTATGGCGCGAGTGGATCTGAACCGTCGAATTTTAGCGCCACTTCGTTAAGTGTTAATCCGTACAGTCGCACCTTTTTAGTTCAAATCTGGAACGTTCAAAATATAGTTATATATTCAAGGGACGTGATTAAATGACTTTTGGATGTGGTGTCTGTTCATGAACAGACACCACAAGAGGCTATATATAGAAGGCAAAATCCTGTCATAATAAATTTCAAAAATTTTCTTTCTCTATTATTTCTTCTTACCAATTTCATAGAGTATTCTGGGTTATTCTTCAAGTTTGCTACTTGAATAAACCCGTGGATTTGTTGTATCTTGGAGGTAATTTGCCTAGACCCTTTAGCAAACTCTGTACGAGTGGCGGCAAATAACACCTTAAGGACAGTAGTTTATTACGCCTCAAATCCAATCATCTGTTCATATTTTCTGCATAATTAAAAATTCATCAACAATCTTAAGGTGTTATTTCATGGAGGCAGAAAAGAATATGAATATGTTTCTGAATCCCAATGTGCATTTGGACCGCTTTGATAGAACAAATTTCACTCGCTGGAAAGGAAAATTATTCTTCCTTCTCACAGTTTTGAAAATTGCATATGTTCTGGATCCTAAACTAGAAGCAATTCCGGAACCAAAAGAAGACGATAATGAAATTGTCAAAGAACAACGAAAGAAACGTGAAGAAGAAGAATTGGTGTGTCGTGGGCATATTCTGAATACACTGTCTGATCGATTATATGATCTTTACAACTCTATGCAGTCTCCGCGGGAAATCTGGAATGCTCTTGAATATAAATACAAAACAGAGAAAGAAGGTACGGATAAATTCTTAATTCTGAAATATTTTGAATTCAAAATAAGTGATAACCAAACTGTTTTAGACCAAGTACATGAGTTGCAAATCCTTGTCACAAAGCTTCGTGAATTAAAGGTGAAAATTTCTGAATCGTTTCAAGTTGGTGCAATTATTGCAAAATTACCACCAAGTTGGAATGATTGTCGTAAGAAACTCCTACATAGGAAAGATGATATAAGTTTGGAGGAATTACAGAAACATTTAAGAATTGGAGAAGAAACCAGATCCCGTGATCAAACAAATGTTTCTCATAATTCCACCAAAGTTAACTTTGTTGAAGGAAAGAAATATCATAAGAACTTCAAACCTAATGGTAAGAAGTTCAAGAAAAATAATTCCAATAAGAAACAGTCCAATGGGGCTTGTTTCAATTGTGGCAAAAATGGCCACTATGCCCGTGATTGCAGAAACAAGAAACGAAAGATAGATGCTACTGAATCCAATAATACAAACAATGCAAACATGGTGGAAATAAGATCGAGGATCTTGTAGCAATGGTATCGGACATGCAAATTGGTATGATTACCGAACTAAACATGGCGGCAATAACGAAGTCTTCTGACTGGTGGCTCGATTCTGGTGCTACCATACATGTCTGCAATGATAAATCATTGTACTCCGCATATGAAAAAGCAGAGGACGGTCAAGAGGTTTTAATGGGGAATCATAATTTTGCCAAAGTTCTGGGAAAAGGAAACGTTGAACTACAATTCACATCTGGAAAGAAGTTGACGCTGACAAATGTTATGCATGTACCAGAAATTCGAAAAAATCTAGTGTCTGCAAGTTTGATTTGTAAAAGCGGCATTTAACCGTTTTTGAGTCTGATAAGTTAATTATGTCTAAGAATGGGGCATTTGTTGGGAAAGGGTATGCTTGTGATGGAATGTTCAAACTCAGTATTTTGATTAATAATATGAATAATTCTGCTTATATTGTTGAGTCTTTTGATGTTTGGCATGCTAGATTAGCGCATTTAAATTTTAGATCATTGAAATACATGTCTAAACATAAATTAATAACTTGTGATAGTACTTCTCATGAAAAATGTGAAATCTGTATTCAAGCAAAATTAACAAAAAGACCTTTTCCTAAAGTCGAACGAAGTGCTGAATTATTAGAATTAGTTGATTCTGATATATGTGAATATAATGGTATTTTAACTAGAGGCGGAAAAAGATACTTTATTACATTCATTGATGATTGTTCAAAATTCACATATGTATATTTGATAAGACATAAGGATGAAGCTTTTTCAATGTTTAAACGTTTTAAAGCAGAAGTTGAAAATCAAAAGGAAAAGAAAATTAAAATTCTTCGTAGTGATAGAGGGGGAGAGTATTTTTCAAATGAATTTGACTCATTTTGTGAAGAATATGGAATCATACATCAAAGAACTTCCCCTTATACTCCCCAACAAAATGGTTTGGCTGAAAGAAAGAATATGACTCTTACTAATATGATCAATTCTATGTTGATTAATTCAAACTTACCAAACAAATTGTGGGGAGAAGCTTTACTCACCGCTTGTCATTTACACAACAGAATTCCATCAATGAAAACACATGTTTCTCCATATGAGGTATGGAAGAATCGAAAACCAAATCTGGACTACCTAAGGGTCTGGGGTTGTTTGGCTTCTATAGAATGCATGACCCGAAAAGTTCAAAGTTGGGTACAAGAGGAATTAAAAGTGTTTTCATAGGATACGCGAAAAATTCTAAGGCATATAGGTTGCTGGACTTAAATTCTAATGTTGTAATTGAATCAAGGGATGTTGAATTTATTGAAAATAAATTTTATAAAGATTCATGTGTCGAATTAGATGCCAATCCTGATACATCCACTAGGTTGATTCCTAGACCATCAATTAATAATAAAAGGAATGAACCCGAAACAGAAATAGAACCTAGAAGAAGTCAGCGTGCTAGAAAAGAAAAATCTTTTGGCCCTGATTTTATTTCATCTCAAGCCTTTGCCTTTTTGGTTGAAGGAGATAGAGATAATATTCTTAATAAAATGCCTATTTTACTTAACGTAGAAGAAGATCCTAAAACCTTTAACGAAGTAATGACTTCTAGAGATGCTTCTTTTTGGAAAGAAGCTATTAATGATGAGATGGATTCAATTCTATCAAATCAGACATGGGTTTTAGTGGACTTGCCACAAGGATCACAACCTATTAGTAGTAAATGGGTATTTAGAAGGAAATACAATACCGATGGTTCTATTCAAACCTTTAAGGCTAGATTGGTAGCAAAAGGTTTTAAACAAAGAAAAGGGATTGACTATTTCGATACTTATGCACCTGTTGCTAGAATTACATCCATACGTGTTTTAATGGCAATTGCATCTATTTATAATCTGTTTGAGCATCAAATGGATGTTAAAACAATATTTTTGAATGGTGACCTAGATGAAGAGGTATATATGGAACAACCTGAAGGGTTTATTTTGCCCGAAAATGAACATAAAGTTTGTAAATTAATTAAGTCACTTTATGGGTTGAAACAAGCACCAAAGCAGTGGCATGAAAAGTTTGATACAATCATTCTTTCTGATGGTTTCAGACATAACAACGCTGATAAGTGCATTTATTCTAAATTCACCAATGACTATGGTGTAATTATTTGTCTATATGTTGATAACTTATTAATTTTTGGTACAAACATGAGAGGTGTATATGAAACTAAGAAGTATCTTAGTTCACAATTTAAGATGAAAGATCTTAATGAAGTGGATACCATCTTAGGTATTAAAGTTAAGAAACATAGTGGGGGTTATGCATTATGTCAATCTCATTACATTGACAAAGTTATTCACAAATTTAATCACTTGAAAATAAAAGAAATAAATACCCCATATGATTCTAGTATAAAGTTATTAGAAAATTCTGGCAGAGCAGTTGCACAACTTGAATATGCTAGTGCAATTGGAAGTTTAATGTATGCGATGCATTGTACAAGGCCATATATTGCATTTGCAGTAGGTAAAATGTCAAGATACACTAATAATCCAAGTATGGATCATTGGAAAGCAATTGAGAGGATTTTCGGTTACCTCAAGAAGACCAAAGAATTAGGTCTATTTTATTATGACTTTCCTGCAGTTCTTGAAGGATACTCTGATGCTAGTTGGATAACTAGTGCAAGTGATAATAAATCCACATCTGGGTGGAACCTTAGTGGGTGGGGCGGTATCTTGGGCATCCAAGAAACAAACTTGCATTACACATTCAACAATGGAATCTGAGTTTATAGCACTGGCAACAGCCAGAAAAGAAGCAGAGTGGCTAAGAAATTTATTATTGGACATAAAGTTACGGCCAAAACCAATGGCATCTCTTTCTTTATATTGTGATAGTGAAGCTATATTGTCTAGAGCGTATAACAAAGTATATAATGGAAAATCTAGACACATAAGTTTAAGACATGAATATGTCAAACAATTAATAACTTATGGAGTTATTAATATTATATATGTTCGAACAAATAAGAATCTAGCTGACCCTCTTACCAAAGGACTTTCTAGAGATTTGGTAAAGGACACATCTAGTGGAATGGGACTAAAACCATTTTTTCAATAGTCACCGGTAATGGTAACCCAACTTTGTAATAGCATTACCACTATTCCAAAGTTTAATGGGTAATAACAAGTTACTGATAAGTGATTAGTTTTTGCACTGAAATTTATTCAATTTCATATCCCTTCTAGGATGTTCAGTGCATATTGCTACGTCAAGAGGATGAGTTTAACTCTTAATGAAGTTCGTTGTCTAAAGTAGCAAGGACATGCAAGAGAACTTCACCTATATGAATATAGGAAGTGGTGCCGCTTCTAGCAAGATTTTGGGTTTATTCTTGTAAATATTCATGAAGCCAAGATAGTGCACATGGCCATAATAGTGCTAAAAACATATTGAACATCTCGTAGAGATTGGGATATCCCATGTGTGATATATATCCGGTTCTAAATAATAAGACAAGGTTTAATGCATGGCACACCATTGCCTTATTAGAACTTTGATATATATTCACTAACTGAATGTTTAAATCGAAAGATACTTCCTTGTATGCATGAACATATCACAAGAAGAAATTGCATTAATATTAAAATCTAGTGGGGGATTGTTGGATGATTTTAATATTAATGGGTATTAATGGTTAGAGAAAATGAAAGGTTAAAACCATTAATTAGTTGGAATAAGAAAAGACAAAGGGAAGTGGGAAAACCAAAGTCCCACATTGGAAAAGTGTGAAAAAGTTAGTGGGTTAATAAATGCTCTTGTGTCATAAGAGATTACTTGTGTGCATTGGAGTGTATGCTACTAGTGTACACCTTAGGTCCAAGGATGGTGCTTTGCACCATTCGCACACGCACATGCGCGCGCGCGCGTGAAAGTGTGATTGGGCGTTTAGGGCGCTTTTGAGGCGCACTTTGCACTTTGCATCGTCGCGAGGAGCAGTAGGAGCCTTTGATTTTTGACAACGTCAAAAGATCAAACGGTCCAGATTAAATCCATAATAAATGACACATAATTATGGCGCGAGTGGATCTGAACCGTCGGATTTTAGCGCCACTTCGTTTAGTGTTAATCCGTACAGTCGCACCTTTTTAGTTCAAATCTGGAACGTTCAAAATATAGTTATATATCCAAGGGCCGTGATTAAATGACTTTTGGATGTTGTGTCTGTTCATGAACAGACACCACAAGAGGCTATATATAGAAGGCAAAATCCTGTCATAATAAATTCCGAAAATTTTCTTTCTCTATTATTTCTTCTTACCAATTTCATAGAGTGTTTTGGGTTATTCTTCAAGTTTGCTACTTGAATAAACCCGTGGATTTGTTGTATCTTGGAGGTAATTTGCCTAGACCTGTTAGCAAACTCTGTACGAGTGGGGGCAAATAACACCTTAAGGACAGTAGTTTATTACGCCTCAAATCCAATCATCTGTTCACATTTTCTGCATAATTAAAAATTCATCAACAAGATTGATCACGAGAGCTTGGGAAATTGAAAGGCATAGTCCAATAATTCCGCAATTTTGTTGATATATTCTCTTTAATTGGGTGTTTCAAGTCTTAGTTGAACAACATTTTGTTTATATTTGCTTTTTGGTGATGATACAAATGCAAAAGTTGGTATAGAATAATGAGAAAATTTAGTGTTATGTCATCTTTCTTTAAATGCAATTACTATTTTTCATAAGGTGTACTATTTTTGAATATTATTCATATTATATAATTATTATCAAGTCCAACCTTAATCTTACCAAGGTCTAATCGTGTCTACATAATCGCCTGACTCGCGCATCGCGCGGGTTTACAACTAGTTGTAGTATATAACTAAAGTTAACAGCGACACATGTTAACGACATTTGTCACTTCTAAAGAGCGTCACGTGGACAATTGAATTAATGCTATTAGCCTACCCACGTGGCCTATTTTTCCTCACCCCTCGTCCATCACATGACCTTTTGTTTACTCCAACAGTCTCTTTTCTAAAATGCAATAAAGATATTAGCTGTTCCAACCCCTCTTCAATCACACAACTATTTTGTTTACTCCAACCGTCTCTCTTCTAACCTTTACCCTTCTCTCTCTATATGGATATAATCAATGAAAACCAAAGGAGAGCAGCCTCCACCACCCAGTAACCAGATCAATCCTCTATTAAATATTCCATGGTTTAGTTTTTGCTACACACAATCCATCCATTCCCATCCCAACTATTCCAAACCAAACGGAGAATGCACCTGAGCTACACCCAACGACCAACTGACTTGAGTTAGACCCTCCGCCGACATCATCTCAGCATCCAGATCTTCTTCATTTTAAGGTGAGTATGAAAGCAAGAAGGAGAGGGGGGTGTTGATTTTTGAACATATTCTGGAAGGTGATGGATAATCAAGAAGTAGTTGATATTGCGAAAAGAGTAAGAAGGCAATCAAGCAGTGAAGCTTTGAAGAGAGAGAGAGAGTAGATGATATATCTTGCGTATTGCTTCTCAGTAAAAAATTTTTAAAATGGGAAGAAAAAGAGAAGTTTCTTTGACCGGAAGCTAATCAATCCATAAAAGCCGATGGGGAATTTATATCCAATTCGGGTAAATCTCCAATCTTGCTAGAAAATGCACATGTAATAATGGAAAGGTTTCTCTCTATAAATTTACTTTGTTTATTTGTTTTTGGTGCTGTAAATTGTTTTTTATTCATAGAATTTGTATTAAATTTAGCAATATGAGAAAATGAAGAAAAAAAAGTTATAGCTCTAGGGTTTGTTTTGTTTTGTGTTAAAAGTAAGCAAATCTTGCTCTCATCTGGCTTTTAACGGTTGAGATGACATAAGAAAAATTGTCCCCGAAAAATAATTGTACAAAAAAAAAGGTTCCAAAAAAAGTTCCAAATATATATATATATATATATATATATATATATATATATATATATATATATATATATATATATTTATATATATATATATATATAGAGAGAGAGAGAGAGGATCACAAGTGGACCAAAAGACTAGACTTTTTAATGGACCTAATAAAACATTAAAAAATAAGTCAATTAATTTTAATTCCTTGGTGTTTTTGGTCTGCGCCAGCGGCACCCGAGACCTTTCCGACCAGACCCCCGACCTTCACTCCCCCCCCACCCCAATAGACCCATTTCAGCCACACCATGAACCCACACTGATGCCAACCTCCATGGCAGCCTATGCCTAGGCTCGAATCCAAAACTCAATAGACGATCTCAAGCCAAACCCCGTCCTGAACCCGCCGGACTTAGTCAACCCATCAATTCGACCATCAACTGCCAAAAGTCCCGGCCAAGACCTTTGCCACCCAACCCGAACTTGCCTAATCCAATACCCGAGCACCAAAACCCACCTCCAAAGCTGCCTTTAAACCCCATACCCAGCAGTCCCATTGGTTAGATACACTATTCAACATCCCCCCCGACCACCTGCTATGGCCACCATACCCAAACTCGGGCAGACCTCTCTAACCCGAATCATAACCTGGCCTGCTACAAACCTATACCCGACATGCCAAATGTTTTGTTTACTGTTGTTGTTGTTGTTAAGTTGACAGGTCAGGTGGGGTGGGGTTAGGGTTGGGGAGTGGGGTGTGTGTGGGCCATGGTTCAAAGTAGCGCCCGAGTTAACTCGGAATCGGCCGAGTTGACTCGGGTATCGCAGCGCAGCACACCGATTACGAGACACGAGTTGGAAAAAAATAAAATTTCATTATGTATCGCCAAATAGCGCCAATATATCGGCGCACCCGATTTGAATCGCCGATATTTGAAACGAGTCGCCGATATCTTGCCGAGTTGGAGCGATTTTTTGAGAGAAAGTGAACAGAAGAAGTCACGGGCCAAAAAGAGAAAAAATAGAGTAAAAAAGAGAAAAAATAGAAGGAATCTTACCTTTGTAAGTTGGTTTGTAACGTAGTGAAGTCACAGACCATATTTTCGCTTGATTTCAACTATAAAAATAGTCTTGTAGAATCTCAATCAAACAAACACACTTGCCTCCAAAGCCTATAGTCGAAATACCCTCCTATTGTCGCTGGAAACCCCAAAAATTTAGCCAGATTTAAAGCCCTAGCTGTCCGGAAGTAGAAGGGTAGAGCGCCGTTCTGTTTCGTGTGGAAAGAGGGTTGAGTTTTTGTGTTATAATCCAACTCAGGTAAATATCACACCAACTGAGGTAAAGCCCTAGCTGTCCGGTTGTATTTTTGTGTTTTATTAAGGGACATTTGTGACTTAATTGTTTTAAGTGTGAAGCATTTGTTTTGTTTTCTTAAAAATATATGTATATATACAATTATTTATAAAAATGTTAAATGTTATAAAAAATGTTATAACAGTTGTGTTATATATACAGTTTATAAAATGTTAAATGTTATACAGTTTATACAATTGTGTTTTTTTAAATGTTGTAAAAAATGTTACAAAAGATATTAAATGTTACAAAAATATTTTTTAAAGAAAATATTATAAAAATGTTATTTTTTTAAATGTTATAAAAAAAGTTACAAAAAAATGTAAAAAAAATCTTAAAAAATATTACAAAAAATATTAAATGTTACAAAAATGTTATAAAACTGTTAACTGTTATAAAAATATTTTTTAAAGAAAATGTTATAAAAATGTTACAAAAAAATGTTAAAAAATATTACAAAGAAATGTTACAAAAATATTATAAAACTGTTAAATGTTATAAAAATACTCTTTAAAGAAAATGTTATAAAAAATGTTACAAAAATGTTATTTTTTAAAGAAAATGTTACAAAAAAATGTTAAAAAAAGTATTAAATGTTACAGAAATGTTATAAAAATATTTTTTTAAAGAAAATGTTATTTTTATAAATGTTATAAAAAATGTTACAAAAAATTGTTAAAAAATATTACAAAAAAATGTTACAAAAAATATTAAATGTTACAAAAATGTTATAAAACTGTTAAATGTTATAAAAATATTTTTTAAAGAAAATGTATTAAAAATCTTATTTTTTTAAATGTTATAAAAAATGTTACAAAAAATATTATTTTTTAACTCTATTTTTTTAATGTTATTTTGTAGAATGACTCCAAAATTAGATATTGGATGGGAACATGGAACTACCATTAGTGGAGATAAGAGGAAGGTTGCTTCCAATTATTGTGGCAAGGTTTGTAGTGGTGGTGTAACAAGACTAAAAGAACACTTGGTAGGTGTACAAGGGAATGTTGAACCTTGTCGTCATGTACCTCGGGAGATAGCAACCAATATTAAAAAAATTCTTATAGATGGTACGAAGCAACGGGCCCTTGAGAAGAGGAAGAAGGAAAAACAAGTAGAGAGTATGCGAGAGCAAACCCAATACTATGATGAAGATGATGCCAATGAAGATAGTGATGACGTTAATGAAGATGATATCACCCGTTTAGAATTAGCACAATTGAAAGCTGCCATGAAAGAAAGTCGAAGAATGGTAGGAGAACAACATAGACATTCAATTTTCGGGCCAAGGCCATCCACATCTAGGCTTAAGCGACCGCACGTGTCAAGATCGTGGTCATTGAAATCGGGGGTTGAATTGCCTGCTCGAGGGATGGACCCTTCCATGTTTAGGTCGAGGAAGTCTACTCAGAAAACTGTGAAATCCATGTTCTCTAAAGATGGAGTGAAGAATGTTGGGAAGGCTATTAGCAAGTTATTTCATTTTAATGCCATCTTGTTCCATGCTGCTGATAGTGGACCTGCCTGTCAACATATGATTGATACGATTGCTACGGAGGGTCTGAAAATTAAAGGTCCAAGTGGTTATCAGATTGGAGGTGTTTACTTGGATGAGGAGGTAGAAGAGGTGGATGCGTACATAGAAACTCTAAAGGTGAATGGTTGCACAATCATGTGTGACGGGTGGAGTTCAAGAACGAAGAAGCCTATCATAAACTTCATGGTATACTGTGATCGTAATATAATATTTCACACTTCTGTTGACACGACTAACAAAATCAAGTCAGCAGATTATATATTTTCCCTTATGGACAAAGTTGTGGAGGAAATTGGCGAGGCTCACGTTTTACATGTTGTCACTGATAACGAGCCAAATTTTAAGGCGGCTGGCGCATTATTAATGGCGAAAAGGAGACACTTATTTTGGTCACCTTATGCAACACATTGTCTTGATTTGATGCTAGAGGAAATTGGAAATATGAAGTCAATCAAGTCCGTATTGAATGATGCGAAATCAATTACCTCGTTCATATATAACAGTCAAAAAGTTATGAATTTAATGAAGGAGTATACCAGAGATAGGGAGTTGCTAAGGCCAGGCATTACGAGATTCGCTACCGAGTTTATTGGCCTTGAGAGTCTCATTCGCTACCAGTCTGAGTTGAAGCGAATGTGTACTATGAATGAATGGCGTGAATACAATTGTGAGAGGACCCGAAGGAGTGTGTCCACTAAAGTGTCGGATTTAATTCTAGCAGATCGATTCTGACAACGGGCTGCCGAAGTTGCTAATATTATGGAGCCCTTAGTATTGCTTTTGAAGATCGTAGACCAGGATAAAAAGCCTACATTATCTATCATTTATGAAGGGGTGGATAAAAAAAAACTAGCAATTCAGGCAACTGTTAGAAATTGGAAGAAGTATTGGCAGGTGATCGATGGAAGATGGGAGAGACAATTGCACAGAGACTTGCATGCCGCATGATATTTCTTAAATCAGGTGTTTCAATATTCATCTAATTTTTCAAGCCATACCGAGATAAGAGCCGGACTTAAAGAGGTCATCAAAAGGCTAGAGCCAGACGTACAGAAACAGGCCTTGGCAATAAATGAGGTATCACATTTGTTTCCATCGATTTATATTTATTTCATATATGTATTGTTTCTAAATTGATTTGTTTGCCTTTTAGGTTCTACTCTTTACGGATAAGAGAGGGGAGTTTGGCTCAGAACTTACCAAGCAAGCGGTCAAATCTTCTCTTCCAGCTGAGTGGTGAAAAAATTACGGTGAGGATGCACCCAATCTTAGGCGCATTGCTATCAAAGTACTGAGTCAAACATGCTCATCTTCGGGTTGTGAGAGAAATTGGAGCACATGGTCTCTCATCCATACAAAACTTCGCAACCGATTGGCAGTAAAAAAATTGCACAAATTGGTGTATGTGCATTACAATTCGCGACTTAAAGTTAGGAATTTGATGTACATGCGAGATACCGAAGACTTCTACAATCCAATAGACTTGAATTTAATATTTGAGGAGGATGACATATTGGATGAGTAGACTCGAGAGAATGATGAAGGGGTCTTACCGACCGATGACTTAGACTGGTTGGATGAAGGTATTCAACAAAGCGAAGGGGAAGGACGACGGGGGGGTCACAATCAACCGGCACCGGTCAGTGTTCTTTCCAGTTCTGATGATGATCATGGTGGTGATGATAGTTGGCAATATATTCCTGGTACTTATGGTAATCATGAAGATGATGACGACGACGACGACGATGACGACGACGACGACGACGACGACGATGATGATGATGATGATGATCAAGGTGGTGGCAAAGGGAGATGTTAGTAGGGGAATATCGAGTGGTAGACGACAAAGGAGTGGAGTTGGTGGTAGTCACTAAAGGGGTGGTTCTTACAATACTGGTACACAACATGATAGTGGTATGACATGAGGACAAGGAGATGAAAATTATTATGCCACACAAGACACATATCATAGTTATCGCCCGAGAATCAGTGAACAACGAAGGCATTTAGACAATTTAATGAGATTCCCTAGTAGTGACGAGTATTCAAACGTATATGATCAGCAACGTCTTGATGATCAACTACGGACAATGGGTTTAATGATAGATTATGCATACCACGGTGGAAGACATAGTATCTCTCGGAGTAGGAGTGGCACAGATAATTATGGTCTGGCACAACTTCCAAGATCTACTAGTACTAGTACAGGTGGTTACTATGATCGTTATAGAGACCATTATGGATCTACTAGTAGCGGCACAACATGTGGTGATTATTATGGATATAATCAAGGGACGCAATATGGTGGGTCTTCAACTGATAGTTCTGGGTATAGAGGTTTTGGATATTATCATCACGGTAATCAACCGGGAGATCATCAACCACAATTTCCAAATTATGGATCATCTATCCAATCATCACAGCCATTTGAGCAGCAATATGGTTCATATTTCTTTTCTTACCCAACTAAAAGAAATTGCTCCTATCCAAATCCATATGATCGATACCACAACTAGATAGGGAGATGAAAATGATGAAACATTGTAATCATTCCTATTTATCTTCCATACATATTTTTTATCTAAGCTTATGTGACATTAGATTGTTTTCAATATTATTATTGTTTTACTATGCAATATTGAATCTAACAACTCTGCCGCGCTTCAGTATAACCAGTTCTACAATGCAATGCATATTGAATGATGGGTTTGAATGCACATCATTGGTCCACTTTGTTAATCTTATTTTTTTAAAATTTTCTATATTTTTTTCGAAATTTTTTGCGCTCTCTAAATAACGTATCTTTGTGTATCGTCCGATACCGCGCCCGAGTTAAAAATCGGGTGTCCGATACCGGGACCGATACCGAGACTTTGAATCATGGTGTGGGCTGGGGCTGGGGGGTGAAGGTCGGGGGGTTGGGCTGGAATGTTCTCGGGTGCCGCTGACGCGAACCCAATACACTAAGGAATTAAAATTAATTGGCTTATTTTTTAATGTTTTATTAGGTCCATTAAAAAGTCCGATATTTTGGTTCACTTGTGATCCTCTCTCTCTCTCTCTCTCTCTCTCTATATATATATATATATATATATATATATATATATATATATATATATATATATGGCTGTAAATCGGGCTGGGTGAGCCGGCTTGAGGTTGCTAAGGCTCGGCCCGAACTACCTTGCCCAGGCTCAAGCCCGAACTAAACTATCATAATTAAGCCCGAATTCGGCTCATTAATATTTCGGGCTTCAGGCCCGATTTCATTTTTTTTTCTGTTAAAAAAAGTTTGATTTAATGTTTTTTTCTTGTCTTTCCATCATGGAGAAAATGTGTAAACCAAAATCTAATTGATATTTCATAAAATAAAGTATATAATTATGAAATGTATTAAACTATAACAAGGGAGGCAAGAATGAAAACCTAGAAAGACTAATTAGATTTTATACTTATAAAATTAGTTAACATAAATATGTTATATTTTATAAAATAGTTTATTTATTTATTTATATATTCAAAGTTCGGGCTTCGGGCCCAATTCGGGCTTGGCAAAGTTCGGTTCAAGCTCGGCCCGAAATTCATTCGTGCTTGAAATTTTGGCTCCGGCTCGGCTCAGCTCAAACTCAAATAAAGCTCGACTTGAAAATAGCGAGCCGAACGGGCGGGCTTCGGGTTTGCCCGGCTCAATTTACAGGCCTATATATATATATATATATATATATATATATATATATATATATATATATATATATATATATATATATATATATACAGTACTGCTCTTGTGCGGACTAGTCCGTATTTTAAGAATGTGGACCAAACATGTGTCACCTGGCGGTGAGCCCAGAAAAGAGAGAGAGTGCGCCTATAATTTCTAGGCTCACCGTCAGGCGACACGTGTTCGGTCCGCACTTTTAAAATGCGGACTAGTCCGCACAAGAGCATTATATATATATATATATATATATATATATATATATATATATATATATATAGGAGAACGCTCACCTACATCATCCATGCATCACGCTTAATTACAGGCCCTAAGAACTTTTTTTTTCAAATTTTATATTTTTCTCTTGAAATTAACCTTCTAATCAACCCATATGTAAAAAATTAGGTCAAAATACATTTTGTAACTATTTTTAAAAAATTCACAAAAAATTGCTAAAAATACCTTATTTATAAGAGTCTGCGCTAGCAGTTTTTTGTGGATGTATAGTGCATGATGTAGGTGAGCCTTCCTCTCTCTCTCTCTCTCTCTCTATATATATATATATATATATATATATATATATATATATATATATATGAATGTATTGAAAATTAAACTATTGTGATTTGCTATTGTTATTAGTGCAAATTTAATTCTGTTATTTGTATTGGATTTCATTGGATAATTTTTTGGAAGATTTACTTGGATATTATTTCAGGTATTTATTCTACATCTCCGATTTCTCCCGTCAGATTTACATCTTGAGTCACACTTCTTCAAACATTTATGTAGTTTTTACTTAGGTTTGGTATTTGTCATGTTGAGGGGTATGATAGTAACTGTTCATGTGATAGTTTTGGTCATCCCCATAGAATGTGCTTATTTAAAAAAAAGGGATTTGTTATGTCATGTTATATCTTTCTAGGATTAAAAATTCCATTTTAAGTTATTTTGAATGAATTGCAAAGGGGGATTTACTAATTATGTTTTTTTTTTCACTGAATATATATATTTTTTTTACAAACAAATTTTTGGTATTTTTAATGCATATTTTAACAATTTCGTTAAAAAAAAATGACCCGGCATTATGGTGTGTGTGTGTGTGGGGGGGGGGGGGGGGGGGGGGGGGGAGGAGGTATGCATTCTAGTGTACGGTTGTAAACTCTTATCATGTATTGGATTAATTAGATATCAGATCTGAAGGAAAATGGAAGGGAAGTATCCTTTCTTGTATGGATATGGGAACTTTCTCTGTTTGTTTGTTTGTGTGTGTGTGTGTGAGAGAGAGAGAGAGAGAGAGAGAGTTAGTGGTGTGGTGATATGATATAAAGACAATATGCACGAGCGAGAGACAATATGTTAATTGTGGAAATGGAGACAATATGTTGCAATTACAGACTTAAACAATTGTGGGCTGCTTGGTTTGCATGTTTACAACTGTGCATAGATTTGTATTGTTTTCTATATTGGCTACATTGAATATATATATATATATATATATATTTCAGATTCTAACATGCCTGAGCAGCTTTCTACCTCCCTTAGTTCTTTGAATCTGTAAAGTGCTCGTTGAATTTGAACCTTTGTGCCTTTTAAAATTTCTAAATTGCTAATTTTAGTTATAAAATATAAGATTTGGGTTTGCATTGTATTATTCAGAGTCTTCAATGAATTATAACCTTTACGTGTGATTTTATCATTAAAAGATTTCTACGAAGTAGAAAAACTCATCTAAATGACCACTAAGAGTTGATTTATTTCTTTCACGGCAAACAACAATAAGAGTTAGTTTATATGTGTGGATGGTGATATTATTTAGATGGGACGTGATTTGAACTTCTTTTTGGAGTTTTGCATTTAAATCAATTCTTTGGGAGTGGGCAAGAAATGTTTTCCAAGGAATATTGATAAAAATATGGAGTACTTCCATAATTTTAACTATTGTTTTGAGATAATGCATTTTTAGTCAAGCACCACAAAAGTAAGCGAAATCAATGCCAATCAACCAGCCTCATAGTGTAATATGCAAGAAGCCACCCAAACTTTCCATCTTGTTGAAAATATCCGTAATAAAATAAATAACGTCTACTAAGCCTTTTTAGGGACACACGAGGAATTCGCAAAAGATGAGAATAATCGAAGAAGCTTATTGCAGACTTAATCAAGGGAGGCATATGCGACTTGTATGATAGATCAAGGGATTTGTTGCAAATATGGTCTGAAGTCACAATTGCTTCTCTTTACTAATGAATTATTGTGAAGCACAAAATATATTGTTCATTTAATCTATAAATTCAAACTGAAATACACATCTAATACATCATTTGAAATTGATGCGGGAAGCTCTTCTAATTTCGGCCGTAGGAATTAGTAATTAAATTAACAAATACGCGGTGATATCCCCTCGTTATTTTGTACACACTGTCTACAAGTTTTCTCTTGTAAGTGTGCCCATTCTACGGAAATTGGACAGCCAGCTTGAAAACTTTAACGTAGGACAAAATAAGCTACACACCGTCACTTGTCATTGCAAATGCGCACGACAACATCATATACCGGTTCGACAACATCACACGTGCCTGAGATCAAATTCAACGAATTGCCATTGCTTGTAGTAATTAGACTGAACTTTGATATTAATCCATAAAAGCCTGACTAGATGTTGGATTTTATTGGTTTCTCTACTTTGGCACTTCCTAAAATTTGGGCCATTCGGACAAAAATATTGACATATTTTGGATAGGAAGGAACCAAATCTAACCCAATCTGATTAAACCCAATCCAGAATAATGTAAGTATACCCAGGAAAAATAGTTGCATTGAGTAGATATCCAAGATAAACACATAATTTACAGTTGTACGTTTTCTTCTCAAAACAAACGAACATACATTTTGACCACAAAATCCAAACAGATGGAGAAACTAAGATAATTGTCCAAGCATAAAATTAATAGTTTGTAATAATTTTATGCGTTAATTGCAAATTTAACCTGGATGTTTGGGGTAATTTTGAACTTTAGATCACTTCCTTCAAATTTTTAATGTTTTTTTCTATATTTTTTTACATGTTTTCTTTATTTCCTTTGAAGCATTTTGTTTTTTTCAATTATTTAATAGGTTGGAACACATGTCAAGTCAAAGGGTTGAACTTGAGTTGCATGTAGGATTCAACATAAATTTTCTAACGGATAGTTAACGACGGTTCAAATTTGTTTAAAATTGAAATGTCAGAGTTAACATTACAAAAATTGAAAGAATTGATCTAAAGTTCAAAATCGCCCAAACATCAGAGTTAAATTTACAATTAACACTAATTTTATAAAAAAATGCATGATCATACATATGGCACCGACATTTTTAACATAAGAGGATTATATGTGTTTAGTTTTGTTTTGCGCTATGCCAATACAAATCTAACCTAAATATAGTTGGTTTACACAAATTAAATCCTATTTAATTTATTTAATTCAATTGAAAATTAAAATCCAATGCTGGGAGGGGTGAATATGTCAGGTTGGCAAATTGTGAAAATTGTTTTTGATTTTGAACACCCTATTGCACAGAGTACGAGAAAGAAGAAAATGCTAACCCTACATTTTCTTTTGTACATATGAAGAGAAAGAGGCTGACTCCTGATTGTTTTTCAGATTTGTTGACATGTTTGGTGATATTAATTATCATATAATACACCAACTAATGCAATTAACAAGAGACCATTTGAACCTTTTCCTTCTCATATAAAGCACCAACTAATGCAGTTTTAACATGTCAAGGTGTCACAAAAGAATGAGTTTAAATCACGAGTAATCCTACAAGGCTAGCCCTTATAATAGTGGATTGCTAACCTATTGTCTCTCTTCCTAGTCTTTAGTTTGAGAATATGTTGAGAAGTGATACTCTGGTTCGAATCAAGCGTCTAAAAATACTATCTAATTCAACCTCAAGCTTTTCAATGTCAATCTCCACAACTTTTAGTCTTTTATTTGCACTATGAAATAATGACCTCGCGTCACATTTTTCCGAGAAGGTCAAGCTACTTGCACGCACAAACTTTCGCGTGAAATACCCTTTATTCGGTTTCAAAATAGGCCCGGGGATCGACATGAGATGCACCAAAAGTGACTCCATAATAGCCATAGCGGTCAACCGCACGTCTCTCATCACATTAACAACCACCATGACGTTTTGGTCAATTGGAGACGCGATAACGATACGATTATTGTTCTTCATTCTTTTTAGCTCGTTTAGGCGCTTCAACGTCTCTTTCTTCAATTTCCTTCTACGAACATGATAACCCGAAAATTTGCTTATATCCGTTTTTTCGCCAATACTGATTCGTCGAAACATAGATTGAAGTTTTCGGACATGATCTTTCACAAGCAAAAGAGCATCTTTTGTGGTGCCACAAACATCCAACATTCTTAAAGATTCTTCTGAAATCTCGTTTACCCATTTTTCTTCTTGGATAAGTGCTCGTTTGATTATCGGTGAATGTAGCAAATCGTTAGCTAACGTATGTAAATCTTGTAGGGCATTAAAATTTGGGAGAGACATGGCTAAGAAAAGAAGGTAGAGGCCGAAGATAATGCAGGCTGATTAATCAACCCTAGTTTCAAATGTGTATATATAGCGTTACAAACCATTGAGACAGATTACATGTGTATGTTGGATTAATTAGATCTCAGATCTTTAAAGGAACATGACATGGAAGTATCCTTTCTTGTACGGATATAGGAAACTTCAAAGAGCCAGAGAGGAGTTGGTGACAAAGATATAAGATAATATGCACGAGTGAGATATTACATGACAGCCTGTGTTGAGAGTGGAAATGTAGACATATGTTGCTGTGAAAGACTTAGAAAGATTGAAAATGCTCGGCCGATACAAAATCCGAACATAAAAGTGCGATACAATTGATATGTTGCATCCTCGTTCGCTCGTGTTCGGGCTCCACTAGGATGCGAGACACGTCAATTGTGTCACACTTTTGTATCCCGTTTTTGTGTTAGTGTAACATTACTCTAGAAAAATGGGGGATAGTTTGTATGTTCAGTGCACCTGTACATGGATTTATATTATTTTAAGTACTGGAAATTGGCGCTACTTCAAAATCTTTGTTTAAGATGTTTTAAACATGGATGAGGAGCTTCTAGGAAATGCCTTTTTTTTTTTTAAAGAAATTTTTACACGCCTCCCATAGTTTCAATACGATCTTATTTTGGTTTGCTTGGTAGTATTTTACACATGTAAAATATGACATTTTGGAAAGGAGTTAGCATCATATTATTTCATATTGTTTATTAAATACAAACCACAAGAATGATTATAATAGTTGTCACTCTATATTATTTATAATTTTTTTATTTTGAGTTTGAGACCATAACATTCTTTTTGATGTAGATCAGATACAAATTAAATATTTTAGAGTAGAGCTAAATTATCTTGTTTCGTTTATTTTGTTACTTTTACTATAAAGCATTTTGAATTTTTCATTTTCCTTTTATTTAATAAATAATGTTTGATCTTAAATAACATGAACGTACAGGTTAAAAGTAAAACCAATCCGGTGTTATAATATTATGTGTTATGTTTAGGATGGTTATTTTTCCTTTATAAATTTAGTTTCTATTTTGATTTATAGAAAAGTAGTAGTTAGTCCCATTTTGGGTATTTATTTTTCAAACTTCTGTTGTTGTGGAATTAAGGCTGCCATTCTTGGCAAACATAAGAAAATAATATGCAAAGAATTTTTAAGGGTATTCTTAAAGTCTCCCGTAATTTATATATGTAACACTGCGATTAAAAATAGTTTTTTTGGGACAATTAATCTTTAGTCCTAGATCTATGTACATTTTACACTTAATCCACCTTTTTTTTTAATTTTTCAAAAAGTCCCTTGTCTATTTTTTTGACAAATTTTTATTAGGGTTTAGAATAAGAGAAGAAATAGTGTTTGTGAGTGTTTTTATATACTTTTTGAAACAAAATAAAAAGATTTGTACTAAACTTTTATCATTAAATTGTTGAGGAACTTTTCGTCAAAACCCAAGCCTATAGATTTCCATATTTGAACCATATAACTTAAATCTTGGTCCATTTTCTACACATTAAAGTTCTACTAATGAATGTAACCGAGCCATCTAAACCTTTGAGCAAATATTCCACTTGCATTTTATTTACTATTCTCTTTTGAACAGAAAATGAAAAATGCACACCTGAAAAACAACTCAGTGATACACAGTTCATACGGTGGTTTCCAATCGAAAAACGATGACCATTTTGACGTTTTGCCACGGGCTTGGAAAATTTGTACATTTGTCACCGTGACTGGTGCAAATACTCGGTGACGTCGCCCGTTACTTTGTTTACACTATAGTCAAGATCCCTCCGGTATGCGTGTGCCCATTATACGAAAAACGGCCTCTTTCGCCAAACACTTTACATAGGACCAGGGCCGGTCCTAAGATTGGGAATGCCCTGTGCGAAAATCAATTTAGGGTCCTTTAAAAAAATATTGTACAAAGATATGAAATACTTAAAATGGGCCCCTAAAAAATTAAACTTATTTTTTAGGGCCCATTTTAGTTGGGTGAGATTTTTGTGTAGTTGAATCATTCTTTGTACAAATTGTTTTTGGGTAGTTAAAAAACGGACCCCTAAAAATTTAAACTTATTTTAAAAATTGACATTTTTATAGACATAAAATATTTTTGGACCCCTAAGATATACATATATAGGTGGATACTCTAAAATGGGCCCTGTGCCATTGCCCACTTGGCACATGGCCAGGGCCGGCCATGCATAGGACATAAACACATACATCGTAACCTCCTCCCGTTATGTTGTATATCCGACAAGTTCTCCCTTTAAGTGTTCCAATTATAGTGGAATTGGCCACCGGCTAGGATATACGTAAGTGAAAAATGTCACAACCACCTTCAAAAACGTTTTCTACAATGATTAACAATTAATGATTGGTTTGGAAGATGTGATTTTCCTCCAATTGGCCTGAAAATATTGATTTATGAAATGGCTAAAACCCAAATTACAACATGACTGGAAATCTAACAAACTGGGAAAATTGGATAAAAGCTATTTTAGCTTGTGACTTGTAAATGGTATTAGCAAGTGTTTACTTCGATTATTGCCTCAAGGTTACATTACATCATGCAAACTTGTGTATATTGGCCTCCAAGGACAGTAGGCCCACATCCACACATGAAGAGTGAATTAAGGAGTTTATATAGAAAAGCCCAACATGAGAAAGTTTTAGTGCAAATTGCAAAACTACACCACCTACAAAATGGGAAGTCAACTTTAAACATTTCATCCATATCCATACACGAAGACTGAATTAGGGAGTTTAAATAGAACAGAAAAGCCCAATACAAAAATGAAATGCTAGTAAGCCCCTTGGCTAAGTGGTAGAAGCCCCCCACTGGGACAATCTTGAGGGTGAATTGAGTTTGGTCCCCAGTTCGATCCCCGGCACTATCAAAATAATGCTTGGCCATCGGAAGCCACGAACCACGAATGGGGATTAGTCAAGGTGCGCGTAAACTGTCCTGGACACCTCATAGTATGCTATAAAAAAATATCCATCATTTTACGGATATAGAAACCTTAAGAGATAGAGAAATAGAGTTAGTGGGGGCAAAGAATATAAAATATAATATGCACGAGTTAGAGATTACATAACTAGCTGTGTTATATGCAGACTATGTTGCTATGAAAGACTTAAAAAATGTAGATTATGTAATTTTAGGATTTAAAATAATATTGATTATGGATATAGGACAACAAACATTTCGTTTCTATTTTTAGTATCTATTTTCAAATTTAAGGGACACGTGGCATGATGTAATTGGTTAACGTGTTATGAATATGGGTTCGCGCCAGCGTCTTTATTCGAAAATAGGGACTAAAATTATAAATAAAATGTTTGTTGTCCTATTTTCAAAATACATATTACAATAGGTCCTAAATTTATAAAGTCCTTAATTTATAAAGTCCTTACAAAATTTGGGGATGGTTTGTATGTTCAGTGAACCTGTGCATGGACTAATATTGTTTTATGTATGCCTAGGGTGTTTCTAAGAAATTCCATGAATTATTTATTTTTTTTCGAAAATTCTAGATTGGTAAGTTCACGTATAGAATATGAGATTCGGGATTCGAGCAGGGCCGTCTCTGAAATTTTAGGAGCCCTAGGCGTACAATTAATTTGGGGCCCTTTATATTAATTTTTTTAAAAAAAAATGTGTTCTTCTCGCATTTTTCGATGCAAACTATCAATTAAATCATCAAAATTTATTTTCATTCTTTTTGAACAACTTACAAGAAAAACAAAAAACTTTATCCTCGGATCGTGAGTACACTAGTCATTCTCTATTATATTTTTCTCCATTTTTTCAATAAAAAGTGTAATGTATAGTAGAAAAACGCCTATTTTCTATATCTTTAGGAAAAGTAGTATCATTATCTCTTATTGGACCTTTTTTACCATTATGTCTATCAAATTTTGATCAATATTTTTTCAATTAGCCGGATCATAAATATCTAGTGGTAAAGTTTCTGCACGTTCATTTTCTAATTGTTCATTATCTAATTCTTCTAAATTTTGATGTTCAACAACATTTTCATTATCTAAATCTTCTATATTTTGATGTTCAAAATCTATTTTTTTCTGTTTATTAAAATATTTATTTAGTGAACTCGCTAGTTTTGATGTTTCTTCTTCAATTTATTTTTGTCTTTTTCATTTTTTCGTGACCGGAGGGATATTTTCTAGTAGACATATTCACACAACAACAAGTGTAATTTGTAAAAATAAAAATTAATCACAAAATCACAAGATTCTCAACAATATTGACAAACAATATTAAAGAAAAATACTAAAGAGGAACAATAGAACCTGATTTGTAACCAATTTGAGAGCAATCTCAAGTTTTAATTTGTAAATGCCCAAATAACAAATTGAAATCTACAAAAAAAAATACAACACAAATATTAGTAGTAAAACAAATAAATTTATATAGTAGGAATGTAACAAAGCAATGAATAATATATACTTACACAAACAAGCTTCAAACAATCTCCAATCAAGCCATAACTTTCTGAAATTGAAACCCTAGATTTTTAACCCTTATTTTGATGAGGTTAGTTCAATAAAAAAGGAGGGGGGGGGGGGGGGGGACGAAAATTACTTTTTTGGGGGGTGGTGTGGGGTGGGGGGGTGGGGCAGGGGTGGATAAGGGTTTTGGGGTGGTGGGGTGGATAAGAGAGGGTTTATTCTTGCTTTGGTTAGTAGAGAAAGAGAGTAGTGTGAGAGAGAGAAGAAGAGAGGAAGAGAGGAAGAGAGGAAGAGAAGAAGAGTGAGAGAAGTGGGTGTTGAGTTTGAGTTAAGTTGGGCTATGGTGATGAGTTTATTGTGTGAGTTTATTTTTTAGTTTGTGTGGGTGGGTTACTATGTTGTTGTTGGGTTTAGTGTATGAGTTTATTTTAAATAGAACAAATTTATTTTTTGGGGCCATTTTTTAAGTGATAACTCTAATTTTTTCCATAACTAATTTTTTTGGGGGAGCTTTTTTTTTTACAACTAATTTTTTTTAAACCTAATTTTTTTTATACCTAATTTTTTTTTATACCTAATTTTTTTTCCCGGAAGGGGCCCTAGGCGGCGGCCTAACCCACCTATGCCTAGAGCCGGCCCTGGATTCGAGTTGAATTATTATGAGCTTTACGTGTTGGTAATGGTAACATTAACACACTAAGAATCCATTTAGATTTCAATTATCATTCAACTGAATCAACCGATCACATATATATTTTTAGTGTAAAAAAGCAAGAAATCACTTAAATTATCCTATTGATTGCAAATGGTCGGTAGTATTACAAATATTCTTTTACGTGTTGCCTAAAAATATCAATAAAAGCACTTTTAGGGACAAAATCACATAAGATTGGGGGAATAGTTCAGAAATCTCATTGCATAATTTATGGTTAAAGAAGGTATATCTGCAACTAGTTGGGCCTAAAGTCACAATTGTTTTTCTTTACCAATGAGTTTATTTGTAAAACACAAATTTAAGTGGACTTCACCCGAAAATAAAAAAAATCATTAAATGGAGTCTCTTTAACTCTCCAATGAAATAATTCTTATCTTATATTTAAGACCATCTCCCCACACCGTAATTACTATCGTCAAGGAATAAAATTTTAACTTTCATTGTTTTGCAAGTTCCTAAATTTTAGGCGATAGACACGTCGCGTCTCTAGTGTAATTCAGTAGTAGTTTGCCACCCCGCCTATGAGTATGAACCCCCTTTGTTAAATTTAATTAATAATCCAAACTAACAGGTCCATAATTTGGGCGGCACTTGCCTTGCCGCCCCAATGTTGTTGTGGCAAGGCAAATGTCGTCCGGTGCCGAAATTGTCACTAAAATTGTGAATTAAGAGATTGCTAAAAACCATTTTACAATATGAATTTGAGTTCTATCAAACTGGTAAAATTGGTTGAAAGGTATTTTAGCTAGTGACTTGTAAATTGTCTTAGTAAGTGTTTATTTGGATTAATACTTTATGGTTAAATCCTCCAAATTTGCGAATATGGGCCTTCAAAGACAAGAGACTCATATCCATAAGAGAAAGAAACTGAATTAAGGAGTTTATATAGAAAAGTTCAAATTACAAAACTAGACTACTTAGAAAAATGGCAGTCCACCTTCAACATTTCATCCACACACACACACACACACACACACACACACACACACACACTAGCGTATGCCAACGCCTGAAGGCACGAAAGACAAAAAATTTCAAAGTGCGTAATTACAAAATGACAAAAATTTCATTCTCCAATAAAATGGTATAATTTTAAAAAATAATAGTCATAATATTCTCTGTTTATAGGATTATCCACCATGCTTAAAAAATAACAAATAGTCTAACAAAATTCACATAGTCTTAAGTGTTGAAAGTTTAAGTAATTTAAGTCAATATTTTTACAACACAAATGTGAAAACAATTTTAAAAAATTGACAAATTTTTCTTTATTTATAGGACTATCCACCCTATCCATCCTGTTAAGATATAAAAATAGTCCACAATAACAATAATAATAGTCTATCTTATACCCCGCATAAACATTATAGTCCGTCATGGACCTCGTAATAATTATAAACTATTATATAACACAAATAATTGTAAAAAAATAAAAAAAATCTTCACATAATTTCAAGGATGCGAATGTATGTGGGCGTTTTTGAGTAATCTTGTTACACTATTTGAATCTATAAAATCAACCGAAATTAATTACACCCAATCGTTAGGGCGCTTATGCAAAATTTAGATTTGAAGCAAATGAGAGAAATACTAATAGAATAGATAACTTTTTATGCTAAGTAGTGAACTAACTACTCAACCTTATTTCAAATCACGAACATCATATATAAATGCCACTTATATTAGGTAATAAACCACGTGAACAAAAGAAATCGGCAACTGAATTATATAACAACCTTACTATATCTCAATGCTTTATGTATTCATCATTCGTGCTTCATGTTCCTAAAGCCCTGCATATATGGATTTGTAGGAGTTAAATTCGCTATTAATGGTAACATTGTTAGATAAGAAAAGGAAGAAAATAAAGGAAAAGTATAAAAGAAATTTATAATTCATTAAATTACTGATGTCTACAACAAAGACTATTCTATTTATAGAGTTTATTACAATCAATTGGATTCAATCCCTATCGGTATTGTCACAATATAAAAACAATAAGGAAAATTTGGCTATAAACTGTGGAAAAGATAACTTTCTATCCTAGACAAATAGAAACAAAAACTAATGAAACAATAAACTAACGGCCGACTCGATTTAATTTCAATATAAATAAGTTAATTTGGTGATTATGCTGGCCAGAAAATATGAGGCTCTGCAAATTGAAGGTGCAAAAGGATGAAATTTTAAGAGTCAAATTTTAAGGCATGTTTTTTTTTTCATTTTAATATGTGGATTTAAAGACTAAAAGGAAGAAATTTTGAGTAATCTGAGATTTTATGTAGTATTGGTCTGATATCACGAAAAGAAATGACAATGAGATTAGTGAAAGCAAAATAATGATTTGGTATTTATATATGCAAGTCCCCATGCTACACATCTGGAATTTTGTCATATTATTGTCGAGTGATTAGTAACAAATTATCATTATTCATTCAAAACCACCGGTTTAATGGCTTGGTTTATGCTTTCCCCTAATCTCATCTATTTTTCTGCAGAGATGTAAGCTTGTGGAGCGCAAGGATTTTGTGGGTGGATCTGCATCTGCGAGTCCATGCTCATCTTAACAACCAAGCCCCTGTGCTTCCTACAACCCAAGCCTTGTCACCTCTTCATTGCCAAGCCCATGCTCGTCCTCATATGCTGCTAATCTGAATGCAGACCCCAAGATGCCCCATCTCTGAAGCATCCTCATCAACCTCCTCCCCCAAGTTGCCCCATCTCTACATACATACTGGTTCTATTAGTCCCCCTGTCACCCCTCCCTTCAGCTCTTAACTGCTCACTACCCATTCCTTTCGTCTTCCACCCGAAAAGGATTGAATTGAACCAATAGCAACATAATATACAATATAATAAACTATTATATGCTGTGAGTAAAATTTAATGTCTAAATATTTAAGAAAAATTAAGCATTGTTCTCATCTGGTGAATTTTGTGCCTATGTGCCAATTTTATGCCAAAAAGAAATAAACCCCACCCATGGCAATGACGAAAAGAATCATTATTCTTACCACTCTAGAGTTGATATTGCATACCATCCAGATAATAAACTTGCAACTGGAATATATAATAACATATTGCATATCATTTTTTGTTGTTTCTTTTTTTGGTAGAAATGCAATGAGTGACCCAATATAGATAATATGTATTTTCTTTTAACAGCTAATCCATGTAACATTCTGAGCATTCAGCATACGATGTTTGTGAGGGAGAGAAGGGCGCATAAATAACACCAATACAATAAATAAACCAAAGGCGAGCTTCTAGCACAATCAACTATCATCATTCTTTTACTTTAACAAACCAAATCATACAATGTTAAGAGAAAAATACATGGGAACACAAAAGTAAAATTAAGAGGAAATATAGTTAGTACAAAGAAATATGGAACCAAGAAATTGGATTGCCTTGAACTCCACAGGTCACGACCACCACTTCCTCCACCAATTTAAAACATTTAAATAACTGAAAAATAAATCAGATACAATTATTCAAAACCGATAACCGTGTCGCGTAATTACATTAAACAAACAAAGAATCAAATCATCATCGGAACGTGAAAAACTATCCCGTTTCCCACATTGGACCGAATGCCAGTACTGTCTTTCAACATCACATATAATAATAGAGTCAGAAACATAACACATTAACAACGATTGGTCATGTGATAAAACATGAGGATTTTACTATCACTTACTATATATGACAAGTAAATTGATTCATTCATAAGCCTACACTAATACATTTAAGAGTAATCAATAAATACAATAAAAACAAATTTAAGCACCACCATGCTTGAAATTGATAAAACATTGAAAATGATATGAAAAAAGAGGTAGCAACATTACCCTACTATGATCAGTATTCTGAGTAAATGGAATTTATGCTCTTGCATATTGAATTGGAATAATTTCTACATTTGGGTATATTTCGCGGGTAGCACAAAATTCCAGCATTTCTTGTATCTCATTTGTAACAACTTTAAGCCACTAAGAATATTATACAAAAATTATGCAGTCCCAAACTGTCCAAACGGGACAATTCGAGGGATCTCATTATAGGGGTAATGACTCTCGAACGGGTCTAAGGGCTATTGAATGCGTACGCATAAGAACTAGAAGGCTAGTATCTATGTGCACTATATGTAATTTCAAGTATATTTCATTTAATTATCATATTATATATATATTGTTCGATATACAAAGTAATTTTCAAAAAAAGTTGAAAAATCCCACCCCCATATGGACAATAATTCAGTGGTCATGCCACTTTTAAAATTAACCAACCCAACATCGATCCATTATAATCCAACAACAATGCCAACAACAAATGTGTATCCCGTACTCCTTCTAATTCATCTACTCAATTCATTATTTTCATCAATTAAACTAACAATTAAAGTATACAATTATTAATTTGCTAATTTACAATGAGGGGCAATCCTACTTTCATAATTAATCATATATTAATTTACTAATTTACAATGAGGGGCAATCATATATTAATTTACTAAAAAAAATTAATAATCAATCAATTCGTTTACAAGGGACACTACGCACAAACACGCACATACACGCACACTACACACACATATATACACACGCGCATATACACACACACACATGTAGCCTCCCCCTACCCCACCACCCACCCCCATCCCTGCCCCCTCCCCCCACCCTGCCCCACCCCTTCCCCTACCACACACACACAAAAACAGCCCCCCTCCCTCCCTCCACATAAACAACCCCACCCCCTCCCCACACCCCCACCACACACACACGCACACACACCCTGCCCCACCCCCTTCCCCCACCACCACACACGCACACAAACCCACCCTCTCCCCTACCCACCCCCCACCCCCCACACACACGCACACACACACACACGCACATACACACACACACACACACACACACACACACACACACACATATATATATATATATATATATGGAAGAGAGAGAGAGAGAGAGAGAAACTAACTTGAAAGTAGAGAGAGAGAGAGAAAAAAGGAGGGAAGAAATCGGTGGGAAAAAAAAAGGAAGGGCAAGGGTTTTTTGCTGCGAAATTTGTCACGGACTTGTCACGGTCAATGAACGTGACACAAAACGCGTGTTTTTTTATCACGGTCATTGACCGTGACAAAGCTAGTCGCTGGAAGGGTGCCAATTTACCCATTTTGGTGTAGTGCCAGTTGCACTCCCAGAAATCGTTTTCATACTTGCCAAAAGTCCATTAAAATACTGCAAACCGAGAACCTATGCTCTTAGCAACAGAGTGAGATGGAACTATAAATTGAAATAAACTCAATTAATTTCGTAAACTTTCAAAATAATACCCATAACAATGCTTGCTGAATGGAATTTTACTTCACTTGGGACCCCCACCAAGACTAATACACTAGCTGTCTTCAACAGTGACAGGTATGGGTCAAATGGGATATCCACTGATGATATATTAATTATAAAGTCCAATGATTTAGCCATTGCCTGCACTAAGATAGCAGAAATCATATAGAATCCCAAGTTTTTGTTTGATTCAGTGTGAAATATTTCAACTGGATGAAGAACATATTCACCTGTTTAAAGTTAACTTATGTTTGTATAAAGGTGTACTCATTATAATTATGGAAATTGTAGCTAAAATACTTTTTACCCTGAACTAAATGGGGTCAACACTTTTTAGGGTTACTTATGACAGCATAAATTTATTTGCACCAAACTTATAGGACTACTCATGAAACAAACCAAAAAAATCAGCAACGAGATAATTTGGTACCTTTTTTACTGGTATATTTCTCCTATAATTGAATGAACATCAGATCCATCACTCTTCTTACCCTTAAAACTTCTTATTATATTTCTTCTTAGATTTTACACAAAGAACAATCTTCTTTTCTTCCCTTTGTTGCACAATTTTAGATTTCTCCTTGGGCCTCCAAATGAAAAGAGACCTGATAGAGTAACATGGATAAAACATAGAATGAATGGCAAACCAACAAAAAGTACCAAAAGCAAGCAATGATAACCAACTTATAGCTATCAACTCAACAATATATGTAAGAACTGACTATAGTTTTATTTTAGAAACAAAAACTAAAATTAAAATGGGGATAAATGACCTCTATTCTCTGCTTCTAACTCTTAGCCTTAATACTTTTTAAAATATTCACATCCACCTTTTTGCCGGGGCATGCAACAAAAATGTACTCATGATCCACCATGTCATGGTCTTACTCATGATCCTCTTTTAGTTTCTGCCATTCTATCATTTTGTTGAGATCTATATCTTATAGCACCTAAATCCAACAAGTCGTCAATTTCTAAGAATAATATATATATGACAAACCATGGAGTTGCAGTAACTGTAATAGAATACCTAGAATCACATTATTTAAAAAATATTATAAAGACATCAAGAAAACATAAAATTTATTCAGATTATAAAAAATTTTTAGAGTTATAAATCTCATTGTAAATAAAAACATAGCCTTATTTCTAAACCCAAAGAAACCCATCTATGATACAATATTTTTTTTGTAAAGAGATTTGAGATGATACCATGAATGGTTGAGGGAGAGAGAGAGTCAATAAGGAAACCTATAAAATTAATCTAATTAGAACAAAATCTATTACTTTAATCAAATTGAAGTGTGGATACTAAAATTATAGTAGCTCTAAAACATCAAATCGTTATTAAAACAACCCAAATAATAGAAGAATAAATGACCACAAAAATTCAGTTTGGAAGAGAGTGAAACATAAAACAAAAAACTAAGATCTTGGTACCATTTAAAATGTTAGGTCTAAAAACATAGATAGAGATGCAAAAAATTATACCTGATTGTTGATACCAAAATTAGTATGCTGATATAGACGAATCACAAGAAGACACGTGTCGATCTACGTGGCACAATAGCAACGAGGAAGTCTATTTCCCCGACCAAGTCAGACTCACTCCGAGCAACAAGTATACTCCGAGGAACTCCAGCTCTCCAAGGAAACTCCAATGCTCCGAGGAACTCCAGCTCTCTGAGGAACTCTTGAACGACGAGCAACTAAGGCGGTTCGAGTTGCATCTCGACCACAACATTGATTGCCAGATAATCAACAGTTCAACTATTCATTGAATGCTTATCATCTTGACGCACACGCTTGAAGAGCATTAAATGAATTACCCTTTCATATGTATATCATTTAATGTATCACCCTTTCAGATTATAGCCTCAAGGCTATAAATACATTGTATTACCCTCATTCAAGGGGACCGGAATTTCTTGATAGTACTTGTAATCGAGAATTCCCAAACACTCAGCAATAACATAACAGTGGACGTAGGCCATTCATATAAGGCTGAACCACTTTAAAATATTTTGTCTCATTTATTTATCTGTGATTGAATAATTAGAGTAATCTAATTTTTTACATAAACAGATTGGCGCCGTCTGTGGGAAGCGACTGTTGTTATCGTTTTTCACCAGAAATCATTCATCATCAATGGCAGATAATCCGGAATCCAGCAATCGAAACGCTGGAAATGCTGGAAATCCGCCAAATCCCTCTGCACCTCCAGATCTGGCCGGAATTATGACGAATCTGGCGCAAGGAAAAACCGCCATGCAAGAAACAATGCGTCAACTTATACAAACCCTTCATGGCGGTGCACCTGCACATTCAGGACAACGAAGTGGTCAGAGGCAAACTTATTTACTTTCTTCACGATCCACGCGTACTGAATCATATCATAATGAGGAATCTAATGATTTTTCTTATCAACCTGGGCGAACTTCATCAATACGAGCTACAGATACTGAGCAACGTATCACTCTCTCTCCAGAGAGACCCAGTGCCTTGGAAAGATTGAGCAGGGCATCTCCTTTCAGCCGATTAGGCCCTAGGAGGAATAGGAGTCCAACTAAGACCATGTCGAGGAGTTTTCGACAACCGTCAGATCTAAGAGAAGGATCAGCACAATCACGACCAGTTGCTCGTCAAGATAGATCTCAGGAGGCCACTTCAGAACAATCAATTGCTCGAACTAATAGGCCCGAGGAAGGAAATGATGCGTGGAAAGGGTCCATTCAGCGATTGGAGGATAGATTGGGAGAAATGGCTAAGGCAAAGAATCCCCTACAACGAACTTTTGTTCAAGGAACACCTTTTGTCCAGGCCATTGTGGATTTTCCTACCCTGTCGAAATTTAAGCATCTATGGTGACCCCCAAGTATGATGGAAAGACAGATCCTGTTCTTCACATAGAGCAATATCAAGCTGCTGCCGACATCTATGATGTTCCCGACGAGATGAGATGCAGAGCATTCTCGGAAACTCTTACTGGATCAGCCCAGATATGGTACAATAATCTTCCTCGGGGTAAGATTTCAACTTTCTTTCAGTTAGCCGAGTTGTTCATTGGCAATTTCTGTTTTGGAGCAAAGCCAGTAAAATGAGTGGCGCACTTGTTAAGTGTTAGACAAAAATCTGGTGAGAGTACTAGAGATTACATAACTCGTTTCAATAACGAGAAGCTGGAAGTCATAGATTATGAAGAAAAGACAGCAATCACCGCCTTGATGAGTGGGTTATTGCCTAACAAATTGTATTACACTTTGGCCAAAGATCCACCTACAACCATGTCGGAGTTGATGGCAAAAGCGACCAAAATCATGAATGCCGAGGAGGCTATGGCTGCGAAGAAGAATATGGATAAAGAGACCAAGGTGGAAGTCGACAAATCTAAGAAGAAAGAGCATAAGGGCAATGGCGGTTACAAGCATTCCAAGAATAGTAGGTCGTCATGGGAAGTCCTGAAGAAGTTCGATAATTATACTCCTTTGAAAATGGGTATTAATCATGTCTTGGAAGAAATCAAGAATAACGAGGAAGTAAAGTGGCCAAAGAAACTGAGGTCAGACCCTGACACGAGGAATAGGGAGAAATATTGCGAGTTCCACAAAGATCATGGCCATATGACCAAAAATTGCATAGCTCTTCAGAACGAGATTGAAACACTCATCCGAAGAGGGAAACTAGCAAAGTATGTTGATCGGGGAGGTGAAAGAAGAAATAATGACCGAACTAGAGAGAGGTATAGATCTCCTCGTCGAGCAGAGGAGAAGAAGAGGGATCATGAAGATGATGCAGAGGATGACCCCGATCTTCCCAAAAGGACAAGGCAACCAGAACGCGAGGTATTTTCAATACATTTTGGAGCATTTGATTGTAATGTCATTACAGGTGGAGATGCAGGAGGAGGAGATCTTACTGCAGAAAGAAAGGCTTACCTCGGTGAGGCTCAGGCTTGTTCATATATTCAGCGAATAAATTTGGCTGAGGAAGATCGCCCGAGGAAGGTAAACAAAGAGAAGCTGGTCATTGGTTTTTCAAAAAATGACCTTGCAGGTGTTCTTTACCCTTACGACGACCCTTTGGTGATCAAAATGAGGATGAAAGAAGTAATGATTTCAAGGGTTTTGGTAGATAATGGTAGTTCGGCAGATATCATGTTCTACTCATGTTTTGACAGTTTAAATTTAAAGTTATCTCAATTGGAGCCTTATCACAGACCCCTCCTGGGTTTTGCTGCCGAGAAAGTTTTTCCACTTGGGACGATTAAGTTGGATATATTCATTGGAACTTGGCCTGCTTGCCGAACAGAAAGAATACGCTTCTTTGTGATGGATAAAAATGTGCAATCAGCTTACAACATCATCATGGGAAGAGTTGATTTGAAGAAGTTCGAAGCAGTTCCATCTACAGTACATCAGTGCTTAAAATTCCCAACAAATTTTGGAGTAGGAGTTGTGAAAGGTGATCAAAAAGTAGCTCGGGAATGCTATTATTCATCTGTCGAGCAAGAGGAGCTTGAAGAGTCAAGGAAAAAGACTACTACCTACCAGGTGGATGAAGGTACAGAAATTGAAACACTGGATCCCAGAGATGAATCCCAACTTGTAAAAGGACAGGTGGTGGAATCTACAGAAAATGTTATTCTAGACGATGAACACCCTGAACGAACAACTCAAATAGGTTCGTCGTTGGATGCTTCAATAAAATAGGAGTTGATAACTTTCTTGAGAAGCAGAAAGAAAACTTTTGCATGGAGTCATGAAGACATGCCAGGAATAGATCCAAACTTCTTATGTCATGAGATCAATGTGAATAAGGAGATCAAGCCTGTAAAGCAGAGAATAAGAGTATTTAGTCCCGAGAAGAATCAAGCTATACAAGAGGAGGTCGAGAAGCTCCAGAAAGCCCAATTCATTGAAGATGTGAAATATCCAGACTGGTTAGCAAACGTGGTGATGGTAAAGAAGAAAAATAATAAATGGAGAATGTGTGTTGATTTCACCGACCTCAACAAGGCATGCCCAAAGGATCACTTTCCATTGCCCAGAATTGATCAAGTAGTAGATGCTACCTCGGGACACGAGCTGCTCAGCTTCATGGATGCTTACTCTGGCTATAACCAGATCAAAATGAAACCTGAAGACAAGGAAAGTACTTCTTTTATTACCCCTAGGGGAACTTATTATTATAATGTTATGCCTTTTGGTTTGAAAAATGCAGGAGCGACATACCAGCGGCTGATGAACAAGGTTTTTGCCGAACAAATCAGTTGCAATATGGAGGTCTATGTCGACGATATGCTGACAAAGAGCAAGAAAGCTGCTGATCATCTAGTTGATTTAGGTCAGACCTTTGATCAACTGGATAAATACCAAATGAAGCTCAACCCGACGAAGTGCACCTTTGGAGTACGAGAAGGAATGTTCCTCGGGTACATTGTCAACCAACGAGGCATTGAGGCGAATCCAGAAAAGATCAAAGCTCTTTTAAGGTTACGATCTCCAACGACGAAGAAAGAAGTGCAGAGTCTTACAGGACGAGTTGCAGCGCTCAACAGATTTGTGTCCCGAGCAACTGATAGATGCCTCCCATTCTTCAAAACACTTCGAAAAACTTTCGAGTGGAATGATGAATGTGAGAAGGCCTTTCAAGACTTAAAGAAATATTTGGGAACACCTCCACTGTTGTCCAGGCCAGTAATGGAAGAAAAATTGTACTTGTACCTGGCAGTATCAGAGAATACAGTCAGCTCGGCATTGATCAGAGTGGAGAATGGAGTCCAGAAGCCAATTTATTACACAAGTAAAGCTTTCCGAGGTGCAGAGATCAGGTACCCAAAGCTGGAAAAATTGGCATTAGCATTAATTGAGGCAAGTAGAAGAATGAGGCCATATTTCCAGGCCCATACCATCGTCTTGTATACCGACATGCCATTAAGACAAGCCCTTCATAAGCCAGAAAAATCAGGGAGACTGATGTACTGGGCAATAGAGCTCGGTGAATATGATATTGTGTATGAACCCAGATCATCATTAAAAGGGCAAGCTGTAGAAGATTTTATAGCAGAGTTTACATATCCTGATACCCCCGAGGAACAAAAGTTGCTCGCTGACCAACCTGTGGATGTTACAGGATCAACAGACATAAGTCCAGACCAATTCCGGTTGGTAAAAGGGCTTGTGGATGTAGAAAGATCATCAAATTCGAGCTCAGACCAACTCCGGTTGGTAAAAGAGCGAGAAGAGATAATCGACGAGGAGCGAAAAATATCAGGGGAGGATGAAAGAAAACAACAGATATTTCACCGAGGAAATCTGTCAGAGAAGAAATTTGAAGACGAGTTACCTACATGGAGATTATATGTAGATGGGTCATCTTGCACAACAGGTTGTGGAGCAGGGATTATTTTGAACACCCCAGACGAGATTGACATGGAATACGCCCTGCGATTCCAATTCAAAGCTTCCAGTAATGAGGCGGAGTATGAGGCCATAATAGCAGGTCTTAATTTAGCAAAAATCATGAAAGCGCAGCAAGTGATGGTATTCAGTGATTCTCAATTAATTGTGAATCAGGTGATGGGGACATATGCAGTTAAAGGGGAATTAATGGTCAAGTATCATGCAAAGGTGATGAAGTTGTTGGCAGAATTTGATGCCATTCAGTTGATCAGAATACCAAGAATGGAGAATGCACGAGCAGACGCACTGTCCCGACTAGCATCAGCTACTCGTACCGAGCTACGAAGAACGATACCAATTGATGTATTAGAAAGTCGGAGTATAGATGAAGATCTGGCAATGAATATTATTACCCTTAATTTAGGACCATCTTGGATGGATCCTATCAGGGCATATATTGAGGAGGGAAAATTGCCGGAGGATAAGCTCGCTGCCAAGAAATTGAAGTTTAAAGCTGCTCGGTATGTACTAACTAATGGTGTTTTGTATAGACAAGGAATTATGGCAGGTTTGCAAAGATGTGTACATCCCTCCGAGGTGAAAGAATTGATTGAAGAGATCCATGAAGGGTCCTGTGGAGCCCATGTAGCAGGTCGGACGCTTTTGCAAAGGGTGATGATGCAAGGATACTACTGGCCAACGATGAGGGCTGATTGTATAACCTATGCTAAGAGATGTGATAAATGCCAACGTTTTTTCTCCATCCGACGAACTCCACAAGCACTGTTGACACCCATAACTTTCCCTTGTCCATTTGCCACGTGGGGAATTGATTTGGTTGGACCACTGCCTACGACCCGAGGAAGATTCAAGTACCTCGTTGTCGCAGTGGATTATTTTACTAAATGGGTAGAAGCTGAGCCCCTCATTGATATGACATACGAGAAGGTGTACCAGTTCGTTTGGAAGAACATCATCTGCCGATATGGTCTCCCTCATGCCTTCATCACAGACCATGGAACACAATTTGATAACGAGGAGTTTGCCGCCTATTGTCATCAGTCAAACAACTTGAAGGTTCATTCAGCGCCAGGCCATCCTCAAAGTAATGGACAGACTGAAGTGACGAACAGAACATTATTAAATGGTTTGATAAAGAGGCTAAGTGAGGGTAAAGCTAATTGGATTAATGAGCTACAATCATTATTGTGGGCTTACCGAACAACTCCCCGAGCAGCAACTGGAGAATCACCATATATGATGGCATTTGGAAGTGAGGCCGTAATACCTGCCGAGTTGGGTCTTCTAACACACAGAGTGCTGAATTTCAATTCCCCAGTCAGCGACTTGATGAGGAGATTAGATTTGGACATGCTCGAGGAAGTTAGAGAAGAGGCAGCCATTAGGAATGCTGCTTATCAACAACGAACAGCCCTGTTCTACAACAAGAGGGTGAAAAAATGCGACTTAAAAGAAGGAGATTACGTGCTAAAGAGGGTGATTTAGAAGCACAATAAACTGGAAGCAAACTGGCATGGACCTTACCGAGTTACAGAAGTTGTTCGACCAGGAACTTACCGAATAGCAACTCTAGAAGGAGAAGAATTTAAAAATGCATGGAATGCTGAACACCTACGCAAGTATTATCAGTGATGTAAAATGTAAATCAGTTCCATCAATATCAATAAAACGATGACATTTTGCCATCTTCTCTCCTTTTATTGAAAGTTTTTCGGGGAATATAGTGTATGTATAACACTACGCTGTTCGACAGCAAAAAGAAGACGATAGTTCGAACCCAGACCAACTCCGGTTGGTAAAAGGGCGAGAACACCCCATACTCCTTTGGTTATGAGGCGTACATTAGCTCAGTCCAACTCCGGTTGGTAAAAGAGTTAGTGGACATGATAGTTCGAACTCAGACCAACTCCGGTTGGTAAAAGAGCGAGAACACGATAGTTCGAACCCAGACCAACTCCGGTTGGTAAAAGGGCGAGAACACCCCATACTCCTTTGGTTAGGAGGCGTACATTAGCTCAGACCAACTCCGATTGGTAAAAGAGTTAGTGGACATGATAGTTCGAACTCAGACCAACTTCGGTTGGTAAAAGAGCGAGAACACGAGACTCCTAAAAATGCCAATCTCGGTTGGTTAGGAAACAAGATATACTCTCAAATGCCAACTTATGTTGGTCGGGAGGTAAGAAAATACAAAAAGTTCCTCGTAGAACAAAATATTCCAAACTGAATCAAGTATGGTTGGTCGGGGATAAAAACCCACTAACTGTAGTTGGTCGACGAGGAGAAGTTATTGACCTTGGTTGGTCGGACACATTTTATGAAAAAGACAAAAATTTACCAAGTATAGTTGGTCGGGGATAAAAACCCACTAACTGTAATTGGTCGACAAGCCCAATTTAATAACCTTGGTTGATTGGAAAAAATTTCAACATTTTTATACTCATTACTTCATTATTAAATGATCGAGCAATATTACTAATACTTGTAATTTTTTTATTACTAAGTTGGTCGATGAACCACATAATATTGTTATGCAAGCACAAATATAAAGTGTTTGACAAATACAAGAGCAATACAAATTTGCAAACAAAAATGAAATTCTTTCATTAAAGTCAAAATGAATTACACAAGTTTATTACATTGATATTAAATTGTGTACTAATTATTACATCAGAATTTCCTATTCTATTGGCTTTTTCCCTTCAGCTTTCGATATAGGCTCCTCGCCAGCAGGAGGATCTTCCAGGCAAAGGGGAGAATTAATGAAATTAAGATCTCGCAGCATTCTGACGTTCACTATTAAAGGTGTATCCAGTAAATGCTCCGGACGAGATAATTCAACCTGCGAATGAAGGGCATAGTCACCAAGATAATGGGAGATCAAACAACGAGGGATGGCCCGAGCATGGATCCAACTCATATCAAGCTTGAATTGTGGATTTGGTAGATCGAGCAGCCCAGGAGCATGATAATCCCATAAATAATGGCCCTGCTCTAGTTTTAATACACTCAGGGCATTCAACCATCCCTGTTTATAACCTTCATTATTGGCATTTTCAATGCGAGCATCCAAGTGACAAAGGGCCTCATTGTAGCCTGCCATCCAGAACTCACGAGGTTGTTTGTGGAATTGGAAAGTTATTCTCTCTAACTGCTCGTGAAGGTTTCTGGCAAAAACATCCTTACTATCCAGAGCAGACTTTGTCGAAGCAAGTTGATCCTCCAGAGTTTGGATTTTCTTGGACATTTCAGACAAAGTCCGATCTTTTGCATTCAATTGGAACGCTTGGGTTTCCAATGTTGATTGAGTACGAGCTTCTTCAACAGTACGACGAAGACCTCTTGGTCGTCCCCGAACAAGTTGAGTACTTTGTTCCTCGTCAACATTCTGAGCAACTCTTTCTCGTCCACGAGAACCTCTTCCTCGTCCCCGAATACCAGTGGAAGGCCCAACTCTTCTCAAAGCCTCTAACTCTTGCCTCAATTTGGCATTCTCAACCTCTAAAAATGAGAATCCTTCATCGGTGACCGGTACCAAGGCAGTGGAAGATGAAGCTGCAGACTTATACTGTGCCAACTCTTTCTGCAAATTGTTATTCTCCTGCTCCAGCTGCTCGGCGATCTGTCTGCATGCTTCGACTTCACCCTTTAGGGTTCTCTCTCTCACTTCATAGCCAGCAAGCATCTTGTCATAACCTGTTTCAGCACTAAGTTATTTGAGTTTCTTCTCATACCCTTCATGCAAAAGAACTGAATACTCTTTATACTGCTGCTGAAGTTCATGAAGAGTACCTTGCAAGTCTTCAATCATTTCGTAATAAGCCACATTATTGGCTACAACACGATCAAGAAGACATTTCAAGTATTGATATGCCTCCACTGCTTGGTCTGAAGCATCATGACCAAGGATATCAGCAATTTCTGATGCACTTAGGTCAGTATGGCCAACTTTAAAATATTCATGGCATTGCTGCATCAGTTTTGTATCATTGGTAGACAACAATTCCATTCTGGCCATAAAATAGTAAAGAAGAGAAGGCAAGAGTTAATAAAAGAAGCAGACATAACATCAACAACGTAGAGGAACAAAAAGGTGATTTTTATTACATCATCAAAAGGAGTACATCGTTCAGAATACAGAGTACAAGTAAAAGAAAATAAAATAGCTACCGAACAACTTCACACCTTTTCCTTGTCTCCCAAGACTTTCTCGAGAGGCTGGGACGAGGAGCTCAGTTGCTCGGTGGAAACAATAATTTGGTCGGTTGGAGTTGGAACTTGTTCAGGAGGAGCAGGCAAAGATGAAATCTCCTCGGTAGCTGTCTGAATAGGTTGGGAAGCAAGGACTTGATCACCCAATTTCATTGAAGACTCCTCGGATGCAGCTTCGTCTTCTTCCTCATCTTCAATTATAGGAGGGGGGCCAGGAAGATGTTGTTGAAATAGCTCAGAGTCCTCGCTAACCTTCAATTCTTGCAGGGAAGCAACCCAACCATCTCGGAAGTATTTCAAACTCCCATACTGCACCTGGGTCATTATGGCCGCTACCCCCTGTCCCATCCTTTATCCCAACCGGTACGAAAAGATTTTTTCACAGCCACTTTTCTTTTCATTTTCTCCGAGGAGAGCTTCTCGGATAGAAGATCCTCGGAGGCTTTCAATTTGGCCTCCACCTCCTCCTTCTGGCGATTTACTTCTCGCAGAAGGGTTAGCTCTTCCTCAGCCGATTTCAACTTATTTTCAAGCTCCCTAAATCTTGTGAGCTTCTCGGCATATTTTTTATTCTCTCTCTCCAAGTCTTTCACCTTATTTCCCAACTGCATCTTCTCTGCCTCAGATGCAGCCAACTTCTTCTCCCATTCACCCCTATCCTCGTCATACTTTTGACGAGAATCCTTCAAAGATTGGGCCAAGCCCTGTAAAGCATCCTCTACTCCAGACGAGGAGCTAGAAGCCTTGATCGCTTCATCTTTCTTCACTATGGTGTTAAAGCAACTCACCAGCTGGAAAAAAAAGAAAATAATGATAAGTCATTGCAGAGATACTTGTATTGATGGAAAGAAAGAAAAATTCAGGATAAGAGAAACTTACTGAAGCAATGTGACGAGTAGCTAGGGATGTCAGCATATACCTAGACATGTTTTCCTCAATTCCTTGGACTTCAGGAATGGTCCAAGTCTTTACCGAGATCATTGCAGAACTCGGGGGAATAATGGTTGGAACACCAGATCCACTAGCTTGGAGCTAGGGAATGGTTTCAGAAAAACTGACCGAGGAGGATTTCTTCAGTCTCCTCGGTGGCACTTCAGCAGTTTCAACCAAAGAAGAGCTTTTGGTTGGGGAAATGGTAATCACTTCCACAAGTGCATCCTTCTTACTAGGAGCCACTGGGGGCTTCTCGGCAGCCTTATGAGGAGCAACAGAAGGGGCAGCATTTACTTTCTTTGTCCCCTTTGGGACGTCAGACTTGTTCCTTTTTCCCTCTCCAGCAGAGGCAGTCTCCTCAAAGATAGCAGGAACTCTTCTTTTGCCCATTTTCTGACTCAGTGGAATGTGAGAGTCTGGTGAAGAATCCTCAGAAGCTGGCAATGATTCACTAATGCTGACCACAGGACGAGCAGTAAAGGATGATGTATAGCTCCTGTACTGCAACAAGTATGAAGCAGACCTGACGTGCTCGTCTGCAACTTTCTGATGCAAACTCCAGATATGTTTCAAATGCTTGATATTTACTTCTGATTCTTTAGGAGTTTTTCTCTTACTGTCAACTGCAAACAAATACATATTGAAATGTCAATCACATATTTATTCAAACATAATGAAATCATAGTTTCAGAAATAAAATGAAAATAACCTATCCCATTGCCATATGGAGGGCATTTGGGACCTTCATATACTTCGTCTCCAACCAAAGGGGCATGTTGCCAATTTTTGATAATTACCCCATGTTCAAAATAATCCCTATTTGCATCAGGGAGGTTGACTACTAAGGCCCTATTCAAAAATCTAGTTTTTAAATAATAAATATTGTCTAGAACAACCCATCTATAACAATACATAATCTCAGGAATTCCTATACGGGTTCCATGAGTTTGATTTAACTTATACACCCCATTGACTATTCTCCATGTGTCGGGGGCTATTTTCGCAGGGACAACATCGAAATACTGACAGAATTCTAAGCACAAGGGGTTTGGTGGAAAAGAAAATCCACATTCAGCAATAAAGAGGCTGGGGAAGCAGTGTCCCTCAGTCAAACGAAAATAATCTAAAGGCTCAGAAAGATTCTCCAAAGTTACCCAAGATGGAATAGAAAAGTCAGAACGGAATTTCTCAAGAGATTTAATAACATAAACCATGGTGAATAAAAGAAAGGAAGAAGATCTTACAGAAAAAAGGGAGATCTGTTGACAATGAACGAAGAAAAGGATGAACGCACTAGAGAGAGAAAGACTATGGAAAACTCGAAAGCAGAAATTGCAAAAAGTAGAAGACGATGGGATTGCCTATGAACCTTAAATACTTTGCCTTGGGAAGCGGCGAAAGAAATGATTACAAAAAGAAACTATTACGCTATCGGCGGCTAAAAGGACAAAAAGTGCACGAAGATCGAAGCGCTTATAAAAAGGCAAAAAGGCGGATTCTGCGAATTCGGAAGGAAATTCACATACGGAGAAATGTTCCTAAAAACCAGGAAGATCATTTAATATTTTCATATACCGAGAAAGAATGTTCCATACTCCTCAAAGTTCGTAATATGAAACATTGGGGGCTTCTGTTGATACCAAAATTAGTATGCTGATATAGACGAATCACAAGAAGACACGTGTCGATCTACGTGGCACAATAGCAACGAGGAAGTTTATTTCCCCGACCAAGTCAGACTCACTCCGAGCAACAAGTATACTCCGAGGAACTCCAGCTCTCCGAGAAAACTCCAATGCTCCGAGGAACTCCAGCTCTCCGAGGAACTCTTGAACGACGAGCAACTAAGGTGGATCGAGCTGCATCTCGACCACAGCATTGATTGACAGATAATCAACAGTTCAACTATTCATTGAATGCTTATCATCTTGACGCACACGCTTGAAGAGCATTAAATGAATTACCCTTTCATATGTATATCATTTAATGTATCACCCTTTCAGATTATAGCCTCAAGGCTATAAATACATTGTATTACCCTCATTCAAGGGGACCGAAATTTCTTGATAGTACTTGTAATCGAGAATTCCCAAACACTCAGCAATAACATAACAGTGGACGTAGGCCATTCATATAAGGCTGAACCACTTTAAAATATTTTGTCTCATTTATTTATCTGTGATTGAATAATTAGAGTAATCTAATTTTTTACATCAACGATGTCGATCTATAATGAAAATTCGATTAGATCTGCAAGAAAATCTCGCTTAGATAATTCAAAAGACTTTAGAAGCTTCAAAACCCCCACCCAAACCATTTGAAACCCAAAGGCAGAAACTAAATCGAAATCCCTAAAATCGAAACCATACAAAACTTACCTAAGAAGAGGCGATGTGTAGAGAGGAGTAGTGGCGAGGAGAGAGGTGCAACTCAGCGAGGAGAGACGGGAGAAAGTGATACAATGAGAGAGAGAGTGTGTTCTTGAGAAATAAGGCTCGGGGAAAGAGAGTGTGTGTATTGATAATTGGTAGCAAGTGTATAATTTCCTATTTTATCCTTGTATTTGAATTTTGGGTAAGAAGAGGAAAGGAAATGAAGGGTTAAAAAAGAGGGGGAACTCAAATATTTAAGGAGCAAAAATGGTAAGAGGGATATTTTAATCTCAACCATTGGATTGTTGTGCTGTTGGCTTCGATCTGAATCGTGAAGTGTCTAATCTTTATAGTGAATAGTGAAAATGCCATTGTAACTTATTATATATATAGTACTTCTCTTATGTGGACTATCTTGTATTTTAACAGTGCGGACCGGACATATGTCACTTAACGGTGAGCCCAAAAGAGAGAGAGAGAGAGAGAGAGAGAGCGCCTATAATTTCTCAGCTCACCGCCGGGCGATACATATTTGATCCGTACTGTTAAAATACAGGACAGTCCGCACAAGAGCACTATATATATATATATATACTCGAATTGAAATAGACATCAAATACAACATTTGTAATTGTTCTGGGATGCTTCCTCGAATTGAAATGCACATCTAATACAACATTTGCAATTGTTCTGGGATGCTCACTGATTTTTTTGATTGGCCAAATAAGAAAAGATATATATATATATATACAAGCTCTTATACACACCTCTCACGCGGATTTTTTTAAAATAGTAAAAAAATATTTGAGTTTTTTTTGGATGCATATGAATATTTCAAGGACCCTCCCTTGCTGTTTTAAACAACCAGTCAAAACATATCATTTTTGAATTTGCTTCAAAATTGAAATTTTTTGACCCTTTTTTTAAATAGCAAAAAAGTTGTTTTCGAATGGATTTTTTGGTGTGTGTATATATATATATAGAGGCCCCCTCCTGTAAGGACTCCTTATGGTGCAGACCCCGGTACATACCATTTTTTTTTAAATAGTAAAAAAATAATTTTTTTGATGAAACTTCATGGATATGATCTTCACGGTGAGAAGATCCTCTCTAATTTTTGTCATCAAAATATACAATAAAAAAACCATTGAGATGAGATGATATGTAAAAAAATGATATAAATATGCATTTTCGACCGTTGAAATGTTGGCGATCATCTCATCCACTTTTTAATTGAATTTTTTTATGAAACTTCATGGATATGATCTCGACAGTGAGAAGATCGTACCCATGAAGTTTCATCAAAAAATTCAATCAATAAAGTGGTTAGCACCGACCCAACATTTCAACGGTTGAAAATGAATATTTATACCATATTTTTACATATCACCTCATCTCAACGGTTTTTTTATTGAATTTTTTGATGAAAAAAATTTGAGATGATCTTTTAACCGTGGAGATCATATACATGAAGTTTCATCAAAAAATTCATTTTTTTAGTATTTTAAAAAAATGGTATGTGCCGGGGTCTGCACCATAAGGAGTCTTTATAGGAGACTTCTGTGTATATATATATATATATATATATATATAATAATAATAATAATAATAATAATAATAATAATAATAATAATTTTATGGGTTCGGTGTTGCAAAAGATGGAGATTTCTCTCGACCCTTCATTTCTCTCGACCCTTCATTATTCCCTAGTTGCCCCATCAGCGACGGGTTTGGGAATTTATATATATATATATATATATATATATAGAGAGAGAGAGAGAGAGAGAGAGAGAGAGAGAGAGAGAGAGATAGAGTCTCCTATACTTCATGTTTCCTACATCACACCAAGTTATAAGCTCTATTGTTTTTTAATTTTTTTTATTTTCCCATGAAGTTAGTCTTCCAATGAACACATGATAAAAAATTAGGTCAAAATATAATTTCTAGCTATTTTTTAAAAATTCAACAAAAAAATGTTGAAAATACCTTATTTATAAAGGTCCGCGCCAACATAATTTTTTGATTTTTTAAAAAATATTTAGAAAAAATATTTGACCTACTTTTTTTGAACATGTGTTAATTGAAAGGTTAATTTCAATAGAAAAAAAAGATTTTGAAAAAAGATTTCTTAGAGCTTAGATTAGGTGCGATATATGGTGTGATGTAAGAGAGTCTTCCCCCCCCCTCTCTCTCTCTCTCTCTCTCTCTATCTATCTATATATATATATATATATATATATATATATATATATATATATATATATATATATATATATATATGGGGCCAGAGTTGCAAAAGAAAAATTTCTCTTGACCCTTCATTTTCTCCCCACCTGCCCCATTAAGGGGCATTCTCGGGAAATCTTTATAGGGTTAGTGGCAAGTTCGATGTTCAATTTTTTAACCCTCTTGGATTTGACTAACTTAGGTTTAACAAACTAATCCCAACTCGACCTGAGCTTGGTTATTCATATTTTTATTCGAAAAACTGTGGAAACATATAGATGATCTCCGCAGTGAGGAGATCATCTACAACAAATTTCATCAGAAAATTTAATTTCGAAGTTAATGAGATATATATCTAGAAGGCACTAAAAAAGGCACATATATTCATATCATCCATTAAATGGTTGGATTTTCACATTATTTTTTTAGATGACCTCCTTACTATGAAGATCATCTATTCAAAGTTTCTTTAAAAAAAAGCAATTTGTAATGTTTATAAAAAATGGTTTATTCATTAGGTATGTTGTAGAGTCTGACTATATATATATATATATATATATATATATATATATATATATATATATATATATATATATACGTACAAACCTTTGTTCCAATAGGTAAACCCCTCACAGTGCACCATAAATACTAACCTGACACAGTTTAAAACAGTACCAAATAAAATCTAGCATGATTTTAAATCGTGCCAAAATCAAGTGTGCCAGATTAGTAGTTTTGGCATGGTTTAAAATCGTACCAGATTTTGGTCTATAAATACTTGTATTTAACAACGTGACATGTTTTTGGTATTGTTTAGAGTTAGGCCAGAAAATGAAACGTGGAAGAACGTCATTAGCCCATGTTTCATGGTGGTCCCCTTTCATTTGATTAATTGTAATACGACACGTGTACAAATAGAAGTTCGCCATGTAGAATTTCTAGCATGCTTTTGGAATGGTTCCAAAGGATGTCAAATTATATTAGAATAATTATTAAAAATAAATGGAACATTTTTGGCACGGTTTTAACTGTGCCAGATTTTTCTAGAAGTAAAAAAATATTTATTATATACAAAGAATGAGGAGAATCAACAATTGCGAAGATACCTAATTATTTATTATAGACTATATTACATATTAAACTTTAAAGAATTACAAGTCTTAATATTTTACAAACACATAAAAAATCCGACAGAGTTTACTTTGTTTTCCATACTTTCTAGATAACTTTGTTATTATAAAACCTGCTTAAACATAAATCCAAAATTTAACAATAATATCATACAAGCCCGCACAATCATAAAATATCATGTAAGCCAATCTTGAATGTCAATAACAATAATAAATAATCCAACCCCGAATGTCAAATTAAAGCATGCACTTGTTCATCTGTTAGTAGCTCAATACGTCTTTCTTAAAACACAATTGACTTGTTTATGTGTTCTGTAAGAAAATTTTTTCTAACATTTTTTATAGCATAGTTTTAGACTAGTTTGACATATCCCATTACAAATCATCACGCACCATCACGATGAACAAAACTCGAGCATATCCATGTTTGAAGACTTCCCGACATCCCGTAAAGGTATAAAATAATTTAGAGTTTAAATTAAATTACTATATTAATTTTTGGTATGTTTACTTTTATAAAAAACTAATAGTTTCTTATTTCGAAAAGAAAAAATATTTTATTTTGAACTCTCGTTCAAATGAGACTAACATCTCGTTCTAATGAGATGACATGTCGTTAGAAGGTCGTTCAATGTGTTTTTCGAATGAGGTTCAAACGAGGGATTACTGTTTTGATTTTCCTGATGGCGTTAGTAGCAAGACACATCTCATTCAAACAAGATAAAGATCTCATTAGAATGACACAGTGATATCGTTCGAATGATGCTGCCACCTCAAATTTTGTGAACGTCCTATAAATACCTGTTTCATGTTCAGAATGTTTAAGACTTATGATGAATTTGAAACTACACATCTTTTGCAAATTTTCTTCATGTTTTACTGTTCCAAAACACTATTTAATTCACAACAAGCATCCTGAATATTTAGTTAAGTTAATTCTTTTAAACTTTAGAAATTTTAAAATCCTTTCATATACCTTTGTGGAGAAGGCATCTCCATGGTTGACTAATGATACATGAGGAAACTCATTGCTGAAGACGAAGGCTGAGGTTGAAAAAGGACTGCGGCCTTGTGATTCTTGCGAGGATCATAATTTTTCACTAGAGATTTGCGAAGATTAGCACATTATACTTGTGGGGGTTATCAAGTAGTCTAAAAGTTGACCGTCTTGTAGATTTCTAAGGTGAATAAAGATTTTACTTGAAAGGAGTTTTTTCTCGAAGCCTTGTCTTTGTTGAAAGCTTGGTTTGATTTATCTGTTTTATCATATAGATGTATGCTTGGGATAAAATGATAAATTGATAAAGATAATTGGGCACTCTCAAATTGAAATTTTTGTTGAGCATATTTGTTTCCGTATTCTCATAGTGGTATAACTACCTTCCACTCTCTTTAAGTGGTGTCAGAGCATTCATAACATCTTGCTTTTTCAAATTGATATCAGAGCAGGTTGCACTAAGTTATGTTTGATCCTTATTTAGTGATTTTTGGGTGTTTAGTTTTTCTCTCAATGGATTCCCATAGTTTTGACGACTTAAATCGTTTGAATTTGAAGTTTGCTAAAAGAATTGAAATTCTTAAAAAAGTCAACTTTCGTTTTAAATTTGTTGTGGATCTTTTGTAAATTGTTCAAAATCAAAGCGATATTTTATGTGAGAAACTTATGGGCGTGGACCGTGATTATCTAAGAAAGAAAATGACGAGAGAGTTCAATTTTTCGAGAAAGAATTAGAGGGTTTGAAATATTCTAGGGTTAATGTTTGTACCATGGAGGATAGTTGTAACAACCCCCATTTTCTCACTTAAAGGCTGGCCAGACACGATATGTCAAAGAAGGGGATTGACGACCAATTAATGCCATTCTCAACACAATGTACCATAAATATGGAAAATTATAAGTCGATACTTTAAAACTTTATGAATATAACTTTAGCAATAATATAAAACCAAACCAACACAAACTGAATAATAAATCAAACTGTAAGTAAAATCATAAACTCCAACATAATGTAAATAACTAAATAAAACTTGGGCTTAGGCCCTTACAAATGCTTCCAAATAAAAGACGAAACTCAAGCAAAAGAGCACCTAAGCTAGAAGCAACAAAGCTGAAATATGATAAGCACGAGAGATTGCAAGGGTGGTACAGTAGCAGTGCCGCTATTCCTGTCTATAAACAACCTGGTGGGGGGAAAACATTTATAATTTGGGTCAGAGCTCGAGGTGTGGAAGAATTAACTTGAATAAAATATCAATGTAATTATACAGTCGATGCACAAGAAATACCCCCCTTTTCGACATTCACATGCATATGACACCTCACCCCTTATCTAAAAATATCATTTGCACCCCAAAATGTCCGAACATTATATTCGTGACATCTTCTAAATTTTATAGGAAATCCCTTCCCAATTTATTTAACTAAATGTAATTCCTATATTTTTAAGATTTACCCATTTACATTAATTCCGGTCTCCCCCTTTTTATCCAATATGAAGCATAAACATCTATTATGCGTTGTAGAGTAAAATATTAGTTAGTTACCATATCCTTAGACAATTTAAGTTATTTTCAGAATATTCGGGTGATTAATAATATATGTCCTTCCATATCTGTGACACACAAGGGTATCTACCATTGGTGTCGTATTCGTGATCTATCGGCAAGTCCAAAGGAATCCTAACATCCAAATTGGACGGTCCGAAGGAATCCTGACATCCTAAGCGGACACCACAAAATACACAGAAGTTGGGAGCGGTCCCTACGCTGGATACCAGTATACGACCCATACTCAGTGGTAATACAGGAGCAGTCAATGCCACATCTACCTCTTGAGGGTGAGAAGCCTCTACGTAGTACCTATATGCCTACACAACGTCAAGCCCACCTGTGCCGGCATGTGGTCACTGGCCCGAACGCACGAACCCGAGCCGATAGGAAAGTCCACTGGTATGTCCACACACAATTATAATATCGTACATATTATTTTTCCTATATTATGTAGAGGTAATTGTCCCCAAATTACCATAAGGTTCAAATTCAAATTCCATATTACCAATTATCCAATTAATAATTTATCATCTTATAAATTATTAATTATACCCAATAATTAATTATTTAACCATCTAGTTATAGGTAATTATCATTAATTTCAACATGTGTGGAATCCTATTCCATAAATTAATAACCCCATAAAAACCCTCATTGGTTACTTTAATATACCTAGACTACAATGAAGGAACCTAAGTTATCGAATTCCAGGTTTAAGGCTACAACAGGAAGGGGAGGGGAGAAAACCCATTACGTTAGAACAACTTGCCACGTCGTTTGAATGACGTCTCGTCATCTTCTCCCCCCTCTATCCCTTTCTGGGTTTCTCAGATATTTCCAAACTCCCAAAATTTCTAACAGATCGCAACCCAATTTTTTTCTACTATTGACATTAATCAGTCTCAACAATTACTAACAAATTCTAATTATCAATGATTCAAGATCCAATTCCCAACTCAGTCTATTTCAATTTAAGAATATAATATTAAGGGCACTACATCTAGATTTCAGTTCATTAATGGTTACTAAAAATTTCTTACAATAAATAACCCATTATCCTCCAATAATTAACAAAATTTGACATAAATATAATCATCAATAAGGCTTTAGATTCCTAATTTTTGGAATGAATTCTACATGTATATTCTTCCTTTACATGTGGTTTTCATCATCAAATTTAAACACAATTAGCCGTAACTTCTGGAAATCTAAAAGGGAGATAAATTATGCATTGAGAAATACATTAGAAACATAATTTATGCAAGAAAATTCTTGCCTTTAAATTTTATAGAGGAGAACCCTTGAAAGCCTTTGATCCCTTCCTCTTTTCCTTCTTTGGGTTGTTTCTCTTTTCTCTCTCCCGTGGCTGCTATCTTTAAGTTTTAATTTGTGATAATGGGGGAGCGATTTACCCCCACTAAACGACTCATTAATTGCAAATTCTGAGTTGGGTTATGGGCCCAACTTTTGGACTCCCAAATGAGCCCGAAATCATTATCTAATTAGTTCAAAACTTTTCCAACCCATTTGTTATTGACCCAAGACCATTTTTAAAGTCTTAAACCACTTAAACGAGTTCATATGATTCCCAAAACGTGTTCCGAATTATTTATGCCAACTTAATTACTTTTAATTTGTGTCGCTCATAACTTATATTATTTTCTTTTAATTTATAAGCAATTGACATAATCATGCACAAAAATGAATCATACGCACAAGCACACTCAATAGCAAATTTCCATTTAACCTTTTCGAATAAAAATATTTATTTAGATTAAATTTCTAAAATTAATTATTTATTCCCCAAAATAATATATCTCTAATTTTTTAGAAAAAAATGCGGGGTATTACATTCTCCTCCCCTTATAACAGAATTCCATCATCGAAAGTTGCTAAATCCCAACCTTATGTTTTTATCCGCGTTATTAAACTAAGTTTTACACCCAATTATTCCATACCCATATTCCATGAGGTAAAAGAAAAGTCTCACCCATGCCTACCATAAAATAACTGGGGTGTTCATATATTCCACATTATATGTACACACGTAACATTAACAAAGATGGATGGTACATATATATTTAATTTGTACCATTCATACCAAGCATAACCATACATCAAATATACCATCATATATGTACATGCAAGAGAATTAAGGATCTTGGTATTCGATTTCCCTCAACTCCCGACTTTTGACAATTTTGTGCATGGGAGATCTTGCAAGTGAAATTCAAATAAGGAAATCCCCCGATACACTACTATACGGCTTAGTCAGTTATTGAGATCCATCTGCACAAGATTAACATAAAAGATATGAACATGAATGTGAGCATTAATAATATAAATTTTAACTTTTTTTTCCTATTGCTAACTAAAGTCTCATATTGCCAAAGGAATACACTAATCCCCATAAATATACCCATTAAATTATACTCAAATCAACAATCCAAAATTTTCTACATTCTAACATCTCTCAGCTCTCGACCTTTGCTACTTTCATGCGTGGGATGTCTGGCAAGCGAAATCCAAACAAGGAACCCTCCCGATACACTACTATATAACATTGTCGGTCACTGAGATCTGTCAGTCCAGGATCCAAGTTTATAATATACTCCATAAATTTTTATAAGGCTCTAGATGTTCTATAATCAACCATTTAACTATATTTAAACTCAAAGTGTCACAATTTCCTTTAGCATTTTCCATAGTGAAAAATAAATGTTACTACCAACTAGTCACACCACCTTTGACTATTAAATTTAATTATTTTCGTATTTATCGACACAACGTGATGGTTTAAATTCTCTTGAGGTAAATTCCCATACCCTAACACACGAGGCATCCTAAACGCTTGTCCCTCAACTCGCGGGCGAAACAAAATAAAACGAAGTCTACCCTCCTCAATGTGCAAATAGGATATCTCCTACCATTAGTACCGTGCATTAGTACCAAACTAAGCATGTCCTATAAAATAAAAGGATTAGTGATCATACCATTATTGTCTACGCTGGCGCTGGTCCCTCTCCTGATGCGAGGTGATACACGTGCCCGTACTGCAGCTGCACATACTGTCCCTGAGGTGGAAGGGGTAGCGCTGGTGTGGCTGGAACTACCGCCACTGGATATACCTGCAATGGTCAACGCTCCTCCTAGGGTGCCTGATGTCCCGGTTGTCCCCCTAACTCTTGGGCCGCTCGATTCCCCTGAGGGCACCTCCTGACAAGGTGGCCCCTCTCACCACAAGCAAAATAATTACCTTGGAACTGTGGCCTATTTTGTGGTGCCCCGTGTTGATCCTGATTTTGGTGCCTTTGGCTTTGGTGGCCTCCCTGTTGCTGCCCCTACTGTCCCTGGCCCTCTTGGCTCTGTCTGTTCCTATAATGGGGACCCCTATACCTCTTGTTCTGCCCAGCAGATTGAGGATCCAAAGACTGCTGAGCTTCCTGACTGCTACTCCCGTTCGTCCTACTTTGCTGGCTAGACGCCTCAGAGTGATGTCTCTTATCCCCATTATCTTTCTGGAATGCCCTATGGTCTTAGCAATGTAGTAAAGCAACATTAACTACTTGGTTATATGTAGTGAAAGATGGATTCCCCAATAGTGACTACCTAACGTGCCAAGCCGATCCCTTAATGAAATGATCTATCTTTATTTGTTCGGTATGAACATATCCCTTTGCAAAATACGATAGGGACATGAATTCCTCCTCGTACTCAGTAACCGTACGTCCCGCCTGCTTCAGATTCATAAGCTTGGTCCTCATCTCGGACTGCATAGCTAAGGAAAAGTATTTCCCCTCAAACCTCTCCCAGAACTGATCTATCGTGCGTCTACGAGGGAGAATTTATTTATGAGTTTTATCTTATTTCAAACTCGATGCGTCATGAGGTATATATTTTTGTCTCATGTGTGTAAGTACTTAAAGAGGAATTCAAGACACACGGATGAAGACAAAAGTTTGCCAAAAAGGGAAGAAGAAGAAGTTTGAAGACAAAAAGACTTATGCCATTCCATTCGAAGGTTATGAAAGGTGTTATGATTTTTGCTTTAGGAGATTGTAGATTTAAATTTGGTTTTCAGTTATATTTGTTTGTTTTGTATCGGAATAGACAAAGGGAGAGATTTGTAAGAATAATTTTTTAACATTATTCATAGCATAGTTTTATACTAGTTTGGCGTATCCCGTTATAAATCGTCACGCACCGTTGCGACGAACCTGACTTGAGCATCTCCAAGTTTGAAGACTTTTCGACATCCCGTAAAGGTATAAAATAATTTAAAGTTTAAATTAATTTACAGAATCAATTTTTGGGATGTTTATTTTTATAAAAATTGATCAGGAGTTTTTTATTTCGAAAAGAAAAAATATTTTATTTTTATCATTCGTTCAAATGAGATGACCTGTCGTTAGAAGATCGTTCAATGTGTTTTTCAAACGAGAGCTTACTGTTTTGATTTTTCAGATGTCGTTATAAGCGATACACATCTCATTCGAATGAGACGAAGATCTCGTTAGAACGACACAATGATATTGCTCGAACGCCTCCGCCGCCACAAATTTTGTGAACGTCATATAAATACATGTTTTGTGTTCAGAACGTTTGAGACTTTTGACAAAAAAGTTCTTCGTGTCTTAGTGTTCCAAAACACTGTTTAATTCATCACAAACATCCTAAATATTTAGTTTTGTGAATTCATTTAAACACTAGAAATTTTTGTATCCTTTCAAACACCTTTGTGGAGATGGCATCTCCATGACTGACTTATGAGACCTGAGGGGACTCACTGCTGAAGACGAAGGAAGAGGTTGAAGGAGGACCGCGGTCTTGTGATTCTTGAGAGGATTATAGTTTTCCACTAGAGATTTGCAAAGTTTAGCGCACTATACTTGTGGCGGTTATCAAGTAGTCTGTAAGTCGACCGTCTTGTAGATTTCTAAAGTGAACAAAGGTTTTACCCGAAAGTTTTTTTTTCCTAAAACCTTATCTTTTTTAAATGCTTGGTTTGATTTATCTATTATATCACATAGATGTATGCTTAGGATAAAAAAATAAAATTGATAAAGTTACTTGCGCACTCTCAAATTAGAATTTTTTTGTTGAGCATATATATTTTCGCATTTTCATAGTGGTATAAGTGCCTTAAACTTTCTCTAAGTGGTATCAGAGCATTCGTACCATCTTGATTTTTCGCGTTCCATGTGGATAAATGCTAATGCTCATATGTTATCCTGTCAACAAGAGAAGATACGAGTAATCAAATAATTTTTAACAAGTTATATTCAAAAAAGATTATTGCAAATAATTGTTCTTGTGTATACTTATTATTTTATTAAACTGGGACTTCTTAGTATTTCTGACCAATATGCCAGTTAAGAGAGGAGAAGAATGGGAAGGATCCAGGAGAATGACCTCATACTTGACCATTGGCAACTTTCCTTGGGTTATATCAATAAAATAAACTTCCTTCTTATCCTCGATCATGGATGGGAAACATTTCACATAAAATAACTCTTTGAACCATGTGTATTATATTACCTTAACCTCATTTAAAAATTGGCTTCTTATCACCATCTTCCACAAGTGGTTGACTTCCTCTTCAAACATGACTTTGGAAAAAATCGCCCTTTACTCGTTAGATTACCTTAAAACTCTAAAAAAAGTTCTCTGTCTTTTTTTAACCAGACCTTTTTTAACAATGTATTGTCATCCACGGGGTCAGATTTCCCCTTGAAGGGCTAAAACTCCAACTTTTTAAATGGTTCAATAGTCCATCCTCATGCTCTTTCTTGTACTATCCTAAACATAATTTCTTGAAAATGCAAAATCTTAATTGCCTCGGTGGTTTTCACAAATTCCCTAATTTTAAACCAATTTTAGTTCATCCCTAAAATATGCAACTACGTGCCAAAACAAATCAAGTAAGCATGCGACACAAAATTCAAGAAAAATCCCCGAAGGGAAAAACCTTTATTTCTAGAACTTTGACAAGTTTACAAGACCATTGACTTACATACAACCTGATAATCGCTCACAAGTGTACCGCACGGTGTCTTCGTCAAACCTTCAAAGCATTGACTAGAAATCAATAATGGTTCACACGCAACTATACCACAAGGACATGCAGTCCAGACACGCCGTCTTCAGCAAAGAATCAACACACAGAAGATCCTCAATGACACGCAGTCATAAAATTCTTAGAGACTCACTCTATAGTAGCACACAACTCTCGATTATAGAGATCTCCCCATAAAGGATGAATAATAGCAAAGTATGGTCTTTGGGTTCCAAAAGAACTCACATAAAGATTGGGATTTATTTGTGAATTGTAAACAAAAAGGGACTGGAGACCCTAAAAGGAGAAAACCTAAATCTGATGTTTTCCCAGTTTTGTGAAGAATAAAAGGTCAGGTCTCTCAACCAAAATGAACTCATTAAATGAATATTTATAAAAACTTTAGGCGGTGGGTCGTTCAAGCGATACAACATGTCGTTTGAACGACAGGTGGAACTTCGCACGACATGTCATGTCGTTTGAACGACATAGGCCATCGTTCGAACGAGACTTATACAAAAATATCCTTTTCTTTTTCCAGTAAATGCACTGCCTCAAAAACTCCGAAAACCATGTTTTTGACGAAAAACATTTAAAGCTCCGCTTTAACACTTATAAAATATTTTGTGAAAAATATCCCAATACTCTAAGTGCATTATTAAGGTACTCTAAAATGTAACCTTACCAAAGTCAACCTTGCGGAGGCTGTTTGTTGAAGAACCTTGATTATTCGGATCCATTTTGATGTGAATGTGATCTTGAACTTCTTCGACGGTGTAGCGGTATACGACATACAAATTGATAATGGACAAAAATATCCTTACAAATCTCTCCCTATGTCTATGCCGGTACAAAAAAAAATATCCGAATTATCAATCAAAATATTACCTATACAAATCTACCCTCCCATGAACCCAAAACAAAAAAGGTAAATGACAAGTCTTCAAACTTTTTCAATCTTCAACAAACTTCAAACATTCTTTGTCATCATCAGGGTGTGCAATCCAAAAATTGTCAATTGTACCTACACATACGAGACAAAGCAAAAACCTCATGATGTATCGAGTTTGAAATGATATAAACATAAAACATCTTAGCATAATCAAATCTCCCCCACACTTAAACTCCCCCATAATATCATAATTCGTTCCCCCCCCCCTTTTTATTTGTCCGAAATAGTCAAGGAAAAGAATAAACCAAATAAATCAAATCGGGGTGTCACGATAAACCAAGCAAACAAACGAATTTTGAATTTTTGAATTTTTTATATAAAAATGCAAAAAAATGATGTTACAAAAATCACACACCATGAATTTACACTAAGACAACCAAATCGTGGAAACAAATGAATGGGTGTGAACACCTTCGATGGGAAAATCAATTCAATCATATCATATGTGTAAGATGCATAAGTGTACTCCTAACGAATGAACATAAAAAATAGTCCTTATGTGTAGAATTTGTTGAATTTAGATGACATCGTCTTAATCATATCAACAAATCAAAGTATAAATCATTTCCACACCAATAACGTCCAAAACTATGTAATGTTTTTTGATGACTTTCAAGGACGTGCAAACCGTTGAAAATTCCATCCAAACTCCCTCATTAAAAGATAATGCTTTTTTATTTTTCTTATGAGGTGATAAAACTAAAAACTATTGGCCCATTTTTGGCATAATTTTCTTTTTATTGCCAATTTGAGAATGCAAAATCTTAATTGCCTCTCACTTTTTTTCGAGCTCTTTTAAACCTCATAGGACCCTGAATAATTTTCAATTCCTCACTTTTTAGGTCATTTTAAACGGTGGCTTAATTGCAAAGGATAAATAAGTACCTTTCGTAGCCCTTCCTCGTTTTTAAAAAATAAATCACACAAACTCACAAAAGGTTTGTAACATGCACTACTTTTTGTCAAATTTTATCGTATTTGGTTCGTTGTATAGACATAATTGAGATGGAAACACTCAACCAACATGTGATAGACAAGCACAAAAGTCAAACAAATCCGTACACGTGGGTAATAAATGACAAATAGAGTCAATCATGTAGGTAGAAAACACTTTATCATATCAAAGACTCCAAACTTTGTAAAGCACATGAATGACACAATGTTGTCTCAAAACACTATCAAATAGTCACATGGAATGAAATTGTGACTCGGTAATCTTAAATGTCAATTCATATATGGTGCTAAACAAAATACAAAAATCTTTTTGGATTTTTCAAATTTTATCAAAATAAAATCTTTTTGAAATTTTCAAAATATTTCATATAAAAATTCAATACAAAAAGTACATGTCAACACACTAGCAAATATATATTATGAAACCACAACTAGTGTATGACAAAAATCATGCAAGCAATCAACGATATGAAATAGCAAACGGAGAATCATGTGCAAGCATGTGAGAATCACAACATCTAAAGTCTAGCGCATCCAAAAGTAATTTCCTAACCCAAACGGATGTAACACATCGACACGGGATTTTGGGAACCAACAAAACACTAGACTTAGTCTTCCTTGGACCTCTTAGAAGATCAAAACAGAAACGCCTAAGGTGCCCTTTCCTACCACAATGTGAACAAATGTAAACGAGTGGAACGACACCTATGGTTTGAACTTTTCTAATGTCCTTAGGAATGGTTAACCCTCTAAAACAAATAATGGTTTTGGCTTTAGCAACGGAAGAATTAGAACACGACGGGCCATTACCATCACTACACAAACTACTCGAGTCTTTCAAATCTTTTTTCAACTTCAAAATTTTAGGCTCAAGCAAAGAATTAGACTCTTCCAAAGTTAGGGATTTCTTTTTCAAGTTATCAATTAAACTTAACAGTTTATTTCGCTCATCCTCAATTAAAACAAACTTATCCCTAAGAGTAGGGGTGTTCGCGGTCCGGTCCGATCCGGTTTTTAATGAATTTAAGGACCGGACCGATTATACCGGTCCTAAAAATAAAAGGACCAAGACCAGACCGATTAAACCGGTTTTCCGGGCTTAGTCGGTCCGGTTTTTTATATGGTCGGTCCGGTCAAACTTGTCGGTCCTAATCTTATTGAAATAATCTTTTTAAAAATAAAAACTGCCCAAATTTTATTATAAAAAACTGCCCAAATTTCTAAAACTTTCAAAGAATCAAAACAAAACAGTTTTTGAAAACAAATTTTTTTGGGGGGCTGTATTAGCACGGGGTTAAGGCTCGGATCGTCTAGCATTATTCTTTTACATTTAGGAACACGTGGTCCACTAGTTGCACTGCGTAATATTTTTTCTCCAAAATATGAGTCTTGCTTTTAACGGTTGGTATGTTTAGTATATAAACCAATATACCCATTTTCAGGACATAAAATCATCCTCAATCGATAAAAGTATAATAATAATACCTTATAACGATGGTAATGATCGGTGCATATGTCTCCGTTTCCTCCATTTTTTATTTTGCCTGAAATAATTCAACCAAATGGAGAAAATCTCAATTATTTTACATTTAACTTCACCATCAAAAGGAAAAACACCTTTGGATAAAGATAAACTTATGTACATACCTTGTATATGAGAAAAAACATCCCAGTTGCTTAAACTCTTACCATCATCAAGATACGCTCCTTCAATCTGCAAAATTGGTACTTAAAGAGTCCAACACAATCCTAAAACAATAGAAACTGGTAATAAAAAAGAGAGACAGAAGAAGCAGAAAAGTGAAAACTTGGAATGCAGAAGTGGCTGTTCCAAAAAGAAAGCCATCTGTGTGGGTGTGGCACAAGGAGAGGAGAGAAGTGCCGCTGTGCGTTTTTGCCCAAAAAATGCTCAGAATGAGAAGTGTGCGTGTTGTGTGTTGTTTAGTTTGATTAGGGTTTGCCTTTACTTACTTTCTTTTTTTTTGGACCATTGTACCCCTAATAACTATATATGTATAAATATAAATGCATATATATTAGAGTAACCGGTCCGGGTCGGTCCAGACCGGGTATTTATTAAGGGAGACCCAGGACCGGACCGGTTGGACCGGTCTGTAAAAAAAAAAACCTGGACCGGTCTGTAAAAAAAAAAACCTGGACCGGACCGATTAAAAAAAAAAACCGGAAAAATTATGACGGTCCGGTTCGGTCCGGGTCGGTCCATTCGGTTTTCTGAACACCCCTACCTAAGAGTCTTTTACTTGCCGTAAAATCATCAATTAATTTTTTATCTTCGATGGCCCAAGCGGGAACCCTAGAATTTTTTAAGTCCTCCAACTCTTTTTATAAAATGAGAACTCTATCATCACTCTCATTTTTGGACAATTTTAAAGCATTAAAGTAGGGGTGTTCGCGGTCCGGTCCGATCCGGTTTTTAATGAATTTAAGGACCGGACCGATTATACCGGTCCTAAAAATAAAAGGACCAAGACCAGACCGATTAAACCGGTTTTCCGGGCTTAGTCGGTCCGGTCAAACTTGTCGGTCCTAATCTTATTGAAATAATCTTTTTAAAAATAAAAACTGCCCAAATTTTATTATAAAAAACTGCCCAAATTTCTAAAACTTTCAAAGAATCAAAACAAAACAGTTTTTGAAAACAAATTTTTTTGGGGGGCTGTATTAGCACGGGGTTAAGGCTCGGATCGTCTAGCATTATTCTTTTACATTTAGGAACACGTGGTCCACTAGTTGCACTGCGTAATATTTTTTCTCCAAAATATGAGTCTTGCTTTTAACGGTCGGTATGTTTAGTATATAAACCAATATACCCATTTTCAGGACATTAAATCATCCTCAATCGATAAAAGTATAATAATAATAATACCTTATAACGATGGTAATGATCGGTGCATATGTCTCCGTTTCCTCCATTTTTTATTTTGCCTGAAATAATTCAACCAAATGGAGAAAATCTCAATTATTTTACATTTAACTTCACCATCAAAAGGAAAAACACCTTTGGATAAAGATAAACTTATGTACATACCTTGTATATGAGAAAAAACATCCCAGTTGCTTAAACTCTTACCATCATCAAGATACGCTCCTTCAATCTGCAAAATTGGTACTTAAAGAGTCCAACACAATCCTAAAACAATAGAAACTGGTAATAAAAAAGAGAGACAGAAGAAGCAGAAAAGTGAAAACTTGGAATGCAGAAGTGGCTGTTCCAAAAAGAAAGCCATCTGTGTGGGTGTGGCACAAGGAGAGGAGAGAAGTGCCGCTGTGCGTTTTTGCCCAAAAAATGCTGAGAATGAGAAGTGTGCGTGTTGTGTGTTGTTTAGTTTGATTAGGGTTTGTCTTTACTTACTTTTTTTTTTTTGGACCATTGTACCCCTAATAACTATATATGTATAAATATAAATGCATATATATTAGAGTAACCGGTCCGGGTCGGTCCAGACCGGGTATTTATTAAGGGAGACCCAGGTCCGGACCGGTTGGACCGATCTGTAAAAAAAAAAACCTGGACCGGACCGATTAAAAAAAAACCGGAAAAATTATGACGGTCCGATTCGGTCCAGGTCGGTCCGTCAGTCCATTCGGTTTTCTGAACACCCCTACATTAAAGTCATGGTCCAAAGAAATAATTATTTCACGATAAAAATCTCTTTGATTTTGAACCGTTTGCAAAAGATCCATTGCGGATTTAAAATGAGAATTTTCTTTTTCAAAACTTCAATTCTTTTAGCAAACGTGAAATTTAAACGATTTAAATCATCAAACCTATGACTCGTGCCACCAGGAGGGGGCATCTGATTACATAAGTGCTCCATTGAAAAATTGCGATTTTTTAAAAAACTGATTTTTAACAAAAATCAATATCACACAAATATGAGAAAAACAAGGATCAAACGCAATAAATTAGCGTCACTCGCTCTGATACCAATGTGAAAATGCAAAATCTTAATTGCCTCGGTTGTTTTCACAAATTCCCTAATTTTAAACCAATTTTAGTTCATCCATAAAATATGCAACTAAGTGTCAAAACAAATCAAGTAAGCACGCGACACAAAATTCAGGAAAAATGCCTGACGGGCAAAACCTTTATTTCAAGAACTTTGACAAGTTTACAAGACCATTGATTTACATACAACCTGATAATCGCCCACAAGTGTAACGCACGGTGTCTTCGTTAAACCTTCAAAGCATCGGTTAGAAATCTGTAATGGTTCACATGCAGCTATACCACTTGGACACGTAGTCCAGACACGCAGTCTTCAATAAAGAATCAACACGCAGAAGGTCTTCAATGACACACAATCATAAACTTCGTAGAGACTCGCTCCACAATAGCACGCAACTCTCAGTTGTAGATGTCTCCCCACAAAGGATGAACAATAGCAAAGTATGTTCTTTGGGTTCCAAAACAACTCACATAAAGATTGGAATTTATTTGTGAATTATAAACAAAAAGGGATAGAGACCCTAAAAGGAGAAAACCTAAATCTGCTATTTTCGCAGTTTTGTGCAGAATAAAAACGTCAGGTCTATAAAAAGGACTCATTTAATGAGTATTTATAAGAACTTTAAGGCGATGGGTCGTTCAAGGGAGACAGGATGTCGTTTGAATGAGATCCACTATCGTTTGAATGACAGGTGGAACTTCGCGCGACATGCCATGTCGTTTGAACGACATAGGTTGCCATTAGAATGAGCCTTATAAAAAATTTCTTTTTCTTTTTTCAGTAAATGCCCCGCCTCAAAAACTTCGAAAAATATGCTTTTGACGAAAAACTTTTAAAGCTCCGCTCCAACACTTAAATATTTTGTGAAAAATATCCCCAATACTCTAAGTGCATTATTAAGGTATTCTAAAATGTAACCTTACCAAAGTTAACCTTGAGGAGGCTGTTTGTTGAAGAACCTCGATTATTCGAATCCGTCCTGATGTGAATGTGATCTTAAACTTCTTCGACGGTGTAGCGGTATACGACATACAAATTAATAACGAACAAAAATGTCCTTACATTTCTCTTATAAGGTCCTTAATAAACCCATCCACAATTAGGGTTATCTGATCACCCCCAACTTCCACGTCTATTGGTATGGCTCCGCAACCTTAGCGGACCTTACTCTCACCATAGACGAACCACCCGGCCTCTACCACATCTTCATTTTCCTCTTTCTGCCATGGGATGATGGAAATAGACAACATATGTGTAAGTCTGTTCACTAAAGTATAAGCCTTAAATCACATTCTACGTATATAGAGTTTGCATAATCTAACAATCTAATGATTCGACAACACTCTATAATGTACCAGTTCTACCCTATTAGGCCATAGTGACTTCTTAGAATGCACACGCATATAATTAGATTTAAATAAATTGAGGGTAATCTTAATGTAATCATGACCTCTAATTGGAATAAAACAAAATCCAACACATAACACAAAAACTATTTATTATATATGTAACCAGATAAATAACCATAAACTATTTTTAACATGACAATGACTTGTAAAGAAATAATAATTGTTTAAACATATCCACTTTATTTAATTAAATTAATAAAGGAATCAACTAGTGAGTGGCTTGAAACAAGGTGACCATATATACAACTAAATAAGAAGCTGAAAACTACCTCCTCCTACTATGGATTCTTCCTTTTATAACCCAATACAATCAGATGACTCCTTAGATCCTAACTTGAGGAATAGAGGAATACAAAGTGAATAAGCATTCAAATGGCTCTATAAGGGATAAACAAATCTCCTCACCATTAACTTGCCAAGTTAGCATATGTGAATATCTAATGTTCTAAAAGAAGAACCAAATAATAAAATAACATAATGTAATAATAGATGCAATAACCTAGGGAAATAAACATAATTAAGAATATATGATTTCCCAATCCCCACAATATAATACCCACAAGTAATTAAATGAAAATCAACCTTGGGGCATTTGTCATCACAAAAAGTGGATCTCATTTAAGAGTTGACCTTTCTAAAGGTTTTCAACCTTAGTCATCTAAACCCAACTTATCATCCATGGCCTCTTAGGGCCTTGATATAACCTCCACTCCACTAGGTTGTTCCAGAATCTTTTTCTTGGACATGGCACGATTCGTGACCATATTTCGTTTAAACTTTCAAGATAAACATTCCACATATGCCATATGCTCCATTGTCCTAGACGAGCTCTGCATATGGTTCAAACTAAGAATTAGTCAACTTATCATCCTAAGAACAAAGTAGAAAAATACTTTTGAGATAACCCATCAATATTATTAACAATCCTTAAACACTAAGAAGCAATATTAAGTCAAGCCCAAGATGCTGCAACCCATCGAATCCAATGTCATGACCATGGCACCTCAATGAGTAAAAAGGGCACAAAAATAAGGTTGGGTCACAATACAATACTACCTCAAATTCACGGCTTAACATAAGGTGTTGTAACTCATTTTCAATAGACATCAAGGGTACTTTTGTATCCGAAATGATTTTCCAACAAAACATTTTATCACAACTTTTTAAGATTAAAACCCCAATCCCTAACACTAACCCTCAATAACATGATAAATAATTCCAATAAACTAAAATATCTTAAGCATAAATATGATGTCAAATGAAGAACATATGATAATAACCCAATAATCCAACCTAGATTAATATTTATGCAAGCTTAAACAATAACCAAACATTACCTACCCAAAGTTAGATAAAATTTAAATATTATAATCAAATGGCTCATCTTAGATAAGGAAACATAGAAACTTAGATTAGCACGGGTAGTAAAATGATGGGGATGATAATCCCTTACCTTATAGGACTAAGTCCAAACCACCAATGATTTTCTTCTTCGGGTGTGTTGATGTAAAAAATTAGATCGCTCTAATTATTCAATCATAGATAAATAAAATGAGACAAAGATTTTTAAAGTGGTTCAGCCTTATAAGAATGGCCTACGTCCACTGTTATGTTATTGCTGAGTGTTTGGGAATTCTCGATTACAAGTTCTATCAAGAAATTTCGGTCCCCTTGAATGAGGGTGATACAAGGTATTTATATCCTTTAACCTGTACATGAAAGGGTTGATACATTAAATGATGTACATATGAAAGGGTAATACATTTAATGCAGCGTGTGCGTCAAGATGATAAACATTCAATGAATGGTTGAACTGTCGATTATCTGGCAGTTTATGCTACGGCCGAGATGCAGCTCGGACCGCCTTAGTTCCTCGGAGCGCTAGAGTACCTCGGAGTGCTAGAGTATCTCGGAGTGCTGAAGCTCCTCGGTGTGTCCTCGTTGCTCGTAGGGAACATGAGTTGGTCGGGGAAATGAACTTCCTCGTTGTTATTGTGCCACGTAGATTGACAAATGTCTTCGTATTATTCGCCCACATCAGCATATTAATTTTGGTATCAACAGAAGCCCCCAATGTTTCATATTTCGAACTTTGAGGAGTATGGAACATTCTTTCTCGGTATATGGCAATATTGAATGATCTTCCTGGGTTTTAGGAGCATCGTATTTGAATTTATTTCCAAATTCACAGAATCCGCCTTTTTTCGAATTTTTACGAGCGCTCCGATCTTTGTGCCCTTTTTGTCCTTTTAGCCGCCGGAAGTTCGATAGTTTCTTTTTGGTAATCATTTCTCTCGCCATTTCCCAATGCACATTATTTAAACTTCCTAAATAATTATACCGTCCTCTACTTTTTCCAATTTTCTTGCTTTTCGATTTCTCCAGTCTTTCTTTCTCTTGAGCGTTCATCCTTGTTTTCGTTCGTTGTCAACAGACCTCCTTTCTTCCTGTAAGATCTTCTTCCTTCTTCTTTTATTCACCATGGTTTATATTATTGAATCTATTGAAAAATTCCGTTCTGATTATTCCATTCCGTCTTGGGTAACTCTGGAAAATCTTCCTGAGCCCTTTGATTATTTTCGTTTAGCTGAGGGACATTGGTTCCCCAGCCTTTTTATTGCTGAGTGTGGATTTTCTTTTCCACCCAACTCTTTATGTTTAGAATTCTGCCAACATTTCGATGTTGTTCCTGCAAAAGTAGCCCCCAATACATGGAGAATAGTTAATGGGGTGCACAAATTAAATCAAACTCATGGAACTCGCATAGGAATTCCTGAGATTATGTATTGCTATAGATGGGCTGTTTTAGACAACGTTTATTATTTAAAAACTAGATTTTTGAATAGAGCTTTAGTAGTCAACCTCCCTGATGCCAACAGGGATTATTTTGAACATGGGTTAGTTTTCAAAAATTGGCAACATGCTCCTTTAGTCGGAGACAGAGTGTATGAAGGTCCCAAATGCCCCCCATATGGCAATGGGATAGGTTATTTTCATTTTATTTTATTCTTGAAATTGTGACTTCATCATGTTTGAATAAATGCATGATTGACATTTCAAATTGTTTTTGTTTGCAGTTAACAGTAAGAGAAAAACTCCTAAGGAATCAGAAGTTAATATAAGGCAATTAAAACATATCTGGAGTTTGCATCAGAAGGTTGCAGACGAGCATATCAGGTCTGCCTCATACTTGTTGCAGTACAAGAGCTATACGTCGTCTTTTACTGCTCGCCCTGTGGTCAGCTCCAGTGATCCAGTGCAAATTCCTGAGGACTCTGATCCAGAATCTCATATTCCTTTGAGCCAGAAAATGGGCAGGAAAAGAGCTCCTCCTGCTCTATTTGATGACACTACTTCTGCTGCTGAGGCTGAGAAAAGCAAAATTGATGTCCCAGAGGGGACTAAGAAGGTGGATGTTGCGCCTTCAAAAGCTACCGAGAAGCCCCCAGTGGCTCCGAGCAAAAAGGTTGCTCCTGTGGAGATGACTGCTATCTCTCCGACCAAGAGCTCTTCCTTGGTTGAAATTACTGAAGTTCCTTTGAGGAGATTGAGGAAATCGTCCTCAGTCAATGTGGCTGAAACTGCCAATCTGACTGAAACCATCTCTTCTCTACCAGCTGGTGGTGTTGGTGTTCCAACCATCATTCCTCCGAGTTCTGCCATGAGCTCGGTAAAAACTTGGATCATACCCGAGGTCCAAGGAATTGATGAAAAGATTTCTAGGGATATGCTGACATCCCTAGCCACTCGTCACCTTGCTTCAGTAAATTTCTCACACTCTGAATTTCCTTTCTTTCTTTGAATACTTGTATTTTTCTTCCGACCTGTCACTTTTTCCTTTGTTTAGCTGGTGAATTGTTTTAACAACATCGTGAAGAAAGACGAAGCTATTAAAGCTTCCAGCTCCTCGTCAGGTGTAGAGGATGCTCTGCTGGGTTTAACCCAATCTTTGAAGGATTATCGTCAGCAGTATAACGAGGACAAAGCTGAATGGGAGAAAAAATTATCTATAATTGAGGCCGAGAAGGTGAAGATGGCTGAGATCTCCAAGAGTTTGGAGGATAAGGTGAAAAGTTTAGAGGTCGAGCAACAGAAATATGACGACAAGCTCAAGAACTTTGGAGAGCTTGAAGATAAGCTGAAAAAGGCAGAGGAAGAGTTGTCCGCCCTGTGAGATATGAAGGGCTAAAAGGAAGAATTGGATGTGAAGCTCTCCTCGGAGAAACTGAGAAGAAAGCTCGCAGTTAAAAAATCCTTCAGCGCTGGCTAGGATAAAGGATGGGACAAGTGGATTGCTGCGATGACATCCCAAGTTCAATACGGGAAGTTGAAATACTTCCGAGATGGCTGGGTAGCTGCCCTGCAGGAATTGAAGATCAAGGACGACTCTGGGCTATTCCAGCTACACCTCCCTGGTCCTCCCCCACCAATTGTGGAAGAAGAAGAAGATGAGCCTATCTCTGATGAATTTTCCATGGCCATCGATGATCAAGTCCCTGCATCTCTATCTTCTGCCAACGAGGACATTTCTTCCATGCCTCCTCCTCCTGAGAAAATTTCAACTCATGCCGATCAAGTTGCTGTTATCACCGAGCAACCAAGCTCCTCGTCCCAGCCTCCCGAGAAAGTCTTGGGAGACAAGGAAAAGGTGTGAAGTTGTTCGGTATCATTTCTATCTTTCATTATTTGTAATCAAACAATGTAATCCTTTTGTGATCTAATAAAATACATCTTTGTTCATCTCTGTTGTTGATGATTTGTTTTTTGTTGACTGTTGTCTTCTTTTCATCATTAGTTTGTGGCTAGAATGGAACTGATATCTGCACATGACACAAAACTGATGCAGCAATGCCATGAATATTATAAAGCAGGTCATATAAATTTGAGTGTATCAGAAATTGCTGACATCCTTGGCCATGATGCCTCAGAACAAGCAATTGAGGCTTATCGGTACTTGAAGGATTTACTCGACCGAGCTGTGGCCAACAACGTGGCCTACTATGAATTGATCGAGGAACTTCATTGTACCTTAGAAGATCTACAACATCAACACAATGAATCGACTGCTTTGCTGCACAAGGAGTATGAAAATAGATATCAACAGCTTTTTTCTGAAACAGGCCATAAAAAGATCCTTGCTGGATACGATGTTAGGGAGAGAACTCTAAAAGGTGAAATTGAGGCCTGCAGGAAGATTGCTGAGTTGCTGGAACAGGAGAACAATAATTTGCAGAAAAAGCTGGCACAGTATGAATCTACAGCATCATCTTCCACTGCTTTAGTACAAGTTACCGATGAAGGTTTCTCGTTCTTAGAAGTTGAGAATGCCAAATTAAGGCAAGAACTGGATAACTTAAGAAGATCTGTTATTCCTGTGACTGCTCGGGGACGAGGAAGAGAGTCTCGGGGGCGAGGAAGAGCTATTCAAAATATTGTCGAGGAGCAAAATTCACCACCTGCTCGGAGTCGATCAAGAGTTTTCAGCCGTAATGTTGAAGAAGCTCGCACTCAGTCTACTTTGGAAACTCAAGCATTCCAATTGAACGCGAAAGATCGGGATTTATCTGAAATGTCCAAGAAAAACCTATCTTTGGAAGATCAACTTACTGCGATGAAGTCTGCTTTGAATGATAAAGATGTTTTTGCCAGGAATCTTCACGAGCAACTAGAGAGAATAACTTTTCAATTTCACAAACAACCTCGTGAGTTTTGGATGGCAGGCTACAATGAAGCCCTTTGTCACTTGGATGCTCGTCTTGAAAGTGCCAATAACGAAGGTTATAAACAAGGATGGTTGAACGCCCTGGGTGTGTTAAAGCTAGAGCAAGGCCATTTCTTATGGGATTATCATGCTCCTGGGCTACTAGACTTGCCTGTACCGCCTTATAAACTAGACATGGAGTGGATCCCAGCTCGTGCCATTCCTCGGAGCTTAATTTCAAAATACCTTGGCGACTATAGTCTTCATTCTCAGACTGAATTATCTCGTCCCGAGCATCTCTTGGATACACCTTCTGTGATGAACGTCAGAATGCTCAGAGATATTAATTTCATCAATTCTCCTCTTTGCCTGGAGGATCCTCCTGCTGGCGAGGAGCCTGTTTCAAAAGCTAAAGGAAAGAAACCAATAGAATAGGTTTTTCAATGTAACAGTTAGCACATATATGTAGCTTGTAATATATTTTGACCTTAATGAAAGAATTTCATTTTTTGTTTGCAAATCTTTATTGCTATTGTTCTGCGTTAAACACTAAGTATGTATCTGTTAAAAAGATAACAACATTGTTGTTCATCGACCAACTTAATAAAAAGTTGCAAGTATCAAGTTTACTCAATCACTTAATAATAAAGTAATGAGTATAAAATGTTCAAAATGTTTCCAATCAACCAAGGTTGTTAAATTGTGTTTGTCGACCAACTACAGTTGATGGGTTTTTATCCCCGACCAGCCATATTTGGTTCATCAAATGTTCATAAAGTGCGTCCGACCAACCAAGGTCAATAATTTATCCTCGTCGACCAACTACAATTAGTGGGTTTTGATCACCGACCAACTATATTTGGTTCAGTTTGGAATTTTTGTATTTTTGAAGAACTTTTGTAATAATCTTACCTCCCGACCAACATAAATTGGAATGTGAGAGCATATTTTCAAATCAAATAATATTGTTCTTCCCTCAACCGTAGTTGATTATTGAACTATCAGGTTCTTTCGAACTATCTTGTCCACAAGTTATCTTACCAACCTTAGTTGATCACGCTAGTGTACGCCTCCTAACAAAAGGAGTATATTTTTTGGTTCTTTCGAACTATCTGTCCACTAGTTATCTTACCAACCTTAGTTGATCACGCTAGTGTACGCCTCCTAACCAAAGGAGTATATTTTTTGGTTATTTCGAACTATCTGTCCACTAGTTATCTTACCAACCTTAGTTGATCACGCTAGTGTACGCAACCTAACCAAATGAGTATATTTTTTGGTTCTTTCGAACTATCTGTCCACTAGTTATCTTACCAACCTTAGTTGATCACGCTAGTGTACGCCTCCTAACCAAAGGAGTATATTTTTTGGTTCTTTCGAACTATCTGTCCACTAGTTATCTTACCAACCTTAGTTGATCACGCTAGTGTACGCCTCCTAACCAAAGGAGTATATTTTTTGGTTCTTTCGAACTATCTGTCCACTAGTTATCTTACCAACCTTAGTTGATCACGCTAGTGTACGCCTCCTAACCAAAGGAGTATATTTTTTGGTCTCGCCCTTTTACCAACCGGAGTTGGTCGTGGGTTTGAACTATCGTCTTCTTTTTGCTGTCGAGTAGCGTAGTGTACAACACTAGTATTCCCCGAAAAACTTTCAAACAAAGGAGAGGAAAATGGTGAAAACATCATCGTTTTATTCATATTGATGGAACCGTTGTACATTTTACATCATTGATAATACTTGCGAAGGTGTTCAGCATTCCAAGCATTCTTGAATTCATCTCCTTCTAAAGTTGCTATTCGGTAAGTTCCTGGTCGAACAACTTCTGTAACTCGGTAAGGCCCATGCCAGTTTGCCTCCAATTTATTGTGCTTCTGAATTACCTTCTTTAGCACGTAATCTCCTTTCTTTAAATCGCATTTCCTCACTCTTTTGTTGTAAAAAAGAGCTGTTCGTTGTTGATAAGCAGCATTCCTAATGGCTGTCTCTTCTCTGACCTCCTCGAGCATATCCAAATCCAGTCTTCTCATCAAGTCACTGAGAGGAGAATTGAAATTCAGTACTCTATGCGTTGGAAGACCCAACTCGGCAGGTATTACAGCCTCACTTCCAAATGCCAGCATATATGGTGATTCTCCAGTCGCTGCTCGGGGAGTTATTCGGTAAGCCCACAATACTGATTGTAGTTCATTAATCCAGTTAGCTTTAGCTTCACTTAGACTTTTCTTCAAACCATTTAACAATGTTCTATTCGTCACTTCAGTCTGTCCATTGCTTTGAGGATGGCCTGGTGTTGAATGAACCTTCAAAATGTTCGACTGATGACAATAGGCAACAAATTCCTCGTTATCAAATTGGGTTCTATGGTCTGTGATGAAGGCATGAGGGAGACCATATCGACAGATGATATTCTTCCAAACGAACTGGTATACCTTCTCGTACGTCATATCAATAAGCGGCTCAGCTTCTACCCACTTAGTAAAATAGTCCACTGCAACGACGAGGTACTTGAATCTTCCTCGGGTGATCGGCAGTGGTCCAACCAAATCAATTCCCCACATGGCAAACGGCCAAGGGGAAGTTATTGGTGTCAACAATGCTTGTGGAGTTCGTCGGATAGAGGAAAAACGTTGGCACTTGTCACATTTCTTAGCATAGGCTATACAATCAGCCCTCATCGTCGGCCAATAGTATCCTTGAGTCATTACCCTTTGTAAAAGTGTTCGACCTGCTACATGAGCTCCACAAGATCCTTCATGGATTTCTTCAATCAATTCTTTCACCTCGGAGGGATGTACACATCTCTGCAAACCTGCCATAATTCCTCGTCTATATAAAATACCATTAGTTAATACATACCGAGCAGCTTTATACTTCAATTTCTTTGCCGCGAGCTTGTCCTCTGGCAATTCTCCTTCTTCAATATATGCCCTGATGGGATCCATCCAAGATGATCCTAAATCAAGGGTAATAACATTCACCGTCAGGTTTTCATCTATGCTCCGACTTTCCAGTACTTCAATTGGTATTGTTCTTCGTAGCTCGGTCCGAGTAGCTGATGCTAGTCGGGCCAGTGCGTCTGTTTGTGCATTTTCTATTCTGGGTATTCTGATCAACTGAATGACATCAAATTCTGCCAACAATCCCATCACCTTTGCATGATACTTGACCATTAGTTCTCCTTTAACTGCATATGTTCCCATCATCTGATTCACAATCAATTGAGAATCACTGAATACCATCACTTGTTGCGCTTCCATAATCTTTGATAAATTAAGACCTGCTATCATGGCCTCATACTCAGCCTCATTATTGGAGGCTTTGAATTAGAATCGCAAAGCATATTCCATGCCAATCTCGTCTGGGGTGTTTAAAACAATTCCTGCCCCGCAACCTGCTGTGCAAAATGAGCCATCTACATATAATCTCCATATGGGCAACCCGTCTTCAAATTCCTTATCTGATAGAGTTCCTCGGTGAAATATTTGTTGCTTCTTTTCATCCTCCCCTGACACTTTTCGCTCCTCGTCGATTATCTCTTCTCGCTCTTTTACCAACTGGAGCTGGTCTGAGTTTGAAGTTGATGATCCTTCTACATCCACAAGTCCTTTTATCAACCGGAGTTGATCTGGATTTATGTCTGTTGATCCTGTAACATCCACAAGTTGGTCAGCGAGCAACTTTTGTTCCTCGGGGGTATCAGGATATGTAAACTCTGCTATAAAATCTGCTACAGCCTGCCCTTTCAATGATGATCTGGGTTCATACACAATATCATATTCACCGAGCTCTATTGCCCAGTACATCAGTCTTCCTGACTTTTCTGGCTTATGAAGGGCTTGCCTTAATGGCATGTCGGTATAAACGACGATGGTATGGGCCTGGAAATATGGACTCATTCTTCTACTTGCTTCAATTAATGCCAATGCCAATTTCTCCAGCTTTGGGTACCTGATTTCCGCACCTCGAAAAGCTTTACTTGTGTAATAGATTGGTTTCTGGACTCCATTCTCCAATCTGATCAATGCTGAACTAACTGCATTCTCTGATACTACCAGATACAAGTACAACTTCTCTCCTGTTATTGGCCTGGACAACAATGGAGGTGCTCCCAAATACTTTTTCAAGTCTTGAAAGGCCTTCTCACATTCATCAGTCCACTCAAAAGTTTTTCGAAGTGTTTTAAAGAATGGGAGGCATTTATCAGTTGCTCGGGACACAAATCTGTTGAGCGCTGCAACTCGTCCTGTAAGACTCTGCACTTCTTTCTTCGTCGTTGGGGATCGCAGCCCTAAAAGAGCTTTGATCTTTTCTGGATTTGCCTCAATTCCTCGTTGGTTGACGATGTATCCGAGGAACATTCCTTCTCGTACTCCAAAGGTGCACTTCGTCGGGTTGAGCTTCATTTGGTATTTATCTAGTTGATCAAAGGTCTGACCTAAGTCAACTAGATGATCAGCAGCTTTCTTGCTCTTTGTTAGCATATCGTCGACATAGACTTCCATGTTGCAACTGATTTGTTCGGCAAAAACCTTGTTCATCAGTCGCTGATATGTTGCACCTGCATTTTTTAAACCAAAAGGCATGACATTATAACAATAAGTTCCCCTTGGGGTAATAAAAGAAGTACTTTCCCTGTCTTCAGGTTTCATTTTGATCTGGTTGTAGCCAGAATATGCATCCATGAAGATGAGCAGCTCATGTCCCGAAGTAGCATCCACTAGCTGGTCTATTCTGGGCAATGAAAAATGATCTTTCGGGCATGCTTTGTTGAGATCAGTGAAATCAACACACATTCTCCAATTATTATTCTTCTTCTTTACCATCACCACATTTTCTAACCAGTCTGGATATTTCACATCTTCAATGAATTGGGCTTTCTGGAGCTTCTCGACCTCCTCTTGTATGGCCTGATTCTTCTCGGGACTAAACACTCTTCTTCTCTGCTTCACAGGCTTGATCTCCTTATTCACATTGAGTTCATGACATAAGAAGTTTGGATCTATTCCTGGCATGTCTTCGTGACTCCATGCAAAAGTGTTCTTCCTATTTCTCAAGAAAATTATCAACTCATGTTTTATTGAAGCATCCAACGACGAACCTATCTGGGTTACTCGTTCAGGGTGCTCCTCGTCCAGAATAACATTTTCTGTAGATTCTACCACCTGTCCTTTTACAAGTTGGGATTCATCCCTGGGATCAAGAGTTTCAATTTCTGTATCTTCCTCCACCTGGTAGGTAGTAGTCTTTTTCCTTGATTCTTCAAGCTCCTCTTGCTCGGCAGATGAATAATAGCATTCCCGAGCTATTTTTTGATCACCTTTCACAACTCCTACTCCGAAGTTTGTTGGGAATTTTAAGCATTGATGCACTGTAGATGGAACTGCTTCGAACTTCTTCAAACCAACTCTTCCCATGATGATATTGTAGGCTGACTGCACATTCTTGTCCATCACAAAGAAGCGTATTCTTTCTGTTCGACAAGCAGGCCAAGTTCCAATGAATATGTCCAACTTGATCGTCCCAAGTGGAAAAACTTTCTCGCCAGCAAAACCCAGAAGGGGTCTGTGATAAGGTTCCAATTGAGATAATTTCAAATTCAAGCTATCAAAGCATGAATAGTACATGATGTCTACCGAACTACCATTGTCCACCAACACCCTTGAAATCACCACATCTTTCATCCTCATTTTGATCACTAAAGGATCGTCGTGAGGGTAAAGAACACCTGCCAAATCGTTTTTTGAAAAACCAATAACTAGCTTCTCTTTATTTACCTTCCTCGGACGATCATCCTCGGCAAGATTTATTCGTTGAATATATGAGCAGGCTTGAGCCTCTCCGAGATAAGCCTTTCTTTCTGCAGTAAGGTCTCCCCCTCCAGCATCTCCTCCTGTAATAACATTACAATCAAATGACCCAAAACGTATGGAAAATACCTCTCGTTCAGGCTGCCTTGGCTTTTTTGGAAGATCGGGGTCTTCATCTGGATCATCTTCATGATCTCTTTTCTTTTTCTCCTCCGTCCGACGAGGAGATCTGGAACGATCTCTAGTTCTATCATCATTCTTCCTTTCACCTCTGCGATCTACATACTTTGACAACTTTCCTCTTCGGATGAGCGTTTCAATCTCGTTCTGAAGGGCTATGCAATTTTTGGTCGTATGGCCATGATCTTTATGGAATTCGCAATATTTGGCCCTATTCCTCAGGTCAGGATTGGTCCTCAGTTTATCTGGCCACTTGATTTCTTCGTTATTCTTGATTTCTTCCAAAACATGATTAATACCCATTTTCAATGGAGTATAATTATCGTATTTCTTCAGGACTTCCCATGACGTCCTATTATTCTTGGAGTGCTTGTCACCACCATTACCTTTTTGCTCTTTCTTCTTAGATTTGTCAATCTCCACCTTGGTTTCTTTATCCATATTCTTCTTCGCAGCCATAGCCTCCTCGGCATTCATGATTTTGGCTGCTTTTGCCATCAACTCCGACATAGTTTTAGGTGGATCTTTGGCCAAAGTGTAGTATAACTTGTTAGGCAGCAATCCACTCATCAAAGCAGTGATCGCTGTCTTTTCTTCGTAATCTATGACTTCCAACTTCTCGTTATTGAAACGAGTTATGTAATCTCTAGTACTCTCACCTGATTTTTGTCTAACACTTAATAAATGCGCTACTCGCTTTACGGGCTTTGCTCCAAAACAAAAATTGCCAATGAACAACTCGGCTAACTGAATAAAAGTCGAAATCTTACCCCGAGGAAGATTGTTGTACCATATCTGTGCAGATCCGGTAAGAGTTCCCGAGAATGCTCTACACCTCATCTCGTCGGGGACGGCATATATGTCGACAGCAGCTTGGTATTGTTCTATATGAAGAATAGGATCTATCTTTCCATTATACTTAGGGGTCACTACAGGTTCTTTGAATTTCGATGGTGTAGGAAAATTGACAATGGCCTGCACAAAAGGTGTCCCTTGAACAAAAGTTCTCTGTAAGGGATTCCTTTCTTTAGACATTTCTCCAAGTCTATCCTCCAATCGCTGAGTGGAACCTTTCCATGCTTCATTTCCTTCCTCGGGCCGCTTAGTCCGAGCAATTGATTGTTCTGACGTAGCTTCCTGAGATCTATCTCGACGAGTAGCTGGTCGTGATTGTGCTAATCCTTCTCTCAGACCTGATGGTGGTCGAAAGCTTCTCGATGGGGCTCTAGGTGGACTCATATTTCTCCTTGGTCCTAACCGACTGAAAGGAGACACCCTGCTTAATCTTTCCAGGGCGCTGGTTCTCTCCGGAGATAGAGTGATATGTTGATCTGTATCCATAGCCCGTATCGATGAAGTTCGCCCAGGTTGATAAGAAAAATCATTAGATTCTTCATTACGATATGACCCAGTACGCCTGGATCGCGATTGCCCACGATCACTCCTTTGCCTTGAATGGGTAGGTGCACCGCCGTGAAGAGTTTGAATGAGTTGCCTCATTATTTCTTGCATGGCGGTTTGTCCTTCAGCCAGATCTGGAGGTGGAGATGGATTTGGAGGGTTTCCAGCATTTCCAGCATTTCGATTACTGGATTCTGGATTATCTGCCATTGATGATAAATGATTTTTGGTGAAAAACGATAGCAACAGTCGTTTCCCACAGATGGCGCCAATCTGTTGATGTAAAAAATTAGATCGCTCTAATTATTCAATCATAGATAAATAAAATGAGACAAAGATTTTTAAAGTGGTTCAGCCTTATAAGAATGGCCTACGTCCACTGTTATGTTATTGCTGAGTGTTTGGGAATTCTCGATTACAAGTTCTATCAAGAAATTCCGGTCCCCTTGAATGAGGGTGATACAAGGTATTTATAGCCCTTAAGCTGTACATGAAAGGGTTGATACATTAAATGATGTACATATGAAAGGGTAATACATTTAATGCAGCGTGTGCGTCAAGATGATAAACATTCAATGAATGGTTGAACTGTCGATTATCTGGCAGTTTATGCTACGACCGAGATGCATCTCGGACCGCCTTAGTTCCTCGGAGCGCTAGAGTACCTCAGAGTGCTAGAGTATCTCGGAGTGCTGAAGCTCCTCGGTGTGCCCTCGTTGCTCGTAGGGAACATGAGTTGGTCGGGGAAATGAACTTCCTCGTTGTTATTGTGCCACGTAGATTGACAAATGTCTTCGTATTATTCGCCCACATCAGCATATTAATTTTGGTATCAACAGGGTGTTTCCACTAACCACCTAGCTCTGTCTCTGACCGTTTAGACTACGACCCGAATCCAGTAATAATTCCTTTATCTCTATCTAAGCTTTCACTTTCTTTCTCCAGAACTCTCTCAAGGTTGATAGAATCCTTGAAAAGTGTTCAATGGAATTTATTTATAGTGAGGGGTAAGAACCTATGGTTTTCTTAAATACGGATAATTTTCCTAAAATGTCCTTGACCTCGACCTTTTAGAAGGTCCAATACTTGATCTTTAAGTAAATCAATGCTAACTATCCATGTGGTGTGTTATCCTCAATAGAATTCTGCGGCCTCTATTGAGTCCTCGTCTTAAAAGTCTCCAAGGCTTCATCAAATCCTTCTAAGTCTGATGCCATGTTAGTGACCTGACATATCTTTTAAGTCAAACTTGACTCCTTCGCAGTGGTTTATACGAACTATTAAGGGTTTTCTTAAGGACTAGGTCTTGGATGTTAAAAGAAGTGTTTTGAAAAGATTAAAACCTAAACAACTGAAATGTAACATACAAAAAAAGTTGGTAAGGTATTGGGATAACTCAAATACCGATCAAAACGATCAATAATCACCCCTAGCTAAACACGAATAGTTTTAAAACATCTAATGCAAGAAATCAATGTGCCAATAAATATGTATACAATATGCTTAAAGCATATACTTGAGGCATTACTATAGTTTATATGAATATTTTTTTTGTATCACGATAAAATTTATTATTTGTGGATTGCATCCTTGTGAATATAAAAATTGGTGAATGAGCTTGCATGAATGTCAAAATCATAATATGCAGAACACATTGAAGCTTAAAGCCACATAGTCTCTTTCTCTCATAAAATTGGATGCACAATTGGCCATGTAGTTATTGCAATTAACTACTCCTTTTCTCTGAGTCCCTATTGAAGTAAAATATTCTATTTTTTTTAATTTGACATACTATAAATTATGAATACCATTGAAATGCAATATATGCACTTAAATCATTGTTCCTCCATAAATGTTATTGATATAAATAATTTTATAGTTTTAGCTACTAATAAGAATTTTAATTTGCAACGAAAGAAAGATAAATACCTTAAGAATTATAATGGGTCAATCGACGAATAATCCCTCAAATATTTTTTTATTAAACTTTTACTCCACGCCTTTTATTTTTGAAAAGTCACTCATCACATAAAAACACTCAAAACAAGGACACATACAAACCCATTTACCTCCCTCCCCTACTGTCGAAGCTCCGGCAGCCCTCGTCGGAGCTTCTGTGACCAGGCTGGAGCTCCTATGACCACCGCCGAAACTCTGACAGTCTCATCGGAGCTCTGTCTAGGGTCTGCCCGAGCTCCGACAGTGCGTGTGTGCGTGTGTGTGTGTGTGGGGGGGGGGGGGGGGATGGAGGGTTTGCCGCTAGCATGGACCTTTAAAAATAAGAGAATATTAAATAAATGAGTGTTTGAGGGATTAAATGGGTTAAATTAAAAATAAGTATCTTTTTTACAAAATACATATTTACTAGGTGTAAACCCGCACGATGTGCAACTATGATATTTTGATAGTCGATTCACACCTTAAAAAATCTTTAATTTCAAAAATTTCTAAAGTTTCAATTATTAAGGAACTTTTATAAATAAAATGTCCAATTAATAAAAAATTATTAATTTGGAGATTTTTGAAGAATAAAACATTAGAAAATACAATGTAGCACCTCATATAATTATCAATTAATTGTAAGTACATGTGCTGGATATTGCAATTATACGATGATATAAAAAATTACTTTATAACAGGAGAATAAAGACGTTTTTGTATTTTGCACAATGGTTAGATGAAATAAATCTAAATATAGGACATGTTAACTTAGCTCTTCCAGTGCAGCTCTTGTCCGTACATCCAATTGGACACAACCATTTGAAACCTTTGAAACCAATTGTTAACGATGACACCTAAATCCAGTTAAAAGGCTATTCTGCTCAGATTTAATAAGAGGTGTTCTCCACCGACATGGTATTCTTATTTTTTATCAGAAAATAAGAAGTTGAGATCGGGGATACTATATATTATTGATTACTCTGAGTGGGGGAATAAAAATCTAATGAACACAATTTTTTTTTTGATGTATAATAAAGTAGCCACAAAAGTAAGAACATGCAACATATTGGCATTTCAGATGGAATAATAACTATTTCTGGCATAACAAAATTCTAATCTTTAACTCGAAAAAGAAAAAGGACTAATTTAAAAAAAAGTATGTTGTTTGAAAACATACCTGTTCACTAATGCTATTTACGTTCCTAAAGTTCAATGTTTGTGGGGAACTATAGTTTTGAAAACATTATAAACCTTATTAGGATCATACAATGCATTGGATATATAATGACAATATATATAACATGTACTCTAAAACATTTACTTGGACTCAAAAAATTGGAGGACTAAATAACATTGGTCTTGTAAAAGTAAATGAGAATATGTCCATTTGAATGAAATTTCCTCTGCTGATATCTAACATTTGGGATTTTCCCATTTTAGCTAAACTACCAAAAAGAACCAGAGGTGTACCTAATTATGTGTACTTGTCTTTACTTAAAGGCCCTCTTTGGTGGCCTTCCTTTCATTGTTCATGTCATTTGTAATTAGTAAGACTTGTATTGTGCTGTCAAGATGATTCTTATACCTTGAGTTTTCACTTGAACGCTGAACTAATAATTCTTTAATGTTAAAAGTTGGAATCTACAAAGTTTTATTGCATTATGAAGAGTTATACTAAAAAAGTGAAACAATTGTTTTTCTAATTTTATTTTATTATTATGGGAATATCAACAGTTGTGTTAATAAGAAGGGGAGAGATATGATTGAAAAAAATAGTAGGGAAGTGAGAAGATTATATTTACTAGAACTGTATACAAACATGGAGTCTTAAATGTGCTTGTTTTCCAACTACCTTTGTGATAAACTGATCTTTACAAAAGTACAAAACGTTTTCTTCAAAAACAAAGACAATGATCAAATTGTTGGGCTTCATCCTTACCGAGACTTCCTGAAAGGTGGAGATGTATGGGAAAATTCGCAGTAGAAAATTGCTGAGCTTTTCAATCTCAAATTGTAAGAGAAGAAATGAGGGTTTGAAGAAATAAGAAGTCATGGTAATAAGAACACTCACTACAAGAAAAATGACATTTAGCGACTTATTAGTTTTGCGACGTATTTTATTTCTCGTTATAAATGTGTTTTTTACGAGGAATAATTAACTTTGTCGCAATAGTTATGATAAAGAATTTAATCATTTACGATGAATTAAATACATCGCAAAAAGAGTACCTATTGCGAGAAAATTATAAATTCATCGCAAAATATTTGGTACCAAAATTTGGCGCTTACTTTCCCACTTTTTATTTGACTTATTACGATGAATTGAATTTTTTCTCGTAAAAAAAACACCAAAATTATTTATTTCATCGCAAAAGACCCATATGAGCTTTAAAAAATTAATTAAGTAATTAACCCTAATTAACTCACTCACCTCACGTCACTCCCCTTCCTGTCCCCTCACGTCTCTCTTCCCAAGTTCCAATTTGCACCCGACTCTCTCCATCTCTCTCGCCCCTCTCTCCATCTCTGTTGCCTCTCTCTCTCGGCAATTTCTCCATCTCTCTCAAACGGATTCATCAGGTATTTCATCTTTTCCACACACACACACACACACACACACACACACACACACACATATATATATATATATATATATATATATATCCCCCGTATATATATATATATCCCCTATTACTCCCGTATATATATGTATCCCCCGTATATATATATCCCCTATTACTCCTACATATATATATCCCTTATTACTGTTTATATATATATACATATAAACAGTAATATATATATAATTGTATATTATATATAAATAGTAATTATATATATAAAGTATATTATATATATAAAATTACTGTTTATATATATATATATAACATTTACTATTAAGAAAAATGACTAACAAAAATGGTCGTATGAATGTCTTGACTTCAAATTTGACGAACTAATTAAAAAATCAAAAAACTATAATTAACATGAATGATAAAAAAATGCAATTCATATTGAATAAAAAATATCTAAATAAACAATAGAATATTGGCATTTGTTAGAGCATTAAAAAAATTCCCAGGAATCTCAATGAATGATGGTGATGGGATTCAAGTAAAGGCATTAAAAAAATTGTTCATCTTTGCCAACAATCACATATCTCTTCATAAAGAATCAAGGATAAACAATAAAAATGATTATTTGTAGCTGATTTCAAATACAATGCCCGCGTTGTATGTATATTATTTTATTATTATCATGGTTTCATATATCTTGTAAGTATCATACTAACGTGTCTTTTGCTCAGGTGAATCGAAGGTTTTAATATGAAGAAAGAAAATACGTTTTGCATCGGTACGTTTTTTAATTCCATGATTTAGTGATTTTATTTAAAGTCTATGAATAACATGTCATGATACTTGTTTATTTAGTGAATGAAAATTTGTGTTTGATATAAACAAGAAGTTGAATATGAGTAATAGTTGGATGTTCTTGCCCAATAGGTTATCAAAAGAGTACAAGGATGGTGTTAAGTCGTTTATTGAGGTTAAAAAAAATAGCTTAGATGGAAATAATACTTCCAGATGTCCATGTCGAGATTGTCAGGAAATATATATTCATGATTTACTTATCGTTGAAAAACATTTGTTGGTACGTGGCATCCCCTACAGTTTTGCAGTTCGTCATAATTTGAATGCACAAGCATCAGAAAGTTTGGAAAATGAAGAGGAAGAGGATGATTTATTTGGAATATTAAATGATGCATTTGACCCAAACATCTTCCCAGAGCAAGCTGAAAATGAGCATGAGCCGAGCAATGTAGAAAGGGATCCTTCTCGATTTAACGACTTACTTGGTGACCTTGAAGAAGAGCTCTATCCAGGTCGTAAGAATTTCACTTTATTCCAATTCCTTGTAAAGTTGATGCATGTGAAAGTTCTTAATGGTTGGAGTAATAATCATTTGACATGTTGGTCCAACTGTTAAAAGATGCATTTCCTGAGGCAAGTATTCCGACCTCTCATTATAATGCGAAGAAAAGGTTGCGGGATTTGGGATTAGGTTATGAAAAAATTGATGCATGCAAATACGATTGTGCATTATTCTAGAAGGAGCATCAAAATGCTGATAAATGTTCAGTATGCAATGAACCGAGATTCAAGTATAATGATAAAAAGGGGAAAAATGTCCCTCATAAGATATTGCATTATTTTCCACTAAAACCGAGGCCGCAGATGTTGTTTATGTCAAGACATACCGCTGTTGACATGTGGTGGCACAAGGAGAAACGCGTCGATAGTGAGGGTGTCTTGAGGCATCCCGCTGATGCCTTGGCATGGAAAGATTTTGATCATCAATACCCTTGGTTTGCACAAGACCCTCGTAATGTTAGGTTCGGACTTTCCTCAGACGGTTTTAATCCGTTTGGAAACATGAGCAACTCATATAGCATGTGGCCTGTAATACTTATCGTATACAATATGCAATTGTGGAAGTGTATGAAGGAACCATTTTTTATGATGATATTGTTGATTCCTGGCCCCCACGCACCCGGACAAGATATGGATGTCTACTTAAGACCTCTTATTGATGAGTTGAAAGAGTTATGGAATGTTGGTGTGGAAACTTGGGATGCGTACAGTAAAACATATTTTCGTTTGCATGCATTTGTATTGTGGACTATAAAGGATTTCTCCGCATACGGTACATATCTAGTTGGAGCACAAAAGGATATAAAGCATGCCCAGTATGTAACGAGGATACGCCGTCACAACGTATAAGAAATAAGATATATTATATGGGTCATCGATGATATTTTCCTCAAAATCATTCGTGGAGAAAAAGTAGACTATATAATGGGAAGCAAGAAATGGGAGTTGCGCCGAGGAAGTTTTTCGGGGATGATATCTTAGAGCAATTGAGTCGGGTGAAAATATTAAAACCTGGTAAAAATCCAAACAATAAGGATAGGAAGAGAAAGCGTACCACTGAGGAATTAAATTGGACAAAGAAAAGTATTTTCTTTGAGTTGGAGTACTGGGCAAAGTTGAAGTTACGACATAATCTCAATGTCATGCATATTGAAAAGAATATATGTGATAGTGTGCTTGGAACATTCTTGAATATTGAAGGTAAAAATAAAGATACAGATAAAGAGAGATTAGATTTAGCTGACATGAACATAAGAAGGGAGTTGCACATGAAAGAGAACTGTAACAAATGGTTGAAACCGCGTGCATCGTATACATTATTGCCAGATGAGAAAAAGGAGTTTTGCACATTTTTGAAATCTTTTAAATTTCTTGATGGATATGCATGCAACATATCAATAAATGTGAGTATAAAGGACGGTAAGATATCGGGATTAAAAGGTCACGATTGTCATGTTATGTTGCAACGACTTCTTCCTGTTGGAATACGTCGGTACTTGCCCAAAGATATTTGTGTGACTTTGGTTGAATTATCCAAATTTTTTCAACAATTATGTGCCAAGATGTTGCTTGTAAAGGACCTAGAGAAATTAGAAGAAGAAATTGTTCTTATACTGTGTAAACTCGAAAGGATCTTTCCTCCAGCTTTCTTTGATGTTATGATCCATTTGGCCGTGCATTTACCACGTGAGGCTATTCTTGGTGGACCAGTGAATTCCCGATGGATGTTTCCATTTGAGAGGTACTTTGTAATTATATTAGTTTATATTTTCAATTTGAGTGATACTTTCTTTCATTTTATCCATTTGACATTCTTTTATTTTAATAGAAATCTAGGGACGTTAAAGGGTAATGTCAACAATAAGGTTCGACCCGAAGGCTCCATCGCAGAGTCATACAACGTTAAAGAGTCATTAACATTTTATTCAATGTACCTTCACGGGATAGAAACCAAATTTAATCGAGAAGATCGTAATAATGATGCATTATCAGAGCAACACAAAGGATCACTATATATTTTCTCTCAGCTTGTTCGACCGTTCGGTGGAAGACAACTCATAATGTTACCACATGGAGATATAGACAAGATTTCCTGGTACATCTTAAACAACTGCACTGAGATAAAATCATATAGAGAGTAAGTATCATGTTACTATATCATAAGCTAATTATATTTTCATTATTGTTTTCAAAAATAAAAATGCTCGACTTTGAATATGTAGCGAACATATGGCACTATTAGATAGGGAATCTCGGGAAAACTTATATAAAAGGCATAATTTTCAAAGTGGTTTAAAAGTCACGTAAGTACATATAGCTTGATAGTTTATTATGATGATGTAATTGATAATTAACCATTATAGAATTTGATGATTGATAATAACTTTAAGTTTTTATCTATAATAGATAAAGAATTTGCTTCATAAAGGATCTCCTGAGGCTACGGATGAAATTTATTCATTGCCATGTGGTTCTGATGTTCGTGTGATTACATATACTGGGTGCATTGTTAATGGGGTATGATTCCATACAAAAGATCGTGATGATCGTCGTACAACTCAAAACAGTGGGATAGTTGTACCAGGGGAGCATGAAGATGAAGTTATCAATTTTTATGGACGGTTATGTAACGTTATTGTATTAAACTACATAATGGGGTATCACACTGTTATATTTCAATGTGAGTGGTATGATACTAATCTAAAGAAGAAGAGACTACAAGTGGATAATCACCTTACTGCTATTAATGTAAGTAATACATGGTACGAGAATGATCCTTTTGTGCTAGCAACACAAGTGTCTCAAGTGTTTTACTTAGATGATTTCAAGTTCAGACCCAATTGGAAAGTCGTACAGAAATTGCAACACAGACATATTTGGGATGTCCTAAAAGAAGATAATGTAAACAATAATGTTGATAGTACAACTGACGACGCATACCAAGAGGAGTATTCTTCTGATATTCGGTGTCATATTGAAGAGGCAAATCTCGACGCAATACAATTGGTTAGACCAAATGATGGCACTGATGATATAATTATGACATCTACTTTGCTTGATAATGATGATATTTTATTTGATGATGACATTAGAGATAAAGATGACACGTTAGAAGAATATTGCAGTGATGGTCAAGAAAGTCAAACGAGCACCGATGATGACAGTGATTGATAGAAGACCCGTAGTGTTTGTTTTGAAAAAATAATGTTGTTAATAACAGTAGTTAGATGTTGGTTGACATAATAAAATTGATTGCAGTCTCTTTCATTTGCTTCCATTTTGCATATGCTTTGCTATCTCTGTTTACTTTGTTGGTAGTTAATTGAACCACCTGTGTTTAGTAAAGGATACACTTTCACTTGTTTATTTGCATTTCGAAAGTTTTGAGCTGTGCCTTACGTATGTGGTTTGCTAAATTCATGAAATATGCACACACATATGTGAATAACTTTTTCATGATTTTATTTGAAATTCAGATTACGAGATGAAATATACACACAAAGTGAACAACTGGTCTAAGTTACCTGTTATGCTCTGCTTTTAACAGTTACATTCTATGAGGAGAATGGATAAAATATTATTTTTAATATTTATTTTTGTGTTAAAATGTTACTTGCTAGAACTTTGTTGCAGTAAATTATCATGGCACCTGGTATAGCGAGAGGACGCATTTATAGGGAAATCAATCACTCTAGGGCACCGTCAACTGATGAAAATGGTATTGCTACCTAATATATTTATTATGCGCTCGTTTTTTTATTATATCAATCGTTTTGCGTATGTAATATATTGTGTTTTTTCAGTAACCACTGCCCCAAAGAGAGTTCGTGGAATTTCTCGAAACTTGGCTGCTGAAAAAATATTTGCACCAACTAAGACCAAGATTCGTGTGGACTTTGAACATGGTAGACCCTCCGGGATTAATCGCAAGGCATTTGTTGCTGAGATTGGTGTTGTAGTGCGGAGCTATGCGCCTCTACATGCAGATAATTGGTCTGAGATAACTGATGACGAGAGGGATGAATTAGTTAATAGGCTACTGGTATGTTCCCTCAGTGTTTAATATTATTTTATTTTAAATAGTCTTAATTTTTCAACTTTTGAAACCCACAATTATGCATTCTCTTTCCCCATTGATTCACACTTCATGGATGCATCACATCACACCACAATAAGCACATGACTAATAGTTTTGAAATGGGGATATTGATTGGGATTGCTTTGCTTATGAATAAGCACTATAGAGGTGCTTGACCAACTGGTGGGAGTAGATGCACCAACAAAAAAGTGGGGAATAGATGCACTTACAGATAAATATTCTTGAGAATGAGAAGAAATTGCATTTTTGAGTCGGTAAATTCTTGAACCACAATGAAGAAAATAAGGGCTTGATTGATTTTCCGTAGAGTCAAGATTAGCTCGCTTGGGAGATGAATTTAAATGACTTAGGTCCTCTCACCACACTCGAATTAACATTAAGAAAGAGAGGGACGTGATCATAATATGTTCTTTGAAGTGTGGAAACTGAAATAAAATCCCAAAAATCAATCAAACTTTGAGTACATAGAGCTCTGTTCAATCTTGAAATTTTTTGTCTCCAGTGCATGTAAAGAATTTCCCCACACTTTCCAATTGAACCAAGATGTTATTCTGAATGAAGCTGGGAAAATCTTGACAGGCATAATGATTAGCGAAAGACGTTCTTCTATGCTCATGAGCTTCAAAAATTAAGTTGAAGTCCTATATACATAAATAAGGGAAATTGATTAATTGCATACATTGAAAGTTTCCCAAGGGGTCCTTATTTTCACATAGGTTATACTAGCATAAAATAAAAAATTCTAAAAATGGAGGACTGATGTTGGATATTTGAGTTACGTCGAGGCTTTTAGTTTCTTCATTTCTTCTTATTTATATTTTTCCTTTTGCTTAATCTTTTTCTTTTGCCTTTTCAAATTTTCCGTTCTGATTGTTTACTTATATATATATATAAATTGTAGACGTTGATCGAGAAAAACTGGCTGAGTCGAATGGAAAATTTGCTCAGTACCTGTGCAAGATCTTAGATGTATATTTTTCTTATCATCGTGAATCATATAACACAAAAGGTTTGTGTAATGAAAATTAGTTGGTTGGACATAATGTTTTAGTTAATTTGACTCTGCCCCTAAGATCATTGCATAATTAGCCTTTGCACCACTCCCCCGGGTTCATATTCGTTACGAGGTAGGGAGTAAGTACAATTAACACATACAAAGTACTGTATCGAGTCCAATGGCATATTTGTGTTGGGTATTTGTTATGTTTTGCAGCTGCTTGTGCAGAAGATCGATGGTGAGGTTAAGGTTAGGGAGAAGCAAGAGTATGGGAGGATGGTTATTGAGGTTAAAAAGGCTTGTGGGTTGTTTGGACCCAAAAGGGTTGGGGATAGTCAGGTTGTTTGGATGAGCCACGGAGACGAGGCCTTCAAATTTCCTGATGGGTTTCAAGTGGTTGCCCGAAGTCAGCAGGAATCTGCAGCGGCCGTGGAGAATCCTGCAAGGAGGTTTACAGGCTTCAGTATCACCCGGAGTTAACACAGTCACCGGAAGGGATGAAAACACTCTGGTATTTACTCTTTGAAGTTTGTGGAGTCGCTGGTGGCTGGAAGATGGAGAATTTGTAGAGCTAAATTCTAGAAGGATTATAGGCAATTGGGAGATCATGCATCCCTCAAAGTATATATCATATATGTTTTTAAATTGGGCTTTTAGAAAAAAATAAGTCAGATCTTTTGGTTTGGACTATAGACACAGATGGACTTTTCCCTATTAAATCAACTTGGAACATTATCGGGCAGTCTTATGTGACTACTTAGACAAACACTTTTGTATGGAAAAAACTCATTCCAAACCAAAATATCCTTTTTCTCACAAATAATCTTACAAGTTTGTCTGTAAGTGGAAGTTTCTATTAATAAATGAGGGATTCGTGGCCCTTCAAATGTAGTTGTTGTGTGAAGAATAAGATTGAGTGAGTGGATCACTTATTTATGGCATGGTTGTGCCTGAAGATCATGTACTTTGTACTTTGTCTGGCAGTGTGGATTTTGCAGTTGCAGCCACTCTTGTTCATAAGGCATTTGGAGATAGGCTTCACTATGTTTTTGGGTGATGTCACAGAAGGAAATGCCTTGGATATCCTTTGCCAGGTGGATGAGATATTCATTCAGTCAATCAAGGAAGCTGGGATTTATGATTCGATATGGCAGACTTTTGCTGTGTTTTTGCCAATAAAATCAGTTGGGGTTCAAGGAGATGAAAGTGCACATTCTCACGTGGTTGCTCTTAGAGCTGTCACAAGTCAAGATGGAATGACGACAAATTGGTTTAATTTTGAACACATGTTCCTCGACGATGTGGCGAGAAAAATATGCAATAGTGTTCGTGGTGTTAATCGAGTTGTTCAAGACATTACATCAAAGCCTTCATCAACAATTGAGTGGGAATGATTCTTTTTTTTTTCTATTTTTCATCAGGGCTAGTACTCAGGCTTATTGAAAATGGAGTAATGTTCTATTATTTAGTTCATCTTCCAATTATGTTAAATACAGCAAGTCTGGGAAGGACAGTGAGTCATGGGAAAACTTACATTTTTGAGATTTATATGAGCATAGGAGCATGTATGGGTTTGGTGATGTCCCACGTGGCTTTTAGTTTCTCCATTTTTTCTTATTTATATTTTTCCTTTTGCTTAATCTTTTTCTTTTGCCTTTTTTAGATCACTTGGACTCCTCCTTTTGTAGCTCAATATCCTCCCAATTTTGTTTATTGCTCCTTTATTCAAATCACTGTGTTGAGGGTGGATTCATGGAAGGATCCCTAAGCGATCGTGACCTCTGAAGGACAGGTCTCTCATTTGTGACCTCTCTGCCAATATTGGGCTCTGCTTATGCATATGGTTCTTCAATGAATTAGGATGGATCTCATTTTTTCATTTATCCCACGCTGTGTGTCTATATTAACATATTTGTATATACCAATTTTGCAGAAAAAATTTGATATAGACATGTCAAACCGGGTTGTTTCAAGATATGTATTTAATAGAATGTCCTCTCGATATAATGATCATTGCTACCGTCTTAAGAAGCATTTCAAGAAGTTCAATTTGGAAGAGGTGCAGAATCACCCACATCGAAAGATTTCTTCAAAAAAAGATTGGGATTTTCTATGCACACTTTGGAGAGTCCGAAATTATGGTATATGACAAATATATTTGACTTAGTTTTGTTTTACATTTTTATTCCATTAAAAGTGTCTTAAAAGGACATATGTTGTACTATTTCAAACTCGTTCACGCAAATGTGTTGAAAGTCGCAAAAAGTTTGATTTAATCATCGTGGTGGATCAAAATCATTTGTGCAACACGCATATGAGGAGGTAATGTGGTAGTTCATTGCTCTGGATCAGTGGTGGGTTCAAAATATAATTTTGTAGTTGTGATGTTATTGTATTCCACCGAGTTTGGTTACAAAATTATCTTTTATTATTTTAAAAATGTGATTTTACTTATTTTTTTTCCATTGTAAGGCCTTGGACCATTTTTTATGAATGGAAAATATTTTTATCTTTTGGATAATATTTTTTTATATAACTGTTATATGGGTTTTCTTGCTTATTTTTTATTGCAGGATGATGGTAAGATAAAAGAGACACCAAAGGGGCGTATTGATCTTTTTCATGACACACATTACAACAGTGATAGAGGGTGGATCAACACAGAGGTTGAAACTGCCTATGTAAGTATATTTATTTATTATTTCATATATTTATGACTTTAGTTTCCATAGAACATTTCTAGCACCATCTTATTTTTTTTTTATAACATTGGGTACTATTACTTATTAGACTTATATATTGTTAATATTTAGCCTAAGCGTTGAACATATATAGGAAGAAGCCTAAAATGAATTTGCTTATAAGCATACTTAAAATGACAAATATTTAGACTGTTGATAAATTAAGACTTTAAAGGATGAGGAAGTGGGTAAAAAAATTGTTTGAACAATACTAAGTTTAACTGCAAATTCCTTTTGTCATCTTGCCATAAAGTATACAGTACTTTGTATGTGTTAATTTATTCTTCCAGTTCAGAGTTTGTAGGTGACCTATGATAGATGTGTATGGGAGATTTTTTTTCTTTTTATAATTTTGGAGTTTGTTAGTGACTATATTAAATATATGTTGAATATTCATAAAAATATTATTACTTTTCTAAAAAACATACAACGCATTGTTCAATTAGGTTTATAGTTTCCATTTTTGTAGTTTTGTATCAACGTGCTAAAAGTCTACTAAAGTTATAATATTGTGAGATTTTTATCCATCTTTATTAAAATCTGTTAAACATTTTAACTTTCAAATGCAAGTGTATATCGTTTTACCAAATGTAGATTTATTAGTCCGCTATTACTTTATTCTTTCATTATAATAAGTTTTTCTTTCGTAGAATACAATTGTTGAATTGCACCATAGCAATCCAGAAATGACAGAGGCACAAGTCTGTGAGCAAGTCCTTGGAAAGAGATCGGGGTATGTTATAGGATTTGGTTTTGGCCCCCGACCCGATACATTAGGATCAAGGTATAGGAAAAATAATAATGCGGAGAATGATGCTCTAAAATCTGAAGTATCTCTCTTGAATGACACTGTGGAGAGTCAGGGTGCAATGATTAAGAAGTTTATGGCTTTTCAGGCATGGACGGAGGCTCATATTGGCCCAATAGATGGATCTTCTTAGATTAAGAATTTTTTCCCCTTAAAGAAGCTCTTTTAGTTTTTGTTAGTTTACTTTTGTGTTATCAAGTAGACCAAGATTTTACTTTAATTAGAGTTGAATATTTTCTCTCTTTTAATATGCTTTCATTTACTAACATGATTTGGCATAGAGATAAATTGATTGTTATTGTTATTTTATGATAAATCCATTAACTACATTTATTTATTAAATTAATTTTAACATATACATGATCTTCCACGTTGAAGTAATCATAATTTTAATTTAATTTTCGTTTACGGCGACGTAATTTGAATACAATTTATGAATAAAATGTACTTTTAGCGACTGATAAGTTCGTCCTAATGAGTGATGAATCAAATTCATCGCTATCTCATCAAAAGAACCAACTTTAGCGATGAATAAATTACAAATAGCGATGAATATATTTGTCAAAAAAGGTCAAATTAAGTGATTGAAATGATTTAGCGACGATTTTTATATATTTATAACGATGAATTGGCATGTTGCAAAATATCATTTGTGACGAATGAATCCGTCGTACAAAATCAGTATTGTGCGATGAATCCTCTTCATCGCTATCTCATCAAAAGAACCAACTTTAGCGATGAATAAATTACAAATAGCGACGAATAAATTTGTCGAAAAATGTCAAATTAAGTGATTGAAATGATTTAGCGACGATTTTCATATATTTATAACGATGAATTGACACGTCGCAAAATATCATTTGCGACAAATGAATTCGTCGTAAAAAATCAGCATTGTGCGATGAATCCTCTTCATCGCAAAAAATATTGTGCGATGAATCATATTCATCGCTATCTCATTAAAAGAACCAGCTTTGGCGATGAATAAATTACAAATAGCGACGAATAAATTTGTCGAAAAAGGTCAAATTAAGTGATTGAAATGATTTAGCGACGATTTTCATATATTTATAATGATGAATTGACACGTCGCAAAATATCATTTGCGATGCAACTGCATTTCATTGTAATAGAACTGTAGCGACCAACTTTTTGCGACGACAATTACGACGAATGCAGTGCGTTGCGAAAAGACATTTGCGACGAACTACAAGCAAAGGCGACGCATTTAATACATCGCAAAACACTATCTTCCTTGCAGTGACTTATGGTTCGCTAGAAATAAAGAATCAGGTTATTAAATGAATGTGAAGTGCTGAAAGGATGGATGACAGAGTGCAAGGAGAGTCTCAAAAACGAGTTAGCCACGTGGACACACTGTATGTAAATAAATTAATCGCTTGTAGAGCATTTTATAGTATATTATAGATCATAGATATTGGAAATTATACATTAATTAATTACTTTTACTTTTTTATTTTATTTAAAGAATATGGTGGGGGTTGGAAAAGGTGGAGATGTGAATGTTTAGCTACTTAGGAAGAAAAAAAGGCAGCACCCGGAAGAAGAGGCAACAAAACCCTTATCCAATGGCACTTCAAAAGTGATAGACCAAGCCACTTCATGTTTGACCTATGAGAGAGATGTTTAAGGCGGCTAAAGACATATGCTCACCAATTTTGTCAACCATACCTTATGTTTGCTACAAATAATATGGCCATGAAATGTCATTATAGTAACACAAAAGTTCCATCACTAACATTAGGGTCCCACTAAACCGACTATAATTCCACTTTACAATAAAAGGTTGTAATTAGGGTTCAAACAAGGTTCAACATTTATTGGAGGGTCATTCTCTTTTGAAGTCTATATCACTTGAAGAGAAAGTTGTACACGGAAGCATCACCTATTAAGTCCAAACAATTTGCAATATCCCATTTCTTTTGTTTTCTCCTCTTTGAACAAATATTATTCGAAACTATGCGACCACGTGAGAACACAATTTGAATAGAGAAAATTGAATTTTCACTTCAAAGTAGGGACGTCAATTTCATTTGACTTCTTTTATTGAGAAAATAGCATTTTCACTTTAAAGGAGGGATGTCAATTTCACTTGGCTTGTTTTATTAGTTTTTCGTCACGTTTTTAATTAGTGTGGGTTTAAAAATGATTTTTCGAATTTAAGGTGGGTTTAGATTCAAAAAATCTGATCCATTCGGGATAGGAAATTAAGCGTTGAATAACTTGCACTACTTCGACTACACATATTTAACAATCCTCGTGTGTGTGTGGGGGGGTATATAAACAAAAAATATCTTTAGACGAACATTTAAGTTTTATTTTTTCCATTGCTAATCATATAAGTTTGTAATCATGGTAGGGTACTTATGCATTATTTTAAATATGTAAAAAAAAAAAAAAAAAAAATTATCCACCCTGGCGTCCAGTGGTAAGGATGGGCTTCACTCTGACCATAGGTCATGAGTTCGATCCCTCCCCACGGATACCTACCCTTGTTGGAGAGCTTCCTCAGGGCTGTGTGGTTAGGCGCACGGTCGTGGGTTCGATCCCCCGCAGGGTTTACCAGTATTTAAGCGGGGCTCGTGTGTGAGGTGGACATGCACAGTGCCTCCCCTGTTTAGCTTGCACGAGGGAGTCCAAATGGCTCGTTCGTGTGGAGGTTCAGGGTTATCAAAAAAAAAATATGTAAAAAATTAAACTCATTAAACTTCAAATGTTTAATAAGTGGTTCAGGTTATAAATATTATTTCGGGGAAGATTCAAGTTGTAGAAATAAAAACCATTTCAGGTTCGAGACGAATCAGGTTTGCTATTTTTCTTAACGGGTTAAGCTAGGTTTTTATTTCTAAAAACCGCCCATTGTCATTCCTACTTTAAATTGTTCGGTAAAACTGACATCCGAATTCAACAAATACTTGAGGAACTCAGCTACAATCGATCGTCGAGAGACACTTGAAGCAAACGAGTGATTTTTTCAATTCAACTTCCTCAATAGTGCTCCGAAGTTCATTAGAGTATTTTCATCGCTTTCTTTTGCCAAGTAAAATAAAAATGCATTTTAACTAAGTGTTAACGTGTAAAATAAATAATATTTGAAACGTTCAGCCAATATCAATGGTGAATTGACCCTGGAAGTGCCACTCAAAGCTCACGTATGTCACCAAAAATAAATATAAAAAATAAAGATTTTTTTTTTGGGCTTTTTGTCACACACATATATATATATAGTCAACATGTATAATGATTTTCCCATATTATAAAATATGCATGCACATCTTGAAATGTTCTCACCACATATTTTAGGAAATAGTGTATTAATTTCATATTCCTTGCTGTTCAGTTCAAAGAAGAATTCCACTTTATGTATTATTCTAGTGCACATAGTCTACTATAGTTTGCTAGAGGGATGGAAACTTCATGGAAAAAGGGTTCTATTTCCCCCCTTTCATTTTTTTTAGCTTTTCTTTTCTCTGTTTCTTTTGTCCCTACCTTGAGTGTGTTTGTGATTGGGGTGGAAGTTTTGGTCTAAGATTCAAACTAAGAAACATGATGGCATATGGGTCCCATAGATACCACTATACCGAAAGCACATATGATTTAAATCGATTTCTTATTTGATTCTATTCTCGTATAAATATTTGATTAATTAATAATGACTTTTAACAAACCAAACGCAGATGCTTTCACAATTAGTCTATGTTTTAGTAAAAGTTATATTTGCTTTAGCAATGTTCTTGTTAAGTTACATTTTCATATATTCGTTGATCCATTTTTAATCTTTTTAGAATACTCAACTTTTAAAAAGAATATTGACTTAATGGTTTTTCACATAGAGTTGAATTATCTAAATTCCCATATCTATAACTTAAGTTTCTCCTTGTTATTTAAGTAGGAATATAGAGTAAGGGTTAAAAAAAATGGTCTATGTTTGAAGAGGAGTTTACCTTGCCTTTCCATGCATTTTAAGATTTTCACTTATATTTTCAGTAACGTTCAAAATTTTATTGTATTTAAACGAATTTTGTTCTGGTGGATTACATTAGCTTCTTTTTAGTAACCAAAAGTTTAAGGCATAGCTATTTCTACTTTAGTACGTTTACAATTGTTATTGAAAAAACGTCTTAAAAAATCTTCACAAGGCGTCACAAACAATAATTTTAAAGTATAAAATTGAAGTCACTATGAGAAAAAGTTTGGGATAAGATATTTTCCTTCTAGCAAATACGTGTATACGTTTTGAAAGTTTTGTTCCGAGAAGTTCAATTCATGGCGATAGAGGCCTATTTGGGTTGAATGAGTAACACAAACATGGTTTAGAGAAGTTTTGTTGGGTTGTTTGTTGCTAGAATTGCATATTAGCACCTTAACGGATGATATCATGTATCTTTCATAGTTGAAACCTTTGTATGTTAATTTCAATTATATTGTTGACACCAAACTCAAATTTAAAGCTTTTATGAAGATTTAGAGTGACACTCTAGGTGTTTGGTTGATTGTTCAAATGATTTTCAACCTTTGTGAGAGTGTGCCTCTCGACGGTAGCTACCCATATAAATATTAGTTCACCTAATTCAAGAAAAAAGTTATTTAATTTATTATTACAAATGGGTTTAACAATACAAAAGACTATGTGGTAAAGTATTTTATTAAACTTTTGAATCTCTCGAGTTTTATCTTTTCAATTAAGACAATGATTTTAAAAGATGCAAAAAGAGTAAAAGAAGCACAACAACGGATGTACGAGGGAAAACCCCACAAACGGAAAAACATCTCGAGCCGATAGGAACGACAAAAGCACTACGGTAGAGTTTTACAATTAGAAGAAGTCGAATTTTAATCTCATGGCGCTACAACTGACTAGACACTCTTTCCTACTATATTCTTCGTAGAGAGTGCTAACAAATGGAGTATGCTGCAACCGATTTTGGTCGGTAACCAGTATCTTCGAATCCTCCAAGCAAATCTTTCTTCTTCAAAGTAGAAGCAACTTTCTTTATTTAAAGTTTAAAGAACAACTTTGTTATGGGAGAGAACCTTTAAGCAACAAAATTGCTACACCTAGGATTTTTGAGGGAATCCTATGGATATGTGTTGTGGGGTATTTACAAAGGGTGTGGTGCTTTAAATATAAAAAATGAGTTTATTTTAAGACAAGGAAGAGAAAATATTTACTCATCAATAAAGACTGGATTTGAATGCAAGATGAGTGAAAATACCTCTATTGGAAATATTAGCTTATAAGAACTCAAAGAAAAGGAGTGAAAAAATATGCTCTCAAATCTATCAAATGTCTTAATCAACAAAAATATTTTTCAAACCTCTCACTTTTGGTTTGTAAGAGAAGACACCACCTTTACTTATAACCTTTTGATTTTGAAAATATTTTAAGGACCAAATACTATTTATCACTCTCCTAAGGTATTAAATAGCCACATCAAGGTCTTAGTCACCTAAAAATTTATCCTTAACACATAAACCAAGAAGATCTTAAAGAAAAATCTTATGCAAAAGTAACTTTAGGCACTGTAAGATGCGTGTCGCTGCAAGGTCACTATAGTGGGCTATTACATCACTGCAAGGAACCTGAAGTGATATATGTCATGCATTTGTTCAAATTTTTGTATGGGAACACAAACAACCAGTGAGATAGTGTCGATACAGGGAGGAGATCATCGTTGGGAGGGAATTCTGGCGGAGAAAGTGGTGCCTTTGGTTAGATATTTTGAAATATGAATAAAAAAGTGACAGCGATAAGTTTCGATGTAACGAGGCAAGCTGTCGCTGCGAGGAAGGCCGCACATGTGTCCAAATTTTTTTTTTCTAGTTTGCCTTAGAAGATTTTCAAAATAATTTTGATGAAAACTCCAAGTGTGTTTGTTTTTCGCATGAGCATCCATACTTATAATACACAAAGATAAACAATTATTTGTAAAATAGATTTGTCTATATGAAACGAATATTTACATGTGTATTTGACAAGATTTGAAAACTAGGGTTAATTATTTTTTTTTCCATTTATAAAAACTGATTAACTAAGGTGATTCTAAGTCTGTTAAGTCTTATACCTTTTTCTAAGTAGTGTACTTAGGGTTCGATATTGTGTGAATCCAGTTTCTTGATTAAGATTTTTGATCACCTATTGGTAGAAGACTCAAACATGTTTTTGTTAAGGAATTTAGACAATCTCCCCCTTTGTCTAATTCCGAGACAAAACATAAAAAGAAAAAATTACAAGAAAATAACAAAAATTCTACCTTTTTATGACTCTCCTGACTAAGGGCAAATACAAAATGAAATTACATTTATTTGAAGTAACTAATAAGTATAAGAGACACAATCCATATTCAAGAAGCTCTTGTTCAAACTTTCCTGTCACACCTTAGAAAACTCATTAAGGAAATAATGTGAAGAAATATGACAAGGAAATATGATAAGGAAATATGAAAATGTGAATATAATATTATCAATATGAACATCATATCTATCTAAAACAACTCCCCCTCAATATAAAATTTCTCTCAACAAACATGATATATCAATAAATAACTCTAAGTAACCTAGTATGCCAATATAACTATAATATCCTATCCACAAACTTCTCCCCCTTTTTATCACGAAAAGTGACAAAGAAAAGAACTAAGAACATAATAGGATTACGTTTGCAAAGCTTTTTAAAAGAGTAAAATATGCTAATCAAACCAAAAAATAGATAAGAATCATATAGTGAATGATTAATCAACATGTTAATCTAGGAAATATATAATCATGAAAGTACATGCCTAAGATCAATGAGTTACACTGCATAGAAGAAGATAAAATATATCACACAAATTTATATGAAATGCTATAATATGATAAGCATTAAAAAGTTTAAGAGTTCACATGGATTTACAATGAATATGATCAATACAAATATAAATCCAAATAACTCTAAACTAAACCCATATAAAATCAAATAAATTATATCAGATATTCTATTTTTTTTTTTTATCTCAACGACATAAAAATCAATAAGCTCGCTATAGCAAACTAAAACCCAGTTGAGTAGATATCCGAGAGACGATGGAATTAAACTAATTTTAAGTTAGAGGGTGTGAACTAGATTCTTATGATGTAGGATGAGAAGGTGGTGGAGTAGCAACATGTAGTGGTATAGTGGGGTCATCAAAGTCGCTAATCTGAGAAATTAACTTACAATAAGAATGAATAGTCAATGTAGACTTAGTATTTTCCACAACTTCATGAAAAAACAAAGGAACTCCACACTAAAAGAAAATCACGATCAAACGACCATAAGGCAAGGCGTGAGCTTTAAAATTTTCCTTGGTGTGTTAAAAATGCAGTTGAATTAAGTCACACAAATACATACTAACACCCAGACTAATGGCGTACAACAATCGTGCACGTTTAGCAGTTACGTGAGGGTGGTATTTGGGAAAAGTACAAGAACGTAAAAACCATATTTAGGATGTAGAAGTCTTTAACAAGATAAACATGTGAAAACTTCATATCGTTCCATTCTTGACAACAATTGTTGCTAAAAAGAGTGATAACATCCCGATCGCTAGGTCCATTCATATGCCCTTTGTAAGGAAATTTGGGATACTTTTCTTCTTAAACTTTAAAGTATTTGCTTATCCACTTAGAAGAAAGTTTTACTTGAATTCCCCTCATTTTAGTAGAAAGAATTTGTATGCCTTTGTGATTCCCACCATCCTTACAAGCTGAATAAAATTCTCTCACCATGTTGGGGTAACATAGTCCGATTTAAGTGCAAACACCAAATCAATCTCTTATATCCAAAAAATAATCTAGACGCGTGTCAAAAAAATATTTCAGATCAATTGACCTCTCCCAATTCACATAATGAATGGCGAAGAGTTCATTAAATCTATAGACTGTTTGATGGAGGTTGAGGAATGTGAACTTGATTTAGGAGCAATAAGATAGATTGAAATCACATACCATGACACATGTACAAAAATCCTATGAGATATGAAAATAAAATACAAGGATCCTATATTAAAACTATGACTAGACAAACCCCTAAAATGTAATGCGTAGGTTATACACTCTAAAAGCTACTTAAGAGATTCAATCCAAACTCAAGATGAGTAAAAACTTATTAATTGTAGAGAAGATTTCATCAAATTCTACCAAAAGAACTATCACTAATCCCTAACTCTAAAAAGGAGTGAATTAGAAAATCTATGAAATAAAAAATTACCAAGAGGATTATTAATCCACAAGAGTGAGGCAAAGATAACCTAAAAGACTTCCAAGAAGATAAAAATGGACGAAGTGATGGAGTTTGTTTAGAGGGTGAAGAGGGTTTGAGAGAAAATTGGGTAAAAGATTAAAATATCCCGATTTTTTTTATCAGTCACAGTCACTACCGTTGTAGCGAGTAAGCTCTCGTAGGCGGCGCCATCATCGCTGGAATGAAGCTCTAGCAGAACAAGTCACACTAACATCATGCGATTAAAAGTTATGAAGAAATAACACAAACAAAAAGGAAATGTACATGTGGGCTCTTAAATATAATGTAGATAGATTTAATCCCTAAAATACCATTTTAAATGACCCAACAAGCTTCAAAAGTTCGTACAATGATTCTTGGTTATATCAAATACTCTAAAAAAAGAATGATATTAGCCTTTAATACCCCAAGGTTAAATGAAATCCATAAAAGATAGAGTGATGTCAAAGATATAACTCGTGATAGAGAGTTAATAAAATGAACATTAACCCATAAATTGAAGAAATATGATCAATTTTTGAACTCGCTTTGAGAAAACCTTATTTTTCCTTGAGGAAACTTTCCAACATTCATTTTTCTCCCTCAAATAGAGATCTATGATTAAAACCCTTTAAATTCTCATGTACTTGATGTTACACAATTTTTATATAGATAAAAATCTATGAGACTTCACTTTTTTTTTATAAAATTTTGCATGTGACGACTTCCACTCATTCATTACAAAGGGTAAGGAACTATTTTCGATTCTTCAAAGGTAGTTACTTGAACCAAAGTTGCAGCCCTTATCACATCGTCACTCACGATTTTAAACATATATATATATTTTCAACTCCAATTATGATATTAAAAATATCTTAAACAAAAGGATTAACAATGACATCCTTTCATCAAAACATCGCATAAACCTTTAATTTTCGATAAAAGTAAAAAACAAATCCCTTAATTATGATTTTTTTAATGAAAATGCTCAAGTTTATTGTGATGTAAGAGTGCATGAGATATGAAAAATACTCTAAAATCGTAAGCATAATTTACCAAGTCAATTTAAGCAATAAAGTTTAAGCAAGGAGTATTAAAAGCCATAAAGAGAACCATTAGTATAATTACTAAACATGTAGGTTTGCATTTAAGTTTACGGGATAAAAAAATACCTAAAAGGTATAGAAGACCAATATTATATAAGGCCAAATATCTAAAGATACGAACAAGCCAAATATCATAACTAAACAAATAAAAGTAGTGATAGAGAAAAATCAAGATGCCTATCCAAAAAGAGTAAACCAAACACTCTAAGACACCAAAACTAAAAGAATTCTATTTTTTTCAACAAGAACCAAGTCTTGGCTATTTTTTTTAGGGATTCTAGTTCTCCTCTATCAATATCTTATTTTATAATCCTATCCCAATCAATTCTTAACGACTTGGATCTAGGAATTGAATCGGGAAGTGTGGGAGTATCAAACATTTTTCCTTTTCCCTTTCCTTTCAAAGAAACATTTTGAGGGGATTCCACCTTCTTTTTCCCTTTCTTATCGACCATTCTACCCTTATCAAAATCATCTAAGTGTGACGTGGGTTGAGGTAAAACATAAATATCCTTAAGGTGTCCTAACTTATTACAATGCGTTTACCTAAAGGGCTGTCGGTCACCTGGACAGTTGAGTTGTTTCTTCCTAAGTCTAAAGCAAAACTCATTAAAGTGCTATTCCTTATTACAATAGGAACACAAGAAAGACACTTTGTATTGGCCTCTTCGGGTATAGAATGAGTTAAAGATTTAACAATAGGAGATGGAACATGGATTGGGATGCTTTGAAAGCTAGGTTAGACGTAGAACCATTACTCTCAACATCGAGTCCTCGTTTATCCGTAGTAGAAAACTTGGCACTAAAAATCATCTTATCCAACTTTTGAGACCTACCTTACATACTTATCTTGAATGTGGTTACGGATAATAGTTTGGTCTCAAGCAAAGAGATTTGGTTATGTAGGAGAATTATTGAGTTTTCACTCTCGTCCAGGGACATCTTAAGGAACTAAATATCTATGTGAACAAAGGCAATGGAACTTCCCTCAAAACTTGGTGAAATACTCACCTCGGGTGGAGTAAGAAAATCACTCACACAATCGTCACTCACCCTAGCCATTTGGTTCTCGACATTCTCTAACTTGGTGGAGAGTTCTATGTTATGCCTTCATACGTATATGGACTCCTCGTAAAACCTAACTTAGTCCACTTAAAGATAATGTTTCTCTTCTTCATCAATAGTGGTCGAAGAGGAGTTAGGAATCGTAATTTCTTCACTAAGCGAAAGAGGAACATCAAAATCCTCTAACTTTTCAAATTCATCTCTCGCCATAAGTTTAGAATAGTTGCATTCTTGAGAGTAATCTTAGGAGTCTGATTCATCATCACTAAAAGTGGCTTGATATGCATTTTTGTCACCGCCATGACTCATATTTGAGGGGCATTACTTCTATCTGTGCCATCGACCATCACACGTAAAACATGTGAGAGTTTTTAGAGATTCATCTTTCTTATATATACTTCCATGTATGCCTTTAGATTGAAATCATTTTTTCCAGTTTTTGACAAATTTAGTGACAAATTCCATACCATCCTCACTAACATCATGGGAAGTTAAATCGAGAGATGCCTTCTTAGTTTTGAAAGTTATATGTTTCTCCTCTTCTTTAGGAGGCACTCCTTAGAAATAAAAAAAATCCACCTCAGTGGTTTAGAGAGATCTAACCAATTCATTTACACATATTGATTTTGAAATCAAGGCCCTAACCACTTTAATGATCTCCATTTTGCCACGTAGCCTGGAGGGAAAATATCGAAAGATTTTATCCATAATTTTATTCTCTTTCACAGTCTTACTCAAAGAAAAAAAGGTAACTATGTCATTCAGCTCGGCATAGAACTCATCAAAATTTTCATTATCCTCTATGGTAAGAAGTTCAAAATGGGTGGTTAGCCGTTATAGCTTGGAATACTTCATGGTGGAGTAGACTTTGTAGCTCATTTGTAAAGCATCCCACACCTCCTCAATTAGACATTGTACATGTGGATATATGCCTAAAATGACCCGGAGAGTCAGAACTAAAAATAGCGTTAAACCTTTCATGTTCCACCCATTCTCTTTTAAATCGTTATCGTCCCAACTAAGTCTGATCTTATCAACTTAAACGCCATTAATAACGGTTTTGGAAAAGTTCCACATGCCAAAGTATTTTACTAAATTTTATAATCTTTCAAGTTTTGTCTTCTCAATTAAGATAATGATTCTAAAAGATGCGAAAAGATTAAAATATGTACACGACCGGATGTATGAGGGAAAAACCCACTAACGGGAAAAGCCCCGGGCCGATAAGAATGGAAAATGCACTATTGTAGAGTTTTATAACTAGAAGTAATAAAATTATAACCTCACTACATTACAATAAACTAGACACTCTTTCCCACCATATTCTCCGTAGAGAGTGCTAACAGCTGGAGTACACTGCACAACCGTGTTTGGTTTTGATCCACAACCAATGTCTTCAGATCCTCCGGCCAAATATTTCTTCTTTAAAATTGAAGAAACTTTCTACGTTTAGAGTTTGAAGAAAAACTTTGTTAAAAAATGGAATCTTCAAGCAACTAAAATGCTACACCTAGTGTTGATACCAAATTTATTCTGCTGACATGGACCTATTATTTGAAGTCACGTGTCATCGTAGGTGGCAACTATAAATGTTTATACCGAGCTACTCAATCCCCCGAGGAACTACTATACTATAACTCAAGATCACTGAGCAACTAAAAAAGCCACGAGGAGCCCAGAGACCCCGAACAACTCAAGCGTGTCGAGCTACTTAGGCGATCCGAGATACTAAGTCGGTCCGAGAAACTCAAATACTTGTAGCGTACGCATCAAGAAAAATTGAAAAATAACTGCGCATTAAATGTACAGTTATTATCATACAGATGTATACGCCTACTAGACAGCTATGCATTATTCTTTCATATGTACAGCCTCAAGGCTATAAATACATTATAATCTCCCCATTAGAGGGACACACTGAATCTCTTGGTAAAATCATTTATCGAGAATTCCAGGCAAAATAATTAGTAATACAAAAACAGTGGATGTAGGCCATTCTCTTAAGGCTGAACCACTTTAAAAATCTATTGTCTTATTTTTTTACTCATTTTTTATCTGTGATTAAAATAATTAGGTCAAATCTAATTTTTTACATCAACAGATTGGCGCCGTTTGTGAGAAACGACTGTAATTATCATTTTTTACCAAAATAATTCGTCACCAATGACTGATCATCCTGAATCCAGCAATCAAAACGCTGGGATCCCTCCAAATCTTCCATCTACTCCTCGAAATGTTCAAGATCTGGATGGTATAATGGCTAATTTGGCCCAAGGGCAAACAACCATGCAAGAAACTATGCATCAACTCATACAAACCGTTCAAGACGGAATACCAACCTAATCAGGGCAACAAAGCGTTCAGAGAAATGCTCGTTTACTCTCTTTGCGAAGACAAACGTTATTCCCAGAAGAATCCTAGTCCAGACGCACCGATTCATATCATACTGAGAGATCCAATGATCCTTCTTATCAGCCTGGACGAACTTCCTTGGTACGAGCTACAGATACTCAACAAAACATCACTCTATCCCTAGAAAGGATAAGTTCTCTTGAAAGATTAAGTAGAGTCTCACCTTTTGATCGTCTAGGTCCTAGGAGGAATAGAAGTCCCCCTAGGATTATGTCGAGGAATTCTCAACGACCATTTGACATGAAGGAAGGCTCTGCCCAATCACGACCAGCTGCTCGTCATGAAAGATCCCAATAGGCTAATTTAACACGATCAGTTGATCGAACCAATAGGATCGAAGAGGGAAATGATGCATGGAAAGGCTCAATTCAAAGGTTGGAGAATAGATTAGGGGAGATGTCTAAAATAAAGAATCCTCTACAAAGGACCTTTGTTCGAGGAACTCCATTCATACAAGAGATTGTGGATTTTCCCACACCGTCAAAATTCAAAGCCCCAGTAGTAACACCAAAATATGATGGCAAAACTAATCTTGTTCTCCATATAGAACAATACCAAGCATCTACTGATATCTATGCTGTTCCAGACGAGATGCGATGCCGAGCATTTTCAGGAACCCTTACTGGATCTGCTCAGATGTGGTACAACAACCTTCCTCGGTCGAAAATTGTGACTTTCTTTCAGGTAGCAGAGCTCTTCATTGGAAATTTTTATTTTGGAGCTAAGCCAGTCAAACGAGTAGCACACTTACTAAGTGTTAGACAGAAGGCAGGTGAGAGCACCAGGGATTATATTACTCGTTTTAATAACGAGAAACTAGAAGTAATTGATTACGAGGAGAAAACTGCAATTACTTCTTTGATGAGTGGATTGTTGCTCAATAAATTGTACTATACTTTAGCCAAAGATCCACCCAGGACCATGGCGAAACTGATGGAAAAAGAAGCAAAAATCATGAATGCCAAGGAGGCCATGGCTACAAAGAAGAATGTAGACACTAAGGAGATCAAGATGGAAGATGGTAAAATTGAAAAGAAGGAGCAAAAGAACAATGGTGGTAACATGTAGTCAAAGGGTAACCAAGCATTGGAATAAATGAAGAAATACGTAAATTATACTCCCTTGAAGGTAGATATAATCACATTCTGGAAGAGATCAAGAACAATGAGGAACTATCTTGGCCAACAAAAATGAGGGAAGATCCTGATAAGAGAGACAAGTCCAAATATTGCGAATTCTATAAAGATCATGGCCACACGACCAAGCGTTGTATAGCTCTTCATAATGAAATTGAAGCATTCATTAGACGAGGAAAACTGTTCAAGTATGTTGATCGTTAGAACAGTGGTCGAACCAATGAACGAGGAAGACAAAGGTCTAAATCTCCTCTTCGAGCAAAAGATGACAAGAAAAGGGATCATGAAGATGATCCAGAAGATGACCCCGATCTCCCCAAAAGATCGAGACAACCAGAACGTGAGGTATTTTCAATTCGTTTTGGATCATTTGATTGCAATGTTATTACAGGTGGAGATGCGGGAGGTGGAGACTTTACTGCAGAGAGGAAAGCTTACCTCAGTGAGGCTCAAGCTTGTTTGTACATTCAACGAATAAATCTAGCTGAAGATGATCGCCAGAGGAAGGTAAACAAAGATAAACTGGTCATCAGTTTTTCTAAGAACGACCTTACAGGTGTGTTATATCCTTATGATGACCCATTGGTGATCAAAATGAGGATGAAGGAAGTAGTGATTTCACGAGTATTGGTAGATAACGGAAGCTCGACAGATATTATGTTCTACCCATGTTTTGATAGTTTGAACCTAAAACTATTCCAGTTGGAGCCATATCATAGGCCCCTCCTCGATTTTACTGGCGAGAAAGTTTTTCCACTCGGGACGATCAAGTTGGATATGTTCATCTGTACATGGACTGCTTGTCGAACAGAAAGAGTGCACTTTTACGTGATGGATAAAAATATCCAGTCAGCTTACAATATCATCATGGGAAGAGTAGGCTTGAAGAAGTTCGAAGCAGTACCATCTACTGTACATCAATGTTTAAAATTTGCAACCAACTTTGGAGTAGGAGTAATGAAGGGCGACCAAAAAGTATCTCGGGAATGCTACTATTCATCTGCCGAGCAGGAAGATCATGAAGAATCCAGGAAGAAAACTACTACTTATCAGGTAGATGATATAGAAGATGCGGAGATTGAGACTTTAGACCCAAGAGATGAGTCTCAGCTCGTTAAGGGTCAAGTCATGGAGGTTACTAAAAATATCATTCTGGACGACGAACACCCGGAACAAACAACTCAAATCGGTATGTCATTGGATGCTCCAATAAAACAGGAATTGATAGCTTTCCTAAGAAGAAAGAAACAAACTTTTGCATGGAGCCACGAAGACATGCCAGGGATAGACCCAACCTTCCTATGTCACGAGCTTAATGTGAACAAGGAAATCAAGCCAGTGAAGCAAAGAATAAGAGTGTTCAGCCCTGAAAAGAACCAAGCTATACAAGAAGAGGTCGAGAAACTTCAGAAAGCCTGTTTTATTGAGGATGTCAAATATCCTGATTGGCTAGCTAATGTGGTGATGGTAAAGAAGAAAAACAACAAGTGGAGGATGTGTGTCGACTTTAATGATCTTAATAAAGCTTGTCCAAAAGATCATTTCCCTCTGTCTCAAATCGATCAATTGGTGGATTCTACCTCGGGACACGAATTGTTAACTTTCATGGATACTTATTCTGGTTACAACCAGATTAAAATGAAGCCTGAAGACAGGGAGAGTACCTCTTTTATCACCCCAAGGGGAACTTATTGTTATAATGTTATGCCTTTTGGACTTAAAAATGCAGGTGCAACGTATCAGCGGTTGATGAACAAGGTGTTTGCAGGGAAAATCAGTCACAATATGGAGGTTTATGTTGACGATATGCTGACGAAGAGCAAGAAAGATGCTGATCATCTAATTGACCTAGGCCAGACCTTTGATCAACTAGATAAATATCAAATGAAGTTGAACCCTACCAAATGCACATTCGGAGTACGAGAAGGCATGTTTCTCGGGTATATTATCAACCAACGAGGTATTGAAGGGAACCTTGAAAAGATCAAGACTCTATTGAGGCTACGATCTCCAACGACGAAGAAGGAAGTTCAAAGGCTCACAGAGTGAGTTACATCACTTAATAGATTTGTGTCACGAGCAACTGATAGATGTATCCCATTCTTCAAAACACTCCAAAAAATGTTTGAATGGAATGATGAATGCGAGAAGGCCTTTCAAGAGTTGAATAAATACCTGGGAGCACCTCCATTGTTGTCCAGACCAGTGATGGGCGGAAGACTGTACTTGTACCTAGCAATTTCGGAAAGGCAGTGAGCTCGGCGTTAATAAGAATGGAGGATGGAGTACAAAAACAAATCTATTACACTAGCAAAGTCTTCCGAGGAGCAGAGATCAGATATCCAAGACTGGAAAAGTTGGCACTAGCGTTGATCGAAGCGAGTAGAAGAAATTAGCCATATTTCCAAGCTCATACCATAGTCGTGTATACTAATATGTCGTTAAGGCAAGCTCTTCATAAACCAGAAAAATCAGGGATATTGATGTACTGGGCAATAGAACTTGGCGAATATGACATAGTTTATGAGCTTAGATCGTCGCTTAAAGGGCAGACAGCGGCAGATTTTATCGCAGAGTTCACCTGTCCTGACACCTCTGAAGAGCAGAAGTTGAATACCGATCGACCTGTGGATGTTACAGGATTATCAAAAATTTGAACCCCGACCAACTTAAGTTGGTTGACGAGTAAGAGAAGATGGTCGACGAGCAGCGAGAAGTGCTAGAGGAGTATATAAAGAAGCAACAAATATTCCACCGAGGAATTTTTTTCAATCAAAAATTTGATGATCAGTTACCCATATGGAATTTATATATAGATGGCTCTTCGTGCAATGCAGGTAGTGGAGCAGGGATTATTTTGAAAAGTCTAGATGAGATCGATATGGTGTATGCTCTGCACTTTCAATTTAAAGCTTCTAATAATGAGGCCGAATATGAAGCAATGATTGCAGGTTTAAGTCTAGCCAGAACGATGAAGGCAGATCAGGATGTTGTATTCAGCGATTCGCAGTTAATCGTACATTAGATTCTTGGAATATATGAGGTAAATGGAGAGTTGATGATCAAGTACTATGCGGAATCAATGGAATTGGTATCGAGTTTTATTATTATTCAGCTGGTCAGAGTATCGAGACTAGAGAATGCAAGAGCATATGCATTAACCCGATTACCATCAGCCACATGCACCGAGCTACGAAGAACAATCCCAATAGAGATTCTCACTGGTCGGAGCATAGACGAAGATCTGGTCATAAACTTCATTGCTCTTGATTTGGAACCATCATGGATGGATCCCATCAGGGCCTATATTGAAGAGGGAACTTTACCAATTGACAAACTCGTAGTTAAGAAATTTAAGTTCAAAGCTGCTCGTTATATACTAACCAATGGTATTTTATATAGACGAGGAGTTATAGCAGCGCTACAAAGATGTATTCATCCCTTCGAAGTGAAAGACTTGATGGAAGAAGTTTATGAGGGATCTTGTGGAGCCCATGTAGCTGGTCGAACGCTCTTACGAAGGATAACCACGCAGGGGTATTACTGGCCGATAATGAGGGCTGACTGCACATCTTATGCTAAAAAATGCGACAAATGCCAACGCTTCTCGTCCATCCAAATAACTCCTCAGGCATTGTTAACACCCATAACATCCCCTTTGCCATTCGCTATATGGGGAATAGACTTGGTCGGACCACTACCAACAACTAAAGGAAGATTCAAATACTTAGTGGTCGCAGTGGATTATTTTACTAAATGGGTGGAAGCTGAACCTCTCATTGATATGACATACAACAAAGTTTATCAATTTATTTGAAAAAATATAATTTGCAGATATGGCCTCCCACATGCGTTCATTACTGACCATGGAATCTAGTTTGACAATGAAGAATTCGCTGCATATTGTCAATAATCGAATGTATTGAAGGTCCATTCTGCACCAGGTCATCCCCAAAGCAATGGACAAACTGAGGTGACGAACAGAATGTTGCTAAATGGTTTGAAAAAATGACTGGATAATGCAAAGGAAAATTGTATTAACGAGCTAAAGTCTGTGCTTTGGGCATATCGCACCACACCACGGACAATAACAGGAGAGTCCCCATACATGCTGGCATTTGGGAGTGAAGCCGTCATACCTGTTGAATTAGGTCTACCTACACATAGGGTACTTAATTTCAATTCTCCTATTAGTGATTTGATGAGAAGATTAGATCTAGATATGCTAGAAGAAGTCAGAGAAGAAACAGCTATAAGAAATGCCACGTATCAACAACGAACAACTTCGTTCTACAATAAAAGAGTCAAGAAATATGATTTGAAGGAAGGGGATTATGTGTTGAAGAAAGTCATCCAAAAGCATAATAAACTAGAAGCCAACTGGCACGGACCGTACAGAGTGACAGAAGTTGTTCGTCTAGGGACATATAGGATTTAAACCTTAGAAGGAGAAGAATTCAAGAATGCATGGAATGCAGACCATCTTCGAAAGTATTTTCAGTAGTTGAAATTTCTATGTAATATAATTTCTTCAATATGAATAAAGTGAGTTTTTCCCATTTTCTTTGTTCATTAAATTTTTTTTTTGGAATATTAGTGCTACACACTATACAAATCAATTACCACCAACTCTAAGTTGGTCGGGAAGCAATTACCACTAACTTCGATTGATCGGGAAGCAATTACCACTAACTTCGGTTGGTCGGCAAATCGATTACCACCAACTCTAAGTTGGTCAGAAAGCAATTACCACCAACTTCGGTTGGTCGGGAAACAATTACCACCAACTTCGGTTGCACGGAAAATCGATTACAACCAACTCTAAGTTGGTCGTGAAGCAATTACCACCAACTCCGGTTGGTCGGGAAGAAATTACCACCAACTCCGGTTGGTCCGCAAATCGATTACCACCAACTCTAAGTTGGTCGGGAAGCAATTACCACCAACTCCGGTTGGTCGGCAAATCGATTACCACCAACTCTAAGTTGGTCGGGGAGGGATTACCACCAACTCCGGTTGGTCGGTAAATCGATTATCACTAACTCTAAGTTGGTCGGGAATCAATTACCACCAACTCCGATTGGTCGGCAAATCGATTACCACCAACTCTAAGTTGGTCGGGAAGCAATTACCACCAACTCCAATTGGTCGGAAAATCAATTACCACCAACTCTAAGTTGGTCGGGAAGAAATTACCACCAACTACGGTTGGTCGGGAAGCAATTACCACCAACTCCGATTAGTCGGCAAATCGATTACCACCAACTCTAAGTTGGTCGGGAAGCAATTACCACCAACTCCGGTTGGTCGGCAAATCAATTAACACCAACTCTAAGCTGGTCGGGAAGCAATTACCACCAACTCCGGTTGGTTGGCAATTAAATCGATTACCACCAACTCTAAGTTGGTCGGGAAGCAAATGACCACCAACTCTGGTTGGTTGGTAATTTAAAATAATACAGGACATTTTTTATCTTTTTTATAAATATACATATGTCATTAAATAAAATAGATATTTCATAAAATATTTCCAAACCAACAACAATTAAAATTGCAAAGAAAACTAAAGATCTCTTCATTAAAACCAGAACAAATTACATACGATAAAATTGCAGATTACATGAATGGAGTTCAGAAACCCTATTCTATAGGTTTCTTTCCCTCTGACTTCGAAACAGGCTCTACTCCAGCAGGAGGATCGCCTAAAGCATAGGGAGAGTTTATGAAATTTACATCTTGAAGCATTCGAACATTCATCACAGATGGCCGATCAAGTAAATGCTCTGGACGAGATATGTCAAAATTTGAATGAAGATTGTAATCAACAAGGTACTTTGAAATCAAGCACTGAGGAATTACCCGAGCAGGAATCCAACTCATGTCGAGCTTAAAAGGAGGCACGGGCAACTCAAGTAATCCAGGATCATAGTAATCCCATAAGTAGTGACCCCACTCTACTTTTAGCACGCACAATGCATTCAACCACCCTTGCTTGTGCCCTTTATTATTTGATTGCTGAATCCTATCATCAAGATGATAAAGGGCTTCATTGTAGCCAACCATCCAAAATTCTCTGGGTTGTTTGTGGAACTGGTAAATTAACCTCTCCATCTGCTCGTGGAGATTCTTCACCAGAATTTTCTTATTTTCCAAGGCAGAGCTTTGTATGGAAAGTTGCTCGTTGAGGTTCAGATTTTTCTTGGACATCTCTGCTAGAGCTTGGTTCTTTGCCATCAATTGAACTGCCTGATTTTCCAAAGCTGCTTGAGTTCTTGCATTTTCAATAGAGATCCGAGCAGCCCTTGTTCGACCCCGAGAAGAATATCTTGCTCATCCGTGAGTAGAGGAGGAAGGTCCAACTCTTTTCAAAGTTTCCAATTCATCTCGCAAGTTGGCGTTCTCTACTTCCAAAAAAGAGAAACCTTCGTCATTGACAGGGACCAAAGCTCCCGAGGAAGATGCTGTAGATTTTAGTTGGGATATCTCCCCTTGCAAAACATTATTTTCCTCCTCCAATAGTTTAACGATTTGCCTACGCTCCTCAACCTCAAGCTTTAGAATGCTCTCTTTTTTCCCGTAGGCAACGATGAATTTATCATACCCTTTTTCAGCATTTAACTGTTGATATTTCTTCTCGTACCCTTGGTGCAAAAGAAGGGAGGACTCTTTCTACTACTGCTGGAGTTCCTCTATAGTCCCTTGAAGATCCTCAATTATCTCATAATAAGCTACATTATTGGCGACATCTCGGTCGAGCAAGCACTTCAGATATTGGTAAGCCTCAACTGCTCGGTCAGAAACACCTAATCCGAGGATGTCGATTATCTGAGCCTCATTCAGATCTACATGACCAACTTTGAAGTAGTCATTGCATTTTTCCATCAGTTTGGTGTCATGAGCTGACAAGAGCTCCATTCTAGCCATAAACTAGTAAAGAAAAGAGATAAAAAGAATTAATAAGAATACATACAGAGCAAGCAGAAGAATAAGTCAAGACAAACAACCAAAAGTTTGAATTTTATTTCATCACAAAAAGAAGTACATAGTCCAAAATTACAATCAACAAAAAAAAGAAAGAAAGATCTGAACAACTCTACACCTTCTCCTTGTTTTATAAGATTTCCTCGGAAGGCTTGGACGAATAGGTTTGTTTCTCGGAGGGTAATGAAAGTTGTTCGGAGGGCAATAAAAGCTACTCGACGAAAGTGTTTGCTGGTTGGGGCTGCTCGGAACAGGGTTCAACAGCAAGGGCCTTGTCCCCAATTATCATAGAAGATTCTTCTGAGTCAGTTTCGTCCTCTTCTTCTTCTCTAGGAGAGGGAGGAGGTCCATGAGTGTGTCGCTGGAACAATTTAGAATTCTCAGTGACTTTTAGCTCCTGCAGAGCTGCAACCCATCTATCCCTAAAATACTTAAGGCTGGAAAACTCCATTTGAGAGGACATAGCAGCCATACCTTTATTCCAGACTTTGTCCCAACCAGCGTTGAAAGACTTCTTAAAAGCATTTCTTCTTTTTGCCTTCTCTGAGGAAGTCCTCTCAATCAGAAGTTCCTCGGCATCTTTCAATTTCCCTTCCACCTCCTGCTTCTGAAGATCAACATCATGAAGCCTAACAACTTCCCCTTCAGCAATTTTGAGCTTATTCTCAAGCTCTCCAACATTCTTGAACTTCGCATCAAGCTCTTTATTACTCTTCTCAAACTCTCTCAATTTCTTCTCCAAACCTTTGGAGGCTTCCACAGCTCGGCCTCTCTCTTGCTCGACAGACTTAACCCGCTTCTCCCAAGCAACTTTACTTTCCTTATACTTCTGATGAGAGTCTTTCAAAGATTGGGTTAAACCAATAAAATCCTTTTCTACCCCATTCGAGGAACTGGAGGCCCTGATGGATTCATCCCTTTTTACAATGCTGTTGAAACACGTCACCAGCATTGTAAAAAAAAGACAACTCTAAGTCAGTGTATGAACATAGCATTAAAAGAATGAAAGACTCAAATCAATAATACTTACTGAGGCAATGTGTTGAGCAGCTGGAGTAGTAACTCTCTCATGAGTAAGAGAGTTTTCAATGTCAGGAACCTCTGGGATAGTCTAAGATTTGACTAAGCGCACATCGGAGCTCGGGGGAATAAAAGTTAAAACACCACCTTCAACAGATGATGGTTGAGAGACTGGTTCAACAAGTCTCTCAGAAAGATTTTTCTTCAATCTCCTCGAGGGAGCAGGAACAGTTTCAACTAAAGAAGATGTCTTTGTTGGAGATATAACGATAACCTCACTTTGAGGAGAGATAGCAACAACCTTTCTCGGAGCCACATGGGGATTATCAACAACTTTCTCAATAGCAGCAGGAGGAGGCGCATCAATAATTTTTGTCCCTTATTCTGGAAAATTCTGTTTGATTTTCTTTGCCTCCACATTGGCAGAGTCTGATTTGTCAAAGAAGGCAAGAGCTCTTCTTCTCTTCATTATGTTACTAAGGGGAATATTTGATTAAGGGGAGGAACCTTCCACACCAGTTTCAGAAGCTGGTACTTGGTCGATATCAACCACCACAGACGAGCAGTGAAGGATGAAGTATAGCTCTTGTACTGCAATAAATAAGAGGCTGATTTGATATGTTCATCAGCAACGGATTGGTGTAAACTCGAGATAAGTTTCAAATGCCTTAAATTAACATCAGTTTCTTTGGGAGACTTTCTCTTGCTGTCAAGTGCAAATAATCAAAAATCAAATATCATTGAAGCATTTTATCAAACATAAAGAAAACATAATTTCAAAAATAGAATAAAAATAAAAACAACCTATCCCATTGCCATAAGGAGGGAATCTAGGACCTTGATATACATCATCTCCATTTAATGTAGGATGTTGCCAATGTTTCATTACCACTCAATGTTCAAAATAATCCCTGTTGGCATCAGGAAGATTGATAACTAATGCCCTATTCAAAAACCTAGTTTTCAAATAAAAATTACTATCGCTAACAACCCATCTGTAGAAGTACATTATCTCTGGAATCCTTAAACGGGTTCCATGGAGTTGGTTCAACCTATGAACTCCATTAACTATTCTCCAGGTGTTTGGTGCCATTTTTGCAGGCACAACGTCAAAATACTGACAGTATTCCAAACATAAAGGTTTTGGAGGAAAAGAAAAGCCACATTCGGCCACAAAGATACTTGGGAACCAATGTCCCTCAGCCAAAGAAAAATAGTCTGAAGGTTCAAAAAGTTCTTATAATATGACCCATGAAGGAATTGAAAATTCAGAGCGAAATTTGTCAAGAGACTCAACAAGGTAAACCATGATGAACAAAGTAAATAAAAGAAAAGGAAGAAAATCTTACAGGAAATGAGTGAATCAGTTGACAATGAACGATGGAAGAAACGAACGCACAAGATAGAGAAGAAATGAATAGTTCGAAGATACAAATTTGAAAAAGTAAAAGACGATAGGATTTTCTGTAGCGCTTAAATAGCTTACCTTGGGAATGGGTAAAAATAATGATTACAAAGAAAGACGTTTGCGTTAGGAAAATTCAAAATATTCGTGAAGTCTGATTCTATGAATTCAAAGAAGAAATAAATATAAGGAAAACACTCCTAAAATTTAGGATGACTATTTAATCCCACCATATTTCGAGAATAATGTTCCACACTCCTCCTCAACCTCGAATTGTGAAACATTGGGAGCTTTTGTTGATACCAAATTTATTCTGCTGATATGGACCTATTATTTTAAGTCACGTCTCATCCTAGGTGGAAACTATAAATGTTTATACCGAGCTACTCAATCCCCTGAGGAACTACTATACTATAACTCAATATCACCGAGCAACTAAAAAAGCCACGAGGAGCCGAGAGACCCCGAACAACTCGAGCGTGTCGAGCTACTTAGGCGGTCCGAGCTACCAAGGAAAACCGAAAAATAACTGCGCATTAAATGTACAGTTATTATCGTACAGATGTATACGCCTACTGGAAAGCTATGCATTATTCTTTCATATGTACAGCCTCATGGCTATAAATACATTGTAATCTCCCCATTAGAGGGACATACTGAATCTCTTGGTAAAATCATTTATCGAGAATTCCAGGAAAAATAATTAGTAATACAAAAACATGGATGTAGGCCATTCTCTTAAGGCTGAACCATTTTAAAAATCTATTGTCTTATTTCTTTACTCATTTTTTATCTGTGATTAAAATAATTAGGTCAAATCTAATTTTTTACATCAACACCTAGGATATTTTATGGAATCCTATAGATATATGTGTTGGCGGTGTTTGCAAAGGGTGTGGTACTTTTAATCTCAAGAACGAGTTTTCAAGACAAGAAAGAGAAAATATTTACTCACCAATGAAGATTGGATTTAAATGAAAAATGAGTGAATATACCTCTATTGAAAATAGTGGATTATAAGAACTCAAAGAAGCGGAGTGAAAAACTATTCTCTTAAATATATCAAATGTTTTGATTAAAAAAAATATTTTTTAAAGCTCTCACTATTGTTTTGAAAGATAAAACAATACCTTAACTTATAGCCTTTTGATTTTGAAAATTTTTAAAGGTCCAAATGCTAGGCGTCACTCTCCTAAGGTGTCAAGTGGTAACATCAGGGTCTTAGTCATCCAAAAGGATATCCTTAACACATTGACCATGAAGATGTTAAATAAAGATCTTGTGTCAAAGTCACTTTTGGCATTGTGAGAAGCATGTCACCGCAAGGTCACTGCATCGGGCCATTGCATCTTTGTGATGATCCTAAAGCGATACATGTCAGGCATTTGTTCAAACTTTTTCCATGAGGACATAAGCAACCAATAAGACAATGTCACTGCAACAAGGAGACAATCGCCGTGGCGGAACTGCGACGGAGAAAGTCACACTTTTATTCAAAGATTTTGAGATATGATCAAGAAAGTTCCAGCAAAAAGTTTCGGTGCAACGAGGCAAGCCATCGCTGCAGCGAAGCTGAGGCGAGGCAAGTTACGCATGCGTCCTGATGTTTTGTTCAGTTTGCCTAAGAAGATTTTCAAAATAGTTTGAGGTAAACTCCAAGTATGACTGTTTCTCGTATAAACATCCATACTTAAAATGCGAAAAGATGTTAAATTCTTTATAAAATAGATTTGTCTATATGCAAGTATATTTGCATGTGTATTTGGCAAGATTAGCAAACCAAGGTCAGCTAAAAAAGGATTTTTCCATTTATAAAAATAGATTAACCAAGGTGAATATAAGTCTGCTAAGTCTTATAAATTTTTATAAGGGGAGTAATTTAGGTTCGATAGTGAGTGAGTCCGATTTGTTAATGAAGCTTTTCTCCGACCTCTTGGAAGAAGACTCAAACACGTTTTGATCAAGGAATTCAATCAATCAATACTATGGAGCACATCGAGTATATTATACTCTTACACTTTGATTTTTTTTCTTTTCATGTAACCAATTATACTAACTAGTTCATGGTGGGGGTTAGGGGGTTGGTGGGGGTGAGAGGTGGGGTGGGGGTGGGGGAATGGTTCTCAATCTATAGTATTTTTTTTTGTTCATTAACTTAATTAAAGTATTTTCCTAGTTTTAATTGTAGTATAAATACTTTCAGAATAAAAAAATATCTTTTACATATTTGTTTTAGAGGTATTAAGTGGATTGAATTCTAAGCAAATTATATATGGATTCGATACCCTAACCAACCGTTATAATCCCATAAAGTGTAGTTAAACTTTAGGTTTTTGCATTGAGGCGCTAAATCAAATAATGAATATGTTCTTACATGACCAGTCGATTTTCCATTAATCATTTCTATTGGATTTATGAAGTTGCAATGTGTCGCCAATTACACACAAAATATACGCACGTGCTTATGTAATAATTGTGGCTACACATTAGTGTCCTCCGGCATGATCCAAATCTATTAACCATTTAGTTCACCCTTAGTTGGCCATCGACATCGAACTAAAAACCGTTTGGCCTAGATACTAAGTACTCCTGGCACAAATCTCGCTGACTATCATGCCCGGATGGTGTATCACCTTCAGTAATAGGAAGACCGTCAATAGGTAATCCTAGGAGGATCTCAACGTCCTCCAGTGTTGAGCTTCACTCCCCCATAGATAAATGAAATTAGTGAGTCTTCGTACTCCATCACTCCACTAGGGCGGTGTATTACCAACACCCAATATCTTATTATTTTTCATGTGTAGTTTGAGACCATATGAAATTCTTGAGGTTTGGATCATTAATGCATGGGAATTTATTTTTATAATTGATTATTCTTTGGCCTTGGTGGTAATTGTTGGAAATCATTAGGAGAATTTTGGAGATTTTGAGAAATTGTGTGGATCAAATGAAAATAGAGATCGTTCGAACAAGGTCGCTATTTCATTCAAACGAGAAGGCTGTTGGTTCAAACGAGAATCGCTTGTCGTTCGAAGTTGGGTTCTAACGAGGATTTAATGAGGTGTACCTATGTAAGGTTTACTTACCTCGTTAGAACGTCGTTCAATAGGAGATCGAACGAGATCCTAAACTCGTTCTAACGAGGTCCCATTCTCGTTCAAACAACCTGCTTAGAAATCTTTTAAATCGTATTGCCCTTGTGTGCTATTGCATTTTGGACCCTTGGATTGATGAGGTGTCCAGTTTTGATGGCTATAGATGATAAAAAAGGGTTAAGGGTGAGGCCCTTGGTCTTTAAAATAATTTTTTGTCTCATTTGGGGTGTTATGGGAGAGACCAATGGTGGGTTCTCTACACCATCTTCATACCCGCATTTACCCCTCTTTCTATCTCTCTCTAATTTTAAGAATGTTTTATCTTCCCTAAGCCACTCCCACCATTGCAACACCATGCCACTACCATACCTACACCTTTTGCCACCATATTTCACAAGTATTCCACCATATATGGACCTTATACACAATTTTCTTCGTTGTTGAGCTAAGCTACAAATTAATGGAGTTGTTAGGGTTTTTTTGAAGATGAAGAAGTAGAACTTTATGGAGTTTTGAAGGGGGTTTTGCTTGAAGATTTCATAAAGCATGCTTGTGGATCTAGGCAACCACCTTGAGGACACCTTAAGAGGTGGGGGGTTGCCATTACCCTCTTTCATATCCAACCATTTTTGGAGCTTCATTTGAGATGGGAAACTCTACTCTTAGTTTAAGAATCTATTTTGCATATTAGTGTCCGCATAACTAAAACCTTAAGATTAGGATGCATTTATGTTATAAGAATTATATTACTTATGATTTTTAAAATGGGTTTGCAAAGGGTTTCAATGTCTTTTGAGTAAAATGAAATATTTTAAGAAAATTAGGTGTTAACGCAAAAATTCTCCATCTACGAGGACCAATCAGAAAAGAACACATGTCATCCTACGTGGCAATATTCGACACCCGAGGATAGTTGGTCGGCATCCGAGGAGAGTTGATCGGCACCCGAGGAGTGTTAGTCGGCACCCGAGGAGAGTTGGTCAGTACCCGAGGAGAATTAGTCGGCACCCGAGGAGAGTTGGTCGGCACCCGAGGAGTGATAGTCGACACCCGAGGAGAGTTGGTCGGCATATAAACCAGGAAGATCAAAGGATAACTACGCATTTAATGTGCATTAATGAAGATGGCAGCGCATTTAATGAGCCTTAATGTACATTTATACTGTATTAATAGATGATAACACATAGCATACCAAGCAATTCAACAATTAGATTCGTTGAATGTAGACATAAATGTCTACATACAATGAATCTCTTTATCTCCCATCACTATAAATACATGTATTCCCTTAGCCAAAAGGAGGAGATCCGGAGGAGAATTAAGAAACACCATACACAAGATACATATCCTTTCTCTCTCTACACCCTATGGTGCTATTGTAAACCCATGGGAATAAAATAATAGTGGACGTAGGCTTTATTCATAGTCGAACCACTTTAAAAATCTTTGTCTCTCATGTGCTTGATTGGATTGTTTTTATCTATTTATCTGTGATCATAAAAACGGGATTCGGTCCAGTTTTTTGCATCAACAGTTTGGCCGTCTGTGGGAACGTGTTACAAGCATTGTTCTCCATCAAAAGTTAAGTTTTTATTTTCTCTACGTATAATCAATTATACATACATCTTTTGATTCAATCATGATTTTTATGTTTATATACATAAATTAATTGTCCAATTTTTATCTGCAAAATGTTGCATATCATGATTTTTAAATCATGACTGTTAGATTAATTCTTATTTAGAAATCTGAAAAATAGTGGATTTTATAAATCATAACTTTTTACTTGATTATCAAGTTTCAATTTTATATCATGGAATAAATATTTTAAATGATTACACATACCAATATATACGACGATGATAAGATTTGATAATTTTCATTGTTGAGTTTGAAATAATTTTTGAAAGATATTTGATGACTGTTCAAATTCCCATTATATTTTTAATCAGAGAATGGAAAAAGGTTAAAGATAATAAAAAGTTTTCTCATGGAAATCATTACCCAGATCTACTTTCTCTCTCTTCAAGTTTGAGTCTCTTTGCATTCATTTTTATGAACTATATACTTAATTTGGTTAATCTTCCATCTATGTCAATAAAGTCTCATTGATTGATTTTTTATATAAATTTGGTAATAACTTCGATCATTCGACATATTTTTATCTCTCCACATAGGGAATAGGAAGGGATCAATATAAAAAACCATTACCCACCTCTTATAAAAAATGATCAATTAAACAATCATGACCATATGAAGACTCTGGGCATAAATTTGAGATGTTGGCTCCTCGTTCATCACATCACAGGGTTTCTTTGTCGGAATCACATGATCTAGTGGATTAGAGAATGGATCATTTAATTATCAATCTTAATGCTTGGATTTTACATTGAATGTTATTGGTTCGAGATATTTTGGGACATAGCAATCTCATGAAAAATTCATCACCGCAGCTCATATGGTTGTTCTGAAACCCCTATTTCTGGTCAGCGATACATTTTGTTGGTCGGCATCATCTCGGGCCATCTTTTATTAAAGGGAAGCTTAACCAGACCATTTTTGTTTGTCGGAGATAAGATGTGAAGATCCATCAGCAACGTTGAAATAATTTTATCCAACTACGAGGTATCTTATTGTTGGCCGGAGGCTCATATTGTGGCTCGGTGGAACCAATTGCAGGCCGATGATCATCTACTTCTTGATCGGAGATATCTCAGTCTTGTTCAGAGGGTTCAATTTACTGGTTGGCAACTATCCAACCATCCACTTCTTGGTTGGTGACATCTGATGTTGTTCGGTGACCATCCAACAGCTGGTCGGGGACCATTTGCTTCTTGGTCAGCACCATATATTCTATAACATGAGATATCCTCAAATGTTGGTTGACAACATCCAGGCCGTTGGTCGGCAGCATTAGAATCTTGGGGTATTAAAAAATGCGGAGGACCCCAGATATTTATTTAAACATGAGTTTAACTTGGGGATAAACAGGGGGCTTAAGCCATACCTGATAAAAATTTATCCATCTCACACACATTTGGCACGAAACTTATTATTTCATATTTTGAAATTTTTATTGCCTTATGCTGATACGTATCATAATTGTTTGGCTGAATAATCATTCTCATGATAATAATTATTTTCTCTAGTCTCGACAGGTGCTCGGGCAGCTTATTAAAATTTCATAGGGACGAGATTCAATCCCGATGAAAGCTCCTGTAAACCTCTGGAAAAGTAGTATTACTCGATATCAGGCAATTTTGCCTCGACATATCAGCCAACATATATTATTTCATTTTTTGAAATTAATATTTTTATTTCTCAAACATATACATATCATTTATATTGATTAGATGACTAAATTATTCTTATGACTAATTAATTCAGCCTACACATATGGTATGGCAAGTTATTAATTTTTACAGGTACCAGATTCAGTGCCAACGAATATTCGGAAATAATCTTAAACTTCTGGAAAATATTATCATTGTTCGGCATTATGAAATTTCACCTCAGCGAGGCATTATATATTTTATTATTACTCGAAGATATCGACTCAAGCACAAATTATTCTATATCCCTTGGGATTCATATTCTATTTTCACCTCAGCATGGAGCTCGACGAGATATATATTCAGCTCCAAAGAGATCTGCAACATTTATTATATTTCACCCCCAACGGATAGTTGGTCGGGGTAATTCTTATTTATATTCAGGCTCAGCAAAGTTCTCAGCCATATTCTTATATTGTGGAAAATATTATCCGTATTCGACATTATGCAATTTTGCCTCGACAGATCAGCGAGACAGTTTATTATCATTATTTATGTCTATGCATATTTTATATTTATCTCAGCATGGAGCTCGGAAAATTTCTTCTCTCTATATATATTCAGCTCCGAGGAAGTCTCCAGTATTTATTATATCTTATTCCCAATAATCTGTTGGTCAGCTCAGAGGAGGTCTCCAGCATTTATTATATCTTATTCCCAACAATCTGTTGGTCAGCTCCGAGGAGGTCTCCAGCAGTTATATTATCTTATTCCCAAAAATATGTTGGTCAGCTCCGAGGAGGTCTCCAACATTTATTATATCTTATTCCCAACAATCTGTTGGTCAGCTCCGAGGAGGTCTCCAGCATTTATTATATCTTATTCCCAATAATCTGTTGGTCAGCTCCGAGGAAGTCTCTATCATTTATTATCAAAAATATATTCTCAAAAATGCCGACTAAGGTTGGTTGGGAAGTAAAACTATTCCTAAAAATGCCAACTAAGGTTGGTTAGGAAGAAAAACTATTCTCAAAAATGCCAACTAAGGTTGATTGGGAAGAAAATCTATTCCTAAAAATGCCAACTAAGGTTGGTTAGGAAGTAAATCTATTCCTAAAAATGCCAACTAAGGTTGGTTAGGAATTAAATCTATTCCTAAAAATGCCAACTAGGGTTGGTTGGGAAGTAAATCTATTCCCAAAAATGCCAACTAAGGTTGGTTAGGAAGTAAATCTATTCCTAAAAATGCCAACTAAGGTTGGTTAGGAAGTAAATCTATTACTAAAAATGCCAACTAAGGTTGGTTAGGAAGTAAATCTATTCCCAAAAATGCCAACTAAGGTTGGTTGGGAAGTAAATCTATTCCCAAAAATGTCAACTTAGGTTGGTCGAAAATAAGAAGCTGTCAACTACAGTTGGTCGGAAATATTTTATTTAAACAAAGTATGAGTATGTGAAAGCGATCAAGCAAAAAGCATTCAAAGTTCACATTCCATACTTGGGGGCTTCTATTATAGATATATTTGTTGATTTGGTGGACATTAACATCATGCAGTCGAGCATCAAATTCAACTCCACAAAATCACATGGTCGGGGCCCCGACCAATCATCATTCAGGAGTTATTTTTCTTGCTCAGGAATTATTTTTGATATTGAAGTTCAGAAGGTATATTAAAGTTCAGGAGGCATATTTAGGAGTTATTATGCACATACTATTGAAGTTCAGAAGTCAAATTCAACATCTACATCACTGAGATCTTTACTACTACTGTCCCGACCAGTATTGAAGAAGAAGTTGTATGAAAATGTTTTGAAGTCCACCACTAGCTTGGTACTAATCAAATTGAAGAGTTGGGTTCAAAAGCTAGTATGTTACTCTATAAAGTATTCAGAGGGGCATAAATCAGAAAAATCAAGCACGTGAAGTTAACACTCAGTTGCTCGACACAGGAGGCAGTTGGTCGGCTAGCATACCAATCAACATACTTGAAGATTATGACAAGCTACAAGCTGCATACTATGGCATGGCTGTATCCAAATTCCCAGGGGTGATACATAGCACACGACGAATAGAGTTCCTCAAAGAAAGATTAGCAACCATCGATCAGCCTGCATCATATGTCGTCCAGGAGATAATGCACTTTATGTTGAACAAATCAAGACGGTAGATCAAGAATTTCACGAGCACCGAGCAACACTGCTGAATAAATACTCCATCCTTTCAAGTAAACCATCAAGCATGGAGCATTGGGGTCTTCTGTTAACGCAAAAATTTTCCATCTACGAGGACCAATCAGAAAAGGACACATGTCATCCTACATGGCAATATTCGACACCCGAGGATAGTTGGTCGGCATCCGAGGAGAGTTGGTCGGCACTCGAGGAGTGTTAGTCGACACCCGAGGAGAGTTGGTCAGTACCCGAGGAGAATTAGTCGGCACCTGAGGAGAGTTGGTCGGCACCCGAGGAGTGATAGTCGGCACCAGAGGAGAGTTGGTCGGCATATAAACCAGGAAGATCAAAGGATAACTACGCATTTAATGTGCATTAATGAAGATGGCAGTGCATTTAATGAGCCTTAATGTACATTTATACTGTATTAATAGATGACAACACATAGCATACCAAGCAATTCAATAACTAGATTCGTTGAATGTAGACATAAATGTCTACATACAATGAATCTATTTATCTCCTATCACTATAAATACATGTATTCCCTTAGCCAAAATGAGGAGATCCGGAGGAGAATTAAGAAACACCATACACAAGATACACATCCTTTCTCTCTCTACACCCTATGGTGCTATTGTAAACCTCTGGGAATAAAATAACAGTGGACGTAGGCTTTATTCATAGCCTAACCACTTTAAAAATCTTTGTCTCTCATGTGCTTCATTGAATTATTTTTATCTATTTATCTGTGATCATAAAAACGGGATTCGGTCCAGTTTTTTGCATCAACATTAGGTATTAAACATTTGTATGAAATAAAAATGATGAAAGAATGTTATTTTGTTAGGAGTAAACTATGAATAAAGGTTTCAAAGTTTTCTTATGAAAAATTAATATTTTATATAACTGGATACTTTATTCAAGTTTTAAAGAAAATAAAAATGTATTTTTCGTTAAAAAGAATGTTTGTGCAAGTATTATGAAATTTCTAGAATAAATTATGTGTTAGACCATTTTAATAGGATTTTTGGACTTAAAATCCATCTTCTCATACATATAAACTTGTGGTATTTTGTTGATGAATCTGTAAACAAGTTTGATGAATATTTATTGGGTTTAAACATGAAATAATAAAAATTAGAAATTTTAGCCCTTATAATGTGTGAAACAGGTGTTGAAAATGTGGTAAGTGTAATGTTCCATGACTACATTTATTGATAAAGGAAATGATATTTTATTATAATTTAGTCTTTAAATGTTCAAGGATTTCTTAGAAAAGAATGTAACGAGATAAAATGACTTTTAACTTGAGAATTATGTTATTCCAAAGTGTTAAATAAGTGTTAATAAAACACTTACCAAGTTAATGTGGGTAACATAGTGATGTTTTGGGAAATAACATTTGTGAAATGGAGAAAAGGATAAGTTTTGAAACAAATGGATAAAATGCTAATTTTAAGAAAAGTGGAATATTTTTATGAAATAAAAATGTTGGAAAGGTGTTACAAAAAATGGTCCTAAATGAACATGATTTTTGGGATAAAATCAATGCTAGAGTAAAAAGGACAGGAAATGATGATTTTAAAGTGTAACACAAGTCGGGGTAAGACCACAATTTTCGGTTTTGTTTGGTAAAGGAAAGTGGAATAATGTGAAAATTTGTCAAATATTAAAACACATTAATTTGAACTCGAATGGCACTAAAATAATTATGGAGAGTCCAATGCCCTATGGTGAAATACCCAAAATCACTAGCGAGAGCATATGGTAGCATATCCAATGGTGTGGGGCCCATAAGTATGCAAATACTAGAAGATTCTGAGAAAAAGATAATGAAAAGTGTAACGTGTCAAGAAATAGGTTGTGTGATGAATATGTGAAAATCAACCTAACTTTAATGAATTAATAAATGTTCCGGTAAAGGATAAATGGACAGGAAATGTGAAAATTGATTAATGTCCATAAAGTAAAGGAACGGTAATGCATATTGGCTAAATGGGTAGTTAAGCGACATAAAGAGGTTTAACCCATAATTAACACAAGTGTGTGTTTATAAAAGATTTTCAATAGAAAATAAGTCTTTTTTTACACGGCGTTTGCATGAATTAAAAGGGTGATTTTCAATAAAAATACTAACATAGATTGGTATGAATAAAGGGATAATTTCAGTGAAAGGAATCGTTTTTCCTTAAACGAAGTGTATTTATTTTAAGTATTTAACCGATTGTGTTAAATCAAGGAATAAATGTCATGTTAAGCAAAAGGGAGCTCCGTTTTGAGATGGTGAATTAATCGGGATAAGTAACGTTTTTGAAATAAAAACGGTTTCATGCATTAAAGTATATATATATAAAGGTAGTTGCATGTGCACGTAGATATAACGTATTAGAGTCTCCGTTTTGTCGTTCGATTCTATACTGCATTATTCTATTTTTCCCATTATACTTTATTATTGTATTTTTTCCACGGGAATTTGGCTTACTCCCTCGTCTTTGTTACGGTAGGTTTGGTGCAGTTTTGTATTTTGAGAGCGTTGTACATGTAAGTTTTTTTATTATTTGATGTTAGTAGCTCTATATGCTTGGATTCTGGGGACTCTTCCCACGACGCTCTCACGTAGCTTGATTTAAATGGAAATTGCATGCTAAACAAAGGAAATGTTAAATATTTTTTTTTTATCAAAGAGGGACAGAACCCCCAGACATTTTATTGATTTAAAAAAATAGAGAAACAACCTCTTTATGGCTTACAAGACCAATCTTACCTATATCTATAGGATGGGCCCATTACTCTAGATAAAATTTAAATATGTGGATTTATAAAAATATCCCCATTACATATTAAAGAGAGTTCAAAAGAAATGAGGGGATTTATAAATTATCCCTATTACAAACAATAGCAAGCTTTAATAAGTAAATGTGGGGATTTACAGATCATCCCCATTACATTCTTTTATATATAAGCCTTATGTTTGGAAATCTTTGTATATCCATATTGAGATGACCTTTGGCCATCTTTAGGAGAGTATTGAATGTCCAATATGTTGGCAGCACTTGATGCAAAGAGATCTGCTACTGAGTTGTTCTCTCTCCTAGTATGGATGATTTCAAAATTACTTGGATAGATTAAATCATGAAATATATCTAAAGTAGTCGATGTTGATTTAGTTTTTTCTAGGAAAACATCTACTAGAGTTTTACAATCTGAGTCATTAATCACATTAGAGATGTTAAGAAAAATCAATAACTTAAGACCTTCTGCCAAGGCCATAGATTCTGCACTAAATGATGTTTGAATTCTAATGGATTTTGAGAAGACAACAATGAAAAATCCTTGAGAGTCTCTTATTACACCTGCAATGCCACTTGGAACTGGATTATTTTTTGAAACCCCATCTATATTTAATTTAAAAAAATCTATTGCAGGCCTACTCCAAACACACTTTATAATTTGGACCTTCTTTGTAAAGATTTTTATATGGAAAGTTTGCGTAATATGATAATGATATTTATTGATTTTATCATAGAACTTCCAAGATTGCATGATATCAGTAACAAGATGTAATACCCCATGTTTTTATGGCTTTTAACATTGGGGATTTATTATTAATTCGAAAGTTATTTTAATATTTACTAGTGTGACGTGAGTTAATAATTGTTGGAAATTTGTTGAATACTACTAGATGAGTAAAGTAATACATTAGATTTATTTTTTTAACAGTCAGGAGTGAATAAAATGATAGTTATGAAAATTTAAGTCGGGACGCGGCTGTGTCGTGTCTGGACTAAATTATTATTATAAGAATGAATATATTATAAGTCGTCCGTATGGTCGTTTTAGTGCCCCAAAGTGTCCGGAAGGGTCGAGATAGTTAGAAAAGTGTACCCAGGGGTTTAGTTTGGGTCGTGGGGAATTTTTAGGCCTAATTGACATCTCGAGAGGGTATTATAGTCATTTTATATTTTTGGGTAAGTAAACCCACGAATTTTCTTAATATATATTAGCCATTTGGAGTTGTCTCTTAGGGTTAACAAACACAAAACCTAAGCCCACCCATTAGAGAAGAAGGTGAAGATTTTCCAAGCAATCCAAGGCCTAGAACTCACCCAATTGCACCGCCACCACCACCAAAACGTAGATCGCACGACGAGAAACGCAACCATATCTTTTTCATCAATAAATCAGACCCTTGAATCCCTGGCAAGTATCCATCTTGCTTATTTCTAGTTGGTATTCCTTCCATGTTAGTTTAGGAATGAAAATCATATGTTTTAATTGAAGAATTTTATATTTTAGAAGAGAATTTATATGTGTTGTAGGGAGAATCCATATAGTCTGAAATCGTGATCATATGTAAAGGATTACCCACAAATTTATTATGATATTTGGGAAGAAAATCTGGATTAAAATAGAGGTTTGTGATTATTCATGCAAAATTTGACTTTATAAATAAATCTGAGATTAAACCCCTTTTTGATTGATTCGTTAAGGATTTATTGATGTTGTTACGTTAGAACTTGTTTATATACATTGCTTATACATTTGGATAACTTGGTTTGGAGTTTAGGATGAAATTATAGAGATTTGGAGGGGTTAAAATGGTTGAACCCGTAGGTTAAAAATTACAAAAAATTGGGCAACAACTGCTTGATCAATTGATCGACCAAGAGCATCGATCGATCGACCCCATTCCTTGATCGATCGATCACTCCTAGAAAAGTGCATATTTTTCCACTTTTTGTTTAATCCGGATAAAATATGTGGGAACCCTTAAATATCTTTTAAATAATATAATGGGTTATAAAGAGGACCAGTGGGGTCTAAGTAGACTCCGTTGAGTGAAATTAATATGAGATGAAATTGCGGGTTAACGGGGAGTTATTCATACATTGAAAATTATGCCTACATTTACTCAAACATTGCGAATCGTGAAACATTTAGACTACAAGGTAAGTGAGGGTATACCTCCTGAAATTATACTTAGTGAGAGAGAATACTTCGAGAGATGATAAGTAAGTATGAAATAAATTACAAATGAGAATAAAAGAGACAAATCCATTATGCGAGATAATTGAGTAATTTGTGCTAAGAATGGATAATTATAATTATGGGCCGTGGGCGCACCTAATTTGGAAAATGTGAATATTTATATATATGACTGTGATCATACCTTAGCTACTTGCTATCACGGAGGTTTTCGCACTGGGACGGTCTTATCTGGATTGGACCTTTATGGGGGATATTGATTGGTACCCTACAAGATAGTATTACAGATACAGGCTATCTGAAAATGATAGTCAGATGTTCTAAGAGACGTAAGGGTATGTTCTGACCTGTTAGGATTCGGAACTGTGCTTCGCCTCCGTTGGTATGTGTATTGTGTTAATACAGTTCGAAAGTGATTCCGAACTAGTATTTCCCTTAGTATGAGTGAAACGGAGATTTGATAGCGGAGTATGCCAGCACCATAGATTTATGTGGGGTTCCAATAGTGTGTGTATATATATATATATATATATATATATATATATATATATATATATATATATATATATATATGGAAACTTTATACTATGTGTATAAGTAGTTAAGTAATGAATAAATGCTTCATCTTTACAACAAGTGTTCGTGAATTTTGTAACGGTATTAAGTGGTTCTAAGTAACATAAAAATATGGAAGAGAATGATTTTCTAAAACAAAATATTATGGCCTAAGTACTTCTCAGGATAGAACTTTATAGGAGGATAAGTTAGATAGACTTATGTGATCAGTAGTACGGTAAGCGTGCACACTAGATGAGAGGTGATAATTCTCATGAGAGTGTTGCGCACTAACATGGTGGTTATATTAGCCAGTAAGCATTTTAAATACCGACTAAACTATTTTTAAAACTGTTTTACACTCGGGCTCTGAGCCGTTTTATGTCATTTCTTTCTCTCTTGTATATATATGTTTGTATTACAGGTGCCCAGCCACATGGGCGTCTTGCATATGTTCTTTGAATTGGACGTGCTGTAGCTTATATGGAAGTTGCAGGCCTTTGCTTTAGACGACCTCTTCATTGATTCAGTTCTTACTTTAGTTATTTATAATTAAGGATTGAGTTGCCCGATTTCCTATTCCGTTTGGATTTATCAGAGATTTATATTTATTTATATTTCCAGTATTCAGTACTCCTTGGGAGTTAACTATTGTCAAGTTGATTTCATCTATGGTTCTTAAACTTAGGTTGGATTATTGAGATGGTGCAATCATTGTGTGTTAATTTCCATCCTTAGTATGTATGTGATTCTTAACTGTTGGGTATTAAAAAGGTTTTCATATTGGTATTTAATAAAGGAAAAATGAGACTTTAAATTGTTTTGACACTTAGGTTAATTATTTAGGGTGTTCAAATTGGAAAATATTATTTTACGACAGTGATGCTGAGAATGAACGAGCTGTTCACCTTGATTTTAATTTAATAAAGGACTGATCACCCGGTATTTAATTAGGCGGGGTGTTACACAAGAGAGACCACATTTTGAATAATCATTGTGGAAGAAGTATTGATGTTTTCAAAAAACCTTTTATTTCTAGCTTACCGTAATTCCCAGAAAATAATTTTGGGAAGACGATAAAATAAGCCTTTGATATAGTCTTCTTTATTTTTATACATCCACCAGTAAACAAGGATTGCCCTGCATGAATTTGAATTAAGACTTAAACTAAACAAGTTGTAGAAAAATAGCCATACCTCTTAAGACATCTGGCACTGTATTAAAATTGTATACTAATGCAATTCTAATACCAATATCTTGGATATTAGACTCCAAAGGTACTGCATTGTTTAGTAACTTCCATATAAAGTTTAAAATTTTCATAGGGCATGCCTTGTTCCAATAAATTTTCTAAGATAATGTAGAAGGCCTAACTTCTCTACATATATGGAAATCAGATTTGAATGTAAACCCCCCTGATATTGTTGCTTTCTAGATTTTCTTATCCTCTTAGATAAAACTGTTAGCTAATTCCTTGATAGCTGCGAAGGACTTAATAGTTTTTGATCCTTTATTAAGACTTAGACCCTTATGATATTTATTTCTAGTATAGTTAGCCCAAATACCTTTATCAAATCTATATTTCCATTATAATCTGATAGAAGAAGCTGAAATGATGCATTCTATTCTTCTAAAGTTGAGCCCACCTTCTTCAAGGGGAAAACATAGCTCTGTCCATTTAATCCATTGAAAAGGTTTATCTTTAGAGGTACCCCCCCCCCCCCCCCCCCCAATTAAATTTATCGAATAAGTTATTTATTCTTTTAATGACAATTTTAGGACGATTTAGGACTGTTAATGTATAAACTGTAATAGATTGTAATACATGCCTAATAAGGGTAGCTCTATTAGCTTGAGAAATAATTTTAAAGGACCATGTATTTAAATTTTCTCTTATTTTAGAGATTAATTAAAAAAATTGGTTAAATTTTTTCATGCCTTTATTAATGAAACACCCTAAATATTCCATCGGAAGGTTTTATGTGTTAATCCAGAATGATTTGCTATGATTTTCTTTCTATGAGGACTTAAGTTATTATCAAAACAGAAAGAACTTTTAGAATAATTAAGTTGTTGGCCAAAATTACTTTCATAATCTTTCATCATTTTGAATAAGTCTTTGATACTATAACTACCCCCATTGATAAATATTATTAAGTCATTAGCAAATCCTAAATGGGATATAAGAGGAGTATTTTAACAATGTGAAAATGGAATAGCCTTATGATTATTAAAGAGTTTATCTATGTTCCTACTAAGACTCTCAGTATTAATGATAAAAAGACTTGGAGGTAAAGGATTTCCTTATCTAATACTCCTTAAAGAGTATAAGAACCCCTTACTTTGCCCATTTAGAATCAATGAGAACCAATTATTTGAGACAAGTCTCCAAATCATATCTATAAAATGTTCACTGAATCCAAATTTTCTAATAACTTCACATAGATAGGGCCAATATACTTTATCATACGCCTTTTCCATATCCAATTTAATAACCACATTATTGCCATGAGCTTTTTTGCCTAGGTATTGCAAAATTTCTTGTGCTAGAAGAATATTCTCATGAATGTTTCTCCCTTTAACATATCCACTTTTATTTTGGGAAATGATGGAGGGACGAATAGTTGAAAGTCTTTCATTAAGGATTTTGGATATAATTTTGTTGGAAAAGTTACATAGGCTTATTTGCCTAAAATGAGAACATAAAGAAGGATTATTTATTTTGGGGATTAGAGCAATAGAAGTTGATGTCCAACTTTTTGGTAATTCAGCTCCAGTAAAGAAGGAATGAATTGCCTTAATAAGATCAAATTTAATAATATCCCAACACTTGATATAAAAATTCTCCTCTAAATCCATCAAAACTTGATGAGATAATTTCATCTTCAGAAGGAAAATTTGAAAGGATGTTGTTCATGTCATCAAAAATTTCTTTATTTATGACATCAAGAAAAGAATATTCCATACGTTTATATTCTGTAGACCATAAATTTTGAAAGTGTTCTTGAAACATTTTGAAAATTTCTTCACTAGTCTCTTCCCACCTACCTTGAGAATTTTTGAGTCTTTTAATAACAAGTTTTCTTTTTCTAGCTCTTACAGAAGCATGAATTTTTTTTGTGTTAAGGTCTCCAAGTTTCAGCCATTTAAATGACTCTTTTATTTCCAGAAACTTTCCTCTCTTTGAAGAGCTATATTAAGTTTTCCCTAGTTTTGTACATTTCAGTTCTAGTTTTATCAGTTGGCATTTTTTTAAATTCTGTTTCCTTTATAAGCATAAAATCTTCAAGGTCTTTGACTATCTGGAAAACATTTTTGAAAGTTTCTTTATTCCAACTTCTCAATTTTGATTTTAAATGTTTGAGCTTTAAAGAAAATTTGGTCATAGGAGGAGCATGAATGTTTATTGAACAATAATCTTTAACAATGTCCTCAACATTTGAGTTAATACGCCACATTGACAAAAATTTTAATTGTTTAGGATAATTGTCTATACTAGTTTTAATCTCTTACTACTATAAAATGCAAAACAAGACATTAAGACTCCTCTCCAACCAGCCTATCCATTTAGGCAAAGCATTAATTAAGAATGATACATTTCTTTCGTCCTAACGCCGTTTGTCAATCCATCAAATCTATTCATTAACTCTCAATAAATTAACTCTACAGAAAAATGAACTAAGTATCTTCCTGTTCCCGAAACTCCTCGATTTCTACCTCTCCTTTTATATTCATTCTTTCATCTTCAATTTTACTTATAAAAGATAGCTATTCCATACCCTCATTTTATTGGGTCCAAAAAACAAACATTAGAAGTCCCCTTAATGGTATCCCCATCGTCTCCCATTATATAAACCCAATACGAGTTGAAGAAAATGAATAGGGGACATGTTGTATTTTTGTGGATTGTTGGGTAGGGTTGGTTGAGGGTACGAGCAATGATGGTGGCTATTCAGGTGCTAGAAGTTGTGAAGGTTTCTCAGGTGAAGAAGGTTGGCAAAACCACATCAAGTGAAATATTTTGATGAAGATAAGGTTCAAAACTCAATTTATTCAAAATTTATGAGAGTATGAGGATGGTCTCATCCATTTTAGATTTGGGATCGGAGATGCTCAGAGGAGTACTCTATCTGTACTTTTGCCTCATTTTCTCTTACATACATTGAACACACAAAGAAAAAGAGAGGTGGGTAATTATGATAATCTACCGGTGAAGATTAAATGACCATTTGGGTCATAAATGGAAACATTGAGGTTTGAGTTAGCTAAGAAATAACCCAAAATTGTGCAACTGTTAACTTTTTGCTACTTAATATGTTGTTTCTTATGTGGGTTGTTTTTAATTTTTGTTAATCACTATTATTTGGAATTTTTTCTCATCTAAAAAATATAGATTCTCTGTCTGGTTTCTCCGGTGATTAATTGAAGTTGCTGGCAAGAAAATGTCATCGACGGTGATAGTCGCCGTCGGAAATGAGGTGGGGGATAAGTGTTATCCTACACCACTAGCCTCCCATGATGACGTCATTACAGATCCTTCACTTTTTTTGGGTAGTCTCCAAAACTTCCATTCTGCTTTAGGAACTAAGTGTATGTAAGCTATATTCAATTTATTTGCTCTTTCATGGAATAAAGTATAGAGAAGCATTGTTGTAGTAAGAACTGAATTGCATACCTGATATTTTATAATATTCATGTATGGTTTTTTTTATAATCATTTTTTTATATGTTGCTGTGAAGATCTCTAGGATAGTTTGTTTTTCTTTGTGATTCAATATATCATTGCATTTTCAGGATGCCATTATTAAAATTGGATTGATGTAAGAGTTGTAAACCATTATTTTTAATAGATTAACGAGTTTAAATATCATTCTTTTCACACAGAGTTTCACATTTGTCTACTGTTGGAATGTTGCATCATTTAGGTGATTGGGCTAAATTTAAAAAAAACAATTCTAAAAAACTAAAAAATACAAAGAGAAATCTGAAAAATACTAATAGATATTAAAAAAAATAATATCTACGAGGAAAAAAAATGTTTTTCACCGAAAAAATGATTTCCAAAAAAAAAAAAATGCATTTCAGAAAGAAAGAAATAAACTGTTTTCCACTAAAAAAATGAATTCCAACAAATCAAAAAACTATTTTCCACCCAAAAACTAATTTCCAAAAGAACAATAATAATTTCCAACGAAAACAAATTATTTAAAAAATTTTATTAAAAAAATAAAATTTTGAAACAAAATTTTATTAAAAAAAATTAATTTCAAAACACAAATATAATTTTTTAATATCTGTTAGTATTTTTCAGTGAAAAATAGTTTTAATATCTATTGGTATTTTTTGGTGAAAAACAATTTTTTTAGGGGGTTTTAGAGTTTTTTTCTTCGAAAATTTAAGTTTTTAAATTGTTTTTTATTTTTCGAGTTTTTTTATAAGTTAAGGCAATAAAAATTTGTACCTTATGCCCTGACGGGACCCACAACAACAATGTACAAAGTTTTAATGTAATGGGTATGAAAATGGATTAAAAAAAAGAGGTACACCAAGCTTTATCCATTTTGAAATGTTGATTCAACTTATACCATTTGTAAAGTTTTAATGGTGTTCATCATCATTGGTGTCTAAGGTGCACTTATGTGGACAATTTAATCATTTATAATAAAAAAGTTCTCTATTAACATTTAACTTAAGGGCAATTGTCATTTTATTTGCATTTATTTGAAAATTAGACATTGATTTTATAACCTTTTTTAGATGTGAAAGTACCTGAAGCTTATATTCCTCTAAAAGAAATCAGAATAAATATTTATAGATATCCATTTTGAAGAATTGAAGGTCTTTATTGGAGCTGTTATTATTTTGGAACTTATATGTATGAGATTGTAAGATGTTTTACATTACTTTACAATAAAATTGACCAAATGAAAGTTATAGTTATATAATTATGAAAATCGCCATATACGAATATGAGCCTCTTTGCTAAATATTATAATAAAAAATTCTATTTTGCCCGAATTTTTGACCGAATTTTTGCCGACAAACTGACGTATCGACTTGCTATTGGTTGATTTGTGGGGTCCGCGCCAGCGGGACCTCAAAACCAACCAATAGCAGGCTGACACGTCAGGCTGACAAGTATATATATATATATATATATATATATATATATATATATATATATATATATATATATATATATATATATAAGGAGTATTGGTGCATTCATACTCTACTATCAAGTCCCGGTACATCACGCACTGTATATAAAGGAGTATTGCTTCAGTATCTCTCTCGAATCATCATCACAAATCACACATATTGGAGGCGAACATAGTCCCCAGCCAAATAGGTCATGCACATACCTCACGTTCCCATTCCACCGTCAAATCTATCATACTCTCAGATAGCCCGCGTCCAAGGCCCTATTTTTCGGGTACAAGTCTACCCCCCCCCCCCCAATGGGTTCATCAGGATAAGACTGTCCACGTCACAAAACCTCCTCCCGATAGAAAGCAACATAGGTATGTCCTACACATAATAAATCATAGAAATCATTATAGGTATACACAAAACCTATATCATATATCCTGTACATAACATATAAATCTCCCAAATATCTTACGTATTATTTAATTCCAATTACACTACTTATCGTATATTCCTGAGTATCTCTCACCACTCGAAGTGTTCCAATTATCCTTTACAATATTCCAGTAGGTAATTCACTCATATCCTATTGATCTAAATCATAGGTTCGATCATCCCTCGAATTCGTTATAATTTCAAATTACACCGATTAATCTAATCAATTTCACATTAATTAATTTATTAAAGCAGTGTCACCTAACTATAGTACCCAGACTCATTCGTTTGGTCTGTATCCTCATCTCTTAAAATTTATTACACAAAGCCCCACGATTTAGTTTAACATCCCTTGTTAAATTTAATATTCAATAATTTATTATGCAACTCTATAATAAATTAAACCGGCCACCCTGTGCCTAATTCCTATCGCGCTAACCTGAAAAATATTCGAGTTAAACCTTCGACCCTTAATTAATTCTCACCAATTATTTTTTATCCAAGTGATGTCACTCAACCAACATTCCCGGACTCCCTAACTTAGTCCGTAATTTAACCTTTTAGAATTTCTCGCATAAAATCCCGTTAATAAGTTCAACACCCTTAATAATGCTAATATTCCTTAATACCTATCTCCCACTATCCTAGGTATTAATATCTTTTTAATATTTCTCCAATTAAATCACTATAGTTCACAATTCAGTCCCAAGGCCAACCAAAAGAGATATCTCCCCGTAGTTCACAAATAGAACCCAAGACAAACAGTTAAAAGGTCAAACTTCCAAAGGTTAGGACACGTGATTAGAACGAGACCACTGGTCATTCAAACCACATCCTCTGTCATTTGAGCAACCCCCGTGGTCGCTCGAATGACCCCAGTATTTTCAATCCCCTTCGTATTCCTTACACAGTTCCGCCATTAACAAATTTTCAAGTTTTATAATCTTAACCCAAAACAAGATCTAATGACCCTCAGTCATTTATACGATTTCCTACAGTTTCAATTCCCCAATTATATCAATATCCATCATCAATACAATACTTAATAGTAAAACGTAATACTCTTGAATGATTTCTCCCACACTCTTTTTCTAAACTTTAATTCCGAATACCAAATTATCAACCTCGACGTACAAGTATGTTAATTTCAATTCAGATTCACATATGTTTTAATCTTAACACAATAACAATCGAATCTTTAATCTATATAATTTGCCCAATTCATAAACCCCGTTTTCCATGTGAAAGCCTACCTAAAACGAATATGATTTACACCCACCATGATATGAATTGAAATACTGCAAATTAATTGAAAGCAAGTTTAACTACTTGCCTGGATAACTTTTTAGTGTCTGATTCCTTTCTTGTAGGCAATATTTTTAATGAAGAACACATCTATCTTTTCTTGGTTTGGCTCCCAAAGGCTCTCCCACTGGATCCCTCTTTTCTCCTCTGCAACTAGGATTTTTTTAAATGAGTTATGACTATCACACCCTCTCACATTTAGGTTATATTAAGTCAATTCCGTTTTTAATATTGTGGGCTTTATTAAAATGGCCCAAACACTCCCGCGTGGGCCCGGTTATGCCTAAAAATGCCTCGAGACCCATTTACTACCCCGAGTACTCTATTTTGACTATCTTAACCTATTTGAAACCAACTGTGCACTAAGAATCATCATCCAAGTTACTATAAAAAATCTCCAATTTAAACCTCAAATCACGACACATGTATTCTTAAAAGAAATAACCCGAATAAATTTAAATCTTAATTCTCCAAATAAATTGAAACTTCCAAATTAAATAAATTCTGCAAATAAATTAATTTCTCCAAATCATCAATTTAGTTTAAATTCTAATTCACCAAATTAAATAAATTCTTTACCCTAAAAAATACAGGGTGTTACATACTTTCTCCATTACAAAGGAATTTCATCCTCGAAATTTAGATGAGTCTAGTACTCCAAGTCCCGAATACTTGCCTACTCACATGCCCTTAAGGGCACTGCCCATATCCACCCTTTGTAATCGTGAATTACATTAGAATTAAATTAATTATCCAGGGCGCCCATACACCCTGTACCCATGCTTAACCGTACAAATGTTACCCGGTTTCACTAACCTTAAACCGTAATATAACTTTAAACTCACATTCCACATATGTATATATTAACCAAGGTACCAAACCTATGTACTAATGACCAAACATCTCCCCACTTCCAACGTCGCGTTAAGTTTCATGCGTGGGATGTCTCGTAAAGTGAAATCCAAACAAGAAACCCTCTGTTACACTACTACCTAACATTATCGGTCATTGAGATCGATTAGGCCCTCAGTCCATAGCACGTACTCCCCATATTCCCGCCTTCTGATATAGAAGTATACTCATCCACTTTTATGTTACAAAAGTCATCATACAATACAACTGCCATTACTATCACTAATTTCTAAGCGCGAACCAATCTCGTGCTATATCGCCCAGCTTGATAATAAACCTATCCACCCTGAATCCCATCAATAATCGTCCTACTCACCGGGATCAAATATAAATACAAACATTTTTTATATGCATATTATGTAACATACCATAACATATATACACGTATATATAGACTTGATAACTAGAACAAGTGAATCATACCTCGTAATAGCGAACACAAAGTCTTGCGATACTATATACCGTAGTCCAAACATGTCATCATAATTATCACTAACGTCTCGGACGTAACATGCTCATCTCAAGCTCAGTTCCGCACTCTTAGCGTGGCTATATCATACATGTATTCTCTATTACCCCATAATTTTCAATTCAATCCTTCTCTAACTACCCCACCTATTAACTTGTGTTATATAAGTTTTCTCAGTGCTTCCTTCATAGCACTCCCTCGGCTCCACTGGCAATATATTATAATATCTCTCAGCTTAAAGTGTTTCCTCTACACGTTCAATAATTTAACATTTAAAATCGATGCACTAACATCCAACAATGTCTCACTACTCCCAATGTTTATTAAGGACCATGCATATAACAATCCCATAACGAAGATCAAAAGAATTTTCCCCAATGCACTATCCCCTAGCATTGTCGGTCATCGCAATTCGTTCGTCCAAAGTGCATAATTAAATATTCCAAACTCTGTCTCCCGACACATAAATCAAATTGTCTATGCCCATGTCTCTTAAGGCGTCACATGATACGATGCTCTCACTATCACTAAGTTCTCATCACGTAAACAACGATGAGCTAAATCTCTCCACTCAATGATAATCCCGATATACCCTGAATCACATCAGTGAAAGTCCCTACGCATCGGGATCCAATGTAACTAGACAATCTTACTCTATTAAGTCTACTTCCTAAAATCTCATCACGAGCTCGACCCCCTCTTAGGTGAGACATCCCTAAAAATATACATCCCGCCCTAGAATGAACACGATAGTCTTTCTATAACCGCCCATCATCGTACAACAGTTCATTCTCAGGATAAAACCATACCTCAAAGACCTCATTTTAAAATGAGCAAACCTCATAAAATATGTCCTCTCAGTGTCTACACCTTCTCCCACGTAGATGAAACTAAAGAGAGAACCGCTAACTCAATGGTGAATATATACACACTATATTGTTATTAACGACACCTCTACTAAACCCATTTCACATGCGAATATAGAACTAACAATTTACCGTGATTCGCTCGTGTCACACAAAACAAACCCCAATCACCCCGGAATAAAATTCATACTTTGAATTGCTAATCAAACTGGCAGTTCAAATGGTTCCTGGACATAAAACCCTTATCCTAACCTAACCAAAAACTTCTTATAATTGTTGCCCCTACTAGCATCCCGATCCTGTTCTCCAGTTTATCGAGGACAAAATCCACATATGTGTTCCTACGCTTTACACATAAGACACCTCTCTGCGTTATTCCTATTTCCTCTGACCCCACTAGCCATGTCGGGGTTGTCTTTCTCACAGATCTATTATAATTGAACCTGATTACTACCCCCATTAACCCTTTTGCTCCGCTGGCCCTATGGGGCTCATTGCTAGCCTCGACAGTCCTGATTGAATCCACCGTCACCTGGTAGGAATTTTATTAATCTCAATAATTACAATGGGTCCCGTACTGGGTATACCTTCTCGTGGAGCCTCACTAGCACTTATAAATCCAGTCTTTCCCTTCGGTTAGATTCTCTAGCTCTCTTGGCTCCCGGATCAAGGAAGCGTTGATATTAATTGTAAACTTACGATATTTATGATAACGGTACCAGTCGTTAAGCTAGATTTTCGCATCCATGCTTGAATATTCTACCCATGAGTCCATTATTAACTTATGAACCTTTTTTTATTCTTCATTACCACCTCGTCGGGTACGAAGTTTGCTAAATACATCCACTCTCCTTTATAACCGACCACTGTATGAACCTTTTTGAAATAAAGTCTTGAAATCCCCTTTGCCTCTCTTTTTAAACAGTTGATGAGAGGATTTGTGGTCAAATCGCACCCAAACTCCTTCTTACCCATGATATATAGGTATTTACATGGTTGTGGTGACCGAATCCCACCACTACAACGCGGCTCCTATGAGCCAAATTTTTCCCTAATTTATTCCTTGGTGCCACTGCACCCCACCCTACACAATTGTGTTTGTATCTTATCCCCCCATTGATATGGTAACTCCTATCGCGATCAGCGTTCTCAGAATATTTCATGATTTATACTGAGCCTCTCTTCCTATTGTCCTTCCAATGGCTTTCGCCGGTCTTCCAAAATTATTTGGTGTACGAAGCCCAACCGAACTCGTATATGTATCGTATTACTACACTTAATCGCTGAGAGAACGTAAGTCGCATACTTGAATGAATACAACACTCATATAATAAGGCTCTATATCATAGAATGCTATGCTAAAATGTAATAAGAACCACAAATCCTAAGGACTCTAGAACCTGATGCTCTGATACTATCTGTGACACCCTGCCTACTAATATCCTAGGTGGCCAGCTCGTGATCAAAATAAAACGTTGGCCTCATATGGCTCATTCTTAGCATCACTGTTGAAAACCTTTTTAAATTTACTAACCACCAAGTAATTTAATACGACTGGTGCCAAATTTTGTCTTTCATTAATTAACAACATGCTGAAGTAAACAATAATTAACCATCAACCCTAACTGATAACTGAATCCAACACAGATGAATAATATAAATAAAGGTGATCGAATCAACTATCAGTTCAATAATAGAATACAATAGTAAATTGAAACCATAACATGGATATGTAAGGTCAAATAAATAACTGAATACTAGTACCAAAATATAGATCCTACACTAGGAATAAATGAAAAAAGCGTCTATAAGAAAGTCCTGCAACTTTCACATGAGCTGTATCTTGTCATCCCCGGATATAATTCTCAAACTGGACATCCATGTGGATGGACACCTAAAAGGTTTTGACACCGATCAAATCCCAAGTAAAACATTTTAAAAGTATTTAGCAAGCAGTTAAATTACAGTATTAACTATGCATGCACACTCTTCATATTTAAGTTAGTGTTGCACTCTCTTGAGGTATAACTCAACCCTTATCTAATATGTACACCTAGTGATTGCCTGCTAACCTCTCCTAGTTAAGCTACACCACCTAACTAGCCGTATCAAGTCTCTCTCTACATACTAACTTATTGTGCCCACCCGTATTTCCTATAAAATACACTTCTGGATTCTTTATATAAATTAGCCAATTATGAATTTCTCATTATACATTTAATCCTTCGCCCACTAAGGTTATTTTATATGTCACTATATTTTTCATATACTAATTACACACCATAGAATAAGTCATAAGCATATATTTATCAATTCTTTACATATATACTAATACGACGCCCCTAGTTTGAGTTGCGGTGCATGTGTACTATGCGATTATGTCCCGATACGTCATCTACCAATCATAAATAGTAGAATAAAACAAAAGTATATATATTTATTATTCTAATTATATATACAATAGACCTGTAGTGCATGCATACTCTTCTATCAAGTCCCGATACATCACACATTGTATAAAGAACTATTTGTTCAGTATCTATCTCGAACCATCATCAAAAATAAAAAATATTGGAGGCAAACATAGTCCCCAGCCAAATAGGTCACGCACATACCTCATGCTCCCATTCAACCGTCGAAACTATCATACTCTCAGATAGTACGTGTCCAAAGTCCTATGTTCTGGGTACAAGTCTTCCCCCCCCCCCCCCCCCCCCCCCCAAATGGGCGCTTCAGGATAAGACTGTCCACATCGCAAAACCTCATCCCGATAACAAAAGCGTAGGTATGTCATACACATAATAAATCATACAAATAATTATAGGTATACACACAACCTATATCATATATCCCATATATATATATATATATATATATATATATATATATATCCTACATATTATTGAATTCCAATTACACTACTTAGCGTATATTCCCGAGTATCTCTTACTACTCAAAGTGTGCCAATTATCCTTAAAAATATTCCAGTAGGTAATTCACTCGAACCTACTGATCTAAATCATAGTTTCGATCACCCCCAGATTCATTACAATTTCAAATTACACCGATTAAATTAAATCAATTTCATATTAATTAATTTATTAAAGTAGTGTACCTAACTACAATACCCAAACTCACTCGTTCGGTCTGTATCCTCATCTCTTAAAATTTATTACATAACCCCCCCGATTTAGTTTAGCACCCCTTGTTAAATTTAATATTAAATAATTTATTATATAACTCTATAATAAATTAAATCGGCCACACCGTGCCTAACTCCCATCGCACTAACCTAAAAAAATCCGAGTCAAACCTCCGACCCTTTACTAATTCTCACCTCAATTAATTTTTATCCAAGTGATGTCACTCAACCAACATGCACGGACTCCTTAACTTAGCCCATAATTTAACCTTTTAGAATTTCTCGCACAAAATTCCGTTAATAAGTTCGACACCTTAATTAATGCTAATATTCCTTAATACTTGTCTCCCATTATCCTAGGTATTAATATCTTTTTAATAATTCTCCAATTAAATCCCCATAGTCCACAATCCAGTCCCAAGGCCAACCAAAAGATAAATCCCCCCGTAGTCCACAAATAGAACCCAAGACAAACAGGTAAAAGGACAAACTACCAAAGGTTAGGCCACGTCGTTTGAACGAGACTACTGGTCGTTCGAACGTCTTACCTTAGGTGGAAATGTTTTAACAAAGGGGGATAATAGTTTTTCATATGTGGTTTATATATTTCATATTCTCTTTATATTTGAAAGGTGTGTTAAGTGTGCAGGTTTTAGTAATGATGCTGAAAAGTTTCACAAGAACAAAGCTACTCAAGAGTTTGTGTCGGGTAAGTGTTAGTTTGTACTTTTTCCTTTTGGGATTGTGACTTAGTCTTAGAGAAATTGACTACCCAGTAGTTTTTTTTGCTTTGTGGTTTTTTCCTAGAATAGTCAAAGGGTGAGATTTGTAAGGACAAATTTCATATCGATTCAGTTTGTATTGTTTATTTTATTTATTCTGTTTCAACAAATATATAGGTTAGGATATAATTCCAGTTTTTCCTTCAAGTCTATGTTGCATGTCCAATATCATAGCGACCAAGTAAAGAGACATCAACTTCGTATCGTGTTTGTGTCAAGTTTCATTCTTCATCTTAGTCCATGGGATCTCAAAAAGATATGAATGTTTATTATGTTTGAGTTCTCTAACTGCACTAAAAACACCAATCTAGCACGCTTGCATAAGGAAAATCTGACACGATTTATCCTCTATTTTGCACGCTTTAAAACTGCACTAAAATGAGCACAATTTTAAACCATGCCAAATCATGGCACGATTCATTATAGTAAGCCAACTCAAATTACACACCTAAGTCACACAATGCTAACTCACTTTTCTTTCTCTTTCTCTTTCTCTCTCTCTCGGCGACCTGATGTCCCGACCCCCACCTCTCTCTCTCTCTCTTTCTTCACCCACCTCTCTCTTTCTAGGCAACATGATATCCCAATAGTAGGTTTACCTCTCTATCTCTGTGTGTGTGTGTGTGTGTGTATATATATATATAAGTAAGTTTCTCTCTATTTTCAAAATTCAAAGCTCCTATGGTGACACCTAAATATGATGGAAAAACTGATCCTGTCCTCCATATAGAGCAATACCAAATTGCTGCCGATATCTATGCAGTCCCAGATGAGATAAAATGCAGGGCATTTTCAGGAACTCTTACCGGGTCAGCTCAGATATGGTACAATAACCTTTCTCAGGGGAAGATTGCAACTTTCCATCAACTAGCATAGCTTTTCATAGGGAATTTCTATTTTGGAGCGAAGCCAGTTAAAAGAGTAGCACACTTACTGAGTGTTAGATAAAAGACAGAAGAAAGTACCAGAGATTATATTACTCGTTTCAATAACGAGAAACTTAAGGTAATTGACTACGAAGAGAAGACAGTAATTACTGCTTTGATGAGTGGACTGTTACCAAAATTAATATATTCATTTTACATAGATTTTAATATAATTCAAGGCAATATGGAACTAACTCTACCTATGAAGACAGATTTCTCAATCAATATGTAATAATTTTCTTACTTTTATAAATCGCAATAAATAACACCTAGCAAAGTTTTGATTATCTGAAAACTATCAATTTAAATACAATGCCCTAACATTTCAATCAGCTACATGCCTGAAAACCCTAACCTATAATTTTTTTAATAAATCATAAAGTAAAAACCCAAACATGTATGGAAGTATAATAACGTTTTCAAAATGAAAAATTTTGGGCCTATCTCGCCCTAGATAACATTGTATTTCTCGAATTCAAAACATCTAAGAATAAATTTACTATCAAAGCTAGAGGAAAAACCAAAATTCAAAGAAGATATCCATAGATTCATACTATACATCCAATGGAAGATATAATGAAATAGAAAAATGATAGATATGATGAATCCATAAAAATCCATACATTTCTATCTTTATATATATCTATACCTATACAGATAATAGTATATATAACAAATATGAAAAACTACTATTAACTATACACACAATACAAATACAATAAATATAAAATACAAATGTTAGTTACCAATAAACATGAATATATCTCTAGATTCATACTTTTGACAGTTAACACAAATGCATACTGGGTATTGAGAGAATAAAAAACACGCAATACATAATTAAAAATACAGAATACACAATCAAAATCAAAATCGCGCTATGTAGAAAATCAACATATCAGAAACGAGAAATAGACAGAGCGCGAGGCGATGGAGATGAAGTAAGGAGAGGCGATACTTTTAGGCATTTTCATACGAGAGTCGTGAGTGAGAATGGGGGAAATTTGAAGTCAGCTTGTTTGGAAAGGAAAATGTCGCGGGACTTTCATTTTGGAGTGTGTTATAAAAAAATTTACCTTATATATTTCATTTTTAAAATTATAAAATAAAATTTGTAACATAAATATTATATTACTAACGGTAAATTATTGTGAGAATTAGTAACGGTATAATACTGTTGGTAATTAAAAAATTATTCTGTTACTAAAAGCTTATTTTGGTGTAGTGGTATCCTATCTACACATAATACTAAGGGCTAGGAGGTGATTGATATACCCATATATGACCTCCTCTCCGCTCAAGCCTGGTTCAGCTCAGGCCGAACTTGAGGAACGTACTCTTGCAAAGAATCTTGTAGCAACCATCTCAGTCATTCCTTAAACTAGGTCAAGACCACATGCCATCACAATGGGCCTACTGTCTCGTCTCGTCTACCCTCTAGAAGACTGAGACCTTATCTAACTAGTCATATGCTCGTCTCAGCCTGACGCAAGTCAGCCGAGACCCTATTTGGCAGTTATCAACATGTGATCAAACAGTATCTCGATGGTCTCTTACTCGTCCAGGCTGACACCTCCATCACAACATGGCACATTTGACACTTGACAGGGCACGTGCAATGGAGCACGCATGGGAGAATACGCATGGGCTGTGAGCGCCACGTGGACAAAATCGTTGTAACAACATCTTCCTCACGTGTGAAGAATATCTCTCAATCATGATTTACATGCACAGATGACAGGTGAAAACATTGCATTGGACACTCCATATTGTACATGCCCATTGCATGCCTAGGGTGCACATTGCACCACCCTAACCATATAAATATTCACCTTCTCTTACCTTGGAGAGGACCTATAATTTGAAACACTATTAAAACTCTGCTAAAATGGCATAATAGAGAGAGAAAGTTGAGTGATCTATATCCCAAGGCCATTAGAGCCCTTTCTTAGTGGATTTCACACACACTCACACAGTGGAGTAGTCCTATAAAGGCTGACCACTTATATACTATTTTATCTCCTCTTTGCCTCACCTCCTTCTACATTTACATATTTGTTCATACTCCATTCTTGTACTGGATTAATCTCATACATTTACATTGATTTGGTGATACCATTTCTAGTGTCATCATCGAATACATAACATTCCCTTCACGTGTAATACAAACATGCGCTCACATTTGTGCAGGCCTGATATGAGTAAAATACCCTTTTTGGCAAATTCGATGTGATTCTAGTTGTGTGTCGCAACTTAACCGACCCTATAACGCCGACCTTCTGAGGCCCAAGGTCCAAAATATTAACAATTTAGAGATGAGGCAATTTCTTGAATCATTAACATACATTGCAACAAATTTCGAACAATATAACATAAATTATTTTGCATAAATTAGATTAATTAGACAATAATATTACATAAGCTATGTTTTACATTTTTCCCGATAGTCCCAAAAGTCATCAAATTGACAAAAATACCCAATAACATAAGAACTCAATTCCACAAATAACCATTTTGGGTACATATATCTGAATAAATCATTACATATAAATGGGAACCCAAAACATTAATCGATCGAGTATCAGATTATTCCCTGCATCCACAATAACCATTTTTGAGTACATATTCATGAATATATCATTATAACGCAATACAATAATCGAACAATTTTTGAATTATACCTTACAACACAGAAAATGGTTTAACATTTTCTTAAATGTATTTATGAAATAATGCAAAAAACTAATGCTAGAAGGAAGTGGAAAAGATTGGAGGGAGTATTAACGGTCGCTAGAGGTGGGTAAGGGATGCTGGAGGTGGAGAAGGTTGGAAAACCGCAGGATTTTTTTGTTTCAACTATAATAATGGCTGTAAAGAAGAAGTAGTGTTCTTTTATCATTTAACTAGCATGTAACCCGGGCAATGCGCGGGCATACTATAATATTTGTTAAAAAATAATAAAAAAATAATAATATTCAAATATAGGACTAACTATAAACGTAACATGACATAATAAGATATTTGTTGTGGTTGGTAAATTATAAACTTTAAACTATAAGAGTCCATATATGTAATCAGTACAACATGTGTATTGTTATTTAGTAGTAATGACATTTTAAATTAAGAACACAATAAGAATACAATAACAAATGTAGATGGGCTATGAAAAATTTCTACATAACCTCTAACAGAGAAGTTGAAAAAATTAAAAACTTTCTGTCCATTTTCACCATAAATAGGGGTTAATGTGATATAAACTTCACAAAATTAAATAAGAACCCAAAAAACTTGTATTTGCTAAGACAATATAAAGAAAATGTACATAAAAATATATTGCATACATCAACCAAATTGATACCAACTAAATTGGATTTCTTAGAAGAAAAAGACACAATTACAAATTTTTGCATCCATCACCATAACAAACTAAAGTTGCATGAATTTTTACAATAAATGATTAGACTTTGAGTTTAATATTACTCTTATTGTCTAAGTAGGCTATAGAGTGAAAATGGCAAAACTCTTATTCTCTCCCATTTGTTGTAGAACCTGAATAACACAAAATACAATCAAGTTAGATATTGTCAATACACATTGTATGCACATATTGATAAAAATAGTTCATTAATTAGAACAACAAAACGGAATTTTATGGTAACAATGCCTAAAATTGTGATCAAACTTTTTTTTACACTGCATTTTTATACATTAAATACTGGAGTATCTAAAAGAACACCCAAAACTATAAATTATCAGTGTGTTAAAAAAGCAAACAGTGAGAGAGAAAATAAGGGAAAGAAATTTGATGGTTCAAAAATAAGGGAAAAAAAATTTGTTAATAGCATTTTCCTAATAGATACGGTGTCCAAACATTAAAACTCTTGTCCATGTATCATTATTCAAACCACTCATCTCCATGTTTGTATTTTATTCGCCATCATGGGGCTTGCTTCAACTTTTTATGTTCTATAAGTATCACAGTGTTTGAAAATCACCAAATCGGCTACCCAAAAAACAAAACCAACTTCCATACACAAAATCAACAAGCATATCTTATATGAATCTCACAAAAAACTATGATGAAACCCAATAACAATGATGGTTGAAGAACCCAAGATCGTATAAATAAAGTTTGTTGAGCCTTCACCTGTTACCTAGTAAGATAAGAACTAAGACTTCAAAGGATTAAAACGCCATACCAAGAAACCCAAGAATCTCTCACAAATAAAGGTGATAAGTTTGGCATTTTGAACGCCACAAGATTAACTTGATAAGTTCAGAAAGTTTTCTTAAGAACTAAGAGGAACAAAAATAACTCACAATAATATTAGTTTATCTCAAAAGTGCTTATAAAATTCGTAGCTCCCCTCATTTATACTTGGAACAACCCTCCAAGAATAGGAAATGAAATAAATACAGCACTAAAGCAACAAAATTGTTAAAGTAAATAAGTTCCCACGTTTTTTAGGCCAATTGGACTTGGAAAATAACAAAATAGGAATAAATGACTAAGTTCAGTGTATTTAAAGGTAACCAACCAAGACTAGATTCATCCCCCATTTATTAACCTTGAAAATAGATAAATTCATGCCCATTTATGGTGTGAACATGATGGTCACGTTTTTATATGATAATTATCTCCCCAAATTGCTATAATGACATGGACTAAGCTTTGATGATCATTTGGTCCCATCTTCGTCTTCATCTTTTCACAATCAGCCCACTTCTCTTGGATCAGCCCAATAAGTGCTTCCTTAAAATGTTCAGCTCTAAGTCTTGTAATTGGACCACTAGAAAGTGATAAAGGGTCTTGTGCAAATTTATCTCCACTCCCATGTTTATGATCAGCCCCGTGTTCATCTTCGGTATATTCAGCTCCTTGAATTGCATCATTCTCCTCCTCTTGAGAATGATTTGTCCTCAAATCATCACCTGCATTAAAAGGAGATAAATCAGCAACATTAAAGCTTGCACTAACACCGTACTCACCTGGTAAGTCAAGCCTATATGCATTGTAATTGATGCGTTTCAAAACTTGAAATGGTCCATCACCCTGAGGTAAGAGTTTTGAACGCCAAACCACACCCAATCTCCTGGTTTAAACACTACCTTCTTGTTTCCCTTATTGGATTGATGGACATATTGTTCAGTCCTCCTTTTAATGTTTATTCGATCCTTTTCATGAAGCTTCTTTACAATTTCAGCCTTCTTTTTGCCATCTAAGTTTACCTGTTCACTCAAAGGTAAAGGAATTAAATCCAAAGGTGATAATGGATTAAAACCATACATAATTTTAAATGGTGAAAACTTAGTTGCAGAATGTACACTTCTATTGTAAGCAAATTCAACAAGTGGTAAATAATCCTCCCATGCTTTCAAATATTTCTTAATGATAGCACGCAACAAAGAAGACAAAGTTCTATTCACTACTTCAGTTTGGCCATCAGTTTGTGGATGACAAGTAGTAGAAAACAACAACTTGGTTCCCAACTTTCCCCATAAAGTCTTCCAAAAGTAACTCAAAAACTTTGCATCCCTATCATAAACAATGGTCCTAGGCATGCCATGTAACATAAAAATTTCTTTGAAAAACAAATCATCTATATGAGACGAATCATCATTTTTATGACATGCAATGAAGTGTGCCATCTTAGAGAACCTATCTGACACCACAAAAACTAAATCTCTCCCCCCCCCTCTTAGTCCTAGGTAAACCCAAAACAAAATCCATAGAAATATCAGTCTAAGGTTCATTAGGTATAGGCAAAGGGGTGTACAAACCATGGGGTTTCAACTTTGACTTGGCCTGTTTACAAGTGATACATTTCTCATAAATTTTTTCCACATCACGTTTCATATGAGGCAAAAAAAATGATCATGTAGAATTCCTAAAATCTTAGCTACACCAAAATGACCCATTGAACCACCACTATGAGCTTCTTTCACAAGAAGTTCATGCAATGAACACATAGGCACACATAATTTATTTTCTCGAAACAAAAATCCATCATGCCTATAAAACTTTCCAAATGCCACTTTTTCACATGCATTGAACACATCACAAAAATTAGAATCTTGCTCATACAAATCCTTAATGGATTCAAAACCAAGAAATTTTGTGTCTAAAATGGAAAGTAAAGCATACCTTCTGGATAATGCATCAGCCACCACATTTTCCTTACCTTGCTTATATTTGATCACATAAGAAAATGTTTCAATGAATTCCACCCACTTGGCATGACGTTTGTTCAACTTTTATTGTCCCTTCAAATGCTTCAAGGATTCATGCTCTATGTGAATCACAAATTCCTTTAGCCATTGATAGTGCTGCCAATTTTCCAAAGCCCTCACCAAAGCATACATTTCCTTATCATAAGTGGGATAGTTTAGGGTTACGCCACTCAACTTTTCACTAAAATAGGCGACTAGACGACCTTCTTGCATTAAAACAGCTCCAATACCTATTCCTGAAGCATCACACTCAATTTTAAATGTTTTAGTAAAGTTAGGTAAAACAGGCAAAGGTACATTAGTTAACTTCTCTTTGATCAGATTAAATGTCGTTTCTTGCTCCTTTCCCTACTTAAACGAATTTTTTTTCTTGATGACTTCAGTGAGAGGGGCGGACAAGCTACTAAAATCACGCACAAATCGTTTATAAAAGCTAGATAGGCCATGGAAACTCCTCACTTGATTGATTGTTGTAGGCGTTGGCCACTCTTGGATTGGTTTCACCTTTTCCTCATCCACTTTAATTCCTTTAGTACTAATAACAAAGCCAAGAAACACAAGCTTATCAGTGAAAAAGGTGCATTTTTTGAGGTTAGCAAATAACTTTTCTTTCCTTAGCACATCTAAAACAGATTTCAAATGTATTACATGTTCTTCCAAGCTTTTGCTATAAATTAGGATATCATCAAAATATACAACTAAAAATATGCCAATAAATGCACGTAAAATATGGTTCATCAAACGTATAAAAGTATTGGGAGCATTAGTTAAATAAAAAGGCATTACTAATTACTCATACAAGCCATATTTAGTTTTAAAGGCAGTTTTCCATTCATCACCTTCTTTCATCCTAATCTGATGATACCCACTCTTCAGATCAATTTTTGTAAAAGCACAAGAACCATGCAACTCATTTAGTATATCATCTAATTTAAGAATGGGATGGCGATACTTTACCGTTATATTATTGATGGCTCGACAATCAACACACATCCTCCATGTCCCATCCTTCTTAGGAACAAGGAGCACCAAAATAACACAAGGACTCATACTCTTCAGCACATACCCTTTCTGTATTAATTCACTTACTTACCTCTGAAGCTCCTTTGTTTCTTCTGGATTGGTCCTATAGGCAGGTCGGTTTGGAAGTGATGCACCAGGTATGAAATCAATTTGATGCTCATTTCCTCTAATTGGAGGCAAGCCATGAGGTTCCTCTTCGGGAAAGACATCTTCAAACTCCTGCAAAAGAGAAACAATATTGCTTGGTAATGAACCGGCAAAATCATTAGTACATAAAAGAGCCTCTTTGTACATGAGTACTATAAGACGTTGATGTGAAAATAATGCTCTCTTGATTTGACTTTTTTTTTGCAATGTAATTAAATTTCTCCCCTCTTTCTTTTTTTTCAAATTCTTCTTTCTCAACTTCTTTTCTCTCAATTTATTTTTTCTCAACTTTTTTTTCTCTCATTTTCTTTTTTCTCAACTTATTTTCTCTCATTTTATTTTTTCTCAACTTCGGACTTCGTTTCTTCTTCTCTCTTTTTTTCATTTGACCTTTGCAACTTCAGTTGGTTCTCCATAACCTCTTTTGGTGTTAATGGCACAAGAGTGATAGGTTGATTTTTAAGAGTAAAAGAATACTTATTTGTGAACCCATTATGCGTTACCTTCCGATCAAACTTCCATGGCCTCCCCAATAATAAATGGCATGCATGCATAGGAACCACATCACAAAGCATCTCATCCTTATATTTGCCAATGTATAACGCCACCAACACTTGGCTTGTCACCTTAATTTCACCACATTCATTCAGCCACTGAAGTCGATAAGGACGGGGATGTTTCAAGCTTGTTAATGCTAATTTCTCCCCCAAATCAGTGCTGATCACATTTGTACAACTCCCCCCATCAATAATAACGCTGCAAACTTTATTATTTATAAAACACCTAGTATGGAACAAGTTCTCCCTTTGGTTACATTCTTCCTCCTTGACCCATACATTGAGAATTCGCATTGCTACTAATAAATCTCCAATAACAACATTTTGCTCATCATCAATGTCTTCCAAAGGTGGCATGTCATCATCTACTTCTTCTTTATTCTCTGACTCAAGCTCTCCTTGCGCATTAATCACTATCACCCTTTCGTTTACGTATTGGCTGGCTTTGTAACCTCGTCCCTGACATTTAAAACACTTAATATCACGTGTTTTAGAAGTAGAAGAATCCGTTTTACCTGAAGTTGTGGTTGTTGCTGACTTGGCATTCTTAAAGGGTTCAAATTTTGACTTATTTTGTACATTCTCATATCTTTTAGGGGTTGTCTTCCATGTGTTGTTGGTAGACACAAATTTTCCCTTCATTGTTAACCCCTTTCGCTTAAGTTGTTCCTCCATCTTTATGGCTTGATGCACCATATTTGACAACTCAACATAGTGCTGCAACTCGACTATCTTAGTAATCTCACGGTTTAAACCCTGCAAAAACCTAGCCATGGTTGCTTCCCAGTCCTCTTCCACACTAGCTCGGATCATAGCTACCTCCATCTCCTTGTAATACTCATCCACACACTTGGAACCTTGAGTTAATCTCTGCAATTTTTGAAACAAACCCCTATAGTAGTGGTTGGGTACAAATCGCCTCCTCATAAGCATTTTCATCTCCTCCCAAGTGTCAACGGGTGGCTCTGTATTCCTCCTCCTATTAATCAGTAATTGATCCCACCAAATAATGGCATAATCGGTGAATTCAATTGCAGCCAACTTAACCTTCTTCATCTCTGAATAGTTGTGACAATCAAACACCATCTCCATTTTAGTTTCCCACTCCAAATAAGATTCAGGATCATTTTTACCTTGGAAAGATGGAATTTTAATCTTTATGTTTCCTAAATTATTATCCCTCCTAGGTTTAGCCATCCTAACATCTCCACGCTCAAACCATGCCCCGATTCACATTTGGCCCATCAAACTCCTCCAACTCTACTTCTTCCTCAATATTTCCCCATGGTGCACGCCCATCTTGTCGCCTATTGGGAATGTCTTGTTGCTTCCCCCTAGGTGTTCCTGCTTCTACCCTATCCAACCTCTCTTCAATAGGTTCTAATTCATCCCTCAATATACTCCTCATTTCCCCTATCAATGCTTGCATTTAAAGGTTTGGAACGACTAGTTGTTGAACTTCTTCGATTGTGTCTTCTTCTTGAATATTGGACACGTCTAGAATCTGCAAAAAAATTAGAAACCTCACAAGCACTCCCTCGTATGTTTCACTCACATTCGTATTTTCACTCAAAATGGCTTGTACCCTCTTATGATCTCACACTCTCTTGCCTTTTTCCACCCTTTTGTGCCCTCTTTAGTTCTTAATTGAACTCAATAAATAAATTTAAATTAACCACCAGCAATTCAAATTGAGGAGTAACTAAAACTCATCACAATGTAAGGAATTTGATTGTGGGAGGAAAAAAATGAATGACTCACACAGTTTTTAAGGTTTCAAAAATACGGGAAAAAAAAAGAACGCATACAATTTTTCTGTCTTTCAATCTTGTTTCTCACCTCCTAAAAGCCCTTTTTTTTTTGTAAAGGAGGAAACAAGGAAAAAAAAAGGATAGTCAAACTTGCCTTAGAAATAGGCTCTGATACCAAATGATATGATTCTCACCAATAATTATGATGAAACCCAATAACAATGATGGTTGAAGAACCCAAGATCGTATAAACAAAGTTTTTTGAGCCTTGACCCGTTACCTACTAAGATAAGAACCAAGACTATAAAGGATTAAAACGCCACACCAAGAAACCCAAGAATCTCTCACGAATCAAGGTGATAAGTTTGGTTGTTTGAACGCCACAAGATTAACTTGATAAGTTCAGAAAGTTTTCTTAAGAACCAAGAGGAATAAAAATACCTCACAATAATATTAGTTTATCTCAAAAAGTGCTTACAAAATTTGTAGCTCCACTCATTTATACTTGGAACAAACCTCCAAGAATAGGAAATGAAATAAATACAGCATTAAAGCAACACAATTGTCAAAGTAAACAAGTTCCCACATTTTTAGGCCACTTGGACTTGGAAAATAATAAAATAGGACTAAATGACTAAGTTCAATGTATTTAAAGGTAACCAGCCAAAACTAGATTCATCCCCCATTTATTAACCTTGAAAATAGATAAATTCATGCCCATTTATGGTGTGAACATGATGGTCACATTTTTGCATGATAATTATCACCCCAAATTGCTTTAATGATATGGACTAAACTTTGAATATCATTTGGGCCCATCTTGGTCTTCATCTTTCCACAATCAGCCCACTTCTCTTGGATCAGCCCAATAAGTGCTTCCTTAAAATGTTCAGCTCTAAGTCTTGTAATTGGACCACTAGAAAGTGATAAAGGGTCTTGTGCAAATTTATCTCCACTCCCATGTTTATGATCAGCCCCGCGTTCATCTTCAGCATATTCAGCTCCTTGAATTGCATCAATATCTATAACAAAACAAATAAAAGACAAAAAAAAAAACACTAAGGCCAAAAGTTAAACTCGACAAACCACAAATCCAAGGCAAACTTCAACGAATACCGTTCGGCTTGAGATCTCACAACAGCAGATCGAACAAAGGCGTATCAAATGAAGTCACCCAGTTTGGAGGCCATTTTACAACCCAGCTTTGTAACGTGCTCTACCTGGATTGATCTAATGCGTTTGGTAAGTTCAGAAGTTGTGCTTTCGATCATAATTGAACATAAGAAATGAATGTGTAGAGCCAATAGATGCAACAGCCATTTATATACATAAAAAATACAGGAACTGTAATAAATAAATGAAACGATGGAAGAGTAAACAATGGTACAAAGACGAAAATATTAGAGGATTTGAGGAGAATTTTTAGAGAAAATAATAATTTAATCTTTGGGGGAAATGAAGGGAGGGATATAAGAGAATACCAAGGGAAAAAGAGACGGAAAATATAGATAGTTGGAGTGGAAAAGGAAAGAATTTTTTGGGAGTCAATATTTAAAAAAGCATATATTACAATTGGATAATAAATGAATCTCATTAAACTCTATTCTATTGTTTTAGAAGTATAATATAGATTACTCTTTTGTCAGCCGCGTATTCAATTAAATTTTTTATATTAAATACGCAATTGTTAACTGCGTATTCAAATAAAAATTTGAACTGAATACGGGGATGACAATCGCGTATCGTATTTAGGCTAAAAGAAATAATAAAGCTTAATTAATGATTGTTTTAATACAATCTGAATTGGTGGTTACCACTATTAAATCTATATAATAATCTAAAATGCAATACATGCCTTTATATCTCACTTGCAAAGAGCATGCCCATATGGCAAGAAGAAAGTTTACTATTAATCTCTCCATCTACCTTTAGAAATTCCTCTTCTTATGGCCTTTTCACCTTATCTATCTTAGTTGGAATCTAAAAGGTTTTCATGCCGTCTCATCTAAAACTATTCATATATTTTCTTATTTATTTAAGGATATTTGATCATATCTGTAATATGTAGTTAGTTGTTTGATGCGTTCGAATGAAAAAAAATACAGTTATTTTTACGAAAGTTTGATCTTTCAGTTGAGAAAAATAAATCAAATTTTTTTAGTGTTGGTGACAAACACGAAGTGTGCAGTTTTAAATTTTTTGAAGGCTTACGTGTTTTACTCCTAACAATAAGGTTTGTCTTTCATTTCCTTTCTTGATTTGTTAGGGTAATCTACATTTACCGACTAACATAGTTTGTTATTTTCTTGAGTTTTTAATTGAAAATAAATATCCGATATGCTTTTGTGTAGGTTCCATTTTCGGTTGAAGAAAACAAATCACAAACTTTCATACATCCCCATATCTCTCCTTTCTATAAATCTGAACACCCATTTACATTTTACGTGTGGTCTACCATTAATCAGTCTCTAAATGGGGTGATACTAATTATATGCAATGTGATAGTATTTTTCATACGTCATTGTGCTTCATCGAAACAATAGATCGATTGCCAACTTAATGTCTCAACGTGTGGTCTATCATTGTTTTGTTCTTTTGATTTCCCCTTCTCATAAGATATATCTTTTGGTTAATTTAATATCTCAACTATTCTTATAATTTATGTCTTCTAATTTATTGTAAGGAAGATTTTTTAGAAACTGTTTTCATTCAATTGATATTTCGATCGTGATTTTTTTTAGATGGGGTTTTGAGTTCACGAATTTACTCATTTTTTTTTGTAAATTATAAGAACAGTCGATAGTTTTTTTTTTTTTTTTTTTTTTTTTTTGTAAATTGTTTTGGTTCAGATTAGTGTTTAAAATATATAATTTTTTATTTTTTTTATTTTCAAGTGCCACAACTGAGAATTTGATAGTTTTTCATAAGATGTTTTATTTATCCTATTTCCATTAAATCAATGGTTGAATTAAGATTTTAAAAACTATTATCTTATAACTATTACACTTTATTTGTGTAAGGTTTTAAATTTCACTACTTTGTGAGTTTTATTTTTATTTTTGTTAGATTAATCGAGTTCTTATTTGAGGCATATACCAAATAGTCCCTGGACTTTTTTTAATACACGTTTAGTCCAACCCTTTTTATTTTGTACCCAAAAGTCATTCACAATGTCAAAAAGACTTTACCATGCCGCTGACACGAACCTTTAAAGATAAGAGAATAAAGAACTTTTTGGTACAAAATAAAACGCTTGGAATATATGTGTATTAAAAAATGTTTGAAGAATTTTTTGGTATTTAATCCTTATTCTTTTGATTTATCATTTTTTAGGTGGTTGAAATTTCTCGAATGTATATTCTACTCTAACGTATAACTCGCGCATCACGCTGATTTTCAACTAATTTAATGCAAAAACTCTGTTTGAAAGTTCGAATTCAAAAACTATAATATTTTTATAAGTATATTGAAAAGTGCATTCTTTAGTAAATATGTATTTTCAATGTATTTTTAAAATAAAAACCTCGAAAAATTCACAAGGATTATAAACATGAGTTTGATCAGACAAGTTTGAGTCATGTCTGACTTTTTAAAAAACTGATAATTTACATCAAGTAGGATAACAAGGAGACATGAGGTTACAACATGTTGACAATGAGTCTGACACCCATGATCCAAGATTGATGAGATTACATAGGACTTGTGTGCATTCACCCAATGATATAGGGCATAAAATTCGTTGAGAAAACACACTCATAATGAAGACCCTAATAATGAAGAGTAAGGACAAATGCTTATCCTCATAAAGTTATACCATTAATTGAAGGTGTGGAGAAACAGTTTCTACCTAACTTTGTTTTGTAGCGAAGAAATGAAGAAATTAAGGGTACTAAACTTTTTATGGGACATTTGAAAGACGCCTAAGTGTTTTAAAAATCACTTTTAAGTCAAAAGTTAATAAAATAATAATTTTTAGCTATTATAATGACTCTAGGAAAAAAAGGGATAGCATTAGCAACTATTGTCCCGCAGCCTGAAAAAATCGTTGAAAAACGATGTCGTGACAATATCATATCATTAATGAAATGAGTAAAGAGTGTCGATACAATCCATTAACACAGTGAGGTGTTAACTTTTTGTTGAATAAAAACTGTTTAATTTTTATTTTTTTTGTACATTTCTTTTATAAAACAGTTTTTGTATCATCAAAATAAAAAAAAAAAACAGTTTTTATTAAAAAAAAAATCTGTCTTTTTAAAAATAATTTTGACAATTTTTTTATATATAAAATCATTTTTTTAAAATCACAAATGGATCAAAACAGTAAAAGATTAAAAAATATTTGATGATAAAAAAATAAAAAAATAAAAAAATAATAATTACAAAAAATTCAGGGTTTAAATACAAAAATATTTTGTTAGTGCCATTTTTTATCGCAATTGATTAGTGTCGCTGGCGCGGACCCACATTCATTAAGAGATGTGGGTCCGTGTCAAACCAATCGCTATAATGTGGGTCCTAATTTTTTAATGGATAAATTTTATTTTATTTTAAATCACACAGAAAAAGATTCAAAAATATTTTATGATAAAAAAAATTAAAAAATAATAATTACGAAACATTCATTAAGAGGTTAAAACATCTCTTAATGAATGTGGCTCCGCGCCAGCGACACTAACCAATTGCGATAAAAATCGGCACTAACAAAATATTTTTGTATTTTAACCCTGAATTTTTCGTAATTATTATTTTTAAAATTTTTTTATCATAAAATATTTTTGAATCTTTTTCTGTGTGATTTAAAATAAAATAAAATTTATCCATTAAAAAATTAGGACCCACATTATAGCGATTGGTTTGACACGGACCCACATCTCTTAATGAATGTGGGTCTGCGCCAGCGACACTAACCAATTGCGATAAAAAACGGCACTAACAAAATATTTTTGTATTTAAACCCTGAATTTTTTGTAATTATTATTTTTTTATTTTTTTATCATCAAATATTTTTTAATCTTTTACTGTTTTGATCCATTTGTGATTTAAAAAAAATGATTTTATATAAAAAAAAATTGTCAAAATTATTTTTAAAAAGACGGATTTTTTTTTATAATAAAAACTGTTTTTTTTTTTAATTTTGATGATACAAAAACTGTTTTATAAAAGAAATGTACAAAAAAAATAAAAAAATAAACAGTTTTTATCCAACCAAAAGTTGACACCTCACTGTGTCAATGGACTGTGTCGACACCCCTGTGTCGGCATAGCTTTACTCTAATGAAATTGACATGACACTTGATCTCACAATTTTATTCATGAAGCCAAGCTTAGGCCTTTTGTTAATTTTAAAAATAAGGCGAATGAAAGATTAAATGAAATAATTTTAAACATTTAAATGCATTGGACTTGTGATTTCTGAAAAAAGGTAAAATACATAAATCCCTAATCTTATAGTAGTACGTGTTGTAGGGGTGCATTGTGACAACCCGCTCCAAATAATAACGGGTGGCCATCCCTATACTATGATAAATCAGGTATCTCAGATGGAACAGTCTCAACATCAACTACTAAGCACTATAATATAAGGCTAACTACCCGAAATCATTAAGCGCGAATTGCCAAAAATTTAAAACTTTTATAATAACCACAACAACAAAACCAATATTGCACATAACCAACAATATACATCTAACTATGATGAGTGAAAAGTGCATGCTCCAATAATATGAAAGAGTACAATACATTGTACAACAAAATCTCAACAATGAAATACCCGAATATGCTGTCGGGTAACAGACAATACAATAATTTGAGAAATGGAGTATGGAAGTGTTAATCTACAACACTTGAATACTAACTCAATATACGACTGAATCCTAATCTAGATGTACAAAGATAGAAATCGACTAAAGCAAAGTGCCGCAACAGTCCGCTACTGCCACAGCTCCACAAATACCCTGGATGGATAACATCAAAGGCGTCCTTGCGGAGGAACACCTGAAGTAATACAATATATACAAGGAGGAGGAAAATATAAACGGGTTAGAGCCCGAGTTTGGAAAACATTTTATAGCAAGTGTATTAAAATGCATAATAATTATAAATGCATTATTACATGATTTAGTTGGAATCGAACTCTCCATAATAATTCAACTCACCTCTCATCTAAAGCGCGCACTAAACGTATGCACGTGATCTCCAAATGGATGTCCGGTTCTAAATAGGTAAGAGGGTCCTAACTAAACCCAAAAGGAGTATTTAAGCAGAATCATCTAACCTATCTCCCAATACATTTGTTTCCATAATTTATAAGTCATATACGTTAACTTTTAATGTAATGGTTATAGTTATCTTTATAATGTTCATTGGTTGAACATATAAAGTTACATGATCCAATCATGCCCACATCATCACAATACATCAACAATCTCATTTACTAGAATTATATATTCTAGGGATGCCCATATAAGGCATGAAACCATATATATAATTATTATATATGAGTTATTAGCATCAAGAGTAAATGACTAAACTCCTCCCGATTCTCAACACGGTACTGCGTTTCATGCGTGGGACGTCTCGCCGAAGCGAAATCCAAACAAGGAACCCCCCCGTTACACTACTCCTGGCCGTATCGATCCTCGGGGCTCATTATGCCCTCAATGCAAGATGCATGTAACCCAAATGATTATATCTAATTTTAATTAATTAATATTCCCAATTCTCAGCAGTACACGGCGTTTCATGCGTAGGACGTCTCGCCGAAGCGAAATCTAAACAAGGAACCCCCCCGTTACACTACTCCTGGCACTGTCAATTGTCGGGATAGGTGATATATATATATATATATATATATATATATATATATATATATATATATATATATATATATATATATATATATATATATATATATATATATATGAGAATTAAGGACTAAACTTATCCCCAAGTTCCAACATTACACTGCGGTTCATGCGTGGGACGTCTCGCCGAGGCGAAATCCAAACAAGGAACCCCCCCGATATACTAATCCTGGCAATGTAGGTCGTTGGGGTCCATTATGCCCTTGATACCCAAGTACAAACACAAGCAATAATAACCATCCAACCGAGCTATAGCTCGAAGGACGCAGGCTCACATGCTATCATCTTCCAGCAGCCCATAAACGTAGCAAACTGGGGCCACCTGGTGGGGTTCAACGACACCCACCTCGTGATCTACTCACGCACACAACGTCCCGGGAAGCGGTTATAGCTCCTAACCGGAAAGTGAGAGCATCACATACCCACGACCTCTCACCCCCAAAATAAATAATATATATATATATATATCATTTGCTGACCACATGGACGACTATGACCTGGGGAATATCCACATCCTGCTTTTTTGGTCAGAATGCTCACCCTCTACGCACGAAACTTCCCAATGATAGCAAGGAGGGGGTATGCTTAACATGTATATACACCATCATATAAAGTATACATACATCCCACATAATAAAGATATACCATTATATAAGGTATACATGCACATCATTTCATATTCATTATACTCCCTTAGGCGCAAAAGATTTATATCATTATTTAGTATATCTCTCTTTGATACACTAACCGTCCATTCTCGCACAATAACCCCACTTAGTATATGAAATACTAATACTCACTTGAAGCTCACATGGCGCTTCTAATAATGAATTGTCTCCAAATTCAATTTGAGTTAAGGATATCCTTGATCCTAATAAACCTCAATTTGCACACACGGTTCTCCCTCCATAATATGGTTCAATTTATTTTTGAACCTTTTTAAAGTTGTCCCATTTGGGATTGGATCCTAAGATCCGGCATCTCTAAGTTGTTCTCATTCTTAGATCGTGAAATTTATTTATTATCACAAAATAAAATCCCAAATAAAAGTGGGCTTCCCCACTTAGAAAAATCCCAAAATCTCCAAATCGGTATTCCTCAAATACTAACCTCGAAACTTAGAGGATTTTTCCCCAAATTGATATACTCTTTTAGAATCTCACTTCTCAAAATCAATCACTAAAACTCTTCGACATTTACATTTAGTCTTTTATTTATCAACTAGCCTCATATATCATCTTATGATTCTAAGGTCTATAATCCCCTTATATAATCACTTAATCCTTTATGATACTCTGATTATGGAAGTCCATTCATACAAGCCCAAAGAAGAAGGGGATAACTTAAATTCTCAAACCTGAACCCAAAACAGGGGACCGGTCGACCGGTGCCCAAACCGCGGTCGACCGCGTTTCTTAATTTTGCCTATAATCGAAGACAGTATGCCCAATTCTGGAGGCGCGGTCGATCGGCCCTCTGTACGCGGTCGACCGACCCTAACAGGTACCACGGCCAACACCATTTTTACACAACTCCAACTTCTCAAAAACCCCAATAAAATTTCATTCAACCACAAATCTTTAACCCAATCATATTCATAACATTTATATTCATTCTAGAATACTTATAAACTGATTTTTATCATTAAATCCAAGATCTACATATTAAATCTAAGATTATACCCAAAAGTTAGGTTTTGTTAAACTAAACCTAAAACCCAAAATATCAATCCACAAATCATGCAATAATTGGTACACAACAATTATTTAGCAAGTTTAATCACTTGCCTCGGGTTCGTAGGGTCTGAATCCGCCTTGAGATCGCGTGGAAACCGAAAATCTCCACTTTTTCTCCCTTTTCTCCTTCTTTCTCTTCTTCTTTCTTCTTCTCTCTTTCTTTCTAGGGTTTTCCTCTTTCTCTTAAGTGAGAATGACTTCTCACGTGCCTTTTAAGCCTTGTCTCCCAATGTACACATCTTTAAATGATAATACACACTTTAAACGACCCGGTAACTTTAATTTGAGTCAAACGGTCCTAAATTATTTCGGAACCTAAATAGACCCCAAGTACAGTCATTTCGACTTTCTCGACCCTTCCGAAAACGATGGTACCCTCAGAATCGACATTCGACACTCTTTCTAACGACTCTAAATTTTGACCTCAATTGCCAATTTAATTATTTCTCCAATAAAATATTATTTATTTCTCCCAAAATATTTAAATTGTCGACTCCAAAAAACTCGGGTTGTTACATGCACACGGTTCGGGTTGGTTACTAAACCAGAACCAGAACCGAGGTGGTTCGGTTCCAGGATTTTGGAACTGGAATCGGAACCGATATTTTTTGGAACCGAACCAAACCGAACCGACGGTTCTTGGGTTGGTTCGGATCGGTTCCCGGTTCTTCCATAATGCTGGAAAAAAAACAGACATCCAGTTATATATGAAATTAAAAAATCCAACAATTCAATCCCAAAATGGGTTTTATGGGGGTAAAGCAAATAAACACAGATCTGAGACCTAAAGGAAACAAATGTAAGTGAAAATGAAATCTAACCAAAGTAGAAGCCGTAACCGGAGGGGGACATAAGCCGTAACCTGAGCTTCGATGAAACACGACTGTGACGGTTGTGACGGTTTCCACCGTTAGTGCAACAAGGTTGTGACGGTTCCGTCACCATAAGAGGCAAGCTTTGGTTCCTAAACATCTGGGTTTGGCCTCCATTATTGTTTTGGTCAACTGTTGGTCGGCGGTGGCACTGGCAAGGGGGAAAACCGACAGTGGTTTAGGGCATCGGGGGTGAGGGCCAGAGGTGGGGAACTCAGGTGAGGGGTCTTCATTTTAGGAGCAAAGGTTTTTTCGTAGAGAGAGAGAGAGCAGAAAGGGTTAAGAAGGGGGAAAAAAGAATGGCCCATAGACTTTACTAAACATATAATATAAATATATATGTATTTATATAATCGGTTCGGATTGGATCGAATTGTTTTTTTTTTCCTGAAACCGGGAACCGAACTGAACTATCGTTTTTTTTATTTTTTAGAACCGGAACCGAACCATTACTCAAAAAACCCGAACCGAACCGAACCAATATCATCGGTTTGGTTCGATTTATCGGATTTTCGGTTTCGTTGTGCATCCCTAACGTGCTGTATCAATATGCAATTTGAAATGTAACTAAAACACAAAAGGGTATAATTCATGTTTTATTTTTATCATTTGAGATTTTATTATTATTATTATTATTATTATTATTATTATTATTATTATATAATTAATTAAAAAAATATACGGCGGAAAATGCACATATTTCTCAAATTTGCATTCAAATTCGCATTTCCGCTGCTAATGCAAATTTGAGAAATATGTGCATTTTCCGCCGTATATTTTTTTAATTAATTATATAATAATAATAATAATAATAATAATAATAATAATAATAAAATCATGTATGCATTGCAAAAAAAGGCGTATAAATCATTATAAATTCACGTATACATTAGTAAAAGACTCAAATAACACACAAAAGAATCAGTGAAGGCAAAACCTGAAAAAACTACCTTATAAATTTTTGATCTGACACTTTAAATAAGTTATTCCTTTTATTTTTCAAAGGAACAAAGCATAGTATATCTTCAAAACGCACTTTGGGTTGAAGATGCACTAAGGAATGAATCTCCCACTGAGATGGAGCTTAATTATCTGTATGACTGTATCAAACACTTCACAGCCAAGGTTGATTACCTCACCTCCATTTAAATAACAAGTGGGACCCATATGCTTTATTGGGTCCAACTTAAAAAGAATAAATTCGTACCCGAAATGGATCAAATTGGAATCGTGGTTATTTATATCTGAATCCACGTGGTACTACAGGAGTCATCCAATGCATCATTGCTTTCCCATTTTATAGGCCTATATATAGTCCTCATTCCTTTTTGACATTTAGACTCTTTGCTATATATCACACCAAACAGAAACCAAAAATATCAACGCCTCCCCATTACATATATATATATATACATATATATTTTGAGAGAGAGAGAGAGAGACAGAGATGGAGGTGAAGCCAGTAATGAAGTCAAGGTTCAAAAGGGTTTGTGTGTTTTGTGGAAGCAGTACTGGCAAGAAAAATTGCTATAGTGACGCTGCTGTTGAATTAGGCAAAGAGCTGGTATTTTTCATACCCAAAACACACACACACACACACACACACACACACACACATATATATATATATATATGAAAATATTAACGGTGCAAATTGGATACGTGTCACCTACAGTAATCGAGAAAAGAAAAAGAATACCGATAATTTAATCAATAATTTTGAAAACTTACCGCCAGATGACATATGTCTTATTTGAACTGTTAATATGCAGATAATTCGCACAAAAATAATACTGTGTATATATATAAGTCGGCTGCGGATCCAAATAATGGATTTACTAACTAAACCATCTCAAAACAGTACTATATATATATATATATATATATATATATATATATATAAGTCAGTTGTGATTTTGAGGTGGTCGATTAATAAACCCGTTATTTGGATCCGTACCTCATGGCCCTTGTATGTGTGGACGAGGCTAATATATATTGGGTTTATGAAGGTATCAAGGAACTTGGATCTTGTTTATGGAGGTGGTAGTATTGGGTTAATGGGTTTGGTTTCTCAAGAAGTTCATAGTGGTGGTGGGCATGTTTTAGGGTAAGTGCTACTTTTATGTTTTAATTATTTTGCACTGAACCCCCTAATGTTTGCTTGCTTCTACAAATCATCATGCTCAACTATTTTACCCAATAATGTCTTACGGTATTCACACGTTGCACTTTCGTGTATGGTTTTAATTGGGTGTTCAAATTAATTTTTGTTGAATTAAGAGATAATTAAAATAAGGAGTATTTTGTCATTTATAATTGTATTGTCATGTGCATGAATAGGTCTAAGAACAACGGGTCAATACTGTGATGGTTAAACTGTTGGGTAAAATAGTTTAGAGCAACAAATATCAAGGGGTTAAATTTAATTTAATGTAATTTATCCTTGTATTTTCTATCCTAATTTAGTTACTTCTTTATTTCTATACATCTCATTAGATTTTCTTTCTTTATATTTACAGAATTATTCCCAGAACTCTCATGGGGAAAGAGGTATAATTTTAATCTCATCTTGTTTGAATTATTTTTATTTGTATTTCTCATTTATTAATCAAGAAATAATTATATGGTTTCAGATAACTGGTGAAACAGTGGGTGAGGTAAGACCAGTTACAAGCATGCATCAAAGGAAAGCTGAAATGGCTAGCCATTCTGATTGTTTTATTGCCCTGCCTGGTATCTTAACTCTCCTCTCCCCTCATTTTTTCTCTCTAAAATAAATAGGATTTTTAAACTTTATTACATAATTTTTTTATAAAATTTAATACAAGTTAATGCATTTATAGGACTTAAAGTACATTTCTTCAAGATCACATTCACTGGCGAAATTTTAATATTTAGCAACAGAAAATGTACTAAAATCTAATCAATTGATTAATTTGTATTAAAATCTAAGGCAATAATTAGTAATGTATTAAAATAAAGTAAAATTCAAATAAATAATGTGATTATTTATTTAACAATTTTAAATGTGTAAATTATAGGTGGGTATGGAACTTTGGAGGAGTTATTAGAAGTAATTACATGGGCCCAGCTGGGGATTCATGACAAGCCTGTAAAGTCACTTCACATTCCTCTTTAATGTGTTTTGTTTGGCTTAATTTAGAAGATGGTTTTCTTATGTTTTTATGAAAAAGGAAATAAAAATTTGGTTACTTTGCAAAAAATATTACAGGTGGGATTATTAAATGTGGATGGGTATTACAATTCTCTCCTCACTTTCATAGACAAAGCAGTGGATGATGGGTTCATAACGCCCTCTCAACGTCACATTATTGTCTCAGCACCAAACGCTACAGAGCTTGTTCAAAAACTTGAGGTATATATATTTACAAATTACAAACAAACACACACACACACACACACACACACACATATATATATATATATATATAGTCATGCGTTTGTGCGGACTGGTCTGCATTTTAAAAATGCAGATCGAACATGTGTCACCTAATGGTGCGCTTAGAAATTATTATCACCTAAACTATAGGCACACTTTCTTTCTGAGAAAGAAAGAAGTGACTGTAATTTAGGCGATAATAATTTCTAAGCGCACCGTCAGGTGACACATGTTCCGTCTGCATTCTTAAAATGCGGAACAGTCCGCACAAGAACATTATTATATATATATATATATATATATATATATATATATATATATACATGTTTAATTTTTTCTTTCTATTCACTCGAATTTCCTTCGTTTCACCGATTTTGTCCGGATTCTCTTTTTCTTCCGTAAAAAGGGAAGGAGAAGGATCTTCTTCGATGGATCCCTTGTTCCTATTTAGTCCCCATCGTTTTAGAATATATATATATATATAGAGAGAGAGAGAGAGAGAGAGAGCAGTTGAACAAAATATTTTATAAATATTTAGTCTACATTTAATTAGATAAAGTTTCACTGTTTATGAGGGGGTCTATCTTTGACCAATCAAATATATATAGACAAATGTTTATAAATTGTTTCTTATTTTTTTGGTCATTTTAACTTTAATGCACATATAGTAGCGGTTTATGACTGCAGCACGTTAATTATAATTTTAGTATCTCCTCCCTTAATTTCAGTAAGATTTAACGGTTATGTGACATACATGTGATCTTTACAAAATAGTTAATTTTTATTTGATTTTTTAATTATCTTTCTAGTTTTGTCCTTTCCCTTTTAAAATTTCTTGTTTGTAAAGATTTTATATACAATTAGCCCAACTGGACTTTAACGAAAGATGTATTAATAATAATATCCTAAAAATTAGTGATAAGAATAAAGTCTAGAAGCTCTATTGTGGATGCATTACATTATTTAATTGGAAAATATTTTGTGTCCCAAATAACTAACTAATATTATTTAGAGAAAATTTGAAAAATTTATTTGGTACCCATAACATCACTCTATTTAATTATATACAAAGGTGTAAGTATTAAGATGTTTTTCATAAAAGTTAGTGAGCTTTACATAAAAAAAAGTCATGATATTTTATTTATGTGCATATTTATCTTTCATTATTTGTGACCCATATTAATTGTTGGGTCTACTTTTGTTTTTGTCAGGATTACAAGGCAGTGCATGATGGGGTAGTGGCAGGGTGGGAGGTTGAACAGGTGGAGCTTAATGCATCTTTGCAGATTGAAATAGATCGCTAGAGAGAGGACAAAAATTAAAAAGCTGTAAATGTTTTTTAAACATATGTTTTTAACGAAACAAAATACTTTTTTGTGGGTTCTAGCGAAAAAAAAATCTGTAACTAGAGGTTTCTTGCTTTGTACTTTCCAAATTTGTATATATGTGGGGGGACTCAAAGGAAAATGGTAGGTATTTTCTTTCTGAAACTGTTTGTGTAGGAAAGCTAGTAAGAAAACAAATACTAAAACAAATTTACAGCAGCATTTAGCCCTATCCTTTATTGTTTTCGTCTTTACTGGCGCATGCTTAATGGTCCTCCCCCCCCCCCCCCCCCTCTCTCTCTCTCTCTCTCTCTCTCTCTCTCTCTCTCTATATATATATATATATATATATATATATATATTGTCCTACTCTTGTGCATATCAGTCCGCATTTTAAGAATGCGGAACGGACATGTGTCATACTGCGGTGACCCAGAAAAGAGAGAGAGTGTCCCTATAATTTAGCGTATAATTTCTAGGTTCACCGTCAGGTAACACATATTCGGTCCGCACTCTTAAAATGCGGGTTGTTATGCACAAAAGAAGTAGTGCGTATATATATAGTAAAAAAAATATTTTTGAACTAATTTTTTTTATATAGTTTTTAAACATTTCAGTAGCGTCATATAAAAAAATCAACTCAAAATGAAATTTTTTACTATTTTAAAAAATCGATCGAACTTTGTCAATTTTTAACAACTTAAAAACTAACAAAGTTTGACAGATTTTTTAAAAATAGCAAAAAAAAATATTTTATTATTTTTTTATGGTCCTATTGAAATGTTTAAAAATCATAAAAAAAAATCAGAAAGTTTTTTTTTTACTATTTTAAAAAAATGGTCCTCATTCTAAATGAGGATCAAGTGAGGTCCCAATTTGAGGCCCTGTCAAACTCACACCTCACTTGATCCTTTTCTTATATAAGGGAGGGATCATTAGCGGGTGCAATCAGCGCACCTGCTAATGGGTCTAACAAAAAATTAAAAGAAACAGCACACGTGGAGGAGTTAAAAATTGAAACAGTTAAACCTAAAACCAAACCTTATCCTACGCAATCTCCACTCCCTCTATTTCCATGTGCACCCTTGCTGCAACCTTAAAGCGCCAATATGAAATGATTTTAGGACTCTTGGTGGGCAAGTTTAAAGCTCCCATGAAATTAGACCTGGCAAAATGACGCACGACACGATAACACGATACGATACGATACGAAATTATAAGTTAATGGGTTCAATCTTATCGGTTTTGGGTCATTAACAGGTCAACACGGTAGATCCGTTATCATAACGGGTCGTGTTTGGGTTTGTACTCTTACACGATTAAACCCGTTTATACCCATTATCACCCGTTAGTGGTACTGAATTTTATTGGGTCGTGTAACCCGAACTAATATTACACCCATTATAACCCGTTAGTCTTCATTAGTTTAAAAATAATGAGCTTTAATGGTTATTCTTATAACGGTTGAGATTAACTTAGGGATATATATATATATATATATATATAATAATGCTCCTGTGCGGACTAGTCCGCATTTTAAGAATGCGGACTGGACACGTGTCACCTAACGGTGCGCTTAGAAATTATCGCCTAAATTATAGCACACTCTCTCTCTTTTTTGGGCTCACCGCCAAGTGACACATGTCCGGTCCGCATTGTCCACATTTTAAGAATGCGGACTGGACACGTGTCACCTAACGGTGCGCTTAGAAATTATCGCCTAAATTATAGCACACTCTCTCTCTTTTTTGGGCTCACCGCCAAGTGACACATGTCCGGTCCGCATTCTTAAAATGGGACTAGTTCACACAAGAGCAGGACTGTATATATATATATATCCCTAAGTTAATCTCAACCATTATAAGAATAACCATTAAAATTCATTATTTTTAAACTAATGAAGACTAACGGGTATTAACGGGTAATATAGGGTCATCCAACCCGTAATCCGTTTAGACCCGTTAATATTAACGATTCGGGACATGTACCCGTTAATATTAACGGATCGTGTTTGGGTATTATCGTTGAACCCGTTAGTCTTAACGAGTCGTGTACGGGTTAAGGCTGTTTTCACCCGTTAACCCTTTAACACGACCTGTTGACAGCATGACATGAAGCGCAACTCGTTTATTTTAAACAATTTAATATTACGTTTATTTTTTTTTATTTAGTTTTTTTTTTCAGATTTATGCTAAGAAAATTATTTGTTCTTTATAAACAAAAACTAAATTTCATTTTTTTAGAATTGTTTAATTTTACGATATTTGAAACGTTACTAGTGTATTTAAATAGTTTAATATTATGTTTCTTTTAATTTTATTTATTTATTTTTCAGATTTGTGCTAAAAAAATTATATTGGATTTTTCCAAACTTATTCCTAATAAATATAATTTCAATTCATTTTTTAAGTAATTTATTTTCTGAATTGAATAGAAACAAGAAATTATTTTTTTAGCAGAAATCTGAAGAAAAAAAAATAAACATAATTAAAAAATGTAATATTAAACTATTTAAAATAAACCAGTAACATTTTAAAAAAATGTAACATTAAACTATTTCAAAAATACTAAATTTATATTTTGTCTAGAAATAATAAATAATTTTTTATAAATAATATAGTGTCGCTGGAGCGAACCGACATCATTTGTTAATTGTGGGTCCGCGCCAGCAAACTAATCAATCGTGAATTTAAGACATCAAATTTTCCCCCCATCTATCTAATAATTGATAAATAAAATTTCTTCATTAAAAAATTAATACTTGCAAAGTAATTTTTCCCTCATTTACTTGTCGAGAATGATTAATTCCGTTGGCGCGGACCCATATCCATAAGGAATTAACCAATCTCGACATGCCATGTAAGCATATGGTCTCGACACGCCAATGCAAAAAAAATAATAGCAATATGCCCCAAAGATTCGTGTATTTGAATCCATTTCAATTTCTTCTTTGCAATTTATTTTCTACTATAAACCTAAATGCTAAATAAATAAATCCAAAGATTTAAAAAAATAATCTTGATAACAATAAATTTAGAAATACACATTCCACATATAACGTGTCTTTGGGATAAAAAAGAAAAGAAAAGAGGGAATGTAATATTTTATAAAGAAACAGAGAGGAAAAATGGTAATATATAACTTTTAGCCTTTAGGAAGGAAAAGAAACGCATAATGTATAAATAAATAAATATAAAAGAGGTGAATGTTGTTCTTTAAATATATTGTTATTTAAATTTATTTAGTTGTTATTAGATTTATTGGAGAAAATAAATGATATAAACAAAATGTATAATTAAAAAAAAATAAACAAACAAATTGGATCAATTATAAGACACTACACCAAAATGACAAAATTGTCACCTTTCAGCCGGCCACTCTTGTCAGGGTCATTGACCGTGACAAAAAACACGCGTTTTGTGTCACGGTCATTGACCTTGACACGACCGTGACAAGTCCGTGACAAATTTACTTGTCACGGACTTGTCACGGTCATTGACCGTGACAATTCATTAAATAATTGTCACGGTCAATGACCTTGACACGACCGTGATAACTTTTGCAGCAAAAACCCTTTACCCCTTCTTTTTTCCCTTCCGCCGTTCCCTCCCTCTCTCTCTCTCTACGTTGCTCTCTTTCTCTCTCTCTACTTTCAGGTTTAACTCTCTCTCTCTCTCTCTCTCCCATTTATATACATGTTTGTGTGTATATATATGTGTGTGTGTGTGTATATATGTGCGTGTGTGGGGGGTGGGGCAGGGTGGGGGTAGGGGCTGGGGCTGTTGTGTGTGTGTGTATATGTGTGGTGGGTGGGGGGTGTGGAGGGAGGTGGGGAAGGGTGGGGGGCTATTGTGTGTGTGTGTGTGTGGTGAGTGGGGGTGGTGGTGTGTGTGTATGTGTTGAGTGGGGGTGGGGCAGGGTGGGGGTAGGGGGTCGGGCTGTTATGTGTGTGTGTATATGTGTGGTGGGTGGGGGTGTGGAGGGAGGTGGGGGGCTATTGTGTGTGTGTGTGTGTGTGTGTGTATGTGGTGAGTGGGGGGTGTGGAGGGAGGTGTGTGTGTATATTTGAATTAACCCATGAATTTGTATTTTTGTATTTGAATTAACCCATGAATTTATTTTTGTATTTGAATTAACCCATTATATGAAACATACTTGAAATTAAATATAGTGCGCATAGATACTAGCCTTCTAGTTCTTATGCGTACGCGTTCAATAGCCCTTAGACCCATTCGAGAGTCATTACCCCTGTAATGAGATCTCTCGAATTGTTTCGTTTGGACAGTTTGAGACTGTATAATTTCTGTATAATATTCTTATTCGCTTAAAGTTGTTACTTTTGGAGGAAGTTCTGCAGTCGTATCTTAATGTTCTCTGGGTACATACTAGATTGACAAGCGTGACTGTTATTTCAATTGACCAATTGATATAACACTCACACCTTCCAATCTACGTCGTGTACTTGGAGAACTACGGGAATATGCTGTCGAATTTTTTTCAAATCGTAACAATGTGCATGAGCTGTTAAGTATATTACAGAAAAATGTAGTCTTGAATGGGATAGGACCACTTACCCTTTAATAGGATAATTAAATGATGGGATAATTAAATAAAACATACTATAAATCTAAGTTTTGTTTACCTTTAATAGGTGTTTAGTTGTGGTAGCTGTGATGGGATATCCGAAATACAAAGAGTGGATGGATGAGACTAATAGAATGGGGGATGTGTTTCGCAGAGGTGCTAACGAATTTGTGAAATATGCAAAGAGATGTCGTAATGATGAAGAGTTTCCGTGTCCGTGTGCTAGGTGTAAGAATGGTAAGGTGTTTGAGTGGAAAACAGTTCAACTACATTTGTTAAGATCGGGTATGCAATATAGTTATCGATTTTGGAGTTTTCACGGTGAATTGAAAGTTCCTTTTGTCCCCGACCAACCTTCACAACAACCTTCAACAAGTAGAATAGATGTAGAAGGGGACGACGTAGATCATAATATGTTAGAGGATTTAGTTGATGATGCGTACGGAGTTTATGAAGCAGAGGAGAATGAGGTTACTGATGATGTAGAAGATTCAAGTGCTCGTGAAGATAACACGATAAAACTTGACGATGACTACCAAAGTTTAAAATTTAAGGCGACCTAACTGTTATACTCTGGCTGTGAGAAAGATCAAACAACTTTACATGCCATCAATATATACTCGGGAATATATGCCTGACTCGACCAACGTTGATGACACTGATGAATTCGTCGATGATGGTGGTAATGTGATGGGAAAAAGAGTGAAATTAACGAGTTTGCAACATGAACAAGCAGCTCGTTATCTATTTGACACACATGAAGATGTCGAAGAATGGAAAAAGTAAGTTTCGATTATTATAATGTTTAACATTATTTTAGATTATTTTATACATGATTAATTTTGTAATATGCAGTAAATATGAAGCCTGTGAGAACAATAAAAGACGAAAAACAATGGTACAATCAGACAGGGAATTTAGGCTATGGTTGACACAAGAGGTAATTATAAAGAAAACAGTCGTTATATAACGTTACATTACACTCAAATTTTACCAGTAATATAATTAATTTATCTATATTCTCAGCTCCTAAAGATGGGTGATGCGACATCAAGGCTTGCTCGTCTAGCCACTGGACCCTTGTTCGTGGCACAATAGTACAAAAAGTATCGATTGAACGGTTACATTTTCGGCGCTAAAGTGTACGATGAAAGTACAAATGTACAGAACTCGGGAATTTTATACAAGGCTCTTACTTTCTTTCGAGCGAGCGCAAAAGATAAAAACCTCGTTGAAGCTGAAATGACTTACTATGGTGTGATCCAAAATATATTTGAATTGGATTATATAAGCTTCAAAGAGGTTGTATTTTACTGTGAATGGGTAAGAGTTGAGGATAAAAATGCTTGTAAAGTTGATCCTGTCACCAATTTGATCATGGTTGACTTGTCCAAGTTGAAGAGCAACGACCACGTGAGCGATGAGCCGTTTGTTTGTGCATTTCAAAAGGTTAAGCAAGTGTTTTACTCGGAGTATATCAACAACGAAGCGTGGTCAATTGTCCAACATGCGCCAAGGCGTCTAAATAGTAGTGTGGATGACTTGGCTGCTCCTACCGAATATCAATCCATTTTTGATGATAACCCGAATTTGAAACAATTTTTCAATTTGTAATAAATATTTCAGTTTGTACCGAAACATCCATTTTTAATGCTTTTAATTGATCTGCACTTTATCATTTGCACTCCTGTGTAGTGTGCGTGTGTGGAGAGGAGATTAATACATAAATATTCCAACTATATCTAAGTTTTGCTTATACTAATCCATGAATATACACTTCTTACCTTTAATAGGTGATTAGTACATAGTTATTTGGGGTGTCCTATTTGTGGAGAAGAGACTGAATCTCTTCGTCTATCCGAAAACTAAGAAATGCCATAATCGTATGGAGCGATTATGGCATTTCTTAGTGTTTAGATAAGAAGGGAATTATATTTGACACGATTACCCGGGGTACATTAGATGGAAGGAGGCGCCATATGAGCTCAAGTTAGCTGTTTGGGTGACACTACAGGTAATGTATTTATATTTATATGTCAATTTCGATTTCGATTACGATTTATATTTATCTATATTTGAGGGGCGGATACTAATTTTACTTTATTTCAATTCAGGGGACAGAGAGTGGCCCTAAGGGTAGGCCACATATGCTCTATACTTATGTGGCTATTCGGACGAGAAGGAAAGGATAAGGAGGTGTCTCCGAGCGTCGCGGTACAAAATCTCTTTTCCATGCAAATAGTTTGTAGATTTGAGATAATTGATGGTGATGTTGTTTCTTCTTAAATAGTTTCTATTTTGAATATATATTTGCATTATCTTTAGTTTATTTGGATATATGATGTTTGAACAGGTACAACGTTGCTATAACAGGTACATATATACTGCTGGGCAGTGGCAGTGGCCATACTGCCCAGTAAATTTCTTTTAAATTCTGCCCAGAATTGTCACGGTCATTGACCGTGACAATTTTTTAAAAAAGGGTCACGGCTTTGTCACAGTTAGAAACCGTGACTAAACGTGTCACGGTCATGGATCGTGACACGACCGTGACAAAAAAACTTGTCTCGCCACGAAATGTCACGGTCATTGACCTTGACAAGTTGGATTTGTCAAGGTCAATGATCGTGACAATTCGACAGATTTGGTGTAGTGAGAGGTGAATGCTAGAGATGGGAAATGGGAGATGGGTTAAGTTGATAGATGGTTCCAACTTTTAGAGCAGGTAAATGTTAAGGTTACACATGCATTGACTTTCTCAATACTCTTTTCTTTCATAGTCACGTTGTATGCTTTTGCCCATTCATTAAAAGACCCGCTCATTCACCTGTCAATTGCACCCGCTAGAGATCCATCCTCTCTCTCTCTCTCTCTCTCTCTATATATATATATATATATATATATATATATATATATATATATATATATATATATATATATATATATATATATATATATATATTTGTGTGTGTGTGTGTGTGTGCGCGTTATAAGTACTTATAACATTATCAAGGCTCCACCAAGTTATAATACGAGTAAAACATTTTCGATAATTTTTTCAATACTAATTCTAGGTAAGAGCAACACTTGTTGTATATATGTATACAATTAAATCGGTACAATGTGCAAAAAAAATTATTTACATGAATCCTAAGATCGTGAACATCATGGTAATTACCTAATAGGTATGTAGAAAGAGAGATAAAGTAATACCTTCTTTCATCGTCATGGATATGATGACGTTGTTTGTCATTGTTGATTGCCGCCGATCGATGGTTGATCATTTATGTGGTCTTTATTGTTTAAACAATTCAACAACTAAAAGAACAAGTATTGAAGAAAATTATTGATAATAGGATAAGTACACTCCCTTCCTTTATAACCATATTAATAATTTTTTACTCCTACTAATTTCACCATTCATAATGAATTTGACACCCTTCCTTTATAACCATATTAATGATTTACTACTCCCACTAATTTCACCATTCATAATGAATTTGATATTTGAAATTCTATAATGCTATAATGCAATAAGTACATGTCAATGACGATTTTATGATCTATGTGGTACTTTTTCCAAAATGAAAAATTTTGAGTTAGCACTACAGTAACATAAACAATCTCTTCAAGGTCACTCTCCAATTTGCGGAATCACAAAATTAATTTTTAAGCGAAAGTTATTAACGTTGACATTATTACCAAAAATGACAAAAATGCAAAAACTAAGGAAAAGCCCATTGTATATAATGAGTTTTGTTTATTTGACGTTTCCAGTCAACCATATGAGTTTCAAAAAATTCCGATCAAGTTTTGACCTTTCATTATGACTAGTGAGTATAGGCGATAAAAGAAAAACGTCACAAAAATCCCAGGCACACACAAAAATTGATTTATTTTAGACTCCATTGTAATCAAACGGAAAATCATGAGATCTTAAACTTTAGTTCTAATACCCCATGTAAAATCATTCTTAAGAACACCATAATATTAATCAAGAATACATTATTTATAAAATTCTCATTTATAATTGTTCTTAGTAAAAGGATCTTGGATCTTCATGATAATCACATATATTCATTATCCGGAACATAAAATGGTATTAAAATAACATACCTTCATCGTGTCACTACTAGAAAGATTGATGGAGCAGTCAACCTTAACGATGTCCGATCAAACTGAATTCAGAACACGGCTTCATCTTGTATTTGGCAAGAACATACTCCAATTTCAAAATATTCCAACTCTTAGATCTCCCTATATTGCCAAAACACTATTTTGAAATTTTCTCTCCTTGAGAATTTAGATTTCTCTCACTTTCCTTTATGTTGTCTTTTTAAAGTGCTTGGATGATGAAAATCACTCACTTATTATAGGCACGGACAAAAACTAAATCTCCAACAGTCACTCAATATCAACCGTCCATCAAGGTAGATGCCCAAGAGTCCTTTTGACTCTTGGTATTTGGAGTACCCTTTCATTAACCAAAGTGACTCTTAGTATTAATTTAATTATGGAGCAGATAATGGAGAATTATTTAAAATAATTCTAACAGTCTCCCACTTGATCCATAATTATCATAAAGTACACAATAATCTTTGAGTCGTCCTTAAATGGTTTTCCATAAACACCTTAATCAAACAACTCATTAATATGAGTCATGACGCTTACATACTAATTCAAGAACATGATCGCTTCTATGTTCCACAACATTAACAAGTCATCTAATAAGGTCTATAAATAGGGTTATTCAATAATGGACCAATAATGTCTTTGTAAAAAACTATTTCTGTCACATTCTTTCATTCACATGCATGTGTCCAATAATGACATAAATAAATGATTCTATATCAGTGTATGATATCATATGGTAGTGTCAAAATAAGCACTAAAAATCCACCAAATCAAGATTCTATCGGCTATACTTAAGACTCGTATCATGTACATGCTTCATTATTATCTTTTATGATAGCCTAATCATGTGGATTTTCCATGTTAACATTTGTACTAATTCTCCGTCTCTCTAACAATACTAAATCGAATCTTTTATACCCTACAACAATATCGGAAGTCAGCTGCACTAGGAGTCTTTTTAGGAAGAGAAAATATTTTCAAATCTCGTAGACCGGACCGGTCCGGGGCTTAGGCGGACCGGCCTGCCCCCAAGGCGAATCGGTTCTTTTTATTTTGTGGCGGACCGATCCGGGGGCGGACCGGTTCTTTTTTTTTTTGCATTTTTCGGTTTGCATGCGATCCGGGGTCTTCTGGAGTTTGGCAAGGCGGACCGGTCCGGTGTAGTGGCGGACCGATCCGGCTATTTGACTTTTTGGTTCCTCTTTGACTGCTCATAACTTTTGTTCCGGGATTCCGATTGAGATGTCGTTTCTTCCTTTGTGCTCGTGAATGAGATGTCTTCAACTTCTCTTAAGGTACTTCATCCGAATTCCGGGTGGAAATTACGCTTTTTCCCTTGAGACTTTTCCTTCTTTCTTTCTTGATTCTACCGATTTCCTTCTTTCGTTTCTTGACATCAAATACCTGCAAAATCACTACGAAATACCAGAAACTCGATGTACTCATTAGGATCAGTCAGTAGCACAGTTATGAGATAATTCTTTAAAAGGTATTTACATTCAATGTGTTTAGTTATTCACATAATACCTAATGCATCTTAATAAAGAAGATTGCAACGATAATATCATAATATTTCATCGTTTTGGCAATATTGTCGACAACTCCAAGTCTCGAAATTTAAATTACGTTTCCATAATCAATAAGTTGTAGCGTCAAAGCATGCTACAGATTCAGATTTTCATAATTGTCAATTGTTTGTGTTTCACTCTAAAATAAACATAAGTAGATAAGAGTGAACTTCATGCTTTCTATAAAACTAGTAAATCTGAGTTGTAATAATTGATCGTCCAAAAATGAACAGTTAACTTAAATGTGAGCATATAATATTTTAGTATCTTATAACTTCATCCATTTCATATTGAAAATTCATATAACATTTTGTTTCTCTAATTTACAATAAATTGAATATATAAACTTACTCCCTCTGATCATAAAGTGTATAAATTGAACATACAATGTTTAGAAAACGTAATTGAGAACGTGTGTGCTTGCATTCAAATGAGCAAATTATATATTAAACACCTTTTAACACAAACAAACCCTAAACATGCAACAATATGTGATTGAATAAGATAATGAGCAAAGCAAGAAGATTCAAACACATACAATTGAGGAAAAAGCCCCCAAAGGGGCAAAACCATTTATTTTTATTATAATATTGTAGGCTATACAATTTCGGATTACAATGAAAATACAAGTGACTAAGAATTACCCTCAGGTGTCGGATTCTGTAGTCGCGGCTGGAACCATCCCTTTCCAGTAGGGCTGGCGGCTGGAACTATCCCCTTCCAGTAGGGCTGCAATGGAGAAGAAGAACGGTCTTCTCCACAAGGGTGTGAACAGCAAAAGTGCGTTCCTGGGTTACAAAGTGATTCACAAAGGATTGGCAATTGTGTGAATAAAAAAACCTAGAGTCTAGATGCTCAATAGGTGAAGACTTAGGGCTTTCTTTTCTCTAGAAATCGTGTAAATAAGTCTTAAAAAACCACTTCCCGTAGTGGGATTAAATAAGAAGTCTCGGGACTTAAAAATCTGAACACGATCTGTTTGAGTTTATCCCAGGCGGACCGGTCCGATTTACCGGATCGGTTCTTTTATTCTGAGGCGGATCGATCCGGTTGTGACCGAATCGGTTCAATTATTCCTGCTTCATCGGTTTGCTTGCGGTCCGGGGTATACTAGCCTTCTACAAAACGGATCGGTCCGGTCTGAGGCGGGCCGGTCTGGTTGACCTGATCGATTCTTTTATTTCAGGCGGACCGGTTCGATTGTTAGACTTTGATTCCTCTTTTTCTTCTGATATTCGGATCCGTTGATGAATGTAGGAAACTTGAATTTCTTCAATGGTGTAACGGAGTACGACATATAAATTGTTAATGGACAAAAATGTCCTTACAAATCTCCCTCTATGTCTATGCCGGTACATACATAAAAACAAACATCCGAATTATCAAACAAATGAAACTGCCTATACAAATCTACCCTTCCATGAACCCAAAACTGGAAAGATACAATTGAATAAGACTACAACGTTTGCTCTTTAATTCTTCAGGAATCTCAACGCTTTTCTCATCAGGGTGTGCAATCTAAGGATAATCCATGTAGTACCTACACACATGAGACAAAGCAAAATACCAAGTGACATATCGAGTTTGCTAATCAATTTATGAGCAAACTCAAATTTTAAATCTCCCCCATAATAAGATAATTCATTCTCCCCCTTTTTATGATGTCCCCAAATAGACAAATGAGAGAAATAAATCAAATAAGCAAGTGCGGGGTGTCACAAGGATAAAACCACACCATGAATGAACACAAAGCAACCTAGTCGATGATAGCGTAAATGAAGTGGTGTGAGCAAATTCGATAGGAAAATCAATGCATACAAACATGACATATGTGCACGATGAATATTGGATATTCCTAGCGAATGAACTCTAATACTTCCATTGGTGTAAAAGAATGACAATATAAGATATTGACTCAATCAAATCAACAAATCAAAGCTCAAAGTGATTTTCACAAACGTCCAAAATGATTTTATGCTTTCTCAGGACTTTCAAGGAAGTGCAAACCCGTTTAAAGATTCTCCAACCAAACTCCCTCAGATATAATTTTGAATAGAGGCATTCTAAATTCTCAAACTTTGGAGAATTGATGGTGAAACCTAAGTGGCCCATATTTGGCATGAATTGTTTTTTATTGCCTTTAAATTTTTTTGGGCTCTTTTAACCTCTTTGTACCTCGGATATTAAAATTCCTCCATTTTTAGGTCCTTTTTAACGGTGGCTTTTGCGCAAAGGATAAATGATTACCTTTCGCAGCCCCTCCCCGTTATACAAAACAAACAGTCTCACCAAAATGGTTTTTTACATGCATTCCAATTTTGTCAAGTTTTATCGCATATTGCACACTCAAGCCAATATGTGATAGACAAGTGCAATAATCAAATATAGCCGTGCATGTGTGCAATAAAGGATATAGGAGTCAAACATGTAGGAAGATATCACTAATTACATCTCAAAGACTCCATACTAAGTAAAGCACATGGATGAAATGATGTAGCGTCTCAAATCTCTATCAAACAGTCACATGGATATATGGAATGAAGTTGTGACTTGGCTATCTTAAATGCTCATCCATAAAAGAAGAAAAAACAGAAATATTTTTGGATTTTCAAAAATTTTATCAAAATAAAATCTTTTTGTGCTTTTCTTAAAGGAAAATCTTTTTGTATTTTTTTTTCAAAAGAAATATAAACAGCAAAAAGAATAAATAAAAGCTGTACAACTAAGCAATGGTACATATAGAACAGACTAGCAATAGGAAGCATATGAGATGAACATGAAGAAGCATCCTATTCTAGACATAACCCCTCAGTCAACTGTGCAAATTCCCAAAGACTTCCTAAGACTCTCAAATCTAAGGGCATCTAAAGGTTTCGTGAAAATGTCGGCTAACTGACGGTCGGTGGGAACGAAACTCAGGGATACGACTTTCTCCTCAACTAGTTGTCGTATAAAGTGCTCACGTATCCTGATGTGCTTGGTGCGCGAATGCTGAACTGGATTGCGGGATATGTGTATCGCGCTCATGTTGTCACAGGAAATGATCATGGTGTCTTGTGAAATCCCATAATCCTCCAACATTTGCTTCATCCACAAGAGTTGTGTGCAACAACTCCCGGCGGCTATGTACTCAGCCTCCGCAGTGGACAAAGAGATGGAATTTTTCTTATTGCTCAGCCAGGATACAAGAGCAGAACCAAAATAGAAACACCCACCAGAATTTCTCCTACAACCATCTACATCCCCAGCCCAATCGGCATCCGAATAGGCGGACAAACGGTCATCGGTATCAAAGGAATACCAAATACCGTATGAGAGAGTCCCACTCACGTATTTAATTATACGTTTTAGAGCAAGTAAATGTGACTCTTTTGGGGACGCCTGATATCGCGCACAGACTCTAATACTAAAGGCGATGTCGGGACGACTGGCAGTCAAGTAGAGAAGACTACCTATCATACTCCGATATAAGGTTTGCTCTACGTCCTTACCTGAAATGTCCTTACTAAGCTTGGTAGATGTACTCATAGGTGTACGTGCATGCTTAGCGGAGTCTAAACCAAATTTCTTCACTAGGTCTCTAGCATACTTGGATTGGGAGATTAACATCCCATCCTCTAGCTGACAAACCTGGAGACCAAGGAAAAATGTAAGCTCACCAACCATGCTCATATCAAACTCACTTTTCATCTCCTCCTCAAAGTGGTGAGCATGCTGGGAGCATGTGGATCCAAAGATTATGTCGTCCACATAGACCTGGGCAACCAGAATAGCACCGTCATCTCTCCTGACGAACAACATCATATCTACTCCCCCTCTCTTGAAGCCACGAGCTAAGAGATAGGAAGTAAGCCTCTCGTACCAAGCACGGGGTGCTTGCTTCAAACCATACAAGGCTATTCTAAGATAGTAGACGTGCTCTGGGTGCTGAGGGTCTTCAAACCCTTTTGGTTGTTCCACATAAACCTCCTCCTGTAGAATGCCATTCAGAAAGGCACTCTTGACATCCATCTGATATACCTTGAAGCGTAGATGACATGCGATGGAGAGCAGAAGACAGACGGACTCAAGCCTCGCAACAGGAGCAAATGTCTCCCCAAAGTCTACACCCTCTATCTGTGTGTAGCCTTGAGCTACCAACCTAGCCTTATTTCTGATTATGGTACCATTTTTATCCATTTTGTTCTTGAAAACCCACCGGGTACCTATCACATTACTCTCACTAGGTCGGGGGATTAATTCCCAGACATTATTCTTTTTAAACTGAAGCAACTCATCCTGCATAGCAGATATCCAGTGTTCATCCTTGAGTGCTTCTTTATGGTTCTTGGGCTCGACTTTGGACGTATATCAAAGATGGCTAACAACATTCTCTAGCTGAGCACGAGTCTTGACCCCTAAAGTGGGATCGCCAACAATGGCAGATGGGTCATGACTCTTGCGAACCCAAGCAGGTGTGTCCCCTAACACAGGAGTAGGGTCCACAGAGTGTGAGAGAGGAACAGGTAAATCACTGTCAGAACAATTCTCATCCTCACACTGAAGGTTAGGATCAATAACCGTCGGAGGTTCGTCATCTTGCACGGTGACGTTTATTGATTCCATAACCTTAGATATCTTCAGGTTAAAAATCCAGTACGCTCTACTAGTCGATGAATATCCTAGAAATATTCCCTCGTCGCTCTGGGAGTCGAACTTTCCTAATTGCTCTCTATCCCATAGGATGTAGCATTTACTCCCAAAAACACGAAAATATGCCAGGTTGGGCTTCTTTCCAGTCCACAACTCATAAGGAGTCTGAAGTGTGTGTGGATGCAAATACACCCTATTCACCGTGTGGCATGCAGTAGACACTGCCTCTGCCCAAAAACTCCTAAAAATTTTACAACCTAGAAGCATAGATCTAGCCATCTCTTGGATCGTTCTATTCTTTCTCTCAACAATACCATTTTGCTGAGGAGTTCTCACAGCAGAAAACTCATGTTTGATCCCGAGGCTATCACAGTAAAGGTCTACCTTTGCTTCTGTGAATTCAGTGCCATTGTCACTTCGCATCCTGTTAATAGTGACACCGTGTTGATTTTGCAGGACACGGCACTTGGTCATTAAAAATTCTACAGCATCGGATTTCTCTCTCAGAAAACCTACAATGGAGTACCTGGAGAAATCATCTACCATCACGAGGATGTACCTATTACCACCTAGACTCTCAGTACGAGTGGGACCCATAAGATCCATGTGAATCAACTCAAGAACACGAGAGGTGGTAATGGAGTGCAACTTCCTATGAGGACTACGAATTTGTTTTCCCAACTGATAGGGTCCAAAAATGGTCGAATTTGACTTTCTAAGAGATGGTAAGCCACGTACTAGGTCCTTTTTAACTAAGCGATTGAGATCTCTAACGTTCATGTGACCTAGACGTTGGTGCCACAGATCCATAGGAGTGATCGTGGCGCTGTTGCAGATAAGTGAGGATGTGGGCTCAGTCCCATAGCAATTATCCTCGGTCCTCACCCCTTGTATCAAATGTTTACCGGCTTGATTATAGACTTTACACACGTCCCGGTCAAACTTTACTGCAAAGTCAGTGTCGCACAACTGGCTAATGCTGAGAAGGTTTGCTTTCAAACCTTTGATGTACAAAACATTTTCTAGCTTAGGAAATCCAAGTAACTCGACAGTACCACGTCCTATAATGCTAGACTTGCTCCCATATCCAAAGGTGACTCTGCCATCCTAATAGTCCTCAAGAGTCGTAAAAAATGAGGCACCACCTGTCATATGTCTGGAGCACCCACTATCAAAATACCACCGTGAGGTATTATGTGCTTTGAGAGCAACATGAACAACAAAGGCCTTTTTATCTTTCTTAGGCACCCAAGCAGAGATGACCTTTTGTTTGCCTTTGTTGTTTTTGGTTTTAGCTGGAATGTGAGAAGCATTCACTAACGGCAGAGACATCCGTCTGAATTCTTCCATTAAACTCTGGGTCGTGGCAGCTAAGAACTCAACTCACTCTCTCAGACTAGAAAACTCATCAGTATGACGTGGTGGAGCAGTAGTACGTCGTGTTCGACCCATGCTATAGCAAGACTCCCTAAGGTGGCCTTTTCTTTTGCAATAAGTACAAAGGAGAACAGTCAAAGGCGGACCTTGGTTTGCTTTTCTTGGGTTTTTGACGGTGACCATAAGGAGTTGTAGTAAACTCAGGAACTGGTCCAGATGAAATTTGGGATGTGGAGGCACCATCATATCCAATTCCTTGCCGATCACCAAAACCTAAAGCGGGGCCGAGGAGCATCTTTCCCATCTTCCCAGATCTGTCCTCGATTTGTACCTTGACTTCCCGTGCTTTCTCAAGATCATGAGTCAGCTGGGCAACAAGGGCTTCAAGTTTCTTCCGAGTCTCCACGGAGGAATGGAGCTGACTCGTAAGACTAGCCACTTGTTTATTCAAGTCCCCTCTCTATTTCTCTAAAACACTCTCTCTCTCTCTCTCTCTCAGGGCGGTGACGGTGGAGGACTCTCTTTCTCTCGCCTTCCTTAAACCATCCTCTAAGACGGTGATCTTAAGAACTAGCGCTTTGTTACGTTTTTTTAGTTTTAAAAGACTCAGAATATAACTGAGCGTAGGCGCGTTGAATATCACTCTCACTATCACTTGAGTCATCCTCCCCCTCACTCACATCGATCTCACTATCGAGGTGTCCCTGTGAAGCATCATCTTCATCATCGTGAAGAGAACTAAGAGTGCTCACTTGACTGGCCATGAATGCGGTGAAGTTACACTCATGCGGTGACTCATCTCCTGAATCCACCGTCTCGACCTCACTGTCGTCACTAAGGGTAGCATTAAGGACATCTTTCCCTTTCTCTCTATTCAGACGATTGGCACACTCAAAGGCTCTATGACCCCTACCATCGCACTCAAAACATATCTCACTTTCTTTCTTAGGAGTATTTTTGGAGTCTTTTTCATTTTTCTTTTCAAAATTATTTTTCTCAAATTTCTTTTTATCTTTAAAATTGCCATTTTTCTTAAATTTGAGAATCCTCTTGAAATTTTTTGCGAAAAGAGCCAAATCATCTAGGTCAAAATCACACTCAGAATTTGACGTGTCAGTCTCTCTCTTTCTAGACAACTCTACCCTTTTTTTAGCCGACCCCTCACTCCTTCTCTCTTGGGCTTTAAGTGCAATTCCCTTATCTTTAGATTTAGCAGTTTTAGGGAACATATCAATTTCATAGGTTTGCAAATCTCCTACAAGTTCTTCCAATTTTAGCGTATTTAAATTACCCATAGAATTTAGCACTGTGACTTTAGGGATAAAACGCTTAGGTAAAGAACGAAGAATCTTTTTAACAACTCTAGCATTAGGAATATGTTCACCAAGATTAAAGCTAGTATTCACAATGTTAGAAAATCTAGCATAAAATTCATCAAAGCATTCAGATTTATGCATGGTGATGGTTTCAAATTGAGTTGTCAAATTTTGCAACTTAGATTCTTTCACAACGTTAGTTCCTTCATGAGTGAGTTGTAAAACAACCCATGCCTCTTTTGACGTGGTGGACGTCATAATGCGTTTGAACTCATCAGGTGTGACAGACCCAGAAATAGCACTTAGACCCTTAGAATTAAAAGATGACCACTTAAATTCTTCCTCAGTCCAAGAAGTGTCAGGTTTCAAGTTGGTCACATTATCAACAGTCACGAAGGGAGGAGTCCACCCTCGTTCAACCAAAATCCAGACACGTTCATCAATGGCTTTTAAAGCCGACCTCATTCGGGCTTTCCAATAAGCATAATTTGTCTCGTCAAAAATAGGCATTTTATTATATAACTTCTCCATTTGAACACGCACTTTTTCAAAAATCAATTTTTTCAGAAAATTGATATCTTAGAAAAATTTTGCGGAAAATAGGAATACGCGATAGATTAGCGTAACCTGCTCTGATACCAATTTGAGACCGTATGTGTTTGCGTTCAACTGAGCAAATTATATATTAAACACCTTTTAACCCAAACAAACCCTAAACATGCAACAATATGTGATTGAATAAGATAATAAGCAAAGCAAGAAGATTCAAACACATGAAATTGAGGAAAAATCCCCCAAAGGGGAAAAACCATTTATTTTCATTATAATATTGTAGGCTATACAATTTCGGATTACAATGAAAATACAAGTGACTAAGAATTACCCTCAGGTGTCGGATTCTGTAGTCGCGAATGGAACTATCCCTTTCCAGTAGGGCTGGCGGCTGGAACTATCCATTTCCAGTAGGGCTGCAATGGAGAAGAAGAACGGTCTTCTCCACAAGGGTGTGAACAGCAAAAGTGCATTCCTGGGTTGCAAAGTGATTCACAAAGGATTGGCAATTGTGTGAATCAAAAAACCTAGAGTCTAGATGCTCAATAGGTGAAGACTTAGGGCTTTCTTTTCTCTGGAAATCTGTGACACCCTGACTAATTAAATACCGGGTAGCTACTCCTTTATTAAATTAATACAAAATGCCAAGTTGGTTCAATTAATAGCATCACTGTCGAAAACATTTTAATGATTTCTAACCACCTAGTATTTAAAAAGAAGTTGTCAAATTTTAAATTTAATCTGATTAACATGCAATAAAAGAATTATGAAAGAATAACATAACCATTCACCATAACGAAGCAATAGAATAACCAACAAATAATAATAAGTCTGGAGGAAATACTCCTCACCAAATCCCAAAACGGAGATAAATAAAACAAGTCTGCATCCTCAATAAAATACAAACCAAAGTCTGAATAACTGAAATATAAAGTGTCTCTAAAGAAATGGGCGACATTCCCTACAATGATGTAACTGAATCTGAAGTCAAGAATAGAAAAGAGGCGTCTACTAGCAAAGCCCTGTAACTTCCACAACAGCTACAACTCGTCACCTGAATAGAGATACTATGCATGGTGTCCTTGTGGCTGGGTACCTAAAAAGGTTTTACAGAAAATAGATTTGAAAGCAAACGGGTCAGAGCCCGAAAGTGTAGAGTATTTTAAAAACAGCAAGTGGTTTAATAACATTTAAAACAATGAATACAAAATACATGTTAGGACGTGCTCTCACATGAAATACTCACCTCTCGTCTAACTGTGCACTCCTAACGTTCCTGTACCCATTCATGTATTATTTCTATCTAACTAAACCGTCATAAGTTCTAACCCAACTACTCGATTCACAATATGAATCCCCAATGTTATCACTTAAATAGATAGCTTTACTTAAACTCGGATTCTCAATTATTAGCATTATTGTTTACTCGAGGTTATCCCCTTATTTATCTTCTCAAGGAGTTACTATTAATTATACTCATAATTAAACATGACAAATCCTTTTCATTTAACTGTATATTATTCACATCATATATATACAATATAAGCACCCCGAGGCTAAGCTGCGGTGCACACATACTCTGCTATCCATCCTGGTACATCACGTACATAAGGATTACAAATTCCGAATCTCTCAGGAATTGTTAGAATAAGCACAACACATAAAAATGGAGGCGAACACAATTCAACATATCCATGGTCACGTATATACCTACGCTCCATAGTCAGCTGACTTATTAACTCACAAATAAGTCATTCTCTTGAACTATGTCCTCGAGGTACCAATCTAAATTCGGGCACACAAAGATTAGATGGCCCTAAGCGAACGTAAACCTTCCGTGATAGCAAGTATGGTAGGTATGTCATACACATAAAATCACATACTAAGCATTCACACATCTTAGATGTCTCAATATTAATAAAGGTACATCCTACATCCTTATACCATTATTCCAATTTTATACATTTTAAGTCTTCCGATAATATAAAATGTAGACTGTCGACACATCTCACGTCATAGTTTCTTGTACTTAAAACCTATCTCAAAGGGATTGTTAAGTTTCCTATTATTCCCACATATAACATCATTTTTCTTAAGGTCCTTACTTCTGCCCCAAACCTCATTTTATAAATTTATTCAAATTTACTTTTTTAACTCTAATATTATCTCACTCATCGAATTTCATTAGCTTTTGGAATAATTCCTCAAATTGAATTATAATTAAGGTGCAAATTTTATAACCATACCTACTGGTCTTCCTTAAGTCTAAGGATATTCATTAAGTCTCCAATGATAATTTTCTAAGGGTTAACATCATTAAAATATAACTAGGAAAAATTTTACTCATTCTGGGAAGGTCGATCGATCAACCTTGAACATCGATCGATCGATGGTGGTCGATCGATCGACTGATGAATGTCGATCGATCGATCGCACCAGGTAGGCTACGGACTGCTTCGTTTTGCAGTCCTCAAATCGTCCCAAAACTCCATTATAATGCAAGAAACTCTAATATAACGTTATAATATCATCATACCACCATCCTACAACATTGTTAACGTTCTAAAACCAATAATTCATCAACCAAGGGCTTTATTTGGATCAAAACTTCATCAAGAACCCTAGTTTTCTATTTCTTTCGAGAACATTAATAAATCTCTTCTTAAATCCGTTTTTAGATCATCAAGGGTTGTATTTGAATTCATAATTCGTCCAGAATATGTCTACATGCAATTCCTAACATAGTTCATCGTTTTAAAATCCTCAAATTCATGGGTCTATATCAATCTTCCAAGATAAATTCGATAATTACCCTAAACATGGAAAAGGATATCATTGAATCAATTGTAATTAAATCACTTGCCTTAATCGTTCTTCCGATTGTTGTAGATTTGAGATGGTTGGATTCCTCTCTCTCTTTCTGCAGAATTCTCCTCTCTCTCTCTCTCTACAAGTTCTTCTCACAAGATGACAATGGAGGTGGGGGTTGGTTTTTGGCAAGTTTTAATCTTTCCTTAACTTATCCCGTAGCCCACTACTTAGATTATGGTTGAAAATGGGTTAGTGGGTTTAATGATAAGTTATAATTAAATTATGATTTTCGTGGGTTTTAATTACCAAATTTCTGAAATTACCAAACTACCCTTTTGGGTTGTCGGTTTGGCCTAAAAATGCCCCGGGACCCAAACTAAACCCCCGGCTAGTGTTTTCTGACTATTTCGACCCTTCCGGACTCGTTGGCGCACTCAAAATGACCATACAGTTGATGAAAATAAAATTTACTTTTTAATTCAAATAATTACATTCCTGACGCGACTGTCACGCGCGTCCCGACAAAATTTTCCAAATTGCCGTATTTCAGCCTCGCGACAATTTTAATATTTTCAATATTCATATATTGCCATATATACACATTATAATCAAATACCAACTCACATATCGTTAGTATTTTATCCGGATTAATTCTCAATTAATTCATATTTAATTTAATTAATCCCATAAATAAATATCGATAAAAATGCGGGGTATTACATACTTCCCCCCTAATAACAGAATTTCATCTCGAAATTCGGAACTAGAAAGTACCTGGTAAAAATAACTCTGGATAACGTTCGTGCATCTCATCCTCGCGCTCCAATGTGGACTCCTCGACATTATGATGTCGACACTGAACACGTACTAACGGAACTATCTTTGACCGCAGTTTTCGCTCACTTCGGTCCAAAATAGCAATCGGCCCCTCCTCGTAGGAGCTATCGGGATGGAGATCGATGTCCTCCGAAGCAATGTGAGAATGAACCAAATCATCTCTAAGATATTTCCTTAGCGAGTAAATATGAAACACATCATGAATCCTGTGTAAATGCTCCGGTAACCCAAGTCTATACGCAGTGGACCCAAATCCGCTCGATGATAGGAAATGGTCCCGCGTATCTCGGTGCCAACTTCCCCTTCTTTCCAAATCGCATAATCCCCTTCATAGGAGATACTCTGAGTAAAACCTGGTCTCCCACTTGGAACTCCCTAAAGAACCTCTTCGCATCAGCATAGCTCTTTTGCCTATCCTGAGCTACCCAAATGAGACTCCGTATCAATTCTATCCTTGCCGAAGTATCCTGAATCACTTTCGGCCCAAGTAGTTTGTTGTCCCCCACCTCCAACCAACATGATGGGGAACGACAAGGTCTACCATACGATGCCTCAAATGGAGCCATGCCAATGGTGAACTGGTAGGAGTTATTATAAGTAAACTCCACCAGTGGAAGATATTGCTCCCATCCACCCCCGAAATCAATGATGCACATACGCTACATGTCCTCCAACATCTGATTTGTACGATCGATTTGACCATCGGTCTATGGATGATAAGTCGTACTCAACTGCAATTCCGTGCCCATGGCCTCCTGAAAACTCTCCCAAAACCGTGAAATAAATATCTTATCTCTGTCAGACACGATATTCAGGGGCACACCGTGAAGTCTCACTATTTCTGCAATAAAGAGCTGGGCATACTATTCCGTAGTGTAGTCGATCCTTACGGGTAGAAAATGAGCGACTTTGGTCAGCCTGTCCACAATTACCCAAATGGAGTTGTGACCCCTCTGTGACGTAGGTAACCCCGTGATAAAGTCCATAGATATGCTCTCCCACATCCACATCATGACTCTAATAGCTGTAGAAGTCCTGCCGGTCTCTGATGATCCACTTTTACCAGTTGAGAAGTGGCGCATTTAGAAACAAACACGATAATATCTCTCTTCATCCCGCTCCACCAATACTGACGTCTCATATCTTGGTACATTTTGTCCCCACCGGGATGTACTGCGAACCGTGAGCCGTGCGACTCTGCCATCACCTCGTGTCGCAATTCCTCCCCTTTCGGGACTACTAGTCTCCCATTGAAGCGTAATCCCCCGTATGAGCTAATGGTATAGGACTCGGCTCCCTCTGCTAATAATCGAACTATCTGCTCCTGACAGAATGAGTCATCTGCTTGTGCCTTTACCACTCTCGTGACAATCTGCGGTGTAACAGTCATCACCGACATGAGTGATCGGGCCACTGCATCCTGGTGTCCCAACTCCTTCCACTTAGCCTTCCACACCCCTGCCACCTCATCTACTGGCCTACGGCTCAACGCGTCTGCTACCTCGTTAGCCTTCCCTGGGTGATATTAGATATCGAACTGATAATCCTTCACAAACTCAAGTCACCTTCGCTGCCGCATATTCAATTCCTTCTGCGTGAATAGGTACTGTAGGGACTTGTGGTCTGTAAACAATCGAAACTTCTCCCCTAAAAGATAATGTCTCCAAATCCGAAGGGCATATACCACTGCCGCTAACTCCAAGTCATGAGTGGGGTAATTCTTCTCGTGAGGCTTAAGCTTACGGGAAGCATAAGCTATGGCCTGACTCTCCTGCTGCAATACACCTCCAAGTCCTTATAAGGACGCATCGGTGTAAACTAGATACTCAACTACCGGTCTCGGCAATGCTAACACAGGTGCTGAGGTCAACTTGTCCTTCAACTCATCTAATGCCAACTGACAGGCATCACTCCAAATGAACGACACACCTTTACGAGTCAGATGTGTCAAAGGACCCGCTATCTTTGAGAAACCTCGAATAAACCTCCTGTAGTATCCCGCTAGGCCCAAGAAACTACGGATCTCATTCGGTGTCGTGGGCTGTCCCCACTCCCTCACCGCAGATACCTTCCCCGGATCAACAGATATCCCCCGGTCTAAAATAATGTGTCCCAAAAACTGAACCTCCTTCAGCCAAAACCCGCACTTCTCATACTTTTCATACAGCTCGTTTTGACGTAGCGTCTGCAAAACCTGTCTCAAATGCTCGGCGTGCTCCTCCTCTGTCTGGGAGTAAACCAGAATGTCATCAATGAAGACAATGACGAACTGATCTAGGAACTCTCTGAACACTCTATTCATCAAGTCCATAAACATGGATGGAGCATTGGTTAACCCAAAAGGCATAACCCGAAACTCGTAAGAATCATATCTCGTTAAGAAAGCAGTCTTCGAGACGTCCTCTTCCCTGATACGCAACTGATGGTATCCTGATCGCAAATCAATTTTTGAGAAGAAAGAAGCTCTTCTCAACTGGTCGAATAAGTCATCGATTCGGGGCAACGAATACTTATTCCGTATCGTGACCTTATTCAACTCTCGGTAATCCACACACAACCTCAACGATCCATCCCTCTTCTTTACGAATAACACAGGGGCACCCCATGGCGAAGTACTCCTCCGAATAAACCCCTGACCCAAAAACTGCTCAATCTGATCCCGTAACTCTCTCATCTCAGTTGGAGCCATACGGTAAGGTGCGCGGGCAATAGGCCGAGTGCCCGACGTCAAATCAATCACAAAATCTATCTCCCTACTCGGAGTTAGTCCAGGTATATCCTGAAATACATCGGCAAACTCACTAACAACGGGTATCAAATCAAGTGGTATCACCACTTCCTTAGAGGTCTCCTCCTCTATGTAGTACAAATGAGTGGACGATCCTCCCTCAGGGCGAGGCATCGTCACTAAAAACATCTCCTGCCCGGGAATGGCAAAGATAATACTCCTACTAAAACAGTCAATAATCAGTACGCAACTAGAATATCCATACCAATAATGGCATCATACTCGGTCATCTCTAATACTAACATATCAGCGGGTAAAGTAAACCTCCCGATCTCTATACCCACACCTCTACAAATAAGGGAAATCACGGAACCCCTACTCAACGGTGAATCTACACAAGTAACTGTACTCTGGGCGGTGTCTAACAACCCAATGGTGCGTGCAAATCTCATAGCAATAAAACAGTGTGTAGCCCCCGTGTCAAATAAAATGAACCCCATAGTCCCCTAAATAGAGAACATACCCTCAATGGACGGTGGATTCTGTGGGGCTGCGACCTGCTGGAGCTGATACACTCTCCTATACTGAAGTTGTCCCTACTGAACTGGGACTGCTGGAATGGGTGGTAATGCTGCCATCTGTGGTGCTGGGAGGGCGGCTGGAAATATAGGCCTCTGTGGCTCGTGTCGAGCGCCATGCTGCTGCTGCTGTGGGGCCCTACCCTTATCAGGACAATCCTGACGTTTGTGGCCAATCTTACCACAAATGAAACACTTCCCCTAGAAGTTTCCCCCTCGCTGTCCCTGCTACCCTCGGCCCTGGTGGCCGTTACCATTCCTCCCCTGGCCCTGCTAGCCCGGATGAAACTGCTTTTGACCATTCTGCCCCTGCTGGCCCTGATGGCCGTTCGGACCCTGATGGCCCTGCCTAAAACCTCCTTGTCCGTGCCTGAAGTTCCCCGATCTGAACCTCCTATGATCCCCCTGCTGGGAACCCTGGTCACCCTGCCTCTGTCCCTGAGCAGATTGTGCCCCACTGGCACCATTTCCCCCCAGTCCTGCCCTGATGGCTGGACTTTCCTGATCTCTTGCTCTCAGCCATGTGAAAGCGGTGATCCTAGAAGTGTAACAGTGCAGCGTTAACCACGTCAGAATAAGTGGCCAACGAAAGGTTCCCTAACAAATGCTGACGGATCCTCCATGTCAATCCATCGGTGAACTTCTGGATCTTCTTCTCTTCTGTCGGTATCTCATCCGGAACAATATTCAGCAAATTTGTGAATTCAGCCTCATACTCGGCCACAGTCTTACCCTCCTGTCTAAGGTTCATCAACTTCCTCCTCATTTCCGTGTGAACAGCTGACGGAAAATATTTGTGTTCGAACCGCACCCAGAACTCCTGTATCGTGAGAGTATCTCTCTCCTCTGCGGTGGTAATAGACTTCCACCACTGCAATACAGATCCCACTAGCTTGAAAGTAGCTAGTATCTACCTCTGAACATCGGTGCCCTCATACATCCTCAAGTGCCTCTGAATATCTTTCCTCCACTGACTAGATACCACAACATCGGAGCTACCTGCGAACTCCGGAGGGTGTGCTTTCTGAAAAGCATCACGAACGCATTCCCAAGAAGACGGGAATGCATGTGCCTGAACTGGCGCGGCTACTGGCGCCTGGGGTGGTGCCTGCTGTACAACGGCTAGGGCGGCATTTACCGCTTGGGCTATAATAGTTGTAACCTCGTCGGGATTCATGGTGCCCTGTACTGGTGCTGGCTGTGGCTCTGGCTGTGCATCCCTAGGAACTCGTTGCACACGTCGTGGAGGCATCTGAAATGAGAGTAAAGTCTATAAGTTTACAGTTATAAACTTAAAATAGCTGAAGATAGAAGCATACATAAAAGAATACAACAGTTCTAAAATATAGGGCTCCATATCAAAGACAGCTCAGCGAAAACATAATAAGCCGTACAGATCCTAAAGGACACTAGAATCTGATGCTCTGACACCACCTGTGACACCCCGACTAATTAAATACCGAGTAGCTACTCCTTTATTAAATTAATACAAAATTCCAAGTTGGTTCAGTTAATAGCATCACTGTCGAAAACATTTTAATGATTTCTAACCACCTAGTATTTAAAAAGAAGTTGTCAAATTTTAAATTTAATCTGATTAACATGCAATAAAAGAATTATGAAAGAATAACATAACCATTCACCATAACGAAGCAATAGAATAACCAACAAATAATAATAAGTCTGGAGGAAATACTCCTCACCAAATCCCAAAATGGAGATAAATAAAACAAGTCTGCATCCTCAATAAAATACAAACCAAAGTCTGAATAACTGAAATATAAAGTGTCTCTAAAGAAATGGGCGACATGCCCTACAATGATGTAACTGAATCTGGAGACAAGACTAGAAAAGAGGCGTCTACTAGCAAAGCCCTGTAACTTCCACAACAGCTACAGTTCGTCACCTGAATAGAGATACTATGCATGGTGTCCTTGTGGCTGGGTACCTAAAAAGGTTTTACAAAAAATAGATTTGAAAGCAAACGGGTCAGAGCCCGAAAGTGGAGAGTATTTTAAAAACAGCAAGTGCTTTAATAACATTTAAAACAATGAATACAAAATACATGTTAGGACGTGCTCTCACATGAAATACTCACCTCTCGTCAAACTGTGCACTCCTAACGTTCCTGTACCCATTCATGTATTATTTCTATCTAACTAAACCGTCATAAGTTCTAAGCCAACTACTCAATTCACCCCAACTACTCAATTCACAATATGAATCCCCAATGTTATCACTTAAATAGATAGCTTTACTTAAACTCGGATTCTCAATTATTAGCATTACCGTTTACTGGAGGTTATGCCCTTATTTATCTTCTCAAGGAGTTACTATTAATTATACTCATAATTAAACATGACAATTCCTTTTCATTTAACCGTATATTATTCACATCATAAATATACAATATAAGCACCCCGAGGCTAAGCTGCGGTGCACACATACTCTGCTATCCATCCCGGTACATCACGTACATAAGGATTACAAATTCCGAATCTCTCAGGAATTGTTAGAATAAGCACAACACATAAAAATGGAGGCGAACATAATTCAACATATCCATGGTCACGTACATACCTACGCTCCATAGTCAGCTGACTTATTAACTCACAAATAAGTCATTCCCTTGAACTATGTCCTCGAGGTACCAATCTAAATCCGGGCGCACAAAGATTAGATGGCCCTAAGCGAATGTAAACCTCCCGTGATAGCAAGTATGGTAGGTATGTCATACACATAAAATCATATACTAAGCATTCACACATCTTAGATGTCTCAATATTAATAAAGGTACATCCTACATCCTTATACCATTATTCCAATTTTATACATTTTAAGTCTTCCGATAATATAAAATGTAGACTGTCGACACATCTCACGTCATAGTTTCTTGTACTTAAAACCTATCTCAAAGGGATTGTTAAGTTTCCTATTATTCCCACATATAACATCATTTTTCTTAAGGTCCTTACTTCTGCCCCAAACCTCATTTTATAAATTTATTCAAATTTACTCTTTTAACCCTAATATTATCTAACTCGTCGAATTTCATTAGCTTTTAGAATAATTCCTCAAATTGAATTCTAATTAAGGTCCAAATTTTATAACCATACCTACTGGTCTTCCTTATGTCTAAGGATATTCATTAAGTCTCCAATGATAATTTTCTAAGGGTTAACATCATTAAAATATAACTAGGAAAAATTTTACTCATTCTGGGAAGGTCGATCGATCGACCTTGAACATCGATCGATCGATGGTGGTCGATCGATCGACTGATGAATGTCGATCGATCGATCGCACCAGGTAGGCTACGGGCTGCTTCGTTTTGCAGTCCTCAAATCGTCCCAAAACTCCATTATAATGCATGAAACTCTAATATAACGTTATAATATCATCATACCACCATCCTACAACATTGTTAACGTTCTAAAACCAATAATTCATCAACCAAGGGCTTTATTTGGATCAAAACTTCATCAAGAACACTAGTTTTCTATTTCTTTCAAGAACATTAATAAATCTCTTCTTAAATACGTTTTTAGATCATCAAGGGTTATATTTTGAATTCATAATTCGTCTAGAATATGTCTACATGCAATTCATAACATAGTTCATAGTTTTAAAATCCTCAAATTCATGGGTTTATATCAATCTTCCAAGATAAATTCGATAATTACCTTAAACATGGAAAAGCATATCATTGAATCAATTGTAATTAAATCACTTGCCTTAATCGTTCTTCAGATTGTTGTAGATTGGATATGGTTGGATTCCTCTCTCTCTTTCTGTAGGATTCTCCTCTCTCTCTCTCTCTCTACAAGTTCTTCTCAGAAGATGACAATAGAGGTGGGGGTTTGTTTTTGGCAAGTTTTAATCTTTCCTTAACTTATCCCTTAGCCCACTACTTAAATTATGGTTGAAAATGGGTTAGTGGGTTTAATGATAAGTTATAATTAAATTATGATTTTCGTGGGTTTTAATTACCAAATTTCCGAAATTACCAAACTACCCTTTTGGGTTGCCGGTTTGGCCTAAAAATGCCCCGGGACCCAAACTAAACCCCCAGCTAGTGTTTTCTGACTATTTCGACCCTTCCGGACTCGTTGGCGCACTCAAAATGATCATACGGTTGATAAAAATAAAATTCACTTTTTAATTCAAATAATTACATTCCTGACGCGACTGTCACGCGCGTCCCGACAAAATTTTCCAAATTGCCGTATTTCAGCCTCGCGACAATTTCAATATTTTCAATATTCATATATTGCCATATATACACATTATAATCAAATACCAACTCACATCTCGTTAGTATTTTATCCGGATTAATTCTCAATTAATTCATATTTAATTTAATTAATCCCATAAATAAATATTGATAAAAATGCGGGGTATTACAAAATCGTGTAAATAAGTCTTGGAAAACAACTTCCCGTAGTGGGATTAAATAAGAAGTCTCAGGCCTTAAAAATCTGAACACGATCTGAACACGATCTGTTTGAGTTTATCCCAGGAGGACCGGTCCGGATCTGAGGCAGATCGGTCCGATTTACCGGATCGGTTCTTTTTTTCTGAGGCGGATCGGTCCGGTTGTGACCGGATCGGTTTGATTATTCCTGCTTCATCGATTTGCTTGCGGTCCGGGGTATACTGGCCTTCTGTAAAATGGATCGGTCCGATCTGAGGCGGACCGGTCCGGTTGACCGGATCGGTTCTTTTATTTCAGGCAGACCGGTCCGGTTGTCAGACTTTGATTGCTCTTCTTCTTCTGATATTCGGATCCGTTGATGAATGTAGGAAACTTGAATTTCTTCAACGGTGTAACGGCGTACGAAATATAAATTGTTAATGGACAAAAATGTCCTTACAGTAATGGTATTATTTCAAATAAAATCATAGGTGGGAAAGTTACTTAAGTTTATACAATCATCTTTTCATAACTTGAGTAAAATATCTAAGCATAATAATTTTCATATACGCTAAATGTAACTCTTAATCATAATAAGTTACTCATTTCATAAGAATTTCACATCCTTGAAAAAATGAGAAGGTTCATTTATAACCTTTTCCTCATTACACATTAAATATTTGACTATAATTTAAATTTATTCATTTAATTACAATTAGCGTTGTGTTTGGTATTGATGATCCCTTCATGCCCGACTTAAATTTAATTCAATAAGATCCTTAACTTAATTGTAGTCCAGTAAGTTTACTTCTTATAATTTGTGAAAAAAAATGCTTATTTATCGTTATGCCGAATTCATATTTATGTAGACACACCACATAATAATTTAGAATAGTAGACTCCATTTAGGATATTCTTAATACTATTCCTTATGATTTTATCTACATTTGTCTCACAGTGACAATACCATGATTTATTAGTTGATCATTTATTTATTCTTTATTGTTTAAACAATCCAACAACTAAATGAAAAAGTATTGAAGAAAGTTATTGGTAATGGGATAAGTACCCTCCCTTCTTTTATAACCATATTCATGATTTTCTATTCCCACTAATTTCACCATTCATAATGAATTTGACATTTGATTTTCTATAATGAAACAAGTACATATCAATGACAATTATATGATCTATGTAGGTCCACTTTAAGGGAAGTTTCTCATAATCTCCCACTTGGGCCACATAAGCCATCCTAATCTTAGACATCATAATACCTTAAGGGCATATCTCGACCATCAATAATTATAATAGACATTACAAAAATCTTGTCCATATAAAATTATCGGAGGTAGAATTTGACACAAGATTAAAGAGTTTCATTAATAATACTATGATTATGATGCGAGATCAAAACAATCTTTAAAAGAAATATATCAAAACTTTCTTTTATACAAAACATTATAGGAATACCATAGTGTTTGAGAAGGATTGAAAAATTCTTTAAAAAATATCCCCAACAATCAAGTCTCGACAAATTTTTTTCAAGAAAATTGGAAACATTGAGTGTTTATGAAAAACAAATGGCTTGATTCCTTAAGAATAAAAGAGAAGAAATCTTATTTGCATTTCTAGTTTATTTTGTAAACAATACTTGTATCAAAAGTAAATAGTTTATGTAACACAGTAAATTTGACTTACAAGCTTTACGAAGATGAAAATTCATTCCAACCCATAAAAGATACATATTATCTCTATCACTATTAGTCCGAGTATGCAACATGTAAACAAATTTAATTTGTTTAATTTATTCAAACTTTATATTGAGTGTTCCACACAATATTAATCATCAAAAGTGGGATACAAAAATCCATCATAATAATCGAGAGAAATAAAATTAGACCATGACATGTTAAGGATATGAGAGAAATTTCTCACTATATTAATACTTTGATTTGACAACACATATGGTAATATCTCTCTAATACTTAATATGCATTTAATTTTTCTCATTGATAACCATTGATTAGAAATTATATGATGCTTGTAGATACTTGAGTATTAATTACACATGATATATACTTGAATAATGTATATGATATATAGAGTTCATTCAATCATTCAAAGACAAATACTTTGAAGAAATAATCTTGTTTGATGATTAAACTCAATATACTCCACAATTATAAGCACTATAGATTATTACTACTATCATCTTTACATTTGACATTCATGCTCATTATAGTTGGGTCACTATGGTGACTACCAAACATTTCATAATATGAATATTACATTAAGTAAAGACTTACATAAATAAGTTAATGAATTTTCCACTTATGTTCATTACATATCGCATGAGCAATGAACTAAAATATTCATATATGGGTTTCATTAACTTAATTGGTGATATCATGATAAAAGAAACAATGACATCTGCATTTTATGACCATTATTGCCTTCCTAAAATATATATCACCACTTAATTTTTGCTCAAAATTGTAATTAGAACTGTAGGTTATCGAATCACAATAATTGAATGAACTATAATATGTATGCAACATCATAAATCCCAGCGTTTAATATCATAAATGGACTGGTAGGCAATTAAAATATGCATGATATGAATGCGTGCGTTCAATATTTATTTGTTATGGAATGGAGTACAGTAACGAACACCAATCCTTACATTATATAAATATTCGAGATAAGAATGTATGTGTAAAATACCCGTAATACATGAATAAATTATATAATTGTCTATTTCTTAATTTGAAATTCACGAAAAATAGACATAATGTGAAAATCAAATAGACGAGGAGTTTTCATGAGATACATGAATAATAGTAAATAGAAAACATAAATTGTTCACTTTCACTTTATCACTGATGTATGAGTAACAAATCATAAATATTGACCCAAATCATTCATGCCCAATACGGTTATAACATTAAGTTGTTAGTGCTTTATAAAAGAAAAAACTCAAGTTGGTAACGTGCTAAATGATTTTAGAAATTAAAGGCATCTGTATTTGATGTCCAATAATCTCTCAAAATAGTGTTATCCATTAATATTCAGTTAATCATTTCGCTTTGGAATATGAACCTTGTTGTTAGGAAATAACATACTCTAATTAAAAATCGGAATAGCAATGATCATATTTCGGGGAAGGAATTAAAACTATAAAGGAACCTAAAGGTTAATTAATAATTTCCTTACAGTCACCCAATTGGTCATTAGGAGAATCCATAAATATTTTTAATTAAGAATCATAAGAAACACATTATATGCGAAATCCTTTAATAATTGGTTTTCATAAGTGACTTGGCTAGTCTAGCGTTCAATGGGAGTCATGGCGGTCGTATATTATTATGAAACATGATTTTTTCCATGTACTACGTCATTGATGACCTTCTTAACTAGGCCATAATCAGGAGTTTACGTAATGGTCCCATAATGTCTTGAAGAAGACATTTTTCTGTTATAATTTAGCTAATAGTAATATGTTTACACAATGGAAGATAGAATAGAATAGATGTAGAAGTCTTATTAAGAGCTCAACAAATGTCAAATACAGGCATACTAAATTGTAGAAATGTAAGGACAAATTTTCTAATTGTGTCCATTGTAATTATTTGACTTATTCCCGAAACAAAACATTATTTTTGAGTCGTAGATAGATTTTTATTATCACGATCCCACACAATCTATGACACAAAGTTTATTGAAGATGTTGCGAACAAGCTCTAAAGATTTATTATGCTGAGATTAATTTAGTGCACGTTTCACGTCTTCATTACATTTTGATGTCTCAGGTATGAATGTTGAACGTTTACGAGACTCGAAAAATGTTTTTAGGATGCTATTTTTATTAAAAATGTTTTGAAAGAGTTTTAACTTCGTCTATTATGAGATAAGGATTGTTTAGAGTCATATTGAACCTTCCTTTGTGTTTAGAAGGATCAAATGACACTTGCAGTCCTTCAAGCGACATTGTAAGGTCGTTCAAGTGAGATGGACATGTCGTTCGAGTGACATAGCCATCTCGTTCGAGAGACATGATGATCTTGTTCAAATAATGCGCCAACTTAACTTTTCTATTTAAGGTGTGTTTCACTTGAAATTTTGTAAGTTGTAGAACCAGAAAATCAATTTACATACAGTACGTTTTTGGCACAAGTGTTTTAAGGTTTTCGAAGTCTAAAAACATCCTTAGAGTTTCAAGATTTGAGATTTCATATTCTTATGCTATAGAGATATTGGTTTGCACCATTGGAGTTTGTTCATCACTTTGAACGTTGGGCTTTACGGTGAAGAAGCAAAGGAGTTCGTGTTTAACATCATAGACGGTGCCAATCTGTATTGGTGGACACCGAGAAATACGAGAATGCGTGTGTTGTGGACGAACATCGTAGAAGGTCTTTTGCGTGGGTATTATGGAGGAGTGGTTGTAGGATTAGTGAAGTGTCACAACTTATGGGGGATCGAGTTGTTGAGTAAGTTTATCATTTGTACTTTGTAATACCACATACATCTAAGAGATTTTGCTAGATAAAATAAATAATCACAACCACAACGCATGTTGTAGGAGGAAAACCCATAACGGGAAAAATATCGGACGACCTAGCCTACAAGTCCACTAGGTATGGTATTTTTACAAAAGACACGACAAGAGAGAACTTACAACAACAACTTGACTTTCAAGCCTTGACGCTCCCCCTTTCTTTAACCTCCTCCTAGTTGACAACTCCGGAGTCTTCCGAAGTCTTGAAATCCACCAATGGCCCCTGAATACCGTCAATCCACACACGATGCCTTTTACCGTATGAGTATGCCCCAGCAAAAATGAACTCCCATTTGGGTAGAGAAGAAACCCAAACTTTCTCCTTTGATGGGTAGAGAACAATCTAGTGGCAAATAATCTCTAAGAATATATATATATATATATATATATATATATATATATATATATATATATATATATAGAGAGAGAGAGAGAGAGAGAGAGAGAGACTAAGACATTGGGTGTAAACTTGTGTTCTTTTAGAAATACATTTTTAATGATGATGAACACTCAAAAGGAACTTTTGGATTAAGAATATTTGCTCTCTAAGTAAAAGGAAAACTCCCAAAAGTTATATTAGAAAAACTGTCCACGTCCCTTTTTAAAGCTAGTAAAAGTAGTGGAGAAACTGGGAAGCTTTTTGGAGAAAATGGTCAAAATTGACGGACTGTCATTCGAACGCCATTTGAAAGTTTTTCGAAAGACCTTGTTCAAATGAGATTATGAACGAGATATCTAACGAGAATTTAGGAAGCTTTTTCATTCGATATTTCGTCGAACCAAACTTCTAACGAAAAAACAGATGATATCTTGAAAATGTCGTTAGAAGTTCGTTCCAACGACTTGGAAAACTATTTCAAATGAGATGCCTAGTTCGTTGGAACGACTTTAAAAAAAATCCCAAATTTCATTTACGCCAAAAACTTTTATAAAAAGATTTAGAATGATTTTCCGATAAAACTAAAAAGTCGTTTTGACAAAAACATATAAACGAACACCCTCAAAAAATTCAAGACTCTCTCTCTATATATATTAAATTCATTCATACCTTTTAGAGAGATTGGACTTGATGAAATGTTGGTAACGCAAAACATGGCTTTAGAAATCGGCAATGATGTCAACTTTAATATCTGGGCCATTGCGTCTTCGACTTAAACGTCATAGGCTTGAAGGGATAACCTCTATCCTACGACTCAATTAGTTTTGTCCAGAATTAAGACGACACTATAAATTGACTCGATTGGAAAATTTTCTTTACAAATCTCCCCCTTTGGCTATTCCGGGACAAAACCAAGCATAAATAAGTCCTATGGGCTGTCAATCACATCTAGACACAATCCCACCTAAAGAAAAATAAAAAATACAATGCTTGGCTCGACACATATTGAACGCTTCTTCGCTTTAAAAAAATTGACTCTAGGATTAAAATCCTGCACACTTAAACACACCATTAAACGCATAGGGAATATGACAATATAAAGTGGGAAAAAATAAACTCTCCCCCTTAATTAATTCTCCCCCTTTATCTTAGATGCCATTTCTCCCCCTTTTTGTTCAGGAAGTGACGAAGGTTAAGAATAAAATAACTTATTTCTCCTCCAATTAAAGAAAATACTCCCCCTTAACTAAACACGAGATTTGTAATAAGGAAAAATAAGTGAAACATGTAATGGTGCATAAAATGATAAGATCAATTAAAGTATATGGGCAACAATGAACTACAACTAATACATAAAAAGGTAATAAATCTCACTTATGAAGCGATGACAAAAAGATATCACTTGTAATATGTTATTATAAGCATGGGATATCAAACATAATTCCTAACAAGATAGATACTAATTTTGAATTCAAAGCATACATGGAATAGCTAGTTAGGCAAATGCTCAAGAAAAATAAAAAAAGGAAATATCATATATATATATATATATATATATATATATATATAAACACCACACAAGACCCAAAATACATCAAACTTTCCACACTCGTATGACAAAAGTGTGTCTAAATACACGAGGTAAATGGAAGTGAAGGGGTATGAACTAAAGACTAAAAGGAATATAGACCCAATCACTTAAACATGTTCACAGAGTTCTCATTTGATTGTAAATTTTTATCTAACTTAAATATAGCCTCATGTGACAATATAAATTGAACTCTATGAAAAAATATACCCAATGCACACAAGCCTAGAATTTTGATGATTCTATAAACTAATAGAGTCAAGAAAAAAATAGCATAACTAGGATACATTGTCATTGTGAAAACCCGTTGATATATCGAACCAAACTTCCTCATTAATAAACTTTTTCTTTTTCTTTTCTTTATGAACATACCAACTAAACAATAAAGGCCTTGGTTAATTTTTTATGCCACATATTTTTCTTTTCTTTTTTTTTGGGGGGGGGGGGGGGGGGGGGCAAATTTCAGTGGTGGCTTTCATGCAAAGAAATTTTATCTTTCGTAGCCCGATTCTATTGATAAACAACTACACCGGATAAATATTTTTCCTTTTTTTAAAATTTGAGAAACGGTTATTATATGCACAAATCCTCTATAGTCATAGAAATATGTAGATGATTAAATTGATTGGAGAACAACTTACTTAGCTTAAATATACATGTGAAGTTAAATTTCAAATGAGCTCGTGCATGTGTGAATCGAGGAATATAAAATGAGAATCCATTAAGCAAGTCAAAGTTAAACTACTCTATTCAAGCATGATAAAGGACACTTTAAGGATTGCAAATCTTAATCAAAAGTTCTAGCCACATGGAAGCGGATATGATATTGGATTCAAACATTAGTATATGCTGCACGAAATGTGTAAAACTAAAATACACAAAAATAGAAAATCTTTTTGAGTTTTTCAAAATTTTTAACCAAACACAAAGATAACCCAAAAGACAAAACATAAAAAATATTTTTTTAAATTTCAATGAGACACAATAAATACAAATTAAATACAAAAGATACACAAGTCATAATTCTAGCAATACATATAAGATGAAGCAAGGACTAGAAAATGACAAAAAACATACAACTAGCAAAAATATATCATCAGACACAAAAGCTAGTTTATGCAAATAAGGCTAACACTTTCAACATTTAGATTTAGCGAGGGAGGTATCGCGTGCAAGAAAATGAGAAGAAAATATCCTATCTTGTAAATCCGCCAAATTGGATCTCCTAACCCAAACTAGTGAATCATGACACTCTCGAAATTTAATGACCTAGGTTACTTTACCCTTGGATTTCCTAGGATCATTTTGAAGATCAAAACGAAACTTCCTAAGGTGACCTTTTCGACCACAATGTGTACAGATAAAGACCCGACGAAAAATAGTACCTAAGGATTGACATTTTAAAGTGTTCCAAGTGGATTCTCTCAAACAAACGGTTTTGGCTCTATTGTTGGAAGCATTTTGAGTATCAAATCCAATTCCACACGTATCATTTTTTATTTGGACGGTTCCTAAGATTTTATCTAATTTTTTGGACCTACACTCCAAATTAAATTTGACCCGGCTTGAGTCTTTTAATTGTTTTTCAAGTTCCACAATTTGTGACTAAAGTAAATGCCTAATCTCTTCAAACTCAAGAAGCTCTTTCTTCATAGCCTCCATTAATCCTCTAAGGCTATCTGTCTAACCTTCAACGTACTCAATCTTCTCACGACGAGATCTCTCATGTGTCCTAAGATCTTTTACTAAAATACTCTCATTATTTTCCTTGGCACGTTCTCTCTGACAAGAATCTAACTTCAAATTAGCCCTTTTTAATTTCAAAGATTCTGCATACAACTCACAAAAATCTACTTGAAGTTCACTCTCTTCTACCTCCTCATTCTCTTCTCCATTCTCCCTATCATCAAACTTTGTGGATTCACAAAAATGGCATCGGAAGTGTCATGTAAAATTGTATCTTCATGTGAAGATTCACTATTAATGCTCACATGACTTGCCATGAACGCGATAAAGTTGTGCTCAATGGGGGAATCAGGTCCCTCTTCCTTTACACTATCACTAAGAGTGACATTATATGAAATCAATTGCTTGACCTACCTCCTTAGTTTAGTGGGACACTCGAATGCCCTATGGTCGTAACCTTCACAACTATAACACCAATTTGCCTCGTACCTATTAAGATGTTCATTTTGATTTTTAGGGAGTTTTTCAGCTTTACTATGCTTAGATTTCTTAAATTTCTTATAATCATTCTTAAGAAATTTTCTGAACTTCCTAGGAAACAAATCCATATCTTCTGAGTCAATCTCAAAATCATCATTCGAAATCGATGTTTTCTCCTTACGGGCTTTCAAGGCTATGCCTTTATCTTTCTTCTTCTCATCCTTGGAGGGAAACATGTCAAGTTCATAGGTTTGTAAGTCACCTACGAGCTCTTCAAGTTTCATAGAGTTTAAAGCGTTTAAAGAATTTAAAATGGTTACCTTAGGATTAAATCATTTTCATATGGCTCTACAAGTCCTTGGTTGGTCACCTAAATCATTTTCAATGATTAAAATTTGAACTGCTATAGTTTGGGTCATTTATTTTTTCAAGAAAGTTTTCAATAAAAGAGGAAGTGTCGTATCAATACTGTGTCCATCCTCGGACTTTCAAAATGTGCGTGGAATTATGCCATTTCTCGGGGAGCTCAACCATCATTAATATGAGGGGTAAAGTGTAGAGATAAATTTGCCAACCTATTTTGCTAAAAATAGGCAAATGAATGTCATCGTCTTAAGAGAATGACATCAAGGCCGATACTGATGCTTGTGAACCAAATAGTTTGAAGGTCCATGGACTAAGTTACAAAATTGTAAGGTGTTAAGAACCTATCTAGGCTTTTCGATATCTTTGGGGAAAATGTTAATCTTCTCCTTTTAGACTACGTGAAGTGTGTGAACATATGTGTAATACAAATGGTGGAGAAAGTAATCATTCAACTCACGTCATGGAAACAGACAGAGTGAATTAATCCGTAGGAGTCTTCCCAAGAGTAATAATTAAAAATATTATATAAGGGTCCGTCAAATCACAAGTCACTATGGAAGAGCGAATGTGTTTATCGAAAGAAACATAAACATGTAAGAGTATGAAATTCATAAAGAATATATATAAAGAAAACATATAATCATACATATGCGCGGACTCGAATCTCAAGATTGACCTCAAATGCCTATATAGCCCAAGGGGCATCAAAATCTACATAGTTTTAAAATATGATAGGGGTGGGGATTAATCCATAAATCGTAAGAGGGGATTTCTCTTATGTGTGTGTTTAGAGAAAACGTGTTTCAAGAGTGAGTGTGAAATAAAAATACCTCTTTTGGAATTTATTGATAAACCCACTTTCTTCTTTATGGTTTTCTTACGAAAATAGATTATGTGCAATTAATACTAATAAAGAGTTGAGATTTAATGGATGTGACGTAATGAAATGAAAATATTAAATAAGTAAATAACAATTAAATAAAAGAATTAGAGAAAGGGATGGAGAGTTCGACCTCCTGATGAATGCTTGATGTTGACCTTAAAATATAGATATGTTGATCTTGTAATGATATAAAAGTGGTATGGATAGGTAAGGGGGAATTACCGAGAGAGGTAAGAATGTGATGGAAGGTAATGTAGTATAATTTATAGAAAAGGGGATAGCTCTGAATTCAAGAGAATGTTCTCTGAATTGTTGAGAGGGGTATTCTGGGATTTTGAAAGGTTGTAAGTGTTTTCTTTAAGCTGAGATCATGGAATTTATTTATAGGTAAAAGTGGGTGCCGATCAGTATGGTCTTGGACCTACCTATCGGCATAGGACCTCATGCACATTGTCGATATGTAGGGTCCCTAAGGTGCCTATAGGTAGTTTGGAACAGGATTTTTGAAAAATGGGCATAAAAGGAAAAATGAAAGTCCAAATTGTGCACGTAGTGGACCTTCAAAAAGGGTATTTAGAGCCCTATAAACATCCATTAAGCCATTCTTGGGTCCAAGAGCTTACCAAGGTCAAACGGGGCCCGAAAGTGCCTATTGCTCTCTAAATAGGAAGTTCTTGTAGGAAAATAGATCGTTCATTTGCACCGTATGGACAATTCATGCACAGGTTGGACCGTTGGAATAAGTATTCAGTGAACTTTAAGATTTCATTATTCTTATTTTGGTTTGGAGATTTGACTAAGGTCAAATGGGTCCCGAAAGTCCCTAATGACCCTTCGGAGTAAAATGGGTCGTTGGCTCGAACTGTAAGGATGATTCACGCACGGGATCGACCATTGGAAAGAGGATTTAGAACCTTTCAAAAGAGATTCACTCGATTTATAGAGTTAACTGGAGTCAAATGGGGCCAGAGCGCTTGGTGGGCTCCAGATTAGTTTTTTTAGTAAAATGTACCGTTTGTCTGAACTGTAAGGCTGATTCGCACACGGGACCAACTGTTGGAAAGGGAATTTAGAGTCTTTAGAAGATTTATTGATCTTTTGCATAGGAGAGAAATTTCATCAGAGCCAAATGGGGCTCGAGAGCTCCCAGTGACTTTTAGATCGGTATTCAGAGTATGACATAAGATTTATGGTGTATGGATGAGTGCTATGGACCGAAGGATATTCTTAGTAGGGGTCCCAGGATGGGGTGTCTACAAATCCCAGATGGGCGCACTTAGAATAAGTGAAGGTCATGGAATAATAGACACCACATCGATGTCGGGGAAGCGGATTTTAGGCCAATTATATCGACCTAAGGGTGTGGCGAATAATTCGACGGGTATAGGAAGGTCAAGGATGACCGATTGAACGTGTCCATGTCAATTTTGAGGACTTAAGGAGACACATTTGACCGATATAGTGGGTTGAAGAAGTATTAAGTTTGACTGTGCGAACCGAACGGACTAGGGTGATCGATTTAGAAGGCTAAGGTCGATTTTGAGGACTTTAAGGACGAGGGTGATTGATTCTGCTGTTCGAGGTTAATTTTGAGGACCTAAAGTTAGGACGACCAATTTTACGAGCCGAGGTTAATACTGAGGACTTTAAGTTAGGACGACCAATTTTACGGACTGAGGTCAATTATGAGGATCTTAAGTTATGATGACCAATTCTAAGTGCCTAAAGTTATGATAAAAAATCATGACGGTCGAGGTTAATTATGAGGACCTTAAGTTGCGACGATCAATTCTACATGCCAAGGTCAATTCTGAGGACTGAATGTTTGTACGATCAAATCTTCGGGCTGAGGTCAATTTTGAGGACCTAAATTCCTAATTCTATGGGCCTAGGTCAATTATGATGACCTTAAGTTGAAATGACCAATTCTACGGGTTGAGATTAATTTTTAGGGCCTTAAGATGGGACGATCAATTCTGCGGGTCGAGGTAAATTTTGAGGACCTAAATTTGGGATAACCAATTCTTAGGGTCAAGGTTAATTCTGAGGACCTTAAGTTATGACGGCCAATTCTAAAGGTCGGCGTCAATTCTAAGAACCTAAAGTTATGACGACTAATTTTAAGAGCCGAGGTGAATTCTGAGGACCTAAAGTTGGGACGACCAATTCTGAGGGTTGAGGTCAATTATGAGGATCTTAAGCTGGGACGACCAATTTTACGGGCCGATGTCAATTCCGAAGACCTTAAGTTAAGACGACGAATTCTGTGGGATGAGGTCAATTTTGAGGACCTTAAGTTATGATGACCAATTCGAAGGGCCTAAATTTGTGATGACCAATTCTTAGGGTCGAGGTAAATTATGAGGACCAATAGTTGGGACAACCAATTCTGTGAGCTGATGTCAATTCTGAGGACCTTAAATCAGGACAAGCAATTCAGTGGGCAGAGGCCAATTTTAAGGATCTTAAGTTGTGATGATTAACTCAGAGGGCCCAAAGTTGGGATGACCAATTCTCTAGGCCGAGATCAATTCTAAGGACCTTAAGTTGGGATGACCAATTCTACAGATCGGGGTCAATTTTGCGAACCTTAAGTTAGGACGATCAATTTTGTGGGTCGATGTTAATTTCGAGGAGCTTAAGTAGATGTGACCAATTCTGAGGGTTGAGGTCAATTATGAGGACCTTAAGTGAAAAGTGACCAATTCTGAGAGACGAGGTCAATTCTAAGGACCTTAAGTAAAAATGACCAATTCTGAGGGTCGAGGTCAATTATGAGGACTTTAAGTGGAGATCTAATAATTCTGAGAGCCGAGGTCAATTTTGAGGACCTTAAGTTGTGATGACTAATTCTGAGGGCCTAGAGTTCGGATGACCAATTCTGCTAGACGAGGTCAATTTTGAGGACTTTAAGTTGGGACGACCAATTCTATAGGCCGATGTCAATTTTGTGAACCTTAAGTTGGGATGACCAATTCTATGGTCCAATGTCTATTCTTAAGACCTAAAGTTGGGATGACCAATTATAGGTGTCGAGGTCAGTTATAATAACCTTAAGTTGTGACGACCAATTTTGAGCTCCTAAAGTCGTGGCGACTAATTCAGAGGGTCGGGTTCAGTTCTGAGAACCTAAAGTTATGAAGCCCAATTCTGCGAGCTGAGATAAATTTTAAGGACCTAAGTTGTGACTACCAACTTTGTAGGTCGAGGTCAATTCTAAGGACCTAAGGTTGTGATATGAGGGTAGTTCCGCTAGTAAAGTCATGAATGATTTTGCATGTAGAAGCACGGTTGATTTCGTTGAGAACTAAGTAGGTTTGTGGTTCCTATTGGGGAATTATAGTAGATTTAGATGTGAGCGCATTGTTGGTTATTCTGGGAATATGCTAATATAAGGGTAATCTAGTGGGGATTTTGAGAGTTTACAAGGGGCTTGGTGATCAAAAAATTATTTTAAGAAAATATAATGTTTTATATTTTTTCAGGATTTTTTTTGGAAATTCTGGGAAATTTTTGGATCTTTTCGACATTTTTTGGAGGCAGTTGGAGGAGACTACCGATAGGCAGGAGTGGGGAGGTTCCAATCAGTAGAGGTATGGACTCCTAGGCTTCTCCGAGATGAGGAAAATGCAACTGCTGATCAGTATGGGAAGGGGTTTGCCGATGGACATACCCCTTAGCCTTTTATATAAAGGGTGCAATCCTTATTCATTTTTCACACCTTCAAGTGTTTGAATCTCTTTTTTTTATTTTTTTAAGAGTCGTTCCTAAGTCCTTCCTTCTTCAAGACTTCAAATGGGTGGTGCTTTAAGAGATTCTTACAATAACGAGTAGCTGGCTTTTAATAATTGGTCCGGTCCAGAGTGGCAGTCTGTTGTGCCCCTTACATTAGTGCTATGAGAATTTTTTAACTCGTTCGAGTCAATTGCTGATGGGCACACTTTTTTTCGTAAGTCTAAACATCACGATACGTTAAGGGTAAATGACCCTTATGGCTATGTAAGTACGGTGCCTTTTGGTTTTCCAAATTATCTTCTCTTTCTTTTTCTTCTTGTGCTAAAGAATGGGTTTCCTTTGTTTTTTAGACAAACATTGCTCCTTCGAGCATTCGGTCCCAGGGGACGATAGGCTTGAAGGAGGTTTGGTAATCTCCCTAGGGCTATGCACTATATGGTATCATATGCCGAGTTTGATCAATTGGTAGAGGCATTGGATGAGACACTGTGTTCCACAACGTTCCACGACGATGTTATGTGATCTTGGGGAGGGATGGTGGGACACTACCAACACATTCCATTTTGGATTCGTAGTGATAACTGTTACTCCCATTAATGTCCAACAGTTGACTAGGTTAGATTGTGTGGGGTTACAAATTGTGGTAGACCGCACATTGAGGGTCACGTTGGAGGCAACTTTAGGGGATGTGGGTAGAATCGTGTCGAGGGATTCTATTCGTATTTCTACTTTGAGAGAGGTGCTACTGAGGATACACGTGGATGTGATGGACGGGATACATGTAAGATATATGATCCATCTATTTACTTTTCTTCTCCTTGGGGGTTTCATGGTGATGATGAGGAACGAAGTAATCCATCTTTGGTTCTTTTCATGTTTGAGGAATTTTTTTGATGTCCCTGTGCATGATTAGAGGAGCTTTACCTTGGAGTCTCTCTATGCGTCCCTGGATGCATTCAGTCGGTGCTTTCATCATACTTTTATAGGAGCCGCGTACCCTCTAGAGGTAATTTTGGGCTTATTTTCTTATTGTGCATTTCTTGCAGTCCTCTTTTATTCTCTTTAATGATTTCCGTCTTCTTACAAACGTGTTCTATGAGGTGATTGGTCATGACACAGGTTTTTGGACCTGAAGGATGATAATTTGGGTAACTTTTACAGGATGTTCCGGTGGTGACTGTCCAACCGACCGTTGAACCAATCTTTGTCCCTGAAGGATGTGCGAAGGGTCTTGAATGACCTGACGACTGATCAGGTTAAATTTTTGTTCTTTTCTGAGTTCTTCTTGGAAATTTTATTTCTGAGTAGATACTGATTCTCTATTGGGATTTCAGGTGAATTTCTTCCCTCGAGGGGTGGATTTGCGGGACATGGGGGTTATTGGTATGCATGCGCAAATGCGGCGACTAATGGTGCACTAGTTTAGGTATGTTTGGTACCTGGGACAGAAGATGGTGAGGTAGATAGTGGAGGAGGAAATGGCGGGTCCGTAGTCGATACTACCTCTTTATATGATGCGGGTGATGGAGATATCTGATGGTATTAGGGCAACAATGATGATAGATGAGGCCTACACAATATACGAATACGATAGTGGGTTATGATTATCTGTACTTTGTGACTAAATGATTGATGCCCTCCTCCATTTATGACATGGAGAATATGCCTCCACCTGCCACTTCTTTGCAGAGGGGTACTAGCATACCGATGGCATCGGCGCATAACACGGGTGGTGGTACGTCGACTTTGGTGGTGACCGAGGAGGTTCCATTCATTCAGCTCACTCCTCCCTCTTATAATTTTCGGTTGAGTAGTGGGGAGTTATTAAGTGTGCACATCATCCTCACGTGTCGATGTTCGAGTTGACGTGGCTTATAGATGAGTCCCTAAGGCCTAAGGTATATTTCTCTCTTTTCTTTTCCATTACTTATTTTTCTGCTTTATTGCCCTAGCTCTTCATTGAATTGATCTCCTCTTGTCTCTTTCTTCATTTTTTTCTTTTCTTTATCATATGTTCGGTGCCAACGAATTAGCTACGAGAAATCAAGGATTGGATGGCCTCCATGTTTGACTATATAAAGAAGTCGGTTGCTTCCTGTTTGGTACTATCTTCCACTTAGACGAGGGGTCTGGCTCTAGGAATGTAGGGTTCACCACCCGTCGTAGAGAAAAGTGCCTGCACCGCAGAGGCTGAAAGGGTAGGGAGACGTTGAGGGTTTGGGAAAAATCCTATTTTTTTTCCTTTTCTTTTCTTTTTTACTCCTGCAAATGTAATATAGCCAAGGCAAGGATATATGAAAAGTATTCATTTCTTTTGTTGGTATTTTTCTCTTGATTTAATGGCTTATCCTATATATACTTTTTAATTTTCTGTTGAGATTATTTTATTTTATGCTGAGACAAGGATAAATAAGAAAATGATTATAAATGGGAAAATATTTATTCTTTTAAAAGGAGAGTAAAAATGATTTACTCTGAGCAAAAAAGGAAAAAAGATTTATTTTTTAAAATGGGGTTACCGATCGACATACCCCTTGACTTGTCTATCATCTTGGAGGTCACGTCAAATCACTCATAGACTTTGATTTCACTTTTCTTCATCCTTATGTACTCTATAGGTCAGAGGGTTAAATGGAGTTCTAGAGGGTTTGCTTTGTTGCATGCATTTTTTTGGGTATAAAAGGAGATTTAGGGGATGTTTTTTTCCTCTAACACCCATATTTTTTTTTCTAATGTGTCTTCCTTCTCTTTTCTCCAAATGTCTCTTATAATATAGGAAAAATTCTCTTATCTCAAAGGTTTAGAGGCCATGTGCCTCTATCAAGTTGACTAAACACTTTCAGCTTGCGTCGGGTCTCTTTATGGCGCAATTGGGCCATAGACTGGATTTTGCTAGCTGCAATGATACACTTCTGCTACCCTGAGGATCATGTCTTTCTGCTTGAATTGGATGAAGCTTGTCCTACTTACGAGGAATTCTCGACAATGTTGGGGATTAACCCAGTGTTGCTGTGGCTATGATTTATTTTTTCATTATTCCCGAGTATCTTTGGCTGAGTTGCTCAATGTTTCCCCTTCGGTGGCTCGGACGTTAGTTCATGGATGGACTATTTCTCTTTCGAAGATTATACACTCGGTGCGTCAGAAGGAATTTATTGATGATGGCTATGTCAGAGATGTTGCTTTTGGCCTGATCGTGAGGCTTCTATTGGTGATATGGGACTTGATTGTTGATCCCAAATGGCCATAATAGTGATGTGGATGTCTTACCGCTGTTGTCCTGCGGCGTTGGTGTTAGGAAAAACTCTAAACGATATAATTTCTTGGAAAGAGAGACTTTCCAATTTTTTGAGGGGGAGCCCTGTGATACTGTTTATTTGACTTGTAAAAAGTTTTCACCTGACTATCCCTTTTCGGGTGTGCCTAATTTCTTCATTCGGCCTTTCTTTAACTTTGCCCCTTTGACAGAGAATTAGGTCCACTAGTTTGTAGAGCACGAATCCCAGTATCTTCATTGGTAAGTGCTATGGTGGGGAGACTTCTAGCCTTTTTTGTAGCTAGGAGAGTATCGATATGTACGGCTGGTTAGCCTCTGACAGACTTCATATAGCCTCGACATATCTATGAGAGGAGGCATTATTTCTTCATTATGCAAAGAAATAGTGCCTCCTATTTTTCAAGTCGTCAAAGCGTATCGCTACATGGAGTGCATACAGATTACTAATTAGGACTGGGAGACTCGGGGACCTTCGCGGGATGGAAATGATGACGAAGATGGTCCATCTAGCAATTGAGGGAAACATAAGTGAAGCCGGGGAAATTTTTATTTTGGGTAATCTAGGTCTTTTTGTGGGGATGAAAGTAATTTTTATGAAGCTGGTCCGAATTAGGTGCGTTTTATAGGATGGCTTTGTTAGTCAAAGGTGGTTGTCTATTTGGCTCCCTTCACTAATACTTCATGTAAATCTAATGTTTTCTTTGACGAAAATAAAAATAATTTTGATTATATTTTATTGTGCCTCTTGATGAGTTTTTTATTTTGAACTATATATATACTAATTTCAAAGGCATATATAATCCTTCAATTCATGTGAATGATGATATGGACAGCCCTTCTCGGAGGTTAGAACATAATAGCATTTTGTGAGAAAGAGGAGGACCTAATCCATGTATAATGTATGGGCTTCCTACGTAACTTTGGGAGTTTTGAAAAGTTAATGAGTTTCATTTTTGAAAATGTTTTGAGAGGATCAGTTCCCATGTAGTTCTGGGTAGGAAGAAATGAAGATTTTTTTATTGGAATAGAATGGGGAAGATAAGAGTTATGATACGCTAAGAAGGACTAAGGGTAGAATTTCTTAAGAAGGTCCAAGTTGACTGGACGCGCCATCTCCTCTTTGTCAAGGTCTGTGAGCATAGTGGTTCCACCAAAAAGAATTTTCTTCATAATTTAGGAGCTGTTCCAATTTATTTTGAATTTCCCTCTAGGGTCCCAGACGAATTCTATATCTCCTTGAGGGCATTGCCTACTTCCTGAACATTCTAGAACTTGACTTTTCTATTGAATTATTGTGCCATCCAACGATGATACCCCCTATATGTGGTATAAAGCCTTAAGTCTCTGATGTCAGTCTTCTTTGTTGATCCTGCTTTCAAGTATGACATGTAAGGAAGGTATGTCTAGCTCAATGGGTAGGATTACTTCCATGATGTATACTAGAGAATATGGGATAGCCCTAGTTGGCATTCCGATTGAAGTGAGGTGGCCCCAGAAGGCGTATAGGAGTCAGTTAGTCCAATTTATATAGCTTTTGATCATCTTTTCGATGATGGTTTTGAGGCTCTTATTAGTGGTTTAGACATCGCCATTAGTTTTGGGTCAGTAATGAGATGATTTATGTCTTGAAATTCCATACCCGTTGACAAGTTCTGCGACTTTAACTTCGAAGTGGAGTCCATTACCTGACACTAACTCTTACGGAAACCCGTATCTATAAATGATGTTCATTTTGATAAACTTGGCCACTATCTTGTCATTCAGCACTACGTATGACTCAGCTTCGACCCATTTTGTGAAGAGTCAATGGAGACTAGGATGACCTCATGGCCTTTAGAATCTATGGGGATGAACTTCCCTATGATGTCTATGCCCCAGGTCGAGAAAGGCCAGACAGAGATCATGTTGTATAATTTCTCTAGTGGTAAGTATTGGAGGTTAACAAACTGTTGGCACTTGAGGCATCTTTGAACATAGGCAATGCAATCTTCAACCAAGGTGGTCTAACAGTACCCTTGGCAGATGATCTTCTTAGCAATTATGTGACCATTCATATGGGCTCTACATTCCCCATTATGGATCTTCTGCATCATTACTTTAATATCATCCCCTGTTATGCAATGCAAATGGGTTCTATCGAAGTTTCTCTTAAAAAGTGATGTGTCACAGATGTTGGGCATCTAGTTTGTGAAGAGCAACCATTTGGAGAATGGTTGCACAATGTTTATTATCTGTATCTCGAGGATACCTAGAATAGTTGAGGAGGCCCCAAATGTTATTGTACCATAACTTGGGCATATCGAAGTGTTCTTCAGTAACGAGCTCAATGTGGTAGAAGTGACTGGGCATAGCTTCTTTCTGTACCAGGAAAGGGCCATTGTTATCTCCTCAGGCATGTCTACCTTGGTGTCTACGGTCGCAAAAGCATTAGCTAGACTATTCTTTGCACGATGTAGGTAGTGGAATGTGACATCTTGAAACTGGGAAGCCAACTCTTCTAAGTGGGCGTGGAAGGGTAAGAGCTTTTTATCCTTGACTTTCCACTTTATGAGTATTTATTCGATAATGAGGGAAAATTCTCCATAGACGTCTAGGTTCCGTATTCCTTTCTTGAGGTAAATCTTGAGGCCTACAGTGCATGTCTCATTCTTGATCATGTTATGGGTGCAAGGGAAGTCGAACTGGATGGTAATAGGGGTGTAAGAGTCATCAGGGGCGATCACGAGTATCCCAATGTCATATCCTTTTTTGTTAGGAGTTCCATCAAACAACATCCGCCATCTAATATCCTCCTAAGAGATGAAAAGAATGTTTTCATCTAGGAATTCATAGATCCATGCATTGATTCCTTTTATGGCGTAATCAACAAAGTAGTCGGAGATGGATATCCCTTTCATCGAATTCTACGTGACGTACACAATATCAAACTCAGTTAGAAACACCAATGAATGGGATATTCGTCTTGATAGAGTGAGTTTCTCTAGTAGGTACTTGATGGGATCCATTCAGGATACTAGTCTAATAGGAAAGGTAAGCATGTAGTGCCGTAACTTTTGTGTAACCCAGAACAGGGCGACACATGTTTTCTTCAAAGTGGTGTAATTGACTTCGTACCTTGAAAATTTACTATTGACATAATAGATGGCTCTTTTCTTACAGGATTTTTCAATGTACTAGGCTAGAAGATCCCCTATTACGCTATCTATAATGGCCAATTACAAAAGGAGGAGATGTGGATGTGGAGGCATGAGCATCAAAGGTTAGGTGAGCTATCTTTTGATTAGTTGAAAGGCTTCTTGGCAGGCCTCGTTTTAGAAATTGATTGAATCCTTTTGGAGAAGTCTAAAAATTGGTTCGTAGATAGAGGTCAATTGGCTGATGAACCAACTGATATATTACAATTTACCCAGGAATCCTCGGACTTCCTTACCCGTCCGGGGTAGCGGTTGTAAGGAAAAAATTTCAAATTGAGTTAATTTGTATGTAATTGAGTTATTTTTGGAACAAAACTTGTTTGTGTCATAGATAGATTTTTAATTTATCATGATACCCACAAACTTTATGATGTGTTTGTGTTAAAGATGTAGCGGCCAAGCTTTAAAGATATATCATGGCGTGTTTGTTGGCGCACGTTTCATGTCTTCAAATCATATTATATTCCAAAATACTCTCAGGTATAAATGCATAATGTTTATGGGACTCGATTTTTTTTTAAGGATAATATTTTGTTTATAAATGATTTAACTTCATTTATTCTGAGATAAGTATTGTTTATAGTCATGTAGATTCTTGCTTTATGTTTTGGAAGATTAAATGACATGAATAGTCGTTCAAATGACATAGACTAGTTGTTCAAACGATAAGGCTAAGTCGTTCAAACGACATAGGGATATCGTTAGAACGAGCTGTCGACTTAACTTTTTATTTAAGGCATTTTTCTCTCAGAATTTCGAAGTGTGCAAAACAAAATATAGTTTAGAACACTTTCATTTTTCTACACAAGTTTTCTAAGAATTTTAAAGATAAAACCATCCTTATAGTTTTCAAGTTCCGAGCTTTCATACGTAATTTCTATATATATCTTTTTTGCACCATCTGGAGTTTGTTCATCCATATTGAATAAGTTATTTTGTTGGAGTTTTGCGGTGAAGAAATGGTGAAGGCCGTGTTCCGAATCATAAATGGTTTTCAAAGCTGCGTCGGTGGACAATGAGGTGAACGTGGGCGCATGCGTTTTGGATGAGTATCGTAGAAGGATTTCTGCGTGGGCACTGTAGAGGAGCGGCTAAAGAGAAGAAGAGCGTCAATGCTTGTAGGGATCGAGTCGTTGTGTAAGTCTGTCTTCCTTCCTTTGTAAAATCATATCATAGTGATTGTATAGTTTGGGTTGTCCAAAGTTTTTTTGCTTAGTGGTTTCCTCATACATCCATCTTTGGTTTTGTGAATTTTAATTTATTTTACTTCCTTTAATCACCTAGATACATGTTTAAGATTAAACAAGATAGAATTGGGCTTAAGTAGAATTTGTTCACAAACTTGGTGCGTATTAAAATTGGAAAAAGGTTTTTTGAAAGCCAATTTGGATTCACCTAAAGCACACTTTGAAAAAGGTGGCTACAAATTGGTATCAGTGCTAGAAACATATTTTTATTGTGTTAATCCCTTGTGATTGTATGTATGAGTTTAAAAAATTTTGATGCTTTTCGAACTCCTATTTTTGATGGAGCTAGTTATGCTTATTGAAAAATATGAATGAAAAGTGAACTCAAAACTATTGATGACCGTGTTTTATTAACTGTAGAAAAAGGGTGGTCCCCACCGGTCATGAGAGAGGGAGAGTCCACTAGTTTAAAACCAGTTGAGCCATGGATCGAAGATGAATATTGACTTTCACTTTAGAACTCCAAAGGTTTAAATATTATTTCCTCGTCTGACACCCCAAATTAATATAATCGAATTATGATGTGTGAGACATCCATAGAAGCTTAGGATGTTCTTGAACTCACTCATAAGGGAACTAGCACGTTTAGGCCGTATAAACTTCAAAACCTCACTACTCAATTTGAGACGATTAAAATGTTAGAGAGTGAGACATTAGATGAGCTTTAAACTAGATTGTCCTATATTGTCAACTCGTCATTTAACTTAGGAGAGAAAATACTCGACAACCGAGTCATTAAGAAAATCTTAAGGTCGTTGCCTAGTAGATTTGATCAAAAAGTGATTGTTTTAAACTCCTTGGGTATTCTTGAATCTACGAAACTATAAGAGATTGCAGGTGACCTACAAACCTATGAACTTGACATGTTTGAATCCAAGCAAGTGCCAAAGAAAGAAAGGGCATTGATTTGAAATCCTGGAAGGGGGAGACTAAAGTGTCGAATGATGATTTTGACACTGATTTCGAGGATGTAGTTTTAATGGAAAAGAAGTTACAAAAATTTTCTTAAGTTCCAAAAGCAATAGAAATATGACAAAAGACTTGAGAAATTTAAGAACAATAAGGTGGATACAGTCCCTAAAAATAAAGTGAGAATGTTAAGAGGGATGAGTCGAATAAGTGTTTCGGTTGTGAGGTTATGGCCTTGAGGTAGCAGAGTGCTCCACTAGACTTAACGAGGACGACAAGAAATAGATACCATATAATCCCACCTTAAGTGATAGTGAACAAGAAGAGGGGGAGAGTTCCCCCATTGAGCGCAACTTTGTAGTATTTATTGCATGTCATGTGAGCGACAATGATAAATCTTCTCAGGTGAATGACACTTCCGAGGTCGTTTTGTGTGAGTCCCAAGAGAGTGAGGGTGATGCTCGTGAAGAGTAGGAGATATATGTGGGAGAGTTACAAGTTGACTTTAATGATTTGTATAAGGAAGCGGTAAATGTGAAAAAGGAAAACTTGAAGTTGCAAGCGAAGTTGAAAGAGCGTGCTGTAGAAAATAATGATGCTTTGATTGAGGATCTTAGGTTACGAAAGAAAACACTTTGAGAGAAACTAGAGTACATTAAGGGTGAGAACGATAGTCTTTGTGATTTGATGGAGACTTTGAAGAAAGAGATTCTAGAGTTTGAAGAGTTTAGGAATTTACATGTGTCTAGGATTATTGATCTTGAGGAGAGATTGAGATATTCGTGTAAGGTGAAGTTCGATTTGGAGGCTAGGTTGGAAAAGTTGGATAGTATTTTAAGAACCATCCAAATCAATAATGATAGATATGGTATAGGCTTCGATGATCGTGTTTCACCCATTCCCAAATCCAATACCAATCTTGTGAGATATCCAACTTGGAATGTTAGGAGAGGTCCACATTTAGGCCACATTCATCACCGTGTTTACACTTCGACTCATTGCAGTAAGAAGGGTCACCTTAGAATTTTTTGCTATGACCTTAAATGCTCCTAGGAGGTTTAAGAATAAAGTCGTTTCGGTTCCCAAAACCCCATGCGTCATTTCACACCTACTTGGGTTAGGAAATCCAACTTAATGGCTTTAAGAATTAAACTTCATGACTCTTGTTTCGTTGCACTTGATTCCTCTCATGCTAAATTTAAAGGATGATTGTGTTAGCCATGTTTGTCATACACTAGTCTTGGCTTCATAATATATATCTTGCTAGTGTTATGACATGTGTATCTCTTTGTATTATATTTTTTATTTATTTGAGTATTACTTGAAAAATACAAAAGGATTTTACTTTTGATAAAATTTTTGAAAATACAAAAAGATTTTTGTTTTTATATATTTTTAAGAAAATACAAAAAGATTTTTTTTTGTAAAAAATATGTTTTGAAAAACACACAAAGATTTTCAATTATTTTTGTGTCATGAGTTTTCATATTTGATATGGCATATTGGTGTGCTTGGACCTCCATCACTTCATTATCCATGTGGCTAGGACATTTAGTCATAAATATAGATGCTTAGAATGATATTAACCATTGTCTAAATGGGGTTGTTTCTAAGTTAATTTGTATTTGGATTTGACTTTGTATATACTCCATCATTGCACACATGCCCAAGTTTATATGAATGTTTAACTTCTCATGCATATTTTAGTTTGGTGAGACGTTCTTCTCTCGATTTTATCATCTATGCGTAATTAAACTTAGGAGGAGGTGTGCATGTAAGAGCCATTTGCCGTGAGGATTTGTATTTCATATATTGAAAAATGACGAGTGTTCACGGGAAAGGGCTACGAGATAATAATAACCTCGTCTTAAAATCCTCAGTTTAAAAGAGCTCAAGAAAAAATTATGGCAATAAAAAGAAACATAAGCCTAAAATGGTGGCAATAGGATTTCTCCAAGGTGATCAAAATTGAAACCCCAAAAGAACTAGAAAAAGAAAGTATGAATATATGAGGGTGTTTGGATGGAAAATAATAAAATGGGTTTGCACCACGAATCCTAATGTTGAAAAATTGTGTCATGACGCTATTGTTTATTGAATCGTCAAAATTCTGAATTTGTGTACATGTTGTTAGTATAGTTCATTAAGTTCAATATATTAATTGTCACATATGGCGAAACTTAGTTTGATGACATTTAGCTATCAATTCGAGCTTCTTGATCGTTTCGATGTGTTGAAATGTGATTCATTTGTTGATGGACACGCCCATTCTTTCCATGTCCATGTTTGATCACATTGATACTATGTTAGATTGAAACTCACAATGTTTTTATTTGTTTTATTTTCTAATTCTGAGGTTATTTTACTACTGTTTCGTATTTTGAGTACTTATTTTGAGATAATTTTTTTCATTGGGTAAAACTTTGCGATTTTTAAAGCTGGTATATAGAATTTTTTAAAGTCATTCAAAAGACTTCTGGATGTCGTTTGAATGACATGTCCAACTCATTCAAAGGCTGGTTCAAATAACACGAGTTTTGAGGTGGTAATTTTTTCAAGGATTATCGTCAAAAGGGTCATTTTTAGGGTCGTTAGATAACTGCTTCGAATGACACCTTACTGTTTGAGGTCACTTTTAGCTTCGTTCAAATGACATGCCTATGCCGTTCAAACGACATAGCATAGTCATTCGAACGACCTAGAGTAGAATTTTGAGCCTTTGTTCTATTTCAGTACCTAGTTCATATATGTGATGATTTTATACTGGTTTGGTACTTCTTGGTTCATTTAGACAGTTTACATGAAGTGGACTTTGATTAGTCATGATTAATTCATTTACTGCATCGATTCGTTTAGTCACATCTTTGCTTAGATTGATGATTCATTGTTTGTGACTATTTGCTAACTACGATTTGGTACTTAGTGATTATTATTAGCTGAATTTCCATATTTATTTGGATATGCTTCATTCATCATTCTCATTATAGATATGTTTGTTTATCTTTTTCACTTATTATCTATTCTAGACAAAAAGATGGAGAGATAACATGTGCTATAGGGGGAGTGTTTTTAGTAAATGGTTAGTTTTACATATTAGTATTTTATATATCATTTATTCCTCCCTAGTTCACTTGTATTTGTTTATTTCATGTGTGTATGTATTCTTCAGCGATTCAAGATTTTGATACTACATCACAGTCAGACAACTCATGCTTATTAGTCCTCATATACTAGTACTTGTCTTGTAATTTTTTGATTTTGGGTTTTATGGAATGGGATTTAGGTGTTATACAACTTGACCGCCTGGATTAGACATTTCACTATTTGGATTTTGTCCCGAAATAGTCAAAGGGAGAGATTTGTAAGGATAAAAATGCCAATTGAGTTAATTTGTATCTAATTGACTTATTTTGGGAACGAAACTTGTTTGAATCATAGATTGACTTTTATATTGTCACGATACCCACAAAGTCTATAACGTGTTTGTGTTAAAGACGTAGCGACCAAGCTGTAAACATATATCATGCCGTGTTTATTGGTGCTCATTTCACGTCTTTATATCATATTGCATTTCGTGATACTCTCAAGTATGAATGTATAATGTTTATGGGACTCGAAAAATGTTTTAAGGACGACATTTCACATATAAATGATTTTAAAAGGTTTTAACTTCGTTTATTCCGAGATAAGTATTGTTTAGAGTCGTGTGAATTCTTCCCTTAAGTTTTTGAGGATCAAACGACATGAAGAATTGTTGAAATAACATCTAACTGTCGTGTAAACCATATGGACTAGTCGTTCAAACGACAATGCCAAGTAATTCAAAAATCATATGAATATTGTTAGAACGAGCTGCCAAATTAACTTTTTTATTTAAGTCATTTTTCTTTCAGAATTTCGAAGTGTGCAGGACCAAAATATAGTTTAGAACATTTTTATTTTTTTGCACGAGTTTTCTAAGGATTTCAGAGCTAAAACCATCCTTATAGTTTTCAACATCCGATCTTTCATAAATAATTGCTATAGAGATCTTGTTTTCACCATCTGGCGTTTGTTTATCCATATTGACTAAGTTGTTTTATTGGAGTTTTGCAGTGAAGAAACGGTGAAGGCCGTGGTCTGAATCATAGACGGTTACCAAACCTGCTTCGATAGACATCGAGCTACACGTGGATTTGTGTGTTGTGGATGAGTATCGTAGAAGGATTTCTACATGGGCACTGTGGAGGAGCGGTTAAAGAGAAGAAAACAATCAAGCCTTATGCGGATCAAGTCGTTGTGTAAGTTTGTTTATCTTCCTTTGTAAAACCGTAACATAGTGATTATCTGGCTTAGGTCGTCCGAGGTTTTTTTTCTTTGTGGTTTCCTCGTACATTCGACATTATTTTTGTGAACTTTAATTTATATTACTTTCTTTAATCACCTAGATGGATGTTTAGGATTAAACAAGGTAAAATTTAACTTACGTAAAATTAGCTCACAAACTTGGTTTGTATTATAAATGGATTAAGGTTTTTTGAAAGACAAGTTCGTTTCACATAAAACACACTTTAAAAAAGTGGCCTACATTGGCATATCAAGTATGGCTTTCAATTTAGTAGGGTCCATTTTAATTCCTTTCGCATTGACCATCAACCGTAAGAGTTTTACTTTTGTGACGCCGAAAACACACTTCTATAGATTTAGCCGCATGTAATATTATTGTAGTTGCTCAAAGAACTTTTGGATGGAGGGAATATGACCTTCCCGAGTCTTGGACTTAATGATCATGTCATCCTCATATACTTCGACCTCTTTATCAATAAGGTCATGAAGGATGAATGTGACCTCCTTTTCTTAGGTAGCCCCGACATTTTTCAGTTCAAATGGCATGATCGTGTAGCAGAAGGTTCCCCATGGGATGATGAAGGTGGTTTTCTCTTGCTAGCCAGAGTGCATCTTGTTCTGATTGTAGCTAGCATATCCTTCAACAAATGATTTGAGGGTGTGGTTGTCCATGTTTTCCATATTCATATCGATGTCGGGTAATGGGTAGTTATCATTTGGGGATGCTATGTTCAAATATCGATAGTCGACACACATGCAGACTTTTCCTCCCGATTTCGGTACGAGGATGATATTGGCAAAACATGTTGGGTATTCAACCATGAGAAGAAACCCACGTTTATCTATTTGAGCGCTTCCTCTTCGACTTTGACTGACCATTCGATTCGGATTATCTTAACTTTTTCTTGACTGGTTTCATTTTAGGAATGTCGGGATTTCATGCTGAGTTATCTTTGGGTCAATGTAGGGCATATAATCATAAGACCATGTGAAGACGTCTGTGAATTCTTTCAGTAGTTCTTTAAATTACACCCGCTCATGCTCTTTAAGGGTGGACCCTATCCTAATCTCACACTAATGTCTACAAGAATTGAGATTAATAACAATAGTCTCATAATTATTAGTTTGAACGTGGTTATGTTGTCTATTATTCTCCTTATTGACACCAGTTAAGAATTGCTCATTTACAAAGTCATCACCATCAAATATTTGATTAGAATCAATACAATTAATGTAAGGCACAACAAGATACTCAAAATCCTCATTTATTTCATTTTTGGGAAGATAACATCGAGAACCTCGTCAAATGAGGTCTCGATTACATTAATACTAAAAAAGGAGAAATAATAATAGGTGAAGAGACTTAAATAGGATAAACAATAACATTGGGTTGAATTGGATCAGGCTGGACTGGGGAGACATTCCAGTTTAGGAAAGGTATATTAGCAGCTATAATCTGAGAGGACGGGTACAACACGAGACATTTGTGCGGATCATGTAAAGACTCACCCGTTAATGTCTGTAATTGCCATAGTTTGCTTGGTGAGAGGTTTCAGTTCATGTGTATAGTTTTTAGCCCAGGTGTTGCTGTCATGAAAGAGGATCTCTATCCCAGAATTTATCTTCTTGTCACTATGATCATACCACAGTTCTGAAAACCCACAGAAAGGTAAGTCTTCAAATTCCTTGATAAATCTTCCATTCAGAGAGTCTCCCGAAATAGTCTTTTTATTATCTAAGAAACTTTTTAGTAACAGTCCACGGAGTGATTTCTATTCAATTGGTGAAGGTTAGTAGCCCAAGACACATGGCGAAAATCCCTCTTTCAGGACTATGGGTTCAAGGATTCCTTTTGCTGGCATTATCCTAGCCCCATACCGGGCATGAAGTGCATATTCTTAAACATTTGAATTACATTAACATTACCACATGGGTTGTGTTTTAGACTGACTCGATCTTTGAAGTTATGGCCTACTGGGATGGGGAGTGGGTCCATCTTGAAACTGGATAAAAACATGACATTGGCCCCATACTGAATCTCCAATACTGGGTTTGTAGTACTAGCATTGTCTGTACTGTCATCATCCCCCAAAATGGTGATGACCTGACCTTTAGCAAATAATTTCAGTTAATAATGGAGATAATAGGATACTCCTCGGATGTTATGGAGCCAAGGGTGACCAAGCAGTAGGTTAAAGCAAATAGGTATGTCAATGACTTTAAACTCTGCCAAAGGATTGATAGGGCTAGACCCCGGTGTGAGTTTTACAAAGCCCATTACTTCTCGGCGAGTGTTATCATAGGAACACATGGTCCTATAGGTGGGAGTGATATCACTAAAATTTAGTCCTAAGCACTTAAAGGTTCTATGCGGTTAGACATTATGAGCAGATCCATTCTCGATAAATGATAATGGGACTTTCTTTCCTAAGACTTTGATGGTGAGGTTGAGAGCATAGTTGTGATCAAGGCCGAACTTAGATATTTCTTCTTCGGAAGAGGTTAAGGATCCAACCATATTAAGGTCTTCTTCGGGATTAGTAGAGGGAGGAACTATGGGCCTTGTGAGGAGTTTTATAAAAGCATTCTGGTGTAACTGGGAGGACACGAAGAAGGCCTACAAGGTGATATTGGCTTGGGTTTTCTTGAGCTCATTGAAGGATTTTCTTTCTTTAACGGTCATTTCGGTCATTGGGAGCTCTTCGGTAACCCCCTTTCCTTTGTCTACCCCTAGAGAACAAGGACTGGGGTCTTTGTACTATCGCCCTAATCTGGTCATATAGTTCACAGGGTCATATATATATATATATATATATATATATATATATATATATATATATATGCATAATACTTTTCATGTGTGGACTGATCCGCACAATAACAGTCTGAACTGGACATGTTGCGCCTGGTGGTGAGCCCCTAGAAGAAAGAAAGAGCGTCGATAGTTTATTGGAGTGAAGAAATGGGTATAATTTGCAGGGTTTGTATTATACTTGTGCGGGTCAGTCCGCACGGGATCATTTTGATATATATATATATATATATATATATATATATATAGAGAGAGAGAGAGAGAGAGAGAGAGATTAAATATCCTTTAATAGTAGGAACATTTTGAATTTGAGTTCTAAGTGAATTTTGTTTATCTGAATTTTCTTTGTTTCAAAAAGTCCCTCATATACTTTTTTTAAAAACGTTTTAAGGGAATAATATACAAGGTTAATTTTTTTTAATACATTATAATTTTTTTACTGTTTAGTTTTTTTTAGACCTTTTTAGTTTATGGTTTTAGTGTTTCGAGTTTGGATGTTAAGGATTATAGTTTATGCTTTATGGTTTAGGGGAAAGGGTTACAAAATATAAAATGTTTAAGAATGCTTTATATGTGAAGAACATTTTGGAAGAAAAATATTGGAAATATCAAAGGATTATTTGAAAAATGAACCAATCCCATTCAACACATTCTTGATACTGTTTTTTGCTTAATTACTGCAACATATTTAAATTTTTAAAAATATGTCTACTTCCATTTTCTTAATAATAATATAGCAATAAAATTATTAGAAATAATTGTAACAACAACCATTTCTCACGTAAAGGTTGGCCAAATACAATATGCCAAAGATGGGACTTATCTAACGATCTATACCATAATAATAACAATAATAATAATAATAATAATAATAATAATAATAATAATAATAATAATAATAATAATAATAATAATAATAATAATAATAATAATAATAATACGTTTAAATTTTTTTATAAACAACATTCGCAATAAATCATTTAAATAACAACTGATAATAAATAGAATCCAATACCTAAGTAGTACTAAAGATCCAATAACAATACAATTGTCCCAATATGTAATACCATGTAATTTTAGAATAAAATATTTTGACTAATTTCAATTCGTTAATTTAATATCCATTTGGGAATAAATTAAATAGGCTGAATTTAAATTTAGACGAGTAAATTTTTTAATTTTAAATAAACCATTTTTCATGATAAAATAAAGATAGACCACAACTGGACATAATGGATTTGCGAGTGAAAAATAAATAACAAAAATAAATTTATGACCGCGTGTCGTTTTAACCTAATAAAAATGTGTAAGTGAAATAAAAATAATTGGGACACATTTTGGGAAGCGTTAATGACTCAGTTTAATATTTAAAATATTTAGAAATGGTTTTGGATCATAGCTATTTGTGTTGGGGAGCTTTTGGGCTAGTTGGGTTATGGATTCGGGTCCGTTTGATGGTCCAAAAGTTAGATTTTAGTCCCAACTCGGGATTAACCACTTAATTAGAGTTTAAGTGGGGGTAAATCACTCCCCCACTATCATTCCACAAAACCAAAATTCACAATTACGGGGGAAACTAGGAAAAGGGCCAAAAGAAGGGAAAAAGGCAAAGAACTAAGGAAGAAATCAAGGCTTTTCAAGGGATTTCTCTTATACAAGTTTAAGGCAAGAATTTTCTTGCTTAATTTATGTTTTCAATTTATTTGTCAATGCATCATAATTGCTATCTTTAAATGTCTGGGATTTGGGGTTGAGTATATTTGAATTAATGATGAATAACTCATGTAGATAACTGATATATATATATATATATATATATATGTATATATATATATATATATATATATATTTATTTATTTATTTAGAAATTGTCCCAGCCATTAGGTATCGCAGATCTGAATATTGATGTTAGATTTCATTAAGTGTTGATAGTTATTTAGGTTAATTGAATAATCAATGTAGAGATTTCTTATTGATAATAAATGGGTTGGAATTATGATGTAGAACCCCTAATAACTTCTCCTGTAAATTGCATCTGATTGGACATTAAAAGTTAAAAATTGTGAAACTCGTTAATGAGTATTATCTATAATGAGGTTGTATTAGTTAGTGTACTCATAGATTTCTGTGTTTGTGTATAAAAGGAATCTTGGAATTGGTGGTATAAGAGTTAGTGAATTTCATGTAAGTTTCTGAGTTTAGAGGTTTGTCTGAAAATGATCTGTACGGGAGAAACATAAGGGAGAAGGAGACGGCTAGTAGCTCAAGCGACATGGGCATTCGTTCGATTGACATGCCTTGTCGCGAGAACGACCCCAGTGGTCGTTTGAGCGATGCTAGGAAATTTTGAATTTGTTTTTCTTCTGCAAAATTTCGTAGGTTTGGGATTAAATCCTTAATGTATCTTAGTTTACTAATTTGGTTTAATTCGGTATAAGCACTTGCGCTTACTGTTAGGAGAAACAATTAACTTAAAAAGGGGGCTATAATGAGTGGGTTAAATAAATGGTGTGCCCTGATTTAATTAAAAATAATTACAACTAACTAGATTGTTAAGTAATTAGTTTATGGAATGGAAATTAGTAATTTATTAGATGATAAATTATTAACAAACGGAAAATACTATGGACATTAGTTGGGCTTTTATGGTAATTATCGTGTAATTACCTATACATATTATATGAGATAATAATATGCATTATTATGTATTTGTTTGGACATTCCAGTGGACTGTACTATCGGCTCAGGGATTCTCGCGTTCGAATCGTGTACCACACGTCGGCACAGGTAGGATTGACGATGTGTAGGTCATATATGTACTATCTGGAGGTAGATGTTGGTGCTGACCATTCTCATGTCACAACTAGGTATGGGTTGTGTAAAGGTGTCCTGCGTAGGAATCGTCCCCAACTTGTGTGTGTTTTGTGATGCCCACTTAGGATAAGAGAGTACGAATTAGACACTAATGGTCGATGCCCTTGTGTGTCATATATATAAGGACATATATATAATTACTTGAGCTTTATAGGAGACAAATTGAAATGCTTAAGAATGTGTAAATAAGTTATAATTGTGATTCTTTAATGCATAATAGATGATTCTGCCATGTATATGAAACTTATGAGACATGGATAAATGGGTGTGGGTAATTAGATCTAAGGATAACATTTAATTACTTAATTATCGATGTATCCATGTTATAATTTGAGACGATGTAATACTAATTACTTAGGACATATTTAAGATGTGATTAATGTCATGACTTGGTGAGAGGTGAGGTGTTAAACGCATGTGACTGACAAAGGGGAAATATTTACTGTGCATTGACTTTATTATTGCATCATAAATTAATTAAGTTAATTCTTTCACACCTCAGGCTCTGACCCAATTTTAATTCCCCCCCCGGGTTATTTCTATATAGGGATAGCATGACTGTTGTTGTATAAGCCTTATGATCTCTTGATGCTTAGCAGCCTTCTAGACTATTGACTCTAGCTTAGGTGGTTTTTCGGTCTTAGTTATTTTATTTGAAAACATTTGTAAGGGCATATGCATGAGATTTATTTATTTACTTACATTATAATGGAGATGTGATTTTTATTTTCTACGGGATATATTATTTAGTTGGTGTTGATTTGAGTTTAATTATTGTCGTGAATTAGCCCTTGGTGTTGATTTGAGTTTAATTATTGTCGCCTCTATTAGCCCTAATTATTTTCTACGGGATATCCTTAGTAGATGATATCTCATTTGCACATTGGGGTGAGTAGACTCCGTTTTACTTTGTTTCACCCGTGTGTTGAGGGACAGGAACCTAAAATGCCTCATGTGTAAGAGTATGGAATTTACCTCAGGAGAACTTAAAGCATAAAGTTTGTGTTGATTATTATGGAAATAATTAAATTTAATAAGCGAATGTGGTGTGACTAATTGACATTAATGTTTATTTTCACGGCAAAAAATACTAAACGAATTGCGACACTTTGAAATTAAATATGAAAATGGGAGACTATAGTGCCTAGAGAGCCTCATAATATTAATTGAGCACATTATAGACAAGGGTCCTAAACTGGCGGATCTCAGCGACCGACAGTGCTATAAAGTAGTGTATCGGGAGGGTTCCTTATTTGGATTTCGCTTGCGAGACATGCCAAGCATGATAGTAGCAAATGTCGGGAGATGGGAGATGTTAGACCATAGGAAATTTTGGTTATTGATGTTAATGTAATTAAATGGGTAAATTTATTAGGATTTAGTATATTCTTTTTGCATTATGATACTGTAATCGGGAATGGACAAAAGTTGAAAATTTACACTATTGTTGCATACATTTATTTTTATTTTCATTTCTTTCAAATCTTGGGCTGATGGACCTCAATAATCGACTAAATCGTACAGTAGTGTATCGGGAGGGCTCCTTGTTTGGATTTCTCTTGTGAGATGGCCCACACATGAAATTGGCAAAATTCGAGAGTTCGAGGAAGTCGTATACTAAGACAATTATTTTCTTTTTCATGTACATATATGGTGGTATACTTGGTGTATGGATATGATTGGTATGAATGGTACAAATTAGATGTATATGGGTCACTCATCTTTGTTAATATTATGTGTGTGTACATATAATGTAGAGTATATGAACACCCCAGTGATGTTATGATAGGTATGGGTGAGCCTTTTCTTTTATCTCATGGGATATGGCTATGGAATAATTGAGCATAAAACTTGGGTTATAATGCGGATAAAAACATGGGGTAGGGCTTTAGCGAATTCGAAAGATGGAATTCTATTATCAGGGGAGGAGAATGTAATACCCCATAATTTTAGAATAAAATATTTTGATTAATTGCAATTCGTTAATTTAATATTAATTTGGGAATACATGAAATATGGTGAATTTAAATTTACATGAGTAAACATTTTAATTTAAAAAAAACAATTATTCGTGATATGTAAAGGCCCGGATTTTAATTTTCCCAATTAAAATATTTAACTTGTAATTTCCTTTTATATAAACAACACGAGATGCGAAAGCGTAAAAGATGATGATGGTTCAACAAAACAAACATTTACCAAGTTTTAATTTTCTTTAAACAACTTAAACTTAAACCAAGTGAAATTAAATCCAAGTCCTAGAATTTGCCTAAGTCATATTTTTCATTTCAACAAAGTTAGGTCAAACCAATTTTAGCAAATGACTTGAATTAAACAACTTTACCCAATATTTAATATTAGTCCTAAATTAAATTGAGTGTGATAATTTAAACCAAATTTTATCTTGATTTATCCTAAGTATGTGTTCTAAATTATTTATGCGAGATAAAATAAACCAATCACACTACGCCGCGATGTACGAGGAAAAACCCAAGACGGGAAACAACCTCGACGGCCCTAGCCATAAATTCACTAGATACGGAATTACAAGTACAAGACAAAAGACTTACAACATACGACTCGATCCCTCTCAAGCCCCGATGCTTCTTCTTGTAGAAACCTCTTCCTAGCGAATAAGCTTGGAACACCACCGCGGTCTCGGAATCCACCGATAGGACTTTATATGGTCACCGTCACCCGAACATGAAGCCTTTCTCCAAGCGGGTAAAACAACAAAAAACACTTCTTCTTTCTTTGTGGGAGGTAGAAGAAAAACCCGAAACTTCTCTTCAATTCGGTGTAGAGAAAATCGGTGCCGAACTCCAAGCAATTGATATGTACATAAGAACTTGGATAAACAATATGGGTGTACAAACTAGAGTGCTAAGTGAATTTCTTTTTGAAAATTAGCACTCAAAACATGAACATTTTCCTTAAAACAATTTGCTCTCAAACTCTCTCTAAGAGATGAAACTAGGATGGAAAAGTTAGATTAGAAAATGTTATTCCTGCTATTGATAAAGTCTGAAAAAGTTGGTTAAAAACTTAATGGGAAAGTGGGTGAAAAAAACTGCCAAAAACTGTTCCCGCCTGGCATCTCGTTCGAACGACATTTCGTTCGAACGAAATCTCATTCGAACGAGTCTTCTAACGACGCTCCAGTATGGACTCATTAGAAGCTCGTTGGAATTCTCGTTAGAACGAACAATCTCGTTCGAACGATATTTCGAACGATGGACCAGTATACCTTAGTGGGAACTCGTTCGCAAACTCGTTCGAACGACATATGGTTCGAAAGAAAAAACTCGTTCGAACGACATATCGAACGACATATCGAACGACTTAAAGAAAGTTTATAAAATTCGATTTTGACCCAGAAACTTTATATACTTTTATTTTAAAGTTCTAAATTTTTTTTTTGAAAATAAAACACTGTTTTTATTAAACCTAACACCCAATAAGCAACTTCCAAGCTCCTATATATATAATATCGCATTCATACCTTGGGAGCATGGAACCATAGTTGATGACGTAGAAACGAGGCATGCAAACCGTCATAGTTGATGAAGCTTTATACTCATTGTCGCTACGTATTCAACAAAAACTTCATAGGCTTGAGAGTATTACAATTACATACTATCATATGAATAAATGTTTTTGTCCGGAATTGAGCCAACACTATACATGGACTCAATTAGAAATTTGTGTCCTTACATGATAACATAAAAATAAAACTCAACTGGACATAATGGACTTGCGAGTGAAAAATAAATAATACAAATAAATTTATGGGCGCGTGTCGTTTTAACCTAATAAAAATGTCTAAGTGAAAAAAATAATTGGGACGTGTTTTGGGAAGTGTTATAGACTCGATTTTATGTTTTAAATATTTAGAACTGGTCATGGGTCATTGGTATATGAGTTGGGGAGATTTTGGGCTAGTTGGGTTATGGATCCGGGTCCATTTGGGGGTCCAAAAGTTGAGTTTTAGGCCCAACTCGGGATTAATCACTTAATTACAGTTTAAGTGGGGGTAAAACACTCCCCCACTATAATTCTACAAAACCTAAAATCACAGTTACAAGAGAGAATAAGAGAAGGGCAGAAAGAGGGGAAAAGGCAAATGACCAATGAAGAAATCAAGGCTTTTCAAGGGGTTTCTCTTCTACAATTTTAAGGTAAGAATTCTCTTGCTTAATTTATGTTTCCAATTTATTTATCAATGAATTATAATTGTTCTATTTAAATTTTTGGAAGTTAGGGGTGAGTATATTTGAATTGATGATGAATAACTCATGTAGAGGACTGATATATATGTAGAAATTGTATGAGAAATTAGGTATTGCAAATCTTAATATTGATGTTAGATTTCCTTAAGTGTTGATAGTTTTTGGGGGTAATTAAATAATCAATGTAGATATTTCTTATTGATGATAAATGGGTTGGAATTATTATGTAGAACCCCTAATAAATGCTCCTATAAATTGCATCTGATTGGACATTGGAAGTTAAAAATAGTGAAATCTATTAATGTGTGTTATCTGTAATGAGGTTGTATTAGTTAGTGTACTCATAGATTTTTAGGCTTGTATATAAAAGGAATCTTGGAATTGGTGGTATAAGAGTTAGTGAATTACGTGTAAGTTTCTGGGTTTAGATCTTTGTTCTGAAAAGGATCTCTAAGGGAGAAACATAAAGGGGAGGAGACGATTTGTCGCTCAAGTGACATGGGCAGTCGTTCGAGCAACATGCCTTGTCGCGCGAACGATCCCAGTGGTCATTTGTGCGAGGCCAAGAAATTTTGACTTTTATTTTCTTCTGCAAAATTTTGTAGGTTTGGGATGAAATCCTTGCGGTAGCTTAGTACATCAATTTGGTTTAATTCAGTATAAGGACTTGGGCTTACTGTTAGGAGAAACAGTTAATTTAAAAAGGGGCGATAATGAGAGGTTTGAGTACATGGTGTGCCTTCATTTAATTAAAAATAATTACAACTAACTAGATGGTTAAGTAACTATTTTATGGAATGGAGATTAGTAATTTATTAGATGATAAATTATTAACAAATGGAAAATACTGTGGACATTAATTAGACTTTTATGGTAATTATGGAGTAATTACCTATAAAAATTATATGGGATAATAATATGTATTATTTTGTATTTATGTGGACATACAAGTGGACTGTCCTATTGGCTCCGGGGTTCGCCCATTTGGACCGTATACCACACATCGGCACAGGTGGGCTTGACAATGAGTAGGTCATATATGTAATACGTGGAGGTGTCACCTACGAGAGATAGATTTTGGCGCTGACCGTTCCTATTGCACAGTTGGGTATGGGTTGTGTACAAGTGTCCTGTGTAGGGATCGCCCCCAACTTGTGTGTTTTGTGAAGTCCGCTTAGGATAAGGGATTTCTCTGGACTTGTCGATAGGGAACGAATTAGAGACCAACGGTAGATGCCCTTATGTGTCATATATATAAGGATATGTATATAATTACTCGGACTTTATAGGAGACAAACTGAAATGCTTAAGAATGTGGACATAAATAACAATTGTGATTCTTTAGTGGGTAATTATATGTAAGGATTATATTTAAATACTTAATTATCGATGTATCCATTTTATAATTTAAGACGATGTCGTACTCATTACTTAGGACATATTTAGGATGCGATTAATGTCACACTTAAATGATAGGTGAGGTGTTACACGCATGTGAGTGACGAAGGGGGAGTATTTATTATGAATTAACTCTATCATTGCATCATAAATTAATTAAGTTAATTCTTGCACACCTCGGGCTCTGACCCAAATTTAAATGTCCTCCCAGGTTATTTCTAGATAGGGATAGGAGGATTGTTGCTGTACCAACCTTCAGATCTCTCGGTGCTTAACAACCTTCAAGACAATTGACTATAGGTTAGGTGCTTTTCCAGTCTTAGTTATTTTATTTGGAACCATTTGTAAGGGCGTAAGCCCGAGATTTATTTATTTACTTACATTATGTGATTTTTATTTGCTATGGGATTTATTATTTAGTTGGTGTTGATTTGAATTTTAATTATTGCCATGGAAATCTTCATAAATTTTTGGAGTATCGGCATTTAAAATAACAATATTTTTTATGACGGTGTGCTGAGAATGGTATTAATTGATTGTCAATCCCCATCTTCAGCTTATCGTTCCCAGCTAGAGTTGATGTGAGAAAATGGGGGCTGTTACATAATAACTGAATAATAACCTCAGGCTGATGGCCATACAACCTCAACCTTTTTTTTCGTCAACTGTCCATGATTATTTACATTTATACCTTTATGGTTGTTGGTATTTACATTTTCACCGTTGTTTTTCTCGATCCTTCCTCAGTCTTCTATATAAATGTGGTTTCGGATGTTGAAAAATTAAGAATTTTATTTTTCAAAAGACAAACAAAATTCTTCTGAAATTTACTCCCATTTTCACTCTGTAAACTTATAAGAGTCTATCATAATTTTGAGAGGATTTTTGTTTAATCCTTTACCACTAAACAACTTACCTATACTTTCACACACACACACACACACACACACACACACATATACGTGAGGTTGAGTGTTTGTTTAAAGTTATTGAGGTTTATGTTTTTAGGGTTTTTATTACCTCTGTTTGGAGCTTTCGTGTTCTATCTTGCTAATTTGGACCTGTTTGAAATGGTTGGAGTGGAATCGTTTCATCATTCTTCTAATTTATTTTTTTGGATCTTCATCTGATATACACTATAATCTTCATATATATATATATATATATATAGTTTGTGAGTTTATTGTTTATGTTTGCATGTTTGAAGCTATAACTAATTTTAGATCCAAATTAATTATAAATATTGGTTTAAGATAATTTTGGACGCATGTATGTTTTATCTGTCCCAAGATCATGTTTTAGAAAAACTAAGTTTTGAAACCCTAAACGTATTTTTCTTTACTATTTAGATCATTTTTGTTTATATGTGTTGATTGAACTTATTATCCTTATATGTTCCATTCGATTTGTCTCTACGGACCTAATTCATGTTTGAGGTTAGAATATTTAAGATTGGACTTAGGTGATTCTATTTGAGTTTATGTTCTTCCTGTTAAATTATTCAAACTAATTCTAAAATTTGGACTTAACACAAAATCAATTTACTTTTAGGTATATTCATTACTGTTGATAATAAACTTCTAAAAAAGACCTTTTATGTGTCTTATGATTTAGGGTTTATAATCTTCTTATGTTTTGATTAAACCAAACTCTTCTTATTCATTATTATTATTATTGTGTGCAACTTCACTGGTACGTTAGTGTTGGGTGTGAAGTTGTGTGTGTGTTTGTAAGTTATCACTGCCTTTATTATTTAGTCTGATTCAGCTTTAGTTTGGTTATCTGGTATATGCGTTAGTGTATTGGTTGTATTGCTGAGCAATTTCATTTACACTTGTATATTTTTAATCTGTACTTAGACCTTGGCATTCGTGGACTTGGGTGTGTGTGTGGTCTTGGTACTAAAGGACCGGGGTTTTTTCAGTTGGCTAGTTTCCTCGTAAGCAATTACTGCATATTTACCTCTTTTCCTCATACCATTCTTTTTCAATAGTTCTTGACAAAAATTGACATCACACTAATTAGTTATCTTTGTGTGTGTGTGTATGTATGTATTTAAACCATTAAGATTTAGAAAAGGCTTTTACCAAAGAGTTAAAAGAGTTATATTAAATCTTCACACTCTTGTGTATTAGATTAGTTCAAGTGGGGGTATTAGGGTAACATGTTACTTCCTAAAAAGTTTTTTTTCTCTTTGAGGTCCTAATCTCTTTTTAAATCTTATTTTACATCCTCCCATGTTTGATCGTGATAACTTTGTTTTATTAGAATGTAAGGGTGTTTGCACACATCCAATAACTGGGAGATGAGTTATGGGATATGGTTGAAACTGGTTTTAAAATCCCTACTAGACCAACTGGTGATGGTAATGCCCAAAATTTTATAAGGAAACCCCTTAGTGAATAGACTAAAGAGGACGAACAAAATTATTAATACAATAATAAAGGCAGAAATTCCATTTTTCAAGCTATGGGTGAGTCTGAGTTCCAATGTATTTCATCCTGAACTATACCTAAGTCATCTTGGGACATTATTACGACTACTCATGAAGGGACATGAGGGTTAAAATGGCTAAATCACAACTCTTAGTTCATTTGTACGATTCTATGTTTATGAAAGATGATGAGAAGTTTGATGACTTTTATCTTAGACTGAATGACATAGTTAATTAGTCGCATGCTAATGGAATTGAATATTTTGATTCAGAAATATCTACTAAGATACTTAGGTCTCTTCCTATCAGTTTTTATATGAAAATACATGCTATAGATGACACGGATAATGATAATATGGCGCCTCAACTGTTGTGTAGCAAACTGAAAACTTACGAGTTGCAAACTATTTTAAATAAAAATCAAAGCGGCAATGCTACGGCACACACTTCTCAACCCTCTTTGGTTTTTAAATCTAGTTTTAATCGTCTTGCGTTTGTATATTCTTTATCTAATTTAGGTGACTCGTTTGTCGCCCTTGAGTGATAAGATAATGAAATAGATGATGTGTAACATTTTAAGAAATTTGTTAAATTTAGAAACAAATTGTCTTTTTGAGAAGGCCAGCCTAATTACACTAACCGGCCTTATGAAAAGCAATCTGAAAAGAAACCTTTTGAAAAATATGACACTAACAAATATATTAGTCATATTCAATGTAGGAAGTGTAATGAATTTGGTCATTATGCGAATAAGTGTTTTTCCAGATCAAAATGGAAGTCCTCTAATAAGGCCCATATTTCAAAAACTTAGGATGATAGTTTGGATAGTGACAGTAGTGAAGAATATAAAAATCGCATGGTTTCACTTTTGTTGGTTTTAATGAGTCTGATCATAATATTGATAGGTTGTCTAGTGTGTTTGATGATTCTGACCTTTTAGTTGACAACTTTGATATATCTATTGAGTATAATCTTTTACCTATTAGATCCCATGAACACAAACACACTGCTGCCAATATATTCGACTCCTTTTGTTATGGTAATATGCTTTTGGATGATGTTTCTGTTTTGGATAATGAATTTGGTAATAGTGAGGGGGTGAGAAATTAAATTTTAAAAAAAGCGTATGAATTAACTTTGAAAAAGTGGACACACTTAGACTAAATCAGTGTTAGGTTGTTATCTAAAATTGATGTTTTCAATAACCAAATTCGTCTTATTTAAGATGAATCTGCTATGCAAGTCGAAGAACTTGAATCTGATAATCTTTCGCTTGAGAAAAATATTTCAAAATTAGAATAAAGCAATCATTCCTTAGAAGTTAAACACAAGGTTGTTTTAAACGACTTTGATGAATCACAACATTAATTAAGTGAAACTATTTAGAAATTGAATGCCTATGTGACTTCTAGTCTTCTGGTCAAACATATGGCTAATCCTGGAAGAAACCGTATTAAAAGACAGGGTATTGGTTTTAATGGAGCAAGTTTTCTTAAAACTAATTTTGCTAACTCCATGGAGGTCTGTCTAGAACCATCCATTGTTCAAATACCTATCCCTCATGCGAAAGCTAAAACTTAAATTCTTGGAAACTGTTCTGCTAGACAGATTTATCAGTACAAATTATGTTTTAAAAAGGCCATTTAGAATTTTTTTTGTTTTAAACGTCTCAATCAGAACAGATTTAGTGCGAATGCTAAAAATCCCATGATTCCTTTTATGACTAAATCTTTTACTAAACCGCTGTATAATTGTGATTTATTTTGTAAAACTGTCCATTTAAAGAAATTCTGCTACAAACCATTCGATTTTAATAGGAAAGGTTTTTAATTGAACAAACCTAGGCCAACTGGTATAATTAGCTCGGTTAATAAGCCCTCACCTGTCAAGCCAAATCCTTAGGATATTAAAAATGCTTTTCTAAAAACAAAGGTGATTGGGATTAGGAAAAACGATTTAAGTCACCATTTGAGATGTAAAATTATTTTATCAACATTAAATGCCTCTTATAAAAAATCTTAATGCTATTTCGATTCAGGCTGTTCTAGGCATATGATCGAGGACAAATAAAAATTTTCCTTTTAAAAAATGTATATTAGAGGAAATGTTACTTTTGGAGATGGTAAAATGTCTCAGATCATTGGCAACAGAACAATAAATTTTTATGGGCTCCCTAACTTAGATGAAGTCTTCGTTGTTGAGGGACTTGAACCCAATTTTCTTAGTGTAAGTCAGTTTTGTGACATAGACCATACTATTAATTTCTCTAAATCTGTGTAAAATTGTTAATTTAGAGGGAAAAATTATACTTTATGGTGAAAGATCGCTTGATAACTGTTATGCTGTTGTTCAAAACAAAAATATCGAAAAAAAATTACACTCTTGGTTAAGTGACTAAGATTTGTAGCATGAAAGGTTAAACCACGTTAACTATGTTAACCTGTTTATGCAAACTAGCCAATAACTTGTTCATGGTTTACTTAAAATTTCCAAGGTTAAACACTTGATTTATGAACCATGTCAAGTTGGTAAATTGCACGAAGTCCCTCACAAGAGGTCAAAAGATGTTTTAACCTCCCAGTCTTTGGAATTACTTCATATGGATTTCATGGGTCCTTCTAGGACAATAAGTTTATGCGATAATTTTTACATTCTTGTCATTGTAGATGATTTTACAAGATTTACTTGGGTAGCTTTCATGAAAAAAAATTAGATCCATTTTAATTTTTTAAGAAATCTATTAAAAATTGAAAATGAGAAAGATTTACAAGTAAACAGAATTCTTAGTGACAGGGATGGAGAAATTAATGAGACGGGTGTTGTAGAATATTTCGTAGGAAATGGGTATCAACACGAATTTAGCGCTCCTAGAACTCCTCAACAAAATGGTATTGTGTAAAGGAAGTATTGAACCATGTAAAAAAGGGCTCGTGTCTTTCTTCATGCTAAAAATTTATTAAAATATTTATCGGTTGAGGCTAGTTAAACTGCATGTCACATCATAAATGGGGTGTACTTAAGCAAAAAGTGCAAACTGACCTCTTATGAATTTTGGTATGGAAAACTACCAAATCTGATATATTTTAAGGTCTTTAGTAGTGAAGGGTATATTTGTAAGGATAGAGAACACCTTTCAAAATTTGACACTCAAGGAGATAAAGATATATTTTTCAGTTATTCATAAACAATCGTGCTTACCATGTATTTAACTTACAAATGAAAACTGTTATGGAATCTATTAATGTGGTTGTTAATGATAGTGTTGCCCCTCATTTGGAAGAAAGTGAGAGTCTATTACTCGTTGACACAACTGAAAAAGAAGATTTACAAAAATCGTCAACGGGTAGTGATTTCGACTCTCTTCCACCTGATGAGCTCGATGTTACTAACTATGTTAAGGCAAATCACCTAAATAAAAACATATTAGGAGATGTTAGAGAACCAATTAAGACTCGATCTCAAGCTATAAAATCCAGGTTTTCTTCTTATGTTTCATTTAATTGAACCCAAACATATAAAGGAAGAATTAATAGATGTGTCGTGGTTACTTTCTATGAAAGAGGAACTAGGATAGTTTACGCTTCACAATGTTCAGTATTTAATGCCTCGTCCCACACACACTAATGTTATTAGAAAAAAATGGATATTTGAAAATAAGTGTGATGAACCGAGTAACGTTTTAAGAAATAAAGCTAGACTAGTTGGACAGGGGTACTCTCATATTGATGGAATTGATGTTGATGACACTTTTTCTCCTGTTACTAGATTAGAATCTCTTAGACTGTTACTTGTTGTTTCTTGCCATTTAATATTAAAACTTTAACAAATGGATGTTAAATCTACCTTTTAAATGGTAATTTAAATTAGGCAGTTTATATTGAATAACTAATAGGCTTTCTTTATCCATTATATCATTGTCATGTTTTTAGACTTAAGAAAACCTTTTACGGTTTAAAACAAGTCCTTCCTTCTTGGTATGATAGATTATCAACTTTTTTAACAGTTAATGGATTTAATCCAGTGAGAGTAGACTTAACAATGTTTGTTAAACGTAACACAAATTGTTTATTAATTGCTCAAGTCTATATTGGTGACATTGTTTTTTGGTTTATTTCTCCCTCCGAAGCTGAGAACTTTGCTAATATCATGAAATATGAATTTCAAATGTCCATAATGGGGGCATTATAATCAGTTATAGTCCTCTAAGTTGTTAAAAAATCTGGTCACATTTTATTTGTCAAACTAAATATGCCTTCAATTTAATTGAACGATTTGGTTTGACTAATGCAAAAATTGCTAGAACACCCATGAGTTCGTCTATTAAGCACTCTAAAGATCCACGTGGGAAAAAGTTAGATGTAACCTTATATCGTAGTATGATAGGATGTTTTCTTTATTTAATTGCTAGTAGGCTCGATATTTATTCATAGTGTGTGTGTGTGTTAGATAATCTAAACCTAAATAGTCCCATTTTCTTGCTATTAAATGCCTTTTGAAATACGTAAGTGGAACAATTAATTATAGCTTGCTATACACTTTTGACAGAAACTCTAAAATTATTAAATATATGGATACCGATTAGACAGGGTGTTCTGATGATAGTAAAAGCACATGTGGTGGCTGCTTTTACATAGGATGTAACCTTGTCTTGTGGACCTCTAAAATGAAAAATTGAGTCTCGCTTTCATCGGTCGCAGTCGAGTGCCTAATCGCTGGTAGTTATTGTACTCAACTTCTTTGGATTGAACATATGCTAAGTGATTACAGTTTAAATGAAACTTTTGCCTTCACTCTTTATGATAATCAAAGTGCTATTAACATTTCTAAAAATTCAATTTTTCATTCGCAAATGAAACATATTAAAATGAGAGAGCATTTTATTCATGAATTGGTCGAGAAAAAGGAAATACATGCTGAATATCTTAATACAAAAGATCAATTCGCCGATTTATTTACAAAACCTTTAGAGAATCAAAGATTTGAAACATTTAATGTGTCTATTGGTGTTTGTTCCTTTTCAAGTTAATTACTTGTTAGGGTTGTGTGTTAGTACTTTTATCCGGATATTTTATTCTACTAACTTTTGTTTTGTAGGATTCTCTTCTACCCTTTGTCCCTTTAAGACAAACAGGTGGAGAATTTGAGCCTCTTTTATTTTTTTTGAATGGCCTAGAAAACATGTTGTTAGTTGAGTTATGTACTTGCTTGATCTTGTTCTCCTTATGAGGTCTCATATTAGTTTGTTCCAAAATTAGGAAAGGGAAGATTGAAAATATCTCATTTTTACTGGCTCAATTTTGAGACAAATTAATTTTTTTATCCCTTAGTGCTCCTGCTTTTTATTATTGGATAAAATCAATCTTTACATAATGTTTAATAACCTAAAACATATTTGCTTAAATTTGTATCCAAATTGTTTTTTATATATAGATTTTATGTATTTTAACTCAAAATAATTTTTATATCATAATTTATGAGTATAATATAATTTCCAATATTTTTAAATATTTTATTCTAGATTTTAAAATGATAAAATATTATTTAATTATACATTTTAATTGTTTAATTAAATATTTTTTATCAGATTTTAAACGGTAGCGTTTATGTGTGTTGAGTATTGTTTTGGGTTGATCCGTGTACACTTGGTTGGGCCAATCAGTGAAGAGCTGACAAATGCTCTGTTACTCAATCGTTGTGTTTGCCTAGTTTTTACCCTACCATCCTTGGTTTGGCCTTGTTTATTATGCATGTATCCTTGCTTTTGCGATTCCTTTTTTTGCCCTCAGTTGTCGATGGTCGTTTACGTTTATACCCTTATAGTTATTAGTTTTTACGTTGTCTATAGTGATTCTTGATTCTTCCTAGGTTTACTATATATATGTGGTTTAGGCTATTGAAAATTAAGGCTTTTATTTTTCAAAAGACAAACAAAAAGCTTTCAAAATTTATTCCCATTTTCTCTCTCTAAATTTGTAAGTGTTTATCATACATTTGAGAGGGTTTCTGTTTAATCCTTTACCACTAAACACCTTATCTATACCTTCACACACACACACACACACACACACACACACACACATATATATATATATTTGTGAGTCTTTAGTTTCTGTTTGCATGTTTTGAAGTCAAACTAATTTTAGATCCAAATTAGTTATAGCTATTGGTTTAAGATAATTTTGGACACATGCATGTTTTATCTATCCCATGATCATGTTTGAGAAAAACTAAGTTTTTAAACCCAAAACCTATTTTTCTTTACTCTTTGGATGTGTTGATTAAACTTACTATCCTTGCATGTTCCATTAAATTTGTCTCTATGGACCTAATTCCTATTTGAGGTTAGAATATCCGAAACTGGACTTAGGTTATTCTAGTTGAGCTTGTGTTCCTTTTGTAAAAATATTCAAATTGATTCTAAAATTTGGATTGAACATAAAATCAATTTACTTTTGGGAATATTCATTACTATTGATAATAAAACTTCTTAAGGAGACCTTGTATGTGTCTTATCATTTAGGGTTTATAATCTTTTTATGTTTTCATTAAACCAAACTCTTCTTATTAATTATTATTATTGTGTGCAATTTCACTGTTACTCTAGTGTTGGGTGTTAAGTTGTGTGTGTGTTCCTAAGTTGTCACTCCCTTGATTGTTCAGTCTGATTCAACTTTAGTTAGGTTGTCTAGTTTATACCTTAGTGTACTGGTTGTATTAGATTGACTATTTCATATACGCTTGTATATCTTTAATATGTACTTAAACATTGGTATTAGTGGACTTGTGGGTGTGTGTGGTCCTGGTACTAAGGGACCCGGAGTTTTGCAGTTAGCCAGTTTCCTCGTAAATAAATACTGCGTATTTTCCTCTTCTCCTCATCTTATTCTTTTTCAATACTTTTTTTTACTAAAAAGGACATCATATTAATCAGTTATCTCTTTTTGTGTGTTTGTTTTTCGATCATTGAGATTTAGAAAAGGCTTTTACCCAAGAGTTAAAAGAGTTATATCAATTCTTAAAACTTTTTTGTACTTGATTATATCACTCCTATACACATATCAACCCAAGTCCCAATTATATAGTCTACAAATTACCACTATAAGATACTATTTTTAACACACCCAACAGAAGTCTTAAACTGGGGTGGTTAATATATATATATATATATATATATATATATATATATATATATATATATATATATATATATATATATATATATATATATATATATATATATATATATATATATGTGTGTGTGTGTGTGTGTGTGTGTGTGTGTGTGTGTGTGTGTGTGTGCTCTTAGTCCTAGGAATAACCCCTACGAGAGCCTGTGACACGAGAGGATAGGAACAATCCAAAGTTTTGCCAAGTAGACAACAAGCTTGGTCATCTAATTAGCCAATGTTTCTCCTTGAAGATATTAATTAACATACACATCATGAAGGGGGATATTCAATTACCCGAAGCCAATGTTAATGATAATCCTTTTCTAGTACATGGGGCAAACATGTCTAGAATTTACGATGAGGAAGAGGAATAGATGATCAAGGAGAAGAGGTTCCTCAAGGAGACTTTTGAGGAGACTTTGGAGGAATTCATGTTTGAGATGACTCAAATAACATTAGAAGATGACTTGTACTCCATTGCTGAGTTGAGCAGATAGTTAGAGGCATGCTCGTTGGGTGCTGCCAACGCAATGATTAGCCTCTAAGATGTCCTATTTAATTACCTATTAATAATCCCTAAGATGTCCCATTTTATCAATTATTAACAATTCCCAATTTTACGGATAAACCATCTATTTAGATAACGGGTTTTTATTTACCAATAGTGCCAAAAATCCATTTTTGTCAAACTATTCATTAACTTGGATGACCTCCCACTAACTCACTTGAGTTCCTAAAAATACCTTGGACATATCGACGGTACCATCCTGACTCAACCCTCAATTTGCCTCATGGTTCTAATTGATTCACCCTTGCTAAATCGATTCACCTAAGGAGGCCAAATCAATTCCCACCTAGGGAGAAGCCCGTAATAGCTATTCTTTTCCATACGGATTTCCATTCACAAATTTTAAATTCCTCCCAATTGCTCATCCCAATTAGATTAACATTAGATTTGGTTTATCATTGCGTAATACATCATTTTCGTTTGTTAATTAATCGAATTAACACAAGATCGCATCCCCCAAAACCCAAAATTTAATCTAACATCATAGTCTATCAAAACAAGAGTTTTGATTGCATACTCCTATTTAATCATACTCATATTTTAGGCTCTATAAATGGATAATAATCATCACAAATCAAATAACGTACAACATGGATTCTAATAATCAATTCAAGATTTATTATATTCAAAATTTTGGGTTTAACATTAATATGTTCAGTCATTAAACATCAAATTCATATTTGACTGTCGACATGTATAAAGTTTAATCCCATACTATTATCATCAATTCATATCTTAACCCAGAAATTTCATGAGAAATACAACAATGAATCAATAATTATATTGTAAGCTAATTTTGGTAAGAGAATTCTTGCCTTACGATAAAGTTTGAAAGCCTATCGCCTTGGATCCTTAACCTTCTTATCTCTCTTGGCCTTGGCAATTTATCTCTTGGGATGGGGACTGCTAGGTTTAGCTTTGGATGAATGAATGGGACTCTCTAAATCCCTAATTAACTTATATTATTTATAAATCCCGAGTTAAGCCTTGAACCATATATTGGGTCCCCAAATGAATTCGAACCATATATTTAGTCCCCAAATGAATTTCAACCATGTATTTGGTCCCCAAATGGTATACAAATACCGTGGACCCATTTTTAGAGGTCTAAAGGACCTAAACGAGTCCCCAAAACATCCAGAAACGCGCCGGAAAGTATTTTTACCCAACCTACATATTTTTATAATGTTTAATCAACATATAGACATAAGTTAATTACCATATAATTTATTTCCCACGAGTGGACTCATTATTCCCAATTAAATCCAAATAAATATTCAATAAGGAATAAGCATTTATTCTCAATTTAAATTTTACTAATTTTATTTCAATCGCATCAATTTAATTTATTCTCGAATTTATTTAATTAAATTCCGTCCCAATACTTTATTCCGAGAACACGGTGTATTACATTCTTACACCGTACTAATGGAATTCCATCCTTGGAATTTGCTGAAGCATGACCTCAAAACTTAGTTCGCAAAAATATAATAAGTTTTATATTCATGTAGTCCATACTCATATCCTATGTGATAGAAGAAAAGGCTCATTGACTATTATAATATTATTGGGATGCCCATACATCATATATTACACGAATACACACGCACAAAAATCAAATATGGATGAAAAATATACATCCAACCTGAACCATGCATACCATATATATCTTTAATGGTATATTAAAATCACATGCTAATTGTGACTCAATTTTTCTAGAGAGTGTTCTACTTATTCCACTAGTGATCTAAACATTACTAAGTGCTTTCATCAATGAACTTATTTACCCCACTAGCATTAACTCGTATAATATAACGTAGCTCGATGCATTATATCTCCACACATGTGAAACATAGTAACAAAACATCCTAGAAGCCAAAATCTCTCAACTCCCAACATTTGCCATTTTCGTGTGTGGGATGTCTTGCAAGTGAAATACAAACAAGGAATTCCCAATACACTACTACATAGCTTAGTTAGTTATTGAGATCAGTTAGTCCAAGATGAAAAGGGAAAAAAATTCTAACTGCGTAGATTTCAACTTGTGTTAATTTCAACAAAAGGCTCATCACTTTCAAGGAACGCATTAAATCTTGATAAATTTATCGATTCGATAATGCCAAGAACATCATGTTCCATTTTACCCCACGATAATACCTCCTCAATCCATTCTAAAGTTTGGTAGAGCGATTAATCACTTCTAAGCATCTAGAGACCATACCCACTCCAATAAAGTCTACTAACATTCATTTTCAATCAGATCGTTATTATTATAACACTATTCGTGATCGTACAAATATTCATGCAACTGAGACTATCCTTAGTCATATAGTTACCATAGTAACCAAATATCTTTACAATACGAATGCTTCTTATTTATCATATCCTAACCTACGAAAATAAATTCGTCTCTGGATAAACATCGCATTTATTCATCCTTTAGATTATGCCATCATTAGCATCTAGTCTATGTCCGTACTCTGAGTCAAACATTCATTATATACATATTTAAAGAAATACATCAGTATCTAATTATGAAATCGTCACATTGTGATGCCTACTCGTGATAAGATAATACTTCCCGGTTCATGCGGAACCTTCAACTAAAATCCCAGTGCCCGTATACACTCTCACTATATAGGGTTTGTTAAATCCTACGAACCATCATTGGTCCTAAGATATTATCTCCAAAATTTTATAATTGGACACTTGCTTGTCCATAAACTTTATCGAATACTAGTATATCAGCAGAACACGCATTTATGATGAACAATTCACATTATCTGTATACAAGTTTTTCAAATTTAGTCGTCTCCCTTCACATGCCGAAATCACATGGTGACCCTATACCTAGGTCCAACCACTCGCACATTATTCCCATCAAAATCATGAACGATTTTAACAACACAGTAAATCTTGCACAATCTGAGCATAACATAATTCAGAATATGTCCGCCACCAAATCTTTCCACAAAAGTTTCACAATCGCATCAACATGCTTCTCTCTCTTATGTATAAAAAATTTCATAAAGTCATTGTATTAACCCGAGTTTACATCACCATCCATTTTACCATAACTAGACCCAAAGCATTATAATTTACATAATAGTTCTCACATCTATGGTGAACACCATTGTGCAACCAGTCATTATACACTTGACCATTAGCTCTAAATGGTCCCATAAAAATCAGCACAAGCCTTATAAATAGCATGCTGATATATCCCTTAGACAATATCATATTACGACATATCTAATGCAAATAGGTCTGCCACAAGCCTAAGTCTCCCAATCTCAACACCTATACCTCTACACACGAAGTAATATAGGTGCCCCTCTACTCACGGGTGAAACAACGCACAACAATATGTCAAATCTAAGTCTACAGTCTTCAGTGCACTAATAAGGTTGTATTAACAATTGAGTACTATGCCCTAGTACCAAAGTAAATATGCATTGCTAAAAAATAGGGAATACACCATCCATTGCTTATGCTACTATTGGTCCCTCTCTAGGTGCGATGTGATACATATGCCTATATTGTAGCTGCGCCTACTATCCCTGAGGTGGAGATGGTATCTCTAGTAAGGATGGCTCTATCACCACTGGCTGGATTGGCAACGGTTGACACCGCCCCTGAGGTGCCTGGTACCCTAACTGTCCCCCTAGATCCTGTGTCGCCTGAATGCGCAGATGGCATTTCCTTGCAAAATGTCCCTTCTCACCACAAACATAACAATTCCCTTAAGACTGACACCTATTTAGATGTTCCCCCTGTTGGCCTTGACCCTACTCCTATTGGCCCTAGTGACCTCTCTGCTACTGTCCCTAGCTCTGTGGCCCTGTCTGTTCCGATCATCAAAGCTTCTGAGCCTTTTATGCTAATTAGTAAATTGTGGACCCTTAAATTTCTTGGCCCCCTATTTGTTTCTCCCATGCATCTTAGTCTGCCAGTTAGACATCTCAGAGGTTGGTCTTTTCTCTCCTTTATTTTTCTGAAATGCCCTGTGATCCTAGCAATTAAGTAAAGTGACGTTTACAATATGACTAAAGGTGGTGAAATTCGAATTCCCTAGTAAAGACTTCCTGATGTGCTAGGCTGTACCCGATACAAACTTCTCCATCTTTTTACCCGTCCGTGTTTACCTCGTCCCCAGCAAAACAAAAGGTGCGATAAAATCCTCCTCGTACTGAGCTACTATGCGACCTTCCTGCTTAAGGTCAATAAATTTTCTTCTCATCTCAGATTTCATTGGAAATGGGAAATATTTTCCTTAAAATTTGCCCCATAACTCATTAATCAACAAATTATCTCTCTCCTCCAATGTGGTGATAGATTTTCACCACTGTAAAGCTACCCCAACCAACTGAAATGAGGCTAGCATCTACTTCTCAACTGACGTACACTCTAGCATCCTCAAGTGATGTGGTATATCCTTTTTCCACTGACTAGCCACCAGAATATTGGAACTGCTTACAAACTCCAATGGGTGGCCTTTAGTGAAGCCCTCCATAGCTCTATCCCAACTGAACCATGTGTCTGCACTGGTAGCACCACCTGCCGCGATGGTGGTGGTTTCTACTACTGCGATGGCCGGGAATGTTGTAGCATAGTGGTCATTGCCTAGAAACCTCTTGAGTCATATTAGGAATATCTACTAGACCAACCACAGGTGGAGCTGGTGGTAGTTGCGGCTGCGACTCCTGCTGAGCCCCCTCCTCTATAGCAGGTGCAGTGACACATTGTGGTCTACCTCTCCTACCATTTTCCATCTGAAAGCAAACAAGGTTCCTTTTTGTAATGAATTGCAGAGGATACAATGATTCCTAATCATAGAGATCTACTCATCAGAGGACGTAACACATAATGTAATGAATGCAACATACATCCTAAGGACACAAGAATTCGGATGCTCTGATACCAACTTCAACAAACCCTATTTCTCACATAAAGGTTGTCCAGATACAATACGCTGAAGATGGGGATCGTCTAATAATCTATATCATTCTCATCATTAAAACCATAATAGTAATAATAATAATAATGATGATAATAATAATAATATGAATAATAATAATAATAGAAATAATAATAATAACACATCTGGATTTTCCTTTTATAAACGAGATGCACAATAAACCATTTAAATAACAATTGAGAATAAATAAAATCCAACACCCAACGAGTCATAAGGATTCAATAACAAAGCAAATGTCCGAATAACTAAATAATAGGCTTGGGCCTATTCCCATAAAATAATCCGAAATAATAAACTAACTGAAATGCAATTAGCAACCTATAATAGAATCAAATGAACTGAAGTAATCGCTGAGAAAATATAACCGCAAGTTTGATCTCCTGTCAGCCCTATTATCCCTGTCTATGTAAACTTGGGGGAAAAATATTTTATAATTTGGGTCAACACCCTAGAGTTGTGAGAATTAACTCACGAAAATTAATATGCAATACTACAATTAATCCAAAGTATGTATTGTCCATCGGCACTCACATTCGATTAGTACCTCACCCTTCACTTAAGTGCAGTCCTATATGTATGTCAACCCAAGTCCCAATTATATAGTCAGTTAATTGCCACTACGAGATACTATTTCTAATGCACCCGACACAAGTCTTAAACTGAAGTGGGTCATCTAAACATATGCTCCTAGTCACAAGAATAACCTCTATGATACGACCCATAAGAAATGGCATATTCATACATTATGAATTTACGTAGTATTAGGTTCATTACCAATTTTCTACATCATTATCCATATATGTATTTTCATTTCCTAGAGTATTCCCATAATATAGCCCACAAAAGTAACATAACCATTTATTATGCATATACATAATATTGGGTCTCTGATTCATTCGAACATCATTAGACAAAGTAATAAATCTCATTTAATTTATATGACTAGATATAGATATTTCCTTACATATAAATGACACACAAAGACATCTAACTTAAGTTTCACGTTCGTTTTTTATCTATAAGTCCATAGGAGTCTCTCATCCAAATTAACATCACAAAACACATACAAGTGGGGTCTTCCCTATGTAGTATAGCATTGTAAGGTCCATACCCCCGACGATGATAATTGGTCCTAGCATCAACACCTACCTCCTCGAAGTGGAGCTGCTACGTAGGACCTAAATAATGACCTACACAATGCCTAGCCCACCTATGACGAAGCATGATCATGTCCCGAGACGTATACAACCCCAACTAATAGGCCATCCACGAATACGATTATGTTCACACAAATAAATAAATACATATTTTTATTACATAATATGTATATGTAATTAATTCTATAATTACCCCGCATGAAGTATCCATAATCTCCAATTAATATGCTTACTTTTGAAATTAACCATCTAGTTAATTTTTAATTTTTCCATTTAAAAATAGTGATGCAAACCTATTTTTATCGTGTTTAGGTAATTAACCCAATAATTACCCCCTAAGATGTATCATTTAATTACCTATTAATAACCCCCAAGTTGTCCCTTTTTCATCGACTATTAACAAATCCGAATTTTACTAATTAACTATGTAGTTAAATGACGGGTTCCTATTTACCAATAATGATACAAATCTATTTTTAATAAATTATTCATTCACTTTGATGACCTCCCACTAACTCGCTTGAGTTCTAAAAAATTCGTCAGACAAATCCCTGGTCCTAACCTGACCCGACCCAGAAGCTGAAACAATTCGCCTCCTCGAGCTAAATCGGTTCACCCTTACCAAATCGATTTTCCTTAAGATGTAGAATCAATATGCACATTGGGAGAATCCCGACACTCCTATGCTTTCCCATACGAATTTCCCTTCCCAAATTCTGAATTCTTCCTAATTGCTATACCCAATTAGATTATCATTGGATTTTTTTCTTTATACCATAATACATCATTTTAGTTTGTTAACTAATTAAATTAACACAAGATCTCATCCCCCAAAACGTAAAATTTGATCTAACATCATAGTCTATAAAAACCAGACTTTTGATCCCATATTCCTATTTAATCTTACTCAGATTTTATGCTCTGTACATGGATAATAATCATTACAAATCAAATATCCCAAAATATGGATTCTAATACTCAATTCAAGATTTATTATATCCCAATTTTCTAGGTTTAACATAAATGTGGTCAATCATTAAATATCAAATTCAGATTTGTCCCTCTATGTGCATAAATTTAAATACTATCCTATTATCTTCAATTTATATCTTAACCTAAAAATTTCATGAGAAAATATATTAATGAATCAAGAAGTAGATTCATGAGAAAATATATTGAAAGTTATTTTTAGTAAGAGAAAATATATTGAAAGCATATTTTCATGAGAAAATATATTGAAAGTTATTTTTAGTAAGAGAATTCTTACCTTATGATGAAGATTGAAAGCCTCTCTTATTGGATCCTTAAGCTTCTTCTCTCTCTTGGACTTGACAACTTCTCTCTACGGATGGGGAATGCTAAGTGTAACTTTGGATGAACTTATACCCCAAGCCCATTTTTAGAGGTCTAAAATACCTAAATGAGTTCCAAAAATAACATGGAACGTGAATTATTTTTTTCAAAAATATACATTTTTATTATATTTAATCAACATACAATCATAACTTAATTACCATATAATTTATTTTTCCACGATGGATCCATTATGCCCAATTGAATCTAAATAAACATGCGATGATGAGTAAACATTTATTTGCAATTTAACTTTTACCATTTTAATTTAAATCCCACCTATTTAATTTATTCTTAAATTTATTTAATTAAATTATATTCCAATACTATTTCCTGAAAACACGGGGTATTTCAATAATTTGTTGCAACACATTCTGGACACATTTTTGCGATTTTAGAAATTTTGAGGTTTTGAGGACTTTGTGAGTGCTATCTAAGATTAGAAGATATTTTGATTACTTTATATAAAGGATAATGCTAGTACGATTTGTGGTCCGGTGAGAAAAAAAACTTTTAATGATGCGTGAAATTGAATGTGCTTACTTTTACAAAAAGTTATAGTTCTACTCTATATTTTATTACAACTCATATTAAAAATATAACATAGTATGCACGTTTTGACTTTTTCAATTTCATCGTTTCTGTAAAAACTCACGTAAGGCAGCATGAAGTTCACTATCCTCCTTTTATTCCTCTTCATCATCTTCTTCTCTAATCTCTCCACCATCACTAACTTGGGAATCACAAACAATGGCCCTGAAATTATCATGCTCAAAATTATCTTTATCGATAGATTTTTCTTTAAGGCTCACGTAACTTGCATGAGCACGATGCTCAATTGGGGAAACTAAGATCCTCTCCCGGTTTACTATCACTAAGGATGAAATTGTATGTAATCTGTTTATTTTCCTCATTTCTTATCTTAGTAGGACACTACTATGACCTTTGGACATAATTCTCACACCTAAAACATCTATCTGACTAGCCCCTCTTAAAATTAACATTCTAATTTTTAGGAATTTCACAGCCTTGTTAAACTTAGACTTCTCAAATTACTTTTCATCATATTTAGAATTATCAGAATTGATGGTACACTCATCATTCAAAATATGTGTTTCCTCCTTCTGAGATTTCAAATCAATGCCCTTATCTTTCTTCATATTTTTAGAGAAAAACATATTAAGCTCATAATTTTGAAGATCACTTACGATCTTTTCGAGTTTCATAGAGTCCAAAGTACCCAAGGAATTCAAAATTTTCACTTTTGAATTAAATCATTTAGGCAATGACCTTAAGATTTTCTTGACTACATGGGTTTCGATTATTCTCTCTCCTAAGTTAAATGACAAGTTCACAATATCCGACAGTGTAGCATATAACTCATCAAAGGATTCACTCTCCTCGATCCTAATGGTTTCAAACTAAGTAGTGAGGTTTTGGAGTTTGGAGGACTTAACAGAACTAATACCCTCATAAGTGAGTTGGAGTATGTTCCAAGCCTTTTTAGACATTTTACATGTCATAATACGAAGGAACACCTCTACTGTGATTGTACAAAACAAGGTATTCAAACCACGCGAGTTATAATTACACAACTTATGCTTGTCTTCACTCCAAATTTCTACGGGTTTGGGAATTCTATAATCACCTACTAATGATGTTGGTGGGGAGCAACTCTTAATAACCATTTTCCATGCCCGCTCATCTATCCACTCAATTGCCAACTTCATACGGGCTTTCCAGTATGCATAGTTAGATCCATTAGACAAAGGTTGTCGAGAAAATGAATGACCATTCATATGAAAAGTGTTATGATTCAAGTTTAAACATCCATCTAACACAATAACTGTGTTTTAGCTCTGATATCAATTTGAGAGTCCTAACCTATGACTTAAAATGCTTTGTCCGAAATTAAGCCAATATATATAAATTGACTCTCTCGAAAATTTAATCTACTTTTTTCTAAAAAATTAAAGGGAATACTTTTAAAATATATTCATTTTGAGTAACTGTTAGTTAAAAAGCAAGATATTTTCACATTTGAGAGGGATATGTTAAAATTTTTACTATGTCGGTTATAGTTTAACACCTACATATTTTACATTTGTGCCCCACATTTCATGATTTTTTTATGTTTGAGTAACAATTACACAAAATGATTTTTCTTTTAAAACCACACTATTAAATTTATCGAACATAAGACATTCCTTAGAATTGCAACATCATGAAAGGTGTCTTTTTTTAACATCCCTTTTATATTTCGAACCTGTTTGGGGCTTTAAACTTTTTATTTGATCGAGAAAGAGTTAGTCAACTGATAATCCAATCGTGTCTAAAAAAACTAAAAACCAAATCTAATCGACTTGTAGACTCAACCAAGTTTTGGCAAGTGCCATGGGTGATTGTGAGATGTTTCCCCAATCGACCGAGCGTCTCCCTCCAAGGATAAAAGGAGCTTCGGCACGCATAAGAAACACTTCAATGTGCTTGTCTAACAAACCAATGTGTTTAATACTCATCGTGACTCGATTAATATGAAAATGTATTTAAAACTAAGTTTTATCTCTTTAAATGTATGAGCAAATGTTGTATTTATAGGTAACAAGGTATTTTTTTTCCTTTAAAATATGTGTCGGTTTGTAAACAGTCATTTTAGGGACCTTTTTCCAGAACATTCAGAACCTTTAGCGACGATTACAATAGACAGTCGCAACATATAATGAAGAGTTACAATTTTTAGTGAGGACTAAGAGAAATGGACGCGTTAAATTAAATAAGATTCTCGCTCATTTCATAAATAAATGGAGCACACTGAAACCAAATTATTTATTCAGTACTTGTTCAGTTTTAACAATTGAAAATACCACATGACTCATCTCGTTATAAGGAACGCGTATTTACTAGGTCTCACTACGTTTGATGTGTGGATTCCACTTTTATAATGATTTAATGTTGACCAAAATATTAACCGATTTTTTTTAAAATAGCAAAAAAAAAGAAAACTTTGTTAGCTGACATCATCTCACTCGCTCTTATAATGGTTCAATGTTGACCAAAATTAGTTAGCTCACATATTTTAACCGATTTTTTTTAAAATAGAAAAAAAAAATATTTGAGCTCATATTTTTGCGGGCTTTCCGGAAATGTTTAAATACCCCATAAAAAATCAACTTAAAAATAATTATTTTAGTAATTTAAAAAAATTGATCCTCACGACTAGGATGTGTAGGTGATAACACACACACACACACACACAATGAGGCTCTTCAACACACCCCAACAACATACATATCTTTTTAAATAGTAAAAAAGTTTTAACAAAACTTGGTATAGATAATCTCTATAGTTAGGAGATCATCAAAAAATTCAACCCTGAAGTGGGTGAGAAGATGGCAAAAAAGTTGAACGGTCGAAAGGAACATATATATTGAATTTTCATTTCGCCAGCTAAATGGTTTAATTGTTTAATGATTTTTTTTATATAAGAACTCCCTACTATGTAGATCATCTATATCAAGTTTCGTTAAAAGTTTAATTTTTTTTATTAATTTTAAGAAATTGATATGTTTGTTAGGTATGTTAAATAAGGTATGTTGGGGAGACTCACAGGTACCTGGAAAGGGTCCGTCATATATATAGTGAGGGGGTTGGGTTTGTTAGTAGTATGTGTGTGTGTGTGTGTGAGAGAGAGAGAGAGATGTAAAAATGTGCCACATGTCATGAAAATTGATTTCACAAAATTTTTTGTCAGTTTTTCAAATATGAGACTAACAGAAGGTTAAAATTGTCTCACTTAATTTACCTTAGAATTAAATTTGCAACTTTTGAAAGTATAGATTTGGATATCAAATTCACCCGAAACCTTGGAATTAGCTTTGCATTTTCCCATTATATAATTACTCAATCATTGAAAATACCAATCCAAGTGATACATTTAGTGAGGTTATTCAACAAACCATTTAATAACATACCTATGAAAATAAATGATTTAAAACGAGTAAAAAAAATATATTTTTCGATCAAATTTGTTATACATGATCTCCACAATGAGTAGACTATCCACAAAAAATCACAGCCGAAAATTCAACTTAGAAGATGGTGAGATTGTGATCACAAGTTTCAATAGTTAAAAATGTATGTATTCATCTATTTTTCAAATTATACAATTCCAAATTATATTTTTGGATAAAATATTTTGTAAATGATGTCCTCATTATGGAGATCGTGTGTATACCAAATTTGATTGAAATAAATATTTTTTTACTATTTTTTTAAAAAATCGGTATGTTTGAGTTTAGGAGATAAGTGTATTTTGTTTACCTTATTTTTTTTGTTTTAAAAAGTCCCTCATATACTTTTTTAAAACTTTTTAAGGAAAAAATATATAGGGTTAATTTTTTTTAGTGTTTGGGGCGTTTTTGTTTTTTGATCTTTTTGTTTACTGTTTTAGTGTTTAAAATTTTTGAGTTTAGACTTCGGATTTTAATGTTTATGGTTTATGGGAAAGGATCAGAAAATAAAAAATGTTCGTGAATGTTTTATAGGTGAAGAACTTTTTGAAAGAAAAACATTTGAAGTAAATGTTAATTTCAAAAATATCTAAGGACCATTTAGAAAATTACCCAACCCCTTTCTAATAGAAGAGACTTTCTGGTGAAAACAAAATGACACTACATCTTAGGTTATAAACCCATTCTGGATGCTGTTTTATGATTAATTACAGCACATTCTGGACAAAATTTTGTGGTTGTAGAAATTTCGAGGTTTTGAGGACTTTGTGAGTGCTAAGATTAGAAGATATTTTGATTACTTTATATAAAGGATAATGCTAGTATGACTTTTGGTCCAGTGGGGAAAAAAAACCTTTTAATGATGCGAGAAATTGGATGTGCTTATATGAGCTAACAATTATAGTTTTCTACTCTCTATTTTATTACAACTCATATTAAAAAATATAACACATTATAAACGTTTTTACAGTTAACATAAAAGTAAAAGGATAAAGTGATCATTTATTGGCTTTTCCATTATATTATTCGAGTTCAAATTGATTTTTTTTTCTATGATTGATCTTCTATTATATAATGACGTTTAACTTGCACTTACTTGGAAAGACAAGCAATTAGCGTCATCCATTACGATTACCCATAAGTTAAAAACTATGAAACAGACTCCTCGGGTTCAAAACTTTTGAATGCATGAAATTTTTAAAGAAAAATTTATATTTTATCTTTTTCTTTCATTTAGATCGTAACAAGTTTTCATTTATTCTTGAGAGGCTCGGGCCTTTAATGGATTGACTCGTTAGACACCATTATATACAGTAGCATCCAGGCCACGTAATACTTGGCCGATTATTTAAATTGTATTGTTTTAATTGAATTTCTAGGAATAAATAAACCCGATAAATTATAAACAATAGACATAAATTAAATTAGAACAAAATCAAAAAATAAAATTATTTTTAAATCCAAATAGAACAAAATTTCGTTTTCATATATGTCACCTCTTGAGTATAGATCGTATAATGGTTCCAACTTCTATCTTATGTCCCTTATTAGATGTGTTAGAAAAAACTCCATTACTATGTTTCGGTAACGAAATTAGTGTTTCAGTTAATGCATCAATTAATAAAGACCTAACCCTCATTAGCTTGGAAAATATATAGAAATTTAGAGATTAGAATAGTTCAGAGCTACTAACAGTTTTATATGTAAACTCTTAAAGGATATCTTCCTCTATTATAATAGTCGATGAAAAACTGAGACCAACAATATGAATTGATTGTTGCCAAAGTTTAATTACCTTTCCTTCTGAAAGTTCTATAACAAAAAACTAAAAGAAAAATCGGCAATGTGAAACATGAATCCCAATAATGAGCAAGTGACCCCTTTTCCCCACTTAATTAGGTAATGTGTGTGTGTAGAAAGAAAGAGAGGGAGACCGAAAGTCAATATCAGGAACAAGATACCACATCAACATCAAAAGTGAGGTTTGAAGCAAAATTACCTAAGAGCAAGTCTGGCTTTGCAATAAAAAGTACTTGTTTTTCTTTTAGTTTGAATCCAAAATAGGGATGAACTTTATAGGTGAGAAAGAGACTCATGATTAACACTAAGGCCCTGTTGTAACTTAGAATTATTTTCCAGTGCAAATAAATGTTATCAAATGTGCATAAAAGATGGAGAATGAGAAAAATTCCTTATTTAACATAACAAATATTGCTATCAAACGAACCCTTAAAAGAAGAGGAATGGATAACGCGCGTGTAGACATAATGAATAAGAGTCATTTTTTTTTGTGAGAATTCAGAGAGAGGGTTAATTAAGATGAATAAATTTAAGAAGGTGCCATGTGTCACTATGAGGTTTGTAGTATAGATTTAAGACTACAATTTTATAGATTTTCATAGATATGACACAAACTTGCTATACACGATTCAAACTGGTTAACAATGAGTAATACATGACTAGCAACACAAATCCAACTTGAGATGAAATTGACAAAAAACCGATTATAAATGAGTTAAGTATGTGTGATGTCAATTTTGAAATGAATGGATATGACGAGACACAAAACACGTGGTATGATCCATTACTATGTAAACATAATCAAAAGAACACGTGATTAATAATTTTATATGGATCTATAAATCTAGAGCACGTAAATATCTAATTGTACACGTTATTTTTTCTTTAATCATACAAAATGTTATGGATTATATATCTAACTAGGGGCATTCGCGGTATGGTAAAAACTCGTATCGTACCATTTTGTACCGAACATTAGTGAAAATGATTTACATTTTTTACTTACCGAAATCGAAACTACCGAGACCGAAGTTACCAATTTTTTATGGTTGTTTTTGTTTTGATATATTAAAAATTAATTTACCGACTGTACCGTTCCGAAATGAAATACAGAAAATCACAAAATGATATTATCAAAATTACCAAATTGAAAATACCAAATTAAATCAAACAAGAATACCCAATGGCTAAAGTCAAACACAACCACACTTATTTTATAGGTTCTGTGTTTTTCTTTAAGTGGTCAACCTTTTAGTAACCATTGGATAAATACAAGATTTTACATCCCTTGAGGAGATTAAGAATTGTAAGTTTTTATTCTAAATTACAATTATTCACTTTATATATATTTGTATTCATTTGCTTCATTAATTTAAAAATATGATTTTTTTTTGTTTTTGTTGTATGTGTTATTAATAAGTTTGCTAACAAGAAGATTCAACCAAATTGAAATGAACAAGGTATGCAAGGAGTCTCTACTTTTTTTCTAACAAGCATGTATTTTCGATGGAATCTGGTCCGAACATCACTGTCTAAACAAGAGAAAAAAGACATGCTTGTTAAAATTAATTTGGTTTAATATTATCCGTATATTTATGCTTGTTAGAAAGCCAAGTAATAGTAGATCCTTATAGATGGGTGCAAGTTATTAGGCAATTTTAGATTTTGAATGAGTGCAAGTTATTCACTCTATTGTGTACTTTGTTTTGTATTTTTTTATAATTGTTTTTGTGCAAAAGATTTTTTTATATGTTTCGACTAATTTTTATTTTTTTGGCAATATGTTGATATTCATATTTTGTTTTGTAGATGAAGAAGTGGGTAGCGCAAGAAACAAAGAATGTAAAATATTTTCATTTTGGGTTGTTATTTAATATGACGTTCCGGGTTGATATTTATTTGAGTTATTTGGACAATTGTTACCATATGTGAAGTTTATTTTGGAGTTTAATGTTTATATATAGTTATGGAGACGACACAATTATGTAGGTTGTTTTCTGTTTTTCTAAATATGTATATAAAAAGGTTTAGGTAAGTGGTACAAAAAATTACTATTATGTACCGATTCATACCAAATTTATCGTAAAGAGAAATTTATCGAAATCCACCCAATTTGCTAGAAAATAAATTTTACCCCCAAAAAAATGATTTTACCGATGTACCTCATGGTTCGGTTTTGTATTTATGCGCTGGTGTACCAGCTAGTAAAACTGATAATTTTGGTTTGATGATTTCAAAGTTGGTATCATATTGATATGCTCCATTTACCAACCAAACTGATTGAAAACTAGCGCTATATTTAACGTTATGAACGTTGATCAATATGATTATCACATATAATCATTATTGAGAACATAAAATAGTATTATAATCACATACATCTATCATATCACAACTGAAAAGATTAGCGGAGCAGTCGACCTTAACGACATTTAATCCGGATGATCTTCAGACTACAGCTTCATCTTATTTTTTTTGGCAAAACCGTGTTTCAGTTTCAGCTCATTCCAAAGGTTAGATCTTCCTTTACGGTCAAAAGACTATTTGAAATTAACTTTCATTGAGAATTTAGATTTCTCTCCCTCATCCTATATTTTTATTATGTTGCTTTTAGTCTGTCAAAATGATGAAAAATCAGTTACTTATTTAGCGGAAGGACATAGCCCAAATCTTCAACAATTACTTAATCTTAACCATTCAACAAGGTAGATACCCAAGAGTCATATTGACTATTGGTATTTGGAGTAATGTTCCATTAATCAAAGTGAATCTTAGTATTAATATAATTATGAAGCACATTATGTAGAATTATTATTTAACATTATTCTAACATTCTCCCATTTGGCCCATAATTATCATAAGACACCCAATAATCTTTTAGTAATGGTTTTTCATAAACATCTTAATAAAATAAACCATTAATGCGAGTGATAACGCTCACATACTAATTCAAGAGAGTGATATCTTCCATATACCGTAACATTAACAACCCATCCAACAAGGTCTATAAATTTGTTTATTCAATTAATGGTCTAATAATGTCTTATATAAAAGACTATTTTTGTCACATTCATTAATCCACATGCATGTAAACTTATATTGCATAAGAAATAATAATGTTCACAATATACTTTAATTGATATCAAATATAGTGTCAAAAATTAAGCACCAAACAATCCACAACATATATACCTAATTGGCTACACGCAAGACCCATTTATTAAGCATGCTTCATAAATATTCTTTGGTGTTAGCCAATTTATTAACACTTGTACTAATGTGTTCAATAAACACTTATTGTTTCTGAACTTCTTCACACACACACACACACACACACACACACACACACACACACACACACACACACACACACACACACACATCCTAATGTGCCTAGGGTCTGAAACATACATATCAGTTTTTCATAACAAAGATTGCAATGATATTATCATAATATTTCAATTACTTGGTAAAAGTTTCAACAACTCTAAGTCTTGAAATAAAATTTCGGAGTCATAATCCATAAATTGTAGCCTTAAAGCATGCTACATATAATTTGTAATTGTTTCACTCTTTCATAATATTGGGCAGTAGGTCAAAACGATCCTACTTTATCGAGAGATAAAAATTATCATATATGTGAGAATATAACATTTTAGGCATCTTATTACTTCAAACTCTTAAAATATTTTATTTCTATAATCTATCATTCATGACTAAGAGAAATTCAAGAAATATATAAATTTACTCCCACTGATTCCACGCTATATATATACTAATCAAAATATATAAAGTATTCTTAAAATACCATTGATGGGAAACTGAAATAAGTAACTTACATGTACTGTTCTCACTACACCAAAACGGGCGAATGGTCATTACAAAAATTCCTGACCAAGACTGTGGGTCACGGACTGGGCCGTGACCATTTCGGGCTCGACCAATTTTGTGGGTCGCAACCCAAGTCCATGACCAAAAAATGGTCACAACCCGCAGGGTTCACGACAGATGGTCGCGGACTTGGGCCGTGACCCATACCGTGATGGGAAAAAAAATGGTCACGGACTTAGTCCGTGACCCACAATCGTGACAAAATTGATCGCGTCCAAAGTCCGTGACCCACATCTCGACGAAAAAAAAAGGAAAAAAATGGTCGTTGCCCAAGTCCGTGGCCCACGACCGTGATAAAATTGGCCGTGGGCAAAGTCCGTGACCCACACCACGATGAAAAAATGGCAAATTGTCGCGACCCAAGTCCGTGGCCCACAAACGTGACAGAAATGGTCGCGGCCAAAGTTCGTGACCCACACCGCGACCAAAAAAAAGGAAAAAAATGACCGCGGACTTTGGCCGCGACCATTTTTCGTCATGGTTGGGGTCATGGACTGTGGCCGCAACCATTTTTATGCGCGATGGAAAAAATAAAAATGGTCATGGACAAAGTCCATGACCATATTTAACTATAATTTGAAAAAAAATGTCATTTTTTGGTTCAATCCTAAGATTGGGGGTCCTGTGACTGCACGATCGGTTTCTACGTGTAACATTGGACGCGTGCGAGGTGTTATAAATATTTATTATTGTTAAAACAATAAAACAATCACAAATTGCGAATTGGAAATGTTGTTAATAAACTAATATATATACAAACTTAAAAATATTACACGTCTCAATAATTCACAGACCAAAAAAAATTGGACATTTTTTCCTCTATGTTCTTGACATTCCAAACCCTGTAAATATAAAACCTGCTTATTATAAAGCTCGCAGGACCATAAAATATAACCATCAAATTATAAAAGCCCGCACGACTATAACACAAAAAACATAATCCTAAACGTCCACAACATTATATAAACAATTTTCATGTTGTAAACCATTGCCTCCTTCATTTGTTCCACGTGTAAAAAAGCAAACGATACAATGTTATCCTGCAAGTGATATGATACAAAAAAAATGATATTAGTAACCAAGTAGTTGTAAAAAAAATTATTCAAGATGAAAAATTACATATATGAGTTATAATTATCAACATATCAATTCCTACGAGTTACATTTGTCCCGTGCGAAGTGTCGATGTCACTCACGAGGCAGTTTCGGGATTTCCCCCTCTAACGCCATGTTTTTAAGCCTAAGTTTAGACATTTTCAAATTATAGTCATATTATCAAACTGGCAGTCCCGTTATCGTATGGAGACCCATGATCGTACGGTCAGTTCCTACGTGTTACATTGGTCCCGTGCGAGGTGTTGGTGCCACTCACGGGGCCGTTGGGGGTTGTGTCGGGTTTTTTGCCTTCTAACGCCATGTTTTTAAGCCTAAGTCTAGAAATTTGCAAATTATCGTCGTATTCTCAAACTGGGAGTCCCGTGATCACCCGATAAGTTCCTACGAGTTACATTGATCCCGTGCGAGGTGTTGCTGCCACTCAGGGGTCCGTTTGGGTGCTGTTTCGAGTTTTTACCCACTAACGCCATGTTTTTATGCCTAAGTCTAGAAATATAAAAATTATTATCGTTTTCTCAAATCGGGACTCCCGTGATCGCATGGTCAGTTCCTACGAGTTACAATGGTCTTGTACGACGTGTTGGTGCCACTCATGGGGCCGTTCGGGGGCTATTTCAAGTTTTCACCTTTTAACGCCATGTTTTTAATCCTAAATCTTGATATTTTTAAATTATCGTTGTATTCTCAAATTGGGAGTCCCGTGATTGCGCGGTCAGTTCTTATGAGTTACATTGGTCCCGTGTGAGGTGTTGGTGCCACTCACAGGGCCGTTTGGGGGCTATTTAGGGTTTTCGTCCACTAACACCATGTTTATAAGCCTAAGTCCATATATTTTTAAATTACCGTTGCATTCTCAAATCGGGAGTCACGTAATCTCGCGGTCAGTTCCTATGAGTTACATTAGTCTCGTGCGAGGTGTTGGTACCCCACACCGGTCCATTCGGGGGCTGTTTCGAGTTTTCGCCCTCTATTGCCATGTTTTTAAGCCTAAGTCTAGATATTTTTAAATTATCATCGTATTCTTAAACCGAGAGTCCCGTGATCGTGTGGTCAGTTCCTATGAGTTACATTAGTCTTGTGTGAGGTGTTGGTGCCACTCATGGGGCCGTTTGTATGTTGTTTAGGGTTTTCGCCCACTAAAGCCATGTTTATAAGCTTAAGACCTGATATTTTCAAATTATCATCGTATTCTCAAACTCGGAATCCCGTGATCACGTGGGAAATTACTATGAGTTACATTGGTCCCATGCGAGGTGTTGGTTCCTCTCACGAAGCAGTTCGGGGGTTATTTTGGGGTTTCACCCTCTAAATCTAGATATTTTCAAATTATCGTAGTATTCTCAAACTGGGAGTCCCGTTTGAGAAGAAAAGTATTCGATATTGAAAAGAAAAAGACAATGCACAACTTAAAATAGTTAAAAGTATAAACTTACAACTTGCACGTGCTCCCAATAGATTGCGTGGATGTCATTAAAGTCGATTCTAACCCATCTCTCATATTGCATTTCTATCTTTCTTGAAACCTCAATTGAGATATCAAATTGACTCAAAGTTGAGCCTTCTCACACTCTTACATGTATATTGATGGCCACCCATCATCCAAGTCAAGCCTTCTCGCACTCTTACATACATAGTAGCGACCACTCATTAACCCAAGTATGGAGTCATAGATAAGCACCCTTGTGTACTTGCACTGGTTTAAGTGGCATTTCTACACCTCTGACTGATATCATTTTCCTACCAAAGCACCTATCTACGTTTTAAGTGATTCTGAACCTAAGGTTTATAAACCACCTCTAAAACAAACTAAAAAATAATGAATTAATATAAACAACGATAATAAGTATAGAATTTAAGAAGCATAGAGAACAAGTGGGGTGACTAACACCATCTCCACTCTTAATCTAGTTCCCCAACCCACACAACAATAATCTATGGACCAACCACAAATCTAAACCTGACTTAGGATTAGACCAAAAGATCTACCGCAAACCATTTATTTGTATTTATATAAAACAAACTAGCGACTCTGAACACCGAAAACCCTTTGCATAAAACACACTTAGGCCTAGGCTTCAAACTAAGGGTGTGCACCAAAAACAAGATATAGCATTAGATATCTTCTAGGGTTAAAATAATCATACCTCGGGGCAAAGTGGCGAATCGGAAATAATCATTCTCAGGTATCCACCATGCAAGTCCCCATAAGTGCACATCACCGCTTGGGGCCCTCAACGCTATAGTGGTGACTCAACTAGGGTTAAATAAATAGAATCAAATTATCCTTATGTTTCCTTCCTAATATGATTATATATCGCTCTCCTCCATGACTAATTTACTTTAATTTAAGAACTGTTTAGTAGCCATAGTTTTAGAGTCGCTCAAAACATAGATACATGCTTAGGTACCCATGTACAACATTGTACATTTTTTCAAATGTGTAGGTATGAACAAAGGACCTTGCAATAAAATAAACATCAAAGTATGTAAAATTTAAGAATACTTATTTGCATCACGCACAACATAATATTCATTTTCATAATTTTTAAACCCAATACACTCGAGGCCAAAGTCGGTTAGCCCAAAGTCTAGTCATCGATGACTATCCTCACTTTTTTGCTCCACTTATCTGGTATATGGGGTATGTTCTCTCCCAATCCTAAAGTCTCGATAACAAGGAACGTTTGAAGTATGTTCAATACCGGGTTATATTGAATAGTCTTTCATTGCTATTCAGTACTAGGGTTGTTGCACACATACCTTAAAGGTTGTTTAGTCCACCCAACGAAGTATATAATTATCTATGGCAATGGCAAGCGATTCATCGATCACCGAGTCACATCGCCTTTTTTACATATAGAAAAAGCTCTAGGAACACATCCTATTATACAAAAAAGAACAGATAGTCATGGCCATTCACTTTGACAATTTTTTTTAAATTTTGTTAGACGACTAGAGGCTGGTCCAAAATACCTCAAATTCTAGGTTGAGTGTCTTTCTATTTTTTTTGGAAGATAAGCAATGTGAATTCGCAAATTATCGCTAAAATAGAATTACCTTATGTTGGAGTCCCCAACCGGCATTTTATTTTGAGAAACTTGTAGACCACGATTTATTAATTCCTCGCTCCTCGCATAAAAATAAGATCTCACCCATGTTTACTCAAATCTAAAGGGACTCTATTGCGTTCTTCCCCTTAGAAGACGCTACAAAAAATATACGAAAAAGAAAAATACCTTCCACATGTGGTAAATACAGATAAAATAATTTTATTAAAAATATCCATGCATCTGTGAGTCTTTATACCCTATACATTGTCCTTCTACCAGTCCTTTTGTCAATAATGGACTAAAAGAAAACGCCCCAACTTTTCTACAGTTATGATTATGAACAAAGAGATCACACTAAGTTTTTACCATGGAAAATCAAATTCATGGTCCATGCGGATGTCTAGTGTTCATCAGTGAGCTTCCCACCCACGATTGTGTATACTGAATAAGACTAGGCTCCACCCATGATGGATTATATTTGAAGATAACTTCAAATCATCATCGCCTCATAGAATACATGTAGTCCAAAATTTGGGCAATGGGATATGCACAAGTCCCCATATAAGAGGCCACTGATAGGATCAGAACATGATAGAATGTACTTCTTCCCCATACTCAACAGTAGCATACTGCCTACAGCGATTGTCGAGGAAATACCAAATAATCCCTAGGATCTACATGCACCACTCCCAGCATCATCGCTCACTTCCAACACCATCTGCCCCTCAATTCCAAGTACCATTTTCCTCACATGGATACTATGATCCCCACTATAAGTACACTGAGTACCTATACACCACATTTTAATTCACCTCGCGAGCCAAATATGTATCTCCTCCACTTGTTGAAGAGGTTTTTCCCCCATCTCCAAACCAGGAGATAATTCAGGTCCAATATGAACTATGTCTCCTTTAAAAGCCATCAGTAAGATGCAAACCACAAATGATCTTACTAATATCAAGGATATGGGTCTCTATCATGAATCCCAGTTGTTGAAAAAATTCAAAATGCTAGTATTCAAAACATACAAAGGATCATGCTCCTCATTCTCCCACTTATCTAATTAACACGTTCACATGCAGGTTCGAGATGTAAGCTTAGGAGTTGTAGAGAAGATGTTCTCCTCCACTCTATTCGGAGGATACCTTACTTGGTATGGGTTTGAAACGTGAAGGAATTAGTAAAACATATAACGATGTATGTTGTTCTTTCAATAAAAAGTATGAATATAATGAATAGCTTGGCGTCATACATTAAAACATGGAAATGTTGAAGCAAGGGAAATGATAGATAATTGAAACTTTTGTCACTCATTGGCAAGAGAAAGCAGTCAGATGGTCAACCTACCCTCGGAAAATGATCAAATAGAGATCATAATCATGAACCTCGGGAAGGAATTACAAAATGAACCCGGGCTCACCTGGATCCCAGATTTCAATGATCTCAACCAAATAGGGTGCACGATCGAGGAAAGTTCATTTCTAAAGCTTCCAAATATACTGAGGAATCTCACTGAGCTTAAAATTAATTTTTTTCCCGTAAGAACTTGCCTGGAGCTTCCACTTCTTGCATAACCACTCTCATGGTCAACTCATAGCTAGACTCATGTCTAGTTTCCATTACTTCCCAAACTATGGTATCTAAAACTATGCCCTTCCAACCACGATCCCCTCCTAAAAACTATCAACTTGTAAATCTTCTCAAAGAGTTTAGAGCCAAACCAACACTACACCAAAGTACTAATTTTTGACTGCCTTTTTGTGAGTGATAATGAGGGTTTCAAACTTACACTCCTTGGAGAAATCACAAAATTATTTTTAACTTCGATTAGGAAAGATAAAATCCCTAGGTAATTCAAAATTTAAGTCTATTGGTTATCATTATTAATGAAAATCACAAATCTTGTCATATAATTAAATTGTGACTTTTATAAGCAGTCATAAATTTATAACGAATAAAAGTGGTCATAAATTTATCGATAAACTTAAGTTATGACTCTTATGAGTAGTCACAAAATTTTAACTGCTATGAGTATTCACAAATTTTGGCCTAAGACTTAACTTGTGACTTTTATTAGTAGACACGAATTTGTAATTGCTCGTAACAGTTACCAAATTTGGCCAAAGACTTAATTTATGACTGGTAGTAGGGGTCGTAAATTTGTAACTTCTCATAGTAGTCATAAATTTTGGCATAAAACTTAGTTTTTGAGTGCTATTAGGGGTTATAAAATTTTAACCTAGGTTTAATTTCCCTCTTCTTTCTCCTCTATCCTCTTCAATCTCATGATTCCCCTCTCTCTCGACCAGAAAGCTTCCTCTCTCTCTCTCTTGGCTGAACATCCTCTCTCTCTTTGAAGGTTTTGGACCAAAAATTACCTCTCTCTCTTGTCTAAACATTTTGTCAATTAGGCTTTTTCTAAGGTCCACACTTGTTTGTTTTTAAGTGATAATTTCCCATGCCATTTCTAAATTCTTATTTTAATTTATCACTGGTGAAAAATTCTTATTGGAGCTCACATGTATATATCTCTTTTCTTCATATCTTTTCATTATTGAACAATTTTGTATAATAGATCTAGTTGGCTTCAATTTGAATGTGCCGTAAATTTTGTTAATTTGATAACATGGAACATACCCACATGGATTTATTTGTTAATTCCCGTATCTTTATTTTATCATGTGTTTATTGATGTGGTTATGTGCATTTTAATGGTACTAAATGATTCAATGCTTCTTATATTTTATTATATGAAGATTTAATTTAACTCATCATGGATGGTTTCAAGCAATGGATCCAAAACAGTCGAAAACTAGCCTATCTATGGATGAAAATAAATAACATATTTAATATGTTTCAACTAAATATCCATAATATATTCCAGATAAACACCCATAACATACATTACATTTATTTCGTATGTTACTCTGACTTTTGATTTAAGAATCAATCCATCTATGAATTGTTAGGGTATTTGGGCGTATTATATCATAGCTTTCATTCATAAAAGTTGTTAGAATTTTCCAGTACAGACACAATCTCCACCAAGCTTTTCCTTTATCTGTTGACTCGAAGTAATGTCCATCCACATGCTAGCCCATTTTGTTTTATGTATGCTATATGTTTGTTTGTTCAATTAATTATTAAATCCTTATTTGGTTATATTGTATACATAATAAAAAGCTAGTATATTATGTAATTGTGTCTATTTTGACTACAATATGATAATGAATGTATAAATGAATCATTAATTTTTGTTGTCATATTTTTCCTTCAATCAAACAAAGTCATGTAGGTTTCTCTAGATCGATCTATTTCTAGTGAGATTATACTAGGTCTTCACAAGGTTTCCAAGGCCGGCATACTTTTCTGTGTACTGTGTTGTAAATAATAATTGTTTTTCTGTTCTTTGTATTGATGGATCTTCCTTTCACTTTTGTATATTTCTTTATTCAGCTTCTAAGGGGGGATTTTGGGCTCGTTTTACTAATTTTCCAAAAGACGAGGCTCAAAGATAACGCTGAAAATCTTATTTGTAATGAATTTGACCAATAATGCTCAGTATATATTGTCCATATTGCAAATATAAGAAAAATTTTGAACTCTTAATACCATTGATTTCTGCATGACTGTCTAGATTAGCCTAGTCCTTTTCATCTGCATGGGAAAATACTATTTGTTTCTAGAACTTATCCTTTTAGATTCATCATAGTTTTTTCCCTAAATCACTTTCTACCTCAGTTGAACATGTTGTTGGATGATAGTGTTTTTGGTTTCCTCTCTTTTTCTATATTCAAGATTGTTTATATTTCTTTTATGTACAAAGTTCTCTATTTGCAACCCTGAGCACCTTACGGTGAGTGCGAACAACTGATGGTTTAGCATTTGGGTAGCTAAAAATTGTGTAAATTCTCAATTTAGATATTTCAATAAATCAACTCATATAGTTAGGGAAAGTATATAGTTGATTGGGTTGGAACCCCTTTCACTAGATTGCATAAAATGCATTGTTATATCGAAGTTTCATGTTCTTGTTTGATATGTCCACTTTGTAAACCACTGGTGAGGGCCTATTCAACCCCATATAAGATCTAATAAAATTATTAGGGGTGTCTTCCCTCTTTCTTAAAAAAATTATATTCAAACCTTGCTTTGTTCATATTGATGTACTTGTATCTTTTGACGTGTCCATATCCCATATTCGTGGTTCTTTGCACCTTTTAATGGGGAGATGGATTTTTCTTCGTAAAAAATTATAAGTTAAATTCTCTCTGCTTTATAGTCTATGTAGTATCACATTACCTAGTGCATGCATAATGTGTATTATAATCTATACTTATTCTTGCCATGGTCAAATTCCAATAATATGGTAGTATTTCTATATTTTTATTCCATCGCATCGTTTTAGATGCCATATTACAAGGGTATGAACTTATTAAATATATTTCCTCACACTTTTCGTTCACATATTTTATCTTTAGTTGAGCATGGCTTACTGGTAAGTGGACACATCATACACCCCTCCCCCTTCGATTCGCCAATGGTTCTATTGCTAGTATGCACTCAGATTGATCGTTCAATTCTATTGTTGGGATTATATTGGTGACATCTAGGTAGATATTAACTGGACCAGGCGCAAATCGTTATACCTTATCTAAAGGTTTTTATTGGTATCTGATTAGATTTTATTTTGTTACAGTTGATATGAAAAAAAATGGTCTAATAATAATAAGTGAGTGTAACCTATGTTTAAACTATATATGTTGTTAATGTTACACATGAATTGCAGCTCTGGTTAAACTCTATTAATCCACCTAGGATATTCCTTTTCTTGAAATACTCTAAATTTTTTAATCATTGATTTACTTCTATGAACAAGCCCAATAGAGGACTGGGGACTCATCTCTTCGATGATAAATCTTTTTTTAAAGAGATTTATACTGTGCAAGAACCCGCACTAGAATAGGAAAATCCAAACATTCCTTCTTTTCAGAATTCCAGTGTTTGGTCAAGGGTGTTGGATGTTCAAGACGTAAGTTTCATTCTTTCAATTTTTCCTTTTCTTTTCTTTGAGATATTGTCCTATGATAAGGTTTATAATATTTCATGCCATATTAACTTGACATATAATTCGGGATAAAATGAATGAGACAATTATGTAATGGTAGAAATTTTGTTAATTATTTGTTTATGTATGACGTGTTTGAGCGTGAATTCAGATTGCTAGTGTAATGTGCATCCTTATTGATTGTGTCATGTGTATAAAAATGTAAAACTTTTCCTTAAAATGTTTACTTCAAATTGGGATAATTTGGGAGGAGAGTGAATGACATAAGGTAGTGTTATTGAAGAATTTGTGACCCGCGTGAACAATTGTGGGCCATCCCTTAATGTGGAAACTCAGTTATAAATTATAAGGTATCTTGACTATGGGCTAAAGTTTGCTCCAAGTTTTGATTAGCGATGGAAATTGTTTCCATAGAAAACAAATTTTTTTTTTTATTGATTTGATATGGTTGTAAAACCATTTTTAAGAACACCCATAAAATTAATCAAGAAACATTAATTTGATTAAATTTTCACACACAAATGTTCTTATTAAAAGGATCTTGGATCTTCATGATTATCACATTTAAATGTTATGCCGAACATCAATGGTGTTAAAATAACATACCTCAATTATTTTCATAACTAGAAATATTGACAAAGCAGTTAACCATGACGATGCCTGAACGAGCTGAATTTTGGAACACGGCTTCATCTTGTATGTAGCAAGAACATACTCCAATTTCAACGCATTCCAATGGTTTGATATCCCAGTATGGCCAAAACACTATTTTAAAATTTACTCACCTTGAGAACTTAGATTTCTCTCCCTTTCCTATAATTTCATTACATTGTCATTTTAGAGTGTGTGAATGATGGAAATCAGTCACTTATTTAAAGGCAGGGACATGACCTAAATCTTCAACAATCACTTAATATCAACCATCCATCAAGGTAGATGGCTAAGAGTCATTTTGACTCTTGGTATTTGGAGTACCCTTTCATTAACCAAAGTGACATATAATTATGGAACACATAATGGAGAATTATATCAAATAATTCTAACAGTCTCCCACTTGATCCATAATTATCATAAAGTGTGCAATAATCCTTGAGTCATCCTTAAATGGTTTTCCATAAAGACCTTCATCAAACAACTCATTAATGTGAGTCATGGCGCTCACATACTAATTCAAGAGCATGATCGCTTTCATTTACCACAACATTAACAACTCATCCAATAAGGTCTATAAATAGGGTTATTCCATAATAGTCCAATAATGTCTTTGTAAAATACTATTTATGTCACATTATTTCATTCACATGCATGTGTACAATAACGACAGAAATAAATGATTCTGAAATTCTGTATGGTATCATATGGTAGTGTCAAAATAAGCACTAAAAAATCCACCACATCAAGATTCTAATGGCGATACTTTAAGACTCGTATCTTAAGCATGCTTCATTATTGTCTTTCGTGATAGCCCAATCATGTGGATTTTCCATGCCAACACTTGTACAAATGTGATAAATGATACTTGTTTCAAAACTTCTTCTTTAAAAGGTATTTGCATTCAATGTGATTAGTTACTCACATAATACCTAATGTATCTTAATAAAGAAGATTGCAACAATAGTATCATAATATTTCGGTGGCTTAGCAATATTGTCGACAACTCCAAGTCTCAAAATTTAAGTTACGTTGCTATAAGCAATAAACTGTAGCTTCAAAACATGCTACAGATTCAAATTTCCATAATAGTCAATGGATTGCGTTTAACTCCATCATTATATTAGTCGTTAAACCAAAATAAACATAAGTAGATAAGAGTGAACTTTATACTTTCCATAAAACTAGGAAATCTGAGTTGTAATAATTGATCGTCCAAAAAATGAACAATCAACTTTAATGCGAGAATATAATCTTTCAGTATCTCATAAATTCATCCATTACACATTAAAAGATTCATGTAACATTTTGTTTCTATGCTTTATAATAAATTGAATATATAAACTTACTGTAATACCCCGTATTTTTATGCAATATTAATTTGGTGATTTATTAAATTTAATGTGAATTAATTATTTAATATAAATCCAGAAATTAATTATGTTATAATTATTAACGTGATGAGAGTTAGTAATTATGAGAAAATTTGTTGAATATTACTAATGAGCAAAGTAATATGTAATAGTGGGTATATCAAATGTCACGAGTGAATAAAATGATAATTTTGGAAATTGAGTCGGGACGCCCCCGTGTCGCGTCAGGACTAAATATTAATAAATAAAAGTGAATATTTTATAAGTTGCTCGTATGGTCATTTTGAGTGCGCCAACGCGTCCGTAAGGGTCGAGATAGTCAGAAAAGTGTACCTGGGGGTTTAGTTTGGGTCTCGAGACGTTTTTAGGCCTAATTAGTACCCTAGGAGGGCATTTTGGACATTTCACATTTTTGGGTAATTAAAACAACGAAATTTTAAGGGTTATATCAGATGTCTAAGGATTCCTTCTAGGGTTAGAACAACCAAAGACAAGTGACAGTCATAGGCGAGGAAATGAGAGAGCTCCCAAGGCAATCCAAGGCTCAAAACCCATCCGTTTGCACCGCCACCACCACCAACGCGTAGATCGTGCGACGGGGAACGTAACCACACCAAAATCATCCACAAATCAGAACGTCGAAAATCCCAGGCAAGTGTTTATCTTGCTTATTTCGTTGATGCATCACTCATATTAGTTTAGGAATGATTAAGATGAGTTGTATGGAAGAAAAACCCAATTTTGAGATAGGAAATTGCATGTAGTGATGAATTAAATGATATTCTAGAAACCCTTTGTCATGTAGAGGATTAAACCACGAAATTATGATGTTTTATAAGAAGGAAATTCGGGAAAAGATTGATTAGAACCATATTTAAGAAATCCTAGGGTTCTTGAGATTTTTATGAAGTTTTTGCCTATAAATCCATGATTAGTGACGGAAATTTACATGCTTCACGTAGGGAATACATAATATGATATTAGGATGTTAGTAGTACAAATTTTTAGGCGTTTGGGAATACAAAATCTGAATTTGGATGAAGTTATGTGTTAGAACCCGTAGCTGCATAACTGCAGAATTCGCCATACCTGCTTGAAAGATCGATCCAGCCAAGTGCTTCGATCGATCGAGCCAAGAGCTTCGATCGATTGAAGGTTCGATCGATCGAGCCCCTAACCTCGATCGATCGACCCCTCCTGGCAGACTTAAGTTCCCCCTTTTAAAATTGTTGAATTGATTCAAAATGAAGAAAACTCCTTAGACATCCTTGTTAAAATAATATGGGAGATAATGATGACCAGTAGGATTCATTAATGAATAAGAGTCCTTTAATGTAACGCGAAATCTATATTTTTTGGACATTTTACATAAGGGAGAATGTAAGTATATATTAAAGGGGAGAGACACGTAAGAGAGTTACGTTGGAACATAAATGAATACCTACTGAATTGTACAGTTGGAAGGATAGAGTCCATGAAGGTCGCGTATTAAATTGGAAAATCCTTCGAATTAAAGTTAGGGACAAATCGTTATACGGGTTAATAAATGATGGAAAGATAAGGATAAATGTTGTGATTATGGGTTATGGCATGAACCTAAATTGATATGATAAAAGTGGTATATTTATATGATTGTGTATGCATATATTATATACATGTGAAAATCATGCCCGCGCTACTTGCTATCCCTGAGGTTACCGCGCTGGGACGATCTTATCTCGATGTGCCTTATGGGGGATATTGACTCGTACCCTAGAAGATAGATATCCTTGGTACAGGTTATCGAATCGATAGTTCAGACGGTCCTAAGAGACGTGAGGGTATGTATTGACCTCTTAGAGACTTGGAATCTATGCTTCGCCTCAATATTGTTTGTGTATGTGTTAATACAGTTCGAGAGTGATTCCGAACTTGTATTTCCCTTAGTGTGAGTGATACGGGTATTGGATAGTAGAGTATCTCCGCACCATAGTTTTTATGTGGGGTTCTGTTAGAATATATATATTACTCGAGTATTTAATATATATAAGAAATTCTGAAATTTTGAAACTACCTACTGTGTTATGGTAAGTAAGACAAGTATAATATCTCAAATTGTAAATACTTGTTTTGAAAAGTATATTATGACACTGAGGAACTTTATTAATAAATAAAGTTATAATGAGAGCTCCCCTATTAAATGAAATTCTCATTTTAAACAATTATATTGTTCGGTTTTAAAATCTTACGAGTAACCTAAGATAAGTTAAACCATTGGGACGTTAGAGCAGTATAAGATAAGTTAATCTGTTGGGAAGGTTAGTACGATAGGCGTGCATATTAGAAGAGAGGTGAGATTTTCTCAAGAGAGTGTCGCACTAATATGTTGTTGTATTGGCCTGTAAACAATTTAAATACTTGCTAAACGAATTTTTAAATCATATACACTATCGGGCTCTGACCCGTTTCTATTTCTATTTCTCTCTTGTATATATATATATATATATATATATATATATATATATATATTACAGGTGCCCAGCCATAGGGGCGTCTTGCATAGGATCCTTTGAAAGGAACGTACTGCAGCTTAGGTGGGAGTTGCAGGCCACTTGCTTAGACGACTTCATTTACCTGATTCCTCTCCTTGTATCTTCATTTAGTGGGGCATGTGTCACCCTTTCCATTTTTAGCTATTTTATTTGGACATTGTGATTTAGTTATTGTAGTATTGACACTTTGGGACTTATGATGGTTTGGATGCTTTACTTTAAATTTTAAATGTTGGGATTCAATTGTCGAATGTTTAAATTATTTTGGATTATATATTCTTGAATTATTGTGATGTGATTCGTTATATATTAAATTGTTGTAAATAATTAAATCTTGTTTTGAAAATAAAATTTGAAAGGTAATGTTAAAAAATGGTTTTGACACTTAGCTTAATTAAATAGGGTGTTAAATTGGTAAAGTTATTTTTACGACAGTGATGCTAAGAATTAACCAACTGTTCACCTTGATTTTAATTTAATAAAGGAGTGATCGCCCGGTATTTAATTAGGCGGGGTGTCACAGGTGGTATCAGAGCATCAGGTTCTAGTGTCCTTAGGATCTGTACGGCTTATTTCTCTTTCAGCTTAACGTTTTTGCTATAGAGCCCTATTTTAGGATTATTGTATTCTTGCTTTTACATTTACGTCTTCAACTATTTGAGATTTGATAATAAATGTAGACTAATAAACTTCTTCATGTTTTGGATGCCTCCGAGACGTGCACCAAAGGATAGGCGTGCCCAGGCCGAGCAGCCAGCAGCTCCGGAACAGGGTACTATGAATACTAATGAGGTAGCCGCCATTGTTTCTCAGGCGGTGAATGCCGCGCTAGCGATGGTTCAGCAGGCTCCACCCCAGATTCAGGCAGTGGCGCCAGTACCTACACAACTTCCATCTGCATGGGAGAGAGTTAGGGATGCCTTTCAGAAGGCGCATCCCCCTAAGTTTTCTGGTAGTTCAGATATCATCACAGTCAGCCAATGGAAGAAAGACATTCAGCGGCATCTTCGTATGTATGAGTGCACCGACGTGCAGAAACAGTTGTTGGCTTCCTTTAAGCTGGTGGGAGCCACTTTTCAGTGGTGGGAGTCCACTACCACCTTGGAGGAGAGGGACACGATCCCGATTCAGTCATTTTGGGAGCGGTTTGACCGCAAGTACTTTCCACCCACCGTGAAGACTGAGATGAGGCGGAAACTACTGAACTTGAAACAGGAGAATTCTACCGTTGCTGAGTATGAGGAGGAGTTCACGAGGCTTCTCACCATAGTGACAGATGAGGCACCTACTGAGGGTAAGAAGATAATGTTATTTGTGGACGGGTTAGCTTGGAGGATCCGTCAGCACCTTATAGGGAATCTGTCTCTGAGTACTTTCACTGATATAGTCAATGTTGCATTACTACATTGCCAAGATCACCGCTTCCATCTGCAGGGAAGCAAGAGAGCAGGAGAGTCCAGCCAGCAGGGCAGGACCGGGGGTAGTAGTGCTAGTGGGGCACCATCTCTAGGCCAGACTCATCAGCACGATCAGAGTTCCCATCAGGGGGACCCTGCTAAGCGATTCCGTTCAGGTGATTCCAGACAGGGATTTGGGGGTTATAGGCAGGGCCAGTATTGCCAGGCTAATCAGCAGGGCCAACAAGGCCAACACCGACAGCAACAGGGTCAGCAGCAGGGCCAACAGCGTGCTCATCAGGGCCAATATGGCCAGTGGCGGGGAGGTAACGGCCAGCAGGGTCAGAGGGGAGGTAACTTCAGAGGCCGATGTTTTGGGTGCGGTAAACATGGCCATAGGCGCCAGGTTTGTCCAGAGGGAGAGAGGGCCCCACAGCACCAGGGAGCCCGTAATGAGCCACAGAGGCCACTTTTTCCACCTGCCCTCCCAGCTCCAGCCCAGGTGCCAGCCTTACCAGTCGTTCCAGTAGCTCCAGTGCAGCAGGGGCAGTTACAGTATGGACGTGTCTATAACGTCCACCAGGCAGCAGCTCCACAGGCACCACCCACGATTGAGGGTATGTTTCCTATCCATGGTACTATGGGTCGAGTTTTGTTTGATACTAGGGTGACGCATTGTTTTATAGCTGCACATTTTGCGAAGGCCTTAGGGTTGTTAGCCACAACAGAGAGCACAGTGACGTGTGTAGACTCACCACTGGGGAGCGGGTCGCTTATTTTCTTTATATGCCGGGGAATGGGGGTAGAGATTGGTAGCTTGGTATTACCTGCAGACATTTAAGTCTTAGACATGCATGAGCATGATGTTATTATTAGTATGGATTGGCTCGCAGCTTACAGAGCCATGATTGATTGTTTCGGTGGGAGTATTGTCTTTGCCATTCCGGGGCAAGAGATGTTTGTAGTGGCGATGCCTCGCCCAGAGGGAGGTTCGACCGCTCATTTGTATTACATAGAGGAGGATACCTCTAAGGAGGTTGTGATTCCCTTAGACTCGATCCCAGTTGTTCGTGAGTATTTCGATGTATTCCAGGAGATACCAGGCCTACCCCCAGTCGAGAGATAGACTTTGTCATTGATTTATTACCGGATACTAGACCGATAGCACGCGCTCCATACCGTATGGCTCCGGCAGAGATGCGAGAGTTGCGAGATCAGATAGAGCAGCTGTTAGGTCAGGGCTTCATTCGTAGGAGTACCTCACCTTGGGGCGCTCCAGTTCTATTTGTGAAAAAGAGAGATGGTCCACTGAGGTTATGTGTGGACTACCGGGAGTTTAACAAGGTCACGATACGGAATAAGTACCCGTTGCCTCGAATCGATGATCTGTTCGACCAGCTGAGGGGAGCAACTTTTTTTTCGAAGATAGATCTCAGGTCGGGGTACCATCAGCAACGTATTAGGGAGCATGATGTTTCAAAGACTGCTTTCTTGATGAGATATAGGTCATATGAGTTCAGGGTGATGCCATTTGGCCTCACAAATGCTCCAGCCATATTCATGGACTTAATGAACCCAGTGTTCAGAGAGTTCTTGGATCAGTTTGTCATCATCTTCATAGATGACATTTTTATATATTCACACTCCGAGGAGGAGCATGCCGAGCACTCGAGATAGGTCCTTCAGACTCTACGAGAGCATCAGTTGTATGCTAAGTACGAAAAGTGCGGATTCTGGTTGCGAGAAGTACAGTTCTTGGGGCGTGTTGTTTCTGAACAGGGGATAGCAGTTGACCCGAGTAAAGTGTCAGCGATGAGGGAGTGGGGACAACCCACGACACCGACGAAAGTGCGTAGTTTCTTGGGGTTAGTCGGATACTACAGGAGATTCATTCGGGGATTCTCCAAAATAGCGGGTCCATTGCCGAATCTGACTCGCAAAGGAGTACCATATGATTGGGGTGATGCTTGTCAGTTGGCTTTTGATGAGCTGAAAGATAAGCTTACTTCAGCACCAGTCCTTGCTTTATCGAAGCCGGGTATGGAGTACTTGGTTTACACCGATGCCTCTTTACAGGGACTTGGGGGAGTACTTCGGCAGGAGGAGAAGGCTATAGCTTTTGCCTCCCGCAAGCTTAAGCCGCATGAGAAGAATTACCCCACCCACGACCTGGAGTTAGCAGCGGTCATTTTTTCATTGAGGATATGGAGGCACTATTTATTGGGGAAGAAATTACGTTTGTTCACAGACCACAAGTCACTGCAGTACCTGTTCACTCAGCGAGAGCTGAATATGCGTCAGCGCAGATGGTTAGAGTTTGTGAAGGACTATCAGTTTGACATACAGTACCATCCGGGGAAGGCCAACGTAGTTGTTGATGCGTTGAGCCGTAGACCGGTAGACGGTGTAGCGGACGTCTGGAAAGCAAAGTGGAAGGAGTTAGGCCACTAGGACGCAGTAGCCCGTTCCTTCATATCTGTTATAACAATCACACCCGAGATTGTTACGAGGGTGATATAGGCACAGACCACAGACCCATTTTTCCAGGAGAAGATTGTACGACTTTTAGCCGAGGGTGTTGAGTCCTATTCTGTTAGTTCTGATTGGGGTTTAAGGTTTAATGGGAGATTAGTGGTTCCAAAAGGAGCATAATTACGTCATGCAGTGATGACCCAATCTCACGGGTCCCGATTTGCGGTGCATCCTGGAGGGGATAAGATGTACCAGGATATGAGGAGGCAATACTGGTGGAGTGGGATGAAGAAGGACATTGCTGAGTTCGTGTCCAAGTATTCTACCTGCCAGCTGGTAAAGGTGGACCATCAGAAACCGTCAGGTTTGCTTCAGCCATTGGAAGTACCCGCGTGGAAGTGGGAGAGTATTTCCATGGATTTTATTACGGGGTTGCCTACATCACAGCGGGGCCACGACTCTATCTGGGGGATTGTAGAACGTTTGACCAAGGTGGCTCATTTTTTGCAGGTGCGGACAGACTATACCACAGGTCAATATGCTCAGTTGTTCATTGCTGAGATTGTCAGATTACATGGGGTGCCCCTGAATATTGTGTCAGATAGAGATAGGATTTTCGTGTCGCGTTTTTGGGAATGCTTTCAGGAGGCTATGGGTACTGAGTTGAGGTTGAGTTCAGCTTATCACCCGCAGATAGATGGATAGACAGAGCGTACTAATCAGATATTGGAGGATATGCTACCCATGTGTGTTCTTGATTTTGGGGGAGGTTGGGAGCCACATCTTCCACTGGTAGAGTTTGCTTATAATAACTCTTATCAGTTCACGATTGGCATGGCTCCATTTGAGGCTTTGTATGGCAGGCCTTGTCGTTCCCCAACTTGTTGGATTGAGGTGGGGGATAACAAGTTGCTAGGACCAGAGGTGATTCAGGAAACCTCCGCGAGGATTGAGATGATCAGGAGTCGCATTCGAGTAGCCCAGGACAGGCAGAAGAGCTACGCCGATGCGAAACGGTTCTTTCGGGAGTTTAATGTGGGGGACCAAGTGCTACTGCGTGTATCTCCTATGAAAGGAGTGATGAGGTTCGGGAAGAAGGGGAAATTTGCCCCGAGGTACGTGGGACCATTTCCCATCATCAAGAGGATTGGGCCGGTAGCATACAGATTGGGACTGCCAGAGCATTTGCATCGCATTCACGATGTATTCCACATCTCGTCGTTGAGACGATATCTTCGGGATGATATGGACCATACTCACATCGCGATAGATGAGATAGACTTACAGCCTGACAGCTCCTACGAGGAGAGACCGGTGGCTATCCTAGACTATAGTGAGAGGAAATTGAGGTCGAAGATAGTTCCACTTGTACGGGTCAAGTGGGAGCATCATAATGTGGAGGAATCCACTTGGGAGCGCGAGGCAGATATGCGCAAGAGATATCCAGAATTACTAGTACCAGGTACGCCTTATTTTTTGAATTTCGGAACGAAATTCCGTTATTAGGGGGAAGTATGTAATACTCCGTATTTTTATGCAATATTAATTTGGGGATTTATTAAATTTAATGTGAATTAATTTTTTAATATAAATCCGAAAATTAATTATGTTATAATTATTAACGTGATGAGAGTTAGTAATTATGGGAAAAAATTTGTTGAATATTACTAATGAGAAAAGTAATATGTAATAGTGGGTATATCAAATTTCACGAGTGAATAAAATGATAATTTTGGAAATTGAGTCGGGACGCCCCCGTGTCGCGTCAGGACTAAATATTGATAAATAAAAGTGAATATTTTATAAGTTGGTCGTATGGTCGTTTTGAGTGCGCCAACGCGTCCGGAAGGGTCGAGATAGTCAGAAAAGTGTACCTGGGGGTTTAGTTTGGGTCTCGGGGCGTTTTTAGGCCCAATTAGTACCCCGGGAGGGCATTTTGGACATTTCACATTTTTGGGTAATTAAAACAACGAAATTTTAAGGGTTATATTAGATGTCTAAGGTTGCCTTCTAGGGTTAGAACAACCAAAGACAAGTGACGGTCATAGGAGAGGAAAGGAGACAGCTCCCAAGGCAATCCAAGGCTCAAAACCCATCCGTTTGCACCGCCACCACCACCAACGCATAGATCGCGCGACGGGGAACGCAACCACACAAAAATCATCCGCAAACCAGAACGTCAAAAATCCCAGGCAAGTGTTTATCTTTCTTATTTTGTTGATGCATCACTCATATTAGTTTAGGAATGATTAGGATGAGTTGTATGGAAGAAAAACCTAATTTTGAGATAGGAAATTGCATGTAGTGATGAATTAAATGATATTCTGGAAACCCTTTGTCATGTAGAGGATTAAACCACAAAATTATGATGTTTTATAAGAAGGAAATTCTGGAAAAGATTGATTAGAACCATGTTTGAGAAATCCTAGGGTTCTTGAGATTTTTATGAAGTTTTTGCCTATAAATCCATGATTAGTGACGGAAATTTACATGCTTCACGTAGGGAATGCATAATATCAAATTAGGATGATAGTAGTACAAATTTTTGGGCGTTTGGGAATACAAAACTTGAATTTGGTTGAAATTATGTGTTAGAACCCGTAACTGCATAACTGCAGAATTCGCCATACCTGCTAGATCGATCGATCAAAGGTTCGATCGATCGAGCCCCTAACCTCGATCGATCGACCCCTCCTGGCAGACTTCAGTTCCCCATTTTAAAATTGTTGAATTGATTCGAAATAAGGAAAACTCCTTAGACATCCTTGTTAAAATAATTTGGGAGATAATGAGGACCAGTAGGATTCATTAATGAATAAGAGACCTTTAATGTAAGGCGAAATCTATATTTTTGGGATATTTTACATAAGGGACAATGTAAGTATATATTAAATGGGAGAGACACCTAAGAGAGTTACGTTGGAACATAAATGAATACCTACTGAATTGTACATTTGGAAGGATAGAGTCGATGAGGGTCGCGTAGTAAATTGGAAAATCCTTCGAATTAAAGTTAGGGACAAACCTTTATACGGGTTAATAAATGATGGAAAGATAAGGATAAATGTTGTGATTATGGGTTATGGGATGAACCTAAATTGATATGATAAAAGTGGTATATTTATATCATTGTGTATGCATATATTATATACATGTGAAAATCATTCCCGCGCTACTTGTTATCCCTGAGGTTACCGCGCTGGGACGATCTTATCTCGATGTGCCTTATGGGGGATATTGACTCGTACCTTAGAAGATAGATATCCTTGGTAAAGGCTATCGAATCGATAGTTCAGACGGTCGTAAGAGACGTGAGGGTATGTACTGACCTCTTAGAGACTTGGAATCTATGCTTCGCCTCAATATTGTTTGTGTATGTGTTAATACAGTTCGAGAGTGATTCCGAACTTGTATTTCCCTTAGTGTGAGTGATACGGGGATTGGATAGTAGAGTATCTCTGCACCATAGTTTTTATGTGGGGTTCTGTTAGAATATATATATATTACTCGAGTATTTAATATATATAAGAAATTCTGAAATTTTGAAACTACCTACTGTGTTATGGTAAGTAAGACTGGTATAATATCTCAAATTGGAAATACTGAAAAGTATATTATGACACTGAGGAACTTTATTAATAAATAAAGTTATAATGAGAGCTCCCCTATTAAATGAAATTCTCCTTTTAAACAGTTATATTGTTCGGTTTTAAAATCTTACGAGTAACCTAAGATAAGTTAAACCATTGGGACGTTAGAGCAGTATAAGATAAGATAATCCGTTGGGAAGGTTAGTACGATAGGTGTGCACATTAGAAGAGAGGTGAGATTTTCTCAAGAGAGTGCCGCACTAATATGTTGTTGCATTGACCTGTAAACAATTTAAATACTTGCTAAATGAATTTTTAAATCATATACACTATCGGGCTCTGACCCGTTTCTATTTCTCTCTCTCTCTTGTATATATATATATATATATATATATATATATATATATTACAAGTGCCCAGCCACAAGGGCGTCTTACATAGGATCCTTTGGAAGGAACGTGATGCAGCTTAGGTGGGAGTTGCAGGCCACTTGCTTAGACGACTTCATTTACCTGATTCCTCTCCTAGTATCTTCATTTAGTGGGGCATGTGTCGCCCTTTCCATTTTTAGCTGTTTTATTTGGACATTGTGATTTAGTTATTGTAGTATTGACACTTTGGGATTTATGATGGTTTGGATGCTTTACTTTAAATTTTAAATGTTGGGATTCAATTGTCGAATGTTTAAATTATTTTGGATTATGTATTCCTGGATTATTGTGGTGTGATTCGTTATATATTAAATTGTTGTAAATAATTAAATCTTGTTTTCAAAATAAAATTTGAAAGGTAATGTTTAAAAATGGTTTTGACATTTAGCTTAATTAATTAGGGTGTTAAATTGGTAAAGTTATTTTTACGACAGTGATGCTAAGAATGAACCAACTGTTCACCTTGATTTTAATTTAATAAATGAGTGATCGCCCGGTATTTAATTAGGCGGGGTGTCACACTTACTCCCACTGATCATAAGTTGTATAAATTGAATACACAATGATTATAAAATATAATGGTATTACTTTTAAAAATACCATAGGTGGGAAACATAATTAAGTTTATACAATTATTTCTATATAACATGTGTAAAATATCACAAGCGTAATAGTTTTCACATACACTAAATGTAACTCTCATCATAATGAGTTACTCATCTAATAAGAAATTTACGTCCTTGAAAAGAATGACGCCATTGAAAAAAATGTGAAGATTCATTTATAACATTTTTCTCATTACACATAAAACATTTAACTGTAATTTGACTTAAACGCAATTCAACGAGATATCGTAGTCCAATAAGTTTAATTCTTATGATTTGTGAAAACAAAACCAAATATTTATCCTTATGTCACATTCATATTCATGTAGACACACCATATAATCATTTAGAATAGTAGACTCCATTTAGGATCTTCACAATACTATTCTTTATGAATTTATCTACATTTGTCTCACAGTGACAAATACCATAATGTAGTAGTTGATCATTTATTTGTTCTTTATTGTTTAAACAATCCAACAACTAAAAGATCAAGTAATGAAGAAAGCTATCGGTAATGTGATAAGTACCCTACATTCCTTTAAAACCATATTTCATTATTTTCAACTCCCACTAATTTCACCATTCATAATGAATTTGACATTTGATTTTCTTTAATGCAATAAGTACATATCAATGACGATTATATGATCTATGTAGGCCCACTTTAAGGGAGTTTTTCATATAATCCCCCACTTGGGACACATAGGTCATCTGTGTGTTAGATATTGAAATACCTTAAGGGCATAACTTGACTATCAATATTTATAAGAGATAGTACAAAAAGCTTATCCATAAAAAATTATCATAAGGAGTCTTGATTTAATTTGGGACAAGATTAAAGAGTTTTATCAATAATACTATGATTATGATGCGGGATCAAAACAATATTTAAAATAAATATATCCAAATGTTTTCTTATACAAAAACATCAAAGGAATACCATAACCTTTGAGAAGGACTGAAAAATGTTTAAAAAATATCCCTCATAATCAAGTTTAGGAAATTATTTTTTAAGAAAATTGGAAGCATTAAGGGTTTATGAAAAACAAATGACTTGATTTTCCAAGAATGAAAGAGAAGAAATCAACTTTTCATTTCTAGTTTGTTTTATAAACAATCGTTTCATCAAAAGTAAATGCTTACTCAGTAAGTTTAACTTGCAAACTCTACTATGATAAAAACTCGTTTCAAATCATAAAGGATGAATATTATCTCTATCATTATTAGTTCGAGTGTGCAACATGTAAACCAACTTAATTTGTTTAATTTCGTCCAAATTTATATGAAGTGTTCCACACAATATTGATTATCAATAGTGGGCTAAAAAAATCTAACATAATAATCGAGAGAAACAAAATCAGATCATAATTTGTTAAAGATGTGAGATAAATTGCTCACTACATCAATACTTTAATTTGACAACACATACGATAACATCTCGCTAATATGTAATGTGCATTTTATTTTTCTCATTTGTAACCATTGATTATCAATTATATGATGCTTGTAGATACTGGAGTACTACATATACATGATATATACGTGAATAATTTATATGATATATAGAGTTCATTCAATCAGTCAAAATTAATTCCCTCTAAGGAATAATTGGCTGATGATTAAACTCAATGTACTCCACTGTTATAAGCATAAAAGCTTACTACTGCTATCATCTTTACACTTAATATTCATTTTTATTGCAATTGGGTCACCGTGGTGACTACCAAATATTTCATAATATGAATATTACATTAAGTAAATACTTACATACACGAGTTACTAAAATTTTCACTTAAGTTCATTGAATATCGCATGAACAATGAACGAAATTATTCATGTTTGGGTTTTATAAACTTAATTGGTGATATCATGATGAAAGAAATAATGATATCTGCATTTAATGACCATTATTGTCTTCTTAAAATATATATCAACGCTTAGTTTTCACTCAATAATTATAATTGGACTTGTAGGCTACCGAATCACAATAATTGAGTAAACAATAATATATATGCAATATCATAAATCTTAGCATTCAATGTCATACATGGACCCGTAGGCAATCCAAAATGTGCATGATATCAACGCGTTAGTTCACTACACCAAAAACAGGAATCTGGCACGGTTTAAAACTGTGCCAAATCAAATCTGGCACGGTTTAGAACTGTGCCAGAATCAGGTGTTACAAAATGGCCATTTTTTCTGGCATGGTTTAAAAGTGTGCCAGATTTGGCCAAACAGGAACACTTCTGGCACACTTTTAAACCGTGCCAGAATTTGATATTTCTGGCACACTTTTCGCACAGTTTTTAACTGTGCCAGATTTAGCACAGTTTGAAAAAAATTTGGCACAGTTCAAAACCGTGCTAAAATTTAATACACTTTTGGCACGGTTTTGAAGTGTGCCAATTTTTTTATAAAAAGAAAAAAAAATATTTGAAAGCACGAAAATTCACAAATTGAAAATATTGCACGTTGTTGATAAACTAATGTACATACAAACTTCAAAATATTACAAGTCTTTAATAGTTCACAGACCAAAAAAAAATTGGGCAGAGTTTCCTCTATTTTTTGGACATTCCAAAACCTGCTAATACAAAACCTGCCTAACATAAAGCCCACATGGCCACAAAATATAACAATTAACTTACAAAAGCCCGCACGACCATAAAAGTTAACAATAAAACTACAAAAGCCCGCATGGCCATAACACAAAAAATATTATCATGAATAAACCACTTTGTTGTAAACCATTGAGTTCTCTGTATGTTCCACGTGAATAAATGCCAATAATAAAATGTTATTCTGCAAAAAAAATATGACACAAAAAAGAGAAGATATTAGTAACCCAGTAATTTACAAAAAAACTTACTCGAGCTAAAAAATTACATATAGGAGTTACAATTATTATTATATTCTAAAATTGAAAATCTTACGCAAGTTATGACTCCCTGATCAGTTCGTACGAGTTACATTAGTCCCTTGCGAGATGTTCGTGCCTCTTACGGGGCCGTATGGGGGATGGTTTGGGTTTTCACCCTCGAACGACTTATTTTCAAGCCTAATCTATGTATTTTGAAATTATCATCATATTCTCAAATCGGGAGATCCGGGACTATGCGATCAGTTGGTCCCGTGCGAGGTGTTCGTGCTTCTTACGAGATCGTTTGGGGGCTGATTTGGGTTTTTACCATTCAACGGCTTGTTTCTAAGCCTAATCCATATATTATCAAATTATCATCATATTCTCAAACTGAGAGACCCGCGACTACACTATCAGTTCGTACAAGTTACATTGGTCCCGTGCGAGGTGTTCGTGCCTCTTACGGGGCCGTTTGGGGGGCTAGTTTGGGTTTTCACCCTTTAAGGGCTTTTTTTAAGCTTAATCGATATATTTTTAAATTATCCTCATATTCTCAAATCGGGAGACCCGTGACTATGGGGTCAGTTCGTACAAGTTACATTGGTCCCGTGCGAGGTGTTCATGCCTCTGACGAGGCCGTTTGGGGGCTGGTTTGGGTTTTCACCATCAAACGGTTTATTTTCAAGCCTAATCTACATATTATGAAATTATCGTCACTATATAAAACCGAGAGGCCCGTGATTACGCGATCAGTTCGTACAAGTTACAATGGTCCCGTGCGAGGTGTGCGTGCCTCTTACGGGGCCGTTTGGGGGCTGGTTTGGGTTTTCACCCTCAAATGGCTTGTTTTCAAGCTTAATCTACATATTTTGAAATTATCTTCATATTCTCAAACCGGGAGACCCGTGACTACGTGATCAGTTCGTACAAGTTACATTGGTCCCGTGCGAGGTGTTCGCTCCTCTTACGGGGCTGTTTGGGGGCTGGTTTGGGTTTTCACCCTCGAACGGCTTGTTTTCAAGGCTAATCTATATATTTTGAAATTATCGTCATTATCTCAAATCGGGAGGCTCGCGACTACGCAGTTATTTATTAAGTTTTAATTTTGATTTAAGTTTGTGAATCTATAACTTTGATTGTGTGTTCTTAAGTTTGGTGTTCATTAATGACAACTTATATATAACAGTTATATATAACACACAACTGTTATATATAACAGTTGTATATAAACTTTTTGATGAACCATATACTAACAACTAAACTAATTAGCTAATCTATTTAAACTCAGCATATATAACAATTATATATGTTATAATGTCAGTTATATATGTTATAACAGTTATATAGTTATATGTGTTAAAACATATATAACTGTTATAATAGATATAACTGTTATAACAGTTATATATGTTTTATAACATATATATGACATTTTTAGTATCTAAATTCAATAATTACGTAATCAAAAACATAGATTAAAAAGGGGAATAAATACAGTACCAGATATAGATCGAGTTGAATAAGCAATCGTGTAGGCTACAGAAGCAACGACTTGAATTTGAGATTGTTCCTGAGATTGAAGCACACGAGATATCACTATTACCAAAATAAATGATATCATACTAAGTTAGCCCATATTTGAATTAAAATTTGGAAACATGAAGAGTCAGCTATAGCACTCTATACATAAGATGGAGGTAGACACAATTCTCCTAATTAGAAGTGTAAAATATATTACAAGTTTCCTAATAGCTTATGAGTAAACCCACTGACAAGCAAAAACCCATACTAACTTGGACCAGTTCTTGCACATAAATTAGGATAATTTATATTCCTAGCTGATAATGAATCATCAAATAAATTTTAAACTTTCTTTAATGTAAAAAATGACAACTTCGAACTATAATGCATAATTCATAGTTCATTGAAAATAATCTTAGGCCTTTTGTTGAGGACCTCCTACTATTACTTCAACTTTGAAGTCCCATCTGGTGAGATTTTAGACAGTTTTCCTGTCCTAGAAGATGAGTCCGAAAGAAGGCTAATCGATGCTTCATCTGCAACTTCTTCATGCTGCTGTGACACACTCGAATTGCCTTCAACATCATCATCAGAAGGCACCAGTGAAGGATCGGTGCTGAAGTGGGCACACATTTTATCCTTCGCATAAACTATAGCGGGGTACAAGAAAAAACCAAGAATAATAATTCCACTACTCACCAAATACGTCTTTAATGATGTCAAACACATAACAAGGACAAGCAACAAAGTAGGAGGCACACAAAGCATTGTTACCCCAAATGTCTGTAATGGGACCTTGTAAGGGCTGTGAAGATCTGGTTTTTTCATTCTTAATTTTATAAAAGCCGCAAACTCTAGAAGCATTCCTGCAGAATAGAGGAAGTTGAGTAACTATAATATTTCCTGAAAACTCATCCATGATAAAATACCTAATCTCGAGGAAAATGCATAGTCACTAAACTAAATACACAATCTCTATAATACTCTAAAATGCTATACAAAGCATTTAGAGTCCTTTCCGTTGAACCTATCCACGAGATAATTGAGTTGAATATTCTATGTTTGCGAGATAATTGAGTTGGTCAATTTTTTTTATTTGTTCAATGTTCTATTTTTTCTTTTTGTGAGAACTTTGATCTCTTTAAGGTTGATGATAAGAAAGCGGTAAGCATTTTTTGGTTATACAACATGACGACATAGTGTTTTAAGTACATCTTGTACCTTGTTTGTTATTTTTCTTATATCTAATGATATCTTTGTTTCAGTTCAGATAAATAAACAACTTAGTTATAATATGTCTCTGATTCCAAGATTATTTAGCAATCCAAAGCATTAAATTGGCACATTAGGCATGAAATAATCTTTAGCTGATGACACAACCAGCATGCTCATTTCCATTTCATCTGGTGATCCAAATGTTAATGGTGGGTAAATATATTTTGAGCAGGAAAACAAAAGGAGAACAAGCCTGATGATTCATAAAATCAGGAATGAAAATGGTGACTGGATTGATACTGCTGCAGCAGGTATTCAAGGTTGTTCAAATTAGTGGACATTAAAGTAGTAGAGGACATCCTCAAAGTCATTCCAAATCAAATATTTGATAATCAATAACTTATTCTAGATGAAGTTTGGAAAGTAATACCTCATGCTTAAAGGAAGTGTTAAACCCTTCTCACACCCTTAAGTTAGTAGAAATATTAGTAAGGTAGCTTCTATAAAATCTTAGTGGGACATTGGAACTAAAGATAGCCCGTGGTCTATCAACCTAAAATCTCAAGAGGAAGCACTAACACTAATTCATCTTCATTAACTTAGGTAGAAAACCAACATATTGCACAAGACAAGAACAACAGGAAGAATCCACATAACCAAACCTCCTAAACATAAGAGAAAAAAGAAAAGTCAACAAGGAGATATGGATATCTGAAACTAAAAAACTAAAATCCGATGGCATCGAGGTGTCGTGAAGTGATCGAGTTTATAATCCTATGGCTTCCTAAGATTCCCATGGTGTGGTGTCCATTAGGCCTTTGTACAAAAATGATGAGTCCCTCCTAGGTATGCAGGACAATAAAATGATTTACAAGCATACTCTTGGTTGTCGAACTTCTTGAAAATGGCTGTAAAGGATAACATGGATGAAACAGATGATCTTCATATATGTGGTACACATTGTCTTATTGTCATGGTTATTGAATATTCTACGTCATATATCAATTTTTTTTTTGTTTAGCTGGTTGTGTCATATATGTGATACACATTGTTTATAATTACCACCGGTATGCGTTGATGACTTCACCGAAACATTATTGAGGAATTTGATTGCTTATGAGCAGTGTTCCCCTAATGTATAGAATTTCATCATATCTTGTGCTACGATCATGGTCACAGTGATTGATTCTAAGGAAGATATTAAATCGTTTATAAAGGAAATAGTGCGGGGCCCTCTCTTCTACTTTACCCCAAAATATCTTATTTTTAGAATATCAACACTCTTTCCTCGTGAATACACCTTAAAAGGACAACAAACTTGCAATTTTGGTTAGTCAACCAAATGTCAGCCAATCAAATTCCCCCACACGCACTAGAGAACATTGAATACAAACTTATATTAGATACTAGTGGTAACCCATGCGATGCGCAGGAAAGTGTGGTTGAAAAAGTTACTATTTTTTAATCAAATTTGGTCATTCAAATAGCACTCCCCATAAATTGTATAACTAACAAAAGTTTGGGGAGAAAACTAAGTTAAGTTAAATACCACGTGAAAGTATACCACAAAAATATTTAAGTTCCATATACATTGAATACGATTTATTCAGATTGATAATAAATATTCACTATTTGTCTTGAATTAAAAACATGACATGAGTCACCATATAATTATCAGTAATAATTATGAGAAAATGGACATTTCCACATGATACTTTGATACCTCTTAGGGTGATCGCGCCTATTTTTAGTCCACTCAATTACTATTTATTTATTTGTGGGGGGATAACTATGAGAAAAAGTTTACTTGTCTTTTTATTTATTTATTTCGAGTACCAACTCGTATTTATTTATTTCGAGTACCACCTCAAATCGGGAGACCCGTGACTACACGATCAGTTCTTATAAGTTACATTGGTCCCGTACGAGGTGATCATGCCTCTTACGGGGCCGTTTAAGGAGCCGTTTGAGTTTTCACCCTCTAACGTCTTATTTTTAAGCATAATCTAGATATTTTCAAATTATCGTCATATTTCAAATTGGGAGTCCCACGACTACGCGATCGGTTCCTACGAGTTGCATTGGTCCCGTGTGAGGTGTTAGTGCCTCTTACGGGGCCATTTGGGCGTTAGTTTGAGTTTTTACCCTCTAACGGCATGTTTTTAAGCCTAATCTACATATTTTCAACTTATCGTCATATTCTCAAGTTAGCAGACCCGTAACTACACTGTCAATTCCTACAAGTTATATTGGTACTGTGAGGTGTTCATGACTCTTACAGGGCCGTTTGGGGGATGGGTTGGGTTTTCACCCTTTTAACGACTTGTTTTTAAACTTAATCTAGATCCCACCAAAATACCTTAGAAGTAATTGTAACGCCGTGTAGTATTAGTTGCGACTTAGCTGGAACCTTGTGAATTTCCCGATTGAAATTAATTGATTGGATAATGTACTTATAAGTGTTAGTCCCGTGGTGAGAACGTATTAGGTTCCTTAGTTGTGAGCTTAGATTTAGTATATCCTGATTCATGTGCCTTGACTATAATGTGGGTTTAGATCATCTTGATGATTGATCAATCTAGATTAAGCTTTTAATAATAAAATTAGGAAGCTTTGCTACAAAAGACGAAGCGAGTGTACTAAAAAGGAGAAGCTCCATACCTGTGCCCAGAATGTCTGAAGAATAAGCCTCTCGAAGATTGTGTTCCACCATTCCCTTGCTTTTTACCAACCTGAATCAAAGCAAAGTTGTCATAAAATTAATTTGAGGTGGAGTCATAGTCCAAACTCTATATATGCTTAACATTTAATAATATCTAAATATGAGTCACTTTGGATAAAAAAAAAATAGTGCGAGTCAATTTCTATCCAATTTATCATTCACGCGTTATGGGTTTGACCATATGAGTATACTATGTTCATCTCACGGCGAGGAAAACACCTTCCAATGCGGACCTATCCCAACGAATGAGTGGGCCCACTTTTTTATTTAGACTAAATTTGACCAAAATAATCCGATTAATACCCATTATCCAACATATAGTCCGTTACGCTTCACGTCTGGTTCGTATCTTGTTTATGTTGCCTATTCCTCGCATTTTTTGGCTTCATAGTGTACAACCAGTTTCATGGAATACATTTATATAATCAAGCCTAACGGGTCATCTCGTTAACAACCTAAACCCAGGAATACTACAATAAAATTAGAATCATCTAATATATATATATATATGTGTACACACTAGCGGATGCATGTGCTGAAGGCACAGTTGGAATTTTTTAATGTAAGCTACATGATTTTAACTTTTTAATGTGAGCTACATGTTTATCGCATCAATGCCGCACATAACAAAATATAACTCAAAATTTAAATATTCATCCAATCAAGTGTATTGTAATATCAAATCTAGTCGACGACTTGAATAGTGAGGGTATTTATATATCAGAAAATATTATCATCACCCGCCAAGATATTATAAGGCACCGTAGTAAGAAAAAAAACAAAATCATTTCTTATCACAACAATATTGCTCCCTGAACATTTTTTTTGGTATTTATATGATTCGCTTTGGTTGATCAGTAAAGAGGGCTCAGTTGTATCCAATAGTTAACAATAAAAGTGATACTAAATCTAATTATAGTCCTAAATTGTATATATCACCACAGTTTTCTCACGCATTGGCTAAATATATAATTTATGTATTGCCTCAATTAAAGATCCCAACAAAAAGAGTATTCGTACCTTTGAAGTGACACATTTTGTCAAACACCTAGGGTTCAACTTACCTGAAGCAATGTAACTGAGAAAATGATTTTTTAGTAACAATAAGACTAAGAAGACGATTAATAAAACTAAGAAATTATCACTTACAAAAGTAGTGATGTAATAACTCATAATGCTTGAACCCCAATTATGAGAAATTTTCACTTTGAAACTCCATCAACCCCTGTAACATACGTGTCCCCAAATCATGGTAAGTTTTTCAATAGAATTAGCAATGTCAAAAGTTTTCCTTACCGGGCTAATAAAATTTAAACAAAATTCAACCCCAATATTGTTTATTATTCACATGTAACTATGAGAAGAAAACTCTAAATGAAAAAAAATCACAAAAGTAAACCTCATAGTCTTAACCAAAGAGGGTAGAGAGAGTACTTAGTTGTCAAATGGACAAACGGTCTACAAAAAACAAAATACAAATATTAGTGAAATGATAAAACTCGAATCATATGTACAAAACAATAACTTTCATTAAAATTAGAACACTTAAATTTATCTTCAAAGAATAAACCTAAAATAAACACTAAATCCAAATTTTGAAACCAACAAAAACTTACCTCTTAATTTGTGTCAAAGAACTTACAAAAAATAAAACACACCGCAATCTTATGTGTCTCCAAATCACAATTGGAGAGTGATACTACAAAACATACCACACAAAAAAATAAATCATCAAAATCACACACGGGAGTCACAAAAAAATACCAATTTCAAAACCTCAAACTGAAACCGCATAACCTTAAACATATATACCTGAGCGGAAGGTTAGCAGCGAGCAGCGGCAACCACAAGGGGGTGAAACCACAACCCCAATCGATTTTTCGATCCAAGATGAATTGAATCTCGTCAGGTTTGACAAAAGAAAAATGAGATAATTTTGATTCCGAAGACTCGCCAGATTGGGACGAACTGGATGGGTACGCACTTCGCCGCCCATCGTAAAACTAAGATCCCAACAAATGTAGTTAAGACTATGGAGTGTAAGCATACTAGAGGGATCCCTGCTTCATTTGACTGGAAGAAGTCAACTTCTTCTCACCCCATATAAAAAATGGAGTCAGACCTACATGCTTGATTGGGTATGAGAGGTTCGTCGATCTATGTAGTGTGAATATGGTGGTGGTTCGGGGATGAAGATGGTGGTGGTGTTTCACCGATCTGTGTAGCAGAGGGAGAGAGAATCGAGATTGGAAGAGAGTGAACGGGAGAGGGAACGGGGTGAAAGTATAGATAGCTCCAAATGAAAAGTCATATTATTTTTAGTATTGGCTAACTTTTCCAAATTTGATACACTTTTGGCACACTTTAAAATTGTGTCAAATTTTGGCACAGTTGAAAACTGTGCTAGATTATTGACAAATCGTGCCAGATTTTGGCACAGTTTTAAATCGTGCCAGATTCTTCTTATCCAAGCGTGTCAAATTAGCATTTTTGGTGTAGTGGTCTAGTATTTATCTATTATGGAATGGAGCACTTTAACGAACACCAATATTTACATTATATAGATATTAGAGATAAGCATACATGTCTAAAATACCCGTAATTCATGAATAAATTATATAATTGTCTATTTCATAATTTGAAATTCACACAAAAAAAAATTTATACATAATGTGAAAATCAAATAGACAAAGAGTTCACGTGAGATTTTACATGAGTAATAGTAAAAGAAAAACACGAAACATTACTTTCGCTTTATCACTTATGTATGAGTAACAAATCAGTAATATTACCCAAAATCATTCATGGTCATACTAATGCACAATACGGTTATAATCACAACTGCCAAACTAGTAGAAATTATAAATATGACTGTATAACATTGATGTCAATTATTTAATATTTACAAAAATTTCAATGTTTGTTTGATTCAAATTTCAGCCTGTGTTGCACTGCAATTTAACTTTATAACAAACATTAGAATAATCTGAAATTACTATAAGTATAATATCTTCACATATAACTTGGACTGTATTTGGCCTTTGATTAAACTGAATGAATAGGTACTTATGAGTCTCAAAATTACAAGTCATGCATTCAAATATGCATGTATGCACCGAAATCATAAATCTGGCATCCACGCATATGAATTGTAGCTTGTGTTTGGCATTTAATTCAACTTAATGGGAGTACTAGTATGAGAATAAACAATAATTATGATATTCAACTATATGAATCGTTGGCCTGTGTTTGACACGAGACTTATTAAAATACGACTATCATAATATTCAACGAACCATTGGCCTGTGTTTGGCACGAGACTCATTAAAATACGAATATTAATAATAACATAATATTCAATAATATGAATCGTTGGCATGTATTTTGCATGAGACAAAATATGAATATTAATAATAACATAATATTCAATAATATGAATCGTCGGCCTGTGTTTGGCATGAGACTCATAAAAAATATGAATATTAATAATAACATAATATTCAATAATATGAATCGTTGGCATGTGTTTGGCACGAGATTCATTAAACTATGAATATTAATAATAATATAATATTCAATAATATGAATCGTTAGCCTGTGTTTGGCACGAGCCTCATTAAAAATATAAATATTAATAATAACATAATATTCAATAATATGAATCGTTGGCTTGTGTTTGGTACGAGATTCATCAAAATATGAATATTAATAATAATATAATATTCAATAATATGAATCGTTGGCGTGTGTTTGGCACGAGATTCATCAAAATATGAATATTAGTAATAATACAATACTAATATCCTACCATATGAAAAATGTTTACTTTTGTTTAGAATTTACATATACATAAAACAAGAATATTGATCTCAAAAATATATTCATACTTTCAATATTCACTAAATGATCATAACATGTGTTTGGTTTCTAATCCAACACAAACGTAAATTCATGAATAAATAAAATAATCTCCATAGTGAAAACACACGCATCATATTTAACAAAATTGTAACTTTTGTCAAAAATTAGTTAACACTATAGGGATGTAGATAGTTACTCCAAAATCTCAAAATAAATTGCGGAATTCGAAAATCAATTTTCTGGAATGAGATATTATTGTAAAAATTATTTATGAAAAATTAATGCGCCAAAATATATTATACTCAAAACTTAATGTATAATTAAGGGTCCAAAAATATATGCATACACAATAATCTAATATTTACAATTTTAGATTAAGACACTTTAATGTCTTTTCTATTTAACATCTTATAAATATTAGTGTCGAAACATTAATTCGGACATTTGTGCTACCAAATATAGAATATGCACAATAATCTAATTTACCGAAATGTTATTGTCCAACACATAATCATACATCTAATATTCAAAATTTATATTAAACCTCTTGGTCAATAAAAATAATACATAAAATGAATATTAGAAAAACTATGAACAAAGAAAACAGCATCGTGATGAAAAAATACATAATATTAGGAAAAATCGTAATTTTTGTCAAAAATAGAAAATTTGAGTTAGCACCACAGGGATATAAATAATTACTCCAGGATCACTATCCAATTTGTAGAATCGAAAAAGTATTTTTTAACCGAGAGTTATTAGCATTGATATTATTATCAAAAATGGCAAAAATGCATTTTTATGGGTCTGAACGATGTCAAAACGCCAAAATAGGGTAAGACCCATTATTTACAATGAGTTTTGCTTATTTCGACGTTTCCAGCCGGCCATAGGAGCTTCAGAAAATCCCGGTCAAGTTTTGACCTTTCACAATCCGACTATTGAGTATAGGCGACAGAAGACAATTGTCTCAAAAACAAATTCCCAGGTACACACAAAAATTGTTTTAATGTAGACTCCATTATAGTCAAACACCAATAAAGAAAAATCAAGAAATCTTAAACTTTAACTCTGATGCCACATGTAAAACCATTTTTAAGAACACCATAATATTAATCAAGAAACCTTGATTTGATTAAATTTTTACACACAAATGTTCTTAATAAAAGGATCTTAGATCTTCATGATTATCACATTTAAACGTTATGCGGAACATAAATGGTGTAAAAATAACATACCTCAATTATTGTCACAACTAAAAATATTGAAAGAGCAGTCAACCTTGACGATGTCTGAACGAGCTGAATTTTGGAACACGACTTCATCTTGTATGTAACAAGAACATACTCCAATTTCAACGCATTCCAACGGTTAAATGCTATTCAATAATTTCATTATGTTGTTATTTTAGAGTGTCTGAATGATGAAAATCAGTCACTTATTTATAGACAAAGACAGGATATAAATCTTCAACACTCACTTAATATCAACCGTTCATTAAGATAAATGTTCAAGAGTCTTTTTAATTCTTGATATTTAGAGTATCCTTTTATAAACCAAAATAACTTTTAAAATAATATAATTATAAAACACATAATGAAGAATTATATAAAATAATTCTAAAAATGGTGCCAAGAGTCATAGCAACTGATTGATTTGATATGGTGTCAAGAGTCAAAACTACTGAAAGTATTCCTTGAAGAATGAGTTATGCATCAAGCAGTTCCAAAAATTTGCATCGAATGGGAATATATGTCTCTTCTTTACTGCATGGTGCAGCGTGCCTATTAGATACTGCAGATATAGGCGATGGGAGTTCCATCGATTTTATTTCAAAAATTGAATGTCAAGTTGCTAAAATGGTTCCAATGATTCTACTCCACGGTGCTGCTATAAGGCACTTTCTTTTCCTATCATTTTTTTATTTGTTATTCTAAAGAATGGATTCTGTGATTTTATATATGAGTTAGGTTCAGGTTTAAGATGCTTACACCTGTCTTATATTTTAAGTTTGTTGGATTTACGAGAACGGGGCATGAAACGCTCTAAAACAAAGCATCTCCACATTCTCAAAGATTCATGAACTAATTTTTATATTTTGAAGACTCAAGAAACCATCTTCTATACTAATAGTTTTCTATGCTTTTAGATTTGCGTTGATCGTAAATTTTATCATGGAAGATCTTGCATTTGAAAATATTCTGAAAGTTTATGTGGAAATGGGATGAAAGCTATATATCCATGTAATATCTTCATTAAGTTTTTACTTTTATATAAGTTTAATGAGTAAGTGGACCATCAGATGCGGATTCAGGAATTTATTTCAGGTGGGGCACAAACAATGGCCGGGAGTTCAGGGGCTCCCGCCCCCGAATTTTTTTTTTTATTGTTAAAAATTTTTTAGGGGTAAAATTTTTGTATTGAAAGGCTAAAGGGTGTCAAATCTGGATCCCAAAAATCGAGGGACTTTCAATAGCAAGGATATTATATTCAGAGAAAATATGAGATGTACAAAGCTATTAAGAGACTCCAAACAAGAAAAGTTGTAGAATAGACACAAGTGATAGATTGGAGTTTAAGGTGGAGCAATCACAGAACTATAAAATTGATCTTGATGATCAACAACCAGCAGAAGATCATTATGAATATGAGATAAAATTTGATAAAATTAAAAATAAAATAGCCCTAAATCAAACCCTAAGTTAATTTTAAAAAACCATTAAACGAGAGAAAGTGGCACAACACAGTTATAGAGAGAAAATCGTCAAAATAGGCACAATACAGTTATTGAGATAGGAAGAAGAAGAGAGTTACCTTCAAACTTTGAGACAACAAAAAAGATTTCTTGTTTTTTTTTGTTTCGACAGAGAGTCTCACTCAAGTTTCAACCACCTACATCAAAAAAATTCACAATTGTTTGTTTCCAAAGAGGAGACAAAGGGCCCCTTTGTTTTTAATAGAAAAAGAGGTGTGTGTGTGTTTCTTTATTGTTGGTGGGCCAATGGGCTTAGTCAAAAGAATAGTTAAAAATAGCTGGACTATTTTAAACTTAAAACGTGGGGTGGGACACCTTATGTGTGTGTGTATATATATATATATATACCTCTGCCCCTATGTACCATATATTTTTTTGCTGTGAACTATAGTACATACGAAGTTTTCCTATAAGGATCTTCGAATGGACTCCATATTTTTGGGCAAACGAGGAATCCTAATTGTTTAGGTAAGTTTGCCTTTCTTACCTATTCATTTTTTTCTCAATGAAGTGTTTGTTTTCTATTTTTAAATATCTTGGGCAGCGTATGAAACTCAATTGTGCAATAGTTGTGTTATCTACTTTCCAGTCAATGTCTCAGTGTCCAAAGGTATAAACATCCATGAGATAATGAGATAACATAAAGAAAGTGTTTTTTTTTTTTTTTTGGGGGGGGGGGGGAGGGGGCAACAGTGGGTAGGGGGCCTCCACTTAGACAATTTTGCCTCAAAATCAAACGGAATAGCATAATAGAGACAAGTTCCACTATGAATGAAGTCTATATGTTCCGTAGATTGTTCCGTAGATTAAAATTCACGATTATAAAAATAAGTTCCAAAGGTTCAACCAAAATTTTTCCTTGAACTTATTTATAAATCCACTTAGACTTGATGAGGAAGTCCACATAGAGTTTGCGAGAGCTCGTTAGACGAGTTCCGTGTAACTCGTGAGTATGAGTACAACCTATGAAACATCTTTTAAGTTTTGTTGCATTACAAGAACTTATTCCCTTTATTCCCATTCCACTGAACTCTATGTTTATGTTCCGATTACAAAGTAGTGAATAAGAGTTTCGAAGTACACTTGTTGCTTCGACTTCATTCATACACTTGTCAGCCTAGTTAGTGAAGGCAATGTGCGAGATATTGTTTGCACTGCTCGTGAAATGCGGAAGACTTAATTGGTATATGGAATGTTTCTCAAGCTCAGGTACGAGTGACTTAGTCACATATGCTCAACTGAATAAGCAATCACAAACTCCTAAATCCCCCATGAGACTCCATTTTCGACCATTCATGCTTATCAAACTTCATTATTATTTCTTTGGTGACCAGATTGAACGAATGTGGAGATGCAACTTGACTAGTGAGGGGATTTTCATCGTGAAATCTGTCAAGTTTAGTTTATAAATCCATTATGGGATGCTCTCAATTCCAAGTGAACTATTGGGACAGTGTCATGACCAAAGGAACCTAATAATGCAAGAAGACTAATCAATTATATGATATGAAAGAGAGATTTATATAAAAAGTAGAGTTTTAAGTCATTTGATTTGATAAATTGATAACGCAATTGTTTTAAGTCATTGGGATAGTTAGGGATTATTGTGAACATTTTAAAGTTTATGATATCCTTTTTCTAAATTTAGCATTTAATCCCTTTATAATAAAACTATTGTGTACTAAACATGATATCAAGAAAGATTTATAAGATATTGTTGATTATCGAGCAACATGGTTTTTATACAACCTGATATGTGGATGGTGATTCTATATGAGTTTTTTGTCACAATAAACAATATTTAGATAGTGATGCTATATGAGTTGTATGTCACAATAACATTCTAGTGCCAAAAACAAAATATGAAAGAGGTTTGATGTTCAGACCCCACATTATTTAGTGTAACTAACACAGTTACATTTTATTATATGCAGGCATACACATGGCATACCCGGCATACGTAGTATTTAAATACCTAAATCGAGGTATTTAAATTCCGTGGCAAGAAACACAAGAATAAGTTAATGGATACCGAGGCGTCGCATATAAAAAATTTGAGTCCATTGAACTTGCTCAGTACGCGTACACCAAGTATACGAGGGCGGATGTCACCATCTCAATACCCCCACAGTTGATATCCCTAACTTCACGAAGTGTATCCATCGCATGGTGAAGCCTAGTCTAGGTTTAGAATGATTTGTCACATATTAATGACATTTCATGTCATCAAAGTGTTGTGCCATTATTTTTTTTACTTTATTTTTTTTCCTATGTGTATCGGATATTTGGAATTTCATAAATATAAATGAAATGTTGTCATATTTTTTTACTATTGTTACATGTTCATGATATTTATTCTACTTTTATCATTTTGTGAAAATATAAAGATATTTGTAGCACCTCTTATCACATTTAACAAATTCAACTTTTTTAAGTGCTAATAGCAGTCACAAATTTGTCATTGCTGTCAATTTTGTAACTGCTGTGAGCAATTACAAATATTAGATTCGTAACTTCTGACAATAGTTATAAATATTAGATTCGTAACTGCTCACAGTTACAAATTGGCGTCACCGGTCATAACCCCCATAGAGGTTATAAAAAATTGTGACTGTTGTTAGGAGTGACAATTATGGTTTTGCACCCCCCTAAATTGTGATGGCAAAGAGAGGTTAAAAAGGTCATTTGTAACTACTAATAGTAGTTACAAATCTCCTTTTTTGGTTAGCGCAAGACAATTCGCAAATATTCAAGCTCCCCTCAACCGAGTATTCACCACCTTGAAAATGTATGGCCTCTTATAATCTCTCAACCTTAGAACATTCCTTGCCTTCCAGACAAGAACTGGAGGGATAACTCCCATTACAAGTTCTATCAAGGACTCGGTCACATTTAAAAAAATTATTGGGCCCTAAGATTTTCCATCCAAGACCTCATTGATGTTGGGAGCCTCATCCCACCAAAATTAAATGTTACTAACAGCCCCCTACCATATCAAACCAACCCCTTCACCAATGCCTTATCATACACTCTCATTCTAAACACCGACCCATCCATCCTGATAGTCCACATCCATTATAATTGAGGATGAGGACATATTCATACTTCTAAACTCCTACCCTCTCAGTCATTCCATCTCCTCCCCTGACAATCATCATTGAAACTAAGCCCACCATTGACCATATAACCTTATTTATCATTGTCATACACATCATGCAAACTAACCACTGCAACCCAGACTTGCCCCAGGTCATATAATTCATGCTTTCAAAAGAGCCAGGGCTCCTTGCTCCATATCTAGAAGAAATGGACCACCCAGTCAAATGGGAGGATATATATGATGAATCCCTCTAAGAAATTAAACATATCATCACTATTGTACCAATAAAATCTACCAAATGGGGCGGGTCGATTTCTGAGTAATTTTTATTTTCCCTCACGGACTCTGATGCAAGTAACATCACCCAGTTACGTGATACCTCAAACTCGTTCTCTGTTAGTATTTCAGAGAATAGTGGAACCAATAAATCCACAAGTCACATAACCCTTAATCCGAGTGCCCCAATACCTAATCCTCATGTAAAAATGAGCAAACATGACAGACAGTGCAGGATATACAATCACATTACCTCGAGGTAATAAGCCTGTTACCAGTTGTTGTAGGAGAGTAAAGAAATAGTGAGGTCCCATGCCATTCGTAGGGACATCGTATAGGAAAAAGAGTTAAGAGCCAACCCCGGTCCGACAAGATACGTCCCTCACTCGAGATTCTCTAGAGAAAGATGGAATTAATGTTGAGAAAAAAATTACTCATGGCCACCCATGTAATGTTTCGCACTAAATATGATAGGCAGTGAGGAATACCTACTCGATCCCCTCTCGAAGAAGTTGGACCTGAATTTCACCCCTAGACTATCCACATGATGCAAACAGACACCAGAGGTAACGAAGATCCTTCTCAACTGATAGGTTCAAAGCCTGGTATGAACTCCACCATGAGAAACACCACCTCTGGCATAGCCTACTACAATACCTTTAGCCTTCGAGCCCGAACTTATCTACTATACCTACCTAATAGACAAGGGCATTACATATTTCTTTGACCATCTCTTGATCACCAAGTGGAAAACATCCTTAGGGTCCGAAAATGAGTATGTCCTTAACACTAAAATTTGGGAGATTATGACATAATGCGACTACTTTACGAGGAAAGAACTTGGACTTCACAATCGAGGGCCCGCATTCTTCGAGGATCCCACTATATAGGACTAAAATTTTAGGACCGGGTATAGAGCTACGACTGAAGAGCTTGAACAGCTTGAGAAACATGACAGGACTTGCCCTATGAAAAGGAGAGGCTACATTACAGATACTTTACAACCGATTCTCCTATATAAAGGGCCACCCATCCAATTCTTAGTAGCAAGGGAGAACTCATGCACCCTAATGTCAGTATATCTGGCCTACCAGATGGGAATATTTACCCATGGAAATGCAACTGGGCATTTAGTGTACCATAGAAAATGACCGCAACCCTCCTGAAGTCATTTTGCCCAGAGAAAATCCCATTAATTCCTACAATGAGCTCAACTTTTTGTTATAAAACTAGCATTCGAACTCTTTATACTATAGTATCTCCCTGAACCCACCACTAACCTAATGTGGGATTTAACTATGGGAACACTTACCTATATGCAGCTCGCATAGTCGATATAATCGAACTTCAAGACTAGATGACCCGTCTATGTTGTCCCCTGCCAAGAAGGTTCCCCCTCCCAGAAGTACTCATATACCATCGAGATGGAACTGGTCAACTATGTTCAAATGACCATGCGCATGGAAAGTTTGACAGCCTATAGTATGTAATTTTTGCACTGATCCATGCCAGATTTTTCAAAGAGATCAAACCCTAGGGGCAGGATATGCTAAATACTGGTACTATTATGGACATATCTTTTGCGAGGCCGCTAGCATTGTCATAAAGATGAACCCAGGAGAACCTGAAACCTCCTTCGATAATGAAGAGCACTAGAACACCACCTACGATAAGGACGTCTTATCAGAATCATCCATGTCTATGGAATCATCACCTGATACGCTAACCCAAGAAACGAACAAGTTCTCGCCACAGCTGTAGAATTCCTTACCCCTATCCAAATCTCAGGTGTAGCCATATGGTGGATAGATAAATCGATGCTATAAACTCCCTCTAAAACATGAAACAAGGCATCCAAATACTTAAAGATACCCCATGTCCTGGACTAGACCGAAGTGATGGCCCCAAATCCAACATCGCTTGTCCTTAACCTAACATCATTGGCTGGCCTTATACTTCGTCTAGAGAAAGCTGACCATAAATATCGACTAGACCCATACTCTATCCAGAAAAAAAGGTTGACTTCCTCACCATGTCGGGTCAACAATCCAATCCTCCTAACATAGATAATAAGGTGAAAGGTCCCTCAAATTATTTTTCCAAATCACCTCCTCAAGAAAACAACAAATTCAGGAAGAGCTTCGTTGGACATCTTCTAATATCACCATCTGGGAGTTATTAACTACATCCTATGATTATTGAGATGCCCTCGTCCATCTATTGTCCCAATTTTTATGCATACAAACCCGACTACGAACTAAATGTCGTCTACTATATGATCCTGGGTATGGACGGGTTAGCAATGGTTTAAGCGATGGTGGACTGTTATAGTAAGGCTATCGTGTTCACTATTCAAGGGTATGATATGTGTTGTTTTTGAACTGTCTCACCAGAAAGAGGGTCGATCCCATGTATATATTATATTACAATGGAGACTTCGGATAGTATAGTTAACTCTTATTATTCAATCCCAGTGTGTAGGGATAGAACTTATGTGATTCAGGGTATATCGAGTTTACCACCAAGTAGATAGATTTAACTCATTATGAATTTAGCACTGGGGACTTAGTGATAGTGCGATCGTCGTATTATTAGGAGTTAAGGATAAGACTCATACGTTTGGGGAAAGGGTTTCTAGTGTCCCGATTATATGTTTTGGGTCAAAGGACATTGCTAACCGATAATGACAAGTGATTGGGCATTGGGGAAATTCCTTAGTTTGATTTTAATTGCGTGACGCTCCCTACATGAACCTTAATCAACGTCGGGAGTTAGGAGACGTTTTTAGATGCTAGAGTATCGACTTTGAACGATGATCATTGTACGTGTGGAGAAAATATTTTGAGCTGAGAATTATTATACGATAAAGGCAAGTGGAATCCGATGATGCCGTGTAAAAGCACTGGGAAAATTATTGCACTATTAATTGATGGGTGTGGCAATCTCGAGAAGAATTAAATCATTATTAGTAGGGTAACTGAGTATAACCTTACAGTATAGCCACGATGAGCATGCGAGGTAGAGTTTAAGATAAATATGTTACGATGTTTGTGAAGAAATGCACGAGATATAGGGTGTATGGGTGCCCTGGTTAGTTCAATTTTTTTAAATGTTTGAGATAAGAGAGATGCTGTAATAAATGTGTGAAATCGTATGCCTATTGGGAAGTAGTATAAGAAGTGGAAAAGTAATATGGATTGAACTTTAGTTAAGGAAAGAGATAGTTCGGATATATATACAGCAAGGAGAGCTATTACACCCGATATGGGTTCAAAAACTGTGGAGACATAGGTGAGAGATATATATCTATCCAAGGGAGGGTTCAATCTTTTTTATGAGTAGAGAGAAATTGTACTCAGTCAATCCTGAGGATGGATTGCACATAATAGGAAGTTGATTTTACTAGGCAAAGAGGAACCATAAAGTGCATAGATTGGAGCAGATGCATGGGTCATAATTTTTGGAGTAGACATAGCTAAGTTGACTCTAGATGCACCAGTCGTAGATGGGAAGCGATTGGTTCGAGGCGATCAACTAGAATTGTTGGTGATTTCAGTGACGAAATGGATACACAAACTGATGGAGTTCATTATTGGATTACTAACATCGTGAAACAGTCAAGATTTATGTTGGGTTTGTGGAATTGGTTGATCGAGATGGAGAAATTACTATTAATATGGGTGACTTACACTATTGGGCAGCGTGCCTAACATTTTATTGAAAAGGGGGAATTCCCCAGCGCACGATGCTTCCCAACATTATTATGATAAGGATGAGATCCTTACCATCCTTATGGTACTCGGGATAAATATGAAATCCTTACCATCCTAAATCACGGTCGAACATGATTTAGAGTCAATCGATAAGGATTGAGTTAATCGAAGTCATGTTCATATAGTTCAAGAACATCATAGAGTTACGTCATCACGAACCAAAAAGTTAGAGACTGACGTAAGTGGTGAGAAGTTTTTGTGGGTGTCTCCCATAAAAGGAACTATGTGATTTGACAGGAAGGGAATTTGTCACCTAGGGAAGTGGGGCCTTTTTTAAACATTAAGATCATATAGCCAATGGAGTATAGGCTCGTATTATTGGAGCATTATTACTAGATGCACGGTAGTTTTGTATATCATTGTATAGGTAAGACTTTACGAATGAGGGAGTGAAACTGTATGAAATGTTTTGAATAGCCTTGTCCTTAACCTTGGTTCGTAGCAAGTAGCCCTTCAGTCACGATGGTACCGTTAGAGGGGTATAACTGAGACACCATAAGGTTCTCATGATTTGACTTTGGTTATGTTCGGATGCCATGAAGATGAGGATCTGAAATTTTGAGTTCCAAACATATCCAAATTTTGGGGACAAAATTCCTTTACAAGGGGGGAAGTATGTAACACACATATTTTTTAAAAATACTTACAGGAATACTTAAAGTACACGTGGCACAGTATTTTAATTAAATTAAAAAATAATATGAAGTGAATAAATATTAATTAGCGAGAAATAGATTCATATTTGATTACGTGTTATTATATTTAATTGTGTGATAAGTAAATGAATTTGTAATATTTTATATTACGTCGTAAGTGGGAAACAATGATTGGTTGGTAGTATCTTATTCAAGATGCGCGTGTAGAGTCACGTTGGGAATAAGATGGTAAATTGATGATGGGTGACTGGGATGATGATTTCGAGTGTACGATTGATTCGAAATAGGTCAAAATTGTTAGAATTAAATACCTCAGGGTAGTGATTGTGTTCCGAAGACTTTTTAGACTAAGAGAGGCCCGTATAGGGGTAATTTCGTCATTGTAAAAATGAGGATTATTGGAATTTCGGGATCTAATGTGGTATGGTTATGGCCCACTTACTTAAGACTATGACCGACTCTAGTTACTTGTACGTTTTGGGTTCAATGATGAGATTCCGACACCGTGGCCCAGGATGATGTCTGTATGCCTTGGAGCATGATCACATACTAGAGATTCGCATCCAGTGAGTTATTACTCTAAGGGATGGCTGTTATACATATCCAGTGAGTGATATATATATATGTGTGTGTGTGTGTGTGTGTGTGTGTGTGTGTGTGTGTATGTGTGTGTGTGTGTGATATTGAAAATACATGTATATCCGTGAAGAAAAATATATATGAGCATATACAACATTAAAATGTAAGTATTGAATTAATGACTAATGAAAGTTATTTGAAACGAATTTATAATTTAAAACTGAGAATTATAATTATTAAACGGATGTAAAAATAATTTTATAAAATACGCGTAACACAAGGTAGCATATGGACTTAAGGGTATTTTTTAGACTAGTTAGGTTGAGTAGCCTAACTAGGGATTAAAATGCATACGTTAGGTGCGCAATGTCGTTGAGACGTGAGGATTATCGCATGTGAGTGCGACACCAATTTAAATATGGAAGAACGTATTCATAATTATTATTCATTTTGATTACTTGCAAAATATTTTTAAAAACTTTTAGGTGTCTAGATACAAGGACACCAAGCATGATTACCACTTCCAGGTCATGGGAGCTGTAGCATTTATTGTTTAGTCATTTTCTATCTTTGATTCTAGATAGAATTCAGTCAGTTATTATTCGATCATGTCGCCCAATGTTAGTTTTTATTTCAGTTTTATTTAATTCAGTTGTATTGGATGATTGTATTGTATTGTAAATCCATGATTTATTCGGTTAATGTATTTTATTATATTCTACACTACACCCAAAAGGCCAAATTGACACCCTTCAGCCGGCGAGCCTTGTCAAGGTCATTGATCGTGATAAACAAACACGCATTTTTTGCAAGGTCATTGACCGTGACAAGTCCGTGACAATCTAATAAAGTTGTCATGGTCAAGGACCGTGACATGTCCGTGACAATTTCACAGTAAAAAAAACCTCCCCTCCTTTTTTTCCCACTGTTTTGGTTTTCCTCCCTCTTTCTCTCACTAAGCGACTGCTCTCTCTCTCTCTCTCTCTCTCTCTCTCTATGATTTTGGTATGTTTTCTCTTCCATTTGTATATATGTGTGTGTGTATATATGCGCGTGTGTATATATATGTGTGTAAATGTGCGCGCGTGTGTGTGTGGTGGTAGGGGAGGGGGCAAGGGTAGAGGTGGGGGTGGGGAGGGGTGTGTATATGCATGTGTGTGTATATCTGCATGTGTGTGTATATATGCGTGTGTGTGCATGTGCGCGCGCGTGTGTGTGTGGTGGGAAGTGGCAGTGGGGGGAGGGGGCAAGGCTAGGGGTGGGGAAGGGGGTGGGGCTGCGTGTGTATGTGTGTATATATGTGTGTGTGTGTGTGTGTGTGTGTGTGTGTGTGTGTGTGTGTGTCTATGTGTGTGTTTTTGTGTGTGTGTGCGTGCGTGTGTGGTGGGGGAGGGGAATGTGGAGGGGGTGGGGCAGGGGGGAAAGGGGGGGGGGGGGGGGGCTTGTTAATTTTTTTAATTAAATTTTGATTGGTTTATTAGATATTGCCCCTCATATGCAAGTAGTGCCCCTTGTAAAGGAATTGATTGATTAAATATTTTTTTAGTAAATTAATAATTAGTTCCCCTTTCATATGCAAGTAGGATTGCCCCTCATTGTAAGTTAGTCTATTAATAATTGTATACTTTAATTATTAGTTTAATTGATGAAATGAATTAATTGAGTAGATAAATTAAAAGGAGTACGGGATACACATTTTTTGTTGATATTGCGGTTGGATTATAGTGGATCGATGTTCGGTTGGTTAATTTTAGTAGTGGCATGACCACTGGATTATTGTCCATATGGTGGTGGGATTTTTAACTTTTTTTTAAAATTACTTTGTATCACGAACAATATATATATATAATATGATAATTAAATGAAACATACTTGAAATTACATATAGTGCGCATAGATACTAGCCTTCTAGTTCTTATGCGTAGAATAGAATGAGGGATGTTTTTCGTAGAGGTGTTAATGAATTTGTGAAATATGCAAAGAGATGTCATAATGATGAAGAGTTTCCGTGTTTGTGTGCTAGGTGTAAGAATGGTAAGGTGTTTGAGTGGAAAATAGTTGAACTACATTTGTTAAGATGGGGTATGCAAGATAATTATCGATTTTGGAGTTTTCACGGTGAATTGAAAGCTCCTTTTGTCCCCAAACAACCTTCACAACAACCTTCAATAAGTAGGATAGATGTAGAAGGGGACGACGTAGATCATAATATGTTAGAGGATTTAGTTGATGATGCGTACGGAGTTTGTGAAGCGGAGGAGAATGAGGTCACTGATGATGTACAAGGTTCAGGTGCTTGTGAAGATATCACAATAAACCTTGACGATGACTATCAAAGTTTAAAATTTAAGGCGACCCAACCGTTATACTCTGGTTATGAGAAAGATTAAATAACTTTACATTCCATGGTTGGTTTTCACAGTTTGAAGACGCAGTACGGTTTGTCTGGAAATAGCGTGACAGAAATTCTGAATTGGGTAAAGGGGTTACTACCAATGAGAATACGCTTCCAAATATCTATCATGTTATGAAGAACAGTTTGAAAGGTTTGGGAATAAAGTATAAATCGATTCATGCTTGTGTGTATGACTGCATACTATACCGAAAGGACTATGAAAATCTCGATCGTTATCCGGTATGCGATGAACCTAGATATATCCTACCTACTGGCAAGGAAGGCACAAGCTCAAAAGTTCCTCATAAAGTGTCGAAATATTTTCCCGTTGGGCCTAGATTAAAACGATTTTTCACAGTACCATGGATAGCGGAGGGAATGACTTGGCATGCTAGGGCAGAAGTAGGGATAATCTCATGCGTCATCCTATTGATTCTACATCTTGGAGGAGGATGAATTATGAGTATCCCGATTTTGCTTGAGAACAGTACAACATTTGTTTGGCTATATCAACAGATGCTACTTTCCCCTAGCAATCTTTGACATAAGTGTTCATTTGTTGGTACACCTATGCGACGAGGCACTTATGTGCAGTCCAGTTAGATATCGGTGGATGTATCGGTGGTTGTATTTTACTGTGACTGGGTAAGATTTGAGGATAAAAATGCTTGTAAAGTTGATCCTGGAACCAATTTAATCATGGTTGACTTGTCCAAGTTGAAGAGAAATGACCACGTGAGTAATGAACCATTTGTTTGTGCATTTCAAAAGGTCAACCAAGTGTTTTACTTGGAGTATATCAATAACGAGTCGTGGTCAATTGTCCTACATGCGCCAAAGCATCAAAATAGTAATGTGGATGACTTGGATGCTCCTACCGAATATCAATCCATTTTTTATGATAACCCGAATTTGAAACAATTTTTCAATTTGTAATAAATATTCCAATTTGTACTTTATCAATCCATTTTTAATGCTTTTAATTGATTTGCACTTTATCATTTTCACTCTTTTTATCTTTCTCTCTTTCCTTTGGATTTGTAGTAATTGTACATATTTGCATGTCTTCTTCTAATTCATTTGGATTTGTACTAATAATAATATTTTTTACAGAAAATGTCTCCTTCAGGTATTAAGGCGAGGATGATGATGATAATTATGATGATGCCGTCTAGGCTCAATGGTAGCGGAGGTGACGAAGTCTCCTCGGCCCCTAGGCTCACCCAAATGGGGCAAATTGGGGATGGCCATCGAGAACAAGACGGGGATATTAGCGAGATCCCTCAAGCTAGTAAAGACGATCATCGTCCCGGGGTACACTAGTTGGAGGGAGGTGCCAAATGAGCTTAAGTTATCTATTTGGGCGGCACTACAGGTAATGTATTTATATTTATATTTATATTTATATTTATATTTATATTTATATGAATATTTCAATTTCAATTTCAATTTCAATTTCTATTTATATTTATTAAACAACTAACACAGTATTTGTTGGACAGGAACAATTCAGCGTGTCCTCAAAACTATGCGATTCCGTCTTGGAGCGGTTGAGGGAGCAACACAAGACGTGGAAGAAAAATTTATGGGCCAGTACTTTAGGAAGACCTGAGACTCCATTATCTGAATGCATGAGTTTGTCCCACCGAAGGAGCCGATCTTATTGGCACAATGGCAAAAGTTCATTGACAATGAGATCGAGGAGCGACAATTGGCGTCTCGCCAATCGGGGAGACAAAATCAGGCGAAAAAGAAGAACGTGCACTACTCCGACCGGACGTCTTACGCCGAGGTGGAGCATAGGATGATGGTAAGATTTTATTTTTCTATAATTACATAAATATGTTATTCTGCATTATTTTACTTTGTGGGATCGATACTAATTTTGAATTATTTTATTTCAGGGGATGGGGAGTGGCCCTGGGGGTAGGCCATGTAGGCTCGATGCTTATGTGGATATTCAGACGAAGAAGGGGAAGGATAAGGAAGTGTCCCCGATTTTGGCGTCTACGATCGTAAGTAATCCGACAATTTACTTTTTGTTAATTATGTTAAAAAAATTTATTTACTTATTTAACTAATCGTGTGCTTTTTGTCGTTTTAGGCAAACCTTGAGGAAGTGCATGAGTCGCAATCAGATGCCGACAAGGCATCTTTGTCCATATACGTACTCAGCCAAGTGCTTGGCGCTGATAACAAGGGGATGACAAGGGGGTGAGCTTGCAGGTGGCCAAATCTAGGATCATCAGATTAGAGACGATCAACATCGAGTTGGCTCGAACGGTGGACTCGAATGACACGAAGTTGTCCCGTTTTGGAGGCGGCGGTTCAAGATATGTTCTCATTCATGAAGCGTTCATTGGGAAGAAGGGGTAAGGGGAAAGGGAAGTAGCAGGAGGTGGAGGAGGACGAGCATGTGGACGTCGTTGCTTCATCGCCAACACATGCAGACTCTGATGATCTAGTCCCCTATTTGGCTCCCTTCGATCGACCTATGACGACACTTTGTTGGCGGAGCGTGTTTATATACGACATATTTGATGGCGAGCGGATAGGGAGGGGGTTAATGGACCCGAATACTGTCCATGGTATGCTAGTTCATGTACGTGCGCTTCAAGACATCGAGGCCAAGGTGCTCATCACGCATGTGATAACCGATAAGGAGAACTCCCCATTGTGGTTGCGAAAATAATGTGACATGATGCATATTCAAGGGTGTATCAATTCGTATATCGTGTGGCGTATCCACCTCCTCAAACCTACCTGAGACATGTAGTGACATTATTTGAATTGTTTTAGATTGTTTTAAATTGGTAAATTTGAATTGTTTTGGATTGTTTTAAGTTGTTAAATTTGAATTGTTTTAAGTTGTTATATTTGAATTATATTTGGATTATATCGTGATGCATATTATTTTGAATGTATATTTTCATTATCTCTATTTTATTTGGATATATGATGTTTGAACAGGTACAACGTTGCTATAACAGGTACAAATATACTACTGGGTAGTGACAGTGACCATACTACCCAACGGATTTTTTTTAATTCTGCCCAGAATTGTCACGGTCATTGACCGTGACAATGTTTTTTAAAAGATTGCTGATTTGTCATAGTTATTAACCGTGACAATTGTCACAATTTTTTACCGTGACATGATTGTGACAAGTGTAATGAACTTATCACGGTCAATGATCGTAATAAGTCCGTGACAACAAAATTTGTCACCCCCAGACTTGTCACGGTCATTGACCTTGAAAAGTTGGACTTATCATAGTCAATGACCGTGACAATCCGACAAATTTGGTGTAGTGCTATTATTCAGATTTAATTACTTATCTGGCATAGTTGATGGTGAATGGTTTTATTTATGTTAATTTAATTAAAGTTTAAAATTGACACACGGCTCAATTTAGTAATATGTGGATAGGTGGTTAGTTTTTAATTGGTTTTCAACAGTGATGCTAAAAATAAGACAAATGAGATTCGTGTTTATTTTAGTAAAGGGATGGTCTCCCGTTATTTTAATAAACAGGGTGTCACACTATTGTACCTTGTTCCATTGGTCATTTCATTATACTAATATTCATGGGTATTCTATAGGTTCCATCATATGTTAATTGCAATTTGGGGTGAAAAATGTTATTCGCCTTCAAAAATTTTAGGAGATTGATGAAAAAAAATTAATCAACTCATCTTCATTATCTTATTCAGATTCGGGAATTTATGGGTATACCTTTAACCCAGAAAAATTAGATCCAAAATTTTACTATTCATTATCTTATTCAGTGTTTTCTAGGTAAATACCTTTGGTTGACCTATAAATTTCGCTCATAAAAAATGTTCTCAAAATTGATTCTACTACCACCTCTAGGGGAATGAATGCCTCTGGCATCGCACCGCCTACATACATGGCAAAGCTCACTGGATCTTTGAGTATGATGAGTCGAAATCAAGAAAAAATGCAGTCACATATGATCACTCTAACATAAATAATTATGGGAAGAACCTCAGAGGGTGCGATGAACCATCATACTCTGATAGTGGGGGAAAGCAGAAACCCCCCTGAGGAATTTTTATACACCAAGGAAAGTTGGGTCATCAAGGATAAGACATGAAAATGCAGAAGGCTTTCATCATCTTGAATTGGGAAACGGAGAAGAAGATCAGGATGAATGTGTCCCAGAGTATGAGGAAAAGTGTGAGGTTGAATCTCATCCAAGAAGCCGAGTCTATTCTTATCAACTGGGCAAAATATCCTCTATCCCATGAATAGTATTTTCAACTTAGATAAAGAACCCATCACAATAAAGTCAAAGTTCATTCACTAAGATTATGAAGGAATCATCCTTTGAGAGGCTAGGACCCAAACGTCGTGCCCCATCTGTTGCTCAAAGACAATATGACATGAGACAATTCTCTGAGGGGCATAGGGGAACATTGACCTTGAGGGGGTCGTCATACGTTGGACCAAGATACCTGGGGACAACCACCTTAAAATTTAAAGGCCTTGTAAAATTTCCATTCAGATGATTGAAAAAAAATCCTCCTAAGGAGTAATAATACCTTTGAAATGAGATACATGGAGATTTCGATTCGTCCTGAAATTTTTTAGCTATTCTACTCCTGTGAAGTTCAAACCTCCAAAGGAAAAATCAAGATATGGTAGGAGAACAAACCCCATTCACACCGCAAACACGTATTACTCAGCTTTCGGTATCTATTTTGTGCTGGATGAAATGAGATGTCGATCATTCTTAAGAATCCTCACGGGGACAAGACAATTATAGTACATGAGTCTGCCTAAGGGGAAACTTAGAAGATTTAAGGAGCTTGCTGATAAGTTCATTTATAACTTTTTCTTTGGCCTCAAATCGAAGAGAAAGGTTACCCACCTCCTAAATGTCGATAAAAGAAACGAGAAACACTTAGAGACTTTATCTCTAAGTTTAACAATGGAAAACTTAAAGTTATAGACTATAATGAAAACACTGGAATGAAAACCATAATTAAAGAGATTTTTCTTAGGAAATTATATTAATCACTTTCTAAAACCCTCCTACTATGATGAGTGAAATTTTAGCAGAGGCTGGGAAAGTTATGGAAGCTAAAGAAGCAATGTATGCCAAGAAAGGATAACTCAAATAAGATAAATGAGGAACAAAGTCTCAAGAGAAGCATGATAGTTATACACCCCTCACTGCGGAGGTTCATAGGAAGATAACAAATTCCCAGGAAAGCTAAAATCCCCACCAACTAAGGGAAATAAGAACAAGTATTATGAATTCCGCAAAGACCATAGCCATAATACCAATGATTGTTATGCTCTTAAGGATGAGATTGAAAAACTCATCAAGAAGGGTCAACTGGAAAATTTATGAATCAAAACGGTCCTCCCCAAGAGAAAAGTATAAGGAAGGTATCTCCTGCTTGAGATAAAGAAAAATAAAAGGAAGGTAAGTATCAAAAGGATGAAGAATCAGAAAAGGCTATGGTGATGATGTAGCAGTACTTATGTAAATAAGAGCATCCTACATGATGTAAGATGTTCCCTATCTGGATGAATATAAATAAAAGTTTCCCTCCTACCTTGCTTATTTAATTTGATACATCTTTTTCTTCTTACGGTCAAAACCTCGTCTATGATGTAAAAAGGGAAATGCTTTAGGATATGAACTCACATGCATTTCTCAAACTCTAACATAGATGGGGGTCATCTCCTGGAAAAGATGAATCCACCCAAGGTTCGGCTAATCTTTGGGACAAAACTATTAATGTAAATAAGCTTAGTCTGAAAATATCATGGCAGAAACCCACAAAGACTAAATATGACCTGATAAGTCTTAGTTAACCTTAGTAATGGTAAAAAACACTTTTACAATAAAAAAGTTGACATAAAGGCCCTCGAAAAAAGTTAGAAAGTATAAGGTAAAAAGTGAAGATCCAAAGCTCAAGAAAATGTGTTTCTCATTCAAATTCATCCTTATCTTAAATGTAAAACTTGGATATAATACAAGATAAACATAAGAGGTGTGACTTTAATTAGTTCGGCCAATTTTATAAAAAAAAATTAGATTGCGGACGAGTATGGATCAATATTCATTACTTGTTTGGTTGATTTAAGAAAAACTATCTTGAGAACTAAATCATTATTGCATTAATAGGAAATATCACCCTTATCCTAATGTAGAACTTGTATATAATCCACAATAAACATATGGGGGAAGAGTTAGTTAGTTCGAGTAATTTAACACTAATTAGTTCAAGGGTAAGAATTGATCAATACCATCCACTTATTGGGTTGATTTAAGACAAATTGGTTTGAGGAATAAATAATTATTACATTGATATAAATATCATTCTTATCTAATGCAAAACTCCGAGTCATGCTTGGAAGAAACTTTTTCTCAAATGCATTCGGCTACTTTTATGAAACATAGTTTAAAACCAAGTTGTTAAAAATGACTCATTACATGTTTGGCTAATTTAAAAAGAACTAGTTTAAGAGCAACTTGAAATAGTGCACTATTAATTATTCCACATTTTTTCCAAACCAGGTTCGGCTATAACATATCCATGACCCTCTTCTGCCTCGAACAAATGAAAATCGGCCATAAAAAATTAAGGATCTTATTTGACTATCGCCAATTAAGTTTCAGCCTCAAATCTATGAATGAGCTTGAATAAAAATGGATAAGCATGTGGGGGATACTGATAATCAAACTTACAAATATAACATTCTTAACCAAAAATATTTAGGGTTTTAATGCATTCATCAAAACTATAAAGATGGGAAACCCAAACAACACAAAGTAGAAGTCCAAAGGACGCAAAATTGAAATCCAAAATAAAGTTCACCCTAGGATTAAATAGTATCGGCTACATTCATTCAACCCCCTCCAACGAACCTCGACCTTAATAGGCTCGGTGCCAAGAACTAATTTGAGCCTCGACCAAAATTCCTAGGCCCTAACCGTCAACAAACACTAAACGAGCCTCATTTTAAGTAGACTCAATTTCAAAAATCCATTCACCTCCAATAAGATTCGATCGATCAGGGGTCGGAAATAACAATGACAGATACTAAATTGAAACTCACCCTTAATTTTTTAGCAAATTAGTCGAAATCGACACAAGGCCAACCAATTGGTCAAGTAAATCCTCAACCGAAGCATAATGCACAATGGTTTGACAACATCCAAGTAGGCCAATCCTCAATCGGGGCATACCAATTATCAGGCAACCCGTCGGTAGATAAGATACATACCCCTTGGAAGTGACAATTATGTGGGCCTAAATTACCTCCGGCTATGGTATTTCAAGCCTTAATTTACCCTCGGTTGGAACAAATAAAAGACCCCACGTGAGTCTTGGCTTAAGAATTTAAATCTATCAAAGATTTGCAACCTGCCATGCACTTTTTGGTATCAAGAGATTTAAGCTCTGAGAAGCTTATTCGTCCTTAGAAATTAATTCAAAGGTTTAAATTTGGTTCGACATAAAATTCTCAACAAGATCATGCAAGGGCGAAATTAATTCAGAGGTTCGGATTTGGTTCGACATAAAAGTTTGAATGCCCAAGTTTATTATCGTCCAAGGGCTCTGTGGAACCTCCTGAAGCACTCGGCTTGAAATGGTTGGCAGGTGTATTTATGGGGATTAGATTCCTCTCGGCCAAAATTCAAATTGTACAAAAACTTAAAATCTATAAAGCATGGACTCCCAATACGCGTTTCGACACGTGATTCTTCCAAAAATTAGGATACGACACACTAGAATAAGTATAATATATATTAATGAAATGAAACATATTTTTTCCACAAAATACATTATTAGAACATTCTTAAAATAAAATTAAGAAAATGGACCATAAAAAACAAAATTCAAATACACGTTAACTATAAATTCATAAATAAAGCAGACTTACCATCACATCTCCGAGACATCTCCGAGCGTGTCGGTAACACGTCGGAGCACGCACATAATACGTGTTTCGACACAAAATGCGACTCGTAACTTCCGAGAGAGTCGCCGTACTTCATAGCTTAAAATGGACCCTCATCTTGAACTTGCATAACTGGCAATGCCGACTCTTGAATTGAATTGAGCAGGACTAATGATGATGGAGCCGACTCTCGGTTTGGGCTACTTCAATGATGAATCCGACCTTTACTTGAAAAAACCTCATAATTAAGATGACTATCATTTTGAAAACCTTTTCCAACCTTCATCCGGAATCACCTCGACCCAAGACAATCTGGGGGCCAAACTAACCCTCAGTTTGCATGAGTTATCTTTTAAACTTGTTATAAAAGATTTGGAGGCATTTGGGCTAATATGTGAAACATCAGCGGAGACAGTTATGGTTCTCATAATTCCCCTCAGCTCATCGCATCAGATCGGATATGTACAATAAATCCTACGTGAACTTCGGCTATTCCAGTTCATGGTCGATGACTATATTAGAACAACCCTCGAAAGCCTCGGTTGGAATTTAAAGGTTGGTCTAAGGCGATTGTAGATTCCTCTTGGTTGCTACGAATTCGAACAAAGTACGTTTTGTGCGAACTTTGGTCCCTGTTAAAAATCAAAAAGCTTTTTTGGTCTTCTGTTGGTAGTCGTTTTTTCCGTGTAGCTTCAATCTTGGGTGCAGCGTCTCTCATCAAGTTCCCCTTATTAGTAAACACGAAAATGTCGTGTGATTGTGTATTTATTGGTGTGAATGATATACTCATAATAAATATTTGTAATTTTTTTTTCGGGCGTTATAAATTTAGGATATATTGTAATATGTATTTTGAAAAATAGGACAACAAACATTTTATTTATAGTTTTAGTCCATATTTTTTAGTAAAGTCGCTGGCACGGACCTATATTCATAAAATATCAACCAATTATCGCATGCCACGTGTCCCTTTAATTTGAAGATAGGGACTAAAAATGGAAATCAAATGTTTGTTGTCCTATATCCATAATCAATATTATTTTAGAGCAATTCTACATGTACCGTCATTTCAAATCGCATTGCTTATGTGACATGCGGTGATTGGTTAATGCCGCTGGCGTGAACCCACATCCATAAAAAATTAACCAATCACGGCACGTCACGTGTGTAATGCGGTTTCAAGGATGTTTCAATTTGGTACACTTATAATTTCTCATTGTTTTAAGTCCTAAAAATACATAATCTATTTTCTTTATTTGACGTCATGGATTGAATGTATATTTATTTGGACATTTATACCTAAACAGATATATAAATATTATATTACATATCAAGACTTGGGACTTGGGAAAAATCAGTTAATTTTTAATTCGTCTTTCATTAATTTTATTTAATTCGATTTTAGTTTAAATTAAAACTCATTTTATTAAATTAATTAAAAACCCGTTTTATGATCAAAATTAAAACCCATTTTTTTATAGCCGTTGAGAGTGGTATAGTGGAGAAGTGGTCATCCACATTTTGGGGGAGTGGGTGATTTATGCACCCTTTTAAGTAAGGGTTCTGCAGATCAATTTTGAAGGAAGTTCTCTCTCTCTCTCTAAAAAAATGTCTTCCTTCATACTCTGATTTCTGGGCAACATTTGTGTGGTTCTAAAGTCATGTGTTGAGTGCTTCAATCGGATGAACTGTGCTATTGAATCCTGGGGACAGTTATCTGAGGCTCGAGGCATCACTAGTTAAAGTGATGGCGATATTTCTGCTTAGAACTATGTGTCTAACACACACGTCGTTCCAATTTATTATATATTTGATTTTTCCCGTATACGCATATAACAGAAATAAGATGGCCTGGGTCTATCACCCCGATCATTATTGATGATCCCAACAGTGTCATGTTGACACACACACACACACACATATATATATACACACACACTTGGTATATGTGCTGGAGACTTTAAGTCGACCAGATTTTCAACATCGACCATATTCGTACCCATTAAAAGATTGGTCACTTGTAAACCCATCATTGAGGATGTTTATCAGGAGGAAATTAGGGACATGTGTAGGTCGATTCGGTCTTGTTTGTAACTCATTACATAAACCATATGGATATGCTAAACGTGTATATTGATAGGGTAAAAAATAACAAATTTAGAAATGAACTAGCAACCGACATGTTGATTTTTGTGGGTTCCAACTTAAGCGAAAAATGATGTTCCCCCTAAGAAACAAAAACAACTTTCAGAAACAGAAAATGATGTTCCGCCTAAGACTTTGCTCACTTTTGTTTAATTAGACTTCTACCTCCTAAATAAACACCATACTTGAGCATCACCCATGTGTGCAACAAGTAAAATATATCTATATTTAATACTGATATTTGAGCTTGAGCACCACCCATATGGGAAAATATCTAAAAAAATAGCAATATATCTAGATATCCTTTTCTCATTCAACTAAATTACTTATAGCAGAAATTTTACCTTCGAATAGGAATTTTTCCATTTTTTTTAATTTCTTATAGAGATATAAAATGGTACAAGTATTATCCGGAGGTTTCAAACTATCTTCAGGACACCATATTTAATTTTGAAAGATGATTAGGAAGAAAAGAATATTTGCAATATTTAATTTGGGGTGTTTTATTTAATTATGAAAAGTTATGTTGGGGCTGGAATGTAAAAGTCATAAAACCTTAAGTGGAACATCATTTTACGCCAAAGCATAGTGCCCTTAACCCTTAAGCGGAAAATCATTTCTGGCAAAAGAAACAGGGGCCGAAACGACGTAGTTTTGGTGTTATGTAGATTATATTTACACTATCCATAGCATTTTCCTCTTTTTCCTCCATTCTAATTGAGTAAATTTGGCATAGAAATGTGTATATTTACACTACCCGTAAAGGTTGCTCTTATAGTGATCGAACCATGACATTGTCGTTTGATTAAAACTCTGAACCCACGAAAATGAAGAAATGAAGCTAAACAGCGACACATGTTTATAAAGATATTTCCACACGGTAATTAAGGTTGCGTTTGGTTTTTCATCTTAATCTAAAGTTTGAATCTAAAATTTGAAATTTGAAGTCTTAAGTCTGAATCTGAAGTCTGAAATCTGAATCTGAAAAATATGTTTTTTTAATGTCTGAATCGACCTCATTTTAGAAAAATATATTTGTTTTTATGTCTGAATGGAACTTTGAATTAATGTATTTAGATTGATTCAGACTTCAAAGCTCCATTTACCTCTTAATTATTCAGAGACAAAAATAGTTGTTAACCTCGTAATCACTTAAACAAACAAACACTATTTGGTATTTCTTAAGTCTGAATAATTCAAATTTCGACTTAAGAGGTAAAAACAAACAACACCTAAAGCAGAATCAGTGTTTGTATGAATGAAGTAAAAGGGATGTGGTTTTATTACCAATCTGGGTCTTAGCAGTCTATAGTTTGACTAAAGCATTTCATTATTATCATGATCTTCATCCTTGCCTTGATTTAATCATATGAGATTAGACACATGAATTCTCTTTTTTTTTTCATTTTAATTTATTATAAGTGGTATTATCATTCATGTTTAATTTTTTGGACCTCTCCTAATAATTTTCTCCCACGACAGCTTAGGGCGGTCCCTTTCTCTTTTATTTTCTATTTTCAATAATCTTGCTCTTGTTATAGGTGCATCTACTAGTCTACGTATCACATGTCCGTACTACCTAAGTTTACTTTCTCCTAATTAATAGCTAATGGGGGCTTGTTTTCCCCTCGAAATATTTCTTCTCACCCTATACAATTGGATAACAGATTTTAACCCAGCCAGATAATCATTCAACATAACCTATTATGTGCCCTATCTCAAAAATCGGTCAGGTGTTGTTAAAGTATTTGAGTAAGCTGATTTTAAGGACCATTAGCACTAAATGGTTCGGCAATTGGACAATATGGAACTATTTAGCGATTTAGCAATTAGAAAGTATAGAATTATTTGTTAGAGTCTAGTGGTTTAACATATAAATTTTTTGTTGGGGTCGACAAAGATAAATGGAGCTATTTAAGGATTTGACAATGAATGGCCATAAAATTTCAGGTCGGACTAAAAATTTACATAATATAATTTATCTCTGAAACTATTATTAATTCAGACAAGGTTTAGTTTATATCTCATATGATATTAGGTTTTTGGCTTGAGAATTTTACATGACTATTTACGGTTTGGCCTAAATAATTTAAAATTCATAACTGATTCTCGGCTACTAAGACAATATTGTTTTATATTTTTTAACATCCATATGAGATTTTGTTAAACCATTTTAACGGTCAAACTTTACTCTCGGATAAAAAGGGTTCGGCTCTATAATTTCAGGCACCTATTGTCCCAAGTCACACTCGCAATAAGAGCATTAAGCATGGGTTGACTATTTTCGAAGAATAGAGATATAAGCCTCGACAGATATGACCCTTGGCAGAATTGGTTCGGCTTGAAAAAATTTGGGCACCTGTTTGATCCTCGAAAAAAATGGCTCGGCCTAAATTATTTTTATCAGCTCGTAGCCTCCAATCTCTTATCATGTTTCAAGATAACTCAGAAAATTGGAGTTTATAGGGTCACTGGTGATTCAAGATATGATCTCTTTTCAAGACTACAAATAGTTTACCCCTCGGCTTATATAGGTCAACCTAACACGGTCATCCTCATAAGGGTCGGACTCAGAGGGTCAACCTCTTCAAGGTTAGCCTCGGTAGGGTCGGCCAACATTAGACAAACACCTATAAATTTTTAAAAAATTCGCCAAGAAAGCTATTTAATCATTCGAAGTCTATGCAAATTGATGCATGTGGAAGACATGCACATATGAGTAATATTCACACTTTTTAGGCTGCTTCTTAAGGATATATAGAAGTCATCTATTGGAGAAGATTAACCAATATTCTCCACGTGACATGAGGTGCAAACTGCATCCCAAGTCACCTATAAATATTTATTTATTGTGCCTTGTTCGATAGGTCATCTTATGGTAGTGAAACTTTGCAAAAAATATTATAAAGAGAGAAAATTGTAACTTGTAAAACACTTCAGTAATTAGTGGAAAATTAGTTTTTTATAGTGGACATATGCCTAATTGGGTTGAATCACTAAATCTCTTTGTTGATCTGTTATTCTCATTTTATCTTTACTTTCATTGTTCATATTAATAGCCAGAATTTACTAGATTGCATCACACACTGAGTTACTTTCGCATTAACTGAGTTATTACCAATTTGTGTAACATTAATAATATATAATATTTTCTAGTATTTGCATGTGTGTGTTGCATGTTATGATTATGAATCCAACGGTGGATTATAACTCAAACCTAATTGTGATGACTCTAAGATCTAAAATACTCAAAACACTTATAAAAACTTAACCAAAGTCATAATAAACACATGTCTCCCAGTGAGGAGGACATGATAGACATAAACTTGGGCACTTCTCAAAGCTCAAATTGTTATAAATAAGGTCCTCCATAGATGATACCGAACAAAAATAGCTCATTGATCACCTAATTTGCTTCGTATATATATTCGCTTGGTCCTACACTCACGTGCTTAACATCGAGCTAACTATCTTCATGCATAAGATACTCATTCTCCCTGATAAAAAAAACTCCTAAACCAAAGACTTTCTAAGTTGATACCTGAATGATATTTGAAAGTGAATGAAGAAGCAAAGAAATAACTCAACATCAGTTTCATCTGAGTAACAAAGTATCCCACTTGGTTATCCAACATCGTACTAGTACCTAAAACAAACAGCAATGTTTGATTATGCATAGACTACAGATATATTAATCGATCCTGCCCCAAGGATTATTTTCCTCTACCCCACATCGACTTATTGGTAGATAATAAAGCCAACAACGCGCTCAAATACTTCGTAGTAGGATTAAAAAGCTATAGTTAGATAAAAATGCATCATGATCCCCAAGAAAAAATCAGGAACATTTCCCCTGGAGGATATACTATTATACAGTCATGCCCTTCTATCTCAAGAATGTCGGTGTTGGTTACCAAAGAGCAACCGCAATCATCTGACACACCATCATACATAAGAAAGCGCAAGTTTAAAAAGACAACATCATCATCGAAACCAAAGATGAAAAGGAAATGTTCTGACAAAAATTCTTCCAAAGGTTACGCCTCTTCAAAATGAGGCTAGATACTCATAAATGTGACTTTGGAGTCACTAAAGATCAAATGCTCAGATTCATTCTCATCGAGGATAAAATAGAGATAGATCTCATCAATGTAAAATCCATATGAGAAATGACACCACCCAAAACAGGAAAAGAAGTCAGAGGGTTCCTAGGCTAAAACAATTCATAAGTTGGTTCATCAACCAGCTTACCACCATCTGTGAGCCCATCTTCCAAATACTCAAGAAGAACATGCCTAAAGAATGGAACGTTTAGTGATAAGAAGAATTCGAGAATATACAAGAGTATCTCACTCACCCACCATTGTTAGTACCTCCCTAACCAAAATAGCCTCTCCTGCTCTACATGACTATAAATGACACGATTTTCGGAGCCATATTGCCCCTATACATGGAAAGCTCCCAAAAATAATGTTCCATCTACTATGTTAATAAAAATCTAGTCTCATATGTGCTCAAATACACCACCTTGGAAAAGGCTTGTGTATATGTTGTATGGATCACTCATAAGCTCCGCTATTACATGATGTCCTTCAGCATACAACTTATCCCCAAGAGGGAAAACTTAAAATACTTCTTCAAGAAACCCATTATCTCTAGTCGAAGGGACAAATGGTTACTGATTCTATCCCCGTTCGACATCACGTATGTCAAACAATTCCATGCCTACTTAGAAGATGTAACTTCGTTATTCTAACATCTCGAATTTAACTTCCTCCCAAGGGTAAAAAATAACTTTTCAAATGCACAAGCCACCCTAGCCTCTATATTAGAGATGCTTGAAGGAACTACAGATATCACGTTTACTATGGCTAGCCTAAGAACCTATTCTTATTGCTTTTAGATCTATTCCATCGAGGAAACATCAATAGGACCCACGATCTAATACTATGATAGATTTAACTTTCTCAACAATACCCACTTGACGCCTATCCAAGTGACCAATTCACCCTAAGACGATTGGAAGCCCCATTCAATATTTATGGGGGATAACTCTACAAAAGAGGTTCCAATGAAGTACAATTTTGATGCGTCACAAAAGACGAGACCCTCAAGATCATGGATAAAATTTATAGTTGTGAATGTGGTATGTACATGAGTAGGAACACCCTTTCTAGGAAAAACCTCAGATAGTTGTACTAATGGACTACCATGTAGAAGGATTACATAGATTATGTTAAGAGGTACTTTAAATGTTAAACGTACACCCCATGACATCATCTACATCCTCGAGATATCTATTGCATGACCTCACTATGTCCTTTCTCCACCTGGGGGATATACATCGTAGGGAAGGTCACACTTAAGGCCTTCATTGGGAATGAATTTATCCTAGTCTCCATCGACCACTTTACCAAATAGATCGAGGTTGAATCTTACACACTGTTAAATGCAAAGAAAAGTGGCCAAATTCATACATCAAAACATCATCCACCGCTTCAACATACCCCACGAGCTAGTATCGAAAAATAAGTCTCACTTCGATAAAGATGTCTCAAACCTACCACACTAATAATGGATTACTTAGCATAAGTCATCTCCATGCAAACCACAAACCAACAGAGTAGTTAAATTCACTAACAGTGATGTCAAAAACATCATCAGAAAGATCATTGACACTTACAGAGACAAACTCCATACGCCCTTGGGGGCTACTGCACTACATATTAAAACTTAATAGGGGAACCCCTACTCATTAATTTATGGCATGGAGGCAGTGCTACCTATAGAAGTTAAGTACCATCCTTACGGGTCATGCTAGAGAGCCAAGTGGCCCAAATCGACTGGGTCCAAACCCACTACTACGAACCAGCTCTCCTAAACATGAAGAAACTAAAGTCCACTTATCACAATCAAGGATACCAATAACATATTGCCTAAGAATTCAATAAGAGGGTTAAGAAGAGAAACATACAAGAGGGTGACCTAGTCCTAAAGGAAAATCTCAAACCTGCCCGGACTTCTGGAGGAAAATTTTCAGCCAACTGTAGAGGAACCTACCTCGTCACTAAAATAAACTCCCATGGGTTAGATACCTTGGCTAATCTCGATAGAGTCACATTTTCCCAACCCTTAAATATCAATCGGTTGAAGAAATTAGTTCCTTAAAGCTAGCCAGTGGTCAAAAGAAAAAAAAATATTCAACACGGACAAATTGATCGTAATGAGAAGGGAATATTATGCAATCCCATATATATTCTTAACCCTACATAAAAAATTCCACTTGATCCACCAACCTTTCAGTTAAAGTTGGTTAAACACTTTAAGCCCCTAGCGTTTCAATTTCAGAGAACTATGTATACTTGATTCTCCACTATATTTTATCGCAAACATTCAAAAATAGATACCTTGTTGTCTTTGAATTATCACTTTCGGTCCAGTCTAAGCATACACTAAGGAGCCCTATTTTATGAGGGGACCCTATTTATGGATATTGTGCCCTCCCTACAAAAGATTTAATGCATTCTATGTAAACTAAAAATCAAGTAATGAAACTATGATCTAAGGAATTATAAAGACATCGCGGGGTCATACTTATGTAAGGAACAACACATAAGGGATAATACTACAAAAGAACCAAGCAAAGAAACTGGGAAAGAAAAACACCTCTTTAAATCACCCCACATCCCGAGACAGATCATCAAAGAAAAAACTCATGAAGGACTCCCCACAAAATCGTACCTTATTTGGGATACGGAACAACACTCTAATTTCGAAGCTGCATCGCTCTTGACCGATCACCAAGCAAAGTAAAGGAAATCTCTTTTCCCCACCACTTCAAAGTCAGCACAGACAGATATCTCACCATCAGGAAGATATAATAAAAGGTTTAAAAAGATGGGGAACTTGTGTGTGTGTGTGTGTGTGTGTGTGTGTGTGTGTGTGTGTGTATGTGTGTATAATTTGGTCATTTTATTTTTGAAAGAAAGTCCTTATATGTGTGTCACCCATTTTTAATGAAAATAGCTTATGCTCACTCTAGTCATACACATATCTATCATTCTTGTGTAAATAAGAGTAATATTACTCCTATCAATACATCGTCAATCATTTCCTGTGGAAAGTATTAAGGCATAAATATGAATGAAGTCTGCATGATGTCATAAAAAATTTAAAAAATATCAAAATCCCAAGCATTAAAAAACAAGTGAGGCGTAATGTTTGTGCATCAAATGAACTAATAAAGGAGAGAGAATAAAATGTGTGAATCGATGGAGGTTATCCCCCCGCCTAGATAATAAAATCAAAACCTACTCATGACGGGCCTTCTTAACCCACTCATCATCATCGTCACCGCCACCCACTATATCTAGATCCTAAGGATGACTTGGATTAGGCTGAGCTGGAGGAGGATACATATGTACAATCTTCAAATGAGTCACCGATCGGGTGACGGAGTTTGAAACTTCCTGACAGTGTGACGGCACACGAGTATGAGAGCGAGAGCAAGATGCCACCCTAGTTATTGTTTGTCCCTCGTGGACCGACGTAGGGACATAGACATGAATGGAATACGATATCTCCCTATATACTAAGGACTAAAGAAGCATCATTCTCTGCAGGATAGATGCCAAAACCACCACCTCATAAAAACAACAGAATTAGGGAATAATTAGTATGGAGAAAAATAGGTAAGAAATAAAAAGCAGTAAAGTAAAATAAACATAAAAGCAATAAAGAAAAATAAACATAAAAAATAAGGCATGCCCCTTCCACGCCTAAGATGTCCCGAAACCTAGGGGCAACGTGATCTAAAGTAGCATTACATGGAGGAATACAATACCTACTAGACTTACCACGATCGAAAGAGTCCACATCATCCAGAAGAACAAGGAGATATATCATCCTAATAGACGCACCCCACCCCCTGAAATGTGCCTCCATCCTAGCCCTGTCATGGATCCTCCTCCTTCAGCTCCCTCACCATAGTCTCTAGGGTTTTAATACGAGCCGCGACAACCTCTTTCATATTTTCCTTTACCTGGGCTAAGCCCTCCTCCCTCACCCTCTCCTAGGTAGACATATGTTCATTTCAAACATCAAAATCATCCAAACCCGAACCAGGAAGAGGGCACCCTTACCCATCCTGTATCTTGATGTTTACCCTGGAAATCCATATACTTTACATGTAAATGGTCACTGATACTCCAAGGAGACGACCTTAATGTAATCTCCACCAAAAACCCTAGATGAAAACTTACCCCCATCAACCGATCAAGTCTGCATCCAACTCAGGGGAGGGTTTCCCCGAATCTGCAGGATCCCTCCTAGCCTCGCCACCACCCGTGTCATCCCCTATGGGTCTCTTCCCCACCTAGACGCATCACCCCCGTTGCATTCCCTAAGTACACATCATCACCTCACCCAGTTGACCTGTTGGGAACATCCCACTGAGCATCCTCTTTAGGTGGAACGACCCTCTGAACCCCAATAACACCCTCAAGCATGATACTTCCTCCTCCTGCTCAACCTCAGGGTCCTTTATATCTCCATACGTTACCCTTTCTCATCCTCTACTTCTCAATCACCTTCCATAGGCCCCTTCTTTTTTGGATCCACCCCAATTCAAGTTAAAAAAACATTCCTAAGCACTGGAAGGGGCATCCTCATCACAAGTAACCCTAAAAATCACTGATAGTCTAAGTCCTCCCTCCAAAAACATCTATCGACGCACCTCAACTAAACCCTTGTATGCCTCTTACAGTAGGGGGATGAAATACAACCCTGACGGGAGCATCCCACCTATATTGGAGAATCACCCTTTTTCCTAGACAAAAAAGGGTCCAATAGGACTCCACTAAAAGTAGTCTTCACCCTGACAACTCCCATCCAGCAACACCTACCCCTAGCACATGGCGGGTCATCCCCCAGGGTACCGGAATGAAGAAAAAATAGGAACGAAAATGAGTCACGAGAAGCAGATAAGTACTAAAGGTAATTATATGATAAAGATTCTATAAGGACATAATAAAGATGCTCTAAATTAAATTACAATCTCCGCAGTAATCCCATTCAAGATCTACGAATATGTAGCTACGTAAGTAGAAAAACTAGGGATGTATTTTTTCCGAACTTTCGATTTTTCCAATTTTTTATCCGATTTTTTTCGAATTTGGAATGAAATTTTAGTTTGCCGAATTTTGATTTTCCGAGTTTCGATTTTTCTGAAAAAATGCGGATCGAAAATCAGAAATGATTCTGAATTTTCGTTTTTCCGATCCAATTTTTCGAAATTATGCCAATTCATTTTTTTCAATTTTTTTCCCGATTGTTTTGGAATTATTTTTCGGTTTTTTATTTTTCTAATTTTTTTATAGTTTCCCATATCCCACATCGGTTGGGAGAGGGAGAGGGATCCAAAATGTGCTCTATAAATGGAGGGTACCCTCCTAACTTCTACACAAATGAAAAAATGAAACAAATGTTCATGTATTTACATGTTGGGTTAAGCCATTTTCTTTATTTCTTTTAAATGAGAATTTAGAGTAATCAAAAATCCATAATTTATGTTTTTATTAAATTTTGAAATTTCTGAAATTTTTGGATTTTTAATATATTTTGTGAATTTTAGATTTTTTTCGATTTTTTGATTTTTTCGAATTCGATTTTTTTTAATTCTCCGAACAAATCGGATCGAAAATCGAAATAATTATTTTATTTCTAAAAAAATCAATTTTTTTTCTGAAGAGTCATTTTCCGATCCGATCCGACCGAAATGCATCCCTAAGAAAAACACATCTACACAACACCGAGGCAAAATATAACATAAATAAACGTAAGAAAAAGCAATATCTAACTAAAATCGAATCAATAAAATGGGATTAAAATAAACACATCCTCCTGCAAATATGCAAAACCTATGAACTTATCTCTATGGTATCTCAAAAAGAGGGATATAGATCGATACATCTCCGCCAACCCCATCCTCCCTCATGTATATCTCGGAATTCGAGAAAAATCCATCAAGAATGACAACCTCAATAAATGGATCCTACCAAAAGCAACCAGCACCAAAAATAATCCCACATCAAATAAAAGCAAACTCTGGGAATACCATCTCACCACTGCCACATCAACCCCTAGGTCATTCACCTTTTTCCAAATAGGTAATCAAGGCACTAACATCAAGAAACTCCCCTCGCACCGTACCTACATGTATCCCCAGAGATGTACACAGAACCTTAACAGTAATGGTCAAGGTTTGATCCACCACCAAGGGAACTTTGGTGAATGGGAATCTTATACAAGCATAAAATTCTAGGAGAGTCATGGCTATCTCCCCTATAGGCAGGTTAAAGGTGCTGGAACTATCCCACTAGTGCTCTTCCAAGGTGACAGTGTTCAACTAACTCCTCTAAAAATGATTTTAGGAGAGGAGGTCCAATAACAGACCGAACCCTACGACATATACAATTGAACGGACAAAAGGAGGCCATCTTCTAAAACCTACCCAATGGGGTAAAGAACCCTAGACTCGAGCACTACCACCAGTCTATAAAAAAAGACACAAAATATATCAGTAATACAAAATAGGGAGATGTGACACCCCACCTAATTAAATACCAGGTGATCAGTCCTTTATTACATTAATTCAAAGTCCCCGGTTGGTTCATTCTTAGCATCACTGTCGTAAAATAATTTTCTTTATTAATCACTGAATAAATAATTAACCTAAGTGTCAAAACATTTAATTTTATAAATTGAGTCCGATTGTTATTATCTACTCTGAAACCATTTTCATGAATACAAATGATAATATCAAAACCAAACCATCTGAATGAAATGACTAATCTAGATAAACCGATCCAAATAATAAATCCCAATTGCAGGACAAAGTAATAAGTAAAACAATCCCAACAGTAGCCAAATACTGAAATAATAAACTGTACAAATCTCTCCCTGAACTAAACAAAATATGGAAACGGGCGACACAAGCCCTGACTAAAAATGACTAAATAGGATAATGAGAAGACAAGGATGAAGTCGCCTGCTGCAAGGACCTGCAACTTCCACACTAGCTGCAGCACGCCAATGGTCCAAAGATCTAGACTTGATGCTCCCGTGGCTGGGCACCTGTAATATATATATATATATATATATATATATATATATATATATATATATATACAAGAGGGAGAAAAGATAACAGGAAACGGGTCAGAGACCGAGTATAAAACATCTTTAAAAATAGTTTAGCAAGTATTTAAAATGCTTACTAGTTGATATTACATACATGTTAGTACCTCGACACTCACTTGAGAATTCGCACCTCTCAACTAGTGTACACGCCTAACGTACTACCGAATTAACTTAGTTAAGTCTAACCCAGTTAACTAGTCTAACTCGATTGACATTCACTAGGCCTAATCCAAGTAATCGCATGACTACACTTTATATTTGAAAACCTTTTCTTACGAATTTACCAAGCCAGTTATATATATCATAATTTAGACTTAAGTTCTCAACCACTTAACTCATTTATAATTAATTACTCAATTCTATCTACTTATGAGCTAAGTAGAGTAGTCACAGGTGCATATATATATATATATATATATATATATATATATCACTCATAATATATATACTAATAGGGCACTCCACATAAGTCTATGGTGCTGGCATACTCTGCTATCAAGTCCCCGTATCACTCGTACAAGAGGGGAATACTAGTTCGGAATCACTCTCGAACAATATTAATACAAAACACACATATTGGAGGGGAAGCATAGTTTCAAGTCACTAAGAGGTCAACACATACATGTGACACCCTGACTAATTAAATACTGGGTAGCTACTCTTTTATTAAACTAATAAAAAATATCAACTTGGTTCTGTCTTAACATCACTGCCGAAAACATTTAGTTACTTACTAGCCACCTAATATTTAAAATGGAACCACCAATCGCATAAACAATCTTATATGAATAACCAACAAAATGAAATAAACTGAGTCTGGAGTAAACACTCCAATGGTAATAATACCAAAGTAAATAAAATCCTAATACAAGAGTCTGAATAAATAAACCAACGTCTGAAATAATAAAAGTTTGTATCTCCAATCTCTAGTATGAATGGGCACCATTCCCTAACCGATATGAATGACTCTGAAGGAACCAAGGATAAATGTGGAGGAGTCTAATACCGAGATCCTCTAGCTTCCACAGTAGCTACATCACGTCATCATAATGGAACTCCTATGTTTGGCGTCCCTGTGGATGGGCACCTAAAATGTTTTTACAAAACAAAATATATTTGGAGGAAGACGGGTCAGAGCCCAAGGTCAAAATTGTATACAAATATAGCAAGTGTTTAAATTACAATATTTAACAACACATATATTACAAATATAGCAAGTGTTTAAATTACAAAACAAAATATATTGCCTTTTCTAGGCACCATACCCTTATCCCTATAACGTACGGGTTTCACTCCCCATAAAATACCTCTACACATACTCCACTTATCTCCGGTCACACTGACCATGTTAGGGATGTCCTTCTCTCGGACGTTGGTAGTCTCGATTCTAATGACTATGTCCGTTGTTCCCTTAGCTTTGATGGCCCTAAGGAACACGCTAATGGCTTCTACAACTCTTACTGAAATCATCATCGCTCGGTAAAAATTTTCTATCTGAATTACTCAAATGGATCCCCTAATGGGTCTCCCCCTTGTAGTGCTTCACCAACACCATTTCCCTCAGTCTTACTCTGTCTAAATTCTTCGATTTTTATAGATCCCCACCCAAGGAAGAGTTTACCTCCATATTAACAAAACGCGACATTGTTACTATCTGCATTGACCGTCCAAGCATAATTTCCCAGAAGTGTTAAATTTCTTTTCACAAAGTGATCTCTGTCCTACCCTCTTGTGTGAGTTCAGAACAACGTTCGCATCTTATCCTGAACATCTGATGAAGGAACTTATGGTCAAACCATACCTATGCGCCTTCTCTTGAAAAAACACTCCGCTTCTAAGTGTGGTGGTTGCCTCTCCCCATTGTAACTCTGCACTTACGAGCCACGAAAAATTTTACCCTAAATTTTCACTCCCGATTAGCCATACTCCGACATATACCCAAACCTTTGGATATTTTACCTTCGTTGGCTAACACACGCCATTTTGGTATTTCTAGAATTTCCACTACTGTTTCTCTTCGATGTTTCGTTTGACTCTCTCCCAATCCAACCATGTTGGGTGAGTCTAATTTGACCCCACTTTCTACCATAGTGGTACCTGGAAGTCATATGTTGTGCCTTAGCTGTCTTTACCTTCCTGGACTTATGTTCCATAATAGGGGTGACCTCAACTATGGTCATCATTCTTGAATATACCCTATAAGCTCAACTGATCTTTGCCTCCTACTGTCCGTCCAACTGCCTTCACCTAACATGCTGCATTGTTCGACACGCGAACGCACCCGAATGCAAAAAAGATTCACTATTGTATGGATTATAGCACGAGAACGAAATCTCACCAAAGAAATAAACAATCCAAAACATAGGGCTCTATATCAAAGAAAGTTACGCTGGAAGCATAATATGCCGCACAGATCCTAAAGGACACTAGAACCTGGCTCTGATACCACCTGTGACACCCCGACTAATTAAATACCGAGTAACTACTCCTTTATTAAACTAATACAAAATATCAAGTTGGTTCTATCTTAGCCTCACTGCCGAAAACATTTAGTTACTTACTAGCCACCTAATATTTAAAATAGAGAGATGCCAAATTTTATAAATTAAATTAATAATAACAAAGTAATTAAATCATCAACCATCAATCTCATAAACAATCTTATATGAATAACCAACGAAATGAATAAACTGAGTCTAGAGTAAACACACAAATGGTAATAATACCAGAGTAAATAATATCCCAATACAAGAGTCTGAATAAATAAACCAACGTTTGAAATAATGAAAGTCTGTATCTACAATCTCTAGATAAGAATGGGCACCTTGCCCTAACCGATATGAATGACTCTGAAGGAACCAAGGATAAATGGGGAGGCATCTAATATCGAGATCGTGTAGCTTGCACAGCAGCTACAACACGTCATCAGAATGGAACTCCTATGCTTGGCATCCCCGTGGCTTGGAACCTAAAATGTTTTTTCAAAACAAAATAGATTTGGAGGAAAACGGGTCAGAGCCCGAGGTGAAAACAGTTTAAAAATATAGAAAGTGTTTAAATTACAATATTTAACAACACATATATTAAACATGTTAGTTGCGTACTCTCACATGAGTTTCTCACCCCTCAACTAATGTGCACGCCTAACGTATACCCTTAACTCATCCTGATTATGCTGCTAACAAAGTAGTCTGTACCACTCTTGCTTTCGCATTCTAACATAGGGTATCTACTAGATACACCACACAAGTTATAATTATAACCCATATTCACATTCATTAGATTACATATCTCAAGTGTTAATTAAATTCTCATATTCTTAGCTCATTCAAATATCTTAGTTATTCACATCTACTAAGCAACAGTGAACCAGTTACAAGTACATATATAAATCACTCTCAGTACATATATACATATATGGCACCCCTAGGTTAAGTTGCGGTGCACGTATACTCTACTATCAAATCTATGTACATCACGTACGTAAATATCACTTGTTCCGAATCACTCAGGAACCGTCTCAATAAAAATCACACATATTGGAGGCGAACATAGTTCACATACCCATGGGTCACGCACATACCTACACTCCCATGGTCAGCTGACTTATCAACTCACAAATAAGTCATTCACAGTCCTATGTCCTTAAGGTACCAAACCAAACCCCCCCGAAGGCACACAAAGATAAGATGGTCCTTTTCCGAAAACTAACCTCCAGTGATAGCAAGTATGGTAGGTATGTCATACACACAATAATCCAAATACTAAGTAATAACATAACTTAGATAATCATCATTTTAGTATAGATATATTCCAGGCCCATATCGTATGTCTCACACATATAATAATATTGTCCCATTTATTATACACAATAGATTTTAATGCTATAATTCTCGACGTAAACTCTGAGTACATTCCCTATTCCAAAAAGGTTATTAAGTCCCCCGCTAGTCTCCAAGGTTATCTCAGTATTTAAAGTTTCCCCCTTTTAGTATTTAACCTGAAATTATAATTAGAGCAAAATATATTCCGGTTCTCACAACTACAATCGTACCTCATTAGTCGAATATTCGTAAGCCTACCACTTAACCCCAATTAAACCTAATAATTTTTCGGGCTTCAAATACCATCCTATTGGCCTTCCCTAAGTACCAATGTGCTCAAAAAATTATCACTAAAGAGTTCTAATGGTTGGAAGTTATTTAATTACTTAAAGGAGAAATACCTCACTTTTCTCTCGAGGGGTCGATCGATCGACATTCTTGGATCTATCAAGCAGTTCTTTGCCCAGAATTCCTTTGACAATTACAGGATTCTACCATTTTTACACCTCCAAATCACATTACAACGTTCCAACTCCCAAAATGAGTATACTAATTATGAAACCAACATTAATACACTAGTCTTAACGTTCAAGATTCATGAAAACATCACAGATTATCGATTTCTTGGATTAAAAGTCATTAATAATACTTTAACCCTAGTTTTTTTTATCATCTATTCAAAATCATTATAAACCTCAATTTAATTTCATGATTTTCTATCACTTAGTTTCTAATTCTTTCTCTTAATGATTCTAGAAGGTCCAGTACATGCAAACCTACCCAAGTTTATGATTTAGTCTCCAATTTCACATTACCACAATTATTCATAATTTGTCTTCAAATTTAATTTATCATGTAGAACACGTGCCATCAATTTTTGCAAGAAAAATCACTTGCCTAGAAAATAAAGATTCTGATCCTTTGAAGAAGACGGTATGGGAGTGATCCTCTCTTTTCGATCTATCCGGTGGTGGTGATGGTGGTGCAAAAGCCTCTAGGGTGGTTTCTTCTTTGGGAACTTTCTTCACTTCCTCTCTAACTCCCATTATGATTTTTGGTTGTGAAAACCATAAGGGACTCAAGTGTTGGTTGATAATTTTAGTCTAAAATTCGTGGGTTACTATTAATCAAAAAGTCAAAATGATTAAAATACCCTCCCGGGTTGCCGGTTGGGCCTAAAATGCCCCGGGACCCAAACTAAACCCCCGACTAGTGTTTTATGACTATCTCGACCCTTACAAACACGTTGGCGCACTCAAAATGATCATACGAATGACATAAAAATAAAATACTTTTAAATCCATCAAATTGGGTCCTGAGATGACTGACACGCGCGTCCCAACTTATTTACCGAAATTACCGTATTTTTAACTCCCGATAATTTTAATAAATTCAATAATCACGTATTACCATAATCACTCAGTAATATTCAACATTATCATCATATTTAAATACTAACTCTCTTCTCGCTAGTTATTTAAATCCGAATTCATATCCAATTCATTATCCCAAATTAATATAATTAAACCCATAATTAAAAGTAATTTCATTTAATTAATCTCATAATTAAAAGCCATAAAAATACGGGGCATTACATACTTGCCTCCTAATAATGAAATTTCATCCCGAAATTCAAAAAAGTAAGGCATACTTGGAAAATTAGGTATCTTCCAACAGGCTTCACAATAAGGCTCAATCACTACATCCCCCGCTTCACAATACGCTTGTTGAACACTCTCGACAGTTTATCAGTAATAAGGACACCTCAATAAATGAACCTCACCTTATGCTCTTACTAAACAACATTCGAATAAGAATAGCCTATACATCATTCGCCGCAGTATCTCAATATTATTGGGAGGCCGCACCTCCTTCGTATCAATTCCCATGTTTATCTAAATGTAAAACTCCCATCCTGGGAGAAACCATAAAACATCTTACTACTCTTGTCCGTCCTTCAAATCTCCATTCCTGGCGGTGTAACTTTTTACAAAAGGAAAAATCCACCTAAAACGATTTGTGGTTATCCCATTATAGTCATCAGACTCTAACTTCTGACTGATCCAAAACTCTGATAATCCGCTTACCTCTAAACATCCAGAGGAAGAATGGTAAGGTTTATCCACTCAAAATCTCAATAAGCACCTTGTCCACTATAAATAGGTCGAGGTGCTTTACACAATTCTACTATTAGGTAATATCCTCTCCCGATTAACATATTTTTGCACTTACTAGTTATACCTGTTGTGGAAATGAAATGATCGCAATGAGTCCAAAATTACTTTCACACCGCTTCACCAGTCGTCAATCACTTTGCGCCTACTACTCGGGCTATAGCTGATACAACCTGATCAAAATGAAATGTTATCCCCACTACTTCCTGATACCCCATATTGAAGGTGGGTTTTAAGGATCTCATCTTAGTGCAGAATAATACTAGGTAGGACCACATACCGGCGCGATCACTACCTAATAGTGTAAATTATTCAAGGATATAACAATTACTTTCCTTTTGAACAACCTGTTCCACACATTCGGAGGAACTCATTAGTTATCTTTGGGTTGGCAACCCATCAAAGAAATTTACCAACTTGACTCTTCCATTACTGGAATCGTCGGCTTAATATAAAATTTTCTGGCTGATTATCTCACTCTAACCGTTTTCTATCTATGAGCGGTGCACGTGGAGACTACTTACTATGCCCCTCTCAACACCGACTTTTACTTATTATTCTCCCCATTAAAAGGTACTTAATGATCCTCTTCTTCCCTCGGCATATACCGAAAATTTTGACCCGCTCATTTTTTTTGTCAGCATGTGCACTTTTGGACTCTTTATACCATTTTGACATCAGCATTCTATTTACGCGCAAGTCACTCTCAATATTCTACTGGGTAAAACTCTGCTCCAATTTTTCCATAATAGTTCATTATTTTCCTTCTCAAGGGATAACCCCTTTTTAAATGGCTTCCTACTGCCTTTCATCCAAATTCGGACGTGTTACTCTGATTGCACATGAATCTATAGATTATCGTCCTTCTCACGACGCTTAATCCACTCTACCACTTCCATTTTGTCATATTATTCCCACAAGCATAAATTTCACCCATCTATTTTCATGACTCTTCTTCCGGCGATTCTGACACCAGCAAACCAAGGTGTCCATACACCTTATAAATCATGCAAAAGGGTTTAAAAATCATACACTCTCATACATATGCCTAATTATTTATTGTCCATGTATTCGCAACGTGGCCATACCACTTGGACCATTTCAATTACCGCCGAATTTGAAATCCTAAATCCTCCTTAACATCATTCCATCCTTCAACCTGCCATAATAAAACAAAATTTTTAGTACTTCCTCACCACACAACTGGTTCTACTGGCCTTATATCGTAATTTACCTTTTTGCTTTCAGTTATAACTACATACTTCCATAACGACTGAGGTACCCGACTCATGGAAAAATGGCCAAACATCTCGCTACTACCAACCTTATGCTAAGTTTCATGCGTGGGATGTCTCGCAAAGCGAAATCCAAATATGGAACCCCCCCGATACGCTACTACCTAGCATTATCGATCATCAGAATCCGTTAGGCCCTCAATCCATATACTGTACCCCTATAATCTCGTCTCTTGACAAAAAGCTACATCTCCTTCTGTAATTACAGTTAAACAAGGAACTTCTTCCGAAAGACACTGTCTCTTAACATTGAAGGAAATCACATTCCATAAACATCATGCAAATATGATCGAGGCTCTCAAAATCCCGTCCCAAACATACAACTATGAGTATTAACTTTCACGTCTCTAAAGGGTGATATAACAATGAACTTTTCTTATTACCACATCCTGAGCGTTGATTATAATAACCAGTTAAATCTTTTCGTTGAATAGTAAACCAAATACATTCCGTATCATATCAATAAAGTCCCTACATATACCAGGATCAAATATCCAAGACCATTATACCTTTATAAGTCTAGATAATATATATATATATATATAAACGCAAGCTTGGCCCTCTCGCAGATGGGGTCTCGCCCGAACAAAACATTGTACACCAAGGTAGTAACCCCGATAGACTTGCAATATCCGCATACTATCGATTTAATCATTATTTTAAAAACATAATTAGGATAATATCATACTCATATAACACATCACTAAAACGAGTAATTTCAATAAAGTATATACCACTATCGATATACCCATTCATCCTTCGCGGATAATGCTAAAGGTAACCCCACTATACCATGAAAAATATTCACATTAATAATAACATTGTCGATATACGCATTAAACTCGTCCCTCATGCGAATATAGCAATAATAAAAATGTAGTAACTCGTTCATGTCACATACAACACGTATCATCATCTGAGGATATAACTCATACTTCTACTTTACCAATCACCCTGGATGCTCAAATGGTTCCTGGACTCAACACACCTGTCCTTACAAAGTTAAAATTTTCAATAACTATTGCCGTTTCTAGGCACCATACCCTTATCCATATAACGTACGGGTTTCACTCCCCATAAAATACCTCTACACATACTCCACTTATCTCCGGTCACACTGACCATGTTAGGGATGTCCTTCTCTCGGACGTTGGTAGTCTCGATTCTAATGACTACGTCCGTTGTTCCCTTAGCTTTGATGGCCCTAAGGAACACGCTAATGGCTTCGACAACTCTTACTGAAATCATCATTACTCGGTAAAATTTTTCAATCAGAATCATTCAAATGGATCCCCTAATGGGTCTCCCCCTTGTGGTGCTTCCCCAACACCGTTTCCCCCAGTCTTACTCTTTCTAAATTCTTCGATTCTTGTATATCCCCACCCAAGGAAGATTTTACCTCCATATTAACAAAACGCGACATTGTTACTATCTGCATTGACCGTCCAAGCATAATTTCCCAGAAGTGTTAAATTTCTTTTCACAAAGTGATCTTTGTCCTACCCTCTTATGTGAGTTCAGAACAACGTTCGCATCTTATCCTGAACATCTGATGAAGGAACTTATGGTCAAACCATACCTATGCGCCTTCTCTTGACAAAACATTCCGCTTCTAAGTGTGGTGGTTGCCTCTCCCCATTGTAACTCCGCACTTACGAGCCAAGAAAAATTTTACCCTAAATTTTCACTCCCAATTAGCCATACTCCGACATATACCCAAACCTTTGGATATTTTACCTTCGTTGGCTAACACACACCATTTTGGTATTTCTAGAATTTCCACTACTGTTTCTCTTCAATGTTTTGTTTGACTCTCTTTCAATCCAACCATGTTGGGTGAGTCTAATTTGACCCCACTTTCTACCATAGTGGTACCTGGAAGTCATATGTTGTGCCTTAGCTGTCTCTACCTTCCTGACCTTCCGTTCCATAATAGGGGTGACCTCAACTACGGTCATCATTCTTGAAAATACCCTATAACCTTAACTGAGCTTTACCTCCTGTTGTCCGCCAAACTGCCTTCACCTAACATACTGCATTGTCCGACACGCGAACGTACCCGAATGAAAAAAAGATTCACTATTATATAGATTATAGCACGAGAACGAAATCTCACCAAAGAAATAAACAATCCTAAACATAGGGCTCTATATCAAAGAAAGTTACGCCGGAAGCATAATAAGCCGCACATATCCTAAAGGACACTAGAACTTGGCTCTGATACCACCTGTGACACCCCGACTAATTAAATACCGGGTAACTACTCCTTTATTAAACTAATACAGAATATCAAGTTGGTTCTATCTTAGCATCACTGCCGAAAACATTTACTTACTTAATAGCCACCTAATATTTAAAGTAGAGAGATGACAAATTTTATTAATTAAATTAATAATAACAAAGTAATTAAATCATCAACCATTAATCGCATAAACAATCTTATATGAATAACCAACGAAATGAATAAACTGAGTCTGGAGTAAACACACAAATGGTAATAGTACCAGAGTTAATAATATCCCAATACAAGAGTCTGAATAAATAAAGCAACGTTTGAAATAATGAAAGTATGTATCTACAATCTCTAGATAAGAATGGGCACCATGCCCTAACCTATATGAATGACTCTGAAGGAACCAAGGATAAATGTGGAGGCATCTAATACCGATATCGTGTAGCTTCCACAGCAGCTACAACACGTCATCAGAATGGAACTCCTATGCTCGGCATCCCCGTGGTTTGGAACCTAAAATGTTTTTTCAAAACAAAATAGATTTGGAGGAAAACGGGTCAGAGCCCGAGGTGAAAACAGTTTAAAAATATAGAAAGTGTTTAAATTACAATATTTAACAACACATATATTAAACATGTTAGTTGCGTACTCTCACATGAGTTTCTCACCCCTCAACTAATGTGCACGCCTAACGCATACCCTTAAGTCATCCTGGTTATGCTGCTTACAAATTAGTCTGTACCACTCCTGCTTTCGCATTCAAACATAGGGTATCTACTAGATACACCACACAAGTCATAATTATAACCCATATTCACATTCATTAGATTACATATCTCAAGTGTTAATTAAATTCTCATATTCTTGGCCCATTCAAATATCTTAGTTATTCACATATACTAAGCAACAGTGAACCAGTCACAAGTATATATATAAATCAATCTCAGTACATATATACATAAATGGCACCCCTAGGTTAAGTTGCGGTGCACGTATACTCTGCTATCAAATCTATGTACATCACGTACGTAAATATCACTTGTTCCGAATCACTCAGGAACCGTCGCAATAAAAATCACACATATTGGAGGCGAACATAGTTCACATACCCATGGGTCACGCACATACCTACGCTCCCATGGTCAGCTGACTTATCAACTCACAAATATGTCATTCACATTCCTATGTCCATGAGGTACCAAACCAAATCCCCACCGAAGGCACACAAAGATAAGATGGTCCTTTTCCGAAAACTAACCTCCCATGATAGAAAGTATGGTAGGTATGTCATACACACAGTAATCCAGATACTATGTAATCACACAACTTAGATAATCATCATTTTAGTATATATATATTCCAGCCCCATATTGATCGATTAATATCCAATTAATTATCCCAAATTAATTTAATTAAACCCACAATTAAAAGTAATTTCATTCAATTAATCTCATAATTAAAAGTCATAAAAAGACAGGGTATTACAATACCCTCACGTCTCATAGGACCGTCTGACTATAATTCTCAAGTTTGATTACACTCAAAATATACAATATTATATATATACATGAACCCATATATATATATATATATATATATATTATTCAGCTAGGTGCGGCCACAACCCATAATATATTCGAACCATACGTGGCATATAATGCCCGGGTTCTACATATAATTAAATCACCCTTTTTATTTTCTCACTTTCCGCAAATCCTTAAGTATTTCTCGACTCTCGAAGTGTATCCTCTTAATAAATGTAAAATCAGTGGGTGTGCCCTCACTACCCTACTTGTCCAAGTCCATCTTGATTCTCGCAAGAATTAATTGGACGTACGCACGATTTTCCATTCAGTTTATACCCCCGAAATCCCACGGTTAAATCTTATATAGAGTCGAATTATCCGGACCCTACTTATACCCCACTGGTCCTTCTCAAGTCCCATTATGATATATAAATTATGTCCCAAAGGTCCTTACATCGGGATTGGGTTAACATTTAAAAAGAGAAAAAGTTTTCATTTCGAGGAGGAGTCGATCGATCGATGGAAGGGGGTCGATCGATCGACATTATTGAGTCGATCGATCGATCGATCGATCGAGAAGTTCTTGGCCCAGATTCTGTAAATTCTATACCTTCGAGTTTCCTTAACATAAATTCTCAAAACCTCTATTAATTCGTCCCAAACTCCCAACTGATCAAACCAACAGTTATATTATTCTACATACACGATTTCTAACGTAAAACATATACGAATTCATCAAGGGCCATCAATTTAAAGGGTTAATTCAAATTAATACATCAAGAACCCTATTTTTATCATCATGATAATATCTTTCTAATTCTTCTAGAATTTACCCTCTATTGGTCATCAATTTCATAATCAATCTATACATATAACAATAGGGTTGTCCTAACATGATTTCTATTCAGAATTCCAATATACATCTCATAAATATCATTTATCTTTCATAAAAACATTAATTATTATCTCCTACACTAGCATGGATGTGTTATCAACTAAAGAACATCAAGTTAGATACTTGCATTAGAAATAAAAGTATGAATCGTTGATGATGATGGGTATGGTTTCGTTCCTCGTTCCCCGATCTATGCGTTGGTGGTAGAATTGGTGAGAGTGGTGTAGGGTTGGTGGCTCTCCTCCTTTGAAACATTCTCTCTTTTCTCTTCCTTAGCCTCTCTGTAACCCCAACCTCGAGGACTCTCTCTTTCCAGAGATATAAACTCTCTATTTTCATCATTAATTAAGGCCAAAAATAGAAAATTACCAAAATGCCCTCCCGGGTTACCAGTTAGGCCTAAAAACGTTCCGAGACCCGAACTAAACCCTCGGGTACACTTTTCTGACTATCTCAACCCTTTCGAACATATTGGCGCACTTGAAATGAGCACACGAGCAACTTATAATAAAATTACTTTTTATTCCATTAATTTAGTCCCGACACGACACATGCACATCCCGACTTAATTTCTATAATTGTCGTATTATGCACTCATGACAATTTTAATAAATTCAATCTCATATATTACTTTACTCATCCAGTAATATTCAACATATAATTACTAACTCTCATCACGCAAGTAAATATTTATATTAAAATCTAAATTAATGTTAAATTAATTTATCACAATTTAATTTAATTAATCCCATTATTAAATGCTATAAAAATATGGGGTATTACATACTTTCCCCCTAATAACGGAATTTCGTCCCCAAATTTGGAAAATAATGCATACCTAGTAAAAACAATTCTGAATACTTTTTGCGCATGTCTGCCTCGCTCTCCCAAGTGGACTCCTCTACATTATGATGCTCTCACTGAACCCGTACAAGTGGGACTACCTTCGACCTCAATCTCCTCTCACTATGGTCTAGGATAGCCACTGGTCTCTCCTTATAAGAATTTTCGAGCTGAAAATCAATCCCATCTATCGCAATATGAGTGTGGGCCAAATCATCCCGAATATACCGCCTCAACGACGAAATGTGTAACACATCATCAATATGGTGAAAGTGCTCTGGAAACCCAAGCCTGTATGCCACTGGTCCAATCCTCTAAATAATGGGAAATGGTCCTACGTACCTCGGAGCCAATTTTCCTTTCTTCCCGTACCTCATTACTCCTTTCATAGGAGACACTAGGAGTAATACTTGGTCTCCCACGCCAAACTCCCTGAAAGACCACTTTGCATCGGCGTAGCTTTTCTGTCTGTCCTAGGCTACCTGAATGCGACTCCTGAACTCAATCTTGGACGTCTACTGAATCACCTCTGGCCCAAGTAGCTTATTGTCCCCCGCCTCTAGCCAACAAGTGGGAGAACGACAAGGTCTGTTATACAACGCCTCAAAAGGGTCCATGTCGATTGTAAACTGGTAGGAGTTATTATAAGAGAACTCCACAGGGGAAGGTATTGTTCCCATCCTCCTCCAAAATCAAGGACACACATGTGTAGCATATCCTCAAGCATCTGATCAGTACGCTCAGTCTGTCCATCTATCTGCGGGTGATACGTCGTACTCAACTGTAGCTCAGTACCCATAGCCTCCTGAAAGCTCTCCCAGAAGCGTGACAAAAAAATATTGTCTCTATCAGAAATGATATTCAAGGGCACCCCATGCAACCTTACTATCTATGTAATAAATAACTGGGATACTATCCAGTAGTGTAGTCTCTCCGCACCGACATAAAATATGCTACCTTGGTCAAGCGATCCACCACTAACCATATATAATCGTGACCCCGTTATGATATACACTACACCAAAACTGGCGATTGGTCACGACCAAAATCCCTGACCAAGGTTGTGGGTCGCGGACTTGGGTTGTGTCCAATTCAGGCGTGACCAATTTCGTGGGTCGCGGCCCAAGTTCGTGACGAAAAAATGGTCACAGCCCGCAGTGGGTCGCGACAGATGGTCGCGGACTTAGGCCGTGACCCATACTGCGACGGGGAAAAACCTGCTTATTATAAAGCTCGCACGGCCATAAAATTTAACAATCAAATTATAAAAGCCCGCACGGCCATAAAACTAAACAATAAAAGCCTGCACGACTGTAACACATATAAAACATAATCCTGAATGCCCACACCATTATATAAACAATCTTCATGTCCTAAACCATTTCCTTCTTCATTTGTTCCATGTGCAAAAATCCTACAAATAATAGGATACAAAAAAATAATATTAGTAACCAAGTAATTTTACAAAAAATTTATTCAGGCTGAAAAATTGCATATATGAGTTATAATTATCAACATATCAATATTTTTATGCCTAAGAATAGAAATATGAAAATTATCATAATATTCTCAAACCAGGGGTCCCGTGATCACGCGGTCAGTTCCTACGAGTTACATTGGTCCCGTATGAGGTGTTGGTGCCACTCACGGGGCCGTTCGGGGGCTGTTTCGGGTTTTCACCGACTAACGCCAGGTTTTTATGCCTAAGTCTAGAAATATGCAAATTCTCGTCGTATTCTCAAATCGGGGGTCCCATGATCGGGCGACCAGTGCATACGAGTTACATTGGTCCCGTGCGAGGTGTTGGTGCCTCTAGAAATATGCAAATTATCATCGTATTCTCAAACTAGGAATCCCGTGATCACGCGATTAGTTCTTATGAGTTACATTGGTCCCGTGCGAGGTGTTGGTGCCACTCACGGGGTTGTTCGGGGGATGTTTCGGGTTTTCCCCCACTAACGTCATGTTTTTATGCATAAGTCTAGAAATATGCAAATTATTGTCGTATTCTCAAACCGGGGGTCTCGTGATCGCGCGGTCAGTTCGTACGAGTTACATTGGTCGCGTGCAAGGTGTTGGTGCCACTCACGGGGCCGTTCGGGGGCTGTTTTGAGTTTTTTCTCACTAACACCATGTTTTAAGCCTACGTCTAGAAATATGTAAATTCTCGTCGTATTCTCAAATCGGGGGTCCCGTGATCGAACGACCAGTGCATACGAGTTACATTGATCCCGTGCGAGGTGTTGGTGCCTCTAGAAATATGCAAATTATCGTCGTATTCTCAAACTAGGACTCCCGTGATCACGCGGTTAGTTCTTATGAGTTACATTGGTCCCGTGCGAGGTGTTGGTGCCACTCACGGGGTTGTTCGGGGGCTGTTTCGGGTTTCCCCCCACTAACGTCATGTTTTTATGCATAAGTCTAGAAATATGCAAATTTTTGTCGTATTCTCAAACCGGGGGTCTCGTGATCGCGCGATCAGTTCGTACGAGTTACATTGGTCGCGTGCGAGGTGTTGGTGCCACTCACGGGGCCGTTCGGGGGTTATTTCGAGTTTTCGCTCACTAACACCATGTTTTTAATCCTACGTATATAAATATGCAAATTATCATCATATTCTCAAACCGGGAGTCCCAGGATTACGCGGTCAGTTCCTACTAGTTATATTGGTCCCGTACGAGGTGTCGGAGCCTCTCATGGGACTGTTCTAGGGCTATTTCGAGTTTTTGCCCACTAACGCGATGTTTTTAAGCCTAAGTCTAAAAATATATAAATTATCATCGTATTCTCAAACCGGGAGTCCCGTGATCGCGCGATCAGTTCATACGAGTTACATTGGTGTCGTGCGAGGTGTTGGTGCCACTCACGGCGCCGTTCGGGGTTGCTTCTGGTTTTCACCCACTAACGCCATGTTTTTATGCCTAAGTCTAGAAATATGAAAATTATTATCGTATTCTTAAACTGGGAGTCCCGTGATCGCGCGGTCAGTTCGTACGAGTTACATTCGTCCCGTGCGACGTGTTGGTGCAACTCACGAGGCCATTCGGGGGATGTTTTGGATTTTCTCCCACTAATGCGATGTATTTAAGCATAAGTCTAGAAATATGAAAATTATTATTGTATTCTCAAATCAGGAGTCCCGTGATCGCGCGATCAATTCCTATGAGTTATATTGGTCCCGTGCGAGGTGTTGGTGCCACTCACGGGGACATTGTGGGATTATTTCTGGTTTTCACCCACTAACGCCATATTTTTATACCTAAGTCTAGAAATATGTAAATAATCATTGTATTCTCAAATAGAGAGTCATGTGATCACGCGGTCAGTTCCTACGAGTTACATTGGTCCTGTGCGAGGTGTTGGTGCGACTTAGGGGGCCATTCAGGGGTTGTTTCAGATTTTCAACCACTGACGTCATGTTTTTATGCCTAAGTCAAGAAATATGCAAATTATCATTGTATTCTGAAATCAAGAGTCCCGTGATTGCACGATCAGTTCCTACGAGTTACATTGGTCCCGTACGAGATGTTGGTTCCTCTCACGGGACCGTTCGGGGGTTGTTTTGGGGTTTTGCCTTCTAATGCCATTTTTAAGTTTAAGTATATATATGTACATATTATCGTTGTATTCTCAAATTGGGAGTCCCGTGATCGCGCGGTCAATTCCTATGAGTTACATTGGTCCGATATGAGGTGTTGGCGCCACTCACGGGGCTGTTCGGGGGCTGTTTCGAGTTTCCACCTACTAATGCCGTGTTTTTATGCCTAAGTCAAGAAATATGCAAATTATATTTGTATTCTCAAATCGAGAGTCCCGTGATGGAGCGGTCAGTTCTTACGAGTTACGTTTGTCCCGTGCGAGGGGTTAGTGCCCCTCAAGGGGTCGTTCGGGGGTTGTTTCGGGTTTTCACCCACTAACGTCATGTTTTTAAGCCTATGACTAGAAATATGAAAATTATCATCGTATTCTTAAACTGGGAGTCCCGTGATCGTACGATCAATTCCTACGAGTTACATTGGTCCCGTGCGAGGTGTTGGTGCCACTCACACCGTCGTTCGGGGGTTGCTTATGGTTTTCACCCACTAATGCCATGTTTTTATGCCTAAGTCTAGAAATATGCAAATTATTATCGTATTCTTAAACGCGGAGTCCCGTGATCGCGCGGTCAATTCGTACGAGTTACATTGGTCCCGTGCGATGTGTTGGTGCAACTCACGAGGCCATTCGAGTGCTGTTTTGGATTTTCACCCACTAATGCGATGTATTTAATCCTAAGTCTAGAAATATGTAAATTATCGTCGTATTCTCAAATTGGGAGTCCCGTGATCGCGCGGTCAGTTCCTGTGAGTTATATTGGTCCCGTGCGAGGTGTTGGTGCCACTCACGGGGCTGTTGGGGGATTGTTTCTGATTTTCACCCTCTAACGCCATGTTTTTATGCCTAAGTCTAGAAATATGTAAATAATCATTCTATTCTCATACCGAGAGTCTCGTGATCGCGCGGTCAGTTCCTACGAGTTACATTGGTCCCGTGTGATGTGTTGGGGCCCTCTCACAGGGCCGTTCGGGTGCTGTTTCGAGTTTTCGCCCACTAACACCATGTTTTTATGCCTAAGTCTAGAATTATACAAATTATCATCGTATTCTCAAATTAGGGGTCTCATGATTGCGTGGTCAGTGCGTACGAGTTATATTGGTCCCGTGCGAGATGTTGGTGGCTCCCATGTGGCCGTTTAGGGGTTGTTTCTGATTTTCATCCACTAACGTTATGTTTTTATGCTTAAGTCTAGAAATATACAAATTATCATCGTATTCTCAAACCGGGAGTCCCGTGATTATGCGGTCAATACCAACGAGTTACATTGGTCCTGTGCGAGGTGTTAATGCCACTCACGGGCCGTTCGGGGGCTGTTTCGAGTTTTCACCCATTAACGCCATATTTTTAAGCCCAAGTCTAGATATACTCAAATTATCATTGTATTCCCAAATTGGGAGTCCTAGGATCGCGCAGTCAGTTCCTACGAGTTACATTGGTCTCGTGCGAGGTGTTGGTGCCACTCACGGAGCCGTTCGGGGGATGTTTCAGGTTTTCACCCACTAATGCCGTATTTTTATCCCTAAGTCTAAAAATATGCAAATTATCATCGTATTCTCAAATTGGGGGTCCCGTTAATGCGCGGTCAGTGCGTACAAGTTACATTGATCCCGTGCGAGGTGTTAGTGACTCTCACGTGGCCGTTTGGGAGTTGTTTCGAGTTTTCGCCCACTAACGCCGTGTTTTTAAGCCTAAGTTTAGAAATTTATAAATTATCATTGTATTCTCAAATCGGGAGACCCGTGATGGAGCGATCAGTTCCTACGAGTTACATTGGTCCCGTGCGAGGTATTGGTGTCACTCACGGGGCCGTTCGAGAGTTGTTTCAATTTTTCACCCACTAACGCCATGTTTTTAAGCTTATGTCTAGAAATATGCAAATTATCATCATATTCTCGAAGTGAGAGTCCTGTGATCACGCGGTCAGTTCCGATGACTTACATTAGTCCCATGAGAGGTGTTGGGGCCCATCACGGGGCCATTCGGGGGTTGCTTCGAGTTTTCACCCACTAACGTCATGTTTTTATTCCTAGCTCTATAAATATGCAAATTATCATTGCATTCTTAAATCGGGAGTCCCGTGATCGCGCGGTACGTTCCTACAAGTGACATTGGTCCCGTGCGAGGTGTTGGTACCACTCAGGGGGCCATTTAGGGGTTGTTTCGGATTTTCACCCACTAACGTCATGTTTTTATGCCTAAGTCTAGAAAGATGCAAATTATCATCGTATTCTCAAATCGGGAGTCCCGTGATAGCACGGTCAGTTCCTACGAGTTACATTGGGCTCGTACGAGGTGTTGGTACCTCTCACGGGACCGTTCGGGGGTTGTTTCGGGGTTTTGCCTTCTAATGCCATTTTTTAAGCCTAAGTCTACATATTTCCAAATTATTTTTGTATTCTCAAACCGAGAGTCCCGTGATCGCGCGGTCAGTTCTTACGAGTTACATTGGTCCCATGCGAGGTGTTGGTGCCACTCACAGGGCTGTATGGGGGTTGTTTCGGGTTTTCACCCACTAACGCCATATTTTTATGCCTAAGTCTAGAAATTTTCAAATTATCAACGTATTCTCAAACTGGGGGTCCCGTGATCGCGCGGTCAGTGCGTAAGAGTTACATTGGTCCGGTGTGAGGTGTTGGTGCCTCTCACGGGGCCGTTTGGGGGCTGTTTCGGGTTTTCACCCACTAACGACATGTTTTTAAGCCTAATTCTAGAAATTTGCAAATTATCGTCCTATTGTCAAACCGGGAGACCCATGATCGAGCGGTCAGTTCCTATGAGTTACATTAGTCCCGTGCGAGGTGTTGGTGCCACTCACGGCGCCGTTTGGGGGTTGTTTCTAGTTTGCACCCACTAATGCCATGTTTTTATGCCTAAGTCTAAAAATATGCAAATTATTTTCATGTTCTTAAACCGAGAGTCCCGTGATCGCACGGTCAGTTCGTACGAGTTATATTGGTCCCGAGCGACGTGTTGGTGCAACTTACAGGGCCATTCGGGGGCTGTTTTTTATTTTTGCCCACTAATGCGATGTATTTAAGCCTTTGTCTAGAAATATGTAAATTATCATCGTATTATCAAACCGGGATTCCCGTGATAGCGCGGTCAGTTCCTACGAGTTATATTGGTCCCGTGCGAGGTGTTGGTGCCACTCACGGGGCGTTCGAGGGTTATTTATAGTTTTCATCCACTAACGCCATATTTTTATGCCTAAGTCTAGAAATATGCAAATAATCATCGTATTCTTAAACCGAGAGTTCCGTGATCACGCGGTCAGTTCCTATGAGTTACATTGGTCTCGTGCGATGTATTGTGCATCTCACGGGGCCGTCCAGGTGTTGTTTTGGGTTTTCACCCACTAACGCCATGTTTTTATGCCTAAGTCTAGAAATATATAAATTATCATCGTATTCTCAAACCACGGGTCTCATGATCGCGTGGTCAGTGCGTACGAGTTATATTGGTCCCGTGCGAGATATTGGTGCATTTCACGTGGCCGTTCGGGGGTTGTTTCGGATTTTTGCCCACTAACGTCATATTTTTAAGCTTAAGTCTAAAAATATGCAAATTATCGTCGTATTCTCAAACCAAGAGTCCCGTGATCGCGCGGTCAACACCAACGAACTACATTGGTCCTCTGCGAGGTGTTGGTGCCATTCATGGGGCCATTCGGGGGCTATTTTGGGTTTTCACCCACTAACACCATGTTTTTAAGCCCAAGTCTAGAAATATGCAAATTATCATCGTATGCTCAAATTGGGAGTCCCGTGATCGCTCGGTCAGTTCCTACGAGTTACAATTATCCCGTGCAAGGTGTTGGTGCCACTCACGGGGCCGTTCGGGGGCTGTTTCAGGTTTTCACCCACTAACTCCGTATTTTTATGCCTATGTCTAGAAATATGAAAATTATCATCGTATTCACAAAGTGGGAGTCCCTGATCACGCGATCAGTTCCTACGAGTTACATTTGTCCTGTGCGAGGTGTTGGGGCCACTCACGGGGCCGTTCGGGGGTTGTTTCGAGTTTTCACACACTAACGCCATTTGTTTACGCCTAGGTATAGAAATATGAAAATGATTGTTATATTCTTAAACTGAGAGCACCGTGATCACGCGATCAGTTCCTAAGAGTCACATTGATCCCGTGCGAGGTGTTGGTGCCACTCACGAGGTCGTTCGGGGGCTATTTCGAGTTTTCCCCCACTAACTTCATGTTTTAATGCATAGGTCTAGAAGTATGAAATTATAATCGTATTCTCAAATCGGGGGTCTCGTGATCGCATGGTCATTTTGTATGAGTTACATTGGTCGCGTGCGAGGTGTTGTGCCACTCACGGGGCCGTTTGGGGGATGTTTCGAGTTTTTGCCCACTAACGCTATGTTTTTAAGCCTAATTTTAGAAATTTGAAAATTATCATCATATTCTCAAATAGAGAGACCCGTGATCGAGCGGTTAGTTCCTACGAGTTACATTGGTCCCGTGCGAGGTGTGGTGTCACTCACGGGGCCGTTCGAGAGTTGTTTCAAGTTTTCACCCACTAACGCCATGTTTTTAGACCTATGTCTAGAAATATGAAAATTTTCATCGTATTCTCGAACTGGGAGTCCCGTGATCACGCGTTCAGTTCCTACGACTTACATTAGTCCCATGCGAGGTGTTAGGGCCCCTCACGGGGCCATTCGGGGGTTATTTCGAGTTTTCACCCACTAACGCCATGTTTTTATGCCTAAGTCTAGAAATATGCAAATTATCGTTGTATTCTTAAATCGGAAGTCCCGTGATCGCGCGGTCAGTTCCAATGAGTGGCATTGGTCCCGTGCGAGGTGTTGGTACCACTCAGGAGGCCGTTCAGGGGTTGTTTCGAATTTTCACCCACTAACGCCATGTTTTTATGCCTAAGTCTAGAAATTTGCAAATTATCATCGTATTCTCAAACTGGGGGTCTTGCGATCGCGCGGTCAGTGCGTATGAGTTACATTGGTTCGGTGCGAGGTGTTGGTGCCTCTGACGGGGCCATTTGGGGGCTGTTTCGAATTTTCACCCACTAACGCCATGTTTTTAAGTCTAATTCTAGAAATTTTCAAATTATCGTCCTATTGTCAAACCGGGAGACCCGTGATCGAGTGGTCAGTTCCTACAAGTTACATTAGTCTCGTGTGAGGTATTGGTGCCACTCACGACGCCGTTCGGGGGTTGTTTCTGGTTTTCACCCACCAACGCCATGTTTTTACGCCTAAGTCTAAAAATATGCAAATTATTATCGTATTCTTAAACCGAGAGTCCCGTGATCGCACGGTCAGTATATGAGTTATTTTTGTCCCGAGCGACGTGTTGGTGCAACTTACGAGGCTATTCGGGGGCTATTTTTTATGTTCGCCCACTAATGTGGTGTTTTTAAGCATATGTCTATAAATATGCAAATTATCATCGTATTCTCAAACCGGGAGTCCCCTAATAGCGCGGTCAGTTCCTACGAGTTATATTGATCCCGTTCGAGGTGTTGGTGCCACTCACGGGGCCGTTCGGGGGCTGTGTCTGGTTTTCAACCACTAACGCCATGTTTTTATGCCTAAGTCTAGAACTATGCAAATAATCGTCGTATTCTCAAATCAGGAGTCCCGTGATCGTGCAGTCAGGTCCTATGAGTTGCATTGGTCCCGTGCGTTGTGTTGTGCCTCTCACGGGGCCGTTCAGGTGCTGTTTCGGGTTTTCACCCAATAACGCCATATTTTTATACCTAAGTTTAGAAATATACAAATTATCATCGTAGTCACAAACCAGGGGTCCCATGATCGCATGGTTAGTGCGTACGAGTTATATTGGTCCCGTGCGAGATGTTGATGCATCTTACGTGGTCGTTCGAGGGTTGTTTTGGATTTTCGCCCACTAACGTCATGTTTTTAAGCTTAAGTATAGAAATATGCAAATTATCGTCGTATTCTCAAATCGGGAGTCCTGTGATCGTGCGCGGTCAATACCAACGAGTTACATTGCTCCTGTGTCAGGTGTTGGTGCCGCTCACGGGGCCGTTCGGTGGCTATTTCGGGTTTTCACCCACTAACGCCATGTTTTTAAGCCTAAGTCTAGAAATATGCAAATTATCGTCTTATTCTCAAACTGGGAGTCCTGTGATCGCTCGGTCAGTTCTTACGAGTTACAATATCCCGTGCGAGGTGTTGGTGCCACTCACGGGACCATTCGGGGGCTATTTCATGCTTTCACCCACTAACTCCGTATTTTTATGCCTGAGTCTAGAACTAGGAAAATTATCATCGTATACTCAAACTGGGAGTTTCGTGATCACGCGGTCAGTTCCTACGAGTTACATTTGCCTTGTGCGAGGTGTTGGGGCTACTCATGGGGCCGTTCGAGGGTTGTTTCGAGTTTTCACCCACTAACGCCTTGTTTTTACGCCTAAGTCTAGAAATATGCAAATGATTGTTGTATTCTTAAACCAGGAGTACCGTGATTGTGCGATCAGTTCCTAAGAGTCACATTGGTCCCCTGCGAGGTGTTGGTATCACTCTTGGGGCCGTTCAGAGGTTGTTTCAGATTTTGACCCACTAATGCTGTTTTTTTATGCCTAAGTCTAGAAATATGCAAATTATCATCCTATTCTCAAATTGGGAGTCCCGCGATAGCACGGTCAGTTCTTACGAGTTACATTGGTCCCGTGCAAGTGTTGGGACCTCTCACGGGACCGTTCGGAGGGTGTTTCGGGGTTTTGCCTTCTAATGCCATTTTTTAAGCCTAAGTCTATATATTCCAAAATTATCATTATATCCTCAAACCGGGAGTCCCATGATCGCACGGTCAGTTCCTACGAGTTACATTGGTCCCGTGCGAGGTGTTGGTGCCACTTATGGAGCCGTTCGGGGACTGTTTTGAGTTTTCATCCACTAACGCCATGTTTTTATGCCTAAGTTTAGAAATATGAAAATTATCATCGTATTCTCAAACCGGGGGTCTTGTGATCGTGCAGTCAGTGTGTACGAGTTACGTTGGTCCGATGCGAGGTGTTGGTGCCTCTCACGGGGTTATTTCGGGTTTTCGCACACTAACGCCATGTTTTTAAGCCTAAGTATAGAAATTTGCAAATTATCGTCCTATTGTCAAATCGGGAGTCCCGTGGTCACGCGATTAATACCAACGAGTTACATTGGTCCTGTGCGAGGTGTTGGTGCCACTCACGGGGTCGTTCGGGGACTATTTCGGGTTTTCACCCACTAACACCATGTTTTTAAGAGTAAGTCTTAAAATATGTAAATTATCATCTTATTCTCAAACTGGGAGTCCCGTGATCACTCGGTCAATTACTATGAGTTACAATTATCCTGTGCGAGGTGGTGTCACTCACGGGGCCGTTTGGGGGCGGTTTCAGGTTTTCACCCACTAACTTCGTATTTTTATGCTTAAGTCTAGAAATATGAAAACTATAATTGTATTCTCAAACTAGGAGTTTCGTGATCACACGATCAGTGCATACGAGTTACATTGGTCCGATGCAAGGTGTTGGTGCCTCTCACGGAGCCGTTTGGAGGTTGTTTCGGGTTTTCGCCCACTAATGCCATGTTTTTAAGCCTAAGTCTACAAATTTTCTAATTATCATCGTATTGTCAAATCGAGAGTCACGTGATCGAGCGGTAATTTCCTACGAGTTACATTCATCCCGTACGAGGTGTTGGTACCACTCACGGGGCCGTTCGGGTATTGTTTTGGGTCTTCATCCACTAACGCCATGTTATTAAGCCTATGTCTAGAAATATACAAATTATCGTCATATTCTCAAACCTAGAGTCACGCGATCAGTTCCTATGAACACATTGGTACTGTGCGAGGTGTTGGGGCCACTCACGGGGCCGTTCGGGGGTTGTTTCGGTTTTTTACCAATTAACGCCACATTTTTACGCCTGAGTCTGGAAATATGAAAATTATTGTTGTATTCTTAAATCGGGAGTCCCGTGATCACGCGGTCAGTTCCTACGAGTTACATTGGTCTCGTGCGAGGTGTTGGTGCCATTTAGGGGGAAGTTCAGGGGTTGTTTCGGATTTTCACCCACTAACGTCATGTTTTTATGACTAAGCCTAAAAATATGCAAATTGTAATCGTATTCTTAAATCGGTAGTCTCATGATCGCACAGTCAGTTCCTACAAGTTACATCAGTCCCGTTCGAGGTATTGGTGCCTCTCATGGGACCGTTCGGGGGTTGTTTCGAGGTTTTTCCTTCTAATGACATTTTTTAAGCTTAAGTCTATATATTTTTAAATTATCATTGTATTCTCAAATCGGGAGTCTTGTGATCACGCAGTCAATTTCTACGAGTTACATTGGTCCCGTGCGAGGAGTCGGTGCCACTCACGGGGCCGTTTGGGGGCTGTTTCAAGTTATCACCCACTAACGGCATGTTTTTGTGCCTATGTCTATAAATATGCAAATTATCGTCGTATTCTCAAATTGGGAGTCCCGTGATTGCGCAGTCAGTTCCTACGAGTTACATTGGTCCTGTGCGAGGTGTTGGTGCCACTCACGGGACCGTTCGAGGGTTGTTTCGGGTTTTTAACCACTAACGCCATGTTTTTATGCCTAAGTTTAGAAATATACAAATTATTGTCGTATTCTCAAATCGGGAGTCATGTGATCGCGCGGTCAGTTCATACGAGTTACATTGGTCCCGTGCAAGGTGTTAATGCCTCTCACGAGACCGTTTAGGGGTTGTTTTGGGGTTTCACCTTCTAATGCCATTTTTTATGCCTAAGTCTATATATTTTCAAATTATCATTGTATTCTCAAATAGGGGGTCCCGTGATCATGCGGTCCGTTTGTACGAGTTACATTGGTCCCGTGCGAGATGTTGGTGCCTCTTCGGGGCCGTTCGGGTGTTGTTTCAGATTTTTGCCTTCTACCGCCATGTTTTTAAGCCTAAGTAAACATATTTTCCAATTATTGTCGTATTTTCATTTGTATTTTCATTTCTAAACCCATAAAGGTCTGGCCCCAATACATAATGGTGTTTGCCTGAACTAAGTGGTGATAATTACAATAGTAACAATACTAATTATGGAAGAAATTGTTTTCAGATAGCAAACATTTTGAGATAATTTCAGTCAGCTAGGAAGATGCTGAAATAATGATGCTTACTCAAGATTACTAAAAGCAAGACCGGAGACAAGTATGGTACATAGAATAAAATTAGGTCTGAATTAAACATCATCGGGCCTCCATCACTGTAGTTGAGACCGTTTTCCCAACTATAATAGCAGGTCTTTGGGGTGAAACTAGTGTTGTGTGATCATTGCCAAATATAGTAGGAATATCTGACACGGTGGGTCTATCGATGGAATTCTTGGACACACAACTGATCAATAGTAATGTTTCGAGTGGCATTGATGTCATAATCCCTTCCATACTTGAAAAATTAAATCAATTGGCTTAGTTGCATATTATCTTGTAAAAGGATAGTAGAAATATAACTTTAGATTGAACACATACTTAAAAGTGTGAGAAAATGAGCAACTCACGTATCCAACAAGACTGAGATAATATGACTTCGAAAATGGTTGCAGAATTTGTAACATTACCATCTACTCAAGTTCTAAAGGATTAGAAGTTGAATAACAGTTATATAAACTGGTATATAATAGTTTAGATAACTGTTATATAATAGTTTATATAATTGTTATGTTATATAACAGTTAATATAACATAACAGTTATATAAACTGGTATATAACAGTTATCTAAATTGGTATATACCAGTTTATATAACTGTTATATAACAGTTTAAAAAGTGTGAGAGAGAGATTCCTCATGTTCATAACAACATCTACATTGAGAGGCCAATTGAATATTCAATTTCATAAATTTAGACTGCAAAAGAATAGCAATATGCAAAAGCTTTTAGGATAAATTATACAATTTTAAAGGTCGGGAGCTAGACCTTAGGCATTTCCAAAATAAGGAAGTAGGTCTATGAGATTTGCAAAATTCATAAGCAGACTTAAAAGAGAATAGGCCATCTATTATAAGGGTACATACCTGAGACTCCCCCTCTGATATAACAATGTCATCAATTAAGTCAGCTATAGATCTGATTCTTTTTATCACATGGGAGCCATAAGAGCCTAAAAAAAGAGAATTTTTATATTTTTGATGCATAAAAAAGCTAGAGACTTTTTTAGGATAGCAAAGACCAACACATCTTCAAACTAGTTGCTTTAATGACACCATTTAAGATTCTAATGTTCAGAAAACCATTTATTTGAATGAAATGAAAAGTTCTTTCCAACTATGCCAATGATGTTTAAAATTGTCATCCGAAGAGGATCCCTAAAAGAAATTAGCAAAAATATTGTGTTTATATAACTGTTACATAAAATGTTATATAACAATTTATATAACATCTTATATAAACTGTTATATAACAGTTATATCGGCTCTTCTGGATCTTCATTAGCAATTCATGATAGATCGAGGGACTCACAAAAGCATACACAAGTGGACTAGCTTAGTCTTCTTTCTTGACTTTATTATTCCTTCTACGGTCAACACAATTTGAATCATTCAAAGACACTTTATAACGATTGCATTTTTCATGCTTGACTAGTTACACAGTCTATGCATTACCTTTTATCGAGAGAAAGACCAATTATCAATCACGATATTTCTTGTTCTGATGTCTAAAACGTGCCAAATAAAATACTAGAAAGCGCTCAGATTCTTCTGATGTGCAACATCTACTTAGGTCGCCTCTTTCTACCTATCCGCCCAAGTAAGATAGTTCAATCACTTTATTTGATTAGAAATAAGCCTTTTGCTATAGCTCCGGAGCTACCAGCTATAACATATTACACCTACCTATACCTATTAGTTAACGGACGCTTTCACACCATTGGTTTCTACTATTCATTTCATACTCGACGAGACGATCTTATTTTCGGTGTAGTAAACGAAGACGATCCTAACGGACGTTGTCGGGTTTTTGCCTTATAACGCCATGTTTTTAAGCATAAGTCCAAAATATGAAAATTATCATCGTATTCTCAAATCGGAAGTCCTGTGATCGTGCAGTCAGTTTCTACGAGTTACATTGGTCCCGTTCGGGGGCTGTTTCGGGTTTTCGCCCTCTAACGCCATTTTTTTAAGCTTAAGTCAAGATTTTTTCAAATTATCAATGTATTCTCAAACCGAGAGTCCTGTGATAATTCGGTTTGTTCCTACGAGTTACGTTGGTCCCGTGCGAGGTGTCGGTGCCTCTCAAGGGCCTGTTTCAGATTTTCGCACTTTGACGAAGTTTTAAGCCTAAGTCTACATATATTCAAATTATCGTCGTATTCTCAAACCGGGAGTCCCGTGACCACGCGATCAGTTGCTACGAGTTACATTGGTCCCATGCGAGGTGTTGGTGCCTCTCACGGGGAAGTTTGGGAGCTATTTCAGATTTTCACACTCTAAAGCGAAAGGATAGAAATAAATAAATGAAAACATTTATATTCTAAACAAAAGAACCGATAAATCACCCACCATTTGCACAAATAGCAGGACATTACACTCAAAAGTAGATGACATTCATACATTAAAGTAAAGTTCTAATACAATGTCAATATCATAATAGGATACAAATAAGATTGACGAGGATAAAATAATATTTTGATACTCAATCTTCCTCTAAATAAACTAAAAGATCCTTCATATTAGGGTTTTCATAAAGAGTTGACTGGAACTCTTTTGGAGCCTTAATGCGTCTACTTCAGCATTCATACCCTTTGGTGCACGAACAAAAATAGACTAATTGCCATCATTTATGCACTTCGAGTAGAATACCTTCTTTACGTTCTGAAAGGCACAAATAAAAGGCTCGTCTACTATGCGGTCTTTAGTCTTCAACTTTGATAAATCTACCATAATAAGTTTAGAGTTGGGATAAACTTTGCAAGCATTCGTTGTATCCTCCACCTTTACCCAATCACAATAGGATACGATTTCTTTGAAATCTAAGTAATCAAGTTCTGGGATTTATTGAATTATCCCATAATAGGTTAGCACCGTATTCTTTGGATTTTTATCACTTTTACTAGCGATATAGGTGGTCAAGGCAGAAATTGATATTCCACTGTTTTGCGTCAAAACTTTTTCCTCATATGGATATGAAATGAAATCAAAACAGTTGGTATGGAATTTCTTAAACTCTTTCGCGCGAAAACTAGGACCTTTTGCTAGGCGTGCAAGTCTGGAAGAGATATCACCTCTTTTTAGAAGCTGCATTTATTAATGAATTTTTATTAGGGCATGTTTTTAACACACATGAATAAATAACCGCACACATAAGATGTGAAAATTAACTCTTTTGACACCCATGCCCTAAAATAAGTTGTCGTCCAATTTCTCCTTCGATTTTGGACAATTTCGTTCTCGTACTTCCTATCGAAAAATTATAGAGTTTAGATCATAAAATAAAAATACATATAATCAAAGAAGAAGAATTCAGTAGATACTCACTCTCTCCAGTATTCGACTTCATCTTGTGATTCGAAGACATAACGAGTTGCTTGCTCGTATTATAGGTTTGTGAGTTTCACCTCTTTAGGGTTCCCAAATGATAATTCGTCCTCAAACTCGTCAGGTTCCTCTATCACTCATTCTCCACGAGGATTAAACCTCCTCACCTCTTGGCCTGGCATATGTTTCCTAGCGTATAGAGATGATTCCACCGTTACGTATTCTTCAGCAATCGACCCTCCAATATACTGTGTATTCTTTACATAACCTTGGAAGGTTTTCATCAAGCGCTCAATAGGATACATCCAACGATACCTCACGGTACCACATAATAAAGCTTCATCGCATAAATGCACAAGCAGGTGGATACTGATATCGAAGAATGACAGAGGAAAATATTTCTCTAATACACAAAATGCCTCGGCTAAAGTTGATTTTGCAGTTTTAATGTGCCTTCTGTTTACCACTTTTGCACAAAGTAGGGTAAAAAACAAACTGATTTGCATAATTGCCCGATGGAGATCTTTGTGTTCAGAGAGGCAATGCTGAAATAACAGAGGGATTAATTGGATGATTATGTGCTAATCGTGAGACTTGCACTATTTCAAGTCACCTTTTTAGTAGATTACTACCCTACGTAAATTACCAGAATAATCAGTTGGAGTCTTCAAGTTGAATAACGTGTCTAAGAGGATCTTCTTCTCACTAGTAGTCAAAGTGAAAGCAGTCGGGGGGATAGAAATTCTTCCTGTCATAGGATCATTTTTTAACCACAGTCTCTTCTTTATTTTCATATCCTGTAGATCTCGATGGGCCCTCTCTCTATCTTTGGAATGAGATCCACCCACACATGTTCCTATCAAATGTTCTGCAACATTCTTCTCTGTGTGAATCACATCAATTATATGCCTTACACGATGATATTTCCAATATAGTAAATCAAAAAATATTGATCGCCTGAACCATGGCTTAGATTTACTAGGGTCGTTCGTATCCCCTCTAGCTTTACGCTTCAGGTTTATAAACTGGGGGTGTTTTCCTACATACCTATTCCCCGCAGTCGCAGCTGCCGCCTTCTCCTCAATTTGCTTACCAGAAAGACGAATAGGTGCCGTTATGTGCTCGTATAGGAAAAAAGTTAGACTTGTCATTCCTAAAAGGGTGACTGGTCGAAAAAAATATACGATGACCCGTGTAACTCATCTTACCACTATGTTTTAACCAACAGGCTTTAGTTTCCTCCCCACATATGGGACATACATAATAACCATGGATATTACAACTGGACGAGGTCCCATAAGAAGGAAGATCGTGGATCGCCCACATCACCATTACTTTAAGTGTGAACTCTTCGCCCTTATGAGAATCGGATGCCGTCACGCCTTTATCCCACAACTCTTTAATTTCTTCGATTAATGGTGCTAAGAATATGTCAATGTCATCATTGGGAGCCTTCGGCCTGGGCATCAATAAAAATAACAATGTGAACTCCTTTCTCATGCATAATGTCGAAGGAAGACATAAAGGCGCCATGAGAACTGGCCAATAACTCTAACTAGTACTTAAATTATCGAAAGGGTTAAACCCATCGGTTGAGATTACAAGACGAATGTTGCGCGGTTCCTTTGAAAATTCATGGTGTTGTGCATTTAAAATTTGCCACATAAGTGAATCAACATGATGACGCATCAAATTCCCACCCACCTCACATCGAGCATGCCATGTCATGGCCTCCGCTATTCATGGTAAAGTAAAAATCCATATTAATCGTGGCCCAAGTGGAATATACTTCAAATATGTTTGTGGGACTTTTCAGCACTTGTGATTTTTTGCATGTTTGTCCTTTCCATTCTCACAAACCACATATCTAGGCTCACTGCATATAGGACATTCATCCTTCTCTTCATTCTCGTTCCGGTACAATATGCAATCATACTTGCAAGCATGAATAGATTTGTATTTCAAACCTAAACCCTTAAAAGTCTTCTTCATGGTAGGATAATTATCTGGTAATGTGTTCTCTTTTGGGAGAATTTCTTTAACCCACTTAAGAATTCTGGTTATGCTGTTCTCAGACAAACTAAATTGACTCTTCAAATTAGGCAAACCAATCATTACATATAATACCGAGTGATCTTCGTCGCAATCTTTATACAACGGTCTAGTCGCATCGGCCTTCAACCGTATGTATTCCCAATCTCCTAGTAGTTCATCATCAATTTGTTCATTTACTTGGTCATAATGCGCATTATTTGTATCTATAGGTTGGTGGTTTTGATGGTTGTGGAGTCCGTAAGCATCATCAATTAAGTCGGTCAATGGACAAGGTGTTGGTGAATCATGTACTAATTCTACTCCTTGGGGTTCCGTTACACGTTCGGGTGCCGGTAATTCTTCTGGAACATAAGGTATAACTTTTTCACCATGGTATGTCCATATTATATAGTCTTGATATATTCCCCACTTTATTAAATGCAACTCAACATCTTCCAATGACTTACATTTTTCATTAATATAATGAGTGCATGGACATGGAATCTTCTCAGTTTTAAGATTTTCGGAAGCGTATTTAACAAATTCATAAACGCCCTTTACATGATTATTTGATATCCGGTTAATCTCTCCCATCCACTCTTTGTATTGTGGGAAATCCATGTAATAATCTTCAAATTCCAGTCATGTGGTAATAGGTTAAAAATTATTATTACAACTGAAACAAAAAGAATATTATTACGACTAAAACAAAAAAAAATATCCTTACAGATGAAACAAAACCAATATTCTTACAACTAAAACAAAAAAAATCATTACAACTGAAACGAAAGAAAATATCATTGCATCTTAGCCAACAGATAAACTGGCCAAGTAATAAAAGATTTTGCATAATTCATTAATTACATCCCTTCCCCGCTGTTAATATACACAGGTAAATCTCCGGAGTCATTGTATATTTCATCGACCATTATTTTAGCCTCACCCTTCTCCAAAGGTCGACCATGTACTGGAGTTCCAGGAACTATGGATATGAGTATGCACGTGCCAACAAACCTCAAATTTCTCATGTCCTTGATATAGTACTCTTCGCCATAGTCACCGTGAGTGGTTAACGTTGATCCAAGTCCCGTGACTAGCGGAGGTGCAAGGGAGGGGAATGTTGGAGGATGAGGCATTTAAGAGGGTAATGTTGGAGGAGGATGCATTTGGCAGTGGAATGTTGGAGGGGAAGGATGTGTGAAACCTTGAGTAGGAGTAGGGTAAGGGTAACCTTGTGCAGGCATTGGGGGCCTATAACTTTCAAAAAAGTTCACACATTTCCTAACTTGATTCTTCAATAATCCTAGTGTATTTTTAACCTCATGGACATCCCTATCGGTCTTGCTCCTTTTGGGATGAGATACAATTCTTGATCGAAGAAAGCTAGTCCACAAGAGGTGCAGTGTGTTGAAGTTTTGTTTTTAGCATATGTGAGTCAACACCTCTCGTCCTCCCCCTTTTGTACTTTCCAAAGGTCTGTGTCAGGGTATCATTTTCAAGGTCAAAGTCATCAGTAGGGCTCGAATCAGATTGACTGCTGATGGCCTCTACTGATTCCAGTGTCTTAGCCAAGTGCGATGAGAATTTATTATCTTTGTCTCATCGAGCATGAAGGAATAAAGTGCACCGATTTGGGTTTTTACTGGCATCTGGACCATCCTTTATCCTACTCTCCCATTCATTCTTCAAATCCTCATATAATTTGGATCCCAACCTATGGATATCAATTTTTTTTGCCCTAATTTTTTTTTTATCCCTTTGGACCAACTTTTTCTCCTTCGCCTCATTCTCTAAAAAATTATTCCACTACTCCAACGACATTTCAATATTGGGAGCCACTCTCTTTTTAAAAGCCAAAATATCTGAGCTCACTACCTCTTTCGAAAAATGTTTCTTTCGAAGGTTTCTCCTACATGTCCTCAATCCTTCAGCAACCCGAGATAGAACCCTATTCTTGGAACGATCAGGAAATGAGAAATGCTTACAAAGTTGGTCATATATGTCATCTTTGACAACTTGATCAACAAGGTTCTAATTATCTGGTCCACCTACTCCCACGTTCATTTTTCCCATCGATAAACATCGGGTTTTAAAGTTTAGCACCTCATTCCTATCACCCATCAGGTTATTCTCGAGAAGGGATAACCCAATAAGCTTCTTTTCATTTGAGCCGGAGGCATCGGGAGTGATGGATGGGGGCGTTAAAGCAATGGGAGAGATGGATTGGGGCTTAGAAGCACTTGGAGTTGGACTTGGTGAGGAGTGAACCATTGGTGGAGTTGTGAACTGCTCAGCCATTGGTGTTGAGAATTTGGGTTCTGCACGAGATGGTGAACCCCGTTGTGGTGTCACCTTGGCACTTGGTACCATTGGGTTGTTTCCTCTCGACATTATCTACAAAAATGAAAAACTATAAGTGACTAAATAATTATAATAATATGAAATTATAACTAATTAATCAAGCTTTTGACTAGATAGATAGATAGATAGATAGATAGATAGATAGATCGGTCGATAGATAGATAGATAGATAGATAGATAGATAGATAGATAGATAGATAGATAGATAGATAGATAGATAGATAGATAGATAGATAGATAGATAGATAGATAGATAGATAGATAGATAGATAGATAGATCGATCGATAGATCGATCGATAGATAGATCGATCGATAGATAGATAGATAGATAGATAGATAGATAGATAGATAGATAGATAGATAGATAGATAGATAGATAGATAGATAGATAGATAGATAGATAGATAGATAGATAGATACCTTTTCAGAGTAAGACTTTAGAATAACACTACACCAAAATAACAAAATTGTCACCTTTCAGCCGGTCACCCTTGTCACGGACTTGTCACGGTAATTGACTGTGACAATTTTTTAAAAGGGGATAATGCTTTGTCACGGTTTTAACCGTGACTAAACGTGTCACGGTCATGGCCCGTGACACGATCGTGACAATTCTAACGAACTTGTCAAGGTCAATGACCGTGACACGTCCGTGACAAAAAGAGTTGTCTCGCCCAGTATTTTTACGGTCATTGACCTTGACAATTCCAACTTGTCAATTCCAACTTGTCAAGGTCAATGATCATGACAATATGGCAGATTTGGTGTAGTGTAAGTTCAATGTGTCTGATCTCCATCCATTCGGTATTAGTTTTTAAGAACCTATGAATTTTTGCACGTGGCCAACTAGGAGGAAGGGTATCTATGATTGATGTGTAGATATCCGTGACATGAACTGGGAATCCCATATTTCTCACATTGTTAGCAAGATTCAATTTTGCGTGCATATGGTGCGAGACATCACAGTCTATGTCAATGCTCTCTGTACGTAGTTGTATCCATAACGGGTGGATTTTTTTTCTGCCTTCTCCAACAACGTAACCAAGGTCAGGGATATGTCTGGATTATGTGTGTGAAATATATTTTGTATAACGTCATCCCAGTTTTTTGGTAGATAAAATAGAATACGATCGAACAAGTAATCTTATTGGAGATCCACTCTGTGATTTACAAGCTAGTTAAATTGTTCGATCTTTTCATTTCAATACCAATAAATAGGATTACCCGCTATATGGCGCACACTAATAAAAGAGTTATGTGTGCGGTCTAATTGCAACCTCTCCCACTCTTGTTGACAGGAATTATCACCGTGCCTCATTTTTTCTAGAGAAAAGTATACGAGGGCGTGAATATGAGTCCTACTATTAAGGTTTGGGTTTGAAAGCTATGAGAGTTTAAAAGTATATGTGAAATCCCAACAATAACCCGCCGTAATTGTTTATAACATGTTTTGTTAAGGTTTATTATGAGAGAGTTTAAAAGTATATGTGTATTATCAATTTAATAAACATACAAACTACAGAATCAACAGAAACACACACTGTACTTACACACATATTGTAGTGCAAACAAACAACCAATGTATAAACACTACTGCAGAAGATAAATGTAAAAAACACATAATGTAGTACTTACGCACATATTGTAGTGCCAAAAATCACGAGATGCATATAACCCCCAATATAATATGATGGCACGCATATAACCCCCAATAAAATCACGACAAGGTGGATGTAAATTTTTTTACTCATTAAAAATCCATTTAATTATATTTTGTCAAAAAAATACACACCCATACAATCTAGGGTTTATTGGCATAATCTATACGTATACACACAGACAATCTAGGGTTTATTGACATAATCTATACATACACACACATATTATTTAGGGTTTACTAAACCCTAATATTTTTTTGACATAAATCTATACATACACACACATACAATGTAGGGTTTATTGACAAAAAAGACAACTTATTTGTTCATAGTTACACACATAAACATACATATACACATAAATCTATACATACACACACATATAAACATAAATCTATGCATACACACATACAAACATAAATCTACACATACATACACAAAAATTAGGGCTTTAGATAGAAATCAAGAAATCAAAAAGAAATCAAAATGAATCAATACATACCAGGGGTCAATCCAAATGAAAACCAATTGAAATCGCTTAGCCCTTACAAATCCAAATGAAATCCTCAGGGAATCGCTTAGCCCTTAGACAACCCTTACAAATCAAAGAAATGACCAAGCAACGCTTTTTTTAAGACCTAAATCTGGTCACGGCCTAGAGCCGTAACCCCCAAGCGCGCGACCAATAATGAAAGATGAGGTTTTCCTGGCTTGCACCTAGTCACGGCCTAGAGTCGTGACCCACCATACGCAACCCTTTTCCCATTAACCCTACTGCTTGAATGAGGTATGGTCACGAACCATAGCTGTGACCCACACAAAGAAATGGTCACGGCCCCCAACCGTAACCCTCAATGTGTGTGTTTTCTGTTCGTCATGCCTTTGGTCACGGCCCAAGTCCGTAACCCATCCGTGAATAGTTTGGAGGGAATTTTAGCGCAATATTTGGCGCCAAGATGGTCACGGTTTAAGTTCGTGACCCACAATGGTCAGGGATTTGGTCCGTGACCACTTCTAGAGCATTAATAATTTAGTGTGATAATAGATATGGTCACGCTGAATATTGACTTGGTCACGGCCCAAGTCCATGGTTGGGTCGTGACCCACTAGGCGTGACCATTCGTAGGATTTGGTGTAGTGATAGGCAATCTAGTGATGAAATCCATGGAAATGTTCTCCCTTTTCCACATAGGGTTATCTAGCTACTGAAGTAACCCTGGCAGTCTCTTATGATCCACCTTTACCAACTTACACGTGGCACACTTGGACACAAACTCCATAATGTCCTTATTCATCCCACTCCACCAGTACTGTTGCCTCATATCTTTATACATATTATCCCCTCCGGAATGTACAACAAATCGAGATCCACACGACTCTGTCATTACTGCATGACGTAAGTCCTCCCCCTCTGGGACCACTAATCTCCTATTAAATTGCAATCCTCCATCCAAACTCACAGAATAGGACTCCGCACCCTCGACAAGAAGCCGTATAATCTGATCCTAGCAAAATGAATCATCTACTTGGGCCTAGATCACTCTCGTAACAATTTCTGGTGTGACTGTCATGGAGGATATAAAGGATCGGGCCATTGCCTCCTAATGTCCCAACTTTTTCCACTTCGCCTTCCACACATCTGCCACCTCACTTACTGGCCTACGGCTTAACGCATCAGCAACTACGTTAGCCTTCCCCGGGTGGTACTGTATTTCGAACTGCTAATCTTTCACAAACTCAAGCCACCTGCACTGATGCATTTTTAACTCACGTTGAGTGAATAAGTATTGTAGTGACTTATGGTCTGTGAACAGGCGAAACTTCTCCCCCAACAAGTAGTGTCTCCAAATTCTCAAGGAAAACACGACCACTACTAACTCCAAGTCGTGGGTGGGGTAAGTCCTATCGTGAGGCTTAAGCTTATAGGAGGCGTAAGATATAGCCTTCTCCTCTTGTTGAAGTACTCAACCAAGTCCCTATAGGGAGGCATCAGTATACACCAAGTAATCCGCTCCTGACCTGGGTAAAGCGAGGACTGGCGCCGAAGTCAACTTCTCATTTATCTCGTCGAAAGCCAGCTGACAAGTGTCATCCCATACGTACGGTACCCCCTTGGGAGTCAGATTAGTCGATGGACCTGCTATTTTCAAGAATCCTCGAGTGAACCTCCTGTAGTACCCTGTCAATCCCAAGAAATTATGGATGTCTGTCGGTGTCATGGTATGTCCCCACTCCCTCACCGCGGATAACTTTCCTGAATCCACGAATATCCCCCTGGAGGAAACAATATGCCCCAAGAACTGGACCGCTCGTAGCCAAAACCTGCACTTCTCATACTTAGCATATAGATGATTGTCACACCCCATACCCAAATCCATTCAAATCATTTCATTTATATTATATTTAAATCATAATCTTCAGCCTATTCAAAATATAATTCATTTATCAATATTTTTTTCATGTATAATAAACATAATCATGTTCTTAGTACCATAACGTAATTAACATCAGAGTATTAATTAAACGAACATGTTATACTATGATTGACTATGATTAAATATTACAATCATCAAATCAACCAATGCTAACTCAATATATAAGATGTGCGAGTGTAGTACAACCTCAGTCTGACAATGACAAACTCCCAACGTCTAATACCCAGATCTTTCTAACGGTGCAACTCTCAAATCACCGATCATATGATATCCTAGCTGGCAGCGTACCAATCTGGAAATGTTAAAATATAACCCGTAAGCATTAAGCTTAGTGAGTTACTACTTCCCTAAAATTAAATAACAGTTCTTTATAAAATCTGTGGACATAAAATCCAAATAATCCTGCCCTGCTATGAAATAGAAATTCTATATCAAATCTCTAGATATAAAATCCAAACAATCCTTCCCTGCTATGAAATGACAATTATATATCCAATATGTGGATGCATAATCCAAATAAACCTACCCTGCTATGACATAACAGTTTTATATCAAATCGGTGGATATGAAATTCAAACAATCCTTCCCTGCTATAAAATAAAGGTTTTATATCAAATCTGTGGATATATAATCCAAATAATCCTGCCCTGCTATGAAATAATAGTTCTATATCAAATCTGTGGATATGAAATTCAAGAAATCCTGCCCTGCTATGAAATAAAAAATTTATATCAAATTTGTGGATATAAAATCCAAACAATCCTGCCCTACTATGAAATCAAAGTTTTATATCAAATCTGTGATATGAAATCCAAACAATCCTTCCCTGCTATGATATAATAGTTTTATATCAAATCCGTGGATATGAATGCAAACAATCCTTCCCTGCTATGAAATAACAGTTTATATAAATTTGTGGATATGAAATCGAAACAATCCTGCCTCTTGGCAATAAAAAATCCTGGAATATAAGTTCCAACAAATCCTTGTCATAAGACAAATCAAATCATTGGATCTTTGTCCAATTCGAATCCTTGATCATAAGACCTAAACAAATCCTGGATATTTTAATATCCAAACAAATCCTGAATACTGAAGTATTCAAACCAATCCTAGATCATAAAAACCAAACAAATCCTGGATATTTTAATATCCAAGAAAATCCTGAATATCTAAGTATTCAAACCAATCCTGGATAATAAAACCCAAACAAATCATGGATATTTTAATATCCAAACAAATACTGTATACCCATGTATTCAAACCAATCCCAAATCATAAGACCCAAACAAATCCCGAAAATTTTAATATCCAAACAAATCCTAAATACCGAAGTATTCAAATAAATCCTCTCTTAGATCTATATTCATATTTATATATGAAATAAATCATAAGTACACTCACCTTGACAACTTATCAGACTTTTTCTTTTCCTTTGTTCGGCACTTCTTCAACCGGCTCTTCTTACCTTCCTATCATTCTTACACTATTATTATCATCACAAGAATATCAACAATTCAAGGAATATCTCAAACATAACTCAATTAATAAGCACCATATGATTCTATTCAAATCATTTATCACAAGTGAAGTTCCATTCAAATTCATGTTAATATATTTGACATATCCAATTCATAGACCAAACATACATTCATTTCTTCTTGGTAATTCAATCTTTATCATATTAGGATTTTAATACAAAAGATGGCATATCATTTCAAGTTTCCTAGAACAAGATATGCCCATTTCCTTGCTACATATCAAATCTGCCTTATCGGCTCCTCTATCGTCCAGTCAACTTCCAGGAATTTTCATAATTTTTTTGTATCATAAATTTCTATGATATTTAACCCAAAATCAATAAACTTATTAAAAAATACAAATTTAAAGATTCATAATTTTTAAGATTCATTTGCGATGTCAAGGAAAACATCAAACACATAGTGTGCATACTTACACTTTTGGGGCAGATTTTCTACTTGAACTTGAAACTATCACTAAAGCTTAATTTCTTGGTATTTTCACATAATTTTTGGTTATGTTAAACATATATGATTCTATTTACATTTTCAACTATAATTATTCAATTCCAACAAATATTCAAAAAGATATAGAAGTTTGAATATATAAGGGTTCTAAACAATGCCATATGAATGATTTACACCTTCGACTTTATTTAAACGTGTATTCATCCATGCATACCCACAAAGGCATGAAAGTTTAATAAACAATTGATGATTTATATCCTTTCAATCAGTAATATCAAAAAAAGAAACAAGATTTACGGATAGAATTACCTAAGGGATGTTTATGTAATTCCTACGGATTTTTCTTCAATTTTTCTCCTCACTTTCTTCTTCCCGAAGTTCCAGACTCTCTCACCTTAGGCTAAAACTCTTCCTTTCTGAAATATGCTGAACGAAGAGCTTAATTCAAGAGATATAAGTCGGCATAAGTCACCTCCCTGTAACACCCCGCGCACCCAAAAAGAGACACGCGGCCTACTACTACGATAAAACTAACTAAATCTACAATATAAACAAGGTATAGAGCATCTAAATAAATCCCACAATATAACAAAAGAATCCACTAATCTCAATCTTCAAATTAAATACAACCAATAGTCTCTCGAAATAATACAACTATCTATCTCGAAATAAAATACTCTCTATATAAAAATAAATACAACTCTTCTCCTTGTATTCTCGAATATTCTTCCCAAAATAGTCCACGCTAAATATCATCCCAATTAGTCCATATCAATCAAATCCGTGCTCACTTGCCAACTAAGAAAAAAGATGGGGACGTATACTATACAATAGGAAAGATGCTCAATAGATATATTAGCAGTGAATAAAACGAAAAAACACGAGTACAAATATTCAAATCAAATGAAAATCTCAAAAGCATTTAGCAATAAGTTTCTCAACACATCAATGGGTCACCAGGCCTCACCCCATCCACATATGCTTTATCAAGACATATCCCGAGAAGCAAGAATTTTTGCGGGGCCCAACCTCCGTGCTATATTAAAATCTCATGACAACGTGCTCAGAACGACATGAATAATACCACATGAATCAAAATAATTTCAACAATAATTTTTCCAGATTTTCAATGAATTTAACAATTCAAATATGAGTTCAATAATCACATGAATTCAAAGGGAATAACACTCGCGAGATTAAGGAGCATATTGTGTAAAACCCCATACCTTAAACCACCAAAATGATACCAACAAGAATCTGCCCAGAAAATCAAATCAAACCATCAAAAACAATCTCTCAAAGATCATCAAAAGTCCTCCAAGAACAAACACCAAAACAACCCCAAGAACACCTCCAAAACTATGGGTTGAATGCATAAATTAAAGGGGCTGAGTGTATATAAAAATAAGAGGAATGAAAATATGTTTGCTGGTAAAAAGTTGTACCTCAAAGGATCACCCACGACCTTAATTTATAAGGCAAAAACAAAAGAGTTGGAACCAAACCAAAACACTTAAAAAAACCTTGTTGCTCACGATTTCTACTGGGGTCGATCAATCGACCCCCTAGCGATCGATCGCCCAGGAAATCTGGCAGTTCGGCCAAAAATATTTAAGGGATAAATATTTAAAAATTCATATAAAATCCATTTTAACTCCGATTTCGAAACCATTTAAAATTCTCGGCTTTAAAAATAATACTCAACATAATTGAGCAATAAAAATAATTTTATCAAAAACTTTATTTTTCCTCTATATTTTAAAAATACTCCAAAAATTATGCGGGATGTTACACTCCCCCTTGGTCCAATTAAAATATGACATGTGTTACCGTGTAAGACAAAATATCCTTTAAAGCTAAGTGACTACTTTACCCCCTATTCGTAATTTCAGTATAACTCCTTCCTCGAGCCTTTGTTTTACACATTGTTTGTTATGTTACAAACTTAACTCATATATCTACAACTATATAGTTTTCACCTCAAGTCAATTATCATATTATAGTGCCCAAAACTAGTCCCGAACTTGAACATTCCTACCGAAGACTTCACAAATTTGTTTTTGTGACTAATTCAATATTTCATAAGTTATGAAGGTAGGATTAGAGTAAACACAATAACTTTACATTATATATTCTAATAACACATTATCCCCATCCTATACGGTAACCATGATTTAAATATGGTTTATTATAATCATATCTAGGTCGTCACACTATTGCTCTCTGTGAGTCTGAAGAACCCGTCTCAAATGCTCGGCATGCTCCTCCTCAGTCTGGGAATAAATAAGAATGTTATATGTGAAGGCAATGACAAACTGATCCAGGAACTCTCTGAATACCATGTTCATTAAGTAAACGAACATGGTTTGAGCATTTATCAGCCCAAACGGCATAACCCAGAACTCATAGGATCCATAACGCGTCAAGAAAGCAGTCTTCGACACATCCAATTCCCAAATCCGTAACTGATGGTATCCCGACGTCAAGTCAATATTAGAGAAGAAGGCAGCACCTCTCAATCGGTCGAACAATCATTGATTCGGGGCAACGGATACTTATTCCGTATCGTGACTTTGTTCAACTCTCAGTAATCCACACATAACCTCAACGACCCATCTCTTTTCTTCACAAATAAAACAGAAGCACTCCAGGGTGAGGTACTCCTACGGATAAAGCCATGTCCCAACAGTTGCTCAATATGATCACGCAAATCTCTCATCTCAACTGGAGCCATACTGTATGATGATCCGGCTATCGACCGAGTGCCTAACATCAATCTATAATAAAAGCTATCTCTCAGCTAGGCGGTAGTCCCAATATCTCCTGGAACACATCGAAAAAATCATGAACTATAGGAATTTAATCAATGGGGATCACTACCTCCTTAGAGGTATCCTCCTCTATATAATATAAATGAGTGGATGATCCTCCCTCAGGACGAGGCATCGCCACTAGAAACATTTATTGGCCCGAAATAGCAAAAATAATACTCCTACTGAAATAGTCTATCATGGCTCTATAAGCAGCAAGCCAATCCATACCGATAATGGCATCATGATCATACATATCTAAGACTAACATGTTTGTACGCAAAATGAGACTCCCAATGTCTATACCTACTCCCTGGCATATAAAGAAAATCAATGACCCATTACCCAATGGTGAGTCTACATATGTCACTGTACTCTCTGTCGTATCTAACACCCACGTGGCCCGTGAAAAACTAGCGTCTATGAAGCAGTGTGATGCCCCAGTGTCAAATAAATCATGCCCTATAGTACCATGGATAGGAAACTTACCCTCAACTGCTGGTGGTGCATGTAGTGCTGCTGCTTGGTGGACGCTATAAACATGTCCATACTGTAATTGTCCTTATTGAATTGGGATGGTTGGGATGGCTGGTAAGGCTGGCATCTGAGGTGGTGCGAGGAGGGCGGCTGGGAAGATCGGTCTTTGTGGCTCCTAACGGCCACCCTGCTGTTGCGGTCCCCTGTTCCCCTCGGGACAATCCTGATGTCTATGGACATTTTTTGCATAACCAAAGCATCTGCCCCTGAAGTTTCCTCCCCTATGTCCCTGTTGTCCCCGACCTAGATGGCCTTTACCACATCTCCGCTGGCCTTGCTGATACCATTGTTAGCCCTGATGGACCTTTTGTTGGCCCTACTGGCCCTAATGAGAACGATGCTGGCCCAGCTGGCCCAGCTTACTGGACTTACTCGACCGGCCCTGTCTATAGCCTACATGTCCCTACCTAGATTCTCCATATCATAATCTCTTAGAAGGGTCCCCAGATGGGAATTCTTCTCACCCTGACGGACCTGCCCGGAGTTGCTAGTACCCCACTAGCACTACTACCCCCTGTCTGACCCTATTGGCTGGACTCTCCGGCTCATTTGCTTCCCTTCTGGTGGCAGGGATTACCCTACCAATGCAATAGGGTGGCATTGAGAACATCAGTATAAGTACCCAATGATAGATTACCCAAGAGGTGCTGGTGAATCCTCCAGGTCATCCCATCCATGAATATCTCAATTTTCTTCTCTTAGGTGGGTGCCTCATCTGACACAATAGTAATCAGCCTCGTGAACTCCTCCTCATACTCAGCGACAGTCATACTTTCCTTTTTGAGATTCAACAATTTTCACCTCATCTCAGTCTGCACGGCGGAAGGAAAGTATTTGCAGTCGAACCGCACCCAAAAGTCCTAAATCATCAAATTATCCCTCTCCTCCAAGGTGGTAGTGGATTCCCACCACTGTAAGGCGTCCCCCACTAGCTTGTAGGAAGCCAGTAACTGTCTCTGAATGTTTGTGCACTCATACATGCGAAGATGCCTCTGGATGTCTTTCTTTCATTGGCTTGCGATGATAATATTAGAACTGCCAAAGAACTCCGGGGGATGTTACCTCTGAAATACATCCCTGACCATCTCCCATGCAGTGGGAAACTGGGCTAGAACTGGCACCACAGCTTGAACCTGGGGTGAGGCCTGATGTACCACCGCTAAAGATGCATTTATCGCCTCAGCAACTATGGCGGCAACTTTAGCTGCGTTCATCGTTGCTGGAGCCTGAGCTGCTGGCTGCTCTGGCTGGGCATTTCTATCCCCCGGGGATCATCTTGGAGGCATCTGAAACGAGAAGAAATTTTATTATTCCATGGTTATTATCAAATCTCAAATAGCTAAAGACGTAATCGCATAAATAAGAGTACAACAATCCTAATTATAGGGCTCTATATGAAAGGACGCTAAGCTAAAAGCATACTAAGTCATACGTATCCTAAAGGACTCTAGAACCTGATGCTCTAATACCACCTGTGACACCCCACCTAATTAAATACCCGGTGATCATTCCTTTATTAAATTCATTCAGAGCGCCCGGTTGGTTCATACTTAGCATCATTGTGGTAAAACAATTTTCTTTATTAACCACCTAATAAATCATTAAGCTAAGTGTCAAAACATTTAATTTTATAAATTAAGTCTGATTATTATTATTTACTATGACACCATTTTCATGAATACAAATGATAATATCAAAACCAAACCATCTGAATGAAATGACCAATCTAGATAAACCAGTCTAAATAATAAATCCCAATCGTAGGACAAAGTAATAAATAAAACAATCCCAACAACAGTTGAATACTGAAATAATAAAGAGTACAAATCTCTCTCTGAACTAAAAGAAATATAGAAATGGGCGACACATGTCCTAACTATAAATGACTAAATAGGAGAATGAGAAGACAAGGATGAAGTCGTTTACTACAAGGACCTACAACTTCCACACTAGCTGCAGCACGTCAATGGCCCAAAGATCTAGGCCTGATGCCCCTGTGGCTGGGCACTTGTATATATATATATATATATATATATATATATATATCAGAGCCCGAGTGTAAAACAAATTTAAAAATACTTTAGCAAGTATTTAAAATGCTTACCATTTAATATTACATACATGTTAGTACCTCGATACTCACTTGAGAATTCTCACCTCTCAATTAGTGTGCATGCCTAACACAATTGTCATTCACCAAATCTTAATACAAGTAATCGCATGACTATAGTTTATATCTGATAACCTTTTCTTATGAATTTACCAAGCCAGTTATATTCATCACAATTTAGACTTAAATTCTGAACCACTTAACTCATTTATTATTAATTACTCAATTCTATATACTTACGAGCATATTAGATTAGTCACAGGTATATATATATATATATATATATATATATATATATATATATATATATATATATATATCACTCATTATATATATACTAATAGGGCACCCCACATAAGTCTATGATGTTGGCATACTCTGCTATCAAATCCTTGTATCACCCGTAAAAGAGGGGAATACTAGTTCGTAATCACTCTCGAACAGTATTAACACAAAACACACATATTGGAGGCGAAGTATAGTTCCAAGTCACTAAGAGGTCAGCACATACCCTCACGTCTCTTAGGACCATCTGACTATCATTCTCGAATAGCCTGTACCAAGGATGTTATGTTCTAGGGTACAAGTTAATATCCCCCATAAAGGTCCAATCGAGATAAGACTGTATAGCAAGTAGTGCGGGTATGATTACACACAAAATATACAATATTAAATATATATATATATATATATATATATATATATATATATTCTATTTATTCAGCTAGGTGCGCCCACGACCCATAATATATTCGAACCATACGTGGCATATAACACCCGAGTTCTACATATAATTAAATCACTCTTTTTATTTTCTCAATTACCGCAAGTCCTTAAGTATTTCTTGACTCTCGATGTGTATCCTCTTGATAAATTTAAAATCAGTAGGTGTACCCTCACTGCCCTACTGGTCTAAGTCCTTCTTGATTCTCGCAAGACTTAATTGGACGTACGCACGATTTTCCATTCAATTTATACCCCCAAAATCCCACAATTAAATCTTATATAAAGTCGTATTGTCCGGGCCCTACTTATACCCTACTGGTCCTTCTCAAGTCCCATTATGATATATAAATTATGTCCCAAAGGTCCTTACACATCGGGATTGGTTTAACATTTAAAAGGAGAAAAAGTTTTCATTTTTAGGAGGAGTCGATCGATCAATGAAAGGGGGTCGATCGATCGATCCAGTCGATCGATCAACATTCTTGAGTCGATCAATCGATCGAGCATCTCTTGGCCCAGATTCTGCAATTCTTTACCTAGGGGTTTCCTTAAAATAAATTCTCAAAACCTCTATTAATTCGTCCCAAACTCCCAACTAATCAAACCAACAGTTATATTATTCTACATACATGATTTCTAATGTAAAACATATACGAATTCATTAAGGGCCATCAATTTAAAGGGTTAATTCAAATTAATACATCAAGAACCCTATTTTTATCATCATGAAAATATCTTCCTAATTCTTGCAGAATTTAACCTCTAATGGTCATCAATTTCATAATAAATCATATACATATAACAGTAGGGCTGTCCTAACATGATACATCTCCCAAATATCATTTATCTTTCAGAATTCCAATATACATCTCCCAAATATCATTTATCTTTCATAAAAACATCAATTGTTATCTCCTACACTAGCATGGATGTGTTATCAACTAAAGAACAACAAGTTAGATACTTTCCTTATAAATGGAAGTCTGAATCGTTGATGATGATGAGTATGGTTTCGTTCCTCGTTCCCCGATCTATGCATTGGTGGTGGAATTGGTGAGAGTGGTATAGGGTTGGTGGCTCTCCTCCTTGGAAGCCTCCTCTCTTCTCTCTTCCTTAGCCTCTCTGAAACTCCAATGTTTCTAACCCTATAGGACTCTCTATTCCCAAAGATACAAAATCTATATTTGCATCATTAATTAAGGCCAAAAATGTAAAATTACCAAAAATGCCCTCACGGGTTACCAGTTAGGCCTAAAAACGTCCTGAGACCCAAACTAAACCCCCGGGTACACTTTTCTGACTATCTCAACCCTTTCGAACACATTGGTGCACTCGAAATGAGCACATGGGCATCTTATAATAAAAATACTTTTTATTCCATTAGTTTAGTCCCGACACGACACATGCGCGTCTCGACTTAATTACTATGATTGTCATATTATTCACTCGCGATAATTTTAATAAATTCAATCTCATATATTACTTTACTCATCCAATAATATTCAACATATAATTACTAACTCTCGTCACGCTAGTAAATATTCAAATTAAAATCCAGATTAATGTTAAATTAGTTTATCCCAATTTAATTTAATTAATTCCATAATTAAATATAAAAATACGGGGTATTACAGGAGACATTTTCTATGAGGGGTACGATTATCGTATCTTCACACTTAAGACCCCTACCCCGATTTACCACAAAACAGGAAGGATAACCAGTCTTGAGGTGACCAAAAATTCATATGGAGATTTATCCCTCCTGGAGTTTGGATTACCATATGTTCACACTTAATCTCCCTACCATCTAACTATGAAGGATAGCCAGTCATGGGGTGAAAAAAAATTATCTCAAATATTTCTCCCTCCCGGAGTTGTATTACCATAAATTCATAGTTAATCTCTCCACCCTAGTTTTCCACTAATTAAGAAGGATTACCAGTTGTGAGGTGACCAAAAATTCCCACGGATCTCTCTCCCTCCCGGAGTTTGGGCTTACTATATGTTCACACTTAACCTCCCTACCCTCGGTTCCCCCTAACCACTAAGGATAGACAGTCTTGAGGTGACTAGAAATTCCCCTAGAGATTTATACCTCGTGGAGTTTGAGTTACCACGTGTTCACATTTAATATCCCTATCCTCGATTCCCGATAACCATAAAGGATAATCGATCGCATATTATTATCAGGTATGGATACACACATGACATATGGGATCAATCTGTCATGGTACTCCCACCACTTCTCTGAGAAAAAAAATCATGTTTTCGTGGCGACATCCACAAATATGTGTTTTCATATGAATACTTGTCAAGTGTCGGCCTTTGATTAACATATTTTTAACATATAAATATATTAACCCAACACAACAAACATGTTAATTAAAGACTAGGCTCCATAAATACCATATTATTTCATATTGAATACCCGGTATATCATCACCTACACCCATAAATATGACCCGTTTATTAAAACTACATTAACTTTGATCCTAAGTCTCCTTAGGTATGTTGGAGCTATACTGAGCAAACTCATGACGCCTAAGCCTTATAATGCAACTCTCGACATATTATTTCTTACGTATACCGAGATATCTAGTCCAAACCTCTTATTTATATAGCCAAGGAGGTTTAAAACATTACATACTGGCACTACACCTCCAAACTACCCTGAATGATAATATCCTTTGGTTAATGATCACCGAACGATTATAATATATATGCCCCTATTGGCGATCTTCGTGCCCACTCCCATTTGAACCTCTATCGAATCTACTCTTTGTCCTATAGATTACTTATCCCCTTAACATAAGTTCTACATTTGCGCACACATCACATAGGAACACGTGAACAATCGGACTTCGTAGGCTTTAATATCGTCGCTATACCAAGTCCTTCTCGTGATCACAAGCCTTGGTAATATACCTTTTGATATGTTGTCACAATAGAGATACACCCATATCTCATATTAACTTTATACCTATCCTCAAACCTCAACCGAGATATCAAAATGTCATAAAGCCGAGCCTTCTCGGGCCCTTACATACATATTGAGGACCACCTGTTATCCAAGTCGAGCCTTACCCAAGTCTAACATACATACTAATGGCCACTCGTGAACCCAAGCACAGAGTCATACACGAGAAACTTTATTTACCTACACCGGTTAAGTGACATGTATACTCCTCTGAATGATGTCGTTTTCCTACCTAAGCACCTATCTAAGTTTTAAGGGATTCTCAACCTAAGGTTTCAAAAACAGTTCTAAAATAAACAAAAACGTAATAAGATAATGTTAAGAGTGATAATAATCATATAATTAAGGAAGCATATATAACAAGTGGGGTGCCTAATACCTTCTCCATTCATATTCTAATTTTTAAACCCGCAAAACAAGAATCTCTGAACCAATCGCAGACCTAAACCTAGCATAGGATTATCTCAAAAGGTCTAACCCAGACCTTTTATTTATTTTTATATAAAGTAAACTGACAATTATGAACAACCAATAACCTTCTCACTGAACAGACTTAAGATTAGGCCTAAAGCCATGGTTATGGACAAAAAAACTGGATATAGTGTCAAACAGCTTATAGGGTCAAAGACATTCGAGCCCATTGAACTGATATCCCTACCTCAGGGGGAAGAGGAGGACCAAGAAACAAGCACTCCCGGGAAACCACCGTGCAAGTTCCCCCCAAGAGCGCATTAACGCTCAAGGCCTGCAATACCAATTTTTTTTATATTAATGGGATGATAAAACTTTGCATAAGCCAAAATCTAAATTCGACTACATGTAAAATGTAATCACTTGTAGCAATTGAATAATTCCAACACCTTCTTCTAGTAAATAATATGAACAAAATGTTAATGTTATTTTGCCAACATCGTTTGCAAGAAAGCTTATTTTAATATGAACAAAAGGTTTATATGTCATCTCACTTTGATTTAAGTTACGATTCAAGTTTTTCCAACCTCGTTTGATTTAAGTTGAGATTCAACTTTTATCTCTGTTGTTTTGCTATTCGAAAAGTTTAATCTTTGAATATGTTGTTTTGCGATTGAAGTTGTTGTGTCCATTATTGGACTGTGAATGTAAACCATTTCATTATACACATCATGCATATCTATCAAATCATCTTTTTTCTCACTGCCAATCTGTCCATTAGCCTGACAAACTTCAATTTTGTTTCTTTATCAGTTTAATTTCACATGCAATAGAGTTTAATATTATATATACCATGATAAAAGTTATGAAGATTTGTATTGTGCATTATATGCAGTTCGTAGTTCTAAATTTACAAATATCACAATGTAAAATATCATTATCTTTCACTATGTGAAATTAGTAAATTTTGTAGTGTGAAATTAATAGATTTTGTAGTGTGAAATTCTAGTATATTTCATAATGAAAATTTAATACATTTCAGTAGTGAAAAATTTATTAGGTTTGTATTGTGAAATATGAGTGATGAACTAAATCAAGTTATGCATATTGAATTAAAGTTTATTGAATTAAAACAAAAGGTATGGTACTAAAGTGTATTGAATTAAAACAAGCGATGCATAAGATGATTGAGCTATTAAGATTTATATTGAATATAAGAGATTATAGTATTAGTATAAGGAACATCAACAAGTTGATTTTAATAACTATTTCAATTTAGAGAGATCTGCTCAAAAGGTCTTAGTGCTTTCATTAACATGCTAAGGAGATGAGTCTCTGACAATTTGGAGACTAAAATAGAGCCTTAGACTCTTTTTCTACTAGATGTTTTTTGGGTGGTGATGTATTAGTGTATAGATAATAGTTTATTTTTCGGTGAAGTAAAGAGATTTTTTTAGTAGTCTTTATACTTTGATGGTATTTATGTGCATATATATAAAATCATGTACTTATCTTATTTTAGGCTCTAATGCACTTGGTTCTTTGTATCTATAGTGGTTTCAATTCACTTTTGATAGATGTTATGGAGATTGATTTAATTTTGAGGTCACGATATATACATATTGAAATAATCTATACCATTTCATGTGTTTATTAGCACTTCTTGATTACAAATAATTTGTGGAATTGATAATGACCGGGAATGAGAAGGTCTAGGATCCCTTTATCAAGGTATATTGACTTCATTTCTTATCATATATATATTATACCTCAAATACAATAGTATTAGAGGTTTTAATATCATTTAATGCACTTTTAAATCATCAAAGTTACCTATCTATCTATATCACGGAAGCCTTCGATTAAATTTACTGGATGTTCTCTCTCAGCCTTTGGCTTTCCAACTTATTTCATTGAGAAAACTTTTAGCCTTCTATCTACTTATTCTAATGCATTGATCTTTCATCACTCATATTTGGTACAAAAAAATATTTTGTATTACAAAAACTTGGGTTTTCAAAAATGGACCAAAACATAATGTTAGAGCTGAAGAAGAGAAAAGAGGATTTAGAGAGAGGATTAAACAATAGTGTGGATACTTGGCATGCAACAAATCATACGAGTGTGGATAAGTTGATAATGGCTCACACCAGTCATGAAAGGCACCCAGAAGGCCGCGATCATAAATAGCAGACAAGGTTTTATCGATACTACTAGGAACTATGTCCATCACCCAAACAGACCATATACTCAAAGCAACATAAAATCCATTATAGAGGGCATTAATGTCCATTACATTTCGTATTGTTATGTCATTAATATTCATCAATCGCCAATAGTGGCTCAGCTCTCTGCGACTCAATAGCTTCTACAATCTCACTCCTGATGTTCTTTTCAATAACTAATTTATACATATACACATATATTTATTTGTTATTTTTTGCAATTTTTATGTTGAATACATGTATTTAAGGCTGATTTTGTTCCTCTTCTCTATTTGTGTGGCATTTTTTTTTTACGGTGTTTATGATTTTAAAGAGTTGAATATGGAAAGTTGTTTTGAAAAAAATATTCCATCATCATACTTGGATTCTTATTTTGATTTGTGTATTGTGTAATTCTTTCATTCTTCTTCTGATTATTTGTTTTATATCTCTATTTATAGATCTCATTTTTAATTGGGCACAACCATAGATCTACGTCTTCATGTATATGCGCGATTATGTACAGAAGAAGGTCTTCAGGTTCATAAGTACCAATGACAGGCGTTTCTTCTGGGTATGGTGCAGTCCAAATGATCATATTTAAATTTAGAATGTTGTTTGGGATTGTGTTTTTTTTATGTTTCGTGGTGACCATGTAAACATAGGATGGGAGGAGGATGGACCTTATTGTTAACTATAAATTTTTGTGAGATTATGGAGATAGATTTTTTTTCTACCAGTTAATAATATGTCAGAACAAAAATTGTTTCTGCATTTTGTTCTTTTACTGTGTATAACATACATCTAGAAACATTAGATTTTTTTGTTAATATGATATATTTATTATTTGTAAGTAATCACATCTTTTGTTCCTTTTTTATGAATTGATTTTACTACTTGAAAAAAAAATTAAATAGGTGTGAACATAAAAAATTAGGGCCTGTTTGGTTCTCTATTCAGAAAATTCGATTTAAACACTGTTTTTAAATACAGTTTTAAAATTCAGTTTTTTGTGTTTATAATTATTGGTGTGCGTTTGGTAAAGTTGTTTTTAAATACAGTTTTTTAAAAATTTGACAAAATTGACAAATATGTATATTTATATCATACATATGCGTGTGTGTGTGTGTGTGTGTGTCTATATATATATATATATATATATATGTATGTACATATAAACATACATAAAACTTTCATACATACATGATACATGAATGTATACATACATACATCATAAATTATATACATGTACATTTAATAACATGTATTTTTAGGTATATTTAATGAGGTGTGTTGTGGAGTTTATATATATATATATTTATAATGATGTCGCATATATAATTCACTATAAAATTATATACATACATGAATTGATAATATTTTTTTAATACATATGTACTATATGTATATTTTATATTATTCCATACATTAATAATATATGTATAAAACTATATATAAGTATCATGTATCTATTGATAATATTATTTAACTTTATATTATTCCATACGTAATTTTGTGTATATGTACATATATATTATATATTTATAAGAATTACACACATTAATGTATTATGTATGTATATTATATATTAAGGTATAATTGCTTTAAAATATTAAGAATGAATAATTCTGAGTTGAAAAATAAAAAAACAGATGTTATAAAACACCCAAAATCTGTTTTCTGAAAAACTTGATTATAACACAGGAATATTATAATTCTGTGTTTAAAAACAGGTTGCCAAACGAAGATTTTTATCAGAATTGTATTTAAACACAGAAAACAGAATTATAGTTGCAAACCAAACAGGCCCTTAAGTACAAAAAAGTTTACTATATACATACATAATTGAAAAACGCTACTCCACTTCTGGTCGTCAATTCATCTCTATTGTGTCAAAAATATTATAATTCTATAAGAATTTTATGTAGTACTATATCAAAATATAAAAAATATTTGAAATAAAAATAATGGTTGAATAAGACAGTATCAAAAATTTATCATTCCATAATTAGAACATGTAAATAAAAATTATTGTGACAATTTATTTTAAGGTGACAAAAATTTTAAGTTTGTGTATTATTTTGTATGCAAGTCAAGAAATGTGAGTATCAAACTCAATGCCATGTTTATTAGATTAGTTTTTGGCAATATGTAAGTATGAAATTATGGTAGACAAGAAAAAACTATATGGGCCTGCGCATCGCGCGGGTTGCATCATAGTTTACAATATAATAGTTGAAGAGTTGAAATTTTATACTTAAATTCACCATTGGTAGGACTTCATGAAAAACAGCCTTAATACTAAAACATTTTGTTTACTAGATTAATAACAAGTAGTTACAAGTTGAGTAAACTCTGAACAAAGTTATTGGGCAAAACTCTTTTTCGAAAAACACAAGATGTGTTATAAAATATTTTTCTGAATGTATGGATTAAATTCGATAGTTGATTACCTTAAGTTTTATTTTTTAATAAACATCTACTAACTTTACCATGCAGTCCCAATCATAATAAAAATTAAGAACATTCACAGAAATAGACACAGGAATTTTAACGTGGTAAAAACCTTAAACAAGGGAAACATTCACGGTGCCCTCTACGACACAAAACAAAAAACCCACTAGAATAAAAATCAGGTTACAACGTTCTCTAGCTGAGAACGAGTCTTGACTCCTAAAGTGGGATCGCCAACAATTTGAAGAGTGCGCGTGCATTCAAATAAGAAAATTATTTAATTAAATTCAGTTTTTCAATTAAATCCTAAAACATGCATCTAGATGTGATTGAAATTAATATGATCATGCAAGAACAGTCAATCACAAACGAAAACACATAAGTGAGGAAAAAATCCTCCAAAGGGCCAAAACCTTTTTATTTTAACTATAATTTGTAAAAATGGTTACACGGATTACAATGAAAATAAGAGTGACATACAGAATACCCTCAGGCATCGGTTTCGATGTCTCGGCTTGAATCTCCCGCAAGAACTCCAGGTGGGCAGCAATGAAGAAGAGAACGGCTTCTCCACAAATTACTCCAGATGAGTAAAAACGATCCTCATGAAGGTTTAAAGATTCACATACATATATGGGAGTGTTTATGTGAATAAACAATGTGTAAAACCTTAAAAAGTGAAGTCTATTTTTTGGGCTGTGAAAATGCCGAAAATGGTGCGTAAAAGACTTGAAAAACATGTAGAAGGCACACTGGTATTTATACGAAAATTGAGGCGGCGTTGTCGCTCGAACGAGATAGGCATCTCGCTCAAACGAAGGACACGTGTCGTTCGAATGACTTCGCATGAGATGCTTATCTCGCTCGAACGACAGGACTAACTCGTTTGAATGAGCTCGTCGACCGAGGTACTCTACTTCTACATTTAGAAAAAAATCTACTTTTGATAAAATAAATCAGACTTTGAAAAAACATTTTTTGAAAAATTTCCCAAATATTTATGCAAATATAAAGAACTCCATTAAACATTTTACCTATAATGCGCCGTGGAGTAGTGGGAAACAGTTGAGCAGTACGTCGCATGTAGCATGATGCACGTGTGAAGATGATGGATGCATGGATTCGGATCTAGGCCGTCGTGGATGATTTTGATGACGTGCCGAATGTAGCAGTATCGGACATACAAACTGTATTCTAAGACAAACAAAAAATTCCTTGATTCTATCCCGGACATTTATAAAATTATGTCCTTACACCTACATAATAGCAAGTACCAGAAGTTCTCTTACTGTCATCAGAACATTCGGCCCAGTCGGCATCGGTATATCCAACAATAGCACTAGTTGTATCTTTTGTGTACCAAATACCAAATTTTAGAGTACCCTTAACATATTTAATAATCCTTTTTACACTTAATAAGTGAAATTCTTTAGGGTTACTTTGATATCTAGCACAGATACACACGGCAAAAGATATATCAGGTCGAGATATGGTGAGATACAGCAAACTCCCTATCATACTTTTATAAAGAGTGGGATCTACATTTTTCCATTATCATCCTTGGATAGTTTAGTTGAAGTACTCATGGGAGTTCTAGAAGTTTTAGCATTTTCTAAACCGAATTTTTTAACTAAGTTAGCAGCATACTTGGATTGAGAAATAAAAAGACCATCACTGCATTGTTTTACTTATAAAACCAAAAAATATTGTAGTTCACCCATTAAAGACATCTGAAATTCGGTATGCATGATATCAAAAAAATTCTCTACTTGTTTAGGATAGGAGGAACCGAAAATAATATCATCCACATATACTTGCGCAATTAAGACGTGTTGATTTTCCTTTCGAACAAATAATGTTTGATCATTTCCGCCGCGAACAAAATGTGAGACACTAAGAAGGTCGATAATCTCTCATACCAAGCTCTAGGAGCATGTTTTAAACCATATAAATCATTCTTAAGATTAAAGATTTGGTTCGGGTGTGCAGGATCAACAAATCCTTTAGGTTGTTCTACGTAAACTTCTTCAGTCAAAATTCTATTTAGAAAAGCGGATTTAACATCCATTTGGAATAACTTGAACTGCATATAACACGAAATTGCTAGAAGTAGATGAACTGATTCTAGACGAGTAACAGGCGTAAAGGTTTCGTCAAAATTAATTCCCTCAATCTGAGAGTAGCCTTGTGCAACCAACCTAGATTTATTTCTAATAGCCTCCCCATTTTCATCAGTTTTATTTTTAAAAATCTATCTTGTGCCGATAACCTTCAAATCTTTAGGTCTAGGAACCAGATTCCAAACATCGTGACTCTTAAATTGGATTAGCTCTTCTTGCATAGAATTTATCTAAAATGAGTCAGTAAGGGCATCATTAACATTTTTAGGTTCCTCAAGGGAAACAAAATAAGAATATTTTTCCACTTGACGAAGTTGGAATCTAGTTCGAACTGGTTACCAACACTGGTTTCAATGGGATGATCTTTAGAAATCCAAGTGGGTATAGAGGGATCCTCAGGTGGCAGTGAATCAGTATCATCTTGAGGATCAAGGGGTAAAACAGGATTGTCCTCATCAAATTTTACTGGTTGACTGTCATTACGCCTAACACTTGTGTCATCTACAATTACATTAATTGATTCCATAATAGTTTTTATTCTATTATTAAAAGCATGCAAAGCCCTACTATTTCGAGAATATCCAAGAAAAATTTCCTTTTCTCCTCAGGTATCAAATTTTGAAAGATGCTCTCTATCTTTGCAGATATAGCAGATACTACCGAAGGATTTAAAGTATTTTAGATTAGGCTTTTTTTCATACCATAACTCATAAGATGTTTATTTGGAATTTTTTCTGAGGTAGATACGATTGATAATGTGACACGCGGTTTGGCCAACTTCTACCCAAAAATATCTAGGGATATTCTTAGCATGTAGCATAACCCTAGACATTTCTTGTAAATTTCTATTCTTACGTTCATTTATACCATTATGTTGCGGGATTTTGGGAGCATTAAACTCATGTTTATAGCCATTAGCTACACAATACTCAGAAATTCCAGAGTCCTTAAACTCCCCACCTCTATCACTCCTAATACGACATACTTGGGTATCCTTTGCATTCTCAATTTTCAGGAGGATTCTTAAGAATTCATTGAAGGTTTCTGATTTATGCTTCATAAAAGCTACCCATGTATATCTCGTATAGTCTTCTACTATAACTAGGATGTATGAGTTTTCACATGAACTAACAGTTCTAAAGGGACCCATGAGGTCCATGTGCATAAGTTCTAGGGTATTAGTGGTAAGGACATCTTTAACTGTCTTATGTGGGGATTTACTTATTTTTTCTTCTTGACAAGGTTCACTTACAGGATTAAAAGAATTTTTAATTTTTGGTAAGCCTCTAACTATCTCTTAGGAACTCAATATTCTAAGGTTAACATAATTTATGTGTCCCAATCTATTGTGCCAAAGATCAGAATCCTCTAATCTGGCAAATTTGTAAGACTCCGAATTAGGAATTACTGTGTAACAGTTTTCCAGGGTTCTATTTCCTGTCAAAATACAATTGCCCTTTTCATCTATAATTTTGCAATCATTTTTAGAAAAGGTAACTGAGTGATTGGAGTCACAAAATTGTGATATACTTAAGAGATTGGTTTTAAGGCCTTTAACTAATAAAACATCATTTAGTTCAGGAAGCCCTTACTCACTCAATGTTCCCTTACCTATGATCTGAGAAGAAACACCATCTCCAAACACGACACTACCTCCAAGGAAGTTTGTCTTACTTTTTAATTTTGTTTCATCCCCGGTCATATGTTTAGAACATCCGGAGTCTAAATACCATCCAATTGAAGTGCTTTGTTCCTTTAAAGCAGAAATGACAATGTTGCACTTGAGCTAGGGAAGTAAATTATCTTTTTTAATCCAAATAGACTTAGTTTTCAAATTTGTATTGCCTTTTGACTTAGAAAAGATATTAGGGGTCTTTCTAAATGATTTCTTCTTAGTCTTAGACCCTCCCTTTTTTTCTTTTTAGAGTTAGAGTTGTTTGTGGCATGTCTACGAAGTATATAAGTATTTCTGGATTTCCTAGAATAGTTAATGTTCTGGTAGGTAGGAGTGTATGTCCTTTTCTAGAAACATTCATCTAGAGTATGTCCAAAAATATCGCAATAGGAACAGTACTGTTGGGTATAGGACTTGACTTTCTTATTAAAGTCTTTGAAAATAGGATTGGATCTATTGGGTACAGTAGTCCAGTCATCACTAGATTTAGGTTTTTGTCTTTAGTCTCTGGCAAACGGACAAACATATTTGGTTTGGTGGTTTAGTTTCAACTGTTGATTGTACTGACTATGTATTGTTTGAGAGACATTGAGACTAGTTTCACCTTTTTAAACATTTTGAGAAGTTTGGCCTTGTTTTACAAAAGCAACATTTTCAAGAGAAACTTTGGTCTTACTTGTGTGCATTATTTCTCCAAAACCTAGTCCAGACTTATCTTCAGAGTCAAATTTACTTCCAGTAACAATTTTTTCATAAGTCTTGGTTTGTGTTTCAAAATGTTGACATTTTTTAAAAACATTTGAAACCTTTTTCTTTAACTCTTCTAGTTCAATAAGGGTTGCCTTGTATTTTTGTTCAAATTCATGGTTCTTTTGAATCAAAGAGTTTATTTTCAAGTTGTAATTCTCAATCTCGGTCTCATGAGAAACATATTGGGAAGTATGATATTCAGTGTTCTTCCTAATGGTTTGGTTAAGCAATTTGATATGGTCACTTAATGTTTTTATCATTTTCTCTAGGCGAGCACTCTTCTTAACCGTTTTAGTGTACAATTTATGTAGATCAAGAAGATTATCATCAGAATCACAATGTGCATCATGTGAATTGTACCATATGATTTGGATAGGTTCTTTACTCATGCACACGTTCAATTCGTCATCAACATTCTCACCTTGACTCATACACAATCTTTCAACAGTAATAGGAATAGAATTATCATCAATATCATTAAAAACATCAACAGGCATAATAGGTTCGTGAGCAGATAAGCATGCATGATCATTATATATTATCTTAGCAAAGAAAGACATGCAGTTCTCATTCATCTGGATTGAGTCAGTTTCATCCTCATCAGAATCACTAGAGTCGTCCCATGTCTTACACATATTGGCCTTGTTGTTGTTATTAAAACTAGATGGACATTTATTAGCATAGTGACCGAGTTTACCACAACAGTGACATTTAACATCTTTTATATCTGGTTTAGGTCTATTGGGGTCATAGTTCCTCCTATTGTCATAAGTGTGTTTGTTATTATCTCTGTCATGAGGTCTGTGAGATTGATTACCTTGATAATTTGATTTGCCTTGTTTAGAGGCTACAACATTTCTGAATTTCAAAATCTTTTTGAAATACTTACTCATGAGAGATATTTCATTGTCAAGGTTTTCTAAATCACAGTTTTCAAGACAGTCGGTTTCAAATTATATAGGGTTTAATTTAGTCACTAGTAATTTGGATGAAAACACAACATTAGAACTAGAGGCTCTACTGGTTTCTCTAGCCAATTGTTTTTTAAAGTCCAATTCCAATTCAATAGTCCTAAGTTGACTGCTATGTAATTTAGGAGTCATATTAGGGTCATTCATTTCCTCAATAACATATCTCTTGTTGTCAAATTTAAATGGCAATGACCCAAGGATCTTTGACACGGTTTCCTTTTTACTATAGGTTATACCATTTGCATGAAGTTTTGTAAAAATATCAGTTAACCTTATGTAGAAATCGTCAAAGGATTCATTGTCATTCATAATCAGGGTGTCATATTGCTGAATAAGCATTTGGGTTTTTCCAGCTTTGACACGTTCATCACTCTCGTGAGCAATGACTAAGGTGTCCCATGCCTCTTTAGAAGTAGAACAAATGGATATTCTTTTGAATTCATATTCATTTATGGACATAAAGATGGCATTCTTTCCTTTGTTATTATCAAGAGACAGTTTTTTCTCTTCCCTAGTAAATTCACTGAGAAGTTTTTTAATTCTTGTTGGATCAGTAGCAGAGGTAGGTTTAGTAGGAAGTTCATACCATGTTTCAACATTTCCCAGACTTCATCACGCAAGGTTCCTTGAATGAAAGTAGCCATTCGCACTTTCCAGTACAAAAAATTGTTTCCATCAAAGAGAGGTGGTCTAAATAGGTTACCTAACTTCTAAAAAATTTCTTCCATACTCAGGAATTTTCATAAATAAATTTTGAAAATGATTTCTCAAGTTTCAGGATCACAAAAGGTGTTCCTGCTCGGATACCAGTTGAAAAACAGCCTTAATACCAAAAGCCTTTTGTTTACTAGATTAATAACAAATAGTTATAGGTTGAGTAAACTCCGAACAAACTTATTGGGCAAAACTCTTTTCGAAAAACACAAGATGTGTTGTAAAATATTTTTCTGAATGTATGGATTAAATTCGATAGTTGATTGCCTTAAGTTTTATTTTTTTAATAAACATATACTATCTTTAAAATGCAGTCCCAATCACAATAAAAATTAAGAACATTCACAGAAATAAATACAGGAATTTTAACGTGGTAAAATCCTTAAATAAGGGAAACATCCATGGTGACCTCTACGGCACAAAATAAAACATCCACTAGAATAAAAATCAGGTTACAACACCTAAGCAAACCACAAAGACTCTAACCAAAGTTTAGAATGTACCTACACGATATTCTCTACTCCAAAGGTGTTCTGACTTGGAACTTGATCCTTTCTTGCTACTTCTTTGTCTTTTCCTTGATTTCCTTCTCTTTGGATTAAGTTCCAGTAACTCTTTCAAGTACAAGATTCTCAAACAGAACCACAGTATCTAAGTGTTCGTGTGAGATGGTGTTTGTGATGTGTTACTACATGCAAACATGCAACTCACCCTCTCAAGATTTATACAAACTTTCCTAATAAATTACAATAGTTCTAATATGAAAGTTATCTATGAATCTTGATTTCTCAAGCAAAGACTTCTTGATCTATAATATAACCACAGATCTCAAGGATACCTTGCTCAGAAGATGGTTCAAGGTCTTATACAATTTCTGGATTTTGAAAATATTTTTAAAATTGTAAACCTCCAATTGCAGATCCAACTAGACTAGAAGTCTACTTTATCAAATCAGATTCAGACTTAACATGGAAGTCCTGGTTCAACAAGTTTTGATCTAAAATGTTATTTTTCAGATCTGAATGCTTTAAAACTTTAGCATGAGTTTGGCTGTGTTCCTGTTATTTTTGTACAACAGTATTTCATAAAATATGAAATAAAAACTTGGAAACATACACAACTCACTAGATCTGAAAATTATCTTTGAAACTAAAGATTTTATTTCAAAACTAGTTGAAACAGATTAGATCTAAGAAATTAGATCTAAAAATAGAACAGAAAATATACGTGATATGTTCTCTTTTAGAAAGACTCGGTTTCAATGGTGAAACTTAAATCTTCCATAGAGATGAGTTCTGAGAGAATTAATGTATTTTGAAGAGGTCTTCAAACGAAGAACACAACACCAATAACACAGAAACCCTATAAAATATCTAACTCTCAAAAGGCGGGTTTTCTAATGTGTGGGACATTTTGGTTTTGGTGTTTGGTTAGGGAGAAATCTCACAGAGGTTTGGATCTCCCGAAGAAACTAGGGTTTCCTCTCTCTCTCTCTCTCTATCTTCTCCCTTCTCTCTCTTCTCTCTCTTCTATCTTATCTCTTCTCTCTACTCTCTCTTATCTCTCAGGTTTAATGAAATGGCAAAAGTATCAAATGTCTTAGACTTGGTCTCCTTTGATACTGAGCGAAGAAGGATCGAGAAAATCATCATCAATCCAACGGCAGAGATCAAGTCTAACTAGTTTGACTTTGATTCAATGGTTTAACTGAGGCGGTGGGTTATGAGGTCAATGATAAGGTAAGCCTGGGATCACAAGGATTGAAAACGATTTCATTCAGTACTTTGATTAAAAAAATCCAAGGGCTGAGAATGAATATGCAAAATGTGAGTATAAGAAAACACAAATCTAGCCGCTTCGAAACCAACACGTGTACGCACAGGATTAAGCTGAGATGCGTGTATGAAACTAATTACAAAACACACCTCAAAGTATCTAGTGCTTTCGGATACTACCCAAGCAAATAATCAGCATAAAAAACAATTTTCTGAAATCCAATTTTAACCCACAAAACTTTTAAAACCAATTTTTAATTAATTGAAAAAAATTAAAAATGTTTAAAACTATATAAAATGATTTGTTTGGAAATAAATTGATTTTAAAATGATTTCTGTGGCCATACCCACCGATCCCCGCTGCGGAGGGAGGAGGAATCCTTCAGTTCCCGCGCGTCCCTTCTCGGGAGAGCGCTTCGGCCGACGTCGATTTTGGGAGGTGTGAAAAATGTATAGAGATTCAGAATCGCCAGTCTATTTTACTCAAAACAGACTAAAGAAAAAGAGGAAGCCACCCCGAAGGATGGCATCCAAAGACATACTGGTGCGTGCGAAACCAAAATGATTCGAAAAGGGTTCAGAGGCTTAGTTACGAAATGGGAAGGTGTTAGGCACCCATTCCGCCCTTTCGGTCTCTCATGGATATGGCTATTTTCCTTTATGTCCCCCCCCCCCCGGTGAGATGTGAGCATGTGTATATATAGAATGGAGGTAGGAATCTTCGGTTTGTATCATGGACAAGATAAAGCGAGTCATCCATAGGAAGATTATAAAAGTAATATTAGAAAAATAAGATTTACGCGGTTACCCCTACATTGATCGTTATAAGAGAACGATAACGCGCATGGAGTAATGTGTCACTAAGACTAAGGATATATATAAGAAAAATGGATTTAGAGAAAATAGGCAACGAGAGAAAAAGTGAGAGAAAGGACTCGAGTCTCGGGTTTTACCCCGAGATGCCTACGTAGCCTATAAAGGCATCAAAGTCCACGTAGTTCGCATATAAAGCAAAGGGGTGGGGTTTATCACATAAATCCAAATGTGGGATCTGTTATTTGTAAGTGTGTGTGTGTGTGTGTGTGTGTGTGTGTGTGTGTGTGTGTGTGTAGAAAAGGTGTTTTAGTAGTGAGAAAAGTGTGGAAAAAAGTGTGAGAATCCCATTTGGAATTTATGAGCAAACCCTATTTTTCTTGTTTTTTGGGTTTTTATTTATATGAAAATAAGGGATGTGCAATAATACTAGGTAAAAAGGTATATTATGATGTGTGAGATGAGATGATAAAAAGTGCTAAATAATAAAAAACAAGTTATTGAGAATTTAAGAGAATTCAAGAGAAAGTTGAGGAAGTTGGACCTTCTCGAAGATCTTGAGTTTGATTTTGGATGTTGGAGAGCAGCCCTTGCACTTGGATGATGATGGATAGTGGTTAATTCACCAATTTTGATGAAAAAGATAATGGAAAGTGGAGGTGAAAAAGGGATTTGAGAGTTGAAATCACGCTGCCTTCGAGAGAGGTTTCTGGGATTCTTTCAGAGAGATTTCAATCAGATCTGGGCTCCTCCTGCAAATGAGGCCAAAGCCTCCTTTTATAGCCCCAGGGGACTGACGATCGGCCCTATCATGGCACTGCCTATCGGCAGGTGCCAATAGGCAGGATCTGGGACCTGCCATTTGGCAGTGTGCCTCAGGCTTTTCCAAAAACTTGGCCGCCAAAGGAAAACTGTTGGTCAGAATCGCGCACGGGGCATACCGTTGGAAAGATAATTCAGAGACCTTCGAAAGCCCTTAGACCGCTCCTGATTTCGGGAGTTGACTTTGGATCAAATATGGCTCGGAAGCGTTTGTCGGTCATTGGACAGGGAATCGTGCGGACGCAAACGGATCGTTCGTCCGCATGGTAAGTCCGAATTGTGCACGGGGCATACCGTTGGAAAGGTTAGGAGATGTAATTCGACATTCCAAAGAGTTTGACCCGGTTTGGAGAGTTGACTTTGGTCAACCGGGCCCGGGAAGCGCTCGGTGGCTTCCCGGAGTCAAACGGATCGTTCGTCCGCATGGAAAGTCGGAATTCCGCACGGGACGGACCGTTGGCAAGGGTATTCGGTTTCCTTCGAAGATTCATTCATCCTCGGTCGAGTTGAAAAGTTTACATAGGTCAAATGGAGCCCGGGAGCGCCCGGTGGCCTCTAGGTCAGGTTTCGGACGCAAATGGCGCGTTCGTCCGCATGGTAAGTCAGAAACGCGCACAGGGTGGACCGTTGGAAAGGTTATGCAGTGCCCTTCGAAGATTCATTGAGTCTCGGTCGAGACGAGGAGTTTGACTTTTGGGTCAAACTGAGCCGGGGGGGTGCCCGATGGCTTTCAGGTCAGTACTCAGGACGTGACCTGGATTTATAGTGATGAAGGGAGGTGTTAGGGACCTAAGGAGAGTTGAGGGGTAACAGAATGGGGTGTCTACAATTTCAAGTGATGATGAACCATTCAAGCACATATGTAATATGTAGGATGATGTGCAAGTGTGTTATTTGTGGTTTTAGATTTACAATTAACTTCCCTTTGAAGATTCTCTTGGAGTTGGATTTCTTCTTGATGTATATACCATTGAGGAGATGGAGTTCGCGAACTATAATAACCTATTTTTCCTATATATCTAAATTAGTTGGGAATCCTATATATGCAGACTCAAGTGAGTCAATACATAGTGTGTTCTCACTTCAAGGAGCATAATCTTTTTATACTTACATTTCATGTTGCTGCTATTTAGTTATCAATAAGTTTCCCTATCCTAATAATCATTTTTTTTGTTTTAAGAATTTAGCTCCCTCCCTCTCTCTCTCTCTCTCTTGAGAGAGAGAGAGAGAGAGAGAGAGAGAGGATCTTTGGCGGGTGCCAGAGACGGACTTAGGAACGGGTCTTTTAAAAAAACAAAGGAAGAGAAAGTTGGATGTTACAAAGTCAAAACAAAACAAAATTAAGTCCATTCTTTTTCTTATGTGGCCCCACATGATCATCCTTTTGTTTTTACTTTTTTTTTTAAATTCTTATCAAAGTTAGCCTCCTTAACATTTGTAAGCCTTTATCATTTTGGACCCATTATCTCTCTCTCTTTAAACCCTTTACGACAACAATTTTGGGACCACATATCTTTGCTCTCTCTCTCATCTTCCAACAGTCCATGCGAGAATGTGGGACGACAACATTTATTGTTGTTAAAAAAACAACAATAAACAAAAAAATTGGAATTTCACAAATTATTGAACATAAAAACAACAATATACAAAATTTGTGGATCTAAGCTAAAGACATCACAAATGGACCGCATGGTATTATATTGTTAAACCTTCTCATCAATTTAATAATGTTTATTTGTGATGTCTTTAGCTTAGATCCATTTTTTTGTATATTGTTGTTTTTATGTTCAATAATTTGTGAAATTCCAATTTTTTTGTTTATTGTTGTTTTTTTAACAAAACCAGATTTTTTTTAAATACACTTAAGCTTTTTTTTTTTCTCTAAAAAACCCAAAATTGTTTTTTCTTTTTTTTTTAATTTCTTTTTCTATTTTTCCCAAATAAATATTGTTGTTATTTCATTAACCCATCAAAACAGCAAAAGAAATAAAAATAGAAAAAAGAATTATGATTTTTTGGAGAGAAAAAAATAGCTTAAGTGTATTTTTTAAAATTTTGAATTTTTTATATTGTTTTTTTCCGATAAATTATGATATTAGATTTTTTGGGTGTTTGAAAACTGATAATGTTTATTATTATTGTTATGGTTATTCTTTATAGGTTTCATTTATAATGGATATTGAGCAAAAAAATGAAGAAAATTTACAATGGGATGTGGGGGGGGGGGGGGGGGGGTATGGATTTTGAAATACAAAGTGTCCTAAATGTCTAGAATGAGAAATATGTTGAGTCAAATTCTAGACACGATGAAATAATATACACTCCACAAGTAACACCCGAAATAAAGCCTAAAATTCGTTAGGAGTTTAAAACGATAGATGATGTTAAGAAATTCTATAACGATTATACGCGAGAATGTGGTTTTAGTGTTAGAAATTGATCTGGAAAAAAAAGACCCAAAATCAATGAAATTATTAGGCAAGGGAAGGGTGCAGTAATTGCCAATAAGGGAGTGAAAAGGTGTAGTGGGATGATTAAAGTTGGTTGTAAGGCTAAACTTGCTGTTGTTATGTCCCAAAGTGGATTATATGAAGTTAGTGTATTTATTGAGGGCCATTGTCACCCATTAACCACTCCAAGGAAAACACATTTGTTGCGTTCCCACCGCAAAATGTCTAACGCTCCAAAGTCATTAACTCAACAACTTGACATAGTTAATATTCCAAAACATCAACAATTTAATTTACTTAGGGTGCAAGCATGAGATTTTGAAAATATTGGATGTACACAACAAGATTTGTATAACCACGAAAAGGATAAACGCAAAGACTTGGTTGGGCGTGACGGTGATATGATTCACGAGTATTTGAAATTAGAAAAATAAAAAAATCCTTCATTCTATTTTAAGATTGAGGAAAATGATGAAAAAAAATTACTCATTATTTTTGGGTCGATGCCACCTCGAGACAGGCATATACATTTTGGGGGGGATGTTGTCATTTTTGACACAACATACAACACCATTCAATACAGTTTGATATGTTCACCCCTAATGGGTGTTAATAATCATGGCCAAACAATAATATTTGCTTGTGCATTTTTTAGTGATGAGACCATTGATTCCTTTGTTTGGCTATTTAACCAATTTCTAAAGTCTATGCCCGGTGATGCCCCTAAGCTGATAATAACATATCAAGATCACGCCATGACAAGGGAAATTTTAAAAACACTACCAATAATACTTCATATATATTGTAGTTGTCACATTTTAACCAAATTTTCTGAGAAATTAGATTCGACAAAATATAGTGCTTACTATAAGGAATTTTCATCTTGCATTTGGGGATCGGAGTTAATGTAAGAGTTTGACGTGAGGTGGACGGAACTTGTTAACAAAAGTGGCTTAAGTGAGAATAAATGACTAAACTCAATCCATCAAATCCGTTCAAAAAGGATGCCGACGTATGTGAATCATATTTTTTCGGCGGGAATGTCAAGTAGCCAACGTGCAGAGAGATCCCACACATTTTTCAAAAAGTATATTTCAAAAAATAATTCAATGGTTGAATTTATGATCCAATTTGGTAGGGGACTTATGCGCCAACGCCATGAAGAATTAATGGCAAACCACAAAGATCTGATTGAGAAGCCTAAGTTGAAAATCGTCCATGATTTTTTGCTTCATATGGTTGATGTCTACACAAATGAAATGTTCTATGAATTTGAAAATGAAATTTGTAAGAGCTTCACGTATAAATTTGAGCTTATTCACGAGGATGAAAGTCATCATTTGTATAAGATTCAAATTTCACAGTTGCGGGTAATCAAATATGATATTGAATTGGATTTTGCTTCTTGTACATGTAAAAAATTTGAGTCATCGAGAATCCCATGTAGACATGTTTTGGGGTACTTGCACAAGATGCATGATTATGAAAAATTACCGGATCAATAAATTTTGAGTAGGTGGATTCAAGCGGAAAAATCCGGGGTGGTTGTGGATGAGAATGGTTGGGAAATTATTGATAATAAATCATATCTAGTAAAGAGGGTCCAACTAATTCAAATGGAAATAGATATTGTTGATATGGCCCTTACTAGTCAAGAAGCAACAAAGACATATACCGATGGGATAAAAAGTGTGCGTGATAATTTAAATCAAATTGTGGGGGTTCAAGTCGTGTCAAGAAATGAGGTATATAGTATGGAAAATGTTGGTAGCAATTACTACATGGAACCAAGCCAAGTGCGGGCAAAAGGATGTGGTAAAAGGATCAAACGTGGCAAGGAGAAAGCATTGGAAAATAGCAAAAGTTCAAAAGCAAGTGTAATGGATGCGGTTTGGTTGGACAGTCACATGATAAAAGAAATTGTCCAATGGTAGCTACTCGGTAAGTGACTTGTATATATTTCTTTTATTTAATTAATTATAATTTAAATATTCAAATTAACTTCGGATAAATTTGCAGGTATTCATCACGTCAAGAAGATTTTAACGAAATCTTAGATGATGATAATTATTCATCTGAAGGTGATTACATTTTTTTACTTAGTTATTTAAAAAGTTGAATATTAAACAATTCTACATACTTATCTTACTCTTTTGTCTCATATGATTGTAATTTTGGATGCAAGTGGAGTTGAATTTGGATGACTTGATTTCGAAGTTGGATGGACGTATTTGAATTTAGATGACTTTATTTTGAAGTTCGATGAATGTATTTAAATTTAGATGCCTTGATTATGTAGTTTGCTTAATGTATTTGAATTTAGAAGATTTTGAAGTTGGAAGTTGGATGAATGTACTTAAATTTAGATGCCTTGATTATGTAGTTGGATTAATGTATTTGAATTTAGATGATTTAAAAAGTTTCAAATGTTAAAAGACTTACAAATGTTAAGCAGGTTAAACTTCGATAAGAAGTTGAAAAGAAAAAGTGAACAAAATATTAGGACATGGTACTGCTTGTCTTCAAAATAAAGAGACTATTTTTTAAAAGAGAAAAAAATGGGTTTTGAATAAGATCCTGCCTTTAAAAGAGAGAAAAACAAAAGGACCACATAAGAAAAAGAATGGACTTAATTTTGTTTTGACTTTTCAAACCATCCAACTTTGCCTTCCTTTAGTTTTTTAAAAGACTCGTTCCTAAGTTCATCTCTGGCACCCGCCAAAGATTGGCTCTCCATATATATATATATATATATATATATATATATATATATATACACACACGGAGAGGATCTTCAAAAGACCAAAAAGAATGATCAAAATAACGGATCATTTTTTTAAAATAGTAAAAAAAATTAATTTGAGTTGATTTTTTTTTTTGTGTGTGATATTTAAACAATTAAGGGATACCATACACAAAGAATCAGCTCAAAAGGAGTTTGTTTACTATTTTAAAAAAATCTGTCAATATATGTCAGTTTTTAGCTGCTAAAAACTAATATATATTTGACCGAAATTTTTAAATTATCAACATACCTCATTTTGAGCTGATTTTTTTATGTGGCTTCCTTGATATAATTTTTTTTACTATTTAAAAAAAATAGATCCTCTCTTTTGGTCCTTTCTTTAAGGATCTTTGGAGTTACTCTCCATATATATATATATATATATATATATATAAAGCCAAACTATGTTATGCACGTGTTGTCCATAACCATCAATATCCAAACCATTTTAGAGATGATGATTCCTATCCAAACCAATATTCCTACTTTTTAATATTTAGTATTAATTTACTAAAGTGAATCAATATACTTAAGCATATATGTATAACTTGTATTCACCCTTTGATTATTTCGTTGTGCAGTTGTTGAGGAATTCTTTAATGTGAGGCTTGAGTTTTATTAGAAAAGAAAGGTAAGTTACTCATAATATTAGGTTGTTGAGGAATTCTTTAATATTTAATGTGAGGCTTGAGTTTTATTTGGGTGGTATTGCCACTTCTCTCTTCTTTTCAGCATTTGAGTCCTGGCTTGTGGCATAACACAATAAGGTGGCAAAATTTTCAATTAAATAATACTATGTGACTTATGAATGTCCCAAAGAATGGCCCATAAAGAAAAGAAGGAATCATACTTTGGGATAGAAAGAGTACTAACTTATTAAGTCTAATTACACTATTTATAATCAAGCCTTTTGGTCGAGTGGTATAAAACTATTACTGAAACACTGTTTGAGGTGGATTGAATTTGGTCCCCAGTTAGATCCAAGCTGTGTCAAAATAATGCTTAGCCAGCGAAAGTCACAAACTGCGAGCGAAAATTAATCGAGGTGCGCGTAAGCTCGCTTGCACACCTCATGGTATGAAAAATACCTTGCCAAAAAAAAAATTACACTATTTGTACTTCATGCTAAATAACAATCTAAAAGGAATATTGATAAAATGGAAACTTAAAAAAAAAAAACATTAATGAAATCCTCATCCTTAAAATGAAGGAATTTGTCCCCTTCTTGATCGAATCTGCTCATGAAGCGCACATATTATACACATCATTCTTATTGGAGCGATTATAGATTGGTGTAATTGTATTTGACTAATCAATAAATGTTCCACGTGTGCTAATGCAAGTTCAACTTAAGGAAGTCACAGTGTATCTATATTTTTCCAAATGCTAGGCCTATCTGCAGTTTACTATTTTTTTTGCCCCGTTTTGATAGGTCCGATAATAGGTAGCAACACCATTAATTTTGTATTATTTTTTTAAGGGTCAATTATTTAATAGTCCCTACTATAAATATATATTTTTTAAAAAGGATATATATTTTTAGTTTAACCCATTTAGTCCCTCAAACACTCAATATTCTCTTATTTTTAGAGGTCCGCGCCAGCGGCACTCCCTTTCCAAAATATGTGGCAAAGGACTTTTTGAGGCAAAATAAAAAGACTTGGACTAAATGAGTATTAAAAAATATTTGAGGGACTATTTGGTATATGTCCCTTTTTTTAATGGTGAAAGAGTAGGACTTGAAGCCTATACTTAGATGAACATTTTTACTATTTTAGATCACTGATGTTGATCTCATTTCTTACAACTAGAGATTGGAGTAACTACTAGATGTAAATCTTCTCGTTCTTGTATCATATTGTGTTTTCGCAATAGGAGAAAATGTATTTTCCAATCATTAGAATTAGTGCTTAGTCATGTTGGTGTAAAAACTTTACAAACTTTTCAAAGAAATGCTATAAACAGTCGTGAAAAAAAGAGAGACGAAATTACTCTACAACTGGGAGTTATAATTCTGTAGGAATTTTAAATCTAGTTTTTAAAGGATTACATTTTGTTTTTTTTAATATAAAGACTTGAATTATATTGGAGAATTTGGTTTATGAATCTATAGTTGAAAGGGGCTTGTAAATTTCGGACTTATTGTAATATGTATTTTGAAAATAGGACAACAAATATTTTATTTATGGTTTTAGTCCCTATTTTTTAATAAAGTCGCTGGCGCAAACCTATATTCATAAAACGTCAACCAATCACAACATGCCACGTGTTCTTTTAATTTGAAAATAGAGACTAAAAATGGAAACGAAATGTTTGTTGTCCTATATCCATAATCAATATTATTTTAAGTCATAAAATTACATAATTGATAGTTGTGTGAAAGGATGATGGCCCTCCTTTTTCAATATTTGAAAGCACGATATTTAATATCAAATTAAATCATGCTGTATGTAATTCTCAAAGGGACAGTCAATGTACACCGAAGCTTGCTGCCTGTGTACCGTGGTGCAGCTCCTGTTGTAAAACCATTGGAGGTCCATTGTCCATTAGAAATTTGTTTGTACTATTTTGAATGCTTACTTATACTATTCATTCATTTGTAGCTTATAACATAATAGTTATAAAATCTTGACCAGGATAGCATGAAAGAAACAGGAGATAAGAGAACAGGTCCAATAATGTTTCGAAAGCTGGACTGCAACAAGCCTAAACTAGTGTGGTAAATAAGACAAGGGATGTAGGGGTGTAAAACGGACGGATACGGAGCGGATACCTTTGTATCCACATTCGTATCCGTCAAGACTCCACACTATCCGTATCCGTATCCGCCCGGATAATAATTTAAGTTATCCATATCCGTATCCTCTCGGATTTTCAGGATTCGGATAATATCCTTATCCGTTTTTATTGTTTCAGATACATTAAGATACACATAGCATATTGAACACTAATTTAATCAATTAATTTAATATATAATTTTTCTTTCCATGTAAGATATAGAGAATGTGTGAAGCATAAAATTAAAGTATAAAAGAAGGTTTGAGCAAAAGTACTAACCTTTAATGTGCATTTTTTTATTCAATTTTGAGCCATTGAAATTTGTATCCTCTTCAGTTTCTCTAATGTTTGAACAAAAATGAAATGAAGCATCATCTTACCTGAAAAGAATAACTCAATTAAAATATTAACGGAGAAAACAAAGAATATATTACAGTAAAGAAGGGATGTTATTTTTTACATCTTAAGTTCCTGAATTGTGTCTTTCTCATCTCCTTTCCTTTGTATCCTTGTTGAATTAAGCATTAAGGTAATCACAACTCGCAAGTTAGTAGTAATGCATAAAGATAAGACATTAATTGTTTGAACATACAAATTCACCCAAATAAAACTTCACCAATATATGGTACTAAAAAGATAAATCCATGAGTTTAATAATACATGTAACATAAGTTTTTCTTATACATAAAAGTTTCTTCCACTAAAATCCGCCCCCGTAACACAAAAATTATCATCTTCAACTTCCAAGGTCCCACAAAGCTGTATTGGATAAGAAGAAAGAAAAAGTTATATCACCATAATTCAGTCTACTTTATTAAACTCCATAGACAACCATAAACAACCATAAACATATCACCATAAACATATCAGTGTATCTACAAAAATGTATCTAGAAGGATCCATATCAAATTCAGTAAACCCATCAACAATGGGTGACCATCAATTCAGTAAATTCAACCTAAAAGCATAAAGCCATTTAATTATCCATTGATGCAGTTGCAAAAAACTGATGCAGAAAACTATGAAAACTGTGAAAAAAAAAGAAAACTAATGCTTTAACAATGAAAAAAAAAGAAAACTAAATTCAACAATAAAAAAATAAACTGTGAAAAAAAAAGAAAACTAAATTCAACAATGAAAAAAACGATGTAGAATTGAAGTAGAGGCAGGCAGCAACCATTAATTTTCTTTGATGAAAAATTGATGCAGTTGCAAAAAACTGATGCAGAAAACACACACGCATACACTAATTTTCTTTGATGAAAACAGAATTGAAGTAGAGGCAGGCAGCAACCATCATACATAAACATAAATTGAAACAGATAATAACCATCATATATTATATTATACAGGCAGCAACCATCATACATAAACCATCATACATAAACCATCATATTTGAGTAGTTGGTTTGTGGATTACCTTGAGACCGGAGCGGAGGGAGATCGCAGGGGAGATGGGAGATCGGAGGGGGATGGGACGACACCGGATAGAGCGGCGGACAGGAGATCGCAGGGGAAGAGGGAAGAGGGATCGGCGGAGCGACGGGAGATTGGAGTGGGTTTGGGGAAATAAGCCGTGGTGGGTTTTTAGTTTTTAGGGTTGGGATAGAGTTTTAAAGTTTATATAATTATACTTATACCCTATTTTTTTTTTAAGTTTTAGTTTATATATAAAATATTATATTGCTAATATTTTACACTTTGTTAGACAGATACGGATATCCGGCAAAATGGATATCCAGTAAAACGGATACTCCGTGTCGAATACGGATTATCCGTGTCGGATACTACTGCTATCCGTATCCGTATCCGTTTTATCGGATATTTTTATTGAGTATCCATATTCGTATTCATTTCCGTTTTTCCGGATAAATATCCACAAATTCGGATTCGAATATCAGACGTATGCGAATTTTCGAATATCCATTTACAACCCTAAAGGGATGGGTGTTTTTTAGTTATCTTTCCCTCTTCTTTTATGTTTCAGCTAAAAATAGAAAATGAGTGAGAAATGTATTCAAACATTTCCCTCCCCCCTCACTTACCATTTTTCCCTCCTTTCTTTTGTAGTTTGCCATTGGACTTGATCCGAACCACAAACACCGGATATGGGTCCATATACAAGGAATCTTCTTTTGGTTCCCCTTATTTTCCCCTTTTCTCCTTGGGGTGGTTCAATGCTATATAGGTCCTCACATCAACATTGTTGCAACATGTTTTTGATATATTTATGTTATTATATCTGTCTCCATAATTTCTCAAGTTTATCCACAAGAATGTGTGAGATTTATTACACATTATTTTTAGCGGCGTTTTTCTATCTTCTTAAACTCTTTAGTTTCTCTCTCATATTCGATTTTCTGGATTTACATAATACAATCATATTTGAATTTAAGCAACTTTTTGTTCATATTTATGATAATGTAGTGATATTCTTAAACTATATCTTCACTACTGATGTTTGGGTAATATAGGTGGTAACTAGCAGGGGCGGACGCATGTAGGCCGAAGCAAGGTGATAGTCCCAGTTCACTTTAAAAAAAAAATTAGGGCATATGCCAAATAGTCCCTCAAACATTTTTTAATACACGTTTATTCCAAACCTTTTTATTTTGCTTCAAAAAGTCCTTCACCATTCCACTGGCGCGGACCTTTAAGAATAAGAGAATATTAGTTAAATGGGTGTTTGAGGGACTTTTTCGTACAAAATAAAACGCTTAGACTAAACGTGTATTAAAAAATATAAAATTTCGATCTCCTCCACCACTTACCCTGCTGCTCTCTCCTCCACCAGGTATATTTTAATCTCCGATGATTCAATCCCCAAATTTTATCATTTGTTTATTTTGTGAAATTAGATGTGAAATTAAATTTATAATGTAAAATTAAATGTGAAATTAAATTTATACTGAAATTAATGATTTATGTTGTATCAATTATCCTATGATATTTTGATAATGGTTTTTAGTGTTAAAAATGAATATTATGCCCAAACAAGGCAAAAACAATCCAAAAAAGCCCGATAAAACTCGAAATAACTCCCACAAAATCACCTCGAGGGCTCCCGCCCTCGACCCCCCTACAACACTCAAAAGTTTCGCCCCAATTGACACAAAATCCTGGATCCTCCACTGGTAACTAGTATGCTGGTAAAGACAAAAATGAGGCAGTGTTACCAAAGGAACTGGACTATGCATGTGGAGCTGGGGATGACTGTACAATTTATAAAAATAGGGTTTGTTTCAACCCAAACACCGTGAAGGTGCATTGTAACTATGCGGTTAATAGTTATTACCATAGGAAGGGCCAAGCTACTGGCTCCTGTGATTTTTCTTGAGCTACCACTATCATTGCTATTAACCCTAGTGAACCCCACACACACCCTCTATTGCTCTCTCCATTACAATAATACTCATATGATCTGTCTACACACAAATAAAAATAGAAGTATATATAAATACTCATTGTTTCTTTGTCCTCTTTATATAACTATATAAAAACTGTAGACCCAAATCATGGGAGGATGACACGTGGCTGTCATAAATGCAAAATATCATTAAGTTTCAAACTTTTTTGAAAAACCTTTGCTTCGTTTTCTACCAAATACATTTACGCTTCCCAATTTCATTCATCCCCCTTTTTTATTAACCCCTTCCATATCTCATCTTAAATATAGACAGTCTTTTTTCTTTCTTTCAACCTTTTTTTTCTCTCCTCTTAAAGGTACAAATCTCTTCTCTCTTTCATCCTTTCATTTCTTCATTTTACTACTCTTAGAAATATCGTTTTGATCTCATGGCGGTGCAGGAGGTAAAAAGATCAGAAGAACCAGGGCAATCTTCCCATGTACCAGACATTAGCAAGCCACCTTCGAGATTATCACGAAAGAGGCCAGGACAGTTGCAACTTTGATCGTTTCACCTATCGAGGTTAATTATCGCGATCTTAGTGTTTTGTGGGATCGGCATAGGTCTTGGTATAATTTATAAATTATATATCATAGTAGTTTTTGTTTTGTTGAATTTATAAAGCCTGGGAAGTATGGTCAGGGTGTTCTTGAGCCATTCTTTTCTTTTTTAAATATGCGAATGGGGTACGCTCACGTGGTTCTGTTATTTTTATTGAAAAACCATATGGGCTAAAGGTGATTATTTAATTTAGAAAATGTACTTCCTTTTATTTTTTTCTTCCTTTAATTCCTATTCATCTTATATTACATTTGAAATAAACAACTAAATTATCGTGCCCTATTTGAGGTTTGGTTTAGTTTATTATTTTGGTAGGGTAGCTTTTAATCACTGTTTAGGTTTTTTATTATTTTTTTTTAGATCAACTTTTGTTTATTTTGGTTGGAAATTTGAGATTTTGTATTGTTTTACTTCAACTACTTCAAACCCATATGCCTCTTCAATTTTTACATGTGTTGAAGATCTCAGAAATAAATAATTGATGTTTGATTGAGGTTTCTTTGAAGAAGACGAAGACACTTTCTTATTTTAGTGACCAAGTGTAATTTTATGCAATTGAGCAAGTGTAATGGGGTAGTTTTAATATTTCTTCACTTTGGGTTTGATATTCTTAATGTTTTGGGTCTATTGGCAATTCTGAATTGATTTGCTAATAATTAATTCGTATCATTTTCATATATATATATATATATATATATATATATTCTTCCACGCATCGCGTGGCCTTCATGCTAGTTATATCATGTATATTAATCCTCCTCCATCATTTTATCAGCCAAACATAATGTCACGTGTAATTAATGAGACGAAAGATTGGATATAAAGCGCCCCAATAATGATGTACTAAGATGATACAAGATTTGATTAAGATTTGTTTTAACCTAGGTTCATAATGCACCAGTGCACTAATTTAACTCTGCAAAATCAGCATGATGAGTACTGGACGCCCAATATGTACATTAAATGAAAAAGGGCAATTTACAATTAGGTTCCTCGGTAATAATTTTTAAATATTTAAGGACAATTTACAATTAGATCCATTTGTTATGCCACTAGCGTCGATTTCTACAAGAAAAGAATTAGTGGACCTAAGTGTTTAAAATTTGTCAAAATTCCTTTTAGTGTTTAAAATTTGTGTGTGAGGGACCTAAGAGTACTTTCCCTAATAAAAATTTCTATTAAGCACTGACCCATTGGATTTCTATAAAGGGTCTGCTTAGGGAAGGAACACATGGGCACAAGTGACTGTTATGCATCTAAACACAAACCTCTTTGACTCATGTAGACTTCACTAAAATATCATAAAATTAGAATTGTTTAGTTAAATTATGCATAACCAATGTAATGGAAATATCGCAAGTCATTTTGGTGTAGTGTTCTCCATAATGTCATATATTACCACATAATTTAAAGTTATGAACTTGGAATATTTCAGAATGTGTATCTAAACTTATTTATACTTTGATCTCCAAGTCAAATTTGCATAACAATATTTCTCTATCCTGAAAACACTCTTCTACTTGGAGAATATGAGATCCTTTAAAGTTATGTGTAAGGATATTTTTTTCAATCAAATCAACCCGGGTTAAGAACAAAAAATTTACAATTATACTCAGTTTTAAATTGAATGACAAGACTCAGCTTAATCAATCCCAACCTCGTATTTTCAAGTAATGAACAAAGATCTACAAGAGTAAAATCCTTCGTATAATACATCAACCATAACTAGCAAAATATAATAATTACTAATATAACAATTACATAATAACAACAACTAAGTTTGTAAAGGCAACTTCCTGAGTAGACCAATGAAGTTTAACATAAATGCATTTATTCAGCATATGAAAACTAGCATGACTAATCAATTAGAGACTAAAAAAATTCCCTAAATTTACAGCAAGATAAGAATAAGAATTTATATGTGATTATTTAATAAAAATAGCAAAACAGTGATATAATAAATGTTGAGACATGCATGGCAGGAAGTTGTTCGTCAAGTTTGGTAAATTTTTAAGTATAATTATTATATGATGGTGTTTACGTTATGGATGATGGTTTATTCCCATTGTATATTGCAGCTAAACTCAACATTTGGTTCATGCTTTATAGGATAAAATGATTTTGTTGTATATTACTAGGTTCTTATAAGGAGGACTGGGAGACGATTTTAGTTGATTGATAATGCTATTGAAATGAGGTTTGTGATCAATTTGGTTAAAATATAATGTATACAATAGTTTGAGTTATGTTCATTTTTTGTTTATTTGTAAAATAATTTTTTATTTTTGTAAAATAGTTTTTAATTTATTTTATTTCAATACTAAACTTTGTATGTGACCTTAATTTAATTAGTGTCTGTGTAAAGAATTTTTATCTTTCGTTACAAGTTTACTATTCTGACAACAATTATATGATGATTTTGGAAGCACAAAAATTTATTTATGACAACTATGCACCATCACTGATCATTGAAATTCTGGTATGAAATATTGAAGGGAGCTTGATTCCAGCCAGTCTTCATAAGTATACTTCTGGTGGCCCAATCATCAACGTTCCAAAGGATATAGTAACAAAGATCTACATAGTAACAAAATTCAGCTCACATGTCAAAAGTGTATCAAACATTACCCCTACATTTTTATGACACGTTATTTATTTCATTAATTATTTATTTTAGTTGGTAATGTAACATTACTTTAGGGTGCCAGACGGTAATATTTTAGATGAATTATTATTACCAGAAAAATTATTTGTAATTATGTTTATATCATTGAGATTGAAATAAAAAGATGTGTTGTTGAAGGGTGGTGGATAACTGTTTGTGTTATGTGAGGGTGGTGGTACGTGATGGATAATTGTTTGTGTTATGTTTTTATCTATTTTTATTGTTTGCTATATGTGTGGATGGTGGCATGTGGTGGATAATTTTTATTTTTTTAATATTTTTATTTATGTAACGTTTCATAACACTTACAAACTTTTTTTTTAACATATTAATATCTGTAAGTGTTCTGAACTGTTGCAAAAAAATCCATATTTTATCATTTCCAAGTGTTTAGAACCGTTGCAAAACAAAAATGTTTACTGAATTTTGCAATGGTTTTGGAACACCTGGAAATGAAAATTTAGTAAGTGTTTAAAACACTTACAAAATTTTCAATTGCAAGTGTTCAAAATCGTAAAAAAAATTGTAACGGTTATCCAGAACACACATTTGTTCCCAATAAATCGTTGAAAATACCATTTGCAACGGTTTTGAACGTTTGCAAAATATTTGCAAAGCATCAATTTGTGAGTGTTTTGAGCCACTGCAAATGTAATATGCAAGTGTTTAAAATAGTTGCAATTTTCCTATTTTGGTGTAGTGTAAGGAAGAATAAATAACAAGTGGTTCCTAACACCTTTTCCACTCGTAACCCGATTTTCGAACCTATAAAACAAGAATCTTTGAACCAATCACAGACCTAAACCTGGCATAGGATTCGCACGAAAGGGCTAACCCGAACCTTTTATTTATTTTTATATAAAGTAAACTAATGACTCTGAACAACAAATAACCCTCGCACAAAACACACTTAGGCCTAGACCTAAAACCATGGGTGTGAACCAAAAACTGGATATATGGCGTAAAAGAACTTTCGGGGGAAAAAACTTTCGAGCCCATTGAACTGATAACCCGACCTTAGGGGGAAGAGGAGAACCAAGATACAAGCACTCCGGGGAAACAACTGTGCAAGTTCCCCCCGAGTGTGCATAAAAGCCCGAGGCTCGTAATACCACAGTTCTTTATATATATGGGATGATATTTATGCTGGAGTATGTGATGTGTCGATACATGAGGTAGGCCTATAGATGTCGGGTATACCATTGTAATACCCCACTCTACCACCATCGATATTGCCCCAAATTAACTACCGCTCACAATGGTATGATTTTTTTTTATTCTAACTCACATCCATGAACTGGTGACAATAGGTCTTGAACCCCTAACCCATGGTGTCATAAATTACACACCTTATGAGTGGAATTAAAAGTGTGTCGGTGTTAGAAGAGTGAAAAGATACATATAAGAACCATCACTTTCCTCACTTAAGCAATGTGATATGTAACTCTATAGTTACCAAATTAACTATGGCGCTAGTCTATTAAAATCCACCCCCTTAGGGAGCCCAATGTGCTTATTGGGATGAAATCAACCAAGACCCAACACGTTGGAACACTTATTCCGGCTGGGTACTTGATATGATACTAGTATGTAGTATCCCACTCTACAACCATGGATATTATCCCTAATTTATCCACCGCTCACAACAATATGTATTTTTTATTACAACTCACATCCACAAACTGGTGCCAATAGGATTTGAACCCTTAACATGTGGTGTCATAAATTACACACCTTAACACTAGATTTGAAAAGGCCTGCGTGTTAGAAGAGTGAAAATTTACATATATGAACTATTACTTTCACTCACCCAAGCAATGTGGGATGTAACTTTTAGCTACCAAATCAACTATGGTACCAGTCTATTACAACAATGCTATGTTTATGGTTGTATGAGAGGTTAGTTAATTATAATAAAGCTATGAAACTAAAGATGATATAAATGAGTAATGTGTGTTTAAACATGCTAAATTAATGAATAATTAACTAGAATGGAAATGGAATATAAAAGTGATTATTAATGAAAAATAAATTTTGATAGGAGTAAAAGACTTTTAATGACATTACGAGCTGAACATTATGTAATTTTTGGTATCGATTGATAAACTAATCGCTATTGATATCTATCTTTCAAAAGTATTGTGATTATTATTGGCTAATAAGCATATATGTTTTTATGTACTCAGACGTTGAACCCTGTTATTAAATGGATATATATTTATATTCTTGTTATTATATGAAGCATGGATATCTCCTTTTATTATTTGAATAGAGTATTCTCCTATGTTATTTGGTGAATATTATTAAATAAACTAATCTTAAAAGTTAATGTTATATAAAAGACTCTATCGAGGTATTTATTTCTTTCAGTACTTCTAGTAGGGTTATGCAACCCTATTTGGGATCACGTATCTAGTAATCTTGCGATGATCCTTACCTATTGTACTCGTGGAGTAACATCTCAGGTTATAAGTGTGATTTTAGGAGATGTTGGATCTTGGAGTCGAGGGTGAGGCTTTTGGATATTTATATATTTACATATTAGTTTATTTTTATAATTTACTTTTTACGATATAATTTTTGGATTTGTGGGTCACCTATGATTTCGAAATTTTGTTTGGGATTGGATCATAGAATTTATTATTGACGAAAACATATATTGGAAATTCTTATGTAATTGGATCATATAGTTATTGGTATTCATACTATCTTTATTCGTATCTAATTGTTAGAAAAGTTTTAATTTGTCTCATATTTTTGTCACATGGTAAGAATGATATTTTTAATTATAGCAATTTGTATATTTTAACATTTGGACTTGATTAACCTTGGTATCATAACATGCAGGTTATTACAGTTTTTTCGAAGCATAGTCCAAGGTCTTGATGGTTATAGGTCTATGTTAGTTTTACATATGTCATTATTTGATACATTTTAATGGTTTGTAATATCTTTATCCTTTGGTTCTGTAGAGGGGTGTTTTGGCTTGCTGACTAGATTTGGGCGAGGGACCCTCAATCCCTCCTGTAATGAGATTTGGGCGAGAGACCCCTCCATCCCTCCTGCAAAGAAGTTTCAAAGATAGTTTGGGCGAGGGACCCTTCCAGCCCTCCTACAATGAGATTTGGGCGAGGGACCCCTCCATCCTTCCTGCAATGAGATTTGGGCGAGAGACCCCTCAATCCCACTTGCAATGAGATTTGCATGAGGGACCCCTCCATCCCTCCTACAATGAGATTTGGGCGAGAGACCCCTCCACACCTCCTGCAATGAGATTTATAGGAGGGACCCCTACAACCCTCCTGCAAAGAAGCTTCAAAGATAGTTTGAGTAAGGGATACCTTTCCCCCAAACTAAACTAGTTAAAATGATACCTAGGAAAGGGAGTCCACATACGAGGATCCCTCTGCCAAGACCAGTTAAAGAAAGGAAAGCCTAGTGAGAAAACCCACAGTGAAGGACTCATCTAGCAAATGTTCAAATAGTATTTATTCTATAGGAGGAAGATCCAAGAAGTGACCCTATGAACATAATAGACCAGGATGAAGGGATCCAACATGAATAGTCCCTCATCATGAAAAATAATTTCTTATACAGAATAAAAGTTCTAACACTTACTTTCTTTTATAGGTAGCCCAATTGAGCTGGCAGGGATCAAATAGTCCAGTTAGGATCTCTTGAGAGTTTTGGCTCGGCGTCTAAGGTATAAGGTTTGTTAAGTAATCTCAATCGCTTTGAACTTTATGATTGAGAGAATACTAGTAGGAATACTATAGGGTTTACACTACACCAAAAATAGCAATCTGGCACGGTTTAAAACTGTGCCAGATCAAAATGGCCAGTTTTTTCTGGCACGGCTCAAAAGTGTGCCAGATTTGACCAAACAGGAACACTTCTGGCACACTTAAAATTGTGCCAGAATTTGATATTTCTGGCACACTTTATAACTATGCCAGATCGAGTACATTTTGATTCTCTTTTGGCGCAGTTAAAAACCGTGCCAAAAATTGATACACTTTTGGCACGGTTTTGAACTATGAAAATTTTTTTGGATTAAAGAAAAAATAATAATTATTTGAAAACAAGAAAATTCACAAATTGCGAATTTCGAAAGTTGTTAATAAACTAATGTACATACAAATTTCAAAATATTACAAGTAATAATAGTTCACAAACCAAAAAAAATGGGCAGAGTTTCCTCTATTTTCTGGACGTTCTAAAACCTGCTAATATAATACCTGCGTAATATAAAGTCTGCACGGCCATAAAATATAACAATAAAATTACAAATGCCCGCATGGCCATAAAAGCTAACAATAAAACTACAAAAGCCCGCACGGCCAAAACACAAAAAAATAGAATCCTAAATATTAACGACATTAAGTAAATAATCCCCTTTTTTTAGACCATTGACTTCATGTCTTCCACGTGGATTAAAGCTAACGATAAAATGTTATCCTGCAAAAAAATAAGACACAAAAGGAGATGATATTAGTAACCGAGTAATTTAAAAAAAACTCTTATTCAAGATGAAAACTTGCATATACGAATTAAAATTATTATTGTATTCACAAATTGAAATCCTTTTGATTACTCAGTCAGTTCCAACAAGTTACATTGGTCCCGTGCGAGGTGTTCGTGCCTCTTACGGGGCTGCTTGGGGACTAGTTTGGGTTTTCACCCTCAAACGGCTTGTTCTTAAGCCTAATCTAGATATTTCAAAATTATGGTCATATTCTCAAATTGGGAGACCCATGACTATGCGGCGAGTTCCTATAACTTATATTGGTCCCATACGAGGTGTTCGTGCCTCTAACGGGGCCGTTTGAGGGTTGGTTTGGGTTTTCACCCTCAAATGACTTATTTTTAAGCCTAATATAGATATTTTCAAATTATCATCATATTCTCAAATCAGGAGACCCGTGACCACACGGTCAGTTACTACAAGTTACATTGGTCCTGTGCGAGGTGTTCGTGCCTCTTACGGGACCATTTGGGGGCTGGTTTGGATTTTCACCCTCAAACGGCTTATTTTTAAGCCTAATCTAGATATTTTTAAATTATCATCATATTTTCAAATCGGGAGACCCAAAACTACGTGGTCAGTTCCTATAAGTTACATTGGTCACGTGCGAGGAGTTTGTGCCTCTTACGAGGCCGTTTGGGTTTTCACCCTCAAACGGGTTATTTTTAAACATAATCTAGATATTTTCAAATTAAAGTCATATTCTCAAACCGGGAGACTTGTGGCTATGCAGTTAGTTCCTACAAGTTACATCGGTCCCCTGTGAGGTGTCCGTACCTCTTACGGGGCCGTTTGGGAGATGGTTTCCATTTTCACCCTCAAACGACTTGTTTTTAAGCCTAATCTAGATATTTTCCAATTATCGTCATATTCTCAAATCGGGAGACCCGTGACTACGCGATCAGTTCCTATAAGTTGCATTGGTCCCGTGCGAGGTGTCCGTGACTCTTCGAGGATGGTTTACGTTTTCACCCTCAAACGTTTTGTTTTTAAGCCTAATCTAGATATTTTCAAATTATCATCATATTCTCAAATCGGGAGACCCGTGACTAGGCGGTCAAATCCTATAAGTTACATTAGTCCCGTGCGAGGTGTTCGTGCCTCTTACAGGGCTGTTTGGGTTTTCACCCTCAAACGGCTTATTTTTTACCCTAATCTAGATATTTTCCAATTATCGTCATATTCTCCAATTGGGAGACCCGTGACTACGCAATCAGTTTCGACAAGTTACATTGGTCCCATGCGAAGTGTTCGTGCCTCTTCGGGGTCGTTTGGGAGCTGGTTTGGGTTTTCACCCTCAAACGGCTTGTGTTTAACCCTAATCTAGATATTTTCAAATTATCGTCATATTCTCAAATCGAGAGACCCGCGACTATACGATGAATTCTTATGAGTTACATTGGTCATGTGCGAGGTGTTCGTGACTCTTAGGGGAACCGTTTGGGAGCTGGTTTGGGTTTTCACCCTCAAACAGGTTGTTTTTAAGTTTAATCTAGATATTTTCAAATTATCGTCATATTTTCAAATCGGGAGACCCGTGACTGTGCGGTCAGTTTCCACAAGTTACATTGGTCCTGTGCAAGGTGTTCGTGCCTCTTATTGGGCCGTTTGGGAGCTGGTTTAGGTTTTCACCCATTAACGGCTTGTTTTTAATCCTAATCTAGATATTTTCAAATTATCATCATATTCTCAAACCAAGAGACCCGAGACTACATAGTCAGTTCGTACAACTTAAATTAGTCCCGTGCGAGGTGTTTGTTCATCTTACGAGGCCGTTTGGGGGCTAGTTTTGATTTTCATCCTCAAATAACTTTTTTAACCCTAATCTAGATATTTTCAAATTATCGTCATATTTTCAAACCTGGAGACCCGTGAATACGTGGTCAGTTCCTATAAGTTACATTGGTCCCATGCGAGGTGTTCGTGCCTCTTCAGGGTCTTTCAGGAGCTAGTTTGGGTTTTCACCCACAAACGGATTATTTTTAAGCCTAATCTAGATGTTTTCAAATTATCATCATATTCTTAAACTGAGAGACCTGCAACTACATGGTTAATTCTTACGAGTTACATTGATCCTGTGTGAGGTGTTCGTGCCTCTTAGGGAATCGTTTGGGAGCTGGTTTGGGCTTTCACCCTCAAACAACTTGTTTTTAAGTCTAATCTAGATATTTTCAAATTATCGCCATATTCTCAAACCAGGAGACCCGCGACTACGCGGTCAGTTCTTAAAAGTTTCATTAGTCCCATGAGATGTGTTCGTGCGTCTTACGGGGCCGTTTGGGTGCTAGTTTGGGTTTTCACCCTCAAACATCTTGTTTTTAACCCTCATCTAGATATTTTCAAATTATCATCATATTCTCAAACCAGGATACTCGTGACTACGCGGTCGGTTCCTACAAGTTACATTGGTCCCCTGCGAGGTGTTCGTTCCTCTTATGGGGCCGTTTGAAAGTTGGTTTGGGTTTTCATTCTCAAACGGCTTCTTTTTAAGCCAAATCTATATATTTTCAAATTATTGTCAAATTCTCAAATCAAGAGACCCACCGCGACTACACGATCAATTCTTATGAGTTACATTGGTCCCGTGAGAGATGTTCATGCCTCTTAAGGAACCATTTGGGAGCTGGTTTGGGTTTTCACCCTCAAACGGTTTATTTTTAAGCCTAATCTAGGTATTTTTAAATTATCATCAGATTCTCAAATCAGGAGACCCGCGACTACGCGGTCAGTTCTTAAAAATTTCATTAGTCCCGTGCAATGTGTTCGTGCGTCTTACGGGGCCGTTTGGGAGCTAGTTTGGGTTTTCACCCTCAAATGACTTATTTTTAAGCCTAATCTTTATATTTTCAAATTATCATCATATTCTCAAATTGGGAGACCCGTGACTACGCGGTCAGTTCCTACAAGTTACATTAGTCTCGTGCGAGGTGTTCGTGCCTTGTACGGGGTCGTTTAAGGGTTGGTTTGTGTTTTCACCCTTTAACGACTTGTTTTTAATCCTAATCTAAATATTTTCAAATTATCATCATATTCTCAAATCAAGAGACCCGCAACTACGCGGTCAGTTCCTATAAGTTACATTATTCCTGTGCGAGGTGTTTGTGCCTCTTACGGGGCCATTTGGGAGCTGGTTTGGGGTTTCACCCAAAAACTGCTTGTTTTTAAGCCTAATCTAGATATTTTCAAATTATCATCATATTCTCAAACTTGGAGACCCGTGACTATGCGGTCAGTTCCTACAACTTATAGTGGTCCTGTGCGAGGCGTTCGTGCCTCTTACGGGGCCCTTTGGGGGCTAGTTTGGGTTTTCACCCTCAAACGACTTATTTTTAAGCCTAATCTTGATAGTCTCAAATTATCATCATATTATCAAATCAGAAGACCTGTGACTACGTGGTTAGTTTTTACAAGTTACATTTGTCCCGTACGAGCTGTACGTGCCTCTTACGGGACCGTTTGGGAGCTGGTTTGAGTTTTCACCCTCAAATGCCTTATTTTTAAGCCTAATCTAGATATTTTCAAATTATCATCACATTCTTAAACTGGGAGACCTGTGACTACGCGGTCAGTTCCTATAAATTACATTGGTCCAGTGCAAGGTGTTTGTGCCTCTTCGGGGCCGTTTGGGGGCTGGTTTGGGTTTTTACCCTCAAACGACTTGTTTTTAAGCCTAATCTAAATATTTTCAAACTATTATCATATTTTCAAATCGGGAAACCCGTGACTACGCGATCAGTTCCTATAAGTTATATTGGTCCTGTGCGAGGTGTTTGTGCCTCTAATGAGGCCCTTTCGAGGCTGGTTTGGGTTTTCACCCTTTAAGAGCTTATTTTTAAGCCTAATCTAGATATTTTTAAATTATTATCATATTCTCAAGCTGGGAGATCCGCGACTACGTGATCAGTTTTTACAAGTTACATTGTCCCGTTCGAGGTGTTCGTGCCTCTTAGGGGCCATTTGGGGGCTAGTTTGGGTTTTCACCCTCAAATGGCTTATTTTTAACCCTAATATAGATATTTTCAAATTATCGTCATATTCGCAAACCGGGATACCCACGACTACGCGATCAGTTCCTACAAGTTACATTGGTCCCATGCGAGGTGTTCATGCCTCTTCGGAGCCGTTTGGGAGTTAGTTTGGGTTTTCACCCTCAAACGGTTTATTTTTAAGCCTAATCTAGGTATTTTTAAATTATCGTCATATTCTTAAACCGACAGACCCTTGATTACATGGTCAATTCTTACAAGTTACTTTGGTTCCTTGCGAGGTGTTCGTGCCTCTTAGGGAACCGTTTGGGAGCTGGTTTGGGATTTCACCCTCAAACGGCTTATTTTTAAGTCTAATCTAGATATTTTCAAATTATCGTCATATTCTCAAACCGAGAGACCCATGACTGCGCAGTCAGTTCTTACAAGTTACATTGGTCCCGTACGAGGTGTTCATGCCTCTTACGGGGCCGTTTAGGGGTTGATTTGGGTTTTCACCCTTTAACGGCTCATTTTTAAGCCTAATCTAGATATTTTCAAATTATCGTCATATTCTCAAACGACTTGTTTTTAAGCCTAATCTAGATATTTTCAAATTATCGTCATATTCTCAAACGACTTATTTTTAAGCTTAATCTAGATATTTTCAAATTATCGGCTTCTTCTCAAACTGAGATACATGTGACTATACAATCAATTCTTATGAGTTACATTGGTGCCGTGCGAGGTGTTTGTGCCTCTTACGGGGCCATTTGGGGTCTAGTTTAGGTTTTCACCCACTAACGACATGTTTTTAAGGTAAAGTCTAGATATTTTTAAATTATCGTCATATTCTCAAACCGATAGACATGTGACTACGCGATCAGTTCCTACAAGTTATGTTGGTCCCATGTGAAGTGCTTATGCCTTATACGGGGCCGTTTGTGGATTGGTTTTAGTTTTTACCCATTTAACGTCCTGTTTGTGAATAATAGTGACCATTAAACACACTTTCCTATGTTCGCAAAGTTCTTGACTTGTGTGTGTCCGTATCCATGTGTGATCCATGCGTGGACACTTCATATCGAGTGAAGTATATGTGGTTCCTAGTTGAACATTTAGCATGTATAACTGAAATGTAGTTCTCCCCTAGTTGTCCTTGTGTAATCTTGAATTTTATTTTGGTACTTAAAACTCATACCATTCTAAAATATCTATCTAGATCAAACTTAAAAGTTTGATTTAAAACCTAGGCCTTTAATTCAAAACAATAACCATTACACCAAAGCATATTCAACTACCCTATTATTAAATAATAACTACTATCCTGGACAGTAATGCGGCCTAATAAAATAAAGAGATAGAAAAGGAAAGGAAAGTGATCAACCTTCGTGTATGCACGCATTAAAATAAATTGTTACTTGGCTAAGAAGACAATCGAGGTTGATTGTCACATGAACTCGTAATATAGTCCACCAATCAAAAATTCTTGCCGAGAAAATATAATAAAAGTTGTACATGTCAATGGATATCATAATCGCAAGATTCAGTAGTAGCACAAATAAAATGAGCACACAAATATTTTAATAATGAGAAGAATAAAAACTTAAAAGTAAGCTATGAAGGACTACTTAGAAGCATCCCAATGAAGGGGCATACATGATACCATAATGAAGGAAAACTAAACATAATAACTATTCAGTATCTATGATGCACATTACAATTCAGTATCCATAATGTCCATGCGTGTGCCACATCTACCTTCAACCTAACGCCACCCATGTGTTCACAGATCCACCATGCATTCAATTTTACGTCCATCCTTGCATCCTCAACTCCATGACCACTTCCCCTTAACCGTTTTTGTAGTACAAAATTGTGATTTAAATAACAGAAAACTATTGCAAATATAAGTTGAGAAAAATAACAAACAAAACTTCACCACATTCTAGTATTAAACCACCAAGTAATCCCAAAAAATTTAATCTACAAATAACTGAAAAGTAATCTATATAGGGGATATAATTTACTTTATTCTACATTTAATCCAAGAGAGGGCTTCGCACAATAACCTGTTAAGGAAATAAAAAATGATCCAGTTTATAATCCAAGAGAACCAAAATGTTAGTAGCCTAAAATACTTATATATGTTCAAATTTCGCTTGCCCCGTCTTACCTACAAAGCACACAATAAAAATGAAAATTTTGCATTCCCCTGTTTTACCAATATCTATGAAGCTCATGCCTATTCTCATGCCTCCATCGCGCCACTCACATGAATTCATTTCATTAACCCTCATTCCTACAACATAATAGCAACTTGTATATGTTATAAAATAAATTAACATAATAGCATGTTAAATCTAGTAAACATGCCATTTAAATACCCCACACATCTAGGGCTCGTTTGGTTCAAGGTTTGGAAAGGGAGTTTAGGATTCCTGAAATTTAGAATTCCCCTCATCTAGAATTGCAATGTTTGGTTGGATATTTGGAGGGAACTTATAATTCCCGGAATTTAGAATTCCCACAAAATTGGAATTCTCCTCTCCCCTCTAAAATGGAGGGAATCCTATATTCTCGAGAATTCTAACTTACTTTTGTGGTAAGACAAAAGTACCTTCTCACATAAAATCTCACACATACACTCTCTCACACACACACAAACATATTTACTCTCTCTCACACACACCAAACATACACACTCTAACACCACACTCGGTCATACACACACCACACACACAGACACTCTAACACTACACTCGCTCACACACACACTCAAAAACATAACAATACACACACAAGCTTGCACGTGCACACACACACACACACGAACACTCTCACACACACACACATGCACACTCACCACACACACACAATCAAATCAAGTAGAAGGGTATTCGAGTTAAATGATAGTTATTCCTAATATGGGGAAGTAATTTTAGATGTAATGAAAAGATAATTCCTATTTAAACCAAACAATGTAAAGGAATTCAAAATTCCAGGAACTTCGAATTCCTGAAATCAAGGATTCCCATTACCTTTCCAAACCTTGAACCAAATGAGCCCCTAATGTATTTACTGAATTCAAGTTTTATATGCATTAAGATGTACTAAATGCAAATAATAACATAAAGATTTAAGTTTTGAAATGCTATACAAAATCCATCAAAGAATTCGAATAAAAAGAAATCAAACTAATAAACATAAGCTTCTGTTTGAAATTGAAAAAAAAAATATTACCGGTGTATTCAACTTTGATGTAGTAGATTGGCAATCCCCCTAGTCATTTATAAATTCTTGTATGAGGATACGGGCCGACATTCAACGTGCATCAAGTGTGCAAGCATACATGCCGACAAACACGTCTGATGGTAGGTACCTAACTTCAGTTCTTTCTATTCTCACAACCAACAATAGAAAGATTAATTCTGTTAGGACAAAAATAATTTAGTCCAAGCTAATAGTTATAATGTAAAAATAATAATAAAGGTTTTGGGGTTGGGCTAAACAGCCATTGAACTTATGAAAATGATCTCAAAAAATAAAACTCAAGTATGAAAAGCAGAATAGCAAATATAAAATGTTTATATTACAAATGTATAAGCACAGTCCAAATCTATATCCAAATTTGTTAGAAATTTCACTCTTAAAAAAAGAGCATTGCGAAATTAGATTATAAACTTAATACCAAAACAAATTGCATTGTTATAATGAGCACTGCTGAATTCATCACAAACCAAAGTTTTCTAACTAACGAATTCATTACAAAACAAGAATAACTAATTGTTAACTGCTGAATTCATTACTAGAAAAAAATATAAACACAAAATCACAAACAAACTTACCTCACCCGTGAACCCAGTGACATATCGTACAATAACCCATGAGCTTAAATTCGGCCACCCATCTACCTTACACAGGCGACCATGACCAAAACTGAACCCATTACACCTCCACCCAATTACTTACAACTACCGTCGGAGACCTATTCAAACTCCATATCCGGCCACAAATTTGCCCCTACCTTCTAACCCCATAACCATCAACCAATCTTGACCCGACGCCTGCTAATTTAAACCCTTAAATCCTGACCTCCGGCCAGATCCATCGGACTTCCCTACCCAGTTCTAATTTATTCACCCAAACCCATCCACCCCTACCGCCGAACTTCCCTACCCAATTTCATATACGAATTTTTGTAACTGAGTGCCTGCGTGAGAAAGGGAGAGATAAAGGTTACCTGAGTGGTTGCATGAGAGAGAGGGAGAGATAATGTTTGGGTTTAAGCAGGAGGATCAAAAGTGAGGGAGTCTAATTTTTTTAGTGCATTTTATATTTTAGTAAGTGTACTCAATTTTGGCACGCTTCAAAACAGTGCCAAATTTTGGAACTGTTTTAAAGTGTGCCAAATTTTCATTAAACCGTGCCAAAATTTGGCACTGTTTTAAAATGTGCCAAAATTTTAATATCAAGGTATACCAAATTGCTGTTTTTGGTGTAGTGTTACTCAAATTCCTCACACATTTCACACCCAGTCATAACTGAAATTGGCAACCCAAAGGGCTCACCGGAAATGAACTTTCTTTATAAAAATGATTTTTAAAGAGGGGGTCCTCAAGACCCCCCCTCTAAAGAGAAATGGTTTTAGAGGAGGTGGTCCTCGAGGCCTCCCCTCTCATCTTTACAAAGTTTATACCACAAGTTACCATTTTAAAAGATATTTACCAAATCAAATATTTTGTCTTCATTAGGAGAAATATTTTCCTTTTGACTTTGGCTCACACCAGGTGGCGCCTATTAGAGGGGACAAGTGGTTGCACACAGGTAGGGACAAATGGTACATTTCAGACCTTTTCCCTCACAAACCCTATCAATTTTGGAGCCCAAAAGTGCCAACTCAGACCTAGTGCCCAAGTATAAATGGAACCCCTAGACAAGGTCAAGTAACAATTAGAACTCAAATCATACTGTTACTCTGTCAAAATCACACCAGAACCTCCTAGTATTCTCTCCCTGTTCTCTCTCTCTAGTTCTAAGTTCCTTATTCTTTTACTCCTCACTGATAGCCATCATTCTCAGGAGTTTCTCTTAGGAAAAAGTTATATTATTGTTTTGAAGTTTATCTTCTTATAGGGAGTAAGTTCCAGCTTGAGTCCCTTTTTTACCAAAAGGGGAAGGTCTTACCAAAAGCTTCTCTAGAAGATGTTGGGAACCTTGAAAGCAGAGTTCATTGAAGTGGGTAAAGCCTCACCCGATTCAGCATCTTACTAGACCCAATCAGGATACCCTCATACATCTAGCGACTCTGTTAAGGAGGTATCCTTGATTTAATGGACAAAGAAGGTTTCAAAATTTCTAAGCAGCTGGTTTTTGAAGACATTCCACCTGTTAATGGAACTCAAAGTGATTAGACTACTCAGGAGGATGTGGTCATGACTGGAGCTAAGACTCCTGCTCCTCAGGAAGGGAAGACCAGTTCACTAACAATAGCTCCGATGACAGGTATGAGACTTATGGGTATGTTTTTTTGAGTTTTTGAAGCAACATAATGTAGACCTAGCAAGTTTGGGTCAAGGTTGTGTAACACCAGCAGCTTTCTGCTCTAGGGGTAGCCACTCCAGCCATTATTTCGGAGGAGGTCGCTCAGCTATGGAAGGTGGTGCCAAAGCTAGTTGTGGCACCATCAAGTTCACCAATAGTAAAGGCATGAGTTTGGAGGAATCACTCTCCGAAGCTATCACTATAAAGGAGGTGAGGAAGTTGCTCTCCTCTTCTTAGAGGGAGGGTCCTCATCTATACGAGAAGTTGCAGGACCCCTACCCACAAGAGGTGAACGACAATCCTTACCTAGAGGGGTATATTCCACAAAAGTTTATCAAGTTCAATGTAAAGGGGAGAATCCAAGAGAGCATGTGAAGAGGTTCGTTGAGTACCTGGGAGTGAATGCAAATGATAAAAATCTGAAGATAGGTGAGTTCTCCAAAACCCTCACAGGGAAGGCCTATACATGGTACTCCCATTTAGCATCCAACAGTATCCGACAGTTCCTTAAAAAGTTCTTTGTAGCTGAGAATAAATTCACGTTGAGACACCTGACACAAGAGGTTCAGAAGCCTGGTGAGGAGTTAATGTAGTATATCAAATGTTTTCGAAAGAAGGCACTAGATGTCTATGAGGATGTAGCAGAGGCAAGGGTGCTACAAATATGTGTCGAGGGACTCTTGGAGGAATACAAGTTTCATTTGATCAATGAGACCAGAGATAAAACCTTTTGAGAGTTCACCGGGGCTGCCAGTAATATAGCCATGATAATCAAGCCCAAGTCCTCAAGTTGGAGGATGCAAATGACACTGACTTTTAGAAAATTTCAAGTCTCGAGGAGGTAATCCCAAAGGAAAAAAGGGAGGCTCCGGATCCAAGAACAACAGCCCAAGTAACAAGAGAAAGTTTAGAGAAGATACCCCACCATCGCTACCTTGAAGTGTAGCGGAAGCAATGGATTGTTATCTTACATTGGTATGAGAGGGGGTAGTAGGTCTGCCTCACTTGAATAGGGAAATCCCAATAACAGCTGACAAAGCAAATCCTAAGTATTGTGAGTTGCATCAAAGGGTGCAGCACTCCATTAAGGACTGCTACTATCTGAGGAGATTCATTGGTGAACAGGTGGCCAATGGTACGTTATAAATACTGCCGGTGGATGTTAACGATAACCTGCTCCCATCACATTATTTTGGCACTGCCAATATGGAAGTAGTGTATGATAAAGTAGCAGCTTAAGAGATGATGGAGTGGGAAGGTGGTGAGGAAATATTTGAAGGGTTAGAAAATCTATCATTGAACAACAAGAAGAGAACTGATCTAGAAAGGAGAGGCGAAGAGTGGTTTTTCACTCCCAACCTAGAAGATAACGGAGGTGGGGAGGTTGAGTAAGTGAACTCCCAAAAGGCGAAGTGGATGTCATCTTGACTTTGGATGAGGGGGGGACATCCGAAGGAGAATATGTTTGTAATGCCCAAACGTATGAAGTGGACTTAGACTTTGAATGTGAATCCATAACAAGGAGTACTAAGTTTAAATGGTTCTTCGACCAGATAGGTGCCCAGCCAAAAAAATATGTCCATGATAGTCTGGGGGGGCGATCCCCCACATGGTAAAAGGTAAGAGAAAGGTGGAGGAGGTGGTCAGGCCTTCTCAAACTTGCAAAAAAATGGTCTTACCCAATGGGAAAGTTATTTACCGTTTATGACAATCTGCGCGGGCGATGTTCTAGGTTGACATCACCGACCTGGCACCATAATGTTTTGTTGTGGATGAATCCCATGTCATTGAGCATATTGAGGAACCAGGAGAAGCTCCAGAGTGCATGCAGGATGGACCTAGGGAGCAGCTACAAGAGTTAGAGGAGATTAACCTGGGGGTGAAAGTAAACCCATTATAATATCCAAGAGTCTGAATCCAAAAGAGAAGGAAGAGCTCGTTGGCTTGCTCAAAAAGTTCATCGACGTTTCTTCCTGGAAATACACTGAGATTCTAGGATTAGATCCAGAGGAGAGCTCTTACAGATTGAATGTTCTTCCTAATGCTTTTCGACTTAGGCAAGCACAGGCACGTACAAGGCTGACCTCGGCCCGAAGATAAAAGCAGAGGTAGATAATTTGTTGCAAGCAGGGTTCATCAAGCCTATTCAACACCCTGAGTGGCTCTCCAGCATAGTACCGGTGGCAACGAAGGATAAGAGCCAAATTCGAATTTGTGCGGATTTTCTAGACTTGAATCGGGCATTCCCCAAAGATGAGTTTCCTCTACCGAGCATAGACAGCTTAGTTGACACTATTACAGGCTATAAGATGTATAGTTTTATGGACGGGTACATTGGCTACAATTAGATTAAGATGGACCCGATCGATGCAGAGAAGGCTGCCTTCCGTACGCCATTAGGAAACTTCCACTACACAGTTATGCCATTTGAATTGAAGAATGTTAGGGCCACGTTCCAGAGGACCATAATGGCTATCTTCCATAATCTGTTTCATGATATACTAGAATTTTATGTGGACGATCTGGTGGTGAAATCAAAGAGAGAAAGTAAGTACATATAGGACCTCCGAAGAGTGTTTGAGAGGTGTCATAGGTACAAGATAAGAATGAATCCCTCGAAGTGTGCCTTCGGGGTCACTGCGGGAAAGTTTTTGGGATTTGTTGTGAATAGGCAGGGGGTGCAAGTTGATGTAGAGAAGATGAAAGCCATAGTGATGATGACACATCCTAAGAGTTAGAGGCAGCTCAAGACCTTCTTAGTAAAGGTATCTGAAAAATCTGTTACTTAGGCCGTTTAATACAAGATTAAACTATTGAAGTAACTTCGAATTGTTTTTTAAGGAAACTCTTTTCTTTAAATCAAATCAGTTTAATCACAAGATGTGTTTAATAAATCATTCATGAGATTAGTTCAAGATTTTGTTAACAGGTTTGGTAAAATAGTTTAAATCAATTCAAACTCACCACGCTAGCAAGAATGAGATGAGGAGATGTAGAAAGATTAAGGACAAGGCGTTTTTAACGTGGTAAAACCTCAACCAACTGAGGAAACATCCACGGTGACTTCTGAGTCACAAATAAAAAATACACTAAAATAAAATTTTCAAGTTACAAACTATATAACACACATGCGCACAAATCAGTTCTATACAAGTTTATAAATGTACCCACTGGTTTACTTCTAACTTCTCTGCGTTTCTGATGTTGATGTGGCTTTCTCAGTTTGCTAACTTCTTCACTTTGTTCAAGTCTTTACGTCGACTCTTTAGATTCAATATCTTATAACCAACACTTTTGTGTTGTAGTGTGTCAAGTGTTTGTGACGGTGCTCTAACACATGCATGCACACACACACTTATTTTATAGAAACAGTCCTATCAAATTACAAATCAGATCTGTATGCTGTGATTTTCAGTTTCTCTCTTCTTAGAAACAAAAGAACTTTATTTGAGCTTTAAATTAACCCCAAAATCCAAGGTTACCTTGCTCGAAAGATGGTTCAAGGTCTTAATAAATTTCGGAGGGTTTTGAAAATATTTTTGAAATTGAAAACCATCAATTACGATTCCAACTAGGTCAAAAGTCTTGTTTCAAAAAAAATAGAAATAGAAAATAATTTTGTTGATTCTAGAGTTAAAAACATTTACAGAAAATAATCGCCAAACAGATTTCTCAAGATGAGAAACTAAATATACTGATCTAAGTGTAATATAACATAAAATGACCAGATCTATAATTTCTATAAAAAGAAATACAGATCGAACCTAAATGTTTAATTTGGAGACAAGATCTTAAACTCAAGAGGATAACCACGAACAGCCTTTCAAACCAACTCTCAAACACTCAAGGTTGGTGTTTCGTGTAAATAGTTTTAGGAAAATTAGTTAGGTTTTGAAATTGGGTTAAGACGTTTTAAGGTTTCTCTCTCTCTCTCTCTCTCTCTCTATATATATATATATATATATATATATATATATATATATAGTTTCTCTCTATACTTAGACGAAATGCCAAAAGTCTCTTAAGGCTGAGGGTAAGCCTCCTTTTATAGGGATCAAGGAAGGATCGAGAAGGTTGGTTCAAAATCAAGGGCCGAGATTAAGTCAAGGGTGAAAGACTTTGATCCAACGGTTTAACAACAGCGGTGCATTAAACTACTTTTGATTGGCCTAGAGAGGTTTCACATAGATTGACCTCAAACACATGCTGAGCGTTGATAACACCGATCCAAGGGCTGATAATGGACAACAGTTATGTGTCTTCAAAGAAACACAAATCAGGTCGGTAGAGCTGTGACAGGTGTAGGGCTATGATTGAACCTCACACGCGTGTTTTGAAAATAAATACACAGACACCCTCAATTCTTAAGCGCTTTCGGATCCTACTTAAACCAACTTACAGGTATGAAAACATAAAACTAGGAATTATAGAATGACCCCAAAAGCTTTTTAATCCTCATTTTAATTTCTAAAAAATCTTTAAAAATTCCCAAAAATTATTAAAATCAATTTTAAATGGGATTAAACACACACAACTCTCACACAAACATTTTATGCAATATATATGACTAGCGGATACCCGTGGCTGAAGGCACGACGAAAATTTCTATACTACGTAATCACGAAGCGACAAAAATTTAAAAAGTACATAATTGCAAAACAACAAAAATGAACGTGAGATTCCTGCCAACAAAGTGCTCTTCTCATGCTTTTCGGAATGCAACAAAGTGTTAAGGCTTATGCAACTATAATTTAGATATTCATTATAACTATGTTTAAATAACTATTGATTTAAAATCCCATGGCTTACTTGATGAAATTGCTTTTGATTTTTTGCTGGATGATATAATTAAATAGTGTATTCATTAAATAAAGACAAATATATTATGGCAATGCTAATTGATAGAATAATAATTTAGGCCAAAAAAATGGATTTATATAAATTGATTCATTGGACTTAATGCATATATACACAGTTCTCAACACCCAAAGAGAGGTTAAAAGAGAAAAAAAAGTATTAAAAAAGTACCAAGTTTCATATTTACACACTTCTAAAAACATTAATGTGTATGTACAATGTTATTCAAGTCGTTGGTGTAGGTGGCTAAGCTTTTGATGTAGGTGGCCAAGTTGCAATTGCAAATGTCCTAGCTGACCAAGCTGCTGCAGTTTTAAGTGGCCAAGTATATTGAGCTGCTGCACTTTTCTGCAGTTGAGCTGCTGCAGTAGCATTATCCATCCAATCATTTTTGTAATATTCAAGACCAAGTCATTAAGCCATTCAAAATCCAAATTATGTGGTGCAATCATCATCAATTTATGTCTATAGGGTTGAACTATTGGGATGGTGTCATACTTGAAAGTTGTACTGAAGCACCATTGAAGAGTACCGATGCCAAAAATATGTTCCCCAATAGCAGCTTTCTTTCTTTTTTTCTTTGTTTTGGGTAAATTGCAAATAAACACTTAATGACTACGCTGACTGCAATCAAGTATCTGAAGCAAAAAAAAATCATGAACATCTCAAACAAAGATGAAGAATAAAGGGAAAAAAGAGATTCAAAAATTTGATATTCGAAAAATATAATACGCATCAACTCTTTACCTATATCAATAGCCAAACTCCTGTGGTGCACACCAACTTATTTCTCTCTAAAACATCATTTTTTTTCCTTTTTTATGATTACTTTTGGATGTGTGCCGTGACTTTTGGAATTTAAGCAGAAAGCATATTAAACTGAAATTCAGTTTTTGGTCATTATGATATGAGATCTCAACTAAAAAAAAAATTCTCATAACGAACAATAAAGAACAAAGACAGGAAAAAAATAACGACAAAGTCAGAGAAGAAGAAAGACATAAAAAAGAAAAGAAAAAAAGGCCTTAAAAAGGCAGAGCTCGAGAAGGAAAAGGGCAGTCGGAGAAGAAAATAGGCAGAAAAGGGGAAAAATGGCAGAAAAAAAAGATAAGTCTGAAAAGAAATAAAGCAAGTTGGAGTTTTTTGTTAGAAGAGAAGGAAAAAAATAAAAAAGAAAGAAGAAGAGTAGTTTTCTCGAGAATATACAGAAAAAAAAGGAGAAAAAAATACCTGAAACGCGTCTGGCACCTGACTGTCTAATACCTATGGCCCTCTGGCGCGCACCCGATTCAACTCGCCTAACCTATGCCCTCCCAAGGAGCCTCAGGCCCCACTAATATATGTAAGTGGGCATTTTTCAAAAAACCATAGTCCGACCCTCATAGAAACCCCTGAGCATGAAATGATCTCTAAAATGTGTAAAATTTGTGTTCAAAACTTTCAAATTGAAAGGGTCTCTAACAATAAAATCCATTGAAGAAGAAAAATTCATCAATCATGTTGCTATAATATATCGATAGAGATATTCAACACTTAGCAACATAGTCGCATCAAATATCAAAACCTCTGTGTTTGGGGCAGTAGCAGTTTGGGGAGGAGATGTTGAACTTGTGGTTGTGTGTGTTGATGGTACCTGAATTGACTCGAAATACATCAATGCCTCCCGATGAGGTTTTTACAACTGGTCATTTTGAAGCGCTTAATCAAGGATCTGTCGAGATTTAAGGTGGAAAAACTCCACTCACCTCCAACTGCATTAATCCTGATGTAAACAACATCAACATCAGCACAATATCCACCATAAACCAACTATAATACCAACACTAAAATTGAATATAAAAATTATGTCGCCAAACTCTAGGCATCACAAACCAAATTTCTTATTGTCCCAATCATTACATATCATAAATTTATAACATCTCGTTTATAAGTTGATTCGAATACGAATCCAAACCACCATTGTTTTCTACTCCAAACCAAACCAACATTTTTTTTCATCTCCTATCAACTTCTCATTCTCCAAATCTCATCTAAAAATCTACTTAACATATCAAGGAGCTCTAGCTTTGTCAAAATGATCATAACATCAATTATTAATCAGCTATTTGTCATATATAGTTAATATAGAAAAATGATGTGTTAGTAATTTGTTTTGTAGATTCACTTCTTGCAAGTATGACCCACTAACAAATCAATCAGATCACTTGCACAAATCAGTCAGATCACTAAGAAATCAATCAGATCAATAAACAGCCTCCACAATTGCAAGTCACTGACTTATCTCGCTAAGTAGTTTTACTTGTATGAAGTGTTATAACACGATTATAATCTTGGTCCACAATCTTTCCGGGATTAGATTTTTGTTCTCCAAAATGTGGCAATTTCATGACAAGAACTTAGCCCTGCCTATAATAACAGTAGTTACTGCCCCTTTTGTTACTGGGAGGTAGCCCTGCCCATATACTCGTATCGATCATGCCAAGAACGTAGCTACAACTGCTACTTTTAGGCTGATTTGCATATTTCCCAGCTATAAGTACAAAAAACAACTTAGTTCTTACAAAACATGAAATCATTTTGAAGGAAGCAAGCATTTATAAATGAACATGACACGTGTATCCACATTATACTTGTTTATATTTGATGTCTAGGTTCTAAAAGTTAGCTACTTAAACACAATGCAAGATAAATATAGTAAAGTATTTAGTTACACAATATCTCATTTAACTGCATATAGAATGTATAGAAAACATATTGCATTCATAAACAAAAAATGTAGAAGAAATTACATGCATATAAACATGTGCCTACTGTATGAGTGCCTACTGTATGAGGAATTGCAAAGAACAGAGATAGAGATTGAGATTGGGTGGGTTTCAAAAGAGTGAAATAGAGTTCAAGAATTCGTTTATAAATTTCGAGAGTGGTGCACAATCACTCTGTTTCACTCTCTCCAAACCTCACGTGCAGGAACCCTCTTAGGTTTCAATCTCTATCTAAGACCTCTGCCATTTGGGGCATGGTGAAATTTTGAAGAAAAGAGTTCTGGATTAGAGATAAATATGAACAAACTAATAAGTGAAACTGAAAATAAAGACACAAAATGTCCTCATAAACAATTGATGAAATGCATTTCAAGTTGCAAAAAAGAAAGTAACAAAAATTCAACAGAACAAACTCTTATCTCAAAAGAGAGAAATTAAAAAAAACTCACAAAAACTTGTCACAATAGAATGCGGACATTTCCATTGTCTTCGTTTAAATTTCTTGAATAGCATCTAGAAGACTTGTCAACTCAAGTTGTGTTATGTTTGAGCAATAAAGTTTCTAATATGAGAAGATAAAGAAAAGTAATAGGAATCATGGAAAATATATATCGATCCCTACTTTTGATTTATAGCACTCAACACTAATATCCAATTATATAAAACACAAAATCTTATTAGAACAACTTAACTTGAATTATAATGCAAAACACAATATATTTTGGTGCATGAAGTCTGCAGTGCAACATTTGTTTAGTCAAAGAGTTGTGTTTACTGTTAAAAAAAGAGAAATGAACAAAATATGTTCAAAATTGACATGTAAATATATTTGAATATTAGTTGGGAAGAAAGAGATCATCCAAATGATTCATCAAAAAATAATAAAATTGCAATATATTTGAATAGTAAATGTTCACCTAAACATGTATTACTCAATCAAACATGTCATATGAATATAAAATTATAATTGGTCACATTCAATCAATATATAAAAACCAATAATACCTGCTGTGAATGTTTGTCGAGGGAGAGATGTGTAATGAGGGGCACTGCTGCTGGTGAGAGTAGCTTCTGCTGCTGCTGATGAAATCGATCTGAAATCGCTCAGTTTAAGTCTAAGATTATGAAATCGATCTTAAATCACTCGTCAAAGAGAATACCTTGTGTTGGCGGAATGGATCTTAAATCGTTTAGCTCCTGTCTTGCATCGGTGGTTTAATCTGCAGAGCATCCTCTCATTCGACCCATTGGAAGCTCACGTTGCGGGAAATTGCAGCATGCCCAATCATAACTTTTGGCAGGCCTCTTTTGATGCATTCTTTGGACTACTCATGGACTATTGCTTCAATAAATATGATACTACTATGCAATCGTTGATAGCTTAGGGCCCACCAGACATGTCTGTTATTGGTTCAGATGCAGCAAGAGCTATTAGTAGGGATATGTCAGTTGAGATCTTACGCACGAGTCTTACTCACACTAATGAAAACCATAGGAAGCTGCTATTGGATTTTGGACAGCGATCCTTTATTTTGCCCCATATACTCACCTGCATTTCACCTTATTATACTCATATACCCTGCCCCAAAAATAAAACACATATAAGCCAAAAGGAATTTGAACATCACCACATCCACATAGTGCCATCACTACCATAACAACTTGAAACTAATTAGAAAGGTAGAATAAATAGAGAGGGCAAAGATCAAGTCGTATCGCAAAGAAATATTTAGAGAAGAATGGCAGGTAGCAAGTTGTCGCTTTCTTATCTCTGTAAAAACGACTACACCAAAAATTAATCATAATAAACAAAAATTAATAATAATAAACAGTCTCTGGGAGAGGGTTTAACTGACATTAACCAGAGTATAAATGTCGAAAGTGTAACCAAATTTAGCCATTTGTGGGTGAATGTTTGTGTGAGAGAGAGTATAACAATCAATAAATATTAAAAAAACACCAAAAGATGGACACAAAAATATAGCAACCCCTCCTAAATAGTATGGATTGCTGCTTCACAGATATATTTGAAACAAAATATACATTATCAAGTTCAATGGTTGAATCATCTAGCAGCAAAATTTGAACCGAGTGTTGTAACATTTTATCAAGTTGGGGATGGAGAAAAGTAGAACACTCATAAAGAAGAGAACACACATTTCACTAATTGTACAATGATATGGACATATACATGTTTAGTCAAAGAAAAAGTTAATAAAATTGCAGCCAAATACAAATGGAATGATAATCAAAGTGAGCTAACTAATCAAAGGCACTATCAAACTATCTAAGAAGTACATATCCTATCAAATGGTTGGTTGCATGTGAACTTATAATTTTATATCTTATTGCATATGGATTTCCTCTCCCCAACAACCATATTGCTTAGAAAAAATGTTTTAGTATAAACTTGTGAGTACATATTTTGAATGTAAATACAGCCTACACATATTTTGAATGTAAATAAATTCAGTTTGCCACAATAGAAAATCATATAACTTAAGAAAGATAAGCTAAAGTAGAAAATGTGCAATAATAAGAAATCATGAACTCAATATCCCAAGAAACTCCACAATCAACACCATAATCACATAGTATTTCAAGCATTCATATAACCTCCAAATAAAAAAAGTACATTAATATATTAACATAATCACATAGTAAACTCATCTTGTTAATATAAGTGACATTAAAAAGGTACATTCATACAATATTGAATTTTTAGATTGACATAAAATTTACCTTGCCCTTTGGAACCTCTCAATGCAATGGTCTAATAGTCATTTGGAATGCTCCAGCATATAATGTCAAATGAGCACCTGAGATGCACAACTATTACTACTTTGAGAAGATATAAAACACAATTGCATATGATTTAGAACAGAGCACCTGAGATGCACAGAACATAATGCCAAAATAATTAAAATAGAGCATAATGGTAAAAGTAGAGCAAAAGATACACTAAATTCATAAAATATTCACTAATTACATGATATTTAGAAAGTAAAAAACAGGGCATAGTTGTAAGAACTTGACACTCGAGAATATTTAAATACAAAAACCGATTTAGTATTAGAACCCTGTAAATCACTTTCAGACATGAATTAGTAGAGTATAACCTAATTAATAAAATTATTAAAACCTACAAAATATAGAACCTTATAAATCTATCAAAAATATATATACCTGATTTTACGGAGCCAAATAAACACAATGTATAGCCAAATTGGTACCTACAAAACCAAAATAAACGTCAGAGAAAGAAGCACATATACTTCTACAATAAGCCATATATCTGATTTGTACTAAAGAATCCAAACCCACAAAACCCTAAAGTTGAGTCACATACAAAACCAAAGAATACAACCAAAATGAGCCATAAATCTTATTGTACCAAAGAATCCAAACCCACAAAAACCTAAAAGTTGAATCACATACAAAAAACAAAGAATATGAATGTACACGCCCATTTGAGAATCTATCATGGATCTTACAGGTGCGTGTGTGAGAGAGGTGGAGGGAGATGAGAAGATAGTAGGTGTTCGGATATGGCTTTTGAAATTAAGTGAAATGGTTTAGTTTTCTTTGGGCGGGCTCTGGAAATCGTTTGGGCGGGATATTGAATTTAGGCAATGAATCACAACCCTTGATTTAGCAAGGTAAGATGTGGCCAAATCTGGACCCTTATTGTGCTTAGACAATTCAAAAACAATGCCATCTTATTATATGGATATGAATGCAATCGTAATGTGTGTGTGTATGATTGTGAATATACATTTGAACAATCAATCAAGAAGAATGAAGAGTAGATACTGAGGATTTTTTGGATTCAGGGAATGGACTCAATTTTGTCACTATTTCCAAACTAGATGAGCACTTATACAATATAGGCTCAAGTGAGTCAAGAGTATAAGGTGCTTCAGTTTCCTACCTGATAAGGCTCATACCTTCACTAGTGGAGGTGACTCACCCATGGGGGAGGAACATAAGAAATCATTTGAGACGATTGAAGAAATCTTAGCCTCCCACCTAAGGTTGGGGTACCGCTGCTGCTCTACCTCACCTCAACGGAAAGGTCCATAGGGGCACTACTAGCCCAAGAGAAGGAAGGAGTAGAAAATACAGTGTATTAATTGTCAAGAATAATCTCAGGTACAGAGTCCAGATACACCAGCGTGAAGAGACACTGCCTCACCCTAGGCTTTGTGGCTCAAAAGTTGAGACACTACCTGCTAGCCTTTATAGTTCACATAGTCACAAAGTGTGACCCTATTAAATACCTCCTAGCAAGGATGTTACTTATAGGACGAGCAGAAAGATGGTTTTTGATTTTGTTAGAATAAGATTTAAAATGCATAGTGCCCAAAGCCATCAAAAGTCAAGGAGTTGCAGACCTGTTGGCCCATTTTCCCAGTGGAAACTTTGATCCCATCAGTGAAGAGTTACCTGGGGAGGATTTCCAGGCATGCATGGTAGAAGAAATGAAAAATTAGGCAATGGAGTTTGATGGCTCTAGTGCACACGGCACAGGAGGTGGGGGCTTCATACTCTTGAACAACAAGGAAATGATCACCCTCTATTTCAAGTTAGACTTCAAATGCTCAAACAGTGAGGCTGATTATGAAGATCTCATTTTAGGTATGTTGGAATCACTCTGAAGGGACATTAGCGTATTGTGCATACGGGGGGACTCTAACCTATTGGTGAAACATGTTAATAGGGAGTTCTCTCTCAAACATGCTAACTTGTCACCCTACAGATACATCATCTAGAGGTTACTATGATAATTTCTGGAGGTAACTATTGAGAGATATGCAAGAATAATGAATAATCACCCCGAAGCACTACCTACAATAGCACAAAAGTTAGATATGGATGAGACATAAGCAACGATCACAGTGCGATGAAGAACAGTGTCTACTACGGTAAAGTATTTATTCCCAAGCAATGAGCTGGAAGATTGGAGGCACCTAGTTGTGAAGCAGCTAAAGACAAGAGAGGGGATAATGAAGATATTAGAGTTGGCTAACTACCACCTGCTACAGGAAACACTTTACTTCAAGAGCCCTGGAGGGTTCTTAGCAAGGTGTATTGGGGAACAAGAAGTTAAAGAGAGGTTGATAAAGATGCATAAAAAGCATTGTGTGGATAATGAGATCCCATTTTATCGCCGGTTGTAGCAGGGGGGCTACTATTTACCCACCATGAGCATAGAGGTTGGTCGTTTGCAATAAGGTTATTTAAAGTGCCAAACCCATTTCGACCAGCCATCAGAAGCCAATTTCGTAGAGGACTTCGAAGGGGAGGCAACCATACATAGCGTACCTGAAGGACAATGAGTTGCCCTCGGAGAGTGCAGATTAAATTAATCTCCGGAAGAGGGTAGCCTGTTTCCATTTAGTGTAAGGAGAGCTCTACAGGAAAGGCTATAATGAGAAGGCACTGAAGTGAATAGCTAAAGAAGACACAGGGAGAGTGTTGAAGGAAGCTTATGGGCCCTCCCACATGGGAGGTGCCAAACTGTATGATCAGCTGATGACGCTGGGGTATTATTGGACAATCATAGAGGCTGAATCCATTGGTTATGTGAAGAAGTGAAGATCTTGACAAGTATATGGAAACATGGTGCTTGCCCTTCTGTCATCTAGAAAAGCCTAGCGTCTCCCCACCCCTTCCACACATGGGCATTCGATTTGATGGGAAAGATAAGCCCAACCTCTCATGGCAAAGCTTTCATCATTGTAGTGACGAAATTGTATAATAAATGGGCAAAGGCCATCCCTTTAAGGAGGGTGACTGCCCAAGTAGTAACCCAATTTATCAACGAATATAACACATGCAGGTTTGGTATACCCAAGGAGATTCTAACAGACAATGGGAAATAATTAGTATGCAAGGAGATGGCACTTCTCATTCACAAGTATAAAATTATGCATAACAGCTCAACCATCTCCTATCCAAAAGGAAACGGCCAGACGGAGGCCACCAACAAAACCTTGATTAATATCTTGAAAAAGATGCTGGAAGACATGCCAGGGGCATGGGATGAGAAGCTACCCATGGTGTTATGGGCCTACTACACTTTGAAGAGTAAGTCGATGGGTTTACTCCATTCTCACTTGTGTATGGGACCAAAGTTTTCCTACTGGTGGAACTGGCAATACCCTCAGCTAGGGTCACTCTAAACAATGGACTCATCCCTAACCCACGGCACGTGCAGCTGGAGGCGTTGGATGATCATAGAGATAAGGAAAGGGAGAACTTCAAAGTTTACACCCAGCAGTTGTTAAGAGGTTAAGAAAACCTAGTCAAGCCCAGAGAGTTTTAAGTGGGAGACTTGGCCCTACAAGCATCTACTCATCACCTCCGCACCATGTCAGCATCGAAATTCAAACCCAACTAGGAAGGATCCTTTGTGGTGAGAGGGGTGGGGAAGTTAGGATGATGCCGAATTTCAGAGTCGGAGAGTGACTATCTCCAATCCATCAATTCCAAGTGGCTAAAGATGTACTATGTCAAGTTTTATTAAAATTCATTTATGTAATAATCTGAGCGACTTGCTCCCATACCGAAAATATTTTTTATACAAATATGATAGAACAATACCATCTTGTAAACAGTACACAACCGAAAAGAAATGAATAGTGACACTTTTGATCATTGTTGATGTTTGTTTCGATTACTTACCTACTACCTAATGTAGATCCAACAAAATATTTTTTTTCTTCAGAATTGATCTCTACTAAGCTAGAAGAGGGTGCATGAAAAAAGAGGAACTTTTCTCATTACACTTTGGGGGTACATCCATACTAAGATAAAGTATATTGAGCAAAGTCCTCCCAGACATAACCGATAAATAGTTTTATTTTATCCTCCAAATAATAATAATAATAAAATTGGTAAAAAAAAGATTCATAGCCTAGTTAACAAGTTTTAACCTCTATTATCAAAGAAATGCTTTACTTGACCAGTTCAATAGAAATATGGAGAAGGGTTCCAAATTCCCCCTCTCTAATATTTTAAGACCATGACATCTCTTAAGAAAAATGTAGAGCAAGAACCCCATAGACCACGGGCTAGTTTAACTAAAAAACATCAGTTACCATTTACTTATTCTATTTGTAAAGATTCTTTTGAAACAAAACGTAAAGGAAGGAAATGGGGTTACACCCTCCAAGATATTCCTTATGAACACACATAATAATGTGTAAGAGCACCCCCACAGACAGAGCGGGTAGCTTCAAAATAGTAGCTCACCCATATAACACGCAAATACCCCATAGTTATATGGGTTTGCGCTAAAAAAATGTGTATGTCTATATGACTTGCTCAGATTAATGCAAGTACCCCACAGTATATGGGGCAACCTAAATGGACCAAACGGTCACAAAAAAATTATAGCAAGTCTTAGTAAACATATGCCAAAAGTATAGATAGAGGAAAAGAAAAATAAAAAGTGCAGGAGAAGTAGAACATCATTTTCTGATTTATAAATGATCAGTTCTTTATATCTGAAAAAAAATAGTACACGGCAAGAAATCATCTATCCACTAGATATAACAAAAAACAATTCATTGCGAGTAAGGGTGCAAGCATATGATGAACCAGCTTCTCATGCAAACTCATCATCCAACCTGGCCAACTTGGCCTCATCCTCTTGGTCACCAGACTCGAGTTTGTCAAGTCAGGACTGAAGCGATGAAATCGTGATGCAATTTGATCCCAAATCCTCTCAGCCTGTTGTTGCTCGACCCTAGAGTGTCTAGATGTGTGAAGTCTCACCATAGTTCAAAAAGGAATGCTCAGAAAATGACGAACTCCAAAATCAAGCCAATCTAGCTAAAAATGCTAGAATTGCTGAAAATCACGAAGACCATAAAAAAATAGCAAGGTGGAGGCACCAGTCAACTCGACAGGAGAAGTAGCTAAGAAGCCATGAATATGGCTAGCAAGAGACTTCTGGTTAAACACCATGAGGCTATCAATATGAAGTACTGTTTGAGAGGTGAATGTCTCAGGATGATGCTCCAAAATTAAATCTAGGATCTGGCGCTCATATGTCTTAAAGCGTCCTGGCCGCTACTCGCGCCATAGTCTACTTGTGGCCATCCCCGATCCTCGTGGATGGAGAGAGATGACGAGAGGGGGTGTCATCTCCGCAGTGAGAGGATCCTGGTCCCGTGCATCCTTCTTGGGAGCGCTTCGGTCGTTATCGACGATGTGTGAGGGGAAAAATATAGAGAGATGGAGTCGCTAGTCTATTTTACTCAAAACAGATAAAAGAAGGTAGAGACGTCCCGAAGGATAGCATCCAAAGACATACCGATACATAAAGAACCAAAATTGATTCGAAAATGGTTTTGGAGGCTAAGTTACGAAATGGGAAGGTATTAGGCACTCATTCCGCCCTTGCGGTCTCTCATGGATTGTTGTTATTTTTCTTTATTTCCCCGTGATATGTGTGCATGTGTATATGTAGTGGAGATAGGAATCATCGACTTGTATCATGGAAGAGATAAAGCGAGTCATCCATAGGAATGTTCCTAAAAGTAATATTATAAAGTATGATCTACGTGGTTATGCTTACGTTAATCGTTATAAAGGAACGATAACGCATGTGGAATAATACGCCACTAAGAACAAATATATGTATGTGTAAATATATATATTTTAGGAGAATTAAGTTAAAGAATAAAGAAAAGTAACAAAAATGGAAGGAATGGGACTCGAGTCTTGGGTTTTACCCCGAGACGCCTACGTAGACTATAGAGGCATCAAAGTCCACGTAGTTTATATGCAAAACGAGGGGTGGGATTTATCCCATAAATCCAATCGGGGACTTCTCTTATGTGTGTGTATGTGTGTGTGTTTGTAAAAAAAGTGTTTTAGTTGTGAGAAAAGTGTGAGAATTCCCGTTTGGAATTTATGAGCAAACACTCTTTTTCTTATTTTTTGGGTTTTATTTAAACAAAAATAACGGATCTGCAATAATACTAAATAAAAAGTATATTAGGATATGTGAGATGGAGAGAATAAAAGTGCTAAGTAATAAAATAAGTTAATACGAATTTAGGAGAATTTGATGAGAGAGTTGAGAAAGTTGGATCTTCTTGAAGATCTTGAGCTTGATCTTGAATGTTGGAGAGCAACCCTTGCACTTGGATGATCATGTAGGGTAGTTAATTCACAAAGTTTCATGAAAAATATGATGAAAAGTGAGGGTTGGAAAGGGATTTGGATGTGGAAATCATATTGACTTCGAGAGAGGTTTTCTGAGTTCGCTGGGAATGATGGATTTCAGATCTTGGGTCCCCTTGCAATGAGGTTAGGCCCTCATTTTTATAGGCCTAGTGCATTGCCGATCGGTATAGCCCTAGTCCTGCCAATCGGCAGGAGTTTTTAGGCACACTACCGATAGGTAGGGTTTGGAACCTGCCAATTGGCAATCTCTTTCAGGTTCCTTCGAAAAAACGGTCATAAAATGAAAACCATTGATCTGAATCATGCACAGGGAAAATTATTGGAAAGGTAATTCAAATACTTTAGAAAGTCCTTTGGACTGCTCCCGAGTTCGAGAGTTGACTTCGGGTCAAATGTGGCTCGGAAGCATTCGTCGGTCCTTTGGACGGGAAATTATCGGACGCAAACGGATTGTTCGTCCGCATGGTAAGTCAAAATTGCGCACGGGGTGGACCGTTGGAAAGTTTAGGAGATGAACTTATACATTCCAATGAGCTTGACTCAGTTTGGGGAGTTGACTTTGGTCAACCGGGGCCTAGAAGTGTTCGGTGACCTTTCGAAGTAAAACGGATCGTTCGTCCGTACCGTAAGTCAAAATTGCGCACGGGGCCGACCGTTGGAAAGGGGATTCAATGCCCTTTGAATATTCATTCAGTCTCAGTCAAGCTGAAGAGTTGAGTTTGGTTAAATGGATCCCGGGAGCGTCCGATGGCCTCCTGATCATGTTTCGAGGGGAAAATAGGGCATTCGTTCGCACCGTAAGTCAGAATCGCGCATGGGGCAGACCATTGGAAAGGGGATTCAGTGACCTTTGAAGATTCATTCAGTCTCAGCCGAGCTGAAGAGTTTGACTTTTGGTCAAACGGAGCCTGGGAGTGTCTGATGGCCTATAGGTCAGAACTCGGGGTATGACTTAGATTTATAGTGATGAAGGGAGGTGCTAGGGACCTAAGGAGAAGTTAGGGTGTGCTAGAATGGGGTGTCTACACTACTCATGAAAGTTATAGGAGCCTCTACCTCAGCGTCACCATCTAAATGGCACGACTCTATCTCGGAAGGGAGGAAAGAAGACTCCCCACTAGATTCAGCATCAGCAGTTATAGGAGTAGCCTTAGAGCTCTAATCCCCATAGTTATATACTCCAGTAGACTCACCAATAAGATCAAGTGTCCACGATGAGATAAAAGAGAAAAGAGACAGGAATAACTATATCCAAACTCTGAAAAGGTCTATGATAGAAACCCCACCTTAAAGCTCAAGGGGTAAGTATGCTGCCACCTGTGTGAAGGGAATCAGCTGAATGGGGGATGTCAAGCTAAGCATAAGAAATATCAATATGACTCATAAGTTAATAATGATAAATAGTAACTTGGGTATGACAGTCAAATACATGAGGAGTGCGCTGTACAACACTCTTTGTCTGCTCCACAGTTATCGAAGCAGCTGATTCACTAACCTCAAAACAATTAAACATGGGTTAAGGTGAGAGTATTTGTACAGTAAAATCAAAAAGAAAAAAGAGAAATAGAAAAGAGGGAAAGTTATGACAATATAATACCTCTGCTGCAGTTATCTCTTCAAGATGATCCACAATTATCGGATCATTTTCCTCATTAACCTAGAAAAACATGATAGAGCAATACCATCTTGTAAACAGTACACAACCAAAAAGAAATGAATAGTGACACTTTTGATCATTGTTGATGTTTGTTTCGATTACTTACCCACTTCCTAATGTAGATACAACAAAATATTTTTTTCTTCAGAATTGATCTCTACTAGGCTAGAAGAGGGTGCATGAAAAAAGAGGAACTTTGCTCATTACACTTTGGGGGTACATCCATACTAAGAGAAAGTATATTGAGCAAAGTCCTCCCAGACATAACCAATAAATTGTTTTATTTTTATCCCCCCGACCATTGTGAGGACTCCTCCAAATAGTAATAATAAAAAAATTGGTAAAAAAAAGATTCATAGCCTAGTTAACAAGTTTTGACCTCTATTATCAAATAAATGCTTTACTTGACCAGTTCAATAGAAATGTGGAGAAAGGGGCCAAATTCCCCTCTCTAATATTTTGAGACCATGAGAACTCTTAAGAAAAATGTAGAGCAAGAACCCCATAGACCAGGGGCTAGTTTAACTAAAAAAAATAGTTACCATTTACTTATTCTATTTATAAAGATTCTTTTGAAACAGAAACTAAAGGGAGAAAATGGGGTTACCCCCTCCAAGCTATTCCTTATGAAAACACATAATAATGTGTAAGAGCACCCCCACAGACAGAGGAGGAAGCTTCAAAATAGTAGCTCACCTAGTTAACACGCAAATAACTCGTAATCATATGGATTTGCACTAAAAAAATGTGTATATGTATATGACTTGCTCAGATTAATGCAAGTAGCCCACAGTATATGGCATAACCTAAATTGACCAAACGCTCACAAAAAAATTATAGCAGGTCTTAGTAAACATATGCCAAAATTATAGATAGAGGAAAAGAAAAAGAAAAAGTGCAGGAGAAGTAGAACATCAATTTCTCATTTATAAATGATCAGTTCTTTATATGTGAAAAAAATAGTACAAGGCAAGAAATCATCTATCCACTAGATATAACAAAAAAACAAGTCATTGCGAGTAAAGGTGCAAGCATATGATGGACCAGCTTCTCATACAAACTCCTCCTCCAACTTGGCCAACCTGGCCTCATCCTCCTGGTCACCATACTCGAGTTTGTCAAGTCAGGACTGAAGCGATGCAATCTCGGACTGAAGTGATGCAATCTGACCCCAAATCCTCTCAGCCTCAGCCTGTTGCTGCTCGACCCTTGACTGTATAGATTTGTGAAGTCTCACTATAATTAGAAAAGGAATTCTCAAAAAATGATGAACTCCAGCATCAAGCTAATCTAGCTAAAAATGGTAGAATTGCTGAAAATCATGGAGAGCATCCAAAAATAGCAAGGTGGAGGCATTAGTCAACTCGGCAGGAGAAGTAGCTAAGAAGTCATGAATATGGCTAGCAAGAGACTTCAGGTTAAACACCATGAGGCAATCAATATGAAGTACAGTCTGAGAGGTGAATGTCTCCGAATGATGCTCTAAAATTAAATCTAGGATCTAACGCTCATGTGTCTTGAAGCGTCCTGGCCGTTCCTCGCACCATAGTCTACTTGTGGCCATCCCCGATCCTTGCGGAGGGAGAGAGATGATGAGAGGGGGTGTCATCTCCGCGGTGAGAGGATCCTAGTCCCGTGCATCCTTCTTGGGAGCGCTTCGGTCGTTGTCGGAGATGTGTGAGGGGAAAAATCTAGAGAGATGGAGTCGTCAGTCTATTTTACTCAAAACAGACAAAAGAAGGTAGAGCCATCCCGAAGGATAGCATCCAAAGACATACCGATACATAAAGAACCAAAATTGATTCGAAAAGGGTTTGGAGGCTAAGTTACGAAATGGGAAGGTATTAACCATTCATTCCGCCCTTGCGGTCTCTCATGGATTGTTGCTATTTTTCTTTATTTCCCCGTGATATGTGTGCATGTGTATATGTAGTGGAGATAGGAATCATCAACTTGTATCATGGAAGAGATAAAATGAGTCATCCATAGGAATGTTCCTAAAAGTAATATTAGAAAGTATGATTTAGGTGGTTATCCTAATGATAATCGTTATAAATGAACGATGATGCATGTGGAATAATACGCCACTAAGAACAAATATATGTATGTGTCAATATATAGATTTTAGGAGAATTAAGTTAAAGAATATAGAAAAAAATGGAAGGAATAGGACTCGAGTCTCGAGTTTAACCCGAGATGCCTACGTAGCCTATAGAGGCATCAAAGTCCACGTAGTTCGTATGCAAAACGAGGGGTGGGATTTATCCCATAAATCCAACTGGGGACTTCTCTTATATATGTGTGTGTTTATAAAAAAGTGTTTTAGTTGTGAGAAAAGTATGAGAATTCTCGTTTGGAATTTATGAGCAAACCCTTTTTTGTTATTTTTTGGGTTTTATTTATATGAAAATAAGTATGTTCAATAATACTAAATAAAAAGTATAATAGGATATGTTAGATGGAGAGAATAAAAATGCTAAGTAATAAAATAAGTTAATGTGAATTTAGGAGAATTTGATGAGAGAGTTGAGAAAGTTGGACCTTCTTAAAGATCTTGAGCTTGATCTTGAATGTTGGAGAGCAACCCTTGCACTTGGATGATGATGAAGGGTAGTTAATTCACCAATTTTGATGAAAAATATGATGAAAAGTGATGGTTGGAAAGGGATTTGGATGTGGAAATCACGCTGACTTCGAGGGAGGTTTTCTAAGTTCGTTGAGAATGATGGATTTTAGATCTTGGGTCCCCTTGTAATGAGGTCAGAACCTCCTTTTTATAGGCCCAGGGCATTGCCGATTGGCATAGTCCTAGTCCTGCCAATCGGCAGGAGTTTTTAGGCACACTACCGATAGGCAGGGTTTGGAACCTGCCATTTAACAATCTCTTTCAGGTTCCTTCGAAAAAATGGTCGTAAAATGCAAAACATTGATCCGAATGATGCATGGGGAAAACCGTTGGAAAGGTAATTTAGAGACCTTAGAAAGTCCTTTGGACAGCTCCCGGGTCCGAGAGTTGACTTCAGGTCAAATATGGTTCGAAAGCGCTCGTCGGTCCTTTGGACGGGGAATTATCGGACGCAAACGGACTATTCGTTAGCATGGTAAGTCAGAACCATGCACGGGGAAAACCGTTGGACATTTTAGGATATGAACTTCAAAAGTCCAAAGATCTTGACTTAGTTTGGGGAGTTGACTTTGGTCAACAGGGGCCTGGAAGCGTTCGGTGACCTTTCAGAGTAAAACGGATCGTTCGTCCGTACCGTAAGTCAGAATTGTGCACGCGACCAACCGTTGGAAAGGGGATTCAATAACCTTTGAAGATTCATTCAGTCTCGGTTAAGCTGAAGAGTTGAGTTTGGTCAAACGGACCCCGGGAGCGTCCGATGGCCTCTTGGTCAAGTTTCGAGGGAAATTGGGTTGTTCGTCCACATCGTAAGTCAGAATCGCGCATGGGGTGGACCGTTGGAAAGGGGATTCAGCGCCCTTTGAAGATTCATTCACTCTCAGCCGAGCTGAAAAGTTTGATTTTTGGTCAAACGGGGCCTGGGAGTGTCCAATGGCCTATATGTCAGCACCCGAGGTATGACTTAGGTTTGTAGTGATGAAAGGAGGTGCTAGGGACCTAAGGAGAGGTTAGGGGGTGTTAAAATGGGGTGTCTACACTACTCATGAAAGTTACAGGAGCCTCTACCTCAGCGTCACTATCTTAATGGTGCGGCTCTATCTCGAAAGGGAGGAAAGAAGACTCCCCACTAGAATCAGCATCAGTAGCTGTAGGAGTAGGAGTAGCCTCAGAGCTCTAATCCCCATCGTCATATACTCTAGTAGACTCACTAATAAGATCAAGTGTCTACGATGAGATAAAGAAGAAAAGAGATAGGGACAACTATATCTAGACTCTGAAAAGGTCTATGATAGAAACCCCACCTCAAAGCTAAAGGGGGTGAGTATGTTGCCACCTATGTGAAGGGAATCAACTGAATGGGGGATGCCAGGCTAAGCATAAGATATAGAAATGATAAATATCAATACGACTCATAAGTTAATAATGATAAATATTAACTTGGGTGTGACAGTCAAATACATGAGGAGTGCGCTGTACAACACTCTCTCTCTGCTCCACAGTTACCGGAGCAACTGATTCACTAACCTGGAAACAATTAAACATAGGTTAAGGTGAGAGTATTTGTACAGAAAAATCAAAAAGAGAAAAGAGAAATAGAAAAGAGGGAAAGGTATGATAGTATAATACCTCTCCTGCAGTTATCTCTTCAAGATGATCCACAATTATCGGAGCATCTGCCTCACTAACATGTAAAGAATAAAATAAGGGTGAAAGTGAGAGTACTTGCACAGTAAAAGTAAGAAGAAAAAAGATAAATAGAAAAGGAGATAAGGTATGACAATATGATGCCTCTCTCATAGCCATCTCTCTAAAATGCTCCATAGTTACTGGAGCAGTTGCCTCACTAGCCTCGAAACAATGAAACAAGGGCGGAGGTAAGCATAATTGCACAGTAGAAGCAAGAAGACAAATGTGAAGTGGGAGAAGGATAAAGGTATGACCGTATAATACCTCTCCCGTAGCTATCCCCCCAATGCGTTCCGTAGTTACTGGAAGAATTGCAGCCCTAATCTGTGAACAAAGAAATAGGTAAGCGTTAGCATTTGCAAAGTATAAGTATATTTTAAAATGTTGAATGTATAATGATTCGTATCGAATCTTGCATATTTATACCCTCGAACTTGGGCATTTTAGCCCTTTGAGTACCGTAATTGCTATAAATATGCTCAATAATCAGACAACCTCCGTTTTATATGCTAACATGTTATTTGAGGTATTATTGAGCTTTTATAGGTGTTATGGTGCTTAGTATGAAGTTTGAGTGTGTTTCGATAAAGTTTCATTACGATTCGCGCGTTCTGGGGCATTTTCGTAATTTTACACTTTGGAATTTTTGCCCGAAGTATTCACAGAAGTTGTATCCCTCGGGCCAAGCTTCGCGTGGATGTGAATGGTGTGTGAATTGGAGTTCGAACGAAGGAAACACGGACCTTTAATCGAAAAAGAATTATAAGAAAAATAACAATTTCATTAATGACCTCCATGTCGCTTTCTCTTTCATTAACAATTTCATAAATTCCCTATATGTCCCTAACTCGTTTTTTATAGCAAACTCAATTCAAATATGTAAATTTTGGCCCTAGGCTCGGGTTTTGAGTTCGTCCCAAATTGAGGAGTTTGTCTGAAATTGGAGCTCGATTTTGGTCCACACGCGCAAATAGGTCTCGTATGCTGTGTCGAAATGGGTTTTGGTTTGATGCTTGGCCATTAATGGTGAGTTAGAGGTTTTTGTCCATTTTTAACATGGTGGTATTGGAGTTCTCGACTTGGCCTTGGTTTCGTGATGGAGCTCGTAGTTGCGGCTTTAACACGTAATGCTGGTCTCGATTTTGGCTTGGTATAGCCATGTCTACTCTCGGCTTTAACACACAAGGTGGGGCTTTTTTTTTTTTTTAGTTGCGTTTTTAACAGCATAGAGGATTTCTTTGGGTTGTTCTAGCAGTACCGATCGACTCGCCCAGCCACCGCGATCGACCAAGTTTTGATGTTTTGCCGTGGGACAGACAGTGACCTCCTCCCCTTTGTCGTGGTCGACCGACCCTGCATTTTTTTGCCAAGATATTTTTGCTGCTTTCCCTCTTTTTCTATTTTTTATTTTATTTTCTTTTTCCTTTTTCTTTTTGGTTGTTAAAAGAGACTTATCCCTTATTTTCGTTCATTTTCCCTTTTCTTTTATTCTATTAATGTAACTTACTATAAATAGCAAGACTTGTGTTATTTGTAGGGAGATTAGTTTTTAGTTCCTTTTTCTTATTTTAGGAGCTAGAGTTTGCACATTTTGGGGATTTTATTGTGGAGTATCCCCTCTTTTCCATTTGTATTGTGGTTTGACACCCATTTGTGTAAGTGGATATTATTCTTGCCTTATTCCTTTTATTTCCTGTGTGTATTTAATTTCCTTACCTAGAAAAAATAGTTACAGTTGTTTATTTCTTATTTTATTTATTAATTAGTTGTTCTATTTATTAATTCATGTGTAGTGAGTAGTTTATAGGGTCGGGATTGCGTTTCCGCCATTAATGGGCGTCGAGCTCCGAAAATTAGGTTTCGTGTAAAATTATATTTAATTGAAACCTCACGAATTAAAATAGAATTATTACGCATTTAACTTTCTTTGTCACGCAACGTTAGTGTTTAAAGTGATAATCCGATTTTAAGTCGCGTGTGGTTTTTGATTAAATGTTTGATCTCGCATCGTTGGCTTAAATTCCTTCATGTGTGATGTTTATGTTTAACTAAAAAATGCTCGGTTAAATATTTTCGAACCGAAATTCTAATTCCGCGTGTTTAGCCCACGACGGGAACGTGATTCCAACTCTTATTTTATTAATTCTTGTTTAGAGTTAACTTCTTATTTTTCCCTTTTATTTACAACCACCCATCATCTTTTACAATTTTAATCCTGAAGTAATAAACCGATTAAAATCTGTCGAACATTCCCTATGGATTTGATACTCAACTTGCCACTATACTTGTATCGCAAGTGCAGTCGTAATTTAGTTTTTTTTTTGTATTAACGCGGTGAAACGAGTTCAACGATTAGCATGTTCACATGACGCTACTTTTCATGCTTAATCATATAAGCAAACTAAGTATTTACTTGGATAGCTTCATCTAAAGTATGAGCCAAAATCCCCTCAGCAATAGGGGCAACTAATAATAGGTCCTGCAGACAAGGGAACCTCGACTATGCTGACCTAGTAATAAGATTTGAAACTCCTGAGTTATACCAGTTAAAAGAGAGGTACATAAATGACTAATCTCATACAAGAGATATATGATACCTGAGTAATTACCTCTGTAGTAGTTGAAAAGGGCGCTGAAAGTGGTACCTGAAGGACTACCTCTGTAACACTCACCACGGTCATGACAGATAAAGAAGCCTCTACAAAACCAGCCTGTATATGAAGAGAAAGAGGAAAGGGTTAGTAAATTGCTTACTTCATAATAACAAGCATATAGAAAAGTCCATAGATACATAACAAAAATAGTTACTGGGAGAGGCACTATGTTAAGACCCTTGCTAGAAGAAGCAGGGAAGGGTGAGTCATATACAGTAGGGGTTGTTAGAGGAATAGTAGCATGAGGCACTGATAAAGTTGTAAGGACGCAAATTTCCAATTGAGTCCATATATAGTTTTGGCTCAATTCCGGACAAAAACATTTATTCATAGGATTTTATTTAATTGTAATATTCAAGACCTATGAAGTGTTTGTTGAAGACGTAGCGGCAAAGAGTATAAAGCATCATCAACATGCCGTAGTTTATGTGCCTCGTTTGTACGTCATCAACTTAGTTCCATGCTCCCAAGGTATGAATGCAATTATATTTATATATGAGCTTGGAATAATTTGTATTGGGTGTTAGGAGAAATAAAAACTGCATTTTAATTTTAGAAAGAATCAATTAGAAACTTTAAAATAAGTATATAAAAGTTTCTGGGCCAAAAATCGAATTTTTCAATCTTTCTGGTCGTTCGTTAGAAATGTCGTTCGAATGAGTTTTTTCGTTCGAACCAGGTTTCGTTCGAACGAGTTTTGTCGTTCGAACCAAGTTCGTTCGAACGAGTTTTCCAACGACCCTAAACTGGTCAGTCGTTCGATATGTCGTTCGAACGAGTTCTTCGTTCTAACGAGGTATCTAACGAGATTCTAACGAGCCCAGGCTGGTCGCTCGTTAGAAGTCTCGTTCGAACGAGAGTCAAGTTCGTTCGAACGAGACGCCAGGGCGGGAACAATTTTGAGCAGTTTTTTGCAGTTTTCTCCCACTTTCCCCACTTGGTTTTTAACCAACTTTTTCATACTTTATTATGTACGGGAAACACATTTTCCAAGACAACTTTTCCATTCCATATCCATCTCTTAGAGAGAGTTTGAGAGAAAATTTATTTATGGAAAATGTTCATGTTTTGAGTGTTAATTTTTTAAAGAAAAATTCATACACACTCTAGTTTACACCCAATAATTGTTTATCCAAGTTTCTATATTTATATCAATTCCTTGGAGTTTTTGGCACCGGTTTTCTCTACCGAATTCAAGAGACGTTTCGGGTTTGCTTCTACACCCCATCACAAAGAAGACTTTTGTTGAAGATTCTACCCACACGGAGAAAGGCTCCATGCTTGGATGACGGTGACCATATAAAGTCCCATTGGTGAATTCCGAGACCACGGTGGGCTCCGTTGGTTATCCGCTAATTGGAGGTTGATACAAGAAGGAGCATCACGGCTTGAGAGGGATCGAGTTTAGGAAGTAAGTCTTTTGTCTTGTATTTTGTAATACCGTTTTTAGTGGATTTGAGGCTAGGGCCGTCCTGAGGTTTTTTCCCGTTAGTGGGTTTTTCCTCGTACATCGCGGTGTAGTGTGACTTTGTTTATTTTATCTTGCACAATAATTTAGAATCCATGCTTAGGATAATTTCAAGATAAAATTGGGTTTAATTATCACACTCATTTAATTTGGGACTTCAATTAAAAATTGGGTAAAATTGGTTTATTCAAGTCACTTGCTAAAATTGGTTTCGCCTAACTTTGAATAATGGTTAATTATGACTTAGGAAAATTCTAGGACTTGAATGATGCTTTAATTTGTTTCTTAAGATATTAAAACTAGGCCTTGTTGTTTTGTTGAACCATTACTTATATTCGCTTCCGCATCTATTCAAAAGGAAATTATTATCCAACTGCGTTTTCAAATTGGTATCAGAGCCAAAAACGATAAATTATTTCGTTAAGATCCTTTAATTTTTGGCTAAAATGGAGTTTTCCCCATTTTCAAAATTTCCTATTTTTGATGGTTCTAACTACGCGTATTGGAAAGCGCGAATGAAATCGGCACTTAAATCTATCGATGAACGTGTTTGGATGTCTGTTGTTAACGGTTGGACTCCACCAACACATTTAATTGAAAATGAACAAGTTCCCAAACCCGTCGATAGATGGACTGAAAATGAGTTTAAGCTAGCGAATTTTAATTCCCGTGGTTTAAATGCATTATTTAGCGCTGTCGCACCGGATGAATTCCGACGTATTATGACATGTGAAACCGCTAAAGAAGCTTGGGATATTTTACAATTAACTCATGAAGGAACGAGTGTCGTTAAAGCTTCTAAACTCCAAAACCTCACCACTCAATTTGAAACTATCAAAATGGATGAAAATGAAACTTTTGATAAATTTTATGCTAGACTTTATGACATTGTTAATTCATCCTTTAACTTGGGAGAGAAAATACCTGACGACCGTGTAGTAAAGAAAATTTTAAGGTCCCTACCCGATAGATTTATTCCAAAGGTGACCGTTTTAAATTCTTTACCCACTTTAGCCTCTACGAAATTAGAAGAGCTTGTAGGTGATTTACAAACCTATGAACTAGATATGTTTCCCTCTAAAAATGAAAAGAAAATTGAAAAGGGCGTTGCTTTAAAAGCCCGAAAAGAGGTCAAACAAGTAGTAGAGAGCGATAGTGATAGTGACTCGGAAGATGTGGTTTTGTTTGCTCGTAAATTTAGAAAATTTCTTAAATTTAACAAAGATAAAGTTAAAAATGATTTTAAAAATTTTGAATCTTCTAAACATGATAAAAACGAGAAGATTTCTAAAGCCGATAAGATCCCTAAACCTAGTAATGAAAATATTGATAGGGACGAGTCTAATAAATGTTTTGGTTGTGAAGGTTATGGCCATAGGGCTTATGAGTGCCCCACTAAACTAAGGAAAGATGGTAAGCGACCTATTTCATATAATGCAACCCTTAGTGATAGTGATAAGGAAGAAAAGCCCGATTCTCCAACTAAGAAAAATTTTGTTGCTTTTATGGCTAGTCATGTGAGTGATAATGAGAACTCATCGAATGATGAAATTATAGCACATGCCACTTCCAAGGTCATTGTACATGATTCTCTTATTTTTAATGATAGTGAGAGTAAAGAAGAAAGAGAGAGTGAAAATGAAGAAGAGGTTGATGTGAGTGAACTTCAAAATGCTTTTCATGAATTATATAAAGAATCTATTAATTTGAAAAGAACTAATTTGAAGTTAGAAGCTTGTTTAAGAAAGAGTGTCAAGGTCATTGATGAAAGTGCCTTAATAGAAGACCTTAGGACACATGAGAGGACTCTTCAAGAGAAGCTTAACTATGTAGAAGGCGAGAGAGATAGCCTTAGGGGTTTAATGGAATCCTTGAAAAATGAGCTTCTTGCTTTTGAAGAGCGTAATTTTTTACTAGAATCTAACATTTTAGAATTGGAAAATAATATAAAAGATTCTAGTAATGTCAAATTTGATTTGGAATGTCGTTCGGAAAAACTTGATAAAATGTTAGGAACGATCCAAATTAAAAATGACACTTGTGGTTTAGGCTTCAATCATTGTAATGAATTTACTCATAATGCCCAAACCAATGTTTTAGGAGAATCAACTAGGAATACTTTTAAAGATCACTCCTTAAGTAAATCTTTTCGACATGTTCTCACTTGTACACATTGTGGTCGACAAGGTCATCTTAGGAAATTTTGTTTAGATCTTAAACGAATTCCTAGAAAATCCTATAGTAAAGTAACCACGATAGCTAACGTTCCTACACCCCAAGATAGTAATTCTTCATTAATTTGGGTTAGGAAATCCGACTTGGTTGCCTTACAAAATAGGGATTTTGATTCTCATTTACTTTCACATCCTTCCTCTCTTGCTAAATCTAATGGATGAATGTGTTAGTATTTGCATACTTTAGCATTTGTACTTCATGCTATATTCATATGCTAAATGTATGCTTGTTTAGTCATTTTCTAGTCATTGCCTTTTTCATATCCCATGCTAGAAATTATGACTTGTTTATCTTTTTGTATTATATTTTGTGTTTGAATCGACTGCATAATATAAAAAGATTTTTGTTTATCATTTGTGTTTTATTTATTTCATTTAAGCTTAATGAAAAATACAAATGTTTTTTTTTGTTTGTCCTTTTGAGTAAATATTTACTTTTGATTAAAAATGTTAAAAACTCAAAAAGATTTTGTTTTGTGTGTATTTTTGCTTGACACGCTTTATGTGGCATATATTTGTGTTTGAATCCTATCGTTTACGCTTCCATGTGGCTAGAACTTTTGGTTTAGATTTTCAATCCTTAAAATGTTCTTTACCATGTTTTATATGGAGTAGTTGGATTTTGTATTGTTTAAATGGATTCTATATCTATATGCCTCAATTCACACATGCACGAGCTCTTTTGAAATCTTAATGTCACATGTTATATTTGAGCTTTTTGAGGTGTTCTCCTATCAATCTAGTCATCTACATATCTATGACCTAGGAGGACTAGTGCATGTCAAAATCCGTTGCATGTGAGATTTGTGTAAAAAATAAAAACATGATAAATTAATATATGCACGGGGAAGGGCTCCGAAAGGATGAATTAAATCCTTTGCGATAGTAAGCCACCGTTGATTGGATCTAAAAGAAATACGTGATCCAAAGGCCTAAAAACAGAATATTTGGCATTAAACAAAAAGCAATTGCCAAGGCCTATGTTTGTTTGATATATTCATTCAAAAATAAACGAATATATATGCTCATTGAGGGAGAATTGGATGGTATATCAACGGTTTGCACAATGTCCGTTTATCCTAGTTGTCTTTAATGTCATGACTCTATTTGGTTTGTAGAATCATCATCATGCTAGGCTTGTATGCATTGTGTATGTTTGTTCATTGAGTTCAATCTTTATATTGTCACATGAGGTTATATTTAAATGTGATAAAGTTTGCAATCAAACGAGAACTCCGTGAACGTTTCTTAAGTGTTTGGGTCTAAATTTAATTGTTGCTAGTTCACACCCCTACACTTCCGTTTCCATATGACACATTTTTGCCATACGAGTGTGCAAACTTATTGTATTTTGTGTCATGTGTGTGTTTATATCTATCTATATATACACGTACTTATTGGTATATTTATAGTATATATATATATGATATTTGTTTGTCTTTGCCTTGCTTTTATTGCCCATACGCTGTCATTCTTTTTAAGCTTCCACATGCTGTTTATTAGTTCTTTATCCTTTGCCTATTCCCGAACAAAAAGGGGGAGAATGATGATAGGGGGAGAAATTGTATCTAATCCTATTATTATCGTATCTTCGTTTGGGGGAGATTTATCTTAGGGGGAGACGTCTTTCTAAGTAGGTCATGTGTTTAAAGGGAGAATTAATTTAGGGGGAGTAATTAATTAATTGCATTTAATATTTTGATATTCCCTATGCTTTTGATGAGTTTGCTTAAGTGTGCAGGAATTATTCTAAAAGTGGCATCTTTCTATGGCAAAGCGTTTGATCCTTGGGTTGAGTCAAGATTGGGCGGGTTATGTTTTGAGTCTAGTAGAGCTTGACGGCCCTTTAGGATTTTTGTTTGGTTTTTGTCCCGGAATAGCCAAAGGGGGAGATTTGTAAGGACGCAAATTTCCAATTGAGTCCATATATAGTTTTGGCTCAATTCCGGACAAAAACATTTATTCATAGGATTTTATTTAATTGTAATATTCAAGACCTATGAAGTGTTTGTTGAAGACGTAGCGGCAAAGAGTATAAAGCATCATCAACATGCCGTAGTTTATGTGCCTCATTTGTACGTCATCAACTTAGTTCCATGCTCCCAAGGTATGAATGCAATTATATTTATATATGAGCTTGGAATAATTTGTATTGGGTGTTAGGAGAAATAAAAACTGCATTTTAATTTTAGAAAGAATCAATTAGAAACTTTAAAATAAGTATATAAAAGTTTATAAAAGTTTCTGGGCCAAAAATTAAATTTTTCAATCTTTCTGGTCGTTCGTTAGAAATGTCGTTCGAACGAGTTTTTTCGTTCGAACCAGGTTTCGTTCGAACGAGTTTTGTCGTTCGAACCAAGTTCGTTCGAACGAGTTTGCCAACGACCCTAAACTGGTCAGTCGTTCGATATGTCGTTCGAACGAGTTCTTCGTTCTAACGAGGTATCTAACGAGATTCTAACGAGCCCAGGCTGGTCGCTCGTTAGAAGTCTCGTTCGAACGAGAGTCAAGTTCGTTCGAACGAGATGCCAGGGCGGGAACAGTTTTGAGCAGTTTTTTGCAGTTTTCTCCCACTTTCCCCACTTGGTTTTTAACCAACTTTTTCATACTTTATTATGTGCGGGAAACACATTTTCCAAGACAACTTTTCCATTCCATATCCATCTCTTAGAGAGAGTTTGAGAGCAAATTTATTTATGGAAAATGTTCATGTTTTGAGTGTTAATTTTTTAAAGAAAAATTCATACACACTCTAGTTTACACCCAATAATTATTTATCCAAGTTTCTATATTTATATCAATTGCTTGGAGTTTTTGGCACCGGTTTTCTCTACCGAATTCAAGAGACGTTTCGGGTTTGCTTCTACACCCCATCACAAAGAAGACTTTTGTTGAAGATTCTACCCACACGGAGAAAGGTTCCATGCTTGGGTGACGGTGACCATATAAAGTCCCATTGGTGAATTCCGAGACCACGGTGGAGCTCCGTTGGTTATCCGCTAATTGGAGGTTGATACAAGAAGGAGCATCACGGCTTGAGAGGGATCGATTTTAGGAAGTAAGTCTTTTGTCTTGTATTTTGTAATACCATTTTTAGTGGATTTGAGGCTAGGGCCGTCCCGAGGTTTTTTCCCGTTAGTGGGTTTTTCCTCGTACATTGCGGTGTAGTGTGACTTTGTTTATTATATCTTGCACAATAATTTAGAATCCATGCTTAGGATAATTTCAAGATAAAATTGGGTTTAATTATCACACTCATTTAATTTGGGACTTAAATTAAAAATTGGGTAAAATTGGTTTATTCAAGTCACTTGCTAAAATTGGTTTCGCCTAACTTTGAATAATGGTTAATTATGACTTAGGAAATTATAGGACTTGAATGATGCTTTAATTTGTTTCTTAAGATATTAAAACTAGGCCTTGTTGTTTTGTTGAACCATCACTTATATTCGCTTCCGCATCTATTCAAAAGGAAATTATTATCCAACTGCGTTTTCAAAAGTGGTATCATGAACCAACTGAGAAAAAAAAATGACTCATCAGTACAAGCTATCTAGAAAATTAATAGGCAAAAGGTCAGTAGAATACCTGGACCCCATCCATGGAATAAGGGTGGAAGGTGACCGTTGGCACAGCAAGGGCTGTAGTAGTAACCTGCTGATCATCAAAGCGTTAAAAACTCTAATTGTTATAACCACGGGAAAATAATTTACCAGTACATGAATAGAAGAAGAAACTTGTGAAATAGGCTCAACAGTTGAAGCTACAATAAATACTAGCCCATTGGGGATAGGCTGGACCAAAAGTCTACCATCCATAGAGATGTATACCCGAGTGATAGGAATCCTCCCTAGGGGGATAACCCAAGAACAGTGGTATCAGGAAAAGGAAGAGTCTCTCCTATGGAAGAGAGGTAAAGAGATACAGGGCCCTAAAGAATGAAAAATGACAAATGATATAAGTATCAAAGGCAGACCTCTAAAAATGAGGAAGTTAGGGGTTCACCTTCAGAAAGGCCTACCGCTGAAGCACGAGAAGATGAAGTTGCAGGACTAAAAGGTACAATCCTATGTGATCATAAACAGATAGAGAAAAGAGAAAAGAGATCAAAATAAAAAATAAAAATAAAAACAAAAAGAAAAGAAAAGAAAAGAGGAGAACAATGAGATTGGCCATGTAAAGGAAGTCAGAGAAATACCTGAGCAGAATGCAAGGTCACAAAAGGGACCCTGGTGCTAGCAGGATACACAAATGAAAGCTGCAAAGAACTAAAATATATAACACTTCGTAAGAGAAGTGTAAATCGTGACTATCAAAGTTTTAAAGTCTCTCGGAGGAAATAACAAACTTATCTATAAAGGCCTCTGGAGGAAATAATCATTGAATTCCTCTATCGCTGGAAAGGAGAATGAGGAAGTGGAGGAGGTGAAGGGCCACTCATCTCAAAGCATTGCAATAAAAAATTTAGTAAACAAATCAATGATGAAAGGAGAAGAAAATAATATGCAAAAAATTCCTTAGTAAAGAAAGACTTATAGCAGCAAGTCTCACAGTCTGACCATATGGAACGGGCCTGGTGGCAGAACTAGTCCCCGATAGAGAATGCGGTGTTTTGTTATCACTGGAAGACTCCCTCAAAACTGATAACAAAGCACAAGTGTCAGTAGTGTTTTCACAACGAAAATCCAACCCGTCCACATCATTCGAAGAAGAACTATAATCATCATAGGAAGGTATGCTTCCATAGTCAACTTCTTCCTCTTACAATGGGAGGAGGGGAAACAAGTAAGTGAAACTCCATAAGAGCCAGTTTTACTAAGTAAAGAAGATTTAGGTGTAGTACCTTTTGTAACTAGAATAGACATGACTAGTGTCTCCTGTGAATAAAAGACCAAAGCCTCATAACCTTTCTCTCTGACAGTCCTACTGGTCTCCTCTATTCCAAGATCATTGGTATCTAACCCCTGGTCTAGTATAGAGGGAGCAGTAGCATCAGTATTGCTCCTCTTTTTCTTTTCCACAACCTTAATCCTCACAGGAGAAGGGGGAGAAGGAGTAAAAATAGTAGCATCAATGAAGTTTGACAAAGTGCCTTTGCTTACCCATTATAGGAGCCTTGGCCTTTCCCTTACCTTTGGATTAACCTTTAGATATGGCAGGATGCAACTCAGTTTTCTTCGTCTAGGTGGACTCATCGAGAAAGGGTTTCACTAAGATAGGAACAACTTGCTCTAGGGGTGTCTTGGGTGTAGTGCTAAGATGCCAAGTGTCCTTATGAGTTCTTTTGATTAAAAATTAGGCCCTGACATACTTGGTGGGAATAGTCTCATATGGAGGTCCATCCACATAGTTTTGAATAAGAAGGACTTGTCACTGCCATGACAGGAATCGGGATGAAGTGAAGGAAAAAAGACGATCACGGGGAGGCACATATAATCCACCCAAGTGGCTCACCCTATGGAACATCCACTCAAAAGTAAATTTCATACAAGCCTCAAAGTACAACTCTGAAGGGTTGTTGCTCGAAGGATAGGTAAGAGTGTGAATGCCCTGGTAGTAACCAAATTTCCTCCTCATGCGTTCAGATCGATAGAACTCACCACCCTGACCTAGCTCATCCAGAGAAGGAAGAAGAACGGGTAGTAACATCACTACCACATTGATGTGTGGGCAAGAAGAGACATTGTCCACATCTGAAGGGTAATAGAAAGTGCCACCATCACCTGGGAAAGATATCCAGCTCAAAGTGCCGCCAGGGTGGTTGCTGTAAGGGCAAAAATAGAAATCCTCATTATTATCAATCAAAGACCCCAGGGGTTTCTTGGGGGGATTCTTGTGAAATCCCATAAAGAGAGAAACATTGTTGTAACAAGCCCTTGCCTTTGGGGAAAACTATGGAAAATGCTCAAAAAGGAAAGCCATCAAAATAAGGGAGTTACCAAAATTGGCGGCATCATAGTGGCCACAAGATCTCTCGATATCTATATGAGCACGATCTAACTAAGTATAGTGGGACCTAAGGGACAGATCAGTAAGGGGTATCGTCCTCACTCATTCCATCCACACAACTAGTCTGAAAAGGAGATCATGGGGAGAATCTTCTAGTTTTCTCGAGAATAAGTATCTACTCACAAATGTAACTAGAAAGGCGACTGAGTGTGAGGGGGAATGGAGTTTGGGGCCATCCTGACTTTTGAGAACCCTACTAGAAGTCTCCCCCTTAAGGGCCTGCTCAAAATCCTTAAACCAATACCGCTGCCATTTAGCAAAAGAATGTTTGGTAAGACCGATCCCATTAATGGCCACATATTTGGAGCACTCAGTAAGGGATGACTACATCTCTTCCACCATCTCCTTCTCAAGGGGGTCCTCATAGCCATCAGTAAAAGCATGTCCACCCAGATAAGGAAGGGTGAATAACTCGTAAATATCCTCAAGAGTAATAGTTAAGTCACCCAGCCAGTCATAAAAGTATAAGACTCCCTTCTCTAATGAGAAAGAAAAATATTGAGGGTGGTGCCATGTTTAGCCATAGTGTAAGATTTCAAACTATCAATTGCGGTCAGAATGCCAAGTTCCTGAAGGACAACCTTATAGGGAGGGGTGGAAAGAATATGATCAACCCAAGTAGCCCACTTTTCAGTGGAACCTCCCGCAACTTTGATTTCAATGTTAGAATAAGGAAAATCACAACGGTCCATTCTAACCCTAAGGATAGAATTAGGAAAAATAATGGGATAATCAGTAGACTCATTTAAACCCACATGGGGTTGCTCGACAATGTTGGCAATAAATTTCTCTTCAAACTGTGCAAGATAAGGCATAAAGCTATCTTGTGGCCCAAAATAAGGTGCACGACGGTAGAGGCCAAAATCCCTTCCTTGATGACTATGCCTATAATCTTGGTAAGATTGAGAAGTGGAGGAAGTGGACGAGGAACCCCCAACAACCAATTATTCAAGGGAGGAGCCCCCTGTGGTAGAAATACCATTCGAGGAACCCCTGTGACACCCCACCTAATTAAATACCAGGTGATAAATCCTTTATAACATTAAATCAGAATATCCGGTTGGTTCAGAGTATGCATCACTGTCGAAAACTTATAATATTAAAACTAAACACTTAATAATTAAAAAGGTTGATGTCAAAATTTTATATTTTTAATTAATATAAAACAATTAAACTAAATAACCAATCATTCACCATTCAGAAGAACTAAAATAACTGACATACATATAAAGGGGATGGAGTAAACACTTCTAGTCAAAATTAAATACAGTAATCCAACTAAATAAAGTCAACGACTGAGAAGAGTAATGAGTTAAATCTCAAATCTCTGAAAGTAAGAATAAGAAGGGACAATATGTCCAACTGATGCAAACAACTCAAAAGTAAGGAATGATAGACTCAAAGCCATCTACTACCAAGGTCCTGTAGCCTCCACAACAGCTACAGCTCGTTGAATGAATGGAACTCCTAAGCCTGGTGTCCCTGTGGCTGAGGACCTAAAATAATTTGACAACAAAAAAGATTTGCAGAAAACGGGTCAGAGTCCGAGTTGAAAACAGTTTAAAAGTCATCAAGTGCTTAAAATGATTTATTACCACATATATTTTTCATGTTACACTACACCAAATCTTTCAACTTGTCATGGTCATTGACCGTGATAAGTCCAACTTGTCAAGGTCATTGATCGTGATAAGTACGGGGGTGACAACTTCTATTGTCACGGTCATGTCACGGTGACAAGCTTTGTCACGATCAATAACCGTGACAAACCCGTGACCTTTTAAAAAAAATTGTCACGGTCAATGATCGTGACAATTCTGGGCAGAATTGAAAAAAAATCTACAGGGCAGTATGGCCACTGCCCAGCAGTATATTTGTACCTGTTATAGCAACATTATACCTGTTCAAACATCGTATATCCAAATAAAATAGAGATAATGCAAATATACATTCAAAACAATATGCATCACGATATAATCCAAATATAATTCAAATTTAACAACTTAAAAAATTCTCCTCCACTTCATAAACTCCGTATGCATCATCAACTAAATCCTCAAATATACTATGATATACGTCGTCCCCTTCTACATCTATCCCACTTGTTGAAGGTTGTTGTGAAGGGTGTTCGGGGACAAAAGGAACTTTCAATTCACCATGAAAACTCCAAAATCGATAATCATCTTGCATACCCCACATTAACAAATGCAGTTCAACTGTTTTCCACTCAAACACCTTACCATTCTTACACCTAGCACACGGACACGAAAACTCTTCATCATTATGACATCTCTTTGCGTATTTCACAAATTCATTATCACTTCTGCGAAACACATCCCCATTTTATTTGTCTCGCCCATCCACTCTTTGTATTTAGGATATCCCATCACAACTACTACAACTAATCACCTATTAAAGGTAAGACGCGTATATTCCTGGATTAGTATAAACAAAACTTAGATTTATAGTACATTTCATTTAATTATGTCTTATTTATATTCGATTTTTAAATTTCAAATTCAAATTTAATTTATAATAGAAATTCCTATTTCCTCCATCTCCTCTAAAGGGTGAGTGGTCATATCCCATTCAAGACCGCATATTTCTGTAATATACTTAACATCTCATGCACATTGTTACGATTTGAGAAAAATTCAGCAGCATAACCCCATAGTTCTCCAAGTACACGATGTAAATTGGCAAGTGTGAGTGTTATTTCAATTGATCAATTGAAATAACACTCACACTTGTCAATCTAGTATATACCTAGTGAACATTAGGATATGACTGCAGAACTTCCTCCAAAAGTAACAACTTTAAGCCACTAAGAATATTATTATACATAAATTATGCAGTCCCAAAGTGTCCAAACGGGACAATTCGAGATATCTCATTACAAGGGTAATGACTCTTAAACGAGTTTAAGGGCTATTGAATGCGTACGCATAAGAACTAGAAGGCTAGTGTCTATACGCACTATATGTAATTTCAAGTATGTTTCATTTAATTATCATATTATATATATATATATATATATATATATATTGTTCGTGATACAAAGTAATTTTAAAAAAAAGTTGAAAAATGCCACCCCCATATGGACAATAATCCAGTGGTCATGCCACTTTTAAAATTAACGAACCAAACATCGATCCACTATAATCCAGCCGCAATAGCAACAACAAATGTATAACACGTACTCCTTCTAATTCATCTACTTAATTAATTCATTTCATCAATTAAACTAACAATTAAAGTATACAATTATTAATTTACTAATTTACAATGAGGGGCAATCCTACTTGCATATGAAAGGGGCATTAATTATTAATTTACTAAAAAAATTAATAATCAATCAATATTTAATCAATCAATTCCTTTAAAACTACTTTCATATGAGGGGCAATATATAATAAAAAAAATTAACAAGCCCCACCCTCCCGCCCCATTTCCCCCCTCCCCACCACACACACATGCACACGCACACACGCACACACACACACACAACCCCACCCCTGCCCCCTCCTCCCCACCGCCACTGCCCACCACACACACATACACACACACACAGACACATATACACACATGCGCACATATACACGCACACGCATATACACACACACACACACACATGCACACATATACACCCCCAACCCTGTCCCCTCCCCCCACCACACACACACATACATGCACATTTACACATACATATATACACACATGCACATATACACACACATATACAAATTGAAGAGAAATAGAGAGAGAAAATGTACCAAAATCGTAGAGAGAGAGAGAGAACAGTCGCTTAGAGAGAGAAATAGGGAGGGAAACCAAAACGGTGGGAAAAAAGGAGGGGTCGTGTTTAATTAATCTGTGAACATTGTCACGGACATGTCATGGTCAATGATCGTGACAAAAAGCGCCGATTGAAGGGTGACAATTTGACCATTTTGGTGATGTGTTAAATTATCGAACTCACTTGGGATGCTCATCTCTCATCTAATGTGTACGCCTAGCGAATATTCAAATCCCACTAGTTCTATTCCCATACTAACTAGTTCTTCCTGTCTAATAACCCATCATAGTCCGATATCGTTCCCGATTATTTCCCTCGCAATTTATAATAGGTAGAACCAAACCATCTTTAGCATAATAGACACTTTTCGTTTAATCTAATTAAGTGTTCACTACTTAATTCATATAAGATTTTATTATTAATTCTACCTACTTAATTCACACAGTAGATGTCATTCTAGGTATATATATATATGCACTCTATCTTATATATATACAATATTGCATCCCGAGACACAGCTGCGGTGCCTGTATACTCTGCTATCAGCCCAATTGCATTGCTCATTTGCATAAAGGACTAAAGGTTTAGTCTCTCGCGAAGCATCAAAATAAAACATATATATTGGAGGCGAACATAGTTCCAATCCGATGGTCTATGCACATACCTATGCACCTATACGACCGTCATCACTACCATTCTCACAAATAGTCCGTACCAAGGTTCTATGCTCTAGTGGTACAAGTCAATAACCCACCCGAAGGATCCTCAAGGCATGATTGTCCACAACACGTAACCTCTACTCGATAGCAAGCAGTGCATGTATGTTATACACATAATAGTTTATTCAATAAGCATACATACAACTTAATATATATACAATAAGTATTCTCGCAACCGAAGTCCTAGAGTTTATAGATAGTATCATTGTCTCTATTATTCACATTATTGCAACACGTCGACCTATCGTTCTAACATATACCTTTCCTTTAGGACTCTATTACCTCGCTATATCCCCTTGAATAGTCTCTCTCTTAACTCATTACTAACTAGGAATTTAAGTCATTCGATGATAGCATAGGTTAATTACTCTCACTTGGACCAACCTAGAAGGGTTCTAACTTGTCCGGGACAAAAAATAACTATTCAGGAATCTCGTTAGAAGTCCAGGATTCTCGCTCGAACGAGGTCGTTCAAATGAGTTCGTTTGAACGAACTAATCACTTCGAACGAACTCAAAATCTCATTGGAATTCTTATTCGAACGAGGTCGTTCGAACAACCTGGGCAAGTCTTCGAACGAGAATTCCGAGACCAGCTCGTTCTTTCGAAATTCAATTTTTTCTAACTTTTTCTCATCCAAATTCGTTAAAAACTTATTCCAACTCTCAATCAATGACTCCAGGCTATTCCTAATCATAATAGGATACTTTCTAACATGATTTAAATGACAAATCCTTATATAATCGAAGTAAATGTAAACAAATTCATAAATATTTACAAGTCCCTTAATAATAAACCCACAATTAACAACCATTCAAAACTCCCAATTGTATCTCGTGATTTTAATCTAAAATTTCAAGATTTATCATTACAAGAATAGGGTCATTCATCTGCATGCAAAACTATCTTCCAATTTCAAAATCAATTGACTATTCAGTCTCAAATTCATAGTTTCATGGTTATATCATCAACTAAGGTTAACATGAATCATATATGTTCAGAATTTTAGCAAGATAAACACTTGCCTTCTCATGAACTTCTGAATCACTGAATGAATTTTGTATGGGGATAATCCTCTCTTCGCGATCTACGTGTTGGTGTGGTTTCTGGTGGAAGAACTTGAATCCCTTGCCCAAAGCACCTATGGAGTTCTTCTTCTTCCTCTTGGTTCTCTCCCTCTCTCTCACGTAGGTCAAAAACTGTTAGATAACCCAATGCCGATGTTCTTTTTCTTTTTAATTTCCTATTTTCGTCCATATTAATTACCAAAAATCCAAAAAGACCAAAATACCCCTCCGGGGTGTCATTTTGGGCTAAAATGCCCCGAAATCCAAATGAAACACCTGAGTAGTGTTTTCTGACTAATTCGACCCTTCCGGGCACACTGGAGCACTCAAAACGGCGATACGAGTTACTTAAAAATAAATCATCCTTTTTAGTTTAATAGAGTAATACGCATGTCCCAACTAAGTGTATTGCAACTGCCTTATTTTTCACTCCCGCCAAAATAATATTCTCATATTCATATATTACTGTACTTGGTAAGTAATATTCAACATAATTATTGCCGATAAATACTAACTCTCGTCACGCTAGTAATTATTACAATTAAATTTGGATTAATTATAAATAAATTTTTCTCTATCTAAATCAATTAATTCAAATTCCATAATTAAAATGAAGTTCCACAAAAATATGTGGTATTACATACTTCCCCCCTAATAACGGAATTTCATCCCGACATTCGAAAAAAGGATAAATCAAGGTATACCTGGTGGAAACAACTTTGGATACTTTTTCCGCATGTCATCATCACGCTCCCAGATAGACTCCTCTACATTATGATGTTGCCACTGCTTTCATAGTAAACCCTAAATTCACCCCCCCAAATAGCAAACGAGTAATCCTGATCAAAATGTCCCTCAGATGAGGGACCCCTGGTGGTAGGTTGCGAGGAACTCATTTCGGTGCTGGAAATGAAAATCCTCCTGGTACACTTTGGGTGGTAAAGAGGGTTTGGATGGTGTTTATTGTGGTTCTTTTAGTAGCCACCACCATGGAAACAGTGACATAAATGGGTGAAGACCCTATTATAAGGGGAATGAAAGTGTTGGTGATGGAGGTAGAAACGTTTGATGACGATGAAGCCATTAAAATGGGTTGGTAAGAGCTTAAAATGAAGAAAAAAATGTATGGATGTTTTTTTTTGCTAGAATGACAAAAGCTCTCATATTCTCTTAAGAAGATAATGAGAATGACGATAAAAAAAAGTTTTATGTTCAAAAACCTCTTATATGAAAATAGAAAAACGTGGGGAATACTAAAAGGTTAGCATATCTTTTTCCCCAACTGATGAGGTGATAGTTCCCATGTTGACACGTAGCTCCTTGGGACCCTAAAACCTGGAACGGAGGGACAACCTATTTAATGAACCTAGGAGTAATAATGACGAAGTCCTAGGGTCCAATAATTTTTTTTAAAAATCTAATCAATAACATACAAAGCCTTTTGGTTTACCCAACACAAAAGACTTTGCATGAGGGGATAATGTAGAGGGATGTTTTGACTTGCTGACTATATTTGGGCAAGGGACCCCTCCAACCTTTCTGCAATGAGATTTGGGAGATAGACCCCTCCATCCCTCATGTAATGAGATTTGCAGGAGGGAACCCTCCAACTCTTCTGTAAAGAAATTTCAAAGATAGTTTAGGCGAGGGACCCCTCCAGCCCTCCTGCAATGAGATTTGGGCACGGGACCCCTTCAACCCTCCTGCAATAAAATTTGAGCGAGAGATCCCTCTAGGCATCCTACAATGAGATTTGCAGGAGGGACCTCTTTATCCCTCCTGCAGAGAAGCTTCAAAGATAGTTTGGACGGGGGATACCTTTTCACTAAACTAAAACCAGTTGAAATGATATCTGGGCAGGGGAGTCCGTAAATGAGGACCCCTCTGCCAAACCATCTAAAGAAAGTAAAGCCTAGTGAGGAAGCCCACAGTGAAGTACTCCTCTAGAATTTTTTTAAATAGTATTTGTTTTGCAGTAGGAAGATCCAAGAAGTTACCCTTTGAACAGAATAGCCCAGGATGAAGGGATCCAGCATGAATAGCCCCTCATCATGAAACACAAGTTCTTTTATGGAATAAAAGTACTAACATTTACTTTCTTATACAGGTAGCCTAGTTGAGTAGGCAGGGCTCAAATAGGCCAGTTGGGATCTCTTGGGAGTTTTGGCTTAGCGGTTGAGGAATAAGGTTTGTTGAGTAAGCTTAACCGCTTAGTACTTTAGGATTGAGAGAATACTAGTAGAAAGATCATAAGGTTTACTTAATGTCCTCACATATTTCACACCCAGTCATAACTGAAATGAGTAACCAAGAGGTTGCTCACCAGAAATTAACTTTCTTTACAAAAATGATTTTTAGAGAAGGGGGTCCTCAACTCCCCCAAGAGAAATGGTTTTAGAGGTGGTGGTCCTCGAGGCCTCTCCTCTCAAGTTTACAAAGTTTGTACCATAAGTTACCGTTTTAAAATATATTTACCAAATCAAAATTTTTGTCTCCATTAGGAGACATATTTGCCTTTTGACTTTGGCTCACACAAGGTGACACCTGTCAGAGGGGACAGACGGTTGCACACAGGTAGGGACAAATGGTACATTTCAAACCTTGTTCCTCACAAACCCTCTCAATTTTGGCCCCCAAAAGTTCCAACTCATCCCTAGTGCCCAAGTATAAATAGGATCCCTGGGTAAGGTCAAGTAACAATCAGAACTCAAGTCATACTGTTACTCTGTCAAAATCACACCAGAACCTCCTAGTATTCTCTCCCCGCTCTCTCTCTAGTGCAAAGTACCTTGTTCTTTCACTCCTCATTGACAGACATCATTATCACGAGTTTCTCTTGGGAAAAGTTACTATTATTGTTGTGAAGTTATTCTTCTTGTAGGGAGTGAGTTCTAGCTTGAGTTCCATTTTTACTAAAAGGAGAAGGTTTTACCAGAAGCTACTCCAAAAGTTCTTGGGAACCTTGAAGGCAGAGTTCATTGAAGTGGTTCACGCCTCACATGATTCAGCATCTTACTAGACCCTAGTCACACTACCCTCCTACAGGTTCGAATATACATTATTATTCATATCATTTCAAATGGTGAACACTAGGAGGACTAGAACTAAGAGATACCCGAGGGATAATGTGGTAACTTGTTCCTTAGGTTAGGCATGGCAGAGTCATTTTTTATAGGAGTCGAGGAGTTATTTATGATCATTCATGAGGCCATAATGATTGGTGTTGACATAGGGATTCAGAGGACTAGAGACCAAATTGTTGTTTAGGATAAAGTAAGAGAAAATTTCAATAAGGGTAGTCCGCCCACGTTTCCAGAGTGATTTAGCCCAATGGTGGGTGATTAGTGATTGGGAGACATTGAGTGGCACCTTCAAATGGTAGATTTCAAGGTGATAAAAAAGGATAATTTGGCAAAATTAAGCTAATAACTTAATTTTTGTAGTGGTGAAAATAATAACCACACCCGATGATAGGAATCACTTAACTTACGAGGAGTTTGTGTCTAAGTTTAATGAGAAGTATTTACCATATGCTAGTAGGTTTATGAAGAAAATTGACTTTATTACTTTGGACTAGGGTTGACATAACATGGCTGAGTATGAACAACAATTCATTAATCTATCTATTTTTGCAATGGAGGAGGTGGTAACCCAAGAGATGAATTAAAATTATTCTATTTAGGGTGTCTTAAGGAATTTGACATACACCACATATGCTCAGGTGGTGGATGCCGCCTTGACGCTTTAGTAGGTGCGTGTGAACTACCAAAAGAAGTTTGGAAATAATTCGAATAGGGTGGAGCAAGAAGCTTAGAAGGACCCACGGTGACAACAACATGGAAAAAATTTCCGAGTGGGGCATTATAATTAGTAGGGTAATAGTGACCCACAGTTTGATCATGGTCAAGGTTGAGGACTGCAATAGGGGGAACGAGTGTTAGTAAGGAAGTTAGGACATTTTAGAGGTACTTGTTACTCATGTAGAGAGAGAGGACACATGACTACGAGGTGTCCTGGGCTTAAGGTCAACAGGGAAAATAATTTTAGCTCACGCTCTATCGAATGATGTCATATTGCTTCATCTAGGGCCTAGACGCCACTAGTTTGTGGTACGTTCTTTTGGCTTTCATTATGATTTGTATTACCTAATATTGTCGATATATGTGCATAGTGGAATTGGGTGTATGGGAACCTGAGATGTGACATATTATTATAGGCATATGTGAGCCTTACTATTGTTCTTATGTTGATATATTGGTGTGTGCTACACCGGGTTATGATTTTTTTAATGGGCATGAGTGATACTATGGTAATGATATGATTTATATTATTATGATTACGTTTTAGTGAATTTTGAGGACGACATTCTTGTTGTAGGGGGTAGAGTATAATACCCCGTAATTTTAATTAAATAATTAAATGATTAATATTGCTAGTGAATATATAGATCATAATGGTTTTTAATGATATATATTTAACTATGAGTAAAGTTAAATTTACATGATTAATTTTGTGTTAATTATTTGACTAAATAGGACACTTACTTGATTATGTGACATTGTGGGAATTATATTAGGAATTTAGGGGCGAGGAGTTCTTTTCATATGTCATGGTGACCAAGTTAGGATTTGGTAGAGTTTTATTTTCGTGTATTGTAATGTATGGGTTTAAGTTTTGAATTGAAGCAAGAGAGAGGAAGAATGACATCAGGCAAGGGGGATACCTGTGGCCATGGGAGTTCCCTATTGCAATCGCGTCTTAGCGTACCATGACCGCGAGATTAATAGGTGCATCCGCGACTAGGGAAGGGTGTGACCCACTCATGGCCTAGTCATGGGAAGCACTAACTTTGGTTTCCCTTATAATTCTCTACATGAGACTCATTTGTTAACACACTTTTTTCTGAAAACTTAGCCTATAATGCCCTCTAAACACTATCCCTAACCCTGATAAATCCTAAGCTTCCATTAACATTACCTTTCAAGAATTGGATTTGAGAAATTTTAGAAGAGGGTTTTAAAGAAAAGATAAAAGGATAATTGGTGGATCTTTAAAGAGGAATCGGAATTTCAAGACAAATTTCAGAAATAATTAAAGAGAAAAAATATATATTTCTATTGTTTATGTTTTTAAGTAATTTTTCATGTTTTGTTTTTATCCCTATTTTATATACTTTTTAAAAATATTTTTGTCAAGTTTTTATTTTTTTTCTAGGTTTTTTTAGTTTTAAATAAATGTAGATAGTGTTAAAATTATTTTTTATTCTTTTATACTATTTTTCCATTTTAAGTTATTTTTCAACGGCCATTATTTTATTGGGCGCATTGTTAACTTTTGTCACATCATGTCATTCACTAACTACCACATATGATTGATATTAATTAAACTAATGGTGTTAGACCTGAGATTCCAGTTGTTAACATTAACGTATTTTGGGATTTGTCATGCCAAATTGAAATATTTCGAAATGTATGTTGGGTAAGGTATTTTAGTGTGTGAGAAGAAAAGAGTAAGGGTTGAGATTAAAAGTTTCGGGAGATAAATAGTTATGAAAGGAAATCAAAGGCTCAAATTTAGTGCTGGCACCACAAAGGCATTTTTGGTAATAAATATATAAAAAAGATTTATTGGTGCATCAAGTTACGTGCATATGTTCGTGTTGACCAAATTTTATGGGATCCTCTATTCCCCTTTTATGTACGACTCTTCATGTGGTTATAATAGGAGAATTTCTTTTATGCATTTAGCGTATCATTTGTATATGCTCAATATCAATAAAGATATATAAAAATATTATTTTTATAATTGAGGACATATAAAATATGTATCGCATTGCGTCGTGTCTTTATTAATGTTTAGAATGATATATTAATTGCACAATACTTTTTCTCTTATAAGTCCCTTATTTTTCCACTTGTTTTAATTTTGTCCTTATCCTTTTTTTTGTTTCAATTTCATCCTAAACTTTTCATTTTGTCTCAATTTCGTCTCTGTCCCATTTTTTTATTTCAATTTAGTCATCAACCTTTCATTTTGTCTCAATTTAGTCCCTCTGTTAATTATTTTAGATACAATTGACTATTTTACCCCTCTTTATTGAAAAATAATAAAATTGATGTTATAAATATTGAAAAATAAACTATGTTATTATTGTTTGGGGACAAAAAAAAATATTTTTTATTCCTGAATAATAAAAAAAATATTTTTAATTTTTATTTTATCTTAGTTGTTTTTAATTTATAAAAAAAACACTAGAATAACAATTTTAATAGTAAACATAGTTTTTTTTTATTTTTAAAAAAACTCTTTTTTTAATTTTAATTAAAAATATTTAATTAGATTTCTTAGATTCATGATTATTTAGTAACGCTGACGTCAATCCACATCACATAAATTTTTTTATTTATCAATTATATTACTTAGATGGGAGAAAACAATTGATATTTTAAATTCGTGATTGATTAGTTTACTGGCTTGAATTCACATTAATTAAATAATGTAGGTTCGCGTCATCATTTAGTATGAACATGTATACTAATTGGAGGATATTTTTTCTCTTATAATATTACATATATTGATGGAGACAACTGAATCAGCTGTTTTAGTTTGACTCAGATCGCGAAAAGAGCATGCTGGCAATAAGCCAAAAACATTCGTTCTCTTTCTTTACCTTAATTTGAAACCCACTCTCCCCCAAAACATACTCAACCTTCAAATCCATTCACATGTAAACCCAAACCTTCATCTTCTTATCTAACCTGTTGCAATCATTGACAAGAATCCAAGGTATTTCTCTATTTTGGACCACTAGCCCTATTTACTCTCCCAAATCCACGTTGAATTTTACTCACCCATATCCATGTTTGCAGGAACTTCGGACCGCTGATCTTTGCATTTCAACTTGAATTTCTCCAGCTTATATTTTGAGGTTTGAAATTAGTGATTTGAAAAGGTATACCACTCCCTTTTACTTTCTTTTCTATATTAACTATTCATAATTCTAGATCTACTCACGAATTCGACTCATTTTTTGGGATTAACTTACGTCTCGCGTCTATATTTGTTCATTTTGTGAATCCTATGTGTGGATCCCGCCAGGGCCATAAAATGGACTAATACAGATGCGACGACAGTGCGTCACACAAAATGGGTTGGATTTATGCGTCACTGTAGAAGGACTTATAAATTATAGTTTGAATCGGAGTTGTTTTAGGGAGGTAATCGCACTCCATCGATTTTTTAAACACTCCAAATATTTTTTAAAAATTAAAATTACTCTTTATCCTAATATCAAACAACCCAAAGCATGCACAATAGTTTTGTTATAAAGTTGAAAAAAATGAACATTTTTATAAAAATAAAACTGGACGTTTTGGTTTAAAACAAATTATAAAACAGTTTTTTACAAAAATCATTATTTTTTTAAATGGACATTATTTAAAAAATAGTTGGATATAACTTATTTGAAAAATATATTTTTGTTATTTAAAAAAATGACAATTATATTTATTAATGAGTGTTATAAGTTCAACAATTAATCAGGACACAACACGTAACACATCATCTTTACTTTTTTATTGTAACACATCATCTTTACTTGTGTTAAGTATTGCGTCCCTTTTTAAATGGTGCATATTTATATTTGGGGAAAAAAAAGATTTTGTATTGTGTGGTTCTATTTGAGTCATTTATGTTAAGTCAAAAAACAAGATTTTTTGTTGCGTCTCTATAAGGATGTTTTCATGGTAATTATCAAAATGAGATGTGTCGTGTTTTAATTGGATCATGTTCGCATTTCTATGTATTAGATATTCTTAATATACAAATTAAGATTTCGAGTTCGAATACGAGCCAATACAAGTGTGACATATCAGTGTATAACTCCAAATATGTTAATTTTGTTTGTGGCATATAATGACTCAAATAAGAGTTGCAGTAACAAATTTAATGTATATAAGAAGTCACTAACGAAAAAGTTAATTTCCATATAAGAAGTAACATTATTTTGTAAGGATTTTTAATAAAATATTTTATTTTATATGTTGAAAGACATTTTTTCAATAATAAAAGACTGACTTTATTTTTATAAAAATATCTCTTTATAACTTCTTTATAGAACAATATTTTCTGGGGTGATTTGCATTTTGCAGTACGTTTTTTCTCTTTTATTATTGATTGAGTATCATAATTTTCTATTAATCAATGGGGTGTTAAATTAACAAAATTGTTTCAAACAACTCATCTTACTGATTGCTATTTTAAAAAGTAAATGTACATTTATGCTCTTTCCAAATTATTAACATTCTTATCGACTTACACTGATTTAATTTGAGTAAGAATTGTAACCCTGGTTAATTGTTGAACATACAACACTCATTAATAAATATAAGTATTATTTTTATTTAAACAACGAAAATGTTTTTTGTTTTAAAATGAATTATATCCAACTGTTTTTTTTAAATGTTCATTTTAAAAAAATAATGATTTTTAAAAAATCTATTGTACAATTTGTTTTAAAAAAAGTATCAAATATAAAAAAGTTCGTCAAACATTTTTTAATACGCACTTAGTCAAAGTCTTTTATTTTTGTACCCAACAGTTCTTTATTCTCTTATCTTTAAAGGGTCGTGCCAATGGCATGGTAAAATCTTTTTGACATGGTGATGGACTTTTTGGTGCAAAATAAAACGGCTTGGACTAAACGTGTATTAAAAAAAGTTCGAGGGACTATTTGGTATATGCCCCTTAAAAAAAAGCGTCCAATTTTATATAATGAAAAAAATGTCAATTTTTTTCAACTTTATAACAAAACAGTTTTTGTAATTATTTAATTGGAAAAACTGGTGAGAATGTTTGGGGTTTGTTTGATGTTAGGGTAAAGGGTAACTTTGTTTTTAAAAAAATATTTGGAGTGTTTAAAAAATTGATGGAGAGCGATTAGCTGTACCCTTGTTTTATACTAATTACATGATTTGGTTAATATAATTAAGGAAAATTAATATAGAAGCAGCAATAAAAATTTAGAACAAATTTTAATTTAGGAGCAGATATTGTGCTTTGGCAGCATTTACGTTAAGGAGTCAGGAGCTTAGTACTCCAACATATAAATTCTTGCAACTATTTTAACTACAACAAAAGAATTGACGCTCTGTCATTTAATACACACAAAATAAACCACCCAAAGTTTTAAAACTTGTACTAAATGAGAGTAAAATCATTTAGGACATCACTTTTAAATGAATCGCAAGTGCAAAGAATGTGTGAGTAATAGATTTACAGGATGCTCCAAATAAGAAAGCTTCCAAATTGAGGTGGCGTTTGATAAAAATAAATAAAAAATAAAGATCATTCTTGCATGTGGCGTTTATGTAAGACCCCATGAATGGTAATGTGTTGTGAAAACACACGAACATGTTTGATTAATAAAATACTAAAACAATACAAATGACAAAAAATGAAAAAAATGAATGAAATATCTTTCATGATAATCCCTTAACACGACACGATCTGATACGAAAATATAAATTAATGAGTTTATCTTTCTTGTGTTTCGGTCATTAATGGATTAACACGGTCGAATCGTTAACAATAACGGTTCGGATTGAAAATTTACCTATATCCGTTAACACTAACGGATACTATAGGGTTACCCAACCCGTATCCAATGAAAATAACCATTAAACCGGTATCATAGGGTCACCGAACCTGTACCCAATAATAAATAACCATTAAAATTCATAATTCTTAAATTAATCAAGGATAACGGTTACTATAGGGTCACCCAACACGTCACTCGTTTAGACCAAAATTGATTCATAAATATTAGTAGGTGCTAATGGTTTGGGTCGTGTACCGGTTAATATTAACAGAGCGTGTTTGGATATTGTCTTTAGACCCGTTAAGACTAGCCCTGGCGACAGGTCATGTCGATTTGTGTTCGTGTTGATTTTTATCGTGTTTGGGTTTTATTGGGCTCGTGTCTAAACGGGTAACTTTTTTATCGTGTGAAAAAATTATATTCAAACCTGACCCATTATCTTAATGTGGCGTATCATGTTCGCTCGTTATTACTCATTAGGTCATTTTTAATATCATATACCCATTAATTCATTAATATTACTAAATCTTTCATTTATAAATTTTGGTATGATTAAATTAACATTAAACTACATAAGGACTTTATAAATCTGAACAATATATCTTATTTACTTAAATTAATGGGCTTAACGGGTTTTATCGGGTGAAGAGGGTCAACACTAATTCGACCCGTTAATTATCGTGTCTTATCGGGTTAACACTGATATGATCTGAAACTATTAAGGATTCACTCATTAACTTATAACTTCGTGTCGTGCCTCATATTGCCAGGTCTAGTTAACACTAACATGTCGTGTAGGGGTTAAAGTTGTTTTGAAACGAACCCGTTATCACACGACTCGACACGATCCGTTAACAGTTCTAATTATTTCATTCGTAGAAGAAAGAGTAACACAATAATAGTGTGGAAGTTACAACTAATGTGATATGGAAATACAACTAAAAAGAGTTATAAATGAAACCATCCAAAAACATTCGAATACGAGTAACTAATCAAGTTTACATTCAATGACTCTTCAAGAACCCTTTTCATTATATCGGGGTTCAAACTCTAGAATTCAAGAATGAAATTTAAAAATAATAATCTAATGATGAAGTAAATTCTGACATAGAAATATTAGATGATATTAAAACCACTATCATCTAGAAAATCTCTTGCGTTTGAGTTGCTTCATCACAGTGTGTCCATGTAATGAGATCAAATTTGGAGATCCGCTTTCAAAGTGGGTCATGATGATCCTTTCACTTGATTGGTTAAAATATTAAAAATAGTGTTATTTATTATCTTAATGTTTTAATCAATCAGATGAGAGAGTTACCATGACTCAATTTGAAAGTGAGTTTTCAAATTTGATCTCCTATGTACTTGTCGAAGAAACTTTTGTGGCACCTAAAAAATCTAAGAAAAAACAAAAAAGTCATTAACAAAGTGAACATTTAGTTAGACTTTTTAAGTATTTTTACAGTTTAGTATTTTTTAATTAATTTTTTGACTCTAAAACCAAGACAATAATTTTTTAAATACATAGGTCCTTCAAATATTCATTTACCCAATAGTCTCTTATTTTTAAAGGTCCACGTTAACGACCCCCACCACCACCCACCCTATCGGCGCCGAATCTCCGGCAGAGGAAGTGCGGGGAAAAGGGGATGTTTTGTAAAGATTATGAGAGAAAAAATGGTAAATGAGTTTGTGTGTCCTTAAATATTTAAAAATTATTTGAATGTGGCTTAGTGTCTAAAAAATGTTTGTGCGGACTAAATTGTACAAGTGAAGGACTGTTAGAATCGGTTGTCATTTTATGTGGTATATGTAATGTTTGAAAACAAAGGAGGACAAATACTTTTTAAAATACAAGTGGGGAATTGTTGGAATTTGTATATTTCAAAAAGGGTCATTGGATTCCTTTCAACTTGTATCTTTCCACCACCCCCACCATTCCCAATTTTTGTTGAATAAAGATGGAACAATTTTCTCTTTCACACTATGGCCCTTCATCATTTTGTTAACTCCCACTCCACATTTTGTTATATATGATTTAAAATACACCTCCACTTAGGAAGCCTTTATATATTTAAAGGAATAATACGTCATATTATTTGTTATTAATAGAAAGGGGTTGCAATGACAGAAACATAAAATTTTCTCAGACATTGAAAAGAGAGCATTTTATTGCTGAAAAAATAGGCAAACGAACAAAATTAGCTCTCTCTCTCTCTCTCTCTCAAAATTCTTTCTAGAAATCTTTTCTTCGCAAAAATATTTGTTCTCCCAACTTCAACACTTTGATATTTAATAATTAATTCCGAATGGGTGTTAATATGGCATATAACCACATTGTATAGTTATATGAGACATAATTGATTGTGAGCTTATTTTATAGTGGGACGACGTGAATGTATACTATCCGCACATAAAGGGTAGGGTCAATGAAACGTCTTAAAGAGAATGACATAATCCCCGACTCAACTCAAGACTTGTCTATTTCATATTTATAAATAAATGAAGTAATATTGTTTATTTATATTGTGTAGCATATATTTAGACTTGATACCATGTGATTCATACTTGTAATAATCGTATGAGATAATAACTTAATTTCGAGTGGTAGACTAATATGATTTTTTGATTTCTCCATAAATCTCTGTGATGTGATTTTTAATATCTATATCTATATCTATTTATAGATAGATAGATAGATATTAAAAATCACATCAGAGAGATTTATGGAGAAATAAAAAAATCATATTAGTCTACCACTCAAAATTAAGTTTTTATCTCATACGATTATTGCCTAAAACGTTTCGCGGATCTAGGCCCTTTAAGTAGGTTGTATACGAATCGTCACCAGAATTAACTATGTCTCATATAATTATGCACTGTAGTTATATGATACACTAACACATATTCAGAATTAATGGCTCATATCACAACGTTGAAGTTGGGGGAATGAATATTTTTGTAAAGAAAAGATTCCCATAAAAACTTTTGAGAGAGAGAGTTATTTTTCTTTTGTATATCTTTTTCGAGCAATAAAGTGCTATATTTTCACTATCTAAGAAAATTCTATGTTCTTGCCATCGCAATTCCCCTCAAATAAAAAATCAGATGGAGTGTTTTTTTAAAGGTATATAAAGGCTTCCAAAGTGGGGGAGAATTTTTAAACCATCAGATAGCAAAATGTGGGGTGGTGGTTGACAAAATAATGAAGACTCATAATGATAAAGAGAAAATTATTCCATCTCTATTAAATAAAAAGTGAGAAATGTGGGATGTGATGAAAAGATATACATTGAAAGGAATCTACTGACCCTTTTGAAACACATAAATTTCAATAATCATTCACTTGTATTTTAAAAAATATTTATCCTCCTTTGTTTTTAAACTTTACATATATCACATAAAATGACAACCGGCTCTAACAATTCATAGAATTTCAAGTTAGGGAAACAAACATTTCTAGGAGAACTTGGATTATTTATTTGAATTTAATTAGCAATTTTCCATTCTAATTTATTGAAAATATCTTTGACCTTGTAACCCTAAAAATTACAGTTTAGCCCCATACTTCCTAAATATTATATTTTGAGAAGTAGAACAATATTAAAGTCAATTAAGAATCGATCTATAATTTTGTGAGAAATTATAATTTGAACAATAATGAACTTCTTCATGGAAATTTCTTAAATATTCCAATCCTATTTATTAGTTATGAATGTGAAATGTTATTTCACATAAATGTTTGTCAAAAACTGTTATCAACCTTTTTAGACACTTCATTTAGAGCCACTTATGGTTAAGAAATCAAATGAAAATTTGATATTTGTAATCAAATAAATATTTGATATGTGAAATCAAATGAAAAATTGCTATATGGAATCAAATTGAAATTTCATATAAGGATTTGTTGGGTAAATAATAAACATTTGTGCCCTGTACTATGTTTAGTACAAAAAAAAATTGTGCAAATAATTTTTGAAGTCTATATATGAAAATGTAGTTGGTAGTTTTCAACGACATTAAAGTGATTGATGATGGAAGGAAATAATCTGAAATTTTTGGAATGAATTCTGTTGGAATATCATCTTAGTTTTTTTTATGATATATGCACTGAAAGTTTCTGAATTTTGGCATCCATATAGTACGGTGAGATTATGAATCTTTGGCTAATGATTTTTGAAAAATGAGTTGTATATCTTTTATTATGATTTTTACAAATCTCATGCATAGTGATGGAATCTTTGGGCATCTTGTAGTTAAACGAGCTTATCTAAAATATATATTTCCAAGATATCCAAAGCGAGCACTGCTTGGGTGCTCTATATATCACAGGAAGAATGAAAGCAGCAAAAATAGTTATATGGTCACCAAAATTATTAGTTTGTTAAATCACCTCCCCCAAATTTACAAGATTTCTGCTGCTTATGTCGGTTTTTTGTAACAAACGAAACAATATAAGAAATTTAGTAGACATCTGCACAATTTAACTGCAATTTTGGTATCAACAATATGTAACATTCTTTCAAAAACCTCATCTGCACTCATGTAGATTTCAAACTCAATTATAACTCGTAGTAAACAAATACAAAACCAAATTTCATGGTATATAATATGTTAACGAAATAGACATAACAACATATAAACAGTGTTACATAAAAAAGTGAAAAATTAGTTCATCAAAATATTTCTTTCTTGATAAAGTATTAATGCAATTACGTAACAAAGAATAAAAGGTAAATGGTAGATATACTCTCACCCATAAATATATGTATGAAAATCTGAATCAGATATACATACGTGCAGATCCAAAATCATATATAATTACAGAATAAAAAATAGATATATACTTACAGTTCCACAATTAAAATCCATAATATGTTACATGTTTGAAATCCACTTATTACCAAATATAAAACCAAAAGTTGTCGCCACAAACACTTCTGATGCAGAAATTCCCTAAATTCCTGGCCTAAACAACCCAACATCCATTAACCCACATAGAAAAAAAAGTAAAAAGAGATAAGGGTTCGTTTCGTTGTCTGTTTTTGCCTAGTTAAATGCTAAAAAGTTGACAAATATGAAAATTTGTCCATTTTTTGACTCTTTGGTCGCACAATTTGTCGTGACATTATTTGTCAGTGTACAACATCTCTTATGCATAAGCAGTTGGCAAACTTTTCTTATCTATTTAAGTGAGAAATATTTTTCAACAAATTTGCTAACTTCTTAAACGGTTTTAATGTTTAAAAAAATAATTTTAAAACTGTTTTAAATAATTAAAAAAACTGTTATGAATATTTAAAAACTATTTTGTAATGTTTTAAAAACTGTTTTTAATATTATAAAAAATTGTTAAGAAAATATTTTACCAATTTTTTAAAAAACCGTAATATAAAAATAATTTAAAAACCATTTTTAACATTTTTTAACACTGTTTTGAAAATTAAAAACAGTTTTAAAGTTCTAAAAAACAATTCTAAAAACTACTTTAAATAGTTAAAAAAACTGTTATGATTATTTAAAAATTGTTTTGTAATATTTTAAAAACTGTTTTTAATATCATAAAAAAATGTTAAGAAAATGTTTTACAATTATTTTTAAAAATCGTAATATAAAAATATTGTAAAAGCTATTTTTAACATTTTAAAAATTGTTTGGAATATAATATAAAATAGTTTTAAAGTTGTAAAAAACAATTTTAAATAGTTAAAAAAACTGTTGTGAATATTTAAATTTTTTTGTAATATTTTTAAAATTGTTAAGAAAATATTTTACAGATTTTTTTAAAAACCGTAATATAAAAATATTTTAAAAACTGTTTTAACAGTTTTGAATGCAATATAAAAACTGTTTTTAAATAAACTAATTGGAGTGACTTTAATTTCATCTAATGGTTGTTTGATGACGTCGTGTGAAAAAACTAGGTAAAATTTGCTCAGGCAAAATATTGCCATGCCCACTTTTTCCCATTATCAACCAAACGAATCTTAAAAGGTGAGTAGATGAAATCTAAATTACTATTACACACCGGGGCAATGTTTAAACCGATATTGGGGCTATGGAATTTTTTTTCCTTCCGTTTCCTCTGTACAATTAAAATTTTATATTTACACACAATACAAAAACAAAATATGTTTAAACCAAAAATCATAAAACTTAACATTCAGAAGACAACTTAAAAGAACAAAAAATTGATGGGATGATAAAATTGTAGTGTGTATAAGAGACAGAAACCTGTCGCAATTCCTCATCTTTTGAGAGGCCCTTGATTTGAAAACTCCTGAACAAAACTTAAAGAAGCATAACACAAAATGCATACTCAGAACTAAGAAAGAAAAACAAAATCTACAAAAGTTACAGTTAGTTACCTTGACAAATGATGTAGAATTGGAAAAGTTGTAGAGGGTGGGTGAGAAAATATAAGAGAGAGGTAAAATGGGAGAGAGTGAGCATACATGCAGATAAGCTAAGGGTCCTTTGGTTCGGGGTGTAATACGTTTAACTTTGGTGAAAAATAAAATGGTGAAATATTTTTTTACATATTTAAAATTATATTTTTGTTGGGTTAATATTGTGAATAAGCGCACACCCTATAAGAAGTGACTGAGGGAGTAGATGGAAGTAGGTCGTCAGTTTGCGGAGATATTATATAATAAAATATGAGTGTTATTCAATACTCATGGGTTCATAAAATTATGTTTTGGGAGTTAAATGTGAGTTGAGTGCTGGTTAGTTAACTAGGATATCCATAGAAAAGAGGTAAAAAAGTGTTAAAACACTCAAATCACAAAAAACCAACATTTGTAATTAAGAAAATAGGTAGAAAGTGTCAAACATTCGCATATAAAATCTGTCATCATTGAGTTGAACATGTTTACTCTGCTGAGTCCATTAGCGTAAGCAATGCTTCTAAAATCAATACTCCACCACCCAAACTCACAAAAGCATAACGGTAATATGTAAAAAGGAAACATAAGAGAGAAAATAAAGGGATTCTAAGAAAATGATAGGCTAGAAAGAGACATACCATGGAGAGAAACTTGTAAATGCGGAAGTAAATATGCTTGGCAAGGATTCGAATTTGAGAGTGCGCGGTAAATTTTATAAATTTTTTATCATTTTATCCTATACATGTAACTATGTGATAAAACATATAATAATATTAAACCAAGCATTCAATAAAGACAAGGTTTCAGGAAAAAAAAAATCAGGTAAAATCTTTTTTCAGCAATTTAGAAATATTACAAGACAGTTGACTTATAATACTACTTGATGACCGCCACAAATATAACGCGCTAATCCTCGTAAATTTCTAAAGAACAACTATGATCCTCACAAGAATTACAAGACCGCAGTCCGTCCTCTTTAGCCTAGGCCTGTCTTCAGCAGTAATCCCCTTGGGTTTCACAAGTCAGCCATGGAGCTGCCTTCTGCACAAAGATGTATGAAAGAATATAAAACTTTTAAGGGTTTAAACGAACACGCAAGAACAATATTCAAGGATGTTTTTTGTGAATTAAAACAGTGTTCTTACAACACAAAAAGTGAAGAACTTTTGCAAAAGTTATGCGAAAACGAATCTGGCAAAAGTATTAAACTTTCTAATCACGAAACACGTATTTATACAACTTTTGAGGCGGTGTGTCATTGGAACGAGAATGTAATGTCGTTCAAACGAGATGTTGATCTCGTTCGAATGAGATATGATCTCGTTTCTAACGACATTCAAAAAACTTAGACAGTGAGTCCTCGTTTGAATATCGTCTTATCCAGGCTTCTAATGACCTTTTAATGACATTCAATCTCGTTTCTAATGACATGCAATCTTGTTTGAAAGAGATTAAAAATAAAAAATATTTTTCTTTTTGAAAATAAAAAGCTTTGTTTGTTTTTCATAAAAAATAAACATTCCAAAACATAAATTGATTTATACTTTTACAGAATATTGGGAAATCTTCGAACTTGAAGATGCTTAACTTCAGTTCGTCTTGACGGTACCTGACGATTTGTAATGTGATATGTCAAACTAGTCTAAAACTATGCTATGAATAATGTTGAAAAAATTATTTTTACAAATCTTCCTCTTTGGTTATTCCGATACAAAACAAACAAATATAACCAAACACCATATTGAAATAAAACATCTCCCATGATAAATACCATTCCTAACCCCAGAATGGAATGACATAAGCCTATTTGTATTCAAACTTCTACTTCTTCCCTTTTACACAATATATCTTCATCCGTGTATCTTGAATTTTGGTTTTAAGTACCAACACATGTGAGATAAAGAAATATATCTCGTGACGCATCAAGTTTGAAATAAAATAAAACTCATAAATAAACTCTCTCCCACAAGTCAAACTCATTTTTTAATTTGCTCACCCCCTTTGTTTTTATTCGAAATAGACAAAGAAGTATAAACATAAACATGAATTACGAAGAATCACGTAGAAGATAAGATATCATCACAAAAAGATATAAATCAAGCATGTATAATGATAATCTCAAAGGCAAACACAATCGAAAATATCCAATTTTTTCAAAACAAAAAAGATTCATAAGTACAACATACAATACCATATATAATATATGCATAATATATCAATGGAAATCTGGCACACATATATAGGTATAATGACCACAAAACATAACACAAAACCTATAGGCTTTACACACTAGCATAGAATCGATGTGTCTAAACATGTGGGATGCATTGAATGGATGTGAATTATATATAATCCAAACACTCAAATATAGTCAAAGAGTTCTAATTGACAGCAAAACTTTATCAAAATAAGCTTTAGCATCAATTGATAAATAAAGTTGAAGTTAATGAACAAAACAAGCACAATGCACACAAACCTAGAATTTTGATAATTCTACAAATCAATAGCATCATAACAAAAAAGTATAACTTGGATTCATTATGCAAACTCGTTGATCTTCAACAAAACTACCTCAAAAGATAAACATACATAATTTTTCATTCTTTTCTTTTATTTTTCTTTTGAAATGATTTATTTTACAAGATCAATCAAACAAAACTATATTGTCCCATTTTTGGCAAATTTTGCTCTTTTTAATTGTCTTAATTTTTTCTTTGTCTTTTATGATGAGTCAACTTATCTCTCGTAGATTTCATGTGTCACTCATATTTTCAATACTAAACAAAATCTCACGGGAAACAGTTCTTACATGCATAAATCCCCCATAGTCACGTAAATATGTTGATGATAAAATTGATGGGAGAACATCTCACCAAGATCAAATATACAGAGTTGAGTTAATGTCCAAAAAACTCGTGCAAAGTCAAATCCGTAAAGCAAATCAAGTTCAAAACAACTCCATAAACGTAGTAAAGATAAATTTAAGTATCTAAAGTCATAACCGAATGTCCTAACCACGTGGAAATTGTGGAGTAAATTGGATTCAAATACACCAAATGTACAAACCTAAAATACAAAAAATATTAATCTTTTTGTATTTTTCAAAGATTTTATCAAAATAAAATCTTTTTGTATTTTTCAAATATTACTTAACAGAAAAAAATATAATACAAAAGATACGTCATAACACTATCAAACATATATCATGAAGCACAACTAAAGTATGACAAACAAAATCATGCAAGCAATCAACTACAAGATATAGCCAGAGAAGAATCATATGCAAGCATGTGAGAATCAACAAGTCTAACATCTAACTCCTCCAAAAGGAATTTTCTAACCCAAATAGGTGTATACTTAACGTGTCGGGATTTGGGAACTAAGGGAGCACTAGACTTAAACTTCCTAGTGTGACACTCGACCTCATAAAATACTGGGTGATCAGTCCTATATCAAATTAAACAGGAATCTCATCTGGTTCATTCTCAGCATCACTGTTGAAAACTTTTTAAAACTTACTAACCACCTAATATTCAAAAGACATGGTGTCAAATTTTATCTTTTTATTAAACATCACTAACAATAACCGAAAGAATATATACTAAACCATTAATACACTCATTGATTCCAATAATACCAAAAATGAATAATTACAATCTTTGTCGAGAAAACCATCAGATACAAACCAAGTACAAAAATATAACTATAAAAATGACAAAATGGGTACATCGTTTGGCTGGAACAAAACAAACAAGTACGATGATATGCCCAAATGAAATACGGACTGCATCCTACACTAGGAATGAAATGACTGAAGAGGCTAAGTCAAAATCCTACAACATCCACATATGTCGCAGTTGCGTAATCATTGAAATGGAGTAATTTCGACGTCCCTGTGAATGGACATCGAAAAGGTTTTGAAAATATTTAGCAAGTGAATTAAATTACAGTGAATTAAAATGCATGAAGGCTCTTCATATTTAAGCTAGTGTCGCACTCTCTTGAGGACCGACTCACCCCTTAACTAATGTGCACGCCTAATGCTTTTATATGTAACCCACTTAGTCACCTACCACGTAATTAGTTCTCGATGATATCCTTCCTCTCATACTACTCTAGCCTAAGTATGTTTAATATACGATTTATAAGTTATTATCAAATTCACTTAATTAATCATAAATCATTTGGAACCATATAACGTCCTCACAAGTTATACGAAATATCAACACAATTCACATCATGTATTTTACCCGTATATATATATATATATATATATATATATATATATATATATATATATATATATATATTATAACATTCACACGCACATATCGTAAATAGATAATCCATCCTCTCGAATAGGCACTCACCGGATGTTCTTTAAAATTCTATCATCTCGAGGTATACTCATCCACTCAAACGCCTGACACGATTAGCTTCTCGAATCAGTAAAAATAACACAAATGCATTGGAGGTGGCCATAGTTTCCCCCGGAATGAGACCGAATCATACCCAAAACGTCTCATTCTTGATTTCGAACGATATGAACTATGGACTATACTCACCCTGCTCCTCAAGTCAGGGGATTCATTCACATCGCGCAACCTCCCATGATAGCACTAAAGGGGTATGCTTTCCTATAAATATTATTCACAAAAATATATATAAATCACACAATATATATATATATATATATATATATATATATATATATATATAGACACACACACACATACACACACTACACATCACCGCGTATATATATTTAATTAATTCAGGCCACTCGTTCATAATTACCGTAACACAAGCCTAACAGTCCCATGTCTATACACCGACTTGATTTTTAAATAGTTTTCACAATTATCTGTTTATTTATCACTTAAGTTGTACCACCCAACCAAAGTACTCGAACTTGCTCCTTCGGTTCAAAATTTCATACTATAGAACTTATTCCTCAAATTTCACATATTAAGGTTAACACCTTTTTATTATGCATATTCTAAAATTTATCATATAACTCTCTAATAAATTAATTTGGCTAAATCCGTGCCTAAGCCCTCGTAGCACTAGCTCCAAAATTATACCCGAGTCAATATCCCGACTTAAATTCAATTAACCACGCATTCGTAAATTTTATTATCTTGGTGTCACTTAACTAACATACTTAGACTCACTCGCTTGACCTGAAAATAAAATGTCCCGAATTCATTATTCGAAATTCTTCCTAATAAGTTTGCACACTTAATAATATAAGGTTCTTAATTCACTCATATAAAATCTTAATTTCCTCTTTGGATTTACACCTTATTTATTCCATGAATAAGTCTCACAGTTAAGTACACTATGGTAGTCCAACAATCAGAATTATTCAAAAGAGTAAATCCTCTAAGAATTTAGCATCCAGGGCAGAAATTGGGGGGGGGGGGGGGGGGGGAGAAAAGCTGCCAGAAAAAGCACTGTCATTCGAATGACTTGGCCTGTTGTTTGAACGACTATGGCTGTCGTTCGTACCAGAAACTAGGTCGTTCAAACGGCCCTAGTCTCTCTCTCCTCCATCGTCATCCCCAAAATCCAATCTACTATTGCTGACTTGAACCCCCATTTTCTGCTCCGATTTCCCCCATTAATCCTTCAAGATTTTACTCTAAATTCCCCCACTTCATGATCCTCAATCAAAATACAACATCCATACATATTTGGGGTTAATAGTTCACATTTTTAAATCCTCTACAGATCTTAGATGAAAATTCATAGAAATCCCCAAATTTCATTATTGAACTAACCTTATCATCTTATTCATTTCACACCCACTATGATATGAATAGGAAAAATGCAATTAATTTGAAAGCAAGTTTAACCACTTGCCTTAGGGTTCATAGAGTCTGATTCTTTTGATGTAGATGATGATTTGATGATGAATCCACATACTAGTTCTTGATATATGCTTCCATAGCTTCTCCCTCTTGCACCCACTCTCTCTTTATATATAAGAATTTTTCTAAAATGTGTTAAGGATGTCACACCCTCTCACTCTTAGGGTTTAATAACTCAATACCGTTAATACTATAAGACAGTCGACTTATAATACTACTTGATAACCGCCAGAAATATAACGAGCTAATCGTCGTAAATTTCTGATGAACAACTATGATCCTCACAAGAATCACAAGACCGTAATCCTTCCTGTTCAGCCTCAGCTTTTGTCTTTAGTAGTGATCCTCTTGGGTTTCACAAGTCAGCAATGGAGATGCCTTCTCCACAAAGGTGTATGAAAAAATACAAAATTCTTTAGGGTTTAAATGAATTCACTGATATTTCTTGTGAATAAAAACAATGCTTTTGCAACACAAAAAGTGAAGAACTTTCACAAAAGTTTTCAGAATCGAATCTGGCAAAACTCTTAAAAATTCTGATCATGAAACAGGTATTTATATAAATTTTGAGGTGTTGCATCATTCGAACAAGAATGTAATGTCGTTCAAACGAGATGTTGATCTCATTTCTAATAACAACTAAAAAACTTAGACAGTGAGCCCTCGTTTGAACCTCGCTTGATCCAGGCTTGTAACGACATTCAATCTTGTTTCTAATAACATGAAATCTCCCTTGAATGAGATTAAAAATCAAAAGTATTTTTTCTTTTTGAAAATAAAAGGCACTGTTCATTTTTGATAAAAAATAAACATCCCAAAACATAATTTCGTAAATTAATTTAAACTCTAAATTGCTTTATACCATTACGAGATGTCGAAAAGTCTTCAAACCTAGATATGCTTGAGTTCGATTCGTCTTGACGATGCATGACGATTTGTAGCGGGATATGCCAAACTAGTCTAAAAGTATGCTGTGAACAATGTTGGAAAAATTGTTCTTACAAAGCGTTAGACGATCTAGATTCGACAATATGAAAAGTGTAAGTGACGTTCCATATGTTCTCTTATCTAGTTTGCTTAAAAAATTGACAATAGTTAATAAGAATTCATAAAAAATAAAAAATAGAGAACAAAAAGGACGTGTGACAGATATTATTGATGGTGGTTAGTTCAAAAGGAGAGTGCAAAGGAATCTTTAGTACCGAAAAATGAAAAATGGTTACTATACGAAAAAGAGTGATCATCATTTTCTTAAGCCTTATACTCTGATATAATGTGTATGTCCTTTTCTTATGCCTTGTGCTATGATCATTATAATTTCAATATTAGATATAAATCATTTATATCTCAACACTAAGGACTTGTGAGAGATATTCTTGATGGTGGTGAGTTCATAAGGAGAGCGCAAAGGAAGCTTTCGTACTGGAAACGCAAAATGGTTACTATTCCAATGAGAGTGATCATCATTTTCTTGAGCCTTGTGCTCTGATATCGTGCATATGTCCTTTTCTTAAGCCTTGTGCTATGATAATGTATAAATAGGCCAATGATTATCTCAAACTTAAATCATTTAGGACTTAGATATAAAATCTCAACATTAAATATGAACCATTAAAGAAGGGAGACCCAAACCCCTTCCTTCTTTATTATATAGATATAGACATTGTGATACACAGTCCTGAGTGAAGATTAATGCCCCCATTGATATTTCGAGTTACTTTTCAAAAAAATTAAGGGGCTGAAGTATTAGTTTTCAAAATATAAAGTGGGTTAAAATAATTTTTTAACACCCGAAATAAAAAATCAATCATTATACATATTTTATCGTTTATGCTTAATAAACACCCTAATTATTTATTATCCTCATTAAGTCCAAAAAACAGAAAAATAACCAAGATTCTTGAACTAAAATTTTTGAGAAACCAAAAAATAATATTAAAAAATTCACGCGGACTCTCGCCAACGAACATCCCTAGACTTAAATCCATAATATAGACATAGTAATGATAGTAAATGTTTGGTAATTAGGTAGGGAGAAAAGGAAGATGGTTTGCAATTTTTTAGGTGTAAAGAATATTTAGAAGAGAGGGCTCTAATGAAGTTCAAAGATACTTCATTTACCACTGTACAAAATACCCCATAAAGACTTGAATTACTATGATATAACAAATGGAAAACATATAAAATTGAAGAAACAAGCAATATTTAGCGTCGACATAAACTTTTACCATCATGGTTTGCTAGGCCAAAAATAATTCACATCAATAGTTCAATAAAATCCAATAAAACATAAAAAAAATGTATTCAATATTCAAGGCCATAATATACAAAAAGATATCACTTTATTAACTTATCACTCTTTTATGTAATATAAAAAATAAATAAAAAAATACATTGCTTTGCATAAATAGTTATAGGACATAATAATGATGAAAAGTATTTATTCCAAAGACAAACACAAATCGACACCATATGAGATCATATACTGTGTTAATGATACATTTCCATTCTCAAAGCCCTTTTTCTAAAATCAAAACTCCGATTATTAAATTCAAAATGCTAATATCTGGAATCTTAAATCTCAAAAGCCCTACCCTTAATATAAAAGGAAAACAACATTGTAAATCGCAAAGGCGTCGCTAGAGGACGAGAATGATAGTTTTTCCCTTTTAAAAGAAGCATGGGGCATTTGGCCTCCAACTATTTTTTCCCAGGAAAAGAGAAGTTTTTTTCAGAACAAACTTATTTTACAAGTAATGTCCTTAACTGCGAGTCTAACTCGAGTATAATCGTTCCCATCGTTGTTATATACTAGGTCCAAAAAAGGCGGGATTTGAGAGTAGGAACAAGAAAAGAATCCACTCGACACAGCGGCCGCAGCTCGGACATTAGCACACATATTTGAACACGTGGCGGTAATGTTGGTCTCCAACATTATCGCCGTGTGTCCATGCCAAGTGCGAAAAGCCAATTTTATAATTTTTTTTGATAAGAGCTCCTTTTGAATAACATGTTTTATTGGGGTCAAATGCAATATTTGTGTTTATGTTCGCATGGGATGTATTTTGGGTTAATTCATGGTGGGTAACTACTATATTTCAGGTGGAAAAAATGCTTGATTAGTTGCCTAATTTGAGATTAGATTTTATGGTGGGATTTTTAAAGTTGTAAGAAATAATGATCTTCATATGTCCTCGTCAAAAAGGGAGGTTGTGGTGGTTATAGTTTCATAAAAATATAAAAAATGGAAAATAACACTATCCTATACAAGTATGATTATTATGTTTTGAATTATAGTCCTCGTGGGTTAAAAAGTAACCAAAACCAAAAGTATATTATGGGTTAAAAACTCTAAATGGTTCACTAAGAAATAAAAGAGAAGTTGTTGTTTTTGAATCACATAACTCTTTTTATAAAAAGAATCAGTTAACAAACAGAGTCATGATGACAATTTAAAATAACGAATAAAAAGGGTGTTTAAAATCTTGTCGGATACGTTATCACGGAAGTCGAACAAATAAATAAAAAAATAATATTAACACTACACCAAAAATGCTAATCTGACATGCTTAGGCAAGGAGAATCTGGCACGGTTTAAAACCATACCAGATTCTGGCGCGGTTTATTCATAATCTGGCACGGTTTAAAATAGTGCCAAAATATAACACAGTTTTAAACCGTGCTAAATATGGGTATGTTTAATTAAAAAAATAAACCCCCAATTTTTAGTCGGGACCAAACTCATTCTCACTTAAGTCTCTCTCTCCTTAACCTCAATCTAACCTAAGTCTCTCTCTCCCCGATCCATCATCCTCCACACCTCCATCCACAAAACCACGGAGCCTCCATCATCACCGTGGCGCAGGTGGAATGGGTCACCGAAATCGGGTTCTCTCCGACGGAGGAAGGGTCACAGTCACCACGTGGCACAGGCTGGGTCGTTGATATCGAGATCGGATACGTTGTCGCTGTTGAGAGAAGGGTCGAATCCGAGCGAGTCGATGGAGGGTGGAGATTCGAAGGTGGACAGGTGAGGCCATTGTGTTTCTACTAGTTCTTCTTGCCAAAGGTCCGATCTAAGGTTGTTTCTTGCCAAAGGTGCACGTTACCAATACCGACCTTTTCCCACATATCAGTATCAAAGATACCCCCATTCTCTCTCTCTCTCTCTAAAATGGGAATGGATTATTTATTTTTATTCTTAGGTAATTTTTGCTTTTCTCTTATTACTAAAAAATCATTATTTGTTTTAGCTTAGGTGTTGTGGTCATCATTGAAGATTGTGGTAATTTTAGTGTAGATAAAATTGGTCTTGTTGTGATTTGTGCCCATTTTAGTTAATTTATAAATTTGTTTTTTCATACACAAACAGTATTTGTATTGTGAATTGTAATATTTATGAAAATAAGAGCTTCTTCATATTTAGTTTTCTCTCTTTGTATCACCCCTTGCGTTATATAAAATTCAAGGAGCTATACCTTGGTGTGTGTGCTGGGAATTGGGGAAAGAGCCATGTGTGTGTGAACGAGTCTTTATTCTAATTGGATGAGATGAGAATTTTGTTTAATTTATGAGTATCATATCATGATCTGTGCATTATTGAAAATAAGACTAGCAGATTGTGAGCACATGTTCTCACGTGGATTGTTGTTTTCTTGATATACAATTTGAAAGGAAGAACTTTAAAGAAAAAAGAATGTGGTTGTGTGGCTCCTTTTGGGTTGTTCATGTTTAATTATATTCATTCTTATCAAATTTAAGCATATAATGACATCTACAATATTGAGAATGAGTTTATCACATATTGAGGACATCTTACTGCAATCAGTTATAATTTTTTGTGAAGGAGGAATCATAATTAAGGTTTATTATTACAGGTATATTGTAGCTATACACAACAGCCTCGGGGGGGGGGGGGGGGGGAGGGGGGGGCAAAATCTTCAAAACTCAATTCACAAGGCTTACGTAAGGACAAATTTCCAATCGAGTCATTTGTTATATTGGCTATATTCCGTTGGACAAAACATTTTTGGGTCATACTGCATCAAGCTACATTCATCGCAAAGATTCAAGCATCGCATCCAAAGTTCATGCGCTATCAATATTCATGCCAGGCTATCTATCCCACAAAGGTATATGACCAAAATACAATTTAATGTGTTGGAGTATTTTGACTAATCAAGAATTTTTCATATAAGAAAATGTTCGTAAATAAGCAAAAATAATATTGAAAAATCCTTGAAATAATTTTGAACAATTTTGGGCAAAATTTATAATCTCGTTCGAAGTTTAATCCAGGTCGTTCGAACGACCTGGATCTAACGACCTTAGCCAGCCTATACTGGTGCCTCGTTAGAGGTTCGTTAGAAAGGTCGTTTGAACGACCTCGTTCGAACGAGGTTTCTAACGACCTCTATCATCCTATACTGGCACGCCGTTAGATATCTCGTTCGAACGAGAAGTCGTTCGAACGAACTCGTTCGAACAAGTTTTGCCAGATTTGATTTTTTAAACTTATTTTTTATGCAGTTTTTTCCCATAACTGTTTTTGCCCACTACTTGGTCAGTTATTTTCATATGGACGAAAATCAGTTTTATATGTTAAGGAAGTTCATTTTTCATTTGAGAACCTTTTCCACAACTTCCCTCTTTTTGATAAAAAATCAACTCCAACATTTTTATCATCTTTTCAAACAAAACCCCTCCATTCAAATTCACATTCAACAAGAAAGTTTGCGGTGGATCTCTGCATTCAAGCTTTGAGGAGACGGTGGTTTTGGGCTTCGGTGGATACCGCAACACGAGGAGTGTTGAGCAACGCGTTGGATCTTCGCGGACTACAACTTCAGAGGTCGAGGACGGCATAAGCGAGTCATGAGTGAGTCAATGTCTGTAAGTCTTTTGAGTCTCTTGTAAAACCTATTATTGTAGTGGATTTTGTCTAGGCCCAGCCGTCCGAGGTTTTTCCCATTTGGGTTTTCCTCGTACATCGGCGTGTTGTGGTTGGGATTTTCGCATTTCATTTTATTAAATCACCTAGATGCATGCTTAGGATAAAATGAATATAATTGGAATTTGTTCTTGCAAACTTGTGAAACTGCATTTAAACCGAGATTGGAAAATACCGCTTTATATCTTATATTAAAATTGGATTGCGTGTGTGTGTATTCTACGAATTAAACTAAGATCATATAACCCTGCAACTTCAAATTGGTATCAGAGCTTGTTTCTAAAAGTTATTTAGATGAATCCTGGAGGTTATATGGATAGTTTTTCGTCGAATAGACTACCGTTGTTTGATGGAACAAATTATACCTATTGGAAAGCACGTATGAAATCCGCTCTTAAACCTATTGATGAACGTGTTTGGGTCACTGTTGAAAGAGGATGGCCTCCTCCTACTATGGTTGTTAATGATGAACATATTTTGACTCCTGTTGAACAATGGAGTGAGGAAGATTTAAAATGGTGTAACTTTAACTCTAAAGGATTAAATGCCTTATTTGGTGTCGTGTCTCCCGATGAATTTCGTCGGATAATGACGTGTGAAACGTCAAAGGAAGCTTGGAACATTCTCCAAGTTACTCATGAGGGAACTAGTGTTGTTAAAGCATCAAAACTTCAAAATTTAACTACACAATTTGAAACTATCACCATGAAAGAAACTGAAACCTTTGATGAGTTTTATGCCCGTTTATCTGACATAGTTAACTCTTGCTTTAAATTAGGTGAAAAAATACCTGAAAATCGAGTTGTTAAGAAAATACTTAGATGTCTTCCTAAGTGATTCATTCCTAAAGTCACTGTTCTTAATTCTTTAGGAAACCTAAATACTTTAAAACTTGAAGAACTTGTTGGTGATTTGCAAACATATGAACTAGATATGTTTCCTAAAGATAACAAAGGGAAAGATAAAGGAGTTGCTTTAAAAGTTAAGAAAGTTGATGTGTCTGATTCTGATGAGTCTGACTCTGACTCTGATGATATAGCCTTATTTGCTAAAAAATTTCTCAAGTTTAAAAAACAAAACTCTAAATTTGAAAAACCTAAATATGAGAATAAAAACAAAGGAGGAAATAAAAAATTCACTAATCAGGATTCAAAAAGGATCAATAAAGACAACTTTAAGAAAGACGATTCAGAGAGATGCTTTGAATGTGAGGGACGTGGTCATAGAGCTTTCGAGTGCCCCACAAAACTTAAAAGACAAGGCAAAGAAAAAGCCGTTTACAATGCTACTCTAAGTGACAGTGATAATGAGTCTGAAGACTCTAATGACTCTAACCCGTCTAGAAATAACTTCTCTGCCTTTATGGAGAGCCTTGCTAGTAATTCGTGTGAGTCATACCTTAATGTTGACAATTCTGAACAAAATCTAGAGGTTGTTTCTACTCATTCTACCAGTAGTGATGAAAAAGAGAGTGATAGTGATATAGATGAGAGTGAACTACAAACTGCTTATTCCGAACTCTACAATGAATCTCTTTGCATTCAAAAAGTCAACAAAAGATTAACCTTGAAAGTCTTAACTTTAGAAAAAGAGTTGAAAGGCCTGAAGGAGAAGGAGGCTTTAGTTAGTCAACTCGAGGCAATTAAAATATCTCTTTCTGAAAAGCTTATCATGATTGGTAAAGAAAAATGTGACTTGATTGTCTCCTTAGAAAGTGTTAACAAAGATCTTAATGAGTCTCTAGAAATTAGAACATCTCTAGAAGCTAAAATAGCCCAACTTGAAAAAGATCTCGAGTCCTCTCGTGAAGTTAAAGTCACACTCGAGGACAATTCAGGAAGAATGGGAAAACTATTTCTAGGTCTTGTTTTAGGATATAAGGAGAAAGGGTATCAAGAGAGAAAGGGTATAGGATATGAAGAGGGAAATTCTTCAAAAGTCAAATCTGAACCTGTTGCTAAGTTTGTTACAAAATCTAAAGTCCCTAAAGTAAATCCCACTAAGCAACCTTTAAAAGTCGGCCCAAAGCAACCCTATGTATGCTCATATTGTCACAAACGGGGTCATCTTAAAGATTTTTGCTACAAACTTGGAAAGAACCCTCAATTCACAAATTCAAAACAATCCTATAGCTCCTTAGCTAATCTTAAGAGTCAAGTCGAGTATCTAGTCAATACTTCTAAAAATCTAATGGAAGAGTTTCTTAGGTTTTCTAAAGTTCAAGGAAATAATTCTAATTATATGACTAGAGCCAATCAAGGAAAGAAAACTACTCAAGCTTGGGTTAAGAAAACTCAAACCAAGAAAGCTTTTGTCGCTCACGTTGCACTAAAGGCACAAAATACCTCTCAATGGTACTTTGATAGTGGTTGTTCTAGACATATGACTGGCGATAAATCTCTATTTACCACTCTCGAAAACCATAAAGATGGTAAAGTAACTTTTGGGGATGGTAGCAAGTCGCAAATCATTGGTAGAGGTTCTATTGAAATCTCAGGATTCCCTAAACTCGAAAATGTCCTTTATGTTGATGGTCTAAAGGCTAATTTGATAAGTATTAGCCAACTATGTGATGATAATCTTGATATGAAATTTAGTCAATCGGAGTGCATCGTTTATGATCAGTCAGGTGAATCGATTTTACATGGTGTTAGAACAAGTGACAATTGCTATGGAATCATTCCAAAATCTTCTTTAGTCTGCAATAATGTAAAAACCTCTTCTAACGATCTTTGGCATCAAAGATTAGGTCATGTTAACTTTAGAGATCTTGACAGACTTGTGAGAAAAGATCTTGTTCGGGGCTTACCGCCATTAGGAAAGCCAACGTTCACCATTTGTGGACCGTGTCAATTTGGTAAACAAATTAAAAGTCCTCATAAAAAGTTAAACTCGATAACAACATCTCGTGTCTTAGAATTGATACACATGGACCTTATGGGTCGAACTCGTACCGAGAGCATAGGAGGAAAAAGATACATCTTGGTTATGGTGGATGATTTCTCTAGATACTCTATTGTAGGCTTTTTAAGAGAAAAATCTGAAACAATTGACTTTCTTACTGTTAAATGTAGAGCTCTCCAAAATCTTCACGGTGTTACCATAAAGCGCTTTAGGAGTGATAATGGAACCGAATTCAAGGAATCCGGTGTAAATGCCTTCTGTGATGAAATAGGAATAAAACATGAATTCTCGGGCGTTCGAACACCTCAACAAAATGGTATAGTTGAACGAAAAAATCGAACGATCCAAGAAATGGCAAGATCTATGCTCCTTGGAAGAAATGTGCCCCGTAGGTTTTGGGCCGAAGCGGTTAACATTGCATGTCACACAGTAAATAGAGTTTATTTGCGTCCTAACACTAACAAAACTCCATATGAATTGTGGACGGGTAAGAAACAAAATTTGTCCTATTTTAGAGTGTTTGGAAGTCCATGCTATATTCTTAGAGATAGAGAACTTCTAGGGAAATTTGACTCGAGGAGTGATGAGGGTATTTTCCTAGGATATTCTCAAAATAGTAGAGCATTTAGAGTTTTCAACTTAAGTAACTCTAAAGTAATGGAATCCATAAATGTTGTCATAAAAGATGATGCTCCAGCCACACAAATTAATAATGAGGAAGATTTGTCATGTGAGTGTGATGTTGTGTCAAATGTTGAAAGTATTGATTCTCTAAATGATTTGGTTGTCCCAACTACCGAGAAAAAGGAAGTTACTCCTTGGGTACGTAAAAATCATGACACTTCACAAATTATAGGAGATCCCGAGGTAGGTGTGAAGACTAGGGCGCAATTAGAAAATGAAGTTACCTATCTATGCTATACTTCTACTATTGAACCCAAAACTATAAAGAAGCATTAAAAGATGAACATTGGATTAATGCTATGCAAGAGGAACTGTTCCAATTTAAGAAAAATGATGTTTGGGAATTAGTCCCTAGGCCTTCTAATACCAATGTCATTGGCACTAAATGGATTTTTAAAAATAAAATGGATGAAAATGGTGTCATTGTTCGAAATAAAGCTAGATTAGTTGCTCAAGGATATACCCAAATAGAAGGTGTTGACTTTGAAGAAACTTTTGCTCCTGTTGCTAGGTTAGAATCGGTTCGTCTTTTACTCGCCATAGCATGTCACCTTCAATTTAAATTATATCAAATGGATGTCAAAAGTGCCTTTTTAAATGGTATTATTCAAGAAGAAGTATACGTTGAACAACCAAAAGGGTTTGGGGACCCAAAACATCCTACTCATGTCTTCTTTCTAAAGAAAGCTTTATACGGCTTAAAACAAGCTCCCCGTGCTTGGTATGAAAGACTCACCTCTTATCTCCTTTCTCGTGGATTTTTGCGAGGGGGAGTAGATATGACACTTTTCGTTTGGCATGATGAAAAAGGTATCCTTGTTGCTCAAGTTTATGCCGACGACATAGTGTTTGGGTCTACGTGTGATAAACATACTCAAATTTTTTCAAAAGAAATGCATAATGAATTTGAGATGAGTATGGTAGGTGAACTTACTTTCTTTCTAGGTCTTCAATTTCGTCAACTCAAAAGTGGGATATTTTTATCCCAAACTAAGTATGCTAAAGACCTCATTAAGAAATTTAAACTCGAATCCGCTAAACATGCTCGTACTCCTATGAGCTCCTCTATTAAACTTAGTAAAGATACCGACGGAAAGGATGTAGAGCATACACTTTTTAGAAGTATGATAGGTAGTTTACTTTACCTCACTGCGAGTCGTCCATATATTTCATTTAGCATAGGAGTTTGTGCTCGTTATCAAGCCGCACCAAAAGAGTCTCATTTACTTGCTATTAAACGTATCATCAAATATGTTAGTGGCACCCTGTCTTTTCGCATTTGGTACTCTTTTGACACCAATGATTGTCTATCGGCATATTCAGAAGCCGATTGGGCAGGAGATGTTGATGGGTGTAAAAGTACATCTGGCGGTTGTTTCTATTTTGGAACTGCACTTGTCTCATGGATGAGCAAGAAACAAAATTCTATTTCCTTGTCCACGGCGGAGGCCGAATACATTGCCGCCGGGAGTTGTTGCACTCAACTCATTTGGATGAAACAAATGTTTGAAGATTACGGTATTTCCCAAGGCACTATGACCATATATTGTGATAATACTAGTGCAATTCATATTTCCCGTAATCCCGTTCAACATTCTAAAACCAAGCATATTAAGATCCGTGAACATTTCATTCGTGACTTGGTTGAAGAGAAAATTGTTTCTCTAAGCTTCGTTCCTACCGATCAACAATTGGCCGATATCTTTACTAAACCTCTAGATGCCCTTAGGTTTGAAAACCTTAGGAAATCAATTGGGGTTTGCTCCATTGACTGAGATCGAAGCCGTTTATCTAGTTTGGGTTGCTATTCTTATATTTTTATGCCTATGAACTAGATTTCCTTTGTATATATTTTATTCAAAATCTCAAAAATATTTTTTTTCTTTATTTTCAAGGAAAAAGGGAATGGTTAGAAAAGTTATCAAAATTTTTGGCCATATGGCTTTGTGGTCGATGTATTCAAATCCCTATCTTTTTCCATGTTCACGTGGCTTTCAATGAATAGTTAATCCATACATTGTTTATCTTGTGCACAATAATGCTCTTTTATGATATATAATTTTGTGATTTCCTCACATCTTTACCTTTTGCACACACCGTACATGGAATATTACGAATATCTTGTTCACATTGTTCTTGCAAAGTGAGATTTGGTGTTGTCTTCTCAATCCTGTCACATTCCTTATAAGCAATCGAAATTGTGCATGATCATCCGTTGCCCGGATTGAAACAAAATGATTATATTCTTCCGGTTGGTTTCCATTTCAAGCAATGGAATCGGGCTGCGAAAAACATCAAAGTTTTTGCGTGAAAAGCCACCATTTGCATTCTCAGTTGTGTGGCTAAAATAGAAGCATTGAAAATGATATATATGCTGCCAAGGCCAAAATAATAGGCTTGATTGAGTCTTAAAAAATATACGTCTCAATCTATTGTTATTCATGGGCGATATAAGTTGAAGATCAACGGGCATGCACATTTCATCAATTTATTGCTTTCTCCTTGTGACTTTATTGGCGAGAGAATCATCTATTTTGTATGCTTGTTACATTCGTGGTTAAGTATTCTACAATATTTCATTTTTGACACAAGGCTAATCTGAGTGAATATCGCACGTATATATGGTTTGGCATTACGCACTTGTACAATGTTGTGGCTAAAAACTTTCACTTGTATTGTTCACACCCCTACATTCCCGCTCCCACTATTTGGATATGTTGCCTCGAGCTAGGATTTATAAAATCCCATTTTGGCATTATTCTGGCCATCCCAATTCCTGATATTATGGTATTTTTCACTATATTTTCAGATATTTTTATTTAAAATTTTTAATTTTCGTTAGAAATTCTCGTTCGAACGAGATTTCTAACGACATCCATGAACCCCAATCTGTCTCGTCATTCGAAATATCGTTCGAACGAGACAGTTCGTTCGAACCAACTTCTAATGAGTTATCTCACGAGTCGAATCTGTCTCGTCGTTCGAAATATCGTTCGAACGACAAAGTTCGTTCCAACCAACTTCGAACGAGATATCTCACGAATCAAAACTGTCTCGTCGTTCGAACCCCTCGTTCGAACAACATCACTCGTTCGAACGACCTGCAGTTAAAACGGTCAGCTACTCTTCCCAAAATCTTGCCACCTCTCCCATTTTCTTCACTCCACGATTTCCCATACCCCCATTTCCCCTCTTTCCCAGATTTCACTTAACCCTCTCTTCCACTTTCCCCTCTCCCTTTCTCTCTCTCTCTCCCACGATTTTTCCCTCTTCCCACTCTCTTTCTCTTATTTCATTCTTCCTCCAACCTTCTCCTATTCCCTCATCCACGATTTGTGCTGCAACTCCATCTTCCATCCAAGGTAATTTTTTTCCTTTTCCTCTCTTTCGATATCTCTATATTTATATATATATATATATATAGTTATCATATATACTATATATATACTCTATATCTCAGGGATATCTAGATATCACACACATTACTACATATATACTCTATATCTCAGGGATATCTAGATATCACACACATTTCGTCTATATATATCGATATCTCTATATATATATATATATCTACATATATATATATATCTACATATATATATATATATATATATATATATTTGTTTATATATATCTGCTGTTGGGAATATTTTCCAAAATCATTTTTCAACCTTTTTTTCCAGCATTTCTATATATGCATGTGTGTATATCCCTAATTTTTTTGGGGCTAACTTCTTTTGTGTATTTATATGTTGCCCCTGATTAAAATATCTTCCATGAACATTTTTTTTACAAAAAATTCAGTTACTATTCATGGACTATATTTTAATCAATTTTTATTTTCCTTTCATTTTTTATTTTTTATTTCTTATTTCTAGCGGAGAATGGGAATTATGCTGATTGGTTATTGATTTCTTGGTGTTATTGGTGGATTGGTTGGACTATGTTCGGGTAGGTTCTACGCTTTATCATTTTTCATGGCCCGTAACCGTCGCCAACGGCGCATAAGCGATTCCCCCGAGGAACGCACCTCGTCCTCTGATGAGGAATCCCCTGCCATTCCCGACCTTAAACTGCGTTGGCGGTCCCTTGCCAAACATACCCTATATCACACTCAAGAGTTCGCTACCCGTTCCATTGTTCGGGAGAAAGTTATTAATCTCCACTCTCTCCACGGCACAACTATGTATTCGTGGATTTCAGATTTAGGGTGGGACCCGCTCTTCTCCCTCACGGATGTCGTTTTTCCCGACCTTGTTCGGGAATTTTATTTTGGCCTGAACAACAGGGATACTCACCTTTACTCTCGGGTGCGTGGTCGAGAGATTATAGTCTCTGCCGACACGATCGCTCAACTCCTTCCCCTCCCTCGGGTCACTAATCCCTCATTCCCTTGGACATCCGATACATGTCCCGATCCCACTCTTGTCTTTAACACTGTTTTCAGGTTCCTCCCGTCCGACACTATTACTATCTTCCATAAACACTTACACCCCGACTTTATTGTCCTTAATTGGATCGTCTGTGATTGTCTTCTCCCTCGTGCCAACACCACTCAAATCACTAAACAGCACGTGGACCTTATGTTTGCTATAAGCATTCGAGCTCACATTGACCTCCCCTCCTATCTTTTTAGTGTTATTAGGTCTGTTAGGATCCTTTCGTCCAGCCCCACTCGACAAGCCCTCCCGTTTGCTGCGATTATCACTCGTTTTTGTCTTAACGCCGGTTGCCCCCGTGTCTCCACCGATATCCCCACCACTAAATACCAAACCGTAGACATGACCTCCATTAGCCGCTCTCGTGGTCATTTGCCACCCGATACTCCACCCCTCACCCCCTCCACCTCTTCCCACTCCGCCGCTTCCTCTCACCCTGCCCCTAGTCGTCCCACCCCCTCCCGCTCTATCCATCGCCCCTCACCTTCCCATATTTCCGCACCCGTCGCGTCGGAGGATTTTATGTTTGTCCGTTCACAGGTTGAACAATTTCAGGAGGATCGTCGTCAGGACCGGGCACTTATGCAGGAGCTTATACTGTCTATGCAGCAGGAGCGCGAGGCCCAAGCCCGTCGAGATGCCGCTCGGGACGAAGCCCAAGCCCGTCGAGATGAAGCCCAGGCTCGTCGAGACTCTCTCCTTTTAGAGCATCTTGATGCCATCCACCGTTTGGAGATGCGCCGCGGGGCAGGTTCTTCCGGTACCAGCTCTCTTCCCGATGACACTCCACCTGCTGATCCTGCCTCTTGATGTGCTTGGCTCATTTCATATTTATTTTTATTTGTGAGGCTGAGTGATTTATTACTTTCTTGTATTGGATTCATTTACTTTGGGTATTTCATTGTATGCACCTTGACTATTTCCCCTTTCCCCCTTCCTTAATGCATTCTCAGTATTTTCCTTATTATTGTTCATTATTCCTATTTCCTGCTTTGTTGTCCATTCTCTTTTATATGGCCGGCTCCTTATCCCTTTGTCTTTTTCGGGCAAAAAAGGGGAGAAACTTTCATTAATAGGACTTCATATTTAGGGGGAGTTGGATAAACTTGGGTAAATTAATTGAATTTAATATTCATTGAATTTAATAATAATTGAAGGTAATTATAATTGAATTTCGTATTTGATTTTAATGATTGACCATATGCATAATTTAGGGGGAGTTAAAGTCTTAACATTGAATATTGAGACATTCATGCACCATTCACAACATATGCTATCACATTGTCTTACATATAACTTACTCTTTATTTCCCCATGCGTTTATGAATTTGTTGTTTCATGTGTGTAGGATACATCTCCTACTTCCTTGCAGCTCGTCAGTCTTGTCTTTGTGTCTGCCTTTTTTTTGGGGTTTTGGGACGGGCCTTAGAAACGACTTGACGGCTGGCTTAGCAAATTCTGTCTTTTATTTATTTTTTATTATTTTGTTTTGTCCCGGAATAGCCAAAGGGGGAGATTTGTAAGGACAAATTTCCAATCGAGTCATTTGTTATATTGGCTATATTCCGCTGGACAAAACATTTTTGGTTCATACTGCATCAATCTACCTTCATCGCAAAGATTCAAGCATCGCATCCAAAGTTCATGCGCTATCAATATTCATGCCATGCTATCTATCCCACAAAGGTATATGACCAAAATACAATTTAATGTGTTGGAGTATTTTGACTAATCAAGAATTTTTCATATAAGAAAATGTTCGTAAATAAGCAAAAATAATATTGAAAAATCCTTGAAATAATTTTGAACAATTTTGGGAAAAATTTATAATCTCGTTCGAAGTTTAATCCAGGTCGTTCGAACGACCTGGATCTAACGACCTTAGCCAGCCTATACTGGTGCCTTGTTAGAAGTTCGTTAGAAAGGTCGTTCGAACGACCTCGTTCGAACGAGGTTTCTAACGACCTCTATCATCCTATACTGGCACGCCGTTAGATATCTCGTTCGAACGAGAAGTCGTTCGAACGAACTCGTTCGATCGAACTCGTTCGAATGAGTTTTGCCAGATTTGATTTTTTAAACTTATTTTTTATGCAGTTTTTTCCCATAACTGTTTTTTCCCACTACTTGTTCAGTTATTTTCATATGGACGAAAATCAGTTTTATATGTTAAGGAAGTTCATTTTTCATTTGAGAACCTTTTCCACAACTTCCCTCTTTTTGATAAAAAATCAACTCCAACATTTTTATCATCTTTTCAAACAAAACCCCTCCATTCAAATTCACATTCAACAAGCAAGTTTGCGGTGGATCTCTGCATTCAAGCTTTGAGGAGACGGTGGTTTTGGGCTTCGGTGGATACCGCAACACGAGGAGTGTTGAGTAACGCGTTGGATCTTCGCGGACTACAACTTCAGAGGTCGAGGACGGCATAAGCGAGTCATGAGTGAGTCAATGTTTGTAAGTCTTTTGAGTCTCTTGTAAAACCTATTGTTGTAGTGGATTTTGTCTAGGCCCAACCGTCCGAGGTTTTTCCCATTTGGGTTTTCCTCGTACATCGGCGTGTTGTGGTTGGGATTTCCGCATTTCATTTTATTAAATCACCTAGATGCATGCTTAGGATAAAATGAATATAATTGGAATTTGTTCTTGCAAACTTGTGAAACTGCATTTAAACCGAGATTGGAAAATATCGCTTTATATCTTATATTAAAATTGGATTGCGTGTGTGTGTATTCTACGAATTAAACTAAGATCATATAACCCTGCAACTTCAAATTGGTATCAGAGCTTGTTTCTAAAAGTTATTTAGATGAATCCTGGAGGTTAAATGGATAGTTTTTCGTCGAATAGACTACCGTTGTTTGATGGAACAAATTATACCTATTGGAAAGCACGTATGAAATCCGCTCTTAAATCTATTGATGAACGTGTTTGGGTCACTGTTGAAAGAGGATGGTCTCCTCCTACTATGGTTGTTAATGATGAACGTATTTTGACTCCTGTTGAACAATGGAGTGAGGAAGATTTAAAATGGTGTAACTTTAACTCTAAAGGATTAAATGCCTTATTTGGTGCCGTGTCTCCCGATGAATTTCGTCGGATAATGACGTGTGAAACGTCAAAGGAACCTTGGAACATTCTCCAAGTTACTCATGAGGTAACTAGTGTTGTTAAAGCATCAAAACTTCAAAATTTAACTACACAATTTGAAACTATCACCATGAAAGGCAGCCCTCGCGGAGAGCGGGACATTATCCCACTCTAGCTAATATCCTCTCACCCCGGGAATCCAAAATCTATCAAGGGAAGCCTCATTGATTTGTGGCACATGGATCACATGCCCAGCAGCGAGCCTAACAATGTTAAATTCAAGCCACAAATAGGCCTAGAGGTGAAAGGAACATCAAAATCTATTTGTTTCGTTTAATATACTAAGTCAGATTTATGTTCTTTTTTATTCTTTTTCAAGTGAATCGTTTCGCGCGCTATTTTCTTCTTTGTTTAAGTCGGTTCATAGCCTTAGTTAAATAAGGTGGGCTGTAAATTTTCTAGAGAAGATCTCCATATTCTAAAGCATAAGTAACCACAAAAAGATAAAAGCAGTCAAAGAAACACAAATAATCTTTGAGAAAACTACAAACGTAAACTCTTAATGAAAAAACTACAAAGTTAAACAAGAAGTCCTCGATAGGTGTTCCCTAGATTCTTCCCTTCATTTAATGCGTGTGAAAGGGAAGTGATTGATTTGGAGTTGGCATCAAGAGTCGTCCTCAAACTATATTTTTATAGTATTAGAAAATGTTGAGTTATTTTAAGGAGTTCATCATTGAACTTCATAATGAAGAATAACTATCTCTAATGAACAGGGATCTTTTTGGATGGATGAGTTCTTATAGTATTTATGTTCAATTTTTTCTAAATTGCTTACATATATATCTTGTTCTAGTGTACTGTCTCTCTAATTGTGATTTTACTGCTCTAGGAGGATCCAAAAATGGTGAAAAGGATGAACAACATGCAGAAGACGCGGTGTTATGCCTGGAGACGGGTGGAGTGGTCAAAGGGAAGATAGTGTTTTGCAAGGGTGCATTCAAGTGGTCATTCAGGTAACGTATAACATAATTATCAAATATTAATTTCCATGTCCTATGCATGTAAACAATACTTTTTATTTAGTTAAATAATGGTTTTGCACTTGGGGACCTAGTTATCATAGTATACCCACGACATGCAAAAGTAATCATGATCGTAATATCTCAGATACTTTATAATATGTTTAGAAAAATTATTGATCAAATTAATAATTATTGACACTTAAAAACATGCCGTTAGAACCAATTTCCAAAACCAATAACCAATGTGACTCATAGGACCCCGATAATTTGGAAATCACTAGACTTAGTCTTGAAAACATGGATTTAAAGGTAAAAGCCCAAGACAACTCCTAAATGGCTCCGTGAGAGGCTTAAAAATAAGTCGTTAAAGGGTCAAAAACCCAAACCAACCCCCAAATGTCCTCGTAAGAGGTGCTAACACCTCGCACGGGACCAACGTAACTCGTACGAACAGATCACGTATTCACGGTTCTCTCGATTTGAGAATAAGAAGATAATTTGAAAATATCTAGCTTAGGCTTAAAAACAAGCCGTTGAATGGTGAAATCCAAAATCAGGCCCCAAACGGCCCCGTAAGAGGCATGAACACCTCACACGGGACCAATGTAATTCGTAGGAACTGATCGCGTAGTCACGGGATTCCCTGTTTGAGAATATAAGGAGAACTTATAAATATATAGACTTAGGCTTGAAAACAAACTGTTAAAGGGTGAAAATCCAAACCAACCCCCAAACGACCCCGTAAGAGGCACTAACACCTCGTATGAGACTAACGTAGCTCGTAGGAACTGATCGCGTAGTCACGGTTCTCCCGGTTTGAGAATATGACGATAATTTGAAAATATCTAACTTAGGCTTAAAAATAAGCTCTTAAAGGGTGAAACCCCAAACCAGTCCCCAAACGGCCCCGTAAGAGGCATGAACACCTCACACGGGACCAATGTAACTCGTAGGAACTGATCGCGTAGGCACGGGACTCCCTGTTTGAGAATATGATTATAATTTGAAAATATCTAGACTTAGGCTTAAAAATAAGCCGTTGAAGGGTGAAACCCCAAACCAGTCCCCAAATGGCCCCGTAAGAGGCATCAAAACCTCACACGGGACCAATGTAACTCGTAGGAACTGACCGCGTAGTCACGGGACTCCCTGTTTGAAAATATGATGAGAATTTGAAAATATCTAGACTTTGGCTTGAAAACAATCTCTTAAATGGTGAAAACCCAAACTAACCCCCAAACGGTCCCGTAAGAGGCACTAACACCTCGTATGAGACTAATGTAACTCGTAGGAACTGATCGCGTAGTCACGGTTCTCTCGGTTTGAGAATATGATGATAATTTGAAAATGTCTAGCGTAGGCTTAAAAATAAGCCGTTAAAGGGCGAAATCCCAAATGAGGCCCCAAACGGCCCCGTAAGTGGCATGAACACCTTACACGAGACCAATGTAACTCGTAAAAACTGATCGCGTAGTCACGGAACTCCCTATTTGAGAATATAACGATAATTTGTAAATCTTTAGACTTAGGCTTGAAAATAAGATGTTAAATAGTGAAAATCCAAACCAACCCCCAAACGATCCCGTAAGAGGCACTAACACCTCGTATGAGACTAACGTAACTCGTAGGAACTGACCGTGTAGTCACGGCACTCCCTGTTTGAGAATATAACGATAATTTACAAATCTGTAGACTTAGGCTTGAAAACAAGCTGTTAAATGGTGAAAACCCAAACCAACCCCCAAACGGTCCCGTAAGAGACACTAACACCTCGTATGAGACTAACATAACTCGTAGGAACTGATCGCGTAGTCACGGTTCTCCCGATTTGAGAATATGACGATGCAAGGACACAAATTTCAAATTGATTCCTTTGTAGTTTTGGCTCAATTCCGGACGAAAACGTTTGAGTCATAGCATAGAGTATATTGATCATCCTTCAAGCCTATGGCGTGTTTGTTGAAGATGCAGCGGCCAAGTGTATAAAGCTTCATCAAAATGCCGAGTTTAAGTGCCTCGTTTCTACGTCATCAACAGTGGTTCCACGCTCTCAAGGTATGAATGCATTACATATATATAGAGGAGCTTGGAACAGTTTATAATAGGTGTAGGTTTATTTAAAACCGTTGTTTAATTTAAGAAAGATTTCATTTAAACTTTAAAATAAAGAATAAAGTTTCTGGGAAAAAATTGAAATTTTCAAACTTTTTAGGAGTTCGTTCGATGTGTCGTTCGAACGAGATTTTCGTTCGAACCACAAGTCGTTCGAACGAGTTTACCAACGAGTTCCCCATAAGGCCACTAGAATTTCGTTCGAAGTGTCGTTCGAACGAACATGATGTTCGAACGAGCTTCCAACGAGATTTCTAACGAGTTCACATTGGAATTAAAAGTCTCGTTCGAACGAGATTTCGTTAGAATGAAAATGTCGTTCGAACGAGATTTGACGGGAACAGTTATTTGGCAGTTTTAAGCAGTTTTGACCCACTTTCCCACTTGTTTTTCCCACTAACTTTTTGGCAGATTTTTTAAGTGCGGAAATGAACTTTTCTAACTTAACTTTTCATTCCATTCTAACTTCTAGAGGGAGTTTTTGAGAGCAGATTCTTCCATGAAAAGTTCATGGTTTTGAGTGTTCATCTTTTAAAGAAAAATTTATCTAACACTCTAGTTTACACCCAATTGTTTGTTTAATCCAAGTTCCATATATATATATATATATATATATATATATATATATATATATATATACATATGGAACTTTGCTTAGAGTTTTGGCATCGGTTTTTCATCTCTACCGTTTGAAGAGACGTTTTGGATTTTCTTCTAAATCTCATAAAGAAGAAGAGGTTTTCGTGGATTTATCCACTTGGAGAAAGGCTCCTAGTTCGGTGACGGTGACCATATAAAGTCCGATCGGTGGATTTCGAGACCGCGGTGGAGCTCTGTGGTTATTCGCTAAGAAGAGGTTGATACAAGAAGACGCGTCGGGGCTTGAGAGGGATCGAGTCGAGTGTTGTAAGTCATCTTGATTGTATTTGTAAATTTCGTACTTAGTGGATTTGAGGCTAGGGCCGTCCGAGATTTTTTCCCATTGTGGGTTTTTCCTCGTACATAGCGGCATAGTGGATTAATTGTTTATTTTATCTTTTGCAAAATCACATAGAACGCATGCTTAGGTAAAAAGATAAAATTGCTTTAATTTAATCACTACTTGTTTAATTTGGTGCTAAATTAAATATTGGGTAATGTGTAGTTAATTCAAGTAATTAATTTAATGTGTTAAAATTTGGTTTGGCCTAATTTGTTAAAATTGAGAAATATGACTTAGGCAAATTTTCTAGGACTTGGATTGATTGTGTTTAACTGAAATTAACATAAGTGTGTGTTTTCTTCCAATTTCACTTTGGTTTAATTTTAATTTTAATTTTGAGAAGAAATTAAAATTTGTTTATTGTATTGAACCATCACCTTTACGCTTCCGCATATCATTCAATAAAAGGAAATAATTTTTGATAAGATTTTAAAATTGGAGGCCTTCGGGACGTCTTCAAATTGTTATCAGAGCCAAGTCGCTAATTTATCGCGTCAAAGATCCGCTTTTTAGCTTTTATTATTTTTGTGCTCCTTGTATTTTTTGGTGGTTCAATTTTTACTCACTCTCAATTTTTTTGTATATCTCGATGGGACGCCTTAATGAAAATTTGTCCATTTCTAATGATAATGAAGTTTTTGCTATTCGAGAGGAATTTAATGAACTTAATAAGTGTAATGAAAAACTAAGAGAATTAAATTTGAGATTTACAAAAAGAATTAAATTTCTTGAAGATGAAAATTCTTGTTTTAAAGCTAAAGTTGAATTTTTGCAAACCTCGCTATCTCAAAAAGATATTTTTTGTGAAAAGCTCATGGACATAAATCACAATTATAATATTTTAGAAATTTCAAAGAGAGTGATAGTCGAGAAAAGACTCTTATGGATATGTTTGCTCACATTGAGGGGAGCGTGATAACCTTGTAGGTGTTATAGAAAATTTAAAGAAGGAGTCCCATAAATTTGAGGAGTCTAATTTATTACTTGAGTCCAAAATTTTAAAAATGAAAAATGATTTACAAGACTCGAGTAGTTGTGATAATGGTTCTAGCACATCTTATTCAAATGCTTCTGTTGCTAAGGCTAAAACCATTGTTTGTTTTAGAGGATCTACTTTATCCAAAGACTTTAGAAAAGGTCACACCTTAGGTAACATTTATCTTGTTTTCACATGCTTGCATTGTGGTAGGAAAGGTCACCTTAGGTCATTTTGTTTTGATCTTAAAAGAATTCCTAGGAAGTCTATGTCTAGCAATTCATTAGTTTTCAAATCCCATCATTTTAAATATACAACTATATGGATTCGGAAATCAGTTTTAGACGCGCTAGATATTAGATTTGTTGATTCTCATTTACTTTCACATGAAGCCTCCCTTGCTAAATTTAAAGGTTAAATGTGTTAGTTTTGTTTGCATACTCTAGCTTTTTGTACATCATATTATATATCCTTGCTAGGTGTCTGCATGCTAAGTCATTTTCTAGTCATTGCTTTATGTCATATCCTATACTAGAAATCATGACTTGTTTATCTTTTGTATTATATTTCATTCATTTTTGTTTGCATTAAATGAAAAATACAAAAAGATTTTTTGTTTATCATTTGGGTTTTTATCTCGTGGTAATTTAAGCTTAATGAAAAATTCAAATGATTTTTGTTTGTCTTTTGAGTATATATTTTTATTTTTGGTTAAAAATGTCAAAAACTCAAAATGATTTTTTTTGTGTGTATTTTCGTTTGACACACTTTATGTGACATATACTTGTGTTTGAATCCCATCTTTTACGCTCCCATGTGGCTAGAACTTTTGGTTTAGATTGCTAATCCTTATTATGTTCTTTACCATGCTTACATGGAGTAGTTGGATTTTGTGTTGCTTAAATGGATTCTATTTTTATATGCCTCTACTCACACATGCACGAGCTCTTTTGAAATTTAACTTCATATGTATATTTGAGCTTTGTGAGGTGTTCTCCTACCAATCTAGTCATCTACATATTTGTGACCTAGGAGGACTAGTGCATGTCAAAATCCGTTGCACGTGAGATTTGTGAGAAATAAAAAATTGATGTATCTAAATGTACACGTGGAAGGGCTCCGAAAGGATTTTTATTCTTTGCAAATAGTAAGCCACCGTTTGTTTGGAGCTATAAGAAATACTTGGTCCAAGGCCTAAAAGAAAATATGGCATTAAAAGAAAAATAATTTGCCAAGGCCTAATTTGTTTAGTTGATTTATTCATTCAAAAGAATAATATATATGCTTATTGAGGGAGTTTGGATGATATATCAACGGTTTGTACAATGTCCATTTATCCTAGTTGTGCTATCAATGTCATGACTCTATTGGTTTGTAGAATAATCAACATGCTAGGCTAGTATGCATTGTGTATGTTTGTTCATTGAGTTGAATTTATATTGTCACATGAGGTTATATTCAAATGTGATGAAGTTTGCAATCAATTGAGAACTCTGTGAACATGTTTTAAGTGATTGAGTATAAATTTAATCGTTACTAGTTCACACCCCAACACTTTCGTTTCAACATGACACATTTTGCCATACGAGTGTGAAAAGATTATCTTATTTTGTGTCATTTGTGTGTTTATATCTATATATTTGTACTTGAGTCTATTTGGTATATATTATCTATACATATATATGATATTTTTGTTTAGTCTTTGCCTTGCTTTCTAGTCCATCTATGCGTTAATTCATAATTGGTATTCATCAATGTAACTCGTAGGAATTCACCGCTTAGTCACGGGACTCCCTGTTTGAGAATATGATGAGAATTTGAAAATATCTAGCTTAGGCTTAAAAACAAGTTGTTGAAGGTTGAAACCCCAAACCATTCCCCAAACGATCCAACAGGAGGCACTAACACCTCGTATGAGACTAACGTAACTCGTAGGAACTGATCGCGTAGTCACGGTTCTCCCGGTTTGAGAATATGACGATAATTTAAAAATATATAGCTTAGGCTTTAAAATAATCTGTTAAATGGAGAAACCCCAAACCAGTCCCTAAACGGCCCCGTAAGAGGACTCGACACCTCGCACGGGACCAATGTAACTCGTAGGAACTGATCGCGTAGTCAGGCTCTCCCGGTTTGAAAATATATTGAGAATTTGCAAATCTGTAGACTTAGGCTTGAAAACAAGCTGTTAAATGGTGAAAACCCAAACCAACCCCCAAACGGTCCCGTAAGAGGCACTAACACCTCGTATGAAACTAACATAACTCGTAGGAACTGATCGCGTAGTCACGGTTCTCTCGGTTTGAGAATATGATGATAATTTGAAAATATCTAGCTTAGGCTTAAAAACAAGCCGTTAAAGGGTGAAATCCCAAAACAGGCCCCAAACGGACCCGTAAGAGGCATGAACACTTCACACGGGATCAATGTAACTCGTAGGAATTGAACACGTAGACTCCCTGTTTGAGAATATAACGAGAATTTTCAAATATGCAGACTTAGGTTTGAAAATAATTTGTTAAAAGGTGAAAACTCAAATCAATCCCCAAACGACCCCGTAAGAGGCACTAACACCTCGTATGAGACTAACGTAACTCGTAGGAACTGATCGCGTAGTCACGGTTCTCCCGGTTTGAGAATATGACGATAATTTGAAAATATCTAACTTAGGCTTAAAAATAAGCTCTTAAAGGGTGAAACCCCAAACCAGTCCCCAAACGGCCCCGTAAGAGGCATGAACACCTCATACGGGACCAATGTAACTCGTAGGAACTGATCGCGTAGGCACGGGACTCCCTGTTTGATAATATGACAATAATATAAAAATATCTAGACTTAGTCTTGAAAACAAGCTGTTAAAGGGTGAAAACCCTAACCAACCCCCAAACAACCCCGCAAGAGGCACTAACACCTCGTATGAGACTAACATAAATCGTAGGAACTGATCACGTAGTCATGGTTCTCCCGGTTTGAGAATATGACGATAATATGAAAATATCTAGCTTAGGCTTAAAAACAAGTCGTTAAAGGAGGAAATCCCAAATCAGGCCCCAAACGGCTCCATAAGAGGCATGAACACCTCGAACGGGTCCAATGTAACTCGTAGGAACTGATCGCGTAGTCACGGGACTCCCTGTTTGAGAATATAATGAGAATTTGTAAATCTGTAGACTTAGGCTTGAAAACAAGCTATTAAATGGTGAAAACCCAAACCAACCCCCAAATGGTCCCGTAAGAGGCACTAACACCTCGTATGAGACTAACGTAACTCGTAGGAACTGATCGCGTAGTCACGGTTCTCCAGGTTTGAGAATACTATGATAATTTGAAAATATCTAGCTTAGGCTTAAAAACAAGCCGTTAAAGGGTGAAATCCCAAATCAGGCCCCAAACGACCCCGTAAGAGTCATAAACACCTCGTACAGGACCAATGTAACTCGTAGGTACTGACCGCGTAGTCACGGGACTCCCTATTTGAGAATATAACAAAAATTTGCAAATCTGTAGACTTAGGCTTGAAAATAAGCTGTTAAATGGTGAAAATCCAAACCAACTCCCAAACGGTCCCGTAAGAGGCACTAACACCTCGTATGAGACTAACGTAACTCGTAGGAACTGATCGCGTAGTCATGGATCTCCCGATTTGAGAATATGATGATAATTTGAAAATATCTAGCTTAGGTTTAAAAATAAGCCGTTAAAGGGTGAAATCCCAAATCAGGCCCCAAACGGCCTCGTAAGAGGCATGAACACCTCACACGGGACCAATGTAACTCGTAGGAACTGACCGCGTAGTCACGGGACTCCCTATTTGAGAATATAACGAGAATTTGCAAATCTATAGACTTAGGCTTAAAAACAAGCTGTTAAAGGGTGAAAACCCAAACCAATCCTCAAACGGCCTCGTAAGAGGCATGGACACCTCACACGGGATCAATGTAACTCTTAGGGACTAACCGTGTAGTCACGGGACTCCCTGTTTGAGAATATAACGAGAATTTGCCAATCTGTAGACTTAGGCTTGAAAACAAGCTGCTAAAGGGTGAAAACTCAAACCAATCCCTAAACGACCCCGTAAGAGGCACTAACACCTCATATGAGACTAACGTAACTCGTAGGAACTGATCGCGTTGTCACGGTTCTCTTGGTTTGAGAATATGATGATAATTTTAAAAAATATCTAGCTTAGGCTTAAAAATAAGTCGTTGAAGGGTGAAACCCCAAACGGCCCCGTAAGAGGCATGAACACCTCACACGGGACCAATGTAACTCATAGGAACTGACCGCGTAGTCACGAGACTCCCTGTTTGAGAATATGACAATAATTTGAAAATATCTATACTTAGGCTTGAAAACAAGTTGTTAAATGGTGACAACCCAAACCAACCCCCAAACGGTCCCGTAAGAGGTCCTAACACCTCGTATGAGACTAATGTAACTCATAGGAACTGATTACGTAGTCACAGTTCTCCCGATTTAGAAATATAACGATAATTGAAAATATCGAGCTTAGGCTTAAAAACAAGCCGTTAAAGGGTGAAATCCTAAATCAGGCCCCGTAAGAGGCATGAACACCTCGCACGGGACCAATGTAACTCGTAAGAACTGATCGCGTAGTCACGGAACTCCCTGTTTGATAATATAACAGGAATTTGCAAATCTGTAGACTTAGGCTTGAAAACAAGCTGTTAAATGGTGAAAACACAAACCAACCCCCAAATGGTCCCGTAAGAGGCACTAACACCTCGCACGGGTCTCCCAGTTTGAGCATATGACGATAATTTGAAATTTTTTAGGTTAGGATTAAAAACAAGTCATTAAAGGGTGAAAATCCAAAGCAGCCTTCAATCATCCCGTAAGAGGTACTAACACATCGTATGAGATTAGTGTAACTCGTATGAACTAACCACATACTCACGAGACTTTTAGTTTGAGAATATAATAATTGTGACTCGTATATGCAATTTTTCTGCTAGAATACGATTGTTTTTTAAAATGAATTGGTTACTAATATCGTATCTTTTTTGTGTCCTATTTTTTTTGTAGGATGACATTCAATCGCTAGCTTTATCCACTTGGAACACACGAAGAAGTCAATGCTTTACAACAGGGGGATTATTTATTTAGTGTTGTTAATATTCATGATTCTATTTTTGTGTTATGACCGAGAAGGCTTTAGTAGTTTTATTATATACTTTTATGGTCGTGCTGGCTATAGTAGTTTTATTGTCGACTTTTATGGCCGTGCGGGCTTTATATTGACAGATTTTATGTTAGCAGGTTTTGGAATGCTAAAAAAATAGAGGAAATTTTGCCCATTTTTTTTATCTGGGAACTATTAACTCTTGTAATTTTTTAAAGTTTGTATGCACATTAGTTTATCAACAACCTCCGATATTTATAATTTGTGAATTTTCTTGATTTTTTTTGCAAATTAATAAATATTTTTCCTACCAGATTTGAAATTTACAGATTTTCCAGATTTGTTTCCAATTATTTTTTTTATTAATTGAAAAATTTGGCACGGTTTTAAACCGTGCCAAAATCATGCCAATTTATAAAAATGAGCATGCTTATAAAAAAATTTGGCACGCTTTATAACTGTGCCAAAAGTGTGCCAGAAAATAGACAATTTGACACGGTTTCAACATGTGCAAAAAGCATGTCAGATTTAACATCTGGCACAGTTTAAAAGTGTGCCAGATAAAAAATTGGCACAGTTTAAAAGCGGGTCAAAAGCGTCCCAGTTTGGAAAATTTGGCACGGTTTTAAACCGTGCTAGAAAATCTGGCACCCGTGATTCTGACATGGTTTTTAACCGTGCTAGATTGCATCTAGCGCTGTTTTAAACCGTTCCAGTTTCCTATTTTTGGTGTAGTGTTAAAGCACCCACGCATATATCCAAACTAATGCAACCTACTAATAAAATCGTAAGGCACCAGCTTTAGAGTCAGATCAAAGCTACGGTCGCGGGAGCTCACGGTTAAACTGTGAGGAGTAGTGGGATCCTGTCACGTCTTCTCTTGTATTAATTTTTAAGGAACCCCTGTAGGCTAAATTTCGTTCGAGACAAAATAATATGCCACTAAATTTATGTCGTTGAAAATTTTGTGGCAAAAAAACTTAGAAAAAAAAATCATTTAGAAAATTCTTATTTAAAAAAAATCTTAAACATTTTTCCAAAGTAAAGATGATTTTTATATTATCAAAAATAATATTATCCACATGTTATACCTATTTGTGTGCCTTGAAAAATTTATGTGATGGATTTTTTGTGTCACATTATTTTCGTTGTGTCGATGATATATAATTCAGTTGTGCAGATTTTCTTTAATAAAAATGACATAAACCTAAACTATATTTTAGATAAAAAATTTAGAAAATAAAGATATTTGTTTTCTTACAAATCTTCTCATTTGTGAATTTCGAGACAAAACAAAAATCAATGTGATCCATTAGATTCATTTACCACATTTTTATTTAAAAAAAAAAGGTTCATTTACCTTTTTTTTCAAATGACACAAACCTAAACTTCATTTTCCATTTTTTTTAAAAAGCTCGTTTTTCATAATCCATTCTATTACAAATGGTTTTCAAATTTGTTATTTTATTGTCAATATCATTGTGGGCATTTGATTTATAAATTACTAAAGTCACAATAGGCCTTTGTTATTGATCAAATAATGCCATGTCTATGAAATTTAACCTGCCTTGGGTTTGTTCCCCACTAGAGGTTTACTCGATCGTTAACTTCGAGGCCTCACGGGTTATAGTTGGGTGAAGTCCGGATACCCACAGTTATAAAAAAAATTATATATTTTATTCTATAAAAAATATTAATTAGATTTTAATTTGTACTTTTTCTCCATGATGGAAATTGAAGAAACAAAATATTAATTTAAACTGTTTTAACAAAAATTGAAATCAGGCTCGAAGCCCATAATTTTTATGAGCCCACTTCGGGATTAGGTGGAAAAGTTTAGTTTGGGTCGAGCTCAGACTTGAGCATGGGTATGATAATCCGGGATGAGCCTAAGCAACCTCAAGTCCGTCTTACCTAGCCCGATTAGCAGCCCTACCTATATGATGGGAGGATGTAGTTATCACCCAATGAGTAGGGTAGTGATTGATTTCGAATAATTATATAAGTAATAGATTGGAGATGACACATGATTTAGGGGCCTTGAGTGTAGGTTCACGAATTGTGGTATTTTATGATACCGAGAGATGCCTAGTGATTATGTAGATCCTACGATAGTTTATAACACGTTCATAACCCACCGACCAGGGTAACGACTATTTTAGAATGATTATTCTGAACGTTAGGTAAGACGATACCTATAGTTTTTAGCTTTAGGATTTCGGGCTAGCATTGTATATATATACGATTAGAATTTCATGTGTATTAACTTGTGATTAAAGAGATATTATGTGTAAACCAATTGAGTTAGGTGTTTGCTTGCTATCTTGATTTATGTTCTATCATACCAGGGTGGTGTGTATTATTATGAAGACGTACTAGGATGGATTTTGGTGGGACGCTTACAGCGCTGGCTTGCATGGTTTTCCTGGTGATAAGACGATTCCCAGGTCCTATTTATCCCGTTACTCTGGATGATATACCTGTGTTTCCTAGGGTGGAATAAATGGGGTAATTCTAGAATATAGCCTTCGGTATGGAGGTTATGCGTTATGAAGGGAATGCGTGATGATTATCCCTTGCAGAGGCTTTGATGTTATAGGTTTGGTACGATATATAACTATACCATGCATGCATGAGTGATATCCGAAGGCAACATGGACATACCTTCATAGTTTTATATGTGGGATCAAGCTAGATGATGAGATTTTATGTTGGTTTTGTACATTCACATATATATGTTGGATTATGTGATTATGTATTGTGGTACTTGAGATGGTTGTGCCGGTTTTTGATTACGCTAATAATATATAACTATAAACTTATGAATCAGGAGTAGTGTAATGAATATAGTAGAGGTGTATATATTAAGCTAGTGGCTAATGATTATATGAGATTATTAGACTTAAGACACTCTTTCAGAATCATAAGTAGAGACCGTTGCTAACTATTATGATTTGTTAGCGGGTTGCTATTAATATAAGATATTTTATATAATGAATAATTCTTAACACATGAGATGAATTTAAGAACGTAAACGTAAAGGATATTTAATGAAGAGATGGACTTATAACACATGTGATTCACTGGGTTTGGGATTAGAACCACATGTTTATTTTAGGTTGTTTGGATTGGTAACTTAAATAACTTAAAATCCACTTAACATTAGAGGAAGATATGTTATTATTATTTTGGCCCAAATGTAATTATATTATTATTCACTATAGATTTGTTGGGTTTAATCCTCGTTGATGAATTGTTTTCTTCGGGTCTTAGCCGCAACGATCACAATAGACTTGATCTATCAGTTGGAGGATTTCTCCAGCACCAATATGAGTATATTCATCATTCCTAGGGTTTAGGCATCGAGTAGTGTAGCTCCCTTACATCTATATTTTCAATTATATTTCGGTTCAGGGTGTTGTATTTTATTTTAGAAACATTTTTCCAGTCAGAAATTGTATGTGATGTACTTGTATTCCCATATGGATTTTTATAAAACGAAGATTTTATATTCTTCATGAATAATTTTTTTTTATTATTATTCATAGTATAGGCCTTTTTATATTTCGAGCTAGTTTGACGTATCCCGTTACAAATCGTCACGCATTGTCACGACGAATCATACTCGAGCATCTCCAAGTTTTGAGACTTCCCGACATCCCATAAAGGTATAATTAATTTAGTGTTTAAATTAATTCATAGACTTTAATTTTGGAATGTTTATTTTTATCAAAAACGAATAGGTGATTTTTAGTTTTGAAAAGAAAAATATTGTTGATTTAAAACCTCATTCAAATGAGATGGAAATCTCATTCAAACGATATTGAGTTTTCGTTAGAAGGGTCATTCAAAGTTTTATCGAATGATCACCGATCGAGGGCATATTGTTTCGACTCATCAGAAGGTCGTTTGAACCTATTTCAAACGAGATAGCTTGATCATTTGAATAATATTTATTTCATTAGAACGAATTGCTATTCTCATTCGAACGAGACTTGAAATTTGTCGCCTTGAATATTATGAATGTCTTATAAATACCTGTTTCATCTTCAAATTTTTTAAGATTTTTTCAGATCTTTTTCTGAATATCTTTTACAAAAGTTATTATGTATTTTGTGTTCTAAAACAATTTTTAATTGACAACATATATCTTGAAAATCATTCTTGTGAATTAGTTTAAACCATAGAAAGTTTATTGTGTTCTATATATACCTTTGTGGAGAAGGCTTCTCCTTAACTGACTTGTGAAACCCAAGTGGTTCACTTCTAAAGACGGAGGATTGAGATTCTCATGATTCTTGCGAGGATCATTGCTGAAAGAAGGCTGCGGCCTAGTGGTTCTTAAGATGATCCTAATCGATTCATTTATAAAATTTGTAAGTTGAGATTTGTAAATTTTATAACACGAATAAATGGTTTTGTCCTGGGGGAATTTTTCTTGAAACTCTGTCTTTGTTGAATGTTTGGTTTCTTTTATCTGTTTCATCAAATAGATGTATATTTAGGATAAAAATATAAAATTGATTGAGATTAAAATTTAGAATCTTTGTTTGTGACCATCTTTGTCAAGAACGTTTATTTTTGCAGTCTCATAGTGGTATTAGTACCTTCCACTCTCTCTAAGTGGTGTTAGAGCATTCTTACTCTTTAACAAATTGGTATCAGGGCGGGTTGTACTAAGTTTTCGTGCTAGATCCTTATTTAGTTCTTTTAGGGTGGTTTCTTATTCATTTCTCTTACTAGGTTATTTTTTTTTCTCTCGACGGATTCCCCATAGTTTTGACTACTTAAATCGTTCAAATTTGAAGTTTAATAAAAGAATTAAAATGCTTGAAAAAGAAAATTCTCGTTTTAAATCTGCTATGGATCATTTGCAAACTATTTAAATCAAAGGGATTTCTTTCCTAAAAAACTTGTGGACATGGACTGAGATTTTAAAATTTTAGAATTTTCCAACAAAGAGAGTGATCATAGAGTCCTAGGTTTAGAGAAAGAATTGGAGGACTTGAAAAATTCTAGGGTTAATGTATATGCCGTTGAGGATAGTGTTTTGATTAATGATTTTAAGGCACGAGAGAAGATTCTTAGGGATAAGTTTGCTCATATTGAGGGGGAGCGAGATAACCTTCTAGGAAAGACTGAATATATAAAGGAGTCCCTAAAATTGGAAGAGTCTAATTCATTGCCCGAGTCTAAAATTTTGAAGTTGAAAGATGATTTAAAATACTCGAGTAGCTTTAGTAGTGATGGTACTGGCCGATATGTTTCTAATGCTTGGAATTTTAAAGCCAAGACCATTGTTTGTTTTAGAGGTTAACCACATCCAAGGATATTATAAAAGGTCACCCATAGGTAACATTCGTTGAGTTTACACATGTTCAGTAAAGGCCACCTTAGGCATTTTTGTTATGATCTTAGTAGAGGTCCTACGAAGTTTAAGTTTAGTGTTTCCTTGGTTATCGAAACCTGATGCGTTAAGTATGCACCTATTTAGTTTAGGAAATCTCTTTTAGAGGCGCTAGATTTTAAAGTACTTGATTCTCGCATGCTTGTACATGATTCTTCTCTTACTATATCTTATAGATGATTGCTTGCATGATTTTATTTATCATACTCTAGTTGTGCTTCATGATATATCTTTGCTAGTATTATGAATTTTCATCTTTTATATTCTATATTTCGTTTATTGAGTCTATTGAAAAAGTACAAAAAAGATTTTATTTTGATAATTTTTTTAAAAAATACAAAAAGATTTTTTATTTTTGTGTATTTCAGTTTTACACATTTAGTTTAGCTTATTGGTATGTATGAATCCAATTCACTACTTAATTTCCATGTGGATAGGACATTTGGTTATGACTTTAAATACTTAGATTGTTTTTAGTTATGTTTACATTGATTTGTTTCAAACTTGATTTGCTTAATGGATTTGACTTTGTATATGGCTCCGCGCACACATCCACGAGATTTTTGAACCTTCCCTTCACTATGTATATTTGAGCTTTGTGAGATGTTCTCCCATTAATTTTGTCATCTACACTTTTATATGACTATGAGGGATTTGTGCATGTGAGAACCGTTGCTTGTGAGAGATTTTATTTTGTATTAAAAAACTATATGAGTGTATACGAGAAAGGACCGCGAAAGACAGATTGAATTTGCGTGAAAGCCATCGTTGAAAAGAGCCTAAGAAAAAATAATGGCAATAAAAATAGGAAAATTGTTAAGAGATGCCAAAATAGTTTAGTTTGTTTGATCATTCAAAAAGGAATATCTTCAAAAGAATTAAGAAAAGAAAATGTAATACCCCGTACTTTTATGGATAATTAAATTACATGAGTACGTGTAATTTAATAATTTGAGAATTTAACGTATATAAGGTGGACTAATTATATTTCATGTCGCAGGTGAATAACAATGACAGGTGATATTATCTTATATAGAAAACCCATGTGGAGATGTGTTGGGTTAAGACATGAATTTTGCACAGGTGACTCGAATGGAGATTTCGAGTGCACGATTGGTCTCGAAAGTGCCGAGTTAGTCAAAATAGAGTACTCGGATGTAGTGTTTGAGTTTAGGGGACTTTTTGGATCAGTAGGGACTCGCAAATGTGTATACGAGTCAATTTTGGGTTTAGTAAAGGGTAAACCCTCATTTATCTCATTAAAGTCGTGAGAAAGAGAGAAAGAAGGAAATAAAATAAAGAAAAGAAGGAAGAAGAGAAAGGAAGAAGAAAGGGGGAGAAAGAGGAGCTCGAGCCAACTCCGACAGATTCCCGGCACGAGATCGTTCGATTTATCCAACTAAACAAGTGTTTAACTTGCTTTAACTATTAAGTGTGTTTATTTTTCATATCATAATTAGTGAGAAAATTATGAATTTTGGGTTGGGATTCTTGAATCAAAAAAGGGTTTTGGGGAGACGATTTCATATGATTTTGATGTAATAATAATCCTACATGAAATCTAAGTTAAAACCCATGTAAATGGTGTAATTTTTAGTGAGAAGATGAAAGGGTGGCATAAATAAGAATTATGGTTTAAATTCTTAGAAATGGATAAATCTCGTGAAATTAAAGGGTTGTATTGATGGTATATAAGTGAGTAGATGTTTATATTAGTGGTTTGGGAGATTAGGAACTATGCACTTTGGGTTGGATAAGAGTTTGTGTAAATTTCATTGAAAGCGGAGAAATCCAGACAGACTGGACCGATTTATTTTTCTTGGTAAATGGTTCGGTCCGGTGACCGGACCGGTTCATTTTTAGGAGGCATCGAATCGGTCTGGCCATTAAAGGTTTATGTTGAATTTTAGGAACCGGACCGATTTGTTTTTCCTAGAAATCGGTTCGGTCCGGTCCTGTTAGAAAATCGAGAAAGTTTTCTTGGCGATCGGAGACGAATTCCTTTGGGAGATAAATTTTAGGGGATCCTAAATAGTGTGCGAGGACTTCTAAAAGAGTAAATGGGAGATGTATAAGTCTCAGATTAATGGGTAAGATCCGGGGTTTAAATTTAGGAATGTTTGGGACGAACGACATTCGATAAATTATTCAACGGGTTCGTACATATAGTTATGCATGTAGAATATATATGCCGAATATATATGGGTAAAATATATACATATGCAGAATATGTATAAGTATATCCTAATGCGAGTAGGATGAGAAAAGAATACTAGCTAGAGTCATGATCTACTATTCTGGAAGAATTAATGTGAGAATTATATTATAAGTGAGTGTATACTTATGGAAATAATATAAGTTGTGTATATACTTATAAATTAATGTTGATATGAGAAATCGTCCACTTGTCGTTCTCGCAGAAGCAAATCATGAGTAAAGTGTGTAATAAGTAAATAAAGCGAGTGAATAGAGAGAAGACAAGGTATAGAGTGGTTCAGCCTATAAAATAGGCCTACATCCACTGTGTTGATCCATTCTCATTATATGCATTGCATTGTACAATATAATCATGCCTAAAGAGGCGTACAAGTATGAGAATCAAGGAGAGTACATGGCAGTATTGAGGATTTCGGTTTGCCGAAGAGGTGGCTGTGATGTAGATGTGTGGCCTCTAAGTCTTATGTTGAGGTTGTGTAGAGAGAATCTATATTATAGAATCTGCCCCGAGCGTATGGAAAATCCCCCTATCTCGAGGTGTGGACCTTTATTTATAGGAGGTATGTGAGTTGTGTCATGTGCCCTGAACACGTGATATATATCAAGTTTGGAGTAGCTATCAATGAGGGGGATGCAACCTGTAAGGCAGGCATATTAAGTGTTGGATCCTACATAGTATAAGGCTGCATCCAGCGTAGCAGAAGGCTGCGTCCGGTATGAGGCTAAAGTTATGGGTGCCGCACCCTGTAGTATAAGGTTGCGGCCTATATGTAAGGCCAAGTGGTATGTGCCGCACCCTGTACTGGAGCTGTGAGCGAGAAGGCCGCACCCTGTTAGTGAGGCTAGAGTTGTGGGTGCCGCACCTTGTGTAGTATAAGGTTGCACCCTTCATATGAGGCTGAAGTCGTGGGTGCCACACCCTGCATAGCATAAGGCTGCATCTTGTATGAGGTTGAAGCTGTGGGTCGCACCCTGTGCTGAGTAGGGCCGCACCTTGTACTGAGTAGGGCCGCAACCCGTACTGAGTAGGGACGCACCCTGTGATGAATAGGGTCGCGACGTATGTTGAATAGGGCCGCACCCTGTGCGGAGTTGAAGATCAATAGATTTGCACAATGAATCCTAATAAGCTTATTTTGTCATGACGCTATTGATTTATAAAATCATTAATATTCTGGACTTGTCTACATTGGGCTTGTTTTGTTCAGTAAGTTCAACTTTATCTTATCACTTGAGGCTAAAGCTTAGTTTGATAAAGTTGTGCGGTCAATTAGAACTTCTTGAACATATTTAAATGTTTGGGTTATAATTTTTTTGTATCTAGTTCACGCCCATTCATTCCATCCCACATGTTTAGGCACATCGATACTATGCTAGTGTGTAAAGCTTATGTGTTTTGTGTCATATTTTGTGATCGTTTATACATATATTTGCGTGGCGAACTTTCTTTGACATATTTTGCATATATTATATACGGTATTGTTTGTGATATTTGTAAAATATTATATATGTTTTGTGATCGTATATTTCTCTGTCTCATGTCTGTAGGTACTTAAAGCGAAAATCTGGACACGTCGGATGAAGACAAAGTTTGCAAAAGGGAAGAACAAATGGAGATTTGAAGATAATGTCTTATGACATTCCATTTCAAGGGTTTTGGAAGGGTAGCATGAGTTTTTTAATAGGAGATTTTTTTATTTTAATGTGATGTTCGGTAATGTTTGTTGGTTTTGTACCGGAATCGCCAAAGGGGGATATTTGTAAGAATTTTTTTTCTAATATTGTTCATAATATAGGCCTTTTTATATTTTATGCTAGTTTGGCGTATCCCATTACAAATTGTCGCGTACTCTCACAACGAACGGAACTCAAGGATCTCCAAGTTTGAAGACTTCCTAATATCCCATAAAGGTATATGATTGGGCATAAATTCTTCCAAATTTATCCCTTTAATTTAGTAGCTTTTAGCACCTCGAATAATGTAAAACGTATTGATTTATCTCATTTATATGCTACTGGCCATTACCACATTGTACCTCGAGTTTTGTGTGTTTTTCATGCTTTTTACAGGTACGTAATGCTAAGTGAAGAAAAGAGAAATCGAAAATCGAGAAACCAGCAAAGGAAGGAAAGTCAGAGGGAAAAATGGTTAATTTACATCGAGAGTTCAAATAAGGGACCAACATGAAAAATGAAGACCTCGAGTCCACAAGTGCGTAGGAAGAAACGACATCCCAATCCGAGCTTTGATGCAGAAGATATGAAGCCTCGAAGATGAGAAAATCAAGTAAAGAAGACTGGAGCAAATTCAGCACCGGACCGGACCAGGGTTAGTTAAAAATGAATCGGTCTGGGTAAGCAAAAACATATTGTCCCAATGACCAATCCTGATATTGTAAAAAATGAATGGGTACAATGAAGCAAGAATACACTCGACCATTTTAAACACTGGGCCAATCCATTTAACTGATCTGGTTACTGCCAGATCGAATCGAAGAGACCCGCCGGACCGGCCCGATTGAGATTTTCCCAGATTTTTTTGTTCCTTATTTAGAGTTTTACTTGGTTCAAAATCTTGTAAAAATTCTAAGTGTATTTATTTTATTTTATTGTCATGCTTGAAGGGAGTTCGAATTTCGGTAGTTTTTAGAGGGCTCTTGTAGAGAAGAACCCTAGTTTGGAAGTTTTCCAATTAATTCATGATTCAGAGTTTATTTTTCCAAATTTCTTCAGTGCAAGTAATATTTAATTCTTGTTTCTAATTTCTTTAGTAGTTAGTTAAATTAATTAGTGATTCGTAGTCTTCAATTCTTAATTCAAAATTTTTCTTCTCAATTTTTCAAACTAGTCATGAATTCCTACACTTTAGAAATCGTGTCCTTATTTAATTTAATCATGTCTGTCTATGTTTTTTAAAGGTTGGGGTGTATGAACCCAACCCGATCTAATTTACCCATGTAGAAAATAGGGTTTGAATTGAATTTTAAGGGAATCGGGTTGTGTAGTACGCACAATTGTTGTAGATCTTTTAACCTCGTTTGCCATAGGTAACCGGGGTATTTAAGAGTGCAATGAGCATGTAGCTATTCAACACCGCTTTGTTTTTACCTTTGATTATGTATGGTGCAGACTCATATCCTCATATATATCATGCTTAGGATTAATAAAGTCCGGGTTCAATTAAATTTCTAATTCAAAATCTATCATTATAAACAGTAAATTTACTAGGGTTTGGGGGATTGTAATCCGACCTATCTTTCCTTATTCATAGTTAATCTATTAAATACATTTATTTCTTTGCACTTAGTTTAGTTAGTAGTTAATTTTCATTCACTTATAGTTAATAGCTTATCCATTCTCCTTAATCACCCGTTTCTAAATTTTTTTCGAGAGTCAATTTTTGGGTTAGTCACCTATTATGCGTCGTTACGATTCATCGTCCTAGTTCCCTGTGGAGACAATCCCTACTTACTAGATTTATTACTAACGCGATAGGCTTTCACTTGAGCCTATTGATGAGTGCATTATTTTGTATTATTTACACCCAAGTCTAGAACTTGTTAGTTCCGTTGCACCATCAATAAAATGTTTTTAGAGCAATTTTTATTATTTTTAGAGAAAAATACAAATTTAAGAATAAATGGGGTTAATAATGCTATTTTGAGAACTTAAAGCTCACATCTTATATTCATTCTTAATATTTTGTTCAAGGCTATTATTGAGTATTGCCAGGTTAGAATGCAAGCCGCGATGGCGGGACGCAAATTGAACATGAAAAGGGGAACCTACGTAACTTCAGGGGCAAAAGTGTAATTTCAAAAGATTTATTTCGGACTCGGACAAAACATGAAAATTGAAGGTCTTGAATCAAGGGACGTCTGGGTTCAAACGGCATATCAATCGGAGTTGAAGCGAAGAATTTATGGCCATGCAAAGTTCGGATTCGAAAGAAAGTCAAAAGTCAATCCCGAAGTTAAACCTAATCTCGTAACCTAAACCGAGCCTAAACCTTCCCTGAACCCCATGTGTTTTGAGTTTGTACCTTTATTAATTTTTTAGATTTTTATTTTGAGTCGTTTTATTTTAAATTTATTTAGAATTTTCTAGGATTTAATTTCCATTCTTCTTTTTCTTTTTCTTTTTCTTTTTCTTTATTTTGATTTTGATTTTTATTAGTTTTTAATATTTATTTTATTTTATTATTTTTCTTAGGATTAGTTTTTAGGAATTTATTTTTATAAGATTTTATTTTAATTTTTAGTTTTATTTTATTTAGTTAGGATTCTTCTTTTACTTTTTTATAGAGTTTTATTTATTTTTATTCTTTTTCTAAATTAGAATTTTATTTTTAGATTTTAATTTTTTTATTTTAGTTCTAGTTTTATTTTTTTTAGATAGTGTCATTTTTTTAAGGGTTACAAACCAACACACTTAAACACACATACACCCTCACCTTTATCACACCACAAACACACTCATCCTAACTCACCCACATCCTACTAACCTACACCCACTCATCTTCAACCTCATCCCACCACTCTCTCTCTTCTACCGCCATAACCAAACACTCACCCCCCACCATTTAACCCCACATCTTTCTTCTCTCTCACCTCCACACCAAATGAAACCCGACCAGTTCCGGCGACCATACCAGCTCAGACCGACCCTTGTGCAACCCACCTGCTGTCGCCGGCGACATCCCACACACCTCCGGCCAAAAATTCGGCGACACCAAACCTCCTGACAAAACCAAGCCAAACCCATTTTCTTTTTTTTTTTTTTAAATATCAAGATCCATTTCTCCTATACAAAGCCACGAGTTATTATCCAAATCCATGAATAAAATAATACCCCACATGTCTTCTAATTTATTATAACCCCAACACCCAACCTTATTTCCATCCACCTGTCTTCTAATTGTGTCCTTATTTAATTTAATCATGTCTGGCTATGTTTTCAAAGATTGGGGTGCATGAACTCAACCAGATGTAATTTACCCATGTAGAAAATAGGGTTTGAATTGAATTTTAAGGGAATCGTGTTGTGTAGTAAGCGTAATTATTGTAGATCTTTTAACCTCATTTGCCATAGATAATTGGGGTATTTAAGAATGCGATGCGCGTGTAGCTATTCAACACCGCTTTGTTTTTACCTTTGATTATGTATGGTGCGGACTCATATCCTCATATATATAATGCTTAGGATTAATAACGTCCGAGTTCAATTAAATTTCTAATTCAAAATCTATCATTTTATACAATATATTTACTAGGGTTTGGGGGACTGTAATCTGACCTATCTTTCCTTATTCGCAGTTAATCCATTCAGTACATTTATTTCTTTGCACTTAGTTTACTTAGTAGTTAATTTGCATTCACTTATAGTTAATAGCTTGTCCATTCTCCGTGATCACCCTTTTTCTATTTCTTTTCGAGAGTCAATTTTCGGGTTAGTCACACTACACCAAAATGGGCAAATTGTCACCTTTCAGCCGGCCAGCCTTGTCAAGGTCATTGACCGTGACAAAAAATACGCGTTTTATGTCACGGTCATTGACCTTGACACGACCGTGACAAGTCCGTGACAAATTTACTTGTCACGGACTTGTCACGGTCAAAGACCTTGACACGACCGTGACAATGTTCCCAGCAAAAACCCTATCCCTCTTCTTTTTTCCCTCCCGCGCCGTTCCCTCCATCTCTCTCTCTCTCTCTCTCTCTCTCTCTCTCTCTCTTCCATATATATATATATATATATATATATATATATATATTTGTGTGTATATTTATGTGTGTATGTGTATATATATATATATATATGTGTATGTGTGTGCGTGTGTGGGGGGTGGGGCAGGGTGGGGGTAGGGGGTGGGGCGGGGTGGGTCAGGGTGGGGGAGGGGGTGGGGTGGGGTGGTGTGTGTGTGTGGTGGAGGGGGGGGAGGGGGTGGTGGAGGGGGGCAGGGGGTGGGGCGGGGTGGGGTGGTGTGTGTGTGTGTGTGTGTGTGTGTGGTGGTGTGTGGTGGGGGAGGGGGTGGTGGAGGGGGGGAGGGGGTGGGGTGGGGTGGGGTGGGGTGTGTGTGTGTGTGGTGGGGGAGGGGGTGGTGGAGGGGGTGGTGGAGGGGGGCAGGGGGTGGGGTGGGGTGGGGTGTGGGTAACTATAATTTTGAATATAATAGTTATACTTATTAAAAATACATTTTGAATAACCCATAAACTCATCGTTGGCTCAATTCCATTTTGAATATAATAGTTATAATGATAATTAAAAATTAGGGCTCAAGTTATTAGATAAGATACTCACATAGCGCTTTTGGTTAGGGAATGCCAACACCCTAGCAATTTACGTATTGATTCCCGCGTTCCAAAACATGGTACACTTCTGTTCCAACACATGAAAATTTGCTTTTTTAAGAGGAAAAAGATAAATTATAGTGAATTTATAATGTGCTAAAATCTAAGAATAAACTGATAAGGAGGTTTTAAGAGAAAATCCTAAAAGGCTAGGATATACTTATTAAAAGTGTTTATATACATAATTCTCATATAGAAAATATAAAAAATGAATAAAAAAACTCTCATATCTTGAGAATATTAGAAGATATTTATTAGAAGAATATTATAAAAAATGATCCACGTTTCAGGTAATATTAGGTAGGACCCTATGTTTTCGTATTGTATTTGATGTTATAAAAAAAATCATTTCACAAACACAAAAGCACCCTATTTAAAAATAATTGCATTTGATAGTTCATTTTAAATTCATAAAAAAATCTACCAACATTGTTGCTGTAAATACAACAAATTCTTGATCACAAAAAAGCCTTCAGTTCTTAGTATTTTATGACTAACATCATATGATTTTGAAACAAAGAATACATACCTTGAAAGATGCTCAGCAGTACTGGCTTTAGTATCTTCGAATTTGAGATGAGAAAGCACTTGTTGATTATAAAGTGACTGTAAACAAGACAGATGAACTATGAGTTAACTATTATCATAACCATAATAAGATAAATTAGACCTAAACTTAATTAAATCTTACATATAATTTAAACAAGATCCCAAACATGACTCCCACATCGAGAGGGGGAGGGGGGTGGGGGTAGGGGTGGGTGGGGTTTTGAATATTATTTACATTCAAAATAAATAATTGATAATAGTTGGATAATAATTGGATAATAATTGATATTTTCATTCAAAATAAATATTTCATTTAAAAATATTGTATAATAATTGATATTTTCATTTAAACATAATATAGAAGGAACATTTTTTAATGAAATATTTATAGACGGAACTTACACATACGTTATAATATAGACGGAACATTTTTTTATCTGTACTATTAATTCAATTAGGTAAAATGAAATGTGTACTATTAACATTTTTTTTTATCTGTACTAATAACATTTTTTTACAGCAAAAATGTCTCCTTCAGATGTTAGGGCGAAGATGATGATGCTGTTTATGATGATGTCGTTTGGGTTCGGTGGTAGCGGAGGCGACGAGAGCTCCTCTGCCCCTAGGCTCCCCAAATATGGAAAATTTGGGATTACCGTCGAAAACAAGTCGGAGCTTTTAGCGAGATCCCTCGAGCTGCTAAAGACGGTCATCGGCCCGGGGTTTATGAGTTGGAAGGAGGTGCCGTATGAGCTCAAGTTAGCTGTTTGGGCGGCACTACAGGTAATATTTATATGAATATTTCAATTTATATTTCAATTTATATTTCAATTTATATTTATATTTATATTTATTCGCAACTAACATTGTATTTGTTGGACAGGAACAATTCAACTTGGATCCAAAGCTACGCGATTCCGTCTTGGAGCAGTTGAGGGAGCAACACAAGACGTGGAAGAAAAATATGCGGACACGATACTTTGGAAAAACACGAGAGTCCATTTTACAAAGGCGCGGATCCGTCCCGCCCAAGGAGCCGATCTCATTGGCACAATGGCAAAAGTTCATTGACAATGAGATCGAGGATCGACAATTGGCATCTCGCCAATCGGGGAGGGAAAATCGGGCTAAAAAGACGGACGTGCACTACTCCGGCCGAACCTCTTACGCTGAGGTGAAGCATAGGATGCAGGTAAGATTTAATTTATCTATAACTACAGAAATATATTATTGGATATTATTTTACTTTGCGGGGCCGATACTAATTTTACTTTACTTTATTTTATTTTAGGGGGTAGGGAGTGGGCCAGGGGGTAAGCCACATAGGCTCGATACTTATGTGGCTCTTCGGACGAAGAAGGGGAAGGACAAGGAGGTGTCCCCGAGCGTCGTGGACACGATTGTAAGTAATCCGACAGTTTAATTATTGTTAATTACGTTATAATTTTTTAGTTTACTTATTTTACTAATCATGTGCTTTTTGTAGTTTCAGGCAAAGCTTAAGGAAGTGCATGAGTCGTAGTCTGATGCCGACAAGGCATCTTTGTCCACAAACGCACTCAGCCAAGTGCTTGTCTCTGATCGCAAGGGGAGGACAAGGGGAGTGAGCTCGCGGGTGGCCAAATCTAGGATCATCGGATTGGAGACGAGCGACACCGGCTTGGCTCGAACGGTGGATTCACACGACGCGAAGCTATCCCGTTTGGAGGCGACGGTCCAAGATATGTACGCATTCATGAAGCGTACGTTGGGTGGAGATCGTAAAGGGAAAGGGAAGGAGAAGGCGGTGGAGGAGGAGGTGCGGGAAGACGAGGCGCAGGATGACGAGGATGTGGACCTCGCTGCTTCATCACCGACACGTTCGTACTTCGACGATCCACTTCCCTATTTGACGCCCTCTAACAGCTCATTGTCGACAATTGGTTGGCCGAGCATGTTCATAATGGACGTATTTGATGGCCAGCGGATAGGGCGGGTGTTGAGGGACCCGAATATCGTCGAGGGTGGAATAGTCCATGGACGTGTGCTTCAAGAGATGGAGTCCCAGGTGCTCGTCACGCATGTCATACCCGGGAAGGAGAACTCCCTATTGTGGTTGCGCGAACAATGCGGCACGACGTATATTAGTGGGTGCGTCAATTCGTATGTCGTGTGGCCTACTCACCTCCTTAGTTTTATCCAAGACATGTAGTCACATTATTTTCAAGTTTGTCCATTTTAATTATATTTGGATTATATCGTCATGTATATTATTTTTACTTTGAATATTTGGATTATACTGTCATGAATATATTTGGATTATATCTTTAGTTTGTGTTGGATATATGATGTTTGGAACAGGTACAACGTTGCTATAACAGGTACAAATATACTGCTGGGCAGTGGCAGTGGCCAAACTGCCTAGCAGTTTTTTTTTTAATTCTGCCCAGAATTGTTACGGTCAATGACCGTGACACGCCCGTGACAATTTTGTCACGGACGTGTCACGGTCATTGACCGTGACAATTTTTTTAAAAAGGTCACGGCTTTGTCACGGTTATAAACCGTGACAAACGTGTCACGGTCATTGACCTTGACACGACCGTGACACAAAACGCGTGTTTTTTGTCAAGGTTGTCAAGGTCAATGACCGTGACACGACCGTGACAAAAAAAGTTGTCTCGCCTCGAAATGTAACGGTCATTGACCTTGACAAGGTGGATTTGTCAAGGTCAATGACCTTGACAAATGGGCAGATTTGGTGTAGTGTCACCAATTTTGAGTCGGTATAATTCATCGTCCTAGTTCCCTATGGAGACGATCCCTACTTACTGGGCTTATTATTAACGCGACAAGCTTGTACTTGAGCCTATATCAGCATGTAACTAAATACACATTTGGGTTCGCGTCAGTATATAGCAATTTAATGTTTAAATTAATTCACAGACTTTATTTTTGGGATGTTTATTTTTATAAACAACGGACAGGGGATTTTTAGTTTTAAATAGAAAAATATTTTTGATTTAAAACCCCGTCAAACGAGATTGAGTTTTCGTTAAAAGGGTTGTTCAAAGTTTTATCTAACGAGCATCGATTGAGGACATCCTATTTTGACTCGTTAGAAGTTTGTTTAAAGTTGTTTCAAACGAGATAGATGGGTCGTTCGAATGAGATTTATTTCATTAGAACGAACTGCTATTCTCGTTCGAACGAGACTTAAAATTTCTTCGAATGAGTCGCAATTCAAACTGCTATTCTCATTCAAACGAACTGTTATTCTCATCCAAATACCAATTTTGTGTTCAGATCTTTTAAGATTTTTGCTAGATCATTTTCTGAATATATTTACAAAAGTTCTTCTCTGTTTTGTGTTCTAAAACAGTTTTTTATTCACAATATACATATTGAAAATCGTTCTAATGAATTGCTTTACACCCTAGAAATTTTGTTGTATTCTACATACACCTTTACGGAGAAGGTATCTCCATGGCTGACTTATGAAACCCGAGAGGTTCATTGCTAAAGATGGAGGATTTAGGTTTTTATGATTCTTGCGAGGATCATTGTTGAAGGAAGACTTCAGTCTTGTGGTTCTTGAGAGGATCATAATAGATTCATTTATAATATTTGTAAGTTGCGATTTGTAAATTTTATAGAACGAATAAAAGGTTTTGCCCTGAGGGGATTTTTCTTAAAAATTTTCCTTTGTTGTATGCTTGGTTCGATTTATATGTTTGATCACATAGATGTACGTTTAGGATAAAAAGATAACATTGATTGATATTAAAATTTAGATTTTTTGTTTGTGACCATCTTTGTCGAGCACGTTTATTTTTGCAGTCTTATAGTGGTATCAGTGCCTTCCACTCTCTCTAAATACTTACTGCCTTTTCATATTCATAGTTGGACATGTATCTCTTGGTAATTATTGTTATCATAGGTGTTGTAATTTATTTAGAAGGTTGTTATCTTATATTACATTCACATACTTCATTTTCTTTATTTAGTTATGCTGAATATGTTAACAAATGTTTTTTTTTCATAATTTTTGTATTAGGCCATATCAATCTATTTATGAATTTTGTGAGGTGTTGCAATTGGTATTGGAGCATTCTAAGTTCTAGTGTTTTAAGGTTTCAATTGCATCCATCGATTTTCCACGTTGCATTCTTTGATTACTTTAGAGGTTTGTTGTTTAGTGCTTGTGCTCAGTATAACAATTACCACATAGGGAGTTTTGCCGTTATTCCAGACGAACGATTCGAATCAACTGAAGTTTATTAAGAGGGTTACCTATTGTGAGATGCCACACACGTGAAGTTGAGTTTCGTTCGGAGTTTGGTACTATTGGGTGTGACACCCTTTGTATATTCTTAGCGTATAGTTTGAAGGGGAATATGTCCACTCACCATCTTAAATAGTATAAGGAGTAAGTTTTCGAGACCTCACCAGGGAGACCGCGTAGTAGTTAGTATGAGGTAGAATTAAACTACATTTATGATTTTGCACTGGGAGAGATTGATACGTAATAGAATAAAGACTTTTGTTATCTACAACCATGTGAGAGGAATTATTGCATTAGAAAAAGATTTGTGTAAAATATTCAATTGGTGTTATTAGATGACCGTTATTCACCACTTATGCCAAAATGATGGGAGTTGTCCTTTTACATCCCCATAATCATCACAAATATCTGAAGGATAAAGTTAAGATTGAGTAGATTAAGATCAGATTAGGTTCAAAAGGCTAGTGATAGTGTAGCGTTATCCCGAGCTAGGGAAGACCTCATATGTAAGAAATACTGCACCAGGGTAGTATACATTAAGAGGTTCCAAGATTATACAATCAGGGTCACTATGGACATTAAAGACAATGACACTGTGTCCATTGGGGTCACCCCCAATGAGAATAGGGCCGACGAGGCTAGTTTTAGCATAATCGTCCATAGAGATAGGGTCAGCAGGGTCTTTGGTAGAGCTTTCGCTTCGATATTCCTTTAGAGGTAATGATTATACTTGTGGAGAGTGAGTCCACTTAGCTATTATATACCTTAGGTGCGATCAATTTATTGAACAGGCAAATTGTTACAATTATGTTTATGTCTCACGCACACGACTCCAATTATACTATAGAGGAGTTCCATTCTTTTATTAGTAGTATGTTCACAAAGATTTTGAGATATAAAGATTTTTGACATTGAGTTTTTTTTTATATGTGGATACCCCCATCACGTAGGGGTGCTGCCTTACGTCATGATTGGGGAGACGTGGTAGTGTGGTTGGCTGTCTTAATGCTTAACCGCTTTGTTGATTTAGACATGTGGTCTTATGAATTCATTATTGATCACTGATTAGTAGCTATATATTATGATTTTATAGTCTACCATGGGTAGGCTTTTTATATATGTCGTTTTTGGGCAGGGGTTATTTATTTGTTACGTATAGGAGTCCATTGCATATGTATATTGTACAAATATGAGTACATCAGAGGGGATTATGATTTCTTAGAGATGTTACTGACATTCCTATATTTTTTATGTTTTATTAGAAGAGGTATCGAGTTACCACCTACATAAGAGATTAATTATAGCATTAGTGTGAAACTAGCTTTTGGTCGTTGCAAGGGAACCTTTTTAATTAAACCATTTGATATGGAAGAGTGTCATGAGAGCAGACACCATAGTTTTGATCCAAGAGTTTATTCAGAGGAGTAAGTCACTATAGGGACGCTCTAGTCCTATTTTCTATGGGATGGTTAGTTCACTAGGATGTCTATGGATCACTAGTAGTTAGTATTCATTGCCATGTATCGATGACCTATTTGAGTAGTTGAGGAGAAAGTGTTTATGTTAAATATAAAATGGTGCTTGAGCCATCTCTAGTTGTTGAATCGGGAGGAGAATATTCTTAAGGAAGTTTTCTGACAAAATATGGAGCATACATGTCCAGGTTATGCCAATTTGGCTGACCAATGCTCCAGGAGTGTGCATAAAGTGACGTGTAGTGTATTTTGACCATACTTTTTGTTCATTGTTTATCGTACATACTAGGGACATGCAGGTGTATCGTAATTTAAGGATTCGGTACTAGGGGTTTCGTGAATCACATATTGATGTTGTTTATGTCTAGGCGTTCCCATTCTAGTAGTGAAGGTATACTAGCAAAGGCATCCGAATAATTGAAGTTGTTAGATATGTAAATATATAAGGGGAAGAGTAGAATCCATTGATTTTATTATGGGGTTTCTAGGTACCAGGGAGGAGGCATGGAGCCATTTGGGTAATTGGACCAAAGTTGATTAGAGTCAAGACGTAGTAAGTTATCTGCCTTAGAATGTGTTCGAGCACCTCAGAGGAGGTGGGGCTCATCATACAGCATATGAAGACTGCCGAAGTAGGTACAATAGTTTTGGAAAATCAAGGGAAGCAAAGTTTTGAGTTCTGTAAGGATGATCAGGTTCTTATGAAGATCTTCCCGAGGAAGGTAATTTTGAAGTTGAAGTCCCAAAGGGAAATTAGTGCCCTAATGCATAGGTCCTTCTTACGAAATTGGATAAGGGTGGAGTTGGTGTCTTTTAGCCTTACCATATCATTTTTGGCATGTGAACAATGTCTTCCGCATGTACATCACGAAGGAATTTATCGAGGGACAAGTTGACATTTCAACAGTTAGACTAGTTGTTTTGAGTTTAACCGAATGTGAGTCGCGATAAGAGACCTTAGAGAGATTTAGGTCGAAGAGAGGGTAATTTTTTATTTGTTTATGTGAGGAAAAAATACATGAGTTAGGTATATTAAAGAATAGAATTTTGAGGACGTATTTAAGGAGGGAGGAATAAAATATCCCGTATTTTATGTGCACTTATTTAAATTGCATAATTAATTGATTATCATCCTAGAATGACATGTTATATGTCACTTAGTGTATTTTATATGTTGTGTTGCATGAATTCATAATTCTACAAATCGGCATAATATATAGTAATACATTAATTAATATTTTAAGGGACTTAGTATTATGGACGACTATGGAATGGTAAGGGACTAGGTGTAAGGGGTTTCCTTATTTGGATTATTCTCTTGATATCGGGTTCCACCAAACGTGAAGTAGTTTCTTATAATACAATCTCACACTTAACATATTAATAATTGTGTTTTAACTTAATTGACTTGTGCCGACTTAATTAATTAACTTAATGAGGAATTAATTTATTAAAAGATGTTATATTTTGCGTTGGCTTTTGAGATTATTATAAATTATATTTTTGACACAAAATAGTACAATTTAACTCTGTTACATTCGTGTATGGTTTATGCCTAGTTTTGGGCCAATTGGAACATGTTTTGGGCCTATCTAGTTGGATCTACTTTTGGTCCTATGCTTTATTTCATGGATAGTGAGTTGGTATAACATATTAGGTTAACCCGTTCAGCACAATATACTTTAAGGAGAACCCTAAAGGATAATGAATAGGTGCTGAAACCCTAGCTTGAAGATGAAATTTTTGGGACTTAAAGAATTGGGGAAATTGAGAGTTGATTCTTTAATCACTCCAAGGCAAGTCTTTTTTGATTAAAAATGTAGTTATATTTGTGTTAAAATAATATTAGGATGTTGGAATCCTCTAATAATCTCATATAATCTGATTTGAAATTATGTAATTGCTTAAATTCACAGATAGAGTTAATTACATGTTTAAGTCTAATTTTGTAATGAAGAACTTTGTAACTTTGTTATCAAATCCTCGTATTGAAGCATGAATCTAAATACTCTGACCATATAGTCATTAGATAATATTCCTTTTGGTGGTAATAACTAAAAACCCTAAACTTATATTGATTAAAGAATTGAAATCAAAGGTTAATTTGTTGAATCTTTCTCTAATGATGAACTTAGGGTTTAAAATAATAATTTGTTGGTTGGGATCATTAAACGTTTTCTTTTTCCTATTGAAAAAATTAATAAGAATGGGAGGTGTTAAGCTTTTTATCACCCTAGCGTCGAGTTATTTTTCCGCAAGACCTCCCCTATAGTATCGTCATTGAAGTAGAGTTTAACCACCAAGTTCGAGATGGATTGGTGAAGTTTGGGATCACATAAATCTTATAAAATATTTTGGTAGGACTTTTAGTATGATTACTTATGAAGGAGAGGGGAAAATGTTGAGTTATATAGGCTTTAGGGTATGAAGGATTTCATCAATAGTCGCATTAGTTACAAAGTTAAGGAAGAAGGGGATCTGGTCCTGTCAGATCGATCCTACCTAGGTTTGGTTCGATCTGACTCATGGAATTTTAGATAATTGAATTATGAATACATTGGCGCTGTTTCATAATTTTTGGATTTTTTTATTAATTTTTTATGGATATTTTCCCAATAATGTGCAAAATGAAATTTTGAGATGGTGATTTTGGGTTTGGGCTTTGTGATGTGTTTGTGTGGTTATTTCTTTGACTGGGGATTTATTTTGGGATTGTAATCAATTGAGATGAGTTTATAGATAATATGTTTGAATATAGAAACCAAGTCAGGACCTTAAGATTTTAGTCGAAGTTTGTTAAGTCGGGTGACGTTTATCGGTAACACTGATCGTATATAAGGTGAGGATGTAGTTCTGACCCATTAATTAGGGTAATGACCAATTTGGAATTATTATGTAAGTATTAGGTTGGATATGAAACATAATTTAGAGGCCTTTAGTCTAGGGTCGAGAATTGTAATATTTTGTAGCACTAAGAGATGCTTAATGACTGTGTAGTTCCTAAGATAGTCTATGACACGTTTATAACCCTTCGAGTAGGGTAACAGTTGTTTTATAATGATTATTGTAAACTTTAGGTAAGACGATAACCAAACTTTGTAGCTTTAGGAATTCGAGGTAGCATTGTATATATAAGAATTTAAAATAACTTGCGTATTAACTTGTGATTAAATACATATCATGTGCAACCTAATTATGTTGGGTTTTTAATTATTAGCGTGATTTATGTGCAATCATAATTAGGTAGTGTGTGTGCTCATGGGGGACATTCCATGAGGTATTTTTATGAGACACATATGACATTAAAAATGTATGGTACTCTTGGTGATGAGACAGACTCTACCTAGGTCCTATTTACCCCGATGCTATGATTGACATATATGTGTTGCCTAAGGGGGAATAAATGGGGGATTTCTAGCGTATAGCCTTGGGTGTGGAAGTTATGAGTTATGATGAGAATGAGTAGTGGTTATCCCCTGGTGAGTCTTTGATGTTATAGGTTTGGGACGACCTATAACTATAACTAGTACTCACGAGTGATCCCCTAAGGCAATCAGGAAAGGCCTTTGTACTTTTGTTTGTGGCCTCAAGCATAGCCCATGAGATTTGATGTGGGTTGTGTTCGTTCACAGATATGATGAAATATGTGATTTTGTATTGTGGTACTTGATATGGTTGTACTGGTTTATGGTTATACTAATGATGTATAACTATAAAATTATGAATCGAGAATAATGTAATGAATATACCAGAGGTGTATATACTAAAACAGTTGTCTGTGATCATTTGACACTGTTAGAGTAACTATATACCGTTATTGATTATTATGAACTGTAAGAGAGTTGCTTTTAATATAAAAGATTTTTATATAATAAATAATTCTTAATAAAAAGGATGCTTTTAAGAATGTAAACATAAAGGATACTTAATGAAGAGATGAACTTATAACACGTGGGACTCACTGGGGTTTGAGAGTAGAATCACATATTTATTTTAAGTTGTTAGGTTGGGTAACTTAAATAACTTAAATTTCACTTAATATGGGAGGAAGATATGCTATTATTATTATGCCCCAAATGTAACTCTTACTCATTATAGACTTTTTGGGTTTAATTCTCGTTGTTGAATTGGTTTCTTCAAATCTTTTTTGCAACAATTGCCATAGACTTAAGATATTAATTGAAGGATTTCTCCAGCACCAGTATCACAATATTCATTGTTCTTAGGGTATAGGCATCGATATTTTATTAGAGTTAGATATATATCTCTTGGCAGTGATTAGTATCATAGACTTTTTAATTATATTAGCAGGTTGTTATCTTATATTGAGTTTACTTAATGAAAAGTGCGAATAAAGTGTGATAATTGATTAACTTTGCAAATTTCTAATTTAGCACACTAATTTAATTTCAGCCCCTAATCATGCATCTAAAGTGCAAGTGTCAATCCCATAACCAAATAAAACAAGCGACAGAAAGTAAAGGAAAAATCCCTGAAGGGAAAAACCTTTTATTTCTAGAACTTTGAAGAATTTACAAGACCATTGACTTACATACAACTTGATAATCGTCCACAAGTGTAACGCATGGTGTCTTCGTGAAACCTTCAAAGCAACGACTAGAAACAGTGTCGGTTGGAATCTCCCGCAGGAACTCCAAGTGGTCAGCAATGAAGAAGAGAGACGGCTTCTCCACAAGGGTTGAATAAATACAAGGATGTGTACTTGGGTTGCAAAAAGATTCACAAAGTATTGGCAAAGTTGTGTGAATCAAAACATGAGTCTTGGGACTCACAAAGATGAAGACTTAGAGTATTTAGGACTCTGAAAATCGTCTTGGAAACAAACTCCTCGAAGATGGCTTTAAATAAGGAAACCAAAAGAGATATAAAAAACTCACGGCTCTGTACGAATTTATCCCAGGCGGACCGGTCCGGTATGGATGCAGATCGGTCCGAGGTCGTACCGGTTCCTTTTTGTAAAGAGCTTCTTCAGTTTGCTATCAGTCCGGGATATACTAGTTTGGTGCAAAGCGGATCGGTCCGGGTAGAGGGAGGATCAGTCTGGGGGCGGACCAGTTCTTTTTCCAAATAGGCGGACCGGTTCCTTTTTAAAACAGGCAGACCGGTCCGGCTGATAAAAAATATGATTCTTTTCTTCTTTGATATTCGGATCCGTTGATGAAGATACGATCTTGAATTTCTTTAACTATGTAACGACGAACGACATACAAATTGATAATGGACAAAAATGTCCTTACAAATCTCCCCCTATGTCTATGCCGGTACATACATAAAAACAAACATCTAAATTATCAAATATCAAAATGCCTATACAAATATACCCTTCCAAGAACCCAAAACTGGAACGATACAAATGAATAAGACTTCATCGTTTGCTCTTTGAATCTTCAGGAATCTCAACACTTTTCTCATCAGGGTGTACAATTCAGAGATCAAGAAAGTGCCTACACACATGAGACAAAGAAAATACCACGTGACATATCGAGTTTGAAATGAGATAAACATAGATACTGATTTATGATAAAAACATAAGTTAAATCTCAAAAATGCCCCCAAACTTCAAACTCCCCCATAAAATATAATTCTTTCTCCCCCTTTTTATGATGTCCCCAAATAGACAAATGAGAAGAATGAAACAAATAAGCAAAATCGGGGTGTCACAGTACACAAAACAGGGCATCAAACAATATGGTAAACGTGCTCTTGCAAGGAGATGCTAAAAAACTGATGCACAACCTATTTTTGGTTTTTCAATTTTTTTATACAAAAATAACATACATTTGAAAAAATATATGCTACAAAAATCACACCATGGATTTAGACTCAAACAACCAAGTCATGGAAATGGAATGAATGGGTGTGAACATATTCGATAGGTAAATCAACTCAATCAATCATATGTGCACGATGCATATGTGTACTCCTAATGAATGAACATCAAAAGTATCCTTAGGTGTAAAGATTGTTGAATTTAGATGACATCGTCTTATGCAAATCAACAAATAAAAGTCAAAATGATTTCCACCCCAATAACGTCTAAAACTATGTAGCGCATTTTTGAGCATTTCCAGGACGTGCAAACCCATTTTAAATTCTCCAACCAAACTCCCTCGTATATATTTTCTTTTAGAGGTAATCTAAATTCTCAAACTTTGGAGAATTGGTGCAAAAACCTAAATGGCCCATAATTTGGCATGAATTTCTTTTTATTGCCTTTCAATGTTTTCGGGCTCTTTTAACCTCTTTGGACCCCGGATAATAAAAATTCCTCCATTGTTTAGGTCCAATTTAACGGTGGCTTAGTATTCGCAAAGACAAAAATGAACCTTTTGCAGACCTTCCCCGTTTCAAACAAAACACACAAACTCACAAAACGGTTTTTATATGCACAATTTCCTTATAAAAATTATCGCGCTTGGTTCGTTTTAAGGACAGGATTGAAGTGAAAACACCCAACCAATATGTGATAAGACAAGCATAATAATCAAACAAATCCGTGCATGTGTGCAATAAAGGAAACATGAGTCAAACATGTAGGAAGTAACACTTAATTACATCTTAATGACTCCAAACATTATAAAACACAAGGATGAATTGACCTATTGTCTCAAAACATCAAATAGTCACATGAAAATGGAATGATGTTGTGATTTGGTCATCCTAAGTGTTTATCCATAAACGGTGCAAACAAAATACAAAAATCTTTTTGGATTTTCTCAAAATTTTATCAAAATAAAATCTTTTTATATTTTTCAAAATTTAAAAAAAATAAAACATACAAAAATGATACATACTAGCAATAGGCAAACAATGACATCATGAAAATCACCCTATGCTAGTGAACAAGTCAAACTTCAATCATTAGGTGCAGAGGGGTTTTCCAAAGGTGGTGATAACTTATGAAAAAAGTCCATCAATTCTTGTGAAGTTTTGACCAAAAACTTAACTTGCTCTCCTAAATGTGTCATGTAGTCTCTAGGAGCATGTAAAGTATCATGTGTGGGTGCATGTGTGCCAGAAACACGTGTAGAGGCAAAACGTGACACATAACCCAACTTAAAGCAAAATTACCTAAGGTGTCCTCTCTTTTTGCAATGTGAGCAAACATGAATAGGCCTCGGAAAACCTCTCTCAAAAACTCTAGGAAGTGCTCTCCTAATAGGAATGGGACGCCTAGGTGGGTTAGGATGAGACTTACGTGAATCTAAAACCAAAGTGGGAACCGGCTCGGGTGCTAATTGGGAAGAAGAAGCACCGTCATGACTTATTCCAAACCTCTCACCTTTACCCTTAAGAACCACCTTTTCAACCTTCTTAGGTACATTCTCAAACTTGACTTTGACCTCTCGGCACGTTCGAGATCACTCTCGAGTTGGGATACATGTGTCATCAGACTAGACAACGTGTTGGTCAAATCACACTTCTCTTTTCTCAAAAACTCATTCTCTCTCTCCAAATCTAAAACTAGGCGACCTAAATCTCGAATCTAATTCTTTGTTTTTAAGGTCTCGGTGTACAAATCTCTAAAAGCTTGTTGGATCTCACTTTCATCTCCACTCTCATCCACGCTTTCTCCCTCACTTGACGAACACAAATCGCCATCATCGATTTCGTGTTCACTTTTGTGAGATAAAGTGGCTGTGCTCACACGACTAGGAAAGAAGACAACCATCCCATGTCCCAAACCTTTATCAGACTCATCTCCCTCATCACCCTCACTATCACTAAGAGTGGCGGGCATAGCAGTTTTTTTGCCCCTTCTCCTTATCCTAGTACGACACTCTGTAGCTATGTGACCTTTCCCTTCACACTCAAAGCACTTGATCTCATCCTCCTTGTCACTATCTTTGGCCTCCTCTTTCTTTTTCTTTGACTCAAAAGATCTCTTTTTATTTGAAGAATTTTCTTTATTCATTTTGAGAAACTTTTTAAAAAAATTCGCAAATAAGGCCATTTCTTTAAAATCAAAATCTTCCTTAGAGTCGGACTCAAAAACTTTTTCTTTATTTTTCTTAAAATGAGCCTTTAAAGCAATGTCATTATCCTTAGCCTTAATGGTTTTAGGAAACATGTCAATCTCATAGGTTTGAAGATCTCCTACAAGTTCTTCCAACTTAAGTGATTTCAAATTTCCCAAAGAGTTCAAAACAGTGACTATAGGAATAAAGCATTTTGGGAGGGATATCAAAATATTTTTAACGACGCACGTGTTATCAATCACCTCACCCAAATTAAAACATGTGTTAACAATGATTGACAAACGAGCATAAAAATCATCAAAGCATTCAGACACAAACATGGTAATAGTCTCAAATTGGGTGGCCAGATTTTGTAATTTAGAGTCTTTGACCGCGTTCGTACCCTTATGTGTCAGTTTCAAAACATCCCAAGCCTCTTTAGACGTGATGCAAGTCGTAATTCGGCGAAACTCATCCGGAGTGACAGCTCCAGAAATAGCACTCAGACCATAGGAATTAAAATTGGACAATTTATAATCATCTTCAGTTCAGGCTGACACAAGTTTTAAAGTGGTGATGTTATTAACAGTGACCGTGGGAGGAGTCCAACCATTTTCACAAAGCAACCAAACACGCTCGTCAATAGATTTTAAAATCAATTTCATACGAGCTTTCCAATAGGCATAATTAGACCCGTCAAAAATAGGCATCTGATTATATAATTGCTCCATAGGAAAAAATGTGAATTTTCACAAAACTGATTTAAAAAAAAAATCAATATCATACGATTTTGCGGAAAATAGGAATATGCGATAAATTAGCGTAACCCGCTTTGATACCAATGTGAAAAGTGCGAACAAAGTGTGATAATTGATTAACTTCGCAAATTTCTAATTTAGCACACTTATTTAATTTCAACCCCTAATCATGCATCTAAAGTGCAAGTGTCAATCCCATAACCAAATAAAACAAGCGACACAAAGTAAAGGAAAAATCTCCGAAGGATAAAATCTTTTATTTCTAGAACTTTGAAGAATTTACAAGACCATTGACTTACATACAACCTGATAATCGCCCACAAGTGTAACGCACGGTGTCTTCGTCAAACCTTCAAAGCAACGGCTAGAAACAGTGTCGGCTGGAATCTCCCGCAGGAACTCCAGGTGGTTAGCAATGAAGAAGAGAGACGGATTCTCCACAAGGGTTGAACAAATACAAGGATGTGTTCTTGGGTTGTAAAAATATTCACAAAGGATTGGCAAAGTTTCGTGAATCAAAACATGAGTCTTGGGACTCACAAAGATGAAGGCTTAGAGTATTTAAGACTCTGAAAATCGTCTTGAAAAGTCTTGGAAACAAACTTGTCAGGCCCCGACTTAGTTAACTTCAAATAGTCCTTTAATTTATAGATAAATTCCCCTAATGGATGCTTTACTTTAATTCTCTCTGAAAATAGCACCATATTTTTGTTTCAAAAGCATGTTTGGATGAAAACATAACTACCTTACCATGTAATTTACAAGTACTAAACAACTTTACATACAAAAGTTATTTAGTTTAACATTTACCAAAAAAATCTTGATGATATTCAACCCATACTAGATTTTCGTCACTCCCTCATTTTACGTTCCTAACATGGCAGTGAACTCCAAATGATAGACATACCTGAAACATAACATTATGGAGTGTAAGCAACACAAGCTTAGTGAATGCCCATATTCCACACATACACCACATATATATAACCAATTTGAATAACAATTTTTATTTTCTAGTGTCATAACCCAACAGGAATTGTGTAACTCTCGCAAGCCTGGACCCGCCACAGTCTAATTAACCCACCATAGTTAATGGGGACCACCACATACCATAATTAGGCCCGAGTACAACAAACCTTTAAGTTGGATTAACGAGACCGCCACATCCCGTAGGACCCACCACAGTCCTTAACGTTAGAAATAGGACCCACCACAGTCCATAACATTATATAACATCACATCACATTCTTAATCATATGCATATGTTTCATAAATACAACATCACTCTCATACCCAGATTAACACATGAGTTTAACTACACATTTCCATATGAACATATAAGCATCTATATTTCATAGGAAAGGTCACTCACCTGGAATTTGGTACTAAGATTAATACCAAAAATATTTCGTTGGTATGGTAGTGTTAGCCGCATTACCCACCTAACAATTTAACATCATTATTATTTGAATACACCAAATCACATTAAACTTAGTAACACATCACATCAGTTGGTCAATCTGACATAACTGAAAATTAATTGAATATGATAATTCAAATTTCTATAACACCTTATTCATTAGGGTTCTAACACAATTTACGGAATTAAATTACGAATTCTTTAGACAAAGTTATGCCCGTTTTATGACAACCTTTTCCAAATCATTTATGGACAAATACAATAACAAAACTTTAACTTCAACACAACCCCCAAGCCAAACCAGAAGGTATTTTATTCTCCCATTCAAGTATGTCATACTTATATATGTTCTCTAACATTTCCAATTGGAATTTCTTGATTTTAATAAGTATTCATTGTTTTATGCCACTTTTAACACATTTAGGTCTGAGTAGACCATCAAAGCATAACTTAACATTTTTCAAGCATGCATAACGTCCACCTCGGTTATAAGTCATGGAAACATATATTGAACATATTGAATAATATAAAATTGAAGTTGAATAATCTTTAGTGTTCATTTACAAAGTCAAGCAAAACATCGAACACCTGGTGTGCGCACTTACACTTTTGGGGCAGATTTTATACCCAAACTTCAAACTATCACCCAAGATTCATTTCTTTGTATTTTTATATAATTTTTGGATATGAAATGTATATATAAGTTTAGTTTCATATCCAACTTGAATCATTCGATTCCATTGAGCATTAACAAAGATACACCAATTTGATTAACATGATGATTACACCCTTAGTTGTATGAATTCAGCATACTTCATATATACAACCTACACATACCCACCTACACGTAACAACACGTATTATCTCATACCAAAATATGATTTTTAATATCATATAAAACAACCTTTTTCATTCAAAGAGTGAAATTTACAAGTTAAATCTTACCTAAGAATGTTTGGATATATAAGCTTGTTAATCTCTCGATAATCTTCCTTAATCCTTCACTAATTTATCCAAACCTCTCTTTCTTCCATGTAACTCTCAAACCCACTTGAAATTATGATTAAAATGAATAATAAGGGAGATTTTTATGTTCTTTAAGTTGGCACAAGTCACCTCCCCTTGGTCCATTCAAAACAAGCCATGTGTTTTACTAATAAGACAAAATACCATTTAACGAATAGACATATTTGCCCTTGTTTCGTAATTTCAGCATAACTCCTTACTTGGACCTTTGTTACTGTTTGCTGTGTTATAAAATTAGCTCATATATCTACAAATTTGATATGTTTTGTTTTCCACATATCATAAAACTAGTATGCCTAATTTGGGCCCGAACAAAAGGGTAGCAATTTGCCAAAAATCTCAAAACTTTCACATTTGGCGACCTAACATTACCAATTTCGGACCAACACCTTGGTTTAATTTTATAAAAATAATGATGCATTATAAACATATTTTCATGATTCATTTAACCACATAACTAATAATATGATCTAAACAAGTTATCCCTGATCATAAGCTTGATTAACATCTAATGCAACCAACACATATATCACATGAGTATGCATTCCCCCAAATATGATAATTAATATGTTTAATCAACATTCTTAATCACGTTTAGGGTCTTACAAAAGTGTAACGCATGGTGTCTTCGTCAAACCTTCAAAGCAATGGCTAGAAACAGTGTCGGCTGGAATCTCCCGCAGGAACTCCAAGTGGTCAGCAATGAAGAAGAGAGACGGCTTCTCCACAAGGGTTGAATAAATACAAGGATGTGTTCTTGGGTTGCAAAAAGATTCACAAAGTATTGGCAAAGTTGTGTGAATCAAAACATGAGTCTTGGGACTCACAAAGATGAAGACTTAGAGTATTTAGGACTCTGAAAATCGTCTTGAAAAGTCTTGGAAACAAACTCCCCGAAGATGGATTTAAATAAGGAAACCAAAAGAGATATAAAAACTCATGTCTTTGTACGAATTTATCCCAGGCGGACTGGTCCGGTATGGATGCGGATCGGTTCGAGGTCGGACCGGTTCCTTTTTGTAAAGAGATTCTTCGTTTTGCTATCAGCCTGGGGTATATTGGTTTGGTGCAAAGCGGATCGGTCCGGGTAGAGGGTGGATTGGTCTGGGGGCGGACTGGTTCTTTTTCCAAACAGGTGGACCGGTCCGGTTGACAAAAAATCTGATTCCTTTCTTCTTTGATATTCGGATCCGTTGATGAAGATACGATCTTGAATTTCTTCAACTATGTAACGACGAACGACATACAAATTGATAATGGAAAAAATGTCCTTACACATAATTCATTTTATTTATTTTGTTATGTTGAGAATGTTACCAAATATTTTTTATTTCCGTGATTTTTGTATTAGACCTGGTCAATCGATTTATGAATTTTATAGGGGTGTCACACTATCTCACCCTCTAAGTAATCGAAAAACTCTCCCCCTTAAACACCTTCTCCCCCCCCCCCCCCCCCCCCTTTTTAAATCACAAATAGATTGAGGGAAAATGGAAATGTAAAGGAGACGAGAACCACAAATTATCTAATTAAATCTCACACATAAAGAATAAATACGACCATGGATAAACATAAGTATATTCCCATCCTAACCTATAAAGACTAAAGGTATGAACATGCAAATTTAAAAGTGCTAGAATAAGAATATGATAAAATATACAATGAAATATGTATCATATAAAATATGTATAATAGTTATGATAGATCATCGAATACAACTATATATAAATAAGCACAAAAGATTAAAATTTTAAAATTTTAAATATAAAAAATATAAAGACTTAACACGAGTGGTTCACCAATATGAGAATAGTATCCAAAATTGGTAACCCCACACTTGCTTTCTAACGGGAAAGGGAATGGTATTAAAACTCAAAAAATAGATTACCACATCCATGTTTCACAAAAAAACCAAGATTCAACCTATAGTAACACAATGAAAAATCATCCATATTGTAAAAAATCTAAGCTCATAAATGCTTTATGCAAATTAAGACCTAAAGTCAACCTACGAAAATTTAAGAAAGCCAATATAACCAATAATAAAAAATATGCTAGACGAATTATGTGCATACCCATTAGTCTTTAACGTATATCTCCCTAAAAAATGCTCATTTTAAATATATTTATTTTTATCTATATGAGAGTATGCTTTAGCATATATATATTTCATTTTTGTACTTTCTCTCATGAGCACATATATAACTATTTAGCCAAATGGAATTTTCACCATGATAAGAGTAGAGCTTCCCATTCCACATTCATTATTTTTAACAATAATCTTAACATGTAATGGTTCTTACGTGCAAAATTTCAAAAATCTAGAAAAAAAAATATGTGACCTCGATTGAGTGCAAACACGTGAAATATAAATCTTTTTAGATCAAAAGTGAGAATATACCATAGTTCAACTCGTGTATATGTGTGCGATATGATAATGACTACTACATATACAACATTAGTTGCTCTTGATGAACTCCTAAAAACATTAAGAAATAACATAAGTCAAGCGCTCTACCCTACTAAGTTTCCAATAAAGAATAGGGTGTAAGACATCATGACATGTTTCCCAATATTTTCAATCATCTCAAATGTAATTCCCGCAAAATTCATAATTAAATTGATCAGTTCAAAATATAAGTAATACAAGAGTCTAAAAACTTTGTATAATTATAACCATGAATAAAATAAGATACTCTAATAAATATTAATAGTAATAGAAGAAATAAAACAAATACAACTCTGATACCAATCCCAAAATATAATGAATAAAATTCCATCGTTGGAGTAAAATTGTCTCATAATAATATAGAATAATGACTATAAATAAAAGACTATAACATGGTAAACCCAAATACAATAATCTAACCCTCTGACTATTAAAATAAAAATCCAAGTACTGAAAGAAAATACAATAAATAAAGATGAACACATAGATTTAACATCAACATCCTAAGACTAGAAGATTGAACTGAGAATAAATGATAAAAAATTAAGGCTATGACGTCTGCTGCTGCATAGGACCTGAAAAATAATTCCACAAATATGATTAAACCTAGTAAGTCTACAGTGAGTAAGAATGTAACTAAATATGGGCCACAATAATAATATTGCACCTTCCTCTCATATTTTAGTTATTTTTAAATTATCATAACCCCAACAATCTAACTATAGCATGCAAGTCTAATCTTAGCCCAAGTGAACCCATTGATACATAATTATAAGTCCACAATGTAGTATATCATATATACATCTCTTATATAATCTTAGTAAAGGATATAAAATCTTTTAAGTCCATATACCAAGTGAGTATACCCAGTCACATGAAAAAGAGGTAGGCAATGCTCATGATTGATAATAAAAGTACAAAGGCCTATACTTATTTACTTTTAGGATCATTCATGCATATATGGTATAATTACATGCCATCCCAATCTTATAACTTTGAAGTGTCACCCAAGGGTAATCATCATGCATTACTTCTAGTCGTATGACCCACATACCCAAGGTTATATGAAAAAACTCCCATTCTTGTCCCAATGAGAACACATGTACGTCAGTAATACGATCATGGGTCAATAGGATCAAGGTAAAGACCGTCTCAATAACCAGTTTACCCGTCGAATCCCTCCTGCCTTGAGGAAATTTTTTGACTTAATGCGAAAATATTAAATGTGCCTCATTCCACAAAAGTGGATTTCCAGTGTCACAAAAGGTAAACTCTTAGGTTTAATGGTTATCAAGAAAGTAATTGAAGCAAATCCCACCAAAATGAAGGCAATTGTCAAAATGTAGCAATCTCGTACAAAGAAAGAGGTGCAAAGAAAGAGGTGCACGGTTCATTGGGAAAGATCCATTTCACCAATAGATTCATATACAATATAACTTCCATTTTCGAACCCATATTTAAAATCCTTCAAAATAATTCAACCAAAGTCTTAAATAAGGCATTCTAAGAAGCCTTCGACAAGATCAAATAGTACCTTACTCAATTGTCGGTGCTAATGCCACCATAGCTTAGTCTACCCCTCCTCCTGTAATTAGATGCCATCAACACTATAAATGGGGTAATGCGATCGCAATACATTGAAGAGTCATACAAAGAAAGATTCATCTATCATTTCAGTAGAAAGTTTGTAGGGTATGAAGTTAACTACACCGCATTGGAAAAGGCATACGCCGCCTTAGTTTAGGTCACTTAGAAACGATGACACTGCATACTTGCCTTTCCCATCAAGTTAGTGTCCTAGATGGACCCAATGATGTATTTTATTAAGAAGCATGTTGTAATACCCTATATTTTATGCATTATTTAATTGTGGAAATTAATTATTCTTGCTTTCTATGACATTTGATTTCACTCCCGTTGGTTGGTAGATAACATGGGTAGAGTTTTAAACCATTTAAAAGGGTATTTAGTTTCATTAGGTTAGGGATTAAGTGAGACCCAAACCCAATTTCGTGGGAAGATTGATTAAGATGTCTTTTGTTATAACATAAACTATATATAGAGTATGGTAGAAACTTTAAGAAGCCAAGGAGAGAAGAGACACTCAAAGGGACATAGATTTAGGGATTTAAGTCTTGAATTCTCACATTTGGCCTAAGGCGAGTTTACATTGTTTAGGAATTTAAGTGAATTTCACTAGTAGTAGTAGTAGTAGTCATTGGATTCCTGACTCAGACTTATATAAATCTGAATTATAATCATCTAAGTTGTAATTTTTGTCAATTGACTTAATTTGGATGCTAATCCTTAATCCTATTAATGAATCGAGTAGTTTAATGTTAAATCCCTTGATATATAATATTATAGAGTGTAATCTTATTAGATTAGTGTAAATCTAAATCCTAATTATTAATTTATATAAATCCATATGTTAATTTGAGTGTTGGAATTAAATATGAGATAAAGGGTTTAAATATCATAATAAGTTGTTCTTGATGATTTATGAACCTTGGATGGTTATTCAATGGAAGACTAGGGTTGTTAGGTTCATATTTTGGGGCAGGAGGTTGAAGAAACCTGTAAGTTGTAAAAATTTGGTTTGCGGAGTCTGTGCACATGACTCATTATTGCCCGTCCATGTTAAATCCATGCGAATCGCTAGGATTTAGTGTATACACATGGTTTGCATAAATTGAATTACAAATGCGTGTGCGCTGGTTTCTTATTTTTTGGATTTTTTGAATTTCTTATGAGTATTTTACTAACATTGCAGAAGGCTGAAATTCTAGGTTGGTGATTTTTAGGTTTGGGATTTGTGTTGATTTTAGTAATGTAACACATTTTTCATAGAGGAAAATAAGTATTAATGAGCCGTCTGAATAGCCTTTTTCGATTTCTGATAATCCCAGACATCCTCATCGGATACCCCTTATCAGCTTTGACAACGTATTGTTTAGCTAAAGGAAATTTATACTCCTCAAAAGTTAAGACAATGTCTAGGTTTGTTTTACAGTCAATATAGTTAATTCTAGTTAACTTGTTATAATTTATGATTTAAGAAAATGTGGTGAATGTTGAGACCATTTTGAGATCCAAGAATCATTATTTAAACGGAATTAATTTCAAATTAAACATGTGAGAATTTTTTAGATTAAAGTTTAATTTGGAATCCCTCTACCGCCAATAAAAAATAAAATCTCATCGAGCGAACTTGTTCTCTTATGAAGTGATATTTCTTGTTGGGATCTTAAAATCACTCCATATTTAACCAAAAAGATTTTCACCTTACAATTATGTTCTTTGAATAGTCCACAAACATTCAATCCTACATTATTGAATAGTCAACATCTTTTGTTCCCACAATTAATGATAACGACTCTATTGGGAGGATATCATTAATTATGTTTAAATATATAATATTGGGTCATTCCTTGAATTTGAATCCTCTCATGAATGGCTTCCCACTTGCGGTGATCGAACTCACTCACATTCTAATTCTAGGAATTATCACTTAAGAGTTTTAAAAATATCGGATGCCATGATTTGACTCGAGCTGTTAGGGGGTAGTTAAGCTGACACGAGAAATTAACCACATCACCTTATTAAAATACCAATATATACCATGAAGTTTATATTGAAACCGCTCTCCCACTTTATGTAATAAACTTGAGGGTATTTTAGAAAAAACTATCCATTTAATTCTAAATACATGAATTAAATAATTAACAATTTTCAATTTACTTGCATAAATTATATTTCCTCATCTCACCTTTTCATTTTTCAAAAATAAAACTATTTTTCAATTAAGATAAAACTCAGAGATCACAAATTAATTTATACCTTTAAATTCATTACCCGACTAAATTAATTTCAGATACAAAAAATAAAATAGATTTTGTCAAGAAAAATCAATATCTAGGTTGGTCTCAATATTAAAAATCATGTTGTCCATAAAATGGGTGTCCCTAATTAATCAATTCATTAAATTAGAAAATTATGCAATAAAACAATTAAGATATATAAGAAAATATAAATAAATGTAAATAGAAGTAAAAAAGGACTCATGATTCCTTTTTGTAATGGAAAATACATCTTCTTTGAGTAGAAGTTCCCAAAAAAAGGGACCTTGTTGTAGAAGTAATCTGGAGAAAAGTGTCCCCATAAAGAAGTAATACTATGAAGAAATGCTTCGATACTACTATAATGGGCTAAGACCGCTGCTATAGCAGCCTCCTAGTTTGTCTAGTATCGCCGCTTACTTTTGTTTTCTTCTCCTTTTTTTTTTTAATTTCTGAAACTTCTTTGAAACTTCGTGAATGTACCTTCAACCTTGATCAAAAGTCCACGGAAATACTCTATAAGCAAACCCATTACAACGTAGGAAAATAAAAATCCCCTTACAAACTCCTCTAATATAACGATTAAATGCAGTCATTATAAAACCTTAATCATTACATGTAGTCATTATTAAACCTTTATTATTACAACCAAATTGGATATAGGAGAGAAAATAACTACCGATTAACCACAGTATGATCCATTCACATATAAAAAATTCATGTGACCATAATGGATGGAATATTACCATTCGGATGCTACAAAACCATATTATACAAAATATCATCCATGAACATATTTTCTAACATGAAACCTAGGGTTTAATGGTGGACAACATATATATTTATAAAACATGATCAATCGATAAATTGTGATCTAATAACAATAGTTAGGGATCGATATGCACGGAAACATTTCAGCCCCAAAACTTTGGATGATCATACAATAGAAAAATAATACAAAACTAGGTTTAAATCATAAACTTATGGATACGAAATACGATACCTTTGCTGATCTTGCCACTTATCTGAATTAGGAGAAAACTGATTTGAAGAAGATGAAGGGGTTGCCCTCTTTTTAACCTACAAAAGCGTGTTAGAATATGCTGAAAGTATCTGTTATTCTAATATATGATTTTCTCAAAGTAGGGAAATTGTGATCGCACCTTTTAAGATGAATACCTTAGGTTTTGAGTAAGATATATGATGATATTAAAACTACTCTCATGTATAATTACTTATGTACATCGACCTCCTACTTTTGGCCTCTTTGGGTCGGCCTTAGCTCGTTCGACCCGATTGCATCGAAAAACATAAAATTCATTAGAGCATTTCCATCCTACATGAGTGTGTATAGGATTCAACATTGCACGTTGATGGAATAATCGTGCATTCTAACTAGCTTCTAGAAGGATATATGGCAACACATAATTTTTCAAAGCATTTATCATTCCCCATATGACTTAAGGTGCACATTACCCCTCAAGTCCTCTATATAAATCTTTTTCTGAACAACTTGGACTCCAAGTTAGCTTATGTTGTCAATCTTACTAAAAATCTACACATACACATTCTAGAGAGAGAAGATACTAAAATGTAACCTATAAAACACTCCATTGATAGTAATGAATGAGTTTACTTATCGTTGATGTATGGAAAATGGCTAAATAACTTTAAATCTCTTTATTGATCTTATTTATGTGTGACACCTTGCCTAATTAAACACCAGGTGATCAGTCCTTTATTAACTTAAAAGAGATTTCTCATTTGGTTCATTCTCAGTGTCACTGTTGAAAACCATATTAATTAATAACCACCTATTAGTTAATTAAGCCGTAGCCAAAAAATTTATTATTCATTAAATAATTAATAATAATTTGTGGACAACTAAATTAAAACATTCACATAATTAATATAGTTTAAACCATCAAAACGAATATATAAATGAATAAATGTCTTGTCGAATAAACCATCGTCTACAAAATCCAAATCCAAATCTAATAATAAGTCCAACAGATATTAAATAAATTCCAATATAAGGCTGAACAGAATAACTGAATAAATAAAGTCTAAATAGGGCAACATGTCCACCTGAGACTCTGAAATGAAATCCTACACTAAGAATGAAAGGTGGAAACGTCTAATCAAGTCGTTCAAGCCTCCACAGTGCTGCAACTAATTGTCCCTAGAATAGATTGCCAGGTCTGGCATCCTTGTGTCTAGACACCTAAAAGGTTTTGGAAAATATTTATAGCAAGGGTTAGAACCCAAAATATTTTGAAAACATTTAGCAAGTATTTATCACAATTTAAAAACGGTTATTAGAGACGCATGTTAGTTTTACATACACTCTCTTGAATATTCTCACCTGTCACTTATTGTGCACGCCTAACGTTTTCTACTTAGCCCACCTAGCCATACTACCCAAGCTAAGTAGACGTAAGTATCTATCTGGACTATCGATGCATATAAGTCCCCCTACCGCCCATACAGTACGCTATCTGATTTAACATCTCCCATATGTTATTAATATCATAAGTAACGTTCTCCATATGTTATCATTTAATCATTTAATTAAGTTCAATACTTAATTCAATATTTAGATACACATTATATAACTGTCTACTATCACATTAGAGTAGAATTATTCAAACTGGTATATATATATATATATATATATATATATATATATATATATATATATATATAATTACGACGTCTCTTAAAATGACCACCGTGAAAACAGGCATACTCTGCTATTAGTCCATGTACCTCTTGTACTAAAATAAGGACTATTGGTTTGGCATGTCTCCTCCAGCCCAAACTCAAATATCAAGTAATGGACGCGAACATAGTTCTAAGCCTTTGGGCTATGCACATACCTAAATACCTAAATGAACTGTTAGTCTCACCAATACACGACACATAATGAGCCACCCTAAGCTCTATGTTCCGGGGCATAAATCTAGACCTCCCTAGAATCGACAAGGTGGGAATGCCCACTATGCGGGAACCTTCGTGATAGTAGGCAGTATAGGTATGTTCACATTTAACACCAATCATATAGTAGGTATACACACAACCAATATATACATCAAATCAGTAGGTATACACATAACCTAATTATCATACTTCGTACGTAGTATTTACCTCTCGAATACTTGTCGTACTATCAAGTTACGATTATCCTCATTATGGTATTAATCCGAGTATTGCTCTTTACTCTAAGGGTCCTAGTAACCCCTTCAATGAATTCAGTAGCTATCTCTATCATATGCTACTGGTCTATAACATAAACTCACTTAAATTTCTCGTAACTCATTCTCCTTCTCTCGAATTAATTACACCCTAATTTAAGTATGTTAAATCCTCGCCTCAATCCTCTCATTAATACTAAGCTACCTCATCATAGGCCTATTCCAATATAATAAATCCTTCATTATGTTTTAATAAATTCCCAAAAGTTTCCCAGATAAAACTATAGGATTTTCTAGGCTACAAAGGGAAATTAGGCAGATATGGAAACCAAATCGATTCGCCCTTGGGCCGAATCAATTCGTTTTGTAGCAGGTCATCTTCTTTCTCTTTGCAAGTTAGTTTTTTCACCATTTTCATTATCATAACTCACATGCTTCTCGACCAAACTCAAAACCAATTATCCAAAATGTTATATGCATGAATTTGGATGATTTCTAAAGAACTTTTAACATCAAAACATTACAATTTCCATTTAAGAACGGATCAAATCAACTATTCATCAAAACCCCTATGTTTTTATATTTTTCATTCATCTTCAACATAATACCCAGAATTTACTCATCTAATTCATCACTAATGATCAAATTTGTATTCTCTTCATACATAATTATAGTCTATATGAATTCCTACCCAAAACTTGTATTTTAATTGCATAAATTTCCAATTTCATCATTTATATCAACATGTTTAAACCCTATTCTCATATGGGTATTATAAATTCAAGAGAAATCATAAAAAAAACACTTGTCTTATTTTGAATGATCTGATTTTGTGATTTAGATAATGGATTGTGTGCCATATCTTCCAATCCTCACTCCAAGATTGATTATGGTGCTAGAATACACTCCAAATTTCTCAAGAATTCTCTATTAGGATTCAAAAATGACTTATACTTCTTCTCTAATGTCCTCTATTGGTTTTCTAACCTTTAAAACCTAGCCTCTCCATCGATATGCTGATAAAGATGTTGCAAATTCCTAGGCCTCTTGGCACTTGATTATTAAATGACTAAAATGCCCTCGTATGGTGCCGATTTAGTCTAAAATTTTCCTAGGACCTAATCAACACCCTCGGGTATACTATTTTAACTATTTATCCCTTTCGGAGTCATCCGTGACCTCTAAATCATCATCTGAGTCACTCTAAATAGATATCCTATCTCGACCTCAATTTAGTCTACACGCGACTCCCGATTGAGATAAGTCCAATTACGCCAATCTCACTCGGCATGGCGCATAATAATTTCCATAAATTATTTACTATCCACTTAGTAAAGTTACCACACAATATTACTCATTATCTAGATCTCTTTAATAATATTTAATAACCACATTATTATTTTATTAAAATAAATCACGTCAGTCATGTAATTTAAACTAAAACGAAAATGACGAAATTATTGATTTAATTAAATTCCAAGTACATAGAAATACGAGGTATTACATAATTCTCCCCTTACAGGGAATTGCATCCCTAAAATTAGATCATACCTATGGCGAAAAACTCTGGATAAGGCTCTCACATGTCATCCTCCCACTCCCATATAGACTCGTCAACACCGTGGTGTCCCCACCGAACTTTAACTAATGGTATCACTTTAGAACACAGTTTATGCTCACTATGATCCTGAATAGCCACGGGTTTCTCCTCGTACGAGACATCTGGATACAAATCAATCTCCTCGAGTGGAACATGCCAGAAAGCTCTCTCGCTCCTCCTGTACTTCTTCAGCGATGCCACATGGAACATAACGTGTATCCACTGAAGATGCTCTGGTAAACCCAATATACATTGACATTTGGTATTTAGTCTCGAGGCCAGAAGAAATCAATGTAATCGGTACAAAATGGATTTTCAAAAATAAGACCGATGAACAAGGGATAATAATTCGAAATAAGGCTAGACTAGAAGTAGAGGGTTACTATCAAATAGAAGGAATAGTCTGTGACGAGATGTTTGCCCCGGTAACTCGTCTTGAATCAGTGAGATTACTTCTTGTTGTTGCTTGTCACTTACAATTTAAACTATTCTAAATGGACATAAAATCTGCCTTTCTTAATGGTATTCTGTCTGAAGAAGTTTACATTGAGAAGCCCAAAGGATTTCATGATCCCAAACACCCCAATCATGTTTATAGACTTAAAAAGGCTTTATATGGTTTAAAACAAGCTCCGCGTGCTTGGTACAAACGTTTAACTGCTTTTTTATCTTCACATGGCTTTATTAGAGGAGGAGTTGACCAAACTCTATTTGTTAAAAAGTCTAATAAAAATGGCATCTTAATAGCTCAAATTTATGTACATGACATTATCTTTGGGTCAACCTCTCTCAATGAAGTTAAAAAGTTTTCAAAAGACATGATCAATGAATTTAAAATGTCACTTATGGGGGAGTTATAGTATTTTCTAGAACTTCAAATAAGACAACAAAGTGATGGTCTTTTTACATCACAATCTAAGTTTGCTAAGGATTTACTTATTAAATTTGGACTTGAAAATGCTAAAAGATTGTCTACACCTATGGCAATAAAAACCAAATTATCAAAATTCGATAGTGGCCCTGATATAGATCCTACTTTATACCGTAGCATTATTGCAAGTTTATTATACTTAACTTCTTCTAGGCCTGATATTCAGTATGTTATCTGTATTTCTGCGCGGATTCAATCCAGTCCAAAGGAGTCTAACCTTACTTATGCTAAAAATATTTTGAAATATGTTAAAATCATAATTAATTTTGGACTTTGGTATACCAATGACTCCTCATGTGAGATAATTGGGTACTCGAATGCGAATTTGGGTGGTAGCACGGATGATTGTCATTCCACCTCGGGTGGTTGCTATTATTTAGGGCAGAACCTAGTTGGATGGTTTAGTAAAAAGCAGACTACTGTAACTTTATCAACTAACGAATCTGAATATGTTGCTGCTGGCGCATGTTGTGCTTAACTAATTTGGATTTAGAAGATGTTATCTAATTATGGTATAATTGAGTCCAAAGTGCACCTTTATTGTGATAATGATAGTTCTATTTTCATTGCTAAAAATCCGGTCCAGCATAGTAGGACTAAGCACATTAATATTAGGCATCACTTCATTAGAGAGTTGGTTGAATCAAAAGAGCTTGTAATAGAACATATTTCTACCGATAATCAATTTCCTGATCTGTTTACAAAACCATTAGATAAACTTCATTTTGAAAGATTGAGACATATGATAGGAATCACCGTACTTGATAACTAGATTGTGTTTATTCTGCATCATGTTTACCATATCTATGAGATTTTAGGATAAAGATATCTACTAACAACCGGTATTCATAAAATCATGTTTAATGTAGGAGACATTTATTCAGCAGTTAATAATCATATTCATATGTTAATATCTTCCATTGTACTATTTAGTCAAAATGGGGGAGAATTGAGTACATCTTTCTATTTTATGTTTTGATATTCTTTCATGCATATTGTCTTATATCTTTCATTCCTGCACAATTATTTATGTTCGTATTAATTTGGTAGAGCAGATGCTTTTAACCTTTATCTCGACAAAAAGGTATTTATGTGTTTTGCAGGGTTTCATCAACCATGCGCCCGAGTCATTTTTTTTTCATTTTTAGGATGGGTGGGTACCATGCGTCTGAGTCGTGTTTTTTTTTCATTTTTAGGATGGGTGGGTAGTTAGATACACTTCTGTATAGGACACTATAAGAATATTTTTCCTTAGTCTATCATTTGATGTACTCAAGGGTTTTGTCAAAATAAGTCCAATGGGGGAGTCTTAAGGTTCCTATATAGAGAACCCTTAGGGTTTCTGTCATGTGCTTTATCTATATAGGACTTCATTTAGCTGGACTTCGATTTTGACAAAATTATTCGTGTAATTAGGGCGAGTGTCTTTACCTCCGCCAAGCTCCTACTTCTATCTACATCATCTTGTCACCCAACTCAATCCTTCAATTCTGCATAAGGTTGTTTTTCGCACCCTTTATGGCTCGTAGGATTATTTTTATTCACATAGGACACCACACCACACTGCATGTCATTTTAACATGTCTATTGATTGAGTGTGATTAACAATGAATGTTTAAAATTGTTTGAAATTTAATTTGAAATCTTGTGATTAAATATTTTTATAGAAAATAAATTTTTCAGAATTAAATTTTGAAATTAAAAATATTCTTTTTAAGTAATTCGTGTGAATGAGTATATATTTTCGTGTATACTAATTTGTATGGTGTGTTATTGATATTTGTGTTATGTATGCGTGCCCTATATTTTTTCAATATATGTGTTGGCATGTATAACTTGATTTGATCCTAGAAGATATCATATGCCTTTATTTTTGCCGATTTGTACACCTTCCATTAGTTTTGAACGCAACTTTAGACAAGTTGGTCAAATCATTTTTAGCATAATATGTAAGAGTCTTTCTAAAAGTTGTTTCAAGTTCCATAGTTCTCAATTTTGAGCTAACCAATTCTGGTGTGAGAGATGGATCATTCATTTCTTCAATGATATAACGTTTATGGTCAAACCTAGGGGCAAGGGACCACAAAATCTTAGCACATACTCCCTGATCAGTATACTCTACATCATTAGCATGCAGTTGGGTAATAATATCAGTCAAACACATATAAAAATCATCAAATGGTTCGTTATCTTTCATAACTAACATATTGTATTGTTGAACAAGCATTTGAGTTTTACATTTCTTTACCCTAATGTCGCCTTTGTGTGCTATTACTAAAGTATCCCAAGTGTCTTTGCTAGTAGTTCAGTGACATATACGTTTCAATTCATGTTCACTCACACTCATGAAAATCGCATTTTTTCCTTTGTTATTGAAATTGCTTATCTTTTTTTATCAACAATTAATTCAAAAGTTTTATGTTTTCTAAAAATAGTGCTACCTTATGATATAGGAGTAGTGGGGTGCCTATAACCATTTTCAATTAAATCCCAAACATCATTTCCTAATGTGCCTTGAATAAATGCAACCATTTTAATTTTTCCAGTATGAAAAATTTGAGCCATCGAAAATAGGACGTCTACTAAAATTTCCAAGCCTAAGTAATTGACTTGAATCATTCATTGAAAACAAGGTAAAACGAGTTTGAAAAAGGTTTCAAAAAATGATTTTTTTTTATAGGCTAGCTTTGATACCACTTAAGCGTGCGGCTTATACGATAGACTATATTTGGGAAGTAAAACAATTTGCCAAAATAAACTCCAGTAGCCTACAAGTTATCTATGTTATTCAAGAAGTTACCAGCTCAAACTTTTCTTGAATTGCTAACTTTGCTAAAACAGGTTTTAGTTTGCCAAGTCAATTAATAGTCCTAATTATTATCTTGAGTTAACTAGGTGTCAAAACATATTATATATTATTCAATTAATTAGGTGCGTTTCTAGTATTGAACCTACTTTTTCATATGAGGCGAGATATTTCAAATAAGTGAAGTAAAGCACAAGGTGTTTATTTTACGTCGCAAAAACCCTTCCCCGGGGAAAATGACGGACCCTTCTAAGGGTAACCTAATCTTCTTCCACTAAAACAATAAAAAATAATAGGAACGAGTTGCAATCAACAAACATAACAACGTAAAGAAGATAGATGTAGCTATTACCTCACACGACCAAGTCTCCTCCCTGGTTGCTTATTTGGCTCTCTATTTATGTCTGTCCTTACTTACTTTTACGTTTTACACTTATTAGCGTCTCCCATTTTCTCTTCTAGCTCAAGATCATCTTAGAGCCTATTGTGTCCTATTTTCTAGTGAAGTATTTGTGTGCGTGTTTTATCCTAGATGACATTTAAGACACTCTTGAAGCATAGAAATTCTATTGCTAAAAGACATGTGCAAGTGGATAATCAGTCTAGTCAGTTCAACCGACCCCATAACAGAAATTATAAACCAAAGTCTGATAATGAGAGTTCTAGTAGTAAGATTGATAAATCGAAATTGGCTTGTCATAATTGTGGGAAACTCGGTCATTTCATTGCTGAATGTAAATCCAAACCACAGTCCAAGTATTCTAAGACTCAGAAGGCTCTCATTACTAAAAATTGGGATGATTCCTCTGATTCTGAATCAGAAGAAGACCAAGCAGAATCTGAATCAAACTACCTTGCATTTTTAGGATAAGTTTACGAATATTGTGGATATGTATATCTAGCTGGAATGACTGATTTCGAAGATGAATGTGAATCTGATGAAGTGTTTGATTTAATTAATGCTGTAAAATCTTTGTTAGCTAGTCAGCCTTCTATGCTTGAATTAACTGCTCCATTTGATGCCAAACGTGCATGTGTGTGTGACACTAAGTCTGAAGATTGCAACAATTCACACACCGACACAGAGAATAATGAAAATTTTGTTGCTTATGATGATTATGCTGAATTATCTGTGAGGACTTTGCAGAATAGACAAGAATTATCTAATCTTGTTAAATTGCTTAGTAAGTCCCTAGAGAATCACTATAAGATAGTTCAACAAAATTCCATTGAAATGAGAAATGTCAAAATTGATTTTGAAAAACTGTCACTTGACTTTAAATTTCAGATTACGACCATAAATGAAAACCTGATTTCTTTGGAAGAGAAATATAATGCCGCACTTTTACAAGTTAAAAAATCTAAATAAGGTTGTGAAACTCCTTTTAAAATGTGTCGTAGTCGTGATATAAAATCTTTTGACCTTGAGGAATTGATAGTTGTCCAACGATATCATGGCAATACAAGAGGATTTGGATATGAGGAAACTCGTAAAATACTTGGTCCTAGTAGATCGATCTTATTTTTAAAAGCCCAAGAAGAAATGGTTCTTCCATTGGATAGCAAGTTGTCTGAAGAGGCCAAAGGAAAACAAGTTTTAATTGAAAGTGATTTTGAAAGTGATGTTCATAGTTTCATTGAAAATTATCTTGAGGTATCTACGTCTAAATATTTCCCCCCAGCTAAGAGACTTTATAGATCTCCTATGCCTAATGCTCAGAACCAATATAAAACTGCTTTTGCTAGGAAGTGTTACAAATTAGAACTTCCTACGTCACATAAATTCTATACTAAATGTGATGTTTTTGGACACCAAAACTGTGAGCACCAAAGGTTTCCAAGTAAAACTAACTGTTGTTACGTTAACCCAAGAGTTAGGAGACTTGGTAATAAAGCTGCAAAGGGCATTGGATCATTTTGTTATTTTAATAAGCCTAGACCTTGGAATTACCACAAATCAAAACCATTAGGCAAGCCCCTTTTCAGATCCCATTTAATGGCTCAAAATAAATTTAAACTGTGCCTATATGGATCAGATCTGACGATCTAAGACCCTAGATAAAATATTTAAATTTGAAATCGTTTATAGTATTGACAGCCCTCCACTGTGAGATGCATAATGCTAGTTGGTACTTAGACAGCAGATGCTCACACCATATGATGGGGGATATTGCTAAACTAAAGGATGTTGTTCACTATAAAGGTGGCAACGTTACCTTTGGAGATGGTAAGACCTCCCAAATCATAGGTAAAGGCATTTTTAATGAAGAGGGTTTACCCAATGTCAATGATGTGCTGTTAGTTCATGGAATGAGAGCTAATTTGCTTTCCATCAGTCAGTTTTGTGATAACGGTTGCTAAGTTAATTTTTCAAAAAACTCCTGTGATGTTTTGACTGAATTGGGAGAAGATTGCATTAAAGGCAATCGTACCACATACAACTGTTAAAAAGCTTCTGGTTCCTTGTCTTGTAATGTTACTCTTTTAGATGATTTTGACTTATGGAAAAATAGATTGGGACACATCAGTTATGAAACCTTAAATCGGTTGTCATCACAAGACCTTGTTAGAGGCTTACCAAAAATAAAGAAATGCCCCATGTTGTTTGTGGTCCATGTCAAGCGGGTAAGATTACTAAATCCCCTCACAAAAAGTTAAAGATGTTAACACCACTGCACCTCTCGAACTTCTCCACATGGATTTAATGGGTCCAACTATGACTGTCAATTTAAATGGAAACTCTTATATCGTAGTCATTGTGGATGATTTTTTCTCAATTTACTTGGGTAGCTTTCATGAAAGCTAAGTCAGCAACGTTTAATAATTTTCTAATAGTACTGACTAGAATAGTAAATGAGAAAGACACCCAAGTAACCCAGATTCGAAGTGATAGAGGTGGTGAGTTTAAAGAAACTGGTGTCATTGAATATTGTGAAGCTAATTGTTACTCTCATCAGTTTAGTGCTCCGAAAACTCCTCACCAAAATGGGGTTGTTGAACGAAAAAATAGAGTTATACAGGAAATGTCTAGAGCCCTTATACATGCTAAAAATTTACCGTTATATTTTTTGGAAGAAGCATGTATTACTACCGTTCACATTATTAATCGCATTTACCTTAGAAAGAATAGCAAAATGACCCATTATGAGTTTTGGTTCAACAAAAAACCCAATGTAAAGTATTTTCGGACCTTTGGGTCTATTTGTTATATTTGCAATGATCGCGATAATCTTTCTAAATTTGAAGCCAAAGGTGATAAATCAATTTTTCTTAGCTATTCTCAAAATAGCAGGGCACTTAGAGTTTATAACTTGAGAACCAAATCCATTGTAGAGTCCATTAATGTTGTAGTAATTGACAATACTATTGATCCTGTTAGTAAAGATCAACCTGTTGAAACTGAATTGGATATAAATATTTTAAATGATCCAGTTTTGGCAGAAGATGAATCCTTGCCAGCACCAACCGCTGTCGTGCCTAATTGGGTTTCAAAGGATCATCCCTCCACAGAAGTTGTGGGTGATATTCGTGCGCCCGTGAGGAATAGAATTCAATTACGTAAAGTAGCTCATATAGCTGCTTTTATATCCCTTGTGGTACCAAAATCAGTAGATGAGGCGCTTTATGATTCTTATTGGATTAATGCGATGAAAGAGGAGCTAGCTCAGTTCACGGATCACGACGTTTGGTATTTAGTCCCAAGGCCCAAAGAAATCAAAGTAATCAGTACAAAACCTTTGTCAAACTCTTTTTACCTTGTTTTCAATCGATGATTCAAGTCAATTACTTAGGCTTGGAAATTTTAGTAGACCTCCTTTTTTCGATGGCTCAAATTTTTCATACTGGAAAGTTAGAATGGTTGCATTTATTCAAGGCACATTAGGAAATGATGTTTGGGATTTAGATGAAAATGGTTATAGGCACCCCACTACTCCTATAAAAGAAGGTAACACTATTTTTAGAAAACTTAAAACTTCTTAATTAAGTGTTGATAAGAAAAAGATAAGCAATTTCATTAACAAAAGCAAAAATGCGATTTTCATGAGTGCGGGTGAAAATGAATTGAAACGTATATGTCACTGCACTACTAGAAAAGATGCTTGGGATACTTTAGTAATATCACACGAAGGCGACGCTAGGGTAAAGAAGTGTAAAACTCAATTGGTTGTTCAACAATACATTATGTTAGTTATGAAAGATAATGAACCATTTCAAGATTTTATATGCGTTTGACTGATAGGCGGTGTTCTATCCTAAATGACACACCCACACTTAAACGGTACACACCAAATGCTATGCAACAGAATATATTTCCTATATATTTTCACAAGTTTTGTGTCAACTCTAGTCAAGTCTTCTTGACTTTCAATATAGTTTTCAAAAGCTTTTTTTTTTTCTTTTAAATCTTGAACGCTAGACTTGTTCAAATATTCACAGCCATAAATATGTCTACGTGAGTAGAAAGTGAGTGAATATATCTAAGTGATACGAGATGTAAATCAATTCCTAAAAATCACTTAAATTAACCATGTAATCATATATACAAATAATAAGACTGAAAATATCATGCAACTGTCGTAAAGAATATTTAGATTAAATCAATTTTAATCTCAAATATATATAAATATGTATGGTCAATCCAAACAGTTCAGCAATATGATATTCTTGATTTAGTCTAATCAGTTCAAGGTTCTCAAATCATCAAGTATATGGTTCGTGCAAGAACAAAATCGAATCAGATTTTAGATTTCTACAATTTATTCCTCCGTAGGCTTAAATGTCTAAACCTAATAAAATGAATATAATGAACCAACATTTATAAATTCAATTAAAACAAAATATTTTAATAAACACTGATTTAGAACATATCAAAATAATCAAAGTTATTAAACAAATCAGATTTGTGTACAAGACTTTTCACAGAAATAGATCTAATAAAAATAATCAAATACAATACCAATAATTTTGGAAAGTCAGACTTAATACCACAAGTATGTTGTTCATGGGTGTAGTGTTTATATATATAAAATATATTTCACTAGTACACCACAAAAATTTTTAGTTCCAATAGATAACAGATCTAAAAGAACAAATAAAACAAGAACAACAATTCGAAATACTCACAACCAGGTTTTTCAAAATGAAAAATCAACCAGAACTGAGAGATGATGTTCTGAAAAAAAACGTCCAAGCTTGAATCCTCAAGAATATGTTGAGACTCGGTAATGGCTTGCGAAAAATACACAAAATATTTCTCTCTGAAAATAAAGGTGTATAATCTCACTCTCTCTCTAGAAATTTTAGCAGAGCTTCCGCTTGAAAAACAATATCTCGAATCCTTTTTAACATGAGACCGAAGTCTGATATATATAGACGCAACAAGAGTTCTCTGATTGGTGATACAAGAAATCACTGGGATTGTGCAAAAGCACTTTTGATCCGTACATAAAATTTGATCTTGTGGCTGTAAAAGAAACACAAAATAGTGTGTTATAAAAGAGGCACGTGGTGTTCTAGTTGGTATCCCAAAAGCGTACTGAAAACACTAACATGCAATACCAGCTTTGGTTTTGGACAAAACTATGGGAGAAAAGATAAGGTTAAAAGTTGGTGGAATCCAGCTGTAAAAATGCTACCGTTGTAACAACATTCCACCAACTTTGAACCTTATCTTTTTTCCCACGGTTTTGTCCAAAACCAAAGCTGGTATTACATGTTAGCATTTTTAGTACGCTTTTGGGACACCAGCTGGCACATCACGTGTCTCTTTTATAACACAATATTTTTTGTTTCTTTTATGGCCACAACATCAAATTATATCTACGGATAAAAAATGCTTTTGCACAATCTCCGTGATTTATTGTATCACCAATCAGAGAACTCTTGTTGCGTCTATATATATATCAGACTTCAGTTTCATGTTAAAAAGGATTCGAGATATTATTTTTCAAGCGGAAGCTCTGCTAAAATTTCTAGAGAGAGAGTGAGATTATACATCTTTATTTTCAGAGATAAGTCTTCCGTGTATTTTTTGCAAGCCATTGATGAGTCTCAACATATTCATGAGGATTCAAGATTGGACGTTTTTTTTTCAGAACATCAACTCTCAGTTCTTGTTGATTTTTTATTTTGAAAAATCTGGTTGTGAGTATTTCTAATTGTCGTTCTTTTTTTATTTGTTCTTTGTTATATATTGTATCTAAATTTTTTTGTGATGTATTGCTGAAATATATTTTATATATATAAACACTACACACACGAACATCATACTTGTGCTATTAAGTTTGACTTTCCAAAATTATTGGTATTGTGTTTGATCTATTTTTATTAGATCTATTTCTGTGAAAAGTCTTTTACACAAATATAATTTGTTTAATAACTTTGATTATTTTGATATGTTCTAAATTAGTGTTTAATTAAAAAGTTTTGTTTTAATTGAATTTAGAAATCTTGGTTCATTATATTCATTTTATTAGGTTTAGACATTTAAGCCTGTAGAGGAATAAATTATAGAAATCTAAAATCTGTTTCGATTTTATTCTTGCATGAACCATATACTTGATGATTTGAGAACCTAGAACTAATTAGACTAAATCAAGAATATCATATTGCTGAACTATTTGGATTGACCTTACATATATATATTTGAGATTAAAATTGATTTAATCTAAATATTCTTTAAGACAGTTGCATGATATTTTCAGTCTTGTTATTTTTGTATATGATTACTTGGTTGATTTAAGTGATTTTCAGGAATTTATTTACATCTCATATCACTTAGATATATTCACTCACTTTCTACTCACGTAGACACATTTATGGCTGTGAATATTTGAACAAGTCTAGTGTTCAAGATTTAAAAGAAAAGAAAGCTTTTGAAAACTGTATTGAAAGACAAGAAGACTTGACTTGAGTTAACACAAGACTTACGAAGATATATAGGAAATATATTCTGTTGCATAGCATTTGGTGTGTACCATTTACTTGTGGGTGTGTCATTTAGGATAGAATACCGCACACAAATGCTTCACTAGAAAATAGGTCACAATAGGCACTGAGCTGATCTTGAGCTTGAAGAGCAAGAGGGAGATGCTAATAAGTGTAGAACACAAAAGCAAGCAAGGACAGACATAAAGAGAGAGCATAATAAGCAACTAGGGAGGAGACTTGGTCATGTGAGGTAATATCTACATCTATCTTCTTTACATTGTTGTGTTTGTTGATTGTAACTTGTTTATATTATTTTTATTATTTTAGTGGAAATATATTAGGTGACCCTTAGAAGGGTCCGTCGTTTTTCCCGGGGAAGGGTTTTTGCGACGTAAAATAAACACCTTGTGGTTTATTTTACATATTTAAGATATCTCGCTTCATACGAAAAAGTAGGTTTAATACTAGAAATGCACTTAATTAATTGAATCATATATTATCTATTTTGACACCTAGTTAACTCAAGATAATAATTAGGACTATTAATTGACTTGGCCAACTACAACCTATTTTAGCAAAGTTAGTAATTCAAGAAAAGTTTGAATTGGTACCTTCTTGAATAACATAGATTACTTGTAGGTAACTGGAATTTATTACGGCAAATTATTTTACTTCCGCATTATAGTCTATCGTATAAGACGCATGCTCATACATGCTACTGCTCTCACTCTCTCAATAATTGGGAAAGGTCCCCCACAACTCGACACTAGCTTTATCTTCTTCTTAAACCTCAAAACCCCCTTCGTGTGAGGCACAAGTACCAACACCTGGTTGCTGACCTCTAAATCTATATGCCTTCGTTCTGTATCGTTATAACTCTTCTACCAATCTCAACCTATTCGAATATGTCCCCAATTTTTCTCGATCTTGATAATCATATCCTATATCATCTCTGGTCCCAACAGCTTGTTATCCCCCACCTCTAACCAACAAGCGGGCAAACGACAGGGCCTCCAACAAAGTGACTCTAATGGTGTGACAACCTGCTCACCAAAATAAGGGGTGGCCAGCCCAATACTCCAATATAACAGGAATCATAGATGGAATCATTCTCAGCATCACAATAAAATTATACAGTATCCAGGATAACCACCCAATATTTCAGAAAGCGGGTTGCCAAAATTTTTGTTTTAAAGTTAAAGAGAGAATTTAAACAACCCAAATCCTGAAAAGATAGGGGAAACCCCAAGACATATATAAATAATAATAACAAGAATACAATCAAAAAGACCAAATGTGTTACCAATCAACAAACTTTATAACAACATTTAAACATACTCATTAATTTATATATTACATTTCATTAGACATTTACAAAAGCTTGGGACTCTCACCCGAGTAAGGAGACTCGATCATAGATAGAATACAAAAATGAAAACGTCTATACCAAATGTGTCCTGTAATACCCGCAATGCATCACGGCTCGCCAAGGACATTGGAATAGGAATTCAAATCAGGCATCCTTGCGGCGGAGTACCTGAGCGGTGACAAGATGCATATGCAACAAGAAATGTAAACGGGTCAGGGCCCTGTTCTATATGATTACCAAATGAGTAAAAAGTATGACAGTTATGAATAAGATCATGCTAGAAAAGATAAAAACATATCTCCACAGTTTAAGGCATAAGCTAAGACAATTTAAAGAAAAGCACGAATTAAATTTAATTCTGCATGAGAAGAGGAAAGATTAACATAATTTAAAACTTCCATCATGAATACCGATTCATTTCATAGTTTATTCCCTAACAGGAAAAATAACTATACTTATAAGCTCTTTATGGCTTTTATTTCAATTTCATGCCCATCCTGGCATTACCATTCCTTAACAGGAATATCATTATCAACAAATGCTCTTTGTGGCATTTCATTGTGATCTTTATGGCACTTCATCATGCTCTTTATGGCATATCTCATACATCAAGTCCCACTTGATTATGAATAGTTATATTTATATACATATAATGTTTCTAAGACCGCCCCTCTGAGTTTCCCCATTGGGCGCGCCCCTAAATGACCATCATCTTCCAGGGACTATCTATACAAGACAACCTGGGCACCTATAACGAAATACGTCGAGAAGCGGCCATATACCTGTGGGAGAGTCAAGACCACACCCAGAATCTCCTCACCAGCGCAGAAAACATATCATATCGCTCATATGGCCTATGGACTATATCCACCCTGCATTCATTAGCCAGGGGGCATCACCAAGCGCGCGAACTTCCCTTATGATGTCATTTAGAGAGGTGTGTATCAACTAAATTATCATTTACCATATTCATGATTAAGTAAATTATCATTTACTATCACCATTACCATTTCCTTGTATATGTTTCATTTTATCCGAAACCATTACCATTTACTTTTTATAAATAATATAACTTATTATCCGGAGTCATACGATAAATTATAGCATTACTGTAACCTCAAAGGAGTTAATGAACTTTCAATTTATTCTCCCACACACTTTTATGGTGTTATTATAAACCATCAGGACTAATATAGCTCGAATGAGCTCCTAAAGTCTCCCAAACATAATACTATAACTCTTAGTTTTATTAAAATGGACTAGAAGAAAAGAATGCCCTAACATCAATAGGCATAACCCCAGAAAAGGCCCCAAATTACCTATTCCTAGTGTAGGGGAAGTAACTAACTTAATTAAAACTCTAGGACGCTTAGTTTACTTCATTAAAGGAGGTTCCTAGGCCCTAGACTTAAAAGAAAAATGAATTGGAACTAAGTAAGAAAATCACTCAAAAATGCAAGGCTTCCGAATCGATTCGGCCTAGCCGAATCGATTTGGGTTCAAGAAAGCGAATCGATTTGGACCATTCGAATCGATTCGATCAGGAAATACTAACTTCTGCATAATTGTCGAATAGATTCGGACCATCCGAATCGATTCGTTTAACCCAGACCTGGAAACTGCCTCAAGGCGAATCGATTCAGCCAGGTCGAATCGATTCGGTTCTGCAGATTTGCCTAATTTTACCTTAAGGGTTATGAACCCTAATTCTCCCACACCTCAAATCTCTTCCATTTTACCCACAACCAACAATATTTATCTACCCAAAATTTATCCTACACGATTTATAACCATTATTATTTCACAATTTTATCATCAAAACTAAGATTAGGGTTTAATTCCCATAAATTTCCATTTTTGATCTCCAAATGAATATACATAAATATCATACAAATTATTCACTTAAATCACATATTAGCAAGTAGAAAACTTTCCTTGATGTAGAAATATCAGATTTCTTTAAGTAAGTGCAACAATCCATCTTCAATTTTCATTTTTCTCTTCTTTCTCTTCTTTTCTCCCAAGCTTTCTTCCTCTCTCTCTTCTCTCTATGTTTAAGACACAAAATAGGGAATTAAAGGAATTTAGAAGGCTAAAATAGGGGCTTAACATAAGTCTCCCAACTTAAGTGGTTAATACCACATTAATATGACTCGCAAATACGCGTTTTAGCTAAAACCAGGTAAAAGTGCCCAAAATACCAAAATAAAATATGGCACTTATTTTGATTGTCTCGCACATTTCGGGACTAACTACGCCCTCTAAAATGGCATCCGATAATTTTCTAAACCATTTCAAGTTCCAATATCATTTAAACCAAAATGCCATTTAAAATACATGACACTTTAAATCATACCACATGAAGATATTTACCTACATAATCGGTAAATACACAACATCCCAGTAAATATTAACTTCTATCTCATTCAATTAATATTTACTCCAGTTCCCACATTTTATATAATCACCTTATGTGGTAAAATTAGTATAAAATGAGCCTACCAGAATCGAGGGTTGTTACAAATGGTTCCATACCGATGGTGAATTGGTAAGAGTTGTTATATGTAAACTCTACCAATGGAAGGTATTTCTCCCATCCTCCCCCTAAATCTAGGATGCATATCGTAAACATGTCCTCTAGCATCTGATTTACCCTTGGTACAAACTAGAAAGAAATGGCATACTGCATCGTCTCAAATTCGGTGCAAACTAGAAAGAAATGGGCCACCTTGGTTAGCTAATCCACTATAACCCAAATGGAATCGTTACCCCTTCGCGATATCGGCAGTCCGGTAATAAAGTCCATCGAAATTCTCTCCCATTTTCATATAGGAATCTCCAGTGGTTGTATCATCCCTAAAGGTCTATAGTTGTTTACCTTAACTAACTGACAGGTGACACACTTTGAGACAAACTCTGTTATGTCTCGTTTTATCCCTGACCTAATACTATCTCATCATATCCTATTACATCTTATCCCCACTGAGATGTATCGTAAATATCGAATCATGAGCCTCAGTCATCACCACCAACCTCAAGTCCTCATCTTCTGGCACTATAGTCTCCCATTAAAACATAGACCTCCCTCTGAGCTGATCAAGTAGGACTCCGTACCCTCAGCTAATAACTGTCGCACTCTATTTTGGTAGAATTGATCCTCTACATGTGCTTTCACTACCCGTAATATAATCTCAGGAGTGATATCTAGAACTGACATGCACGCTCTGGAGATCTCATCATCGTGTCAAAGCTCACTCTACTTCGCTTTCCAAGCATCTGTAAATTCCCCAGCGGGTCTCCGACTCAACGCATCTGCCACCATGTTGGCCTTCCCAGGGTGATCATGTATATCAAATTGGTAGTCCTTCATGAATTATATCCTTAACCTCTGTCTCATGTTCATATACTACTATGTGAAGAGATACTAAAGTGATTTATAATCCGCGAATAACGTTAACTGCACACCCAATAGATATTGTCTTCATATCCTTAAAGCAAACACAATCGCTACAACTCAAGGTCTTGCGTGGTGTAATTCTTCTCATGGGGCTTAAGCTTTTGATATGAAAAAGACATAGCCCTCTCCTGCTGCTGTAATACTCCCCTAAGTACCTACAACGATGCAACTGTATAGACCAGGTACTTCACCTCACTCCTAAGCAATGCAAGTACATGTGTCGATGTTAATTTGTCCTTCAGCTCATCAAAGGCTAACTGATAATGGTCACTCCACATAAATGGTACCCCTTTGCGATTCAGGTTCATCAACGGACCTCCAATCTTTGAAAATCCATTAATAAAATGACAATAATACCTAGCCAACCCTAGAAAGCTATGAATCTCTGTTGGTGTCGTGGAATGTCCCCACTCCTTCACCACTGATCCCTTTCTCGGATCAATAACAATACCCCTATCAAACCCGATGCGGCCAAGAAATTGTACCTCATGCAGACAAAATCCACACTTCTCAAATTTGGCATACAACTGGTGATCCCAAAGCATGCTCCTCCTTAGTGCGAGAAGAAAAAAATTTCATCTATAAACATGATCACGAATTAGTCCAAAAACTCCCTAAATACCCTGTTCATGAGATCCATGAACACTGCTGGCGCATTGGTGAGTCCAAAAAGCATAACCCTGAACTCGTACGACCCTAAATGCGACAGAAAGGTGGTTTTGAGAAAATTATCCTCTCAAATGCGCAATTGTTGACACTTTGATCTCAAATTAATCTTGGAGAAGTGCGCAACCCCTCTCAACTGGTCAAACAGGTCATCGATCCTCGATAAAGGATATTATTCCGTATCATGACCTTGTTCAGCTCCCTATAGTATACACACAAGCGAAACGAACTATCCATTTTCTTCACGAATAACAATGGTGCACCCCACGACGATGTACTCCGCCGAATGAAACCATGCCCTAATAGTTACTAGATTTGCTCCCTCAACTCCCACATCTCTGAAGGGGCCATGCGATATGGATCTCGGGCAATCGGTCTCATACTCGGTTCTAGGTCGATAAAAAACTCAATCTCTTGGCTGGGTCGCAACCCTAGTATCTCCTGAAATACACCTTCGAAATCTCACACACTGGAATCGAGTCTAATGGGATAACCACCTCCTGTGAGGTCTCCTCCCTAATGTAGTATATGTGGGTGTGCGATCGTCCCTCGAGAAGAGGCATCACCACTAAAAAAACTTCCTGACCCAAAATGGAGAACACTATGGTCCTCTCGTACAGTCTATCATCGCCCTGTAATCCGCCAACCAATACATACTTAGAATAACATCATATTCCTCCATATTGAACACAAGAAGGTACGATGCTAAGATCAGAGTCCTAATAATAATTTCCACACCTCTACATACCGAGTTTATAAGTGACCCACTACCCAACGGTGACTCTACACACATAGGATGAATATTGCTTGTCTTTAAAAGACCGATTACTCATGCAAATCTTGTGGAAATAAAGGAATGTGATGCCCCCATATAAAAAAAATCCTACCCTCATGCCCTTTAATAGGAAGCATACCCTTAGCGGCACCTGAGATGGTGGTGGCATGGGTACGTCTCGGACATTATAAATATGTCCGTAGTGCATCTGTCCCTACTACTGTTGCGGTGGGGATGGGGGTGCTGGTGCTAGTGCTAGAGGTAACGGAGCCTGTTGCCCATGTCAGGCACCCTGCTACTCTGCCCTACCTAGATATAAGAAATCTTTACTCTTATGACCTTGTTGGCCACATATAAAGCACATCCCTGGAAAAGGTCTATTCATTTGGCCCTGCTGGCCCTATCGAGTTTGGCCCTGGTGCTATCCCTAATAACCCTGGTCCTGCTAACGACATCCATTGTTCCCTTGTCCCTGATGACCCTGAAGAACCTGATGCCGCTGATTAGGGCCTTGTTGACCCTTCCTGTATCCTTAGCCCTCTGGTCGGTAACCTCCTGACCTAAACCTCTTGGCTTGATCCCCCTGTCAGGAATCTTGCCCCCGCTATCTGTCAGCATGCTGTTGCAGTGCTCCACTGGTGCCACCCCCACTTGACTTGCCCCAATGTCTAGGCCCGCCTCCTCTATTGTTTCCCTTCATGTGGAAAATATGGTCCTGCTAGTGTAATAATGCGGCATTGACCAAATATGTATACATCACCAATGCGGGGTTATTGATCAAGTGCACCCTGATCCTCTAGGCTAATCTATTCATTAACTTTACTTCCTTTTGTTCCTCATTGCTCACCTCGTCTAGCACAAAATTAGCCAAATGGGTCAACTCCTCTTCATATTCTGCCACGAAATGGTCGCCCTGCGTCACCTCACTGAACTTCTTTCGCATTTTGGTCTCCACTGCTGGTGGAAAGTACTTGCGGTCAAACCGCACCCAGAACTCGACAATCGTCATCGTGTCTCTCTCCGCTGAGGTGGTAGACTCCCCATAAGTCTGAACGTGGAAAGCATCTTCTTGTGATTATCACTTCACTCCACCAAACGTAAGTGGCACTGAATGTCCTTTTTCCACTAACATGCTACTATCATATCCGAGCTCCCCCAAAACTTTGGCGGGTGGCCTTTCTTGAAAGCCTCCCTAACTTTCTGCTACGGTAACGACCTCGATTGGGTATGATTTACTGGTGCCACTGAAGACTGTGGATGGTCCTATGGGAAATGAACAACCATGGTTGTCATAGCTGCATTGACATCCTGGGGCACTATCTCGTCCACTTGTGCAGTCATCACTAACTCGGGTGGTGTTCTGAGCCTCTCTAACCTCATCTTTGGCCGTTGCTATTGCCTCTCTCTCTCTCTCGCTCTCGTGGGTGGCATCTGAATAACAGATCGGATTTTATAAGTATATATTCTATACTAAATTTAATAGCAGAAGTACGATATCTCAAACACGTGAAGATAAAAGCAACAGTCCTAATAATAGGTCTCTACAACAAAAGAAGGATGTGCTGAAATTGTAGTAAACCATACAGATTCTATGGACACTAGAACCTGATGCTCTGATACCATCTCTGACACCCTGCCTAATTAAATACTGGGTGATTAGTCCTTTATTAAATTAAAAGTGGTTTCTCATTTGGTTCATTCTCATCATCACTGTCGAAAATCATATTAATTACTAACCACCTATTAGTTAATTAAGTCGGTGCCAAAATTTTTATCTTTTATTAAACCATTAATAATAATGTGTGAAAAGCTAAATTAAAATATTCACACAATTAATATAGTCCAAACCATCACAAGGAATAAATAAATGAATAAACGTCTTGTCAAATAAACCATCAGCTACAAAATCCAAATCCAATAATAAGTCCCACAGATAGTAAATAAATACCAATATAAGTCTAAACTGAATAAATAAAGTCTAAATGGGGCAAAATTCCCAACTAAGAGACTGAAATGAAATCCTACACTAGGAATGAAAGGTGGAAGCATCTAATCAAGTCCTGCAAGCCTCCATAGTGCTGCAGCTAATTGTCCCTAGAATAGATCGTCAAGTCTGGAATCCTTGTGGCTAGACACCTAAAGGTTTTGGAAAATATTTATAGCAAGGGTTAGAACCCAAAAGCTTTTAAAATCATTTAGCAAGTATTTACCACAATTTAAAACCGGTTCTTAGATACACATGTTAGTTTTAAGTACACACTCTTGAGTATTCTCACCTCGTGCACGCCTAACGTTTTCTACTTAACCCACCTAGCCACACTACCCAAGCTAACTAGACATAAGTATCTATCTGGACTATCGACACCTATAAGTCCCCATGCGGCCCATACAGTACGCTATCCGAATTAACGTCTCTCATATGTTATTAATATCATAAGTAACGTTCTCCATCTGATACTATTTAATCAAGTTTTAAGACTTAATTCATTATTTATATACAAGTTATCTAACTGTCTACTATCACATGTAGGTAGAATGATTCAAAGTGGTATATATATTTATCTTGCTAATATATAATTACGTCATCTCTCAAAATGACCACCATGAAAATAGGCATACTCTGCAATCATTCCATGTACCTCTCATACTAAAATAGGGAATATTGGTTCGGCATGTCTCCTCGAACCCAAAATCAAATATCAAGCAATGGAGGCGAGCATAGTTTTAATCCTTTGGGCTACGCACATGCCTAACGTATCCAAATGACCTGTCAGTCTCAGTAATGCACAACACATAGTGAGCCTCCCTAAGTTCTATATTTTGGGGCACAAATCCAGACCTCCCTAGAATCAGCACGGTGGGATTACCCACTACGCGAAAAATTCCGTGATAGCACGAAGCGTAGGTATGTTCACATTTAACACCAATCATATATTAGGTTTACACACAACCTATATGATATGGCCAATATAGGCCCCATCAATTCTAGGAGTTAATTAAGAGTCGCTGCCTGGGCACACACTAGCCGCGACACCCACTAGTCAGTCTTGGCGTGAATAAGTTTTTGCCTAGCCTCAGATAGGCCACGGTAGGACTTGCTAGCATGGACACTACCTGGGATCAAACAGGTCTCGACACCCTTCAAACTTGCTATTGCCTTAGGCTCAAATAGGCCACAACCCTTACTCGCACTCGACGATTTCCAACTGTATAAGGATTCCTCATTATTCATACTTATCCATACGTCATGTCGCTTAGTCACATGAAACCTCCTTTCTATCTCCTATAAATAGAGGATCTGACATCATAATTAGAGAGAGAAGAGAATTACCTGGCGAAGCCCTTCCAAACTCCCAGCTCTCTCATTCTAGAGACTACCACACCTGGGGGCTTCCATTCTTCGTAGCCGCAGTAGGATCGACCCTTAGCAGGCCTCATCCTTGGTTGTTTATCTAGACATTTACATGTATTATCTTCAATTCTCTCTCTTGTATGCCTCTTATGGAATCGTAAACCAGTACACACTACATACATAAAGAGAGTGAAGAAACAAAGTGGATGTAGGCTCATTTTCATAGCAGAACCACTCTATACTATGTGTTATTTTCCTCATTTCTTGCTCTACATTTATTCTATACTTGATATGATGTACGGGAGCGACTTGTGTACGATTTCTCGTATCTTCAATATGGCGCCGTGTTTGGGAACGAGGTATTTCGATCCTGTTTTTTCTTATTTAGGGTTCCAAATGTCTTATTTCATCTACGTGGACCCCCTGGGTCGTAATCCCTTGGGTGAGATTTTGGTTATTGAGCCCTTACATTTGTGTACAACCCAGTTAAGGGATTATTCTTTTTCAGATCTATTTACTGGTCTTCCTTTTTATGACCATAGATATGTTATATATACCCCGGTGATGTTACTTTACCTAATTAGTGTTGAAAAACACAAAGGGCGGTGGCCTCCTAAAGGTGGGTAACTAGGGAAGAGTTCTATTCACTTATTTCAGTCTTTTACGCCTATGATCTAGGGCTTATTACCAAGTTGGTGCTTTCACGCCAAAATACTGCTTCGCCCTTGGTAAATTCCTCGTAGGCACACTCTATGTATATTCTATGAATTGATCTCAGGTCTTGGGCCTATTTTTGGGTTCACACTGTCCACAACCACAAGCAGGATGTAGCTTGGCAACCAAATTGCCTTTAGGCTGCAGCCCTTAAATTGCAGCCTGGGTTAATTAATCTCCACACTTATTAGTAAAGTCATCATTTTTTGCTCAATTTCCGTTCTTGGTCAATTCCGACTTAGTGCATTTGATTTTTATAATTTTAGACTTCAAAGAAAATTTTAGTGATATTTTCGAAAAATTTAAATTCCAATTTTTATTTATTTTGAAGAAAACTAATTTTGACTTTTTTTCAAATTTTTCAATTCTTTTTTTGGAAAATTTTAAAATTTTCTATTTGGGGGGGGGGGAGGCATTTTGAAATTTGTGAAAATTTTAAAATGCACGTGTAACACCCCCTCCCCCCCCCCCCCCCCCCAACTTAGACTTTTGCAATGTCCTCATGCAAAAATGACTAAAATCTAAACAAAATAAGAGTGCATAAAAAATAGATAAATGAAAAAATGCAAAGATTTTGTATTAATAACCAACCAATTACACGCAAAGAGAAATGATAGAGCTTACATAGTTCTTGTAACAAAAATAGACAATAAAAATCCCAAAAAAAAACTACATAAATGGAGAGAAAAATAACTATCAATCCTCAAAAGTAGGGCTACTGTGGGGTGGGTGGGAAGGGTTGGGGGGGTCATAAGGGTCATAAAAATATTTTTGGGGTGTGACATTGGGTCTGACTTTCAACCTATACATCTCGGCTTGTAGGTGTACCATTATACTAGTGTCTCGATGATAAGCTTCTTGATCCGCCTGATAGTCATTCAAAAACCCATATAAACTCTCCCATAGATTTTCTATGCGTTAAGTTAGACCCTCTCCCTCCCCCTCAGAATCGGAGTCGTCATCCTCGTTGTACTTGGGTTCCTCCTCCCTCTTTCAACATCTTCCTCCATAGGTGGAGGTGGGCTCACTACCTTCATTTGTCGCATGTTCCATGTGTAGAGAGGGCTTGAAGGTAATTTGAGATTACAAGTAATTTCACATTATCAATAGTGTTTTGGGAATTAAGGCACCGTGGAAGCTCAACGTGGAATCTCAGCATGGCAACTCGGCGTGGCATCTCAGCGTGGAAGCTCAAGCGAGGCAGCCCATCGTAATAACCTGTATTTTAGTTTGTTGTATTAGTCATATTGTATCTTTGTTTATATTGACTGTAAGCTATAACGGTTGTAATCATGTAATGAGAATAATAAAGAGTTTAGTGTGAGGTCAAACGGTACTCGCGAGAGACCAGGTTTGGCAGGGCCTGGGAGAGCTTTTATGCTCTATCGAATGACCTCGCCGTGGGAACTTTAGAGGGACTTGGTTTGGAGGATTGAGAAGTGAGGCACCGTTGGGGCTTGTCCTGACCATCTTAGATACACCTGGTAAAACACCGAAGGACCTTTATCGTGGAATCTCGGGTGGAGCAGCTTGGAGTTCCATCGGACGTTGAGTTATGAGCCAAATAACCCTCTACTTAATGTCACATCTACTATAGATGATGTCAATAGCCATCTAAACAATGTCAGACTTGCACTTGAGTAAACCATCGTGGTATTTGGGGCTGTCAGGCAGTTGGTGAGCCACCTCTACGACAACAGCCCCCTGACACACAGTGGTTAGGCAAAAGGCATGTCTTGGCATTTAATGTTTATGACGTAGAGACAGCTAGTGCATCCGGCATTTAATATTGTGACATAAAGCATGAGGTATGTCTTTCGTAGTCTTTAATGACTCAGTTGCCTCGGGGGTGATGTAGGGGGATATTTAAGGACCCCAACAATATTTGAGGAAGGAAGGATCTTTTGAGAGTTTGAGAAGTTATTGCTAGAGAGAATACACAAGAGAGATAGTTATTACAAACCAGAGGTCTTATTAACCCGCCATTATCATTTATTACGAAGCTTTTAATACTTGACAGAGATTCTTGAGAGTGGTGTGTTTGCCTACCTACCAAGGTGTACCTAGGGTGCTTACTTCTCTCTCCCTCTAGCTAAGTTACTTCTAAGTTCATTACTACTTTTTGAGTTATACACGAGAGATTTGTAAGTTTAAAATAAGTCTTATCTCCATTGAGTTTGTGTTTGGGTGTTCTATCACTAATCCAAGGGTTTGGCTAATTAACCTATCATCACCATACTTGAAAGGGGTTACGCCTCCATTTATAATCTAAAGTACCCTCTTACATTTGGAGAATCTGCTGGGGAGGAATTCTTCTAAGTAAGGAGTATGGCGTAAGATAATGCTACTCGAAGGCTCAACTTTGATGAAATCCAGCATAATGAAGAACAGGCTACGAGAGAACTGGAGGCTCTAAGGGATTGGGTTCCTCGAATAGAGGTACCACCAGTTCAGGTGACGACAGGCATTCAAGGGGTGACACAAGAATCCACGAGTGCGGGGTTGGGACCCACTTAGGTGGCGCTCCTCATGAGTAAGTTTTATGAGTTTTTGCAAACTTTGGTAGCTTCAACTATGCTGGGAGGATTGGAGGCTAATACCTTCGTAACACCCGGGGTAGTTCCAACGGCCCCCCAGGTGCAGGTGTTGCGGGAACGGTCCCAACAAGCATACCCTCTGTTGTGAATCCAGTAGTGGGAACCTCAGGAGTTTCAACGGCCCCTGCTGTGACGTTTGTGCCAGCTGCAACAGGTATCCAGCCCATGGTGCCATTGGTTGTTGTCCTAGTGGCATCACCCATGGAGGAAATGAAAAAGGAGATGCAGAAAGTGATGTTGAAGTTCATGCAGACCTCCTCGCAATCTACTGGTGAGGTAGCTTCGATTTATGATGACTTTCGAACACCCTATCCTCAGGAATACAATGATGAGCCCTATCCAAAGGACTATATTCCTCCTGTCTTTGAAAAATATACAGGGGAAGGTGGGAACCCGAAGGAGCATACACTTGGTACTCCCATTTGACTCCTAACAGCGTTTCTATATGGGAGGAGATGCATGAATTATTTGTCCAAAAGTTCTTTCTGGCAGAGGATGAATTCACTTTGACCCAACTGGGTAGGAAGAAGCAAAGACCTGGGGAAGAAGTGGTGGCCTATGTTCGAAGGTTCAGGGAAAGGTCCCTCGACAAGAGGGAGCAGGCGAAAGAATCAAAGTTATTGCAGATCTGCGATGAGGGGCTGCTTCCTGAGTACATCTGCCATCTTATCAATGAGATGATCAAGGGGACTTTCTTGGCATTCTTAAAAGCAGTGAGGAATATCTCCTTGGTGGTACGGCCTGATCCGGTGGTGGTGCCCATGATGTTTAGGCATTCGATGAAACCCACGGGGGGAAGGTCTCAGCGCCCATGAGTAGGGTACACCGAAGGGGGAGATAGGGGCAAAGCACCGAAGAAGGACAATAAGAGGAAGTTTGAAAGAGCCAGGGAAGACCCACCACCATTGCCTTGTACAGTCGAAGAAGCTGTCAGCTGTTACAATGCGATGGTCCAAGGGGGAACGGTCTATGAGCCAAAGGAAGTTCCGGCTGAGGAGCCTGATGCGGCAACAAAGGCGGATCCAAAGTACTGCCAGGTTCATCGGAGGATCCAGTATCCAACCGAGAGTTATTTCACACTGAGAAGAATCATCAACAAGTACGTAAAGGTAGGTATATTGCAAATCCCTCCACAGAACGTCAATAACAACCCCTACCGGGGCATGGGGCCAACCTCGTGGTGGCCTACAATGAAGAGGCTGAGAGGGTAGAAAGAGAGTCAGCGACGAGGCAAAAAGAGTACGAAGAGGCCCTGGAAGATTATACGAGGGGAATGGCTAACATTATGTTGCTTATGACGAAGCAAGTGCCAAGGATGTGGAGGAGGTATAAGGCATTGAAGGTAAAGAAGTAGACCCAGTTGTAGAATACTGTGCAGTTTCTAAATTCCCAAAGTTTACCTGGTTCTTCGACCAGGTAGGGGTACTGAAGGAGAGTAAGTTGGAGATGACCCAGGTAATACTTGATATTGCGAGAAAGAACGCAGTCCTTTCACTGAGATGGAAGGGACCCATGGTCAGGTTGGTAAAGAGGTTTTTGTCAGAGGTAACCTTCAGCGATGCATATAGGGTCGTAAGGTTCCCTCACAACATGCAGTTGTATGTGACTACCAGTGTCAACGGAGTTAGCTTTGCACGGACTCTTATGGATGGGGGAGCTTCCATCAATATCATGCCAATCAACTACTTCCACATAGCCAATATCCCAGAATACGGGTTGGTCCCCATGCCCTTGGCGATTTTGGGGTATGATAACCAATCTTCCAAATCCATCGGGTATGTTAATGTTGGGATTGTAATGGGAAGTATTAGTTCCCATATCAAGTTCCATGTAATAAAGAGTGCAACTTCCTATCATTTTCTAATAGGGAGGGTGTGGATACAAAACCAAGGTTTAGTTCCTTCTACATACCACTAATGTGCCAAAGAAAATGTCAAGGGCACGGAGGTGACCATTAAGGCTACAAAGAGGCCCTTCGTTGTTGAGGAGGCTCAGTTGGTGGATGCAGCATTTTACACGAAGTTAGAGGAAGATGTCCGGGTACTAACCAGAAGAATGGAGGGGGAATGGGTTCCCTCGATCAGAGAAAGAATGGGGTCCTTAAAAGAGCAGAAGAAGGAGGTTGCGAGCAGCACAAGGGAAATGGCTGAAGAAGCTCACCAGGTGGTCCCTCGGCCCCAAGGCATCTCGAAGCAGCTCAAAGACAAGATGAGGCCCAGAGCAGACCCAATAGAGAATGAGGTTCAATGACAAAGCGTGTTAAGCCGACTCTCGGGAGAAAGAGTAGCTGAGGCTTCTAGAGAGAGGAAGAGGAAGGCAGTCACCATTACCAACAGATAATGCAAGAAGGTCGTTACCGATGAAGGAAAGGTGGTGTATCGATTATAACGGTGTGAGCGGGTGGCCGAGGAAGCTGATGATGAGGTTGACCCGATATATGAATGCTTTTTGGTAGATCAACGGGGACTGTGCATGATGATAGACAATTCCAGCATACAAGAATTTGTGGAGGAAGTCACCGAGGAACCAGATTACATGGCAAATCAGCCGAAGCCCCATGCACAAGAGTTAGAGCAATTAAACTTGGAAAGGGAAGGAGAGGATTTGAGGCCCATATTCATCTCAAAGTAACTCAGTAAAGAGAAACGAGAGGCCTTGGTTGAGTTGATTCGGGAGTTTATAGACATCTTCGTGTGGAAATACACAGAGATGGAGGGACTGGATGAGGAAGTAAGCTGCCATAAGTTGAAAGTAATGCCTTCAGCCATTCCAGTGAAACAAGCGACGAGAACATACAAACCTAATCTAGATCTAAAGATTAAAGAGGAGGTCCAATGATTACTAATGGCAGGGTTCATCACACCGATACAACACCCACTCTGGCTATCTAGTATTATCCTAGTGGGAAAGAAAGATAAAAATCAGATAAGGATCTGTGTGGACTTCAGGGATTTGAATAGAGCTTATCCTAAAGATGAGTTCTCTTTAGCCTCCATCGATAGCCTAATAGATGCAACGGATGGTCATGAGATGTATAGCTTCATGGATAGGTATGTGGGGTACAACCAGATCAAGATGGACCCCATAGATGCAAAGAAAATAACGTTCAGAACCCCGTTAGGCAACTTTATGTACAAGGTGATGTCGTTTGGACTCAAGAACGCTGGGGCGACCTATTAGAGAATAATGATGGCCATTTTCCATGACTTATTTCACAAGTTTGTGGAATTTTATGTGGATGATTTGGTCATCAAATCAAGGAAGGAGGAGTCCCATTTGAGCAATTTGAGGAAAGTGTTTTCTCGTTGCAGGAAGTTTAAATTGAGGATAAACCCACTGAAATGTGTTTTTGAAGTAACAAGTGGGAAATTCCTAGGCTTTGTGGTTGATCAACAAGGGGTACAAATGGACTAGGACAAACAGCGGGCGATCTTAGAGATGCCATGTCCGAGAACAGCGAAAGAGCTGAAGAGTTTCCTCGATAAAGTCTCCTACCTTAGGATATTTGTGCCTGGATTACCCGAAGTAACACATCCATTGATGCAGCTATTATGAAAGAATGCGAAGCTGAAGTGGGATGAGGTTCACCAGGAGTCTCTTGACGGGCTGAAGAAATTGCTCGTTTCACCACAGACCATGGTTCCCCCAAAGGCAGGAATATCGTTGCAATTGTACCTCACATCCACCTCGAGGTCCGTGGGATCTTTACTGGTATAAGAGATCGATGGGAAAGAACGACCAGTCTACTACCTCATCAAGATCATCTATGGACCAGAAGTCAGATACAGTAGCTTAGAAAGGCATTATTTAGCCTTAGTCTTTGTAGAGCAAAAACTTAGGCATTATATGTTGTCTTTTATAATTCATATTGTAACTAGATGTGATCCTATTAAGTATTTGCTAGCAAGAGCGATTTTGATTGGTAGGGAAGTCTGGTGGTTTCTCATCCTATCTGAATATGACTTGAAGTGCGTGGTGCCTCGCACAATCAAAAGCCAGGCATATGCTGATCTATTGGCTATTTTCCCCTCAGGAGCATTCGAGCCACCTAAGGAAGGTATTCTGGGAGACGATTTGCAGGCCAACTATCTATATGCAACGGGCGAGGAATGGATAATGCAGTTCGATGGGTCATCGACGGAAAAAAAAGCAGGAGCAGGGGTTATTCTTTCGAAAGAAATGGAGGAAATTTTCCTTTTACTACAAGTTAGATTTCCCTTGTTTTAATAAAGAGGCAGAGTATGAAGCATTGGTGTTGGGATTGCTAGAGGCTCTTCAAAGGGGAATCCGTTCACTTTGCATCAAGGTGGATTTAAACTTGGTGGTTCAACAAGTGAATGGAGAATATGCATTGAAATATATGAACCTGGAACCATATAGAACGATCATTCAAAGGCTCCTCGGCTAGTTCCATCGAACCACGATTAAGAGAGAACCCAGAACGATGAACCACCATCCAAGCACATATGCCACCATTGCCCAGAAGATGATCATGAGGAATGATGCAACTACTGTCGTGATCTAATGAAGAAAATCTCATTCGATGGTACATTCGATCTTACTAATGGAAGAGGACGCAGACTGGAGGGGAGAGATCAAAAGGCAATTGGAGTTTGGGGAAGGAGCGATGGGGCTGAGAGAGTTAGCCTAATACTTCATGAATCAGGGAAAACTTCACTTCAGAAATATAGGAGGGTGGTTTTCGAGATGCATCGGTCTAGAAGAAACAGTGAAAAGATTGAAGAAAACACACGAAGCGCACTGCGAAACAACTGAGATACCCCTCTACCGAAGGATTCAAAGAGAGTGGTATTTTTGGCATAAGATGAAACAGGATGCAGCAGAGCTACAACGAAAGTGCAACAAATGCCAGTTGTTCTTTACGGTAGCGGAATGTCATTTCATGGAGGCTCAACCTGACTTGAGACAGCCCTATATTGACTTCATTAAAGATGGAGTCATCCCGATGGAGAAAATTGATGCGATGGGACTTCGACGAAGGGCCTCGAGATTCTGTATTCGGGAGGGGCAGCTTTATCGAAAGGGATACTTCAACAGGCCTTTGCGTTTTATAATAAGAGAAGAGGCAGTGGAGGTCCTCAAGTAGGCACACAATCCAGCTCACATAGGAGGGGCTAAGTTATATGACCAGTTGATGACTTTGAGATACTATTGGCTAAGGATGGAGAAAGATTCGGCTGAGTTCGTTCGAAAGTGCAAGGCTTGTCAACTCCATGGAAATATGATCTATATCCCATCAGTGGACTTACACTCCCTGGAAACGCCTTATACTTTTCACACTTGGGCGTTTGACCTGGTTGGGGCAATACATCCTTCTTCGAGGGGGAAGATATGGATACTAGTAGCAATGGAGTGCTTCAGAAAGTAGGCTGAGAAGATACCACTGAGAAGGGCAACATCGGGAGTGGTGAGCAACTTCATCAGAGAATACATCATTTGTTATTTCGGGATCCCAAAGGTTATCTTTCAGACAATGGAACCCCTTTCGTCAATTCAGAACTAACGATGCTTATAGATAAATACTCCATTGTTCATCACACTTTGACGGTGGCATACCCAAAGGGAAACGATCAAGCTGAAGCGACTAACAAAACTTTGGTCAATATCTTGGCTAAAACGATGGAGGACTTCCCAAGATCGTGGGATGACAAGATACCAGCCATTTTATGGGCCTATCGGATGCCTAAGAGGAAGCCCACAGGGTATACACCGTTCTCTCTTGTTTATGGGGCCGAGGCGATTCTACTAGTAGAGCTACAATTCCCCTCTGCTCGATATGCCCTGTGAAGTAGCATGCTTCCCAAGAATAGACATGTGAAGTTGGAAGCGTTGGATGAACACAGAGACAATGCGATGAAACACTTTCAAATGTATACGAAGCAACTCTCTAGGGCGTACGATAACTTAGTGAAACCAAAGAAGTTCGTGGAGGGGGACCTTGTATTGAAGGCAGTATTGTAACACATCAGGGGCTTCCTATACCCAAGTTTGCAGCAAATTGGGAAGGACCTTTCATTGTAAAGGAAGCTCATGACTCAGGTTACTGCTTAATTTCTAAGATGGAAGAAGATAAACCATTCAAAATCAATAATAAATGGTTGCAGGTTTATCATGTGTAAATGGTTGCAGGTTTACACCGTTCTCTCTTGTTTATGGGGCCGAGGCGATTCTCCTAGTAGAGCTAGAAGTCCCCTCTGCTCGATATGCCCTGTGAAGTAGCATGCTTCCCAAGAATAGACATGTGAAGCTGGAAGCGTTGGATGAACACAGAGATAATGCGATGAAACACTTTCAAATGTATACGAAGCAACTCTCTAGGGCGTACGATAACTTAGTGAGACCAAGGAAGTTCGTGGAGGGGGACCTTATATTGAAGGCAGCAGTGTAACACATCAGGGGCTTCCTATACCCAAGTTTGCATCAAATTGGGAAAGACCTTTCATTGTAAAGGAAGCTTATGACTCAGGTTACTGCTTAATTTCTAAGATGGAAGAAGACAAACCATTCAAAATCAACAATAAATGGTTGCAGGTCGATCATGTGTAAGCAGTTATGTTTGGGCAATCGATGTACCTGACTGATTATGAATATACAAGTTCCTTTTATGATGAGTATATAAGTTCTTTTTATTATAACTCAAGTAGAGGTGAAAGAATTATAGAATTTCACACTTCACAATCTATGCAATAAGTTGTAACACAAAGGAATGGCACAAGAAAATGAATATCCTTTTCATTCATAAACTTTGGGGCATTACAAAATTGGGAGCTATCGCTTAAGAATTAAATAATAAGAAGAAAAAAATACATATACAAAAAATCATTGGCCTAGGAGAAACCAGAGATCCGAAGAAGAGAAAAAATCTCCAGGGAGGCCCGAGGAAGCTGCTTGGCAAAACCGTTGAGCGTTTATAGAGACCTCCAACCTTGTTTGCGCCTGTGTGTGCTCAATCGGGAGTTTCTCTCGTTTCGACTTCACCATGCATAAATATTCTTCGAGCTCTCCCACCACTTTGTCAATGAGTTCAAGAAGAGGTGCCATCTCGACCAGCTTGGCTTCCTCGGCCCGATGATCCTCCTGATATTTTTACAAGAGCTACCTCTGGCTGTCCAACCGTTGGCTCTTCAACGTCATTAAATGCGCGATGAGCCAGTCAAAATGGAACCCGTCATGACCCAACCCCCTCAGATAACCCAAGAATTGGTTGAGGAGGGGCCTGGTAACATTTGCAGTTGGAGTATTGGCAATTTCATCAATGACAGTGGCCATGCCTTGAAGCCTGTAGCTCATAACTGAGATGTTTGAACGTAAAAATTCCACCGTGAAGGTTTCAGGTGATGTCTAACAAGTTTCTCAATTGCCAAATGGTGGTTGGCAGGCATTTAGGGAGAACGTTAGAGTACCATCAGGCAGAAGGTGTGAGGATCCAAGTCCGACAAAGGAAGCTCGCACCTAGATTCTCTTTCCGCAGCACCACCTGTCGTGGAACCTTGATCATTATGGCTAGATTCTTCGGAGGAGACAAGCTCACGAGGTGGCAAGGCAATAGGTGAGGGAACTGGTGGAGAATCCTCCCGAGCAACCTGAAACGGTTAAAGGAAATAAAGATTTTTATGGAAATCTTAACAAGTGTTTTCGTTGTTAAGTCACCGATATAGGTGGTGTTTTTATGAAAATCTTAACAAGTGTTTCCATTGTTGAGTCACCGATATAGGTGGAGTTTTTGGAAAATCTTAACAAGTGTTTTCGTTGTTAAGTCACCGATATAGGTGGGTTTTTATGAAAATCTTAACAAGTGTTTTCGTTGTTGAGTCACCGATATAGGTGGAGTTTTTGGAAAATCTTAACAAGTGTTTTTGTTGTTAAGTCACCGATATAGGTGGAGTTTTTATGAAAATCTTAATGAGTGTTTTCATTGTTAAGTCACCGATATAGGTGGAGTTTTTGGAAAAATCTTAACAAGTGTTTTCGTTGTTTAGTCACCGATATAGGTGGAGTTTTTATGAAAATCTTAACAAGTGTTTTCGTTGTTAAGTCACCGATATAGTGGAGTTTTTGAAAAAATCTTAACAAGTGTTTTCGTTGTTAAGTCACCGATATAGGTGGAGTTCTATGAAAATCTTAACAAGTTTTTCGTTGTTAAGACACCAATATGGGTGGAGTTTTTTGAAGAAAATCTTAACAGGCGTTTTCGTTGTTAAGTCACCGATATAGGTGGAGTTTTTTTGGGGGGGAAACTTTAACCAGTGTTTTCATGGTTAAGTCACCTACACAGGTGAAGTTTGAGAAACTAAGAAATACAGAGAAATCATTAAAGTACCTCAACAGTAGTAGGAGCAAGAATGGGAGTTACCACGGGGGCCCTCGTGATAGAGGCCGTCGGAGGCGGGCTCATTGCCTTAGCAGCTTCAAAGGGGCCCTCGACTGAAGAAGCTTCATCAGTAGGCAAACCTCCCTCGCCAACATAAGGTACTAAAGTCAACACCAAAGCATCATCGGAGGGAAACGCTGAACCCTCAAGAGATGTCCCAATGGGAGCAACAACACCAACCTGGGCCTGGGAAAGAAAAAGGCCACTCAGGGCAAAGGGAGGAGAGAGACTTGGAGAAAGATGCAAATGTAAAGCCAAGTGTTAGACACAAGGAGTAAACACAAGAGAGTATGAGGAATAAATGCACCTAAATTACCCCCGTTATGGCACCGAAAAGAGGAACTGTAGTGAGAGGTCTTGACAATGCAGGAGGCAGGAGAATGTTAGCTATCAGTGATGCCACTTCCACCTAAAATAGCCCAAAATATTAGAAATAATAAAAAGAATAAGGGGACACAAAAGATGCAAGGCTTGGAAAGAAATTTACCTATGGGGCGCTCTCTTCGACCACAAAGAAGGGTAAGGACACCTCTTGCCCCGATGGAAACTCAGAGGGGGCAGCAGTAGTTCCCTCTGGTTGCCCGGGCACTTCAGCAGACTCAACGATGGTAGCCTCCGTTATAGATTCTTTAGCCCGTTGCGAAGATGACCGACGAGAATAAGTGAGGCTTATCAGGGGGAATGGGGAAGAGTAGTGTCTTCTGAAGTAACATCGCAACGCCCCCCCCCCCCCCCCCCCACCCACGAAGCGACTTACAGGGGGACTCGAGGGACAGAGCCTTTCTTCTTCAGCTCCTTGCACCAAAACATTTTCTTATGAAGAAATGAGTAGATGTAACACATTTTAAGGGAAGAGGAATAAGAAACAAACAATTCACACATAACTCAGATGTAGAGGGAGAACGAGAGGGTATAATTACTGGGGAAGGCGGCGAGGAGGCAGCGGCAGAAGGAACTGGTGATGGAGGCTTCTCAAGTGTTTGCCTCTTTTGGGTCTTGGTACCTAGAGTTTTCTTCCTAGATCTCATCGCACCACCACTTTCAGGAACCCTCTACCTTCTTCTCTTTTTTACCAGTGGCTCACTAGGATCAACCACGATCGTGGGAAATGCACCTGGTGGAGGAACGACGACAGCGCGCCGTCGAAACTCAGCATGTATTCTATCGACTTCAGCTTGCACCTGCCTCCTCAGGTCCTCAGCCATCTCTGGAGACATGGGGGGGGGGGGGGGGAAGGAGGTAATCGGGAATGATTCCAATGGAGTTTGCGTTTGATCTTGGGCCTTATACTTCTTGGACTTGGCTTTCTTAGCCTTCTTAGCAGGTGGCTCAGAAGGCCCTTCTCCCGTTGCAGCTTCGATCGAAGGTACATTTTATTTGGGAGCTACAATGGACTTGGGTTTGGGCGTGGCAACAGGGATCATGGGATAGTAGGGAGGAATTTCAGTGGGAGGTTCTTTGGGGGTCTGGCTTAGAGAGAACTCAACCCCGAGAATGAAATTTCCCTTCAACCCCAGCTCCAGGGAAGAAAATAAAAGAACTGGAGGATACACGAGATCCCCATCGATGAATTCAGCAATTTGGGCCAGTTGCCTCGGCCAGTACTTTGTCACAAATAGAGGGGTCACGTCCCCTTGCCTAGTGATGTTGAGGATGGTGACTCGCCCAACCAATGTGGAACTCACTCCCCACGCAGCAATTGAAGAGAATAAAGAACATGCCTCGTCAAAGGACACCTTGGGGTTAGATAATTGAAACACCGGGTGAGGGACCCCTTGATCAAAGCCAAACTGAAGGCTGCATCAATTGGGATTGTAGTTCTCGCTGGTGTATCCCCACTCGGTGTATGAGGGAAGGTATCCTGGTGAGAATAGAAGCACAACGGCCAGTGAGGGGTCTTCAGTAATGAAGTCTATAGTGGTTGGCTGGACCACGCTTGCCCCATGTTTGAAAAAATCACAAGTATATAAAAAAATATCCTCTTCATAGGGCCTCATTACAAAACTTGAAAAGTCATCGATAAAGGAGGTCAGATCCTTTCGGCTCTGCCTCTTGTGGTAAATAAAGGAGCGAGGGGGCAGGATTATTTCCCTCGAGGGAGGACGATTAGAATTGGCTGCTACGATCGGGAAGCGCACATAAAGGAAGCCCGTTAGGAGGATGCAGTTGGCAAAATTGGCTAGGCTGTAACAACCCAGAGATCAATCCATGTTAAAAAGGGCTCTAGAAATCCATGTGTAGAGGGATCCCAAGGAGATTGAATCCAGAGGGAGCTTGATACCTCGGGCCAAACGGAGGGACATATTGATGAGATCCCTTCGAGGCTGGTCATTAGATTTTCTTGTTAAAAAGAAGCAAGAAAGAATGACAAGGATATAGGCAGGAAGCTCTAGCGATGTACCTTGTCCAGGTGAAGCCTCAGAGGAACTACCTTCAGAAGTCTCATTAAATAAATAGTTGATAAGGGGAGTGAAAGTAGCTTTGTTTGAAGTACCGATGCACCTTCGATATATGCGGTCCAACTTCAAATGATCAGCAGTCTCTTGAGCATCCAGGGCTTCATCGGAATAGGGATCATGGTCTGTTACCTCAAGGACTAGGAGCTCGCATACATCCTCTAACGTTATTGTAAATTCTCCCCTCATAGTGATGAACATGTGAGTGGTAACGTTCCAGCGAGATACCAGAACAGGAAGGGAAGCATTATTTTTGGAGAGGGTGAACTCACCAAACCACCTGTCCCGATGAAGCCCAATATTTGCAAGTGTATCAGCGTGGGAACTCTGCATATTGGATTTCCAAGCAGCAAAGTGAGCAGGAGAGCCCCCAGGCCCTTCGAAATCGATATGGGACCATGAGAAGTCCCCTCGCTCAAGACGAAAGCAGAGAGTCCCCTCGGGAGGTAGAAAGCCCCAGTCATCAGCATTCTCTTCTTCATCACCAAGAGTCATGGCATCATACTTAGCATTAAAAATGCAACTCTTACAAAACTATTCTTGACGAGCAGCAGTTAAGGAGGTAGCAGAGGAGGCGGTGACAACAGTGGCGGCAGGTGGAGCACTGGTGGCAGGAGTGGCTGGGTTGCTTGAAGAAGCCATCACAGACAACAGAAGTAGGAAAAAACTAGGTAAAAGAAGGTTTGGGAATAAAGGTGGAGGAGCACAACCGCAGGCGATGGCGCAAAAGATGAGACAAGAAAGACTTAATAAAGAATGGGGCAACAATGGAGTTCGCACAGAGTTCGTACAGAGTTTTTCTCTCTAAGGGAATACGGGAGCTTGAAGAAGATGAAGAAAAGAGAAGGGTTTGAAAAAAGAGACGTTTGAAACCTTTTAAAACTCTTAAACCTGTCATTTGAGTTTCCTACCACCGCACGTGCAAGGCCTCCTATAATCATTTCAACTTAACACGTGGCACTTCGGGAAGTGTTTTGACAGCTGAAAAGACAGTGCTACATCATCTATGAAGTGACGCTTGGGGAATAGAAAAGGTTTCCTTCCTAAGTAAGTTCAATTTTTGGCACCAATTTTTTGTCAGACATATCCAGTAACTCCCAACGGAAAAGATGCCCCAACGGTTCAAAAAGCTACGATGTCCCCTTGCCACAAGTTCAAACGTTGTTTAATTTGTGACTTAGTTACATAGGGGAGAATTTTTACTTTTTCGAACACAGCAAAGCATTACAAGGGAGAATTTCACTTACCAAGAATCATAACGAGTATCTGAGAAGGTTAGAAGGCCTTTCTGGGGAAGTTCGAATAATGAAGCTAGGACAATTGAAGCGCAATATAAGGAAAAAATGGCGATGTCCCTTCGTCAAAGCCGCAACGAGCCATAGTTCTTCAGCTCAGGTACATCGGGGAGAATTTTACTTTTTCCTAGAGATTATAACGCTGCATTTCTAGCGAAGGAAAGAAGGCCAAAAATTTTTCACGCGGAGAAGGTTCATCGGTTTGAGAAGTTTTGTGCAGACATTTTTTGCTCTAACAAACCTCTCCATGAAGGGAAAAATGTAGAGGGGGCTTGAAGGTAGTTTTGAGATTAGAAGTAATTCCACGTTAGCAACAGTGTTTTGGGGATTAAGGCACCGTGGCAGCTCAACGTGGTAGCTCGGCGTGGCATCTCAAGCGAGACAGCCCAGCGCGATAACCTATATTTCAGCTTGTTCTATTAGTCTTATTGTATCTTTGTTTATATTAACTGTAAGCTATAACAATTGTAATCATGTAACAATAATAATAAAGAGTTTTAGTATGAGGTCAAACGGTACTCACGAGAGATCAGGCTTGGCAGGGCCTCGGAGAGCTTTTATGCTCTATTGAATGACCTCACCGTGGGAACTTTAGAGGGACTTGATTTGGAGGATTGATAAGTGAGGCACCGTTGGGGCTTGTCCTGACCATCTTAGATACACCTGGTAAAACACTGAAGGACCCTTACCGTGGAACATCGGGTGGAGCAGCTTGGAGTTCCATTGGGCGTTGAGTTATGAGCCAAATAACCCTTTACTTAATGTCACATCAACTGTAGGTGATGTCACTAGACATCTAAACAATGTCAGACTTGTACTTGTGTAAACCATCATGGTATTCAGGGCTGTCAGGAAGTTGGTGAGCCACCTCTGCGACAACAGCCCCCTGACACACAGTGGTTTGGCAAAAGGCATGTCTTGGCATTTAATGATTATGACGTAGAGAGAGCTAGTGCATCCGTCATTTAATGTTGTGGCATAAAGCATGAGAGATATCATTCATATTCTTTAATGATTGAGTTGCCTCGGGGGTGATGTGGGGTCTATTTAAGGACCCCAACCACCTTTGAGGAAGGGAGGATCTTTTGATAGTTTGAGAAGTTATTGCTAGAGAGAATACACGACAGAGAGTTATTACAAACCAGAGGCCTTATTAACCCGCCATTTTCATTTATTATGAAGCTTTTAATACTTGACAGAAATTCTTGAGAGTGTGGTGTGTTTGCCTGCCTACCAAGGTGTACCTAGGGTGCTTACTTCTTTCTCCCTCTAGGCAACTTATTTCTAAGTTCATTACTACTTTCTGAGTTATACAAGACAGATTTGTGAGTTTAAACTTAGTCTTATCTCCATTGAGTTTGTGTTTGGGTGTTCTATCACTAATCCAAGTGTTTGAATAATTAACCTAACATCACCATACTTCAAAGGGGTTACACCTCCATCTATAATATAAATTACCCTCTTACATTTGGCGACTCTGCTGGGGAGGCATTCTTCTAAGTAAGGAGTATGGCGCAAGATAATGCTACTCGAAGGCTCAACTTTGATGACATCCAGCATAATGAAGAACAGTCTGCTAGAGAACTAGAGGCTCTAAGGGATGGGGTTCCTCGAATAAAGGTACCTCCGGTTCAGGCGACGACATGCATTCCATGGGTGACACAAGCATCCACGAGTGAGGGGTTGGGACCCACTCAGGTGGTGCTCCTCATGAGTAAGTTTAATGAGTTTTTGCAAACTCCAGTAGCTTTAACTATGCTAGGAGGATTGGAGGCTAATACCTTCGTAACACCAGGGGTAGCTCCAACGGCCCCACCAGGTGCAGGTGTTGCGGGAACAGTCCCAGCAAGCATACCCTCTGTTGTGAATCCAGTAGTGGGAACCTCGGGAGTTTCAACGGCCCCTGCTGTGATGTTTGTGCCAGCTGCAATAGGCACCAAGTCCATGGTGCCATTGGTTGTTGCCCCAGTGGCATCACCCATAGTGGCATGGATGATTTCCCCGTAAAAAGTACGGGTGAGGTGAATGGAGCTCGCATTTACAAGGATATGATAAAGGAAATTACCATGGCGAATGTGGATGTTCGAGTTGCTAGACATTTGTAAAATGTCTCCGTAAGGGATTAAAAAGGCAAGTCAGGTGGTTTCATCGAGGTTGCCCACTATAAAGGTGTCACGATCCCAAACATGATTGGGGGTGATGCGCTCAATGCATTGTTCTTCAGGATGGGGTTACCCACAATGGGGTAATCGTATCTTTGGGGGTTGGGAACCCGTTGGTATCAGATTTCTTAGATGATGATATTAAGAGTGAGACAGATAGATGTCTCGCCGACGTATGCTTCATAAGTATTGTCGTTGACTTTGACGAGAGTGCCATAAAAGGTGCACACTTCGTCAAGCCATACATCATCGTTGGGAGTTACTAGGAATTTCTACCACCTTTATCAATGAAAGAGAGTAGATGCTTCTTGCGATAGCTCATTCTAATTTACTTCCAATTCGATGTGTATGGTGAGGGTGGGAGAGAAGAACATCTCACACCATATACTCTCTTAGAGAGAGTTGTACGAGTGATCACCATCATGTAAAATTTCTGTTGAATCATACTTGAAGGGAAGTTCATCATTGGCCGCTTGGGAAGAAAATTTGGGAATTAATTTGAGAAGAGTAAGAGTGAGGAGATATGGAAGAGGTGTAATGGAATGGTGGATCGGAGGGGTGGTGAAAATGAAGGCAAAATAATTCTAGGGAATGAATGCGGAAGGAAAGGGCGGAGGGAAGAATATGGAGGGAAAGGGGGGGAAGAATGTGGAGGGAAATGAAATTGGAGGGAAATTAATGGAGGGGAGGAGATGGAGGAAAAGGGAGGATGTATTGGGAAGGAACGATTTTTTGCACTTGCTACTAGCGAATCGGTTTGGCTCCTTTAATTTTTTTTTAATCAGTAAGGAGAATCGGTTAGGCCTTGACAGTGAAGCTAGGACGAACCGTTTCAGAATTCTAATATACCCTCCAAACTTTGCATTTAAAAAAAAACTAAGTGTTGGAACTCTGAAAACTCACTTTGCCAAAAAATTCTCACTCACATTTTAGCTTGGAAAACCCCAAAAATTCACCTTGCCTTGTAGTAAACTCTCCCAAAATGTATATTTGTGCTCCTATCCTTTCTCGACTCATAACCTATGGACTTTTAGCTAACCTAACCTACACAACCTACTATAATACACAAGAATCACCCCATACTCGTCAGGGTGCGACGACCTCTCCTTTAAAGTTTAATCAACCCCATAAATGGGGTCCGACAACCATATTGTATCGGCTTCCTCAACGTACACCTCAAGATATGGTTTAGGCATTGTCCATTCACCTTGAACATGTCTCCCCCTTAGGATCTTCTAATTCGATGAATCCATGGGGAAACACCTCTCTCTCAATGAACGAGATAGTCCACAGCGAATGTAGCTTATCGAGAAACAAGTGTAAATGTGAGTTATATAAAAGTACCTTTTGCCCCTAATGAAACTCCTTTTGGCCTATAATTTGTTCATGGGCGAGTCTCATTCTTTTGTTGGATATTTTCGCACTCTCATACTCATTGTTGCGTATTTCTTCCAACTAATTCAATTGAAGCTTGCAAGATTCCCCGGCTTGATCCATGTTGTAATTCGGCCTCTTGATTGCCCAATAGGCCTTGTGCTCTAGCTCTATGAGGAGATGTAAAGGTTTTTCGTACACAAAGTGAAAAGGGAACATCCCGAGGGGGTTCTTATACACAAGTCGGTAAGCCCATAATTCATCGTTCAAATGGAGAGACCAATCCTTCCTATTAGGATCGACGGTCTTTTCTAGAATGGGCTTGATCTCACGATTTTCTAACAATGCTTGCCCATTCATTTAGGGCTGATAAGTCCTAACCTTATGAATGATACCATACTTTCTCATGAGTTTATCAAATGACTTATTGAAAAAGTGTTTGTCATTATCGCTAATGATTGCCTTCGGAGTTCCGAATTGATAAATTATGTGTTCTTGTAAGAACTTTACCACAACCTTGTTATCATCCGTCTCTGTAGTTATGGCCTCAACCCATTTTGACACATAATCTACTGTGATAAGGATGTATAAGAAACGAAAAGAGGGAGGAAAAGGGCTCATGAATTCAATGCCCCGACAATTAAATATCTCAATGATGAGAATAGGGGTCAACGGTATCATGTCTCATCGAGTAATAGCTCCCATGCTTTGACATCTATCACAATATTTGTAACAAGCATTCACGTCCCAAAAAATTATGGTCCAATAGAGACCGCTTTGAAGAATCTTCATGGCTATTTTATTCATCGAAAAGTGGCCTCCAGAAGCTTCTATATGACAAAAACGAATGACACTAGGTATCTTGGCATCCGATAAACATATTCGGATGATTTGGTCATCACAATATTTGAATAAATAAGGATCTTCAAAGAAGAACATGCACGACCACGTTAGGAACTTTTTTATCTCTTGCGGTGTCCAATCGGATGGAATGGCCCTCCTGATAAGGTAGTTCACTATATCAGCAAACTAGGGGAGAGAAGAGGTGGGAAATAATTGCTCATCCAAAAAATACACGGGTATGGGTATTGGATCAATATGTACGTCGAAAGAAATCCAGGACAAATGGTCGGCTACAACGTTTTCTGCTCCTTTCTTGTCATTTATGGAGAGATTAAAATCTTGTAGGAGTAGGATCCACCTTATGATGTGATGATGCTAAGATTCAGCACCAGCAAATAAGTGATGATGACATAATTTTCCTCACGTGAGGGGGTGATATTATTATAACGGTCTAGTCCATGTGCTATATGAGTGCCATGCGCACTATCCCACACCTCTCCCAGATCATGTGCTATGATGATGTCACTCTCGGCTTATGATGTAAGGTCAAGGGTACGGTTCCTGCTGGCAGTGAGCCTAGCCAGGTGTGGGCCTCGTACTGCCGTCCCCTCATAGGGTCGTCCGGCCAGTGATGAAGGGTCGTCCCCTTGTAAGGTCATCTAGTTAATAAAGATGGGTCGGCCCCTTACAGGGCCGCCTGGTCCATGATGAGGGGTCAACCCCTTGTAGCCTAGTCTGGTCCATGATGAGGTGTTGGCCCCTTACAGTGTCGTCCGGTCCAGGATGATGGGTCGGCCCCTTACAGGGTCGTCTAGTCCATGATGAGGAGTCGACCCCTTGTAGGGTCTTCTGGCCCTGATAAAATCCCCTGTGCAGTAGTTATTGAATCCTCGTCCCGGGTGAGGACACCCTCGACCTGGCCGAGGGTATATATTGGTATATCAATCACCCCCCAGCCCTTAGCCATCGATGTTTATTGAGATGGCTGAGGGGTAGTGTTGCCTTGAAATTCTTAATTAGTTGGTCAAATGGATAAGTGACATCTGTCAAGTTAAATATTGCCAGATGTCCATCATCATTTCTATTTCCCAGATGTGGCGGTTGCACACAGCTTGGGACTTTGTGCCCTAATGATGCCTCTCCTCGTGGGTTGTGCATAGCCTTGTTTAATGGGTCCACTTATGAGAAAGATATTTAAACGATTTTTCAAACAATCATTTCTTCTTCTCCTTCTTCTGTGCGCGCAAGCTTTCTCTCTCTAGCTCCCTACCAGTTCAAACTGCCATTTCTGCGACATCTTTTGTGTCTCAAGCTTTGCTCACTCTTCATCTTCATCCTTAGGTAATTCCTTTGCCTTAGACTCCTCCATTAGTCTCCAATTTCTGTTTATTTCTTGCACTTGGGTTTCTTTCCATTTTTCCTTTGTTGCTTTACTTTTTCGGCGTATTGACCCACCTTGCTATGATGGTTATAAGGTTGTACATTAGATTTTAGGTTCCTTAGGGTTCTTCCACCACCATTCAGTGGTGGTTTAGTGCCTCTTTGTGGCACCTCTAGGGTTTTCTTGTATCCTTCGGCGTTCTTCTCCGATGAACTGTGTTCCTTTTGTTCTTGAATGTTTATCCACAAAAACCCTTTATTTTCTGAGGTTTGATCCAAGAGTCAATTTGGTGAAACTGTAAACCTGTTTGTAGTTAGTTTGAGCAAATTCCTTAAGTGTAGGGTCTTCCCCTTAATGCTAAAGAGACTTTATGGTTTAGTCGAGGAGGTCCCAACCTTGAGGGAGAAATTCTTTGTCGAGAATAGACGAATAGAGGAGGTGGATGGGCGAAGACGAGGCACCGACCCTAACAGGGTACAACCCATCTTCCCCATTCCTTTATCCATAATTTTACCATCTGAGCCCTTTGGCTCTTCCTCTCATCCAGTCGAGAGACAGACGCATGAGGGAGAGATGAATGAGAGAGCATCATCACCAACGGGTGATGGTCCTACTGGGAGGAGAGAGACGTCAACTCTTAGCCTAAACCGACAGGCCAAGGGGACAGATCATGCAGAGGTTGTCCCTATGACGCCCCTTTCCCCTCTTGGTTTTCAATTAGCCTTTCCAGATGGACCTCCGATAGGCGACGAGGCTGAGGTATCTGGGGACGAGAGGGCTGAGGACGATAACGAGAGTTCTGATGATGATGGTCGAGTTGATACTTCTAGTGCCTCATATTACGTATCATCAGTCAAGGATTGTGAACTATTATTATCGAGGCATCTCTTTGGTATATATTCCAATATAAGTATGAGGGTTCCAACTGAAGATGGGAGGGTCTTCCAGGGGGACGAGGGAGAGATTGTTGTTTACGAGTAGATGCTAAGGGTAGGTGTTAGCTTCCCTCTGCACCCTGCTATAGTCGACATATTGTCTTCCCATGGGGTTGCTCCTTCTCAACTTCCTCCCAACTCATGGAGGAATATCCTCGACTATGTCTCCCTTTGGAAGAATACTTTTATCGATGAGCCCTCGGTCGATTTGTTAATAGCGTGTTACAATATCACTTTGTCGTCCAAGCAGCCTGGGTATTTGCATCTGGGGGCGAGGAAGTTCGATAAAAAACTTCTTCATGTGGCACAAACTTCCAACCATAATTGTAAGAAGAGTTTTCTTCATCTCTGGGGATTGGTAATTCCCTGTCGGGGATGAGCCCATTGAAGACACTCCGAGGGTCCCAAGGGCATGGTCCAAACCCTCAATGAAAGCATGGTCAGACCTCGAACTTAGTTTGGATGAGAGGGATGTTGTTGACTATCTGAGGGAACAAGGAAAAAAGGGTGGACTCGATAAATTTAAAGACTTGATGACCCCTTATTTCTTCAAAGAAGCTGGTCTGAGGGTCGGACCCCTGACAGAATTATGAGAGTTATTTTTTATTTCATATTTCCAAGTGTTTCCTCATTATTGTTGCTTATATCTCATGTATCATCTCTTTTTCAGGTTGGCCTGCAAATGTTTCTGATCAACTTTGGGAGATGACTGTCCCCAGTTTGATGTCTGGCCTGGGAAAGAAGAAAGGAAAAGAGCCTCAGTAGCCTTCGAGAAAGACAAAGGCCATGGGGCCGATAAAAGTGGAGCCGATCGCAGACAGTCACAAAAGGAAGGAGCCTGAAGTTCCTAGGGGCTCACGGACGAGGGTAAGGGTAGAGGTGTCTCAGGCACACACTGAGGGGACCAGATTCTCTTCCAGCATGGGTGCCTATTAGTCTCAAAATCTCACTTTCCTCAAGGCTGAACCCTCCTCCCTCATAGCCAACCTGAGGACGTCTAAAGCCTCAATATTTTTTGCACCCTCGACCGTAGATTATGAATTCTTATTAAAGATTCCCCCAGCCAAAGTCTATGACTACGGTCTTCACACGCTGGTTCAAGTATTTTACTTGTCTCGTCACCTTTGATTCGCATATATTTTACAAAGTGTTCCCTCGGCTTTCTAATAAGATTTCTCCTGTCTTATATAGACTATATGTGCCTTCACCTCGGCTACCAAATGGATGGCTGAGAATTAACAAAAGTTTTATGAGGCCGAGAGGGCTATTCATCATGAGGCCAATTTGAAGATTGAATTAAATAATGCTCGGGCTGAGCTGGAGAGTGCGAGGGCTGAGCATGCAAGGGTTGTGGACGATCTTATGAAGCAGTAAGAGGCTGATTTGAAGGAGAATGACGAATTCATCAGATCAAAGGAAGAGGCCTTGGTCGACCAGTTAAAAAATAACCTCGCTAAGGCAGTGAAGAGGGCCGAGGTGGATGCTATGGAAGCTTATAAAATCTCTGATGAGTTCTAGGAGTTCGACCTTGAGTACTTGGAGAGGGGGATCAAGACGGCCTGTCGGCGGGTTGTCTTGGAATTTATTGACATCGTGTCTTCTGTTCACCCCTCTCTTGAGGCAGTTGCGTTGGATGACCCGCTTAGTGCTGAGGCTTTAGACCATATGGAGTCACAAGTGCACGTCGAAGGTACCGGCACATCTGAGGATCGACCTGTTTTGGTCGTCGAAGAGACTCCTATTAATGTTGAAGCCCCGCCCTCCGATGTTTCTTAATAGGGTGGTTGTCTGTAGCTCATACCCTCTGTTTGTAAAAACATTTTTGTACTTTACTTACTTGGACAAACATTTGTGAAAATTTATAATAGAATATCTCTTCCTATCTTCTATTCTTGCCTCTTGTATGATTTGTCTTGACTATTATATTTGTGTTGTCCATCTTATATGTCCCCCCTCGTCTTTCTTTAGAGTGAATGGAGGGTCGTCCCTACCATTCACCCTCATCCTAGCCGAGGGTGGTTTCCACCATATTAATGATGTTTTTAATTCAAGTCCCCCTCTCGTCTTTCCTGAGAGTGAATGGAGGGTCGTTCCTACCATTCACTTTCATCATAGCCGAGGGTGGTTTCCACCAAATTAATGATGCTTTCAATTTAAGTCCCCCATCGTCTTTCTTGAGAGTGAATGGAGGGTCGTCCCTACCATTCACTCTCATCATAGCCGAGGGTGGTTTCCATCAAATTAATGATGTTTGAAATCCAAGTCCCCCCTCGTCTTTCTTGAGAGTGAATGGAGGGTCGTCCCTACCATTCACCCTCATTATAGCCGAGGGTGGCTATCACCAAATTAATGATGTTTTAAAATCCAAGTCCCCCCTCATCTTTCTTGAGAGTGAATGGAGGGTCATCCCTACCATTCACTTTCATCATATCCGATGGTGGTTTCCACCAAATTAATGGTGTTTTTAAATTTCAAGTCCCCCCTCGTATTTCTTGAGAGTGAATAGAGGGTCGTCCCTACCATTCACCCTCATCTCAGCCGAGGGTGGTTATGCACCAAATTAATGATGTTTTAAATCCAAGTCCCCCCTCGTCTTTTTTGAGAGTGAATGGAAGGTCGTCCCTACCATTCACCCTCATTATAGCCGAGGGTGGCTATCACCAAATTAATGATATTTTAAAATCCAAGTCCCCCCTCGTCTTTGTTGAGAGTGAATGGAGGGTCTTCCCTACCATTCTCCCTCATTATAGACGAGGGTGGCTATCACCAAATTAATGATGTCTTAAATCCAAGCCCCCCTCATCTTTCTTGAGAGTGAATGGAGGGTTGTCCCATTCACCCTCAGTATAGCCAAGGGTGGCTATCACCAAATTAATGATGTTTTAAAATCCAAGTCCCCCCTCATCTTTCTTGAGAGTTAATGGAGGGCCGTCCCTACTCTACAGGAATATGGATTTTTCCCGGCATAAATTAAATGCCGAAAAAAGAACTGAAAATACCGGTAACACTTTTTTGGGCACTTTTGGCGACATTTCCACAAGTGCGGCAATAGCCAATGTGGTAAAAGAACAACAGCATTTTTAAAAATACCGCGAAAAGTTAGCGGCACTTTTGGCGACATTTCCACAAGTGTGTTAATCAATGTGGTAAAATAACAACGGTATTTTAAAAAATGCCGCAAAAAGTTAGCACAAGTGTGTTAGCCAATGTGGTAAAAGAACAATGTCATTTTAAAAAATGCCGCAAAAAGTTAGCAACATTTATATTAATGCTGGTAATAACCTTTTAATGGAATTAAAAAATGTTAATAATAACCTTTTGCAACACCTATTAAATGTTCCAACACACTTTTGGCGGCACTAAAAAAATGCTGAGAATAAATATAGTGGCGTCAAACAAAATGTTGACATTATTTTGTAATATATATGACTAGGAACAAGTGTTAAAAAAATCAATATAAGAAGTATTGTATTTATGTGCAAATACATTACCATAACATTAAATTAAGGGGGCAGTAATCAAATTAAAACGTCATTAAATTAAAACCAATAGAATTCATCGTAAATAAATCTAACTGTTCTTGGAACAATTATTCATCCACAAATAAAATGTATCATTTGTCCAATAAGAAAAAGTGGAGAAACATGAAGCAAAACGAAATTTTATATAATGGACGATCCTTCTTCATCAAATTCAAACATCCTCTTCGACCTACAAATAAAAAAGTCAATCGTTAGTCATGAATACTTATTCTTTAGTATTTTAATTAAAATTAAAAATTAGTACATTAGCAATATGCCACGCTACAGTTGAATGATGTGCATCTCCAATTGTGGACTTGTTTCCATAAGGTCTAGGCACTGGTTCATTTGTTATAAATATTTTCTCAATATATACTTCCCAAAAGCCTTCACCCAGTGCCATACCCCCTACTTTTGTTGAAGGGTCCATGCTCATAATGAATCCACGTGCCACAACCACTTTTGGAAGTCCGAAAGTAATAAGGTCTACAATTTTAGGAAGTGAATTATTTGAGACCCTTTGTCGTGGTTGATGGTGCTTCTTCTTCTTCTTTGATGGTTCTTTCTACAAACAAGATGAATATGTAATCAACAATGTATTTCTGGAAAAAAAATCGACAGAGTTTTATTTGTTTTTAAGACATCCCAAAAATTTTAAGACTATATACAACAAAATAAACCAACAACCTAATGTCAAGTGTACATAAACTCCCCAAGAAAGCGCAGATATATTGTGCCCTTTAAAATACTTTAAATTAGTAATATACCTGAATTGAAGTAGCATTCGTTTGCTCACTAACACGAGTAGCAGTCTCGGGGGCAGCCAAGTGTTGAGAATTTACAATTTATAAAAAATGAATTATTTCAGTCATGAAAACATATAGTCTTAAATTATGATTTTAAAAAGTAGTTATCTACTTACCTGTTGAGATGGAACTAAATGGTGATCTGATTGTGGTACCACTACAGGTTGAAATTGGTTGGTTTCTTCTAATTGTTGCTCGGGTTGCAAAATAGACCTATATGATGGTATATTTTGCTCGTTGGAGGATTGAGGAACCTGTTAATAGCATAATTTAATATTAGAACATATATTTATATATATATACACGATAGTTAAGAACAAAAGATAAAAATGTGTACTTATTAACCTGTTTGGATACAACGGAAGAGCAAGTCATCACGTGTGTGCGTATTAACTCAAACTGAGCCTCTAAATGATCAAATTTATCCTGAAATTCAGATCCAAACTCAGATCTTAGTTGCTCATACTCTTTTTCATTAACCTTCGGTCGCTTAGTTCCATGCACATCAGTAGGAGATGGTCTATGTCCATAAGCTCGACAATGACCGTATTTATCAAGTTCCGGGACTTCATAAAATATCTCATCTTTACGACTGATGGATTCATTACAATCTGACGGAAGTTGATATACTTTTTGCCTCATTTTTGACTGAAATGAAACGATTCTTATTATATAAAACAAAAATTATAACCATTCATTCACAAAACCAAAACAGAATAAAGATCCCAGTATCTCCCCACCACTAATTTTAAATGTTTCACATAATAATTTCATGCATAAATTTAACTTTCATAAATAATAAACTTATTTAATTGTTAATTTAATCCTCATCCGTGTATGATATATACTATGCTTTTAACGATATGACACAATCTCCTTCATGTTGCCTTTTATATTGGTTGATAAACATAATAAGAATTTTGATTAATAGGTAAAATGATGTCGTTGATATTTAGAAAGAAGGGAAGGAACAGGGATGATATTATTGTGCCATTGCTTCCGCGGAATCCTTATCGATGGCTGAGCCATCGCTCCTCTCATGTGTTTTGATGTAAACATCAACCAACGAAACCTTTTTCCCTTGATCAGACTCCATCTGCATAAACCCAATGACTCGTAAGTCGTTACATAAATAAGTTTGATAACATAAAATAATATTGACAATCAAAATATTTTATAAAACACCTTATGAGCAACATTCGCACGACTCTTTTTTTCGGAAGTATGTGGTGTTCTTTGCTTCTTACGAGTTCGACGATTTCTTCGACTCGTTCTCTGTTACAAAAATATATTTAAAATATATGTTTAACTTGAATTTATAAAACTTTAATTCTAGTAATACATTCATACCCTTGCCTCACGAGTTCCCCAACACTTAACAAGTTGCGACCACTGCTCTAGATTTACTCTAGGTGGAAAATATTTCAATCTCTCTTCGTCGATATCAAAGGCACGATAATGTTTCTTCACCTCTGCTTTCCAATTATTCCATATCTTTCCAACCTTCTTTATGCACATTTTTTTGAATTCTTCAGGGGCATCAATGTTCTCCTATATAATTACAATGTATAGAAAAATAAGTCATCTACTACACATATGATTTTAGCTTACATAATTATCTTTGTAAAGAATTCAAATTTTCAATTCATTTGCCACAAACCATGGTATCATTTGATTTTACCTTCACCTCTCGTCAAACATGTTCCTTGTATGGGTATAAGTCCTTGCATCTCCAATCTTTGAAAGCCAACGGTAACCTGTTCAATATCAATATAATATTAAATTAGTAACCTCTTACATCGATTAAATAATAATCTTTAAATTATGAAGAGATAACATACAGTATTATAAAGAGTATTCCAATAAGAGTTATGTTACACGGAAATTTACAAAAGAAACTTTACATGTTCCCATCACGAACTAAAATGCCTAAATGAGTAGATAGTCTATCTACGGTATCTCCAACTGGCTAATAGAAATCGTTGAAGAAACCCATTAACTCTTTTAATATAAGGCTGAGAAACTCTTGACGATTCCATCCAACTCTTATCTCTATCCATTTGAAAAGATTGTTGGTTACCTCACACTATTACAAAAATTGTTGTTAGATTCATTAGCAAATTTCATAAAAAAATACAATAAATAAAAAAAATGTTAAACCATAAATCATTAATATGCTCCTTCAAAACTATGTAAATTTATAAATAGTAAGTATTTAATTATAACACCATTTGGATATGGCCTTATATGAAAACTACCAATATTTAGTGATATAAAATCAAGAAACTTAACTATCAATATATTTTAACCTTAATTAGTTAACAACAATTAAAAAAACTCACTCATAACATAATCAATTACTAAAAGATATTAATGTAGCAATGAATCCTAACACATTAAGAAGAAGACTACGCCTAATGCTTAAACATTTTAGCTTAAACGAAAATAATGTACAACTATTGAATACCCCAATACAGCAACTCACAGCAAGACTTAATTTTCTAAAAGCTAAAAAGATTAAACACAAAATAATGCGTAAGGCCCTCGCTTAAAAAACAACTTTAGTAAAAAATAATCATTACGAAAAACAAATCTCCTTGTCAATAATGAGATAGCATAATTAAATCATAGAATCTAGATGAAAACGCTACTAAATCAAATTCTCCAAATTAAAAAGTAATATTAAAACTTGTTTGTTATCTTAAAATTCAGCACATATTGAATGAATAAAGGGGCTTACTAAATTCAACTACAATGTAAAAAACTAATTTTGTAAAGATACCATCACAACAACAAAAATTACAAAACAAAAAATATACAAACTAAGTTGAGTGAATGAAAACATTGTAAAAAAAGTTCTTACATCTGTTTGGGACAACAAGTATCTTGTCGAACTCTGACGATCATCTCTAACTTGCAGCCTGGACATTATCATATAAAAGTAAGATAAACTAGTAATTCTAAAATAGATTAAGTCAAGACGAATAAAGACATGTAGACACATCTAATTTTGATTTAGAGCTGGTAAGTTTTGAAATATTAAACTAAAAGGCTAATGTGATACATATATACCTCCACACATAAATACACACATACATATGCATGAGAAATAATATGTACATATCAAACTAAAAGGCTAATGTGACACATACATACCCTCACATGAATGCACACATACATTAATATGGGAAAATGTATATATAACCCCCTATTGTAAAAAAACACATCGATTTTGATGATTCAAATAATACTAATCAATTAAAACAAGGGTATAGGAGTTACACAAAGATGATATCATAGGGAGTGATTTAAGTTTTCATTTAACTACGTTGAACTGTACTTTTTTAAACAATTGAAATAAATGAAAGAGTGACAAAAAATTGGTAGTTACCAAAAATAAATAAGAAGATCCAACTAAATATGCTAGGTCGTGGATAAATCCCATCTTATCTATACTTCATCTAATTATATAAATAGAAGTAAAAAAACAGCGATGGCCAAGAAACAAGACCAACGTAAATAATAATATTAATATAACAATGAATTCAATTTTCCTAGAAATTTGTACTTTGACATTCTCAAGATTCAAAGCAACAATTCTAGATATTTTATAAAAACTGCAAAAACTCCATAAAAGTGGTCATTAAAATTGAGTATAAATTTCACAAACTTGAACCAAAACAGTAGTGAATTGACTAATTTTGATTGATAACCAAAAAAAAGAAAAAAAATGCATTGAATGATATTCAAGTCATTTACCAAAAAGCAAATCTAAAATAATCCACCAAATTAGAACTGGCAAACCTCGCCCATTTAAGGCGAGTCCACCCAAAATAGCCCACATGTTAAAGTCATGAGGCCTATATTATGAAACTCGGGCTGAATATAGGCCCACATAGAAAAATAGCGGGTTGAATGTGGGCCATCCATTTATATCTTAACTTAACCTAACTGTTAAAGCAACATTCAATACTTGAAAATGGGTTAGCCCGATCCAAACCCGACCCGCATGTTACCTCAACTCATATTTGACCCACCCAAGACTGACCCAGCCCATATTCGACCCGCCCAAATTCAGCCCAACCCACCCTATTGCCAGTGTTGCGCCAAAGGTTCAAACACAATACACTCAAACAACAACAATTATTTATCTGGAGATTATATCCAAGCATATGAGATATATAGATTGATTTGAAACTACCCAAATGCAATTCTTTTAAAACTAAACAAAAAAATTCAGTAAAAACTTAAAAAAAATCTCTCGCTCACACACATCAATTAATTTGTGTTTTGGATTCATGATATATATATATATATATATATATATATATATATATATATATATATATATATATATATATATATATATATATATATATATGGCATCAACACAATTTAATTTTAAATAATAAACAATAACAGAATAAAAAATGTCAAAATATTATTGATTCATGATATATAGAGAGAGAGACAGGGAGAAGCAATCAAAACCCATCATATTCACTGAAATAATTAAAAAAAACATCAGTGATCCAAGAAAGTGATGCAGTCTTACCTAATATGAACATGTCCAATACATTCTTTAAAGAAAAATATGGAAATATATCGAAATAAATTAAAAAAAATAGCAATGATACAAGAAAAAAATCCAAGAGACTCTTACCTAGGATGAACAGCAATGATCCAACAATGATTAAAAAAGCAGCAATAATCTAACCAAGAAAAATTACGCAACCCAACCAACCAAGAAAACTAAGAAAACCCAACCAAGAAAAATATAAAAAATAATCGCAAAAAAACGCAACCCAACTAAGAAAACTATATCGAAATAAAAATTACGCAAGCTACCTAGGATGAACAGGTCCAAGCTGTCTTCCAAAAGCAAAATGCGACCCAACCAAGAAAGTGACACCGTCTTCAAAGAACAAAATCGCAAGAGCAGACCCAACCAAGAGTATTGAGGATTATTAGGTCAAATTAATTGAGGGGAGAGAGGTTTTGGAAGGATTGGGATGGTGGAGATTCTTCCGGAGGAAGAGGAGTGATGGGATAGAGGAAGTTGCAGCTCCTACAAAAGAAACGTGGGTATATATTTTTTAAGAAAAAACAAACACCCGCCAAAAACTAAGGAATTGGCATTTTTTGTTCACTTTTAGTGGCATTAGTTATGAAATACCTAAAAAATATCACATTTATTTTAACATTAATTAAAAAATGCTATATTTATGCGGCACATCAATATAAATGCTGTAAATTTTCAATACTTATAAATAAATGCTGGTAAAAAAAATTCTCAGCATTTTTAAATAATATCGAGAAAAAATTGCCGAAAAAAAATAGTTTTCTTGTAGTGCTACCATTCTCCCTCATTATAGCCGAGGGTGGCTATCACCAAATTAATGAAGTCTTTAAATTTCAAGTCCCCTCTCGTATTTCTTGGGAGTGAATGGAGGGTCCTCCCTACCCTTCACCCTCATTATAGCCGAGGGTGGTTTAGCAAGAATTACCCCAATGTAACTAGATTGAAAAACACAAGATGAAGGGCCAAAATAATATTCTCATTAACATTCTAAGTGTTCTATTGGAGCAAAACATTCATTACAACTGTGGTTCGATAGGACATTACAACATTACTGATAGTATTTCTTCAAATGATTTGCATTTCATGGGTTGGAAAAGGGTTCCCCTTCAAGGTTCTCTAGTCTGTAGGTTCCAGGGACAACTTCATCAATGACCCTATATGGGCCATGCCAATTTGGGTGGAGCTTGTTAGGTTTCTGCCATGTCTTCTTGAGGACTAAGTCCCCCACGGCGATTGTCCTTTGCATCACCCTCTGGTTATAAAACCTGGCAGTCCTCTGATAATAGGATGTTTGCCTTATCTCAACGTCTTCCCTTCTCTCCTCGATCAATTCTAGGTCAAGTCTCCTTTCTTCCATATTTCTTTATGGGTTATACATATGGACTCTGTGAGTGGGAAACCTAATCTCGGTGGGGATGATGGCTTCTGAGCCATACGCCAGTATGAACGGGGTTTCCCCGGTAGGAGTCCTGGTCGTTGTCTCGTAGGCCCAGAGTACAGCGTATAATTCCTCAACCCATCTTCCATTTGCCTCCTCGAGTTTTTTCTTGACCCCGTATAGGATTGTTCTATTTGTAACTTCAGTTTGCCCATTAGCCTGAGGTCGGCCTGGGGTTGAGAAGAATTGTTTGACACCGACCCTTTCACAGTATTTCTCCAGAGATGCATTCTTAAATTGAGTTCCATTATCTGAGATGAGGGTGTTGAGGTGACCATATCTGTATATAATGTTTTTCTAGATAAAATGGAAGGTCTTATGCTCGATGATCGTTACCATCGGCTCTGCCTCCACTTATTTTGAGAAATAGTCAATTTCTATGATCAAGTATCAATAATTATTGACAGCCCTAGACAAGGCCCTACTAGATTGATTCCGCATACTGCGAATGGCCATAGGGATGTGATGGAGGTAAGAGGTTGATGAGGCTGGTGAGGGATGGTGGGGAACCTTTGACATTTATCACACTTTTTTATGTATGCCATGACATCTTTCCCCAAGGTCGGCCACTAGTATCCCTGGGTTACTATCCTCTTTGCCAATGACCTGCCACCAATATGGCTTGAACATGACCCCTCATGCACATCTTTTAAGATGTGTGGGAATTTAGACGGGAGCAAGGGGATCAAGAACCCCTTTTTGTATAAGGTGTCTCCGATGACAGTGAATTTCGTGGCTATATATCTCAGCTTCTTCTTTCCTTATTTTGCTTCTGGCATCTCCCCCTCTCTAATATATTTGACTAGGGGGTCAATTCACGAAGTTTCCCTACTGATATTTAAGCAAGTGCCAAGTGTTCCGTCTGCATCTTCAATCATTGGTCGAAGTAGGATTTCCACTAGGACTGTCCTCCTAATATCTATCCTAGTCGCTGAGGCTAGCCTAACAAGTGCATCGTCTCGACCATTATCTAGCCTAGGTATCCTCTTTAACTTCACTTCTTTGAAGCCCTTCAGTAGTGATCTTAATCTTTCAATATATTTTGTCATTCTCTCATCTTTGGCCTCGTTTGCTCCTAGTATCTGATTCACCACAAGTGTTGAATCACTATGGACCAAGATCTAGCCAACACTAAGAGACCTAGCTGTGGAGAGGACTGCTATCAGGGCTTCATATTCAGACTCGTTGGAGGCTTTGAAGTTGAACCTCAGGGCGTACTCAATGTCCATGCCGTCGGGTGCTGATACTATTAATCCAGCCCCACTTCCACTCTCATAAGAGGACTCATTAACGAAGAGGTTCCACACACTCTGTTCCTCTGAGAAATTTCCCTCGATGAGGGATCCCTATCTAAATAGATATCTCCCCTCTTCATTTTTGGCATTTTTTTCTCTAGCGGTGCTTGTCTCATCCTTATTTGTGGATGGGTCAACAATTCTACCTTATCGGGTATCTATCTTCTCGAGGCTCTTATCTTCAACCTCGTCATGTTCCCAAGTAAATTCAGACATGAAATCTGCTAATGTTTTCCCCTTAATGGCCACCCTAGGTTGATATAAAATGTCAAACTCTCCCAGCTCTATAACCCAGGTTATTAGCCTCCTCGATTTTTATGGCTTGTGTAAGACCTGCCTGAGAGGAGAGTCAATAAGGATGACCATTGTATGGGACTGGAAGTATGGCTTCATCTTTCTTGATGCATGGATCAAGGCATAGGCTAACTTCTCCATCCTTGGGTGTCTTTGCTCTGCCCCCTGGAGTGCCTTACTGTTGAAATACACAGGCTTCTGTACCCTATCCTCTTCTCTCACAATGGCTGCGCTAATGGTTAATTCTGAGATGGCTAGGTACGCACGTAGTCGTTCACCCTACACTAGTCGTGACAACAGTAAGGGAAACCCTAAGTACGACTTTAGTTCTTTGAAAGTCTGGTCACACTCTTCGTTCCATTCAAAGGCCTTTCTGAAAATTTTGAAGAACGATAAACACTTGTCTGTGGCTCTAGATACGAACCTATTCAAAGCAACCACTCGCCCTGTGAGCATCTGAACGTCCTTAATGGTCCTAGAGTTCTTCATTTCCAGGAGGGCCTTTATCTTCTCAGGATTGGCCTCAATGCCTCTTTGATTGATGATGAACCCTAAGAACTTCCTTACTCCGACCCCGAAGACACATTTGGTTGGGTTGAGCTTCATTCGATACTTATCCATCGTGTTAAAGGTCCTCTCAAGGTCAACCACATGATCCTCATCCTTCAAACTCTTGGTCAACATGTCATTTACATAAACCTCGATAGACTTCCCAATTTGGTCCTCGAACATTTTATTCACAAGACGCTGATATATTGCCCCCGCATTATTTAGGCCAAAGGGCATGACCCTATAACAGTATGTTCCCTTATCGGTAATGAAAGCTATTTTTTTTAGTCTTTAGGGTTCATGAAGATCTGGTTGTACCCTGAATAGGAATTCATGAAGCTCATGAGCTCATGTCCTACGATAGCATTTACCATCTGATCAATGTGGGGGAGAGGGAAACTATCTTTGGGATAATGTTTGTTAAGGTCTGTAAAGTCTACGCACATCCTCCATTTCCCATTGGCTTTGGGGACTATGACTGCGTTGGACAGCCATTCGAGATAGATGACCTCCATGATAAACTCTGTATCTTCTAGCTTCTTGACCTCACCCCTTATGTGCTTTATCGGCTTTGAATCCTCTACCACGTTGAGCTTGTCTCTCATGATTTTGGGGTCGATCACCGGCATATCTGCATGACTCCATGCAAAGACATTCTGTCTTCTCTTTAGCAGCTTGATGAGGTCTTATTTTATGTCTGTCTTTAGAGCTTTACCTATTTGGAGGGATTTTTTTGGCTCATCCTCACTGAGGATGATGGATTCTACCTCTTTCGCGAGCTCTCCTTTCTTTAGCTTTTTCTCATCCCTGGGGTCGAGGGTATCAATATTGTAAGTAGTTGATTCCTTTTTGTGCGCCTCTCTTTCTTTGGCGGAGTTGAAGTAACATTATCGTGCCATCGTCTGGTCTCCTTGAACTTCCCCTACCCCGTAAGGGCTTGGGAATTTCATCATCTGATGAACCGTGGATGGAAAGGCCTCAAATTCCTTGAGGGCCACTCACCCCAGTATAATGTTATAGGCTAAGAAGACGTGTTCATCCATCACGAAAAAGTTAACCTTTTTGGTAAGCCATCTTGGCCACTCATCCCCCATACTAACATAGGCCTCACACACTCCTAAAGGATGAACTTTTTCCCCACTGAAACCAATTAATGAGTGATAGTATGGGATGAGCCTGGCATGGCTGAGACCTAAGGCTTTAAAGCACGGCCAGAACATCACATCTATAGAACTACCCCCCATCTACCAGTATCCTCGGCACCTCACACACGTGTACCCTAGTAGTGATGACAAGAGGGTCATCATGTGGGGCTAATAGGCCTTTGAAGTCCATTCTTAAGAATCCCACTATCAGAGTATCCATATCAACTTTCTTCCTCTTTTCTGACTTTGCTTCCATAGAGGTTGAGTTTTTAGCTTTTGTCACTGCCTTGGCTTCAGCTACGTGGTCCTTTCGGTCGGCAACCTCTGATCCTCCTCCTGCTAGTCCCTCGGATATTATCCTTACACCGAGTGAGATCATATTAAGTCTTTTTACAGGGTCGTGGTCGTCTCTCGGTGGGAGGTCAGGGTCGGCCTCATCATCCGAAGGGTCATCCCTTCTATTTGGAGGATCTTATCTGCACGTATCACCTCTCTTCTTCCTGGGGTAGTCCCCTCAGCCCCTCTTGAAGGCACTCTTGTCAACGTATTTCCTTAACTTCCCTTCTTTTAACATTTTTTCAATTTCATTTTTTAGAGCAAAATACTTATCGGTCACATGTCCATGGTCTTGGTGAAATTCACACCACAGGTTTTTGTTCCTCTTGTGAGGGGCTTCCCTCAACTTCTCAGGACACTTTAAGGATCAACCACTATTTATCTCATTCAGAATGTGTTTACAGTTGACCGTCAGAGGGATATAATCGGCAAATTTGTCATCTACTAGCCTCTTCTTCCCCTCCTTATTCTTTTTCTGGTACTTACCCCCACTAGTGCCTCCATTTTCTTCTTCGTCTTTTTCGGCCATCGCCTCTTCGGCATTCATCACCTTTACTAATTTTTCCAGCAATTCAGCCATCGTCTTAGGGGGTCTTCGACAAGCTTCCATAATAGCTTCCCTTTTTGGAGTCCTCCAATAAGGGCTGTCATGGCTATGCTTTCTTCATAGTCTTCGACCTCTAACTTTTCTTTATTAAATCTGGCTATGTAGTCTCTTAGGCTCTCATTCTTTCCCTGCTTAACATAGAGCAGGTGTGTGGTCTTCTTCTGTGGCCTCACTCCAAAGCACAAGTTATGGATAAATCGGTCTGCTAACTGCTTAAAGTATTCAATGGAGTTCTTTGGAAGAGACATATACCAGACATGTGCGGCCCCAATTAAAGTGACGGAGAAGGCATGATGCCTCATCTCATTTGAGATAGAGTATATGTCTGCCGCTAACTGGTACATCTTAATATGATGGACGGGGTTGGTACTCCCGTTATACCTCGCAGTGACCACAGGTGACTAAAACTTGGATGGCATTGGGAAGTTGACTATCTTTTCCACAAAGGGTGAGCCTATGGAGTATCCTCTTTGAAGTGGGTCCCAACTTTTCAGGATATCACTAATTTTATCCTCTAGCCTTTGGATCGAGTCGTTCCATGTCCTCGTAGGGTCGGCTTGGCCGATGTTATCCCCTACCGCCTCTTTGGGGTGAACTGAGGGTTCTGCTGCAGTAGGTCTGTGTCGGTTGTTCACTTCTCCCTGATCGTTGTCCCATCCGTGGGGTTGGCCCCCATGGGGTCGACCATCTGTTGCCTCCCTTTTGGACCTTGCAACACTCCTTGATCTGGATAATTTTTCTCGCAGGTCATTTATTAGGCCCATCCTCTCAAAGACCGAGCCCTTGCTCAGACGATCAAAAGCAGAGCTCCTCGAACAATTGTCGGGATTTTGCCTTCCACACTTCCCTCTGCTTTCCTCAATATGTCGTACAGTATTGTTAGAGACCTCATATGGCTCCCAGCACTCTATGGGGGCCTCTTCCACGTCCAGATCATCATATCTATCTTCTGGGAAGGGGTTTCCTTGCCTCCCCAGGAGTAGAAGCCGGGGGTTAGCAATATCCCTCCGCCGCTGTGGAGGTGGCAAGTCTTTGTGTGGTGACTGGGGTGGTGCCCTGGCCTCATGTTTCCCTAGAGATGCTGTCAGAGTAATCATCTTTGGTGAGACTCTTAGTGGTCTTAGTATGTTTTGGCTAAGAGATATAAATTACTCCTGCATAATTCGTTGTCTTGCTGCTAAAGACTTCAGGGCGGCCGCCACATCAGCCATCTCATACTGAGGTGGTGCATGACTGGAACTAGGTCCTGCTACACTATCCGGTGGAGGAGGTGGTGGTCGTGGAATCTCCGGTGCCATATGTTTGAGCTATGAAGATTTAAATGATCAAAAGACTGATGAGCTTGAGAACCTTAATGGGTCTCTTTCAATGGTGAAACATCTCCATGCGGTGGGGGAGAACTGGTTCACCACCAGAGTTTTCAGTAAGGTCAAGCTGTATAAAAGAAGAGATATCTTCTCGTTTCCACAGACGACACCAAACTGATGATGCTAAGATTCAGCACCACCAGATAAGTGATGATGAGCTCAAACAGTAATAACAATGACAACAATAGAGTTATATATATGCGTATAAGTGTATAGAAGGAGATGAGGATAAGAGGAATAAGGCAATGATGTATAGTGGTTCAGCCAATTAGGCCTACATCCACTGTGAGTGTGTGGTCCACTAAATATGGGCACTAGTGGCCTTGGATACAATGCACATAAGTTCACTCTCTCTCTCTCTCTCTCTACTGTGTGTACAAGCAGAGTTTTATCTAGGGTTATAGTTATCGACCTCTTTGCAAGGTTGAAGGTGACCAGTATATATAGGGCTTGGGGGTGCAGTGTACCCCCCAAGCATGCATGGTGCATGTGAATGATGATCTAGCCAATTCCCTACTGACACCTGGCTGTCCCACTTGTGATTAATGATGACATAATATTCCCTCACGTGAGGGGTGATATTGTTATAACAATCTAATCCATGTGCTATATGTGTCCCACACGCATTGTCCCACGCATCTCTCAGATCACGCGCTATGATGATGTCACCCTCGGCTTATGATGCAAAACTGAGGGTACGATTCCTACTGGTAGCGAGCCAAGCTGGGTGTGGGCCTCGTACTGTCGTCCCCTCATATGTTCATCCGACTAGTGATGAAGGGTCGGCCCCTTGTAGGGTCATCTGGTTAATGATGATGGGTCGGCCCCTTACAGGGTCGTTTGGTCCATGATGATGGGTCAGCCCTTTATAGCCTCGTCTGATCCATGATGAGTTGTCGGCCCCTTACAGGGTCATCCGGTCCAGGATGATGGGTCGGCCCCTTATAGGGTTGTCTGTTCCATGATGAGGATTCGTCCCCTTGTAGGGTTGTCTGGCCCTCATAAAATCCCCTGTGCCGAGGGTGAGGACACCCTCGACCTGACCGAGGGTGTATATTGGTATATCATGATGCATGATTTAGCATCCTTTTTGGAAATGAGATACTTAAGATCCGCGTGGTTGGTAAAGCATACAATAGGTGAACCAATAATATAAGAGAGGAATTTGTATATGGCAAAAACTACGGCTAGAAATTCTTTCTCCATGGTGGAGTAATTGAGCTGTGGTCCGATTAATTTTCAGCTAGCATAGTAGATAACGTGAGCCTTATTATCTTTTTTTCAGTCCAAAATATCCCCTATAGCATAATTACTCGCATCACACATGAGCTTGAACTTGCATAATGAGAGTGGACACGAGAATTCTTTTTAATTTTTCAAAAGCACATTGGCATGCTTCATTCCACTTAAAGGGGCATCTTTCACAAGTAGGGTACACAAGGTCCTAGCGATGGCGCTAAAGTCCTTAATAAACATAAAAAAAAAACTCGCATAGACTAAGAAAGAGTGCACATCCTTTAGTGAGTTAGGAGGGGGAATATTGGCTATGACACCTACTTTGGCCCTGTCAACCTTAATACCTTTGGATGACTCTATGTGGCCAAGAACTATTTCTTCGGTAATTATAAAATGACACTTTTCCCAATTTAGTACCAAGTTCTTTTCCACACAACGGGCTAGCACTTTTTCAAGATTAGCAAAGCAAAGGTCAAAAGAGGGGCCGAAGACACTAAAGTCATCCATGAAGACCTCAAGGACCCTTTTGACCATATCGTTAGAGAGACTAAGCATGCAGCTCTGAAACGTCGCGGGTGCATTACATAATCTAAAGGGTATACGCTTGAAGGTAAACGTTTGAAAAGGACATGTGAACGTTGTCTTCTCTTGATCAAGAACATCTACCTTAATTTGCTAAATATCTGGAATAACCATCAAGGAAGCAATAGAATGTGTGTCCCGCTACTCGCTCTAGAATTTGGTCGATAAATGGTAAGGGGAAATGATCTTTTCTCGTGCTAACATTGAGCTTCCGGTAGTCAAGGCAAACATGTCACTCGGTGGTGGTGCATTGGGGAATTAGCTCACCCTTGTCATTCTAGACCACAGTCATTCCTGACTTCTGCGGGACGACTTGGATAGGACTCACCCCCTGATATCCGAAATCTGCGCTCTCATGACATCTTTCATCGTGGGGTTCAATAACCTTTGCATCTCCCTTGAAGGCTTCACTTCCTCCTCGAGGTGGATTTTATGAGTACAAATAAGAGGACTTATACCCTTCAAATCCAAAATTCTCCAACCAAAATCACTCCGGTGCTTCCTTAAAATCTCAAGTAATTTACCCTCTTGATCTTTATCTAGGCTCAAGGAGATAATAATGGTAAATGTCTCATCCTATCCTAAATAAGCTTATTTTACGTTAGAGGGTAGTTCCTTTAATTCGAGGGTGGGAAATTTTTCATCGGAGGGAACTGTGCGTGACTCCCTCGGTGATAATTCCTAAAATCTAAAAACCTAATTAACATATTTCAAGTCCTCATCTGACGCTCTCTCATCTAATATGACTCTCAACTCCCCTACCTGAAAATTCCATCCCCGGATGGGATAAGGAAACATTTCTTGAGATGCGCCCATGAAACAATCTCCATACGCACACATAAACATACTCTGATTTCATGCAAGTTTTTCTAATAATATATGTATATTCAAATCAAGAAAATATTTATTATCTAACTAATAAGATTTTAATACATGCGAAAATTAAAATCAATTAAATCTAATTTAATTAAAAGTAAAATTAATAACAATCTGATTTATTACATTACAATCCAATATATCTCATATGAAGAATTATTCCAATTTGAATCATGTAATAATTTTAATTCTAAATCATACAAAGAATAAGATGAGGAAAAGAATAATAACAAGTATGATTTTTTAACGTGGTAAAAACCCAAACTAGGGAAAACATCCACGACTCCCTCTATAGAGTAAACCAAAAATTTCACTAAAAAGAATTATCGGTTACAAGATATATAACAAACTAAACACACAAACAGACCTATATAAGTTTAGGAATGTACCCACTGGTTTCCTTATAACTTCTCTGCAGTTCTGATTGTTGATGTTGTTCTCTCAACTTCGTAACTCCGTTCTTATTGTTTAGCAAATTCCAACTCAGTCAAAAACTGATCTCTCAACATCATACTAGTTGTGCAAAATGTGTAAGTGAATATGTTCTAAATGCAAACCATGCAAGAACTTAACTCTTAACACAAGCATATAAGTTTTCTTCAAAAACTTAACAAAAATATATTTGTAATCAAGCAAATAAGTTTTCTATAAAAACTTAAGAAAAATTTATTTTCAATTTAACAACCAATTAAGTTTTCTACAAAAACTTACAAAATAAATTTTCAATCATAAATCTTATAAATACTCTTTATAAGAAATACATACAACACTTATCATGAACACACAAAAAAATTATTCAATCATTTAAGAAATATGTGTTCTCAATCTCTCAAAAATATAACATTCAATTTTATGAGGAAAGTGTTTATGAAATTATTTCACAAATATGAGAAAATAGATCTTTAAAAAGATTTTCAATAAACACATATGATCCGGAGAAATTCTGATTTAAACAACATGTAGCATCTAACATAAAATCAGAATATTTAGATCATAAAAAATATTCAATAAAATTCGGATCTAAAAATCTAAGGAATTTTAGTTTTTGTAAAAATTATTTCATCATGAAAGCACACAAATTCTCTTTACAATAACACAATATTTTAATCTCTAAAGTTATGAGATGATGTGCAAGATCATTGAGAATCAAAAACAAAAACAGAATAAAGATGAAGTAGAATGAACACAATGTGTGTAAAATAATACTTTCTTCTCTCTGAGATCTCTCTCTAATTCTCTATATTTGTCTCTAAAAATATTAAACCCTCTTGTGTTTCTCACTCTAAAAAATATGATCTGAATATCTAACACAAATAAACTCTCTAAAGATGTTTATATAGGTGAGAAAATAATATTCTAGAAAGGCTGTTATAAAAATTGTTAATCTGTTAGATGTTAATCTGTTAGTTGAGAAAATTGTTATCTTTATGCTAACAGAAAATTGTTAATCTGTTAGTTGTTAATCTGTTAATCTGTTAGTTGTTAATCTGTTAGTCTGTTAGTTTGTTAGTTTTAATCTGTTAGTCTGTTAGTTTTAATCTGTTAGTCTGTTAGAGAGTTTGTTAAGTTGTTAATCTATTAGCATAAAAAGTGTTAATCTATTAGTTGTTAATCTGTTAGTTAGTTTTATTTGTGTTAAAACTAACAGATTGCAACCAACTTTAGAAAGGCTGTTAGTTGTTAATCTGTTAATCTGTTAGTTGTTGAGTTATTCAAGATTGTAACCAAAATTATTAATTCAAGTTAAAACTAACTAACAGATTAACAACTTAATGAACCAAGTCTGTTATAAAAATAACTCAAGAACCTAAAACCACTACAGATACAAACAAGAATGGTATAGGGTTTTAGTTCTAACAAACTCCCAACGGATATAATAAGACAACTGTCATATATTCCAAACAAACTCTCTTAATACACCAATGGGATCTAAAGGGTTAAACTACAGTTAAAGATGTTGACACAAAATTTTATGCTAAATCTCCAACAGAAGGTAATGGCCGAAAGTTATGGAATCACTCATCTAAGGTTTAAAAAAAATAATCCTAAATCTAAACAGGTACAATAGGTCCAATCGAAAGCATGTATGGTGGCAGAGGTCTATCCGTCCAACAACTCTTATGCCTAAGGTTTTTTTAAAAATAACATAAAGTAGGCAAGGGACAAACCTAATGAACCTAAGGCTTAAAGTCTATACCGAAAATAAAGAAGTAGCAGGTCTAAGTATACCTCGGTCATAGCAGGTCAAATCATGTAGGGTACAAATCTTAAGCTACTGACAGAGATAAAGTCAAAAATAGACCTAAGGCTCTTAATGGGTACAGCACAATCTCTTAAATTCATATAGTTAATTCTCACAAGGCCTCACTTAAAAGTGACGAAATGGACAAGACAATTCTAGCGGGTCAAATCTTCTCTAACAGTTAGTAACCAAGGCTAAAAGTGTAAGCTCCTAAATGTTAGATTCGTACAAAAGTCGAAAGAGTACTAGCGGTTAACAGGAAGCATCATATGGCTTCTTAAAGGTACGAATGAAGTTTAAAGGCAATACAGTATACTAGCCTATAGGTAAGGACGAAAACTAAATGAGGTTTAAAAAAATAAACCTAATACTATTCGGCCTAGAGGGTCAAAGCAGGTGCTACAGCTTCCTAAAACCTAAGCAGGTATAGTCGAAAGTCTAAAAGACTGTAGCAGGTCCCAGGTACAGTATGATAGCTAAGAGCCGAAAGTTATACGGACAAAGTCACTTTCACACTAGCAGGTATATTTGGCCAAAGCAAGTATAAGTCACAATTAAACCAACAGCTAGCTAATGTCAAGTCTTATACATACTAGCAGGTCTTATCGGTCAAATCAAGAGGAAATCTTCATGGATAAGTTAAGGTTAAAAAAATATTAAACCTACAACAAGTATGGCCAAAAACTACATGTGTAAGAAAGTTGGCTAAATCAAATTAAGTCTAGGTGACTAATATTATGTTGGCAGTCCTATTTGGCCAGTAACAAAAGGTAACTAATTGTTTTGAAATGGGTCACAATAGGACGAAATCTACTATGAAACCAAAGCATCCTAAATAACAAAAGGACGATAATAATAACCAAAGGTTATCAAACAGATAACATCTCAAAAGATTTTTTATTTTAAAAACTTCAAGTGGTCAAATCAAGTTAAGTCTACTCCTTATGTGTACAAGGCCGAAAATAACAACTAGGTAATTTAATTTTCAAAAAAAATATTTTTCTAATCGAAAAATTAATTTTATTAATAAATTCTGAAAATCATTTTAAAAATAAGAAATTTATTTTAAAAATTATTTTTAGCAAAAATAATTCAATTTCACCTTTAAAAAATATTTAGACAATCAATCACATTAACACAATTAATATATGCATGAGTGCCTAATGTGTTAAGTGCAACACACTTGAATACCTTTACTCGAATATGTCGTTGAGTGGAGTCGAGGCATGTTGAGTCGTCGAGTAACGTTGTAAGATGTACTAAGGAGAAGGCTTGCACTAAAAATATGTTTTGACACAATATCCAAATTAGTTGAAACGCCTAAATAATATAGACTCAAGTAAGTCAAAGATTTAGGGTGTTTCAATCTCCCCCTTTGTATATTTGTGACAAAACCCTTCGAGTACATCATGGTACTCTTGGGAAAAAATAAAATAACCTAATTCCTATACAACAATTACTATTCTACCCAAACCACAAAAAAAATCCTAGAAAGTAAAAATTACAATACTCAACTATACATCAATTTACCCTAACACCTTCTTGTGATTTCCTGCATTAAAACATTAAAACCAAACTCACAAGAACAAGTGTAAGATATCATAGAAATTGATAAATCATTTTAAAAACAAGATATCATGAATATAATTCAAGAATCAAGACTAATAAAATGATATACTCTTCTCCCCCATTTTGTCTCAAATAGACAAAGGATAAAAACAATGATAACATGAGGAAGATAAAATGAATATAACTACCACAATAAACATATTAACGGTTCTAATCAAGTGTCACTCCTACATTGACATGATTTTAAGAGGTGCCTTTTCATTGACAAACATCCATACCCAAAAATCTTAGAGGACATATAATTACCATGATTATGACAGGAAAATATGTAAATATGGTAGAAAATGAATAAAGCACATTCATCTAGTCTTCGGGGATTCTCAAAATAAAAAATCAAGGGTAAATGACATACTAGACATAATTTAAACATGATCAACAAATTCTAGAGTAATCAACAAATAAGGTCTCTCCCCCACAACCAATGCTATGGTTACAAAAAATATTATGCTAAGCATACAAACCATAATAGGGGTTATAAATTCAATAAATAGAATGAGAACAATTTAGAGGATATAATAACATGTTGTCTACCACGAGCTCATACATATAAAAAATCATCATCATATATGGTTATAGAAAGTAATCAGATTTGTAACATGAAATCATATGACCAAGAAATAAAGATCAACACTCCAGACGGTTAAATCTTATTCGGAGCGACCCGCTCTGATACCGATTGATAATTCCATCCCCGGATAGGATGAGGAAACATTTCTTGAGATGCGCCCATAAAACAATCTTCATACGCACACATAAACCTACTTTGATTTCATGCAAGTTTTTCTAATAACATATGTATATTCAAATCAAGAAAAACTTTATTATCTAACTAATCAGATTTTAATACATGCGGAAATTAAAATCAATTAAATTTAAGTTAATTAAAAGTCAAATTAATAACAATCTGATATATTACATTACAATCCAATATATCCCATATGAGGAATTATTCCAATTTGAATCATGTAACAATTTTAACTCTAAATCATACAAAGAATAAGATGAGGAAAAGAAGAATAACAAGTATGATTTTTTAACGTGGTAAAAACCCAAACTAGGTAAAGCATCCACGACTCCCTCTACGGAGTAAACTAAAAATTTCACTAAAAAGAATTATCGGTTGCAGGCTATATAACAAACTAAACACACAAATAAACCTATATAAGTTTAGGAATGTACCCACTGGTTTCCTTATAACTTCTCTGCAGTTCTGATTGTTGATGTTGTTCTCTCAACTTCGTAACTCCGTTCCTCTTGTTTAGCAAATTCCAACTCAGTCAAAAACTGATCTCTCAACATCATACTAGTTGTGCAAAATGTGTAAGTGAATATGTTCTGAATGCAAACCATGCAAGAACTTAACTCTTAACACAAGCATATAAGTTTTCTTCAAAAACTTAACAAAAATATATTTGTAATTAAGCAAATAAGTTTTCTATAAAAACTTAAGAAAAATTTATTTTCAATTTAACAACCAATTAAGTTTTCTACAACAACTTACAAAATAAATTTGTCTTGAAGCATGAATTAGTAGGGATTCAATAGGAGCGTGACTTAGTTCAGGTAGTGAGAGTGACATGACATACACCGACTTCGAAAGGGACACTAATTTGGTATGACATAACCTATTGAATCCCTCTAATTTAACAACCAACTAAGGAATATATAAGGGACTCAATAGGTTATGTCATCCCTCAAATTTAACAACCAACTAAGGCACGCTCCTATTGAATCCCTTATATATTCCTAGCACTTCCAATTGGTCTTGAAGCATGAATTTGCAGGTGGGTATCATCAGGCATTCCTGAGTTGAATGTCCCTCCTCATAAATAGCACACACCTTCTCTCATAATGCCCAAGTGAAGCCGGTTAGTTCTCTTCCTCCTGACTCGACTACGTTTTCAAACCTTTGAGCAAGTTGGTTGATTTGCAGTTTCAACTCGGCTTTTTTGTCCAATTGATAGAGTCTGGACGCAGAATGAGATGTGTATGTTTATCGAGGCGAGCATTTAGATTAGATGTGTTCCACGTTTGAGTAGTCTCGAAGACATATTTTAGGTGAGCCTCAACATCGTGTTCATCTAACGCTAAGAATTGCCCTTGGAACATAGCTTCTACGAGTTGTTTGAAACTTGAATTTAGCTCGACATATATGAGGGAGATAAGTCTCCACTTCTCAAATCCGTGATGTGGGTACATATTGAGTAACTCATAAAAATCTCCCAATATTTATCAAAAGGCTCATTGTCATGTTGTTTGAACGTTTAAATTTGATAATTAATGGAATTGGTTCTATGTTGAGGAAAGAATTTCAAAAGAAAATTTGTTCGCATATCTCTCACGATCCAATTGAATTTTGTGACAAAGACCATAGCTAAGTCTTAGCCTCATCCATAAAGGAGAACGAAAAAATCTTGAGGCGAACGATATCTTGAGAATAAGCTTAATCACTCAAAGTTTCACACGCTTCTTCAAACTCGCGGGTATGGAGGTATGGTTTTTTTGACTCTAGACCATGGAATGTGGGAAGAATATGGATCATCCCACTGTGAATAAGAAATTTCCTGGCATTATAAGGGAATATAATGCATCCCAGATTGACGGTTTGCTCGGGATATAAGAGGTCTCTTATGGGGCGATACGATAAATCACCCATACCAAAACTAGCGTTATCCGACATCTCTCTCTTTCTCCATTTGATTCGAATTCCTCACTCGACGCCTAGAAGTGTGACTCAAAGTGTGACTCGTGATGGATCTGGGAGTTGTAGGAGGTGGAACGTAAACTTATGGAACACTAGGTGTATGTGGGATATTGGGATCGTACTCAACTATAGGACTTTTGTGAATTTGTGTTGGAGTGGATTAAGGAGTTGTTTGAGGAATTTTCATGTAAGGACTTGAGAGGTTTTATACTTTTGTCTTTTTATTTTTCTAAATTTTTTTGGATATTTGATTTTATGAGTTTTTTGGCCTTTTAGGAATTAGAGTCAAAATTATGATTAATTCGACCTACCCTTATATGTCTACCTAGTCCCCGACAACGGCGCCAAAAACTTGACGTGACTTAAAAAGTGTGTCTCTAACGCATGTGATTACGGATCAAGTGCAAGTCGGTCTCTCGTGTAATAATTCGATAAATCGGGTGTCGAACTGGGAGAATAGGACATAGAACGAGACGGCGAATAGGAGGAACAATAACCCTACGATTGACTCAGAGAAAGAAGGAAAATATGATAATTTTGTGACTTTCCTATAAACAACTGAAATTTAATTAAATTAGTAAAGAAACTACTTATGCAAGAATAATTAAATGAGTTTTTAATGAATATGAGAAGAATGAGTTAGGGTACACTCCCCGTAATGTCGTTAATTACGTAAAACATAAAAGTTTCAAAAACCTAATTCTCAATTCAAAGAAACATCAAATACTCTCTAAGCATTTGACATATGCGGATTTTACTTCTCACGATATCAAATCAAAAATTGTATTCGACGAGAATGATAAATTATTAAAAAGGCAATTGCACCCTTAAACATTCCGGTTACGTGGGACAAATGTAACTAAAAGACCTACAACCTTTATTTGATAAAGTTCAAACCTTTTAATCGTTAATTATATTTTATCCACTTTTAAATCCATTCGTAAACCCTAGGTTGGGTTCATTTATCCCAACTCGCAAAAAACTTAGCCGGACATGTCTATGTGGGAAACAAATAAAAATCTAACGTTGCATGCGTTGGAAATCATACTTAAATTGTTGATAAACCTGCGTTAGAACTTTAGAATCCCCAAAAAATAAAGAAGCATGCAAATATAAAGAACATGCAACAAAAAGAAAGAGAAGAAAAACTTGGTATTAAAAACCTTGAGAATTTGATCAACAATGTAGAATCTTAATGCAAGAATTGAAACTAGGGTTCTTGCCTTACTCTCTCTCTAATTCTAAGGTAAAAAGTAGCTTAAAGATACCTAGAATTCTAAAAGAATAATAATACCACGTTTTTACAAGTGTTTCAACCTTGTACAACTCTTATTTTTTTATGTGAAAAATATTAATTCGATCAGATGTCGGCTAGATGGTTTGGTTTGTCCCTTAAGAGAAGGGTGAACCGGTTCGAAATTCCAGTAATGAGGCAAAATTTACAATCAACAGCAAATCGGTTCGCTCATATCCAAATCAGTTCGGACCTAAAAAAAACTATCTATTCTTTCTTGCTTTCTTCTCATTTTCATATCTTCATATCTTCTCAACTGGGCCTCAAATTCGGACTCCATTTCTTCCTATGTGCTCATGGGATCGAGGTCTTCGACTTATCTTATGGTTTCGCATCCGATTTCCAAATGCATACGCTACTACCCTTAACTTTTCTTATTTTCTTTTCGATATATATTTTGTGTTCTCTCTTTTCTTTACGTGCATGAAATACCTGGAAAATCAAAGAGAAATACGCGAAACTCGGTGTACTTGTTAGAAGATGTCAATAACAATGATATGAGATAAATACATTTCAATTACACCGTACGGGGTGATAAAAGGCTCTAAATTACGGGAAATAAATACGAAGAATTTATTCCTAATCACCTTCCATAGGTCATGATGAAAGTGTTTTAATTGCAGATCTTATTGCAAGTGAGAGAACTCTTCGAGAGAAGATAGAGTATATTGAAGGTGAGAGAGATAGTCTTAAAGGTTTAATGGAGGCTATAAAGACATATATTCTTGATTTTGAAGAGACTAGGAGTTTACTTGAGTCTAGAATAGTGGAGCTTAAAGAGAGATTGAGAGACTCAAGTCGGGTCAATTTTGATTTGGAGTGTTGGTCGAAGAAATTAGATAAAATCATAGGCACCGTCCAAATCAAAGATGACATGTGCAATATTGGCTTCGATACTCAAAATACTTCTGCTAATAAAGCCAAAACCATGATTTTCAGAGAATCGTCTAGGAACACTAGAAAAGGTGAATCTGTAAGTAATACTTGTCACTATTTTTTTACTTGCACATACTGTGGTAGGAAGAGTCACCTTAGGAGGTTTGGTTTTGACCTTAAAAATGATTCTAAGAAGTCCAAGGGTAGAGTCACCGAGGTTAACAAAACCCGAGAGCGTCACGTTTCACTTATGTGGGTTAGGAGATCCGATTTGGAGACTTTACATGATAGGCTTTATGGTTTTCATTTTCTTGCACATGATACTTCCCATGCTAAATCTAGAGGTCTATTGTGTTATCTTTATTTACACACACTAGTTGTTCTTCATGATATACTCTTGCTAGTTTTATGTTTGTTTGTCATATTCTAGTTTATGCTTCATCATATATATTTTGCTAGAATTATGATATATGTATCTTTTATATTTTATTTTATTTTCATTTATTGGGTCTTATTGAAAAATACAAAGAGATTTCGTTTGCCTTTTGAGTTGTCCTTGTTTTAATTTTGTTTAAAAAAAATTAACTCAAAAATATTTTTCTTATGTGTATTTTACTTTTACACATTTTATGTGGCATATCCGTGTGTTTGAATCCTATATCACTTTGTGTATCCATGTGGATAGAACTTTTGATTATGAATTTCAATGCTTAAAGTATTTATTATCATGCTTGTATGGGGTAGTTTCACTTGGATTTGCTTAATGGATTCTCATTTTATATGCCTTTCGCACACATGCACGATTTCTTTTGAACGTTAACTTCACAAGTATATTTGAGCTTTGTGAGATGTTCTTCCATCAATTTTATCATCTACATATTTTTTGACTATGAAGGATTTGTGCATGTAAGAACCGTTGCCCGTGAGTGTTATTTGAATTGTATAGAAAATAGATGAGGGTGCACGAAAAAGGGCTATAAAAGCAGCAACTCTCCTTTGCCTGAAAGCCACCGTTGACAAGAGACTAAAAAAGTATGGCATTGTAAAAAGTAGCCAAGGTCAACATAGTTTACTTTGATATGATTATTCAAAAGAAAAAAAAAGAATTATTATTTAAGAAGGAGTTTGGATAGAAATATCAACAGATTTTCACAATGACAATGAATCATAGTTATGTTCATTTATCATGACGATATTGATTTGTAGAATCATCAAAATTCTAGGCTTGTGTGCATTGTGCTCGTTTACTCTTCGAGTTCACTTTATCTTGTCACATGAGGCTAAAACTAAGTTTTATAAAGTTTTGAAATCAAATATAACTCCTTGAACATATTTAAGTGATTGGGTTATAATTATTTTGTATCTAGTCCACACCCATTTATTTCGTTTACCACATTCGGATTAGACACATTTATGCCATATGAGTGTGAAAATTTTATTGTGTTTAGTGTCTTGTGTGGTCGTTATACCTATATATATATATATATATATATATATATATATATATATATATATATATATATGTGTGTGTGTGTGTGTGTGTGTGTGTGTGTGAGTGTGTGCGCGCGCGCGCGCGCGCGTGCGCTTGTGCTTCATTGTTATCTTTTTCATATTTTTATATATAATATCATTTGTTTCTGAGTCTTTGTTTTCACATTTAGTCCATGTATGATTTTTGTTGATATAGGTATCTATCTTGTTGTGACTTTTCATTGATATCTCATGCTTGTATTTGTACATTTTAGTTGGTATCATTTTGCTATCGCATCTTAGTTAGTATCTCTATTGCTCTTTGTGTGGATTAGTTATTTTTTTGTTGTCCCTTGTATCACTATACACCATTGCATGAAATACTTGTTTTTTCATTATGCCTATACCTTTATTCATTAGGGGGAGAATAGATTTAATCGAGAAGAAATGGATTATTTTATGTACCTTAATTTTTGTGTATTCCTGAAGGAAAAAAAAGGGGGAGAAATGGTATCTAACACTTTTAATTTAGGGAGATCTAACTTAGGGGTGACTTCTTTCATAGGTATACATTGTTAGACAAATGGGGAGAATGTAATTATGCATTTATTTTGTTATATTCCTTATTAAAATTTCATCGTCATTATTATTATTATAATTATTATTATTATTATTATTTATAATTATTATTACCTTTGTTATTTTTATTATCATTTTATTTTTATCTTTCTCGCAATACTAGTTCAACTCCACCTGTTCCTCTACCATATATATTTTTATTATCTCCTTCCCCAATCTTACCACATTATATCCATCCTTACCCGCCATTATTTAGTGATTTGTCATTTTATTTTGATTTTTAGGAACACAACGAATATTCAGTTATCAAATTTTGTTTCAAACATATAAAACTATCATCACAAAGTCGGGCGTTTGCAAATATAGAACCTAAATGGTGACAAAACATAAAAAGGTATATAAACAGAATGTCAAGAAAACTTGAATGCGGGAAATTGACAGGACGCTCCCACTTCAGCAGGTTGATTCTCCATATCCTCTTCATCCACTGATTGGGGGCCATAAGCCACCCACACCCCAGGTGTCATAGCACCCCCTTTAACACTATCCAATCCAATAATCATCATGAGGGGACACACTCTGGAATCCCATAGCCCCAAAATAAATACCTCTGGTTAAAGTTCCGTATCCATTTACCCAATCTATCGTTGGTCCCCCATTACCATCCATGGCCCCCTCCTCGACCTGGATTAAGTCCAAGTCCTAAACCTCATCATCATCCACCATAATGGGCTTTAAAGGATCCGTAAATAAACAAAAGAAACCAACCAAGTAAGTGCATAAATCTCAGAGAGAGAGAGAGAGAACCATAGAAACAGAGAGAGAGAATCAGAGAAAATGAGAGAAAAGAAGAAAACATTTGGAAGAATGAGGAAACAACATTAGACAGAGTCATTTATAAGATTCGAGCACTGAAATGTTTAACCAATCGGTTAAAGGTTTCCTAGCATTTAACCGATTCGTTAAACATTTCAAACTCAATGACTGGGCATTCAAACATGTGGTTAACCAATTGGTTAACCATTTGGCCATTTTCAGATATCCCCATTTTTACCCCACCTTTTGTACTTATTACCCCTTTCTCCACACATCCCCAAAAAGTAGGAAAACCTATTTTTAACCCTTTTAATTTTGATGAAAAGTGTCCGCACATGCACCCTCTTAGTAGACCGCCTCTATGGACACCCCGGTTTACAATCAGGGTGTGGATCTGGTTTACCCTATTTGTAAAAATGCCCTCAAAACCACAACCTATCACCCCCCTAAAAAAACAGAAACAAAACTCCGGGGACCAAAATGGAAATAAGAGAAAAAAAATCAAAAATAGAAAAAAAAACTCTAGGGATTCTTTAACTAACCAGTCAAAGGCCCCCAACCCTTTAACTATGCGGTTATCCCCATTTGACCGATTGGGTATCAACATTTTACTGTAATCATTACAAGATCTTTGGAGATTTTTCTTATCCCTACACTTGTCCTGCAAACCTCATCCACCCTACACATATCACCATGGATGATCGATCGATCAAAATCCCTTGTCATACCCCTATAAAAGGAGGTTCCCACCAACATTTTAAAGTACCCTAAAACCTAACATTGATTCATTTTCAAAATTTATTTAATCCTAAGTGTCCAAGATACTCGAGCTCATTCTGAAAAGTTACAAAGAAGTTCATACTTCAGAGAATTCGCTTTCCCTCGAGGAAAGTTCATACTTGCAAAAAGTCAATTCCCCCGAGTGAATTTTTTACTTGTTAAGAGTCGCTTCCCCTAAGAAAAACATAAGCAAACCTCGGCACACATTCTGTAAAATTCGATACTTATAAAAAAAATCTTTGCCAGACTAAGTGGAGCTCTGCATGATCAGGAACTTCAAGTGGGGACACTCCCCTAGGAAAAATCTAGTTCCCACTATAAAAATAAGGAAACTCTGCCCAAATCTCAAGTCAAATAGCCCATATATATTGTGATAAAGTGTCCATATTTGTTTATTTCTTTTAACTCGGGCTCCATTTAGGGGACCGAGTATGCACTTTACAATGTTTATATTTTAAAGTTTCGTTCCTAACCCAACAACCCTGTTAATTAAAATGATATGCTCATTTGTTAAATAAATACTAATGAAATTCCACAATGACTAAATATAACACATGGAAACATACTTTTCAAAACAATTATCAGAAAAATGTCAGTGGGTTGAGTCACCCGGAAACATTGCACAAGCCAAAGTAAAAAATTTGGCTACTCCCACCACTTCTCCGAGCAAACAAATCAGGTCTTCGTGTCGGCATCCACGAATGTGTTTTCATATCAATACGTCTAAAGCATCGGCCTTTCATTAATGTATTTTTAACATATAAATATATCAACCCAACATAAAAAAAATGTTATATTATGGACTTGGCTCCATAAATACCGTAATGTTGTATATTGTATACCCGGTATACCGTCACCTACACCCGTAAATATTACCCATTTATTGAAACTATGTTGGCTTTAACCCCAATTCTCCTTAGGTATGTAGGAGCTATATCGAGCTGAACTCGTGAAGCCTAAACCTCATAATACATCTCTCAGCATATTATTTCTTAGGTATACCTCCATCTCTAGTCCAAGCCGCCTCTCTATATAACAAAGGAGATATAAAATATTACATACTTATCACTACACCTCCAAACTACCCTGAATGATAATATTCTTTAGCTAGTTATCACCGGAAGATTATAACAAATATTCCGCTATTGACAATCATCAGGTCCACTACCAGTTTAAGCTTGTATTGAAGCTACCCTTTGCCTTATAGATAACTTCTCCCCCTTTAAGATAAGTTTTGCACTTGCACACGCATCACATTGGAGCATGTGAATAATCGAACTCCGTAGGCTTTGATCTCGTGGCTATACCTAGTCCTTCTCGTGACCACAAGCCTCGACAGTAGATCTCTTAATATGTTGTCACAACATCTATACAACCATATCTCATATTAACTTTATACCTCTCCTCAAACCTCAATCGAGATATCAAACTGTCTTAATGTCGAGCCTTCTCGCACCCTTACATACATATTGAGGACCACCTGTCATCCAAGTCGATCCTTATCAGAGTCTTACATACATACATATTAATAGCCACTGTTCAACCCAAGCATGGAGTCATAAATGAGAACCTTTGTTTACCTGCACCGGTTAAGTGACATTTCTACTCCTCTAAATGATACTGTTTTCCTACCTAAGCACCTATTTATATTTTAAGGGATTCTCAACCTAAGGTTTCCAAAACAGTTCTAAAATAAACAAACAAGTTATCAAATAATGTTAAGAGCGATAATAATCATATAATTAAGGAAGCATAAATAACAATTGAGATGCCTAACACCTTCTCCACTCGTAACCTAATTTTTGAACCCCCAAAATAAGAATATTTGAACCAATCATGAACCTAAACCTGGCATAGGATTATCTCAAAAGGGCTAACCCAAACTTTTTATTTATTTTTATATAAAGTAAACTGACGACTCTGAACAACCAATAACCTTCGCACAGAATACACTTAGGCCTAGACCTAAAACCATAGGTTTGGACCAAAATCTAGATATGGCATCAAACAGCTTCCAGGGATAAAGACATTAGAGCCCATCAAACTGATAACCCAACCTTATGCGGAAGAGACAGACCAAGATACAAGCACTCCCAGGCAACCACCGTACAAGTTCCCTCCGAGTGCGTATCAATGCTCGAGCCCGCAATATCATAGTTATTTAAATTCATGGGATAACAAAACTTTGCACAAGCCAAAGTCTAAAATTCGACTACATGTAAAATATAGTCGCATGTAGAAAATGAATAATTCCAACGCATTCTTCTTGTACAAAACATAAACAAAAGTTGTTGTTTTGCCAACATCGTTTGTAAAAAGCTTATTTCAATATTAAACAAAGATTTATATCTCATCTTACTTTGATTTAAGTTGCGATTCACGTTTTGCCAACATCATTTGATTTAAGTTGCGATTGAACTTTTATCTTTGTTGTTTTATTTTTTGAAAAGTTTTATCTTTGTATATATGTTATTTTGCGATTGAAGTTGTTGCGTCCATTATCAGGATTATGAATGTTGCCCATTTCATTATACTCTTCATGTATATCTATAAAATCGTCTTTGTTCTCATTGTCAATCTGTCCATCAGCTTGACAAACTTCAATTTTGTTGCTTTATCACTTTTATTTCATATGCAATAGATTTTAGTATTGTATATATCATTATAAAAGTTATGAATATTCGTATTGTACATTCCATTGCATTTTGTAGTGCTAAATTTACAAATATCACGATGTAAAATCACTATCTTTCAGTGGGTGAAATTAGTAAATTTCGTTGTGTGAAATTAATAGATTTTGTAATGTGAAATTTTAGTATATTTCATAATGAAAATTTAGTACATTTCAATAGCGAAAAATTTATATGGTTTGTATCACGAAATATTGAGTGATGAACTAAATCAAGTTATGAATATTGAATTAAAGTGTATTGACTTAAAACAAAAAAAATGGCACTAAAGCGCATTGAATTAAAACAAGTGATGCATAATATACTTGAACTATTAAGATTTATGTCGAATAAAAGGGATTATAATATTAATATAAGGGACATCAATAAGTTGATTATAATGAGTATTTCACTTTAGAGAGATCCGCTCAAAAGGGCTTAGTCATTTCATTAACATATTTAGGAAATGAGTCTCCGATAATTACGAGATAAAAATTGAACCTTGGAATCTTTTTCTACTAGATGTTTTTGTTAAAATTAATGCATAGCTGCTATAGGGGCTGCTGTAGGGTAATTACTGTGCCTTTAATGTGTGCCTTAGTGGTCCTAAAATCTAGTCTACCTACTATATGTTATAGGGGAGTAAAATCATCATAACAATAAATGCATCTCCCCTGTTTTCTTGTATGTATTCAGCTGCCAGAACTTTGCTATCAATTTAAATGAAAAGATTATCTTCTCCACAATACCTCTATTGCTTTCTACTTCACTTCTTCTTCTAATACAACCATATAGTTCTCATTTAAACTCCAATAAAGTGGTATTATGGCCTTGTTCAGATCAAGAACTGGGTGTATTTTCATTGCTTGCTGGAAAACAAATCCGACGAAAAGCGACAGAAAATTTATGGCGAGTTCTAGAAACCAAATGGGTACCTAACAACCCTTAATTCTAATTTTTAATGGAGAGAACTATGATTTCCGATCTGTAAAAATGAAAACCATTTTCCTTTCATTTGATTTATTGGAGTATATTGAAGATGGGTTTGATGAACCGAAGGATATCACGGCTTTGCCAGAAGCTCAAAAGCAAAAGTTGAAGGAGCACAAGAAGAAAGATGCAAAAGCTTTACGCCTAATCCAACAGGGGTTAGTTGAAACAATATTTACAGAATCATCAATGCAAACAATGCAAAGGAGGCTTGGGATCTTTTACAAAAGGAATTCAGAGGTACTTTGAAGGTAAGGGCTATGAAAATTCAATCCTTAAGAAGAGATTTTGAGAATATGAAGATGAAGGATGTGGAAATATTGAAAGATTATTTCTCTAGATTAATGGAGATTGTGAATCAAATGAAAACATATGGGGAACAATTTTCTGATCAAAGGATTGTTGAAATTTTTTTGATTAGTTTGCCAGAAAAGTATGACCCCATTGTTGCCATTATTGAAGAAACTAAAGAAATAGCCTCTTTGAGTGTTAAAGAATTGATGGGTTCCATTAAAACATACGAGCAAAGGTTGAGTAGACACTCTGAAAAATCTGTTGAGAGTGCCTTTCAATCTAAGCTCAATGTTGGGGCCAAACCATGTTTTGATCAACCCAAAGGTGAATCTTAAAGAGGTTAAAGACATAGAAGAGGAAGAGGAAGAAACACTCGAGGAAGAGGTAGAAATAATTTTGAAAGAAGAGAAAGTAATAAAAGTTTTAATCAACAAAAAGTGTAGTATTTGCAATAGAAGTAGCCATATTGATAAAGATTGTTGGTTCCGGGGAAAGCCACAATCTCACAATTGCAAGAAATTTGGGCATGTTCAAAAAGATTATCGACTCAAGAACAAGCAATAAACTAACTTCACCGAAGAACAAGAATGTGAGGGGAATATGTTTTTTGCTTGTCAAAGTGCATCAGAGCAAATAAATGATTTGTGGTTTCTTAATAGTAGGTATAGTAATTACATGATCAGAGATTAAAATATTTTTACCTCTATGGATACTTCTTCTAATTCTCAAGTGAAGATGGGTAATGGTGCCTTAGTCCAAACAAAGGGAAAGGGTACTATAGCCATTGAAACGGATAAAGGAACAAAGTATATCCGAGATGTGTTACTAGTTCCAAATTTATAGCAGAATTTTTTGAGTGTTGGACAACTTGCGGAACATGGATATACTATTCTCTTTGAAGAAGACTCGTGCAGAATTTTTGACAAAGGGGGGAGAAGCCAAGTTGTTGCAAAAATAAAGATGTAAAATAATAGAAGTTTTCCTCTCACTTTTCGATAATCAAAGAATGTGGCCTTAAAGATGAATGTGGTTGACAACATATAGATATGGCATAGAAGATATGGGCACTTGAATTTTCAAAGCATGAAGAATTTGCATCAAAAGAGCATGGTTTACGGGCTGTCAAGCATCCAAGAAGTAAATGGAGTTTGTGAAGGATGCGCTCTTGGAAAGCACCACCGAGAGCCTTTTACAAAGGAGAAAGCATGGAGAGCTAAAGCACCATTGGAGCTTGTTCATACCGATCTGTGTGGACCAATGAAGAACACTTCTCATGCTAGTAACAAATACTTCATTACCTTTATTAATGATTTTATAAGGATGAATTGGGTGTATTTTATGCGGTAAAAATCATATGTTTATGCCATTTTTAGAAAACTTCACAAACTAGTTAAAAAAACAATGTGGTCACTACTTGAAAATTTTTAGAAGTGATAGAGGTGGAGAATACAACTCTAAGGAGTTTGATAAATTTTACGAAGATATTGGCATGAAAAGACAATTAATGGTTGGGTATACTCCATAACAAAATGGAGTGGCGAAAAGGAAGAATAGAACCATTGAGGAAATGGAAAAATCCATGTTACATGAGAAAGGGTTGCCATATACTTTTTCGGTTGTTGTAGTGTATACGATGATTTCTTTAATGAATAGATGCCCTACAAAGGCCGTAGAAAACCAAACTCCGTTTGAGGCATGGAGTGAAAGAAAACCATCTGTGAACCACCTGAGGGTGTTTGGTTTTATTTGCTTTGCTCATATCCCTAAAGAAGTGAGACACAAGCTTGATGAAAGTAGTGAAAAATGCATCTTTGTGGGGTATAGCCCAAAATCAAAGGGCTATAGACTCTTTAGCTTGAAGAGGAACAAAGTGATTATTTGTAGAGATGTGATTTTTGATGAGAAAGCTTTTGGGGATTGGAAAGAAAAAAAAATCCCAAAATCAAGTTATCACCCTTAATGAAGAATCACAAAGCGTTGAAGAAGATGAAGAGGAAGATGTAGAAGTTACTCAAATGTCTCCAAATGAAGGTCCAAATGCAAGTCCACAATCATCCTTAAGTTCTCCATCAAGCTCAAACTCCTCATCTCCAAGCTCAAATCCAAAAAGAATTAGAAGTCTAAATGATGTGTATGCTAGATGTAATTTTTGTATAGCTGAACCGGAGACCTTTGGAAATGCTAAAAATGAAAAAGTCTGGCAGCTTGCAATGGAAGAAGAAATTCAGGTTATTGAGAAGAACGAGACTTAGGAATTGGTGGAGAGGCCTAAAAATAAAGAGGTCATTAGTGTGAAGTGGATTTACAAAAGCAAGGTTAATTCGGATGGCTCAATCCAAAAGAACAAAGCAAGACTTGTAGCAAAGGGGTATTCTTAACAACCTGGAATTTATTTTCAAGAGACATTTGCACCCGTGGCAAGGCTTGACACAATTAGAGCACTTGTTGCCATGGCCACTCAAAAAGGTTCGTTTTTGTATCAACTTGATGTAAAATCTGCATTCTTGAATGGTGTATTAAATGAAGAAGTGTATGTTGACCAACCTCAAGGATTCGTGATGAAAGGTGAGTAAGAGAAGGTATACAAGCTTAAAAAGGCCTTGTATGGCTTGAAGCAAGCTCCCCGAGCATGGTATAGTGAGATTGATGCACACTTCAATGAAAGAGGCTTTCAAAGAAGTAAAAGCGAGTCAACCATGTACATCAAAAGAAGTGGGGCATCAGGTATTCTTATTATCTTTCTTTATGTTGATGACTTGGTGTTTACCGGTAGTGATGCAAAAATGATTGAAGATTTCAAAAGTGACATGATGAAAAAATATGAAATGAGTGATTTGGGTCTTCTAAATTATTTATTGGGCATTGAAATTTATCAACAAGAAGATGGTATTTTTATTTGCCAAAAGAATTATGCTAAAACCCTTCTTGAAAAATTCAAAATAATGAATTGCAAATCGGTGGATACGCCTTAGGTGGTTAATGAAAAAATACTGAAAGAAGATGGAAGCAAAGAGGTTGATGCATCTATTTATAAAAGTTTGGTTTGAAGAAGTAACTAACGGTAGCGCAATCATCTGTCGAGGTCGAATATGTGTCGACATCATTGGCAACTTCACAAGCGATGTGGCTAAGAAGAATTTTTTAGGATGTTGGTGAAAAGCAAGGAAATGCTACTCCAATACTTTATGACAACCAATCCGCGATTGTCATGACAAAGAATCCCGTCTACCATGGTCGCACCAAGCACATTCCAATCAAGCATCATTTCATTAGAGAGGCCGTGGAGGATGAAGAGATTCAACTCAAATATATCAAGACCGAAAAGCAAGTTGCGAATATCTTCACCAAAGCTCTACCCAAGGACAAGGTTCAATTTCTTAGAGAAATCATGGGTGTTCAACAAATGCAATAAGGGGGAGTGCTAAAATTAATGCATAGCTGTTGTAGGGGTTGTTATAGGGGATGTTGTAGGGCAATTAATGTGCCATTAATGTGTGCCTTAGTGATCCTAAAATCTAGTCTACCTATTTTATGTTATATGGGAGTCAAATTTGCATAACAATAAATGCATATCCCCTGTTTTCTTATATGTATTCAGCTGCCAGAACTTTGCTATCAATTGGAATGAAAAGATTATCATCTCCACAATACCTCTCTTGCTTTCTAATTCACTTCTTCTTCTAATACAACCATATAGTTCTCATTTAAACTACAACAGTTTTTTGGGTGGTGATCTAGTGATATATAGATAATACTTTATTTTTCAATGAGGTAGAGAGATTGTTTAGCAGTCTTTATACTTTGATGGTATTTATGTGTGTATATCTATTATCATGTACTTATCTTATTTTAGACTCTAATGCATATGGTTCTTTGTATTTATAGTGGTTTCGATTCACTTTTGATCCATATTATGGATATTGATTTACGTTTTGAGGCTACGATATATACTTATTGATGTAATTTATACCATTTCATGCGTTTATTAGCATTTCTTGATTACAAGTAATTTCTGAAATTGACAATGATCGAGAAAGAGAAGATTAAGGATCCCTTTACCACGGTATATTGACTTCATTTCTTATCATATGTTCAATATAATAGTTGAAGAGTTGAAATTTTATACTTGAATTCATCCTTTGCAGGAATTCGAGCATAATATTTTTATACTTACATTTGCATGTTGCTGCTGTTTAGTTATCAACAAGTTTCCCTTTGCCAATAATCCTTTTTTTGTTTTAAGTATTTAATTCCCTCCTTATATATATATATATAAAGTCAAATCATGTTATGCCGGTGTTGTCCGTAACCATCATATATCCAAACCATTTTAGATTTTATGACTCCTATCCAAACCAATATTCCTCATTTTAAATACTACAGTATTAATCTACTAAAGTGATTCAACATACTTAAGTGAATATGTATAACTTATATTTACCCTTTGATTATATCGTTGTGCAGTTATTAAAGAATCCTTTAATGTGAGGCTTGAGTTTTACGAGAAAAGAAAGGTAAATTCCTCAAAAGATTGAGTTGTTGAGGAATTTTCTAATATTTAATGTGAGGCTTGAGTTTTATTTGGGTGGTATTGCCACTTCTCTCTTCTTTTCAGTATTTGAGTCCTAGATTGTGGTAGAACACAATAAGGTGATAGATTTTTTCAATTAAATATTACTAATTGATGTATGAATGTCAGAAGAATGCCCCCCCCCCCCCCCCCCCCCAAAAAAAAAAAAGTAGGACTCCCACTTTGGGATGAAAGGAGTACTAACTTATAAAGTCTAATTATACTATTTGTAATTAATGCTAAATAACTATCTAAAAGGAACATAGATAAAATAGAAACTAAAAAATAATATTAATGAAATCCTCATCCTTAAAATGAAGGAATTTGTCCCCTACTTGATCGAATCTGCTCACAAAGCCCACATACTATACACATCATTCTTATTCGAGAGATTATAGATTGGTGTAATTATATATGAATAATAACAAAACGTTCCACGTGTGCTAATGCAAGTTCAACTTAAGGCAATCACTGTGTATCTATACTGCCAAATTTTAGGCCTGTCTTCAGTTCACTATTTTTTTGTGCCTCGTCTTGATAGGCCCGACAATAGGTAATGACACCATTAATTTTGTATTATTTTTTCAATGGGGAAAGAGTAGGAATTGAAGCCAATACATGGATGAACATTTTTGCTATTTTAGAAATACAGTACAAGAGATGCATGATGGTTAATTTCATTCCTTACTTATGTTGGAGTAACTATTAAAAGTAAATCTTCTGGTTCTTGTATCATATGGTGTTTTCTCAATGGGAGAAAATGCATTATACAATAATTGGAATTAGTGCTTAGTCATGTTGGAATTATGTTGGTGTAAAAACTTTACAAACTTGTAAATAAATGCTATAAACTTTCATGAAAAAAAAAGAGAGAAGAAATTACTCTACGATTCGGAGTTATAATTCTGTAGGAATTTTGAATACAGTTTCTAAAGGATTATATTTTGTTTTTTCAATTTAAAGACTTGAATTATACTGGAGAATTTGGTTTATGAAGCTAATAGTTGAATGGGTGATGTCCTTCCTTTATCAATATTTGAAAACATGATATATAAGATCAAATGAAATCATGTTGTATGTAATTGTCTCAAGGACAATCAATGTACAACCTGTTGGGGTTGGAAATATAATTATGCGGAATTTAATAAGTATGAAGACAAATGAAGAAGATGTAGGATGAATTGCATATGTATTATTTTTTCTCTTGTCTTCAAACTAGTATGAAAGCTTACTTATATAAGGAATACAACATTTGCTGGAATTCTCTACTTAGACCACTAACACATAAGATATAACATCGTGGATTTATCCACTATACCATTAAGACATAAGATATAACATGGTGGATTTCTCCACTATACCACTAAGACAAAAGCTAAACATTTTATCTCTTTAGTTGAGAGATGATGATGCCTCCACTTAGTCATGAATTATTCATCCACTAGATGGTAATTCAATTGCACATTACTTTTGACACCCCTTCTTAATTTGTAATTTTCGTGAACTTTTTGAATTGCTCCAATTTTTTCGAAGAGACTGGTTCCGTGAAGATATCGGCCAATCGCATGTTGGTGTTGAGAAAAGTAATTTGAGTTTCTTCTTTATTAACCAAACTTCTGATAAAATGATGATGGAGTTCAATATGTTTCGTTCTAGGATGAAAAACTGGATTTTTTGTCATGGCAATAGCATACATGTTATCACAGTAGATAATTGTGGGATTCTTTTGTTCTTGTTTGAGATCCGCAAAAATTCTTCTTAACCAAACTGCTTTACAAGCTGCATCAGTAGCTGCAATATACTCCGCTTCCGCTGAAGAGAGGGCCACAGTCCTTAGCTTTTTGGAGGACCAAGAAATTAGTTTTGTGCCCATGAAGAATAAATAACCCGGTGTGCTTTTCTAATCATCAATGGATCCTGCCCAATCACTGTCGGTATATCCACTAAGATTGCAATTAATTTCTTTGACATATTTAATTCCAAAAGTTTTCAAACCTTGCAAATACCATAGTATTCGCTTTGCCGCGGAATAATGAACTAGGCTTGGCTCATTCATGAATCGGGAGATCATGCTGACAGGATGAACAATATCAAGCCTTATGTTAGTGAGATACATCAATGAGTCGGCTAGGCTACGGTAAAGTGATGCTTCGACTTTTTGTGCACCATCTTTTTTGTTGGAGCATTTCAATCACCGCCATTGGAGTTGTTACTGGCTTGCACTTTGACATGTTGAATTTTTTTAACAAATCTTCAGTGTACTTTTCTTCTGAAATAAATATTTCACCTTTTGACTGTCGCACTTGGATGCCAAGAAAATATATCATGAGACCTAGATCTGTCATCTCATATTCGTTCATCATGGCCTTTTTAAATTCTCCCGTTATCATTAGATTAGTAATAGTGTATATCAAATCACCAACATAAAGGTAGACAATAATGAAATCACTTGTACCTCTCATTTTGACATATAAGGACGGTTCATTTGGGCATCTTTGAAAGCCATTTTGTAGGAAGTACTTGTCAATTTTGCTATTCCAGGCTCGTGGTGCTTGCTTTAGGCCATACAGTGCTTTTTTCAGTTGGTCACCTTATTTTCTTTTCCTTCCACTACGTAGCCTTGAGATTACTCAACCTAGACTTCTTCTTCAAGTTCACCATTCAGGAAAGCTGATTTTACATCTAGCTGAAAGACTTGCAATTCTTGTTGTGCCACTAATGCCAAAACTGTGCGAATTGTTTCCATGCGAGCAACTGGTGCAAAGGTTTCGTTGAAGTCTATTCCAGGCTGTTGTGAATAGCCTTTTCTACAAGACGGGCTTTATGCTATGAACTTTGTTTTGTAGATCCACTTTAGTCCAACAACATCTTTTTGTTTGAGTTGATCTACAAGTTCCTAAGTATGATTTTTCTCAATCGTTTCAATTTCTTCATTCATTGCTTTTTGCGATACTTGGTTTTTATCCGCTTATTCAAATTTTTGTGGATCACAAGAGAAAAATGCAACGTTACATGAATCGTAAACATCTCTTAATGAGCGTACCTTCCGAAATGATGACTTAAAATCTGAATCGATTTCTGGATCAGTGCCATCAAAAGTATTTTGATTTGATGGTGGTGAGTCTGGACTTTGCGGTGAAGTTGGATCGGCTATTTCTTCTTCTGAATTAGCTTTAAAAGATTTTGCCTCTTGAGACATTTTATTACCCCATTCCCAGCCTTTCATTTCATCAAATTCGACATCTCTTGAAATCACCAACTGGTTGGATTTTGAATCGAAAAGATAGTAGGCTTTTGATTCTTTACTGTAACCGATGAAGATATATTTCTCTCCCTTTTCATCAAAATTTTCCCTTTTTTGCAAGGGAATGAGAGAATATGCGATGCATCCAAAAATTTTAAAGAAGTTAACATTTTGTTTGCGCCTGTGCCAAGCTTCATAAGGAGTTTTATTGAGAACTGCTTTCGTTGGAGAACGATTGAGGATGTAGACCGCGGTGTTGACTCCTTCTGCCTAGAAACTGTTAGGGAGTCCTTTTGCTTTCAACATGATTCATGCCATCTCAACAATGGTACGATATTTTCATTTCGCTACACCATTTGTTGAGGAGTATAGCGAACTGTCAGCTGTCGTTTGATCCCTTCATTTTTGCAATGATCCATGAATTCTTTTGATATGAATTCTCCACCACGATCAGTTCGGAGAGTCTTTAATGGGTATCCGCTTTCCCTTTCTGCCTTTTTTTTAAACTTCAGGAAGGTTGAGAAAGCTTCTGACTTTTGCTCTAGGAAGTAAACCCACATCATCCTGCTAAAATCATCAACAAAGAGAAGAAAATATTTTTTATTTTTTAATGATGGAGTTCATGTAGATCTACATATGTCTGCATGTACCAGTTCAAGAGGATCTTTTGTTCTCTAGGCAGTTTTAGGGAATGGTAGTCTATGTATTTTACCATATATACACCCTTCACAAATTTATCCTCTTCTTTAATTTTGGGGAGGCCGAAGACCATATTTTTTATTTTAATAATTTCAGTCCTTTGTAGTTAAAGTGTCCATATCTCAAATGCCATAGTAGTGAGTCATTAATTTTGTCCGCTTTTAAGACAATCTTTTCATCAAGTGGCATGACAAAGGGAAAAACTTTATTTGGTGCCATTTTTACTTTCATAATGAGTTTTTTATTATGGTCACTGATTTTTCATTCGTCCCTCTCAAAATTTACTGAGTATCTATTTTGAATTAGTTGACCGACACTAAGAAAATTTTAAGTTAAAGCAGGAACATATAAAACATCATGAATGAATTTAGTGTTACCATCCCTTTTCTGAATAGCTACGATTCCTTTTCCTTCAATGGGTTGTAGCTTTCAATCTCCCAATTTTACTTGAGAAGAAATATGGTCTTCCAATTTGACAAAATACTTTCGGCTCCCGATCATGTGATTACTGCACCTGTTGTCCACATAGCACGTGTTCGGTGAGTCATGTTGTGAACTAACACATGAATAGAACAGTTGTTTAGTAGTACTTTCTTCAAAAAAATTTGCTTTCTTTTCATCACCATTTGTTGAAACCAGCAATCTCTTTCTGAGTGGTTTGGAATTTTGCATCTTATACACTTATATTTGCAATATCTGGACTCATGTCCAGATTTGTGGCAAACAAAGCATGCAGAATAAGATTTGAAATCTCCGCCATTAGTTTGATGGTTGAAGCTTGTAGAACCATAACCAGTTTTGAAATTACTGCCATTATTTTGATTGGTGATAGTATTTCTTCCTCTTCCTCGACCACGATTTGTGAAATTTTGGTGTCCTCTTCCTCGTTGTCCTCTTCCTTATTGCCTATGTTGAAATGAGTTGTTGCCTTGATATTATGAGGTCCTTCTTTCTGATATGTTGAGTTTTGACTGGAAAGCTTGCTCAACATTAGAACCTGAAAATCTGGTTATTCTTTTCTCATGGTCTTCAAGTTAACCCATCAACTCAACAAGGCTGAGTGTTGATAAATTTTTTGATTCTTTAATTGTAGCAACAACATGATCATATTTTTCAGGCAAGCTTCTGAAAAAAATTTCAACAATTTTTTTGTCTTCAATTTTATCTCCATAACTTCTTATTTGATTCTTAATTTCTGCAACTCTTAAAGAGAATGCTTTGATATTTTCTTTTTCCTTCATTGTCAGATTATCAAACTCTCGCCAAAGAGATTGAAATTTAATGGAAATAACTTTTTCTGACCCTTGAAACTCAATTTTTAAAAGTTCTCAAGCGTCCTTTGAATTTTTTGCACCCAAGATTCTAGGAAAAATAGATTTGCTTACCCCTGGTGAATAAAGAGCAGTGCTTTTGCATCCTTCCTCTTATTTTCTTTGTACTCCTTTTGCTTTGCTTGCGTCCATGTTGAGATTTCTTCAAGATTTTGTGTCGGATCAAAACCTTCCTCTATTATTTCCCACAAATCATGAGAAATAAAGAGGGTCTTCATTTGAATATTCCAGTAGTCATAACTTTCTCCCTCAAATATAGGTATTGGACTGGTTGAAAAATTGAAATTTTAGGATGAAGCCATGGATGAGATTTTTGGAATAAATTAAAAAAATTTAAGAGTTAAGACATGAGTGATGGGTGGCTCTGATACCAAAAATATGTTCGGGTTGGAAATATAATTATGCGTAATTTAATAAGTATGAAGACAAATGAAGAAGATGTAGGATGAATTGCATATGTATTTTTTTTCTCTTGTCTTGAAACTAGTATGAAAGATTATTTATATAGGGAATACAAGATTTGGTGGAATTCTCCACTTAGACCACTAAGACATAAGATATAACATGGTGGATTTCTCCACTATACCACTAAGACATAAGATATAACATGGTGGATTTCTCCACTATACCACTAAGACAAAAGCTAAACATTTTATCTCCTTAGTTGAGAGATGATGATGCCTCCACTTAGTCATGAATTATTTATCCACGAGTTGGTAATTCAATTGCACATTACTTTTGACACACCCAAGCTTTCTGCCTTTGTACCGTGGTGAAGCTCCTGTTTTAAGAGCATTGCAGGTCCATTGTCCATTTAGAATTTTGTTGTTATTATTTTGAATGCTTAATTATACTATTTTTTCATTTGTAACATAACATCATAGTTATAAAAGCTTGACCAAGATAGCGTGAAAGAAACAGGAGTATCATTAGCATTCACTGTCCGTGAACTTGATGTTGGCCCTATTATTGATCGGGAAAGTATAGAAGTTGATGCTCATATTAAGGTATGTATGATTCCTTCTTACAATTACCAATCTTTCCTCATCTTACTCGGTGTATGTCCCATTTCCACTCTTTACCCCCACCCCCACCTCCCCACTCCCCACCCCTACCCCAAATATCCCAGGCTTAGAAAAACACCCAAAAAGAATTGTTTATTGAAAGGACGAGACAAATTCCACTTGCATATTGAGCTAGACCTAAATGATGATAAGGATTTACTACCATATTGTGTTTAGGCCATTGCTAGCTGGAATGTTGATTGCTTTGGTTCTTATAATGGCACAGTTGAGTTGTGCAATGTTTTGTGTTCTGGTGGATCAAGTAAAATGTCTGAAACTAATCTTTCTCGCGAGAGATTAGAGTTTGATATAATTGATCCTTGTATCGGCAAGGTACTTATTAGTGTCTTTCTTTTCGTTCCTGATCTACCCCTCAAACTGCCATATAATAAATTGTGATTTTTCTTCGATTGCGTCTTGACATTGATAAATGGATGATAGGTTATAATAAGATCTTCGAAATTTTAGATTGTGATGGGTCATCCAACGCCCTAATAATTCCATGATATCAACACTGAGTATGCCTATCTTGATTATCTTACGAGTACAATCTCTCTGATCCCGCAGCTATGCTAGGTGTCAAATTCACACACTCGGATGTTGCTAGTGACGAACGCTATCCACCTAGATCCAAAGCTTCTTCCACTATTAGCTCTGGAAATCAAATAAGAAACAAACCAACATCAAGTTTAAAAGATAGTAGAGATAATAGAATAGGTCCAGCAATGTTCCGAAAGCTAGACTACAACAAGCCTAAACTATGTCAAAAGTAATGTGCAATTGTATTACCAACTAATGGATGAATAATTCATGTCTAAGTGGAGGCATCATCATCTCTCAACTAAGGACATAAAATGTTTAGCTTTTGTCATAGTGGTATAGTGGAGAAATCCACCATGTTATATCTTATGTCTTAGTGGTATAGTGGAGAAATCCACCATGTTATATCTTATGTCTTAGTGGTCTAAGTGGAGAATTCCACCAAATGTTGTATTCCCTATATAAGTAATCTTTCATACTAGTTTCAAGACAAGAGAAAAAAAATACATACGCAATTCATCCTACATCTTCCTCATTTGTCTTCATACTTATTAAATTCCGCATAATTATATTTCCAACCCGAACATATTTTTGGTATCAGAGCCACCCATCACTCTTGTCTTAACTCTTTAAAAATTTTAATTCATTCCAAAAATCTCATCCATGAATTGATTCTCAAATTTTATGTTTTCAACCAGTCCAATACCTATATTTGAGGGAGAAAGTTATGACAACTGGAATATTCAAATCAAGACCCTCTTTATTTCTCAAGATTTGTGGGAAATAATAGAGGAAGGTTTTAATCCGACACAAAATCTTGAAGAAATTTCAACATGGACACAAGCAAAGAAAAAGGAGTACAAAAAAACAAGAGGAAGGATGCAAAAGCACTGCTTTTTATTCATCCAGGGGGTAAGCAAATCTATTTTTCATCGAATCTTGGGTGCAAAAAATTTAAAGGATGCTTGGGAACTTTTAAAAATTGAGTTTCAAGGGTCAGAAAAAGTTATTTCCATTAAACTTCAAACTCTTTGGCGAGAGTTTGATAATCTAGCAATGAAGGAAAATTAGAATATTAAAGCATTCTCTTCAAGAGTGGCAGAAATTAAGAATCAAATAAGAAGTTATGGAGACAAAATTGAAGATAAAAAAATTATTAAAATTTTTTTAAGAAGCTTGCCAGAAAAATATGATCATGTTGTTACTACAATTGAAGAATCAAAAAATTTATCAACACTCAGCCTTGTTGAGTTGATGGGTTCACTTGAATCCCATGAGAGAAGAATAACCAGATTTTCAGGTTCTAATGTTGAGAAAGCTTTCCAGTAAAAACACAACATATTAGAAAGAAGGACCTCATAATATCAAGGCAACAACTCATTTCAGTAAGGGCAACAAGGAAGAGGACAACGAGGAAGAGGAAGCCAAAATTTTACAAATCGTGGTCGAGGAAGAGGAAGAAATACTGTCACCAATCGAAATAACGGCGGTAATTTCAAAACTGGTTATGGTTCTACAAGCTTCAACCATCAAACTAATGGCGGAAATTTCAAATCTGATTCTGCATTCTTTGCATGCTATAAATATGGACATGAATCCAGAGATTGCAAATATAAGTGTACAAGATGCAAAATTCAAAACCACTCACAAAGATATTGCTGGTTTCAATAAAATGGTGATAAAACGGAAGAATTTTTTTTTGAAGAAAGTACTACTAAACAATTGTTCTATTCATGCATGAGTTCACAACATGACTCACCGAACACGTGGTACTTGGATAGCAGGTGTAGTAATCACATGACCGGGAGCCAAAATAATTTTGTCAAATTGGAAGACCATATTTCTTCTCAAGTAAAATTGGGAGATGGAAAGCTACAACCCATTAAAGGAAAATGAATTGTAGTTGTTCATGATGTTTTATATGTTCCTGCTTTAACTCAAAATTTACTTAGTGTCGGTCAACTAATTCAAAATAGATACTCAGTAAATTTTGAGAGGGACGAATGCAAAATCAGTGACCATAATAAAAAACTCATGATGAAAGTAAAAATCGCACCAAATAAAGTTTTTCCCTTTATCATGCCACTTGTTGAAAAGATTGTCTTAAAATTGGACAAAATTGATGACTCACTACTATAGCATTTGAGATATGGACACTTGAACTACAAAGGACTGAAATTGTTAAAATAAAAAATATGGTCTTCGGCTTCCCCAAAATTATAGAAGAGGATAAATTTGTGAAGGGTGTATATATGGTAAAATGCATAGACTACCATTCCCTAAAACTACCTAGAGAGCAAAAGATCCTCTTGAACTGGTACATGCAGACATATGCAGACCTACACGAACTCCATCATTTCAAAACAAAAAATATTTTCTTTTCTTTGTTGATGATTTTAACAGGATGATGTGGGTTTACTTCCTCGAGCAAAAGTCAGAAGCTTTCTCAACCTTCCTATAGTTAAAAAAACGCCGGAAAGGCAAAGCGGCTACCCATTAAAGACTCTCCGAACTGATCGTAGTGGAGAATTCATATCAAAAGAATTCATTGATCATTGCAAAAATGAAGGGATCAAACGATAGCTGACAGTTCGCTATACTCCTCAGCAAAATGGTGTAGCGAAACGAAAAAATTGTACCATTGTTGAGATGGCACGAAGCATGTTGAAAGCAAAAGGACTCCCTAACAGTTTCTAGGCAGAGGGAGTCAACACCGCGGTCTACATCCTCAATGGTTCTCCAACGAAAGCAGTTCTCAATAAAACTCCTTATGAAGCTTGGCACATGATCAAACCAGATGTTAACTTCTTTAAAAATTTTGGATGCATCGCCTATTCTCTCATTCCCTTGCAAAAAAGGGAAAATTTTGATGAAAAGGGAGAGAAATATATCTTCTTCGGCTACAGTGAAGAATCAAAAGCCTACCATCTTTTTGATTCAAAATCCAACCAGTTTGTGATTTCAAGAGATGTCGAATTTGATGAAATGAAAGGCTGGGAATGGGGTAATAAAATGTCTCAAGAGGCAAAATCTTTTAAAGCTAATTCAGAAGAAGAACTAGCCGATCCAACTTCACCGCAAAGTCCAGACTCACCACCATCAAATCAAAATACTTTTGATGGCACTTATCCAGAAAGCGATTCAGATTTTAAGTCATCATTTCGGAAGGTATACTCATTGAGAGATGTTTACGATTCATGTAACGTTGCATTTTTCTCTTGTGAGCCACAAAAATTTGAATAAGCGGATAAAAACCAAGTATCGCAAAAAGCAATGAATGAAGAAATTGAAACGATTGAGAAAAATCATACTTGGGAACTTGTAGATCAACTCAAACAAAAAGATGTTGTTGGACTAAAGTGGATCTACAAAACAAAGTTCATCGAAGATGGCTCAGTTCAGAAGCACAAAGCCCGTCTTGTAGCAAAGGCTATTCACAACAGCCTGGAATAGACTTCAATGAAACTTTTGCACCAGTTGCTCGCATGGAAACAATTCGCACAGTTTTGGCATTAGTAGCACAACAAGAATTTCAAGTCTTTCAGCTAAATGTAAAATCAGCTTTCCTGAATGGTGAACTTGAAGAAGAAGTCTACGTGGAGCAATCTCAAGGCTACGTAGTGGAAGGAAAAGAAAATAAGGTTTACCAACTGAAAAAAGCACTGTATGGCCTAAAGCAAGCACCACGAGCCTGGAATAGCAAAATTGACAAGTACTTCCTACAAAATGGCTTTCAAAGATGCCTGAATGAACCGTCCTTATATGTCAAAACGAGAGGTACAAGTGATTTCATTATTGTCTACCTTTATGTTGATGATTTGATATATACTGGTACTCATCCAATGATGATGGAAGAATTTAAAAAGGCCATGATGAACGAATATGAGATGACAGATCTAGGTCTCATGATATATTTTCTTGGCATCCAAGTGTGACAGTCAAAAGGAGAAATATTTATTTCACAAGAAAAATACATTAAAGATTTGTTAAAAAAATTCAACATGTCAAAGTGGAAGCCAGTAACAACTCCAATGGCGGTGAATGAAAATCTCCAACAAAAATATGGTGCACAAAAATTCGAAGCATCGCTTTACCGCAGCCTAGTCGGCTCATTGATGTATCTCACCAACACAAGGCAGGATATTGTTCATCCTGTCAGCATGATCTCCCGATTCATGAATGAGCCAAGTTTAGTTCATTATTTTGTGGCAAAGCTAAAACTACGATATTTTCAAGGTTCGAAATTTTTTGGAATTAAATATGTCAAAGAAATTAATTGCAATCTTGTTGGATATACCGACAGTGATTGGGAAGGATCCATTGACGATAGAAAAAGCACATCAGGTTATTTATTCTGCATGGGCACAAAACCAATTACTTGGTCCTCCAAAAAGAAAAGGACTGTGGCCCTCTCTCCAGCTGAAGCAGAGTATATTGCAGCTATTAATGCAACTTGTGATGCAGTCTGGTTAAGAAGAATTTTTACGAATCTCGAACAAGAATAAAAGAATCCCACAATTATCTACTGTGATAACATGTCTCCTATTGCCATGACAAAAAATCCAGTTTTTCATGCTAAAACGAAACACACTGAACTTCGTCATCATTTTATCAGAAATTTGGTTAAGAAAGAAGAAATTAAAATGACTTTTCTCAACACCAACGAGCAATTGGTAGATAGCTTCACGAAACCAGTCTCTTCTGAAAAATTGGAGCAATTCAAAAAGCTCACAAAAATTGCAAATTAAGAAGGGGTGTGAAAAGTAATATGCAATTGTATTACCAACTAGTGGATGAATAATTCATGTCTAAGTGGAGGCATCATCATCTCTCGACTAAGGATATGAAATGTTTAGCTTTTGTCTTAGTGGTATAGTGGAGAAATCCACCATGTTCTATCTTTTGTCTTAGTGGTATAGTGGAGAAATCCACCATGTTCTATTTTATGTCTTAGTGGTCTAAGTGGAGAATTCCACCAAATGTTGTATTCCCTATATAAGTAAGCTTTCGTACTAGTTTGGAAAGAAAAGAAAAAAATACATATGCAATTCATCCTACATCTTCTTCATTTGTCTTCATACTTATTAAATTCCGCATAATTATATTTCCAACCCCAAGAAACTAGTGTGGTAAAAAAGGTAAGGAATGGGTGTTTTTTTAGTTATCTTTCCCTTTTCTTTCATATTTCAGCTGAAAATAGAAAACGAGTGAGAAATCTATTCAAACATTTCCCTCCCCTCTCAGTTTTCATTTTTTCCTTCTTCCTTTTATAGTTTTCCATTGGACTTAATCTGCACCACACACATCGAAAATGGGTCCATATGCAAGGAATCTTCTTTGGTGCCCTTTATTTTCCCCTTTTCTCCTTGTGATTCAATGTTATATAGGTCCTCAAATCAACATTCTTACAACATGTTTTTAATATATTTATATTATTATATTTGTGTCCAGATTTTCTCAAGATTATCGAGAAGAATGTATGACATTTATGACACATTATTTTTAGCCGCATTTCTCTATCTTCTTAAACTCTTTCTTTTCTCTCACATATTCGATTTTCTAGATTTACATAATAAAATCATATTTGAATTTAAACGATTTTTTGTTCTTATTTATGATAATATAGTGATATTCATAACATAAATCTACACTCTGATGTGTGGGTAATATAAGTGGTAACTAGTATGCTGGTAAGGATGGAAATGAGGCAGTGTTACATAAGGCACAGGACTATGCATGGGGAGCTAGGGATGATTGTACAATCCATCAAAATGGGGCTTGTTTAAACCTAAACACTCGTCAAAGCACATTGTAACTATGCTGTTAATAGTTATTACCATAAAAATCTCCAAGTTACTAACTAATGTGATTTCGCTGGAGCTGCCACTTTCACTGGTACTGACTCCAGTGAGCCCCACAAACACCTTATCTTGCTCTCTCCATTACAATAATACTCATATCCTCTATCTACCCACAAATAGAAATATAAGTATACATAAATGCTCATTGTTTGTTTGTCTTATGATATCATGTATATTAATCCTCCTTCATTATTTTATCATCCAGATATAATGTCTCGTATAATTAATGAGACGAAAGATTGGGTATGAAGAGTTCCCATAATGATGTACAAAGTTGCTACAAGATTTGAATAAGATTTGTTATAACCTAGGTGCATAATGCACCAATACATTAATTTAATTATGCAAAATCAGCATGATGAGTACTGTATGACCAATATATACGTTAAATAGAAATTTATATTGAGCACTGAGCAACTGGATTTCTGTAGAGGGTCTGTTTAGGGAAGGAACACATGGGCACAAGTGACTGTTACGCATCTCAAAACAAACCTCTTCGACTCATTTAGATTTCACTAAAATATCATAAAATTAGAATTGTAAAGTTAAATTATGCATAACCAATGTAATGGAAATATCACAAGTCATTTTGATGTAGTTATCTCCATAATGTCATATATTACCACAGAATCTAAAGTTAAGAACTTGGAATATTTCAGAATGTGTAGCTAAACTTATTTATAATTTGATCTCCAAGTCAGATTTGCATAACAATATTTCTCTATCCAAAAAACACTCTTCTACTTGGAGAAGATGAGATCCTGTAAAGTTATGTGTAAGGCTATTTTTTTAGTCAAATCAACCCAGGGTTGAGAACAAAAAAATTACAATTATACTCAGTTTTAAATTAAATGCCAAGACATAGCTTAACCAATCCCAACCTCATATTTTCAAGTAAATAACAAAGATCTACAAGAGGGCAATACTCTATAAAATTCATCAACCACAACCAACAAAATATTATAATTATGAACATGACAATTACTTAATAACAACAACAAATTTTACAATAGATTATAAAGGCGGCTTCCTGAGTAGACCAATGATAAGTTTAACATAATATTCATTTCTTCAGCATATGAAAACTAGCATGACTAATCAATTAGAAGCTAACCATAGTTGATTTATAAAAGAAATGGTTAAAAATTCCTTACATTTATAATAGTATAAGAATAAGAATCTATATATGATGTTGTTTGTCAAGTTTGGTAAAGGTTGAGACATATCTTGGTATCCCGAGTATTGGCTTATGGCAAGATGTTGTTTGTCAAGTTTGGTAAATTTTCAAGTATAACAATTATATGATGGTGTTTAGGTTTTGGATGATGGTTTATTCCCATTGTATATTGTAGTTAAACACAACATTTGGTGCATGCTTTATAGGCTGAAATGATTTTGTTGAATTTTACAAGGCTCCTATAAGGGGGATTGTCAGAGGATTTTGGTTGATTGATAATTGAAGAATTTCATGTCTCAGAAATTAAGAATCAGAGAGAGAAAGTGAGATATAGAAAAGAGAGAAAAGCTTTCTTCATTGATTTCATTCGATGCTAATTACAAGTTTATATAGAAATCAACTAGAGAACAGAAGTCAGTTATAACAGATCAGTTATAATAAAAAACTAACTTTTATAATTACAGCTGTTAAGAGTTTAGAAGCATCAACTCAATTGAGTTATTGTAGAGAAGGGTACGATAGTCTTCAGATGCCCCCTCAAGTTGATGGTGGGAAGCCAGTAGCAACTTGACTAAGTAGAAGTGGGCATGAGCTTCTTCTTGAGGTCCTTGAATCTAGCCACTATAAGGGTTTTGGTGAACACATCAGCCAGTTGATCGGAAGAAGCAATATGCTTAATGAGTAGAATCTTAGAAGCTAGATTCTCCCTCATAAAATGCTAGTCCACCTCCACATGTTCGGTCCTAGCGTGGAAAATGGGGTTAGAAGTTAAAGCCAGAGCACTAATATTGTCACACCATAGTGTAGGTGGAGCAAAGAGGACTATGTGCAAATCTGAGAGAAATTGTTTAATCCAGAGAAGTTCTGAGGTTGTGTTTTCTAGTGCCTTGTACTCGGCTTTAGTACTTGATCTGAAGGAAGTGGGTTATTTTTTTGCAGCCCAAAAGAGGAGGTTGGAACCCAAGAGAACACAATAGCCAGTTGGTCTTCTGTCAAGACTATCTCCAGTCCAATCTGAGTCAGAATATGCATCTAGAGAAAGTGGACCAGATTGAAATAAAAGACCATTTGTAGGTGTCCCTTTAATATACTTAAGAAGTCTCTTCACAACCTAAAAATGACAATTTAATGGTGTATGCATGTGTTGGCAGATTTTGTTGACTGCAAAAGTAATAGCATGCCTAGTAATGGTCAGATATTGTAAAGAACCCACTAGGCTTCGAAAAAACTCAGGATTAGGATAGGGACTTTGATCAATGGGAGTGTAATCCTTTGTGGAAATAGGAGAGGCAGTAGCCTTATAGTCTAACATAGCATCTTTACTCAGTAGTTGAGAGGCATACTTGGCTTAAGACAATAACAGACCACCAGATGAAAGATGCTTAACCTCTATACCCAAAAAATAATACAAGGGACCCAGATCCTTTATAGCAAAAGAGCACTTCATTTTTTATGTGAATTCAGAAATAAGAGTGGGTTTGCTTCCTGTGATTATAATATCATCCATATAGACTAGGATAACCATGATGTGATCAGAGTGGTGGAGCACAAACAATGAAGTATCAGCCTTACTCTGTACAAAACCATATTGTAAAAGAAACTTTTATAGGGTAGAGAACCAGGCCCTAGGTGCCTATTTCAAGCCATATAAGGCTTTATGAAGTTTTCAGACTAGGTGAGATTGTTAAATGTTAATAAAACCAGGTGGTTGTTACATAAATACCTCTTCATCTAGAACCCCATGAAGAAAGGCATTAGATACATCAAGTTGAGTCAGTGACCATCCAAAATGAAGAGCCAATGTGACCACAAGTCTAATTGTGGGTTGTTTCACAACTGGACTGAAAGTCTCAAAGTAGTCCAAACCCTCAATTGGTGAAACTCCTTTGCTACCAGTCTATCCTTATATCTAGTTATTGAACCATCTGCCTTTTCTTTGATTTTAAACACCCATTTGCATCCAATTAAAGATTTACCAGTAGGAAGAGGGGTTAGGGATCAAGTTTGTTGATTAAGAAGAGCATTATACTCCTCAGACATAGCCTTCCTCTAAACCACTTATGTGTTGTCTTGTTTAAAGGTAGTTGGTTCAGTGGTAAGAAGGTTTGGCGAGTTAGAGAGGGTGGATGAGTTTGTAGTAAGTGGAAAATGCAGTTTAGGTTTAGTAATACCAGATTTAAGTCTGGTGATCATGGGATGGCTAGGAAGAATTACAGGGGAAGAAGAGGAAGAGGTGGAGGAAGAATTTGAAGATGATGAGATTGCAGTGGGAGGAACAGAGGAAGAAGGTAGGGAAGAAGATGGAGAGGAATGAGGGGGAAAAGGTGGGAATTGGGATGAAGGAAAAAAATGTTCATATAGAGAAGTTGATGGGGAGTTAAATGAGGTAGGTTTGGAGGAGAATGAGGGACTAGTGGAGAATTGAGATGAGAATGGAAATTGATTTTCAAGAAATTGAACATGTCTAAAGACAAATACTTGGCCAGTAGACACTTCAAGACATTTGTAACCTTTGGACTCAACAGCATACCCAATAAACGCGCATGGCCTGGATTTTGGTTGGAGTTTAGAGAATCTATCAGGTAGGAGCCATGGGTAATAACAACATCCAAAGACCTTGAGTAGAGAGTATTCAGGAGAAAGATGATATAGTTTCGTAAAAGGGGAGAGAAACTGAAGGTGTGCTGAAAATGCGAGTTTTTCTCAATCAATGCTCTGATACCAAATTGAAAAGCGATAGGCCCCAAATTTTAAAGTCTTACCACAAAAGGTTAATTTCCTTTTTAAATATGCGGAAGCAAGATGGTTCAATTAAACAAATTAACAAATTTTAATTTCTTTGCAAATTAAAATTAAACAAAACATAAAGTGAAGTTAGATTAAATGAAAATAATTTTTCACTTTAACATATTAACTCAAGTCCTAGAAATTTACCTAAGTCATATTTTTAATATTCCCAAATTAGGCCAAACCAAATTTAACAAATTAAATGATGACTTGAATTAAATTAACATATGCATTACCCAAATTAATTTAGCACCAAATTGAACAAGTAGTGATATAAACCAAATTTTATCTTTTTACCTAAGCATGCGTTCTAGGTGACTTTTGCAGAAGATAAAGTAAACAAATAAATCACTACGTCGCGATGTACGAGGAAAAAACCCACAACGGGAAAAAACCTCGAACGACCCTAGCCTCAAATCCACTAAGTACGGAGTTTACAATTACAAGCAAGATGACTTACAACACTTGACTCGACTCCTTAAAGCCCCGACGCATCTTCTTGTAACTACCTCTGCCTAGCAAATAACCATGGAGCTCCATCGCAGTCTCGGAATCCACCGATTGGACTTTTTCTGGTCACCGTTACCCAAACAAGGAGCCTTTCTCCAAGTGGGTATGGCATAGCAAACAAGCTTCTTCTTTGTGGGATGTAGAAGCAAACCCAAACTCTCTTTTACGATAGAGATGAATCCGGTGCCAAAAAAGACTCTCCAAGCAAGATGTATATATATATATATATATATATATATATATATATATATATATATATATATATATATATATAGATAGATAGAAACTTGGATTAAAACATTGTTTATTGGGTGTAAACTTGGTTTTGTTCTTTGAATAAATCAATTTAAATCACAAACACCAAGAGAACTTTTTATGAAATAATTAAGATCTCAAACACTCACTAAGAGATGGAAAAAGTTCTTAGAAAAATTCTGTTCCCGAAGTCATTAAATTCTGTGAATGAAAACTGGGACAAAGTAGTGGGAAAGTGCCAAAAAATTGCCAATAACTGTTCCCGTCGAAATCTCATTCGAACGACATTTCATTCGAATGAACTATCTAACGAGTTTCCAGTGGAAAGTCATTGGCAAACCTCATTCGAACGAAAAACTCGTTCAAACGACAACTTCGAACGAAGAGACAAAAAGCTTAAAAATTCCATTTTAGCCCAGAAACTTTATTTTAAAGTTTTAACGAAACTTTCTGAAAATAAACATTAGTTTAAAATAAAAGTACACCCAATATAAAATTATTCGAAGTGTCCCTATATTTATATAGAAATGCATTCATACCTTTGGAGACTATGGAATATGATGTTGATGACGTAGAAAAATAGCACTTGAAACTCGGCAATGATGAACCTTTATAAGACTTGGCCGCTACGTCTTCAACTTTAGTATGTCATAGGCTTGAAGGATGGTCAAGTATTTTATCCTATGACTCAAACATTTTTGTCCGGAATTGAGCCAAAACAACAAGGGACTCAATTGGAAATTTGTGTCCTTACAGGTGCATATGGTAACCTATTAATCAGGTAAGTGGCAGTGAGAAGAGCATTGGGCCAATATGTGAAGTGCATCGAAGAGTGATTCAGTAGGGTAAGAGTGGTCTCCACCAGGTGTCTGTGTTTTCTTTCACTGTCAACATTTTATTCTGGTGTATAGGGGCAAGAGGTTTGGTGTTGGATACCATAGGTGAAGAGATAGGTGTTGAAGGCAGAGTTTACATATTCTATCCCATTATCTGTCCTTATGATATGAATTTTAGTGGAAAACTGATTTTCTACCATGGTTTTAAAATGGACAAAGGTGGAGTAGACTTCAGATTTTGCTTTGAGGGGATACAACCATGTAAATCTAGAAAAATCATCTATGAAACGCACATAGAATCTATATCCTGACATGGAAGTGGAGGAGGTGGGTCCCCACACATCACTATGGATAAGAGAGATAGGTTGATGGGTAGAAGTGGTAGAGATAGAAAAATGAAGTTTATGACTCTTTGAGGCAAGGCAGAGGTGACATGGAGATAGGGTGTTAGGAGAGCAAGAAACATTGGATTTAGAGTGCAGAATTTGCATTATTTTAGGGGAAGGATGACCTAAACGACAATGCCACTGATCTGAAGTAATTATGTGTAGATCAGTATATGTAGGCGGTGCAGGAGAAACATTATGAGAAGAAGGAAACATATAAAGGCCATTTAGAGAGGGACCTTTCAAGAGAGTTTTACCAGTAGTTTTGTCTTGGATCACAAATCCTTGAGAGTCAAAGATAATTTGGCAGTTGTTGTCTTTTACTAGTTGGTAGACAAATAGTAGGTTGTGACTCAATTGGGGAACATGGAGTATCTTAAAAAGTATAAGAGGGTGAGAGGAAGTGGGTAATAGTCCATCACCAGTATGGCATATTGGAATTACTGAGCCATATGCCACAGAGACTGAGTTAGTGCCTTCATACTTTGAAGGGTGATGAAGAGTAGTAGGATTATTGGTGAGATGGGTGGTAGCACCAGTATCAAAGATCCAAGAATTTGAGGGTGTGGTGGATGTGGTGGTAAATAAGGCATGGAGGTTATTAGGATCTGAAGAGGAATCCCCATACCACTATTCTTGAGGTGGAGGAGTAGGATGGGGGTGGATAAACATAAGGATAGGGGTAAGAATAGGGAGAAGAAGCAGTGTGAGGTAGAATTAAGGAGGAATTGGGAAAGATTGAAGGTGGAGAGGAGTGAAATGATGGTGAGGGATTAGTAAAATGTGCAGTTAGAGGATAGGTGTTGTGTTGTATATTAGCATTAGAGGTTTGGAAGGAAGAATTATACCTATGATAACATTATGATGCACTGTGATTTCCTTTACCACAGATCTGACAGAAGACTTTATAATAGTTATCCCGTCCATTTATTCTTCCCCCTCTTGTGTTTCTGTTGCGACGCCCTCCAAAACCCCTTTGATTATATTGATATGAAGAAGTGTTGTATGTAGGTAATGGTTATTGGTGCTGAAACACGGGATTAGGAAGAATGACAAATGAAAATCTAGAAGAAGGCATTTGTGAAGAAGCTGATGAAGAGGAGGTGTTTTCTGGTCCAGTCTTGCTTATTACAGAGAGAGCTGAAAGTTTATCCCCCAAGTCTGTTGATGTCTTTTCTCGATTCTGGTGAGTTTTCTCTCATAAAAAAAGGGACTGAAGATCTTGAAAAGATGTCGTTTGTGTTGTTGTTCGCAGAGTAGTCTTGAGAGAGGAGTAATCTGGAGATAATCCATTGATTGTATATAGGACTAAATCATTATCATCAACAGGGGATCCAGTTGCTGTTAATTTGTCAACCCATTATTTGATATGATCAATGTATGCATCTATTGATTGTTGTGCTTTGCTAGCATTAAGAAGTTGTAATTTTATCTCATGAATATGAGATTTTGAAGAAGACACATATCGCTTGGTTAGGTATGCCCAGATTTTAGAGGAGTACTCGAATCCAACAATTTGAGGAAGAATGGATGGTGAGATTAAAGCATTAAGACATCTTACTAATTGATGATCTATATCGATCCATTTTGTATATTCAGGATTTGCAGTTTTATTTCCAGATAAATCTGAGATTTCTGGTGAAGGCATCTTGATTGAGCCATCGATGTAACCCAGAAGATGATTTGCTCGAAGGGCATTCTTAATCTGAGATTGCCAAATGATGTAATTTACGGAATCAGGTTTAATTGTTACCAAAGAATAGAGATTTGACACGAAGAACACTAGATTTGCAGGTAACCCTAGCGATGGTACCATTGTTGTTTGAAGAAGAAGTTGAATGAAGAAGATTAATGAAGATAATTGAGGAAGAAGATGAATGAATCAGACGAAACTTCAAGGAGAAAGATCTTTGGCTCTGATACCATAAATAATTTCATGTCTTAGAAATCAAGAATCAGAGAGAGAAAGTGAGCTATAGAAAAGAGAGAAAAGCTTTCTTCATTGATTTCATTCGATGCTAATTACAGGTTTATATAGAAATCAACTAGAGAACAGAAGTCAATTATAATAGATCAGTTACAATAGAAAATTGACTTTTACAATTACAGTTGTTAAGATTTTAGAAGCATCAACTCAATTGATCTATTATAGAGAAGGGTACAATAGTCTTCACAATAATGTTATTCAAATGAAGTTTTTGACTAATTTAGTTAAAATATAATGTATACAATATTGTGATTTATGTTCATAGTTTTGTTTATTTGTAAAACAATTTTTTATTTTTGACCCCCCCCGACCTAAAAACAACTTTTAATTTAGCGTTCTTCTATTCCAATACTAGATTTTGTATGCGACCTTAATATAACTAATGTCTGTATAAAACATTTTTATCTTTCATTATAGTTTTACTATTCTGACAATAATTATATGATGATTTTGAAAGTACAAAAAATTATTTATGACAACCATGCATCATCACTGAGCATTGAAATTTCGGTAGTAAGCAGTGAAGGGAGCTTGATTCCCATCAGTCATCATAAGTACACTTATGTTGGCCCAATCATCAACGTTCCGAAGGATATAGTAACAAAGATCTACATAGTGACAAAGATTAACTTACGTGTCAAAAGTGTATCAAACATTACCCCTACATTTTTTTGACACATTAATTATTTCATTAACTTATTTATTTTAGTTGGTAATGTAACATTACTTTAGGGCCCCGGACATGAATTATGATTAATAAAAAAAAAATGATTTGTAAGTATGTTTATATCATTGGGATTGAAATAAAAAGACGTGTTGTTGAAGGGTGGTGGATACTTTTTTGTGTTCTGTGAGGGTGGTAGCATGTGATCGATACTTGCTTATATTATGTTTTTATCCATGTTATTGTTAGCTATATGTGTGGGTGGTAACATGTGGTGGATAATTTTTATTTTTTTAACATTTTAATTTATGTAATGGTTCATAACACTTACAAAAAGAATTTTTTTCCTAACATATTAATATTTGTAAGTTTTCTGAACCATTGCAAAAAAAAATCCTTATTTTATCATTGCAAGTGTTTAGAACTGTTGCAAAACAAAAATGCTTACTATATTTTGCAATGGTTTTGAACAACTGGAAATGAAATTTTTGTAAGTGTTTAAAACACTTGTAAAATTTTCAATTGCGAGTGTTCAAAACCCTTGCAATTTTTTTACAACAGTTATCCAGAATGGACATTCATTGCCCATAAACCATTTCAAATACCATTTGCAACGGTTTTGAACACTTGCAAAATATTTGCAATGCGTCAATTTGCAAGTGTTTTGAACCGTTGCAAATGCCATTTGCAAGTGTTTAAAACACTTACAATTTTCCTGTTTTGGTGTAGTGTATGGAAGCATAAATAACAAGTGGGGTGCCTAACACCTTCTCCACTCGTAACTCAATTTCTGAACCTGGAAAACAAGAATCTTTGAACCAATTGCAGACCTAAGCCTGTCATAGGATTAACTCGAAAAGGCTAACCCAAACATTTTATTTATTTTTATATAAAGTAAACTGACGACTCTGAACAACTAATAACCCTCGCACGGAACACACTTAGGCCTAGTCCTAAAACCATGGGTGTGCAATAAAAATTAGATATGGCGTCAAACATCTTCCAGGGGCAAAGACATTCAAGCCCATCGAACTGATAGCCGAACCTCAGGGGGAAGAGGCGGACCAAGATACAAGCACTCCCGGGCACCCACCTTACAAATTCCCCCGAGTGCATGTCAACGCTCCTCGAGGTCCGCAATACCACAATTCTTTATATTCATGGGATGATATTCATGGTGCACTATATGATGTGTCGAGCCATGAGGGAGGCCTATAGATGTCGGGTATACTATTGTAATTCCCCACTCTACCACCATCGATATTGTTGCCAATTTAAGTAGCGCCCACAATGGTATGAGTTTTTTTTATTCCAACTCACATCCATGAACTGGTGATAATAGGTTTGGAATCGCTGACATATGGTGTTATAAATTACACACCTTATGAGTGGAGTTGAAAATGCATAGGTGTTGGAAAAATGAAAATCTCCATATAAAAACCATTACTTTCCCTCAACTAGGTGATGTGGGATGTAAATCTATGGCTACCAAATCAACCATGGAACCAGTCTATTACAATCCACTCCTTGTAGAGAGCCCAATGTTCTCGTTGGGATGAAATCAATCATTACCCAACACATTGGAATACTTATTCCATCTAGGTACTTGATCTAATACCAGTATGTAGTATCCAACTCTATAACCATAGATATTATCCCTAATTTATCCACCCCTCACAACGATATGTAGTTTTTATTAAAACTCACATCCATAAATGGTAGGAAGCTATTTGAACCCTTAATATGTAGTGTTATAAATTATACGCCTTAACACTGGAGCTGAAAATGCCTAAGTGTTAGAAGAGTGCAAATTTATATATAGGAACTGTTACTTTCTCTTACCCAAGTGATGTAACTTTTAGCTACCAAATCAACTATGACACCAGTCTATTACCACAATGATATGTTTGTGGCTATATGAGAGGTTGGTTAATTATAATAAAGCCACGATGATAAAGATGATATAATTGAGTTATGTGTGTTTAAAGATGCTAAATGAATGACTAATTAACTAGAATGGAAATGGAATGTGAAAGAGATTGTCAATGAAAAATAAATTTAGATCAGAGTAAATGACTTTTAATGACATTACGAGTTGATCATTATGTAATTTTTAGTATCGATTGATAAATCGATAGTTATTGATATCTATCTTTCAAAAGGATTGTGATTATTATTGGCTAATAAGCATATATGTTGTTATGTGCTTAGACATTGAATCTTATTATTAAATGGATAAATATTTATATTTTTGTTATTATATGAAGCGTCGATATCTCCTTTATTATTCAGATAATTGATTCTCCTATGTTATTTGGTGGATATTGTTAAATTAAGCTTAAATGTTATTGTTATATAAATGGCTCTATCGAGGTATTTATTTCTTCTAATACTTCCATTAGGGTTATGTAACCCTATTTGGGATCACGTAGCTAGTAATCTTTCAATAATTCCTACCCATTGTACACGTGGAGTAACATCTGAGGTTAAGAGTGTGCTTCTAGGATCTGTTAGATCTCGGAGTCGAGGGTGAGGCTTTTGGAGATTTATGTTATGTACATATTAGTTTATTTTTATAGTTTACTTTATAAGAGAACATTTTCAGATTGGTGGGTCACCTATGATTCCGAAATTGTGTTTGGGATTGCATCATAAAATTTATTGTTGGCGATGATATATATTAGAAATTCTTATTTAATTGGATCATATAGTTGTTGGTATTCATATTATCTTTATTCATATCTAACTGCTAGAAATTTTTTAATTTGTCTCATATTTTCGTCACATGGTAAGAGCGATATTTTTAATTATAGAAATTTATATATTTTACCATCTGGACTTGATCAACCCTGGTATCATAATATGCAGGTTATTACAGTTATTTTCGGAGCATAGTCCAAGGTCTTGAGAGGTTATAGGTTATGTTAGTTTTACACGTGTCATTATTTAATACATTTTAACAACTTGTAGTCTCTTTATCCTTTGGTTCGGATATACATTATTATTCATATAATTTCAGATGGCGAACACTAAGAGGACTGGAGCTAGGAGATACCCGAGGGTCTAATGTAGTAATCGGTTCCTTAGGTTAGGCGTGACAGGATTATTTTTTTATAGGAGTCGAGGAGTTGTATATGATCATTCAGGAGGCCATAATTATTGGTTTTGACATAGGGATTCAGAGGGCTAGAGTCCAAATTGTTGCTTGGTACCAGGTAAGAGAAATTTTCAATAAGGGTAGTTTGTCCACGTTTCTAGAGGGATTTAAGCCAATGGTGGCTGATTAGTGATTGGGCGACATTGAGTGGAACCTTAGAATGGTGAACTGCATGGTGGTAAAAGGGCTAATTTGGCAAAATTAGGGTAATAGCTTAATTTTTTGTAGTGGTGAAAATAGTAGCCAAACCCGATGATAGGAATCACTTGACTTACGGGTATTTTATGGCTAAGTTTAATGAGAAGTATTTCATGTATGCTATTAGGTTTATGAAGAAAATGGACTTTATTACTTGGGAGCGAGGTTGACATCGCATGGATGAGTATGAACAATAATTCATTAATTTGTCTATTTTTGTAATGGAGGAGGTGGGATCCGAGGAGAAGTATTAAAATTATTTTACTCAGGGTGTGATAAGGAATTTGACATACACCACATATGCTCAGGTGGTAGATATCGCCTTGATGCTTTAATAGGAGCGTGTGATTTACCAAAAGAGGTTTGGAAATAAATTCCAATCGAGTGGTTAGAATGTGGCCATGATGGGGGCAAGTAATGATAAGGTGGCGCAAGAGTATCAAAAAGGGCCCATGGTGACTATAACATGGAAAGAAGTCCTAAGTGGGGCATTATAATTAGTAAGGTAATAGGGACCCACGATTTGATCATGGTCAAGGTTGAGGACAGCAATAGGGGGAATAAGTGTTAGTAAGGAAGTTATGACAGTTTAGAGGTTCTTGTTACTCATGTAGAGAGAGAAGACACATGACTGTGAGGTCTCCTGGGGCTTAGGGTCAACAGGAAAAATAGTTTTAGCTCATGCTATATTAGAGGAAGTTATATTGCTTCGTCTAGATCCTAGACGCCACCAGTTAGATTCACACGGTATGTTCTTTTAGCTTTCATTATGATTAGTGTATATTCTTTATATTACCTGATATTGTCTATATATGTGTATGGTGGGATTGAATGTATGGGAACCTAAGGCGCGACATACAATTATAGGAATATGTGAGCTTTACTATTGTTCTTATGATGATATATGGGTGTGTGTTACCCCGAGTTATGATTTTTTTAATGGGCATGAGTGATAATATGGTAATGATATGATTCATGTTATTATGATTATGTTTTAATGAATTTCGAGGACGAAATTCCTATTGTAGGGATGGTGTTAACGCAAAAATTCTCCAACTACGCAGACCAATGAGAAATGGACATCTGTCATTCTACGTGGCAATATTTATACTTGCTCGGCACCCGAGGAGAGTTGTTCGGCATACCAACCAATTCACGGCATACCAACCAACTCAAGGAAGACCAACCACCCTAAAAGACCAACAGTTATATTCATTATATAATGATGAAAATGTCTGAATAAATAAAGACATTCCATCTCTTGGACTCCTATCACTATAAATACATGCCTTCCCTTAGCCAAATGGGACACATACAATCTAAACAAGCAAGCAATTCTCTACTCACCTCTCTCTCTCTACCCCCATATTATGCTATTGTAAACCCCTAGGAATAAAATAACAGTGGATGTAGGCTTTTCCTTATAGCCGAACCACTTTAAAAACCTTTGTCTCTTATGTGTTTGATGTGATCACCACTTCATCTTTAATCATCATATTCATACCTTCATTTTATCTATTATTGATGTCGATAAGATATCATGGATGCTATTTCTAGTCATTAACAGATGATGCTATTTCTAGTCATCAACAGATTGGCGTCGTCTGTGGGAATTCGACACAAGAATTCTTTTCATCTTATTATTAGAAATGGAGATTATCATCAAAAGCTAAGTTTTCTATCTCTACTCATAATCAATTATATCTTTATATATACATCGTTTATCACTATAAGATTCTGCTATACTTGTTCATGAATCTCGCGTTCAATTTTAAATGAGTTGATAATCTACTTAAAATATTGATTTTAGACCACTTTCTAATGTCTCCCTAAAGATATGTAGTTTGTTAAAATTTACTGGGTAAACATGTTACTGATTTGCATCAATTTTACTCATACCCATGTGATCCCCTGTATCAAATTTTTTGACCTGAAGAAAAATATTCAAATGATTCTACCAATATATCAGAGGATTTTCCATCGATCGTAAGGAACCGAAAATGGGAATTTTAGTTTTAAAAAAATCTCAATCGGAGATGCCAGATCTTGATCTCTCCTTAATATTTGTTATATTTGAATTTGATTAATTTTTATTAGTAATAAACCTTATATCAGTCCTTTCGGCTTCAACGTTCTACAGCGACAAAATTGGGGTCCGTCTATTTCAAATTTTCTTTATTAAAAATTGTTGAAATCGTTTGACTTCTTCAAAATCATGTGAGGATCCAAAATTATATCTCTGGTCAAAACTCTATCAGATTATAGTAGCAACACCAAGCCTTGTTTACATGACAGATCGCAGGTCAGGGGTAGTGATTCACTCTGAAACCCATTACAGGTTGAAGTTGAAACCCCGTACAGGTTAACTCTGATCTACATAATTTGTATTCCCCCTCTATTATCGTCAGTGGTTACCACCGATTGTAAACGTCAGCACACCGGGATTAATTTCGGCCAACCGTCAGATCGGACAGCGGTTTTACTATGTACTACACCTCCGAACTGTACCCATTCAACTAGTAGACAACATAGGAAACAAGTTTTATTTGTAACTACATTTTTATGGTCGGCATCAAGTTTTATACCGAACAAAGTTTTCCCGACTATATATACTGGTCATATTATTGATCGTAGACGTCTTTTATAGGTCGGCAACCATGCCCGATCATTTATTTTTGGTTCTCGGAGATATTTCATTAATTAGTCTTGGTCGAAGGCTTTATTTTGTTGGTCAACAATATAGTGGGATCACTGTTTCTTGATTGGAAGCTCCTATCGATGGTCGATAATACATACACTTGGTCGGCGACTACTATATTACAGCTACGATAAAAGGGAGATCACCCACAGATCTTATTATTGGTTGGAGACATGATTATGTTCCAGCGTCCTCTGAAATTAAGAATTACACAGGTAGGTGTTGGTAGGCAACATGAATTTCGATATCAAGGGCTTTTGTTGTTGGTCGACAACATGGAGTGCGATACCAGGGGTCGTTTTGCTCTACAATTACGATTTCCCAAAATTCGACCAACATGATCACAGTATAAGAGTATTTTTGCATAAAAAGAACACTTATACTGGTCGGCAATTCCTCTTACTCTTCAGCAGCAAGGAATTTCTCATTGGACCACTTCTATTGGTAGCCAACCACTATACTACAGCAGCATACCCAGAGGGAGATCACCCATGAGCCTTATCACCAGTCGGCGACATCGTTATGCTACCAGAGTAATTTGAAATGATGATTTGCATAGATTAAAAGCCTCTATATATGTTGGTCATCTACTATTGTGATACATGAACATCTGGGCGACGATAAGTTTTGTCCAGAAAGGAGATTGGCAAACAAATGTTTTTTCCAATTTAACTTTGTCGAAATAAACATTTGAAGTTTTGGTCTCTTACCCCAACCAATTTTGATTTTTAACAATGACTGATAAAAAATAATACGACCGGCTGAAATAATTTTTGAAAACCAACTTATTTTTAGTATTTGTTGGGATTGAAAATAATGTTATAAAATTTTTGAATCTCCTATATGATCTACATGTGATAAAAATCTGCTCACATGACACACATTTGGCACAAAACATATTATTTCATATTTTTGAAATTTTTATTGCCTTATGCCTGAACTGATACACATCATATATTGTTTGGCAGAATAATTATTCTCATGATAATAACTAGTTTATTTAGTCTCAACAGGTGTTCGGGCAACTTATCAAATTCCACAGATACAAGATTCAATCCCGACGAAAGCTGGGCCACAATCTTAAACTTATGGAAACTATTATTATTGCTCGTCACTTTATGATTTTGCCTCGACAGATTAGCCAGGCACAATTAATTCTATGACTTCTCTGATATATGCTCAAGCACAAATAATTCTTTATATCAATTTGGGTGCATATTTTATATTCATCTCAGCACGGAGCTCGGCGAAATGCTTATTATCATATATTCAGCTCCAAGGAAATCTGCATCAGTTGTTATATTTGATCTCCAACAAATTGTTGGTCGGGGAAATTCTTCTCTCTCTATATTCAATAAATCTCCAACTAAGGTTGGTCGGCATCAGCAATCGCCAACTAAGGTTGGACGACACTCAGCAACCGTCAACTAAATGTTGGTCGGTATCAACAAAGACTCCAACAACGTTGGTCGTCAATAACTCAGTGCGAATCGCACCAAAAAATTTAGGCACAAATGTTGCCTAACTCAGTGCGAATCCCACCACAAACTTTAGGCACAATGTTGCCCAACTCAGTGCGAATCTGTGACAACCCGAATATAATTATGATAAATTATATTTAAATCATGATTAGCTTGTGTGATATGGATAATATATTATTAGTATATATAATGTTAATTCATTACGTCTAGTCTAATCCTACCTTTATAAAACATGAAATATCGAATTTGTTACAAATGTGAAATTTTAAAGTTTCGGTAGGAATGTTCCTGTTGGAGGCTAGTTTTGACCTTTATGACATAACAATGAAGTTGAGGTGTAAACTAGATATTTTTATATATATGAGTTAGGTTTATAACAAAACAAATGGTTCATCGAACGGACATCCGAGTGGAAAGATATTGTCTTTTAACAAACAGGAGGTAAAGTAGTCATTTAGCCTTAAATGATATTTTGTTTTACGTAATGCCACATGTTATATTTTGATTGAACCAAGAGGGGGTGGCTTATGCCGACTTAAAAACCTTTAATTAAGTTCTTCCTTCAGCATATTTCAGCCATGGAAGAGTTTTAACCTAAGGAAAGGGAGTTTTGAAGTTTAGGAAGAAAGTGTGAGGAGAAATTGAAGAAAAATTCATAGAAAAATTACGTAAAAGCCCCTAAGGTATTTCCATCCATAAATCTTGTTTATTTTTTTGTATTACTTATTTAAATGATTAAAATAATCATTTTTTACTGAATTTCCATGTCTTGATGTGTACTTATGGATATATGCAAGTTTAACCAAACTTGAATGTGTAAACCCTTGAAATTGTTTTGTTTAGGAACCTTGTTTATTAAAACTTCCATATATTTTTGTATACTTACTGGAATTGATTGATTCTAATTGTATATTAATCTGGACTCATATATGTATGACATATCCAAAAATCATGGGAAAATACCAAGAAATGAGTCTTTGGTGAGAGTTTGAATTTCGGGTATGAAATCTGCCCTAAGGGTGAAAGTATGCCCGCCATGTGTTCGATGTTTTGCTTGACATAGAAAATGAACTCTGAAAATTATGAAATTTTAATCTTGTATTGTTCAATATGTTTACTGATGTTGGTGTAAATATCATATAAAATTATGATGTAGAAAAATTATGGAAATTCCTGGAAGTTGAATGAACGATAAAAGAGCCTATAGGGCAGATTTGCTATGTGGTAAAGAAATGGTCATATCTTGATCTAGGAGACTTGAAATCATGTACCGTCTTTTGTATTGGAATACTAATAAGGCAAGGATTGAATTACCAAGAATAAATGAATTTATATTTGGCCTATAATTTGGATATGTTAAATATATTAACATGGATTTGGATGGAACTTCACTTGTGATAAATGATTTGAATGGAATCATGTGATGCTTATGGATTGATTTATGTTTAAATCATTCTTTGGATTATTGATATTCTTATGATGATACTAATATTGTAAGAATGATAGGAAGGGAAGATGAGCTGATTAAACAAATACCGGATAAAGGCAAGGGAAAAGCCAGTTAAACTCTCGAGGTGAGTGTACTTATGATTTGTTTCATATATAAATATGAATATAGATCTAAGAGAAGGATTTGTTTGAATACTTCGGTATTCAGGATTTGTTTGGATATTAAAATATCCAGGATTTGTTTGGGTCTTATGATCCAGGATTGGTTTGAATACTTCGGTATTCAGGATTTGTTTGGATATTAAAATATCCAGGATTTGTTTGGGTTTCATGATCCAGGATTGGTTTGAATACTTCGGTATTCGGGATTGTTTGGATAGTAAAATATCCAGGATTTGTTTGGGTCTTATGATCCAGGATTTGTTATTGCCAATGGGAAGAATTATTTGGATCTTATGATCCATGATTTGTTATTGCCAATGGGCAGGATTGTTCGGATTTTATATCCACATATTCGATATAGAATTGTTATTCTGTTGCAGGGAAGAAGTACCTCACTAAGCTTAATGCTTACGGTTTATATTTTAACAATTTCAGGTTCGTACGCTGCCAGCTAGGATACCATATGACCGGTAACTTTGAGAGTTGCACCGTTGGAGAGAGCTAGGGTTTAAAAATGGGGATTTTATCGTTGTCACACTGAAGATTTTAATATACTCACACATTGTATATATTGATTTAGTATGGATTGATTTGATCATAGTTAATCACAGTATTGTATGTCCGCTTAATTATGACTCTGATATTGAATATTATGGTATAAGAATAATATTAATAAATGAAGTATATTTTCCAATGGGCTCGAGATTATGATCCAATTATTTTAATAAAAAATGATTAGTATGGATATTGGGTTTGGGGTGTGACAATTAGTGGTATCAGAGTGTGGTTGTTAATTCTGGACGTGTGTGACGGTTAGATGGCAGTATTGAATTGATTTGATATTTATGAATTATTTATGTACTAACTAATAGTTTAGTATTATAAACTGTTATTATTGGTTGTTAGAACTTTGTTGTATTACAGATAATTCTAGATGGAACCTCGGAATGGACAGCCTAGAGAAGAGGGAGTAGCTTCTCGTACAGACAATACTGAAGTAGAGCAAAGTGTTGCTGGAAGGGCTAGAGTGCAGGAGCAGCCTACAGAGATGCAAATAATGGCACGGGAAATATTGAGGATGGCAGAACAACAGGAAAGAAATATGGCATTAATGGCATAGCAACAGGCTAGATATCTAGAATCAAAGACTGTGGCCAAGATTGAGAGAGAGGCAAGGAAGGAAATGAAGGATTCCATGCATGAGAAGTTTTTGAAGTTGAACCCTCAAGAATATTCAGGGTCAGTTGAACCTACAGAAGCTGAGATGTGAGTCAGGGATATAGAAACTATATTTGCAGTTATGAAGGTTCCAGATAACTAGAAAGTGAGTCTAGATGTGTTTAAGCTGAAAGGAGAGGCCAAATATTGGTGGGAAGCTAGCAACCATTTGGTTCCCAGGATGGAAGGTACTGATGTTATTACTTGGGATGAATTTATTAAATCTTTATATGTTAAGTATTTCCCTAAAGTTTATAGGAGGGAGAAGCTGAGGGAATTCATAAATTTGACCCAAGGGAAAATTTCTGTGAGGGAGTATGATACTAAATTTACTGCTTTGTCTAGATTTGCTACTAAGTATGTGCAGGATGAAGAAGATAAATGTAGTAAGTTTCAATATGGACTGATTTAGCCTATTCAAAATAGAGTGGCCACTTATGAGTTAGAAGATTATGCTCCTCTGGTAAACAAAGTCACGATAGCAGAAAGGCAAATGAACTAAGGGGTGGCGAGTAGAGAGAGTTTTAAGAAGAGTATATTTGACGCATCTCACTCCAAGGGAGGTGAGGGTGGAAGTGTTAAGATGGAACCTCATAAATTTCAGAGAGATGGTGGAGATAGTGGTAGAGGTCAGGGGAGATTAGGCAGAGATACCAGGGGTGGAGGATCTTTTGGTTCAGCCAGAAAGTCAGGGAGAGGTGAGGCCCCAATAAGAGGTGTTACATGTTTCTTTTATAAAGAGGAAGGGCATTATAAATCTGAGTGTCCTAAGCTTAAAGGGGTGGAATGCTAACATTGTCATCAAGTGGGGCATGTTAAGAAGAATTGTCCGCAGTTGGCAGAGACTCCAAAAGCACCTAGTGAAGCAGCAAGTAGAGTGTTACCTCCAGGCAGTGGAGCGAAAAGTGTGGGTAGAGGACAAGCTAGTGGTTCCAGTCCAGGTGGATGAGTCTTTACGATGAAAGAAGCTCAAATTACTCCTGATGTGGTTACATGTACACTTTCTATTACTGATAGAAGTGCTTATGTTTTGATTGGTCCTGGTTCCACACATTCTTTTGTGTCCTATGCTTTTGCTGTATACCTGAATAGACCATGTATTCGTTTAAATGTGGGGTTGGGTATTTATATGGCTATGGGGAATATGGTTGTAGCTGAACATATTTTTCGTGATTGTGTTTTGACTGTGGGATCTAGAGATACAGTTATAGATTTACTTCCATTGGATATTTTTGATTTTGATATAATTCTGGGAATGGATTTGTTATCTAAATATCATGCATCTATGGATTGTTTCTATAAGGAAGTTATTTTTAATATGCCTGGTGAGCCTGAATTTAAATTTGTGGGGGAAAGGAAAATTGTTTCCAGTTGCATCATTTCTGCTATTCAGACGAGGATATTATTGTGTAAGGGTTGTGAGGGTTTTATTGCATATGTTCTTGACACTAGGAAGGGGGCTTTACAATTAGTCGATGTTCCTATTGTACGGTATTTTCCTGAAGTGTTTCCTAGTGAGTTGCCAGGGTTACCTTTAGAAAGAGAAGTTGAATTTAGTATTGAATTAGCACCGGGGACAACACCTATTTCTATGGCACCGTATAGAATGGCACCTGCTGAGTTAAAAGAACTTAAGATTCAGTTACAGGATTTACTTGATAGGGGGTTTATACAGCCTAGTGTATCTCCATGGGGTGCACCAGTTTTATTTGTGAAGAAGAAAGATGGTAAAATGCATTTGTGTATTGATAATAGGCAATTGAATAAAGCTACAATTAAGAACAAATACCCTTTACCTCGTATAGATGATTTGTTTGATCAGTTACAGGGTGCTAAAGTGTTTTCAAAAATAGACTTACGATCGGGTTATCATCAGTTGAGGGTCAAGGCGAGTGATATTTCTAAAACTGGTTTTCGTACTCGGTATGGTCATTTTGAATTTCTGGTGATACCTTTTGGGGTGACTAATGCTCCAGCTGTATTTATGGATCTTATGAACCGGGTACTTCATCCTTTTGTTGATTCATTTGTGATAGTTTTATTGATGACATTCTGATTTATTCATGTGATATGGTTGAACATGAAAAGCATCTCCGAACTATTTTGAATGTGTTGAAAGATAAGCAATTGTATGCTAAGTTTAACAAATGTGAATTTTGGCTATCAAAAGTTGTATTTTTAGGCCATATTATTTCTGGAGATGGTATATGTGTTGATCCCAAGAAGGTAGAAGTTATTGTAAATTAGGAGAGGCCCAATAATGTGACTGAGGTGAGGAGTTTTCTGGGTTTAGCTGGGTATTATAGAAGGTTTATTAAGGGATTTTCTTCAATAGCCTTGTCGATGACTAAATTAACCTGGAAAGATGTTAAGTTTGAATGGAATTCTGATTGCGAAAATAGTTTTGATGAATTGAAAAAGAGGTTGGTAACTGCACCTGTTCTTACTATTCCATATGGTGGAGATGGTTTTGTTATTTATACTGATGCTTCACACCAGGGGTTGGGTTATGTTTTTATGCAGCATGGTAAAGTTATTGCTTATGCTTCTAGGCAGTTGCGTACACATGAACGTAATTATCCTACACATGATTTGAAACTTGTTGCTATTGTGTTTGCTTTGAAATTATGGCGTCATTATCTATATGGTGAGGTATGTGAAATTTTTACTGACCATCAAAGCCTTAAGTATTTATTTACTCAAAAGGAGTTGAATTTGAGGCAGAGGTGATTGATAGAGTTAATTAAAGACTATGATTGTACAATTCACTACCACCCAGGGAAGGCAAATGTAGTTGCAGATGCTCTGAGTAGAAAGGCTTCGGGCAGGTTATCTTGTATTCAGTGTGCTAGAGTTTACCACATCATGGAGTTGATATTGATTGAAGTAGAATTGAAGCTAGACGATGGGGACAGGTTCTTTGCTCATGTAAGCGTGAGGCCTTTGTTAGCTACTCGTATTCCTGAATTGCAAAGTCAATATCCTTTTCTTGAGAAGAAACGACAAGATGTCCGAGATGGTAAGTCTAAAGATTTTTGTATTGTGAATGATGGCACTTTATTATATAAGCAGCGATTATGCGTGCCTAATGTGCGTAGATTGAAAGAGGAAATTTTAGATGAGGCTCATAATTCTATTTATACTATGCATCCTGGTAGTACTAAAATGTATAGCTATTTAAAGGAGCATTATTGGTGGAATAATATGAAAAAGGAAATAGCTGATTTTGTTGCTAGGTGCCTTATATGTCAGCAGGTGAAAGTGGAGCATCAGAAGCCTACTGGTCTGCTTCAGCCATTGCCAATACCGGAATGGAAATGGGATCATGTAACGATGGATTTTGTGGTTGGGCTTCCTCGATCTCCGAAGGGGTCAGATTCGATTTCGGTAGTGGTGGATAGATTGACGAAGCCCGCTCATTTTCTAGCAGTCAAGACTACGTATACGGTTGATAGGTATGCTAGATTGTATGTTAATGAAATTATTCGATTGCATGGAGCACCGGTATCTATTGTTTCAGATAGAGACCCTACTTTTACATCCAGATTTTGGATAGCTTACAGTATGCTATGGGTACTAACTTGAAGTTTAGTACGACTTTTCATCCTCAGACAGATGGGCAGTCTGAAAGGACAATACAGATTTTAGAAGATATGCTTAGAGCTTGTGTGCTTGATTTCAAAGGTAATTGGGATGAATATCTGCCTTTGATAGAATTTGCATATAATAATAGTTTTCAGTCTACTATTGGTACGGCTCCATATAAAGCATTGTACGGTAGACGATGTCGTACACCGATATGTTGGGGTGAAGTTGGTGAAAGGAAGATAGAGGGTCCAGAATTGATTGAAGTCACCACTGAAAAGTGAAGATTATTCAAGATAGAATGAGAACAACTCAAAGCAGATAGAAAAGTAATGCGGATAAACGATGAAAAGATTTGGAATTCCAGAAAGGGGATTATGTGTTTCTTCGGATATCGCCATGGAAAGGAGTTATGAGGTTTGGAAAGAAAGGGAAATTAAATCCACGCTACATTGGACCTTATGAAATCCTTGAGAAAGTTGGGATGGTTGCCTACAAGTTAGCGTTACCACCAGAGTTAGCTCGGTTACATGATGTTTTCCATGTTTCTATGTTAAGAAAGTATGTAGAGGATCCTTAACATGTGTTGATGGAACAGCGTATTGAGTTAAAGGAAGACTTGAGTTATGTGGAAGAACCACTTGCTATCGTGGATAGGAAGCAACAAATATTGAGATCAAAAGTGATCCCACTTATGAAAGTTATGTGGAGAAGGCATTACATGGAAGAGGCTACATGGTAAAGCGAGGATACCATGAAGATTAGTTATCCATAATTGTTTGACTCAGAGAACCAAGGTATGTCAATTTCGGGGACGAAATTTCTTAACTGGGGGAGAATTGTGACAAACCCAATATAATTATGACAAATTATATTTAAATCATGATAAGATTGTGTGATATGGATAATATGTTATTAGTATATATAATGTTAATTCATTATGTCTAGTCTAATCCTACCTTCATAAAACATGAAATATCGAATTTGTTACAAATGTGAAATTTTAAAGTTTCGGTAGGAATGTTCCTGTTAGAGGCTAGTTTTGACCTTTATGACATAACAATGAAGTTGAGGTGTAAGCTAGATATTTGTATATATATTAGTTAGGTTTATAACAAAACAAACGGTTCATCGAACGGACATCCGAGTGGGAAGATATTGTCTTTTAACGAACAGGGGGTAAAGTAGTCATTTAGCCTTAAATGATATTTTATTTTATGTAATGCCACATGTTATATTTTGATTGGACCAAGAGGGGGTGGCCTTATGATGACTTAAAAACCTTTAATTAATCTCTTCCTTCAGCATATTTCAGCCATGGAAGAGTTTTAACCTAAGGAAAGAGAGTTTTGAAGTTTAGGAAGAAAGTGTGAGGAGAAATTGAAGAAAAATTCATAGAAAAATTACGTAAAATCCCCTAAGGTATTTCCATCCATAAATCTTGTTTATTTTTTTGTATTACTTATTTAAATGATTAAAATAATCATTTTTTTACTGAATTTCGATGTCTTGATGTGTACTTATGGATATATGCAAGTTTAAGCAAACTTGAATGTGTAAACCCTTGAAATTGTTTTGTTTAGGAACCTTGTTTATTCAAACTTCCATATATTTTTTTATACTTACTGGAATTGATTGATTCTAATTGGAGATTAACCTGTACTCATATATGTATGACATATCCAAAAATCATGGGAAAATACCAAGAAATGAGTCTTTGGTGAGAGTTTGAATTTCGGGTATGAAATCTGCCCTAAGGGTTAAAGTATGCCCGCCATGTGTTCGATGTTTTGCTTGACATAGAAAATGAACTCTTAAAATTATGAAATTTTAATCTTGTATTGTTCAATATGTTTACTTATTTTGGTGTAAATATCATATAAAATTATGATGTAGAAAAATTATGGAAATTCCTGGAAGTTGAATGAACGATAAAAGAGCATATAGGGCAGATTTGCTATGTGGTAAAGAAATGGTCATATCTTGATCTAGGAGACTTGAAATGATGTACCGTCTTTTGTATTGGAATACTAATAAGATAAGGATTGAATTACCAAGAATAAATGAATTTATATTTGGCCTATAATTTGGATATGTTAAATATATTAACATGGATTTGGATGGAACTTCACTTGTGATAAATGATTTGAATGGAATCATGTGATGCTTATGGATTGAATTATGTTTAAATCATTCTTTGGATTATTGATATTCTTATGATGATACTAATATTGTAAGAATGATAGGAAGAGAAGAAGATCTGATAGAACAAATACCGGATAAAGGCAAGGGAAAAGCCAGTTAAATTGTCGATGTGAGTGTACTTATGATTTGTTTCATATATAAATATGAATATAGCTCTAAGAGAAGGATTTGTTTGAATACTTCGGTATTCAGGATTTGTTTGGATATTAAAATATCCAGGATTTGTTTGGGTCTCATGATCCAGGATTGGTTTGAATACTTCGGTATTCAGGATTTGTTTGGATATTAAAATATCGTTTGGGTTTCATGATCCAGGATTGGTTTGAATACTTCGGTATTCGGGATTGTTTGGATATTAAAATATCCAGGATTTGTTTGGGTCTTATGATCCAGGATTTGTTATTGCCAATGGGCAGAATTATTTGGATCTTATGATCCAGGATTTGTTATTGCCAATGGGCAGAATTATTTGGATCTTATGATCCATGATTTGTTATTGCCAATGGGCAGGATTGTTCGGATTTTATATCCACATATTCGATATATAATTGTTATTCTGTTGCAGGGAAGAAGTACCTCACTAAGCTTAATGCTTACGATTTATATTTTAATAATTTCAGGTTCGTACGCTGCCAGCTAGGATACCATATGACCGGTAACTTTGAGAGTTGCACCGTTGGAGAGAGCTAGGGTTTAAAAATGGGGATTTTATCGTTGTCACACTGAAGATTTTAATATACTCACACATTGTATATATTGATTTAGTATGGATTTATTTGATCATAGTTAATCACAGTATTGTATGTCCGCTTAATTATGACTCTGATATTGAATTTTATGGTATAAGAATAATATTATGTTCGTTATTAACATTGTGCAGAAAAATATTGATAAATGAAGTATATTTTCCAATGGGCTCGAGATTATGATCCAATTATTTTAATAACAAATGATTAGTATGGATATTGAGTTTGGGGTGTGACATAATCGCACCACAAACTTTAGGCACAATGTTGCCCAACTCAGTGCGAATCGCACCAAAAACTTTAGGCACAATGTTGCCTAACTCAGTGCGAATCGCACCACAAACTTTAGGCACAATGTTGCCCGACTCACTGCTAATCGCATTAAAATTTTAAGGCACTAATGTTGCCCAAATGACGATTTCTAGCATGACTTCATACAAATCACGAACAGGAAGTCATTCATCCAAAGGGTGACAAGATAAGTTAATCAAATTTCATTCATTCATTTTAATAATTTCATATTATATCATGCTTGTTACTAACAATGCAGGAACAAAATAAGAATACAATTTATTCTAGAAGACGTTTTATGCTTGGGCATCATTATTATTATCTCCACAGCCCAATTGGGGGCTCCATATATGCTGATCAATAGCACATATCAGAATTCATACTCCACACTTGGGGGCTTTTACTACAGAAGCAATTATTCATTCAGTATCATTCAAGCATCCGATTCAACATCTACAGCACGGGGATTTTCGCAACCGACCAACATTGAAGAAGAAGTTGTACTTATATATAAATGTTTCAAAGACCGTTACTAGCTCGGAACTAATCAGATTAAAGAATTGGGTTCAAAAGCTAGCATGTTACATCAACAAACCATTCAGAAGAACAGAGATCAGAAAAATCAAACATGAACAATCAACAATGAGTTGGTCAGCACAGAAGGCAGTTTGTCGGCTAACCAATCAACCAATACACTTGAAGATTATGACAAGCCACAAGCAGCAAACTATGAAATTATTGCATTCAGATTCCCAGGGGTGATACATAGCACACGATGAACAGAATTCATCAAAAGAAAAACTAGTTCCAATGCAACCATCAATCAACGTGAATCATCCACCAACTAGAAGATAAGGCACTTATTTGTTGAGCAAGTCAAGAAGGCAGATCAATAATTTCATTATGCTCAAGCGCTGAGCAATATTGCAGAATAAATACTCCATCCTTTCAGTAAATCATCAAGCATGGAGTATTGGGGGCTTCTATTAACACAAAAATTCTCCAACGACGCAGACTAATAAGAAATGAACACCTGTTATCCTACGTGGAAATATTTATACTTGCTCGGCACCCGAGGAGAGTTGCTCGGCATACCAACCAACTCACGGCACACCAACCAACTCAAGGAAGACGAACCACCCTAAAAGACCAACAGTTATATTCATTGTATATAGATGTAAATGTCTGAATATATAATGACATTCCATCTCTTGGACTCCCATCACTATAAATACATGCCTTCCCTTAGTCAAAGGGGACGCATACAATCTGAACAAGCAAGCAATTCTCTACGCACCTCTCTCTCTCTACCCCCATATTGTGCTATTGTAAATCCCTGGGAATAAAATAACAGTGGACGTAGGCTTTTCCTTATAGCCGAACTACTTTAAAAATATTTGTCTCTTATGTGTTTGATATGATCACCACTTCATCTTTAATCATCATCTTCATACCTTCATTTTATCTGTTAGGCATTAACAGATGGTAAACTGTGATACCCCGTAATTTTAATTAAAAAATTAAATGATTAATACTACGAGTGAATATATAAATAAGAATTTTTTAAATGATATATAATTAACTAAATCAGTAAAGTTAAATTTACATGATTTTTAGTAATTTTGTGCTAATTATTTGACTAAATCCGACACTTACTTAATTTTGTGACATCGTGGGAATTATATTAGGAATTCAAGGGTGAGGAGTACTTTTTATATGTCATGGTGACCAAGTTATGGTTTGGTAGAGTTTTATTTTCATGAATTGTAATGTATGGGTTCAAGTTTTGAATTAAAGGAAGAGAGAGAAAGAATGACATCAGGCATGGGGAAGACCCGTGACCATGAGGGTTCCCTATTACAACACGTCTTAGTGTCTCATGACATCGGGACTAAAAGGTGCATTTGAGACTAGGGAAGAGTGCGACCCACTCATGGCCTAGATGCGGGAAGCACTAACTTTGGTTTCCCTTATAATTCTCTATATGAGACTCATTTTTTAACACACTTTTCTCACAAAACTTTTCCTAGAACACCCTCTAAACTTTATCCCTAACTTCCATTAACATTACCTTTCAAGAATTGGATTTAGGAAATTTTAGAATAGGGTTTTAAAGAAAAAATAAAAGGATAATTGGTGGATCTTTAAGGGAGGAATCGGGCTTTCGAGACAAATTTAAGGAATAATTAAAGAGAAAAAATAAATATTTTTACTATTTTTGTTTTAAAGTAATTTTTCATGTTTTTTATCCCTATTTAATTTACTTTTTAAAAATATTTTTGTCGAGTTTTTGTTTTTCTAGGTTTTTTAGTTTTAAATAAATGTAGATAAAGTTAAAATTATTTTTTATTATTTTATAGTATTTTTCCATTATGAGTTAATTTTCATAGGCCATCATTTTATTGGGCGCATTGTTAACTTATGTCACATCACATCATTCTCTAGCTGCCCATATGATTGATGTTAATTAAAGTAATGGTGTTAGACTCGAGAGTCTGGTTGCTAACATTAACGTATTTTGGAATTTGTCAAGCCAAATTGAAATATCCCGGGATGTGTGTTGAGTAAGGTATTTTGGTGTGTAAGAAGAAAAAGGTAGGGGTTGAGATTAAAAATTTGGGGAATAAAGAGTTGGGAAAGGAAATCAAAGGCTCAAATTTAGGGATGGTACCATAAATACATTTTTGGTAATAAATATATTAAAAGAAAAGCGTTAGACTTACCCCAAAATTACCGTAAATATGCTTTAAGAGTTTGTACTTTGGTGTGGGTCTCGTCAGAATACAAACTCTTTCTTAAAGCATATTTTTTGGTAATTTCGAGCTAATTTTGAGATAAGTATATCATTACTCATATTAAAAAGATTTATTGGTGCATCAAGTTAGGTGCATATGTTTGTGTTGATAAAATTTTATGAGATTCCCTTTTCCACTTTTGTGTACCACTCTTCATGTGATTATAATAGGAGAATTTTTTTATGCACTTAGTGTACCATGTGTATATATTCAATATCAATAAAAGTATATAAAAATATTATCTTTATAATTGAGGACATATAAAATATATATATCACATCTGCGTCGTGTATATAAAATACATATCATATGTGGATCGTATCTTTGTTTTTATTTTTATTTTTTTGGTAGCATATTATGAAATGTTCGAGTCAACTTACGCACACCTCGATTAATCTCTATTCGCGATTCGTGAATTCCGCTGACCAACTATTATTTTTACAGTGTCAAAGATCAAACTGAAAATCAAATCTAATTCATTTTCAAAATTATTTCGATGATAATTTTATATTACTACATCAAGTTTTATATTCCTGGACCAAAAGGATGATTCATCTTATCATCTTTATTAATGTATACTATGATATACTAATTGCAGAATGTTTTTTCTCTTATAATATTATATGTATTGATGCAACCAAATAAATCAGCTGTTTCAGTTTGACTCAGACCGAGAAAAGAGGATGCTGGCAATAAGCCAAAAACAATCAGCCTTCCTCTCTCTTACTTTAATTTGAAACCACTATCCCCCAAAACATACATCCTGCCTTACTTTAATTTGAACTCAACCTTCAAATCCATTTCCTCCTTTTGAATGAGAACCAAGACCTCACCTTTCACGTGTTCCAATCATTAACAAGAATCTAAGGTATTTCTCTGTTTTGGACCAAATCCATGCCCTATTTACTCTCCCAAATCCGTTGAATTTTTTTCATGAATAACTCACGTTGTTTTACTCACCCATTTCCATGTTTGCAGGAACTTCGGACCGCTGATCTTTGCATTTCAACTTGAATTTCTCCAGGCTTATCTTTTGGGGTTTGAAATTGGTGATATGAAAAGGTATACCACTCCCCTTTTACTTTCTTTTCTATGTTAACTTTCCATAATTCTAGATCAACGCACGAATCTAACTCATTTTTTGCGATTGACTATATTTGTTCATTTTGTGGATCCCGTCCGCGCAACAAAATGTATTAACACGGATGCAACACGTCAGTCCGATTTGTGCGTCGCTGTAGAAGGACTCATAAACTATAGTTTGAAGCGGAGTTGCTTTAGGCAACTAACCACTCTCAATCAATTCTTTAAACACTTCAAATATTTTTTTAAAGACAAAATTACTGTTTATCCTAACATTAAACAAACTCCCATCATTCTTAATATATTTTTTTAATTAAATAATTATAAAAGTTGAAAAAATGAATTTTTTTATAAAAATAAACTCGACATTTTGAAAAACAAAAAAAAAATTATAAAATAGATTTTTTAAAAAAATATTATTTTTTTAAGTGGACGTTATTTAAAAAACAGTTGGTATAACTTATTTGAAAAATACATTTTCGTTATTTAAAAAAAATGACAATTATATTTATTAATGAGTGTCGTATGTTCAATAATTAACTACGGACACAACACGTAACACATCATCTTTACTTTTTTATTTTAATACAACACAGATGTTGGGTTAAGTGTTGTGACCCTTTCTAATTGGTTCGTGTTTATATTTGGTAAAAAAAAAAGATTCTGTATTATGTGGTTCTATTTCAGTCATTTATGTTAGGTCAATTTTTTTTTTTGCATCTCTGTAGTGATGTTCTCATGTTAATTATCAAAATGAGATGTGTTGTGTTTTAATTGGATTATTTTTGCATTTATATGTATTAGATATTCTTAATATACAAATTAAGATATACGTATAGTCATATAAATACGTTTCGAGTTCGGATACGAGCCAATACAAGTGTGACGTATCAGTGTATCACACCAAATATGTTAATTTTGTTTGCGGCATATAATGACTCAAATAAGAGTTGTAGTAACAAATTTAAAGTATATAAGAAGTCACTTGAGAAAAAGTTAATTTCCATATAAGAAGTAGCATTATTTTGTAACGATTTTTAATAAAATATCTCATTTTATATGTTGAAAGACTTTTTTTCAATAATAAGAGATTGCCTTTATTTTTATAAAAATAGCTTTTTATAACTTCTTTATAGAACAATATTTTCTAGCGTGATTTGCATTTTGCAGTACGTTTTTTCTCGTTTATTATTGATTGAGTATCATAATTTTTTTATTAATCAATGGGTGTCAAAATTAACAAAATCGTTTCAAACCACTCATCTTACCATTAGCTGGCTGTTTTAAAAAGTAAATGTACATTTATGCCCTTTCCAAATTATTAACATTCTTACCAACTTACACCAATTTAATTTTGAGTAAGAATTGTATTGTTTAACATATAATACTCATTAATAAATATAACTATTATTTTTATTTAAATAACAAATATGTTTTTTTAAATAAGTTATATCCAACTTTTTTTTTAAAATATGTTCATTTTTAAATAATAATGATTTAAAAAAAAATGTTTTACATATTGTTTTAAAAAAAGAGCAATGAAAAAAATGTCCATTTTTTTCAATTTTATAATGAAACAGTTTTTGTAATTATTTAATTGAAAAAATTATTGAGAATGCTTGGGTTTGTTTGATGTTAGGGTAAAGGGTAACTTTGTCTTTAAAAAAGTATTTGGAGTGTTTAAAGAATTGATGGAGTACGATTAGCTGTACCCTTGTTTTATACTAATTACATGATTTGGTTAATAAAATTAAGAAAAATTAATATAGAAACATCAATAAAAATTTAGAACAAATTTTAATTTAGGAGCTTGCAAGTGCTCCAGCATTTGCATTAAGGTGTCGGGAGCTTAGTCCTCCAATACATTATATGAAAATTAAATTAACACACTTTATGGTAGGGATAATATAAGAAAGCTTCCAAATTGAGGTGGCGGTAGATTAAAAATAAAAATAAAAATAAAAATAAAGATCATTCTTGTATATGGCGTTTATGTAAGACCCATGAATGGTAATTAGTGTTGTGAAAAGACACGAACATGTTCGATTAATAGAATACTAAAACAATACAAATGACAAAAAAAGAAAAAAATGAACCAAATATCTTTCATGATAACCCGCTAACACGACAAGATTCGATACGAAATTATAAGTTAATGGGTTTATCTTTCTTGTGTTTCGATCATTAACGGGTTAATATGGTAGATTTGTTAATACTAACGATTCGGGTTTGAGAATTTATCTATACCCGTTTCTATCCGTTAACACAAACGGGTACTATATGGTCACTCAACCTGTACCCAATAAAAATAACCATTAAAATCCATTTTTTTAAATCATTTAAGACCAACGGGTATTATATGGTCATCGAACCTGTACCAAATAAGAATAACCATTAAAATTCATTATTTTTAAATTAATCAAGACTAACAGGTACTATAGAGTTACCCAACCTATTACTCATTTAGGCCCAACTTGATTCGTTAATATTAGCGGATGTTAACAGTTTGGGTCATGTACTGTTTAATATTAACAGATCATGTTTGGGTATTATCTTTAGACCTGTTAAGACTAATGAGTCGTGTACGGGTTAAGGCTGTTTTGATATGAACCCGTTATCACACGATCCATACACGACTCGACATGATCCGTTGACTAGTTTAATTACTTCATCCGTAAAAGAAAGTGTACTGCACTAATAGTGTGGAAGTTACAAGTTACAACCAATGTGATATGGAAATACAACTGAAAAGAGTCATAAATGAAATCATCTAAAAACATTCGAATACGAACTAATCAAGGTTGCATTCAATGACTTTTGAAGAACCCTTTTCACTATATATGGGTTCAAACTCTAGAATTGAGGCATGAAATTTAAAAATAGTAATCTAATGATGACATAAATTCTGACATAGAAATATTAGATGATACTAAAACCACTATCATCTAAAAATTCTCTTGCTTTTGAGTTACTTCTTCACAATGGGTCCATGTAATGAGATCAAATCTGGAGACCCACTTTCAAAGTGGGTCATGATGATCCTTTCACTTGATTGGTTAAAACATTAAAAATAGTGTTATTTATTATTTTAATGTTTCAATCAATCAGGTGAGAGGGTTGCCATGACCCAATTTGAAAGTGAGTTTCCAAATTTGATCTCCTATTTACTTGTTGAAAAAACTTTTGGGGCACCCAACAAATCTAAGAAAAAACAAAAAAAAGGCATTAACAAAGTGAACATTGAGTTAGGTTTATTAGGTATTTTTACAGTTTAGTTTCTGGTAATCAATTTATTGACTATAAAACCAAGACAATAATTTTTTAAATACATAGGTCCCTCAAATACTCATTTACTTAATAGTCTTTTATTTTTAAAGGTTCGCATTAGCCTCCCTCCCCCCCCCCTATCGGCATCGGATCTTTGCTAGAGGAGGTGCGGGGAAAGGGGGGATGTTTTGTAAGGATTAAGAGAGAAAATATGGTAAATGAGTTTGTGTATGTCCTTAAATGTCTCAAAATTGTTTGAATGTGGCTTAATGTCTACAATTGTATGTGAGGACTAAATTGTACAAGTGGATGACTGTTAGAGCCGACTGTCATTATATGTGTTGTATGTAAAGTTTGAAAACAAAGGAGGACGAATACTTTTTAAAATACAAGTGAGGGATTGTTGAAATTTGTATATTTCAAAAAAGGTCATTGGATTCCTTTCAACGTGTATCTTTCCACCACACCCCACTTTTCCCAATTTTTGTTGAATAAAGATGGAACAACTTTCTCTCTATCACTATAGGCCTTCATCATTTTGTTAACCACTACTCCCCATTTTGCTATATATGATTTAAAAATACTCCTCCACGTAGGAAGCCTTTATATATGTAAAGGAATAATACTCCATTTAATTTGTTATTAAAAGATAGGGGTTACAATGATAGGAACATAAAATTTTCTTAGACAGTAAAAAGTGAGCACTTCATTGCTGAAAAACTAGGCAAAGGAAAAAAATAGCTCTCTCTCTCTCAAAATTCTCTCTCTCAAAATTCTTTCTGGAAATCTTTTCTTCGCAAAAATTTATATTCCCCCTAATTTCAACACTTTGATATTGAACAATTAATTCTGAAGGGGTCTTAATATGTCATATAACTACAGTGCATAGTTATAGGAGGCATAATTGATTATGGACAAGTTTTATACTTGGACGATGTGATTGTATATTACCTGCACATAGAGGGTAGGGTCAGGAAATATCTTAAAGAGTGACATAATCCGTGACTCCACCAAAGAATTGTCTACTACATATTTACAAGTAATTGAAGTAATATTGTTTATTTTTATTGTACAGTATATATTTAGACTTGATACCATGCGATTCATACTTGCAATAATCGCATGAGGTAACAACTTAATTTTGAGTGGTTGACTATTACAAAATATTATTTTGATTTCTCAATAAATCTCCCTGGTGTGATTTTTAATTACAATATATATATATATATATATATATATATATATATATATATATATATATATATTGTTACAACAATTTTAAAACGTTTTACGGCTCTAGCCTTTCTATGTAGGTAGTATACTGTCACATCGTCGCCAGGATAAAACAAACTCAGAATCAACTCTGTCTCATATAACTATGCACTGTAGTTATCTGGCATACTAACACATATTCAGAATTAATTGCTCATATTTCAGCGTTGAAGTTGTGGAAATGAATATATTTTTTTGTAAAGAAAATATTCCTAACAAATTTTTGGGAGCGAGTTAATTTTTTCGTTTGTCTATTTTTTCCAGCAATAAAGTGCTCCTATTTTCACTATCTAAGAAAATTCTCTGTTCTTGTCATCGCAACCCTCCTCAAATAACAAATGAGATGGAGTATTTGTTTTTAGGTATATAAAGGCTTTCAAAGTGGGGGAGTATTTTTAAACCATCGGATAGCAAAATGTGGGATGTTGGTTGACAAAATAATGAAGACTCGTAATGATAAAGATAGCGTTATTCCACCTCTGTTGCATAAAAAGTGAGAAATGTGGAATATGGTGGAAAGATATATACATTGAAAGGAATCTAATGACCCTTTTTGAAACACACAAATTCCAACAATCCCCCACTTGTATTTTAAAAAGTATTTGTACTCATTTGTTTTCAAACTTTACATATATCACATAAAATGACAACCGACTCTAACAATTCATAGAATTTCATGTTGGGGGAAACAAACATTTTTAGGAGAACTTGGATTATTTATTTGAGTTTAATTACCGACTTGTCGTCATAATTTATGAAAAATACAAGTTTTGAGCTTGTAACCTTAAAAATTATAGTTTAGCTCCATACTTCCTAAATATTATATTTTGAGAAGTGGAAAAATAAATTATAGTATTTAAGACAATTTGGAATCGATCTATAATTTTGTGAGAAATTATAATTTGAATAATAATGAACCCTTTCATGGAAATCTCTTCAATATAGCAATCCTATTTTTTAGTTATGAATGTGAAATGTTATTTCACATAAGATGTTATTGTTGAAAACTAAATTGTCTACCTTTTTAGACAATTCATTTAGAGCCACTTATGGTTAAGAAATCAAATGAAAATTTGATATTTGAAATCAAATAAATATTTGATATTTGAAAACAAATTAAAACATTTTATATGGAATCAAATTGAAATTTGATGTAAGGATTCGAAGGGTAAATGATAAACATTTACCTCTTTCATTATGTTTACTACAAAAGAAATCTGTTCAAATATTTTTTGAAGTGTTTATATGAAAATGTAATTGGTAGTTTTCAACGACACTAAAGTGATTGATAATGGAAGGAAAAAATCTGAAATTTTGGTATAAATTATGTTAGAATATCATCTCAGTTTTTTTTTTATGATATATACCCTGAAATTTCCTAAATTATGGCGTCCATATAGTATGATGAGATTATGAATCTTTGGATAATGATTTTTGAAAAAGGAATTGTATATCTTTTATTATGAATTTTACAAATATGATGCACAGTCCTGTAATTTTTGGGCATCTTGTAATTAAACGATTTTATCTTAAATATATATTTCCAAGATATCCAAAGCAAGCACTACTTAGGCGCTTTATATATTACTGGATAAATGAAAACCGCAAAATAGTTATATAGTCACCAAAGTTATTAGTTTGTTAAATCACCTCCCCCAAATTTACAAGATTTTTAGTGCCTGTGTTGGATTTCTGTAACAAACGAAACAATATAAGAAATTTAGTAGAAATCTGCACAAGTTTAAAATTTCAAATAGAAAGAAAAATACTGGAAAATACTTCATTACCACGGGTTGCAATTTAACTTTTTGACAAATTTAAATGAAGCCATATAAATGCAAAATGAGGGGAAAAATGAAATATAAACCTTGTTTTTAGGTTTTAAAGCCCCCAATCCAACCTCGAATTTCTATAGATTCCATTAAAACTTTCAAGCTAGCATACTACCCATTTTCAAATTGGCATACCACTCATTTTCTACCATCAATCAAACAAAAGGCAACTCAATCATCTTTCACACGAAAAACTTGTTCTTCTTTCATCCCCTGTTTAGCTTACATGACGCACTTATATTTCTCTTTAGAAACAAATCGAATTTCGAGTGCAAGTTGCAGAATGTTTATAGCCACATTTGTTGTAGATCATGTAAGTATTGCTGGACACTCACGAAACCATTTTTTATTATGTGTGCTTTTTTCCATTTTGTATAAAAATTAAGAACATCAATCCTACATCTCGATAATATGCCACATTCTTGTGATTAACGAAAATATCTTTCACCAAATAGAGTTTTCATCTTCTTATACTCTTTCCCACCGTTTGTGAAAAAAAAAACCCTATAAAAATATCGATGAAAAAAAGAGTCACTGTAAAAAAATGCAACATTCTTTCAAAAACCTCATTTGCACTCATTTATATTTCAAACTCAATTATAACTCGTAGTAAACAAATAAAAAACCAAATTTCATGGTATACAATATGTTAATGAAATAGATACAACAAAGATTATAAACAATGTTAAAGAAGAAAGTGAAAAATTAGTTCATCAACATAGTTCTTTCTTGATAAAGTATTAATGCAACCATTTTGGGTTTGGTCTTAAATTAACTTAATCAGGAATTAATTTAACTTAATGAGGAATTAAATTAACTTAATGAGGAATTAATTCATTAAAAGATGTTATATTTTGGGTTTGCTTTTAAGATGCTTAGAAAGTATGTTTTTGACAGAAAATACTGGAATGTAATTCCGTTGTGGTAATGTGTGGCTTATGCCTAGTTTTGGCCAATTGGAACATATTTTGGGCCTTTCTAGTTGGATCTAGTTTTGGGTATATGCTTAAATTTGTGGTCAGTGAGTTGGTATAACATATTAGGTTAACCATTTAACACAATAGACTTTAAGGAGAACCCTAGATGGTATAACATATTAGGTGAAACCCTGGCTTGAAGATGAATGTTTTGGGACTTAGAGAAAGGGGGAAAATGAGAGTTGATTGTTCAATCACTCCATGGTAAGTCATTTTTTGATTAAAAATATAGTTAGATTTGTGTTAAAATAATAGTAGGATGTTGGAATCCACTAATAATCTCACATAATCTGATTTGAAATCATATAATTGCTTAAATTCACAAATAGAGTTAATTACATGTTTAAGTCTAGTTTTGTAATGAAGAACTTTGTAACTTTGTTATCAATTCCTCATATTGAAGCATGAATTTGGGTAATCAAACCATATAGTCATTAGATAATATTACTATTGATGTTAATAACCATAAACCCTCAACTTATATTGATCAAAGAATGGAAATCAAAGGTTAATTTGTTGAATCTTGCTCTAATGATGAACTTAGGGTTTAAAAGAAAGTGACCTAGGGTTAATTTGTCGATAATGGATCCGCCTTGAATGTCTGCCCATTAAGAACCTTCAAATGTTTTGGACTAAAAGAAAGTGACCTAGCTCCAACTTCCGCTGATGTACATGCCTACGATAATACCCGTCGGGAGGTGATGGGATCCATAAAACTTGTAATAGGGGCTGGCTCTATAAACCCTGTCGTTGAATTCCAAGTTATTGATATCCCATCTTGTTTCAACTTGTTGCTCGAACGACCTTGGCTCCACAGTATCACAGAAATTGAAGTTCTCCGTCGACGGAGGAGTCATTACCATTTTGGGCGACGACGATAATACCGAGGGTGCAAGCACCAGCATTCCAATCCTTGAGATACAACACATGTCAAATAATATGCTCCTATCAGGATTCCGAGTTGAGCCACTCCTACTCTCGGTAGGGGACGATTTCAAAGAAAGGGTTTGTCTAGAATACGACCCTCATGGCAATGTCAATGTGATTTAAATTTTTAGAAACATGCACTTCATGCCCGGACTGGGGCTAGGACAAAGACAACAAGGGATAATTGAACCCATTGAACTAAAGAAATCCTTCCCTCCTTGTGGTTTGGGGTATCAACCATCAGAACAAGAGCTCAAAATGATCCGTCAATCTCGACCAAAGAGAAGATTAGACTGCATCCAGACTATCCCAGGTGACTCCTTGAATGGACGATTTATCAAAGAGGGTGAAGACTTTCCCTTTTGTGGCTTTCCGGAACCATTGTATGACCATACAGACAAGAAGATGAAACCCGGAATAGAGATCGTTTTCCAAGACAGCTACTCACTAGCCGAAAGTTACCAACATCATGTACAACCCCTCATCAAAGATACCGAAGAGAATGAGGAAAGTGACTCCGATGACTCGTTCAACCTACAACCACTGGGGCTGACACTCTGCATGGTTCATTGAAGCACTACATCACTTGATCCATCCCACCTGATTAAAGCTGCTGATACACCTATCCTCAACCGGCATGTTGCGCCGGTTCTACCTGTTAAAATATCACCCAACCCCAATGTTTACCCCATTTCTTCTTCTGTTGTCTATCCTTGCTCACATGTAATTGAGACCTCCTTTGACGAGGTTCTCAATACTATTTTTCCTATCAGTGAAATAAACGAAGATTTTGAATACGTTGTTGTGCCTTACATTAATTGTTTAGATTCTAATCAAACTTTTGATGATGCTGATTTTTTAAGTGAACAATTCTTAACTGATCTAAATAAGGTTAATAACAAACGACATAACTGCGTTCAAGTTAATGAAGAAGAGATTGTTATTATTAACCTAAGTTCTAGTAACCAAATGCGCGAGATTAGGATAGGGGCTACCTCGACGAGCATGAGCGTGCACAACTCGAAGAATTATTGTAGGAATTCGTGGATGTCTTCGAATGGTCCTATGATGATATGCCCGTCATTGATCCTGAAATTGCTCAACATGAGATCCCCACTCTTCCAGATTACAAGCCGGTTAAAGGAAAGCTGAGAAAGCTCCGCACCGAATGGTCGCTCAAAGTCAAAGAAGAGGTGGTCAAACAGTTGAATGAGGCCTTCATTCGTGTGATCTAATATGCCACATGGTTGGCCAATATAGTGACTGTGCCAAAATGAGGAGGGAATGTTCGGCTGTGCGTAGACTACCGGGACTTGAACAAAGCCTCTCCAAAGGATGATTACCCATTACCCAATATTGACATGATTGTGGAAAACACAGCCAGTCATGCTCTCAAGTTATTCGTTGACCGGTTTACTGGATACAACCAAATCAAAATGCACCCGGATCATCAAGAAAAAACCACATTCATCACCCCATAGGGAACCTTTTGCTACACTGTTATGCCATTTGGTCTCAAGAATGCTGGGGCTACCTACCAGAGGGCTGCCACGACCATCCTGCGCGATCTGATTCATAAAGAAGTCGAGGTCTATGTGGATGATATGAGTATCAAATCCAAAACTAGAGAAGGTCATGTTCCCGCTCTCCGAAAGTTCTTCGAACAACTGCTAGAGTATCAGATGAGACTCAATCCATAGAAATGTGTCTTCGGCATTAAAAGGGGAAACTCTTAGGATTCATAGTCAGTGAAAAAGGGATAAAAGTTGATCCTGTCAAGCTAAAAGCCATACTTGAGATGCCACCTCCCCGAACGGAGAAAGAAGTCCGAGGTTTCCTTGGGAAATTGTAATACATTAGCCGGTTCATCAGCCAACTCACCTCCATTTGTGAACCAATTTTCAAACTCCTCCGAAAAGATTCAACCAAAGTTTGGAACGAGGCCTGCCAATAAGCCTTCGACAGAATCAAATAATACCTGACTCAACCTCCGGTACTCATGCCACCACAGTCTGGTCTCCCCTTGCTCCTATACCTAAACATAACTGATACTGCAGTTGGGGATTTGTTAGCCCAATACCTTGAACTTTCTCGCAAAGAAAGAGCCATCTATTACGCCATTTGCAAATTGGTCGGGTACGAAGTTAACTACACTGCTTTGGAAAAATCATGCGTCGCGCTTGTTTGGGTCACCCAAAAGTTATGACATTACATGCTCGCCTTCCCTATTAAACTTGTATCCCGAATGGACCCCATCAAGTACTTGCTTGAGAAACCCACCTTATCCAGCCGAATGGCTCGATGGCTGATGCTCTTAGCCGAGTTTGATATCGTGTACGTCACACAGAAAGCTATGAAAGGAAGAGCCATCTCTGACTACCTTGCTGACTACCCCATGGAAAAAGCTGATGTCTGGGTCTCCGAATTCCCAGATGAAAACATCCTCTACGCTGCTCGAGATGAATCTCGATGGCAAATGTTCTTTGACAGTGCTACCAGCAAAAAGGGATATGGCATTGGGATACTTCTGATCACCCAGATGACTCCCACATTCCCGTTGCCATCAAGTTAGATTTCCCCTTCACCAATAACATGACTGAATATGAGGCGTGTACGGTAAGCCTCCAAGATGCTCTCAAGAAAGGTATTCAATGCCTAGATGTCTATGGGGATTCCGCCCTCCTCATCGGTCAATTGCTCAAAAAATGGAAAGTTAAGGACGAGAAACTCCAACCTTTCCATGACCACTTAAAAGAACTAGCCTCCCAATTCCAAGACATCACCTTCCACTACCTACCTCGAGCGAAGAATAACCTAGACGATGCCCTTGCTACCTTAGCCTCCATGGTCGACATGCCCGAAGGAATAACAATGGCTCCCTTCCTGGTCCGAAAGCGAGATAAACCAACCCACTGCTACCACATTGAGCTCATCACCACAGAAGATCCCGAGCTAGGCAACTGCTGGTATTATGATATCTGGCACCTCCTAAAGCATGGTAGGTATCCCAACCCTGCGAAGACTGGCCACCCAGTACATCATCTGTCATAAAGCACTGTTCAAGAGAAACTTCAATGGAACCTCTTTACACTACATCACAAGGGCTCACATTGAAGAGGTAATGCAGAGAATCCACAGCGAGAAATGCAGACCCCACATAAACGGTCACATGCTTGCCAAGAAGATCATCCGACAAGGCTACTACTGGACCACCATGAACCAGGATTGCACCGCTTATGTTCGAAGATGCCTCAAATGCCAACAGTTCTCCCACCTTCAACACCTGCCTCCGCGAGAATTATACAACATGACTTCTCCCTGGCCATTCTCCACCCGGGGCATCAACATTATAGGAAAGGTTACACCCAAGGCCTCTAACAGACATGAGTTCATCCTGGTTGCCATTGATTACTTCACCAAATGGGTCGAAGCTGAGTTATAGGCAGTTATGAATGCCAAGAAAGTGGCCAAATTTATCAAGAAAAACATCATCTGCCGATATGGGGTCCCGCACGAGCTAGTGTCAGATAACGGGTTGTATTTCAAAGCAGAAGTCACAGAAGTGGTCAACGAGTATGAGATCTAGAGACACAAATATTCTCCCTACCGACCTCAAACCAATGGTGCAGTCGAAGACGCCAACAAGAACCTCAAAGCCATCATCAGTAAGATGACCAAAAGCTGTCGAGATTGGGCCGACCGAATCCCATACTCCCTTTGGGGCTATCGAACCTCAATCCAAACCTCTATTGGGGCTACCCCTCACTCTCTAGTCTATGGCATGGAAGCAGTCCTACCTGTGGAGATAGAAATACCCTCGTTACGCGTCATGCTTGAAAGCAAGGTCAGTGAAGAAGACTGGCACCAAAGCCATCTTTACGAGCTGACCCTCCTAGATGAAAGGAGATTGAAAACTCTATATCACATACAAAGGTACCATCGCTGAATAGCGCATTCATTCAATAAGAGAGTCAAGGGCCGCGGCGTCCGAGAAGGGGATTTAGCCCTCAAAGAAATAGTAGAGCCCATCTGGGACCCCAGAGGGAAATTCAAGCCTAATTGGAGCGGCCCATACATTGTCAAGAAGATCTGGTCCGGCGGTGCCTCCATGCTCACCGACTTAGATGGAGAAGAGATGGCTCGTCCAGTCAACCTGAACCATCTCAAGAAATTTTATCCATAGTCCGAAATCTTGGCGCGCTACAACTCTTCTCATCTCCCTTCTATTATAAAAAAAAATCTCTTTATTTCCCTCTATCCAGAACTACGTGGGCCTGATCCTCTGCAAAAATCATTCTCATAGAAATTAATTTTTTTCAAAAACCCCAGAGGTACGTAGGCAGCTCATACGTCTTACATGAGCACGACCCCTTTTTAAAAAAAAACTATTCTTCTCTTACCTCCAAGAATGATAGTTCACTTTAACATATACTTGAACAAAAGGATTATGCATGCCTTAGCAATCAGAATAGATAAGTCAAAATACAAAATTCGTCAAAAGGCACAGCTAGATGATCAAAAACTTATTTATTTCAATAATAAGAAATTATAGTGAAATTACATAAGAAAAGGAACGAATGACTCCCTTCCCCCTACCTTCCTAAAAAGCCAAATAAATCCCCAAATTTATTCCCCATTACAAAACAAACTCTCCAAGAGTCCTACCCACAACTACCAGAGGATCCCGCTTCATTATCATCATCTACATCCTGGGGCCCCCAAGCTTCCCCTGCCTGAATGGAGTGTCACAGACGCTCCAAGAACCGATAGGCTTGAACTAGCCTCGGAAAAACAACAACACCTCCATCCATGGTATGAGATAAGGCAAGCCACCTTTTTCCAGTCTCAACTGCCAACATCTTGCTGACTATTCTACTCAAAAACCACTTAATATAATCCCTAGGGATGTGCCAAACTCTCCCAGCAGACTGAGAGGGACGGGATGACGGACGTCGAATCTCCCACAAAGAGCCAAGATGCAGGCGCAGACGCTCTGTCAAATATTCTACCGAAAAGAAGTCTAGTGTCCGAGGTGGCACGATCTGCTCCCAACCAAATTGGAGCAGAAGCTGCCAAGGGAAATAAAAAGAGGTATGTCTGAGACCAACCAGCCGAACATACGGGTATTCTCCCAGTTCCAGAATAGGCAGCGACTGTCCCCACTAAGGTACTGACCAGTACTGATTGAGAGCCCCATGCTCCACGAACCAGTTCTCCCAGCTCTCAATATCCATGCAAACACTGATAAAATGGTGCGAAAAGAAATTCGGTACAACCGACAAAGGGTAGTCCGGAGGAGTCACCAGGCGGAATCTTTTAGACAATCACATGAACAGCATCACAGGGCTACCCCTCAAAAAGTTAGAACGACCTTCTCGCCAGGCATCTAAGCCATTCAAAGTCTCTGCCAGTATCACTGCCACAGGATTGCGACGGTAGGACATCCATGAAGTAATAGCTGCAAGTTGTGGATCCACCAGCAGCTCCCCGGTAACCAGCAATAATTTCAAAACCAAGCCTAGAACGACAGCTCCAGCATATCCAACATCACCCACCTCCTGCAAATGCAGGGATCGCAACACCGTTGAAAGAGAAATCATACCTCCAGCGACCAGTGATCTACCCGCTGAGGACGAAATACAAAGAAGCCCAACCAACAACTCCCGGGGAGAAGGGGAAAACTCAGGCAGAGCCGCAGCAACGCCGGGATTTATCCCTAAAATGGCAGAAAATTCCTCATAAGTTGGACAGACTTCTTCCAAGCCAAAGCGGAATACATGGTCTTCAGGGTACCAGAATTGTACCGCCGCCATCAGCATGTTCCACTCTATGGGCCGATTACGCCATAAAGAAACTCGACGCAGGTTAAAAGCATCGTAGTCGACGTTGTAGGAGCATATTGCCTCCAAAGTCTCGAGGTGGTTGGAAAACTCAACACTACCAGGGAGAGCCATCTCACAGAATATGAAAGTTAAGATGTGAATGTGTGAGGAAAACATTCCACTCTTACCCCCTTTTATACTTAAAAACCCCCACAAAAGACATAACCTCTGCAGAAATCGGAAGAAATCCTGCCCCACAAGGTACCAAAGGCTGAAGAGGGTACTAATCAAAGCTTTGAATCGGTGGGACTGGACTGACCTGCCGGGCAGGACAAGGTGCTTGCCTATTGGCAACCCCCTACTTTTGGAAATTTCCCTTTTTCCTCTTTTATCAAAATTCAGAAAACTCAAAATAAATAGATATTCTCAACAGAATTTTAAAAATCCCCTTTTCAAATTTATATCAATTCTCATTTTGAATAAATATTTCTTTCAAAATCCCAAAAATATTTCTCTTTATGGTCTCAGCTAGGGGTGTTCAAAAAACCGACTGGACCGACGGACCGAACCGAACCGAGCCGAACCGACCCTTTTTTTTGGTCTTTTTTCTTAATCGGTCCGGTCTCGGTTTATTTTTTTGGTGGATCGACCTAGTCGGTCCGGTCCACGGTTTACAGTTTCAAAAACCCTGTTAGGACCGACCCGGACCGACTGTATATAAAATAATATATTTTTACATATATATGTATATATATAAGATAAATAAATAGTAAAAATATATATTTCAATATTTGATTAGTTTAAATTATAGTTTAATCAAATAGTAGGTTTGTTTTAATCGCAAATTTTGATATTTTTTAGTTTTTAATGTTTGAAAAAAATAGACTCGGGTATATTTGTACTATTATAAATGATGTAATTCATTAATGTGAGGACCGACGGGTTAGACCGGACCGACCCTATAAAAAACCGAACCGACTAGGGTCGGTTAACCGACATTATCGGTCCGGTCTCGGTCCATTTTTTTAGAGGACCGACCAAGTCGGTCCGGTCCAAAAAAAACCTTAAAACCGAACCGGACCGGACCGCGAACACCCCTAGTCTCAGCAGCAAAGTAAAAAGAGCATGTGCATGTATTCATTCATCACTAACAGAAGATAATAAAAAAACTTCATTGTATTGCATAGATAGGTTTTTGTGTTACATCAAATTTTCAGGAAAATAAAGAAAATCAAAAAACAATGGGACACATCCCGAACCCACATTCTCCCTCTCTCTCTTTCACCTAGTCTTCACCTCTCTCTCCTATGAGCTTCCACCCCTGCGACGCGCTCTCTTTCCCTTGCGGCGAGATGACGCACCATTGCTACCTGAACCAGACTTATCCCCAGTTGAGGCAAACGACACCAAGCAAGAAGGAACATGATATGCGTCCCGAATATGGGCGGTCACCGAAGATATCAAGTCCCTAATATCCCTCAGCCAAGTGGTGGACACCCGGACGTGTTGCAAGAAAAGGAAAAATCAGTATCAAACAGAAAAGATCAAAAGAAACCAAAAGGACGGAAAAGAAAAGAACAGAAAAGATATACCTCGGGATGAAGAACCTTCTCTGTCAAGCCCAACTCCTCCGGGTCCATCGCATGACGACGATGCAGCATAGGCACCATCCCTCCATCAGCCCAATGGATATTGTATGAAGGGGTATGGAACTGCACAAAGAGGACCTCCGAAACTGCCGTCATCGCATATGTCGACGAATCGCCACCGCTGTTGGAGGATCCTACTGGCCGACTCGAACCTGCAGGAGGGAAGGGCAGTGCATCATATATGCTGGGCGCCTTCATCTAGATCGCCATGAAGTCCATATAATCATACGGCACAACTGAATGCGTGTACATCAGGTATGACTCACCAATTATCGCCGTGATCCTCGCATCATCTAGCAGCAGCCGCTCCCGCCTCATAGACATAGGGGGAATCGCAGGTGGCACTACCACCTCTCCCTCAGCAATCTGTCGGTCCACCCTCTCCCCAATATACCAAGTATGGCCAAACTCATGCGCCAGCAAACGCCTCATCTACGCATTTACCCCAGTGAACCCCGTGTCCTGAACAACCTTCCCCCAAGGGTAAAAGGTCACCTAAAAAAAATCTCCAACGGGTACAAGTCAATGTAGAATCACAGTACACAAAGGCTAAGAATGAAGAAGAAAGATGTCTTACCCTGCCACTGGTCAGGCCATTCAAGACCAGACGCACCGCTTCTAGAGAGAGAGACCTCCTCGACTCCCAAATTACCTTGCGCCATCGATGTAACCGAGAAAAATCCCCAACAGTCTCGTCCTTCAAAGTAATCAGCTGGGTATTACACCCGACGACCTCATAGAACCACGTTTGCCAAAGACAAAAATTTCGCAACAAACAAGAGATGCATAAGGAAAATGCGAATGCTGAAAGAAAAATGCGCAAATTAAAGAATACCTCAAGAAGATACATGCCTCCAGTGAAAGACTGTCGGCAGAACCGGCTGAATGCATCCAAGGAAAAATAAACGGTCGCCAAAGTCAGGCTCTCCCAATCATAGAGGGATGTTCGAAAACACCCTTAGATATGGTAAAAACCATAAGTGGACAACGTCGTCGCTCGACGCCACCAGAAATCCCCCCAACACCAGAAAAATGAACAACCTAGCCATCTATCTCACTTGCAACTCGTCTTCCACATCGATCACTCGGCCCAATAAAACATCTTTTAGCAGCGACAGACGGATGGAATCCCCAGACACTATCCTCCCCACATCACCAAGCGCCACGCGCACCGCCTTCGGCCTCACCCGCAAAGAGAGATCCACCTCTATCTTCTCCCCATCGTAATCCAGCCCCAGTAGCTGATGCACATCTATGAGAGTCATAGTCATCTCCCCAAAGCCAAAATGAAAGGTGTGGGTAGTGTCCCACCACCTCTCCCCCAGAGCGCATAAAATCGTTGTCGAACGAGGCGTCTCATCTAGCACAGACGCCAACCTCCCAAAGCTTGCTGAGGATACTACCCAACGCACCACAGGTGGAAGATGCTCCCAGACATCCTTAAGCCCCATTGTCCCGCAGGCACGCATATTCGACAGAGAAACATCAGACTGGCAAAAGAAGAAATCCTTGTCTAAATCCAAGAAAAAAGTGAAAATCACAAAAAAGGAATGCCAAAAGTCATTTTACTTACATAACTGCCAGGGTTCACCACCCTCGAAGAGCGATGACGCGACGGCTCCCGCAGCAAGGTCCGCTCATCTGCAACCAACTCGAATGCGTCAAAAGAGTTCTCGCTCCCCAAAGCAAGAGGCGCCCTGACCCTCCACTCCATGATTGCCCAGTCATCAATAGCCACCCATTCCCGGTGTACTGCAGCGCTCACAAAAGTGGCTATTTTTTAGAGATCGAAATTCTAGAACGATTCGCCGAAGAAAATCGCAGAAAGAAAGAAGGCAAAAAGTTGTGAAAAATGAGGGGAACTCGCCCCCTTTATATAGGATGCCAATGATCATGCCGATCAACAATCCACCCCCACCTACTGATCGGCACTTACCTTTTACCTTCTCGAGTCAGCCCACAAGTCCGTGCCACTGTCAAATGACACCCTCCACACTATGCCGACCGGCACCCCCTTAAATTTTTGTACAAAAATTCCCCCAAAACCTGAAAAATCCTCAAAAATTTCCTAAAAATGCCAGAAAGATTTTAGAGCATTTTTAACCAAGAAAACTTCGCACTTCCTCAAACCGAGCCCCTATTTTCGCAACGAAACTCTGAAAAGCCAAGCGAATCTCTCCCCAGTGATGTCCCCAGAGGACCTCCAAAATATCCAAAACTGCAGGATCATATCCTATTTCCCAAAGGTCTTAAATCTTTCCAAGAAATACGTCCAAACCCTGGACCACCTAATCACTTCCCCAGCATCAGATTGGTTGTTCCCCAGGTAAAGTCACCAAAAGACATAAGGATTTCCCCAGCAATCGACTCCCCATCTCAAATCAAAATCATGTGGAAATTTCCCCGGCGAAATTCCAGAGAATCATTCTCCCCATCAATGTCTCCAAAGGACGCTCTAAATTTTCCCCAGCTCATTCCCTATTCCCCAGCGGAACCCCCAAAATCCAATCTTTATCCCCAGCAAAATCCCTGATTTTCTCAAAGGAAATGTACACCTCTTCTAGGTCAGAATTGACCTCGATCTTGGATCGTCACCTTAGTTAGGTCAGAATTGACCTTGGTCCTCGGTCGTCACCTCTCTTAGGTCAGAATTGACCTCAGTCTTGGATCGTCACCTTAGTTAGGTCAGAATTGACCTCGGTCCTCGGTCGTCACCTCTTTTAGGTCAAAATTGACCTCGGTCTTGGATCGTCACCTTAGTTAGGTCAGAATTGACCTCGGTCCTCAGTCGTCACCTCTTTTAGGTCAGAGTTGACCTCGGTCTTGGATCGTCACCTTAGTTAGGTCAACATTGACCTCGGTCCTTGGTCGTAACCTCTATTAGGTCAGAATTGACCTCGATCTTGGATCGTCACCTTAAGCCCGCAGAATTAGCTTCGACCCGCAGAATTGGTCATTTCGTCCTTAAGCCCGTAGAATTGGCTTCGACCCGTAGAATTGTTCATCTCAACTAAAGACCGCAGAATTGGCTTCGACCCGCATTGAGGAGGCAAAGGATAAAATCTTCCATAAAGGGATTCTAACAAGCCAAGCGTTTGACATCAATATTACCCCATTGAGTCTGTATGTTGATGGGTCATCTTTTGCAATCGGATGTGGAGCTGAAATCATTCTCAATACTACAGACGAGCTAATTATAAAGTATGCTCTACGATTCTAATTTCAAGCCTCCAATAATGAGACAAAATATGAAGCTTTGATTATTGGCTTAAATCTAGCTAAATCACTGAAAGCCAAGCAAGTTGTGGTGTACAGTGATTCGTAGTTAGTTGTAAATCTGGTGTTGAGCCTATATGCAGCAAAAGGAGAACTGATGACCAGATATTTGGCCAAAACATTGGAGGTAATTGCCACTTTGCTATCTGTTCAGATGGTTAGAATTCCAAGATTGGAGAATGCCCGAGTAGATGCACTTGCTCTATTAGCTTTAACAACCAGAACGGAGATACGAAGAACTATTCCTATTGAGGTACTTGCTAATATAAGCATTGATGAAGATCTGATGGTCAACTTTATTGCAGTTCATATGGGGCCATCTTGGATGGACTCCATAAGAGCATATATTGAAGATGGGATTCTTCCATTCCATCTACTTGAAGCTAAAAGGTTAAAATACAAAGCTGCAAGATACGTGCTAGATGGTGGTGTGTTATATAGAAGAGGATTAACTGCCGGTCTAAAACGATGTGTGCACCCAGCTAAAGTAAAGGATCTGATTAAAGAAGTCCACGAAGGGTCTTGTGGAGCCCATGCAGCAGGAAGAACGTTATTGCAAAGAATTCATACACAGGGGTACTATTGGCCAACAATGCGATCAGATTGTGCAGATTTTGCCAAGAAGTGTGATAAGTGCTAGAGATTTTCTAATGTAAGTAAGGCTCCACAAGCTCTCCTAACACCGATCAGGTCACCATGGACCTTTGCTATGTGGGGAATTGACCTGGTCGGGACTCTGCTGACCACCCGAGGAAGGTTCAAATACTTAGTTATAGTTGTTGATTATTTTACTAAATGGTTGGGAGCTGAACCGTTGATAGATGTCCTATGAAAAAGTTTATCAGTTTATTTGGAAGAGTATTATATGTAGGTATGGCTTACCCTATGCCTTTATAATGGATCATGGCACATAGTTTGATAACGATGAATTCGCTGCTTATTGCGCCCAGTCCAATGTCCAAAAAATCCACTTTGCTCCTGATCATCCTCAAAGCAACAACCAAACATAGGTAACCAATAGAACTTTGCTGAATGGGCTGAAGAAAAGTTAGAAAAAACAAAAGGAAATTGGATCAATGAACTGCATTCAGTACTGTGGGCCTACCGAACAACTTCCAGAACATCTACTGGATAAAATCCCTACATATTGGCATTTGATACTGAAGCTGTAATTCCTGTTGAGATAGGTTTACCTACGCTTAGAGTTCTTAACTTCAATACCCCAATCAGTTATTTGATGAGAAGGCTGGATTTAGACAAGATGGAAGAAGTCTGTGAAGATGCAACTGCAGCCTATCAACAAAGGATTGCACGTTTCTACAATAAGAGGGTCATGCCGAGCAACTTAGAAGAAGGTGATTATGTTTTGAAAAAAGTAATTAAGAATAGCAATAAGATAGAAGCCAATTGGCATGGGCCTTATGGTATTACTCCAGTTATCCGACCAGGCACATATAAGATTGAGACTTTGGAAGGGGAATAATTCAAGAACCCATGGAATGCAGAACACATGAAGAAGTACTATCAGTAAATATAGTTATTTTGTACGCAGTTTACTTTAATATTAATGAGAACATGACTTTCTAAATTTTTTATTTTATTGTTTTCTTTTTTTGGAGTACTAGTGCTATGAACTTATAAAACCACCAACAAAGTTGGTCTGTATCAATGAAGGGCACCAACAAATTTGGTCAGTAACAACAAAGGCCACCAATAAAGTTAGTCGGCATCAAGAAAACCACTGACAAAGTTGGTCAGCATCAAGAAAGCCACCAATAAAGTTGGTCGACATCAAGAAAATCACCAACAAAGTTGGTCGGCATCAGCAAAGGCCACCAACAAAGTTGGTTGGTATCAACAAAAGCCACCAACAAAGTTGGTCGGTATTAACCAAGACTACCAGCAAAGTTGGTTGTCAAACATCTAAAACCATGTAAGGTAAAATTATAAGTCCCAAATGCTTGGTTAATTAAGACCCACATGAATAGTTTTCATCTAAACAGGGCTAAAAGATGGACAAATGTTATACTCACGCCTGGGAACTAAGGTAACTAATTCAATTACCATAAAATTCAGGTACATTAATAGAACCATGGTGAAACATTGGAAATTGGTAGAAAACTTAGGATAATCCTAGGAATATCAATTGAACCGATGAAAAACTAGAGATTAACTAAAAAAGTTGATCCATTCATAGTCACAGACTAACAAAACATTCAGAGATTGACTAAAAGTTGATCCATGCATAAAATAACTTTTTCATTAAATGAAATTAAATGACTACATATTGTTGCTTAAACATGGAAAAATAAAATACAAAAGTTTATTCTACAGGACACTTTCCTTCAACCTTAGAGACAGGATCCATGCCAGCTAGAGGATCATCTAAAGTAAAAGGAGAGTTGATGAAGTTAAGGTCCTGAAGCATCCTGGTATTGCTGCTACTAGGATGGTCAAGCAAATGAGGAGGACAGAAGATCTCTAGTTCATCATGCAGTTCATAATCCCCAAAGTACTTGAAAATCAAGCAACGGGGAATACGGTGAACAGGTACCCAATTAACATCCAACTTAAAGGGGGGATTGTCAAGCTGCAGCAATATCGGATCATACCAATCCCATAGAGAGTCGTTACCATCCACCTTCATCATAATTAAAGAATTTATCCAACCCCATTTGTAGGATCCATTCTAGGTATGTTAAAGTCTATCGTTATAATGTCCCAAAGCTTCATTATACCCACCCATCCAAAATTATTTGGGCTATTTATGGAATTAAAAAGTTAATCTATCAACTCGTGACTACAGCTTCTTTAGTACCCCATTCTTAACCTCCAATTGGGCAGATTGAGTAGATAATTTTTAGATAAAGTCTGCAGCTTTTGAGACATTTCAAAAATAGCTCAGTCCTTTACTTTTAACTGTGCAACTTGGTTGGCAAGGGCCAATTGGGTCCTAATTTCCTCTGTGGTTTATCGGCCAACCCTATTTCTAGCTCGGGAAGAAGAGGCAGATTTAAAAATCTTCAGGGCCTCCAATTCATCCCTGAATGTGTCATTCTTAGCTTATAAAAGGAATAACCTTCATCTGTAATAGCATCAACAGTTCCAGAGGAATAATTCAGAAGACTCACTTCATTCCTCAAATTATTATTCTCCTCTTCCAGGAGTTTGGCAACAGTCCTAGTTTCTTCAACTTCAAGTAAATCTTCATTATTATTATAAACAGAGACAAATTTATCAATGCCCCGACCTACACTTAAGTTTTGATATTTATGCCCATAGCTCTAGTGCAACAGCGCATTGGATTCATTATACTGTTCTTGAAGTTCTTCTATCATTTCATAATAGGCAACATTGTTTTCTACCGCCCGATCAAGTAATTACTTCAAATATTTGTAGGATTTTTTAACCTGCTCCGTGGAATCAGCACCGAGCAACTGAGTGATTTCTTCTTCGGACAAGTTCATATGACGACCTTTGAAAAAAGAATTGCATTTCCTCACTAGCTTGGTATCATGAGAAGACATTTGTTCCATCTTAGCAATAAACTAGCAAGGAGAAAATAACCACTAATCAAGAGCAAAGATGGAGAACAAGTATAATCAACTGGAGACAAATAATGAACGACAAAAGGTTCTTTTATTGATAACAAGGAGTTCAAGTATAATCAAAATCAAGGTAAAAGAGACAACAAAAGTAAAAGGGAAAAATGCCGAACAACTTTACACCTTCTCCCTATCACTTTCAACCTTATTGTTATGCTCAGAAGAAGGGGCTACAGGCTGAAGTTGCTCATCTGGAGGAATAGAAGACTCATGGACCTCGGGCTTTTTAACAGTAGACTCAACCATAAATGAAGACTCTTCAGCAGCTTCATCTTCAACCTCATCCTCTATGACCGGAGGAGGACCATGAATATACCTCTAAAAAATTTTAGAATCTCTATTTGTGTTCAACTCTTGAAGGGAAGCAACCCAACCATCTCTGAAACATTTTTTCTTCACATACTCAATCTGAGCAGAAGGAGCAGAAATAGCTTTGTTCCAGCCCTTATTCCAACCAGCACTGAAGGAGGCCTTCGCAACAGATTTTCTTTTAGCTTTGGCAAAGGATACAAGCTCTTCAACAGCCTTTTCCCTGCGCTTAGCTTCCTCTTCCCTGTGCTCAGCTTCCTCTTTCTGGAGCCCAGCTTCCTTGGCCCTGTGCTTAGCTTCAAGGTCATTTGTATCAGATATTTGACGGGCATTTCCAGCTGTCTTCAGTTTATCTGCCCAAGTGCTCTTCTCAGTCTCCAAAGCCTGATAGATTCAAACAAAGTCTTCTTCAAACCAGATAAAGCTTCCTCCACCTCATTTAAAGAAGAAAAAGCCTTAATTGCATGATTCTTCTACCGCATATTATTAAAGTGTACCAATAACTATAAAAGATGAAGACCAAAGTGAGGATATGAGGAATATAAATGACAACCAAACCAAGATAATGAAAGTTACTTATTGATGCAAGGTTTTGAGCAGCCAATTTAGAGACCCTTGTTCTAGGGAGCTTGGCATCCAACCCCCTATGGTCTAGAAGAGTACCAGACTTGATCAACATCGTAGCCAAACCAGGAGTAATAGCTGTTGGAGGAATAACATCATAGGAGGGTAAATCAACCAAGGACAGTTGATCGATCACTTGGTCGATTTTCTTTTCTACAAGCCCTCTCTTAAGTCTCCTAAGAGGAACTTCAACCTCTTTGGGAACTACATCCTTAGGAGCCAGGTCTTTGGAGCCCGGATCTTTAGGGATTGGACCCTTTGGGGCTGGGGGCTTCATAACATCCCCTGTTTTATTCTTGGCTCCTTCAGCAGATGATTGGGAGCCAGAAGCACTACCGCTATAAAGGTCAGAAAACTTCCTCTTCTTTATGATTTCAGACAGAGGAGTATCAGAATCAACAACAACCTCTTGTTCGAGATCAATTACCAGAGCAGGAGAGAGGAGTATCAGAATCAACAACAACCTCTTGTTCGAGATCAATTACCAGAGCAGGAGAGGCAACATGTTTGGAAATAAAAAAATAGTGTTTTTGTACTGGAGCAGATAGGAGGCAGACCTAATGTGCTCTTCAGTAACTACCTTATGAAGACCCCATATAAACTTCAACTCTTTCAAATTTACTTCACTCTCTTTGGGGCACTTTCTTTTTTGCTCAACTGTAAATAAATTTATAAAATAGTATTCAGTATATGATATTTTATCAAACATAAACAGGGAAAATTTACTAAAACATAAGACAACCTATTCCATTACCAAAGAGCGGACATCTAGGTCCTTAGTATTTGGCACCTCCAACTAAAAGGGCATGTTGCCAATTTTTTTCAACTACCCCATGATCAGAATAATCCCTATTAGAATTAGGGAGATTAACTACCAAAGCTTTACTAACAACCTTAGTTTTCAAATAAAATGTGGTATCACTAGTTACCCACTTATAACAAAACATGATTTCTAAAATCCCTATATGGGTTCCATAAATTTGATTTAATCTATAAACTCCATTTACAACGCTCCATGTATTGGGAGCCACTCTTACAACTACAATGTCAAAATATTGATAAAACTCCAAACACAGGGGATTGGGAGGAATTGTGAAACCACATTTAGCAATAAAGATAGAGGGAAACCAATGACCCTCAGCAAGAGAGACAAAATTAGAAGGAAAAGTGGTATTTTCTAATATAACCCAAGATGGAATATTAAAATCAGTTCTAAACTTATCAAGTGACTCGATAGAGTAAACCATGATGAAGGAAACAAAGAAGAAGAGAAGAAAGATTCTTACAAAGATTTAAGGATTCAACAAGAACTGAAGACAGAAAAGAAAACAATCGTATGAAAGCAAAGAAACCAATGGCAAAATCAGAAGAAAGAGGTAAAAGAAAATCGAAGTTTTACCGCCGTTTTTATAAGACGCATCGGAAACTGGGAAAAGTAATGATCAAAGAGAACGACGTTTGGGTTTACGACAAATAATAAAGGAAAAGACGAAGATACCCCGTAAAAGTTCGCTGAAATTTGACATCTATTTACAAAATTGCCATTCGCGCCCAAAATCATCAAACGAGTAGATTAAATTCACAAGTATGGAAGGTCTCCAGCTAAACCAAAGAGCCAGAGCTACTGTTGGAGTATAATATTTCACTCTTTCGCATCAACTCCAAGTATAAAACATTGGGGGATTCTATTGATACCAAAATCTGCCACCCTACGTAGGCCATTCACAAACCAGCATGTGTCATCTAATGTGGCACTAGTCCAAGTCAGTGCAACCAACAATGAAGCCCGACGAACAAGGAAGCCTGACCAACAGGGAAGCCCGACCAACTACCTGTATTGATAACAAAGCGACAGTAGTCTTACAGCCTGCATTGCTAATGAAGCGACAACCTTCATACATTTTATTTTCATTATGTATTGATGTAAATGCCTAACAAATAAAGGCATTCCATCCATTCACACTAAAGAGATCAGGATCCTTCTTGGACTATAAATAATTTGTATCACCCTCATTGCAAGGGATCGAAAAATAAATCAAGGCAGTCAATACATAATAGTGGACATAGGTATTTCTTTAAGCCGAACCACTCTAAAAATCTCGTGTCTTTTTTTTTTTAATTTATCTGTGATCAATTAATTAGGTATACTCTAGTTTTTTGCATCAACAATAATAATAGGTTCCACTTTCGATGAGCATGAGCGGTCTCAATTTGAAGGGCTTTCAAAAGAATTCATGGATGTCTTCACATGGTCCTACAATGACATGCCTAGCATGGATATGGAGATCGTATAGCATAAAATTCTTACCTTTCTAGAAAGTAATTCTATCAAACAAAAATTGATAAAGCTTCGGACAGAATGGTTCCTCAAGGTTAAAGATGAAGTGGTCAAATAATTTATGGTAGCTTTCATCCGGCTGGTCGAATATCCTACATGGCTCTTGAACATTTTCCTTACGTCAAAATTGGGAGGAAATGTTCTGCATGTGCGTTGACTATTGGGATCTGAAAAAAGCATCCCTAAAGGATGCTTAACCTCTGCCCAACATCAATAGGATTAAATATAATACAGTCAGTTATGTCCTTAAGTTATTTTTTGATGATTTTATCGTGTACAACTAGATTAAGATGCATCCCGACTACCTTTATCACCCCATGAAGAACCTTTTACTACACTGCCAGACCTTTCGATCAAAAAAATATTGGAGCTACCTACCAAAAAGAAGCTACAACCATTTTACACGATCTTATCCACAAAGAGTTTGAAGTTTATGTTGACGACATGATCATCAAGTCTAAAACTCAAGAAGGTCATATCCCTGCCTTGAGGAAATTTTTTAAATAACTACGGTAGCATCATATGCATCTTAATTTGCAAAAATGTGTCTTCATGTCACGAAGGGAAAACTCCTTGGCTTTATGGTCAGTAGGAAGGGGATCAAAGCAGACCGTTCCAAACTTAGAGTAATTTTAAAAATACCACCACCTCGGATGAAGAAAGAAAGTTGTGGCTTCCTAGGCAAACTTAAATACATCAGTTGATTCATTAGTCAACTAAACTCCATTGCGAGCCTATCTACAAACTTCATAGGAAGGATTCAACTAGAGTCTGTAATGAGGCATGTCAAGAAGAATTTGACCAGATCAAGCAGTACCTTACTTGGTCTCTGGTTCTTATGACTCCATAGCACGGTCTCCCCCTCCTTTTATACTTCATTATCACAGACACCTTGATACGGGCTATGCTTGCCAAATGCATTAAAATGTCACGCAAATAAAGAGACATATACTATGCTAGTCGAAAGTAGCAGGGTATGATGTGAACTACACTGCATTTGAGAAGGTTTGTGTTGTTTTAGTTTAAGTAATGCAAAAGCTCCAGTATTACATGCCTGTGTTCCCTATAAATTTGGTGTGCTAAATGGATACCATAGAATACCTGTTGGAAAAGCCATCCATATCCAGTTGCATGGTTCATTGGTTGATGTTACTAGCTGTATTCGGCATCACACATGTTACTCAAAAGGCCTTGAAAATAAGGGCCATCTCTGACTATCTTGCTAATAACCCCATGGGGGAGCTAAGGTTTGGAATTATGATTTCCTGGATAAAAACATTCTTTACGCCTCTCATGATGAGTTGAATTGACATATGTTTTTCCATAGGGCTGCTAACAAGAAGGGATATGGTATTGGAATACTTCTAATCACTCTCGCTGATTCTCACACTCCCATCACCATCAAGTTAGACTTCCCTTGCACTAATAACATGACAGAGTATGATGCATGTATTGTAAGTCTCAAGATTTCCCTCAAGAAAGGAATCAAATGTGCCGATGTCTATGGAAATTCAGCACTTGTCATAGGGAAGATCCTCATAAAGTGGAAGGTCTTCATAAATTTCTACCCTTTCATGCTCACCTTGAAGAGATTGCCTCCTAATTAGAGAGTATCACCTTCAACAACAGTCCCCACTCAAGAAACATCCTATTCGATCCCTTAGCAACCTTATCCTGTATGGTTAACACATCTGAGGGAATGATCATGTCTCCCTTTCTAGTCCAAAAGTAGTCTGCACCCAATCACTGCTATCATATAGAGCTCATAGAGGATGAAAAACCAGATATAAATTGACCATGGTACTATGAAATTTGGTGTTTCCTAAAGCGTTGTTAATATCCTCAAAAGCCTAATAAGAAAGATCGTATAACCCTTCATAGTCCTGCTGCTCAATCCATCATGTACGATAAAGCAATATTTAAGAGAAATTTTATCGAAACCAATCTGCAATGCATAGGCGAGTTGGGGTTGAGTACGTGATGTAGAAAATTTGTAGTGGGGAATGTGGACATCACATGAACGGTCATATGCTTACTAAGAGAATCATCTGTCAAAGATATTACTGTACCATAATGGTTCAACATTGTGCGGTCTATGCCAGAAAATGCCAACATTTTGCTAATCTTCAGAATTGCCTCCTCGAGAACTGTACAACACAACTTTGTATTAGCCCTTCTTCACTTAGGTCATTGAGATCATCGGGAAATTCATTCCCAAAGAATTAATGGACACGAATTCACCCTGGTCACCATTCATTATTTCACCAAATGGGTTGAAGTCGAATCATACGCGGTATTGAATACAAAGAAAGTGGCGAAATTCATAAGAAAAAAGATCATTTTTGATACTAAGTTGCCCACGACTTGGTATTAGATAATGGGATCCATTTTGAAGTTGAAGTCATGAATATAGTTAATGAACATGGGATTCAAAGGCACAATTCCTCTCCCTACCGATTGCAAACTAATGGGGCTTTCGAAGCTTCTAATAAAATCCTCAAGATCATTATCATCAAAATGATCGAAATTTGTAGAGACAAGGCGAATCGGTCCCCATATGCCCTCTAAAGCTATTGCACATCTATCAGAAAATCCACTGGAGGTACACCTACTCCCTGGTATATGGCATGGAACAGTCCTACCTGTAAAACTCGAAATACCCTTTTTGTGGGTCATGCTCAAAAGTCAGATCGACCAAGTCGATTCGCTGAAAAAGCCGTTGCGACGAACTCGCCCTTTTTGATGAAAGAAAACTAAAGGTTCTATATCTTATACAATGTTACCACCGCCACATTGTGTGATCCTTTAATAAGAAATTTAAAGACTGCGATGTGCAAGAAGGAGATCTCGCTCTGAAAGAAATTTTAGAGCCCATTTAGGACCCGAGAGGAAAATTCAAACCTAACTGGAGTGGATTGTACATTGTAAAGAAGATACTGTTAGGTGGCGCCTCTATGCTCACAGATCTCGACGAAAAGTAGATGACATGTCCATTCAATTTGGATCGTTTAAAATTTTCAACCCCTAGTCCAACTCTCATCGCGCTACAATTCTTCTTATCTCCATGTTATTCTAAAAAAATTAAAAAATCCTCTCCTTTCTTTTTGGAACTACCTGGTACCTAATCTTCTCAAAATCACCTTTTCAAAATGAAAAATATTATAAAACGTTTTTTGAAAATCCCTACAAAGTTACATATGCAACCTATAAATTCACTTTGGGTATTGTCCTTTATCTTTCATAAAATGCTATTCTTTTCTCCTGTCGGGAACACTGGTCTCTCTCTCATCATAAAAATGAACAATATGATTATGTATGACTTAGCGATCCATATAAATAATTCAAACAAAAAGAAGAATCTTCAAAAGGCACAATATAATATGTCAAAACAGTCATTTTATTTTTTTTTTATTATAAAACACTGCAATTACATGGGCATGAGTAACAAGAAAATCCAAAAATACCTTCCTAACCTTACCAACCCCATGGACTAGCCCACCATCACACAAATACACCTATTAACTTGCTCGCATGCCCCCATGAAATCAACCGTAACTACTATATGGGCCTGCCTTATCATTATTACAAATCGTCGGCGGACCATAAAAATCCCAATCCTGACTACACTTCCTTATGCGCTCTATGCGATGACATGCCCTGATCAGCCTGGATAAAACCACAACGCCCTCCTCTAAAGCATCAAACATCACAAGACATCTCTGTCCACTCTCCTTAGCATAAACCTCCGTGACCACCTTCCCCTATAACCACCTCAAATAGTCCCTAAGTACGAACCCACGCTCCTCAACGGATCAGGATAAACGGGTAGTTCGTCGGTGGCACTGTCACAAAAACCTTAAAATGTGTCACACCCTATCCCCATTAGGATATAATTAACAAAATAGTTCACAAACCATATTTGTTATTTATTTATTTTGTAATACACATTGAAACAACTTCAAGGTTAAAATGCGAAATACTAAAAATTCAATCATTTTAAGGAGACATAAATTAAACAAAACTCTCATACAATTTAACTTATTACAACTAGTACAATGTATAAAAAAAAGCTGATGAGACCCTGCTACTATTCGCCCAACATCCTAGACCTGGCAATGGTAGCTTCAAAACCTGAAAATGTAAACAAATAAAACCATGAGTTTAAAAAACTCAGTGAATGTACTACATCTCTATATAGTAAAAGTACTATATTAACATCTCAACATATCAATATATCCATTTCTGTGCCAAATTAGGCCATATACATATCCAGAGTTAATAAACCTTACATCTCCTGCCCGTAGGCAATAATCATATCCATAAGTTTTAATAGCCCAACATCTCTTGAATTGCATAGCAATTCAACATATATTGACTTTTATAAAGCCATAACATCTCAACATCTCTTGACTTTAGTTAAGCCATAACATCTCAACATATAATACATACACATCATATCCCCAATCAACTCCATAAGTACACTCACCTTAGCAACTTGTCAAGCTTTTCATTTTCCTTTGTCCGACACTTTTTAAACTGGTTCTTCTTCCCTTCCTATCATTTTTAAAATATTAGTATCATCATAAGAATATTAAAAATCCAAGGAATAACTTCAGTGCAACTCGATTCATAAACATCATAGGATTCCATTCAAATCATTTATCATAAATGAAGTTATATCTAAATTCATGTTAAGATGTTTAATATATCCAAATCATAGTCTAGACATACTTTAATTTCTTTATCGTAATCTAATCCTTATCATATTAGGTTTTTAATACAAAGACGCCACATCATTTCAAATTTTCTAGAGCAAGATATGCCCATTTCTTTACAACATAATAAATTCGCCCTACATGCTCCTCTATTGTTCCTTCAACTTCCAAGAATTTTCATAATTTCTTACATCACAACTTTCAATGATTTTCCACCCATTTTTAATACACATACTTAGTAATACACAATTAAAGTTTCATAATTTTTAGAGTTCACTTGCTATGACAAAGCGTTTACCAAACTCAGGGCATATAGAAATGAAAATATAACCAGCAACTATGTACCAACTTGCAACCATCACTAAGGCCTAAACACAAGGAGTTAAATTCTAATTTTCGTATTCGAAATGAATATATGAGTCTAGTTTAATATCAAATTGGATTTTCTCAATTCCAGCAAGGACACAAATATATATATATGCAAGTTTGAATACAAGGGATTTCATTAAAAATCAATATGGTCTACAAACACCACTTATCTCACATATGAACAAATACTTATTATCACAAAGGAGGATGGACTTTTAAGCACTAATTCATGATTTATATAATTTGAAATAAGTACAATCCAGGATTAAAACAATATTAACACATAATTATACCTTGAAAACACCTTAAGGATTTTCTTGGAATTTTTTCAAGCTTTTCTTGGAATTCTTTCTTCCTTAAACTTCTACTTTCTCTTTCCTCAAGCTAAAAACTCTCAAAACTGAACTAAGGGTTAAATTTTCTGAAGAAATAGGTTAAATGGAGAGGTTTGAGTCAGAAAATGCAGCCTTCCCTTCCAACCAATCAAATCAAACCATTTGGTTTACTAAAAGACAAATTACCACTTTAAGGGAATGGACATATTTTCCCTTTATTCGCAAATTTTGTATAACTTCTTACTCGGACATCCGTTTGATGCGATGTTTGTTGTGTCACAAATCTAACTCATATATCTACAACCATCTAGTTTTCACCTTGAGTCAATTGTTATATTATAAGTGTCAAAACTAGTGTCCAATATGAACCTTCCTACAGAAAACATTAAATGTTTGTTTGTAACCAATTTGATATTTCATGATTTTTCGAGGTAGGATTAGATTAAATATAATACCCTTACATCATATATATTAATAAAACATTATCCGTATCACATAAGGTAAGCATGATTCAAATATAATTTAACATAATTATATCCGAGTTATCACAACTCTCCCCCCGTTAGGAAATTTTGTCCCCGAAATTGACATACCTTGGCTATTCGAGTCAAACAAATACAGATAAATCATTTTCATGCTATCGTCGCTCTCCCATGTATCTTTTTCCATGGAATTCCTTCTCCGCACAACTTTAAAAAGTGAGATTACTTTGGATCTCAATATTTGTTTCTTCCTATCCACGATAGAAAGTGGTTCTTCAACATAGCTCAAGTCTTCCTTCAACTCAATTGGGTGTTCTTCCAATACTTGTGAAGGATCCACTACATAGTTTCTTAACATGGAAACATGGAAAACATCATGCAATTGGGCTAACTCTGGTTGTAATTCTAAGTTATAGGCAACCATCCCGACTTTCTCAAGAATTTTATAAGGCCCAATGTAGCGTGGATTAAATTTCCCTTTCTTTCCAAATCTCATAACTCTTTTCCATGGCAATATCCGAAGAAACACATAATCCCCTTTCTGGAATTCCAAATCTTTCCACCATTTATCGGTACAACTTGTATGTCTTCTTTGAGCTATTCTTATTTTATCTTGAATGATTTTCACTTTTTCAATGGTGACTTCAATCAACTATGGACCTTCTATCTTCCTTTCACCAACTTCACCCCAACATATCGGTATACGATACCGTCTACCATACAACGCTTCATACGGCGCCATACGAATAGTAGATTGAAAATATTATTATATGCAAATTCTATAAAAGGCAAATACTCATCCCAATTACCTTTGAAATCAAGCACACAAGCTCTAAGAATATCCTCCAAAATCTGTATGGTTTCTTCAGACTGCCCATCCATTTGGGGATGAAAAGTTTTACTAAACTTTAAGTTAGTACCCATATCATACTGTAAACTATCCCAAAATCTAGATGTAAAATAGGATCCCTATATGAAACCGTATAAAAAGGTGTTCTATGCAATCAAATAATCTCATTAATATATAATCCCGCATACCTATCAACAGTATACGTAGTTTTGACTGCTAGAAAATGACCTAACATTGTTAATTTATCAACTACCACCCAAATATAATCTTGTCCCTTCTGAGAGCGCGGAAGTCCTATCACAAAATACATTATAATATGCTCCCATTTCCACTCTGGAATATGCAATGGATGTAGCAACCCTGTCGGCCTTAGATGTTCGACCTCAACTTGTTGGCATGTTAAACACGTGGCAACGAACTTTGCAATCTCACGTTTCATATTATTCCACCAGTAAAATTCTTTCAAATCTCTATACATTTTAGTGCTCCCTAGGTGCATAGAGTAAAAAAAATTATGTGCCTCATCAAGAATATCTATTTTTAATTTTATATCGTTAGGAACACAAATTCTGTTTTTATAGGGAAAAATTCCACCATTAACAACAAAATCAGTTGACTCAACTCCTTGAGCTTCCAGTCGTTTCTTCTTTAAAAACGTATCTTGGTCTTGCATTGCTCGTATGAGTTTTGCCACTATAGGTCACACTGTAACGTGTGAAATTAACTCCCTCATTTTATTCAAGTTCAACTCTACTCCTATCAGTCTAAATTTCATAATATTGCAAACCCTTGCACAATGAATACAAGATAACCTCCCCGAAGACTTCCTACTTAGAGCATCTGCAATAACATTATCCTTCCCGAGATTATGTTGAATGTACTGTAGAAGGGTGTTTCAATATTCACCACTATATTTGTTGGCGAGGGTCCCTCAAAGACCCCCTTCAGCTTATAAAAAAATATGAGGTTGAGGGAACTCCCAGGGTCCCTCCACCACAGAAGTGCCATATTGGAGAAGGAACCCCCAGGGTCCCTCCACCGCAGAAATGACATCTGAGAAGTACCCGGAAGGGCCACTGCAGAAGTCTAAGTTGAGAAGGGCCACCGCAAGGGTCACATGTAGAAATGACATCTGAGAAGTGCCCCGCAAGGGCCACTGCAGAAGTCCAAGTTGAGAAGGGTCACCGCATAAATGACATTTGGGAAGTGCCCCGCAAGGGCCACTATAGAAGTCCAAGTTGTGAAGGGCCACTGCAAGGGTCACTGCAGAAATGACATTCGAGAATGGCCACCGCAAGGGTCACCACAGAAATGATACCTGAGAAGTGCCCCGCAAGGGCCACTGCAGAAGTCCAAGTTGATAAGGGACACTACAGAAGTCCAAGTTGAGAAGGGCCACCACAAAAATGACATCTGAGAAGTGCCCCGTAAGGGCCACTACAGAAGTCCAAGTTGAGAAGGGCCACCGCAGAAATGACATCTGAGAAGTGCCCCACAAGGGCCACTACAGAAGTCCAAGTTGAGAAGGGCCACCACAAGTGTTACTCTAGAAATGACATTCGAGAAGTGCCCCACAAGGGCCACTGTAGAAGTCCAAGTTGAGAAGGGCCACCGCAAGGGTCACTACAGAAATGACATCTGAGAAGTGCCCCGCAAGGGCCACTGCAGAAGTCTAAGTTGAGAAGTTTCACCTGAAGGGTCATTGCAGAAATGACATTCGATAAGTGCCCCATAAGGGCCACTACAGAAGTCCAAGTTGAGAAGGGCCACCGCAAGGGTAACTGTAGAAATGACATATGAGAAGTGCCCCGTAAGGGCCACAATAGAAGTCCAAGTTGAGAAGGGCCACCGCAAGGGTCCCCGCAGAAATGGCATCTAAGAAGAAACCCCCCAAGGCTTCCTCAACATCAAAAATGATGTTTGAGAAGTAACCCCCCACTAGGGTTCCTCAACAGCAAAAACTTACATGGGAAGAGGGACTCGTAAGGTCCTCCCACCTCAGCTCCCAGAAAACGAAATTAGGATGATGGGGTGTAAATAAAAGGTACGACAGTTTCGCGCACAAGTCTCTCGACATTACAAGACACTTCTGCATGAGGGGGATAATATTGAGAAGTCCTCAAACAAGTGAACAAATAATAAAATAGCTTGGAGTGTGGGGATCCACTTAGAGTGGCTCCACCTTCCCAAGATTGCAAGTTTGACAGAAAACAGCCTAGGGCGAGGGGATCCACCTTGAGTGAACCCTCTTCCCAAACTTCATGCTACAAAAAAGAACTCAGGGTGAGGGGCTCACCGCGAGCAACCCCTCTACCCAAGATGAAAGGCCACAGAAGAAGGGCAAGGGTGAGGGGCTCACAGCGAGTAACCCCTCTGCCCAAGATAGAAGGCCACAGAAGAAGGCTAAGGGCGAGGGGCTCACCGCGAGTAACCCCTTCGACCAAGATAGAAGGCCACAGAAGAAGGCCAAGGGTGAGGGGCCCACCACGAGAAACCCTTTCACCCAAGATGAAAGGCCACATAAGAAGGCCAAGGGCGAGGGGCTCACCGTGAGTAACCCCTCCGCCCAAGATAGAAGGCCACAGAAGAAGGCCAAGGGCGAGGGGCTCACCGCGAGTAACCTCTCCGCCCAAGATAAAAGGCCACAGAAGAAGGCCAAGGGCAAGGGGCTCACCGCGAGTAACCCTTCCGCCAAAGATGAAAGGCCACAGAAGAAGGCTAAGGGCAAGGGGGCCACCACGAGTAACTCCTCCGCCCAAGATGAAAGGCCAACAGAAGGCCAAGGGCGAGGGGCTCACCTCGAGTAACCCCTCCGCCCAAGATAGAAGGCCATGACAGAAGGCCAAGGGCGAGGGGCTCACCGCGAGTAACCCCTCCATTTAAGATAGAAGGCCACAGAACAAGGCCAAGGGTGAGAGGCCCACCTCGAGTAACCCATTCGCCTAATATAGAAGGCCACAGAAGAAGGCCAAGGGCGAGGGGCCCACCGCGAGTTACCCCTTCGCCCAAGATAGAAGGCCACAGAAGAAGGCCAAGGGCAAGGGACTCACCGCGATCAATACCTCTACCCAAGAAAGAGGCCGCCGAAGAACGTCAATGGCAAGGGGCTCACCCCGAGTAATCCATTTGCCCAAGAAAGAAGGCCATAGAAGAAGGCCAAGTGTGAGGGGCTCACCGCGAGCAAACCCTCTACCCAAGATAGAAGGCCAAAGAAAAAAGGCCAAGGACGAGGGGCTGACCATGAACAACCCCTCTAAACAAAGTAGAAGGCCATAGAAAAAGGCCAAGAACGAGTAACCCCTCCGCCCAATTTGATACCCAGATAAGGAGGTCCACTATAAGTGGCCTCATCTACAAAACTTGGGATGAAGTGAGAGGACATTTAATGACCCTAAGGGGAATGATAAAGGAACCCTAGGGTCCCTCAAAATAAAAAATATGAATTTATGGCGTACAAAGCCTTTTAGTCTACCCAACACAAAAGACTTTGCATGAGGGGCTAATGTAGAAGGGTGTTTCAAGGTTCACCACTATATTTATTGGTGAGGGTCCCTCAAAGACCCCCCTTTCAGCTTACAGAAAATATGAGGTTGAGGGAACCCCCAGGGTCCCTCCACCGCAGAAGTTCCATATTGGAGAAGGAACCCCCAGGGTCCCTCCACCGCATAAATAACATCTAAGAAGTGCCTCGCAAGGGCCACTACAGAAGTCCAAGTTGAGAAGGGTCACTGTAGAAATGACATCTGATAAGTGCCCCGCAAGGGCCACTACAGAAGTCCAAGTTGCGAAGGGCCACTACAAGGGTCACTACAGAAATGACATTCGAGAAGGGCCACTGCAAGGGTCACCGCAAAAATGACACATGAAAAGTGCCCCGCAAGGGCCACTGCAGAAGTTCAAGTTGAGAAGGGCTACTACAGAAGTCTAAGTTGAGAAGGGCTACTACGGAAGTCTAAGTTGAGAAGGGCTACTACGGAAGTCTAAGTTGAGAAGGGCCACCGCAGAAATGACATCTGAGAAGTGCCCCGCAAGGGCCACTCCAGAAGTCCAAGTTGAGAAGGGCCACCATAGAAATGACATCTGAGAAGTTCCCCACAAGGTCCACTGCAGAAGTCCAAGTTGAGAAGGGCCACCGCAAGGGTCACTGCAGAAATGACATTCGAGAAGTGCCCCACAAGGGCCACTATAGAAGTCCAAGTTGAGAAGGGCCACCACAAGGGTCACTACAGAAATGACATATGATAAGTGCCCCGCAAGGGGCACTGCAGAAGTCCAAGTTGAGAAGGACCACCGCAAGGGTCCCCACAGAAATAACATATAAGAAGAAACCCCCCAAGTCTTCCTCAACAACAAAAATGATGTTTGATAAGGAACCCCCCATTAGGGTTCCACAACAGTAAAAACATACATGGGAGAAGGGACCCGTAAGGTCCTCCCCCCTCAGCTCCCAGAAAACCAAATTAGGATGATGGGGTGTCTACCATAAGCAACCCCTCATCATGAAAAAAGAATAGAAGTACTAACACTTATTTTCTTGTACATGTTGCCTAGTTGAGCAAGCAGTGCTCAAGTAGGCCAGTTTGGATCTCTTAGGAGTTTTGGCTTGGCGGCTGAGGGAGAAGGTATGTTGAGCAAGCTCAACCACTTAGCATAATAGGATTGAGAGAATACTAGTAGGAAGACCCAGAAGTCACTCAAGACTACACACACCTCATTTTTAGTCACAAGTGAAGTCAGCAGTCGAAGGCCTGGCTGCTCACAAGAAAATAACTGTTTATAAAATGATTTTAAAGGAGAGGGAACTCTAGACCCCTCTCAAGAAAAATGATTTTAGAAGGGGGTCCTCAAGATACCCTTCAAGCTTAAAAAGATTTTAGAGGAGGTGGTTCTCGAGACCCCCTCAAGTTTACAAAGTTTGTACCAAAAGTTACCGCTTTAAAAGATAATTAGCAAATAAGATATTTTGTCTCCATTAGAAGACATATTTTCTTTTGAACTTTGGTTGGCATCTGCTAGAGGGGACAGGCAGAGCTGCATGCAGGTAGGGACAAATAGTACATTATAGACTTTGTCCCTCACCAACCCTCTATGTTTTGGTGCCAAAAGTGCCAACATAGCCCTAGTGTCCAAGTATAAATAGGACCCCTGGGAAAGGTCAAGATATGATAGAAAACTCAATAGCACTGTTACTCTGCAAAAATCACACCAGACTTCCTAGTATTCTCTCCCTGCTCTCTCTCTAGTGCTAAGTGCCTTGTTCTTTCACTCCCCACTGACAGCCATCATTCCCAGGAGATCCTCTTGAGAAAATTACTATTATTGTTGTGGAAGTTCATCTTCTTTCAGGGAGGGAGTTCCATCTTGAGCTCCATTTTTACCAAAAGGAGAAGGTTTCATCAGAAGCTGCTCCAGAAGACCTTAAAGACCTTGCAGGCAGTGTCCGTTGGAGAGGGTCACGGCTCGCCCTTTCCAGTTATTCATAGACCCCAGTCTCACTACCCTCCTACATTTGGCGACTTCACTGGGAAGGTATCCTCACTTACATGAACAAAGAAGATTTTAACGTGTCAAAGAAGCTCATTTTTTATGGCATTCCATCTGGAAATAGAGCTCACAGTGGACAGACTACTCTGGAACTCCTCTGAGAGGGAAGACCAGTTCACCGACGGTGGCTCCGATGACAGGTATCAATCTTATGAGTATGTTTTTTGAGTTTTTGAATCAAAACAACTTAGACCTAGCAAGTTTGGGGTCAAGGCTGCGGAACACGAACAGTACCCTCCTCCGGAGGGGCAGTTGTTGCAGTGGTGCTTTCGATAGAAGTGGCTCCGCCGCTGAGGGTGGCACCGGAGCAAGTTGTGACGCCATCAGGATCACCAGAAGCCGAGAGCATTAATTTAGAGGAATAAAACTCCAAAGTCATTACTATTTAGGAGGTGAGGAAGCTTATCTCCTTCTCCCAGGGGGAGGGACATCCTCTATAGGAGGAGTTGCAGCACCCTTACCCGCCAAAGGTGAACGAAAAGCCATACACAGAGGGTGCCTTCTGCCAAATTTTATCAAGTTTAGTGGAAAAGGGGAAAATACAAACGAGGCACCCTCATCAGAAATGGCGTGCGAGGAACTCCCAACAGAAAATTTCAATCAGGAACCCTCAGCAGAAATAGGGTGCGAGGAACTCCCCAACAAATAGGGTCGCGAGACACCCTCGGCTAGCAGCGGACTCCTCATGGTAACCACAGTCGTCGAGGAACCCCTAAATGTATTAGTTATCGGTGAGGACCCCCTGGAAGGGAAGGTACAAGTCAACCCGCGAGGGACCCTCGGATAGGAGACCAACCCGCGAGCTAAGTGCAAATTCCACCAGACGAGGAACCCTCGACAAAGCATAAGTCGAGATACCCCCATTTGAAGCAAGTTGCAAATTTCCCATTTCACCAAGCGCGGTACTACGAGGCGAGGAACCCTTAACGAAACGAGAGGTCGAGACACCCCTCATTCACTACAGCGGTCGAGGAACCCATGGGCTATAATTCCATCTAGGGACCCATGGGCAGTAATGGCACCCGAGGAACCCAAAGGCTGCGAACCTCCAACAGAAAAAGTGCTACCAGATTCCTTAATAAGCGAGGAACTCAACAATATAGTGGGTCACGAGGCACTTGCGTTATAGCAGCAATAGTTGGCGAGGACCCCTTGCTAGAAATAAAGCCTAAGGAAATAATGGGCGGCGAGGAACCCTTATTAACATTGGCAGTCAGTGAGTCACCCTCATATATGAGGTCGACGCGCGAGGAACTCCTGCTAGTATTGGCGATTGGCGAGATACCCTCAAACCACAAGGTCAATATGCGAGGAGCTCCTAGTAGCTTTGATAGTCGAAGAGACATCCTCGGGCATGAGGTCAGTATATGAGGAACCCTTGATAGCATTGGCAGTCGGCGAGATACTCTCAGACATGAGGTCGACGCATGAGGAACCTCTATCAACATCAGTAGATGTTGAGACACCCTTAGAGGTGAAGTCAACGTGCGAGGAACCCTCGACGCGACATAAGGTCGAGGAACCCTTGACAAAATGCAAGGTCGAGATACCCTCGGATATTGGGTTCGACAAGGAACCCTCGACGAAACGAGAGGTCGAGACACCCCTCATTCACGATAGCGGTCGAGGAACCCATGGGCGGAAATGTCATCGAGGAACCCATGGATAGTAATGCCGTTGAGGAACCCACCTTGACTGACTGTGATCGCGATGAACCCACAAAATGCGAGGAACCCTTGATAATAAAACTACCCAAAGTTGGGAGTGGAGAGGAACCCTTGGGTATTGGGTCCACCTGAGAGGAACCCTCAGTAAACAAAATACCTGTGAGGAACCAATAGGGGAAATACCTTCTCGTGAGGAACCCTAGATGATATTTGAGGTCGAGACACCCCCAGCCAAAACACCAGTGACCAATGACAGTCGCGACGAGGAACCCTCGACGATATTTGAGGCCGATACACCTCCATCCAAAATACCAGCAACTAATGGCGCTTCCGACGAGGGACCCTCGGGTATTGGGACCTCCAGCGAGGAACCACTTACATGATGAAGACTGCCACACATTTACAGTAAAGAATCATCATAGGTACCAATAGCAAGGGTCGAGGAACCCAACATATATGAACCCAAACCGATATCGGGCGAGAAGCCATTAGCAAAATTGGTAGTCTGCGAGGAACCCACGGATAGTGGGTCCACCCACGATGAAACCTTGGCCAACAGCACACTCCCCATAGTACCAACAGATGGGGAGATACCCTTGGAACTAAGGTCAATACGCGAGGAACCCCTAGTAGCGTTGGTAGCCAGTCTCAGACATGAGGTCGACGCGCGAGGAATCTCTACCAACATTGGTAGATGTCGACACACCCTTAGAGGTGAAGTCGACGTGCGAGGTACCACTGAAGAATCAATCATCGGCGAGGAACCCTCTCTACCATATCTTGTAGCTAACACCTCACATAACGACTCCAAAGTTGCAAAGTAAAATAGCGAGGAACCCTTAGGAACGAGACCAATAGGCGAGGAAACCAAGGCAGTAGAAGGGTTGGTCGAGGAACCTGAGAAAAATAGAGAGCTGAATGAAGTCACACCTCATGAAGCCACGCTTTGGCTGGTAGTTGAAGAAGCCGCCACAAATCCCTTGCCCGCTTGAGAAGCTCGCGAGGAACCCTCGAAGGTTCTCGACCCAAAATCGATCTCGCCAACAATTAAATTTCTAGAAGAAGGAAGCATTGGAGGAACATGAAAATAAGTGACTCTATTGCGAGGAACCCCCCATAGTTAAGGCCTCACGGGGGGAACCTCTAGCTTCCTCCACAAAATGACAGGGATCCCTTGAAATTAGAATAACGGGTGAGCAGCCCCCATATTTTATTCCTCGGATGAGGAACCCACAAGCATAAACTCCAAGTGAAGAACACCCATGGGCAACACCTCGCGTGAGGAACCACTAGTAGCCCTATGTTCCAATGAGGAACCTAGTGAAGAAGGGGCTTCGGGACTCCAAGAGAGGAACCCTCATTAGCAAAGAACCCCCACTGCCACAAATGTTTTTGCAAGGAATCCCCACCATCAGCTGCTATGGGTGAGTAACCCAAATTCTGTGATGCCTATGACAAGGAACCCCCAGGGGTACAGATCCTAAGCGAGGAACCCTAGATGGAAGGAATCCAAGAAAAAGAACTTTTCCATGATTGATACCTCGCACGAGGAACTCCCTGAAGTATTTACACTCAAAAAGTGAAGCGGCCAAAATATAGACATAAAGGCCTAGCTCAACAAAAGGTACACCAGACTAATATTTTCTCTTTCTTTATAGTATAATAGAACCTCTACTAAATTAGAAGAGGGTCCATGACATGAAGGTCTTTACTCATTATACTTGGGGGAATATCCATCCATCCCAAGGGAAAAGTATGTTGAGCAAAGTCCTTACGGGCACAATAGATAAATTGTTTTACACCAGACCGGGAGGGGGTTATCCTCCTAGTAATAATAATAATAAAAACTATGTACATTTTTTTAATTATTATTCCATACAGATTTATAGCCTACAGAATAAGTCCCGACCTCTGTTCTCAAGAAAAAAAAATTACTTGACCAGTTTTTAGAAAATAGGGAGAAGCGGGTCTACCTCCCTCTCTAAACTTGTTATTTTTTTTAAGATGAAAAGGTTCCTAAGAAAAGTTTGGAACAAGGACCCTTCAAACTAAGGGAAATTTTTAGTGTAAAGAAATAATTACTTCTTTATTTATTATATATGAAATTTTATTCAAAGTTTGTGGGAAGGAGAAGGGCTAACCCCATCTCTTAGTCACTACCCAAGAAATGAATATGCATAACAAAATACCCCACGGTTAGAGGGGAAGCTTCAAAATTTTAATTTGCACAGCTATATGCAAGTACCCCGCAGTTAGAGGGGAAACTTCAAGTATGATAGCTTGCTCAGCTTTATGCCAGTACCCCATAGTTAAAGGGGCACCTTAAAACTTTGAATTTGTCTCATCCTATGTGCAAGTACCCCAAAAATAGAGGGGAAACATCAGAAATGACAACTTGCTCAGATCATAGGCAAAGTACCCAACATACTATGGGGCAATTCGATCTGGAAGTTCTCACAGAAAATAGAGCAACTCACAGTCTTGAGCAAGTGTCAAGCATAAATATAAGGTGCGACTGTTTAGCACCTAAGGCTCCAAGGGCACCGTAGCGCTCATAGTATTGAGTAAGTGCCAAGTATAAATATAAGGTGCGACTGTTTAGCACCTAAGGCTCCAAGGGCACCAGAGCGCTCACAGTCTTGAGAAAGTGTCAAGTATAAACATAAGGTGCTCCAAATGAGCACCTAAGGCTCCAAGGGCACCGGAGCGCTCATAGTCTTGAGCAAGTGCCAAGTATAAATATAAAGTGTGCCAGTTGAGCACCTAAGGCTCCAAGGGCACCAGAGCACTCACAATATTGAGCAACTGCCATAAGTATATGTGCGATTGTTTAGAACCTAAGGCTCCAAGAGCACCGGAGCGCTCATAGTCTTGAGCAAAGGCCAAATATAAATATAAGGTGAAACTGTTTAGTACCTAAGGCTCCAAGGGCACCGGAGCGCTCATAGTCTTGAGCAAGTGAAAAGTATAACATAAGGTTCTCCAGATGAGCACCTAAGGCTCCAAGGGCACCGGAGCGCTCACAGTCATGAGCAAGTGCCAAGTATAAATATAAGGTGCGCCAGTTGAACACCTATGTCTCCAAGGTCACCGGAGCGCTCGCAGTCTTGAGCAAGTGTTAAGTATAAATATAAGGTGCGATAGTTTATCACCTAAGGCTCCAAGGGCACCGGAGTGCTCACAGTTTTGAACAACTGCCAAGTATAAGTATAGGCTACAACAATTTAGTACCTAAGGCTCCAAGGGCACCGGAGCGCTCACATGTGACACCCCGCCTAATTAAACATCGGGTGATCAGGCCTTCATTAAATTAAAACAGGTTTCTCAAATGGTTCATTCTTAGCATCACTGTCGAAAACTTTTTAATTACTAATCCCCTAAGTAAAATTAGACCGGTGCCAAATTTTGTCTTTCTTAAAACAGAAAAATCGACCATGCGGAACAAAGTACAAATAATCATGTACTATAATTCAAACATCAAAGTAAAAGTACAACAGAACAAAAATATTACCGAATAAACCATCGGCTAAAAATCCCAAACAACAATAGAATCACCACTAGTCTGAAACTAACATCTGAGACTAATACCGGACCACAAGTCCAAACATAGAAGAGTGCGAGATCCTGTGCTAGATCTGAATGAGAGATATCGTCTAGTCAAATCCTGTAAGCATCCACTGTGCTACAGCTCCGAGTCTGGGATGGAATCATCACACATGGAGTCCCTGTGGCTGGACACCTAAAAGGTTTTGAAAATATTTTATAGCAAGAGTTAGTACTCAAAACATTTTGAAAATATTTAGCAAGCGTTTATCACAATATAAAATGCGGTTATTGATTACACATGTTAGGTTCTCGTACACTCTCTTGAGTTAACTCACCCCTCATCTTTGGTGCACACCTAACGTTCCACACTTAGTTTGTCTAGCCATACTTCTCAAGCTAACTAAAACCAAAGTAGTAAACTGAACTTATCTGTACCCAAGTTCCAGTACCGCCCATACAGTACAACCGTTTTACTAACATCTCGCGTATGTTAATTAATTCTCAAGTAACATTTCATCTATGTTATTTTTCAAGACTTCTCATTTAGCTTCACTACTAAAATTACTACAATTTTCACAATTGTTGACTTTCCCACTCATGTAATTAAGTTTCGCTACTTGAATTACTAAATAGATTTTTCTCTATCTAAAGGTTCATTTCGTAATTAAGTTTCACTACTTAACTTACCAATTCAGTATGTATCTTTAAATACATAATATATCAATCTACTAATACACGGAAGTAGGATATCATCAGGTATATATATTTCACACACAATATATACTAAATATTAGTCACTGCTATTTTGCCCCTTTTATACACATAAAGGACTCTTGATTCGGAATGATTCATCGACCCCAAGTAAGAATTGGTTCGGCATGATACATCGACCCCAATTATTTTAAAAATATATATATACACATATTCTGGTTCGGGACTCTCTCATCGCGACACCAGTTCAAAGTTTGGTTCGGTATTTCTCATCGACCCCAAACTTATAATAACTTTATGTTAGTTCGGAAAGTCCCATCGACCCTAACATAATTAATTTAGGTATAATCTCTCTACCTAAAAGATCACATAATTCAGTAGGTACACGCCCGACCTATTAATCATATACGTACGTAATATTTTAATCTCATGTATTTACCGTACAATATTCGCTTTACGATTTATCTCATTAATCGTATTTATTTGAGTATTCACACAACTCTAAGGGTCCTAGTTACCCCTTACATATAATTTCAGTAGTTATTGCTTACCCTACTGGTCTATTACTTAAATTGAATTTACTTCGCCCCATAACTCAATTTCCGAAGTCCCCGATACTCTACTAAATCGGATTATTCTCCTCGGTCCATAATCCAAGCCCTACACCCAATGGCCTTATTGGACCTCAACAATATACCTACTGGTCTTATTCTTACTCCCATATCAGTATAATGTAAATCCTAGAATACCCATTCATTCCCGAACTCAACGAAGGATTAAACACAAAATTTTCGGGAAAACAGCTTGCGTCGATCGATCGATGGCTGGGTTCGATCGATCGACATAATCGATCGATCGATAGTTCAAGATCGATCGATCGATCGAACAGGGACAGACGCAGTCTGTCTTCTTCGTTGATCCTCTCCTCCATTAACAAATTTCCAAACTCCATTATTGTTCACCAAACTTTTACCCAATGATCCTAACATATTTCCACATATACTAGGACAGTTTCTAACGTGTCAATTACATCAAAACTCCAATTACTTTAAAGAAAATAATGAATTAAAACCCAAAATTTCTTGAAACCCTCGTTATGGTGTTCTTCCCATATTATCATTCAAAATCCAGATTTTTATTCCGAAAATCATCAAGTCTAATCTGAATATTAATCCTCTACATAGTTTAAATCATTCTACATGCGATTCCTATCCCAACATGCATAATTATCATCTTTCTCCAATCAAAATATTGATTTAAACAAAACTATTCAAAAACCCTACACATGGGTATTATAACTTTATAAATTTTTGCAATAAACACTTGCCTTATGATCAGTAGGGTCTGATTTCGTGGTTCTTGTTGATGATTGATGATCTTCATCCTTCAATCCTTCTTCCCCAACAAGTTGATGGTAGAAACCCCTTTGAATCCTTCCCAAATCTTCTTTTTGCTTTAGAAAGTGGTGCCTCTCCTTTCTCTAATGGTATTGGTGTTATCATGGGTGTTCTAACCCTAATTCATCTATCATACGGCTGATATAAAACTCTCAATTTCGTAGGTCTCCATACCCTCTTATGTTAAAAGACCAAAACGCCCCCGAACGGTCTCGGTTTAGTCCAAAATTGTCCCGGGACTCAACTAGTACCCCCGGGTATACTATTTTGACTAATTTGACCCTTCCGGACTCATTGGTGACCTCTAAATTATCATTTGAGACACTTAAAAAATATTACTCGTTCTCACCCCAACACGGTCTACACGCGTTAAGTAACTATTTACCACTCGCACTAAGTAAATAAAAAATGATGCAATATATACCGGTATCTATCTTCCGATTAGTATACCATACTTACAATTTTAAATAAAACTCTTTAAATTACTACTTTTACGTAATTTAAATCAAGACGATATTTTCTCATTTAATTCTCCAATCTAATTAAATGGAATATTTGGAATATTCAGAAATACGGGGTATTACATCACAGTATTGATCAAGTGCCAAGTATAAATATAAGGTATGCCAGTTTAGTACCTAAGGCTCCGAGGGCACTGGAGCGCTCACAGTATTGATCAGGTGCCAAGCATACGTATATGGTACGGCGGTTTAGTACCTAACGATCCAATGGCACTAGAGCGCTCACAGTCTTGAGCAAATGTCGAGTATAAATACAAGGCGTGACAGATGGGCGCCTAAGGCTTCAAGGGAATCGGAGCACTCACAGTCTTGATTAAGTGCCACTTATAAACATAAGGTGCTCCAGATGAGCACCTAAGGCTCCAAGGGCACCAGAGAGCTTACAGTCTTGAGCAACTGCCAAGTATAAATAAAAGGTACGACAGTTTCGCGCACAAGTCTCTCGACATTACAAGACACTTCTGCATGAGGGGGATAATATTGAGAAGTCCTCAAACAAGTTAACAAATAATAAAATATCTTGGAGTGTGGGGATCCACTTAGAGTGGCTCCACCTTCCCAAGATTGCAAGTTTGACAGAAAATAGCCTAGGGCGAGAGGATCCACCTTGAGTGAACCCTCTTCCCAAACTTCATGCTACAAAAAAGAACTCAGGGTGAGGGGCTCACCGCGAGCAACCCCTCTACCCAAGATGAAAGGCCACAGAAGAAGGGCAAGGGCGAGGGGCTCACAGCGAGTAACCCCTCTGTCCAAGATAGAAGGCCACAGAAGAAGGACAAGGGCGAGGGGCTCACCGTGAGTAACCCTTTCGACCAAGATATAAGGCCACAGAAGAAGGCCAAGGGCGAGGGGCCCACCACGAGAAACCCTTTCACCCAAGATGAAAGGCCACATAAGAAGGCCAAGGGCGAGGGGCTCATCGTTAGTAACCCCTCCGCCCAAGATAGAAGGCCACATAAGAAGGCCAAGGGTGAGGGGCTCACCGCGAGTAATCCCTTCGCCCAAGATAGAAGGACACAGAAGAAGGCCAAGGGTGAGGGGCCCACTGCGAGTAACCCCTCCGCCCAAGATAAAAGGCCACAGAAGAAAGCCAAGGGCAAGGGGCTCACCGCGAGTAACCCCTCCGCCAAAGATGAAAGGCCACAGAAGAAGGCTAAGGGCGAGGGGGCCACCACAAGTAACCCCTCCGCCCAAGATGAAAGACCAACAGAAGGCCAAGGGCGAGGGGCTCACCTCGAGTAACCCCTCTGCCCAAGATAGAAGGCCATGACAGAAGGCCAAGGGCGAGGGGCTCACCGCGAGTAACCCCTCCGTTTAAGATAGAAGGCCACAGAAGAAGGCCAAGGGTGAGAGGCCCACCTCGAGTAACCCCTCCGCCCAAGATAGAAGGCCACATAAGAAGGCCAAGGGCGAGGGGCCCACTGCGAGTAACCCCTCCGCCCAAGATAGAAGGCCACAGAAGAAGGCCAAGGGCAAGGTACTCACCACGAGCAATCCCTCTACCCAAGAAAGAGGCCGCCGAAGAAGGTCAATGGCAAGGGGCTCACCCCGAGTAATCTATTTGCCCAAGAAAGAAGGCCATAGAAGAAGGACAAGTGTGAGGGGCTCACCGCGAGCAAACTCTCTACCCAAGATAGAAGGCCAAAGAAAAAAGGCCAAGGATGAGGGGCTCACCATGAGCAACCCCTCTAAACAAAGTAGAAGGCCATAAAAAAAGGCCAAGAACGAGTAACCCCTCCGCCCAATTTGATACCCAGATAAGGAGGTCCACTATAAGTGGCCTCATCTACAAAACTTGGGATGAAGTGAGAGGACATTTAATGACCCTAAGGGGAATGATAAAGGAACCCTAGGGTCCCTCAAAATAAAAAAATGAATTTATGGCGTACAAAGCCTTTTAGTCTACCCAACACAAAAGACATTGCACGAGGGGCTAATGTAGAAAGGTGTTTCAAGGTTCACCACTATATTTGTTGGTGAGGGTCCCTCAAAGACCCCCCCTTCAGCTTACAGAAAATATGAGGTTGAGGGAACCCCTAGGGTCCCTCCACCGTAGAAGTTACATATTGAAGAAGGAACCCCCAGGGCCCCTCCACCGTAGAAATGACATCTAAGAAGTGCCTCGCAAGGGCCACTACAGAAGTCCAAGTTGAGAATGGTCACTATAGAAATGACATCTGATAAGTGCCCTGCAAGGGCCACTACAAGGGTCACTGTAGAAATGACATTCGAGAAGGGCCACTGCAAGGGTCATCGCAAAAATGACACATGAGAAGTGCCCCGCAAGGGCCAGTGCAGAAGTCCAAGTTGAGAAGGGCTACTACAGAAGTCTAATTTGGGAAGGGCTACTACAGAAGTCTAAGTTGAGAAGGGCCACCGCAGAAATGACATCTGAGAAGTGCCCTGCAATGGCCACTCCAGAAGTCCAAGTTGAGAAGGGCCACCACAGAAATGACATCTGAGAAGTTCCCCACAAGGACCACTGCAGAAGTCCAAGTTAAGAAGGGCCACCGCAAGGGTCACTGCAGAAATGACATTCGAGAAGTGACCCGCAAGGGCCACTGTAGAAGTCCAAGTTGAGATGGGCCACCGCAAGGGTCACTACAGAAATGGCATCTGAGAAGTGCCCCGTAAGGACCACAGCAGAAGTCCAAGTTGAGAAGGGCCACTGCAGAAATGACATTTGAGAAGTGCCCCACAAGGGCCACTACAGAAGTCCAAGTTGAGATGGGCCACCGCAAGGGTCACGGCAGAAATGACATATGATAAGTGCCCCGCAAGGGGCACTGCAGAAGTCCAAGTTGAGAAGGGCCACCGCAAGGGTCCCCACAGAAATAACATATAAGAAGAAACCCCCTAAGTCTTCCTCAACAACAAAAATGATGTTTGATAACGAACCCCCCATTAGGGTTCCTCAACAGTAAAAACATACATGGGAGAAGGGACCCGTAAGGCCCTCCCTCCTCAGCTCCCAGGAAACCAAATTAGGATGATGGGGTGTCTACCATAAGCAACCCCTCATCATGAAAAAAGAATAGAATTACTAACACTTATTTTCTTGTACAGGTTGCCTAGTTGAGCAAGCAGTGCTCAAGTAAGCCAGCTTGGATCTCTTAGGAGTTTTGGCTTGGCGGCTGAGGGACAAGGTATGTTGAGCAAGCTCAACCACTTAGCACTATAGGATTGAGAGAATACTAGTAGGGAGACCCAGAAGTCACTCAAGACTACACACACCCCACTTTTAGTCACAAGTGAAGTCAGCAGCCAAAGGGCTGGCTGCTCACAAGAAAATAACTGTTTATAAAATGATTTTAAAGGAGAGGGAACTCTATACCCTTCTCAAGAAAAATGATTTTAGAAGGGGGTACTCAAGATCCCCCTCAAGCTTACAAAGATTTTAGAGGAGGTGGTCCTCGAGACCCCCCTCAAGTTTATAAAGTTTGTACCAAAAGTTACCGTTTCAAAAGATATTTAGCAAATCAGATATTTTGTCTCCATTAGAAGACATATTTTCTTTTGAACTTTCGTTAGCACCAGGGGGCATCTGCCAGACGGGACAGGCAGAGCTACCGACAGATAGGGATGAATAGAACATTGCAGACTTTGTCCCTCACTAACCCTCTATGTTTTGGCACCGAAATTGCCAACCTAGCCCTAGTGCCCAAGTATAAATAGGACCCCTGGGCAAGGTCAATATATGATAGAAAACTCAATAGCACAGTTACTCTGCAAAAATCACACCAGACTTCCTAGTATTCTCTCCCTGCTCTCTCTCTAGCGCTAAGTGCCTTGTTCTTTCACTCCCCACTGACAACCATCATTCTCAGGATCTCCTCTTGAGAAAATTGCTATTATTGTTGTGGAAGTTTATCTTCTTCCAGGGAGGGAGTTCCAGCTTGAGCTCCATTTTTACCAAAAAGAGAAGGTTTCATCAAAAGCTGCTCCAGAAGACCTTGAAGACCTTGCAGGCAGTGTCCATTGGAGTGGGTCACGCCTCACCCTTTCCAATTATTCATAGACCCCAATCTCACTACCCTCCTACAGGTACAATCATAGACTTTAATTAATTCCATCCAATGTCTTTGTCTCAAATTCAAGTCTCTCTGGGTAAATAAATACTTCAAACTTTTATGGTCAGTGAAAATTTCACACGTCTCTCCATATCAATGATGTCTCCATAATTTCAAGGAAAAAATAATAGCCGCAGGTTCTAAACCGTGTGTAGGATAATTACGATAATGCGTTTTTAACTGTCTGGATGCATCAGAAATTACCTTTCCATGTTGATGAAAACATAACCTAGACCCTGAAGTGAAGTGTTAGTATAAATAAAAAAACCTTCTCCACTGGATGGAACTGGAGCTGATACTAGCCTGTCTTTCAACACTTCAAAGTTGTGCTGACATTCGTTTCTACGCACAAATTTCACCTTCTTTAGGGTTAATTTAGTCAACGGTAAGGCTATAGATGAAAACCCCTTTCTGAATCTTTTATAATATCCAGCCAATCCTAGGAAATTTCTTATCTCCGTTAGATTTCTTGGGCTTTCCGATTTCATAATTGCCTCTACCTTCTTAGGGTCAACATAAATTCCATCTCCTGAAAAAATATGCCCTAGAAATACTACCTTATTTAACCAAAACTCACATTTGCTAAACTTAGCAAACAATTAACTATCTCGCAAAATTTGCAATACAACTCTTCGATGCTTCTCATGTTCCTCTTAGCTAGGAGAGTATATCAAAACATCATCGATAAAGACAATCACAAATGAATCTATAAAAGGATGAAATATTCGATTGACTATATCCATAAACACCGCAGGAGCATTTTTTAACCCAAATGGCATTACCAAAAATTCTTAATGACCATAGCGGGAACGAAACGTTGTCTTAGAAATGTCATAATCTCTCATCCTTAATTGATGATAACCCGTTCTCAAATAAATTTTTGAAAAAACTTTAGCGTCCTATAATTGGTGAAACAAATCATCAATACGAGATAATGGATATTTATTTCAAATGGTTACCTTGTTCAACTGTCGATAATCACTGCAAAGTACCATGGTGATGTATTTCTTCTTTAGAAATAATACCAAAGCACCCCATGGTGATATACTGGGTCGAATAAAACCTCTATCTAGAAAATCTTGTAGTTGAACCTTTAACTCATTTATTTCCACAAGTGCCATTCTATATGGAGAAGTAGAAACTAGAGTTGTACCAGGCACTAAATCAATAGTAAACTCTACCTCTCAACTAGGTGGCAACCCTGGTAATTCATCTGGGAACACATCTGCAAAATCCTTACCTACTAGGATATCTTCTACTTTTTGTAATTCCCTGTTTGTATCCACAATATATGCTGAAAAGCCCTGACAACTCTTATTTAACAATTTCCTCGCCCAAAGGGCAGAAATAAGACAATTTGGAACCACATTTCTCTCCTCAATAAATTTGAATTCTTTTTTCCCCGTCCTATTAATGTAACTTCCTTGCAAAAATAGTCAATCAATGCATGGTACGAAGATGACCAGTCCATACCCAAGATAATATCAAAATCTTGAATATCTAGTGGAGTTATATCAATGGTCAACTCCCTGTCCCCCACATATAATACACAATTTTTGTACACAAGCTCCACTAACATCATTTCCCCCATAGGAGTAGAAATATATAAACCACAATCTAGATAAGAACTTGGTCTACCCAAATTCATGGTAAATGACAGTGCTACAATTGAATGAGTAGAACCTGGATCAATAAGAACATAAACATGCTTATTTATTATAGAAAATGTACCTGTCACAACTGCTGAAGTAGCCTGAGCGTCCTGTAAAGTCATAGAAAATATCCTTCCCGAAGCCCTGGAACCACTAGTCTGTCCTCTACCTCCTCCTCTCCCTATGACTCCAAGTGATGAACGCCGACTAGCAGTAGGTGTTTGAGTACCTCCTATTAGCATATGCCAGTTCTTTTTGGCATGACCAATTTGATGACACTGATAACACTTTACCCCCTTTAACTTGGGACTATCTGGACTAATGTGGGCCTCAATTTTGCAAAAATTGCATGTTATAGGATTAGACTGCCCATTCACATTCCCTTGTTGTCTATTCTGTTGGGCTATCGATCCTGCACCCCTAAAACTGCTTAGTGTCCTATTTAGAACATAATTTCCAGTTCCTCTACCGCGTTGAAATCTTTGACTCTCTTATTTTGAGTATTCTATATTACCTTCCTTTTGCTGATATGGATCAAATCTACTCCTCTTTCACCTTTTTTCCCCATTATTTATAGCATCATTAACATCTACTTCAACCATTATGGCTTTGTTAACTAAAGAAGTATAATCTACCTTTTCAAGTTGAAAGAGTGGTGCGTTGTCGTTCAAAATAAGGAATTATATAATTAAACTCGGATGAACCCAAATAAATCCTACACTTGCATCTAGGTGTGAATGAATAAGATGTAAAGCATGGAAGAACATTCAAACACACACAAATGAGGAAAAATCCCCCAAAGGGGCAAAACCATTTATTTTCACTATAATATTGTATCTTTACAATTTCTGAGATTACAATGAAAATACAAGGGTGACACAGAATTACCCGCAGGCGTCGGATCTGTAGTCGGCAGCTGGAAGTTTCCCTTTCCAGGAGGGAAGCAATGAAGAAGAAGAAATGTCTTCTCCACAAGAGTATGAACAACAAAGGTGTTTGTGTTCTAGGGTTTCAAAACGATTCACAAATGATTTGGAAATTTGTGTGAATCAAAACATGAGTTTTGTAACTCACAAAGATGAAGACTTTGAGTTTATGAAATCTGAAAATCGTGTGTAGAAGTCTTGTGAAACCAACTCCCCGTAGTGGGTTTATAAAAGAAGTCCTGGCCCTAAAAAATCTCTGCACGATCTGGCTGAGTTTATCCCAGGCGGACCGGTTCGGGTCTGAGGCGGATCGGTTCGAGGGGGCGGATCGGTTCTTTTAAATTTGGCTTTATCGGTTCGCTACCGGTCCGGGATCTACTGGATTTTCAGCAAGTGGATCGGTCCGGATGAGGGGCGGACCGATCTGGGGTCAGATCGGTTCTTTTATTCTGGGCGGACCGGTCCTGCTGTGCATAATTCTGATTCCTCCTCTTTTTTGATATTCGGATCCGCTGATGACGATATGAATTTTGAATTTCTTCAATGATGTAACGGCATATGACATAACAAATTTATAATGGACAAAAATGTCCTTACAAATCTCCCCCTATGTCTATGCCGGTACATACATAAAAACCAACATGCGAATTATCAAATTACAAAGTGCCTATACAAATCTACCATTCCATGAACCCAAAACTGGAACGATACAAATGAATAAGACTTCATCGTTTGCTTTTCGAATCTTCAGGAATCTCAATACTTTTCTCATCAAGGTGTGAAATCCAATGATAATCTATATAGTACCTACACACATGAGACAAAGCAAATACCAAGTGACGTATCGAGTTTGAAATGACATAAACATATATAGCAATTTTCTCAAAATATCAAAACTCCCCCATAAGATAATTCTTTCTTTCTCCCCCTTTTTATGATGTCCCCAAATAGACAAATGAGAGAAATAAATCAACCAAGAAAGTGCGGGGTGTCAAAAGGATTAAATCACACCATCAATGAACATAAAACAACCAAGTCGATGATAGCGTAAATGAATGGGTGCGATCAAATTCGATAGGAACATCAATGCATACAAACATGACATATGTGCACGATAAATATCGGATATTCCTAACGAATGAACTCAAATGCTTCCTTTGGTGTAAAAAGAAATGGAAATATAAGACATTGACTTAATCAAATCAAAAAATTAAAGCTCAAAGTGATTTCCACACCAATAACGTCCAAAACGATTTCATACTTTTTCAGGACTTTCAAGGAAGTGCAAACCCGTTTAAACATTTTCCAACCAAACTCCCTCAGATATATATTTTGAATAGAGGAATGCTAAATTCTCAAACTTTGGAGAATTGATGGTGAAACCTAAATGGCCCATATTTGGCATGTATTGCTTTTTATTGCCTTTAATTTTTTTTTTCGAGCTCTTTTAACCTCTTTGGACCTCGGATAATAAAATACCTCAATTTTTTAGGTCCTTTTTAACGGTGGCTTTTGCACAACGGATAGATGATTACCTTTCGCAGCCCCTCCCCGTTATCAATTTAAACACACAGTCTCACCAAAACGGTTTTCACATGCAATCCAATCTTGTCAAGTTTTATCGCATATTGTTAGTTGTATAGACAAAATTGAGATGGAAACACTCAAGTCAATATGTGATAGGCAAGCACAATAATCAAGTAAAGTTGTGCATGTGTGCAATAAAGGATATAGGAGTCAAACATGTTGGAAAATATCACTAATTACATGTCAAAGACTCCAAACGATGTAAAGCACATGGATGAAATGTTGTAGCGTCTCAAATCTCTATCAAATAGTCACATGGATATATGAAGTGAAGTTGTGACTTGGCTATCTTAAATGCTCATCCATAAGAGGTGCAAAACACAAATCTTTTTGGCTTTTTCAAAAAATTTATCAAAATAAAATCTTTTTGTACTTTTCTCAAAATTTTTCTTAAGACAAAATCGTTTTGTATTTTTCAAAAGAAATATAAAAAGAAAAAATAATAAATAAACAAGTGATACAATCTAGCAATAGGAATCAAAGGATATGATAATGACAATGCATCCTATCTTAGACACGGACCAACCCCTCAGTCAACTGTGCAAACCCCCAAAGACTTCCTAAGACACTCAAATCTAAGGGCATCTAAAGGTTTCGTGAAAATATCGGCTAACTGACGGTCGGTAGGAATGAAACTCAGGGATACGACCTTCTCCTCAACTAACTGACGTAGTAAGTGCTCGCGTAACCTGATGTGCTTCGTGGGTGAATTTTGGATGGGATTGCGGGATATGTGAATCGCGCTCGTGTTATCACAAGAAATGATCATGGTGTCCTGTGAAATCCCATAATCCTCCAACATTTGCTTCATCCACAAGAGTTGCGTGCAACAACTCCCGGCAGTGATGTACTCAGCCTCCGCAGTGGATAAAGAGATGGAGTTTTGCTTCTTGCTCAACCAAGAGACAAGAGAAAAATCAAAATAGAAACACCCACCAGAAGTGCTCCTACATCCATATACATCCCCGTCCCAATCGACATCCGAATAGGCGGACAAACGGTAATCGGTATCAAAGGAATACCAAATACAGTATGAGAGAGTCCCACTCACGTATTTGATGATACATTTTAGAGCGAGTAAGTGTGACTCTTTCGGAGACACCTGATATCGCGCACAGACTCCAACACTAAAGGCTATGTCGAGACAACTAGCAGTTAAGTAGAGAAGACTACCTATCATACTCCGATAAAGGTTTGCTCTACGTCCTTGCCTGAAGTGTCCTTACTAAGCTTGATAGAAGTACTCATAGGTGTACGTGCATGCTTAGCGGAGTCTAAACCAAATTTCTTCACAAGGTCTCTAGCATACTTGGATTGGGAGATGAACATCCCATCCTCTAGCTGACGAACCTGGAGACTGATGAAGAAAGTAAGCTCACCTACCATGCTCATCTCAAACTCACTTTTCATCTCCTCCTCAAAGTGGTGAGCATGCTGGGAGCATGTGGATCCAAAGACTATGTCGTCCACATAGACCTGGGCAACCAAAATAGCATCGTCATCTCTCCTGACGAACAACGTCATATCAACTCCCCCTTTCTTGAAGCCACGGGCTAAGAGATAGGAAGTAAGCCTTTCGTACCAAGCACAGGGTGCTTGCTTCAAACCATACAAGGCTTTCCTCAGATAAAAAACGTGCTCAGAGTGCGTAGGGTCTTCAAACCCTTTTGGTTGTTCCACATAAACCTCCTCCTGTAGACTGCCATTCAGGAAGGCACTCTTGACATCCATCGGATATAACTTAAAGCGCAGATGACATGCGATGGCGAGTAGTAAACGGACAAACTCAAGCCTCGCAACAGGAGAAAATGTCTCTCCAAAGTCTACACCCTCTATCTGTGTGTAGCCTTGGGCGATCAACCTAGCCTTCTTTCTGATTATGGTACCATTTTCATCCATTTTATTCTTAAAAATCCACCGGGTACCGATCACATTAGTATCACTAGGTCGGGGGACAAGTTCCAAGACATTATTCTTTTTAAACTGAAGCAACTCATCCTGCATAGCAGATATCCAGTGTTCATCCTTGAGTTCTTCTTTATGATTCTTGGGCTCGACTTTGGACGTGTAGCAAAAGTGGCTAACGATTTTCTCTAGCTGAGCACGAGTCTTGACCCCTAGAGTGGGATCACCAACAATGTCAGAAGGGTCATGACTCTTGCGAACCCAAGCAGGTGTGTCCCCTAGCACAGGAGTGGGGTCCACAGAGTGTGAGTGAGGAACAAGTAGGTCACTCCCAGAAAAGTCCTCATCCTCACACAGGAGGTTAGAATCAATAGCCGTCGTAGGTTCGTCATCTTGTACGGTGACGTTTATTGATTCCATAACCTTAGAGCTCTTCAGGTTAAAAACTCGGTACGCTCTAGTATTGGATGAATATCCTAGCAATATTCCCTCGTCGCTCCGGGAGTCAAACTTTCCTAATTACTCTCTATCCCGTAGGATGTAGCATTTACTCCCCAAAACACGAAAATATGCCAGGATGGGTTTTTTGCCAGTCCACAATTCATAAGGCGTCTTCAGTGTGTGTGGACACAAGTAAATCCTATTCACCGTGTGGCATGAAGTAGACATTGCCTCTGCCCAAAATCTGTTAGATACTTTGCGACCTAGAAGCATAGATCTAGTCATCTCCTAGATCATTCTATTCTTTCTCTCAACAATTACATTTTGCTGAGGAGTCTTCACAGCAGAAAACTCATGTTTGATCCCTAGGCTATCATAATAAAAATCTACCTTTGCTTCCTTAAATTCAGTGCCGTTGTCACTACGTATCCTGTTAATAGTGACTCCGTATTGATTTTGCAAAACATGACACTTGGTCGTTAAAAACTCTACAACATCGTATTTCTCTCTCAAAAAACCTACGATGGAGTATCTGGAGAAATCGTCTACCATCACGAGGATATACCTCTTTCCACCTAAACTCTCAGTACGAGTAGGACCCATAAGACCCATAAGATCCATGTGAATCAGCTCAAGTACCCGGGAGGTGGTAATGGAATGCAACTTCCTATGAGGGCTCCAAATTTTCTTTCCCAACTGACAGGGTCCACAAATCGTGGAAGTTGACTTTCCAAGAGATGGTAAGCCACGTACTAGGTCTTTTTTAGTTAAACAAGTCAAATCTTTAACGTTCATGTGACCTAGACGTTGGTGCCACAAATCCATAGGAGTGATCGTGGTGCTGTTGCAGACTAGTGAGAAAGTAGGTACAATCCCATAGCAATTATCCTCGGTCCTCACCCCTTGCACTAAAAGTTTACCGGCCTAATTATAGACATTACACGTGTCCCGGTCAAACTTTACTGCAAAGTCATCGTCGCACAGCTGGCTAATGCTGAGAAGGTTTTCTTTCAAACCTTTGACGTACAAAACATTCTCTAGCTTAGGAAATCCTGGTAACTCCACAATACCTCGTCCCATAATGCTAGACTTGCTCCCATCTCCAAAAGTGACTCTACCATCCTTATAATCCTCAAGGTGGGTAAAAAATGAGACATCACCTGTCATGTGTCTGGAGCATCCACTATCAAAATACCACTGTGAGGTATTATGTGCTTTGAGAGCAACATGAACAACAAGGGCTTTCTTATGTTTCTTAGGCACCCAAGAAGTGGTAACCTTTTGTTTACCCTTGTTATTGTTGGTTTTAGCCGAAGTGTGAGGAACATTCACTGATGGTAAAGACATTCGTCGGAATTCCTCCATCAAACTCTGTGATGTGGCGGCTAAAAACTCAACACGCTCTCTCAGACTGGAAAATTCATCTGTATGACGTGGTGGAGCAGAAGTACGTCGTGTTCGACCCAAACTATAGAAAAATTCCCTAAGGTGGCCTTTTCTTTTGCAATATGTACAAAAGAATACAGTATTAGGCAGACCTTGGTTTGCTTTTCTTGGTCGAACTCTCCTTCGTAGATTTTGGCGATGACCATAAGGAGTAGTAGTGAACTTAAGAACTGGTCCAAGTGCAATTTGGGACGTGGAGGCACCATCATAACCAATTCCCTACCGATCACCAAAACCTAAAGCGGGGCCGAGGGGCATCTTTTCCATCTTTCCAGATCTGTCCTCGATTTGTACCTTGACTTGTCGTGCTCTCTCCAGATCATGAGTAAGTTGGGTAACAAGGGCTTCAAGTTTCTTTCGAGTCTCCATAGAGGAATGAAGCTCACTCGTAAGGCTAGACACTTGTTTAGTCAAGTCCCCCCTCTCTTTCTCAAAACAACTCTCTCTCTCTCTCTCTAAACAAACTTTCTTTCTTAACACAGGTAGATTCTCTCTCTCTCAGGGCGGTGCAGGTGGAGGACTCACTCTATCTCGCTTTTCTTAAATCTTCCTCTAAGCCGGCGATCTTAAGAACTAACGCTTTGTTACGCTTTTTAGTTTTAAATGACTTAGAATATAACTCAGCGTAGGCACGTTGAATATCACTCTCGCTCTCACTTGAGTCATCCTCCCCCTCACTTGCATCGCTCTCACTGTCGAGGTGTCCCTGTGAAGTAGCATCCTCATCGTCGTGAGATGCACTAGGAGTACTCACATGACTATCCATGAATGCGGTGAAGTTACACTCATGCTGTGACTCATCTCCCGAGTCCACCGACTCGACCTCACTGTCATCACTAAGGGTAGCATTAAGGAGATCCTTGCCCTTTTCTCTATTCAGACGAGTAGCACACTCAAAAGCTCTATGTCCCCTACCGTCGCACTCATAGCATCTCTAACTGTCTTTCTTAGGAGGGTTTTTAGCATCTTTCTCATTTTTCTTTTCAAACTTATTTTTCTGAAAATTCTTCTTATCTTTAAAATTTCCACTTTTCTTAAATTTGAGAATTTTCTTAAAGTTTTTAGCAAATAGAGCCAAATCATCTAAGTCAAAATCACACTCAGAATCAGAAGTTTCACTCTCTTTCTTTCTAGATGACCCTACTCTCTTTCTTACCGTCCCCTCACTTTTTCTCTCTTGGGCATTAAGTGCAATTCCCTTATCTTTAGACTCGACAGATTTAGTGAACATATCAATTTCATATGCTTGTAAGTCTCCTACAAGTTCCTCCAATTTTATCGTATTTAAATTACCCATAGAGTTTAACACAGTGACTTTAGGGATAAAACGCTTAGGCAAAGATCGAAGAATCTTTTTCACAACTCTTGCATTAGGAATATGTTCACCAAGATTAAAGCTAGTATTAACAATATCAGACAGCCTAGCATAAAAATCATCAAAGCATTCAGTTTCAAGCATGGTGATGGTCTCAAATTGAGTTGTTAAATTTTGCAATTTAGATTCTTTCACAGCATTAGTTCCTTCATGGGTAAGTTGCAAAACATCCCATGCCTCCTTTGACATAGTGCACGTCATGATACGTCGGAACTCATCAGGAGTGATGGATTCGAAAATAGCACTCAAACCCTTAGAATTAAAAGAAGACCATTTAAATTCATCTCCAGTCCAAGAAGTGATAGGTTTTAAATTGGTCACATTTTCAACAGTGACGGAGGGAGGTGTCCACCCTCTTTCAACTAAAACCCAAACCCTTTCATTTATGGCCTTTAAAGCCGACCTCATGCGGGCTTTCCAATATGCATAGTTAGTACCATAAAAAACTGGCATTTTATTATATGATTTCTCCATTGAACACGCACTTTTTCAAAAATCAAATTTTCAGAAAATTGATATCTTAGAAATTTTTTGCGGAAACTAGGAATACACGATAGATTAGCGTAACCTGCTCTGATACCAATTTGAAAGAGTAGTGCGCTTTGGTTCAAAATAAGGAATTATATAATTAAACTCGAATGAACCCAAATCAATCCTAAACATGCATCTAGGTGTGAATGAATAAGGTGTAAAGCATGCAAGAACATTCAAACACACACAAATGAGGAAAAATCCCCCAAAGGGGCAAAACCATTTATTTTCACTATAATATTGTAACTTTACAATTTCTCGGATTACAATGAAAATACAAGGGTTACACAGAATTACCCGCAGGCGTCGGATCTGTAGTCGGCGGTTGGAAGTTTCCCTTTCCAGGAGGGCAACAATGAAGAAGAAGAACGGTCTTCTCCACAAGAGTATGAACAGCAAAGGTGTTTGTGTTCTAGGGTTTCAAAACAATTCACAAATGATTTGAAAATTTGTGTGAATCAAAACATGAGTTTTGTAACTCACAAAGATGAAGACTTTGAGTTTATGAACTCTGAAAATCGTGAGTCTTGTGAAACCAACTCCCCGTAGTTGGTTTATAAAAGAAGTCTTGGCCTTAAAAAATCTCTGCACGATCTGGCTAAGTTTATCCCAGGCGGACCGGTTCAGGTCTGAGGTGGATCAGTCCGGATGAGGGGCGGACTGATCCGGGGTCGGATCGATTCTTTTATTCTGGGCGGACCGGTCCGGCTATGCAGAATTCTGATTCCTCCTCTTCTTTGATATTCGGATCCGTTGATGACGATATGAATTTTGAATTTCTTCAATGATGTAACGGCGTATGACATAACAAATTGATAATGGACAAAAATGTCCTTACACAAGTGCATTGAGTCTAGACTTGATAACCAAATTCAATCCATCCTGAAATCCGGTGCATTTGTCCCCCTCATTATGTAAGAACCGTAATAAAAATCGAGACAAATATATAAATTTAGTTTCATACTCCCTGACCGACATATTCACCTGAGCCAATGATAAAAATTCTCTCTCGTTTTGCTTCTGATATATACGAGGAAAATACTTTTCATAAAAGACTTCAATAAAGGAATCCCAAGTAATTACCTCACCTCCCTTTGGAGTAAGCAATAAATGTTTGGAAGACTCCCACCAGTATTTATCTTCGCTCGTTAACATGAAAGTAGCAAAAATTACCTTCTGCGCACCAGGTACATTCATCACCCCGAAGATAGTTTCTATGTCTTTAACCCAAGCCTCAAATTCTAAAGGATCTATATAACCAGAGAATGTTGGGGTGTTCAATATGATAAACTTCACGTATAGAGTATTCTTCTCCTCTCATTGTATTTCCCTTTTCGTTCAGTCCAATGTCTGCTCCTCCAAGTACTTGGCTTGTTGTTCGGCTATATGCATGATAAGCATGTTTTGTTGTTCCGCCATTAAAATCATCGCACTAGCCATTCTCTGCATATCTGTAAGTTGTTCGGGTGCCCTCTCTACATTATTTGGATTTTGGTGGTTTACCTCACTTACAATTGGTGCATTTGAAGCCTCCTCCTCCACCCTCTCATGAACATTTCCTCTTTCCATATCTTACTATATGTCATAAACCACAGTTATATAAACAAGTATACAACATTTATTTCTAACATACTGGTTAGTATTTATCACAAGTTAATATAAATGACCCATGCCATGCTATTTCTGGAACTGCCACATCTAGACTCTCTAACCCCATAATACAAAAACCTAAAGCTCTGATACTAAGTTGTTACACCCTATCCCCATTAGGACATAATTAACTAAATAGTTCATAAACCACATTAATTATATATTTATTTATTTTGTAATACACATTAAAACAACTTCAAGGTTAAAATGAGGAATACTATCATTTTAAGGAGACATAAGTTAAACAAAACTCTCATACAATATAACTTAATTATAACTAGTACAATGTATAAAACAAAACTGATGATACCCTATTACTATTCACCCAACATCTTGGCAATGGTTGCTTCAAAACCTAAAAATATAGACATATAAAACCATGAGTTTAGAAAACTCAGTGAATGTACTACATCTCTATATAGTAAAAGTACTATATTAACATCTCACATATCAATATAGCCATCTCTATGCCAAATTAGGACATACACATATCCGGAGTTAATGCTCCCCACATCTCCTGCCCGTAGGCGATAATCATATCCATAGGTTAAAATAACCCAACATGTCCTGAATTGCATAGCAACTCAACATATCTTGACTTTTATAAAGCCATAAAATCTCAACATCTTGACTTTTAGTAATCCATAACATCTCAACATATAATACATACACATCATATCCACAATCAACTCCATAAGTACACTCACCTTATCAACTTATCATGATTTTCCTTTTCCTTTTTTCGGCACTTGTTCAACCGGTTCTTCTTCCTTTCTTATAATTTTTACAATATTAGTATCATCATAAGAATATTTACAATCCAAGGAATAACTTAAGCGTAACTCGATTCATAAACGTCATAGGATTCCATTCAAATCATTTATCATAAATGAAGTTCTATCCAAATTCATGTTAAGATGTTTAACATATCCAAATCATAGTTTAGACATACTTTAATTTCTTCTTGGTAATCTAATACTTATCATATTAGATTTTTAATACAAAGATGGCACATCATTTCAAGTTTTCTAGAGCAAAATATGCCCATTTCTTTACAACATAATAAATCTTCCCTACATGCACCTCTATTATTCCTTCAACTTCCAAGAATTTTCATAATTTTTTACATAACAAATTTCAATGACTTTCCACCCATTTTTAATACACATACTTAGTAATACATAATTAATGTTTCATAATTTTTCGAGTTCACTTGCTATGTCAAAACCTTTACCAAACTCAAGGCATATCGAAATGAAATATACAACCATCAACTATGTACCAAATTGCAACAATCACTAAGGCCTAAACACAAGGAGTTAAATTCTAATTTTTGGATATGATATGAATAAATAGTCTAGTTTCGTATCCAATTGGAATTTATCAATTCGAGTTAGCACACAAAAATATATGCAAGTTTGAGTGCAACGGATTCAATACAAAGCAATATGGCCTACAAACACCACTTATCTCACATATGAACACATACTTATTATCATAAAGTAGGATGGAATTTTAATCACTAATTCATGATTTATATAACTTGAAATAAGTATAATCCTAGATTAAAATAATATTAACACATAATTATACCATGAAAACACCTTAAGGATTTTCTTGGAATTTTTCGTAGCTTTTCTTGGAATTTTTTATTCCTTAAACTTCTATTTTCTCTTTCCCCAGGCTATAAACTCTCAAAAATGAACCCTAATTCTCAAATTCAGCCCTCCTTGTGTTTCATATCCAATTGGAATTTATATCGAAATGAAATATACAACCATCAACTTTGTACCAAATTGCAACCATCACTAAGGCCTAAACACAAGGAGTTAAATTCTAATTTTTGGATATGATATGAATATATGGTCTAATGAAGAAGTAGGTTAAATGGAGAGGTTTGAGCTGGCAAATGCAGCCCTCATTTCCAACCAATCAAATTAAACCATTTGGTTTAGTAAAAGACAAATTACCAGTTAAAGGGAATGGAAAGATTTTCCTTTTGTTCGTAAATTTTATATAACTTCTTACTCGGACATCCGTTCGATGCGCCGTTTATTATGTCACAAAGATAATGCATATATTCACAACTATCTAGTTTTCACCTTGAGTCAATTGTTATATTATAAGGGTTAAAACTAGTCTCCAACATAAACATACCTACTGAAAACTTCAAAATTTTTGTTTGTAAACAATTCGATATTTCATGATTTTTGGAGGTAGGATTAGATTAAATATAATACCCTAATATCATATATACTTGTAACACATTATCCATATCACATAAGGTAATCACGATTCAAATCTAATTAAATATAATTATATCCGGGTCGTGAAAAAATCATTATTAGAGACTCAGTTAAATCCTCTACAAAGGATGAAGGGTTCAGCTTGCTATTGCAACTACTGCTTTTGAGTACACAGAAGTGCAAAAGATGGACAATTATGGCTGCAAAAGAAATTTGGGCCTCACTGGTGATGATGCTAAGATTTAGCACCACCGGATAAGTGATAGTGAGCTCAAGCAGTAGCAGCCATGGCAGCCATAGAGATGTATAAGTGTATAAGTATATAGAAGGGGATGAGTATAAGAGGAACTAAGACAATGATGTATAGTGGTTCAGCCAATTTGGCCTACATCCACTGTGAGTGTGTGATCCACTAAGTATGGGCACTAATGGCCTTGGATACAATGCACATAACCCTCTCTCTCTCTCTACTGTGTGTACAAGAAGAGTTTTAGCTAGGGCTACAGTTAATGGATCGATCCCCTGTAGGGTTGTAGGTGACAAGTATATATAGGTCTTGGGGGGTGTAGTGTACCCCCCAAGTAAGCATGGTGCATGTGAATGATGATCTAACCAATTCCCTGCTGACACCTGTAGATGCCAAATGATGACATAATATTCCCTCACGTGAGGCTGTGATTCGGTTATAACGGTCTGCCACGTGTCATATGAGCCTGACGCGCACTGTTCCACGCGTGTCCCAAACCACGCGCTGTCATGATGTCACCCTCGGCCTATGAGCCGAGGCCGAGGGCAAAGTTTCTTCCGGTAGTGAGGCTGGCTTGATTCTGGCCTCGTACTGTCGTACCCTCGTAGGGTCGTCCGGAGCCTGGGGAAGGGTCGGCCCCTCGTAGGGTCATCTGGAGCCTGATGGAGGGTCGGCCCCTGGTGGAGGGTCGGCCCCTCGTAGGGTCGTCTGGACCTGGTGGTGGCCAGCTGGGGCCTGGCGATGGGTCAGCCCATCGTAGGGTCGTCCGTATTGGAGGTAACCCTCATCCCGGCTGAGGGTATAAACGGGTATATCAATCACCCCCCAGCCCTTAGCCATAGGTGTCATTGAGATGGCTGAGGGATATTTGCTGAAGTTGAGACACGTGTGATCAGTTAGGTGAGTGACACCTGTGCAGATACTCATTGTTGTTCCAGTTTCCAAGGCAGGGCGGCTGTGCAGTGTGCTTGGGGCCTTGTGCCCTAATTATACCTTTATTTGGTAAATGGGTCCACTCATTACGAAAGTATTTAAGAGATTTTCAAACTCTCTCTCTTCCTTCTTCTTCTTCTTCGCGCCTAAGCATTCTCTCTCTAGAACCAGTCGCCATTTGCAACCTTCAACCCTTCAGACCTAGTAGCGTTCTTGTTCTCTCCTCATCAGGTAACCTTTTTCTCCTCGCGCCTTCCTTTGTCTTCATTTCTGTGTATTTTTTAGGGTTGTAGGTCGGCACTTTCTTAGAGTTCCCCCGTTGCGTTTTCCGGTGTCTTCTCCGGTTGTTAGTTCTTGAACATTCTTGACGAAAAACGTTTTAGTTCTTTGGTTTAATCCAAAAGTCAAACCTGGTCAATCCCCCAAGTGTTTGTAGTTGAATTGGCTAAGTCTAGTGTAATTTCTCTAAGTGTAGGGTCTTCCCTTTAATGCTTAGGAGGCTTTATAGCTTAGTGTCTGAATTCCCACCCTTGAGAGAAAAACTTTTTACCGAGATCAGACGAATAGAGGAAGAGGAAGAGAGGAGACGAGGGGCCGACCCTAATTGGGTACGACCCATCTTTCCCATTCCTCTTGCCACCATAAGACCATCTGAACCCTCTAAGTCTTGTGGGTCGTCGTCTCATCCGGCCAACACTCCCAAACCAAGTGAGATGGACGAGAGAACCTCCTCCCCAAGTGGTGCTGGAACGTCTGGTAGAAGGGACACGTCTGACCTTAGCCCTCCCCGAGAGGCCGAGGGTACGATCCCCTCTGAGGCTGTCCCTGTGACAACCCTATCCCCCAATGCCTTCCAAGTGGCTTTCCCTCAGGGTCCTCCTGCAGGTGATGAGAGGGATGAGTACGAGGACGATGACACAGATGATGAGGTTGATACCTCCCATGCCTCGTCTTTTATCTCCTCCGTTAGGGATAGGGACCTTCTGATATGGAGGCATATTTACGGAGTGCCCTCTGGGGTAACTATGAGGGTTCCCTCTGAGACTGAGAGGGTTTTTGAGGGTGAAGAGGGAGAGGTTGCAGTCTACGAGCAAATGTTCAAAGTAGGTGTCAGACTTCCCTTCCACCCTGCCATTGTAGATATTCTGTCGGCTCTGGGCGTCTCCCCCTCTCAACTTCCACCCAACTCTTGGAGGACGATTCTGGGTTACATTTCCTTGTGGAAAAATGCTTTTACTGATGAGCCCTCGTCCAACGTATTCTTGGCCTCCTATAATATCACCTCTTCATCTAAACAGCCCGGATACTATCATCTAGGGGCGATAAGGTCTGAGATGAAACTTCTCCACGTGTCTCAAACTTCCAATCATGATTGGAAAAAGAGATTCTTCTTCATATCTGGGGCGTGGGAGCGCTCCGCCGAGGCGTCCCCTTCTGCCTCCCTATCAAATGGTCTAATCCCTCAATGAAAGCTAGGTCAGACCCCGGACTTAGCCTGGAGGAAAGGGATATTGTTGAGTATCTGAGGGGACGAGGGAGAGAGGGTGAGATCCCAAAGTTCGAAGATTTGATGACCCCCCGGTACCTCAAAGAAGCTGGTCTGAGGGTCGGCTCTCTGACGGAACTATGTGAGTTATACAGCACGTTTTCCATTTTCTACTTTTTTGAAGTGTTTCCTGTTTATCTCTGTATTTTTCTGATGCATGGTACCCTTTTCAGGTCGTCCTGTAGGTGTGTCAGATTACCTCTGGGAAATGACTGCTCCAAGCCTACTCGCTGGTTTGTCAAAGAAGAAAGGGAAGGAGCCTCAGCAAGCTCCAAAGAAGACGAGGGCTTCAGGGCCGACGGTTGTTGAGCCGACAGCCGATAGCCACAAAAGGAAGGAGCCTGAGGCTCCTGTGGACCCTCGGCCTGATTCTCGGACGAGGGCCAGGGTCGACGCCTCTGAGGGGAAGACCTCTTCGTCCAGCATGGGGGCCTTCTGGTCTCAAAATCTGGCCCATCTGAGGGCCGACCCTTCGTCGCTGATCACTAACATGAGGGCAGCCAAGGTCTCGATGTTCTCTGCACCGTCGGCCTCTGACTTCGAGTTCTTGGCGAAGATGCCCCCTGCCAAAGTGTACAACTATGGTCTGCACTCCCTTGCTCAGGTATTGGTCTTGACCTTTTAATTTTATTCTTACTAACTGTTATCTCGGCCCATATTGATGTTTGTTCATTTTTTCTTGCAGTCTGTTTGTGCCTTGACCTCGGCCACCAAGTGGATGGCCGAGAATCAACAAAAGTTTCACGAAGCTGAGAGGGCCATTCAACATGAGGCTGAGTTGCAGGCAGAGCTAGATACAGCAAAGACTGAGCTTGACACTGCGAGGGCTGAGCTTGAGAGTGCTAGGACCGAGCATGCTAGGGTCCTAGATGAGCTGATGAGGCAGCGCGATGCCGACCTGCAAACCAAGGACTTGATCATCAAGGATAGGGATGAGGCTCTGATCAACCTGGAGGCCCAGCATAAGACTAATCTGGAAGCAGCCATCAAGAAAGCTGAGGCTGATGCTGTTGAGGCATACAAGACTTCAGATGAATTTCAGGGCTTCGACCTTGAATATCTAGAAAGGGGGATTAGGACGGCCTGCCGTGGGTCGTCCTCAAATTTGGCGATGTCGTCTCCTCTGTTCGTCCTTCATTGGAGGGTGTTCAACTGGACGACCCCCTAATTGCCGAGGCCCTCAACCAAGTGGAGTCCCAAGTCCAGATCGAGGGGGTCGATACATCTGAAGATCATCCAGTGCTAGTAACCGAGGAGACCATTCCCATTGATGTTGAGGCCCTACCCTCTGATGTCGTCCCATAGGGTGGATGCCTGTAGCCCATACCCTTCAACTGTATTTTTATTCAACGGTCTTGTAAAACACTTAAACATTTTGTTTTAGTAATACCAGTCTCTTCCATAATTGTTGTCTTCCATATTTAATTCTGTTATGGTTTGTTCCTTGCTAATTTGCTTCTTCGTTGATGATGATGCTACTAACCCTTCCCTCGTCTCTTTTGAGGACCAATGTGGGGTCGTCCCCTCGTTAGGCCTCATCACAGCCGAGGGACATAATAACGCAATGGTTTTTTAATCGAGTCTACCCTCGTCTTTTTTTAGGACAATGGTGGGGTCGTCCCCTCCACTGATCCTCATTATAGCCGAGGGTTCAAATAATCAAATTAATGATTTTTATGGGGTCTACCTTCGTCTTTCTTGAGGACGGTGGTGGGGTCGTCCCCTCCACTGATCCTCATTATAGCCGAGGGTTCAAATAATCAAATTAACGATTTTTAACAAAGTCTATCCTCGTCTTTCTTGAGGACAGTGGTGGGGTCGTCCCCTCCACTGGTCCCCATTATAGCCGAGGGTTCAACTTACCAAATTAATGGATTTTAACAAAGTCTACCTTCGTCTTTCTTGAGGACAGTGGTGGGGTCGTCCCCTCCACGGATCCTCATTATAGCCGAGGGTTCAAATAATCGAATTAATGATTTTTATGGGGTCTACCTTCGTCTTTCTTGAGGACAGTGGTGGGGTTGTCCCCTCCACTGACCCTCATTATAGCCGAGGGTTCAAATAATCAAATTAATGATTTTTAACAAAGTCTATCCTCGTCTTTCTTGAGGACAGTGGTGGGGTCGTCCCCTCCACTGGTCCCCATTATAGCCGAGGGTTCAACTTACCAAATTAATGGATTTTAACAAAGTCTACCTTCGTCTTTCTTGAGGAAAGTGGTGGGGTCGTCCCCTCCACGGATCCTCATTATAGCCGAGGGTTCAAATAATCAAATTAATGATTTTTAACAAAGTCTACCCTCGTCTTTCTTGAAGACAGTGGTGGGGTCGTCTCCTCCGCTGGCCCTCATTACAGTCGAGGGTTCAACTTACCAAATTAATGGTTTTTAATAAAGTCTTCCCTCGTCTTCCTTGAGGACAATGGTGGGGTCGTCCCCTCCACTGGTCCCCATTATAGCCGAGGGATCAACTTACCAATTTAATGGTTTTTAAGTCTTCCCTCGTCTTTCTTGAGGACAGTGGTGGGGTCGTCCCCTCCACTGGTCCGCATTATAGCCGAGGGATCAACTTACCAATTAAGTCTTCCCTCGTCTTTCTTGAGGACAGTGGTGGGGTCTTCCCCTCCACTGGTCCCCATTATAGCCGAGGGATTAACTTACCAATTTAATGATTTTAATGAAGTCTACCCTCGTCTTTCTTGAGGACAGTGGTGGGGTCGTCCCCTCCGCTGGCCCTCATTATAGCCGAGGGTTCAACTTCTTTGCATGCATACTAGAACTGATAACCACTGGATGAGGGAAACACTGATACTTCTCATTAATTTTCCATGTGTTCTGTCGAAACAATGCTTATTACAACTATGGCTTATCAAGACCTTACAACACTACTGGTAGTATTTTTTCAAATGATCCGCATTCCAGGGGTTGGAAAAAGGTTCCCCCTCTAGGTTTTTTAGCCTATAGGTCCCAGGGACAACTTCGTCGGTGACCCTATAGGGGCCGTGCCAATTAGGATGGAGTTTATTGGGCTTCTGCCAGGTCTTCTTGAGAACCAAGTCTCCTACTGCGATAGGCCTCTGTTTCACCCTCTGATTGTAAAACCTTGTGGTCCTCTGCTGGTAGGAAGCCTGCCTTATCTCAGCATCCTCCCTTCTTTCCTCAATCAAGTCCAGGTCAAGTCTCCTCTCTTCCGTATTTCCCTGGGGGTCGTACATTTGGACCCTATGAGTGGGAAACTCAACTTCGCTGGGGATGACTGCTTCTGATCCATAAGCTAACATGAATGGGGTCTCCCCAGTAGAGGTCCTTACTGTCGTCCTGTACGCCCACAACACTGCATATAACTCCTCGACCCATCTTCCTTTTGCCTCCTCAAGCCTCTTCTTAATCCCATCTAGGATTGTTCTGTTCGTAACTTCGGTTTGCCCATTGGCCTGAGGTCGGCCTGGGGTGGAGAAAAATTGTTTGATACTTACCCTCTCACAGTACTTCTGCAGAGAGGCATTCTTGAACTGGGTCCCGTTATCCGAGATGAGGGTGTTGGGTAGACCATATCTGCATATCACATTTTTCCAGATGAACTGGAAGGTCTTCTGCTCTGTAATCGTCACCATCGGTTCGGCCTCTACCCACTTTGAAAAGTAGTCAATCGCTACAATGAGGAACCGATAGTTATTGACTGCCCTCGGTAAGAGTCCTACCAGATCAATCCCCCACACTGCGAACGGCCATGGGGATGTAATGGAGGTGAGAGGCTGATGGGGCTGGTGAGGGATGGTGGCAAATCTCTGGCATTTGTCACACTTCTTGACATATGCTGCGGCATCTTTCCCCAAGGTCGGCCACCAGTAGCCCTGGGTGATCACCCTCTTTGCCAAGGATCTACCCCCAATGTGGCTTGAGCACGACCCTTCATGCACGTCTTGCAAAATGGAAGGGACTTCTGAGGGATGCACACACCTAAGTAAGGGGAGCAGAAACCCCTTTTTGTACAGCGTGTCTCCGATGACAGCGAACTTTGCACCCCTGTATCTCAGCTTCTTCCTCTCTTGGCTTGCTTCTGGCATCTCTCCCCCTTTAATGTATCTGATCAGAGGATCCATCCATGAAGGTTCTTGAGAAACATTCATGCAAATGCCAAGTGTTCCCTCGTCGTCTTCGATAGTTGGTCGAAGCAAGATTTCTACCGGGACTGTCCTCCTTATGTTTGTCCTAGTAGCTGAGGCCAACCATGCAAGGGAGTCAGCACGGCCATTGTCGAGCCTAGGTATCCTCTTGATTTTCACTTCTTTAAAGATTTTCAGCAATGACCTCACCTTCTCAAGATACCTAGCCATCCTCTCGTCTTTGGCCTCATAGGCTCCTAGTATCTGATTCACCACCAGCCTTGAATCCCTGTGAGCCAAAATTTGGCCGACACTAAGGGACTTGGCCAAGGAGAGGCCTGCTACTAAGGCCTCATATTCGGCCTCGTTGTTGGAGGCTTGAAAGTTGAACCTCAGGGCGTATTCGACGTCTGTGCCATCGGGTGCTGACAGTATCAGTCCAGCCCCACTTCCGCTGTCACAGGAGGACACGTCGACGAAGAGACTCCACACAGCATGTTCCTTCGAGAAATTTCCCTCGATGAGTGACCCTTGTCTAAAAAGGTATCTTCCCTCTTCATTTTCAGCCACCTTGGTGCTTGTCTCAGCCGTATCTGCAGGAGGGTCGGTGAGCCTACCTTGTTGGGTATCTGTCTGGCTTAGACCCTCACCCTCGGCCACGTCACTCTCCCAAGTAAATTCAGCCACGAAATCTGCCAAGGCCTGCCCCTTAATGGCTGTCTTAGGCTGATACACAATGTCGAACTCCCCCAGCTCTATAGCCCAGGTCATTAGCCTTCCTGATTTTTCAGGCTTGTGTAGGACCTACCTAAGAGGAGAGTCAGTAAGGATGACCATAGTATGGGACTGGAAGTACGGTTTCATCTTCCTTGAGGCATGGATCAAGGCATAGGCCAACTTCTCCATCCTCGGGTATCTTTGCTCTGCCCCCTGGAGTGCCTTGCTGTTGAAATATACGGGCTTCTGTATCCCGTCTTCGTCTCTTACGATTGCTTCACTGATAGCGGACTCTGAGACAGCAAGGTACACGTAAAGTCGTTCACCCTGCACGGGTCGTGACAGCAGCAAGGGAGACCCTAAGTATGATTTTAGCTCCTTGAAAGCCTCATCGCACTCTTTACTCCATTCGAAGGCCTTCCTGAGGATCTTGAAGAATGGTAGACACCTGTCTGTAGCCCTTGACACAAATCTGTTCAAGGCATCCACCCTCCCTATGAGCCTCTGAACATATTTAATGGACTTGGGGGTCTTCATCTCAATAAGGGCCTTTATCTTTTCAGGATTGGCCTCGATGCCTCTTTGATTGACAATGAACCCTAAGAATTTCCCCTCTCCGACCCCGAAGACACATTTGGCCGGGTTAAGCTTCATCTGATATTTGTCCATCGTATCGAAGGTCCTCTCCAGGTCTGCCACATGATCCTCTGCCTTCAGACTCTTAGTCAGCATGTCGTCTACGTAGACCTCCATAGACTTCCCAATTTGATCTTCAAACATTCTGTTTACGAGGCGCTGGTACGTTGCCCCTGCATTCTTTAGGCCAAAGGGCATGACCCTGTAGCAGTATGTCCCCTTGTCAGTGATGAAGGCGGTCCTCTCCGAGTCTTCAGGGTTCATGAAAATCTGGTTATACCCTGAGTAGGCATCCATGAAACTCATGAGCTCATGGCCTGCGGTAGCGTCTACCATCTGGTCGATGCGGGGGAGAGGGAAGCTGTCTTTGGGACAATGCTTGTTGAGGTCTGTGAAGTCCACGCACATTCTCCACTTGCCGTTGGCCTTTGGGACAATGACTGCATTGGACAGCCATTCAGGATAGATGACCTCTCTGATAAATTCAGCGTCTTCTAATTTTTTGACCTCGTCCCTGATGACCTCATATTTTTCTCTGAAGTAAATTCTCCTCTTCTGCTTCACCGGCTTCACTCCCTCTACCACATTGAGCTTGTGGCACATGATTTCAGGGTCAATCCCTGGCATATCTACATGACTCCAGGCGAAGACGCTTCGCCTTCTCCTCAGCAGGTTAACGAGGTCTTCCTTGATTTTGGGCTTCAGAGACTTGCCAATTTGGACGGTTTTTCCGTGTCATCCTCATCGAGGATGATGGATTCTACCTCTTCCGCAGCCTCTCCTTTTTTCAGCTTCGTTTCATCTCTGGGGTCTAGGGTATCAATATTGTAAGTGGTTGTAACCCTTTTGTGTGCCTCCCTCTCTTCAGCGGAGTTGTAGTAACATTCTCTCGCCGTCGTCTGGTCTCCTTGAACTTCCCCCACCTCGTAAGGGGTTGGAAATTTGATCATCTGGTGGACCGTAGACGGCACGGCTTCAAACCCCTTGAGGGCCACTCGCCCCAGTATGATGTTATAGGCCGAAAACACCTGCTCATCCATCACAAAGAAACTGACCTTCTTGGTGAGCCATCTCGGCCACTCGTCCCCCATTCTCACATCGGCCTCATATACCCCAAGGGGATGAACCTTTTCCCCACTGAACCCAATCAACGGATGAGGGTAGGGGACAAGTCTAGCACGGCTGAGACCCAAGGCTTTGAAGCATGGCCAAAACATCACATCTGCAGAGCTACCCCCATCTACCAGGATCCTCGGCACCTCGCATCCGTGCACCCTGGTAGTGATGACGAGAGGGTCATCATGCGGGGCCAAGAGGCCCTTGAAGTCCATTCTTGAAAATCCCACAATCAAAGTGTCCATATCAACCTTCTTCCTCTTTTCTGACTTGACCTCCAGGGAGGTTGCGTGCACCGTCTTCGTCAATGCCTTTGCTTCAGCCACATGGGCCTTCCTGTCGACGACCTCAGACCCTGCTCCTGCAAGTCCCCCGGAGATCATTCCCACTCCGAGCGAGATCATATTGAGCCTCTTAACAGGGCCGTGGTCGTCTCTCGGTGGGAGGTCGGGGTCGTCCTCATCACCAGAGGGGTCGTCCCCTCTTTTTTGAGGACCTTCTCTGCAGGCATCGACTCGCTTCTTTCTGGGGTCGTCCCCTCGGCCCCTCTTGAAGTCGGTTTTATCGACGTACTTTCTGAGCTTCCCTTCTTTCAGCATCTTCTCAATCTCGTCTTTCAAAGCAAAGCATTTATCCGTCACGTGGCCGTGGTCTTGGTGAAATTCGCACCACAGGTTCTTCTTCCTCTTGCCGGGGGCTGCCCTCAGCTTCTCAGGCCACTTCAGCGTCCGGTCACTCTTTATCTCGTTGAGGATCTGTTCACAGCTGACCGTCAGAGGGGTGTACCCCGCGAACTTGTCATCCATGGATCTCTTCTTCCCCTCTTTGTTCTTCTTGGGGTATTTACTCCCACTGGCACCTCCTCTTTCGTCCTCATATTTTGCGGCCATCGCCTCCTCGGCGTTCATCACCTTTCCTGCTGTCGACAACAGCTCGGCCATCGTCCTTGGAGGGTCTTCAGCAAGCTTCCATAACAGCTTCCCCTTTTGGAGTCCTCCAATCAGGGCTGTCATAGCTATGCTCTCCTCATAGTCTTCTACCTCCAGCTTCTCCTTATTGAATCTGGCTATGTAGTCCCTCAGACTCTCGCTCTTCCCCTGCTTAACATAGAGCAGGTGGGTGGTCTTCTTCTGTGGCCTCACCCCGAAGCAGAAATTATGGATGAACAGGTCTGCCAACTGCTTAAAGTTTCCAATGGAATTTTTTGGAAGAGACGTGTACCACACATGCGCAGCCCCTGTCAGGGTACCAGAGAAGGCACGACACCTCATCTCATCTGAGATAGAGTATATGTCTGCCGCCGACTGATACATCTCCACGTGGTGGACGGGGTTGGTGCTCCCGTCATACCTTGGGGTGACCATAGGTGGCTTGAACTTTGACGGCGTGGGGAAGTTGACTATCTTTGCCACAAAGGGTGAGCCTATGGTGTATCCCCTCTGAAGAGGGTCTCGGCTCTTCAATATATCACCAATCTTATCCTCCAACCGCTGGATTGAGTCATTCAAGGGCCTCACAGGGTCCGCCTGGCCGATGTTATCCCCTGCTGCCTCTCCGAGGTGGACGGAGGGTTCTGCTGCAACAGGCCTGTGTCGACTGTTCACTTCTCTTTGGCCGTCCTCTCGTCCTCGGGGTCGGCCATAGGCCGCCTCCCTCCTGGATCTTGCAGCACTCCTTGGCCCGGACAACTGTTCTCGCAGGTCATTTACTGGGCCTAGCCTCTCAAAGGCCGACCCCCTGCTCAAGCGATCAAAAGCAGAGCCTCTTGGGAGATCATCAGGGTTTGGTCTCCCGCACTTTCCCCTACTGTCCTGGAGGGGTCGCCCAGTGTTGTTGGAGACCTCGTAAGGTTCCCAACATTCTATAGGGGCCTCCTCTCCCTCCAGATCGTCATACCTGTCCTCAGGGCAAGGGTTTCCTTGCCTCCCCAGGCGTAAACGCCAGGGGTCAGCAACATCCCTTCGCCGCTGAGGGGGTGGCAGGTCTTTGCGTGGTGCCTGGGGTGGTCCCCTGGCCTCATGCTGCCCTGGAGCTGTTGCTGGAGTAATCATCTCAGGCGAAACCCCTGGTGCTCTTAGTATGTTCTGGCTTAGAGCTGTGAACTGCTCCTGCATCATCCGCTGGCTTGCTGCCAGAGACTTTAGGGCTGCCGCCACATCAGCCATCTCAGACTGAGGCGGCGGCTGACTGGAACTGGGTCTTCCCTCCTCATCCGCCAGGGGAAGTGGTGGTGGTGGCATCTCAGGTGCCATGTGCTTAAGTTATGAAAAGTTGAACTGAGGAAAATACTGGTTAGCTTGGGAACCTTGGTGGGTCTCTTTCAATGGTGAAACACCTCCTCTCAGGGGGAGAGTTGGTTCACCACCAGAGTGCCCAGTGAGGTCAAGCTGTACAAAGGAAGAGATGTCTTCTCTTTCCCACAGACGGCGCCAAACTGATGATGCTAAGATTTAGCACCACCGGATAAGTGATAGTGAGCTCAAGCAGTAGCAGCCATGGCAGCCATAGAGATGTATAAGTGTATAAGTATATAGAAGGGGATGAGTATAAGAGGAACTAAGACAATGATGTATAGTGGTTCAGCCAATTTGTCCTACATCCACTGTGAGTGTGTGATCCACTAAGTATGGGCACTAATGGCCTTGGATACAATGCACATAACCCTCTCTCTCTCTCTACTGTGTGTACAAGCAGAGTTTTAGCTAGGGCTACAGTTAATGGATCGATCCCCTGTAGGGTTGTAGGTGACAAGTATATATAGGTCTTGGGGGGTGTAGTGTACCCCCCAAGTAAGCATGGTGCATGTGAATGATGATCTAACCAATTCCCTGCTGACACCTGTAGATGCCAAATGATGACATAATATTCCCTCACGTGAGGGTGTGATTCGGTTATAACGGTCTGCCACGTGTCATATGAGCCTGACGCGCACTGTTCCACGCGTGTCCCAAACCACGCGCTGTCATGATGTCACCCTCGGCCTATGAGCCGAGGCCGAGGGCAAAGTTTCTTCCGGTAGTGAGGCTGGCTTGATTCTGGCCTCGTACTGTCGTACCCTCGTAGGGTCGTCCGGAGCCTGGGGAAGGGTCGGCCCCTCGTAGGGTCGTCTGGAGCCTGATGGAGGGTCGGCCCCTGGTGGAGGGTCGGCCCCTCGTAGGGTCGTCTGGACCTGGTGGTGGCCAGCTGGGGCCTGGCGATGGGTCGGCCCATCGTAGGGTCGTCCGTATTGGAGGTAACCCTCATCCCGGCTGAGGGTATAAACGGGTATATCAACTGGTATGTCGATAAGTAGTCTAAGGGGTATGCTGATCGGCACACCCCCTATTTGGAGAATTTTTCTATCTTTCTTTTTTTGTCTATCTTTTAAATAAACCTTTTTTTTTATCAAAACAACTTATTTACAAAGGTTTTCCTTACTACCCCTTACTAAGAAAAGAATTTCCAAAAAATAATACATATTTTAATATTCTTTCTTACTTCTTCGATAAATAATACCCGAGTGGAAAATTAAATTGCATGTAGAAGAGGACATTTAATTAAAGATAAATCAAGAAAATAAAAAATGCATCATATATATATATATATATATATATTTGTCAATGCATTTACTTTTGTCAAGATTGAAAAAGGAAGAGGAAAAAAATCAAGATTGTGAGGACGCAGAATGGACTTTCCAAAAATCCTTCCAATTAGGATCGCTGCCTCAAGCACCCCAGTGAAAATGTTTCCCCCGACGACGAGTAGTAGATCCCCCCCCCCCCCCCCTTCGAAACCAGTTCTCTCCTCAAAAGTTGTCTATGCCACCATAGAAGATCTAAAAGTCTCACTCATGTGATCAGACACTAAATCCATCTAATCCTAGAATCTTGCAGCCACGATGTTGATACACGAACAACCTGTGAAAGAATAATCAAGCGAAGGCAAGAAATCGTTAATAGAGAAAGAGATAAGAATCAAAAGTGCAAAACTAAAAAGTAAAATCATACCTTCCTTTGAAGAACCTCCTCGGATAGGTGGATTAAGACCATCTATCATCGCTTGAGGTTGATGAGGAATCGAGACGACACATCCACCCCTAAATGAATGTTGTAAGAGGGAATAGAAAGGTGCTGGACGAAAATATCCTCCGTCACTGTCACTGCACCACCCCTGAGCTATGTGCCGAATATAATAGCATGCTTTGGATATTTTCTGATCCTAATGGTGATGGGGGAATGCCCTCCATATAATAAATGGATGGAGGCATCAACCAAATGGTTGAAAAATCTAAATAAGCGTACCCCATCGTCGTATCAGTATAGAGCATATAGGCCCCACCTGCCATCTTTACCCCCTTAGCCTAGTCCAACATCTCATTCACCCTCCTCATATATTCAGGGGGTGCTAATGGTGGAACATACACCTCACCCCCCATCACCTGACTCACTACCCTTTCTCCTAGTTACTAAATGTACCCAAACTCATGTGCCATCAACCTCCGCATCTGGGCATGAACGTCCATAATTCCTGCAACCCCCTTGGCTAGGAACTCTTACGACTTCATGTTTAACATCCTCCACTAATATATCCTCGATAAATCCCCGCCTCACTCACCTATAGAGAAAATAACTCCACATTGTTCCCATATACCTCAAAAAGCCACGTCTGCAGAAGGCAACACAAGACGTCAAAAAATTTAAAGAAAAGTAGGAAAATGAAGATCGGTATTTAAAGGTTACCTCCATAAGGTACGTGGGACCTATAAAGGTCTGTCTGCAACATCGAATGAAGGTTTCCAGAGAAGCATAAAGGGACGCCATCATAAAGCTCCCTCGAGCATATAGATGAAACTCGAAAATAACTCGTAGAAAAGAAGGAAACCAATAATGGACGACGACACTGGTCGTCGCCACCACAAACCCACCCAGCATGAGCAAAATAACTAATAGGGGACTCACTTGCCTCTCATAGGTCACATCAATCTATCTGGAGATTAAGGTGTCCTCCAACACTGATATCCTAATTGACTCCCCCGAAACAATGCACCGAAATTGCCCTCGAGCATCCTAAATCATAACCTTAGAAAAGAAAAACATCCAATCCACTATGATATGCTGACCCTTGCACTCCAACCCTATCAATTGATGCACATACAATAAAGTGATCATCATCTTCCCCCACTTCCAAGTGGAACGTGTGCGTACGACACTGCTGAAGAGCACGATGTCTCATCCAAGGCCCCCACCATTGGACTAAACCTGACAACCTCTACCATCAACTGCACCACCTAAAGGAGATTCTCCCACACCTTCCTAATCCCCTTCAAACCCCAAGAGTGGAAAACTAATGAAGAGACATCCCCCTGCACAAGCGAAATTCCTACAAAAAAAATAAATAAAAAGATATATAATAAACTCGAAATTAAGGTACAAACATTCACGTAACCATTCAGATTCTTCATCCTCGAATAATGCTGATTCCTAGGCTCCCGCATTAAGTCCATCACAAAGTTATCATATATGTTCTCACTCCCAAATACTAGTTCCTCAGCATCACATAACTCTAGGCCAACCCAATCATCGATGTCCATTAAAGGGTTGTTCTCCATACCTTCCATGAGTTCTTTTGAAGAAAAAACATCTAAAACGATTGAGAGAGAGAGAGAGAGAGAGAGGGAGAGAGGGATAAAAAGGAAGTTCACTTTTGAAGGTGTAATAAATGAGAAACCCGCACCCCCTTTTTATAGTGATACCTTTAACTTTCCTCGCGAAGCCCAGGAGTCCGTGGTATGTGCCAATTGACACACCCCTGTCTCTGCCTATCATGAGACTCCCCTAGTTATTGTCACAAAATTCTAAAAAAATTCAAAATTTTCCCCAAAAATTTATGAAAACTCTCCAAATTATCTTCGAAGGCAATAAAACACCAAATTCATCAAAAACACTCATTTTCCCTAAAAAATAATCCATTTTAAAAAAAAATACAAAAATCCTTCAAAGATTTATAAAAATTCTTTAATCAAACTGCGCCAACATTGGAATTTGAACTCCTTTGCAAAAACGGAATAAAAGTGCCCTATTTGTTGCAACCATTAATCATCAGTCACTTTAATTAATCCTTCCAACTCTCTAGGTCCGCAAAATTGGCCTTGACCCTCAGATTTAGGTCGTTCTCACTCTTCATCTACATAATTGGCCTTGACCCTATAAATTAGGTCTCTCTCACTCTCTAAATCCATTAAATTAGATTCAACCCTTTGAATTAGGTCTGTCTCACGCTTTAGGTCAGTAGAACTGGCCTCGACCCCTTAAATTACGTCTCTCTCGCTCTGTAGGTCCCCAAAATTGGCATCAACCCTTTAAATTAGGTCGCTCTCACTCCTTAAGTCCGCAGAATTAGCCTCGTTCCCTTGAGTTTTTTATCCCTCTTTAGGCTCACAAAATTTGCCTCAACCCTGTGAATTATGTTACTCTCACTCTCTAGATCCACAAAATAGGCCTGAACCCTCTGAATTAGGTCTCTTTCACCCATTTGGTCAGCAAAATTGGCCTCAACCCTCTGAATTAGCTCGTTCTCACTCATTAAGTCCATAGAATTGGCTTCAACCCTATGAATTAGGTCTCTCTCACTCTTTAGGTCTACATAATCATCCCCGACCCTCTAAATTAGATTTCTTTCACTCGTTTGGTCCCCAATATAGGTCTCGACCAGCTTAATTATTCACTTACGCTACTTAGGTCCGTAGAACCTGACCTCTACCACCAACTCTCTTGACATTCCATATAGGTGTCTATCTTTCGATGACTTCCACTTATTTGAATCTCACCCACCAAAGGGTCTAGATACATCCTAGCTCAGTTCCTTTCAAACATATATTGAGACCGCTGTTACCCTTAAGACTCTAGGTCCTAATCCAAAACCTAACCAAAAAAATAATGGGCACTTTCAAGATCCGTTTGACTTTAATGAAATCTTAGACCTAGGAATCGCTCAATACAATCTCATAGGGCTCTAAATACGCTTTCTAATAGTCCATACATTGCACGAACTGGCCTAACGATTCGCGTATAGTCTAAACCCTGACCTAAAGTCCACCGGACATTCCGAGATCCATTTGACTTTGGTCAACTTTTGGATCCATGATTTGATTGATACCCTTTCATAAGATTTTGAATACCCTTTCTAATGGTCCATACCGTGTGCGAATCGACCTTACGGTTGGCGCAAACTTCAAAACCTAACCCGGAGGTCGTTGGGTTCTTGATATCCTTTTGACATTGGTCAATTCTCAGACCCAAGAGTATCTCGATGAACTTTCGTAGGGATCTGAATACGTTTTCCAATGATCCATACCATGTTTGAATCGGCCTTAAGGTTTGTGCGCACTTGCCCTTTTACTCTGAAAACCTTATTTTAGAGGCCTCCGAGTGCTTCCAAGATCCATTTGACTTTGGTTAACTCGTGAACCCAGGAGTAGATCGATGCACTTTTATAGGGCTCCTAATATCCTTTCCAACGATCCTCTTTGTGTGAAATTGGGACTTACGATTTTCCTTTTATGCTCGTTTTTTGAAAAAGTTTGAATTGGACTGCATATAGGCAGCGGGATACTTTACTTTTTCAGCAAGCCAGGGGTATGCCTAGAGGCAAGCCTAGACCTATGCCGATCGGTAGACCTCTTAAGTTTAAAAATTTTCTATTTAAGAAGGCCGTGAACTCATTCCCAAATACCCCTTTTCAGATATTTAAAGAGCATCTGCTTCGAATTAGTGCATCAGCTATCCAAAAAATCATTTTCCAAACATTCTCTCCACCTTTCCTTACATGAATTTCACCTCACATTTTTTCACCACTTCACCGCTACTCCACCACCGTAAAAACCAGCCTACTTCACTACCAAAAATCAGTAGAGAAATTCCATAGAAGGTTTACTTTTATCCTTCGAAAGCTAATTTAATTAGTGTCAATTATCACACTTCCTTTATTTTTAGCATATTTTTGCTTTATTCTCACTTTCTCACTCTAAATAATCTTTTTTTATACGTGCACAAAATATAGTTTCATAAATCTAAAAATGCCCATAGAGGGTTTAATCTTGAAACCCCAAATTAAAATTTTCCTCCACTTTATACACTTGTACACATTTTCTAACAAACTTAAGGAAATGCTAGTTTTGGCTTCATGGGTTAAATCTCACCCTTGCATGTTATCGAACTATGTGGACTTTGATGCCATTTTTACCTACGTAGGTGTGTCGAGTTTTACTCGGGATTCGAGTCCTAATTTCCTATCTCGCCATTTTATTTATTATCACATTTATTAGTCTACACACACACACACACACACACACACTAGTTTACATGTTCCAGCCACCTCATCAGCCATCATTATTCAGTTCCTCATAGTGAATCATGATCCATTGATTTCTCACCTTACATTATAATTTCATATTTTTATTCTCTTTTCTCTTTACAATCCTGCCAGACATGTATATCCACCCTCTCATAATGGATTATGATCCGACATGTTGCATATAGTGTAGCATATTCTCCATATTCTTAGCAGTCCCGTCGACATGTGTATTATATTTCTTGCGATGGATTATGATTCGGTACACTGCTCATATCTCAACTCCCTTTGATATTATCTTCTTTTTTCATTTATACTCCTCAAAATGACTCATATCTGTCTTTTCCAAGACATGAGTATGCCAATTTCTTTTCTCATTTATTTCACTGTGCACACATCATACACATATATTATGTTTTTAGAGAAAAAGGAGAATATTATTATAGCCCATGAGAGGTCGAAAAGGTGGAATGGGGGCCTAACACCTTCCCGTTCTGTAACTCAGTTCGCAAACCCGCGATATATTTGGTTTTGAATGCATTAGTTTGTCTTTGATGCTTTTTCTTCGGGGACGACTACATCTTTGGCTTGTTTTGATCAAAATAGGTCGGCGACTCCATTTCATATATCTTCAACCCTTTTGATGACGACTGATTTATGTTTACGGGATCCGCGAAGATCGTGCAAGTGATGGACATATGATTTTTTCCTTGATCCCCGCATGCATCCAATCGCCTCTTTTTGGGAAAACCTTGTGTTGAAAAATCCGGGATGAACATAGCACCAAATATTTTATATATTATTTTTAACAAATTATTTTACGATTATATAAAATATATGCCGGAATGGATGTAATTTTAATTTTGGCGCCAAACTTATTAAAGATGGATTCCTTACCACCTCAAAAGCATCCCATAAATGACGAGCTTTTGAGAAGGCTTAGTTCCCATCTCCAAAAAAAACTTTTCGGGTTGTTGTTGTCATCTCCATAAACTATTATTAAATATGGATTCTTTACCATCTCAAAAGGATCCCATAAATGATGACTTTTTGAGACGGCCTATTGCTCGTCTCAAAAAACTCTTTTGGGATGACTTTAGTTGTCTCAAAAAGCATTTAAATTAGACCCCATTGTTTCGTCCCTAAAATAATTTGGGACGGCTATAGTACCTTTTGATACGTCCAGAGAACCGTCTCAAAAAGTAATTTTTTTATAGTGGGAGAATGGTGATGGTGAGTGTGCCTTGATTTTCGTCTTCACCCATATTTTAATGACCATGAAGATAAATCATATAAAAATTCCAATATACAAATAGATATTTAGAGAAGATTGTGTTCAATAATTTCTTTTCAAGAAATAAATATTAGATTATTGTGCATTGAATCCTTTAGATGTCATGTGCATTGTTGTATACATGAGGTACAGCTTAACTTAATTTTGTTATTTTAAGAGTTGATGCTTATAGATTAATTTATTTAGTTCTTTACTAGGTATTTCCAAATGCTCTAAAGAAGTATTTCAATTCTTCAACTCTACATCATTTAATGGTACATAAAAATCCAGTTTAACTAGACTTATTGGAAGAAGGTTACGAAATGCAAAAAAGAAAGAAGATTTGTATCATTTCTTATAATTTCCATGATGTGTAAGTCTAGTTTCATCAATTATTTTTTGTAGGAATAGACTCATATTTGTTATGTTATGTATTTTGTAATCATGATAAAATTTGTTTTATATATCCCATTGGGTGTTGATTGTCATTGAACTCTCTACAATGACTCTTTGTTGATTGGATTCAATGAATTCAATACCCACTGAGCAAGATAGATTATGTATCACTACGTGAGTAAATTCCTATTGCAACTTCATTTTACATGCATTAATTATTTTCATTACGTTTAAAACTCCTAGTACACACCACGAAATTTCCTTTTACATGTAGTGGGATTAACATGTTGAACATTGATGGGAAAAGGTGAAATACAACTTGAAACTGCATTAAGGTAAACTATGTCGTACATGCGTTGATTCTCCACCATTAGTGCCAAATTAAACTTTAATTTTCTTGTTTCGTAATAATATTTTGTGACTTATCTTAAATAATGCCCAGTGTAAGGAGATCTCTCTCTCCAGTGTGGATATTTCATGTTGAAGTTCATGAGATATTTCACAAAGGATCCATCCATGTCTTTTAAAACTAAGGTAGTTACCATATTTTCCCAAAAAATCTTATTTAACCAATTACTATAGTTTATAGTTTAATAATAATCATTATTTAGCTACTTCAATATTTTAGATGAGAAGATTACTCGAGAACATGACATACAGACTAGCTGAGATAAGTGAAATTCAAATGGAGTTCATTGAATTCATTACGGTTATATGTATGAGGTATATTCTGAGCACTATAAATGGTGTACTATACTAAAAACTTCTAATTGTATATTTGGTTCTTTTTTGATAAAAAACGTTGTTGACTATATTTGGTTATGTTTTGATAAAAACTTTCTTAACTATATTTGGTTGTGTTTTGTCCATTATCAGGAGCAAAGTTAATGGATGAGTTTTTCATGGCATCAATAACTTTTGTCCTCGAGATTAGTTAGCTTGGGTATTTTGGGAATTGTGGACGTTATATACTTTTTGGATATTATGGTGTAGCTAGATATATATTTCGTATGAGAATCATCAATAGTTTTTGGTTATGGATATTTTGATGTATCAAGTTAGTGATATAATGAGTTTTTGGCTTTGGGTTTTTTCTATTTGGAATATAAAAAATCTACAGTACAAGTGTTGATTTTATACCATTCAATTATATAGGTGTGTATGCTAGTCATTTGATTATTTTTTATATTTAAACACTTATGTAAGTTGTGAAAAATGCACATAAATTGTTTAAAATGTGATAGATGTACATTTGTTCATAATATGTTTTTCGAAAGTGTGATGAATTAAAGTTAAATGTTGCAGGTTTTATGTGTAATTTTGAAAAACTCATATACATGAGAATTCTTTTAGCACAGTTTTACGAACATTATGTCACCACTTATTATGATAGTTTTGGAAATTTTAAAAACTTAGCATGATTATTTATGTTAGTAATTAACTGATATAAGTGACTATTTTTCTTGTAGTGCATAGAAACCTTCGGGTCGTAACGAACCATGGGAAAATGGTCATCCATCTTCCCCATGGTGTGGTATTACGGGACTCGAGGGGGGTGGGGGGTGGGGAGAGATCTTGTGTGATTACTAACGACGAGTGCATGAGTGCTTCTCTCTCGGTCCGTCGCCTCCCCCTGAGGTCGGGTTATCAGTTTGACATGGGTTGGTGACTTACCCCTGGAAGATGTTTGAGACCATATCCAGTTTTTTGGTGCACGCCCTTTGTCCTTTAGGCTTTAGGGCCTAAGTGTGGATTTTGTTCAATAAGGGAGTTTGTAGGTTGTTCAGAATTTCCAGTTTGTTTTATGTAAAAATAAATAAAAGGTTCGGGTCAACCGTTTCGAGCTAATCCTAAGGCAGGTTTAAGTCTGCGATTGGTCCCGATATTCTTGTTGTGGGGTTTGAAAACTGGGTTATGAGTGGCGAAGGTGTTAGGCACCCCCATTGTTCTAAAAGCTTCCTTAATTATATACGTATTATCTATTTTTCCATCATATAATTATTTTTTGTTTTATTTTAGAACAATCTTAGAGACCTTAGTTTGAGGATCCCTTAAAACGTAGATATGTGCTTAGGTAGAAACAATATATTAGTGAAAGTTGTAAGAATGTCACTTAACCGATGTAGGTACACAAGAGTGTTTCTGTATGACTCCATGACTGTTAAATGGTTGGAAGTTAGTAAGTATGCAAGTATGTGAAAAAGCTTGGATTTTGAGATAGTTGGACATCTCTTTTGAGGTTTAAGGAGATATAAAAAGCAACATGAGATATGGGTGCATCTCTATTGTGATAACATATTGATATATTTATTATCGAGGCTCATGCTCATGATAAGGACTGAGTATCGCTCCTACATACCCCAAAAGACTTGGGATAAAATCCAACATACTTTTGTTATGATTAGTGTATACATGTTTGCACGTTTATATGGACGTGTGCGAGGGCGACTTTGAGATAGTTTTCTATCTCAGTAGTAAGTAAGAGATAGTGTATGGGGGATGAGAGGTGGGTTCATCTCAATGGGAACAATATATCAGAATACATATTATTGAGGCTTGTGCTCACTATAAGGACTCGGTTTTGTGCCTACGTACTTGTGTAGACACGACTTCAAAGCCTACATAGTTCAATTTTACACATGTTTAATTTGACGTGTGTGCAAGTGTAGGAATTGGCTTAGAAAGGAGATATTCTATCTGTAGGACATAGGTTAGCTTCGGTGGAGGCTGAAAATGGGAGACTACCTGAAGTTATCGATAAAGACATCCATCACCTATTGGGTGATCACTAACTCGAAGGTGTTTTTGAACCTTCAAACGAGTTTGGAGGTGTAAAAGGAGGGAATAAGGAGTATTTAGTATTGGAGTGGACCAGAATCCATCTATAGATATATAAGTATCCCTTATCGACATGGATAAAATCCAAAAGGTGTCGAAGTCCTCAGGATAATTACTCTGTATTTGGACTAGGGACGGATGTATCCCTAATAGATAATACATCAAGTGACGTACTATAAATCTTAGGCTTCTCGAGTTTAGCTCGGTATAATGCTTATGTACCCAAGGGGAATTGTGAATCAAAGATAATATAGTTTCAACTAACGAGACATATTTATGTGCATAGGTGGCGTGATATTGAGCGTATAATATACATGATTGGGGTATTTATGAATCCTAGTCCTTAATATAGCCTTTCCCTTGAGTTGGATTGATATATTTATATGTTGTGAATAATACGATAATTAATAGCCAATGCTTGACAAGTATTGATATTAAAACACATATTCGGGGGTGCTGTCGTAGCGACGAGCTTTGTTTGCTCAGATAAGTGGCGAGAGTAGCTAAATTTTAGACTTTGTCATGTACAAAGTTTTGGGCTGACACAGCTCACTAACACTTTCCTGAGAACGATTTTAAAAAAATATGTTTTCATGTTTGTATTTAGTTGTAATGGCGTTTGATTAGAATTTATTTAACATATGAGCATGTCAATTCAATACACAAATAGTGGTGTAGGGTTAGAAACGAAGCTTTAAACTATAAAATGCATACCATGTCCCCTAAATAGGGGCCAAGCTAAATAAGATAAACAAATATGAAAATTTTATGTTAATATATTTATGTGCGCTGTGGCCTTGAGATTCTTAGATAGTTTCTTTACCCTTGTAATGTGAACTGAAATTTTCTTGGGAGAGTTTCCTCACTTGAGGTGACCGGGGTGGGCAGAGCTCCATTTAGTCGAGCAAAGATTTTTTTAGAACTTTCAACTTTCGCTGAATGCTTGTAGAGTTTTGCCTATGTTTTTTAGGAAAATTTTCAGAAGTAAGAACCTTATTCGGGGGAAGTAACTACGTAGAAGTACAAACTTTCCTCGTGAGAAAAGAAAATTTTTTGAAGTAAAAACTTCTTTGGGGCTTTCCAGAACGAGCTCGAGTATCTCAGAGCTCGAAATTGAAGAAAGTTAGAAAATCGAATCCATGTTGGTTTTGGGGTGATTTTTAAGGTTGATGGGGAGTTCCTTTTATAAGAGTCTGTTCAGGGCCTTTGGCTGATAGGTCGATAGGTGTATGGATAGGAAAATACATTTTGATATCTTCGTAATCATTAGGACAGATAACCGATAGGCCAAAGCCTTCTGTGGGACTTTAACAAATTAGTTAAAGAACTTCCAGAGTATTTTTTAGATTCTTTTTGGTTTTTCTTTACTTTGCATTTTGGTCCACAAAATTTTATTCTCAAGTTTTTTTTTTAGTTTTAAGGGTACCTTTATATACGTATGTGCTGGCATGCTATATTGACTGATGGAGGAAATGGGATTACTGAAAATCAAAGATGTTGCTGTCAACAACGGTTCCTTAGATACCATTTGTAAATCCCACTGCGGGCTGATAGGATCACCCTTTGTCCTGTTATAATGAAGGACTATGAAACCTCATTCCTATTAAAGTGTTGGCTATTCATCCAAGGCTACCACACTATAGAATGCACTCCTCGTATATCCAACTGCCCATGGGCCATAGGCAGATTGTACTGAATTGTACGCATCATATGTTGCATGTCCCCATCTCTATCATTGAATACATGGAAATCATCATCGGTGGCATGCTCCCTCTCTAGTAGTGGTTGATTCATCATAAGTACTCAAACAACCAAAATAAAAAAAATCCCCAATAATTAGAATTTTAAAATTAGTATAAGAAGCAAATGAAATGAAGTGAATGTAACAAATTCAATGATTATAATTTATTTAAAGAATCCATGTGAAATCTCCAGTTGGGAACGCCCAATAGTGTGAGTTGTCAATATCTGACTCAGAATAAGTATGCTCTATGATGGCGTTGCCTCAGTCGTAGTCACATAGATGATGTAGGCTAATTAATGAAGAAAATCAATAAACTTTGATGTATCTATTACGAGTTGTGAAGAACAACTAACCCAAAATCCAAAAAATAAATGCCCAAATATAACCCAATAGCCCTCAAGTATACCTCCTCCATAACAAACTTTCATAACCTTGTAAAATAACTTTGTTGGAATGCGCAAGATATGATATCATCCTACACGAGCCAATGATGATATTGCCTCATATACTCAAAATAATCCTCCAATGTGAAGAATGGTACAATTTATCTCATCCCCATCTCTAGCACGATCAACTAAGTAAAATCCCCATCTCTAGAATGATTAACTAAGTAAAATCCAAAGGTGTGAAACTTATTTTTGTGTTGGGAAAATGAGAGGCGTGGGTCGTGTCCCATCATTGCTCATTTAATGCTAAAATTGAATACAAGGCCTTGTAATAATCGATCCCAAATCGGTATGTCTGAAGCACCCCAATAATATGTGCCCATGGATGATCCAATAGTTCTATAGCATGCCATCATCTATGTACACAATATGTAGCGGTTGATAATTTATAGTTGATGATGTCATGTTAATGTAATTAAAAATTAATTTATTAAGTTCATAAAAATAATTTATAACATATTTCAACATTTATTAATTACATTAATGTAACTTAATTATATTAATTAGGGGTAATTATATCTAGGTCCCATTTATTAGGTCAACAAGCTTATAAGTCCTATTAACTTTTTAATAATCCCATAGGTCCTATTCCAACTTTTTAGGAAATTTTTTCACAATTTTACCCTTTTAAAACCAACCATCCGTAACTTCCTTGAGGAAGTTACATAAGTGGTTAGACTTTTTTTTTTAATCTTTAAATGATCATAACTTTTGATTCACAAATCCGTTTTTCGCAAAATTATTATTTTTGAAATCTGCTCGACGAGATCTATCAAACAAGATTCATGAAGACTATAAAATTCCAAAGAAAAAAATTTACACAAACAGTAAACTTTACTGTATTCACTATAATATGAAATAGTTTTATATCTTTGATATTTCACAAACACACAGTAACATTTACTGTGGTAATACTACACAGTATATATATACATCCGGTGGATCCAAGCCCTCTTTTTTCAAAAATACCTTATATTTAAAGGTTCGCCATAACGGCATCCAATCCTTACCACCATTGTTGGAGCTTCAACGACCTTCGTCAGAGCTCCGATTTGGGGTGGGTAAGGGTGGCATGTGGTGCCGCTGGCGCGGACCTTTGAAAATAAGAGACTTTTGAATAAATGGGCTTTGGATCCACCGGAGTATCATGGGGTGCCGCTGGCGCGGACCTTTGAAAATAAGATTGGATCAATGGGATCGGGATCATCTGGAGCGCCAATTCGGGGTGAATAGGGGTGGCACAGAACTTTAAAAATTTACGAGGATATTGGATATATATATATAGTTTGTAAAAATGTCATAGATATTAAACTTTATTGTATACACCAGAAAATAAAATAGTTTTATATTTGTGACATTTTCACAAACAATAACATTTACTGTGATAATATATTTATGAAATAGTTTTATATATATAACATTTTCACAAACAATAACATTTACTGAGTTAATATTACACAATATATATATATATATATATATATATATATATATATATATAGACACACACACACACACGGTAGATCCAAACCACTATTTTTTTTTCAAAATTACCATATTTTTAAATGTTTACGCTAGCGACATTCAATCCCCACCACTACCCACCACCATTGTCGGAGCTTCAACGACTTTCATCAGAGCTATGGTTTGGGTTGGTAGTAGTGGCATAGGGTGCCGCTGGTGCGGACCTCTGAAATTAAGAGAATATTAGATAAATGGATTTTGGATCCACCGGAGCTCCGATTTGGGGTGAGTTGGGGTGGCATTGAGTTAGGTTTATATCTATAACATTTTCACAAGCATTAACATTTATTGTGTTCATATAACACAGTATATATATATATATATATATATATATATATATATATATATATATATCCAAACCTCTTTTTTCTGATATTATCTTATTTTTAACGATCCGCGCCAGCGGCATCCAATCCCCACCACCACCCACCCCCTTTATCGGAGCTCCAACAACCTTCATCAGAGCGCTGATTTGAGGTGGCATGGGATGTCGATGTAACATTTTCAGAAACAGTAATATTTATTATTTGTGAAAATATTACAGATATAAACCTGATCCAATGCTATCCCTACTCACCTAAAACTGGAGCGCCGGTGTATCCAAACCCCATTTATCCAATATTCTCTTATTTCCTAAGGTCCGCGCCAGCGGCACTCCATGTCACCCCAAATCAGAACTCTGATGAAGGTTGTTGGAGCTCCGACAATTGGGGTTGGTGGTGGTCGGGATTAGATACAACGCGGCCGTTAAAAATAAGACAATATCAGAAAAAAGAGGTTTGGATCCACCGTATATATATATATATATATATATATTGTGTTATAACATAGTAAATGTTAACGTTTGTAAAAATATTATAGATATAAAAATAATCCAATGTCACCCCTACTCACCCCAAATCGGAGCGCCAGTGGATCCAAACTCCATTTATCTAATATTCTCTTAATTTCAGAGGTCCGCGCCAGCGGCACCCTATGCCACTACTACCCACCTAAATCATAGCTCTGATGAAAGTCGTTGAAGCTTCGACAATTGGGGTGGGTAGTGGTGGGGATTGAATGTCGCTAGCGTAAACCTTTAAAAATATGGTAATTTAAAAAAAAAAGAGGTTTGGATCTACCGTGTGTGTGTGTGTGTGTATATATATATATATATATATATATATATATATATATATATATATATATATATATATATGTAAACTCAGTAAATGTTACTATTTGTGAAAATGTTATATATATATTATGTAATATTAACTCAATAAATGTTACTGTTTGTGAAAATGTTATATATATAAAACTATTTCATAAATATATTATCACAGTAAATGTTATTGTTTGTGAAAATGTCACAAATATAAAACTATTTCATTTTCTTGTGTATACAATAAAGTTTAATATCTATGACATTTTTACAAACTATATATATATATATATATCCAATATGCTCGTAAATTTTTAAAGTTCTGTGCCACCCCTATTCACCCCAAATTGGTGCTCCAGATGATCCCGATCCCATTTATCCAATCTTATTTTCAAAGGTCCGCGCCAGCGGCCCTCCATGATACTTCGGTAGATCCAAAGCCCATTTATTCAAAAGTCTCTTATTTTCAAAGGTTCGCGCCAGCCGCACCACATGCCACCCTTACCCACCCCAAATCGGAGCTCTGACGAAGGTCGTTGAAGCTCCAATAATGGTTATAAGGATTGGATACCGTTAGCGCGAACTCTGAAAAAAAGGGTTTGGATTCACTGTATGTATATATATATATATATATATATATATATATATATATATATATATACTGTGTTGTATTAGCACAGTAAATGTTACTGTCTGTTTGTGAAAATGTCACATATATAAAACTATTTCATATTCTAGTGCATACAGTAAACTTTACTATTTGTGTAAAAAAAATTTCTTTGGAATTTTATAACCTTCATGGATCTTGTTTGATAGATCTCGTCGAGCAAATTTCAAAAATAGTAATTTTGTGAAAAAAGGATTTGTGAATCCAAAGTTATGATCATTTGAAGATTAAAAAAAAAGTTCAACGACTTATGTAACTTCCTCAAGGAAGTTACGGATTGTTGGTTTTAAAAGGATAAAATTGGAAAAAAAGCTCAAAAAAATTAGGAATAGGACTTATATGTAAGGGAAAAACATGATGGGACTAGAATGTATATAAGAAAGTCTAATAGGATCTAAACGTAAATCCCCTATTAATTAACAAAAATAATGCATTAACTATACATAATCAATACAAAGAATGCAAGAAATGTAATTAATTAAAAAAGAAAGGCATACATTGTTATTTATGGCCCGATGGGATAAATGTGGGCGAGGTATAAATTGGGGCCACACGTGAAGAACTCTCCTTGTGCAAGTCAGCGTGTTGATCAAATATGAATCCCCTTATTTGAAATTTGCACAAAGAGAATTTCTTTGTTGGGGGTTAGAGCGATAGTTGAACTACCACTACTACTGAATTTGGGGCTTTTAAAACCAAAGGCCCCACGTCAACTCAACTGTCGTCCGAGCATTACTGCTGCAAGAGTTAACTTGCCACGGGAGTTTGGGATGCAAGTGTATTAATGTACTAGTGGAATGCCCGTGTCTGAAGGCACGACGAAAATTTCCACAATACTTATTTACAAAAGGACGGAAATTTTCAAAGTACCTAATTACAAAACGGAAAAATTTTCATTTCCCAACAAAATAAAGTGTAATTTAAAAAAAATTATCATAATTTCTGAAGTCGGGTGCGTCATAACTCCAACTTGCATCGTCGAACAACCAATAAATATTGGGAAAAAAGATAAAAATTGTACGTAAATAAAATAATATTTGACATTAGAATGATAAAATTATCAATAAATGATAAATGAACTTCCCATGGCTATTTATGTAAACAATTTCGTAAAATTTTGTAGACATAATTTTGGTTCAATTATTATTATTATTATTGTTGACCATTCCCTTACTTAAAATAAAATCTAAATATGTTAAGCAATAGTAATTTGAAAAAAAAAGTGAAAATCAAAATAAATGTTAAGTAACTAATATTTTTTTAAAATTATTTTTTATTTTAAAATGTGTGTTTTATGGCATAGGACATTAACTTTTACAAACACTTAACGAAAAAGATATTAATGCCAATAAAAATTAATGGGAAACTATAATCTCTAAAGTGAAGAAAAATAGCGTATAAAATTATAATGGTAGATTCAATACTCCACACTCACAACTGTCATTCCCATGTTTCTACATAAAAATTTACACCATGGGTCATATTTACACATTATTCAAACCAACATGATGCTAATACAGTAAAAATTATCAAACTTCAAATACGTATGAGAACTTTGTCATGAATTTGTCCCGACCACAGTCGCATCTTTTATATTAGTTTCACCTGCATATGTCATGAATTTATGAGTGTGAGGACTTTGAATCAAAGAACATGACATCTGCAACAAAAAGTTCTAAAGTTCCTTGAATTAAGTACTCATCAAGGTGTTATAACGACCCGCCAAAATCCTTACCATAATATCTTACTGAGCCAACATAAAGATTTATAGAAAAATATCTAGAATAGAAAAAAAATTAAAAGATAGCATAAAGCTAGAGTCCCCTATTGTGAGACTAATTGAGCGAGATAGATTCATTTGTGCCCGCAAGGTCATTTCAAGAGATGTCACCAGTGATTCCAACTATCGTTCAAGTGATCATAATAGATCAGTTGTGTTTAATTCCGGTGTCACTGGTTTAACTAATCGAATTCAATTTGGTCTGGGCGGAAGAATGTAACACCCCGTATTTTTGTATAGTTAATATTTAATTAATTCGGGAATTTTAAATTACTGGTGTGTTGTAATTTTAATTGAATTAATTATGGCAATATATATATTTAAATATTAACCGGGGAGTGAATGGTTAATGTTTAGGGAAATTTATTTACTAAGTGAATAGTAATGATTTAATTACGTCATTTTGGGTATTAATGACTTGGTATGCACTTATCTCAACCGGGAGTCGGTATTGACTAAATGGGGTGTGAGATAAGGATTTTTATAAATTAATTCGAATGCCAATTCTGAGTGCACGGTTGAGTCCGGATGGGTCGATATAGTCAGAAAAGAGTACCCGGGGGTAGTAATTGGGTCTCGGATTATTTTTGGGCATAGCCGGGCCCACACGGGGTGAGTTGGGCCACTTTAATTAAGCCCATTAGGTGAAAAACGGGATTAAGGGTTTTTAACCTAATGGGGAGATTAAGGAATGGCAGCCAACATAACTCTAAACCTAGGGTTTGAAAGGATATTTGGGGAAAAAGCAAATCAAGAACAAATTGGAGGTTATTAGAGTCAAATTGAGGGACTACGCCAACGGATCTCTCCCTACGAACAGTTACAGGCAAGTGGTTAAATGTTGTGATTTCTAAAAGTTTGATAATCAATTCATATCATAGTGATGTGTGTATGAAAATTCGTTTTGGGTGTGTCACCAAAATTAAATATTGGGTTTTTGTAAATTTATATACCTTGATGAGATTAAGGGGGAGATTGATCGTGTTTATGATTCTAGAATGTAGAGAACTGAATCATATGTTAAAATCAGTGAGAGTAGAGGGTTAATTACTAATAAAATGAATGAAATTCGTATTGGGGATTGAAAACCCGGATAATACCCAAATGGGGAAAAAGTAGGAAATCGTGAGATTTAATTCCAGATTGATGTTCGATAAGGTACTTTGATCCTATTCTTATGTAGAAATAAGGTTGATTGGGCTTGGGTTAGTCCAGAGGAAAGAATGAAAGTTGGAGGTTTTCGTTAATGGTGGGACTGCTTCTTGGAGAAGACGAAGTCAGGGACGATCGATCGATCGACCCAGGGGTTCGATCGATCGATGATTCGGAATTCTGGGCAGTTCGCCCAGTTTGTATATAAAGGGAAAATTAATTAGAAATTTAATTCCCAAACATTAATTAGTGATAAATAAATATGAAACAAATATTCCTAGAAATTATGCGAGAAAGTAATTGGGACTAGGATGAATTTATGTGGGGCATTAAATGGATGCATTTGAGAGATTTCATTCTAAACTAGTGAGGTACGGATTATGTGAGTGAATCTGGGTATATTGGTCATGCGACCCCAAGGTAGTGAATTAAGCTTGGAGATAAACTAATTAATTTTGAGTCGGGATATAGACTCGAGAAATATTTAATTATGGACCAAGTGGGCGAGTCCAGGTATGTTGGTAATTATAGGTAAATATAATTGGGAAATTATGGAGATAAATGTGTGACACATTGTGGGCGAATAATGTGGGAAAGAAATTTTGAGATGTAAAAATGGACCGAGTGAGTGAGTCCGGGTATGTTCGTTATGTGACACTAAAGTATTAAAGTTATTTTTGAGAGAGTGTAATTAATTTGGAGTCGGAATATAGACTCGAGAAATATTAAGTTACGGGCCAAGTAAGTGAGTCCGGGGATAATGGTTGGGTGACACCAAGTTAAAAATTAATAAATGTGATAATTAATTTAATTAGAGTCGATTTGTAGACACGGGTAGGACTAAATTAATAAGGGTGTTAATTAATTTAATTAGAGTCGGTTTGTAGACTCGGGTATGATTAAATTAATAAATGTGATAATTAATTTAATTATAGTCGCTTTGTAGACTCGGGTAGGATTAAATTAATAGGTGTGATAATTAATTTAATCAGAATCGGATTGCAGACTCAGAATTTGGGTTAATTAATTAATGTGTAAATTAATTGTATTAGAGTCGGAACACAGACTCGGATTGGTATGAAATTAAACTGTGTGTTTATTAATTTAATTAGAGTCGGGCGATAGACTCGGGGAGGTATAAAATTAAAATGTGTGTTAATTAATTTAAGGAGAGTCGGACCATAGACTCGGGGAAAGTATTATATTAATTGAGGTGTGAATTAATTATATTAGAGTCGGATCATAGACTCGGGAAGAGGATAAGTTATTAAGTGAGAAAATTTATTACTTTGACTCGGGCCACAGACTCAGGAAATTACAGGCAGTGTACGTGATTTTGAGTACATGGCAAAGTTGGGGTTATTAATATATATATATATATATATATATATATATATATATATATATATATACGTGTATGTATTGTGTGTGACATTAAATTACAGGCATTGTACGGGATTTTGAGTACACGGTAAAACCGGGGTTCATAATATATATATACGGGTAGTGATAGTATATATATATGTGTATATATTGTGTGTGATGGTAAATATCAGTGACTAGATATTTATTCAATTTAAATACTCTAATGCTATCAAGGGAGGTTGCGCGATGTGGGTGAATCCCCTAGATTGAGGAGTAGGGCGAGTATATCCCCAGGTCATAGCGTCCGGTATATATGGGTGAGGGATTTATCTCACTTTCAGGGAAGGAATATGACCGCCTCCACTTCTTTTATATCTTGGTCCAAGTTGGTGAGCGATTCTAACTCGGGGAAACTAGGTTTTGTGAGCACACCTAGTGAGATAGCATTCTAGAGGAAATCATCCGGTGATGGTATACTCGGAAGGATGGATACACGTATGATATATGTGTGGATGTTAGTAAAGGTACGTATAATATGGTAGTAAATATTATATGTAGGTGATAATACAGTGTGTGATGCATTTACTTTATATAACTCGGGTTACAGTTATATGCAGTTAATTAATTAAGTTAATCATTTATGGGAATAATACAGTGTGTGATGTATTTACTTTATATAACTTGTGATACTGTTATATATTACTATTTAAGAGAAATTAATTATGTTAATTGTGAAATAACTTATAATTCAAGAATCATTATACTCGGGTTAGAGTAGTATGGCAAGGGAAGGTTATACCAGGACTAGTTGGATGGGGTAGCACAACTAGGTGGGGTTAAGGTAACCGGTAGGTGTGCACAATAGTGGATGGGTGAGAATGTCCACAAGGGAGTGTGACACTAACTTAAATATGAAGCGCATTCATGCATTTTAAATTACTGCAGTTAATTCACTTGCTAAATATTTTCAAAATATTTTGGGTTCTAACCCTTGCTATAAAACTATTTTCAAAACCTTTTAGGTGTCCAGCCACAGAGACGCCAGGATTGATATTCTATTCCAGGAACACGGAGCTGCGGCATATGTGGATGCTAGCAGGAGTTTGGATTATACGCATCATTCATTCATTCATAGAGTAGGAATCTTTTATCAGTCTCAGTTTTATTTAGGTCTTGTAGCCCAGACTTCTCGGTACAGTTTTCAGGTGTAATTCATTCAGGTGTTGAATATTTGTATTGGATTATTTATTTGGTGGTCAGTGATTTATTCGTCAAGTTATGTAATTATTATTCTATTTACTTTCATTCAGTTGTGTGAATGGTTTATATTTTAACTCCGCATGTACTGTTTTGTTAAATTAAAAAGTTAAAATTGGCACCAGTTTTTGGAATACTAGGTGGTTAGTAAGTTTTAAAAAGTTTTCGACAGTGATGCTAAGGATGATCCAACTGTGATTCCTGTTTTAATTTGGTATAGGACTGACAACCCGGTATTTTATTAGGCGGGGTGTCACAGATGGTATCAGAGCATCAGGTTCTAATATCCTTAGGATCTGTGCGGCCTCACATTTCGGCTTAGCAATCTTTGATATAGAGACCTATCATAGGATTTTTGTATTCTCATACATATGCGCATATACGTTCTTCTGTGAAATTTATATTTGAGGGTGGACTCATACCAATTCGATTCTCATTCGAGATGACGCCCAGGAGAGAGAGAGCAGCTAGGGCAGTAGGGGGAGATGAGACGAGGGAGGCTCGTTAGGAGCAAGAGTTATCGCAGCTACAGCCATAGATGATTTTGACAGCACATGTAACTAAAATAGTGGCACAGACAGTTGAAACGACGGTGGTCACAACGGCAGGGTACTTTCCACGGGATCCGCCACAAGTGTTAGTGGCGCCGGATGTTCAGACTCACGCGGGGTCGTCAGGGGTGGAAACAGGAAAGAGAGGTTATTTTTAGTAGGAACCCATCAGATTTGTGAGGGGGTTTAGCGGTAGTACTAGCGTGTCAAGGAAGAGAGATATCCAGCGTCACCTACGCATGGGAGATTGCGATAAGGTGCGGAAGAAAATGCTAACCACTTTTATTTTACTGGGAGCAGCGCTACAGTGGTAGGAGTCGATCACCATAGTTGAGGAAAGGGACACACTAGCTATCGTAGAGTTTTGAGTGCGGTTCGACCACAAGTATTTTCCCTCCAACGGTTGAGGCCGAAGCGAGGAGAAAGTTTTGTGAGGTGACTCAAAGGGGACCGTTAAGTGGCCGATTACGAGGAAGAATTTGGTAAAATTTTGTACCGGATGAGGTTGGCAAGGATGAGAAAAAGAAAGCAAAGTTTATGGGTGGGTTTGCCTGGAGAATCAGACAACATTTAATTGATAATTCTGCATTAGTAGATTATACTGATGTCATTAACGCAACACTCCGGTATTATTGGGAATATCGCTTCCACGCGAAAGGAAGCGGGAGGGGAGTGGGGATTAGCCATTCGGATGAAGCGGAAGGGAACAATACCAGTGGGGTATCCCAGCTGCAGATTGGGGGAGATCAGGGGCAGGATTTTCGGCAGGGAAATCATGCCAAACGATCTAGAACTCGAGGCTATCGGCGGGATGGCTAGGAATTCCAACAAGGTTAGCATAGAAGGGATCAGTGGCAGGGTGAATGTATTAGAAGGTGTTTCGTTTGTGGGTAATGCGAGACACATGAAGAGAATTTATCTTAAGCGAGATAGGGGTCAACTACAGGACGCGGTCCTGGATGTACATCCACTAAAACAAGTCACGGGTGCATTTGTGCAGGGATAAGCTCCTCTGAAACCCGAGAACCAGCCGTTGCAGCTGGGGTATAGAGGTAATTATTTTTACCCTAGGGGCATGGGGTATATTTTTGAGTGACAAAGAGAATGTCACAATATAAGACTTATTTTTTTCACTAGAGTTCGCAGGCGTGCCGAACTTAGTGGGTGCGTTGGCGGAAAAAACCATAACATGTGGGTAAACTTTCCATAGGGTAGTGGAGTTCCATAGTGTTCTTCAAGGGAGAGTGGAGGTGTACACTAAGTGATTGTTTGAATTATGCGAAGAATTACTACTTTCGAGAATTATGGGAGTAGGGTTGATAATACTTTTTAAATGTCGGCTGGATAGCGATGGAATTTAACTATTGTGAATAGTGGTGTAAAATTTTTGTGTTCATGACACCAGGGTATGGTTGGTACTAGGTATCACCAGAGAGGGCGTATATCCTGTATATATGTGGGTATATATGTTGTATTACGTGGTGCAATATCACATAGTGAGGTTTTGTGTTCTCACATTTTATCCCGGTAAGTGGGGATGGTTACCGAAGTGAATCAGGGTGGTTGAATTGATTTTCGAGCAAAGAGAGATAGCTCTGGGTTTATTTTGAGCAGGGACTAGTGGTAGTAAAGGCGCGGTATTATGTTGTCTTTGGTAGCACAAGGGTAAGCGTATATACATTTGTGTTGAGAGATAAGTATTTATGGGGAGATATTTGGACGTAGCACATGGGTTGAGTACCTGGGCAGTAAATATATATGTATATATATATATGTAATATGATTACGGGTTCGAAGTTATATTACGGGTTACGACTAGCACAATCGGGTAACTTTTGTGCGGTAGAGTGCGGGTATAGGGTGTATGGGCACCCCGGTTAATTAAGGCCAATTTTGTGCGGTTAAGCACGGGTATAGGGTGTATGGGCGCCCTGGCAAGGTTTAAATGCATACTTGTGTAACGTATGGTTAGAAGCGGATGTGATGGATATAGTCGGCTTGGAGGCAAATGACTAGTGAGTAAAACGTGAATATTGGAACACTAAGTTTATCTTAATTTCGAGGACGAAATTCCTTTGTAAGGGGGGGAGTATGTAACACCCCGTATTTTTGTATAGTTAATATTTAATTAATTCGGGAATTTTAAATTACTGGTGTGTTGTAATTTTAATTGAATTAATTATGGCAATATATATATTTAAATATTAATCGGGGAGTGAATGGTTAATGTTTAGGGAATTTATTTACTAAGTGAATAGTAATGATTTAATTACGTCATTTCGGGTATTAATGACGGTGTATGTACTTATCTCAATCGGGAGTCGGTATAGACTAAATGGGGTGTGAGATAAGGATTTTTATAAATTAATTCGGATGCCAATTCTGAGTGCGTGGTTGAGTCTGAATGGATCGAGATAGTCAGAAAAGAGTACCCGGGGTAGTAATTGGGTCTCGGGGTATTTTTGGGCATAGCCGGGCCCACACGGGGAGAGTTGGGCCACTTTAATTAAGTCCATTAGGTGAAAAACGGGATTAAGGATTTTTAACCTAATGGGGAGTTTAAGGAATGGCAGCCAACATAACTCTAAACCTAGGGTTTGAGAGGAGATTTGGGGAAAAAGTAAATCAAGAACAAATTGGAGGTTATTGGAGCCAAATTGAGGGACTACGCCAACGGATCTGACACTACGAACACTTACAGGCAAGTGGTTAACTGTTGTGATTTCTAAAAGTTTGATAATCAATTCATATCATAGTGACGTGTGTATGAAAATTCGTTTTGGGTGTGTCACCAAAATTTAAATTGGTTTTTTGTAAATTTATATACCTTAATGAGATTAAGGGGGAGATTGATCGTGTTTATGATTCTAGAATGTAGAGAACTGAATCATATGTTAAAATCAGTGAGAGTGGAGGATTAATTACTGATAAAATGAATGAAATTCGTATTGGGGATTGAAAACCCGGATAGTACCCAAATGGGGAAAAAGTAGGAAATCGTGAGATTTAATTCCAGATTGATGTTCGATAAGGTACTTTGATCCTATTCTTATGTAGAAATAAGGTTGATTGGGCTTGGGTTAGTCCAGGGGAAAGAATGAAAGTTGGAGGTTTTCGTTAATGATGGGACTACTTCTTGGAGAAGACGAAGTCAGGGACGATCGATCGATCGACCCAGGGGTTTGATCGATCGATGATTCGAAATTCTGGGCAGTTCGCCCAGTTTGTATATAAAGGGAAAATTAATTAGAAATTTAATTCCCAAACATTAATTAGTGATAAATAAATATGAAACAAATATTCCTAGCAATTATGGGAGAAAGTAATTGGGACTAGAATGAATTTATGTGGGGCATTAAATGGATGAATTTGTGAGACATTCTAAAATAGTGAGGCACGGATCAAGTGAGTGAATCCGGGTATATTGGTCATGCGACCCCAAGGTAGTGAATTAAGTTTGGAGATAAACTAATTAATTTTGAGTCGGGATATAGACTCGGGAAAAATTTAATTATGGACCAAGTGGGCGAGTCCGGGTATGTTGGTAATTATAGTTAAATATAATTGGGAAATTATGGAGATAAATGTGTGACACATTGTGGGGGAATAATGTGGGAAAGAAATTTTGAGATGTAAAAATGGACCGAATGAGTGAGTCCGGGTATGTTAGTTATGTGACACTAAAGTATTAAAGTTATTTTTGAGAGAGAGTAATTAATTTGGAGTCGGAATAGAGACTCGGGAAATATTAAGTTACAGGCCAAGTAAGTGAGTCCGGGGATAATTGTTGGGTGACACCAAGTTATTAAATTAATAAATGTGATAATTAATTTAATTAGAGTCGGTTTGTAGACTCGCGTAGGATTAAATTAATAAGGGTGTTAATTAGTTTAATTAGAGTCGGTTTGCAGACTCGGGTAGGATTAAATTAATAAATGTGATAATTAATTTAATTAGGGTCACTTTGTAGACTCGGGTAGGATTAAATTAATGGGTGTGATAATTTATTTAATCAGAATCGGATTGCAGACTCAGAATTTGGGTTAATTAATTAATGTGTAAATTAATTGTATTAGAGTCGGAACACAGACTCGGATTGGTATTAAATTAAAATGTGTGTTTATTAATTTAATTAGAGTTGGGCGATAGACTCGGAGAGGTATAAAATTAAAATGTTGTTAATTAATTTAATGAGAGTCGGACCATAGACTCGGGGAAAGTATTATATTAATTGAGGTGTGAATTAATTATATTAGAGTCGGAGCATAGACTCGGGAAGAGGATAAGTTATTAAGTGAGAAAATTTATTACTTTGAGTCGGGCACAGACTTAGGAAATTACAGGCAGTATACGGAATTTTGAGTACATGGGAAAGTCGGGGTTATTAATATATATATATACGGTGTAGTGATAGTATATATATATATATATATATATATATATATATATACGTGTATGTATTGTGTGTGACATTAAATTACAGGAAGTGTACGGGATTTTGAGTACACGGTAAAACCGAGGTTCATAATATATATATACGGGTAGTGATAGTATATATATGTGTTTATATATTGTGTGTGATGGTAAATATCAGTGACTAGATATTTATTCAATTTAAATACTCTAATGCTATCAAGGGAGGTTGCGCGATGTGGGTGAATCCCCTAGCTTGAGGAGTAGGGCGAGTATATCCCCAGGTCATAGCGTCCGGTATATATGGGTGAGGGATTTATCTCACTTTCAGGGAAGGAATATGACCGCCTCCACTTCGTTTATATCTTGGTCCAAGTTGGTGAGCGATTCTAACTTGGGGAAACTAGGTTTTGTGAGCACACCTAGTGAGATAACATTCTAGAGGAAATCATCCGGTGAGGGTAAACTTGGAAGGATGGATACACGTATGATATATGTGTGGATGTTAGTAAAGGTACGTATAATATGGTAGTAAATATTATATGTAGGTGATAATACAATGTGTGATGTATTTACTTTATATAACTTGGGTTACAGTTATATGCAGTTAATTGATGAGAAATTAATTAAGTTAATCATTTGTGGGAATAATACAGTGTGTGATGTATTTACTTTATATAACTTGTGATACGGTTATATATTACTATTTAAGAGGAATTAATTAAGTTAATTGTGAAATAACTTATAATTCAAGAATCATTATACTCGGGTTAGAGTAGTATGGCAAGGGAAGGTTATACCAGGACTAGTTGGATGGGGTAGCACAACTAGGTGGGGTTTAGGTAACCGGTAGGTGTGCACAATAGTGGAGGGGTGAGAATGTCCACAAGGGAGTGCGACACTAACTTAAATATGAAGCGCATTCATGCATTTTAAATTACTGCAGTTAATTCACTTGCTAAATATTTTCAAAATGTTTTGGGTTCTAACCCTTGCTATAAAACTATTTTCAAAACCTTTTAGGTGTCCAGCCACAGGGACGCCAGGATTGATATTCTATTTCAGGGACACAGAGTTGCAGCATCTGTGGATGCTAGCTGGAGTTTGGATTAGACGCATCATTCATTCATTCCTAGAGTAGGAATCTTTTATCAGTCTCAGTTTTATTTAGGGATTGTAGCCCAGACTTCTCGGTACAGTTTTCAGGTGTAATTCATTCAGGTGTTGAATATTTGTATTGGATTATTTATTTGGTGGCCGGTGATTTATTCGGCAAGTTGTGTAATTATTATTCTATTTACTTTCATTCAGTTGTGTGAATGGTTTATATTTTAATTCCGCATGTACTATTTTGTTAAATTAAAAAGTTAAAATTGGCACCAGTTTTTGGAATACTAGGTGGTTAGTAAGTTTTAAAAAGTTTTCAACAGTGATCCTAAGGATGATCCAACTGGGATTCCTGTTTTAATTTGATATAGGACTGATCACCCGATATTTTATTAGGCGGGGTGTCACACAGAAGGCAACTCTTTAAATCAACAGTCCATTCTGGGAGAAAGTGAGACCCCATTGATTGATGCAAAACAAACCAATTCTAAATCAAAACAAACCAACAAAATACCAATATACACGTATAAAAAATATAAAGAATACAAAAAGTTATCCTAGTTTTACTCCTCATTATTGTAGCGAAGAAGATGAAAGTGCACGATAACAAAAACTAATAGGATGGCTCACTAATCTCTAAGAAAACAATACTTTTTAATAAGAAATAAGATATGAACATTTTTTATACAAAGCCTTTAGCCTTGATCTGTTCCTATTTCAATCTACTCAGTCTGAGATAAAAGAAATAAACAAAACAAAATTTAGAAAATACAAATAAAATCCAAAAAATAGTCGAAAGAATCCACGATGCTAGAGGTCATGAATCAATTTTAGTTGCCAGCAAGCTTGTGGGCAATGAAACTGACGTACTGTGTTTGACGGGCGTTGTCGAATCCAAACCTAATAACCCACATTGATCTATAGTGGAAGATAAAGAAAAAGAAAAAAAACATTAACTCATTTTTGTAACTTGAAAAATAGAAGTCACAACCCCAAACCCAATAACCCACATTGACCCATCATATACCAAACCTAATCCAAGTACCTAAAGATATCCAATCTAGACACAAACTTATGATTTCTTGGCAGCATAGTCTTTCCAAAAATCTTGCACTGCCTGAGTATAAACCAATACCAGATATAAACTTTGGAGAAAAAAACATATGCATAATAGGCACAAACTTACAAAAGATGATACTAAGATGAAGGCACAATCAGTGAGAATTCTAGATCGCTAAAGGTGTCAATGCACACAATCATAACTAATGAAATTGGAAGGCATACACTTTTATAGGATTATTTGAAAAGCACCTAATCACTAACTTTGAATTAGAATTATTCCATTTCCAAAGCATTCATCCTAGTAATTCCAAGAAACTGATTAAAAAAAAGTGTAACACGGATTACACAAAAAATAGTGTTGTAATCCACACCAACAAAAGAAAAGTTAATATAATAAAAAGTAACCCCTTTTATAAAAAACAAAGGAACAAAATATACCGTCTTACTAAAGTAAAAAATTATAAATTGTAAACTGTATACCAAGTCTTATACTATAATCAACAACATCTCCAAGCAGAAATTGGTCAACATATCTGAGAACAAAAGTGAGAATGATAACCACATTAAAAGTTTCAAACTGCAATATAAAGACATTTTGATTTATTAAACTAACACAAATGGGTGATTTTAGAAGAGACAAATGAGCAATTATAGAATAATGCTCACTTTTCTTAGTTTTTTCCCTCATTAAATAAACTTTAATAACCCGAACAAGAATGCAATAACTTGAACAGTAAAAGAAATCAAAATTAAAAACAAAATCTAGTTAAAAGAAAGTGGGTGAAAATGTTACCCTTTAAATTAAAACATTCCAAAGGCAAAATCTGATGTGAATAAATCTCATCAAAGTATAAATTAACAAATTCCAAAGCAAAAAAGATGTGAACAAATCTCACCAAACTCACCGAAGCCCCTTGGTGCCCGAGTCTTGAAAAGCCTAAAACTCAACATTCATGCAAGAAACTGTTCATTAAAAATCTTGTGTAAACAAAACACAATATAAAGAAGCTTTGTAAAGATAAGAATTAGGAAAATAGTACATAAATGCTCAAGGAATGGAGATACCTTGCGTAAATAAAACAAAATAAGAGGTAAAAATCGTGAAGTGAAATAGTTATGAGGGCTTTTTATCATCCGTCTCTCATCGTTGGCTGTTCGATCCTCGGGTAACGGCGCAACCCTTTTTGGATAAGAGACGGGTGATAAATCCTTTACGTACCGAATATCTTCTCGACTCCATCTCCGCCTCACTATTATTCACTTCTTCTTCTTTTGGCTTTACGGGGTATGAAATGGATTGTAATGGTATGGGTTCAGGTTCGGGTTGGGCTAGGGGGTATTCTTGAGTTGACGATGAATAGAGTGCTCTGTGAAAGTGTAGAAATAAAGACTCGGAGTGGAGGAGGAGACAGGCTTGAGCCAACGCAGCCATCGACTTTTGATTTGTCTCACTTCTGTCGCAGGGGAGTGAAGGGAAAGAGAAGAGGGAGGTTTGGGAAATAGAGAGAGAAAGTGGTGCTTGTATTTGAATGATTAAATATAAAAAAGGACCTGGTTCTCTAAGATTTTGGATGCTACACACATGCACGAAGAGATGAGATAACGCGTATGATAAATGAAAGATGGTACATGAGTTGATGGGTGAATGAGAGAGTGCAGATAACGTGTGTTGGTAATCGTGTAGGCAGAGATTCAAATTAAAGTTAGTGAGTACATGGTCGGGATACAATGAAAAATGTACGATGATCACAACCATTGATTTCTTGATTTACTAGCACAATCTCAACCCCTAAGTGTTTTATATTTTTATTGAATAGTAACCAAAGTTTTATTACTTATTATATAGATATATACACTATATAAGCCAAAAAATGGTATAGTGTTTTAACACATTGTTGAAACGAATCTTGTTTCTAAGTATGAGAGTTACTTGCGAGAGACATAATTATATGAAAATTCTCATTCACACTGAAAAGATATTCTGCGCCACATATCGACTAATAAAAAATTAGTTTGTCGACTTCTATCACTTTGCTATATTCTTTAAATTTTCCACTACAAATGTCTATTTTTACTAGTTTGAGGTATATTTGCATATAGAGGCTACCTTTTAACCCAACTAGCTTTCATTTTTCTCCTTTACCCTACAAATTAGAAAATCCAAAAAGCTACCATTACATGTTTAGCATTTCAACATTGTCCTTATATGTACATATTATGATGTTTCAGTGATCAACGATTGTAGAACAATAATGTTTATGGAAGAGAAGAACCAATAGGTTTTTGAATATCGAGAACCTAAATATGAAAAATGCAAAAAGACAAAAAAATAAAGACCTACTCTAACTCATTTTCATATTATTGTTAGAACTATTTTATATAATTCTGCATTATGTATTCCATAATTAGATTAATTTTAAGAGGCACTTTGGTTAATGAAAGGGTACTCCAAATATCAAGAGTCAAAAGGACTCTTGGGAATATACTTTAATAAACGGTTGATATTAAATGACTATTAGAGATTTAGGTCATATCCCTGCCTATAAATATGTGACTGATTTCCATCATTCAAACACTCTAAAATGACAACATAATGAAATTATAGGAAATGGGTAAAAATCTAAATTCTCAAAGAGAGTAAATTTCAAAATAGTGTTTTGGCCATACAGGGAGATCTAAATGTTGAAATGCGTTGAAATTGGAGTATGTTCTTGCTACATACAAGATGAATCTGTGTTCTAAAATTTAGCTCAATCAGACATCGGTAAAGTTGACTGCGCCGTCAATATTTCTAATTGTGACAATTATGGAGGTATGTTATTTTAACACCATTTATGTTCCGCATGATGCTTATATGTGATAATCATGAAGATCCAATAACCTTTTATTAAGAACATTTGTATGTGAAAATTTAATCAAATTAATATTTTCTGGATTAATATTATGGTGTTCTTAAACATTATTTTAGATGTGGTATCAGAGCTAAAGTTTAAGATCTTATGATTTTCCTTTATTGGTGTTTGCCTATAATGGAGTCTACATTAAATATATTTTTGTGCGTACCTGAAAATTTATTTTTGTGACAATTTTATTCCATCGCCTATTCTCAATAGTCGGATTGTGAAAAGTCAAAACTTGATCGGAATTTTTTGAAACTCCTATGGTCTACTGAAAACGTTGAAATAAACAAAACTCATTGTATACAATGCTCCCTACCCCAGTTTTGCATTTTGACGTCGTTTAGAGCCCTAAAATGCGTTTTTGCCATTTTTGGTAATAATATCGATGCTAATAACTCTCGGTTAAAAATTGATTTTGCGATTCCGCAAATTGGAGAGTGATCATGGAGTAATTCTTCACATCCCTGCGGTTCTAACTCAAATTTTCTATTTTAGACAAAAATTATGATTTTTCCTAATATAATGTATTTTTTTCATCACGGGGCTGCTTTCTTTGTTCATGGTTTTTCTAATATTCATGTCATGTATTATTTATATTGACCAAGAGGTTCAATATAAAATTTTGAATATTAGATGTGTGATTATGTCTTTGACAATAACATTTCCGTTGATTAGATTATTGTCCGAATTGTTGTTTCGACACTAATATTTATATGATGTTAAATGGAAAAGGTATTAAAGTCTCTTTATCTATACTTGTAAATATTAGATTATTGTTTATGCATCTATTTTTGGACCCTATGGACCCATAATTATACATTAAGTTTTGAGTATAATATATTTGGGAGCATTAATTTTACATAAAGAATTTTTACGACAATATCTCATTCCAGAAAATTGATTATCGAATTTCGCAATTTATTTTGAGATTTTGGAGTAACTATCTACATCCCTATGTTGTTAATTGATTTTTTTTTGGCAAAAGTTACAATTTTGTTAAAAATTATGCGTGTGTTTTCACTATGGGAATTATTTTATTTATTCATTAATTTATGTTTGTGTTGGATTAGAAACCAGACACGCGTTATGATCATTTAGTGAATATTGAAAGTATGAATATATTTTTTAGATGAATATTCTTGTTTTATGTGCATATAAATGCTAAACACAAGTTAACATATTTCATATGGTTGGATATTAGACTCGTGTTATTATTAATATTCATATTTTGATGAATCTCATGCCAAACACAGGCCAACGATTCATATTATTGAATATTGTGTTATTATTAATATTTATATTTTTTATGAGCCTCGTACAAAACACATGCTAACGATTCATATTATTGAATATTGTGTTATTATTAATATTCGTATTTTAGTGAATCTCGTGCCAAACACAAACCAATGATTCATATTGTTGAATATTATGATATTCGTATTTTAACGAGTCTCGTGCCAAACGCGGGCCAATGATTTGTTGAATATTATGATAGTCGCATTTTAATGAGTCTCGTGCCAAACACATGACAACGATTCATATATTTGAATATCATAATTATTATTTATTTTCATCAAGGTTCTAAAAAATGTGGGGTGTGATCGAGGGGTGAAGGCCAAGCCTTAAGCCTTAGAAGCCTAGGCGGGTATTAGGCATAAAAAGGTGTTTATACCTTCTTAAAATATTTTAATATTTTTAACCATAACAAGGCTATTAAAATACTAAAATTGTACATATCATAAAAATATATCTGAATATATGCAAAATAAAATACTATTTGATTATTTTGGATGAGATAATGGTCCAATTTGTACAAAAATTCTTTAAAAGGTAATATCGTTTCACTAAAGCATTGTTGTTTTTAGAAAAAAAAGTTCACCTTACGGGGTTTACCAAGAATAAGGCGTAAAAATTTGAAGGCGGGGCGTTTCTCCCAAGCCTTAAGGCTAGGCGGAGCCTAGGCGGGTTTTTTTGAATAGTGAATCTCATGCTAGTACTATCATTAAGTTGAATTAAATGCCAAACACAGACTACAATTCATATGTGTGGATACCAAATGTATGATTTCGGGGCATGCATGCATATTTGAATGCATGACTTGCAATTTTGACACTCATAAGTACCTATTCATTCAGTTTAATCAAATGCCAAATACGGGCCGAGGTTACATGTGAAGATATTATACTTATAGTCATTTTAGATGATCCTAATGTTTGTTATAAAGTTAAATTGCAGCGCAACACGTGCTGATATTTGAATCAAACAAACATTGGAATTTTTGTAAATATTAAATAATTGACATCAATGTTACATAGTCATATTTACAGATGCCACTATAATCGTATTGAAATTTGAAAAATCAGGATTTTCCCTTCCTAGCCCAAATACAATTTTGTGTGTTCTTGTGTAACAAATGGTGGAGATTGTTTCACTATATATAGGGTGGAAGGGGACTCGAAATTCCCTTTAAAACTCATCATCTACCATCCACCAAAGTAGCTAAAGGGACTCACAATATACGAAAAGTCATGTGACCTTTGGAATAATAATTTTTCTAAGATTAATACATTAATTTAATTAAATTTGTCCCCTTATTTGGACAACACTAATTAGGGGAAATAATTAATTTACTTAATTTATAATTACAAAATTTGGCCTAATTTTGTAATTATTAAATAATTAAATATTAATTCTAACAGTCTCCCACTTAGTCCTAATAAGGTTATACATGACGAATAACAAAAGTTGCGCAAGTATCTTAGAACATCATTAAGCACCTTAACTAAATACTTCATTAGTGTGAGTCATGGCGGTTCCACACTAATTCAAGAGCATGGTTCCTTTCATGTACCACGCTACCAATGTCATATTTAATAAGGATAAATATGTGAGTTATCAAAATAGTCTCATAATGTCTTTATAAAAAAAAACTATTTCTGTCACATTCAGTTATTCACACATGTATATAATTAAGACAGAAATATAGAATTCAAAAATACTTTATTGATATCAAAAGTTGTGTCAAATAACTAACCAAATAGCAATTCCATAATTAACTACCCGAGGCCCATCTCTTTAGTATGTCGCAGAAATATCTTCGGAGATAGCCCTTTCGTTAAAGGATTCGCTATATTATCTTCGGTATTGATATGTTCAATTGACACAGTTTGTTTCTGAACTTCTTCTTTAACATATGGATACTTCATCTCAATATGCCTAGATACTTTCGAATATCTATCGTTCTTTGAAAAGAAGACTCTTGCGACATTATTACAATAAATCTTTAGAAGCTTAGATACTGAACCCATAATATTAAGTTCTGAAATAAAATTTCGTAGCCATAACCCATGATTTGTAGCTTCAAAACAACCCACAAACTCAGCATCCATAGTTGAAGAAGCGATGATACTCTGTTTTGCATTTTTCCATGAAACGACCCCTCCTTCCAGAAGGTAACATAACCCGAAGTGCTTTTCCTAATGTCAAGGCATCCTCCAAAATCCGAGTCTGAATAAACAATCACCTTAAGGTGATCAGATCTCCTATAAGTGAGCATGTAGTCTTTGGTTCCTTCCAATTACCTTAACACCTTCTTTGCAGCCTTCCAATGGAAGTCACCTAGATTACTTTGATATTTGCCCAGCATCCCAATGGAAAAACTAATATTCGGTCGAGTACAAACCTGTGCATATAATAAACTAACTACAAGAGAATCATATAGCACACCTTTCATGTGATACCTTTCCAATTCAGTTTGGGGACATTGATTTAAACTAAATTTCTCCACTTTTAGAAGTGGAACATTAATAGGATTACAATTTTTCATGCCAAACCTTTGTAAAACTTTGTTAATGTAAGTCTCGCAGGAAGGGACATTACAAATCATTCCCAAAGAGATCCGTGGCATTGTAAGCTCCATGAGCTTCTCCTAAGAATGGGCATTGTAAGCCCTCGTCGCTAATTACAGCATCCTGGTAGCATAGAATGGGCATCACAAGCCCCTGTGGCTAATACGAGCTCCTTGAATCCTCAGATGCTTTCGTGAATATGATCATGATATGATAAGATATAGTTGCACATCTGTGAGGGTAACTTGTGAGCTAATTAAGAACGCAACCCCTCTGGAGGTGCTTCCCAAAATAATAATAGTCTTCCGAGATAATTTGTTATTCCAGATCTAATATATTGTCTCCAATCAAGATATGGTTGTTTAAGATGAAAATTGTCTTTATAAGATAACATTTCATGGAAATGAGAATCAAAATATGGCACTATAAAAGTGAACTTGATTTCATATAACTATTCAGATATATATGTATATGTCTTTGTGAGCCCAGTACAAAGTTTAATTAAAATAACAAATGAAGAGTTGTCACTGTAAAGTAGAGACAAATGGAATATAAGAGATAAGCATGAAAAATGTGCATGCGGTATGTAAGACTAGACTTCATCCCCTAAACATATTTGAGGAACATCCACAACATCCCTTGCCCAATAAGCCTTTCAATTTCATCCTTCAGAGCATAGCATTGCTCAGTGTCATGGCCATGGTCTTGATGGAATCTGCACCAGGTAGCTTTGTTTCTCTTGTGGGGTGGAGCTCTCAGCTTTTCTGGCCACCACAAGAACTTGTCCTCTCTGATGCATTCAAATATCTCTTCAATTGGGAAGGCCAATGGAGTGTAGACCTCAGATTTCTTCTCTGCCTTCTCCTTTCTCCTTTTCTAGCACCTCTTGACTACTTTCGCAGCTAGGTCTTCTAGAACTGCTGCGGCATCAAAGGCAGTTGAAGCGATGCTCTTTGGTGCCGTGCCCCCACAGGGTGAGGCCGCGACCTCTAGCATTAGGACCCTGTGAGTCAAATAGTTGACCTGGGTCTGGAGTGAGGCATGACTGTCGTAGAGGTGATTGTATATCTGCATAATCTCATCTTTGATTTCTATACTCTGGCTGGATTATCCTTCCATTTTCTGCTTTTGTTAGTCTTTGCAAAATATATTTAATCTGAGATAAAACTAACAGGAGCGAGTAATCTCAAAAATTTTGGAGTAACCAAGTATGAAATGGGAATACAACGTTTGTACTGCTATACGACATTGTTGCTGAGGCTGCGACCAGTATGGCACATAAGTGCACTGCCGTGGCCTTTGTATGATATTCACCGAGGCTGAGTTGGAGACCACCTGAGTTCGCTCCTTGATGTTTTGATGCTTATGTAACACACCTTCCCTAGTAGAGGCCGAGACATATAAGGTATTTGGACTACCACGCCGTATCCCTACATAGGGAGTGAGGGAAAATCCTAAAATTAAAACCCAGAAATTGAGTTTTTCTCCCAAAACTAGTGGAGAGTATACCTACTAGGGTCTATCCATTGAGAGAATAACCTCTCAGTGAACAAAATAGCACAATTGTAATGATAAACCCTAGATTATAGGGAAAGAACATAAAAAAGGGAGTAAACACAATCCTTCCCTAATCATTCACCTTTTAAGGTCTAAGCCCATCATGCTTTTCACCATTGTCTTGATGGCATGATATCACAAAGATATGTAGAACATATCTAAGGTTATGCGACGAAGACCCAAAAGCAGATCTCAAGGTAAGAAATACCCATTTAAGGGTGTAAGTACAAAATAGGGCTCAATAACCAAAATTTTACTTATGGGATGATGATCCAGAGGATCCTCATGAAGAGAATAAGGTGTTTAAGAACTCGAAATATAGAGAAACAAGATTGAAATATGTCTTTCCCACATACGACGCCAAACTGATGATACGAAAAATCATCCACTTGTCATTCTCGTACTAGCAAATCAAGAATAAAGTTTATAAATAAATAAACAAAGTATGTAAATAGAGAGAAAACAAGATATGGAGTGGTTCAACCTCTAAAATAGGCCTACGTCCACTGTGTTGCTCCGTTCTCAATATATGCATTGCATTGTACAATATAAGCGTACCTAAAGAGGCGTACAAGTATGATAATAAAGGAGAGTACATGGAAATATTGAGGATTCTGGTGTGCCGGAGAGGCGGTTGCGATATAGATGAGTACCCTCAAGCTGTATGTTGACGCTGTAGAGAGAATCTATATTATAGAATCTTCCCCGAGCGTGTGGAAATAGATCCCCAGGTGTGTGGAAAAATAGATCCCTTATTTCGAGGCGTAGACCTATATTTATAGGAAGTATGTGAGTTGTGTCACATGTATTGAGCACGTGACGTATACCAAGTTTGAAGGTTCTGTAATGGACAGGGATGCGACATGTAAGGTAAGTACTGAATGCTGCATCATGTATGAGGCTATAGAAAAAAGGTTTCCCACCCTGTACTGGGTAGCACCCTATGTTCGATAGGGCCTCACCTCAAGTTCAGTAGACATATTTTTCAAACCATAAAACTAGCACCAGCCCAGTTAGATCCCAATGGCTGGAGGGCCATCATTACCGCGGTTGTGCTTTGGGAGAATCAATTCAAAAAAGACATTACTCCCGTGGAGTTTTTTCACTTCTACCGTCCCAAGGAAAACACCGTGAAGTTTGCTGGGTACTACTACTTCTCTGTCCGCGGCAAGGACGAGACCCTTTACTCTAGGAGGCCGACCATTGTAAAGAACTGGAAGGGGAAGTACTTCTAGATCTTCGGAGAAGGGTGGGAGATTCACCCTCAGGAGAACGAAAAGGATAAGTCGTTTCCAATGTCGCGGCGGTGGGGGTCCCCTTCTAATCTAGGTATTTGATTTATAGTCGCGTCCCCTTTTTGTAGTTGCTTATTAAACTTTACTAAACTTTGAAGTGTTTTTCTGTAGTTCTTGACAACTTACAACTGAAAAAAAGACAAGAGGAAAGGGTTGCTAAGGTCGCGGCTATTCCAGTTGAAGAGAAGAAATTCAGTGTCCTTGTAACATCTACAACTGTATTCGAAGCAGGTTTTTTTCCTAGAAATCCATCCCAAAATATGTGGCCGCAGAAGGTAATAACCTGGTCCACAATTTTAGCCCACAGTAACTTATGTTTCCCAGCAAGTCCATTTCAAATATTTACTGTTACTTTTTCTCTTTCAGGTGAGGAAGTTGATAGGGAACTGTTAGCTGCTCAGTTAGCGGAAATGGATGAGGATGCGACAGTTCTTAATAACACTACGAGGAGAAAAAAAAGGAAGAGGTCCAAGACCAAGGCACCAGCCGTGACTCCTTCTAACGATCAAAATCCTCCTACCGCGACCCCAACTATGGCCACGGAAAAAACTAACGTTGCTGCTCCTGAACCCCAAATTGAGTTTCATGATGATATAGGAGACAATCTATCTGCAGTAGGTTTGATGTCCACGTTTGACGCTCCCATCCATTGAGCTTCTCCGTCGCCGTCCCTTGTTGTAGCGGTTAATGCAAACCTTATACCTCCTCAGTGCCGTGCAGGAGATGGTCCTGACAGTCGACCGCGGCCATAGTTCAGATAGCCTGACCCTGAGTCCTCCTGGGATACTACCGCAAAGGCTGCACAGAATATGAAGAGGGACCTTGATGCCGCGAATCTTGGCAGATTGGTCGAAGAAGACCATGATGATCTGAAGGACTGCGACCTCCGTAGTCATTTGAGGGTAAGTGCAATTGCTCTCAGTTTTATTTTTCATTCCATATCTTTCTCCTAAAATTTTCATTTCAGGTCGCGACATCATGGTGGGCCAAAAGAGGAAGTATGAGGCCCTTTATAAACTAAAGGAGGCAGTAAAGAGGGTACACGCTGCTGATTTGGAGGCTGCACGAAATTCATCTTTTAAATCAGGGAAGCAGTCTGCTGTCGCAGCTTTTTAAGCGACCCAAATGAACTTAAAAGCTGAAATAAAGGCCAGAGAAGAAGATGAGGCCAATTATAATTAGGCCACTGAATCTCTTAAGGTATACAAGGCGCAGGCCGTGGAAGCTGCCCAAATTGCTTAATCGGCCAATAACAAGCTAAAACCCCTTCAAAAGAAATATGAGGAGCTGGAGGCCAAGTCTACCCAAGATGCCCTAAACCATATCGCGGTAATGAGGAAATTGGAAGCAGATCATGGAGAATCCCTTCAGCTGGCCATTGACCATATGGTGGAGTCGTTTAAGGGCTCCAAATATTTCTTCCTCATAAATAATAGGGCCTACCTCCGTGCCTACCAAGAGTTAAGGCATTGAATCATAAAGAACTTCCCTGAGACTAAAGATAAGGTTATTTCTTGGGGTCTTAGTGATGCTGAGCATCAAGAATTCATAGCTGAGCTCAAGGTCGCAGCTGAAAAGAAAGCCAGATTGAGAGCAGAGGCTGAGGCAACGGCAACTAATGAGGAAATTGAGACCACCGCGGATGGAGAGGAGGGAGATGGGCGTGATGATGTAGCCTCCTGAACTATTTGTAATTTTTGAACTCATTGATACAGGGCTGCATCCCTACTGTTATTTTGCCTTTTGTAGTGGCTGCGGCCTATTTGTCTGTAATAACTGATATTATCAAAGTTGCGGCCACTTTTTATGCATCGGTTATTTTTGCCTCATTTTCTTGTAGCTCCTTGTTTTTCTAATTTTCTTACTTCAATGCTTTAATGAATGCTTTTTGATTGAATGAACTTGTGAAACTAATAGATTAAGTCCGCGGCACCATAGCATACATGGTTTCTTCACATAGGCTGCATTCTCTTCTTGAATATTCGCGACACCTTTGAGTATGTCATCTACTCTGTTAATGGCTGAGTGCTCACAAATAATGTTACGACACCTTCAAACGTACATGTCATAGGCTGTGGCTATAATGCGTATGGCTTCTGTACACAGGCCACGACCCCTTCCCCCTTTTACACTAACTGGAAGGGTTGCCAATTGAATAGGACCAAGACAATTTGATAATTCTTCCTTTCGCGTCTTCTGAATGAATTTACTTAATGGCCGCAGCCATATTGACAGGGACGTCACTTGAATGTTTGAAAGTGGCCGTAGCCCCTTCCTTCATAGAGGTTGTTTTTCTCTAATAGGCAGCGGTATCTTTGAGTGTTTGTAACCCATTTTTCGTAGCTTTATGGTTGTAGCTTTAATTGGACCTAAATCCAGGTCATTATCGCATCAACTTAGTCGCTTTAATGGCTGCGGCTATATTGACAGGGCTACTGCACTCTTCTAGCCCTTCCATCTGAGCATGGGCCTTTGTAGATATACGAAATACCCACAGCTAACATACAGGATACTTTCAAGCCTCCCCAGGCTGGGTTATGTTATTAAGCCACCCACAGCTAACATACATGATACTTTCAAGCCTCCCTAGGCTGGGTTATGTTATTAAGCCACCCACAGCTAATATACGGGATACTTTCAAGCCTCTACAGGTAGGGTTATGTTATTAAGCCACCCATATCTAACATACATGATACTTTCAATCCTCCCCAGACTGGGTTATGTTATTAATCCACCCACAGCTATGGATATATATTTAAATCCATCCCTGGCTAGATATTACAAGTCTCCTGACTGAACGACGCATCCCGAAGGCTAATAACGGGCGTTGTAAGCCCCATGGCTAATTACAGCATCCCTATAGTAGAGAACGGGCATTGCAAGTCCCTGTGGCTAATAAGAGCTCCTTGAATCCTCAGATGCTTTTGTGAATATGATCATTATATGATAAGATATAGTTACATATCTGTGAGGGGAACTTGTGAGCTAATTAAGAACAAAACCCCTCTGTAGGTGCTTCCCGAAATAATAATAGTCTTTCGAGATAATTCGTTATTCCAGATCTAACATATTATCTCCAATCGAGATATGGATGTTTAAGACGAAAACAGTCTTTATAAGATAACATTTTATGGAAATGAGAATCAAAATATGGCACTATAAAAGTGAACTTGATTTCATATAACTATTCAGATATATATGTATATGTCTTTGTGAGGCCAATACAAAGTTTAATTTAAAACAACAAAAGAAGAATTGTCACTCTAAAGTAGAGACAGATGGAATATAAGAGATAAGAATGAAAAATGGGCATGCGGTATGTGAGACTAGACTTTATCCCCTAAACATCTTTGAGGAACCTCCGCAGCATCCCTTGCCCAATCATCCTTTCAATTTCATCCTTCAGAGCATAGCATTGCTTAGTGTCATGGCCATGGTCCTGATGGAATCTGTACCATGTAGCTTTGTTCTTCTTATGGGGTGGAGCTCTCAGCTTTTTTTACCACCGCAATAGCTTGTCCTATCTGATGCATTTAAAGATCTCTTCAATTGGGAAGGCCAAAGGAGTGTAGGCCTCAGATTTCTTCTCTGCCTTCTCCTTTCTCATTTTTTGGCACCTACTGACTGCTTTCGTGGCCGGGTCTTCTTGAACTATTGCGGCATTAAACTCAGTTGAAGCCATGCTCCTGGGTGCCGCGCCATCACAGGGTGAGGCCGCGGCCTCTAGCATTAGGAACCTCTGAGTCAAATAGTTGACCTGGGTTTGGAGTGAGACATGACTGTCGTAAAGGTGGTTGAGGTGATTGTATACCTGCACAATCTCATCTTTTATTTCAATACTCTGGCTGGATTATCCTTCCATTTAGTCTTTATAAAGTATATTTAATCTGAGACAAAACTAACAAGAGTGAGTAATCTCAGGAATATTGGAGTAACCATGTATGAATTGGGAATGCAGCGTTTGCACTGCTATATGGCATTGCTGCTGAGGCCGCAGCTAGTATGGCACATAAGTGCACTGTCATGGCCTTTGTATGATATTCACCAAGGCTGAGTTAGAGACCACCTGAGTCCGCTCCTTTATGTTTTGAAGCTTCTGTAACACACCTTCCCCATTAGAGGCCGCGATATGTAAGGTATTTGAACTACCACACCGCATCCCTACCTAGGCAGTGAGGGAAAATCCGAAAATTGAAACCCAGAAACTGAGTTTTTCTCCTAAAACTCGTGGACAGCATACCTACTAAGGTCTATCTATTGAGATAATGACCTCTTGGTGCACAAAATAACACAATTCTAATGATAAATCCTAGATCATAGGGAAAGAACAACAAAAAGGGAGTAAACACAATCCTTCCCTAATCATTCACCTTTTCAGGGCTAAAGCCCATCATGCTTTTCAGCATTATCTTGATGGCGTGATATCAGAGGGATATGTAGAACAGATCTAAGGTCATGAAAAGATGACTCAAAAGCATACCTCATGGTACGAAATACCCATTTAAGGGTGTAAGTACAAAATAGAGCTCAATAACTAAAATTTTACTCATGGGATGATCATCCAGAGGATCCCCATGAATAGAATAAGGTGTTTAAGAACTAGAAATATAGAGAAACAAGATTGAAATATCTCGTTCCCACAGACGGCGCCAAACTGATGATACGAGAAATCGTCCACTTTTCGTTCTCGTATCAGCAAATCAAGAATAAAATGTATAAATAAATAAACACAGTAAGTAAATAGAGAGAAAAAAAGATATAGAGGGGTTCAACCTCTAAATAGGCCTATGTCCACTGCGTTGCTCTGTTCTCATTATATGCGCTGCATTGTACAATATAATCGTGCCTAAAGAGGCATACAAGTATGAGAATAAAGGAGAGTACATGGAAATATTGAGGATTCCGGTGTGCCGAAGAGGCGATTGCGATGTAGATGAGTAACCCTCAAGCTGTATGTTGAGGCTGTAGAGAGAATCTGTATTATATAATTTGCCTCGGGCGTGTGGAAATAGATCCTCGGGAGTGTGGAAAAATAAATCCCTTATTTCGAGGCGTAGACCTCTATTTATAGGAAGTTTGTGAGTTGCGTCACGTGTCCTGATCACGTGACGTATACCAAGTCTGAAGGTGCTGTAATGGACAGGGATGTGGCCTATAAGGTAAGCATTGAATGCTGCATCCTGTATGAGGCTATAATAAAAAGGTTCCGCACCCTGTACTGGATAACACCCTATGTTCGGTAGGGCCTCACCCCGTGTTCAGTAAGGCCGCGCCCTATGTTGAGGTGAGCCGCGACATATAAGCACTTCTAGTGCTGCGACATGTTAAGGGGGACCGCGCCCTGTGATAAGGAGGGTCGCGCCCCTGTATTCGGTAGGGCCGCACCCCGAGTTCAGTAGGGCTGCGCCTTATGTTGAGGGGAGCCGTAGAATATAAGCACATCCAGAACAGAATACCGTCCGCGGTAGGGTGTGATATTTGTATTATCAATCTTCATCTTGTCTGTAGAAATTACATACTTAAATTTCAACACATTCCAACGATTAGATCTCCCAGTATGCCCAAAACACTATTTCAAAATTTACTCTCCTTGAGAATTTAGATTTCTCTCCCTTTCCTATAAATTCATTATGTTGTCATTTTAGAGTGCCTGAATAATGGAAATTAGTCACTTATTTATTGGCAGGGACATGACCTAAATCTCCAACAGTCACTTAATATCAACCATCCATTAAGGTCGATACCCAAGAGTCCTTTTGACTCTTGGTATTTGAAGTACCCTTTCATTAACCAAAGTGACTCTTAGAATTAATAAAATTATGGAGCACATAATGGAGAATTATATAAAATAATTCTAACAGTCTCCCACTTGATCCATAATTATCATAAAGTGCGTAATAATTCTTGAGTTATCCTTAAATGGTTTTCCATAATGACCTTCATCAAACAACTAATTAATGCAAGGATTGATAGGATTGTTTCAAGAGACTTACATTAACAAAGTTTTACAAAGGTTTGGCATGCAAAATTGTAATCCTATTAATGTTCCACTTCTAAAAGGGGGGAAATTTAGTTTAAGTTAATGTCCCCAAACTGAATTGGAAAGGGATCACATGAAAGGTGTGCCATATGCTTTTCTTATAGGGAGTTTATTATATGCACAGGTTTTTACTCGACAGGATATTAGTTTTGCAATTGGGATGCTGGGTAGATATCAAAGTAATCCAGGTGACTTCCATTGAAAGGCTACAAAGAAGGTGTTAAGGTACTTGCAAGGAACCAAAGACTACATGATCACTTATAGGATATCCGATCACCTTGAGGTGATTGGTTATTCAAACTCAGATTTTGGAGGATGCCTTGACGGTTGGAAATGCACTTTGGGTTATGTTTATCTTCTGGCAGGAGGGGCCGTTTCATGGAAAAGTGCAAAACATAGTGTCATCGCTTCTTCAACTATGGAGGCTGAGTTTATAGCTTATTTTGAAGCTACAAATCATGGGCTATGGCTGCAAAATTTTATTTTAGGACATAGTATTATGGGTTCAGTATCTAAGCCGATGAAGATTTATTGTGATAATGTCGTAGCAGTCTTCTTTTCAAAGAATGATAGATGTTCGAAAGCAGCTAAGCATATTGAGATGCAGTATCTATCTATCAAAGAAGAAGTTAAAAAACAAACTGTGTCAATTGAACATATCAGTACTGATGATAATATAGAGGATCCTTTAACGAAAGGGCTATCTCCGAAGATATTTCTGCGACATACTAAAAAGATGGGTCTCGAGTAATTAATTGTGTAATTGCTTTTTACTTAGTTATTTGACACAACTTTTGATATCAATAAAGTATTTATGAATTCTAAATTTTTGTCTTAATTATATACATGCATGTGAATGACTGAATGTCACATAAATAGTTTTTTTTTATAAAGACATTATGAGATTATTATCCTTATTAAATATGACATAGGTGGCGTGGTACATGGAAGGAACCATGCTCTTGAATAAGTGTAGAATCTCCATGACTCACACTAATGAAGTATTTAGTTAAGGTTCTTAATGATGTTCTAAGATACTTGTATAACTTTTGTTAATCAATTCGTCATGTATAACCTTATTAGGACCAAGTGGGTGAATGTTAGAATTAATATTTAATTATTTAATAATTTCAAAATTTGGCCAAATTTTGTAATTATAAATTAAATAAATTAATTATTTCTCCTAATTAGTCCATCCACAATGGGCTTCCATAAAACTATGGGTATATGGGACGAGACACAATGTTATTTTCGCAATGGGAAGTCACTAGAAATGGGATGGGACAGACATCTTTTGTCCGTCTGAATGGGGCGGTTTACTTTTGTCCGCGCGACTGACGTCACCACTAGCCATTTTTTACCGTTGGAATTTGAGCCGTTGTATTAATATAGTTTATATATTTATAGTTTAAACCCTCTCATTTAACTAGAAGTACCCCATTTCTTATTCATTAGTCCTCACTATTTCTTCTAACTCTTCACCACTCTTCTCTCATTAATTTTTAATTTATGATTTCATAATTATAAATTAAAAATAATAATTATTTTATTTTGTATTTTTAGCCCACTATTTAAAAAATAGGGAGGTGAATATTCAATTGAATCGGTATTTTGCTCGTAAAAAAGCGGAAGCAATTCGTGACGTTAACCAACCTCAAGCTCCCCACCAAGATGAGGTCTATCAAGGTCATCATCGTTTATACGAAGTAGGCGCGTCGAATGTTACCGATTCTATTTTCGAAAAAATCGCTTCTCCCGATGATGAATTTGTTACGATGCGCGGTAGCGTCCACTCAGCTTGGAAGGTTTATTCCAAACTTTCGGCGGATGAAAACGTGACGGCATATATCGATATGTTTGGGTTCTCACATATATTTTTGGAAGGATTTCCAAAATCCGACAACAAAATAGTCGAGGCGTTAGCATCGCGTTGGCCAGTAGAAACTCATACCATTCATTTTCCGTTCGTTGAGCTCGGAATTACCCCTTTTGATTTCATTCATTTAACCGGTACGAGTTATTTACTTCATTTATAATTTCTTCCTTTAGTTTCTCTTCATTTATATTATCACTATATTCATTATATTGTTATATTTATTATTATATTTAAAATATTAATTATAATTATCCTTTGCAAGTATTACAGTCGGTGTGGGAAACCAACTTCCTCCCTTTCCCAACCACGCAAATCGAACGGCAGAACATATTCTCATGACATATTATCTGGGTCTAAACAATTTTCATATACAAAATAAATGCATTGCATTATCTTCTTTGAAAGAGTATTTACTTCATTGGGCGGTTAATAGGGCTAATCACCCAGCTACCGCTTTACAAGTAGCCTGAGTTTTTATTATTTTCGTATGTGGATCTATTTTCTTCCCAAACGCGAAAAACACCATTTTAGTGGATTGGGCTACATTCCTAGATAATTTTGAAAATATGACGGGATTAGACTGGGGTTGAGTAATAATGGAGAGGATATATTGTGCCTTAGATGTTGTTAGCCGGCAGGAAGTCAAGCAAATGAACTGTTTCTGGCAAGTTTTGGAGGTAAAGCGATATTTTATTTATTATTTGCTATATAATTATAATAAAATTGTTTAGTAATAAACTTATTTATGTTTCAGTATTGGGCGTACGAATACTTGCACACAGCTTCTCCTCTTCGAATTGTTAATGCTCCCAATGTTTAACCTCGAATGTTGCACTGGACAATCGCTAATCGGGCAGTAATTGCAGGGCAAATGAGGTTTAAACCCAGTTCAATGCAGGAACAATTAAAGGGTCGGTCGACGGATTCTATTACATGGCAACCATTTATATTGTTGCCGCAAAATAATATAGGGGTGGTAAATGTTGCAAGACAATTAAGCATGCGACGTTACATTCTATTGGATCTAGACCTCGGGGGGACGTGGTATCTAGGCGATAGATTCTATAGACAGTTGACGGGTACCATCAAGATCCCTCACAACCCACCGCACCCAATGTCCTATTTGGAACGCCATCATTTTTTTGATCGAAACAACGAATGGGAGTTTGTTGGGGATGATTTATTCATTACTAATAAAGCAGAATGGGATCTATATTGGAGCGTAGCATCGCGAGGTCCGGTGTTGTGGGCTTATTTTTATTGGACTAACCACGATGGTATTGGATTTGTGGCAATGGCTCCTGTGGACTTAAGAATTCTGTTTCCACCTCCGTCAACACCGGAGAACGTTCAGTACGATATTCAACATACCACACAATCATCTGAATGTTTAATTCCGGCAAGGTGGGAAATAGATGTGGTGGATTCCAAAGGTCGTTCAATGGCAGTTTATATAGCAAGGCCCACTACGCCTAGTCGTGCACCGTCAGCCAATTCATATATGAAGGAGGATTGGAGAATCATGTTCATAGAACGTGAAGATTGTTTGAAAACCATTCAACAACAGTATTTTGAGCAAGAAAAAATTCATTACGAGAGATAAAGGGACATTCGAGAGGAATTAAACAATTATCGTAATATTGGCAGCTCATCTTAACAGTTCACGGGATCTGGATCATCTCAACCGTATATGGGATCCGATAGTGCTCAACCTTACTATCCTACAAAAAACCTCGACGATGATTATATGCCGAAAATTTCCCATCGTCCTCATATGTTCAGTCGCAACCCCATTATAGTGACGATGACTTTATGGCTACCTGTTTCCCATAATATCACAATCGAACTTTGGGGCAATGATTTATTATTTTGTATTGAAAAAGCTGGAAGACTATTTAAGTTGTGTTAATAAAAAATTGTCTCACTTATGTTTATTATTTGTTAATCATTTGTTATCATAAATAAAGTGCAAAGTGCCATAAACCATAAAATTACAAAGAAAATATGTTCATAAATCATAGTTATTACTCTTCCAATAATTTATTACTCTTTCAATAATTTATTCTCATAAATAAACCATATTTATTACTCTTCCAATACCTAATAATACAAGCGAACACAACGCAAGTTTATATGTGATGTACAACACATTGGTTTTACATGACGTATCAAACTTAATGGTTTATGAAGTCAGGTACAACATATTGGTTTTACCTGATGTACAATATGTTCGCATTGTCATTATATATAACAGTGTGGGCAGGTAACAATTCCACTTCTGACTCACATCAAGTCTAGTACTTACAGATGGGAAATATTCAACTATCTGCCATCGGTCACATCAATTATTTGAACACTTAAATATTATAAATCATACGCAGAAGAGGACTCACATTACCATTTTCTTGAGAAATGGATTCACAGCCATGGTTCATAAATGAATACTTCCAACTGCTTAAAATGAATACTTTCAACTGCTTAACTCCATAACCAATTCTGACTTACCTTTTAGTCATGACTATAGAGTGTCGCCTAACATTTTCATAGCCATCGAGTGAAGGTGGAGGACACCTCCTAATGCTAACAGAGGGCGTACAACTAACGAGATCCGTGCATGCTGGTTCACACACAAATTTAAGTTCGACTTGTATGCCAAAGCTATAAATATTGGTGGTTGTGGATGCGATTAAGAGAATTACAAATTGGTAATCTACGATGAATGAGCATGGGAAACTTTGTGTAAAAATTATCCAAGATTTCAGGCGTTACTTAGCGAAACATCTTACCTCTTTCATTCATTTTTTTGGATAATTTACGATATTTAATTCTCATATGCCAGTTTCTAATGTTTATGAAGACGTTCTTTTTTTTTTCCATAGTGAGAAAATCACTTACAATTTCATAATGCGAATTATTAATTTAATTGATAATGTTAAGTATAGAGAAAAACATCAACTTTTATTTCAGTTTACATAAAATAAGGAAGTACATCAATATATAATAGAAGGCTCTTCACGATACGAAATAAAACTAGGAACTACATCGATAATTCAAATACTCTGACGAATGTACAACGTGCTACTAAATTCACTAAACAGATAAGAAGGCTCTTCACGGATACTCCTTAACCCTAGGACTTGCTCACACAACCGTTCCCACTGTTCCTCATTTTGCACTATCAGTGTGAAGGTTAAGGGATTCCGCCACATCCGCCATTCGTTAGCGCCATCTCGTAGAGGTCTAAAGTAGACTTTATCCACACCCACTGTAATTCAAAATTACATACTAGCCTAGGAAGATAATAGATACCCATGATATTCTGCCATCGACCAACAATGGTCCGTATTCCTCCTGGGATAACATCACCAGCGTGTTTTGAATATTATCTCTTATAAATTTCACTAAGCAAGTAATAGTCCTCGATAGTTTACCATTGCGGGCTATTCATATCCTGGATAGTAATTATATTGTAAAAATTATTTTATGATGAATCAATTTTTATTGAAGGTGGTTATTTATATTGCACAAACCATTTCATTCTGGGCGGGAAATAATTCCACTTCTGACATACATCATTTCATATAACTTCAGATAATTGTAACTTCAGGCGGGGAACACTTCCACTAATGACAAGTGTCTTTCCCATCTTTTCATTTCATGATGGGCGGGAAACATTTCCACTTCTGACATACGTCATTTCATATAACTTTAGATTATTGGCACTTCAGGCGGGAAACACTTCCACTTCTGACAAGTGTCTTTCCCATCTTTTCATTTCATACTGGGCGGGAAACATTTTCACTTCTGACATACGTCATTTCATATAACTTCAGATAATTGGCACTTCAGGAGGGAAACACTTCCACTTCTGACAACTATCTTTCCCATCTTTTGATTTCATGCTGGGCGGGAAACAATTCCACTTCTAACATACGTCATTTCATAAATTTCAGAGAGAGGAAACTATAAATGCTCCAAGTAATATTATTTACGAAATCAACTTATATCCAATTTTGACTTTTCCGACTTAAAATTTCATTATAATGTCGAAAGATCCAATGGAGGAATTATTTATTACAGCAGTTTCATCTTCCAACCAACGTGTCCGGGCACATTCATTGGCAGCAATAGTGCACAATCAATTCCAAAGAAATATTTCCATGTTTCAAAATATAATCAATCCAGGAGAAATAAATGAACGGAGGGTTATACATCGGGATAGGGAAGCTGGCCATAACCGTATAATGGTTGATACTTTAATGAAAATGTGATTTTTAGTCCTGAAAAATTTCGACGTTGATTCCGAATGAGACCGAAGCAGTAGAACAAAAAGACGATTACTTTGTTAAAAAAAAGTGATGCCCTAGGGATAAAGGGCCTATTATGTCAACAAAAATGTGTCGCTGCAATGCGCATGATAGTATATGGGTGTGCTGCTGACTTGACCGACGAATATATAGGCATTGGGGAAACAACTTCCATCGAGTGTGTGAAAAGATTTGCATATGCTATAATGCGGAGCTTTAAAAATGAATATTTTTGTTCTCTTACTGCTGAAGATGTTTCAAAAATGAAAGACAGGGATTTCCCGGAATGATAGGAAGCATTGACTGTATGCACTGGGAATGGCACAATTGTCCCCACGCGTGGAAGGGACAATATAGTGGACATGTAGGAGGTGAAACTATAATCCTAGAGGATGTAGGTTCATATGATATGCAGATTTGGCATTATTTCTTCGGGCTATCGGATTCGTGTAATGACTTGAATGTCTTGGCCAAATCTACGGTGTTTAATGAGCTACTTGAGGGCAACACGACTCCTATAGAGTACGAAATAAATGGGAACTCTTACAAGATGGGTTTTTACTTGGAAGATGGTATATACCCACCATACGCTACAATCGTTAAGACTTTTCAAAAGACCAGCAACTAGAAAACAAAGTGTGTTCGCCAGATATCAAGAGGCAGCATTAAAAGATGTTGAGCTAGCATTTGGAATATTGCAACAAAAATTCCATTTTGTAAAAACCCCGGCAAGATTGTGAAAACACAATGACTTGAAAGTTATTATGAAATCATGTATAATATTTCATAACATGATACTAGAGGACGAACGCCAGGGTCCTAATTGGCGTATTAAGTTTGATCCTACTCAAATGCCTCCAATTAGTCGAGACACTATGGGGAATGCGTATGAATACTGAGTGCGTGAGACAATGTTGTACAATAAGGAAAAACACAATTAGCTTAGTGATGACCTTATGGAACATATATGGAATCTACATGCAGAGTATTTAGTGGACGAGTGAAAATTGAAATAATTGTAATTTATCATTCTTTAATTCCCGTGTATTTAAATTGAATGCAATGATGGATATTTCAATATGGTTCGTTAATATAATAATAAATGCTACTCAGCCTTGAAAACAATTATCACATTAATAGGCAAAATAAAAAAATTAAAAGACAATTATAATAAGAAAATTCAAATAAAAATAAGCATTAAGTTTCCCCCCGATGGTGGGTTTTCTCTAGATTGGGCGATACTACGCTGCAGTATCTCGTTTGTTTGTAATTCATGAAGTTGCAATTTAACTAGAGATAAGAGCGAGGTATCCATGCAAAATATAGAATTCTCAATCTCCTGTTTTCATAAAACAATCAGCACGTCCAACTTCGAATTGAGGTCCTTGTGACACCCCGACTAATTAAATACAGGGTAGCTACTCCTTTATTAAATTAATACAAAATATCACATTGGTTCAGTTAATAGCATCACTGTCGAAAACATTTTAATAGTTACTAACCACCTAGTATTTAAAAAGTAAGTTGTCAAATTTTAAGTTAAATCTGATTAACATGCAATAAATGAATTATAAAAGAATAACATAACCATTCACAATAATGTCCCAATAGAGTAACCATCAAATAATAATGAATCTGGAGAAATACTCCTCAATACAATCCCAATGCTGAAATAAATGAAACAAGTCTGCATCCTAAATTAATTACAAACCAAAGTCTGAATAACTGAAATATAAAATGTCTCTAAGGAAATGGGCGACATGCCCTACAAATGATAAACTGAACATGAAGTCAAGACTACAAAAGGAGGCGTCTACTGTCAAGGCCCTGTAACTTCCACAACAGCTACAGCTCGTCACCTGGATAGAATTCCTATGCATGGTGTCCTTGTGGCTGGGCACCTAAAAAGGATTTTACAAAAAGTAGATTTGAAAGCAAACGAGTCAGAGCCCGAATGTGGAAAACAGTTTAAAAATAGCAAGTGATTTAATGACATTAAAATAATGAATGCAAAATACATGTTAGGACGTGCTCTCACATGAAATACTCACATCTCGACTAATTGTGCACTCCTAGCGTACCCGTACCCATTCAAGTGATTCTCATATCTATCTAGTCCAAAATGAATTCTAACATTTCTACTCGATTCGCGCTTTAATTCCAACTTCATCAATAATGTAGAGGGTTTTACTTAAATTCTCGGATCCTCAATTATTAGCAATACAATTTACTAGAGGTTATCCCCTTTTTATCTTCTCAAGGCGTTACTATAATTGTTCTCACAATTAAACATGACAATTCTTTTCATTTAACCGTATATTATTCACATAATAAATATACAATACTAGAACCCCGAGACTAAGCTGCGGTGCACACATACTCTGCTATCCCATCCCGGTACATCACGTAAATAAGGATCACGCATTCCGAATATCTCAGGAATCGTTCTCGGGTAATAACAATCACAAACAATGGAGGCGAACATAGTTCACATCACATGGGTCACGCATATACCTACGCTCCCATGATCAGCAGACTTATTAACTTCACAATATGTCCTTCTCTGACCTATGACCTCGAGGTACCAATCTAAATCCCCCCCGTAGGCACACAAAGAATAGATGGCCCTAAACGAATGCAAACCTCCCGTGATAGCAAGTATGGTAGGTATGCCATACACATAAAATCATATATACTAAGCATGCACACATCTTAGTAATTACCATATTATTATTAGTGGTATACTTGTCGTTCTTATACCAATCCTTAATATTACACAAATCACATGTTCCCGGTTTATATGTATTTAAGTCATCAATTATCCTCGCATCGTGATTAGTCACTCGTGTCCTAATTCACAAATATCATTTGGTTCAAGCCACTCTTCTAGATTTTACTCCTCAATATATCCCAAATCTCCCAACTATACCAATTAGTTAACAAGGAAAAGTTATCTCATTAATTACACAAGGTTACGGGTCACTAGAAATCAAATCAGGCCAAAAAGGCCATTCTGTCAACTCGTTAGAAACCTCGTTCGAACGAGGTCATTCTCGTCCGAACGAAGGGGCATCGAACGAGAGTTCGTTCGAACAAACTTCCAACTCGTTAGAAGGCAGACTGTCACCTCGTTAGAAGCTCGTTCGAACGAGCTCGTTCGAACGGCTTGGGCAGGTCTTCTAACGAGATGACAGTTTCGAGCTCAGAGTTTCCTATTTCGTTTTTCCCAATTTTCTTCTTCTTAAAAACTCATCCAAAAATCATCCCAACAGTATTTTAAGGTTTCTAAACGTCACTAAACTTTCAAAGATCGTACTTTAACATATTATTGGGGTTTCGATCTTCCTAAAGCACACAAAATTATCATCAATCCCCAATTTTACCCCAAACCCTATGGGTATGAACCTAGAATTTTATGTCTTCAATTTTATCCTTAAAAATAAGTTTTTACATCATCAAAAATTGTGTTTCTCATAGTACAATCACCCAATATCTTTCTACATGCAATCCTTATGACTTATCATGAATTCCTATCTCAAATTTCAAGGGTTTTCATCAAATACCCAATATAAAGCAATTCTATCAATTCTAAGCATGGAAGAAACATTCGTTTGAAATTAACATAATAAAACCACTAGCCTCGGATTGTTCTCTGAATTTGATGCTGAATGTTGAAGGTTGCTCCCTCTTTCTCTACAATTTCTCCCAAGGTTGAAGGTTGAAGACGGTGGTTATGGTTTTCTCTTTTGGGAACCTCTCCTAACTTCCTCCTATAACTCCCGTAGCCCTCTAATTAGTTAAGTGCTGGTAATGGTTTAGTGGGTTACTAAATATCCTATTTTTAATTCCCAAAATTCGTTGGTCAAAATTCCTCAAATTTCAAAATTACTAAAATACCCTTTTAAGTTGTCGGTATGTCCCAAAAATACCCCGGGACCCAAACTAAACTCCCGGCTAGTGTTTTCTGACTATTTTGACCCTTCCGAACACGTTGGCGCACTCAAAATGACCATTCGATTGATAAAAATAAAATTCACTTTTTAATTTAAAAATTTACATTCTTGACGCGACTGACACGCGCGTCCCAACTAAATTTTTCAAATTGTCGTATTTCAGTCTCGCGACAATTTCAATATTTTTAATATTCATATATTTCCATATATACACATTATAATCAAATACCAACTCACATCTCGTTAGTATTTTTATCCGAATCAATTCTCAATTAATTCACATTTAATTTAATTAATCCCATAAATAAATATCAATAAAAATACGGGGTATTACATACTTCCCCCCTAATAAAAGAATTTCGTCCCGAAATTCGAAACTAGAAAGTACCTGGTAAAAACAACTCTGGATAATGTTCGCGCATCTCATCCTCGCGCTCCCATGTGGACTCCTCGGCATTATGATGCCGCCACTGAACACGTACCAACGGTACTATCTTTGACCGCAGTTTCCGCTCGCTTCGGTCCAAAATAGCAATCGGCCCCTCCTCGTAGGAGCTCTCAGGTTGGAGATCGATGTCCTTCAAAGCAATGTGAGAATGAGCCAAGTTGTCCCTAAGATATTTCCTTAGCGAGGAAATATGAAACACATCATGAATCCTGTGCAAATGCTCCGGTAACCCAAGTCTATATGCAATGGACCCAATCCGCTCGATGATAGGAAATGGCCCCACATATCTCGGTGCCAGTTTTCCCTTCTTCCCAAAATGCATAATCCCCTTCATAAGAGATACTCTGAGTAAAACCTGGTCCCCCACTTTAAACTCCCTGAAGAACCTCTTTGCATCAGCATAGCTCTTCTGCCTATCCTGAGCTACCCGAGGTGACTCTGTATCAATTCTATCATTACCGAAGTATCCTGAATCACCTCCGGCCCAAGTAGTTTATTATCCCCCACCTCTAACCAACATGCTGGGGAACGACAAGGTCTACCGTACAACGCCTCAAATGGAGCCATGCCAATAGTGAACTGGTAGGAGTTATTATAAGCAAACTCCACCAGTGGAAGGTACTGCTCCCATCCAACTCCCAAAGTCAATAATGCACATACGCAACATGTCCTCCAACATCTGATTTGTACGCTCGATTTGCCCATCGGCCTGCGGATGATAAGCCGTACTCAACCGCAATTCCGTGCCCATGGCCTCCTGAAAACTCTCCCAAAACCGTGAAATAAATATCTTGTCTCGGTCATACACGATATTTAGGGGCACACCATTAAGTCTCACTATTTCAGCAATAAAAATCTGAGCATACTATCCCGTAGTGTAGTCTGTCCTTACAGGTAGAAAATGGGCGACTTTGGTCAACCTGTCCACAATTACCCAAATGGAGTCGTGACCCCTCTGTGACGTAGGTAACCCCGTAATAAAATACATGGAGATGCTCTCCCACATCCATATCGGGACCTCCAATGGCTGTAGAAGTCCTGCCGGTCTCTGATGATCCACGTTTACCAGCTGACAAGTGGCGCATTTAGAAACAAACATGGCAATATCTCTCTTCATCCCGCTGCACCAATACTGGCGTCTCATGTCTTGGTACATTTTATCACCCCGGGATGTACCGCGAACCGTGATCCGTGTGACTCTACCATTACCTCGTGTCGCAAGTCTTCCCCTTCCGGAAAGACTAGTCTTCCATTAAAGCGTAATCCCCCGTTTGAGTTAACGGTATAGGACTCTGCTCCCTCTGCTAGCAATCGAACTATCTGCTCCTGACAGAACGAGTCATTTGCCTGTGCCTTTACCACCTTGGTGACAATCTGCGATGTAACTGTCATCACAGACATGAACGATCGGACCACTGCATCCTGGTGTCCCAACTCCTTCCACTTAGCCTTCCACACCTCGGCCACCTCATCTACTGGCCTGCGGATCAATGCGTCTGCTACCACTTTAGCCTTTCCTGGTTGATATTGGATATCAAACTGGTAATCCTTCACAAACTCAAGCCACCTCCGTTGCCGCATATTCAACTCCTTCTGCGTGAATAGGTACTGTAGGGACTTGTGGTCCGTGAACAATCGAAACTTCTCCTAAGGAGATAGTGTCTCCAAATTCGGAGTGCAAATACAACTGCCGTTAACTCCAAGTCATGGGTGGGTTAATTCTTCTCGTCAGGCTTAAGCTTACGGGAAGCATAAGCTATGGCCTAACTCTCCTGCTGTAATACACCTCCAAGTCCTTGTAAGGACGCATCGGTGTAGACTAGATACTCAACTCCCGATCTCGACAATGCTAACACAGGTGCTGAGGTCAACTTATCCTTCAACTCATCGAATGCCAACTGACAGGCATCACTCTAATGAATGGAACACCTTTACGAGTCAGATGTGTCAAAGGACCCGCTATCTTTGAGAAACCCCGAATAAACCTCCTGTCGTATCTTTCTAGGCCCAAGAAACTACGGATCTCAATCGGTGTTGTGGGCTGTCCCCACTCCCTCACCGCAGATACCTTCCCCGGATCAACAGATATCCCCCGGTCTGAGATGATATGCCCCAAAAGCTGAACCTACTTCAGCCAAAACCCACACTTCTCATACTTTTCATAAAGCTCATTCTAACGTAGCGTTTGCAAAACCTGCGTCAAATGCTCAGCGTGCTCCTCTTCTGGCTGGGAGTAGACCTGAATGACATCAATAAAGACAATGACGAACTGTTCTAGGAACTCTCTGAACACCCTATTCATCAAGTCCATAAACGCGGCTGGAGCATTGGTCAAACCAAAAGGCATAACCCGAAACTCATCAGAACCATATCTCGTTAAGAAAGCAGTCTTTGAGACGTCCTCTTCCCTGATACGCAACTGATGGTATCCTGATCGCAAATCAATCTTTGAGAAGAAATAAGCTCCTCTCAACGGTTCGAATAAGTCATCGATTCGGGGCAATGGATACTTATTCCGTATCGTGACCTTATTCAATTCCCGATAATCTAAACACAACCTCAACGATCCATCCCTCTTCTTTATGAACAATACAGGAGCACCCCATGGAGAAGTACTCCTCCGGATAAACCCCTCACCCAACAACTGCTCAATCTGATCCCGTAACTCTCTCATATCGGCTGGAGCCATACGGTAAGGTGTGCGGGCAATAGGCCGAGTGCCCGGCGTCAAGTCGATCACAAAATCTATCTCCCTACTCGGAGGTAATCCAGGTATATCCTGAAATACATCGGCAAACTCTCGAACAACCGAAATTGAATCAAGTGGTATCACCACTTCCTTAGAGGTCTCCTCCTCTATATAGTACAAGTGAGTGGACGATCCTCCCTCAGCTCGAGGCATCTCCACTAAAAATATCTCCTGCCCAGGAATGGTGAAGATAATACTTCTACTAAAACACTCAATCATGGCTTGGTATGCAACTAGCCAATCCATACCAATAATGGCATCATACTCGGTCATCTCTAACACTAACATATCCGCGGGTAAAGTAAACCTCCCAATTTCTATACCCACACCTCTACATATAAGGGAAATCACGGAACCCCTACTCAACGGTGAATCTACACAAGTAACCGTGCTCTCGGCGGTGTCTAACAACCCAATGGTGCATGAAAATCTCATAGCAATGAAACAATGTGTGGCTCCCGTGTCAAATAAAATGCGCCCCATAGTCCTCTGGATAGAGAACGTACCCTTAATGGCCGGTGGATCCTGTGGGGCTGCGACATGCTGGAGCTGATACACTCTCCCATACTGAAGCTGTCCCTGCTGAACTGGGACCGCTGGAATGTGTGGTAGTACTGCCATCTGTGGTGGTGCTGGGAGGGCGACGGGAAACATAGGCCTCTATGGCTCCTGCCGAGCACCCTGCTGCTGCTATGGGGCCCTGCCCCTATCAGGACAATCCTGGCATTTATGGCCAGTCTTTCCACAAACATAACACTTCCCCGGGAAGTTTCCCCCTCGCTGTCCCTATTGTCCTCGGCCCTAGTGGCCGTTACCATTCCTCCCCTGGCCGTGCTGGCCCTGCTGAATCTTCTGTTGTTGACCATTCTGACCCTGCTGGCCCTGATGGCCGTTCGGACCCTGATGCCCCTTCCTGAAACCTCCCTGTCCGTTTCTAAAATTCCCCGATCTGAACCTCTTAGAATCCCCCTCCTGGGAACCCTGGTCACCCTTCCTGTACTGTCCCTGAGCAGATTGTACCCCGCTGGCACCATTTTCCCCGATCCTGCCCTGATGGCTGGACTCTCCTGACCTCTTTCTCTCAGACATGTGAAAGTGGTGATCCTGGCAGTGTAGTAGTGCAGCGTTAACCACGTCAGAATAAGTGGCCAACGAGAGATTCCCCAATAAATGCTAACGGATCCTCCAAGTCAATCCATCTGTGAACTTCTGAATCTTCTTCTCCTCAGTCGGTATTTCATCCAGAACAATGTTCAACAAGTTAGTGAATTCGGCCTCATACTCGGCCACAGTCTTTCCCTCCTGCTTGAGGTTCATCTGTTTCCTCCTCATCTCCGTGTGAACAACTGATGAAAAATATTTGCGATCGAACCGCACCCAAAACTCCTGTATAGTGAGAGTATCTCTCTCCTTTGCGGTGGTAATGGACTCCCACCACTGCAATGAAGATACCACTAGCTTAAAAGTAGTTAGTATCTGCTTCTGAACATCGGTGCACTCATACATCCTCAAGTGCCTCCGAATATCTTTCCTCCACTGACTGGATACCACAACATCGGAGCTACCTGCGAACTCCGGAGGGTGTGCTTTCTGAAAAGCATCACGAACGCGTTCCCAAGCAGACGAGAATGCATGTACCTGAACTGGCGCGGCTATCGGCGCCTGGGGCGGTGCCTGCTGTATAACGGCTAGGGCCGCATTTACCGCTTGGGCGACCAATAGTTGCAACCTCGGCGGCATTCATGGTGCCCTGTACGGGTGCAGGCTGTGGCTCTGGCTGTGCATTCCTAGGAACTCGTTGCACACGTCGTGGAGGCATCTGAAATAAGAGTAAAGTCTATAAGTTTGCCGTTATAAACTCAAAATAGCTGAAGAGCGAAGCATACACAAAAAGAATACAACAGTCCTAAAATATAGGGCTCTACATCAAAGAAAGCTCAGCGGAAACATAATAAGCAGTACAGATCCTAAGGACACTAGAACCTGATGCTCTGATACCACCTGTGACACCCCGACTAATTAAATACCGGGTAGCTACTCCTTTATTAAATTAATACAAAATGTCACATTGGTTCAGTTAATAGCATCACTGTCGAAAACATTTTAATAGTTACTAACCACCTAGTATTTAAAAAGTAAGTTGTCAAATTTTAAGTTAAATCTGATTAACATTCAATAAATGAATTATAAAAGAATAACATAACCATTCACAATAAAGTCCCAATAGAGTAACCATCAAATAATAATGAATCTAGAGAAATACTCCTCAATACAATCCCAATGCTGAAATAAATGAAACAAGTCTGCATCCTAAATTAATTACAAACAAAAGTCTGAATAACTGAAATATAAAATGTCTCTAAGGAAATGGGCGACATGCCCTATAAATGATAAATTGAACATGGAGTCAAGACTAGAAAAGGAGGCGTCTACTGTCAAGTCCCTGTAACTTCCACAACAGCTACAGCTCGTCACCTGAATAGAATTCCTATGCATGGTGTCCTTGTGGTTGGGCACCTAAAAAGGTTTTTACAAAAATGAGATTTGAAAGCAAATGGGTCAGAGCCCGAATGTGGAAAACATTTTAAAAATAACAAGTGATTTAATGACATTAAAACAATGAATACAAAATACACGTTAGGACGTGCTCTCACATGAAATACTCACCTCTCGACTAATTGTGCACTCCTAACGTACCCGTACCCATTCAAGTGATTCTCATATCTATCTACTCCAAAATGAATTCTAACATTTCTACTCGATTCGCGCTTTAATTCCAACTTCATCAATAATGTAGAGAGTTTTACTTAAATTCTCGGATCCTCAATTATTAGCAATACAATTTACTAGAGGTTATCCCCTTTTTATCTTCTCAAGGCGTTACTATAATTGTTCTCACAATTAAACATGACAATTCTTTTCATTTAACCGTATATTATTCACATCATAAATATACAATACTAGAACCCCGAGACTAAGCTGCGGTGCACACATACTCTGCTATCCCATCCCGGTACATCACGTAAATAAGGATCACGCATTCCGAATATCTCAGGAATCGTTCTCGGGTAATAAAAATGACAAACAATGGAGGCGAACATAGTTCACATCACATGGGTCACGCATATACCTACGCTCCCATGATCAGCAGACTTATTAACTTCACAATAAGTCCTTCTCTGACCTATGTCCTCGAGGTACCAATCTAAATCCCCCCGTAGGCACACAAAGAATAGATGGCCCTAAACGAATGCAAACCTCCCGTGATAGCAAGTATGGTAGGTATGTCATACACATAAAATCATATATACTAAGCATGCACACATCTTAGTAATTACCATATTATTATTAGTGGTATACTTGTCATTCTTATACCAACCCTTAATATTACACAAATCACATGTTCCCGGTTTATATGTATTTAAGTCATCAATTATCCTCGCATCGTGATTAGTCACTCGCGTCCTAATTCACAAATATCATTTGGTTCAAGCCACTCTTCTATATTTTACTCCTCAATATATCCCAAATGTCCCAACTATACCAATTAGTTAACAAGGGAAAGTTATCTCATTAATTACACAAGGTTACGGGTCACTAGAAATCAAATCAGGCCAAAAAGGCCATTCTATCAACTCGTTAGAAACCTCGTTCGAACGAGGTCGTTCTCGTTCGAACGAAGGGGCATCGAACGAGAGTTCGTTCGAATGAAAGGCATCGAATGAACTTCCAACTCGTTAGAAGGCAGACTATCACCTCGTTAGAAGCTCGTTCGAACGAGATCGTTCGAACGACCTGGGCAGGTCTTCTAACGAGATGACAGTTTCGAGCCCATAATTTCCTATTTCGTTTTTCCCAATTTTCTTCTTCTTAAAAACTCATCCAAAAATCATCCCAATAGTATTTTAAGGTTTCTAAATGTCACTAAACTTTCAAAGATCGTACTTTAACATATTATTGGGGTTCCAATCTTCCTAAATCACACAAAATTATCATCAATCCCCAATTTTACCCCAAACCCTATGGGTATGAACCCAGAATTTTATGTCTTCAAGTTTATCCTTAAGAATCAGTTTTTACATCATCAAAAATTGTGTTTCTCATAGTACAATCACCCAATATCTTTCTACAAGCAATCCCTATGACTTATCATGAATTCCTATCTCAAATTTCAAGGGTTTTCATCAAATACCCAATATAAAGCAATTCTATCAATTCTAAGCATGGAAGAAACATTCGTTTGAAATTAACTTAATTAAACCAATTGCCTCGGATTGTTCTCTGAATTTGATGTTGAATGTTGAAGGTTGCTCCCTCTTTCTCTACAATTTCTCCCAAGGTTGAAGGTTGAAGATGGTGGTTATGGTTTTCTCTTTTGGGAACCTCTCCTAACTTCCTCCTATAACTCCCGTAGCCCTCTAATTAGTTAAGTACTGGTAATGGTTTAGTGGGTTACTAAATATCCCATTTTTAATTCCCAAAATTCGTTGGTCAAAATTCCTCAAATTTCAAAATTACTAAAATACCCTTTTAAGTTGCCAGTATGGCCCAAAAATACCCCAGGACCCAAACTAAACCCTCGGCCAGTGTTTTCTGACTATTTCGACCCTTCCGGACACATTAGCGCACTCAAAATGACCATTCGGTTGATAAAAATAAAATTCAGTTTTTAATTTAAAAATTTACATTTTGACGCGACTGACACGCGCATCCCAACTAAATTTTCCAAATTGTCGTATTTCAGTCTCGCGATAATTTTTAATATTTTCAATATTCATATATTGCCATATATACACATTATAATCATATAGCAACTCACATCTCGTTAGTATTTTTATCCGGATTAATTCTCAATTAATTCACATTTAATTTAATTAATCCCGTAAATAAATATCAATAAAAATATGGGGTATTACAGCCCTCTGGAGTGGGTTGTGATGCTATGAAAATTTCCTTGTACGAATCAGTAAAACTCTCTGAATTCTCTATCATGACGATGTGAGCTTGTAAACTGCTAGAAACTGCCTTGCATTTGGATTTCTGTTTTTCTGCCTTACACCCTATTGGGCATTCCAGTGGGGTGTGCATGGCTTCAATGTCCTCACCCAACTCAACGTCCTCACCCCCCGTTGATGTGCCTAAATCTTCCTCCATGAATAGGGTAGGAGTGTTTGCGAAATTATACTTTTGCACATCCTTTAAAATGTCAAAACAATGATCTTATGCAAAATTTCTCCCGGTTTCATTTCTAAAATCGTCGACTGCACGCTTAATCTATCAAAAATAAAATCATGGGAAATAAGTAATTCATAATATAAAGGATGACAAGACTAAATTTTAAATTATGAGTCTGTATAAAAATTATATTATGCACATACCCACTCAGCCCGTGATGTACCGCTACCAAGGGTCGCGCCAAATGCACGACTCATTTTTGTGGAATACAACATACAATCTCGATTAATGGCCTTCCACTTACCTTGGAAGACTTTTATCGATCGGTGATATAGCACACCTTCGGTATTATTGAACTCCGTTTTAATATTCTCCTACATCGTTCCTCCACGTTGGTTAGTATCGGTCTTTCCGTTGATGGAATATTTACAATATGCACGACTTCATTAAACAAGCTCAAATTTGGAAACCTCGATGTTTGAGAGGGAGAACACATATTTTTTAATTTTTTGGATTAAAAAAGAATAGAAATTTTGGGAAATTTTTGTGTGTGAAATTTTATGGGGTAGAAAGTGAAATATTTATAGGTAAATAAGGATAAATAGCCATTGGATAGCTGTTGGTATCAGGCACCCAACATTTGCCCACTTGGGCTGCGACGGGAAACTGTTGTCCGCCTGGGCTGGCACAGACAAATGTTGTCCATTTCTAGCACACTACTGAATCCTCTATCCTTCCCCTCCAACTCTGGGGCGTTAAACGGACCCCCTCCAAAATTTAGCAAAGATACCGCCCACTACTAACACAAATTCATCAAAGTGAAGGATCCACAATGGGTTTAAAGGACCCATTGTGGATGTCCTTAGTGTGGTCCAAATAAGGGGACGGATTTGATTAAATTAATGTATTAATCTTAGAAAAATTATTATTCCAAAGGTCACATGACTTTTGGTATATTGTGAGTCCCTTTAGCTACTTTGGTGGATGGTAGATGATGAGTTTTAAAAGGAATTTCAGATCCCCTTCCACCCTGTAAATGGTGAACCAATCTCCACCATTTGGTACACAAGAACACACAAAATTATATTTGGGCTAGGAAGGGAAAATCTTGATTTTCCAAATTTTCCATATTTTAGAATTCTGGCCATTTTCTATAGAGATTCTGGATCATTTGAAGGAAGAGATAAGAGCTTGAAGAAAGGAACATAATGGAGCTTTTCTCAAGACACATCAAGGACTACAAACAAATCAAGTCTTCATGGAAAAATGTATTTTTCCATATAATTTGTAGTTAAAAACGAATTTGTGATTGCATGATTTTATTAAGATCAGACATAATTGTAAAATCATTTTTAAGAACACCATAATATTAATAAATAATACATTAATTTGATTAAATTTTTACATACAAATGTTCTTTATAAAAGGATCTGGGACCTTCATGATTATTACATATAAGCATTATGCAAAACATAAATGGTGTTAAAATAACATACCTCCATAATTGTCACAAATAGAAATATTTACGGAGCATTCAACCTTAACAATGTCTGACCGGCCTAAATTTTGCAACACGTCTTCATCTTGTATGTAGCAAGAACATATCTCAATTTCAAGATATTCAAACAATTAGATCTCCCAGTATGGCCATAACACTATTTCAAAATTTACTCTCCTCGAGAATTTAGATTTATCTCCCTTTCCTATAAATTCATTATGTTCTCATTTTAGAGTGTCTGAATGATGGAAATCAGTCACTTATTTATAGGGAGGGACAGGACCTAAATCTCAAAAAGTCACTTAATATCAAGCGTCCATCAAGGTAGATGCCCAAGAGTTCTTTTGACTCCGGGTATTTCAAGTACCCTTTCATTAACCAAAATGACTCTAAAAAAATTAATATAATTATGAAGAACATAATGGAGAATTATATAAAATAATTCTAACAGTCTGCCACTTGATACATAATTATCATAAAGTGCGCAATAATCCTTGAGTCATACTTAAATAGTTTTCCATAAAGACCTTCATCAAACAACTCATCAATGCGAGTCCTGACGCTCACGTACTAATTCAAGAGCATGATCGCTTCCATGTACCACAACATTAACACCTCATCTAATATGGTTTATAAATAGGGTTATTCCATAATGGTCCACTAATGTCTTTGTAAAAGACTATTTCTGTCACATTCTTTCATTCACATGCATGTGTACAATAACGACACGAATAAATGGTTCTGAAACACTAAAAAATCCACGACATTTAGATTCTATCGGCTATACTTTAAGACTCGTATCTTAAGCATGCTTCATTAATGTCTTTCGTGATAGCCCAATCATATGGATTTTTTTATGTTAACACTTTTACAAATATGTTAAATGACACTTGTTTCAAAACTTCTTCTTTAAAAGGTATTTGCATTCAATGTGCTTAGTTACACACATAATACCTAATGTATCTTAATAAAGAAGATTGCAACGACAGTATCATAATATTTCAGCGGCTTGGCAATATTCTCGACAACTCCAAGTCCCGAAATTTAAGTTAAGTTGCCATAATCAATCAGTTGTAGCTTCAAAGCATGCTACAGATTCAGATTTACATAAGAAAACTCCATTAAAGTGGACCTACATAGATAATATAATCGTCATTGACATGTACTTTTTGAGTTAAAGAAAATCGAATGTCAAATTCATTATGAATGGTGAAATTAGTGGGAGTTGAAAATCATGAAATATGGTTTTAAAGGAGGGCTTAAAGGAAGGTGGGGGTACTTATCCCATATTGATAACTTTCTTCAATACTTGTTCTTTTAGTTGTTGGATTTTTTAAGCAATAAAGAACAAATAAATGATCAACCAATAAATTATGGTATTTGTCACCGTGAGGCAAATGTAGATAAAATCATAAAAAATAGTATTAAGAAGATCATAAATGGAGTCTACTATTCTAAACGATTATGTGGTGTATCTACATGAATATTAATTTGACATAGGGATAAATATTTGGTTTTATTTTCACAAATCATAAGAAGTGAACTTATTGGACTACGATATCTTGTTGAATTGCGTTTAAGTTAAATTACAGTAAAATGTTTTATGTTTATTGAGAAAAATATTATAAATGAACTTTCTCATTTTTTTCAACGGCGTCATTCTTTTCAAGGAAGTAAAATTTTTATGAGATGAGTAACTCATTGTGATGAGAGTTACATTTAGTGTATGTGAAAACTATTATGGTTGTGATATTTTAAAAATGTTATATAGAAATGATTGTATAAACTTAATTATGTTTCCCACCTATGGTATTTTTAGAAGTAATACCATTATATTTTATAATCATTTTATATTCAATTTATACAACTTATGATCAGTGGGAGAAAGTTTATATATTCAATTTATTGTAAAGTAGAGAAACAAAATGTTACATGAATTTTTTAATATGTAATGGATGAATTTATAAGATACTGAAAGATTATATGCTCACATTAAAGTTGACTGTTCATTTTTTGGACGATCAGTTATTACAACTCAGATTTACTGATTTTATGGAAAGTATGAAGTTCACTCTTATATACTTATGTTTAATTTAGTTAACGACCAATATAATGAAAGAGTGCAACAAAATCCATTGACTATTATAGAAATTTGAATCTGTAGCATGTTTAGAAGCTACAACTTATTGATTATGGCAAAGTAACTTAAATTTCGAGACTTGGAGTTGTCGACAATATTGTCAAGCCGCTGAAATATTATGATACTATCGTTGCAATCTTCTTTATTAAGATACATTAGGTATTATGTGAGTAATTAAGCACATTGAATGCAAATACCTTTTAAAGAAGAAGTTCTGAAACAAGTTTAATTTAACACATTTGTACAAGTGTTAGCATAGAAAATCCACATAATTGGGCTATCACGAAAGACATTAATAAAGCATGCTTAAGATAAGAGTCTTAAAGTATAGCCGATAGAATCTTGATGTGGTGGATTTTTAGTGCTTATTTTGACACTACCATATGATATCATACATTGTTTCAGAATCATTTATTTATTTCATTATTGTGCACATGAATATGAATGAAAGAATGTGACAGAAATAGTCTTTTACAAAGACATTATTGGACAATTATGGAATAACCCTATTTATAGACCTTATTGGATGAGTTGTTAATGTTGTGTTACATGGAAGCGATCAAGATCTTAAATTAGTATGTGGGCTTCATGGCTCACATTGATGAGTTGTTTGATGAAGTTCTTTATGGAAAACCATTTAAGGATGACTGAAGGATTATTGTGCACTATATGATAATTATGGATCAAGTGGGAGACAGTTATAATTATTTTATATAATTCTCCATTATGTGTTCCATAAATATATTAATTATAAGAGTCACTTTGGTTAATAAAAGGGTACTCCAAATACCAAGAGTCAAAAGGACTTTTGGGCATCTCCCTTGATGGAAGGTTGATATTAAGTGACTGTTGGAGATTTATGTCCTGTCCTTGCCTATAAATAAGTGACTGATTTCCATCATTCAGACACTCTAAAATGCTAACAAAATGAAATTATAGGAAAAGGGGAGAAATCTAAATTGTCAAAGAGTGTAAATTTTGAAATAGTGTTTTGGCCATACTAGGATATCTAACCGTAGGAATGCGTCGAAATTGGAGTATGTTCTTGCTACATACAAGATGAAGCATTGTTCCAAAATTCAACTCGATCAGACATTGTTAAAGTTGACTGATCCGTCAATATTTCTAATTGTGAAAATTATAGAGGTATGTTAATTTAGCACCATATATATTCCGCATAATGCTTATATGTGATAATCATGAAGATCCAAAATCCTTTTATTAAGAACATTTGTATGTGAAAATTTAATCAAATTAACTTTTTCTTGATTAATATTATGGTGTTCTTAAACATTATTTTACAATTATGTCTATTAGGGGTGACAATTCCTATTTTTGAGTTGGATCACAGAGCGACACAATAAAGGTTTTTTTAAACGAACACGATATGACATGACTTTATGTTTATTTTACCAAGATGTAACAACGACCTGAATAGATCACAACACGATGAAACTAATATGATTTCATAAGTTTTACACTAAATTTAGACACAAAATCCCGGATAAAACAAGACTAACATGACAAGACACGATAACACGACTCATAATGACATGATAACATGACTCATAATTTTGACACAACTTGAATTGGTATTAAAAAAAACCGACACGAACACGAAATGGACATAAAATATCATATCAATTTAGGCCCAATTTTTTGCAGTGCCATTTCGTGTTTTCTTGTCGTTTTTAAATTCGTCACTCCACTATCAATGTGGAAGTGGGAGTAAAAGGAAAAGACAAATTTTCTTCTTTGTCGTGTAAATGATAGTTATCAAGTTACTTTCATCACTGTTTCTTGTAGTTCACTTATTCAAGTTTTACTGTAAATATATATTTAGCTTTCGACAAGTATTTCTTTATTTTATTGAAGTTTTACTTTTATTACTTTAAATAGATGTAATACTTCAGACGTTATGTGTAGATCGTGCATATTACAAAAAAACACGTGGGAATAAAAAATGTACTAAACAAACAACAAGTTGCAATATGTTGTATTTAGTAAACTACACTAGTGGCATATGAACTTTTCACCATGCACTGTTTTGGCTCTTTAACTTATCTTTTGTTAACATTTAAGACCCCAATTTATATTATGTTTGCACTTTTGGATCTTCCATCAACTTTTTTCATCAAATCTAACGGAATTATTCCATGTAATTAATAAAGCATGAAAAAATGTATTTTCACATATCAGAAATAACTACAAACCATATCCAAAACTATAATTGAAAGAAAAAAATGGATAAAACATGTTATTACTTTAGAATTAATGGATTTGGGAATGGTTTTGAGTATGGCGATGATAAAATATTTTTGCTTTGATTTCCTAGTCCCATGTACTAATTTTGTTTTATTTAAACATAAAAGTTAGCGGGGATCAGGGGTGCAAACCTAAGATAATTTAAAAAAATAAATGTTTTAAAAAAGGTTTGAGGGCCAAATTTACAAGTGGCAAAGTTGAGAGTCCATCAATTACAAGTACCATTTTTTTACGGGCTTATATAAAAAAGTCTCTCAAATATTTTTTAATACACATTTAATAAAAGCCTTTTACTTTGTTTCAAAAAGTCCCTCACCACATAAAAACATTCAAAAAAAGGAGCTCCAGTGAGGGTCGCCGGAGCTCTGGTGGTGGGAAGTGGGGTGGGGATGAGGGGGAGGGAGGTGGGGGGTGAATGTCGCTTGCGCGAACCTTTAAAAATAAGAATATATTAGATAAATGGGTGTTTGAGGAACTTTTTGGAACAAAGTAAAAGGCTTCGAATACATGTGTATAAAAAAATGTTTGAGAGACTTTTTGGTATTTCATCCTTTTTTTATTCGTATTCTAACAATAATGTAATAAACCTTTCTGGCTATATAATTGTATTTTTGACACAAAATTTGATGATCCGCAATTTTCAGACATTTGTATCTATTCCACGGTGCCCCTCTTTATGCACCAAATTGAAGGCTATAAATAAAGGTTTATCGATGTATACGTGGGGCAAATGGCGCGTGGACTATGAAAGAACATTGATGTATTTTATCTTTGTTTTTTATTATCATTAGAACTAGGTGTAAACTTGCGCGATGCGTAGGTTAGGATATTGTGATAGTCATTTCGTACCTTAAATTATTTATTTTGTGTCATTCATTTGCAAACACTGAAAAAAACAAAAAAAATTCAAGTGTCAAATAATCATAATTTTGTAATAAACAATTGGGGCATAAACATAGAAATGTGTTTGAAAGAAAATCACAGAGGTTGTACCTCTTTCATCCCAAACCAAGCGTTTGTTGCTCATTACTAATACCTTATCGACACCATTACTAATCCTAGAATATTTTTGTTAATCCCCATTTCTGCAACTCACTAGAATACCAAAATATGTTTCTTTCAAATGGTCCTGATCAAACATATATATATAAATTAAAGTAACATAGCCAATTGAATCTTAGAGTCTTTAAATTCATGAATACAAAGGTTGTGGATAAAATTGATACTAATGTGAACTTTTTAAAGGACAAAACTTAAATTATATACCTATGAAACAATGTATAAAACATTTAAAAGGACAATCTAACAACTCATGCCCGTGTGATCACACTCATCCTTTCAAATGCCATTTGAAAATAAATGAAAATTCTGTTAACCACATACAAATACGAAATCACACATTTTACCAGAAATAAATATAAAAAAGTTTTAATTGAAACAATAAACAACCATTATTTTAGATATATCACTAAATTAAAAAATTTAATGAGAAAAATGGGATTACCAAAGCAAAGTCACCGGTGGAAGATAAAAGCTATAAGAAAAGACACATATGAAGAAAAGTCATATGTGAAGTGTGTTGTACTTCAAGTTTTTCTCTAGAATAGAAAAGTCAGTGGGTATACATATGAAGAAATGAACTATATCGAATTGAGTCGACATTTCTTCAATCCTCCGAGTTGAGTCTAAAACAATATAATTTTAAAAAAAAGATAGGTCTTTTGAATTGAAGCACATCAAAATCGTGATGATATATGTATTATACCTCTAATACGATAGTATTAGATGTATAGTTACCTATTAATGTTGCCCATATCTTTCATTCCTACATGCATCTCCTCCCCCTCTTCCGACTTTTCTCATCCTTTTATATAATTTTAAACACCTTTTAGTCTTTCTCTTTTTACAAACCTTTCATATCTCCATGTATGTCTGTTAGTCTGCTTTCCATGCATTTACAATCTATAAATTTCTCATATTCTCGCTAATAAATTAAGGCAATACGAGTTGATCTTGCACTGCTAATTCAACATCGTTATGTGCAAAACTGTTGTATAAGAACTGGGTTTAAACACATGGAGTTTTGGATTCTATCCTTTGTTATTTTATTAATGAACTAATTATACTAATATATAGTTGTAATATAAGCTATGTTATCTTTTTGTTTTTGCTTGTTTTCTTGATTGAGATCGATGTAAAGAAAACGAACAACTCCGTTTCAGAGCATGGGTTTGAGAGTTAAGCAGGTGAATGAGGTATATATCTTTCTTTCTCTCTCTAAATATTTTTGTGATTTTGAAATTATTTTTTGGTGGGTATCATTAAATCTAATCTGGTGGGTAACAGTTACTAGTGTTTCTGATTACTTTGTTCATGCCCCTCTTCTTCACTTCACAAAGACAAGGTTCCTTTTTTATTTCTTTCTTTTTCACTGCCCCATGCAAATTTTCCTTAAAGGTAAGGTATTTATTTGACTAAAATTTTTTCTACTCCCAATTTAGCGTAAAATTCAAGAATGTTAATTTGGTTTCTAGTTTGATTTGATATTTAGATAAAATCAATTTACTTTTCACACAGATTTAAAAAGAATGAATTGGACAATATTGTTATGCGTGGCCCAAGGAAGTCTCGATCACCATTAATTATATAAATCCTTTATATTGGTACCACATCCACCCTTGGTAACAACAACGAGGCATGTTATTACTTAAATCAACATTAAATTAAAAAAACCTTTGTACTCCCAATTATTTTTTCTTATTTACGACTGAAGCGGATTACACAAACTCTACCAATTAACTATATTATATGTATAGGATTGCAAAGTGGGTTTTTTAGGTGATTGAAAAGTTGATTAAAAAAAAGACATGGTGGAAGTCACTGGACTCGGAACTCCCAGAGGTGTTGCTGACATGAATAGTGACGCATCGAAGAATGTGATATACTTTGAGCTCAAGTTCTTCGTCCTCGGGGTTAGGGGTTGATGGTTTGTATTCCACAAGTGCGTAGGATGAGACTTTCGGAGGCTGAGGAGGAAGCTTGCTAACCTCTCTCTCGAGTGCCTTTACAATTTACAAATTCCATAGAAAGGGGAATAACTTATTTTTTTGGATTCTTTCAAGGTTCACTATTTTGATTTTTTTTTTCCTTTTTGTTTAAAATAAATATTTCTATAGAATACATATGTTTATTCATTCATGTATGTATTTCATTTTATTTTTGAATATGTTTTATTTATTTTGATAAAGGAAAATAAATTTATTGGCAACATTAGTAAGGAAAATAAATTTATTGGCAAGATTTGTAGTATACTCACAATGCCAATGGAGACATTTGTCATATTATTTGTCAACTTTTTCATTCAAGGCACTTGGATGTTTAATAATATGGATGTTCGGGAAAAAATGGAATGTATGGGATGAGGTTTTCATCACTTTTTAAGAGGATAGATTCAAATCATAAAGAACTTTCAATTTAAGGCACTTGGAGGTTTAAATGAAAATTGGAATATTTTTCATTCGAATTCTAAACAACTTCCCAGTTTTTATACAAATTGGAATTTCAATAAATCAAACATATTTTTTTGAGATTTTATGTGGTTGTTAGAGTAATAAAATTTTTGTATGATTTATTTTGGTAGAATGGGATGTTCGAACAAAAATGGGAAGTTGTTTGGACTATTGCGAGTTCTTATTTTACCTCTATTTCCAAGTGTGATTTTGGTGATTATATGAAAGAAATTAGTTTCTCTCTTTTAAATTTACTTATGATTTGAATTTATCCCCTAAAAAACACTGAATTTATATTTTTCCAAATAAGTGGTGATGCTTGCCCATGTAGTTCATGAGTTTGGGAACTCCTTATTTACATACTATTTAGGTGATGAAAAAAAACAATCTTATATTTTTTCAAACAAATGATAATGGTTGTAGATATTTCACTATTTAGCGCCTTAATATCAAGACTTTTACCGAATTTTGTGTAGTCAACTCAACAAAGTTTTTTTTCTCTAGTTATTTGGAGTTGATTACATGAATGTTGAAGGGTTTTAGTAAGTAACGTGAAGTTGCCTTTTACATACAATATTTTTACACCATTGATAAACCTTCATTATTTTGAATTTCTTTGACTGTTTTTGTATGTTAAATATATAGTAAAAAATTGATTAGTTTGAGATTGTCAATGATAGAAATTCTTTAACAATTTCTAAGTTATGATTTTGACACAATTTCATGCCTGAAACCTCAGCCTGTACATGACACAAAATGACATTGTGTAAATTTTGGAACAAATTTGGATCGTATCACTCCATCGTGCCAAAATTGTCACCCCTAATTTTGAATAATTGTCCTTACTCATACCATAAAATATAAAGCATAATATATTTACAAATTCTATCAACTATTATCAATTTATATTATTAGGATTGTTTTAAATATATCTTAAGCTTGGTTTTGTTTATCTTATTTTTACATCTGAATTTGATATTTGCTCTTTATATGTATGGGTTTAACATTTAAGGCTTGGAAAGATGAGTTTTTATTGTATTTATTTTCACTATAAATTTCAGATAAGCTGGTTATCTGGGGAGGAGGGATGAATGTGGGATTGTGGAGGAAGGAGAAAACAAGTTATCTTTCTTTGGTATTTTTATGTTTTAATTTTTATTATTGTTTTCTAATCATTTTTATACTCATCATTGTTTTTGTTAAATAGTTAAGTCGCTGATTCTGCTGTTGCTTAGCATTTATATGGATGTGGTAATGAAGTATCATGGATTTTACACAAGTGGTTTTAGCTTTAAATCATTTTCTTTAGATTTTTGTTAATTAGCTAGAATGTTAGATACATTTTTTTCTTAATCCTACTCATTTGTGGAAGTTCTTTACATTTTTCCAGCAAAAATATAGACATTTCTATATCGTTTTTTAATACCAATATTTCGCCCAAGGGATAAAAAATGGACGACAAAGAATGTATTTTTTTTATTCAATAATCAATTCATAATTTAATTTTCATTTTTTATATTCTTGGATCAACTGGAATCACGAAAGGTACCTTTGCATGTCAATTGTTTGGTAAAATACCAAAAAGATCATAAAAAAACTGTTAACTAATTAAATTACTATACTAGAATCATCACATTAGAAATTAAAAATCAAATATTGAATAGTTTTCTCTTAGACTATTTGTATTTATGAGTTGTTATTTTATTTTATATTCTTCGTAGTGTTTTAGAGCAGTTGGTTATCCTAAATGGTTAGTTTATCTTTTAATTATGTCATTAACATGGAGTGTTTGATCAAATGTCACTGTTGATACTAAATTTAAGCTGCTGACGTGGATTAATCATAAGAAGACACGTGTCAGTCTACGTGGCACCTAAAAGCATTTTACAATCACTTTGGCATCGAGTAACTCTGCCTCCCCGATCAACTCAGATGCTCCGACCAACAAAAGTTCTCTGAGGAACTTTACTACACCGAGCAACTTATGAGTACCGAGCTACTTAGGCGGTACGAGCAGCTTAGGTGGTCCGAGCTGCATCTCGAACAGAGCATTAATAGCAGGATAACCAACAGATTAACTGCGCATTAAATGCTTATTATTATCATGCAGATGTATACACCTAAGGGACAGCTATGTATTACCCTTTCACTTGTACAACCTGATGGCTATAAATACGTTGTATCATCCTCATTGTAGGGGACTGGGAATTTCTTGATAAAACCTGTATTCGAGAATTCCTAAACCATCAGCAATAACAAAAACAGTTGATGTAGTCCATTCTTATAAGGCTGAACCACTTTAAAATTTCTTTGTCTCATTTCAATTTATCTGTGATTAAAAAATTAGATATAATCTAATTTTTTACATCAATAGATTGGCGCCGTCTGTGGGAAACGACTGTTAATATCGTTTTTCATCAAAACTAATTCATCACAAATAGCTGATAATCCTGAATACAGCAATCGAAATGCTGGAAACCCCCCAAATCCATCTGCTCCGCCAAACGTCCAAGATCTAGTCGGAATAATGACAAATCTGGCCTAGGGCTAGACAACCATGCAAGAAACTATGAGACAACTCATACAAATCCTCCATGGTGGTGTAGCGACTCATTCAGGACAACGAAGTGTCCAAAGAAATACCCGTTTAATTTCTTCGCGTACTAGGCATACCGACTCATATCGTATTGAGGAATCTGATGATTTTTCTTATCAACCAGGAAGAACTTCGTCGGTACGAGCCACAGATCTGAACAAAAAGTCACTCTCTCTCCAGAAAGGATCAGTGCATTGGAAAGATTAAGTAGGGTTTCTCCTTTTGATCGATTGGGCCCTAGGAGGAATAAAAGTCCTCTTAAGCCTGCGTCGAGGAGCTTTCGACGATCATCAGATTTAAGGGAAGGATCTGCCCAGTCGCGACCAGCTGCTCATCAAGATAGATCCCAGGAAGCCACATCAACGCGATCAGTTGCTCGAACCAATAGGCCCGAGGAAGGAAATATTGCGTCAAAAGGCTCTATTCAGAGACTGGAGGATAGATTAGGGGAAATGGCTAAGGCCAAGAACCCTCTGCAACGAACTTTTATTCAAGGGACACCTTTTGTCCAGGCCATTGTGGATTTTCCCACTCCGTCAAAGTTCAAAGCACCTGTTGTGACTCCCAAATATGATGGAAAGACCGACCCTGTCCTTCATATAGAACAATACTAAGCTGCAACCGACATCTATGCTGTTCCAGATGAGATGAGATGCAGAGCATTCTCGGGAACTCTTATCGGATCTGCTCAAATATGGTACAATAATCTTCCTCGGGGTAAGATCTCAACTTTCTTTCAACTGGCCGAGTTATTCAATGGAAATTTCTATTTTGGGGCAAAGTCAGTTAAATGAGTAGCGCATTTGTTAAGTGTTAGACAAAAAGCTGGTGAGAGTACCAGAGATTATATAACTCGTTTTAATAACGAGAAAATCGAAGTCATTGATTATGAGGAAAAAATAGCGATTACCGCCTTGATGAGTGGGCTGCTGCCCAACAAGTTGTACTACACTTTGGCCAAAGATCCACCCAGAACCATGTCAGAACTGATGGCAAAAGTGACCAAGATCATGAATGCCGAGGAGGCTATGGCTGCGAAGAAGAATATAGATGCCAAAGAAACCAAGGTGGAGGTTGATAAAGCTAAGAAGAAAGAGCATAAGAACAATGGTGGTGACAAACAATCAAAAATAAGGTCATCATGGGAGGTATTGAAGAAATTTGATAATTACACTCCTTTAAAGATAGACATCAACCACGTTCTAGAAGAAATCAAGAACAACGAGGAATTACACTGGCTAGAGAAAATGAAGTCAGACCCTGACAGGAGGAATAAAGCCAAATATTGCGAGTTTCACAAAGATCATGGCCATATGACCAAAAATTGCATAGCTCTTCAGAATGAGATTGAAACACTCATTAGACGAGGAAAATTGGCAAAGTATGTTGATCGTAGAAATGAAAGAAGAAACAGCGACCGAATAAGAGAGAGGTCTAGATCTCCTCGTCGAGCAGAGGAGAACAAAAAAAGAGACCATGAAGATGATCCAGAAGACGACTCCGATCTTCCCAAAAGACTAAGGCAGCCAGAACATGAGGTATTTTCAATATGTTTTGGGTCATTTGATTATAATGTTATTACAGGTGGAGATGCAGGAGGAGGAGACCTTACTGCATAGAGAAAAGCTTACCTCTGTGAGGCTCAAGCTTGCTCATACATTCAATGAATAAATCTAGCTGAAAAGGATTGCCCGAGAAAGGTAAACAAAGAGAAATTGGTCATTATTGTTTTAAAGAACGACCTCGCAGATGTTCTATATCCTCATGATGACCCATTGGTGATAAAAATAAGGATGAAGGAAGTAATGATTTCAAGAGTTTGGTAGACATCATGTTCTACTCGTGCTTCGAAAGTTTAAATTTAAAGCTATCTCAACTAGAGCCTTATCACAGACCCCTCCTCGGTTTTGCTGGCGAGAAAGTTTTTCCACTTGGGATGATCAAGTTGGATATATTCATTGGTACATGGCCTGCTTGTCGAACAGAAATAATACGCTACTTTGTAATGGATAAGAATGTTTAATCAGCCTACAATATCATCATGGGAAGGGTAGGATTGAAGAAGTTTGAGGCAGTACCATCTACGGTACATCAATGCCTAAAATTTCCAATAAATTTTGGAGTAGGAGTTGTGAAGGGTGATCAAAAAGTAGCTCGGGAATGCTACTATTCATCTGTCGAGCAAGAGGAACTGGAGGAATCAAGGAAAAAGACTACTACCTATCAAGTGGATGAAGGTGCAGAAATTGAATCATTGGATCCTAGAGATGAGTCGCAACTCGTGAAAGGTCAGGTGGTGGAAGCTAATGAAAACATCATTCTGGACGACGAGCACCCTGAACGAACAACAAAAATAGGTTCGTCGTTGGAGGCCTCACTAAAATAGGAATCGATAACTTTCCTAAGAAGCCAAAAGAAAATTTTTGCATGGAGTCATGAGGATATGCCCAGAATAGACCCAAATTTTTTATGTCACGAGCTCAACGTGAATAAGGAGATCAAGCTAGTGAAGCAGAGATGAAGAGTATTCACTCCTGAGAAGAATCAAGACATACAAGAGGAGGTCAAGAAGCTTCAGATAGCTTGCTTTATTGAAGATGTTAAATATCCAGACTGGTTCGCAAATGTGGTGATGGTGAAGAATAAGAACAACAAATGGAGGATGTGTGTAGACTTCACCGACCTTAACAAAGCATGTCCAAAGGATCACTTTCTGTTGCCTCGAATTGATCAACTAGTGGATGATACCTCGGGACACGAGCTGCTGAGCTTCATGGATGCTTATTCTGGTTACAACCAGATTAAAATGAAACCTGAAGACAGGGAGAATACTTCTTTCATTACCCCTAGGGGAACTTATTATTATAATGTTATGCCTTTTGGTTTGAAAAATGCAGGTGCAACATATCAGCGGCTGATGAACAAGGTGTTTGCAGAAAAAATCAGTTTCAATATGGAAGTCTATGCTGATGATATGCTGACAAAGAGCAAGAAAGCTGCTGACCATCTAGTTGACTTAGGCCAGACCTTTGATCAATTTGATAAATATCAAATGAAGTTGAACCCGACCAAATGCATATTTGGAGTATGAGAAGGTATGTTTCTCAAGTACATTGTAATTCAACGAGGCATTGAAGCAAACCCTGAAAAGATCAAAGCTCTGTTAGGGCTGCGATCTCCAACGACGAAGAAAGAGGTGCAAAGTCTTACAGGACGAGAAGCAACACTCAACAAATTTTTATCGCGAGCAACTGATAGATGTCTCCCATTATTCAAAATGCTCTGAAAGACTTTTGAGTGGAATGATGAATGTGAGAAGTCTTTTCAAGACTTGAAGAAATATCTAGGAGAACCTCCATTGTTGTCCAGGCCATTGATGGGAGAAAAATTGTACTTGAATCTGACAGTGTCGAAGAATGCAGTTAGCTCGGCATTGATAAGAATGGAGAATGGAGTGCAAAAATCGATCTATTACACTAGCAAAGCCTTTCGAGGAGCAGAGATCAGATATCCAAAGTTGGAAAAGTTGGCGCTAGCATTGATAGAGGCGAGTAGGAGAATGAGGCCATACTTCCAGGCTCATACCATAGTCGTATATACTGATATGCCGTTGAGGCAAGCCCTTCATAAATGAGAAAAATTAGGGAAATTGATGTACTGGGCAATAGAACTTGGTGAATATGACATAGTTTATAAACCCAGATCATCCCTTAAAGGGCAAGCAATAGTAGATTTTATAGCAGAGTTCACCTATCCTGATATCCCCCAGGAGCAAAAGCTGGTCACCGATCAACCTGTAGATGTTACAGAATCATCAAACCCAAGCCTAGACCAACTTAAGTTGGTAAAAGGGTAAGAAAAGATGATCGACGAACAACAAGAAATATTAGGAGAGGGTGAAAGGATGCAACAAATATTCCACCGAGGAATTCTGTCATATCAGAAATTTGAAGACGAGTTACCTATATGGAGTCTATATGTGGATGGTTCATCTTGCACTACAGGCTGTGGGGCAGGGATCATTTTGAACAGTCCGGACGAGGTTGACGTGGAATACGCCATGCGCTTCCAATTCAATGCTTCGAACAATGAGGCTGAATATGAAGCCAGGATTGCAGGTCTTAGTTTGGCAAAAACCATGGGGGCAGAGCAGGTTATTATCTTCAGTGACTCTCAATTGATCATAAATCAAATGATGGGAGTATATGCAGCCAAAGGAGAATTAATGATCAGGTATCATGCAAAGGCCAGGGAATTGGTATCAAAATTTGTTGCTATTCAGCTGGTCAGAATACCAAGGATGGAGAATGCGAGAGCAGACGCCTTAGCTCAATTAGCATCAGCTACTCGTACTGAGCTATGAAGAACAATTCTAATTGAAGTTTTAGCTGGTCGGAGTATAGATGAAGATCTAACAATGAATTTTATTACCCTTGATTTAGGATCATCATGGATGGATCCCATTAGGGCATATATTGAGAAAGGGGAATTACCAACTGACAAACTTGCAGCCAAGAAACTGAAGTTTAAAGCTGCTCGTTATGTACTGGTGTAACAACCCGCGTAATTTTAGGCTATTTTAATTAATTTCTGGAAAATGGAGGAAAATAAAGTTTTTGATAAAATTATTTTTATTGCTCAAATATGTTGAATATTATTTTTGAAGGCGAGAATTTTAAATGGTTTCGGAAAACAGAGTTAAAACGGATTTTAAAATGTTTTTAACTCTTGGAGTTATTTTGGCTTCCAACTGTTCTTTTCTTTTCCTTATTTAAAGGAGTCTTTTGGATTCCAACTTTTCATTTCTTTGCATTATAAAAGGAAGTCGTGGGCAAGCCTTTTAACCCACTTTTGGCACAAATTTTGGCAGCAAATATATTTTATATTCCTCTTCTTTTTATATACACATTGGCCCTTGAGATTTGTGAGTTCCAACCTTAGATTAGAGGTGTTCTTAGGCCTATTTTGTTGGAGGTTCTTAGAGGAGATTTTGTAGATCTTTTGAGTTGATCTTGAGGATGTGATCATTGGTTTCTCATCATGGTTTGAGGTATGGGGTTTTACACAATATGCTCCCTAAATCTCGCGAGTGTCATTATATTTGAATTCTTGTTAATTGAACTCATATTTGAATTGATAAATTCATTGAAATCTGGAAAATAACTGTTGAAATTATTTTGATTCATGTGGTATCATTATATTGTTGATGAGCACGTTTTCATGAGATTTTAATATGGCACGGATTTTGGGCACCCGCCAAAATTCCTGTTTCCCGGGCTATGGCTTGATAAAGCATATACGAATGTGGTGAGGCCTGGTGACCCGGTTAAACCGTTGTTGAGAAATTATATTGACAAATGCTTTGAGATTGGCATTTTGATTTGAATATTCGTACTCGTGTTGTTACGTTTTATTCATCGCTAATATATATTTGTTGAGCATCTTTCCTGTCGTATTGTGTACTTCCCCATATTTTCTTTTAGTGGCAGGTTAGGGCGGATTTTGGGGTGCTATGGAGATTGATTTTAGCGAGGATTGTTTGGGAAAGATTTGTATTATTTTTATGTATAGAGCTTTGGAGATTTGTATTTTATTTTTGAGTTAGTTGTTGTATGTAATTCGAGAAATTTGGTATTTAATTTGAAGAAATTGAGATTTGTAGTTTCTCTTTTGTTGTTGTGGGACTTAGATGCTCTATACCTTGTTACTTGTGGATTTGGATTTATTTTATCGCATTAGCTCTCCTTTCGCTCTCCCCGGGCGGGCGGGGTGTTACAGATGGTATCAGAGCTTAGGTATACGGCAACCCTCGGGGCCTGAGTTTTGGGTTCATTGCGTGGTTAGCAATTTTTGGAGATAGAAAATTTTAGGTGATATTCGTGTTAGGCATCTAGATTAGAGGTGAGGAATTAATTTTGGAGACGAAATTATTTTTGGAGATTGTTGGCCTGATTTTGAGAGTTAGGCATCCGGCGAATTTCGAGGGAGAAATTCCATTATTAGTCGGGAAGTGTAACAACTTGCGTAATTTTGGGCTATTTTAATTAATTTCTGGAAAATGGAGGAAAATAAATTTTTTGATAAAATTATTTTTATTGCTCAAATATGTTGAATATTATTTTTAAAGGTGAGAATTTCAAACGGTTTCGGAAAACGGAGTTAAAAGGGATTTTAAAATGATTTTAAAATGTTTTTAACTCTTGGAGTTGTTTTGGCTTCCAACTTTTCATTTCTTTTCCTTATTTAAAGGAGTCTTTTGGATTCCAACTTTTCATTTCTTTGCATTATAAAAGGAGTCGTGGGCAAGTCGTTTAACCTACTTTTGGCACAAATTTTGGTAGCAAATATATTTTATATTCCTCTTCTTTTTAGGTACACATTGGCCCTTGAGATTTGTGAGTTCCAACCTTAGATTAGAGGTGTTCTTGGGGCTATTTTGTTGGAGGTTCTTAGAGGAGATTTCGTAGATATTTTGAGTTGATCTTGAGGATGGGATCATTGGTTTCCCATCATGGTTTGAGGTATAGGGTTTTACACAATATGCTCCCTAAATCTCGCGAGTGTCATTCTCTTTGAATTCTTGTTAATTGAACTCGTATTTGAATTGATAAATTCATTAAAATATGGAAAATAACTGTTGAAATTATTTTGCTTCATGTGGTATCATTATATTGTTGATGAGCACGTTGTCATGAGATTTTAATATGGAACGGATGTTGGGCACCCGCCAAAATTCCTGTTTCCCGGGCTATGGCTTGATAAAGCATATACGGATGTGGTGAGGCCTGGTGACCCGGTTAAAGTGTTGTTGAGAAATTATATTGATAAATGCTTTGAGATTTGCATTTTGATTTGAATATTTGTACTCGTCTTGTTACGTTTTATTCATCGCTAATATATATTTGTTGAACATCTTTCTTGTCTTATTGTGTACTTACCCATATTTTCTTTTAGTGGAAGGTTAGGGCGGATTTTGGGGCGCTATGGAGATTGATTTTAGCGAGGATTGTTTGGGAAAGATTTATATTATTTTTATGTATAGAGCTTTGGAGATTTGTATTTTATTTTTGAGTTAGTTGTTGTATGTAATTCGAGAGATTTGGTATTTAATTTGAAGAAATTGAGATTTGTAGTTTCTCTTTTGTTGTTGTGGGACTTAGATGCTCTATACCTTGTTACTTGTGGATTTGGATTTATTTTATCGCATTAGCGCTCCGTTCGCTCTCCCCGGGCGGGCGGGGTGTTACAGATGGTATCAGAGCTTAGGTATACGGCAACCCTCGGGGCTTGAGTTTTGGGTTCACTGCGTGGTTAGCAATTTTTGGGGATAGAAAATTTTAGGTGATATTCGTGTTAGGCATATAGATTATAGGTGAGGAATTATTTTTGGAGACGAAATTATTTTTGGGATTGTTGGCCTGATTTTGAGAGTTAGGAATCCGGCGAATTTCGAGGGCGAAATTCCATTGTTAGTGGGGAAGTGTAACAACCCGCGTAATTTTGGGCTATTTTAATTAATTTCTGGAAAACGGAGGAAAATAAAGTTTTTGATAAAATTATTTTTATTGCTCAAATATGTTGAATATTATTTTTAAAGGCGAGAATTTCAAACGGTTTCGGAAAATGGAGTTAAAAGGGATTTTAAAATGATTTTTAAATGTTTTTAACTCTTGGAGTTGTTTTGGCTTCCAACTTTTCATTTCTTTTCCTTATTTAAAGGAATCTTTTGGATTCCAACTTTTCATTTTTTTGCATTATAAAAGGAAGTCGTGGGCAAGCCTTTTAACCTACTTTTGGCACAAATTTTGGTAGCAAATATATTTTATATTCCTCTTCTTTTTATATACACATTAGCCCTTGAGATTTGTGAGTTTCAACCTTAGATTAGAGGTGTTCTTGGGGAAATTTTGTTGGAGGTTCTTGGAGGATATTTTGTAGATCTTTTGAGTTGATCTTGAGGATGCGATCATTGGTTTCTCATAATGTTTTGAGGTATGGGGTTTTACAAAATATGCTCCCTAAACCTCGCGAGTGTCATTCTCTTTGAATTCTTGTTAATTGAACTCATATTTGAATTGATAAATTCACTGAAATCTGGAAAATAATTGTTGAAATTATTTTGATTCATGTGGTATCATTATATTGTTGATGAGCACGTTGTCATGAGATTTTAATATGGCACGGATGTTGGGCACCCGCCAAAATTTTTGTTTCCCGGGCTATGGCTTGATAAAGCATATACGGATGTGGTGAGGCCTGGTGACCCGGTTAAAGTGTTGTTGAGAAATTATATTGATAAATGCTTTGAGATTTGCATTTTGATTTTAATATTCGTACTCGTGTTGTTACATTTTATTCATCGCTAATATATATTTGTTGAGCATCTTTCCTGTCGTATTATGTACTTCCCCATATTTTCTTTTAGTGGCAGGTTAGCGCGGATTTTGGGGCGCTATGGAGATTGATTTTAGCGAGGATTATTTGGGAAAGATTTTTATTATTTTTATGTATAGAGCTTTGGAGATTTGTATTTTATTTTTGAGGTAGTTGTTGTATGTAATTCTAGAGATTTGGTATTTAATTTGAAGAAATTGAGATTTGTAGTTTCTCTTTTGTTGTTGTGGAACTTAGATGCTCTATACCTTGTCACTTGTGGATTTGGATTTATTTTATCGCATCAGCGCTCCGTTTGCTCTCCTCGGGCGGGCGGGGTGTTACAGATGGTATCAGAGCTTAGGTATACGGCAACCCTCAGGTCTTGAGTTTTGGGTTCATTGCGTGGTTAGCAATTTTTGGAGATAGAAAATTTTAGGTGATATTCGTGTTAGGCATCTAGATTAGAGGTGAGGAATTATTTTTGGAGACGAAATTATTTTTGGAGATTGTTGGCTTGATTTTGAGAGTTAGGCATTCGGCGAATTTCGAGGGAGAAATTCCATTGTTAGTGGGGAAGTGTAACAACCCGCGTAATTTTGGGCTATTTTAATTAATTTCTTGAAAATGGAGGAAAATAAAATTTTTGATAAAATTATTTTTATTGCTCAAATATATTGAATATTATTTTTAAAGGCGAGAGTTTCAAACGGTTTCGGAAAAAGGAGTTAAAACGGATTTTAAAATGATTTTTAAATGTTTTTAACTCTTGGAGTTGTTTTGGCTTCCAACTTTTCATTTATTTTCCTTATTTAAAGGAGTCTTTTAAATTCCAACTTTTCATTTCTTTGCATTATAAAAGGAAGTTGTGGGCAAGCCTTTTAACCTACTTTTGGGACAAATTTTGGTAGCAAATATATTTTATATTCCTCTTCTTTTTAGGTACACATTGGCCCTTGAGATTTGTGAGTTCCAACCTTAGATTAGAGGTGTTCTTGGGGTTATTTTGTTGGCGGTTCTTGGAGGAGATTTTGTAGATCTTTTGAGTTGATCTTGAGAATGTGATCATTGGTTTCTCATCATGGTTTGAGGTATGGGGTTTTACACAATATGCTCTTTAAATCTCGCGAGTGTCATTCTCTTTGAATTCTTGTTAATTGAACTCATGTTTGAATTGATAAATTCATTGAAATCTGGAAAATAATTGTTGAAATTATTTTGATTCATGTGGTATCATTATATTGTTGATGAGCGCGTTGTCATGAGATTTTAATATGGCACAGATGTTAGGCACCCGCCAAAATTCCTGTTTTCATGGCTATGGCTTGATAAAGCATATACGGATGTGGTGAGGCCTGGTGACCCGGTTAAAGTGTCGTTGAGAAATTATATTGATAAATGCTTTGAGATTTGCATTTTGATTTAAATATTCGTACTCGTGTTATTATATTTTATTCATCGCTAATATACATTTGTTGAGCATCTTTCCTGTTGTATTGTGTACTCGCCCATATTTTCTTTTAGTGGAAGGTTAGCGCGGATTTTGGGGCGCTATGGAGATTGATTTTAGCGGGGATTGTTTGGGGAAGATTTGTATTATTTTTATGTATAGAGCTTTGGAGATTTGTATTTTATTTTTGAGTTAGTTGTTGTATGTAATTCGAGAGATTTGGTATTTAATTTGAAGAAATTGAGATTTGTAGTTTTTCTTTTGTTGTTGTGGGACTTAGATGCTCTATACCTTGTCACTTGTGGATTTGGATTTATTTTATCGCATTAGCGCTCCGTTCGCTCTCCCCGGGCGGGCGGGGTGTTACAAATGATTAATGGTATTCTATACAGATGAGGAATTATAACAGGTTTACAAAGATGTGTGCATCCCACCAAGGTGAAAGATCTGATTGAAGAGGTCCATGAAGGGTCCTGTGGAGCCCATGTAGCAGGTCGGACACTTTTGCAAAGAATGATGACTCAAGGATACTATTGGCCAGTGATGAGGGATGATTGTATAGCTTATGCCAAGAAATGTGACAAGTGTCAATGCTTCTCCTCTATCAGAAGAACTCCTCAAGCATTATTAGCACCCATTACTTCCCCTTGGACATTTTCCATATGGGGAATAGACTTGGTCGGGCCACTGCCAACGACCAGGGGAAGATTTAAGTATCTCGTGGTCGCTGTGGACTACTTTACTAAATGGGTTGAGGCTGAGCCTCTCATTGATATGACGTATGAAAAGGTGAACCAATTTATTTGGAAGAACATCATTTGTTGATATGGTCTTCCTCATGCCTTCATTACAGACCATGGAACTCAATTCGACAACGAGGAGTTCGCGACTTATTGTCAATGGTTAAATATCTTGAAGATTCACTCCGCTCCAGGCCATCCCCAAAGCAATGGACAAACTGAAGTGACAAACAGAACGCTGCTAAATGGCTTAAAGAAAAGACTTAATGACGCGAAAGCAAACTGGATCAACGAGCTACACTCTGTACTGTGGGCTTATCGAACTACTCCCCGAACAGCAACCGGGGAATCTCCATACATGCTAGCATTTGGAAGTGAAGCTGTTATACCCGCCGAGTTGGGTCTCCTAACACACAGAGTACTAAATTTCAATTCCGCTGTTAGCGATTTAATGAGAAGGTTAGACTTGGACATGCTCGAGGAAGTTAGAGAAGAAGCAGCCATTAGAAATGCTGCTTACCAGCAACGAACAACTTTGTTCTACAACAAGAGAGTGAAGAAGTGTGACCTGAAAGAAGGAGACTATGTGCTAAAGAAAGTGATTCAAAAGCACAACAAAATGGAAGCAAACTGGCATGGACCTTACCGAGTTACAGAAGTTGTTCGACCAGGAACCTACAGAATAGAAACTTTAGAGGGGGAGGATTTTAAGAATGCATGGAATGCAGAACACCTGCGCAAGTATTATCAGTAATGTAAACTCTCATGTAATGCAATTTCATTAGTATGAATAAAGTGACAATATTCTGCCCACTTCTCTCCTTTTATTGGAAATTTTTCGCGAAATACTAGTGCTACACATACACTATCCCAAAAATGCCAACTAAAGTTGGTTGGGAAGAAAAAATATTTCCCAAAAATGCCAACTAAGGTTGGTTGGGAAGAAAAAAATTTCCCAAAAATGCCAACTAAGGTTGGTTGGGAAGAAAACAAATTTCCCAAAAATGCCAACTAAGGTTGGTTGGGAAGAAAAAATATTTCCCAAAAATGCCAACTAAGGTTGGTTGGGAAGAAAAAATATTTCCCAAAAAAGCCAACTAAGGTTGGTTGGGAAGAAAAAATCCACCAACTCAGGTTGGTCGGAAATAAGAAGCTGTCAACTACAGTTGATCATAAACATTTTATGAGTATGTGAAAGTGATCAAGCAAAATTTTTGATACTCGTAACATTTTAAATTACCACCAAGTTGGTCGAGAAACAAAACATCATCAATTTTGGTTAGTCGTCAAATGATTACCACAAATTCAGGATAGTCGACAATAAGTTTTAACCAACTCTAGTTGATCGACAAATAACACAATGTTGTTATCTTTTTAACAGATATACATGCACACATGTAAAGTGTTTTACAACCACAAGACAATGGCAATCAAGATTGCGAAGAAAAATAAAAGTCTTTCATTAAATCTAGAGCAAAATACATCGAGAATGAAATACATATTAATTATTACATTAAGATTCCTATTCTATTAGTTTCTTCCCCTCTACTTTTGAAACAGGTTCCTCGCCAGCAGGAGGATCGTCTAAAGCATAAGGGGAATTTATGAAATTAAGATCTTTGAGCATCCTGATGTTCATCACAGATGGTCGATCGAGTAGGTGCTCGGGATGAGATATCTAAACATTGGAATGGAGACTGTAATCGCCAAGATATTTGGAAATCAAACACTGAGGGATTGCCCGAGAAGGAATCCAACTCATGTCTAGTTTGAATGGTGGCACTGACAGGTCGAGCAGCCCAAGATTATAGTAATCCTACAAGTAGTGACCTTGTTCCAATTGCAGTACACCCAAGGCATTCGGCCACCTTTGTTTGTAACCTTCATTATTCGCATTTTGGATCCGATCATCCAAATGGTAAAGAGCTTCATTGTAGCCAGCCATCCAAAATTCTCTGGGCTGCTTGTGGAATTGATAAGTCAACCTTTCCAGCTGCTCGTGAAGATTTTTTACAAAGAGTTCTTTATTCTCCAAGGCAGACTTCTGGGCAAAGAGCTGCTCGTCCAAATGTCGGATCTTCTTGGACATCTCTGCCAGAGCTCTATTCTTCGCAACTAACTGAACTGCTTGATTTTCCAAAGAAGCTTGAGTTCTTGCCTCTTCAACAGTAAGCCGAGCAGCCCTTGCTCGCTCCTGAGAACCTATTGCTCATCCCGAGTAGAGGTAGAAGGACCAGCTCTCTTCAAAGTTTCCAATTTATCTCGAAGATTGGCGTTTTGGACCTCCAAGAAAGAGAATCCCTCATCGTTCACAGGGACCAAAGCGTTTGAGATAGAGGCAGCAGATTTCAATTGAGATACTTCTCTTTGCAAGTTATTGTTTTCCTGCTCCAATAACTCAGCTATTTGCCTGTGCTCCACGACCTCGGTTGTTGAAGCTCCTCAAGAGTGCCCTGGAGGTCTTCAATCATTTCATAATACGCTACATTGTTAGCCACAACACGGTCGAGCAGGCATTTCAAATACTAGTAGGCTTCAACTGCTCGCTCGGAAGCACCTTGACCGAGGATGTCAATGATCTGTGCTGCACTCATATCTGTATGACCAGGTTTGAAGTACTCATTGCATTGCCTCAATAATTTTGTATCGTGAGAAATCAATAATTCCATCCTGGCCATAAACTAGTAAAGGAAGAGAAAGCAAGAATCAGTAATAGTGCAAACAGAGCATGAAGAAGATAATCAATAGTATGCATAATCAAAAGTTCAAATTTTATTACGTCATAAAGGATAAGTACAAAGTTCAGAGTTACATTTTACAAAGAAAAATAAAACAGAGAGAAAAATCCGAACAACTCTACACCTTCTCCTTGTCTCCCAAAACTTTCTCGGGAGGTTGGGACGAGGATGTAGGTTGCTCGGATGGCACAGAGGGTTGCTCGGGGGGTGATGGAAGCTGCTCGGATGAGCTAGGGGGTTGTTGAAGTTCCTCACCGGTGGACTAGATAACTGGGGGATGAGAAATTTGATTTCCCATCACCATGGAAGATTCCTCAGAGGAAGCTTCGTCCTCTTCTTCTTCTTCAGGAGTTGGAGGGGGCCCGGGATGTGTCACTGAAACAGGTCAGAATTTTCATCAACCTTCATCTCTTGCAGAGCAACGACCCAGCCATCCCTAAAGTATTTGTGGCTACCATATTCCACTTGTGACATCATGGCAGCCAGACCCTTATTCCACCCCTTATCCCAGCCAGCACTAAAAGACTTTTTTATAGCCAACCTCCTTTTCGCCTTCTCCGGGGAAAGCTTCTCGAAAAGAAGATCCTCGGTAGCCTTTAATTTATTCTCCACTTATGCCTTCTGACGACCTACTTCACGAAGTTTGTTTAGCTCTTCCTCAGTAACCTTGAGCTTACCTTCAAGCTCCCCAGCATTTTGGAGCTTCCCTTCGAGCTCTTTATTCTTACTTTCTAATTCTTTTATTTTCTTCTCCAATCCCTTGAAGACTTCAACAGCTTGATTCCTCACCTGCTCGGTCGAAGTGAGCTGTTTCTCCCAGGCAGCTTTATCATCAGCATACTTCTGACGAGAATCCTTCAAAGACTGCGTTAGACCCACCAAATCTTCCTCTACACCTGACGAGGAACTTGAAGCTTTAATAGCTTCATCCTTCTTTAGAATTGTATTAAAATAGGTCACCAACTGGGAAAAGAAAATAATAGCAAGTCAGTGCACAAATATAACACGGGAAAAATGAAAGTTTAGGACAATGAGACTTACAGAAGCAATATGACGAGCTGCTAATGTGGTAACCATGTCCCGAGAAATATTTTCTTTAATACCTTGGATCTCGGGAATGATCCAAGACTTCACCGAGCTCATGGCAGAGCTCGGGGCAAGAAAAATGGGAACACCACTTCCAGTAGTCGGGGGCTGATTGATGGATTCAGCCAAATTGATCGAGGATATTTTCTTCACCTTCCTCGAAAGAGCATCAACAGTCTCGACTAACGATGTAGTCTTAGTCGGAGAGATGACAATCACCTCGCTTGGAGCAGCGGCCTTTCTCGGAGCCACTGGGGGCTTCTCGATAAGTTTTACAGGAGCAGCCGGAGGAGGTGCATTAATTTTTCTTGTCCCCTCTTCTGGGACATCATGTTTACTTTTCTTTGCCTCTCCAGCAATAGAGGCAGATTTCTCGAAGAGGGAAGGAGCTCTTCTGCTCTTCATCCTTTCACTCAAGGGAATATGTGACTCAGGTGAAGAACTTGTAGAAGCTGGTATTGGTTCCACGTCACTTATCACCGGACGAGCAGTAAAAGATGAGGTGTAACTCTTATACTGCAACATATATGAAGTTGATCTGATATGCTCGTCGGCAATAGTCTGATGCAAACCCCAAAAAAGTTTCTCATGCTTTAAGTTAACTTCAGTCTCTTTTGGAGACCTTCTTTTGCTGTCAACTGCAAATAAATAAAAATTAAAATATCAGTGACACATTTTATCAAACACAAAGGAATCATAATTTCAAAAATAAAATAAAATAAAAACAACCTATCCCATTGCCATAGGGAGGGCATCTAGGACCCTGGTACACATCATTTCCAGTCAGTGGAGGGTGTTGCCAATTTTTCATAACAACCCCGTGCTCGAAGTAGTCCCTATTGGCATCTGGGAGATTGACCACTAAAGCCCTATTTAAAAACCTAGTTTTTAAATAAAAAGTATTGTCACCAATAGCCCATCTATAACAAAACATAATTTCTGGAATTCCTATACGAGTTCCATGAATTAGATTTAATGTATGAACTCCGTTAACTATTCTCCACGTATTGGGGGATATTCTTGCAGGAACCACGTCAAAATATTGACAGAATTCCAGACACAAAGGGTTTGGGGGAAAAGAAAATCCACATTCAGCCATAAAGAGACTGGGGAACCAATGTCCCTCAGCCAAACGGAAATAATCTGAAGGTTCAGAAAGTTCCTCCAGAACAACCCAAGAAGGAATAGAGAAATCAGAATGAAACTTATCAAGCGACTCAACAGGGTAAACCATGATGAATAAAGGAAATAAAAGAGAAAGAAGAAGATCTTACAGGAAAAGGATGAGTCTGTTGACAACGAACGTTGAAAGGGATGAACGCACAAGAGAGAAAGACAATGGAAAACTCAAAGATACAAATTTGAAAAAGTATAAGACGATGGGATTGTCTGCAACGCTTAAATACCTTACCTTGGGAAATGGTAAATATAATGATTACAAAAAGAGACGATTACGCTATCGGCGGCTAAAAGGACAAAAAGGGCGCGGGGACCAAGGCGGTTATAAAAATTCAAAAAGTCCAATTCTACGAATTTGGAAGGAAAAATAAATACAAAGAAAACACTCCTAAATTTCAGGATGACCATTTAAAACTTCCATATTTCGATAAAGAATGTTCCACACTCCTCAAATCTCGAGCTGTGAAACATTAGGGGCTTCTGTTGATATTAACCTGATGACGTTGATTAATCATAAGAAGACACGTGTCATTCTACGTGACACCTACAAGAATTTTACAATCACTTTGGCGTCGAGGAACTCTGCCTCCCCGATCAACTCAGATGCTCCGACCAACAAGAGTTCTCCAAGGAACTTTACTACAACGAGCAACTTATGACTACCGAGCTGCTTAGGCGGTCCGAGCAGCTTAGATGGTCCGAGCTGCACCTCGAACAGAGCATTAATAGTAGGATAACCAACGGATTGACTGAGCATTAAATGTTGATTATTATCATGCAGATGTATATGATTAAGGGATAGCTATGTATTACCCTTTCACATGTACAACCTGAGGGCTATAAATACGTTGTATCATCCTCATTGTAGGGGACTGGGAATTTCTTGATAAAACCTGTATTCGAGAATTTCTAAACCATCAGCAATAACAAAAATAGTGGACGTAGGCCATTCTTATAAGGCTGAACCACTTAAATTTTTTTTTGTCTCATTTCAAATTATTTGTGATTAAAACATTAGATATAATCTAATTTTTTACATCAATAGTCACAAAAAACATAAAATGAATATTTTATTTGTAAATTCACATAAAATAAACACATGTTGCCCAATGTTATTAATACGACATCAATTAATCAAAGTGCCTAAATCTATTAAAGTGTCTTGATTAAGCCATTTTATTTTACTTTGTTGTTTTAATTTTTTTTATTACTTGATCATTGTAGATTTTCAGTGTACCACTAGTGTTAGTTTTAAAAGCACACATAGTTTGGAACATTATAAGCTATCATAAGTTTAAAGTCATACTCATAAATGCCCGCGCATAGCGCGGATTACATACTAGTATATATTTAAAGTTAGATGGAAAGGTCATAATATGGATATTTTCGAAAAAAATCGATTCGGCTTAGGCAAAAGTGGCAGGTCTGCATGACCGAATCGATTCGGACCCAAGGCGAATCGATTGGGCTTGAGACAGAGTCCCAGATCCTTTGGACTAAATATATTCTCAGTTGGAGCGAATCGATTCACCCTTGAGACTGAATCAATTCGGGCCAGGCCGAATCAATTCGGAAACAGGGCGGTTTTGTGAACTTTTTCTAGAATGATTTCTAACCATTTTTGGTTGGGTTTATTGATTTGGGACATGATTATATGATGTAAGAAAGATACTTTGGATATTTATTAGAAGTTTCTTGCATGATGGGGCCACGGGTACGTATCGAGTTATTTTGGGGACTTATATCCAAATATATTGGATAGGGTCATATCGATATAGTGGGGAATCTCATTGAGAACGGGAGTTCTACTTCGGGGTCATAAATGAGCCTCGTTATGATGTAAGGTTAAGGTCCCTTAGAGAGAAGTTGTGAGGGTACGACCTGGGATAGTAGGCCGATAAATGTCTCGAATCCTTATAGTGATAGGATTCTACTTAAAATTGATGGGGGACCGATGAGAGAGAGTGGTCGCATATCCTTAGTAATGTTTAACCCAAGGAATAGATTGCAAGTGCAATAAGATTTAGGGGTTTAGAGGAGCAATAAAACTGTAGTCGGGATAGTGATTATATATCAGTGTAGTATTTTCCCTAAGTGATGGGATCATGAGATGAAGTTAATATTGAGCTTGAGGTTTATAGACTATTAGTTATGTATATACCAATGGTCGAATTAGTACTAGAGATATTAATGTACTTTTGGATATAGATGTGATGTGTAGTAATTGTTACCTACACTAAACTTTGGGTGATAACCTTAATGTTGGAGATATATCTATGTCGGAAGATTATTTATATCATTGGAGAAATGGATGAATATGATTCAAGTGAGAGATCGTATTCATATAACGAATTACGCTATTATGATTGGAGTGATGGCTAGTATATTGAGGATTTTGGATGCTAATAGCCGAGTTTATAAGCTTCATGCATATAATAAGATATAGTATGTGTATCTGTATGTATGTATATATTTGTATAGATATGAATATATGTGCATACTCATGGCATGAATATCTAAACCGTATATGAAGGTTTAGTTATATGACGTAATTAAATAGATGTCTATATATTGTTCATGTGAATGATATATATACTTGTATGGTTAAGCATAACCCACTCATGCTATCATTGGGAAGTTGTGCGACAAGGGTGAGCACCCTAGCTCGATGAGCAGAGTTTGGATATTCCCCAGGTCATAGCGTCCGTTGTGTTATTATGTGATTTACATTTTTTTGGGGGTGAGACGTAGTGGGTAGGTTTCGTCTCATTGAACGGTTAGGAACTATGACCGCTTCCCGGGACGTCATGTGTGTGTGTGTGTTGATCATGAGGTAGGTGTCGTTTAGTCCTACAGGTGGTCCCCAGTATGCTACGTGAGCCGGGTACTGGAAGATGATAGCATGGTGCAGTATATCAGTAGTATATAGCCGGGTATATTATATGTATGGCCAATGTACATTATATATGATACGTACACTTGGCTATGGGAATGAATGGTTATATATATATGTGTTTAGAGTAAATATATATATATATATATATATATATATATATATATATATATATATATATATATATATATATATATATATATATATATATTATATCCCATAGGTGAAAGGATATGAAATTCCAATGGTGTACATCTTGGGTGATTATGGTGTACTAAATTGTTGGGGTTTGATGTATGGCATTTAAGGGAAAAAATTCGGTTATATCAAACCCAAGGATTTAGTGGAGATTTTGAGGTTACCCTTTGGTAGTAATCCAAATTTGAGAAGTTGAAGAAATAGAGATTGTGTGGATGACATAATGGATCCCTACAATCGACATTGCCCAGGAGTAGTGTATCGGGGGGTTCCTTATTTGGCTTTCGCTTTGCGAGACGCCCCACGCACGAAACAAAGTGAAATGTTAAGAGTAGAGAGAAGTTTTATCTTTAGTACTGTACGTAGTTGTCGTAGTGGATTGTATGATAACAACATGGATCCCTACAATCAACATGGTCAAGAATTAGTGTATCGGGGGGGTTCCTAGTTTGGATTTCTCTTTGCGAGACGCCCCACGTACGAAACGCAGTGCAATGTTGAGAGTAGTGAGAAGTCCTGTCCTCTGTACTTATATGTAATTGTAGTAGTATAATTGTGTGTATGACATAATGGATCTCTAGGATCGACATTGTCAAGGAGTAGTGTATCGGGGGGTTCCTTGTTTGGATTTCGCTTGCGAGATGCCCAACGTACGAAACGCAATGCAATGTTGAGATTAGAGAGAAGTTTTGTCCTTATTAAATTGTGCATGTTATTTAGAGAATGAACTCTTAATTTGAAATCTAAATATTAATATATGAAGTAATAAAATGGATAACTATTTAAGATATAATTTGGAATTAATTAAGCCTAGTATAGCATAAATGGTTGTATAATAATTAGAATGAGAAGGATTACAGGGTATTGTTAAAAGTTAGGTTGTCCTTATAGGTGGGGTAACTTACTTAAGATTCCAGGATGCGAATAGGTGCGCGCTGTTAGATTAGAGGTGAGTTGGGGTTTCACGAGAGTGCGACTCCACTTTAGTTATGAAATAATGCATTGATATTTATTATGCACGGTTAACACACTTGCTAAACATTTTTACACGTCGGGCTCTGACCCGTTTATATTTCTCTCCTGCTATATACATATTACTACAGGTGTCCTACCACAGGGATGCCGGATGCCCTTCTATCCAGAGTTGTGGGAGCCGTAACAGGTGCGGACTGTTGCGGGACTTAGATTGTATTCGCTCCCTATTTCCTTATAAATATAGATAGGATTCATTGTGTACTCCCAGATTATACTTTAGAGTTATTTATAATTGTTTAAATATCTCCCCATGGATGTTGTACTGTCTGTGACCCGACAGCTTATTCGGGTATATTTCCTTTTGTTTACTCATTTCATTTTAATGTTAAAACTTTCTTTCATCGTAGCATTGGTGTATTACATTTCTTATAGTAGCTGTTAGTGTTGGCTTGTTGTTTGTTGTATGTTTTATTTAGTTTTAGGCATCCGCTTTTAATAGTTTCGGGTAGTTAGCCTTATATTATTTAGTATTGTCAGTTGATGTAGAGGCTAAGCCAATCGAGATACCTGATTTATGTAGTATAGGGCTAGCCACCCGTTATTATTTTAAGCGGGTTATCACAAATGGTATCAGAGCATCAGGTTCTAGTGTCATTAGGATCTGTGTGGGTTTTATGCATTCTTCTGTTGACGTTCTAGATATAGAGCCCTACTATCAGGATTGTTGTTGTGTTCACTACCTTTATCTTCTTTCGCTAGATGCACTCGCTCAAATAACGTTCAGACATAGTTGCATTCATATCAGACGTCGCTTTGACTAGATGAGAGATGCAACACCCATAACATATTTTGGGTACGCTTTGACTAGAGATATTTTCATTCCGTGACTTAAACGAAGATATGGGGGAGATTTCTGGCAATGATTCTAGGTAAGAAGTTAGAAGAGGGAGTTGTAATGTAGAATTCCATTTTTGGGTTTATTTTACGCTTTATATGGTATTGGGAACGTCACACGTAAGGTATAATGAGTGGTTAGATGTTATAACCCCTGTGTATGTAGAATTTTCCTTGGGGAAGGGAGTGAGCAAGTGTAGCCTTTGTATGGAATCCTTTGGGATATTAAACCGTCTTGTGATGAGCTAGTAGAGAGTTATTGATTTTCGGGAGTGTGAATTGTTAAGGTTATTCTTTGCTTAGGCTAGGACAGGAAATTTTAGTGTTCCATTGAGGGAAGAAGTTATCTTGTGGAAATGTGTTGGTGTGATGTAAGGGATTAGTATAACGAAGGAAGTTCAGAGTTTGGTAGATTCATTGTTGAGCGAAAAACTTAGCTCATGGTTGTGCTAGTTGGAGGACTAGGTATTGGTTAGAGTATTGTGCTTGTTGAAGCCTTGTGTATTGAGACATAAGGTATTTGTTTGGCGTGTCGAAAGACATGGAATTATTTCATATGATAGTGTTATATAGGCCTTCGGGAAATATTTAAAACTCAAAAATCTCTTATAAAATCTTGACCCTGGTTCAACTGATCTCAATCCCCGACATAGATACACAGTAGTGTATTGGGAGGGTTCCTTATTTGGATTTCGCTTGGGAGACCTCCCCCGCATGAAGGTAGCTAGCGTCAGGAATTGAGAAGAGTTCAACCCCTGGTAATTTCAAACTTTCATATACTTAATATGTTTCTATAGATTATGTTTGTAGAGAGTTATATTACGATTTGAGGCTAGTGGAGCTGGGTTATTATTTTACGAGTGGAGCTCAAGTACGGGGTGTATGGGCGCCCTGGGTAGCCAGTTGATTCTAAAATCCATATAGTTCGATGTGAGAACTGGGAAGGATCAGTATAGTGATCTAGAGGGTAGATGTAAGTACTAGATGAGACTGAGGTCTTAGGCATATCTTAAATTTCGTGGGCAAAATTTTTTGTAAGGGGGGGAGAGTGTAACACCCCCACGATTTTTGGGACTGAGGAATTAAATTTTGGGAAAATAAAATTTATTTAAATCGGAGAATTTTAGAATTTGGAAATTGAAGTCGAAAAATTGAGGACGTTTTAAAGTTTGATGGATGAGGATTTTGAGTGTACCATTGGTTCCGGATGGGTCGAGATAGTCAAAATGACTATCATTGGGTTTTATTTCGGTTTCGAAATATTTTTAAGTATGTTTGACTCGAATTGGAGTAAACTAGTCATTTAAAGTGTGTATTAACATTTAAAACTGGGACTTATGTTTTAAGGGATTCAAGGGCTTACGATTTCAACCCTTCTCATTTAGAGAAAGAGAGAAAGAGAAAAGAAAAGAGGAAGAAGAAGAAAGTAAGAGAGAGAAGAGGAAGAAAACTTGGACATTTCCAACCCAAACGCAATCTCGAGGACGATCCAACCTCTACAAATCTGAGGCAAGTGATTAATCTTGCTAAATATTTCATTTCATAATTTGTGGTTAAAATAATTGGATTTTGGGTATTAATATAAAAACCTAGATTTTGTGGTTTAAATCTTGAAATTAATGGTTATATATGTGTTTGATGGTGTAGAAATGGTTGGGATCAACTTTGGGTTGATTTATTGGCTTAGAATCATGATATGAAGAAGGTTTAGGGGTTAGAAGTGATAATTTTAGGGTTTTAAATTTGTGGGTTTTATGAAGAAGAAGAGACCTTCAAGGTTCTGCAGAGCCGAAACGATTCGACCCTTAAGCGAATCGATTCGGCTTAGGCAAAAGTGGCAGGTCTGCATGACCGAATCGATTCGGACCCAAGGAGAATCGATTCGGCTTGAGACAGAGTCCCAGGTCCTTTGGACCGAATCGATTCGCAGTTGGAGTGAATCGATTCTCCCTTGAGACCGAATCGATTCGGGCCAGGCCGAATCGATTCGGAAACAGGGCTGTTTTGTGAACTTTTTCTAGAATGATTTCTAACCCTTTTTGATTGGGTTTATTGATTTGGGACATGATTATATGATGTAATAAAGATAATTTGGAGATTTATTAGAACTTTCTCACATGATGGGACCGCAGGTACGTATCGAGTTATTTTGGGGACTAATATCCAAATATATTGGAGAGGGTCATATCAATATAGTGGGGAATCTCATTGAGAACGTGAGTTCTATTTAGGGGTAATAAATGAGCCTAGTTATGATGTAAGGTTAAGGTCCCTTTGAGAGAAGTTGTGAGGGTATGACTTGGGATAGTAGGCCGATAATTGTGTCGAATCATTAGAGTGATAGGATTCTACTTAAAATTGATTAGGGACCGACGAGAGAGTGGTCGCGTATCCTTAGTAATGTTTAACTCAAGGAATAGATTGCAAGCGCGATAAGATTTATGGATTCATAAGATCAATTGAACCGTAGGTGGGATAGTGATTATATATTAGTGTAGTATTTTCCCTAAGTGATGGGATCATGATGAAGTTAAGATTGAGCTTGAGGTTTATAGACTATTAGTTATGTGTATACCAATGGTCCAATTATTACTAGAGATATTGATGTACTTTATGATATAGATGTGATGTGTAGTGATTGTTACCTACACTAAACTTTGGGTGATAACCTTAATGTTGGAGATATATTCATGTTGGGAGATTATTTATATCATAGGAGAAATGGATGAATATGGTTCAAGTGAGATATCGTATTCATATAACGAATTAAGCTATTATTATTGGAGTGATGGCTAGTATATGGAGGATTTTGGATGCCAATAGTCAAGTTCATAAGCTTCATGCATACAATGAGAGATAGTATGTATATATGTATGTATGTATATATTTGTATAGATATGAATATATGTGCATACTCATGGCATGAATATCTAAACCATATATGAAGGTTTAGTTATATAACATAATTATATGGATGTATATATATTGTGCATGTGAATGATATATATAATTGTATGGTTAAACATACCCCGCTCATGCTATCATTGGGAAGTTGCGCGATAAGGGTGAGCACCCTGGCTCGATGAGCAGAGTGTGGATATTCCCCAGGTCATAGCGTCCGTTGTGTAATTATGTGATTTACATTTTTGTGGGCTGAGACATGGTGGGTATGTTTCGTCTCATTGACTGGTTAGGAACTATGACCGCTTCCCGAGACGTCGTGTGTGTGTGTTGATCACAAGGTAGGTCTCGTTTAGTCCTACAGGTGGTCCCCGGTATGTTACGTGAGCCGGGCACTGAAAGATGATAGCACAATGCAGTATATCGGCAGTATATATCCGGGTATATTATGTGTATGGCCAATGTACATTATATATGATATGTACACTTGGCAATGGGAATGAATGGTTATATATATGTGTGTTTAGAGTAAATATATATATATATATATATATATATATATATATATATATATATATATATATTATTATGTCCCATAGGTGAAAGGATATGAAATTCCTATGGTGTACATCTTGGGTGATTATGGTGAACTAAAATGTTAGGGGTTGATGTATCGCATTTTAGGGAAAATTTTCAGTTATATCAACCCGAGGATTTAGTGGAGATTTTGAGGTTACTCTTAGGTAGTAATCCAAATTTTAGAAGTTGAAGATATAGAGATTGTGTGGATGACATAATGGATCCCTACAATCGACATTGCCCGGGAGTAGTGTATCGGGGGGTTGTCCTTGTTTAGATTTCGCTTTGCGAGATGCCCCACGCACGAAACACAGTGCAATGTTGAGAGTAGAGAGAATTTTTGTCTTTAGTACTGTACGTTGTTGTGGTAGTGGATTGTGTGATGACAACATGGATCCCTATAATCAACATGATCAAGAAGTAGTGTATCGGGGGGGGGGGGGTTCCTTTTTTGGATTTCGCTTTGCGAGACACCCCACATACGAAACGCAGTGCAATGTTCAGAGTAGTGAGAAGTCCCGTCCTTCCTACTTATACGTAATTGTAGTTGTAGAATTGTGCGTATGACATAATGGATCTCTAGGATTGAAATTTTCAAGGAGTGGTGTATCGGGGGGTTCCATGTTTAGATTTCTCCTGCGAGACGCCCCACGCACGAAATGCAGTGCAATGTTGAGATTAGAGAGAAGTTTTGTCCTTATTAAATTGTGCATGTTATTTAGAGAATGAACTCTTAATTTGAAATCTAAATATTAATATGTGAAGTAATAAAATGGATAACTGTTAAAGATATAAATTGGAATTAATTAAGCCTAGTATAGCATAAATGGTTGTAGAATAATTAGAATGAGAAGGATTCTAGGGTATTGTTAAAAGTTAGGTTGTCCTTATGGGTGGGGAAACTTACTTAAGATTCCAGGACGCGAATAGGTGCGCGCTGTTAGATGAGAGGTGAGTTGGGGTTTCACGAGAGTGCAACTCCACTTTAATTATGAAATAATGCATTGATATTTATTATGCACGGTTAACACACTTGCTAAAAATTTTTACACCACGGGCTCTGACCCATTTATATTTCTCTCCTGCTATATATATATTACTACAGGTGTCCTACCGTAGGGATGCCAGATGCCCTTCTATCCGGAGTTGTGGGAGCCGTAACAGGTGCGGACTGTTGCGGGACTTAGATTGTATTCGCTCTCTATTTACTTATAAATCTAGATAGGATTCATTGTGTACTTCGGGATTACACTTTAGAGTTATTTATAATTATTTAAATTTCTCCCCATGGATGTTGTACTGTCTGTTACCTGACAGCTTATTCGGGTATATTTCCTTTTGTTTACTCATTTCATTTTAATGTTAGAACTTTCTTTCATCGTAGCATTTGTGTATTCAATTTCTTATAGTATCTATTAGTGTTGGTTTGTTGTCTGTTGTATGTTTTATTTAGTTTTTGGCATCCGCTTTTAATAGTTTCGAGGAGTTAGCCTTATATTATTTTGTATTGTCAGTTGATGTTGAGACTGAGCCATCTGAGATACCTGATTTATGTAGTATAGGGCTGGCCACCCGTTATTATTTTAAGCGGGTTGTCACAAGTGGTATCAGAGCATCAGGTTCTAGTGTCATTAGGACCTGTGTGGATTTTCTGCATTCTTCCATTGACGTTCTTGATATAGAGCCCTACTATCAGGATTGTTGTATTCTCTACCTTTATCTTCTTCCATGAGATGCACTCGCTCGAATGACGTTCTGACACAGTTGAATTCGTCTCAGACGTCGCTTTGACTAGATGAGAGATGCAACACCCATAACAGATTTTGGGTACGCTTTGACAGGAGATATTTTCTTTCCGTGACTTAAGCGGAGATATGGGGGAGATTTCTGGCAGTGATACTAGGTAATCAGTTGGAAGAGGGAGGTGTAATGTAGAATACCTTTCTTTGGGTTTATTTTACGCTTTATACGGTATTGGGAACGTCGTAAGGTATAATGAATGGTTAGATGTTATAACCCCTGTGTATGTAGAATTTTCCTTAGGGAAGGGAGTGAGAAAGTGTAGCCTTTGTATGGAATCTTTTGGGATATTAAACTGTCTTGTGATGAGCTAATAGAGAGTTTCTCTATTGATTTCCAAATATCTTTTAAAAATTTCTATGTCTACAAAGCTCGCTTCTTCATAAGATAGAAAGTAGATTTTTTTTTATCTCCAATAGTAGTGTTTTCCATGTCTATCTGGCATACACTGTTTGGTTTCAAAATTTGTGGACGAATAAAGAGAATGATTTTATAGAATAAAGTTTGTAACTTACCCTTACACGTTATATAGAAACTGGATCTTCAGATTTCTACATGTAGAAATGATGGAAGGAAATTTCTATACTATCCTTTATCCACATCATATAGCGTTGTTGAAAGAAACTCGTGTTGTAGATTGTTTTTATTTTGAGCATCGGAATGACCACGTTGGGTTTTCAAAGAGAAGGACTTCCGATGGTTTATTAAATTTTCTTCTCAAGATTTATAGCAGAAGGTTTCTGTAGATAAAATATCTTTATATGGAGAGAGAGGGAGAGAGAGAGAGAGAGAGAGAGAGAGAGAGAGAGAGAGAGAGAGAGAGGAGAAATTAATTGAATTTTCTAGCTCTCAGTCTGCATACGATGGGTCTCTCAGAACCTGTGTCCTGAAAGGAGATGGAGGGGTTTTCCATTACTGCACATACATTGGGGATATGGAGAGATGTAGTAAGGAACATTTAGAGTGGAAATGAATGAGGAGGCTGGAGTTAAACCTTGAACCCACATGGAAATACTATGAGAGGAGACACCAAAATTATATTTAGATATTATATTGAAAAATACATGGGAGGGAGCCTCATAATACTTTGAACATGGGATTAAACATATATAAAAGATTAAATAAATAATATATCATGTTTTTTTTAATGCCAAAATATTTCCTTTTATCTCCTTAATGGGTGATAAAAAAGACACAAATGATAATTTAAATTAGTAATGAATTATAGCGAAATAAAAGGCAAAGTTTGATGACATAAATAGTAAGTATGACAATGCATATTTGAAATAGAAATTTAAACAAAAGATTAAGAATGAGGATCAATAAATACAAACTTACCAGGAAATACCTAGAATGAATTGCAATAATTATGGGTTGTTAAGGAGAAAGAGCATAAATTTGAAAATTAAACCGTAGATATCAAGAGACCTAAGGGAGATTATTGATACCAAAAATTATCTACCTACGTGGACTAATGAGAGATGAGCACTTGTCTTCCCATGTGGCCTTCGTCCTAGTTAGCAGATAACATCGGCGCCGAAGTTATGAATGATGACCAACCTGGGGGATGCCGACAAACTCAAGGAAGACCGACCAACTCTTGGAAGTCCAATCAACATGATCAATGAAATTCCAATAGCCATAAACATTATATATAGATGAAAAAGCCTAATGTATAAAGGCATTCCATCCTTTGATATTCTACTTCTTAATCTTCCTACTTAATATAAATACATTGTAATCCCTTCTCCAAAGCGACGGAGGACACAAGCAAACAAGCTATTGAAAAAGACTAATACCATAACAGTGGACGTAGGATTTTATAAACCGCTGAACCACTTTAAAATCTTGTATCGTTCTCTTTTCATTTACATATTTTATATGTGATTAGAGAATTAGATTTACTTTAGTTTTTTACATCAACAGATTGGCTCCATCTATGAGAACGTGTTTCTCATAACCATTTTTCATTCTCATACACCTCTGTCAACAAAAGGATGACTGATATCCCTGAATATCTGAATGGTATTCTAGCTAGTCTCGATAGAGGACATGAGGTCATGCAAGATATAATGAGACAATTGGCCCAAACGTTACAAGCCTGATCTCCATCCCTATCCAGATAAAAAGAAATGATTCCTCCACCTCCATAATATAGTAGGCATAGTGATTACAGAACCTCAAGGGATACCTTTTATTGTCTAACAATAAGTTCATTACTCAGGTCCACAGAGCCTTATGATGCTCATTCTTACTCTCCTGAGAGATTGAGTGTCTTAAAAAGGCTAAGCAGAGCTTCACCCTTTGATCGCCGGGGTCCCCGAGAAAATAGAAATCCTCCCAGGGCATTATTCAGGAACACTCGGCATACTTCTGACCAGTGTGAAATGTCCATCCCATCAAGATCAAGCATCCGTCGATCTCTAGTCATCTTATAGACCTCTCAAGAGGAGAGTTCAGTGCAAACAGATGGTCAGAAGAGCCGAGAAACTTTTCATAATTCGGATGCAGGTAATCCCTCTGGGAAGGATAAATCCAAAGGCTAGAGAATCGATTAGGTGAGATGGTGAAAGCAAAGAATCTTGTACAATGAAATTTTGTCAAAGGATCTCCTTTTGTTAAGACAATCGTAGACTTTCCAACCCCATATAAATTCGAAGATCTTCTGGTGACCCCCAAATAAAATGGAAAAACTGATCCAGTTCTCCATATAGAGCAGTATTAGGTAACATCAGACATTTATGTAGTACCAGATGAGATGAGATGCATAGCATTTCCCAGCACTATTACGGGTTCAACTCAAATATGGTGTAACAACTTACCCCGAGGAGAAATCACCAACTTTAATCAGTTGGCCGAGCTATTCATTAGCAAGTTTTGTTTTGGGGCTAAGCCCAAAATATGAGTAGCTCACCTTATGTGTGTGAGGCAATAAGTGAAAGAAATCACAAGGGACTATATTATTGGGTTCGGTAATGAAAAGTTGGAGGTGATTGATTACGAGGAAAAAGCATCCATCACTGCTCTCATGAGTGGTTTACTTCTCGAGAAGCTATACTACACTCTGGATAAAGATCCTCCCAAGACAATGGCTGAACTCATGACAAAAGTAGGAAACATCATGAACGCCGACGAAGCAATGGCTATAAAATAAAATCCAGCTACCAAGCCTGATGTAAAGTTTGAAAAAAGGGATCAAAAGGACCATAGGGAGTCGAAAGAACAACAGGTAAAAAAGGAAGAAAAGCTCAAGAAATATGGGAACTACACTCTATTGAGTGTTAGTATTCACCATATCCTGGAAGAAATTAAGCATAATAAGGATTTGTAATGGCCGGGAAAATTAAGAGCTCCTCCCAACAAGAGGGATGGATCCAAGTACATTGAGTTCCATAAGAATCACGGTCATACAACGAATGGTTTCATTGCTTTTCAAAATGAGATAGAATATCTCTTTCCTCAAGGAAAGCTCAAAAAATTTGTTAATCAGCATGATAGTAGAGAATCCGGAGGAAGATAAAATTTTCCATGTAAGTCTATAGAAGACAATAAGTAAAATTATGAGGATAATAATGAGGAAGATCTCGACCTTCCAAAGAAGACTAAACAACCTGAACATAAGGAATTCATGCTCAGTTTGGGTTCATTTGATTATCATATGATTACATGTGGTGATGCAGGAGGAGGTGATCACATGAATGAAAGAACAGACTACCTCAACGAGGCTCAAGCTTGTTCTTATATTCAAATAATTCATTTGGCTGACGATGATCGCCCAAATAAGGTCAATAAGGACAAGATGGTGATTGGGATCCCTAAAAGCGATCTTTTTGGAGTCATATATCCTCATAATGCGCCACTGGTTATAAAATTTAGGATCCAGGATGTGGTCATTTTCAGAATTCTAATTGACAATGGGAACTCGGCAGATATTATGTTATATCCTTATTGTCAAAGTTTAGACCTAAAGCTCAGTCAACTAGAGCCATATCATAAGCCACTAATAGGCTTTTCTGGTGAAAAGGTCTACCCTCTAGTAACAATCAAGTTAGAAGTGTTGTTCGGTACCTAGCCAGTAAGTTGCACAAAGAAAAATGTTCAATTAGCTTATAATGTGATCCTCGATAGGGTAAGGCTCAAGAAGTTTGAGGCCGTCCCATAAACAGTTCATCAATTCTTGAAGTTCCTTACTCATTTTCGGGTGGGTGTTAAGAAAGACGACCAAAAAGTATCCAGAGAGTGTTATACTCCTCAGACAAATAAGTGGAACTGAATTAATTAAAGAAGAATGCCAGCACTTATCAGGTAGATACCACTGAGCCAAATGGAGAATCTGAAGTAGAAACTTTAGATCTAAGAGATAAAACAAAGTTGGTTAAAGGGCAGATCATAAAAGCCACATAAAGAATTATCTTAGATGATGACAATCCAGAGAGGACTGCGTAGATCGGCTCGACACTGAATCCTATTCTTAAACAGGAATTGGTAATGTTCCTGAGATGGAGGAAAAATGTGTTTGCTTGGAGCCACGAGTACATTCCTGGGATTGATCCCAACTTCCTTTGTCATGAGCTCAATGTTTGTAAAGAGGTAAAGACGATTAAGTAGAGACATAGAGTTTTCAGTCTAGAGAAAAACCAAGTCGTTCCAGAGGAATTGGAAAAGCTTCAAAAGTCCCAGTTCATGTTAAATATTTGACATGGTTGGCTAATGTTGTGATGGTCAAGAATAAGAATGACAAATGGATGGTTTGTAGCATTCACTAATTTTGATTAAGCGTGACCAAAGGACCATTTATCCTTGCCCAGAATTGATCAGTTGGTGGACGCTACATTGGGACATGAGATTTTAAGCCTTTTGGATACGTATTCTGGTTATAATCAGATAAAAATGAAGCGAGGAGACAAGGAAAGTACAACTTTCATCACTCCCCGATGAACTTATTGTTATAATGTAATGCCTTTTGGTCTAAAAAATATAGGTGCAACATACCAGAGGCAGGTGAATAAAGTCTTTAAAGAGCAGACAGGAAAAAATATGGAAGTTTATGTCGATGACATCCAGATAAAGAGAAAAAAAGCCTCAGATCATATTGCCGACCTAAGTCCGACTTTTGACCAGTTGGAAAAACGTGAGATGAAGTTGAAACCAACCAAGTGCGTGCTTGGAGTCCAAGATGGAATGTTCCTCGGCTTCATTGTAAACCAAAGGGGAATTGAAGCTAACCCTGCGAAGATAAAAGCTCTGATTAAGATGTAATCACCACCTTGCAAGAAAGATATGCAGAGGCTGACTGAAATAGTGGGAGCTTTAAATCGATTTGTTGCCAGAGCAACAGATAAGTGTCTGTCTTTCTTTAATGTACTGAGGAAGATTTTTGTGTAGAATAAGGACTATGAGCAAGCTTTCCAAGTGATGAAGAATACTTGGGATCACCACCACTGCTCTCTCTCGACCAGTTTTAGGGGAGAAATTATACTTGTACCTAGTTGTCTCTGAATCAGCTGTGAGCTCGGCTTTAGTCAAACAGTACAATGGAGTGCAAAAACCATTATAGTACACCAAAAAATCCTTTAGAGGAGATAAAATTAGGTACCCATGCCTGGAAAAGTTAGCTCTGGCACTTATTAAGGCTTCTAGGCGTATGAAACCTTACTTTTAAGCACATATGATAGTAGTATATATAGATTTACCTCTTCGACAAGCGCTCAACTAACGTGAGAAATATGGAAGGTTGATGTATTGGGCAGTGGAATTAAGAGAATATGTTATTGTCTATGAACCTAGATCCTCACTAAAAGGTCAAGATTTGATAGATTTTATTGCTGAATTTATTTATCGAGAAGTGACCAAGCAATAGAATTTACCCACAGAGTAATATTCAGAAGAGGAGAGCTCAACTCAAAATCAAGCTAAAATTATTTCCAAGCAATCTGGATCCCCCAATAGTTAACAAATGGCACAAATGTATGCTAAGGAGAGTAAGAAGATATTCATGCATGGGTTGCTGTCCAATGGAAGTTTCAATAGAGATATCCCAATATGGAAGTTATATGTTAATGTCTCTTCATGTGCTACTAGTAGTGGAGAAGGTATGATCCTTAACACTCCTGATTATATAGATATTCAATATGGCCTAAGGTTTCCATTCAAGGCATCAAACAATAAGGCAGAGTACGAAACCTTGATAGTCCATTTGAATTTAGCCCACTCACCAGGTACTGAGCAAGTGCTGGCCCACAATGATTCACAGTTGGTGGTAAATCAAAAGCTATGAATATTTAAAGTTAAAGGAGATTTGATGATAAGATACCATGCTAAATCCATAGAAGTGATAGCTGAGTTACCTGCTGTCCAAATACAAAGAATACCAAGAGTAAGGAATGCCTGAGCAGATGCGCTTACTAGGATAGCATCAACAACAAGAGTTGATCTCAGAAGAACGATCCTGATAGAGATTCTGGCTAATCAAAGAATCGATGAAGATCTAATGGTCAATTTTATTACTGTCAATATGGGACCTTCCTGGATGGATCCCATCCGAGATTATATTGAAGACGAAACTCTACTAGTAGATCCCATAGAAGCCAAAAGCTCAAATACAAAGCTGCGATATATGTATTGGACAAATGAGTGTTATACAAAAGAGAAATGACAACCTCGTTACAGTGAAGTATTCACCTAATAGAAGTGAAAGACTTGATCCAAGAGGTCCATGAGGGTTCTTGTGGAGCTCATTCGGCTGGGAGAACATTACTTCAACGAATCAACACACAGGGATACTATTGGCTGACCATGAGGGTGGATTGCATAGCTTTTATAAAGAAATATGTCAAGTTCCAGAGGTTCTCTAACATTCGTAGAACACCTAATCCTTCTCTAACTCCGATTACTTCTCCCTTACCATTCGCTATCTGGGGAATAGACTTGGTCAGACCATTGCTGGCCTCCAAAGGAATGTTTAAATATCTCGTCATTGATGTTGATTATTTAACCAAGTGGGTTGAAGTAGAGCCACTCCTCGACATGCCGTACGAGAAGGTGTATCAGTTCATATGGAAGGGGATAATTTGCAGATGTGGATTACCATATGCTTTCATTACTAACCATGGTACTCAGTTTGATAATGAGGAGTTTAAAGACTATTGTGTCCAATATAAAATCCAAAAGCTTCATTCTGCACCTGGTCATCCTCAAAGTAATGGTCAAATAGAAGTAACAAATAGAACTCTGCTGAATGGACTGAATAAAAAGGCTTGATGCTGCTAAGGGAAATTCAATCAATGAGTTACACTCAGTTCTGTGGGCTTACAGAACAACTCCAAGAACAACAACAGAAGAAAAACCATATATGCTTGCATTTAGAACTGAATCTATGATACCAGTCGAGATCAGCCTACCAACTCACAAGGTATTGAACTTCAATTCTTCAGTTAATGACTTGATGAGGCGATTAGATTTTGATATGCAAGAAGAAGTAAGGGAATATGTTGACCTGAGAAATAATGACTACCAATAGAGAACTGTTCAATTTTATAATAAAAGGGTTAAGCTGACCAACTTGAAAGAATGAGACTATGTTCTCAAGAAGGTGATACGGAAAAATAACAAGCTTGAAGCTAATTGGCACGGTCCCTATCATATTTCTACAATCATCCGACCAGGCACATATCGGATAGAAACTTTAGAGGGAGATGAGTTAAAGAATCCTTGGAACACCGAGCACCCTAGAAAGTATTATCAGTAGCTTGTAAGCTTTGTATTTCAGTTATTTTCAGATGATTATCAATACAATTTTTGATTCCGTTTAATTGAGTTTTATTTTTGATTTTTTTTGGATTATGGCGATAACATATATCACCTAGAAATAGTAATCTTACTTCTGAACAAGTAAATACTGGATGTCGAAAAAAGATAATGATTCTCATGATTCTATGATTATCAGTTCTGATCACGTTAAAATAGGATAAAAATCCTCAGTACTTGGTCGACTATAAAAAATCCAAGTCAAAATAGGATTAAAATCCTCAGCACTTGGCTACAAAGTTTAGTGGTAAAGGGTCCTTTTACCCAATCCAAGTAAAATGAAGGAAAGCTTGTTAAAATTACTAAATACGGGAATATAAATATATATTCCACATATTCTTGGTCACCACTAGTAACTGATGTTAAACTTAAGTAAATAAATCTAAGTCCATTAGTAGAACCTATGGCAATACCACTGCTGATTGATACTAAATTTGGATACATATATCTAAGTGTATTAGTCGAACCAACAACACAACAATTGCAAGTTAACTAATTGATTTAATAAGAAACCAATGCATTTCACTCATATAAAGTCTGTTACAATCAAAGGTATTTAAAATGAAGTACAATATAATCATTCAAGTGGACGTTGGCCCTTAGCCTTGGAAGTGATTGCACTCTTTCCATACCAGCAGGGGGATCATACAACGTATAAGGGGAATTGATAAAATTAAAATTCTAAAGCATTCTTCTATTACTACTACTCGATGTATCCATCAGATTAGAAGGTAGAGTTATCTCTAATTCATCATGTAACCCATAATCCCCTAAATATTTTGAGATCAGACATTGGGTAATTGATTAAATAGGACTCCATCTGACATTTAACTGGAATGGAGGATTTTGACAGTCTATAAAATTGGGATCATGCTAATACCAAATTCGACTATTTTGATCAACTTTCATCAAAGTCAAGCTGCCTTCATGATTGGATTGAGTAAGGTGATCATCAATATGGCTCAAAGCTTCATTATAACCATCCATCTAAACTTCTCTAGTTTTTTTATAAAATTAGAAGGTTAATCTTTCAACTTGATGCTGAAGCTTTTTCAAAACTTCATCCTTCATTTTCAACTGTGAAGATTGGTCGACAAGGGCTTTGTCCTTAACTTCTAGTTTTGTAACAAGATCAGTAACAGCAGTAGAAGAACTCTTAAAAGACCTAAGTTCATCACTAAGTTTATTATTATCTTCCTTCTAAGAGTTTAGAAATTTCTCTTGCCTCATCAACCTCACGGTTCAACAAAAATTCCCTTTTTCTAAAAGTAGAAGTGTATTTCTTCATCTTTTCTTCGAATCCCCAGGCTTCACTCAATGCCTTATACTTGGCTTCATCATCAACATGGAGCAAAACTTTGGACCCATTATGATCTACTTGTAGTTCTTCTTTCATCTCAAAATAGGCCACATTATTGGCCATAGCCCTATCAAGAAGTAATTTGAGGTAAGTGTATATATTCCTAGCTTGAAGAGAAGCATCTGCACCGATTAAACTGAATAAGTCCTCATCTATTAAGTCCAAGTGACCAGCCTTGAACATATCATTACAACGCTTGAGCATGTTGGAGTCATTAGAAAAACTTTAGTCCATCTTGGACATGAACTAAGATGATAAAGGAAAAATTAAGCAATCACAAAAGAAGAGAGGAAACATTAACTCAATTAACATCACAAGAAAATAAAAAGAAAGAACAAAAAGGTGCAAAATCAAAAGATGTTCAGCCGAGAAAGTCTACACCTTCTTCTTGCCCTTCTCAATATCAATGGTCTCTTGCTCGCCATAAGGAGCGACATCATTTTCTTGGTCGGTAGGAGGAGTAGAAGATTCAATGGCCATGGAAAATTACCCAGAGCCAATGCCATATTCAATATACTCATCCAAGTTGGGCGGATACCCTGGGTCATGCCTAAGGAAAACTTCAGAGTCCTCAATAGTTCCCACTTCCCTCAGTGCTACCGACCAACCTTCCTAAATAATTTGTTGGCATAGCCAACCTGGGAAGAAGTGGAAGTGACAGCCTTATCTCAACCCTTGTTAAATTAATCCTCCTTCGCTCTTTTCCTCTTGGCCTTTTTAACAAAAAGGTCCCTTGTCAGCTTAGCTACATGGTTTTCAACAACCTTTGCCCTGCGCTCAAGTGAAATAGAAGCCGAATCAGCTTTCTACTGTGCTTCCTTGGCAATCTTTGTCTTATCTTCCTAAGCCTTCTTCTGTGTCTCCAAGGCTTGTTAGGAATCTAATAAAAATTTCTTCAAGCCTTCAAAGGACTCTTCCACCTCTCCTAAAGAGGAACGAAATTATTCGTCCTTCTCCAGTACTTGGTTAAAATCAACCAGAAACTATAAAGATAAAGACATAGTTAGCATGTAAGGAAAATAATATAAAGTACAAGTAATATCCGAGAAACTAAAAAAGATAGATATATCTCATCGAGGCAAGGATCTAAAAAGCCCTTTAATATAACATTGATCGAGGTATGGCAGACGCAACAATTCTGTGGTTTGGAAGGGTACCAGACTTGATCAATTATCTAGCCCAGCTAGGAACGATGGCCACAGATAAGCCAGCAGTCGAGAGAGCTTGATCAACCAAGTACTAGTGGTCGACAAGGAAAACTTCTCAACCTGCTTATCAATAAAATGTTTCCTTAGTCTTTTAAAAGGAAATTCTTCACCTTTATTAGTGGGGGGCTTCTTTCCAGCATCCACCTTCTTCTGGGCACCAGCACCATCAGGCTTCTTAGTGCCAACAACAGAGTCATCTTCTATGAAATTGATAATTTCCTGTTACCCAAAATCATAGAGAGGAAGGTAGGAATCAAAAGAGATAGAAGTACCAACTTCAGCAACCATTCCACCAGAAACATTAGTTGAGGAAGTAGAGATTGGATCTCTCTCCAAGTCTATCACGTTGGAAGTAGTAAAAACTATTGGTCGAGCGATAAAAAAAGTCACACATATTTTATACTTAAATAAGTATGAAGCTAACATAATGTTCTCCTCACCTATTCTTTGATGAATGAGACACAAGAAGTTGATCTCGTCAAACTTAATGTCATTTTCCTTGGAACTTCTCTTCTTCCTATTAATTACAAGAAAATAAATAGCAAACATTAATTGGCATATCAATGGGTATTTAATTAGCATAAATATACAAAAATATGATTATAACAACTTATGCCACAACCTCTTGAGGGCATCTTAGTCCATTATATACTTCATCATCCTAAAGAGGGAAAAATTATTAGTTCTTTACAATTACCCCATGATCAAAATAGTCTTTATTGGAGTCAGGAAAATTGATGACTAAGGCTCTGTTGACAAACCCAGTCTTTAAATAATATGTATTGTCACCGGTGACCCATTTTTAACAGAACATCCCATGAATTTGGTTGAGCCTATAGATTCCATTAACTATTCTTTAAGTATTGGGGGATACTCTAGCAGGTACAAGATCAAAATATTGATAGAACTCTAAGCAAAAATGACTTGGGAAAAAGGTAAAGCCACACTCAGCTATTAATAAATAGGGAATCCAATGACCCTCAGATAAAGAGAAGACATCAACAAGAGGACTGGGGAACTCTAAATCTACCCAATATGGAATATTCCATTCTTTCCTAAATTCATCTAAAAAGTCAACATGAACTATATAAACCATGATTCAAGAGTAAGAAAATAAGGAATATGAAAGAATTATTACAAAAGTTTAAGGATTCAGCAAGAACTATCAAAAGAGAAGAAGAACGATGGCAAATGAGCACACAAGGGATCAAATATAGCTGCTACAGTTCGAAAAGTTTGAGGTAAAACAAAACTGGAAGGTTCACCGCCTTTTTATAGGCTACCACGAAAATAGTGAACAAAATAATTAAACGTATCAATGATTGACATTCCGACGGCTTCACGAAATAGAAAGTAAAAAATACCTTCTTGCCCTTTGGTTGTTCACTAAAATTTAAATTATTTGCAAAAATGCCATTTTCAAACAATATCGTCAAAATTACGAGTATGGGAGGTCGATTGTCAACTAAGAATTATAAGCATTGCCCGAGCTATGTACTGGAGTAAATTCTTTATACTTTCACACAAACATCAACCATATATCATTGGGGGCTTCTGCTGATACCAAAAATTATCTACCTACATGGACTAATAAGAGATGAGCACTTATCTTCCCATATTGCCTTCCTCGTATTCAGCAGATAACAGTGCCGACCAAGTGTATGAATGCCGACCAACCTGGGGGATGCCGACCAACTGAAGGAAGATCGACCAACTCTTGGCAAACCGATCAATATGATCAATGAAATGCCAATAGTCATAAACATTATGTATGGATACAAATGCCTAACGTATAAAGGCATTCCATCCTTTGATATTCTACCTCTTAATCTTCCTACTTGATATAATTAAATTGTAATCCCTTCTCTAAGCGGACGGTGGACACAAGCTATTGAAAAAGGCTAATACCATAATAGTGGACGCAGGCCTTTATAAAAAGCCGAACCACTTTAAAATATTATGCCATTCTCTTTTCATTTACATATTTTATCTGTGATTAAAGAATTAAATCTCATATAGTTTTTTATAATAGCAGATTGCCTCCATTTGTGGGAACGTGTTTCTCATAAGAAATTTTCACTCTCATACACCTATGTCAACAAAGGGATGACTGATATCCCTGAATCCAGTGCCAGGAATGATGGAAATCCACCTATTTCATATGTCTCACCTACTAAGCATGATATGAATGGGATTCTAGCTAGTCTTGACAAAGGACAGGAGGTCATGCAAGATACAATGAGATAATTGACCCAAACGTTACAAGCAAGATCTCCATCCCTATCTAGACAGAGAGAAATGCTTCCTCCACCTCCACGATCTAATAGGCATAGTTATTCTAGAACCTTAATGGATACCTCGTATCGTCTAAGAGAAATTTTGTTACTCGGGTCCATAGAGCCTTATGATGTCCATTGTTACTCTCTTGAGAGACCGAGTGTCTTAGAAAGGATAAGCAGTGCTTCATCCTTTAATCGACTAGTACCTCGAGAAAATAGAAATCCTACCAGGGCATTATCAAGGAATACTCGACATACTTTTGGACAGCGTGAAATGTCCATCCGATCAAGATCAAGAATTCATTGATCTGTAGGTGTCGAGAAGACCTCCCAATAGGAGAGTTTAGTGCAAACAGATGGTCAGAAGAGTCGAGCAACTTTGCATAAGCCGGATGCATCTAATGCTTCTTGAAAAGGATATCTCCAAAGGCTGGAGGATCGATTGGGTGAGATGGTGAAAGCAAAGAATCCTGTACAATGAAGTTTTGTCAAAGGATCCCCTTTTGTTCAGACAATCGTAGACTTTCCAAGCCCATATAAATTCAAAGGTCCCTTGGTTACTCCTAAATATGATGGAAAAACTGATCCAATTCTCCATATAAAGTAGTATCAGGCAGCAGCAGACATTTATATAGTACCAGATGAGATGAGATGCATGGCATTTTCCAGCATTATTATGGGTTCAAATTAAATATGGTATAACAACTAACCTCGAGGAAAAATCACTAACTTTAATCATCTAGCCGAGCTATTCATTAGCAACTTTATTTTAGAGCTAAGCCCCAAAAAGAGTAGATCACTTTCTGAGTGTGAGGCAACAAGTGGAAGAAATCACCAAGGACTATATTACCCGATTTAATAATGAAAAGCTGGAGGTGATTGATTATAAGGTAAAAACATCCATGACTGCTCTTATGAGTGGTTTGCTTCCTGAGAAACTATACTACACTCTGGATAAAGATCCTCCCAAGATAATGGCTGAACTTATGGCAAAATCAGGAAAAATCATGAACGCCGACAAAGCAATGGCTGTAAAATAAAATTGAGCTACCAAGCCTGATGCAAAGTCTAAAAAAATGACCAAAAGGACCATAGGGAGTTAAAAGAACAACAAGAAAAAAAGGAAGAAAATCTCAAGAAATATGGGAACTACACTCCATTGAGTGTTAGTATTCACCATATGCTGGACGAAATTAAGTATAATAAGGATTGCAATGGCCTGGAAAATTAAGATTTCTTCCCAACAAGAGGGACCGATCCTAGTACTGTGAGCTCCATAAGGATCGTGGTCATACATATGATGGCTTCATTTCTTTACAAAATGAGATAGAATCTCTCATCCTTCAAGGAAAACTTAAAAAATTTGTTGATCGGTACAAGAGCAAAAAATCCAAAGGAAGATCAAATTCTTCATGTAAGTCTATAGAAGACAGTAAGAAAAATTAAGAGGATAACTACGAGGAAGATCTCGACCAATCGAAGAGGCCAAAACAACCTCAACATGAGGTATTCAGGATCAGTTTTGGTTCATTTAATAGTTATATTATTACAGGTGGTTATGCAAGAAGAGGTGATCACATGACTGAAAGAAAACTACCTCAATGAGGCTCAGGCTTGTTCTTATATTCAAAGAATTCATTTGGCTAAAGATGATCACCCGAGGAAGGTCAACCAGGACACGCTGGGGATTAGGTTCTCTAAAAGCGATATTTCTAGAATCCTATATCCTCATGATAACCCACTGGTTATAAAATTTAGGATCCAGGATGTGGTTATTTTCAGAATTCTAATTGACAATGGGAACTCGACAGATATTATGTTCTATCCTTTTTTTCAAAGTTTAGACCTAAAGCTCAGTCAACTAGAGCCATATCATAGGCCACTAATTGGATTTTCTGGGTAAAAGGTATTCCCTCTAGGGAAAATCAAGTTAAAAGTGTTGTTTAACAACTGGCCAGTAAGTCGCACAAAGAAAATATGTTTCTTCGTAACGGATAAAAATGTTCAATCATCTTACAATGTGATCCTCGGCAGGATAACGCTTAAGAATTTTGAGGTTGTCCCATCAGAAATTCATCAATGCTTAAAGTTCCCTACTCATTTCGGGTGGGTGTTATGAAAGGCGACCAAAAAGTAGCCAGAGAGTTTTACTACTCCTCAGCCGAAAAAGAAAAACTGAATGAATTAAAGAAAAAAACTACCACTTATTAGGAAGATACCATTGAGCCAAATAGCGAATTTGAAGTATAAACTTTAGATCTAAGAGATAAAACAAATTTGGTTAAAGGGAAGATCGTAGAAGCCACTGAAAGAATTATCTTGGATGATGGCAAGATAAAGAGGACGACGTAGATCGGCTCAACACTGAATCCTATTCTTAACACAAGAATTGGTAATGTTCTTGAGATAGAGGAAAAATGTGTTTGCTTGGAGCCACCAGGACATGCCTGGGATTGATCCCAACTTCCTATATCATTAGCTCAATTTTAGCAAAGAGGCAAAGCCAATCAAGCAAAGACGAAGAGTTTTCAGTCTAGAGACAAATCAAGCCATTCAGGAGGAAGCAAAAAATCTTCCAAAGGCCCAGTTCATGTTAAATATTTGACCTGGTTGGCCAATGTTGTGATGGTCAAGAATAAGAATGGCAAAGGGAGGGTGTGGAGCATTCACTGATTTAGATTAAGTGTGACCAAAGGACCATTTATCCTTGCCCAGAATTGATCAGTTGGTGGACGCTACATTGGGACATGAGATTTTAAGCCTTTTAGATACATATTATGGTTATAATCAGATAAAATTAAAGCGAGGAGACAAGGAAAGTTCAACTTTCATCACTCCCCGGTGAACTTATTATAATGTAATGCCTTTTGGTTTAGAAAACATAGGTGCAACATACCAGAGGTTGGTGAATAAAGTCTTCAAAGATGAGATGGGCAAAAATATGGAAGTTTATGTGGATGACATGCTGACAAAGAGTAAAAAAGTCTCATCTCATATTGTCGACTAAAGTCGGACTTTTGACCAATGGGAGAAACATGAGATGAAGTTGAACCCAACCAAATGCATGTTTAGAGTCCAAGAAGGAATGTTCATCGGCTTCATTATAAACCAAAGGGGAATTGAAGCTAACCCTATGAAGATAAAAACTCTAGTTCAGATGTAATAAACAACTTGCAAGAAAGATGTGCAGAGGCTAACTAGAAGAGTGGCAACTTTAAATCGATTTATTTCCAGAGCAACAGATAAGTGTTTGCCTTTCTTTAAAGTATTAAGGAAGACTTTTGAGTGAAATGAAGGTTGTGAGAAATCTTTTTAAGAGATGAAAAATACTTGGGATCACCACCATTGCTCTCCCAACCAGTTTCAGGGGAGAAGATATACTTGTACCTGGTTGTCTCTAAATCAGCTATAAGCTTGGCTTTAGTTAGACTGGATAATGGAGTGTAAAAACCCGTATATTACACCATCAAAGCGTTTAGGGGAGCTAAAATAAGGTACCGACGCCTGGAAAAGTTATCTCTGGCACTTATTGAGGATTCTAGGCATATGAAACCTTATTTCTAAGTACATACGATAGTAGTATATACAGATTTTCCTCTTCGATAAGAACTCCACAAACCTGAGAAATCTGGAATATTGTTGTACTGGGCAATGGAATTAGGAGAATATGTTATTGTCTATGAACGCAGATCCTCACTGAAAGGTCAAGCTTTGGCATATTTTATTACCAAATTTATGTACCCAGAAGTTCCCAACTAGTAGAATTTTCCCTCCGAGTAAGATTCAAAAGATGATAGCTCACTCAAAAGCAAGCTGAAATTATTGTCGAGCAGTTTGGATCCCCCAAAAGTCAAGAAATGGCAGAGAGGTATGCTAAGGAGAGTAAGAAGATATTCAAGCATGGGTTACTGACCAATGAAAGTTTCAATTGCGATATCCCAATATGGAAGTTATATGTTGATGGATCTTCATGTGATACTAGTAGTGGAGAATGTATAATACTTAACACTCCTGATGATAAATATATATTGAATATGCCCCCAGGTTTGCATTCAAGGCATTGAACAATGAGTTAGAGTATGAAGCCTTGATAGTCAGTTTAAATTTTGCCAACACACTAGGTGCCGAGCAAGTGCTGGCCCATAATGATTTACAATTGGTGGTAAATCAAATGCTCGGCATATATGGAGTCAAAGGAGATTTGATAACAAGATACCTTTCCAAAGCCATAGAAGTGGTTTCTGAGTTGCCTGCTGTCCCAATACAAAGAATACCAAGAGTAGGGAATGCCTGAGCAGATGCGGTTGCTCGACTAGATTCAATAACACGAATTGACCACAGAAGAATGATTCCTATACAGATTCTGGCTAATCGAAGCATCGATGAAGACTTAATGGTAAATTTCATTGCAGTTGATATGGGACCTTCCTGGATGAATCCCATTAGAGCTTATATTGAAGATAGAACTCTACCAGTAGATCCCATGGAATCCAGAATCTCAAATATAAAGCTACGAGATATGTATTAGACAAATGAGTGTTATACAAAATAGGACTGACAACCTCCTTACAACGACATGTTTACCGAATAGAGGTGGAAAACTTGATCCAAGATTCCCATGAGGTTCCTGTGGAGCTCATTTGGTTGGGAGAACATTGCCTCAATTGGGATTATTTATACCATCCTTGTTACCTATAAATTTTAGTTCCTTGTTTTGAATTTTGTAAGCTAATCTAAGTCTTGGGTTAGAGCTTCTAAGTGTAGAGAGAAAATAAGACATGGGTGCAATACTCTTGGGTGAGATAAAGAGCTTTTGGCAAATTTTATTAGTGTGGGTGTACAAGGGTTATAGGTTTGAATTTTTGGATTTTGTTATTTAACTCAAGTGTATATTGTAATAATTCTATTTTCAAAGTGAAGGGAATATATCTTTGAGGGATATATGCAAAAAATTTCGGACTGCATTAATCTCATGTGCACTACTTTTATTTTTTGATATCCTACAAAAGGTGACAAATTCCTAAAACTTGTTATAAGAGCAACATTTCTTGGCATACCATAATCTCTTGGTGGTAGATCTCGAAATCTTTGCAGAATTACTATTCAAGTGAATAGTAAAAATCAGTGAAAAGTGAAATTTTGTTTATGGTGCCATTTTGTCACAAAATTGTCCTGATGCACAGTGGTTCCCAGGAATAATTTGTTATGATCCAGAAAAGCCAGTTTCAAAGTAAAAAATCTATTTGTCAAGAAATTATCAAACTTGATTGGTTTTATGGTGGAGAATTTTGATGGGAGAATTGATTGATTTTTGGAAAAAGTTCAATTCAATAATAGTTAGTCTGGATTACACAAGATTTTTTAAGGTGTGGAAAATTTTGGCACCTGAAGGAAATTGTCAAAATGGTGGAGCGAGTTCAGAAAATTGCTCAAAATATAGTAAATGGAGATACTAATATTGTCTCTAATGATCTGTCTCTTTTCTTTTCTCTATAAGATACTGTGATGATCCTTATGGCATGTTGATGATATCCAAATTGCCATGAAAGAGGATGTGTTACCGCTAGCGATTCCATATTTTTGAACTCGGGTATTGGCTATTTATAGATTCAATGTATAGTTGAAAAGATGTATATGGATTATGAACTCTCGAGGAAATCAAGAATGAGAGTTTCACCATAATGTTTAGCGGGTTAGTTCGACATGTGTCGAGATATAATTATTATAATTGGTGATTAATTATTAGTGGTATAATCTTTATGGTGGAGTACGACAATTCTCCGTGTTGAGAATTATTACTTTTGCTAAGGGTAATAGTGATAGAAAAAGATAAGGTTATTTTTAATCAAGGTGAATATTATTACAAATTGATAAAAAATAATAAATGTCAAAAGTGGATCGAAACATAGAAGAAAATTAGGGTCATGTTTTAAGGAGGAAAATAAGGAAGACGAGGAGGCATGAAAGATTCATAAAAAAGGAGTCATATTTCAAGGAGAAAAACATGAAAGAAAAGAAAAAGGTTGCTTATTTGTAACATCATTTTTTCATATAAATTTGAGTTCCTTGTATTGAATTTAATAAGAAAAGATAAACCTTGGGTGGGAGCTTATAAGTGTGTATAGAAAATAAAAGACTCCATACTCTTGGGTGAGATAAAGATCTCTTGGGAATTTATATGAGTATGGGTGTACAAGGTTTTATAGGTTTTAGGTTTTAGATTTTGTTATTTAACTCATTTTTATCTTTTATTTGTATTCTCGTAGTGAAGGACGAAGGCAAAATTTGTCGAACCACATTAGTTTCGTGTTCAATATTTTTATTTCTTTGATATTCTGCAAAGGATGATCTTGGGCGAGAATTTTTAAATGTGTGAATTCATAACAATTGGTATCATAGAAAGGTTTCTTCATGTAGTGTAATTTCTTGTGGTGGATATCGAAGTCTTTGTATAGTTACTGTCAAATGTAATTGTAAAATTCGGTGAAAAGTAAATTTTATTTACGGTGCCATTTGTTCAACAAAAATTTCCTAATGCATGACGATTCATAGGAATGACTTGTTACAGTCCAGAGAAGCCAATTCTGACTGACCCGACAGATTTATCAAGAAATTATCGAACTCGGATGATTTTGTGTTAGAGAATTTCGGTAGGAGAACTGATTTTAACTTGTGGTAAAGTTTATGTCAATGATAGTCAATATGGATTACATAAGTTTTTTGAAGGTGTGGACAATTTTTGCACATAAAGGAAATTGTCTGAATGGTGGAGTGTTTTGGCAAATTTCTCAAAAATCAGTAAAAATTAGGATATTGATATTGTCGATGATGATGTGTCTCTTTTTTCTACAAAAGACTGTGATAATAGTTATGTTATGTTGCTGATCTCTAAGTTCCATGAAAAGAGGATGTGTTACTTCTAATAGGTTCAAAAGTTTGTACATGAGCATTTGATATTTAGACATGCAAGGTCTGTGGTGGACAATATGCGGATGGATTATGAATTCTTAGGGAAACCAAGAATAAGGGTTGCATCATAATTTTCAGCGGGTTAGTTCGATATGTGCCGAGAAAAATTCTTGGAATTGGTGATTAATTTTTAGTGGTATAATCTTTATGGTGTAGAATGGTATTTCTTTGTGTTGAGAACTATGATTGTTGGTAAAGACAGTGGTGAAAAGAAAAGCTATGTTTATTTTAATCAAGGTGGAGATTGTTAGAAACTGAGTAAAATAATAAATGTCAAAAGGGTCTGAAAACATGGAACAAAACAATGACCATATTTTAAGGAGGAAAAGAAGGAAGATAAGGAGGCATGAAACAATGATGAAAAATTAGGTCACATTTCAAGGAAGAAAACAAGGAAGAAAAGAAAAAGGGGGGCTTATTTGTAACATCCTTGTTGCCTATAATTTGGGTTCCCAATATTGCATTTAGTAATCTAAGATAAGCCTTGGGCAAGACCTTCTAAATGTAGAGAGAAAAAGAAAGAAAACAGTGCAATACTATTGGGTTTTGTTATTTAATCTTACTGTATCTTGTACTATTTGTATTCTCATAGTGAAGAACATATATCTCTTGTGGACGTAGGCAAAATTTTCCAAACCACGTTATTCTCATCTACACTATTTTTATTTCTTATATATTCTGCAAAGGAAGATCATAGGAGGAAATTTGTAAATGCCCAAATTCCTAATAGTTTGTATCAGAGCTAGGTTTCCTGGCATACTATAATTTCTCGGTGGTGGATCTCGATGTCTTTGTGGAGTTAGTTTTCAAGTGAATATCAAAATTTAGTGAAAAGTGAAATTTTATAGACGTTCATTTTTTCAACAAATCGTCTTGTTGCATGGTGGTCGATCCAGAGAAGCTAGTTTCAAAGTATAGAGCAGATTTGTCAAGAAATTTTCAAACTCGATTGAGTTTTTAGTGGAGAATTTTTTCGGAAGAATTGATTTTGAGTGATGGCAAAGTTCAATTCAATGATAGTCAATCTGGATTACGCAACATTATTGAAGGTGTGGAAAATTTTGGCACCTAAATGATATTGTGAAAATAATGGCAAGAGTTTGGAAAATTGCTCCAAAATCAATAAATGGAGATGCCACAGGTACTAACATTGTCGTTAACGGTGTGTTTATTTTCTCTATAAGAGACTGTGATGATCCTTATGGAGAGTTATGGGTTTTGGATTTTGTTATTTAACTCAAGTGTATCTTGTACGATTTGGATTCTCATAGTTAACAACATATATCTCTCGTGGTCGTAGGAAAAATTTGTTAAACCAGTTTATTCTCGTGTGCACTATTTTTGTTTATTTAGTATTCTGGAAATAAAGATCTTGGGAGGAAATTTATAAATGTCTAAATTCCTAACACATATTGTAGGCAATGAATGAGAATTAGGGTTATGTATTGGTTGTTTTGTATATAAGCATCCGTGTCCATATCGATTCTAGTTCTTTTGGTATTATTATTTTTCAAGTGAATTTTATGTGAAGTTTTTAGTGACGTCCTCTTGTCTACTGTTTGGCAGTCACGTGAAAAATGGAGGCAAAGTAGTTTTTTTTTTTTTACAGATATCGTATACGAAGAAATATGATCCACTATAGAAATAAGAGTATTCCCCTTTGCATGCATCTCAGGTTGTGTTTTAGACATTGTAGCTAAATTTAATGATTATTAAAATTTTAGTCAACTATGATAAGTGTAGCTTATTGAATTGATGAATTTATTATAGACAATAACAATAACATCACTATGGTAGAAAAATGCCAAAAGATTAAATGGATATAAACACTTCAGATAGTTAATTAACTTATGCTAGACACAAAGCTTTATCATTCGATTTTTTCCCCATTTTACCCTCATTTCTTTGTAAATAAAACCATAACATAAACAAAAAAATTGGATAAACATCATTGATCAAAGAATCCTCTAAGAAATATGGAGTTTCTTCCCATGCCCAAAATTCTGTTACAGTTTTAGCATGTTAAGCCAATAAATGGGTTGGTATATTACCAATTCATTTAATAAAAGATAAATTTTTCTTATGCCCATGACTAATACGAAATTTTATAGACTCAATACAATTTTTGCTCCCTAACCAGTCTTCTTCCTGATTATGAAGATTGAGAATCACATTATGACAATCTCCTTCAAGTATGAAGTAAGAGAACCCACATTTAATAGAAAACTCCAATGTTATGCTTGCGCTATAGGTTCCGCATTTCCTTCTTGTAGGGCTTTCCAAATACGATGACATAGGGCCGCAAAAAGATTTCCCCCCTCGTCTCTAATGACGACTCTGATAACCGAACTTCTAGTATCTATAAAAGTTTCTTCTTCAAAATTGACTACCCAGATCATGAGGATTACAACTTTCTTCCTTCATAATTTTATGGGGATGATCTCTTGCCCAAACTTTCCTGTAATCCTAAAATAATTTTTAAAATTCTGGAAACCATATCATAAGATTTGTCCCCACCAACACCATTGAAAGCATTATTCTATTAGACCATAAAGCCCATAAATAAATACACACATAATTGAAGTGATTGTTTTTTAAAGTATCAACCAAATAAAAGATCTATCTTCCCAAGTCAACATCTAAAGTACTCAAAATTTCAGAGTTTAAGCCAAAAAATTTATGCATATCAATTTCCAAAAGGCATTTCTTTAAAATATGCATCATAGAATATGATCCACCATTACAGATGCGATAAATTTGATTTTGTGTATTCATTTTTCACCTTAGTGAAAACATCCCTATACAGTGGTTTCTTAGGCAAGGATGGTCACAAAAAAAATTCCGTTTTAAAATTTTTCAATTTTAAAAGTCAAAACTTTAAACAGATTTTAACCCAATAAAATCTTGTTCACTAAATTAAACTGAGTTATTGTGAAGAAACAATTTACCCAGTTTTATATTTTATAACCAAAAATATGCATCTAGGTGATAAGTAGATAAAGTAAATAAATCATCCGCAACACACTGATGTACTAGGAAAACCACAAAACCTTAGATGACCCAGAAAAACACTTCACAATGATAGGGTTTTACAAAGACTAGACTGTAGACTTCCTCAATGACTCGTCTTCCTCATAAGCCTTTACTATCATATATCTTCAACCTTTCTTCAAAAGTGAAATGTAGGAGTCCACCAATGTAGGTTAATACATCGCACGAATCCATGCATACCTTAGTATCCACAGATCAGACTTAACAACCGTCTACAGCATCATAACACGAAACACCACTTCTTCATCACAACACAACAAACCACAAGTACGTAGTCCATTACACGAAAAAATTTCTCTCAAGATCAAGAGAAACAAACTTTATTTCCTAACAGAAAAGATCTTAAACCATATGAATATGTAAACTAAGATTTTTAAACTCAATGGGTGAAACTATGATTTTGAAACTTTTTTAACAGGTAGGAGTTTGAATTTTGCCAAAAGTTCTTCAAAAAACTCAATCCAACATGACTTAAATTGAAAAAACATGAATTTTGACGTGGTAAACTCGTTCAAATGAGATTAAAAAATTTGATAAAATGAAAATCCATTTGTTCTTGTGTCCATCCGGGTCTTATTCTTTCGCGACAAGCTAGCCCCAAAATTGGATGGGAGGAAAAATCTAACATATCCATCTCTCCTGCACGTGCGGGAATTCGAGTATATGTGAGTCCTCTTTTTGCCACTTGCATTGATTTTTGCAAGTTGCCTCAGATATAAATTAATCGTCGTCAAAAGGAGATAAACAATAAGAAATGATGTCGCCATTCTATTTTTCTCAAATAAGGCAAATAAAATGTAGTCGTCCCAAAATAACGACACCAAAAGACATAATGATGGTTACGAAAACAAATGAATCAAGGGTTCGGGGACTCAGTTATAGAATGCGAAGGTGTTTGGATTACATACCGTCCTTTCGATCTCATATGGGTTATGATAATATTTTCCTTTTCTCCAAAGTGTTAGACGTGTTTATACGTGTCAAGTGTGAATAAGGAGAGAAAGAAATCATTCGGCTAACGTTATGGGAAAGGCAAAGGGGAATCATTGTAAAGAATGTATATAATAAATAACATAAAAAATATAATGTGAGTCTCTATCAAATCACAAGTCACTATGATGAAGTGAATATGTATGCTGAGCAGAACACGAACAGATGGGAGTTTGCTGATTCGCAAATACTAATAAACACAAAAAAGCATAAAATGAGAAAATGGGACTCGAATCTCATTATTGGGTCGGGATACCTACATAGCCCAAAGGGTAAAATAGTTCACGCAGTTCGCTAACATGCAAGGATGGGGTGTAATCCATACATCCTAATTTAGGACTTCCTTTAGTTTGTTTTTTTAGAAATTGTGCACAAGTGTAGAAAGTGTGAAAAAGGAGGAAATCCTAATTTAGGGTTTATAAGAAAATATCCTTTTTTTCTTTTTATATATTATGAAAATAAGATTTAAGTGTAATAAATTATAAAATGTGAGATTAGTTTTGATTTAAGAAAATGAAATCAATATATATAAAAAAAAATTGGAAAGAAAAGTAAAAACTTCTACTAATTAAGTGAGTTATAAATGGATAAGGGTAAACCTTCTAGGGAACTTTAATTCTAATTTTGCAATGGTAGGAGGCTGGTTTTAGTTTAGTTGGATGGTGGTAAGGTAAGGATGGAAATTAGGGTGAAAAAATGGAGGAGGATCTAAGAAAAAGGAGAGAATATTTGCAAAATTTAATTTTAGTGTATTAATTTCAAGGGGAATATTCTAATTTCAGAAAGGGAACCATGAAAATGAGTTCATAGTCTTCTTAAATAGTAAAAAAATTAGTGTTTAAGAGGGGGTGTCGATCGTCATGGCCCCTAGCCTGCCTATCAGTATAGCTCTTGCCTTGTTGGTCAAGGAAAGTACACCCTGTCAAGAGGAATGGGGTTTGAGGTGCCTGTATGCTGGTCAGAACAATTATTTTTAGAAAAACGGGCATCAAATGCAACCGTCAGTCTGAATCATGCAAGACCAGGATTGTTAAAAAGGTTAATCCTCTTCCTACAAGAATTAATTAAGTGAATCTTGAGTTTGAGAGTTAACGAAGTTAAATGGGGCTCAAAATCACTTGATGGTCTCTGGAAGGGGTTTCTCAGAGTAAAAAGGCAAGTACATACGAACCGTGAGGTCGATTCGTGCACGGTATGGGCCATGAGAAAGGGGATTCAAAACCCTACGAGATTTCATTGATCTTTGCTCAGGTTGAAGAGTTGACTGAGGTAAAAGAGTTTCTTAAAGTGATCGGTGACCTTTTGGGATAAAAAGATATGTTCGCGTGAATTGTGAGGCCGATTCGCACATGGTGTGGACCTTGGAAAGGTTATTTAGATCCTTATAAGATTTTAATAAGATTCAATCAGTTTAGAGAGTGAACCATGGTCAAGCGGGACTCAAGAGCACCCGATGGACTCTAGATAAATTTTTGGAGTAAAAAGGCATGTTTACGCAAATCGTGAGGCAAATTTGTGTACGATCTGGACCGTTGTACAAGGGTTCCAGAGTCTATCAGGTTTCATTAAGATTATCTTAGGTTAAGTAGCTAACTGAGGTCGAGAGGGGCATGGGAGAACTTAATGTCCTTTGAACTAGGTCTCGGAGTAAGACCTAGGCTCAAGAGTGGGAGGAGAAGTATTAGGGACCTAAGGAGGTACTTAACGGGCAGCAGGATGGGGTATCTACAGTTCCCCTCGATGGGCGAGCTTGGAACAAGCATAGGTCATGAAAGATAGACACATCATTGATGTTGGAGGATTGAGGACCCTATTGGGAGGTAAAATATGTTTGGATATAGGGTTGAGATCAATTTAATGGACCTAAGGAATGAAGATGATGGATTTAAGGAGTTAAGGTCAATTATGCGAACCTAAAGGGTTGAGATGACCAATTCAGAGGGTTGAGGATGATACTGTGAACCTAAAGATTTGGGGTGACTGATTTAAGGGGCGGGGTCGATTCTATAGACTTGAGGATTGAGATGACTAATTCAGTAGTTTAAGGTTGATTTTGCATAATTAAAAAGTTATAATGACTTATTAAGAGGGCGAGGTCAGTTCTACAGACTTAAGGAGTTGAGACGGCCGATTTAGAGGACGAGGTTGATTCTATAGGCCTAGATTAATTGTACATACCTAAAGAGTTAAGACGACTGTGGGTACCCTGAATTTAGCATCATAAGGCCTGGACGAGTAGCCTCTCCTTAGCGGCCCAAAGCCCAGGCCCATCACCTCTTGTACTCATCCGATTACCCCACGATCCAATGAAGAGAAGTTGTAAGGGAGCGCGATCCCATGTAGGGGAGATGGCTAATAAGGAGGAACCCATCACCCCCACTACTCCAACATATACATGTATAAATTAAACCCTAAGTCCGGGGCAAAGGACAAGTTGTATTCTCTGTACTTATTCTTCAGAATATAGAGAAATAACACTGACTGAACCACCGTGGACGTAGGCACATCTTTGCTGAACCACGTATACCCGTTGTTGTGTGATTGGCCTTTTATTTATCTTTTCTTGGTGGTTACCTCTTTCATATTTATTTGTGTTGCATAATAATTGTCACCACAATTGGCGCCGTCTGTGGGAAACGTTTATCTTTCCCTGAGAAGAGCCCACTCAGAGAAAAAATCTAAGATGTCTGGTCACAGCAGCAACGCTCCTCAAGCATGAGATATTCAGAAGCCACCCACTCCTCGCAGGATTAGGTCTGAAGTCCGACGTTCAGATCAAGGGCCTCGCTTAGAAAGGCCAGCCTCAGAAGAAAGTCAAGGACCAGCAAGGTCCACTCAGATATCCAGATTGATCGATACATACGAAGCAAGGCTCCACGAGCAGAGGGAGTCTTCTCGTAGATATGAGGCTGAGAATGCTCGCTTGAAAAGAAGACTGGAAAAACTGGAGAAAGAACTACGTCCTGATACCAGGAGACGCCCCTATCGCACTCCTAGCCCTCAGGCGAGAAAATCTCGCAGCCGAGGAAGGAGCCCTAGGCGACAATATCAAGGGTTCGAAGGTGGCGACTCAGACGACGACCTCCACGAGCAACTGAGAAAAGCTCGCCGCTATCAGAGCCCTGCTCGCAGCGACGACAACATACGGAACCTAGTCCGCAGAGAAATGGACCAACATCCAGCTCACCGTGGTGCCAGGTCGACCAGAGAACTCGCCAGGAGAGCCCTCAAGACCCAGATGAAATCTCCCTTCACGAGGGAAATTGAAGAAGAAGAAGCTCCCAAAAAGTTTGCTATTCCAAGGTTCAAGATTTACGACGGGAAGACTGATCCCATTGATCATGTCAGACAGTACCGGCAGGCTATGACCCTCTGGAATCACCGAGATGCACTGATGTGCCGTATTTTTCCCTCGAGCCTTCATGACGTGGCCCAAAAATGGTTCGAGAAACTCCCTCGCCGATCCATCAGAAATTTCAAATCCCTGGCCGAGCTCTTTACGGCCCGGTTCATCACCAGCAGCTCCCATCCCAAAAGGATGGATGCTCTATTAACAATGAAGAAAACGCCTCAGGAGACACTCCGAGACTACGCGAAGAGGTACTGGGAGTTATTTAATGAAGTCGAGGACTGCGCGGAAGAGGTGGCAGTGGCTTCATTCAAAATTGGGCTACCTAGCTCTTCCCTCCTTTACTAGTCCTTAACAAAGAAGGAAGCAACCACCATTGATGACCTGATGGCCTGGATTGAGAAATACGCAAAGGTGGAAGATGTCACCCGCCTTAACGTAGGTGAAAACGGTCGAGCCAAGCTCGCTACCAAGGGAAGTGAGAAAGTTGATAACCAGAAAAAAGGAGGAAAGAATGGGAGCAAGAATGGCTCCAAGAACGGAGGGAACCCTGACGTTGCAAAGTCGTTCCAGGCGGTCAACACCGTCTTCAAAGAACCAATTTACAAAATTCTCGCGAAGATCAAGGATGAGCCGTTCATCAAATGGCCCCCGAAAATGGGAGGAGACCCATCGAAAAGAAATAATGCACTGAGATGCACCTTCCATAAAGAGGGAGGGCATAAGACCGAGCACTGCAAGGCTCTTAAGTCCCACCTCGAGGAGTTGGCCCAATCCGGACATTTGAATGACTTTGTGGAAAGGAAGGTAGAGAGAGTGACTGTCCACAAGGAGGCAAAACCCGACAACGTATTGGAAGACGACGCCGGACACGAATTCGCAGTAATCCATGGAGTATCTGATGTTAATCAAATCCAGGGTAACTCAGCTCGAATGGAGGTAAAGAAGCTGACAACAATAATGCAAGATTTTTAGATTGATCCAGCAAAATCACAGGCAGGAAAACGTCGGTGAGCATAGGACATCAACTACAACAAGCATATTGTTTTCACGGATGAAGATCTTATGGGAGTGAGGACCCCACATCACGATGACTTAGTCATTACACTCAGGATAGCCAACTTCGATATCGACAGGCTGCTCGTCGATCAAGGGAGCTCATCCGAAGTACTATACATCGACCTGTTCATAAAATTGAAGTTGAACATCGCCGACCTAAAGGGAACAACTGTTCCTCTGGTCGGCTTCGCTGGGAAAATGACCATGCCTCTGGGCAAGATTGTACTACCAGTGCTCGCTGGAAATGTTTCAAAAATGATTGAATTCTTGGTGGTCGACATCGATTCACCGTATCAAGCCATCCTCGGCAGGGGATGGCTTCATGCAATGAAGGCAGTCTCCTCGACCTACCACCAGAAATTCAAATATGTCACCGAGCGGGGAGTGATGGAGATACATGGCGACCAGGCGATGGCGAGAAAGTGCTTCATAGCGGCCATCCGACCAAAGCCAGAGAAAAAAGTCGTTCAAACCATCGAGAAAGTGGAGGAAGGTGCAATCCCTTCCAAATAGCAATTAAAATATGGAAGGCCCGGAGTGGAAGAGACCAGGCTCCTCCCCTCCGAGCGTGTTGTAGAGGACCTGGTAGAAGTAATTGCTAAAGAAGGCGACAACAGCAGAGTCTTCCTGATCGGGACCTCACTCACTGACCAAGAGCAAAAGGATTTGTTAACCTTACTCAGAAGCAACATAGATGTTTTCTCTTGGGAACCCTATGAGCTGCCAGGAATCGATCCCAATATGGTCTGCCATCGGTTGCACATCAATCCCACATTCAAGCCGATAGCGCAGAAGGCAAGACGAACTGCTCCCGAGAAGGCCAGAGCAATAGAAAAAGAAGTCGAAAAACTGCTGGATGCAGGGTCCATACGGGAAATACAATTCCCCAAATGGTTATCCAACCCAGTGGTAGTTCCAAAAAGCAATGGGAAGTGGAGAGTGTGCATAGACTTCACTGACCTCAACAAAGCCTGCCCCAAGGATAGCTTCCCTCTTCCGAAAATAGACCAACTAGTAGACGCCACTGTAGCTCACGAAAGAATGAGTTTCCTGGACGCATACTCAGGATATCACCAGATTCCCCTGTATGCCCCAGATCAGGACAAAGCGGCGTTTATCACGACGGTTGGTTTATATTGTTACAAGGTCATGCCTTTTGGGCTAAAAAATGCAGGGGCAACCTATCAGCGGCTGGTTACTAAAATGTTCAAGAATCAGATGGGAGACACAATGGAGGTCTACATCGACGACATGCTCGTCAAGAGCAAGGAGAAGGAAAATCACCTCTCGGACCTGTCAAGTACCTTCGAAATCCTCAGGAAGTACCAAATGAAACTCAACGCGAGCAAGTGTTCCTTCGGTGTCCAGTCAGGAAAATTTCTTGGGTATTTGGTCAGCAAGCGTGGCATAGAGGCTAATCCGGACCAGATTGATGCAATCAAAATAGTGCAACCTCCTCAGACAATCCGCGATGTACAGAAGCTCACTAAAATGCTCGCTGCTCTAAATCGTTTCATTTCTAAATCCTTCGAGAGATGCAAACCCTTCTTCCAACTCTTAAAAGGCAGCAAAACAGTAGAATGGACCCCAGGTTTCTCACAAGCATTAGATGAGCTCAAGTCCTACCTAAGCTCCCCACCACTGCTTGTCATACCACAGCAAATGGACTCTTTGTACCTCTACCTCTCTGTATCCAGCCATACTGTCAGCTCAGCGGTAATGTGTGAAGTTACAGGGATCCAACATCCAGTCTATTACGCAAGCAAAACCTTACTAGACGCCGAGCAACGCTACCTGCCATTGGAAAAGCTCGCTTTCGCCCTAGTAATGTCCTCAAGGAAACTGAAGCATTACTTCGAAGCTCATACGATCATCGTCCTTACATCACACCCCCTTAAGGCTGTCCTAAGGAAGGCGGATTTGTCGGGCAGACTGTCTAAATGGTCAGTTGAGCTTGGTCGGTTTGACATCCAATTTCAACTAAGGACAGCTATCAAGGGTCAAATTCTTGCTGATTTCATAGCTGAATTCACAGGCGAAGAACCCTTCGACCAGCCTAAGCCAAGAGAACAAAACAACCAGACTACAGGGGAAGTTGGAAACTATTTGTTGATGGAGCCTCCAACTCAAAGGGGGCAGGAGTAGGAATTGTTCTCATCACTCCAGAAAACACAGTCCTCGAGGAAGGAATCAGGCTGGGATTTGCAGCCTCCAACAACGAAGCAGAATACGAAGCCTTAATAGCAGGTCTCCAAAGGGCGCAAACTCTGGGAGCAAAGCATTTACAGGTATTCGGAGACTCGCAACTAGTTTCCAATCAGATAAGTGGAGACTATAACGCGAAGGACGAGAGGATAGCAGCCTACCTCTCCCTGGTAAAAAACTTAATGATGAACTTTGAAGAAATCAACATCCAACAGTTTCCCAGGGGGCAGAACAGCCACGCTGACGCCTTAGCAGCCCTTAGCTCGGCAGTTGATTCCAGCCTTAAAAGGATCATCCCTATCGATTTCCTTAGCTGCCCGAGCATTTACCCCAACTGCGAGCTGACCAAAGCGAAACCAATACTCCAATTGGAACCAGCCCCCAGCTGGATGGATCCCTTGAGAGACTATTTAAAGAACGGAATGCTCCCAGAGGATAAGAGGACTGCCCACCAGATAAGAGTCAAAGCTGCTGGCTTTCACTTATCCATGGGAGGCGACTTGTATAAAAGATCTTTCTCCAGCCCCTACCTTAGATGCGTCCACCCAGGCGATGTCAAGACAGTGCTTCACGAGCTTCACGAAGGAATCTGCGGAAGTCAAGTCGGAGGAAGGTCTCTAGCCTTTCGAGCAATGAAGGAAGGTTATTAGTGGCCATATATGCAAAAGGACTCCGCAGCATATGTCCGCAGATGCCTAAAATGCCAGCTTCACGCCACCATGGTCCACCAGCCCTCCAGCGAGTTAAAATCCCTGACCAGCCCTTGGACTTTCGCCCAGTGGGGAATGGACATCGTGGGACCACTGCCCACCGCTGTCGGCAATCGCAAATACCTGTTGGTCGCAACTGATTACTTTACCAAGTGGATCGAGGCAGAACCACTGGCGAACATTCGAGATGCTGACATGATGAGGTTCATATGGAGAAATATAATCACTCGATTCGGGATCCCCAGAACCATCATCACTGAAAATGGAACACAGTTCGAGAGTGGCCCTTTTCAAGACTTCTGCGACCAACACGGGATCAGGCACCACTTCAGCTCTGTGGCTTACCCTCAAAGCAACGGACAAGCTGAGGCTTCCAACAAGACAGTGATCGCTGGATTGAAGAAGCGGTTAGAACAAGCCAAAGGCGCGTGGACAACCGAGCTACCGCATATCCTATGGGCATACAGAACAACTCCTAGGCGAGCCACAGGAGAAACGCCATTCTCACTAGCATATGGTATGGAGGCAGTCATCCCACTAGAAGCAGGATTGCCTACAATGAGATCCGACCTTGTCGAGCAGGGTCAGAACGATCAGGCTTTGCTCGCTGAACTCGATTTGGCCTACGAGCGCAGGGAACTTGCCCTAGTAAAACTCGCGAGCTATCAGCAACAACTCGCCAAGAACTACAGAAAAAGGGTCAGTCCGAGGAAATTCGAAGTTGGGGACTATGTTCTAAGAAAGGTCCTGGGCAATACAGTGAAGCCATCAGACGGTAAACTGGGCCCGAACTGGGAAGGACCTTATGAGATAATTAGAAATGATCTGCAAGGTGCCTATCATTTGAAAACGATGGAGGGCAGAGAGATACCACGAGCATGGAACGCAGCTAATCTCAAGAAATTCTATTTTTAGGGGTTCTATTATTAGATCTTTTATTGTACTCATTATGGGAAAAGACAGTTTATTTCTCAATTCACCAATGAAAATCTCTCAGTTGATCACTCTCTAAAAAGTAACAATTATATCTTATTGCACATCCTTTTCAAATCACAAGTATAATGGTTGGCATAGCAGGGGAATACCCCTCCTCAGGTCATCGTCATGAAGCACGACAGACCTCTTAGCATTGCCCATGGCAATAGATGAAGCCCTACAGAGTATTCTTAGGCATCAAACCTACTTTGGTTAAACAAAATCCTGACTGGATAAAGACATCCAATAACAGGTGTGTCCTCGCCAATTGCCCTACTTAGGCCTAAGGGAGTGTGACGACACGACCTAAAAGGTAAAGGAAGGGCACAATGGTATTCTTAATACTGGACTGGGCGGACACTCACATGACATGATAAAAGGATTGTGAAGCTGCAAAAATATAAAAAGATTGGATGAACACGTTTAGTCGGCAAAATCTCCCAAAACTCAAACTTTCCATTAATCTTTTATATTTACAAACAATAATAGTACATGTTTAGTCGGCGAAGCTCGCCCAAAGAATTTACAATTATTAAAAAAAAAAATATCAACAAGGTGGAAGCCTCCGAGCAAGGTAGTCAGCAACTTTAGATCTCCTCCCATCATCAGGAGCAGGATCAAACTCCTCCACGACCTCATTTGCGTCCAACTCCAATAGTCGCCGGGGAATAGCATCGATGGGGATCCATCGATCATCTCGCCTGAATGGATTGGGCATCAGAGTAGAGGGGGACATCTCGTGCCGATACCACAATATCGAGTTCCTCGGGACCTGCATCTCTTTGAGAGCACTCAACCACCCCCTGATGAAGGAAAGCTCCTCTAACTCTGATAATCTTGTGGGAGCATCCAGCCAGCCCTGATCATAGCCATCAGTCAACACTTGGCGAGGGCCCTTCTTGAATAGATGCCGCAGTCGGGTGACATCCCTCTGGAGCCCACCAGCAGTCACATAAGCTCGCCGAACATCGCCACGCAGCTCCTCCATTTCCGTCTCACGCGGTTCCTCGACTTCCCTACTCCTACCCCTTGTACTCCTACCAGCACGCGGGAGGGGAGGCCGAGCATCTCGCGACGAAGAAGAGCCTTGTAGGACTATCGAAGCGGTGCTCGGCGAATGCTCCTTAAGCTTCGAGACCTCCCGCCTCAGGTCTTCATTCTCCCGCTGAAGAAACTCCACGACTTGGTTGATCTTGGTGTCCTCCAGTAACTTTGCTCTCAACTCGCTAACTTCTTCTTGCACTGAAGCGCCGATCTCTTCCATTTCCTGGAACCTGTCCTTCAACTTGGCCACCAGCTCGGACTGATCCTTATATTTCTGGTTCCTTGACTTAGCAAACCTGCAAAGCCTAGAAAAGGCCTGGCGAATTGCAGGGCTTGCAATAGGACCAAGAGTCCTACCTAGTTGGGAGGTAACAGGAATATAGTCATCCACATCAACCAACTATAAGTAAAAGAAAGAGAAAAGAAAGAGATCAGCATAAACAAAAATGAAGTCTTTTCATTGATAATGAGCGAGGTTACATCAGATCAAAAAAGAAAAAAGTTACAAAAAAGCCCTATCAATTAGCAAGCTCGGTGGATGGACCCTTGTCCTTATCAGCATCAGCAGGGACATTACCCTCTGCAGGGGTGTCCACTGCCCCCTCGACCAAGGGAGCATTAGCAGGAGTCACCTGAGAAACAGGATTGGTGCCTTCAGCAGTTGGGGCTGGGTCCTCATCCACGACTGGCTTTGGCCCTAGATCATGCTCGTCAAAGAGTGGGGATGCAACGTCCACCCCAGCAGCCACGAGGGCCTTGTTCCACCCTTTCTTGAAGTTCAGACGGCTGATATAGCCTATCTGAACCTCGGCGTCCTCACACGCTGCAGCCCAGCCACAGTTGTACAAATCTTCCATGAGAGTGGCCGCCTGGGCTTTCTCCGCCTCCAGCTGCTCGGCCAGAGCCCTGTTCTTCTCTGCAAGGTCTAGCTTGCTCGAGCACACCAGGTCGTACGCCTTCCTCAGCTCGCCAAGCTCCCTGACAGCGTCATCTCTCTCGTGAGCAGAATTAGCAAGGGCAGAGGTAGATGAGGCTCGAGCTGCATCAGCAGCCTTCAGATCGGCCTCCATCTTAGAACCCCTGGCTACCAGAGTAGACTTCTACTGCTCCAGCTCGCTGTTCCTTCTCAACAGCTCGTCGCGAGAGCGATAGAGCACAGCAAAGTCAGTCACAAACTGCAAAAAATGAGGGAAGGATCAGAAAGAAGAAACCATCAAAACGGATTAAAGAAAATTGAGAATTAGAAGAGGAACCTTACCAAGGCAAGCCTCTGGCTAGCTTGTAAAGCCAGTTGATCGTACCCCAACGCCCTCTCACGATCTGCAGGGAGGACCGCTCTCTCGAGCAGCGCAGGGGCAAGCTGAGGAGAGGTGGCCACCGAAGCCCCCTCGGTCAAGGCAGACACTGGAACCAGGGCCTGACCAGTCTTGGTCCTTGATTCCACCTTCCTCCTCTCCTCTTCTTTTTCCCTTTCCCTCCTCTTCCTCTCCTCCACTTTCTTTTTCTCCTCCACCTTCTTCCTCTCCTCCTCCTTTTTCCTCTCTCTCTCTCTCATCTGCTCATCCTCTCTCCTCTTCTTCTCTTGCTCCTGAGAAGAAGGCCGGGAACCAGTAGCTATGGCCCCAGAGGCAGTCTTCGTCTTCTTGGACCTATGTGCAAGGAGCACATCATCATCATCATCGTCATCTCTGATCAAATTCTTCCTGGGAGGCGTCTCTTCAGAAGAACTGCTGGTAGTGCTCGACGAGTCTTGAGCCTCAGAATCTCCTTCAGAAGAGATGCTACTGTCAGCACTTCCTGCACCCAAATTGCTCACAACACCTGCAGGATCACTCTCTGAGCTGCTCTCCTCTTCGTTCAACTGGATGGGCTCAGCCAAAATCTCTTCGAAAGAATCAAAGTCTGGGACACTATCCACAGGACGGGCTATAAAGCTGGAGCCCGTGTTCTTGTATTCAAGTAGAAACGCAGCAGACCTAGGATGCTCGCCGTCACCCAGAGGCTCTCTAATGCTCCAAGCTTTCACTAGTTCCGAGATGCGAACCTCGCTGAGAGCAGGCTCCAAATTCTTTGCCTTCGCTGTGAAAGAAAAAACAGAGAGAGGTCAGAAAAATCACGAGTCAGCAAAGGTTGAAACAATAATACAACATCTACCTATATATTCTTCCCCATAAAAGGGAACAGTGAACCTCTCAGACCTCGACCCTTTAAATTGGGGGGAGAATTGCCAATTCCTAACAAGAAAACCTTCTTGCCAGTAGTCCTTATGGGAATCAGGTAAATTTACTACCAATACCCTATCAGGGCTCCTAGCCTTAAGGTACGGGACACCTGAACTCGTTCGAGAAAAGGAATAACAAAAGAAGACCTCGGTAAGCCCTAACCTTGTGCCGTACAATTGATTTATCCTATGCACGCCGTTCACTATTTTCCATACGTTGGGCGAACATTGTGCAGGCACAATACCAAAATAGCTAAAGAAGTGCAGAAACAGATCATTAGGGGGAAAGGTAAGACCCCCCTGGGAGGGCAACAGGACGTGAATCCAATGTGCATCCTCTATATCCCTAACGTTCCTAGGCGGCGAGGCACAACACTTAATCTCTACCCACTCAGGAATACTGTAGAATTTTCTAAACTCAGTTACTGACCTATTTCCAATCTTCGCCATTGGAAAAATACAAGAAAAACTATAAACTCGAGAAAAGGGCACGAGAGACTTACAAGACAGAAGATCAGGTCAAATGGCGAAGAAGCGACGAGAGTGAAGACCGAAAACAGAAGGTACAAAGCTTAAGAGTTCTCAGAAGATAGAAGATTACTGGAAAAGCTGAAGCGACGAAGAGAAAATGTGTCTTATTCCAACAAGCCTTCAAGTCTAATCATAACGCACGGATAGCGAAGCGAGTGCCGCCAAATCAACTTCACAGTTTTCAAAGAAATCGATCATCATAGCTGATTATTTAAATTCATTGGACCTGTAAAAATGGCCCAACAAATTTAGGGGCAATTCTGGGTACCCTGAATTTAGCATCATAAGGCCTGGACGAGTAGCCTCTCCTTAGCGGTCCAAAGCCCAGGCCCATCACCTCTTGTACTCATCCGATTACCCCACGATCCCATGAAGAGAAGTTGTAAGGGAGCGCGATCCCATGTAGGGGAGATGGCTAATAAGGAGGAACCCATCACCCCCACTACTCCAACATATACATGTATAAATTAAACCCTAAGTCCGGGACAAAGGACAAGTTGTATTCTCTGTACTTATTCTTCAGAATATAGAGAAATAACACTGACTGAACCACCGTGGACGTAGGCACATCTTTACTGAACCATGTATACCCGTTGTTGTGTGATTGGCCTTTTATTTATCTTTTCTTGGTGGTTACCTCTTTCATATTTATTTGTGTTGCATAATAATTGTCACCACAACGACAAATTTAGGGAGTCAAGGTCGATTCTATAGACCTAAGCCAATTTTGTGGACCTAAAGAGTTAAGACAACCAACTCAGGGGTCTAGCTTGATTCAACAAACCTAAAAAGTTAAAACAAATGATTTAGGGGGTCAAGGTCGATTCTGTAGATCTCGATCAATTCTTCGGACCTAAAGAGTTAAGACGATCAATTTAGGGGGTTGAGGTCGATTCTACTGACCTAAGGATTTTAAAATGACCAATTCAAAGTGTGAAGGTTAATTCTACAGACATAGGTCAATTTTTTGGGCATAAAGAGTTGTATACGGGGAGTGTTTTCTAATTTTGGATCCACTTAGGAGGGTGTTGGTTATAACAAGTGTATACACATTTAAATTTTGGTTGTTTTGGGGAGTATGTTGGTGATGAGAGTTTTGTGAGTGTTGATGCTTATGCTTATGATCCTTCTAGGGAATAATGACAACTTTTAAAAGGTTTGGTGATCCTTGATGTATTTTTCTCGGAGTAGTGATGTTCTTAATCTTGGTAAATTTTTGTGAATTTTGGGCTTTTTTTTATTTTTATTGAATTTTCGTAATGAAATTTTGACGTAGCTGCTAATAGATATGCTAGGGAGGTGCCTATCGGCATAGGGGACGGACTCTTGGCTTCTTGGGGGAGGGAAAACTTCGCTGCCTATTTCCATATTTTTTTTGTCTTAGTACTTTATTTGCACTTGGGAGAATACTAACTCTTGTTGGGGAAATATGTAACATTATATCCCTTGCGTTTATCTTCTATGGCCGAGAGGGTTATGGGAATACATGCCCAGGATCGAAGGCTATTGGCGCATGATCTGAGGTACGTCTCACACCTGGGGGCTTGACTTTGATCATGTTGTATGATTAATTTAGTGGCATTTCTTTGTACCTAAAAAGAGACTCAAAAAGGAAAAACATATGCATCTTTTGCTTAATTACCTTGACTTAGTGGCTTACTCTATATGCGGTGCACTTTATAGAGTGGGATTAAATAAAAAAATTTCGTAGATTTGATAAAACGAGGATTAATGATTTATCAAGCTTTACTAAAATCTAGGTGTCATGAAAGGACAAATTTCCAATCAATTCAATTTTTAGTATTGACTTAATTCCAAAAAAACTAATTGAGTCATATGATAGTACTTTGTCATATTCGTTCAAGCCCATGATGTTTGAGTTGAAGATGTAGCGGCCAAGAGTTTCAAGATTACATCATTGTCGATTTATTTGCCAAAGTTTTTCACCATCAACATTTCATTATTTCCAAGGTCTCTAAAGGTATGAATGCATCTAATATATAGAGAGACATGGTTAATATTTTATGGGTATCTTTCTATAAATGTTTTGCCTTAAAGAATTTTTATTTTTTCATAAAATCATTTTCAATCTTTCCATAAAAGTTTTGGTCTTTAAAATCAATTTTAGATTTTCTGGAATGTCGTTCGAACAAATATCGGCTACCTTTTGTTATCTTGTTATATAGTTCGTTAGAACGCCATTGTTTGAATGAGATATCTAATGATACATCTAATGAGATTTAACATTTTAACTCTGTTTTCTCGTTAGTTGCTCGTTCGAACGAAGTCGTTCGAATGACATTCAAAGGTCGTTTGAATGACTTGGCAGTTTTCTGATAGTTTCGCCAGTTTTAAATTTTATTCTTCCCACTACTTCCACTTTATCCATACCTCTTTTAAAGTGATAAGGAATGAATTTTTAAAAAATACTTTTGAGACTTTATCTACCACTTTGAGAGCAAAAAACTTTTCACCCAAAGATCTAAAATTTGTGTTGATTTTTCATGGTTTAAATTCTACCAAAACACAATGTTTACTCCTATATGTATAGTTTGATACAAATTCTAAATGTATATTTTCTTTTAGATCACCATTGTTGGCACTGAATATTTTTCTCATCCCAAAAAGAGAAGTTTCCTACGGAGGAGTTCGCTCGTTTGAAGATTCGTGGTGTGCATACATTGGAAATGCCTTCGTATGTTTTGACGGTAGCTGACCCCATCGGTGGATTTTTAGACTGCGGTGGATTTTGGAGTTATCTACTAGGCATAGGTTGAAGAACGAAGGATCATGAAGGCTTGCAGGGAGTTAAGTCATTGTTGTAAGTTCTTCTCTCGTATCTTTGTAAAAATACCTACTTAGTTGGGAATTTCAGGCATTGGTGAACAGTAAAAGGTACAGCTTTGAACTTCTTCAGTCCCACTCTTCCCATGATCATGTTATAGGCAGAATGAACATTTTTATCCATTACAAAGAATCTCACTTTCTTTATCCTTCTTGCTGGTCATGTTCCGATCAACATATCTAGCTTAATTGTTCCTAATGGAAATACTTTCTCGCCAGAGAATCCAATAAGTGGCCAGTGGTACGACTCCAATTGGCTGAGTTTCAAACCCAAACTATCAAAATAGGGATAGAACATGATGTATGCTAAACTTCCGTTATCCACTAATGTGATTGCTACCAGTACTTCTTTAATCCCAACTCTGATCACTAAAGGATCATCATGAGGATACAACACTCCAGATAAATCATTCTTAGAAAAGCCAATTACGAGCTTGTCTTTATTAAATTTCCTTGGTCGGTCCTCCTCGGTGAGGTTGATTCGTTGGATGTAGGAACAAGCTTGAGCCTAATCGAGGTAACCTTTCCTTTCAGTTGTATGATCTCCTCCTCCTGCATCTCCACCTGTAATTATATGGCAATCAAAGGATCCAAAACTGAGTGTGAATACTTCGCGTTCAGGTTGTCTAGTCTTCTTGGGGAGATCAGGATCATCTTCTGGATCATCGTCATGGTTCCTCTTCTTATCTTCTCTAGGCTTAATAGGTGATTTAGATCTCTGTCGACCTCTACTTCCAGTTCTTCCACCAGCCCGTCGATCAACAAATCTATCCAATTTTCCTCTTCGAATGAGTGTTTCTATCTCATTCTGGAGAGCAATACACCGGTTGGTCATATGACCATGATCTTTGTGAAACTTGTAATACATGGATTTATCCCTCTTATCAGTAGGTGACCTTAACTTTTTAGACCAACTCAAATCATTATTGTGCTTGATTTCCTCCAACACAAGATGTATATCCACCGTTAAGGGAGTGTAATTAGTGAATTTTCTAAGTCGATGTAGGATTTCTTTTACTTTCGAATTCCTGCACTCATTATGATTCTTGTGCTCCTTCTTATCTGACTTTCCTTCTATCTTTTCGTTCGCCTTTTCATCTAAATTCTTTTTAGCGGCCATAGTTTCCTCGGCGTTCATATTCTTCGATGTTTTGCCCATCAATTCTATCATCCTCTTCAGGGGGATCTTTTGCCAAAGTATAATCTAGTTATCGGGGAGCAAACTACTCATTAGGGCAATGATTACAGTCTTCTCTTCATAATCAATAACTTTCAGTTTTTCATTGTTGAAATGAGTGATGTAATCCCTGGTACTTTCTCCTACCTATTGTCTCAAACTAATAAAATGAGCTACTCGCTTCACTGGTTTTTCTCCAAAACAAAAATTACCAATGAATATCTCGGTGAGTTATTAGAAGCAAGAAATTTGCCCCCGAGGAAGACTATTATTCCAGATTTGAGCAGATCCAGTTATTATTTCTGAAAATGCACTGTACCTCATCTCATCAGGAACAACATATATATCAGTCGCTGCCTGGTATTGTTCTATATGAAGAACTGGATCAGTCTTCCCATCATACTTGGGAGTGACCAATGGAGCTTTAAACTTGGTCGGTGTAGGGAAATCTACGATGGTTTGCACGAAAGGGGATTCCTTAATAAAATTTCTCTGGAGCAGATTCTTGGCCTTGGCCATTTCTTCCAACCTGTCTTCCAAACACTTAATTAAACCTTTCCAAGAATCACTGCCAGCACCAGATCTATAGGTGGCGGCTTTTTTATGCCTACCAATTGATCATACTGAGCTTTCTTGTTGCGAATATTGTCTTTGACTGGACCTATCAATTCGTCGGGTGTTTAATTTAGATTGCGCCCAACCTTCCCTTAGATCGCTTGGTTGTCGAGTATTTCTTGATGCAACCCATAGGGCATTTACCTGGGGTCCCAAACTATCGAACGGAGAGGCCCTACTTAGCCTTTCTAAGGCAGTCAATCTTTTTGGGATGAGAGACTGTCCATCAGAGGAATTAATAATCGTAATAGAAGAAGTTTCTCTAGGAAGGAACGAAGGTTCCCTTGAAGTTCTAGAAAGGCTATGCCCAACACTCATTATTAGCGGTGGTGGCACATTTCTTTGATTAAATTGTGTACGGACTTCAGTTTGCAGAGTTTGGGCCAACTGTCGTATAGTATCCTGCATAGCCTCTTGACCCTTGGCCAAGCTAGCCAAAATATTTATATTCTAGTTACTTCACGTATTAAAAAATATTATTGGATTTTTTCTTGAGCCTTCCATTGAATGGCTCATCAACTTGGATAATGAGGTCTTATTTATGGTATGCGGTATACCATCTATCTTCACCTGTTAACAGTTCCATGATTTCTATTGTCTCCATAGCTTGGGCAATCTAAAGTTTGGGCATATTAACAATTAGGTCTTTAGTCTGGTATTCGATCAGGATCTCAACGTCTTCAAATGAATAATTGGAAAATCTAATGAGTCTAAATCATTCCACTCTCACTCCTCTATAGGAACATGAAACAATCTGGTAGATCCTAACAAACAATAGAAGAAAGTCTTCTACCTTCTTGATATACTCATGGATAAGTTTTCCAAGAGAAATAGAGTCTTCTATAGTCTTTATCTGGACGAGTCCAATGAACTTGTGGTCTGCTAAGGTTATTTGAGCCATGTTTTCTTTTCCAAAATGATAATTTTTTTGAACATCTTTGAAGAAACCTCTAAAAATTAAGGCATCTCCATTAATCTCGGATAATAACATATTAAAATGTTCAATAATGTTATTAGCTTCTTTCTGACTATCTTCTGAAATTTGAAGATTATTATGACCGAAAGGTATAATAATTTTAGACTTAAAGGTCTTTTTTTATAACAAAAATTATTTGTACTTCTAGTTTTGGAGGATTCCCCAAGAGTCTGAGCATAAGTCCGAGTCTGAGGTCTAGGAATGGCAGTACCACTAAGTTGGGTAACTGCAAGTCTTTGAGTTCTCATGAATCTGGCAATAGCTACCAAATTCTTTTTGAATTCTATCCACAATCTATTCTTTACGTTCCACCATATAGTGTCTATAAGGGCATTTTCATCTTCTGAAAATTTTTGTCTAAATTTGATCAAGTGTGGGTATCTTTGATTAGGTCTATATTGGGAGAAATACATCTTTCCAATGAATCTATTTTGAGAAACAATCTCATGTCTATATTTTCCAGGATGAACTAAGATATCATCAAAGTTCTCTAGGATAGGTCTTTCTTGAGAATTTTGAATATGAGTTTGTCTTTGCATTACACCAGCATTTGGTCTTACGCGTTTAATATAGTCTGCAACGTCTTCTTTGTTCAGTCTATTTGTTCTAGAGTAACTCATGATGTCTAAGTCTTCTATTTGCAACACAAAACACGAGATACTTTTAGTGTTAGCAAACATAGGTTCTCTAGATATGATGTCCGGAATGGTATTTTTGCTTCCCTTAATATGTATAATAGAGAAGTCATAACCATTAAGGAATTGTTTCCATCTAATAAGTCTATTAGTCCTTGATTTGGATAAGTCTAAGTCTCTTAATTTTATTGCACAAGAAGAGTCAGTATAAATAGTAAAATGTTTAGGTCTAAAAAAACGCATTTATTTTTCCATTACCCTTACTATAGCTAAAACTTCTTTTTCATGGACAGTGTATCTTGTTTCTGGATCAGTAAAGGTTCCAGAACTATATCTACAAAGTTTTTTCTTTTTATTTTGATGATCAATGGCAAAGTAACTGCTCCCCATTATTTATCAGATGCGTTTGTTTCTACTATAAATTATTTTTCAGCATTAGGCAGTTCAAATAAAGGAATATTCTTGACTGCTTCTTTGATTAGTCTTATGACTTCAAAATCATCTTTAGTCCAATTAAAATGATTGGTTTTGTCTGTTCCTTTTAATTTGGAAGTTATACTTTGTCTTTTTGAAGCAAGACCTTTAATAAAATCTGCAGCACAATTTAGTAATCCTAAAAATCATTGTAATTATTTTCTTTATTTGAGTTGGTATGGAAACTCAAGAATCTTTTTGGTTATGTGTTCTGCTAAAGATATTTTTCCTTTATTAATATCCATTCCCACAAAATCTATCTCAATCCGAAATAATTGCATTTTCTTTTTAGAAATAACAATACCATGTTTATTTAATTCTAAAATAATTTTTAAGATGATCTACATGTTCTATCTCAGTCTTGCTTGCTATAAGAATATCATCTATGTATATTAGGTAGAATTCTGAATATGGTCTAAAAATATTATCCATACGTCTTTGGAATACTTGAGGGGCATTCAAATATCCAAATGACATTACTAAACATTCATATTTTTCTTGGGGCACACTAAAAGCCGTCCAAGTAATACTGTCTGGGTGCATCTTAATTTGCCAGAAGCCTGATTTGCAATCAAACTTGCTGAATCAAATCAAAGTAATTAGATTATTCTTATCTGGTATCTTATAAGAATCAAATTCACAATTCTTATTTATTTGTTTATAATCTATAACCATACGTCTTTTTTCTCTTTTTCATTCAGATTCATTTTGAACGTAGAAGGCAAGGCTATTATATCTACTTTTACTTTCTCTGATAATACCTAGCTTAAGCATTTCATCTATGTCTTTTTTTAAATTCTTCTATGTCTTCTTGTAAATATCCTTTCTTATAGGTTCCACTATTAATAGTGGCATCTGGGTTAATAAGGATAATTTCACAATAACTTTGGTCTTTATCCCACTTAGCAATGAGATTTTCTCCTAAAGTCGGCTCTTCTAATTGCCTAATCTTTTCCTTTTCTACTTCTATAACCATTTTCTTCTGTTTGGATATGATTTGAATCTTTAATAAGGTTTGTTGGGCTTGATAAAAAATGTCTTGTTTTATAAGTGCTATTTGCTTATAACACTTTTGGTCTGGACACTTACATTACTTTTGTAAGGGTTTGGTTATTTCTAGGGCTTCTTGTTGGTTTGTAGGTCTAGTTCCACCATCCTCAGCTGAAGAACTCTGATGTTTAATTGGTCTATAATTGGGTTTGACCTGCATAAGGTCGAAGGCAGTCTTGTGATCTATTAGAGGGGCTTTAATATTAAATTCTTCTATACCACTAATTAATATCTTATCATTATACTGAGTATAAGGATGATATTTACTAATAAAGTCTTGTCCTAAAATAATATTTCCTGTGAAATAGGACGAGGATCCATTATTTAAGACCGATGATTAACGATTTTTTTGGTCTGGTTTCCTAATTTAAAATAAATAGGAATAATCTGAAAATATAAGGTAAATGGTTCTCCATTAGTTACCTTACCATAGATCTCTTGATTACTGTATAGAAAATAATCTTTAGAGGTGGCACTAGCCTTGCAAATACTTTGAGAGCATCATGTATTTATAGAAGCTGAAAGTCTTTTAGGGTAATCTTTGCCTTGTATAAATAATTCTACAAAACAAGCATGTGGTTTAGTAGAAATTACTAAATTATTCTTTTCTAGAATACATATTCCTTTCTGAGGTTTATCTAAAAAATCTAGTGATGTTAAATCTTATGTATTACTATCAGAGAAGTATTCTCCTACATCATAGGAAATTCCTTTTCCTTTTAAGTCTTCATTTTCTTGTAATCTTTTGGCTATATTTCTATCAATGTCTTGATAATATGTTTTAATATCTAGGTCTATTTGAGCATCAAACTGGCTATTATAAATTCCTCTAAATCTAGTTCTCCAATAATTTTCATGGTAGTGTAATTGACAAATAATACAAACCATAAATAATTCTATTTGTATAGTCTCAAATCATTCTACACATCTAAAGTCTTTCTTACTACATTTCATTTCAAATGTGTAATAATGTTTTTCATCAAAGTAACATCTAGGTATATATGTTAGTAATTCAGGCTTACTAACTGTACATCTTTTCTTTAAGAAGGGACTTAATATACACTTATACCAAACTTCTTCAAATTCTATATAATCTTCTTCTTGATCCGCTTGGTCAATTTGTATCATATACAGGTCTAGAGTATCCTGAGAGTCTTCATACTCATCAATATCACTATTATAGTCTTCTGAATCACTATTTGTATATGCACTATAGATATTAATATTATCATCATTTTCTATGTCTGATATTTATATAGCATATAGAATATATAATTCTTCTTGATCTGCAAAGTCTATTATTGTATTAATAATCTTAATACTTTCTTTATCTTTCTTGTTAGGACACTCTTTAGTAAAGTGTCCTTCTTTGCCACAAGTCCAACATTCTTTGGTGGCAATATTAGATTGAGCTACTTCTTTTTCATTTCTATAATTAGGAACCTTCTTATACTTACTGGTGTTCTTTTTAAAATACCGTCTTTGGTTAAATCTATTTTTTTTTAGATTTAGAGTTCTTTTCTCTAAAGGTAGTAGATGGTCTAAATCTATATATTTTTGGAAAACCTAAAGTTCTAGCCTTAAACTTTCTTTGCTTTCATTCTAATTTCTTTTTGAATTTCTTATATTCATTACCACATCGTCGTTGGATTTGAGCAATGTCTCTTTCGTCTTTAATTGGAGGAATCTGTTTGAAAGTTTATTTAATTAACTTTCCTTGAGTTATATCTCGTCTTTTAGATATGATGTAGTCTTTAGCAAAATTGATTCTTTCACTAAGGAAGTTATTCTTAACTGTAGCTTTTCCTAGCCAATTCCTATATTCATTAAGTAGGGTTTGTCCTGTGACTGGCATCTTTCTAAAATAGTCATCTTTTAAGGTCTCTCGAAATTCTTTAATTTGGTAATATAGTTGTTCATATTGATTGCTATATTCATTGATCTTATCTAGTTTGCAAATGCTAAGGAGATTTAACTTAGTTTTTGCTAAGTCTTGTTCATTGATATGAGCTAAATGTCCAGCTCCAATAATTTCTGAAGTGAATAGTTGAATATATTCATCAATTGATCTTTCTTCTAGTTTTTTTTTTCATTTTCTTAATCTTAGATAGGGAATCTTCATCTGTAGCTTCTCTTAAACTATCTAAATAATCTTTCGTAATACCCCTAATGGATTGCTCACCGTATTATTTTCATGAACTTGCATCCCATTGTTCATTAGATGCAAAACACATGTTCATCTGATTACGCCATTCATCTAAGGCTTTCTACCTATCTTGGATATCGTCTAGATTAAGATATATCCCAACTAGGTTTATGGCTTGACTTTTCACAGTCTTAACAGGAGAAAAATCTTGTCACTAGTTGGAAAGTCTTTTATATAATCAGGTTTGGTCTTTACTAGAGTGCTTGAGTATATAGGAATATTTATTTCTATTGGTTTACTAAAAAGTCTAGGAGCATCATCTAGCCTACTACTACTTCCTATCTCTTATTTATTAGGACCTACTTGTTTAGCTGACATTAATCTTTCTTCTCCTTATTCTATTAGTCTTAGGTTTCTAAGAAGTTCTTTAGTATTCTTAGATTCTTTTAATTTTAATATATGGTCATGGGCTATCATGTTGAATCTATCTCTTTCTTGGATCCTAACAGAATGACTTATATTAATATGTTCTTTAAATATCTTCATGTCCGATTTTGAGGGATTATGTCCAAAGTTTTGGATTCTAGCTTTTTATCTAACTAAGTCATTTTGTTCGAATGATCTTCTAGGTCTAATTACTGGAGGGTGTCTTAGTAAACTAGAACTAACTTTACTACTACATTCTCCTTCCGAAGGATCATTGATTATGGCCGCTCCCATATTTCTAAATCTATGTTCTTCAGTTTGGATATCTTTATCTATAATCTTAGGAGGGCCAAACTGGAAAGTAACATTTCCAGTGACATCGTCTTGATTAATAAATAAAGGTTTATTTTGTATAGTCTCAGTTTGTTGAAATTTTGGCAATTGTCAAAGGGTCTTAGCTTTTTCTTTCATAGGTCCAGTATTCCTAATACTATAAGTATGATTGTAGTCTGAATTATTGGTTCTAACTAATATTTCTTCATTAAGTCTACCACTAGGAATTCCCGATTGCATTCCATCAAAGGGGAATTGGAAGAATTTCACATAGCTTTGAAGTTCTATATTTATATTAGCATCTGGGATAATATAGTCTTCATAGCCAGCAGCATATAAGATTAACTTAAAATGTTTGGTTGTGTCTACACTTACTGTAAATATCGAAATAACATTAAAGTATCCTATATTGTCTGACATTTCTAATTGGGCTATCCCAATAAGGCTTTTCTCAAAATCTTTCCATCTTTTATCTATTAAACAACATAATATGTTGATACTATTTTGAGGTCTATGTAATCCTTGGATTCTTTCTTGAAAGAGTCCAAAGGTTAGGAACTAGAACTTCCTATCAATTCCTCTTGATCTAAGCCATTCCGAGTAAAAAAAATTGAAGTTCGGTGTAAGACTTATCTAACACATGATTTCTACAATGATAAGTCATGTTATAATTAGGAGTTTTGGGAGTGGCTCCTTCTTTAAACAAGTATGTGTATCTAACTACTAGAAGTTGTACATTATTTATGTAATCTTCAACAATTTTCCAGTCAACTTCTCCCCATTCGTTCCATTGGACAGGATTGGTGAAATTTTTCTCTTTCCACCATGTTCTAACATTAGAGGATGAATCTTTAAGTCTTTGGAGCATAAAATTACTATGTCCAATATTTGGGATATGGTTAACTATATTAATAGTCTTATCTAACCCATCATTTATGATTCTTCTAGTTATAGTCTTTACTTCCTTAGTTTCTATATAAGGAGATTCTCTAAATTTACAAGCGGTTACATGTTTTTTTTCAAGCCTTTTTTTAATTCATTCTAAAGAGTTTGAATAATCTTTTTGTCTTTTTATCTGGCTAAGGATTTCTTCTTTAAAGGTCTTATCCTCATTTCTTGCATTATTGTTAATATCTTCATTATGCTTAGCAAGTGTATTAACAAGAGAATTAGCAATCTTATTAATATTGTCTTTTACCCCGTCATATTTTTCTTATCGTTGCACATATTTTTGGGCCATTCTAGCTTCTATAGTTTCCATAGTTTTTTCTATTTTATCTTATAATAAAATCTATCATCATTTATCTTTTCAATAATTATTTGGTAAAAATCTGCTAAGGTCTGAATGGAGAGGTCTTGTTCTTTGGTGAGTTTAATTAACTCATTTTCTTGATTTTTTGTCAAAGTTTTTATTTCTAAAATTTCTTTGTTAAGGACTTCTATGTGATTAGTCTTAATATTTATTTCTTGCAATACTTGTACTAGGTCTATTGGGATTTGGCTATCTATTTCTTGTATTCTTTTAGAAATATTTTTTATCTCTATTTTTAGGGTTTACGTGTCTTATATTAATTGTCTTAAAATAAGGAGTATACACTTATTTTGGTCTATTATGTTATTGATAGCACTGGCAGTAACTTGTTTACTATCTGCGTGTTTGGCTGGGATGTGTTCAGTGTGTGAACAACTGTTTATATGTGAGGTTAAGAAACCTTCTGAGTCTAAATCAGTTATAGGTATGGACTGATAATCTGGATTAGTTCCAAAAATATCTTTGTAAATGCGATGGATAAATTCCAAGGGCATTAAAGTCTTTTTACTATAAGTCGAAAAGGAGAGTCTTGGCCCTGATACCATAATTGGGATTGGGTCGGAATTTGACGGGATTCTAAAACTCTTAAAGGTCTGATACCAATTTTGGGTCTAAAATATAAATATGTTATAATTATAGTCTTGAAAATGGATTTTACTATAAGACAAGAGGGGACCACTAAGGAATATAACAAAATTGTCATTGGGACCACGAGGGGACCATTTTTGGGAAAAGGACAAAGTTCGCACCAAGTTTACACAATTTCGTCTGCACCAGAGATTATCCCTATATATATATATATGTATATATATATATATATATGTATATATATATATATATATATATATATATAGAGAGAGAGGCAGGCTCCTGTGCACACTAAGTTTGCACACTAAGTTTGCACATTACCTTTTAAAAGTAGGTAAACTTAGTGCTGGCGCACACCAATTTTTTTATGTGATATTTAAACATTTCAAGGAACCCATATAAAAAAAATCAACTCAACAAAACTTTTTTTGCTATTTTTAAAAAATCGGTCAAACTTTCGTAGTTTTTAAAGGGCTTAAAAACTGCGAAAGTTTGACCGATTTTTTAAAAATAGCAAAAAAAGTTTTTTTGAGCTGATTTTTTTATATGGATTCCTTGAAATGTTTAAATATCACACAAAAAAAATCAACTCAAAAATATTTTTTTTACTACTTTTAAAAGGTAATGTGCAAACTTAGTGTGCAAACTTAGTGTGCACAGGAACCTGCCTCTCTCTCTCTCTCTCTCTCTCTCTCTCTATATATATATATATATATATATATATATGTGTGTGTGTGTGTGTGTGTGTGTGTGTGTTCGAATGATTTTTTTCAAATATTAAAAAATATATTTTTGATTGATTTTTTTTATGGTTTTTAAATATTTCAGTAGGATAATAAAAAAATATCAGCTCAAAATAAATTGTTTTGCAATTTTAAAATAATCGATCAAATTTAATTATTTTTTACATTGTTAAACATGTTTTGTTAGTTATAAGGGTATAAATATTTTTTCCTTTCCCTTCTGGTGAGCTCAATAACAAGGTGGAAAGAAAGTCATTTTATTTTTCTTTCTTTTATGAAATAACTGACGAAGAGATTGAATAACGTCATTTCTCGATCTTTTTTTTTTACTTTTTCTTCTCTTCTTAGAAATCAAAATTAGTGAGGTACGATCCTAGTGAACAACTCTTGTTCGAGTAAGGTCTTGTCCATTATCTTCTGATGCACATAAAAATATTATGTACTCTAGGATTAAAATTAGAGGCATATATCAAATAATCCCTCGAACATTTTTTAATATACGTTTAATCCAAGCCTTTTTATTTTGCTCCAAAAAGTCATTAACCATGCCGCTGGCGCGGACCTTTAAAAACAAGATAATATTAGTTAAATGGGTGTTTGAGGGACTTTTTGGTATAAAATAAAAGTATTAAACTATATATGTATTAAAAAATGTTTGAAAGATTTTTTGGTATTTAACCCTTAAAATTAAGTCGATTATGGAATCCCACATTTCTGGCACAACCACCACCCCACTTGCTAAATTTCACTCCCTATTACCAATAGGGAGTGGAATTTCCTTGGGTTCGCACTACATGTACTATTCAATGCTTCAATATTTTCTCGATTTGGCAAATAGATGCGCTTGTTAAGACTCCACTTCTTATTTTTTACTTTAATTTATGTTGTTAACAGTGCGTAAAAAATGAATCTTTTTTTATGAGTAAAAAGAGAACGGAGGCCCTTAAAATTTTACGCAAAATTCAAACTCGGTGATGTGTCACATGGGTATTGTTGGTGTTTTTCTGTTTGTGAGTTCGCGCCAATAGCATTAACCAATACGTGATTGACACATCGCCAAATTTTTATTTTGTGTATAATTTGATGGTAGAATCAGTGAAAATGAAATACCAAGTTGCGTGTGGGATTTTTTTAGTAGATAACTATATATGGCCCCTCTTTAATGTTTTTTATACAAACAAACCCTTACAAAACAATTTACACATATAAACCCACTAACACACGTGGTTCCCTTACAAGTTTTTATTTAGGCAGAGCAGTAGGCTGTGATGTATTTTACATAGTAAATGGATGTATTAACCATAGAAACGTGGGAAATTTGTATCCTACAAACAACGGAAAATACGATCAACATATCAACAAACAAACAACAGTGGAATCGTCATGTGTAGGGGTGTCAGTTATTTCCGAACTTCCAAATTTTTCGTTTTCCGATCTGAATTTTTTCAATTTTGGCACCATTTTAATTTTCCAATTTTCGAATTTTTCAATTCCGAATTTTTCGAAAAAAATTGGAATGGAATTGGAAATCCTATATGAATTCTGAATTTTTCAATATCACTCCGATCCGATCCATCCAAAATATTTTTCGAAATAATAATATTTTTGTTTATTTTAATACATTTTTACCACCCTTATTTATATATAAATTTATTATTTATTAGTTTAATCTTAACCCTCCATTTGAAACCATCTCAACTATTGATATATACCCACATATATTAACCTTCTACATCACACTAATCCTAAATTGAAAGACAACATCTGAAATTATATTCAATTGTTATGCGAATTTAAATTCCAAGGATGATTTATATTAAGTTTACCTCATCTTCCTTTTGTTCATTTTTTATATCTGAAATACTAATGCAGAGACTCTGTTTCAACTGTTAACCTTTCTTGCATTTCCTTTTTTTTAAGTAGGTAAACAATGTTTTTTTCTCATTCACATATCTTTGTGGTTTCTTAGTATCGTACTCAAGCCGTGACTTATCTTTTTTCAAAATGGTATGAGATGCACAACTCTGTATTTTATTGCATTTCCAAAATGGTATGAGATGCATAAACTTGTCATTCACATATCTTCGTAGTTTATTGCATAGGTGATGTAAAGTGGAGTGTTTGATTTTTATTTTTACTTTAAAAATATCCTTTTAAAAAATGACATTTCCGATATATTCCGAAAATATTATAATTGATAATTCCGATTATTCTGATATTTTTACGAATAATAAGATATTCAAAATTTTTGAATATTCCGAATCATCCGAATAGGAAAAAAAATGATATTCTGATTTTTATTCTTTTCGAATTGGAAAGGATTTTAAAATTTTGAAAATTTTGGAATTTTTTCCGAAGACCCCTATTCTGATCCGATCCATTCGAAACAAACCCCTAGTCATGTGCAACAACAACCCATTTGAAAAATTCAATCTATTATTAACAATTTGAATCGCCGACATCAACGACAGCCCGTTATAAATCAAAATTCAAATTTTGACTTTTGCATCGAAGCTTATTTACAAGTCACAAAACAAATGGGTGTTTGATTTCAAATTTTGGACCATAAATTTACTTGTTCTCATCATGAATGATACAATTGTTGGAAGATTCAAGTACAAATCTGTAATACCCCGTAATTTTAATGACTTTTAATATGTGTTATATTTTAAATTAATGGATAAATTGGATTTTATTATAAATTAATTCATTGGGTTTAAATCCGAATTTTTGGATATTAAAATGAAGGTGATGTTATTGATATTGATGTGAGTTATTAATTCAGTAATTTGAATTTTTAGTCGGGACACGGTATGGGACGTGTCGGGACAAATTTGTTAGATTAAATAGGAAACTTATTTTTACATCAACCTTATAGTCATTTCGAGTGCGTCGTTGCATCCGGAAGGATTGAAATAGTCAGAAAAGTCAATTTGGACGTTGGTTTTGGGTCTCGGGTCATTTGGAAATGAAAAGACACCCAAAAAGGGCATTATGGTCATTTTTACAGGGGGATGAATTGTGATTTCGGATTTTGTCTTGTTATAAAGATTTGGAGATTAGTTGTACGTAGGTTCGTTTTCTCTTCTACACAAAAATTGAGAGGTCACCTTTTGACAGAGAGTGAAAGTGTGCTTGGGGAGGAAAAGATTGCTTGGAAAGAAGGAGAAACTCTTGGGCAAACCAAGGAGGACTAACCACCTTCTACCACCAGCACCACCAGTGGAAAGTCACCGGAGATAAGGAGGATAGACCTACGAAATCATCACCAAAGATTCAAACCTTCATTACCAAGGCAAGTGAATATGTTGTTCTATTTGGAGGTTTATAATATACATGCTAGATAGGATTGAGAATTTGAAATGAGGACTAAATGGAATAACATCCTTTTTGTATAAAAGATATAACCCAAGAAATTGGCTTCAATCGATAGGTATATTCTGAGTTTACATGTTTTTATGGAAAATAGAAAGTTATGAAATTTCTGGGAATAAAGGGATTGGATCTCAACCAATTGATGATTTTTAGGTTGTTTGATTGTTAGTAGTTGATCATATACCTTATTATATCATTCTAGATGAATTAAAGGAAGATTGGGATTGGTTTAAATGAGCTTTGATGATTTTAAAGTATTAAACTCGTTGGAACAAAATGCAGAATCTGGGTTGTGAACTGGTTGATCGATCGATCGATCCAAGAATGTCGATCGATCGACTGATCAATTGATCGACCAGAAATAGTCGATCGATCGACGACCACTGGAAACTGAAATATTTCTCTTTATTGTTTGATTAAATCCCATATTGTTAGAAATCGTTATTCATGATTATTTGATTATGATGGAACTTAGGATATAACATTAGGTTATTCTTGAGGTTCGAGAAATGTATGTTTGAATGGGATTTAATTGGGAAAAGATTATGGGGGAAATGAATTATATAAAATTATGTTCGAAATAAGCTTTTGATACATTTTGGAAAATAACGAAATTATAGAATACTTGGGTCAAGCCTGGAAAATTATAGATAATTGAAGATAAAATGTATTGTGAGAGATATCTTCATTATTAGGTTGGATAAATTCAGTTGGAATAGTTTTGATAGAAAGACTTGGGTTAATGTGGGAAACTTATATTAGAGTGAGATGTTTATTTTGTGAGTGTCAACTACATAATATTTATATGAGGTTACGTACTAGTGTAATGATAAATACAACTAGTACGTGGGGATAGGATACATAGTATTATATAAGTAGATGTTAATGCATATTTGTATGGTTGATAATTTATGTGTAAAATCGTACCCGCGCTACTTGCTATCACAGAGGTTTCTGCGCTGAACCAGTCTTATCTCGATTGGACCTTTAAGGGGTAAATTGACTCGTACCCTAGAATGTAGGATTCCTTGGTACAGGCTATATGTATGATAGTCAGACAGTCCTAAGAGACGTGAGGGTATGTGCTGACCTCTTAGTGACTTCAAACTATGCTTCACCTCCATTTGTATGTGTTATGTATTAATACAGTTCGAGAGTGATTCCGAACTAGTATTTCCCTTAGTACGAGTGATACGGGGACTTGATAGCAGAGTATGCCAGCACCATAGATTTTATCTGAGGTGCCGATTAAAATATATATTGTATATGTGATTTATATATATACTTGTACCTGGGATTCTTCTATTGTATGGATATGTGGATAAATATTGATTAATGGTTTCTAATCATAGTAAGTTCTTGGAATTTCATAGTATTATTGAGTTATGCATATTGACTTATATTTTTAAGAAGATGTTATCTTAATTAAATAATGGACATACGGTCTCGCGAATCAGAATTGATGAGAGGAGAATTGGGTTAGAATTCATGAGCCGTTTTAGAAGTACATTATATGTGCACTATAGTGAGAGGTAAGAATCTCAAGAGAGAGTCTGATAACCTAACATGAATATTATAAGTGATAATATTTCAATATTTCACTTGCTATTTTCAAAACTATTTTCACATCGGGCTCTGACCCGTTTCCTTCCATATTCTCTTTTTTATTGTACCTTTTATATCAGGTGTCTTGCACCAGGGACGCTAACCTTAGAGGATTATGACGGGCTATGGAAATATTGCTTAGATGCCTAACTTCATTTGATTCTCATTATGTAGTGTTCTTTTATTTAGGGAATGTCGCCCCGAGGAATTCAATTATCTCCTTTCTATCTGAGTTAAAATATTCTAGTATTCGTGTCATTTTAATACATTTATTGTTGGGTTTGCTGTATTGAGAAATTATTTTGTAATGTTTATTCCAATTGCATTTAAATTCGTTTGAGTTATCTGTTCAGTTATTATTTTGGTAGAATAAAATGTGTAGTGTTATTCGTAAAAAAAATGAATTTTGTTGAATTAAAATTTGGAAAGTTTTTATCACCGGCTTAATTGGGTATTGGGTGGTTTGTAAATGTTGTCGACAGTGATGCTAAGAATGAGCCAATGGTATATTCTGTTTTAATTTGGTATGGGACTAGCCACCAGGTATTTAATTAGGTGGGGTGTTACAGGTGGTATCAGATCCAGGTTATAATGTTCTGTAGGGTCTGTGTGGCTTAGTGTGTTTTCAGCTTAGCGTTCTTTGATGTAGAGCCCTATCTGTAAGATTATTTATTTTCTTGTTACACCTATATTCTTTGGCTATTCTGTTATACCAAATACTGATAGTATACTCTCGTTGCAGATGCCTCCTCGACGTGCAACTCAACTCGCCCCATCTCAGGGTACTATGACTGCGGCCGGAGTTGCTGCAATTATCACTTAGGTAGTCAACGCAGTTGTAGCTGATGTTCAACAGGCTCCAACACAGGCACCAGTTGTGCCACCCGCGCAAGGGAAAGTGTTTTCGACTACATTGGAACGAGTGAGGGATGCCTTTCAGAAGGAACACCCACCTGAGTTTTAGGGAGGATCAGATGTCGTGACTATTAGCCAATGGAAGAGAGATATCTAAAGGCACTTGAGAATGATTGAATGTATTGAGGTTCAACGTCAAATACTAGACACATTCAAGCTAGTAGGGGCATCTTTGCAGTGGTGGGAGGCTACGACCACTATAGAGGAGGGAGACATAGTGACTATCCAAGATTTTTTTATACGGTTTGGTAGGAAATACTTCCCTTCCGCTATCCAGACAGAGATGAGACAAAAATTACTTGATTTGAAATAGGGAGAGAAAATAGTGGTGGAATACTAGAAAGAATTTACGAAACTAACTAATTTGGTACCAGCAGAGGTACCCACTGAGGAGAGGAGAATTCAAATGTTCACTGATGGGTTGAACTATAAGAATCGCCAGCATTTACTGGGAAATCTTTCACTACGAACTTATGTAGATGTTCTAAATGCTGCAATGCTTCAGTGCCTAGATAACCGCTTACATGCTCAGGGTGTCAAGCGAGGGTTTGGGTCAAGCCTGCAAGGCAAGACTAATGGGGGCAGTTCTAGTGGGACTCAGCCATGACAGAGTCATCAGTGTCAGAGTGATCAGGGTTCCCAAATAGGGGATTTTGCTAAGTGTTTACGATCTGGGGATTCTCGATTTGAATATAGAGGTAATGGTCAAGGACAACAGGGCCAGATGCGGGCTCATCATGGCCAAGGTAAAGGAGGTAATGGCCAGCAGGGTCGAGGTTAACAGGGACAAAATGGCGAAAGTTTACTGGAAAATGTTTCGTGTGCGGTAAGTATGTCCACAAACAACAAGATTGTCCTGATAAATACAAACTCCCTCAGCAACAAAATGCTCGACAGGAGCCATAGATACCAGTGTTTCACCAACTGCTCTTCCAGCTCCAGCTCAAGTGCTAGCATTACCTCCCATTCCAATATCAACCGTGCAACAGGGTCAGTATGGGCGTGTATTTAACGTCCATCAGGCAGTGATTCAACAACCACCACCCGTGAATGAGGGTATGTTTTCTATCTAAGGAGTTATGAGGCACATACTGAATTTCTTTGTAGCAATTAATATTGTATGGGAAAAGGGTTACTAAACTTAGCCTATAGCACTGCTATTTATGTAGACTCGCCGAGGGGTTGTGTTACACTTATACTTTTACATGTCATCGCGTGGGTTTGATTTTATCACGAAATTACCTCCTTTAGGCATTCTGAACAGGATGTGACTATCGTCGTAGATTGACTTCTGGTATATGAGGTAGATGAGTAGACTTTTATTTAAAATGGATAAAACCCGTAGAGAAGTTATATACTATTGACTAAGGACCTGAGGAGTTTCGATGACCGACTACTTTAGGTAGTAGTGTATCAGGGGGGAGAGTTCCTTGTTTAGATTTCGCTTGTGAGACACCCCACGCATGAAACTAACAAACGTTGGGAGTCGAAGTAAGTTATGTATTTAGGATATGAGTTTATAACCTTTGCGATAAATCATAGTATTATGCGGGTAACCATATCCATTTTACTTAATGATTATGGATCACTTTTTACCAAACTTTGTCACGAGGATGGTATAGGGAAGATTGGGTAAAGTTTAAATTCGATTCAATGGAAACTATATGGTGAGGTTTGGCGTATAACATCAATAAGGATTTTTGATAATGTACTCTATGGGCGGTACGACATAGATTACTTGCGATGTGATATTTATACTAAGAGTTGACCTTACTAGTATGATTTATCTTTCCAAATTTTGGGACGAAATTCTGTTATAAGGGGGGAAGTATGTAATACCCCGTAATTTTAATGACTTTTAATATGTGATATATTTTAAATTAATGGATTAATTGGATTTTATTATAAATTAATTCATTGGGTTTAAATTCGAATTTTTGGATATTAAAATAAAGGTGATGTTATTGATATTGTTGTGAGTTATTAATTCAGTAATTTAAATTTTTAGTCGGGACACGGTATGGGACGTGTCGGGACAAATTTGTTAGATTAAATAGGAAACTTATTTTTACATCAACCTTATAGTCATTTCGAGTGCTTCGTTACATCCAGAAGGGTTGAAATAGTCAGAAAAGCCTATTTGGACGTTGGTTTTGGGTCTCGAGTCATTTGGAAATGAAAAGACACCTAAAAAGGGCATTATGGTCATTTTTACAGGGGGTGAATAGTGATTTTGGATTTTATCTTATTATAAAGATTTGGAGATTAGTTGTACGTAGGTTCATTTTCTCTTCTACACAAAAATTGAGAGGTGACCTTTTGAGAGAGAGTGAAAGGGAGCTTGGGGAGAAGAGAAGATTGCTTGGAAAGAAGGAGAAACTCTTGGGAAAACCAAGGAGGACTAACCACCTTCTACCACCAGCTCCACCACCGAAAAGTCACCGGAGATAAGGAAGATAGACCTACGAAATCATCACCAAAGATTCAAACCTTCATTACCAAGGCAAGTGAATATGTTGTTCTATTTGGAGGTTTATAATATACATGCTAGATAGGATTGAGAATTTGAAATGAGGACTGGATGGAATAACATCCTTTTTGCATAAAAGACATAACCCAAGAAATTGGCTTCAAATGACAGGGATATTTTGAGTTTACATGTTTTTATGGAAAATAGAAAGTTATGAAATTTTTGGGATTAAAGGGATTGAAGCTCAACCAATTGATGATTTTTAGGTTGTTTGATTATTAGTAGTTGATCATATACCTTGTTATATCATTCTAGATGAATTAAAGGAAGTTTGGGATTGATTTAAATGAGCTTTGATGATTTTAAAGTATTAAACTCGTAGGAACAAAATGCAGAATATGGGCTGTGAACTGGTTGATCGATCGATCGATCCAAGAATGTCGATCGATCGACTAATCAATCGATCGACCAGAAACGGTCGATCAATCGACGACCACTTGAAACGAAAATATTTCTCTTTATTATTTGATTAAATCCCATATTGTAAGAAATCATTATTCATGATTATTTGATTATGATAGAACTTAGGATATAACATTAGGTTATAATTGAGGTTCGAGAAATGTATTTTTGAATGGGATTTAGTTGGGAAAAGATTATGCAGGATAACCACTTACTTGCTCCGAGTGTCAAGCAGGGGTTTGGGTCTAACCTGCAAGGCAAGACTAATGGGGGCAGTTCTAGTGGGACTCTGCCAGGATAGAGTCATCAGCGTCAGAGTGATCAGGGTTCCCATATAGGTGATTATGCTAAGTGTTTAAGATCTGGGGATTCTCTATTTGAGTATAGAGGTAATGGGCAAGGACAACAGGGCCATCAGGGCCAGATGTAGGCTCATCAGGGCCAAGGGAAAGGAGGTAATGGCCAGCAGGGTCGGGGTCAACAGGGACAAAATGGTGGAAAGTTTGCTGGAAAATGTTTCGTGTGCGGTAAGTATGTCCACAAACAACAAGATTGTCCTGATAAATACAAACTCCCTCAGCAACAAAATGCTCGACACGATCCACAGATACCAGTGTTTTCGCCAGCTGCTCTTCGATCTCCAGCTCTGGTGCTAGCATTACCTCCCATTCCAACAGCTCCTATGCAACAAAGTCAGTATGGGCATGTATATAACGTCCATCAGGCAGTGATTAAACAGCAACCACCTACGAATGAGGGTATGTTTCCTATCTAAGGAGTTATAAGGCACATACCGAATATCTTTGTAGCAATTATTATTATATGGGAAAAGGGTTACTAAACTTAGCCTATAACACTACTATTTATGTAGACTCACCGAGGGGTTATGGTACACCTATACTTTTACATGTCATCACGTGGGTTTGATTTTACCACGGAATTACTTACTTTAGGCATGTACGAACAGGATGTGACTATCGGCATAGATTGACTTGTGGTATATGAGGTAGATGAGTAAACTTTTATTTGAAATCGATAACACCCGTAGAGAGGTTATATACTATTGACTAAGGACCTGAGGAGTTTCGATGACCGACTACTTTAGGTAGTAGTGTATTAGGGGGGGTTCCTTGTTTGGATTTCGCTTGCAAGATACCCCACACATGAAACTAACAAACGTTGGGAGTTGAAGTAAGTTATGTCTTTAGGATATGAGTTTATAACCTTTGCGATAAATCAGATTATTATGCGGGTAATCATATCCATTTTACTTAATTATTAAGGATCACTTTTTACCAAACTTTGTCACGAGGATGTGTGACAACCCGCATTCCGAAATAAGGGGTGGCCAGCCCGACACCTCGACATAACGGAGTCATGGATTGATACCATCCTCAGAACCATAACAATAAATAGGTGTACGGGTAAACCACTCCATAAATCAGAAAGCAGGTTGTCAAAAATTTTGATTTAATAAAGATTTAAGAAATAAATTAAACAACCCAAATCTGATAAAAGTGGAATTTCAAAGGAACATATAGATAGATACCAAATCAACATACAATAAAAGAACCGAATAATCTGTCGGTCCACAGTTACATTCAAGGTTTTTTTCCACAATTCAATATATTACATACTACATTCATTAACTATTACAAAAGATGGGCCACTACCTCGAATGAAAGACCCGATAATAACTAGATCCCTAAAATAAGAGCGTCTAACAAACATCATGTAATAATCCGCAAGGTCATACAGCTCGTCCAACGCATAAGAGTAGGAAAATCATAATGGGCTCCCTTGAGGAGGATCACCTGAGCAGATACAACAACATGCACAACATGAAAAAATGAACGGTTCAGGGTGTAATACCCCGTATTTTTGTGATATTTATTTTATGGGATTAATTTAATTAAATGCGTATTAATTGGAAATTAATCCGGATTAAAATACTAGCGAGATGCGAGTTGGTATTTGAATATAATGTGCATATATGATTATACATGAATATTGGAGTATAAAATTTGTCGTGAGATTGAAATACGACAATTTGGAAATTTTGTTGAGACGCGTGTGACAGTCGCGTCATGGTATATGATTATGATAATTAAAAAGTGAATTTTATTTCTATAAACCGTATGGTCGTTTTGAATGCGCCAAAGCGTCCGGAAGGGTCGAAATCGTCAGAAAACACTAGCCGGGGGTTTGGTTTGGGTCCCGGGGCATTTTTAGGCCATACCGGCAACGTATAAGGGTAGTTTGGTAATTTTGAATTTTGGGGAATTAAAATCTACGAAAATTGGGAATTAATATCTGATTTGGCATTAACCCACTTAGCCCACTAATACCCAAATAGTCTACGGAAGTTATTGAAACTTGTTCCAAAAGAATTTCTAAAGCATAAACCCTAGCCACCATTAACTTTGGAGAAGAAAGCTTGTAAAAGGAGAGATAGTAGGATTCTGCAGAGAGAGAGAGAACCATTCATCAAATTCGTCATCAAATCAGAGAATCCAATAAGGCAAGTGATTTAATTTCGTTTTTATAGAGAATGTTTCTTCCATGTGTAGGAATTGATAAAAATCTGATTGTTCTTGGAAGTTAATGAAAAACCCATTAAATTGGAAATAGAAATTACATTCTTGATGAGGAAATTGCATGTAGATTTGTAGTTGATGATTATTCTGATGATATTACAATTAGTATGAAACCAAAAACGGATTTAATTAGACTTCTAGATGATTTATAAATTCTAGGGTTCATGTGTTTGAAATTGGGGAAAAATATGTAGAGATTTGATATTTGAATGATGTTAGGATGAATTAACACCCCCAAACATGTTAATATGTGACCTAAGGATGTTTAGGGACGATTAGGAACCTTAAACAATCGTTGGAGTAATGTTTGGATGAGATTTGAGGTGTAGAGAGATGGGAAAAACGAATATAAGAATTGTGGGCTCGAATCTGGTCGCTCGTTAGAAAACTTGCCCAGGTCGTTCGAACGAACTCGTTCGAACGAGCTTCTAACGAGGTTACCATTGACTTCAAACGAGGGTGAAGTTCGTTCGATAACTTGGTTCGAACGAGACCTCGTTAGATAGGCCAGTTCATTCGAACGAACTCTCGTTCAAACATCCTCGTTCGAACGAGACTTCGAACGAGTTGACAGTTTAGGCTTTTTAGCCTGTTTTGATCCCGAGTGCCCCGTAACCTTGTGTATAGGTAGAGATATCTTTCCCTTGATGATAAATTGATCTATTTGGGGTGTTTGGGATATAATGAGGAGTCAAACCTAGAAGTGTAGTTTGAATTTAAGGGAATATAGGAATTAGGACGTGAGAGTCTATTACGATGTGCGAACTATTGACGGCCTAATGTATTATACTAACCGGGAACATATAAATTCTGTAGTATTATATGTCGGTACGAGAATGAGAAGTGTACCACCAATATATTTTGGTGATTACTAAGATGCGTGATTACTTAGTATATGTATTGATTTTATGTGTATGACATACCTACCATACTTGCTATCACGGGAGGTTTGCGTTCGCTTAGGGCCCTCTAATCCTTGTGTTTCCCGGATTTAGACTGGTTACCTCGATGAACATAGGTCAGAGAAGGACTTATTGGGATGTTAATAAGTCTGCTGATCGTGGGAGCGCAGGTATGTGCGTGACCCATGTGATGTGACTGTGTTCGCCTCTATTATTTGTGATGTTGTTATCTGAACGATTCCTGAGAGATTCGGAATGCGTGATCCTTATATACGTGATGTACCGGAATGGATAGCAGAGTATGTGTGCACCGCAGCTTAGTCTCGGGGTGCTTGTATTTTATATTTATGATGTGAATAATATACACTTAATTAATGGGAACTTTCATGTTAATACTGTGAATAAAATTATGGAATTATTTTGAGAAAACATAACGGGTTAACCGATAGTGAAATCTATTACATATCGAGAATCTGAGTTTGAGTAAAGCCCTCTATTTATTTGATAACGCTAGAATGTATTATGGGAATCGATTAGTAAGGGGTAGAACTTATTACGTTTTGGTTAGATATGGATGTTTTATAGATGGGCACAGTACGTTAGGAGTGCACATGTAGTCGAGAGGTGAGAATTTCATGTGAGTGCACGTCCTAACATGTATTTTTCATTTAATGTTTTAATGTTATTAAAACACTTGCTGTTTTCAAAATGTTTTACACTTTCGGGCTCTGACCCATTTGCTTTCAAATCTATTTTTGTAAAAACCATTTTAGGTGCCCAGCCACAAGGACACCATGCATAGGATTCTCATTCAGGTGACGAGTTGTAGCTGTTTGTGGAAGTTACAAGACTTTGCTTGTAGACGCTTCATATATCTTGACTCGATATTCATCAGTTATCAGTTGTAGGGCATGTCGCCCATTCCTTTTAGAGACTTTTCATTTATTTCAGTTATTCAGACTTCTGGCATGTAATTATTCAGGATTCAGACTTGTAGTATTATTTTTCAGTTGTGGGATTGTTGTGAGGAGTTTTTCCTCCGGATTATTATTATTGTTGGTTATTTCATTACTTCGTATGTTGAATGGATTATGTTGACTCTTCCATTATTCTTTTATTGCATGTTATCCAGACTTAACTTAAAATTTGGCAACTTACTTTTTAAATACTAGGTGGTTAGTAATTATTAAAATGTTTTCGACAGTGATGCTATTAACTGAACCAACTTGGCATTTTGTATTAATTTAATAAAGGAGTAGCTACCCGGTATTTAATTAGTCGGGGTGTCACAGGTGGTATCAGAGCATCAGGTTCTAGTGTCCTTTAGGATCTGAACGGCTTATTATGTTTCCGCTGAGCTTTCTTTGATGTAGAGCCCTATATTTAAGGACTGTTGTATTCTCTTGTTTATGCTACGTTCTTCAGCTATCTTAAGTTTATAACTGCGAACTTATAAACTTCATTCTTATTTCAGATGCCTCCACGACGTGCACAACGGGTTCCTAGGGATGCAATGCCAGAACCACAGCCCGTACCAGTTCAGGGCTCGATGAATGCCGCCGAGGTTGCAGCCATTGTGGCTCAGGCGGTAAATGCCGCACTAGCAGTAGTTCAGCAGGCACCACCTTAGGCGCCGATAGCCGCGCTAGTTCAGGCTCATGCATTCCCGTCTGCTTGGGAACGTGTACGTGATGCTTTTCAGAAAGCACACCCTCCGGAGTTCGCAGGTAGCTCCGATGTGGTAGTTTTGAGTCAGTGGAGGAAGGACATCCAGCGACACCTGAGGATGTATGAGTGCACAGATGTCCAGAAGCAGATACTAGCGACCTTCAAGCTAGTAGGGTCTGCACTGTAGTGGTGGGAGTCTATTACCACCGTAGAGGAGAGGGATACTCTCACTATTCAGGAGTTTTGGGTGCAGTTTGACCGCAAGTACTTTCCGTCGGTTGTTCACACAGAGATGAGGAGGAAGTTGATGAGCCTCAAGCAGGAGGGTAAGACTGTGGCCGAGTATGAGGTCGAATTCACTGATCTTCTGAACATTGTTCCGGATAAGATACCGACGGAGGAAAAGAAGATACAGAAATTTACGGACGGGTTGACATGGAGAATTCGTCAGCACTTGCTAGGGAACCTCTCGTTAGCCACTTATTCTGATGTGGTTAACGCTGCATTGCTCCATTGTCAGGATCACCGCTTTCACATGGCTGAGGGAAAGCGATCGGGAGAGTCTAGCCATCAGGGCAGGACTGGAGGAAATGGTGCCAGTGGGGCACAATCTGTTCAGGGGAAGAGGTAGGGTGATCAGGGTACCGAGCTGGGAGCTCACAAGAGGTTCAGGTCAGGAAATTTCAGGCACGGACAGGGAGGTTTTCGGCAGGGCCATCAGGGTCCGAACGGCCATCAGCACCAGCAGGGTCAGAATGGTCAACAGCAGTTTCAGCAGGGCCAGTGGAGGAACGGTAACGGCCACCAGGGCCGGGGGCAGCAGGGACAAAGAGGGGGAAACTTTCCGGGAAAGTGTTTCGTTTGTGGAAAGACTGGCCATAAACGCCTGGACTGTCCTGATAGGGGCAGGGCCCCGCAGCAGCAGCAGGGTTCTCGATATGAACCACAGAGGCCACTTTTTCCGCCAGCCCTTCCAGCTCTAGCCCAGGTGCCAGCTCTTCCAGCCATTCCAGCAGTTCCTGTGCAGCAGGGACAGTTACAGTATGGACGTGTCTATAACGTCCACCAGGAAGCAGCTCCGTAGGCACCACCCGCGATTGAGAGTATGTTTCCTATCCATGGTACTATGGGTCGGGTTTTGTTTGATACGGGGGCAACACATTGCTTTATAGCTACACATTTTGCGAAAGCCTTAGGGTTGTTAGCCACAGCAGAGAGCACAGTGACGTGTGTAGACTCACCATTGGGGAGTGGGTCACTTATTTTCTTTATATGCCCGGGAGTAGGGGTAGAGATTGGTAGTCTGGTGTTACCTGCAGATATGTTAGTATTAGAGATGACCGAGTATGATGCCATTATTGGTATGGATTGGCTTGTTGCGTACCAAGCCATGATTGACTGTTTCAGTAGGAGTATTATCTTTTCCATTCCCGGGCAGGAGATGTTTTTAGTGGCGATGCCTCGTTCCGAGGGAGGATCGTCCACTCATTTGTACTATATAGAGGAGGAGACCTCTAAGGAGGTGGTGATACCACTTGATTCGATTTCGGTTTTTAGAGAGTTTGCCGATGTATTTCAGGATATACCTGTATTACCCCCCAGTCGAGAGATAGACTTTGTCATAGACTTATTACCAGATACGAGACCTATAGCACGCGCACTGTACCGTATGGCTCCAGCTGAGATGAGGGAGTTACGGGATCAGATTGAACAGTTGTTGGGTCAGGGGTTTATTCGGAGGAGTACTTCACCATGGGGTGCCCCTGTGTTGTTCGTAAAGAAGAGAGATGGTTCACTGAGACTGTGTGTGGACTACCGAGAGTTGAATAAGGTCACGATATGGAATAAATATCCGTTGCCTCGAATCGATGACCTATTCGACCAGTTGAGAGGAGCTTCTTTCTTCTCAAAGATTGATTTGAGATGGGGATACCATCAGTTGCGTATCAGGGAGGAGGATGTCTCGAAGACTGCGTTCTTATCGAGATATGGATCTTACGAGTTTCGGGTTATGCCTTTTGGTTTGACCAATGCTCCAGCCGTGTTTATGGACTTGATGAATAGGGTGTTTAGGGATTTCCTGGATCAGTTTTTCATTGTCTTTATTGATGATATTCTGGTTTACTCCAAGACAGAGGAGGAGCACGCCGAGCATTTGAGACAAGTTTTGCAGACACTACGTCAGAACGAGTTGTATGCAAAGTATGAGAAATGCGGGTTTTGGCTGAAGGAGGTCCAGTTTTTGGGACATATTATTTTCGACCGGGGAATATCTGTTGATCCAGGGAAGGTATCAGCGGTGAGGGAGTGGGGGAAGCCCATGACACCGACAGAGATTCGTAGTTTCTTGGGCCTAGCAGGATACTACAGGAGGTTCATTTGGGGATTCTCGAAGATAGCAGGTCCTTTGACACATCTGACTCGTAAGGGTGTACCATTCGTCCGGAGTGATGCCTGTCAGTTGGCATTCGATGAATTGAAGGATAAGTTGACCTCAGCACCTGTGTTAGCATTGCTGAGACCGGGAGTTGAGTATTTAGTTTACACCGATGCGTCCTTGCAAGGACTTGGAGGTGTATTGCAGCAAGAGAGTCAGGCCATAGCTTATGCTTCCCGTAAGCTAAAGCCTCATGAGAATAATTACCCCACTCATGACTTGGAGTTGGCGGCAGTTGTATTTGCCCTTCGTATTTGGAGACATTATCTTTTGGGGGAGAAGTTTCGATTGTTCACAGGCCACAAGTCCCTGTAGTACCTATTCACTCAAAAGGAATTGAATATGCGGCAGCGAAGGTGGCTTGAGTTTGTGAAGGACTATCAGTTTGACATCCAGTATCACCCGGGGAAGGCTAACGTGGTAGCAGACGCGTTGAGCCGTAGGCCAGCAGATGAAGTGGCAGGGGTGTGGAAGGCCAAATGGAAAGAATTGGGACACCAGGATGAAGTGGCCCGATCGTTCATGTCTGTGATGACCGTTACACCTCAGATTGTCACGAAGGTAGTAAGGGCACAGGCAAATGACTCGTTCTATCAGGAGTAGATAGTTCGATTACTAGCAGAGGGAGCCGAGTCTTATGCCTAAGACGGGGGATTACGCTTCAATGGGAGATTAGTAGTTCCGAAAGGGGAGGAATTACGGCATGAGGTGATGGCCGAGTCGCACGGCTCACGGTTCGCGGTACATCCCGGAGGGGACAAAATGTACCAAGACATGAGACGACAGTATTGGTGGAGCGGGATGAAGAGAGATATTGCCGTGTTTGTTTCAAAATGCGCCACTTGCCTGCTTATAAAAGTGGATCATCAGAGACCGGCAGGACTGCTACAGCCGTTGGAGGTCCCGATGTGGATGTGGGAGAGCATATCCATGGACTTTATTACGGGGTTGCCTACGTCACAGAGAGGTCACGACTCCATTTGGGTAATAGTGGACAGGTTGACCAAAGTCGCTCATTTTCTACCCGTAAGGACAGACTACACTGCGGGACAGTTTGCCAAGCTCTTTATTTCAGAAATAGTGAGACTTCACGGTGTGCCCCTAAATATCGTGTCTGACCGAGACAAGATATTTATTTCACGGTTTTGGGAGAGTTTTCAGGAGGTCATGGGCACGGAATTGCGGTTGAGTACGGCGTATCACCCGCAGACCGACGGGCAAACGGAGCGTATAAACCAAATGTTGGAGGACATGCTACGTATGAGTATCATTGATTTTGGGGGTGGTGTAACAACCCAAGACTTTCGAAACAGTAATTATTTTATTTTGGGAGAAATAAATAATATTTTATTAGAGAATAATTAAAATGGGCATTTGAGGTCAAAACTTAGAGTTGTTAAAAAGTGTCTCGAACCATAGTGTCCGGAAGGGTCGAGAAAGACGAAATGACTGTAATTGGGGTCTATTTAGGTTCCGAAATAAATTAGGACCGTTTGACTCGAATTAAAGTTACCGAGTCATTTAAAGTGTGTATTATCATTTAAAGATGTGAATTTTGGGATTTACGCTTAAAAAGCCTACGGGAGATTTATTCTCCAAAGAAAGAAAGAGAGAAAGAAATAAGAAGAGAAAGAAGGAGAAAAGGAAGGAGAAAAGAGGGAGAAAGAGGATTTTTCGACGGATTCAGACCATACGAACCCGAGGCAAGTGACTAAACTTGCTAAATAATTGTTGTGTACATTTATTTCATGATTTGTGGATTGATATTTTGGGTTTTAGGTTAAATTTGTCAAAACCTAACTTTTGGGTATAATCTTAGATTTAATAGGTAGATCTTTGATTTGAGGATAGAAACTAGTTTATATGTATTCTAGGATGATTATTGATGATATATTTGTGATTGGGTTGAAGAGAAGTGGAGAGAAAACCATTAAAATGATTTTTGGGTATTTTGGCTTACTTAAAACGTAGCCATTTTCGAGGTTCAGCAGGGCCGAATCGATTCGGCCCCTTTACCGAATCGATTCGGAAATATGCAGGTGCCGAGGTCTGAGTGACCGAATCGATTCGGACTCCAGCCGAATCGATTCGGCCTGAGACAGAGTCCCAGGTCTTATGACCCGAATCGATTCGCCTTCCTGGTCGAATCGATTTGCTGGGCCGAATCGATTCGGAATAGGCCCGAATCGATTCGAAAACAGGGCTTTTGGAGGGATTGTTTTTCTAAAGAGGAATTCATCCCGTTTTGTTTGAAGTTATGGATTTGGGGTCTCTATAGGAGATATTTGGAGCACGTTTTGGAGACTTTTAGCGAGTTTCCCCTAAAAGAAATTTTGGAGTCATATTGACTAAATTTGAGGAATACCGATTAGAGACTTTGGTATTTTCCTAAGTGGGGAAGCCCACTTTTATTTGAGGTTTGTTTGGTGATGACAACAACTTCACGACTTGTAGATGAAGTTGACTTAGAGGTGCCGGATCTTAGGATCCAATCCCATTTGGGATAACTTTGATGGTTCATAAAATAAATTGAACCCTATAATGGATGGAGAATTTTGAATGCTATTTGATGTGCATATGGATATAGAAATATCCTTATTAATGATTGATTTGGGAGATATCTCATATAATGAGAAATGATAATTGAGGTGCATTAGGATATAGAATATCCCTAACTTAATAGAATTGAAAGACAATTCATATTAGAAGCGACATGAGAGCTTCAAGTGAGAATTAGTATAACATATACTAAGCGGGATTAATGTGTGAGGTTGGGCATTTGTATATTTTGAGAGAAACATACTAAACATATGATGTTAATCAAATTTCGCCTAAGGGCGTCTTATAAACATGAATATGATGTTTCAGGTATACCCTATATAATGGTATATCTTTATTATGTGGGATGTACGTATACCTTATATAATGGTGTATATACATGTTAAGCATACCCCCTCCTTGCTATCATTGGGAAGTTTCGTGCGTAGAGGGTGAGCATTCTGACTAGAAAAGCAGGATATGGATATTCCCCAGGTCATAGTCGTCCTTTGTGGTCAGCAAATGACATTTATGATATATATATCTATTTATTTTGGGGGTGAGAGGTCGGGGGTATGTGACGCTCTCACTTGCCGGTTAGGAACTATGACCGCTTTCCGGGACGTCGTGTGCGTTAGTTGATCACGAGGTGGGTGTCGTTGAACCCCATCAGGTGGCCCCAGTTTGCTACGTATATGGGCTGCTGGAAGATGATAGCATGTGAGCCTGCGTCCTTCGAGTTATAGCTCGGTTGGATGGTTATTATTGCTTGTGTTTGTACTTGGGTGTTAAGGGCATAATGGACCTCAATGACCTACATTGCCAGGATTAGTGTATCGGGGTGTTCCTTGTTTGGATTTCGCTTCGGCGAGACGTCCCACGCACGAACCGCAGTGTAATGTTGGAACTTGGGGATAAGTTTAGTCTTTAATGCGCATCATTATATATATATATATATATATATATATATATATATATATATATATATATATATATATATATATATATATATATATATATATATATATATATATATATATATCACCTATCCCCGACAATCGACAGTGCCAGGAGTAGTGTAACGGGGGGGTTCCTTGTTTGGATTTCGCTTCGGCGAGACGTCCCACGCATGAAACGCCGTGTACTGTTGAGAATTGGGAATATTAATTAATTAAAATTGGATAATAATCATTTGGGTTACATGCATCTTGCATTGGGGGCATAATGAGCCCCGAGGATTGATACGGTCAGGAGTAGTGTAACGGGGGGGAGGGGGGGGGTTCCTTGTTTGGATTTCGCTTCGGAGAGACGTCCCACGCATGAAACGCAGTACCGTGTTGACAATCGGGAGGATTTTAGTCCTCAACTCTTGATGCTAATGACTCATCTATAATAATTATATATATGGTTTCATGCCTATTATGGGCATCACTAGAATAAATTCTAGTAATTGAGATTGTGGATGTATTTTGATGATGTGGACATGATTGGATCATGTAACTTTATATGTTCAACAAATGAACATTAGAAAGGTAACTATAACTATTGCATTATAGATAATGTATATAACTTAAAGTAGAGAAATAAATGTAGTATTGGGTGATAGGTTAGATGGTTTCATACTTTATTTGGGTTTAAGTTAGGATCCTCTTACCTAATTAGAATCGGTCATCCTTTTGGAGACACGTGCATACGCTTAGTGCGCGTTTTAGATGAGAGGTGAGTTGAATTTTTGATGGAGTGTTCGATTCCAACTAAATCATGTAATAATGCATTTATAATTATTATGCATTTTAATACACTTTCTATAAACTGTTTTTCAAACTCGGGTTCTGACCCGTTTATATTTTCCTCCTCCATGTATATATATTGTATTACTTCAGGTGTTCCTCCGCAAGGATGCCTTTGATATTCCTCCATTCAGGATTTGTGGAGCTGTAGCAGTAGCGGACTGTTGCGGCACTTTGCTTTAGTCAATTCCTATCTCTTGTACATCTAGATTAGGATTCAGTTGTATTGAGTGAGTATTCAAGTGTTGTAGATCTACACTTTCATATTTTATTATCAGTTTATTGTATTGCCTGTTGCCCGACAGCATATTCGGGTATTTCATTGTTGAGATTTTATTGTACAATGTATTGTACTCTTTTATTATTTGAGCATGCACTTTTCGCACCATAGTTAGATGTATATTGTTGGTTGAGTGCATTATTGGTTTTGTTGTTGTTGTTAAAAATAAAAGTTCTAAATTTTTGGCAATTCGCACTAGATAATTGTGGGTAATTAGCCTTATATTATAGTGTTTAGTTGTTGATGTTGAGACTGTACCATCTGAGATACCTGATTTATGTAGTATAGGGCTGGCCACCCGTTATTATTTGGAACGGGTTGTCACAGGTGGTATCAGAGCATCAAGTTCTAGTGTCTTTAGGATCTGTGTGTGTTACTACGATCTTCCATAAGCGTTCTTGATGTAGAGCCTTATTGTTATGACGATTATATTCATACGTCCATATCTTTCTGTGATTCGAAAATATTTGAAAGGCGTTCTGAGACAATTGTTCTTGTTTCAGATGCCGCCAAAGGGGGGTCTTTCAGTCAGGGCAAATAAAGGGAATGTGCAACCCCAAATGCCTCAAAGGAACATGACTACGGATGATGTTGCCAATATTATGGCACAAGCGGTCACTGCTGCCGTTTCTACGATGGCTCAGCAATCTGTCGCTCGAGCAGCCCCACCCCATTTAGGATTGTCTTTATGGGAGAGAGTGAAGGAAGATTTTAGTAAGGGGCATTCTCCTGAGTTTGTATGTGGAGTTGATGCAATGGCTGCAAGTCAATGAAAAAATAGTATGCAGAGGCATCTTCGTATGGTTGAGTGTAGTGAGGTGCAAAAATAATTTTTAGTCACCTTCAGGTTATCGGGTGCAGCTCTTAAATGGTGGGAGTCTGTCACCATCTGAATAGAGATATACTCTACCCATAAAAGAATTTTGGGAACTTTTTGATCGAAGGTATTTGCCTTCCCCTACTCGGGATATGGGTATTTTTCAAGGAAATAGGACGGTGGCAGAATATGAAGAAGATTTTTCTCTATGGGCGAGATTAGTACCTAATGAGGTAAATACGGAAGAGACACGTATATTGAAGTTTGTTCGAGGTTTAGATTGGAAAATCCAACTACATTTGTTAGAGAGTCCTAAGTTAGTGACTTTCGTCGAGGTTGTGAATGCCGCACTATTAAAGTGTCATGAATATCATTTTCGTTATCAAGAGAGTAAGAACTTTGGAGATTCGAGTTCATCGGGTAATTTTGGCAAAGAGAGTGCCAATAATGCGAGTGGGTAGAAAGGGTTTATGGGCAAGTGTTTCTTTTGTAAAGAAATAGGTCATAAAAAGAGAGATTGTCCTAAAAGAGGTCAAGGACCTCAATTTGATGAAATGTTGGAACTGCAACCCCTGCAGCAGATTCGAGGTCGCTTTAGACCGGGGGACTATGTTTGGGAGCCCATTGATGAGGATAGGCAATCGGACTAGAGATGGATGATGTAAGTAAATTTTTCCTTTATAAATAGGATTATTAAGATGTAAAGTTTTGGAAATATCGTGTGAGAGACATGTATATAATGGGTGGTGCTTTAGCCCTTTTGTTTATGTATGGTATGAAATGACCCTAAAGGGGAATTTTGAGCAAGATAAGCTCTTATTCTATTATTTTGAAAAAGGATTGGTGATTTTGTAAGGTGCTCATAAAGAGCTTTAAACCTTATGGTAAATGTAAGAAAGGTAAGGGTGATAAGTAGTAATGATAAAAGCTACTTCTTTTATATAGTCATGATAGACTATTATGATTGTTGAATTCCAGATATGGATTTGCCTTATAAAAAGGCTATCTATTGAAATGATGAATGATGTGTTTATTTGAAGAGAGTTTATATGTTGTGGATTGTTGGGGCGCAGGTAAAATTTTAGCTCATGGGTATGATAATATTTCTGAGCTACATGTTATATATAGATAATGATCTATAAAGACCTTGTGCTGGACATAAGGCATTTTATATTATATCATAATATATATAAACCGTTTTCAAAATAAACTATTTTCAAAATAAATTTTTTATCGGCCTTCGGGCCCTTTCAAAATAAATTTTTTCACTAAAACATTTTCAAATTCTAGTCCGGATTTAACAAACTCTCAATCCCCGACGTCGCCGCACAGTAGTGTATTGGGAGGGTTCCTTGTTTGGATTTCGCTTTTGCGAGACGTCCCCCGCACGAAAGTGGCGATTGTCAGGAATTGAGAGGAGTTATTTCTTTGGACCATTCAAATTTTTGTTCTATTAAAATTTTAGTATTACTTATTGTTGGAAATGTGGAACTTTCGAGGCAAATAAAGCTTCATTATGATTGTTGTGAGCATAAAGCTCAATTATAAAGGGTGTATGGGCGCCCTTGTTGTGGAAATTGGTTTTATTTAATGCATAATTGACTTAATAAAAAAAAATTAAATTAAAGCGTCGTGGGAGGTTAGATGTTTAGAGATAGGATTAGTGATGATGGTTAGATTAGAAATGGTTGAGCTTTGGGAGAAGTAGGCTTAGCTAAATTTCGAGGACGAAATTCTTGTAAGTGGGGAAGTTTGTAACAACCCAAGACTTTCGGAACAGTAATTATTTTATTTTGGGAGAAATAAATAATATTTCATTGGAGAATAATTAAAATGGGCATTTGAGGTCAAAATTTAGAGTTGTTAAAAAGTGTCTCGAATGGAAATTCTGAGGGTACCATAGTGTCCGGAAGGGTCGAGAAAGTCGAAATGACTGTACTTGGGGTCTATTTAGGTTCCGAAATAAATTAGGACCGTTTGACTCGAATTAAAGTTATCGAGTCATTTAAAGTGTGTATTATCATTTAAAGATGTGAATTTTGGGATTTAGGCTTAAAAAGCCTACGGGAGATTTATTCTCCAAAGAAAGAAAGAAGAAGAGAAAGAAGGAGAAAAGGAAGGAGAAAAGAGGGAGAAAGAGGATTTTTCGACGGATTCAGACCCTACGAACCCGAGGCAAGTGATTAAACTTGCTAAATAATTGCTGTGTACATTTATTTCATGATTTGTGGTTTGATATTTTGGGTTTTAGGTTAAATTTGTCAAAACCTAACTTTTGGGTATAATCTTAGATTTAATAGGTAGATCTTTGATTTGAGGATAGAAACTAGTTTATATGTATTCTAGGATGATTATTGATGATATATTTGTGATTGGGTTGAAGAGAAGTGGAGAGAAAACCATTAAAATGATTTTTGGGTATTTTGGCTTACTTAAAACGTAGCCATTTTTGAGGTTCAGTAGGGCCGAATCGATTCAGCCCCTTTACCGAATCGATTCGGAAATATGCAGGTGCCGAGGTCTGAGTGACCGAATCGATTCGGACTCCAGCCGAATCGATTTGGCTTGAGACAGAGTCCCAGGTCTTATGACCCGAATCGATTCGCCTTCCTGGTCGAATCGATTCGCTGGGCCGAATCGATTCGGAATAGGCCTGAATCGATTCGGAAACAGGGCTTTTGGAGGGATTGTTTTTCTAAAGAGGAATTCATCCCGTTTTGTTTGAAGTTATTGATTGGGGGTCTCTATAGGAGATATTTGGAGCACGTTTTGGAGACTTTTAGCGAGTTTCCCCTAAAAGAAATTTTGGAGTCATATTGACTAAATTTGAGGAATACCGATTAGAGACTTTGGTATTTTCCTAAGTGGGGAAGCCCACTTTTATTTGAGGTTTGTTTGGTGATGACAACAACATCACGACTTGTAGATGAGGTTGACTTAGAGGTGCCGGATCTTAGGATCCAATCCCATTTGGGATAACTTTGATGGTTCATAAAATAAATTGAACCCTATAATGGATGGAGAATTTTGAATGCTATTTGATGTGCATATGGATATAGAAATATCCTTATTAATGATTGATTTGGGAGATATCTCATATAATGAGAAATGATAATTGAGGTGCATTAGGATATAGAATATCCCTAACTTAATAGAATTGAAAGACAATTCATATTAGAAGCGACATGAGAGCTTCAAGTGAGAATTAGTATAACATATACTAAGCGGGATTAATGTGTGAGGTTGGGCGTTTGTATATTTTGAGAGAAACATACTAAACATATGATGTTAATCAAATTTCGCCTAAGGGCGTCTTATAAACATGAATATGATGTTTCAGGTATACCCTATATAATGGTATATCTTTATTATGTGGGATGTACGTATACCTTATATAATGGTGTATATACATGTTAAGCATACCCCCTCCTTGCTATCATTGGGAAGTTTCGTGCGTAGAGGGTGAGCATTCTGACTAGAAAAGCAGGATATGGATATTCCCCAGGTCATAGTCGTCCTTTGTGGTCAGCAAATGACATTTATGATATATATATCTATTTATTTTGGGGGTGAGAGGTCGGGGATATGTGACGCTCTCACTTGCCGGTTAGGAACTATGATCGCTACCCGGGACGTCGTGTGCGTGAGTTGATCACGAGGTGGGTGTCGTTGAACCCCACCAGGTGGCCCCAGTTTTCTACGTATATGGGCTGCTGGAAGATGATAGCATGTGAGCCTGCGTCCTTCGAGTTATAGCTCGGTTGGATGGTTATAATTGCTTGTGTTTGTACTTGGGTGTTAAGGGTATAATGGACCTCAATGACCTACATTGCCAGGATTAGTGTATCGGGGTGTTCCTTGTTTGGATTTCGCTTCGGCGAGACGTCCCACGCACGAACCGCAGTGTAATGTTGGAACTTGGGGATAAGTTTAGTCTTTAATGCGCATCATTATATATATATATATATATATATATATATATATATATATATCACCTATCCCCGACAATCGACAGTGCCAGGAGTAGTGTAACGGGGGGGTTCCTTGTTTGGATTTCGCTTCGGCGAGACGTCCCACGCATGAAACGCTGTGTACTGTTGAGAATTGGGAATATTAATTAATTAAAATTGGATAATAATCATTTGGGTTACATTCATCTTTCATTGAGGGCATAATGAGCCCCGAGGATTGATACGGTCAGGAGTAGTGTAATGGGGGGGTTCTTTGTTTGGATTTCGCTTCGACGAGATGTCCCACGCATGAAACGCAGTACCGTGTTGAGAATCGGGAGGAGTTTAGTCCTTAACTCTTGATGCTAATGACTCATCTATAATAATTATATATATGGTTTCATGCCTATTGTGGGCATCACTAGAATAAATTCTAGTAATTGAGATTGTGGATGTATTTTGATGATGTGGACATGATTGGATCATGTAACTTTATATGTTCAACAAATGAACATTAGAAAGGTAACTATAACTATTGCATTAAAGATAATGTATATAACTTAAAGTAGAGAAATTAATGTAGTATTGGGTGATAGGTTAGATGGTTTCACTTAAATACTTTATTTGGGTTTAAGTTAGGATCCTCTTACCTAATTAGAATCGGTCATCCTTTTGGAGACACGTGCATACGCTTAGTGCGCGCTTTAGATGAGAGGTGAGTTGAATTTTTGATGGAGTGTTCGATTCCAACTAAATCATGTAATAATGCATTTATAATTATTATGCATTTTAATACACTTGCTATAAACTGTTTTTCAAACTCGTGTTCTGACCCGTTTATATTCTCCTCCTCCATGTATATATATTGTATTACTTCAGGTGTTCCTCCGCAAGGACGCCTTTGATATTCCTCCATTCAGGATTTGTGGAGTTGTGGCAGTAGCGGACTGTTGCGGCACTTTACTTTAGTCGATTTGTGGAGCTGTGGCAGTAGCGGACAGTTGTATTGAGTTAGTATTCAAGTGTTGTAGATCTACACATTCATATTTTATTATGAGTTTATTGTATTGCCTGTTGCCCGACAGCATATTCGGGTATTTCATTGTTGAGATTTTATTGTACAACGTATTGTACTCTTTTATTATTTGAGCATGCACTTTTCGCACCATAATTAGATGTATATTGTTGGTTGAGTGCATTATTGGTTTTGTTGTTGTTGTTAAAAATAAAAGTTTTAAATTTTTGGCAATTCGCACTAGATAATTGTGGGTAGTTAGCCTTATATTATAGTGTTTAGTTGTTGATGTTGAGACTGTACCATCTGAGATACCTGATTTATGTAGTATAGGGGTGGCCACCCGTTATTATTTGGAGCGGGTTGTCACAGGTGGATGGGAGCAGTATCTTCCACTGGTGGAGTTTGCTTATAATAACTCCTACCAGTTCACCATTGGCATGGCTCCATTTGAGGCGTTGTACGGTAGATCTTGTCGTTCCCCAGCATGTTGGTTGGAGGTAGGGGATAACAAACTACTAGGGCCGGAAGTGATTCAGGATACTTCAGCAAGCATAGAATTGATTCGGAGTCGCTTTCGGGTAGCTCAGGACAGGCAGAAGAGCTATGCTGATGCGAAGAGGTTCTTCAGAGAGTTCCAAGTGGGGGACCAGGTTTTGCTCAGAGTATCTCCTATTAAGGGGATTATGCGTTTCGGGAAGAAAGGGAAGTTGGCACTGAGATATGTGGGATCATTTCCTATTATTGGGTGGATTGGACCGGTTGCGTATAGGCTTGGATTACCGGAGCATTTACATCGGATTCACGATGTGTTTCATATTTCCTCGCTAAGGAAATATCTTAGAGACGATTTGGCTCATTCTCACATTGCTTTGGAGGACATCGATCTCCAGCCTGATAGCTCCTACGAGGAGGGGCCGATTGCGATTTTAGACATAAGTGAGCGGAAACTGCGGTCAAAGATAGTTTCGTTAGTGCATGTTCAATGGCGACATCATAATGTTGAGGAGTCCACATGGGAGCGCGAGGATGAGATGTGCGAACGTTATCCAGAGTTGTTCTTACCAGGTACTTTCTAGTTCCGAATTTCAGGATGAAATTTAGTTATTAGGGGGGAAGTATGTAATACCCCGTATTTTTGTGATATTTATTTTATGGGATTAATTTAATTAAATGTGTATTAATTGAAAATTAATCCGGATTAAAATACTATCCAGATGCGAGTTGGTATTTGAATATAATGTGCATATATGATTATACATGAATATTGGAGTATAAAATTTGTCGTGAGATTGAAGTACGGCAATTTGGAAATTTTGTTGAGATGCGTGTGACAGTCGCGTCATGGTATATGATTATATTAATTAAAAAGTGAATTTTATTTCTATAAACCGTATGGTCGTTTTGAGTGCGCCAACGCGTCCGGAAGGGTCGAAATAGTCAGAAAACACTAGCCGGGGGTTTGGTTTGGGTCCCGGGGCATTTTTAGGCCATACCGGCAACGTATAAGGGTAGTTTGGTAATTTTGAATTTTGGGGAATTAAAACCTACGAAAATTGTGAATTAATATCTGATTTGGCATTAATCCACTTAGCCCACTAATACCCAAATAGGCTACGGAAGTTATTGAAACTTGTTCCAAAAGAATTTCTAAAGCACAAACGCTAGCCACCATTAACTTTGGAGAAGAAAGCTTGTAGAAGGAGAGATAGAAGGATTCTGCAGAGAGAGAGAGAACCATTCATCAAATTCGTCATCAAATCAGAGATTCCAATAAGGCAAGTGAATTAATTTCGTTTTTATAGAGAATGTTTCTTCCATGTGTAGGAATTGATAAATATCTGATTGTTCTTCGAAGTTAATGAAAAACCGATTAAATTGGAAATAGAAATTACATTCTTGATGAGGAAATTGCATGTAGATTTGTAGTTGATGATTATTCTGATGATATTACAATTAGTATGAAACCAAAAACGGATTTAATTACACTTCTAGATGATTTATAAATTCTAGGGTTCATGTGTTTGAAATTCGGGAAAAATATGTAGAGATTTGATATTTGAATGATGTTAGGATGAATTAACACCCCCAAACATGTTAATATGTGACCTAAGGATGTTTAGGGATGATTAGGAACCTTAAACAATCATTGGAGTAATGTTTAGATGAGATTTGAGGTGTAGAGAGATGGGAAAAACGAATATAAGAATTCTCGGCTCGAATCTTGTCGCTCGTTAGAAAACCTGCCCAGGTCGTTCGAACGAACACGTTCGAACGAGCTTCTAACGAGTTGACCATTGACTTCTAACGAGGGTGAAGTTCGTTCGATAACTTCATTCGAACGAGACCTCGTTAGATAGGCCAATTCGTTCGAACGAACTCTCGTTCGAACAGCCTCGTTCGAACGAGACTTCGAACGAGTTGACAGTTTAGGCTTTTTAGCCTGTTTTGATCCCGAGTTCCCCATAACCTTGTGTATAGGTAGAGATAGCTTTCCATTGATGATAAATTGATCTATTTGGTATGTTTGGGATATAATGAGGAGTCAAACCTAGAAGTGTAGCTTGAACCTACGGGAATATAGGAATTAGGACGTGAGAGTCTATTACGATGTGCGAACTATTGACGGCCTAATGTATTATATTAACTGGGAACATATAAATTCTGTAGTATTATATGTCGGTATGAGAATGAGAAGTGTACCACCAATATATTTTGGTGATTACTAAGATGCGTGATTACTTAGTGTATGTATTGATTTTATGTGTATGACATACCTACCTGACTTGCTATCACGGGAGGTTTGCGTTCTCTTAGGGCCTTCTAATCCTTGTGTTGCTCGGATTTAGACTGGTTACCTCGATGAACATAGGTCAGAGAAGGACTTATTGGGATGTTAATAAGTCTGCTGATCGTGGGAGCGCAGGTATGTGCGTGACCCATGTGATGTGACTGTCTTCGCCTCTATTATTTGTGATGTTGTTATCTGAACGATTCCTGAGAGATTCCGAATGCGTGATCCTTATGTACGTGATGTACCGGGATGGATAGAAGAGTATGTGTGCACCGAAGCTTAGTCTCGGGGTGCTTGTATTGTATATTTATGATGTGAATAATATACACTTAATTAATGGGAACTTTCATGTTAATATTGTGAATAAAATTATGGAATTGTTTTGAGAAAACATAACGGGTTAACCGATAGTGAAATGTATTACATATCGAGAATCTGAGTTTGAGTAAAGCCCTCTATTTATTTGATAACGCTAGAATGTATTATGGGAATCGAGTAGTAAGGGGTAGAACTTATTACGTTTTGGTTAGATATGGATGTCTTATAGATGGGTACGGTACGTTAGGAGTGCACATGTAGTCGAGAGGTGAGAATTTCATGTGAGTGCACGTCCTAACATGTATTTTTCATTTAATGTTTTAATGTTATTAAAACACTTGCTGTTTTCAAAATGTTTTACACTTTCGGGCTCTGACCCATTTGCTTTCAAATCTATTTTTGTAAAAACCATTTTAGGTGCCCAGCCACAAGGACACCATGCATAGGATTCTCATTCAGGTGACGAGCTGTAGCTGTTTGTGGAAGTTACAGGACTTTGCTTGTAGACGCTTCATCTATCTTGACTCGATATTCATCAGTTATCAGTTGTAGGGCATGTCGCCCATTCCTTTTAGAGACTTTTCATTTATTTCAGTTATTCAGACTTCTGGCATGTAATTATTCAGGATTCAGACTTGTAGTATTATTTTTCAGTTGTGGGATTGTTGTGAGGAGTTTTTCCTCCGGATTATTATTATTGTTGGTTATTTCATTACTTCGTATGGTGAATGGATTATGTTGACTCTTCCATTATTCTTTTATTGCATGTTATCCGGACTTAACTTAAAATTTGGCAACTTACTTTTTAAATACTAGGTGGTTAGTAATTATTAAAATGTTTTCGACAGTGATGCTATTAACTGAACCAACTTGGCATTTTGTATTTAATTTAATAAAGGAGTAGCTACCCGGTATTTAATTAGTCGGGGTGTCACACAGGGCCCGATTTATATATGATTCCCAGAAGAGTAAGAAACATGATAGATGTGGAAAATGAATCATAATTAATGTGAATGAGAATCTAACAACCTAATCATAAAATGAGATGATTCAATTATATAAGTTTCTAACAATTAAGAAATTAGGCAAGAGAAATTAAATTAAATCTCATTTCTTCCCATATCTTATCATTTTCAATTCCTTAATAGGAATATATTTTTCATCATATCTTTTCTTTTCCATTCCTTAGCAGGAATATAATTATCATCACATATCTTATCGCAATTTACATACCTCAAGTCACACTTGAGATATAAATGTTATATTCTTATACATATAACGTTTCTAGGACCGCCCCTCCGAGTTTCCTCACTAGGCGCGCCCCTAAATAACTATCATCTTCCAGGGCCTATCTATACAAGACAACCTGGGAACCTAACGCACGTCGGGAAGTGGCCATATGCCTGCGAGTGAGTCATAACCACGCCCAAAATTACATCACTAGCGCAGAAAAACATATACAAAACCCGCATATGGCCGACGATTATAGTCATCCTGCATTCAATAGTCAGGGGACATCACCTCATGCTCGAGCTTCCCTTATGATAGCATTTAGAGAGGTGTGTTTAAGTAATTGAACAATTACCAATTAATCCCATTTTCATCATCATCAATCTCATGTGTTTCATTTTACTTGAAACATTTATCTTTGAATATTTCTTATTCAATTTCATCATATAATTAGGTCCCGAAGTATTCTCTAAACAATTTCCCAAATTCTCATAATTCCCAAGGTTTTATATACCACCAAAGGGCTTCTAACATCTCCACATATGGGCTTAGAACACTAACATTAAATAATTTCCCAAAAACAAGTGATACCTAAACATCACTTTAAGTACCCTTGAATTAACCCCAAGTGATCCCATTCAACTATAGGGTAACGACCAAACTCAACTAGAACTCTAAAATCCTTGTTTTACTTCTTACAAGAAGGGTCCTAGGTCATAATCCTAAATAAAGAGGGTAAAATTTAAAAAGAAAAAAAAAATTAAGGAAAATAGGCTTTTCGAATCGATTCGGACTAGCCGAATCGATTTGGGTTCTTAGAAGCGAATCGATTCGGACTAGCCGAATCGATTAGGTCAGGAAAAGTGAGATTCTTCATAAGGACAAATCGATTCGATCAGGCCGAACTGATTCGGACTACGCAAGCTTGGAAACTGTCTCCCAGTGAATCGATTCGGCCAGGTCGAATCGATTCGGTTCTGCAGAAATTCCAAGTTTTGTTTATGGAGTCCTTGACTCCAAATTCTACCCAACTTCAACCCACTTAATTCCCTATCCTTTAATGCTACCAAATGATCATAAATGCATCATCCAACCATAATTTATCTCCAAACCATATCAATTTAACCTCCAAAGATCTAAAGCCCATAAATCGAACAAAAAACCTTAACTTCCATAAACCACACATAACCATAACTATCAATGCAAATTACTCTACTTAAATCATAAAATAGCAAGTAGATAACTTTCCTCAAGTTTGCAAGTTAAGATTTTGAAGAAGTTGAATGCAAGAACAATCACCCAAGCTTCAATCTCTCACTTTCTCCCAAGGTTTCTTCTTTTTTTTCTTCCTCTAGGTTTAACAATTCAATTAGGGCAATAGTGACTTGGTGCAAGAAATAAATCGTGGCTTAGGCTTAAAATTCAAGCTTAAGTGATTAATACGCGGTGAAATAATACGCAACAACTCATATAAGCTACAACTAGTCAAAAGTTCCCGGAAACTAAAAATAAAATATGGCACACAATTTGACTATCTCGAACCTCCCGAAACTAACTACGCCCTCCAAATTATCATTTGAAGATTTTATAATTTATTTTTAGATCCGGTTTCATTTTGAGCCAAATGTCATTTTAAATTCTTATGACATTATAAGACATAACATAGCAAAATTCACCTCTACATACGGTAAATATGCAACATCATAGCAGATATTAACTTTTCTTCCTTAAATTAATACCTACTCCACATATCAACAGCTTTATATCTAATCACTATATTTATTAAATTAAATATAAAATAGGATCTCAAAAGCGAGGGTTGTTACCTACTTCCCCCCCTTATGAGAATTTTGTCCCCAAAATTCAAGCGTACCTTTTATAAAGAGATGTGGATACTTCTCCCGCATGTCATCCTCGTGCTCCCACGTAGATTCTTTGGGGTTATGGTGACTCCATTGAACCCGCACCAAGGGCAACACACGAGGCCTCAATCTACGCTCCCCAGGCTCCAATATAGCAACCGGTTGTTCTTTATATGAAACATCGGGTTGCAAATCAATATCCTGAAAAGGAATGTGCCAAAGTGCACCTTCACATCTCCTATACTGCTTTAGGAAGGAAATATGGAATACATCATGAATTTGTTGCAATGGGTCCGGTAAAGCAAGTTGGTATGCCACTGGACCCACCTTTGCAATAATTGGAAATGGTCCAACAAAGCGCGGCACAAGTTTCCCCTTCTTACCGAAATGCTTTATCCCTTTCATGGGTGACACTTGAACCAAAACTTGGTCCCCAATATCCAATTCCATGTGTAGTCGAACCGCATCGACATAGCTCTTTTGACGGTCTTGGGCTATCCGAATGCGATTTCAAATCAACTCAATTTTTGAGGAAGTATCTTTGATCATTTCAGGTCTAAGAAATTTATTATCACCCACTTCCAACCAGCAAGCAGGTGATCTACACGGGCTCCCATACAAAGCTTCATAAGGTGCCATTCCAATTGTGAATTGGTAAGAGTTGTTATAAGCAAACTCAACCAATGGGAGATATTGTTCCCAACCACCTTTGAAGTCAAGCATACGCATGCGAAGCATATCCTCCAACATTTGATCTACCCTTTCAGTTTGGCCATCTGTTTGAGGATGGTATGAAGTGCTAAACCTTAATTCGGTCCCCATCGCTTCTTGGAAACTCCTCCAAAAGTGGGAAATGAAAATCTTGTCTCGGTCGGAAACTATATTCAAAGGCACCCCATGGAGTCTCACCACTTCCTCGATGAACAAGCGAGCATACTGAGCAGTGTCAAAATCTATCCACACAGGTAGGAAGTGTGCCGACTTTGTCAAGTGGTCGACAATCACCCAAATAGAATCACACCTGCTTTGTGATCTCGGCAAGCCCGTGATAAAATCCATCGATATGCTTTCCCATTTCCACACCGGGATCTCTAACGGTTGCAACAAACCTGTCGGTTTCTGATTATCAAATTTGACCAGTTGACAAGTAGTGCATTGGGACACAAATTTTGAAATATCCCTTTTCATACCTGGCCACCAATACTCACGGCGCATATCCTAATATATTTTATCCCCACCAGGATGAACCGCGAACCTAGACCCATGAGATTCATCCATCACCGTCCGTCTCAAATCTCCTTCCTTCGGAACGATAAGTCTTACATGGAAGCGTAATCCACCCTCAAAACCAATCGAGTAGGAATCCACTCCCTCGAACAGCAATCGGTGAATATGGTCTTGACACCCCTTATCCCTTCCTTGAGCTTATTCCACCCTTGCCACAATGGTAGGAGTTACGGTCATTACCGATATGAATGTTCTCACCATCATATCCTCGTGACTAAGTTCCTTCCATTTATCATTCCAAACCTCAGCTAATTCTCCATCAGGTTTCCTACTCAAGGCATCCGCTACCACGTTTGCCTTACCCGGATGGTAATGGATATCAAATTGATAATCTTTCACGAACTCTAACCATCGGCGTTGTCACATATTCAAGTCCTTCTGTGAAAATAAATATTGCAGCGATTTGTGGTCCATGAAAAGACTAAACCTATCTCCCAAGAGATAATGCCTCCATATCTTCAAGGCAAAAACAACTGCGGCTAATTCTAAGTCATGCACCGGATAGTTTCTTTCATGGGGTGTCAACTTACGGGAAGCAAAAGAGATAGCCCGTCTCTCTTGCTGAAGTACACCTCCTAATCCTTGAAGAGATGCATCGGTGAAGACTAGATATTCCAATCCTGGTTTTGGTAATGCAAGGACTGGAGCCGAAATCAATTTATCTTTAAGATCAACAAATGCAGCTTGAAAAGAATCATCCCAAATAAATCTCAGCCCTTTCCGGGTCAAATTTGTCAGAGGGATAGCTATTTTAGAAAAATCCTTGATGAACCGACGATAATAACCCGCCAAACCCAGAAAACTGCGAACCTCGATAGGTTTCATGGGCTGACCCCACTCCCTCACCGTAGCTACCTTTCTTGGATCCACTGATACACCCTGGGACGTCACCACATGACCCAAAACTGTACTTCCTGTAACCAAAAGCCACACTTCTCGAACTTGGCATACAGTTGATGGTCCCGTAATCTCTGTAGGACCAACCTCAAGTGCATAGCATGATCAGACTCCGTTCGAGAATAGACTAAAATGTCATCGATGAACACAATAACAAATTGGTCTAGGAAATCCTGAAACAGCCTATTTATGAGATCCATAAATACAGAGGGGGCATTCGTTAGTCCAAAGGTCATACCCAAAAATTCATAGGACCCGTACCTTGTTAGAAAAGCAGTCTTGGATACATCCTCCTCCCGTATCCTCAATTGGTGATACCCCATCCTCAAATCGATTTTGGAGAAGTACATCGCTCCTCGAAGTTGATCAAACAAATCATCGAAACGAGGTAAAGGGTATTTATTCCGGATGGTGACCTTATTCAATTCTCTCTAGTCCACACATAACCGGAGAGAACCATCTCTTTTCTTAACAAACAGCACTAGAGCACCCCATGGCGATGTGCTACGCCGTATAAATCCTTGCTCCAATAACTTTTGAATTTGACCCCTAAGCTCCCTCATTTCAATAGGAGCCATTCGATATGGAGCCCTCGCAATAGGCCTCATTCCCGGCACTAAATCGATTACAAACTCAATCTCATGGCTAGGCGACAGACTCGGTATTTCCCGGAAAACATCCTCAAAGTCTTTCACAACTGGAATAGAATCCAAGGAAACAACTACATCCCTAGAAGTCTCCTCGGCAATGCAATACAAATAAGTACTAGTACTCCCCTCTAAATGAGGTAAAACTACCTGGAACATTTCTTGTCCCGAAACGGCGAAGACTATACTCTTCCTGTAGCAATTTACTATAGCATGATATTTCATAAGCCAATCCATACCCAAAATCACGTCATACCCAACCATATCCAGGACGAGTAAATCGGCCTCAAAGCATAAATTACCGAGGGAGATTTCTATATTTCTACAAACAAAGAAGATGGGTGAACCATCACCCATAGAGGACTCCACACTAGTAAAAGTTCTTTCAGCAGATTTAATCAACTCGGTGGTCTGAGATAAGCTCCTAGAAATGAAAGAATGCGTCAAACCGGTATCAAATAAAACACAACCCATATATCCTTGAATAAATAACTTACCCTCAATGGCTGGTGGTGCAGGCGGAGCTGGAGGAGGCATAGCATCCTGAATATGGTAGACCCTACCATACTGTAACTGACCCTATTGTGGAGGAGCAACTGGGTTAGGCACCTGTGGAGGGAACTGAATGTACGGCTGTTGTGGAGCTCGAGGAAACTGGCCCCCAATCAACTGAGGACATTCCTTCTTATAGTGACCCACTTCCCCACATTGGAAACACCGACCTATCATATTCTCGGCATTTCGACCACGATTGTTTCTAAACTGATTCACACCTTGTCCCTGCTAGCCCCTGCCTCCTTGACCACTACGACCTTCTTGTTGTTGCGGGGCACCCTGACCCTGCCTATTATTTTGGTTCCCCGGATTAAACCCACTAGAACGCCGCCTCTTCGATAAGTCCCCCTCTTGGGGATCCCTTTCTTTATGTTATTGCCCGAAGGTTGGGACGAGGGAAAGACTCCTCCTCCAATCCCACTACCTCCCTACCTTCCCACTTAACCCACTGTGGAGGTCTTCTTGCCACTTTACAAAAATAGTCTATGCTCTTGGCAATGTAATAGGGTTGCATTCATCACATCCCCAAAAGTCTGTAAAGCCGGATTACCCAATAAATGTTGACGGATTCTCCAGTTCAACCCTCTCATAAACTTCGAAACTTTCTTTTCTTCGGGAGTCACTTCATTCGGTACAAAACTTGCCAACCGGGTGAATTCCTCCTCATATTTCGCTACTGACCTCTCCCCTTGCACAAGGTCCTGCAACCTCCTTATCATCTCCCCTTGAATTTCGGGAGGAAAGTACTTATGATCAAATAAAACCCAAAATTCAGAGATCAACATTGTATCCCTTTTTTTTGGCGTAGTCACGGACTCCCACCAGTGTAATGCGGCCCCAACTAATTTAAAAGTAGCAAGGACTTGATTCCTGTCCTCACCACACTCCAACATACGTAGACGGCATTGTATATCTTTCTTCCATTGATTCGCCTTTATAACATCCGAGCTCCCATTAAATTCTGGTGGCTGACCCTTTAGAAAAGATTCCCTAGCTCTCTCCCACGGAGAAGGTCCTGTAGGAACTTGGGCATCTGGCGCTCTCTGTTGAGCCTGTAGCGCTTGTTGGGCCACTGCTGTCATGGTCGCATTAACGGCTTGAGCCACTATATTCGCCATATCCGCGGCATTGAATGTTCCTTGTGGCGGAGGAGGAGGACCATCATTCTCATCTAAGACCCTATTGCGTCTCGCCGGATGACCTCTTTTAGGTGGCATGTGAGATGGAGAAACAATAGAGTTAGAATTTCACTTAAAACAATCTATTTTTTCAGAAGATCGTAAGCATAAGCGACAAAGCAGTCCTAACATTAGGCTCTATGTCAAAGAACACTACGGTAGAACGTGACAAGTCCACAAAGATCCAAAAGACTCTAGAACCTGAGGCTCTGATACCATTTGTGACAACCCCCATTCCGAAATAAGGGGTGGCCAGCCCGATACCTCGACATAACGGAATCATGGATGGATACCATCCTCAGCATCATAACAATAAATAGGTGTACGGGTAAACCACTCCATAAATCAGAAAGCAGGTTGTCAAAAATTTTGATTTAATAAAGATTTAAGAAATAAATTAAACAACCCAAATCTGATAAAAGTGCAATTTCAAAGGAACATATAGATAGATACCAAATTAACATACAATAAAAGAATCGAAAAATCTGTCGGTCCACAGTTACATTCAAGGTTTTTTTCCATAATTCAATATATTACATACTACTTTCATTAACAAGTACAAAAAATGGGCCATTAAACCGAATGAAAGACCCGATAATAACTAGATCCCAAAAATGAGAGCATCTAACAAACATCCTGTAATAATCCGCAAGGTCATACATCTCGTCCAACGCATAAGAGTAGGAAAATCATAACGGGCGCCCTTGCGGCGGAGCACCTAAGCGGATACAACAACATGCACAACATGGAAAAATGAACGGGTCAGGGCCCGATTTATATATGATTCCCAGAAGAGTAAGAAACATGATAGATAAGGGCAATGAATCATAATTAATATGAATGAGAATCTAACAACCTAATCATAAAATGTGATGATTCAATTATATAAGTTTCTAACAGTTAAGAAGTTAGGCAAGAGAAATTAAATTAAATCTCATTTCTTCCCATATCTTATCATTTTCAATTACTTAATAGGAATATATTTTTCATCATATCTTTTCTTTTCCATTCCTTAGCAGGGATATAATTACCATCACATATCTTATGGCAATTTACATACCTCAAGTTCCACTTGAGTTAGAAAGGTTATATTCTTCTACATATAACGTTTCTAGAACCGCCCTGTAATACCCCGTATTTTTATGCTATATTTAATTTGGGGATTTATTAAATTTAATGTAATGGTTTATTTAATAAAAATCCGAAAATTAATTATGTTATAATTATTAACGTGACGAGAGTTAGTAATTATGGGAAACTTGTTAAATATTACTGATGACCATAGTAATATATTATATTGGTCATATTGAAAGTCATAAGTGAATTAAATGACTATTTCAGAAATTTGAGTCGGGACGTGCCCGTGTCACGTCGGGACTAATTTTGTTAAATAAAAACTGAATATTTTTTAAGTTGTCTGTATGGTCGTTTTGAGTGCGCCAATGCGTCCGGAAGGGTCGAGATAGTCAGAAAAGTATACCCGAGGGGTTAGTTTGGGCCTCGGGGCGTTTTTAGGCCTAATTAGTGACCCGGGAGGGCATTTTGGTCATTTTACAAAATGGGGTAATTAAACCCACGAATTTTAGCAGCCTTTATCAGCTGGTTAGGTTAGCCATTTAGGGTTAGAACATTCAAAACCCTAGAACGGCCATTGGAGAGGAGAGGAGAGACCTTTCAAGGAGATTCAAGGCCGAAACACCACTGTTTGCACCGCCGTCACCACCAACGCGTAGATCGCGAGGAGGACAACGCAACCACACCATAATCAACAGGAAATCAGACTTCTGAAAATCCCAGGCAAGTGTTTAACTTGCGTGTTTCGTTAGTGAAATGTTCATATTAGTTTAGGATTAATTAGGAATGTAATCCATGTAAGAAAACCCCAAATTTTGATAGGAAATTGCATGTAGAGAAGATTAAAACCTTATGCTGGAAACTTTTGATGATATATATGTGTTACCCACGAACTTTTGATGTTATATTAGGAAGAAATTCTGGAGAAAAACTGAATTGGATCATAGTTATGAAAACTTTAGGGTTCTTGATGATTAGATGAGATTTTGGGTTGTTTAACCATGTTTAATGATGAATACACGCATGTTGAACGTTAAAAACATCTGGAATTATGTTATTATGTTAGTAGTAGACACTGTTCTAAAAAACCCGCCTAGACTCCGCCTAGGCACGCCTAGGCTTAAGGCTTGGGAGAAACGCCTCGCCTTACGCTTTTCACGCCTTATTCTTTGTAAAACCCTTAAGGCGCACATTTTTCTAAAAACAACAATGTTTTAGTGAAACGATGTCGCCTTTTAAAGAATTTCTTTAAAAACCGGACCATTATCTCATCCAAAATAATCAAATAGTATTTTAATTTGCATATATTCAGACATATTTTTATGATATGTGCAATTTTTGTATTTTAATAGCCTTGTTATCGTTAAAAAATATTAAAATATATTAAGAAGGCCTAAACGCCTTTTCACACATTTTTACGCCTAGGCCCGCCTAGGCTTCTAAGGCTGAAGGCTTGGCCTTCACGCCTCAATCACGCCCCGCATTTTTTAGAACCTTGGTAGTAGAATTTGTGGGTCGATTAGTGTTGAAAAATATGGAATTTGATGAAGAATAGTGGTAGAACCCGTAACTGCAATTCTGCAGAATTTTACCCAGACCTGCTTGATCGATCGATCGAACATAGAGCATCGATCGATCGAAGGTTCGATCGATCGAGCTCCAAGCTTCGATCGATCGACCCCTCCTGGCAGACTCTTATTTTCCTTGTTTAAGTAGTTAAATTAAGTTATCGTGAAATAATTCTTGGCATTCGTGATAAATCGATTTGGGAGACATTGAGGACCAGTAGGGTATATGAATAAATGTTGGAACCTTTAAGATTCATCGAAAATGGTATTTTTGGGATATTTACTTTAGGTTGGTAAATTTATGAATTTAAAGGGGGAGGTGCGTAAGAGAGTTACGTTGGAATCTAATAAAGTCACTTACTGAATTTCAGAAATTGGGAAGATATAATCCATGAGTGTTAGGTAATAAGTGAGAAAACTCTTCGAGATAAGGTTAGGAATGAAACCTTATGCGTAATTCTTTAAATGTGAAATTAAGAATAAACGGTATAATTACGGGTGAGGAGAAGAACCTATATTAATATTAAATTGGTATATTTATATGATTGTGTGTACATATATTATATACATGTGAAAATCATACCCACGCTACTTGCTATCTCTGAGGTTTCCGCGCTGGGACAAGTCTTATCTCGATGGGACCTTTATGGGGGGATATTGAATTGTACCCTAGAAGATAGATGTCCTTGGTACAGGCTATCGATGTGATAGTTCAGACGGTCCTCAGAGACGCCGGTATGTGCCACCCTCTTAGAGACTTGGAATCTATGCTTCGCCCTAATATTGTTTGTGTATTTATGTTAATACAATTTGAGAGTGATTCTGAATTTATTACCCTTAAAATGAGTGATATGGGGCTTTGGATAGTGGAAGTATGCACGCACCATAGTTTTATTCGGGGTGCTGTTATATATATATATATATTATACGAGTAGTTAATATATATATATGAGATTATGATATTTAAAACTGTCTACTGAAATTTGATAAGTAGAACCTAGTTATTTACTCATATTATTAAATACTTGTTTTGAAAAAAAGTATAATATGTCACTGTAAAACTTTATGGATTTTATAAAGTTAAAATGGAGGACTTCGATTACTGTTTGGAACATTCTTTTAAAATGAAATCGTGAATTGTAAATCTTGCGAGTAATCTTAGATAAATTAAATCTTTTAGAAAGTCAAGGGCGATATATTGATAAGAACAAACTAATGGGAAGGTTAGTGCGATAGGTGTGCACATTAGAAGAGAGGTGAGTATTTCTCAAGAGAGCGACGCACTAATATGTTATTGCATTGGCCTGTATCAAATTAAATACTTGCTAAACGTATTCTAAAATCAAACACACTTTCGGGATCTGACCCGTTTCTTCTTCTCTCTCTCTCTCTTGTATATATATATGTATATTTTCAGGTGCCCAGCCACAGGGGCGTCTTGCTTAGGATCCCTTGAGAAGAACGAGCTGCAGCTTAGGTGGGAGTTGCAGGTCACTTGAGTAGACGGCTTCTGTTATTGACTCCACTCCTATTACTCTCATTTATTGGGCACGTGTCGCCCCTTTTCATTATTTCATTTGTTGTTGGGACATTTATATTTCAGTCATTTCCAGTATTGTTCTTTGGGATTTATTCAGTATGGACTTGTGATTTTAGTTTTAATATGTTGACATTCGATTGACGAATGTATTGTATTATTTGGCTTATCGTGGTGTGATTCTTAATCGTAGAAATGTTGTTTTAATTAAATAAATCTTTTTCTTTAATTAAAATTTTGGAAAGTTTGTATGAAAAATGTTTTTGACACTTAGCTTAATTATTTAGGGTGTTAAATTGGAAAATTTATTTTTTTTCGACAGTGATGCTGAGAATGAACCAACTGTTAACCTTGATTTAATTTAATAAAGGAGTGATTGCCCGGTATTTAATTAGGCGGGGTGTCACAGGTGGTATCAGAGCATCAGGTTCTAGTGTCCATAGGATCTGTACGGCTTATTTCGCTTTCAACTTAACGTTATTGCTATAGAGCCCTATTTTTAGGATTGTTGTATTCTTGCTTTTACGTTTAAGTCTTCAGCTATTCGAGATTTGTTGATAACTGTAGACTAATAAACTTGTTCACGTTTCACATGCCTCCGAGACGTGCTCCGAAAGATAGGCATGCCCCAGCCGAGCAGCCAGCAGCTCAGGAACCAGGCACAATGAATGCGAATGAAGTAGCCGCCATTGTTGCTCAGGCGGTGAATGCCGCAATAGCGGTGATTCAGCAGGCTCCACCCCAGATTCAGGCGGTGGCACCAGTACCATCACATCTTCCATCCGCATGGGAGAGGGTTCGGGATGCTTTTCAAAAAGCACATCCCCCTGAGTTTTCTGGTAGCTCCGATATTGTTACAGTCAGCCAATGGAAGAAAGACATCCAGCGGCACCTCCGTATGTATGAGTGCACTGACGTGCAGAAGTAGTTATTGGCTTCTTTTAATCTGGTGGGAGCCGCATTACAGTGGTGGGAGTCCACTACTACTTTGGAGGAGAGGGACACGATTCCTATTCAGTTGTTCTGGGAGCGGTTTGACCGCAAGTATTTTCCACCCGCAGTGCAGACTGAGATGAGGCGGAAATTACTAAATCTGAAGCAGGAGAACCTTACTGTAGCTGAGTATGAGGAGGAGTTCATGAGACTTCTCACTATTGTGCCGGATGAGGCACCCACTGAGGGCAAGAAGATTTTGCTGTTTGTCGACGGATTAGCTTGGAGGATCCGTCAGCACCTTATTGGAAATCTATCCTTGATTACTTTCACTGACGTACTCAATGTTGCGTTACTACATTGCCAGGATCACCGCTTCCATCTTCAGGGAAGCAAGAGAGCAGGAGAGTCCAGCCAACAGGGCAGGACCGGGGGTAATAGTGCCGGTGGGGAACCAACTCATGGACAGACTCGTCAGCACGAGTAGAGTTCCCATCAGGGGGACCCTACTAAGCGATTCTGTTCAAGTGATTCTAGGCAGGGATTCGGGGGTTTCAGGAAGGGCCATCAGGGCCAACCTAATCAGCAGGACCAGCAGGGCCAACACCGACCACAGGGACAGTAGCAGGGCTAGCAAGGACAACAGCGTGCACATCAGGGCCAACAGGGCCAGTGGCGCGGAGGTTACGGCCAGCAGGGCCGTGGACAGCAGGGTCAGAGGGGCGGTAACTTCAAAGGCAGATGCTTTGGGTGCGGCAAACATGGCCATAGGCGCCAGGATTGCCCAGAGGGCGATAGGGCCCCACAGCAGCAGGGAGCCCGTAATGAGCCGCAGAGACCACTTTTCCCACCTTCCCTCCCAACTCCAGCCCAGGTGCCAGCCCTACCAGCCATTCCAGCAGCTCCAGTGCAGCAGGGGCAATTGCAGTATGGACGTGTCTATAACGTCCACCAGGCAGCAGCTCCACAGGCACCACCCGCGATTGAGGGTATGTTTTCTATCCATGGTACTATGGGTCGAGTTTTGTTTGATACGGGGGCAACGCATTGTTTTATAGCTACACATTTTGCAAAGTCCTTAGGGTTGCTAGCCACAGCAGAGAGCACCGTGACGTGTGTCAACTCAACACTGGGGAGTGGGTCACTTATATTCTTTATATGCCGGGGAGTAGGGGTAGAGATTGGTAGCTTGGTATTACCTGCATACATGTTAGTCTTAGACATGCACGAGCATGATGTAATTATTGGTATGGATTGGCTCGCAGCTTATAGAGCCATGATTGATTGCTTCGGTGGGAGCATTGTTTTTGCCATTCCGGGGCAAGAGATGTTTGTAGTGGCGATGCCTCGCCCAGAGGGAGGTTCGACCGCTCATTTATATTACATTGAGGAGGATACCTCTAAGGAGGTTGTGATTCCTTTGGATTCAATCCCAGTTGTTAAGGAGTATTCCGATGTGTTTCAGGAGATACCAGGCATACCACCCAGTCGTGAGATAGACTTCGTTATAGATTTATTGCCGGATACGAGACCTATAGCACGCGCATCATACCGTATGGCTCCGGAAGAGATGCGAGAGCTACGAGATCAGATAGAGAAGCTATTAGGTCAGGGCTTCATTCGTAGGAGTACCTCACCTTGGGGCGCTCCAGTCTTATTTATAAAGAAGAGGGATGGTTCACTGAGATTGTGTGTGGACTACCGGGAGTTGAACAAGGTCACAATACGGAATAAGTATCTGTTGCCTCGAATCGATGATCTATTCGACCAGTTGAGGGGAGCAACTTTCTTTTCGAAGATAGATCTGAGGTCGGGGTACCATCAGTTACGGATTAGAGAGCAGGATGTTTCAAAGATTGCCTTCTTGTCGAGATATGGGTCCTATGAGTTCAGGGTGATGCCGTTCGGACTCACAAATGCCCCAGCCGTTTTCATGGACTTGATGAACCGAGTATTCAGAGAGTTCTTGGATCAGTTCGTCATCATTTTCATAGATGATATCTTGATATATTCACACTCCGAGGAGGAGCATGCCGAGCACTTGAGACAGGTTCTTCAGACTCTACGAGAGCATCAGTTGTATGCTAAGTACGAGAAGTGTGGATTCTGGTTGCGAGAGGTACAATTCTTGGGCCATGTTGTTTCTGAGCAGGGGATAGCAGTTGACCCGAGCAAAGTGTCAGCGGTGAGGGAGTGGGGACAGCCCACGACACCGACGGAAGTGTGTAGTTTCTTGGGGTTAGCCGGATACTACAGGAGATTCATATGGGGATTCTCCAACATAGCGGGTCCATTGACGAATCTGAATCGCAAGGGGGTACCATATGTTTGGGATGACGCTTGTTAGTTGGCTTTCGACGAGCTGAAGGACAAGCTTACTTCAGCACCAGTCCTTGCTTTACCGAAGCCGGGTTTAGAGTACCTGGTTTACACCGATGCGTCCTTACGGGGACTTGGGGGAGTACTTCAGCTGGAAGAGAAGGCTATAGCTTTTGCTTCCCGCAAGCTTAAGCCGCATGAGAAGAATTACCCCAACCACGACCTGGAGTTAGCAGCGGTCGTCTTTGCATTGAGAATTTGGAGGCACTACTTATTGGGCGAGAAATTCCGTTTGTTCACAGACCATAAGTCACTGCAGTACCTGTTCACTCAGCGAGAGCTGAATATGCGTCAGCGCAGGTGGTTAGAGTTCGTGAAAGATTACCAGTTCGGTATACAGTATCATCCGGGGAAGGCCAACGTAGTTGCTGATGCGTTGAGCCGTAGACCGGTAGACGATGTAGCGGACATATGGAAAGCAAAGTGGAAGGAGTTGGGTCACCCGGACGCAGTAGCACGTTCTTTCATATCCGTGATGACAGTCACACCCGAGATTGTTACGAGGGTGATACAGGCACAGACCACAGACCCGTTTTGTCAGGAGCAGATTGTGCGACTTCTAGCCGAGGGTGCTGAGTCTTATTCTATTAGTTCTGATGGAGGGTTACGGTTACATGGGAGATTAGTGGTTCCAGAAGGAGCGGAGCTACGTCATGAAGTGATGACTCATTCTCATGGGTACCGATTTGTAGTACATCCGGGAGGCGATAAGATGTACCAGGACATGAGACGACAGTACTGGTGGAGTGGGATGAATAAGGACATCGCTGAGTTTGTGTCCAAGTGTTCTACTTGCCAGCTGGTGAAGGTGGACCACCAGAAACCGTCAGGATTACTTCAACCGTTGGAAGTACCCGCGTGGAAGTGGGAAAGTATTTCCATGGATTTCATTACAGGGTTGCCTACATCACAGCGGGGCCACGATTCTATCTGGGTGATTGTAGACCGTTTGACCAAGGTAGCTCATTTTCTGCCAGTGAGGATAGATTATACCACGGGACAGTATGCCCAGTTGTTCATCGCTGAGATTGTCAGATTACATGGGGTGCCCCTGAATATTGTGTCAGATAGAGATAAGATTTTTGTGTCACATTTCTGGGAAAGCTTTCAGGAGGCTATAGGTATAGAGTTGAGACTGAGTTCAGCTTACCACCCACAGACAGATGGACAGACAGAGCGTACTAATCAATTGTTGGAAGATATGCTACGCATGTGTGTTCTCGATTTCGGAGGAGGTTGGGAGCCACACCTTCCACTGGTAGAGTTTTCTTATAATAACTCCTATCAGTTTACGATTGGCATGGCTCCATTTGAGGCTTTGTATGGAAGGCCTTGTCGTTCTCCAACTTGTTGGCTCGAGGTGGGGGACAACAAGTTGATAGGACCAGAAGTGATTCAGGAGACCTCTGCGAGGATTGAGATAATCAGGAGTTGTATTCGGGTAGCCCAAGATAGGCAGAAGAGCTACGCCGATGCGAAACGGTTCTTCCGGGAGTTTAATGTGGGGGATCAAGTGTTTTTGCGTGTATCTCCTATGAAGGGAGTGATGAGGTTCGGGAAGAAGGGGAAGTTGGCTCCGAGGTACGTAGGACCATTTCCCATCATCGAGAGGATTGGGCCGGTAGCATACAGGTTGGGATTGCCAGAACATTTACATCGCATCCACGATGTATTCCACATCTCGTCGTTGAGACGATATCTTCGGGATGATATGGCCCATACTCACATTACGATAGATGAGATTGACTTACAGTCTGATAGCTCTTACGAGGAGAGACCAGTGGCTATTCTAGACTATAGTGAGAGGAGATTGAGGTTGAAAATAGTTCCACTTGTGCGAGTTCAGTGGGAGCATCATAATGTGGAGGAATCCACTTGGGAGCGTGAGGCAGATATGCGCGAGAGATATCCAGAGTTGTTTTTACCAGGTATGCCTTATTTTTCGAATTTCGGGACGAAATTCCGTTATTAGGGGGGAAGTATGTAATACCCCGTATTTTTATGCTATATTTAATTTGGGGATTTATTAAATTTAATGTAATGGTTTATTTAATAAAAATCTGAAAATTAATTATGTTATAATTATTAACGTGACGAGAGTTAGTAATTATGGGAAACTTGTTGAATATTACTGATGAGCATAGTAATAAATTATATTGGTCATAATGAAAGTCATAAGTGAATTAAATGACTATTTCGGAAATTCGAGTCGGGACGTGCCCGTGTCACGTCGGGACTAATTTTGTTAAATAAAAAGTGAATATTTTATAAGTTGTCCGTATGGTCGTTTTGAGTGCGCCAACGCGTCCGGAAGGGTCAAGATAGTCAGACAAGTATACCCAAGGGGTTAGTTTGGGCCTCGGGGCGTTTTTAGGCCTAATTAGTGACCCGGGAGGGCATTTTGGTCATTTTACAAAATGGGGTAATTAAACCCACGAATTTTAGCAGCCTTTATCAGCTGGTTAGGTTAGCCATTTAGGGTTAGAACATTCAGAACCCTAGAACGGCCATTGGAGAGGAGAGGAGAGACCTTTCAAGGAGATTCAAGGCCGAAACACCATCGTTTGCACCGCCGTCATCACCAACGCGTAGATCGCGAGGAGGAGAACGCAACCACACCATAATCAATAGGAAATCAGACTTCTGAAAATCCTAGGCAAGTGTTTAACTTGCGTATTTCGTTAGTGCAATGTTCATATTAGTTTAGGATTAATTAGGAATGTAATCCATGTAAGAAAACCCCAAATTTTGATAGGAAATTGCATGTAGAGAAGATTAAAACCTTATGCTGGAAACTTTTGATGATATAGATGTATTACCCATGAACTTTTGATGTTATATTAGAAAGAAATTATGGAGAAAAACTGAATTGGATCATAGTTATGAAAACTTTAGGGTTCTTGATGATTAGATGAGATTTTGGGTTGTTTAACCATGTTTAATGATGAATACACACATGCTGAACGTTAAAAACATCTGGAATTATGTTATTATGTTAGTAGTAGAATTTGTGGGTCGATTAGTGTTGAAAAATATGGAATTTGATGAAGAATAGTGGTAGAACCCGTAACTGCAATTCTGCAGAATTTTACCCAGACCTGCTTGATCGATCGATCGAACATAGAGCATCGATCGATCGAAGGTTCGATCGATCGAGCTCCAAGCTTCGATCGATCGACCCCTCCTGGCAGACTCTTATTTTCCTTATTTAAGTAGTTAAATTAAGTTATCGTGAAATAATTCTTGGGCATTCGTGATAAATCGATTTGGGAGACATTGAGGACCAGTAGGGTATATGAATAAATGTTGGAACCTTTAAGATTCATCGAAAATGGTATTTTTGGGATATTTACTTTAGGTTGGTAAATTTATGAATTTAAAGGGGGAGGTGCGTAAGAGAGTTACGTTGGAATCTAATAAAGTCACTTACTGAATTTCAGAAATTGGGAAGATATAATCCATGAGTGTTAGGTAATAAGTGAGAAAACCCTTCGAGATAAGGTTAGGAATGAAACCTTATGCGTAATTATTTAAATGTGAAATTAAGAATAAACGGTATAATTACGGGTGAGGAGAAGAACCTATATTAATATTAAATTGGTATATTTATATGATTGTGTGTACATATATTATATACATGTGAAAATCATACCCACGCTACTTGCTATCCCTGAGGTTTCCGCGCTGGGACAAGTCTTATCTCGATGGGACCTTTATGGGGGGATATTGACTTGTACCCTAGAAGATAGATGTCCTTGGTACAGGCTAGCGATGTGATAGTTCAGACGGTCCTCAGAGACGCCGGTATGTGCCACCCTCTTAGAGACTTGGAATCTATGCTTCGCCTCAATATTGTTTGTGTATTTATGTTAATACAATTCGAGAGTGATTCCGAATGTATTCCCCTTAAAATGAGTGATATGGGGCTTTGGATAGTGGAAGTATGCACGCACCATAGTTTTATTCGAGGTGCTGTTATATATATATATATATATATTATACGAGTAGTTAATATATATATGAGATTATGATATTTAAAACTGTCTACTGAGATTTGATAAGTAGAACCTAGTTATTTACTCATATTATTAAATACTTGTTTTGAAAAAAAGTATAATATGTCACTGTAAAACTTTATGGATTTTATAAAGTTAAAATGGAGGACTTTGATTACTGTTTGGAACATTCTTTTAAAATGAAATCGTGAATTGTAAATCTTGCGAGTAATCTTAGATAGATTAAATCTTTTAGAAAGTCAAGGGCGATATATTGATAAGAACAAACCAATGGGAAGGTTAGTGTGATAGGTGTGCACATTAGAAGAGAGGTGAGTATTTCTCAAGAGACCGACGCACTAATATGTTATTGCATTGGCCTGTATCAAATTAAATACTTGCTAAACGTATTCTAAAATCAAACACACTTTCGGGCTCTGACCCGTTTCTTCTTCTCTCTCTCTCTCTTGTATATATATATGTATATTTTCAGGTGCCCAGCCACATGGGCGTCTTGCTTAGGATCCCTTGAGAAGAACGAGCTGCAGCTTAGGTGGGAGTTGCAGGTCACTTGAGTAGACGGCTTCTGTTATTGACTCCACTCCTATTACTCTCATTTATTGGGCACGTGTCGCCCCTTTTCATTATTTCATTTGTTGTTGGGACATTTATATTTCAGTCATTTCCAGTATTGTTCTTTGGGATTTATTCAGTATGGACTTGTGATTTTAGTTTTAATATGTTGACATTCGATTGACGAATGTATTGTATTATTTGGCTTATCGTGGTGTGATTCTTAATCGTAGAAATGATGTTTTAATTAAATAAATCTTTTTCTTTAATTAAAATTTTGGAAAGTTTGTATGAAAAATGTTTTTGACACTTAGCTTAATTATTTAGGGTGTTAAATTGGAAAATTTATTTTTTTTCGACAGTGATGCTGAGAATGAACCAACTGTTAAGCTTGATTTAATTTAATAAAGGAGTGATCGCCCGGTATTTAATTAGGCGGGGTGTCACAAGTCCCTCCGAGTTTCCCCACTGGGAGCGCCCCTAAATGACTATCATCTTCCAGGGCCTATCTATACAAGACAACCTGGGCACCTAACGCATGTCGGGAAGTGCCCATATGCCTGCGAGGGAGTTATAACCACACCCGGAATTACCTTACTAGAGCAAAAAACATATACAAAACCCGCATATGGACGAGGACTATAGTCAGCCTGCATTCAATAGTTAGGGGACATCACCTCATGCGTCAGCTTCCCTTATGATAGCATTTAGAGAGGTGTGTTTAAGTAATTTAACAATAACCAATTAATCCCATTTTCATTATCATGAATCTCATGTGTTTCATTTTACTTGAAACATTTATCTTTGAATATTTCATATTCAATTTCATCATATAATTAGGTCCCGAAGTATTCTCTAAACAATTTCCCAAATTCTCATAAGTCCCAAGGTTTTATATACCACCAAAGGGCTTCTAACATCTCCATATATGGGCTTAGAACACTAACTTTAACTAATTTCCCAAAAAGAAGTGATACCTAAACATCACTTTAAGTACCCCTGAATTAACCCCAAGTGATCCCATTCAACTATAGGGTAACGACCAAACTCAACTAGAACTCTAAAATCCTAGTTTTACTTCTTACAAGAAGGGTCCTAGGTCATAATCCTAAAGAAAGGGGGTAAAATTTAAAAAGAAAAAAAAATAAAGGAAAATAGGCTTTTCGAATCGATTCGGACTAGACGAATCGATTTGGGTTCTTAGAAGCGAATCGATTCGGAGTAGCCGAATCGATTAGGTCAGGAAAAGTGAGATTCTTCATAAGGCCGAATTGATTTGGTCAGGCCGAACCGATTCGGACTACCCAAGCTCGGAAACTGTCTCCCAGCGAATTGATTCGGTTCTGCAGAAATTCCAAGTTTTGTTTATGTAGTCCTTGACTCCAAATTCTACCTAACTTCAACCCACTTAATTCCCTATCCTTTAATGCTACCAAATGATCATAAATGCATCTTCCAACCATAATTTATCTCCAAACTATATCAATTTAAGCTCCAAAGATCTAAAGCCCATAAATCGAACAAAAAACCCTAACTTCCATAAACCAAACATAACCATAACTATCAATGCAACTTACTCTACTTAAATCATAAAATAGCAAGTAGATAACTTGCCTCAAGTTTGCAAGTTCAGATTTTGAAGAGGTTGAATGCAAGAACAATCACCCAAGCTTCAATCTCTCACTTTCTCCCAAGGTTTCTTCTTCTTTTTCTTCCTCTAGGTTTAACAATTCAATTAGGGCAATAGTGACTTGGTTCAAGAAATAAATCGTGGCTTAGGCTTAAAATTCTAGCTTAAGTGATTAATACGCGGTAAAATAATACGCAACAACTCATATAAGCTACAACTAGTCAAAAGTGCCCGGAAACTAAAAATACAATATGAGACACTATTTTACTATCTCGAACCTCCCGAAACTAACTACGCCCTCCAAATTATCATTTGGAGATTTTATAAAAAAAAATTGGTTCCGGTTTCATTTTAAGCCAAATGTCATTTTAAATTCTTATGACATTATAAAACATAACATAGCAAAATTCACCTCTACATATAGTAAATATGCAACATCATAGAAGATATTAACTTTTCTACCTTAAATTAATACCTACTCCACATATCAACTGCTTTATATCTAATCACTATATTTAGAAAATTAAATATGAAATAGGATCTCAAAAGCGAGGGTTGTTACATGATTGTATAGGGTAAATTGGGTAAAGTTTAAATTCGATTCAGTGCAAACTATATGGTGAGGTTTGGCATATAACATCAATAAGGATTTTCGATAATGTACTGTATGGGCGGTACGACATAGATTACTTGCGATGTGAGATTTATACTCAGAGTTGACCTTACCAGTATGATTTATCTTTCCGAATTTCAGGACGAAATTATGTTATAAGAGGGGAAGTATGTAATACCCCGTAATTTTAATGACTTTTAATATGTGTTATATTTTAAATTAATGGATTAATTGGATTTTATTATAAATTAATTCATTGGGTTCAAATCCAAATTTTTGGATATTAAAATGAAGGTGATGTTATTGATATTTCTGTGAGTTATTAATTCAGTAATTTGAATTTTTAGTCGGGATGCGGTATGGGACGTGTCGGGACAATTTTTTTAGATTAAATAGGAAACTTATTTTTACATCAACCTTATAGTCATTTCGAGTGCGTCGTTGCATCCGGAAGGATTTAAATAGTCAGAAAAGTCTATTTGGACGTTGGTTTTGGGTCTCGGGTTATTTGGAAATGAAAAGACACCCAAAAAGGGCATTATGATCTTTTTTACAGGGGGATAAATAGTGATTTCAGATTTTTTCTTATTATAAAGATTTGGAGATTAGTTGTACATAGGTTCATTTTCTCTTCTACACAAAAATTGATAGGTCACCTTTTGAGATAGAGTGAAAGGGTGCTTGGGGAGAATAGAAGATTACTTGGAAAGAAGGAGAAACTCTTGGGCAAACCAAGGAGGACTAACCACCTTCTACCACCAGCATCACCACCGGAAAGTCACCGGAGATAAGGAATATAGACCTACGAAATCCTCACCAAAGGTTCAAACCTTCATTACCAAGGCAAGTGAATATGTTGTTCTATTTGGAGGTTTATAATATACATCCTGGATAGGATTGATAATTTGAAATGAGGAATAAATGGAATATCATCCTTTTTGTATAAAAGACATAACCCAATAAATTGGCTTCAAATGATAGGGATATTCTGAGTTTACATGTTTTTATGGAAAATAGAAAGTTATGAAATTTTTGTGAATAAAGGTACTGAATTTGAACCAATTGATGATTTTTAGGTTGTTTGATTGTTAGTAGTTGATCATATACCTTGTTATATCATTTTAGATGAATTAAAAGGAGTTTGGTATTGATTTAAATGAGCTTTAATGATTTTAAAGTATCAAACTCCTAGGAACAAAATGCAGAATCTGGGCTATGAACAGGTTGATCGGTCGATTGATCCAAGAATGTTGATCGATCGGCTGATCGATTGATCGACCAGAAATAATCGATCGATCGACGACCACTGGAAACTGAAATATTTCTCTTTATTGTTTAATTAAATCCCATATTGTTAGAAATCGTTATTGACGATTATTTGATTATGATGGAACTTAGGATATAACATTATGTTATACTTGAGGTTCGAGAAATGTATTTTTGGATGGGGTTTAATTGGGAAAAGATTACGGGGGAAATGAAGTATATAAAACTATGTTCGAAATAAGCTTTTGATACATTTTGGAAAATAACCAAATTATAGAATACTTGGGTCAAAGTTGGAAAATTATAGATAATTGAAGATAAAATGTAATGTGAGACATATCTTCATTATTAGGTTGGATAAATTCGATTGGAATAGTTTTGCAAGAAAGACTTGGATTAATGTGGGAAACTTATATTAGAGTGAGATGTTTATTTTGTGAGTGTCAACTACATAATATTTATATGAGGTTAAGTACTAGTGTATTGATAAATACAACGTGTACGTGGGGATAGGATACATTCCTAGTATTATATAACTAGATGTTAATGCCTATTTGTATGATTGATAATTTTTGTGTATAATTATACCGGCGCTACTTTCTATCACGGAGGTTTCTGCGTCGGAACAATTTTATCTCGATTGGACCTTTATGGGGGATATTGACTCGTACCATAGAACGTAGGATTCCTTGGTACAGGCTATATGTATGATAGTCAGACAGTCCTAAGAGACGTGAGGGTATGTGCTGACCTCTTACTGACTTGGAACTATGCTTCGCCTCCATTTGTATGTGTTATGTATTAATACAGTTCGAGAGTGATTCCGAACTAGTATTTCCCTTAGTACGAGTGATACGGGGACTTGATAGCAGAGTATGCCAGCACAATAGATTTTATGTGAGGTGACGATTAATATATATATTGTATATGTGATTTATATATATACCTATACCTGGGATTCTTCTACTGTATGCGTAAGTAGATAAATATTGATTAATGGTTTCTAATCATAGTAAGTGCTTGGAATTTCATAGTATTATTGAGTTGTGAGTATTGAATTATATTATTAAGAAGATGTTATCTTAATTAAATAATGGACATATGGTCTCGCGAATCAGAATTGATGAGAGGAGAATTGGGCTAGAATTCATGAGCCCGTTTAGAGGTACGTTATGTGTGCACTATAGATGAGAGGTGAGAATCTCAAGAGAGAGTCCGATAACATAACATGAATATTATAAGTGATAAATATTGCAATATTTCACTTGCTGTTTTCAAAACTATTTTCACATCCGACTCTGACCCGTTTCCTTGCATATTCTCTTTTCTATTGTACCTTCTATATCAGGTGTCCAGCAGCAGGGACGCCAACCTTAGAGGATTATGACGAGCAATGGAAATATTTCTTAGATGCCTAACTTCATTTGATTTACATTATGTAGTGTTCTTTTATTTATGGCATGTCTCCCCGAGGAATTCAATTATCTCCTTTCTATCTGAGTCAAAATATTCTTATATTCATGTCATTTTAATACATTTATTGTTGGGTTTGCTGTATTGAGAAATTATTTGGGAATGTTTATTCCAATTGCATTTAAATTATTTTGAGTTATCCGTTCAGTTATTATTGTGGTAGAATAAAATGTGTAGTGTTATTCGTAAACAAAAAATGAATTTTGTTGAATTAAAATTTGGAAAGTTTTTAACACCGGCTTAATTGGGTATTGGGTGATTTGTTGTTCTCGACAGTGATGCTAAGAATGAGCCAATTGTATATTATGTTTTAATTTGGTATGGGACTGGCCACCTGGTATTTAATTAGGTGGGGTTTTACAGGTGGTATCAGAGCCAGGTTCTAATGTCCTGTAAGTACGGCTTACTGTGTTCTCAGCTTAGCGTTCTACCAAATACTAATACTATACTCTCGTTGTGGATGCCTCCTCGACGTGCAACTCAACCCGCCCCATCTCAGGGTACAATGACTGCGGTCGAAGTTGCTGTAATTATCGCTCAGGTAGTCAATGCAGCTCTAGCTGCTCTTCAGCACGCTCCAACACAGGCACCAGTTTTTCCACTCGCGCAAGGTTAAGTGTTTCCTACTACATGGGAATGAGTGAGGGATGCCTTTCAGAAGGCACACCCACCTGAGTTTCAGGGAGGATCATATGTCATTACTACTAGTCAATGGAAGAGAGATATCCAAAGGCACTTGAGAATGCTCGAATGTACTGAGGTTCAACATCAAATACTTGCCACATTCAAGCTAGTAGGGGCAGCTTTGCAGTGGTGGGAGGCTATGACCACTATCGAGGAGAGAGAGACAGTAACAATCCAAGATTTTTACGTCCGATTTGATCATAAGTACTTCCCTTTCGCTATCTAGACAGAGATGAGGCGAAAATTACTTGATTTGAAATAGGATCCAGACAGAGATGAGGAAAAAATTACTTGATTTGAAACAGGGAAAGAAAACAGTGGTAGAATACGAGGAATAATTTAAGCGACTAACTAATTTGGTACTAGCAGAGGTACCCACTGTGGAGAGGAGAATTCAAATGTTCACTGATGGGTTGAGCTATAAGAATCGCCAGCATTTACTGGGAAATCTTTCATTATGAACTTATGCAGATGTTCTAAATGCTACAATGCTTCACTTCCAGGACAACTGCATATACGCTCAGGGTGTCAAGCGGGGGTTTGGGTCAAGCCTGCAGGCAAGACTAATAGGGGCAGTTCTGGTGGGACTCAGCCAGGACAGAGTCATCAGCGTCAGCGTGATTAGGGTTCCCGGACAGGGGATTATGCAAAGTGTTTACGATCTGGGGATTCTCGATTTGAGTATAGAGGTAATGGGCAAGGACAGCAGGGCCACCAGGGCCAGATGCAGGCTCATCAGGGCCAAGGGAAAGGAGGCAATGACCAGCAGGGTAGGGGTCAATAGGGACAAAATGGTGGAAAGTTTACTGGAAAATATTTCGTGTGTGGCAAGTATGGCCACAAACAACAAGATTGTCCTGATAAAGACAAACTCCCTCAGCAACAAAACGCTCGACAGGAGCCACAAATACTAGTGTTTCCACCAGCTGCTCTTCCAGCTCCAGCTCAAGTGCTAGCATTACCTCCCATTCCAATAGCTCCCATGCAACAGGGTCAGTATGGGCGTGTATATAACGTCCATTAGGCACTGATTCAACAACCACCACCCGCGAATGAAGGTATGTTTTCTATCTAAGGAGTTATGAGGCACATACTGAATTTCTTTGTAGCAATTAATATTGTATGGGAAAAGGGGTTACTAAACTTAGCCTATTGCACTGCTATTTACGTAGACTCGCCGAGGGGTTGTGGGACACCTATACTTTTACATATCATCACATGGGTTTGATTTTATAACGAAATTACTCACTTTAGGCATGTCCGAACAGGATGTGACTATGGCTTAGATTGACTTGTAGTATATGAGTAGACTTTTATTTAAAATCGATAAAATCCGTAGATAAGTTATACACTATTGACTAAGGACCTGAGGAGTTTCGATGACCGACTACTTTAGGTAGTAGTGTATGAGGGGGGTTCCTTGTTTGGATTTCGCTTGCGAGACACCCCACGCATAAAACTAACAAACGTTGGGAGTCGAAGTAAGTTATGTCTTTAGGATATGAGTTTATAACCTTTGCAATAAATCAGAGTATTATGAGGGTAACTATATCCATTTTACTTAATGATTAAGGATCACTTTTGACCAAACTTTGTCATGAGGATGGTATAGGGAAGACTGGGTAAAGTTTAAATTCGATTCAGTGGAAACTGTATGGTGAGGTTTGGCGTATAACATCAATAAGGATTTTCGATAATGTACTGTATGGGAGGTACGACATAGATTACTTGCGATGTGAGATTTATACTCAGAGTTGACCTTACCAGTATGATTTATCTTTTCGAATTTCGGGACGAAATTTTGTTATAAGGGGGAAAGTATGTAATACCCCATAATTTTAATGACTTTTAATATGTGTTATATTTTAAATTAATCGATTAATTGGATTTTATTATAAATTAATTCATTGGGTTTAAATCCAAATTTTTGGATATTAAAATGAAGGTGATGTTATTGATATGGTTGTGAGTTATTAATTCAGTAATTAGAATTTTTAATCGGGACGCGATATAGGATGTGTTGGGACAAATTTGTTAGATTAAATAGGAAACTTATTTTTACATCAACCTTATAGTCATTTCAAGTGCGTAATTGATTCTGGAAGGGTTGGAATAGTCAGAAAATCCTATTTGGACGTTGGTTTTGGGTCTCGGGTCATTTGGATATGAAAAGACACCCAAAAAGGGCAATATGGTCATTTTTACAGGGGGGATGAATAGTGATTTCGGATTTTCTTTTATTATAAAGATTTGGAGATTAGTTGTACATAGGTTCATTTTCTCTTCTACACAAAAATTGAGAGGTCACCTTTTGAGAGAGAGTGAAAGGGTGCTTGGGGAGAAGAGAACATTGCTTGGAAAGAAGGAGAAACTCCTCGGCAAACCAAGGAGGACTAACCACCTTCTACCACCAGCACCACCACCAGAAAGTCACCGGAGATTAGGAAGATAGACCTACGAAATCGTCACCAAAGGTTCAAACCTTCATTACCAAGGCAAGTGAATATGTTGTTCTATTTGGAGGTTTATAATATACATGCTAGATAGGATTGAGAATTTGAAATGAGGACTAAATGGAATAACATCCTTTTTCTATAAAAGACATAACCCCAGAAATTGGCTTCAAATGATAGGGATAGTCTGAGTTTACATGTTTTCATGGAAAATAAAAAGTTATGAAATTTTTGGGAATAAAGGGATTTAATCTCAACCAATTGATGATTTTAGGTTGTTTGATTGTTAGTAGTTGATCATATACCTTGTTATATCATTCTAGATGAATTAAAGGAAGTTTGGGATTGATTTAAATGAGCTTTGATGATTTTAAAGTATCAAACTCGTAGGAACAAAATGCATAATCTGGACCATGAACTGGTTGATCGATCGATCGACTGATCGATCGATCGACCAGAAACAGACAATCGATCGACGACCACTGGAAATTGAAATATTTCTTTTTATTGTTCTATTAAATCCCATATTGTTAGAAATTGTTATTGATGATTATTTAATTATGATGGAACTTAGGATATAACATTAGGTTATACTTGAGGTTCGAGAAATGTATTTTCGAAAGGGATTTAATTGGGAAAAGATTATGGGGTAAATGAATTATATAAAATTATGTTTGAAATAAACTTTTGATACATTTTGAAAAATAACCAAATTATAGAATACTTGGGTCAAGGCTGGAAAATTATAGACAATTGAAGATAAAATGTAATGTGAGAGATATCTTCATTATTAGGTTGGATAAATTCGGTTGGAATAGTTTTGAAAGAAAGACTTGGGTTATTGTGGGAAACTTATATTAGAGTGAGATGTTTATTTTGTGAGTGTCAACTACATAATATTTATATGAGGTTAAGTACTAGTGTATAGATAAATACAATGGGTACGTGGGGATAGGATACATTACTAGTTTTATATAAGTAGATGTTAATGCTTATTTGTATGATTGATAATTTATGTGTATAATCATACCCGCGCTACTTGCTATCACGGAGGTTTCTGTGCCGAAACAATCATATCTCGATTGGACCTTTATGGGGGATATTGACTCGTACCCTAGAACGTAGGATTCCTTGGTACGGGCTATCTGTATCATAGTCAGACGGTCCTAAAAGACGTGAGGGTATGTGCTGACCTCTCACTGAGTTGGAACTAGGCTTCGCCTCCATTTTTATTCGTTATGTATTAATACAGTTCGAGAGTGATTCTGAACTAGTATTCCCCTTAGTACGAGTGATACGGGGACTTGATAGCAGAGTATGCCAGCACCATAGATTTTATGTGAGGTGCCGATTAGAATATATATTGTATATGTGATTTAATATATACATGTACATGTGATTCTTCTACTGTATGCGTAAGTAGATAAATATTGATTAATGGTTTCTAATCATAGTAAGTGCTTGGAATTTCATAGTATTATTGAGTTATGCATATTGACTTATATTATTAAGAAGATGTTATCTTAATTAAATAATGGACATACGGTCTCGCGAATCAGAATTGATGAGAGGAGAATTGGGTTAGAATTCATGAGCTCTTTTAGAGGTATGTTATGTGTGCACTATAGATGAGAGGTGAGAATCTCAAGAGAGAGTCCGATAACCTAACATGAATATTATAAGTGATAAATATTGCAATATTTCACTTGCTGTTTTCAAAACTATTTTCACACCGGGCTCTGACCCGTTTCCTTGCATATTCTCTTTTCTATTGTACCTTCTATATCCGGTGCCCAGCAGCAGGGACGCCAACCTTAGTTGATTATGACGAGCTATGGAGATTTTGAAATATTGCTTAGATGCCTATCCTCATTTGATTCACATTATGTAGTGTTATTTTATTTAGGGCATGTCCCCCCGAGGAATTCAATTATCTCCTTTCTATTTGAGTCAAAATATTCTTCTATTCATGTCATTTTAATACATTTATTGTTGGGTTTGCTGTATTGGGAAATTAGTTGGGAATGTTTATTCCAATTTCATTTAAATTCTTTTGAGTTATCTGTTCAGTTATTATTTTGGTAGAATAAAATGTGTAGTGTTATTCATAAACTAAAAATGAATTTTGTTGATTTAAAATTTGGAAAGTTTTTAACACCAGCTTAATTGATTATTGGGTGATTTGTAAATGTTCTCGACAGTGATGCTAAGAATGAACCAATTGTATATTCAGTTTTAATTTGGTATGGGACTGGCCACTCGGTATTTAATTAGGCAGGGTGTTACAAAATCTACCATAATAGTTATTGCAATGAACAAGAGTTCATCATTTGAGGATATAATCAACCAGTTATCGTCTAGATATGCTGATTTGAAGAAATGTACGTTCTGACTAGTTTATTCCGTTGGTTCACAATCAAATTGCTTGCTTGATTCCGATAATGATGTGATGGGAATTGTCTTATCATCATACATGCTGAAGGAGAATTTTGTTGATATTTCTATTATTGACAGTTCAAATAATCTTCATCCCGCTGATTTTGGATTTAATAATGTGTTTTGTGATAGAAATAACTTAGATCAGAATGATTATTTGGCGGAAAGTAGATACTCAAGACGGAATTCGTTACTATCGAAAGAATGGAGCAAATACATAAGTCATGTGGATAAAAAATTTGAAGGGGGTGCTAAGGAGTTCCGAGACAAATTGGTCAAGTATTCTGCAGAAATGGGTTTTAAGTTTGTATATGTCAAGAACGAGAAATCTAGGGTGATGGCAGAATGTTCTAAAAAAATCTGACGGGTGTAAATGGCGTGTCCATGCTTCGTTTTCTCTGTGTAATGGATTTTTCTATATTAGGACACTTAATAATATTCACACGTGTAGTGGTCTAATCCGTACCCATAAAAGTTCAATGGTGAGTTCAAAGTTGGTGTCGTCTATTTTTGGGGATCATAGTTCGGATAAACCATTGATTAAACCAATTGAACTAGTAAAGGAGTTTAAAGAGAATTTTGGGTTCGATATTCCGTATCACCAAGCTTGGTATGTGAAAGAAATGGAAAAGATAGTGTTGCACGGTGGAGAGGAAATGTCATACAAATTATTGAGTGTTTACAAGGACCTTTTACTGGAATCGAATCCAGGGTCTCATGTTGTTATCGAGTGTGAGTCGGGTACTAATCAGTTTAAGAGGATGTTTATTTCATTTGCTGCATGTGTTTTCGGTTTTACATATTGTCGGCCAATGTGGTGTATTGATGGTACATTTTTGAAGAAAAAATACAAAGGTCATCTATTATTAGCGATGGCAAAAAATGGGAATCAAGGTACAAAATATAAAAACATAAACACCCAAGGTAGATACCATAGGTTAAGTCAAAGTCATATTTATATTTCTATGATAAAATCTTATAAAACCGATAACGGGTATGTAGCATATGAATTTTTGCTTGTATTTGTTGTGGTAAATTTGGTCGAATGTAATTTCTTGTCGTAATGTCGGGCGAATATGTATTAGATAAGTTTTTTTATAGATTTATTTAAACAAAAACTATGACTTAACATGGTATCTAGTATATTATTACATATATTGATTAATATTTGTTTAATTTTAAACATACTCGATATTTTGCGACACTTTAATACGTTACAGTTTTATACATCCATTGTTCATACATAATGTTTGCTAAATTTATAGATCCATTGGACTACTAGTTTTCATTTTAAATTTATTTAACTCTATATGAAACTCACTTGGTATAAATTAGCTTAATGTTCTACTATTACGTAGTTAAACGTAAAGGTTTTGGCATATTATAATGAAGTTTTTTTCTCAATTACTCTAATTTTGATTTACCTTAATGTTTGAGTACTACTCATATTTGGAAGTATGTTATATAATTGAGTATTTAAATTATTTTATTTTTAAAGATTCTGATATAGATATGTAGTAGTATCACAAATTTTTGATCGGTGGGAATTGATTAGTGATAAATAGTCATTTGTTTTTCTGTACAGCATGCCATATCATATGCATGTTTCTTCTTAACAACAATTACCCTATGTTGTTTGTTGCAGAACGATGGCTTGTATATACATAATTTGATAATTTATTTATGTTATCTAGCACATAACATAGTGTATTAATCTGTAGTATGAGTTAATGGATTTATGTTCACGTAATGCAGGTATCTTTCCGGTTGCATTTGCGATTGTTGATGGGGAGACCGAAGAAAATTGGGATTGGTTTTTACGAATATTGTCCGCTGTATTGAAAGACCATAATAGGGTTATTACTTTTATATCTAACAGGAATGATGGTTTGTGTGCTGCTGTATCGAAGATATTTCCTTTGTCTCCTCACGCATATTGTATTAACCACATTAAGCAAAACAAACGAGGGAAATATCCCAGGAGGGGGAGGTCTAACTATCGTGCTAAGACAGTAGGTTTGTTTATGTCTTGCGCATATGCTGAAACTGATCATCTGTTCTCACAATGAATGAATGAGTTAATGAAGGAAGGTGGCAAGACAATGGTTAGTTTTCTAGAGGATCTACCATTCAAGAATTGGGCAAGAGCATATTTTATCGGCCAATGATATGGGGACATGGCTTCTAACATAGCAGAGTCGTTCAAATTGTGGATACTTGAAGAACGATACATACCTATCACTCAACTCATAGACGGCATTAGGGTGACACCCTGCCTAATAAAATACCGGGTGATCAGTCCTATACGAAATTAAAACAGGAATCTCAGTTGGATCATCCTTAGCATCACTGTCGAAAACTTTTTTTAAAACATACTAAACACCTAGTATTCCAAAAGCTGGTGCCAATTTTAAATTTTAATTACACAAAACAGTACATGCGAAAATAAATATAAACCATTCACACAACTGAATAAAACTCAACTGAATAATTAATTAAACAATTTTCCGAATAAACAACCGGCCACCAAAGTGAAATAATCCAATACAAATATCCAACACAGGAATAAACTAATCTCAAACTGAACTGAAAGTCTAGGCGACATGCCCTAAATAAAACTCAAACTAATACAAGATTCCTACTCTAGGAATGAATGAATGATGCGTCTAATCCAAACTCCTGCTAGCATCCATATATGCCGCAGCTCCGTGTCCCTGGAATAGAATACCAATCCTGGCGTCCCTATGGCTGGACACCTAAAAGGTTTTGAAAATAGTTTTATAGGTAGGGTTAGAACCCAAAACATTTTGAATATATTTAGCAAGTGAATTAACTGCAGTAATTTAAAATGCACGAATGCGCTTAATATTTAAGTTAGTGTCGTACTCTCTTGTGGACATTCTCACCCCTCCACTATTGTGCACACCTACCGGTTACCTTAACCCCACCTAGTTGTACTATCCCATCTAACTAGTCCTGGTATAACCATCTCTTTCCATACTACTTTAACCCGAGTATAATGATTCTTGAAGTATAAGTTATCTCACAATTAACTTAATAAATTCCTCTTAAATAGTAGCATATAACCGTGTCACAAGTTATATAAAGTAAATACATCACACACTGTATTATTACCCGTATATAATATTTAATACCATTATATACGTACCTTTACCACAATATCCACACATATGACATACGTATATCCATCCCTTCGAGTATACCCTCGCCGGATGATTCCCTCTAAGATGCGATCTCACTAGGTGTGCTCACAAAACCTAGTTTCCCCAAGTTGAAATCGCTCACCAACTTGGCCCAAAATATAAACGTAGTGGAGGCGGTCATATTCCTTCCTTGAAAGTGAGATAATTCCTCACCCATATATACCGGACGCTATGACCTTGGGATATACTCGCCCTACTCCTCAAGCTAGGGGATTCACCCACATCGCGCAACCTCCCTTGATAGCATTATAGTATATAAATTGAATAAATATCTAGTCACTGATATTTAATATCACATACAATATATACATATATATATATATACTATCACTACACCGTATATATATAATATAAACCCCTACTTTACCGTGTACTCAAAATCCTGTACACTGCCTGTAATTTAATATCACACACAATATATACACGTATATATATATATACTCAAAATCCCGTACACTGCCTGTAATTTCCTGAGTCTGTGGCCCGACTCAAAGTAATTAATTTTCTCACTTAATAATTTATCGTTTTCCCGAGTCTATGGTCCGACTCTAATATTTTTAACTCACACCTCAATTTATATAATACTTTCCCCGAGTCTATGGTCCGACTCTAATTAAATTAACTAACACACATATTAATTTAATTCCTCCCCGAGTCTATCGTCCCACTCTAATTAAATTAATTAACAGACATATTAATTTAATACCTCCCCGATTCTATCATCAGACTCTAATTAAATTAATTAACACACCCATTAATTTAATACCGATCCGAGTCTGTGGTCCGACTACCAGTTAATTAATTCACACATTAATTAATTTACACCAATCCGAGTCTGTGGTCCGACTCTAATAAAATTAATTTACACTTTAATTAATTCAATACTTCACCGAGTCTACAATCCGACTCTAATTAAATTAATTATCACACCATTTAATTTAATCCTACCCGAGTCTACAATCCGACTCTAACTAAATTCATTATCACACTTATTAATCTAATTCTACTCGAGTCTACAATCCGACTCTAATTAAATTAATTATCACACTTATTAATTTAATCCTACACGAGTCTACAATCCGACTCTAATTAAATTAATTATCACGCTTATTAATTTAATAACTTGGTGTCACCAAACCATTATCCCCGGACTCGCTCACTTGTCTCATACCTTAACATTTCCCGAGTCTATATTCCGACTCCAAATTAATTACTCTCTCTCTATAATTAATTTAAATACTTTGGTGTCACCTAACCAATATATCCGGACTCACTCACTTGGTCCATCTTACACCTCCTAATATTATACCCACATATTCACCTACAATGTGTCACACATTTATTTCCATAAATTTCCCAATTATATTTACCTATAATTACTATTATACCCGGACTCTCCCACTTGCTCCATAATTAACAATTTTACCTAAACTCCTTTAATAATGTAGTGTCAGCCAACTATAATACCCGAATATTATTCCTCGGCAAAATATCAATAATTATGAATTATTTCCCAAATTCGTTCATCTCATGACATACCGTTCACACCCTCCTAAACCCAAATATATCACCCTATAATTGTTAAGAAAATATGTCTCCCATATAAATTTATCACCAAGTAAAAATAAGGGATCAAATCTTCAAATAAAATCCTCTTTATAAACAAACTCGTCGAACTATCAAATTCCTGGGACCGTTGATCGATCGATCGATCCCCCTTGGTCGATCGATCGATCGAGAAGGTGGTTATCTTCCTTGGCCTGCTATTTCAGCCATAACCGAATTTTCAAGGTTTTACATCTCAAATTTTCAACCTTAAATGATTATTTTTAACCAATCGATTATTCCCAAAACAAGTCTCAATCTACTATAACTGTTTTAGCATTCTCTATTCATACGATATCTCACTATATCTAAAATGGGTTTCTCCGGTTAATTTCCATTGTTCATTCACGATTGGTTCCACAGTCCACATAGTTCATATCACACATGGATTTCTGCTATAGTTTGCATTCTAACAACCTATAATAACACTATAATATAACTTTGATTCATCAATACTCACATCACGATTTCCAAATCAAAGACCCATTTTCTCCCTGGAAACCCACCCTAGAATAAATTCAGTTTTACACATCACCATAATATGAATTGGATATCAAAATCTTATCATTACAGCAAATTTACCACTTGCCTGAAATCATTCGTAGGGTCTGATTCCGTGGGTGTAGAGATTTGTTGACGAAGAACACCCCAAATTAATCCCTTAATTTGGCTCCAAAAGACTCCGAATTGCCCTTGATTTGCTTTTCCCCAATTTCCCTCTCAATCCCTAGGCTTAAAGTTGTGTTGAGTGTCATTCCCTAATCTCTCAATTAGGTTAAAAACATCCAATCCCGGTTTTGGCCATGCGGGTCTAATTAAAAAGGCCCAACTCACCCCGTGTGGGCCCGGTAATGCCCAAAAATACCCCGAGACCCAATTACTACCCCCGGGTACTCTTTTCAGACTATCTCGATCCATCCGGACGTAACCGCGCGCTCAAAATTGCCATCCAAAATACTTTTCAAAATTTTCAAATTTCGACCTCAAAATCTGACACACGAGATTTTGAACCATTAAACTTAAAAGTCGCCAATTATAAATAATTCGGCTCACTCAATTAAATTCTCCAACTCATGAATTTAAGTTTCTCCAAATTTAAATATTTTTATAACTCTCAAAAATAATTAAATATTTAATCCTCAAAATCACGGAGTGTTACATACTCCCCCCCTTACAAAGGAATTTCGTCCTCGAAATTAACATGAGCGTAATGTCCCAAGCTTCACATATTACTCTCTATTCATGTATCTCCAAGCCCGCTATATCTATCCCATCCGCTTCTAACCATACGTTACACAAGTATGCATTTAGATTACCCAGGGCGCCCATACACCCTATACCCGTGCTTTATCGCACAAAATTTGCCTTAATTAACCCGGGTGCTCATACACCCTATCCCCGCGCTCTACCGCACGAAAGCTACCCGACTATGCTAGTCGTAACCTGTAATATAACTTCGAACCCGTAGTCATATCACACACACACACACACACACACACACACACACACACACACACACACACACACACATATATATATATATATATATATATATATATATATATATATACTACCCGGGTACCTAACCCATGTACTCAAGTCCAAACATCTTCCCACAAAATACTTGTCTCTCAACACAAAAGTATATACGCTTACCCTTATGCTACCAAAGACAACATAAAATACCGCGCCCTTACTATCACTAGTCCTTGCGCAAAATAAACCCCGAGCTATCTCTCTTTGCTCGAAAATAAATTTAACCACCCTGATTCACTTCAGTAAACATCCCCACTTACCGGGATAAATTGTGAGAACACAAAACCTCACTATGTGCTATCGCACCACGCAATACAACATATATATACACATATATATAGGCTATACGCCCTCTCCGGTGATACCTAGTACCAACCATACCCTGGTGTCGCGAACACCAAAATTTTACACCACTATCCCCAATAGTTAAATTCCATCGCTGTCCAGTCGATATTTAGGAAATATTATCAACCCTACTCCCATGATTCTCGAAAGTAGTAATTCCTCGCATAATTCAAACCTTCACTCAGTGTACACCTTCACTCTCCCGTGAAGAACACCAATGAAACTACGCTACCCTACGAAAAGTTTATCCACATACTATGGCTGCTACAGCCAACGCATCCACTAAGTTTGACTTACCCATGAACTCTAGTGAAAAATAAGTCTTATATTGTGACATCCTCCTTGTCACTCAAAAATATACCCCACACCCATAGGGTAAAAATAATTACCTCCATACTCCAGCTGCGACGGCTGATCCTTGGGTTTCGAAGCATCTTCTCCCTGCCCGAATGTGTCGGTGACTTGCTTTAATGGTTGTACATCCAGGACCTCGTCCTGTAGTTGACCCCCTTCCTCGCTTAAGACAAATTCTCTTCATGTGTCTCGCTTTCCCCACAAACGAAAAACCTTCTAATGCATTCATCCTACCCCTGCTTCCTTCCATGCCGACCTTGTTGGAATTCCTGACCATCCTGACGATAGCCACCAGTTCTAGATCGTTTGGCATGATTTCCCTGCCGGAAATCCTGCCCCTGATCTCCCCCTGTCTACTACTTGGAAACCCCACTGGTATTGTTCCCTCCTGCCTTATCCGACTGGCTAGTTCCCACTCCCCTCCCGCTTCCTTTCACGTGGAAGCGATATTCCTCACAGTACCGAAGTGATGCGTTAATGACATCAGTATAAGCTACTAATGCGGGATTACCAAAAAAAATGTTGTCTAATTCTCCATAAAACTTGCTTTCTTTCTCTCTTCATCGCTTACCTCATCTGGTACCAACTTTGCCAATCGAGTAAATTCTTCCTCGTGATCGACCACTTAACGGTCTCCCTGAGTTACATCTCTAAATTTTCTCCTCATTTCGGTCTTAACCGCTGGAGGAAAATACGTGCGATCGAACCACACCCAAAACTCTACAATAGCTAGCGTATCCCTTTCCTCAACTGTGGTGATCGACTCCCACCACTGTAGCGATGCGCCCGCTAAACTAAAAGTGGATAGCATTTGCTTCTGCACCTTATCGTAATCTCCCATGCGTTGGTGACGCTGGATATCTCTCTTCCTTGACACGCTAGTACTACAACTGAACCCCCTCGTAACTCTGGTGGGTTCCCACTAAAAATAACCTCTCTTTCTTATTTTCACCCCGACGATTCCGTGTGAGTCTGGACGTCCGGCGCCACTAACACTTGTGGCTGATCCCGTGGAAAGTACCCTACCGTTGCGACCACTGTTATTTTAACCGCCTGTGCCACTAGTTTCGTTACCTGTGCTGCTAAAATTACCTCTGGCAGTTGCTGCGGTAACTCTTGCTCCTGAAGAGCCTCCCTCGTCTCATCTCCCCCTACTGCTCTAGCTGCTCTCTCTCTCTCTCCTGGGATTCTTTCGGAATGAGAATCGAATTTGTATGAGTTCACTCTCAAATCTAAATTTCACAGAAGAACGTATATGAGCATACGTATGAGAATACAATAATCCTATGATAGGGCTCTATATCAAAGATTGCTAAGCTGAAACGTGAAAAGCTGCACAGATCCTAAGGACACTAGAACCTGATGCTCTAATACCATCTGTGACACCCCGCCTAATAAATTATCGAGTGATCATTCATATACCAAATTAAAACAAGAATCTCAGTTGGATTATCCTTAGCATCACTGTCAAAAACTTTTTTTAAAACTTACTAACCAACTAGTATTCCAAAAGCTGGTGCCAATTTTAACTTTTTAATTACACAAAACAGTACATGCAGAAATAAATATAACCCATTCACACAACTAAATAAAACTCAACTGAATAATTAATTAAACAATTTGTCGAATAAACCACCGGCCACCAAAGTGAAATAATCCAATACAAATATCCAACACATGAATAAACTAATCTGAAACTGAACTGAAAGTCTGGGCGACATGCCCTAACTAAAACTCAAACTGATACAAGATTTCTGCTCTAGGAATGAATGAATGATGCGTCTAATCCAAACTCCTGCTAGCATCCCCATATGCTGCAGCTCCGTGCCCCCGGAATAGAATATCAATCCTGGCGTCCCTGTGGCTGGACACCTAAAAGGTTTTGAAAACAGTTTTATAGCAAGGGTTAGAACCCAAAACATCTTGAAAATATTTAGCAAGTGAATTAACTGCAGTAATTTAAAATGCATGAATTTTTTCATATTTAAGTTAGTGTCGCACTCCCTTGTGGACATTCTCACCCCTCCACTATTGTTCACACCTACCAGTCACCTTAACCCCACCAAGTTGTACTACCCCGTCCAACTTGTCCTGGTCTAAGCATCCCTTGCCATACTACTCTAACCTGAGTATAATGATTCTTGAAGTATAAGTTATCTCATAATTAACTTAATTAATTCCTCTTAAATAGTAGCATATAATCGTGTCACAAGTTATATAAAGTAAATACACCACACACTGTATTATTACCCGTATATAATATTTACTACCATTATATACGTACCTTTACCACAATATCCACACATATAACATACGTATATCCATCCCTTCGAGTCTACCCTCACCGGATAATTCCTTCTAAGATACTATCTCATTAGGGGTGATCACAAAACCTAGTTTCCTCAAGTTGAAATCTCTCACCAACTTGGCCCAAAATATAAACGTAGTGGAGGCAGTCATATTCCTTCCGTGAAAGTGAGATAATCCCTCACCCATATATACCGGATGCTATGACCTGGGGATTTACTCGCCCTACTCCTCAAGCTAGGGGATTCACCCACATCGCGCAACCTCCCTTTATAGCATTAGAGTATATAAATTGAATAAATATCTAGTCACTGATATTTAATATCACACACAATATATACATGTATATATATACTATCACTACACCGTATATAGATATAAACCCCGGCTTTATCTTGTACTCAAAATCCCGTACAATGCCTGTAATTTAATATATATATATATATATATATATATATATATATATATATATATATATATATATATATATATATATATATATACTATCACTATACCGTATATATATAACATAAACCCCGGCTTTACCGTGTACTCAAAATCCCATACACTGCCTGTAATTTCCTGAGTCTGTGGCCCGACTCAACGTAATTAATTTTCTCACTTAATAATTTATCGTCTTCCCGAGTATATGGTCCGACTCTAATATTTTTAACTCACACCTCAATTTATATAATACTTTCCCCGAGTCTATGGTCTGACTCTAATTAAATTAACTAACACACATATTATTTTAATACCTCCCCGAGTCTATCGTCCCACTCTAATTAAATTAATTAACACACATATTAATTTAATACCTCCCCGAGTCTATCGTCCGACTCTAAATAAATTAATTATCACATCCATTAATTTAATATCGATCCGAGTCTGTGGTCTGACTCTCCGTTAATTAATTCGCACATTAATTAATTTACACCAATCTGAGTCTGTGGTCCGACTCTAATAAAATTAATTTACACATTAATTAATTCAATACTTCCCCGAGTCTACAATCCTACTCTAATGAAATTAATTATCACACCTATTAGTTTAATCCTACCCGAGTCTACAATCCGACTATAATTAAATTAATTATCATACTTATTAATTTAATTCTACTCGAGTCTACAATCCGACTCTAATTAAATTAATTATCACACTTATTAATTTAATCCTACCCGAGTCTACAATCCGACTCTAATTAAATTAATTATCACGCTTATTAATTTAATAACTTGGTGTCACCCAACCATTATCCCCGGACTCGCTCACTTGTCTCATACCTTAATATTTCCCGAGTCTATATTCCGACTCCAAATTAATTACTCTCTCAATAATTAATTTAAATACTTTGGTGTCACCTAACCAATATATCCGGACTCACTCACTTGGTCCATCTTACACCTCCTAATATCATACCCACATATTCACCTACAATGTGTCACACATTTATTTTCATAAATTTCCCAATTATATTTACCTATAATTACTATCGTACCCGGACTCTCCCACTTGCTCCATAATTAACAATTTTACCTAAACTCCTTTAATAATGTAGTGTCACCTAACTACAATACCCGAATATTATTCCTCGGCAAAATATCAATAATTATGAATTATTTCCCAAATTCGTTCATCTCATGACATACCGTTCACACCCTCCTAAACCCAATTATATCACCCTATAATTGTTAAGGAAATATGTGTCCCATATAAATTTATCACCAAGTAAAAATAAGGGATCAAATCTTCAAATAAAATCCTCTTTATAAACAAAATCGCCGAACTATCAAATTCCTGGGACCGTTGATCGATCGATCCCCCTTGGTCGATCGATCGATCGAGTAGGTGGTTGTCTTCCTTGGCCTGCTGTTTCAGCCAAAACCGAATTTGCAAGGTTTTACATCTCAAATTTCCAACCGTAAATGATTATTTTTAACCAATTAATTATTCCCAAAATAAGTCTCAATCTTCTATAACTGTTTTAGCATTCTCGATTCATACGATATCTCACTATATCTAAAATGGGTTTCTCCGGTTAATTTCCATTGTTTATTCACGATTGGTTCCACAGTCCACATAGTTCATATCACACATGGATTTCTGCTATAGTTTGCATTCTAATAACCTAGAATAACACTATAATATCACTTTGATTCATCAATACTCACATCACGATTTCCAAATCAAAGACCCATTTTCTCCCCGGAAACCCACCCGAGAATAAATTTTGTTTTACACATCACCATAACAAGAATTGGATATCAAAATCTTATCATTAAAGCAAATTAACCACTTGCCTTAAATCGTTCGTAGGGTCTGATTCCGTTGGTGTAGAGATTGGTTGACGAAGAACACCCCAAATTAATCCCTTAATTTGGCTCCAAAAGACTCCCAATTGCCCTTGATTTTCTTTCCCCCAATTTCCCTCTCAATCCCTGGGCTTAAAGTTGTGTTGAGTGTCGTTCCTTAATCTCTCAATTAGGTTTAAAACATCCAATCCCGTTTTGGGCCATGTGGGTCTAATTAAAAAGGTCCAACTCACCCCGTGTGGGCCCGGTAATGCCCAAAAATACCCCGAGACCCAATTGCTATCCTCGGGTACTCTTTTCTGACTATCTCGACCCATCCGGACGCAACCGCACGCTCGGAATTGCCATCTGAAATACTTTTCAAAATTTCCAAATTTTGACCCCAAAATCTAACACACGAGATTTTGAACCATTAAACTTAAAAGTCGCCAAATATAAATAATTCGGCTCACTCAATTGAATTCTCCAACTTATGAATTTAAGTTTATCCAAATTTAAATATTTTTATAACTCCCAAAAATAATTAAATATTTAATCCTCAAAATTACGGGGTGTTACAATTAGAACAAAACTGATGAAGATGATGTCGGATAGGAGAAGTTTAGCGGAGAAATGGACAGGTATTTTGTGTCCAGAAATTGAAAAGATTATAAGAGAGAATTTAGATGACGGGGGAAACTGGTATGTTAGGCAACCAAGTGATGATGTGTTCGAAGTGTCTGATGATGGTTCATATACGGTGAATTTATTTCATCGATCCTGCTCATGTAGAATGTGGAAGATTAAAGGCTTACCCTGTTCTCACGCATGTATTGCTGCCCGAGCACGAGGTTTAGAAAACACATGAGCTCATTGAAGATTACTTTAGATCTGATTTTTTCTGAAAATCATTTGCTTATCCAATATATCTTGTACCGTCCATACCTAAGGAGATGAAGATTAGCGAAGATGGTATCAAACCTCCTACTATGAGAAAACAACTTGGTAGACCTAGAGTGAAAAGGATAAAATCAGTAGGTGAAGTGAGTAAGATCAGGTGTTGTCACTGTGGTTCTGCAAACAGACACAATAGGAAGACATGGACGGTTGTCATATGATGTAATACATGCGTGTCATCTGATGTTGATTGTCATGGTCGAATTCGTAACTTTTAAAGTTTTTTGTAGACATTTATTTCAAATAAAAGATATGCTTCTCTATATGTTTTCGATATCAACTTCTTATCATGAGTTTTCCCTTTGTTGTATAGCTTAATTTAAGATTTCAATTAATGATTTCCCTTTATGTTGAGGAACAGGTATATTCATATACTTACAATTGTTGCATTATTTGTTCGATTATAGGAAAGATTTGATATCCTAAATACCATAAATTTTGAAAATGCAGTCATATACCGGTAGGTATCTACATGTTAGTCAGGTAACTACCTACAAATGATTATGTATTCAATATAAAAAACATGTAGCTTTTTTCTTTTTTGATTGCCATATTTTACTGAAATGTAAACAATTCATTGAAGATTTTGATAATTGTTTGATTGTTATTATCTTGATTAAAAACCATCTGGTAGTTCATTACATGTATTCGAGCATTCACTGTTTATGGGCTAAAATAGAGCTGCAGATATTTTATTCAACCATAAAAATTGGTTCACCTAACTATTCATAAGTTTTGGATGCCAAATTTGAGTTACACAAATGAAAAGAACATTTTGTTAAGTATTAATTTACAAATAAGTTTAGTTGAACGTCACAATTAAAGCTGTTGTCAATAAATCCAAATATTTTTGCAATTTCAAACATTCATTACTGCAACATCAGATATCCAATATGCAGGACTATGAATTGATTTGAATACATGATCCATTATGGCAGCATCAGGTCTATATTCTTTATTTGGTATCATGCATAGAGACTCAAGTAAATCATTATTAGAATTGGCTCCTTAAGCCTCATTCCCTTTCAACACATACCACTAGTGACTAATGTAATATGGTATCCCATTAGTAAAACGATGGACATTATGACAACGTTTAACCTTCGCTATGTAACTACTCAAATTTTCTCAAATCATTCATTTTTGCATAAAGATTCGATTCATTTGCCTCACGATAGTCCAAACTATATTTACAAGTTTTAGGTGATTAAATTCATAATTGATGACCTCATTGCTGACTACGATAATTAAATATTGAGTTCAGCAAACTATTTTTTTGAATTCGTATAATATCAGCTAAAATTTGTACCCTATAACCATTTCATTTTCGTGTAAGTCGATAAAATGTATCTAAGTTATAGATTAGCTATTGATGTACGTCATCGTTAGATTGTTATTATCATGATTGAAAAGCATCTGGTAGTTCATTACTATCTTTTTGAGCATTCACTGTTTATGGGCCAAAACAGAGCTGCGGATATTTGATTCAACCATAAAAATTGGTTCACCTACCTATTCCTAAGATTTGGATGCCATATTTGAGTTACACAAATGGAAAGAACATTTTTTTAAGTGTTAATTTACAAAGAAGTTTAGTTGTACGTCACAATTCCAACTGCTGTCAACAAATCCAAATAATTTTGCAAATTCGAAGATTCATAACTGCAACATCAGATATCCAATATTCACAACTATGAATGGATTTGAATACATACTCTATTATGACAGTACCAGATCTATATTCCTTGTTTGGTATCATGCATAGACACTTAAGTTAAACAACATTAGAATGGGTTATTTAAGCCTCATTCTCTTTGAACACATACCACAAGTGACTAATATGAAATGGTATCCCATTAGTAAAACGATAATTCAGCTTCCTCACAATGCAACTACTGTAATTGAATCACCCCGTTTATAATTGATGACCTGATTGCAGGCTACGGTAATTGAATCCCGAGTTCATATTTTAGAAAAGGTTTATCAAATTCGTTTAAAGACTCAATTCCATCATTTAACACAGTATTGGTAAATATATAACCTGGCATTAGAAGTTCTCAAGATTACCCCACTCATATAAGCATATATACATAAACTCTATACATAGCACATTACAATTATTTTAAAAACAAGCGCAACATTTTTTGATGCATAACTATGCTACAAACAAATAATTAGTTTAAATATAAAAAATAGTATCTAATAAGTTTGATCCGATGTAATTAGACTTTCATAGCGGAACATGGTATCTTAAAAAGAAAACTTTGAATTCATCGATTCCCAATCATTCGCGTCCCCATGTTTTCGGTGCCGTGGTGAATGACCCAATAAATTGTCCCATCATTTCATACATAATGAGATGATTCAGCCTCATTCTCACCACTCACAGTTAGATACTACATGCAATGTAATATGGCATTCCATTAGGAACACTTTAAACAAATTGAAAGTGTTCATCCTTCACTATAAAACATATCATATGCCCTCAATCATTCGTTTATGGATACCGCGTCCATTAATTGGATTCATGACATACCAAACTACACAAAACACATAGAAGTACTGGTATGTAAAAATCCAGTTCAGTCTTTTACACAATAATGTGCATCTATAATCTGGATAGACCAGATATAATAGCATAGATACTTATACCTGATCAAGTACATAGCCCAGTGCATTATTTAACACAATATCAAAAAGTTGAATATATTACACAGTGCAACTATATACACCCACAAAACCGAATAGATAAACAGAGATATATATACCAAAATTAGAGTGAATGCTTCAATATCCCAACAACTCCATACATAGGTCAGTGCAATTGTTTCCAAAACAAGTGCAACATTTTTTAGGAATAATTCTGTTGAAAAAAAAAGTTCAAATCCAAGAAGTTTGATCGATTATAACTCAACTTCCTAATAGAACATGTTATATTCAAACAAAAAACGACTGACTTCATAAATTTTCAGTCATTCCCGCTCCCATGTTTCGGGTGCCGTGGTAAATAACTTGATTAAATAATCACACATTTCATACATCGCATCCTTCTTCCATTTTATCGGTATCACGGATCCTTCAATGAGTAGCCTCTCAATTAGCATCTCAACAATTCCACAGTCCAAGATACACAAATTAAAAATTGCAAGATGTGATCAGCAGCATTTCTTAACAAAAAAGAATAATTTTATCAAATCCAAGTTAAGAGTTGGTCAATTACCTATCCAATTGTTTTGCAAATTGTTGATCTCACACAAGTGGATAGTGAAATGTAGTCTCCTTCAGCCAGTATAGTGTCAATTTGTCACTTGCAGTCAGATGGACTTGTGTTGTTTTTCAATGGCCCCTTTCTTTAAAACTTTTAGTCCACGAACCCTTTTCCAACAAGTCATCAGCATCCTCCCTCAAGTTCTCGAGGCAAATCATTATACAAGAGAGCTGTCATAGAAGTTAATCAGACCGTTCACAAATTTAGAAATAATTATATTTCATTTTGATACTTACAAAAGTTGTATCATCATTGAAACAGACATCGACACCATCCTTTATTCATGGCCGCAAAGGATTGTACTGAATGAACTCTCCTTATTTTTTGTCCATACAAATTAGTGTCCAATGAAATTTTAACTCATGCCTCATTGGAAAAAAAATCATGTCACAATCTCCTGCTACATGCCTAAGTGCATCCTCGATTGTTATCTTTATTTCATTTTTATCATTCAATCTAACAACTTCCCAACATTGTGTAGACATCATGAAGAAAGAAGGTGATACACCTTTCATTTTCTTGTGAGTCATTTGCATGATCTCCCCAAAGATGTTGATTATGTATTGAATATATGCAGGGGAAACAAAATAGCAGACATTAGGTGTTGAAATATATGACTATTTTCAGAATTTTCATTTCAAAAATTTCATCTAGCAACTTGAATTGGAGAACGTGCCTACTGCAAAGATACACAGACTCTAGAATAAAGAAGGTATTGTTTATAAATTCAAAGTGTAGAACATATGCAGTATTTAAACAGATGGACTTGCTAAAAAATATAAAAAACATAATATCTATATATATATATATAGATATGCAATATCGATATCTATCTATCTATCTATCTATCTATCTATCTATCTATCTATCTATCTATCTAGATAGATAGATAAATAGATACATAGATAGATAGATAGATACATAGATAGATAGATAGATAGATAGATAGATAGATAGATAGATATATGGTGTTTGATAGATACTTATTTCAGAGCAATACAAATCTTCGAGTATCTATATATGTGTTTTTAGTATCTGTCAGTGACTAGTAACAATATATATGTTCCCAATACCTCAGTGCGTATCTCATATATAATAATCAAAAATTCATGTAATAAAGCATTACCAGATGCACTAACATATTTTTCTTGAATATATGCCATTTAACATAAAAAAGGAAAAAAACCAATTTTAGTAGTAACTTTAAATTTACTGCGCTATATAAGTTTACCATGTTTGATATGGCAATAGGCTCTAATATATCCAATACATCCTTCCTTGAAATTAACGCCAGCGGTGAGTCTCCTTGCCACAACATAGATCTGCATACAATACTCCTTATTAATACACTGTTCATATTATTTATTAATAAACAAAATATAGAATATAATCATCCATTTCACCGCTCTTATCCCAAAACAACCGTAATTTATCTCCACATTCTTTCTTGATATGTGTTGAAACTGGACCTTTGTTTAAACGCAATTTCATTTCCTTTACCGGCTTACGATTCGATAGCTTAATTTCTTCAACAACAAGCGGGTTGGTTTCTGAATTTTTTCCACCTGATGTGGTAATGTCAGATGGTGTATGTGGCGACTTACACGTATTGATTTTTTCAACAAAATCATCATCCCCGTTCATTTTTTGTACATTTGTCGCCCTTCGTGTATGCCGCGCTACTTTGTGTCGGTCACCAACCCCGTAATCGAAATCAGGCTAGGGCATTGATGGGATTCAATCCTTACGCTTTTTTATTCTCTTGTACATGGAGAGTGTTTTCCCACTCATTGATGTTGTGGAAACTTCTTCTAATATCTGTCTGAGTTCATTGTTCAACGACCTTAGTTCATTTGCATTTTTTTCATTACTATTGCTCAAATTAGTGAGGCCCCTCTTCTCTTTATCCCATTGTGACTGTTTTTTCAAGAGTTCATTGTCTTTGCATTTTAATTTCTCATTCAAAATATCAATCTCATTTATCATTTGGATGTTCTTTTCTTATAAATCGTTCAAGTAAGAAACCCCCTCGTCTATTAGTTATGCATCATCCTTATTCCCACTCCATTGGATTTTCAAAGAACAAATCTCTTGACGTAGTGACATGTTCTCATGTTCTAGACGGTGGATATCTCTGTTCCGCGCTGCATCACACATCGAATGGTCTACATTTTTGAATTGTTCGTTCAAGCTTATCTTAAGAGATGATATTTCTTCACTTTGCGCACTAACTCTATTCTCCTGTACTTGTTTCTCAATTTTGAGCGCAACAATTTCCTCTTCTAGATCAATCAAAAACTCACGTTGCTTCTCGAATTCAGCTTTGCCACAATGCAACTATTGTTCAATCTTGTCGGCATATTCTTTAAATTTTTTATCCCTCTCGTTTGCAGCTTCAAGAAGCATTCTCAATTCTTCATTCTCCATTTTTAGTTTATCATTAACAGCCTTGAAGTTACTCAAATTTTTGTTCCTCTCACGCGTTTCACAGACATAATCAGGTCTTTCTTCGGAGAACAAATTAATTACATTATCCTCATGTGGCAACACAGCATGGAATCTTCTGCGATTGATGGTGTTATCTGACTTGATATCCGTTGAATCATCCAATATCTCAATTTTAACTCTTCTTGGTGGTGGTGTCTGAATTTCTGATATGCCCAAAGTAAATGTTGGAATATCAAAACCACTATCATCTATCTACATGGATAATAATATAATATTATGCAAGTTAACAAAATGTGAAACGTGTTAATATTTATGGCCTATTAATATACAATAGACAAGATGAGATACCTCCAACATAGACAGTTTAACATTGTCCATCATCGAATATAACTCTTGTAAATTCCATTTGAGAAATTTAGGATGCCTCTCATCGATACTAGGTAAGGGATCAATCAAATTTGATATTTTACAAAGCCAGAACTGCAAAAAAAGTAATTATATTAATAAGAACATTATTTATTACATAAAGTTTTGGTACAAATCGATGCACTAGGAAAAAAATATCTCACGGGTAACAGAAGTTGTCATCCTGATACAGTGGTGGGTGTACTCATTGAGTTTTCAATTGATTTGAATATATTGTCATGCACTGCAACTGCCCAATTATATTTCTTCATATCCTCAACATCCTCAATATAGTTCTTGTAATACCAAGCAATAGATGAACTAGTGTTTGGGAACAAAACGCAGATGCAGAAATGTAGAGCAACTAAACGAATTATGTCCAAAACATCCTCATAATGCACACCTCTCAATGATTTTCCAAGCCACTTTTCAACGAATGTATTTGTCATCTTATTCGCGCCCTTGAAATATCTATCAGCGAATGGAGTAGTCTTCTTTTTTTTCTTTCGCAATTAATATTGGTGCACCATATGACGGAAGCCCAAACAATGTTGATATATCAATTGGGGACAACTCAATTGACGTGTTTCTAAGCAAAAACTTCTTGGTATGCTTGCTGTAACATTGGATAATTGAGATTATTTTGAAGTCGCACTTCTTCACATATGACTCTATGACCTTTCATTTGTAATATGCTTTGAACATTGGCCAAAAAGGTGTGTCCATCAATTTTTTAATGTTCTTGTCTTTGAAAAAATCTTTTTTATCTCGCATAAATGTGTTGAAAGCTACCAAACTGCATCGAAATTGGTCGTGTTCCCCTGTTTTTGCTGATTCGATTTCATCTCTATTATCGGCCATCTAATTGCACACATAATAACCAAAAAATAGTTTAGATAACGGTGAGTTAGTTGGCGCAATTTGAATGATATTGAAAACAATAAAGTATCTAATGTATAGTGGTTTAAAGCACACAACTCCATTTGTATTTCTAAGGGAATGACATATTTTTTAAAAATTTAAATTTGACAGATACCAACCAATGTATCCCCCATCTCAAACAACCCTCATGTATTTAACGACTATACATATAAGTGCATTACATTTATGAAATAAAACATCAAGACAATAAGCTTGTATATTTACAAACAAATAATATTTCATTTAAAGATATTTGCGAATTATCATAAAGCTAATTCAAATTTTTTTGTTACACTGAGCATTTATAAAGACAGATAACTATATATACCCAATATTGTATATATAACAAAAAACACAGTTAGCTTTGTGCACACACACACGTACATATATATATATATATACACACACACATACACACACACACACCGCAAGATAACAATAAAAGTACAATAAAAATTCATTGATTTATGAAAAAAATTATATTCCAGGACTTTACTCATATATTTATCTATTTTATCAAACAATTTTCACTACGAAGACATATCACTTTCGTTTTAACCTAAAAAGATCTCCATTACTACTCCAAAAAAAACCTAATTTCTTTACCAACATGCATGTCATCAATGTCCCAAATTAGAGGATCATAAAATCGTTCAATACCTTTTCTTTGCAATGTGTTTTGGTATCTTCTAATCTGTGAATACCTTCCAATTTACTCACTGCTATCCGACTCTTCACAATCAAAATCTTCAAATGTAAAGTTCCTTTTCTCTGATCGAAGAATGCTGCATTGCCTAGAGGTGACGATTTAGTCGTTTGGGAATCCCACAAATAATGGAACTGGAAAATGATGAGCTCACCAAGTAGGAGGGAACAGAGGAGCTGAAAAATCTTTTAGATTTTCTCACGTGTGGCTTTCAAGGGTATCTTTGAGATTTTATCATTTTTACAATAGACACGTGACTAGTCAAAGGGTTTCTTTATACATTTTCAAATAAGGTGGACTTATATGTATATATATCTAGTATCAAGGGGTGATATCTATATGCCCCTTCTTTAAATTCTACTTCAAAGTTTCACTAATTTTAGTTGTGTGATTGCTTTAGGGTAGAATGCTAAGCTTACATCAATTATTTATTTTTGTATTTTCATCATTTTTCATTGCCTGATGATATTGGATGTTACAAATTTGATGTAAAAACTTTAATGTTATGTTTCTTTATTGAAAAGTACAGATAAAAGAATAATGCACTACGATATGACAAATTGAGAATATATTTATGTTACTTAAAATCACTTATGCCTATAGGATTTTTACATGAACATATGGATAAGTTATTTACATCGAGGTCACCAAAGCCTCATAATTGAATGCATATTTTATAAACCTGTAAAGTACGTTTCTCTTATTTTTTTTATATTATTCCATTTATATAGAAGCCTTTTTGAGCTATAATGATATATGTTTACCGCTAAATTTGATTCCACAATTTTCATACATTTTTATTGATTCCATGGTGCACAACTTTATTGCTTCAGAACTTAGAGCAAATGAAGTCAATGTGAAAAAGTTCTACTTCATTTGGTAATGTTTTTCATGTTATAAATTAATTTTTAGTGAGTTCCCTGTTTTCTGTTTTGCAGCCATATGAAAGACGAAGCTGAGCAGTTTTTGCTCAACATCTTGCCATTTAACTTATTCAAAGAAATCTTCTTCAACATTAGTATCACATTCTTCTCCTCTTGGCTTTTGCTGTTACACGTTTAGATTGTTTGTTTTTTGGAATATCATTTTCTTAAACCATGACAATTGTAGCATACAAAACTGATAGATTTCTTGTAGCTAAAACAATAACTTTTTTAGGTAGCCAATAGAGAGTATAGGATCTTAAATATCTCAAATCACAATATTTTAGTGGACTTATGCTAGCACAAAGATTTCAAGATTCCAATTGTTCCCCATTGACCCCCATTGAAATATGCACAAAATAAAATAAAACAATCATGGCACGTTCTAAAAATTGAATCCTAGTACCATGGTTCCTTTCTATTGAGTCTATTATAATTTAGGCCACATGTCCAAAACATGATTGTTCTACAATCAATACATTAGGCATTAATCTGTTCAGAGAGGGTATCATACCCCTTGAATAAATATATTGTTAATATGACTAAGTATTTCTAAATTAATACTGGTTATAGCTGTCAAGAGAGCTTTGGTACCTCAACTTAGTTAAGCTCTGATCAGTCCATTTTAATGATTTAAAATTTTGATGATCCATTAAAATCAATAATTAGGTCAGTGTCTTACCCATGCCGGAGTGAAAGGGCAGCACCATACTTGTGAAAATCCATATACTATTTGATTATACAATTGAATATTAATCCCTTCACATGAAGCCAGATGAGACTAGGCTGATGATTATTCCTTTTGTCTACCCTTCCCCTATATGTATCAGTTCCCAAAAAAAACTTTCTTCAACATCTTTAGCTAATATTAACTTGTAATTTTTTGCATTTATCTTTCTTTTGCTGAAGAAGGAAAATGGTTGCACCTATTCAAACCCAGAAATCTATTTCTCACACACGTTCAATTAGTTTTCCATACAGACCTCATGCTTTCATTTCAAGTGTTGCGGAGGAATTGTACAGGTTAAGGACCACAGATGCTGATTCAAGACCTTCCTCCTCATCATTATGCCAAAAATTAAATGGTCTTAGAACTTTGTATGAACGCGTTAATGACAAGCATAAATTATACAACACTTTCCCATAAATCTCTCTCCAATGGGAGGGATAATAAGTGTGTGGAAGGGATGCTTGACGGATCTTTAAGATTATTAGATGTCTGTGGAACCACCAAGGATATATTCTCACAAATGAAGGTATCTGTTCAATATATTGAATCATCCCTAAGGAGAAGAAGAGGGGGAGAATCCGACTTGGTAATGACATTTCAAGATGTATGATCTCTAGGAAGATAGTGAAGAAATTGGTCGTGAAATGTACTCGAAACATGAGAAGAATGGAAAAGCGACTACATAGGGACGGCAGCCTCGAGTCCATGACTTTCATTCAAAGAGAAGTGGAAATAGTTAGTTTCTCGGTTCTCGAGTCCATCTTGTCTTTTGTTTCCAAACCCAAGACACGAAGTTGGTCATTTGTCTCTCCAATGATTCAACCCAAACGTGTAGCGTGTGAAGGAGAAAACAGTGGCAATGAAGTAGAGATGATTAATGATGCTTTGCATTCCTTAAACTCCCATGTATATTTCAAGCAATTGCAGGATGTGCTGAAGCCATTCAAGGCATTAGAGTTTAGCATCCTGGAAATTGAGGAGGAATTAGAGCATGTGTTTAGGTGCTTAATTAAAACTAGAATCTCCTTACTCAATATTCGCAACCACTAGCTCATGTAATCCAACACCTAATAGTATTAAATATTGTTCATTGCCTATGGCGTCCAACATTTTTTAGAGGGTTTGCCTATGGCTTTTGAGTAGTTTTGTAAATGAATAAAGATACTTTGTATATAATATTTAAATTGATTGATCTCAGTCATTTTGTCTTGTTAACAATGCTGCTTATAATTGTTTTATTTCAACTTTCTCCTCTTATATGTATTTACTTTATAGAATTTCGTGAGTTTTAGACCAACTTTTGTTTATGTTTTTCTTTCTCTCTACACGATTAAAATAATTATGGTGGTCTTTGTTTCTCTTATATGTAGTAATTGTATTGAATTAGTAAGACCTAACAATTTTTTATATATTCACAAACCCCTAAAGAAAGACCTTCTCCAAAAAAAACAAAAAGTAGAAACAATTTCAATTTACATGAAGATTATTGGGGTTCTAGTAAGTCCCAATCCCAACTATATAAGTATGTGTGTGAGAGAGAGGTTTATTAAAGTTTTATTTAGCATTAAGGGTACTTTAGTATTTTTCCTTTTATTTTATTATTAGGTGGTTGTAGTAGGACATATATTCTCTCTTATTCTTTTCATTGTATTGCATTCTAGTTTATGTCAAGATGAAAACCTAGCCCCTCTTTTTGTCTGTTTCATTTGATTTGTAGATCTTTGATATATTATCATGGTATCAGAGCGGGATCAAAGATTAATCTCATCAACACAGTCCGCGGATCCACTTGTTTTGAAGGTAATTATGGTCACTTTCCTCCTCTTTGTTGGATTAATTGTTTAGTTTGTTTGATTTGGTTCCGTTTGGGTACTATTTGATTATTTATTTTCACAATGGCTGGTGAAAGAGACGATTCGCTGCAATCCTTTAGTGTCAGATTAGATGGAAAAAATTATACGCATTGGAGTTATGTTATGAAGAATTTTTTGAAAGGGAATAAGCTTTGGGGTTACATTAATGGCGATTTGAGTAAGCCTAACGATAAGACGAACGTTGAAAAATATGCAAAGTTATTGGATGTTTGGGAGACAAACAAATCGAAAATCATCACTTGGATCAACAACTCCGTTGCACTTTCTATGGGTATACAGTTGGCTAAGTATGATTATGCAAAGGATATTTGGGATCATTTGGGCAGATTATATACACAATTTAATTTCGCAAAAAAGTACTAGTTGGAGTGCTATATTCGGGCTCTTGAGCAAAAAAAATTGAGTATCCAGGAGTTCTATTCAGCTATGACGGATCTATGGGATCAGTTGGCTCTCACAGAGTCAACTGAATTGTGGACCTTTACACCATATATTGCCAATAGGGAGGAACACCGTCTGGTTCAGTTTCTGATGGCATTGCATGATGACTTTGAGGGTCTTCTTGGGTTGATTCTTCATCGTAGCCCACTTACAACTGTTGATTCCATTGTTCACGAGTTGTTAGCAGAGGAGATTCATCTCAATACTCAGTCAGGGAAGGTAATTTCTTTGGACCCTAATCCATATGTTTTTGCAGCCTCCTCTCGGCTAATTTTTAGTAATCAGAACAAGACTTATTCAAGAGTTGTAAGTGATGAATGTAGCTACTGTAAGGAGAAGGGTCATTGGAAGTCTCAATGCCCTAAGTTATGAGCACAACAACAACAATCAAATAGTCGACCACCTGACAACAGTTTTCTACTTGGAAATCCAACAACCAATCTCAGCAGCATTCATATAGGCCTTCACAGCCTAATACTGCAGCAGTTGTACCTCCATTAGGCTCATTTGCATTAGGTTATTCATCATTAACTCCATCAATGCATTCTCCTACTGAGCAGTTTCAAAAGTTTCTTGCCACACAGCCTCACGCCATGTTTATCTCTTCACCCAGTAAGTCCTCAGGTATTTGGATTCTAGACTCCGATGCTTCTAATTACATGTCACCAAATTTTTCCTCTTTTGGTTCATTTTGTCCCACTTATTTGTTGCCCGTTATGACTGTTGATGGTATTCCCATGCCCTCAATGGGTGTTGGGACTATTGACTCACCCAACTTATCTCTCTCTAATGTTTATCACATTCCTAAGCTTACAATGAATCTTGTTTATGTTAGTTCTATGTGATGCCAATTACTCAGTTTCCTTTTCTTCTACCTTTTTTCATGTGCATGATCCATAGTCTCAGAAGGTGAATGGGATAGGTCGTAGGCAGGGGGATTGTACATCATGGAGAAACTCAATGTACCAATGGTTGCAACTTCTAGTGTTGACTTATCATCCTTTCATTTGAGTTTAGATTCATCTAGCTTTTATTTATGGAACTCTCGTCTTCGTCATGTTTCAGGGTCACGATTAAAATATTTGGCTTCTACAGAAAAATTAAGAAATTTGCATTGTCATGATATCTCTGATTGTAGCGGTTGTAAACTTGCAAAATTTTCAGCTTTACCGTTTAGTAGAAATATTTTCTCTACTTTTGCACCCTTTGATCTTATTCATTCTGATGTGTGGGGACCTTCTCCTATTATTACAAGAGGAGGGTCTCGATATTATGTCTCCTTTATTGATGATTATACGGTTTACTATTGGGTTTTTCTCATAAAACGACGTTCAGATTTTTTATTTATTTATAATAAATTTCATGCCTTTGTCCAAACTCAACATTCAACTATTATCAAATGTTTTATATGCGATTTGGGTGGGGAATATACTTCTCAAAATTTCGGTGAGTTGCTTGATTTAGATGGAAATATTCACCAATCATCTTGTACTGACACTGCTTAGCAAAATGGTGTTGCTGAAAGGAAACATTGGCACATTGTTGAAACTGCTCACTCTCTTTTATTATCCGCATATGTCCCTAGTGAGTTTTGGGAAAAGGTTGTCCTTACTGGTGTTAATCTGATTAATAAGATTTCGACCTCTCGTAGGTTTGTCACCTTTTGAAAAGTTGTATGGGTGTGCCCTTGATTATCCTTCCTTAAAGGTGTTTAGTTGTACTTCTTTTGTTCTTCGACCTCGTGTGGAACGTACCAAATTATCTCCAAAGTCAGCTATTTTTATCTTTCTTGGTTATGGTGAGGGTCAAAAGTGATATCGTTGTTATGATCCAATAACTAAAAAATTATATGTCTCTCGCCATGTTGTGTTTCTTGAGAATATACCTTTCTTTTCTATTCCCGAAGCCCTCATGAACTCACTAAATCTGATCTCTTCAATATTGATCCATTCTCTGATACTGATGAGAGTGTGCCATCTGAAGAACCTTTCACCACCGATAGTATGCCACCCCATGTTCCTCCTGTTCCTATTATATCTACTGATGCAGGTACTTTGCCATCTGATGTTCCTGATGCTCTCGCTTCTCGTTTGGCCACCCAAGCACCTGCTGAAATGGTGGAACCTCCTTCTCGCTATCCAAAACGTCCATGCCAGTCCACTCAGTAACCAAATTTTATTTATTTTTGTTATTCGGATTCTTTTGCTTCATTTTTATCCTTTGTTCACTGCCTCTCTAAGCCTTTGTTATATAAAGAGGTCGTTCTTGATCCTCTTTGGAAGTAGGCTATAACTGAGGAACTCTCTGCTTTGCATCAGATAGATACTTGGAGTTTGGTCCCCTTACCTACTGGTAAGCGGGCCATTGGATCTCATTGGGTATATAAAATCAAAACCAGGTTAGATGGGTCAATTGATCGGTACAAAGAAAGATTTGTTGCTCGGGTTTGTCTCAGTAATATAGTATAGATTATGACAAAACCTTTGCTTCTGTTATGATATTTACTACTATTCATACTCTTATTGCCGTTGCATATGTCCGTCAGTGGCATATATTGCAAAAGGATGTTAAAAATGCATTCTTGGATGGAGATCTTCATGAGAAGGTTTATATGACTCCTCCTCTGGGTGTTCCACATGGTCCTGGTGAAGTTTGTAGGCTTAAGAAAGCCTTATATGGTCACAAACAGGCACCACTGGCTTGGTTTGAGAAGTCTTGTACTATGATTACCTCTCTTGGTTTCATTTCAAGTGAGAATGATTCAGCTTTCTTTATCAGGTGCACCTCGGGTGCTCGTATTGATGATATGATTATTATTGGGAATGATGTTGGTGGAATTACAGCGCTGAAGTCTGAATTATCTCGTTGTTTTGAGATGAAGGATTTGGGCCCCTACGTTACTTTTTGGATATTGAGGTAGCTCATTTTCCAAAGGTTTATCATCTCTCACAATCTAAGCACACTGGGGACATTCTTGAGCGTGCTCACCTCAGTCATACTAAGAATGTTGATACCCCTCTGGAGTTTAATGTTCATCTTTCCCTGTATGATGGTGTTCTTTTTCTTGTTCCCACCTTATATCGCACTATTGTGGGCAACTTGGTTTATCTCATTATTAATCGTCCAGATATAGCTCATACGGTCCATGTTGTTAATCAGTTTGTTACTGCTCCTACTACAGTTCATTGGGCAGTTGTTCATTGTATATTGCGATACTTGTGAGGCACACGATTTCAGAGTCTTTTACTTCCTTCATCTTCTTCTTTGGAGCTGCGTGCATACTCTGATGCTGATTGGGCCGGTGATCCTACAGATCACAAATCAGTTACTGGATTTTGTGTGTTTCTGGGTGATTCTCTTGTTTCTTGGAAGAGCAAAAAGTAAGTTATTGTTTCTGTGTCTTCCACGAAAGCCGAGTATCGTGTTATGGCTTTTACCACTCGTGAGGTTGTTTAGCTACATCAATTACTTACAGATATGGGTGTCTCTCTTTCTCAGTCCAGTCATATGTATTATGATAATAAGAGTGTTATTCAGATTGCTCACAATTCGGTTTTTCATGAGAAGACTAAGCACATCGAGATTGATTGGCATATTACTCGTCATCATCTTACGCATGACGCCATCACTTTGCCTTTTGTTTCTTCTTCCGCCCAAATAGCAGGTTAGTTTACGAAGTCTCATCCAGTTCAGCGTTTTCGTTTTTTGGTTGGCAAACTCTCAAGGTTTCTCGTTGCAGCATCGTGAGTTTGAGGGGGGGATATTAGATTTGTATTTAACATTAAGGATACTTTAGTATATAGGTGGTTGTAATAGGACATATATTCTCTCTTCTTCTTTTCATTATATTGCATTCTAATTTATGTCAAGATGAAACCCTAGCCCCTCTTTTTCTCTTTTCCATTTGATTTGTAGATCTTTGATATATTATCAAGGTCATCTCTCTTTGCGTTTCTTTCCTATCAGTTTTCATTTTTCTTTACAAAAAGAGATCATTATAAATTTATACTTCGGCCTAATCGAGAATTGTTGTAACAGAGTTTAATTTATGCCATCTATTTCCTCAGCTTTTCAGGGTCCTTGTTAGTGATATAGATATAGTATTGATTCCCATAGTTTTTTTCTTAGTTGTGTATATGTAACAGCTCTACTTACCTGGTTTATCAAGTCATCCTGACCTAATAAAACAAAGTCAGTTCACGGGCAATTTATCTTATTTGCATTCTTTGATTATAAGCCGTAGTGATGAAGTTTTTATCCATAGAAGATTTTTGTGCTATAATGGTTATAATTTCATAAATATGTTTTTTGCTAATTTTAGTTTTATTTTTTGACGTTTTTAAATATTTTTTATGAAGATAATTTTTTTAAACCATATTTTACAATTTCCAATATTTTCTGTTTTTTTCAAAATTCGAAAATTCTTTTTCTATTATTTCCAGAATTTGTAAAAGCTTTTTTCCAGTATTTTCCGTAATTTTTAATTTTTGTAACAACGGTTTTTGTAATTTTGTTATGGCTTGAATTGAATTTTGTAATTTTATATGGATCTTTTTATGGCTTGAATTGAATTTTAATCCTTAGTCTATATTGTGGTCTTTCAGTTGATCAAAACAAGAAAGAACCTCATCCTAATGAGGTAAATATCACCAATCTAAAAAGGATTTCGGTGATCAAACATCAGTTGGGAAGGATGACCATCCTAGGGTTGTCTATGTCCTGCTCACTTACATATCCTAGACCACATACATGCCTAACAACAGTTTTTTTAATTTTCTGTAAATCTCAGTTTTCTGATTTTCTATAAATATCAGTTTTTTAAATTTCTGTAATATTCAATTTTTTCCCAGTAATTTTCAATATTCTAGTATTTTTTCAGTTTTTTATAATTTCTAAAATATTATTTTTCAATATCCAGATTTTAATAAATTTTTCCATAAATTCGAATATGTTTAAAATGTTTTTATGTAATTATGAGATTTTCTATAATTTTCATTTTTTTAAAAATGTTTTATCAGTTTTAAGATATTTTTCTACTATTTTAAATCCACTATTTTCCAGATTTTTTAACTAGACTTTTTTAGTATTTTCCAATTTTTAATTGGAAATCCAATTTTTATTTGCAAATCTGTTTTTTTTTTGTTATTGAAAATTTGTTTTTTTCTATATATTAGAAATTTGTGTTTTATTTTTTTATTGGAAATCTTTTTTAAATGTTTTCTACAATTCTCAAATTTTTAAATAATTTATTCTGTAATTTTCATTTATTTAAAGTTTTAATTTGGACAAAAATACCCTCAAAAGTGATAATGTGCAGTGCGCATGACTAAACTTTCCATCCAAAATGTTAACGGTATTAATGTTATGAGGCAATTTGCAATCATTTTGAAAGTTTAGGGGGTTAAGTACATAAACTGAAAGTTCGGGTGGTGAAGTGAAGGGGGTAAAGTGCAAGTGTAATTAACACTTACATATATATGTAGAGAAATAGAGAGAGAGAGTCTCATACATACCACGAATGAGGTCCACCAATGCGTATCATTTTCTTTTAAATAGAAAAAAAATTAGGTTGATTTTTTTTTTTGATATTTAAACATTTCAGGTGCCCCTAAAAAAATACTCGGCTCAAAATATATTTCTTTTCTATTGTGAAAATATTGGTCAAAATATGATAATATTGAACTTTTTTTTATTATGTTAAAAAAAATGTTCCGCATTAATGGACTTCATATGTGGTATGTATGAGGCATTTTCTGTATGACAACCTTTTTGAGCTCTTATAATATATGTTTGGCACTAAATTTGATTCCACATTTTTTAGACATTTTTATTGATTCCATGCACAAAGCGGAGCTACTTGATGATTGGGTTGGGCGAGTGTCCAACCCAACTTTTCTTAAAAAAATATAAGGATAAATATGTTTAGTTTTAAAGTTGAGGATAAAAATATATAATTTTTACGTTAAACTTTCAAAACAATGCATATTTGACACACTCTCACCCATTTGAAAATTTCACTTGCCATTTGCCTCCTTCAAAATTTTAACGATTTCGATTTTGTTTCAATCAAATCAATATTTCAAATACAAGGCAGAGTCTTGAATTTGTGCTATTGTATGCGATATTGTTTTATTTGAGTTGTAATTGTCTAAAATTCCAAAATATCAATTAAATATTTGTAAAAACGTAGTAATAACCCTAAAAAAATTCGCGGGTTTCCACCTCCGAACACCCAGAATAAATTCCTGACTCCGTTGTTGATTCCATGGTACACCACTTCGTCGCTTTAGAACTTAGGGTGGGTTTGATTGCAAATATGGAAAATGCATTAAAAGTAGTTCATTTGGATGAGAAGTTGGAAAATGAGCGGAAAAAGATATATGAGTTTTTTATCCTACTTTTTCTATTTTCCATGGAAATCAATTCTTTGGTGGGTCAATAAGAAAAGTTTTTCAATAAAATGAGGTTTGAAATGGAACACTTACTAGTTGAATGGTGGTTATTATATAAAATGTGGCTTGGTCATGAGTTGGCTTGGTCCAGTGGTAAGGATGGGCTTCACTCTGACCATAGGTCATGAGTTCGATCCCTCCCCACGGATACCTACCCCTGTTGGAGGGTTTCCTCAGGGCTGTGTGGTTAGGCGCACGGTCGTGGGTTCGATCCCCCGCAGGGTTTACCAGTATTTAAGCGGGGCTCGTGTGTGAGGTGGACATGCGCAGTGCCCCCCTGTTTAGCTTGCACGGGGGAGTCCAAAGGGCTCGTTCGTGTGGAGGTTCAGGGTTATCAAAAAAAAAATTATATTAAATGTTTGTAATCAAAGTATTACAAGAGAAAATATAAGTTCAAATAACTATTTTTCATGTCAATCAAACACAGAGCAAATGAAGTCTTTGTGCAAAAATTCTACTTCATTTGGTAACGTTGTTTAAGTGATAAATTAAATTTGAGTAGTTCCTAAGTCAAAACAGCCACATGAAAAATGAAGCCCGAGCAGTTTCTGCTCAACATATTTCCATTTAAGTCATTAAAAGAAATCTTCTTCAATATTAGTATAACATTCTTCTTCGTTTGGTGTTACACGTTTGGATTGTTTGTGTTTTGGAATATTGTTTTCCTCAACCATGACAGTTTTAGCATGCTAAATTGAGAAATCTCTGGTAGCTAACAATAACTTTATTAGGTAGCCAATAGAGTAGAGAATCTTAAATATCTCAAATCATAATATTTTAGTGGACTTACATGCTAGCACAAAGATTTCAAGATTCCAATTGTTCCCCTACTGACCCCCTTTGAAATATGCACAAAATAAAATAATGAAATAATGGCAAGTCCTAAAAATTGAATCGTAGTACAATGGTTCCTTTCTATCGAGTCTTTATAATTCAGGCCACATGTCCAAAACATGATTGTTCTACAATCAATACACGAGGCATCAGTCTGTTCAGAGAGGGTATCATACCACTTGAATAAATATATTGAGAACCTGTCAACTTTAACATGGCTAAGTATTTCTAAATTAATACTGGTTATATCTGTCAAGAGAGCTTTTGTACCTCAACTCTAGACAAATAGTCAAGCGCTAGTCCATTTAAATGATTTAAAATTTGAAAGATCCATTCAAATAAATAATTAGGTCAGTGTCTTCCCCTTGTCGGGTTGAAAGGGCAGCATTATACTTGTGCAAATCCATATTCTATTTGATTATACCATTGAATTAGTCCCCTCCCATGAAGCCAGATAAGACCAGCCTGATGATTCTTCCTTTTGTCTACCCTTCCCCTATATGTATCAGTTCCCAAAAGAAACTTTCTGCAATATTTTTGGCTAACCTTAACTTGTAATTTTTTGCGTTTATCTTTCTTTTGTCGAAGAAGGAAAATGGCTACCCTTATTCAAACCCGGCAATCTATTTCTCACACAGGTTCAATTAGTTTGCCATCCAAACCTCATCCTCTCATTTTAAGTGCAAAGGAGAAATTGTACAGGCTAAGGACTACAAATGCTGAATCTACATCTTCCTCCTCATCATTATGCCAAAACTTAAAAAGCCTTAGAAATTTGTATGAACGCATCAATGACACGCATAATACTACAGTTTCCCAGAAATCTCTATCCAATGAGAGTGATAATAAGAGTGTGGAAGGGAAGCTTGACGAATCTTTAAGGTTGTTAGACGTATGTGGAACCACCAAGGATATATTCTCACAAATGAAGGTATCCCTACAAAATCTTGAATCAACCCTAAGGAAAACAAGAGGTGGAGAATCCGACTTGGCGAATGATATTTCAAGATATATGATCTCTCAAAAGACATTAAAGAAATTGGCCGTAAAATGTATTGGGAACATGAAAAGAACAGAAAAACAACTGCATAGGGACAACAGCCTCGAGTCCATGACATTCATTCTAAGAGAAGTGGAAATAGTTAGTTTCTCGGTTCTCGAGTCCCTCTTGTCATTTGTTTCCAAACCCAAGACACGAAGTTTGTCATTTGTCTCTCCAATAATTCAACCCAAACGTGTAGCGCGTGAAGGAGAAAACAGTGGCAATGAAGTAGAGATGATTGATGCTACTTTGCATTCCTTAAAGTCCCATGAAAATTTCAAGCAATTCCAGGATGTGCTAAAGCCATTTAAGGCATTAGAGTTGAGCATCTAGGAAATTGAAGAGGACTTAAAGCATGTGTTTAGGTGCTTAATTAAAACTAGAGTCTCCTTACTCAATATTTTCAACCACTAGCTCATGTAATCCAACACCTAATAGTGTTAAATTTTGTTCATTGCCTATGGCATCCAATTGTTTTTAGAGGGTTTGCCTATGGCTTTTGAGTAGTTTTGTAAATGAATGAAGATACTTTGCATATAATATCTGAAATGATTGATCTCAGTAATTTGGTCTTGTTAACAATGCTGCTTATAATTGTTCTATTTCAACTTTTGCCTCTTATATGTATTTACTTTATATGATTTATATCTGGGTTCGAATATTGGATGATGACTAGACAAATCCAACGTGCTTTGAAATTGAAAATTCATAAGATGTTATCATTATTTTTTTGAAAAATTCATGAGTTTTAGATCAACTTTTGTTTATGATCAAAATCTTCAAGTGCGGAAGCATTATTGTTACACTACACAACTATTAACTACACCACCACCACCACAACAACAACAACTAAAAGAAATGAAGTAGGCTTATTTCTCTCTCTATTCTCAATTCTCAATATTAAAGGTTGATTACAAATGAGGGCTAAGGGGCCTATTTACAAGAGATATTTGCTTGCTAATCAAGCTAATACCCAAAATGACTAAAAAAGACAACTAATAACCAAAAATGACATATTACTCCCAACCATATTTGAAAACTAATTAGACACTAAAACTAAAGGAAAATTACAATTAAACCCTAAACTAAAAATGTAAAACAAAAGATAGTCTTCTCTTATAGGCACAACCACGCGCCACATGTCGCTAGAGATCCCATACACATAAGTTTATGCCTTTCTTTCTCTCTACAGGATTAAAATAATTATGGTGATCATTGTTTTCTCTTAGTATGTAGTAATTTTATTGAATTAGTAAGACCTACAATTTTTATTGGGGTTCTAGTAAGTCCCAACTATATGAGAGAGATCATATATGTGCAAAAATTTCTACTTCATTTGGTAATGATAAATTAATTTTTAGTAGTTCCTTCTCTCTTCTGTTTTGTAGCCACATGAAAAATGAAGCCCCAGTAGTTTTTGCTCAACATATTTGCCATTTATTAACGCATTCAAAGAAATCTCCTTCAATATTAATATCACATTTTTCTCCTTTTGCTGTTACACGTTTGGATTGTTTGTGTTTTGGAATATCATTTTCCTCATCCATGACAATTGTAGCATTAAAAACTGATAGATTTCTAGTGGCTAAAATAATGACTTTTTTAGGTATCCAATAGAGTATAGAATCATAAATATCTCAAATCACAATATTTTAGTGGACTTATGCTAGCACAAAGCTTTTAAGATTTCAATTGTTCCCCATTTACCCCCATTGAGATATGCACAGAAAAAATAATACAATCGTGGCATGTCATAAAAATTGAATCCTATTACCATGGTTCCTTTCTATTGAGTCTATTATAATTTAGGCCACATGTCCAAAACATGATTGTTCTATAATCAATGCACGAGGCATCAATCTGTTCAGAGAGGGTATCATACCACTTGAATAAATATATTTTTAACCTGTCAAGTTTAACATGACTAAGTATTTCTAAATTAATTCTGGTTATAGCTGTCAAGAGAGCTTTTGTACCTCTACTCCAGACTAATAGTTAAGCTCTGATCAGTCCATTAAAGTGATTTAAAATTTTGATGATCCATTAAAATCAATAATTAGGTCAGTGTCTTCCCCTTGCCGGTGTGAAAGGGCAGCACCCACTCGTGCAAGTCCATATTCTATTTTATTATACCATTGAATATTAGTCCCCTCACATGAAGCCAGATGAGACTATGCTAATTATTATTCCTTTTGTCTACCCTTCCCATATATGTATTAGTTCCCAAAAGAAACTTTCTTCAGCATCTTTGGCTAATATTAACTTGTAATTGTTTGCATTTATCTTTCTTTTGGTGAAGAAGGAAAATGGTTGCACCTATTCAAACCCAAAAATATACTTCTCACACACGTTCAAGTAGTTTGCCATCCACACCTAATCCTCTTATTTCAAGTGTCGAGGAGCAATTGTACATGTCATGGACCACATATGCTGATTCAACACCTTCCTCCCCATCATCATTATGCCAAAACTTAAACAATATTAGAAATTTGTATGAACGCCTCAATGACACGCATAATACAACAGTTTCCTAGCCATATCTTGTTGGAGATTTTTTAAAATAAGAGAGTAAGAGTTTTTTGGGTGTAAAAGCCTTAAGAGCTTGTCCCACATTGGAAGTATGTGGAAGAGGTGGGAAGCTAACCCAAATATAAAAGGGGATAGTGTCCCACATTGGAAAATGTACAAAGCTAAGTATCACCACTAAGCTATAAAAGGGGTGGGCAACCTTTGAGACCCACATTGGAAAAATGTTAAAAATTTGTACACTTAATAAGTACAAATGGAAGATGAAGACTTAATTCATCTAGCATTTAAGAGGCTATTCAAGAGACCTCAATACGGTGCGAAGCACCGTACGCACACGCCCAAGCGCGCGCGCGCGCGCGGGGCAGTGGGTTGTAGAGGCGCTAGTGGCGCACTTTGCACTTCGCACGCCGCGTGTCCGCAGTGGTAACGGGTTGCCGAGATTCGTCCGGGTCGGATCGCGGTAGCTCGGGCGCGGTCACTTTTTGGTTGACCCGTGCAAAACCGATTCGGTATTATTATACTTGTTCGGAATGGACTTAAGACTGTTGGCAATTAGCAGTCATACCTGTTCGGAAATGACTTAATTCAACAGTCATGACTCTTGAAGACAAAGCATTTCATTTTCTATAAATAAAGGCTGCCTAAAAACGGAATTATATTGATAACCAAAACCAGTTTCAGATTTCCAGACCCTGCTATTACTCTCTTACAATTTTCAGGAGATACAAATTCTCTTATTCTGTTTTGTGCACATAAACAGAATAAGAACTTGATTGACTGTTCTTCGCTGATACATCCAAGGGCTGTCTTCAAATATACAAGTTGCAGACAGTGCAATTGCTTCATTGTATCTTGAGTACGGATTTGCTGATTCCCGTTTGTATACCGAAATTCTTCGTGTGGGGCAAATACTGTATTTAGGAAAGTGACATCACGCCTTGAAGTTTTATAGTGACTGTTCAGATATTACATTGTTGTATTGAAGTTGACATTTTTGGAGATATATAAAGAGTTCCATTTCTGTATTTGCATTCATAATTTTCAACAATCTAAATACAGTAATTTTTGGAAATGGCCGACTCTTCCAAATCACTTCGACAAATAACAGAAAGCTTTGTCAAGTTGGACCGTTTTGATGGTAGTAATTTTCTGCGTTGGCAGAAAAAGGTTCATTTTCTTCTAACAACATTGAAGATTGTATATGTCTTGTCACAACCGAAACCAAATGAAAATGAAGATGAAACCGTGGAACAGACTAGGCAACGCACAAAATGGGAGACCGATGATTACTTGTGTCGTGGTCACATTCTCAATGCACTTGCTGATAATTTGTTCGACTTGTACCAAAATGTTGGGACAGCAAAAACTTTATGGGAAACATTGGAGACCAAATATCTAACGGAAGACGCTACAAGTAAGAAGTTCCTTATAGGTCAGTTTCTAAGCTTTAAAATGCATGATAATAGGCCTGTGCTAGAACAATTTCATGACATCCAACGCATCATAAATCATTGCAAACTGAAAAAATTAAATATGGATGATAATGTAATTGTTGCTGCCATAATTGAAAAACTTCCTCCTTCTTGGAAAGACTATAAGAAAGAACTCAAACACAAAAAGGAAGATCTTTCACTTGAAGAATTAGAGACTCATTTAAGAATTGAACAAGAGTCTCGAATTCTAGATGGTAAAGAGGAACAAGAAAATTCTGTTTCTAAGGTCCATATGGTGGAGGAAGGAAAGGAGCAAAAATATGGCAATCATGGAAAAAATAACAAGCGGAAGAATTTTTCAAATAATTCTAAAGCAAACAAAAAGAAGAAAGGAAATTGCTTTCATTGCAACAAACCAGGTCACTTCAAGAAGGATTGTCGTGAGTTCAAGAAACTAAAGGAAAAAGGAGGGACATCAGACACAAAGCAAAAAATTTGCTGCTATGATATCCGAGGCAAATATGCTTGGAGAAGACAACTCTTGGTGGATTGATTCTGGTGCCACAAGGCATGTTTGTAAGGACAAGAACTTGTTCTCTGCCTATGAAACAGTGGAAGGAGATGTTCTCTATATGGGAAATTAATCTACAGCCGCGGTTAAAGGCAAAGGGACAGTGGATCTCGAATTCACTTTCGGGAAAATCCTTAGCCTCACCAATATTTTTCATGTTCCTGATGTTAGGAAAAATTTAGTTTCTGGAAGTCTTCTTAACAAATTTGGCTTTAAGCTTGTATTTGAGTCAGACAAATTTATTCTGACTAAGAATGGTACCTTTGTAGGTAAAGGATATTTGTATGAGGGCATGTTTAAGCTCAATATCAATGAAAAGGATTCTTCTGCTTATATCGTTGATTGTCTTTCATTATGGTATAGTCGTTTAGGACATGTTAATACAAAGAAAATGCATTTCATGGTTAATTTAAATTTGATTCCTAAATATGAGAATGATATGAATGAAAAGTGTAAAATATGCATGCAAACAAAAATAACAAGATTGCCTTTTCCTAAAATAGAAAAAACTACATCTTTGTTGCAATTAGTACATAGTGATGTTTGTGATTTGCATGGAACGCCTACTAGAGGTGGTAGTAAATATTTTGCTACATTTATTGATGACTTTTCAAAATATTGTTACGTATATCTTTTAAACTCTAAGGATGATGTGCTTAATAGATTTAAGACATATAAAAATGAAGTTGAAAATCAATGTGATTCTAAAATAAAATGTCTTAGATCTGATAGAGGTGGTGAATATCACTTTCCTCAATTTTGTGAAGATGTGGGAATTATACATGAAGTTACTGCACCTTATACACCACAACAAAATGGAGTAGCAGAAAGAAAAAATAGGACACTAACTGAAATGGTTAATGCTATGCTTTCTTATTCTGGTTTAAGTAAAGGGTTTTGGGGAGAAGCACTTTTAACTGCATGTCATATTCTGAATAGAATACCTGTTAAAGATAATAAGAAAACTCCTTACGAATTATGGAAGAATAGAAAACCTAATTTAGGTTATCTTAAAGTTTGGGGTTGTAGAGCTATTGTAAGACTACCTGAAACTAAGAGAAAGAAATTAGGAAGCAAAGGTGTTGAATGTATTTTCATAGGTTATGCACAACATAGTAAAGCCTATAGATTTTTGGTTAGTGAACCTAATGATTCTGTTGAGGTAAATACAATAATTGAATCGAGAGATGCAATTTTTTATGAACAAATGTTTTCTTCTATTCCTAGAATTAATAATGAAAAAGAAGTAAGCACTCCTTCACAGTTACCTGTAACTCCACTAGTAGAACAAGAAGAGATTAGAAAAAGTAAAAGACCTAAGAAAGAAAAAAGCTTTGGTCCCGACTTTGTAGTCTATCTTGTTGAAGGAACTAGAAACACATCTTGTAATCAATATGCTTTGTCTCTTAGCGTTGAAACAGACCCACAAACTTATAATGAGGCAATTAAGTCTGTACATTCAGCGTTTTGGAAAGAAGCTATAAATGATGAAATGGATTCAATTTTGGGAAATAAAACTTGGAAATTAGTAGACTTACCTCCAGGATCTAAACCCATTAAGTGTAGATGGATTTTTAAAAAGAAAATGAAAATAGATGGAACAATTGATAAATTCAAGGCTAGATTGGTTGCTAAAGGTTTTACACAAAAAGAAGGAATTGATTATTTTGATACCTATGCACCTGTTGCTAGAACCGCCACTATCAGAATTTTAATTGCATTAGCATCTATATATAATTTTGAGATTCATCAAATGGATGTGAAAACTGCCTTTTTAAATGGTGACTTAGAAGAAGAAATTTACATGGAACAACCTGAAGGGTTTGTTATGCCTGGACAAGAAAACAAAGTATGTAAACTTATTAAGTCCTTATATGGCCTAAAACAAGCACCTAAACAATGGCATGAAAAATTTGATAAAGTCATTATTTCTTATGGTTTTAAAATTCATGAATCTGATAAGTGTGTTTATAGTAAATTTGCTAATGGTAAAGGTGTGATCATTTGTTTATATGTAGATGACATGTTAATTCTTGGTACTGATTTAGAAAGCATTAATAATACTAAGAGTTTTTTGTCTTCTAAATTTGATATGAAAGATATGGGTGTAGCTGATGTCATATTAGGAATGAGAATAATAAGGAAAGATAAAAATATAATTCTCACTCAATCTCATTATGTTGAGAAAATTTTAAAGAAATTTAATCAGTTTGATTGCACACCTGTTAGTACACCTTTTGAACCACAGCTAAAGATGATCCCTAATAATGGTAGAGCTATTTCACAATTGGAATATGCACGAGTAATTGGTAGTTTAATGTATGCCATGACATGTACTCGACCTGATATTGCTTATGCTATTGGTAAATTAAGTAGATATACTAGTAATCCAAGTTTATTGCATTGGCATGCTGTCAATAGAATATTAAAATATTTGAAAGGAACTATGGACTATGGTATATACTATAGTGGATATCCTTCAGTATTAGAAGGGTTTTCTGATGCCAGTTGGATAACTGAGCGGGAGGATCATTCCTCAACAAGTGGATGGATTTTCACACTTGGTGGAGGAGCTGTTTCTTGGGGATCAAAGAAACAAACTTGTATAGATGAATCTACTATGGCAGCTGAGTTTGTAGCATTAGCTGCAACTAGTAAAGAGGCAGAATGGATAAGGAATTCATTAATTGAAATTCCAGTTTGGCCAAAACCAATGCCTCCAATATCTATACATTGTGATAGTGAATCTACACTTTCCAGAGCTTATAGTAAAGTGTATAATGGAAAGTCTAGACATATTGGCCTGAGACATAGTTATGTCAGACAAATGATTACAGATAGTGTAATCACAGTGGATTATGTAAAATAAAGTCAAAATTTAGCTGATCCTTTTACAAAAGGTCTTGCAAGAGGACTGGTGTCTAAGACATCAATAGGGATGGGACTAAAGCCCATTAATAATAATCACTCTTGATGGAAAATCAACTTGAAACTTGATATATTCAAGTCTCAAGTTCAATGATTAAAGTACATCATACGACGTGATTGTAAGCACTATGAAATTTAACATCCCAAGGATAAGTGCTTAGAACATGTAATGAATAATGAAAGAGGATGGGTTTAACCTTAATACATTTATGGTGTTTTAAGTTACATGGACACCTATGATAATCTACCTATATGAGTGTGGAAGTGGTGCCGCTTCCTATGAGTATTGGGCTTGACTCTAAAGCACTCATGAAATCAAGGTACAGACACAAGGCCTAATTCATGTGTCGGCTTATATGGATAATCAGTGACTAAAAGATTTGTGTGTGAAGACAAATCCGGATAATCAATATAGATTGATAGTTCAAAGACAAGTCTACTATACTTTCATGGTTAACCTTGACGAACCTTCACAGGGTATTGGTTCAAGTCGTGAGACACCAATGCTTATACACAGTCTTACAGACAATCAAAGATTTACAAAACTTATTTTGAAAATGGTGGAGGAATGTTGGAGATTTTTAAAATAAGAGAGTAAGAGTTTTTTGGGTGTAAAAGCCTTAAGAGCTTGTCCCACATTGGAAGTATGTGGAAGAGGTGGGAAGCTAACCCAAATATAAAAGGGGATAGTGTCCCACATTGGAAAATGTACAAAGCTAAGTGTCACCACTAAGCTATAAAAGGGGTGGGCAACCTTTGAGTCCCACATTGGAAAAATGTTAAGAATTTGTACACTTAATAAGTACAAATGGAAGATGAAGACTTAATTCATCTAGCATTTAAGAGGCTATTCAAGAGACCTCAATACGGTGCGAAGCACCGTACGCACACGCCCTAGCGCGCGCGCGCGCGGGGCAGTGGGTTGTAGAGGCGCTAGTGGCGCACTTTGCACTTCGCACGCCGCGTGTCCACAGTGGTAACGGGTTGCCGAGATTCGTCCGGGTCGGATCGCGGCAGCTCGGGCGCGGTCACTTTTTGGTTGACCCGTGCAAAACCGATTCGGTATTATTATACCTGTTCGGAATGGACTTAAGACTGTTGGCAATTAGCAGTCATACCTGTTCGGAAATGACTTAATTCAACAGTCATGACTCTTGAAGACAAAGCCTTTCATTTTCTATAAATAAAGGCTGCCTAAAAACAGAATTATATTGATAACCAAAACCAGTTTTAGATTTCCAGACCCTGCTATTACTCTCTTACAATTTTCAGGAGATACAAATTCTCTTATTATGTTTTGTGCACATAAACAGAATAAGAACTTGATTGACTGTTCTTCGCTGATACATCCAAGGGTTGTCTTCAAATATACAAGTTGCAGACAGTGCAATTGCTTCATTGTATCTTGAGTACGGATTTGCTGATTCCCGTTTGTATACCGAAATTCTTCGTGTGGGGCAAATACTGTATTTAGGAAAGTGACATCACGCCTTGAAGTTTTATAGTGACTGTTCAGATATTACATTGTTGTATTGAAGTTGACATTTTTGGAGATATATAAAGAGTTCCATTTCTGTATTTGCATTCATAATTTCCAACAATCTAAATACAGTAATTTTTGGAAATAGCCGACTCTTCCAAATCACTTCGACAAATAACAGAAAGCTTTGTCAAGTTGGACCGTTTTGATGGTGGTAATTTTCTGCGTTGGCAGAAAAAGGTTCATTTTCTTCTAACAACATTGAAGATTGTATATGTCTTGTCACAACCGAAACCAAATGAAGATGAAGATGAAACCGTGGAACAGACTAGGCAACGCACAAAATGGGAGACCGATGATTACTTGTGTCGTGGTCACATTCTCAATGCACTTGCTGATAATTTGTTCGACTTGTACCAACATGTTGGGACAGCAAAAACTTTATGGGAAACATTGGAGACCAAATATCTAACGGAAGACGCTACAAGTAAGAAGTTCCTTATAGGTCAGTTTCTAAGCTTTAAAATGCATGATAATAGGCCTGTGCTAGAACAATTTCATGACATCCAACGCATCATAAATCATTGCAAACTGAAAAAATTAAATATGGATGATAATGTAATTGTTGCTGCCATAATTGAAAAACTTCCTCCTTCTTGGAAAGACTATAAGAAAGAACTCAAACACAAAAAGGAGGATCTTTCACTTTAAGAATTAGAGACTCATTTAAGAATTGAACAAGAGTCTCGAATTCTAGATGGTAAAGAGGAACAAGAAAATTCTGTTTCTAAGGTCCATGTGGTGGAGGAAGGAAAGGAGCAAAAATATGGCAATCATGGAAAAAATAACAAGCGGAAGAATTTTTCAAATAATTCTAAAGCAAACAAAAAGAAGAAAGGAAATTGCTTTCATTGCAACAAACCAGGTCACTTCAAGAAGGATTGTCGTGAGTTCAAGAAACTAAAGGAAAAAGGAGGGACATCAGACACAAAGCCAAAAATTTGCTGCTATGATATCCGAGGCAAATATGCTTGGAGAAGACAACTCTTGGTGGGTTGATTCTGGTGCCACAAGGCATGTTTGTAAGGACAAGAACTTGTTCTCTACCTATGAAACAGTGGAAGGAGATGTTCTCTATATGGGAAATTCATCTACAGCTGCGGTTAAAGGCAAAGGGACAGTGGATCTCGAATTCACTTCCGGGAAAATCCTTAGCCTCACCAATGTTTTTCATGTTCCTGATGTTAGGAAAAATTTAGTTTCTGGAAGTCTTATTAACAAATTTGGCTTTAAGCTTGTATTTAAGTCAGACAAATTTATTCTGACTAAGAATGGTACCTTTGTAGGTAAAGGATATTTGTATGAGGGCATGTATAAGCTCAGTATCAATGAAAAAGATTCTTCTGCTTATATCGTTGATTGTCTTTCATTATGGCATAGTCGTTTAGGACATGTTAATACAAAGAAAATGCATTTCATGGTTAATTTAAATTTGATTCCTAAATATGAGAATGATATGAATGAAAAGTGTAAAATATGCATGCAAACAAAAATAACAAGATTGCCTTTTCCTAAAATAGAAAAAACTACATCTTTGTTGCAATTAGTACATAGTGATGTTTGTGATTTGCATGGAACGCCTACTAGAGGTGGTAGTAAATATTTTGCTACATTTATTGATGACTTTTCAAAATATTGTTACGTATATCTTTTAAACTCTAAGGATGATGTGCTTAATAGATTTAAGACATATAAAAATGAAGTTGAAAATCAACGTGATTCTAAAATAAAATGTCTTAGATCTGATAGAGGTGGTGAATATCACTTTCCTCAATTTTGTGAAGATATGGGAATTATACATGAAGTTACTGCACCTTATACACCACAACAAAATGGAGTAGCAGAAAGAAAAAATAGGACACTAACTGAAATGGTTAATGCTATGCTTTCTTATTCTGGTTTAAGTAAAGGGTTTTGGGGAGAAGCACTTTTAACTGCATGTCATATTCTGAATAGAATACCTGTTAAAGATAATAAGAAAACTCCTTACGAATTATGGAAGAATAGAAAACCTAATTTAGGTTATCTTAAAGTTTGGGGTTGTAGAGCTATTGTAAGACTACCTGAAACTAAGAGAAAGAAATTAGGAAGCAAAGGTGTTGAATGTATTTTCATAGGTTATGCACAACATAGTAAAGCCTATAGATTTTTGGTTAGTGAACCTAATGATTCTGTTGAGGTAAATACAATAATTGAATCGAGAGATGCAATTTTTTATGAACAAAGGTTTTCTTCTATTCCTAGAATTAATAATGAAAAAGAAGTAAGCACTCCTTCACAGTTACCTGTAACTCCACTAGTAGAACAAGAAGAGATTAGAAAAAGTAAAAGACCTAGGAAAGAAAAAAGCTTTGGTCCCGACTTTGTAGTCTATCTTGTTGAAGGAACTAGAAACACATCTTGTAATCAATATGCTTTGTCTCTTAGCGTTGAAACAGACCCACAAACTTATAATGAGGCAATTAAGTCTGTACATTCAGCGTTTTGGAAAGAAGCTATAAATGATGAAATGGATTCAATTTTGGGAAATAAAACTTGGAAATTAGTAGACTTACCTCCAGGATCTAAACCCATTAAGTGTAGATGGATTTTTAAAAAGAAAATGAAAATAGATGGAACAATTGATAAATTCAAGGCTAGATTGGTTGCTAAAGGTTTTACACAAAAAGAAGGAATTGATTATTTTGATACCTATGCACCTGTTGCTAGAACCGCCACTATCAGAATTTTAATTGCATTAGCATCTATATATAATTTTGAGATTCATCAAATGGATGTGAAAACTGCCTTTTTAAATGGTGACTTAGAAGAAGAAATTTACATGGAACAACCTGAAGGGTTTGTTATGCCTGGACAAGAAAACAAAGTATGTAAACTTATTAAGTCCTTATATGGCCTAAAACAAGCACCTAAACAATGGCATGAAAAATTTGATAAAGTCATTATTTCTTATGGTTTTAAAATTCATGAATCTGATAAGTGTGTTTATAGTAAATTTGCTAATGGTAAAGGTGTGATCATTTGTTTATATGTAGATGACATGTTAATTCTTGGTACTGATTTAGAAAGCATTAATAATACTAAGAGTTTTTTGTCTTCTAAATTTGATATGAAAGATATGGGTGTAGCTGATGTCATATTAGGAATGAGAATAATAAGGAAAGATAAAAATATAATTCTCACTCAATCTCATTATGTTGAGAAAATTTTAAAGAAATTTAATCAGTTTGATTGCACACCTGTTAGTACACCTTTTGAACCACAGCTAAAGATGATCCCTAATAATGGTAGAGCTATTTCACAATTGGAATATGCACGAGTAATTGGTAGTTTAATGTATGCCATGACATGTACTCGACCTGATATTGCTTATGCTATTGGTAAATTAAGTAGATATACTAGTAATCCAAGTTTATTGCATTGGCATGCTGTCAATAGAATATTAAAATATTTGAAAGGAACTATGGACTATGGTATATACTATAGTGGATATCCTTCAGTATTAGAAGGGTTTTCTGATGCCAGTTGGATAACTGAGCGGGAGGATCATTCCTCAACAAGTGGATGGATTTTCACACTTGGTGGAGGAGCTGTTTCTTGGGGATCAAAGAAACAAACTTGTATAGATGAATCTACTATGGCAGCTGAGTTTGTAGCATTAGCTGCAACTAGTAAAGAGGCAGAATGGATAAGGAATTCATTAATTGAAATTCCAGTTTGGCCAAAACCAATGCCTCCAATATCTATACATTGTGATAGTGAATCTACACTTTCCAGAGCTTATAGTAAAGTGTATAATGGAAAGTCTAGACATATTGGCCTGAGACATAGTTATGCCAGACAAATGATTACAGATAGTGTAATCACAGTGGATTATGTAAAATAAAGTCAAAATTTAGCTGATCCTTTTACAAAAGGTCTTGCAAGAGGACTGGTGTCTAAGACATCAATAGGGATGGGACTAAAGCCCATTAATAATAATCACTCTTGATGGAAAATCAACTTGAAACTTGATATATTCAAGTCTCAAGTTCAATGATTAAAGTACATCATACGACGTGATTGTAAGCACTATGAAATTTAACATCCCAAGGATAAGTGCTTAGAACATGTAATGAATAATGAAAGAGGATGGGTTTAACCTTAATACATTTATGGTGTTTTAAGTTACATGGACACCTATGATAATCTACCTATATGAGTGTGGAAGTGGTGCCGCTTCCTATGAGTATTGGGCTTGACTCTAAAGCACTCATGAAATCAAGGTACAGACACAAGGCCTAATTCATGTGTCGGCTTATATGGATAATCAGTGACTAAAAGATTTGTGTGTGAAGACAAATCCGGATAATCAATATAGATTGATAGTTCAAAGACAAGTCTACTATACTTTCATGGTTAACCTTGACGAACCTTCACAGGGTATTGGTTCAAGTCGTGAGACACCAATGCTTATACACAGTCTTACAGACAATCAAAGATTTACAAAACTTATTTTGAAAATGGTGGAGGAATGTTGGAGATTTTTAAAATAAGAGAGTAAGAGTTTTTTGGGTGTAAAAGCCTTAAGAGCTTGTCCCACATTGGAAGTATGTGGAAGAGGTGGGAAGCTAACCCAAATATAAAAGGGGATAGTGTCCCACATTGGAAAATGTACAAAGCTAAGTGTCACCACTAAGCTATAAAAGGGGTGGGCAACCTTTGAGTCCCACATTGGAAAAATGTTAAGAATTTGTACACTTAATAAGTACAAATGGAAGATGAAGACTTAATTCATCTAGCATTTAAGAGGCTATTCAAGAGACCTCAATACGGTGCGAAGCACCGTACGCACACGCACACGCGCGCGCGCGCGCGCGCGCGCGCGTGCGGGTGCGGGGCAGTGGGTTGTAGAGGCGCTAGTGGCGCACTTTGCACTTCGCACGCCGCGTGTCCGCAGTGGTAACGGGTTGCCGAGATTCGTCCGGGTCGGATCGCGGTAGCTCGGGCGCGGTCACTTTTTGGTTGACCCGTGCAAAACCGATTCGGTATTATTATACCTGTTCGGAATGGACTTAAGTCTGTTGGTAATTAGCAGTCAAACCTGTTCGGAAATGACTTAATTCAACAGTCATGACTCTTGAAGACAAAGCCTTTCATTTTCTATAAATAAAGGCTGCCTAAAAACGGAATTATATTGATAACCAAAACCAGTTTCAGATTTCCAGACCCTGCTATTACTCTCTTACAATTTTCAGGAGATACAAATTCTCTTATTCTGTTTTGTGCACATAAACAGAATAAGAACTTGATTGACTGTTCTTCGCTGATACATCCAAGGGCTGTCTTCAAATATACAAGTTGCAGACAGTGTAATTGCTTCATTGTATCTTGAGTACGGATTTGCTGATTCCTGTTTGTATATCGAAATTCTTCGTGTGGGGCAAATACTGTATTTAGGAAAGTGACATCACGCCTTGAAGTTTTATAGTGACTGTTCAGATATTACATTGTTGTATTGAAGTTGACATTTTTGGAGATATATAAAGAGTTCCATTTCTGTATTTGCATTCATAATTTCCAACAATCTAAATACAGTAATTTTTGGAAATGGCCGACTCTTCCAAATCACTTCGACAAATAACAGAAAGCTTTGTCAAGTTGGACCGTTTTGATGGTGGTAATTTTCTGCGTTGGCAGAAAAAGGTTCATTTTCTTCTAACAACATTGAAGATTGTATATGTCTTGTCACAACCGAAACCAAATGAAGATGAAGATGAAACCGTGGAACAGACTAGGCAACGCACAAAATGGGAGACCGATGATTACTTGTGTCGTGGTCACATTCTCAATGCACTTGCTGATAATTTGTTCGACTTGTACCAAAATGTTGGGACAGCAAAAACTTTATGGGAAACATTGGAGACCAAATATCTAACGGAAGACGCTACAAGTAAGAAGTTCCTTATACGTCAGTTTCTAAGCTTTAAAATGCATGATAATAGGCCTGTGCTAGAACAATTTCATGACATCCAACGCATCATAAATCATTGCAAACTGAAAAAATTAAATATGGATGATAATGTAATTGTTGCTGCCATAATTGAAAAACTTCCTCCTTCTTGGAAAGACTATAAGAAAGAACTCAAACACAAAAAGGAGGATCTTTCACTTTAAGAATTAGAGACTCATTTAAGAATTGAACAAGAGTCTCGAATTCTCGATGGTAAAGAGGAACAAGAAAATTCTGTTTCTAAGGTCCATGTGGTGGAGGAAGGAAAGGAGCAAAAATATGGCAATCATGGAAAAAATAACAAGCGAAAGAATTTTTCAAATAATTCTAAAGCAAACAAAAAGAAGAAAGGAAATTGCTTTCATTGCAACAAACCAGGTCACTTCAAGAAGGATTGTCGTGAGTTCAAGAAACTAAAGGAAAAAGGAGGGACATCAGACACAAAGCAAAAAATTTGCTGCTATGATATCCGAGGCAAATATGCTTGGAGAAGACAACTCTTGGTGGGTTGATTCTGGTGCCACAAGGCATGTTTGTAAGGACAAGAACTTGTTCTCTGCCTATGAAACAGTGGAAGGAGATGTTCTCTATATGGGAAATTCATCTACAGCTGCGGTTAAAGGCAAAGGGACAGTGGATCTCGAATTCACTTCCGGGAAAATGCTTAGCCTCACCAATGTTTTTCATGTTCCTGATGTTAGGAAAAATTTAGTTTCTGGAAGTCTTCTTAACAAATTTGGCTTTAAGCTTGTATTTGAGTCAGACAAATTTATTCTGACTAAGAATGGTACCTTTGTAGGTAAAGGATATTTGTATGAGGGCATGTTTAAGCTCAATATCAATGAAAAGGATTCTTCTGCTTATATCGTTGATTGTCTTTCATTATGGCATAGTCGTTTAGGACATGTTAATACAAAGAAAATGCATTTCATGGTTAATTTAAATTTGATTCCTAAAGATGAGAATGATATGAATGAAAAGTGTAAAATATGCATGCAAACAAAAATAACAAGATTGCCTTTTCCTAAAATAGAAAAAACTACATCTTTGATGCAATTAGTATATAGTGATGTTTGTGATTTGCATGGAACGCCTACTAGAGGTGGTAGTAAATATTTTGCTACATTTATTGATGACTTTTCAAAATATTGTTACGTATATCTTTTAAACTCTAAGGATGATGTGCTTAATAGATTTAAGACATATAAAAATGAAGTTGAAAATCAATGTGATTCTAAAATAAAATGTCTTAGATCTGATAGAGGTGGTGAATATCACTTTCCTCAATTTTGTGAAGATATGGGAATTATACATGAAGTTACTGCACCTTATACACCACAACAAAATGGAGTAGCAGAAAGAAAAAATAGGACACTAACTGAAATGGTTAATGCTATGCTTTCTTATTCTGGTTTAAGTAAAGGGTTTTGGGGAGAAGCACTTTTAACTGCATGTCATATTCTGAATAGAATACCTGTTAAAGATAATAAGAAAACTCCTTACGAATTATGGAAGAATAGAAAACCTAATTTAGGTTATCTTAAAGTTTGGGGTTGTAGAGCTATTGTAAGACTACCTGAAACTAAGAGAAAGAAATTAGGAAGCAAAGGTGTTGAATGTATTTTCATAGGTTATGCACAACATAGTAAAGCCTATAGATTTTTGGTTAGTGAACCTAATGATTCTGTTGAGGTAAATACAATAATTGAATCGAGAGATGCAATTTTTTATGAACAAAGGTTTTCTTCTATTCCTAGAATTAATAATGAAAAAGAAGTAAGCACTCCTTCACAGTTACCTGTAACTCCACTAGTAGAACAATAAGAGATTAGAAAAAGTAAAAGACCTAGGAAAGAAAAAAGCTTTGGTCCCGACTTTGTAGTCTATCTTGTTGAAGGAACTAGAAACACATCTTGTAATCAATATGCTTTGTCTCTTAGCGTTGAAACAGACCCACAAACTTATAATGAGGCAATTAAGTCTGTACATTCAGCGTTTTGGAAAGAAGCTATAAATGATGAAATGGATTCAATTTTGGGAAATAAAACTTGGAAATTAGTAGACTTACCTCCAGGATCTAAACCCATTAAGTGTAGATGGATTTTTAAAAAGAAAATGAAAATAGATGGAACAATTGATAAATTCAAGGCTAGATTGGTTGCTAAAGGTTTTACACAAAAAGAAGGAATTGATTATTTTGATACCTATGCACCTGTTGCTAGAACCGCCACTATCAGAATTTTAATTGCATTAGCATCTATATATAATTTTGAGATTCATCAAATGGATGTGAAAACTGCCTTTTTAAATGGTGACTTAGAAGAAGAAATTTACATGGAACAACCTGAAGGGTTTGTTATGCCTGGACAAGAAAACAAAGTATGTAAACTTATTAAGTCCTTATATGGCCTAAAACAAGCACCTAAACAATGGCATGAAAAATTTGATAAAGTCATTATTTCTTATGGTTTTAAAATTCATGAATCTGATAAGTGTGTTTATAGTAAATTTGCTAATGGTAAAGGTGTGATCATTTGTTTATATGTAGATGACATGTTAATTCTTGGTACTGATTTAGAAAGCATTAATAATACTAAGAGTTTTTTGTCTTCTAAATTTGATATGAAAGATATGGGTGTAGCTGATGTCATATTAGGAATGAGAATAATAAGGAAAGATAAAAATATAATTCTCACTCAATCTCATTATGTTGAGAAAATTTTAAAGAAATTTAATCAGTTTGATTGCACACCTGTTAGTACACCTTTTGAACCACAGCTAAAGATGATCCCTAATAATGGTAGAGCTATTTCACAATTGGAATATGCACGAGTAATTGGTAGTTTAATGTATGCCATGACATGTACTCGACCTGATATTGCTTATGCTATTGGTAAATTAAGTAGATATACTAGTAATCCAAGTTTATTGCATTGGCATGCTGTCAATAGAATATTAAAATATTTGAAAGGAACTATGGACTATGGTATATACTATAGTGGATATCCTTCAGTATTAGAAGGGTTTTCTGATGCCAGTTGGATAACTGAGCGGGAGGATCATTCCTCAACAAGTGGATGGATTTTCACACTTGGTGGAGGAGCTGTTTCTTGGGGATCAAAGAAACAAACTTGTATAGATGAATCTACTATGGCAGCTGAGTTTGTAGCATTAGCTGCAACTAGTAAAGAGGCAGAATGGATAAGGAATTCATTAATTGAAATTCCAGTTTGGCCAAAACCAATGCCTCCAATATCTATACATTGTGATAGTGAATCTACACTTTCCAGAGCTTATAGTAAAGTGTATAATGGAAAGTCTAGACATATTGGCCTGAGACATAGTTATGTCAGACAAATGATTACAGATAGTGTAATCACAGTGGATTATGTAAAATAAAGTCAAAATTTAGCTGATCCTTTTACAAAAGGTCTTACAAGAGGACTGGTGTCTAAGACATTAATAGGGATGGGACTAAAGCCCATTAATAATAATCACTCTTGATGGAAAATCAACTTGAAACTTGATATATTCAAGTCTCAAGTTCAATGATTAAAGTACATCATACGACGTGATTGTAAGCACTATGAAATTTAACATCCCAAGGATAAGTGCTTAGAACATGTAATGAATAATGAAAGAGGATGGGTTTAACCTTAATACATTTATGGTGTTTTAAGTTACATGGACTCCTATGATAATCTACCTATATGAGTGTGGAAGTGGTGCCGCTTCCTATGAGTATTGGGCTTGACTCTAAAGCACTCATGAAATCAAGGTACAGACACAAGGCCTAATTCATGTGTCGGCTTATATGGATAATCAGTGACTAAAAGATTTGTGTGTGAAAACAAATCCGGATAATCAATATAGATTGATAGTTCAAAGACAAGTCTACTATACTTTCATGGTTAACCTTGACGAACCTTCACAGGGTATTGGTTCAAGTCGTGAGACACCAATGCTTATACACAGTCTTACAGACAATCAAAGATTTACAAAACTTATTTTGAAAATGGTGGAGGAATGTTGGAGATTTTTAAAATAAGAGAGTAAGAGTTTTTTGGGTGTAAAAGCCTTAAGAGCTTGTCCCACATTGGAAGTATGTGGAAGAGGTGGGAAGTTAACCCAAATATAAAAGGGGATAGTGTCCCACATTGGAAAATGTACAAAGCTAAGTGTCACCACTAAGCTATAAAAGGGGTGGGCAACCTTTGAGTCCCACATTGGAAAAATGTTAAGAATTTGTACACTTAATAAGTACAAATGGAAGATGAAGACTTAATTCATCTAGCATTTAAGAGGCTATTCAAGAGACCTCAATACGGTGCGAAGCACCGTACGCACACGCACACGCGCGCGCGCGCGCGCGCGCGCGCGCGCGCGCGCGTGCGGGTGCGGGGCAGTGGGTTGTAGAGGCGCTAGTGGCGCACTTTGCACTTCGCACGCCGCGTGTCCGCAGTGGTAACGGGTTGCCGAGATTCGTCCGGGTCGGATCGCGGTAGCTCGGGCGCGGTCACTTTTTGGTTGACCCGTGCAAAACCGATTCGGTATTATTATACCTGTTCGGAATGGACTTAAGACTGTTGGCAATTAGCAGTCATACCTGTTCGGAAATGACTTAATTCAACAGTCATGACTCTTGAAGACAAAGCCTTTCATTTTCTATAAATAAAGGCTGCCTAAAAACGGAATTATATTAATAACCAAAACCAGTTTCAGATTTCCAGACCCTGCTATTACTCTCTTACAATTTTCAGGAGATACAAATTCTCTTATTCTGTTTTGTGCACATAAACAGAATAAGAACTTGATTGACTGTTCTTCGCTGATACATCCAAGGGCTGTCTTCAAATATACAAGTTGCAGACAGTGCAATTGCTTCATTGTATCTTGAGTACGGATTTGCTGATTCTCGTTTGTATACCGAAATTCTTCGTGTGGGGCAAAAACTGTATTTAGGAAAGTGACATCACGCCTTGAAGTTTTATAGTGACTGTTCAGATATTACATTGTTGTATTGAAGTTGACATTTTTGGAGATATATAAAGAGTTCCATTTCTGTATTTGCATTCATAATTTCCAACAATCTAAATACAGTAATTTTTGGAAATGGCCGACTCTTCCAAATCACTTCGACAAATAACAGAAAGCTTTGTCAAGTTGGACCGTTTTGATGGTGGTAATTTTCTGCGTTGGCAGAAAAAGGTTCATTTTCTTCTAACAACATTGAAGATTGTATATGTCTTGTCACAACCGAAACCAAATGAAGATGAAGATGAAACCGTGGAACAGACTAGGCAGCGCACAAAATGGGAGACCGATGATTACTTGTGTCGTGGTCACATTCTCAATGCACTTGCTGATAATTTGTTCGACTTGTACCAAAATGTTGGGACAGCAAAAACTTTATGAGAAACATTGGAGACCAAATATCTAACGGAAGACGCTACAAGTAAAAAGTTCCTTATAGGTCAGTTTCTAAGCTTTAAAATGCATGATAATAGGCCTGTGCTAGAACAATTTCATGACATCCAACGCATCATAAATCATTGCAAACTGAAAAAATTAAATATGGATGATAATCTAATTGTTGCTGCCATAATTGAAAAACTTCCTCCTTCTTGGAAAGACTATAAGAAAGAACTCAAACACAAAAAGGAGGATCTTTCACTTGAAGAATTAGAGACTCATTTAAGAATTGAACAAGAGTCTCGAATTCTAGATGGTAAAGAGGAACAAGAAAATTCTGTTTCTAAGGTCCATGTGGTGGAGGAAGGAAAGGAGCAAAAATATGGCAATCATGGAAAAAATAACAAGCGGAAGAATTTTTCAAATAATTCTAAAGCAAACAAAAAGAAGAAAGGAAATTGTTTTCATTGCAATAAACCAGGTCACTTCAAGAAGGATTGTCGTGAGTTCAAGAAACTAAAGGAAAAAGGAGGGACATCAGACACAAAGCAAAAATTTGCTGCTATGATATCCGAGGCTAATATGCTTGGAGAAGACAACTCTTGGTGGGTTGATTCTGGTACCACAAGGCATGTTTGTAAGGACAAGAACTTGTTCTCTGCCTATGAAACAGTGGAAGGAGATGTTCTCTATATGGGAAATTAATCTACAGCTGCGGTTAAAGGCAAAGGGACAGTGGATCTCGAATTCACTTCCGGGAAAATCCTTAGCCTCACCAATGTTTTTCATGTTCCTGATGTTAGGAAAAATTTAGTTTCTGGAAGTCTTCTTAACAAATTTGGCTTTAAGCTTGTATTTGAGTCAGACAAATTTATTCTGACTAAGAATGGTACCTTTGTAGGTAAAGGATATTTGTATGAGGGCATGTTTAAGCTCAATATCAATCAAAAGGATTCTTCTGCTTATATCGTTGATTGTCTTTCATTATGGCATAGTCGTTTAGGACATGTTAATACAAAGAAAATGCATTTCATGGTTAATTTAAATTTGATTCCTAAATATGAGAACGATATGAATGAAAAGTGTAAAATATGCATGCAAACAAAAATAACAAGATTGCCTTTTCCTAAAATAGAAAAAACTACATCTTTGTTGCAATTAGTACATAGTGATGTTTGTGATTTGCATGGAACGCCTACTAGAGGTGGCAGTAAATATTTTGCTACATTTATTGATGACTTTTCAAAATATTGTTACTTATATCTTTTAAACTCTAAGGATGATGTGCTTAATAGATTTAAGACATATAAAAATGAAGTTGAAAATCAATGTGATTCTAAAATAAAATGTCTTAGATCTGATAGAGGTGGTGAATATCACTTTCCTCAATTTTGTGAAGATATGGGAATTATACATGAAGTTACTGCACCTTATACACCACAACAAAATGGAGTAGCAGAAAGAAAAAATAGGACACTAACTGAAATGGTTAATGCTATGCTTTCTTATTCTGGTTTAAGTAAATGGTTTTGGGGAGAAGCACTTTTAACTGCATGTCATATTCTGAATAGAATACCTGTTAAAGATAATAAGAAAACTCCTTACGAATTAGGGAAGAATAGAAAAACTAATTTAGGTTATCTTAAAGTTTGGGGTTGTAGAGCTATTGTAAGACTACCTGAAACTAAGAGAAAGAAATTAGGAAGCAAAGGTGTTGAATGTATTTTCATAGGTTATGCACAACATAGTAAAGCCTATAGATTTTTGGTTAGTGAACCTAATGATTCTGTTGAGGTAAATACAATAATTGAATCGAGAGATGCAATTTTTTATGAACAAAGGTTTTCTTCTATTCCTAGAATTAATAATGAAAAAGAAGTAAGCACTCCTTCACAGTTACCTGTAACTCCACTAGTAGAACAAGAAGAGATTAGAAAAAGTAAAAGACCTAGGAAAGAAAAAAGCTTTGGTCCCGACTTTGTAGTCTATCTTGTTGAAGGAACTAGAAACACATCTTGTAATCAATATGCTTTGTCTCTTAGCGTTGAAACAGACCCACAAACTTATAATGAGGCAATTAAGTCTGTAGATTCAGCATTTTGGAAAGAAGCTATAAATGATGAAATGGATTCAATTTTGGGAAATGAAACTTGGAAATTAGTAGACTTACCTCCAGGATCTAAACCCATTAAGTGTAGATGCATTTTTAAAAAGAAAATGAAAATAGATGGAACAATTGATAAATTCAAGGCTAGATTGGTTGCTAAAGGTTTTACACAAAAAGAAGGAATTGATTATTTTGATACCTATGCACCTGTTGCTAGAACCGCCACTATTAGAATTTTAATTGCATTAGCATCTATATATAATTTTGAGATTCATCAAATGGATGTGAAAACTGCCTTTTTAAATGGTGACTTAGAAGAAGAAATTTACATGGAACAACCTGAAGGGTTTGTTATGCCTGGACAAGAAAACAAAGTATGTAAACTTATTAAGTCCTTATATGGACTAAAACAAGCACCTAAACAATGGCATGAAAAATTTGATAAATCATTATTTCTTATGGTTTTAAAATTCATGAATCTGATAAGTGTGTTTATAGTAAATTTGCTAATGGTAAAGGTGTGATCATTTGTTTATATGTAGATGCCATGTTAATTCTTGGTACTGATTTAGAAAGCATTAATAATACTAAGAGTTTTTTGTCTTCTAAATTTGATATGAAAGATATGGGTGTAGCTGATGTCATATTAGGAATGAGAATAATAAGGAAAGATAAAAATATAATTCTCACTCAATCTCATTATGTTGAGAAAATTTTAAATAAATTTAATCAGTTTGATTGCACAACTGTTAGTACACCTTTTGAACCACAGCTAAAGATGATCCCTAATAATGGTAGAGCTATTTCACAATTGGAATATGCACGAGTAATTGGTAGTTTAATGTATGCCATGACATGTACTCGACCAGATATTGCTTATGCTGTTGGTAAATTAAGTAGATATACTAGTAATCCAAGTTTATTGCATTGGCATGCTGTCAATAGAATATTAAAATATTTGAAAGGAACTATGGACTATGGTATATACTATAGTGGATATCCTTCAGTATTAGAAGGGTTTTCTGATGCCAGTTGGATAACTGAGCGGGAGGATCATTCCTCAACAAGTGGATGGATTTTCACACTTGGTGGAGGAGCTGTTTCTTGGGGATCAAAGAAACAAACTTGTATAGCTGACTCTACTATGGCAGCTGAGTTTGTAGCATTAGATGCAACTAGTAAAGAGGCAGAATGGATAAGGAATTCATTAATTGAAATTCCAGTTTGGCCAAAACCAATGCCTCCAATATCTATACATTGTGATAGTGAATCTACACTTTCCAGAGCTTATAGTAAAGTGTATAATGGAAAGTCTAGACATATTGGCCTAAGACATAGTTATGTCAGACAAATGATTACAGATAGTGTAATCACAGTGGATTATGTAAAATAAAGTCAAAATTTAGCTGATCCTTTTACAAAAGGTCTTGCAAGAGGACTGGTGTCTAAGACATCAATAGGGATGGGACTAAAGCCCATTAATAATAATCACTCTTGATGGAAACTCAACTTGAAACTTGATATATTCAAGTCTCAAGTTTAATGATTAAAGTACATCATACGACGTGATTGTAAGCACTATGAAATTTAACATCCCAAGGATAAGTGCTTAGAACATGTAATGAATAATGAAAGAGGATGGGTTTAACCTTAATACATTTATGGTGTTTTAAGTTACATGGACACCTATGATAATCTACCTATATGAGTGTGGAAGTGGTGCCGCTTCCTATGAGTATTGGGCTTGACTCTAAAGCACTCATGAAATCAAGGTACAGATTCATGTGTCGGCTTATATGGATAATCAGTGACTAAAAGATTTGTGTGTGAAGACAAATCCGGATAATCAATATAGGTTGATAGTTCAAAGACAAGTCTACTATACTTTCATGGTTAACCTTGACGAACCTTCACAGGGTATTGGTTCAAGTCGTGAGACACCAATGCTTATACACAGTCTTACAGACAATCAAAGATTTACAAAACTTATTTTGGAAATGGTGGAGGAATGTTGGAGATTTTTAAAATAAGAGAGTAAGAGTTTTTTGGGTGTAAAAGCCTTAAGAGCTTGTCCCACATTGGAAGTATGTGGAAGAGGTGGGAAGCTAACCCAAATATAACAGAGGATCGTGTCCCACATTGGAAAATGTACAAAGCTAAGTGTCACCACTAAGCTATAAAAGGGGTGGGCAACCTTTGAGTCCCACATTGGAAAAATGTTAAGAATTTGTACACTTAATAAGTACAAATGGAAGATGAAGACTTAATTCATCTAGCATTTAAGAGGCTATTTAAGAGACCTCAATAGGGTGCGAAGCACCGTACGCACACGCACACGCGCGCGCGCGCGCGCGCGCTTGCGGGTGCGGGGCAGTGGGCTGTAGAGGCGCTAGTGGCGCACTTTGCACTTCGCACGCCTCGTGTCCGCAGTGGTAACGGGTTGCCGAGATTCGTCCGGGTCGGATCACGGTAGCTCGGGCGCGGTCACTTTTTGGTTGACCCGTGCAAAACCGATTCGGTATTATTATACCTGTTCGGAATGGACTTAAGACTGTTGGCAATTAACAGTCATACCTGTTCGGAAATGACTTAATTCAACAGTCATGACTCTTGAAGACGAAGCCTTTCATTTTCTATAAATAAAGGCTGCCTAAAAACGGAATTATATTGATAACCAAAACCAGTTTCAGATTTCCAGACCCTGCTATTACTCTCTTACAATTTTTAGGAGATACAAATTCTCTTATTCTGTTTTGTGCACATAAACATAATAAGAACTTGATTGACTGTTCTTCGCTGATACATCCAAGGGCTGTCTTCAAATATACAAATTGCAGACAGTGCAATTGCTTCATTGTATCTTGAGTACGGATTTGCTGATTCCCGTTTGTATACCGAAATTCTTTGTGTGGGGCAAATACTGTATTTAGGAAAGTGACATCACGCCTTGAAGTTTTATAGTGACTGTTCAGATATTACATTGTTGTATTGAAGTTGACATTTTTGAAGATATATATAGAGTTCCATTTCTGTATTTGCATTCATAATTTCCAACATATCTATCCAATGAGGAGGATAAAAAGAGTGTGGAAGGGATGCTTGACGAATCTTTAAGGTTGATAGATGTATGTGGAACCACCAAGGATATATTTTCACAAATGAAGGTATCGCTACAAAATCTTGAATAAACCCTAAGAGCTTGTTTGGTTCGAGGTTTGGAAAGGAAATACGAATCCATAATTCCAGGAATTCTAAGTTCCTGGAATCTTCAATTCCTTTCCATTGTTTGGTTCAAGATGTAATTCTTTTATCCCGACATCTAAAATTATTTTGCCAAATTAGGAATAAATATCATTTAACTAAAATACCATTCTACTTGATTTGAGTGTGTGTGTGTGTGGTTGTGTGTGTTTGAGTGTGCGTGTAAGTGTATATGTGTGAGAGGGAGATAGTGTGTGTGTGGGGGGGGGGTATGTGTGTATTTATATGTGTGATAGTGTGTGTGTGTGTGTATGTGTGTGTAAGTGTATGTGTGTGTGTGAGAGAGAGAGAGTGTGTGTGTGTGTGTATGTGTGTTTGTGTGTGTGTATTTATATGTGATAGTGTGTGTGTGTGTGTATGTGTATGTGTGTGAGAGAGAGAGAGAGAGAGAGAGAGAGAGAGAGAGAGAGAGAGAGTGTGTGTGTGTGTGGTTGTGTGTGTGTGTGGTTGTGTGTGTGTGTGTGTGGTTGTGTGTGTGGTTGTGTGTGTAAGTGTATGTGTGTGTGTATTTATGTGTGTCTGTGTGATAGAAAGAGAGGGAGAGAGTGTGTGTGTGTATATGTATGTGTGTGAGATAGAGTGTTTGTGTGTGAGAGAGAGATAGAGAGAGCATGTGTGTGAGTGAGAGAGAAAGAGAGTGTGTATGTATGTGTGTGTATGTGTGAGAGAGTGTGTGTGTGTGTGAGAGAGAGAGTGTATGTGTGTGTGTGAGAGAGTACATATGAGTTTATGTGAGATGATATTTTTGTCTCACCACAAAAGTAAGGTAATATGTCCGGGAATATACGATTACCCCCATTTTAGAGGGGAAAGGAGAATCCAATTTCGTGAGAATTCTAAATTCCAGGAATTCAAAGTCCCCCCTTAAATCTCCAACCACACATTGTAATTCTAAACGAGGGGAATTCTAAATTCCAGGAATCCTAAATTTCCTTTCCAAACTTCGAACCAAACGAGTCCTAAGGAGAATAAGAGGTGGAGAATCCGACTTGGCGAATGATATTTCAAGATGTATAATCACTCGAAAGACATTGAAGAAATTGGCCATAAAATGTATTGGGAACATGAAAGGAATGGAAGGGACAACAACCTCGAGTCCATGACTTTCGTTCTAAGAGAAGTGGAAATAGTTATTTTCTCGATTCTCGAGTCCCTCTTGTCATTTGTTTCCAAACCCAACACACAAAGTTGGTCATTTGTCTCTCCAATGATTCAACCCATGTTGCGCTAAAGTAAGATTATCTCTAGAGACCAAGATGATAAAACTCACTCGAGAATTTTATCAAACACTTGGTGTGCGAAAAACACCCAAGACCTTGTTCCGTAAATGAACTAGTGTGAAAACTCTCAATCAATTCAACCAAACATCAATGAAGAGACAATAAGAACATACAAGGAATCATCAAAGAAAAATAACAACGATATACCGTGGTTCACCCAAATTTGGGCTACATCCACCAAGGATGATTTCTTCTTTCTATAGATAAATGGAGGAACCCAAAGGTTATACACACACACACACACACACACACACAATTTATCTCTCTTAAAAAGTCACTCACAACCTCACAAGAACTCACCTCTCAGATAGGAGCTCTATCTCTCCTTTGCTTTAATAACTCTCAAAATAGGTCTCAAACTTGTCATCCCCCAAAACCTAGAAATAACACTTGTATTTATAGACTTGAGCCAAAGTGGAAAATTTGTAAATAAACCGAAACTGAAAATAACACATCACAAAGTTTCCTCAATCTCTGTTCTTCCCCAAATATCATAGGAGAGACAAAACCAACCAACTCCACCTTGGATATCCGGATGATCCAACCAATCTGTAGAATGATAAAATTGAACCTGCTTGAAGATCGTCCCACCATCTACCAAGATAATGCGATTCCCCGAGGCGATCCTAACAATCCAACCGAACTCAGAATACAAATATCAGATCCACTCGAAGATCATACCGGCGTCTAATAAGCCAATACGCTCTACCCAATGCTAAGCCACCCCAAACTTCGACCATGAAGTGAGATACCGCAAGTCTTCACTCCAAGACTCTAAACAACTCCACCCACCGAGGAACCAAGTTCTAAACTAATAACTCTCCATCTCATGCATCTGAATGCTTCCCATGTAACCATACGGTGAATCTCGCTCCTCATGTAACCCGGTGAATACACCCCCACACAATACACATAGTGTACACCCTCTTTAGAGAAAACATTCAAATACATTAACACCATATTCCACCTTGAGAAATTATCCACGGATGAGAGGGAAAAACTCCTCACCTCTCACACTCTCTAAATCTCACCCTTGAAAGATGTACCAAGTCTTTGTCACGAAAGAATATAATTTGCCAATGCTCACAAAATCGTTTGCCAATGTTCACAAACAATAACTCATCGGCCTTTCTTGAACTATCTACACACACCTAAAATCTATCACAATCCTACACCTCATCGATTCCAATCGGCCAATGCATGTGTGCAACTAAACCGAGTCAACATTACCCGTTGGCCCTGAAGGGGGACTTTGATCCAGGCCCTCCACTAGTAGGTATTCTCCCATCACTCCCGTCTACTCTCAGAAAGCTAACACCCAATGTCTCCGCTTTGTTCACAAATGAGACATGCCTCGAACGTTCGATCACTTGTGCACACCGCTTCCCCATTTTCTCGAAGTCTGATTTATACGATACAACCCCTCTCTCATCTCCCCTCACTAGGACCATACAACCGCATATGACTTTCAAGACTCCACCCACCAATGACACCTTACAACCCTTGGAATCGAAACGGCTAATGGATATCAAATTCTTTAGCAACTTTGGGACATAGGCCACACCACCCAAAGTGCGTTCCACCCCATTGAACATCTTGAGTTTCACCATCCCGAAACCCTCAACGACAACCTTCTTTTCATTAGCTAAAGACATGGAAGCTTTTCCATTTTCCGTGAAAGTCTCAAAATATTCCCTCTTGGAGCAAACGTGATCCGACGATCCCGAATCTAATATTCAATCATCTTGGGAAAGAGAGTTAACCTTGGAGATTGTGAGAAGTTTTCCAAGTTCATTTTCATAATTCGCACTCGCTACCGTTGCTCTCTCGGAATCAACCTTCCACTTAACCTTGTCATTTCACAAAGGACATTCTCGAATCATATGACCTCATTCCTGGCACTTGTAGCATTTCGGCCCTTTACCACCAACACCCCTCGATCTAGACCTACTATCGTCATTAAATCCCCGGTTGGAGTTTCTCCCGCCATTTTGCCCACTTCCGTCTCTAGCCGTAAGGCCTTCATTATGGGAATAACCATAATGTTAGGACATAAATTTCCAATTGAGTCGATGTATTATTTTGACTTAATTCCGTGAACAAAATTGTGTTTGTAATATGTCATAGGGAGATTTTATTTTGTCACGATCCCACTTCTTCTATGACGTATTGAAGAAATTGAAGACGTTGCGCCAAAGCTTCAAAGATTTTATCATGCCGAAGTTTAATTGGTACAAGTTTACTCGTCTTTAAATTTTAATTGCATTTCGAGATCACTCAGGTATGAATGCATATAATTAATGGTGCTCAGAATTGTTTTTATAAAAGATAAGGATGTATTTTTATAAAGAAAAATGTTTTAAATGTTTTTAAAGGTGTTTTAAGTGTTTACACTACGTTTTATTCTGATATTCTCGAAATAGAGTTCGAATAATTTGGATCTCTTTTAAAAGAGACGTTTTAATCAGAAAGTCAAAGAAAGTCAAACTTTCACCCTGTCGTTCAAACGACATGTCAGCTCATTCGAGCGAGATTGATATATCGCGCGAACGACCGTGGCCTTGTCGTTCAAGCGATACGTTTTTTGAGGCGGTGCTAAATTGTTATTTAAAGAGTGTTTCTATCAGAGTTTCGTAAATGTGCATTCTGGAAAAACAGTATACGTACCAGAACGTGTTTGCACATGTTTTATAAGGTTTAAAAAGATTAAGCACAACCTTAGAGTTTAAAAAGATCTGAGTTATCATTAGTTTATGTTTACATGATCTTGCGGCACGAAAGAAGTTTATTCTATCATTGAACATCAAAGGGTTTTGCGGTAAAGAAAAGAGAAAGAATTTTTGTTAGACATTTTAGACGAATCAGAGCCATTCGGTGGACACCGAGACATACGTGGACGCGTGTGCTGTGGACAGGTATCGTGGAAGAAGGAATTTCTGCGTGGGCCCTATTAAATAACGGTAGAAGATTAGAAGTAGCATCAATACCCGTTGGGATCGAGTCATTGAGTAAGGCTAATATGTCTTTGTAAAACCATTGTTCATAGTGATTGTTTGGCTTGGGCCGTCCGAGGTTGTTTTCCCGTTTTGGGTTTTTCCTCGTACATTCGGCGTTGTGAGTAATCTTTACTTTATTTTACTTACTTTAATGACTAGATGTATGTTTAGGATTAATCAAGATAAAATTGATTTAAAGTAAGAATTGGGTTTTCACAACTTGATTTGGTGCAAATTAAAAGTTGAATAATTTTTTGTTGAAAAATTGGTTTGATTTGAAACATACACATATTGGGCACTTTCAAGTTGGTATTAGAGCTAGAAAATATATTTTATTTGTTTTGTTATCCCGTGTGTTTGTTTATCTCTCCTGTGTTTATTTTCTCTCGATGGATTCTCTAAGCTTTGACAATTTACATCGTTTGAATTTAAAGTTGGCAAAACATATATAAGTTTTGGAGAAAGAAAATTATGGTTTCAAAAATAGGATTGAATATTTGCAAACGTTTCAAATTCAAAGAGATATTTGTCTTGAGAACTTTAGTTCCTTGTTTAAAAATTTTAATATATTAAAATTGGGCAAAAAGGAGAGTGATGATAGAGTCCTCATTTTAGAAAAAGAGTGAGAGGATTTAAAAAATTCTAAAGTTTATGCCGTTGATGAAAATAATTCGAATAATGATTTTTTGGCACGAGAAAAGGCTCTTAGGGATAAGTTTGCTCACATTGAGGGGGAGAGAGATAACCTTCTAGGGGTAATTGAAAATATAAAGAAGGAGTCCCGTAAGTTTGAAGAGACCAATCGTTTGCTTAAGTCGAAAGTTTTGAAGTTAAAAAATGATTTAAATGACTCGAGTAGTGATGGTAGCGGCTTATCTTGTTCTAGTGGTTCGATTTTAAAAGACAAAACCATTGTTTATTTTAGAGCGTCAACCACATCCGAGGGTATTATAAAATGTCAACCTAAAGGTTCCGTTCCTCGTCGTGTTTTCACATATTCGCATTGTGGTAGGAAAGGTCACTTCAAGAGTTTTTGTTTTGATCTTAGAAAAGACCCTAGGAAGATTAAACGTAGTGTGCCATTGGTTCCCAAAACCCGTTTTGTTAGGTATACACCTGTTTGGGATAGGAAATCCGTTTTGGAGATGCTAAATACTTCGTTGGTTGATTCTCACATGCATGCACATGATTCATCTCTTGCTATTTCTTATGGATAGTAGCTTGCATGTTTTGTCATACGCTAGCCCTTACATCATGTTTTATAATTTGCTAGTGTTATGACATGTTTATCTCTTTGTATTATAGTTTTCATTTGTTTGAGTCCTATTGAAAAATACAAAAGATTTTTTTTTTTTGGAATTTTTTTTAAAATCCAAAAAGATTTTGTTTTTGAGAAAGATTTTGAAAAACCAAAAAGATTTTGCTTTTATTTGAGTCAAAATATGAAAATCCAAAAATATTTTCATTTTTTTTTCGGGTTTACATGTTTGATGTGGCATATTGGTGTGCTTGGATCACCCCCTCCCCCCCACCCCCCGCCCCAATCGGTTCATATCCATATGGCTAGGACATTTGGTCATTATTATTGATGCTTAGACTGATCTTAACCATTGTTTATATGAGGTTGTTTCGAAGTTGATATGCATTTTGATTCGACTTTGTATATAGGCCAACATTGCACACATGCACAAGTTTATATGGATGTTTAACTTCTCTTACATATTTGAATTTTGTGAGGCGTTCTTATCTCAATCTTGTCATCTATGCATAAGTAGACTTAAGGAGAAGTGTGCATGTAAGAACCGTTTACCGTGAGAATTTAAATTTGTAAAAATGATGAGTGATTCACGGGAAAGGGCTGCGAGAGTTCAAAATTAACTCGTCGTGAAAGCCATCGTTTAAAAGAGCCCAAAAGAAAATGCAATATGCTAAGAAAAGGGCCAAATTAGTTTAGTTCACACTACACCAAAAACAGGAATCTGACACGGTTTAAAACTGTGCCAGATCAAATCTGGCACTATTTTGAACTGTGCCAGAATCAGGTGTTCCAAAATGGCCATTTTTTCTGGCACAGCTCAAAAGTGTGCCAGATTTGGCCAAACATGAACACTTCTGGCACACTTTTAAATCGTGCCAGAATTTCATATTTCTGGCACACTTTTGGCACAGTTTTTAATTGTGCCAGATTAAGCACAGTTTAAAAAAAATTGGCACAGTTCAAAACCGTGCCAAAATATGATACACTTTTGCCACGGTTTTGAACTATGCCAAATTTTTTATAAAAAGAAAAAAAATTAATTATTTGAAAGAACAAAAATTCACAAATTGAAAATATTGCACGTTGTTGATAAACTAATGTACATACAAACTTCAAAATATTACAAGTCTTTAATAGTTCACAAGCCAAAAAAAATTGGGTAGAGTTTCCTCTATTTTTTGGACATTTCAAAACCTGATAATACGAAACCTGCCTAACATAAAGCCCGCACGACCACAAAATATAACAATTAACTTATAAAATCCCGCACGGCCATAAAAGTTAACAATAAAACTACAAAACCCCCACGGCCACAACACAAAAAATGGAATCATGAATAAACCACTTGTTGTAAACCATTGAGTTCTCTGTGTGTTCCACGTGAATAAATGACAACGATAAAATGTTATCCTGCAAAAAAATAGGATAAAAAAAGATACGATATTAGTAACCCATTAATTTACAAAAAAAAATTACTCAAACTAAAAAATTACATATATGAGTGGAAATTATCGTCATATTCTCAAACCAGGAGACCCGGGACTATGCGGTCAGTTCTTACAAGTTACATTGGTGTCGTGCGAGGTGTCTGTGCCTCCTACGGGGACGTTTGGTGGCTGGTTTAGGTTTCCACCCTTTAACTGCCTATTTTTAAGTCAAAGTGTTATTTTTGCAAATTATCGTCGTATTCTCAAACTGGGAGACCCGGGACTACGCGGTCAGTTTGTACAAGTTATATTGGTCCCGTGCGAGGTGTTCGTGCCTCTTACGGGGTCATTTGGGGGGCTGATTTGGGTTTTCACCCTTTAACGGCTTGTTTTTAAGTCGAAGTGTTAATTTTTGCAAATTATCGTCATATTCTCAAACCGGGAGACGCGTGACTACGCGGTTAGTTCCTACAAGTTACATTGGTTCCGTGCAAGGTGTTCGTGCCTCTTACGGGTCTGTTTGGGGGCTGGTTTGGATTTTCACCCTTTAATGACCTATTTTATGTTTTAAGTGTTGAATTTTGTAAATTATCATCATATTCTCAAACAGAGAGACCCAAGACTACGCGGTCAGTTTGTACAAGTTACATTGGTCCCGTGCGAGGTGTTCGTGCCTCGTACGGGTCCGTTTGGGGGATGGTTTAGGTTTTCACCCTTTAACGACTTGTTTTTAAGTCTAAGTGTTGATTTTTGCAAATTATCATCATATTCTCAAACCGGGAGACCCGCGAATAACGGTTAGTTCCTACAAATTACATTGGTCCCGTGCGACGTGTTCGTGCCTCCTATGGTGTCGTTTGGTGGTTGGTTTAGGTTTTCACCCTTTAACGGTCTGTTTTTAAGTCTAAGTGTTATTTTTGCAAATTATCATTGTATTCTCAAATCGAGAGATTCGAGACTACGCGGTCAGTTCCTACAAGTTACATTGGTCTCGTGCGAGATGTTCGTGCCTCTTACTGGGTCATTTGGGGGCTGGTTTGGATTTTCACCCTTTAACGGATTGTTTTTAAGTCTAAGTGTTAAATTTTGTAAATTATCGTCGTATTATCAAACCGGGAGACCCGGGACTACGCGGTCATTTCCTACAAGTTACATTATTGTCGTGCGAGGTGTTCGTGCCTCCTACGGGGACGTTTGGTGGCTGGTTTAGGCTTTCACCCTTTAATGACCTGTTTTTAAGTCAAGGTGTTATTTTTGCATATTATCATCGTATTCTCAAATCGGGAGACCCGGGACTACACGGTCAGTTCGTACAAGTTACATTGGTCCAGTGTGAGGTGTCCGTGCCTCTTACGGGGTTGTTTGGGGGATGGTTTGGGTTTTCACCCTTTAACGAATTGTTTTTAAGTCTAAGTGTTGATTTTTGCAAATTATTGTCATATTCTCAAACTGGGAGACCCGAGACTATGCGGTCAGTTTCTACAAGTTACATTGGTCCCGTGCAAGGTGTCCATGCCTCTTACGGGGTCGTTTGGGGGCTGGTTTGGGTTTTCACCCTTTAACGGCCCGTTTTTAAGTTTTAAGTGTTGATTTTTGCAAATTATCATCATATTCTCAAACCGAGAGACCCACGACTACGCGGTCAGCTCGTACAAGTTACGTTGGTCCCGTGCGAGGTGTTCGTGCCTCTTACGAGTCCATTTGGGGGTGGTTTAGGTTTTCACTCTTTAATGGCTTGTTTTTAAGTCTAAGTGTTGATTTTTGCAAATTATCGTCGTATTCTCAAACCGGGAGACCCTCGACTACACGGTCAGTTCCTACAAGTTACATTGGTCCCGTGCGAGGTGTTCGTGCCTCCTATGCGGTCGTTTGGTGGCTGGTTTAGGTTTTCACCCTTTAACGGCCTGCTTTTAAGTCTAAGTGTTATTTTTGCAAATTATCGTCGTATTCTCAAATCGGGAGATCTGGGACTACGCGGTCAGTTCCTACAAGTTACATTGGTCCCATGCGAGATGTTCGTGCCTCTTACGGGGTCGTTTAAGGGCTGGTTTGGGTTTTCACCCTTTAACAAGTTATTTTTAAGTCTAAGTGTTGATTTTTGGAAATTATCATCATATTCTCAAACCGGGAGACCCGGAACTATGCGATCAGTTCCTACAAGTTACATTGGTCCCGTGCAAGGTGTTCATGCCTTTTACGGGTCCGTTTGGGGGCTGGTTTTGGTTTTCGCCCTTTAACGATTTATTTTTAAGTTTTAAGTGTTGATATTTGTAAATTATCATCTTATTCTCAAATCGAGAGACCCGAGACTACGCGGTCAGTTCGTACAAGTTATATTGGTCCCGTGCGAGGTGTTCGTGCTTTTTACGGGTCCGTTTGGAGGCTGGTTTAGGTTTTCACCCTTTAACTGCTTGTTTTTAAGTCTAAGTGTTGATTTTTGCAAATTATCGTCATATTCTCAAATCGGGAGAGTCGCAACTACACGATCAGTTCCTACAAGTTACATTGGTCCAGTGCGAAGTGTTCATGCCTCCTACGGGGTCATTTGTTGGTTGGTTTAGGTTTTACCCTCTAACGGCCTATTTTTAAGTCTAAGTGTTATTTTTGCAAATTATCGTCGTGTTCTCAAATTGGGAGACCCGGGATTACGCGGTCAGTTCCTACAAGTTACATTGTTCCCGTGCGAGGTGTTCGTGCCTCTTACGGGGTCGTTTGGGGGCTAGTTTGGGTTTTCACCCTTTAACAGATTGTTTTTAAGTCTTAAGTGTTGATTTTTGTAAATTATCGCCGTATTCTCAAACCGGGAGACCCGGGACTACGCGGTCAGTTCCTACAAGTTACATTGGTGCCGTGCGAGGTTTCGTGCATCCTGCGGGGACGTTTAGAGGCTAGTTTAGGTTTTAACCCTTTAACGGCCTATTTTTAGGTTAAAGTCTAGATATTTTCAAATTATCGTCAAATTCTCAAATCGGGACTCTCGTGACTACGCGATCAGTTCCTACAAGATATATTGGTCACGTACGAGGTGTTCGTGTCTTTTACGGGGACGTTTGGAGGTTGGTTTTACTTTTCACTCTCCAACGGTACGTGTTTGTGCCCAACCCTTGAAATTCCAAAGTATATGGACTTTTCACAACGATATTAAAGAAGTACTTCAGAACTCTTTAGGAAAGGACATGAGAGGTAACCCATTCGGGATATTCTCCTTCAAATTGTAAAGGTAAAAAAAAGAGTTACAAACTTGTAATAATCAATCTTTTAAAGATATATTTCAGCAAGTGAATGGAACATGAAGTCTTGGAGAGTGAAATCGATTATGAGAATAATCCTTCGAGTGATAACGAAGAAGTTCCCAAGTTTGTATGTTTAGAAGCTATGTCCCAAGCATGTTTAAGCAATAATGCTCTATTCAAAGATGTGATTCTTCTACCACCAAGACCTCCCTCGTAACTATCTTTGCAAATGTATATCCAAGCTACAATGACTGAATTTATCTCAAGAATGCATCAAGTCCAGATAAAATTTTTGGCCCACATTGAATTTTCTTGAGAAGAAGTTTTGGCCATTTATAAACTCAAAAGTTTTATAGAAGCATATGGAAACTATTTAGAATAACCAACAGAAGTACAAAGCTCAACCAAGTATGCAATGAAAAATTATGAAAATAGTTATTAAGAAAATCTAATTTTAGGCCAGAAGCCATCTTTACTAGTGAGTAATGGATTAGTCATTATTAGATGAAACTAAGCTACTGAATTTCGATGACTCATATGTTAAATGGAACATTTTTTGTATATATAAATGTTTAGATAACTGTTATATAAATAGTTTATATAACTGTTATAGCATATATATTGCTACTGCTGCTATAACAACATTATATCAGCTATAACAGTGGCTATAGTGCTGTTATAGCAACTATACTAGCTGCTGCCGATACAGACTTATATGTCAAAATGTAAACACAATCAGAAAGAATATGATCCATTAACTAACTTGTTCATATTCAACTAACTTGTTACAAATACTTACTTTCCATAGAGCAAAATATAGAGGGTTTTCTTCATTAAGTCCACAACCACTCACAATCCTGCTCGAATATCTTCTAGTTTTTTCCCCGACAATCATCCATATTGTGGAAATTAGTCAACTGGAAAGTGAAAATCCCCACCAATTGCATATGCACACCCATTATCAACAATCTATCATTAAAAAACATCAAAAGGTCAAAACATAGATTTATGGAAAGTTTCCTTAATGTCAAAACAAAGAAACAAAGTAAAAGGATGTCTAAAATACGATGTGCAAAAGGGGTGTCTAAATTCATATAATAATTCAAAATAGCAAAAAGGCCAAAGAACTCCATGGTTTCACCCATTAAAACAAAGAACACCAAATCATCAATCAATGAAATACCTGTTTAATCATATCGACAATTTGGGGTAGAGACACGAGGCTCCACAAAAGGAGATATACAGTGAAGATAATCCATATCCCTATGAAACTCTTCATAGTAATGTTCGCTCAAACCTCAAACTAATTGGATCCTCCCCTAACTCATGTGTTCTTGCTATTATATATAGAATTCAAAAATTACAAACTCAGCTATCGTGTCATACATATATAGGAAGCGGTTAGTATTTTCAATGCATGTTATGTTATAAAGAAATGCATTTTAAATTGCATATGATTATCAGATAGTTCAGTATCCCCATACTTTACAAGAAACAAAGAAGCTAAATAGATGGCCTCAAAGATGAAAAATAAAGTTATGACCAACTTCCAAATTTCTTTTAACATTTCCTTGATCTCTTGTTCTTTTTCATCATGGGGTTCAGCTGATTTATCTCTCTTTGTCATATGAGTTCATTATCATATTCTTCCAAAGTGAATTGATCCATTTCCCCATTGACCCTAACAGCACCGCAGCCACCAAAACTGCCACCACGGACGGTGTCGTGACAAATGCAGCCACCACAGAGCAAATCAAAACAACAATAAAAGTTGTTGCAAATATTATATAGGAAACTTTCTCTATGATTAAACTAACTTGAGCTTATTTTAATTTTTAACTTCTCCAACATGCTCACTCGTTTATAAACACATTGAAACAATAAAAAATCCTAAAAAAAGGGTCGCCCATAGTTTTGAAGTTGTTAGACGACTTGTGTATTCCTAGAATAATTCATAGTTCCCCTATAGTGGCTATTTTCCTTATGTTCTAGATCTAATTGTTGTAAATGTAATCGAAGTATGAGCTGGAAGTCATAAGCGCATTTAAGGCAATTCTGAAGAGTTGTGCAGAAGTCAAGTGTTTGGAGGTTGCTCTCAAAGTAATCTTAGATGAGATAAAAAATATCGTTTCTGTTCCATATATCTTTTTTTCATTTTAAAATAACTTGGAAAATTTCTTTGTTCATTTCAAGTAAGCCTTTGGTAACTTCGTAAAGGGAATCGGGGGAAAGTGAGTTAACCACGATCCCGACGAGGCTACTGATGACTCGGCTGGTTTGTTCATACTACTGTACAAGAATAGGAGCATTACCAGTTTACAGCATAAACATGAAGTGGGCTTTTGAAAGTCTAAAGAAAGGCTTCCACAGATAATTTTAATGTGGAAGAGGCATTTCTCCAAATGAATATCAAAATTCACAAAGTTAAAACATAAAGCTTAGAGACGAACTTTGTGAAAGCCAAAAATTTAGAAATGATATTACAAACACTTATATAATAATTAATTAAGAGTGGCCAAGTTATAAGTTTTCTCATAAGTTATCCCTATTCCAATAGCTATAATTATCAGCTTTATGAATGAATTAAACATAGACCTTCTTCAAACAATTCCGAAGCTCGAAGAATGATAGTCATTTTACGAATATTCGGAGCATAAATCTCCACCATTCCTCATCTCGCCATACATTTGAAAAATCAGAGTTCCATAAGCTTCAATGGAATTCTTTAAAGTCATGCCTTATGTATAAGGTATGTTGTTCCCTCTTATAATATTTAAAGTTCAACACATGAGATAATTCTTACATATAAACATAGACCCGTAACAGGAAATATAATAAAATTATATTATGATCAAACATAGCATATAGTGCTTAATAGCGAGTGTTCCTAGCGCGAGTGTATTATTGATTCTATTATGAAGAAAAGAGCATATCCAAAGAGATTTAGTCTTCTATCATTGATTGTTGCCTCTTTGTATGCCTAAACTGTGAGTGTTCATAGCGCGGATGGTTGATATACAAGAGTAAGGACCCTTGAGGGGTGGTACCTCTGTACAATTAAGGAAGTTATATGTCAAATAAGTTGGAGTGATACTCTGCTTTTTGTTATGACCACCCCCCTGTGTCGCTAAAAATTCACGGAGTTTTCGCAGTAAAATATTGTTTAGGGGGTTATTTGAACATACATGGGCAATTTCCAAGTAGTTAACAGTCAAGAGAATTTTTAAATTTCTCCAAAATTAATCAAATTAAGTAAGTTTTTTTCATGGGCCATTCAGTGGGGCATCTTTAAGTACTAGTATGTTTTGTTTCAACCTTTCGTGATTTTCTGTAATCTAGTTCCCATTAAGTTAGAGTTTACAAAATAAAATTATTTTTGCTTAAATTCTTAAATAAAAATGAAAACTTTGCATATGAAATTATTAATCTTACATATTCCGAAACTACAAATACTCATAATAATCAAAGATAGAACAAAATTAATTATTAAAACATTACAGGGAACAATGAAACGTAATAATCTTCGATTGTCAGCAAACTATTCCATATAAAGAGGCACCCGATTCAAAGAAGCCAACAAATCAACATTGCACCATATTTTCCCTACCAATAACAGTTCATTTATTCAACAAACCCATATTGACATTAAAGAAGCTTAAAGGCTTTATTCAACAAACACATATTGCCTTTGTAATGACCTTAGTTAAAAAAAATACAAATTCCCTTAAAAATTACCTGATTGGGATGAGTGCAGTGAGAGAGAGTTGATCGGATAAACAGAGAGCTGACCATTTAGAGACAGAGAGAGAGTTAATCTGAGAGAAATCGAAGCAGGAGAGAGGATGAGCGGGAATGAGAGAGCGGGATACCAAAAAGGTAGGAGAATGAATTTTTTAGGGTATTTTATATATTAGTGAAGTGTACTCAAACTTGGCACACTTTAAAACAGTGCCAATTTTTGGCACTGTTTTAAAGTGTGCCAAATTTTCATTAAATCGTGCCAAAATCTATCACAGTTTTAAACTGTGCCAGATTTTTAATATCATGGTGTGCCAAAATGTTATTTTTGGTGTAGTGTCATTCCAAAGAAAACATGATATTATTGAGGGAGTTTGGATGGATTAAAAATTTAAACGGGTTTGCACATCTAATCCTAATGTTGAAAAATTGCAATTTGACGCTATTGTCTGTAGAATCGTCAAAATTCTGAATTTGTGTGCATATAGTATGTTTTTTCATTAGGCTCATACTTTAATTGTCATATGGCTATGATAAAGTTTGATGATTTATTTCTATCAATTAGAGCTTCTTGATATTTTCGATGTGTTGGAATGGTGACTCATTTGTTATAGTTTCACGCCCATTCATTCCATATCCATGTTTGAGCACATAGATATTATGTTTGCATGTAACTCGCAGTTTTAGTTTTTATGAGTTTTTGCAATTTATGTTAAATGCCTACTGTTTTAACATTGTTTTGGTTCTTTCAGGCCCTTCCTGGAATTTTTTTTGTGGTAACTTTTTCACTGGGCAATATTATATAACATTTCTGGAAATCTGGGAAATTTTGGTAGGTCGCGAGAATTCGTTCAAACGACATCTCTATGTTGGGCGAACGACATTTGTCCTTCGTTCGAGAGACGTCCTCAAGTCATTTGAGCGATGTCCCTGGCTCGTTCGAACGACAGACTGCTATCTGTCTTTTGATTGGTTTGCAGTTCTCTAGTTAAAATTAGAATTTTTTTTGGTAATACAAGAAGCATTCTGGACTGACTGGTTTATATGCAGGTTTTATTGGTTCTAAATTGGGTTTTTGCGTATAGTCCGTTTATCAAACCTGATTAGATTGCTATATTCTTTGTGTGATTCATTGGTTTACTAGCTACTGATTTATCATCTCTTAATCATATTTAGCTGGGTGTTTCATGATTATCTAGCATTTTTAATTCTCAAATTAGTATCCAATTGATTCAAATTGGTATATTCTTATGCTAGATACTTTGATCGGTTTATCTTTTCACCGGATTGTCAATTCAAGACAAAAAGGAGGAGAGATGTATGTGATGTAGGGGGAGATTTGAGCATGTTTTGGTTTACATATGTTTACAAATTGGTATCTCAAATTGGTAGTACATATTGGTATCATTTTTTGGTTGGTATCAGTAGCTCAAATTGTTTAACAAAAGATTTTTTCAGAGATTATTTATATTGGTAGCTATTGTTGTTTGGTATCATTTGGATATATATATATCGGTTTCATTTGTTCCTTCATACTTCACTGGGTATTTGTTTGTCTGTTTCATATGTGTAGGTATGCTTTAGCAATTTGAGATTTCAAGTCTACATCACATTCAGACAGTTCATGCTTGCCGGTGCTACATATTTTAGTCCGTGTCCTGTATTTTTGATTTTGGGTTTACGGGATGGGATTTAGGCGTCATACGGCTTGACGACCCAGCTTAGGCATTTCACTGGTTTAGTTTTGTCCCGAAATAGTCAAAGGGGGAGATTTGTTAGGACATAAATTTCCAATTGAGTCCATGTATTGTTTTGACTTAATTCCGTGAACAAAACTGTGTTTGTAATATGTCATAGAGAGATTTTTTTTTGTTATGATCCCACTTGGTCTATGACGTATTGAAGAAATTGAAGACGTTGCGGCAAAGCTTCAAAGATTTTATCATGCCGAAGTTTAATTGGTGCAAGTTTACTCGCCTTTAAAGTTTAATTGCATTCCGAGATCACTCTGGTATGAATGCATATAATTAAAGGTGCTCGAAATTGTTTTTATAAAAGATAAGGATGTATTTTTATAAATAAAAATGTTTTAAATGTTTTTAAAAGTGTTTTAACTGTTTACACTACGTTTTATCCTGATATACTCGAAATAGAGTTTGACTAATTTGGATCTCTTTTAAAAGAGACATTTTAATCAGAAAGTCAAAGAAAGTCAAACTTTCTCCCTGTCGTTCAAACGACATGTCAGCTCGTTCGAGCGAGAATGACATGTCGTATGAACGACGCGGCCTTATCGTTCGAGCGACACGTTTTTTGAGGTGGCGCTAAATTGTTATTTAAAGCGTGTTTTTATCAGAGTTCCGTAAGTGTGCATTCTGGAAAAAGCGTATACGAACCAGAACGTGTTTGTACATGTTTTCTAAGGTTTAGTAAGATTAAACACATCCTTAGAGTTTACAAAGATCCGAATTATCATTAGTTTATGTTTGCGTGATCTTGCGGCACCAAAGAAGTTTGTTTTATCATTGAACATCAGAGGGTTTTGCGGTGAAGAAAAGAGAAGGACTTCTTGTTCGACATCGTAGACGAATCAAAGCCATTCGGTGGACACCGAGACATACGTGGACGTGTGTGTTGTGGACAGGTATCGTGGAAGACGTAATTTCTGCGTGGGCACTATTGAAGAACGGTAGAAGATCAGAAGGAGCGTTAAGACCCATGAGGATCAAGTCATTGAGTAAGGCTAATCTGTCTTTGTAAAACCAAAGAAGTTTGTTCTATCATTGAACATCAAAGGGTTTTGCGGTGAATAAAAGTGAAGGACTTCTTATTCGACATCGTAGATGAATCAAAGCCATTCGGTGGACACCGAGACAGACGTGGACGCGTGTGTTGTGGACAGGTATCGTGGAAGACGGAATTTCTGCGTGGGCACTATTGAAGAATGGTAGAAGATCAGAAGGAGCGTTAAGACCCGTGGGTATCGAGTCATTGAGTAAGGCTAATCTGTATTTGTAAAACCATTGTTCATAGTGATTGTCTGGCTTGGGCCGTCCGAGGTTATTTTCCCATTTTGAATTTTTCCTCGTACATCCGACGTTGTGAGTATTCTTTACTTTATTTTACTTGCTTTAATCACTAGATGCATGTTTAGGTTTAATCAAGATAAAATTAGTTTAAAGTAGGAATTGGGTTTTCACAACTTGGTTTGGTGCAAATTAAAAGTTGAATAAATTTTTGGTGAAAATTGGTTTGATTTGAAACACACACATATTGGGCACTTTCACACAACCTCCACCTTCCTTATTTCTCATCGTGACATGAGATTGAATATCTTGCACAACCTCGTTGCATCGGAGCGTAGACTTCCCAAACATGAGAGTGGCCCCAAAATGCTCGTATGGATCGGATAATGATGCAAGCAACAACAATGCTCGATCCTCATCAAAGAATTGAATGTCTATCCGATTTAAGTCATTTATTAACGCATTAAAAACATTGATATGCTTCATCATATCCTCACCCTCCTTCATCTCAAGCTTGAAGAGTTTCTTCTTGAGTAACAATTTATTTGACAACGACTTTCCCAAATAAATCTCTTCTAGCTTATCTCACATGCCTTTAGCCATGGTCTCTGCTATCACGTTATTGAACACATCATCCGTGATAAGCATCTCAATACACGAAGCCGCTCTTTGATCAATGTCAATCCACTCAACATCAGTCATGCCTACTGGTCGTCCCTATACTCCCGATAATGCTAATTGCAACCTTTGTTGGACAAGAACGCCTCGCAATAGTCTTTGCCATAAGTCGAAATTGATATTCCCATCAAAAGCCTTCATGTTCGTTTCCATTGAGAGACTCGATCTATAACTCAGATCCCATATCTTAGAGCCTCCGCTCGTAGAGGTTGATTCTTGAGTACTCTCCACATTTTTCGTCATTTGGAAAAAAAACAAAAGCTATGCCAAAATTGCCCAAATTGATTCAACCACGAACCAAAATATCGGGCAAACAATGCAACCTAAGCTCTGATACCACTTGTTGTGCTAAAGTAAGACTAACTCTGGCGACGAAGACGATAAAACTCACTCGGAAATTTATCAAACACTTGGTGTGCGGAAAACACCCAAGACCTTGTTCCATAAATGAACTAGTGTGCAAACTCCCAATCAATTCAACCAAACATCACTGAAGAGACAATAAGAACATACAAGCAATCATCAAAGCAAAACAACAACGATATACCGTGGTTCACCCAAATTTGGGCTATATCCACCAATGAGGATTTCTTCTTTCTATAGATAAATAGAGGAACCCAAAGTTTATACACACACACACACACAATTTATCTCTTAAAAAGTCACTCACAACCTCACAAGAACTCACCTCTCAAATAGGAGCTCTATCTCTCTTTAGCTTTAATAACTCTCAAAATAGCTCTCAAACTTGTCCTCCCCCAAAACCTAGAAATAACACTTGTATTTATAGATTTGAGCCAAAATGATAAATTTGTAAATAAACCAAAACTGAAAATAACACATCACAAAGTTGCCTCAATCTCAGTTCTCGCCCAAACGTCATAGGAGAGCCAAAACCAACAACCTAAATGTGTAGTGTGTGAAGGAGAAAACCGTGGCAATGAAGTAGAGATGATTGATGTTGCTTTGCATTCCTTAAAGTCCCATGTAAATTTCAAGCAATTGCAGGGTGTGCTGAAGCCATTGAAGGTATTAGAGTTGAGCATCCAGGAAATTGAGGAGGAATTAGAGCATGTGTTTAGGTGCTTAATTAAAACTAGAGTCTACTTACCCAATATTCTCAACCACTTGCTCATGTAATCCAACACCGAACAGTGTTAAATTTGCTCATTTCCTATGGTATCCAACATTTTTAGAGGGTTTGCCTATGTCTTTTGAGTAGTTTTTTAAATGAATGAAGATACTTTGTATATGATATCTGATTTGATTGATCTCAGTAATTTTATCTTGTTAACAATGCTGCTTATAATTGTTATACTTCATCTTTCGCCTCTTATATGTATTTACTTTATATTATTTATCTGGGTTTGAATATTAGATGATCACTAGACAAATCCAACGTCCTTTGAAATTGAAAATTCATAAGATGTTATCATTATTTTTCTAAAAATTTCATGAGTTTTAGACCAACTTTTGTTTATGCCTTTCTTTCTCTCTACTGGATTAAAATAATTATGGTCATCATTGTTTTCTCTTTGTATGTAGTAATTTTATTGAATTGGTAATACCTGACAATTTTTTATAGATTCACAAACCCATAAAGACAAACCTTCTTACAAAAACAAAAAGTAGAAAAAACTTCAATTTACACGTATATTATTGGGGCTCTAGTAAGTCCTTACTATATGAGAGAGAGAGAGAGAGAGAGAGAGAGAGAGAGAGAGAGAGAGAGAGAGAGAGAGAGAGAGAGATAGAGAGATAGATAGATAGATAGATAGATAGATAGATAGACAGACAGACAGACAGACAGACAGACAGACAGACAGATAGATAGATAGAGAGATTCATTTGGTAATGATAAATTAATTTTTAGTAGTTCCTTGTCTTCTGTTTTGAAGCCACATGAAAAATGAAGCCTGAGTAGTTTTTGCTCAACATATTTGCCATTTAACGCATTCAAAAAAATCTTCTTCAATATTAGTATTACATTTTTCTCCTTTTGTTGTTACACGTTTGAATTTTTTGTGTTTTGGAATATCATTTTCCTCAACCATGACAATTGTAGCATACAAAACTTGTAAGGACACAAATTTCCAATTGAGTCCATATATAGTTTTGGCTCAATTCCGGACAAAAACATTTATTCATAGGATAGTATTTATTTGTAATATTCTCAAGCCTATGAATTATGTATTGAAGACGTAGCGGCAAAGAATTTAAAGCTTCATTAAAATGCCGGTTTGTGTGCCTCGTTTCTACGTCATCAACTAAGGTTCCATGCTCCCAAGGTATGAATGTAATTATATTTATATAGGAGCCTGGAACAATTTGTATTGGGTGTTAGGTGTAATAAAAACTGCATTTTATTTTCAGAAAGAATCAATTAGAACTTTAATATAAGTATATAAAAGTTTCTGGGCCAAAATCGAATTTTACATCTTTCTGGTCGTTCGTTAGAAATGTCGTTCGAACGAGTTTTTTCGTTCGAACCAGATTTCGTTCGAACGAGTTTTGTCGTTCGAACCAGTTTCGTTCGAACGAGTTTTGTCGTTCGAACCAGGTTCGTTCGAACAAGTTTTGCCAACGACCCTAATCTGGTCAGTCGTTCGATATGTCATTCGAACGAGTTTTCATTCTGACGAGGTATCTAACGAGATTCTAACGAGCCCAGGCTAGTCGCTCGTTAGAAGTCTCGTTCGAACGAGAATCAAGTTCGTTCGAACGAGATTCCAGCGGGAACAGTTATTTGGCAGTTTTTTGCAGTTTTTCCCCACTCCTCCACTTGGTTTTCAACCAACTTTTTTCATACATTATTATGTGCGGGAAACACATTTTCCAAGACGACTTTTCCATCCTAATACATCTCCTAGAGAGAGTTTGTGAGATCATTTTAAAAAGGAAAATGTTCATGTTTGAGTGTTCTTCAACTTAAAGAAAAATCTTTAAACACTTAGTTTACACCCATTGTTGTTTATTCCAAGTTCCATATATACATATCTTTACTTGGAGTTTTTGGCACCGGTTTTCTCTACCGAATTCAAGAAGAGACATTTCGGGTTTGCTTCTACACCCCATCACAAAGAAGACTTTTGTTGAGATTCTACCCACTTGGAGAAAGGCTCCATGCTTGGGTGACGGTGACCATATAAAGTCCCATCGGTGGATTCCGAGACTGCGGTGGTGTTCCGAGATTGTCCGCTAGGAAGAGGTTTCTACGAGAAGGAGCGTCGAGGCTTGAGAGGGATCGAGTCAGTCGTTGTAAGTCTATCTGTCTTGTAATTGTAATTCCGAAACTTGTGGACTTGTGGCTAGGGCCGTCCGAGGTTGTTTCCCGTCTTGGGGTTTTCCTCGTACATCTCGGCGTAGTGTGACATTGTTTATTTTATCTTGCATCATAATTTAGAAAGCATGTTTAGAATAAATTCAAGATAAAATTGGGTATATTTTGTTTATTCAAGTCATTTGCTAAAATTGGTTTTGCCTAACTTTGGATAATTGAATATTGTGACTTAGGCAAATTCTAGGACTTGAATTATGTTTTAATTTGTTTTGAGAAATTAAAACTTGTTGTTATTTTTTGAAAATTGAACCATAGCCCCTTTTGACGCTTCTGCATCGTTTTTACATAAAAGGAAATTAACGTTGATTTTAATTGAGAAAATCACAAACCCCCTGGGGATTCATCCTCTTTCAAATTGGTATCAGAGCCGGAGCGCTAAGTTATCGCGTTAAAGATCCGTTTTCGGCTTTTTGTATTTCCTTACCTTTTTAGGTGGTTCAATTTTTATCACTCTCATATTTTTTTTCTCTCTCGATGGGACGTCTTAATGAAAATTTGTCCAATTTAAATGAAAATGATATTTTTGATTTTTGAGAGGAATTAAATGGGCTTAACAAATGTAACGAAAATTTAAAGGAATTAAATTTGAGATTTGTAAAAAGAATTAAATTTCTTGAAAATGAAAATTCTTGTTTTAAAACTCACATTGAGTCTTTGCAAATCTCCTTATCTCAAAAAGATATTTTTCGTGAAAAGCTCATGGACTTACATTCAAATTTTGATATTTTAGAAAAGTCCAAGAAAGAGAGTGAAAATCGTGAAAAGACTCTTAGGGACAAGTTTGCTCATATTGAGGGAGAGCGTGTTAACCTTCTAGGAATTATTGAAAATTTAAAGAAGGAGTCCCATAATTTTGAGGAGTCTAATTTATTACTTGAGTCCGAAATTTTAAAATTGAAAAATGACTTTCAAGACTCTAGTAGTTGTTCTAATGGTTCTAGCACATCATGTTCAGATTCTTCCATTGCTAAAGCTAAAACCATTGTTTGTTTTAGAGGGTCAACTTTGTCCAAGGACTTTAAAAAGGGTCACACCTTAGGTAACATTCCTCGTGTTTACACATGCTTGCATTGTGGTAGGAAAGGTCACCTTAGGTCATATTGTTTTGATCTTAAAAGAAGTCCAAGGAAATCTTTATCTAGCATTTCATTATTTCCCAATCCCCATCATTTTAAATATAAATCTATATGGGTTAGGAAATCTCTTTTAAACGCGCTAGATACAAGATTTGTTGATTCTCATTTACTATCACATGAAACCTCCCTTGCTAAATTTAAAGGTTGAATGTGTTAGTGTTTTATGCATACTCTAGCTTATTGTGCTTCATATTATATATCATTGCTAGATGTATGCATGTTTAGTCACTTTCTAGTCATTGCTTCATTTCATATCATATGCTAGAAATTATGACTTGTTTATCTTTTTGTATTATATTTTGTGTTTGAATTAATTGAAAAATATAAAAAGATTTTTGTTTATCATTTGTGTTTTATTTATTTCATTTATGCTTAATGAAAAATACAAATGATTTTTGTTTAGTCTTTTGAGTCTATATCTTTATTTTTGATTAAAAATGTTAAAAACTCAAAAAGATTTTGTTTGGTGTGTATTTTTGTTTGACACACTTTATGTGGCATATACTTGTGTTTGAATTCCATCATTTACGCTCCCACGTGGCTAGAACTTTTGGTTTAGATTTTCAATCCTTATTATGTTCTTTACCATATTTTATGGAGTAGTTGGATTTTGTATTGTTTAATTGGATTCTAAATCTATATGCCTCGTTTCACACATGCACGAGCTCTTTTGAAATCTTAATGTCACATGTTATATTTGAGATTTTTGAGGTGTTCTCCTATCAATCTAGTCATCTACATATCTATGACCTAGGAGGACTAGTGCATGTCAAAATCCGTTGCATGTGAGATTTGTGCGAAAAATGAAAACATGATAAATTAATATATGCACGGGGAAGGGCTCCGAAAGGATGAATTAAATCCTTTGCGATAGTAAGCCACGATCTAAAAGAAATATGTGATCCAAAGGCCTAAAAACAGAATATTTGGCATTTAAAAGAAAGCAATTGCCAAGGCCTATGTTTGTTTGATATATTCATTCACAAACAAAAGAATATATATGCTCATTGAGGGAGAATTGGATGGTATATCAACGGTTTGCACAATGTCCGTTTATCCTAGTTTTCTTTAATGTCATGACTCTATTTGGTTTGTAGAATCATCATCATGCTAGGCTTGTATGCATTGTGTATGTTTGTTCATTGAGTTCAATCTTTATATTGTCACATGAGGTTATATTTAACTGTGATGACGTTTGCAATCAAATGAGAACTCCGTGAACGTTTATTAAGTGTTTAAGTCTAAATTTAATTGTTACTAGTACACACCCCTACACTTCCGTTTCCATATGACACATTTTTGCCATACGAGTGTGCAAACTAATTGTATTTTGTGTCATGTGTGTGTTTATATCTATCTATATATGCATGTACTTATTGGTATATTTAAAGTATATATATATATATATATGATATCTGTTTGCCTTTGCCTTGCTTTAATTGCCCATATGCTTTCATGTCTTATCACCTTAAGCTTTCACATGCTGTTTATTAGTTCTTTATCCTTTGCCTATTCCTGAACAAAAAGGGGGAGAATGATGATAGGGGGAGAAATGGTATCTAATCCTATTATTATCGTATCTTCATTTGGGGGAGATTTATCTTAGGGGGAGACGTCTTTCTAAGTAGGTCATGTGTTTAAAGGGAGAATTAATTTAGGGGGAGTAATTAATTAATTTCATTTAATATTTTGATATTCCCTATGCATTTGATGAGTTTGCTTAAGTGTGCAGGAATTATTCTAAAGCGGCATATTTCTATGGCAAAGCGTTTAATCCTTGGGTTGAGTCAAGTTTGGGCGGGTTATGGTTTGAGTCTAGTGAGCTTGATGGCCCTTTAGGATTTTTGTTTGGTTTTTGTCCCGGAATAGCCAAAGGGGGAGATTTGTAAGGACACAAATTTCCAATTGAGTCCATATATAGTTTTGGCTCAATTCCGGACAAAAACATTTATTCATAGGATAGTATTTATTTGTAATATTCTCAAGCCTATGAATTATGTATTGAAGACGTAGCGGCAAAGAATTTAAAGCTTCATCAAAATGCCGATTTGTGTGCCTCGTTTCTACGTCATCAACTAAGGTTCCATGCTCCCAAGGTATGAATGTAATTATATTTATATAGGAGCTTGGAACAATTTGTATTGGGTGTTAGGTGTAATAAGAACTGCATTTTATTTTCAGAAAGAATCAATTAGAACTTTAATATAATTATATAAAAGTTTCTGGGCCAAAATCGAATTTTACATCTTTCTGGTCGTTCGTTAGAAATGTCGTTCGAACGAGTTTTTTCGTTCGAACCAGATTTCGTTCGAACGAGTTTTGTCGTTCGAACCAGTTTCGTTCGAACGAGTTTGCCAACGACCCTAATCTGGTCAATCGTTCGATATGTCGTTCGAACGAGTTTTCGTTCTAACGAGGTATCTAACGAGATTCTAACGAGCCCAGGCTGGTCGCTCGTTAGAAGTCTCGTTCGAACGAGAATCAAGTTCGTTCGAACGAGATTCCAGCGGGAACAGTTATTTGGCAGTTTTTTGCAGTTTTTCCCCACTCCTCCACTTGGTTTTCAACCAACTTTTTTCATACATTATTATGTGCGGGAAACACATTTTCCAAGACAACTTTTCCATCCTAATACATCTCCTAGAGAGAGTTTTTGAGATCATTTTAAAAAGGAAAATGTTCATGTTTGAGTGTTCTTCAACTTAAAGAAAAATCTTTAAACACTTAGTTTACACCCATTGTTGTTTATTCCAAGTTCCATATATACATATCTTTACTTGGAGTTTTTGGCACCGGTTTTCTCTACCGAATTCAAGAAGAGACATTTCGGGTTTGCTTCTACACCCCATCACAAAGAAGACTTTTGTTGAGATTCTACCCACTTGGAGAAAGGCTCCATGCTTGGGTGACGGTGACCATATAAAGTCCCATCGGTGGATTCCGAGACCGCGGTGGTGTTCCGAGGTTGTCCGCTAGGAAGAGGTTTCTACGAGAACGAGCGTCGAGGCTTGAGAGGGATCGAGTCAGTCGTTGTAAGTCTATCTATCTTGTAATTGTAATTCCGTATCTAGTGGACTTGTGGCTAGGGCCGTCCGAGGTTGTTTCCCGTCTTGGGTTTTTCCTCGTACATCTCGGCGTAGTGTGACATTCTTTATTTTATCTTGCATCATAATTTAGAAAGCATGCTTAGAATAAATTCAAGATAAAATTGGGTATATTTTGTTTATTCAAGTCATTTGCTAAAATTGGTTTTGCCTAACTTTGGATAATTGAATATTGTGACTTAGGCAAATTCTAGGACTTGAATTATGTTTTAATTTGTTTTGAGAAATTAAAACTTGTTGTTATTTTTTGAAAATTGAACCATCACCCCTTTTTGACGCTTCCGCATCGTTTTTACATAAAAGGAAATTAACATTGATTTTAATTGAGAAAATCACAAACCCCCCGGGGATCCATCCTCTTCAAAACTGATAGATTTCTTGTATCTAAAATAATAACTTTCGTAGGTAGCCTGGTGTGAGAGAAGATTGAGAGGTTATTTTTAGTATTTTTGACATTTTTTAGTACTTCTTTTATTTTTAGTACTCATTGTATTTTATCTTTTGTTTAGTATTTAGGAGAAGGAAGGTTAATTGGCATTAAGGGAATATTTGTAATTAGATAGTTAGCTTAGAGGCCAAGCAACCTGCTATTTATAAATAACCCTTATGTAACTTCATTTGAGGCATTTTTCCATTTGAAGAGATTTGATTAAAGAGAGAATTATCTTTTCTTGCTCCCATTTAACATCATTTACATCATAGCCAGTAGAGTGGAGAATCATAAATATCTCAAATCACAATATTTTAGTGGACTTATGCTAGCACAAAGCTTTCAAGATTCCAATTGTTCCCCATTGACCCCAACTGACATATGCACAAAAAAAATAATACAATCGTGGCATGTCATAAAAATTGAATCTTAGTACCATGGTTCCTTTCTATTGAGTCTATTATAATTCATGCCACAAGTCCAAAACATCGTTGTTCTACAATCAATGCACGAGGCATCAATCTGTTAAGAGAGGGTATCATACCACTTGAATAAATATATTATTAACCTGTCAACTTTAACATGGCTAAGTATTTCTAAATTAATACTGGTTATAGCTGTCAAGAGAGCTTTTGTACCTCAACTCCAGACAAATAGTTAAGCTCTGATCAGTCCATTTAAATGATTTAAAATTTTGATGATTCATTAAAATCAATAATTAGGTCAATGTCTTCCCCTTGCCGGAGTGAAAGGGCAGCACAATACTCGTGCAAATCCATATTCTGTTTGATTATACCATTGAATATTAGTCCCTTCACATGAAGCCAGATGATACTAGGCTGATGATTATTCTTTTTGTCCACCCTTCCCCTATATATATCAGTTCCCAAAAGAAACTTTCTTCAACATCTTTAGCTAACATTAACTTGTAATTTTTTGCATTTATCTTTCTTTTGCTGAAGAAGGAAAATGGTTGCACCTATTCAAACCCAGAAATCTATATCTCACACATGTTCAATTAGTTTGCCATCCACACCTCGTCCTCTCATTTCAAGTGTTGAGGAGAAATTGTATAGGTTAAGGATCACAGATGCTGATTTAAGACCTTCCTCCTCATCATTATGCCAAAAATTAAATAGTCTTAGAATTTTGTATGAACGAGTCAATGACACGCTTAATACAACACTTCCCCATCGATCTCTCTCTAATGTGACGGATAATAAGAACGTGGAAGGGATGCATAGAGGATCTTTAAGGTTGGTAGATGTATGTGGAACCACCAAGGATATATTCTCACAAATGAAACTATCTGTACAAGATCTTGAATCATCCCTAAGAAGAAGAAGAGGTGGGGAAGAATCTGACTTGGGTAATGAAATTTTAAGATACATGATCTCTAGGAAGACATTGAAGAAATTGGCCGTCAAATGTATTGGGAACATGAAAAGAATGGAGAAGCATCTAGTTTTGGACATTAGCCTTGAGTCCATGACTAGCATTATAAGATAAGTGGAAATAGTTAGTTTCTCGGTTCTCGAGTCCCTCTTGTCGTTTGTTTCCAAACCCAAGACATGAAGTTGGTCATTTCTCTCTCAAATGCTTCAACCCAAACATGTATGTGATAATCATGTTGATCTAAGATTCTAACGTTAAATGTATTATAATATCAATTCAAGAGTGGATGAAACAGTCTTGAAATCTTCTAGTCGTTTTTCTCCCTAGCCAGGGTTTGCATGGCTTATCTTTCATGTCCTTGTTAAGGGGAGGGAATGCAAGCTTCCTTAAATATTCACTCTTCCTCCCCACCTCTCACAGATCCTATAAATACTGCATATCTTGCCCATACAGCCTCCAAACCCAAATCTTTTGCTGACGTTCTAAGAAAGAGTCTTCAACTTCGCTGCAGAAAATATCTTCATTCAAAGGGGAACCAACCTTAATGTTTGATGAATCCACTCTATAATAAAAATCAATTCCTTTCTAATACTCCATAGTTGGCAAATTTTCACATAGCAGACCTTCCATAGATGTTATTCATAAGTTCTTTTCTTCTCTCCAACTCAAAGCCTCTTTCAATATCGGACTCGTGGATCAAAAAAATATCTTCATTCGTCTGGAACATGAAGAGTATTTTCATCATCTTTGGTTGAAAGATACTTGGTTTATCCATAGATTTCCCATGCGTACTTTCAAATGGGATATTGATTTTCATCCAAATATGGAATCTTCAATTGTTCCTTTATGGATTCTCCTTCCACTTCTTCCTATACACTTGTACAATAAAAATGCATGGTTCTCTATTGGACAAGTTGTAGGCAAGCCTCTCAAGATTGACAGTGCAACTGACTCCATAACCCATCCTAGTGTGGCTAGAATTTGTGTGGAATTGGACCTTAAAAAGACTCTTCCATCGAGGGTCTGGTTAGGAAATAAAAATAAAGGCACGGGCTTTTGGCAGCCAATTGTGTACGAAGATTTGCCTCCATATTGCTTCTTCTGTGGTAAGAAAGGACATGAGCAAGAGAAATGCTATTTTAAGAATGAGATGGGAACAAGTATGACAAAGGGTGTTCAAGTAGAAAATAAAAAATGAGAGCAGCAGAGAACTGGTTCTACAAAAGAATAGGTCATAAGGTCATTTGGAAAGCAAACTGTAGAGGCCAAAACTGCTCAACAAGAAGTTATAGAGGAAGAAGATGATGATGTTGAAGAAGGAGAAATAGCAGATAAAGGAATTCCCAAACCAAATAAGAAAACACAAGCTCTAATTTCCTCTTTTTTCAAAAAAAATTCCAAATGAAAATTCTACCCGAATTGCAAGGCCATCCACAAGTGTCCAGAATAGTATTCACTCAACTCCTGAAGCAACCAAACCAAACAAGCCAAATGATGTCTTAAGTCCAGAAGCTGAAAGTGCTAGCAAAATAGAAGAACTGTCAGACTCAAGTCAGAATAACTCTCAGGAGTGTCAACAAGGGGGAACAGATATTCCAGAAATTACGATTTTCTAAGAAGCAGTAGAGGAAAGAACTAAGATGTCAGCCAACCATGATGCGAAGGAGGAATACAGTCCTCAAGGATTAAATGAAGATCATGAAGGATTTATCACTGTTACCAGAAAGAAAAAGACTCCCATCAAAGGAGGGATTAAGAAGGATTCAGGTAATAACTCAATGAGGTTGTTAAGGTCTAACTCAAGCTTAAAACCCCTAAAAGTTCTAAATGTTTGCAACTTTAATTTGGAATATTAGGGGGATCTCTAAAAAAGGTGCCTTAAGAAGACTAAAAAGACTCAAAAATGTTCATAAAGTTCAAGTTTTGGTAGTTCTGGATCCAAAAAAAACTATTATGAATATTAGAAGATTTATGTTGAAGTTGGGGTTCTCTTCTTGTCAAGCCAACCTGAATAGCAAGATATGGTGTGTTTTTAGGGAAGAAATTGAGTGGGAAGTCCATTCTGATATGCATCAGTCCATCTCCTTTAAGGTCAGTTGGGAAAGTAACAATCAATCGGTGCTGTGTAGCTTTGTTTATGCAAGCTGTATTAGAAATGTTAGAAGAATGCTATGGGAATATATGTCTGCAATTGATCATGATTCATCCTGGTTAATTGGTGGTGATTTTAATATCATCACAAATCAAATTGAGAAAGCTGGTGGAAATGCTGTAATTATTGGATCCATGTATGAATTCCTTGAGTGTATTGACAATAATGGGCTTATTGATGTGGGTTATAAAGGATCTAAATATACTTGGCACAACAAAAAAAAAGTCCAGAAAATAGTATTTGGTGTAGGTTAGATAGAGTTCTTATGAACCAAAAATGTCTGGAGTTGGGTATAGTTTGGGAAGTCCAACATCTAAATAGAAGTATGTCAGACCATAATTCCCTTCTCCTGTCAGGAAAGGTGGAAACTCAATGCCCAAAAAATCATTTCAGTTCCTAAATTTTTGGACTGAGAAGGAAGAATGTATTAACATAGTCAGATCCATCTGGAAAGAAGTGGAATGTACTAATCCAATTGTGTCCATTTCTCTGAAGCTTAAAGTAATAAGGGGAAAGCTTAGTAGTTGGAGTAAACAATACTATGGGGATCTATTCCAATCTGCAAGGGATGCTGAAGACAAGCTTTTACAAGCTGAATTAGAGTACGAAAATGACCAATCAGAGAAAAATAGGGAGAAGCTATCCCAGGTTACTGCCATATGTAATCAAAGTCTGAAGAATGAAGAAGATTTCTAGGCTCAAAAAGCTAAAGATACATGGAGAACAGAAGGAGATAGAAATTCAGCTTTCTTCCATAGATGTGTCAAAACCAAGCAGAGGAAATTATTCATCAATAAAATAAGGAAGATGGATAGCACTTGGGCAGAAACTAAGGAGGATATTCAAGCTGATGCAGTTCAACATTTTTTAGAAATGTTTCAATCTGAAGAAAAAAGTAATCTTGTAAGAGAAGAGCAGATCCTGAAATGTGTGCCTCACTCAGTTGATGATCAGATGAACCTCAAGTTGGTTGAATGGCCAAATATGGAAGAAGTAGAGACAGCAGTGAAGGGTCTAAATGCAGCTAGTGGTTCAGGTGTTAATGGCTTTAATGGGTAATTTTTTCACCTTCTTCTGGGAGGATATAAAAATGGATGTTCTTAAGGCTGTCAACGATTTTTTTAGTGGATATTCCCTCCCAAAGATTACTACCTCTACCAAAATAGTATTGATTCCAAAAAAGGAGAACCCTTAAACTTTTAATGACTTTAGACCAATCAGTATGCAAAACTTTATCAATAAAATATTTTCTAGAGTATTGAATGATAGAGTAGCTTCTATTTTACATAAAGTCATCTATCCTTCCTAATAAGGTTTCATAAGAGGTAGAATCATTATAGAGAATGTTCTATTGGCTCAAGAATGTATATCTAGAATTCATAACAAAAACTTTGGAGGCAATATCATATTGAAGTTGGATATGTCTAAGGCTTATGATAGTGTCCTGGCTGTTCATTCTAAAAGTTATGAGAAGAATGGGTTTCTACGAAATACGGTTGGATATGGTATGGAGAATGTTATCAGATTCTTGGTTCATAGTCTTGATTAATGGAGAAAATGTAGGATTCTTCAAATCCTCAAGAGGGTTAAGGCAAGGGGATCCTCTGTCCCCAAGCCGATTCATAATTACGGCTGATGCTCTTTCAAAAAATTTGGAAAACTTGATGTTTAATCCCTCATATGTGGCATATAAAATGCCACTTGGTAGCCCTTGTTTTAACCATTTGTCTTTTGCAGATGATATCATCATTTTTAGCTCTGGATTGAGGAAGGAAGCAAAGCAAATTATGAAGGTGTTAAGCGAGTATGAGCAGGTGTCTGGGAAAACTCATTAACAAAAGCAAAAGTAGCTTAGTTGTCTCCAATAAATTAAGGCCAAGAATTGTCAACAAGCTAAAGGAATGCACAGGAATGCAGGTTAAAGAGGATCCAATCACCTATCTAGGTTGCCCAATTTTTAGTGGAAGGAAGAAGATCATTTTCTTTGAAGATTTGGTCCAAAACATCAAGAGTAAAATCCAAGGTTGGAAGGCCAAATGTTTGAGTCCAGGTGGTAAGCTAGTCCTTCTCAAATCAGTTATATCCTCAATTCCATTGAACCTGCTCTCAGCTACTAGTCCTCCTACGGCTATTTTCAATATAATTAACTCTCTTTTCTCAAAATTTTTCTAGAGTTCTAATTTTGGAGATCATAGGCATCAATGGTGTAGTTGGAATTTGATTGATAAACCTATTAATGAAGGTGGATTGGGTATCATTCACCTTAATGATGTAAATTCATCTCAAAGTATGAAGTTGTGGTGGCTTTTCAGATCTCAAAACTCCCTGTGGTCAAAATACATGCAAGCAGCCTACTGTAGAAAACATCACTCGACAGTTGCTCCAATGAGGGGGTGCCCAAACTTAGAATCGATTGTGTTCAATCCGAGACAAAGCAGAGGAGTATATGATGTGGCAAATAGGATGTTGGAAATTATGTAGCAAATACAGAAATAGAACTCTTTATTGTATCACAACAATGTCAACTTTAATACAACAATGTAACTTTATGAATCTTCAAGGCGTGATGTCACTTTCCTAAATACAGTATTTGTCCCATACGAATAACTTCGGTATACAAACGGGAATCAGCAAATCCGTACTCAAGATATAATGAAGCAATTGCACTGCCTGCAAATTGTATGTCTGAAGACAACCCTTGGATGCAGCAGCAAAGAACAGTCAATCAAGTTCTTATTCTGTTTCTGTGCACAAAACAGAATAAGAGAATTTGTATCTCCTCAAAATTGTAAGAGAGTAATAGCAGTGTTTGGAAATCTAAAACTGGGTTTTTGTTATCAATCTAATTTCGTTTTAGGTAGCCTTTATTTATAGATAATGAAAAGTTTTATCTTCAAGAGTCATGACTGTTGGATTAATGTGACACCCCGACTAATTAAATACCGGGTAGCTACTCCTTTATTAAATTAATTCAAAATACCAAGTTGGTTCAGTTAATAGCATCACTTTCGAAAACATTTTAATGATTGCTAACCACCTAGTGTCTAAAAAGTAAGATGTCAAATTTTATATTAACTCTGATTAACATGCGGTAAAAGAAGTGTAGAAGAATAACATCACCATTCACAATAAAATCTCAATAAGGTAACCAACAGATAATAATAAGTCCGGAGGAAAACTCCTCACCACAATCCCACAACTGAAATAAATAAAACAGTATATCTTGAATTAATTACATGCCAAAGATCTGAATAACTGAAATAAGAAATGTCTCTAATAGAAATGGGCGACATGCCCTACAAATGATGAAACTAAATATGGAGTCAAGACAAAATAAGCATCTACTAGCAAGGCCCTGTAACTTACACAACAGCTACAGCTCGTCACCTGAACAGGAATCCTATGCATGGTGTCCTTGTGGCTGGGCACCTAAAAGGTTTTTAAAAAAATAGATTTGAAAGCAAACGGGTCAGAGCCCGAAAGTGGAGAGTATTTTAAAAATAGCAAGTGTTTTAATAACATTAAAACAAAGAATGCAAAATACATTTTAGGACGTGCTCTCACATGAAATACTCACCTCTCGACTACTTGTGCACTCCTAACGTACCGTACCCATATAAGTGACATTCATATCTAACTAAACCGTTATAAGTTTTACCCCTTTCTACTCGATTCCCATTATACATTATAACGTTATCAATTAAATATAGGGCTTTACTTAAACTCGGATTCTCAATTATTAGCAACACAATTCACTACAGATTATCACTTTTTATCTTCTCAAAGCCTTACCATAATTATACACACAATACCAACATGAAAGTTCTCATTATTTAAGCGTATATTATTCATGTCATAAATATACAATACAAGCACCCCGAGACTAAGCTGCGGTGAACACATACTCTGTTATCCATCCCGGTACATCACGTACATAAGGATCACGCATTCCGAATCTCTCAGGAATCCTTCTCAGATAACCATAATCACAAACAATGGAGGCGAACACAGTCACATCACATGGGTCACGCACATACCAACGCTCCCACGATCAGCAGACTTATTAACTTCCCAATAAGTCCTTCTCTGACCTATGTTCTCGAGGTACCAATCTAAATCCCCCCCGTAGCACATAAAGGTTAGATGGCCCTAAGCGAATGCAAACCTCCCGTGATAGCAAGTATGGTAGGTATGTCATACACATAAAATCATATATACTAAGCATGCACACTCCTTAGTAATTACATAACTTATTAGAGGTATTCTTCTCATTCTCATACCAACTTATAATGTTACACCATTCACATAACCACGATTAATATAAATATATAAGTCGTCAATAACCCTCACATCGTATATAGTCACTAGCGTCCTAATCCACAAATATCATTTGGTTCAAATCACACTACTATGTTTCACTCCTCAAAATATCCCAAATTTCCCAATAATACCAAATTGTTAACAAGGGAAGGTTATCTCTACAATTAAATAAGGTTACAGGACACTACAAATCAATTCAGGCCAAAAAGGCCAATCTGTCAACTCGTTAGAAGTCTCGTTTGAACGAGAGTTTGTTCGAACGAAGTTGGAATCTAACGAGATCTCGTTCGAACAAAAGACATCGAACGAACATCCCACTCGTTAGAAGTCAAACATTCCACTCGTTAGAATCTCGTTCGAACGACCTGGGCAGGCCTTCTAACGAGGTGACAGTTTCGAGCCCAGAATTCCCCTATTTCGTTTTTCCCAATTTTCTTCACCTCTAATCTCATCTAAACGTTATTCCAACAGTATTTTAAGGTTTCTAATCATCCCTAAACATACTAAATCGTATTACAACATTTATATGGGGTCAAATCATTCTAAACCACATCTAATCATCAATTCTCCCCAATTTTTCCCAAATCCCATGAACATGAACCCCAGAAAATTAAAGTCATCCATAGACATAATTAAATCCGTTTTTGTGGTATAAAAGATGTAATTCTATCAGAATAATCACCCAAACAAAATTCTACATGCAATCTCTTTATCAAAATGTAAATTTCTAAATCCAATTCAATGGGTTTTTATCAATCTCCCAAAACAAATGCAATTATCATAAATTCCTACGCATGGAAGAAACATTCGTTGTAATTAACATAATTAAACCACTTGCCTCTGATCTTTCTCTGAATTTGATGTTGAATTGATGAAGGTTGGTCTCTCTCTCTCTCTCTCTTTCTCTGCAGAATTCTCCTTCCTCTCTCTCTCTACTAGTTTTTCTCCAAGATGACAATGGTGGTTTAGAGGTTGCCTTAGGAAACTCTTAGAACTTTTTCCAATAACTCCTGTAGCCCATTAAGTCATTTAGTGTTGTTAGTGGGTTTAGTGGGTAAAGAATAAATCAGATTTTAACCTCTAATTTTCGTGGGTTTTAATTCCCAAAATTCCGAAATTACCAAACTACCCTTTTAAGTTGCCGATATGGCCTAAAAATGCCCCGGGACCCAAACTAAACCCCCGGCTAGTGTTTTCTGACTATTTCGACCCTTCCGGACACATTGGCGCACTCAAAATGACCATACGGTTGATAGAAATAAAATTCACTTTTTAATTAAAATAATTACATTTCTGACGCGACTGTCACACGCGTCCCAACAAAATTGCCCAAATTGTCGTATTTCAATCTCGCGACAATTTCAATATTTCCAATATTCATATATTTCCATATATACACATTATAATCAAATACCAACTCACATCTCGTTAGTATTATATCCAGATTAATTCTCAATTAATTCACATTTAATTTAATTAATCCCATAAATAAATATCAATAAAAGTACGGGGTATTACATACTTCCCCCCTAATAACAGAATTTCGTCCCGAAATTCGGAAAAATAAGGCATACCTGGAAAAATTCGGTACCCTCCAGTGTTTCAAACAAAATATAAAGAAAATCTCAATCACTAACGCCCTTGTTCACAACAAGCTTGTTTAACATACTTGATACCCTATCAGAATAATCTTCGATAAATGCACCTCACGTTGTGCTCTTATTAAACAACATTCGAATAAAAATAGCCCATACATCATTAGCCGCATTATTTTTATTAGTATATGAGTCCGCACCTCACTACTAACTCCCGCGTTTATCGAAACTCCAAACTCCCATCCTGGGATGAATCAATAACACTTCTGACTATGCTTGTCCATTCCTTGAAGTATCCCGACGTTGTGACTTTTACACAAGGGAAAACCACTTCAGCCTGTTGGTGTCACACAAACCTTTATAAGAACCTTGTCCACCATAAATAGATACGGGTGCTTTTCCCACAACTCTACCATTATGTAATATCTCCTCCTCATGACTACAATATACCTCCCTATTTATACCCGATTTGGAATTAAAAATATCGCAATGAGTCCAAAATTTCTTTCATACAATCCATCAGTCGTGAATCACCTTGCGCCTGCACCTCGGGTTATAGGTTATACAACCCTCAGTTTGAATCGTTATTTCCCACTACTTATTGACACCCCACCTAAATGTGGATTTCGGGGATTTCATCCCAGTTCTAAATAATACTACGTCGAACCACGTACCGGCGTGTTCACTATCTAATAGTGTAAATTAATCAAGTATATAACAATTTGTCTCCTTCTGAACAACATGACTCACGTATTTGAAGGAATTTTTTACCCCTCAAGGAATTTACTAACTTGACTCTTCCATCCCTGGAATCATCGGTTGGATACAAAATTAATTGGTTAATCATCTAACACCCAACCGTTCTACTACTTACTACACCCCTTTAAATGCTGACTTTCTTGTAAATGTTCCATCCCGTTAAGTGATACTTAACGATCCTCTGCTTCTCTTGGCGTAAGCCAAAGTTTCGACCCTTACACTTTCTCACCTCTTTGTGAAAATCCGAACTCCTTATACCTTATTAACATTCTCATTCTATTTACTCTTGAGTCATCCACAACATTTGATTGATTAGAACTCTACTCCAAATTGCTCATAATAATTTATTCGCCTTCTCAAGAGATATCCTTTTATTAAATGGTGTTCTGCTGCCTTTTCTCCAAGTTTGAACATGCTACACTGACTACACATGATATTTATTTACACCTTTTCTTATGACGTTTAATCTCATAAGTAATAATCTCACCCGTCTATGTTCCCTCTTCCTTTGATTTACACTTTAGCAAATCAAGATGTCTACGCCCCTTATAATCCAACCATACGGTTTTTAAACATTATATACGCTTCATACAAATCCCAAACTCTTTATTGTCACTGTAAATATAACGGTGCTATACCACTTGGGCGTTCTCAATCGCTTCTGAATTAGAAATCGTAAATCCTCCCTATCCTCAATGCGTCCTTCAACGCGCCGTGACAAAACCAACATTATTAGTACTTATATTTTAACAACTGGCTTTAATGGCGTTACATCATAATTTACTCCTTGTAACTTCCCGTTATAACTACGTACTCCCATAACGATATAGGTATCCAAATCATGAACGAAGGGCCACACATTTCCTTACTACCAACCTTACGCTAAGTTTCATGCGTGGGGTGTCTCGCAAAGCGAAATCCAAACAAGGAACCCCCCCGATACACTACTACCTAACATTGTTGGTCATCGGAATCCGTTAAGCCCTGTCCATAATATGTACCCCTACACTCTCGTCTTTTAACAACAAAGTTTCATCTCAGTTCGCAATTATACATAAACAAGGAACTCCTTCTGAAAGATACTTTTCTCTTTACAGTGATGGAAATCACATTTCATATACAACATGTGAGACATTTTGAGACCCTCAAATTCCCGTCCCCAGACACACAACTATGAGTATAAACTCCCAAATCTCTAACGGGTGATAAAACAATGCACTCTTTGTTACGACCCCTCTATCGTTAATTATAAAAACCAACTAACTCCTTGTTGACTAGTAAATCAATTTCATACGACTCATAACAATGAAATCCCTACGCATACTGGGATTAATTATCCGAGACCATTATACCCCTTTGAAATCACAATATATATATATATATATATATATATATATGTACATATATGCACGGAAGTACAATTGCGAGCCCGTCCCTCTAACAGATGGGGCCTCGCCAGAACAAAACATGCTACCCCAATGTAGTAATCCTAATAAACTTGCAATACCAGCACACTATCGGTAGAATCATATACATAAAATAATAAATAAGATCATATCATACTCGTATAACACAGCACTAAAACGAGTAATTTCGATAAAGCATAAACCGCTATTAACATACCCATTCATCCTCCACGGATGACCATAAAAGTAACCCCCACACTATCAGGGAAATTGTTCTTATATATAATAAAATTACTGCTATACTCACTAAACTCGATTCTCAAGTGAAAAATAACAATTGTAACAAATGTAGTAACTCATCCATGCCACAAATAACATTCATCCTCATCTGAGGATATAACTCATACTTCTATCCTAATAATCATCCCGGCTTCTCAAATGGTTCCTGGACTTACCACACATGTTGTCCCAAACAGGATATTTCAATAACTGTTGCCCTTGCCAGGAACAATACCTTGATCCCTACTCTTGTATCGGGAAACATTTATAATGTATGGGTTTTCACTCCCACAAAGTACCTCTACACATACTCCACTTATTTCCGGTCATCCTGACCATGTTAAAGTGGTCCTTTCCTCGGACGTTGGTAGTCTCAGCTCTGAAGACTATCTCCATTGTTCCCTTAGCTTGATGTACCTAAGGAACACACTACTAGTTTTCCACCTCTCTTACTGAAATTACCATCGCTCGGTAGTAATTCTGCTATCGAATTATTTTAACTGTTTCTCCGTTTGGTCTTCCTCCTTGTGGTGTTTCTCCAACACCATTTTCCCACTCTTATTCTATAAAAATTCTTCGATTTTTGTATCTCCCTACCCAAGGGAACATTTTCCTCCAAATTACACCACGCGATATAATTACTATCTGTACTTATCGTCCAAGCAGAATTTCCCATAAGAGCTAACAATTCTTCTTGTATGTAGATTCTCCCTGTAACATTCTCTTCTCCATACTACCTTCTCCACCCGGTGTAAGGTTCGCTACGACATTAAATTTCTCCTCACAAGTTGACCCATGTTTGGCCCTCTTATGTGAGTTCAGAATAACATTCGCCTTCAACCTGAACATCTGATCAAGGAACTTATGGTCAAACCATTCGTGTACGCCTTCTCTCGATGTCACATTCCACTTATAAGTGTGGTGATTGTTTCTCCCCATTGAAACTCCGCTCTCACGAGACAAGAAAAATTTTCCTCAAATTTTCACTCTCGATTGGCCATACTCCGACACAAGTCCAAGCCTTTGGATACATTGCGTTCATTTGGCTAGCACATGCCGTCTTCTCCTTTCGAGTATTGCTACTGCTGGTTCTCTTCAATGTTACACCTAACTCTTTCTCTCCCATTCCAACCTTGTTGGATGTGTCTAATTTGACCTCACCTTCAACTATTGTTGTGCTTGGAAGTCACAAGTCGCGCCTTGGCCGTCTGGACCATCCAGGACTTCCGTACCCTGGTATGGGTGACCTCGACTACGGTCTTCCTTTAATTTATTTATTAATATCAACTGATCCTTACCTCCTGCTGTTCGTCCAACTGTCTTCACATGACGTACTACATCGTTTGGCACACGAACACACCTGATTGCAAATAAGATTCACTATCATATATATCGAAGAAGGAGAACGAAATCTCACCAAAGATATCAACAATCCTAAACATAGGGCTCTATATCAAAGAAAGTTACGCTGGAAGCATAATAGGCCGCACAGATCCTAAAGGACACTAGAACCTGATGCTCTAATACCACATGTGACACCCTGACTAATTAAATACCGGGTAGCTACTCCTTTATTAAATTAATTCAAAATGCCAAGTTGGTTCAGTTAATAGCATCACTGTCGAAAACATTTTAATGATTGCTAACCACCTAGTGTTTAAAAAGTAAGATGTCAAATTTTATATTAACTCTGATTAACATGCGGTAAAAGAAGTGTAGAAGAATAACATCACCATTCACAATAAAATCTCAATAAGGTAACCAACAGATAATAATAAGTTCGGAGGAAAACCCCTCATCACAATCCCACAACTGAAATAAATAAAACAGTATATCCTGAATTAATTACATGCCAAAGATCTGAATAACTGAAATAAGAAATGTCTCTAATAGAAATGGGCGACATGCCCTACAAATGATGAAACTGAATATGGAGTCAAGACAAAAGAAGCGTCTACTAGCAAGGCCCTGTAACTTCCACAACAGCTACAGCTCGTCAACTGAACAGGAATCCTATGCATGGTGTCCTTGTGGCTGGGCACCTAAAAGGTTTTTAAAAAAATATATTTGAAAGCAAACGGGTTAGAGCCCGAAAGTGGAGAGTATTTTAAAAATAGCAAGTGTTTTAATAACATTAAAACAAAGAATGCAAAATACATGTTAGGACGTGCTCTCACATGAAATACTCACCTCTCGACTACTTGTGCAATCCTAACGTACCGTACCCATATAAGTGACATTCATATCTAACTAAACCGTCATAAGTTGTACCCCTTTCTACTCGATTCCCATTATACATTCTAACGTTATCAATTAAATAGAGGGCTTTACTTAAACTCGGATTCTCAATTATTAGCAACACAATTCACTACAGATTATCCCTTTTATCTTCTCAAAGCGTTACCATAATTATACACACAATACCAACATGAAAGTTCTCATTATTTAAGCGTATATTATTCACGTCATAAATATACAATACAAGCACCCCGAGACTAAGTTGCGGTGCACACATACTCTGCTATCCATCCCGGTACATCACGTACATAAGGATCACGCATTCCGAATCTCTCAGGAATCGTTCTCAGATAACTATAATCACAAGCAATGGAGGCGAACACAGTCACATCACATGGGTCACGCACATACCTACGCTCCCACGATCAGCAGACTTATTAACTTCCCAATAAGTCCTTCTCTGACCTATGTTCTCGAGGTACCAATCTAAATCCCCCCCGTAGGCACACAAAGGTTAGATGGCCCTAAGTGAACGCAAACCTCCCGTGATAGCAAGTATGGTAGGTATGTCATACACATAAAATCATATATACTAAGCATGCACACTCCTTAGTAATTACATAACTTATTAGAGGCATTCTTATCATTCTCATACCAACTTATAATGTTACACCATTCACATAACCCCGGTTAATATAAATATATAAGTCTTCAATAACCCTCACATCGTATATAGTCACTAGCATCCTAATCCACAAATATCATTTGGTTCAAATCACACTACTATGTTTCACTCCTCAAAATATCCCAAATTTCCCAATAATACCAAATATTTAACAAGGGAAGGTTATCTCTACAATTAAATAAGGTTAGAGGACACTACAAATCAATTCAGGCCAAAAAGACCAATCTGTCAACTCGTTAGAAGTCTCGTTCGAACGAGAGTTCGTTCGAACAAAGTGGGCATCTAACGAGATATCGTTCGAACAAAAGGCATCGAACGAACATCCCACTCTTTAGAAGTCAAACAGTCAACTCGTTAGAAGCTCGTTCGAACGACCTGGGCAGGCCTTCTAACGAGGTGACAGTTTCGAGCCCAGAATTCCCCTATTTCGTTTTTCCCAATTTTCTTCACCTCTAATCTCATCTAAACGTTATTCCAACATTATTTTAAGGTTTCTAATCATCCCTAAATAGACTAAATCGTATTACAACATTTATATGGGGTCAAATCATTCTAAACCACATCTAATCATCAATTCTCCCCATTTTTCCTCAAATCCCATGAACATGATCCCTAGAAAATTAAAGTCATCCATAGACATAATTAAATCCGTTTTTGTGGTATAAAAGATGTAATTCTATCAGAATAATCACCCAAACAAAATTCTACATGCAATCGCTTTGTCAAAATGTAAATTTCTAAATCCAATTCAATGGGTTTTTATCAATCTCCCAAAATAAATGCAATTTTCATAAATTCCTACGCATGGAAGAAACATTCGTTGTAATTAACGTAATTAAACCACTTGCCTCTGATCTTTCTCTGAATTTGATGTTGAATTGATGAAGGTTGGTCTCTCTCGCTCTCTTTCTCTGCAGAATTCTCCTTCCTCTCTCTCTCTCTCTACTAGTTTTTCTCCAAGATGACAATGGTGGTTTAGAGGTTGCCTTTGGAAACTCTTATAACTTTTTCCAATAACTCCCGTAGCCCATTAAGTTATTTAGTGTTGTTAGTGGGTTTAGTGGGTAAAGAATAAATCAGATTTTAACCTCTAATTTTCGTGGGTTTTAATTCCCAAAATTTCGAAATTACCAAACTACCCTTTTAAGTTGCCGGTATGGCCTAAAAATGCCCCGGGACCCAAACTAAACCCTCGGCTAGTGTTTTCTGACTATTTAGACCATTCCGGACACGTTGGCGCACTCAAAATGACCATACGGTTGATAGAAATAAAATTCACTTTTTAATTAAAATAATTACATTTCTGACGCGACTGTCACACGCGTCCCAACAAAATTGCCCAAATTGCCGTATTTCAATCTCGCGACAATTTCAATATTTTCAATATTCATATATTTCCATATATACACATTATAATCAAATACCAACTCACATCTCGTTAGTATTATATCCAGATTAATTATCAATTAATTCACATTTAATTTAATTAATCCCATAAATAAATATCAATAAAAGTACGGGGTATTACAATTAACAGTCTTAAGTCAATTCCGAAATGGTATGACTGTTAATTACCAACAGTCTTAACTCATTTCCGAAGAGGTACAATTAATACCGAATCGGTTTTGCACGGGTCAACAAAAAAGTGACCACGCCCGAGCTACCGCGATCCGACCCGGACGAATCCCGGTAACCCGCTACCACTGCGGACACGCAGCGTGCGAAGTGCAAGAAGCGTCGTGCGCGCTTGTGCCTACGGTGCTTCGTACAGTATTGAGGTCTCTTGAATAGCCTCTTAAATCCTAGATGAATTAACTCTTCATCTTCCATTTGTACTTATTAAGTGCACAAATTCTTAATATTTTTCCAATGTGGGACTCAAAGGTTACCCACTCCTTTTATAACTTAGTGGTGACACTTAGCTTTGTACATTTTCCAATGTGGGACACTATCCCCTTTTATATTTGGGTTAGCTTCCCACCTCTTCCACACACTTCCAATGTGGGACAAGCTCTTTAAGCTCTTACACCCAAAACTCTTACTCACTTATTTTATAAAATCTCAAACACTCCTCCACCATTTTCAAAATAAGTTTTGTAAATCTTTGATTGTCTGTAAGACTGTGTATAAGCATTGGTGTCTCACGACTTGAACCAATACCCTCTGAAGGTTTGTCAAGGCTAACCATGAAAGTATAGTAGACTTGTCTTTGAACTATCAATCCATATTGATCAACAAGATTTGTCTTCACAAACAAATCTTTTAGTCACTGATTATCCATATAAGCCGACACATGTATTATGCCTTTGTGACACCCCGGCTAAATAAATACCGGGTAGCTACTCCTTTATTAAATTAATTCAAAATGCCAGGTTGGTTCAGTTAATAGCATCACTGTCGAAAACATTTTAATAATTACTAACCACCTAGTATTTAAAAAGTAAGTGCCAAATTTTAAGTTAAGTCTGATTAACATGCAATAAAAGAATAATGCAAGAACAACATAATCCATTCACCATAATGAAGTAATGAATAACCAACAATTAATAATAAGAAATCCGGAGGAAAACTCCTCACAACAATCCCAACAAATGGAAATAATACTACAAGTCTGAATCCTGAATAATTACATGCCAAAAGTCTGAATAACTGAAATAAATGAAAAGTCTCCAAAAGGAATGGGCGACATGCCCTACAACTGATAACTGATGAATATCGAGTCAAGATAGATGAAGCATCTACAAGCAAACTCCTGTAACTTCCACAAACAGCTACAGCTCGTCACCTGAATGAGAATCCTATGCATGGTGTCCTTGTGGCTGGGCACCTAAAATGGTTTTTACAAAAATAGATTTGAAAGCAAATGGGTCTGAGCCCGAAAGTGGAAAACATTTTGAAAACAACAAGTGTTTTAATAACATTAAAACATTAAATGCAAAGTACATGTTAGGACGTGCATTCACATGAAATTATCACCTCTCGACTACATGTGCACACCTAACGTACCGTACCCATCTACATGACATACACATCTAACCAAACCGTAATAAGTTCTACCCCTTACTACTCGATCCCCATATTACATTCTAGCGTTATCAAATAAGTAGAGGGCTTCACATAAACTCAGACCCTCAATTAGTAACATAATTCACTATCAGTTAACCCGTTATGTTCTCTCACTACATTACCATAATTATGTTCACAATAACAACATGAAAGTTCCCATTAATTAAGTGTATATTATTCACGTCATAAATATACAATACAAGCACCCCGAGGCTAGCTGCGGTGCACACATACTCTGCTATCCATCCCGGTACATCACATACATAAGGATCACATATTTTGAATCTCTCAGGAATAGTCCACAGATAACAACATCACAAATAATGGAGGCGAACACAGTCACATCACATGGTCATGCACATACCTGCGCTCCCACGATCAACAGACTTATTAACATCCCAATAAGTCCTTCTCTGACCTATGTTCTTCGAGGTAACCAGTCTAAATCCGGGAAATACAAGGATTAGAGGGCCCTAAGCGAACGCAAACCTCCCGTGATAGCAAGTATGGTAGGTATGTCATACACATAAAATCAATACATATACTAAGTATGCACACGTCTTAGTAATCACCATAATATATTGGTACATATCTCTTCTCGTACTGACATATAATACTACACCATTTATATGTTCCCAGTTAATATAATTAATTAGGCTATCAATAGCTCACATCGTAATAGACACTCACGTCCTACTTCATCTTTTCCCTTAGGTTCAAACTACACTTCTAGGTTTGACTCCTCATTATATCCCAAACATCCAAAATATATCAATTACTCATCAAGGAAAGGCTATCTCTACCTATACACAAGGTTACGGGGCACTCGAGATCAAAACAGGCTAAAAAGCCCAAACTGTCAACTCGTTCGAAGTCTCGTTCGAACGAGGCTGTTCGAACGAGACTTCGTTCGAACGACTGAGTCTTCTAACGAGATCTCGTTCGAACGAAGTGGGCTTTCTAACGAGATCTCATTCGAACGATCTCATCGAACGAACTTCACCCTCGTTAGAAGTCAATGGTCAAGTCGTTAGAAGCTCGTTCGAACGAGGTCGTTCGAACGACCTGGGCAGGTCTTCTAACGAGCGACCAGATTCGAGCCCGGATTTCTGATTTTCGTTTTTCCTCCAAACCTCAATTTATCAATTGTTTAAGGTCTTTAATCGTCCCTAAACATACTTAGTTCACATATATACATATTTGGGGGTATTAATTCATCTTAACATCATTCAAATATCAAATCTCTACATATTTTTCCCCAAAGTTTAAAACTATGAACCCTAGAATTTATGAATCATCAAAGAACTGAATTCAATCCGTTTTTGGTTTCCTACTAATTGTAATATCATCAGAATAATCATTACACACCAATATACATGCGATTTCCTCATCAAAATGTACTTTCTATTTCCAATTTACATGGGTTTTTTCATTAATTCCCAAGAACAAATCAGATTTTTCTCAAATCCTACACATGAAAGAAACATTCTCTATAAAAATGAAATTAAATCACTTGCCTTAATGGTAACTCTGGATTTGACAACGAATTTGATGAATGGATCTCTCTCCTCTGCAGATTTCTCCTCTCCTCTCTTTCTACAAGCTTTCTTCTCCAAAGTTAATGGTGGCTAGGGTTTGTGCTTTAGAAATTCTTAGGAACAACTTTCAATAACCTCCGTAGTCTATTTGGGTATTAGTGGGCTTAGTGGGTTAATGCCTAATCAGATATTAATTCCCAATTTTCGTAGCTTTTAATTCCTCAAAATTCAAAATTACCAAACTACCCTTATACGTTGCCGGTATGGCCTAAAAATGCTCCGGGACCCAAATTAAACCCCCGGCTAGTGTTTTCTAACTATTTCGACCCTTCCGGACGCGTTGGCGCACTCAAAATGACCATACGGGTAATAGAAATAAAATTCACTTTTTAATTATCATAATTATATACCATGACGCGACTGTCACACGCGTCTCAACAAAATTTCCAAATTGCCGTATTTCAATCTCACGACAACTTTCATAATTCAAAATCCATATATAATCATATATGCACATATAATCAAATACCAACTCGCATCTCGCTAGTATTTTTAATCCGGATTAATTTCCAATTAATACGCATTTAATTAAATTAATCCCATAAAATAAATATCACAAAAATACGGGGTATTACATACTTCCCCCCTAATAACTGAATTTCGTCCCAAAATTCGGAACTAGAAAGTACCTGGTAAGAACAACTCTGGATAACGTTCGCGCATCTCATCTTCGCGCTCCCATGTGGACTCCTCGACATTATGATGTCGCCACTGAACACGCACTAACGGGACTATCTTTTACCGCAGTTTCCGTTCACTTCGGTCCAAAATAGCAATCCGCCCCTCCTCGTAGGAGCTATCCGGCTGGAGATCGATGTCCTCCAAAGCAATATGAGAATGAGCCAAATTGTCTCTAAGATATTTTCTTAACAAGGAAATATGAATTACATCGTGAATCCGATGCAAATGCTCCGGTAATCCAAGCCTGTACGCAACCGGTCCAATCCGTTCAATAATAGGAAATGGTCCCACATATCTTGGTGCCAACTTCCCTTTCTTCCCGAAACGCATAATCCCCTTCATAGGAGATACTCTGAGCAAAACCTGGTCCCCCACTTGGAACTCTCTGAAGAACCTCTTCGCATCCGCATAGCTCTTCTGCCGATCCTGAGCTACCCGAATGCGACTCCGAATCAATTCTATCCTCGCCGAAGTATCCTGAATCACTTCCGGCCCAAGTAGTTTGTTGTCCCCCACCTCCAACCAACATGCTAGGGAACGACAAGGTCTACCGTACAACGCCTCAAATGGAGCCATGCCAATGGTGAACTGGTAGGAGTTGTTGTAAGCAAACTCCACCAGTGGAAGATGATGCTCCCATCCACCCCCAAAATCAATGATACTCATACGTAGCATGTCCTCCAACATTTGGTTTGTACGCTCTGTTTGCCCGTCGATCTGCGGGTGATACGTCGTACTCAACCGCAATTCCGTGCCTATGGCCTCCTGAAAACTCTCCCAAAACCGTGAAACAAATATCTTGTCTCGGTCAGACACGATATTTAAGGGCACACCGTGAAGTCTCACTATCTCTGCAATAAAGAGTTGGGCATACTGTCCCGCAGTGTAGTATGTCCTTACGGGTAGAAAATGAGCGACTTTGGTCAACCTGTCCACAATTACCCAAATGGAGTCGTGACCTCTCTATGACGTAGGCAATCCCGTGATAAAGCCCATGGATATGCTCTCCCACATCCACATCGGCACCTCCAACGACTGTAGCAGTCCTGCCGGTTTCTGATGATCCACTTTTACTAGATGACAAGTGGCGCATTTAGAAACAAACTCGGCCATATCTCTCTTCATCCCGCTCCACCAATACTGTCGTCTCATGTCTTGGTACATTTTGTCCCCACCGGGATGTACCGCGAATCGTGAGCCGTGCGACTCTGCCATCACCTCGTGCCGCAATTCCTCCCCTTCCGGAACTACCAATCTCCCATTGAAGCACAATCCCCCGTCTGAGCTAATGGTATAGGATTCGGCTCCTCCCTCTGCTAGTAATCGAACTATCAGCTCCTGACAGAATGAGTCATCTGCTTGTGCCTTTACCACTCTCGTGACAATCTGCGGCGTAACAGTCATTACCGACATGAATGATCGGGCCACTGCATCCTGGTGTCCCAATTCTTTCCACTTGGCCTTCCACACCTCTGCCACTTCATCTGCTGGCCTACGGCTCAATGCGTCTGCTACCACGTTAGCCTTCCCCGGGTGATACTGGATATCAAACTGGTAGTCCTTCACAAACTCAAGCCACCTTCGTTGCCGCATATTCAACTCCTTCTGCGTGAATAGGTACTGTAGGGATTTGTGGTCTGTAAACAACCGAAACTTCTCTCCCAAAAGATAATGTCTCCATATCCGAAGGGCAAATACAACTGCCGCCAACTCCAAGTCATGAGTGGGGTAATTCTTCTCGTGAGGCTTTAGCTTACGGGAAGCATAAGCTATTGCCTGACTCTCCTGCTGTAATATTAATCCTAGTCCTTGCAAGGACGCATCGGTATAGACTAAATACTCAACTCCTGGTCTGGGCAATGCTAACACAGGTGCTGATGTCAACTTATCCTTCAACTCATCAAATGCCAACTGACAGGCATCACTCCAGATGAATGGCACACCCTTACGAGTCAGATGTGTCAAAGGACCTGCAATCTTCGAGAATCCCCGAATGAACCTCCTGTAGTATCCTGCTAGGCCCAAGAAACTACGAATCTCCATTGGTGTCGTGGGCTGTCCCCACTCCCTCACTGCGGATACTTTCCCCGGATCAACAGATATCCCCCGGTCGGAAATAATATGTCCCAAAAACTGGACCTCCTTCAGCCAAAACCCGCAGTTCTCATATTTTGCATACAACTCGTTCTGACGTAGTGTCTGCAAAACTTGCCTCAAATGCTCGGCGTGATCCTCCTCTGTCTGGGAGTAAACCAGAATATCATCGATGAAGATAATGACAAACTGATCTAGGAAATCCCTGAACACTCTATTCATCAAGTCCATAAACACTGCTGGAGCGTTGGTCAAACCAAAAGGCATAACCCGGAACTCGTAAGAACCATATCTCGACAAGAACGCAGTCTTCGAGACATCCTCCTCCCTGATACGCAACTGATGGTATCCCGATCTCAAATCAATCTTTGAGAAGAAAGAAGCTCCTCTCAACTGGTCGAATAAGTCATCGATTCGAGGCAACGGATACTTACTCCGTATCGTGACCTTATTCAACTCTCGGTAGTCCACACACAATCTCAGTGAACCATCTCTCTTCTTCACGAACAACACAGGGGCACCCCACGGCGAAGTACTCCTCCGTATAAACACCTGACCCAACAACTGTTCAATCTGATCCCGTAACTCCCTCATCTCAGCTGGAGCCATACGGTACGATACGCGTGCTATAGGTCTCGTATCTGGCAATAAGTCTATAACAAAGTCTATCTCTCGACTGGGGGGTAGGCCTGGTATCTCCTGAAACACATCAGAATACTCCCTGACAACTGGGATCAAATCTAAAGGAATCACAACCTCCTTAGAGGTATCCTCCTCTAGGTAATACAAATGAGCGGTCGAGCCTCCCTCTGGACGAGGCATCGCCACTACAAACATCTCTTGCCCCGGAATGGCAAAAACAATGCTCCCACCGAAGCAATCAATCATGGCTCTATAATCAGCGAGCCAATCCATACCGATAATCACATTATGAACACGCATATCTAATACCAACATATCTGCAGGTAATACCAGACTACCAATCTCTACCCCCACTCCCTGGCATATAAAGAAAATAAGTGACCCACTCCCCAATGGTGAGTCTACACACGTCACTGTGCTCTCTGCTGTAGCTAACAACCCTAAGGCTTTCGCAAAATGTGTAGCTATAAAGCAATGTGTTGCCCCCGTATCAAACAAAACCCTACCCATAGTACCATGGATAGGAAACATACCCTCAATCGCGGGTGGTGCCTACGGAGCTGCTGCCTGGTGGACGTTATAGACACGTCCATATTGTAACTGTCCCTACTGCACAGGAACTGCTGGAATGGCTGGAAGAGCTGGCACCTGGGCTGGAGCTGGAAGGGCTGGCGGAAAAAGTGGTCTCTGTGGCTCATATCGAGCACCCTGCTGCTGCTGCGGGGCCCTGCCCCTATCAGGACAATCCTGGCGTTTATGGCCAGTCTTTCCACAAACGAAACACTTCCCCAGGAAGTTTCCCCCTCTCTGTCCCTGCTGCCCCCGGCCCTGGTGGCCGTTTCCATTCCTCCACTGGCCCTGCTGAAACTGATGCTGACCATTCTGACCCTGCTGGTTCTGATGGCCGTTCGGACCCTGATGGCCCTGTCGAAAACCTCCCTGACCGTGCCTGAAATTTCCTGACCTGAACCTCTTGTGATCCCCCTGCTGGGTACCCTGATCACCCTGCTCTGCCCCTGAACAGATTGTGCCCCACTGGCACCATTTCCTCCAGTCCTGACCTGATGGCTAGACTCTCCCGATCATTTGCCCTCAGCCATGTGAAAGCGGTGATCCTGGCAATGGAGCAATGCAGCGTTAACCACATCAGAATAAGTGGCTAATGAGAGGTTCCCTAACAACTGCTGACGAATCCTCCATGTCAACCCGTCCGTGAATTTCTGTATCTTTTTCTCCTCTGTTGGTATTTCATCCGGAACAATATTCAACAGATCAGTAAATTTGGCCTCATACTCGGCCACGGTCTTACACTCTTGCTTGAGGCTCATCAACTTTCTTCTCATCTCCGTGTGAACAGCTGACGGAAAGTACTTGCGGTCAAATCGCACCCAAAACTCCTGAATAGTGAGAGTATCCCTCTCCTCTACGGTGGTAATAGACTCCCACCACTGCAGTGCAGACCCTACTAGCTTAAAGGTAGCTAGTATCTGCTTCTGGACATCTGTGCACTCATACATCCTCAAGTGCCGCTGTATATCCTTCCTCCACTGACTCGAAACTACCACATCGGAGCTACCTGCGAACTCCGGAGGGTGTGCTTTCTGAAAAGCATCACGTACACGTTCCCAAGCAGACGGAAATGCATGAGCCTGAACTGGCGCGGCTATCGGCGCTTGAGGTGGTGCCTGCTGAACTACAGCTAGTGCGGCATTTACCGCCTGAGCCACAATGGCTGCAACCTCGGCGGCATTCATCGTGCCCTGAGCTGGTGTGGGTTGTGGTTCTGGCGTCGCATCCCTGGGAACCCTTCGTGCACGTCGTGGAGGCATCTGAAATAAGAATGAAGTTTATAAGTTCGCAGTTATAAACTTAAAATAGCTGAAGAACGTAGCATATACAAAAGAATACAACAGTCCTAAAGTATAGGGCTCTACATCAAAGGAAGCTCAGCGGAAACATAATAAGCCGTTCAGATCCTAAAGGACACTAGAACCTGATGCTCTGATACCACCTGTGACACCCCGACTAAATAAATACCGGTTAGCTACTCCTTTATTAAATTAATTCAAAATGCAAAGTTGGTTCAGTTAATAGCATCACTGTCGAAAACATTTTAATAATTACTAACCACCTAGTATTTAAAAAGTAAGTGCCAAATTTTAAGTTAAGTCTGATTAACATGCAATAAAAGAATAATGGAAGAACAACATAATCCATTCACCATAATGAAGTAATGAATAACCAACAATTAATAATAAGAAATCCGGAGGAAAACTCCTCACAACAATCCCAACAAATGGAAATAATACTACAAGTCTGAATCCTGAATAATTACATGCCAAAAGTCTGAATAACTGAAATAAATGAAAAGTCTCCAAAAGGAATGGGCGACATGCCCTACAACTGATAACTGATGAATATCGAGTCAAGATAGATGAAGCGTCTACAAGAAAAGTCCTGTAACTTCCACAAACAGCTACAGCTCGTCACCTGAATGAGAATCCTATGCATGGTGTCCTTGTGGCTGGGCACCTAAAATGGTTTTTACAAAAATAGATTTGAAAGCAAATGGGTCTGAGCCCGAAAGTGGAAAACATTTTGAAAACAGCAAGTGTTTTAATAACATTAAAACATTAAATGCAAAGTACATGTTAGGACGTGCACTCACATGAAATTCTCACCTCTCGACTACATGTGCACACCTAACGTACCGTACCCATCTACATGACATACACATCTAACCAAACCGTAATAAGTTCTACCCTTTACTACTCGATCCCCATATTACATTCTAGCGTTATCAAATAAGTAGAGGGCTTCACATAAACTCAGACCCTCAATTAGTAACATAATTCACTATCAGTTAACCCGTTATGTTCTATCACTACATTACCATAATTATGTTCACAATAACAACATGAAAGTTCCCATTAATTAAGTGTATATTATTCACGTCATAAATATACAGTACAAGCACCCCGAGGCTAGCTGCGGTGCACACATACTCTGCTATCCATCCCGGTACATCACGTACATAAGGATCACATATTCCGAATCTCTCAGGAATAGTCCACAGATAACAACATCACAAATAATGGAGGCGAACACAGTCACATCACATGGGTCACGCACATACCTGCGCTCCCACGATCAGCAGACGTATTAACATCCCAATAAGTCCTTCTCTGACCTATGTTCATCGAGGTAACCAGTCTAAATCCGGGCAACACAAGGATTAGAGGGCCCTAAGCGAACGCAAACCTACCATGATAGCAAGTATGGTAGGTATGTCATACACATAAAATCAAAATATATACATAGTATGCACACGTCTTAGTAATCACCATAATATATTGGTACATATCTCTTCTCGTACTGACATATAATACTACACCATTTATATGTTCCCGGTTAATATAATTAATTAGGCCGTCAATTGCTCACATCGTAATAGACACTCACGTCCTACTTCATCTTTTCCCTTAGGTTCAAACTACACTTCTAGGTTTGACTCCTCATTATATCCCAAACATCCCAAATATATCAATTACTCATCAAGGAAAGGCTATCTCTACCTATACACAAGGTTACGGGGCACTCGTGATCAAAACAGGCTAAAAATCCCAAACTGTCAACTCGTTCGAAGTCTCGTTCGAACGAGGCTGTTCGAACGAGATTTCGTTCGAACGACTGAGTCTTCTAACGAGATCTCGTTCGAACAAAGTGGGCTTTCTAACGAGATCTCGTTCGAACGATCTCATCGAACGAACTTCACCCTCGTTAGAAGTCAATGGTCAACTCGTTAGAAGCTCGTTCGAACGAGGTCGTTCGAACGACCTGGGCAGGTCTTCTAACGAGCGACCAGATTCGAGCCCAGATTTCTGATTTTCGTTTTTCCAACTCCTCTACTCCCCAAATCTCATCCAAACCTCAATTTATCAATTGTTTAAGGTCTCTAATCGTCCCTAAACATACTTAGTTCACATATTGACATGTTTGGGGGTATTAATTCATCTTAACATCATTCAAATATCAAATCTCTATATATTTTTCCCCAAATTTTAAAACTATGAACCCTAGAATTTATGAATCATCAAAGAACTGAATTAAATCCGTTTTTGGTTTCCTACTAATTGTAATATCATCAGAATAATCATTACACACCAATCTACATGCGATTTCCTCATCAAAATGTACTTTCTATTTCCAATTTACATGGGTTTTTTCATTAACTCCCAAGAACAAATCAGATTTTTCTCAAATCTTACACATGGAAGAAACATTCTCTATAAAAATGAAATTAAATCACTTTCCTTAATGGTAACTCTGGATTTGATGACGAATTTGATGAATGGATCTCTCTCCTCTGCAGATTTCTCCTCTCCTCTATTTCTACAAGCTTTCTTCTCCAAAGTTAATGGTGGCTAGGGTTTGTGCTTTAGAAATTCTTAGGAACAACTTTCAATAACCTCCGTAGTCTATTTGGGTATTAGTGGGCTTAGTGGGTTAATGCCTAATTAGATATTAATTCCCAATTTTCGTAGCTTTTAATTCCTCAAAATTCAAAATTACCAAACTACCCTTATACGTTGCCGGTATGGCCTAAAAATGCTCCGGGACCCAAATCAAACCCCCGGCTAGTGTTTTCTGACTATTTCGACCCTTCCGGACGCGTTGGCGCACTCAAAATGACCATACGGGTAATAGAAATAAAATTCACTTTTTAATTATCATAATTATATACCATGACGCGACTGTCACACGCGTCTCAACAAAATTTCCAAATTGCCGTATTTCAATCTCACGACAAATTTCATAATTCAAAATCCATATATAATCATATATGCACATATAATCAAATACCAACTCACATCTCGCTAGTATTTTTAATCCGGATTAATTTCCAATTAATACGCATTTAATTAATTAATCCCATAAAATAAATATCACAAAAATACGGGGTATTACAGCCTTGTGTTTGTACCTTGATTTCATGAGTGCTTTAGATTCAAGCCCAGTTCTCATAGGAAGCGGCACCACTTCCACACTCATATAGGTAGATTATCATAGGTGTCTATGTAACTTAAAACACCATAAATCTATTAAGGTTAAACTCATCCTATTTCATTATTCATTACATGTTCTAAGCACTTATCCTTGGGATGTTAAATTTTATAGTGCTTACAATCACGTCGTATGATGTACTTTAATCATTGAACTTGAGAATTGAATATACCAAGTTTCAAGTTGAGTTTCCATCAAGAGTGATTATTATTAATGGGCTTTAGTCCCATCCCTATTGATGTCTTAGACACCAGTCCTCTTGCAAGACCTTTTGTAAAAGGATCAGCTAAACTTTGACTTGATTTTACATAATCCACTGTGATTACACTATCTGTAATCATTTGTCTGACATAACTATGTCTCAGGCCAATATGTCTAGATTTTCCATTCTACACTTTACTATAAGCTCTAGAAAGTGTAGACTCACTATCACAATGTATAGATATTGGAGGCATTGGTTTTGGCCAAACTAGAATTTTAATTAATAAATTCCTTAACCATTCTGCCTCTTTACTAGTTGTAGCTAATGCTACAAACTCAGCTTCCATAGTAGAGTCAGCTTACTTTGATCCCCAAGAAACAGCTCATCCACCAAGAGTGAAAATCCATCCACTTGTTGAGGAATGATCCTCCCGCTCAGTTATCCAACTGGCATCAGAAAACCATTCTAATACTGAAGGATATCCACTATAGTGCATACTATAGTCCATAGTTCCTTTCAAATATTTTAATATTCTATTGACAGCATGCCAATGCAATAAACTTGGATTACTAGTATATCTACTTAATTTACCAACAGCATAAGCAATATCAGGTCGAGTACATGTCATGACATACATTAAACTACCAATTACTCGTTCATATTCCAATTGTGAAATAGCTCTACCATTATTAGGGATCATCTTTAGCTGTGGTTCAAAAGGTGTACTAACAGGTGTGCAATCAAACTGATTAAATTTCTTTAAAATTTTCTCAACATAATGAGATTGAGTGAGAATTATATTTTTATCTTTCCTTATTATTCTTATTCCTAATATGACATCAACTACACCCATATCTTTCATATCAAATTTAGAAGACAGAAAACTCTTTGTATTATTAATGCTTTCTAAATCAGTATCAAGAATTAACATGTCATATACATATAAACAAATGATCACACCTTTACCATTAGCAAATTTACTATAAACACACTTATCAGATTCATGAATTTTAAAACCATAAGAAATAATGACTTTATCAAATTTTTCATGCCATTGTTTAGGTGCTTGTTTTAGGCCATATAAGGACTTAATAAGTTTACATACTTTATTTTCTTGTCCAGGCATAACAAACCCTTCAGGTTGTTCCATGTAAATTTCTTCTTCTAAGTCACCATTTAAAAAGGCAGTTTTCACATCCATTTGATGAATCTCAAAATTATATATAGATGTTAATGCAATTAAAATTCTAATAGTGAAGGTTCTAGCAACAGGTGCATAGGTATCAAAATAATCAATTCCTTCTTTTTGTGTAAAACCTTTAGCAACCAATCTAGCCTTGAATTTATCAATTGTTCCATCTGTTTTCATTTTCTTTTTAAAAATCCATCTACACTTAATGAGTTTAGACCCAGGAGGTAAATCTACTAACTTCCGAGTTTTATTTCCCAAGATTGAATCCATTTCATCATTTATAGCTTCTTTCCAAAATGCTGAATCTACAGACTTAATTGCCTCACTATAACTTTGTGGGTCTGTTTCAACGCAAAGAGTCAAAGCATATTTATTACAAGATATGTCTCTAGTTCCTTCAATAAGATAGACTACAAAGTCAGGACTAAAGCTTTTTTCTTTCCTAGGTCTCTTACTTTTTCTAACCTCTTCTTGTTCTACTGGTGGAGTGTCAGATAATTGTGAAGGAGTGCTAACTTCTTTTTCATTATTAATTCTAGGAATAGAAGAAAACCTTTGTTCATAAAAAAATGCATCTCTAGATTCAATTATTGTATTTACCTCAACAGAATCATTAGTTTCACTAACCAAAAATCTATAAGCTTTACTATGTTGTGTGTAACCTATGAAAATACACTCAACACCTTTACTTCCTAATTTCTTTCTCTTAGTTTCAGGTAGTCTTACAATAGCTCTACAACCCCAAACTTTAAGATAACCTAAATTAGGTTTTCTATTCTTCCATAATTCGTAAGGAGTTTTTTTTATTATCTTTAACACGTATCCTATTCAGAATATGACACGCAGTTAAAAGTGCTTCTCCCCAAAACCCTTTACTTAAACCAGAATAAGAAAGCATAGCGTTAACCATTTCAGTTAGTGTTCTATTTTTTCTTTCTGCTACTCCATTTTGTTGTGGTATATAAGGTGCAGTAACTTCACGTATAATTCCCATATCTTCACAAAATTGAGGAAAGTGATATTCACCACCTCTATCAGATCTAAGACATTTTATTTTAGTATCACATTGATTTTCAACTTCATTTTTGTATGTCTTAAATCTATTAAGCACATCATCCTTAGAGTGTAAAAGATATACGTAACAATATTTTGAAAAGTCATCGATAAATGTAGCAAAATATTTACTACCACCTCTAGTAGGTGTTCCATGCAAATCACAAACATCACTATGTACTAATTGCAACAAAGATGTAATTTTTTCTATTTTTGGAAAAGGCAATCTTGTTATTTTTGTTTACATGCTTATTTTACACTTTTCATTCATATCATTCTCAAATTTAGGAATTAAATTTAAATTAACCATGAAATGCATTTTCTTTGTATTAACATGTCCTAAACGACTATGCCATAATGAAAGACAATCAACAATATAAGTAGAAAAATCTTTTTCATTGATATTGAGCTTAAATATGCCCTCAAACAAATATCATTTGCCTACAAAGGTACCATTCTTAGTCAGAATAAATTTATCTGACTCAAATACAAGCTTAAAGCCAAATTTGTTAAGAAGACTTTCAGAAACTAAATTTTTCCTAACATCAGGAACATGAAAAACATTGGTGAGGCTAAGGATTTTTCCGGAAGTGAATTCGAGATCCACTGTCCCTTTGCCTTTAACCGCAGCAGTAGATGAATTTCCCATATAGAGAACATCTCCTTCCACTGTTTCATAGGCAGAGAACAAGTTCTTGTCCTTACAAACATGCCTTATGGCACCAGAATCAACCCACTAAGAGTTGTCTTCTCCAAGCATATTAGCCTCGGATATCATAGCAGCAAATTTTTGCTTTGTGTCTGATGTCCCTCCTTTTTCCTTTAGTTTCGTGAGCTCACGGCAATCCTTCTTGAAGTGACCTGGTTTGTTGCAATGAAAACAATTTCCTTTCTTCTTTTTGTTTGCTTTAGAATTATTTGAAAAATTCTTCCGTTTGTTATTTTTTCCATGATTGCCATATTTTTTCTCCTTTCCTTCCTCCACCACATGGACCTTAGAAACAGAATTTTCTTGTTCCTCTTTACCATCTAGAATTCGAGACTCTTGTTCAATTCTTAAATGAGTCTCTAATTCTTCAAGTGAAAGATCCTCCTTTTTGTGTTTGAGTTCTTTCTTATAATCTTTCCAAGAAGGAGGAAGTTTTTCAATTATGGCAGCAACAATTACATTATCATCCATATTTAATTTTTTCAGTTTGCAATGATTTATGATGCGTTGGATGTCATGAAATTGTTCTAGCACAGGCCTATTATCATGCATTTTAAAGATTAAAAATTGACCGATAAGGAACTTCTTACTTGTAGCGTCTTTCGTAAGATATTTGGTCTCCAATGTTTCCCACAAAGTTTTTGCAGTCCCAAAATTTTGGTACAAGTCGAACAAATTGTTAGCAAGTGCATTGAGAATATGACCACGACACAAGTAATCATCGGTCTCCCATTTTGTGCGTTGCCTAGTCTGTTCAACAGTTTCATCTTCATCTTCATTTGGTTCTGTGAGATTATTATCTCATCATAGAAAGTGATTCAAGAATTCTAGTTGATGTCCTCACAAGCAAAGGTTCTGTTCCATGGAGAATTAAATGGCATGTCCAGTATTCTAAAGAGATTAAAGTTTAAGATTGTTCATATCTATAGGGAGGCAAACAAAGTTTCAGATTTTCTTGCCAAATTAGGCAGCTCCCAAGTTTCAAACATTATTTCCCCTTCTACAATTGACTTTCCCAAGGATCTAAAGGGTTTAATCACAGTGGATAAATGAGGTTTTCCTTCATTTAGGAATGGGTAAAAGCCATTGGTGTAAAATATTCTCTATAGGTTTCTTTAAGCTTGCTTTAATTTCATCTTTCATTTATATCATTGTAAGGGTTCTATCTTAAAAAGAACCTCATTTGAATTCATTTTCTTTATTTTGCTAGATTCTCCCAAGGATGTAAGCTATATAGAAGAGGCAAGTTCTTCTAGTCCATATGAATAAATTGTAGTTCTTCAAAAAAAAAAAAACATGTAGCGTGTGAAGGAGAAAACAGTGGTAATGAAGTAGAGATGATTGATGATGCTCTGCATTCCTTAAAGTCCCACGTAAATTCAAGCAAGTGCAAGATGTGCTGAAGCCATTGGAGGCATTAGAGTCGAGCATCCAGGAAATTGAGGAGGAATTCGAGAAAGGGCTTAGGTGCTTAATTAAAACCAGAGTCTCCTTACTAAATATTCTCAACCACTAGCTCATGTATTCCAACACCTAACAGTGTTAAATTTTGTTCATTGCCTATGGCGTCCAATTGTTTTTAGAGGGTTTGCCTATGGCTTTTGAGTAGTTTTGTAAATGAATGAAGATACTTTGCATATAATATCTGAAATGATTGATCTCAGTAATTTTGTCTTGTTAACAATGCTGCTTATAATTGTTCTATTTCAACTTTCGCCTCTTATATGTATTTACTTTATATGATTTATATCTGGGTTCGAATATTGGATGATGACTAGACAAAGCCAGCGTCCTTTGAAATTGAAAATTCATAAGATGTAATCATTATTTTTCTGAAAATTTCATGAGTTTTAGACCGACTTTTGTTTTCTCTTAGTATGTAGTAATTTTATTGAATTAGTAAGACGTAACAGTTTCTGATATATTTAACAACCCCTATAGACTGACCTTCTCCAAAAATCAAAAAGTAGAAAAAACTTCAATTTACATGTGGATTATTGGGATCTAGTAAGTCCCAACTATATAAGAGAGAGAGAGAGGTCATCTACGTGCATAAATTTCTACTGCATTTGGTAATGTTTTTTAAGTGATAAATTAATTTTTAGTACTTCCTTGTCTTCTGTTTTGCAGCCACATGAAAAATGAAGCCCGAACAGTTGTTGCTGAACATATTGCCATTTCTTCTTCAATATTAGTATCACATTTTTCTCCTTTTGCTGTTACACATTTAGATTGGTTGTGTTTTGGAATATCATTTTCCTCAACCATGACAATTGTAGCATAAAAAACGATAGATTTCTAGTGGCTAAAATAATGACTTTTTTAGGTAGCCAATAGAGTATAGGATCATAAATATTTTAAATCATAATATTTTAGTGGACTTATGCTAGCACAAAGCTTTCAAGATTCCAATTGTTCCCCATTGACCCCCATTGAGATATGCACAAGAAAATATAATACAATCTTGGCCTGTCATAAAAATTGAATCCTTGTACCATGGTTCCTTCCTATTTAGTCTATTATAATTCAGGTCACATGTCCAAAACATGATTGTTCTAATCAATGCACGAGGCATCAATCTGTTCAGAGAGGGTATAATACCACTTGAATAAATGTATTGTTAACCTGTCAAGTTTAACATGACTAAGTATTTCTAAATTAATACTGGTTATAGCTGTCAAGAGAGCTTTTGTACCTCAACTCCAGACAAATAGTTAAGCTCTGATCAGTCCATTTAAATGATTTGAAATTTTAATAATCCATTAAAATCAGTAATTAGGTCAGTGTCTTCCCCTTGTCGGAGTGAAAGGGCAGCACAATACTCGTGCAAATCCATATTCTGTTTGATTATACGATTGAATATTAGTCCCTTCACATGAAGCCGGATGAGACTAGGCTGATGATTATTCTTTTTGTCTACCCTTCCCCTATATGTATCAGTTCCCAAAAGAAACTTTCTTCAACATCTTTAGCTAACATTAACTTGTAATTTTTTGCCTTTATCTTTCTTTTGCTGAAGAAGGAAAATGGCTGCACCAATTCAAACCCAGAAATCTACGTATTATACACGTTCAATTAGTTTGCCATCCACACCTCATCCTCTCATTTCAAGTGTTGAGGAGCAATTGTACAGGTTAAGGACCACAGATGCTGATTCAACACCTTCCTCCTCATCATTATGCCATAAATTAAACGGTCTTAGAAATTTGTATGAACGCGTCAATGACACACTTAATACAACACTTCCCCAGCAATCTCTCTCCAATGAGATGGATAATAAGAGCGCGGAAGGGATGCTTGACGGATCTTTATGGTTGTTAGATGTATGTGGAACCACCAAGGATATATTCTCACAAATGAAGGTATCTGTACAAGATCTTGTATCATCCCTAAGGAGAAGAAGAGGCGGAGAATCTGACCTGGCGAATGAAATTTCAAGATATATGATCTCTCGAAAGACAGTGAAGAAATTGGCCATAAAATGTACGGGGAACATGAAAAGAATGGAAAAGCGTCTAGATATGGACAGCAGCCTTGAGTCCATGACTAGCATTCTAAGAAAAGTGGAAATAGTTAGTTTCTCAGTTCTCGAGTCCCTCTTGTCTTTTGTTTCCAAACCCAAGACAAGAAGTTGGTCATTTGTTTCTCAAATGATTCAACCCAAACGTATCGCATGTGAAGGAGAAAACAGTGGCAATGAAGTAGATATGATTGATGCTGCGTTGCATTCCTTAAATTCTTACGTAAATTTGAATCAAGTGCAAGATGTGTTGAAGCCCTTGGAGGCATTAGAGTTGAGTATCCAAGAAATTGAGGAGGAGTTAGAGAATGTGCTTAGGTGCTTAATTAAAACCAGAGTCTCCTTACTCAATATTCTCAACCACTAGCTCATGTCTTTCAACACCTAACAGTACTCAATTTTTCTCATTACCTATTGATTCAAACAATTTTTAGAGGGTTTTCCTATGGCTTTTGAGTAGTTTTGTAAATGAGTGTAGATACTTTGTATATAAGATTTTAATTCATTGATCTCAGTTATCTGCCTGTCTTGTTAACAATGCTGCTTATAATTGTTTTATTTCAACTTTGTCCTCATATACGTGTTTACCTCATACGATTTATATCTGGGTTCTAACATTGGATGATGAGTTGACAAAGCCTGCATGCTTTCATGATGAAAATTGTTAAGGTGTAATTATAGACACAAAATTTTATTAGATTTAGATCAACTTTTGTTAATGTTATTCTTTTCCTGTCTACGAATTAAAATTATATTGTTGTTATTATTTGATCTTAATATGTAGTGCTGAGGTTTCTGTCCTTCTTATTGAACTAGTAAGACTTAACAAGTTTTGATATATTCACAAACCTTCTAAGACAGAGCATTATACATTATACATATATCTGCAACTTTTCAGGGTCCTTGTTAGTGATATGGAGATATTATTGATTCCCAGAGTTTTTTCTTCTTAATTGTGTATATGTGACAGTTCTACTTACTTGGTTCATCTCAAGTTGGCTTAACTGAAGTCGGTTCACGGGCAATTATTTAGTTGCAACTCTGTTCAAAAAGGGGACCAGTGGGCCTTATGTTAGAAAATCCCTTAACAACGATATGTCACTAGCAAAACGAATTTTTTTTAACGGACCCTATACAAGCATGACCCACTTTCCCAAAATTGATGAGCTCTCAATCTGTATCAATTTCTATTATATATTACAAGGGAGAGTTTACATAAAAACTATCAAATCAATTGTTTTTATGTGTTTCAAAAGATAATTTACATAAAAATTAAAATGCAACATCTTATTACATTCAAATAACTTAATTGCGGCACATGAGCTTATAGCTCAATAGTTAGTGCAGCCCGTGAAAGGTTGTGTGTTCAAAACCATGTTAGTAGTTTTGCCGTGTAATTAAAAGAGAGTTCACACCCTATGTTAAAATCATCCTTCGAGGCTGCTTGACTATTTTTTCTTTAATAAAAGTATGTATCACTTATGAAGTACATTAACACTAGATTGGGATAAGTATACTTTTCTCCTGAAGCTCGAAATTATTACAAAAGGCTGGGAGGAAAATTACATGTTCTGGGTACTGTCTATGTCACTTCATTGGTTTGATTGTCGTGTTTCAGATTAAAGATTATAGTTGTATACATGAATTTCAAATAATCTGTTTTTACACGGGGTGCTTGAATTCCATCATCATAATTGAAGTTAGAATTTATGAACTTGAAAAATACAGTTTTCCATACAATGTGTCAACAATAATACACATTTATCAGAAAAGAGTTTTTCATTATTGTTTAGTATTCTTCCATTTATTTAATGAATTTTTTGAGCTTTGAATTTTATTATTGAATATGATGATTCACATTTCCGGACATTTGTTGGTTTATGATGCCCCAGTCTGTCTCCAATAGACACAGCTGATAACTAAAGTATATATGTAAAAGTTCTGGTACAGTTGGTATCTTTTTCAAGTGAATTTTATCTGATAATTTATTTTTATTGTGTCCCTCTTGATTGCTGTTTTCCATCCACATGAAAGATGGAATCCGGCAATTTTTCACATTACTACTCTACTAGTATTACTTGTGTGGAGAGATTATAATTTCAAAATATCATAGACAAATAAGATCATTATTGTCATTTTTCAACTTGGACAATTGTAGCCTACTGAATTAATAAAATATTTTACCTATCAATAATAGCTTTATTAACGTAGCCAACCGAGTGAAAATTATGAAGACCTCACAATATTTTATGTACTAATCCTAGAAACACAGCTTTCAAGATTCGAGCTGTTCCCCATTAATCCTCCTTGAGATATGAATGAATAGTTTGAATTTGAGAAGATCAATTGACATACCCAATTAGGTCCCAGTCCTCACCCTGCTGGGGTGTCAAGATAACAACATACTCGTGAAAATCTGCATTTAATTTTACTATATACCATTTAATAATAGTTCCATCACATGAAGCCATATGTAATTAGGATGATAACTATTCCTTTTCTATGCCCTCCCCTATATGTACTGAGTGCCAAAGGGGACTTGATTGAACATCTTTCTCAAGCATTGACTTGTAAATTTCTGCGTTCGCCTTTCTTTGCCAAAAAAAAGATTGCTGCAATTATTCCAAACCAGAAATATATCTCTCACACTCGTTCAATTAGTTTACCCTCCACATCTCATCTACTTACTTCAAGTGTTGAGGAACAATTGTACAGGTTAAGAGCCACTAAAGCCGATTCAACACCTTCCTCCTCATCATTATGCCACAAATTGAGCTGTCTTAAATATTTGTTTGAATGCATCAATGTTACGATTAATATAACACTTCCCAAGCACTTTGTTTCCAACACGTGCATTGATGATATGTTAGATGGATTTTTAAGATTGTTAGATGTCTGTGGAACCACTAAAGGTATATTCTGACAAATGAAGATATCTGTACAAGATCTTGAACCTACCCTTAGAAGAAGAAGAGGCCAAGAATGTGACCTGGCTAATGAAATCTCAAGATACATCATCTCTAGAAAGAATGTGAGGAAAATGGCTGTGAAATGTATTGGGAACTTGAAGAGAATGAAAAAGCATCTAGATGAGGACTGCAACCTTGAGACCATGACTAGCATTCTAAGGGAAGTAGAAATAGCTAGTTTCTCAGTGCTTGAGTCCCTCTTGTCTTTTGTTTGTAAACCCAAGAGAAGATCAAGGGCAAGCAGTTGGTCTTTTGTTTCTCAAATGATTCAACCCAAAACGTGTAGAATGTGAAGGAGAAAACAGTGCCAATGAAGTAGAGAATATTGATGTTGATTTGAATGCACTTAAGTGCCGCATAAATTTCAAGTAAGTGCAGGATATCGTGAGTTAAGCATACAAGAAATTGAGGGGGAACTAGATTGTTTGCTTAGGTGCTTAATTAAAACCAGAGTATCCCTTCTCAATATTCTTAACCACTAGCTCATGTCCTTGAACAATCAATGCACAGTGCTCAATTATAGTATTGCCTATGGCATCCCACTTTTTAGAGGATACGCTTATGGGCTTTGGTTTTCTATAAAATCGACGAAGATTCTTTATACATGAGACGCTTATGCTTGTTAATATTTATACAGACCATTTTAATTCATTGATCTTGTACTAACTTTCCTATCTACTTATCTGTTTATGATTTGGAGGTAAATGAATGTAAATTCGGGTTTTATATTTGTCTAGTATAAAAGCAGTCATGTCTGTATTCATGCACAACACAAGAAAATGTCATATGATAGACTAAATTAATGGCTTTTTTTCTATATAATTTATAAATTATCTTGTTGCCTTTAATTTGAGTGATGAAATTTTCATGTCTTACTGAATCTTAGAGCCTTACACCACAATATATAAGATCCTAGGGTCCCTTCACTCATTACCAATTGGTTTTGGGTTGGATGCTCTAATATTTAACATGGTATTAGAGCAGGTTATTCTTAGCCTAACGGCCCAAATACTCCACGTCACCCAATAAAAAAAATATGTCCACGTGTTAGGCTCAAGTAACGCAACACATGAGGGGCCGTGTTGAGACATAATGTCCCACATGAAAAAATTAGAGCCTTGCACCACATTATATAAGATTCTGGGCCCCTCCACTCATTACCAATATTTAACAGAATCAGTGACCCAGCAAATTTTGTTTCTTCAGTAGACAGAGGAATATTCATATATCATCTACATATAATATAGAAGGGATTAAACTAGTTTCAAGACCTTCACATCCATATAATGGTGCTGCTGGAACTTTATAACTTCCATAAAAACGTATTTAAAACCCAGCAAGTGATACCATATTCATTTTTTGATATTTTCAGACATACAGAGATGAAAAAGATGCTTGTTCCTACTGTTATTAGTGAACCACAAGTTGATCCCATAAACAGGCATAACAAATGATGGAAAAGAAATTATCTTATTTAACTTCAAGTCTTCAACAAGATCAAGATTCCACCTGTTTCAAATTCAAATTTGCATCATTATCAGCTTCCTATGAAACATTTTATAATCTGTCCCTTTTGTGTCTCATATTCATGGTGGCAAACTCCTAGTGTAAGTATTTCAATTTGACCCAATGATGGGATTTTGCACGGGCGAATGTACATGTAGCTGGTAGCAAAGGTGCTAACCAAAACCATACTCCCAATTCTCAAAATTCTCTCAACCACTACTTTTTATGCCCTTGAATGATTATTGGGAAGTGGTTAATTTGATTATATTCTATTTGCCTATTTGTTTTAATTTTTCATTTTTTAATTGCATTCATTAAAAGTACATTATATATGGAGTTTTAAATTCATTGATCTTATTTATTTCTCTGTCTTGTTGATGCTTCTACCTAAAATTTTGATTTTGTTTTGTCACACTGAGTTTTCATATTGGATACTGAGAATACAAAGTCTTACATTCTTTCAAGCTGAAAGTTATCAACTCCTCCTGTATTTAATACAAATTCTTCTTGTATTTAATAACTCTTTCTTAATCACAGGCACATAAACTTTCATGATACTCAGATTGACTTATGCTAACATTTATTTTTATTGCAGAATTTAAAATGATTTTCTTCTTGTTGTTTGGTTATCGAATTTAATCATGAGGTTTTTTGTCTTTCTTATGGAATTAGTTAAAACTAACAGATTAATTTGCCCTAGTACTTTCTCTGTTGAGACCCAGTCCAACATGTTCATTGTTTGTCATAGGTTGTTTTGGACCCATTTCCACTTACACAAGGCTTTCAATTTTCTTATTCACAGCTTCATGATCCTTGTGCCTACCTTGGAAGAGTCTGTTATTTATCTTCTCACAAGCAGTATTCAACTGTTGCTAAGATTGGTTTTTCAGATTTTTAGACATGAACGAAAGACCATGGTAATGTGAACCCTGTAACTGAATTTTTCTTTTATAGGGAAAAGCAAAGAGCAAGTGATGCAAATAAGATCATTATTTTCATTTTAGTCAACTGTGTGACAAGTGTAGCATATGGAATTGATAAATTTGTTATACCCAACAAAAATATCTTTATCATTGTAGCCAACAGAATAAACAACTTTAAAGACCTTACAATATATTAATGTACTTATGGCAGCCAAAAAGCTTTCAAGATTCCAATTGTTCCCCAATTATTCACATTGACACATCAAAAATGTAAAATAAGAGAATCATGACATGAACTAGTAATTGAGTGCTAGTACCATGCTTCATTCTATATACTCATGACATGAACTAGAAATTACGCAGCTGAAAGCTGATCAAAACATGATTACGTATTTCTTAGTTTAATACTGGACATAGCTGTCAAGATTGCTCTTGTACCTCAACTCCAGACAAATTATTAATCTCTCATTAGTACGCATAAATAATTTGATATTGAGAAGATCAATTGAAATCTACAATTAGGTGTTAGTCCCCCCCCCCTGCCAGGGTGGCAGGACAACACAATACTTGTGCAAATCTATATTTTATTTGATCATACAATTTTATTTTAGTCCCCTCACATGAAGCCAGATGAAATTAGGCTGATCATTATAACTTTTGTCTGCCCCTCCGTCATATATATTCTTCAGAGAAACACAATACTTCCTCAAGATCTTTGAATAACATTGACTTGTACATTTCTGTCTTCACCTTTCTTTTGCCCTAGAAGGACGATGGCCAAATCAATTTCTCGCACACGTTCAATTAGTTTGCCCTCCACATCTCATCCTCTCACTTCCAGTGTTGAGGAGATATTGCTCAGTTTAAGGACCACAGAGGCCGATTCAACACCTTCATCCTCATTATCTTCAGGATCCCACAAATTAAATGGTCTTAAAGACTTGAATGAACACGTCAATGACATGATTCATTTAACACTTCCCCACCAATCTCTCTCCAACGAGCGGGATAACAACAAGTGCGTGGAGGATATCCTAGATGGATCTTTAAGGTTGTTGCATGTTTGTGGAACCTCTAAGGATATATTCTCACAAATGAAGTTATCCTTGCAAGATCTTGAATCTACCCTCAGAAGAAGAAGAGGCAAAGAATCTGACCTGGCTAATGATATTTCAAGATTCATGATCTCAAGAAAGAAGATGAACAAATTGGTTGTCAAATGTCTTGGGAATATGAAGAGAATGGAAAAACATCTATATATGGACTGCAGACTTGAGGCCATAAGTAGCATTGCAAGAGAAGTGGAAATAGTTAGTTTCTCGGTGCTTGAGTCCCTCTTATCTTTCGTTCGTAAGCCCAAGGCAAGAAGTTGGTCTTTTGTTTCTCAAATGATTCAACCAAAACGTGCAGCGTGTGAAGGAGAAGACAGTGTCAATGAACTAGAGAAGATCGATGGTGATCTCAATGCCTTAATGGGGAACATAGATTTCAATCAAGGGCATGATATGCTGAAACCATTGGAATCATTAGAGTTGAGCATACAGGAAATTGAGGAGAAATTAGATTGTTTGCTTAGGTGCTTAATTAAAACAAGAGTATCCCTTCTGAATATTCTCAACCACTAGCTCATGTCCTTGAACAATTACTGTACAGTGACTAATTATATCATTGCCTTTGGCATCCCACCTTTTTAAGAGGATTTGCCTATGGGTTTTGATTTTTTGTAAGTGGAAGAAGCTTCTTTATACATGAAATTCTTATGATTGTCAATATTTATGTATCCAATTTAAATTTATTTTTTGCATACTGGTTTTCCTATCTACTCAACTGTTTATGATTTTAAGTTCGTGTAGATGAACTAAAATTTTGGTTTTGAATTGTCTTGTATAGTTGTAGTTATGTACATTTTTCTGTTTTTTAGAGGATTTGTCTTCCTTTAATGCATTACACAAAAAAATTCATGTTATGTACTAAACTGGTGGTTTTCTTTTAGTTTTGCTCTATATAATTATAAATTGTCTTGTCGCCATTCTTTGCTGTATATAATTATTTGAGTGATGAAACGATTGTCTTGTAAAGTTTTAACTATAAGAGTTTCATCTGTGTTACTGAATTAGTTGTCCAACAAATTTTGTTTTCCTCACTAGAGAGAGGATAAATAGTCATAATTTACACATATTATAGAGGGGTTAAACTAATTTCAAGATCTTCTTCATGTCCATAGAGTGGTGGAAATTTAAAATTTCTGTCAAAATTTATATGAAAGCCAACATAAGGATGCCTTGTCATTTTTATTTTTATCAATAGAGAGATTGAAATGATGCTACCTAGTGTTATGATTGGCAAGAAATATTTTATATTAACTTCAAGAAGATCAAAATTCCATCTGTTTCAGATTCAAATTTTGCCTCTTTGAGATATATGTGATCTACATTATCAGCTTCATATGAAATGTTTATACTTTGTTGCCCCTTTTCTGTCTCATATTCATGGTGGAAAATCCTTCGTGTAATAAGATTTATGTATATATGTATGTATATATATAGCTGGTGGCAAAAGTGCTTAGTTAAAACCATAGTCTCAATTCTCAGTATTCTCTCTACCACTACTTATTATGTCCTTGAATAATTATTCGTCAGCGGTTAATTTCATCATCTTCTGGTATTCCACAGTTTTTAAAGGACCTATGGATTTCAAGTTTTCCTCGTTTTTTTTTCGATATTGTCTTCTCACACATGACTATACATTATACAGAGGCTTATATGCTTTCAACCAGAAAGTTCCTCATATATTTGATAACTCTTGCTTAGTCACAGGCACATAAAATTTCATGAGACTTGGATTGACTTTGTGTAAATGGCATTTATTTTCACACATAATATGAAACTATCTTCTTATCATCATTTGCTTTTAGATTGTAACGATGAGGTTTTTCGTCATTCTTACTGATAAGTTAATACTAACAGATCAATATGTCCTAGTATTTTCTATTTGAAGCCCCATTCCAGCATATTCATTATTTGTTACAGGTTCTTTTGAACCCCTTTCCATTTACAAAAGATTTTTCAATATTTTTTATTACAGCTTCAGAACCCTTGTACATATACCTTGGAAGAGCCTGTTATTTGTATCTACCCACAAGCGTATCACTGTTTCTAAGGTTGGATTCTCTCATTTTCAGACACGAATGAGAGACCTTGATAATGTATAAATGCGATTCCTGTACTCAATTCTGGTTTTTTAGGGGAAAATGAAGAAAAAGTGATGCATATAAGATTATTATTGTCATTTTAATCAACTGTAACAAGTGTAGCCTATTGAACTAATAAATTTATTATAGCCAACAACAATAACTTTATCATTGTTGCCAACAGAGTAAACAACTATAAAAACCTCACAATAGTTTAATGTACTTATGTTAGCCATAAATCTTTCAAGATTAGAAGTGGTGTTCCACATTTATCCACATTGAGTTATGAACAAAGTAAAACAATAAAATTATGACATGAACTTGTAATTGAATGCTTAAAACAATAAAATTATGACATGAACTTGTAATTGAATGATCATACCATGCTTCATTTGCATTGAGATGATTATAATGTAAGCCACATATCCAAAACGGGATCAACTTACACACTCATGACGTGAATTAGAAATTACACAAAGCTTTAATCTTTTCAAAACTTTATTAGGTGTTTCTAAATATAATACTAGCTGTCAAGACTACTCTTGTACCTCAACTCCAGACAAATTAAGATCTGATCTGTCCACATAAATAATTTGATATTGACAAGATCAATTGAAATCTACAATTAGGAGTTAATACTCCCCCTGCCAGTGTGACAGGACAACACAATACTCGTGCAAATTTATATTTTATTTGATTGTACCATTTAATATTATCACCCTCAGATGAAATTAGGCTGATAATTATTCCTTTTGTCTGCCCCACCCTCATATATATTGTTCAGAGAACCACAATATTTCCTTGAACTTCTTTCCATAGCATTGACTTGTACATTTCTATCTTCACCTTTCTTTTGCCAAAGAAAGAAGATGGCTGCACCTACTCCAACCCAGAAATCAATTTCTCACACACGTTCAATTAGTTTGCCCTCCACATCTCATCCTCTCACTTCCAGTGTTGAGGAGAAATTGCCCAGTTTAAGAACCACAGAAGACGATTCAACACCTTCATCCTCATTATCTTCAGTATCCCACAAATTAAATGGTCTTAAAGACTTGTATGAACGCGTGAATGACATGATTCATATAACACTTCCCCACCAATCTCTCTCCAACGAGCAGGATAACAACCAGTGCGCGGAGGATATTCTAGATGGATCTTTAAGGTTGTTGGATGTTTGTGGAACCACTAAGGATATATTCTCACAAATGAAGATATCTGTGCAAGATCTTGAATCTACCCTCAGAAGAAGAAGAGGCAACGAATCTGACCTGGCTAATGAAATTTCAAGATTCATGATCTCAAGAAAGAAGATGAACAAATTGGTTGTCAAATGTCTTAGAAACATGAAGAGAATGGAAAAGCATCTTTATATGGACTGCAAACTTGAGGCTATAACTAGCATTCTAAAAGAAGTGGAAATAGTTAGTTTCTCAGTGCTAGAGTCCCTCTTGTCTTCAGTTTGTAAACCCAAGCCAATCAGTTGGTCTTTTGTTTCTCAAATGATTCAACCAAAACGTGTAGTGTGTGAGGGAGAAGATAGTGGCAATGAACTAGAGAAGATTGATGGTGATTTGCATGCCTTAAAGGACCACATAGATTTCAAGCAAGTGCAGGATATGCTGAAACCATTGGAATCATTAGAGTTGAGCATACTGGAAATTGAGGAGAAATTAGATTGTTTGCTTAGGTGCTTAATTAAAACCAGAGTATCCCTTCTTAATGTTCTTAACCACTAGCTCATGTCCTTGAACAATTACTGTACCCAATTATATCATTGCCTATCGTATCCCACATTTTTTAGAGGATTTACCTATGGGTTTTGATTTTCTATAAATTGAAGAAAATTCTTTATACATGAAATGCTTATGCTTATCATTATTTCTACATCCCATTCAAATTCATTGATCTATATTAACTTTCCTATCTACTCATCTGCTTCTAATTTTGAGTTTCTATAAATGAATGAGAATTTTGTCTTGTTATTTATGTATGTTTTTATTTTTATTTTTGTAGTATTTATCTTCCTTTCATCTGTACTGTTCTTATGATGTATTTATTACTTTTTATGGATCATAGCACAGAAACTTTCATGTTATAAACTAGATTCATTGCTTTGTTTTATATTTTCGCTATATAATTATAAATGATCGACGATTAACAAATGATGGACGAGAAATATTCTTAATTAACTTCAAGAAGATCTAGATTCCACTTGTTTTAAATTAAAATATTGCATCTTTGAGATATGTATGATCTGCATTATCAGCTTCATCTGAAATGTTTAGTCATTGCTGTCTATATATATATATATATCTTATTATATTTGTATGTGTGTGTTTATGTAAGATATGTGTTTGTGTTTATATATGGTGGCAAAGGTTCTTAATTCAAACTGTAGTCTTAATTCTCAATATTCTCAACCACTACTAATCATGTCCTTGAATAATTATTGGTCAGTGGTCAATTTGATCATCTTCTCTGGTATTCCACATTTTTAAAGGGCTTGCCTATGGATTTTGAGTTTTCGTTTTTTGTTTATTTTTGTAAATAAAAGTACATGATATATGGAGTTTTAGATACATTGATTTTTTTATCTCCCTGCCTTGTTTTAAAGAGCTTGCTTATGGATTTTGAGTTTTCCCTTTTTTCTGAATAAAAGTACATTATAATGGAGTTTTTAATTCATTGATCTTATTTATCTCTTTACTTTGTTGATGCTGCTTCTTATGATTTTGATATTATCTTGTCACACATGTATATTTATATGATTTGCTAATGACTATACATTATACGTAAATGCTTTCAACCTGAAAGTTCCTCATGTATTTTATAACTCTATCTTTATCACATGGGCATAAAATTTCATGAGACTTAAATGTTGTTTGTTTTTACCTCTTAAGTCTGAATCTGAATCATTCAGACTTACGAGGAATCAAATAGTATTTATTTTTTTAAATGATTAAGAGGTTAACCGCTATTTTTACATCTGAATGATTAAGAGTCAAATGTACCTCTGAAGTCTGAATCTGAAGTCTAAATAAGTCTAAATACATTCATTTAGAGATCTATTCAGACATAAAAATATACATATTTTTCAGATTCAGATTTCAGACCTCAGATTAAAACTTCAAATTTCAGATAGTTTTAAATGCTTTGTAAAAAAAATTGCCATAAAGTGGTGGAAATTTAAAATTTCTGTCAAAATTTATATGAAAGCCAACATAAGGATGCCTTACTTGTCATTTTTATTTTTATCATTAGAGCGATTGAAATGATGCTACCTAGTGTTATGATTGACAAGGCATATTTTATATTAACTTCAAGAAGATCAAAATTTCATCTGTTTCAGATTCAAATTTTGCCTCTTTGAGATATATGTGATCTACATTATCAGCTTCATATGAAATGTTTATACTTTGTTGCCCCTTTTCTGTCTCATATTCATGGTGGAAAATCCTTCGTGTAATAAGATTTATGTATGTATGTATGTATTTATATAGCTGGTGGCAAAAGTGCTTAATTAAAACCATAGTCTCAGTTCTCACTATTCTCTCTACCACTATTTATTATGTCCTTGAATAATTATTCGTCAGTGGTTAATTTCATCATCTTCTGGTATTCCACAGTTTTTAAAGGACCTATGGATTTCAAGTTTTCCTCGTTTGTTTTTTCGATATTGTCTTCTCACACATGACTATACATTATACAAAGGCTTACATGCTTTCAACCAGAAAGTTCCTCATGTATTTGATAACACTTGCTTAGTCGCAGGCACATAAAATTTCATGAGACTTGGATTGACTTTATGTAAATGGCATTTATTTTTACTCAGAATATAAAACTATCTTCTTATCATCATTTGCTTTTAGATTGTAACGATGAGGTTTTTCGTCATTCTTACTGATAAGTTAATACTAACAGATCAATATGTCCTAGTATTTTCTATTTGAAGACCTATTCCAGCATATTCATTATTTGTTACAGGTTCTTTTGGACCCCTTTCCATGTACAAAAGATATTTCAATATTTTTTATTACAGCTTCAGAACCCTTGTACATATACCTTGGAAGAGCCTGTTATTGTATCTACCCACAAGCGTATCACTGTTGCTAAGGTTGGCTTTTCTCATTTTCAGACATTAATGAGAGACCTTGATAATGTATAAATGCAATTCCTGTACTCAATTCTGGTTTTATAGGGGAAATGAAGAACAATTGATGCATATAAGATTATTATTGTCGTTTTAATCAACTGTAACAAGTGTAGCCTATTGAACCAATAAATTTATTATAGCCAACAACAATAACTTTATCATTGTTGCCAACAGAGTAGACAACTATAAAGACCTCACGATAGTTTAATGTACTTATGTTAGCCATAAATCTTTCAAGATTAGAAGTGTTCCACGTTTATCCACATTGAGTTATGAACAAAGTAAAACAATAAAATTATGACATGAACTTGTAATTGAATGCCTAAAACAACAAAGTTATGACGGGAACTTGTAATTGAATAATAATACGGATGATTAAAATGTAATTCGCATTGAGATGATTAAAATGTAAGCCACATATCCAAAACGGGATCAACTTACACACTCATGACGTGAATTAGAAATTACACAAAGCTTTAATCTTTTCAAAACTTTATTATGTGTTTCTAAATATAATACTAGCTGTCAAGACTACTCTTGTACCTCAACTCCAGACAAATTAAGATCTGATCTGTCCACATAAATAATTTGATATTGACAAGATCAATTGAAATCTACAATTAGGGGTTAATACTCCCCCTGCCAGAGTGACAGGACAACACAATACTCGTGCAAATTTATATTTTATTTGATTGTACCATTTAATATTATCCCCCTCAGATGAAGCCAGATGAAATTAGGCTGATAATTATTCCTTTTGTCTGCACCACCGTCATATATATTGTTCAGAGAACCACAATATTTCCTTGAACTTCTTTCCATAGCATTGACTTGTACATTTCTATCTTCACCTTTCTTTTGCCAAAGAAAGATGATGGCTGCACCTACTGTAACCCAGAAATCAATTTCTCACACACGTTCAAGTAGTTTGCCCTCCGCATCTCATCCTCTCACTTCCAGTGTTGAGGATAAATCGGCAGTTTAAGGACCACAGAAGTCGATTCAACACCTTCATCCTCATTATCTTCAGTATCCCACAAATTAAATGGTCTTAAAGACTTGTATGAACGCGTGAATGACATGATTCATATAACACTTCCCCACCAATCTATCTCCAACGAGCGGGATAACAACAAGTGCGCGGAGGATATTCTAGATGGATCTTTAAGGTTGTTGGATGTTTGTGGAACCACTAAGGATATATTCTCACAACTGAAGTTATCTTTGCAAGATCTTGAATCTACCCTCAGAAGAAGAAGAGGCAAAGAATCTGACCTGGCTAATGAAATTTCAAGATTCATGATCTCAAGAAAGAAGATGAACAAATTGGTTGTCAAATGTCTTAGAGCATCCACAATGGGGATGCTCCATGCCAAGTAAATTTGTATGTTTACAAATTTGAAAGTCTACACTGGTGGGAATCAATGGACAAATTCTCTACCTTGATTTGCAGTGGTTCTCCAAAGATACAAATTCGCTAGAGAATTTGTAAAGGATTCCTACGAACTTCTGAAGTTCGTAAGAATTCTAACGAAGAATAGAAGTCCGTAGGAAATATAAATAATTTTTTTATCATATTTTTTGGGTTCTTACGAACAACAGTAGTTCGTAAGAGTTCCTACGAACTTCTGTTGTTCGTAAGAAATATTAACTTTGTTTCCTACGAACAACAAAAGTTCGTTGGAATTATTTTGCAAAACCAAAGTCTTCCACCAGTGTAAGATTTGATACTGACGAAAGGAAAAATCTTCTTTTGGATTTGTAATATACCTTTCGCTGGAAACCCACCATTAGACATGCTCTTAGAAACATGAAGAGAATGGAAAAGCATCTATATACGAACTGCAGCAATGAGGCAATTACTAGCATTCTAAGTGAAGTGGAAATAGTTAGTTTCTCGGTGCTTGAGTCCCTCTTATCTTTCGTTCGTAAACCCAAGGAAAGCAGTTGGTCTTTTGTCTCTCAAATGATTCAACCAACACGTGTAGCGTGTGAAGGAGAAGACTGTGTCAATGAACTAGAGAAGATTGATGGTAATTTGCATGCCTTAAAGGGCCACATAGATTTCAAGCAAGTGCAGGATATGTTGAAGCCATTGGAATCATTCGAGTTGAGCATACAGGAAATTGAGGAGAAATTAGACTGTTTGCTTAGGTGCTTAATTAAAACCAGAGTATCCCTTCTGAATATTCTCAACCACTAGCTCGTCCTTGAACAATTACTGTACAGTGACTAATTATATCATTGCCTATGGCATCCCATATTTTTTTTTAGAGGATTTGCCTATGGGTTTTGATTTTCTATAAATTGAAGAAGATTCTTTATACATGAAATGCTTATGCTTATCATTATATCTACATCCCATTCAAATTCATTGATCTATATTAACTTTCCTATCTACTCATCTGCTTCTAATTTTGAGTTTCTATAAATGAATGAGAATTTTGTCTTGTTATTTGTGTATATTTTTATTTTTGTAGTATTTATCTTCCTTTCATCTGTACTGTTCTTATGATGTATTTATTACTTTTTATGGATCATAGCACAAAGACTTTCACGTGATAAACTAGATTCATTGCTTTGTTTTATATTTTCGCTATATAATTATAAATGATCGACGATTAACAAATGATGGACGAGAGATATTCTTAATTATCTTCAAGAAGATCAAGATTCCACTTGTTTTAAATTAAAATATTGCATCTTTGAGATATGTATGATCTGCATTATCAGCTTCATCTGAAATGTATATTCATTGTTGTCACTTATCTATCTCATATTCATAGTGGCAAACCCCTTGCGCAAGTATTTCAATTTGAGGACATTGCAAGGGTGGATAAGATTCCTCATATTCTCATCATCTGTCTCTCTACATACATACGTGTATACATATATATATATATATATATATATATATATAGAGACATTCTCTTAAACGGACGTCCTTAAAAAACGGATTAACGGACTTTTGTCCTTATTCGGTTGTGGTCCCCTCGTGGTCCATAAGACTTTTGTTATTTTCTTTAGATGGTCCCCCTCTTGTCTTATACTAAAACACTATTTTAAGACTATATAGTTAAAAGAATTGTAATTGAGACCCAAATTAGTATCAAGACCTTAAGAACTTTAGAAACTCATCAAATTCCGACCAAAACCCAAATTCTGGTATCAAAGCCATAAGACGTTCCTTTTAGACTAAAAGTATAAAGACTTTAATGCCCTTGGAATTTATCCTTCGCATTTACCAAGATATTTTTGGAACCAACCCAGACTACCAACCTATACCCATAACTGATTTAGACTCAGAAGGTTGTTTAACCACACATATAGACGGTTGTTCACACATTGAACACATCCCAGCCAAACATGCAGACAGTAGACAAGTTACTGCTAGTGTTATTAATAGCATAATAGACCAAAATAAGTGTATACTGCTTATATAAAGACAATTAATAAAAGACACTCAAACCTTAGAAACAAAGATCAAAAATATCTCTAAAAGATTATTAGACATAGATAATCAAATCCCGATAGACTTACACGTTTTACAAGAAATAAATATTAAGACTAATCATATAGAAGTCCTTAACAAAGACCTTTTAGAAATTAAAACTTTAATTAAAAATCAAGATAGTGAGTTAATTAAACTTACCAAAGAACAAGCTAAGCTTATCCCTAGACTAGATAGTTATCTTCCCAATGGAGATAGTTAGATCGAACTGGAATGAGGTACCAAGAGATCTCTCCATTCAGACTTTATTAGAATTTTACCAAAGAATTTTAGAAAAGATAAATGATGATAGATTTTATTACAAGATAAATGAAAATGAGATTGCCAACGCGACTATAGCAACTAGACTTATATTAGAAAGTTTGAATTTAATTTCTACATCCATAGCAGCTACCCAAGACTATAATAGTAGCTTTGTTAAAGACTTGCAATTAGATTTAAAGGCTAAGACAGAAGGGTAAACCACCTTCTATACAGACTTTGTTAAATTTCAACAAAATTTAACAAATTACCTTAATAATAGGGAAAGCCATAACCTATCCAGAATGGATAGTATTATTAATGAACTTAGACTAGACATGGCCCAAGTAGAAGAAAAATACGGAGAAATTATAAACGGAATTAAGGCCGTATATAATAAACCTTCCCAAGCAGAAATAGACTCTCCTTTTATTCTAACGCGGTTAGATAAAATTGAAAAGACTGTAGAAGCCATAGAAGTTAGAACTATGCAACAACAAGAAAAAGATAATGAAATAAAAGACTATATTACAAATGTTGCAAAGTCCCTAGTTAATTCTCTAGCTAGACATAGTGAAGAAACTTCTGAGAAGACTAGAAAAGAGAATAAGAATTTTAAAGAAGAAATCCTTAATCAGATAAAAAGACAAAAAGATTATTCAGACTTCTTAGAAAGAATTGAAAAAAGACTTGAACAAAAACAGGTAACCACCTGTAAGTTTAGAGAACCCCCTCCTATAGAATCTAGAGAAGGAAAGACCTTAGGTAGACGAGTCATAAATGATGGATTAGATAAGACTAGTAAGATAGTTAGCTCTATCCCAAATATTGGACAGAGTAACCATATGCTCCAAAGACTTAAGGACTCATCCTCTAATGTTAGAACATGGTGGAAGGAGAGAAATTTCACCAATCCTCTCCAATGGAAAGAATGGGGTGAAGTTGACTGGAAGATTGTTGAAGATTCTATTCATAATGGACAACTTCCAGCCGTTAGATACATAGACTTGTTTAAGGAAGGTGCCACTCCTAAGACTCCCAATTATAACATGACCTACCATTGTAGAAATCATGTGTTAGACAAATACTATAGTGAGCTCCAAGTATTTGACTCAGAATGGCTTAGATCTAGAGGAACTGATAGGAAGTTCCAATTCTTAACCTTTGGACTCTTTCAAGCAAGAATCCAAGGATTACATAGACCTCAAAATAATATTAACATATTGTGTTGTTTAGTAGACAAAAGATGGAAAGATTTTGAGAAAAGCCTTATTGGGATAGCCCAATTAGAAATGTCAGCCAATATAGGATACTTTAATGTCATTCCGTCATTTACAGTAACCGTAGACATAGCCAAATATTTTAAGTTAATCTAATATGCTAGTGGCTATGAAGACTATATTATCCCAGACGCTAATATAAATATATAATTCCAAAGCTATGTGAAGTTCTCCCAATTTCCTTATGAAGGAATGCAATCGGGAATTCCTAGCGGTAGACTTAATGAAGAAATCTGAGTTAGAACCAATGTTTCAGACTATAATCATACTTACAGTATTAGGAATACTGGACCTATGAAAGAAAAAGCTAAGACCCTCTAAAAATTGCCAGAATTTCAAGAAACTAAGACTATACAAAATAAACCTTTGTTTATTAATCAAGACAACGTCACTGGAAATGTTACCATCCAGTTTGGTCCTCCTAAGATTGTCAATAAGAGCATCCAGACCGAAGAAATTAGATTTAGGAATATGGGAGAAGCCATAATTAACGATCCTTCAGAAGGAGAATGTAGTAGTAAGACTAGTGCTAGTTTACCAAGACAAGCCCCGGTAATTAGACCTAAAAGATCATTAGAACAAAAGGACTTAATTAAAGAAAAAGCTAGAATCTAAAACTTTGGACATGAACCCTCAGAATTGGATATGAAGACATTTAAGGATAACCTTAAGAAAAGTCATTTTGTTAGATTTCAAGAAAGAGAAAGATTTAATATGATAGCCCAAGACCTCATATTAAAATTAAAAGAATCTAAGAATACTAAAGAACTTCTTAGAAACTTAAGACTAATAGAAGAAGGAGAACAAAGACTAATGCCAGCTACACAAGTAGAACCTAGTAAATAAGAGATAGGAAGTAGTAGTAGGCTAGAAGATGCTTCTAGACTTTTTAGTAAAGCAATAGGAATAAATATTCCTATATACTCAAGCACTGTAGTAAAGACTAAACCTGATTATATAAAAGACTTTCCAACTAGTGACAAGAGTTTTACTCCTGTTAAGACTATGGCAAGCCAAGCTATAAATCCTGTAGGTATATACCTTAACTTAGACAATGTTCAAGATAGGAAGAAAGCCTTAGATGAATGGCGAAATCAGATGAACATGTGTTTTGCATCTAATGAGCAATGGGATGCAAGTTCATGTAAACAGTACGCTGAGCAATCCATTAGAGGCATTGCAAAAGATTACTTAGATAGTTTAAGAAAGGCTACAGATGAAGACTCCTTAGCAAAGGTTGAGAAGATGAAAGAAAACTTAAAATAAAGATCAATTGAAGAATATATTCAATTGTTCACATCAGAATTCATTGGAGCTGGACATCTAGCTCAGATCAATGAACAAGACCTAGCAAAAACTAAGTTAGCCCTCATTAGCATTTGCAAACTAGATAAGATAAATGAATATAGAAATAATTATGAGCAGCTATATTACCAAATTAAAGAATTTGGAGAGACCTTAAAAGATGAATACTTTAGAAAGATACCTTCCATAGGACAAATCCTAATTAATGAATATAGGAAATGGCCAGGAGTAGCTGGGGTTAAGAACAACTCCCTTGGTGAAAGAATCAATTTCGTCAAAGACTATATCATATCTAAGAGACGTGATATAACTCAAGGAAAGTTGATAGAAGAGACTTTCAAGCAGATCCCTCCAATCAAAGACGAAAGAGACATCGCTCCAATCCAATGGGGATATGGAAGTGAATCTAAGAAATTCAAAAATAAATTAGAATGGAAACATAGGAAGTTTAAGACTAGACCTTTAGTATTTCCAAAGAAGTATAAATTTAGACAATCTATTACCTTTAGAGAAAAGAATCCTTAGATTAAGAAAAATAGATTTAATCAAAGAAGATATTTTAAGAATAATACTAGTAAGTATAAGAAGGTTCCTAATTATAGGAAAGAAAAAGATGTAGCTCAATCTAAGAATGCCAACAAAGAATGTTGGACTTGCGGCAAAGAATGACACTTTGCTAAAGACTTCCCAAATAAGAAAGATAAATAAAGTATTAAGATTATTAATACAATATTAGACTATGAAGATCAAGAAGAATTAGATATCCTATATGCTATAGAAATATCAGACATAAAAGATGATGACAATACTAGTATTTATAGTGCATACACAGATAGTGACTCAGAAGGCTATAATAATGATACTGGTGAGTACGAAGACTCTCAGGATACTTTAGACTTGTATATAATGCAAACTAATCAAGGCGATTTAGATAATGAATATATAGACTTTGAAGAAGCATGGTATAAGTGTATATTAAGCCCATTTCTAAAGAAAAGATGGACAGTTAGTAATCCTGAGTTACTAACCTATATACCTAGATGCTACTTTGATGAAAGACATTATTGCACATTTGAAATGAAATGTTGCAAAAAAGACTTTATATGCGTAGAATGCTTTGAGACTATACAAACAGAATTATTTATGGTTTTTATTGTTTGTCAATTACACTACCATGAAGACTATTGGAGAACTAGATTTAGAGCAATTTATATTAACCAGTATGACGCTCAAATAGACTTAGATATTAAAACATATTATCAAGACATAGATCAAAATATAGCCAAAAGATTGCAAGAAAATGAAGACTTCAAAGGAAAAGGAATTTCCTATGATTTAGAAGAATACTATTCTGATAGTAGTTCAGAAGACCAAATACCCTTAGATTTTATAGATAAACCTCAGAAAGGAATATCTATTTTAGAAAAGAACAATTTAGGAATTTCTACTAAACCACATGCTTGTTTTGTAGAATTATTTGTTCAACATAAAGACTATCCTAAAAGACTTTCTACTTTTATAGATACAGGATGCTCTCAGAGTATTTGCAAGGCTAATGCCTTCCCTGAAGACTATTTTTTAGAAAGTACTCAAGAAATCTATGGTAAGGTGGCTAATGGAGATCCATTTACCTTATATTTCAAAACTATTCCTATTTATTTTAAATTAGGAAATCAGACCAACAAAATCGTTAATCATTGGTTTTGGATAATGGATCCTCGTCCTAGTTTCACAGGAAACATTATTTTAGGACAAGACTTTATTAGTAAATATCATTCTTATACTCAGTATAACGATAAGATATTAATTAGTGATACAGAGGAATTTAATATTAAAGCCCCTCTAATAGATCACAAGACTGCCTTTGACCTTATGCAGGTCAAACCTAATTATAGACCCATAAAACATCAGAGTTCTTCAGCTGAGCATGGTGGACCTAGACCTATAACCCAACAAGAAGCTTTATAAATTCCTAAACCCTTACAAAAAGAGTGTAAGTGTATAGACTAAAAGTGTTATAAGCAAATAGCGCTTATACAACAAGACATCTTAGATCAAGCCCAGCATACCTTATTACAGGTTCAAGCTATATCCAAACAGAAGAAAATGGATATAGAAGTAGAGAAAGAAAAGATTAGGCAACTAGCAGAGCCTACTTTAGGAGAAAATCCCATCGCTAAGTGGGATAAAGACTAAAGCTATTGTGAAATCATCCCTATTATCCCAGACGCCACTATTATTGGTGGAACCTATAAGAAAGGATATCCACAAGAAGATAGGGAAGAATTTAAGAAATACATAGACGAAATGCTTAAGTTAGGAATTATTAGACAAAGCAAAAGTAAACATAATAGCCTTGCCTTTTATGTTCAAAATGAATCCAAACGTAAAAGAGGAAAAAGACGCATGGTTATAGACTATAGACAATTAAATAAGAATTGTGAATTTGATTCTTATAAGATACCAGACAAGAATAATTTGATTAATCTAATTGAAGATAGAATTATATTCAATAAGTTTAATTGCCAATTAGGCTTCTGGCAAATTAAGATGCATCCAGACAGTATTACTTGGACATCCTTTAGTATGCCCAAGGAAAATACGAATGGCTAGTAATGCCTTTTGAATACTTAAATGGTCCTCAAGTTTTCCAAAGAATAATGGATAATATATTTAGACCTTATTCAGAATTTTGTCTTGTTTACATAGATGATAATCTTGTAGCTAGTAAGATTGAGATAGAGCATGTAGACCATCTTAAAAAAATTATTTTAGAATTAGAAAGACACATGGTATTATTATTTCCAAAAGGAAAATGCAATTATTTCAGACTGAAATAGACTTTATGGGAATGCATATTAATAAAGAAAAATTATCCTTGGCAGAACACATAACCAAAAAGATTCTTGAGTTTCCAGACCAACTTAAAGATAGAAAACAATTACAATCATTTTTAGGGTTGCTTAATTGTGCTGCAGACTTTATTAAAGACCTTGCTTCAAAAAGACAAAGCTTAACGGCGAAATTAAAAGGAACAGACAAAACTAATCCGTTTTATTGGACTAAAGATGATTTTGAAGTAATAAGACAAATTAAAGATGCATTCAAGAATATTCCTTTACTTGAACTGCCTAATGCAGAAGACCAGTTTATAGTAGAAACAGATGCCTCTGATAAACAATGGTGTTGATGTAAAAAACTAGACTTGATCTAATTATTTAATCACAGATAAAAATGAATATATAAATATAAGACAAAAGATTTTTAAAGTGGTTCAGCCTTGTAAGAATGGCCTACGTCCACTGTATTTGTTATTCCTGATTGTTTGCAAATTCTCGATAATGGGTTTACCAAGAAATTTTGAGTCCCCTAGTAATGAGGAGGTTACAATGTATTTATAGCCTTGAGGCGTTACAAATGAAAGCACTATGTGCTATTATCTAGTAGACATATACATCTGTATGATAATAAATGGCATTTAATGCGCAATCATCTCTCTTGATTCTCTTGATTTGGGTGTGTTGTACACTAAGTAGCTCGGATCGCTTAAGCTGCTCGGACCGCCTAAGTAGCTCGGACTGCCTAAGTAGCTCGACACGCTTAGAGATGCTCGGGGCCCCTTGAGTTCCTAGTGGCTTCTTAGTTGCTTGGTGGTCTTGAGTTGCTCGTTTAGAGTATCGGTACATGCCATGTAAGCTGACACGTGTCTTCAAGTTATCGGTCCATGTCAGCAGACTAAATTTTGTATCAACAGAAGCCCCCAATGTTTCGTAGTTTGATGTTGAAGAAAAGTATGGAACATTCTGCTGCTTAGATTTTCGGTTTGTATGGTTTTTAGGAAGGTATTCGTTGCATACAAATCCTTTTTAAATGCACAGTATCTGTCCTTATAAATATTTTGAATTTCCATAACCGCTTCATTTTTTATGCCCTTTTCTTCTTTTTAGCCGTCGGATACGCAATCGTCCGTCTTGGTAAACATTGTTTTTCTCCTTTCCCGAGGTAAAGTATTTAAGCGCTACAGAAAATCCTATCGTCTTTTACTTTTTCAAATCTGTATTTTTGAACTTCCATCTCTTCTCTATCATGTGCATTCGTTTCTTCCATCGTTCATTGTCAACTGCTTCACTCCTTTCCTGTAAGATTTTCTTCCCTTTCTTTTATTTTGCTTTGATCATCATGGTTTATGTCGTTGAATCGCTTGATAAATTTCGTTCTGAGTTTTCGATTCCTTCATGGGTCATTTTGGAGGAACTTTCTGAACCTTCTGACTATTTTTCTTTGGCTGAAGGACATTGGTTCCCAAGTCTCTTTGTGGCCGAGTGTGGCTTTTCTTTTCCTCCCAATCCTTTATGTTTGGAGTTCTGTCAGTATTTTGACGTTGTTCCAATAAAAATAGCACCGAATACCTGGAGAATAGTTAATGGAGTGCATAGGTTAAACCAATATCATGGAACCCGTTTGGGAATTCTAGAAATTATGTTTTGTTATAGATGGGTTTTCAGCGATAGTACTTTTTATTTAAAAACTAGGTTTTTAAATAGGGCTTTAGTTGTCAATCTCCCAGATGCCAACAGGGATTACTTTGAGCATGCAGTTGTTATGAAAAATTGGCAACATGCTCCATCAAACGGAGATGATGTATATCAGGGTCCTAGGTGTCCCCCCTATGGCAATGGAATAGGTTGTTTTTATTTTTTGAAATCTTGTTTTCTGGGTGTTTGATAAAATGTATCACTGACATTTAATTTTTGATTATTTGCAGTAGACAGCAAGAGAAAATCTCCAAAGGAGACAGAGCTTAATTTGAAGCATCTAAAACTTATCTGGAGTTTACATCAATCCGTTGCTGATGAACATATTAGATCAGCTTCTTACTTGTTGCAGTACAAGAGCTATACTTCCTCCTTCACTGCTCGTCCAGTGGTGGTTGACATCGACCAAGTACCAGCTGCTGATACTAGTGTGGAAGGTTCTTCTTTAGAGTCAAACATTCCAATTAGTAGAATAATGAAGAGAAGAAGAGCTCCTGCCTTTTTTGATAAGTCGGACTCTGCTAATGTGGAGACAAAGAAAAATAAGTAGGATGTTCCAGTGGAAGGAACGAGAAACGTGGATGAACCCCCTCTAGTTACTGCTAAGAAAGTTGCTGAGAAGCCCCCAATGGCTCCGAGTAAGGTTGTGGTTATCTCTCCTCCTAGTGAAGATATTCCTGCTCCTCCAAAGAAATCAAAGAAAAGTTCACCTGATAGACCTGTTGGGCCTGTCTCTCAGGCTTTAAATGCTAAAAGTGGCATTCCCACTTTTGTTCCTCCGACCTCTGCCATGGGCTCTGTGAAGTCTTGGATTATCCCGAAAATCCAAGGTATTAAAGATATTCTTCCTCGAGATAAGGTCACTACATTGGCAGCTTAACATATTGCCTCAGTAAGTATTACTAGTCTAAGTTTTCATTTTTCATTGATATGTCCCTGTATTAACTCAAAATTATTTCTTTCTTCAGCTGGTAACCTGTTTCAACAGTATTCTGAAGAAGGATGAGGATATTAAATCTTCGAGCTCCTCGGGAGGTGTAGAGGAGGCTTTTGCATGTCTGACTCAGTCCTTAAAAGGTTCTCATCAGAAATATGAAGAAGATAAAGTGGCTTGGGAGAAGCAACTCAAGTCCATCGAGCAAGAGAGAGACCGAGCTGTGGAGTCCTCTAAGGGATTATAGACGAAGATGAAAGAGTTTGAGAAGAATAATAAAGAGCTTGAGGAGAAGCTCAAGAATGCTGGAGAGCTTGAGAATAAGCTAAAAACTGTTGAAGAGGAAGTTGGTAGACTTCATGAGGTTGATCGCCATAATGAGGAGGTGGAAGGGAAGTTAAAAGCTATCGACGAGCTCATTAGGGAAAGGACTTCCTCGGAGAAAGAAAAAAGGAAAAAGTCTGTCAAGGAATCCTTCAGTTTTGGCTGGGATAAAGGTTGGAATAAAGGCCTGGCTGCCATAACCTCGTAAATGGAGTATGACATCATCAAGTATTTAAGGGACGGATGGGTTGCTGCTCTGCAGGAGTTAAAGATTGCTGAGAACTCTAAACTGTTCCAGCGACATGTTCATGGTCCTCCTCTCTCTCCTGGAGAAGAAGAAGAGGACGAAGATGCCTCAGAGGAATCATCCATGATGATTGGAGATCAATTTCCTCCTGTCCCAGTTGTTCAAACCTTCTACGAGCAACTTCATCCACCACTACTTCAGCCGAGCAACTGCCGTTATCATCCGAGCAACCAGCCTCCTCATCCCAGCTTTCCGAGGAAGTCGCAAAACACAAGGAGAAGGTGTAAAGTTGCTCGGGCTTTAATTTTGTTATTTCTTTTGAATGTAATCCTAAACCTTGTACTTGTCTTTTTATGAATAAAAATTCAAGCTTTTTGTTGTTCATGTTGACTTTCTTCTTCCTGCTCTATCTTTATCATTATTGATCCTGTTTATGGCTTCTCTTTGCTATTTTATGGTCAGGATGGAACTATTATCAGCTCATGACACAGAACTGATGAAGAAATGTAATGATTACTTCACAGCTGGTCATGCAGACTTAAACGAGGCTCAAATTATTGACATCCTTAGTCCAGATACTTCTGAGCGAGAAGTCGAAGCTTATCAATATCTGAAGTGCTTGCTCGACTGTGCAGTTGCCAATAATGTGGCATATTACAAGATGATTGAAGATCTTCAGGGTATTATCGAGGAACTCCAACAATAATATAACGAAACTTCTGCCCTTTTGCATCAGGGGTATGAGAAAAAATATCAACAACAAAATGTTGACAAAGGATATGATAAGTTCATCGCTGTTTACGAGAAGAAAGAGAGCGTTTTGAAGCTTGAGGTCGAGGAGCATAGGCAGATCTCCAAGTTGCTGGAGTAAGAGAACATTGCCTTGCAAGAGGAAGTAAAACAACTCAAGTCTGCTGCTTCTTCCTCGGGAGACTTAGTTCCTGTCAACGACGAAGGTTTCTCCTTCTTGGAGGTCAAAAATGCCAACTTAAGGGATGAGTTGGAAACTTTAAAAAGAGTTGGACCTTCCACCTCTGCTCGGGGACGAGCAAGTTCTTCTCGGGGAAGAGCAAGAGCTGCTCGGGTTACTATTGAAGAGGCAAGAACTCAATCATCTTTGAAAAATCAAGCAGTTCAGTTGGTTTCGAAGAATAAAGCTCTGGCAGAGATGTCCAAGAAGATTCTGAACCTCAACGAGCAACTTTCCACACAAAGCTCAGCCTTGGAAAATAAAGAATTTTTTGTGAAGAATCTCCACAAGCAGCTGGAGAGGTTGACTTACCAATTCCACAAACAGCCCAGAGAGTTTTGGATGGCTGGATATAATGAAGCCCTCTACCATGTCGATGATCGAATCCAGCAATCGAATAATGAGGGTTATAAACAAGGATGGCTGAATGCACTGGGTGTACTAAAATTGGAGCAGGGCCATTATCTATGGGATTATTATAATCCTGGATTGCTCGAGTTGCCCGTGCCACCTTTTAAACTTGATATGAACTGGATTCCTGCTCGTGCAATCCCTCAGTGCTTAATCTCCAAATATCTCGGCGACTACAGTCTTCATTCCAATGTTGATGTATCTCGCCCAGAGCATTTGCTTGATTGGCCATCAGTGATGAATGTTCGAATGCTTCAAGATCTGAATTTCATAAATTTCCCTTATGCCTTAGACGATCCTCCTGCTGGAGTAGAACCTGTTTCAAAGGCAGAAGGGAAGAAACCAATAGATAAGATTTTTATGTAATAATTTCTACTTTCCACAGCATATTTAATCCTTCTCGATGAAAAGTTTTAGTAATGAAATACATTTCTCACATCATTTGTAATTCTACTTAGTATGAATGAAAATTTGTCTTTTGTCATTTTCTTCTAAATAATTTGTAGAATGTTTTTGCTTGTTGGTTGGTAAATATATATATGTTTATGACATACTTATCTCATTGTAGTGATTTATCAATCTTTAATTCTAAGTAATAAGGCAAGTTACATTCCATGGTACTGCTTAATTTAAACAATCGAAGTTGATTGAAATTGGCTTACCGACCAACTAGAGTTGGTTGAGATTTTTGTTTCCGACCAACCGGAGTTGGTGAACTTTTATTCCCCGACCAATCGTAGTTGGGGAATTTTATTTACCGACCAACCGTAGTAAGTGGATTTTATTTACCGACCAACCGTAGCTGGTGGATTTTATTTACCTACCAACCGTAGTTGGTGGACCGACCAACCGTAGTTGGGGGATTTTATTTTACCGACCAACCATAGTTGGTGGACCGACCAACCGTAGTTGGGGGATTTTATTTACCGACCAACCGTAGTTGGGGGATTTTATTTTTGCCGACCAGCCGTAGTTGGTGGACCGACCAATCATAGTTGGTGGATTTTTGTTTTTACCGACCAACCGTAGTTGGTGGACCGACCAACCGTAGTTGGTGGATTTTTGTTTACCGACCAACCGTAGTTGGTGGACCGACCAACCGTAGTTGGTGGATTTTTATTTTGAACTTGATGCGTAGTGTGTAGCACTAATACTTCGAAAGATTTCACCAAAAAGAGAGAACTGGGTAAAACTTTTAACACTTTATTCATACTGAAGAAGACTTCATTACCTAGAAACTCCCACTACTGATAATACTTGCGTAGATGTTCTGCATTCTATGCATTCTTAAATTCTTCTCCCTCTAAGGTTTCAATCCTGTAGGTTCTTGGACGAACAACTTCTGTTACTCTGTAGGTTCCATGCCAGTTAGCTTCCAGTTTATTGTGCTTTTGAATTACTTTCTTTAGCACGTAGTCTCCTTCCTTTAAATCACACCTTTTTACCCTCTTGTGGTAAAACAGAGTTGTTCGTTGTTGGTATGCAGCATTCCTGATTGCTGCTTCCTCTCTAACTTCTTCGAGCATATCTAGATCCAATCGCCTCATCAAGTCACTGATAGGATAATTGAAATTCAGCACCCTGTGTGTGGGTAGTCCTAACTCGGCAGGTATAACAGCTTCGCTTCCAAATGCCAGCATGTATGGAGATTCTCCTGTTGCTGCTCGCGGCGTAGTACGATAAGCCCACAGCACAGAATGTAGCTCGTTAATCCAATTTGCCTTTGCATCGTTCAGTCATTTTTTCAAACCATTCAGTAACGTTCTGTTCATCACCTTAGTTTGTCCATTGCTCTGGGGATGGCCTGGTGTAGAGTGGGTTTTCAATATGTTTGACTGGTGACAATATGCAGCAAACTCTTCGTTATCAAATTGGGTTCCATGATCAGTAATGAATGCATAGGGAAGACCATATCTGCAAATGATATTCTTCCAAATAAATTGATACACCTTATCATAAGTCATATTAATAAGAGGTTCATCTTCCACCCATTTAGTAAAATAATCCACAGCGACGACGAGGTACTTGAACCTTCCTCTTGTCATTGGGAGTGGCCCAACCAAGTCTATCCCCCACATGGAAAATGGCCAAGGGGATGTTATGGGTGTCAACAATGCCTGGGGAGTTCTTCGGATAGAAGAGTAGCGTTGACATTTGTCACATTTCTTAGCATAGGCTATACAATCAGCCCTCATCGTCGGCCAATAATATCCCTGTATCATTATTCTTTGCAAAAGCGTCCGACCTGCTACATGAGCTCTACAGGACACTTCATGGACCTCTTCAATCAAATCTTTCACCTCGTAGGGATGCACACATCTTTGCAGACATACTATAATTCCCCGTCTATATAAAATGCCATTAGTTAATACATAATGAGCAGCTTTAAACTTTAGTTTCTTAGCTGCGAGCTTATCAGTTGGTAAAACCCCCTCCTCAATATAGGCCCTGATAGGATCCATCCATGATGGTCCTGAATCAAGGGCAATGAAGTTCATCTCTAGATCTTTCTCAATGCTCCGACTAGCCAAGATTTCTATTGGGATTGTTCTTCGTAGCTCGGTGCGCGTGGCTGGGGCTAACCGAGCTAAGGCATCTGCTCTTGCATTCTACAATCTTGGTATTCTAATCAACTGTACTGCGTTAAAGCTCGATACCATCTCCATTGCTTTCGCATGATATTGGATCATTAATTCTCCTTTTGCTGCGTACACTCCCAATATTTGATTTACAATCAACTGTGAGTCACTGAATGCAACGACCTGCTCTGCTTTCATAGTTTTGGCTAGACTGAGACCCACGATCATAGCTTCATATTCAGCTTCATTATTAGAGGCCTTAAATTAAAAACGCAAAGCATACTCCACATCGATCTCATCGAGTCTATTCAAAAAAACTCCTGCTCCACTGTCCGTAGTGCAAGAAGAGCCTTCTATATATAAATTCCACACAGGTACCTCATTATCAAACTCTTGGTCAGACAGAGTTCCTCGGTGGAATATTTGATGCTTCCTCATATTCTCCTCTAGCAGTTCTTTTTTCTCGTCAACCAACTTCTCTTGCTCGTCGACCAACTTCTCTTGCTCGTCAACAGACTTAAGTTGGTCGGGGTTTAAATTTGATGATCTTGTAACATCTACAGGTTGGTCGGTATTCGACTCCCGCTCTTCGGAGGTATCCGGATAGGTGAACTCTGCAATAAAGTCTGCCACTGCTTGCCCTTTGAGTGACGAACTAGGCTCATAAATTATATCGTATTCTCCCAACTCTACAGCCCAATACATCAATCTTCCCGATTTCTCTGGTTTGTGCAGAGCTTGCCTTAACGGCATGTCTGTATACACAACTATAGTATGAGCTTGGAAGTATGGCCTCATCCTTCTGCTTGCCTTGATCAACGCCAGTGCTAGTTTTTCCAGCCTTGGATATCTGATTTCTGCTCCTCGGAAGGCCTTACTAGTGTAATAAATTGATCTTTGCACTTCATTTTCCACTCTTATCAACGTCAAGCTCATTGCGTTTTCTGAAAGGGCCAGATACAAGTATAGTTTCTCTCTCATCACTGGTCTGGACAACAATGGAGGTGTTCCCGGGTATTTTTTTAATTCTTGAAAGGCTTTCTCACATTCATCATTCCACTCGAAAGTCTTTCGGAGTGTTTTGAAGAATGGTAGACATCTGTCAGTTGCTCGTGATACAATCCTATTAAGTGTTGCAACTCGCTCTGTGAGACTCTGTACTTCCTTCTTCGTCGTCGAAGATCGCAGTTCCAATAGAGCTTTGATCTTGTCAGGATTCGCCTCAATCCCTCGTTGATTAACAATGTATCCGAGAAACATGCCTTCTCATACTCCAAATATGCATTTGGTGGGATTCATCTTCATTTGATATTTTTCTAGTTGATCAAAGGTCTGGCCTAAATCAACTAGATGATCAGCAGCTTTCTTGCTCTTTGTCAGCATATCGTCAACATAAACCTCCATGTTATGACTGATTTGCTCCGCAAACACCTTGTTCATCAGTCGCTGATATGTCGCACCTGCATTTTTAAGTCCAAAAGGCATAACATTATAACAATAAGTTCCCCTTGGGGTAATAAAATAGGTACTCTCCCTGTCCTCAGGCTCCATCTTAATCCGATTCTAGCCGGAATAAGCATCCATAAAACTCAGCAACTCGTCCCCCGAGGTAGCATCCACCAGTTGATCGATTCGGGGTAAAGGAAAATGATGCTTTGGGCATGCCTTGTTGAGATCGGTGAAGTCTAAACACATCCTCCATTTGTTATTTTTCTTCTTCACCATCACCACATTAGCTAGCCAATCAGGATATTTGACATCCTCAATAAAACAGGCTTTTTGGATCTTCTCGACTTCTTTGTGTATAACTTGGTTCTTTTCGGGGCTGAACACTCTTCTTCTTTATTTTACTGGCTTGATCTCCTTATTCACATTAAGCTCGTGACATATGAAATTTGGGTCTATCCCTGGCATGTCTTCGTGGCTCCATGAAAAAATTTGTTTTCTGCTTTTTAGAACCGCTATCAGCTCTTATTTTATTGACACATCTAGTGAAGCACCAATTTGAGTTATTCGTTCTGGATGCTCGCCGTCCAGAATGATATTTTTAGTAACCTCCATGACCTGACCCTTAACGAGCTGAGACTCATCTCTTGGGTCTAAAGTCTCAATCTCTGCATCTTCTATCTCATCAACCTGATAAGTAGTAGTCTTCTTTCTGGATTCTTCACGCTCTTCTTTCTCGGTAGATGAATAGTAGCATTCTCGAGATACTTTTTGGTCGCCCTTTACCACTCCTACTCCAAAGTTGGTTGGTAATTTTAAACATTGATGTACTGTAGATGGTACTGCCTCAAACTTTTTCAAACCTACCCTTCCTATGATGATATTGTAAGTTGATTGGACATTTTTATCCATCACGAAAAAGCTCACTCTTTCTGTTCGATAAGCATGCCATGTACCGATGAACATATCCAACTTGATCGTCCCAAGTGGAAAAACTTTCTCTCCAGTAAAACCGAGGAGGGGCCGATGATATGGCTCCAACTGGGATAGCTTTAGGTTCAAACTATCAAAACATGGGTAGAACATAATATCTGTCGAGCTGCCATTATCCACCAATACTCGCAAAATCACTACTTCCTTCATCCTCATTTTGATCACCAATGGGTCATCATGAGGATATACTTGATCGTCCCAAGTGGAAAAACTTTCTCGCCAGTAAAATTGAGGAGGGGCCGATGATATGGCTCCAACTGGGATAGCTTTAGGTTCAAACTATCAAAACATGGGTAGATCATAATATCTGTCGAACTGCCATTATCCACCAATACTCGCGAAATCACTACTTCCTTCATCCTCATTTTATTCACCAATGGGTCATCATGAGGATATAGCACACCTGCGAGGTCATTCTTAGAGAAATCGATGACCAGTTTATCTTTGCTCACCTTCCTCGGGCGATCATCTTCAGCTAGATTTATCCGTTGAATATATGAACAAGCTTGAGCCTCATTGAGGTAAGCTTTCCTCTCTGCAGTAAGGTCTCCACCTCCTGCATCTCCACCAGTAATAACATTGCAATCAAATGATCCAAAACGGATAGAAAATACCTCACGTTCTGGCTATTTTGGTCTTTTGGGGAGATCGGGGTCGTCTTGATCATCATCCAGGTCTTCTTCATGATTTCTCTTCTTATCTTCTTTTGTTCGACGAGGAGATCTAGACCTCTGCCTTGCTCGGTCATTGCTCTTTCCACCATTTCGGCGATCCACATACTTGTTCAATTTTCCCCGCCTGATGAGCTCTTCAATTTCATTCTGGAGAGCTATGCAGTTTTTGGTCGTATGATCATGATCCTTATGGAACTCGTAATATTTGGACTTGTCCGTCTTGTCAGGATCTGTCTTCATTTTTTTAGGCCATTTTAACTCCTCGTTGTTCTTGATCTCTTCCAGAATGTGGTTAATATCTACCTTCAAAGGAGTATAGTTTCCAAATTTCCTCAACTGTTCCAATGCTTGCTTTGCTTTTAACTACTTGTTACCACCATTATTATTCTGCTCTTTCTTCTCAGCCTTATGACCCTCAATCTTGGTCTCTTTGGGGTCCATATTATTCTTCGCAACTATAGCTTCCTCGGCGTTCATAATTTTGGATGCCTTTGCCATTAGCTCTGCCATGGTTGTGGGTGGATCTTTGGCTAGAGTGTAGTACAGTTTATTTGGCAACAATCCACTCATCAGGGTAGTAATTGTTGTCTTTTCTTCGTAATCAATAACTTCGAGCTTCTCGTTATTGAAACGAGTAATATAATCCCTGGTGCTCTCACCTGTTTTTTGTCTACCACTTAACAAGTGTGCTACTCGTTTAACTGGTTTTGCTTCGAAACAGAAGTTTCCAATAAAGAGCTCGGCCTAGTTGAAAGAAAGTTGCAATCTTTCCTCGAGGAACATTGTTGTACCGTATTTGAGCAGATCTAGTGAGAGTTCCTGAAAACGCCCTGCATCGCATTTCGTCTGGAACGGCATAGATATCAGCAGCTGCTTAGTATTGTTCTATATGGAGAACAGGGTCAGTTTTTCCATCATATTTTGGTCTCACTACTGGGTCTTTGAATTTTGACGGTGTGGGGAAGTCTAAAATTTCTTGTATGAATGGTGTTCCTCGGATAAAAGTCCTTTGTAAAGGATTCTTATCTTTAACCATTTCCCCTAACCTATCTTCCAACCTTTGAATAGATCCCTTCCATGCATCATTTCCCTCCTCGGGCCTATTGGTCCGAGCAACTGATCGTGTTGAATTTGCCTCTTGGGATCTTTCACGACGAGCAGCTGGTCTGGATTGGGCAGAACCTTCCTTTAAATCAGAGGATCATTGAGAGTTCCTCGACACCATCCTAGGGGGATTTCTATTCCTCCTAGGACCCACATGATCAAAGGGAGAGACTCTACTCAATCTTTCAAGAGCACTGGTCCTTTCTGGAGATAGAGTGATGTTTTGTTGAGTGTCTGTAGCTCGTACCGAGGAAGTCGTTCCAGGATGATAAGAAGGATCATTGGATCTCTCAGTACGATATGAATCGGTGCGTCTAGAATGAGATTCTTCCGGGAGTGATGTTCATCTAGTTCGCGAAGAAGGCAATCGGGTATTTCTCTGAATTCTTCGTTGTCCTGACTCGGTTGGCTCTCCACCCTGGATAGTTTGCATGAGTTGTCGCATGGTTTCTTGCATGGCGGTCTGGCCTTGAGCCAAATTAGCCATTATACCATCCAGATCTTGGACATTTGGGGGAGTAGATGAATTTGGAGGGATTCCAGCATTTCGATTGCTGGATTCAGGATGATCAGCCATTGGTGATGAATTGTTTTGGTGAAAAACGATAATTACAGTCGTTTCCCACAGACGGCACCAATCTGTTGATATAAAAAACTAGACTTGATCTAATTATTTAATCACAGATAAAAATGAATATATAAATATAAGACAAAAGATTTTTAAAGTGGTTCAGCCTTGTAAGAATGGCCTACGTCCACTGTATTTGTTATTGCTGATTGTTTGCAAAATTCTTGATAATGGGTTTACCAAGAAATTCCGAGTCCCCTGCTAATGAGGAGGTTACAATGTATTTATATCCTTGAGGTTGTATAAATGAAAGGACTATGCATTGTTATTTAGTAGACATATACATCTGTATGATAATAAATGGCATTTAATGTGCAGTCATCTCTCTTGATTCTCTTGATTTGGGTGTGTTGTACACTAAGTAGCTCGGATCGCTTAAGCTGCTCGGACTGCCTAAGTAGCTCGACACGCTTAGAGCTGCTCGGGGCCCCTTGAGTTCCTCTTGGCTTCTTAGTTTCTCGGTGGTCTCGAGTTGCTCGTCTGGAGTATCGGTACTTGCCATGTAAGCTGACATGTGTCTTTAAGTTATCGATCCATGTCAGCAGGCTAAATTTGGTATCAACAAATGGGGAGTAGTATACTTTACCATTGATCATCAGAAAAAAAAAAGAAGAAACTTTGTAGACATAGTTCTGGAACCTTTACAGACCCAGAAATAAGATACACTACCCATGAAAAAGAAGTTTTAGCTATAGTAAGGGCAATAGAAAAATATATGTTGTTTCTTAGACCTAAACATTGTACTGTTTATAATGACTCTTCTTATGCAGTAAAATTCAGAGGCTTAGACTTGTCCAAATCAAGCACTAATAGACTAATTGGATGGCAACAATTGCTTAATGGTTATGACTTCTCTGTTATATATATTAAGGGAAGTAAAAGTACCATTCCAGACATTATATCAAGAGAGACAATGTTTGCTAACACTAATATGATTTCATGTTTTATGTTACAAACATAAGACTTAGAAGACACGAGTTCCTCTGGAACGAATAGACTGAACAAGGAAGACGTTGTAGACTATCTTAGACGCGTAAGACCAAATGCTGGTGTAACGCAAAGACCGATTCATATTCAAGACTCTCAAGAAAGACCAATCCTAGAGAACTTTGATGATATCTTAGTTCCTCCTGAAAAATCTAGACAAGAGATTATTTCTCAAAATAGACTCATTGGGAAAATGTATTTCCCCCAATATAGACCTGATCAAAGATATCCAGACTTGATCAAATTTAGACGAGGATTTTCGAAAGATAAAAATACTCTCATAGACGCTATATGGTGGAACATCGAGAATAGACTTTGGATTGAGTTCAAACAAAATTTGGTAGCCATTTCTAGATTTATGAGAACTCAAAGACTTGCAGCTACCCAGATCAGTGGTACTGCTATACCTAGACCTCAGATTCAGACTTATGCTCAGACTCTTGGAGAATCCTCCAAAATTAGACCTACTGATTTCTATTATCAGAAAAAGACTTTTAAGACTAAGATTGTTATACCATTTACTCATAATAATCTCCCATTAACAAAAGACTTTAAAAAAGAATCTAATAACATTATTGATCATTTTAATATGTTATTATCAGAAATAAATTGAGATGCCTTAATGATTAAGGGTTTCTTCAAAGGCGTTCCAAAAATATATCTTTTTGGAAAATCAGAAATGGCTCATATAACTCTTGCAGACCACAGGTTCATTGGACTCATCCAGATAAAAGATATTGAAGACTCTATTGCTCTTGGAAAAATAGTCCATGAGTATGTTAAGAAGGTAGAAGACTTCCTTCCTCTATTTGCTAGAATCTACCAGATTGCTCCAAGTTCCTATAGAGGAATGAGAGTTGAAGGATTTAGACTTATTAGATTTTCCAGTTATATATTCGAAGACGTTGAGATTTTATCAGAAGACGAGACTAAAGAATTAATTATTGATAAGTCCAAGCTCCAGATTTCTCAAACCATCGAGACCATAGAAATCATGGAGTTATTGATAGGAGAATACAGGTGGTACACTGCCTACCACAACGAAGACCTAATAATCCATGCTGATGAGCCATTCAACGGAAGGCTCAATAAAGAATCCAAATAAATAGTAGAGATAGCTTTGTCAGCTAGCCTTAGAACTGTAGGCCTCATTGATGAATTTTTCAACAATGCCCTACCAAACCAAGACAAGAAAGAAGAAGACGCGGATGAGACAAAGACGGGCCCCTCGTTAGTATAAGAATTATTAAAAATAGAAAATGCCCTGCACTAGACCTATGCATTATTGGAAGAAGACAAGAAGACTCCATTATTTAGACTAATGATGCCCTTGCAGAATAAAGCAGCTCAGACCTGCCCCATACGGGCCTAGACATCCTCCTTTCTTAAAGATAAAGGAAGAAGGTGGAAGACATTAGGTGCAAAATAATTGCAAAACGCCAAGGTTGCTTTTAAAAAAAGCAGAAAGGAGAAGACTAGAAATATTCCAAGACTGTAGACTTTTTAATAATTATGCTTTCAACCGGATCGCTTTTGATAGCCGGTTTCCAGTCATTTGTAGTGCCCTTATGCTATAAAAGGGAGCGTCCATTTGAGTTTTAGGGTCATGAGAAAAAGGGAGTTAGAGAGTGATTAGTTGTTAGACTTATAGAGAGAGTATGCTTGTAGAGAGTAATATGTATATGAGTGAGTAAACCTCTCATAGTTAGGGGAGAGGGGAGAGTTTTATTTACTTATGCTATGCAATAAAAGTATTTCCTTTTCCAGAAATCTCTTATATTAAGTTGTCATTATTTTCCAAATTGTCTCCAACTTTCTGTTCATAGAGGACTATTGTGTGGAACCTCTGGAGTAGCACAAAAGGTGTTATACTGGTGAACCACCGTCAGGAGTCGATTAGCCGTGAGCCGTTAGCCAGGTGGGCGTTAGGCGTGAAGGTGTACAGATAGGAAACGGGTTTAGCGCTAAAGTAGTGGATTGAGGTGCGACACATAAAAAGGGAGTTGTAGGAGGCCGAGATCGGAAAAGAATAGTAACAAGGCTAAAGAGACGAAGGGAAGAAGATAAAGATATTGCAGACCAGAAGGAAGGTATAACTCGAACCAAACCCTTAACTATTTTACATATTATTATTTTAAAAGAATTTTGTATGAGCCTACAAATCACTAAAGACTTTTTAGAATTTGTTAATCAAACAAGTTTAGACTTAACTAGAGAAATCCATGATTGGACTTTCACAGACCCTAAAGACAAAGAACTTATAGAAACTGCTTTAACATATGCAGGTGGTACTTTTAAATATATACACCAGATCATTGAGTGGTTAGGAAGAGAAGTACCTAGAATAAAAATAATTAGAACAGGGATCCGTGATCTATTTAGACAAAAATTAAGAACTGAATATTTTGCAGAAGAATTATCAAGACCTGAAAAATATCAAGAATACACTAGGATACTTGAAGACAGTATAGACGTATTAAAATTTATTAGACGAAAAAGGTTAGCTGAAACAAAGGCTACTTTAATTAGAGCCGGAGGAATCCTCCCTCTTATTAAAAGCGTAGAGACAGCTGCTCCTAGAACATACTGTAGATTTTTGTCATCTTATGGTGATAATAATTTAGACGAATTTATAGACAACGATATAATTGATATTATTAATCAAATATATAAAGAAACTAGACTGATAAACCCACGATACCATATAAGGTATTTAAGACTAGAATATTTTCCATCAAAACCTCTTTCAATATCTAGACTCCCTGAAGAAATTACTTATATAGATAATCCTCGCTATTCAGAACTACAGTACGATAGTGACAGAAGAAGCTTGAGAAGTAGCAGTAGCCCTGAAACTTCGACACTTAGACTTACAGATTAATTAAGCATTAAAATAAGTTTAAAAGACCTTAGAAATCACTGGGGTAGAAAGTTATATTCCCAGAAACATTAGGAAAAGAGAAAAAGCATAAAAGACAAAGCGGTCCCCCCAGGTGGTCCAATAGATGATAGCGGTCCTAAAATCATGTGGACGATATTAAGCCCGTCATTTAATCCCGTTAAATTAGCCCGTCGGAGAGCCTGACTGTATATATATGGTGGCAAAGGTTCATAATTCAAACAATAGTCTTAATTCTCAATATTCTCAACCAGTACTATTTATGTCCTTGAATAATTATTAGTTAGTGGTTAATTTGATCATCTTCTCCGGTATTCCACATTTTTAAAGGGCTTGCCTGAGGATTTTGAGTTTTCATTTTTTGTTTATTTTTGTGAATAAAAGTACATGATATATGGAGTTTTAGATACATTGATTTTTTATCTCTTTGCCTTATTTTTTTAAAGAGCTTGCCTATGGATTTTGAGTTTTCCCTTTTTTTGAATAAAAGTACATTATAATGGAGTTTTTAATTCATTGATCTTATTATCTCTTTACTTTGTTGATGCTGCTTCTTATGATTTTGATATTGTCTTGTCACACATGTATACTTTATATGATTTGCTAATGACTATAAATTATGCGTAAATGCTTTAAACCTGAAAGTTCCTCATGTATTTTATAACTCTATCTTTATCACAGTGGCATAAAATTTCATGAGACTTAAATGTTGTTTGTTTTTACCTCTTAAGTCTGAACTGAATCTTTCAGACTTACGAGGTATCAAATAGTATTTGTTTTTTTAAATGATTAAGAGGTTAACCGCTATGTTTACCTCTGAATGATTAAGAGTTAAATGTACCTCTGAAGTCTGAATCTAAAGTCCAAATAAGTCTAAATACATTCATTCAGAACTCCATTCAGACATAAAAACTTACATATTTTTCAGATTCAGATTTCAGACTTCAAATTAAAACTTCAAGTTTCAAATTCAGACATTAGATTCATGAAAAAACAAACGCAACCTTAGATTGACTTATTTTAATGGCAATTCTTTTTACAAAGCATTTAAAACTATCTTGTTATAATATTTTTCTTTTATATTATAGTGATCAGGATTTTCTTCATTCGTACTAATTAATTAATAATAATAGATCAATATGTCCCATTATTTTCTATTTTAAGCCCCATTTCAATATATTAATTATTTGTTATAGGTTCTTTTGGATCCCTTTCCATGTACAAAAGGTTTTCAATTTGTTTTATGTTGAAATTCTAGGCTAAGAAAATAATTTTTCACTAAATAAATAAATAGTAATTAAAATCAAGTAATCAATTAAAATTACAGTAACAGTAAATAAAAGGAAGAAGAACATATAGTTCGTGATTGAAACAATCACTTGCAGAAATTCGACCGAGTTGAAAGTTGAACTATCTCGCCTTAAGACAGAATACGCGTCCGCTACGGTGCTGATGGAAAATTCAATGGATGTCTGCCTCCCAAGATGAAACGGTCAACGATTGTTACAAGAAGCACTTCAGTGCAACAGTCCCACGAACCAACAATGACGAATTTCTCTCAAGCAGGAAGAAGGGAACAAGGACATGAGTAGGAAATTCGGGTAGATTTTTCTGGTGTTAAAATGGACTGCATATGGTCCTTTACATAAGTGGTAAAGGGTTGCAACTGTTGGTTTTTCCTAGAAAATATATGACTATTTTAATAGTCATATCTGTTAACAAAACACGACAATGTTTTAATTATCTTAATTAAAACGACAACGTTTTAAATAGTTAATTAACGCGAAAATAATTAAATAATTAATTAATTGGTTTGGGGAAAACAAATTTTTCCGTTCAAAAAATAAATTTTGAAGCCCAAAGGTCAATTAAATTTTGTCCAAAAAATTTAATAGTTGCTCGAGGAAGACCCAATACCTGGACACGGGCACATGTCGGGCCGGAAGGTTGGACGGCGGCGGCGTCATGCGCGCGCTCGTGTGGGCTTTTGGCCCAAAGCCCAAACATGCATAATGTAGGTCATCTCCCCTTCAAAGAGTTGGGATACCCCAAAGGCATCCAAGCCTTAGTCCCATAACTTGGGTATATCAACTTCAAGCTTTTATACCACCTTTCCAATGTAGGACAAACTCACTTAACTATGTTACACCATCTAGCTTAAACTCAAATGGGTCACTTTAAGTCCAAATTTCTCATTCATTACTTCACTATTTTGAACAAATGAGTATACCAAATTAATCTCCTTGCTACAAGGAACACATTAGTTCTAAGACATATCATTTTTAACATATGTGTCCCATTTAAAATTGACTTCAAAGTTTGACCAAATAAGCTGTCATTTTTATTAAAATATCCAACAATCCCCCACATGAATGAAATTTGGAATAATCAAACGAATATAGATACAGATAGAGAGATTTTCTAGGAAAAATATTGCATTGATAACGATAGCTTGTGGCTTTGAATTTTTCCTAATGAGATACTATCGAGCTTACTAACCAATCAATGAACGTGATGTCTTGAATTAATCGACCATTTGTGTAAACTGAGACAACAGTATTCACAAAATGTCTTTCCAACCATTCTCATTGTTATGTCCATTTTGGCCTTGAACACCTTCTGGTTTCATGAGTGTGTTAGATAACTAGCCTTCGTCATTCTCATAGAAGCGGCCCCTTCTCACTCATATAGGTGATTTCTATAAAGAGTATCCTGCTAATACCCCACTTGACCTATACATTAAAGATATAAAAATCATTAAAAACATAGTTTATCCTTATACACGCAACAGTTTGTGCACTGACTCATTTTCGGAATGGGAGGAAGTAATTAAAGAATTACTTCTCAGTGCTAACTGAGTCATCATAATTAGGTTGTCCATTTGAACCTATTTTTTGGTATCTCCAGTCATTTAGGTTGGGTTTCCAATAAGATGACTCTTTATGAATTCACAGGCTTTAGGCCCATTCCACGTGATGAACTTGCAACTTGCTCTCCAGGTATACCTTTGGTCAGTGGATCCGCTATATTTTCCTTTGATTTTACATAGTCAAATAATTCCATTTAAGAGCAATTGTCTAATGGTTTGGTGTCGATGACGTATATGTCGTGACTTACTGTTATAATTATTATTTTAAGCCCTAGCAATTGTCGATTGACTGTCACAATGTATTGTGGTAGGTGGCACAGGCTTTGACCATATAAGAATATCCTCTAAGAAGTTTCTAAGCCATTCGACTTCCTTCCCATATTTGTCTAAAGCAATAAATTCATATTCCATAGTGGATATTGCAATACACGTTTGTTTTGAGGATTTCCAAGATACGGTTGCACCTCCAAGAGTAAAAACATATCCACTTGAGGATTTCGAATCATTTGAATCAGATATCCAATTTGCATTGCTATAGCCTTCAAGGATAGCTGGATATCGTTCATAGTGCAACCCATTCTTTAAAGAGTATCAAAGATATCGAAGAATTCTTATCAAGGCTTTCCAATGATCTCTTTCGGGATTACTCGTATATCGATTGAGCTTACTAATCGATTATGATATATCCTGTTGACGCGACTGAAAATGTGTCTCAGAAATGCGTTCACTCTAGGCTCAAGTGTAAGCCTGTCGCTCAAGTAATAATCCCAGTAAGTCGGGTATCGATCGTCAGGGAAAAAGGACAACGGAGTTGTGATGACAGGAAAAGACGGAGAGACCATAACTTTGACTCTAAAAAGAAAAGGATAAATAATTTGGTTTTGGAATTGACTACAGCTAAATGCGAGAACGAAATTATGAAGAAATGCAACTATACTAATCTACCGAAATTAAGAATGAATGATGATTTGAAACTTTTTATTTTAAATGATGAGAAAAATAGGACGGGAATACAATCCCCCAACCCTAGTGAATTGCGGATATAATTTTAATCTTAAATTTATCTGATTGATTTGACTCGGAATTTATTACTCCCAAGCATTATGTATACGAGGTTCAAGCTCGCGTCATACCTAATCTGAGGATGAGTAAATCAGTATCGCGATAGTGTCACTCGAATAGCACTCTAAATCATCACGAGTACCCAGAGGCAAACGAGATATAAAGATCTACAACTGTTGTGTACCTACACAATACGGTCATAGTCAATCACTAAATTCAGCGGATTAATTTTATACACACTCACTAACACATCAAGCTGGGTTCATGCATCCCGGCCTTAGAAAATCTGGCCTAACATGTTGAAAGTAAAGGAAACGATGATTACTGTGCAGGTGTTCATGATTACTCTAAGGAAAATGATAATTAGATGCAGAATGAAATTGTAAATACGAAATACTTACTAAAATTACCCAAGAAATAATTGCAATAATGAATGAAACTGGTAATCACAAAAATCACTGAATAAATCTTCAATCCTTGAATTAAAACTGAAATTATTAGCTAAACTAGGGTTTCTGGAAAAGGAGAGGAAAATCCTACTAATTCTTCGTCTCAATAACAATAATAAATCGGGTTTTTATACCCTACAACAATTTCGGAGTTCAGCTGCACTAGGAGTCTTTTTAGGAAGAGATAAAATTTTCAAATCTCGAAGCCCGGACCGGTCCGGGCCTTGGGCGGACCGGTCTGCCCCCAAGGCGGATCGATTCTTTTTATTTTGGGGCGGACCGGTCCGGGGTCGGACCGGTTCTTTTTATTTTTGCCTTCTTCGGTTTGCATGCAATTCGGGGGCTTCTGGAGTTTGGCAAAGCAGACCGGTCCGGGGTAGGGCCGGCCGGTCTGCCTATTTGACTTTTTGGCTCAACTTTGACTGCTCATAACTTTTGTTCCGGGAATCTGATTGAGGTGTCGTTTCTTCCTATGTGCTTGTGAATGTGATATCTTCAACTTCTCTTTAGATACCTCATCCGAATTCCGGGTGGAAATTACGCTTTTGCCCTTGAGACTTTTCCTTCTTTCTTTCTTGATTCTTCCGGTTTTCTTCTTTCGTTTCTTGACATTAAATACCTGTAAAATCACTACAAAATACCATAAACTCGGTGTACTCATTAGGATCAGTCAGTAGCAAGATTATGAGATAAATTCAACTCAATTACGTTGTTCGAGGTGCTAAAAGTAACTAAATCAAGGGATAAATTAGGAAGAATTTATGCCTAATCAAACCACCCTAACTTAGAACTTTGCGCGTCCCGAGCAATGTAAAAGAATCCTAGCAAGGCTCAACTCTTGAAAATCATTTTATTGGGATAAAATACCTTTTTCGCGGGCAAGCGATTGCATTTAGCGTATGCAACAAGTCGTTAAACCCCTAGATTACCCTAGTAGGACGAGTGTTGTCTCGTGAGGGTTTGCAGAGAATATACCCACAAAATTCGACTCAAAGAAAATTCAAAATATGCAAAAATTGTGCAATTCAAACTTTTCTAGAAAATAGTCATCATCAAGCCATATTTACAAGTCTCAAACCGTAGTGTGTGTGCGCGAAGCCGTATATATAACCGCCAATTTCCACCCATTCATCATTACGTTACTTATCCGAAAATTAATTTTGATTTCAAGTTTTCACGGAATGCTCTCGCAAACAAATCTCTCGGATTATGGCTATTTTCTAGGTATGCGTGATATAAAGAGTAAATGTAATGGAAGTAAAATCACGCATACTATTAGAAAGACGTAAATTTTATGGTGAAAGGACCTCATCAAAGGATTACGGTTTTAAAAATGGGAACATTGCCTCTATTTCGCACACTTAATCTCTTTTATTATCTTTTGGTGTCTTAGCTCTCCACGTGGTAATCAATTTTCGCAATTTGGACTCGGTTAGGAATTTTTTGGGTTTTTAGGTATAATGGGTAAAATGAAGGAGGTAGGGAAGGTTGGAATTGGAAAAGTCATTCGTGATGTCCATTTGTGATTTTTTCGGGCTATTGCTCATTTTTTTTTCTTTTTCTATTTTTTTCTGTTTTTCACTTCTTCTTTTTTCTTGCTATTTTTTTGTTGAGCATAACTATCTTTTTCTTGCCCCTTTATATGCACTTTTTGGACTAAATTCTGAATTTTTCCATTTTTCACAATTCCGGGCTATTTGGGTTTTTCGGGTTATCAAACGAAAGAGAAAAATTATTCGGCTCAATTTGGGTTGCAAAAAGGGTGATTTTTCATGACTTTTTATGGCCAATATTTTTGGGTGACAAACGATGGCCTTCTTCATTGTCCAAAATGCTAATTGCGTTACCATATGCGTTTCGAGATTAATTTAATTTTAGAGACTAATTTGGCACGTTTTTCAAAGCAATATTACACACATTTTTCAAAACCGATCAAAATGAAAGACTTGAGATCCTTGACAACTTTTTAGGCGCTGAAAAGAACTTTGAGTTAACAATTAACTCGGATTGATTTAAAAACTCGTAAAAAGTGATAGGCTCGAATCTCACCGGATTTGTTAATCTCCACACTTATTCGTTAAGTCGTCAATTTTCGCTCAATTTCCATCTTTGGTCAATTTCGGCTTTGTGTATATTGAATGTTTACAACTTGAGACTTTAAACCGACTTTTAATGATATTTTTGAAAAATTTGAATTCCAATTTTTATTTATTTTGATAAAAATATTTTTGGATTTTTCAAAATTTTATGATTTTTTTGGAAATTTCTGGGCATTTTTGAAAATTTGTGAAGTTTTAGAGATACGCACTTGTGACCCCCCCTAACTTAGACTTTTGCATTGTCGTCAAGCAAAAAGGACTAAAATCTAAATAAGGCAAAATAATAAGTGCGATAAATAAAACAAACAAATAGAGAAAATGCAGTTTTTATTACAACAGGACTGTGTTACACGTGCAGGAAAAACATACAACTGTGAACATGGAAAAAACAAATAAAAAGCCGCCAACACCATATAAAGCTTCACCGGGGTGGGGGATGGGAGGAACCGGGCGCATTGGGGTCATAGGGGTTATGGTAGTAGGAAGGCAGTGGCTCATTAGGATCCCCTATACGGCGATAGATGTCCGCTTGGAAGCGGAGAACGACGTCCATGTCGCGCTCGTAGTTGGTCTGAAAGGTGTTGAAGTTGGTCTCAAGCGCCGACATACGCGCGGATAGGTCCGTTCCCTCCCACTCGAAATATGGGTCGTCTTCCTCGTCGGTCGACTCTTCGTCCGGACTGATATCCCCCATCTCGACGTCCTCACCAGCGGCCCCTGCTTCTTCCTCGCTGTCGCTTGGAGCAGCCTCTTAGTCACTATCACCTCCCCGCCTAGCCCGGAGGAGAGCTAGCTGTTTGTCACTTTTGGTGCGGGTCCCTTGGCCAAAAGGACCGGGGATGCGCGTATGGTCGCTTGGCGCCTCTATGCCAGCATCCTGAAGGATGGAAGTGATCAATCGGGCATAGGGAAATGGGGCGGTGCCCTTCTCATCCAAGGACGCGTTAATGATATCCGCGTATAAGGTTAGGCCCAAATGGATGGAAGTTTGGGGGTCGAAGAGGTGATACGTCAAGGTGTTTTGCCGGGGTCTCATGGTGGAATCGTTGGTTGTTTGTAAAATGTTGGCGCACATAATCTGAAATGTGAGGCCCGCCTTCTCGTTGAGGCGTCCAACTGCGACGGTTTGCCCCATCCAAGCCACATTCGGCGCAATTCGGGCCATGATGGTATCCTTGTCGATCGGGGGGACGTTTCGGGGATATGTGAATTCTTGGACGTCCGGGACGTCAAACTCGGGCAACTTGGCCGTGAGACGGGCCAATGTAAAAGGAATGGGAGTCCCATCCACGTAAGCTTCGGCCTCGAATTGGCCCGTCCGGACTAGGGTGCCATAGAATGAGCGGACTTCGGTTGCCCAAACCGCTTCGTGAGGTTGGTTGAGGAATCGGCACCAGCCCCGAGCCATGAATTGGGGAGTGACGGAGTTAGGCAGGGCTTCCCATTGGACAGCTCGCTCCATATGGAGTTTGCATCCGAAACCGAAGTATTGAGTGCACCACCGCTCCTCTCGGCGGGAGCGAAATTCGCCGTGATCGGAGGGTTGAATTACAGTGAAGTCATTTCTGGTGGGGGCAACACGGGGAGCCATAGAAACAGTAGGGATTTATTGCTTCAAACACAAGAGATGAAGAATAGAGTATTTGGTTTGAAGGTGTGAGGAGAAGGGGAGGGTTTGGGGTGTATTTATAGTGGAAAGGGTGAGGGGAGGGGTTGGTTTTGGAGGGAAAAGGGGATGGATTTGGGAGGGAAAGGTTGGGGTTGGGAAGAGGGAAAACGGATTGGAGGGAATGAATGGGATTGGGGGGAAAGGGGGGTGAATCTTGGGAAAGGGAGAAGACAGATCTGCAGAGGGAGGACCGGTCCGGGGTAGGGGCCCACCGGTCCGGCCCTTTGACTTTTCAAACCCTCGACAGGCGGATCGGTTCTTTTAAAAATAAAAGGAACCTGTCCGGTGTCGGACCGATCCGCCTTAAAAAGGAACCGGCCCGAGGTCGGACAGGTCCGCCTTAAAAAGGAACCGGTCCGCCCTAGGGTTTTTGGGCTGGAATTCTTCTAATTCGTTTTCGAGCTCTCTTCTTCAAAAAAAATTCACTTACCCGATATACTCTCTATTCAATTGGACTAAAAACCCTCTCGATTTCACTGGTCAACACCCTTTGACTCAAAATTCCCGAAACACACGAATGCTTCTCCCGAACGAAACCTAGTCCTAGCAACTCTCAAAACACACACGACTCTCATACACATGACTCTCACCCCATACGCGTCGGGGGTGCGACGACCTCACTGCAGCAGCTCACTCGACCCCGTAAACGGGGTTCGACAACCAGACGGTGTCGACTTCTTCCGCACACGCCTCTAGATATGGCTTTAGGCATTGTCCATTCACTTTGAATGTATTTCCCCCTTTTAAATCTTCCAATTCAACATCTCCATGGGGGAAAACATTCTTCACAACGAATGGGCCAGACCATCGTGACCGAAACTTGCCCAGAAAGAGGTGAAGCCGAGAGTTGTAGAGGAGAACTTTTTGCCCGGGGAGAAACTCTTTTCGTCGAATGATGCTATCATGAGCGAGTTTCATCCTCTCTTTCAAAATTTTGGCATTCTCATACGCATAATTGCGTAGTTCTTCTAACTCATTCAATTGAAGATTGCGGGCTTCACCGGCCTTGTCCATGGCATAATTCAATTGCTTAATTGCCCAATACACTTTGTGTTCAAGCTCAACGGGAAGATGACAAGGTTTTCCATATACAAAGCAGAAAGGGGACATGCCGAGTTGATTCTTAAATGCGGTACGATAGGCCCATAGCAAATCGTTCAATCTAAGTGACCAATCTTTCCAGGTACGATTGACGGTCTTTTCGAGAATGTTCTTGATTTCTCGATTCGCTAGTTCGGCCTGCCCATTCGTTTGTGGGTGATAAGTCGTTCCAACCTTGTGAACGATGCCATACTTTCTCATGAGCTTCGCGAATGGCCTATTGCAAAAGTGTGTGCCATTATCACTAATTATCGCTTTTGGTGCACCGAAGCGGGACAGTATATGTTCCTGCAGGAACTTTATCACCACTTTGTTGTCATTAGTCTTGGTAGCTATAGCTTCCACCCATTTAGAAACGTAGTCTATCGCGACAAGGATGTATAGGAAACCAAAGGACGGGGGGAAAGGACCCATGAAGTCAATACCCCAACAGTCGAATATCTCAATGATGAGTATGGGGGTAAGAGGCATCATGTCTCGTCGAGTAATGGCTTCCATTCATTGGCACCTATTGCACGATTTGTATGCATCGTTCACATCCCAGAAGATTGTGGGCCATTAGAGGCCGCATTACAGAATTTTAGCGGCCGTCTTTTTCGTCGAAAAGTGGCCTCCACAAGCTTTCGAATGACAAAACTGGATGACTTTCGGGATCTCGTCATCCGGTACACATCTTCGGATGATTTGGTCGGTGCAATATTTAAAAAGGAATGGATCATCGTAAAAGAACATGCGCGACCAAGTAAGAAACCTCTTCTTATCTTGCGGTGTCCAGTCGGGAGGGACGGCTTCCGTGACAAGATAGTTTACTATATCTGCAAACCAGGGATACGAAGAGGTAGCAAAAATTTGCTCATCCGGAAAGTATTCGTCTATGGGTACGGGATCACTAGGTACGTCGGACGAAAGCGGTGATAAGTGATCGGTAACGACGTTTTCTACTCCTTTTTTATCTTTGATGGAGAGATTGAACTCTTGTAGGAGTAGGATCCACCTTATGAGGCGCGGCTTGGCATCTTTCTTTGCAAGTAAGTATTTCAAAGTCGCGTGGTCGGTGAAGCAAGTAATGGGAGAACCAATGAGATATGATCGAAATTTATCAAGGGCAAAGACTACCGCTAGCAACTCCTTTTTCGTGGTAGAGTAGTTGAGTTGAGGTCCGATAAGGGTCCGCCTAGCGTAGTAGATGACATGAGCTTGTTTATCTTTTCGTTGGCCCAAAACAGCCCCGATCGCGTAATCGCTTGCATCACACATAAGTTCGAATGGTAAGGACCAATCCGAAACTTGCATGATGGGAGCGGACACAAGCATGGTTTTTAATTTTCAAAAGATTTTTGGCATGCTTCCGTCCACTCAAATGGGGTGTCCTTCATAAGTAGGTTGCTTAAGGGTCTAGCGATGGCGCTAAAGTCCTTAATGAACCTTCGATAAAACTCCGCGTGGCCCAAGAATGAGCGCACGTCCTTAAGCGATTTTGGTGGGGGAAGATCAGCTATGACATCATCTTTTCCCTATCAACTTCTATTTCTTTGGATGAAACTATGTGACCAAGAACTATTCCCTCGGTGACCATGAAATGGAACTTCTCCCAATTCAGCACTAAGTTCTTTTCCACACATCGGGTAAGTACTTTTTCCATCTTTTCTAAACAATGATCAAAAGAGGTGCCAAAAATGCTGAAATCTTCCATGAACACTTCGAGTCCACTCTCGACCATATCGCTAAATAAGCTCAATATGCACCTCTGAAAGGTTGCGGGTGCATTACACAAGCCAAATGGCATACGTTTGTAGGCAAACGTACCAAAAGGGCAAGTGAAGGTTGTCTTCTCCTGATCAAGTACATCTACCTCAATTTGGTTATATCCCGAATAACCATCAAGGAAGCAATAGTAAGGGTGGCCCGCTACTCTCTCAAGCATTTGATCAGTAAATGGCAAGGGGAAATGGTCTTTCCTAGTTCCCGCATTGAGTTTCTGGTAGTCAATGCAAATGCGCCACCCGGTGGTGGTACGTTGGGGAACTAGCTCTCCCTTAGCACTTGCAATCACAGTCATACCCGACTTCTTCGAGACGACTTGAATATGGCTTACCCATTTGGTATCCGAGATTGGGTAGATAATTCCGGCATCCAATAATTTGATGGTCTCGGTTCTCACAACTTCTTTCATGTTAGGATTCAGTCTTCTTTGCATTTCTATAGAGGGTTTGACATCCTCTTCGAGATGGATCTTATGGGTGCAGATCAAAGGACTTATTCCCTTCAAATCAGCGATGCACCAACCAAAAGCACTTTGGTGCTTCCTCAGAATTTTCAATAATTTACCCTCCTTCCCTTCGTCTAGGCTAGAGGAGATAGCAACAGGAAATGTCTCATCCTCTCCTAGGTATGCATATTTAATATGGGAGGGGAGTTTCTTTAATTCGAGGGTTGGGAATTTTTCACTGGAGGGAACAATGTGTGTATCCCTCGGAGGTAATTCCTCGAATCTAGAAACCCAATTAACCTCTCTCACGTCCTCGTCCGACGTACTCTCATCGAGTAGCTCTCTCAACATCCCAACCTCCCTCTCGAAGTCGGTGTACGTCCCCTCACTCTCGTATCTCGCCGCTAAACATGACTCTAAAGCGTCGCCACAGTAATTCTCCTCAAAGTACTCCTCTACTATCTCGTCTATGAGACTCACCGCGTGAAGATCATCTTCCTCCCTTGTGTAAGATGTTGGTTTCCAAGGTCATGTTCCCAAGGTGAGTTGCATTTGCCCATTCCTAGTATTGATGATTGCGTTAGCCGTAGCTAGGAAAGGACGCCCAAGGATGATGGGAACATGGTTACTTGAGTTGAAGGACGGCTCCGTGTCCCAAATGACAAAGTCTACTGGAAAGTAGAAAGTGTCAACTTGGGCGATCACATCCTCGACTATGCCCCGTGGAATCTTCACTGTTCGATCCGCTAATTGGAGAGTGACCTTTGTGGGCTTGAGGTCGCCCAAGTCAAGTTGCCTATAGATGGAGTAATGGAGGATATTTACGCTTGCTCCCAAGTCAAGTAAGGTTTTTTCAATTTTATTATCTTCAATGATGCAGGATATGGTGGGTGCACCGGGATCTTTGAATTTAGGCGGGAGATCATTTAGTAGAATAGAGCTCGCGTTCTGGGATAGAAAGACATTCTTCTTTACCCTCATCTTCCTCTTTACCGTCAACAAATCCTTGATGACTTTGCCATAAGCTGGAATTTGCTTAATGGCATCCATAAAAGGTAAATTCAGCTTTACTTGCTTTAGCACTTCTAGCACGTCTTCACGTGGGTTTCCTTTATGGGAGGGAATCAACCTTTGAGGAAACGGTGCCGCAGAGGGTGGTTTCACTACCACCTCTGGCTCACTAGTGTCTTCCTTGTCACTCTCGTTCAAGGGGACATCTGCGGCCTCTTTCGTGCCGGGCGAAATCTCCTTGTCTTTCGTTGTGTCGTGTGGGGGAGGTGATAAATCAACGACCCTCCCACTACGAAGAGTGGCCACAGCTTGACATTGCTCCTGATGTTCAGTGGAGGTGGAGCTAACACTAGTTTGACTTTGGGGAGGTCGTTGGCCTTGGGCAGGAAACTTGCCCTTCTCTTGAACACTCAATGAGGATTGTATTTTTGACAGATTCGCATTTATGTCGCCAATCAGATGATCATATTTGGCATTGGTTGGGGTCTGGCTTACGATGAATTGATTCATGGTATCCTCGAGAGTTCTCCGTTGTGGCGGGATATAATTTCCTTGAGTTGGTGGTGCTTGCACATGTCCTTGCATGTGTGGAGCTTGTTGAAAGTGTTGTGGTGGAGGAGGGGCAACATGCGAAGGAGGGTTCATTGCGGCATGTTGTTGCCCATAGCTAAACCAATGATGGTTTTTCCATGAATGGTTGTAGGAATTCCCGTGCGGGGCACCGAAATTACCCTTAAATCCTCCTATACCACTAACTTGCTCCTGAAGCATTACTTTGTAGGCGGGTATCGTCGAACATTCCTCAGTTGAATGGACCGCCTCACAAATCCAGTTAGTCCTCTCCCACACATATCCCTCGTAGGTCTCGCATCTCTTTCTCAAGTACATCAATCCGACTGTCCGCTATAGAATTCTTTTTTACATGATATATGCCGGACGCTGACGGAGTGGTGGTCACTTGACGATTTTGATTTTGAGCATTCGGGTCGGAGGTATCCCAGGATTGGGTAGTCTCGGCGACATACCTCAAATGAAGCTTTGCATCTTGGGCGTCTAAGTCGACAAAGGGACCACTTCCCATGGTTTCAACAAGTTGTTTGGAATTGAGATTCAGCACATTATAGAGAAATGAGATGATTTGCGCTGCATCAAATCCGTGATGGGGGCATGAAGTAACTAACTCATTGAAACGCTCATGACATCGATGAAAGGGCTCATTTTCAGGTTGTCTGAACGCTTGAATTTGAGCCTTTATGGAAATTGTTCGATGTGGTGGGAAGAATTTCTTGAGAAATCTCGATTGTAACTCGTTCCAAGATGGAATCGAGCTCGGAGGTAAAGACCATAGCCAGGTCTTAGCTTTATCTTTGAGCGAGAAAGGGAAGAGTTTGAGGCGAATCACCTCTTGGGTGCAAGTTTGATCATTGAGCGTATTGCACACATCCTCAAATTCCCCAATATGGATGTATGGCTTTTCAGAATCCATACCGTGGTAATGTGGTAGCATCTGGATCATTCCATTTTTGAAACGGAATTGCCCGGCATTATACGGGAGTATAATGCATCCTGGAGTGACAGTGCGCTCGGAATATAGGAATTCTCTCAGCGGGCAGTATGGGGGCTCTTCCTCACCGGTGGGTGCATTACTGTGTTGCGACATCTCTCTCTCACTTAACGACTCGGTGCTCTCACTGGGTGTGCTCGAAGTGTTCTCGGAGGTATGCTCGGATGTGTGTCCTAAGAAGGAATACGGAGTGTAATTGGAGATTGAGTGTGACGGTGTGGGAGGCGGGATCCAGAACTGTGGGGCGTTTGAAGTGTGGGGACTATCTGGGTTATACTCAACTATTGGATTTTTGTGAATGTTGGTTGGAGTATTATGGGGAGTGGGAGTGGAATTTTGCATTAAAAGCTTATGAGAGATGGTGGTGAATCTTTTTGTGTTTTTAATTTTTTTTTTTATATGTTTTTGGATTTTTGGAGATTTTTGGTCAAAGCTTTGGATTGACTCGATCTAATCCTAAGTCTACCTAGTTCCCCGGCAACGGTGCCAAAAACTTGACGCGACTGAAAATGTGTCTCAGAAATGCGTCCACTCTAGGCTCAAGTGTAAGCCTGTCGCTCAAGTAATAATCCCAGTAAGTCGGGTATCGATCCTCAGGAAAAAAGGACAACGGAGTTGTGATGACGGAAAAAGACGGAGAGACCCTAACTTTGACTCTAAAAAGAAAAGAAAAAATGATTTGGTTTTGGGATTGACTACAGCTAAATGCGAGAACGAAATTATGAAGAAATGCAACTATACTAATCTACCGAAATTAAGAATGAATGATGATTTGAAACTTTTTATTTTAAATGATGAGAAAAATAGGATGGGAATACAATCCTCCAACCCTAGTGAATTGCGGATATAATATTAATCTTAAATTTATCTGATTGATTTGACTCGGAATTTAGTACTCCCAAGCATTATGTATACGAGGTTCAAGCCCGCGTCATACCTAATCTGAGGATGAGTAAATCAGTATCGCGATAGTGTCACTAGAATTGCACTCTAAATCATCACGAGTACCCAGAGGCAAACGAGATATAAAGATCTACAACTGTTGTGTACCTACGCAATACGGTCATAGTCAGTCACTAAATTCAGCGGATTAATTTTATACACACGAACTAACACATCAGGCTGGGTTCATGCATCCCGGCCTTGGAAAATCTAGCCTAACATGTTGAAAGTAAAGGAAACGATGATTACTGTGCAGGTGTTCATGATTACTCTAAGGAAAATGATAATTAGATGTAGAATGAAATTGGAAATAAGAAATACTTACTAAAATTACCCAAGCAATAATTGCAACAATGAATGAAATTGGTACTCACAAAAATCACTGAATAAATCTTCAATCCTTGAATTAAAACTGAATTATTAGCTAAACTAGGGTTTCTGGAAAAGGAGAGGAAAATCCTACTAATTCTCCGTCTCAATAACAATAATAAATCGGGTTTTTATACCCTACAACAATTTCAGAGTTCAGCTGCACTAGGAGTCTTTTTAGGAAGAAATATAGTTTTCAAATCTCGAAGCCCGGACCGGTCTGCCCCCAAGGCGGATTGGTTCTTCTTATTTTGGGGCGGACCGGTCCGGGGTCGGACCGATTCTTTTTATTTTTGCCTTCTTCAGTTTGCATGCGATCCGGGGGCTTCTGGAGTTTGGCAAAGCGGACCGGTCCGGGGTAAGGCGGATCGGTCTGCCTATTTGACTTTTTGGCTCAACTTTGACTGCTCATAACTTTTGTTCCGGGACTCCGATTGAGGTGTCGTTTCTTCCTATGTGCTTGTGAATGTGATATCTTCAACTTCTCTTTAGATACCTCATCCGAATTCCGGGTGGAAATTACGCTTTTGCCCTTGAGACTTTTCCTTCTTTCTTTCTTGATTCTTCCGATTTCCTTCTTTCATTTCTTGACATTAAATACATGTAAAATCACTGCAAAATACCAGAAACTCGGTGTACTCATTAGGATCAGTCAGTAGCAAGATTATGAGATAAATTCAACTCAATTACGTTGTTCGAGGTGCTAAAAGTAACTAAATCAATGGGATAAATTTGGAAGAATTTATGCCTAATCACCGTTCGATTACAATTTGATAAATACATCAAACTTTCAATAATACGAGAATACTCTAATTGTAAAGAGGTGATGATTTGGATCTATTGGTATTTTCACTGGACTTTGATCATATTTATTATACTTTTGAAGTATCTTTTCCACGTAATGTGATTGCGATAAGCTAATTCCTTGAGGGGTTCTAGTAGTTTTAAATCCTATAATTACATCGGCTAGTCCCAAGTCCTTCATTTCAAATCTACTAGTCAATATTTGTTTAGTAGAATTGATAACATTATTATTATTACCAATTATTAGCATATCGTCTACATATAGACATACAATCACATGTCCCGCTTGAGTGCTTTTTACATAGACACATTTGTCACACTCATTTATTTTAAAACCATTTGTCTTCGTGACATGTTCAAATTTTTCGTGCCATTGTTTAGGTGCTTGTTTTAACCCATATAATGACTTCACAAGTTTACATACTTTCCCTTCATATCCGGAAGACTTAAAACCTTCCAGTTGTTCCATATATATTTCTTCATCTAATTCACCATTTAAAAATGTTGTTTTAACATCCATTTGGTGTATTTTCAATTTATATATTCCTGCAATTGCAGTTAACATTCTAACGGATGTAATCCTTGTAACAGGTGAATAAGTATCGAAATAATCTATCCCCTCCTTTTGCTTGTATCCCTTAGTTACAAGTCTACCCCTATATTTATCAATGGTTCCATCATCTTTCATTTTCCGTTTGAATATCCATTTACATCCTAACGGTTTTGTCCTCGGTGGTTGGTCCACCAGTTCCCAGGTATGATTTTGTATAATTGATTCAATTTCACTATTGATAGCTTCTTTCAAATATGAGGCTTCCGGAGTGGATAGAGCTTCCTTTACCGTTTGAGGTTCACTTTCTAACATATATGTTATAAATTTCGGATCGAAAGATTTTGAAATCTTAGCTCTTTTGCTACGTTTAGGTTCTTCCTCAATAATATTTCGAGGTTCACCATTTGTAACTTCAAGCATTCTTTTGTTAAAACTTATTTCTTGTGTATGTTTATAAGGAAAGATACTTTCAAAGAAGGATCCATTCCTAGATTCTATAATTGTATTTTCATGAATTTCAGACTTATTCACAAGGAATCGATATGCACTACTATTCTGTGCATAACCAATGAATATGCAATCAATAGTCTTTGGATCAATTTTCACCTTTTTAGGTTCAGGAGCAAGTAGTTTTGCTAGACACCCCCACACTTTTAAGCATTTGTAGGAAGGCTTGCGTCATTTTCACAATTCATAGGGTGTCTTATTTGTTTTCTTATGAATCAACTTGTTGAGAATGTAATTAGATGAAAGCAATGCCCCCCCCCCCCCCCCACACACATGTTTTGGGGTAATCCCAAACTTATTAACATTGCATTCATAATTTCTTTTAAAGTTCATTTTTTCCATTCCACAATCCCATTTGATTGGCGAGAGTAAGGAGCGGTAGTTTGGTGACTAATACCATTCTATAAACATATTTCCTTAAAAGAAGACTCATATTCACCACCTTTATCGCTTCTTAATTCTTTACTCTTTTTACCAAGTTGATTCTCAACTTCTATCTTGTATTGTTTAAAATCTTCAATTGCTTCATCTTTGCTTCTTAATAAGTAGACATAACAATATGTAGTGCAATCATCCACAAAGTTAATAAATTACTTTTTCCCACCTCTAGTTTGAACAAATTTTAAATCACATATATCGTTGTGAATTAAATCTAAAGGTTCACTACTCCTTTCAATTGAATGAAAAGGTGTTTTACTTAATTTAGCTTCTACACATGTATCACATTTGTGACTTGTATCAATGCTAAATTTAGAAATTAATTCTAATTGAATTAATTTACTTAAAGTATTATAATTAACATGTCCTAGTCTACCATGCAACATATCCATAGACTCAAGCATATAAGCAAAAGATATCATATTATTATCATTGTTACTTTAGGTACAACAGTTATGACGTTAAATTTGAACATCCCATCACACGTATATCCTTTCCCTACATACATTCCATCTTTACTTAGTACAAATTTATCTCCAACAAAGACTAGCTTAAATCATTTCTTGCTCAGCACAGAACCGGAGACAAGGTTCTTCCTAATGTCAGGCACATGCAATACATCATTTAGAGTGAGATGGTTTCCCGAAGTCATATTCAACACGACTTGGCCTTGACCTTCAACCTTTAAGGTGGAGGAGTTTACCATGAATAATTGTTCTCCATTTGCAATTGGTTGGTAGATTGTGAATATACTCTTATCGGAACACATATGGCGTGTAGCGCTGGTATCAACCCACCACCCTTTGCTATTACCCACCTAATTTACTTCAGATACAATTGCGGAGAGAGAAACGTTGGAAACAACGTCGAACAATGCATCAACTTCTGTCATGTTGGCTTGTGGTGCTTTCTTCTTGAAGTTCTCTTGCTTTTTCGTCTTGTGACAATCCTTGGCCCTATGACATTCTTTGTTGCAATTAAAACATTTTCCTTTGAACTTCTTAACACCACCTTGTTGACTTGTGCCTTCATTTTTGTGCTTCCCCTTTTTGTTAAATTTGTGTCCATCCTCAACAATATTTACTTTTGCAAACATATCATGGTTACCGTTTTTCTCTTCAAATTTACGATTATCTTCTTCTATACTTGTCCGAATAATTAAATCTTCAAGTCCTATTTCTTTTCGTTTATGCTTCAAATAATTTTTGAAATCTTTCCAAGAAGGAGATAATTTTTCAATTACTGTAGCAACTTGAAATGTGTAAGAGGGTACTTTAGATTATAGATGGAGGCCTAACTCCTACTTGAGTATGGTAATGATAAGATAATTGGCCAAAGCTTTGGATTAATGATAGGACATACAAACAAAAACCCAATGAAGACTCAGTTTAAACTCACAAATCTCTCGAGTATAACTTAGAAGATAATAAAAAACTTTAGAAGTAACTTAGCTAGAGGGAGAGAGAAGTAAGCACCCTAGATACACCTTGGTAGGCAGGTAGAAACACACCAAACATCCTCAAGAATCACTGTCAAATATTAAAAGCTTCTGAATAAATAACAATGGTGAGTGAGTAAACCCTCTAATTTGCAATAACTCTCTCTGAGGTGTCTTCTCTCTAGAAATAACTCCCTGAACTCTCAAAAGATCATCCGAACTCTCTAAAAAGGCTCTTCTCCTCGAAGGTGGTTGGGGTCCTTAAATAGCCCCCCCACGCCACCCCCGAGGCAACTCAGTCATTAAAGACTATAAAAGACATCCCTCATACTTTATTTCACAGTATTAAATACCTGATGCACTAGTTATCTCCACGTCATTACATTAAATGCCAAGACACGCCTTTTGCCCAACCACTATGTGTTAGGGGGCTATTGTCGCAGAGGTGGCTCACCAACTACCTGACAGCCCCAAATACCACGATGGTTTACTCAAGTGCAGGTCTCACATTGTTTAGCTGGCTAGTGACATCACCTACAGTAGATGTGACATTAAGTAGAGGGTTGTTTGGTTCACAACTCGACGCCCAATGGAACTCCAAGCTACTTCACCCGTGGTTCCACGGGTAGGGTCCTTCGGTGTTTTTACCAGGTGTATCTAAGATTGTCAGGACAAGCCCCAATGGTGCCTCACTTCTCAATCCTCCAAACCAAGTCCCTCTAAAGTTCCCACGACGAGGTCATTCGATAGAGCATGAAAGCTCTCCCAGGCCCTGCCAAGCCTGGTCTCTCACGAGTACCGTTTGACCTCACACTAAAACTCGTTATCATTCTCGTTACAACATTACAACCGCTATAGCTTACGGTCAACATAAACAGAAATACAATATGACTAATACAATAAGCTAAAGTATGAGTTGACATGCCAAGCTGTCTCGCTGAGTTGCCACGCTTGAGCTGCCTCGGTTGCTTAATCTCAAACACTATTGCCAATTAGGGAATTATCCCTAATCTCAGGATTACCTTCAAGCCCCTTCTACATTTGCCCCTTCGTGGAGAGATTTTTTGGAACAAAAAATGTCTGCACGACACTTCTCAATCCAATGAACCCTCTTTGCTTGAAAAATTCTGGCCTCCTCTATTCGTTCGAACCGCAGCGCTATAATCTCCTGGAAAAAGTAAAATTCTCCCCGATGTACCTGAGCCGAAGCGCCATAAATTATTGGGGCTTGGGAGAAGGGACATCGCCACTTTTTCCTCATGTTGAGCTTCAACCGTTCTAGCTTTGTTATTTGAAACTCTCCCGAAAGGCCTATTAACCTTCTCAAATACTCGTTTGGACTCTTGGTAAGTGAAATTCTCCCTTGTAATGCTTCGCTATGTTCGAAAAAGTAGAAATTCTCCCCGGTGTAACTGAGTCACAAATTAAACAACGTTTGGACTTGTGGGGAGGGGACATCGTAGTTTTTTTGAATCGTTGGGACATCTTTTTCGTTGGGAGTTATTGGATATGTCTGACACCATTTTGGCGCCAAAACATAAACTTGGTTAGGAAGGCAACCCTTTCTATTCCGTAGACGTCACTTCGTATTTGATGTAGCGCTGTCTTTTCCACTGTCAAAACACTTCCCGAAGTGCCACGTGTGCCTTTGAAATGATTATAGGCGGTTTGGCACGTACGGGGGGTGAGAAACTCAAATGACAAGTAAAAGGGTTTACAAGTTTCAAACGTCTCTCTATTTCAAACCTTTCTATTCTTCTTCAAGATTTCATATTTCCTCAGAGAGAGATCTTTGTGCGAGCTCTGTGCGACCTCCATTGTTGCCCCCTTCTTTGCTCAGTCTCCTCCTCCTCTCATCTTTTGCACCACCATCAGCAGTTGTGCGTCTCCCCATTCATTTCCAACTCTTCTTTTTACCAAACCTTTTCGTACTTCTGTTGCCTGTGATGGCCTCTTCAAGCAACCCTGCCACTCCTGCCACCGGTGCTCCGTCTGTCACCCCCATTGTCGACGCCCCTTCTATCGCTTCATTGACTGTTGCTCGTCAAGAACAGTTGCGTTTCTACCACCGCTCCCCCATTGTTGCCGAAGGTGATGACTTTGTTGGGTTTTGCAAGATTTGTATTTTTAACGCCAAGTATGATGCCATGACGCTTGGTGATGAAGATGAGGGCTCTGACAATTGGGGCTTTCAACTCCCGAGGGGACTCTTAGATTTCGTCTTTAGCGCGGGGACTTCCCATGGTCCCACATTGATTTTGAATGTCCTGGGGGATCTCTTGCTCACTTTGCTGCTTGGAACTCCCATATGCAGAGTTCCCACGCTGATACCCTCACTAGAATTGGGCTACATCGAGCCAAGTGGCCAAATGTAAGAGGGTACTTTATATTATAGATGGAGGAGTAGCTCCTATTTGAGTATGGGAATGATAAGATAATTGGCCAAAGCTTTGGATTAATGATAGGACATACAAAAATAAACCCAATGAAGATAAGACTCAGTTTAAACTCACAAATCTCTCGAGTATAACTCAGAAGATAATAAAAAACTTTAGAAATAACTTAGTTATAGGGAGAGAGAAGTAAGCACCATAGATACACCTTGGTAGGCAGGTAGAAACACACCAAATACCCTCAAGAATCTCTGTCAAATATTAAAAGCTTCATAATAAATAACAATAGTGAGTGAGTAAACCCTCTGGTTTGCAATAACTCTCTCTGAGGTGTCTTATCTCTAGCAATAACTCCCTGAACTCTCAAAAGATCATCCGAACTCTCTAAAAATAATCTTCTCCTCAAAGGTGGTTGGGGTCCTTAAATAGTCCCCCCACACCACCCCCGAGGCAACTCAGTCATTAAAGACTATGAAATACATCTCTCATACTTTATGTCATAAAATCAAATGCCTGATGCACTAGTTGTCTCCACGTCATAACATTAAATGACAAGACACGCCTTTTGCCCAACCACTGTGTGTCAGGGGGCTGTTGTCGCAGAGGTGGCTCACCAACTGCCTGACATCCCCAAATACCACGGTGGTTTACTCAAGTGCAAGTTTGACATTATTTAGCTGTCTAGTGACATCACTTACAGTAGATGTGACATTAAGTAGAGGGTTGTTTAGTTCACAACTCGACGCCCGATGGAACTCCAAGCTGCTTCGCCCTGTTCCATGGGCAGGGTCCTTCGGTGTTTTTACCAGGTATATATAAGATGGTCAGGACAAGCCCCAACGGTGCCTCACTTCTCAATCCTCCAAACCAAGTCCCTCTAAAGTTCCCACGGTGAGGTCATTCTATAGAGCATGAAAGCTCTCCCAGGCCCTGCCAAGCCTCGTCTCTCGCGAGTACCATTTGACCTCACACTAAAACTCGTTATCATTATCGTTACAACATTACAACCGTTATAGCTTACGGTCAACATAAATAGAAATACAATATGACTAATACAACAACCTAAAGTATGAGTTTCCATGCCAAGATGTCTCGCTGAGCTGCCACGCTTGAGCTGCCTCGGTTGCTTAATCTTAAATACTATTGCCAATTGGGAAATTATCCCTAATCTCAGGATTACCTTCAGGCCCCTTCTACAAAATGTTTCACTTATTACCATATAGTCAGCAAGTATTTCATGAAAAATTAATTGAAGCTATTGAACTTGGCTCATGATAGCCTTTGAATCAACCATTTTATACTCAAGAAATCTACTGACCACGAATTTTTTCATGCTGTCATCCTCAATTTTATATTTTTTTTATCCAAAGACTCCCATAACAGTTTAGCGGTTTTGATTGGAATATATACATTATAAAGTATATTGTCCAATCCATTAGGGATTTAGTTTTGGCAAATAAAATCTGAATGTTTCCAAGCTTCTACACCTAGAAAAGTTGTCTTATCCGTTTCATTTTCATTAACCACGGGAGCATCTTCATTAATAAACCTCGCAAGATTAATGGTAGTTAAATAGAACAACATATTTTGTTGCCAACGTTTGAAATCAGTACCATTAAAATTTTCAGGTTAAATGAGTAGGAACACTAGTAGGAACACTAACCGGCACATCGGTTTGAGGAACAGATATCATATTTTCAGAGGATTCAGTAGCCATTATTATGTTATAAAATAACATAGAACCAATTTATGAAATGTAGAGAATTTATCTAATTTCAGAAATTAATTGTAGACGAAAATATATAACAAAGTCACGTTTTTATATGTATTTAAAACAGTTAAACTTCACCAATATAATTTCAATTAAGAAAAACTGTTTATTTAGCGAGTGAAAACAACATAAAAATATATATATAAATATTTTGTCTTAAGATTGTTGAAATTCTGAGCTAAGAAAATATTTTTTCACTAAATAAATAAATAGTAATTAAAATTAAGTAATCAATTAAAATTACAGTAACAGTAAAGAAAAGAAAGAAGAACATACAGTTCGTGATTGAAACAATCACTTGCAGAAATTTGATCGAGTCGAAAGTTGAACTATCTCTCCTTAAGACACAATACGCCCCGCTACGGTGCTGACGGCAAATTCAATGGGCGTCTGCCTCCCAGGATGAAACGGTCAACGACCGTTACAAGAAGCACTTCAGTACAACAGTCCCACGAACCAACAATGGTGAATTTCTCTCAAGCAGGAAGAAGGGAACAAGGAGGGTAGATTTTTCTGGTGTTAAAATGGACTGCATATGGTCCTTTATATAAGTGGTGAAGGGTTACAACTGTTGGCTTTTCCCAGAAAAGATATGACTGTTTTAACGGTCATATCTGTTAACAAAGCACCATAACGTTTTAATTAACTTAATTAAAACGACAACGTTTTAAATAATTAATTACTGCGAAAATAATTAAATAATTAATTAGTCCATAATTAATTAATTTGTTTTGGGAAAACAGATTTTCCGGTTCAAAAAAAAATTGACGCCCAAAGGTCAATTAAATTGTCCAAAAAATTTAATACTCGGACGACGGCGGTGGTGTGTACGCACGCGTGTGGGCTTTTAGCCCAAAGCCCAAACATGCATAATGTAGGTCCTCTCCCCTTCAAAGAGTTGGGATACCCCAAAGGCATTCAAGCCTTAGTCCCATGACTTGGGTGTATCAACTCCAAGCTTTTCTACCACTTTTTCAATGTGGGACAAACCACTTATTTATGTTACACCATGTAGCTTAAACTCAAATGGGTCACTTTAAATCCAAATTTCTCATTCATTACTTCACTATTTTGAACAAATTAGTATACCATATTAATCTTTTTATTACAAGGAACACATTGGTACTAAGACACATTATTTTTAATATATGTGTCCCATTTAAAATTGACTCCAAAGTTTAACCAAATAAGCTGTCATTTTTATCCATCATTTTAATTACAGCTTCAGGACCCTTGCACGTATACCTTGGAAGAGTCTGTAATTTGTATCTTCCCACAAGCACTATAACTATTGCTAAGGTTGACTTTTCTCATTTTCAGACATAACTGAGAGACCCTGGTAATGTATAAATGCGATACCTCTACTGAATTCCATTTTATAGGTGAAAACAAAGAACAAGTGATACAAATAAGATTATTATTGTCAATTTAGTCAACTGTAACAAGTGTAGCCGATTGAATTATTAAATTTATTATAGCCAATAATATAACTTTATCATTGTTCCCGATAGAGTAAGCAACTATAAAGACCTCACAATATTTTAATGTACTTATGTTACCCATAAAGCATTCAAGATTCCAACTGTTCCACATTGAGTTCTAAACAAAGTAAAATAATAAAATTATGACATGAACTTGTGATTTCATGTTAAAACCATGCTTTATTTATCCACATTGAGTTACGAACAACATGAACCTGTAAGCCACATCTCCAAAATGGGATCAGCCTATACACTCATGATGTGAATTAGAAATTACACAGTTTTAATCTATTCAAAAGATTATTAAGTATTTCTAAATAAAATACTAGCTATAGCTGTCACGACTGCTCTTGTACCTCAACTCCCGATAAATTATTAAGCTATGATCAATCCACATAAATAATTTGATATTAAGAAGACCATTTTAAATCCACAATTAGGTGTTAATACTCCCCCTGCCAGGGTGACAGGACAACACATTACTCGTGCAAATCAATATTTTATTTTATCATTCCATTTAATATTAGACCCCTCACATGAAGCCAGATGAAATTAGGTTGATCATTATACCTTCTGTCTGTCCCTTCATCATATATATTGTTCAGAGCAATACAAGACTTCCTAAATAATCATTCATTATAATTGACTTGTATATTTCTATCTTCACCTTTCATTTGCCAAAGAAAGAAGATGGCTGCACCTACTCCAACCCAGAAATCAATTTCTCACACACGTTCAATTAGTTTGCCCTCCACATCTCATCCTCTCACTTCCAGTGTTGAGGAGAAATTGCGCAGTTTAAGGACCACAGAAGACGATTCAACACCTTCATCCTCAATATCATCAGTATCCCACAAATTAAATGGTCTTAAAGACTTGTATGAACGTGTCAATGACATGATTCATATAACACTTCCCCACCAATCTCTCTCCAACGAGCGGGATAACAAGATGTTCATGGAGGATATTCTAGATGGATCTTTAAGGTTGTTGGATGTTTGTGGAACTACTAAGGATATATTCTCACAAATGAAGTTATCTTTGCAAGATCTTGAATCTACCCTCAGAAGAAAAAGAGGCAAAGAATATGACCTGGCTAATGAAATTTCAAGATTCATGATCTCAAGAAAGAAGATGAACAAATTGGTTGTTAATTGTCTAAGAAACATGAAGAGAATGGAAAAGCATCTTTATATGGACTGCAAACTTGAGGCTCTAACTAGCATTCTAAAAGAAGTGGAAATAGTTAGTTTCTGAGTGCTAGTGTCCCTCTTGTCTTCAGTTTGTAAACCCAAGCCAATCAGTTGGTCTTTTGTTTCTCAAATGATTCAACCAAAACGTGTAGTGTGTGAAGGGGAAGACAGTGGCAATGAACTAGAGAAGATTGATGGTGATTTGCATGCCTTAAAGGGCCTCATAGATTTCAAGCAAGTGCAGGATATGCTGAAACCATTGGAATCATTAGAGTTGAGCATACTCAAAATTGAGGAGAAATTAGATTTTTGCTTAGGTGCTTAATTAAATCCAGAGTATCCCTTCTCAATGTTCTTAACCACTAGCTCATGTCCTTGAATAATTAATGTACAGTTCCCAATTATATCATTGCCTATGGTATCCCACATCATTTAGAGGATTTACCTATGGGTTTTGATTTATTGTAAATGGATGAAGATTCTTTATACATGAGATAATTATGATAGTCAATATCTATACATTCCATTCATATTCATTAATCTCATACTAACTTTCTTAGCTTATGATTTTTTAGTATTGTAAATGAATAAGAATTTTGGGCTTGATTTTGTCTCCTTTATGTGTATTTTCTATTTTTATTTTTTGAGGACTTATCTTATATTCATGCGTGACGTTTTTATGATGAATTGATTGCATTTTTTCTGGATCATAGCACAAAAAATTTCATGTGATAGACTAGGTAAATTGTTTTGTTTGATATTTTCTTCATATAATTAGAAGTTAATTTACCGCCATTCTTTTCTAGTTTGAGTGTGATTCAAACGGTTTTGTTTTCATCACTAGCTGGAGGAATAATGTTCATCTATCATTTACATGTATCATGTGAAGAATTAAACTAGTTTCAAGACCACCTTCACGTCCATAGAATGGTGCTGCTGGAACATTATAATTCTCATAAAAATATATATAAAATTGAACATAATGCCTTAATTGTAAATTTTAATTTTATAAATAGAGATATTATGCTACCTAGTGTTGTATGGAAGCACAAGTTGACCTCTCTCTCTCTCTCTCTCTCTCTCTCTATATATATATATATATATATATACAGGACGTCTCTCCGACGGGCTTATTTAACGGGCTTAAATGACGGGCTTAATATCGTCCACACGATTTAAGGGCCGCTATCATCTTATTGGACCACCTATTGGGGACCGCTTTGTCTTTTTATGCCTTTGTCTTTTTCTAATGTTATAAGAATATAATTGTCTACCCCAATAATTTCTATAGTCTTTTAAGCTTATTTTAAAGCCTAATTAATCTGAAAGTCTAAGTGTAGAAGCTTCAGGGCTACTGCTACTTCTTAAGCTTCTTCCGTCACTATCGTACTGGAGTTCTGAATAGCGGGGATTATCTATATAAATAGTTTCTTCAGGGAGTCTAGAAATTGAAAGAGGTTTTGATGAAAAATATTCTAGTCTTAAATACCTTATACGGTATCGTGGGTTTATCAGCCTAGTTTTTTTATATATTTGATTAATAATATTAATTATATCGTTATCTATAAATTCGTCTAAATTATTATCACCATAAGATGACAAAAATCTACGGTATGTTCTAGGGGCAGCTGTCTCTACGTTTTTAATAAGAGGGCGGATTCCTCCGGCTCTAATTAAAGTAACATTTGTTTCAGCTAACCTTTTTCGTCTAATAAATTTTAATACGTCTATACTGTCTTCAAGTATTCTAGTGTATTGATATTTTTCAGGTCTTGATAATTCTTCTGCAAAATCTTTAATTCTTAATTTTTGTCTAAAGAGATCACGGATCCCTGTTCTAATTGTTTTTATTCTAGGTACCTTTATTCCTAACCATTCAATGATCTGGTCTATATATTTGAAAATACCACCTGCGTATATTAAAGCAGATTCTATAAGTTCTTTATCTTTAGTGTCTGTAAGAGTCCAATTTTGGATTTCTCTTGTTAAGTTTGAATTTATTTGGTTAACAAATGCTAAAAAGTCTTCAGTGATTTGTAGGCACATACGAGATTCTTTTAGAACAATAATATGTAAAATAGTTAAGGGTTTGGTTCGAGTTATACCTTCCTCCTGGTCTGCAATATCTTTATCCTCCTTCCTTCTTCTCTTCAGCCTTGCTACTATTCTTCTTCAATCTCGACCTCCTACAACTCTCTCTATATGTGTCGCACTTCAATCCACTACCTTGGCGTTGAACCCGTTTCCTGACTGTATGCCTTCACGCCTAACGCCCACCTGGCTAACGACTCACGGAAAATCGGCACTTGACGACGGTTCACCAGTATAACACCTTGTCTGCTACACCAGAGGTTCCACACAATAGTCCTCTATGAACAGAAAGTTGGAGACAATTTGGAAAATAATAACAACTTAGCATAAGATATTTCTGAAAAGATAATACTTTTATTGGATTGCATAAGTAAATACAACTCTCCTCTCTCCCCTAACTATGAGAGGTTTACTCACTCATATACATATTACTTACTACAAGCATACTCTCTCTCTCTCATTGGAAGTCTAACAACTTATTACTCTCTCACTCCTACAACTGATATCTAAAACTCAAATGGACGCTCCCTTTTATAGATCAAGGTCGCTACAAATGACTGGTAATCGGCTACCAAAAGAGATCCGGTTGGAAAATATAAATTATTAAAGCAATATTGTCTTCAGAATCTTATCGACTGGGTCTACAAGCTTTTATCGTCTTTTGATGATTTGGGGAACCTTTTTCTTTTTGAAAAGAAAGGCCAGATGATTGGGCGTGCCAATCTTCATCATGAGTTTTATCGTTTTATAATAATGCAAGAGCATCAAACAAAGTCTTCGTCTTTTTTTATCAGTCTGGTGGCCCATGTGGGGCAAGCATCCTTTTGCTTTATGGAAAGAAGAGTCTAAGCAAATGAGTCTTCTGTCTTCAATAATTCTTCCACTACTGAGGGGCCCTTTTTATCTATGTCTTCTTCTTCTTTGTCTTGGTTTGGTAGGGCATTGTTGAAAAATTCATCAATGAGGCCTACAGTTCTAAGGCTAGCTGGAAAAGCTATCTCTACCATTTCTTTGGATTCTTTCTTGAGCCTTCCATTAAATGGATAATCAGCTTGGATTATCAGGTCTTCTTTGTGGTAGGCAGTGTACCACCTGTCTTCTCCTGTTAATAACTCCATGATTTTAATTATCCCCATGGCATGAGCGATCTAGAGCTTGGACTTATCAACAATTAAATCTTTAGTCTCGTCTTCTGATAAAATCTCGACGTCTTCGAATATATAGTTGGAAAATCTAATAAGTCTAAATCCTCTCACTCTCATTCCTCTACAGGAACTTGGAGCAATCTGATAGATTCTAGCAAATAGAGGAAGAAAGTCTTCTACCCTCTTAACATATTCATGGACTATTTTTCTAAGAATAACAAAGTCTTCAATGTCTTTTATCTGAACGAGTCCAATGAAATATGAGCCATTTCTGATTTTCCAAAAAGATATATTTTTGGAACGTCTTTGAAGAAACCTTTGACCATTAAGGAATATCCATTTATTTCTGATAATAACATATTAAAATGGTCAATAATGTTATTAGTTTCTTTTTGAAAGTCTTTTATTAATAGGATATTATTATGACCAAATGGTATAACAATCTTAGTCTTAAAAGTCTTTTTCTGATAACAGAAATCAGTAGGTCTAGTTTTGGAGGATTCTCCAAGATTCTGAGCATAAGTCTGAGTTTGAGGTCTACGCATAGAAGTACCACTGAGTTGGGTAACTGCAAGTCTTTGAGTTGTCATAAATCTGGCAATAGCTATCAAATTTTGTTTGAACTCGATCCATAGTCTATTCTTCACATTCCACCATATGGCGTCTATAAGAGTATTTTTGTCTTCTGAAAATTCAAGTCTAAATTTGATCAAGTCTGGGTAACTTTGATCGGGTCTATATTGGGGAAAGTATATCTTCCCAATGAGTCTATTTTGAGCAATAATATCTAGTCTAGATTTTCCTAGAGGAACCAAGATATCATCAAAGTTCTCTAGGATTGGTCTTTCTTGAGAGTCTTGAATATGAGTCTGTCTTTGCATTGCACCAGCATTTGGTCTTACACGTCTAAGATAGTCTACAACGTCTTCCCTGTTCAGTCTATTCATTCCAGAGGAACTCATGTCTTCTAGGTCTTTTATTTGTAACATAAAACATAAAATCATATTAGTGTTAGCAAACATTGGATCTCTTGATATAATATCTGGAATGGCATTTTTACTTCCCTTAATATGTATAACAGAGAAGTCATAACCATTAAGAAATTTTTGCCATCTAATTAGTCGATTAGTCCTTGATTTGGACAAGTCTAAATCTCTGAATTTTACAGCATAAGAAGAGTCAGTATAAATAGTAAAATGTTTAGGTTTAGGTTTAAGAAACAACATATATTTTCTATTGCCCTTACTAATGCTAAAACTTCTTTTTCATGGGCAGTGTATCTTTTTTCTGGGTTTGTAAAGGTTCCAGAACTATGTCTACAAAGTTTCTTCTTTTTGTCTGATGATCAATGGCAAAGTATACTGCTCCCCATTGTTTATCAGAGGCATCTGCTTCTACTATAAACTGGTCTTCTGCATTAGGCAGTTCAAGTAAAGGAATATTCTTGACTGCATCTTGAATTTGTCTTATGACTTTAAAATCATCTTTGGTCTAATAAAAAGGATTAGTCTTGTCTGTACCTTTTAATTTGGATGTTAGGCTGTCTTTTTGAAGCAAGGTCTTTAATAAAGTCTGCAGCATAATTGAGCAATCCTAAAAATAATTGTAATTTTTTTCTATCTTTGAGTTGATCTGGAAACTCAAGAATCTTCTTAGTTATGTGTTATGCCAAGGATAATTTTCCTTTATTAATATGCATTCCAACAAAGTCTATCTCAGTCTGAAATAATTGCATTTTCCTTTCGGAAATAACAATACCATGTTTGTCTAATTATAAAATAATCTTTTTAAGATGGTCTACATGCTCTATCTCAGTCTTACTTGCTACAAGAATATCATCTATATAAACAAGACAAAATTCTGAATAAGATCAAAATATATTATCCATTCTTCTTTGGAAAACTTGAGGAGCATTCAAGTATCCAAATGTCATTACTAGGCATTCGTATTTTCCTTGGGGCACACTAAAGGCTGTCCAAGTAATACTGTCTGGATGCATCTTAATTTTGCCAGATGCCTGATTTGCAATCAAACTTACTGAATATAATTCTATCTTCAATTAAATTAATCAAATTATTCTTGTCTGGTATATTATAAGAATCAAATTCACAATTCTTATTTAATTGTCTATAATCTATAACCATGCGTCTTTTTTCTCTTTTACGTTCAGATTCATTTTGAACATAGAAAGCTAAGATATTATTTCTACTTTTACTTTCTCTAATAATTCCTAACTTAAGCATTTCGTCTATGTCTTTCTTGAATTCTTCCCTGTCTTCTTGTGAGTATCCTTTCTTATAGGTTCCACTATTAATAGTGGCGTCTGGGTTAATAGGGATGATTTCACAATAGCTTTGGTCTTTATCCCACTTAGCGATGGGATTTTCTCCTAAAGTAGGCTCAGCTAATTTCCTAATCTTTTCCTTTTCTACTTCTATAACCATTTTCTTCTGTTTGGATATAGCTTGAACCTGTAATAAGGTATGTTGGTCATGATCTAAAATGTCTTGTTGTATAAGCGCTATTTGCTTATAACACTTTTGGTCTGGATACTTACACTCTTTTTGTAAGGGTTTAGTAATTTCTAAGGCTTCTTGTTGGGTTGTAGGTCTAGGTCCACCATGCTCAGCTGAAGAACTCTGATGTTTTATGGGTCTATAATTAGGCTTGACCTGCATAAGGTCAAAGGAAGTCTTATGATCTATTAGAGGGGCTTTAATATTAAATTCCTCTTGATCACTAATTAATATCTTATCATTATACTGAGTATAAGGATGATATTTACTAATAAAGTCTTGTCCTAAAATAATATTTCCTGTGAAACTAGGACGAGGATCCATTATCCAAAACCGATGATTAATGGTTTTATTGGTCTGATTTTCTAATTTAAAATAAATAGGAATAGTCTGGAAATATAAGGTAAATGGATCTCCATTAGCCACTTTACCATAGATTTCTTGAGTACTTTTGTAAAAATAGTCTTCAGGGAAGGCATTAGCCTTGCAATCTTTCCTTTGAAGTCTTCACTTTCTTGAGTACTTTCCTTTGAAGCCTTCATTTTCTTACAATTTTTTGGCTATATTTCTATCAATGTCTTCATAATATGTTTTAATATATAAGTCTATTTGAGCTTCATACTGACTAGTATAAATTGCTCTAAATCTATTTCTCCAACAGTCTTCATGGTAGTGTAATTGACAAACAATACAAACCATAAATAATTATGTTTGTATATTCTCAAAGCATTCTACGCATGTAAAGTCTTTTTTGTAATATTTCATTTCAAATGTGCAATAATGTCTTTCATCAAAATAGCATCTAGGTATATAGGTTAGTAACACAGGATTACTAACTGTCCATCTTTTCTTTAAGAATGGGCTTAATATACATTTATACCAAGCTTCTTCAAAGTCTATATATTCATCATCTAAATCGTCTTGATTAGTCTGCATCATATATAAGTCTAGAGTGTCCTGAGAGTCTTCGTACTCATCAGTATCACTATAATCTTCTGAATCACTATCTGTATATACGCTATAAATACTAGTATTATCATCCTCTTCTATGTCTGATATTTCTATAGCATATATGATATATAATTCTTCTTGATCTGCATAGTCTAATATTGTATTAATGATCTTAATACCTTCTTTATCTTTCTTATTAGGGCAGTCTTTAGCAAAGTGCCCTTCTTTGCCGCAAGTCCAACATTCTTTGATAGAGGTCTTAGATTGATCTATCTCTTTGTCTTTCCTATAATTAGTAACTTTCTTATATTTACTAGTATTCTTCTTAAAGTATCTTCTTTGGTTAAATCTATTTTTCTTAGTCTTAGGATTCTTTTCACTAAAGGTAGTAGATTGTCTAAATTTATACTTCTTTGGAAATCCTAAAGGTCTAGTCTTAAACTTCCTATGTTTCCATTCTAATTTCTTTTTGAATTTCATAGATTCACTTCCACATCCCCATTGGATTGGAGCGATGACACTTTCGTCTTTGATTGGAGGGATCTGCTTGAAAGTCTCTTCTATCAACTTTCCTTGAGTTATATCACGTCTCTTAGATATGATATAGTCTTTGGCGAAATTGATTCTTTCACCAAGGGAGTTGTTCTTAACTCCAGCTACACCTGGCCAATTCCTATATTCATTAATTAGGATTTGTCCTATGGCTGGTAACATTCTAAAGTATTCATCTTTTAAGGTCTCTCCAAATTCTTTAATTTGGTAATATAGCTGCTCATAATTATTATTGTATTCATTTATCTTATCTAATTTGCAAATGCTAAGGAGGGCTAACTTAGTTTTTACTAGGTCTGGTTCATTGATTTGAGCTAGATGTCCTGCTCCAATGAATTCTGATGTGAACAATTGAATATATTCTTCAATTGATCTTTCTTCTAAGTTTTCTTTCATCTTCTCAACCTTTGCTAAGGAGTCTTCATCTGTAGCCTTTCTTAAACTATCTAAGTAATCTTTTGCAATACCTCTAATGGATTTCTCATCATATTGTTTACATGAACTTGCATCCCATTGTTCATTAGATGCAAAACATATGTTCATCTAATTACACCATTCGTCTAAGGCCTTCTTCCTATCTTGAACATTATCTAGGTTAAGGTATATACCTACTGGATTTATGGCTTGGCTTGCCAAAGTCTTAAAAGGATTGAAACTCTTGTCACTAGTAGGAAAGTCTTTTATGTAATCAGGTTTAGTCTTAACTACAGTGCTTGAGTATATAGGAATATTTATTCCAATTGGTGTCCTAAAAAGTCTAGGAGCCTCTTCTAGCCTACTACTACTTCCTATCTCTTATTTACTAGGCTCTACTTGTGTAGCTGGCATTAGTCTTTGTTCTTCTTCTTCTATTAGTCTTAAGTTTCTAAGAAGTTCTTTTGTATTCTTTGATTCTTTTAATTTTAATATATGCTCTTGAGCTATCATATTAAATCTTTCTCTTTCTTGAAATCTAACATAATGACTTTTCTTAAGGTTATCTTTAAATGTCTTTATATCCAATTTTGAGGGTTCATGTCCAAAGTTTTGGATCCTAGCTTTTTTTTTAATTAAGTCTTTTTGTTCAAATGATCTTCTAGGTCTAATTATCGGGGCTTATCTTAGTAAACTAGCACTAGTCTTACTATTGCATTCTCCTTCTGAAGGATCATTTATTATGGCTTCTCCCATATTCCTAAATCTGATTTCTTCAGTCTGGATATTCTTATTGAACATCTTAGGAGGACCAAACTGGATGGTAACATTTCCAGTGACGTCGTCTTGATTAATAAACAAAGGTTTATTTTGTATAGTCTTAGTTTCTTGAAATTCTGGCAAATGCCAGAGGGTCTTAGATTTTTATTTCATAGGTCCAGTATTCCTATTACTGTAAGTATGATTATAGTCTGAAACATTGGTTCTAACTAAGATTTATTCATTAATTCTACCGCTAGGAATTCCCGATTGCATTCCTTCATAAGGAAATTGGGAGAACTTCACATAGCTTTGGAATTCTATATTTATATTAGCGTCTGGGATTATATAGTCTTCATAGCCACTAGCATAGAAGATTAACTTAAAATGTCTGGCTGTGTCTACGGTTACTGTAAATACCGGAATGACAATAAAGTATCCTATATTGTCTGACATTTCTAATTGGGCTATCCCTGTAAGGCTTTTCTCAAAATCTTTCGATCTTTTGTCCACTAAACAACATAATATGTTGATATTATTCTGAGGTCTATGTAATCCTTGGATTCTTGCTTGAAAGAGTCCAAAGGTTAGGAATTGGAACTTCCTATCAGTTCCTCTAGATCTAAGCCACTCTGAGTCAAATACTTGAAGCTGAGTATAGGATTTGTCTAACACATGATTTCTACAATGGTAGGTCAGCTTCACCCCATTCTTTCCATTGGAGGGGATTGGTGAAATTTCTTTCTTTCCACCATGTCCTAACATTGGAGGATGAATCTTTAAGTCTTTCAAGTATATGATTACTCTGTCCAATATTTGGAATAGAGCTAACTATCTTACTAGTCTTATCTAATCCGTCATTTATTACTCATCTACTATGGTATTCTTTTCTCTAGTTTCTATAGGAGGGGTTTCCCTAAATTTACAGGTGGTTCCCTATTTTTGTTCAAGTCTCTTTTCAATTATTTCTAAGAAGTCTGAATAATCTTTTTGTCTTTTTATCTGACTAAGGATTTCTTCTTTAAAATTCTTATTTTCTTTTCTTGTTTTGTCAGAACTTTCTTCACTGTGTCTAGCTAGAGAATTAACAATGGATTTATCAATATTAATAATATAGTCTTTTACTTCATTGCCTTTTTCTTGTTGTTGCATAGATATAATTTCTATGGCTTCTACAGTCTTTTCAATTTTATCTAACCGAGTTAGAATAAAAGGAGAGTCTATTTCTGCTTGGGAGGGTTTATTATATATGTCCTTAATTCCGTTTATAATTTCTCCGTATTTTTCTTCTACTTGGTCCATGTCTAGTCTAAGTTCATTAATAATACTATCCATCTTGGATAGATTATGGCTTTCCATATTATTAAGGTAATTTGCTAAATTCTACTGGAATTTAACAAAGTCTGTGTAGAAGGTGGTTAATCCTTCTGTCTTAGCTTTTAAATCTAAATGTAAGTCTTTAACAAAGCTAGTGTTATAGTCTTGGGTCGCTGCTATGGATGTAGAAATTAAATTTAATCTTTCTAATATAAGTCTAATTGCTTTAGCAGCGTTGGCAATCTCATTTTCATTTATCTTATAATAAAATCTATCATCATTTATCTTTTCTAAAATTCTTTGATAAAAATCTGATAATGTCTGAATGGAGAGGTCTCTTGGTACCTCATTCCAGTTTGATCTAACTATCTCCATTACGAAGATAACTATCTAGTCTAGGGATAAGCTTAGCTTGTTCTTTGGTAAGTTTAATTAACTCACTGTCGTGATTTTTAATTAAAGTTTTAATTTCTAAAATGTCTTTTTTAAGGACTTCTATATGATTAGTCGTAATATTTATTTCTTGTAGAACTTGTACTAAGTCTATTGGGATTTGATTATCTATTTCTAGTAGTCTTTTAGAGATGTTTTTGATCTCTTTTTCTAAGGTTTGAGTGTCTTTTATTAATTGTCTTAATATAAGGAGTATACACTTATTTTGGTCTAATATGCTATTAATAGCACTAGCAGTAATTTGTCTACTGTCAGCGTGTGTAGCTGGGATATGTTCAATGTGTGAACAACCGTCTATGTGTGTGGTTAAACAACCTTCTGAGTCTAAATCAGTTATGGGTATCGGTTGGTAGTCTGGGTTGGTTCCAAAATTATCTTGGTAAATGCGAGGGATAAATCCCAAGGGCATTAAAGTCTCTTTACTATATGTCTAAAAGGAGAGTCTTATGGCTCTGATACTAGAATTAGGGTTTTGGTCGGAATTTGGTGAGCTTCTAAAGTTCTTAAGGTCTTGATACCAATTTGGGTCTAAACTACAAATCTTTTAAATATATAGTCTTAAAATAGGTTTTAGTATAAGACAAGAGGGGGACCATCTAGGGAAAATAACAAAAGGTCTTAGGGACCACGAGGGGACCACAGCCGGATAAGGACAAAAGTCCGTAAATTCGTTCTTTAAGGAAGTCCGCTTAGGAGAATGGCTATATATATATATAAACAGTACTGCTCTTGAGCGGACCAGTCTATATTTTAAAAGTGCGGACCATACATGTGTGTGTGTGTGTGTGTGTGTGTGTGTGTGTGTGTGTGTATTGTTGTGCGGATTCTCACTCAAATGAGTGATTCATGCATGCCCAAAACCCAAGATGGGTTCAATCCAAAGAGAAAACAAGAGAATACGAACTAAATGCAAAGTAATGAGAAAATGAGAAAAAAAAATACTAACATGCACAAAACAAGATGTACGTCGTTCACCAATATGGCTACATCAACGAATTATGGTTTCTTTCTTTAATTGAATCAACAAGGGTTACAACTATAGCATTTATACCAGTTGGTATGTTCTGTTCTTGAGTTGATGTTCTAAAGTTGAGTAATTTTGAAAGTGTGGAAGCCCCCAATTTTAAATATTCTTTTAAAATATATTTTATTTTTATGAAATAGATGCGGAAGCGATGTGATGGTTCAACTTAAAACAAATTTTAATTTCTTAACAAATTAAATTAAACCAAGTGAAATTAAATTAATCCATTAAAACATTTTCACTTAAACATAATTAATCCAAGTCCTAGAATTTGCCTAAGTCATATGTTTCAATTATTCCAATACTAGGCCAAATCAATTTAAACAAATGACTTGAATAAACATAGCGTTACCCAAATTTAATTTAGCACCAAATTAAATTAAGTGTGACAATTAAAACCAATTTTATCTTGAATTATCCTAAGCATGCGTTCTAAGTTATTATGCAAGATAAGAGTAAATCAGTCACACTACGCCGCGATGTACGAGGAAAAACCCACAACGGGAAACAACCTCGGACGGCCCTAGCCTCAAATCCACTAACTACAGAATTTACATTTACAAGACAGATGACTTACTTCCTCAACTCGAACCCTCTCAAGCCTTGACGCGCCTTCGTGTAACCACCTTTGCCTAGCGGATAACCACGAAGCTCCACCGCGATCTCGAACTCACCGATCGGACAATAGGTACACTGTCAACCACACATGGTGCCTTTCCCGGTGTGAGAAAGTCACAGCTAAACAATTATTCTTCTTTGAGGGATTTAGAAGAAAGCCCAAACTTCTCTTCAAATGGTATAGATAAACCGGTGCCCAAATGCTCCAAGCAAAGTATATGTATATATGAACTTGGAAGAAACAAATATGGGTGTAACTAAGTGTTTAAAGGATTTTTCTTTATAAAATGAACACTCAAACTCATGAAATTTTTCTTGGAAGAATCAACTATCAAAATTATCTCTAGGAGTTAGAATATTATGAAAAAGTTAAGTTACAAACATTGGTTCTCGCACTATAATAATCTGTCAAAAGTTAGTGAGGTAAGGAAGTGAGAAACATGGGTAAAAACTGCTAAAAACTGCCCAAAAAATTTCCCGCCTTAAATCTCGTTCGAACGACATTTTTCGTTCGAACGAGGCTTCTAACGAAGTTCCAGTGTGAACTCGTTAGAAATCTCGTTGGAAATCTCGTTCGAACAACCATCTCGTTCGAACGACCTTTCGAACGAAGTTCCAGTGGCCAATATGGGAACTCGTTGGCAAACTCGTTCGAACGACAATGTGGTTCGAACGACAATCTCGTTCGAATGACACTTCGAATGAACTTACAGAAAGTTCCAAAAATTTCATTTTTAGCCCAGAAACTTTATATACTTTATATAAAAGTTTTAATAGAAATCTTTCAGAAAACAAAACACAGTTTTAAAACCTAACACCCAATAAACTTGTTCCAAGCTCCTATATATATATAAAATGCGTTCATACCTTGGGAGCATGGAACCACTGTTGATGACGTAAAAATGAGGCACATAAACTCGGCATTTGATGAAGCTTTATACTCTTTTCCGCTACGTCTTCAACTAAACACATCATAGACTTGAATAGGTACACTAGAACACTATCCTATGACATAAACGTTTTTGTCTTGAGCCAAAACTATAGTAAGACTGAATTGGAGAATTGTGTCCTTACGAAATTTTTTGAAATTGCCCTTCTTGATTTTGAATATGCAAATGGTTTTGTGCAAGTCACCACATCTACAGCTAAATGATAGTGCTCTTACACTCATCTTGGTTCAAAATGATTCAAGTGGTTCTTATTTATCATCTTTTACACTAATCATGTACACACCAAAGATGCATAATCACAGTGCTCTCTTTAATAAATCTCACTAAACTTACTTTAAGGTGCAGGTATATTTGGAGTTCAGCTTTAGAGCAAGTCCATTTACCTATTCGGATTCCAGCTTTAGAGCAGGTATATATCTCACTAAACTTACTGAAATATACCTATTAATAAGTGGATCTAAATACCAATAGTTTAATGCACATAATCTAAATACCAATAGCTTAAGCCATTTTAATCCTGATTAAACAGTTTGTTACAAGCCTAAGAACATAATATATATTGACTTACTTGAGTCTACATATATAGGAGTTCCAACTAGTTAGGATATATAGACAAAAAGGTTAGATTTTATAAGCACTCCATCTCCTCAAAGGTTCAAGTACAATGAAAAAAGCATGTCTAAGAAAATCCTCAAGATCAACATAAAGGGAATTTATTTCTATACTTAAAATCACAAATAGGGCACACTCACTACATTATTCATATCTCCTATTTGCATTTATGGTTTTACAACACTTTAAGACTTTTTAAAATCATTTAATTCAATTCAAAACATTTTATATAATTTTAAAATAATTTTTGATTTAATTAAAACATCTTTTTAAAAGAGTTGTGGGTAAAATTTGGATTTCAAAAAGTTATTTTGTTTGCTGATTGTTTGCTTGGGTAGAATACGAAAGCGCTAGAGAATTCAGGATACGCTTTGTAGTTACTTTATAACACGCGTTTTGCTTTCATCCTGTTCGTACACGTGTTGTATTCTCGTCGGCTTAGATTGTGTTTTCTGTAAGACATAAACTATTTATTTCATCTCAGACCTTGGATCAACCTTATCAACGATTTGCATGCGTTGAGAGTCAATCCTTATAACACCAGTGTAAACTAATCAACAATCGTTTAACCCACCACTTATGATAAACTATTGGATTATAAGTCAATGGTCAATATTGAATCCCAGCCATAGAACTGAGTTAGATGTTCTTGATCCTTCTTCGTTTACTATAAATAGGACCCAAGCCTCAGCCATTACAGACTTTTGACTTTTCATCAAACAAGAGAGAAAAGAGAGAGTAGGGAGAGTAGAGAGACAAGGGAGAAGATAGGGAAATAAAAGAAAGAGAAAAGAAAGAAGAAACCCTAGGTTCTTCGTAGTTCAACCTTTGAGTGATTTCTCCCAAACCAAACACCAAAACCTCAAAGTTCCATACACCAAAAACCTATTCTTGAGAGTTAGATATTATTAGGGCTTTTGCATTTTTGGTGTTGAGTTTATTCTTCATTTTAAGACCTCTTCAAGTTCTTGGTTCTCTCAAAACTCATCTCTAAGAGCTCATTTGGGAGTTTTGGAGAGAAAAGAAAGGAAAGGAAAATTTTATTAGGAGAGAAAAGAAAAGAAGGGAAAGTTTATAAGAGAGAAGAGAAAAGAAGAGAAGAGAAAGGATTTTGGAAGAGAAAAGAAAATAATTTTCTTCCTTGCGTTTGGGAGTTTGGGAGGAAAATGATTTTTTTAAGAGGAAGAAGGAACAATTCATTAAAGAACTTTCCTTTCACTCCATTTCTTTCCTATTTCGAAAGAAAGTTTTGAAGAGAACGGAAAAGAAAGTTTTTTAAAAAAATTTCTTTCTTTTCTCTCCTTTTAAACTCCCAAATAAGAGAAAGTCACTGTGTTTCCTACTTAAACTCAAAAATGAAGGAAATGAAACACACTTTCCCTTCCTTTCCTTTCTTTTCTCTCCAAAATAAAAGTCTCAAACGAGGCCTAAGAGAAACTTAAGTTTCATTGTTGAAACTGAGTTTTTCTAAAAAGAGAACATCTCACGATTTTTTTTTAGTTTCTCTTTTTTGGATATGGTATTATAGATCCACTATATTTCAATATATTTTGAAATAGAAACTTCTAAGTTTGAAAATATTTTCAAATTTAGTGAGTTGTTTGTGTTTCTGGTTTTATATTTCATATTTTATAAAATACGGGAGTACAAAAATAAAGAGAACACAAAGAACTTTAGTTAAAGTCTTTTAAAGCATAACCATAGATCTGAGAAAATAAGTTTTATGTCAAAATATATTGAATCAGTCTTTGCATGTTAAGTCTGAATCTGTTTTAACGATATAGACTTCTAATCTAGTTTGGATCTCAATTGGAGGTTTACAATTTCAAAAATATTTTCAAAATACTGAAATTTTTTAAAACCTTGAACCGTCTTCTGAGCAAGGTATCCTTTAGATCTGTGGATTTATAGAAAGATCAAGAAGTCTTGATTTGAAAAAACAGATTTGGAAATAAGCCATCATTTTAGAATTGTTGTAATTTGTTAGGAATGTTTGTATAATTTTGAGAGGGTGAGTAGCATGTTTGCATGTAGTAACACATCACAAACACTATCTCTCACGAACACTTAGACACTGTGGTTCCGTCTCAGAATCTTGGATTTTGAACGAATTACTGGAACCAGAATTCAAAGAGAAGGAGATCAAGGAAAAAGCAAAGAAGCAGCAAGAAAAGATCAGTCCAATTCAGATTAACTTTTGAGTGGAGAATCTCAAGTAGGTATATTCTGAACTTAGGTTAGGATCTTTGTGGCTTGATTAAGTGTTGTAACTTGATTCTTTATTCTAGTGAATTTTTATTTTGTGTCGTAGAGGGCCCCATGGATGTTTCCCTTGTTTAAGGGATTTACTACATTAAAAATTCTTGTGTCTATTTCTTTGAATATTCTTAATTGTTGTTATGATTGGGACTGCATGGTAACTTTGGTAGATGTTTCTTAAAATTTTAAAATAAGGTAACCAACAATTAAATCTAAACCATACATTCAGAAAAGTTTTTGTAACACATCTTGTGTTTTTCGAAAAGGGTTTCGCCCAAAAATTTTATTCGGAGTTTACACAATTTATAACATTTTGTTATTAACCTTGTAAACAAGATTTGTTCATTAAATCTTTTCTTAAAAGCCCTCTTAATTCTTCAATCCCAAATTTTATTAAGTTGAGAATTTATTGTATCTTTTGTATTTGTAATGAGTTAAACATATGGAAATTAGGGGATTGGTTCATCGGTGACCCTTAGAATGAGTGCTCGACTACAGACTGTTTAACGAGGTGCACACTTTCAACCACAAGAAATCGTATTATTTTTTTAGCACTACCTTATTGGTAAAAATTACATTGTGGTACTATCATAATGTTTAGACTTTTGCTACTTTTTCATTCCTAAATGTCACCTTCAGTAGCAGAAAGATTTACACCTAGGTTGAGCAATTGTATTTTGGTTCATTAACTAGGGGAATACTTTGGAACTTTTAATGCATGATTGCGATTAGCTGAGATATGGGGAACTTTGCAATAGTGCTGGACAATAGAGTTTGCATCTAAATGAAATGGTTGAAGTATAGTAGGCTTCTTTTCTCCTTCTTTTTTTTATCATGTTATGCTTCTTATTTGTTCATATGTCTATCATTACAAAAAAGATTCCATTAGTAGGACATCCCAAATCATAGTAGGACAATTGGGAAGTCTATATGTCTCTGGTCGACACAGACTGACTTGCGTAGATGATAATTAGACCATTAGTAGGACATCGCAAATCATAACCAATCTAGTGGATAAGACTAAAAACTAAATCCAAAAATTATCAAAAACCAAACGTCAAAGTATCACTTTCATTATGAAAACATCATATTTACCTGTTACAGTGTGATAAATATAGTCCAGCCTGTTCTTTTTGGACGGTTGAGTAACGATTTTCAAATCCTGAAATATGTTGTACATAAACTAAGTGTAAAGCTAATTATGGGATATGGGACATCTTGTAAAAGTAATCATGGAATATGGACAACTTTTAAAACTAATTATGGAATATGGGAAAGTACTTAAACTAATAGTAAAACTAATTATCGAATTAATAAAACATACGACTAAATGCATCTTGTAAAAACACCAAAAACAGAATTACTTATGGAAGAGTTGTCTTATCGTGAGGTATAGTAATCTAGGACAATAAAAGGAACAATAAAAAGAACTATGTTGCAAGAACTTAGTTTGTTCCACAAAGCTAAAAGAAAACAAAATATTAAATTTCAATATAGTAACACAGTCCAACTTATTCCTCCCACTTTAAATAGTAGAAATAGCAGTATAAGTTAAAATTGATGACATCAACACAGTTAAAATATATTCTGGCATATTTGTGTCACTAACATCGCACACAATTTAATGTATGGTTGTGTGTTTTAAATGCAAATGGATCAACTTCATATTTTTGAAAGAAAAGTGATACTTCAACAACATATTCCCAAACTAAAAACTGCATAATTAATTCTCATAAAATGTGACATGGACAAAAATTATTGAACTCCATAAGAAGCAAAATATGACATAATTACAATTAAGAACAAATACATATATAATAAAAATTGTAAATCTTTTAATTGAGTTTATAAATCTGCAAAAAATATTTAAACATAACACTTAGCACAAAAGTAAAGGAAGTTCATTGCAGTAAGTGTCAATGCACATTTAAACTCTATTTCGAAAATATGGATCGACATTGGAATATTTTTTGTAATGATAGACATATGAACAAATAAGAAGCCTAACATGATTAAAAAAGGAAAGAAGCAGTTTACTATACGTAATCATTTCATCTAGACGCAAATTCTATTGCCTATCACTATTGCAAAAATTCTCCATATCTCAGCTAATCGCAAGCTTGCATTAAAAGTTCAAAAGTATCTGTAACACCCCGCCTAAAATAATAACGGGTGGCCAGCCCTATACTATATTAAATCAGGAATTTCAGATGGTCCAGTCTCAACATCAACTGCCGGTACTATATAATATGGGACTAACTACCCGATATCATATAAGCGAGATGTTAAATAATTTAAAACATGCAACAACTAACAAACCAACACCATAAAACTACTAATAAATAGGAGAAAGATGCCAGAAAGAGCTAAGATAAAAGAAATGCTATGATAAAATGAAATAATCAACTATAATAGAATGTGATACAAAAAGTAGACCCGAATAAGCTGTCGGGTCACAGCAAATACAACAACTGGAATGGAATAAATATAAACATCTATAAATATCCTTTGGGCACAAACCCGATATACAACATGAATCCTACCTAGAATTTTGAAAGTAGGAAGCGACTACCAGATACATCCCGCAACAGTCCGCACCTGTCACGGCTCCCAAGACTCTGGATAGGAAGTCATCCGGCATCCATGCGGTAGGATACCTGTAATAATATATATATATATACAGGCAGGAGAGAAAAGTAAACGGGTCAGAGCCCCGATTGTGAAAAATATTTAGCAAGTGTGTTAACCGTGCATAATAATTATCGGTGCACATTTTTCATAATTAAAGTGGAATCGCACTCTCGTGGAACCCCAACTCACCTCTCATCTAAAGGCGCGCACCTATTCGTGTCCTCAATTTTTATTAGTTAAATTGCCCCCAATTTTATTTTTAGGACAACCTAACTTATCATAGGCCTAGCCTATACCCACGAGATCTACCTTCCTATCATACCCCAAGAATCCAACCCCTTTTTCTAAACGCAATTAAATATTTATTTTCAATCATATGTGCCTTATTAGGCTTAGTGGATTCCGGTTTATACTTTAACCAATTATAATTTAATAAATTGCCCAATATGCATTTGGGTTGAAACATATTATTTAAATTTCTAATTAATAAGCATGAAAAATCAATATTGACACAACTTCCCTCCAATTTCAACGATGCGCTGCGCTGCGTTTCGTGCGTGGGGTGTCTCGCAAAGCGAAATCCAAACAAGGAACCACCCCGTTACACTACTCCATGTCAACGTCGATCCTGGAGATCCATTATGCCACACATAAATATCGACAGAAGTTCTCTCTACTCTCAACAATGTACTACATTTCGTGCGTGGGGAGTCTCGCAAAGCAAAATCCAAACAAGTAACCGCCCCGTTACACTACTCTTTAACAATGTCAATCATAGAGATCCATAATGCCGTGCATACCATAAGTGGCAGAACTTTTCTCCAATTTCAACACTGCACTACGTTTCATGTGTGGGGTGTCTCGCAAAGCGAAATCCAAACAAGGACCCGCCCCATTACACTACTCTTTGACAATGTCGATCATAGAGATCCATAATGTCGTGCATACCATAACTGGCAGAACTTTTCTCCAATTTCAACACTGCACTACGTTTCATGCGTGGGGTGTCTCGCAGAGCGAAATCCAAACAAGGAACCACCCCGTTACACTACTCCTTGACAATGTCGATCCTAGAGATCCATAATGCCATAAATACAATATAATACTACTACTACAACTAACATCTCCAATCATATCCTTGGGATGATGTAACCGAAATATTCCTTAAATGTGATACATCAACCCCCATCAATCTAGTACACCATAATCATCCAAGATGTACTCTACCAAAATTCTATATCCTTTCATCTATAGGAAATATAAATATATATATATGTATATAGGTATTTTATGCTCACCATATATATACATATACCAATCATCCATACCCATGACCAAATGTCTGTATCATATCTGATGTACAATGGACATGCACATAATCCACCCGGCTATATATATCGCCGATAAAACTGCTTCAATGCTATCATCTTCCTAATGCCCGGCTCACGTAGAAACTGGGGACCACCTGGTGGGGATCAACGACACCCACCTCGTGATAACTCACACACACGACGTCCCGGGAAGCGGTCATAGCTCCACTGGCAATGAGACGAAACATACCCACCACGTCTCATCCCAAAAATATATCTATCGTATAATAACACACCGGACGACTATGACCTGGGGAATATCCACACCCTGCTCTATATGCCAGGATGCTCACCCTCTGCGCAGAAACTTCCCAATGATAGCATGAGCGGGGTATGCTTAACCACATAAGTATATATATCGCTGACATGCGCAATATACATACATCCATATGATCCCATCATATGATCAAATAGTAAACCATCATATACGGTTTAAACATCCATACCATGTATGTCCACAACATAAATATATCCATATATTTATATGCATACAGATATATATATAAATATATAGACATATTCACATATCCATATATCTATATATATAAACTTGTTCTCGTTCATATGTATAAGATATACAAATCCGGCTATAAGTATACATAAATCCTCAATATATAAGCCGTCACCACAAACTCATATCATTTACCTTGATATGTGAATACAATCCCTCACTTGAAACATATTCAATCATTTTTTTTCCTGTGATGAATAATCTCCCAAAACCATATGTATATATCTATACATATATATTCAACATTAGGGTTATCGCCCAAGAGTTTGTGTAGGAATCCATCACTACACATTTCATCCATCTTTAAAGTACATATTTTCCTTTAGTACTATTTAACCATAGGCACATCAATTACTTAATAGTATAAAACCTCAAATTATTCCAACCTCGTTTCAAGTATTGGAATCTCAATGGTCATATCCCCACAATTACGTGTAAACTATCCTAACTAGAATTTATGCTACCGCTTATTCTAGTCGATAGCACGATCCCAATCGTTCCCAATTTCACCTATGGTTCAAATAAATCTCAGGAACCCTTACTCCTATTGAGTTATCAATTATTCCTTAGTCTAAACATTTCTAAGGATATGAAACCCCTCACTCTTTAAGAGTATGCGACCACTCTCTTCCATTTGGCCCCAAATTGTATCTTAACAATATCCTATCCTTATAAGGATTTGGCATAAAGGTCGGCCTAGGAATTTCACAACATACACGGATATTTCTTATCCAATTATTCCAAGAAGTCCCCACTATCATATACTAAGTGAGAGACCACCTATAAGTCACCAAAAGATATCTCTTGCTTCATAAGAGAAAGCCCCAAATCAATAAACCCAACCAAAAAGGGTTTGAATTCACTAAAGAGAAAATTTCTAAAAATGCTCTGTTTCCGAATCGATTCGGCCTCTCCGAATCGATTCGGCCCAACAGCGAATCTATTCGGCCCATACGAATTGATTCGGTCCAAGGGACCTGAGATTCTGCAACCCTCTGAATCGATTCGCTAGGGGCGAATCGATTCGGTCCTAAAGACCTGAGACTTCTGCAACCTGGCGAATCGATTCGGCCAGTTCAGAAAGCCATGAAAATGGCTATTTTTCTATAACCCAAAATTCCCCAAAATTCGATTTATACTACTTCCAACCCTTAATCTTCAATCCCAACATAATTTCCAACATCAAAACACATCCTAAATTTAACCTCATCAATTTATATCCCTTAAACCCAATTAAAATCTTCAATTTCAAGATTTGAACCAAAATTTAGGTTTTGATGTTTACACCCAAAAATTCATTTCTTTAACCCACAAATTATGAAATGAAATACACAAATAGCTATTTAGCAAGATTAAACACTTGCCTCAGATTTGTAGTGGTTGGATCGTCCTCGATGTCACGATTTGGCCGGAAATCTCCAAGCTTTTCTCCCTCTCTCCTTTTCTTTCTTCTTCTTTCTCTTTTCTTTCTTTTTTCTCTCTTTTCTTAAAGGAGAAGGCTTCATCCGTAAGCCTTAAATCCTTTAAAACAATAAACCCAATTTTAAATGTTAATACACACTTTAAATGACTCGTTTACTCCAATTCGAGTCAACTGACTTAAAAACATTTCGGAGACGAAATAAAACTCAATGACATTCATTTTGACTATCTCGACCCTTCCGGGATCAATGGTACCCTCAAAATTATCATCCGGAATACTTTACAACATCCTATATTTTTGGACTTAAATTCCCAAATTTTAGAATTCTCCGATTTAAATTAAATTTTATTTTCCCAAAATTTAATTTCTCAGTCTCAAAAATCGTGGGGTGTTACAGTATTCCCCTAGTTAATGAACCAAAATACAATTCCTCAACTTAGGTGTAAGTGTTTTTGCTACTGAAGGGGACATTTAGGAATGAAATATTAGCAAAAGTCTAAACATTATGATAGTACAACAATATAATTTTGACCAATAAAGTAGTGCTAAAAAAATAATTCGATTTCTCGTGGTTAAAAGTGTGCTCCTGATTAAACAGTTTGTAGTCGAGCACTCATTCTAAGGGTCACCGATGAACCAATCCCCTAATTTCCATATGGTTAACTCATTATATATACAAAAGATATAATAAATTCCCAACTTAGTGAAAGTTGGGATTGAATAATTAGAGGGCTTGTAACAAACTATTTAATTAGGATTAAGAGGGCTTAAACTATTAGTATTTAGATTAGGTGCATTAAACTGTTGGTATTTAGATCCATTTATTAATAGTTACATTTTAGTAAGTTTAGTGAGATATATACCTGCTATAAAGCTGGAATCCGAATAGGTAAATGGTCTTTCTCTAAAGCTAGACTCCAAATATACATGCACCTTAAAGTAAGTTTAGAGAGATTTATTAAAGAGAGAACTATGATTATGCATCTTTGGTCTGTACATGATGAGTGTAAGATGATGAATAACAACCATTTGAATCATTTTGAACCAAGATGAGTATAAGAGCATTATCATTTAGCTGTGGTTGTGGTGCCTTGCACAAAACCATTTGCATATTCAAAATCAAGAAGGGAAATTTCAAAAAAATTACTCAAAAACTAACATACCAACATACAAATTGAAAAACTAACATAGCAACTGATATAAGTACCAAAATTCCAACTGATATAAATAAAATCAAGCACGAACTTGAAAAACTAAACTCAATAATCAAACCTAAAACATAATGAGCAAAAAAGGAGGGGGGAAATACTGGCATACACACGAATAAATTTATACATAGAAAAATAGTGGATTTAATGACAGTTTCATATTACCAACAACAATAACCAAACAAAAAACAAGAGCACATAAAAAAAGGGATGAAAAGTGTTTCTTTGCTGGCATCTGCAAACAAAAGTTTGCGAACAAAAAACATCTGCCAACATCTGCGAAAATAAGCGTACGTTTGCGAACAAAAGACAAAAAACATGTTAGATCAAAAAATTAAAACCCCAAAACACACATTACCTGAACTCGATCGGAAGAAGTTGGTGTTGAGGGCAGCGAGATCAGAGGGTGAGGGTGAGGGTGAGGGCGTATGGTGAGTGTAGGGCGGAGAGGAGGAGGGGGCGGTGGGAGAGAGGATAGGGAGGGGTAGTGTTTAGGGAAGCATTGGATGAGAGAGATTGGTGAGGGTGTGCATGTGAAAGAGTGTCTGGGAGACTCGAGAGTGTATGAGGGACATTTAAGAGAAGGAGAGATGAAGTATATACGGGGTTTTGGGGATTACATAGAGTCGTCGTTTGTTAGAAAAGGAGATCTTGGAAATTGGACTTAATAAAAGCTGGACAGAATTTTCTGGACAGAATTTTGAGCAACGTTGAGCTCAAATTTAGGTAGGACTCACACCACGATAATTGTGGGACCACAAACGAATGTGTTCTCCTTCATAAGGAGATTAACGTAATATATTCATATGTCAAATTTCAATAAGTTATGAATGATAAATATGTCCCCAAAGTGGCTCACAAAGCAATGAAAGTTAATGAATTGGGTATGTTTTAACTCTTATCCCACATTGGAAGAGTAGTGGAAAAATGATGAGTTAATAAAACCCAAATGATGGACTAAGGCTTGGATGCCTTGGGATATCCCAACTCTTTGAAAGGGAGATGGCCTACACTATGCATGTGTTGGGCTTGGGCCAAAAGCCAACGGGCATGCCGTCCATTCGGCTCGGTTCGGTTCGGTTCGGTTCGGGTTCGGGCTTGGGCTTATAAAAATCTCCTACATTTTTGGGCCGAATTAATTAAACTTTCTGGGCTTTTATTAATTAATTACGGAATTAATTAATTATTAATTAACAGTTAATTTCTATTTTGACTGTTCCCAACAGTCAAAACCTTTGTTATAAATAAAGTTTTGCCCCTACAGTTTTAGACTAATGAAAAATCCCCTCCATAAATTTCCGAAAATCCTCCTGCATTATCTCCTTACTCCAGAAAATCTATCTGAATTTTTCTACATTACGTATATTATTTGGTTGAGCAAAAACACAGAAATTGTGTTCGTCGAAATTAATTATTGTCGTGCTACATAATTAATTTGAAAAATCCGTTCTATTTTGGGAGACAATATTCATCAACCTCAGAGCACATTGGAAGGAATAAATTCTCCTAAGGACACTGTGTCAATTCACAAGGCTCGAATTCTTTTCTATTTCTATTAATTTTCTGCAAATTCAAGTAAGTCCTTTTATTTTCTGTAATTTCACTTTGTGTCTGTAATTATTATAATTCGTATTTATGTACTTTTATATTAATTAAATAGTAGACATAACAGGAGAGTTAAAGAGTGTAGTTACCTAGGCATGGAAAATGTCAAGTAGGAGGGAAAAATTTGGGTTGGATAATGAAACTCAAGACTTAACCAGGGCCGCTCATTTTCTCCAAAAGAATCTCAATTGTTATTGTGCTTTTACATTTTGAGAATTAAAAAACAATGAAATCTTATTTTATGTATGTGTGTGTGTGTGTGTATATATATATACACCTTTTAGCAAAGGTGCTTAATGTAAATGGTTATGAAAAATTTAGTTAATTTGACCATCTTATTGGTATCCAATAATTTTAAGGGGATTTGACTATGGTGATTGAGTGCTTTTTTTGTTGATGTTGATGTTGTTGTTGAATCAAAGTGCATTATATATGGGGATTTAAAATCATTAATCTTGTCACACATGTAGGTTGTATACCTTGTGTAATTATCGTAAATAACAAAAATTGACAACGGAACCCAGTGCCGATAATTATCGCAGCCACACGAGACACGTGTACACTTCATAAATGTTTTAATTATTTTACATTGTCCCAGAATTTGAAGAGGCCCTATTTATTTGACTCTGTGTATTTGTATCTCATTGCCCTTTGGACTACCTTATTTACCTTATCTTTTTTGTTCCTCTACAATCCCCCGAACTACCCATTTTCTATAATAGCATTACATCCTGTGTTTACCGTAAAACACTCTACGTAGATCATCAAATTATATGGAAAAGCAGATACCATTTACATGAATATTGAGCAATATGGCTGAAGAAAATCCATGTTTCCTCCCAGAACAACATATATCAATACATGAATACAATATGAAACCTTCTTTTCCCCTCCAATTTATTTCCTCTTTCTTGCTTTGTCTGTCTTGAATTTTGAGAGGGTTTATGTGTGTGCAGATTTTTTCAATTGGATACTTTCTCTTTCTTTTCTTATTTTTCTATTCTTTTTCTTTTGTTTTTCTCTTATTTTATTTTATTTTTATTCACTTTTTCTTTCAAACTCCCACATGCTTTATTGTAACCACATAACAAGAACATCATTCAATCCCATGTAGCATTACAAAAAAAGGTATAGAAGGCGATATGTATGGTCTATAACTCCAATTTGGAGTTGGTTATGTGATTTTGGGTTATGAAATGAAAGCTTATATTTAGGCTCAAAGCGTTTTGATGTGGGGAAACATATACGGTGAGGTTAAGTTCAATATGGGTGTATACAAAGATGGCCTATGATCCTTTTCTAAGGTTTATGTGATTCTCGAGTCAAAAAAACTTTGAAAATCATGCTCAAGTAAAATATTTCATAATGAACTCAATTAATGAATGATCAAATGAAATAATTGTGAGATTACTAACAAATTTAGTGTTTTCAATGAGGAAATAGTGATGTATAACACTAAAAAAAGAAGGAAATAAGAATGCTCACTTAGTGTAAGTATATACATTACAACAAAAGAATTTTGAGTTACAAAAATTGTAAGTACAACTTTTCGATTGAGTCAATTTGTATATAATTGGCTTAATTCCGGAAAAAACATTTGAGTTATAAGTTAGGCTTTGTGTTGCTGATCCCGTAAGCCTATGATGTGTTTGATGAAGATGTAGCAGCTAAAGCTTCAAAGTTGGATATATTGTGTCGTACTTATTGTGCCAAGTTTATCTTCACGTTTATCGAGAATCTCGTAGGTATTAATGCATATTGAATATGGGCCTTGGATACTTTTGAGGGTGTTTGTTTTTTAACTCAAAATTGATTGGAACTGTTTTTAAAATGTTTTTTTATGAAAAATATTTTTGATTTTAATCTTGTTAGAACAAAATTTAAGCCCCGTTCAAACAAAAATGGTGTTTTTGTTAGAACAATCTTTGTCTCGTTCGAACAACATTAAGATCTCATTGTAACGAGCTTCAAATTCCATCAAAGGAGAATACTCTATAAAAAAGGACCAATGTCCTTGGAAGGTCGTTAGAAGTGTGTTTGAATGAGAATAGGCTGCCATTCGAATGAGATTTGAAGTCGTTATAACAAAACTTCTTCTTTCATTCGAACGACCTTGTGTTTTTGTTCGAATCGTTCGAATGAGATCACCACCTCAAAATTTGTGTTTTTACTATTTAAGGCATGTTGGACTCATATTTTTTAATGAATTTTGGCAAAAAATATTTCCCTACATGTTTACCAAAGTTTCAAAACTCTTGTTTCACCCTTTAAGTTTAAAGATCCAAGTTCTTCATATCGATATGTTTTGAGATCTTTTGTTTGGGCATGAACGTTTGATTCTATATATCTGGAAAAAACCTGTTTCGTGAAGAGAATTTCGTACTTTCTATTTACACAGGGTGGACTCCGTGTTTGTGGTGTTGCAATGAAGAAGTGGTAGGTCAAGAGTAAGTCTACTGTCAACTTTTGTAATTTTGTATCATAGTGATTTATTTATTTGGGCCGTCTAAGGTTGTTCCCTTTATGGGTTTTCTCATAAATTAGCGTGTTATGTTTGGAATAATTTATTTTATCTTCTTATCATCTAAATGTATCTTTTAGGTTAAAAAGATAAAAGTAGGAAAATCAGTTTTTCACAACAAAGGTTTAAATTGGTGCAAAGTTTAATAGGAGTAATTTGTTTAAAGTTTCAATCTTTAAAATTTGAAAAATACAAAAATAGACATTTTGTTTGTTCGTACCATCCTTGCCTATCACTATTCTTTAGCATTCTCAAATTATCAGGGCTAGAACACTAAGTTGCCGTGTTTAGATCCCATATTTTTAGGAATGAATTTTTAAGGATTTGATGGTATTAGAACCCCGATGTTTGATTGGCCGAACTACGCATACGGAAAATGTGTATGAAATCAGCACTTAAAGCTATAGATAAGCGGTCTTGGTTGGTAGTTGTTACAGGGTAGTCTCCACCTACCACTAGATATGGTGTAGAGATTCATTAAAAACTCATAGAACCATGGAGTGAGGTTGAGCATAGGTTAGAAAATTTTAATTCTCGAGGGTTAAATGCTCTATTTTTTCTGTCACCCCGAACGAGTTCTGCCGTATTATGACTTATGAGATATCTAAAAAGGCTTGGAACATACTCTAACTCACCCATGAAGGAATTGTTGCTGTTAAGGCTTCAAAACCCCAAAACCTCAGCACTTAGGATGTTGGAGTATTTTGATGAGTTCTACGCTAGATTGTGCGATATATTTAACTCACCTTTTAACTTGGAAGAGAAGATACCCAAAAACCGAGTAATCAATAAAATCTTAAGGTCGGTTCCTGAAAGATTTAGTCCAAATGTGGCCGCTTTGAATTCTTTGGGTACTCTAGACTCTACGAAACTTTAAGAGCTTGTGTGTGACTTACAAACTTATGAGATTGACATGTTTACCTCCAATACTGAGAAGAAGAAAGATAAGGGTATTTCTTTGAATGCTCAAATCGAGTCTGAATATTTTGCTTTGATGGCTAAGAAATTCAATAAATTTCTCAAATTCCAAAAGCAATCGAAAGATGCGAAAATGTTTGAGAAAAATATGCACAAAAACCTGATCACTTCCCTAAAAATCAGAATGATAATTTGAAAAGGGATGAGTCAGAAATATTTTATGGTTGGGAAGGTTACGGCCATAGGGTAGCTGAGTGCCCCATTAAATTAAGGAAGGAGGGTAAGAAACTGATAGCATTTAATGCCACCCTTAGTGATAGTGATCTGGAAGAGGAATCCAATTCCTCCATTGAGCGCAACTTTATTGCGTTCGTGGCTAGTTATGTGAGCTTCGATTAGAAATCTTACCATGAACATATTTCTTTGCATGAAAATTCCAAGGCCATAGTTTGTGGATCCCAAGTAGTGATGGTCGAGTGAGTGAAGACGAGAGTGAGTATGAAGAAGAGGAGGAGGAGAGTTAACTCCAAGTTGCCTTTCATGAATTATATGCGAAAACTTTGAAAGTAAAGAAGGCTAACTTAAATTTGAAAGCTAAGTTAACTGAACGTGCCATAGTAAATGATCATAGTGTTTTGATACAGGATCTTAGGGCACATGAGAAGAATCTTCGAGAGAAGCTAGAGTACATCGAGGGTGAGAGAGATTGTCTTCGTGGTTTGATGGAGGCTATGAATAAATAACTTCTAGAGTTTGATGAGTCTAGACATTGACTCGAGTCGAGGATAGTTGAGCTTAAGGAGAGATTAAGAGATTCGACTCTTGTCAAATTTTATATGGAATCTAGGTAAGAAAAGTTGACAAGTGTGGAATTGGATTCTATGGTCATAATGATTCTTCTTCCAAAGACAAGACCATGCGTTTGAGAGAGTCGACTAGTATTGTTAGGAAAGGTCAACCCTTAGGTAACACCGCTCTCCGTATTTTTATTTGCACTCATTTCGATAGGAAATATCACCTTAGGAGGTTTTGTTTTGATCTTATAAATGGCCCTAACAATTCTAAGAATAGAGTCACCGTGGTTCCCAAAACCCTTTAGCATCATGTTACACCTGCATGGGTTAGGAAATTGGATTTTGAGGCTTTACATATTAAACTTATTGATTATCGTTTCCTTGCACATAATACTTCCCATGCTATATCTAATGGTTGATTGTGTTAGCTTGTTTGTCATAGTTTAATTTGTGCTTCAAAATATGTGTTTACTAGTTTTATGACATATGTATCTTTTGTATTTTGATTTTTCTCTTATTGAGTCATATTGAAAAATACAAAAAGATTTTGTCTGTCTTTCGAGTTAGAGTTTGTTTTAAAAAAAATGGTATTTTATTTTGAAATTTTTTAGAAAAACTCAAAAAGATTTTTGGTTTTTGTGTATGTTAGTTTTACACATTTGGTGTGGCATATTGGTTTGTTTAAATGAAATTCATTTTGTGCTATCCATATGACTAGGACATTTGGTTATGATTGTTGATACTTAGATAGTTCTTAATCATGCTCACATGGAGTAATTTGGAACTCGATTTACTTTATGGATTCGACTTTGTATATACCTCTGCAAACGATGCACGAGCTTTTTTAACACTAATTTCACATGTATATTTGAGCTTTATGAAATGTTCTCCCATCAATTTTGTTATCTACATATTTTGTGACTATTTAGGATTTGTGCATGTAAGGACCGTTGCCATGAGCTTATTTGTTTAGTATTGAAAAATATCAGGGTACGCAAGAAAGGTCTACGAAAGGAGAAAATATCCTTTGCGAAAAAGCCACCGTTGGCAAGAGCTTAATGAAAAGATTAAAGGCAATAAAACTTAAAAATTGCCAAGCCCAACATAGTTTAGTTTATTTGATTTTGAAAAATGATAGCTTCAAAAGAGTTGAGAAAAGAAAAGAAAATATGGTATATGTTTATCTTTTGAGGGTGTTTAGTTGAAGATCAATGGGTTTGAAAAATGAATCCTAGTTATGCCTATTTTTGTCATGACGCTATTGATATGTAGAATTATTAATATTTTAGGCTTGTGTGCATTATACTTATTTGTTAATAAAGTTCACTTTATATTATAACTTGAGGCAGAATCTTTGTTTGATAATGTTCTGCGGTCAATTAGAACTTCTTGAACTTATTTGATTGTTTGGATCATAATTCATTTGTATTTAGTTCACACCCATTAATTCCATCCCACATGTTTAGACACATCGATATTAAGCTAGTGTGTAAATCTTATGTGTTTTGTATCGAGTTTTGTGGTTCTTTATACTTATATATATGTTCTGATATTTTATTATTATATTTTTCATATCTTATATACGATAATGATTTTGTTTTAAGTCTTTGAAGTTTTCATTCAATCCATGTTTTCCATATGCTTTATCTTAGGATTATTTTTAGCATGCTTTATGATCATATTGATGTCTCTCATTATGTGAATTGAAATTCCTTTTCTCAAAATTTTTAATTTCAAAATTGGTATCATACATCGTTTCTTATTCATATTGGTATCTTTCTTCATTAATATTGATATTGGTTGATCATAGTTTGGATTATTTGTGCTTGAGTTGCCATGTTGTGTGTTTGTTGTACTTTACACTATCGCATGCTTTATTCCTTTCTCCCTATGTTTAAAATTGGTGTCTTACGGTCACATATTTAGGATGATATTTGGTTTTAAGGGGGAGTAATTACTTTATGCTATCCTGCTTTGTCTATTCTTGAACAAAATGGGGGAGAAATGGTATCTTTCCTTGCATGATTAGGATATCCTTATCTTAGGGGGAGATGTCTTACCTAGGTTGAGATTTTTAGACATTGTTAGATGTTTATTAATCTGCGGATTTTATACTTGTTATATTCTCTTTGAATTTGAAGATATGTTTAAGTGTGCAGGTTTATAACATGCGACAATGTTTTTAAGCAAATCAAAACTACTCAAGTTTGTGTATCTATCGATCAACTGTACTCTTTTTCTTTTTAGGGGATGGGGAATAAGTCTTTTTAGAGAGTTTGACGGCCCATAGGATTTTTATTTTGGTTTTATCCCAAAATAACCAAAGGGGGAGATTTGTAAGTACAAATTTCCAATCGAGTTAATTTGCATGTAATTGGCTTAATTCTGGAAAAAAATATTTGAGTCATAAGTTAGGCTTTGTGTTGCTAATCCCGTAAGCCTGTGACGTGTTTGATGAAGACGCAGTAGCCAAAGCTTCAAAGTTTGATACATCGTGTCATGCTTATCGTGCCAATTTTATCTTCACGTTTACCGAAGATCTCGTAGGTATGAATGCATATTATATGGGTCCTTGGATAATTTTAAGGGTGTTTATTTTTTAACTCAAAATCATTTGGAACCATTTTTTACGAAAAATATTTTTTGGTTTTAATCTCGTTAGGAGTTCACTGCCGCTTGACGTGCTTCAGTTGTTGTGAAAGTTGCAAATCCTCGATATTAGACGCCTCCACTCTGATTTATTCAGTCTCATGTTGTAGTTACTTCAGTTAGGGCATGTCACCCATTTCTAGTTATTCCTTATTTTAGAGATATTGTACCCATTTATTTCTGTTTGTTGAATTTAGTTTTATTTAGAAATTTATTATGTTGGGATTTTTGGCTGGAGTGTTTTATCTAGTCTCATTTGATTATTCAGACATTCATTATTTATTTTGTGTATTTAATGCAATTTATTATTTAATTCAATTTATTGTATGATAATTAACGAGGTTTAAAATTTGACACTAGCTTAATTAATTATTAGGTGATTTGTAATTAATGTGTTTCGACAGTGATGTTAATAATGAACCAACTGTATATTCTGTTTAATTTTAATAAAGGACTGATCACCCGATATTTAATTGGGTGAGATGTCACATAAGCCTTATGGAGAAATCCATTGGGTTTAAATCTTTAAGTGTTAGGTTCCATCTCTTTGGAAGCTACCAGGAGACTATGAGGCGGTGGACATTGAAGAAGGGCATTTCTTATTTAATTTTATGATGAAAGAAGACTACATTAATGTGGTGTCGGGAGGTCCATGATCATTAATAACCACTACCTAATTGTGAGGAAATGGATTCCTAACTTCAACCCATTGGAATTAAATAGAGTGACTACTGCTTTGTGGGTTAGGCTCGCACGCCGCCCTATTGAATGGTTTGATGGAATAATTCCATTTCAAATTGAAAGTAAACTCGGAAGGGCCATTAAAGCGGATTACAACTCTGCCTCATCATCTAAAGGTAAGTATTCAAGAATATGTATTAAAGTGGACCTTTCCAAACTATTAATTCCTTGTTACAAATTAGATGGGAGAAAATATAAGGTGGAAAATGAATTCCTACCCTATATTTGCTTTAAATGTGGTAAGATAGGCCCCCCTACAGTCGCAAAAACCACCACCAAAAAATTCAGTACCAACTTCTAATGGTGCTCCTCAAGCCCAGGCCACCAACAACGGCTCTATTGGCTCAAATATCAAAGAAGGCAGCCTGACAAGTTTGAAAACTAAACTGGACAGAGGTGAGGAACCTTTTGGGCCATGGTGATAGAACCTATCGGAGAGGATAGGTGTGTGTTTCGGATGGATCGGATCGGAATAGGGGTGTTCGGAAAAAAATCCAAAATTTTCGGAATTTTAAAATCATTTCCAATTCAGAAAAAATAAAAATCGAAAAATCATTTTTTTCCTATTCGTCTGATTCGGAATATTCAAAATTTTCAAAAATTTTATTATTCGTAAAAATATTAGAATAATCGGAATTATCAGTTATAATATTTTCAGAAAATATCGGAAATGTCATTTTTGAAAAGGATATTTTTAAAATAAAAATAAAAATCAAACACTCCACTTTTCATCACCTATGCAATAAATTGCGGAGCTATGTGAATGACAAGGCTATGCATCTTATACCATTTCGGAAATGCAATAAACTACAGAGCTATGCATCTCTTGCCATTTTGGAAAAAGATAAATCAAGGCTTAACTATGATACTAAGAAACTACAAAGCTATGTAAATGGAAAAAAATACCGTTTACCTACTTAAAAAAGACAATGAAAGAATGGTTAATAGCTGTAGCAGAGCTTGTGCATCAATATTTCAGATACAAAAAATGAACAAAAGGAAGATGAAGGAAACTTAATATAAATCATTATTGGAATCTAAATTCGCATAACAATTGAATATAATTTCGGATGGTGTCTTTCGATTTACGGTTAGTGTGATGTAAAAGGTTCATATATATAGGTACATATTAATGGTTGAGATGATTTTAAATGTAGGATCAAGATTAAACTAATAAACAATAAATTTTATATATAAATAAGAGTAGTAAAAATGTATTAAAATAAACAAAAATATTATTATTTCGAAAAATATTTTGGATGGATCGGATCGGCGTGATATGGAAAATTCAGATCAAAAATTCGGAATCCATATATGATTTTCAATTCCATTCCAAATTTTTTCGAAAAAAATGAAATCGAAAAATTCAAAAATCGAAAAATTAAAAAATGATGTTAAAATTCAAAAAATTTGGATAAAAATACGAAAATTTTGAAAGTTTGAAAATAACCGACACCCCTCGAAGAGGACAAACGGGTACAAAGTGTGCAACGCATGGGAAAGATGTTGATGTCAGCATGTCAACAGTTGGACCTATAGATCGTACGACGTCACTCAGGAAGCCTGGTGACAACAGCAAGTTATGGAAATCTTCGACTGAAGATAAGGTTAGTAGGGTCCAAAACCTAGGAGCCCGAGGTAAAAAAATAAATACGAATACAAGGAAGACGCCCAATCAAGCTTGGACGCCAGATTAAAGACACTGGTAGAAGAATCTGATTCATGGGCCAACAGAATGGAGGAAATCAAGAACTCCCAATATGTATTAACGAAGATGAAGGATTGTCTCCCATGGCGGAGTAAGGAGGATATGGCTCATCAATTAAAGCATTTTGCATCAACGGTTGCTATCATTTGGAACTGTCCAAGAGCGAACAAACCCCTATTCAAACCCACATTAAAGGAGCTAATGAATACTTATAACCCTGATGTTGTGATCATCTTAGAAACTCACATTTCCATTTCTAGTATGGTAGATTTTTTTAACAGCCTGGGCCTTACTGAGGATATTGTTTCTGATCCTCTTAGTCAGTCGTAGGGTATTTCGGTGACGTGGAACCCACACACCACCCAACTCCAATCTATTGCCATATCCCGTCAAGCCATTCACGTCATGGTCTAGAAATCCCATTATGACGAGTGGTTGCTCTCGGCAATCTATGCTACTCCTCTCCCGCGCCTGAGAAGACAACTCTAGGAGAACCTGGCAGACATTGCGGAGTGTGGAGGTCCCGTGGTTAGTCGTGGGCAACTTTAATGATCATATTGACGAGTCGGAAAAAATGCCCTATTCTAAACATGTGGCTACCGCTAAATGTTCTAGATTCCTTGATAACATAAATAACTGTAATCTGTCTGACTTAGGGTGTAATGGGCCTAGGCTCACCTGGACGAACAGTCGGGAGGATTTCACCAACACTATGATCCGACTGGATAAGTGCCTAGCCACCAACGATTGGATACTGAAGTACCCAACACTACTGTCAAAAATGTGCCTAGGACTGTGTTTGACCATTGTCCGATGGTCCTCTAATTTGAAGGTACAATTTCTAATGTGAAATCTCATAAACCTTTTAGATTCCTCTCTTGCTGGTTGATAGGAATGACTTCATAGAGCTAATTAATATAATGCTTGGAATAACTATTCAATTAAGATAATATCTACACATGTACTAATTCTATTAAAGAGTGGAACAAAAATGTTTTTGGTAATATTTTTCAAAATAAAACGGATATTGAGGCGTCTTAAGGGAATTTAAAAAGCCCGAGAAAATATTTTTTCTCACAATCTTGACATCCTCGAAAAAAATCTTCGGATTGAGTTTAACACTATTTTAATCCAAGACGAGAAATATTGGTGTCAGAAATATAGAATTCAGTGGATTAGTGAGGGAAATAGGAATACAAAAATTTTCCACACTTCCACCATAATTAGAAGGAAAAAGAATAGAATTGGCCGCCTCATGGTAAATGGGGCTTGGACAGAGGGTCCTACCACCCTTACCGATCACGTTAATGCCTATTTTAAAAGCCCGTTCCAAGATAAATTTTCCGTATTATATTAATAGTCAAAAGAATGATTACCCTCACTTTAAATTTGAGAGTAGGAATAACTTTACACTCACATGCCCCATGCGCCTGACGACATGCCACTTTTAGCATGAAAGAAAGTAAAGCCCTGGCCCTGATGGGATCCAACCCATGTTCTACCAATACTTTTGGAGTAACATAAAAGATAATTTGTTTAACTTGTTAACAAGTGTTGGAGCTAGAATGACCGCTCGACCAATATGAACAATAGCTATGTGACTTTGAATCCTAAATCGGATAATCCTGAGAATATTAATCAATTTCATCCTATCACTCTCTGTAATGTCTCTTATAAAATCCTTCCTAAAGTGATAGTGAATAGGTTGCGCCCTGTGGGTACACGGATTTAGAATGACGGGCCTGGACGAGTAGCCCAATTAAAGCGGCCCAAAGTCCAAACCCTTCATATCTTAACACTAATTCGGTTATGACTTAGTCTTCTCCCATGTTCTCGTAAAGAGGTGTTCCAGGAGAAGATGGAAAACGTGGGGGAGTCCAACACCCCCACTCCCTGAAAATAAACATGTATATAATAAACCCTAGGTCTGGGGCATAAGACACGCACTATATTCTCTGTAATCGCTCCCCGAAGTATATAGAAATAATACTGACTGCACCACCGTGGACGTAGGCATTCTTGCTGAACCACGTACATCTCCTGTTGTGTGATTGGAATTTTGTTTTCTTTATTCTGCTTGGTGATTGCGCTTCTCTTATCTATTTGTGTTGAATAATAATTGTCACCATAATTGGCGCCGTATGTGAATACGATATGCTTACTATAGTCGACGTCATCTGCTCGCCGACGCTTTCCTGATTGTGTCTTTACTGGATCGATCTGAAAAGCTTGCATCACCGCTGTAAGTTTTTTACCTCCATTCGAGCTGAATTTCCTTGAATCCGCTTCACGTCAGATGCCCCATGAATTACTCGAATTCATGGCCGGCATCGTCTTCGAGAATTATATGAAGAATCAATTAAATTAATGTTAGTGAGAGTGGAGAAGAAAGAGAGAGTGAAAATGAAGAAGAGGTTGATGTGAGTGAACATCAAATTGCTTTTCAAGAATTATATGAAGAATCAATTAAATTAAAAAGAGCAAATTTGAAGTTAGAAGCAAGTTTAAGAGAGCGTGTCAAGGTCGTTGATGATAGTACGTTAGTGGAACACCTTAGGACACGAGAGAGAACTCTTCGAGAGAAGCTTGAATATGTAGAAGGCTTGAAAAAGGAGCTTCTTGAGTTTGAAGAGAGAACTATTTTATTAGAGTCTAATATTTTAGAATTAAAGAATAAATTAAAAGACTCTAAGAAAGTCAAATTTGATTTGGAGTGTCGTTCGGAGAAACTAGATAAAATTTTAGGAACAGTCCAAATTAAAAATGACACTTGTGGTTTAGGCTTCGATCCTTGTAATAAACCTGCTCATAAAGCCAAAACCAATATTTTAGGAGAATCGCCTATGAAAGCCTTTAGAGATCAATCCTTAGGTACTAATTTTCGACGTGTTTTTACTTGTGCACATTGTGGTCGAAAAGGTCATCTTAAGAAATTTTATTTTAATCTTAAAATATTTTCTAGAAAATCCCAACGTAAGGCAACCAAGGTAGCCAAGATTCCTACACCCCGAGATAGTCACTCTTCATTAATTTGGGTTAGGAGATCCGACTTGGTAGCTTTACAAGATAGGGTTTTTGATTCTCATTTGCTTTCACATGCTTCCTCCCTTGCAAAATCTAAAGGTTGAATGTGTTAGTGTTATTTGCATACTTTAGATTTTGTACTTCATGCTATATTCTCATGCTAAATGTATGTTTGTTTAGTCATTTTCTAGTCATTGCATTATTTCTTATCTCATGCTAAAAATCATGACTTGTTTATCTTTTGTATTATATTTCCTTCATTTTTGTTTGCATTAAAAGAAAAATACAAAAAGAGTTTTGTTTATCATTTGGGTTTTTATCTCTTGGTAATTTAAGCTTAATTAAAAATTCAAATGATTTTTGTCTGTCTTTTGAGTATATATATTTTTATTTTTTGATTAAAAAGTTCAAAAACTCAAAAAGATTTTTATTTTGTGAGTATTTTAGTTTGACACACTTTATGTGGCATATACTTGTGTTTGAATCCCATCTTTTAAGCTCCCATGTGGCTAGAACTTTTGGTTTAGATTGTCAATCCTTATTGTGTTCTTTACCATGCTTACATGGCGTAGTTGGATTTTGTGTTGATATAATGGATTCTATTTTTATATGCCTCTTTTCACACATGCACGAGCTCATTTGAAATTTAAACTTCATATGCATATTTGAGCTTTGTGAGGTGTTCTCCTACCAATCTTGTCATCTACATATTTGTGACCTAGGAGGACTAGTGCATGTCAAAATCCGTTGCACGTGAGATTTGTGTGAGATATAAAAAATGATAAATATAAAAGTGCACGGGGAAGGGCTCCGAAAGGATTTATTATCCTTTGTGAATAGTAAGCCACCGTTTGTTTGGACCTAAAAGAAATAAGTGGTCCAAAGGCCTAAAAATAATATATGGCATTAAAAGAAAATATTTGCCAAGGCCTATGTTTGATTGATATATTCATTCAAAAATATATATGCTTATTGAGGGAGATTGGATGGTATATCAACGGTTTGCACAATGTCCATTTATCCTAGTTGTACTTTTAATGTCATGACTCTATTGGCTTGTAGAATCATCAATATGCTAGGCTTGTATGCATTGTGTATGTTTGTTCATTGAGTTCAATCTATATTGTCACATGAGGTTATATTCAAATGTGATGAAGTGAAGATTCCCGGATTTTAATTATCTCAATTAAAATCAAACTATTAATAATTTCCTTTTATATAAATTCAAGATGATGCGGAAGCGTAAGATGGTTCACAAAATAAACAAATGCTAAATTTTAATTTCTTAAACAAATTAAAGTGAGTGTGATAATTTAAATCGAATTTTATCTTGAATTATTCTAAACATGCGTTCTGCGTTATTTTGCAAGATAAAATAAATCAATCACACTACGCCGCGATGTACGAGAAAAAACCCAAGACGGCAAACAACCTCGGACGAACCTAGCCATAAATCCACTAGATACGGAATTACAAGTACAAGACAGATAGACTTACAACGCACGACTCGATCCCTCTCAAGCCTCGACGCTTCTTCTTGTAGACACCTCTTCCTAGCGGATAACCTTGGAACACCACCGCGATCTCGGAATCCACCGATAGGACTTTATATGGTCACCGTCACCCGTGCAAGGAGCCTTTCTCCATGTGGGTAAATTAACATAGAAACACTTCTTCTTTCTTTGTGGGTGGTGGAAGCAAAACCCAAAACTTCTCTTCAATTCGGTGTAGATAAAACTGGTACCAAACTCCAAGCAATTGATAAGTATATAAGAACTTGGAATAAACTCATTTGGGGGTAAACACTAGAGTGATGGAAATTTTTCTCTTAAAAATCTCACTCAAAACATGAACATTTTCCTAACCAATTTTTGCTCTCAAACTCTCTCTAAGAGATGAAACTAGGATGGAAAAGTTAAGTTGGAAAATGTCATTCCCGCTATTGATAAAGTCTGAAAAAGTTGGTTAAAAACTTAGTGGGAAAGTGGGTGCAAAACTGCCAAAAAAATGCCAAAAACTGTTCCCGCCTGGCATCTCGTTCGAACGACATTTCGTTCGAACGAAATCTCGTTCGAACGAGACTTGTAACGACGTTCCAGATTGAACTCATTAGAAACTCGTTGGAAATCTCGTTAGAACGAACAATCTCGTTCGAACGACATTTCGAACGACGGACCAGTATACCTTGGTGGGAACTCGTTGGCAGGTTCGTTCGAACGACATTTTCGTTCGAACGACTCTATCGAACGAAAAATCAGAAAGTTTGGAAAATTCAATTTTATCCCAGAAAACTTTATAAACTTATTTTAAAGTTTTATTTAATTCTTTCTGAAAATTAAAACACAGTTTTTACAAAACCTAACACCCAATAAACTTTGTTCCAAGCTCCTATATATATAATATTTCATTCATACCTTGGGAGCATGGAACTATGGTTGATGACGTAGAAACGAGGCACACAAACCGGCATATTTGATGAATCTTTATACTCTTTTCCGCTACGTCTTCAACAAACACTTCATAGGCTTGAGAATATTACAATTAAATACTATCCTATGAATAAATGTTTTTGTCCGGAAATGAGCCAACACTATACATGGACTCAATTGGAAATTTGTGTCCTTACAAATCTCCCCCTTTGGCTATTCCGGGACAAAAACCAAACAAAAATCCTAAAGGGCCGTCAAGCTCACTAGACTCAAAACATAACCCACCCAAACTTAACTCAACCCAAGGATCAAACGCTTTGCCGTTTAAACAATGCCGCTTTAGAAGAAATCCTGCACACTTAAGCAAACTCATCAAATGCATAGGGAATATCAAAGTATTAAATACAATTAATTAATTACTCCCTCTAAATTAATTCTCCCCTTTATCAAACACATGACCAACTTAGAAAGACGTCTCCCCCTAAGATAAATCTCCCCCAAACTAAGATACGATAATAATAGGATTAAATACGATTAGATACCATTTCTCCCCCTATCATTTCTCCCCCTTTTTGTTCAGGAATAGACAAAGGATAAAGAACTAATAAACACGTTGAAGCTTAAAGTGTTAAGACATTAAAGCATATGGGCAATAAAATCAAGGCAAAGACAAACAAAAATCATATATATATATACTATAAATATACCAATAAGTACTTGCATATATAGATAGATATAAACACACACATGACACAAAATACAATAAGTTTGCACACTCGTATGGCAAAAATGTGTCATATGGAAACGGAAGTGTTGGGGTGTGAACTAGCAACAATTAAATTTAGACCCAAACACTTAATAAACATTCACGGAGTTCTCATTTGATTGCAAACTTTATCACATTTAAATATAACCTCATGTGACAATATAAAGATTGAACTCAATGAACAAACATACACAATGCATACAAGCCTAGCATGATGATGATTCTACAAACCAAATAGAGTCATGACACTAAAGACAACTAGGATAAACGGACATTGTCCAAACCGTTGATATACCATCCAATTCTCCCTCAATAAGCATATATATTCTTTTGCTTTTGAATGAATATATCAAACAAACATAGGACTTGGCAATTGATTTCTTTTTAATGCCAAATATTCTGTTTTTAGGCCTTTGGATCACGTATTTCTTTTAGATCCAATAAACGGTGGCTTACTATCGCAAAGGATTTAATTCATCCTTTCGGAGCCCTTCCCCGTGCACATTTTATTTACCATGTTTTCATTTTATCACACAAATCTCACATGCAACGGATTTTGACATGCACTAGTCCTCCTAGGTCATAGATATGTAGATGACTAGATTGGTAGGAGAACACCTCAAAAATCTCAAATATAACATGTGACATTAAGATTTCAAAAGAGCTCGTGCATGTGTGAAAAGAGGCATATAAAAATAGAATCCATTTAAACAATACAAAATCCAACTGCTCCATATAAAACATGGTAAAGAACATTTTAAGGATTGAAAATCTAAACCAAAAGTTCTAGCCACGTGGGAGCGTAAAAGATGGGATTCAATATATGCCACATAAAGTGTGTCAAACTAAAATACACACAAAATAAAATCTTTTTGAGTTTTTGACATTTTTAACCAAAAATAACGATATATACTCAAAAGAATAAACAGAAAATCATTTGTATTTTTTCATTAACCTTAAATGAAATAAATAAAACACAAATGATAAACAAAAATCTTTTTATATTTTTCAATTAATTCAAACACAAAATATAATACAAAAAGATAAACAAGTCATAATTTTTAGCATATGATATGAAATGAGGCAATGACTAGAAAATGACTAAACAAGCATACATTTAGTATGTGAATATAGCATGAAGTACAAACGCTAAAGTATGCAAAAGACTAACACATTCATCCGTTAGATTTAGCAAGGGAGGAAGCATGTGAAAGTAAATGAGAATCATAAACCCTATTTTGCAAGGCAACCAAGTCGGATTTCCTAACCCAAATTAATGAAGAATGACTATCTTGGTGTGTAGGAACTTTAACTACCGTGGTTACTTTACTATGGGATTTTCTAGGAATTCGTTTAAGATCAAAACAAAATTTCCTAAGATGACCTTTTCGACCACAATGTGAACAAGTAAAGACATGTCGAAAAGAGTTACTTAAGGAGTGATCTTTAAATGTATTCCTAGTAGATTCTCCTAAAACATTCGTTTGGGCATTATGAGTAAATTCATTACAAGTATTGAAGCCTAAACCACAAGTGTCATTTTTAATTTGGACCGTTCCTAAGATTTTATCTAATTTTTCCGAACGACACTCCAAATCAAATTTGACATTACTAGAGTCTTTTAATTTATTTTGCAATTCTAAAATGTTAGACTCTAATAAAACATTGCGCTCTTCAAATGCAAGAAGCTCCTTTTTCAAGGATTCCATTAAACCCCTAAGGCTATCTATTTCGCCTTCTACATATTCTAGCTTCTCTTGAAGAGTCCTCTCACGTGTCCTAAGGTCTTCTATTAAGGCATTTTCATCAACGACCTTGACACTCTCTCTTAAACTAGCTTCTAACTTCAAATTAGCCCTTTTCAATTAAATAGATTCTTTATAAAGTTCTTGGAAAGCATTTTGAAGTTCACTCACATTAACCTCTTCTTCATTTTCACTCTCTCTTTCTTCTCCACTCTCACTATCATCAAAAACAAGAGAATCATAAACAATGACCTTGGAATTGTCATGTGTTAAAGTTTCATCAATCGATGAGTTCTCACTATCACTCACATGAATAGCCATAAAAGCCACAAAATTTTTCTTAGTGGGGGAATCGGGTCGCATTATATGAAATGGGTCGCTTACCCTCTTTCCTTAGTTTAGTGGGGCACTCATAAGCCCTATGGCCATAACCTTCACAACCAAAACACTTACTAAACTCATCCCTATCTAAATTTTCATTACTAGGTTTAGGGATCTTCTCGGCTTTAGGAATCTTTTCGCCTTTGTCATGCTTAGAAGATTCAAATTTCTTAAAATCATTTTTAAATTTTTCTTTGTTAATTTTAAGAAATTTTCTAAATTTACGTGCAAACAAAGCCATGTCTTCCGAGTCACTATCACTCTCGCTCTCTACTACTTGTTTGACCTCTTTTCTGGCTTTTAAATCAACGCCCTTTTCGATTTTCTTTTCAGTTTTAGAGGGAAACATATCCAGTTCATAGGTTTGTAAATCACCTACAAGCTCTTCTAATTTAGTAGAGGCTAAAGTGGGTAAAGAATTTAAAACGGTCACTTTTGGAATAAATCTATCAAGTAGGAACCTTAAAATTTTCTTTACAACACGGTCGTCAGGTATTTTCTCTCCCAAGTTAAAAGATGAATTAACAATATCAGAAAGTCTAGCATAGAATTCATCAAAAGTTTCTTTTTCATTCATTTTGATAGTTTCAAATTGAGTGGTGAGGTTTTGGAGTTTTGAAGCTTTAATGACACTAGTTCCTTCATGAGTTAATTGTAAAATATCCCAAGCTTCTTTAGCGGTTTCACACGTCATAATACGTCGGAATTCATCCGGTGTGACAGCGCTAAACAAGGCATTCAAACCACGGGAATTGAAATTAGCAAGTTTAAACTCATTTTCAGTCCATCTATCGGCGGGTTTGATAACACGTTCATTTTCAACTAAATAAGTTGGTGGGGACCACCCATTAACAACAGACATCCAAACTCTTTCGTCGATAGATTTTAGTGCCGATTTCATTCGCGCTTTCCAATACGCGTAGTTTGAACCATTAAAAATAGGAAATTTTGAAAATGGGGAAAATTCCATTTTAGCCAAAAATTTAAGGATCTTTAACGAAATAATTTATCGTTTTTGGCTCTGATACCAATTTGAAGATTCCCGGATTTTAATTATCTCAATTAAAATCAAACTATTAATAATTTCCTTTTATATAAATTCAAGATGATGCGGAAGCGTAAGATGGTTCACAAAATAAACAAATGCTAAATTTTAATTTCTTAAACAAATTAAAGTGAGTGTGATAATTTAAACCGAATTTTATCTTGAATTATTCTAAACATGCGTTCTACGTTATTTTGCAAGATAAAATAAATCAATCACAATACGCCGCGATGTACGAGGAAAAACCCAAGACGGGAAACAACCTCGGACGACCCTAGCCACAAATCCACTAGATACGGAATTACAAGTACAAGACAGATAGACTTACAACGCACGACTCGATCCCTCTCAAGCCTCGACGCTTCTTCTTGTAGACACCTCTTCCTAGCGGATAACCATGGAACACCACCGCGATCTCGGAATCCACCGATAGGACTTTATATGGTCACCGTCACCCATGCAAGGAGCCTTTCTCCATGTGGGTAAATTAACATAGAAACACTTCTTCTTTCTTTGTGGGTGGTGGAAGCAAAACCCAAAACTTCTCTTCAATTCGGTGTAGAGAAAATCGGTACCAAACTCCAAGCAATTGATAAGTATATAAGAACTTGGAATAAACTCATTTGGGTGTAAACACTAGAGTGATGGAAATTTTTCTCTTAAAAATCTCACTCAAAACATGAACATTTTCCTAAACATTTTTTGCTCTCAAACTCTCTCTAAGAGATGAAACTAGGATGGAAAAGTTAAGTTGGAAAATGTCATTCCTGCTATTGATAAAGTCTAAAAAAGTTGGTTACAAACTTAGTGGGAAAGTGGGTGCAAAACTGCCAAAAAACTGCCAAAAACTGTTCCCGCCTGGCATCTCGTTCGAACGACATTTCGTTCGAACAAGACTTCTAACGACGTTCCAGATTGAACTCATTAGAAACTCGTTGGAAATCTCGTTAGAACGAACAATCTCGTTCGAACGACATTTCGAACGACGGACCAGTATACCTTGGTGGGAACTCGTTGGCAGGTTCGTTCGAACGACATTTTCGTTCGAACGACTCTATCGAACGAAAAATCAGAAAGTTTGGAAAATTCAATTTTAGCCCAGAAAACTTTATAAACTTATTTTAAAGTTTTATTTAATTCTTTCTGAAAATTAAAACACAGTTTTTACAAAACCTAACACCCAATAAACTTTGTTCCAAGCTCCTATATATATAATATTGCATTCATACCTTGGGAGCATGGAACTATGGTTGATGACCTAGAAACGAGGCACACAAACCGGCATATTTGATGAAGCTTTATACTATTTGCCGCTACGTCTTCAACAAACACTTCATAGGCTTGAGAATATTACAATTAAATAGTATCCTATGAATAAATGTTTTTGTCCGGAATTGAGCCAACACTATACATGGACTCAATTGGAAATTTGTGTCCTTACATGAAGTTTGCAATCAATTGAGAACTCCATGAACATGTTTTAAGTGATTGGGTCTAAATTTAATTGTTGCTAGTTCACACTCCAACACTTTCGTTTCCATATGACACATTTTTGCCATACGAGTGTGAAAATCTTATCTTATTTTGTGTCATTTGTGTGTTTATATCTATATATGTGTACTTGAGTCTATTTGATATATATTATGTATACATATATTTGATATGTTTTATTTGGTCTTTGCCTTGCATTCTAGTCCATCTATACTTAATTCCTAATTGGTATATATCTTGTTGCATTCCTTGTTGATATCACATGCTTAAGACTTTATGTATCCTATTGGTATCTGTTTCTTGCATCTTAGTTGGTATCCGGTATTATTTGTTGGATTAGTTGTGATATTGTTGTCCATGTGCTTTATTGTTCTCATCACTTTATGCACAATTGCATGTTTAGCTTGTTATCCCATTCTATTTATACCTTGTTTAGTTTAAGGGTGTATATACTTTAATCGGGGGAGATAAGTTAATGTTTTGATTCTTAAGCCTTTGTCTATTCCTGAACAAAAAGGGGGATAACGATAGGGGGAGAAATGGTATCTAATCCTATTATAATCGTATCTTAGTTTGGGAGATTTAACTTAGGGGAAATCGCGACCTTCTTAGGTAGATCATAATTGATAAAGGGGAGAATTAATTGAATTAATTAAGAGTAATTATTTTAATTGTATTTACTATTTTGATATTCCCTATGCGTTTAATGTGTTTGCTTAAGTGTGCAGGAATCATATTCTATGTGGCAACTTTCACCGGCAAAGATTTTGATCCTTGGGTCTTGTGTCAAGTATTGGGTGGGATTGTTTTTGAGTCTAGTGAGCTTGGCGACCCTTTAGGATTTTTGGTTTGGTTTTTGTCCCGGAATAGCCAAAGGGGGAGATTTGTAAGGACACAAATTTCCAATTGAGTCCTTTGTAGTTTTGGCTCAATTCCGGACAAAAACATTTGAGTCATAGGATAGAGTTCAATTGTATCCATTCAAGCCTATGACGTGTTTGTTGAAGATGTAACGACCAAGATATTAAAGTTTCATCGAAATGTCGAGTTTAAAGTGCCTCGTTTCTACGTCATCAACATGGTTCCATTGCTCCTAAGGTATGAATGCATTTTAATATATTTATAGGAGCTTGGAACAATTTATATTGGGTGTACGTTTATTTAAAACTGTTGTTTATTTTAAGAAAGATTTAAATAAAACTTTAAAATAAAGTATATAAAGTTTCAGGGCTAAAACTAAATTTTCAAACTTTCTGGAAGTTCGTTCGAAATGTCGTTCGAATGAGTTTGTCGTTCAAACCACAATGTCGTTCGAATGAGTTTGCCAACGAGTTGCCATATAGGCCACTGGAATGTCGTTCGAAGTGTCATTCGAACGAACATGATGTTCGAACGAGATTTCTAACGAGTTCACTCTGGTACTTCGTTAGAAGCCTCGTTTGAACGAAAATCTCGTCCGAACGAGTTTTGGCGGGAACAGTTAATTGGCAGTTTTGAGCAGTTTTCCCCATGTTTCCCACTTATTTTCCCACTATCCTTCGACAGAACTTCTTAAGTGCGGAAATGAACTTTTTCTAATTAACTTTTTCACTATCCTACATCTTCTAGAGAAAGTTTTTGAGAGTTCATCTTTCCCAAGAAAAAGTTCAAGTTTAAGTGTTCATTTTTCAAAGAAAAATCCTCTAAACACTTTGTTTCACCCATATTGTTTATTCCAAGTTCTATATATATATATCATTGCTTGGAGTTTGGCACCGGTTTGATCTCTACCATTTCAAAAGAAGTTTGGGTTTGCTTCTAAATCCCTCAAAGAAGAAGAGCTTGTTTTGCTGCGGCATTCTCATGTGGTGAAAGGCACCATGTGTGGTTGACGGTGTACCTATGTCTCATTGGTGAAGGCTAAGATTCCGGTGGAGCTCCGGGGTTGTCTACTAGGTGAAGGTGTTTACAAGAAGAAGCGTCGGGGCTTAAGAGGGATCGAGTCGAGTGTTGTAAGTCTTACTGTCTTGTAATTTGTAAATCCATACTTAGGGACTTAAGGCTAGGGCCGTCCAAGGTTTTTTTCCGTTGTGGGTTTTTTCTCGTACATCGCGGCGTAGTGATTTATTGTTTATTTTATCTTTTGCATAATTCACCTAGAATGCATGCTTAGGTAAAAAGATAAAATTTGGTTTTAATCACTACTTAATTTAATTTGGTGCTAAATTAATTTTGGGTAATGTGTAGCTAATTCAAGTCATGAAGTTAATTGGTTAAAATTTGGTTTGGCCTAATTTGATTAAATAAAAAATATGACTTAGGCAAATTTATAGGACTTGGGTTTAAATGGTTTAAGTGAAATTAACATAAGTGTGTGTTTACTCTAATTTCACGTTATTTAATTTTAATTTGAGAAAAATTAAAATATGTTAAGTTGTTTTAATTTGAACCATCATCTTTCGCTTCCGCATAAATAAAAAGTAAATTATTACTTTTTGTGAAGTATAAAAGAATTTTGTTTTGTAAAAATTGGGGGTTTACGTTTCCAACAGAGTAATATGTACATGAGTGAGTAAACCTCTCATAGTTAGGGAAGAGGGAAAAGTTGTATTTACTTATGCTATGCAATAAAAGTATTTTCTTTTCCAGAAATCTCTTATGTTGAGTTGTTATTATTTTCCAAATTGTCTCCAACTTTCTGTTCATAGAGAACTATCGTGTGGAACCTCTGGTGTAGCACACAAGGTGTTATACTGTTGAACCGCCGTTAGGTGCCGATTTGTCGTGAGCCGTTAGCCAGGTGGGCGTGAGGCGTGAAGGCGTACAGGCAGGAAACGGGTACAACGCCAAAATAGTGGATTAAGGTGCGGCACATAAAGACAGAGTTGCAAGAGGCCGAGACCGGAGAAGGATAGTAACAAAATTGAAGAGAATGAGGAAGGAAGATAAAGATATTGCAGACCAGAAGGAAGGTATAGCTCGAACCAAACCCTTAACTATTTTAAATATTATTGTTTCAAAAGAAACTTGCATAAACGTACAGATCACTATAGACTTTTTAGCATTTGTTAATCAAACAAATTTAGACTTAACTAGAGAAATTCAAGATTGGACTCTTACAGACCCTAAGGATAAAAAATTTATAGAATCTGCTTTAGCATACGCAGGTGGTACTTATAAGTATATAGACCAAATCATTGAATGGTTAGAACATGAAGTACCAAGAATAGAATTAATTAGAAAAGGAATTCGTGATCTCTTTAAACAAAAATTAAAAATTGAAGATTTTGCACAAGAACTATCAAGACGTGAAAAATATCAAGAATACACTAGAATACTTGAAGACAGTATAGACCTATTAAAATTTATTAGACGAAAAAGGCTAGCAGAAACCAAAGCTATTTTAATTAGAGCAGGAGGAATTCGTCCTCTCCTTAAAAACGCAGAAACAGCTGCCCCTAGAACATATCGTAGATTTTTGTCATCCTATGGTGATAATAATTTAGACGAATTTATAAATAACGATATAATTGATATTGTTAATCAGATATATAAAGAAACTAGACTGATAAAATCGCAATACTGCATAAGGTATTTAAGACTAGAATATTTACAGACTCCCTGAGGAAAATATTTACATAGATAATCCCCACTATTTCGAATTTCAGTACGATAGTGACGAAAGAAGTCGGAGAAGTAGCAACTCTGAAACTTCTCTTAGACTCCCAGATTAATTTAGACGTTAAAAATAAGCTTAAAGACTCTAGAAATTATTGGGGTAGAAATTTCTATTCCTATAACATTAGAAAAAGACAAAGCGGTCCCCAAAAGGTGATCTAAAAGATAAAAGTGGTCCGAAAATCGTGTGGACGATATTAAGCCCGTCATTTAAGCTCGTTACATTAGCCCGTCGGAGAGCCTGACCGTATATATATATATATATAATTTGATTCCACATGAAAAATGAAGCCCGAGCAGTTTTTGCTCAACATATTTCCATTTAACACATTCAAAGAAATCTTCTTCATTATTAGTATAACATTATTCTCCTTTTGCTGTTACACGTTTGGATTGTTTGTGTTTGGGAATATCATTTTCCTCAACCATGACAATTGTAGCATGCTAAATTGATAAATTTCTGGTAGCTAACAATAATAACTTTATTAGGTAGCCAATAGAGTAGAGAATCATAAATATCTCAAATCACAATATTTTAGTAAACTTATGCTAGCACAAAGCTTTCAAGATTCCAATTGTTCCCCCATTGACCCCCATTGAAATATGCACAAAATAAAATAATACAATAATGGCAAGTCCTAAAAATTGAATCCTAGTACCATGGTTCCTTTCTATTGAGTCTATTATAATTTAGGCCACATGTCCAAAACATGATTGTTCTACGTTCAATGCACGAGGCATCAATATGTTCAGAGAGGGTATCATACCACTTGAATAAATATATTGTGAACCTGTCAAGTTTAACATGACTAAGTATTTCTAAATTAATACTGGTTATAGCTGTCAAGAGAGCTTTTGTACCTCAACTCCAGACAAATAGTTAAGCTCTGATCAGTCCATTTAAATGATTTAAAATTTTGATGATCCATTAAAATCAATAATGAATTCAGTGTCTTCCCCTTGCTGGGGTGAAAAGGCAGCACCATACTCGTGCAAATCCATATTCTGTTTGATTATACCATTGAATATTAGTCCCCTCACATGAAGCCAGATGAGACTAGGCTGATGATTATTCCTATATGTATCAGTTCCCAAAAGAAACTTTCTTCAACATCTTTCGCTAACCTTAACTTGTAATTTTTTGCGTTTATCTTTCTTTTGTGGAAGAAGGAAAATGGCTTCACCTATTCAAACCCAGAAATCTATTTCTCACACACGTTCAATTAGTTTGCCATCCACACCTCATCCTCTCATTTCAAGTTTTGAGGAGCAATTGTACAGGTTAAGGACCACAGATGCTGATTCAACACCTTCCTCATCATCATTATGCCAAAAATTAAACGGTCTTAGAAATTTGTTTGAACGCGTCAATGACACGCTTAATACAACACTTCCCCAGCACTCTCTCTCCAATGAGGGGGATAATAAGAGCGTGGAAGGGATGCTTGACAGATCTTTAAGGTTGTTAGATGTATGTGGAACCACCAAGGATATATTCTCACAAATGAAGGTATCTGTACAAGATCTTGTATCATCCCTAAGGAGAAGAAGAGGCGGAGAATCTGACTTGGTGAATGAAATTTCAAGATATATGATCTCTCGAAAGACAGTGAAGAAATTGGCCATAAAATGTATAGGGAACATGAAAAGAATGGAAAAGCGTCTAGATATGGACAGCAGCCTTGAGTCCATTACTAGCATTCTAAGCGAAGTGGAAATAGTTAGTTTCTCAATTCTCGAGTCCCTCTTGTCTTTTGTTTCCAAACTTTCTCAAATGATTCAACCCAAACGTATCGCGTGTGAAGGAGAAAACAGTGGCAATGAAGTAAAGATAATTGATGCTGCTTTGCATTTCCTAAATTCTTACGTAAATTCAAGCAAGCGCAAGATGTGTTGAAGCCCTTGGAGGCATTAGTGTTGAGCATCCAGGAAATTGAGGAGTTAGAGAATGTGCTTAGGTGCTTAATTAAAACCAGAGTCTCCTTACTCAATATTTTAAACCACTACCTCATGTCTTTCAACACCTAAAAGTGCACTTTTGCTCATTGCCTATGGCATCAAACAATTTCTAGAGGGTTTGACTATGGCTTTTGAGAAGTTTTGTAAATGAGTGAAGATACTTTATATATAAGATTTAAATTCATTGATCTCAGTTATCTGCCTGTCTTGTTAACAATGCTGCTTATAATTGTTTTATTTCAACTTTGTCCTCATATATGTGTTTACCTTATACGATTTATATCTGGGTTCTAATATTGGATGATGAGTAGACAAAGCCTGCATGCTTTCAAGATGAAAATTGTTAAGATGTAATTATAGACACAAAATTTTATTACATTTAGATCAACTTTTGTTAATGTTATTTCTTTTCCTGTCTACGAATTAAAATTATATTGTTGTTATTATTTGATCTTAATATGTAGTGCTGAGGTTTCCGTACTTATTATTGAACTAGTAAGACTAAACAGAGCATTATACATTATACATATATCTGCAACTTTTCAGGGTCCTTGTTAGTGATGTGGAGATATTATTGATTCCCAGAGTTTTTCTTCTTAATTGTGTATATGTGACAGTTCTACTTACTTGGTTCATCTCAAGTTGGCTTAACTGAAGTCGGTTCAGAGGCAATTATTTAGTTGCAACTCTGTTCAAAAGGGGACCAGTGAGCCTTATGTTAGAAATGCCCTTAGCAGTGATATGTCACTAGAAAACGAAAATTTTTCAACGGACCCTATACAAGCATAACCCACTTTCCCAAAATTGATGAGCTCTCAATCTATATCAATTTTTTTATATATTACAAGGGTGAGTTTACATAAAAATTAAAATGCAGCATCTTATTACGTTCAAATAACTCAATTGCGGCACAGGAGCTTATAGCTCAATAGTTAGTGCAGCCGTGTCATACGTGAAAGGTTGTGTGTTCAAACCATGTTAGTAGTTTTGCCGTGTAATTAAAAGAGAGTTCGCACCCTATGTTAAAAATATCCTTCAAGGCTGCTTCACTATTTTTTCTTTAATAAAAGGATATATCACTTATTTACAAAAATCCAAACATAGGGAAGTATATTAACACTAGATTGGGTTAAGCATACTTTTCTCCTAAAGCTCAAAATAATTACAAAAGGCTGGGAGGAAAATTACATGTTCTGGGTAGTGTCTATGTCACTTCATAGGTTTGATTGTCGTGTTTCAGTTTAAAGATTATAGTTGTATGATAATCTGTTTTTACATGGGGTGCTTGAATTTTATCACCATAGTTGAAGTTAGAATTTATAAACTTGTAAAATATGGTTTTCCTTACAATGTGTCAACAATAATACGTCATTTACCAGAAAGATAGTTTTTCGTTATTGTTTCGTATTCTTCCATTTATTTAATGAACTTTAAGCTTTAAATTTTATTATTGAATATGATTATTCACATTTCTGGACATTTGTTGGTATGTGATGCCCCACTCTATGTCTCCAATAGACACAACTGGTAACTAAAGTACATATGCAAAAGTTCTAGTACAGTTAATATCTTTTTAAGTGAATTTTAACTGGTAATTTATTTTTATTGAGTCCCTCTTGATTGCGGTTTTCCGTCCACGTGAAAGATGGAATCCGAGTAATTTTTCACATTACACTCTACTAGTATTACTTGTTTGGAGAGATTATAATTTCAAAATATCATAGCCAAATAAGATCATTATTGTCATTTTTCAACTGGGACAATTGTAGCCTACTGAATTAATAAAATATTATGGCTCAATAATATCTTTATTAAGGTAGCCAACTGAGTGAAAATTATGAAGACCTCACAATATTTTTATGTACTAATCCTAGAGACACAGCTTTCAAGATTCGAGTTGTTCCCAATTTATTTCTCCTTGAGATATGAATGAATACTTTGAACTTGAGAAGGTCAATTGACATACACAATTAGGTCCCAGTCCTCCCCCTGCTGGAGTGAAAAGATAGCAACATACTCGTGCAAATCTGTATTTTATTTTACTATACTATTTAATAATAGTGCCATCACATGAAGCCAGATGTAATTAGGATGATAGCTATTCCTTCTCTCTGCCCTCCCCTATATGTATTGAGTGCCAAAGGGGACTTGATTGAACATCTTTCTCAAGCATTGGCTTGTAAATTTCTGCCTTTGCCTTTCTTTGCCCAAAAAAAAGATGGCTGCACTTATTCCAAACCAGAAATTTATCTCTCACACTTGTTCAATTAGTTTACCCTCCACTATTCATCCACTCACTTCAAGTGTTGATGAACAATTGTACAGGTTAAGGGCCACATAAGCCGATTCAACACCTCCCTCCTCATCATCATTATGATACGATTAATATAACACTTCCCAAGCAATCTATCTCCAACACTTGCGTTGATGATATGTTAGATCTTTAAGATTGTTAAATATCTGTGAAACCAGTAAGGGTATATTCTCACAAATGAAGATATCTGTACAAGATCTTGAATCTACCCTTAGAAGAAAAAGAGGCCAAGAATATGACCTGGCTAATGAAATCTCAACATTCATCATCTCTAGAAAGAATGTTAGGAAATTGGCTGTGAAATGTATCGGGAACATGAAGAGAATGAAAAAGCATCTAGATGAGGACTGCAACTAGGGGTGGCAATTCGTGTGTGTCGTGTCGTGTTCGGGTCGTGTCATATCGGGTTCGTGTCAATTATTAGTCAACCCTAACCCGACCCATTTAACTAATCGTGTCAGATGAGCAAACGCTAACCCGACCTATTTATTATCGTGTCGTGTTCGGGTTTACCCGCATAACCCATTAAGTAAGATATAAAATATTTTTTTTCTTCTCTCTTAACCAATCATACCAATCATAGGCCTACAATAACTTAAATTTAATTAATTTCAACTTATTGCAACAGATAAATAATTTATCATCCGATTCTCCATGAATTTTATAGAATGTCTATCAAGATATATAAATTATCTAATATATTCTCCATAAAATACGTGTTAAGCGGGTCTATTCGTGTCATTTTCGAGTTATACATATTTGACACTAACCCAACCCGTTTATTATTCGTGTTGGCGGGTCGTGTCATATTCGGGTTCGTGTCAAGAAATCATCAACCCTAACCCGCTAACTTCGTGTCGAGTTCGTGTCAGGTTATCGTATCGTGTCAAAAATTGCCACTCCTAACTGCAACCTTGAGACCATGACTAGCATTCTAAGAGAATTAGAAATAGTTAGTTTCTCAGTGTTTGAGTCCCTCTTGTCTTTTGTTTCTAAACCCAAACGGAAGATCAAGGGCAAGCAGTTGGTCTTTTGTTTCTCAGATGATTCAACCAAAACGTGTAGAATGTGAAGGAGAAAACAGTGCCAATGAAGTAGAGAAGATTGATGTTGATTTGAATGCACTTAAGTGCCGCATAAATTTCAAGCAAGTGCAGGATATCGTGAAGCCATTGGAATCATTAGAGTTGAGCATACAAGAAATTGAGGGGGAACTAGATTGTTTGCTTAGGTGCTTAATTAAAACCACAGTATCCCTTCTCAATATTCTCAGCCACTCTCTCATGTCCTTGAACAATTAATGTGCAGTGCTCAATTATAGTATTGCCTATGGCATCACACATTTTTAGAGGATATGCCTATGGGCTTTGGTTTTCTATAAAATTGATGAAGATTCTTTATACATGAGACGCTTATGCTTGTCAATATTTATACAGCCCATTTAAATTCATTGATCTCATACTTTCCTATCTACTTATCTGTTTATGATTTGGAGGTAAATGAATGTAAATTCGGGTTTTATATTTGTCTTGTATAAATGCAGTCATGTCTGTATTTTTGTTTTTTTTCAGAGGATTTGTCTTCCTTTCATGCACAACACAAGAAAATGCCATATGATAGACTAAATTAATGGCTTTTTTTCTATATAATTTATAAATTATCTTGTTGCCTTTAATTTGAGTGATGAAATTTTCATCTCTTACTGAATCTTAGAGCCTTACACCACAATATATAAGATCCTAGGGTCCCTCCACTCATTACCAATTGGTTTTGGGTTGGATGCTCTAATATTTAACATGGTCTTAGAGTAGGTTATTCCTAACGGCCCAAATACTCCGCGTCACCCAACAAAAAAAATAAGTCCACGTGTTAGGCTCAAATAACGCCACACATGAGGGGCCGTGTTGAGACATAATATCCCACATGAAAAAATTAGAGCCTTGCACCACATTATATAAGATTTTGGGCCTAATGTCCCACTCATTACCAATATTTAACAGAATCAGTGACCCAGCAAATTTTGTTTCTTCAGTAGACAGAGGAATATTCATATATCATCTACATATATTATAGAAGGGATTAAACTAGTTTCAAGACCTTCACATCCATAGAATGGTGCTGCTGGAACTTTATAACTTCCATAAAAACGTATTTAAAACCTGGCATAGTGATACCATATTCATTTTTTGATATTTTTATAGATATACAGAGATGAAAATGATGCTTGTTCCTACTGTTATTAGTGAACCACAAGTGATCCCATAAACAGGTATAACAAATGATGGAAAAGAAATTATCTTAATTAACTTCAAGTCTTCAACAAGATAAAGATTCCACCTGTTTCAAATTCAAATTTGCATCATTATCAGCTTCCTATGAAACATTTTATAATCTGTTCCTTTTGTGTCTCATATTCATGGTGTCAAACTCCTATTGTAGGTATTTCAATATGACCCAATAATGGGATTTTGCAAGGGCGAATGTACATGTGGCTGGTAGCAAAGGTGCCAACTAAAACCATACTCCCAATTCTCAATATTCTCTCAACCACTACTTTTTATGCCCTTGAATGATTACTGGGAAGTGGTTAATTTGTTTATATTCTATTTGCCTATTTCTTTTAATTTTTCATTATGTAATTACATTCATTAAAAGTACATTATATATGGAGTTTTAAATTCATTGATCTTATTTATTTCTCTGTCTTGTTGATGCTGCTACCTAAAATTTTGATTTTGTCTTGTCACACTGAGTTTTAATATTGGATACTGACAATACAAAGTCTTACATGCTTTCAAGCTGAAAGTTATCAACTCCTCCTATATTTAATACAAGTTCTTCTTGAATTTAATAACTCTTTCTTAATCACAGGCACATAAACTTTCATGATACTCAGATTGACTTATGTTAACAAGTATTTTTCCTGCAGAATTTAAAATGATTTTCTTGTCGTTGTTTGGTTATTGAATTTAATCATGAGGTTTTTTGTCTTTTTTATGGAATTAGTTAAAACTAACAGATTAATTTGCCCTAGTACTTTCTCTATTAAGCCCGGTCCAACATGTTCATCGTTTGTCATAGGTTGTTTTGGACCCATTTCCACTTAAAAAAGGCATTCAATTTTCTTATTCACAGCTTATGACCATTGTGCCTACCTTGGAAGACTCTGTTATTTTATCTTCTCACAAGCAGTATTCAACTGTTGCTAAGGTTGGTTTTTCAGATTTTTAGACATGAATGAAAGACCATGGTAATGTGAACCCTGTAAATGAATTTTTCTTTTATAGGGAAAAGCAAAGAGCAAGTGAGGCAAATAAGATCATTATTGCCATTTTAGTCAACTGTGTGACAAGTGTAGCATATTGAATTGATAAATTTGTTATACCCAACAACAATGTCTTTATCATTGTAGCCAACAGAATAAACAACTTTAAAGACCTGACCTTACAATATATTAATGTACTTATGGCAGCCAAAAAGCTTTCAAGATATCAATTGTTCCCCATTTATCCACATTGATACATCAAAAATGTAAAATAAAAAATCATGACATGAACTAGTAATTGAGTGCTAGTACCATGCTTCATCCTATATACTCCTGACATGAACTAGAAATTACGCAGATGAAAGCTGATCAAAACATGATTACGTATTTCTTAGTATAATACTGGACATAGCTGTCAAGATTGCTCTTGTACCTCAACTCCAGACAAATTATTAATCTCTCATTAGTATGCATAAATAATTTGATATTGAGAAGATCAATTGAAATCTACAATTAGGGGTGACCCCCCCCCCCCCCCCCCCCTGCTGCCAGGGTGACAGGACAACACAATACTCGTGCAGATCTATATTTTATTCCATCATACCATTTTATATTAGTCCCCTCACATGAAGCCAGATGAAATTTGGCTGATCATTATAACTTTTGTCTTCCCCTCCGTCATATATATCCTTCAGAGCAACACAATACTTCCTCAAACATCTTTGAATAACATTGACTTGTACATTTCTGTCTTCACCTTTCTTTTGGCCTAGAAGGAAGATGGCCAAATCAATTTCTCACACACGTTCAATTAGTTTGCCCTCCACATCTCATCCTCTCACTTCCAGTGTTGAGGAGAAATTGCGCAGTTTAAGGACCACAGAAGCCGATTTAACACCTTCATCCTCATCATCTTCAGTATCCCACAAATTAAATGGCCTTAAAGATTTGTATGAACGCGTCAATGACATGATTCATATAACACTTCCCCACCAATCTCTCTCCAACGAGCGGAATAACAACAAGTGCGTGGAGGATATTCTAGATGGATCTTTAAGGTTGTTGGATGTTTGTGGATCCACTAAGGATATATTCTCACAAATGAAGCTATCTTTGCAAGATCTTGAATCTACCCTCAGAAGAAGAAGAGGCAAAGAATCTGACCTGGCTAATGAAATTTCAAGATTCATGATCTCAAGAAAGAAGATGAACAAATTGGTTGTCAAATGTCATAGGAACATGAAGAGAATGGAAAGGCATCTATATACGAACTGCAGCCATGAGGCCATTACTAGCATTCTAAGTGAAGTGGAAATAGTTAGTTTCTCGGTGCTTGAGTCCCTCTTATCTTTCGTTTGTAAACCCAAGGCATGCAGTTGGTCTTTTGTTTCTCAAATGATTCAACCAAAACGTGTAGCGTGGGAAGGAGAAGATAATGTCAATGAGCTAGAGAAGATCGATGGTGATTTGCATGCCTTAAAGGGGCACATAGATTTCAAGCAAGTGCATGATATGCTGAAACCATTGGAATCATTAGAGATGAGCATACAGAAAATTGAGGAGAAATTAGATTGTTTGCTTAGGTGCTTAATTAAAACCAGAGTATCCCTTCTGAATATTCTCAACCACTAGCTCTTGTCCTTGAACAATTACTGTACAGTGACTAATTATATCATTGCCTTTGGCATCCCACACTTTTTAAGAAGATTTGCTTATGGGTTTTGATTTTTTGTAAATGGAAGAAGCTTCTTTATACATGAAATTCTTCTGATTGTCAATACTTATGTATCCAATTTAAATTTATTGATCGCATACTGGTTTTCCTATCTACTCAACTGTTTATGATTTTGAGTTCCTGTAGATGAACGAAAACTTTGGTTTTGAATTGTCTTGTATAGTTGTAGTTATGTACATGTTTTTTAGAGGATTTGTTTTCCTTTAATGCATTACACAAAAAAAATTCATGTTATGTACTAATCTGACGGTTTTCTTTTAGTTTTGCTCTATATAATTATAAGTTGTCTTGTCGCCATTCTTTGCTGTATATAATTATTTGAGTGATGAAACCATTGTCTTGTAAAGTTTTAATTATAAGCAGTTCATCTGTCATACTGAATTAGTTATCCAACAAATTTTGTTTTCTTCAGTAGAGAGAGGATAAGTATTCATAATTTACACATATTATAGAGGGATTAAACAAATTTCAAGATCTTCTTCACGTCCATAAAGTGGTGGAAATTTAAAATTTCTGTCAAAATTTATATGAAAGCCAACATAAGGATGCCTTGCTTGTCATTTTTATTTTTATCAATAGAGCGATTGAAATGATGCTACCTAGTGTTATGATTGACAAAGAATATTTTATATTAACTTCAAAAAGATCAAAATTCCATCTGTTTCAGATTCAAATTTTGCCTCTTTCAGAAATATGTGATCTACATTATCAGCTTCATATGAAATGTTTATACTTTGTTGCCCCTTTTCTGTCCCATATTCATGGTGGAAAATCCTTCGTGTAATAAGATTTATGTATGTATGTATGTATGTATGTATGTATGTATGTATGTATGTATTTGTTTATATAGCTGGTGGCAAAAGTGCTTAATTAAAACCATAGTCTCAGTTCTCACTATTCTCTCTATCACTATTTATTATATCCTTGAATAATTATTCGTCAGTGGTTAATTTCATCATCTTCTGGTATTCCACAGTTTTTAAAGGACCTATGGATTTCAAGTTTTCCTCGTTTTTTTTTTTCGATATTGTCTTCTCACACATGACTATACATTATACAAAGGCTTACATGCTTTCAACCAGAAAGTTCTTCATGTATTTGATAACTCTTGCTTAGTCACAGGCACATAAAATTTCATGAGACTTGGATTGACTTTATGTAAATGGCATTTATTTTTACACATAATATAAAACTATCTTCTTATCATCATTTGCTTTTAGATTGTAACGATGAGGTTTTTCGTCATTCTTACTGATAAGTTAATACTAACAGATCAATATGTCCTAGTATTTTCTATTTGAAGACCTATTCCAGCATATTCATTATTTGTTACAGGTTCTTTTGGACCCCTTTCCAGGTACAAAAGATATTTCAATATTTTTTTTACAGCTTCAGAACCCTTGTACATATACCTTGGAAGAGCCTGTTATTGTATCTACCCACAAGCGTATCACTGTTGCTAAGGTTGGCTTTTCTCATTTTCAGACATTAATGAGAGACCTTGATAATGTATAAATGCGATTCGTGTACTCAATTCTGGTTTTTTTAGGGGAAATGAAGAACAATTGATGCATATAAGATTATTATTGTCGTTTTAATCAACTTTAACAAGTGTAGACTATTGAACTAATAAATTTATTATAGCCAACAACAATAACTTTATCATTGTTGCCAACAGAGTAAAGAACTATAAAGACGTCACAATAGTTTAAGTTACTTATGTTAGCCATAAATCTTTCATGATTAGAAGTGTTCCACATTTATCCACATTGAGTTATGAACAAAGTAAAACAATAAAATTATGACATGAACTTGTAATTGAATGCTTAAAACAACAAAATTATGACATTAACTTGTAATTGAATAATAATACCATGCTTCATTTAGATTGAGATGATTAAAATGTAAGCCACATATCCAAAACGGGATCAACTTGAACACTCATGATGTGAATTAGAAATTACACAAAGCTTTAGTCTTTTCAAAACTTTATTAGGTATTTCTAAATATAATACTAGCTGTCAAGACTACTCTTGTACCTCAACTCCAGACAAATTAAGATCTGATCTGTCCACATAAATAATTTGATATTGACAAGATCAATTGAAATCTACAATTAGGTGTTAATACTCCCCCTGCCAGAGTGACAGGACAACACAATACTCGTGCAAATTTATATTTTATTTGATTGTACCATTTAATATTATCCCCCTCAGATGAAGCCAGATGAAATTAGGCTGATAATTATTCCCTTTGTCTGCCCCACCATCAGAGAACCACAATATATCCTTGAACTTCTTTCAATAGCATTGACTTGTAAATTTCTATCTTCACCTTTCATTTGCCAAATAACGAAGATGGCTGCACCTACTCTAACCCAGAAATCAATTTCTCACACACGTTCAATTACTTTGTCCTCCACTTCTCATCCTCTCACTTCCAGTGTTGAGGAGAAATTGCGCAGTTTAAGGACCACAGAAGACGATTTAACACCTTCATCCTCATTATCTTCAGTATCCCACAAATTAAACGGTCTTAAAGACTTGTATGAACGCGTCAATGACATGATTCATATAACACTTCCCCACCAATCTCTCTCCAACAAGCAGGATAACAAGAAGTTCGTGGAGGATATTCTAGATGGATCTTTAAGGTTGTTGGATGTTTGTGGAACCACTAAGGATATATTCTCACAAATGAAGTTATCTTTGCAAGATCTTGAATCTACCCTCAGAAGAAGAAGAGGCAAAGAATTTGACCTGGCTAATGAAATTTCAAGATTCATGATCTCAAGAAAGAAGATGAACAAATTGGTTGTCAAATGTCTTAGGAATATGAAGAGAATGGAAAAGCATCTATATATGGACTGCAGACTTGAGGCCATAAGTAGCATTGCAAGAGAAGTGGAAATAGTTAGTTTCTCGGTGCTTGAGTCCCTCTTATCTTTCGTTCGTAAACCCAAGGAAAGCAGTTGGTCTTTTGTCTCTCAAATGATTCAACCAACACGTGTAGCGTGTGAAGGAGAAGACTGTGTCAATGAACTAGAGAAGATTGATGGTAATTTGCATGCCTTAAAGGGCCACATAGATTTCAAGCAAGTGCAGGATATGTTGAAGCCATTGGAATCATTCGAGTTGAGCATACAGGAAATTGAGGAGAAATTAGACTGTTTGCTTAGGTGCTTAATTAAAACCAGAGTATCCCTTCTGAATATTCTCAACCACTAGCTCGTCCTTGAACAATTACTGTACAGTGACCAATTATATCATTGCCTATGGCATCCCATATTTTTTTTAGAGGATTTGCCTATGGGTTTTGATTTTCTATAAATTGAAGAAGATTCTTTATACATGAAATGCTTATGCTTATCATTATTTCTGCATCCCATTCAAATTCATTGATCTATATTAACTTTCCTATCTACTCATCTGCTTCTAATTTAGAGTTTCTATAAATGAATGAGAATTTTGTCTTGTTATTTATGTATATTTTTATTTTTATTTCTATTTCTGTAGTATTTATCTTCATTTCATCTGTACTGTTCTTATGATGTATTTATTACTTTTTATGGATCATAGCACAAAGACTTTCACGTGATAAACTAGATTCATTGCTTTGTTTTATATTTTCGCTATATAATTATAAATGATCGACGATTGACAAATGATGGACGAGAAATATTCTCAATTAACTTCAAGAAGATCAAGATTCCACTTGTTTTAAATTAAAATATTGCCTCTTTGAGATATGTATGATCTGCATTATCAGCTTCATCTGAAATGTTTATTCATTGTTGTCACTTATCTATCTCATATTCATAGTGGCAAAACCCCTTGCGCAAGTATTTCAATTTGAGGACATTTCAAGGGTGGATGAGATTCCTCATATTCTCATCATCTCTCTCTCTACCTCATACGTGTGTGTGTGTGTGTATATATATATATATATATGGTGGCAAAGGTTCTTAATTCAAACAATAGTCTTAATTCTCAATATTCATAACCAGTACTAATTATGTCCTTGAATAATTATTGGTCAGTGGTTAATTTGATCATCTTCTCCGGTATTCCACATTTTTAAAGGGCTTGCCTATGGATTTTGAGTTTTCGTTTTTTGTTTATTTTTGTGAATAAAAGTACATGATATATGGAGTTTCAGATACATTGATTTTTTTATCTCTTTGCCTTGTTTTGTTAAAGAGCTTGCCTATGGATTTTGAGTAATGGAGTTTTTAATTCATTGATCTTATTTGTCTCTTTACTTTGTTGATGGTGCTTCTTATGATTTTGATATTGTCTTGTCACACATGTATACTTTATATGATTTGTTAATGACTATACATTATACGTAAATGCTTCCAACCTGAAAGTTCCTCATGTATTTTATAACTCTATCTTTATCACAGGCACATAAAATTTCATGAGACCTAAATGTTGTTTGTTTTTACCTCTTGTGAATTTGAATCATTCAGACTTACGAGGTATCAAATAGTATTTGTTTTTTTTAAATGATTAAGAGGTTAACCGCTATTTTTAACTCTGAATGATTAAGAGTTAAATGTACCTCTAAAGTCTAAATAAGTCTAAATACATTCATTCAGACATAAAAACATACATATTTTTCAGATTCAGATTTCAGATTAAAACTTCAAATTTCAAATTCAGACTTTAGATTCATGAAAAAACAAATGCAACCTTAAATTAACTTATTTTAACCTCAATTCTTTTTACAAAGCATTTAAAACTATCTTGTTATATTAGCTTGCTTTTATATTATAGCGATCAGGTTTTTCTTCATTCTTACTGATTAATCAATACTAATAGATCAATATGTCCCATTATTTTCTATTTGAAGCCCCATTCCAATATATTCATTAGTTGTTTTAGGTTCTTTTGGATCCCTTTCCATGTACAAAAGGTTTTCAATTTGTTTTAATTACAGCTTCAGGACCCTTGCACGTATACCCTGGAAGAGTCTATAATTTGTATCTGCCACAAGCACTATAACTGTTGCTAAGGTTGACTTTTCTCATATTCAGACATAATTGAGAGACCCTGGTAATGTATAAATGCGATACCTGTACTGAATTCCGTTTTATAGGTGAAAACAAAGAACAAGTGATACAAATAAGATTATTATTGTCAATTCAGTCAACTGTAACAAGTGTAGCCTATTGAATTATTAAATTTATTATAACCAACAACAATAACATTATCATTGCTGCCGACAGAGTAAGCAACTATAAAGACCTCACAATAGTTTAATGTATTTATGTTATCCATAAAGCATTCAAGATTCCAACTGTTCCACATTGAGTTATGAACAAAGTAAAATAATAAAATTATGACATGAACTTGTGATTGCATGTTAACACCATGCTTTATTTATCCACATTGAGTTATGAGCAACATGAACTTATAAGCCACATGTCCCAAATGGGATAAGCCTATACACTCATGACTTGAATTAGAAATTACACAAAGCTTCAACCTATGCAAAACATTATTAAGTTTTTCTAAATATAATACTGGCTATAGCTGTCAACTGTGCTCTTGTACCTGAACTCCAGACCAATTACTAAGCTATGATCAGTCGACATAAATAATTTGACATTAAGAAGATCAATTGAAATCAACAATTAGGTGTTAATAATTCCCCTGCCCTCATGACAGGACAACACATTACTCGTGCAAATCAATATTTTATTTTATCATACCATTTAATATTAGCTCCCTCACATGAAGCCAGATGAAATTAGGCTGATCATTATTCCTTCTGTCTGCCCCTTCATCATATATAATGTTCAGAGCAATACAAGACTTCCTAAATCATCTTTCAATAGCATTGACTTGTATATTTCTATCTTCACCGTTCTTTTGCCAAAGAAAGAAGATGGATGCATCTACTCTAACCCAGAAATCAATTTCTCACACACGTTCAATTAGTTTGCCCTCCACATCTCATTCTCGGACTTCCAGTGTTGAGGAGAAATTGTGCAGTTTAAGGGCTGTAGAAGTCGATTCAACACCTTCGTCCTCATTATCTTCAGTATCCCATAAATTAAATGGTCTTGAAGATTTGTATGAACGCGTTAATGATATGATTCATATAACACTGTCCCAGCAATCTCTCTCCAATGAGCGGGATAACAACAAGTCCATGGAGGATATTCTAGATGGATCCTTAAGGTTGTTGGATGTTTGTGGAACCACTAAGGATATATTCTCACAAATGAAGTCATCTGTGCAAGATCTTGAATCTACCCTCAGAAGAAGAAGAGGCAAAGAATTTGACCTGGCTAATGAAATTTCAAGATTCATGATCTCAAGAAAGAAGATGAACAAATTGGTTGTCAAATGTCTAAGAAACATGAAGAGAATGGAAAAGCATCTTTATATGGACTGCAAACTTGAGGCTATAACTAGCATTCTAAAAGAAGTGGAAATAGTTAGTTTCTCAGTGCTAGTGTCCCTCTTGTCTTCAGTTTGTAAACCCAAGCCAATCAGTTGGTCTTTTGTTTCTCAAATGATTCAACCAAAACGTGTAGTGTGTGAAGGAGAAGACTGTGGCAATGAACTAGAGAAGATTGATGGTGATTTGCATGCCTTAAAGGGCCACATAGATTTCAAGCAAGTGCAGGATATGCTGAAACCATTGGAATCATTAGAATTGAGCATGCAGGAAATTGAGGAGAAATTAGATTGTTTGCTTAGGTGCTTAATTAAAACCAGAGTATCCCTTCTCAATGTTCTCAACCACTAGCTCATGTCCTTGAACAATTACTGTACAGTGCCCAATTATATCATTGCCTATGGCATCCCACATTTTTTACAGGATTTACCTATTGGTTTTGATTTATTGTAAATGAATGAAGATTCTTTATACATGAGATGATTGTGATAGTCAATATCTATACATTCCATTCCATTCAAATTCATTAATCTCATACTAACTTTCTTAGCTTATGATTTTGAGTATTAGTAAATGAGTGAGAATTTTAGTCTTGATTTTGTCTCCTTATTTATGTCTATTTTCTATTTTTATTTTTTGAGGACTTAATCTTATATTCATGCGTGATGTTCTTATGATGAATGGTGCTGCTGGAACATTATAATTCTCATATTATATATATATATATATATATATATATATATATATATATATATATAATGCTCTTGTGCATACCAATTTGCATTTTAAGAGTGCGGACATGTGTCACCTGATGGTGAGCGTAGAAATTATAGGCACACTCTCTCTCTTTTCGGGGCTCACAGTTAGGTGACACATGTCCGGTCCGCACTCTTAAAATACGGACTAGTATGCACAAGAGCAGTATTGTATATATATATTGTTGTGCGGATTGTCACTCGAATGAGTGATTCATGCACGCCCAAAATCCAAGATGGGTGCAATCCAAAGAGAAAACAAAAGAATACAAACTAAATGCAAAGTAATGAGAAAATGAGAAAAAAATAAATACTAACATGCACAAAACAAGATGTACGTTATTCACCAATATGGCTACATCCACGAATGATGGTTTCTTTCTTTAATTGAATCAACAAGGGTTACAACTCAATCAAGCTCACAAATCCTCTGAATGTGTATACAAGAGCAAAAAACATTCAATGTAAATGAATGGCTCGTCTCTTACTTATGGTTTAAAGCCCCAAAAGGTTCTACTTATACATGGAATACATTAATGTAAGGACATTTTTGTCCAACATACTTGTATATGTCATTAGCCGTAACACCGTTGCAAAGATTCAAAGACCATTCATCATCAACGGAATCCGAAGATCAAAAGAAAGGAAGAATTCAGAAATCCAGTCAGCCGGACCGGTCCGCCTGAAATTAAAAAGAACCGGTCCGCCTAGCCTCGGACCGATCCGCTGAAATAAAAAAAGGAACCGATCCGACTGCGGACCGATCCGCCCAGGACCGGACCGGACCGACTTGCAAAATGAGTCCAGAGAGCACCGACCGATTGCGAACCGAATCTGCTTCAAATTAAAAGAACCGATCCGCTATCGGACCGATCCGCCTAAGGCCCGGACCGGTCCGCCCTGGATAGAATTTCCCAGATCGTGATTCAGATTTTTTAGGGTTTCGACTCCTTATTTAAACCACGATCAGTAGTTGGTTTCGATAAGACTTTCCCACGTTTTTCAAAGCATATTAACCCTAAAGTCTTCACCTATTGAGTCCTATGATTCAAGGTTTTTAGATTCACACATCTTCCATATCTATGTGAATCAAGTTTGGTAACCCAAGAACACCATTGCTGTTGTTCAACCCTTTGTGAAGTGGACCGCTCCTTCCTCTTCATTGCAACCCTACTGGACAGGGATAGTTCCAGCCGCCAGCCCTACTGGAAAGGGATTCTTCCAGCCGCGACTACAGAATCCGATACCTGCGGGTAATTCTTAGTCAAAAACTTGTATTTCAGTGTAATCCGATTGTAAGCCGCTTCTCTTACAAATTATAGTGATATACAAATGGTTTTGCCCCTGTGGGGGATTTTTCCTTAAACTTTGTGTGTTGAATAATTCTTGCATGATTTCATATTGTTTCAATCACACCTAGTTGCATGCTTAGGGTTAATTTGGGTTAAAAATGGTATTTATTATATTATTTCTTATTTGAACGCAAGCGCCAACTCTTTCAAATTGGTATCAGAGCAGGTTACGCCAATCTATCGCGTATTCCTTACTTCCGCAAAATTTTTCTAAAGATATCAATTTTTTTGAAATAAATTGATTTTTGAAAAGAGCGTGTTCAAATGGAGAAATCATACAATAAACTGCCTGTTTTTTACGGAACTAATTATGCTTATTGGAAAGCCCGTATGAGGTCGGCTTTAAAAGCCATTGATGAACGGGTATGGATTCTTGTTGAAAGAGGCTGGACACCTCCCTCCGTCACTGTTGATAACGTGACAAATTTGAAACCTGTCACGACTTGGACCGAAGATGAATTAAGATGGTCTTCCTTTAATTCTAAGGGATTGAGTGCTATTTCCGGTTCCATCACTCCCGATGAGTTCAAACGCATAATGACGTGCACCACGTCAAAAGAGGCATGTGATGTATTGCAACTTACCCATGAAGGAACAAATGATGTTAAAGAGTCAAAATTGCAAAATTTAACAACTCAATTTGAAACCATCACCATGCATGATAATGAATGTTTTGATGAATTTTATGCTAGGCTTTCTGACATTGTTAATACTAGCTATAATCTTGGTGAACATATTCCAAATGCTAGAGTTGTTAAAAAGATTCTTCGTTCCCTTCCTAAGCGTTTTATACCTAAAGTCACTGTGTTAAATTCCTTGGGTAATTTAAATACACTAAAATTGGAAGAACTGGTAGGAGATTTACAAACTTATGAAATAGACATGTTTCCTAAATCTGCCAAGCCAAAAGATAAGGGAATTTCCCTTAAAGCCCAAGAGAGAAAAAGTGAGGGGTCGGAAAGAAAGAAAGTCGAGTCATCTAGAAAGATAGAAAATTCTGATTCTGAATGTGAGTTTGACCTAGATGATTTGGCATTATTTGCTAAAAACTTCAAGAAAATTCTGAAATTTAAAAAAGGTGGAAACTTCAAAGTTAAAAAGAATTTTCAGAAAAATAAGTTTGAAAAGAAAGATTTCAAAGAACCCCCTAAAGACAGTGAGAGGTGTTTTGAGTGCGACGGTAAGGGACACAGAGCGTTTGAGTGTGCCACTCGTCTGATTAGGGAAAAGGGCAAAGCTGTCCTAAATGCTACCCTTAGTGACGACAGTGAGGTCGAGTCGGTGGACTCGGGAGATGAGTCACCGCATGAGCGTAACTTCAACGCGTTCATGGATAGTCATGTGAGTACTCCTAGTGCATCTCACGACGATGAGGATGCTACTTCACAGGGACACCTCGACAGCGAGAGCGAAGAGAGTGAGGAAGAGGAGGAAGGTAGTGAGGACGAGAGTAACCTTCAACGCGCGTACGCTGAGTTGTATAATGAATCATTCAAAACTAAAAAGCGTAACAAAACCCTAGTGCTTAGGATCACCGCGTTAGAAGAGGAGTTAGGAGAAATGAGAGAGAGTGAGTCCTTCACCTGCACCGCTATGAGAGAGAGAGAGTCTGCCTGCGCTATGAAAGAGAAGTCTCTTAGAGAGAAAGAGAGCAGTTGTGAGAAAGAGAAAGCGGACTTGACTAAACAAGTGGCTAGTCTTACGAGTGAGCTCCATTCCTCCCTGGAGACTCGGAAGCCCTTGTTGCCCAGCTTACTCATGACCTTGAGAGAGCTAGGCAAGTCAAGGTACAAATCGAGGACAGATCTGGGAAGATGGAAAAGATGCTCCTCGGTCCCGCTTTAGGTTTTGGTGACAGGCAAGGAATTGGTTTTGATGGTGCCTCCACGTCTCAAATTGCACCGGGACCAATTCCTGAGTTTACTACAACTCCTTATGGCCGTCGTCAAAAACCAAGAAGGAGAGTTCGACCAAGAAAAGCAAACCAAGGTCCTCCTAATACTGTGCCCTTTTGCTCCCATTGCAAAAGAAATTGACACCTTAGGGATGTTTGCTACAGTTTGGGTCGGACACGACGTACTTTTACTTCTCCACATCATACTGATGAGTTTGCCAGTCTGAGAGAGCGAGTTGAGTTTCTAGCCGCCACATCACAGAGTTTGATGGAGGAATTCCGACGGATGACCTTACCATCAATGAATGCGCCCCGCATTCCGGCTAAAACCAACAACAACAAGGGAATACAAAAAGGTACCTACTCTTGGGTTCCTAAGAAAGAGAAAAAGGTCCTTGTTGTCCATGTTGCTCTCAAAGCACATAATACCTCTCAGTGGTATTTTGACAGTGGATGCTCCAGACACATGACAGGTGATATCTCCCTTTTTACTCAGATTGAGGATTATGATGATGGGAGAGTTACCTTTGGAGATGGGAGTAAGTCTAGCATTGTAGGACGAGGTACAGTTGAGTTACCAGGACTTACTAAGCTAGAAAATGTCTTGTACGTCAAAGGTTTGAAAGTAAACCTTCTCAGCATCAGCCAGCTGTGCGACGATGACTTTGCAGTAAAGTTTGACCGGGAAGCTTGTAAGGTCTATAATCAAGCCGGTAAACTATTAGTGCAAGGGGTGAGGACAGAGGATAACTGTTATGGGACTGAGCCCAAATCCTCACTTGTCTGCAACAGCGCCACGATCACTCCTATGGATCTGTGGCACCAACGTCTAGGTCACGTGAACGTTAGAGAATTATCCCGTTTAGCTAAAAAGGACCTAGTACGTGGCTTACCGTCACTTGGAAAGCCAACTTCCGCAATTTGTGGACCCTGTCAGTTGGGAAAGCAAATCCGTAGCCCACATAGGAAGTTGAATTCCATTACCACCTCTCGTGTTCTTGAGTTGATTCACATGGATCTTATGGGTCCTACTCGCACGGAGAGTCTAGGTGGTAAGAGATACATTCTCGTGATGGTGGACGATTTCTCTAGATACTCTATTGTCGGTTTTCTAAGAGAGAAATGAGATGCTGTTGAATTCCTAATGACCAAGTGCCGTGTACTGCAAAACTAACACGGTGTCACTATTAACACGATGCGTAGTGACAACGGCACTGAATTCACAGAAGCAAAAGTTGACCTTTACTGTGATAGCCTTGGGATCAAACATGAGTTTTCTGCTGTGAGAACTCCTCAGCAAAATGGGATTGTTGAGAGAAAGAATAGAACGATCCAAGAAATGGCGAGATCTATGCGTCTAGGTCGTAAGGTCTCTAGGAGATTTTGGGCAGAGGCTGTGTCTACTGCATGCCACACGGTGAATAGGGTTTATCTTCGTCCACACACTCTTAAGACGCCTTATGAATTGTGGACTGGCAAGAAACCCAACTTGGCATATTTCCGTGTTTTTGGGAGTAAATGCTACATCCTACGGGATAGAGAGCAATTAGGAAAGTTTGACTCCCAGAGCGACGAGGGAATATTGCTAGGATATTCATCGAACAGTAGAGCGTACCGGGTTTTTAACCTTAAGAGCTCTAAGGTTATGGAATCAATAAACGTCACTGTGCAAGATGACGAACCTCCGATGGTTATTGATCCCAACCTTCAGTGTGAGGATGAGGACTTTTCTGACAGTGATTTTCCTGTTCCTCTCCCATACTCTGTGGACCCTATTCCTGTTTTAGAGGACACACCTGCTTGGGTTCGCAAGAGTCATGATCCTTCAGCCATTGTTGGCGATCCCACTCTAGGGGTCAAGACTCGTGCTCAACTAGAGAACGTTGTTAGTCATCACTGCTACACGTCCAAACTCGAGCCCAAGAATCACAAAGAAGCACTCAAAGATGAACACTGGATATCTGCTATGCAAGATGAGTTGCTTCAGTTTAAGAAGAACAATGTCTGGGAACTTGTCCCCCGACCTAGTGATACTAATGTTATTGGTACCCGGTGGATTTTTAAGAATAAAATGGATGAAAATGGTACCATAACCAGAAATAAGGATAGGTTGGTCGCTCAAGGCTACACACAGATAGAGGGTGTAGACTTTGGGGAGACATTTGCTCCTGTTGCGAGGCTTGAGTCCGTCCGCTTACTTCTCGCCATCGCATGTCATCTGCACTTCAAGTTATATCAGATGGATGTCAAGAGTGCCTTTCTGAATGGCATTCTACAGGAGGAGGTTTATGTGGAACAACCAAAAGGGTTTAAAGACCCTAAGCACCCTGATCACGTCTACTATCTGAGGAAAGCCTTGTATGGTTTGAAGCAAGCACCCCGTGCTTGGTACGAAAGGCTTACTTCCTATCTCTTAGCCCGTGGCTTCAAGAGAGGGGGAGTTGATATGACGTTGTTCGTCAGGAGAGATGACGGTGCTATCTTGGTTGCCCAAGTCTATGTGGACGACATAGTCTTTGGATCCACATGCTCCCAGCATGCTCACCACTTTGAGGAGGAGATGAAAAGTGAGTTTGAGATGAGCATGGTAGGTGAGCTTACTTTCTTCCTTGGTCTCCAGGTTCGTCAGCTAGAGGATGGGATGTTCATCTCCCAATCCAAGTATGCTAGAGACCTAGTGAAGAAATTTGGTTTAGACTCCGCTAAGCATGCACGTACACCTATGAGTACTTCTACCAAGCTTAGTAAGGACACTTCAGGCAAGGACGTTGAGCAAACCTTGTATCGGAGTATGATAGGCAGTCTTCTCTACTTGACTGCTAGTCGTCCCGACATAGCCTATAGTGTTGGAGTCTGTGCGCGATTTCAGGCATCTCCGAAAGAGTCTCACTTACTCTCTCTAAAATGTATTATCAAATACGTGAGTGGAACTCTCTCATACGGCATTTGGTATTCCTTTGATACCAATGACCGTTTGTCCGCCTATTCGGATGCTGATTGGGCCGGAGATGCAGATGGTTGTAGGAGAACTTCTGGTGGATGTTTCTACTTTGGTTCTGCTCTTGTCTCGTGGTTGAGCAAGAAGTAAAACTCCATCTCTTTGTCCACTGCGGAGGCTGAGTACATCACCGCCGGGAGTTGTTGCACGCAACTCATGTGGATGAAGCAAATGTTGGAGGATTATGGGATTTCACAGGACACCATGATCATTTCCTGTGATAACACAAGCGCCATACACATATCCCGCAATCCTGTCCAACATTCGCGCACAAAGCACATCAGGTTACGCGAGCACTTTATTCGTCAGTTAGTTGAGGAGAAGGTCGTAACCCTGAGTTTTGTTCCCACGGACCGTCAGTTAGCCGATATTTTCACGAAACCTTTAGATGCCCTTAGATTTGAGAGTCTTAGGATGTCTTTGGGGATTTGCACAGTTGACTGAGGGGTTGGTCCGTGTCTAGCATAGGTTGCATTGTCATTTTCATATCATCTGATGCCTATTGCTAGATTGTACTATTAGTTTATTTTTTTTGCTTCATATTACTTGAACAATACAAAAAGATTTTCTTTTTAGAAAAATTTTTAGAAAAGCACAAAAAAATTTTATTTTGATAAAAATTTTGAAAAATCAAAAAGAGTTTTACTTTTATGGATGAGAATTTAAGATAGCCAAGTCACAACTTCATTTCATATATCCATGTGACTGTTTGATAGAGATTTGAGAGACTACATCATTTCGTCCATGTGCTTAACATTGATTGGAGTCCTTGAGATGTAATTAGTGATATTTCCTACATGCTTGACTCCTATATCCTTTATTCCACACATGCACGGCTGCATTTGTCTATTGCACTTGTCTATCACATATTGGCTTGAGTGTTTCTATCTCAATTTTGTCTATACAATGTACAATATGCGATAAAACTTGACAAGATTGGATTGCATGTAAAAACCGTTTTGGTGAGACTGTGTGTATATTTTCATAACGGGGAGGGGCTGCGAAAATTGATTTTTATCCTTTGCGCAAAAGCCACCGTTTAAAAGGACCTAAAAAATGGAGGAATTTTAATATCCGAGGTCCTAAGAGGTTAAAAGAGCCCGAAAAAAAAATGTAAAGGCAATAAAAAGCAATACATGCCATATATGGGCCATTTAGGTTTTCACCATCAATTCTCCAAAGTTTGAGAATTTAGTATACCTCTATTAAAAATATAAATCTGAGGGAGTTTGGTTGGAGATTGAAAAAACGGGTTTGCACTTCCTTGAAAGTCCTGAAAAAGCATGAAAATCATTTTGGACGTTATTGGTGTAGAAATCACTTTGAGCTTTGATTTGAAGATTTGATAAAGTCAATATCTTATATTTCCAATCTTTTACACCAAAGGAAGCATTTGAGTTCATTCGTTAGGAATATCCAATATTCATCGTGCACATATGTCATGCTTGTATGCTTTGATTTTCCTATCGAATTTTGATCACACCCATTCATTTACGCCATCACCGTCTTGGTTGTTTTATGTTCATTCATGGTGTGATTTTATGCCTTGTGTCTCCCCAGTACTTGATTGCTTGATTTATTTCTCTCATTTGTCTATTTGGGGACATCATAAAAAGGGGGAGAATGAATTATCTGATTATGGGGGAGTTTTGAAATTCTGAGAATATCATCTTAAATTGATATATATGCTTTTGTTTATCTCATTTCAAACTCGATACGTCACTTGGTATTTGCTTTGTCTCATGTGTGTAGGTACATCTTGTGATAATCCCATGTTGCACACCCTGATGAGAAAAGCGGTGAGATTTCTGAAGATTCGAGGAACAAACGATGCAGCCTTAGTCATTTGTACCACTTTCAGTTTTTGGGTTCATGGAAGGGTAGATTTGTATAGGCATTGTGATTATAGATAATTCGGATTTTTTATGTTTGTTCCGGCATAGACATAGGGGGAGATCTGTAAGGACATTTTTGTTCAACATACTTGTATATGTCATTAGCCGTAACACCGTTGCAAAGATTCAAAGACCATTCATCATCAACGGAATCCGAAGATCAAAAGAAAGGAAGAATTCAGAAATCCAGTCAGCCGGACCGGTCCGCCTGAAATTAAAAAGAACCGGTCCGCCTAGCCTCGGACCGATCCGCTGAAATAAAAAAGGAACCGATCCGACTGCGGACCGATCCGCCCAGGACCGGACCGGACCGACTTGCAAAATGAGTCCAGAGAGCACCGAACCGATTGCGAACCGAATCTGCTTCAAATTAAAAGAACCGATCCGCCTAAGGCCCGGACCGGTCCGCCCTGGATAGAATTTCCAGATCGTGATTTAGATTTTTTAGGGTTTTGACTCCTTATTTAAACCACGATCAGTAGTTGGTTTCGATAAGACTTTCCCACGTTTTTCAGAGCATATTAACCCTAAAGTCTTCACCTATTGAGTCCTATGATTCTAGGTTTTTAGATTCACACATCTTCCATATCTATGTGAATCAAGTTTGGTAACCCAAGAACACCATTGATGTTGTTCAACCCTTTGTGAAGTGGACCGCTCCTTCCTCTTCATTGCAGCCCTACTGGACAGGGATAGTTCCAGCCGCCAGCCCTACTGGAAAGGGATTCTTCCAGCCGCGACTACAGAATCCGATACCTGCGGGTAATTCTTAGTCAAAAACTTGTATTTCAGTGTAATCCGATTGTAAGCCGCTTCTCTTACAAATTATAGTGATATACAAATGGTTTTGCCCCTGTGGGGGATTTTTCCTTAAACTTTGTGTGTTGAATAATTCTTACATGATTTCATATTGTTTCAATCACACCTAGTTGCATGCTTAGGGTTAATTTGGGTTAAAAATGGTATTTATTATATTATTTCTTAATTGAACGCAAGCGCCAACTCTTTCAATTAATGGTGAAAGCCCCAAAATACCTTTAACTTAAACAGGTATTTTCGTGAATCTAGAGTGCGTCGCTGCAGCGACGCCGATAGCTGGTCGCCCCTCCAGAACATCCCATGCCATGAAACTCTGGAAATACGCGTGGCCTGCGAAAAACGCCATCACTGCAGCGACACATTTTGTCGCTGCTGCAACAGCTGAAATTCTGAACCAAAAACCACATTTATGTGTGTGTGTGTGTGTAGAGAGAGAGAGAGAGAGAGAGAGAGAGAGGTAAAAAAATTGATTAAACTTTAGGATATGATCTCCATTGTGAGATCATCTCCAAAAAAAATTCAACAAAAAATCCAATCGTAAAGTGGGTGAGATGATCATAAAAAATTTCAACAATTGAAACTGCATATTTATACCACTTTTTGCGTATCACCTTATCTCACCCTGCATATTTATACCACTTTTTGCATATCACCTTATCTCACCCACTTTTTGATTGAATTTTTTGTTCAAAATTTTTAAAGATAATCTCCTCACTATGGAAATCATATTTATGAAGTTAAAGACTCATTGTTTTGCTATTTAAAAAAATAGTATGTACCGGAGCATGTAAGATAAAGAGTCATTTCAGGAGAGTTTCAGTATATATATATATACAATACTACTTTTATGCGGACTGTCCCGCATTTTTAATAGCGCAGACTTGACATGTGTCACCTGGCCGTGAGCCTAGAAAAGAGAGAGAGAGAGTGCCTATAATTTAGTCTATCATTTTTGGGCTCATCGTCAGGTGACACATGTCCTGTTAAAATGCGGAACAACCCGCACAAGAGCATTACTCTCTCTATATATCCATATCATGGTTTTTGAATGCTCAAAATGTAAAAGAACAATAACAGTTGAGATTGTTTTGGGGAAAATTAGCGGGCCTTGGTTAACTCTTGAGTTTCATTATCCCGCCCAAATTTCTCTCTCCTACTTGACATTTTCCAAGCCTAGGTAACTACACTCTTTAACTCTCCTTCTCTCACAAACAACGACTCTGTGTAAGCCCCAAAACCCCGTATATCCTTCATCTCTCAAATGGCCCTCATACACTCTCGAGTCTCCCTGACACTCTTACACATGCACACCCTCACCCGTCTTCCTCATCCAATGCTTCCCCAAACACTACCCCTCCCTCTCCTCTCTCCCACCGCCCCCTCCTCCTCTTCACGCTGTCGCCTCTCCTTTTTGCCCTACACTCACCATATGCCCTCACCCTCACCCTCCGATCTTGATACCCTCAACACCAACTTCATCCAATTGAGTTCATGTAATCTGTGTTTTAGGGGTTTAATTTTTTGATCTAACAGGTTTTTTGTTTTTTGTTCGTAGAAGTACGCTTATCTTCACAGATGTTTTTTGTTCGCTGATGTCAGTAGAGAAACACTTTTCATCCTTTTTTTCATGTGCTCATGGTTTATGTTCGATTGTTGTTTTTGTTAATATGGAACTGTCATTAAATCCACTATTTTTCTATGTAGACCCCTCCTTTCTTGCTCATCATGTTTTATGTTTGATTATTGAGTTTAGTTTTTCAAGTTCGTGCTTGATTTTATTTATATCAGTTGGTATGTTGGTATTTATATTAGTTGCTATGTTAGTTTTTCAGTTGGTATGTTGGTATTTATATCAGTTGGTATGTTTAGTTCTTGAGTTGATGTTTTAAAGTTGAGTAATTTTTTTGAAATTTCCCTTCTTGATTTTGAATATGCAAATGGTTTTGTGCAAGGCACCACATCTACAACTAAATGATAGTGCTCTTACATTCATCTTGGTTCAAAATGATTCAAATGGTTCTTATTTATCATCTTACACTCATCATGTACAGACCAAAGATGCATAATCACAGTGCTATCTTTAATAAATCTTACTAAACTTACTTTAAGGTGCAGGTATATTTGGAGTCCATCTTTAGAGCATGGCTATTTACCTATTCGGATTCCAGCTTTAGAGCAGGTATATATCTCACTAAACTTACTGAAATGTACCTATTAATAAATGGATCTAAATACCAACAGTTTAATGCACCTAATATAAATACCAATAGTTTAAGCCCTTTTAATCCTGATTAAACAGTTTGTTACAAGCCCTCTTAATTCTTTAATCCCAACTTTAATTAAGTTCGGAATTCATTGTATCTTTTGTATTTGTAATGAGTAAAACATATGGAAATTAGGGGGTTGGTTCATCGGTGACCCTTAGAATTAGTGCTCGACTGCAGACTATTTAATCAGGTGCACACTTTTAACCACGAGAAATCGTATTATTTTTTTAGCACTACCTTATTGGTCAAAATTTTATTGCGGTACTATCATAATGTTTAGACTTTTGCTACTTTTCATTGCTAAATGTCACCTTCAGTAGCAAAAACATTTACATCTAGGTTGAGCAATCGTATTTTGGTTCATTAACTAGGGTAATACTTTGGAACTTTTAATGCAGGCTTGCGATTAGCTGAGATATGGGGAACTTTTGCAATAGTGTTGGGCAATAGAATTTTTATCCAGATGAAATGGATGAAGTATAATAGCCTTCTTCTTTCCTTTTTTTTTTATTATGTTATGCTTCTTATTTGTTCATATGTCTATCATTACAAAAAAGATTCCATTAGTAGGACACCCCAAATCATAGTAGGACAATTGGGAAGTCTATATGTCTCTGGTCGACACAGACTGACTTGCGTAGATGATAATTGGACCATTAGTAGGACATTGCAAATCATAACCGATCTAGTGGATCAAACTAAAAACTAAATCCAACAATTATAAAAAACCAAACGTCAAATTATCACTTTCATTATGAAAACAACATATTTAACTGTTCTACAGTGTGATAAAGACAGTCCAACCTGTTCTTTTTAGACGGTTGAGCAACGATTTCCAAATCCTAAAATATGTAGTACATAAACTAAGTGTAAAGCTAATTATGGGATATGGGACAACTTGTAAAACTAATCATGTAATATGGACAACTTTTAAAAATAATTATGGAGTATGGGAAAGTACTTAAACTAATAGTAAAACTAATTATCAAATTAATAAAGCATACAACTAAACATAGCTTTTAAAAACACCGAAAACAGAACTACTTATGGAAGAGTTGGCCTGTCGTGAGGTATAGTAAGCTAGGACAATAAAAGGAAAAATAAAAAGAACTATGTTGCAAGAACTTAGTTTGTTCCACAACGCTAAAAGAAAACAAAATATTAAATTTCAATATAGTAACACAGTCCAACTCATTCCCCCCACTTCAAATAGCAGAAATAGCAGTATAAGTTAAAATTGATGCAATCAACACAGTTAAAATATATTCTGGCATATTTGTGTCACTGACATCGCACACAATTTAATGTATAGTTGTGTGTTTTAAATACAAATGGCTCAACTTCATATTTTTGAAAGAAAAGTGATACTTCAACAACATATTCCCAAACTGAAAACTGCATAATTAATTCTCATAAAATATGGTGCTTGCGAATAGACATGGACAAACATTATTGAACTCCATAAGAAGCAAAATATGACATCAATACTATTAAGAACAAATACATATATAATGAAAATTGTAAAGCTTTGAATTAAGTTTAGAAATCTGCAAAAAATATTTAAACATAACTCTTAGCACAAAAGTAAAGGAAGTTCATTGCAGTAAGTGTCAATGCACATTTAAACTCTATTTTGAAAATATGGATAGACATTGAAATATTTTTTGTAATGATAGACATATGAACAAATAAGAAGCATAACATGATTAAAAAAGGAAAGAAGCAGGTTACTATACGTCATCCATTTCATCTAGACGCAAATTCTATTGCCCATCACTATTGCAAAAGTTCTCCATATCTCAGATAATCGCAAGCTTGCATTAAAAGTTCTAAAGTATTCCCCTAATTGATTAACCAAAATAAAATTGCTCAACTTAGGTGAAAATGTTTTTGCTACTGAAGGTGACATTTAGGAATGAAAAATTAGCAAAAGTCTAAACATTATGATAGTATCACAATATAATTTTGACCAATAAGGTAGTGCTAAAAAAAACAATCCGATTTCTCGTGGTTAAAAGTGTGCTCCTGATTAAACAGTCTGTAGTCGAGCACTCATTCTAAGTGTTGATACGAAAATTAGACAACTGACGTGGATTAACCATATAAAGACATGTAGCACATTACGTGGCAAATACATACGCTCCCCGAGCTACAGGGCATATCGAGCTACTCAGCGTGCCGAGCTACAGGGCATACCGAGATACATGGTCTGTCGAGCTACTCAGCGTGCCGAGCATCTGGACAGGAAGATCAAGCGACGACTGCACGTTCAATGAACATTGGGTTTAATGAACATTCTTATTGTATAGATGTATATGTCAATTGATAATACAAATATAGCACCTAGCTGCAGATGGTATGCTACATTACATGATTACATGCCATGGCCCTTGCTCATATAGGGCGCGGCCATACCCCATACAGGGCGCGACCCCTCGTCAAGGGGTGCGGTCACAATAAATGTGCCGCGGACCCACCCTATCCAGGGCGCGGAAACTTTGGTCTTTTGCCAGTTACAGGATGCGGCATTTAGGTTGTTTTCCTCACAAGTCGCATCCCTCTCCATCCTAACTCCCGACTTCGTGCGTCACGTGCTCATTACACGTGAGCATATCTCCTATAAATAGAGGTCCACACCTCGAAATGAAGGGATTGATTCGATACAACCGGAGCAGTTTCTACAGTACCGATTCTCTTTACACCTCCCCTGCATACAAATCGGGAATTGCTCATCCATATTGCAGCGACCTCTCTGGCACACCGGGATCATCAATCATCATGTACTCTCCTTTTATTCTCATACTTGTACGCCTCTTCAGGCATGATTATATTGTACAAAATAATGAATATCATAAGAACGGTGCAGCACAGTGGACGTAGGCCTATTTTAGAGGCTGAACCACTCTATACCTTGTGTTCATATCACCTTACCTGCTCTGTTTATTCATTATGTATTTTACACTTGGCTTTCTGATATGAGAAGGACTAGTAGACGATTTCTCGTATCATCAGTTTGGCGCCGTCTGTGGGAAACGAGATATTTTAATCTTGTTTCTCTATAGTTCGAGTTCTTCAACACCTTATTTTATTTGGGGGGATCCTTTGGATCATTGTCTCACGAGTAGATTCAGGTTATTGAGCTCTATTTTATAATTCACACCCTTAAATGGGTAATTTGTATATTCAGATCTGTTCTGGTCTCTCTTTTATGACCTTGGATTTATCTTACATGCCCCTGTGATATCATTGCATCTAGACAGGGATGGTCTTTACCCCTAAAAAGATGAATGATTAGGGAAGAATTATGTTTACACCCTTTTTGTTGTTCTTTGCCTATTATCTAGGTTTTTATCATTAGAATTGTGCCATTATGTGCACAGAGAGGTTATTCTCTCATGGATAGACCCTAGTAGGCATGCTCTCCCCGTGTTTCGGGAGAAAAACTCGATTTTTGGGTTTCGATTTTGGGATTGCTTTCCCCCTCTGCCTAGCAAGGGATGCGACAGGTAGTTTAAATACCGTCATGCCTCGGCCTGTGCTAGTGTAGTCATTACAGAACCTTCAAAACATCAAGGAATGGACTTGGGAGGTCTCCAGCTCAACCTTGGTGAATGTCATACAAAGGCCATGGTAGTGCACCAAGGTGTTGTACTGGCCGCGGCACCCTTCAACGGTGCACCAGTAAAACGCTGCATCCCCATTTCCTACGTGGTCTTTCTGTGATTACTCACTTTTACTAGTTTTATCCCAGATTATACATATACTTTGTAAAGACTAACAAAAGCATAAAATGGAAGGAGAGTCCAGTCAGAGCACATAAATCAAAGATGAGATTGTGCAGCTGTACAATCACCTCAACCACCTCTACGACAGTCATGCCTTGCTCCAGACCCAGGTTAACTACCTGACTCAGAGGGTGCTGATGCTCGAGAATGAGGCCTCTCCCAACGGGGGTGCGGTACCCAAAACCATAGCTTTAGCAGCTTTTGATGTCGCGGCAGTTCAAGAGGATCCAGCCGCAGAAGTAGTCAGCAGGTGCCAAAAAAGGAGAGCGGTGAAGGCAGAGAAGAAATCTAGGCCCTACACTCCGTTGGCCTTCCCGATTGAAGAGATCTTTGGGTTCATCAAAGATGACAAGCTGTTGAGGTGGCCAGAAAAGCTGTGAGCTCCACCCCACAAGAGGAACAAAGCTACTTGGTGCAGATTCTATCAGGACCATGGCCATGACACTGAGTAATGTTATGCTCTCAAGGATGAAATTGAAAGGCTGATCGGGCAAGGGATGCTGCGGAGGTTCCTTAAAGATGTTTAGGGATTGCAACCTTATCTCGCATGCCACATGCCCATTTTCCATGCTTATCTCTTGTATTCCATTTGTCCCTACTTTACAGAGACAACTTCTGCTTATGTTGTTTTAAACTAAACTTTGTATTATCCTTACAAAGTCATATATATATATATATGAATAGTTATAAAATCAAATTCACTTTTATAGTGTCATATTCTGATTCTCATTTCCATGAAATGTTATCTTAAAAAGACCATTTTTGTCTTAAACAGATCCCAATCCGAAGCAAATATTGGAAGCAGTTATACAAGATTGGACTGCAACGTCTCTCATAACGGCTTCCAATGCCCGCTATTAGCTTTCGGGATTCGTCATTAAGTTGAGAGACATGTAATATCTAGCCAGAGATGGATTTAAATATATCTATAGTTGTTGGTGGCCTAATAACATAACCCAGCCTGAGGAGGCTTGAAAATATCATATATGTTAGCTGTGGGTGGCTTAATAACATAACCCAGCCTGAGGAGGCTTGAAAATATCCTATATGTAGCTGTGGGTGGCTTAATAACATAACCCAGCTTGAGGAGGCTTGAAAATATCCTATATGTATGCTATGGGTGGCGTAATAACATAACCCAGACTGAGGAGGCTTGAAAATATCCTATATGTTAGCTGTGGGTGGCTTAATAACATAACCCAGCCTGAGGAGACTTGAAAATATCCTATATGTACGCTGTAGGTGGCTTAATTACATAACCCAGCCTGAGGAGGGCTGAAAATATCCTCTATGTTAGTTGTGGGTGGCTTAATAACGTAACCCAGCCTGAGGAGGCTTGAAAATATCCTATATGTACGCTGTGGGTGGCGTAATACCATAACCCAGCCTGAGGAGGCTTGAAAATATCCTATATGTACGCTGTGGGTGGCGTAATAACATAACCCAGCCTGAGGAGGCTTGAAAATATCCTATATGTTAGCTGTGGGTGGCTTAATAACATAACCCAGCCTGAGGAGGCTTGAAAATATCCTATATGTACGTTGTGGGTGGCTTAATAACATAACCCAATCAGAGGAGGGTTGAAAATATCCTATATGTTAGCTGTGGGTGGCTTAATAACATAACCCAGCCTGAGGAGGCTTGAAAATATCCTATATGTACTATGTGGGTGGCGTAATAACATAATCCAGCTTGAGGAGGCTTGAAAATATCCTATATGATAACATTTCCACGCTTTAAAAAATAGCCTTATTCAAGAGGCAACACTTCCACGCTTTGGTGCAAGGGGCAAGGGGAGGTTTCGAAGGTTAACATGTCGCGGCCATGACACTTGCAAGGTGCCACAGCCTCTAACAATTAATCGTGAAGGTTCATGGGCATTACTCGAGGCAGCCGGGGCAATTCAACCAGAGCGATCATTGAAGAAATATATTATAGTGCCGCGGACGTATTTCTACGAGTTCATCAATAAGGCAATTGTATTCAAGTCATAAGAGGCATATAGAAAATATTCAATTAAGCATGGAAACGAGCAAAAAGAAGATGCAAGAGATACAAGAGAATGAAGCCAAAATAATTAATTTTTAAAAGGTGGCGGCACCTTGATATTATCAGTTAAAGATTACAAGTATATGGGCCGCAACCACTACAAAAGTAAATTAACATAAGGGACGCAGCCCTATAGCAATGATCAAAAAATAAACAAATTTAAGAAGCAGCATCATCAGGCTCATCAGCCTCCTCACCATCCGCGGTTGTTTCAGTCTCTTCCTCCGCGACCGCTGCCTCTACTTCCGCTCTTAGCCTGACTTTCTTCTCCTCCACGGCCTTCAACTCAGCAATGCATTCTTGGTGTTCAGCATCACTGAGTCTCCAGGCAAGAACCTTTTCCTTGGTCTCAGGGAAGTTCTTTATAGTCCTATGCCTTAGCTCCTGGTAGCCGCGGAGGTAGGCTCTATTATTCACAAGGAAGAAGTCCCTAGAGCCTTTGAATGACTCTACTGCGTGGTCAATGGCTAACTGGAGGGCATCACCATGTTCTGCTTGCATCTTCTTTATTGTCGCGGCATGGTCTATGGCATCTTGGGAGGACTTGGCCTCCAGCTCTTCGTGCTTCTTTTGCAGAAGTACGAGCTTATTATTTGAAATTTTTGCGGCCCGTGCAGCTTCCACGGTCTGTGCCTGAGAGGATTTAAGGGAGTCCGCGACCTGTTTGAAGTTCTCTTTCGCTTCCCCCTTGCCTTATTTGCTGCTTCCAAGATCGTATGGGCTACCTGAAGGGACGCGACAGCAGACTTCTTACTAGCTTCAAACTCTGAATTCCGCGCAGCTTCCATATCCGCGGCATGCACCCTCTTCTCGGCCTCTTTCAATTTGTACAGGGCCTCATACTTCCTTTTCTGGGCAACAATGATGTCCGCAGCCTGAAATTAAGAAGTTAGTTACAGTATATGGAACAAAAGAGAAAAACGAAGACAAAGCACTTACCCTCAGAAGACTATGGAGGCCGCAGTTCTCCAGGACGTTGTGGTCTTCTCCCACAAGCCTGTTGAGGTTCGCAGCATCAAGGGCCCTTTTCACCCTCCGCACAGCCTTCGCGGTAGTGTCCCACGGGACTCGGGATCAGGTTGTCTCAACTGAGGCCGCGGACGACCATCAGGACCAAAAGCGCCGCGACACTGTGGGGGTGCCAAGTTCGCATTTACTGCAACAATAGGTGGCGGCGGAGGAGAAGTTGTATTGAGGGGAGCATCATCCGACATCAAACCTGCTGCGTCCAGGTTAGCTCCTATATCATCATCAAATTCAGGATGTGGTTGGGCTGCAACGCCAGTTTTCTCCACGGCAGGAGTTGAGTTCACGACTGGAGTGTCCAAATCATTTTACAGAGCCGCGACAGGTGCCTTAGCTTTAGACCTTTTCTTCTTCCTGCTCCGTGCAGTATTATTGAGGACGACTGTGTCCTCGTCGATTTCTGCCAACGGCGCGGCCAATAATTCCCTGTCAACCTCCTCACCTGAAAAAGGAAAGGAAACGATAAATATTCAGAGTCAAAACAAAATGCCAAGATAAATATGGAATCAGATTATTACCTCCCGCGGCCATAAGTTGAGGAATGGACTTGGTAGGAAAAAACCCTGCTTCGAATATGGTCGCAGATGTAACAAGTGTGGTGAACTTTTTATGTTCAGCAGGAACTGCTGCGACCTCAGCAAATCTCTTCTCTTGTCGCTTGTTCAAATTCAAGTTGGCAAGGACTACAGAATAACAATCCAAAGGTTAGAAGAGATTAACAAAATATGAAGAAACGGCGCGGCTATAGTCTTAATACCTAATTTAGATGGAGACCCCCATTGCTGCGGAATTCTATACGACCTTTCCCTCTCATTCTCCTCTGGGTGAATCTCCCAGCCTTCTCCAGAGATGTAAAAATACTTCCCCTTCCAGTTCTTCACACTGGTCGGCCTCCCAGTATAAAGGGTCTCATCCCTGCCGCGGACAGAGAAGTAGTAGTACCTTGCGAACTTCACTGAGTTCTCCTTTGGGCGGTAGAAATGAAAGAACTCTTCGGGAGTGATGTCCCTTTTGAATAGATTCTCCCAAAGGACAACCGCAGCAAGAATGTCTCTCCAACCATTAGGATCTAAGTGGGCTGGGGCCAGTCTCATTGTCTGAAAAAGGCAACGGATGGGAACAGAAACAGGCAGCCGGAGCACGTAAATAAAGGCGTGAAGAGGGAAGCAAATTCCATCATCAGCCAGAGCTGTGCAAGGTCTTTGGTTCGCGGCAGGTGCCGAGCACATCAATTTTTTGGGTAATTCGAAGGCCTCAAGCACCTGCTCAATCCAGTCTTGGGTCATGGTGCTACGGATATCAAGCACATCTAAGGGTCTCTCAGCCCTCCCAAATGTACCAGTTGGGTTATCTCTGACTTCCGCGGCATCGTCTCCTAAACCCAATGGATGATTACTTGAATTGGCTTCTTCTTCTATTGGCGTGGATGGAAAATCCTTCTTGCAGGCAGAGTTCGCAGAGTCTGAGTCTAGTACTACGCAGTTGGGGCAATCCCTCAGTTGGCAAGGCCCTATTGATCTCAGAGGGGGCACGAAAGTGAGTTCAGGAGGAGAGGTTCCAAAGTGCTTTGCCCAAAAGCCTCTCAGAAACTCGTCTGGGTCAAAGCTCATGTGGCTACAACAGTACCTGAAAAGCAGAGTCCGCAGTTAGGCGCCGCAACCAGTATGGTTTGGAAAAGATTTTAAGAAGCCGCGAGAAGATTATATATAAATAGTAAATATTTGCTTGTTGGGAATTATTTCCCTAGCGTAGCTATTAATGGGCCAACTCTATTACTTGAATCTAAGGGATCATCCTCTGGCCCTACTGGCCGTAGCCACCTCCTAAATCAGCAAGAGAACATACACTACCGCGGCAACAGGCTCAATTGGATTTAGATATCTTGTGCCGCATACATTTCTAAAATTACTAAAGTTCGACTCAAGAAATTCTAGCAACAATTACAATTATTTATCATGGGTGTATATTTGGTTCTTGAAAGTTTGGAGACTGTTAAAAATACAAGGGTGGGGATTCAGAGCCCTAGAAAACCCCACCGCCGCGGCGGATTAAGTAGATATGCATAAAAGTGTCGCGGAGGATAAATCTCAGAACTTAAAGGACCGCGGCCTGAGCCCACGGTATACCGTAGATAAGGACCAAAATAGTTCAAGGGAATAGAGTATTGAAATTCTATCATGTCGCGGCCTCTCTCCTAAACAGTTCAAGTATCTAACGATTAATCGTTTTATTATCAAATTCACAGAATACGAAGAGTTTGTTTATGAACAGCAAGAATAGTTATATGATTTTCATGGAATCTCGAGGATCAGGGGTTCAGTTCAGCATATGAAGATTAATCCTAACAATTATTGATGTGCCCAGCATTCATGTGTATTCGATTCTAGGGATATGAGCAGATTTGTCAATTTCAACCCTAGTTTCCTATCAAGCAATGAAGAAACTCGTGTGCTTGTGTGTTCAAAGAAGAAGTACGAGCTACAAAAACAATTTACAAAGAATGGTTGAAAATTTACCTGGAAATGAAGAAGTCAGCAATGCTCAGCCTCACACCACCTTGGAATCGCCACACACAACTTCGAAGGGTATCCAGAAACTGAAAGAAGATGAACACACAGAGATTCGCTCTCAATTTTCTCTCAAAGTTTTGGAAACGTAATGAAGTCCATGGCCCGAAACAATTTATATAAGACAGCACGAAAGACGAATCGTCGCCTTGAAAACTACCGCGGCACATAAGGGAACTTGACTAAGCCGTAGCCCCAATCAAACTCTTGGCACTACGACTTGGGGGCTTATTGATAGTACAAATATAGCACCTACCTACGGATGGTATGCTACATTACATGATAACATGCCGCGGCCCTTCCTCATATAGGGCGCAGCCATACCCCATACAGGGTGCGGCCACTCATCAAGGGCTGCTGTCATAATAAACGTGCCGCGGACCCACCCTGTCCAGGGCGCAGAAACTTTGGTCTTTTGCCAGTTACAGGATGCGGTGCTTATTGTTTTCCTCACAAGCCGCATCCCTCTCCATCCTAACTCTCGACTTCGTGCGGCACGTGCTCATTGCACGTGAGCATATCTCCTATAAATAGAGGTCCACACCTCGAAATGAAGGGATCGATTTGATACAACCGGAGAAGTTTCTACAATACCGATTCTCTCTACACCTCCCCTGCATACAAATCAGGAATTGCTCATCCATATTGCAGCGACCTCTCCGGCACACCGGGATCATCAATCATCATGTACTCTCCTTTTATTCTCATACTTTTACGCCTCTTTAGGCATGATTATATTGTACAAAACAATGAATATCATGAGAACGGTGCAGCACAGAGGACGTAGGCCTATTTTAGAGGCTGAACCACTCTACATCTTGTGTTCATATCACCTTACCAGCTTTGTTTATTCATTATGTATTTTACACTTGACTTGCTGATATGAGAACGACTAGTGGACTATTTCTCGTATCATCATCAATCAAACAACGACATCTTATCTATTTATACTGATAGCCCAAAGGCTATAAATACATTGTAACATTCCCCATAAGCGGGCAATTAATCTCTGGTAATCGTCATCGAGATTAAGGCACACATCGGCAATACAAGAACAGTGGACGCAGGCCATTCTCATTGGGCTGAACCACTTTAAAAATCTATTGTCTTATTTTCTTCATTCCTTTTTATCTGTGATTAATTAATTAGATCGAATCTAGTTTTTTACATCAACAGATTGGCGCCGTCTGTGGGAAATGACTATACGTAGCATTTTTCACCAAAAACTTATTACTAATGGCCGAGATCCCAGAATCTAGCGCCCGGAACAATATTGGCGGCCCTCCAAATCCCTCTACTCCTCCAACTATCGATCAACTTATAGGAATAGTAGCCAACTTGGCCCAAGGGCAAACGGCTATGCAAGAAACTATGCGGCAACTCATTCTGACTGTCTATAATGGATCACCCGCCCAGTCAGGACAACGAAGCGCTCAGAGAAATACCCAGCTGCCATCCTCAAGAACTAGACGTACACTCTTCCCGGATCTTTCTCAACCCAGGCGTAGTGACTCTCGTCATACTGAGAGGTCCAATGATCCTTCGTATCAACCTGAACGAACTTCATCTATCAGAGTTATAAATTCTAGACCAAATATCACTTTAACTCCTGAGAGAACAAGCACTCTGGAAAGGTTGAGCAGAGTCTCCCCTTTTGATCATTTGGGCCCTAGGAGGAATGGGAATCCCCCTAGGATTACGTCGAGGAATACTCAACGACCAACCGATCTAAGGGAGGGTTCTGCCCAATCACACCCAGGAACTCGCAATGAAAGATCCCAAGAGGAGAATTCATCGCGCTCTGTTGCTCGTACAAATAGGCCCGTGGTTGCGAATGATGCGTGGAAGGGCTCCATTCAGAGATTGACCGGTTAGGGGAAATGGCTAAGGCTAAGAATCCTCTCCAAAGAACTTTTGTCCAAGGGTCACCTTTCGTGCAGACGGTAGTGGATTTTCCCACACCATCAAAGTTTAAAGCCCCGGTAGTGATGCTCAGTTATGATGGAAAAACTTATCCCGTCCTTCACATAGAGCAGTACCAGGCCGCTGCTGACATCTACGCAATTCCAGACGAGATGCAGTGTAGGGCTTTCTCTAGAACCATCACTAGATCAGCCCAGATATGGTACAATAACCTTCCTCTGGGCAACATTGCTACTTTCCATCAATTGGCGGAGCTATTCATAGGTAACTTCTGTTTTGGAGCAAAGCCAGTTAAGAGAGTAGCCCACCTACTGAGTGTGAGGCAGAAAGCAGGAGAAAGCACCAGGGATCACATCACTCGCTTTAATAACGAGAAGATGGAAGTGATTGACTACGAGGAGAAAACAACAATAACAGCTCTAATGAGTTGTCTATTACCTGACAAGTTATATTATAGGTTGGCCAAAGATCCCCCTAAATCTATGGCAGAACTGATGGCAAAGGCAGCCAAGATCATGAATGTCGAAGAGGCCATGGCTACGAAGAAGAACCCTAGCACTAAAGTAGAGACTAAGGCTGAAGGTACAACCGAGAAGAAGGACTAAAAGAGCAATGGGAACGGTAAGCGACCAAAAGCCAAGGAGGCGCTTGAGCAATTAAAGAAGTAAGGGAATTACACACCCTTGAAGGTGGATATAAACCATATTCTGGAAGAGATCAAGAATAGCGAGGAGCTAAATTGGCCGAAAAAAATGAGGACAGACCCCGATAAAAGGGATAAGTCCAAATATTGCGATTTCCATAGAGATCATGGCCATACGACCAAGCGCTGCATAACTCTCCAGAATAAAATCGAAGCGCTCATTAGGCGAGAAAAACTGAGTAAAATCATTGATCGTCAGAATAGTGGTAAGACTAATGAGAAAGGAAGACAAAGATCTAAATCTCCTCGTCGAACAAGAGAGGACAAAAAGAGAAACCACGAAGACGATCCTAAGGATGACCCCAACCTCCCCAAAAGGCCAAGGCAACCTGAACGCGAGGTATTCTCAATCCATTTTGGGTCATTTGAATGTAATGTGATTACAGGTGGCGATGTAGGAGGAGGAGATCATACCGCTAAACGAAAAGCTTACCTCAATGAGGCGCAAGCTTATTCTTACATATAGCGTATAAATTTAACTAAGGACGATCGTCCCAGGAAGGTGAATAGGGATAAACTGGTCATCAAATTTTTCGAAAATGATCTTGCTGGCGTACTATATCCTCACGACGATCCTTTAGTGGTCAAGATGAGAATGAAGGATGTAGTGATTTCACGTGTATTGGTAGACAATGGTAGCTCTGCAGACATAATGTTCTACCCCTATTTTGATAGTTTGAATTTGAAGTTAGCCCAGGTGGAGACATATCATAGGACCCTCCTCGGTTTTACAGGAGAGAAGGTCTTTCCACTTGGGACGATCAAGTTGGACATGCTCATGGGCACTTGGCCTGCATACAGAACAGAGAAAGTATGCTTTTTCGTAATGGACAAGAATATTCATTCAGCCTACAACATAATCATGGGGAGAGTAGGCTTGAAGAAGTTTAAGGTCGTACCCTCCACTGTACACCAGTGCTTGAAGTTTTTGACCAATTTTGGCGATTGAAGTTATGAAAGGCGACTAAAAAGTAGCTCGAGAATATTACTATTCATCTACCGAGCATGAAGAATTGGAAGAGGCAAGGAAAAAATCAATTACCTACCGGGTGGATGAGTCTGAAGAGGCGGAGATCGAGACTTTGAACCCCAGAGATGAGTCTCAACTTGTCAAAGGCCAAGTCGTCGAAGCTACAGAGAACATCATTCTAGACGACGAATGACCAGAACGAACAACACAAATCAGCGCTTCCCTGGATCCGTCCATAAAACAGGAGCTAGTGGAATTTCTACGGCATAGAAATCAAGCTTTTGCATGGAGCCACGAAGACATGCTAGGAATAGATCCATCTTTCCTATGCCACGAGCTCAATGCTAACAAGGAGGCCAAGCCGGTGAAGCAGCGAAGAAGGGTATTTAGCCCGAAGAAGAATCAGGCAATCCAGGAAGAAGTTGAGAAGCTACAAAGGACCTCCTTCATTGAAGATGTCAAATATCCTGACTGGCTAGCCAGTGTTGTTATGGTTAAAAAAAGAATAACAAGTGGAGGATGTGTGTAGATTTCACTGATCTCAATAAAGCTTTCCCAAAAGATCACTTTCCCTTGCCCCGAATTAATCAGTTGGTGGACGTTACCTCGAGGCATGAGTTATTGAGCTTCATGGATGCTTACTCCGGCTACAACCAGATTAAGATGAAATCGGAGGACAGGGAAAGCACCTCTTTTATCACCCCAAGGGGAACATACTGCTATAACGTTATGCCTTTCGGACTTAAAAATGCAGGTGCTACGTACCAAAGGTTGATGAATAAAGTTTTCGAAGAGCAAATCGGCAAAAACATAGAGGTTTACGTCGACGATATGATAATTAAGAGCAAGAAAGATACCGACCATCTAGTTGACCTCGCCCAAACCTTTGATCAATTGGACAAATATAAGATGAAGTTGAACCTGACGAAATGCATATTCGATGTACGAGAAGGCATGTTCCTCGGGTATATTATAAATCAGCGAGGCATCGAAGCGAATCCAGACAAGATGAAAGCTCTGCTGGAATTACGATCTCCAGCTACGAAGAAGGAAGTGCAAAGCCTCACAGGCCGCGTCGCAGCTCTTAACAGGTTTGTATCGAGAGCAATGGACAAATGTCTCCCATTCTTCAAGACCCTTAGGATAACTTTTGAATGGAATGACGAATGTGAGCAGGCGTTTCAAGAATTAAAGAAATATTTGGGGACACCTTCACTATTATCCAGGCCGGTTATGGGCGAAAGATTATACTTATACCTGGCTGTCTCGAAGAACGCAGTCAGTTCGGCGTTGATAAGAATGGAGGATGGAGTACAAAAACCAGTGTACTACACCATCAAAGCGTTCTGAGGAGCAAAAATTAGATATCCAAAGTTAGAAAAGCTACCATTAGCTCTAATTAAAGCAAGCAGGAGGATGAAACCTTATTTTTAGGCCCATACCATAGTGGTGTACACCGATAAGCCACTTAGACAGGCCTTGCAAAAGTCGAAAAAGTCTAAAAGACTAATGTACTAGGTTGTCGAATTGGGCGAGTATGATATTATTTATGAGCCAATGTCCTCACTCAAAGGGCAGGCGGTGGCTGATTTCATCACGGAATTCACTTACCCAGATACCCCAGACCAGCAAGAGCCTAATGTAAAACAACCTGTGGATGTTACGAAATCATCAAGGATAGTGCCCGATCAACTAACGGTGGCAGATTCATCAGAAAAGATGAATAACGAGCAACAAGCGTCATCGGGTAACGGTCCAATAGCGGAGAATAATGAAAGGAAGTACCAAACATTCCATCAGGGAACCCTATCAGACCAAGAGTTTGATGAGGAGATACCTGTGTGGAACTTATATGTTGATGGCTCCACATGTGCAATAGGAAGTGGAGCTGGAATACTTCTTAACAGCCCTGATGGATTGGATGTCGAATACGCTCTACGCTTTCAATTTAAAGCCTCCAATAATGAGGCCAAATATGAAGCCATGATTATCGGCCTGAGCTTGGCAAAAACATTGCACATAGAGCAAATAACCGTGTTCAGTGATTCACAATTAATTGTACATCAGATTCTAGGGTTGTACGCAGCAGAGGGAGACTTGATGTCAAGATATTACGCCAGAGCTAAAGATCTTGTGTCCACCTTTACTACAGTTCGGTTGGTCCGGATACCAAGATTGGAGAATGTCAGGGCTGACGCATTAGCTCGGTTAGCCTCAGCCACTCGTATCGAGCTACGAAGAACAATTCCTATCGAGATATTGGCAGAACAGAGCATAGATTAAAATTTAAGGGTGAAATTCATTACCCTAGATATGGGGCCATCCTGGATGGATCCTATCAGGGCATACATCGAAGATGGGGTTACACCAACTGACCAACTAGAAGCCAAGAGGCTGAAGTTTAAAGCTGCTCGATATGTACTAAATAATGGTGTTTTGTACCGAAGAGGTATCATCGCAGGTTTATAGAGATGTGTACATCCCTCGGAAGTTAAAAACCTGATTAAAGAGGTTCATGAAGGTTCTTATGGAGCTCATGTGGAAGGACGTACTCTCCTACAAAGGATAACGACGCAGGGATATTATTGGCCGATGATGAGAGTTGACTGCACAGCCTATGCAAAGAAATGCGATAAGTTCCAGCGTTTCTCTTTTGTTCGAAGAACCCCCCAGGCATTGTTAACACAGCCCAATTCGATAATGAGTAATTCATTGTATATTGTCGTCAATCCAATGTTCAGAAGATCCATTCTGCGCCCGGCCACCCGAAGAGCAATGGACAAACTGAAGTGACGAATAGGACTCTGCTGAACGGCTTGAAGAAATGACTGGATGAAGCAAAAGGAAATTGGATTAAGGAGCTACACTCTGTGCTCTGGGCATATCGCACAACACCCCGAACAGCTACTAGAGAATCACCCTATATGTTAGCCTTTGGAAGCGAAGCAGTTATCCCAGTTGAATTGGGCCTGCCTACACACAGGGTACTCAATTTCAACTTTCCTATAAGCGATTTGATGAGACGCTTAGACCTGGACATGCTCGAGGAAGTTCGAGAAGATGCGGCAATTAGGAATGCAACCTACCAACAGAGAACAACCATGTTCTACAACAAAAGAGTGAAAAAATGTGAACTTAAGGAGGGTGATTATGTTCTCAAGAAGGTGATTCAGAAGCATAACAAGCTAGACGCTAATTGGCATGGTCCCTACCGAGTAACTACAGTTGTTCGCCCTGGGACTTACAAAATAGAAACTTTAGAGGGGGAAGAATTTAAAAATGCATGGAATGCAGAGCATTTGCGCAAGTATTATCAGTAATACAGACTTACATGTACCTATTTCTCTTTACGTGAATAAAAGTAATGGTTTTTCCATATTCCTTTTTTTGTTTAAATTTCGTCGGAGTACTAGTGCTACACAATACATCAATCCAGTTGATCAACATCAACAACCCCCAACTAAAGTTAGTCGGCATTCAACAGCCACCAACTCCGGTTGGTCAGCACCAATAAGTTTGGCCAACAAAGTTGGCATAATAATTATACAAGGCAAAGCCTATTTGATCACGGATGATCTCAAGAGATATCCCAAACTAGACAAGAAGATGGGTGACCTCATAGGGCATTAACTATCTAAGCACTAAGGTAATCCCAATGCGATTACTACAACTAAGCAGGAACATGGGATGAAAATCACCCCATTGCTTAGGCACTAATAAGTGATAAGTCACTACAACTAGGCAGCAAATGGGGCAAGCTCCATTGTCTAGGCAGAACAAGACAAATTGTCCCTATATATATATATATATATATATATATATATATATATATATATATATATATATATATATATATATATATATATATATATATATATATATATATTCATTAACAAAAACGAGAAACCCATTGTACAAAGATCAAATTTTCTTCATTAAATACAAGCATACCACATAAACATGAATTTTGTTTCATTAAATACAAATTTCCTATTCTATGGGTTTCTTTCCCTTTGATTTTGCCACAGGTTCCATCCCGGCCGAAGGGTCATCTAACGCATAGGGAGAATTGATAAAGTTCATATCTTGTATCATTTTGATGTTGCTCGGACATGGTCGATCAAGTAAATATTGAGGACTAGATATCTCAAACTCTAAATGAAGCTAGTAATCACCAAGATACCTAGAGATCAAACACCGAGGAATGGCACGAGCTGGAATCCAGCTGACATCGAGTTTAAAGGGAGGAACCAGCAAGTCAAGTAATCCAGACTCACACCAATCCCACACGGATAGTCCTCGATCAACTTTCATTACACGCAAGGCATTCAACCATCCCTGTTTATATCCCTCATTGTTGGATTATTGCAACTGAGCATCGAGGTGGCATAAACCTTCATTATATCCCGCCATCCAGAACTCCCTAGGCTGCTTGTGAAATTGATAGGTCAATCTCTCAAGTTCCCCGTAGATCTTCTTCACCAACATTTCTTTATTCTCTAGGGCAGAGCTCTAGTTGGAGAGCTAGTCGGTAAGACTCTGAAGTTTTTTAGACATCTCCGCCAAGGTCTGGTTTTTTTTCGTCAATTGAACGACTTGATTTTCCAAAGCCACTTGGGTCCTCGTCTTTTCAATATTGATCCGATCAGCCCTTTCTCGTCCACGGGTTAAAGGCCTCGCTCTACCACAACTCCTCCCTCAAGGCAGCATTTTCGGTCTCTAGAAAGGAAAAGCCTTCATCATTAACTGGAACCAAGGCTCCCGAAAAAGATGAGGCAATAGATCTGAGTTGCTTCACTTCCTCTTACAACGCAATATTTTCTTACTAGCAGCTTGGCAATATTCCTGTGCTCTTCGATCTCAAGCTTCAGCACGCTTTCCTTTTTCTCATAGGCAGAGACGAACTTGTCATAGCCCCTATCAGCACTCAACTGTTGGTATTTTTTCTCATAACCTTCGTGTAAGAGTGCAGTGGTTCTTTTGTGCTGAAGTTGAAGTTCTTCGGTCACCCCTTGAAGGTCTTCTATCATTTCGTAATAAGCCACGTTGTTAGCCACGGCATGATCAAGCAGACACTTTAAGTATTAGTACGCATCAACTGCTTGCTCAGAAGCATCAAGTCCAAGGATATTAATTATTTGAGCCTTAGTAAAATTTGCATGACCCGCTTTGAAGTAATCATTACATTTTTTCATCAACTCTGTGTTATGAGCTGATAAAATTTCCATCCTAGAAATGAACTAGCAAAGAGAAGTAAAAACACATCAATAATGATAGAGACAAGAACAAGTCAAGGAGATATTCAGATTAGATGACAACAACCCATTTTATTGCTCATAAAAGGAGAGGTTACAACCAAAATTACAAGAAAGAAAGAAAAACAGAAGAATAACATAAATAAAGAGCCGAGCAACGTTACACCTTCTCCTTATTCCCTATCACATTATCAGTAGGTTTGGACGAAGAAGTTGGTTGCTCGGGAGACATTTAATGTTGCTCGGTAGAAGTTGATGCTTGCTGAACTTGTTCGTAGGGTCGAGGAATGTTAGCAACAGGGACTTGTTCTACTAGCATCAGAGAAGACTCATCAGATGCAGCTTGATCTTCTTATTCCTCATTAATAGTAGGAGGAGGGCCATGAGTGTGTTTTTGGAATAATTCTGAATCATCCGTAATATTCAACTCTCTTAATGCTGCGACTCATCCATCCCTGAAGTACTTCAGACTTGCGTATTCCACCTGGCAAGTAATCTAGGTTGAGGCTTTATTCCACCCCTTATCCCAACCAGATCTGAACGATTTCTTCACCGCGGTCTTTCTCTTCATCTTCTCAGAAGAAGCACGTTCCTCAGCAAGCCTCACCTTCTCCTCAAGATCTTTCTTACGCCGTTCAGCCTCTTCAAGCTTGCCATCAGTTTCTTTCTTGCTAGAAACGACGATTTTTAATTTTTCCTCCAACTCCTTGGAGGCATTTATGGCTTGGTCATGAGTTGACTCTGCAGAAAGAAGTTTCTTCTCCCAAGCATCTTTATCTTCCTCGTATGTCTTCCGGGAGTCCTTCAAGGATTAAGATAACCCGGCAAAAGCTTCTTCAATACCACTAGACGAAGTTGAAGCATTTATAGCCTTATCCCTTTCCAGGATATTATTAAAGCACGTCATAAACTAAAAAAAGAAAAGAAGCTCAGATCAGATTATGAAGATAGTATGAGGAAAAAGAAATGTTAGGTACTGTGATACTTACTGACGCGATATGTTGGGCCGCTAAATCAATGACCTTCTCCCGAAAAAGGGAATTCCCAGCAGCTCGATACTCCGAAATGGTCCAAGACTTGATCAAACCCCTGGATGAACTCGGGGTAATAAAAACTGGAACGTTAGCTTCCATGGAAGGACCCCCAATATCAGAAGGTCGAGTAGCATTTTCTATAGGTCTTTCTACAAGACCTCTCCTCAATCTTCTTAGAGGAGCATCTTCAATCAAAAATGCTGCCTCTTCTTGTGCAATAGCAACACCTTCAATCAAAGGTGATGCCTCTTTTGGGACAGCAGGAAGTTTCCTGCTAACTTCCTTGACAGGTGAAATTGTTCCTTTGGAGGAGATATCATCCACTTTTTTTGTCCCTTCAACTGGACCATCCCCTTTGCTCTTCTTCACCCCTTCAGTATCAGGAGCATCATTGGTGAAGAACGCAGGCATTCTCCTCTTCCTCGTTATCAAATCAGAAGAAGGCTCCTCGGCACTTGCTTGAGATGCTGGTACTCGATAAAAATCGATTACCACAGGAGCGGCGAGAGGACGAGCAACGAAAGAAGAGGTGGTATTTTTGTATCTCAGCAAATAAGAAGCAGCTCTAACGTGCTCTCCGTTAACTGATTGATGCAAATCCCAGATGAGTTTCAAAGCCTTTATATTAATATCCCTCTCTCTTCGGGGGGCTTCTTTTATTATCAGCTGCAAAAGTAAATATAAATATCAGTGACGTATGTTATCAAACATAAACAGAGCTAAATCAAATCATTGAAAATAACCTATCCCATTGCCATAAAGTGGACACCTGGTGTAACACCCCGTATTTCTATATATTCCATTTAATTAGATTGGATAATTAAATGAGAAAATGCCGGCTTAATTTAAATTACGTAAGAGTGGTAATTTAAAGAGTTTTATTTAAAATTGTAATTTTGGTATATTAATCGAAAGATAGATACCGGTATATATTGCACCATTTTTATTTACTTAGTGCGAGTGGTAAATAGTTACTTAACGCGTGTAGATCGTGTTGGGGTGAGAACGAGTAATATTTTTTTTTAAGTGACTCAAATGATAATTTAGAGGTCACCAATGAGTCCGGAAGGGTCAAATTAGTCAAAATAGTATACCCGGGGGCACTCGTTGAGTCCCGGGGTAATTTTGGGCTAAACCGAGACCATTCGGGGGCGTTTTGGTCTTTTAAAATAAGAGGGTATGAAGACCTACGAATTTGAGAGCCTTTTTATCAGACGTATGAAAGAGGGGTTAGGGTTAGAAAACCCATGTAAACACCAATACCATTAGAGAGAAGGAGAAAACCAATTCCAAAGCTTAAGAAGGGATTCTTGAAGAATTGGACTTGAATCTTGCACCCAAATCATCCATGGAAGAAGGATGGAGGGAGAAGAACATGAACCCATCATCAAATCCACGAAATCAGATTTACCTCTATCAAGGCAAGTGTTTATTTCAAATCAAATATAAGTTATAATACCCATGTGTAGGAAATTTTAAGAATTGGTTGATTCTATTGAAAAACTTTGAACTAAATGTATGAATTGATCATATATTTGAGTAGGATTGCATGTAGAATGAATCCATAAGTAAAGATGAAACAAAATTTGAATATGTTTGATGATTTACATATAATCTTTATGAGTTCTTGGTTAAAGAACATGAATCTTGAATGACTTAGGGTTTAATTGAGGAACACAAGATGTCAATCTGCTAGAATTTTTGACACAACTTTAAACGTATTCCATTTGAGTTGTACTTCGAATTAGAGTGTGAACCATACATTCCTGGAAAGGTATTTCTCTTAGCTATCCAATAAACTTGGAATCAGGTCAATCGGAGTTTTGTAGAGGGAGTAATAGACATATTACTACAGGGTGTTAATCTACCAGCATAGTAATCTGCCAGAAGTTTGGCGTGACTTTAAACATGTACGATTTGAGTTGTACTTAGAATTAGAGTGTGAATCATAGATGTATGGAAATTTATATCTCTTAGCTTTCCAATGAACTTGGAATCAGGTCAATCGGAGTTCTGTAGAGGGAGAAATCGAAGTTTTACTAGAAGGTGTTTAATCTGCCAGAAAATTTTATGATTCGTTAGGCTGCGAGAAAATGTAAGATATTTAATTTTAAGCCTCAAATGCCTAAAATTTTATCGGGGAAGTGTTTGCGACCTTGATGAAATATATTTTTGGAACAATGTTATGGAAGTAGGTCTATGATTGAACATTGGACTTTAATTTTGTGAGAGAATTAAAGTGGAGATTCATAGGCTTGATTGTGACGTATTCTAATTCGAGATGATAAGAATATAATTACGGAAAAGCATGAGCGAGCTTAAATTTATTGGGTCAGTATGTTAACAAGGGTAGCTACTGAATTAATATATGTAAGGGGTAACTAGGACCCTTAGAGTTGTGTGAATACTCAAATAAGTACGATTAATGAGATAAAGCGTGAGGCGAATATTGTACGGTAAATATATGAGATTAAAAATATTACGTACGTATATGATTAATAGGTCGGGCGTGTACCTACTGAATTATGTGATCTTTTAGGTAGAGAGATTATGCCTAAATTAATTATGTTAGGGTCGATGAGACATTCCGAACTAACATAATGCTATTATATGTTTGGGGTCGATGAGAAATGCCGAACCAAACTTTGAACTGGTGTCGCGATGAGAGAGTCCCGAACCAGAATATGTGTATATATATATTTTAAAAATAATTGGGGTCGATGTATCATTCCGAACCAATTCTTACTTGGGGTCGATGAATCATTCCGAACCAAGAGTCCTTTACGTGTATAAAAAGGGCAAAATAGCAATGACTGATATTTAGTATGCATTGTGTGTAAAATATATATACTTGATGATATTCTACTTCCGTGTGTTAGTAGATTGATATATTTTATGTATTTGAAGATACATACTGAATTGGTAAGTTAAGTAGTGAATCTTAATTACGAAATGAACCTTTAGATAGAGAAAATCTATTTAGTAATTCAAGTAGCGAAACTTAATTACTTAAGTGGGAAAGTTAACAATTGTGAAAATTGTAGTAATTTTAGTAGTGAAACTAAATGAGATGTCTTGAAAAATAACATAGATTAAATGTTACTTGGGAATTATTTAACATACGCGTGATGTTAGTAAAACGGTTGTACTGTATGGGCGGTACTGGAACTTGGGTACAGATAAGTTCAGTTTACTACTTTGGTTTAGTTAGCTTGAGAAGTACGGCTAGGTAAACTAAGTGTAGAACGTTAGGTGTGCACAAAAGATGAGAGGTGAGTTAACTCAAGAGAGTGTACGAGAACCTAACATGTGTAATCAATAACCGCATTTTATATTGTGATAAACGCTTGCAAAATATTTTCAAAATGTTTTGAGTACTAACTCTTGCTATAAAATATTTTCAAAACCTTTTAGGTGTCCAGCCACAGGGATGCCATGTATGATGATTCCATTCCAGAGACTCGGAGCTGTAGCACAGTGGATGCTTACAGGATTTTGACTAGGCGATATCTCTCATTCAGATCTAGTACAGGATCTCACACTATTCTATGTATGGACTTATTGTCCGGTTTTAGTCTCAATTATTGATTTCAGACTGGTGGTTACTCTATTGTTGTTTGGGTTTTTCTTTAGCCGATGGTTTATTCGGTAATACTTTTGTTCTGTTGTACTTTTACTTGTTGTTTGAATTATAGTACATGATTATTTGTACTTTGTTCCGCATGGTTGATTTATCTGTTTTAAGAAAGATAAAATTTGGCACCGGTCTAATTTTACTTAGGGTATTAGTAATTAAAAAGTTTTCGACAGTGATGCTAAGAATGAACCATTTGAGAAACTTGTTTTAATTTAATAAAGGCCTGATCACCCGATGTTTAAATTAGGCGGGGTGTCACACCTGGGACCTTGGTACACATCATTCCCTTTTAATGGAGGGTGTTGCCAATTTTTCATCACAACCCCATGATCAAAATAGTCCCTATTAGTATCGAGAATATTGACTACTAAAGCTCTATTGGAAAACCTAGTTTTTAAATAAAATGTGGTATCACTGGTAACCCATTTATAACAAAACATAATTTCAGGGATCCCTAAACGAGTCCCATGAATCTGGTTTAACCTATGTATGCCATTAACTACCCTCCATGTATTTGGAGCTATTCTTGCAGTCACAATATCAAAATATTGGCAAAATTCCAAACACAGGGGATTAGGAGGAAAAGAAAAGCCACATTCATCTATGAAAAGCGAGGGCAAACAGTGTCCCTCGGCCAAAGAAAATAAATCAGTTGAAGAAGGAAGTTTTTCTAGAATAACCCACGAGGGAATTGCAAAATCGGCTCAAAATTTATTCAAAGATTCGACAAGATAAACCATGATGACTAAAGCAAAGAAAGAAGAAGGAAGAAATTATTACAGAAAATTTAGAAATCTGCTAAGGCAGACAATGGGAAGAACGATAGTATAAAAATGGAGTGAGAAAACACAGAGTTTAGAAATCTGGGAGTGAAAAGTAGATGACGATCCTTTTCCTATCACTTTTAAATGACTTGCCTCGGGAAGTAGGAAAATAAATGATTACTAGAAAAGACGAGTGTGTTTCCGGCGGTTAAATGATGGAAAAGACGCCAATACCCAAGCGTCTGGCGTAGATTCAAAATATTTACAAATTTGCCATTTCGCGCTCAAATGACGAGATTAGGGAAAAAGATCCTAAGTGTTGGAGATTTGTAAGTAATCAACGTATACAAAGGTGTTCGAGCAACTTTCGAATAAAATATTCCACAATTGTGAAACATTGGGGGCTTCTGTTGATACGAAAATTAGACAGCTTATGTGGATTAACCATATAAAGACATGTAGCACATTACGTGGCAAATACATACGTTCCCTGAGCTACAGGGCATACCGAGCTACTCAGCGTGTCGAGCTACAGGGAATACCGAGCTACATGGCCTGTCAAGCTACTCAGCATGCCAAGCATCTGGACAGGAAGATCAAGCGACTGCACATTCAATAAACATTGGGTTTAATGAACATTCTTATTGTACAGATGTATATGTCAATCAAACAACGGCATCTTGTCTATTCATACTGATAGTCCCAAGGTTATAAATACATTGTAACATTCCCCATAAGCGGGCAATTAATATCTGGTAATCGTCATCGAGATTAAGGCACACATCAACAATACAAGAATAGTGGACGTAGGCCATTCTCATTGGGCTGAACCACTTTAAAAATCTATTGTCTTATTTTCTTTATTCCTTTTTATCTGTGATTAATTAATTAGATCGAATTTAGTTTTTTACATTAACACTAAGGGTCACCGATGAACCAATCCCCTAATTTCAATATGTTTAACTCATTATAAATAGAAAAGATACAATAAATTCCCAACTTAATTAAAGTTGGGATTGAATAATTAGAGGTCTTATAACAAACTGTTTAATCAGGATTAAGAGGGCTTACACTATTGGTAATTAGATTAGGTGCATTAAACTGGTGGTATTTAGATCCATTTATTAATAGGTACATTTCAGTAAGTTTAGTGAGATATATACCTTCTCTAAAGATGGAATCTGAATAGGTAAATGGTCTTGCTCTAAAGCTAGACTCCAAATATACCTCACCTTAAAGTAAGTTTAGTGAGATTTATTAAAGAGACCACTGTGATTATGCATCTTTGGTCTGTAGATAAAGAGTGTAAAATGATAAATAAGAACCATTTGAATCATTTTGAACCAAGATAAGTGTAAGAGCACTATCATTTACTGTGGATGTGGTGCCTTGCAAAAAACCATTTGCATATTCAAAATCAAAAAGGGCAATTTCAAAAAAATTACTCAACTTTAGAACATTAACTCAAGAACAGAACATACCAACATATCAACTGATATAAATACTAACATACCAACTGAAAAACTAACATAGCAACTGATATAAATACCAACATACCAACTGATATATATATAAAATCAAGCATGAACTTGAAAAACTAATCTCAATAATCAAACATAAAACATGATGAGCAAAAAAGGAGGGGAAAATATTGACATACACACAAATAAATTTATATATAGAAAAATAGTGGATTTAATGACAGTTTCATATTAATAACAATAATAATCAAACATAAAACATGAGCACATAAAAAAAGGGATGAAAAGTGTTTCTTTGCTGACATTTGCGAACAAAAGTTTGCAAACAAAAAACATCTGCCAACATAAGCGTACATTTGTGAACAAAAACGAAAAAACATGTTAGATCAAAAAATTAAAACCCCAAAACACAGATTACATGAACTCGGTCGTATGAAGTTGGTTTTGAGGGCAGCGAGATCGGAGGATGAGGGTGAGGGCGTATGGTGAGTGTAGGGTGGAGAGGAAAGGCGACGGCGTGAAGAGGAGGAGGGGTGGTGGGAGTGAGGATAGAGAGGGGTAGTGTTTGGGGAAGCATTGGATGAGGGAGACGGATGAGGGTGTGCATGTGTAAGAGTGTCAGGGAGACTCGAGAGTGTATGGGTGCCATTTGAGAGAAGGAGAGATGGAGTATATACAGGGTTTTAGGGATTACACAGAGTCGTCATTTATTAGAGAAGGAGAGTTAAAGAGTGTAATTACCTAGGCATGGTAAATGTCAAGTTGGAGAGAGAAATTTGGGCGGGATAATGAAACTCAAGAGTTAATCAATGTCGCTCATTTTCTCCAAAAGAATCTCAACTGTTACTGTGCTTTTACATTTTGAGAATTCAAAAACCATGCAATCTTATTATATATATATACACGTTTTATCAAAGGTGATTAATGTCAATGGTTATGGAACATTTAGTTAATTTGATCATCTTTAAGGTATCCAACAATTTTAAGGGAATTTGACTAGGGTTATTGAGTGTTTTTTGTTGATGTTGATGTTGTTGTTGAATCAAAGTGCATTATATATGGGGATTTAAAATCACTAATCTTGTCATACATGTAGGTTGTATACCTTATGTGGGGGATATAATTATCGTATATAACTAAAATTGACAGCGAAAATCGGTGTCGATATTTATCGCAGCCACACGAGACACATGTATACTTCATAAATGTTTTAATTATTTTACTCTATCCAAAAATTTAAAGAGGCCGCCATTACCCCACCTGATAGTGACATTATCGATCTAATTGCTCGACCACCTGACTTGTGTTTAGATATGAGTCTTCAAATTTTGGATTGATTAATGAAGATCTTATTGTTGAAGTACATTCTTTATTGGACTCCTTTCATCAATGACATAAGGTAATTAGGGTGTAAATGAATATCGATGAGTTGATGTTGATAGAAATATTCACAATGCATTCGAAACTAATAATATAAGGTACGAAGTCTAAAATTTATGTGATAAAAATAACAATTAAATCTAAGGCATCACAATACACAAAGAATGCTAAGTTACAAATATCAACCTTCCCAAATTAGGGGACTTCATAAAATTACAATCTATACTCCGTGTATCTTTATCTCATTGCCGTTTGGATTACCTTATTTACCTTATCTTTTTTGTTCCTCTACGATCCCCCAAACTACCCATTTTCTATAATAGCATTAGATCATGTGTTTACTGTAAAAAAACTATGCGTAGATCATCAAATTATATGGAAAACAGATACCATTTACAGGAATGTTGAGAAATAAGGCTGAAGAAAACGAATGTTTCCTCCCAGAACAATATATATCAATACATGAATACAATATCAAACCTTCTTTTCCCCTCAAATTTATTTCCTCTTTCTTGCTTTGTCTGTCGTGTATTTTGAGAGGATTTGTGTGTGTGCAGATTTTTTCTAGTGGAACAGAGTAAATGTTCATTATTGTGATGGTGCCTCTTTTACGGGGGACATCGAAAATAAGGTCAGTAATAGTATTTAGCAATTTTATATTGGGTTGCAATGATTGTTGATGTAAAGAAATGGACTAGATCCAATTTTCTAATCACGGATAAAATATAAGATTGTAAAGAAATAATCACACAAGAGATAAAGAGTTTTTAAAGTGTTTCGGTTGTGTTAGAAAGCCTACGTTCACTGTTATTGTATTGATTTGAGTGATTACAGAAGGCTGGGTACTATTGTTAAGAAGAATATCCTAGAATACACTCTATCTTGCCTTTTGTGAAAGGAATGTAATGTATTTATAGTGACCCGGAGATCAAGGGTTGAATTGCCTTTATCTATTCAAACATTTACTCCTATACATAATGAATGTGATAGTTGATTTTCTAGACCACGTGTGGAAAGACCCTTGGTTATTTCTCCCATGTGGTGACTGTTTGTTTACTTTGATGGTCGGCATTCTTCATGTTGGTCAGCATGCCTGGCCAGGAACTATCTTTAGGGTTGATTAAGTGATTCCTGACTAGGATTGCTGCCATGTAAGGAGACAAGTGCTTATTTTTTATTCGTCCATGTAGGAGGATAATTTTTGGTATCAACAGAAGTTCCCAATACTTAATTCTTGAAGTTTTTATTAGGAGGATGGAGTATATTTTCTTCAAAGTTGGTCGGCGTACGCCGACGTGTGGAACTTGTGAAAAACTTTTATGCCTTGATCTTATTGTGGCATTTTTGTAGATAATTTGAAAACTAGTGAACCGCTAAGGGGTATTTTGGTATTTTTCACACTTTTATAACTGTGAAGCCTTCAGAATGCCAATCGTATATACAAGTAATCATTTCTTGCATAATTTTCTAGGTAAGCTATAAGAGACGAGAGTTTGTCGATTTTTCACACCACAAATTTTCCAAGCTTTCGAACTATCCTTCTTCTCCAAGTTCTTTATCTTTGAGCTTTCCTTTGCGTCCTACCTTTGCTTTATCTACCATTTTTTCTGTAAGATTTCTTATTCCATTTCTTTTCAATTTCTTTCTTTCTTAACTATCACCATGGTTTACATAGTTCACGAGGATTCTCTAGATGAATTTAGGCGGGAAAGGAGCATTCCTAGATGGATAGATTTAGAAATGCTAGTACCTCCTGTTGAGGTGTTATCACTACCAGAGGGTCACTGGATTCCCTCTTTGTTCATTATTGAATGTGGTTTCACTTTTCCCCCCAATCATTTTTGTCCAGAGTTCTGTCATTATTTCAATGTCGACCCTGCTAGAGTATCTCCCAATACTTGGAGAGTAGTGAATGGAATACATAGGCTTAACCAAATACATGGAACCCACATTGGCATCCTTGAGATGATATTTTGTTACAAATGGGTTACCGGTGATAACACCTACTATATGAAGACTAGGTTTGCCAATAGAGTCCTAGTTATCAATTTGCCAGACTCCAATAAGGATTATTTTGATTATGGGGTTATTACAAATAATTGGTAACATGTTCCTCTTCAAATAGGACAAGTGTATAATGGGACCAAGTGCCCTCAAGTAGGACATGACATAGGTTGTTGAGTTTAATTACCATATTTCTCTTGTTTTCTAACTAACTTTTTGATAATATACTGAATAGTGTTTTCTTGTCCTGTTTTGCACAGTTGAGAGTAAGAAGAAGTGTCCCAAAGAAGTGGACGTTAATATTCGTGAGTTAAAGTTTCTTTGGATCATTTACCAGAGAATTAATGAGGAACGCCCCAAAGCTGCCTCGTACTTGTTACAGTACAGGAGTTCACTTACCTCCTTTGTTGCAAGGCCCACCACTTCTGCTACTTTAGTCCCCTTAAATCTTATAGAGGAACCACTTCTCACTTCTTCGGCTGAGGAGTCTGCTGGGGCTGAGAAGGATTTTGGGACTTCATCTTCCTTTGATTCGTTGGACATTTCTGTTATACCCTGTTCTCCACTTGGTGGTATGGTAAAGAGAAAGATTCCTGATTTGATGACTGAAGCTTTATCTCCAACTGCTTAGAGGGCTGCCAAGAAGGCGGATAAGACTACTAATGGCAAAAGGCCAGAGAAAACACCCAAACTCACTGTGTAAGCTCCTCAAGTCATTACTACTGAGGAAATATGTGTTGTTGTTCCTCAATTCAAGAGGATAAGAAAAGGTCTGCCTGAGAAGTAGGTTGAGAAAATTTTTGCCAACTAGGAGTTAGTTGAGAAGATTTAGGAGGATTTGACTATTGCAGGGTCATCCTCAGTTTTTATTCATCTTAGTGTGGCTAGAAAATTAATCAAGACTGGTACTCGCTCTGATGGTAGAGCAACTCTTGCTCCTCTGCCAAGATTAAAGTTGGAAGAAAATGCTTGCCAAAGTTTGACTATGGTAACTCTTTCCCCTCCACTACTTTCTTTTAATGTCTTGTTTTTCTCCCAATACTCCTTATAATCTAATATTTTCCTTTATGAAGTTTTTGGTGAATTTCAATCAATCGCTAGAGAAGGACGATCAAATTTGTTCTTCGGGATGAGATGTCGAAGAGGCCCTTGAGGGCTTAAGGCAATCTGTGGAGGCTTCAAGGCAGTCGTTGGAGTCTAAGTAGAAAACTTGGGATGCAGAACTGAAAAAGGCTAATGAGAGATTCACCACTGCTGAGGGAGAACTAGTAAATGCTAAGACCAGTTTGACAGCTATTGAAGATAAGTCCAAGATGCCCGAAGACAAATTGATGAAGAATCAAGTTCTCTTGAAGTCTGTCGAGGAGAATGTTATTGGTTTAACCTTTGAGATGGTTGCAAAAGAAAGCTAAGAGTAAGAAAATTAAAGGAGAATCCTTCAATAAAGACTGGGATAAGGCGTTTCTAACCGCCTCTTCTCAAATTGAGTTCGTCAGGAAGAAATCCTTTAAGGATGGCTGGTCGGATGCCCTCAAGGAGGTCTGTACTGCAGAGGACTCCGAATGATTCCTGAGGCATGATCTAGGCTCTCCTCCAAACTTGGAGGAAGATTTTGATGACGAGGAAGGGTCTGGGGAGTCCTCCATTCAGCCAGTTAGGTTTTCTTTAAAGCCCATTAATGAGCACATTCCTTTTGTCGACCAAACCTCTGGGTTCAATGTTCAGGATAAGAAGAAGGTTTAACTCATTTGTTTTTCTTTTTATTCACCTTCTCTGTAATAGGACCAGTAGTATGTAACACCTTTTGGTTATTAATGTAAACGTTCCCCCTTTTGGCTAAATGTGTTGTATTTATCATACTTATGCCTTCTTGCTTGGTTCAATGAGATTTCATACTTTGTGTTATGTTTGCTCAGTGATCATACTTGTGTTTTTACATTTGCAATTTTTAGTTTGATGCTAGGAAGAAGGCCATAATTTTAACTGAATCCGATCTACTCAGGGGTAAGTAGAAATCTTCTGGAAGCTGGCCATATTCCTTTGTTCGAAGAAGACTTAGTCGACATACTTGGTCCAGATGTGTCCGACCAAATTAAAGAATCATACACTCATATATATAGCTTGCTAAATAGGGGAATAGCAAATAATGTTGCTTATTATGAGATGATTGAGTACTTGCAATAAGACCATAACGAAACCAAAGATTTATTGCATGCCGACTATGAAGTTAAGTATAAAGCATTGAGTAAAGGATGGGGCATTCAGAAGAAGCTTGAATAGTATGCCTCCATGTACAAAAGAAAAGAGTTCCTATTGAGCCGACAAGTGGATGAAGCCAGGGAGATTTCCAAACTTCTTGAAGAGGAAAATAATAAGCCCAGAGATGAGTTAGACATCTTGAAGAATTCATATGCTAGTGGTGCTGATGAATGTACTTCTTTCTTAGAGGATGAGAATGCCAAGCTAGTAGAAGAACTTAAAACTTTGAAGAAATCCAAACTTGGGCAAACTTCCAGGCAACAGAGAACTAGCCAACCAACTATAAATGAGGTAAGAACTAATAAAACATTAGCTGACCAAGCTGACCAGTTGAAGGCAAAGAGTCAGGCTACTGCTAATTTGTCTGTGAATCTGGAAGATAAGGATAAAGCCATTGCCGAACAAGTTGTTCAGTTGAAGGTGAAGACTGATGTTTTGAAGAAACTTCAACACCAGATTAAAAGGCTGACATTTTAATTTCGCAAACAACCTAGAGAGGTGTGGTGAATGGAAGGCTACAATCAGGCCCTTAGCCATGTTGATGATCATCTTACCCAGAGCCATCATGAAGGTTATAGGTGAGGATGGATCGAGCGTTTGAATTTAGTGAAACATGATCGAGATAGCGAGCTATGGTACTGGAATGATCCTGGTCTACTAGATTATGACAAGCCCCCATTCAAGTTAGACATATTATGGATCCCTCCTGATGCAATTCCTCAGTGCTTAATCACCAAATACTTGGGAGACTATGGTCTGCATAATATACATGAAATAGTTCATCCTCCTCATCTGATCAATGCACCGAGTAGTAGTAACAGACAAATGCTGAGGGATTTCAATTTCATCAATGTAATACCCCGTAATTTTGGTAACTTTTAAAAAGGGATTTATTTGGAATTAATTGAATAATTTGAAATTAATTCGGATTTAAATATTACTTGAGAATATAGTAATATATGATATATATTGAATATTACTTAGTGAATCAAGGTAATATGTGGTTATGACTTTACTTATGGTTAATTTTAGAAGTTGTCGTGAATAGTTAATACAACAATTTCGATGAATAAGTCAGACGCGTGTGAAAGTAGTGTCGGGACTGGATTTATTTAAAATAAAAAGAGGAATATTGTTATGTCATCCAAATGGTCATTTTGACTGTGCCAAAGTGTTCGAAAGGATTTTTAAAGTAAACAAAGTCAGCTCGAATGTTTGTATAGGGTCTCAAGGCACTTTGGAGCCGAATAGTCACCCCGGAGGAGTAATATGGTCATTTCACTTGGAAGGTGAATAGTGTACACGAATTTGGGAGATTATTTATAAGTCTAAAGGGTTTAGATTATTGATTCATTCTACAAACTTAGAGAGAAATAAATTGAGAGAGAGTGAGGAGTTTCTCTGGGGAAAAGGAAGAGTCTTTGTGGGAGAACCAAGATCCAAAGGTCACCACCTCCAACCACCACTGGAAGTTGATCGAAGAAGGGAAGAACCACTAGTGACACACATCCCCAAAGGATAAGAACTTCAGTAGAGGCAAATGATTTAATATTTGCAATCTAGTTAGTATAATGTCCATGTTAGGATAGTTAGAAATGATGAGAAGTTACATGTTTTGGAGATAAACTAGTTAGATGTTAATTCATTTCTGGAAAATAGAAATATGTAGGATTAATCTCATGTTGTTGGTAGATATTAATCCACGAAATAAACATCACATGCTGGAGAAATTATGAGAATTATTGGATTGTTCTTGAAATATCATGTGTTTAGTTTTCTGGAAAAATATGAGATAGATAATGCTTTTTAATCCAAACTCTTGATGATTTTAGGTTGTTTAAATCAGTAGGAATCATTTATATATGTTGATATATCATGTGGTATGGATTATTGTAAGGACACGAATTTCTGATTGAGTCCTTTGTAGTTTTGGCTCAATTTCGGACAAAAACGTTTGAGTCATAGGATAGAGTTATTGACCATCCTTCAAGCCTATGACATGCTAAAGTTGAAGACGTAGCGGCCAAGTTTAAAGCTTCATCATAATGCCGAGTTTATTGGGCCTCGTTTCTACGTCATTAACAATGTTCCGTTTGCTCCTAAGGTATGAATGCATTTGAATATATATATATATAGGAGCTTAGAACATTTTCATTGGGTGAACGTTTTGTATAAACTGTTGTTTATTTTCAGAAAGATTTTATTAAAACTTTAAAATAAAATATATAAGTTTCTGGGCTAAAATCAAAATTTTCAACTTTCTGGAAGTTCGTTCGAATGAGTTTGTCGTTCGAATGAGAATGTCGTTCGAACGAGTATGCCAACGAGTTCCCACATTGGCCACTGGAATGTCGTTCGAACGAATATGCTATTCGAACGAGATTTCTAACGAGATTTCTAACGAGTTCACACTGGAACTTCGTTAGAAGGCTCGTTCGAACGAAAATCTCATTCGAACGAGTTTTAGCGGGAACAGTTAATTGGCAGTTTTGAGCAGTTTTTTTCCAACTTTCCCCCTTCTTTTCCCACTAACTTTTTAACTGAATATGTAAGTGCGAGAACCAAGTTTTTTAACTCAACTTTTTCATATCCTACGACCTCTAAGAGAGTGTTTTGAGAGCAAAATTGGAAAGAGAAAAAGTTCATGTTTGAGTGTTTAATGTTTCAAGAAAAATCTTTACAACACTTCTGTTTTACACCCAATGTGTATTATACCAAGCTTCCATATATATATATATATATATATATATATATATATACTTTGCTTGGAGTGTTTGGCACTGGTTTATCTCTACATCTGTTTGAAGAGCAGTTTAGGTTTTCTTCTACATCCCACAAAGAAGAAGAGTTTGTTTTGATGTGGCATTCTCATATGGTGAAAGGCACCATATGTGGTTGACGGTTGCTTCCTAGTTCCTCATTGGTGAATTCTAAGGTTCCGGCGGAGTCCAGGATTGTCAACTAAGTGGAGGTCGGTACAAGAAGGAGCATCGGGGCTTGAAAGGATTCGAGTCGTGTGTTGTAAGTCTTTCATGTCTTGTACTTGTAAAATACCATACTTAGTGGACTTATGGCTAGGTCCGTCCGAGGTTGTTTCCCGTTTGTGGGTTTTTCCTCGTACATCGCGGCGTAGTGATTCATTGTTTAATTTCATCATTTGCAAAATCACCTAGAACGCATGCTTAGATAATTCAAGATAAAATTTGGTTTTAATCACTACTTGGTTTATTTGGTGCTAAATTAAATTTGGGTAATGTGTAGTTAATTCAACACATTAATTTAATTTGTTAAAATTGGTTTGGCCTAATTTGATTAATTTGAGAAACATGACTTAGGCAAATTTCTAGGACGTGGGTTAATTAATCGTGTTTAAGTGAAATCAAATTGTGTGTGTGTTTCATCATATTTCACTTGGTTTAATTTTAATTTTAATAGAAATTAAAATTTGCGAACTTGTTTTAATTGAACCATCATCTTCGCTTCCGCATCTCTTCAAAAAGGAAATTGATTTTAAAGTGTAAGATTTTAAAATTGGGGGACTATCGCACCTTTTCAAATTAGAATTTTGGGACTTTAAAATAGAGGTTTAATTGGTTAAAAGTTATGTAACCCGTAGAATAAATATTGCAGAATCTGGGCTGATACCTGGGTGATCGATCGATCGCCCATGAAGCTCGATCGATCGACTGATCGATCGATCGACCCTTGACCTTCGATCGATCGCCCTCCCTAGAAATGATGAACATGTTCCTTTTTAATTCTTGATTTAATCCCAAAACTTTTAGGAATCTTTGGTGATTATTATTTTAACATAATGGGACTTATGGAATGGCAGTAGGCCATAGGTAAAACTCGGATTAATATTATTATGTTTGGGATTTAGTTAGAATGAATTATATTAATTAATCAAATGAATTACAGTTGATAGATTTACGTTTTGGATTGTGATTCATTTATATGAAGATTAAGGATAGGACCAGTAGGGTGGGGATCATTTGAATCACCTGGAAAATCTTAAGTCCATATGTGATTAATCTTAAGTGAAGGAATTTATGGTTATGAGAGAATAAGTTTTATCGAATATGATTCTAATTAAAGATGAGTTTAATTCACAATAATTCGGGGAGTATGATGACATGGACCAGTAGGGTATAAGTGATTTTCTTATTGAATATATATCAAGGAAAACTTATTTCATCTTCGAGAAATGAGAGAGGCTCGGGAATAATGAATTAAAGAGTAAAGTCATAATATTTAATATGTAGAATGTGAGAGATAAATATTACTACGTATGGGAATTATCTTATGGTTGTGCGAATACCTTGTTGATATTATATATATAAATATATATATATATATATATATATATATATAATATGTGTATGACATACCTACTCTACTTGCTTGCTATCGGGGTGGAGGTTTCGCGTTGTGGACAGTGTTATCCTGTGCGCCCAATTGGGAGGATTTTGGATTCGTACCCTGAGCATAGGACCTTGGAAGTGTGTTATTCGATATATGATAGTTTGACGGTCAAATGGGAATGTAGGTATGTGCGTGACCCATTTGGCTGGGGAGTATGCTCACCTCCAACATATGTGTGTTATGTTATTTATGATTCGGGGAAGACACCGAACCATTTGTCCTTTGTACAATGAGAATTGTGACTAGACATGATAGTAGAGTATTCATACACTGCAGCTATGACTGGCAAGTGCTATATTAGTATATATTATAGGGTGAATATATATACCATGATTCAATCTACTGTGTGATATTGTAGTTGACTGTGAATAAAAGAATTGAATTTAATTAAGTAAAAGAATACTAAATCCTAAAGCTTTGAAAAGTCATATTCATATTAAAGAGAAAAGAATGTGAATAATTATACTACGTATGGTATGGGACATACGAGGTTATATTATGGGATAAAATCATGTTGTGGAAACTACTTAGAAGAAAACATTAATTAGGAAGTTACTCGGATACATTGGACATGCACTCTAGATGATATGTGAGAATATCAAGTGAGAGCCTGGAATCTAACATGTACATAATAAATGCTTAATTGCACTTGTTATTTTAAAATCTTTTACAATCGGGCTCTGACCCGTTTCCTTGCATATTCTCTTCTCTACTATATCTATATTAACAGGTGCCCAGCATCAGGGACGTGCAACTTAGGGTATGGATGTCTGATCATGAGTTGTTGTTCCTGGAGATGCAGACTTGTTTCGATGATTCATTTCTTTGATTCCGATGTCTGTAGTACTTTTCCTACTTAGGGCATGTTGCCCAGGATTCTAGTATTCCATTTATCTTTTCAGATATTGTATTGGGTTTATGTTGGTACTTTCATTTTGGTTTGTTGGGTTGGTGCTGGATATTTTATACTGGGAAGTTTTATCCAGTTACATTTAATCTTGTTATTCATTATTCAGATGTGTTATGAGACTTTTCTATTATTGTTCAATATTGTGGTAATGGTTTTAAATTGTTATTAATCATGAAAAATGTTTTTAACACTTAACTTAATTAAGTATTGGGTGAGTTATTTTAAAAAGAAAAATGTTTTTCGACAGTGAGAATGAACCAACTGTATATTCTGTTTAATTTAGTAATGGAGTATCTATCCGATATTTAATTAGGCGGGGTGTTACAGGTGGTATCAGAGCATCAGGTTCTAGAGTCTTTAGGATCTGTGCGGCGTACGTATGTTTTCTACTTAGCGTTCTTTTGATATAGAGCCATATCATTAGGATTGTTGAGAATCTTATTTGCGCATTTACGACTTCAACTATTTATGTGGTATTTTTAAAATACTGATTTTGATGTATCTCATTTCAGATGCCTCCACGACGTGCACGAAGAGCCCCAAGTGCAGTGCAACCAGCACCATAGCCCGCTCCAGTTCAGGGCACTATGAATGTAGCAGAGGTTGCTTCTATTGTTGCTCAAGCAGTAAATGTTGCCTTGGCGACTTCCCAATAAGCTCCACCTGCAGTACAGGCAGTGCCACCAGCACCAGTGCAAGGGTTTCCCACTGCATGGGAACGTGTTAGGGAGGCCTTCCAAAAGGCACCTCCACCAGAATTCAAAGGGGGTTCCGACATCATAATTGCTAGCCAATTGAAGAAAGACATCCAGCGGCATCTGCGTATGTATGAATGTACGGAGGTTCAGAAACAAATGCTAGCTACGTCCAAGTTGGTTGGTGCAGCTTTACAGTGCTGGGGGTCCACTACCACAACGGAGGAAAGGGATACTTTATCTATTCAGGACTTTTGGATGCAGTTCGACTACAAATACGTTCCTTCTGTAGTTTAGACTGAGATATGGAGGAAACTCTTAGACCTCACCTAGGAAGGGAAATCAGTTGTTGAATACGAGTAAGAGTTTACTATACTGACCAATTTGGTGCCATGAGAGGTACCTACTGAGGAGAAGAAGATTCAGCTGTTCAGGGATGGCCTTATTTGGAGGATTCGTCAGCATCTGTTGGGAAATCTTTCTTTACAGACTTATAATGATGTATTGAATGCTGCCTTACTTCAGTGCCAGGACCACCACCTTCATCTCAAGGGGAGTAATAGGGGAACTGAGTCCAGTCAGCAGGGTCGTACTAGAGGAAATAGTGGATCATCTTCAGCTTAGGGACAATCGAAACAAGGTGATCAAAATTCACAGCTAGGGGATTATGCGAAACGTCTGAGATCGGGAGGATTTCGTTATGGGCAGGGTGGTAATAGGCAAGGCCACCAGGACCAACAGCACAATCAGCAGGGCCATTATTTTTAACAGTATTTTTTAGTTTTAAGTTTTGTTTCTAATCTTAACAGTTTTATCTGAAAAAACTTTTTTTTTTATAAATTAGTTGATTTTTTTATTTTATAAGAGATAAACAATTTATATTTTTTAAAAGTTTAAAAAACTTCATTAATTTTTTTTTAATTATTTAAAAGTAGTTTTTTATTAAAAAAAACTTTACTTTATAATAAGCTGTTATTAAGAAGTAAAAGATAGTATTTCATAAATAAAAATTGTTTTTATTTTAAGATAGATAATGAATGGGAGTATCTAACGGCACTCCAAAAAATCTTTCAACACTCCACAAACTTTTTGAAAGGCAAAATTGCCCTTTACTCTAAAATCAAACAAATTTCATTTTACTTCTTCAACAAAAAAATTATTTTTGTAAAAAAACTGTTTTTTATATTAAAAAAAAGGGTCATTTTTTTAATTAACATTTAGTCCAAACATTTTATTTTGTTCTAAAAAATCGTTCACAATATAAAACACTCACAAACATACTTTTTTCTCTTATCCTAAACTTTAAAACGAATTTATCAAAAATAAACAAGGGCATGGAGTCGTTAAAAAAAATACCAGCGGTTATGAATCTATTATTTTTTAAGTAACACGATCATGATCCAAATAAAACGCGACGTGGCGTGAAGTCATATTTTTTTCATACCGGTGGCACGAACCATTTTTTATCATTTCAAAAATAATCTTTTTACTATTTAAAAAAATGCTCTGCGTCGCCGGAATGCATAGGCGGTCCAACCACTTATACATTCCGTTGGCGTGGACCATTTTTTCTAATGTGTTGGTGCGCGCCAGCGATATGTATAGATTTTTTATGTAAAAAAACTCGTTTTTATATTTTAAAAATGGGTCATTTTTTAAATTAACGTTTAGTACAAACATTTTAATTTTGTTCCAAAAAGTCATTCACAATATAAAACACTTACAAACACCTTTTTTTTCTCTTATCCTAAACTTTAAAACGAATTTATCAAAAATAAACAAGGGCATGGAGTCTTTAAAAAAAATACCAGCTGTTATGAATCTATTATTTTTTAAGTAACACGATCACGACCCAAATAAAATGCGGCATGGCGTGGAGTCGTATTTTTTTCATACCGGTGGCACGGACCATTTTTTATTATTTCAAAAATAATTTTTTTACTATTTAAAAAAATGCTCCGCGTCGCCGGTATGCATAAGCGGTCCAACCACCTATACATACTGCTGGCGCGAACCATTTTTTTTATTATGTTGTGAATGACTTTTTGAAACAAAATAAAAATGTTTAGACTAAACGTTAATTAAAAAAATGACCCATTTTTTTAATATAAAAATAGTTTTTTACATAGAAAACGTCTACATATCGCTGGTGCGTACCAACATATTAGAAAAAAAATGGTCCGCGCTAGCAGTATGTGTAGGTGGTTGGACCGCCTATGCATACCAACGATGCGGATCATTTTTTTAAATAGTAAAAAGATTATTTTTGAAATAATAAAAAATGATTCGTGCCATCGGTATGAAAAAAATACGACTCCATGTCACGTCGCGTTTTATTTTGATCGTGATCGTGTCACTTAAAAAATAATATATTCATAACCGCCGATATTTTTTTTAATGATTCTATGTCCTTGTTTATTTTTGATAATTTTTTTTAAAGTTTAGGATAAGAGAAAAAAGTGTGTTTGTGAGTATTTTATATTGTGAATAACTTTTTGAAATAAAATAAAAATGTTTTGACTAAATGTTAATTAAAAAATGACCCATTTTTAATATAAAAATCAGTTTTTTTACAAAAATAATTTTTTTTGTTGAAAAGTAAAATGGAATTTATTTGATTTTAGAGTAAATGGTCATTTTTGTCTTTCAAAAAATTCCTGGAGTGTTTAAAGATTTTTTAGAGAGCCGTTAGCTACTCTCATAATGAAGACGCCGATATTATCTATCTCTCTCTAATTCACACTTCTCATCAAACAAAGAACTTCCAAGTACTAACTCTCTCTCTCTCTACTAATTTCATTCTCAAAAGACAAAGGGCATCTATCTTAAAAAGAAATGGGTATCATGGTGGCCACCTCTTATCTTCATAATTAAAACCTCCGGCTCCATTCGAAAAATAGAAAGCAAAACCAATAACCACCCATATTATATTCACAGATAGTGATACTACTGGTTGTGTAGTTTTGCAGGAAAAAAATCAAAAACTTCATAATTTGTATTGCTTAAAATATTGGGTCAATTATTTAATAGTCCTTACTATAAATATATATTTTTTAAAAAGGACACATATTTTTAGTTTAACCCATTTAGTCCCTCAAGCACTCAATATTCTCTTATTTTTAGAGGTCCGCGCCAGCGGCACTCCCTTTCCAAAATATGTGGCAAAGGACTTTTTGAGGCAAAATAAAAAGGCTTGGACTAAATGAGTATTAAAAAATATTTGAGGGACTATTTGGTATATGTCCCTAAAATATTTGAATATTACTCCTATAATTATACCATTAAAACAATAGTTGAAGTACTCACTCAAGTTATTACCATCGAACAAAAGATTCACTATTAAGTTTACGATACTATATTCTATAGATTGAAATATCAAAATTAGAAAGGAAAAATAAAATAGAAGGTTAGCAATTGAAAGTTGGTCATTGATTTTTTACACCATTGATGACCAACATGAACATGTTAAATTTTGTACTTTCATATATTTTCTAAAAGATGAAATCTTAGAAACACAACCAAGACCTAAAGATGAAATCACGATTTTAAAATAGTATTGTTTTTATGAAAATGCAAAATTGCTTGCATTATAAAAATATCTAGTGTTTGAAAGCAATGTAAAAAAATACAGTAAAAGAGTTCCCACAAATTGGATAATCGATCATCTACGGTAAAAGAGTTCCCCCAAATTGGATAATATAACATATATGCATATATTGTCAAGGGAGACAACGAATGAGTATGCAATAATTTTCTTTTAAGAAGGAATATTCATTAATATCATAGGACATGATATATATGAAACAACAAAAATAAATATTCGAGTTCAACAAAATATCTAGCATCCAAATAAGATCAAACCAGGAAGTTAGGAAACAACCCATAAATATATTTGTTATCCCTCTAATCTCACTTGTCAAGAAAGTTTTATTTTAATTTATTTTTTTATCCCACTTTTTTTATTTTAATATATGGAAAACATCCTGTGGTTAATTTTTTTGGTGGGTGGGTGGGTGGGGGGGGGGGGGGGGGGGGGTCATTTTGAAAATTTTAATTTTGGGTTGTGAAATTTTAATTTGGTGAAGTGTTTAGGAGATATTTGTTTGCTAAGGGTCATTTTAGTTTTTTCTTATATAGTTTTTAAAGAAATATAAAAATTAAATATTACAAATATTTTTAAAAGAAAAAAATTTGGAAGTGTGCATAATGTTTTTTGGCCACGTAGCGATTTTAAAAATATTTACAAACTTTTGAGTAGTGGACACAATTTTTGGTCCAAATTTGGTTGTTTCAAAATGGATCTTTAGTATTTTAAGCAGTTAGCAACAATATATATTTTTCTTAGGCAAAATGCATTTTTCTCACACTACTTTTTACCCACACTCAGCATCTTTATGCGGTATAAGTTATACCCAAAATCCACACACACTTTCATACCTCCTCACAATCCAAACAATCGCTCACACTCAGCATAGGTACCTGCTAACTAACAATTACCCTCCCCTTGCACCTTACCCCGCACCCACCTCCTTGCCCCAACCCGATAACCCCTTACCCGTAACCCTTTAACCCAGTACCACCATACCTGCTGCTACATACCCTAAACCCGCTTATCCTTGCACCTGCTGTATACACCATACTTGTAACCACCAACTCGGGTTACACCATCTATACCTCGCACCCTTTCTTCCCGTCTAACCACATAACTCCCCACCCAACAATTTTTCAAACACATGCACACAATATCAACATTATATATATGAAACAATGAAAATAAATATTAGAGTTCATAAAAATACCTAGCATCCAAATAAGATCAAAACTGAAGTGAGCTAAACAAAACCATAAATATATATTTTTTATCCTTCTAATGTCACTTATGAAGAAAGTTTTATTTTAATTTATTTATTTATCCCTCTTTTTTTTTACATGACCTTTCAAACAGGAGCAACACTAATTCTAAAAAAACTATTTCCCTCTAATGTCACTTACTAAGAAAATTTTATTTTAATTTATTTTTTATCCCTCTTTTTTTTTACATGCCCTTTCAAACAGGAGCAAAACTAATTCTAAAAAAAACTATTTTAAAATATCAATCTTCTTAGATGAGTCAACCTCAACATCAAGTGGAAACGAAATCTAACAATTCATCATTTTCAAACTCGACTATCATTCTTTACCCAAATGGGAGTTCCCAAAGAGACCTAATAAACCTTGTCAAAAATTTCTCTCCCTTCTACTAATATGAATAACAAAAATATCAGAACTTGAACAAATTTAAATAAGGGTATGAAATCTGAAAGTCTCATCTAGACATTTTGTCAAACACTGTGCATGCACTATTATATTATATTACAGAAGTTACTCTATAGATTGTTACAGTAGTTTCGGAGTTCTGTCCCATGATTTCAAACAAATATAACATGGTATTAATGAAGATAGAAGGAAGAGAAGAAAGGGCAAAAAAAATTGTTTGTAGAGGCAAACAATTGATAAGCAGATAAATATGAGATTTACAAATAAAAAAGTATGTTACCTTAAACATTAAAAAAGTCTCAATGAATTTCATATGATATAAACAACAATAGATAAATAGGGGAAAATTAAATCAAACAAAAGAAGTTGTATAATTGAAGACTCATCAGTTTGCCCTCCTTTCGGCCGGCAAAGCAGCTACTTGGTCGGGGAGCCGATGAAAACCCACTGACCCCGTTTTTTATGGTGAATAATGGAACGTAAACCAGGCATCGCTAGGTATCTGCAACATTGAGTGTTATCACCAGAATTGACGATGGTTGAGGTTGACAGAAACGAAAGGGTATGGAGAATCTAGAGTTTGAGAGAAAGTATGGGAGGTTAAATAAAAAGTTGATGATAGATTGGATGTTTACAAAATATAAAAGAAGAAGAAAATAGTTTTTTCACCATAGAATAAAAATAGATGAAGAGTTGTAACATGAATGGAGAGGGAGGAATAGATTTAAGAAGATACAGAGGAGGGGAAAATCGAGAAGGTGGGGAAACCGAAAAGTTGAGGATTTTTGGGGTATCGGTGATAAATGAAAAGGGTGAGGAGGGAGAGGTATTTTAGGATTAAATCTTTGCAGAGTATTTGAGTATCCACGTGGATATGCTCTCTAATGAGTAACATTAATGCCTTGTTTTGCATTTTATAGTTGTAAGAGATTACTGTCACGCGTCATTCTCACATGATTAGGGTCTATAATTTTCATATAGTTATATAAATATCGTTTTTGTATTGTCATTTTTAATTCATTCTTACTTGTATAAAATTAGTTAATAACAATTATTAATTGATTAATCATTGTCCATGAGAAGGCGAATACAAAACCCCCATTTTGGGTTTAGACCTTAGTATTTTCAGTATTTAGTTAGACCCTTCACATTTTTCTTTCTTAGATTTTGACCTCTAATAAAATCATAAAATATATTTGATTTATTTTTTTATTTTCTGATCATGTAAATTATCTTTTTATTTTTTCATCAATTTAAAATTTTGTATATACAAGTATATATGTGAGAGTCAATAACTACTTCAATGGGTATATGCGTTGTAGGTTTCACCGTAGTTCACTTGGTAAATCAACTCCCGTTATAGAAACCTTATGGTGTATATAACGTTTATACAATGGATTAATGAATAAATGTAACTAAAAATGGTTACACCCGTAAATAATTTGAAAATATGATTATATATTCATCATACATATTAGAAAAATTAAATTTTAGGAAGTTCATACAATTATAATAATGAATGTGCATTTTTATACATTTGATCCTAAAAATGGAATTTTGAAATTTTATAGAAAATAATGTGTTGCATGTAGGATTTCACCGAACAACTCGAGCCTCAAAGACCAACAATCGCGCGAGGTTTGTTTTTGCGGGGAACTACTGATATGACACATCACCTATGAAAAATCTAAGGAAAAAATAATCTTAAATGTTCCCTTTTCTTTAATAAATACTATTTTACTTAAATGGTGTTTGTTTTTACCTCATAATGCTAAATTCAGTTTCATTCATCATTAAAAGGTAATATTTAGTGTTTATTTTCAGCTTTTAATGTTGAAAAGTATTTAAAATTCAACATTCAACATTAAGTGGAAAGTACCTTGTTGAATGCTTAATGCTGAATGTTGATTTTTAATGAAATTTCAATTTACTTTTTTCTCTTAAGGCGTGTTTGGAAATCCGAATTCCAGCCATGAAATTTGAATTTGATTATTTTTCAATGCATTAGAACTGATAATTTATCAATCCCAATCACAAAGCATGAAGTTTGGGCTTACAAACAGAATCTTATTGTATTTGCTAAATGACATTGATACAAAATAATTTAATTAACAATTATTAATGATAGTTTAATTACTCAAGGTACAATACTCTGAGGTGAATAAGAGATTTTTGTGTTTGGCTCCCAAGTTTGAAATCTAACCATTTTGGCTTAAGATATATCATATACTATTTTTTTTTTTTTGAAAAATCAAGATGTTAACAATTATATTACCACTTAATGGTTAAGCGATAAAAGTGCCTCTCAATTTGAATTTGACTAAGTACATCAAATGAGAAGTTCATTGAGATATAAAAACAAACGTATTTTATATATTGAAATTTAAATTTCAGATAATGACTTTAGATAAAAAAAAAAATGAACGCAACTTACATTTAAACCATATTCCATTGAAAAACTAAAAAAATAAAAGACCCGGGATAATTAACTTTGTATTGGGGGGGCTATCATTAATTAGTTCCTTTAAAAGGTTGGCTCAGAATAACAAGCGGGGATAGCTCAGTTGGGAGAGCGTCAGACTGAAGATCTGAAGGTCACGTGTTCGATCCACGTTCACCGCATAACTTGTGCTACCGCGTGAACAAGGTTTTTTATGTTACTACATTTCTCATTATTAGTACATATAAGTTAGTGCTGCTTGGTTACCATTCAATTCCGTTGTCGTCCAGCGGTTAGGATATCTGGCTTTCACCCAGGAGACCCGGGTTCGATTCCCGGCAACGGAATTTTTTTCCATTTTAAAAAACACAATTTGGGTTATTATTGTTTATATTCTTCCATTTTGTAGTGAGATATGAATTTTAAGTGACTTCTTTTTATTCAGCTCCTCGTGTGTTCTGCTTTGCTTGCACCCACATACGATATTATATTTGAGCTCTTTTTGCTCAATCTCTTATGGTTACATGTTTTGAATATAATTGCCAAATAGGACCATTTATTATTAGTGTGGTCAACTGTGATATGACAAGTGTTGCGTTTTTCAGTTAATAAAATATTATGGCTAACATTAAATGCTACATTAGGGTGGCTAAGTGAGCGAACACTTCTGCGCTATCTAATGAAAGGGGAGTCCGCTTTAAAATCGTCCGCCCAGGTAATTTCATCATCTACTATGGCGTCTAAGGGTGAAAATGAGTTGAGCCGAACCGAGTTTAAGGTTGCTCAAGCTTGGTTTGTAAATGTAAACGAGCCTGAAAATATTTTCAAGCTTTGTTCATTATCTTACCATCTGTGCTTGAACGAACTTCTAAGCAAACGAATACGAGCTCAGCTCGAGTAGCTTGGTTATTTTACACTAGTTACTATGGATATTGGTGATCGAGCCGAATCCGAGCCGCGCTCAATAAGATTACGAGCTTAAAATTTTGTTCAAGCTTGGCTTGTTTATTTTTGTTTATTTTATGAGCATGTCTCGAACGAACTTTTTTCCGAACGAACATGAGCCGAACTCGAGTAGCTTGGTTTGGATAATTCTAGACCGACGCAGGATTCGAACGCACTTTTGTATAATGTATCGTGTCTGCATTGATTTGTGGTTTGAATGATAATGAAGACACGACACATCAATGCCTAAAAAAATGTATCCGAATCCTGTGTCGGTGTAGATTTACCCCACATTTTTTAGAGGATTGCTCATGAGTTTGTCTTTTCATAAAAGAAATAAGACTCTTCTCATATGAAATGTTATTTTTATCAATGCCTATTTATCCATATATTTATTGATCACATACTGACTTTTCCTAGTTACAGAACTGCTTATGTTCTTGAGAATTTGTAAGTGAATGATGGAATTTGTATTGATTTTTCTTGTTTATATAATATTTTAGATTTTATCTTTGAGTTCTAAAATGGGTAACGATTTATGAAGGGTTCATTTCTTTCAAGCTTAATGTTCTTATGATGAATTTAGTATCCTCTTCTCCATTACTAGCACAGAATTTCATAAGAGAAACAAGATAAAGCTTTTGTTCTATTCTAAAAAATATGGAGTTATTCTTAGGGTCTTATTTAGGCAATATGTTATGTTGAACAACAAGCTATCACCTCTTTATTATGTAAGATGTAATGAAGAGCAGCTTACTCCAACATCAACAACTTGCACAAGTAATTTTAAAGGAGACACACATTTTGTTTAGGAGACATTTTTACTTCATAGAAAAGATAACCTAATGACAATCTGAACATTGAGATTTAACAATTTTAATTTGCTCCTTGTTTTTTTTACTAATTGACTTTTGTTGTCTGGGATACATGGTAGCGTAGTACTCTTCTCCTAATTTGCCATATATATATCTCTACGTCACTTCTCATACGTATAGTATAGATAGTACCTAATTGTTTCCTACTAATAGAGTACCTATTTGTTTAAAATTTTACATGAATTTCAGATAAACTATAAATTAGTAAACTACATCTTTTAAATTGTTTCAAGTGAATATTGTTTGATTATTTTCAAAGTGAGTTTCTTGTCTTCTGTTTCGCAGCCACATGAAAGATGAAAGCCTAGCAGTTTGTTGCTCAACGTCTTAACACATAATGCATTAGTATCACAGGCTTCTCCTTTTGCTGTTACATGTTTGGATTGCTAGTGATTTTAATTATCATAGCTATATAAGATAGTTATTGTCATTTTAGTCAACTATGACAAGTGTAGCATACTGAATAGATACTTTTCTTGTAGCTAACAATAATTACATTATTGTGGTAGCCAACAGAGTAAACACCTTTAGAAACCTCACAATATTTTAATGGATTTATGCTAGACAGAAAGCTTTCGAGATTCCAATTGTTCCCTATTTTGCCTCATTGATTTATGCACAATACAAAATAATACAACAACGAAATGAACTAGAAATTGAATTATAGTACCGCTAGCTGTACACGTGAAGAATTTGCACTGTAGGAAATCCATTAAAGTCAGTACTTAGGTGTCCTCTTGCCTGGGTGAAAGGGCAGCATCATACTCGTGCAAATCTGTATTCTATTTGATTGAACCATTTAATATGAATTCCCTAAGAGATAAATTAGATACCAATTAAACCTTTTGTCTGTTCACCACCCCTATATACATAGTACCGAAAGGGACTTTCTTCAACATCTCTCTCTCGCAGTGACTTGTGATTTTTGACCTTCAACTTTGTTTTGCCATAGAAATAAGATGGCTGCACCTATTACAACCCAGAAATCCATTTCTCACACACGTTCAATTAGTTTGCCATCCGCACCTCACCCTACGACTTCAAGTGTTGAGGAGCATTTATACAGATTAAGGACCACAGGCGACAATTCAACACCTTCCTCCTCATCAGTATCCCACAAATTAAATGGTCTTAAAGATTTGTATGAAAGCGTCAATGATATGATTTATATTACACTTTCCCAGAAATCTTTCCCTAATGCGCGGGATAACAGCTGTGTGGAAGATATGCTAGAGGGATCTTTAAGATTGTTAGATATCTGTGGAACAACCAAGGATATATTCTCACAAATGAAGGCATCTGTACAAGATCTTGAATCATCCCTGCGGAGAAGAAGAGGCGAAGAATCTGACCTGGCTAATGAAATTTCAAGATATATGATCTCTAGAAAGAAGGTGAAGAAATTGGTTGTGAAATGTATTGGGAACATGAAGAGAATGGAAAAGCATCTAGAAAGGGACTGCAGTTCTGAGTCTAAAACTAGCATTCCAAGAGAAGTGGACATAGTTAGTTTCTCAGTGCTCGAGTCCCTCTTATCTATCATTTCTAAACCCAAGGCAAGCAGGTTGTCTTTTATTTCTCAAATGATTCAACCAAAACATGTAGCGTGTGAAAGAGAAAATAGTGGCAATGAAGTAGAGAATATCGATATTGCTATCCAAGGCCTAAAGTGCCATGTAAATTTCAAGAAAGTGCAGGATGTGCTGAAGCCATTGGAGGCATTAGAATTGAACATCCAGGAAATTGAGGAGGAATTAGATTGTGTTCTTAGGTCCTTAATTAAAACCAGAGTCGCCCTTCTCAATATTCTCAACCACTAGTTCGCGTCCTTGAATCATTTTTGGACAGTAATTCATCTCCTCTAGCATCCAAAATTTTAGAGGGTTTGCCTATGGATTGTATATGAATGAAGATAATATATATACGAAATTTAAATCCATTTATCTGAGTTATATCTCTGTCTTATTGATACTGCTTCTTATAATAGCTCCATTTTAATTTCGCATTGTAGATGCATTCTTATATGCTTTTTGTCTTGGTTATATATGTGTTTAATAGCTTTTGCTTTAAATACCTTTTATATTGTAGCGACTGTGTTTATACATATATCTTATTGAATTAGTAAAAACTAACAGATTAATATGTCCTAGTATTTTATCTGTAAAGGATGTTGACAAGATTGGATGGAGTGAATAAAACAAGCCGGGATAGCTCAGTTGGGAGAGCATCAGACTGAAGATCTGAAGCTCACGTGTTCGATCCATGTTCACCGCAACGGTTCCTCATTAAGTTGTTTCATTTTTTTTATGCCAGTAGAATTCTCATAATTAATATATAAGAACCATTTTATTGTAACACAATTTGGGTTTGACATTATTGATTTGTTGTTATATTATTAAATTTTATAGTAAGACATTTGAGCTCTAAATTTTTTCTTTTCATTGAATGTGATGTCCTTAACTTCCAGGATTTTTCTTCGAATGAATTTTAAGTGACACTTCTTTTTATTGAGCTCCTCTTGTGTTTTGCTTTGCACCCACATGAAAGATTTATAACTGAGAAGTTTTAGCCTCTTGCCACATAATTTAAGTATCACATTCTTGTCCTTTGTGAACAGTATTTAACGTCTCACAATATTTTAGTGGACTTATGCTAGACACAACTCTGTAAAGATTCCAATTGTTCCCCATTTACCCTCATTTATATATGCACAACATAAAATAATACCATCATGGCATGACCTAGAAATTGAATCATAATTCAGTGCTTCCTTTACGTTGTGCCCTATTATGATTTAGCTATAATCAATGCATGAGCCCCCAATCTGTCCAGAAAGGGTAGCATACCAGTTGAATAAATATTTCTAAATTTAATACTGTCAAGTCTCTTGTAGCTCAACTCCAGACAAATAATTAAGCACTGATGAGTCCATATGACTAATTTAAAATTGAGAAGATCAACTGATATCCACAATTAGGTCCCTGTCCTCCCCACGTCGGGGTGACAGGTTAACACCCAACTAGTGCAAATCTATATTTTATTGGATTATACAATTGAATAATAATCCCTTCACATGAAGCCAGATGAAATTAGGATGGTAATTATTCTTGTTGTCTGTCCTTCCCTCATAGATATTTGTCAAAGAAACACAATACTTGCTTGGACATCTTTCACTACCATTGACTTTTCAATCTCTGTCTTCACCTTTCTTTCACTACCAGGTAGTTGTTGTCATTTTAGTTTACTTTCAATCTCTGTCTTCACCTTTCTTTCACTACCAGGTAGTTGTTATTTTAACCAACTATGACAAGTGTAGCATATTAAATAAACTGGTGCTTCTACGCCGACATACGAATTTGACACATTCGACACACTGACGTGTCGTACCCGTATTAGTTTGTGTCCAGGCTCCACATAGCCCCACAGTAGTGGAAGCCAAGCACGAATCAATCCGGCTATGACACAACAGTGTGTCACACCAAATGTGTCAAATTTATGTGTCCATCTAAAATTATCCTAAATAATCACATCCTTCTAGCTAACAATAATAACATTATTATGGTAGCAACTGGAGTAAACACCTTTAGAGACCTCAAAATATTTTAGTGTACTTATGCTAGACACCAAGCTTTTAAGATTCAAGTTGTTCCCCATATGCCCTCATGGATATATGCACAAGATAAAATAATACTATCTTGAAATGAACTAGAAATTGAATTATAGTACCACTAGCTGTACACATGAACAATTTGAACTGTAGGAAGTCCATTAAAATCAGTACTTAGGTGTATGTGTCTTTCCTCTTGGATAGGTGAAAGGGCAACACCATACTCGTGCAAATCTGTATTCTATTTGATTAAACCATCTAATATTAGCTCCCTAACAGATGAAATTAGATGCCAATTATTCCTTTTGTCTGTTCACCTCCACCCCCCCTATATATATATAGTATCGAAAGGGACTTTCTTCAACATATCTCTCTAGCATTGACTTTTGATTTTCGACTTCAATTTTCTTTTTCCATAGAAATAACATGGCTGCACTTGTTGTAACCCAGAAATCTATTTCTCACACACGTTCAATTAGTTTGCCATCCACACCTCATCCTCTCACTTCAAGTGTTGAGGAACAATTGTACAGATTAAGGGCCACTGGCGACGATTCAACACCTTCCTCCTCTTCATCAGTATCCGAAAAATTAAATGGTCTTATAGATTTTTATGAGAGAATCAATGATATGATTCGCACAACACTTTCTCAGCAATCTCTCCATAACGAGCGGGATAACAGCTGTGTGGAAGATATGCTAGACGGATCCTTAAGATTGTTAGACATTTTCGGAACCACCAAGGATATATATTCACAAATGAAGGTATCTGTACAAGATCTTGAATCATCCCTAAGGAGAAGAAGAGGCGGAGAATCTGACCTGTCGATTGAAATTTCAAGATATATGATCTCTAGAAAGAAAATGAAGAAATTGGTTGTGAAATGCATTGGGAACATGAAGAGAATGGAAAAGCATCTAGAAAGTGATTGCAACCTTGAGCCTAAAACTAGCATTCCAAGAGAAGTGGAAATAGTTAGTTTCTCAGTGATCAAGTCCCTCTTATCTATCGTTTCTAAGCCCAAGGCCAACAAGCTGTCTTTTATTTCTCAAATGATTCGTCCAAAACTTGTAGCATGTGAAGGAGAAAATAGTGGCAATGAAGTAGAGAATATCGATATTGCTATCCAAGGCCTAAAGTGCCACATAAATTTCAAGCAAGTGCAGGATGTGCTAAAGCCATTGGAGGCATTGGAATTGAACATCCAGGAAATTGAGGAGGAATTAGATTGTGTTCTTAGGTGCTTAATTAAAACCAGAGTCACCCTTCTCAATATTCTGAACCACTAGTTCGCGTCCTTGAATGATTATTGGACAACTGTACTTGATCGTCTCCTTTGGCATCCAATATTTTGGAGGGTTTGCCTATAGAGTGTATATGAATGAAGAAACTTTATATATGAAATTTAAATTCGTTAATCTTAGTTATCTCTCTGTCTTGTTAATCTTTCCACTTATAATTTTTTCGTTATCATTTTTCCATGTTGTATATGCTTTTTTATCCGAGTTATATATTTCATGGTGACTATGCAAAGGCTTACACTGCCTTGCTACCTAGATTAGAGTATTCCATTATTTATGTATTTATCTGTTTGTTTGCAGTGAAGCTACCGGATTTATGTTTTATTAGAAAGATGAGGCGATTGTTGGGGTTTGAATAAGGTTAGTTTTCTCACCCTTCTGTCAGTATATTTTTTGGAATTGATTTGTGGAGAATGGTAAACTAATCAAAATATTGGTAAAGATTGTTCACTCTGCGGTGGTGTCAACTTTTTTTTTTAAATTGATTTCTCACAATTAATATATAACCATTTTTGCAAGTAAATGTGTATTGTAATTCCGATGTCGTCCAGTGGTTAGGATATCTCGGGACCCGAGTTCGATTCCCGGCAACGGAACCTTTTTTCTCGTAACATGATATTTTGTGTAGAAAATTAAGGTAGAGGTCACGTTCCTTCCTATATTTGGATTTTTAAGACAATGGTTTTCAAGTTTATAAATCTAGTCCGTGTGGTACAATAACATTTATTTGTGTGGTCCTTTTAGAGTTAGGAGCTCATTTTTTTGGTCCGCGCCAGTAACATCATTTTTCACGATATTTTTAGTACAAGAACTAAATTTATAAAATTACGTGGAGTGTCCTATTTTTATACACTTTGAGAATTATGAGGACCTTTTTCCAAAACCCCCTATTTTGGGTTATGCTTTCTCACTATTTTCTTTATTATTATAGTTTCAGATTTATAAACTACATATGTGTTTAAATTTATTTACATTCGTGATTTGCAGTAAGACGTTCAATTAGTTTGCCATCTTCTCAATGGAAGTGGTCTCCACAATTTGGACATACTCATCAATTGGATCGACCAAGCACCCCTACGCGAGCATTCAGAGAACAACGGTCATTTTTCGCATGTGCATCTTACTTACTTATGAAATAATCATCCTAAGAAGATATCCCCCCAAAATGCAGAGAAACAACAAGAGTCATATGCGGAAGCTACGTCGAAAGATACCAAAACAATCCTTTATTATTCATATATGTCCTCTGTCCCTATCTTTGTTGAGACCTTTCGGCCGGGTATAGAGCCTCGACGGCACGACTGCTTTTATTGCATGGCAATCTTTAAAAGGCCTAAAATTGTTGTTCCATCAAACGGAACATTTGTTCATCAGAATCAGACCCCTCTAATAACTCATCAATAAACTTAGAGATAGAATCAACGGATGAAAAAGACATTGTAGCTCGAAAGAGCGTACATTAAATTTCACAACCGATAAATGCAAATTAAAACTTTGTAATGAAATTAATGTTGTTATTCATAGGAACTTGAAAAAATAGCCGTTAAACTAAAAAAAATTAGTCCTTAGAGTAATTAGAAGAGTAAAGAAAAAGAAGGGGGTAGAGCTATTTCAATATCCGCGGGAGATGGTGACACGTGACAAACGAAACTACACGAGAGGACCAAACTTCCACCTTGCATAAAAAGAAAAAAAAATGATATGATATGATATGATAGACCTAATCATTTGTTTTTACAATAATTATAGTCTGACTAAAAAATGCGACACACAGCGGTGCGACACACTTACGTGTGTCTAGATCCACTATTGTTAAATCTGGATTAGAGTCAATACGAGTGCGACATGTGTGTCATACTTATGATTCAGTTAGGAATCTTGTTTTTAAGGTTCAAGTAAATAGGGGTAAGTAAAAGATTCATCGAGTCGCATCCAAAATTTTCCTAATTTTATTAAAATCCGGACGCTTGTATTTGGGATATTAATCTTTGTACTCTTTCTCTACTTCCAACTCAATGAATCACCTTCTGCGAAGATTCATATTTCAAAGTTTCTAAAATGAACTAGTGAGCATTTATGTGGTGTTTTCATTTGAATGACAGTGAAACTATCGGATTTATGTGGTGTTAGTTAAAAAGATTAGGTGATTGTTAGTTTTCTCACCCTTCTATTATATATATTTTTTCCAAGGGGAGATGGTAAAGAATATGAAAAACTTGGCGAAGAAAAGAAGCACAAGCGGGGATAGCTCAGTTGGGAGAGCGTCAGACTGAAGATCTGAAGGTCACGTGTTCGATCCACGTTCACCGCATAACTTGTGCAACCGCGTGAAAAAGGTTTTTTATGTTACTACATTTCTCATTATTAGTACATATAAGTTAGTGCTGCTTGGTTACCATTCAATTCCGTTGTCGTCCAGCGGTTAGGATATCTGGCTTTCACCCAGGAGACCCGGGTTCGATTCCCGGCAACGGAATTTTTTTCCATTTTAAAAAACACAATTTGGGTTATTATTGTTTATATTCTTCCATTTTGTAGTGAGATATGAATTTTAAGTGACTTCTTTTTATTCAGCTCCTCATGTGTTCTGCTTTGCTTGCACCCACATACGATATTATATCTGAGCTCTTTTGCCAAATCTCTTATGGTTACATGTTTTGAATATAATTGCCAAATAGGACCATTTATTATTAGTGTGGTCAACTGTGATATGACAAGTGTTGCGTTTTTCAGTTAATAAAATATTATGGCTAACATTAAATGCTACATTAGGGTGGCTAAGTGAGCGAACACTTCTGCTCTATCTAATGAACGGGGAGTCTGCTTTAAAATCGTGCACCCACCCCCGAGTAAATGCTTCACCAGGTAATTTCATCATCAACTATGGCGTCTAGGGGTGAAAATGAGTCGAGCCGAGCGGAGCTTAAGGTTGCTCAAGCTTGGTTTGTAAATGTAAACGAGCCTAAAAATATTTTCAAGCTTTGTTCATTATCTTACCATCTGTGCTCGAACGAACTTCTAAGCAAACGAATACGAGCCGAGCTCGAATAGCTTGGTTATTTTACACTAATTACTATGGATATTGGTGATCGAGCCGAATCCGAGCCGAATTCAATAAGATAACGAGCTTAAAATTTTGTTCAAGCTTGACTTGTTTATTTTATGACCATGTCTTGAACGAGCTTTTTTCCAAACGAACATGAGCCGAACTCGAGTAGCTTGCTTTGGATAATTCTAGACCGACCCAGGATTCGGACGCATTTTTGTATAACATATTGTGACTGCATTGATTTGTGGTTTGAATGATAACGGAGACACGACACATCAATGTCTAAAAAAATGTATCCGAATCCTGTGTCGGTGTAGAATTAACCCACATTTTTTAGAGGATTGCTCATGAGTTTGTCTTTTCATAAAAGAAATGAGACTCTTCACATATGAAATGTTATTTTTATCAATGTCTATTTATCCATATATTATTGATCACATACTGACTTTTCCTAGTTACAGAACTGCTTATGTTCTTGAGAATTTGTAAGTGAATGATGGAATTTTGTATTGATTTTTCTTGTTTATATAATATTTTAGATTTTATCTTTGAGTTCTAAAATGGGTAACGATTTATGAAGGGTTCATTTCTTTAAAGCTTAATGTTCTTATGATGTATTTAGTATCCTCTTCTCCATTACTAGCACAGAATTTCATAAGATAAACAAGATAAAGCTTTTGTTCTATTCTAAAAAAAAAATGGAGTTATTCTTAGGGTCTTATTTAGTGCAATATCTTATGTTGAACAAAAATCTATCACCTCGTTATTATGTAAAATGTAATGAAGAGCAGCTTACTCCAACGTCAACAACTTGCACAAGTAATTTTAAAGGAGACAAACATTTTGTTTAGGAGACATTTTCACTTCATAGAAAAGATAACCTAATGACAATGACCATTGAGATTTAACAATTTTAAATTTCTCCTTGTTTTTTTACTAATTGACTTTTGTGGTCTAGGATACATGGTGGCGTAGTACTCTTCTCCTAATTTGCCATATATATATATATATATATATATATATATATATATATATATATATCTATGTCACTTCGCATACGTATAGTATAGATAGTACCTAATTGTTTCCTACTAATAGAGTACCTATTTGTTTAGAATTTTACATGAATTTCAGATAAACTATAAACCAGTAAACTACATCTTTTAAATTATTTCAAGTGAATATTGTTTGATTATTTTCAAAGTGAGTTCCTTGTCTTCTGTTTCGCAGCCACATGAAAGATGAAAGCCTAGCAGTTTGTTTCTCAACCTCTTGACACATAATGCATAAGTATCACAGGCTTCTCCTTTTGCTGTTACATGTTTGAATTGCTAGTGATTTTAATTATCATAGCTATATAAGATAGTTATTGTCACTTTAGTCAACTATGACAAGTGTAGCATACTGAATAGATATTTTTCTTGTAGCTAACAATAATTACATTATTGTGGTAGCCAACAGAGTAAACCACCTTTACAGACCTCACAATATTTTAATGGACTTATGCTAGACAGAAAGCTTTAAAGATTCCAATTGTTCCCCATTTTGCCTCATTGATATATGCACAACACAAAATAATACAACCATGAAATGAACTAGAAATTGAATTATAGTACCGCTAGCTGTACACATGAAGAATTTGAACTGTAGGAAATCCATTAAAATCAGTACTTAGGTGTCCTCTTGCCTGGGTGAAAGGGCAGCATCATACTCGTGCAAATCTATATTCTATTTGATTGAAACATTTAATATAAACTCCCTAAGAAATGAAATTAGATACCAATTATTCCTTATGTCTGTTCACCACCCCTATATACATAGTACCGAAAGGAACTTTCTTCAACATCTCTCTCTGGGAGTGACTTGTGATTTTCGACCTTCAACTTTGTTTTGCCATAGAAATAAGATGGCTGCACCTACTACAACCCAGAAATCAATTTCTCACACACGTTCAATTAGTTTGCCATCCACACCTCACCCTAGGACTTCAAGTGTTGAGGAGCATTTATACAGATTAAGGGCCAAAGGCGACCATTCAGCACCTTCCTCCTCATCAGTATCCCACAAATTAAATGGCCTTAAAGATTTGTATGAGCTCGTCAATGATATGATTTGTATTACACTTTCCCAGCAATCTCTCCCCAACGAGCAGGATAACAGCTGTGTGGAAGATATGCTAGAGGGATCTTTAAGATTGTTAGATATCTGTGGAACAACCAAGGATATATTCTCACAAATGAAGGCATCTGTGCAAGATCTTGAATCATCCCTAAGGAGAAGGAGAGGCGAAGAATCTGACTTGGCTAATGAAATTTCAAGATATATGATCTCTAGAAAGAAGGTGAAGAAATTGGCTGTGAAATGTATTGGGAACATGAAGAGAATGGAAAAGCATCTAGATAGGGACTGCAGGCTTGAGTTTAAAACTAGCATTCCAAGAGAAGTGGAAATAGTTAGTTTCTCAGTGCTCGAGTCCCTCTTATCTATCATTTCTAAACCCAAGGCAAGCAGGTTGTCTTTTATTTCTCAAATGATTCAACCAAAACGTGTAGCGTGTGAAGGAGAAAATAGTGGCAATGAAGTAGAGAATATCGATATTGCTATCCAAGGCCTAAAGTGCCACATAAATTTCAAGCAAGTGCAGGGTGTGCTGAAGCCATTGGAGTCATTAGAATTGAACATCCAAGAAATCGAGGAGGAATTAGATTGTGTTCTTAGGTGCTTAATTAAAACCAGAGTCACCCTTCTCAATATTCTCAACCACTAGTTCGCGTCCTTGAATCATTTTTGGACAGTAATTCATCTCTTCTGGCATCCAAAATTTTAGAGGGTTTGCCTATGGATTGTATATGAATGAAGATAATATATATATGAAATTTAATCCATTTATCTGAGTTATATCTGTGTCTTGTTGATACTGCTGCTTATAATATCTTCATTTTTATTTTGCATTGTAGATGCATTCTTATATGTTTTTTATCTTGCTATATATATATTTGATCGCTTTTGCTTCAAATACCTTTTAGATTGGAGCGACTGAGTTTATACATATATCTTATTGAATCAGTAAAAACTAACAAATTAATATGTCCTAGTATTTCATCTGTAATCAGTTGGGAGAGCGTCAGACTGAAGATCTGAAGGTCACGTGTTCGATCCACGTTCACCGCAACGGTTCTTCATTTAGTTGTTGCACTTTTCTTATGCCAGTAGAATTCTCATAATTAATATATAAGAGCCTTTTTATTATAAAACAATTTGGGTTTTACATTATTGATTTGTTGTTTTACTATTAAATTTTGTAGTAAGACGTTTGAGCTTAAATTTTTTTCTTTGACATTGAATTTGATGTCCTTTACTTCCAGGATTTTTCTTTGAATGAATTTTAAGTGACACTTCTTTTTATTGAGCTCCTGTTGTGTTCTGCTTTGCACCCACGTGAAAGATTATAACTGAGAAGTTTTAGCTCAACGTATTTCCACATAATTTAGTATCACATTCTTTTCCTTCGTGAACAGTATTAAGCATCTCACAATATTTTAGTGGACTTATGCTAGACACAACTCTGTAAAGATTCCAATTGTTCCCCATTTACCCTCATTTATAAATGCACAACATAAAATAATACCATCATGGCATGATCTAGAAACTGAATCATAATTCAGTGCTTCCTTTACGTTGTGCCCTATTATGATTTAGGCAACCTTTTTAAAACGTGATTTAGCTATAATCAATGCATGAGCCCCCAGTCTGTCCAGAGAGGGTAACATACAAGTTGAATAAATATTTCTCAATTTAATACGGTCAAGCCTCTTATAACTCAACTCCAGACAAATGATTAAGCACTGATGAGTCCATATGACTAATTTAAAATTGAGAAGATCAACTGATATCCACAACGAGGTCCCTGTCCTCCCCATGCTGGTGTGACAGGTCAACACCAAACTCGCGCAAATCTATATTTTATTTGATTATACAATTGAATATTAATCTCTTCACATGAAGCCAGATGAGATTAGGATGATAATTATTCTTTTTGTCTCCCTTCCCTCCTATATATTTGTGCTGATTTTATCTTCTTATATTTTATTTAATTTTGGGCGCTAAACTGGAGTATGAATATGTGACAAATTGCTTTCTTTCAAGCTCAATGGTTTTATGATGTAATTAATATCATCTTCTTCATCACAGACAAAAGATTTCATGAGATAAACAATATAAACTTTTGTTCGTGATTTTCTTATTTTATTCTTATGGTCTTATTTAGTTCAATATTTTCTGTTTAACCACAAACTATCATCTCTTTACCATGTGAAAATATAATGAGCAGCTGCCGACTCTTGCGGCAACATCCTGCACGAGTTGATTATAGAGAAGGCAATCAATTTTTTTTTGTAACAATTTTTTACTTCATAGATGAGATAAATAGCCTACTGATAGTCAACATGGATAATCATCTATTTATATGTTGGGAAAGGCTGTCATGATTCCACATCTTCTTTTACAGTAGACTAGGTCATTGAGATTTGATTATCTCAATTGGCTAATCAATGAATAATAAATGACTTTTGTGGTCTGAGAGGTATGGTGGCATAGTACTCTTTTGCACTAATTTGCTTGAAAGATGAAACCGATAATTCAATAATTTTTTAGCATGCCACATTACGCAAATTGAAGAAATCTGATTCCCTACTAGTATGTATGACATTCTCCCCCTTGGCATGTTATTCTATTCAAGAGGATGTAGTTGTTGTACTATTGTAGAATATCATTGTAAAATCAGATGATTATGTCACTTTAGTAAACTATGACAAATGTAGCCTATTGAACTAATAATTTTATCAAAGCCAAAACAATAATAACTTTAATCTTGGTTCAGATAGGTGTAACGAAATTGATTTCAGAACTCTAACGTCATGTTTGCATCCCGAAAAGGACCCAAAAAAATGTTACGAAGAAAAAAAGTACTAAAAGTCTAAAAGATACTATAAAGTGTAACATATAATTTATATTTTCCACAAATATAATTGTACATTTGAAATAAAATCCATAAATTTTCTCCTAATGCTAGAAATTCAATACAAAGACGGATAGTACTTTCTATGTCATTCATATGTAGAGATTAGTACACATATGTTGTTGACTAAAAGACTACTTATTTGTTTACATCAAATATGGATAAATTTTATACGCAGGTGTCACAAAATCTCTCATAATTGAAGTTGTGATTTTTTAACTTGTAAAATACAGTTTTCATATTGTTTCAAATGAATGTTATTTGATTATTTTCATTTTAGTGAGTTTTTTGTCTTCTGTTTCGTAGCCACATGAAAGATGAAAGCCGATCAGTTCGTTGCTCAACTGCTTGACACTTGACTCATTCAAAGAAATCTTCTGCAAAATTAGTTTATGCTTCTCCTGTTGCTGTTACACGTTTGGATTGGTCGTGTTTTGGAAAATCATCGCTGAATAAGGTAGTTGTTGTCATTTTAGTCAACTATGTAAACATATTCTGTAGCTAACAATAATAACATTATTATGGTAGCAACCAGAGTAAACACCTTTAGAGACCCCACAATATTTTAATGTACTTATGCTAGAAACAAAGCTTTTAAGATTACCAGTTGTTCCCTATATGCATAACATAAAATAATACTATCATGAAATGAAGTAAAACTTGAATTATAGTACCACTAGCTGTACACATGAACAATTGGAACTGTTGGAAATCCATTAAAATCAGTATTTAGGTGTATGTGTCTTTCCTCTTGGCTAGGTGAAAAGGCATCATCATACTCGTGCAAATCTGTATCCAATTGATTAAACCATTTAATATTGATTCCCTAACAGATGATATTAGATGCCAATTATTCCTTTTGTCTGTTCACCTTTCCCCCCCATATATATATAGTATCGATAGGGACTTTCTTCGACATCTTTCTCTAGCATTGACTTGTGATTTTCGACCTTCAACTTTCTTTTGCTGTAGAAATAAGATGGTTGCACCTATTACAACGCATAAATCCATTTCTCACACACGCTCAATTAGTTTGCCATCGACACCTCACCGTCTCACTTCAAGTGTTGAGGAACATTTAGACAGATTAAGGGCCACAGGGGACAATTCAACACCTTCCTCCTCCTCATCAGTATCCCACAAAATAAATGGTCTTAAAGATTTGTATGAAAGCGTAAATGATATGATTCATTTAGCACTTTCCAAGCAATCTCTCCCTAATGAGCGGGATAACAGCTGTGTGGAAGATATGCCAGAGGGATCTTTAAGATTGTTAGATATCTGTGGAACAACCAAGGATATGTTCTCACAAATCAAGGCATCTGTACAAGATCTTGAATCATCCCTAAGGAGAAGAAGAGGCGAAGAATCTGACCTGGCTAATGAAATTTCAGGATATATGATCTCCACAAAGAAGGTGAAGAAATTGGCTGTGAAATGTATTGGGAACATGAAGAGAATGGAAAAACATTTAGATAGGGACTGCAGCTTTGAGTCTAAAACTAGCATTCCAAGAGAAGTGGAAATAGTTAGTTTCTCAGTGCTTGAGTCCCTCTTATCTATCATTTCTAAACCCAAGGCAAGCAGATTTTCTTTTATTTTTCAAATGATTCAACCAAAACGTGTAGCGTGTGAAGGAGAAAATAGTGGAAATGAAGTAGAGAATATCGATATTGCTATCCAAGGCTTAAAGTGCCACATAAATTTCAAGCTAGTGCAGGATGTGCTGAAGCCATTGGAGGCATTAGAATTGAACATCCAGGAAATCGAGGAGGAATTAGATTGTGTTCTTAGGTGCTTAATTAAAACCAGAGTCACCCTTCTCAATATTCTCAACCACTAGTTCGCGTCCTTGAATCATTTTTGGAGAGTAATTGACTTGATCATCTCCACTGGCATCCAACATTTTAGAGGGTTTGCCTATGGATTGTATATGGTTATCTTAGTTGCCTCTGTGTCTTGTCTCCCTTGTGTATGCATTCTTATATGCTTTTTATCTGGTTATATATTGGATGGTGACTATACAAAGGCTTACATGCTTTCAAGATGAAAGCTTTTGAGATGTATTTAATTGCTCTTTCTGCATCGCTGGAACATAAAATTTACATGAGATAGCTCTTGCTTCAAATAGATTGTTTGCTTTTAGTCTGTAGTGACAAGTTTATTCATTTTTCTTATGGAATTTGCTGAGTGCACATAGAAACACAGTAAAGCACAAGAAATACACAGCTAGAAGAAAAGAAAGAGAAGCCAAAGTTATTTTATGCACTCCACTGCTGGGATATAAATAAGAAAACCTACTCAAGTGAATGTCCACAAAACTAGGAACCAACTCAACGTAAAGAGAAACTATCTACTACCAATTCTATAGCAGATTTATTTGCAACAGAACTCCGAAAGAACCCCTAAAAAACTGGTCAAACAAACTAAGAATGACTCAAATAGCCTTTTAACACTCCCTTAAACTGAATGTGCTGTGCTGCAAACAAACATTAGGTTAGCGAGTCACTTTACATCAGACTGAACCAATGATCGAACAGACACCCGATACATATCGTAGCTTTGTAAAGGAAGGCAATTTGAGAGGTTTCGTCATGATATCTGCGAGCTGATCATCACTTCTGCAATACTTCAGATTAAGAGATCCCTCCTTGACAAGATCATGTAAGATATGGTATCGTACATGAATATGTTTGCTTCTGCCATTAAGAATAGGATTCTTCGAGATATTGGTTATTAAACTATTATCGTAGTAGATTGGAATTGTACCAGTGTTAGGAGAGTGTAATACTGTAAGAACAAATTTTCAATAGAGTCAATTTGTATGTATTGACTTAATTTCGAATAAAATATTTTGAGTTTTAAGTTAGGACTTGAGTTAGTGACCTTTCAAGCTTATGGCGTGTTTGTTAAACACGTAGTGACCAAGTTAAAGAGAACACATCATCATACCCCGTTTCGTCATCAACGTTCCAAGGATCTCTCATATATGAATGCATATTTATGTTGAGCCTTGGCTATTTTATTCTTGGGTGTTAGGATTATTTTAAAAATTTAAAAATTATTTTATATTTTTTAGAGAAAAATATCCTTTTTCGCGAGGTCATTTTTTTATACGTCATTCGAATGAAGTTCCTCTCTCCTTTGAACGGGATATCAAATGAGGTTAATTTTTGAAAGCTTTTTCCTCTCTGGAATCTTGTTAGATAACTCATTTGAAGGTCGTTCCAACGAGATTGGTACCCTCGTTCGAGCGAGCTTCAAACGAGGTACATCGAACATTTTTCAACGTGGTACATCGAATATTTTCAACGAGGTAGATCAAATATTTTTCAAACTCGTTTAATAGCTCATTAGTTCCCAGTTCGAACGAGAAAGGGTACATTGTTCGTACGAGGTTCCATGTCGTTCAAAGTAACCGACACGTTTTAAAAAAATAACAGTTTTTTCACTACGCCCATGTTCTCAGATTTTCCACCTTTTTAAGGAGTACATGACAACAATTATGAGAGAGATTTTTTTCATGCTTTTGAGTGCTAAATCTCTTTAAAAAATCTCTCAAGTTTTCTTTAATCATTCATGATTAAGTTTTCAAAATACAAACCCTTGTTTACCCCCATCTAGCTTAAGATTCAAGATTCATCTCATATATGCCTTGAGATTATGTTTTTGGCACCATTTTTAATTCTTTGCATCTTATTGAGAATTTCTTCTTACGGTTGATTCTATGTATTGGTTTACATACGGTAGACTCCATGTGTTCATGATGGTTGTTGAGCCTTATCGGTGGATTTCGATACGTGTGTGGACTCGCACGCTATTGCAGCTACACGGATGGACTCCTGTATGTCACTGAGCAGAGGTTGAAAGAATAAAGAAAGTCAAGGCTTGCGAAGGCGTCGAGTCTGTATTGTAATTCTTCTGTCGTATCCTTTTGAAATTCCGTACTTAGTAGACTTTATGTGGCTGGGCCGTCCGAGATTTTTTTTATTTGGGTTTTTCTCGTACATCAGTCATTGTGGTTGATTTATTTTATCTTGCAATATTTACCTAGATGCATTCTTAGGTTTAAGATAAATCCAGTTTGTAAGGACAAAATTTCCAATGAGTCCATTGTATGTTATTTGACTTATTCCCGGAACAAAACATTATTTTTGAGTCATAGATATTTTTTTATTATGACGATCTCACACAGTCTATGACATAAAGTTTATTGAAGACGTTGCCGCCAATCTTCAAAGAATTATCATGCCGAAATTATATTGGTGCATGTTTCACATCGTCATTGTATTCCGATCTCTCATGTATGAATGCGTAATGTTTATGGGATTCGAAAAATGTTTTAGGATGTTATTTTTATTAAAAAGCGATTTTAAAATGTTTAAACTTCTTTTATTCTGAGATAAGGATTGTTTAGAGTTGTGTATAAAAAAATCTCTTTTGTTTAGTCGTTCAAATGACATTGTAGGTTGTTCAAGCGAGATGTGCATGTCATTTAACTGACATAGGGATTTTGTTCGAGCGACATACTTATCTCGTTCGAGCAACTGCGCCGACTCAAGTTTATTATTTAAGGCGTGTTTCATTTAGAATTTCGCAAGTTGCAGAACCAAAAAAACAGTTTACATACTATACGTTTTCTGCACAAGTTTTCTAAGGTTTTCAAAGACTAAAAACATCATTAGAGTTTAAAAAGATTCGAGCTTTCATTCACATATGCTATAGAGATCTTGGTTTGAACCATTAGAGTTTGTTCATCACTTTGAACGTTAGATTTTGCAGTGAATAAGCAGAGGAATTCATGTTCAACATCGTAGAAGTTGCCAAGTTGTATCGGTGGATACCGAGGTATTCGTGGATGCGTGCTGTGGACAGGTAATGTAGGACTTCTGCGTGGACATTGTGCAGGAGTGGTTGAAGGATCATAGGAACGTCAAGACTTGTGGGGGATCGAGTCATTGAGTAAGTCTCTCGTCTGTACTTTGTAAAACCATGTCATAGTGATTGTATGGTTTGGGCTGTCCGAGGTTTTTTTTCCCTTTGTGGGTTCCTCGTACATTCGGCGTTGCTTTTGTGAACTTATTTATTTTACTTGCTTTAATCACCTAGATGCATGTTTAGGATTAAACAAGATAAAATTGGGCTTAACTAAAAATTTTCACACTTAGTGTGTATAAACTTTGGAAAAGTGTTTTTAAAAAAGAAAGTTGGTTTTTGACATCCTTCAAACACATTCGAAGAAAAAGAGGCCTAAAAATTGATATTAGAGCTAAAAACATATTTTTGTGTGAGTTGGTTTGGAGGCAAGGTTGGAGAAGTTGGATATGATGTTAGGCACCGTCCAAGTCAAGGGAAATAGGTTTGGTGTAGGCTACGATGATCACATTGTTCCCATTTCCAAAGCCAATACCAATCTTATGAGAGAGCCCACTAGGAACGTTAGGAGAGGTCGACATTTTGGTAATCATTCCTACCATTTTTATACTTGCAGTCATTGCGGTAGGAAAGGTCACCTTAGACATTTTTACTATGACCTTAGAAATGCTCCTAAGAAGTTAAGGAATAAAGTCGTTTCGGTACCCAAAACCCCTATGCGTCATTTCACACCTACTTGGCTTAAGAAATCGGACTTAGAGACTTTAGGAATTAAACTTCATGATTCTTGTTTGGTTGCATTTGATTCTTCTCATGCTAGATCTATACGATGATTGTGTTGCCATCGTTGTCATACGCTAGTATTTGTATCACGATTTATATCTTGCTAGTGTTATGACATGTGTATCTTTTGTATAATATTTTTCAATTATTTGAGTTTTATTTGGAAAATACAAAAAGATTTTGTTTTTGATAAATTTTTTTGAAAAATACAAAAATATTTTTGGTTTTAAATATTTTTGAGAAAAATACAAAAAGATTTTATTTTTGGGTCAAAAATATTTTTAAAAAAACACAAAAATATTTTCAGTTTATTTTTGTGTCGTGAGTTTTTCATGTTTGATATGGCATATTTGCGTGCTTGGACCCCCGTCATTTCATTATTCATGTGGCTAGGACATTTGGTCATAATTGTTGATACGTTGAATGATATTAACCATTGTCTTAATGGGGTTGTTTCGAAGTTGATATGCAATTGAATTCGACTTTGTATATATGACATGTTTGCACACATGCACGAGTTTATATGAATGTTTGATATATCATGCATATTTGAGTTTGGTGAGACGTTCTTATCTCAATTTTGTCATCTATGCGTAATAAGACTTAGGAGGAGGTGTGCGTGTGAGAACCATTTACCCATGAGGATTTGATTGTTTATATTAAAAATGATGAGTGTACACGGGGAAGGGCTACGAAAGGAACACTTGTTCTTTGCGATTAAGCCACTATTTAAATCGGACCTAAAAAAGTGTGGCATTGTAAAAAGTAGCCAAGGTCCAAAGAGTTTGAAAAGAACCTAAAAAAAATTAAGGCAATAAAAAGAACCATATGCCAAAATGGGCCAATTAGTTTATGTTCATTCTAAAAGAAATGATGATATTTTAGGGAGTTTGTATAGATATATATACGAGTTTGCACCACGAATACTTATGTTGAAAATCGTATCATGACGCTATTGTTTGTATAATCGTCAAAAATTCAGATTTGTGTGCATGTTGATTGTTTATTTCATTTAGCTCCATATATTAATTGTCACATATGGCTAAAAATAAGTTTGATGACATTTCGTTATCAATTAGAGCTTCTTAAAAGTTTCAATGTGTCGGAGTTTTGATTCATTTGGTTTAGTTCACTCCCATTCACTCCACATACATGTTTGAGCACATTGATACTATGTTGGCATGAAACTCTCATTTTTTCCCTGTTTTGAGTCTGTTTTGATGCCGTTTGCTCTTTCCAGTTGACGTTTTCAGGATATTTCTTAGCTAGGCAAAACTTCAATATTTTTGGAACCGGAATGGAGAATTTTTATGTCGTTTGAACGACATCTAGACCTCATTCGAGCAACAAGTCCATGCCTCTTGAAGTCTGGATCTAGCGAGGTTCGCGCAACAAAATGAAAAGTGTCAGGTATGGGTCACGAGATAGGTCGCACGAAGGTCGTTTGATGAGTTTGATCGTGCGACATGCTACTGTTTTGCACTGTTTAAGGTCACTTGATGCTGCTTCAAACGACATGCATTGTTGTTTGAGAGACCTGAGGGATTTGTTTTGGATTCTTCTGATTTCGTACCTGTTTAATTTATACAGTGATGTTCTCCAGTTTTAGTACTTCTGGACTGTTTATATGTAGTGTATGGTAATTATGCATGTTAATTCTTATACTGCAATGATTTTAATCACATGAATGAATAAATGCTAGATTTTTATAACTCCTTTTTGCAAGATACGATTTGGTACATTGTGATTATTTTTAGCTGACAGGTTTATGTTTATCTAAATATGCTCCATTGATTATCACATGCTAGATATGAGATTTGTTTATCTTTTACACTGATTGTCTTTTCGAGACAAAAAGGGGAGAGATGTATGTGATGTAGGGGAAGATTTTGTTTGATGAGCACATAATTTTTATTGCATTACAAATTGATATCATGTGCTTTCATTTTGGTATTAGTTAGTTTGCACAAATTGATATCATGATTTCAATATTTTTTTCCTCTCATGTTTAACAAATGATTGGATCTTGATTTTACAAATTGGTATTGATATTTCATATTGGTATCATAATGTTTTATATCATTTGCTCCTCCATGCTTTACTGGTATTTGTCTGTTTCATGTGTATATGTATGCTTTACAGATTTGAGATTTTAAGACTACATCACATTCAGACAACTCATTCTTACCGGACTAACAAGTACTAGTCTTGTCCTGTAATTTTTAATTTTGGGTTTTATGGGATTGGATTTAGGCGTCATTCGGCTTGACAACTCGAATTTATAAGGACAAAATTTCCAATTGAGTCCATTGTATGTTATTTGACTTATTCCCCGAAAAAAACATTGGTTTTAAGTTATAGATAGTTTTTTTATTATCACGATCTCACACAACCTATCACATAAAGTTTATTGAAGACGTTGTTGCCAAGCTTCAAAGAATTATCATGCCGAGATTATATTGGTGCACGTTTGACGTCGTCATTGCATTCCGATCTCTCAGGTATGAATGCATAATGTTTATGGGACTCGAAAAATATTTTAAGATGTTATTTTTATTAAAAAGTGATTTTAAAATGTTTAACCTTCGTTTATTCTGAGATAAGGATTGTTTAGAGTTGCGTATAAAACAATCTCTTTTGTTTAGTCATTCAAACGACATTGTAGGTTGTTCAAGAGAGATGCACATGTCGTTCAAACGACATGGGGATTTCGTTCGAGAAACATATTTAACTCATCTGAGCGACTTTGCCGACTCAAGTTTATTATTTAAGTCGTGTTTCGCTCAGATTTTCGCATCTTATAGAAGCAGAAAAATATTTTACATACAATATGTTTTCTGCACAAGTTTTCTAAGATTTTCAAAGAGTAAAAAATCCTTAGAGTTTAAAAAGATTTGAGCTTTTATTCACACATGCTATAGATATCTTTGTTTGTACCATTGGAGTTTGTTCATCACTTTGAATGTTGGGTTTTGCGGTGAAGAAGAGAATGAGTTTGTGTTCAACATCGTAGACATTGACAAGTTGTATCGGTGGACACCGAGGCATACGTGAATGCGTGTGCTGTGGACATGTGTCGTACAAGAACTTTTGCGTGGGCACCATGGAGGAGTGGTTGAAGGATCATAGGAGCGTCAAGATTTGTGGGGGATCGAGTCATTGAGTAAGTTTGCCGTCTGTACTTTGTAATACCACATCATAATGATTGTCTGGCTTGGGCCTTCCGAGATTTTTTTCCCTTTATGGTTTCCTAGTACATCCGGCTTCGCTTTTGTGAACTTATTATTTTTCTTACTTTAATCATCTAGATGCATGTTTAGGATTAAACAAGATAAAATTGGTCTTAACTAAAATTGGTTCACATACTTGGTGCGTATAAACTTTGGAAAGGTGTTTTTAAAAAAGAAAGTTGGTTTTTGACATCCTTAAAACATTTGAAAGAAAAAAGGGCCCTGCACAGTTTAGTAACAACCTGTTTAATATGGGAGCAACGTTTAATTTGAATTAGTTTTGTTTGAGAAAAAGCTAATTTATTTCAAAAATTTATTTAAAAACTGGTTTGTTTATATTTGAACCATCCCATCAAATATATTTTTTTATTTCCCTCCTCTAAATTGGTATTAGAGGAGGTTCACTAAACTATCGTGTTATATCTTGTTTAGACTTTAATATAAAAAATTTATCATTTTTGAGGTTTCCATTTTTTTATGGTAGAAAGCGTGTATGAAAAAAACACTGAAGTGTTAGATGTATGGGTTTGATAAGAGGTTGTTATAGGGTGGTTCCAACCCACGACATTAGTTGGTGAAGTTTGTGTTCAAAAACCCATAGAAAGATGGAATGCGGACGATCATACGTTATGTAATTATAATTCATGTGGTTTGAATGCTATGTTTTGTGCAACCACTCTGGAGGAATTCCACCGTATAATGACATGTGAAACGTCAAAAGAGGATTGAAACATATTCCAACTCACTCATGAAGGTACTAGTGCTGTTAAGGCTTCCAAACTCCAAAACCTCACCTCTCACTTTGAAATCATTAAGATGGTGGAGAGTAAAACCTTCAATGAATTCTATGCTAGATGTGAACTCATTTTTTAACTTGGGAGAAAGAATACTCGAAAATCGAGTACTCAAGAAAATCTTAAGGTTTTTTACCTAAAAGATTTAATTCAAAAGTGACAGTTTTGGACTCTATAAAACTTGAAGAGCTTGTACGTGATCTTCAAACTTATGATCTTGACATCTTAAGTACCAATGAAAGCTAAAATGTAAGAACAAAATGTTGACGTTTCTTTACAATGCTTAGCGCCATGGTTAGATAATGACGAATCTATATATAATCATAATTTACATATTGATAAAAAAAATAGAAAATGATATTAGTAAAATTAGTTATACTTTAAATAGTTTTACTGATATTATGTTTGGATGGGTGAAGAGAAATGAAAAGCATCAAATCATAAATCAAAACTATGTAGAAAAGAAACTAAACTGTATTGAATTCATCTTAAACAAAGTCGGTCAAAAAATTAGTCGACTATGATTAGTTTCAAATCTAGACTTAAAAGAAGAAACAAAACAAAAAATTTAAAGTCTATTAACAAAAGTAGATAATCGTATTCAACCAGAACAAACTGGAATGAATCATCTACGTAATAATGAAATCCCTAGATTATATTATGGTACAGAAGAAATTAAAACTCCTCAAACAGAAGAATTTAATTACACTGAATATATAAATGTTAGAGAAATACTAGACTATTGGAGATATTTGGATAAAGACCCAAATTTAAATAATTCTGAACGTAATAAACTTATTGAACAAATACAAACTACGTATTTGGAACTTGAAAAATTATTAAAATATTTTCAATATGAAATAAACCAATATTCAACCGATGAAGAAGAAAATGATCCACCGCATATAGTAAACACTATAAATGATGGAAAGAGAAAAGTTGAAGAACCACTAAAATAATTCCATAACATAGAGGAATTTAAACAATTTATGCAAAACCCTGCAATAGAAAAAGAATCATTTGTTAAAGTTGACAATACTTCTACAAGTGGAAATAATACTTCTACAAGTGGATTTAAAGAATAGGAACTAAATTCTTTTTTCTTACGAAGATGTGATCTAAATAACATAACATATCACAAAATGGAATTTATCTTGATCTAAGACATATATCTTTTAAGGATCAAGAACAAACTATTAGTGAATGGGCACAATCCATGTCTATACTCATCAAAAACTATAAAAATACTTGGTCTAAAGAAATTTTTTAGACTACTTAGCCGCAACACTTCAAGGAGATGTGTTACAGTGGCTACAACAATGAAAAAAAATCTGAAGAAGGAAAACAACAAAAAGCTGAACTTCTACAGAATTTAAAGACTTTTGATGAAATACTAAAAGATTTTATCAGATTAATAAAAGAGAATATAATAGGATATACTGAAGAACCCAGAATCCAAGAAGATGCACATTACATATTATCTAAACTAGAATTATGTAATATATGTCAATTTGAAAAATTTATTGAATTATATAAAAAATATTATTTCAAGATCAATCCACCAGATAATAAATACTAGCTGGACCAATTTTTTCATAAACTCCCAAACCTATGGGATGAAATATTTTTAAAACATTATCCTGAATGGTTAAAACAAATCAATAAGAAATATTATATTGGATTCCGTATTAATTGGGTATTAAGACAAATATCGAAAAAAAGCATCGATGTAAAATCCAAAAAACAAGTGAAAAACAAAATCACAAATTCTAAAGCTGGATATAAAGTGATAAAATTTTAAAAGAAAACTGGAAAATAGGATGTAATCCACCAAGATATTTTAAAATATCTAGAAAACAAAAATTCAAATGGAAACCTTGGAAAAAGAAATCATATTTTTCAAAAAAATAAGAAATACATTAGAAAAAAAGAGCTAATAAAAATACAAAAAGAAATATAAAAAAGAAATGCAAATGCTACATATGTAATAAAGAAGGACAATATGCACCAGAATGCCTAAAGAAAGGGAAAATTACAAAAAGAATGATAAAATTTCTTGAAGAACAAGAATTTGAAGTTTGTTTTGGAGATGAATTTATAGATATTTCTGATAATGAAGAAATATTATATGAACTAGAATCAGAGTTGGAATCATCCGATGATGAAATCATATTTATGTACAATACTGTAGAAATACGAGATAGTAATGAAAATGAGTTACAAACACTAACTCTTAGAGATGTCGTTGGTTAAGAAATAACTTTTACCAATGAACAATTACGAGAATTAGAAAACCAAAGACAACTTATAAAAAAAGAAGATGTCTATAAATTATCAAAGTTCAAAATATTCTTAACAAGAATATTTGAGCAATTTGATGGAAACACCACAGCCGGATCAACTGATGGATAAACATCAGAAATTACATTATTTGATAAAAGAAAATAAAGCGTTGGAAGAAAAAACATCCAGCAATAAAATACATTCATATTGGATTAATTCAAATATGTATCAGTGCCTTATTTAGACAAGGTATGGATACACCTTTAACGATTTTGGTCTCAGACAAAAGATTCAATAATCCTCTTAATGCAATCATAGGAAGAGTACAATCCAATTTAGTTAATGGAGTTATCTGTTTTAATATAAAGCCAAATTTCTTTATCTCAATTGAAAATCCTAATATTGAGGATTATATCAAAAGAAAAATCCAAACCAAAGGAATAGGAATGAAGGACACCTCCAGAAATATGTCAATCCATTGAAAAATAATTCATGAATTGACTACACTACCATAAACAAATACACATTTTGTGGATAGAAATATTCGAACCCAGACCATTTGAATCAGAAATCCAACTAAGATTGATGAATTGGAGATATTTAAAAGTAGCAAAACAATAAATACTACCACAAATTACAGAAGAACCTTAAAAACAACAAAATAATGTTGAACTTAAAGTTTCTAGAAATAATGTTTATTTTAAAAATAAACACTCAGACTAACAAAAGAATTTTTCTGAAAATGATTGGAAAAAATTCAAAGGAAAAAATCCTATGAATTTCTTAAAAGGAGAATCTAGCAAAATAATTGCTATGAAAAACGTACAAGTTTCAATATTACCTGGAACAAATTATAAAAAAAGATGAAAATATTAAATCTAGCCAGATATATCACTTTTAAGTTGGAAGAGAAGAAATCATATTTTTTCCAAGTCATGGAAAGAAAAGATATACTTATGTATTAGGTTACTTTAATTTTGCTCGTTATAAACAATATAGCCTATGCACTCTTATAGACACAAGAGCAATAATATGCTCTTGTAGACCTAATGCCTTACCACCAAAAAAGTGGATAAAAATGAAAAATCCAATTTCTATAACAGGCATTAATGGAACACAAAATTATATTACTCTAAGCAAAAAGAGTAGCTATTTGGTTTAATGAAAAGAAATTTATAATTCCAAAAAAATTATGCTTTCCTGAAATGCAATGCGATTGCATTTTAGGAAATAATTTTATTTCAGAATATATACCAATGAATATCAATTCTGGAACAATTAGTCTAACTCTAAATAAAGAATCAGTATAAATCCCTCTACTTCAACAACGTAAATATAAATGTGAAAAAGATTTTTCTCCTACAAGAAAAAGGAGATATGACCCCAATAATTAAGGCCTTGGAAGAAATTCATTGGCTATACACTATCTTAAAAGAAAATTTTAGTGAAAACCTACTAAAATTATGGGATAAAAGCCTAAGATATTGTAATCTCAAACTAAGAGATCCTAACATTACTATACGAGTCAAACCCATAATTTATACCAGTCAAGATATGGATGAATTTGATAACCAAATCAAAGAATTATTAGAAGCAAAACTTATTGAAGAAACAATAAGTCCTCACTCAAGTCATGCATTCATGGTGAGAAAACACAGTGAAACCAAAAGAGGAAAAGCTAGAATGGTTATAAATTACAAAAGATTAAATGAACAATTGGAATTTGATGGATATTTTATTCCAAGAAAAGGATGTCTTAATTAGTCAAACTAAAGAGAAAAATATTTTTAGTAAATTTTACTGTAAATCTGGATCTTGGCAATTAAAATTAACCGAAGAATTAAAATCACTAACTGATTTTAGTACCCCAAGAGGACATTACCAATGGACAGTAATGCCTTTGGATTAAATATTTCTCCACAAGTATTCCAAAGATGGATGGGAAGTATCTTTAAAGACCTTAAAGATTTTTGTGTTGTATATATTGATGATACTCTTGTGTTTTAGAAAACAATTGAAGAACATAGAATACATCTAAAATATTATGTGAAAATTTCCAAAAATATTGAATTATTCTTTCCCCAAAGAAAATTGAATTTAAGAAAAAAGAAATTGATTTTCTTGGCATAATCCTTAACCAAGAAGAATTACAACTACAAGAACATATAATCTCTAAAATTAGAGATTTTTATGAAAATATTCAAGATAAAAAAATAATTGCAAAGTTTTTTGGAAATCTTAAATTATGGAAGAAATTTCATACAAGGGTTATCCCAAAAAGAATTACCTCTTCTTGAAAAACTCAAAAAGAGTGATATACTTATATGGAATGAATAATATACAATGTTAGTAAGGATAATAAAACAAGACATAATTACAAATTGTCCCGACGTCTATTTCCCTTAACCATAGGACAAATTAATATTAGAAACAAACGCTTCTGATCATTGCTGCGGATGTGTTCTCAAAGCAATTCCATCCTAATATTGGAAATAAAGAAATTCCAATATATTTGGTATCCGAGGAAGAAAACACCCAACACCTAAAAACATTCAACTAAAAGAATTAATATGTGGATACAATTTAGGTAAATTCAAACCCAATGAATTATACTATATCATATTTGAAAAAGAATTACCACCAATAAAACTTGTTATTAAAAAATTCCATATCTTCTTAGCCCTAGAAGATTTTATTGTCAGAACTGATAACCAAGCTGTCAAGGACTTCCTTATAAATAAAATAAATATTTTAGAAGGAAGAAGACTAAAATGATATAATCAAATTGCAAATTATACCTTTGAAGTTGAGCATTTGAAATGTACTAATAATTTTCTTACAGATTATCTTAGCAGGAATTTTCTGGAAGACCACTAAACAAGTGGGCTAACAAATCAAATCAAATTTCTCAGTTTCATGATGGAAGACCCTAACAAAAGAAAATAAACACAAGGAGAATGGGTAACAATTGCTAAAAAATAAAAAACCCAAAATACTGTGTCATCTTCCGCTACACAATCTAAACCTAGATATGTGTATGTTGTCTTCAGTGGATGCCATCTAGGCATCTACTATAGCTGGGTTCAATGTTATGCCCTAATAAATGGGTATCCTGGAGCATGCCATAAAAGATATGAAAATATCCAGGAAGTAATAGCTGGATGGGAACAATGGATGCAATAATTGGCACCCCCAAACTTATTACACCAATTTGCTAAACTTCAAACACAGGAAAAAACTCCTGCAGTTGAGTAAAAGATTTTTATAATCCAGAAATTCGTTATGAACTATAATCTTTGAACGAATCTTGAAAATCCCATATTTTAGACAAAAAGAGGGACTTTAGAAAAAAATATGATAATTTTAGCTGACGAAATTGCTGAATAAACAACAGTTCTTGATCAACTTAAAGTCCTTAGTCGTCAAGTATTGAAGCAATTAAATTATGAAAATGAAAAAAAATTCTCTTGAAAAAATTAGTATCTTTTTAGCAGTAGCAGAGCTGCTAGAAAATGATTTTATCGATAATAATTTTAATACTATTCGAAGAATTTGTTTATTTGAAAAAGCAAAACAAATTTTTCCCCGACCAGTATTTCAATTAGAAATCTTTTCAAAAATTCAAGATCGGGATGAAAAGATAAAAAGTCTTTTAATCCAGTTTGGTGACAAAATCAATCATGCTGATGAAAACAATCTGTATGATGATGTACTATAATTACTATTCTTCACAGAAGATAATATGGATGTGGAACCAATAGAATGGGGATTAGTAAACGAACTAATATTCCCAAGAACTTTATCGAAATATTTTTTTTTAAAAATTACCTATGATGATCAAAACAATGATTAATCATGTGGTTTGTAAATATAAATATACCCGATACTTAACTTTCCATATTTTCAGCACCATTGGATGGAGAGTTAGAGAGGGGTTTTACCAACCTTATCAAATTTGGCACCTCAAAGCAACTGAGGAGTATGAATGGGATGAGATTAATGAAAATAATTATAATCATCCTACTGACTACCTATGTACAAACTAATAATGGGTAAGAAGCCTAGTCAATATTTATAATATAGCCAAATATCTGTATTCTTAACAAGAGATCAAATTTATGATCACAGATGGATGAAGACTGTTTTCCACGGACCTCCCTATTAATTATTTTGTATCTCCTGGATAAAAAGTTGAGGTGAAAAAATTTCTTCAAAACCTCAAGAAGAAAAATAATTTGGATGTCCCATATGAATTATTAAGTGATGCAAATGAATATGAAGAAGCACTTCTGCATCACCATAACCAAAGTCCAATTGATATCATATCATTGGATTCTATTGGAGAAGATAACATAGCTATTGTCATGGAGTGATAATTCTATGCTTTCTGGACCACAATGAACGACTACACAAATTATCCAGCACACGACACGTGGCCCAAGAAAAGACAAGGGAAGGCGGTGAACAAAGAGTCGTATAAAAATAGAAGAATCTTTCTACTTTATTAAAGTGTACTTTACTTTATTAAAGTTCCTTTGTAAAAAGAAAAGAAACTTGTTTATTATTTTTTTCTTATCTTTTATCCTTCTGAATTGAATTGTAATTTGGCGTCCGACTACTATAAAATGGACATACCATTTCATTTAGAAGACATCTTCTCCTCACCTTCTCCATTTGTAGCATCTTTTCTCTTTATAATAAAAGTCTTCCTTCTTCCCCCCACTCCATTTAATTTTCATCCACCCACCATCATCATATTTATCCACCTACCTTTTTCTACACCTAACTTCGTAAAACCTCCACCTAACTTCTTATCTTTCAAATTCTAACTTCTTATCATCCAAATACCTACGATTCACTACTTTGTGTATATGTTTTCAAAGAAATTCAGAAAATCTCTAAAGTTTCAAAAACATTCAAAAGATTTAAAGAGGTTTGAGAAAAATAAATATAACAAGGCCGATCAATTTCCTAAAAATCTTAATGACAATTTTAAGGAAGGAGGGTAAGAACCTGGAGGTTTACAATGTCACCCCTAGTGATAATGAATCAGAGGAGGGACCTAATTCTCCCATTGAGCGGAAATTTATCGCATTCATGGAGGGTTATATGAGCCTTGATGTAAAATATTTCCATGGAGATAATTCTGAACATGACACTTTCGAGGCCATTTTTTGTGATTCCCATATGAATGATGGTGAAGAGAGTGGAGAAGAAGAAGATGACAAAGAGGAGGAGAGGGAACTCCAAGTTTCCTTCCATAATTTATATACATAAATAATTGAATTGAAAAAGGCAAACTTAAAATTGGAATCTAAGTTAAAACAATTTTCCTTAGGTAATGATGAGGGTGTTTTTATTAAGGATTTTAGGACATGTGAGAAGAACATAAGGAGAAGCTCACATTTGTTAAAGGGGATCAAGATATCTTTTGGGGATTGATGGAAATTTTGAAGAAGGATTCTCTTATTTTTTTAAGAGTCTCATCACTTACTCGAGTCTAGGATAATGGAGCTAGATGAGAGATTGAGAGACTCGAGTCATATCAAATTTGATTTGGAATCTAGGTAGGAAAATCTGGATAATATATTAGGCACTATCCGAATCAAATATCATAAGTGTGGGATTGACTTCAATATTCTAAATGTTTTCGCTAATAAATATAAAACCATGTTTTTTAGAGAGTCAACCATTGCTAGGAATATTAGAAAAGGTCAACCCAAGGGTATCATTCCTCGTATCTTTATGTGCACTCATTATCATAGAAAAACTTTCCTAAAGAATAAATGATCCTAGAAAGTCTAAGTCTAGAGTCACCTAGATTCTCAATACCCAAGAGCATCACATTTTACTTACGTGGGTTAGGAAATCCGATTTGGAGGCTTTATATGATAGATTTGTTGATTCTCTTATGCTCCACATGATATGTTCCATACTAAATCTAATGGTTGATTGTGTTTGCATGTTTATATACTCTAGATTTTGTACTTCATGATATATGCATTTCTTAGTTTTATGTGGTTTGTCTTTAGTATTTTGATTTTTCATTTATTGGGTCTTATTGAAAAATACAAAAAGATTTTGTTTGTCTTTTGAGTTATATTTGTTTTTAAATTTTTTAAAAAGTTTGAAAACTCAAAAAGATGTTTTTTTGCTTATGTGTAGTTTGGTTTTAAACATTTTGTGTAGCATATTCTTGTCTTTAACTCCACTTCATTCTATGTATCCACATGGATAGGAATTTCGGTTATGATGTTCAATGCTTAGATTGTTCTTAATCATGCTTCCATGGAGTAATTTGAATTTGATTTGCTTAATGGATTCAATTTGTATATACATCCTCACACATACATGAGCTCTTTTGAACTTTAACTTCACATGTAATATTTGAGCTAAGTGAGATGTTCTCCAATCAATCTTGTTATGTACATATCTTTTGACAATGGGAGATTTGTGCATGTAAGAAAAATTTTCCATGAGTTTGTTAATTTTTTTTTTATGAGAGTGTACGAGAAAGGGCTATGAAAAGAGCAAATATCCTTTGCGAGAAAGCCACTGTTGGTAAGATCTTATGAAATTAAGGGGCAAAAGAAAAGAATAAATTGCCCAGGTCATTGTTTTAATATTGATCATCAAAATTGTTATCTTCAAAAGATTTAAGGTGAAAATGATATATGTTTGGTTTTTGAGGGTGATAAAGTTGAAGATCAATGAGTTTGCACAATGGGTCGTAGTTAGGTTTAACATGTTATGACTCTTTTGATTTATAGAATAAAATCATGTCTCTATCAATGTTGATGTAAAAAATTAGATCGCTCTAATTATTCAATCACAGATAAATAAATAAGACAAAGAATTTTTAAAGTGGTTCAGCCTTAGAAGAATGGCCTACGTCCACTGTTATGTTATTGCTGAGTGTTTGGGAATTCTCAATTACATGTTCTATCAAGAAATTCCCCTCCCTTTGAATGAGGATGATACAATGTATTTATAGCCTTCAGGCTCTCATCTGAAAGGGTGATACATTCAATGATATACACATGAATGGGTAATTCATTTAATGCTCTTCAAACGTGCGTGTCAAGGATAAGCATTCAATGAATAGTTGAACTGTTGATTATCTGGCAATTAATGCTGGGGTCGAGATGCAGCTCGAACCACCTTAGTTGCTCGTCGTTCAAGAGTTCCTCGGATAACTGGAATTCCTTGGAGCGAACATAACTTGGTCGGGGAAATGGTCTTCCTCGTTGCTATTGTGCCACGTAGATTTACACGTGTCTTCATGTTATTTGTCCACATCAGCATACTAATTTTGGTATCAACAATCAATAATAATACTTATAGTATGAGTCTATTAAGTGTCTGTAATTTTTTCGTCTTAAAATTGGAAAATAGTCTTTTAGACGACCTTGACGTCCCATAGGAGTTGTTATTTTGGTCTTGTCCCGAAAGAGACAAAGGGGGAGTTTGTAAGGATAAATTTCCACTAGAGTAAATTTGTATGTATTGGCTTAGTTCCGAACAAAACATTTTGAGTCATAGGTTAGGACTTGAGTTAGTGACCTTTCAAGCCTATTACGTGTTTGTTGAAGACATGGAGGCCAAGCTAAAAAGAACACATCATCATGCCATTTTCATGTCAAGTTTCATCATCAACGTTCCAACGATCTCTGAGGTATGAACGCATATTTATGTTGAATACTGAATATTTTATTATTAGGTGTTAGGATTATTTTTAAATGTTTATAAAATTATTTTATATTTTTTTAGAGAAAAATATCCATTTTCGCGAGGTTGTTAAATGACTTTTCATATGTCATTCGAAAGAAGTTCCTATCTCATTCGAACGAGATATCAAATGAGGTTGATCTTTGAAAGATTTGCCCTGTTTAGAATCTCGTTAGATAACTTGTTCGAAGGTTGTTCCAATGAGGTTGGTACCCTCGTTTGAACAAACTTCAAACGAGGTATATCAAACGTTTTCAAATTATTTGATTCGTTAGTTCCCTATTCGAACGAGAAAGAGTACATCGTTCAAACGAGGTTCCATGTCGTTCGAACGACCCGATGTTTTTTTTAAATAAATAACAGATTTTCCCACTACTCCCGTGTTCTATGATTTCCTACCTTTTTAAGGAGTACGTGATAACAATTATGGGAGTCACTTTTTCCATGCTTTTGAGTGCTAAAATTATTTCAAAAATCTCTCCAAGTTTTCTTTAATCATTCATGATTAAGTTTTCCAAACAAAAACCCTTGTTTACACCTAACTAGCTTAAGATCTAAGATTCATCTCATATATGCCCTGAGATCGTGTTTTTAACACCATTATTTTTCTCTCAATCTTATTGATAATTGTTTCTTATGATGGATTCCTTCCTTACTGGTTTACATACGGTGGATACTGCCTACGTAACAGTTGTTAAGCCTTATTAGTGAATTTCGAGGCGTGTTTTGACTTAGACATTGTTCCAGCTACATGGTTGGATTGGACTCCTGTGTGTTACTGAGCAGAGGTTGAAGGAACGAAGAACGCAAGAGCATCGAGTGTAACAACGCGTATTTTTTAAGAATTAAAAATTAATTAATTCCTTTAAATTTAAATTACACGGGTGACGTAATTTAATGGAAATTAAATATTATGGGTTGACTAAATTATTAATCGAATATAAGTGAATAGTACCTACATATTTGACATCATAACAAGTGACAATGACGTGACATTATTGTATCTCAACCGGGTGTCGTGTGTGGATTAATTGAGGTCAAGATAGGAAATTAAATATGAGTAACTCGAATGATGATTTTGAGGTCACGGTTGGATTTAAAAGGGCTGGAATAGTCAAAATAGTATCCTCGAGTGTATAGTTTGGGTTTCGGGACAGTTTTAGACCAAACCAACACCCCGAGAGGGCATTTTAGTCATTCTGTAGCCTAAGGTTAAGGGAATTATGAGTTTGCAAAGTTTATATAAACTCTTAGTATTGTGAGGCTAGGGTAAATGAAATATAAAACACTTGGAGGCCATTAGAGAGGAGAGGAAGAACTTTCTTAGAGCGGAGAGGATTCTTGGAGAGGCTACCCTTGTTAGGATTCTTAGAGAAGCTACCCTTGTTATTGCATTACAACCATTTTTGAAGCTTGGATTAGAAGAAAAGAGTCATCAAGAGAACCAAATTAGATCATTTCTAAATAAGGCAAGTATTTATCTTGCAAAATGTTTTGAATTATAATACCCATGTAGAGTAGGGTCTTTGAATTAAGGATAATTGACACTATTTTTTAGATTTGATGAACATATCTTATAATTGGGAATAGGATTTCTATAAAATGAACCCAATTGTACAAATAAAATGAAATCAGATGTTATGGGATTTAAATCATGGGATAAATTTGGGTTTTCTTGATGAACTTATGTGAGAAACGTACAAAGGTGGGATAACTAGTTAACGGAATTTAAATATGATTATTGGATGAAATTGTATGGATTTTATAGATGATTTATGTTAGAAATCATCCTTTTATGTATATTTAATGTTTAGTTATATTTACTGGGAGTTTGGGATTGTTGTATAAAGGTTTGAGGCCTTGAGTGGTGGAAAATTTCGTAATAGTAAACTAGAAGAAGGCATCTGATACATTTTGAATCGATTCGGCCCAAGGGCGAATTGATTCGATAAGGCAAATCGATTCGACCATTAGGCGAATCGATTCAGTTTGCCCATAATTGAAAATTGTTCCTTTTTTGTTTTAAACCCTGAAATTTTGGATAATTTATGAGGGATCTCTTGGGACATTTTTAAATTATGGAGGGGAATATAAAAATGTCAGTAGGCCAGTAGTGGAGATTATGTTTACAAGTTGAGACGAGTTAAGGACTCAAGAAAATTGAGAAAATATCCATAATTGATGAATAATTGAAATTCGAGATAGTTCGCGTAGTAGTGAGTGAATTTATGTTTATGACGAATAGTTGACGATGGGAATAAGTACATATTGATTAAGGGGTAAGTAGGGCCCTTAGAGTAGTGAGCGATGCTCAAAATTATATGAATTGGAATTTTAATTAAAATTAATGGTACCAGGCATATGCGAGCGATATATATTACGTACGAATTAATGAAATTGGGTTGTGCACACCTACTGAATAATATATATATATATATATATATATATATATATATATATATATATGATTTGATGATGTGTGTGAACATACCTACGTTGTCTGCTACCAGCAGGTTGAGCGCAAATATGATTTGATGATGTGTGTGAACATACCTACGTTGTGAATACCTATAAATATGATTTGATTATGTGTGTGAACATACCTACGTTGTCTGCTACCAGCAGGTTGAGCGCAAAGGGCGATCTCACCTTGATGATTCCAGTGAGATTTGCATTAGTGCCCCAGAGTATGGAACTTAGGGCGTCCCATTATGTGACGTGTATTAGTGGGATCGGCATATCATTTGGGTATGTTAGGTATGTGCGTATCCCAAAGGCTTAGAACCATGTTCGCCTCCATAGTTATGTTGATTGATTTTGTGTCTGAGGAGACATGCTGTACTAATAGTCCTTGATTGAGTACGAAAGGTACATGGACTTGATAGCTGAGTATGCCAGCATCACGAGGGGCCATTCCGGGGATGTTATATTTGTGTATATATAATATTTGTGATGAATACATCCCAATGTAATATAACTACTTATGTGAGACAGTAGAATTGATATGTGATGTATATCTAAAAGAATTTAAGTAGTGAAACTAAAATGATTGAACAATAAATTGAGACTGTAGTATTGTGTCGTATGGAGAACTACGAAGGAACGAGACTTATTGAGAATAGTCAAATAAATTAACTAGTCGGGAAAAGGGATACTGGTTAGGTAGAATCCGCTAGACATGCACATTAGTTGAGAGCTGAGTATCTCAAGTGAGTGTATGTGGATCATACATGTGTAATAAATAATTGATTTGAATTATGATTTAAATACTTGCAAAATATTTTCAAAATATTTTATTTGGGATCTGACCCGTGTCAAAAATATTTTCAAAACCTTTTAGGTGTCCAGCCACATGGACGCTAAGCTTAGAGATCATATCCAGAGATACGTAGCTGCATCAGTGTGGAGAGTTGTATGATATTACTTTAGACGCCTCAGCTAATTCATTCTAGATAGGAGATTTCCGTAGCAGTGCAGTTGGACGTTTTGCCTTTAGATTATTCACTTTATTCAGTTATGCATTAGATTGTATTCTAATTTAAATTACTTATTTTAGATTGTGGTTGGATTTTATATTTGGAGAACCGATGGTTTATTCGGTCTCATTTATTTATATATTTATCGTGTGATTGTTCAGACTATATTTATGTGTGAATGGTTTAGTTCATTTAATTTATTTCCATAGGTATTCATAATAAAAGTTAAAATTTGACACTAGCTTAATTTGGCGTAGGTGATTATTAATTAAAAAGTTTTTCGACAGTGATGCTAAGAATGAAACCATAAATGATTCTTGTTTAATTTAATAATGGACTGATCAGCCATGATTAAAATAGGCGGGGTGTTACAACGAGTCTGTGTTATAAATATTTTATTGTGTCCTTTGGTAATTTTGTACTTAGTGGACTTTGTGTGACTGGGACATATGCGGTTTTTTGCATTTTGGATTTTCTCGTACATCGGTCGTTGTGGTTAATTTATTTTATCTTGCAATACTCACCTAGATGCATGCTTAGGTTTAAGATAAAATTGATTTAATCACAACTTGTTTAATATCGGGGCAATGTTTAATTTGAATTAATTTTGTTTAAGAAAAAGTTAATATAAAAGAAATTGTATTTAAAAATTGGGTTGTGTGTATTTAAACCATCCCATTAAATATATTTCCATATTTTCCCCTTTTAGGTTCCTCAAGTAATCTTTTCAACCATATAGCTTGGCAGGCATATGAAGTTGTAGCTATAAACTTTACTTCAGTTGTGGACAAAGTGACAATTTCTTATTTCCTTGATGACCATAAGATAGAACCTGAACCCACCATAAAAAATGGAACCAAATGTGCTTTTCCTATCATTGAGATCAGCGACATAATCACTATTCATATAACCAATTAGGCATGATTGTTCTCTCTTTTTGTAAAATAAACCAAAATCTATTGTATCTTTTAAGTACCAGAGGATTTTCTTAACAACAATAAGATGTAACTCCTTAGGGCGCTCCATATATCTACTGATTAGATTCACTTTGTGTATTATATCAGGTCTGGTTATTGTCAAGTAAATTAAACTTCTAACTGTTTTCTTAAAAAATGTACTATCAATCTCCTTTCCTTTGGGATCTTTGGTTAGCTTAAAACCCAAATTAATGAGTACAGTGATTGAGTTTCAATGTTTCATATGAAATCTATGCAACATGTCTAAAAAATACTTCCTCTATAAGAGAAAGATTCCACCATAAGATTGAATTACCTCGATGCCATGAAAATAGTGCAATACCCCAAGATCAGTCATCTCATACTCTTTCATCATCAGGAGTTCAAAAACATCAAATATGGCACTATTTTTTCCAGTAGAGATCAATTCATCCACACATAAGCATACAATCAGTGCATAAGCAAAGTAGGGTCATAAGGGCACATTTGAAAAACCGATTTTAAGAAATAAGATTCCATACAACTTTACCAAGATCGGGGAGCTTGTTTCAGTTCATAAAGAGCTCTTATCAACTCATACACCTTCTTCATATTCTCCTATCATACATAACCTAGAGGTTGATCAACGCTTACCTTTTCTTGTAAATTATTATGCAGAAATGTTGATTTTATATACAATTGAAAAATAGTCCAAGAGCTTTGTGATGCTAAGGCAATCACCAACCTAATAATATCGTGCCTTGCAACTGGAGCGAAAAATTTAATTTAGTCAACTCCAAGCTACTGCTTATACCCCTTTGTGACCAGCCGAGCTTTATACTTTTTGACTTTACCTTGTGCATTGAGCTTTGTTTTATAGACCCACTTGACACCAATTGACTTGTGGCCTATTGGATGGTCAATAAACTCCCATGTATTATTCTTCTCAATGGAATGGATCTCCTCATCCATTGCTTGTTGCCATTTTGGACCTTCAACAACATCATTAAATGACACGAGATTACAATCAGAAAATAAAGCAAAATGGGTAATCGAATCATCAAATTGATTAATTCTAGTTACCTTACAGTCTTAAATCCACACTAGTCTTTTTCTAATGCGTTGAGGGAGTGCATTCGTTTATGTATCCAGTTAGTTATTAGATGCTGGTTCAGAATATGTTGAACATTATGTAGGTTCAAAATATATCGAGTGGTCTTCGGGTGCAGAGTCTACAAAGTGTTGCTCATTCTCCACAAGGGTGTTCATTCTCCCTTCACATACATTATCAAAATCTTTTAGAATTTGATGTTCAGTGCTATTATCACCTCATGTTCAGGTCTTTTCTTCATAAAAAATGACATCATGAGTGATAACAATTTGTATAGTGATAGGATTATACAATTTGTAAGTCTTTGATTGGTCGCTAGCACCAAGAAAATGTGACACCCCGCCCAATTAAATATCGGGTGATCAGTCCTTTATAAAATTTAAAACAAAATGTTCGGTTGGTTCATTCTTAGCATCACTGTCGAAAACATAATAACTCATTTAATCACCTAATATAATTAAGTTAAGTGTCAAAACATTTTTTTTCCTTTTTAATTAAAACCATTTAATTACCAAATCAAAAAAATTAATATAAACCATCCATGCATAATTAATTAATATAAATACTGAATCTGAATCACATGCTGAAGTAGATGTGACTGGATAAAACATTCGAGTTCAAAACTCTAAACCAAAACAATAGTAACTGTTGATACCAAAATTAGTATGCTGATGTGGACAAATAAAATGAAGACACGTGTCAATCTACGTGGCACAATAACAACGAGGAAGACCATTTCCCCGACCAAGTTATGTTCGCTCCGAGGAATTCCAGTTCTCCGAGGAACTCTTGAACGATGAGCAACTAAGGCGGTTCGAGTTGCATCTCGACCCCAGCATTAATTGCCAGATAATCAACAATTCAACTATTCATTGAATGCTTATCCTTGACACACACGTTTGAAGAGCATTAAATGAATTACCCTTTCATGTGTATATCATTGAATGTATCACCCTTTCAGATGAGATCATGAAGGCTATAAATACATTGTATCACCCTCATTCAAAGGGAGGGGAATTTCTTAATAGAACATGTAATTGAGAATTCCCAAACACTCAGCAATAACATAACAGTGGACGTAGGCCATTCTTCTAAGGCTGAACCACTTTAAAAATTCTTTGTCTTATTTATTTATCTGTGATTGAATAATTAGAGCGATCTAATTTTTTATATCAACAGATTGGCGCCGTCTGTGGGAACGATTGTTATTTTCGTTTTTCACCAAAAATCATTTATCATCAATGGTAGATAATCCGGAATCCAGCAATCGAAACGCTGGAAATACTGGAAATCCTCCAAATCCTTCTACACCTCCAGATCTGGCTGGAATCATGACGAATCTGGCTCAAGGACAAACCGCCATGCAAGAAACAATGCGGCAACTCATACAAACCCTTCATGGCGTTGCACCGGCACCTTCGGGACAACGAAGTGGTCAGAGTCAAACCTATTTACCTTCTTCACGATCCAGGCGTACAGAGACGTATCGCAATGAAGAATCTGATCATTTCTCTTATCAACCTGGGCAAACTTCATCAATACGGGCCACAGATACTGAGCAACGTGTTACTCTCTCCCCAGAGAGGGCCAGTGCTTTGGAAAGACTGAGCAGGGTGTCTCCTTTCAGTCGATTAGGCCCGAGGAGGAATAAAAGTCCACCTAAAGTCATGTCGAGGAGTTTTCGACAACCATCAAATCTAAGAGAAGGATCAGCACAATCACGACCACCTGCTCGTCAAGAGAGATCTCAGGAAGCTACTTCAGAACAATTAATTGCTCGGACTAATGGGCCCGAGGAGGGAAATGATGCGTGGAAAGGTTCCATTCAGCGATTGGAAGATAGATTGGGAGAAATGGCTAAGGCGAAGAACCCCCTACAACGAACTTTTGTTCAAGGGACACCTTTCGTAAAGGCCATTGTGGATTTTCCTACACCGTCGAAATTTAAAGCACCCGTGGTGACTCCCAAATATGATGGAAAGACAGATCCTGTTCTTCACATAGAGCAATATCAAGCTGCTGCCGACATCTATGTTGTCCCCGACGAGATGAGATGCAGAGCATTCTCGGGAACTCTTACTGGATCTGCCCAGATATGGTACAATAATCTTCCTCGGGGTAAGATTTCAACTTTCTTTCAGTTGGCCGAGTTGTTTATTAGAAATTTCTGTTTTGGAGAAAAGCTTGTAAAACGAGTAGCACAATTGTTAAGTGTTAGACAAAAACCTGGTGAGAGTACTAGAGATTACATAACTCGCTTCAATAATGAAAAGCTGGAAGTCATAGATTATGAAGAAAAGACAGCAATCATCGCCTTGATGAGTGGGTTATTGCCTAACAAGTTGTATTACACTTTGGCCAAAGATCCACCTACAACTATGTTAGAGTTGATGGAAAAAGCATCCAAAATCATGAATGCCGAGGAGGCTATGGCTGCGAAAAAGAATATGGATAAAGAAACCAAGGTGGAAGTCGACAAGTCTAAGAAGAAAGGGCATAAGGGCAATGGCGGTGACAGGCATTCCAAGAATAATAAGACGTCATGGGAAGTCCTGAAGAAATACGATAATTATACTCCTTTGAAAATGGGTATTAATCATGTCTTGGAAGAAATCAAGAATAACGAGGAAGTAAAGTGGCCCAAGAAACTGAGGTCAGACCCTGACTCGAGGAATAGGGAAAAATATTGCGAGTTCCACAAGGATCATGGTCATATGACCAAAAATTGCATAGCTCTTCAGAACGAGATTGAAACACTCATCCGAAGAGGGAAGCTAGCAAAGTATGTTGATCGGGGAGGTGAAAGAAGAAATAATGACCGAACTAGAGAGAGATCTAGATCTCCTCATCGAGCAGAGGAGAAAAAAAAGAGAAATCATGAAGATGATCCAGAAGATGACCCCGATCTTCCCAAGAAGCCAAGGCAACCAGAAAGAGAGGTATTTTCAATACGCTTTGGATCATTTGATTGTAATGTTATTTCATAAGGAGATGCAGGAGGAGGAGACCTTACTGCAGAAAGAAAAGCTTACCTCGGAGAAGCTCAAGCTTGCTCGTACATTCAGCGAATAAATTTGGCTGAAGAGGATCGCCCGAGGAAGGTAAACAAGGAGAAGTTGGTCATTGGTTTTTCAAAAAACGACCTTGCAGGTGTTCTTTACCCTCACGACGACCCTTTGGTGATAAAAATGAGAATGAAGGAAGTAGTGATTTCAAGGGTTCTAGTTGACAATGGTAGCTCGGCAAATATCATGTACTACTCATGTTTTGACAGTTTAAATTTGAAATTATCTCAATTGGAGCCTTATCACAGACCCCTACTGGGTTTTGCTGGCGAGAAAGTTTTTCCACTTGGGACGATCAAGTTGGATATATTCATTGGAACTTGGCCTGCTTGTCGAATAGAAAGAATACGCTTCTTTGTGATGGATAAGAACGTGCAGTCAGCTTACAACATCATCATGGGAAGAGTTGGTTTGAAGAAATTCGAAGCAGTTCCATCTACAGTACATCAGTGCTTAAAATTCCCAACAAATTTCGGAGTGGGAGTTGTGAAAGGTGATCAAAAAGTAGCTCGGGAATGCTATTATTCATCTGCCGAGCAAGAGGAACTTGAAGAGTCAAGGAAAAAGACTACTACTTACCAGGTGGATGAAGATACAGAAATTGAAACACTGGATCCTAGAGATGAATCCCAACTGGTAAAAGGACAGGTGGTGGAATCTACAGAAAATGTTATTCTGGACGACGAGCACCCTGAACGAGTCACCCAGATAGGTTCATCGTTGGATGCTTCAATAAAACAGGAGTTGATAACTTTCTCGAGAAACAGGAAGAAAACTTTTGCGTGGAGTCATGAAGACATGCCAGGAATAGATCCAAACTTCTTATGTCATGAGCTCAATGTGAATAAGGAGATCAAGCCTGTAAAACAGAGAAGAAGAGCATTTAGTCCCGATAAGAATAAAGCTTTACAAGAGGAGGTCGAGAAGCTCCAGAAAGCCCAATTCATTGAAGATGTGAAATATCCAGACTGGTTAGCAAATGTGGTGATGGTAAAAAAGAAAAACAATAAATGGAGAATGTGTGTTGATTTCACCGATCTCAACAAAGCCTGCCCAAATGATCACTTTCCATTGCCCAAAATTGATCAACTAGTGGATGCCACCTCGGGACACGAGTTACTCAGTTTCATGGATGCTTATTCTGGCTACAATCAAATTAAAATGAAACCTGAAGACAGGGAAAGTACTTCTTTTATTACCCCAAGGGGAACTTATTGCTATAATGTTATGCCTTTTGGCTTGAAAAATGCAGGAGCGACATACCAGCGGCTGATGAACAAGGTTTTTGCCGAACAAATCAGTTGCAATATGGAAGTCTATGTCGATGATATGCTGACAAAAAGCAAGAAAGCTGTTGATCATCTAGTTGATTTAAGTCAGACTTTTGATCAACTGGATAAATACCAAATGAAGCTCAACCCGACGAAGTGCTCATTTGGAGTACGAGAAGGAATGTTCCTCGGATATATCGTCAACCAGCGAGGCATTGAGGCGAATCCAGAAAAGATCAAAGATCTTTTAGGGTTGCGATCTCCAACGACGAAGAAAGAAGTACAGAGTCTTACAGAACGAGTTGCAGCGCTCTACAGATTTGTATCTCGAGCAACGGATAGATGCCTACCATTCTTCAAAACACTTCGAAAAACTTTTGAGTGGAATGAGGAATGTGAAAAAGCTTTTCAAGACTTGAAGAAATACTTGGGAGTACCTCCACTATTGTCCAGGCCAGTAATGAGAGAAAAGTTGTACTTGTACCTGGCAGTATCAGAGAATGCAGTCAGTTCGGCATTGATCAGAGTGGAGAATGGAGTCCAGAAGCCAATTTATTACACGAGTAAGGCTTTCCAAGGTGCAGAGATCAGGTACCCAAAGTTGGAAAAATTGGCATTGGCATTAATTGAAGCAAGTAGAAGAATGAGGCCATATTTCCAGGCCCATACCATCGTCGTGTATACCGACATGCCATTGAGACAAGCCCTTCATAAGCCAGAAAAATCAGGGAGACTGATGTACTGGGCAATAGAGCTCGATGAATATGATATTATGTATGAACCAAGATCATCATTAAAAGGACAGGCTGTAGCAGACTTTATAGCAGAGTTCACATATCCTGATACCCCCGAGGAACAAAAATTATTCGCTGATCAACCTGTGGATATTACAGGATCAACAGACATAAGTCCAGACCAACTCCGGTTGGTAAAAGGGCTTGTGGATGTAGAAAGATCATCAAATTCAAACCCAGATCAAGTCCGGTTGGTAAAAGGGCGAGAAGAAATGGTCGACGAGGAGCAAAAATTACCAGGGGAGGATGAAAGAAGACAACAGATATTTCATCGAGGAACTCTGTCAGATAAGAAATTTGAAGACGAGTTACCTACATGGAGATTATATGTAGATGGGTCATCTTGCACAACAGGTTGTGGGGCAGGGATTGTTTTGAAAACCCCAGATGAAATTGACATGGAATATGCCCTGCGATTCCAATTCAAAGCCTCCAATAATGAGGCTGAGTATGAGGCCATAATAGCAGGTCTTAGTTTAGCAAAGATTATGGAAGCACAACAAGTAATGGTATTCAGTGATTCTCAATTAATTATGAATTAGATGTTGGGAAAATATGCAGTTAAAGGAGAATTGATGGCCATGTATCATGCAAAGGTGATGGAGTTGCTGGCAGAATTTGATGCCATTCAGTTGGTCAGAATACCAAGAATAGAAAATGCACAAGCAGACGCACTGGCCCGAATAGCATCAGCTACTCGTACCGAGCTGCGAAGAACGATACCAATTGAAATATTGGAAAGTCGGAGCATAGATGAAGCCCTGACGATGAATGTTATTACTCTCGATTTAGGACCATCTTGGATGGATCCCATCAGGGCATATATTGAGGAGGGAGAATTGCCGGAGGATAAGATCGCTGCTTAGAAATTAAAGTTTAAAGCTGCTCGGTATGTACTAACTAATGGTGTTTTGTATAGACGAGGAATTATGGTAGGTTTGCAGAGATGTGTACATCCCTCCGAGGTGAAAGAATTGATTGAAGAGATCCATGAAGGGTCTTGTGGAGCCCATGTAGCAGGTCGGACACTTTTGCAAAGAGTGATGACACAGGGATACTACTGGCCAACGATGAGGGCTGATTGTATAGCCTATGCCAAGAAATGTGATAAGTGCCAACGTTTTTCCTCCATCCGATGAACTCCACAAGCATTGTTGACACCCATAACTTCTCCTTGGCCATTTTCCATGTGGGGAATTGATTTGGTTGGACCACTGCCAACAACCCGAGGAAGATTCAAGTACCTCGTCGTTGCAGTGGATTATTTTACTAAGTGGGTAGAAGCTGAGCCACTTATAGATATGACGTACGAGAAGGTATACCAGTTAATTTGGAAGAACATAATCTGCCGTTATGGTCTACCTCATGCCTTCATTACAGACCATGGAACATAATTTGATAACGAGGAGTTTGCTGCCTATTGTCATCAGTCAAACATTTTGAAGACTCATTCAGCACCAGGCCATCCTCAAAGCAATGGACAGACTGAAGTGACGAACATAACACTACTAAATGGTTTGAAGAAGAGACGAAGTGAGGCTAAAGCTAATTGGATTAATGAGTTACAGTAAGTATTGTGGGCTTACCAAACAACTCCCCGAGCAGCAACTGGAGAATCACCATATATGCTAGCGTTTGGAAGTGAGGCCGTAATACCTGCCGAGTTGGGTCTTCCAACACACAGAGTGCTGAATTTCAATTCTCCAGTCAGCGACTTAATGAGAAGATTGGATTTGGATATGCTCGAGGAGGTTAGAGAAGAGGCAGCCATTAGGAATGCTGCTTACCAACAACGCACAGCTCTGTTCTACAACAAGAGGGTGAAGAAATGCGACTTAAAAGAATGAGATTACGTGCTAAAGAAGGTCATTCATAAGCACAATAAGTTGGAAGAAAACTGACATGGACCTTACCGAGTTACAGAAGTTGTTCGACCAGGAACTTACAGAATAGCAACTCTAGAAGGAGAGGAATTTAAGAATGCATGGAATGTTGAACACCTACGCAAGTATTATCAGTGATGTAAAATGTAAAGTAGTTCCATCAATATGAATAAAACGATGATATTTCTCCATCTTCTCTCCTTTTATTGAAAGTTTTTCGGGGAATACTAGTGTGCAACACTACGCTGCTAAGCAGTAAAAATAACACGATAGTTCAAACCCACGACCAACTCCGATTGGTAAAAGGGCGAGAACAAACTATACTCCTTTGGTTAGGAGGCGTACACTTGTGTGACCAACTCCGGTTGGTAAAAGAACGAGTGGACATGATAGTTCGAAGCCACGACCAACTCCGGTTGGTAAAAGGACGAGAACAAACTATACTCCTTTGGTTAGGAGGCGTACACTTGTGTGACCAACTCCGGTTGGTAAAAGAACTTGTGGACACGATAGTTCGAACTCAGACTAACTCCGGTTGGTAAAAGAGCAAGAACAAACTATACTCCTTTGGTTAGGAGGCGTACACTTGCGTGATCAACTCTGGTTGGTAAAAGAACTAGTGGACATGATAGTTCGAAGCCACGACCAACTCCAGTTGGTAAAAGGATGAGAACACGATACTATTAAAAATGCCAATATGCCAATCTCGATTGGTTAGAAAAAAATATGCTCTCAAATACCAACTTATGTTGGTCGGGACGCAAGATTATTATAGAAAATATAAAAGTTCCTCGAAGAACAAAATATTCCAAACTGAACCAAGTATGGTTGGTCGGGGATAAACACCCATTAACTGTAGTTGGTTAACGAGGAGAATTCATCGACCTTGGTTGGTCGGACACATTTTATGAAAAAGACAAAAATTTACCAAGTATGGTTAGTCGGGGAAAAACTCTCATTAATTATAGTTAGTCGACATACAACCTTGGTTGGTTGGAAAAATTTTAAACATTTTTATATACTCATTACTTTATTATTAAGTGATCGAGCAACATTTCTGATACTTGTAACTTTTTATTACTAAGTTGGTCGAGAAACCACAAATTATTGTTATGCAAGCACAAATATAAAGTGTTTGACGAATACAAGATATTGGCAATATAGAAATGAAAGTCTTTCATTAAAGATCAAAATAAATTACAAATTACATTGATGGATATGTATACTCACTGTTACATCAGAAATTCCTACTCTATTGATTTTTTCCCTTCAGCTTTTGAAATAGGCTCCTCACCAGCAGGAGGATCTTCCAGGCAAAGGGGAGAATTAATGAAGTTAAAATCTCGAAATTCTGGCGTTCATTATTGAAGGAGTGTCCAAAAGCTTCTCGGGACGAGATACCTCGATCTGAGAATGAAGGTTGTAGTCACCGAGATATTTTGCAATTAAACTTCGAGGAATGGCACGAGCCGGGATCCATTCCATATCCAGATTGAACGGTGGCACAGGCAAGTCAAGCACCCCGGGATCATAATAATCCCACAGATAGTGTTCCTGTTCGACCTTCAGCACGCACAAAGCATTCAACCAACCTTATTTATAGCCCTCATTATTGGCATCCTGGATACGAGCATCTAAATGGACTAGTGCTTCATTGTACCCAGCCATCCAAAATTCCCTGGGCTGTTTATGGACTTGGAAAGTTAGTCTCTCCAACTGCTCGTGAAGGTTTTTGGCAAAAATGTCCTTAGTATTTAAAGCAGACTTCGTCGTAGTAAGTTGATCTTCCAAAGTTTGGATTTTCATGGACATTTCAGACAAAGCCCGATCTTTTGCATTCAATTGGAACGCTTGAGTCTCCAATGTTGACTGAGTACGAGCTTCTTCAACAGTACGACGAAGAACTCTTGATCGTCCCCGAGCAGGTGGAGAATTTTGCTCCTCGGCAACATTTTGAGCAACTCTTCCTCGTCCACGAGAACCTCTTCCTCATCCCCGAGTAGCAGTAGAAGTACCCAACCTTCTCAAGGTATCCAACTCTTACCTTAATTTGGCATTCTCAACCTCTAGAAATGAAAATCCCTCGTCAGTCACTGGGATTACAGTTGTTGAAGAAGAAGCCGCAGACTTATATTGTGCTAGTTCTTTCTGCAAATTATTATTCTCTTGCTCCAGTAGCTCGGCAATCTGTCTGCATGCTTCAACTTCACCCCTTAGGGTTCTCTCCCAGACATCGTACCCAGCAAGGATCTTTTTGTGGCCTGTCTCGGCAGAAAGCTGTTGATACCTATTTTCATACCCCTCGTGCAAAAGGGTGGTTGATTCTTTGTATTGAGTCTGAAGATCTTCTAAAGTACAGTGAAGATCCTCGATCATTTCATAGTACGCCACATTGTTGGCTACAGCACGATCAAGAAGATACTTCAAGTACTGATATGCCTCCACTGCCTGCTCTGAAGCACCATGGCCAAGGATGTCGACAACTTCTGATGCACTTAGTTCTGTATGACCAGCCTTATAATATTCATTACATTGCTGCATCAACTCTTTTTCTTTGGCAGAAAGTAATTCCATTCTAGGCATAAACTAAAAAGAAGAGAAGGCAAGAGTTAATAAAAGAAGCAGACAGAACATCAACAACGCAGAGGAACAAAAAATGTTATTTTATTACATCATCAAAAGGAGTACAGCGTTCAGAATACAAAGTACATGTAAAAGAAAAACAGAAAGAGAATACCGAACAACTTCACACCTTTTCCTTGTCTCCCAAGACTTTCTCGGGAGGCTGGAACGAGGAGCTTGGTTGCTCGGTGGGAACAATGAGTTGATTGGCAGAAGTTGAGGCTTGTTCAGGAGGAGCAGGCAAAGACGAAATCTCCTCAGTTTCTGTCTGATTGGGTTGTGGAGCAAGGACTAGATCTCCTACTATCATTGAAGACTCCTCGGACGCAGCTTCGTCTTCTTACTCATCTTCAATTACAGGAGGGGGGCCAGGAAGATGTTGTTGAAATAGTTCAGAGTCCTCACTAACCTTCAGTTCCTGCAGGGCTGCAACCCAACCATCTCGGAAGTATTTCAAACTCCCATACTTCACCTGAGTCATCATTGCTGCTACCCCCCTATCCCATCCTTTGTCCCAACCAGTTCGAAAGGATTTTTTCACATCTACCTTTCTTTTCATTCTCTCCGAGGAAATATTCTCGGATAGAAGATCCTCGGAGGCTTTTAACTTTGCCTCCACCTCCTCCTTCTGGCGATTTACTTCTCGCAGAAGGGTCAGCTCCTCCTCGGCCGATTTCAACTTATTCTCAAGCTCCCCAAAGCTTGTGAGCTTCTCGGCATAGTTTTTATTCTCTCTCTCCAAGTCCTTCACCTTATTTCCTAACTGTACCTTCTCTGCCTCAGACGCAGCCAACTTCTTCTCCCATTCAACCTTATCCTCGTCATACTTCTGACGGGAATCCCTCAGAGATTTGGTAGCTTCTTCCAGTGCTCCCTCCACGGTGGACGAGGAGCAAGAAGCTTTGATTGCTTCATCCTTTTTAAGGATTATATTGAAACAGCTCATCAACTATAATCAGAAAAGGAAAACGAAATCAGAAACAAATATGGGAAATAACAAAGGAAAATATGAAAAACTCAGAGTAGAGATACTTACTGAAGCAAGATAACGAGCAGCCAGAGAAGTAACCATATCCCGAGTAAGGTTGTCTTCATTACCTTGCACCTCGGGAATGGTCAAGGACTTTACCGAGCTCAACGTAGAGCTCGAGGGAACAATGATTGGAACACCATCTCCACCAGCTGGGAGCTGGGGAATGGCTCTAGAAAAACTGATCGAGGAGGATTTCTTCAGTCTCCTCGGTGTCTTTTCAACAATCTCAACTAAAGAAGAACTTTTGGTTGGAGAGATGGTGATTACTTCAACAGGTGCATCCTTCTGCACAGGAGCCACTGGGGGCTTCTCGGCAACCTTCTGAGGAACAACAGAAGGGGCAGCATCCACTTTCTTTGTCCCCTTTGGGACATCGGCCTTGTTTCTCTTCTCATCTCCAGTAGAGGAAGTCTCCTCGAAGATAGAAGGAACTCTTCTTTTGCCCATCTTTTGACTCAGAGGTATGTGAGAGTCTGGTGAAGAATCTTCAGAAGCTGGGAAAGGTTCACTGATGCTGACCACAGGACGAGCAGTAAAGGACGATGTATAGCTCCTGTACTGCAACAAGTATGAAGCAGACCTGATGTGCTCGTCTGCAACCTTCTGATGCAAGCTCCAGATATGTTTCAAATGCTTTATATTAACTTCTGATTCTTTGGGAGTTTTTCTCTTGCTGTCAACTGCAAACAAAAACATATTGAAATGTCAATCATGCATTTATTCAAACATAATGAAATCATAGTTTCAGAAATAAAATAAAATGAAAATAACCTATCCCATTGCCATATGGGGGGCATTTGGGACCTTCATATACTTCATCTCCAGGCAAAGGGGCATGTTGCCAATTTTTTATAATTATCCCATGTTCAAAATAATCCCTGTTAGCATCAGGGAGATTGACTACTAAAGCCCTATTCAAAAATCTAGTTTTTAAATAATAAACATTGTCTAGAATAGCCCATCTATAGCAGTACATAATCTCAGGAATTCCTATACGAGTTCCATGAGTTTGATTTAACCTATGCACCCCATTAACTATTCTCCATGTATTGGGGGCTATTTTTGCAGGAACAACATCGAAGTACTGACAGAAATCTAAGCATAAAGGGTTTGGTGGAAAAGAAAATCCACATTCAGCAATAAAAAGGCTGGGGAACCAATGTCCCTCAGCCAAACGAAAGTAATTTTGAGGTTCAGAAAGATCCTCCAAAATTACCCAAGATGGGATGGAAAAATCAGAACGGAACTTCTCAAGAGATTCAATAATGTAAACCATGATGAATAAAAGAAGAAGGAAGAAGAGCTTACAGGGAAAAAGGAGATCGTTGACAACGAACGAAAACAAGGATGAACGCATAAGAGAAAGAAAGGCTATGGAAAACTCGAAAGTAGAAAATTGGAAAAGGTAGAAGACGGTATGATTACCTAAGAAGTTTAAATACTTTGCCTTGGGAAACGGTGAAAGAAATGATTACAAAAAGGAAACTATTACGCTACCGGTGGCTAAAAGGACAAAAAGTGCACGAAGATCGAAGCGCTCATAAAAATTCAAAAAAGGCGGTGTTGATGTAAAAAACTAGATCGCTCTAATTATTCAATCACAGATAAATAAATAAGACAAAGATTTTTAAAGTGGTTCGGCTAGGAATAAAGCCTACGTCCACTGTTATGTTATTGCTGAGTGTTTGTGGAATTCTTGATTACAAGTTCTTTCAAGAAATTCCGGTCTCCTTGAATGGGATTGATACAAGGTATTTATAGCCTCAAGGCTGTACATGAAAGGTCCACTACATTAAATGATATACATATGAATGGGTAATACATTTAATGCGGCGTGTGCGTCAAGAATCTAATGAATAGTTGAACAGTTGTCCGTCTGATAATTGATGACACGGCCGAGGTGCAGTTCGGACCGCCTTAGTTGCTCGTCGATCAAGAGTTCCTCGGAGTGCTTAGAGTATCTCGGGATGAAGGAGTTCCTCGGATGGAGTTCCTCGGCATGATAGAGCTCCTCGGTGTATTCTCGTTGCTCGGTACCAACCATGGTTGTTCAGTAAATGATCTTCCTCGCTGTTATTGTGCCACGTAGATTGACACGTGTCTTCATACTATTCGTCCACGTCAGCATATTAATTTTGGTATCAACAGGCGGATTCTGCGAATTTGGAAGGAAATTTAAATACAAAGAAAATGCTCCTAAAACCCAGGAAAGTCATTTAATATTGCCATATATCGAGAAAGAATGTTCCATACTCCTCAAAGTTCAAAATAGGAAACATTGGGGGCTTCTGTTGATACCAAAATTAGTATGCTGATGTGGACAAATAAAATGAAGACACGTGTCAATCTACGTGGAACAATAGCAACGAGGAAGACCATTTCCCCGACCAAGTTATGTTCGCTCCGAGGAATTCCAGTTCTCCGAGGAACTCTAGTTCTCCGAGGAACTCTTGAACGACGAGCAACTAAGGCGGTTCGAGCTGCATCTCGACCCCAGCATTAATTGCCTGATAATCAACAGTTCAACTATTCATTGAATGCTTATCCTTGACACACACGTTTGAAGAGCATTAAATGAATTACCCTTTCATGTGTATATCATTGAATGTATCACCCTTTCAGATGAGAGCCTGAAGGCTATAAATACATTGTATCACCCTCATTCAAAGGGAGGGGAATTTCTTGATAGAACATGTAATTGAGAATTCCCAAACACTCAGCAATAACATAACAGTGGACGTAGGCCATTCTTCTAAGGCTGAACCACTTTAAAAATTCTTTGTCTTATTTATTTATTTATCTGTGATTGAATAATTAGAGCGATCTAATTTTTTACATCAACAGTAACCATCAGTCCAAATGAAAATGAACGGGAAATAAACTGAACATAATCTCTAAAAGCTGTCGAAGGAATGGGCGACACATGCCCCAAAGAGAATGTCTATAAAGAATGGAAATGAAATGATTGAGTCGTCTAAAACAAAGACCTACAGCTTCCACAACAGCTGCAGCACGCCAAGCAATCCGAGTCTCTAAGCCTGGTGTCCCTGTGGCTAAGCACTTGATATAATACATACATATAGAAAGAGAGAGAAGAGATGCAAGAAACGCGTCAGAGACCGATGTGTAAAAATATTTGTTTAAGCAAGTATTTAAAAATTAGAGTAAAGCGAGTATCACGTCCATGTTAGTTCGAACTCTCACATGATATTCTCACCTATCTTCTATTGTGCACGCCTAACGTGTATTTAATTTTCTCCTTAGATATACACCCAATATAACTAGTCCGAATCCATCCTAATAGTATTTATTCTCACCATTAGTAAACTCGTATCGCCCATACAATATGTTATAAAAATTAGCTTATGTCGAATAGCTAATTCGTATATTTTCCTATTTTCGTAATAAATCGATTATACTCTTAAGATTTTCTTTATAAATTTACATGCCCATCTCTACAAGCTATACACAGTAGGTTGATTCACAAACTCACATACATATATACATATAGTCACATATGCCCTATATATATATATATTAAAATACTTCACCCCCAGGGCTATGATCCATTAGCGCACCTAACCATAATGTTGTACCCCCGGGTTATCACCCATTAGTACACTTATTTAAATAATCTTGTACCCCCGGGTTATCATCCATTAGTACACTTATAATTCATTCTTGTACCCCGGGGTTATCACCCATTAGTACACTTAATAATAAGATTATTACACCCCCGGATTATCACCCATTAGTACCTTTAATAATAATATTACATAATAGGCATACACACATCCAATTATAATTTATAGGTATTTCTCTCACCTACATATATACTTCTCTTATGTATTTTGATTTCAACATTTCGTAGTACAATTATTGAGATTATTATCCCTCTCGTAATCTCTAAGGTACATTATCTCCGTGCCGAAATAATTAAAGTACTTAGTCGCACATACTTTTCTCGAAATTCTGCCTTACTTAAGTTCATTATTTGGTAATTTATCTCTCTTCCATGAACCAATAAACTCAAAATTGGATTCTAAGAAATTCCCAGAATTTCACTCTATCGCTCGAACCAGATGACATGTCGTTTGAACGACTGCCATGTGTCGCTCGAACGACTTCGCGCGAGATGTAATCTCGCTCGAACGACTTCGAGTGACTTCGCGCGAAATTTCGCTGTTCGTCTTCTACCCAAATTTTCATTGTTTTTCCACCATTTTTAAACCTAAAACCTCTAATTCAACATACCAAACTCCAAACAAACAGTTCTAATTCGAATCCCATTAATAATATATGAATTCTAACATCCTAAAATCATCAAATTATTACGAATCATCCATAAAACATGAAATCCCCAATTTAATTTATCAAAACCCTAGTTCTTCCAATTCATATTCAAGAACCCATAATTTCCAGATTTTTTCTACACATAAGTTCCTCAAAACGTAATTTCTAGTCTACATACATGAAGGGTTTCAATATAACAAATCTCATAATCAATTTACATATCCAAATTTCTCAATTTCATCATTTTTATGAACCAAAACATGTTTCTAACAGTCATATACTAACATGAGTATGATAAATACCAAAATACAACAAGTTATAAACACTTGCCTTGAATTAGTCGTCTAATTTCTTGACGTTGTTGGTATGGGTGTGTTCCCCTTTTCCCGATCTACATGGTGGTGGTGGTGGTTGTGCAAGGTGGTGTCGATTTGACCCTCTTCTTTTGGAAATAGCTATACCTCACACTTCCTATGGCCGTTCTAACTTCCTGTAGATTTTTAACCCTAATGGAATTTCTTTGTTTGATAATTTAACTCTTAATTTTCGTCCATTAATTAAGCCTAAGAATCCAATCTACCATAATGCCCTCTCGGGGTGCCGGTTAGGCCTAAAATTATCCCGGGACCCAAACTAAACACCCGAGTACACTATTTCGACTATCTCGACCCTTCTGGACTCAACGGTACACTCGAAATGACCATACGAGTTACTAAAAATAATTGATATATTTATTCCACTAGATTAGTTCCGGCACGACTCACACGTGCGTTTGACTTAATTCACTAAACTGTCGTATTATTCTCTCTCGATAATTTATCAAAGTGTATAGTTCCATAATACATATCGCACAGTAATATTAAATCAATAAGTATTAACCCTTGGCATGGTAGTTAATATTTATTTTTATTAGATCCGAATTAATTAATAATTTAATTCTCACATATAAATTCAATTAATCCCTCTGTAATAATTAATCCCATAATTATTTAAATCATAAAAAATATGGGGTATTACATACTTCCCCCCTAATAAAGGAATTTCATCCCGAAATTCAGAAAAATAAGGCATACCTGGTATGAATAAATATGGATATTTCTCACGCATATCCGTCTCACGCTCCCAAGTAGACTCTTCCACATTGTGATGCTGCCACTGCACCCGAATGACTGGAACTACCTTTGACCTCAGCCTCCTCTCACTATAATCTAGGATAGCCACCGGTCTCTCCTCATATGAACTATCTGGCTGTAACTCAATTTCCTCAATCGCAATATGAGTGTGTGCCAACTCATTCCGAAGGTATCGCCTCAGTGACGAAATGTGGAACACATCATGGATACGATGCAAGTGTTCCGATAACCCAAGTCTGTAAGACACTAGTCCCACCCTCTCTATAATAGGGAATGGTCCTACATATCTCGGAGCCAACTTCCCTTTCTTCCCGAATATCATTACTCCCTTCATCGGAGATACTTTCAACAAAACCTGGTCCCCCACTGTGAACTCTCGGAAGAACCTTTTTGCATTGGTATAGCTTTTTTATCTGTCCTGGGCTACTCGTATGCGATCCTGAATCATCTCGATCCTGCTTGATGTATCCTGAATTACCTCGGGCCCGAGTAGCATGTTCTCTCCCACGTCTAGCCAACAAGCTGGGGAACGACAAGGACGACCATCTAATGCCTCGAACGGGGCCATGCCAATAGTAAACTGATAGGAGTTGTTATAATAAAACTCCACCAGTGGAAGATACTACTCCCAACCTCCCCCAAAATCAAGGGTACACATGTGTAACATGTCCTCGAGCATCTAATTAGTGCATTCAGTCTGCCCATCGGTCTGCGGGTGATACGCTGTACTCAGTCGCAACTCGATACCCATAGCCTCCTAGAAGCTCTCCCAAAAATGAGATACAAATGTCTTGTCTCTATCCGACACGATATTAAGAGGCACACCATGTAATCTCACTATCTCTGCAATAAATAGTTGAGCATACTGTCCCGCTGTGTAGTCTGTCCCGATGGGCAAAAAGTGGGCTACTTTCGTCAATCGATCCATAATAACCCATATAGAATCATACCCCCTCTGCGAAGTGGGCAACCCGATGATAAAATCCATGGAAATGCCTTCCCATTTCCACGTAGGAATATATAACGACTGAAGTAAACCTGGTGGTCTTTGATGGTCCACTTTCACTAACTGGCAAGTGGTACACTTGGATACGAACTCTGTGATATCCTTTTTCATCCCGCTCCACCAATACTGCCGCCTCATATCCTGGTTCATTTTGTCCCCACCGGGATATACCTTAAATAGGGACCCATTCTACTCCATCATCACTTCATGTCGAAGGTCCTCCCCCTGGAACAACGAGTCTCCCATTGAAGTGAAAACCACCCTCGGAACTTACTGAATAAGACTCGGCTCCCCCGACTAAAATCTGCCTAATCCGATCTTGATAGAACGAATCCGCTGCCTGTACCTATGCCTGTACTACTTGCGTAACAATCTGAGGCGTAACCTTCATCGCAGACATAAATGATCGGGCCACGGCATCCTGATGTCCTAATTCCTTCCATTTTGCTTTCCACACCTCGCTCGTGTCATCTACCGGCCTACGGCTCAATGCATCAGCAAATACATTAGCCTTCCCCGGGTGATAGTGTATTTCGAACTGATAATCTTTTACAAACTCAAGCCACCTGCGTTGACGCATATTCAACTCTTTCTGCATGAACAAGTACTGCAGTGACTTGTGGTCTGTAAATAAGCGAAACTATTCCCCCAATAAGTAATGCCTCCAAATTCGAAGCGCAAACACGACTGCTGCCAGCTCTAAGTCATGGGTGGGGTAATTCTTCTCGTGAGGCTTAAGCTTCCGAGAAGCAAAAGCTATGGCCTTCTCCTCTTGCTTGAGTAATCCCCCAAGCCCCTGTAAGGATGCGTCAGTATAAACCAGATATTCCACTCCCGTCCTGGGAAGTGCTAGTACGGGTGCTGAAGTCAACTTGTCCTTTAGCTCATCAAATGCCAACTGACATACATCATCCTAAACAAATAACATCCCCTTACGAGTCAGATTTGTCATCGGACCCGCAATCTTCTAGAATCCCTAAATAAACCTTCTGTAGTATCCGACTAATCCCATCAAACTTTGCACCTCCGTAAGCATCGTGGACTGTCCCCATTACCTCACCGCTGACACCTTACTAGGGTCCATAGATATCCCTTTCTCTGATACAATGTGTCTCAAAAACTGTACCTCTCGCTGCCAAAATTCACACTTTTCATACTTGGCATACAACTCATGCTCTCGTAAAGTCTGCAAAATCATACATAAGTGCTCGGCATGTTCTTCCTCAGTGCAGGAATAAATTAGGATGTCATCTATGAAGACAATGACAAACTGATCTAGGAACTCTCTGAATACTCTGTTCATCAAGTCCATAAATACTGTTGGGGCGTTGGTTAGACCAAATGGCATAAACCTAAATTCATACGACCCATACCTCGTCAGAAAAGAAGTCTTAGCCATGTCCTGCTCCCTGATGCGTAGATGATGGTACCCGGATCTCAAGTCTATCTTCAAGAAGTGGGTCTCTCCTCTCAGCTGATCAAACAAGTCATTGATGTGAGGCAACGGATACTTATTTCGTATCGTGACTTTGTTAAGCTCCTAATAATCAATACAAAGTCGTAGGGACCTATCCTTCTTCTTCTTCATAAAAAGAACTGGGGAACCCCAAGGTGAGTTACTCCTGCGGATGAAGCCTTGTCCCAACAACTGTTCTATATGATCCCTTAACTCCCTCATCTATGCTGGAGCCATACGGTAAGGCGCACGTGCTATCGGACGAGTGCCTGGTCCTAAGTCTATCAGAAACTCGATCTCCCTACTCGGAGGCAACCCCGGTGTATCCTAAAATAAATCAGCAAACTCACAAATGACTGGAATTGAATCGAGTGGAACTACTATTGCAAAGGTCTCATCCTCTGTATAAAACAAGTGGGTGGATGACCCTCCCTCAAAATGAGGCATCACCACTAAGAACATCTCCTTTCCCGGAATGGTGAACACAATACTCCTACTGAAGCATTAAATCATGGCCCGATACTCGAGTAGCCAATCCATGCCAATTATGGCATCGTACTCAGACATATCTAACACTAGCATATCAGCCAGTAAAATCAAACTGCCAATATCTATGCCTACTCCCCGACATATGAAGAAAATCATCGACCCATTACCTAGCGGTGAGTCTACACAAGTCACTGTACTCTCTACCGTGACTAACAACCTAGTGGCCCATGCAAATCTAGTGGCTATAAAGGAGTGTGATGCCCCCACGTAAAATAAGATATTATCCAAAGTACCATGGATAGAAAACTTACCCTCCACTGCGGGTGGTGCCTGCGGAACTACGGCCTGGTGGACGTTATAGGCACGTCCATACTGCAACTGCCCCTGCTGCATCGGAACTATGGACAAAGATGGAACTGGAGCTGGCACTGGTAGGGTGGCCAGAAAAATAGGTCTCTGGGGCTCCTGGTGAGCACCCTGCTGCCGAGGAACTCTGTCCTTATCGGGGCACTCCTGTTTCTTATGGCCAGCTTTCCATAAGTATAAAATATCTCGATGAAGTTTCCTCCTCTCTGTCCCTGGTAGCCTTGTCCCGGTTGGTCATTACAACCTCTACCTTGGCCTTGCTTTCCTCCCTGTTGTTGGCCTTGCTGCTAATTCTGTGGCTGGCCCTGTGGCTAGCCCTGGTGGCCCTGTCTCCAATCCTCATGACCATGCCTGAAACCTCCAGAACGAAACCTCTTAGCAGACTCCCCCTGCTGGGAACCCTGCCTCTAACTCTGTTCAACGGATACCCCACTAGCACTACCTCCCCCTATCTTTCCCAACTGGCTGGGCTCTCCCCCTCACTTTCTTCCCTTAGCATGGAAGCGGTTGTCCTGACAATGCAATAAGGCTGCATTTAGAACGTCGGTATATGAGTGTAGGGAAAGGTTACTCAATAGATGTTGTCGTATCCTCCAAGTCAAGCCATCCATGAACATCTGAATGCGCTTCTCCTCAGTAGGAACCTCCTTCGGTACCATGCTTGTCAATTGTGTGAATTCCTCCTCGTATTCTGCAACAGTCCTCCCTTCCTGGGTGAGGTCTAAAAGTTTCTGCCTCATCTCAGTCTTGACGACGGAAGGAAAGTATTTGCGATCGAACCGCACCCAGAAATCACTGATAGTCATCAAATCTCGCTCCTCGGTAGTAGTAGTAGTGGACTCCCACCACTGTAAGGCTTCCCTTCTCAGCTTGAAGGTAGCCAAAACTTACCTATGAACCTCCGTGCACTCATACATATGAAGGTGTCACTGTATGTCCTTCTTCCACTGACTAGCGTTAACCACATCTGAACTGCCCATGAACTCTAGGGGACAAGCCCTCTGAAAGGACTCTCTAACTCTTCCCCATGCAGTGGGAAACGGATGCACTGGAACTGGTGCCACTGCCTGAACCTAGGGTGGGGCCTGCTGCACCACCGCTAAGGATACATTCACCGCTTGTGCAACTATCGTGGCAACCTCTGTTGCGTTCATTGTCCCCTGAGCCTGTACTGCTGGCTTCTTTGGCTAGGCCTGTCGGTTTCTTGGTGCACGTCGAGGAGGCATCTGAGACGAGAAAGAATATTATTAGTCCACAGTTATTACTAAATCTTGAATAGTTGAAGACGTAATCGTAAAAATATAAGATCACTACAGTCCTAAAAATAGGGCTCTATATCAAAGGACGTAAAGCTGAAAACATAGTAAGCCGAACAGATCCTAAAGGACTCTAGAACCTAATGCTCTGATACCACCAGTGACACCCCGCCCAATTAAATATTGGGTGATCAGTCCTTTATAAAATTTAAAACAAAATGTTATGTTGGTTCATTCTTAGCATCACTGTCGAAAACATAATAACTCATTTAATCACCTAATATAATTAAGTTAAGTGTCAAAACATTTTTTTACCATTTTAATTAAAACCATTTAATTACCAAACCAAGAAATTTAATATAAACCATCCACGCATAATTAATTAATATAAATACTGAATCAGAATCACATGCTGAAATAGATTTGACTGGATAAAACATTCCAGTTCAAAACTCTAAACCAAAATAATAGTAACCATCAGTCCAACTGAAAATGAACGGGGAATAAACTGAACATAATCTCTGAAAGCTGTCCAAGGAATGGGCGAAACATGACCCAAAGAGAATGTCTATAAATAATGGAAATGAAATGATTGAGGCGTCTAGAACAAAGACCTACAGTTTCCATAACAGCTGCAGCACGCCAAGCAATCCGAGTCTCTAAGTCTGGTGTCCCTGTGGCTGAGCACCTGATATAATACATACATATAGCAAGAGAGAGAAGAGATGCAAGAAACGGGTCAAAGCCCGATATGTAAAAATATTTGTTTAAGCAAGTATTTAAAAATTACAGTAAAGCGAGTATCACATGCATGTTAGTTCGAACTCTCACATGAGATTCTCACCTCTCTTCTATTGTGCACGCCTAACATGTATTTAATTTTCTCCTTAGCTATACACCCAATATAACTAGTTTGAATTCATCCTAATAGTATTTATTCTCACCATTAGTAAATCCGTATCGCCCATACAATACGTTATCAAATTAGCCTATGTCGAATAGCTAATTAGTATATTTTCCTGTTTTCATAACAAATCGATTATACTCTTAAGATTTTCTTTATAAATTTACATGCCCATCTCTACAAGCTATACACAGTAGGTTGATTCACAAACTCACGTACATATAGTCACATCTGCCCTATATGTATGTATATATATATATATATATATATATATATATATATATATATTATAATACTACACCCCCGGGCTATGACCCATTAGCGCACCTAACCATAATGTTGTACCCCCGAGTTATCACCCATTAGTACACTTATTTAAATAATCTTGTACCCCCGGGTTATCACCCATTAGGACACTTATAATTCATTCTTGTACCCCCGGGTTATCACCCATTAGTACACTTAATTATAAGATTCTTTCAGCCCCGGGTTATCACGCATTAGTGCCTTTAATAATAATGTTACATAATAAGCATACACACGTCCTATTATAATTTATAGGTATTTCTCTCACCTACATATATACTTCTCTTACGTATTTTGATTTCAACATTTCGTAGTACAATTATTGAGATTATTATCCCTCTCATAATCTCTAAGGTACATTCTCTCCGTGTCGAAATAATTAAAGTACTTAGTCGCTCATACTTTTCCCGAAATTCTGCCTTACTTAAGTTTATTATTTGGTAATTTATCTCTCTTCCATGAACCAATAAACTCAAAACTGGATTCTAAGAAATTCCCATAATTTTGATGGCATGTCATTTGAATGACTGCCACGTGTTGCTCGAACGACTTCGCGCGAGATGCAATCTCGCTCGAACGACTTCGAGCGAGATTGTGCAGTTCGTCTTCTACCCAGATTTTCAACTTTTTCCACCATTTTTAAACCTAAAACCTCTAATTCAACATCCCAAACTCCAAACAAATAGTTATAATTCAAATCCCAACAATAATATATGAATTCTAACATCCTAGAATCATCAAATTATTACGAATCACCCATAAAACATGAAATGACCAATTTAATTTATCAAAACCCTAGTTCTTCCAATTCATATTCAAGAACCCATAATTTCCAGATTTGTTCTACACATAAGTTCTTCAAAACGTAATTTCTAGTCTACATACATGAAGGGTTTCAATATAACAAATCTCATAATCAATTTACATATCCAAATTTCTCAATTTCATCATTTTTATGAACCAAAACATGTTTCTAACAGTCCTATACTAACATGAGTATGATAAATACCAAAATATAGCAAGTTATAAATACTTGCCTTGAATTATTCGTCTGATCTCTTGACATTGTTGGTATGGGTGTGTTCCCCTTTTCTCGATCTACACGGTGGTGGTGGTGGTTGTGCAAGGTGGTGTCGATTTGGCCCTCTTCTTTTGGAAATAGCTCGACCTCACACTTCCTATGGCCGTTTTTACTTCCTGTAGCTTTTTAACCCTAATGGACTTTCTTTGGCTGATAATTTAACTCTTAATTTTCGTCCATTAATTAAGCCTAAAAATCCAATTTACCATAATGCGCTCTCGGGGTGCCGATTAGGCCTAAAATTGCTCCGGGACCCAAACTAAACCCCCGGGTATACTATTTCGACTATCTCGACCCTTTCGGACTCAACGGTAAACTTGAAATGAGCATACGAGTTACTAAAAATAATTGATATATTTATTCCACTAGATTAGTCCCGACACGACTCACACGCGCATCTGACTTAATTCACTAAACTGTCGTATTATTATCTCTCGACAATTTATCAAAGTGTATAGTTCCATATTTCATATCGCACAGTAATATTAAATCAATAAGTATTAACCCTTGGCACGCTAGTTAATATTTATTTTTATTAGATCCGGATTAATTAATAATTTAATTCTCACATTTAAATTCAATTAATCCCTCTGTAATAATTAATCCCTTAATTATTTAAATCATAAAAAATATGGGGTATTAGAGAAAAATACACGTTTATCCCTTATCACCGAGATTCTTCCTTTTCTCGTCTAGAACATGAGCAAACATTATGCATTCGAACACTCTAGAGTGGTCGATGGTTGGTATACATCTAGTTAATGCTTCTTCAAGTGTAACATTTTGGATAACTAACATTGGACTCCTATTCAATATATAAATACTCTAATTTATAGCTTCGGGCCAGAAACTCTTTGGGACACTTCTCCTTGCTAACATACTTTGCACCATGTTATGATTTTGCAATTTTTCCTCTCAAAGACGCTATTCTATTGTGGTGTATAGGCTGCTATAAGTTACCTTTTAATTCCATGTTCCTCACAGAAATTTACAAATTATAGTGAGTTGTATTGTCCACCAAGATCTATTCTAAGATCTTTAATATCTCTCCCAACTTCGTTCTTAACAAACACCTTAAATCTTTTAAATGCTGAAAAATCTTCAGACTTTGCCTGTAAAAAATAAAACCATATTTTTCGACTATAATCGTTAATAAACTTAATAAAGTACCTCTTATTACCCTTTGATGTCGGACTTATAGGCTCATAAATATCTGAGTGGACTAGCTCCAGCGTCTATGTAGCTCTCCATACCTTCCTTTTTGGGAAATGATCACAATGTTGCTTCTCGACCACACATCCTTCACAAACTTGGAAAAGAGGATCAATTTTAGAAGGCCTATCTATAATGCCCCGTACTTTTGCATCATTTAAATTGGCAGAATTATAATAATTAATTGTTTGGATTTGTACATGAGTATATGATTAAATTACATTACATATGTTGCATTGGTAGAATGAATTATTGCATGTTACGTGAATTATTTGTATTGCATGATTAGAATAATAAAATTGTGTGATTTAATGTGAATCTATTTGAGTAGGTTCCAAAGTGATTTAGAAGCTCGTTTAAGTGTTTTAAACATGTTAAGTTGGGACCGAGTGATAAATATACTCTTAGGGGAGGTTTTGGATCATTTTAGGTAACATTTGGGTTTATTTTTGGTCCAAAAATAGGCCTTATGGGAGATACGGGATTAGAGATTTAAATTACAATATTAGCTAACCCAACTAAGTTTTACATTCATTCCTAATCCAACCTATCAATCACAAAACCTCTAGAGAAACCATCAAATTTGGAGAGGTGCAGAGATGAAGGATTTTTAAAGGGGAGTTTTCATCCATCTTCTAAGGCAAGAATTATCTTGCAAAATCTTTACGAATAAGTTTTTTAATTTATAAGCATGGCTCTCGCACAATTTAGAGTTCACAAATATGTTGGGGGATTGAATTATATATGGATTTAGGTTTGGGACTAATTAGGTATTAAAAGTCAAGAACTTTAATGAAACACCCGAAATTGGTATCGTAAAATTTAAAGGAAATACTATTAGCATGTGATAGGATATAATTTATGTTATGAGTTAATCCTTGATTTGATTTGGAATATTTTGAGATTTTGAATGAGAATTTTGAACCTTCATTATTTTAGACAAGTTATGGGTGAAATGATTAAATCCCTTGAATTATTGGAATAATCATGTTGAAATTCAGGAGAAATTAGTAAAATTTATTCTTTCAATTTTTATGGATTCATAAATGTTATAATTGAGTTCTATAAGGCTTTAAACTCGTTAATGGAAATTTGGGAAAACACGTTTTAGAATAAGGTAAATTTGGGCTTATAATCTAGCCTAAATCGATTCATCCTTAGAAGAGGATAGATTCGGTCAGAGCAAATCGATTCGGCTCCTTGATCATAATCGATTTGTCTCCTGGACTTGGGTTGGGTCAGACCTTGGGAAATGTTTGTGGAATTTTATGAGTTCATCTAAGTATGTGGGAGGTTAACTAAGTCAGGGATGAATAGTTTAATTGATAAGTGGTATTGTTAACCATTATAAGACAATTTTACAAATTAATTAGGCAGTTAGTAATGGAGAATAAGAAACGGTATTCCGAAGTTATGTGGTTAGGTCAAGTTGGATTGAGGCACTAGAGGTGCGATAGCTTATGGGGTAGCTACATATACACAATGTTATATATATATTCTTTGGTTTTGTGTACATGCTTGTGCCCGTGGTGGGCCTATCGGTTAGGGTTGCGTTCGACATCGGATCGCATACGATGCTGACTGAGATATGCTAGGCATAATGGATGTCATTATATTTGATAATGCATTCAAGGGCCTCCCCTTCATGACAAGAGAAGGTATTTGGACCGGATCCATTAGTCGGGTTGGGTATGGACCCGTTTGTGGTGTTACTGGGTATTAATTTCTCCACCATTATGTGTGTTTTTATTAAGCCATTAGGTAGTGAGTTCCAACGAACTTACCAATAGAAGCACGATTTAGACATCAGTGGTAGATGCCTTCGTGTACCGTATATGTATATAATGGTATATATATGTATAAATTGATTAAGAAACTAACTAATGTAGTCTAAGGAGATAGACAACTATTAATAGACCTAACGCTACATAAAAATACATTATGTGATGTGACTGTATTTCTGTGGGGGTGGTATATAGTGGGTCACTCATAGAGATCCTCTTTCTCATACCCCTAAACACAGGTAGTATTTCGATAGTTTTCGAGTTGAATTTGATGTTATCGACATTATGTGTGGGAAGAACAATACACGATGGTGAACTAGAACTATTGGGGTATAGGTAGTCCTTAAGGACTCATTGTGCTACTTCATCTCTCATTTAAGGAAAAATCGAGAATATTTCGATAAAGGTGATTGGAAAGTCGATGCATTCCTCACTCTCTATTCTACTGGTATTTTCTCGAAACCAATTACGCATACATGACGTGCCTCACTCGAAATATGTTTTTTTAATCCTTTTTAGAAGGAAAAAATAAATAATTTGACTTAAAACCACATATTCCCTAATCTAACTCCAAACAATTTTATTTATCTAATTCAGGTGAGGGAAATTTTAAATTTTAAATATATTTTTCTCGAGATTAATGGAAGACAACATGGATCTATGAATTAGTCTCCCTTTCTAGAAATCTCCTACTCTTTGACAATAGAGAATATAAAATATGGTCAACTAAGGTTATCGCCTAAAATCCTTATTTTACCTCCTAGTAGGTGGTTGGTATGAAGCATTAAAAACTACCAATCCTAGATAAAATAAAAATGAAACCGATTTGACAATTCCTTGTTTGAGTAGCTTTGTTGAATTGTATCCTTTTAAGAGTTTTTTATGAGCTATGTGAACATTCTAGGGCCAATGTATAATTAATTTTGAATTAAAAGTGATGGCTCAGTGATGAAATGAGAAATCATCCACTAGTCGCTCTCGTATCAACAAGTCAAGTGTAAAATATGTAATGAATAACCAAAGCAAGTAAATATATAAAAAAATCAAGATATCCTCTAAAATAGGCCTACATCCAATGTGTTTCTCCGTTCTCATTATATGTGTTGTATTGTATAGTACAATCATGCCTAAAGAGGTGTACAGGTATGAGAATAAATGAGAGTACATGATGATTGATGATTTCGGTGTGCCGGATAGGGGGTTACGGTATGGGTGAACAACCCCCAAGTTGTATACTGAGGTTGTGTAGAGAGAATCGGTACTGTAGAACCTACCCCGGGTGTGTGTGGAATGGATCCAGTATCTTCTATTTCGAGGTGTGGTCCTCTATTTATGGGAGATAGGCCCACGTTCAATGAGCACATGACGTACATAAAGTCGGGAGTTGTAATGGAGAGGGATGCATCCTGTAAGGCAAACAACGTGAGTGCCGCATCTTGCAAGACTAGAGAAAAAGGTACCGCACCCTATATTGGGTGATTCCGTGGTGTGTTGTGTGGGGGGGGGTCGCGCCCTGAGATGATCAGGGCCACACCCAGAGTTCAGTAGGGGCCGCGCCCTATGTTAATAGGGGCCGTGGCATGTAAGCATATGCAGTGTAGTATACCTTTCACTGTATGGTGATCTATTTGTACTATCAATAGCCCCCAAGTCGTATTTCTAAGAGAATTCAATTGGGGTTGCGGCTTAGTTCAGTTTTCTTATGTGTCGCGATAGTTCTAAGGCGACGATTCATCTTCCACGCTCTTTTATATAAATTGTTCAGGCTGTGGACTTCATTACGTTTCCAAAACTTTGAGAGCAAATCGAGAGTGAATTTCTGTGCGTCCGTGTCCGTGCATTTTTCAACGATTTTTTAAGGCCGTGTGCGGTGGTTCAAGGCGATTCAAAGCTGATCATTGTCAGTTTCTCTGTTTCCAGGTAATTTTTCAACCAACATCCTTTTAAATAGCTTTTGCAGTTTGTAATTCTTCTTTAAATACACGAACACATGAATTCTTCCCTTCTGATCTTCAACACTTGCATTTTTATGGATTGCTTGATAGGAATCTAGGGTTTTATTTGAACAATCTTCAAATTTCCAAGAATTAAACATAAACAAATGATAAATAATTATAATTGTTGCTAGAATTCCCTGAATCGACCTTCATAATACAAAATCGAACATATGTGATCATATAAACTGCGTTTCTGTAGAATCATATTAAAATCAAAGTGCTCTTTGATGTTCTTGATGTTATTTAAGCACACACTTCACATCTGGGTCTTCGATCCTCAATTGAGCTAAACATTTAGACAATACTGTTTCAGTGAGAGTCCGCGACATGGTAGAATATATCTTTAGTAATTTTGGTGATGGCTGCGGCCTGTAGACTCTATAATCCCCCGGGTTTCAATTCATCCTCCATGGCAGTTAAACCCCTAGATTCAAGACTACTTTAATTTGTAAAGGTTGCAGCATTTGCTCCTTATTCGTGTGTGTAGCCGCGACAATGTAAGCTCCCTTGTTGATTTAAGAGATGGCTGTGGCCTGTAGGGTCGGAGGGTAGTCCCTTAGGTTTAATGAATAGGGTCAGTAGTGTTTTAGCCCATTAGTAACTATAATAGGGAAATAACCCACATCAAACCAATATGCCGCGGCGCTAATTATCTTTTAGGGCTTGAACCCCACACTTCACATTTGGCCAATCTTGTTGGTCACTTCTATTCACTATTCGTATAACTAATCTTACCGCGGCTTCTTAAAGTCTTTTTCGAACCATATTAGCTGCAGCGCCTAACTGCGGACTCTGCTTTTTAGGTACTGCTGCAGCCATATGAGCTTTGACCCAAATGAATTTCTGAGAGGTTTTTGGGAAAAACACTTCGGAGCTTCTCCCCTTGAACTTCCTTTTATGCCTCCTCTGAGATCAATAGGGCCTTTCTAACTGAGGGATTACCCCAACTGCATGATACTAGACTCAGACTCCATGGACTCTACCTGTAAGAAGGATTTTGAGTCCATGCCAATGGAAGAAGAAGCCAATTCAAGTAATCATCCATTGGGTGTAGGAGATGATGCCGCGAAAGTTAAGGATAACCCAGCTGGTCCATCTGGGAGGGTTGAGAGATCCCTAGCTGCGCTTGATATCTGCAGCATCATGACCCAAGACGGGGTTGACCAGGTGGCTGAGGCCTTTGAATTTCCAAAAAATTTGATGTGCTTAGCACCTGTCGCGAACCAAAGGCCTTACACAGCTCTGGCTGATGATGGAGTTTGCTTCCCACTTCATGCATTTATTTACGGGATACGGTTGCCTATTCCTGTTCCCATACAATGCATTTTTCAGACCATAAAACTGGTACCAAGACAGTTAGATCCGAATGGTTGGAGGGCCATACTTATCGCAGTCGTTCTTTGGGAGAACCAATTCAAAAAGGACATTACTCCCGCAGAGTTTTTTCGTTTCTTTGAGGAAGGATGGGAGATCCACCCCGAAGAGAACGAGAAGTAAAAGTCGTATCGAATGCCGCAGTAATGGGGGTCTCCTTCTAAGCTAGGTAATTTGATAATAGTCACGTCCCTTCTTTCTTTCTAATTGTTGATTCTCTGGACTTACCCTTGAAATGTTTTCTGCAATTCTTGACAACTTGTAACTGAGAAAGTAGTAAGAGAATAGAGTTGTTGAGGCCACGACCATTCCTACTAAAGAGAAGACATTCAACGTCCTTGTAACATCTGTAACTGTATTCGAGGTAGGTTTCTTCCCTAGTAAGTCCATTCCAAGAATGTCCGCGAAAGGTAATAACCAGATTCATAATTTTAGTCTGTGGCAACTTATGTTTTCATCAATTCCATTTCAAATACTTATTGTTGCTTTCTCTTTTAGGTGAGGAAGTTGATAGGGAGCTGTTGGCCGCCCAGCTAGTGAAAATGGATGAGGATGCCACCGTTCTTAATAATACTGCACAGAGAAGGAAGAGGAAGAGGTCTAAGAATAAGGCTCCTACCATGGCACCTTCCAGCGATCATAATCCTCCTACCGCGACCCCAAATCTGGCCGTGGAAAAAATAAACCTTGATGCGCCTGAAACCCAAACTGAGTTCGATGATGATATCGGAGCTAACCTGGCCGCTGTGGGTTTGATGTCCACGTCTAATTCTCCCATCCATTCGACTTCTCCTCCACCGCCGCCTGTAGTTGTAGTTAACGTAAACTTGGCACCTCTTCAGTACTACGGAAGAGCTGGTCCTGACGGTCATCCACGACCTCATTTAAGATAACCTGACCCTGAGTCGTCATGGGACACTACCGCGAAGGTCGCGCGAAGAATGAAGAGGGCCCTCAACGCCGTGGACCTTGACAGGTTGGTGGAGAAAGACCATGACGATCTGGAGGATTTCGACCTCCATAGTCTTCTGAGGGTAAGTGCTAGTGCTTTCTCCCTTTTGATTTTGTATTCCATATTTTGTACTAACTTTTTAATTTCAGACAGCGGATGTCATGGTGTCCCAGAAGAGGAAGTATGAGGCCCTATCTAAGCTGAAAGAGGTCGCGAAGAGGGTGCACGCCGCTGACTTAGAGGCTGCACGAAATTTAACATTTGAGGTTGGGAAGAAGTCTACTTTCGTGGCTCTTTAGGCAGCCCAAATGGACTTGGCTTCTGTAAATAATGTAAGGGTGGAAGTGGAGGAAAACTTCAAGTAGGCCACAAAATCCCTAAAATCCTCCCTACCTCAGACTACGTCAGCTGCATAAGATGCGAAACTTCTAATAACAGGCGCAGACTTCTTAAAAAGAAGTACAAGGAGCTGGAGGCCAAGTCTGCCAAAAATGACCTAGACCATGCCGCGGTAATAAAGAAAATGGATGCAGATAATGGCGACGCTCTTCAGCTGGCCATTGACCATACCGTGGAGTCATTCAAGGGATTTAAGGACTTCTTCCTCATCAATAATATGGCCTACCTCTGCGGCTACTAGGAGCTATGACAGAGAATAATAAAAAACTTCCCTGAGACCAAGGAGAAGGTTCTTTCCTGGAGACTGAGTGATGCTGAGCATCAAGAATGCATCGCTGAGCTCAAGGCCACAACCGAGGAGAAAGCTAGGCTTAGAGCAGAAGCTGAGGCAGTGACAGCTAACGAGGAAACTGAGACTGTCACGGAAGGCGAGGAGGGACATGATCGTGATGATGCAGCTTCATGATTTTGTAACCTTGTAATTTTTGGAACTATCAATATGGGGTTGCGTCCCTTTATGAATTTTGTACTCCTTAACCAAGGCTACGGCCTTTTTGTCTATAACCTTTAACTCTAAAATTTGCCAAGATTTTTTAATTTGACATTCACTGTCAAGGCTTCAGCCACGTTTACATGCTATATACTTGCATAAATGTTTCAATACATGTGTGCGTTTTTGTTCTGCTGACTGAATGTACAACTTGATCTTTGAGATTTGCTTACTTTATTGAATGAGCTTTCAGTGGCATCAATACATAAATGTTTTTCTCTCATAAATATAGTTGCACCATGTTGTGTCTTTGCCTTAATATTGCGTGTGGACATGTGGCTGCGGCCACTCTTCTTCGATTTGTCAATTCCTTTCGTCTTTATTTTAGTTAAAGACTTGAGGTGCCACGACACTTTAGCGAATGCATTAAACTCTTTGGTATTTGCGTCCATACTCATTGGGCTGCGACGCTTTTTATAAATCGCCTCGTGGTAAAATTGCACATTACAGGCTGCAACCCCCTCCTCTATCTTTTCCCATTCGTACTCTAGTTAGCAAGTGGATATTGTGGAACAAGTACCTTCTGCGGACAACTCTCCTAGATGGACCACTTTGATTGCTTTAATACTTGAATGAATGCTCTTTATAAATCTTTGATTGTTTGAACACAAAAATGCCTCAATGCTTTAATGAATGCTTGGACACAACTGCTTTCATATTTGAAAATGCCTTACTAATAGATTAAGCCCGCGACACCATAGCATACATGTTTCTTCACATAGGATGCTCTTCTTGAACTTCTGTGGCACCTTTAAGTAATGCTATTACACCTTCATACGTATAGGTCATAGGCCGCGGCTGTAATTCTTATGGCTTCTGTACACGGGGCGCGGTCCTTTACCCCTTGCACCAATGGTCGAAAGTGCTACCACTTGAATAGGGCCGTGGCCGTTTGATAATGGCTGCATCCATATTTGAAAGTGGTAAACCCTTCCTGAATAGAGGCTACACATTGGAGTTGTTTTCTCTCTTTACCCTTAGCTGCTTGAACCATATAGTTTTTTTTTTCATCCTATAACCAGTATGGAACGTATAAAGAAGGCTAAGGATTTCCTCTAGTCGCTTCAATTACCTTTCACGGAATATGGCTTTTATCTTCTTTAGCATCGCCCTTCTGTATGCAAATGGGATATTATCAAGCCTGCCCAAGCTGGGTTATGTTATTATGCCACCCACAACTAATATACAGAATATTTTCAAGCCTCCTTAGGATGGGTTATGTTATTAATCCACCCACAACTAATATACATGATATTTTCAAGCCTCCCCAGGCTGGGTTATATTATTAAGCCATCCAAAGCTAATATACATGATATTTTCAAGCCTCCCCAGGCTGGGTTATGTTATTAAGCCACCCACAACTATAGATGTATGTAAGCCATCCCTGGCTAGATATTACAAGTCTCTCGACTTAATGACACATCCCAAAAGCTAAGAAAGGGATTTGGAAGCCCTTATGAGTGATGTTGCAGCCCAATTTGGATAACTGCTTCCAATATTTGCTTTCACCACTTTCAATTATCATCAAGTTTTGGACAATCAGGCATCTTATCGGGCATTATGGCCCATTTAGATATTATCATTCCCAATGTAACATGTTGTCTCGGATTGGGATCTATTTAAGACAAAAATGGTCTTTATAAGATAACATTTCATGGAAATGAGAATCAAAATATGACACTATAAAAGTGAACTCGATTTTATAACTATTCATATATATATATATATAACTTCGTAAGGATAATACAAAGTTTAGTTTAAAATAGCATAATAGGGGTTGCCACTATAAAATAGAGACATGTGGAATATAAGGGATAAGCATGAAAAATAAGCATGTGGTATGTGAGATAAGGCTGCATCCCCTAAACATCTTTGAGGAACCTCCGCAGCATTCCTTGGCCAATCAGCCTTTCAATTTCATCCTTCAGAGCATAGCATTGCTCAGTGTCATGGCCATGGTCCTGATGGAATCTGCACCAAGTAGCTTTGTTCCTCTTGTGGGGTGGAACTCTCATCTTTTCTGGCAACCTAAAAAGCTTGTCTTCTTTGATGAACTCAAAGATCTCTTCAATCGGGAAGGCCAACAGAGTGTAGGCCCTAGATTTCTTCTCTACCTTCTCCATTCTCCTTTTTTGGCACCTGCTGACTGCTTTCGCTACTGAATCCTCCTGAACTATCGCGGCATCAAAGGCTGCTGAAGCTACGATCTTGGGTGCCACACCCATATTGGGTGAGGCCGCGACCTCTAGCATTAGCACCCTCTAAGTCAAATAGTTGACCTGGGTCTGGAGTGAGGCATGACTATTGTAGAGGTGGTTGAGGTGATTGTACAGCTGCACAATCTCATCTTTGATTTATGTGCTCTGGATGGACTCTCCTTCCATTTTCTGCTTTTAGTAGGCTTTACAAAAATATATAATCTGAGACAAAACTAGAAGAAGTGAGTAATCACAGAAACATTGTAGTGACCAAGTAGGAAGTGGGGATGCAGCGTTGCACTGCTACGTAGTGTTGCTATTGAGGTCGCAGCCAGTATGGCACATAGGTGCACTGCCGTGGCCTTTGAATGATATTCACCAAGGTTATGCTGGAGACCACCTGAGTCCGTTCCTTGATGTTCTGAACCTTCTGTAACACCTTCCCCAGGAGGGGCCGCAACATGAAGGTATTTAAACTACCTGCCGTATCCCTTGCTAGTCAGGGGCGAGCAATCCCAAAATCAAAACCCAGAAACTGAGTTCATCTCCCAAAACATGGGGAGAGCATGCCTACTAGGGTCTACCTAGGGAATAATATCCTCTCGGTGCACTAATAGGCACAATTATGATGATAAACCCCAGATCATAAGTAAAGAATCAATAAAAGAGAAGTAAACATCATTCTTACCTAATTATTAACTTTTAAGGGGCTAAAGCCCATGATGCTTTTCAGCACTATCTAGATGGAATGATACCACAGGGTATGAAGGATAGATCTGAGGTCATAAAATAGAGTCCCGAGAACAGATCTGAATATGTGAAATACCCATTTAAGGGTGTAAATAAAAATAGAGCTCAATAACCAGCATCTACCCGTGAGATGACGATCCATAGGATCCTCAAGGATCGAATAAGGTGTTTAAGAACTCAAATATATAGAGAAGCAATATTGAAATATCTCGATTCTCACAAACGACGCCAGATTGATGAAACGAGAAATCGTCCACTAGTCGCCCTCATATCAACAAGTCAAGTGTAAAATATGTAATGAATAAACAAAACAAGTAAATATATAAAAAAATCAAGATATAGAGTGGTTCAGCCTCTAAAATAGGCCTACGTCCACTGTGTTGCTCCGTTCTCATTATATGTATTGTATTGTACAATACAATCATGCCTAAAGAGGTGTACAAATATGAGAATAAAGGAGAGTACATGATGATTGATGATTCCTGTGTGCCGGAGAGGGGGTTGCGGTATGGGTGAACAACCCCCAAGTTATATACTGAGGTTGTGTAGAGAGAATCGGTACTGTAGAACCTGCCCCGGGTGTGTGTGGAATGGATCAAATCTCTTGTATTTCGAGGTGTGGTCCTCTATTTATGGTAGATATGCCCACGTGCAATGAGCACAGGACGTACATAAAGTCGGGAGTTGTAATGGAGAGGGATGAGGCCTGTAAGGCAAACAACGTGAGGGCCACATCCTGCAAGAATAGAGAAAAAGGTGCTGCACCCTGTATTGGGTGATTCCGCGGCGTGTTGGGGGGGGGGGGCACGCCCTGAGATGAAGAGGAACGTGCCTCGAGTTCAGTAGGGGCCGCAGCATGTAAGCATATGCAGTGTAGTATACCTTCCGCGGTATGGTGCTATATTTGTACTATCACTCAGGTTATGAAAATACTCGGATCGTTTAGTGGTTTTTGGGCCAAGGAAGGTTGATGAAATCCCCACCTTATCTTGAAATTAATTTTTTTTTCCTTAAGTCAAATTTATGCAACTTGCTGATTAAAATATGCGAAAACAAATCTACGTAAGGAGCACACAAAACGTACCTCTGACATTGATTTTTTACGGTCACCTCTTTACGTTGGGCCAAAATTTATTTGACATCAACGGGAGGAAAATGTCGCTTACATTTCAGTCGTCCACGAGAGTACCTTGTGCGCGTTGTAAGGTTGCACAAGTATCTTTAGCGCTCTTACACGTTGCTTATTTTTTTTCTTTTGGAGATTTTTTCTTTTTTTTTTGTTTTGCATTTTTATTATTCTTTGTATTTTTTTAAATGAATGTGCTACTGAAAATAATACAAAAAACAATTACACCAAGCGTAAAGTGCGACAAAAAAATATAAAATAAAAATAACACAACACATGCAATAACAATGTAGTTTAACACAAAGAAAAAAAAAGCACATTAAAATATATAAGATACTGAAAAAAAGTTTTTTCTTTTTTTTAATATTAGTTTTTTTTAGAATAACTACTGAAAAGATGAAATCTAAAATTTTAAAAAAAAATATGAAATTTTCACTTTTATGTATTTCTGTGACAAAACTAGTGAGAAAACTACCACTAACTAAGAACAAGGTTAAATATGTTTTTTTTAACTAATAAAAAAACATATTCTAAAATTTTAAGAAAAGTAAAAACAATATATTTTTTTATTTTGGGTTTTGTAATTTTTAAGTGTTTTTATGGATTTTATTGTACACAAAGTGAAACTAGTCCAAAAGACAATAGCTTTAAAATCGACACAAATTCCAGGCAATGATGCCAAAAACTTGTCAAATGATAAAGTATTGAAAATGCACTGGCTATTGTAGTGCAACTAATGAAAGTACGATTCAAACTCAGATATTTGGTGAATTCATCTAAAGTATTAACTTTTCAACTTGATAATATTGGTGTAGAGATAAAATAAAAAAAAAGAATAAATAAGTGATACAAAGTATGTCACGAATATGTGGAAGATTAGTAGGATTTTAAATCCGTTTACCGGTTTTACAAGCTTATGATTAATTAGTCTAACTTCCAATTGCTTTTTATAACTCAAAATTATACCTACTCTCATCGCGTAAATTTTGGATCACAAAAACGTTAAAGTTCAAATAAAATATTTTATATATCTTTTTGGGCATTTCTAAGGGCACCACAAAATTGCTTCAAAATACCATAAGGAAAATAAATCAGATTTTTGCAAGGGCCACCACCCAATATTTGTATATATTTTTTAACCCAACTCCAACACAAAATACCACTACACTCCAAACTCTCCCTTTCTCTCTCTATCCACTACACTCCAAACTCCCCCTTTCTCATCTTCACTTCAACCAACAAATTTGTCTCCATTAATCCAGCCAAACATATTCAACAATATTATTACATTTTTGTTTCTTTGGTCTCCACACATCATTATTAAAGTTTTGTCCCCCACCAACCATTTTCAACAACATTATTAAATATATAGGGTTTGTTATTTAAATATTCAAATACTAATGGATATTCTACCATTAGACAATGACAACACCTCAAAAGCAAATGATTACTCTACAAATCCCATTTTTGGGGTAAACTTTGGGTCCCATTACATATAAGGATTGAAAATCTAAAAAAAATGTAGAAAATGTACAGTTGGTTCAGGATCGGGCTCCCGATTTGAAGGAAGAAATTCAGGGTAACCCTTCGAACAACCTCTATATTTTTTGTTCGAAGTATCGCCATTCGTTATAATCATGCCGAACAAGATATACATATTCGGTATATATGCCCCGAACCATCTACCACAATTCGTCAGGTTCACCCCGAACTAGATGAGTTAATTCATTATGTTCACCTCGAACAATCTAAAACAATTCGTCATCTTCCCCCCAAAATAATGAAATCAGTTCATTATATTCATGACGAATGGAATTAAAACATAGAAAATGTTGCAAGCTTGTTATCAAATGTAATTAAGTTGCGATTAAAATTCCATTTATTCCCACCTAATAATAATTTTGCCTCAATTCCTTGTTATTTGATCAGGCTTTAGGGAGCATCGATATACCCCATAACGGGGAAGGTGGTGCAGTGTTAGTAGATCTTAGTGTGACGTTCTTTACGGAGCAGGTATTATAATGTCTATTATTGATGCAATATATTTATATATTTTAATTATATTGTACTAATTCATTATATTCTTAATTCTCAGGTATTTTCCACTTTCCAAGAGTTGGTTGCTTGGACTCAAAAGCAATCCCGATCCGTTAAAACAATAATAGTTATCACCAATTCGAGTGGTGAGTACCGTGATCATCACAGGAAGAAAGATGGGAACGTAGGGAGTAGTCAAGGGGAAAAAGTCAAAATAGGGACACGTCCACCCGAATAACAACTGTTCATTTTTATTGAAGGGCGTTCCATTTGACAACGGATAATGGATGTTGTCAGTCGTTAGCGGCGTTCACAATCACCAATTGCCGAAAACGTTAGTTGGACATGCATACGCCGATGGACTTACTTCGGTGGAGAAAAATATTGTTGAGGTGATGTCATTGAGTGGGGTAAAGCCAACCACCATTCTGACGATGATTAAAAGTCATAATGTCAATAATGTTTCGACCATGAAAACAATTTATAATGCCAAGGGGAAGTTGAGTAATTACAAACAATAGTGTAGAACGGTAATGCAACAGTTAATGAAGTTTATTCGGGATAAACATTACGTCTATTAGTATAGAATGAATGGGTCTACCATGGAGGTGGAAGACATTTTTTGAGCTCATCCAAACCCAATCCAACTATCCAAGCGTTTTCTGTCCATTGTCATTATTGACTGTATATACAAGACCAATCGATAGAAGATTCCTTTGTTCGAGATGGTTGGTCTAACATCGTGTGGAAGGACTTTTAATATGGCCTTTGCTTTTTTAGCAACGGGGAAGGTGGAGAACTATCGGTGGTCGTTGGGACATTTGAAATCCTTATTCGATTTCTTTGCATGTCCCACTATTTTCATTACAGATAGGGAGTACGCGTGCATGTTTTCATTGCATGTTGTGTTCCCCGAGGCGAGATTTATGGTTTTCTCCTTCCACGTCATCGTAATGTGGATCTCCATGATAGGAAAGAGACCACGATGAGGATACATTGACGAATTTCATGAGGAATTGGATGCATTTGGTTGAACCCCCCACCGAGAATGATTTTAACGAAGAGTGGGTGCTTTTTCACTCGGATCTGATTGCGTACCCAAACACGCTTCACTATATAGATTGCACATGGTACAATCTAAGGGAAAGCTTCATTCATGCATGGATAAATATGGTTAGGAACCGGGGCAACCGAACTACTAACCATTGTGACGGAGCACATGCTACGTCGAAGAGGCACTTGGAGAGTTTACAACTTCCTTTTGACAAGGTTTCTGCTGGCATGCTGAAAAAAAGTGATGTGCAATACCAATAAAATAATTTATTTGAACACTTATTTAATTAGTGTAAGGAAATTTTGTCCATTATTTATGTGTATATCATAAGCCGTTACATCGTTGAAGAAATTCAAGATCACATTGTCATCACCGGATCCAAATCTCAAAGAATTCAAGGAATCAGTTTTCTGGTCAGACGAATCGATCTGCCTGTTTTAAAAAAGAACCGGTCCACATCGGACCGATCCGTCAATTTGGAAAAAGAACCGATCCGCCACCAGACCGATCCTCCCTCTACCCGGACCGATTCGCTTATGCTCCAAAATAATAGACCCCGGATCGATAGCAAACCGAAGAAGGGTATCTCAAAAAGGAACCGGTTCGACCCCGGACCGATCCGTCCTCAGATGCAGACCGGTCCGCCTGGGATAAATTCGTATAGAGCCGTGAGTTTTTATATCTCTTTTGTTTTTTTTATTTAAACCAACTTTGGGGAGTTTGTTTCCAAGACTTTAGAGACGATTTTGAGAGTCATTTTTCCTCAAGTCTTCATACCTTTTTGAGTCCCAAGACTCATGTTTTGATTCACATAACATAGACAAATCTTTGTGAATCCTTTGGAACCCTAGAACACAATTTTGTTATTGTTCAACCTTGTGGAGAGATCTTTGCAACTGAGGGATGCGTGTCATTGCTGAGTGAGTCTCTACAAAGTTTTATGGTTGCGTTCCATTAAGTAATACTGCGGTTCTTCCTTTGCTATTTGGACTGAGGTTCATATGGGTTCGCTGCGTGTGGATTCATTGCTGACGACACCGACCGACGCCTGTGGGTATTCGCGTGTCACTGTATTTTATTTTAATACTTGTAAGTTGTGATTTACTTATTATAGTGAAATAAAAGATTTTGCCCTATGGAAATTTTTCCTTAACTTTGTGTCGCATGCTTTATTTTTGATTTGACACACGCACACATGTAGTTGTTTGTTTATGGGCTATTTCTAAATAGACTATAATTAAATAAGGTTTACTTGAAAACTTGCGAATTTAATTTAGATCAATTATCACAGTCTCACTTTTCAAATTGGTATCAGAGCAGGTTACGCTAAGTTATCGCGTATTCCTATTTTTCGCAAAATCGTGTGATATTGTTTTTTTTAAAAAATCAGTTTTGTGAAAAATCCCAATTTTTTCAATGGAACACCCATTTAATGAGGAGCCTATTTTTGAAAAAGTTCACGACCATGCTGAAAATTTAAAAAGTTTGAATTTGAAACTTTGCAAAAGAATTAAAGTTTTGGGTAAAGAAAATTCTCTCTTGAAAAGTAAGATTGAATATTTGCAAGCGTTTCAAACTCAAAGTGATATTTGTCATTAGCACTTTGGTAATTTGTGTATTATTTTTTATTCTTTGAAAATTGCTAAGAAGAAGAGTGATGAGAAAGTCCTAGTTTTAGAGAAGGAATTAAAGGACTTAAAAAATTCTAGGGTTCCCGTTTGTGCCGTCGAGGATAAAAAATTAATCGATGATTTTACGGCACGTGAAAAGACTCTTAGGGATATGTTTGTTTTAATTGAGGGGGAGCGTGATAAATTGTTAAGTTTAATTGAAAATTTGAAAAATAAATCCTTATCTTTGGAAGAGTCTAATTCTTTGCTTGAGTAAAAAATTTTGAAGTTAAAAAATGATTTGACAGACTCAAGTAGGTTTGATAGTGATGGTAATGTCTCATCTTGTTCTCATGCTTCTAGTGCTAAAGCCAAAACCATTATTTGTTTTAGAGGGTCAACCAATTTCAAGGATGTTAGAAAAGGTCAACCCATAGGTGTTGTTCCACCCGTTTACACATGTTCACATTGTGGTAGGAAAGGTCACCTTAGGCATTTCTGTTTTGATCTTAGAAAATGTCCTAGGAAGTTTATGTCTAGTGTTCCCTTGGTTCCTAAATTCCCCACACGACGTTTCACATCTATTTGGGTTAGGAAATCACTTTTAGAGACACTAGATTTTAGACAAGTTGATTCCCATTTGCTTGCACATGATTCTTCTCTTACCATATCATATAGATGATTTTGTTTGCATGTTTGTCATACACTAGTTGTGGTTTCATGATTTATATTTGTTTGCTAGTGTTATGACATGTGTACTTTTTGTATGTTTTATTTGGAAATATTTTGAAAAATACAAAAATATTTTATTTTTGCTAAAATTTTGAGAAAATCCAAAAATATGTTTGTATTTTGTTTGCACCGTTTATGGAAGAACACTTAGGATGACCGAGTCACAATATCATTCCATTTTTCATGTGACTATTTGATAGTGTTTTGAGACAATAGGTCAAGTCATCCTTGTGCTTTATAATGGTTGGAGTCATTAAGATGTAATTAAGTGTTACTTCCTACATGTTTGACTCATGTCTCCTTTATTGCACACATGCACGGATTTGTTTGATTATTGTGCTTGTCTTATCACATGTTGGTTGGGTGTTTTCACTACAATTCTATCCTTTAAAATGAACCAAGCGCGATAAAATTTGATAAGGAAATTGTGCATATAAAAACCGTTTTGTGAGTTTGTGTGTTTTGTTTTAAAACGGGGAAGGGTTGCGAAAGGTTCGTTTTTCCTTTGCGAATACTAAGCCACCGTTAAATATTAGACCTAAAAAATGGAGGAATTTTATTATCCGGGGTCCAAAGAGGTTAAAAGATCCCGAAAAAATTGAAAGGAAATAAAAACATATTCATGCCAAAAAGGGGCCATTTAAGTGTTTGCACCAATTCTCCAAAGTTGGAGAATTTAGTTTATACACCTCTAAAAGAAAATATGCATGAGGGAGTTTGGTTGGAGAATTTAAATCAGGTTTGCACATCCTTGATATTCTTGCAAATGTGCTAAATAGTTTTGGACGTTTTTGGGGTGGAAATCATTTTGACTTTGATTTGTTGATTTGCATAAGACGATGTCATCTAAATTCAACAATCTTTTCACCTAAGGATAGTTTTGATGTTCATTCGTTAGGGTTACACATATGCATCGTGCACATATGATTGATTGAGTTGATTTACCTATCGAATGTGTTCACACCCATTCATTCCATTTCCATGAGTTGGTTGTTTGAGTTTAAATCCATGGTGTGATTTTTGTAGCATTTTTTTTAAATGGTATCAATTTTTTTTTGTAAGAAAAATTATGAAAAATCAAAAATAGTGTTTGTGATTTGTTTTTTAGCATCTCCTTGCAAGAGCACGTTTACCATATTGTTTGATGCCCTGTTTTGTGTACCGTGACACCCCATTTTTGCTTCTTTGATTCATTCTTCTCATTTGTCTATTTAGGGACATCATAAAAAGGAGGAGAAAGAATTATCATATTATTTTGGAGTTTGGGGGAGCTTTGAGTTTTTGAGATTTGATAAAATATGATTTATTCAAAAATTGGTATCTATGTTTATCTCATTTCAAAGTCGATACTTCACTTGGTATTTTGCTTTATCTCATGTGTGTAGGTACTACTTTGATGATCTCTGAATTTCACACCCTGATGAGAAAAGCATTGAGATTCCTGAAGAGTTGAAGAACAAACGATGAAGTCTTATTCATTTGTAGCTTTTCAGTTTTGGGTTCATGGAAGGGTAGATTTGTATAGGCAATTTAATATTTGATAATTCGGATTTTTTATGTTTGTGCTGGCATAGAGATAGGGGGAGATTTGTAAGGACATTTTGTCCATTATTTATGTGTATGTCAAAAGCCGTTACATTGTTGAAGAAATTAAAGATCACATTGTCATCGACGGATCCGAATATCAAAGAATTCAAGGAATCAGTTTTTTGGTCAGACGCACCGGTCCGCCTGTTTTAAAAAATTACCGGTCCGCACCGGACCGATCTGCCAGTTTGGAAAAAGAATCGATCCGCCACCAGACCGATCCTCTCTCTACCCGAACCGATCCGCTTATGCTCCAAAACAGTAGACCCCGGATCGATAGCAAACCGAAGAAGGGTATATCAAAAAGGAACCGGTCCAATTCCGGACCGATCCGACCTCAGATGCAGATCGGTCCTCCTAGGATAAATTCGTACAGAGTTGTGAGTTTTTATTCAAACCAACTTTGGGGAGTTTGTTTCCAAGACTTTAGAGACGATTTTGAGAGTCCTTTTTCCTCAAGTCTTCATACCTTTTTGAGTCCCAAGACTCATGTTTTGATTCACATAACATAGACAAATCTTTGTGAATCCTTTGGAACCCTAGAACACAATTTTGTTATTGTTCAACCTTGTGGAGAGATCTTTGCAACAGAGGGCTGCATGTCATTGCTGAGTGAGTCTCTACAAAGTTTTATGGTTGCGTGCCATTAAGGAATGCTGCGGTTCTTCCTTTGCTGTTTGGACTGAGGTTCATGTGGGTTCGCTGCGTGTGGATTCATTGCTGATGACACCGACCGACGCCTGCGGTATTCGTGTGTCACTCTATTTCATTGTAATACTTGTAAGTTGTGATTTACTTATTATAGTGAAATAAAAGGTTTTGCCCTGCGGGGATTTTTCCTTAACTTTGTGTCGCATGCTTTATTTTTTATTTTACATACGCACACACGTAGTTGTTTGTTTATGGGTTGTTTCTAAATAGACTCTAATTAAATAAGGTTTACTTGGAAACTTGCAAATTTAATTTAGATCAATTATCACAGTCGCACTTTTTAATTAGGTTTCTAAATTTGATCAAACCAAATTCAATTTTAGATCAGCCCCTAAACATGCATCTAAGTGTCATCAATCATTAAAACCATGCATGTGAAACACATACGACAAATTCAGGAAAAAAAACCTTTTGGGTAAACACCTTTTTTCAACACTTTGAAAATTTTACAAGACCATTAACTTACATACATCCTGATAATCTTCCACGAGTATAATGCACGGTGTCTTCATCAAACCTTCAAAGCTATGAGAGACAGCGAAATACCCTCCAGGTGTCGGTTCATCGCCTTTGGCTCGTCCACACGTAGAATAACTACGCTCGGTATCTACCGATTAGATACGGAGATGTCTTCTCTACAAAGGTTAAACAACATCAAAGTATGCTTTGGGTTCCACAAAACAACTCACACAAAAGATATTGGGATTTGTGAACTCTAAAACAAACGTTTTGAACCCTTAAATGTGTTAGAGAATAAACTAAAACACTCAAAATCGTATTATATTTAAAACTAGTGTTTCTCCACACGAAAATAAGAAGCCTGACACCCTTACTTATATTAAAAATCAAGGCGGTGACGTGTCGATTAACAACACCTCTCGTTCGAACGACAAGCGATGTCGTTCGAACATCCATCTCGTTCGAAAGCGATGCGACGTTGTTTGAAAGACAATCACCGATCCCATTAAAAAAAGACTTTTAAAGTGTTAAATAACTTGGAATCCTTAAACCTTTAGACTGTTCACGGGATCAGGAGATATGTATCCAAAACTTTTATGAAAAAATATTTTTGAAAATAAAAACCATTTATTAAAATTCCAAAAATCATTTTAACTTTTATAAAAAATATCCCAACACTTTTAATGTGAAATGTAAATGAAACTTAAACACATTTTATCAAATTCATCCTTGTTGGGCTTGAATATTGAAGTCTTCTTGAAATTTGGATTCGTCTTGTATAGATGTAATGTTCTCAATCCTTCGACGACTTGAAAACAACTTGTAGCGGTATATGACATACTCATTGTGACAGACAATTTCCTTACAAATCCCCCTATGTCTATGTCGGTACAAAATAAAAATATCTGAATTATCAATCTCAAATGACCTATACAAATCTTCCCTCCCATAAACTCAAACGTGGAAAGATAAAATGACAAGTGTTCAAATTATTCAAACGATGCTTCAACAATCAACTTTTCAAATCTCCAAGCTTTTCTCATCAGGGTGTGAAATCCAAAATCTTCAATTGTATCTACAAACATTAGACAAAGCAAAATACCTCATGACGTATCGAGTTTGAAATGATATAAACACAAATATGAAAGCATAATCAAATATCCCCCATACTAAAACTCCCCCATAAAATCATAATTCGTTCTCCCCCTTTTTATTTGTTCGAAATAGACAAGGAAAAGAATAAAGAACATAAAGCAAATCGGGGTGTCACGGTAAACCAAGCAAACAAACTATTTTTGAAATTTTCAATCTTTTATACAAATGCAAAAAATGATGTTTAAAAAATCACACACCAATAATGTACACTAAGACAACCAAATTGTGGAAACGAAATGAATAGGTGTGAACAAATTCGATATGAAATTAAACTCAATAATATCATATGTGCAAGATGCATAAGTGTACTCCCAATGAATGAACATCAAAATAGTCCTTTGGTGTAAAATTGTTGAATTTAGATGACATCGTCTTAATTATATCAATAAATCAAAGTATTAATGATTTCCACACCAATAACGTCCAAAACTATGTAATGCTTTTTCATGACTTTCTAGGACGTGTAAAACATTAAAAATTCAATCCAAACTCCCTCATTAAAAGATAATGCTTTTTATTTTATCAGGTGATGGAAAAAAAAAATCTATTGGCCCATTATTGGCATATATTTCTTTTTGTTGCGTTTCTATTTTTTCGGGCTCTTTTAAACCTCATTGGACCCCGAATAATTTTCAATTCCTCACTTTTTTAGGTCCATTTAAACGGTGGCTTAATTGCAAAGGATAAATGAGTACCTTTTGTATCCCTTCCCCATTTTCAAAATAAAACACACAATCTCACAAACGGTTTATATCATGCACTATTTTTTATCACGTTTTATCGCATTTGGTTTGTTGTATTGACAGAATTGAGATGAAAACACTCAACCAACATGTGATAGAAAAGAACAAAAGTCAAACAAATCCGTGCACGTGTTCAATAAAAGACAAAAAGAGTCAATCATGTAGGAAGCAACACCATATCATCTCAAAGACTCCAAAGCTTGTAAAACACATGAATGACACAACATATTATCTTAAAACACTATCAAATAGTCACATGGATACGGTATGAATTTGTGACTTGGTTATCCTAAATGTCAATTCATATAAGGTGAAAACAAAAAAAAAAACTCTTTTTACATTTTTTAAAATTTTCAAAACAAAGAAAATCTTTTTGTATTTTTCGAACACTGTTCATAACCAACCCAGCAGCACCAACTAAGAGTAATCAGAAGAAATAAGGGACTGCAAACAGAATCCAGGGTCGCTCGAATGAGACTCCATGTCATTTGAATGACAGGGTATCTTGCGAGAAGTCTTCGCACGAGATGGGGTTTCGCTCGAACGAGAAAAAGCAAATTTTTCCAGATTATTCAGAATGACAAGCAATTTCGTCTAATGAGAAAATTTCATAAAAACAGTTCCCGAAATGGGCAAACAGATCTAAACTAGTGCTAAAATAGTACCAAAAATAAGAAAATAAAATAAAAAGCTAACTAAGTATAAAACAAATGGTACATACTAGCAATAGTCATAAGATAATATCATGCAAAACAACCTATGCTAGTAAACATGTTTAGACCTCAACCAGTAGGTACGGTGGAGTTTTCCAAAGACGATGACATATTTTGAAACAACTCCATCGAATCATGAGAAGTCTTGACCAAAAACTTTACTTTCTATCGAATATGTTCAAACTCTCTATCATTATGTGCAAGAAAAGTATCATGGGTGGGTGCATGTGTGCGAACATGTGTAGGAGCAAATTGTGACACATAACCCAATTTAAAGCAAAACTCCCTAAGGTGTCCTCTCTTTTTCCAATGGGAGCAAACATAAATCGTCCTAGGTACATCTTTATAAAAAAATCTAGGACGTGCTCTCCTAACAGGTACATGACGCCTATGTGGGTTGGATCGAGTCACCAAAGTGTGAACCAGCTCGGGTGCAACAATATAAGTGGATACACCATCATGACCTTTTCCTAAATTCTCACCACCACCCAAAATGGGATTAAGAAAAATCTTTTCAACTTTATTAGATGTGTTCTCTAAAGGGACTTTAACCTCCCAGGCACGTTCGAGATCACCCTCGAGTTGGGATACATGTGTCATCAGACTAGACACTGTGTTGGTCAACTCACACTTTTCCCTCCTAAGAACTTCTTTTTATTTCTCCAAATCTGAAACCCGATGACCTAAATCTATATTATACTTCTTCATTTTCAAGGTCTCAGAGTATAAATCCCTAAAGGATTTTTGGATCTCACTTTCATCTCCACTCTCAAACTCGCTCTCATCTCCACTAGAAGCACTCGAGTCATCACTGTCGCTCTCGTGAACACTATCATCATGAGATAAAGTGGGTGTGCTAACACGACTCAAAAAAGCTACACATATCCCATTTGCTAAACCTTTATTGGACTTATCTCCCTCATCTTCCTCATCTCCCTCACTATCACTAAGTGTGGAGGGCATAGCAGTTTCTTTGCCCTTTCTCCTTATCCTACTAGGACACTCTTTAGCTATGTGCCCTTTACCCTCACACTCAAAGCACATGATTTCATCGTCCTTATCACTTTCTTTGGACTCCTCTTTATTTTTATTTTTCTCAAAAGATCTCTTTTTATTGAAAGATTTTTTTAGACATTTTGAGAAACTTTCTAAAAATTTTCACAAGTAAGGCCATGTAAAAATCAGACTTGGACTCATAAAAACTCACTTTATTTTTCTTATCCCTCTCCCTCGAAACGTCCTCACTCGACCTCGACTGTGACCTAAGTGAAGTCCCTTTATCTCTGGGTTTGAAAGTTTGGGGAAACATATCTAACTCGTAAGTCTGAAGATCACCTACCAACTCTTCTAACTTAAGTATGCTCAAATTTCCCATCGAGTTTAAAGCAGTGACTTTCGAAACAAAAATTTTTGGAAGGGGTCTCAAAATATTTTTCATAACCCACGTGTTATCAATTACCTCACCCAAATGAAAACAAGTGTTGACAATGTCCAATAAACATGCATAAAACTTATCAAAAGTCTCGGACTCTAACATAGTAATGGTCTCAAATTGGGTGGCTAGATTTTGCAATTTTGACTCTTTAACAACGGTTGTACCTTCGTGTGTCAATTTTAAAGCATTCCATGCCTATTTAGATGTGGGGCACATTATAATACGGCGGAATTTTTCGGGAGTGATGGCTCCAGGAAGAGCACTCAAACAAGGGAGTTAAAATTAGATAATTTATAATCATCCCCAGTCCAGTTTGACACAGGTTTTAAAGAGGTGACATTATCAACAGTCACGATGGGAGGAGTCCAACCATTTAAAACAACAACCAAACTCACTCGTCTATGGCTTTTAAAATCGATTTCATGCGAGCCTTCCAATAGGCATAATTATCGCCGTCTAAGATGAGCACTCGATTATATAAGTGATCCATTGAAAAAATTTGCGAATTTAAATAAAATCAATATCACACAAGTTTGCGAAAAATAGGAATATGCGGTAAATTAACGTAACCTGCTCTAATACCAATTTGAAAAAAAGTGATGTGTGATACCAATCAAATTATTTATTTGAACAGTTATTTAATTAGGTGTCAAAATTTGATCAAACCAAATTAAATTTTAGATCAGCCCCTAAACACGCATCTAAGTGTCATCAATCATTAAAACCATGCATGTGAAACACATACGACAAATTCAGGAAAAAAACCCTCTCGGGTAAAAACCTTTTTTCAACACTTTGAAAAATTTACAAGCCCATTGACTTACATACAACCTGATAATCGCCCACAAGTATAATGCACGGTGTCTTCGTCTAACCATCAAAGCTACGAGACAGCAAAATACCCTCCAGGTGTCAGTTCATCATCTTTCGCTCATCCACATGCAGAATAACTATGCTCAGTATCCACCGATCAGATATGGAGATGCCTTCTCCACAGAGATTGAACTACAGCAAAGTATGCTTTGGGTTCCATAAAATAACTCACACAAAAGATATTGGGATTTGTGAATAGTAAAACAAAAGTTGAACCCTCAAATGTGTTGGAGAATAAACCCAAACACTCAAAATCTTATTCTGTTTAAAACTAGTGTTTCTCCACACGAAAAATTAGAAGCCTAACACCCTTATTTATATTAAAAATCAAGACGATGATGTGTCATCTAAAATCACCTCTCGTTCGAACGACAAGTGACGTCGTTCAAGCGAACATCCATCTCGTTCGAATGAGATGTGACGTCGTTTGAACAACAGTCACTAATCCCATTAAAAAAAACTTTTAAAGTTTTAAATAACTTGGAATCCTAAAACGTTAAAACAGTTCACGGGATCAGGAGATATTTATCCAAAACGTTTATGAAAAAATATTTTTGAAAATAAAAACCAGTTATTAAAATTCCAAAAATCATTTTAACTTTTACTAAAACTATCCCAACACTTTTAATGTGAAATATAAGTGAAACTTAAACACATCTTACCAAATTCATCCTTGTTGGCTTGAATGTTGAAGTCTTCTTGAAATTCGGATTCGTCTTGTACAAATGTAATCTTCGCAATCCTGTGACGACTTGAAAACAACTTCTAGCGGTATATGACATACTCATTATGACGTACAATGTCCTTACACATGCACAACTACATTGAGTTGCAAGTGACCGAGAATAAGAGGGAGTTTGAGGATTCTTTGCAAAAATTAAAGCACTCCCATAATATTCCTATCTTGCGTGAGCTCATAGGCCGAGTTTCTCACTATTCCATTGACCTAATCGTTAAGGAGTTGAAGATTTGTGATACCGTTGGCATGGATGTTAAATCGTGACTACACTTGACACAAACCATTCATGATCTACCATTAACTCATGAATTGGTCATCTACCAGATAGAGGGTAGGGAAATACTATGGGGGAATGTCGATGCATATTGGCGCAAATTAATAATGGTGCCCAAATTAATAAAGTACCATATGGTTGACTACGAGCCAAAAATGATACTTTTTAAACAAAGGTGGGAACAATCAACTACTGATGAGTAAAGGGACATGTTGCGAAAACTCAAGGACATCAGTTGTCCCACCACTGCTAAGCTATTTGAGACATCTGTGCTTAAGCATTACAAGGGTCGCCTGAGAGGTCGAAAAATAATTGCTAAAGAGCAAAAGCATGAGAAATCAACTAAAATGGATCCCTCGGGCTTCAAACATGCTAGGCAATCAATAAAAAAAGGAACATCCCGCGGTCCAAAGGCCTAAGAAGAAAATTGATTTCATGGAGTTCACCCACCCCGCCCCATGGTGCCTGAACTACTCCCCCACATATATAGAGTATATCAATGAGACATCGGTATTTTATAAAGATTTTGTAGAAGATATCATCGAGGTTGATGCTGACGGAAATTGTGGTCTTAGATGTATTGCTAAATGCCTCAGATTTCGACCTGATGGATGGAGACAGGTGAGATCAGACTTGATTGTAGAAGTTACGATAAATAATGACTTCTACGCACATTATTTTGGTGATTGGTTTTCAAATAATATTTTACATATGTTGGACGATTATTCAAGCCCATGTATGCCAAAGTTTTGGATGATCATGACCGAGTGCGGCTATATTTTGGTAAAAATTGACAAGTGCGTGTGCATCCTCATTTCAAAGACACGGTGTCTTACATTTCTACCAATGAGCCCTGAACGAACCGTGCATCCAATGTTCATAGAGATTGCTCATGTTTGCAAGAATCACTTTGTAGCTTTAAAGTTGACGTACGGCTGTCCAAGTCTCCTGGTAGCAAGTCATTGGCATAGTTGTCCATTGCCTGAAGCAAAACCTTGGATTAATAAATACGCGCAACAAGTAGAGGAGTTTTGAAAAATCTGCCGAAAGGATGTAGAAACCAGTGATCAACCTATCGAGATCAACTAGTTTGGTGTTTTATCCGAAGATGAATTACGAAATCATGTATAGTAGTATGATGCGAAACGAACTTGTATGATATGAAATTGAAATGACATTGTATTAAATTAAATGAAGTTGTATGATATTCAAATGTTATTCATTGATATTGAAATCAAATTAAATGAAGTTGTATGAAATTAAATATACTATTGAAATTTGATTTACATGTATTATTTCATTTTTAAAATATCACTTTGAAATGAAAAACTGAACTGGTTCATTCGCTATCATCATGCCAAAATACTAGAATTCATTCACTATGATCATGTCGAATTAAACTAGGCCTCCAAAAAAGAAACCCCACTGTTCAGGATTTTGATCCCGAACCAAACTAGTTCGGTATATATGTGTCGAAATACTAGAATTCATTCACTATCATCATGCCGAATCAAATTAGGCCTCCAAAAAGAAACCCCACAATTAGGGACGTTGATCCCGAACCAAGTTCACACTGAACTGGTTTGGTATATATGTGCCAAAATACTAGAATTCATTCTCTATCATCACGCCGAATCAAACTAGGCCTCCAAAAAAGAAATTGCACTATTAGGTATGTTTATACTGAACCAAGTTCAAACTGAATTGGTTCGGTATAAACATACCTAATAGTGGGAAAATATTTTATCAAAACTCCTATTGTTTTTTTTATTTCAGTGGGACCGCTCAACTACTTTCTAATTTCCTTTTCCTTTAGACTTACTTTTTTTTGCCACCCGTTACTCAATGACAACCGACATGCCTACCCTAATGGTCGCGGTTAGGATATTGCAGGCTTGGAAACTGCATGCTATTAATGTACTCGGATTAGCAAAAATTCCATCGTTAATATTGTTCTTCAACAAATCCATTGCCTTGGTAACCTCGTCCGCCTATCGAATAGATAATAACATTAAATTAGTAATGATAGTAGAACACCCGGAAGTATTTTACACGTAAAACTTACCAATGATGTTTCCTATTGTTTGACAGTGCGGAACTTGGGGGACTCTAGGATGGGATTTGGACAGGAACCAAGCCATATAATCATTGATATAATCCCACGAGCTCGATACGGGAACATACCTAGACTTCTCGAATAGAAGGTGGTCTTGCCAGTTTTATTGGTACCATTTTTGCATATCGAATTTTACCTTGTATTGAGCCACCTTATCTCCCCTATCATCATTCAAGGGTGTCATGGGCTCGCGAGGTATGATTTGCAGCCGTATGACTTGTCTATGACATCTTTTCGGGTAATAGGGCACCCCCACCTCAAAATAAACCATAATCCCGCTATACCATGATGCTTCGTGAAAGGGATAAGTATCCCTAGAATATCAATAGGGTTCCCAAATGACCTACACATAAACAATATATAATTTAATGTCCGAAAATATCAAAGTCAAAAGAAAACATTACAAACAATCCAAAGAATTTACTCACATCACCAACATTCATATCATCCAACTGCTCGCGATAATTTATTAGTTTCTGAAATGCATTTTTCTTAGAGGCAGATTGCAATAACCAATGTCTAATCCTTGGCATGGTTTCATCAAACTCCACGTTGACGCATTCACGAGCCCATGGAAAATGCTCACTAGAAAACACACATACTACAAATTTATTAAAAATAGGGGGGAATTGATAAACATACATAATCAAAATATGAATGCAGATTATTATTTACCTGTATAAGAGAGGCAACCACTCATTTGCCTCACACCTGAGTGAGAGGTAAGGCCTAACTGCCGATACACATGCGCTAGGATACCCATCCCCCATGCTAGTTTCCTAGTTCAATCGGATGGCCACATGCTCTCCACATTCTTCTAAGGAAATGTCCTTGCTCACTCACAAAAACTCCACCACAAGGTCCACAACCAACGGGAACAATACATCCTCCTCCTCCTCCTCAAGTACGGGCTGGGGGTCATATAGAGGTAATCCGACGAGAGGAACGCCCAAGATCATTGATAAATCATCGAGGGTGATTTTCATCTCCCCAAATGGCATATGGAATGTGTTAGTCTCCGGATGCCACCTCTTGACAAACTCAGATACAAGGGCGTAGTCTATATAACTGTGGATACATGCTATAAGACCCCCCAACTTAGCCCTTTAGACCCTACTTTGTACACTTGGAGAAACATAATTGAATTCCCACTCATTAATCTTTGTCAAGTGATTGATGCATAATAAAGGCACCCGCTCCACCTACAATATAAGAAAAATGATTATTAAGATTTATCAAAGTGATGGAAAATCTAAAACATTAATGATTTAACTTTGTAGGGAAATGAAATTACCACTAAACCGATCCAAAAACCATTGGCAATGTGATGCTTGGAATGTTTTAATAGTCTAAGATTGTCAGGGCCCCCATAAGTCGTTGTAGTGGTGCCTTTAGGCACTTTTTGCTGCTGCGGTCTTGTGTAAATTGCTAAATGGGTTATCAGGCCGTTGGGGTTAATAAACCCTCCTCAACATCCTCCTCCTCCTCCTCCTCCTCCTCCTCAATATCATCCTCTTCTTCAACCTATACATTAACCTCAACCTCCTCCTCAATCTCATCCTCTTCTTCAACCTCAACATCAATATCCTGGTCATTAAACGCCACCTTGTCATGTATCTCCACCACTGGGGCATCCACCACCATCACATTCGGGTCAATGACCTCTAAGGAAGTAGCAGTTGTAGCAGATATATAATTGAGCTCTTCTCGATGCTTCCTCTCTGAGACAGTCATCGACTTCCAGTTCTTACGAGAGTAGGATACTAGGTTATCCATGGCAGACCTACATTAAATTATGTATTGTTTAAACATAAATAATCATGTATTCATTATAAATATAAGTCATTTAATAGGTAATCATGTATCATTTCATAGGTAATCATGTATTCATTATAAACATAAGTCATTTCATAGGTAATCATATATCATTTCATAGGTAATCATGTATCAATTCATAGGTAATCATGTATTTATTATAAACATAAGTCATTTCATATGTAATAGTGTATTATTTCATAAGTAATCATGTATCAATTCATAGGCAATCATATATTCATTATAAACATAAGTCATTCCATACGTAATCAAATATCATTTCATAGGTAATCATGTATCAATTCATAGGTAATCATGTATTCATTATAAACATAGGTCATTTTATAGGTAATCATGTATCATTTCATAGGCAATAATGTATCAATTCATAGGTAATTATGTATTCATTATAAACATAAGTCATTTCATAGGTAATCGTGTATCATTTCATAGGTAATCATGTATCAATTCATAGGTAATCATGTATTCATTATAAACATAAGTCATTTCATAGGTAATCATGTATGATTTCATACGTAATCATGTATGAATATATAGGTAATCCTATATTCATTATAAACATCAGTCTTTTCATAGGTAATCATGTATCATTTAATAGGTAATCATGAATTCATTATAAACATAAGTCATTTAATAGGTAATCATGTATCATTTCATAAGTAATCATATATCAATTCATAGGTAATCATGTATTCATTATAAACATAAGTCATTTCATAGGTAATCATGTATCGTTTCATAGGTAATCAATTATTCATTATAAACATAAGTCATTTCATATGTAATCATCTATCAATTCATAAGTAATCGTGTATCAATTCATAGGTATTCATTATAAACATAAGTAATAAACATAATGATTCGGCTTATACATAGTGAGTTGGCAGTGCAGATTCGCTACGTTTACAACGATTATAGTGTGAGGATTCAGTGTGTTCACACCGAAATAATTTATTCCATTCGGTATAAACATAGCGAGTCAGTGAAATTTTTCGTTATAAACATGACGAATGGAACCCTAATTAATATTTCATTTATTCATTATAAACATGACGAATCAATGCAAATAATTTCTGTTGTTTGTAGGGATTAAAACCCTAGTTTGACAGACACAACAGTTCGGGGTTCGTTTTGATTTCAGAATAAAAAAATCACATAGTCCATTTTTATTTCAATAATCAGTTGGTTGATCCATTTCAACATTTCGAACCTTGTGATGTTTGGAAGCTTTGGATCAAATAGTGAAAAAATCGCGTGATGTTTGGAAGCTCTCAGCAGTTAAACAGTTCGATTGTTGAACGTTTGAAGCTCACAACAAATCAATAGTGAAATAACTTTGTGATCGATTGAATGTAAAAATAAATCGTACGGATGAAAACATATATATAGTATAAGGGGATTAAAAAGTTTAGTTCATTTGAAGATGAAATCTTATTTTATTCAATGTACCAACATAATTAGCTGAATCTTTACTTGAAGATGAAAGGTTTGGAAGTTGAAGATGAAATCTTTGAAGGTTTGAATGTGTAGACAGATGGATGAAAAGTGTGTAAATAAATTTTAACACTTTAAATATGTGGTAGCCCTTTTTTGGTATTTGGAAGTAACTATTAAAATTAATTGGTGTTTTGGAGTAAAAAAATAAGTGTGTACTTTAAAGTAAGTTTTGTGGTGACCTTAAGAATACCCTAAACATAAGTCATTTTATAGGTAATCATGTATCATTTGGTAGGCAATCATGTATCGATTCATAGGTAATCATGTATTCATTATAAACGTATGTCATTTCATAGGTAATCATGTATTCATTATAAACGTAAGTCATTTAATAGATTATTATGCATCAATTCATTGGTAATCGTGTATCAATTTATTGGTATTCATTATAAACATAAGTCATAAACATAATAATTCAACATATACATAGCGAGTGCGGATTTGTTATGTTTACAATGATTGTGGTGTGAGGATTCGGTATGTTCACACCAAAATGATTGATTCCATTTGGCATAAACATTGCGAGTTTGTGAACTTAATTCATTATAAACATGAGGAATGGAACCCTAATTCATATTTCATTAGTTCGTTATAAACATAACGAATCAATGCAAGTAATTCATGTTGTTTGTAGCGATTAAAACCCTAGTTTGACAAACACAATAGTTCGGGGTTCGTTTTGATTTCAGAATAAAAAAATTATATAGTCCGTTTTGATTTCAATAATCAGTTGGTTGATCCATTTCAACATTTTGAACCTTTTGATGTTTGGAAGCTTTTGATCAGATAGTGAAAAAATCGCGTGATGTTTTGAAGCTCTCAATAGTTCAACAGTTTGATTGTTGAAGGTTTGAAGCTCACAACAAATCAACAGTGAATCGTACGGATGAAAAAATATATATAGTATAAGGGGATTAAAAGGATCAGTTCATTTGAAGATGAAAGCTTATTTTATTCAATGTAACAATACGATTAGCTTAATCTTTACTTGGAGATGAAAGGTTTGGAAGTTGAGGATGAAAGGTTTGGAAGTTGAAGATGAAATCTTTAAAGGTTTGAATGTGTAGAGAGATGGAGGGAAAGTGTGTAAATGAATTTTAATACTTTAAATATGTGGTAGCCCATTTTTTGGTATTTAGAAGTAACTATTAAAATTAATTGGTCTTTTGGAGTAAAAAATAAATGTGTACTTTAAAGTAAGTTTTGTGGTTCCCTTAAAAATACCCTAAACATAAGTCATTTTACATGTAATCATGTATCATTTGATAGGCAATCATGTACCAATTCATAGGTAATCATGTATTCATAATAAACGTTTTCATAGGTAATCATGTATTCATTATAAATATAAGTCATTTCATAGGTATTCATGTATTCATTATAAACATAAGTCATTTCATATATTATTATGTATCAATTCATTGGTAATCGTGTATCAATTCATTGGTATTCATTATAAACATAAGTCATAAACATAATAATTCAGCATATACATAGCGAGTGGGCAATGCGGATTCTTTATGTTTACAATGATTGTGGTGTGAGGATTCGGTATGTTTACACCAAAATAATTGATTCCATTCGGCATAAACATTGCGAGTCTGTGAACTTAATTCATTATAAACATGATGAATGGAACCCTAATTCATATTTCGTTAGTTCGTTATAAACATAACGAATCAATGCAAGTAATTCGTGTTGTTTGTAGCGATTAAAACCCTAGTTTGACCGACACAATAGTTCAGGGTTCGTTTTGATTTTAGAGTAAAATAAATTATAGAGTTCATTTTGATTTCAATAATCAATAAGTTTATCCATTTCAACATTTCGAACTTTGTGATGTTTGGAAGCTTTTAGTCGAATAGTGAAAAAATCTTGTGATGTTTGGAAGCTCTCAACAGTTCAATAACTCGATGGTTTGAAGGTTTAAAGCTCTAAGCAGTTCAACGGTGAATTAACCTTGTGATCGTTTGAAGGTAAAAGTAAATAGTATTGACACAAAAATATATACAGTATAAGGGGATTAAAAAGTTCAAATCATTTGAAGATGAAAGGTTATTTTATTAAATGCACCAACCTGATTAGCTTAAGTTTTACTTGAAGATGAAATGTTTAGAAGTTGAAGATGGAAGGTTTGAAGGTTTGAATGTGAGAGAGATGGAGGGAAAGTGTGTAAATGAATTTTAGCACTCTAAATATTAGGTAGCCCTTTTGTGGTATTTGGAAGTAACTATTAAAATTAAGTGGTATTGTGGAGTCAAAAAATATTTGTGTTATTTTGAAGAAAGTTTTGCGGTGCCGTTAAAAACACCCTAAACATAAGTCATTTCATAAGTAATCATATATCATTTCATAGGTAATCATGTATTCATTATAAACATAAGTCATTTTATAGGTAATCATGTATCATTTCATAGGTAATCACGTATTCATTATAAACATAAGTCATTTCATAGGTAATCATATATAATTTCATAGGTAATCATGTATCAATTCATAGGTAATCATGTACTCATTATAAACACAAGTCATTTAATAGGTAATCATGTATCATTTCATAGGTAATCATGTATCAATTGTAAACACAAGTCATTTCATAGGTAATCAGGTATCATGTCATAGGTAATCATGTATCAATTCATAGATAATCATGTATTCATTATAAACATAAGTCATTTCATAGGTAATCATGTATCAATTAACAGGTCATCATGTATTCATTATAAACATAGGGCATTTCATATGTAATCTATTATCATTTGATAGCTAATCATGTAAAAATTCATAGGTAATCATGTATTCATTATGAACATAAGTCTTTTCATAGGTAATCATTCATTCATTTTAAACATAAGTCTTTTCATAGGTGATCATGTATCATTTCATACATAATCATGTATCAATTCATACCTAATCATGTATTGATTTTAAACATAAGTCATGTCATAGGTAATCAACTATCGTTTCATAGGTAATGATGTATCAATTCATTGATAATCATGTATTCATTATAAACATAAGTCATATCATAGGTAATAATGTATTCTTTATAAACACAAGTCATTTCATAGGTAATCATGTATTCTTTATAAACACAAGTCATTTCATAGGTAATCATGTATCAATTCATAGGTATTAATTATAAATGTAAGTCATAAACATAACAATTCGGCATATACATAGTGAGTGGGCAGTGCAGATTCGCTACACTTACAATGATTGTGGTGAGAAGATTCGGTATGTTCACACCGAAATAATTGATTCCATTCGGCATAAACATAGCGAATTAGTGAACTTAATTCGTTTATAAACATGACGAATGGTTCCCTAATTCATATTTCATTTGTTTGTTATAAAAATGACGAATCAATGTAATTAATTCGTGTTTTTTATACCGATTAAACACCCTGGTTTGATAGACACAATAGTACGGGGTCCGTTTTGATTTCAGAATAAAAAAATCATATTGTCCGTTTTGATTTCAATAATTAATCAGATGATTCATTTTAACATTTAGAACCTTGTAATGTTTGGAAGCTTTTGATCTAATAGTGAAAAAACGTTGTGATGTTTGGAAGATCTCAACAGTTCAATAGTTCGATTGTTTGAAGGTTTGAAGCTCTCAGCAGTTCGACGGAGTAATAACCTTGTAATCGTTTTAAGGTAAAAATAAATCGTAGGGCTCAAAAAATATATATAGTATAAGGGGATTAAAAAGTTCAGTTCATTTAAAGATGAAGGGTTATTTTGTTCAATGTGCCAACCTGATTAGCTTAATCTTTACTTGAAGATGAAAGGTTTGGAAGTTGAAAGGTTTGGAAGGTGAAGATGAAAGCTTTCAAGGTTTGAATGTGTAGAGATATGGAGGGAAAGTGTGTAAATGAATTTTAACACTTTAAATATGTGGTAGCTCTTTTGTGGTATTTGGAAGTAACTATTAAAATTAAGTGGTATTTTGGAGTAAAAAAATAGTTGTGGTAATTTGAAGTAAGTTTTGTAGTGCCCTTAGAAACACCCTAAACATAAGTCATTTCATACGTAATCAAGTATCATTTCATAGGTAATCATGCATCAATTCATAGGTAATCACGTATTCATTATAAACATAAGTCCTTTAATAGGTAATCATGTATCAATTCATACGTAATCATGTATTCCTTATAAACGTAAGTCATTTCATAGGTAATCATGTATCATTTCATAAGTAATCATGTATCAATTCATAGGTAATCATGTATTCATTATAAACATAAGTCATTTAATAGGTAATCATGTATTCATTATAAACATAAGTCATTTCATAGGTAATCATGTATCAATTCATAGGTAATCGTGTATCAATTCATAGGTATTCATTATAAACATAACAATTCGGTATATACATAGCGAGTGGGTAGTGCAAATTCATTATGTTTACAATGATTGTGGTGTGGGGATTCGGCATGTTCACCCAGAAATAGTTGATTCCATTCGACATTAACATAGTGAGTCCGTGAACTTAATTCGTTATTAACATGACGAATGGAACCCTAATTCATATTTCATTGGTTCATTATAAACATGACGAATTGATGCAATTAATTCTTGTTATTTGTAGCGATTAAAACCATACTTTGATAGACGCAATAGTTCGGGGTTAATAAAAAAAATCATATAGTCCGTTTTGATTTCAATAATCAATCGGTTGATCCATTTAAACATTTCGAACCTTGTGATGTTTTGAAGATTTTGATCGAATAGTGAAAAAACCTTGTGATGTTTGGAAGCTCTCAATATCTCAACAGTTCGATCATTTGAAGGTTAGAAGCTCTTAGCAGTTCAATAGTGAAATAACCTTGTGATTATTTGAAGGTAAAAATAAATTGTACGGCTAAAAAAAATATATACAGTATAAGGGGATTAAAAAGTTCAGTTCATTTGAAGATGAAATGCTATTTTGTTCAATGTACCAACCTGATTAGCTTAATCTTTACTTGAAGATGAAAGGTTTGGAAGTTAAAGATGAAAGATTTGAAGGTTTGAATGTGTAGAGAGATGGAGGGAAAGTGTGTAAATAAATTTGAACACTTTAAATATGTGATAGCCCTTTTATGGTATTCAGAAGTAACTATTAAAATTAAGTGGTATTTTGGAGTAAAAAAATAGTTGTGATATTTTGATGTAAGTTTTGTGGTGCCCTTATAAGCACCCTAAACTATAACACCCTGTATTTTTAGCATATATTATTTAGTTAATTCAGCTAGTTTAAATTACTCGTGTGTCGTAATTTAATTTAATTTAATTAATTTGTGTGGTTTTATTTAATTATTAATCGGAAGAATAAATGGTTAATAATTATGGCATATAAATTACTAAGTGAATAGTAATAATTAATATACGTTATAGCGAGTGATAGTGATGTGATACTATTTTATCTCAATTGGGAGTCGGGCATAGACTATTTGGAGGTCTAGATAGGAATTTTAGTAAAGTAATTCAGATGACAATTTTTATTGCACGGTTGAGTCCGGATAGGCCAAAATAGTTGAAAAAGTATACCCGAGGGTAGTAAATGAGTCTCGGGGCATTTTTAGGCATGACCGGGCCCACACCGGGGTATTTGGGCCATTTTAACTTAGCCCACAAGCATAATTTCTGGATTGACTTTAGAAGATCAAAGTTTAAGAGTTTAAGGTGAACACAACTCTAAAGGAAAAATATAATAAAACATTAGAGAAAGTGTTGACTGACACAATTCTAAAGGGAAAACTCTAGCTCTATAGAGAAAAAATGAGGGAGAAAGCAAGGAGATTGTGGAATCAAAGGAAATTGGGTGTGTTCTTTGAGGAATCATCATCAAGACCAAGATATTTAGACTCTACGAATTTAAGAAGGCAAGTGGTTAACTTGATCTTAATTTAAATTGCAGTATTCAATTAATATTATAGTGGGTGTGACAAAAACATTATTAGGTTTGTAATCTTAGTATATCCTACATTTGAATTGGGTATTGGGAGAGGTTAAATTTATCAGGTATATTGTGGAGAAATCATATACTGTTTGTTGAATTAATATGGGATTTGGGTTCTAATTTATTTGTGACACCTCGCCTAATAAAATACCGGGTGATCAGTCCTATACCAAATTAAAACAGGAATCCCAGTTGGATCATCCTTAGCATCACTGTCGAAAACTTTTTAAAACTTACTAACCACCTAGTATTCCAAAAACTGGAGCCAATTTTAACTTTTTGATTAAGCAAAACAGTACATGCGGAATTAGAATATAAACCATTCACACAACTGAATGAAAATAAACTGAATCATAACTACACAACTTGCCGAATAAATCACCGGCCACAAAAGAAATAATCCAATACAAATATTCAACACCTGAATAAATACACCTGAAAATTGTACCGAGAAGTCCGGGCGACAAGCCCTAAATAAAACTAAAACTGATACAAGATTCCTACTCTAGGAATGAATGAATGATGCGTCTAATCCAAACTCCTGCTAGCATCCACATATGCCAAAGCTTCGTGTCCCTGGAATAGAATATCAATCCTGGCGTCCCTGTGGCTGGACACCTAAAAGGTTTTGAAAATAGTTTTATAGCAAGGGTTAGAACCCAAAACATTTTGAAAATATTTAGCAAGTGAATTAACTGCAGTAATTTAAAATGCATGAATGCGCTTCATATTTAAGTTAGTGTCGCACTCCCTTGTGGACATTCTCACCCCTCCACTATTGTGCACACCTACCGGTTACCTTAACCCCACCTAGTTGTACTACCCCGTCCAACTAGTCCGTGTATAACCTTCCCTTGCCATGCTACTCTAACCCGAGTATAATGATTTCCTGAATTATAAGTTATTTTATAATTAACTTTATTAATTCTTCTTAAATAGTAATATATAACCGTATCACAAGTTATATAAAGTAAATACATCACACACTGTATTATTCCCACAAATTATTAACTTAATTAATTTCTCATTAATTAACTGCATATAACTGTAACCAGAGTTATATAAAGTAAATACATCACACACTGTATTATCACCTACATATAATATTTACTACCATATTATACGTACCTTTACTAACATCCACACATATATCATACGTGTATCCATCCTTCTGAGTATACCCTCACCTGATGATTCCCTCTAAAATGCTATCTCACTAGGTGCGCTCACAAAGCCTAGTTCCCCAAGTTGGAATCGCTCACTAACTTGGTCCAAAATACAAACGTAGTAGAGGCGGTCATATTCCTTCCCTGAAAGTGAGATAAATCCCTCACCCATATATACCGGACGCTATGACCTGGGGATATACTCGCCCTACTCCTCAACCTAGGGGATTCACCCACATCGCGCAACCTCCCTTGATAGCAGTAGAGTAAATAAATTGAATAAATATCTAGTCACTGATATTTAATATCCCTCATAATATAAACACGTATATATATATACTATCACTGTACCGTATATATATAATATGAATCTCGACTTTACCATGTACTCAAGATCCCGTACACTGCTTGTAATTTAATATCACACACAATATATACACGAATATATATATATATATATATATATACTATCACTACACTGTATATATATATTATAAACCCTGGCTTTACCGTGTACCAAAAATCCCATACACTGCCTAAAATTTCCTGAGTCTGTGGCCCGACTCAACGTAATTAATTTTCTCACTTAATAATTTCTCGTCTTCCCGAGTCAATGGTCCGACTCTAATATATTTAACTCACACTTCAATTGATATAATACTTTCCCCGAGTCTATGGTCCGACTCCAATTAAATTAATTAATACCCTTATTAATTTAATACCTTCACGAGTCTATCACCCGACTCTAATTAAATTAACTAACACACATTTTATTTTAACACCTCTCCGAGTCTACAATCCGACTCTAATTAAATTAATTATCACACTTATTAATTTAATCCTACCCGAGTTTAAAATTCGACTTTAATTAAATTAATTATTACACCTATTACTTTAATCCTACCCGAATCTAAAATCCGACTCTAATTAAATTAATTATTACACCTATTAATTTAATACTTACCCGAGTCTACAATCCGACTCTAATTAAATTAATTATTACACCTATTAATTTAATACTTACCCGAGTCTACAATCCGACTCTAATTAAATTAATTATCACTCTTATTAATTTAATCCTACCCGAGTCTACAATCCGACTCTAATTCAATCAATTAACGCATTCATTTATTTCATAACTTGGTGTCCCCCAACAATTATCCCCGGACTCACTTAATTGGCCCATAACTTAATATTTCCCGAGTCTATATTCCGACTCCGAATTAATTACTCTTTCTCAATAATTAATTTGATACCTTGGTGTCACATAACCAACATACCCGGACTCACTCACTCGGTCCATTTTTACATCTTATAATTTCTTTCCCACATTTTCGTCCACAATGTGTCACACATTTATCTCCATAATTTCCTAATTATATTTACCTATAATTACCAACATACCCGGACTCGCCCACTTGGTCCATAATTAAATATTTCCCGAGTCTATATCCCGACTCTAAATTAATTAGTAAACCTCCAAACTTAATTCACTACCTTGGGGTCGCTTGACCAATATACCCGAATTCACGCACTTGATCCGTATCTCACTATTTTGAAATAAAATCTCTCAAATTCATCCATTAACTGCCCCACATAAATTCATCCTAGTCCCAATTACTCTCTCTCAAAATTGCTAGGAATATTTGTTTCACAATTATTTATCACTAATAAATGTATGGAAATTAATTTATAATTAATTCCCCCTTATATCTCACACAGGCCGAACTGCCCAGAATTTCCCATCGTCGATCGATCGATGCCCCCCAATCGATCGATCGATCCCTTCGTGCCAGCTTTCCTTCCTTGCTGAATTCCACCATTAACGAAATTTCAAGGTTTCTTTCCTCAAAAACCAACCTCAAATCAGTCTATTAATCATCTCATAACATTTTTCATGAACTAAAAATATCATCTAAACCTTTTAACATCATTAACACTATGAATCTTGACCCACCCAAGAACACAATTTCTAGGGTACAATCTCAATTTCAAATTCAAATTCCATCCTTTTATATTCCGATTTTTCTCATTCAAACCAGATAATCATATTCAGAATTATATAGCATAGCTAATTCTTACCTTAAATTTCATTCAATGGTTCCATTAACAAAACCCCCTTTTTGTACCCATTTATCCCCAAAACGAATTTTGGTTTACACGTCACTATGATATGAATTGATTATCATACTTTAAGAATCAAAACAATTAACCACTTGCCTGAAAGTGTTCGTAGTGTCTGATCCGTTGGCGTAGTCCCTCAATTTGGCCCCAATAACCTCCAATTTGCTCTTGATTTGCTTTCCCCCAAATCCCCTCTAAAACCCCAGGTTTAGAGTTATGTTGGTTGTCATTCCTTAATCTCTCAATTAGGTTAAAAACCCTTAATCCCATTTTTCACCTAATGGGCTTAATTAAAGTGGCCCAACTCACCCCGTGTGGGCCCGACTATGCCCAAAAATATCCCGAGACCCAATTACTACCCCCGGGTACTCTTTTCTGACTATCTCGACCCATCCGGACTTAACCACGTACTCAGAATTGACATCCAAATTAATTTATAAAAATCCTTATCTCACACCCAATTTAGTCTATACCGACTCCTGGATGGGATAAGTGTATACCTCGTCATTAATACTCGAAATGACGTAATTAAATTATTACTATTCACTTAGTAAATAAATTTTCCTAAACATTAACCATTCACTCCCCGATTAATATTTAAATATATATATTGCCATAATTAATTCAATTAAAATTACGACACACAAGTAATTTCAAATTCCCGAATTTATTAAATATTAAATGTACAAAAATACGGGGTGTTACATACTTCCCCCCTTACAATGGAATTTCGTCCTCGAAATTAAGATAAACCTAGTGTTCAAATATTTACATATTACTCACTAGTCATGTGCCTCCAAGCCCGCTATATCTATCCCATCCGCTTCTAACCATACGTTACACAAGTATGTATTTAAACTTAACCAGGGCGCCCATACACCCTATACCCGTGCTTAACTGCACAAAATTTTTCCTTAATTAACCCGGGTGCCCATACACCCTATCCCCGCGCTCTACCGCACGAAAGTTACCCGACTATGCTAGTCGTAACCCGTAATATAACTTCGAACCCGTAGTCATATCACATATATATCTACTGCCCGGGTACCTAACCCATGTGCTAACGTCCAAACATCTCCCCATAAATACTTGTCTTTGAACACAAAAGTATACACGCTTACCCTTATGCTACCACAGACCACATCAAATACCGCGCCCTTACTATCACTAGTCCTTGCGCAAAATAAACCCCGAGCTATCTCTCTTCGCTAAAAAATAAATCTAATCACCCTGATTCACTTCAGTAAACATCCCCACTTACCGGGATAAAATGTGAGAACACAAAACCTCTTTATGTGCTATTGCACTACGTAATACAACATATATACACACATATATATAGGCTATACGCCCTCTCAGGTGATACCTAGTACCAACCATACCCTGGTGTCATGAACACAAAAATTTTACACCACTATCTACAATAGTTAAATTCCATCGATATCCAACCGATCTTTAGGAAATATTATCTATCCTACTCCCATAATTCTCGAAAGTAGTATTTCTTCGTATAATTTAAACAATCACTCAGTGTACACCTCCACTCTCCCGTGAAGAACACCAAGGAACTCCGTTACATTATGAAAAGTTTATCCACATGCTATGGCTGCTACCGCCAACGCACCCACTAAGTTCGACTCACCTGCGAACTCTAGTGAAAAATAAGTCTTATTTTGTGACATCCTCTTTGTCATGCAAAAATATATCCCATGCCCCTAGGGTAAAAATAATTACCTCTATACTCCAGCTGCAACGGCTGGTTCTCGATTTCCGGAGCAACTTCTCCCTGCCCGAATGCACCCATGACTTGCTTTTGTGGCTGTACATCCAGGACCTCGTCCTGTAGTTGACCCCTGCCTTGCTTAAAACAAATTCCATTCACGTGTCTCAATTTCCCCATAAACGAAACACTTTCTCATACATTCACCCTGCCACTGGTCCCATTCCTGCCGACCTTGTTGAAATTCCTGGCCATCCTGCCGATAGCCTCCAGTTCTAAATCGTTTGGCATGATTTCCCTGCGGGAAATCCTTCCCCTGACCTCCCCCAGTCTGCTGTTGGGATAATCTACTGGTATCGTTCCCTCCTGCCTGATCCGACTGGCTAGTTTCCACTCCCCTCCCGCTTCCTTTCGCGTGGAAGCGATATTCCAGACAGTGCCGGAGTGTTGCGTTAATGACATCAGTATAATCTACTAATGCGGAATTATCAATTAAATCTTGTCTGATTCTCCAGACTAACCCATCCATAAACTTTTCTTTCTTTCTCTTTTCCTTGCTTACCTCATCCGGTACAAAATTTTGCCAACGAGTGAATTCTTCCTCGTAATCGGCCACTTAACGGTCCCCTTGAGTCATCTCATAAAATTTTTCTCCTCATTTCGGTCTCAACCGCTGGAGGAAAATACTTGCGGTCGAACCGCACACAAAACTTTGTAATAGCTAGTGTGTCCCTTTCCTCATTGTGGTGATCGACTCCCACCACTGTAGTGCTGCTCCCACTAAACTAAAAGTAGTTAGCATTTGCTTCCGCACCTCATCGCAATCTCCCCTGCGTAGGTGGCACTGGATATCCCTCTTCCTTGACATGCTAGCACTAAATCTGAACCCCCTCATAATTCTGGTGGGTTCCCACTAAAATAACCTTTCTCTCTTTCTTCCACCCCGACGACTCCGCTTGAGTGTGATCATCCGGCGCCACTAACACTTGTGGCTGACCCCGTGGAAAGTACCCCGCCGTTGCGACCACCGTCGCTTCAACCGCCTGCGCCACTAGTTCCGTTACTTGTGCTGCCAAAATCATCTCTGGCAGTTGCTGTGGTAGTTCTTGCCCCTAAAGAGCCTCTCTCATCTCCCCCTGCTGCCCTAGCTTCTCTCTCTCTCCTGGGCGTCATCCGGAATGAGAATCGAATTTGTATAAGTTCACTCTCAAATATAAATTTCGCAAAAGAACGTATATGCGCATAAGTATGAGAATACAACAATCCTATGATAGGGATCTATATTAAAGATTGCTAAGCTGGAACGTGAAAAGCCGCACAGATCCTAAGGACACTAGAACCTGATGCTCTGATACCATCTGTGACACCCCGCCTAATAAAATACCGGGTGATCAGTCCTACACCAAATTAAAATAGGAATCCCAGTTGGATCATCCTTAGCATCACTATCGAAAACTTTTTAAAACTTACTAACCACCTAGTATTCCAAAAACTGGTGCCAATTTTAACTTTTTGATTAAGAAAACAGTACAAACGGAATTAGAATATAAACCATTCACACAACTGAATGAAAATAAACTGAATCATAACTACACAACTTGCCGAATAAATCACCGGCCACCAACGAAATAATATAATACAAATATTCAACACCTGAATAAATACACCTGAAAACTGTACCGAGAAGTCTGGGTGACAAGCCCTAAATAAAACTGAAACTGATACAAGATTCCTACTCTAGGAATGAATGAATGAATGATGCGTCTAATCCAAACTCCTGCTAGCATCCACATATGCCGCAGCTCCGTGTCCCTGGAATAGAATATCAATCCTGGCGTCCCGGTGGCTGGACACCTAAAAGGTTTTGAAAATAGTTTTATAGCAAGGGTTAGAACCCAAAACATTTTGAAAATATTTAGAAGTGAATTAATTGCAGTAATTTAAAATGCATGAATGCGCTTCATATTTAAGTTAGTGTCGCACTCCCTTGTGGACATTCTCACCCCTCCACTATTGTGCACACCTACCGGTTACCTTAACCCCACCTAGTTGTACTACCCCGTCCAACTAGTCCTGGTATAACCTTCCCTTGCCATGCTACTCTAACCCGAGTATAATGATTTCCTGAATTATAAGTTATTTCACAATTAACTTAATTAATTCTTCTTAAATAGTAATATATAACTGTATCACAAGTTATATAAAGTAAATACATCACACACTGTGTTATTCCCACAAATTATTAACTTAATTAATTTCTCATTAATTAACTGCATATAAATGTAACCCGAGTTATATAAAGTAAATACATCACACACTGTATTATCACCTACATATAATATTTACTACCATATTATACGTACCTTTACTAACATCCACACATATATCATACGTGTATCCATCCTTCCGAGTATACCCTCACCGGATGATTCCCTCTAAAATGCTATCTCACTAGGTGTGCTCACAAAGCCTAGTTCCCCAAGTTGGAATCGCTCACCAACTTGGTCCAAAATACAAACGTAGTGGAGGCGGTCATATTCCTTCCCTGAAAGTGAGATAAATCCCTCACCCATATATACCGGACGCTATGACCTGGGGATATACTCGCCCTACTCCTCAAGCTAGGGGATTCACCCACATTGCGCAACCTCCCTTGATAGCAGTAGAGTAAATAAATTGAATAAATATCTAGTCACTGATATTTAATATCCCACATAATATAAACACGTATATATATATACTATCACTGTACCGTATATATATAATATGAATCTTGACTTTACCGTGTACTCAAGATCCCGTACACTGCTTGTAATTTAATATCACACACAATATATACACGAATATATATATATATATATATATATATATATATATACTATCACTACACTGTATATATATATATTATAAACCCTGGCTTTACCGTGTATCAAAAATCCCATACACTGCCTAAAATATCCTGAGTCTGTGGCCCGACTCAACGTAATTAATTTTCTCACTTAATAATTTCTCGTCTTCCCGAGTCGATGGTCCGACTCTAATATATTTAACTCACACTTCAATTGATATAATACTTTTCCCGAGTCTATGGTCCGACTCCAACTAAATTAATTAATACCCTTATTAATTTAATACCTTCCCGAGTCTATCACCCGACTCTAATTAAATTAACTAACACACATTTTATTTTAACACCTCTCCGAGTCTACAATCCGACTCTAATTAAATTAATTATCACACTTATTAATTTAATCCTACCCGAGTTTAAAATCCGACTTCAATTAAATTAATTATTACACCTATTACTTTAATCTTACCCGAGTCTAAAATCCGACTCTAATTAAATTAATTATTACACCTATTAATTTAATACTTACCCGAGTCTACAATCCGACTCTAATTAAATTAATTATTACACCTATTAATTTAATACTTACCCGAGTCTACAATCCGACTCTAATTAAATTAATTATCACTCTTATTAATTTAATCCTACCCGAGTCTACAATCCGACTCTAATTCAATCAATTAACGCATTCATTTATTTCATAACTTGGTGTCCCCCAACCATTATCCCCGGACTCACTTACTTGGCCCGTAACTTAATATTTCCCGAGTCTATATTCCGACTCCGAATTAATTACTCTCTCTCAATAATTAATTTGATACCTTGGTGTCACATAACCAACATACCCGGACTCACTCACTCGGTCCATTTTTACATCTTATAATTTCTTTCCCACATTTTCGCCCACAATGTGTCACACATTTATCTCCATAATTTCCTAATTATATTTACCTATAATTACCAACATACCCGGACTCGCCCACTTGGTCCATAATTAAATATTTCCCGAGTCTATATCCTGACTCTAAATTAATTAGTTTATCTCCAAACTTAATTCACTACCTTGGGATCGCTTGACCAATACACCCGGATTCACTCACTTGATCCGTATCTCACTATTTTGGAATAAAATCTCTCAAATTCATCCATTAACTTCCCCACATAAATTCATCCTAGTCCCAATTACTCTCTCTCAAAATTGCTAGGAATATTTGTTTCACAATTATTTATCACTAATAAATGTATGGAAATTAATTTATAATTAATTCCCCCTTATATCACACACAGGCCGAACTGCCCAGAATTTTCCATCGTCGATCGATCGATGCCCCCCGATCGATCGATCGATCCCTTCGTGCCAGCTTTCCTTCCTTGCTGAATTCCACCATTAATGAAATTTCAAGGTTTCTTTCCTCAAAAACCAACCTCAAATCAGTCTATTTATCATTTCATAACATTTCTCATGAACTAAAAATATCATCTAAAACTTTTAACATCATTAACACTATGAATCTTGACCCACCCAAGAACACAATTTCTAGGGTACAATCTCAATTTCAAATTCAAATTCCATCCTTTTATATTCCGATTTTTCTCATTCAAACCAGATAATCATACTCAGAATTATATATCATAGCTAATTCTTACCTTAAATTTCATTCAATGGTTCCATTAACAAAACCCCCTTTTTGTACCCATTTATCCCCAAAACGAATTTTGGTTTACACGTCACTATGATATGAATTGATTATCATACTTTAAGAATCAAAACAGTTAACCACTTGCCTGAAAGTGTTCGTAGTGTCTGATCCGTTGGCGTAGTCCCTCAATTTGGCCCCAATTACCTCCAATTTGCTCTTGATTTGCTTTCCCCCAAATCCCCTCTAAAACCCCAGGTTTAGAGTTATGTTGGCTGTCATTCCTTAATCTCCCAATTAGGTTAAAAACCCTTAATCCCGTTTTCACCTAATGGGCTTAATTAAAGTGGCACAACTCACCCCGTGTGGGCCCGGCTATGCCCAAAAATATCCCGAGACCCAATTACTACCCCCGGGTACTCTTTTCTGACTATCTCGACCCATCTGGACTCAACCACGCACTTAGAATTGACATCCGAATTAATTTATAAAAATCCTTATCTCACACCCAATTTAGTCTATACCGACTCCCGGCTGGGATAAGTGTATACCTCGTCATTAATACTCGAAATGACGTAATTAAATTATTACCATTCACTTAGTAAATAAATTTCCCTAAACATTAACCATTCAATCCCCGATTAATATTTAAATATATATATTGCCATAATTAATTCAATTAAAATTATGATACACAAGTAATTTCAAATTCCCGAATTTATTAAATATTAAATGTACAAAAATATGGGGTGTTGCACTATTTAAGAGTTCGTTTAAATTATTAAAGGATTCAGTAGCCATCGATTTAGGATTTAAAATCTTTAGTAAGGAAATCTGGGTTTAAAGAGTTGCAAAATCGTCCATGACGTCGAACAGGAGAAGAAGAAGAAGAAGATGATGAGAGAGAAATACCTAGGGGTCGCTCGAACGACTTGGGCTGTCGTTTGTGCGACATCATCCGTTGTTCGAGCAACATGGTGGGCCATTCGAACAACGCATGCAACCAGCCCCAGTTTTGGTCTATTTTTCTGTTTGGGCCGGAGAGAAGGGTTTTTGAGGTCTATTTCGCTCATTAGGGAATTCCTTAGTAATTATAAATGTAAGTTTTTAATAAGGGAGTTAGAAATTTATTATTATAGAATTTGGAGAAATAAATTCTAAGGAATAATTTAAGGACCAAGGGAATGAGTCCGGATATATTGGGGTGAATGTCACCATATTAATAAATTAATTAATGTGCAAATTAATTAACTTAGAGTCGGGAACATTGACTCGAATATTTTAGGCTAGTGCTACGTGAGTTAGGCATGGATTCGCCGAGTTTAAACTAATTATATATATACGGTAAGTATATATATATATATATATATATATATATATATATATATATATATATATATATATATATATATATATTGTGTGCTCTTTTAATATCGGTGTAGATATTATTGTAAATAATACCCCTTTAGTGCTATCATAGGAGTGGGACACCCCGCCCAAATAAAATACCGGGTGATCAGTCCTATATCAAATTAAAACAGGAATCTCATCTGGTTCATTCTTAGCATCATTGTCAAAAACTTTTTAAAACTTACTAACCACCTAGTATTTAAAAGCTAATGTCAAAATTTTAATGTTTTTATTAAACAACAACAACCATATAAATATCAATACGAACCATTCACACAAACTATGAATCTCAAGAAATACTGAATAAATAAATAAATGATCGGCCGAATAAACCATCGGCAGAAAACCAACATCTACTAATATAATCCAACAAAGAATAATAACCAGTACAAAGTCCGCTGAAATGAAAATAGCTGGGGCAACATGCCCGAAAGAAATACCAAGTTGCATCCTACTCTAGGAATGAAATGACTGAAGCATCTGTGTCCAAATCCTGCAACATCCACACATATTGTAGCTATGCATTGCTGGAACAGATCTTCAAGTTTGGCATCGCTGTGGATGGATACCTAAAAGGTTTTGAAAATATTTTGCAAGTATGGGTCAGAGCCTAAAGTCCCTTGGAAAATATTTTGCAAGTGAATTAAAATGCAACAATTAAAATGTATGAATGCTCTTCATATTTAAGTTAGTGTCGTACTCCCTTGAGATACATCTCATCCCTCTTCTAAAGTGTACATCTAACGCTTTCTTCCTGACCCTCCTAGTTACACTACCCCGTCTAACTAGCTTTGTAATGAAACTCCTTGAACTCTACTCTAACCCGAGTAATTTGTATCTTTACTTCGTAAGTCACTTATCGCATTAACTTAATTAATCATTATCTTAAAAGCCATATAACATTCACTAGTTATATAAGTAATACAAATTCTCTTCATGTATTTAATTACCCGTATATAATTATCTACTCCATTATATACATAGAACTATATTCCAAAATTATACATTTGTTGAATATAAATAAAACCTCTCCTAGAAGCCATATAACATTCACTAGTTATATGAGTAATACAAATTCTCTTCACGTATTTAATTACCCATATATAATTATCTACTCCATTATACACATAGAAGTTGGCCGGACGGAAAAAGTGTGTTCGTGTGAGGACACAATCGTCGTGTGTTTCGTCGCCGCGATACAAAAGAACCTAAGCTACTACCACACTTGCGAGGCAAGCACAGCGGTAAGTCGGGTATCGTAAGAAATCCACAGGGAGTGATTGAATTTTAGATGTTAATTGTTTTAATTACTTCAGGAATAAAAGTGTAAAATAAATAAATGAAAAGGTGATAGGGTGGTTATGGTGACAAAATAAAAGAATAAGTTACACTACACAAAAGTAAAGCGAGGGTCGGGATCGCATTCTACCAAACGGATCGAAACAACTACTAATTAGAATTAAGGCTCGAAAGCAATTTAATCGAGCATATCCAATTAAGCATAAACATCACGCAAGAAGGAATTTAACCCAAAGTTGCGAGATAAAACATTTAACTGAAAATGGTCACACGCGGATTAAATTTGGATTGTCGCTATAAATTCTAACGTTGCGTGACAAATAAAGATAAACGCTTAACAATCCAACTTTGATATGCGCGGTTTCAATTAAACGTAATTTTACACAAAACCTAATTTTTGAGGTCCAAACCCGTAAATGGCGGAAACGCAATCCCGACCCTATTTATCTAAGGGTGCATGGTGAATTAAACTAAATTAAACAACAACTACACTAATTAAAGCAATAAATAACAACAATAAACTAATTTGAAAGCATGTAAACTAACTAGAAAGCAAGAAATGGGGAAATACAACTAAATTAACGTAATTAAACTTAAGGTATAACTTACAAAACAAGAGTACAAGAGATGAGTAGGGCAAATCTCCCAAGTTTAAAAACCCTAAAATCTAAGACAAAATGAAGAGAGTTCTTCAAAATGAAGAGGAAGAGTATTTATACAAAAACCAATCCCATGGAAAACTTGTAAATAAAAGGGAGAAAAACAAATATCAGCAGGGCCGAATCGATTCGGCATTGGGCCGAATCGATTCGGTTGGAAAATATCTCGAGGCTGCCAGGGGACGAATCGATTCGGGTGAATTCCGAATCGATTCGGAATGGTGGGCTAATAGATTCGGGTGAAATCCGAATCGATTCGGAAACAGGGGAACTGGCACTGTCTCCAACTGAATCGATTCGCAAAGGGGCGAATCGATTCGGACCTACAGGTCTTGAATTTTTCCCCTGTTTTGGTTGAGATGAAATTCTCTTCCGCTCAAAAGCCCGTAACTTCTTCGTTCCGACTCGGAATCGCGCACCGTTCGTGGACACACGAAGCTAGCGAGGAGGGCTACAACTTCCGTGAGATGTCGGGTCAGGTACCCAAGATGTGAAAAGACTAAAATGCCCTTGAACGTGCGATTGTGTACGGAACTTCACCGGAATGCATCCGAACTTCATACTAAGCATCCAAATACCTACAAAAGCTCAATTAACCCCTGTAAAACATGTTAACATAGAAATACGAGGTTTTCTGGTTAGCGAGCATAAATATAGGGATTAAGATACCCGAGGGGGCTAATAACGCGTAGGTTAACGGGTGAAAAATGCAATATTTACGCTGCATCACACCCCCTAACTTACACATTGCTAGTCCCTAGCAATGAAATAGGAAACAACAAGAACTACAAGAAAACCAAAAGCATGATACAAGTGCAAAATGGGATGAAAAAAGTAATAAAAAGATAAGGCCACTTTCGCGGGCGAACGATTGCATTTAGCATATGCAATAAGTCGTTAAACCCCTAGGTTACCCTAGTGGACGAGTGTTGTCTCGTGAGGGTTTTCAGGGATGATACCCACAAACATAATATGGTTTCCTAAAAATATGCCCAACCCAACATGCGACAAACTCAACAACAACGAAAAAGATTTCAAACATGTTATTAGCATATTGAACATTCAAGCTAAAGTCCGTTGTTATTAACAGGCTGAATGCACCTCATAGAATTGAAACTTTAAAAGTGGGAGGGGGGAAAGCACATGCATAGTGAGATTTGGTAAAAACTTAAATAAACCGGATAAACATAAAGGCATGCATATATTCAATCCTCACGGGCATTACGGTCATCAAGCGAATTCACTCAAAACAGGGAGGTAACACACGGGACATGCGGGTTAAAGAGTAAATGTAAATGGAAACTAGGCCACGTACATGTCACAAATGAGGAACGCTATATAGGAAATGAAAAACTTGCAATCTCAATTAAAGGATACCGCACACTAAAAGAGGCGAAATGCATTTTCACAGATTATCAAAACTATTATGACTTTTAAATTACAACAACCTAAGATCACATAGGACTTGTAATAGGGTTGTAATGTAGGATAGGCTAGGGTACGAAATGATGGAATGTATGTACGGATTCAAAGTGTTTGGGGATGAAACTCGGAATAATGGAAAAAGTGGGCAATTTCAAAATTGGAAAGTAACTTCCAAACAAGCATTAGATATAACAACTGGAGAGTAATCAAAGCTTATTGAACTATACACAACATATACAACTTTCTCTTTCTTTTCTTTTCTTCTTTTTCTCACTTTTCTCTTTTGTTTTCTTTTGCTTTTTGCTTTCTCTTTTTCTTCACTTTTTTCACTACTTTCTTTTCTTTGCTTATCAAACTCTCATATGCCTAAAATTGCAACCGCAATACAATAACATCATTCAATCCCAAGTATCATTCCAAACAAAGGTATGTAAGGTATATGTATGGTATATAACTCCAATTTGGAGTTGGTTATTGGATTTTGGGTTATGAAAAGAAAGGCTATATTTAGGCTCAAAGGGGTTAACAAGGGAAACATTTATGGTGAGGTCAAGGCTAATATGGGTGATATAACAAAGATTGCCTATGATCATTTCACAAAGTTTACGCAATTCTCGAGTCAAAACAATGTATGAAAATCATGATCAAGTAACACATTTCAAGCATGAACTCAATTAATGAACGGTCAAATGAAAGATTAGAGAGATTACCAACGAATTCAACGTTTTCAATGAGAAAAGAATAGTGTATAACACTCACAAACGACGAAAGGTACAAAGCTTACTCGGTGTAAGTATATACAATGCAACAAAAGATTACCGAGTTATAAAAATCTTAAACCAAACCAATATAACAAGGAAAGTGCATATGCTCAAGGGATTAAAGTTTAATTCATGAAGTTATTCACAATATCAATGATTTGAGACTAAAGTCTAATAACTTCTAAAATCGAGAACATGCATCATTGAGTTGTCTATTGGATCGGGCAATTATTAAAATTTATCACTGGAAACAAGGCAAAATGCCCAACAAAGGAGAAAAAAGAAAGAAAATATTTTTGAAAATTTTCAAATTTTTCACAAAAAGGCATACTTAGTAACTAAAAGTAAGCAAATAAATGAACTACACATGAAATGGATAGAATATCCTACACCCCCTAACTTAAATGTTGCATTGTCCTCAATGCGCATTAAGAACACAACACAAAGAGAGGAAAAGAACGATATTACCCAAAATTGGAGCGATCTCCATAAGCGCGAGTCCAAAGGAATCTACAAAACAAGTTAGTACCGAGCATAGCAAAAACAAATAACAAAAAGTTTACTAATTACACTAGACTAAATTAAAAAGGAAAGAAAAATAGGAAAGAAAGAAAATTAAAAAGCTACCTATTTACAACCTACTATTTAGGCTTCACACTAACTATACACTAGAAGTCTAAATAGTTGAGGGTCCACCCAAAAAGGGATTTGACTTTGAAAGATCAACGGTGGACCCTCCAAAGCGAACATGCCTCCCGGAAGATATGAATTCCGTTTGAACAACGGAAGGCATGTGGGTGGTGAAAAAAGTGAACCATCGCCAATTTGAAATTTTGGGCGGACGATGGGGGATTTGGATAATAAGGGGGAAAGATACACTTGAGGTACAAGAAAAATCGACTCATCTCCCAAAGATTTTTCAAACGGAATGGGAAATGGTGCACACGTCGGGATAACATCCATCGAAAACAAGTCCGGTAAAGAGTCCTCATCGGCAAAAAGTGTAGAAATTTTAAAAGTTTCTACCGACTCATAGGAATCAACCGGTAATTCTAATGGTTCAATGACGGAAAACGTAAATGGTGATGAAACAAATTCAATCTCAATCGACTCATCGTCGGAAGGAGATTGAATTTCAGGGGAGAAAGATTCACACTCGATGAGAAATTCTCTGAAAAATTGAGGTGAAACACAAGTTTCCACCTCCTCGTTTTTTTGTGTATAAGAATTCATCTCATCGCAAAGTGCTCCAAGTCTCATTCTAGCACCATTTAGGCTTTCCAAACCTTGGGAGTAACGAAGAAAAGTTTCTTCCAAAGTAGGCTTCCGCGGCTCAAGAGCTTCGGACTCCTCATTTGGTAAAATCTCATCTTCTAAATCATCGGAATAAAAATCGTCATTGGTTTCAAAATATGAATCCAACTCAAAATCCCAATAACGATTTTCATTGCGATAAATGTTTTCAAGTCTTTCATTTTCAAGAAAATCTTGAAAATGAAAAACTTGAAAACTATCCCCAAAGTATGAATCATTAGAATAACCGTAATAACTATAATAGTAGGTCATGATTACCTCGTTGTTTGTAGATGGAGAATCCGAGCAAGAAAGTGAGCAACCGCGAATCAAAGTTTCTTTGCACTCAAATATGTTATCCTGCAAAAAAGGTTAAAACAAAGAATACAAATACAAAAAGGAAAAATACTACGAAATAATAAAACAATTACTATCTAAAACACACTCCCCGGCAACGGCGCCATTTTGTGGCCGGGCGGAAAAAGTGTGTTCGTGTGAGGACACAATCGTCGTGTGTTTCGTCGCCGCGATACAAAAGAACCTAAGCCACTACCACACTTGCGAGGAAAGCACAGCGGTAAGTCGGGTATCGTAAGAAATCCACAGGGAGTGATTGAATTTTAGATGTTAATTGTTTTAATTACTTCAGGAATAAAAGTGTAAAATAAATAAATGAAAAGGTGATAGGGTGGTTATGGTGACAAAATAAAAGAATAAGTTACACTACACAAAAGTAAAGCGAGGGTCGGGATCGCATTCTACCAAACGGATCGAAACAACTACTAATTAGAATTAAGGCTTGAAAGAAATTTAATCGAGCATATCCAATTAAGCATAAACATCACGCAAGAAGGAATTTAACCCAAAGTTGCGAGATAAAACATTTAACTGAAAATGGTCACACGCGGATTAAATTCGGATTGCCGCTATAAACTCTAACGTTGCGTGACAAAGAAAGATAAACGCTTAACAATCCAACTTTGATACGCGCGGTTTCAATTAAACGCAATTTTACACAAAACCTAATTTTCGAGGTCCAACCCCGTAAATGGCGGAAACGCAATCCCGACCCTATTTATCTAAGGGTGCATGGTGAATTAAACTAAATTAAACAACAACTACACTAATTAAAGCAATAAATAACAACAATAAACTAATTTGAAAGAATGTAAACTAACTAGAAAGCAAGAAATGGGGAAATACAACTAAATTAATGTAATTAAACTTAAGGTACAACTTACAAAACAAGAGTACAAGAGAGGAGTAGGGCAAATCTCCCAAGTTTACAAACCCTAAAATCTAAGACAAAATGAAGAGGAAGAGGAAGAGTATTTATACAAAAACCAATCCCATGGCAAACTTGTAAATAAAAGGGAGAAAAACAAATATCAGCAGGGCCGAATCGATTCGGCATTGGGCCGAATCTATTCGGTTGGAAAATATCTCGAGGCTGCCAGGGGGAGAATCGATTCGGGTGAATTCCGAATCGATTCGGAATGGTGGGCGAATCGATTCGGAAACAGGGGAACTGGCACTGTCTCCAACCGAATCGATTCGCAAAGGGGCGAATCGATTCAGACCTACAGGTCTTGAATTTTTCCCCTGTTTTGGTTGAGATGAAATTCTCTTCCGCTCAAAAGCCCGTAACTTCTTCGTTCGGACTCGGAATCGCACACCGTTCGCGGCCACGCGAAGCTAGCAAGGAGGGATACAACTTCCGTGAGATGTCGGTCCAGGTACCCAAGCTGTGAAAAGACTAAAATGCCCTGGAATGTGCGATTGCATACGGAACTTCACCGGAATGCATCCGAACTTCATACTAAGCATCCAAATACCTACAAAAGCTCAATTAACCCCTGCAAAACATGTTAACATAGAAATCCGAGGTTGTCTGGTTAACGAGCATAAATATAGGATTAAGATACCCGAGGGGGCTAATAACGCGTAGGTTAACGGGTGAAAAATGCAATATTTACGCTGCATCAGAAGTATATTCCATAATCACACATATGTTGAATATAATTAAAACCATCCTTTCGAGGAATACCTCATCGGATGCATTCTCTAAAGTTCTATCATCCCAGGCTACTCAGTCCCACCTGGATTTCTAAGACAGCTAGCCACCGCCGAATCAGAACATAGAAATATAAACGTATTGGAGGCGGTCATATTCCCCCGAGTGTGAAGACAATCATCTCGATGCTCATCACTATTTGGACGCTATGACCTGGGGATATACTCTCCCTACTCCTCAAACTAGGGGATTCACCCACATCGTGCAACCTCCCCCGATAGCGCTAGAGCATATAATTCTAAATAAATACCTAGCCATCAGTATATATATATATATATAAATTTTAATCTCAGCTTTACCGTGTACAAAATCCGTAACACTAGCCAACATATTCCCGAGTCTATGGTCCGACTCTAATTTAATTAATTTACCCATTAATTAATTTAATATCTGCCCGAGTCAATGGTCCTATGCCCATTTATTAACTTAATATCTCCCCGAGTCTATGGTCCGACTCTAATTTAACTAATATGCTCATTAATTAACTTATTATCTCCCTGAGTATATGGTCCGACTCTATTTTAATTAATATACTCATTAATTAATTCAATATCTTTCTGGTGTCACACAACCAATGTACCCGGACTCGCTCACCTGGCTCGAATTTCCATCTCTTAGAACGTACTCCTCAAAATTCCATTATAAAGAGAACGCTCCTAATTAAATAATATTTAACAATTTATTATATCATCCTATAATAAATTATTCCAGCTATAAGCTTTAATTAAGTAATCCCCCATTAATTAATCTATTATCCTGGCGTCACTCAACCAAAATATCCGGACACCCCCTTGGTCCATAATACAATATCCCCAATTAATTATCAAAATTCTCCTCAATAAAGTTTGCACAATTATTAATAGGAGGTTTTCACTTCACTCAATCTACCCAGATTTTTAAAATGCCGTTTTGGGGCATTTTAGGGCCGTTTTGGAAAAAACGTATTAGATAATGAAAGTTAGAAAATGCCATTTTCTAGAGTAAAACACGAACACAATTGCCATTAACAGCTTCTGTGAATATTTTTAGCCATAATTATCCACTAAAATCCTTACGAATCAAAACCAGTCCCAATGCCTTAATTCTCAATTTCTACCTCCAATTGATAATAAAGATATGAATACATACGACTGTTCCCCAACTTACAATCAATAAATTTCTCTAATTAACCTATAGTTTCTTCACAGCATAAAATTTATAAGCCCTTATCATAACAGTCCCAAAAACTTGATTCGTAACTTCCCCAAATCAAAACCCAATTTGTATTAACCCAATCCAAAAATCATTTGTATAACACCTACTATGATATGAATTGAATATCACCAATTTAAATTGAAGCAATTTAACCACTTGCCTTATAAATTCGTAGAGTCTGAATCCTTTGATGAAGATGATAAGTTTAACACACGCACCCAAATCTTCCTCCAAATTGGCTCCCCAAAAGCTCCTCAAATTATCCCTTTTCTCCCCTCTTCAAATTTAGCTATTCTAAAATGAGTTATGGTTGCCCCCGACTCTCACTTTTAGGTTATAAAGTGTCAATCCCGTTTTTCCTCTTATGGGCCTAATTAATATAGCCCAAATACTCTCGTGTGAGCCCAATGATGCAAAAAATACCCCATGACCCATTTACCACCTCGAGTACACTTTTTCTACTATCCCGATCTATCCGGACTCAACCGTGCACTCAGAATTGACATCTGAAATACTTTATAACATTCTCTAATTTAAACCTCAAAATGCGATACATGCAAAATCCAAAGACGCTCTGAATTAAATAAATGTCAATTCACCAATTTAAATAATTCCTCCGACTTAAATAAATTCTCCAATTCATAAATTTGAATTCTCCAAATTAATTAAGTTCTATTTCTCCAGAAAATAATTAAATTCTAAGTCCTCAGAATTACAGGGTGTTACATACTTCCCCCCTTACTAAGGAATTTCGTCCTCAAAATTAAGATGAGCTTAGTGTTCGAAGGTATGAATATCTCTCAAATCCCATCCCTCTAAGATGGCTATGCCTATCTCTCCCACGCTTGATCATGAACTATGCTAAAACAACTTTAGATAACCAAGGTGCCCATACACGCTATACCCGCGCTTAACCGTACAATTGCTACCCGGCTATACTAGGTTTAATCCGTAATATAACTTCCAAATTATAGTTATAACTACATACATGTAAAATAACTGAGGTACCCAACCCATGTACAAATGACCAAACATCCCCCCACTTCCAACGTTGCTCTAAGCTTCATGCGTGGGACATCTCGCAATGCGAAATCCAATCAAGGAACCCCCCCGATACACTACTACCTAACATTATCGGTCGATGAGATCCGTTCAGCTCCCAGTCCATCTCACGTACCATTAAATACCCGTCTCTTGGCATAAAAGTATACATGCCCACTCTTATGCTGCAAAAGACAACACAACGATAATCCAGGTATATCCTAAAATACGTCAACGAATTCTCTAACAACCGAAATTGAATCAATGGAAATTACAACTCCCGTAGAGGTAAAGTAATATAAATAAATGGACGATCCTCCCTTGGGCCGAGGCATCACTAATATGAACATCTCCTAACCAGGAATAGCGAATATAATACTCCTACCAAAACAATCGATCGTGGATCTATAAGTGACTATCCAATCCATCCCAATAATAGCATCATATTCGGACATCTCTAATACAAGAAAATCAACAGGTAAAATCAAAATCCCAATCTCTATACTCACACTACGACATATAAAGAAAACAGGCGTGCCATGACCCATAGGTGAATCTACATAAGTAATAGTACTGTTGGCTTTGTCTAACAACCCTGTGGCCCGAGCAAAACTAGTGGATATGAAAGAATGTGATGCTCCTGTAGCAAACAAAATACGTGCCATAACTCTAGAGATAGAAAATATACCCTCAATCGCTGGTGGTGGTTGTTGAACTGCTGCCTATTGAACGTTGTACACTCGTTTATGCTGTAATTGCCCCTGCTATAGCGGAGCTACTGGAATGGCCGGTAAGGATGGCAACTGGGCCGATGCTGGAAGAGTAGCTGGAACATAGGCCTCTGAGGCTCTCGATGAGCACCCTGCTGCTGGGGTATCTTACCCTTATCTAGGCAATCCTGTTTCTTGTGACCATCTTTGCCACATATGAAACATCTACCTGCAAATTTACCCCCATTACGACCCCGTTGGCCTCGACCTTGTTGACCATTTCCACCTCTGCCTATTTTAACTCTCAAAAAACAGTTAAAGTAACATAAAGTTTTTATTTGTAGAAAAATGTCAAAAAAAATTCATTTAAGTAGCATACAATTAAAAACCCACAATGTTTTTAATAAATTCTGAAATTTCTTATTTTGTTTACTTTTTCAATGTTTTAAAAAAATTATTATATGCTAATTAAATATTTTTTTCATAAAAATAAAAAATAGGGTGGTCTATTACAATTTTTTTTTAAATGGGGGTCTACTATAAACTTGATCATAGAAGAGGGGAACAACTCAAAATGTAAACAATTTAATTAACTATTGACTAATGGTTTGGATGGAGAGTTAAGAGAATTGGAGTGTATTGCAAAACTGTTCATAAAAGTTGGGGAAAACTCAAAATGACCCTTTTTTTAATGCCTTAATTGACTGTTTTTATAGTTCGTTGTTGAATACTCAAAATTGCTATGAATTTAGCATTGTACTAAAGCTTTTGAAATTAACACAGAGGTGTAGTATTTGTTGTAAAGTTAACAAATATTCATAGCATGTATATATTTCCTTTTATATATTTAACAGAATGAACCCATTGGGTATTTATAATTATACAAGTGAAAGTATCTTAACAACAGGTGCTAAGCTATTCAATAGGAGGAGCATTGGGATCAATTTGAATTTGAAAGTTGGCTTCTGTTAGGGGTGTTCACGGGTTGGTTCGGGTCGATTTTGAACCCTAATTCAAACCGAATCGATCGGTTCGGTTTTAGAAAAGGTCAGGCCGAAACCAAACCGACTATGAAAAAAAATGTCGGTTTCGGTTCCCATCGGTTTTGGTTCGGTTCGGTTTCGAGTCGATTTTCGGCGGTTTCCTATTTGGGCATTTTTTTTAAGGCCGGTTTTCGGTTTGGGTCGGTTTTTGAAGGTGGTTAATGGTTTTTGGATATACAAATATAAGTTTTTTTTAATATATATTGATTTCAGGTCGGTTCGGTTTGAATCGGTTTTTCCCATGTATAAACCGTCAACCGAACCGACATGGACAGTTTTTATATCCGTAAATCGTAGGCCGAACCGGGCTAAAAAAATGTCGATTTCGGTTCGGTTCGGCTTTTGGGTTCGTTGGTTTTTGTGCACACCCCTAGCTACTGTTGTGTCCGTGATTATGGGAGATTCTGCCAAGGTAAAATATTATACAAAAATTAGTTAAACTTTAATTAATTAAAATATATTGTTATCAAATGTTTTTTGGCTAATAAACATATATTAGGAAAAATATGCTATTTTTTACAAGATCATACCTGGTCTCAAATCAAAGGTACATTCATTTCATTTTCTTATGTCATATATATATATATATATATATATATATATATATATATATATATATATATATATATATATATATATATATATATATATATATATATATATATTCGGCCACGCATCGCGTGGCCTTCATGCTAGTTACAATGTAATACAAAATTCAAAACTAATGGGGAGTTTATGTATAGGGTGTTCCCCCACCATATGGACGCAATGTTTTCATTTCTCATGAATACATAGTGTAGATAATGCTCTGAAGTTTCATGACGTTCTCAGAGAGAAAAATAATTAAAAAACCAGTGATAGCCTCATTTGCTTTAACCTTGACTAAGTTTCCAACACATAAAACAATATTGAATTTAAGATAAAAAAAAACTTTGTCCTTGACTAATTTTTTTCCACGGAAATAGAAAACTAGAAAATACGTTCAAGTTTGATATTTTTTCAAAATAAAAAATTAAAAACGAATTTTCCAATGTTCTAGGAATTGGAAAACCGCTTTATCAAGTTTTCCACCGATTTTTCGAAGTCCCAAATTTACATTTTGACCCTTAACCTTTTGGCAAATTACATTTTAATCACTTATTTTTTTATAAACTACATTTTGAAATTATATTTTTTAGAATTAAATTTTGGCCCCTAAAATTTCTATGTAAGGACAAATTTAATAATTGTGTCAACTTTGTAATATGTACTGTAATTTGTAATATTGGCTTTATTCCATTTGGACAAAACCGTTTGAGTCATAGGTTAGATTGTATATATGCTTGTACCTTCAAGTATGTGATGCACCGAACACACGAAGCAACCCGAGTTAAAGCGACATCGACATCAACTCCATGCCGAAGTTTCATCTTCAACCTTGGGATCTCAAGAAAGGTCTATTTCCATTATTGTGTTGATCCAGGGGTTTCTAGTTTAGGATGTTAAATTTTATTGAGGCTATTTTAAAAAAAAAATAGAAAAATAAATTTTGTTTTGGAAATTCATTCAAATGAACTTTTGTTTCATTAGAATGAGTTTTGAATTTCGTTGTAAAGAGTTTAAGGGTTTCGTTCTAACAAGATTCTAACGAGCATCAAGCAAGATCTTTCTACCTAGGAAGAATGTATTCGTTAGATGGTCATTTTATCCCCGTTACAATGAGAGTTGGTATCTTATTTGAACGACCTTGGTTGGTTCGAACGACATTTCCAAATCCACTCGAACAAGATGGCTTTTTCATTCGAACGACATGACTTATTTTTTGTGCCATCGCCTTTTAATGTTTTTCTATATAAACTTGGGTTGGTACAGTTGTTTGTGAACAAGGGTTTCGAAAACAATTTTTATAGAACAAATCTAAAAGCCTCGTTAATCCCATTTACATCCTAGTTTTGAGATCAAAGAATCAATATGGTATTTTAGTTGGAGATTTCGAATTTCAAATTTTCAACACTAAAGATAGTTTACTCTGCATTGAGCAAGTTTTTTTTGGTATGGTGAGTTCCGTGTGACTGCAGTAATAGAAACTAGCTAAAATCAGTGGACACCGAGACGTAGGAGGACTGTGTTTTGAAGTCATTGGTGGATTAATGTGGTGTTTCTGTAAATAAGTCTAAAGGAGTGAAGATTGTATCAGGCTTGAAGGCATCGAGTTCGTGACTAAGTATGTTTGTCAATATTGTATAAACCTTATATCAAAGTGAATTTGCGTAGGCAAGGTTGTCCGAGGATTTTCTCATTCTGGATTTTCCTCATACATTGCATCGTTATGTGATTGGTTTATTTTATTCTTGCATGTTCACCTAAAGGTATGTTTTAAGAAGGATAAAATTGGTTTACTTTACACAATGTATGTTTAATCGGTGCTTGACTTAAAATTGGATTAGTTGCTGACTTGGTTTAAATTAATTGGATTAAAATTCAAAATTTGGTATAACCCTAGCACTCATAGCGTTCTTTATTCTATAAATTATTTTTAGTCCATTGACTGTTTCTAAATAAAATTTGGACCCTGGACTTTGTGTTATTACATTATAACCTTAAAATTTGATTAAGTATATTCATAGAAAAATATATTTTTTAAAACAATGATTAATTTCTACAAATTGAACGCATTTTGTTGTTTTCTAAAATTTTATATGGAAAATGAAATTAGAAATAGAGACGAAAATTTGAAATAGGAAACGTAAAATAATTTTCATTACTAAACAGGCCCTTATTGTCTACACTTGCTTCCTTATTTTCACAAGCTCACTCTCTTAATTAAAGATTGCACATGAACAATTCTTCTCAATATCCTTTGAATTTTTTTATACAATGGAAAATCATTTTATCCAACTTTATATTTTTTAACAGAGTCAGATTTTTGGCTTGAAAGAGGAGTTGAACAAAGTGAGATTTTTGGTTTGAAAGGAGTGATATTTTTTTTAGATTTTCGCAGTGAAATTTTTAGTTTTCAAATTTTCGATGCTGATACTTCTGGCTTAAGAGTTTCTATTTGAGATTTTCGGTGTTGGGATCTAGATGAAGGATTTCGATGGAAATTTATAGGCTTTGATACCATGTAAGATAATATAAAATAGAGAGAATGATAGAATATTGTATATGAATTAATGTAAACAAGTGTTACAAGAGAGACCTATTTATAAGAGAGTTAACGAGACATAAGGAGGAAAACAAGGAGATGGAATTAAGGAGAGGAAAACATGAAGAGGGAATTATATAAAAGGTTTGTGTATGTGTGTGTGTGTGTGTGTGTGTGTGTGTACACATACACTAACATTCTCAATCATAGGCACAAAATTTCATGATAACAATAAGATATTTAAGTTATTCTTATGGTCTTATTTCATGCAATATCTTATATTAATAATAACCTATCATCTCTTCATTATGTAAGATGTAGTGTCCACTTCTACTCCTGCTTCAACATCCTGAACAAGTTACTTTTTTAGTTAGCTCATCGATGAATAATAATAATAAATGATTTTGTGATCTATGAGACATGGTGGTTATTATACCATAAATATAGGTCACTATGTGGGCCTTTCAGTAGGTGACATGCGTCCTCATTAAGGGCATGAAGAGAGGTTGGCTTGGTATACAATCTGCTCGGCCAGGGGGATTGAGGTCGACCCAGGTAAAACATTGCTTAACCTACCATTTCATTAATTGTCCCACTACTGTTAATACGGAGTTAGTTAACAACATTAATTAACCTCGTCAACACCAACCTCACGCCAGCTTATACATGTGGAGGAATATCGATAGTCATGTTTATCCTATTTCTGCACATGAGGAAGTTACACACTATCCCACCTTTATTGTGATGCAACAAACTCATCATTATTTGTCCCCCAGAATGTACAAGGTGTAATTGCCTGACCTATAATGGCACTCCATCAGTCATAATGGCACTCCATCAGTCCCTTTATATTCATTCTCTAATAACTACATATAAATAGCCCTCAATCCCACTGAATAAAGGATTTGAGATTATTCTACTAGACGACTATAGGCAATCCCTAGGGAGAGAACTTACAGAGCTTGTATTCCCAAATTTCATAGCTATTGCCCAGTAAAATACAGCGAATCAATACTGCACATGTGGACAGAGGCACCATATTAAGACGAACCAGTAAATCCCCGTCTTCCTTCTTTATCTCTCATCTCACTTTGTTCTTCCTAATTTTGCAAGTCTATAGTTATAATTTCCTTAGTTATTATTGTCCATTATTGGAATTTACCAGCTAATACCATTAATCCGTAAACTAATTTTAGACGATCACACATTAGCGTCGTCTGTGGAAAATAACAAGTCATCGTTATTTCCTACCATCCTTAGTCCTGAAATAATTTCCACTCTCTTTCAATGATTCGCTTGAAAATTTTGGGAAACGAAAGATAAACCAGAAACTAGCCGCGCAGCAGAAACACAACTACCCTCCACTGTAAGGACATAAATTTCTAATTGAGTCCCTATATTGTTTTAACTTAATTTCATGAATAAAACTGAGTTTGTAATATGTCATAGGGAGATTTTTATTTTGTCACGATGCCACTTGGTCTATGACGTATTGAAGAAAATTTAATTGGTGCAGGTTTATTCGTCTTCAAAGTTAATTGCATTCCGAGATCATACAGGTATGAATGCTTATAATTAATGGTGTTCGAAATTATTTTTTATAAAAGATAAGGATGTAATTTTTATAAAGAAAAATGTTTGAAATGATTTTAAAAGTGTTTTAATTGTTTACACTACATTTTTATTCTGATAAGCTCGAAAAGGAGTTTGACTTATTTGGATCTCTTTTGGAAGAGATGTTTTAATCAAAAAGTCAAAAAGTCAAACTGAAACGCGAGCTTGTTCAAATGACAACCAGTCTCGTTCAAACGAGATGGGTATGTCGCGCGAACGACATCCCTATGTTGTTCGAATGACACATTTTTCGAGGCGGCGCTTACTTCCTATTTAAAGCGTGTTTACGTCAGAATTAAATGTGTGTGCATTCTGGAAAAACATTATACCATCCCGTACGAGTGTTGCACATGTTTCTAAGGTATAAAAATCTTAAACACATCCTTAGAGTTTGCAAAGATCCGAGTTATCATTCTTATATGTTTACGTGATCTTGCTGCATCAAGAAGGTTTGTTCTACATTGAACATCAGGATTTTGCGGTGAAGAAAAGAGAAGGACTTATTATTCGACATTGTAGACGAATTAAAGCCAATTGGTGGACACCGAGACATTCGTGGAGTCGAGTGTTGTGGACAGGTATCGTGGAAGATGGAATTTCTATGTGGGTACTATTGAAGAATGGTAGAAGATCAGAAGGAGCATCAATACCCGTGGGTATCGACTCACTGAGTAATGCTAATCTGTCTTTGTAAAACCTTTGTTCATAGTGATTGTCTTGCTTGGGTCGTCCGAGGTTATTTTCTCGTTTTGGATTTTTTCCTCGTACATCCGGCGTTGTGAGTATTCTTTACTTTACTTTGCTAGCTTTAATCACTAGATGCATGTTTAGGATTAATCAAGATAAAATTGGTTTAAAGTAATAATTGGGTTTTCACAACTTGGTTTAGTGCTAATTAAAAGTTGGATATTTTTTGGTAAAAAATTGGTTTGATTTGAAACACACATTTAGGGACCACCCCGTTTTTACAAATTGGTTTCAGAGCTAGAAAACATATTTTATTTATTTTGTGATCCCATGTGTTTTCAAAGATGAATTTTGGATATAATGAATTTTCTCGAACTCCTGTTTTTTATGGCACTAATTACACTTATTGGAAGATGAGAATGATATGTGCATTAAAATCTATTGATGAGTGTGTGTGGCTAGAAGTTGAGAAAGGTTGGACACCCCTATCACTATTGTAGGTGAGGTCACTAGTTTAAAGCCTGTTGAGTCATGGACTGAAACTGAACAATGGTTTGCACAGTATAATTCTAAGGGTCTGCACGTTATTTCTTCACATGTCACACATGAAGAATATAATAGAATTATGACTTGTGAAACATCAAAAGAGGCTTGGGATATTTTGGCACTCACTCACGAGGGCACTAGCACGGTTAGGGCGTCAAAACTTCAAAATCTCACTACACAGTTTGAGACCATTAGGATGTTAGAGAGTGAGACTTTTGATGAGTTTTATGCTAAGTTGTCCAATGTTGTCAACTCATCGTTTAACCTAGGTGACAAAATTCCAGACAACCGTGTCATTAAGAAAATTCTTTAGGTTGTTGCCTAGTAGGTTTGATGCAAAAGTGACTATCTTAAACTCCTTGGGTAAGTTAGAGTCGACGAAACTAGAAGAGATTGTAGGTGACTTACAAACCTATGAAATCGACATGATTACCTCCAATCAACTTCCTAAGAAAGAAAAGGGTATTGCTTTGAAAACTCGGAAAGAGTAAATTAAAGTTTCGGATTCCGATTCCGATTTTGAGGATGTTGCTTTGTTGGCAAAGAAATTTATTAAGTTTCAAAAGCAATCGAAAGATGCCAAGAAATTTAAAAAATTCAAGAACAACAAAGTAGATCCCACCTCTAAGGATAAGTTTGAGAAGCCTAAGAGAGATGAGTCGGATAAGTGTTTTGGGTGTGAGGGGTGCGATCACAAAGTTAAGGAGTGTCCCACTAGACTTAAGAAAGAGGGCAAGCAACCCATTGTCTATAGTGCCAACTTAAGTGATAGTGATCCGGAAGAGGGAGAGAGTTCCCCCATTGATCGTAACTTTGTTGCATTTATGTCATGTCATGTGAACGAAAATGATTCTCATGTGAAAGACACTTCCGAGGAGGTTTTGAGTGTATCCCATGTTAGTGAGGACAAAGAGAGTGAGGAGGAGGAGATAGATGTGAAAGAATTGCAAAATACATTTAATGAGTTATATGCCGAAACGGTGAGGTGAAAAAGGCTAATTCAAAATTGCAAGCTAAGTTAAATGAGTGTGCCCTAGAAAATAATGATAGTTTGATTGACGATCTTAGGGCACGAGAGAAGAAGTTTAGGGAGAAACTAGATTTTGTGGAGAAAGAGAGAGAGATAATCTTTGTGGTTTGATGGAGTCTTTGAAAAAGGAGATTTTAGCGTTTGAGGAGTCTAGGCGTTTGCTCAAATCTAGGATTCACGAGTTGGAGGAGAGATTAAAAGACTCGTCTGGAGTCAATTTTGATTTGGAGGCTAGGTCGGACAAGTTATATAAGATCTTAGGCACCGTCCAAATTAAGGGAGATAGGGGAGGTATAGGTTTTGATGAGAGAATTGTTCTCATTCCCCCCGCACATGTGAGAAACACTAGGAATGTTAGAAAAGGTACACATATAGGTAATCATTCCCACCATCGCTACACTTGCACGTTTTGTGGTAGGAAAGGTCACCTTAGGCATTATTGTTACGACCTTAGACAAGCTCCTAGGAAGTTTTGTAATAAAGTTTCCCCGGTTCCCAAAACCCCCATGCGTCGTTTTACACCTACTTGGGTTAGGAAATCGGATTTAGTGGCTTTAGGAATTAAACTTCATGACTCTCGTTTGGGTGCACTTGATTCTTCCCATGCTAAATCTAAAGGATGATAGTGTTGCCTTGTTTGTCATATGCTAGTTTGCTTCATGATATATTCATTGCTAGTATAATGACATGTGTATCATTGTGTATTATAGTTTTCATTTGTTTAAGTCCTATTGAAAAAATACAAAAAGATTTTGTTTTTGAGAAATTTTTTGAAAAATCCAAAAAGATTTTGTTTTTGAGAAAACTTCTGAAAACCCAAAAAGATTTTGCTTTTATTTGAGTCAAAATATGAAAAACCAAAAAGATTTTTCAGTTTTTGTTTTTGAGTTGACATGTTTGATGTGGCATATTGGTGTGCTTGGACCCCCCCCCCCCATCGTTTCATTATCCATATGGCTAGGACATTTGGTCATTATTATCGATGCTTAGAATGATCTTAACCATTGTTTATATGGGGTTGTTTCGAAGTTGACATGCATCTTGATTCGACTTTGTATATATGCCAACATTGCACACATTCACGAGTTTATATGTATGTTTGACTTCTCTTGCATATTTGAATTTGGTGAGGTGTTCTTATCTCAATATTTTCATCTATGCTTAAGTAGACTTAAGTAGAAGTGTGCATGTAAGAATAGTTTATCGTGAGGATTTGAATTGATTCCTAATTGAAAAAATGATGAGTGATTCACGGGAAAGGGCTGCGAGAGTTCAAAATTAACTTATCGTGAAAGCCACCATTTAAAAGAGACCAAAGAAAAAGCAATATGTTAAGAAAAGGGCCAATAAGATTTTCTCTAAGTTGAGAATGCTAGAAACCTCAAAAGATCTTGAGAAAGTATATTTTTATGAGGGAGTTTGGTTGGAGAAAATTTAAACGGGTTTGCACAACTAATCCTAATGTTGAAACATTGCAATTTGACGCTATAGTTTGTATAATCGTCAAAATTCTGGATTTGTGTGCATTTAGAATGTTTAGTTCATTAAGCTCACACTTTTATTGTCATATGTCTATGATAAAGTTTGATGATTTATAACTATCAATTAGAGCTTCTTGATATTTTCGATGTGTTGGAATTGTGACTCATTTGTTGTAGTTTCACGCTCATACATTCCATATCCATGTTTAAGCACATCGGTACTATATTTGCATGTTAGTTTTTATGCATTTTTGAGTTTTGTGTTAAAAGCTCACTGTTTTAGCACTGTTTTGCTGCTGTCAAGCCCTTCCACTTATTTTTTCCTGGAAATTTTTTCACTGGGCAAAAATATAATACATTTCTGGGAAACCGTAAAAGTTTGGCATGTCGCGAGATCTCGTTCGAACGACATTACTATGTTGCGTGAAGTCTCGTTCGAGCGACGTCACGTCTCGTTCGAACGACAGCCTTAATTCTTGCTTCTGATTAGTTTGCAGTCCACTGGTTATTTTGGTATATTTTTTTGGTACTACTAGAAGCGTTTCTGGACTGATTGGTTTATATGCAGGTTATATTGGTTCAAAATTAGTTTTTTGCATATAGTCCGTTTATCACACCTGATTAGATTTCTATAGTCTTTGTGTGATTCATTGGTTTACTAGCTACTGCTTTGTCATCTATTGATCATATTTAGCTGGTCGTTTCATGATTATCTAGTGATTTTCAAATTGATTCAAATTGGTATATTCTCATGCTAGATACTAGATTAGTTTATCTTTTCACCGGACTATCTATTCGAGACAAAAGGGGGGATGTATGTGATGTAGGGGGAGATTTGAGCATGTTTCTGGATTACATATTTTACAAATTGGTATTGCAAGTTGGTAGTTTAAATTTGGTATCATTTTGTGCTCAAATGGTTTAACAAATGATTTTTCAGAGTTTATTCATATTGGTATCTATTATCGTTTGGTATAATTTGGATATATATATATATATTGGTTTCATTTGTTCCTCCAAACTTCAATGGGTATTTATTTTTCTGTTTCATGTGTGTAGGTATGCTTCAACGATTCGAGATTTCAAGTCTACATCACATTCAGACGGTTCATGCTTGCCAGTGCTACATATTCTAGTCCGTGTCCTATATTTTTGACTTTGGATTTATGGGATGGGATTTAGGCATCATACAGCTTGATGGCTCGGCTTAGGCATTTCACTGTTTTAGTTTTGTCCCGGAATAGTCAAAGGGGGAGATTTATAAGGATATAAATTTCTAATTGAGTCCCTGTATTGTTTTGACTTAATTCCGTGAATAAAACTGTGTTTGTAATATGTCATAGGGAGATTTTTATTTTGTCACGATCCCCCTTGGTCTATGATGTATTAAAGAAAATTGAAAACGTTGCAACAAAGCTTCAAGGAATTAATCATGCCGAAGTTTAATTGGTGCAGGTTTATTCATCTTCAAAGTTAATTGCATTCCGAGATCATACAGGTATGAATGCGTATAATTAATGGTGCTCAGAATTGTTTTTATAAAAGATAAGGATGTAATTTTTATAAAGAAAATGTTTAAAATGTTTTTTAAAGTGTTTTAATTGTTTACACTACGTTTTTATTCTCATAAGCTCGAAAAGGAGTTTGACTTATTTGGATCTCTTTTGGAAGAGACGTTTTAATCAAAAAGTCAAACTGACACGCGGGCTCGTTCAAATGACAACTAGTTTCGTTCAAACGAGATGGGTATTGCGCGCGAATGACACGTTTTTTGAGGCGGCACTTAATTCCTATTTAAAACGTGTTTGTGTCAGAATTAAATGTGTGTGCATTCTGGAAAAACAGTATACCATCCAGTACGAGTGTTGCACATGTTTTCTAAGGTATAAAAATCTTAAACACATCCTTAGAGTTTGCAAAGATCTGATTTATCATTCTTATATGTTTACGTGATCTTGATGCACCAAGAAGGTTTGTTTTACATTGAATATCAGGATTTTGCGGTGAAGAAAAGAGAAGGAATTCTTGTTCGACATCGTAGATGAATCAAAGCCAATCGGTGCACACCGGGACATTCGTGGAGTCGAGTGTTGTGGACAGGTATTGTGGAAGATGGAATTTCTGTGTGGGCACTATTGAAGAGTTGTAGAAGATCATAAGGAGCATCAAGACCCGTGGGGATCGAGTCATTGAGTAAGGCTAATCTGTCTTTGTAAAACCTTAGTTCATAGTGATTGTCTGGCTTGGGCCGTCCAAGGTTGTTTTCTCGTTTTGGCTTTTTTCCTCATACATCCGGCATTGTGAGTATTCTTTACTTTAGTTTACTTGATTTAATCACTAGATGCATGTTTAGGATTAATCAAGATAAAATTGGTTTAAAGTAAGAATTGGGTTTTCACAACTTGGTTTGGTGCTAATCAAAAGCTGGATAATTTTTGGTAGAAAATTAGTTTGATTTGAAAAACACATTTAGGGACCACCCTGTTTCTACATCAATACCTGTGGGGATGAGTGACATATAAGGAATTTTGATGATCCTAGAAAAGGGCCAAGAGGCAATGCAAAAAAGCATGAAACATATAACGCTGACACTCCAAGCTGAACAGAGTAGGTCTGGAGCGGATCCTTTTATACCTTAGTCGAAAGAGAAACCTCAAAGAGGTGGGGAGAAATATTTCCTACAACCCCTATAGAGACATGAGTAATTCTTACAAAGATCACGCTCTAAAAAATCCAAGGAGATTGAACCTGGGTTCATGAGATGGTAGGAGTACATCTAGGCATTCTGAATCACAAAAAGGCAGGTCATACCGCCCCGGGGCCACTTCCTTCCTTTAATCAACCGGGTATGATGATGAATAATCCTTCTTCGACGAAGGTCCTAATGTACTCGAAAGGCAGAGCAGAGGGTCAACATTTGATTTCCTAGGCCCACGTAAAATAAGGGGTCAATAACCAGTAGGTCCCAGAGAGAGTAATGAGCAGTAGGAAGAATCAGTCCGATCTATCATGAGGAGAAGATAATTCTCGACCAAGTCCAGAATGAACATAAGAAGATCGGACCAAGACGATATGACTTCTCAGGAAGAGAGCTCATCTGAAAGCCAAGGCTGATCAGTAAAGATAGTCGCATCTAAGGCCGAGTAGGAAGACCAGCCCTGGAAGGGATCCATCCAGTGGTTAGAAGATCATTTGGGAAAAATTGCTAGGTCTAAGAATATAGTATACAAAGACTTTATGAAGGGATTCCCTTTCACCCCAGTAATTATGGGTTATCTAACACCCACAAAATTCAAACTATCAACCATTACATAAGGATATAATGGAAAAACCGAGCCAATACTACACGTAGAGTAGTATCAATTGATTGTCGATATCTATTCGGTCAGGGATGAAAAATGTTATCGAGCATTCTCTATCACGATCATAGGATCAACCCAAATCTGGTATAACGGCCAGCCATGCGGGAAAATATCTAATCTCTAACAACTAGCATATCTCTTTTTCAGTAATTTCTACTTTGGAGCTACGTCGGATAAAAAAGTTGCCCACTTGCCCAATGTGCGATAAAAGGCCGACGAGATCACACGTGAGTTTATTACTCACTTAAACAACGAGAATAAGGTGGTGGATTCTAATGATAAAACTTCATTAACTGTGCTGATGAGTGGATTATAGTTGAAAAAGTTATTTCGGGCCCTGACTAAAGAGCCGCCGAAGACAACGACAAAACTCTTGGCCAAGGCGCACAAAATCATAAATGCCGATGAGGCGATGAAAGCCAAGGAGTCAGGTTATACAAAGGTTTCATCCAGTAGGAACAACTAAAAGAAGGATAAGAAAATTAAAAAGACAAAAAGGTATAGTGAGTACACCCATTTGACTGTTGGCATTCATCACATCCTTGAGGATATTCAAGGAAATAAAAACCTAAGGTGGCCCGAGAAGCTAAAAGCCCTGGTAAATCGTCGAGATAAAACTAAGTACTTTGAGTTTCAAGAGGAATATAGCCACAACACAGACAACTGCATAACTCTCAATAACAAAATAGAGGGCTTAATCAGAAGAGGGAAATTATCCAGGTGTGTGGATAAATATGGTCGAATTGCTCCAAAAGACGAGCGTAAAAATATAAGACAATCAGAATCTTCATATACAAAGACAAAAAAAAAGGGGGATGAGATGATGATTCGAAGGACGACTTATATATATTAAAAAACCTAAAAAAGCTTGTTCACGAGTTCAAGATGATATCTTTCATATGCCACTTTAGCACCAGTGGCAATGTTGGAGGAGGAGAAGAACTTGCTGGAAGAAAGGCCTACCTCAATGACGTGAAAGTTTTCACTCATATCAAGCTGATCAATATAACAAGTAGCCTGGATACTCGCCCGAGGAAGGTAAATAAATATCGTCTTTTGCTGGATTTTCCAAAGATGATTTATCTGGTGTCTTATACCCGCATGCCAACCCTCTGATCATTTCAATGGTGGCTCTTAAAAGTAAGGTGGAAAGTATCCTCATAGACTATGGAAGCTCAACGGACGTGATGTTCTATAATTTCTTCGGAAACTTGAGACTTAGGGACATCAAGATAACACCTTACCATCGACCACTGGTCGATTTCTTAGGTGAGAAGGTGTATCCCTTAGGCACTGTCAAATTGGATGCTACAGTAGGTGCCTCGCAAACATGATGAACAGAAAATATGCATTTCTTCATCTTGGATAAAAATGTTCACTGAGAATATAACATCATACTCGGCAAAGCAGGGCTGAAGTTCGAGGCCATTCTTTATGCAGTTCACCAATGTTTGAATTTTTCTACCCATTATGGGGTTGGTATAGTCGAGGGGAACCAAGTTGAGGCTATAGAATGCAATTACACCTCGACCGAACAGGAAAAGAAGACGAAATTGATGATAACCAACTAGGTCAAAATGATAGATCCACGAGATGAGGAGAGTTGGCCAGGAGTAACTTGTTGAAGAAATTGAGTTCATTATTCTTGATGACGAGCATCTGGAGAAGACTGTCCAGATCGTCTCATCACTGGAGCCCGAACTTAAAAAAGATCTAGTCAGTTCTCTTAGACAATAAAGAAGCGTGTTTATTTGGAGCCATAAAGACATGGTCGAGATCGATCCATATTTTATATGTTACGAGATGAGTATAATCAAAGGGGGACAAACCAGTTAAACAAAAGCGCGAGCTTTTGATCAAGAAAGGAACATGGTAGTGCAAAAGGTAGTCCATAAATTTTAAAAATCCAATTTCATAGAGGATGTCAAATATCTGGAGTGGGTCTCCAACGTGGTAATTGTTCGTAAAAGATTAACGTGTGGGGGATGTGTGTGGATTTCACTAACTTAAATAAAGAATATCCCAAGGATCATTACCCACTACCCAGGATTGACCAATTAGTCGATGTCACCTCGGTACACGAGCTACTCAACTTCATAGATGATTATTCAGGATACATTCAGATGAAAATGAAGCTGAAAGATCAAGAGAAAACATCGTTTATCACCAATAGAGGCACTTACTGCTACAATGTCATGCTTTTTGGACTCAGAAATGCTGGGGCAACATATCATGGACTGGTGAACAAAGTTTTCGAAGAGAATATAAAAAAGAACATGAAAGTGTATGTTGATGACATGCTCACGAAGAGAAAGAAGGCCACCGACCATATAAAAGACTATAGAAAAATTTCAATCAGTTGGAGAAACATCGGATGAAGCTTAACCAGACGAAGTGTGTCTTCAGGGTAAAGGAAGGGATGTTCCCTGGCTTCATTATCATCCATCGAGGACAATCCTAAAAAATTCCAAGCATTGATCAATATGCATTCCCCAACGACCAAGAAAGAAGTACATAGACTAACAAGACGCATGGTAGCGCCCAAAAGGTTCATTTCTAGATCCACTGATACTTCCGTTCTTTAAGGTGTTAGAAAAACTTTTGACTGGAACGACGAATGCAAAATTGCGTTCTTGGATTTAAAGCGGTATTTGGGACCTACACCCCTATTACCAAGGACAATTTTGGGGGAAAAACCCTATCTCTATTTAGCCATATCAGAATCTGTAGCCAGCTCGACTCGGGTACAATATGAGGAAATAGTAAAAAGGCTTATCTACTATACTAGCAAAGCATTTCGCAGGGCATAAATCATATATCCCAGGATAGAGAAGTTAGCTCTTGCACTAATCAAAGCATCCATGAGAATGAAGCCTTATTTTCTAGCCCACACAATCATCGTCTACACGGACCTTCCTCTACGGCAAGTCCTAGCCTGATAAATCAGGTAAATTGATGGCTTGGACAGTGGACTTTGGTGAATACTACATTCAGTACAAACCAGGGACAACAATCAAAGGCCAAGTCGTGACAGATTTAATTGTCAAATTCACCACTGAGGAACAAATTGCATAATAGATTTCTTTAGAAGAGAGCTCAGTAATCGTAGCCAAGAAGACTTCTAACGTAGAGAGATCAACCCCAAACGAAATCAAGAAGGATTTTTGAAAGAGAGCTTATCAATCCAACCAGACGATCAGACTCATATAAGAGATAGCCTGACTATTCAGTTACCTAACCAAAGTAAGGATGTTTCGAAATCATCGATTAGACAAGAAGAACTTGCTCACGACCTGGATCAAACCAAGAAAATGTTCACACATGGAGTTCTAATCACGGAGGAGTTTGAAAGGGATCTTATTATATGGAAATTATTTGTGGACGATTCATCCTGCACCACTAGAATTGGAGCAGGTCTGATAATCATAATGCCGGATGAGATCGATGTGGAATACACCTTTAGTTTCCAAAAAATCCTCCAACAATGAGTTAGAGTACGAGGCACTCATAAAAGTATTTGGGCTAGCTTCATCACTAGGTGCCGAGCAGATTTTGGCACAAAGTGATTCATAGTTGGTAGTCAATAAATTATTGGGGATTACTTGGCCAAGGTAAAATAATGGCTGTCAAAATTTTTAGGAGTTAGTATGCTCAGATTCCTAGAGTAGAAAATGTCCGAGTAGATGCACTTACCTGATTAACATTATCCATAAGAAAAGAACTAGGAAGAACTATCCCTGCGGAGATTCTCACGCATCGCAGTACTAATGAAGAGACGATCAATATCATGAGATAGACTTTGGACAATCTTGGATGGATTTGATACGGGCTTACATAGAAACAATCATTGTGCCGACATACCCCAAATAACGAGAAAACTTCATTAAAAGGCTGTAATCTGGGTTTTAGAAGGAGAAATTATATTTTGGAGAGGATACATCATCTCGTTGTTGCGATGTGTTTATCCAACAAAAGTAAATGATTTGATTAAAGAATTATATGATAGATGGAACATTCAACATGAAGATTGCTAGTAAATTGGGTGGCTACACAGGGCTATTACTGGCCCACCATGAAGGAGGATTGCATAGATTATGCCAGGAAGTGTGACCAGTGCCAGAAATATGCTAACATCCATCGAACCCCTGGAGCCTCGCTTAAATCGATCACTTCACCTTGGCCTTGCTCAATTTGGGAGATAGATCTGGTCGGCCCCTTACCAAAAATTAGAGGAAGGTTCAAGTATTTGGTGACCGCAGTGGATTATTTTACCAAATGGGTGGAATCTGAACCCCATGTTGAGATGTCATATGAAAGGGTCTTCCACATCATCTAGAATAACATTATTTGTTGATGTGGAATGTGGTATACTTTCATCATCGACCACGACACTCAGTTCGATGATCAAGAATTTTAGGATTATTGCAGAAGCTCTAAGATACAAAAGTTACACTCTATACAAGGCCATTCATAATGCAATGGACAGACTGAGGTAACTAATAAAACTTTATTGGATGGGATGAAAAAGAGATTGGATGATGTGAAGGAGAACTAGATCAGCGAACTTCAGAGTGTCCTCTAGTCTTATAGGATAACTCCTCAGACAGTAATATGTGAAACCCCCTATATGTTGGCATTTGGTACAAAAGCAATGGTACCAACTAAAATTACCTTGCTTAGTCATTGAGTCCCCAAGTTTAACTCACCACAAAGTGATGTGATGAGGAGATTAGATATTAAACTGGTGGAAGACGTGAGAGAAAATATAGCATAAAGATTAGAATCTTACCAGCAAAGAACTACTCGATTCTACAATCGAAGAATGAAGCTGAGCATTTTAAAAGAAGTCAACTATGTCCTAAAAAAGTTCAATAAATTGGAACCCAGCTAGCACGACGCTAATCGAATCTCAAGTGTAGTCAAGTCAGGAACCTACCAGATTGAAACTTTAGAAGGGGAGAAATTCAAAAATCCATGGAACGCCAAGTACCTGAGAAAGTATTATCAGTAATGTAATGAAAATTTTATTATGTGGTATGTAATTTCTATCTATAATGAATAAAAAGTTCCATTCATCTTCTATAATATTGTCACTTATTTTTGTTTCTTTATTTTGTAGGCATAGGGTATGTATATATTACCGGTAATAGCATCATTTATAGGCTCACTAACTGTTCACTACCATCTCAAGACATATTACGAACAAGAGGTAGCAACATAATATCAAAAAACTTCATGTATGGTTTCGTTTACAAAAACGACACGAGCAAGAAGTTAAACTTCATGTATAATATCGTCTTAGGATAGATCGCAAGAAAGATGTCTTACCAAGTAGAGGAAATCTATGATTTATGCATGAACGGATGCGACCATAACACAACACAAGGATAAATTCTAATAAACTTTGGTTAACTCAGATAATCAATGTTTACATATAGTCAAAACGATGAGATCCGTTCATAAGACTAGTAAGTTATCATTAACTTTGGTAGAACCTAGGTCAGGATAAATCAGGTTCGTTCAAAAACTGGTAGCTAATAAGGCAGATCAATTCAGCTAAAAACCAACCATATGATCATAAGACTAAATTATTCGCAATCCTATTCCAACCTAAAAACAATTAGTAAATTGGCATAGAAAATAAAGCAGTAGGCTAACAAAAAGGCCATAAGACTATAACTGACTAAATATAAGGTATCCGATCACATTCACTCGCATAAATATTTGGTTTGATCAAATGCACATGAATATCTTCAAATTCAGCATGATAAATAAAAAACAAGAAGCAAAATATTATTGCAACAAAAAAGAAGCTTAAATGTGTTCATCACAAATTGCAAACTGTTTATAACAAAAAAGGGAAAATCAGAGCTTAATAAAAACACGCGATAAGAACACAAAGAATTAAGCTAAAGGATCATTGTCAGTAGCAATAGCAGGAATGGAGGCATCAGTAATGGCCACATCTTCATCAGGAGGAAGAAAAGCCTCGGTAGCGGTGACTTGACCAGTTTCATCAGCTTTTTTGGCATCAAAAACATAATCATCTTCCATCTGCTTAGCAGGAAGAGCTATAGCTTCGGCATCATCATCTTCCTACTTTCTCACCTCGATAGCTATATCAAGGTAATTTTTCATCACACTCTTCTTCAAATCCTCATAACTGTCCATAAAGAAAGTTAGGTTGTCTACATTGTAATCTGTTAAAGACTTTTATTTCTCCATTATTGTCTCCTTTTCCTTCACCAAATCTTCCTCGGTCAGCATAAGTTTCTGATTGGCTGCACTCAAATCATTATTATCCTTCTTCAAGGCCTATTCTAATCTATTTGACTTAAAAGAATCTATGGTAACCTGATCCTTAAACTTGGTAACCTCTGACTCAGCCTGGTTGAGAGAGATTGTCTTAGCAACGACCTCTTCATCCTTCTGTTCTAGCTCATTATAGGTCTTTTTTATATTATCGGATGTCTCTCTAAGGCTATCTTTGAGTTCATAGTTTCTTTGGTTTGATCTTTAATGGTGGTCCTTTAGTCTACATAGGCCACGTGATTTGCAACATCTTTCTCCCTCAAAATGGTCGTCGTCATATAACTCTGTTAATGAAACATGAAGTGAGAGACGGGAATGAATATGGAAATTGCAAAATAAAAACATAATTAATAAACTCACCACAGATGGGTGATTTTAAGCCAACCTCTATAGAGCGTCAGGATTGTAAGCTCTTAGGAACTTAAAGTACTTGTCATGACCATAATATCCATAGATATTAGTGGAATTGTTCATGAGCGGGAAAATTGAATCACGATCCTTCTTAAGATCCTCTAAAGTCACCAAATGAGTGGATCAAACTTAAAATCTTTAACTTCCCCATATGGGAAGCTGACCTATGTGCTCAGAAAATATGACGAGAATGTCTCCCCTCAATCTATACCCTCTTTGCAGTAGTGCAAACCTTTGGAACCTTAGGATCGTTCTAAGGCTCGGGATCTTCTAGTGGCCATTTATCTCCAACAGCAGATGAAATGGGAAGTATGGGGGATTTTCCCTTCACTTTATCCCTCGCGATAGGCTCATCCTCAGTCGCCTTACGAGCATTAACCTTCGCTTCCTTCCTTCCTCATCCTCCATTCTTTTTTGGGCATCTATCGTCTTCTTTGCCTTGGCCTCATCATTGGCATTCATATCTTGATCGACCTTTATTTTCTTACCATGAGCCTGATCCATTTGGCTTTGATTAAGTTATCTAGGGGCCATTATAAGTGTGGATCTAGAGGGTGGTTCTGAAGACGCAGTGGAAGGAACTATGCAGACTAAGATATTTGTAACATATTGAAAATATGGTAAGTATGAGCAAAAAAAGGAGGACATGAATACGTATCTCAGCTACAACTTCCGCTTCAGCTTCAGGTTCAACCTCTAAATCGACCTCTATCCTCAGATTTGTCTAAAAAATTACTCCCTCCTCTAAAGGAACAACTACTTCAATCGGAAGAACCCCCCTAGAAGGAGTATGGTACCCTGCAATTATAAACTTGGCAATAGAAAATAGTTCTTAAAATGTAAGGGGCTTTTGTACGTAATAAGCCTCCACCAGGCTCTAGATCGCACCTGGAAGTCTTGGGGCCTTCTTCACTGAAAGAAACAATAGATACATCATAAGAATGTAGTCTAAATAGAAATAGTATATAAAAAAATTTACCTATTCTGCTCGGCTCACTCCACTCATGTGGAACCTTACAAGACCTATCATTTTCAAGGGCCTTGAATTCCCATTCACCCTTTGCAAATACAAATTGTCCTTTCTAACTATGATTACTGGTCTGGATGACCTTGACCATTATTAAATTTGACCTCTTGGGGTAAAATAATAGTATCTGTGGGCCTTTACATTGTCCTTCAGACCATGGACATATCTGAATATCTCCCTAGTGAGATCAAACTCGGTCTGATCCTTTTAAAACATCATGGCCCCCATAATAATCCTATATGTATTAGGGGAAAGCTAAGTAAGTGTAACACTATACCCACTAAGAATGGGTCTAACAATAGGATGTAAGAATAGGCAAAGTCCAACTTGAAGGGCCCAAAAAGGAAGGCAACTCTTATCTGAATTAGAGTGGTCATATACGCTTTCCTCACTAGTGGGAAGCTTAGTTTGAATGTTAATGGGGATACTATTTTTTCCTTAAGACTATCGGATTCATCCTCTAAATATCACAAGCATACTACCTCCTGTCAGTAGTGGAGGGGTCATAAGAATCCAAAAAAGCATCTGAATCCCTCACCTCACTAATTGTCTCCTTACTAACAGGGTCTTCTACCTGGGAAGGGGAAAGGTAAAGGATAAACATCACACTATCATAACTCACATCATCGGCCCTATCATACATAACCTCCTCCGAAGAAGAGTCCAAGTTTATGGTAGACATTTACTTGCTGTGATACTGATTAGGCATAAATTCTTCCAAATTTATCCCTTTAATTTAGTTACTTTTAGCACCTCGAACAACGTAATCGATCGGATTTTATCTCATAATCTTGCTACTGACCTATCCTAATGAGTACACCAAGTTTCCAGTATTTCGTATGAATTTTGCAGGTATTTAATGTCAAAAACGAAAGAAAGAAACCGAAGAATCAAGAAGGAACAGTCAAAAGGGTAAAAGTGTAATTTCCACCCAGAATTAAGATGAGGTACCTAAAGAGAAGTTGAAGATATCAAGTGCATGAGAACATAGGAAGAAACGACACCTCAATCGGAGTCCCAGTGTGAAAGATATGAGCAGTCAAAGTTGAGAAAAAAGTCAAAGAGGCAGACCGATCCGCCTACGCCCCGGACCGGTCCGCTGTGCAACAATCCAGAGGACCCCAGATTGAAAGCAAACCGAAGAAGGAAGAAAAATAAAAGAACCGGTCTGCCTCGGATCGGTCCGCCAGAAAATTAAAAGAACCGATCCGCTTTCCAGGCATACCGATTCGCCTATGCCCCGGACCGGTCCGGCTGTCATGTTTTGATTTTTTATCCCTCTCTAATGGAGAGTCCTAGTGCAACAAAAACTCTTGAAATTTTGTATGGTATATAAACCCGAGTTTTTATCATTTTTAGGACGAAGAATTTTAGTTAATTTTTCCATTCTTTTCAGAAAACCCAAGTTTGGAGATATTTTATTCTTCTAATTCCAAGATTGAAGTTTTATCCAGATTTCAGTGATTACCAGTAATTGTAGTTAATGCGTTGAGTGTTTTGGTAATATTAGTGAGTAATTTCCTCTGTTTAATTTCCTGATTACATCATTCTACAAATTTTCCTTAGTTTAATCATGGTTTTCTGCAATTCCAAAATTGTTTTCATTAGATTCAGCATGCTAGGCTAGATTTTCTAAGGTCGGGATACATGAACCCAACCTGATGTGATAGTTGCGTTTGTATAACATTAATCCTCTGAATTTATGATTTATTACGACCATATTGCATTGGAACATGACAATTGTATATCTTTGGATCTCGTTTGCTTCCGGGTAACCGGGATGCTTTAGAATGCAATTCGAGTGTCACTATTGCAATACCAATTTACTCGTCCTCTGATTAATTATGATGCTGGCTTGAACCTCATATACGTAATGCTTGGGAATACTAAATTCTGGGTCTAATTAATCAGTTAAATTTACGATAAGTATTATATCTGCAGTACACTAGGGTTGGGGGATTGTATTCCCGTCCTGTTTTTTCCATCATATAGTTTAAAGTTTTAAAATCATCTTTCATTAATATTTTAGGTAATTCAGTATAATTGCATCTTTTCATAATTTCATAATTGTACTTAGTTGTAGTCCATTCTAAAAAACAAATCATTTTTCCTTTCTTTTTAGAGTCAGAGTTAGGATTCCTTCGTCTTTTCCGTCGTTACAACTTTCTTGTCCTAGTTCCCTGTGGATACGATCCCGACTTACCGGGTTTATTAGTAACGCGACAGGCTTGCACTTGAGCCTAGAGTAAACGCACATTAGAGACACTTTTTTATTCGCATCAAGTTTTTGGCGCCATTTCCAGGAATTTAGGTAGACTTAGGATTAGATTGAGTTAATCTAAAACTTTGACCAAAAATTTCCAAAAATCCAAAAACATAAAAAAAATCAAAAAGCACAATAAGATCCATCATCATGACTCATAAGCTGTTAATACAAAATTCTGAACTCACTCCCACTCCCCATAATACTCCGACCAGCATTCACGAAAATCCAATGGTTGAGTACGACACCGATAGCCCCCACACTCCTAACGCCCCACAGTTCTGGATTCCACCTCCCACACCGTCACACTCAATCTCAAATAACACTCCGTTTTCCTTCTTAGGACACACTTGAGAGCACACTCCGAGTACATCAAGTGAGAGCAACGAGTCGTTAAGAGAGAGAGAGATGTTGCAACACGGTAGTCCAACCTCCGGTGAGGAAGAGGCCCCATACCGCCCGCTGAGAAAAATCTTATTTTTCGAGCGCACTGTCACTCTGGGATGCATTATACTCCCATATAATGCCGGGCAATTTCGTTTTAAAAATGGGATGATCCAGATGCTACCCCATTACCATGGTATGGATTCTGAAAAGCCATATCTCCATATCAGGGAATTTGAGGACGTGTGTAATACTCTCAATGATCAAACTTGCATATAAGAGGTGATCCGCCTCAAAATCTTCCCCTTCTCACTAAAAGATAAAGCTAAGACCTGGCTATGGTCTTTACCTCCAAGCTCAATCCCATCTTGGAATGAGTTGCAATCTAGATTTCTCAAGAAATTCTTCCCACGACATCGAACAATTTCCATAAAGGCTCAAATTCAAGCATTCAGACAATTTGAAAATGAGCCATTTCATCGATGTTACGAGCGTTTCAACGAGTTAGTCACTTCATGCCCACATCATGGATTTGATAAAGCGCAAATCATTTCTTTCCTCTATAATGGGCTGAATCTTACCTCCAAGAAACTCGTTGAAACCATGGGTAGTGGTCCATTTGTCGATCTAGATGCCCACGATGCTGAGCTTCACCTGAGGTACGTCGCTGAGACTACCCAATCCTGGGATACTTCTGATCTTAACGCTCAAAGTTGAAATCGTCAAGTGACCACCACTCCATCGGCGTCCGGCCTATTTTATGTAGATAAGAATTCTATGAAGGACAGTCGATTAGATATACTTGACAAGGGATTTTGAGACCTCTGCGAATTATATGGAAAAGGACCAACTGGATCCATACCAAACCCCGTCGAGAAGGTGTGTGCGATTTGTGAGGCGGGTCATTCAACTGAGGAATGCCTGACTATACCCGCCTGTAAAGTGATGATTCAAGAGAAAGTTAGTGGTATAGGAGGATTTAAGGGTAATTTCAGTGCACAACACGAGAATGCTTACAACCCTTCATGGATAAACCATCCTGGTTTTAGTTATGGGCAACAACATGCCGCAATGAACCCTCCTTCACATGTTGTCCCTCCTCCACCACAACACTTTCAACAAGCTCTACACATGCAAGGACATGTGCAAGAACCACCACCTCAAGGAGCATTGTTGGCGCGCGAGGCCCCCAATTCTAAAATATTATTATTTCCTTTTTATGTAAACTCGATGCGGAAGCGTTGTGGTGGTTCAACTCAAAAACAAATTTTAATTTCTCAAACAAATTAAAATTAAACCAAGTGAAGTAAAATTAATCAATTAATATATTCACTTAAACCAAGTTAATTCAATGCAAGTCCTAGAATTTGCCTAAGTCATAATTATCATTATTTCAAAGTTAGGTGAAACCAAATTTTAGCAAATGACTTGAATTAAATAAACTTCACCCAATATTTAATTTTGCACCAAATTAAATGAGTATGATAATTTAAACCAAATTTTATCTTGAATTATTCTAAGCATGCGTTCTACGTTATTTTGCAAGATAAAATAAATCAATCACACTACGCCGCGATGTATGAGGAAAAACCCAAGATGGGAAACAACCTCGGACGGCCCTAGCCACAAATCCACTAGATACGGAATTACAAGTACAAGACAGAAAGGCTTACAACGCACGACTCGATCCCTCTCAAGCCTCGATGCTTCTTCTTGTAGACACCTCTTCCTAGCGGATAACCTTGGAACACCACCGCGGTCTCGGAATCCACCGATAGGACTTTATATGGTCACCGTCACCCGTACATGGAGCATTTCTCCAAGTGGGTAGAATCGCAGCAAAACGTCTTCTTCTTTGATGGATGTAGAAGCAAACCAAAACTTCTGTTTGAAACGGAAGAGATAAACCGGTGCCAAACTCCAAGCAATTGATATGTATATATGTGAACTTGGATAAGCAATATGGGTGTAAAACTAGAGTGATAAAATATTTTCTCTTGAAAAATAGCACTCAAAACTTGAACATTTTCCTTAAACAATTTTAGCTCTCAAACTCTCTCTAAGAGATGGAATGGAATGGAAAAGTTAGATTAGAAAAATGGTTTCCCGCACATACATATTCAGCAAAAAGATAGTGGGGTAAACTAGTGGGAAAATGGGTAAAAACTGCCAAAAACTGCCATTTAACTGTTCCCGCCAAATCTCGTTCGAACGACATTTTCGTTCGAACGAGATTTCTAACGAAGTTCCAGAATGTTTAAAGAGGGAACTCGTTAGAAGTCTCGTTGGATATCTCGTTCGAACACAGGTTCGTTCGAACGACATATCGAACGACATTCCAGTGGCCTAAAATGGGAACTCGTTGGCAGGTTCGTTCGAACGACATTTTCGTTCGAACAACAATCTCGTTCGAACGACTCTATCGAACGAAAAACCAGAAAGTTTAAATATTCTTGTTTAAGCCCAGAAAACTTTATAAACATTTATTTAAAGTTTTAATTAATTCTTTCTTAAAACAAAACGCAGTTTTTATAAAACCTAACACCCAATAAACATCTTCCAAGCTCCTATATATATAATATTGCATTCATACCTTGGGAGTATGGAACTATGGTTGATGACGTAGAAACGAGGCACGCAAACCGGCATAGTTGATGAAGCTTTATACTCTTTGCCGCTACATCTTCAACAAACACTTCATAGGCTTGAGAATATTACAATTAAATACTATCCTATGAATAAATGTTTTTGTCCGGAATTGAGCCAACACTATACATGGACTCAATTGGAAATTTGTGTCCTTACAAGCATATATCCCTCCACCGCGGAGAACTCTCGAGGATACTATGAATCAATTTATCAATAGCCAGACTGCAACCAATGCTAAATATGATCGCCTGATCAGCGACATAAATACAAATCTGTCAAAGATACAATCCTCGTTGAGTGTCCAAGAGAAGGGCATGTTTCCTGCCTAGGGCCAAAGACCTCCCCAAGGTCAAACTAGTGTTAGATCCACCTCTACAGATCATCAGGAGAATATTTAAGCTGTGACCACTCTTCCTAGTGGGAGAGTCGTTGATTTATCACCTCCCCCACACGACACAATGAAAGACAAGGAGATTTCACCCGACACGAAAGAGGCCGAAGATGTCCCCTTGAATGACAGTAACAAGGAAGACACTAGTGAGGCCGAGGTAGTAGTGAAACCACCCTCCGCGGCATAGTTTACTCAAAGGTTGATTCCTTCCCATAAAGGAAACCCATGTGATGATGTGCTAGACGTACTAAAGCAAGTAAAGATGAATTTACCTTTCCTCGATGCCATTAAGCAAATTTCAGCTTATGCAAAAGTCATCAAAGACTTGTTGACGGTAAAGAGAAAGATGAAGGTAAAGAAGAATGTCTTTCTAGCACATAACGTGAGATCCATTCTACTTAACGATCTCCCTTCTAAATTCAAAGATCCCGGTGCACCCACCATTTCCTGCATCATTGGAGAAAATAAAATTGAAAAGGCCTTACTAGATTTGGGGGCAAGTGTCAATATCCTCCCTTATTCAATTTATAGGCAGCTTGATTTGGGCGATCTCAAGCCCACAAGGATCACTCTACAATTAGTGGATTGAACTATGAAGATCCCACAAGGTGTAGTTGAGGACGTGATTGTCCAAGTTGACACTTTCTACTTCCCGGTAGACTTTGCCATTTGGGACACGGAGCCTTCCTTTGTCTCGAGCAATCATGTTCCCATAATTCTCGGGTGCCCATTTTTAGCTACAGCTAGCGCTATTATCAAGATTAGGAATGGGCAGATGCAACTCACGTTTGGGAACATGACCTTAGAGACCAACATCTTCCATATAGCCCAACATATGGGGGAAGAAGATGATCTTCATGCGGTGAGCCTCATAGATGAGATAGTAGAGGAGTACTTTGAGGATAACTATTGTGGAGATGCCTTAGGGTCCTGTTTAGTGTCGAGCCACGAGAATGAGGGGACGTACACTGAATTTGAGAGGGAGGTTGAGGAGCTGAGAGAGTTACTCGATGAGAGAGCGTCGAACGAGGACGCGAGAGATGTTAGTTAGGTTTCTAGATTCGAGGAATTACCTCCGAGGGATACACGCATGGTTCCCTCCAGCGATAAATTTCCAACCCTTGAATTGAAGAAACTCCCCTCCCATATTAAATATGCATATCTAGGAGAGGATGAGACATTTCCTATTGTTGTCTCCTCTAGCCTAGACGAACAGTATGAGGGTAAATTGTTGAAAATTCTGAGAAAGCACCAAAGTGCTTTTGGTTGGTGCATTGCTGATTTGAAGGGGATAAGTCTTTTGATTTTCACTCACAAGATCCATCTTGAAGAGGATGTCAAGCCCTCAAGAGAAATACAAAGAAGGCTAAATCCCAATATGAAAGAAGTAGTGAGAACCGAGATTATCAAATTATTGGATGTCGGGATTATCTACCCAATTTCAGATAGCAAGTGGGTGAGCCCTATTCAAGTCATCCCGAAGAAGTCGGGCATGCCAGTGATTGAAAATGCTAAGGGAGAGCTAGTTCCCCAACGTACCACCATCGGGTGGCGCATTTGCATTGATTACCAAAAACTCAATACGGGACCTAGGAAAGAATATTTCCCCTAGCCATTTATTAATTAATTGCTTGAGAGATTAGCGGGCCACCCTTACTATTGCTTCCTTGATGGTTATTCCAGATATAACCAAATTGAGGTAGATGTACTTGACAAGGAAAAAATGACTTTCTCTTGCCCTTTTGGTATGTGTGCCTACAAACGTATGCCATTCGGCTTGTATAATGCACCCGCGACTTTTCAAAGGTGCATGTTAAGCCTATTTAGCGACATGGTCGAGAGGACTTAAAGTGTTCATGAACGATTTCAGCATTTTTGGCACCTCTTTCGATCATTGTCTAGAAAAACTGGAATAAGTGCTTGCCCAGTGCTTTGAAAAGAACTTAGTGCTGAATTTGGAGAAATGCCATTTCATGGTCACTGAAGGAATAGTTCTTGGCCACATAGTATCATCCAAAGGGATAGAAGTTGATAGGGCAAAGATAGATGTCATAGCTGATCTTCCCCCACCAAAATTGCTCAAAGACATGCGCTCCTTCTTGGTCCACGCGGGGTTTTATCGAAGGTTCATTAAGGACTTTAGCGCCATCGCTAGACCCTTAAGCAACCTACTCATGAAGGACACCCCGTTCGAGTGGACGGAAGCATGTCAAACCTCTTTTGAAAAACTGAAAACCGTGCTTGTGTCCGCCCCCATCATGAAAGTTCCAGATTGGTCTTTACCATTCGAACTTATGTGTGAGGCTAGCGATTATGCGATCGGGGATGTTTTGGGCCAAAGATAAGATAAGTAGGCTCATGTCATCTACTACGCTATTCGAACTCTTACCGGACCACAACTCAACTACTCTACTACGAAGGAGTTGCTAGCGGTAGTCTTTGCCCTTGATAAATTTTGGTCATACCCATCGGTTCTCCCATTACTTGCTTCACCGACCACCCGACATTGAAATACCTACTTGCAAAGAAAGATGCAAAGCCGCACCTCATGAGGTGGATCCTAGCCTACAAGAGTTCAATCTCTCCATCAAAGGTAAGAAAGGAGTAGAAAATGTCGTTGCCGACCACTTATCACGTGTTTCGTCCGACGTACCTAGTGATCCCACACCCATAGACGAATATATTTCGAATGAGCAACTTTTTACTACCTCTTATTTGCCCTGGTTTGCGGACATAGTGAATTACCTTGTCATGAGAGCCATCCCCCCGATTAGACGCTGCAAGATAAGAAGAGGTTTATTACTTGGTCGCGCATGTTCTTCTATGATGATCCCTTACTGTTTAAATATTGCGCCGACCAAATTTTCCGATGATGTGTACCGAATGACGAGATCCTCAAGGTCATCCAGTTTTGTCATTCGGAAGCTTGTAGAGGACACTTTTCGACGAAAAAGATGGCCGCTAAAATTCTGTAATGCAGCCTCTATCGGCCCATAATATTCTAGGATGTGAACGATGCTTGTAAATCTTGCAATAGGTGCCAAAGGATGGGATTTATTACCCGACGAGACATGATGCCTCTTACCCCCATACTCATTATTGAGATCTTCGACTGTTGGGGTATTGACTTCATGGGTCCTTTCCCTCTGTCCTTTGGTTTCCTATACATCCTGGTCGTTGTAGAATACGTTTCTAAATGGGTGGAAGCTATAGCTACCAAGACAAATGACAATAAATTAGTGATAAAGTTCCTGCAGGAACACATACTTTCCCGCTTCGGTGCAGCGAAAGCGATAATCAGCGATAATGGCACGCACTTTTGTAATAGGCGATTCGAGAAGCTAATGAGAAATTATGGAGTTGTTCACAAGGTTGGAATGACTTATCACCCACAAAGGAATGGGCAGGCTGAACTAGCAAATCGGGAAATCAAGAACATTCTCGAAAAGACCGCCAATCCTACCCGGAAAGATTGATCACTTAGATTGAACGATTCGCTATGGGCCTATAGTACCGCTTATAAAAATCCACTCGGTATATGTATGGAAAACCTTACCATCTTCGCGTGGAGTTAGAACACAAAGTGTATTAGGCAATTAAGAAGTTGAACTATGCCATGGATAAAGTCGGTGAAGCTCGCAAGCTTAAATTAAACGAGTTAGAAGAGTTACGCAATAATGCGTATGAGAATGCCAAAATTTCCAAAGAAAGGACGAAACTCGCGCACGATAACATCATTCGTCTCAAAGAGTTTCTTCCCGAGAAAAAAGTGCTCCTCTATAACTCTCAGCTTCATCTCTTTTCGGGCAAGTTGCGGTCACGATGGTCTGGCCCGTTCGTTGTGAAGAATGTTTTCCCACACGGAGCTGTTGAATTAGACGATTTGAAAGGGGGAATACATTCAAAGTAAATGGACAACGCCTAAAGCCATATTTAGAGGCGTGTGTGGAAGAAGGCGACACCATTTGGTTGTCGGACCCCATTTACGGGGTAGAGTGAGCTGTTACAGCGAGGTCGTCGCACCCCCGACGCGTATGGGGTGAGTTCTTGTGTATAGTAGTTGAGAATCGTGTGCGTAGTGTGAGTCCATAGGATTAGGGTACAATAAGGTGAAAGCATTCACATGTTTAGAGAAATCATGTCACGATGCGTTGACTATTGATATCGAGAGGTTTTTAGTCCAAAATTGTTAGGGAGCATGTTGTGAAAGTGAAACTTTTCTAAGAAGAGCGATCGAAATTAAGTTAGGGGAAAATCCAGCTCAAAAATAAAATCCGGACCGGTTCCTTTATTTTAGGGCCGGACCGGTTCCTTTAATTTTGAGGCGAACCGGTCCGGTAGTCGAATTTTCCTCCATATTAAAGGACCGGTCCGGTCCCCAGGCGGACCGGTCCGCTTTCTGCAGAAATTTTTCCCCATTTCCCTTGGTTCACCCCTTCTCCCCAATCCCCTTCACTCCCTACCAATTCGTCTCCCCACACCAACCCCTCATTTTCCCTCCCAAATTCACCCCCCTTTTCCCTCCAACCTTTTCCTTCCAAATCCAAACCTTACCCACACCCTTTCACCTATAAATAACCACCCATACCCTCCCCTTCCCTCCACACCTTCAACCATACTCCTCTCTTTTCTCTCCCTAATTTTCCAGCTAAAATCTCTCTCCTTATCGTGGCCAACGCCCTGCTCCCACCAAATACGACTCTACTAACATTCTCACCTCCGGCCATGGGGAATTTCATTCCCGCCAAGAGGAGCGATGGTGCCATAAGTTCTTCGATCCGAATCGCAAACTCCATTTGGAGCGCGCTGTCCAATGGACCGATCTGCCCAACTCTGTCACCGCCCTTTTCATGGCTAGGGGTTTGTGTCGATTCTTCAATGAACCATATGAAGCGGCTTGGGCGGCCGAGGTGCGTTCCTTTTATGGCACCCTTATTTGGATGGGCCAATTCGAGGCTCACGCTTACGTGGATGGGACCGTCGTCCCCTTTTCGTTGGCCATTCTCACGAACAAATTGGCCGAATACGATGTTCCCAACGTTCAGGAATTCACTTACTCGAGGAACATCGCCCCGGTCACCAAGGAACTAATCATAGGGCGCATCGCCACCGATATTACATGGATGGGGCAAACTGTCGCCGTGGGCCGCCTCAATGAGAAAGCCCGCCTCACCTTCCAAATAGTGTGTGCGAACATCCTATAAACGTCAAACGATTCAGCAATGCGGCCCCGTCAGGCCACATTGACTTACCACCTATTTGACCCACACACTTCCATCCACTTGGGCCGCACTCTATACGCCGACATCCTGGTCGCTGCCCTGGATGAGAAAGGTGCAACCCCAATTCCATATGCACGATTGATTACCTCCATCCTAAAGGATGTTGGCATTGCAGCGCCACTTGATCGAATTTGCCTCCCCGGTCCTTTCGGACAGGGGACCCGCACTAAGAGCTCCAAATAGCTAGTTGTCCTTCGGGCAAGGTGGGGAAGTGATAGCGAGGATGAGGATGCCTCGAGCGAGATCAACGAAAAGGAAGAAGAGGCAGCCGGTGCAGATGTGGAAATGGGTGATGTCGGTCCGGATGAAGAGTCGACGGACGAAGAAAATGACCCGAATTTTGAATGGGTGGGTAGCGACCTCACGAACCGTATGGCGGCTCTTGAGACAAGATTCAGCAACTTTTTGACCGACTACGGTCGTGATACGAGCATGATGTTCCGGTTCCAAGCGGATATATATCGACGCCAAGGGGACCCATACGATCCATTGCCCTCATACTTCTATTACCCATATGTCCCCGACGCGACCGGTTCCTCCCAACCCCCGCCCCAGTGAAACTATATTTGTGTGTGGCAGTTTTTTATTTGTTTTCCCTATTTCACATGGTTGTGTTTTCCCTGTAATTGTACCACACTCCTGTTTCTTATAAAAATATGCATTTTTCTCCATTTGTTTGTTTTATGTATCGCACTTATTATTTTTCCTTGTTTAGCTTTTAGTCCTTTTTGCTTGAGAACAATGCAAAATTCTAAGTTGGGGGGGTCACAAGTGCGTATTTCTAAAACTCCACAAATTTTAAAAAATGCCCAGAAATTTCCAAAAAAATCATAAAAATTTTGAAAAGTCCAAAAATATTTTTGTTCAAAATAAATAAAAGTTGGAATTCAAATTTGTCAAAAATATCATTAAAAGTCGGATTGAAGTCTCAAGTTGTAAAATTCAACATACAAAAAGCCGAAATAGACTAAAGCTGGAAATTTAGCAAAAATTAACGACTTAACGAATAAGTGTGGAGATTAACAAACCCGGTGAGATTCGAGCCTATCACTTTTTACGAGTTTTTAAATCAATCCGAGTTAATTGTTAAGTCAAAGTTCTTTTCAGCGATTAAAAAGTTGTCGAGGATCTCAATTCTTTTATTTTGATCGGTTATAAAAAATGTGTGCGATATTGCTTTGAAAAACATGTTAAAATTGATCTCGAAACTTAAATTTATCTCGAAACGCATATGGTAACGCAATTAGTATGTTGGACAATGAAGTAGGCCCTCGTTTGTCATCCAAAAATATTGGCAAGAAAAAGATGCGAAAAATCACCCCCTTTTGTAACCCAAATTGAGCCAAATAAATTGTCCCTTTCGTTTGACAACCCGAAAAACCCAACTAGCCCGAAATTGCGAAAAATGGAAAATTTCATAATTTAAGTCCGAAAAGTGCATATAAAGGGGCAAGGAAAGGAAAAAAAATAGAGATGCTCAACAAAAATAGTGAGAAAAGAAGAGAAGTGAAAAACAGAAAAAATAGAAAAAGAAGAAAAAAATGAGCAATAGCACGGAAAAAGCACAAATGGACATCATAAATGACTTTTCCAATTTCAATCTTCCCGACCATTGTCATTTTACCCCATATACCTTAAAACCCGAAAAAGTCCTAACCGAGTCTAAATTGCGAAATTGGTTACCGCGTGGAGAGCTAATACACCAAAAGATAATAAAAGATATTGAATGCGCGACAAAAGAGGCAATGTTCCCGTTTTTAAAAATCGTAATCCATTGATGAGATCCTATCACTATAAATTTTCGTCTTTCTACTTGTATGCGTGACTTTGCGTCCATTATATTTACTCTTTATATCACGCATACCGAGGGAATAGCCACATTCCGAGTGATTCGTTTGAGAGAGCATCCCGTGATATTTTGAGATCAAAACGAATTTTCGGGTAAGTAACGTAATGATCAATGAGTGCAAATTGGCGGTTAAATTTCTGGCTTCTCACACATGCATTATGATTTGAGACTATTGAATATGACTTGATGATGACTATTTTTTGGGAAAGTTTGAATTGTATAATTTTTGCGTATTTTGAATTTTCCTTGAGTCGAATTTTGTGAGTATATTCTCTGCAAACCCTCACGAGACACAACTCGTCCTACTAGGGTGACCTAGGGGTTTAATGGCTTGTTGCATACGCTAAATGCAATCTCTTGCCCGCGAAAAAGGTATTCTATCCCAATAAAATATTTTTCAAGAGTTAAGCCTTGCTAGGATTCTTTTACATTGCTCGGGACGCGCAAAGTTCTAAGTTAGGGGGATTTGATTAGGCAAAAATTCTTCCAAATTTATCTCGAACAACGTAATCGATTGGATTTTATCTCATAATCTTTCTACTGACCTATCCTAATGAGTACATCGTGTTTTTGGTATTTCGTATGAATTTTGCAGGTATTTAATGTCAAAAATGAAAGAAAGAAACCGAAGAATCAAGAAGGACAAGAAGGAAAAGTCAAAAGGGTAAAAGTGTAATTTCTACCCAGAATTCGGATGAGCTACCTAAAGAGAAGTTGAAGATATCAAGTTCATGAGAACATAGAAAGAAACATCACCTCAATCGGAGTCCCGGTGTGAAATATATGAGTAGTCAAAGTTGAGAAAAAAGTCAAAGAGGCAGACCGATCCCCCTACGCCCCGGACCGGTCTGCTGTGCAACAATCCAGAGGACCCCGGATCGAAAGCAAACTGAAGAAGGAAGAAAAATAAAAGAACCAGTCCGCCCCAGATCGATCCGCCAGAAAATTAAAAGAACCGATCCGCTTTCCAGGCAGACCGATTCTCCTATGCCCCGGACCGGTCCGGCTGTCGTGTTTTGATTTTTTATCCCTCTCTAATGGAGAGTCCTAGTGCAATAAAAAATCTTGAAATTTTGTAGGGTATCTAAACTCGAGTTTTTATCATTTTTAGGATGGAGGATTTTAGTTAATTTTTCCATTCTTTTTAGAAAACCCTAGTTTGGAGATAGTTTATTCTTTTAATTCGAAGATTAAAGCTTTGTTCAGATTTCAGTGATTACCAGTAATTGTAGTTAATTATTTGAGTTCTTTGGTAAGATTAGTGAGTAATTTCCTGTGTTTAATTTCCTGATTACATCATTCTACAAATTTTCCTTAGTTTAATCATGATTTTCTGCAATTCCAAAATTGTTTTCATTAGATTCAACATGTTAGGCTAGATTTTCTAAGGTCTAGATACATGAACCCAACCTGATGTGATAGTTGCGCGTGTATAACATTAATCCTCTGAATTTAGTGATTTGATACGACCGTATTGCGTTGGAACATGACAATTGTAGATCTTTGGATCTCGTTTACTTCCGGGTAACCGGGATGCTTTAGAATGCAATTCGAGTGTCACTATCACAATACCGATTTACTCTTCCTCTGATTAAGTATGATGCGGGATTGGGAGTACTAAATTTTGGGTCTAATTAATCAGTTAAATTTACGATTAGTATTATATCTTCAATACACTAGGGTTTGGGGATTTTATTCCCATCCTGTTTTTCCCATCATATAGTTTAAAGTTTTAAAATCATCTTTCATTAATATTTTAGGTAATTTAGTATAATTGCAACTTTTCATAGTTTCATAATTGTACTTAGTTGTAGTCCATTCTCAAAAACAAATAATTTTTACTATCTTTTTAGAGTCAGAGTTAGGATTCATTCGTCTTTCCTGTCGTTACAACTTTGTTGTCCTAGTTCCCTGTGGATACGATCCCGACTTACCGGGTTTATTACTAATAGGACAGGCTTGCACTTGAGCCTAGAGTGAATTCACATTAGAGACACATTCTGATTCACGTCAGATACTGGGTTAGCTACTTCTTTATCCTTAAGGTCATGAGAAAATGGTACTTCAGTCGGTAATGGGGCAGGGCCACCAGAATAAGCTGCCCTAGGGGCATAATTTGAATGTCCTGCTTCATCTTCAAAGTGGATAACATGTAAATATTATGGAAACCTTTTGGCAGTAATATCAAGACAAGTTGGTTCTAATTCAGCTAAAATCTCAAATATTCGCTGAACGTAGGGAAGATAGCTCATCATGATAGAAGACAGAGATTTTTGTGGGCTGACAAAGCTTGGGGGCTACCCAGACGTAGAGAATGGATGTTAGTTCTAAACCAAATCATAAAAATGGTGAAATTCAAGGTTTACCAACTCAATGTCCACCTGAATGATTAAACTTCTAATTATCAAACACTAAACACCAAGCAATCTAAGAATAACAGAAGAATGAATAGTTCTAACCACGAAATGTTTGAAGAAGATGGGTGAAAATCCTAAAAACTTTAGAGGTGGAAAGGTCACGTACCTTCGAATAAGAAAGGGATTTGAAAACAGATAGAAGAAACTAAGAACCGCACTAGAAAATGGAGAAAGGCTCGTTAAAAATGAAGGAGCTCAAAAGACGGAGTAGATTATCTCTCTCTCTCTAAAAAGTACTCAGAAAGTTTAAAATGGTTTGGAGTTCAAACGAGGGGTGCTTGAACCTTTAAATACTTTGGGTTTGGCGGCAAAATGTCACTAGTCATAATGGCGTCAACTCTGAAAAGGCAAAATATGTCGTAGGTACACTGAATAGGCACGCACGTCATCCCAAACGTGCGTAATGATTATACCTGACGTCGGTTCCAATCATCTGACACATGGCCACCCCATTCAAAAATTGTATAAATTAATCTGCTCGGCGTTGGCCGAGGAGAAATAAAAATGACCAGATCTGCTTAAGCCGAGCACATTATGGTAATGAACACTTCATCCATTCATTTCACCTAGCAACCATATTGGGTCGAACCACTTAAATCCCTGGTTTCCTTCTTTGTCTTTCTTCTCACTCTGTTCCTCCTAATTTAGCAAGTCTATAGTTATAATTTCCTTATTTGTTATTGTTCATTATTACAATTTTTCAACTAAGACCATTAATCCATAAACCAATTTTAGACCGTAACAGTGGCATTTTACTCTTTTGTACTAAAATTTATAGCGAAGATGAAAACGTAGACCTAGTAATTATTGAGAATCCTATAATGTTGTATGAGATTTATTTATATTGATTATAGTGGGACACCTAGATTCCAATCATTCTCAAGTATATATCATGTTAATATAATTTCAAGAATTGATATATTTTAGTCATCATTTAATTCACCATATTAGAGCAGGGTCATCAATGTAATTGTGAGCAAAGTCAACAATGTAACTGTACTAATCACTTAGAATAATTAGGTTAGTTAGAATTGTTATTTCCTTTTTTGTTACTTAGTTAGTTAGCATCTAACTATACTGATTAGTTAGATTAGTTTCTATAAATAGGATTGACATATTTGTAATAAAATTATCTCGATTGAAAATAAATTCTCTCTAGTTTCTTTCTAAAGTTTACTACTGAGTTTTGGAACTAACCCTCTTCTTATTCTTATATTCTAAATTCAAAATTTATCAAAATCATTCATGGTATCAGAGCTTTAGATCAAACTAATGTTCTGGATTCTAGTTAATCTTCTGTTGTTTATATTCAATCGAATGATCAAATAGAATACCAGAAGAATTGCTCTACGCATTCTCCATTTCACGTGGTTTTCAAATAGAAGACCAGAAGAACTCACTTAAAACTTAATTATCAAATATAATTCACTTGGAAAAATTAGTGTCAAAAAGGCTAAAACTGATATGGATAAGGAAGCATTAATAGAACAACTAATAAAGCAAAATTTAATTCAAACTTTCATTCATTCACTACATTATGTGACAATTAATTCGATTTCTCAATATAATGGTACAACATATATATAGGTGAGGATAGAGATTATTCCCTAGATAACGTGGTTTAATTATGTCTGATTACATAAAACATGTCATTTAAATAGTTGCAGGTGTCTTACTAAGCCAATTTTTTATAATAAAAATGGAAATTAATAAATTGATACAAACCCAATTAATTACGAAAAAGGTCAACATTAAAGTAGGCCTCCTATACCAATGTATAAACCCAATCTAATAAGTCACACCCAAGAAACTTAATGAGCATTAAAAATAAGAAAACAAGAAAAAGAAAGGAAAAAAACTTATATTGGAGTCAAAGAATTTATGTTTTTTGGGTTAAATGTCATTCCCCATTAATATGTTAGCATCCCCAAGGTTAATTGGGTAGTATACGTAATAATGTTAAATACACACATTATGGAATACTAGTTGGTGTACACTTGAATTGCATGTGCGACCACTGTTAAGTTAAATTTCAAAATGTTTTGTAAAACAAAGAAAATAGGTATAACTTCAATACATTATTTTTTAACATTTTCAGTATATTAATTGATGCTTATTAAAAAAATACACTGAAGTGGTATTATAAACCATAATAAATAGATTAAATTGAAACTAGAATTCGTAACAAAAGAAAACCTAAATATGTGATAAGAAATGTCTTAGACAAGAAGTTCAGCATCACCTATTGGTATAAACCTACACCTTCATGTAAAGATTATACCAAAAAACTTGTTTACCCAAATTAGCCAAGGGAAAAGATACATTAAAGTAGATCACAACATAACTGGGGGCGTACGATAACCATTGTCCAGTATAAACCCATTATCACAATTTTCTCACTACGTCTCATATCATAAAACTATATGTAAAGCGATGTAGATCATAACATTTATCTCATTTCTCTTAAGTGGGAATTTTTCTCTAGTAACTTCAAAATATTTTGTAGGGGTTTGTAAATCTTCCAACTTGTATGAAAAATAAATATCTACATCAATCTACACCCATATAATTGGCCTTATACCTATTCAAAAAAACTACAAAAATAGGTATATTCAACCGTGGAAACCAAACCCATAATTATAAAAAGCGTCCTTTTATTTAAACTCATTTTTCGTTCTTACAGCCCCTCGTTTATCTAAACCCATACAAATGGCCTTTTACCCATTTAACATCCCTCATAACCAGTGTACATAAAAGGAGAAAAAAAAAACTTGAGCCTTTATATGTCAAACAATCATTTCTAAGAGACCATATAACACTATAAAACCAAAGCTTACATATGAGACATAGTTTCATCAGATCCATTTTCATTTGTAACCTATTTTATTTTTATCTTATAAAATGAAAATATTTTATAAAATCAATTGAGATCTTTGTCATTTATTACTTTCTTCTCCAACTTTATTGAATTTATTTTATGACTTGAATCAAAAAGTTTTTTTGTTGTAAACCATTTATAACTTACATAGAGTATTTTAACATTCCATAACAAACCTTAAACTTAACCAATTAGATCTTATAACCGACTATATCACTGTGCCTGTACCTCTTTCTTTCAATAATACTTGGATCCACAATCGATCGTTTGGATTTTAGCATCAAAATCTTTTATACACATGGAGTTCATCAACCTTTTTTAACACAAACTGAGCAGTTATTTAGATTCCAAGACTAAAGATTTGTTCCTTTTAGCTGAAATAATGTTAAACTTGTTCATAGTTAACATTCAAACCTCTTTCATCAGATTTTGATTTTTTGTTTAAACTCCAGCAAATAACTTGTTTATTCTTAAACTTCTAACACATCATCTTTGTAAAATTGCATGAATAAAAAATAACAAAGGAACTAACGGATAATTCAAAAGTCTAAGGGAAAATCTAAAGGTAAGGGGAATGTAAATTCAAGATCGCATCTACAACAACGGATCCAAATATCAAAGCGTCTTCAACATCATATCCTCTGCGAGAATGAACTTGGTAAAGTTTTGTTTTTAAGTTCCTTTTGCTTCATACTTAGTATTGGGAAATTTTTATAAAATATTTTTTATAAAAATAAGAAGTAAAATTTTCAAGCAAAAAGATGCTTTTAAAATATTTTAATTTTTCTGGAATACCGGACCGGTCCACCCATATTTTAAACGAATCGATCCGCCTCCGGACCGGTCCGCCTCTATACCAGACCAATCCGCTTTGCTCCAGAATACCCCGGATCGCAGGCAAACCGAAGAGGCCCTTTTGAAAAATGAACCGATCCGACCTCGGACCGATCCGCCTCAGATCCAGACCAGTCCGCCTGGGATAAATTCGAACAGTTCTGTATGAAGTTTTTCCACCGACTCATATTTCCTATAAATACATCTATTTCGGTGGAGTATTTTTTAAAAAGTTTTTGAGAAAACATTTTTAAGAGTTCAAACACAACAAGACTTCGATTTTTGATGTGCCAAACATCTTTTTTATTCACACACAAAAATCCCAATTACTTTAGTGAATCTTTTGGAACCCTAGAACACAAGCTTTGCTATTGTTCAACCTTTGTGGGGAGATCTTTGCAACCGAGGGCTGCGTGTCATTATTGAGGGAGTCTCTATAAAGTGTTATGGTTGCGCATCATTGAGGAGAGCTGCGGTTCTTCCTTTGTTGTTTGGGATGCGAGTCCTTGGAGGGTACTGCGTGTATTCTCTTGCTGAGTTCAAGACTGTGTATCTTTGTGGATTGGCTGCGTGTTAATCCATTGCAGATTTCTCTACGTAATTGTAAGTTGCGATTTATATATTCATAGTGAAATAAAGGTTTTACCCGAAAGGGGTTTTTTCCTGAAATTTGTATCTCAGCATATTTTTGTGTCACATGCTTTATTTATTTATGGATTGACACACGCACCTTAGATGCATGTTTAGGGACTCTAATTAAATAAGGGTTACTTGGAAACTTGCGAATTTAATTTAATCAATTATCACACAGTCGCACTCTTCAGGGAAAGCAAAAGCCCCTACTTCTTCCAAGAGAAAACACCCTAACACGGATGTTTCAAATTTCATAGATGCCACTACTACTGCTCCCTCTTCTAACCCTTCGCCCGTGAGGATTAGGGCAAGTAAGAAAAAGAAAAGATTTGATATTGAGACTATTGCTTCTTCTGTACTGGATCAGGGGTCGAACACTAACGACCTTGGAGTATAAGAGACTTATAAGACTGTTCGGGAGCAAAGTTATGAGGCTCTAGGTCTTTCTTCTCAGGATCCACTTGTTACGTCTATTCTGATTGAAGAAGGTATTGTAATAGAACCCTCTTTACTTAGTGAAACTGGCTCTTATGGAGTTTCACATGATGGTTCCCATTCTCACTCATTTGAAAAAGAACTAGTTAACTACGAAAACACTCATTCCTACAATGATAATAATTTTTTTTCAAATGACGCGGATGGTACGAACTTTCATGGTGAAGGCACTACTGACACTTGTGCTTTGTTATTAGTTTCTAGGGAAACTCAAGTGAAGACCAGATGATATAATCTCCGTCAGAGACTAACCCTTCTACCGAACGTCTTCCCTACTGATAGGTTGCTTTGTAACTTCTTTTTCGGGCTTGCTTTAATTAGTTTTTTTATTTATATAGTCTCTTTTCTCATCATTGATTTGTTTACTAACTTTTCCTTGTGATGTTTCCTCAGGCTTCCTATACTGAGACGAGTAGTCCATCACTTCCTCCATTTGCTCGTGCTCCTTTCCCACGAGAGAGGAACTCAATCCTTATTTTTTCCTTAGACCTTGCTAAAGAGGTTTGTTGATACCTTACCTCTAGAATTTTTTCTTTTTCCATTACTTTATTCTTCCTTGCTGTGACTTAATTTTGCTTGCCTCTTTGTAACTTTCATCAGTATATCCTATGATCACTAGGGTCTCTTTTATGACCTCGCGCTCCATTCAGGTATTTCACTGATTCTTTAAGTTTTTTGGTTTTATCGTTCTTTCTCAAACTTATTTCCCATGCCTTCTCTTTTTTCTTTATACTTTCAGAGGACTGTATCAGTAGGTCATACTACTCCACCTTCTGCTATTTCAGCGATAGGCACTCCCATAGTTAGACCCCCCTCTTCTCCATTCTTAGAGTTATGCCTACCCCTTTTGCATTTTTATCTTACCTATGATGTATACCCTTAAGTTCTTTACTTACTTTTAAATAGACATTTCTATTTCCTCAGGTCCTGTACTCTTTGCCCCATCTTCATCTAGAGGGACACTTCCCTTTTTCTGGGATTACTATTCTAGGGTTATCACCCTTAGGGAGGATTCATATCCCACAGGTCTGCATTTCTCTGGATAGCAGAACTTTAATCCATTATATTTCTCGTGGGCCAGTATTTACTATGGCCTCTACTATTAGGACTATTTCACAGTCTTCTTATTCTCTTCAGAAACTGATGTTTTTTTTTCTTTTTTTTAAAGTATGGATGCCGTTTTTCTTTCTTTTGTAAAAATTTCTAACACTTTTATGATGAGTAGGTCACCGCTATGGTCCCTTCTATTTTCGTTACTCAAGCAGTGCTTGTTGTGGTTAAGTCACCTTAACATGCTGCTTCTAGTGAGGGTCTTATTATAGTGCCTCTTTCGGTAATTATTTCAACCTTAAGATTTTACATCCTCCGTACACTTGTCTTTTTATGAGGTAAGTGGTTTACTAACACTTACCTTATTTGATTTATTTACATGTTAGCTTTGCAGAGACCTCTCCTACTGCAGAACCTACTTCTCTTCTTACAGAGGTGACTACTCGGGTGCCACTTTAATTCTCTGTGTTTATTTTCTTCTTAATAGTAGTTTTTAATGACTGGTTCTTTGTTTGGTTATTAGGCTAGCATTGCTGAGGTCCTTTCTTCAGCAGGCCTGTTGTGAGTTCCGGGTCATAGACTCCCCAAGTACTTCTTTCTCACTTATTAATTCCTTATGGTTGAGCTATTTTTTTTCACTTTCATGCTTCAAAAACTCTCCACGTATTTCTAACACACTTGTAGTTTCAGTCCCTTTATCTACGCGATTTATATCTTAGTTCTCAGGTTAGCACTATGGTGACCTCTACATCTGTGGTTCCATTTGTTAGCGTTACGAAAAGGCACCTCAGGTAAGATTATCATACTAGATTATTTTTATGTTGTATGTTTAGTGCAATTATTTTGCTAACCCTTGCCCACTTCCTTACTTCTCAGGTTAGTGCTGCAATTGTTCCTATTTCTGCGGAACACTTGGTTAGCTTCTCTAGAGAAACTATTCCAGTATGTGTTTAACTGTTTATACTTTGTGACTTGATTTTTTTCTGTGCAATCATTTTCTAATACCCACCTGTTTCTTTATTTTTAGGTTATCATAACTAGTGCTCCAATAGCTGTGGATCACTTATAGGGGGAGTTGGGGGTCATGTATTATACGATCACACCCTTTTCTCCTTTCTGCCTTTATTTTCTTCTATCTTTTATTATGAAAGTATTTTCTAATACCTACCCGTTTATTTGTTTTTAGGTTAGTATAGCTAGTCCTCTGATGGATGTGGAGCATCTGTAGAGGGAAACTGTGAGTCAAGTATTATAATATCTTACCTTTTTTATCCTTTCTACCTTTCTTTTCTTCTTGTTTTTACTGTTCAAGTATTTGCCAATAACTACCTGTTTCTTTGTTTGAAGGTTAGTATAGCTAGTGCTCCGATGGCTGTGGAGCATCTGCAGGGGGTAGCTGTGAGTCAGGCATTATATTGTCATACCAATTTCTCCTTTCTGCCTCCCTTTCCATCTTGATTTTACTGCGCAAATATGCTCACATTCATTTCCCTGTTTCAATTTTTTTGGTTAGTGAGGCGGCCATTCATGATTCTCCAGAACGAGTGGAGAGTGATATACTGTGCACTCCTCAGGTATTTAATTGTTATACCCGAGTGACTTTAAGCTGTGAGTTTCGTGTTCTTTTCATTTCTAATGCCATTTTTTTTACTAGTCTGACACTCTACACCCCATGGGTTCTTCTCGCCTGGGTGGCAGAATGCTCACCCCTTTGAGCTTTGGGTTAAGACTTCTATCAAAGTCCCTTAAGGAATATAGTTGTCCTTTGTTGACTTTATTCCCTTGACTTAGCATATTTGTGCCATCTTTTTTCAGGATCCTGTTAGCGAGCCTGCTGAGGCAACAAAGGGGCTCTGAGGCCACTTCTTTAGCTATGGGTGATGACTATGGATAGGAGTCCTCTTTCCTTCCTTCATATGTAGAGTATCCTCATACTGGAGACGATGATGAGGTGGAGGCTCCTGTGGCATTCATGAGAAGATTGTGGTGTGAGGAGAAGCCCAGGCGTTTCAAGACTCTTGAGCGACAAACTTTAGACTTGATTTTGGAGCATCACCATGAGACATTCACTTCTCAGAGTGTGTTTAACATTAATAGACTTACGGTGTTCAACCTGAAGGCCCTTGCCAGCCACATCTACGACTTCTTATCTACCCACCCATCTGAACTAACTAATACTTTTACTTTGCTATTCTTGGATGCTCTTGGGGATCTGCAGCAGTTCTACCACTTTCGGTTAGACTGACTTGCTACTGCAGTCAGCCAATCTTTGAGTGTTCCATTCAGGAACATGGTGAGGCTTCACACATCCAAGCAGTTTAGGGGCGAGCAGTGGTAGACTGAGGCTACCAGGATTTGGGGTCAGATAGAGCTACTCCAGGCCAAGTTGGCTAGGATTGAGGTAAGTGATCGAGAGGATGAGACCAAGCTGGACAGACTTGAAGAGGAGTTTGTGTAGGAGGCAGGCCCATCATATGTTGGCACGTTTCTCAAGATGTTCTATTTTTTCATTATTTCTATTAGATAGGCTATCTGCTCTCTTTTCTTTTCTTTTTTTAGCATGTAAATTTTGCCTTGTATTTTTTTTCCTCCTCTATATGTAAAGGATTGATCACTTATTAATGAAAACACCTTTTTTCTTCCATTGTACTTCTTTTATTCTTTGCCTCTATCTGTGCTTTTGGCATGTGTTTACTATAACCTGCTCTAATTTTCTGCAAGCACTTGGTCCATTGGAATTTCCCCATATAATGTGGGGTACTTGCATAATTCTGAGCAATTTATACTTTTTTAGTGCAACCCCATGTGACTATGGGGTCTTTTGATATGCACATTCATTTCTTAGGGAATGATTGGAAGAAGGGGTTAGACTTTCTCCTTCTTCAGAACTTCGAATAAAATTTCACAAATGTCATAAGTAAAGAAAATTACTATTTCCCAATACGAAAAAAAATTCCCATGGTCTGCGGGGTCCTCGTTCTGAACTTTTCTTAGGAACATTTTTGTGTTAGAAGAATAACAATTTGAGGAGGGGGGGGTAGACCCCCTTCTCCACATTTTCTGAGAACTAATTAAGTAAATTTTTTTCTTGAGAAAAAGGTTAGAACTTATCCTCTAGGCTATAAATCTACTATGAAATAATAATAAAAAATATATATTATTATTTGTATATTACTACTAAGAGGATAACCTCCTACTGGTGTAGTGTCAAAAAATTTATCTTATATGTCTGTAAGGAATTTTCTCAATATACTTTTCCATTGGGATGAATGTACCCCCAAGTATAATGAGGAAATTTCCTTTTTCCATGGACTCTATTCTAGTCTAGTAGAGAGTGCTACTATTCTTACTTTTTAAGAAAAAAGAAATGTTAATCTGGTTCACCCACCTCATATAGTAGGTAAATAAATAATGCAAAAGTCATCAGGTCATGATCAAAATAGTTGTTATTCATTTCTTTCGTATTATATGCGATTTACAAGACTTTTCTCTTCTAACTTTACCAAAAAAAACTTTTCTTATATTAGAGAAGGATACTCAAAGTTTTTAGAAGAAATGAACCTTAATCAAAACTAGGTATAATACATTTTTATCCACTTACAGTTAATAGATTGAAGACAATCACTCTCAGGCTATGATATCTGGCGCTACCTTGACTTGCCCACCCCTCTCACTATGAAAGGGACTTCCTAGTTGGGTTTGAACTTTGATGTTGACATGCTGTGAAGATGGTCGGTGGATGTGCAGAGGTCTAAGTCCCCTACTTGAAACAACCTTGGGCTTGACCAAGTTCTCGTAAGACCTTGATAGCTGTTGGATGTAGATCTTGAAGTTCTCCTTGGCCTTATCTCTGTGCTCGTCGAGTGCCTCCAGCTACACATGTTGAGGGTCTGGTATGAGGTCGTTACTTAGATCAACCCTAGCTGAGGGCACTTCTAATTCCACCAGTAAGACAATTTTGGTCCTTCATAGTAGTGAGAATAGGGAAAACCCTATTGGTTTTCTTTTTGAAGTAGGGTAGGCCCATATCACCATGGGTAGATTCTCATCTCATGCACCTGGCATGTCCTTAAGCGTCTTCTTCAGTATGTTGATCAAAGTCTTATTTGTGGCCTCTGCTTGGAAATTTCCCTTTGGGTAAGAGATAGTTGAGCCGTTGTGAACGATCTTGTATTTTTCAGTGAGGAGTGACATCTCCTCGCATAAAAATTTCTTCCCATTATCTGTGAGTATCACCTTGGGTATACCAAACAGTCATATGATATACTCCCTTATAAACTGGGTTACCACTTGGGTAGTTACTCTCCTTAGCGGTATTTCTTCTGCCCATTTGGTGTAGAATTATGTAGCAATGATAATAAAGGCCTTGTCGCGAGAGGCTGGGCTAATCTTTCCTACTAGATCAAATTCCCACGTGTGAAAGGGGTAGGTAAATTCTAAGCTTTGTAGACTGATTGAGGAGGTATGCCCCATGCTACCATATACTTGGCAAACTCTGCATTTTGACACATAACCAATGGAGTCAACCTCCATAGTTGGCCAGTAGTACCACAACGTCATCAATTGATCGTATAACTTAGCACCTCCCATGTGGGAGGGCTTATGAGCTTCCTTCAGCACTCTCTCTACATCCCCTTTATTTATGCACTTCAGCGCCTTCTCATTCTAACCTTTCCTGTAGAGTTCCACTTCCACTAGGTAGAAGCGAACCACTCTCTTTTTGAAATAGATCCCATCTGCTCTCTTGACTAGAAACTCGCCATCTTTTAAACACGCTATATAAGGTTGCCTCCAATCCTCAAATACTTCTATAAATTTAATTTCAGCTGGTTGGTCAAACTAGTTTTGGCACTTTAGATAGCCTTGATGTAGACGAGCAACCTCTATGCTCATGATGGTCCAATAGTAACCCCCCCTCCCCCATTATAATCAGCGTTAAAGAGGGATATCAATATCCCCGTAATGCTTCTCATGCATTGCTGCCAACCTCTCTCCAGCTTCTTCTTCTCATAGGCATCTTGATAGAAACCCCCTAGGGCTCTTAAAATAAAGTTTTCCTTGTAGTAGGTGGTAATTGGCTAGTTCTAACATTTTCATCTTTCCTTCTCTAGTTTCTAACTGCTTCACTACCGGCACCTCCAATCTTTTGGTTCTTCTCTTAAAAATAGAGACTTCCCTATGGTAGGTGTCCTCTGTCGTACTGTGATGGTTGCTTCCGATTCATCCATTTCCAATTTCTGAGTTTATCATAGCTAGTGCATCTGGGTGTCTATCCATTGTTCTCGCATGTCCCTCAATGGTTATTATCAAGAACTGGCTTAGCAGCCTATGGATGATGGATCTATATTGTGCTTAATTGGCTTGCTTGAGTGAAAACTCCCCATTAACATGTTTCACTACTAGGTTGGAGTCCCCTCAAATACATATCACCCTAATGCCTTTTCGCGATGCCTCTAACAATCCTAAAATGGGCTTCATATCCAGCCTTATTTTTTGAGCACTTGAAATCTAGCTTGAAGGATAGGGTGATCTTATCCTTTCAAATTTAAGAGGATAACACCTTCACCCTCCTGCTCCTTGTGCACAAGAACCATCAAATTCAATCTTCCACTCCTCCGTATCCTCTGCTAAACATGCTTGGAAATTTTCTCCAAGTAGCTCTTCATTGGGAGGATCAAAATTTTGTCTTGGAAAGTGGGCTAAAAAATCTACTACTTCCTAAATCTTGATAGTTTTTGGCACCACGCACTTCAAATCGTACTCTGATAGAATTAAGAACCACCTTGTTGAGAGATACTTGATAGGGTCACATTTGGTGACAATGTGAATTGTGAAGTCCAATAAGTATTGTCTCAACATTTAGGCTACGAGGACGAAGGCAAGACAATGCCTCTCAATGCCGGTATATTTAGATTCTATGCTTGAGATCACCCTTGACAAATAATACACTGGCCTCTATACCCCTTCCTTCTCTTGAGCAAGCAATTCTCCTACAAACCTCTATGTTTAGGTGAGGTAGAGCAGCAGCGGTGCTCCATCTTTCGGTGGTATCATCGTAGACGGGGATGGTAATATTTCTTTAATTTTTTCAAAGTCCTTCTATTCTTCTCCCTAGATCTATTTAGCTTTTTCTTTCATCAAAGGGGAAAATCGGTGGGTCACCTCCTCCAGCGCTAGTATAAATCTTCTTAAGTAGGAAACATTCCCTAAGAAGCTCTTGAGCTATCCCTGACTCTTTGAAAGAATCATCATCACAATGGCCTTACTTTTTTCCTAATCGACCTTCACCCCCTGTCAATTTACTACGAATCCCAAAAATCTTCCTATAGTGAACCCAAAGGCACACTTCAAGGGATTCATTCTCATCTTGTACCTGCGGCATCTTTTAAACACCCGCATGAGGTCTTGGATATGCTTGCCTTATTTCTTTGACTTCACCACTAGGTCATCCACATAGAACTCCAATATGTCATGAAATAAGTCATAGAATATGGCCATCATAGTCTTCTAGTAGGAGATCCCTTCATTTGTCAACCCGAATGGAATTACCGTGAAGTGAAAATTTCCCAATGGCGTGCGGAAGGAAGTCTTCTCCTCGTCCGTTGGGTCCATCTTGATCTGATTATATCCGACTTACCCATTCATAAAACTATACATCTTATGACCCGAGATAATGTCTATTGGACTATTTATATTTGGTAAAGGAAACTCATCTTTGGGGCATGCCCGGCTCAAGTCATAAAAGTCAACGCAAATTTGGATTTGGCTTTTATCTTTATTTTCCATTGGTATGATGCTAGAAATCCATATAGGGTGTTGAATGGGTTTAATGAACCCTGCTTCCAATAATTTATCCACTTCTGATTTTATCTTAAGGTCTAGCTTAGCCTTGTATGTGTGAGTAGTCTGTCTAACTGGGAAATCATTAGAAAGAACATTTCATTTATAGGAACTCACCTCTGGGTCTATCCCAGGAATTTCTATGTATTTCCAAGCAAACACATCGGTGAATTCCTTGAGAGGACTGATGACTTCCTCCCTCTGCTTTGGGTTCAACCCTTTAGAGGTTAGAATGGGTCTACTCTTACCCCCTTTTATTCCTAAATTAATCTATTTCAGCTCTTACAACTATTCTCTTAGACCGTCTTGCATGTATTCAAGCACCTCCTTGGGTTCCTCTACATGCTCTATTATATGTGAGTCATCTACCACAAAAAAATTTGGTACCGGGTCGACGCTCTCATCCCAGATCGCTACCCGTACAAATCGTTATAAACGGTATATAACTTTTTCGTCCGGAAGGACAACCTTCTTACATGTTCGAGGGGGACTGTCTACTTCGTCTTTCCATTTTCCATCTAGGGAATCACTCTTTGTCCCAAACAATCATGGATAAACATCCTTGGTTGGGAACTTCCTCCAACCAATTGCAACCCCTCTAATTTTCTGACTGAGCTCTTTATCTCTTTGTCGAGCTTAGTATAAAATGTTGCATCCACTAGATGGTATTCTTCAACAGAAAATGGTTTTTGAGTTGCTTTACTTATAATCTCAGTACCTCGAACATTGTCTTTGGCACATTGATGATATGTGGAGGGCACTATGCTATGAGTGTGCAGCCACACTCCCCCTACGAGCAGCTCATAGCTTGTGTTGGCATTGATGACATGAAATTTAATATGGGAAGTGAAGTTCCCCAGATGATACCCACATTTAAGTATCTAAGGGACTGCATGCCTGTGCTGTCAAATACCAAAATCACTAGTGGTACGGGCACTATCTTATCTTGAGAGATCCTTATATCATATAACGTGTTGATTGGCATGATATTGATAGACTCTCATCCATCCATCAAGGCCCTGGGGAAAGAAATCCCATTGATCATGGTTGTCACATAGAGTGGGCTATTGTGAAAATATGGTATTTGTCTATCTGCTTCAGAAAAGACTACCTCAGAAGTGTATATTTTAATCAGTCACCCAATGGGTCCCTGCTAGTTTAGCGAGGGGTCCCCTTGCTGCTGCACTGATTCCAAAATCTTTCTCGTAATGACCATTCGTGTGTCAAACTTCACTCCTATCTGGTCGATGAACCATTTGAACTTGGGGCTTCTTGCTATGGCCTCACATTCAGACTCTATGTCTACCTCATAAGTTTGAGGATTGTAGACATATTCTGCCTCAGATGTTCCTCCTTCATCTAGGGAAAGGATAACATCTACTTTTCCTTCCGGGGGGGGGGGGGGGGGGTAACTTGCTCAACCCCCTCACTGTCAACCTCTTCTTAATTAGGATTGAAGAACCATTATCCACGTATCCTTTTATTTTTAAATTTCTACTCTCTATTAAGCGTCAGTCCTTTCAGCTCTTCACGTATCTTCTTGTTATCTTCCCATTCCTTCAGGTCACGAACTGTAGATTCATCATATGACCCCATAATATATGCAGTGTCATAATGATGTACTGGAAGTGGGTTCTCATTTACATATACGAGAGGTATCTACAAAGTACCATTCGCCACCTGCTTGCCAATGATCATCTGTAGGTATAAACAATCTTTGGTGGCATGTTGCACTCTCTGATGCAATTCGTAATATTTCGCATTAGCCTTATCTGCTACTATTGGGAATTTCCGATTTGAGTGGTGTTGACCTGCTACTCCCTCTCGCCCAAAGTGCAGTAACAGTCCATCGCCTCTGCCACTCTATAAGGAAGCGACGGTGGGACATCATCTCTAAACTTCCTCTTGCTCGCTAGGCTGTTACCTCTAAAGCCTAAGCCTCCCTTCTTGACCTTTGAACCTCCATCTTGAGGATTTAGGCTTGATGATCATATCTATGTTACTAGCAGCCCGGGTGAATTCTCTAAAATTCCCATCTCTAGTTTCATTGACAAAATGGATTTTGTATTATTTCAGGAGTCCCTCGACATACATTTACAGCATCCTTATCTCAACTACATCTTCATGCCTCTCACATAAATGCTTAATATATTTCATCAACTCTTCACCGAGCTTCTACACTTCTTGAGCCTGGTGTCTCAACGTGAACTCCTCTTTCTCTATGAATTTTTTTAAAGGAAATTCATGTGCATTTCCTCCCATGTTAGGATGTTGTTGGGCTCCAGGCGGGAGTACCACATGTACGCTTTCCCCGTAAGGTTCTTGGATAACTCCTGCAACTTCAAGTTTTTGTCATTCTCATGCACTCTTCGGTATTCCATAAGCCTTTTCACGTGTTCTATTGTGTTTTCTCCTTTTTTATTGAATTTAATGAATTTTGGTGGGACATACCCTTCTAGGTATGGTTTCTCAATGACACTTTTTGGGTAGGGGTTCTGCAATTCCTCATACAGATGCAAAGTTTCCCTTTGATAAGAAAGTAGCTTCTTGACTTCCTCTATAGTAACAGGCTTGGAGGGAGACTCTTCCAAACCCACATTATTTATAGCTAGAGAAATCAATGTTGTTGTTGTTTGCTCCGATACCACCTTTCGTAGAGGAGCCAACTCTACTATTGATGTTGCTACAGTAGCTGCCCCTCCAAAAGGGACTGCTACCGGTGTTACACAGATTTGGCTCAAACTTACCAAATCCACGTTATTTTGCTTTAGAAACTCAAAAAAATTATCATTAAGTTCATACCTGTCAATGGAGCAACTGTTGTTGCACCAGTCTATCCTCATTGAGGAGCAGGTGCTCTAGCTCTGGTCACTACCACCTCCTCTTAAGTGGTTTGGTCACTCTATCTCCATTTCTAGTTGGAGTGTCTTCAAAAATAAATTGCTTAAAAACATTATAACCTTTTTGTCCATTGTAATGAGGATACCTCCCCATCGGAGTCGCCGAATGTAGGAGGTTAGTGTGACTGGGGTCTGATAAGAAACTGGAATGGGTGAGGCGTGACCCACTCCGATGGACTCTGCCTTCAAGGTCTTTTAGGTCTCAAGAGCAGTTGGGTATGAAAATCTTCTGTTTCTGATAAAAATGGAGTAAATGTTATGGACTTGCCCCTATAAATATGAAACTTCACAAATAATGATAATAATAACTTGGGTAAGAAGATCTCCTAAGAATTGGTTGCAATGATGGGAGGGAAGAGACAAGCACTCAACACTTAGAGAGAGAGCATGGAGAGAATACTACGTCTTATGTGATTTTGACATAGTAGCTGTATAACTTGAGTTTTTTTTATCTCATGTGACCTTACCAAAGGATCCTATTTATAGGTGAATTGGCAGAGGGGTCCCTCGCTTATGGACTCCCTCGCCTAAACAATCTTTCCACTAGCATTGGCAGATGGATCCCTCATTTGTGGACTCCCTCGCCTAAATGATAATTTTAACTTGGGATAATGCCCATCTACAATGGGAGTGACTACAAATGAATATTTAAAATTGGGACTCAATACTTGTGATTCCGTGTAGAAATTTAGTCGCATTCAAGTTTTTTGGCTCATTTTAAGTAGCATAGATAAAGATTAGATTTTTGTTTTAATATGTATGAGGGTCCTACATTTCAAACGTTCACCTTAGGCCTCCTAAACCTTGGAGTTGGCCCTGCTAAGATGTTTAAATTACTTTGGGAATGGTCTACATATGCATTCCATTTGTTACACGAAGGAAAAGATAGCATTTTTTAGTACTAAAATAACACTGATTAATTAGGAGAATATTATTTAAAGGAATATTCTCTCATTCCAAAATTAGTAAATAATAAAATTATAATATCTAAATTTTCTCTCCCAGTTCAAGCGTCTTAATTATCCCGAGTATACATCAAGAACTTTTTGTATTTAGAATTTGGTCATGAGAGACTTGGCATATACAGAGGAGGTAATGTGGAATGAATACATATGTCTGAAAATTGTGGATCATCAACTTCAATGCCATGAATACAATTTTTCAGATTAAAAGTTTTAGTACATTAATGGATGAATACGAGTCAAAAATTGAAACGTGTATTTTTAAAATTCTAATTTATATTATAAGAGATTTTATGACCCGTGTAACTAAATCTAAACACATAAATAGTATTTTTGTTTGCTACACATTGGTAAAAACCTAAATGTTGTCAATCTATAAAATACTACAAGTGCACGGGCTATTATAGAATAGCGAGTGTAAGTACGGGTTGAACTCACAAAGATTTGTCAATTTTAAATTTCAATGCAACTATCCAACTAGATTAAATGAGGTAGAGAATAATTATGCACGAAATTAATTAAAAGAAACTACAAATAATGAGAGAAGCATAAGAGAGTTGTAAACAATAAGAAAATAATTAGGATTCGGGGTATATTTATCACGTAACTAATATTACACAGTAATTTAACGTTTTCATTCCCTTTTATAACTCAAATTAGGATTCGTCGCGTTTAATTCAAAAAATATAACGGTTATGTTCAAAATATTTTTAACGTCTCCAATAGACGGCTAAAATACCTATTCCCTTAGAAAATAAAAGATTTACATTCGCGATTATATTTAAGCATGGGCCATCAAAACAATCAAAGTATAAGCATAATCCATAAAAAATTACTATTTTTAAATCTCAAAACTTGATTTGACAAAAAAATTGAAGGTTTTAAAACACACTCTCCTGTCGTTTTAAAATGAATCCCGAGTTTTTTTATAACGATTAAAATGAGTGGGGAATAAACAACAATTAATTTAATGTCACAATATTAGCTAACTATGACTTCAGCCTAACCCTAATAGAAGAATTAAGCTATCATGATTAAAGATAAAAACAAATAGCAAGAATGGTTAGAAATTTTCATTAACAAATCAAACTTACTGTTGATAACAAATTTAGTCTGCTGATGTGGACCGATCACTTGAAGACACGTGGTGAATTTACCTGTCAAATACAAACATTATGGACAAGAAACTCAGGCACCCGGAGCAACTCAAGAGGTCCGAGCAACTTAGCGTGCAGAGCACCCAATTCAAGAGAATAAAAAAGACGACTGCGCATTAAATGCTCATTATTATCGTACATATGTATATCTATACTAGATAACAGCGCATTATCCTTTCACATGTACAACCTCAAGGCTATAAATACATTGTAACCTCCTCATTAGAAGGGGACTCTGGATTTTCCTGATAAACCTATTATCGAGAATTCCAGATAAACAGTCAGCAATACAAAACAGTGGACGTAGGCCATTTCCCTAAGGCTGAACCACTTTAAAAATCTATTGTCTTATATTTATTTATTCATATTTATCTGTGATTAAAATAATTAGATCAAATCTAGTTTTTTACATCAACAGATTGGCGCCGTCTGTGGGAAACGACTGTACTTAATGTTTTTCACTAAAAATAATTCATCATTAATGGCTGATAATCTGAAATCCAGTAATCGAAATGCTGGGAACCCTCCAAACCCTTCTATTCCCCAAAATGTTCAAGATTTGGCTGGCATAATGGCTAATCTAGCCCAAGGGCAAACGACCATGTAGGAAACTATGCGTCAACTTATACAAACTGTTCAGGGTGGAGTACCAGCCCAATCAGGACAATGAAGTGTTCACAGAAATACCCGTTTACCCTCTTTACTAACTAGGCGAACAGTATTCTGAGAGGAATCTCAATCTAGACGCATCGTATAACATCGTACTGAGAGATCTAATGATCCTTCTTATCAACCTAGTTGAACTTCATCAGTAAGAGCTACAGATTCTCAACGATATGTCACTCTATCTCCCAAAAGGACGAGTGCTCTAGAAAGGTTAAGTAGAGTCTCTCCTTTTGATAGTTTGGGCCCTAGGAGGAATAGAAGTCCTCCTAGGATTGTGTCGAGGAACTCCCCACGACCATCCGATCTAAAGGAAAGCTCTGCCCAATCACGACCAGCAGCTCGATCCCAAGAGGCAAATTCAACGCGATCAGTTGCTCGAACCAACAGGTCCGAGGATGGAAATGACACATGAAAGGGCTCCATTCAAAGATTAGAGGATAGATTAGGGGAAATGGCTAAAGCCAAGAATCCTCTACAAAGAACTCTTGTCCAAGGGACACCATTTGTGCAGGCAATTGTGGATTTTCCCACACCATCGAAATTCAAAGCTCCTATGGTGACGCCTAAATATGATGAAAAAACTGACCCTGTCCTTCATATAGAACAATACCAAGCAGTTGTCGATATCTATGCAGTTCCAGATGAGATGAGATGCAGGGCATTTTCAGGAATTCTTACCGGATCATCTCAGATATGGTACAATAACCTTCCTTGGGGGAAAATTGAGACTTTCTTTCAACTGGCAGAACTCTTTATCGGGAACTTTTGTTTCGGAGCGAAGCCAGTCAAATGAGCAGCACACTTGCTATGTGTTAGACAGAAAGCATGTGAAAGCACCAGGAACTATATTACTCATTTCAATAATGAGAAACTTGAGGTACTTGATTACGAGGAGAAAACAACAATTACTGCTCTGATGAGTGGACTGTTGCCAAATAAGTTGTACTACACTTTAGCCAAAGATCCACCTAGAATCGTGGAAGAACTGATGGAAAAAGCAGCCAAAATCATGAATACCGAGGAAGCTATGGCTGCAAAGAAGAATGCAGACACTAAGGAGACTAAAGTGGAAGATGGTAAAACCGAAAAGAAGGATCAGAAGAACAATGGTGGCAACAGGCAATCAAAAGGAAAGAAAGCACTGGAGCAGATGAAGAAATTTGGAAATTACACTCCTTTAAAGGTAGATATAAATCACATTCTGGAGGAGATCAAGAATAGCGAGGAACTAGCCTGGCCAGCGAAAATAAAGGCAGATCCTAATAGAAGAGACAAGACTAAATATTGTGAATTCCATAAATATCATGGCCATACGACTAAAAGTTGCATAGCTCTCCAGAATGAAATTGAAGCACTCATCAGACGAGGAAAATTGACTAGGTATGTTGATCGCCAAGGTGGTAGAAGGGCCAACGACCGAAGAAGACAAAGGTCTAAATCTCCTCTTCAAGCGAAAGAAGACAAGAAGAGAAGTCACGAAGAAGATCCAGAAGATGATCAAGATGACCCCGATCTCCCCAAAAGACCAAGACAACCAGAACGTGAGGTATTTTCAATCCGTTTTGGATCATTTGAGTGTAATTTTATTACAGGAGGAGATGCAAGAGGTGGAGATCTGACTGCAGAGAGAAAAGCTTACCTTAATGAGGCTTAAGCCTGCTCGTACATTCAGTGAATAAATCTAGCTGAAGATGATCAGCCGAGGAAGGTGAATAAATACAAATTGGTCATTGGCTTCTCTAAGAATGACCTTGCAGGTGTACTCTATCCTCATGATGACCCATTGGTGATCAAGATGAGAATGAAAGAAGTGGTGATTTCACGGGTACTGGTGGATAATGGTAGCTCGGCAGACATCATGTTCTACCCATGTTTTGATAGTTTGAATCTGAAATTAGCCCAATTGGAGCTCTATCATATACCCCTCCTTAGTTTCACTAGCGAGAAGGTTTTTCCACTTGGGACGATCAAGTTGGATATGCTCATCGGTACATGGCCTGCTTGTCGAACAGAAAGAGTACGCTTTTTCGTAATGGATAAAAATGTCCAATCAGCTTACAATATCATCATGGGAAGGGTAGGCCTGAAGAAGTTTGAAGTAGTGCCATCTACTGTACATCAATGTTTAAAATTCCCAACCAACTTTGGAGTAGGAGTGGTGAAAGGCGACCAGAAAGGTGATCGGGAATGCTATTATTCATCTGCCAAACAAGAGGAACGCAAGAATCCAGAAAGAAGACTACTATTTATCAAGTGGATGAAATAGAAGACACAGAGATTGAAACTTTAGACCCTAGAGATGAATCTCAGCTCATGAAGGGACAGGTGGCTACCGAAAATATCATTCTGGACGACGAGCATCCAGAACGAACAACTCAAATTGGTGCATCACTGGATGCATCAATAAAATAGGAATTGATAGCATTTCTAAGATGAAGAAAGTAGACTTTTGCATGGAGTCATGAAGATATGCCAGGGATAGACCCAAATTTCCTGTGTCACGAGCTCAACGTGAATAAGGAAATCAAGCTAGTAAAGCAACGAAGAAGGGTATTCAGTCCCGAGAAGAACCAAGCCATACAGGAGGAAGTAGAGAAACTACAAAAAGCCTATTTTATTGAGGATGTCAAGAATCCTGATTGGCTAGCAAATGTGGTAATGGTGAAGAAGAAAAACAACAAATGGAGGATGTGTGTGGACTTCACTGATCTTAATAAATCCTGCCCAAAGGATCATTGTCCTTTGCCCCGAATCGATCAGTTGGTGGATGCTACCTCGGGACATGAATTATTGAGTTTCATGGATGCTTATTCTGGTTACAACTAGATTAAAATGAAGCCTGAAGACAGGGAGAGTACCTCTTTTATCACCCCAAGGGGAACTTATTGCTATAATGTTATGCCTTTTGGACTTAAAAATGCAGGTGCAACATATCAGCGACTGATGAACAAGGTATTCGCAGAGCAAATCAGTAATAACATGGAGGTTTATGTTGATGATATGTTGAAGAAGAGAAAGAAAGTTGTTGATCATTTAGTTGACCTAGGTCAGACCTTTGATCAATTAGAGAAATATCAAATTAAGTTAAATCCCACCAAGTGCATATTTAGAGTGCGAGAAGGAATGTTTCTCGGGTACATTGTAAATCAACGAGGTATTGAGTAAAACCCTAAAAAGATCAAGGCTCTATTGGAGTTGCGATCTCCAACCACGAAGAATGAAGTACAAAGCCTCACAGGGAGAGTTGCAGCACTTAATAGGTTTGTGTCACGAGCAACAGACCAATGCCTCCCATTCTTCAAAACGCATCGAAAAACTTTTGAGTGGAATGATGAGTGCGAGGAGGCCTTTCAAGAGTTGAAGAAGTATCTAGGGACACCTCCATTATTGTCCAGACCAGTGATAGGAGAAAGACTATACTTGTATCTGGAAGTTTTAGAGAATGTTGTTAGCTCGGCATTGATCAGATTGGAGGATAGAGTGCAGAATTTAATCTACTACGCCAGCAAAGCTTTTTGAGGATCAGAAATCAGATATCCAAGGTTGGAGAAGTTAGCACTAGCACTGATTGAAGCAACCAGAAGAATGAGGCCATACTTCCAAGCCCATACTATAGTGGTGTACACCGATATGCCATTAAGACAGGCTCCGCATAAATTGAAGAAATCAGGAAGATTGATGTACTGGGCAGTAGAACTTGGTGAATACGATATAATTTATGAGCCTAGATCATCGCTCAAAGGCCAGGTAGTAACAGATTTTATCGCGGAGTTTACTCAGGAAGATGCTTCCGAAGAACAGGAGTTGAATACAAACCGACCTGTGGATGTTATAGGATCATCAAATTCAACCCCCGACCAACTCACATCGGTAAACGAGCAAGAAAAGATGAACAACGAGAAGCGAGAAATGTCGGATGAGGACCAAAGGAAGCATAAAATATTCTACCGAGGAACTCTATCTGATAAAAAATTTGATGATGAAATACCCGTGTGGAATTTGTATGTGGATGGCTCTTCATGCACTACAGGAAGTGGAGCAGGAATTGTTTTAAACAGTCCATATGAGATTGATATGGAGTATGCTCTGCGCTTTCAATTTCAGGCTTCTAATATTGAGGCCAAATATGAAGAAATGACTGTGGGTCTAAGTTTAGCCAAAACCATGAAAGCATAGCAAATCGTTGTGTTCAGTGATTCGCAGTTAATTGTAAATCAAATTTTGGGGGTGCATATAGCAAAAGGAGAATTAATGGTCAAGTATCATGCCAAAGCGATGGAGGTTGTATCAAGTTTTACTACAGTTCAGTTGATTAGAATAACAAGATTGGAGAATGCAAGAGCAGACGCTCTAGCTCATTTAGCATCAGCCACACACACCGAGTTACGAAGAACAATCCCAATAGAAATCCTGGTTGGTCGGAGCATAGACGAAGATCTGATGATAAACTTCATTTCCCTAGACTTAGGACCATCTTGGATAGACCCCATCAGGGCCTATATTGAAGAGGGGGCTTTGCCAAATGATAAACTCGCAGCCAAAAAATTAAAGTTTAAAGCTGCTCATTATGTATTGACCAGTGGCATTTTGTATAGACGAGGAGTTATAGTAGGGCTATAAAGATGTGTACATCCCTCCGAAGTAAAATATTTGATCGAAGAGGTTCACGAAGGATCTTGTGGAGCCCATGTAGCAGGTCAGACGCTTTTGCAAAGAATAACAACGCAAGGGTATTACTGGCCAATGTTGAGAGCTGATTGCGTAGCCTATGCTAAAAAGTGCGATAAATGTCAACGTTTCTCTTCCATCCGAAGAACTCCTCAAGCATTGTTAACACCCATAACATTCCCGTGGACATTTGCTATATGGGGGATAGACTTGGTAGGACCACTTCCAACGACCAAGGGAAGATTCAAATACCTCGTGATTATTGTGGATTACTTTACCAAATGGGTGGAAGCTGAGCCTCTCATTGATATGACATATGACAAAGTCTATCAATTTATTTGGAAGAATATTATCTGCAGATATGGTCTCCCATATGCATTCATTACTGACCATGGAACCCAGTTTGATAACGAGGAGTTTGCTGCGTATTGTCATCAATCTAATGTACTGAAGACCCACTCTACACCAGGCCATCCCCAAAGCAATGGGCAAACTGAGGTGACAAACAGAACGCTACTGAATGGTTTGAAAAAACGACTGGATGATTCGAAGGCAAATTAGATTAACAAGCTACATTTTGTGCTATGGGCTTATCGTACCACACCATGAACAATAACAGGAGAATCTTGACACATGCTCGTATTTGGGAGTGAGGCTGTCATACCTGCTGAATTGGGTCTACCCACTCATAGGGTGATTAATTTAAATTCTCCTATCAGTGATTTGATGAAAATATTAGACATGGATATGCTCGAAGAAGTTAGGGAAGAAGCAACAATCAGGAATGCAGCATACCAACAACGAACAGCTTTGTTCTGTAACAAAAGAGTGAAAAAGTGTGATTTGAAGGAAGGGGATTATGTGCTGAAGAAAGTAATCCAAAAATATAACAAATCGGAAGCCAACTGGCATGGACCCTACAGAGTAATAGAAGTTGTTCGTCCAGGGATATAAAAGATTGAAAACTTGGAAGGAGAAGAATTTAAGAATGCATGGAATGCAGAGCATCTGCGCAAGTATTATCAATGATTGAAATTCCTATGTAATGCAGTTTCTTCAATATGAATAAAGTGATGTTTCATCCATTTTTCTTTCTTTGTTGAATTTTTTTTCGGAGTATTAGTGCTATTACACATTAAATTCAGAATAATTACCACTAACTCCGGTTGGTCGAGAATCAATTACCACCAACTCCGGTTGGTCAGGAAGCAATTATCACCAACTCCAATTGGTCGGGAAACAATTACCACCAACTCCGGTTGGTCGAGAAATAATTACCACCAACTCTGGTTGGTCGGGAAGCAATTACCACCAACTCCGGTTGGTCGAGAAACAATTACCACCAACTTTGGTTGGTCAGGAAGCAATTATCACCAACTCTGGTTGGTCGTGAAACAATTACCACTAACTCCGGTTGGTCGGGAATCAATTACCACCAACTCCGATTGATCGGGAATCAATTACCACCAACTCCGGTTGGTCGGGAACTCTATACCACCAACTCCGGTTGGTCGGCAAACTAGACAAGAAGCTGGATGACCTCCCGGGGTATCCACTGTCTAGGAAACAAGGTAATCCATACAAGATTACTACAACTAAGCAGGAACATGGGGTGCAAATCATTCCATTGCTTAGGCCCAAAGAGTGACAAGTCACTATAATCAAACAGCAAATGAGATAAGTATAGTACATACATACATATATTTACTAACTAACAAACAAAGACATTCTACAAATTATTTAAAAGATAATGAAATGGCAAAAGAATACAAATTCCTTCATTCAAATCAAGTAGAATTACATATGATGTGAAAAATTATTTCATTACATAAAAAATCCTATTCTATTGGTTTTTTTCCCTTCTCCCTTTGAAACAGGCTCTACCCCAAAAGGAGGATCATCCAATGCATAAGGGGAATTTATAAGATTTACATCTTGTAGCATTCTAACATTCATTACAGATGGATGATCAAGTAAATGTTCTGGGCGAGATATCTCAAAGTTGGCATGAAGACTGTAATCGCAGAGATACTTGGAGATCAAGCACTGAGGAATTGCCCGAGCAGGAATCCAACTAATGTCAAGCTTAAAAGGAGGCACAGGCCAATCGAGCACTCCAGGGTCATAATAACCCCATAAGTAATGGCCCTACTTTAATTTTAGAACACACAGTGCATTCAACCACCCTTGCTTCTACTCCTCGTTATTTGACTGCTGGATCCGAGCATCAAGATGGTAAAGGGCTTCATTATACCCAGACATCCAAAACTCTCTGGGTTGTTTATGGAACTGATAGGTTAACCTCTCCAGCTGCTCGTAGAGACTCTTCATCAGAATTTCCTTATTGTCCAAAGCAGAACTCTGGGAAGAGAGTTGTTTGGTCAAATTCAGAATCTTCTTAGACATTTCTGCCAAAACTTGATTCTTCACCATCAACTATACTGCCTGATTCTCCCAAGCCGATTGAGTTATTTCTTCTTCAATAGACATCCGACCAGCCCTTGCTCGTCCATGAGTAGATGTGGAGGATTCAGCCCTTTTTACAGTTTCCAACTCATCTCGTAAGTTGGCATTTTCTACCTCTAAGAAAGAAAAGACTTCATCATTAACAGGGACCAAGGCTCCCGAGGAAGATGTAGCAGATTTAATTTGTTTTATCTATTCTTGCAAAGCAATGTTTTCCTGCGCTAACAACTTAGCGATGTGCCTGTGCTCTTCAACTTCAAGCTTCAGAACACTCTCCTTCTTCTCATGAGCAGAGATGAATTTATCATACCCTTTGTCAGCACTTAATTGCTGATATTTCTTCTCGTATCCTTGATGCAGAAGGGTGGAGGATTCTTTGTACTGCTGCTGGAGTTCCTCGATCATTCCTTGGAGGTCTTCAATTATCTCATAGTAGGCCATATTGTTGGCAACAGCTCAGTCGAGCAAGCACTTTAAGTATTAATAAGCTTCAAATTCTCATTCAGAAGCATCTGAACCAAAGATGTCAATTATCTGAGCCTCATTTAGATCAGTATGACCAGCTTTAAAATAGTCATTGCATTTCTTCATTAATTATGTGTCATGAGCTAATAAGAGCTCCATCCTGGCCATAAACTAGCAAAGAGAAGAAATAAAAAGAATCAATAATGATGCAAATAGAGCAAGTAAAAGAAGAAATTCAAGACGAACAACCAAAGTTTGAAATTTTATTCATCATAAGAAAGTATACATCGTTCCAAGTTACATTCAAGAAAATAAAAAACCTGAACAACTCTACACCTTCTCCTTGTTTCCTATGATTTCCTCAGAAGGTTTGGATGAAGGAGTTGGTTACTCAGAAGGCAAGGGAAACTGCTCGGCAGAAGTGCTAGCTGGTGGGAGTTGCTCGGAAGACTGAACAACAGGCACAACAGGGACTTGATCTTCAGTCATCATTAAAGATTCATCTGAAGCAGCTTCATCTTCTTCTTCTCCAGGAGAGGGAGGAGGGCCATGAGTGTGTTGCTGGAATAACTTAGAGTTCTCGGTAACCTTAAACTCCTTTAAGGCTGCCACCCATCCATCTCTAAAATATTTGATGCTGGCATACTCCATTTGGGAGGTCATGATAGCTAATCCCTTGCTCCATACTTTATCCCAACTAGCACTGAAATATTTTTTAATCGTATTTTTCCTTTTTGCCTTCTCCGAGGAGGTCCTTTCCCTAAGGAGCTCCTCGGCAGCCTTCAACTTCTCTTCCACCTCCTTTTTCAATCGTTCAACATCTTGAAAGGAAATAACTTCATTTTCAACAGACTTGAGCTTAGCCTCAAGCTACTTATTGCTCTGTTCAAAATTTTTGTTGCTCTGCTCAAACTCCTTCAATTTTTTCTCCAATTCCTTAGAGGCATTCACAGCTTGATTTTTCTCCATCTCAATGGATTTAAATTTCTTATCCCAAGCAACTTTATCTTCCTCGTACTTTTGACGAGAATCTTTCAAGGATTGAGTTAGCCCTAAAAAATCTTCCTATACTCCACCCGAGGAGCTTGAATCCCTAATATCTTCATCCTTCTTCAAAATACTGTTGAAGCAGGTCACCAGCTGAAAAAAAACTTTTAAGTCAATACATGAACATAATATTATAAAGTAAATGACTCAAGTCAACAATACTTACTGAGGCAATATGTTGAGCAGCCAGAGTAGTAACTTTTTCCCGAGAAAGAGTATCTTCGATTCCTTGGACTTCCGGGACAGTCCAGGATTTTACCAAGCCCACAGCAGAGCTCGGAGAAACAAAAGTTGGAACACCACCTTCAACATTTGAAGGATGAGAGACGGGTTCAGCAGGTCTCTCAGAAGAGCTTTTCTTTAACCTCCTCGGAGGCGCTGGAACACTTTCAATTAAAGATGATGTCTTTATCGGTGATATGACAATAACATCACTTGAAGGAGAGACATAAACAATCTTACTCGGAGCCACGGGGGGGCTTCTTGCCAGCTTCCTAGGCAACAACAGGAAGGGGTACATCCATTTTCTTTGTCCCCTCATCTGGGACATCTTTTTTACTCTTCTTTACCTCCACAGGGGCAAAGGTAGACTTGTCAAAAAGTCAGGACCTCTTCTTTTCTTCATCAGGTCAGTGATAGGAATATTCGATTCAGAAGAAAAACCTTCCACACTAGTCTCAGAAGCTGGTACTGGTACTTGGTCAAGATCAACCACCACTGGACGAGGACGAGCAGTGAAAGATGAAGTGTAGCCTTTGTATTGCAACAAGAAAGAAGAAGATCTAATATGCTCCTCAGCAATAGATTGGTGCAAGATCCAGATAAGTTTTAAGTGCTTTATGTTAACCTCAGTTTCCTTGGGAGGTTTTCTTTTACTGTCAACTGCAATAAGTAAAAATCAAATATCAGAGATGCATTTTATCAAACACAAAGAGAATAAGATTTCAAAAATAAAAACAACCTATTCCATTGCCATAAGGTGGACATTGGGACCTTGGTATACATCATCTCCATTTAATGGAGGGTGTTGCCAATTTTTCATCACCACACCGTGATCAAATTAATCCCTATTGGCGTCAGGAAGGTTTACAACTAACGCTCTATTCAAAAACCTAGTTTTTAAATAGAAAGTTCTATCGCTGATAACCCATCTGTAGCAATACATAATCTCTGGAATCCCTAAATGGGTTTCGTGAAGTTGATTCAACCTATGTATGCCATTAACTATCCTCCATGTATTTGGAGCTATTGTTGCAGGTACAACATCAAAATATTGGCAAAACTCCAAACACAAGGGATTTGGCGGGAAAGTAAAGCCACATTCGGCTACAAAAAGACTAGGGAACCAATGTCCCTCAGCCAAAGAAAAGTAATCAGAAGGTTCAGAAAGTTCTTCCAAAATAACCCATGAAGGGATTGAAAATTCAGACCGAAATTTGTCAAGCGATTCAACAAGGTAAACCATGATGAACAAAGTAAATAAAGAAGAAGGAAGAAAATCTTACAGAAAAAGAGAGATTCAGTTGACAATGAACGATGGAAAGAACGAGGCACAAAATAGAAAGAAAATGAAGAGTTCAAAAATACAGATTTGAAAAGTGAAAGACGATAGGATTTGTGCTGCACTTAAATACTTTACCTCGGGAATAGAGAAAGGCAATGATTACAAGGGAGGACGTTTGCATCTCTGGCGGCTAAAAGAATAAAAGGGGCACAAATATCAAAGCGATCATGATAATTTAAAATATTTATGAGGCCTGATACTACGCGCTCAAAAAAGGAGTTTTATACAACGAACGTTCTCCTAAAAATCATAAAAACCAATAATCCGAGAAGTTTTCAAGCAGAATATTCCACACTTTTCTTCAACCTCAAAGTGTGAAACATTCGGGGCTTCGGTTGATACCAAATTTAGTCTGCTGACATGGATCGACCACTTGAAGACACGTGGAGAATTTACCTGTCAAATACAAACATTGTGGATGAGCAACTCAGGCGCCCCGAGCAACTTAAGCGGTCCGAGCAACTTAGCGTGCAGAGCACCTAATTCAAGAGAATCAAAAAGACGACTGCGCATTAAATGCTCATTATTATCGTACAGATGTATATGTATACTTGATAACAACACATTATCCTTTCACATGTACAGCCTCACGGCTATAAATACATTGTAACCTCCTCATTAGAAGGGGACTCTAGATTTTCCTGATAAACCTATTATCGAGAATTTCAGATAAACAGTCAGCAATACCAAAACAGTGGACGTAGGCCATTTCCCTAAGGCTGAACCACTTTAAAAATCTATTGTCTTATATTTATTTCTTCATATTTATCTGTGATTCAAATAATTAGATCAAATCTAGTTTTTTACATCAACACTTACTAAAAGTTATCTCACAATAATCTTCAATCCTCTCAAAATGATAAAAACTTGACCCTCAAATTAAATAAAATCACTCAAAAATTTCTCCCTAAAATTGTGTCTAAAAATTGTATATTAAACTGTGAACCCAAGGGTCCTTTTTGTAGGGCGTGAGGTGATGTGTTTGGGTTGGAGTGAAACTATCTTTAATTGGACGAACATTATTGGACCCGAACACTCCACCTTTTTAGTCTTTGGATCGGAATAAGGTACTCACTTTTTCCCCACCCGGGGACTCTGAGTTTTGCTTCCCGAACATGCAAGCTAATTTTTATCCAATTCAGAGAATAAGTTTTTTTGCATTTTTTTCAAATGATCCTAAAAATCAGCTTTTTGGCGCTTTTTTTGAATTAATCATCCAATTTGCACTAAATTCCATCATTACTTGCAAAATTTCTACTTGGTAACGTTTTTCACAAATTAGCATAAGAAAGTGATCGAAATGCCCTTTTTTACTTAAAATTACTGATTTGAATTTAAATTCAATCATGCTTGCATTTTTTTTCATAATTTAACAAAATGGTCCTAAGAACTTATTCAACAAAATAAAATGGTATTAACAAGGTATAAATTTGGGTATAAAATAAATAAAATAATGCACTCCTCACTAAACACGTAAAACTAACATAAAGTACTCTTAACCATTATGTATAATTTCCAAATTTAGGAGAAAAACAATGGGTATTACTTGGTAAACTGTTCTATGCTTGGAACTCAATATACACAAATAAAATTATGATGGAAAAATTAAGGTCCCTCACGAATAAGATTTTGTTACTCTAGTCCACAAACATTTTCGATATTAAGATTCATAACCCTTTAATCAAAACATATATGTTATGGTATACACAAGCCAAGAAAATGTGCATTATAAAAACTCATGCATATATTATAAAATTATACGTATAAATTATAAAAAAAATTAGGAATACATCATAAAAATTATGTTTACATTATAAAATTTGACATATTGATTGCCTAAAAAAGCATGAATATAGTCTACATAAGGGTCACATCGATAAGACTTAAATTATTGCCACATGATTGTCTTATAGGCCTTAAATTTCCCTTTTACTGTGTTTTAATCTTTTAAGATCATATAGATGATGGTCGGATATGTTCTTAATGTGATTTCTTCTATAATTCTTGATCATCCTCTACGATAACTAAAATTATTAATCATAGGGTGGAAAAAGGAATAACATTATAGGTTGAAGAACATTTTGGAAACCCTAATTTATTTCCTTATGAACTTAATCTTCCAACTCCAAATTTTGCTTATGCATGTGTGTGAATGAGTACACGCTTAGTTGATGGGGAAGTACTTATATGCTAATGTTATGTTTGTTTTTTCATTTGAATCTGTTTAGAGTTCATATTCAGAGGTAATTTTACATCTTAACCATTCAAAGGTAAATATAGTTGTTATTATCTTAATCATTTAAAAAAAGAAAACACTATCTGACACAAGTTAAGTCTGAATGGTTCAGATTCAGACTTAATAGATAAAAACGAAGCACTTAAGTGAAAATGTATGTCAAATGACTCATCCATCATCAAATTTTATCATCGCTTTTGGCGATTTATCACCGACTGATTTGGAAGATGATTTTTAAATTTATATTTATGATTTGATGTTACCTGAAAGAAAAATAAGTCACCCTAGTTTACAGAAAGACACGTGGCAAATAACTACTTCTACACTTAATCGGTCACCAACTTAGGTTGCGTTTGTTTTTTTCTGATGTTTGAATCTAAAATTTGAGTTTAAAATATAAATCTTAAAAGTAATTTTGTTTTTATGTCTGAAGGAACCTCTGAATGGACGTATTTACTCACATTCAGATTCAGCTTCAGATTCAAATTTAATGTCACCTTTTAACTATTCAGAGGCAATTATAGTCATTAGGCTCTTATTTTTTCAAAAAATAAATATTATTTAGTACCTCATAAGTCTGAATGGTTCAGATTCAAATTTAAGAGGTAAAAATAAACAACCCCCTAGTCTTTTTTTAGCATCCAGGTGACCACAGGAAATACGACCGACATGGAGCATATAAGGCTAAATCCCTTAAATTTAGGTAAACCGCAACGTATAATCATCACAACAACTAACGTCGTTCAACTCATCTATTGCAGCTAAGATAAGAATTCAAGGAGACTTATCATTAAGGTCATTATAATATATGTTGATGCGAGAAATTGGGTTTATACAAATCTTAATCAATTTACTATCATTTAAGAAATTAAAAAATAAGCAAACATAACTTTCAAAAGGGAGGGTAAAGTAAAGAGCTAAAGAGAGAGAATGAGGACCTGAATTTACCTGATTTAGCCCAATTTGGTGCTTACATCCACAGATTTTATGATATTTATTCCACTAGTTAATAAGGAATTTAGTTTTGAAAGTACTCTCACTTCAATATAGTAATATAATGGTACCAATTTGTTTCTCCCCTCTCAAGGATAATAAGGCGTCTATTTATAGTGTGTGAATGGTGAGAGAATGTGGTCACAAAACATGAACCTCACCTTTATAGAGTTAGGTGATAGTCACGCTTTACATTTAGCGAGAGGAATAATTATTAGTTAGTTATTGCAAAAAGGGAGAATATCTTTATTTCCAAAAAAGGGGGATAATAGCTTCATATATTTCTCATGTTTACAAACACTCTTTACTGTTTACAAACACTCTCTACTGTTTACCTCCTTTCAACACCACTGTTTACTAGCCACCGTGAATGAGTCTCATGCAGCTCATTCTGACCACTCTATATTAGAGAGTGATAACTATGGGAAACCACCACCACCTTTATCCCTAAGAAACTCTAAAGAAGAGGAAGATTTGCTTATAAGGAGCAAAAAGAAACATAAGGAAAACCATGGAACTGGAAAACTACGAAGAAATGATGAATAACAAGTGTAAAACTTTTGAAGGCACTCCTATCATTAGGTATGATACCATATCAGATATGATCATAGAAGGATCTACCAACGAAAATGAATCAGAACCAGTGGCTATCTCTATTGATACTGAGAATACAGTTAAAAAAAGCACTCTCCTATAGGGATGTGGTGAACAAAAGGGTAAACTATGATAATCTTTTTGATGATGATAATTGTTTGTGGTCTGAGGATGAAATGGAGAGTTCAATGGAAACTAATGGACATATGATGGATCTTAACTCTACCCCGGTTGAAGAGGAAGAAGACCCTTTATGTCCAGTAGTAAATATCCCAAAAAAATCATTGAAAAACTAAAAAAAAATGGAATGACAGTGTCATTGTTAGTCTACTTGGTAGAAACATTGGTTTCAAGGTACTATGTGCGAGAGTTCCCACACTTTGGAACCTACAAAGAGATTATGAAGTCGTGGACTTAGAAGAAGGACACTTCCTGTTTAAATTTATGATGAAGGAGGATTATCATAATGTCTTAACGGGTGGACCTTGGATAATAAACAACCACAATCTCATTGTTCGTAAATGGGTACCTAACTTTAATTCTATGGAGTCTAACCGGGTTACCACAACTCTATGGGTCAGGCTCCCTCGACTTCTAATTGAGTGGTTTGATGAAAAAAATTTGTTCCAAATTGGATCGAAGCTTGAAAGGCCTATAAAGATAGATTTTAACTCAGTTTCATCAATAAGAGGTAAATATGCTAGAATTTGTGTTAAAGTGGACCTTTCTAAACCTTTGATACCATTGTATAAACTGGATGGCAAAAAATATAGAGTTGAATATGAGTACCTACCATATATATGTTTTAACTATGGAAAAATAGGCCACAAAACTGACTATTGCCCACTCGATGCACCTCCTCAAAATTTCAAGCCACCGAAAAAATCAAACAATAGTAGTGCAGAACATACTACAGTGATAGCCAATAACGTCCAATAACGGCTATATGCAGAATATTAAGCATGAGGTATGCATGGTACTCCTTCTGGGATGAATTCATGTTTGAGGTGTCAGTGCTCAGAATTTGTTGATCAAGCAATATTTGTTCATGCATATCTTTCCTCGCCATAGCCAATATACTGCGTCCGTTGAGCTCCAAACTTCGCTCCTTAAGTTGTAGTCAACGTTTAATCCCCTCACGAGCCTCTTCGTCACGTACACGATCAGCCTGACATGATCACTCAAATGATTCATTGAACGAAGAGCAACTACTCAGTATTTCTCGGTTTACCTCAATTTTTGTAGCCTTCACTTTACCTTTAGCCCTTTGCTTCATCTCTTTCCTTCCAGGTGGCCTCGGATAAGGCCTTTCTATATCAACTTCTACTCTATCTTTGGAATTTCCTGGGGGAAACCCAATATTCGAACTTTCTTCACTTTCTGTCACACCCGTTATTGGTGAATCAAAATGAAATTGAGGGGAGTCTAAAAATGTTTAGGAAGTTTGAAATTTGTGGAGTTCTTTTAAAATTTGGTAACAAGATTCAAAATTAAATGATTTTACCTTTTTCTCTCGCTGGAATGCTAGATTAGCTGCAGTAACCTGACATAAAACGACAATGTAATTTTATTAACTCATTAGCAACAGATTTACGAGAAATAATATTTAAAAAAAATTACAAAAGATATAAGTGATTTTACCCAATCTGTGTTCACTGTCCCACTACCAGGATTTGTCATTGATGAATCTTTCAATTTAGAAACATATAACATTACGTACCTCGAAATTTTGTTGTAGCGGGTTTGTAGGCTGGCTCCTGTCCGACGTTCAGTGATACCTGTCGTTGTATTATATTCATCGGCGACCGCATCCCAAAATAATGTGCTAGGTCGATTAGTTCCTCGTAAACCATCATTTGTTTGATTTACATAAGTGGTGCATAATACTTCATCGTCGTGTTGAGACATATTTTGACCTCGAACCGTTGTAAAATAATCACAAAATATTTTTAAGCAAATATAAAATTTTCAAAATTATTTTTGGGTAAATAAATAATATTTATTGCACCTAAAAAAATAATTTCTGATAATAATTAAAATGAAGATACTTGAGAATGTTTTGAATTAAAATATAATTGAAAATAGAGAGTGTTTAGAATAAAAATATAAATGAAAATGAAGAAGATAGTGTTTTGAACCTCCTATTAATATATATAAAAAAATAACCGTTGGATAAATAGCAGTTGAAAGTGTTTGAAATATTTTGGGTCAAAACAAAAATAAGGGGAAAAGGGTTAAAGCTTGGGCGGAACATGATGTTCTGCTTAAGCCTTTTTTTTATCCTTCGTTGCGCGGAACATGATGTTCCGTTTTGAGACTGGGTCCCACAAAAAACCAACTAGTCCAATTGCATCTTCGTTATTTATTACACTGTCCACGCCTATATTTTCACTTTTGCCTTACCCATAACATACATGTATACCGCATATATACAATTTTACCCTACCCGTAAGGGTTGCTCTAATGACAATAACGTCACCATATGTCCTTCATATTTAAACTCTCCAGCTCTTCAATAAAGTCTTGGAGAATGAAAGAAATTGTGAGAACTCCATTCCCATCATTAATCAAATCAATTTCGGTAGTGAAGACCTTATTGTTGTGCATTCTCCACCATCGTTCTCTTTTTTTCATATATTTTATAAATTTAGGTGTCAATTTCTCTACCATTTCTCGTTTATTTTAATTTTTTTTATCAACTGGGGATTTTGACTTTTGGCTTTCGAGAAAAGGTTGGGAATTTCTACTTTATGAATTTCGGGGGGTTATTTCTTATGGTTGGTACTGTGGTGTTTCTATAGATTTGGTGTTAATTTATTTAGGGTGTCATTGAGTTGGTCGACTTAGTTTATAGGGGTAGGTTTCGTAGTTTTTTCTAGTATCAGGACAAGAGGCCATTTGGGTTTCATGTCACCCCTCATACCTAATAACCCTATGAGTAACTAGCTTGAGAAGGTGTTGAAGAGATCTTAGGAGATCAATAGTGGTATCCCTCCAATATTTCTCTTCAACCTCCTCATTTGGTAGTGTTTCAACCTCTATTTAAGGATGGAACTTCCATAAACGACCCCAATTCATCGAATCTGACTTTTCAAAATTCATAAGATTTGCTTGTCATCCTCCCTCTAACATTCAATATATCATGCCTAAGTACATGGCCTCTTAGAGCTTAAATTCTGCCGTGAGAAAGATAGTGGGGGAGGAATTGGGCAAACGAGACTTCGTTTGAGAGAGTTATATTCATCCTTAGCGAGTCAACTCACTTGGCGTCCTATGCATGTCCCACTTATTCTTATAGCATCTCCCCTATAGTGGTTCTTATATAGAGTTAGAGGAATAGATTTCGTCCTTGGATGGAAGCTCCTACGGCCCAGAGAGGATAGATGCAGTGAACTATCCCTGTGACATTATTTATGCTGAACTTCTTGAGTACAAGGATATATATATAACATCCCTTTTAGTATCTCATGCAGGCTTTCAAAGCACTATGAAAGGTTTATGATCTAGTGTACAAAGGGGAAATTGCAATCTCTTAATCTGTTATGGCAGTGGGACTTTGTATTCCTTTACACCCCATTATCAGGTGGAGTTTGAGGGGTTATGTGATTGCCCCTACTCACCTCGACCCAAATGCATATATGACGAACTTAGGTCCATTGATTTACTAAAGATATGCTTCAGGTTAGGATATAACTATAAGGATCTTCATATTTGTTCATGCCCTAAAATACAACTCCAAGTCTCGTGGTTTATACTATTTGGCCCCTGGGAAGCTCCAACAAAGGACATTTGTAGTAGAAGAAGAGACTCGCATATCTTTAAATGACCAATGAAGGGAAAGAATTTCCTATGTAGTATTAACAAAAGCACGATATTCAACTTCTGTACTCGATCGAGAAGTCACGAAATGTTTCTTTCTTCTCTATAAAATATTGAGTCACCTAAGAAGAAACGGTAGTGAGTAGTAGAACGATGGTCAGTAGGAACTCTAGTCCAAATATTATCTAAATGTGAACATAAAATTAAGGAAGAGTGAGTAGAAAAATGAAGATCATGAAACATAATGCCTTAGATGTAACGGAGAATACCTTAACATCATCCTAGTTAGTGGATTAAGAGGTTAATAAGAATTAACTAATAATATGAACTATGTAGGCAAATTTTGGGCATATAACTGTGAGATAGACCAAACAACCTACAGTTTTTTGATATAGAGTGGCATCACTGAGCACAGTGACATCAAAAGCAGTTAATTTAATAGTGGGATCAATAGGAAAAGGAGTTGTATTACAATCAGTAAGATCCGCACAAGATAAAATATCATAAGAGTATTTATCTTGAGAAAGATAATATACATTGGAATCAGAAAGAAATTCAAGTCCTAAAAAATATCTGACTTGACCTAGATCCTTCATGTCAAAATGGCGACTAACAGAGGCTTTGACATCATTAATACCTTTAACATCATCTTCAACAATGATTTTATCATCCACATATATCATAAGAAGTGTAGTAGCAAAAGTGGTTTTGCAGATAAAGAGCCCAGAGTTATAAGAATTTGTAGTCAATCCATATTTTTGAATTATGGGGATAAATTTGGCAGACCATGCTCGAGGGGATTGCTTAAGACCATAGAGAGCTTGACGGAGCTTGAAAACTTGATATGTTGAATGAGTGTAACCCGGATGCAGTTTCATGTAAACTTCCTCAGTAAGATCACTGTTGAGGATGGCATTATTCACATCCATCTAAAATAAATTTCACTTGCAAGTTGCAGTAACAATGATAAAACTACGGACTAAGGTCAAGCGAGGAACATGGGAAAAAGTTTCTTCATAATCAATGTCATACTCTTAAGTGTATCCCTTTGCAACCAGATGAGCTTAGTATTGTTCCACTGAGCATCTGAACGAGTTTTGTTTTGTAAATCCATTTGCATCCAATAGTAATCTTTCCAGGAGGAAGTTCAACGAGATCCCAGGTGTGGGCTTGATGTAATGCATGTAATTCTTCTATTAAGGCATGCTGCTATTTAGGATTAGAACTTAATTCTTTATATTTTTTAGGCAAGTGATGGGAAAAATAGTATAGAAGCAGTGATAATCATAGAGGCGGTGAATGGGTTCTTTTATCCTATTAGAATGACGAAGAAGTGGGTTAGGGTAAGTAGCAGTAGGTGTGGTAGGCTCATTGTTAGGTTCATTTAGAGGGACTTGTGTTAGGAGCTCATATTCAGGACTAGTATTTTGGGGGAAGGACACAATGTCATTTATTAGACATCATTGAACTTGACTTAATAAGATACTATATTAAACCCGAATTAATCTAAATCTATTTTCTAAAAACAGTTTGTGTATATTTGACTTTGTGCTTATATTGTATATATATTGGAAGTCATGTTGTTTTTGTGTATATTGGTACATTATATATGATTACCTGATCTTTGAAGTGATTTTAGGAATATACATCATTTGCATATCACTTTTAGATTACACACTTTGTACACCTCTATTCACATAGGCACTTATTATTGTGTACATATTAGAGTGAATCTGATTGTTCTAATTTTTGAGAAAAAGTTTGTTGAAAGTTGTGCTAAGTCAAGATAGCTTGATTTAAACAAAGAAAGAAAGAACATAAGAGTTTCTCCTAATATTTAGGAAAGAAAATTATTGCATAAACATTCGGGTGTAACATTAAGGGTGAGTGTGTCATATAGACTAGGACACATCACAAGAGCACTGCACTCCCACTAGTCACTATTAAGAATCATTAGGCACTCAGCTAACCTGCGTTAAGAAAGCTAGAGGGGAGGCTGAGATGTGAAGAAAGCAAAGTGAACAAGAGTTGCATAGTGAGGATAATTGCGGAAGAGCAACTAGAGCAGAGAGAAGTTGAGTCCAGATAGGTAGTAGCTTGTTCTGATTTATCTTTCTTTGAGTCTTGTTGCATGTTTGTATAATCGTTCCTTTTTTATCTTATTGTAGTGGACTTGGTAGACTAGGTTGACTCTTAGGAGATTCCATCATTTTTTTCGGGAAAGGGTTTTTGCGACGTAAAATAAATACCGTGTGCTTTACATTTTCTGCCTTATCACCGCACACGAAAAAGTAGGTTTGAATGATTAGAAACTCGCCTAAAAACTGAATTGATTATTATTCTGTAAATCACTTAGGTTAATCTTAGATAATAATCTCGGCTTTTAATTGACTTTGCAACTTAAATATGTTTTCGTAAAGTTAACAATTCAAGAAAAGTTTTAATTAGTCCCTCCTAGAATAACCTATAAAACTCGTAGGTAAATTGCGTTTACTCCACAACTGTTTTACTTCCTTACTTGAGTCTTGCATGCTATAAACCCCCCACTCAAGCCCATGTTTTCACAAAGTAAAAAAGAATAGATCAAAGAGAATAAAAGACCAGATGATAGAAGAAGATTTGGAGTATATTGCTGATAACTTGAATGAGTTTTCATATCATGAAGACAAATGAAGTTTGAAATTTTTTGTTAAACTTTCAAAGTTGAATATTAAATCTAACACTTCTCGTTTTAGATTGAGAGATTTAACTATACTACATTCTGATGAAAGTATGCTACATATGGTTTGATATTACAAATTTTGCTTTCAATTTTAAATTGAGATAATTTATATTTTGATTTGAATATATTATAATGTAATTGAAATGTGCTACAAAATAGTTGGATATCACAGCACCTTGCGAGATAATTTTGTAGTATTATGTCTTACATGATACTATCCTATAGTTTTACTTGTTATATTTTTAATGCTTTAATTCAACGTACTTCAAGATGTGGTGTTATACGAATAATTACTAAAATGTCTATTATTTGGAAAAAAGAATTTTCAACAACGTTGTTAATATTCATTTAATATATTAGGGAAATGTGATTGTTATTGAATAATGGTAACCTAGGTGTACCAATTGAATATTGACTATCAGGCTATATTCATGTTTTGTCTTCTTTGTTCTCTCTATTATACTCACTAATTCTCTTGACGACAATGATAGCTTTTCCCATTAAGTCGTGGTTGCAAAAAAAAATATTTTTTTTTAAATGTAAAAACTTTATGGTTGAAAAATTAAATTTGCAATTAAACATTTACATTGAATAATACATGTTTAGTTTTCATAAGCAATTGTAAACATTCAAGTAAAAACAAAATAATAGTCTATTTTGGATATATCTTATAAAACTCTTTTGGACTAATTGGTGGTGATATACGACAACATTAAAGATGGAACAACGATTAAATGAAAGTATTTAAGAAATAGTTTAAAAGTCAAACTGTAAATTAGAATTGGGCCATATAACAAATAGTATATCAAACATTTTTCAATAGATGTTTAGTTGAACTATTTTTATTTTGTTCCAAAAATACCCTCACCGCATAAAAACAACCAAAAAATGAGATCTGGTAAGACGGAACTCCGACAGTTGGGAAGCTCGATGGGAATGTCGCTGGCGCGGACCTTTAGAATTAAAATAATATTAATTAAATGGGTGTTTGAGGGACTTTTGTAACAAAATAAAATGGCTTGGACTAAATGTATAGTAGAAAATATTTGAGGGACTTTTTGGTAATTGATCCAGTAGAATTTGAACATTAATTCAAATTCAATATATGTAATACAACTAGTACAACCCTAAAATCACTATTAAAATTGTTCTTGATAGATAACATATCATCCTTATAATATATGGTTTATGGTATACATTATCATAACTTATTTCTTTCAAAAGAAATGGATGATATAACAATCAATAGTGTTATTCCACGAAATAAGAAGTTCAAGGAAGTAAACCATCACCAAATTGTTAGAAGAGAAACAAAAACACCACTTGGACCCTATAAAAAAGAGCTTCTTCTCTAACAAATGAAGAAACTCATGGATGCTAAGAAACTCAACAAGATCAAACGATCGTTCTAGCTCCGCATCCATTGTTGGGTTCTTGATAGCAGTCGGAATTTCTTAAAGGAATTTTAACAAAAGGAAAAATTGTGTGTGTGTGTCTTTATATATATATATATATATATATATATATATATAGAGAGAGAGAGAGAGAGGTTCACAAGCGAACATAAAAGATGAATATTTTAATGAACCTTAACAAATAAACACCTAACACCCAATCAATTTTAATTCCTATGTTGTAAGTGGTTCGCATTAGCGACAACGTTTCAATGAGAATATAGGAAACCATATTTTTTCGTGCATTTTTTTTGTGAACTACTTCATAAAGTGTGAGACGAAAATATCTATAAATGCTCGAAACATTTAACATTTGTTACAATCCAAATGCAGTAAAATCATAGGAGCTCGATATTTCAGATTGGAAGGTAAGATTAATATAGAGGAGAAGTGGCTAAAACGGTAGGATAGTGACTATATGCATCATAATGAACCATTTGGGGTACATATTTCAAAATCGGAAAAAAAATAGACATCGCCTTTTAGATAGGGCACTTGCCACTTGTGGTTTGTAACCCACCTGCTCGAATAATGAATTGTTCCACATAATGAATTACTCCACCTGCTCAACTTCACAAGCACAAGAAAGGTTTCTCGCCTTTTAGATATTGTACGACAAAGTTTAGAACAACAAGCATAAAAGAGGAAAGGTGATCTCTCTCACATTTAAATGACTACTACTACCTCGTCAATCTCTAAATAAACCCATTTGGGGTTATTACTGAATAAATAGTTTTGAGAAAATCTCAAATAAAAAGAGTTCCCAAAGAAAATCAATTCACGAGCATGTGTAGGAAACGAGAATATCATTTCAGTTCTCTTCTACCATCAAGATTTTGACTATTCTTGAATATTTGAATCAATGGCTCGTAGACCAAGTTTTATCGTTGGATTCTAATCATCCATGTAAATAAACAAACGGATAGATATACTTACTAGCAGACAGAGAAATAGTTAATTAAGGATTCTAACTCGCTCTAATCACAATAATAATACAAGTAGATGGATCTAGCAGACAGAGAAATAGTTAGTTGAGCAAATGTTGGTATGATAGGATGTCAATGACATGAATGAACAAAATAATCATTTAGTTTTGATTATTCAAGAATGATAGGCAGCTGGCTACTAATAATTCATCAATTAAAAAAAGACCAATGTTTAGAGAACTTCGTTTCAGTGAATGTTATTCCACATCAAGAAATTCATATTATAAGTCAATTTTTAATTAAAATAAGATGTTGTACAAACCTATTTTATGTGGAAGTACACCATACCACATAAGAAATCAACTGCTAGGATCACCTTCTACCTCTTAAAGGACCTGGGTGCACTTAGAAGTCTCATATAACTCAGGTCCTAGGCCTTGAACCAAACAGATTCCTAGAATTTTACAGTGGAATAATGGGTCTTTACGAGTTTCTTAACACTGGGCTTACACATGTAGAGCATTTCCCCTTTTCACAATAGCTCTTTCTTTATCTTCTCTCTCACTTTGACCCTCTAACCTGTTCAAACAACTTCATCTTAGTTGAACAGCTACGCTCATTATAACGAACACTCCATTTTCATCGCCAACTGATTAGTTTGTCTTTATGAGGTTGTCGGAGTTGAATTAACAGTAGGTCTGGTTGATTTAACCCCTACTCTACTCGATCTCTACACATTCCTCTCCTTTATCCTCATCACAACCTAGGGGAAGATTCAGGTTGTGATTTGGGGGTTCACTTCTTCTCTCCTCCTATGTTTGTGTTTGAATTTTGCAAAAGGAGATGGATTTTTCCGCTAGCATTTAGTAGCAGTAGTGGAGTAGGTAGAGACAGAGAGAAGTTAAAGAAAGGGTTGTTCAACTAAGATGAAGTTATTTGAACCTCGACAAAAACTTTCCTCCAATACCAGTAATATATGTCCCATTCATTGAATAATCGATAAAAACGATATTGCCACGAAAACGAATACAAAATGTTCTGGGATTTAAAAAGGGTGGAAATTTTCCCAAAAACAATTATAAACATCCAGAAGAGGAAAACAACCACTGGTTGTTGTAACAAAGTAAATCTGTAAATAGAGTATCCCATAAATGTTATAATGAAAATCTCATTGACTCGTGGGATTAATATAACATCCAATAACAAATATTATGAAAAAACCTTTAAAAATCAAATCAAAATAGGACAACAAATTATTCAATGTTTTAAAGCTGCTACAAAAATTAAAATATAGTAGCAACATATACGATTCTGCATTTCTAGCAACATATCCAAATGAAATACAATATTAAACTATGATCAAACACTTTCACTAATAATATCTTTTTTCCTTTCAAATCATTACAAAATATTCAATGCAACTCAAGGTTCAAGTATATAACAAAAAACATTAAAAATGAATCAAAGACTCTTACAAAAGAAATACGATCAGTTTCCCCTTGAGGGTCGAATTAAAGCATCACATGTTTGCTTATTATGCTTTGAATAACACTTGCATATGTTGCACTTGAGAGGTTTATTTGGGGATTCGCCGCTACTCTCAATCCTTTTTGTGTGGTCTCCAAGAGTTCTTTCACTTCGGGTGGCTTTAAAGAAGGGTTTTCTGGTGACAATGGCAACACAAGAGGCTTCCCATCTATCAGAACATGTTCTATTGGATGTGAATAAGAATCATGATATGTTGACACAAAAAAGTAACGATCACAGTATCTATAAACACTTTGCTCATCACCTATAATGCAACGCACTGCATGTGCACATGGAAAGCCTTCTATGTGCCACAAATTGGAATCACAATGCATTTGACTAAAATCAACTCGATTAATAGTATCTGACTGAACCTCAACCACATATTCACTACATTTTGTCACTTTCCATGTCCTTCCATATTCAACATTTTTCAACCAATTTCTTCTCCAAATTTGGACATAATGTAGTATTCTACTTCTTTGATTTTTCTCGCCTATTAGACATCATTTCCATCAACCTCTTACGGATGCTCTCTATCATTGATGTGATTGGCATTCTTCATTCATCCAATATCCAGTTATTGAAAATCTCAAATATGTTTGATCACATTTCATCATACCTATACCTTTGAAAGTAAGCATTCACCCAGTGCTCGGGAGCTGCATTTTTTAAGAAATCAACAACAACATCTCCACCAACTGCTTCCAAATCAGCTAAGCACTTTACAAATCTATCACGTGTTGACATATAAGCACAGTCGGTAAACAGCTTCAAGATAAAAGAAAGCCTGGGATTTTTCTTAGGTATCACTGAAGTCAAGTTACACTTTAAATGCCACAAACAATATCCATGAAATGAGTTTAGGAAGACCCTCGAAACAGATGACAACAACCCGTTATGTCTATCTGAAATAAAAGTAAATCTTATTGTATATAAAATAATTAACTTGAGGTTTTCAAGAAACCAAGACCAATTTGCTTTGGTCTTACTATCAACTACAGCAATTGCTAATTGAAACATTTCTGCAAAACATAAACCATGCAAAATAATTCATTACCAACTAAAAAATAACTGATAAATTAATAACTAATGTACGAATTCTAAATAACCAAACATATATATGTATATAATACTTTATCAACTAATAAACTATAAAATATAAAATATAAAATATAAAAATAAAAATAAAATTAACATAATCAATTACCTTCATTCCCAATTTTCACCATTGTTGCAAGCATACAACCTTTATATTTTCCTTTCAAAAATGTCCCATCCAAGCAAATAAGAGGACGACAAAAATTAAAACCAAAAATTGAAGCCCCAAAAGATATGAAAAGTCATTCAAAGCTCGTACTGTTAGTATTAGATTCAAGAACAACATAACTACCATGATTTGTTCTCCTTAAAATATCAACATACCAAACTAGTTGATGGCATGAAAGGTCCTCATTCCCATGTATCTCCTTTGATGCAAACTATTTCCCCGTATATGCAGAATAGTAATTATGTTTCAACCCATAATCTCTTCGAAAAACATCCATAATCTCATTAGGCTTCACTAATGAATTATCATGAACTTCTTCAATAATCACAGACTTCATAAGTTGGCTATTAACTACTGGATTATTCAAGTCTTTATAACCAGTACCACATTTATGATCACTTGTGAAAGTTTTTATCTCAAAGAAATGAGGTTGATTAAACTTCTCACTTGCGTGAATTCTCTATTCACAACCAGTATCATTCTTTCAACCACATATAGTTGTAACTCTATGAGTGTCATTCTTTAACTATTTGTACCTAAAACCCTTCTCAATAGAATATTGTTTCAATTTGTTCAAAATTCAGCTTCTCCACCATGAAATCTCTGACCGACCCCAACTATTAGATTAGCCCAAGCACCAGACTTTAATTGTTGTCGATATAGATATTCATTAGCTAAAGCTAATGTGAACCTTAAAGAACTCGAACTAACATCACCACTACTAGTCACACTACTGATATCGTTAATCATTTGCAAGCATACATTCACACTTCTTTCTCTTTTTAAAGCACAAAAGTAATTACAGCTCCAAATCACTATTAATGACTGACTTCTTTTCGTCACGAACAATCGATAATTCAAAACACAACGGAGTCAAATTAGTCCACATTTCACAAATTTAATGCCTCGGCTCAATAAGCGTTGAATCCGAACAAATTCGTACTCCAAACGTACTACCCTCATATGAAATCAACACCAAAATACCTCTACTCATATCCTTGCACAATGAAAAATAAATAGATGTGAAACATAGCACTAATAAATTAAAAACATACAAACTCAACTGTTAACACTCAATAATAATATTTATATTTATTTGACACTCATAAAAAAAGTAACTAAAATTTCAGTAACTACACTAGCTACAACAGTAATATATGCAAAAATCATTTTGCACTGTTGTTTTCATCTCATACACATTGAATAAAAAAAACTTTTAATCTTTAATGTTTAATGTTTTCATCTCATATATGACACAAAGGACTTTATTTGTCATTTTTATTCTGCTTAAAATGATGATAACCTTTTAATGCAAGCCATGGAGTGGGATTATTATTTTCTAATGAGCAATGTTCCAATATAGAACTTTATAATCTCACCTCATACAACAAAAAATACCTTTCCCGACAGCTAAAATGCGTCCTCTAACAGTCCTCGAAATAAGGGATCGCAAATACTTACCATGACATGTCGACATGTTAAAATTTGTTTCAAAATACTTTTCATGACTAAATTTTAAGTGTCGCAAATACTCAATTAAAACTGAAACCATGAGTTGTGATGACATTCCACATACTTATCCAAACTAATTTTTACAACACCTAAAACATATCGTTGAATTTGTATCACATTTTAAATTTATAGTTTCTCATTCAATATCCAAATTTAACTTGTTTTGTATGTATTACATCACAGTTATATAATCCCACTGTATTTGAAAATATCATTCAAACCATAATCATAACAAATGTAGGAAGTGTCATAGTTGGAGTTCATTTTAATTCTTAACCATTTGACAATTAAAACATGTCAACTCGTAACATTGTAAAATCAACAAAAATAATTTTGCAGAAATTAAAAACATACAAACTCAACAGTTAACACTAAATAATAATATCTATATTTACTCAATACTCATAAAAATAACTATAACTATAATAGTTATAACTGTAATATATGTAAAAATTATTTTGAACTGATGTTTTCATCTCATCATGGTTAAAAGTCATGGTTTCGGTTTACGACTCAGTCCCCCAATTTTCAACTCGGTCCCGATATCAGACGGTGTATCGGCCGATACGCAATAATATGCTATTTAGAGATCTTAAAAAATTCGAAAAAACTTATAAGAATTTTTAAAACATACGAGTGATATTATATATTAATTATATAATCAAAATATCACCATTTAGTATAACTACCTATCTAATTGATTATAATGACGTGCAACTAACATTTTTACAATAATATTCTGTTATAGTTAACCATACATATGAACAACGATGTTATTAGGTATAAAACTTCACATAAAAGGTACATAAAAGTTAAATAAACATAAACACAATGATCTTGATATTTTCAATCCTTATCTAATTGTGAAATTGATCGAAAACATAAGCACCACTCCTATGGTAAGGATAAGATCAAGGATAATTCCCACTAGTAGGTAGATGAAGACTTGAGTGGAGAGAATTCGTTGAATAGATGCATTATCATGTATATATAAAATGGGTAAGAAACTTAACTTTTTATCAAATTTAAGTCATTTGTCAAATTGACTCAAACAACTAGGAGAGTTACTGACCATTTTGTCAAGATTTCGCCGAGTTATAATAAAATTATAACTACTCACACAAAAATTAAATTGAGACACTATTTTGAATTGTTGACTGCCAATACCTAGTTGACTGATTCAGCCGACTCATCTCGATATCGGTCAGTACTTTGAACCATGCATCTCATACACATTGAATCCAAAAATGTTTGATCTTTAATGTTTAGTGTTTTCATCTCATATATGACATATAAATTAGAAAGATATAAAATTCAAAACTATAATAGATATTAAACATCCTCAACAATTAAACCATGTTAACTCTAACACTTCTAACATTGAAATATCAGCTAAAATAATTTTGCAAAAATTAAAAATATACAAACTCTACTGTTAACACTAAAAAATAATGTTTAAATTTAACACTCATAAAAACAGTAACTACAACAGTAATATATGCAAACATCATTTTGCCTTGCTATTTTCATCACTCGTAAAAACAACAACTACAACCATAGTAACTACAATATCGATAAAAGTAATATATGCAAAAAATCATTTTGCACTGATGTTTTCATCTCATAGACATTGAATACAAAAAGTCGATAAACACTATAAACATTTACTAACTCAATAAATATGCTATACACAAAAACACATTGTAAATTACCTTGAAATTATGTGAGTATCCATCGAACCAAACTAAATTTATGCTTCTACAACCGAAAACACCTCTCCCAACGAATCATCTACAAAGTTGCAAAAGATTTATACGATGAACAATACAAAAAATCAAATTGAAAAATTACAACAAATCCATAATTTTCGATTCAAATAACTTCATAAACCCTAAACAACGGATCTTTCAACTGATAAAACCTAACTGATGCAGATTAATCCTATAAACCTTGATTTCAATTCGGTTTTGCTATGAGAATTCAGAAGAAAAAAAATCAAGCATAAGAAGAAAGAAAAATGTAAATGGGAAACGGCCCTTTCAACAGAAATGTACGTGTATGTTCTCATGGGTATTAAAGGAATTAGACATTTATATAAGGTTTTCATACTAATGACTTAATTTGGATACAAATATAACTGTGGGGACTGATGATGCTAGAAACAAAACCACCCTTCAAGGTGTTTGTGAGCTCAATTCAGTATTAACAATGGCAGTATAAAGGTATATAGTAGGAGGAGGTGAGGAGAAGAGGATTCACACTGAAATATAAGTGGTTCAGCCAATTAGGCCTACGTCCACTGTGCAAGTGTATGATATATATCACTATATGAGGGCTCTAATGGCCATAGATACAATCTCTCGAGTTTTCTCTCTCTACTGTGTGTTTTTACAGAGTTTCAGCTAGGGTTGCTAATTTCGGGATCCTTCTCCAAGAAGGAGAAGACAACTATATATAATACCTGGGGGGTGTAATACACCCCCCATGCATGCAATGAGCATGTGTGTGTTGATCTAGCCAATCGGATGAAGACATATGTCACTGTCATATGTAGAGAATGATGATGAAATATTTCCTCACGTGAGGGGAATGATTCGGTTATAACTGATTGTGTACACGTGTTCCCAACTGAGCATATGCTGATAAGAACTCGGCCATCTGTCAATGGTCCCAACCTCAGCCTAGAAGAGGATGAGGTGGTGACCTTGGCCCACCGGGAGAGACGAGGTAAGGCATGTTGAGCTATAACGTCGGCCTGGGCCGAGGTAGTGGTGGCAAAGCAGGAACGTCGGCCGATCCTTAACCGAGATTGATGTTGATGATGGGATGGGATGGAAACCTCTTCATCTTTTGAGCCGATGTTGCAATTCTTGGAAGACCAGGTGGATAACCGCCCCTAGATCATAGTGACCTCACCTGCCGAGGTAGTTAGCAACGTCGGTCGTGGCCGACCTTGCCTGGGACGAGACTGCTAGTGATGAATCCAAGGTCCCACTAACATCGGCCATCCCCGTGGCCAAGGTTGATGTCTCTGAGCCGAGAGGGTACATTCAGGGCATATCAATCACCCCCTAGCCCTAAGTTATGTGTGGGAGCAGGTGACTATGGGGTCTACAACTCCGAGGTCCTTTTGCTTTGTACCAATATTCCTTTTTTGACACTTGTCAATTACTGAAGTGGCTTGCGTGCCTAACAAGGGTAATGATGTTGGTTGTCTCTTGGGATCCCAAGGCAATGATGGGCCTTGGGAAGTGTGCACTCACACTTAAGGATTTAAACCATATTTTTCTTCTCTTTCTTCCTCATTTATCTCCTTCTCCTGATTCGACTATTTCTGCAACTCTCTCTCTCTAGAAGAGCTCTGGTTTGAAGTTGCATTGGGTGGTCATTCCTTGAAATCTCTTCCTTCTTCTTGACCACTTTTCTTCAGGTATCTTCTACCATCCTTTCTTCTTCATTTTGCCTGCCTTCTTCTTATTTTTGCATTTTTCAGTGAGCTTCAAGAGGTTTTCGATGAGATTATTAGTTTTTCGGCGACACTGTTCTTATTATTCTTGGTAATTGTTGTTCAAAGTTTGATAGCTTGATCTTTAATCCCATTTTCCAATCATGTTTGTTGTTTAGGAGAGTTGCAAGTGTAAGGTCTGCCTCATATGCTCAGACCCCTTTACCAACTCTTAGAGGAATTCCCCTCTCTTAAAGAGAAGACCTTAGAGAAAATTAGGCAAATAGAAAGAGCACAAGAGGAAGCTCGTAGGGCAGAGGAATTCCCCCTCAGACCTATCTTTCCACCACCTCTGAAGGTCATATACCCTGAACCAACCGAACTAGTTAACCAAGTAGAGGTCCCAGCTGAACCTTCCCCAATGTCAGAGTCTGAGTCATCCACCTCAGACCCTATGTCTGTGGAATCCTTCCAAGAGGCCATGGACTTCTCAAATTGGCAAGATCAGGTCCCTGATCAGGCAGAGGTTTCCAGTCGAGCCTCGTCTCACAAAAGTTCAAGCACATCAACCTCTTCCTCAGAGGTTGAAATTATTGGACCAAGTGTAGTTGTTCCTCCGATTCTTGAAGCCATTCCTCTATCGACAGTCACAGGGGCTGAGTTCGCTCAGAGATTTCCAGGTGGTGCCCCATCGTCTGCTCGGGCCGACGTTGAGCTAGATGATGATGATGATGATGGTGTTTAGAGTCATGTTGACACCTCTGAGGCGGCCGAGATTGAGAGTACAATCAGTGAGGTTGACCTTATGGCCTTCAGACATCTATATTCCATAAGTCCCTCCATAAAACTCAAGAGACCTCTGAGGGAAGAGAGGGCTTATGACGGTCGAGATGGTGAGATCTGCCTATATAAGCTGATGTTCAAGTTGGGATTTTATCTACCCATCCATCCCATCATCAGGGCTATATTGGCCTACATCAACTTGGCTCTTACCCAGCTGTCACCCAATGCTTGGAGGGTGATAATTGGAGCCATTGTCCTATGGAGGGTTGTCCATCACTCAGACCTTCCTGTCTAAGTCTTTACAGGATGCTATATCCCTTCATCTGCCAAAAACCATCCGAGCTATTATCATTTCTTAGCTCGAAAGTCAAATAAAAAGATGCTTCAGATTACTCAAACCTCAAACCATAACTGGAAGCCACGTTATTTCTTTGTATCAGGGCCATGGGAATTCGGTCCATGTGCCCCCTCTTCCTCATTAGAGCCGAGAATACCCCTGAGATGGGGAAAGGTTACAATGGCTGCCAGGGCCGACCCTAGGCTAAGCCAACACAATCTTCAGAAGGTCAAAGACCTTCAAGATTAGGGGGAGCATGGTCTGCTTGTCAAATTCGAGCACCTGATGACCCCCTACTATCTCTCTGAGACAGGGCTTGGGGGAAGTCCTTTAATAGAGCTTCGTAAGTCTTTTTTATTTCAACAAGTTATACCTCTGAATTTTATATATCTGATTTTATAACTCGGACCTATCTATTCCGTAGAGTGCCCAAAAGGAATATCTGATGAATTATGGGATGTGGCAGCCCCAAGTCTAACAAAGCTCGTCAAGAAAGCTGGTTTGAATGCTCCTCCTCCCCCTCCTCCTACCTCGAGGGCTGAGGCTACTAAGAAGAGGAAGGTTGCCAACCCTGCTCCTGAGGATCAGAGGCAGAAGAAGAAAGGGGGGGATCATGCCATCCCTATTTCTTCTGAGGATGCCTTGATTGCTCGTCTTGAGCAATTAAAGATTGGTGATAGTGTCATTGGCCAAAGTTTGAAGGCCTTGGATGCTATCGGTGGTGTCATGACCGAGTCTGACAAGCACTTTTGTCGGTCCCTGGATAAGCCCTTGCTGGTTGAATTCTCTCTTCACCGTACTATTCAGGTAAGACCTTTAACTCTTACTTCTGAATTTATTCAAGTGTAACATCGGCATCGAACCATATCATATCTTAGACTGATATCTTTACAAATGTTCTGCAGGGTCTCCTCACCATGCATCACTGTGTTAACTGGATCTTGGGGAAGCTTCCTCTGATTGAGAAGGGCCAAGAGGCCGAGAAGACAGAAGCCACCTTGAACGCCGAAGTGGAGCGTCTGAAGGCTGCTTTAAGTAGGTCAAGAACAAGGTGAAGGGATTGGAAAAGGATATGGATAAGCAAAGGGAAGATCATAATATTACCATGAAGACTCAGGCCGACTCTCTTCAACATAAAGTCGATGTGTCTGTCAAGGCTGCCTTGGATGATGCCTCTGAAAAGATCTTGGAGGAGTACAAGGTCTCTGACGAGTTTGTCAGCTTCGACTTTGAATATCTAGAGAGAGGGGTCAAGGCCACTGGTAATGGGCTACCATAAAGGAAAATGAGGCATGAAGCCTTACAGCCACTGACTTCATCGGCTTGGGTTATGCCGACCCTAAATTTGCTCAGGACCTGCAGGAGGTTGAAGAGAAGGGAGGTGTTGCACCTACCGAGACTGCCTCTCAAGGAAACACCATGACTCAAGATGTTGGTGCTCAAGATGGTAGAGTGGAAGTAGATAACCTCGGCCAAGGAAATGCAGACATGACCACTAACCCTGAGTCTACGAACCCTTAAATTTTTTTGAAGCTTTAAGCAATCTTTTATAACTCTTTATTGTAGCCTCTGATAAACACTGTTACTTTATCTTTGCATTTTATAACTTAATTTGTCAATCTCTGAGGAGGGCTTTTGTTTCTTCTCTTACTGAATTATTTATTGGATGATTTTCTTTTCCTTGTAATGTATGTTCAGTTCTCAAGTCTCGATACACTGATATCTTTACTGAGACAAATGAATGGTTTTTAAGGTCTGAGGTCATCCAAGTATAATGTCTGACCTCAGACCTTGTCACCAAATCATGATGTTATAAGGTCTGAGGTCATCACCTAAGATGTTATCCTCATAAATAATTTTCATTAAATAAATGATGTTAAGGGTTTGAGGTCATCCAAGTATGATGTCTTACCTCAGACCTTGTCACCAAATCATGATGTTATAAGGTCTGAGGTCATCACCTAAGATGTTACCCCCATAAAATTTTACCATTAGAGCACAATAAACCAAGAATTGACATGGAAACTGATCTTCTCATTAATAATCTCTTCCTAAGATGATACGTTTACACACTCTCTTGCAACATCATATGTAATACTTCTTTAGATGATCAGCATTTCAGGGATTGGAATAAGGTTCCCCCTCGAGGTTTTCTAGCCTGTAGGTTTCGGGTACAACCTCCTCAATTACTCTGTATGGACCATGCCAATTTGGGTGGAGCTTGTTCGCCTTCTGTAACGTCTTCTTCAGCACCAGGTCCCCTACAGCTATGGGCCTTGATTTTACCCTTTGATTGTTGAACTTTGTTGTTTTGGGCTAGTAAGCTGCTTGCCTGACTTCTGCGTCTTCCATTTTTCTCTTCAATCTAGTCTAGGTCGATTCTTCTTTCCTTTCCATTCTTCTCGGGGTCGTAGGTCTGAACCCTATGAGTAGGGAGTCCTACCTCTATGGGTATGACGGCCTCTGAGCCATGTGATAACATAAATGGGGTCTCCCCCATAGGTTTCCTAGTCATCGTTCTATAGGCCCACAGAAGAGCATAAACCTCTTCAGTCCATCTTCCCTTAGCCTCTTCCAACCTCTTTTTGATCCCGTCGAGGATTATTCTGTTGGTGACTTCGCTCTAACCGTTTGCCTGAGGTCAGCCAGGAGAAGAGAAAAATTTCTTTATCCCAACTCTTTCGCAGTATTTTTCTAAGGAAGAATTCTTGAACTGGGTTCCGTTGTCTGAAATGAGGGTATTTGGGAGGCCATGTCTGCATGTGATGTTCTTCCAAATAAATTGGAAGGTCTTCTGCTCTGAAATCGTGATCATCGGCTCTGCCTCTACCCACTTGGAGAAGTAATCGATGGTAACTATCAGAAATCGGTAATTATTTGTGGCCCTTGGCAAGGGACCTACCAAGTCAATCCCCCATACTGCGAATGGCCAAGGGGAGCTGATAGATGTCATAGGCTGATGAGGTTGATGGGGGATTATGGAGAATCTTTGACATTTGTCGAATCTCTTCACGTAAGCTGCAGCATCTTTTGCCAAGGTAGGCCACTAATATCCTTGCGTGAGAATCCTCTTGGCCAAAGGTTTCCCTCCAATGTGACTGGAGAAAGAACCCTCATGTACCTCCCATAGGACGTGGGGAACTTCGGTGGGATGAACACATTTGAGAAGAGGTAATAGGAATCCCTTCCTATACAGGACATCTCCTACTATTGAGAACTTTGCAGCTCTGTATCTCAATTTCCTCCTCTCTAACTTTAACTCCGGTAGCACCCCCTCTCTGACGTATCTGATAAGGGGATCCATCCATGATTCCCCTAGGTTCAAATTGAGGCAAGGGTTACTGACCTCGTCCTCTTCGATGGTTGCTCTGGGCAAGATCTCAACAGGGACCGTCCTTCTGATATATGTCTTCGTTATCGAAGCTAGCCTTGCTAATGCGTCTGCATGACTGTTGTTTTGCCTAGGTATTCTCTTCATCTTTACCTCTTCGAATCCTTACAGTATCATTCTCACCCTCTTCAGGTATTTGGCCATCCTTTCGTCCTTGGCCTCATAAACTCCCAATACTTGATTAACAACCAACCTTGAGTCACTGTGAAGGAGGATTTGTCTTGTACCAATGTTCCTTGCTAAGTAGAGGCCTGCTATCATGGCCTTGTATTCTGATTTGTTGTTTGACGCCTTGAAGTTAAACCTTAGGGCATATTCGATGTTAGTACCATCCGTGGCTGAGAGTATCAACCCCGCACCGCTCTCACTTTCGCAAGAGGACTCGTCGACAAAGAGGTTCCAGATGTCTCTATCTGATGAGAATCCGCCTTCTAACATTATTCCTTCTCTGAAGAGGTACCGATCTTCCTCATTCTCGGCCACTCTGTTCCTGGTCCCCCTGGATACAACCTCTTTCGGATCTCGGAAGACGTTCACGTTTGACCCTTCTGCAGTTTCTTGATTATTCTCAACTTTGACCTCTTCCCATGTGAACTCTGCGACGAAGTCTGCAAGCGCCTGTCCTTTGATGGTCGTCCTAGGCTGATAGGTAAGGTCATACTCTCCTAGTTTAATGGCCCACGGCATCAATCTTCCCGACTTCTCAGGTCTATGGAGGACCTGTCTTAGTAGGGAGTCCGTGAGGACGACCATATAATGGGCTTGAAAGTAGGGCTTCATCTTCCTTGAAGCCTGTATCAAGGCATATGCCAACTTTTCCATTCGAGGATAATTCTACTCAGCCCCTTGAAGGACTTTACTGTTGAAGTATACGGGCCTTTGGATCCCAACATCTTCCCGTATAATGGCCGCACTTATAGCCGATTCAGAGACCGATAGATAAACAAATAGCCTCTCTCCCGCTATTGGCCGAGATAAGAGAAAGGGGGACCCGAGGTATGACTTGAGTTGATCAAAAGCCTTGTCACACTCTTTGTCCCACTCGAAGGTATTTTTAAGCACCTTGAAGAATGGAAGACACTTGTCGGTCGCCCTGGAAATAAATCTGTTGAGCGCAGCCACTCTTCCAGTGAGCCTCTGAACGTCCTTGATACTCCTAGGTGTCTTCATGTCGAGCAAAGCCCTGATTTTCTCAGGGTTCGCCTCTATTCCTCTTTGATTGACGATGAATCCAAGAAACTTCCCAGCTCTTACCCCGAAGACACACTTTGATGGGTTGAGTGCAGGCCTTTAAGCTCTTCGTCAGCATATCGTCTACATACACCTCCATGGTCTTGCCTATTTGGTATTCGAACATCTTATTCACCAGACGTTGATATGTTACCCCCGTATTTTTTAATCTAAAGGGCATCACCTTATAGCAATACGTCCCTTTATCAGTAATGAAGGTTGTCTTTTATGAGTCTTCAGCATCCATGAAGATCTGATTGTAGCCTGAATACGCGTCCATGAAGCTCATGAGCTCATGTCCTGCAGTTACATCTACCATCTGGTCGATCCGGGGTAGGGGATAATTATATTTTGGGCAAGACTTGTTCAGGTGAGTAAAATCTACGCACATTCTCCACTTTCCATTGGCCTTGGGTACAATGACTGCATTTGATAGCCACTTCGAATATATCACTTCCTTGATGAATTCAGCCTCTTCCAACTTTCGGACCTCTCCCCGGATGACGTCATACTTCTCCCTGGAGTATATTCTTCGTTTCTGTTTGATTGGCTTAGCATCCTTAGTCACATTCATCTTGTGGCACATAACTTCAGGGCTGATGCCTGGCATGTCCGCGTGACTCCTTGCGAAGACACTCTGCCTCTTCCTCAGGAAGTCTACCAGCTCTTCCTTAATTTCTGCCTTTAAGGCTTTGTCGACCTGGATGGTTCTTTCCGGCTCGTCCTCATTGAGGATGATGGATTCTACCTCTTCCGCCACCTCTCCTTTCTTCGACTTCGTTTCATCTCTAGGGTCAAGCGTATTGATGTTATAAGTGGTAGTTGCTCTCTTATAAGCCTCTCTCTCTTTAGCTGAGTTGAAGTAGCATTCTCGTGGTATGGCCTGGTCACCCTACACTTCCCCTACCCCATAGGAGGTCGGGAATTTTAGCATCTAGTGGACCGTTGAAGGCACGGCTTCAAACTCCTTAAGGGCTACTCTTCCTATGATGAGGTTATAGGCCGAGAAGACATTTTCATCCATAACGAAAAAATTGATCTTTCGAGTTAACCTCATAGGCCACTTATCGCCCATTCGTACGTCCATCTCATACATGCCCAGCGGATGGACCTTTTCACCGCTAAACCCCATTAACAGATGATGATAGGGTACCAACCTAGCTCTGCTCAGACCTAGGCTTTTGAAGAAGGGCCAGAACATCACATCTGCTGAACTTCCTCCGTCTATAAGAATTCTTTGCACCTCACATCCATGAACTCTTGTCGTGATCACCAAAGGGTCATCATGTGGAGCTAAGATGCCTTTGAAGTTGAGTCGGGAGAATCCAACTACGAGAGTGTCCATATATACCTTCTTTCTTTTCTGCATAGTCTCAAAAGACGTCAGGTTTACCACTTCAAGTTTGGCCACTGATTTGGCCTCTGCCATATGAGCTTTTCTGTCAGTAACCTCAGATCCACCCCCTGCAAGTCCTCCACATATGGTGCTAATACCAAAGGAGATCATACCAACCCTCTTCAACGGGGTGTTGTCATCTTTTGGTGGGAGGTTCGGATCGTCCTCATCATCGTCATCCGTGCCATTATCTCTTCTTGTTGTGGTGTCCTCACGACATTTATCGTGTTTCTTCTTTTTGGGGTCTTCCCTTACCCTTTTTGGAGCTTTACCATCAACATATTTCCTCAACTTTCCTGACTTTAACATCTTCTCGATCTCATCCTTCAAGGCGAAGTACTTGTCTGTTATATGGCCATGGTCTTGGTGGAATTCACACCATAAGTTCTAGTTCCTCTTATGTGGAGGAGCCTTCAACTTCTCTGGCCATCTTAGGGATCGGTCATTCTTGATCTCATTGAGGATGTGTCCGCAGCTAACCGTAAGAGGAGTATAACGCGCAAACTTATCATCAGCTGACCTCTTCTTTCCATCCTTCTTTTTTTGGAACTTTTCGCTGCTACCGCCGTTCTCGTCCTCATATTTTGCGGCCATGGCCTCTTCGGTGTTCATAACCTTTCCTGCTGTAGCCAATAGCTCCGCCATGGACCTGGGAGGATCTTCTGCAAGTTTCCATAACAATTTCCCTTTCTGGAGACCTCCTATGAGGGCGATCATAGCTATATTCTCTTCGTAATCCTCAACCTCAAGTTTTTCTTTGTTGAACCTGGCGATGTAGTCTCTTAGGCTCTCGTTCTTCCCCTGGTTGACATACAGCAGATGGGTGGTCTTCTTTTGAGGTCTTACCCCAAAGCAAAAGTTATGAATGAATTCTTCGGAAGAGAAGTAAACCAGATGTGCGCTGCTCCTATCAAAGTCCCGAAGAAGGCACGGCATTTCATCTCATCTGGTATCAAATAGATGTTTGCCGCCGACTGATATATCTCAATGTGATGTACAGGGTTGGTTCTACCGTCATACTTGGGAGTTACTGTAGGTGGCTTGAACTTAGATGGTGTAGGTAAGCTTACTATCTTAGCCACGAACGGGGATCCCTCTAAGAAACCTCTTTGTAGTGGATCCCGATTTTTGATGAGGTCTCCTATCTTATCCTCAAGACGTTGGATGGAGTCATTCCATGGTCTTGCAATTTCATCCTGGACGAGGTTATCCCCTGCCACCTCCAAGGGGTGGACCAAGGGTTCCCCATCCATAGCACAACGCCTGCTGTTGACCTCTTCTTGGTCTCTTCCTCGTCCCGATTGGGGTCGACGTTGCCTCTCTTCCCTTTGTGAGCCTGTTGCACTTCTCGACCTTGACAACCTTTATCTCAGGTTGTTTACTGAGCCCAGCCTTTCAAATGCTGACCCTCTGCTCAGTCGATCAAGAGTTAATCCTCGTTGTTGGGCTTCGTCACCCCTTCGGCCTCCACAACCTTGGATCCGGTTGGCAGGACGAACTGTGTTATTCGAAACTTCATATAGCTCCCAACAGTCTTTTGGGATGTCTTCCACCTCTAGATCATCATACCTATCCACAGGGCAAGGGTTTCCTTGCCTCCCCAGGCGCAAGGGCCTAGGGTCAGCAACGTCCCTCCTCCGTTGGGGTGTAGGTTGGTCTTTCCGCAGTGCCTGGGGTGGTCCCCTGGCATCAGGATGGGGCTGAGCATCCGCTAAGGTGATCATCTCCGGTGAGACTCCAGGTGGCCTCATCATATTTTGGCTGAGTTGTGCAAATTGCTCCTGCATTGCTTGTTGCGTCGCAGCCAAATACCTCAAGGTTGCAGTCGCCTCCGCCATTTCGAATTGGGGTGGTGCCTGGCTAGAGATGGGTCCTCCCGCTCCAGGCGGCGGAAGAGGTGGTGGTAATTCCGGTGCCATGTGTTAACACAAAAGAGTTGGTGTAGTAAATGAGCTTAATACCTTACAGGACCCCTTTCAATGGTAAAACAGCTCCGTGCAAAGGGGGGAGGCTTGGTTTACCACCAGAGTCTCCGATGAGGCTAAGCAACAGATGAGGAAGAGATAGCTTCTCAATTCCCACAGACGGTGCCAAAATGATGATGCTTGAAATAGCACCACCCTTCAAGGTGTTTGTGAGCTCAATTCAGTATTAACAATGGCAGTATAAAGGTATATAGTAGGAGGAGGTGAGGAGAAGAGGATTCACACTGGAATATAAGTGGTTCAGCCAATTAGGCCTACGTCCATTGTGCAAGTGTATGATATATATCATTGTATGAGGGCTCTAATGGCCATAGATACAATCTCTCAAGCTTTCTCTCTCTACTGTGTGTTTTTGCAGAGTTTTAGCTAGGGTTGCTAATTTCGGGATCCCTCTCTAAGAAGGAGAAGACAACTATATATAATACCTGGGGGGCGTAATACACCCCCATGCATGCAATGAGCATGTGTGTGTTGATCTAGCCAATCGGATGAAGACATTTGTCATTGTCACATGTAGAGAATGATGACGAAATATTCCCTAACGTGAGGGGAATGATTCGGTTATAACTGATTGTGTACACGTATGTCCAACTGAGCATATGCTGATAAGAACTCGGCCATCTGTCAATGGTCCCAACCTCGTCCTGGAAGAGGACGAGGTGGTGACCTTGGCCCAGCGGGAGAGCCGAGGTAAGGCATGTTGAGTTATAACGTCGACCTGGGCCGAGGTAGTGGTGGCAAAGCAGGAACGTCAGTCGATCCCTAGCCGAGATTGATGTTGATGGTGGTATGGCAACCTCTTCATCTTCCGAGCCGATGTTGCAATTCTTGGAAGACTAGGTGGATAACCGCCCCTGGATCATGGTGACCTCACCTTCCGAGGTAGTTAGTAACGTCGATCGTGGCCGACCTTGCCTAGGACGAGACTGCTAGTGATGAATCCAAGGTCCCACTAACATCGGCCATCTCCGTGGCCGAGGTTGATGTGTCTGAGCCGAGGGGGTACATTCAGGGCATATCAGGGACCACACTAATAATTGTTATTGACTTATAGGGACTACATTTATAAAGTTCAAAAGTGTTGTCCTATTATTAAAAAAATAATGTGGAACATGACTTTGGGTCGAATTCTATATAAAAACTAGTATGTAACCCACGCGATGCGCGGGCGATTATAAAATCGAACACTGAGAACATTAACCAAAACATCAACCCATTTAAACCAAAACTATTTCCTAATGTAATAATCTCACCCTTATCATGTTGTCAACCAAAAATTTATAAATACATTGCACCCCCTCACACCAAGTTCTGTGAGCAAAAACATTATATTCTCAGATTTCTTTCACTGCATGTGAGCATACCTCACCTATAACATATTTCCTTATATCAACAAAATGAACACACTTTTGCCATTGTACCATGTTTATGCACCATACTTCAACCAACATAGAGATCATCCAATATGGAACACTTGTTTTGCCTAACCATTTTGAGGAAGGGTGCATTGAAAATGACGTAAAAGTTAGGACATATTGAAAGTCTTCTTTCATCCAATAAAAGAATGTGAGTTAGGAAAAAGGGTAAGGATTTATAGTGATTGTTTCATACTCACATTTAATCGAATTTCTAGTGTTGACCATATCAACAGTAGAAAAAAATTATGATACATTTTTATAATAATATTAGATGATCAACAAAGTTTCAACTACCCAAATTTTAATTATGTAAATTCACGAAAAAAATAGAGTTTATGTAATGAACATGAATAAAATGTGACCTTTATTTATCAAAAAATTAAAATGTGACCTCGCCGAAAAGCAAACACATAAAGTTAAATGATAAAATATTTTACAATGGAAATAAAGAGATTAAGTCGAGTGTGTTCAAATTTGAGCAAAACAATCTAGGTAATAAGAGGTGGTACAAAAAGATAAAGTCTATAAATGAATAATTATAAAAACAAAGTCAGACAAAAAAAATGAATCAAATAAATTTTATTTTCATTGCTAACAATTATCAAATGTCTAACAGTGATCTTTTATAAAACATTGTGCAAATATCAAGTCAAATAGTTTCCCATTATCTAAGACATCCCAGCATATAAAGTCTAATAACATCATCCAACATACTACATTATAACATTATCAGACTAGATTCTAATGTCTAAGTCATTTGTGTGCACTCTTCCGAACCAGTGAAACCAATAAAAGCTCATAAGAAAGCTCTTATTCCCATAAAACGCACAGGGCCCAGTATTATTTGAAGTCTCTGATTTCTGGTCAAAGCTCGAGTCTCCAGAACTTGTGGGGCATCTTTCAAAATCAATCGGAAGCTTAACCTTTGGACATGGGTGAAATACTGGAAGCAAAATGTAGTTTTTTTTGTTGGACCCCCAGACCCTCAATTTTAAATTTTTCAAAAAGAATTTCCTTTAATACGGAATAGGATGGTTCAACACAATACAAACTACAAATTATAATTTCAAATTTTATTTTCTTTCAAATTAAAACAAACTAAACTAAAAGTGACATTAAATTAATCAACAAATTAATTTTCACTTAAACAACTTAATTCAATCCAAGTCCTAAAATTTACCTAACAAGATTAATTTATTTTTCTAGATAGGCCAAACCAAAGTTTATTAAATTAAAATTAATGACTTGAACTAAATTAATTAAATATTACCCAAATTAATTTTAGCACCAACTTAAGCATGAGTAGTGATTTAAACCATATTTTATCTTTTAGTCCTAAGTATGCATCTAGGTGATATAGAAAGATAAAATAAATCACAAACCACTACGTCGCAATGTACGAGGACAACTCACAACAGGAAAAACTTCGGACGGCCCCTAGCCTTAAGTCCACTAAGTATGAAATTTTACAAATAAAAGACAGATGACTTACACAACTCGACTCGACTCCCTTCAAGCCCCTGATGCGACTTCTTGTATCAACCTCTGCTTAGCCGACAATCTTGGACTCCACCGGAACCTTGGAATCCACCAATAAAGCTTTTGAGAACAACCGTCAACCACACATTGCGCCTTTCACCATGTGAGAACGCCGCAACAAAAACAAGTCTTCTTCTTTTAGGGATGTAGAAGTAAACCCAAACTTATCTTCTTTGAGGTGTATAGAAAAACCCGATGCCAAACGCTTCAAGAGAAGATATATATGAAGAAACTTGGAATAAACAAACTATGGGTGTATAAACCTTGATTTTGTTCTAAGGATTATAACATTTTAACAAAAATCAAGGGGACTTTTTCTTGGAAGAATTTGCTCTCAAAAAATATCTTAGATGTGTGAAAAAGTCTTAGAAAAAAGTCTGGTCCCGAAGTATATTTATTTGGCAAAAAGATAGTGGGACAAAAAGTGAGAAAATGGGATAAAACTGTCAAAAAACTGTTCCGGCCAATTTCGTTCGAACGACATTTTCATTCGAATGACACTTCTAACGATCAGTCAGAACGATGACTTTGGATCTCATTCAATAAGAATCAATGTCGTTCAAACGACCTTTCATGATTGTAGATAATTTCGATACGAACGTGTGGCCGCCAGTTTCGTATTTTTCTAATTTTTTTTTTGGATTTAATATGATTTTTCTACGGAAAGGTGTCCGAGAACAAAATCTTTAGAACTATGAATTCAAAAAAAGTTTAACTAAACAATACTAACACCCAAAATAAATTTCCAAGCTCCTATATATATTAATGCATTCATACCTTTAGGAGACATTGGAATCCATATGTTGATGACGTGAAACTTGGCACGAAAATCGGCAAGGATATAATCTTCAATATTTGACCACTACATCTTCAACATACACTTATCATAGGCTTGAAAGGATAAAACATGAACACTATCATATGACTCAAATATTTTTGTCCAGAATTGAGCCAACACTACATAAGACTCAATTGGAAATTTTTGGCTCCTTACAAATCTTCCCCTTTGGCTATTTCGAGACAAAAACCAAACAAATATCCTAAAGCGCCGTCAAGCTCAACTAAAATCAAAACATCCCACCCAAAATAAAAATACAAGCTTGACTCAAAACCCAAGGATGACTATCTTTGCAGATGAAAGTTGCCGCTAGAATAATTCCTGCACACTAAAGCAAAATATCAAACGCATAGGGAATATCAAAATATTAAATGAATTTAAAATAAATACTCCCACTAAATTAATTCCCCTTTATCAAATGTGATCTACTTAAGAAGGTCGCGACTCCCCCTAAGTTAAATATCCTAAACTAAGATACGATTATAATAGGATTAGATACCATTTCTCCCCCTATCATTCTCCCCCTTTTTGTTCAGGAATAGACGAAGGATTAGGAATTAACTAATTACTCATTTCTCCCCCAATTGAACTAAGTACCATTTCTCCACCTAAAACTGCATAAGGGATATAAATATGGTAAAATAAGTAAAACATGATGATGCTTAAGGGAATAGGATCATTAAGGCATACGGGAAATAATAAAATTCAACTAATCCACGTAAAAGACATGAATATCGACTATGATGCGATAACAAAAGATATCAAGAGATGTATTAATCTAAGCATGTGATATCAAACCAAAATATGCAACAATAATAGAAACCAATTATGAATTAAAGCATAAACGGACTAGCTACCAAGGTAAAGACTTTAAAGCAAACAATATCTTATATATACATACTCAAAATATACCACTAATGCACGCGCACATATATATATAGATATAAACTCACAAATGACACAAAATTAAAATAACATGAGTTTTCCACTCTTATGGTATTAATGTGTCATATGGAAACGGAAGTGACGGGGCGTGAACTAGATACTAAAGAATTAAAATCCAATCACTTAAACATGTTTACGGAGTTCTCATTTGATTGCAAAACTTTATCACATTCAAAATTAGCCTTATGTGACAGTATAGATTGAACTCAATGAATAAATAAACACAATGCATACAAGACTAGCATGTTCATGATTCTACACACCAATAGAGTCATGACATTGAAAGTACAACTAGGATAAATGGACATTGTGCAAAACTGTTGACAATTCATCCAAACTCCCTCAATATAACCATATTATTTTAATCTATTGAATGAATAAATCAACTAAACAAAATAGGCCTTGGAAAATATTTTCTTTTAATGCCATTATTCTTTTAGGCCTTTGGACCACGTATTTCTTTTAGGTCCAAGCAAACAGTGGCTTACTCGCAAAGGATGATATTTCCTTTCAGAGCCCTTCCCCGTGCACATATCATATATTAAATTTTTAAACGCACAATAATCTCACGTGCAACGAATTTTAACATGAACTAGTCCTCCTAGGTCACATAATATGTAGATGACTAGATTGGTAGGAGAACACCTCACAAAACTCAAATATAAAAGCGAACTTAAGATTCATAAGAGCTTGTGCATGTGTGTGAAAAGGCATATAAAAGCGAATCCATTAAGTAATTCAAACTTAAACAACCCCATGTAAGCATGATAAAGAACATTTTTAGGATTAGAATTTTAACCAAAAGTTCTAGTCATATGGAAGCGAAAAGATAGGATTCAAACACAAACATATGACACAAAAGGTGTGTCAAACTAAAATACACACACACAAAATCTTTTTGAGTTTTTGAGATTCATAAACCAAACAAAAATAACTCAAAATACAAACAAAAATCATTTTTTATTTTTCATTAAGTCCAAATAACTCACAAAAGTAAAATAAAAATGATAAAGAAAATCTTTTTGTATTTTTCACATAATGCAAACAAAAATGAAAAGAACATAACACAAAAGATAAACAAGTCATAATTCTAGTAAGGCGTGGATAATTAATCAAGGACTAGAAAATGACTAAACATGCATACAACTAGCAAGGATATATGATATGAAGAACAAATAGCTAAAGTATGCAAACATGCAAGAAACCACCCATAAGATATAGCATGTGGGGGGTCATGTGCAAGCATGCGAGGATCAAAAAGTCTAACATCTAGTTCCTCTAAAAGAGATTTCTTAACCCAAATGGATGTGTATCTACAATGTCGAGATTTGGAAACAAATGAAATACTAGATTTAAACTTCCTAGAAAATCTTCTAAGATCAAAACCAAAGGACCTAAGATGACCTTTCCTACCACAATGCGAACATGTGTAAACTTAAGGAAAATGACCTAAGGTGTGATCATTTCTAACATTCTTGGACAAAGTTGACCCTCTAAAACAAACAATGGTCTTAGCCTTAGATAAGGAAGCATTAAAATACGATGAGCTAGAACCATTACAACAACTACTCGAGTCCTGTAAATCATTTTGCATTTTTAAAATTTCGGACTCAAGTAATAAATTAGACTCCTCAAATTTAAGGGACTCCTTTTTTAAATTTTCTATAACTCCTATAACGTTATCACGCTCCCCCTCAATGTGACCAAACTTGTCCCTAAGAGTCTTTTCTCGACTATCACTCTCTTTCTTGGGCATTTCTAAAATATTAAATTTGTAATTTATGTCCATGAACTTTTTACGAAAAATATATTTTTGAGATAGTGAGGTTTGCAAAAGTTCAATTCTATATTTAAAACATAAATTTTCATTTTCAAGAAACTTAATTCTTTTTGCAAATCTCAAATTTCATTCTTTTAATTTTTCATTACACTTATTAAGCCCATTAAATTCCTCTCGAATTTCAAAAACTTCATTATCATTAGAAATGGACAAATTGTCATTAAAACGTCACATCGAGAGATACAAAACAAAAATGAGAGTGAGTAAAATATGAACCACCTAAAAACACAAGGAGCATAAAAATTATAAAAGCCGAAAAACGGATCTTTTACGCAATAAATTAGCGCTCCGACTCTGATACCACTTGTTGGACCCCCAGACCCTCAATTTTAAATTTTTCAAAAAGAATTTCCTTTAATACGGAATAGGATGATTCAACACAATACAAACTACAAATTCTAATTTCAAATTTTAATTTCTTTCAAATTAAAATAAACTAAACTAAAAGTGACATTAAATTAATCAAAAAATTAATTTTCACTTAAACAAGTTAATTCAATCCAAGTCCTAAAATTTACCTAACAAGATTAATTCATTTTTCTAGATAGGCCAAACCAAAGTTTATTAAATTAAAATTAATGACTTGAACTAAATTAATTAAATATTACCCAAATTAATTTTAGCACCAACTTAAGCATGAGTAGTGTTTTAAACCATATTTTCTCTTTTAGTCCTAAGCATGCATCTAGGTGATATTGCAAGATAAAATAAATCACAAACCACTACGCCGCAATGTACGAGGAAAACTCACAACGAGAAAAATCTCGGACGGCCCCTAGCCTTAAGTCCACTAAGTACAGAATTTTACAAATACAAGACAAATGACTTACACAACTCGACTCGACTGCCTTCAAGCCCCTGACGCGTCTTCTTGTATCAACCCCTGCTTAGCCGACAATCCCGGACTCCACCGAAACCTTGGAATCCACCAATAAAGCTTTTGAGAACAACCAAGAACGCCGCAGCATAACAATTCTTCTTCTTTTAGGGATGTAGAAGTAAACCCAAACTTCTCTTCTTTGAGGTGTAGAGAAAAACCCGGTGCCAAACGCTCCAAGCGAAGATATATATGAAGAAACTTGGAATAAACAAACTATGGGTGTATAAACCTTGATTTTGTTCTAAGGATTAAAACATTTTAACAAAAATCAAGGGGACTTTTTCTTGGAAGAATTTGCTCTCAAAAACTATCTTAGATGTGAAAACGTCTTAGAAAAAAGTCTGGTCCCGAAATATATTTATTTGGCAAAAAGATAGTGGGACAAAAAGTGGAAAAATGGGATAAAACTGTCAAAAAAATGTTCCAGCCAATTTCGTTCGAACGACATTTCTTTCAAACGACACTTCTAACGATAAGTCAGGATGAGAAAAAAAATTCTTATTTGAAATCTCATTCGAACGACTTTGGATTTCGTTCGAACGAGAATCAATGTCATTCAAATGACCTTTCATGATTGTAGATAATTTCAATATGAACGCGTGGCCGCCAGTTTTGTATTTTTTTGATTTTTTTTGGATTTGATATGATTTTTCTATGGAAAGGTGTTCGAGAACAAAATCTTTAGAACTATGAATTCAAAAAAAGTTTAACAAAAAAATACTAACACCCAAAATAAATTTCCAAGATCCTATATATATATATATTAATGCATTCATACCTTTAGGAGACAATTGAATCCACATGTTGATGACGTGAAACTTGGCACGAAAATCGGCAAGGATATATTCTTCAATATCTGACCGCTACATATTCAACATACACTTGTTATAGACTTGAAAGTATACAACATGAACACTATCATATGACTCAAATATTTTTGTCCGAAATTGAGCCAACACTACATAAGACTAAATTGAAAATTTGTGTCCTTACATTTTTTTCTTTTAATCGTCAACCATAAGATGATTTCGTTAATAGGATAAACCAAAACATGTTACACATAGGAGGGTATCGGCTACATGTAAAAGCTACTAAAAACAAAGAGAAAAACAAAACGTCCAGCCTAAACAAAGAGAGAGATAATCTCAAAACCCAAAAAACTCAGCATCTCCAAACAGAAGAGAGAGAGGATGATACTGTCCCTTTGGGTTCACATACTCCTTTTCTCCCTCTTTTTACATTTATTCGCCTCTCTCCTATAATCCTCCAATTCCCTTGTTCATAACGAAACATAATGAAACATTAATAAAAAAAAGTAAACCCCAAAAATAAACACATCTTCTCCTTAAGGGTGGGTAGGGGGACAAAAGAAGAAGGATATTGAGGTTAGGATGTGATTCGTTTCTCCTGAACTCCAATTTATAAGAGACATGGGAAATAAAAAGGCATGGAGAATAATGGACGGAGAAAAGAATCGATTAAGAAGAAGAGATGGGGTCGGTGTATCTCTTTAATAAGAGAGAGAAAGTTGGGTCAAGAAATAGAGAGGGGTGTAGATGGTGCATGAATATAGATGAAAGAATGACTGTAGTAATGGCTATTAAACCTCTAATACTATCGTATTAGAGGTATATAATAGATTTATCTTCCTTTCTCTCCCACCCAAAACTCCCAACAGGCTGTTAAGAATATTGAGAAGGAAAACTCTAGTTCATATTAAGCACCTTAAGCACACAATCTAGCTCCTCCTCTATTACTTAGATGCTCAACACTAACGCCTTTAATTGCTTGAAATTTAAGTGGCACCTTAGGGCTTGCGAAGCAATACCAATCTTCTCCACTTCATTCCCACTCTTTTGCCCTTCACAAGCTACATGTTTTGGTTGAATCATTTGAGAAACAAAAGCCAGTCTATATTCCTTTGATTTAGAAATAAAATACAAAAGGGACACGAGTACTGAGAAACTAAGGGACTGGTTAGTTGTGGAAAATAGTTTTCTATTTTCATTTTTCATATTTTGTGTTAGAATTTGACAAAGTACGCCCTTTAAATGGGAATAAGAATGAAAATTTATGGAAAATTATTTTCCAACTTAAGTTAATCTGAAAATCACAATATACATATTTTCTAGAATTGCTTAAGTTGAAATACAGTTTCCCCTCTTTCTTCCCATCTTAATGACCCATTGACAAAAATATAAAACAAAAAGTAACAATGAAAAATGGAAAACAGTTTTCCACAACTAAACGACCCCTAACTATTTCCATTTCTTTTAGAATACTAGTTCTTGTCCCAAGTCTGTGAGAAATAGTATCATGTGTTGAGTGTAGCACGTGTCCGTGCTCAATAAAAATAAGGATCCAAAATGCATGCGATATATTTATTCCACATGTTTTCCATTATATAGAGAAAAATATTAAATATACATACATATCGTGTCATTATTTGTGTTGAACATCAACCCGTGATAACCTCCACGGGTGATACTATTTCTCCGAGGCTCTCTAGATGCTTTTCCATTCTCTTTGTATTCCCATTACATTTCCGAGCTATATTATTCACCTTCTTTCTAGAGATGTTGTATCTTGAAATTTCATTACCCGAGTTCTCTTCTTCTCCTTAGAGAAGATTCAAGATCTTATATAGATACCTTCATCTGTGAAAATATATCCTTAGTGGTTCCGCAGATTTCCAAAAACCTTAAAACTCCATCTAGCACATCTTCCACAATCTTGTTATGATGCTCATTGTCATTGGAGAGAGATTTTTGAGTTAAGTGTTGTATGAATCATATTATTGACGCGTTCATAAAAAGCTTTTAAGACCAGTTAATTCTGACATATGATAAAGCTGGGGTAAAGCATATCCTAAAATAGTGGGTTTTGAAAAAAGGTCCTCATAATTCTCAAAGTGTATAAAAATAGGACACTCCACGTAATTTTATAAATTTAGTTCTTGTACTAAAAATATCGTGAAAAATGATGTTACTGGCGCGGACCAAAAAAATGAGCTCCTAACTCTAAAGGGACTACACAAATAAATGTTATTGTACCACACGGACTAGATTTATAAACTTGAAAACCGTTGTCTTAAAAATCCAAATATAGGAAGGAACGTGACCTCTACCTTAATTTTCTACACAAAATATCATGTTACAAGAAAAAAGGTTCCGTTGCCGGGATTCGAACCCGGGTCCCGAGATATCCTAACCACTGGACGACATCGGAATTACAATACACATTTACTTGCAAAAATGGTTATATATTAATTGTGAGAAATCAAATTAAAAAAAAAGTTGACACCACCGCAGAGTGAACAATCTTTACCAATATTTTGATTAGTTTACCATTCTCCACAAATCAATTCCAAAAAATATACTGACAGAAGGGTGAGAAAACTAACCTTATTCAAACCCCAACAATCACCTCATCTTTCTAATAAAACATAAACCCGGTAACTTCACTGCAAACAAACAGATAAATACATAAATAATGGAATACTCTAATCTAGGTAGCAAGGCAGTGTAAGCCTTTGCATAGTCACCATGAAATATATAACTCGGATAAAAAAGCATATACAACATGGAAAAATGAAAACGAAAAAATTATAAGTGGCAGTATTAACAAGACAGAGAGATAACTAAGATAAACGAATTTAAATTTCATATATAAAGTTTCTTCATTCATATACACTCTATAGGCAAACCCTCCAAAATATTGGATGCCAAAGGAGACGATCAAGTACTGTTGTCCAATAATCATTCAAGGACGCGAACTAGTGGTTCAGAATATTGAGAAGGGTGACTCTGGTTTTAATTAAGCACCTAAGAACACAATCTAATTCCTCCTCAATTTCCTGGATGTTCAATTCCAATGCCTCCAATGGCTTTAGCACATCCTGCACTTGCTTGAAATTTATGTGGCACTTTAGGCCTTGGATAGCAATATCGATATTCTCTACTTCATTGCCACTATTTTCTCCTTCACATGCTACAAGTTTTGGACGAATCATTTGAGAAATAAAAGACAGCTTGTTGGCCTTGGGCTTAGAAACGATAGATAAGAGGGACTTGATCACTGAGAAACTAACTATTTCCACTTCTCTTGGAATGCTAGTTTTAGGCTCAAGGTTGCAATCACTTTCTAGATGCTTTTCCATTCTCTTCATGTTCCCAATGCATTTCACAACCAATTTCTTCATTTTCTTTCTAGAGATCATATATCTTGAAATTTCAATCGACAGGTCAGATTCTCCGCCTCTTCTTCTCCTTAGGGATGATTCAAGATCTTGTACAGATACCTTCATTTGTGAATATATATCCTTGGTGGTTCCGAAAATGTCTAACAATCTTAAGGATCCGTCTAGCATATCTTCCACACAGCTGTTATCCCGCTCGTTATGGAGAGATTGCTGAGAAAGTGTTGTGCGAATCATATCATTGATTCTCTCATAAAAATCTATAAGACCATTTAATTTTTCGGATACTGATGAAGAGGAGGAAGGTGTTGAATCGTCGCCAGTGGCCCTTAATCTGTACAATTGTTCCTCAACACTTGAAGTGAGAGGATGAGGTGTGGATGGCAAACTAATTGAACGTGTGTGAGAAATAGATTTCTTGGTTACAACAAGTGCAGCCATGTTATTTCTATGGAAAAAGAAAATTGAAGTCGAAAATCAAAAGTCAATGCTAGAGAGATATGTTGAAGAAAGTCCGTTTCGATACTATATATATATAGGGGGGGGTGGAGGTGAACAGACAAAAGGAATAATTGGCATCAAATTTCATCTGTTAGGGAGCTAATATTAGATGGTTTAATCAAATAGAATACAGATTTGCACGAGTATGGTGTTGCCCTTTCACCTATCCAAGAGGAAAGACACATACACCTAAGTACTGATTTTAATGGACTTCCTACAGTTCAAATTGTTCATGTGTACAGCTAGTGGTACTATAATTCAATTTCTAGTTCATTTCAAGATAGTATTATTTTATCTTGTGCATATATCAATGAGGGCATATGGGGAACAACTTGAATCTTAAAAGCTTTGTGTCTAGCACAAGTACACTAAAATATTTTGAGGTCTCTAAAGGTGTTTACTCCAGTTGCTACCATAATAATGTTATTATTGTTAGCTAAAAGGATGTGATTATTTAGGATAATTTTAGATGGACACATAAATTTGACACATTTGGTGTGACACACTGTTGTGTCATAGCCGGATTGATTCGTGCTTGGCTTCCACTACTGTGGGGCTATGTGGAGCCTGGACACAAACTAATACGGGTACGACACGTCAGTGTGTCGAATGTGTCAAATTCGTATGTCGGCGTAGAAGCACCCGTTTATTTAATATGCTACACTTGTCATAGTTGGCTAAAATAACAACTACCTGGTAGTGAAAGAAAGGTGAAGACAGAGATTGAAAGTAAACTAAAATGACAACAACTACCTGGTAGTGAAAGAAAGCTGAAGAGAGAGATTGAAAAGTCAATGGTAGTGAAAGATGTCCAAGCAAGTATTGTGTTGCTTTGACAAATATCTATGAGGGAAGGACAGACAACAAGAATAATTACCATCCTAATTTCAACTTGCTTCATGTGAAGGGATTATTATTCAATTGTATAATCCAATAAAATATAGATTTGCACTAGTTGGGTGTTAACCTGTCACCCCGACGCGGGGAGGACAGGGACCTAATTGTGGATATCAGTTGATCTTCTCAATTTTAAATTAGTCATATGGACTCATCAGTGCTTAATTATTTGTCTGGAGTTGAGCTACAAGAGACTTGACAGTATTAAATTTAGAAATATTTATTCAACTGGTATGCTACCCTTTCTGGACAGATTGGGGGCTCATGCATTGATTATAGCTAAATCATAATAGGGCACAACGTAAAGGAAGCACTGAATTATGATTCAATTTCTAGGTCATGCCATGATGGTATTATTTTATGTTGTGCATATATAAATGAGGGTAAATGGGGAACAATTGGAATCTTTACAGAGTTGTGTCTAGCATAAGTCCACTAAAATATTGGGAGACGTTAAATACTGTTCACAAAGGACAAGAATGTGATACTTAAATTATGTGGCAAGAGGCTAAAACTTCTCAGTTATAAATCTTTCATGTGGGTGCAAAGCAAAACACAAGAGGAGCTCAATAAAAAGAAGTGTCACTTAAAATTCATTCGAAGAAAAATCCTGGAAGTTAAGGACATCACATTCAATGAAAAGAAAAAATTTAAAGCTCAAATGTCTTACTATAAAATTTAATAATATAACAACAAATCAATAATGTCAAACCCAAACTGTGTTACAATAAAATGGTTCTTATATATTAATTATGAGAATTCTACTGGCATAAAAAAAGTGAAACAACTTAATGAGGAACCGTTGCGGTGAACATGGATCGAACACGTGAGCTTCAGATCTTCAGTCTGATGCTCTCCCAACTGAGCTATCCCGGCTTGTTTTATTCACTCCATCCAATCTTGTCAACACCCTTTACAGATAAAATACTAGGACATATTAATCTGTTAGTTTTTAATAATTCAATAAGATATATGTATAAACACAGTCGCTACAATATAAAAGTTGTTTAAAGCAAAAGCTATCAAACACATATATAACCAAGACAAAAAGCATATAAGAATGCATCTACAATGCGAAATTAAAATGGAGCTATTATAAGAAGCAATATCAATAAGACAGAGATATAACTCAGATAAATGGATTTAAATTTCGTATATATATTATCTTCATTCATATACAATCCATAGGCAAAACCCTCTAAAATTTTGGATGCTAGAGGAGATGAATTACTGTCCAAAAATGATTCAAGGACGCGAACTAGTTGTTGAGAATATTGAGAAGGGCGACTCTGGTTTTAATTAAGGACCTAAGAACACAATCTAATTCCTCCTCAATTTCCTGGATGTTCAATTCTAATGCCTCCAATGGCTTCAGCACATCCTGCACTTTCTTGAAATTTACATGGCACTTTAGGCCTTGGATAGCAATATCGATATTCTCTACTTCATTGCCACTATTTTCTCTTTCACACGCTACACGTTTTGGTTGAATCATTTGAGAAATAAAAGACAACCTGCTTGCCTTGGGTTTAGAAATGATAGATAAGAGGGACTCGAGCACTGAGAAACTAACTATTTCCACTTCTCTTGGAATGCTAGTTTTAGACTCAAAACTGCAGTCCCTTTCTAGATGCTTTTCCATTCTCTTCATGTTCCCAATAAATTTCACAACCAATTTCTTCACCTTCTTTCTAGAGATCATATATCTTGAAATTTCATTAGCCAAGTCAGATTCTTCGCCTCTTCTTCTCCGTAGGGATGATTCAAGATCTTGTACAGATGCCTTCATTTGTGAGAATATATCCTTGGTTGTTCCACAGATATCTAACAATCTTAAAGATCCCTCTAGCATATCTTCCACACAGCTGTTATCCCGCGCATTAGGGAAAGATTGCTGGGAAAGTGTAATATAAATCATATCATTGACGCTTTCATACAAATCTTTAAGACCATTTAATTTGTGGGATACTGATGAGGAGGAAGGTGTTGAATTGTCGCCTGTGGTCCTTAATCTGTATAAATGCTCCTCAACACTTGAAGTCGTAGGGTGAGGTGCGGATGGCAAACTAATTGAACGTGTGTGAGAAATGGATTTCTGGGTTGTAATAGGTGCAGCCATCTTATTTCTATGGCAAAACAAAGTTGAAGATCAAAAATCACAAGTCACTGCGAGAGAGAGATGTTGAAGAAAGTCCCTTTCGGTACTATGTATATAGGGGTGGTGAACAGACAAAAGGAATAATTGGTATCTAATTTATCTCTTAGGGAATTCATATTAAATGTTTCAATCAAATAGAATACAGATTTGCACGAGTATGATGCTGCCCTTTCACCCAGGCAAGAGGACACCTAAGTACTGACTTTAATGGATTTCCTACAGTTCAAATTCTTCACGTGTACAGCTAGCGGTACTATAATTCAATTTCTAGTTCATTTCGTTGTTGTATTGTGCATAAATCAATGAGGCAAAATGGGGAACAATTGGAATCTCGAAAGCTTTCTGTCTAGCATAAATCCATTAAAATATTGTGAGGTTTCTAAAGGTGTTTACTCTGTTGGCTACCACAATAAGGTAATTATTGTTAGCTACAAGAAAAGTATCTATTCAGTATGCTACACTTGTCATAGTTGACTAAAATGACAATAACTATCTTATATAGCTATGATAATTAAAATCACTAGCAATCCAAACATGTAACAGCAAAAGGAGAAGCCTGTGATACTAATGCATTATGTGTCAAGAGGTTGAGCAACAAACTGCTAGGCTTTCATCTTTCATGTGGCTGCGAAACAGAAGACAAGAAACTCACTTTGAAAATAATCAAACAATATTCACTTGAAACAATTTAAAAGATGTAGTTTACTAGTTTATAGTTTATCTGAAATTCATGTAAAATTTTAAACAAATAGGTACTCTAACAGTACGAAACAATTAGGTACTATCTATACTATACGTATGAGAAGTGACATAGAGATATATATATGGCAAATTAGGAGAAGAGTACTACGCTACCATGTATCCCAGACCACAAAAGTCAATTAGTAAAAAAAACAAGGAGCAAATTAAAATTGTTAAATCTCAATGGTCAGATTGTCATTAGGTTATCTTTTCTATGAAGTAAAAATGTCTCCTAAACAAAATGTTTGTCTCCTTTAAAATTACTTGTGCAAGTTGTTGATGTTGGAGTAAGCTGCTCTTCATTACATCTTACATAATAAAGAGGTGATAGCTTGTTGTTCAACATAAGATATTGCCTAAATAAGACCCTAAGAATAACTCCATATTTTTTAGAATAGAACAAAAGCTTTATCTTGTTTCTCTTATGAAATTCTGTGCTAGTAATGGAGAAGAGGATACTAAATTCATCATATGAACATTAAGCTTGAAAGAAATGAACCCTTCCTAAATCGTTACCCATTTTAGAACTCAAAGATAAAATCTAAAATATTATATAAACAAGAAAAATCAATACAAATTCCATCATTCACTTACAAATTCTCAAGAACATAAGCAGTTCTGTAACTAGGAAAAGACAGTATGTGATCAATAATATATGGATAAATAGACATTGATAAAAATAACATTTCATATGAGAAGAGTCTTATTTCTTTTATGAAAAGACAAACTCATGAGCAATCCTCTAAAAAATGTGGGGTAATTCTACACCGACACAGGATTCGGATACATTTTTTTAGGCATTGATGTGTTGTGTCTCCATTATCATTCAAACCACAAATCAATGCAGACACGATACATTATACAAAAGTGCGTCCGAATCCTGCGTCGGTCTAGAATTATCCAAACCAAGCTACTCGAGTTCGGCTCATGTTCGTTCGGAAAAAAGCTCGTTCGAGACATGCTCATAAAATAAACAGAAATAAACAAGCCAAGCTTGAACAAAATTTTAAGCTCGTTATCTTATTGAGCGCCGCTCGGATTCGGCTCGATCACCAATATCCATAGTAACTAGTGTAAAATAATCAAGCTACTCGAGCTGAGCTCGTATTCGTTTGCTTAGAAGTTCGTTCAAGCAAAGATGGTAAGATATTGAACAAAGCTTGAAAATATTTTCAGGTCATTTATATTTACAAACCAAGCTTGAGCAACCTTAAACTCGGTTCGGCTCAACTCATTTTCACCCTTAGACGCCATAGTAGATGATGAAATTACCTGGGCGGACGATTTTAAAGCGGACTCCCCTTTCATTAGATAGAGCAGAAGTGTTCGCTCACTTAGCCACCCTAATGTAGCATTTAATGTTAGCCATAATATTCATAATATTTTATTAACTGAAAAACGCAACACTGGTCATATCACAGTTGACCACACTAATAATAAATGGTCCTATTTGGCAATTATATTCAAAACATGTAACCATAAGAGATTGGGCAAAAAAGCTCAGATATAATAACGTATGTGGGTGCAAGCAAAGCAGAACACATAAGGAGCTGAATAAAAAGAAGTCACTTAAAATTCATATCTCAGTACAAATTACAAAATGGAAGAATATAAACAATAATAACCCAAATTGTGTTTTTTAAAATGGAAAAAAATTCCGTTGCCGGGAATCGAACCCGGGTCTCCTGGGTGAAAGCCAGATATCCTAACCGCTGGACGACAACGGAATTGAATGGTAACCAAGCAGCACTAACTTATATGTACTAATAATGAGAAATGTAGTAACATAAAAACACTTGTTCACGCGGTCGCACAACAACCGAGGGAACAAGTATGCGGTGAACGTGGATCGAACACGTGACCTTCAGATCTTCAGTCTGACGCTCTCCCAACTGAGCTATCCCCGCTTGTGCTTCTTTTCTTCGCTAAGTTTTTCATATTCTTTACCATCTCCCCTTGGAAAAAATATATATAATAGAAGGGTGAGAAAACTAACAATCACCTAATCTTTTTAACTAACACCACATAAATCCGATAGTTTCACTGTCATTCAAATGAAAACACCAACATTTCGCCAAACAACTGAAGCTCACTAGTTCATTTTAGAAACTTTAAAATATGAATCTTCGCAGAATGTGATTCATTGAGTTGGAAGTAGAGAAAGAGTACAAAGATTAATATCCCAAAAAAATTAGGAAAATTTTGGATGCGACTCGATGAATCTTTTACTTACCCCCATTTACTTCAACCTTAAAAACAAGATTCCTAACTGAATCATAAGTATGACACACGTGTCGCACTCGTATTGACTCTAGTGCGGATTTAACAATAGTGGATCTTGACACACGTACGTAAGTGTGTCGCACCGCTGTGTGTCGCATTTTTTAGTCGGACTATAATTATTGTAAAAACAAACGATTAGCTCTATCATATCATATCATTTTTTTTTCTTTTTATGCAGGTGGAAGTTTGGTCCTCTCGTGTAGTTTCGTTTGCCACGTGTCACCATCTCCCGTGGATATTGAAATAGCTCTACCCCCTTCTTTTTCTTTACTCTTCTAATTACTCTAAGGACAATTTTTTTTTAGTTTAACGGGTAGTTTTTCAAGTTCCTATGAATAATAACATTAATTTCATTACAAAGTTTTAATTTGCATTTATCGGTTGTGAAATTTAATGTACCCTTTTTCGCGCTACAATGTCTTTTTCATCTGTTAATTCTATCTCTAAGTTTATTGATGAGTTATTAGAGGGGTCTGATTCTGATGAACAAATGTTCCGTTTGATTGAACAACAATTTTAGGCCTTTTAAAGATTGCCATGCAATAAAAGCAGTCGTGCCGTCGAGGCTCTATACCCGGCCGAAAGGTCTCAACAAAGATAGGGACAGAGGACATATATGATTAATAAAGGATTGTTTTGGTATCTTTCGACGTAGCTTCCGCATATGACTCTTGTTGTTTCTATGCATTTTGGGGGGATATCTTCTTAGGATGATTATTTCATAAGTAAGTAAGATGCACATGCGAAAAATGACCGTTGTTCTCTGAATGCTCGCGGAGGGGTGCTTGGTCGATCCAATTGATGAGTATGTCCAAATTCTAGAGACCACTTCCATTGAGACGCTTAATAGATTTTGATACGATGTATATGTCGTGTTTTCATTGTAGTTCCTGAGAACACCTATGACTCAAGATAATTGGTGATTGCTCACAAAAGGGGAAACGTGGTATCTCGAGCATGTTAGGTAGCATATACTGCGGGCACTAGGAGTGAAAAAAATTATTCGGTGGCTTGGCAAAGAACAAATCGAGGTCACTACAAGAAAGCTACGATCATATTGGAGGTAGTAGGTGACTACGACCTCTAGTTATGGCATGCATTTTTCGGTATGTCGGGTGAGAACAACGATTTATACATTTTTTACCAATCGGACCTTTTCGAGGAGCTCATTCATGATAGGCCCCCCAATGCAAATTTAATTATCAACGGATGATCGTTCAACACGAGGTATTACCTTGCTAGCGGTATTACCTGAAATGGTCGACTTTTGTCCAAATAAATGCACAACATAAACCGAAAAATAAGGATACTTCGACGTGCTTGGTCAACTTTCTCATTAAACCTTTTGATGGTGGCCGAATAGTCCTTTATCCAACGTGCTTGGTCGACCAAAGTCTTTTTCGTTCTCTCCCCCTCAACCGACGGACGAGCAATAACAACTTGCCCGGATGGCTGGCCCCCTTTAATTTTTTAGTCTCTCTAGCTCCTCCATCGTTCGAGCATTCTCTTGCTCTAAAAACGATGCCCCTTCACTCTTATCTGCGTCAGCAACCTTCTTTATGCCCTCAAGTTCATACCTTGGCATATTATTTTCTTGTTTCAGGTGATTGGCCACTTCCCGAGAACTTTTTACCTCGAACTTCAGAACAAATTTCTTTTTGGAAAATGCCGAGGATTAATCTTGTAATTTCCTGTCAAAGACACCATCACTCCGGACGACGGCGAATTTCTTTTCATAATCAGTCGATAAAATGGAAACTGCTTCCTTATGATCACTCTGAAGTTGAAGTATCATTTCATAATATGAGGCGTTGATCACCACGGCTTGATGAAACAACCTACGCATATGGAGGTATGCTTCTTTAGCTTGATTGGAGATATCTACGTCGAGAACCACCTTTATTTTATCTTCATCAATCTCTTCATAACCTACCCTAAACCATTGAGCACTTCTCTAAGAGAATTCACTCTCGGCAGTTGTTATGATAGCCTTCCTATAACTAAACTGAAAGGAATAGAACATTGCATAAGTATGGAAAGTAAAATGGGTGTTCAAAATGAAACACCATCATAACTAGAAATAAAAAAGAAACTTTATTAAAATTGTAGATATGGGTTAGAAGAAGAGAATTGTTCGAAATATAGAAATAAAAATACAAGGCAAAACCAAAACGACCCTAGCCATCTACACCTTCTTCTTATCTTTCGTGATCTCCTCAACAGGGTGAGCAGCAACCACAGCCAGTTCCGAGTGCACAAAAGAGTTAGCCATGCCCTCCTCATCTTACACCTCTTGTTTAATCTCTGGAGTCGTTCTCGAATTATGTTAAAGAAAGAGTTCAGAGTTCAAGGCAGTGCCGACTTAGGTAAGGGTGGCATTCCATCCTTCCTTGAAGGATGACTTTTTCAAGTACTCCACTTGTACAACAGTAGTAGAGAATGCCTTATCCCATCCCCCAGTGTAGGCGTCTTATTTGACCTTCTTGTCCTTAGCCTTTTACTCCAGAATTTTGTTTTGGGCATCATCGGTCACCTTCTTTGCATCTTGAGCAGCCTTCAAATCCTAGTCGGCCTTCTTCTCGACATCACCTACAGCTTTTTGGACATTAGCCTTCCCATCCTCCATCTTATTGGTGGCTTCTTCCATTTTTCTTCTTATCACCTTCATAATATTTTTTGATAACCTACAGAGATAACTTCATGCCTTAGAAGGCAACATGTACATCTATAGATGACTTTCATAGTCAGTCGTCCCTCTTCAACAGTTAATCATAATCAACCAGGAACTGTAAAATCAAAAAGTTATAAAAGTCAGTAAATAAATAACATGGATATATATAGTAAAGAGGAAACAGTGAATAACACATCGGCTGTCCAATAACCTAGCCCTAGAAAGGGCAGCAGCAGCCTCATCGGCTGTAAGGTTTGGGTTCAAAGCCACAGAAAGAGAACCACCATAGCCCTGGTCAGCCTAATTTTTCCCTGTTATCTCCAAGGGAGCAGCAGGACCCTTCTTTAACCTCTTGAACTGAAGCTTTTGGGTCTTCATCGCAGCATTCTCAATTACCACGATTTATTTGGAACCCCCAGCATCTGCCTTTTTCTTCTCGGTAAGAGGAGAAGATTTGGAACTAGCAGGGAGGTTTGGGATTTTTTATTTTATCATTTTTGGGGGTGAAACTGTGGTCGGCACAAGAGTAAGGTCTAAAGAGTCAAAGGAGGAAGATGTAACTCCAGCTGAAAATTTTCTTTTTACTTGAGGAAGAGATTCCAAGTTAACATCTGAGGAGGACGAGCTTGCCTTCTCTAAATCAATGGGCGCTGAGGGGATATTCTTAGTTGGGCGAGCAATAAATGAGGTAATGGTACTCTGGTAATCAAGCGGAACGGATGTCAATTGAGAATGATCTCCCCCTATTCTTTACTAGATTGACTAGACAATTTTCAAGTCGGTGAAATTGACTTTGGATGAACGGGGGATATCTTTCTTTCTCTTCTCTGCAAAACAAAAGGACATAAAGTGTTGTTAATAACAGATTTAGCTGAAAGAATAAACAGAGAAAAAACACAAGAATAAATAAGTGTCGACCTATACCTTGTCCCTCTTGAGGGCAACGGGGCTCATTATAGTTGTCACCCTCAGGAAGAGTGGCAAAATTGCCATTCCTTTACTATCAATCCATATTACCAATAATCCTTTGAAATCATGGAGTGAATTTGGATAAGTTTCTTAGGGTTTCCAAAGGCTGTCTCTGGTCGTGTTAGATTTCCCACGGTCCTACTTGGTCATGGAAATCATATAGTGAATTTGCATAAATTTCTAAGCGTTTCTTATGGTCTTTTATGGTCGTGGTGTTGCATATCATGGTAAAAGATAGTCGTGGGGGGCTCCCCACGCTCTTACTTAGTCATGAAAATCATGCAGTGAATTTTATTTAATTTTCGAAGGTCTTAGTTGGTCATAAAACATACATAGGTGTTAGGATAAATGTTTACTAATAAAACACACAAATGGTTACTACAACCAACCACAAATGGTTAACAAAGCAAACAACCAACCACATTTTAGGATAAATGTTTAATATAAATGTTTACTACAATCAACCACACAATGTTATTAAAGATAAAAAGTAAACAGCCAACCAACCACAAAGTGTTTAATAATTAAAGATACAAACAGTCAGCATGGGTTATTCTATTTCTTCCTTTGTTGTCTCTTTTTGCCAGGCTATTCCTTGAAGTGGTAAGGGCACGTCTCTTATTAGGGTCAAATCGACGTTTCGTTCGTCGCTTCGAGTCCGATTCATTGCTCTCCTTCCGCTTTCCTTTTCTTACACGAGCGCCTTTAAACTCTATGAGGGCATCACATATTTCTCAAGAATCATCAAAGAGCACTTGATAATCTTCAGCGGAGGGATCCTCACTCGGATATTTAAGCGCCTCTTCCATGAGATGAATTGCTACGTCAACACCTGACTCATTTCAATGTTGCCACAACGAATGAAACTAATACTACGAATACATATTACCAAACCTTAAATGTTGAAGTGAAGTATCATACCATTTCTTCAATAGCATCCACTGTTGGGCTTCCCTTTCTTTGAATAGGATTACAGACTAAGGGATGGGATCGCTCGTTATACCACGCTAACTATCCTTTAACACACTCCCAAGGGTAATTACGTATGGGTGTAGATCCTCTAGCAGCATTGAGGACATGGTCAACCCAGTTCTCATTGTCATACGCCACCTTGTACCTAGGTTGTTCCTACTCCTCTATTCATTAATCGAACCCATGGTAAGGCGTAGTATAGTTTGGACATGGACGGCTTGACAAAGCACTCGCTCAGGATAGTATGGCTCTGCCACGTCATAGCATATGAGAATAATAGTGTATTACAATATCTCCTGGAACAGAAAGGCCTCAACATTTTCCTTGTATAGATCCTATACAACCTACATTTTAAATCATCATGTAAGTAAACACTAAACTTAAAAAACATTAAACTTAACTAAATCATCATGTAAGTAAACACTAAACTTAACTAAATCATCATGTAAGTAAATAGTAAACTTAACCAAAACATATCATGCAACTAAAATATGATACTCACATCGTGAACTTATAAATCATCCAAAGTCTCCCTCATAGCAAGCAACAGCTCTTTCGAGTCACCTGATACCATTTGTGCCTTTCACCTAAACATCCGGGGCTCTATCATCGTATAATCAGACTTACGAACACTATACGTCAAATCGAAGTGATCGTGTATCCATCCCTACGTATCCATTAATATTTTTAAATAATTCAAACATCAGAAAAGGAATATGATAAATCAAAATATATTATGATAAAGAATAAATATACACATTACAACCAGAAGAGGGATATATCTAGCAACTTGGCATACATCAGCCCCTGGATGTGATATCCAATTGGTGGTATAGGTGGGATAGAGGGTACCTCCCCAATTCTTATCCTTTATTTCCTCTAAGTTCTTCAATGATTGAATGTAATATATCGGGACTCGGGTCCCCGACTTGTTCGAGAAAATAAGGCATGGAATCATGAATAGAAGATAGGCCCAATCACATCGATCGATGTGCTTAGCCTTTGCATTCTCACGCAAAGTCTTAAACCTATCCTTCCATAATATCATCAACCAATTAAACTGTACGACATAAAAAGACTTGCACTCCTCCTCAACATCTTTCACCAATGACCCGATCAACTTAGCAAACTTCTTAATTGATATAGCATTATCTTCAGGCGTCTTCAAGATCACCCCATACACACTATCCCCCTCAACTGCTATCCCCAACAAATTAAAACCATCATTTAGTGTAATGGTCATTTCACCAAACGGCATATGAAACATATTAGTTTCAATTTTTCATTTTTCAATGAATTCACATACAAGGACATGATCAATAAATCGATAAGAGTTTTTTATCAAAGGCTATAATCCCAAGGACTTTACCTCATTCACCACCCACTCATCCTCTTCATCTATATTCCACTCAATATTTTTTTATAATGGTATACACACTTCATCATACCTTGCTCTTCATCGTGGTTCCAAATACCATATGACACATGATTAGAAAAATTCTTTAATAACTCGGGGTTTCTAGGAGAGGACCCCTCTAACGGTTGTGCTTTGAATCTTTTTGGTTTCATATTTATTTTTTTCTTTTGAACCGAAGCCAAAGAAGATACCCTTTAGGTATGTTGTCATCATCAGAAGATAAAGATGTAGATGAACTGCTTGACGTGCTAGAGCTACTATCCCCGCTAACACGTTTATCTACAACCCCCTCACCAACCGCCCCCTCAGTAATAACCCCCTCACCAACCATCGCCTCCTCACCCATCGCATCCTTACCCACTGCACCTTCACCAACCTCCGCCTCCTCGCTTACCATACCCTTACCAACCACCTAATCATCAACCACATCCTCAGCATCCACATCATCACCTACAACATCGTCACCTACCACCTCATCCTCTACATCATTACCAATAATTCTTCATGTGGTCATTTTCTTTTCAATGCAGTCATGGGTGGTCTACCCTCTCTCCCCATTTATGATCTACAATACTTGTTTGAAATAAGAATACTTATTTGAAATTAACATATTAAAATGGATATATATATATATATATATATATATATATATATATATGAAGTAATTTGGGAACATGCATTTAAAATGGAGAACAATATCCACGACCACTCAAAATTATGGAATGTTACAAACCACGATCAAAGTAAGCCATAGGTTTTACACATTGGACGATTTACTATAATCGTGCAGGTGGAATACAAGACCTGAGTCGGCCGCAAAAAATCACCTTCTCCAGTGATGGGAGATCATGGAATCCAACACACACACACACACACACACACACACACACACACACACATATATATATATATATAGGGTTCAATTTCAACAAAAATAAGGTTCAGATTAAACGTAAATTAAGGGTTTTTTTACTTTTTTTATTAATCATATGGGGGATCCAATGGGTTTTATACAAGTATAGATTAGGCATGAACATAAATATAGAAGTACATGGTTTGGGAGTACATACCAGGTTATGTTTGGATGGTTTGAATAAAGATTTGGTTTAAGTAAGTAGAGAGACAAAAGGGAGCAGAGAGAAAAGAGTAGAGAGAGAGAGAGAGAAAGGAGGGATAAAATGAAACAATTTTTAATTTTGGTTTATATTATGGGGTTTCAATTTAGGATATTGAGTTTTTGTGGTGTTAAAGGAAAAATAAAATGTATTTTTATAATGTTTCGAAGATAGTAATATTTTTTTAAATATTTTGGAATGGAAATATCAGCACAGATAAATCGATCATTCTAGGCCGACTCGTGAATTGTACTCATTTTTTGCTACTCACTGACGTGTCGCACATGTATTGGTTCATTTTGTAGATCCTATAGTGTGGGTTCCATCAAGGTCCAAAAGGTGGACCAATACAAACATGAAACATCAGTACGTTGCACAAAATGAATCAAATTTGTGTGTCAGTGTAGAAGAACTCCGAATAAATTCTTTCGGGCGGTGCATTACTATTGTAGTGGGTGAAGTTTTTCGTGGAGTTCATGAAGGGTTTGACTTTGATTTCTTAGAATGAGATTACCCAACTGCCTTGTTCTTTTCTCTTATTATGTGGCTTCAATTCTTCCATGTGCCAACTGTTAGAATTATTTTAAATAGTTATCCCTTATGTGCTCCGTAATTATATTAATACCAAGTGTCATTTTGGTTAATGAAAGGGTACTCCAAATACCAAGAGTCAAAAGGACTCTTGGGCATCTACCTTGATGGACGGTTGATATTAAGGGACTGTTGGAGATTTAGGTCATGTCCCTGCCTATAAATAAGTGACTGATTTTCATCATTCAGACACACTAAAAGACAGCATAAAGGCAAGTGTTTATCTTGCAATTTATTTAAGGATGTTATAATACCCATGTAGTGTAGCGTTTTAATTACATGTTTTGGATGAATTTTTTTGGATTTATTGGGTGTAATCCATGAATTAATATAAGGAGGCATGTATAATAGATTCCTTTATGTAACAAATACTAAATCAGATGTTATGTGATGAAAATAATGGAAGAAATATGGGTATTTGTTGATTACACGTGAAGAACACCATAATCTAGGGGTTTGAGAATTTTAGAATTTAATATGTTCTTGGGAAGATTTTTTATATATTTGATGTATTATTTACGTTATAAATTATCCCTAGACATGTGTTTGAGGTTTGGGTATGTTAGATAAGAATTTAGGAGAGTTTCATGAAGGTTTGAGGTGTTAACCATGGAGAAAAACGAGTTTGGGACGAAGATGTCAAAATTGATGAGGTCATTCGAACGAGATCAAACGAGATTAGTATGTTGTTTGAACTAGATTAATATATTGTTCTAATGAACTAAGGTTTTGTTCAAGGAGATATATCTTTTCGTTATGGATGCGTGGTCGCTAATTTCTTATTTTTCTAATTTTTTTAGTTAGTTATGAATTTTAAACGGAAGGTTGTTCGAGATCGAAATCATTAGTCAAAAATTAAGTTAGGGTATAGAATGGTTTATGAACTACACGGAGACTTTGAGAATTTCAGTAGGCCTATAATCGGGTCTTAGGCTTAGTCATAATGAAGGGAAAATGAGACTAGGGCCAACGAGATTTAAACAATTGTGTTAAGTATTAGGAATTTAAAATAGGTTAGAGGAAGTGTAAATGATAACCCAGAATTTATACCGGTAGGTTAGTGATATTTTAACTACTGAAATTTCTTAAGGGATAATTGAGACCCTTTGATAAGTATTTGAGAGTTATATACTACGTATGGGATATATTATAGGTTGTGTATACCTATATTGGCTATATTAATAGGTTGTGTGTATGCCTATACTAGGCATGCTTATAGGTTGTGTGTGTGTATGTGTGTGTGTGTGTGTGTGTGTGTATATATATATATATATATATATATATATAGGTTGTGTGAATACCTATGATGTGATTTTCTATGTGTGTGAACATACATACGTTGCCTGCTATTCGGAGGTTTCCGTACAGAGGGCGATCCCACATTGGCGATTCCAGCAAAGTCTGGATGTGTGGCCCAGAACATAGAACCTAGGTGCAATCACTATTAGAGTGTACGATAGTATGGCGGTCATTTGGGTACGTTAGGTATGTGCGTAGCCCAAAGGCTTGGAACTATGTTCGCCTCCAATACGTGTGGATTTGATTTTTGGGTTCGAGGAGATATGCCGAACCAATAGTCCTTGATTTGGGTACGAGAGGTACATATACTTGATAGCAAAGTATGCCAGGATCACGAGGGTCCATTTTAGTGATGCTATATTTGTATATATTATATGTGTGATGAATATATACAAGTGTGAATTATTCTTCTTATGTGTGATAGTAGAAAATATAGATAGCGTATATCCTAAAGCAACTTAAGTGTGGTGAAACCTCAGTAATGGTGTGATAGTAATGAATGATTATTCTACTAGTGTGACAATAGGAAGATAGTTAGTGGATATCTAAAAAGTGAATTAAGTATGAGAACTTAATCTAAATGGCTTAATAATAACAAACGAGAAATGTTAGTTATTAGTGTTACGGTAGCGTATTGTATGGGTGGTACAGGGAGAGCTGAACCTTTTGTGATTAGTTAAATACGAATGTCTAGTTAGGCTGGGTAGCATAGCTAGGTAGTATGCATTAGGCGTGCACATTAGATGAGAAGTGGGGAACTCAAGGGAGTGCACGCGGTACTAACATGTGTATCTAATAGCTGTTTTTAAATTGTGATTTAAATACTTGCTAAATATTTTTAAAAAGGTTTTCTCGGGCTCTGACCTGTGTCAAATATATTTTTATACTTTGTTCTAAAATATTTTACGTGTCCATCCACGGGGACGTCAAGCTTAATCATTCATTCAGTGATGCGTAGCTGCAGCATTGTGGATGTTTGCAGGATTTGATGTAAATGCTTCAGTTATTCATTCTTAGATATGATTTCATTTTAGTATTTCATTTGGGCGTGTTGCCCCTTCAAACTATTCAGTATTTCAGTTATTCAGTATTTATCAGACTTGGTTTTATTTACTTTAACTTGTAGATGGATTTTGATTTGGGAACCCATGGTTTATTCGGTATTATTTTATTCAGTGGTTTATCTTGTGATGTTTTAGACTCTATGATTGTGTGGATGGTTTAGAATATTTTATTTAGCTTATTGTTGTGTGGTTAATGAGAGATAAAATTTTGACATCGGCTTAATTTAACATTTGTGGTTAGTTATTTAAAAAGTTTTCGACAGTGATGCTAAGAATGAACCAGATAAGATTCTTATTTGTTTTAATGCGGGACTGATCAGCCGTGGTTAGAATAGGCAGGGTGTCATAGAAATTTATCGAAATGTTATTTTCAAACACATAATCATACATCTAATATTCAAAATTTTATATTAAACCTTTTGGTCAATACAAATAATACATAGCATGAATATTAGAACAACCATTGAATAAAAAAAAATATGTAATAATTTATACCATAAAATACCAAAAAATAATTTATTCTTCCAAAAATGGAAAATTTTGAGTTATCACTGCAATAACATAAACAATCTTTTCAAGATCACTCTCTAATTTGCGAAATCGTAAAATCAAATTTTAAGCGAGAGTTATAAACGCTGAAAATAACATTTCGGTAAATTAGATTATTGTGCATAATTTATATTTGGTAATCCAAAGGTCTTAATGTAATTATGAATTGATGATTCAATAATATCATTAATATAATATTGGATGGGGAAGACATTAGAGTGTTTTAATCTATAATTATAAATATAAATATTTGTAACAACCAGCGTAATTTTTGGGGTATTTTCAAAATAAAGAGGAAAAATAAATTTTGAGATAAAATTATTTTTATTTCTCAAATATGTTGGTTATTATTTTTAAAGATGAGAATTTCAAACTATTTCAGAATCGAAATTAAAATGGAGTTTTAATTTAATTTTTATTATATAGAAGACTCCTCAAAATATAAAACTCTCTTAGAGTCCTCAAAACATAAAATTCTATAGTAAAAAACATATTTAAAAATATTGAACGGTCCGATCGAGCTGAAATTTTTTTGACATCTTCCTCTCGTCTTTAGCTAATTCTCTGTAAAATTTCATCCAATTTCAACGGTTCGATCGTCCGAAATAAAAATTTTAGTGTTTGTATCTGATTAGAAATCTTTTCTTATTCAAACTCTTAATCCTTTATATATCAACCAATTCGTGGCTTGGCTTTTCAAATCACTTTTTCTCAAACTTTTCAACCAGAAGACCTCTCCAAAATTACTCCCTTTCATCTACAAACCATAGCCCCAAACTTATTCAAGATTTCAACCTTAGATTAGAAGGCTTATTTGGTGTTTTTTCGAGTTTGGGCTAGAACGAGATTTGATTATTTTCGCGAGAGGAACGTGATGGTGTGATTAGATTTTGAGGCTGAATTATGTGATGATTTTGAGGTATGGAGTTTTACACAATATGCTCCTTAATCTCGCGAGTGTTATTCTCGTTGTTTTCTTGTGATTATTGACTCATATTTGAATTGCTAAATTCATTTGGAAATCCGAAAATATTTGTTGGAATCTAATTTCGATTCATGTGGTACTATAATTGGTGTTGAGCATGTTGTCATGAGATTTTAATATGGCACTGAGGTTGGGCACCCGCCAATATTCCTTTTTTTGGATATGCGAAAAAATGCATAGGCGCGGTATGGTGGTGAGGCCCGGTGACCCGGTTAATGTGTTGTTGAGAAATTATAGTGATATAATTGCTTATGAGATTCGCATCTGATTTGAATATTCGTATTCGTATTGTGACGTTTTATTCACCGCTAATAATTGTTGAGCATCTTTCCTATCGTATTGTGTACTTTCCATATTTTTTTTTAGTGGCAGGTTAGCACGAATTTAGGTGCTTGGAATTTATCGAAGATGGATTTTAGCTTGGATTATTTTTGAAAGAGTATTCGAGAGTACATGAGAAGAATTGTATTTATTTTGGCTGTATAGAGCATTGGCGATTTATTTTCTTTCGAGATAGTTAGATGTTTTATTTCGACAGATTTTTGGTTGTATGTAATTTGAAGATATTTCAGATTAGTAGATTCTCTTATTTTCATTGTGGGTTTTAGATACTCTATACCTTGTTGTATTGTGGATTAGTTTAGTTTTATTGATAGTAGTGCTCCGTTCGCTCTTTCCGGACAGGCGGGGTGTTACAATATTATATTAATGTGTATGCATTTATATTTGGACCCTTAATTATACATGAAGTTTTGAGTATAATATTTTTGGGGGGCATTAATTTTACATAAATAATGTTTACAACTTCCAAAAAATTATTTTTGAATTTTGTCGAATGTTTTGAGATTCTGGAGTAATTTTCTACAGTTCCATGATGCTAGCTCAATTTTTTCATTTTTGGAAAAATTTAAGTTTTCCCATATTTCATGTATGTTTTATCTAGAACTGTTATAAAACCCTGTTCTAATGATCCTATTTTAGTTGAATATTCATGTCAAACACAAGCTAATATATTTCACATGGTAGGATAATACACTTGTGTTGTTGTTAATATTCATAGTTTGATGAGTCTCGTACAAAATGCAGGCCAAAGATTCATATTATTGAATATTATGTTATTGTTAATATTCATATTTTGATGAGTCTCGTGCCAAACACGGGATAATGATTCATAATGTTGAATATTATGATATCCGTGTTTTAATGAGTCTCGTGTCAAACATAGGCTAACGATTCATGTAGTTGAATATCAGAATTTTTGTTTATTCTAATACTAGTACTCCTATTAAGTTGAATTAAATGTCATACACAAGCTACAATTCATATGTGTGGATACTAGATTTATGATTTCGTTCGAATGCTAGTATTCATGTTAAGTTGAATTAAATTCCAAGCACGTACTACAATTCATATGAATGGATATATTCCTTTTAATGTTGAATTGTTGGTGTATGTTTATTCACGTAATCATAACTAATGTTGTTGGACATCAAACACATATGGCACAAGTATGGTAGCTATGATTAACTAGACATTAATGGGTAATAACATTCTAAGAAATTATTGGATGTTACCAACTTCTGCAATCATTTAGGACGTAACCAACTTAAATTTTTTTTTAAACACAAACAACTTAATGTTATAACCGTATTGTTCATTAGTATGACCATGAATGATTTGGGTCAATATTTATGATTTGTTACTAATATATAAGTGATGAAGTGAAAGTAAATGATTCATGTTTTCCATTTACTATTATTCGTTTAATATCTCATGCAAACTCCTTGTCTATTTAATTTTCACATTATGTCTAGTTTTCGTGATTTTTTTTTCGTATTATGGGTATTTTACATATGTATGCGTATCTCTAATATTTATTTAATGTAAGGATTGGTGTTTGTTAAAGTGCTCCATTCCGTAATAGATAAACATTGGACTAATGCATTCATATCATATATATTTTGGTTGTCTATCGATCCATGTATGATATTGAATGCTAAGCTTTATGATGTTACACACATATTATTGTTTATTTAATTATTGTGATTTGGTAGCCTATAGGTCCAATTACAATTATTGAGAAAAAATTAAGTGGTGATATATATTTTAGGAAGGCAATAATGGTAATCAAATGCAGATGTCAATATTTCTTTCATCATAATATCACCAATTAAGTTTATGAAACCCAAACATGAATATCATATTTCATTTCTTATACGATATTTAATGAACATAAGTGAAAAATTTATTGACTTGCGTATTTAAGTCTTTACTTAAAGAAATATTCATATTATGAAATATATTGGTAGTCACTACAGTGACCCAACTATAATGAAAATGAATATTAAATGTAAAGATGATAGCAAAAGTAACCTATGATGCTTATAACTGTTGAGTATATTGTGTTTAATCATCAAACAAGATTATTCCTTACAAGGAATTGATTTTGACTGATTGAATGAACTCTATATAACATATACATTATTCAAGTATATATCATGTATATTTAATACTCCAGTATCTACAAGCATCATACAATTGTTAACCAATGGTTACTAATGAGAAAAATAAAATGCACATTAGGTACTAGAGAGATATTAATGCATGTGTTGTCAAATCAAAGCATTAATGTAGTGAGCATTTTTAACATGTTATGGTCTGATTTTGTTTCTCTCGATTATTATGTTGGATTTCTTATCCCACTATTGATGATCAATATTGTGTTAAATACTCCATATAAAGTTTGAAGATATTGAACAAATTAAATTTTCTTACATGATGCAGACTCGGACTAATAATGATACAGATAATATGCATATTTTATGGTTTGAAACGAGTTTTCATTTTGTTAGTGTTTGCAAGTTAAACTTAATGTGTTACAGAAAGTATTTACTTTTGATTCAAGGATTCTTTACAAAACAAACTAGAAATGCAAATAAGATTCCTTCTCTTTTATTTTTGGGGAATCAAGCGATTTGTTTTTCATAAACCCTCAATGCTTCTAATTTTCTTGAAAAATATTTGTCTAGACTTGATTGTGAGGGATATTTTTTAAAACATCATTCAGTCCTTCTTAAAGGTTATTATATTTTGTATAAAATACATGTGACCGGATATATTTCTTTTAAAGATTGTTTTGATCCCGCATCATAATCATAGTATTACTGATGAAACTCTTTAATCTTGTACCAAATTAAATCTAAATTCTCAATGAGAGTAAATTTCAAAATAATATTTTAGCCATACTGGGAGATCTAGCCGTTAGAATGAGTTGAAATTAGAGTATGTTCTTTCCATTGAAAATATGAATCCAGGTTCCGAAATTCATCATGATCAGACATCGTTAAGGTTGATTGCTCCATCAATATTTCTAGTTGTGACAATTATGGAGGTATGTTATTTTAACACCATTTATGTTCCGCATAATGCTTATATGTGATAATCATGAAGATCCAAGATCATTTTATTAAGAACAATTGTATGTGAAAGTTTAATCATTAATGTATCCATGATTAATATTATGGTGTTCTTGAATATGGTTTTACATCAACCTCCAACTAACATGCTTTTTATGTTTCTAGTAATAGTAACCACACTAGATTTCCTTCATATTTAAACTCTCCACCTCTTCAATTTCTTCTTTTACCATCTTCATCATTCAAGTTTGGAGAATGAGAGAAACTGTGAGATCTCTATTTCCATTATTAATCAAACCAAATCCGGTAGTGAAGATCTTGTTGTCGTGCATTCTCCACCATCGTTCTTTTCTTTTTCATATATTTCATAGATTTAGGTCTCCATGTCCTAAATTACAATGCCAAGTCCTTCGGCATATACTATTTGGCCCCTTGGAAGCTCTAACAAAAGTTTTTTCGGGTTGCTCAGTCTAGAAACCGTTTCTGTAAAAATATTTTTTTTCTTCATCAAAGGGCATTGAGAGTTATTCTCCTATGAAACTGATAAGAGCATGACTTCCCCACGAGAGTGGGGTACCCCTTCCACAACTAGCATTACGTTGGTTCCTTAAACCTTTTTTTTATAGCTCTTTTTTTTATTTTCAACTTCTGACAGTATTTCTTTATTGACTGATAGGGAAAGTGAATCCTCGTCTCACACCTTTTGAAAGGAGGTTGGTCAATAAGTATTGTTCATCTGGCCCGTTAGTATTTGAGGATAAATTTTTCGATAGGGCGAAACCAAAATTTATTTTTAATGGGGGTCAAAATTATAAAAAATTAAATTTTCATCGATACTTTGAATATTTTAATTTTCAGCCATCTCGTGTATTTTTAAAATTTAATGACTTCCATAACCGCTCACAAACGCCTCCAACTACCCTTCTTTATTTTCTTATAAAATTACACATGTCTTGGAAAATTATTTATCACCGCTCAATATGACCAAAAACAAAAAAATAAATGCATGGAATAAGATATAACTAAATCATCCCATATATATATACATATATATATATATATATATATATATATATATATATATATATATATATATATATATATATATATATATATATAACCCTATTATTGATGGAATTTGAATGTTAAGTAAGAATTAATTGAGTGAAGAGGGAAGTTGGAAGACTTGAGACTCAAGAGAGACGAATACAGGGATAGAGAGAAGCCAAATGAATCCCTTATTGGAGTTAATTATGATGCCACGTGGCATAGTTTCAATAGGAGACACTATATATATATATATATATATGTGTGTGTGTGTGTGTGTGTGTGTGTGTGTGTGTGTGTGCTTTTGGGTTTGGATTTAGGAATATGTGTTCTCTGAATTTCATGGCCTTTGGGTTTTAATATATGGGTTTCGATTTAGAAACAATGTTTTAGTTCTTGAAAAAGATCTAATCAATATTCACTTCTGCAATGGACGAAAGTTGGCGGTCAAGAGCGTCAGTGCCTCCCCAGCAGAGTTAGAATTGTCAAAGTGATCGTGCTTTAAGAGATTGTCATTAAAGCCGTCAGAGTCTATAATATAATGAATTGTATTATATTGGAAATTTACTGTTACAAATAATTTGTAATATAATTTTTTTTATTTATATTTAGTGTCAAACCAGATTTTAAAAAAAATCCAAATTACATTTTTATCAAAAAATATTCATAAAATTTTCAGAATTAAAATAACACAATAAAAAAAAATATAATAAAAGTTAGAAATGATTGGCCTGATTTTTTAGAGACGCATATTCGCTGACCTAAAGTCGTAGATTCATCCCTTCATACCGGTATTGACGGATATCTACCACTCCAAGATAAAACCCAAAATCGAAATCAATATAGTCTTTGATATGCACGTATATCAATGAACAAAATACAAAGTCCTGTGTGTCTAAGTTTCCCAAAAAATCATTAATATAATAACAGGGAATATGAAGAATATTTGTATATTTAGAAGAGAGAGAAGAGAATAGTATTTTTTTATTTCGTCAAAGTGAAGTATATATACACAAAATAGAAAGAAAAAAACTGTCAAAACCAAATGTCAAAACCAACGGACATAAATAAAACTACCAAGTTTAAAACTTAAAAAAGTAACTGACAATCACCCACGAGTTTTAAACTTCACAAAAGATAAACACAAACATATATAACATGATAGCATACATAACAGACAACTATAATGCTATGCAATAGGTGTAGTAGTCTTCCGACTTGGAACTACACTTAGTGATATTATCTTCCATTTGAGATCACCGTAGTGGACTAGGCTTGAAACTAGGTCTCTTCGAACTAAATGTTAGAATACCACACACATAACATTGATGTAAGACTTTGGTAGCGGGTTTGCGCTATTAACGACCATGCGCTATTAACGACCATGCGCTATTAACGACCTCACAGTGCCTCTCACTTAGTTGAGTCTCTAAGGGTGTATGTGACCCCCACCCTTTGGTACTTTTCCCACCTTAATATCATTAAAGGTGTAGCCCAGCCTTAATGTTCACGCTAAATATAACACTATGTCATAGGGATGGGCAGGAAATAATCTACACGAGAAGCCCCCTAATATAAAATGTATTATCATTGAGTCACGCAATATGGCTTGTTTTTGCCCATTGAACTTCCTTCATGGGATATCCAATCACAGAAGATGGGTAACCTCCCCAGGTGACCCCCTTATGAGCTTAATCCCATCCCCCTCGACAATTATAGGACTACGCTCCTTGAAATACCTTTAGTCAATTGGTTTGTAATATTCTTCTATGATTTTATATATTCCAAAGATATGATATTTTTATTAAGCATGCTTCTCACAAATTTTTATCTTATTTGAATGTATCGATTCATCATTTTATTTGTATGAGATTGTCACACAATATCAATCACCGCTTCGTAATCACAATGTATAGAAAATGTCGACAAAGGCTTATATATCAAAGGTATCCAATTGACGCGACTCAGAATGTGTCTCTAAAGTGCATACTCTCTAACCTCAAGTGCAAGTCTGTCGCTCAAATAATAATCTGACAAGTCGGGTATCGATCCTCAGGGGAAAAGGACAACGGAGTTGTGACGACGGGACAAGACGGAGGAATCCTAACTTCGACTCTAAGAAGAAAAGGAAAAATTGATTTGGTTTTCGGGATTGACTAAGCTAACTGCAATTATGAAATTATGATGAAAAATGCAACTAACTAAAGTACCTAAATTATGAATGAAAAATTGAATCAAAACTTTTTAAACTTAAATGATGAGAAAACAGGACGGGAATGCAATCCCCCAACCCTAGTGTAATGCAGTAACAATGTCAATCATAAATTTATCCGATTAATCAGACCAATAATTTAGGACTCCCAAGCATTATGTATACGAGGTTCAAGCCCGCGTCATACCTAATCTGAGGATGAGTAAATCGGTATCGCGGTAATTGCACTCAAATTGTACTCTAAATCATCGCGAGTACCCAAAGGTAAACGAGATATAAAGATCCACAATTATTATGTAATTACGCGATACGATCAAAATCAATCGTTAAATTCATCGGATGAACGTTATGCACATGCACTAACACATCAGGTTGGGTTCATGCATCCCAACCTTTAAACCCTAGCCGGACATGTTAAACTGACTAACGCATGAAATAGTAACGTTGGATGTGGAAGAATTCATGATGAAACTAGATTGAAGCATGTAAATACGTATTATGAACGCAGCAATAAGTTGAATCGAATACAGAAAATAAACATGCAAGAATAATGACAAAAATTCTGAACTTTGAATTAAAACTTGAAAAATAAACCCGTAATGATTAAATCTTGAAGCAATTAATTCCCTTGATGTTCCTAGATGTTCTTCTCTTTTTCTCTCTATCAAAAACTGACTAAAACTATCCCTAATGGCTGCCCCTAGGTTGTTGCCTCCGTTTCCTACTATTTTTGAGAGTTTTAACCTAAAAGGAGTCTTGGGAGCCAATCAGAATGGAGGAGCAAATTCGCGCATCAGGACCCCCGAACCGGTTCGCATGTACCCCGAACCGGTTCACCCCCCAAACCGGTTCGGCTTTGGGTTCGCGAATGCATGCTGGCCTGGGGTGCTACACTTAGAATTTTTCTTGCTTTCTTTTCTTCCTTTCTTGGATTTTTTTCTTCAACTTCAACTAGGCATAACTCATCAACCGTAGCTCGAATTTGGATGATGTTTCTTCCAGTGTTCTCGTTGTTCCGAGCTCTTCAACTTTCCACTTGACTTCTCCTTCCGGATATGGCTGTAAAATTACCAAATTACCCTTGAACTTGCCTCCTTAGCTTCTCTTTCCTTGTTTCGCTTCCTCTTTTGCACTGCTTGCGTAATTAACCTGTAAAACCAATAAGAGAAGCACGAAACACGAAATACTCGCCAACGAAAGTTAGTAGCATAAATGTGCATCAAATCCATATATCTTACATCACTCGGGTTCACAAATACACTGAAATTAAGGGAATAAATATATAATATTTATGCCCAATCAAACACCCCTAACTTAGAACTTTGCGCGTCCCGAGCAATGTAAAAGAATGAGAGTATGAGTTAAGGACCCTTAAAAAACTTTATTGGGATAGAATACCTCTTTCGCGGGCAAGAGATTGCATTTAGCGTATGCAACAAGCCTTTAAACCCCTAGGTTATCCTAGTAAGACGAGCGGTGTCTCGTGAGGGTTTGCAGTGAATATACCCACAAAATTCGACTCAAAGAAATCTCACAATATGCAAAAATTGTGTAATTCAAACTTTTCTAGAAAATAGTCATCATCAAGTCATATTTACGAGTTTCAAGCTGTAGTGTGTGTGCGAAGCCGGAAATATAACTGCCAATTTCTACCGATTGATCATTACGTTACTTATCCGAAAATTAGTTTTGATTTTAATTTCTCACGGAACGCTCTCACAAACAAATCTCTCGAATTATGGCTATTCTCTCGGTATACGTGATATAAAGAGTAAATGTAAGGGAAACAGATTCACGCATACACTAGAAAGACGGAAATTTCATGGTGATAGGATCTCATCAATGGATTACGATTTTAAAAACGGGAACATTGCCTTTATTTCACGCACTTAGCCTCTTATATTATCTTTTGGTGTCTTAACTCTCCACGCGGTAATCAATTTCGCAATTTGGACTCGGTTAGGACTTTTTTGGGGTTTAAGGTATATTGGATAACATGGAAATGGTCGGGAAATTCAGAATTGGAAAACTTATTTAGGATGTCCATTTGTGCTTTTTTTTTCGGGCTATTACTCATTTTTTTTTTCTTTTTTTTTCTTTTCTTGTTATTTTTGTTGAGCATTCTTCTATTTTTTCTTGCCCTTTTTGTTGTACTTTTCGGACTAAAATTCTAAATTCTCTCATTTTTCACAATTCCAGCTATTTTTTTTTTTTTCGGGTTGTCAAACGAAAGGGAAAATTATTCGGCTCAATTTGGGTTGCAAATGGTGATTTTTCGCTACTTTTTTTAGCCAATATTTTTTGTGACAAACGAGGGCCTACTTCATTGTCCAAAATGCCAATTGCGTTACCATATGCGCTTCGAGATGAATTTTAAGTTTAGAGATCAATTTGGCACGTTTTTCAAAGCAATATTACACACATTTTTCAAAACCGATCAGAATGAAAGGATTGAGATCCTTGACAACTTATTAAGCGCTAAAAAGAACTTTGAGTTAACAATTAACTCGGATTGATTTAAAAACTCGCAAAACGTGATAGGCTCGAATCTCACTGGGTTTGTTAATCTCCACATTCGTTCGTTAAGTCGCCAATTTTCGCTCAATTTCCATCTTTGGTCAATTTCGGCTTTGTGTATGTTGGATGTTTAATATTTGAGACTCCAATTCGACTTTTAATGATATTTTTGAAAATTTTGAATTCCAATTTTTATTTGTTTTGAACAAAAAAAATTTTTGGATTTTTTTCAAAATTTTATGATTTTTTTCAAAATTTCTGGGCATTTTTGAAAATTTGTGAAGTTTTAAAAATACGCACTTGTGACCCCCCCTAACTTAGACTTTTGCATTGTCCTCAAGCAAAAAGGACGAAAATCTAACTCAAGGCGAATGAAAAGTACGGAAAAATAAAACAAACAAATATTAAAATGCAACAATACACTATATGACACTCATGCATGACTTAAAAATACAACAATAATCACCCCATACGCGTCGGGGGTGCGACGACCTCTCATCTCTCCACAAACTTACCCGACCCCACTCACGGGGTTTGATGTTCTCCTTGTCTCTCCCATCCTAGGATTATAAGCTAACAATCGGAACAAGTTGGGACATCGCCCATAGATCAAGGATAGACCGGGAGACTCATCGTGACTAACTGGAAAGGGATCCTCGTGATGCTGGCTCAAAGTGTGAGCTGCGTGCATTGACTCGGAGGGAACACCTAGGTTTCGTTCAATTTTTAAGATGCATGGGTCGGGCTCTAAGTCAGATGAACCACAAATTTTCTCCTCACTTGCCTTCGGGGCCTCTAGTGTTGTGGGTGGATTGTCACAACGAAGGAATTCATCAATTTTTGCTTTCAATTCACTTTCGTCTAAGTGACTACATGAATCCAGCAGGGATTGGCCTTCAATAGTAATACTTTCATCCACCTGCCCGAATTCGCTTTCAAAATCTTCCATGCTCATGTCTCCTAGTTCTCTCTCTCGAGTAGTGCCTACGTCCTCTCTTACTTGCTCGATCTCCAACTCCACCAGTTTTCTCTCTTCTAACCCCTCTCTCTTTTTCAATTGCGGTCACTACACACCTCTCCCCCACTTTTCTCTCATTGTCACAATTACCACAATTACTTGATGAAATAGGGCACACCCCTAACGGCTCTCTCTTGTGGGAACCCTCATTCTCATGGCTCGACACTAAGCAGGACCCTAGGGCATCTCCACAGTCATTTTCCTCAAAGTACTCCCCCACGATCTCGTCTATGAAGCTCACCGCGTGAAGGTCATCTTCTTCCCCCGTATGTTGGGCGACATGGAAGATGTTGGTCTCTAAGGTTATGTTCCCAAAGGTGAGTTGCATTTCGCCCATTCCGAGTATTGATGATTGCGTTAGCCGTAGCTAAGAAAGGGCGCCCAAGGATGATGGGAACGTGGTTGCTCGAGTTAAAGGAGGGCTCCGTGTCCCAAATGACAAAGTTTACCGGGAAGTAGAAAGTGCCAATTTGTACGATCACATCCTCGACTATGCCTCTTGGGATCTTCACGGTTCGATCCGCTAATTGGAGAGTGACCTTTGTGGGCTTGAGGTCGCCCAAGTCAAGTTGCCTATAGATGGACTAAGGGAGGATATTGACGCTTGCTCACAAATCAAGTAAGGCTTTTTCGATTTTGTTTTCTCCAATGATGTAGGAAATGGTGGGTGCACCGGGATCTTTGAATTTAGGTGGGATATCATTGAGTAGAATGGAGCTCACATTCTGTGCTAGAAAGACATTTTTCTTTACCTTCATCTTTCTCTTTACCGTCAACAAGTCTTTAATGACTTTTCCATAAGCTGGAATTTGCTTAATGGCATCGAGGAAAGGTAAATTAAGCTTAACTTGTTTTAGCACGTCTATCACGTCATCACGTGGGTTTCCTTTATGGGAAGGAATTAGCCTTTGAGGAAACGGTGCCGCGGAGGGTGGTTTCACTACTACGTCGGCCTCACTAGCGTCTTCTTTTTCACTCTCATTTAAGGAGACATCTTCGGCTTCTTTCGTGCCGAGAAAAATCTCCTTGTCTTTAAGTACGTCTCGTGGGGGAGGTGATAAGTCAACTACCCTCCCACTACGTAGAGTGGTAATTGCGCTACATTGCTCAGGATGGTCATGGGGTGTCGAGCTAACACTAGTTTGACCTTGGAGAGGTCTTTGGCCCTGGGCAGAAAACTTGCCCTTCTCTTGGACACTCAACGAGGATTGTATTTTTGACAGATCGGCATTTATGTCGCCAATCAGACGATCATATTTGGCATTGGTTGCGGTCTGGCTTGCGATGAATTGATTCATGGTATCCTCGAGAGTTCTCCGCTGTGGCGGGATATAATTTTCGTGAGGTGGTGGTGCTTGCACATGGCCTTGCATGTGTGGAGCTTGTGGAAATTGTTATGGTAGAGGAGGGACAACATGCGAAGGAGGGTTCATTGCGGCATGTTGTTGCCCATAGCTAAAATCGAGATGATTTTTCCACGAAGGGTTGTATGAATTCCCGTGCGGGGCAACGAAACTACCCTTAAAGCCTCCTATACCACTAACTTGCTCCTGCAACATTACTTTGTAGGCGGGTATCGTCGGGCATTCCTCAGTTGAATGTCCCGCCTCACAAATCGCACACACCTTTATGACAGGATTCGGAATGGGTCCAGCTGGTCTTTTTCCATATATCTCGCATAGGTCTCGCAATCCTTTCTCAAGGGTGTCCAATCGACAGTCCGTCATAGAATTCTTATCTATGTGGAATAGGCTGGACGCCGATGGAGCAGTGGTGGATTGTCGATTTCAATTTTGAGCGTTCGGATCGGAGGTATCCCAGGATTGGGTAGTCTCGGCGACATACCTCATGTGAAGATCAGCATCGTGGGCATCTAAATCGACAAACGGATCACTTCCCATAGTTTCAACAAGTTGTTTTGAGTTAAGATTTAACCCATTATAGATAAAGGAGATGATTTACGATGGATCAAATCCATGATGGGGGTATGAAGCCACTAACTCGTTGAAACGTTCATAAAATCGATGGAATGGCTCATTTTCATGTTGCCTGAATGCTTGAATTTGAGCCTTTATAGAGATTGTTTGATGTGGTGGGAAGAATTTCTTGAGAAATTTAGACTGTAACTCATTCCAGGATGGAATCGAGCTTGGAGGTAAAGACCATAGCCAGGCTTTAGCTTTATCTTTGAGCGAGAAGGGGAAGAGTTTGAGGCGGATTACCTCTTGTGTGCAGGTTTGATCGTTGAGAGTATCACACACGTCCTCAAATTCCCTTATATGGAGGTATGGCTTTTCAGAATCCATACCGTGGTAATGTGGTAGCATCTGGATCATTCCATTTTTGAAACGGAACTGCCCGGCATTGTACGGGAGTATAATGCATCTCGGAGTGACAGTGCGCTCGGGATATAAGAATTCTCTCAACGGGCGGTATGGAGGATCATCCTCACCGGTAGGTGCATTACTATGTTGCGACATCTCTCTCTCACTTGACAACTCGACGCTCTCACTAGGTGTGCTTAAAGTGTGCTCGGAGGTGTGTCCTACGAATAAGAATGGAGTGTTACTAGAGATTGAATGTGACGGTGTGGGAGGTGGGATCCAAAACTCTGGGGCGTTTGGAGTGTGGGGACTATCAGGATTATACTCAACAAGTGGATTTTCGTGAATGCTGGTTGGAGTATTATGGGGTGTGGGAGTGGTTTCAGAATTTTGCATTAAAGTTTAGGAGAGGTGATGGTGAATCTTTTTTTTTTTTTTATGTTTTTGGATTTTGAAATTTTTGGCAAAGCTTTGGATTAACTCAATCTAATCCTAAGTCTACCTAATTCCCCGGCAACGGCGCCAAAAACTTGACGCGACTCAGAATGTGTCTCTAAAGTGCGTACTCTCTAGGCTCAAGTGCAAGCCTGTCGCTCAAGTAATAATCCGACAAGTCGGGTATCGATCCTCAGGAAAAAAGGACAACGGAGTTGTGACGACGGGACAAGACGGAGGAATCCTAACTTCGACTCTAAGAAGAAAAGGAAAAATTGATTTGGTTTTTGGGATTGACTAAGCTAACTGCAATTATGAAATTATGATGAAAAATGCAACTAACTAAAGTACCTAAATTATGAATGAAAAATTGAATCAAAACTTTTTAAACTTAAATGATGAGAAAGCAGGACGGGAATGAAATCCCCCAACCCTAGTGTAGTGCAGTAACAACGTCAATCATAAATTTATCCGATTAATCAGACCCGGAATTTAGTACTCCCAAGCATTATGTATACGAGGTTCAAGCCCGCGTCATACCTAATCCGAGGATGAGTAAATCGGTATCGCGGTAATTGCACTCAAATTGTACTCTAAATCATCACGAGTACCCAAAGGTAAACGAGATATAAAGATCCATAATTATTATGTAATTACGCGATACAATCAAAATCAATCGTTAAATTCATCGGATGAACGTTATGCACATGCACTAACACATCAGGTTGGGTTCATGCATCCCAACCTTTAAACCCTAGCCGGACATGTTAAACTGACTAACGAATGAAATACTAACGTTGCATGTGGAAGAATTCATGATGAAACTAGATTGAAGCATGTAAATACGTATTATGAACGCAGCAATAAGTTGAATCGAATACAGAAAATAAACATGCAAGAATAATGACAAGAATTCTGAACTTTGAATTAAAACTTGAAAAACAAACCCGTAATGATTAAATCTTGAAGCAATTAATTCCCTTGATGTTCCTAGATGTTCTTCTCTTTTTCTCTCTATCAAAAACTGACTAAAACTATCCCTAATGGCTGCCCCCAGGTTGTTGCCTCCGTTTCCTACTATTTTTGAGAGTTTTAACCTAAAAGGAGTCTTGGGAGCCAATCAGAATGGAGGAGCAAATTCGCGCATCAGGACCCCCGAACCGGTTCGCATGTACCCCGAACCGGTTCACCCCCCTAATCGGTTCGGCTCTGGGTTCGCGAATGCATGCTGGCCTGGGGTGCTACACTTAGAATTTTTCTTGCTTTCTTTTCTTCCTTTCTTGAATTTTTTTCTTCAACTTCAACTGGGCATAACTCATCAACCGTAGCTCGGATTTGGATGCCGTTTCTTCTAGTGTTCTCGTTGTTCCGAGATCTTAAACTTTCCACTTGACTTCTCCTTCCGGATCTGGCTGCAAAATTACCAAATTTCCCTTGAACTTGCCTCCTTAGCTTTTCTTTCCTTGTTTCGCTTCCTCTTTTGCACTGCTTGCGTAATTAACCTGTAAAACCAATAAGAGAAGCACGAAACACGAAATATTCGCCAACGAAGGTTAGTAGCATAAATGTGCATCAAATCCATATATGTTACATCACTCGGGTTCACAAATACACTGAAATTAGGGGAATAAATATACAATATTTATGCCCAATCAAACCCCCCTAACTTAGAACTTTGCGCGTCCCGAACAATGTAAAAGAATGAGAGTATGAGTTAAGGACCCTTAAAAAACTTTATTGGGATAGAATACCTCTTTCGCGGGCAAGCGATTGCATTTAGCGTATGCAACAAGCCTTTAAACCCCTAGGTTACCCTAGTAGGACGAGTGGTGTCTCGTGAGGGTTTGCAGTGAATATACCTACAAAATTCGACTCAAAGAAATCTCACAATATGCAAAAATTATGTAATTCAAACTTTTCCAGAAAATAGTCATCATCAAGTCATATTTACGAGTTTCAAACCGTAGTGTGTGTGCGAAGCCGGAAATATAAATGCCAATTTCCACCGATTGATCATTACGTTACTTATCCGAAAATTCGTTTTGATTTCAATTTCTCACGGAACGCTCTCACAAACGAATCTCTCGGATTATGGCTATTCTCTCGGTATGCGTGATATAAAGAGTAAATGTAAGGGAAACAAATTCACGCATACACTAGAAAGACGGAAATTTCATGGTGATAGGATCTCATCAATGGATTACGGTTTTAAAAACGGGAGCATTGCCTCTATTTCGCGCACTTAGCCTCTTATATTATCTTTTGGTGTCTTTACTCTCCACGCGGTAATCAATTTCGTAATTTGGACTCGGTTAGGACTTTTTCGGGGTTTAAGGTACATTGGGTAACATGGAAATGATCGGGAAATTCGGAATTGGAAAAGTTATTTAGGATGTCCATTTGTGCTTTTTTTTTCGGGCTATTGCTCATTTTTTTTTCTTTTTTTCTTTTTTTTTTCTTTTCTTACTATTTTGTTGAGCATTCTTCTATTTTTTCTTGCCCTTTTTGTAGCACTTTTCTGACTTAAATTCTAAATTCTCTCGTTTTTCACAATTCCGACTATTTTGGTTTTTTTTTTCGGGTTGTCAAACGAAAGGGAAAATTATTCGGCTCAATTTGGGTTGCAAATGGTGATTTTTTGCTACTTTTTCTGGCCAATATTTTTTGGTGACAAACGAGGGCCTACTTCATTGTCCAAAATGCCAATTGCGTTACCATATGCGCTTCGAGATGAATTTTAAGTTTAGAGATCAATTTGGCACGTTTTTCAAAGCAATATTACACAAATTTTTCAAAATCGATCAAAATGAAAGGATTGAGATCCTTGACAACTTATTAGGCGCTAAAAAGAACTTTGAGTTAACAATTAACTCGGATTGATTTAAAAACTCGCAAAATGTGATAGGCTCGAATCTCATCGGGTTTGTTAATCTCCACATTCATTCGTTAAGTCGTCAATTTTCGCTCAATTTCCATCTTTGGTTAATTTCGGCTTTGTGTATGTTGGATGTTTACAATTTGAGACTCCAATTCGACTTTTAATGATATTTTTGAAAATTTTGAATTCCAATTTTTATTTATTTTGAACAAAAAATATTTTTGGATTTTTTTTAAAATTTTATAATTTTTTTTGGAAATTTCTCGGCATTTTTGAAAATTTGTGAAGTTTTAAAAATACGCACTTGTGACCCCCCCTAACTTAGACTTTTGCATTGTCCGCAAGCAAAAAGGACGAAAATCTAACTCAAGGCGAATGAAAAGTGCGGAAAAATAAAACAAACAAATATTAAAATGCAACAATACACTATATGACACTCATGCATGACTTAAAAATACAACAATAATCACCTCATACACGTCGGGGGTGCGACGACCTCTCATCTCTCCACAAACTTACCCGACCCCACTCACGGGGTTGATGTTCTCCTTGTCTCTCCCATCCTAGGATTATAAGCTAACAATCGGAACAAGTTGGGACCTCGCCCATAGATCAAGGATAGACCGGGAGACTCATCATGACTAACTGGAAAGGGATCCTCGTGATGCTGGCTCAAAGTGTGAGCTGTGTGCATTGACTCGGAGGGAACACCTAGGTTTCGTTCAATTTTTAAGATGCATGGGTCGGTTCAATTCTTGGATTACACTTCCTCCACTTGAGTTCTGATAATTTTAAAACAAGCACGATCAAAACATACATGTACATTAGCACCAGAATCTAACAACCAATCTTTATTTAAATAAGTATAATTAATAATTGAGGTATTATATCTAAATGATGCTTCATTTGAGTTGTCTTGATCCATTAGTACATTAACTTAGTCCTTTTAACCTTTGTTAGAGAGGACCACTTTGATCTCCATAAGTCTTGGGCTTGTATGCCTCGGTTTTCTTAAAATAGCAGTCTTTCGCTTTATGATTGGTCCTCCCACAAACATAACATGGTTGATTTCTTTTGCCATTGAGATTATAGGGTTTATTGTTGTTTTGATAACTGTTATAGGTTTGTTGGTCATTTTTGTGTTTTTGTTGTACTTAAAAAATTTGCCTTTAGGACGAAATTTATTTGTATGGTGATTATTTTTAATCTTCAACTAGGTTCACCCTATTACCATTTTCAATTTCTTTATTTTGCATTCGATGTTTCTCTTCAATTCTCATAGAGTTTATCACTTGTGTTAAAGTCAAAGTTCCTTATTTGTGTCTAAGTGATCTAGCAAAGTCAACCCAACTCGTAGGTAATTTATCGATACGACAATTTAAAATCTTCCCCTAATTTGGAGCCATTTTGTTCCATTTTTCTCAATAATTCTTAAAATTCATGAATTTGGTCACTTACACATTTATTATTCACCATTTTGAACATATTAAAATCTGTGACCGCAAAATGTTCAACATTGGCATCCATTATACCATATTCGTCTTCTAAAGATTTTCACAATTCTTTTGCACTATATGTAAAATAATAAACATCGTATAAATGATCACTAAGTGCACTTAAAATTCGGTTGTGGCAATGATATTCAATTTGTTCTTTAGTCATCACTTTAGCTGTGGAAGTTGACACATCGTTAGCATTTGACTTTTATAAAATATTTTTTTATTCTTCTAGTGCCAACACAATACCCAAAATAATTAACCAATATTTTATTTGTTTTTGCCACCTATGAAAATTATCACCGCTAAAATTTTCCAATTTAACAGAATTAGCTTCAACTTTAGTATCCATTACATATATGTTAACCAAAATTATCACCGTTGAATTCTTTAGATTTGTTTATGTTGTAACCTTTAGGCAAAGAAAACAACAAACTCTAGGCAATTTGATTTTTTTTTCATAAACAGAATATATTTATTTTAATATAATGTACCAACAACAATTATTATAGCTTCTAAAGAAAACAGTTACTTCACTTATGAAAATTTCAAAGAAAAGAACAAATCTAGTATAATAAGGAATACTACTTCTACAATGAAGTTTTGGACAAAAGATTTTACCTCCTGTTTTTATATATTATTTTAATAAATAAACTTAATGAAATCTTTACGTAGATTTTATATATATATATATATATATATATTAAAATGTCCCTTTTTAATAAATAAAAATTACAAAACTATAAAGTTATTTTTAAATAAGTTTTTATATCTTAAATAAATAAAAAAGGTGCAAGTAAAGTCACTACTGAAAGATATTAAAAGTGATGCGAGATTTTTCTCAAATCCCATTGTAAGTATCTTATCTTTCAAAGTCAAAGAATGTTTTTTAATTGAATCAATGACTTTAGAATGTTACAAATTATTTGTAATATAATTTTTTTTTATTAATATTCAGTGTCAAACCAGATTTTAAAAAAATCCAAATTAATTTTTTATCAAAAAATATTTAAAATATTTTCAGAATTAAAATAACACGATAAAACAAATATAATAAAAGTTAGAAAGGGTTGGCCTGATTTTTTAGAGTCGCGTATTCGCTGATCTAAAGTCGTAGATTCCTCCCTCTGTGCCGGTATTAACGGATATTTACTACTCCACGATAAAACTCAAAATCAAAATCAATGTAGTCTTTGATATGCACGTATACCAATGGACAAAATACCAAGTCTTATATGTCTAAGTTGCCCAGAAAATCAAAAATATAATAATAATGAATATGAAGAATATTTGTATCTTTAGAAGAGAGAAGAGAATAGTATGTTTTTTTTTCTCTCATCAAAATGAAGTACATGTACACAAAATAGAAAGAAAAAAATACTGTCAAAACCAGCGAACATAAATAAAACTACCAAGTTTAAAAGTTAAAAAAGTAACTAACATTTACCACCAGCCAAAGGTTTTATCTCTGTCAAAGTGTACAGTTTCTGGGATTAGGTTTTATCTCTGTTGATAACAAAAATTACCCACTTACAAGGACCAACCAAAAATAAATATGTGTCGTCCACTGTGGCAATAATCCTAGTCAGCAAGGAATAACCACGGACCAAGGCCTGGAATGCCGACCATCATAATAGAATGACAACCAACCCCAGAAAGCTCGACCAATAGTTGGGAGGCTGACCAACACTGTCAGCAAAACACCAACAGCTAGAAACATTATGGATCTTATATACTGATGTAAATGCCTAATTTATAAAGGCATTCCATCCTTTAGCATTTCATCTCTCTGTCTCCCTACTGGGCTATAAAAATGTTGTAATCCCTTCGTTAAGGGCAAGTGATTGAAAGAGAAACACAAGGCAATAAGAAGCACAGTGGACATAGGCTTTTCTTCGTACGTCGAACCACTATAAAAATCTCTTTATCTATTTCTTTTACTTAGAAACATTATCAGTGATTAATTAATTAGACCTTATCTAGATTTTTACATCAACGGATTGGCGTCATCTGTGGAAAACGTATTGCTAAACTTTTTTCACTCATTCATTTACCCAACATGACTGATGTTCTTGAATCAAGCACCAGGAATGATGGCATTCCTCATGTTCCATCTACTACACCAACAAACAATGATCTGACTGGAAGCCTAGCTAGCCTTGCAAGAGGACAAGAGGCAATGCAAGATACCATTAGGCACTTAGCCCAAACGCTGCAGGCTGGATAACCTGCATTGTTCGTTCGTGGAAATATGCTTCCACCACCTCCAAGCAATAGCAGGCATAGCCAATATCGGACTACCAGAGATACGTCCTACCATCCGGGGGCAAGTTCTTCACTTAGAACTTTAGAACCATATAGTGAACAATCTTTAACTCCTGAAAGATTGAGTGTTTTAGAAAGATTGAGTAGAGCATCTCCCTTTGATGATCTAGACCTAGAGGTAATAGAAATATTCCTAGGGCATTGTCGAGAAATACTCGACAAATAGCCGACCAACATGAAGGCTCAGCCCAATCCAGATTAGATGCCTGACTCACAATCCGTATCGAGCACACTTCACAGGAGAAGATTTCAGCATAAATAATTGGTCATAACAACCGAGATGCAACACATAGATCTAATGCTAGTAATAATGCATGGAAGGGCTCTAGTCAATAGTTGGAAAATAGGTTGGGAGAAATGGCGAAGGAAAAAAACCCTTTGTAATGAAATTTTGTGAAAGGCTCACCTTTTGTACAAGTCATTGTGGATTTCCCTACTCCTTCCAAATTCAAAGCTCCTGTGGTTACTCCCAAGTATGATGGGAAAATAGATCATATTCTTTATATAAAGCAGTATCAAGCACCAACTGATATTTATATTATCCCTAACAAGATGAGATGCAGGGTGTTCTCAGGAATAACCATAGGTCCTGCTCAAATTTGGTACAATAGTCTTCCTCGGGGATAAATTTCTAGTTTAAACCATCTTGCGGAGCTATTTATTGGCAACTGCTGCTTCAGAGCCAAGCCTAAAAAAGAGTAGCTCATTTTTTAGTGTGAGACAGCGGGTAGGAGAAAGTACAAGGGATTACATTACTCGTTTTAACAATGAAAACTTGGAGGTTATTGACTATGAAGAAAAACCAGCTATTATAGCCCTTATGAATGGACTGCTTCTCGAGAATCTTTACTACACGCTGGCCAAAGATTCTCTCAAGACCATGACTTAATTGATGGCCAAAGAAGCCAAGATAATGAACGCCGAGGAAGCAATGGTAGCAAACAGAGCTCGAATACAAAGCTTGAAGTGAAAACTGATAAGAATGATAAAAAAGAACACAAGGAGTAGAAGGATTCAAGGCAAAAGAAGATTGATGATAGGCTCAGGAGATACAACAATTACACTCCATTAACGATGGGCATTCACCATGTTTTGGAGGAAATTAAGCACAACAAAGAAGTACGTTGGCCTGAAAAGCTAAGAGCACCTGCTGGTAGGAGGGGTATATTCAAATACTGTGAATTTCATAAAGATTATGGACATACTATAGATCATTGTATTACTCTACAAATGAGATAGAAACCCTGATCTGACGAGGAAAACTGGGCAAATTTGTTGATCATCAGGATGACAGAGGAGCTCGACGCAGGTTAAAATATCCATGTAAGACCAGGGAAGAAAAGAAAATGAATCATGAAGATTATCAAGACAATGATCCCGACTTCCCAAAAAAAACAAGAAACCAGAACGCAAGGTATTCACACTTAGTTTTGTACTTTTGATGGTAAGATGATTACATGAGGAGACTATGGAGGTGGAGATCACACTGTTGAGAGAAAAGTTTACCTCAATGAGGCTTTAGATTCTTCTTATATCCAGAGGATCAATCTAGCCAAAGAAGATAGACCAATGAAGGTGAATAAAGAAAATTTGGTAATTAGATTTTCCAAAAATGACTTGTCGATAATTATCTACCCTCATGATGACCCTCTGGTGGTCAAATTCAGATACCAAGACACAATTATTTCCAGAGTGTTGATCGATAATGGAAACTCAACAGATGTCATATTTTATTCCTGTTTTTAAAAGCTGGATTTGAAGCTCATTCAGCTAGATCCATACCACGGTCCTTTGATCGGTTTTTTTGGTGAGAAAGTTTATCTTGTGGGCACAATCAAGATGGAGGTATTGCTCGGCACTTGTCCAGCAAGTCGAACCCAAAAAGTTCATTTCTTTATAATGGATAAGAACGTGCAGTCAGCCTACAATGTCATTATGGGCAGAGTATAGTTGAAGAAGTTTGAAGCAGTTTCCTCAACAGCCCATTAGTGTTTGAAGTTCCCGAATAACTTTGGAGTAGGACTGATGAAGGGTGATCAAAAATTAGTTCGGGAATGCTATTACTTATCTGCCAAGCAAGAGGATATTGAGGAAATAAAGAAGAAGATGACCACTTATCAAGTGGATACTACTGAGCCCAATAGTGATTCTGAGGTGAAAACTTCAGATCCAAGAGAGGAGACAGAATTAGTAAAAGGCCAAATTATAGAAGTAACGAAGAATATCATCTTAAACGATGACAAGCCAGAGTGAACTACACAAGTGGGATCAATACTACACGTTGTACTTAAACATGAGCTAGTGACATTCATGGGACAGAGAAAGAACGTGTTCGCTTGGAGTTATGAGAATATGTGGGATTTATCCTATTTTTCTCTGTCATGAGCTCAACGTCAACAAGGACGCCAAGCCATGAAACAAAGGCGCAGGGTGTTTAGCCTCGAGAAGAACTAGGTTATTTAAAAGGAGGTTGAGAAGCTTCAAAAAGATCCATTCATTGAGGATGTAAAATATCCAGATTGGTTGGCCAATGTCGTTATGGTCAAAAAGAAAAATACCAAATGGAGAATGTGTGTGGATTTCACAGATTTAAATAAAGCCTTCCATAAAGATCACTTTCCTTTGCCCGGGATTGATCAACTTGTTGATGCTACCTCAGGGTATGAACTATTGAGTTTTATGGATGCATATTCCGATTATAATCAGATTAAGATGAAGCTTAAAGATAGGAAAAGCACTTATTTTATCACTCCCCGAGGAACATGTTGTAATAATATTATGCCATTTGATTTGAAAAATGCAGGTGCTACTTATCAAAGGTCGGTGAATAAAGTCTTTGAGGAATAGATAGGTAAAAACATTGAGGTATACGTAAATGACATGTTGAAAAAAATCCAAAAGGCATTTGATCACATCGCCGACCTCAGCCAAACCTTTGATCAATTAGAGAAGCACCAGATGAAGTTGAATTTGGACAAGTATGTATTCGGTATCCAAGAAGGCAAATTCCTCAGATACATAGTAAATCAGAGGGGAATTAAAGCTAACCCTGAAAAAATCAAGGAATTAATTGAAATGCAGTCCCCGACCTGCAAAAAGGAGGTGCAACGGCTCATTGGGTGAGTAGCAGCACTGAACAAATCTGTGTCCTGAGCTACAGACAAATGTTTACCATTATTTAAAGTGCTGAGGAAGGGTTTTGAATGGAATGATGAATGTGAGAAATCTTTTTTTGAGTTGAAAAAGTATTTGGGATCACCCTCATTCCTTTCTCGACCAGTGTTGGGAGAAAAATTATATTTATATTTAGCTGTTTTTGAGTCGGTTGTAAGTTCTGCCTTGATATGAGAAGATATCGAAGTTCAAAATCCTGTCTAGTACACTAGCAAAGCCTTCCGAGGAGCAAAAATTAGATATCCATGCTTAGAGAAATTATCTTTGGCGTTGATTGAGGCATCCAGATGGATGAAACCTTACTTCCAAGCACATACCATTGTGGTATACACTGGTATGCCTCTTTGACAAACTCTTCATAAATCGAAGATGTCTGGTAGATTAATGTATTGGGCAGTAGAATTGAGGGAGTATGATATTATATATGAGCCAAGATCTTCATTGAAGGGCTAAGCCGTGGCAAATTTCATTACTGAATTCACTTATTCGGAGGTTCTCGAGTAACGGAACATTCAAGCAGAGCAAACATAAATAGGGGAAAGCCCAACCAAATTTATCACCGACCAACAGCCTAAACAGGTCCCATTGGAGACAAGCTTAGAAAAAGTTACTATTGACCTACCAGAGACGTCAATAAGGATGCAGGAGGTGACCAGAAGATATAAGAAGGCAAAAGGCAAAGTATTTCATCATAGGGTATTAACAGACCAAGTATTTAATAATAACATCCCTGTATGGAAGTTGAATGTAGATGGATCCTCGTGTGCAGCAAAAAGTGAAGTAGGTATAATACTCAACACCCCTGTTGGGATAGACATAGAATATGCATTGCGATTTCGATTTCAGGCCTCAAATAACAAAGTAGAGTATGAAGATCTCATTGTGGGATTAAGTTTGGCTCAATCACTAAACGCCAAGAAAGTTGTGGCACACAATTATTCTCAGTTAGTGGTGAATCAAATTTTGGGTTTGTATGGAGCCAAAGGAGAACTAATGACAAGATACTTATCCAAGGCATTGGAGGTTATAGAAAAAGTACCTGTTGTTCGAATGAGCAGAATTCCAAGACTGCATAATGCCCGAGCTGACGCACTTTCTCGGCTAACATTAGCAGCCAGAATTGAGCTCAGGAGAACCAGCCCCATTGAAACTTTGGCCAATCGAAGAATTGATGAAGATTTGATGATCAATTTAATTATATTAGATATGGTACCTTCCTGGATGGATCCCTTCAGAGATTATATTGAAGAATGAATACTGCCAGCAGACTCAATTGATGCCGAAAAGCTCAAGTACAAAGCAACAAGGTATGTTTTAGACAAAGGAATTCTATACAGGAGAGGATTAACAGCTACTCTGCAGTGTTGTGTTCACCCAACAGAGGTTACAGATCTAATAGAATAAATTCATGAAGGATCTTGTGGAGCTCATGTAGCAGGAAGATCATTACTACAACGAATTAATACTCAAGGGTATTATTGGCCGACCATGAGGGGAAGATTTCATAACCTTTGTGAAGAAGTGTGACAAGTGCCAAAAGTTCTTCAATATTCACAAAACTCCACATGCACCTTTGACCCCCATTACCTCACCTTGGTCATTTGCTATTTGGGGGATAGACTTAGTCGGACCATTGCTAACCACCCGAGGAAGATTTAAGTACTTTGTCATAGCTGTTGATTATTTCACAAAATGGGTTGAAGCATAACCATTAATGGATAAGCCCTATGACAAGGTGTATCAATTCATCTGGAAAAACATCATTTGTAAATATGTTTTTGCCATATGCCTTTATTACTGACCATGGTACCCAGTTCGATAATGAGGAATTTAGAGCATATTGTGCCCAATCCAAGATTCAAAAGTTGCATTCTGCTCCAAGATATCCTCAAAATAATGGAAAAACTGAGGTAACAAACATAACTTTACTCAATGGGTTGAAGAAAAGACTTAATGACATGAAAGGGAATTGGATCAATGAGTTTCACTCTGTTCTGTGGGCATACCGAACAACTGCAAGAGATGCTATTGGAGCAACACTATACATGCTGGCATTTGGAACGAAAGCAGTCATACCAGTTGAAATAGGTTTGCCAACTCATAGAGTATTGAACTTTGATTTTCCTCTAAGTGATTTGATGTGAATGCTAGACCTGGATATGTTAGAAGAAGTGCGTGAAGATACTGCTTTGAGGAACGCTGCTTATCAACAACAAACAGAATGATTTTATAACAAAAGGGTGAATCCGACCAACTTAAAAGAGGGGGATTATGTACTTAAGAAGGTGATTTAGAATACCAACAAGATTGAAGCCAATTGGCATGGGCCTTATCGTGTCTCAGCAGTTGTTTGACCAGGAACTTATCAAATTGAGACTTTAGAGGGGGAAGAATTTAAAAATCCCTGGAATGTCGAGCATCTTAGGAAGTACTACCAGTAATGTAGCAAGAAATATTTTTTATAATCAATTTGCTTCAGTATAAATAAAAAGTGGTTTTGTTTTCCATTTTGTTTTGATTTTTTTTTTGGGGGGGGGGGGGGGAGGAATATTGGTGATATACATCCCCAAATACTTGGTCGACGGAGATTCAGTAATTGGTCGGACGTGGTCAGAAAATGCGATACTAGATCGGCAACACACCACTCCCAGTCAAAACAGTATTTTAAGTCCTCAGTACTTAGTTAAGAAGGTCAAGAAGAAAAATTAGGGATAAAACTATGTATAAGAATCATCAAGTTTTATCCAAACTGAGCAAAATTGAGGAAGAATATTGTGAAGATTCCTAAATAGGAATGTAGAAACATATTCCATATATGCTTGGTCACCACTAGAAACTAATGCTAAACCTAAAAATTTAGGTTCATTAGTAGAACCTATGGCAATACCGTGGGTAACTAATGCTAAACTTGGATTTAAATCTAGGTGCACTAGTAGAACCTATGGCCACATCAATGGTAATGGGTATTAAACTTAGAAATCTAAGTATATCAGTAGAACCTATGATAATCTCATTAGTAATTGTACTAAATTTAGGCAAATGTATAAGTGTGTCAGTAGAACTAATGAAACAACAAAGACATTCAAGCATCCATAAATTAACAAGATGAGTTAATAAAATTCCTTTCGTTTATAAGTATGATGATTACATGCAAATATTGTGTACAAATGAAATACAGGAACAAACTATTCTACTGGACGTTTTCCTTCCGCTTTAGAGGAGTTTGGTGTTGGTTCCATGCCTGTAAGAGGATCATCCAATGTGTATGGGGAGTTAATGAAATTAAAATCTTAAAGCATTCTCCTATTATTGCTGCTCGGAGCCTCTAACAGATGAGGAAGCCAAACTATATCTAACTCGTCATGTAGAGAATAACCCCCTAAATATTTGGAAATCAGGCATTGAGGTATGGTTTTTACAGGGAACAAGCTAACATCAAGCTTGAACGGACATTTATCACAGTCTAAGAACCCACGATCAACCCAATACCATTGTCTGTTGTCCTGGTCAACCTTCATAACTCTTTGGCACTTGGTCCAACCCCACTCATAGCCTTCACATATCATCAAATTGCCCAAGGGATTCATTGTACCTCTCCATCCAAACTTCTCTGGTTTGCTTGTGAAATTAGAAAGTTAGCCTTTCAACTTGATCTTGCAATTTCTTCATCACTTTATCCTTGATTTGTAGTTGAAAAGACTAGGTGGCAAGTTGCTCACCCTGGGTTTGGATCTTTTGGCACATCTCAGCAATGGCTAAATTCTTGGCCTTTATTTGTGCAGCCTTATTTGCAAGCGTCTATTGAGTCCTGCTTTCATCAGTCATAGCTCAGCCAGGTCTTTCCCTTGATCGGGAGGAGGTAAAAGGTTTGGATTTTTTCAAAGCCTCTAGTTCTTCCCTCAGATTAGCATTCTCATTTTCCAAAAATAAAACTCCATCATCATCAGTAGAAATAGTTGAAGAAGCCTTTAAAGAGTTCAGTTCATCTCTCAAATTATTATTTTTTTCCTCCAACGGCTTGGCAATATCCCTAGCCTCATCCACTTCACGATTTAGCAAAAACTCTTTCTTTCTAAAAGCACAGCCATGTTTCTCTAATTTATCCTCAAAGTCCCAAGATTCACTTAGAGCTTTATATTTCTTTTCAAAATTAGCATGCAGGAGAGTCATGGCTTCTTTGGGATGTTCTTGAAGCTCTTCAATCATTTTGAAGTAGGTTACATTATTAGCCACTGCCCGATCAAGAAAACACTTCAAGTATAGGTAAGCTTCCTTGGCTTTATCTGAAATATCAGCCCTGAGCAAATTTAACAGAACTTACTCAGACAAAGTCATATGACCAGCCTTGAATAGATCATTGCATCTCTTGAGTAGCTCGGAGTCAGTAGAGGAAAGTTAATCCATTTTTTCCATTAACTATAAAAGTCAAGAAATATCAAATCAACGAAAAAATAAAGAGCATAAATCAACAATCAAAAGATAGCAAACACAGAGGAAAGAAATACTCATTTTTATTGATATGAAGTCAAGTTACAGATACATTGAAATAAAGATAAAAAGGAAAAAGGCGGATTCCCGAGCAAGTCTACACCTTCTCCCTATCAGTAGTAGTTTTAACTTGATCACGGACAGGAATTGATGGAGTGATTTTCTCGAAAGTAGTAACGAGAGAAGACTCAGCAACTGTCTGCGATTGGTCGATTGTGTAACACCTCTCCCGCGCCAGGGGAGAGCGGGGCAGCGCGCTACTGCGATAAAACTAATCAAAACCACAAATAACAAGGTATAGAGCATCTAAATAAATCTCACAATATAAAATAATCCACTAGTCTCAAATTTCTCCAAATTAAATACAACCAATAATCTCTCGAAAAAATACAACTATCGAACTCGAAATAAAAATGCTCTATACAACAAAATTAAATACAATCTCCTCAATTGTGTTCTCGAATATTCTTTCCAAAAATAATCCACGCCAAAATCAATCTCCAAATCAAATCCAAACCGCCCAAATTCGCGCCAACCTGCCACTATAAGAAAATATGGGAAAGTACACAATACGACAAGAAAGATGCTCAACAAAATATTAGGGGTGAATAAAGTGTAACAATACGAGTACGAATATTCAAATCAAATGCGAATCTCAATAGTATTTTTATCAATGTAATTTCGCAACAACACATTAATCCGAGTCACCAGGCCTTATCATATCGCGCCATACTTTATCAAGTAGCCGGAACAGGAATATTGGCGGGTGCCCAACCTCAGTGTCATATTAAAATCTCATGACAATATGCCCAACAGAATAATACCACATGAATCAAAATCCGATTCCAACAATAATTTTCCAGATTCCAATGAATTTAACAATTCAAATATGTGTCAATAATCACAAGAAAATAAAGGGAATAACACTCGCAAGATTAAGGAGCATATTGTGTAAAACCCCATACCTTAAACCACCAAAAAGGAACCAACATAAATCTGCCTAGAAACTCAGATTACACCATTAAAATCATCTCCCAAAAATCATCAAAACTCTTCTAAGATCCAACACCAAAACAGCCCCAAGAACACCTCCAAAAACTAACGTTGAATACATAATATAAAGGGGCAAAGTGTATAAAAAAAGGAGGAAAAGCAAATATGTTTTCTGCATATTTTTGTACCAAAAGATACTTCAAAAATGATCACCCACGACCCCTTTAAATAAGGCAAAAAGATAAGAGTTCAAACCAAAACAAACTTTCAAAAAACTTGCAGCGCACGATTTCTACTGGGGTCGATCTATCGACCCCTGGCGTCGATCGATCGATCGCCCAGAAAATCTGACAGTTCCGCTAAAAATTATAAGGGACATATATTTAAAAATTCATATAAAATCCGTTTTAACTCCGATTTCGAAACCGTTTAAAATTCTCGTCTTTAAAAATAATTCTCAACATATTTGAGAAATAAAAATAATTTTATCAAAAACTTTATTTTTCCTCTATATTTTGAAAATATCCCAAATATTACGCAAGTTGTTACACTTCCCCGCTAACAATGGAATTTCGCCCTCAAAATTCGTCGAAAGCCTAACTCTAAAAAATCAGGCCACTACAACTATCTCCAAAAAAAATCTCGTATCCCAAAAATAAATTCCTCACATCTAATCTCGAAACCTATCACGAAACGATCATCTAAAATTTCTATCTCCAAATACGCGCCACAAAAACGCAACAGACCTAAAGCCCAAGACCCAAGGGTGGTCGTATACCTAAGCTCTGATACCATTCTATAACACCCGTCCATGCTCGGGGAGAGCGGGGTGGCATGCTACTGTGATAAAACTAATCAAATCCACAAATAACAAGGTATAAAGCATCTAAATAAACCCCGTAATATAAAAGAATCCACTAGTCTCAAATTTATCCAAATTAAATACAACCAATAATCTCTCGAAATATTACAACTATCTAAATCGAAATAAAAAAGCTATATACAACAAAAATAAATACAATCTCCTCAATTGTGTTCTCGAATATTCTTCCCAAAAGTAATCCACGCTAAAATCAATCTCCAAATCAAATCCAAACCCCCAAATTCGCGCTAACCTGTCATTAAAAGAAAATATGGAAAAGTACACAATACGATAAGAAAGATGCTCAACAAAATATTAGCGGTGAATAAAGCGTAACAATACGAGTACGAATATTTAAATCAAATGCGAATCTCAATAGTATTTTAATCAATATAATTTTCCAACAACACATTAATCCGAGTCACCAGGCCTGACCATACCGCACCATACATTATCAAGTAGCCGAAACAGGAATATTGGCGGGTGCCCAACCTCAGTGCCATATTAAAATCTCATGACAACATGCACAACACAATACTACCACATGAATCAAAATTCGATTCCAACAATAATTTTCCAGATTCCAATGAATTTAACAATTCAAATATGAGTCAATCTGCATTTTTTTATGCCAAAAGATGCTTCAAAAATGGTCACCCACGACCCCTTTAAATAAGGCAAAAAGATAAGAGTTCAAACCAAAATAAACTCTTAAAAAACTTACAGCACACGATTTCTGCTGGGGTCGATCGATCACCCAGAAAATCTGACAATTTTGCTAAAAATTATAAGGGACAAATATTTAAAAATTCATATAAAATTCATTTTAACTCTGATTTCGAAACCGTTTGAAATTCTCGCCTTTAAAAATAATTCTCAACATATTTGAGCAATAAAAATAATTTTATCAAAAACTTTATTTCTCCTCTATATTTTGAAAATACCACAAAAATTGCGCGGGTTGTTACAGGTTATAGGCTCCAGAACAAGGGTGGAATCCTCTGACCCCACATCATCTTCAACTTCCTCGTCCAAGTTTGGTGGGGAACTAGGGTCATGTTTAAGGAAGAGTTCAGACTCTTGAGGAGTACCAACCTCTATGAGTGGAGCCGACCAACCATCCTTGTAGCATTTCTTCTTCACTTATTCAATCTGGACAAAAGCAGATACGGTGGATTTCTTCCATCCCGACTTGGCGGCCAAGTAAGGTAGCCTCTACCTATAGGCGGTGGGGAAGGGTATCTATAGGCAATCCAAAATGGATTTTCTAGAAAACAACTGTAAAATACAAATCGTAAGTTTGGTTTATTCACGGATGGGACCGCTGGAAAGATAATTTATATCTCTAGAGGAATGCGTTGGGGTACTCTCGAGTCCAAGATCTAACCAAAGTCCAAAGGAGCTCAAAATCGCGTGGTGAACTCTAGTTTATGGTTTCAGGGTAAAAGGGTAAGTAAATGTGAACCATACATTCGATTCATGCACGGTATGGACCGTTGAAAAGGAGATTAAGATACTTATGAAAGTATGTTAAGATAAAATAGGATAAGAGAGTTTAGCAAATTCAAACGGATCTTAAAAAGCATTCGATGACCTTTCGAGTAAAAGGGGTACTAAATGCAAACCTTGAGTTCGATTCGTGCACGGTATAGACTGTTAGAAAGAGGATTCGTAGCCCTACGAAAATGAATTGGTATAATCTTAAATTTAAAAGTTTACCAAAGTCAAATAAAGCTCGATAAACATCTGGTGACCTCTTTCGTGGGTTTTAAGGAAAGACACCAGGGGTCCGAGGGTTAAAGGGATAGTTCTTAGACCTATGGAGGTGTACGGGAGGTACTAGAATGGGGTGTCTATAGAACCCCTCGATACGTGAGCTTAGGATAAGTGAAGGTCATCAAAAGATAGACACCCTGATGAAGCTTTGAGAGGGAGAGTTGGGTTTCTATTAGTGGTAACTCTAGCATGGATGAGTAAATTTTGGTCATGATGGGGAGAAAGGTCTAATTCTCATGACCTAGGGAGTGAAAATGATCAATTTAGAGGGACGAGGCCAATTTTGAGGTCCTAGGTCAATTCTACAGACCTAAAGACTATATGCGACCAATTCAGAGGGTTAAAGCCAATTCTAATGGCCTAGGTTAATTCTGCAGACCTAAAGAGTGTATACGACCAATTTAGAGGGTTGAGGCCAATTTTGAGGGACAAGGTCAATTACGAGGATCTAAAGAGTGCATGCGACGGATTCATAGGATCACGGATAATTCTTAAGGCTATAGTAAATTATGTGGACCTAAATAGTGTAAGTGACAGACTCAAAGGATCACAATAAATTTTGAGGGCCAAGGTTAATTCTGAGGGCCTAAAAGGAGAAGAGGTCAATTCAACAGGCCTAAAGAGTGAAATGGTCAATTTTTATCAACTTAAAGGGTGAGAAAGTCAATTCTGCGAACCGAAGAGGTCAATTTCGTGGACCTAAAAGGGTAAAAAGGTCAATTTTATGGACCTAAGGGGTGATAAGGTCAATTATGCGAACCTAAAATGGGAAAAAGGTCAATTCTTTAGACCTAGAGGGTGAGGAATAGTTTTGGAAAAGAGATGCGATGATGTGGAAGTTTTGGATTTTTTTGAGAGACATTGCGATGTTTTGATGATTTTTAAATGCTTGGATATTTTTTATGCTTTTTTGTTTATGAGAAATTTGCATTTTTTGCAAAATTTGAATTTTTGTGACTTTTGAAATTCTTTTTGGAATTTTCTAATTTTTTAAAGATTTATTGTAACTTTTTTGAGGAAATATTTGAAAATATGAAATTAGGTGATTTTTTGTGGAAAAAAAATGTTCTTTTTATGAAATTTAAGATTTTATGATTTTTTTCAATTTTTTTTATTTTTTGGGAGATTTTTCTGTAATTTTTTACAAATGTTTGGAGTTTTTCGGTGTTTTATGTAACAAAATTGTATGGAGCTTTCGATTGGCACTAGTTGAGGGGTGCCTATAGGCAGGGCACAAAATTTCTAGGGTTTTGGGTTTTGTGACACTGCCAAGGGTGCCGATCGGCATACTCCGAGGCTTCTTATAAATAGGGGTTGAGACAGCTCATTTCCTTACAACTCTTAAACAAAATGTTCCTCTCTCTCTCTCTCTCTCTCTAAAAATCCTTCTTAAGTGATTTCTTAGGAATTTTTCTAACAAATTTCTGACAACAACATCGTTGAAGTGACGACTAAATCCGTATTGAGTGGTGACGTGCTGGAGCGATGGCGGTGGGGTTTGAAAATGCGTATTATGAGGCTAGGTTAGTGGTTGACGAAAGGATTATTCTACGAGAACCCGAGCTCCACCGCTCTGCGGGGTACAGAACCCGAATGGCTATATGAGTATTTATTTATTCATTTTGGAATATTATTATTTTTTGTTTTGTTTTTTCGCTGGAGATTAATGCCTTTTTTATTTAAATTTTTAAGACTGACATTGCTCAGATGATTATTCATTCTCGGGTCACAACGGGGATGAAAAAAATCATGGGAGAAGATTCCTAAGGAGGTGCGGCTTATGGTGGATGTCATCGAGTTCGGTCTTGTGTGTTAGGCGAGCAGTGGTGGGATAACACCCACACATTCAATTTAGGTGTGGGTAAGATGACGGTCACCCCGATTGAGGTGCACCAGCTGACGGGGATGGATTACAAGGGGCGTTAGATAGTGATGGATAGATCGCTCCGTTTGATCGAGGTGACGATTCGAACAACGTTCGGGGACTTCGAAAAAATCGGTCTAGGGAGTCAGTGAAAGAGGTCGGCCACTTTGTCCCTCTACTCCAGGTTTTGCCTCTGATGCTTTTCATAGCATCTAACATTATTCTCCAACACCAAATACCTCTTCTTCAGTATGGTGTCCACCATTCATTGCTGCTAACCAATAAATCAAAGGAGTAATAATTACTAGGGGTGCACACAGTTTGGATTGGTTTGGTTTCATTACTAAACCTGAACTAGAACCGAGGTGGTTCGGTTCTAGGATTTTGGAATCGGAACTGGAATCGATTTTTTTTGGAACTGAACCAATGGTTCTTGGGTTGGTTCGGATCGATTCTCGATTCTATTCACTTTTATCATATTTTAATATTGAACCATTCCTTTTCAACATTAGTCAAATATAGTTTTCAAATGGATTCCTATCATTTTATTCAAATATAGTTTTCAAATGGATTCTTATTCTTTTATCATATTTTAATAGTTAGCCATTTATTTTTAACATTAAAAATGATATAGTCTCACACCACACTTAAAAAAATAGCATAAAATTCACATTACACTTGAAAAAATAGCATCAAAACAACATAGGTAGATAGTTCCCATTACATTGCAAGTCCTTTAAAAACATAGGTGGTTCACATTACATTGCAAGTCTTAAAAAAATAGCATTAAAAATAGCATTACAAGTCCTAAAGAAAACAGTATTACAAGTCCTTAAAAACAGCACTAAGCCCTTAAAAAATAACACTAAAAAATAACACCAATCAACTGAAAACAGCACTGAAAAACAACATCAAAACGGCTTCCAAATAGCACCATTTAACTACAAATAAAATTAACATAAAATAAGCACACCTAAAAACAAATGTTTAATGGAAAAAATGAGTAAAATCTGCACCATTTACCTTAATATGGAGGATTTGAGAACACATTAGAAAGTTCGGGATCTTCCGTAATGACTAAAATAAAGCACAAATATATAATGAGAACATTTAATAAGAAAACAAATATTTAAGTAGAATGTTTAATAACAAATAATGTTAACTTACCAAATTCGAGATCACTCATCTCATCCAATATCATCTCAACATTTATAGGAATTGGTGATGAACGTAACAAATCTTGGGCACATATTAAGCACTCTGCAATTCTAGGAGTTAATGAACTTCGAAATTGATCAAGTACACGTTCACCCGTGCTAAAATCCGATTCCGAAGCAACGGTGGAAATCGGAATATCCAAACATCTCTTAACACTAAAGAGAGAACCGGATACCTAGAGAAATTGAGTTTCCACCAACTTAAAATATCAAAGTTAGACATATCCTTTTCAACTTCTTCTAAATATCTATCAACCACATATTTTGCATCAACATTTTCTTCTTTTTCTAATTGTTGAAAAAATTCCGATTGAAGAGATTTCATTTCATCGTCTTCCACAACCTCACCAAATTGATAAACCTCCATTTCATTTGAACTTTGAGTTTGAGTTACTTTTATTGGGTGGGAATTCATACTTTGATAATGAATGAACATTCTAGTCAAAAGGTCTCTAATTCGCATATCCAAATCATTAACCTTTTCAAAGTGATACATTTTTTAGTAACAAAATTTTACATATTTCAACTTGTAACGAGGATCTAACACCACCGCAATCCATAACATCATATTAATTTTATCAATGTTCCCCCAATACTTATCAAATTTTTCCTTCATCTTAATTTCCATTATACTCAATCTCAAATCACTATTCTTGCACTATTGGGACAAAAGTGCTTCAATTGCACAAATATCATGAAAATAATGATTGGCGGTAACATACAAGGACACCAAAAAACATTTAGTAATATTATAAAAAAAATTCAAAAACTTTTCCAAAACCCTTGCATTTTCCCAATCTTTATCAAGAGGAACACATTCCTAAAGATCGAAAGCAAAATTGGTTTCATGATCATCCACCATAATTTCAAATGCCCTTTGAAACTTAATTGATGTTTCCAACATGAGGTAAGTAGAGTTTCACCGTGTAGGAATAGCAAGGCAAAGTGTGGTATTTGAGGGAAACTTTTCTTGAATACAACTAGTTTGAAATTGTGTTGCCCTTTGGGGTGAACTCCTAATGTACCTCACGGCTCCTCGAATTCTAGCGATGGATGATTCCACCTCTTTCATCCCATCTCTCACAATCAAGTTTAAAATGTGGGAACAACACCACATATAAAAAAAACCTCCATCTAAAACAAAATCATTTTTTTTAAAGTTTCTTTTTCAAGTGACCAATTACGGTATCATTTGAAGAAGCATTATCAACGGTCATAGTAAAAACTTTTTCTATGCCCCATTGAAGTAAGCACGACTCAATGGCTTGTCCTATTGCAATACCCTTATGACTATGAATGATGGTAAAATTCAAAATTTGTTTATGCAATTTCCAATTGAAATCGATAAAATGGGCCATAAGTACCATATAGCTCATATTTTTCAAAGAAGTCCATGTGTCAGTGGTGAGACAAATTCGATTTGTTGCAATGCTCAAAACTTTTTTTCATATCCTTTTTTAAACCAACATACAAATCCAAACAATCCCTAGTTGTTGTAGTGCGTGACACATTTTGAAACTTAGGTTGACAAACGGCCATAAAAATTCGAAAACCTTCATGCTCAATAAACATAAACGGTAGCTCATCTATGATGATCATTTTAGCAAGTGTGTCACGACATAATTGTTGGTCAAATTTCCAACAAATTAGTTTGCTGTCTTCTTCTTGCCCTTCATTCTTATTTATTTGAAAAGCCAAAATTTTTTGTTTCTTATCATTTAAGGGATACTCCTTACCTTTTGACAAGTGTTTCCACAAAGTGCTAGTTCCATTTCGACTAGAATATGCATATTCAGTTGAACAATAAGTACACAAAACCTTATTCGGTTTACTTCCATCTTCGTTTTCAACCTTATTAAAATGGTCCCAAACATCAGATTTATAGGGGTTTTTAGAAGCTACCTGAGCTGATGATGGTGCTTGGGATATAACAGGTTGTGTTGCATTTGTTTGGCCAGTTGAAGAAAGTCCATTATGAGATGGATTTGTATTATCACCCATATTTGACACCTGAAAAAAATAATGAAAACAAATTAGTTTAAACAGATTAAAGTATTTAGAGCCGAAAATGTAAAAAAAAAATATAGCAGCCCCAGCCTAGCTAACAGGTCCAAAAATGAAAAACAAAACAAAAGATAGTAGCCTTGCTAACAAACAGGTCCGAAAATGAAAAAACAAAACAAAAGATAACATGTTTTTTTGACATTTTAATCTGATATCGGTATCACCGATGTTTTTTCAAAATAAAAAATGTGAATCTGATATCGGTATAATCGATACTTGTTTCGTCAAAAAAAAATAGATCAGTGTTTAGATAGATCGGTGTTATAACAAACAGGTCCGGAAAAAAAAAGACTTTTTCAAACCTCCATTAACCAAGTTTTAAGGTTCTACCAATTTTAGTGTTTAAAAACAAAAAAATAGATCAGTTTTATAGCACTCCGAAATCAATGTTTAGAAACAAAAGAAACACTGGTCCTAAATCAATCTTTAGAAAGTCCGATCAGTGTTATAGCACTCTGAAAATGAAAAAAAATGAAAATGGAAGCAAAGCTTATACCGATTTCATTTTAGCGATGAGAGAGAGAGAGAGCTCCAGTTCAGGTTAGCGACAAAGGTGACTTTTAATTTTAGGAAAAAGAGAGAGAGTAGGGAGGAGCGACTGATAATCCTTTAGAGTGTTAAGGTTTTCTATTATATGGCTAGGGTTAAAGAACGACCCATAAGAAAGTTAGGGTATTTTTTAGTTTTGCTTATTATATATAATTATATATTTATATTATATATTACATTATATAATCGGTTCGGTCCCGGATTGGCTCGATTTCGGTGTTGGGTTCGGTGTTGGGTCTGGTTTGGATCGGTTTTCGAATTGGATTATTTTTTTTCACTGGAACCGAGAACCGAAGTATCATTTTTTTAGAACCAGAACTGAACCATAGAACAAAAAATTCGATCCCAACCAAACTAATGTTATCGATTTGGTTTGGTTCGATTTATTGGATTTTCGATTTCGCTGTACCACCTGCATAACTCGATGATGAAAATGAAACCACGAGGTATATGTGTTCAAGGATCTCGGGTATTGATAGTCACTATCATACACACTATACCTAATGTGGTTAGTATTGTTGCCAACGTTGACCCACGAGGATGACGTATCTTTCCTCAACATCTCGTAGGATAGAAACCTCGGCCTCAAGCAATCCTGAATCTCAACTGTAGCCTCCTTCCCAGGTCGCTTGGATCGACTGCCTTCCATAATAATCGGTCCTTGGGCAGTATTTGCACTCTTAGGCCCAACCACAATCATGTTCTTAGGTCTCTTACTACGCCTTTAGGCATTAATTTATATTTTCCTTTTAAGAGGTAGTAATAAACTTTGGTACCCCTATCTCAAACTTATCCCTAGTCTGCTCAAGATAACAGAGTAAAAAGACATAATGAAAAGAAAAATAAAAAAAAAAACTAGGCCAAATCATTTTCTATGAAAAAAATATTTTTTTTGCCTCGTATTAATTCTTAAATGATTTTTTATTTTTATATTTAAACTTTAAAGCCATTCTAGTTACATTTTTCTACATAATTGTAAAATTAATTGTGAACAATCATTAGTAATAATCTAGTTGTACTAATGAATTGTTGTTTGATTATATGTATTAACATATTTAATTAGATTGTCAATTGTAATTTATAATTAGAGTATTTAGAAATTAAGACAAATTAGAATTGACTATATTTGTAAAAATCAATCACAAAGGAATTTTTGTGATTTAACATTGTCAATTTTGATATATTGATATTATTTTCACTTTTTCTCTTTATCATTGTTTTATTCTTTCATAGTTAAAATGTGTTTTGTTTTCTACACCATGAAATCTATAACTTTAATAGATTAATTATTGGGAACTTAGGTATATATTCTTACTAGTTTTTAGCCCCGAGCGATGTGCGGACTATTTATAGAAAAAATTATATACATACATATGCGCACACACACACACACATACAAATAAAAATTATAAAACTTTATTTTTGAGTTGATTTTTTTATGGTATTTAAACATTTCACGGAACATTTAAAAAAATAGTTCAAAATGAATTTAAAAAAAATCATTTTGAGTTGATTTATTTTTTACGGGTCCTTTGAAATGTTTAAATACCATAAAAAATCAACAAAAAAATCTCCCGAGAGAGAGAGAGAGAGAGAGAGAGAGAGAGAGAGAGATTTTCATACTAAACCAACAAAATGTATGCAACTTTAAATGGAGATATGGGCTAAAAGTAAAAAAAAGAAATATTAAATCTTATATGTATTTATGAAAAAGAACTTTTCGGTATGTATTTTTGGCGTTGCTTGAAAAGCTTCCCTAATCAAAATCCTCAAATTACCTACAAAATATAACAAACTCAAGTGTAGAGGTAAGTAAGGGTCTCAATCCATATCAAGGGGGTAAGCTAGAGACAAATTCAATTGTAATTCACTTTTATTTTCTTTTTGGGCTTTTGCTTTTTCTATTTTTTTTAGCTCTTTTTTTAAATATTTAAACAATTAGGTTAGGCGAGGTGAGGTGAAATAACACTAAACTAAAATGAAAGATCAAATTACAAACTAAAAAAGTAACCAAAATGAAAAATAAAGTCTAACACTAAAATATGAGATAAATGGGGTAAATAAATGTGAGAAAAATCATGGAGTGGGATTACACCACAAATTTTAGCTATTCTAATTAATTAATTGAATTCTCCCAAATTAATATCAAACTTACAAATCAACTCTCGTTACAAATGTAATTTTAATAGTAACCTTTTAGAAAATTAAGTTTAACACCCCACAACTCTAGAAAATAGATCTACACTCCTTTTAATAAATCACCCGCTAGGATCGATCAATTAAAATTTACACAAATCTTAGAAAATAAATTTAGAGTTGAAATTCAAGTAATAATACCCCACTTAAGAAACCCCTATCTCTAGTTCGAATCTAAAATGGGTATTATAACTAGAATTTTGATTTTCTCTCGAAAATAATTTACCCTCTCTCGAGGCGTAAATTTAAGGGTGAGGGATCAAAATTAATATTCAAAGGGAATTTTCAAGTAATCAAACTAATTAAACTAAAATAACATCAAATAACGGTTTCCCCCACCCCTTGAAAGGGGATTTAGCCTAACATAATACAAAGCATGATAATCAAATAATCAATAGGCATTTAATATAAAAGAGAAAAGAGAAGAACAATCAAACCAATCTCTTGAATTTAATTGACTCCAATCCTCCAATTTGAAGTATACAACCCTCTTAATTGAGCATCCAATTAGTTTGCAATAATACCCACTCAATTAAATCTCATACAAAATTTCTTCTCACAAATCTTTAAAAATAAAACTAAAACTATTTACAAAATGTTTCTCCTAATTTATTTTCTACACTAAACTATCTCTAACTCTCTCTAGAATTCTCTTTCTATTTCATGATATCTCCTCAAATGGGGTCTTCCATCCTTTAAATAGTAGGCACATGGAGCATGAGGGTAAAAATGGTAGGACAAAGGTGCAAGAGCATGGGTCGTGTGCACATGAGGTAAGAGAGGTGTGAGGTCATCTGGGTGAGGGGTGAATGAGGGTATTTTGGACTTTCGGTAAAAAAGAGTAGTTGAGGGTTTTTAAGGGTATATTGGGAAAAGGGGTTTAAATGGGTTTTACACACATTTGTTTTGTTTGTTGGCATTGGCTTTATTTTGGAATTTAGCAGAAGATACATCGTGGGTTTGAACAAAGGGTTGAAATGGGTCTTGGGTAGAAGTAGGAGATTCGGGTTTGGGTGTTAAAATGGGTTAGAGGCAAAGGGGTAGCAGGAGGTCCGACCAGATTGGTGGTTCCGGGTTGATGAGGTGGACAGCAGGTCCAGACAGGTGCCGACGGGTAGGGGTTATCTGTTTGAGGGTGGGAGGAACACGGGTCAGGAAGGTCTCGGGTTGGTCTGGGTCGTCTTAAGGCTGGAGGTCCGGCAGATTCAAGGGTTGGTGATTTGAGTTCCAGGTTCAGAGGTGCGAGGTCCGATGGGGCAGTGGGGTCGCCAGGTTTAAGGGTTAACATCAGCGAGTTTTATGGGTGTAGCAGGTGGACGAGGTAGGGACTTTTGGTTATGGTGGTTTTGGTGAGAGGAGAGAGAGTGTGGGGAGTTTGAGGTTGAAGAAAAAGGGGATGGGATATGGAGTAATGAGGTGTAGGAAGAGTTGGTGTGGGTGAGTTATTAGTTTAGGGTGTATATGAGTGTAGGATGTTTGTGTGTGTGTTAGTTTGTGACCCTTAAATAATAAAGATTAAACTAAAATTAATAAAAATAAAAATAAAAAATGAAATCTAACTAAAAATAAAACAAACTAATGACAATAAAAATAAAGATATTAAAACTAAAAAATAAAATCCTAAGCTTATATAAAAACTAAAATAAAACAAAAGAAATAAAAACTTAAAATCTAAATGAAAACTAAAGTCCTAAAAAATATAAAATCTAATAAACTAAAAATAAACTAATAAAAAATAATCTTAATAAAACTAAAAACTAATAAAAATCAATATAAAATAAAATAAAATTATAAAAATAGAAAGTAATCCTAAATAAATCTAAAAATAAAATGACACAACTAAAAATCTGAAAAATATAAAAGGGCACAAGCTAAACATACACGGGGTTCGGGGTAGGTTTAGGCTCGGTTTAGGGTAGGCTAGGATACGGGGCAACGCTAATTAGATTCATTCAACGTGCATTTGCCTCGATATATAGCTTTTGACACCGCAAACGGACATTTGACCTACAAGATAAACATTTAAGCACATAAGATCCAAATTGCCGAGAATTAGCAACTAAAATACATCTGTTCGGGATATAAAATGTACAATTTTGGGTGCTTATCACACCACCCCCAAACAGAGCGTTGCTAGTCCTGGAGCAATAAGATAGAGAGAAAGAGGAAGATAAGAAACCAAAAGTGTACCACTTTCGCGGGCACTTGCGATTGCACTTAGCATGTGCGATAAGCCTTTAAATCTATAGGTTGCCCTACAGGACAAGTTGTGTCTCGTGAGGGTTTGCAGGGAATATACCCACAAAATTCTTATTTACAAATATTTATTGAAAGGCAGTCAATCTCTTATTAGACGTAGAATAGTCGCACAATCCATCATGAAAGAAATAATATCAGAAATACAAGCTAGAATGTGTAAAAAGTTTAGCTAAGTAAATACTCAAGGCATGTCCTTTCTAAAACTCAACGTGTGTGGTGTGAATCAGTCAAAACAGGTCGAGAATCATAAGAGTAATTCCTAAATTGCCTCTTCGGAATTAACACTTCAACTTCAAATCTCACGGATATATCTCTCTCAAACGAACTCTCGAGATTAGGGTTAGTGTTTCGCTCTTGTGTGTGAGGAGGTGAGTAAATGTAAGCAAGTTCAAAAGTCTCACACACATATAAGAAAGAACGACCAATTTGAAAGAAAATGATCTCATGAAAGAATGTTAATCACTATAGTGAGAATGTCGAGTTATTCACCACGTTGACTTTCATTTGCCCGAACACCTAGGGGAAATATGGATGCTAATGGGTGAGGGGGAAATGATATGGAAAGGATATGATGATACGAGGTAGGGTGGTATGGTATGGATGAATGTATGATGGATGTGTGAGAAGAGTGTATGCACTTTAAGCACAAATGTCTTTATTTCAAAACCAACTACTAACTACAAACTCTCTTTCTTTTCTTTTCTTTTCTCTTTTTTTTTTTTGCTATTTTTTCTATTTTTTCTATTTTCCCTTTTTTTTCCTTGTTTTTCTCTCTTTTCAAACCAACACTGAAGACATTTAACATTTTGAACAACACTCTTTTATTTAAAAATGAAATATGAATTATATATGAATGGAGTGGGAATGTGTATGGATGATGAGGTGAAAAAATGGGAATATGGGTGAAGAGAATGGTAAATGGTAAGTGTATGGATGAAAATTTGGTGATCGGGACAAATATCAAGACACGCGTTTCTTACAACTCGAAAGTGATGTCGTTCTCAGTGATCAAGACAAAATTTTATGAAAGATAATGAGATCATACAATGATTTAAGTACGGACCCAAACAAAGTTGAATCAACTTGTGACTCGGAGATTGCGTAAAACTCTCTAAAAGGTTGAAAGGCACGAATCTCACAAGCTAAAGTCTCTACTAGTGATCCTTAAGGTTATCTTTAGAATTGTAGTACTCTTCAAATTTAAATCGTAGTGGCGTGATAAGTGCGTAAATTTTTATTGAGTCTAGAAATTCATGGTGCAAAATGCCTTGTTATGTATTACATAAGCTATTAGAAAAAATATTCTCTAGCATGATTCCTAGACTTTTGAAAGATGGATGATTGAAAACTCACATCAATGATTGAGATGAAAGAAACTGCACGAAATTTTAAAAATTAGGTTTAAAAATCAAAAAAATTCAAAAGAGGTACGATTTTGATAAAATTCTCCACCCCCAAACAAAAAGGAACATCATCCTCGATGTTAAGTAAAATGATTTTTAAAATTGAGAGCATAAGGTAGGAAAGAGTTTACCAGAATCAACCGCTAATGAAGTGGACAGAGGTAGCCAAGAATAAACCTGAATAAATGAGAAGATAACAAAATTGTACAAGTCGAAAAATATGATAAGCATTGGGTGGTGTGAAAGACCACCCCCAAACAGGATGAGACTAGTACAAGAAACACGGGCTGCCTCCCAATAGCGCTTAGTTTAATGTCTTCAGCCAGACCGATTCGGTCTCACCCTAAAGATAAGAACTAGGAAAGCGCTGGGCGACCAAAATATCGGGTGATGATAATCACCCCCAAACAAGATTGAAGCGTCAGTCTTGTTGGATGAAGGCTAAAATGGTCAATGCACCTGTATGGCAAAGTGCATCACACGATGCAAAGCATAGGTGGACCATGGGTGGGTGGGGATTAGGGTAAAGGTGAGGGTGGAAAGGGTGAAGAGGTATCGGCCACGGGCCTTGTTGATCTTAAAGGTTAGGGAAAATAGGGCCCTATACGCATGGTGCTCAAGTTGGTGAGGGAGGCGAAATGGTGTGAAAATAGTGATGGGTTGGGTCTCATTGAAATGACATGACCGTTCTATAAATGGGCGATAATAGTGGTCGCACCGTGACACACTAGGGAGCTGTTGAGAAGAAAAATAAACACCACAAGGAAGCGGTGTGCATAGAGTAACAAGCTCGGTGTCATGGAAGTGAAGAGTCTCGTGGAAGGTGGAGGATGGTTTCAGGTGAGGATATAAAAATTTAGCTGAAAAAATGAAATGTGTAAAATCAAGATCCAAACCAGGTGGTGGGGTGGACAGGACAATGGGTGGGTTGGGTGGGATAAATGGTGGAGGAAGATGATCGAACTCAAGCGTGGGAGACACACACTCATTGGGAGGAGTAAAGGAATACTCACAAGGAAGTGTGGTTTCTAAAGATGGAGTGGTCAACTTCTCCATAAGACTGGCATCGGTGAATGTGGTGGTTGGGTAAGACGATGCACCAAGATTTAAGATAGAGGAATCACTTAGAATATTAGGCTCAAAGGGAGCCATGCATGGTGGGACATCATCCATATCCGGATAGGTAGGAACTATCACGGATTCTATCTCGGAAAAATGGTGAACACTCGTAGCCGGAGCTAACCTAGGATAAATTGGTTCTTCGGGAACACAAGGGTGAAGCTCGATAGGTGTAGACTCGGGCATTGTTTTGGATTCAGCGGGAGTGGGAACCTCAAAGTGGGGTTCAGGATGACATGGTGGGATTGGATCAGGCTCACTATAGAAAGGGAAGTCAACACAATTATCGACTTGGGATCCGGACCATGGGATGGTCTCAACTTCGAGATTCTCGGGGTGGTAGGGTTCGTCACACTCAAAATTCGTGTCACAAGAGGACACATCATCATCACACTCGGTTGCAACGATGGGTGGATCCATGGAAATGTCCGACTCTCTTGCACACTAAATTTCATTTAATCGTAGTTCAAGCCTTTGGAGAGTTTGAGTTTGAATTTGAGTGGCTTGCTCTTGCTCGAGTATGAACTTTTGCAAGAGGCTTTCGAGAGCGGATGTGGATGGTGGTGGTGGAGTGATGGGTGGTGGTGGTGGTTGAGGTGGACACAACTCGCTATGATCATGACTATATGGAGAATACTCAAATAAAGTGGGTGGAGTGGGGCCAAGTTCATCATACACGAAAGGATCGCCTTCGTGATGGATAAATGGTTGATACTCATGGGGTGTGTAGTGAGGGAACTGATCGTGAACGGGTGCACAAGGTTGCCATGACGACTGTTGGAACGTGTGAGGGTCCACAACATCGGTTTGGAATTCGTATTGCGTGGAAGGGTGATCAGGCCTCCACGAATAATTGGGGTACTCACACAACTTGGGGTTAGGTATATCAGGATAATAGGCCGAGGTGGGTTCCGAAACAGTGTCATATGGATACACATGTTCCATGGTGGGTTCGAATGGATATGAAAAGTGCGGATACTCATGGGACATGTGATCGGCATAATAACAGTGGATGCACAACAAAGGATGAGACATGTCGATACTGGACACCGAAGATGAGGGAAAATGAGGTGCATGCATAGAAGGGTCAAGAGTATCTATAGTACTCGTGAGAGAGGTGAGACCACTAAGGATATCATAAAGAGACGGCTCAGGATCACTCTCACACGTGTCGCGTGACAATGGAAAATGACCAAAGTAGTCCCGTAAAGGACGTTCTTCGGCCATGAGGTTGAAAATATATATATATATTTTTTTTTTTTTTGAGTTTTTAAATTTTCTCAAAAGGAAAGAAAATATTTTTGGATTTTCTAAAAATAATGGAAGAAAATATTTTTGGATTTTGTCATAAAAATGAAGGAAAATATTTTTGGATTTTTTTTTTATAAAAATGAATGAAAATATTTTTTGATTCTGTTTTTTATTTTTTTTTATAAAAAGGAAAGAAAATATTTTTGGATTTTTTTGGAACAAAAGGTGGGGAAAATATGGACTCTTGATTTGGACGAACCAACTAAAATCGACTACCGAAAAATGAATGAAATTGGACACACACAAGTTAAGGAGAATTCCTAACTAGCACATAACCAATTTTTATCTTTGAATTTAGTGAAAGGGGTAGTCAAATTTTAATTAAGTCCGCGGGAATAAAAATTACGGAATTCTTTGTGATCGCCTTTGCAAAATTTTCTCCTATTGGGCTACCTAGTTAATTGATTTTAAATTTAATGATGGCTAGAGTAGCACACAATAGTAAGCGAGTGAGTCGGGGGATGAAATCCCTTCTCGTGAGTAACCGGGTGTAGGTCTTAGTCAATTAATTCAACACACCATTCGAAAATAAATGCAAGAATAAAATCACACAAGAGCACAAAAAATTTACTCGCTAACAGGAGAGGCGCGAGGGTTTGAGAAATATACCTCCCACGATTTTTAGGCCGTGGGGTGCCAAAAAATTTGAGTCGACCGGGGGGAGATTACGCCTATCTCATTCGTCCTTGGGAGTCCTACCGACCCAAGGTAGAGAGGTGTTTAAATCCTCGCCAATGGACTCCCTCTCTCTACCTTGTCTGGTTTTCCTATCACGCTTGTTTTCGATTATTACAAGTTAAAATGAAAAATATGGCGTCTCTATGCACCGCAATACAAGCAATGATAAAATAAACCTAATACAAGCCTTCTAAAATAAGGAAAATGGTACTAAAACGCAACAAAATATAGGAAATAAATTAATTACAAAATTGAATCCGCTCCGAGAGCTTCACGCTCACAAGAATGGCAACGACGCCATTTGATAACTTGAACTTTTCGGTATGGTCGTTTAAAGCCAAGTTAATCAAGTCCTCAAATTACCTACAAAATATAACAAACTCAAGTGTAGAGGTAAGTAAGGGTATCCATCCACATCAAGGGGGTAAGCTAGAGACAAATTTAATTGTAATTCACTTTTATTTTCTTTTTGGGCTTTTGCTTTTTCTATTTTTTTTAGCTCTTTTTTTAAATATTAAAACAATTAGGTTAGGCGAGGTGAGGTGAAATAACACTAAACTAAAATGAAAGATCAAATTACAAACTAAAAAAGTAACTAAAATGGAAAATAAAGTCTAATACTAAAACATGAGATAAATAAGGTAAATAAATGTGAGAACAATCATGGAGTGTGATTACACCACAAATTTTAGCTATTCTAATTGATATATTTAATTAATTAAATTCTCCCAAATTAATATCAAACTTACAAATCAACTCTCGTTACAAATGTAATTTTAATAGTAACCTTTTAGAAAATTAAGCTTAACACCCCACTACTCTAGAAAATAGATCTACACTCCTTTTAATTAATCACCCGCTAGGATCGATCAATTAAAATTTACACAAATCTTAAAAAATAAATTTAGAGTTGAAATTCAAGAAATAATACCGTTCGAATCTAAAATGGGTATTACAACTAATATTTTGATTTTCTCTCGAAAATAATTTATCCTCTCTCGAGGCGTAAATTTAAGGGTGGGGGATCAAAATTAATATTCAAAGGGAATTTTCAAGTAATCAAACTAATTAAACTAAAATAACATCAAATAAGGGTTTCCCCCCGCCTCTTGAAAAGGGATTTAGCCTAACATAATACAAAGCATGATAATCAAATAATCAATAGACATTTAATATATAAGAGAAAAGAGAAGAACAATCAAACTAATCTCTTGAATTTAATTGACTTCAATCCTCCAATTTGAAGTATACAACCCTCTTAATTGATCATCCAAGTAGTTTGCAATAACACCCACTCAATTAAATCTCATACAAAATTTCTCCTCACAAATCTCTAAAAATAAAACTAAAACTATTTACAAAATATTTCTCCTAATTTATTTTCAACGCTAAACTGTCTCTAACTCTCTCTATAATTCTCTTTCTATTTCATGATATCTCCTCAAATGGGGTCTTCCATCCTTTAAATAGTAGGCACATGGAGCATGAGGGTAAAAATGATAGGATAAAAGTGCAAGAGCATGGGGTGTGTGCACATGAGGTAAGAGAGGTGTGAGGTCATGTGGGTGAGGGGTGAATGAGGGTATTTTGGACTTTGGGTAAAAAATAGTAGTTAGGGATTTTTAAGGGTATATTGGGAACAGGGGTTTAAATGGGTTTTACACACATGTATTTTGTTTGTGGGCATTGGATTTATTTTGGGATTTGGGAGGAGATACATCGTGGGTTTGAACAAAGGGTTGAAATGTGTCTTGGGTAGAAGTAGGAGATTTGGGTTTGGGTGTTGAAATGGGTTTGAGGCAAAGGGGTAGCAGGAGGTCCGACCGAATTGGTGGTTCCAGGTTGATGAGGTGGACAGCAGGTCCGGACAGGCGCCGGCGGGTAGGGGTTGTTTGTTTGAGGGTGGGGGGAACACGGGTCAGGGAGGTCTCGGGTTGGCCTGGGTCGTGTTAAGGCTGGAGGTCCGGCGTATTCAAGCGTTGGCGATTTGAGTTCCAGGTTCAGAGGTGCGAGGTCCGATGGGGCAGTGGGGTCGCCAGGTTTAAGGGTTAACGCCGACGGGTTTTATGGGTATAGCAGATGGACGGGGTAGGGACTTTTGGTTATGGTGGTTTTGGTGAGAGGAGAGAGAGTGTGGGAGGTTTAAGGTTGAAGAAAAAGGGGATGGGATATGGTGTAATGAGGTGTAGGATGAGTTGGTGCGGGTGAGTTATTAGTTTAGGGTGTATGTGAGTGTAGAATGTTTGTGTGTGTGTTAGTTTGTGACCCTTAAATAATAAAGACTCAACTAAAATTAATAAAAATAAAAAATAAAATCTAACTTAAAATAAATAAATAAAACTAAAGACAATAAAAATAAATATATTAAAACTAAAAAATAAAATCCTAAGCTTATATAAAAACTAAAATAAAATAAAAGAAATAAAAGCTTAAAATCTAAATGAAAACTAAAGTCCTAAAAAATATAAAATCTAATAAACTAAAAATAAACTCCTAAAAACTAATCCTAATAAAATTAAAAACTAATAAAAATCAATATAAAATAAAATAAAATTATAAAAATAGAAAGTAAACCTAAATAAATCTAAAATAAAACCTAAAAATAAAACGACACAACTAAAAATCTAAAAAATATAAAAGGGCAGAACCTAAACATACACGGGGTTCGGGGTAGGTTTAGGCTCGGTTTAGGGTAGGCTAGGATACGGGGCAAGGGTAATTAGCTACATTCAACGCGCATTTGCATCGATATATAGGTTTTGACACCGCAAACGGACATTTGACCTACAAGATAAACATTTAAGCACATAAGACCCAAATTGCCGAGAATTAGCAACTAAAAGACATCTATTCGGGGTATAAAATGTACAATTTTGGGTGCTTATCATGTATCCTCATAATACATAAACATATGTATATTAAATACACCCATACACCCATATATACATACTTAATAAAAGATTTATTATCATCTAATCCACTTTGCAATTGTATTTTTATGATCTTTTTGTAGATATCAAATTTACTTTTTAGTATTTCAAAGAATTGCTTTACTTTTTTTACTCGTTCTACTTTATCTATCTAGAGTGTATTGGTATATATATTTTGGTGTAATTTTTTCTTCAACTCACTTTACGATGTAATTGTAGCATTCACCATGCTAATAATACAATTGCAACTAATAAATAAATTAGTCATCAGATCACTTATTTTAGTATGCACCAACAGTAATATCAAATACTCACATTTATTCTGCTGCAAAATGTTCCCATATTTACGTGGTGATGAAATGCTTAATACATTGCATCCATCATAGTTATAGTGATAACTTATGAGTAAGAATCAGTACAGGTGTTTCTCATTATCATAAGAAACATTAATCTATTCTTGTAGAATTCTTACAATCACCAAAGTAAGTGGGAAAATGAGGAAAATAACCACTTCAAAGAGTATCTAGTTATTCTATTAAAACTAGGTGTAAACCCGCACGATGCGCCGACACAACCTTTAATCACCTTGGTAACCACCAATCTAATCAACAAATCAAAACCAAATAAATAATAATAATCACGACATGAATTCATAACCCCATCAACCGATCCATATAAAATAAATAGAAAAAAATAAAAGAATTTCAACCTTATGCATTTCGATTTAAGAAAAAAATGGAAAATAGAATTAAACCCACCAATTTGAGAAGAGCTTGATTAGATCCATATCTATATATATAAACAAACTAATGAGCAAATTTTGTATTACCTGTGCAAATGGAGAGGGCATTAACATAGAAAGATAGATGTATATTCAGTGTATCTGATATTTATTCCCTTATGCCAAAATAAGGGCAAAGGGTAAAAGACGAAAGCCAGAGAGAATAAGAAAGAGGAAAAGAAAATAGACACAAAAAAAGATTGAGAAAATAGAAGGAGAGAGTGAAAAGAGAGAGGTCATATGGATGGATTAAACGGGTTTTAAAATTAATTATGGGGTGAAATTTGAGAGATACAATTTGGAAGAAATTAATGGAGAAGGGCGAGGGACTCCTTGAAAAATGGGCTCCCCACATATATGACATGACCTTCTATTTAAAAAATATTAGGAAGAACTTTTAATGTGATGGTATTATTGGTATTTTTATGTGAAGAAAAGAATCTTAAAGATTAAATGGAGATTACTTTTACAAAAAAAATTGTCATAAACCCATAACAAATAATGTTATAAGTTCTAAACTTGTATTCCCTATATGAATATTGAGAAGAACTTTTAATGTAGGTATTGTTATTTTTTTATGTGAACAAAAGAAGCTTCAAGACTAAATGGAGATTACTTTTATAAAATGAAAGCGTCATAAATCCGTAAGAAATAATATTTTACATTCTAAACTTGTATTATCTACGTGACCCCAATTTTCTCAATTATGCTATCCCTTTATTTTTAATTGCACTTATTTTCTACTTAATCTTGCCCCTTTCTCAATTTCAAGTATACATAAAAATATCAATTCAGTATCAAATATATATAACTTATATTTTATAACATAATTAGTATATTTGTAATCATATAAAAAATTAGGGGGGGGGGGGGACTTTATGATTTCCATGATATTCAAGTTGAAAAACATAAAATATTTTCTTAAAAAAATAATATAAGATTACTTTGGAATATTAGAGGCCCTTTAGTTCAAATCATCAAATTGGCCTTTTTAGTTCTTCATCCAATCAATTGGTCTTTTTCTATATCTAGCTACTTCTCATTTTTATGTATCTAGCCTTAAAAAGTCTATTTATATAAAACAGAAAGTAGACAAATGCAAATCCACAATATGCCACTTAACCATCCAAAAAGAAGAACATATTCCTGTTGCCCAAGGTACATGACAGGAAAAAAAATATGACAACATTAAGAATGTAAAAATAAAATTATCACTAAATTCTATATAAAGTAAAAAACATAATATCTAATGTCATCTTTCATATAAACTAAATGTACACCACAAATGGATAGTGATCCCTACCTCTGGAATCTGAATTGAATCAATATCCAGCAAAATAGACATTTCTAGCCGAAAAATTAAACGAAAACCTGAACTTAAACAAAATTCAATGCCTAAACAAAACATACAAAACCCTAAACATTAAAACCTTAACCAAGCTATTGCCAATGCCTAAACAAATCATACAAAACCCTAAACATCAAAATCTCAATCAAGTTATTGCTATCATTCTTATTTGAACCATGGTTGTATGAGCACATGTTGATAGCCTCTCTAGCTAGTCTGAGTGTGTTGATGAAGAGTTGATATGTTGTTGTTCCTGATCGCTGGCCATATATTTATGGGGAAAAATAAACTATACAAATTCACAAATGAAACCCATCAGTATTTTTTTAGAAGTTGGGCAAGCAATGAATGAAAATTGAGATAAATGTTTGAAATTGTTAACAGGGTATGGCAGAAATTGGGTGTCATGAATGCAATTGATATGTAATACTAATAATACCCGTACAAGTCCAGTGGTTTAAATTGAGTTCCTGGTGTGATTTAACATCGGAATCAAAAATCCCAAAGAGCTTGATCCGGGACAAAGGCGTCCTACTATTAAATGTGTTTTTGGCTAACAAGTTTCATAGTGACAAAACAATATCACTATGAAATATGGACTTGGTCGCACAACCTACTCTGATCGAAAAAAATCTTTTTAAAAGACGGTTGATCGACCACCGACAACACAACGCCCCCTTCATTCAACCCAAATCGACATCACATATATGCTACCAGTCACCGGAACTTCGTTCGATGCCTAAGACAATTTGTGGATTGTATTAATCGACCAGAAGATTTTCAATCACCATCGTCTTAAAGATTTATTTATTCATATAAAATAAGGGACATTCACAATTAGATACTATTAGACTTTCTTTTAGACATTCTAATCCCAACATGTTTTCCCCTTACATATAAGTCCTACTCCAAATTTTTTGGAACTTTTTTTCACAATTTTATCCTTTTAAAACCAACCATCCGTAACTTCCTTGAAGAAGTTACATAAGTGGTTGAACTTTTTTTTTAATCTTCAAATGATCATAACTTTTGATTCACAAATCCGTTTTTCACAAAATTACTATTTTTGAAATCTGCTCGACGAGATTTATCAAACAAGATCTATGAAGGCTATAAAATTCCAAAGAAAAAAATTTACACAAACAGTAAACTTTACTGTATGCACTAAAATAAGAAATAGTTTTATATATGTGACATTTTCACAAACAGACAGTAACATTTACTGTGGTAATATTACACAGTATATATATCCGGTGGATCCAAACCCTCTTTTTTTCAAAATTACCTTATATTTAAAGGTTCGCGCTAGCGGTATCCAATCCTTATCACCATTGTTGGAGCTTCAACGACCATCGTCAGAGCTCCGATTTGGGGTGGGTAAGGGTGGCATGGGGTGTCGCTGGCGCGAACCTTTGGAAATAAGATACTTTTGAATAAATGAGTTTTGGATCCACCGGAGTATCATGGGGTGCCGCTGGCGCGGACCTTTGAAAATAAGATTGGACAAATGGGATCGGGATCCTCTGGAGCCCCGATTTGAGGTGAGTAGGGGTGGCATTAGGTGCCGGTGGCACAAAACTTTAAAAATAGGAGCATATATATATATATATACGGTAGATCCAAACCTCTTCTTTTTTTTTTCAAAATTATCATATTTTTAAAGGTTTACGCTAGCGACTTTCAATCCCCACCACTACCCACCCCCATTGTCGGAGCTTCAACGACTTTCATCAGAGCTATGATTTGGGTGGGTAGTAGTAGCATAGGGTGCCACTGGGCGGACCTCTGAAATTAAGAGAATATTAGATAAATGAAGTTGGGATCCACCGGAGCTCCGATTTGGGGTGAGTAGGGGTGGGATTGGGTTAGGTTTATATCTATAACATTTTTACAAACGGTAACATTTACTGTGTTATAACACAATATATATATATATATATATATATATATATATATATATATATATATATATATATATATATATATATATATATATATATATATATATATACAGTGGATCCAAACCTCTTTTTTCTGATATTATCTTATTTTTAACGGCCCGCGCTAACGGTATCTAATTCCGACCACCACCAACCCCAATTGTCAGAGCTCCAACAACCTTCATCAGAGTTCCGATTTGGGGTGACATGGAGTGCCACTGGCGCGGACCTTAGAAAATAAGAGAATATTGGATAAATGGGATTTGGATCCACCGGAGCTCCAGTTTGAGGTGAGTAGGGGTAGCATTGGGTTAGGTTTATATATGTAATATTTTCACAAATAATAAATGTTACTGTTTGTGAAAATGTTACATCGGCATCTCATGCCACCTCAAATCAGAGCTCTGATGAAGGTTGTTGGAGCTCCGACAAAGGGGGTGGGTGGTGTTGGGGATTGGATGCCGCTGGCGCGGACCGTTAAAAACAAGATAATATCAGAAAAAAGAGGTTTGGATATATATATATATATATTGTGTTATATGAACACAGTAAATGTTAATGTTTGTGAAATTATTATAAATATAACTCTAACCCAATGCCACCCCTACTCACCCCAAATCGGAGCGCCGATGGATCCAAACCACATTTATCTAATATTCTCTTAATTTCAGAGGTCCGTGCCAGCGGCGCCCTATGTCACTACTACCCACCCAAATCATAGCTCTGATGAAAGTCGTTGAAGCTCCGACAATGGGGGTGGGTAGTGGTGGGGATTGAATGTCGCTAGTGTAAACCTTTAAAAATATGGTAATTTTGAAAAAAAAAATATATATATATCGTGTAATATTAACTCAGTAAATGTTACTGTTTGTGAAAATGTTGTATATATAAAACTATTTCATAAATATATTAACACAGTAAGTGTTATTGTTTGTGAAAATGTCACAGATATAAAACTATTTCATTTTCTGTTGTATACAATAACGTTTAATATCTATGACATTTTTACAAACATTAGCATTTACTGTGTTATCAAATTATATATATATACATATATATATATATATATATATATATATATATATATATATATCCAATATGCTCATATTTTTAAAGCTCTGCGCCACCGGCACCTAATGCCACCCTTACTCACCCCAAACCGGTGCTCAAGAGGATCCAGATCCCATTTATCCAATCTTATTTTCAACGGTCCGCGCCAGCGGTGCCCCATGACACTCCGGTCGATCCAAAACCCATTTATTCAAAAGTCTCTTATTTTCAAAGGTCCGCGCCAGCGCTACCACATGCCACCCTTACTCATCCCAAATCTGAGCTCTGACGAAGATCGTTGAAGCTCCAAGAATGGTGGTAAGGATTGGATGCCGCTAGTGCGAACCTTTAAATATAAGGTAATTTTGAAAAAAGAGAGTTTGGATCCACCGAATATATATATATATATATATATATATATATATATATATATATATATATATATATATATATATATATATATACCGTGTAATATTATCACAGTAAATGTTACTGTCTGTTTGTGAAAATGTCACATATATAAAACTATTTCATATTCTAGTGCATACAGTAAAGTTTACTGTTTGTGTAAATTTTTTTCTTTGAAATTTTATAGCCTTCATGGATCTTGTTTGATAGATCTCGTCGAGCAGATTTCAAAAATAGTAATTTTGTGAAAAACGAATTTGTGAATCAAAAGTTATGATCATTTAAAGATTAAAAAAAAAGTCCAACCACTTACGTAACTTCCTAAAGGAAGTTACGGATAATTAGTTATAAAAGAGTAAAATTGTGAAAAAATTCCCTAAAAAGTTGGAATAGACCTATAGGATTGTTGAAAAGTCAATAGAACTTATATGAATGTTGACCCGACAAATGGGACTTAAATATAATTATCTCATAAAATAAATAATATAACGAAATCTCATATCATAATTCCCAAATATTTGTAGCAGGATTAATATAATGTTATCAGATTAACATTTAAACCCTGTCCCTTTAATATAAAATCTTGTTATTAATATTGACTAGGTGAAAACCCGCGCGATGCGCGACTGATTTGTAGAAGAAAATCTCATAAGCGCATTATTCTTGTATTAGCAAAATCGATTAAATATAAATCACTTTAGGTCCAATTTATCACATTCTATAAATAAACAATAATGAAATTTGCTAACCAAATAAAAGAGCACAAAATATTAATATGTAAGTTTTGCATGAAAGATCAATGATCAATACAAATAAACATATTTTCAAAAAGGAAGAGTTTTATTTATGTACAGTATTTTTTAACCACATATACATAATTTTTTTTTACTGTTTTTATAAATTACTTACAATATATTCTAAATAAAAAAAATATTTTTTAAAAATTGTTTTTTTATTTGAATTTAAAAGATGTTTTTTTAACAAAAATAGAAACTGTTAATCATGAAAATAAACTGTTTTACACTGTTGAAAAAATATTTTTAAATGTTTAAAAACTATTTTTTTTAATAATAAATGGTTTTCAAGTTTTTTTTTTAATACTGAATGCACCATTTAAATCATACCTTTTACAAAGGTAACTTCAACCGTAGACAAACTTTCCCTGGAAACGTTGTAGATAACCCAACATACCTGAAGGTCCAGGGGTGAGAGTAATAGAATCAAAAGATGGAACAAAAATATACAAAAATTATAGAAAATATATTATAGGAACGAACAATTATGAAAGGGTTAGTAATTGTTTTGAAAAGTAATTTGAAATAGGAGTTACAATTGATAAGGTCACGATATGATTTGAAAGGAACTTTAACATTACAAATATAAATATACCTCACAATTTTTCCAGTAAAACTCCAATTAAGTAAATAACTGGATTCTTCAACTTCTCACACCTTAAGAAAAGTCACCAGACTTTAAAACGGAGTGAAGAGGAAGGCTCATACAAAAACAAAAATCTATGAAACCTATAAGGCAACTATTCGTACATCACATTCCCTGCAAGGAAGAATTTGACAGAGTGCGGTTTTTTTAATAGTACCAAAATGCAGTTTGAAGTTAAAAAATAGCAATCATCAAGTTATTTTTTTTGTTTAAATGTTATATTTTGACAAAATATTTTAACAGTGAAATATTTAACCACTATCTTTTTAATTTAAACATTCCATTTTATAAGAATAAAACTATCATTTATATTAATCATACTAACTCTAATATTTGTAGCAAAATATAATAGACAATAAAAATTAAGAAAAAAATTTACTTAGTATGCACAAACATGAGATTGACATTTGAAAAATTGAAAACAAAGTATACCCAATGAAACTGTATAAAACTATTAAAACCAAGAACCCGCATCCAAGGACTGCAATTTCTAACCCAAAATATGAAGATAGATACGCGAAACCCAGTGCCGGCCCAAGGGGTAGGCCAATGAGGCAACCGCCTTGGGCCCCCAAATTTGACATAAATTTTTAGGCCCAAATTTTTTATCCAAAATTCCTTAAACTAAAAACCCACTAACACCCCTCTATTCTTTATACCCAAAATAAACCCTACCCTTATCATTCCAACCAAAGTGCAGTCGTTTCTCTCTCTTCTCTCATTCTCTTAAGTGAATTTGCAAAATCTTCAAGATAGGAAAAGGAAAGTCAAGATCAAGAGGTTTTAATCCAAATATATTCAAAATCAAGAGATTTGTTTTTGTTCCATATAATTTTTTTTATCCGGCATTATTTAATAAATCGGGTTGTACTCTTTTTTAATGTTGTTAATTTTTTTATGTTTTTTCTTTTAATAAATTAGGTTGCGTTTTTTTTTTAGTTAACTTAATAAAATCTGTTATTAATCTGTTATTAATAAAATTAGGTTGCGTTTTTTAGTTAATTTTTTTTTTATCCGGCATTATTTAATAAAATATGTTATTAATCTGTCATTAACTAAAAAAAATATTAAAAAAGAGTACAACCTGATTAGTAACATTTTTTAAGTTAACTAAAAAAACAAAAATCGCAACCTAATTTATTAAAAGAAAAAACATAAAAAAATTAACAACATTAAAAAAGAGTACAACCTGATTTATGTTTGTTTTTTGTTCTAAATGTTGTTTATTATTATTTATTTTTTGTTCTAAATGTTGTTATGTTTGTCCTAAATGCTAATATTTTTTGTGTAATAAGTTCATGATGTTAATTTTTTTAATGTATTTTCAGGATTTTTTTAGCGAGGAAAGGCTTTCAAGTTTGATTTACAAATTCAGCAAATCAGGTTCCATTGTTCCTTTATTTGGTTGCGGTTGGAATTTTTTAGATTGATTGTTGAATTATTGTGTATTTATACCATGCCTCCTAGAAAGTATGTTTCTGGATGGGAAAAATTAAAGAAGAAGCAAAAGATAGAAAAATTTATGCAATCCCAAACGGGAGCTCTTGATAAATTTATTTTTAAATTGAATGAAACGGGAAATGAACATGAGAATGAAAATGAAGAAGCTTTGATTGAAGATGAAAATTTGGTGCATCAAGACGATATTAATGAGAACGATAATGAAGAAGGTTTAAACAAAGAGCATGAAAATTTGGTGAATAAAGAATCTAGTAATGAATATGGACCGTTAAATATTTATGATCCTGGAAATTGAGATAAGATTGGTAGAAACCATAGAGAGCTTTTAGTGGAACGAGGGCCCATAAGAGTTGTTGTTGATTTTTCTAAAGATAATGATGGTAGACATTTCTCTCGAGTGCACTACACTCGACAATGGTTGAATGGAGAGAAGCGTGATAGAAGATGGCTAGTATATTCACTTTCTTTAAATAGGGTATTTTGCTTTTGTTGTAAATTGTTTAGGTCGGATGAGAACAAGAATCAATTGGCTACTAACGGATTTAACAATTGGAAAAATATTAGTCAGAGGCTTTTAAGTCACGAGGGGGGTAATGAACATATTTCTTGCATGAAAAGTTGGCTTGATTTAGAAATGAGATTGAAAAAGAATGAAACAATTGATTCAGAGGTACAACAAATGAACAGTAAAGAGAGAGAGCATTGGAAAGAAGTGTTAATGAGGATAATTTCTGTTGTTAAAGCACTAGCCAAGAACAGTTTGGCTTTTAGAGGAGATAATGAGAAGATATATCAAGAAAATAATGGAAATTTCTTAGGTTTAATTGAAATGATTGTGGAGTTTGATCCAATAATGAAAGAGCATATTCGACGTTATCAAAGTGGTGAAATCCACAACCATTATCTTAGCCATAAAATCCAAAATGAAATTATTGAATTATTAGCGGGTGAGATCAAACGTGAAATCATTAACACAATCAAAGAAGCTAAATATTTCTCTGTCATACTAGATTGTACTCCAGATGCAAGTCACGAGGAACAAATGACTTTAATTATACGTTGTGTTGATATTTCAAAAGGTCAAATTAATGTGGAGGAGTTTTTTCTAGGATTTCTAAAGGTAGATGATACATCGGGATTAGGGCTTTTTAATGAGCTTGAAGAAGGGTTGGCAACTTTGGGACTTAATATTTGTGATGTAAGAGGACAGGGTTATGATAATGGATCTAATATGAAAGGAAAAAATAAAGGTGTTCAGAATAGGTTACTCGAAGTAAATCCAAGAGCATTTTACACTCCGTGTGGTTGTCATAGTCTTAACCTTGCACTTTGTGATATGGCAAACTCTTGTTCTAAAGCTGTTTATTTTTTTGGTGTGGTACAACGACTTTATACTTTATTTTCTTCTTCTACCAAAAGATGGGATATTTTGAAAGAACATGTTGAAGGTTTAACTCTGAAGTCTTTATCACAAACACGATGGGAGAGTCGCGTTGACAGTGTTAAAGCAGTAAAATTTCAAGCTAGAAAATTAAGAGATGCGTTAATTCACTTAGCAAATGTGGATCGGGAACCGAAAACAAAAAGCGAAGCCGAATCATTGGCAATTAATGACATGGAGAATTTTGAGTTTTTATTAAGTATGGTTATTTGGCATAATTTGTTGTTTGTTGTCAACACTGTTAGTAAATTTATACAAAAAGAAGATATGCAAATTGATATTGCCATTGATCAATTGAAAGGACTAATTAAATACTTTCAGGACTACAGAGAGAATGGGTTCAAAAAAGCCATGATTGAAGCACAACAATTAGCAATGGATGTGGAAATTGAAGCGGTGTTTCGTGAAAAACGAGTCATTCAAAGAAAGAAGCAATTTGATGAGAATGTTACTAAAGAGGTGGAACTTTCAGGCGAAGAATCATTTCGAATCAATTACTTTTTACATGTAGTGGATCAAGCTATTTCTTCACTCAAGAGTAGGTTTGAACAATTCCAATGTTATGAAGGGTTTTTTGGGTTTTTATTTGATTTGAAGAAGCTTAAGTCCATGGATGATGATAGTTTGAAGACTCAGTGTGACAACCTTGAAGAAAAACTCAAACATGGAAGCCATTATGATATTGATGGTAAGGACTTATTTTTGGAGTTAAAATTGTTGAGAGAATACTTGCCAAAGGAAGCAAAAAAAACCGTTGATGTGTTGAATTATTTGCATACAATGGATGGGACTTTTCCAAATGCGTGGATAGCTTATAGAATATTATTGACTATACCAGTCACCGTTGCAACTGCAGAAAGAAGCTTTTCAAAGTTGAAATTAATCAAATCTTACCTTCGATGAACAATGTCACAAGAGAGGTTGAATGGACTAGCATTATTATCAATTGAAAAGGATATGGTGAAAAAACTTGATTATCCAAGCTTGATTAGTGATTTTGCAACAAAAAAGGCGAGAAGATCATATTTTAATTAATATTTTCTGTTTATTATCCTTGTTTTGTTTACTATTTTTTTTAGGGGGAGGAGCAAGAGTACTTGAGTGATAATTGTAGGACTTTTGGCCAGGGTGGGTTGTTTAAAAATGATACATTATATTTATCATTAGTATTCTGGAAGCTTATATATTTGAGTCATTTCCTATTATCTTGTAAAAATACAAAAATATATATTTTTCATAAAAAAAATTATTATATAAAAGGCCCCATTTCACAAATTTGCCTTGAGCCCCAAAACCTACGGGGCCGGCCCTGGCGAAACCTATAATTTATAAATCAGTTACCAAGTGAGTAACTATAAACCCAGAAATGTAAGCGAACCTCGATTTAAACTATTCTCAGAATAAAACTAACAGCAAGATTTTATACAAGCGACAAAAAAACTGGTATGGGTGATGAAAAAAAAAGGGAAAGATGAAAAGGGAAAGTGTCAGTTGCCTGTGAAGTTAGTCATACAAAGATTGTGGCTAAAAATCCATACTAATGAGAAAATTTTAAAGGCCAAAACTGAAATTACATAACTATGAAACAATTTATCAAACACTTCAAGTACAATCTAATAACTCATGCCTTGAGATCACACCTCATCCTTACAAATGCCATTTGAAAATAAATGAATCATCTGTTAACAACATATAAACAAATAATCAGACATTTTACCAGAAATAAAAGTATACGAAGAAAAGGAAGGGAAAAATATTTGAAGAAAAAAATCTCTTCTGGTACAATCAGTCCCAACACCGACAGTGATATTGATTTCTTCACTTTTTAGGAGAATCGACAGCGATTTATAACGACTCCTAGAGTTGGATTTGGATTTTGAGTTGGTAAACCTTCATGAAAATGAACCGTTTGTTGAAGAAATTTGGAAAAAGGTTAGAAGACATTGGGACAGAGAGCGGTGAAAATGTCCATATACAATCTAATTTGCAAACGTGGTTTCATGGAATTATAAAATCGAATGCCCACCCTGATAATTCTAGGTCCTAAGGCCACCCTCTAGATTCATCCCCCCACCGCCCACCGCTCACGCCCCACCCTCCCTGCATCAATGACGGAGCACTACTGGATAGTCGTCGCATCTGGCACAGTGCCACCGCTCACTTGGGAAGGTCAAAAACCAAAGAAAGAGATTACGTACATTTATTGAGACTGTTGGGTTTAGAAAGTGGGCTCCTTTTCCCATCTAACATTTTAGCCCAAATTCTCTTGTGCCATTTGGATAACTTGACTGTTTAGCAGAATTAAAAGATTGCTCAAATTTTTTTGTGCCACGTGGATAGCCTTAGAAGAAATCGTCATTAAATGTTTGTTTAGCATTTTATAGTATATAGAGATAGCAGGTGAAGAATATTTATACAGTGCCAAGAATGCGCTTGTTCGTAAAGTATCACAGTCAGATTGGTCTTGAATCACCACCCTAACTAATGATCTTCACCTGCTATTGGACCAAGTTCAGATCGACCGTATATCCGTTATCGACAGCCGAAGATTCTTGATGATCGAATCTTTTTATTCTAATCAGTCGTAGGAGGGAGCATGCATGACAAAAGAGAAAAGAGATGGTAATTATTGAAATTTTGACATCATCGAGATGGTGACGACAACCAAAATAATGGTGCCTGCTGTGCTTTTCAGCTTCTTCATCAAAGGGTTAGGGGTGGAAGCACTAAGTATTTGCAGCAAAAACCAAAAGAAGTTGGGAGAAATCAAAGGGTTTCGTTTCAACGTAAGAAATAAATAAGCTAATAAGCGTAAAGCAGAGATACAAAAGAACAATGAAAATAATGTATATAAAGAGGTGAAAAGTGTGGAGATTGACACGAAAAATGAACAGTCTTTCGTTCAACTGGGTAGAGATGTATTATAATTCCTTCTAATCCACGTGGACATGTTATGTAAAGAATTTTAGAATAGTATATATATAGATTTGATAAAGGAATAATTTAGAATTGGAGAAATTGCGCACTTAACATTGGTCATGTAAAGGGACCTCAAATAACACCAAAAACTTGCAATCAATTTTTATAAGTCACATTTTATTACCTTTAATAAAAAAAACTATTACAAAATAAATTATAATACCCAATCAACCATTTAATCATCAATTCATTTGAAAATTACAAATTAAACTAAACTAATTCTTCTGCAAATCATTAAATATTCAACAGACTTAGAAGTGTTTGGAAAGCCTTAATTTCTAAGATTTAGAATCCCATAAACTGTACACTTTGATAGAGTTTGTTGATGTAAAAACTAGACAAGGTTTAATTAATTAATCACGGATAATGTTTTTAAGTAAAAGAAAGAGACAAAGATATTTTTAAAGTGGTTTGGCATATGGAGAAAATCCTACATCCATCGTGCTTCTTATTGCCTTGTGTTTCTCTTTCAATCACTTGCCCTTGACAAAAGGATTACAATGTATTTATAGCCCAGTAGGGAGAAAAAGAGATGGAATATTAAAGGATGGAATACCTTTATAAATTAGTCATTTACATCAGTACAAAAGATCCAGAACGTTTCTGGCTGTTGGTGTTTTGCTGACTGTGTTGGTCGGCCTCCCTACTGTTGGTCAGGCTTCCTGAAGTTGGTCATTATTCCAATATGATGGTCGTTATTCTAGGCCTTGGTAGGTGGTTATTCCTTTCTAACTAAGATTATTTTCACCGTGGATGGCACAAGTCTATTTTTAGTTGGTCCACGTAAGTGGGTAATTTTTCGTATCAATAGAACCCCAAATGTTCCATGCTTGATGCTTGCTTGAAAGTATGGAGTATTTAGTTCTGGTAGTAGCTCAGGCTACATTTCTGATGCTTGGTCGGTTGCTAATTTATCACACTTGTAAAATTATTAGCTTTGCTGATGGCTTGTGCTGCTGATGACATTTTTGTAAATATCCAAACTTGTAACGAAATGTTTTGGGGAAAATACGTCTTTTTCTGCTTAGCCGCCGAAATTTCAATAGTCGTTTCGCTTTAATCATTACATTCATTGATTTTCAAGGCAATCTATAAAAGGTGATAAAATATCAGTTATCTCTCACCTCAAACCCTCAAAGTTTCTACTGCAATTTCTTAAGCTTTCGTGCGATTGTTCTTCCTGTCTTCTTGAATCCTTAAGTATTTGCAAGAATTCTTTCTCTTTCTTCTTTTCTTCATATCGAATAATGGTTTACGTTATTATATCTCTAGATGAGTTTAGAAAGTAATAAAACATACCAGATTGGGTAGACTTAGAGTTTCTCAATTCTCCTGTAGATGTTTTTTCTTTGTTTGAAGGTCACTGGATCCCTTCTTTATTCGTTGTTGAATGCAGCTTTAATTTTCCTCCAAATCATTTTTATCTGAAATTTTGTCAATACTTTGACATTGTAACTGTTATAGTACACCCCAATACTTAGAGGTTTATCAATGGTGTTCATATGCTCAATCAACTCCATGGGACCCACATAGGCATTCCCGAAATCATATTTTGTCATAAGTGGGTCACTAGTGATAGTACTTACTATTTAAAGACTAGGGATATAAATATGGCTTTAGTTGTTAATCCAATAGGGATTACTTCGATCATGGGGTGATTGCCAAAAATTGGCAATATGCACCTCTAACAGGGGGTGAAGTGTACAATGGGCCAAAATGCCCTCATGAGGGTCATGGGATAAGTTATTTTAAATTCTTATGTGACTTTATTAATAATTTTTCTATTGAAATGTTAATTAATCATTGGTCATTTATTTACTTGCAGTTGATAGGAAGAGGAAGTGTCCCAACGAAGGTGACATTAAGCTTGACGAGCTCAAGTTTCTCTAGGGCCTTTATCAGAAGATTGGTGAAGAACACACTAAGTCGGCATCATACTTGCTGAAATACAGGAGTTCTGTCACCTCATTTGTTGCTCAACCTTCTGCTATTGTTCCTACCATTGTTCTGGACTTGGACCACTACCCAGTGTCCACTTTATCAGGTAATGGTTTACCCGCTGCTGGTCCTTCTTCATCCTTGAACTTTGATCTTCCTCTTGCTGCTGCTATGGGAAAGAGGAAATTCCCCAATATAATGGGAGATGTTGCTGCTCCTGGCTCTACCAAATCTAGTGCTGGTGGGGCCACTAATAAAAAAGATGATGGGAAGAAGGCCCCAGCTAAGAAGGGTGAGGATCCCCTTCTTAAATGTATAAGAAAAGGTCTTCTTTCCAGACTTGGCCGATTTATCTGTTGTTAACACTGGCTCTCCTGTGGCAATTAGTCCTGGTTTATCCAGGTAAGCTTCCCTTGCCTTCACCCTCTTGGCCTTCTCAGAAACCAAGTTCTTATCCAATTCATAAACTTGTCCCCGAGCTGCAGCAACGTCATTTTCAACTTTCCTATGAGCTTCCTCAGCAGTTTTTATTTTGTTCTCCCAAGATTTCTTCTCGTTTGCAATGCTTCTTTGGAGTCAAGCAAGGATTTCTTCAGTCATTCAAAGGCCTCTTTTACGTCATTTGAAGAAGAATGAAGTACATCGTCCTTCTCCAACATCTGGTTGAAATCAACCAGGAACTGCAAAAAAAACAAAGAGGCCAAATTAGCACAAGAAATCAATGAAAAAATACAAGTATGAAAAAGAAAGATTTTTTACCAAAGTAAGGCTTTGGTCATCCCTTTCAGAAATCTTCAAACGGGGCAGGCCAAGGGCTATGCCAACTAGAAGACCCCCCAGGGATAGATTAGTATTTTATCCCCGTTAAGGTTTCCTATTTAAGGAAATGTTGACCTCATTATTCAAGACCTTTTAGCCTCGAAATTAGTGCGCAACCTTTCAAAACATCCTTTTTCCAAACAGTATCTCCATGTTCCATTACATCACCAACACCTCATCTTTTCCACCCATTTTTTACCTTCTCACCACCATCAAAACCAACAACCTACATCACCTCCAAATATCAGAATTCAAACTCTCTAGATTGTTTAAATGTATTTTATTCAAGTTCATTAAATTAATACCATTTCCTGCATTTTATTTCTTCTGGCATATCTTTTATTTTAGTTTCCACTTTCTCACACCTAATCATCTTTTTACTATCCATACGCTTACAAAACTTATTTTCATAAACTCAAAAAATTTTAAAAAAGAGGTTTTACTTCATAAACCCTAAATTAGAATTTTCTCACCTTTTCTCACAATTAACCACTTTTGCACACTTTTCCATATATTCAAAAAATCTACTTTTGGATACCCTTATGTTTTTTTCGAACAACGTGGACTTTGATGTTGGTTTCGATTATGTAGGTGTCTCGAATTTATTTTGAGATTCGATTCCTTCTTCTAATCTATTTACACTCTCTCTCTCTCTCTCTCTCTCTCTCTATATATATATATATATATATATATATATATTAGTTAATTTACTTGCATTTTTTAGCGATTTACTTATTCATAGTAAGTTACGATTCGGCATATCGCTTATAGCCTACTACCATTTTTAATTTCTCTTTTACTTATTTTCATCCCTTATTAGCGATCTTGTTGGATATGCATATTCACTTTTTCACAGTGTATGACCGACACCATAATGGCTATCTTACAACTAATAGATTATTTAATTTTTAAGTGTTTATAACACTTACAAATTTTACAACGGCTTTGTGTAAATGTATATCTATAGTCATGTGTGTATAATCATCTATAAATGTTATAGGTACAAAAAGAAAAAGGAATTTTGATACGAATATTATGTCCCTTTTGTGATTCCTTTGATATTAGTCTCTTGGGTTATAGAGAAATGGATTTAGGTTATTCTTTTAAGTTTGATTATTAGGTTTATGGTATTTAAATAAACTTAAATGTTAAATATAGACTAATAAACCCTAACAAAGATCAATATAAAAACAACGAACATACTATAAAGACCAACAAGTTAGACTATTCTTATGTGAGTTAGGTCTAACCTATTGTTGTTTGATCATTGGGTCTATCAATATTCTTCTATCCTTTACAATTAATTGCACATGTCATATTTGGTGTCTTTAATTGATGTACGATAATTCCATTTACATATCATATTCCATTTGGGCTTATCTCACCCTAATTTAAATTGGTATTTCAATTTGTCTGTTATCCATATGGTTGCTTTTCTAGATCCAAAATGTTTTAAACAAAGAAAATATAAATGTTTGATATGGATATGGTAGGTTTATACATCATATAAATGTGGTGTTAGGGGTAGGTTGATTTAAGTCATATTGGTGAATGAGTTCGGCTAATTTTATAATACTAGAGCAACTAAAAAATTAATGTAACTAAAATTGTATAATATTGCTAAGAAGGCCAAGCGTTTTTTATTTTGTGTGTTATCCTTATTTAGGTAAGCACAGTAAATGAGCATATTATAAGTTTTAACTTTGACATTTGGGAATTGTGTTGAAGTTTTAGGAAGAAATATGAAACCTTTCTCAGATTTTTACTTTAGTGTATTAGAGTAAAATTTTGCCATGTTTTGGAACATAGATATCAATACATAAATCACTAGACTACAAGATACTAGTGTTTTCTGGTAACTATGGATTCACTTTATTTTTAAAAAAAATGAACGTACATATCAATATGCAATCGTCAGTTGTTAATATGGAAATGTACTGAATTTAAAAATATTTCATTTAACTAAAGAATAGTCTAAAATTCCATAGGAAGGATACTCTATATTTTATAAGTGTTTAAAACACTTGCAAACTTTTCATTTGCAAGTGTTTAAAACTGTTGTAATTTTCTGTAGTAACGGTTATTCATACAGGATACTTGTTCTTAATAAACCGTTGTAAATAGCATTTGCAATAATTTTTAACACTTGCAAAATTTTAGCAATGTGCCAATTTGCATGTGTTTTGAACCATTGGAAATGTCATTTGCAATGGTTTAAAACACTTGCAATTTTCCTATTTTGGTGTAATGATGATCTAGTGTATCGCTCATAGTTTGGTCATTTGTATCCATTTTTTTGCCTTTTAGTGGTTCTGTTAGACGTGCATATTCACTCTTCCATAGTGAATCATGATTCGGTGTATCGCTCATATTTGGTCACCCTTATGGTGTTCTCCTCTTTTTTAGTTATTTTGGGCACCCTTATACTGTTCTCCTCTTCTTAGTTATACTCCTTAGAATGACTCGTTCCCGTCCTTTCCATGATGTGGATACAATGATTTCATTCCTCATATACGTTTCACATATTATACACTTGAATTACACATTTGATAAAAAATAAGAATATTTTCATAGCCCATGAGAGATCGAAAGGGAGGAATTGGTACCTTACACCTTCTCATTCCGTAACTTAGTCCTCAGACCCATGATTTATTTGGTTTTGTATGTATCAGTCAGTATTTTTGGGACAGCGATATCTTTTCCCTGTTTTTGAGTAAAATAGGCTGACGAACCCATTCTTTACATTTTCGCACCCCTTACGATAACCGCTTTATGTTCGTGGAGTCCGTAAACATCATGCGAGTGAAGGAAAGGGAATTTTTTTCCTTGACTCCATTTTCACGCAAGCTTTTCGGGGTGCACTCGCTATCCGGATGGCCACACTTATATTGGTAAATTGGACCATGCTTAAGAAAGTCTCCCCGAAGACTCAAAATCACATGCTTGAAAATATTTATGTTTGAATATCTTACTCATGAAAAGTCATAAGTTGTTAGATACTGAATTTATACTCAATTCATTCTTCAAACTTGCACAAATAATCTCAAAATTAGCAGCATTCTTTCCATTATGAAAAGTGAATGGCATTCCCATTCATGAGATTAAGGTGCCAATACCACCTTATTGAATATCAAATGGAAATCCCATCCCAGTGATATTTTGATATCAATCCTACCTTTGTAACAAAAAAGGCCATTCTTACATAAAATCATGCTTAAATTGAATATACACTCTCAATTAAAAAGTAATGGCAACCCCATTATAAGACATTATATTTTAAAATATGACATTCCCATATATATATAAGAATATTCAAACACAAATATTGTGAATCTAAAAAAAAAATATATATATATATATATAGAGAGAGAGAGAGAGGCAAGCTATGGTACATCATGCTCTATACATCACACCGTACATCACACCTAATTCTAGGTCCTAGAAAACTTTTTTTTTAATTTTATATTTTTTTCCTTGAAATTAACCTTTCAATGAACCCATATGCAAAAAAATAGATCAAAATATATTTTCAAGCTATTTTTAAAAAATCCACAAAAAACTGCTGGCGCAGACCCTTATAAATAAGGTATTTTGAGCAGTTTTTTATGGATTTTTTAAAAATAGCTACAAAATGTATTTTGACCTAATTTTTTGCATATGGGTTCATTGAAAGGTTAGTTTCAAGGGAAAAATATAAAATTTGAAAAAAAAGTTTTCTAGGGCCTAGAATTAGGTGTGATGAATGGGTGATGTATAGAGCATGATGTACCATAGCCCGACTCTCTCTCTCTCTCTCTCTCTCTCTCTCTCTCTCTATATATATATATATATATATATATATATATATATATACAGAAAGGATCTCATGCATACCCAGTTCGCATACCCTTCGTGCGGACCATTTTTTTAAAATAGTAAAAAAAATAATTTTGGATTGATTTTTTTTTATGGTTTTTAAACATTTCAGTAGGACCATGAAAAAATAATCAGCTGAAAATGATTTTTTTTGCTATTTTAAAAAAATCGGTCAAACTTTATCAGTTTTTAAGTTGTTTTTAAGTTGTTAAAAACTGACAAAGTTTGACCGATTTTTTTAAAATAGCAAAAAAATTCATTTTGAGCTGAATTTTTTTTTATGGTCCTATTGAAATGTTTAAAAACTAAAAAAAAATTAGATCAAAAATATTTTTTTACTATTTTATCAAAAATGGTCCGCGCCAGCGGTATGCAAACTGGGGTATGCATGAGAACCTCTCTCTCTCTCTCTCTCTCTCTCTCTCTCTCTCTCTATATATATATATATATATATATTGCAATACTTGTGAGAAAGTGCTAGTAATGGCCATCCCATTACAATGTGATTACACATTCATATATAATCATAGACGTGTGAGAAGAATGTTACTTATTGTATGACTTATGACTAGCATTGTGAATCTAAAATAATATACATGATATTCTTGACAGTTACATTCACTAGTGCTACTAATGAACAATTCCAAGTGTATATGTGCACATTGGAATCTTGAGGTTCAACAAGGAAAAATTGTAAATCAAATTAGGAGGATGAATTGCATATAAACCAAAAGAGGCAAATGAAAAGTTAAGTGACGGTTTCTTAAGAAGTTATCCTCATCAAGTCAAACATATAGCAAAGATGGATGAAAAAAGGGATCATATGAAGAATAGATACCAAAAATGCATTTTCTGTGCACAAGCATTTTATTTGCAAAAGCTCACCTTGATTAACTCTCAAGCACCTGGGGATATGAATCCCATTCACCTCTTATAGTAGATAAATAGACTTTATAAAGTTTCAATGTATAAACTATCGTTGAATAGAGGAGAAAAATAACACATTTTGATAAAATATGGAAAGACTAGATAAGTCCACCTTCCTAAGAAGTATTTAGAGAATACTTTCACTAACCTTGATTAATGTAAGAATAATTCATTTTTTAAACTAAGGGTGAAAATTGATTCTCATAGCCACATAATTAAGATTGTTTGTCACACAATATTACCTCAATAAACACATTATTTTGTAGACTGCCAAAATTGAAACTCCATGACATGTTCCAATACCTTTTGTTGACTGTTGATTTAAGCACTCATCACATGAGGAAATGGGAGTAAATTTTTAAAACTTTTATGTATGGGGGAGAAAAATCGTTATTCCTTATGATAGTATAATCAAAGAAAGTCTCAAGAAAAGATAGTTTACAACAAAGGGGGAGTCTTTTCAAAATATGTAAGACTGTGTGCGATAAATATTCGAATAGTTGCTCAAATTCCAATCACAAACTTATTTAATTAGAGTCAATTTATGAATCAAAATAATTCAGCCCTTAAACTCAAATAACTACGTGCGTGCAAGTGTCAACCATCATAAATAAAGATACGACACAAATTTCAGGAAAAATCCCCGCAGGGCAAAACCTTTTTAATTATAGAACTTTGACAAGTTTACAAAATCATTAAATTACATACAACTTCCCTCAAGAGTAACGCACGGTGTCTTCGTCAAACCTTCAAAGCATCTGCTAGAAATCAACAATGGTTCACACGCATCTATACCACAATGGATACACAGTCCAGATACTCAGTCTTCAGCAAAGAATCAACACGCAAAAGATCCTCAATGACACGTAGTCATAAACTTCGTAGCGATTCACTCCACAATAGCACACACCTCTCAGTTGTAGAGATCTCCCCACAAAGTATGAACAGTAGAAAAACTTTACTTTTGGGTTCCACAAAACAACTCACACAAAAGCTATTGGGATTGTGAATTGTAAAATAATAATTATGAACCCTCAAATGTGTTGGAGAATAAAAGAAAACGTATTCTGTCAAAATCAGTTTTTCTCCACACGAAAATTAGAAGCCTGAAACCCTTATTTATATTAAAAATTATGGCGGTGACTTGTCGGCTTAAAACAACTCTCGTTCGAACGACATGCAACGTCATTCGAGCGAACCTCCATCTCGTTCGAAAGAGATGTGACGTCGTTTGAATGACAGTCACTGATCCCCTTAAAAAAGACTTTTAATGTTTTAAATTACTTGAAATCCTCAAACCTTAAAACTGTTCACGGGATCAGGAGATATTTATCCAAAACTTTTATGATAAAATATTTTTGAAAAATAAAAATCATTTATTAAAAATTCCAAAAATCATTTTAACTTTTATAAAAAAAATATCCCAACACTTTTAATGTGAAATGTAAATGAAACTTAAACACATTTTACCAAATTCATCCTTGTTGGGCTTGAATGTTGAAGTCTTCTTGAAATTCGGATTCGTTTTTGTAAATGTAAGCTTCTCAATCCTTCGACGACTTGTAGCAAATTGTAGCGGTATACGACATACTAAATTATGCCGAACAATGTCCTTACAAAATAAGTTTTCCAAACTATATCAATTATATTGTCATCATCAAAAAGGAGGAGATTCTCAAACCTAAAGTATCTTAAAGAAAAGTATTTTTCATGATAACAATGCAATTGATATATGATCATACTTCACTGTCTTCTCTCTAATGTACTTGAGATTAAAAAAATAAGCATTCAATACATGATGTGATATAATACAAAGGTCATATCTTCCATCTAACTAAGACCTCATGTGCATAAGCATTGCAATGAAGATACACGCCATCAATACAAGACAAGGAAGAAGTATTATCCAACTTCAATCAATGAAAATCAAGTCAAGTCAAATATGTTCCCATTTAATGAAGACGTGATGTTCAACATCAAAGCCAATCCATGTTCATATAAATCACCAAAAGAATGTAAGAATGCAAGAAAGCACATCCAGCCTCAAGTCATACAGGATTAATAAAGACAATAACTATCAAAGAAAGTAATGAGATCCAAAGTCATCAAATCATCCACACCATGAGCTCAAGAATAAAGCAAAGACAATATGTGAAGAACAAGAACAAGCATATGAAACCTTCTCAAAGAATGGAAAATTAATCAAAAAGTCCTATGAACAAAAGAAGCAAGTCAACCAAACAACCAGACTATGATAAGGATAAAGAAAGCACAAGCCTCATTTTAAGAGAAACATACCAAGCCAAGTGATCAAAATATCCAAGAAAATTGCTTCCCAAGTTTCAAAGGTTTAGGAGATTTTGTAAAGAAGTAAAAATCTCACAAAAGCAAGTACAAGCTCAAAATTTTCTTCTAAAATCATCCTTGATCTTCCCCTTAAGTTTAAAATTGTTTGCAAAATATTTGACCTCTTGGATTCGACTCCAAGGTCACTTTAGTAGGGTAGAGTCGAATTTATAGCCGACTCTAAAGACCATTTTTTTAAAATTTTGGGGTTATTTTATTGTTGGATCAAAATTCAATATTTCGTACACATAGAGTCATATCTAAGAGGGATGGATTCGAAGCTAAGGGAATTTTAGGAAAAAGTTTCAAAAACTCTTTTTTTTTAATTTAAATTTCTTAAGCTATGAAATTATCATAATACCCTCCAATGGCTAGTTTTTTAAAAATCCTATAAATTGACCTTCAAAGCTTCATTCCATATGACCAAGCTCATCCCCAACTTGTGTCATTCAACCCTTGTGATTTTGAGTAAGAGAATCAATACCCATATCGAAAGGTGTGAATTTAAAACCCCAAAACTCCATTAATGCAAGACTTCAAACTCCAAACTCTCTTTAGCCAAGCTCCAAACCCAACACCAAATTGAGCTAAAGAAACCCAAATACCATTTATGTCAAAACCGAAGCCAAACACCTTAAGATTTCTAGAGAGATAATTAAAACCCATTTCATAGAAAAAGCTCCAAACTCAAACCATTGTGATTTATAGTGAGAGAGATCAATACCTATTTCAAATGTGGAAGTCTCAAAGCCAATACCCATTTGTAAATAGTTCTAAACCAAAACCCCTATTTTTACATGAAAGAGATTTAAACCTAAAATCTCATTTGAACTAAGAAAAGGCATAATCTCATTTCTGCTTAGCGATTTAAACACCAATCTCACCTAAGACGAGATATAATCCAAATACTCAATCTAGACAAAGTTTTTGTGATTGCTAGAAATAATGCATTTCTAGAAATATAAAGTTTACCCATGTCAAAAGATTGCTCTTATGTAACAAACCCTTCCAAACTAAAAGATCTATTTTAAATACAAAGAAGAGAGACAAAGTTGATGTTTCTTCACATGAAAAAAAAACATTAAAATCAAGGTTCTAATCTCAATAATACTCCAAGAAAGCTCATATTGGTGAAGCCAAAGATATAGAAGATTTTATTATGCATCAATGTTTTTATTTACTAATTTGTGAGAAAAATCTTTGTCAAATTGTTCAAGATATAGGAACACTTAAATGAAACATTGCGCCCGGTCTATAGTGATCCCCAAAGTGTGAATCAATGGCGCACCCATTAAAGCCTTGGTTTATGGTAACTTGAGAAAGACATAAAGAATTCCATTATATCTTTCATGACTGATAGTGCCTTATTTATAGGGAGTTAATGGAGAATTAGACCTTGGGCTCTTGAATGGTTTTTTCTTTGGTAAGGACAAGTTACAGGTATAGCTCATTGTTGGTTGTGGTTGCAAGGTGTGATAATTACTTATGAGACTTAGGTTTCTCCAGGTGAACTAGATGATAGTGGAGCTTCTCGAGAAGTATCTCATCATGGATATAGATTATGTCTAACCACATAAAAATCTTTGGTCCATTTCTCCTCCCTTACTCTCTTTACATGAATGGTTTACTTTAATATGATAAATACCTTTATTTCTTGAATGTGAATGTGAGTTTGTATGGATAAAAGACAACATTAGAGAAATCATTTTATCAATCAACTAAGAAAATATTTTTAACCAAGTTGGAAAGTCTATAAAATAATTTGTGAAAAGAAAGAAAGAAATTTGAATTTTTGAAAGTGAGTTAAATGTTGTTGTACTAATTCACCCCCTCTATTGGGATAATTTGTGTATCAAAAAAATCATTCGGTTCCATAGTTGCGATATATATTAACCTACATAGAAAAACTTAAGTTATATACGCAACCTTGGTCGCTGACCTTTCGCGTCACCGAATAAAGTCATCGATATAGTGAAGAGTCCGTAAAACCATCAGATTTGACATGGTTTGAGATCTTTCAATATTGATCTCATTTAGAGTTGTGCCTTGATAAAAAAATTATTAGGAACCAATAAAAATTTCTTCTAAGACACTTGGGTTGCATCTCTCGAGGGTTATCCCACTTGTCTTCATACACAAATGTAATACATACTCATGCCTACCTCCTTACATGTTGATTTTGGAGTGAACTTTTATAAGAAAAGAAGAAAGAAAATATTCAGCTTTTTAAGAGGCAATTTTCTCAATTCATCTCATATGTGTATTTCAAGCTTTTTGATTCATTATTGAATATTTTAAAGCAAGACTTTTGCAGTCAAGTTAGTTTTGACAAATCACTTTCCAAACATGGTTTAGTATTGAGTATGGCCTTCTTCCCATCTTAAAAAACACACTTGGAAGTTTTAAGAGAAACCAAGCCTTGTACTATATCTTTCAGCCATAGGATATCCACACATATCCTAGTTATAGTCGGTGGTTACTCGGTGGTTACATTACCTCAAAATAAAGTGTCAATCCAATTTAAACGAACTTTTATTAGCGTAAGACTTGAAGACATTGGAGGAGTTCAAAACTGATCACGATTTTGTAGTGTTATCTATTTGTTGTGGCTATCATCGAAGAATATGGTGCGAAAGATTAGATAGTCAGTTGGTGCATGGTGTGATTGTAAGTCATCTTTTTCTATTTTTAAAAATATGCCACATCACATTTGTCATTCATTTCGGCAAGAGGTATGTTCTCTTTAGTGGATTTTTTCCTCGTACACCCGGTGCCGTGTGAATTGTTTAATCTTTTCGCATATTTGAATCACGTGTCTTAACTTTAAGATAAAATTGATTAGATTCTGATATGGATAAAATATTTTATCAAATAGACCTTTAGGATGATTTTAACCCATTGATTAATTATAAAAGGAAAATTATCCCTCAATCGGTATTTAATTTTAATTGGGTAGCTACCGTCAAGAGCTCACACTCTCAATATCATATGTTATTGTTAACAATATTTGTATTACAATAAACATATGTAAGGAAGGGTTTGATAAATACGAATTATGTGCCTACTTAGATAGTGATTTCTCAATATGTTTAGGATAAAGATCAGTATTTTCGGAATATGTATTCAAAAAACAAATTTAATCAATTGTGTTTAAAATAGTTGATAAACTACGATTCATAATGAGGCAATTGAAAATTTCAAAGTATAAATTAATAAAGAGAAAATTGTATTCCTAAGCTTTAGGCAACAAACAACCTTCTCATGATCTCATAATAGGAAATAACTCAAACACTTTATTAAATTATTTTTTACAATAGAAAATAAAAAGTAGAATTCTTTAAATTAAAAGCTTCGATAACATGTTAAAAAAATTAAGTTCACCTGGAGCAAGTGTATTGATGCGGTGATTTCTCTTATAAATCATGAAACTCCTTTGAGCACTCACTACACCAAAATAGGCGCATGATCACAAATTCAGGTCGTGACCAGGCTTTGGGTCATGGATCCCATACATAACCAAAAAAGGCGTGACCAAAATCGCTGGTCAAGGACCTTCTCCCTGACCAAAAGGAGAAATCACGGATCAGAGCGTGTGGCAGTATAAGGTAGGCTGATCATGGATAAGGGTCGTGACCAGGCCATCATGGACCAAAGTCATGACCAGCTTCAAAAACCTGATCACAAACTAAAGCCGTGACCCATAGTTAATCAGTTGTTATTCTCAAACCGAGAGTCCCATGACTACGCATTCAGTTTTTACGAGTTATGTTGATTACATGCGAGGTGTTCGTACCCCTTAAGGGGTTGTTTGGGTTTTTGGCGCACCTGCATCACGCTTTCAAGCCTAAGGGTGCTTATTTTCAAATTTGGTTCCTATTCTCAAATCGAAAGTCCTGCAACTATGCGTTCAGTTGTTACGAATTACGTTAGTCACGTACGAGGTGTTCATACCCCTTAGGGGGGAGTTTGGAAGCTTTTCGAAGTTCTGGCCCACTAGCAGTAAGTTTTCAAGCCAAGTGTGCCTATTTTTAAATTTGGGTCCTATTCAAAAACTGGGAATCTCGTGACTATGCGATCAGTTGCTATGAGTTACGTTGGTCACGTACAAGGTTTTCGTACCCCTTGTGTGGTCGTTTGGGGGTTATTCGGGGTTTTGGCGCACTAGCAGCATGTTTTCAAGCTTAAGTGTGCCTATTTTCAAATTCGATTTCTATTCTCAAATTGGGAGTCCCACCACCACACAGTCAGTTCTTACGAGTTACGTTGATCACGTGTGAGGTATCCGTGCCCCTTAAGGGGTAGTTTGGGCGTTGTTCGAACTTGGTCAAACGTGCAGTTGTTACAAGTTACGTTGATCACGTGTGAGGTATCCTATTTTCAAACGTGCAGTTGTTACAAGTTACTTGGTCATGTGCGACGTGTTCGTGCCCTTGCGGGGACATTTGGGGTTATTCGGGGTTTTGGCCCACTAGGGGCACGTTTTCAAGCCTAAGTGTGCTAATTTTAAAATTTAGGTTCTATCATCAAATCGGGATTGCCGCAATTACACAACCAATTGCTATGAGTTACGTTGGCCACGTACGAGTTTAACGTACCCCTTATGGGGCCATTTGGAGGCTATTTGGGATTTTGGCCCACTAGCGACACGTTTTCAAGCCTAAGTGTGCCTATTTTCAAATTCAGATTCTATTCTCAAATTGGGACTCCCGCCACCACACAGTCAGTTCTTACGAGTTACGTTGATCACGTGTGAGGTATCCGTGCCCCTTAAGGGGTAGTTTGGGCGTTGTTCGAACTTTTGACCCACTAGCTGCACGTTTTCAAGCCTAAGTGTGCCTATTTTCAAATTCGGGTCCTATTCTCAAACCAGGAGTTTCACAACTACGTGATAGGTTATTACGAGTTACGTTGGTCACGTTCGAGGTGTTCGTGCCCCTTGCGAGGCCATTTGGGGGTTGTTTGGGGTTTTGATGCATTAGCAGCACGTTTTCTAGCCTAAATGTGCCTATTTTCAAATTTGGTTCCTATTCTGAAATTGGGAGTTTTGCGACTCCGCGGTCGATTGCTATAAATTACGTTGGTCATGTGCAAAGTGTATGTGCCCCTTGCGGGATCATTTGGGGGTTGTTTGGGGTTTTGGCCCGCTAGTGGCATGTTTTCAAGCCTAAGTGCCTATTTTCAAAATAGAGTCATATTCTCAAATCGGGAGTCCCGCGACTGTGCAATAGATTGTTATGAGTTACGTTGATCACGTGCGAGATTTTTGTGACCCTTGCAGGGACGTTTGGGGGTTGTTCGGAGTTTTGGCACACTAGCAGCACATTTTCAGGCTTAGGTTTGCCTATTTTCAAATTTGAGTCCTATTGATTAAGGGTGAAAAGTAGCGCGTGTCAAAACACCGATCGTTGTTTTATGTTTACCACCTCAATACAAAAACCTAAACTATTGACTACACTCTTTTAAGGGAGTATAGCGCCCAAGTCCGGGTATCAAAAATCCATAGAGACGAGTTGCTAGAATTTAAATGGTTTATTACTTCTAAATAAAAGTGAAAAAGATATTTGCTGACAAAATAAAAGATAAATAAAGGAAAATATTATACTAAGGAAGAGTGTATTTAAACTAAATTAACAAAATGAATAAAAACTATAGGTTGCGTCGAATATCCCTCACCCGAGTTAATTAGTATAAAATGGTTACATGGGTTCACGAGTTATTAAGATTGCATCTCGTTTCATCAATTAATTAAATTAAGGGTTGTCACACCCCTAAATTAGCATAAAAGACTAATAAAATTTTGGCGTCAACAAATTCCCCAGAAATTATGCACATAAGGTCGTAAATACGGAGCATACATGATACACCCCGTCAAATTTCCTAGGCGTAATAACTAAGATAACACACTCGAAATAAACCCGTAAACTCCATCACCAAAGCAAAGCAACCAAATCAACCCAAGGTGAGTTCAATCCAACACAACCTAAACTAAATTAGCCACTAATCATGATAAACAACAATAGTTAAAGCACCTAATTAAATTAACACTACAAATTAAACTAGGCTTGGAAATAATAAAGCATGAAATAAATCTAGAGCACAAAGCTTAAACAATGGAGAAGACAAAGGAATGGTAAAATATACCTTACATTAATGGTGGAAACCCACAAAAAATGGAGGAGAGGGGTTACTCCACAAAATCCCCAAAAATGTCTTCTAACCCTAGCAACTAAACTAAAATGAAAGTTCTCCCTCAAATAAAAGCCCCCAACATTCTATTTATACCCCAAAACAAACCCCCAACAAAACCAAGCCAAAGCACCCAAAATAAGTCAATTTTCATCCATATCTGATGGGCCCGGTAGACCTCATGTTTGGTAGTGGTCGACCGCGGTTTTGGGATTTGCCTTAGGTTGTTAATAGCCCCATTTTCCTCTCCGAACCAATTTTGACGCGTTGCACGGAAATGGCCATAACTCCCTCATACGAAATCGAAATGATGCGTGGTCAGAACTGACGCGAAGATAATTAAATTATATACATGATTATATTTTGAAACCCTCCAAATTATGCAGTATGAAATGACCAAAATTCCCTTGAATAAGAAAAAAATACCGAAACCTTATGAAAATGGCCATAACCTCCTCATTCGGAGTCAGAATGACGCACGGTCAGTGGCCACGAAAAGATAATTTGATGATATACATGTTGGTAACTTGATTCCATATAAAATAGTGAGTTTGTAAAGATCATATTTCCCTTGAAGTAGCTTTTGACGATGGAACTTCTTCGAAATGTAACCGAACCTCACTTTTAGCATTCCAATACTTACAAAAGCACAATTAACCCCTGAAATATATATATATATATATATATATATATATATATATATATATATATATGTCCAAATACGAGGTTTTCTGGTTAACGAGCATAAATATAGGCATTAAGAACGTAAAAGAGCTAGAATGCATAAAAATAAAGGGCACAAATATGCAATATTCGTGATGTATCACCTATTCTTAAACCAAGAGTCCCGCAACTATGTGACTAGTTGCTACGAGTTACATTGGTCACGTTCGAGATGGTCGTCCCCTTGTGGGGCCATTTGTGGTATAGTATACGCGGTCAGTTGCTACAAGTTATGTTGGATATTTGCAAGGTGTTCGTACCCCTTGTAGGGTCGTTTGGGGGTTGTTCAGGGTTTTGGCCCACTGGGGCACATTTTCATGCCTAAGTGTGCCTATTTTCAAATGCGGACCCTCTTCTCAAATCGGGTGTCCCATGACTATGAGATCAGTTGCTATGAGTTATGATTGTCACGTGAGAGATTTTTGTGCCCCTTACGGGGTCTTTTGGGGGTTGTTTGGGATTTTGGCCCATTAGCGGCATGTTTTCAAGCCTAAGTGTGCATATTTTCAATTTCGGATCGCATTCTCAAATCGAGAGTCCCGCGATTACGCGGTCAATTTTTACGAGTTACATTGCTCACGTGAGAGGTGTTCGTGCCCTTCCAGGGCCGCTTGGGAGTTATTCAAGTTTTGGCGCACTTGCGACACGTTTTCAAGCCTAAGTGTGCCTATTTTTAAATTCGAGTTCTAATCTCAAATCGAGATTCCTGCGACTACGCGGTTGGTTGTTGTGAGTTACATTGGTTATGTACACGGTGTTTGTGCCCCTTGTTAGGCCGTTTGGGACCGTTCGGGTTTTTGATGAATTAGCAGCACGTTTTCAAGTCTAAGTGTGCATGTTTTCAAATTTGGGTCCTATTCTCAAACCGAGAATTTTGTGACTATGCAGTCGGATGCTATGAGTTACTTTGGTTACATACGAGGTGTTTATTCCCCTTGCGGTGCCATTTGGTGGTTGTTCGAGGTTTTGGCACACTAGGGGCACGTTTTCAAGCCTAAGTGTGCCTATTCTTAAACCGGGTGTCCCGTGACTACGCGATCAGTTTCTACGATTTAGGATTATCACGTGCGAGGTGTTTGTTCCCCTTACGAGGACATTTGGGCTTGTTTGGGATTTTGCCCACTAGCATCACGTTTTCAAGCCTAAGTGTGCCTATTTTCAAATTTGGGTCCTATTCTCAAACCGAGAGTCTCGCGATTACGCAGTCAGTTGCTATGAGTTATGTTGATCACATGTAAGGTATTTGTATCCCTTGTGGGGCCGTTTGGGAATTTTTTAGGGATTTGGCGCACAAGCAACACGTTTTTAAGCCTAAGTGTGCTTATTTTCAAATTTGGGTCCTCTTCTTAAATCGGGAGTCCCGAGACTACGTGATTGATTGCTACGACTTACGTTGGTTACGTATGAGGTTTTGTTCCCCTTGTGGAGCCGTTTGGGGGTTGTTCAGGGTTTAGTATAGTAGCAGCACGGTTTCAAGCTTAAGTGTGCCTATTTTAAAATCTGGGTCCTATTCTTAAATCGGGAGTCCCACGACTACGCGATCGATTGCTACAAGTTATGTTGGTGGCGTGCAAGGTGTTCGTTCCCCTTGCGGGGTGTTTAGGCATTGTTTGGGATTTTGGCCCACTAGATGCACATTTTTAAGCCTAAGTGTGCCTATTTTTAAATTCGGGTCCTATTCTCAAACGAGGAGTTTCGCGACTATGAAGTCAGTTGCTACGAGTTACGTTGGTTACGTACGAGGTGTTCGTGCCCCTTACGGGACCATTTGGGTATGTTCGAGGTTTTGGCGCACAAGCGGCATGTTTTTAAGCCTAAGTGTGGCTATTTTCAAATTCAGGTCATATTCTCAAGCCCGATGTTCGTGACTACGCAGTCGATTGCTACGAGTTATGTTCGATGTGTCTGATTTCCAACCATTTCGGTATTAGTTTTTAAAAACCTATGGATTTTTGCACGCGTCCAACTAGGAGGAAGCGTATTTATGATTGATGTATAGATATGCTGATATGAACTCGCAATCCCATCTTCTTCAACTTATTGACAAGATTCAATTTAACGTGCATTTGTCGTGAGACATCATAGTCTATGTCAATGCTCTCTGTACATAGTTGTATCCATAACGGGTGAATTTTTTTTTTTGCCTTCTCTAAAAGTGTAATCAATGTCAAGGCTACATCGAGAATATGTACGTGGAATATATTCTTTATAGCGTCATCCCAGCTTTCTGGTAGGAAAAATAGAATACAATCGAACAGGTACTCTTACTACGATTATAAGGTAGTTAAATTGTTCGATCTTCTTATTCCCATACCTATAAATAGGAGTACCCTCTAAATGGAGTTCACTAATAAAAGAGGTATAAGTGTGGTCCAATTGCAATCTCTCGTACTCTTGTTTCCAGTGATTATCTTCGTGCCTCATTTTTTCTGAGAAAAATATACGAGGACGTGAATATGAGTCATGTGATTAAGGGCTCTAATTAATCAATAACTAGTTATTCTTTTTCGATCATTCTAATTTAAGTTTATCTCATTTTAACATATGAGGTTTAAGGGTATATTAGTTTGAATAAGATTTTGAGTCATCACTACCCTCCTCTTAATCCCGTGCGTGTTGGATCTCACCGAGGTGAAATCCAAACAAGAACCCGCTATAAGTGTTAAGACACATGTTAGGATTTATTATGAAAAAGTTTGAAAGTATATGTGTATTATCAATCTAAGCAATACAAAATCACTATCCAACAACCAAACCAACAACCAATAATTATCTCGTACTCCTTCTATCATCTACATGATAAAATACATACCAATAATCACAATATCTCACTAAAGTAGGGAAGTTTCTCATTAAATTAGGGTTTATGACAAATTTTCCACTAATTAGGCTTTAATAATTGAAATTTTTAAATGAGTTTAAGAATTGAAAATTAGGGTTTGACAATTGAAAATTTGGGTTGCTCACTAAATTAGGGTTTAAGAATTGAAATTTTTAAATAGAATTTAAAAATGGGGAAATTTTCCACTAGTTATAGTTTAAGAATTAAAATTTTTAAATCGAGTTAAGGAATTAAAAATTAGGGTTTCTCACTAAATTAGGGTTTATGACAAATTTTAATTAGTGTTAAAATAAACACACATAAACATATACACACACTGCATATATACACACGCGTATACATATATATACACACACATACACAGTATATACACGGTATATATACAAACACACATATATACACACACAAATACATAAATATACACAAATAAACACACACACACACACATATATATATATATATATATATATATATATATATATATATATATATATATATATATATATATATATATATATAGAGAGAGAGAGAGAGAGAATGTTACCTAAGAGAGTGAAAGAGAGGAAATCGGAGAGAGAGAGAGAGAGAGAGAGAGAGAGGAAGCCGGAGAGGTTTTGGGGGTTTGAGAGAAAGAGAGAGTCTACGTGAAAATGGCTGAAAGGGTTTGGGGGTTTATAAATAAATAGGCTAGTCATGGCTTTGGTCGTGACCAACTGTCGTGATCCCATTTTTCTTCCACGCCATCATCCGTGACCATCACATTATAATGCAACTGGTCACGACCCTCAACCATGACAAAGTTTTGTGACCAATTCAAAATGGTCACGACCTAAAGTCGTGACCCCATCGGAGGGAATTTTGGCTATAGTCATGGACGTGGCCACGGCCATAATCCGTGACAACAGTTGGAGGTAAATTTGGTATAATTTTGCTGCCATGATGATCACGCCTTGGTCATGGATTATGGCCATGACCCACCATGGTCACGGCTCATGGCCGTAACCAGCTCCAGTTAAGGTCACGGTAGTCTATGGTCATAGAACTAGTTACTTATTTTTTTCACTATGCTGCCATGACTATCCCCGTATTATATTGTAGTGATTACATCAATATCTTTACAAGAATAAATAAAAGAAAAACAAGAAAAAAAAGGTGTAAATAATTGTATATTCAGAATATTTTGGGATAAAAATAAGAGTAAGGAAATAGTAAAGTTAATAAATCCTTGAAAAATAATCACAGTGAAACAAATGGTATATACACGTAAACATATAAAAGAATTTAAAGTACAAATTGAAGAGTTAAAAGAAAATAAACTAATTACACTTAGTTAGAGTCCTCATATTAGTCTAGCCTATATGGCTAGGAATTAATAGTACCAACTATGATCTCAACCACAAACTGACCTCAAACCGTGTTATGAGGTATCAAGCGCCAAGCCAAAGTTAATGTGTAGACAAAAGGGCCTCGACATTTCTCCCTCATACTTCAGCAGAAGGTCAAGACCCTTAGTTCAAATAAAATTACCCTCAGAAGTATCATTTAAGACAACACAAAGCGTTCAGATCCACCATTATACCTCACTATATGAATACAAACTTCGTTTTATGAGGAAACAACCTCAGTGGTCATCGAAAAAGTCCTATTAAGGCAGGTAAGGTTGTCAAAAGGTCCCTGGCCCAGAAAGGAAGGACCCTCAGCTCATCTTATTAATCACTAAAGTCTAAAAATGCTATGTAAAATCATAATCAACCTCGACCATCTAAACCAGAACTCACAAGGATTTGGATGAACTTGTACATGATTGATAGAACCTTAGTAGCTAATGATTGCAACCTCAAAAGCTCTCCATTAACCAAGAAAGCTTAATAGAGTAATTTGGCGGGTTGGTAGAAAGTACATATATTTTTTACTAGCCACCAATCATCACTTGTAGTGTGTATCATCATTAAATTCACTCAGCAACTATCATCACTAACCTTTAACTCATTTCACCAACACTTAATTATTCTACTATAGTAACAAAGCTCAAATATGGTTGCTCATGCTTCAACTATCACTTCTTAGCTACTCTTAGCAATTAACTATATAAGGAGTACTGGGGGAAGGATGTAAAGCATCTAATCCAAATAATAATTCAAGATAACAAGTGTTAGAGTCAACATCCAGTACATTCTAAGAAGTCTGGATCACTTTTAACCCCCATATTTGTATTACTTAGCTGACTTAGTTTTGTTTTAGTCTTCTGAGTTATAAGTACTTAGAGGAGTCAACTAGTTGATTCCTAATAACTCTCTTCTCATCACAAGGACCTTAGACTTTGTAGTAGCATCTTAGCTCAAGTTTAAGACTTATTGTATTTATATTATCCATAATCGTATTGAATATACTGAAGATGAACACCTTAAAAGTGGATGTAGGTACCTCAGCAGAGATACTAAACCACTATACATCCATGTAGCTTTGTTATTTATAACTTAATAACAATTCCAATTGCTCTAAGGAGGCACATTTGGTGAGGCTGAGATCCTGACCAATTTTAACACCACCGGGAATCATTCGGAAGAAAAAAGAGGAAAATCTAGAATGATAATTAATTACAAGAAGTTAAATGATAATATTAAGTTTGATGGATATTTTATTCCATATAAACAAGTCATTTTTAACAAAATACAATGTGACTCTGAATTTTTTAAATTGAAATGTAAAAGTGGATAATGTTAAATAAAGATGGAAGATAAGAGTATTTTTCTAACGGTATTTAGTGCTCCTTGAGGGCTCTGTGAGTGGCTAGTAATGTCATTTGGTAAAAAAAAATGCTCCGCGCATATTTCAAAGAAGAATGGATAATATATTTATAAGTTTTAGTCATATTTATCTTATGTATATATAATATATTCTTATATATTTCAGAACATTAGAACAACATAAAATATATATAAAAGAAGTAGCAAATAAATGCATAAAGCATGGCATTGTATTATGAGAAAATGGTACGTATGCGCAATAAGAAATTGAATTTTTACGACTATAAAGAAAAGCTGGAACAATAAAAATGCAAAAACATGTCTTAGATAAAGCAGAAATTTTTTGAGATAAAATAATAAGAATTGAAAACAACTAGAAAGGTTTTTATAATGTTTAACGTATGTATCAAATTTTATAAAAGACTTAGCAAAACTAAGAAAACCATTACAGAAGAAATTTATAAAGGAGGAGAGTTAGACATGGAACTTTATCGACTCTGCAATGGTAAAATTATTAAAAGAACAATGTAAAAATCTACTAACAATAACAATGCTGAATAAGAAAGATGACCTAGTTCTAGAAACAAATGCAAACAATGGTCATTGGAGTGCACTTTCAAATATAAAAGAAGAAAATAAATTGTTTAGATATTGCATTGGAAGTTTTAATCAAACTAAATATAACTATACCACATTGGAAGAAGGAAATGTTAGTGATAATTAGAGGAATTGAAATTTTTCTAATAGTTTTAGAGCCAAGACCATTTTTAATAAGAACATATGACAAAATCCTACTAGGTTTTGTGAATACAAATTTATCTGACATGCGGGCATAGGGTAGACTCTTGTGATGGTAGCTCAAGCTAAAACAATTGACATTTACTATAGAGCATACAAATGGAAGAAAAAATTATTTAGCTAATAGCTTAATAAGAGAATTTGTAGATAAACAGGAATCAAAGACCCCCTCTGCTAGAGAATAAGACACTCCTAACATAAACAAGATAAATGTTGAACTTGGTATCACAAGACAACAAAACCACTATAAGATAGCTACGATTTACTAAAAATAGTCATTTTGTGAGTTAATTAAAGCAACCCACCAGGTTCCATTAACATTACTAAATTTGGAACATAAACTTTTATTTGTCAGTTTTCAACCAATGTACATGAAAAAATTAAAAATAATTTTTTTATTAACGGAATTAGAAAATGGTATGAGTTTATGGAAAATCACAAAACCAAGAAAGCGATCCCTAGAATTTGAAGCCTGAAAAAGACTTATATAATTTTTAATAGGGTATTTAAAGTCACCACCAATCCCAACCTTGTCTTCTATGAAGGTCCAATAACATAGGTGTGGAGAATGAAAATGACTTGAAGTTTTGAAGCTCCTCCTCATAAAATACCAAGAAAAGTATATCTCTTATCGATCTCAATGGATTTATGATGATCGTGAAGAAATTACCAATGATTCAACTGAAGCAAGAGCAAGATATTTCTTCTTTATTAGTATGGTCGTAACAGAATTAGCAAAATAATAATTTAAACTTGCTCATTGTGAAAGAATCACCTTTGTAATTCCCCCTCATTGGGAAAAAGAGCAACTAGTCCTAAATATACCATAGGATTCAATATTTGAATATTTGAAAAATGTATACAAGGGAAAATATATATACATAAGAGGGTGTAATGTACGTTGTGATCTCATCACAACACATAAAGATAAAGAATTGGCATAACATCATACGATCCAATTATGAAGACGTAGGAGACCACTTATAGGAAAGTCTTGATGAAGAAGGCTAATATAATGTTGGGAATGTGATAGAAGGTTGACACTGTCGTGTGAAGAGGGATCCCTCTCACTAATAATAATTGTATTATTCTCTTTTTTTTTTACTTTATGTAGTAATGCCTGGCAGTGGAGTGAATTATTGTACTAGTGTTTGATGTTTTTTAAATCATTGCACTTTATTTATATTTTAAGTTTGAGTTTGGAGTTTGAAAGTGGCTATAAAAAGCCTTAATATGTAGTGAGAAGGCACGGTTTAAATGAGTATTCTCTAGCTAAGAAGAAGTCTTGTCTTTCACTTCCTCTTAGAGTGAATAATACTTTTGTAATTCTAATAGCCAATAAACACCCTTTAATTTCTATCATCTTTCCATTTCAATATATAAGTTTTTTTATATGAAGGAATGTTGTGATCTTTGAACATCTTATCCTTATATTATTATTTTATCAATACATTCCCATTATTAATCTAGTCTAAATAGCCATCTCAAATTACGGTATGAGGTAGGAAACGAGCCAGGTATGTGATGTGCTTAATTAATGGAAGGTAAGATTGAGATTAACACATCTGTAAACTAGAAACTTGTTAACTCTAGAAGCCTAAGCCAACTACGTTCAAGTATCGGTCAAACCCTTTAAATACTATTTTGTGACAACCCGCTCACCAAAATAAGGGGTGGCCAGCCCAATACTCCAATATAACGGAATCATGGATGGAATCATTCTCAGCATCAATATAAAATATAGAGTATCCAGGATAACCACCCAATATTTCAGAAAACGGGTTGCCAAAAATTTTGATTTGAAAGTAAATAAATGAAAACAAACAACCCAATTCCTGAAAGATAAGGGAAACCCTAAGACATATATAAATAATACAACAAGAATACAATAAAAGACCGAATATGCAACCGGTCACTGAACTGATACACCAATAATACACAAGTACAATAAGTTACTTATTACATTACATTAGACATTTATAAAAGCTTGGGCCTCTCGCCCGAATAAAAGACTTGACCTTAACTAGAATGAAGATGAAAACGTCTATACCAAATGTATCCCGTAATACCCGCAATGCGCCACGGCTCGTCGAAAACATCGGAATAGGAATTCAAATCAGGCATCCTTGCGGCGGAGTACCTGAGCAGAGACAAGAAGAATATGCAACAGGAAATGCAACCGGTCAGGGCCCGGTTCTATATGATTACCAGATGAATAAAGAGTATGACAGTTATGTAAGATAAATCATGAAGAAAGAGAAATAAGCAGCAACCTATACAATTTAAAACATAAGCTAAGCAGGAATAACAATAAGAAGCATTAAACTAAAACTTCTTCAAATGTGCCCGTTATTTTATATATCTTTTCCTTAGCAGGAAATATATTTATAAACACAATCTTTTGCTCTTTAAGGCAATTATAACTCAATTTTACCTTTTGTAAAAATCCTTTCCTTATCAGGAAAATAATCATTTTCAAATGCTCTATGTGGCATTATATGTGCTCTTTATGGCACTCCATCATGCTCTATATGGCATATCAAATACATCAAGTCCCACTTGATTATGAACTGTTATATTATATACATATATCGTGTTCTAAGACCGCCCGTCCGGGTTTCCCCACTGAGCGCGCCCCTAAATGACCATCATCTTCCAGGGCCTCCAAGACAACCTGGGATCCTATCGAAACGTCGGGAAGCGGCCATGAGCCTGCGTGGTAGCCAAGACCACACCCTGAATCTCCCTACCCCCGCAGAAAATAATACACAACCATAAGCGCTCCCATGGACTAGGACTATATCCACCCTGCATTCATTAGCCAGGGGGCTTCACCTATCGAGCGGACTTCCCTTAAGATGGTATTTAGAGAGGTGTGTAACATCCATTTTAATTATCATTAACAAAATCAAGTAAATCATTATTTACCGGTTTCATGATTGAGTAAATTATCATTTACCAAAAATCAATACCATTTCCATTTCATTTCCATGTTTCATTTTTATTCGAAACCATTACTATTTATATCTAGTAACAGATAGAACTTATTATCCGGAGCCATACAATAAATTATACCATTACTACAACCTCAAAAGGAGTAAGCAAATTCTTAATTAACTCCAAACATTTTAGGGTATTCATTTTAGAGCCCCAATATTATCATACCTCGAAGAAATAGATAAACTCTCCATTTATTCTCCCAACATACTTTTATGATGATAATGTAAACCACCAAGGTTAACATAACTCAATTTGAACTTCTAGAATCTCTCAACATTCTTGGGGTGATAGTACAAACCATCAAAACTAGTATAGCTTAATTAAGCTTCTAAGGTCTCCCAAACATAACACTACATCTCCTAGTTTTAATATAATTAACTAGAAGAAAAGAATGCCCTATCATCATTAGGCCTATCCCCGGAAAAGTCCCCACATCACCCATTCCTAATGCAGGGTAGACAACTAACTCATCTCACACTCTAGGACTCTAAGTTTACTTCATTCAAGAAGGTTCCTAATCCCTATAATTAAAGAAAAGAATTGAAATTGAGTTATAAAATTTAACTCAAAACAGCAGGAAAACGAATCGATTCGCCTAAGGGCCGAATCGGTTCGCCCTATCGAATCGATTCGCCCAGAAAGCGAATCGGTTCGGACAACTAAACCAACCTTCTGCAATTGACCGAATCGATTTGGCCTCAACCCCGAATCGATTCGGGTTATGCAGACCTGCCAATTTCCCTTTAGCGAATCGATTCGCCCTAAGGGCCGAATCGATTCGGACCTGCAAAATTGCCAAAAATGGCTACGAAGGGTTATGAACCCTAAATCCTCCAAACTTCAAATCTCATCCTTTTCATACACATCCAACAACAAAAATCTACCCCAAACTAATCTACATGATTATTAACCATCAAAACCCACAATTTCTTCAACATAAATCAAGACTAGGGTTTAAATCCCACAAATTCTACATTTAAACCATAAATGGAAATACACAATTATCATACAATATATGCATCTTAAATCACATATTAGCAAGTAGAAAACTTGCCTTAGGGTTGACATCTCAGATTTATTTGGAGAAGAAGCAATCACAAATCCTCCATCTTCAATCTCTCTTTCATTTCTCCATTTCTCTCTTCTTCTTTCTTTCTCTCTTCTTCTTTCTAAGTTCAAGACATAAAATGGGAAAAACAAGGGATTTAGAAGACTAAAATCGTGGCTTAACATAATTCTCCCAACTTAAGTGGTTAAAACCACATTAAAATGACTCGCAAATACGCATATAAGCTAAAACCAGGTAAAAGTGCCCGAAACACAAAAATACAATATGGCACTTATTTTGACTGTCTCGCACCTTCCGAGACCAACTACACCCTCTAAACTGGCATCCGGACATTATAAATTATTTCGAGTTCCAAAATCATTTAAACTAAAAGGCCATATAAAATACATGACACTACAAACATGCAACCTGATGTTATTTACTTTCACATGCAGTAAATATGCATCAATCCAGTAAATATCAACTTTCAATTCATTAAATTAATATTTACTCCAGTCCCCACATTTTATATAATTACCTTATGCGGTACAATTAGTATAAACTGAGCCTCCCAGAATAGAGGGTTGTTACATACTCCCCCCCTTAAGAGGGAATTTTGCCCCCAAAATTCGGGCATACCCAAATCTGATAAGGGTATACTACTCTAAACTAGGATTCTACCCTCCTAAGCAAACTCCTCGTTCTTGCAACGTCCCAAATGGACTCGGACTAAGGTTGACCCTATCGATCTCAGTCAATCATCATTTGTTCTCTAGTAGCACAAGGCGCTCTTCACTAACTATCGATTCTAGCTTCCAACGACGGAATCACGATGCCCTCATGACTCGGCACAATTTGCCTAATCTTCCGAATTATGTTACATCACACCTCGGGGCACCCATACCAACTCTAAGTGGCTTAGCTTCAATGATACACAACTATCCCTCGTATCGACGTATCTCATCAAGGCGTAAGGCTTAAAAGCCAAATCTCTAAAGAAAAGTTCCGAGACCCCTCCAAGTCCAAGGAACATATTACCCATTGGTTCCATCCAACGAGCATACGAATTACTCAACTGACCGCGCTAGGTCACTCACGATACCATGCCTTAGGAAAGGATTCATAAGACCACTCCAAAACCTAATGGTTGTACGAAAATCTCCATCCGTACCATTACTGCTCCCATCTGCTATGTATACGAAGGTGCACGTTCGTAATATGCCTTCCGGCATAAGTCAATTTCCTCTCTTTCATCCATCCACTTTAGGGTGGTAGGATATACACCATTTCCATACGGTTCCCATTACTTCGCGGAAACTTTTACTAAACCTTCGACACGAATATATAGTCTCGGTCCACCCTATAATAATAGGCACCTCCCATGGTCTTACTATTCCTTCATCGAGAACGGGGCATACTCTTCTACAAGTAGTCCATCCAAAATGGCCGGGAGGGCAACAATCTGATCAAACGATTTAACCATTTTCTCAAATGGGATCATGACCAGTTCGATGCCGGTAGTTCAATGCAAACGTCTATGAATACCCTTCTTCGTTCCACCACTACTCGTCTTTGCACGAGTAGGTGAAATTGTAAATCACAAATCGGAATGCTCTCGCTATAGAGTCTTCTGAGTCACACTCGCTCTACTTGGCCTTCCATGCCATTACCATTATCTCTGACGAGTTCTCCACTCGACACGTCCATTACCCCAATCGCATTTCCTTAGCGAATGAGAAGATATCCAATCACTAGTTCTTCCGAACTCCGAGCACCAACTCGATTCCTCCCACAACATATTGCAACAACTTGTTGCCTACGAGAAAGACCAAATTTCCTGCCCAAGAAATAGTGCCTTATCTGTTTAAGGTGATCACTACCACGATGAATCTTAATTCAAGTACGGGATATTACTCTCCACAAGTTTAAGCTTGTGCGACGCATAAACAGTGAGTATATGTCCTAGTATTATTACTCCCCAATTCTGGCAGAGCTTACTCATTAAACTCACTCTCGAGCTTACAATCATGACTCAGGAGTGAGGATCCACCCGTCCTTATGAACTCCCCAAAATGAAGTTACCAATGTAACATTATTTCTAAGAAATGCCTCATCTCCTTCGGCCGAACCTACCAAACCTCTCGAGACCCCATAAATCTCGTTCTTAGGGATCCAACCCCTCTTAGAGTTAACCCACGACTTATTCGTGGTCAACTCCTAACAACCATCCTAAGCCAACGCCACCTACCCTCAAGGTCGTACATCAAAATGAAAAATCCTAAGGTCTATCTATATATATATCCTACCTAAATCATAAGCATATAATATTAAATATATCCCTAGTGCCCAAGACCTTACTCAACTTCCGACATCCGCTCGGGTTCATGCGTGGGACGTCTCGCCGAAGCGAAATCCAGACAAGGAACCCTCCCGTTACACTACTACCTCGCATCGTCAGTCCTCGAGATATGACGGTCTAAGACACATGATCGGGATCTGTACAATTCTAATTTACAATTCTACTAATAAGATTCTACTTCTAGACTTTACCTTAGCATACTATACATGGAATAAGAGAAAGGAAATATGGCATCTCTCCACTCCCAACGTCGTTAAGGTTCACGCGTGGAGCGTCCCGCAAAAGCGGAATCCAAACAAGGAACCCCTCCTATGCATTACTACTTAACTTTGTTGGTCGTGGAGATAAGTCATAGCATCTACACACAATGCAAGTAAACAATGAAACACTCAAATCAAGTAACACATATGATACATATATATTAAAAAATATCATCACTCGCTTCATAACGAGTGAAGAAAAGATAGAACTTCCATACCACGGAAGTCATATAATTACCCATCTATGATAGCGTAAATATTACTACAAGCTCAATATACACACCCGAGTCTATCGTAGACACAATACTACTAAATCTTATCCTAAGGAATATACACTACCCACCTATAAGGTAGAATTCCCACCACCGTTTGTGCCAAGCACTCCGGGTCAATACTAATGGTTCTTAGACTCCATATTCGAGCCTTACACATACCAACATTATCTCCATCAACTCCCCAACCAGGCACTTTACTCTTGCCCTCACTCTCCACTCAACGAAGTTTAAAATGAGTGTTTCTACACTCCACATCATAGCCGTTATTCCGACTCTGTCTAACAATAATTGCCCATGCAGTCCCTCTTACTTTCTCAGTAAAAGAGGACACGCTCTTAGCCCCCTCTTCCTCAGCTGAATGAAACCTCCCCAGGTGGATGTCCACCGATGGGTTTCACGATTCTCACTCCATCAGGAGTGTTAACAACACCAATTTTGGAGCCTATCACTTCATGGTGCATGGTCTCGTCTCCCTAACCGTACAACACCTTATTCGCCATCGGTCTTTGACCGAACATCTGTGAACATTCGAGAATCCACCTTCTCCTCAGTCCAATTATCCCAAAGAAACTCGCCATTGCAAGTATCCACCGGGCTTATCTATGGGCCAAACTTCTGGCACCCACGAATATAGTGACCACATTTTCACCACCTCAACACCTCTTATATGGGTGAAGGATTTTCCTCCATACTGCTACAGGGCACTTCTCCACTTCAATATAACATCGTGTGAATTCTCAAGTTTAGTACCACTTCCTACTTCTAGCGGTACTTGGGAAACTACATCAACCGAAATTTGCAGTCGTAATAGCAAGACAAGAAAGTGCTACAAGAAGGGAGCGACCTCTAAAGCGGTCCCCCTCCCCGACCACAACTTACAGTTCTCCACACACCTTCCCATAACGCCCTTCTTCTATCGACCTATTATTCTCACACGAATACGCAAAAGGTTTATAGATTCTACCTCATGGTAGAAGGACGAAATCTCACAAGAGAAAATCAACGATCTTAATCCTAAGGCTTTACATCAAATCAAGAGCAACGCTGAAAACTTAAGGCGTCCACACAGATTCCTAAGGACTCTAGAACCTGATGCTCTGATACCATCTGTGACAACCCGCTCACCAAAATAGGGGGTGGCCAGCCCAATACTCCAATATAACGGAATCATGGATGGAATCATTCTCAGCATCAATATAAAATATAGAGTATCCAGGATAACCACCCAATATTTCAGAAAACGGGTTGCCAAAAATTTTGATTTGAAAGTAAATAAATGAAAACAAACAACCCAATTCCTGAAAGATAAGGGAAACCCTAAGACATATATAAATAATACAACAAGAATACAATAAAAGACCGAATATGCAACCGGTCACTGAACTGATACACCAATAATACACAAGTACAATAAGTTACTTATTACATTACATTAGACATTTATAAAAGCTTGGGCCTCTCGCCCGAATAAAAGACTTGACCTTAACTAGAATGAAGATGAAAACGTCTATACCAAATGTATCCCGTAATACCCGCAATGCATCACGGCTCGTCGAAAACATCGGAATAGGAATTCAAATCAGGCATCCTTGCGGCGGAGTACCTGAGCAGAGACAAGAAGAATATGCAACAGGAAATGCAACCGGTCAGGGCCCGGTTCTATATGATTACCAGATGAATAAAGAGTATGACAGTTATGTAAGATAAATCATGAAGAAAGAGAAATAAGCAGCAACCTATACAATTTAAAACATAAGCTAAGCAGGAATAACAATAAGAAGCATTAAACTAAAACTTCTTCAAATGTGCCCGTTATTTTATATATCTTTTCCTTAGCAGGAAATATATTTATAAACACAATCTTTTGCTCTTTAAGGCAATTATAACTCAATTTTACCTTTTGTAAAAATCCTTTCCTTATCAGGAAAATAATCATTTTCAAATGCTCTATGTGGCATTATATGTGCTCTTTATGGCACTCCATCATGCTCTATATGGCATATCAAATACATCAAGTCCCACTTGATTATGAACTGTTATATTATATACATATAACGTGTTCTAAGACCGCCCGTCCGAGTTTCCCCACTGAGCGCGCCCCTAAATGACCATCATCTTCCAGGGCCTCCAAGACAACCTGGGATCCTATCGAAACGTCGGGAAGCGGCCATGAGCCTGCGTGGTAGCCAAGACCACACCCGGAATCTCCCTACCCCCGCAGAAAATAATACACAACCATAAGCGCTCCCATGGCCTAGGACTATATCCACCCTGCATTCATTAGCCAGGGGGCTTCACCTATCGAGCGGACTTCCCTTAAGATGGTATTTAGAGAGGTGTGTAACATCCATTTTAATTATCATTAACAAAATCAAGTAAATCATTATTTACCGGTTTCATGATTGAGTAAATTATCATTTACCAAAAATCAATACCATTTCCATTTCATTTCCATGTTTCATTTTTATTCGAAACCATTACTATTTATATCTAGTAACAGATAGAACTTATTATCCGGAGCCATACAATAAATTATACCATTACTACAACCTCAAAAGGAGTAAGCAAATTCTTAATTAACTCCAAACATTTTAGGGTATTCATTTTAGAGCCCCAATATTATCATACCTCGAAGAAATAGATAAACTCTCCATTTATTCTCCCAACATACTTTTATGATGATAATGTAAACCACCAAGGTTAACATAACTCAATTTGAACTTCTAGAATCTCTCAACATTCTTGGGGTGATAGTACAAACCATCAAAACTAGTATAGCTTAATTAAGCTTCTAAGGTCTCCCAAACATAACACTACATCTCCTAGTTTTAATATAATTAACTAGAAGAAAAGAATGCCCTATCATCATTAGGCCTATCCCCGGAAAAGTCCCCACATCACCCATTCCTAATGCAGGGTAGACAACTAACTCATCTCACACTCTAGGACTCTAAGTTTACTTCATTCAAGAAGGTTCCTAATCCCTATAATTAAAGAAAAGAATTGAAATTAAGTTATAAAATTTAACTCAAAACAGCAGGAAAACGAATCGATTCGCCCAAGGGCCGAATCGGTTCGCCCTATCGAATCGATTCGCCCAGAAAGCGAATCGGTTCGGACAACTAAACCAACCTTATGCAATTGACCGAATCGATTCGGCCTCAACCCCGAATCGATTCGGGTTATGCAGACCTGCCAATTTCCCTTTAGCGAATCGATTCGCCCTAAGGGCCGAATCGATTCGGACCTGCAAAATTGCCAAAAATGGCTACGAAGGGTTATGAACCCTAAATCCTCCAAACTTCAAATCTCATCCTTTTCATACACATCCAACAACAAAAATCTACCCCAAACTAATCTACATTATTATTAACCATCAAAACCCACAATTTCTTCAACATAAATCAAGACTAGGGTTTAAATCCCACAAATTCTACATTTAAACCATAAATGGAAATACACAATTATCATACAATATATGCATCTTAAATCACATATTAGCAAGTAGAAAACTTGCCTTAGGGTTGACATCTCAGATTTATTTGGAGAAGAAGCAATCCCAAATCCTCCATCTTCAATCTCTCTTTCATTTCTCCATTTCTCTCTTCTTCTTTCTTTCACTCTTCTTCTTTCTAAGTTCAAGACATAAAATGGGAAAAACAAGGGATTTAGAAGACTAAAATCGTGGCTTAACATAATTCTCCCAACTTAAGTGGTTAAAACCACATTAAAATGACTCGCAAATACGCATATAAGCTAAAACCAGGTAAAAGTGCCCGAAACACAAAAATACAATATGGCACTTATTTTGATTGTCTCGCACCTTCCGAGACCAACTACACCCTCTAAACTGGCATCCGGACATTATAAATTATTTCGAGTTCCAAAATCATTTAAACTAAAAGGCCATATAAAATACATGACACTACAAACATGCAACCTGATGTTATTTACTTTCACATGCAGTAAATATGCATCAATCCAGTAAATATCAACTTTCAATTCATTAAATTAATATTTACTCCAGTCCCCACATTTTATATAATTACCTTATGCGGTACAATTAGTATAAACTGAGCCTCCCAGAATCGAGGGTTGTTACATATTTTTATTTGCGAAGCGTAGTGGGCATTTTACGAAAAGTAATAACATAGAGTTAAGACTAGTAGAGATTCCATTCTTAGTTATTCTTGGGATTTCCATTGAGGAGCATCAAAGCCTAATGAAAGATCTTTCCCCATTAGCAACATGTAATCATTTTCAAGCCAGAAGAAGGGATCTCCAATTGAACGATAGGAAAGTGAGTTCTTCCGATTGGCACTCATAAGCCCGTTGGGTAAGAGTACCTGATTGATTGCCCAACACAATAGTTGTTTAGCGAATGACTCAACATACGCATCTGTAATTTACACACTCTACTTTGAGGTCATAAAAGCCATTATTGTAAATTTAATAACAAATTAGAGATAATTTACTATTATTTTGAGTATAAATAAGTCAAAAGGCATTATAATATAATTATAGAGTCGGTTCCCGATCTATAATCTAAGTCGGTATAGCCCATCTTGAAAAAATATTAGTCATATAACTGGTTTCTAACCTATAACCTGTGTTTGAAACGAGTTTTAAATCTTTTCACATCAAAATACCATTTCAACGGAGTATAGATGTAAATCTGCGAAGTTTGGTGTAAATTGAAACACAAGAATATTTTGAGGGCCAAATGGGTATAAAAATATGGCTATAGTTTGAGGGGCATAAGTGTAATAAGTCTTAAAAAATCACATCAATATGAAGTTACAAACTTAATATCAAAGGCAAACAAGTGGTGAGAATTAAAACACGTAAAGCAATCCAAACAAACACTACACATCCCATGCTCTATCGTCTTACGTTGTAGTAGATATTATAACTCAAACATCTGAGGAAAGTTTCATCTTTCTATAATCAAGAAACAAGAAAACTCAAAAGCCATGGTGGCTTCTTCTTTAACTACCAACCCATTACTCTCCTCAAACTTCTTTGGTTCCAAACTTTTACCCTCAACCCAAACCCCAAAACCAACCAAAATTTCACCTTCTACCAAGTTTCTAATAGCACAACAAATTTTTAACAACAAACCCAACTCTCAAATTCTTAAAAACTTGCCTTCTCATGCAACTTTAGCCACTCTACTTTTATCTTCAATAACCCCACAAGTCCTAGCCATTGACACCACCCCACCACCCATAATTCAACCTCAAGAACCAAAACCCAGTTCTTTAAATCCATCAAATCTTGTACTAACAGCCCCGAATCCCAAAGCCCAGGCCTCAACTGATATCCCAGATGGGAATAATTGGAGGTATAGTGAGTTTTTAAATGCTGTCAAAAAGGGTAAAGTTGAAAGGGTTAAATTTAGTAAAGATGGTGGCTATCTTCAGCTAACTGCTGTGGATGGCCGTAGAGCCGCTGTTGTTGTCCCTAATGACCCTGATTTGATAGATATTTTGGCTATGAATGGGGTTGATATTTCAGTTTCTGATGGGGAAACTAGTAATGGGTTGCTGGGTGTTATTGGGAATTTGTTGTTTCCTATACTTGCTTTTGGGGGGTTGTTTTTTTTGTTCCGCCGGGCCCAAGGTGGGTCCGGCGGTCCTGGTGGGCTCGGTGGGCCCATGGATTTTGGCAGGTCGAAATCGAAGTTTCAGGAAGTTCCTGAAACTGGCGTCACGTTTGCTGACGTGGCGGGCGCAGATCAGGCGAAAATGGAGTTGCAGGAAGTGGTGGATTTTTTGAAGAATCCTGATAAGTATACTGCCCTTGGGGCTAAGATTCCAAAAGGGTGTCTTTTGGTGGGCCCACCGGGGACCGGGAAGACCCTTTTGGCACGTGCAGTGGCGGGTGAGGCAGGCGTGCCGTTTTTCTCGTGTGCCGCGTCAGAGTTTGTTGAGTTGTTTGTGGGGGTGGGGGCTTCTAGAGTTAGAGATTTGTTTGAGAAGGCCAAGTCAAAAGCGCCGTGTATTGTGTTTATTGATGAGATTGATGCAGTTGGGAGGCAGAGAGGAGCAGGGTTGGGAGGTGGGAATGATGAGAGAGAACAAACGATTAATCAGCTTTTGACGGAGATGGATGGGTTTTCAGGGAATTCAGGTGTGATTGTGTTGGCGGCAACGAACAGGCCGGATGTTCTCGATTCGGCATTGTTGAGGCCGGGGAGGTTTGATCGACAGGTTACGGTGGATAGACCGGATGTTGCTGGTAGAGTCAAGATTCTTCAGGTTCGTTAATCGGACTCTCGCTGACTTTTTAAATTTGTATTGGTTTGTGTTTTAAATGACAATCAACGACACTAGTAAATGCAATTTTGACATGTCTTTACTCTGCAATTAAACAAATCATTTGTTGCTTAGAATATTTCATTGTAGTTAATATGAATTTCGTTGTTAGTGTGACAATAAGTGAACTTCATGCACTAATCATTGCAGTTTTAGCATGCCAGTTGTTGCTTAGAATATTCTTTGTAATTAGTTGAATTTCAGCTGATTGTGGCTGTTTATGGGAAAGACTGATGACTATGATATATACAGAGAAGATAGAAGGAAATGACTAGAAAAAGGAGAGGAAAGCCTGCATTCTTGTTCAAATTTTATGAACATAATATGATTCTCAGAAATACAGGTTATATATCATTGAAAATGGTATAGATTTGGTTTCAGTTAGTCAAGTCTTTGTAAAAGTAGTTTAAGTTGGTTTAAAATAATAATTATACTAAAGTGACATGATACAATTTTTTTTTGTCACGAATGCCTTCTTGATCTGTTAAAAGATACAATAATGCAGGAAATAGAAAACTTTCCAATCGCGTTTGGCATAGCAGAATCCTCAGAACCAAACTCAAGGCTAAAAGAATAAAACAAAATTACTGTAATTGATACATTGATCAATTACTTGATAATCATAGCATGATCAAGCTTAGCAATCTCTGTCAACTCAAATCAACAAAGTCTTTTCCCAATTATTTTGGGTCAGCCACATTAATCATATTTTTCCATTCTGATCAATTCTGTCAAGTATCCTTGGTTAAACCACATGATATCATGTCTTTTCTTACAATATACCACCAAGTAAATTTAGGCTTACCTCTATCCCTAGCGTTACCATCATTACTACTAAATGCTCAAATTCATATTTTGGTAGGAAACAATCTGATCTCATTCCAATTTTTTTATGGGACCATAGAGGATAACAATATTGTCGAAACTAATTTCAACAGTGATTTCTGCAGAATTAGTATTATTATCAGCCGTTGTGTGCGTGTGTGTGAGAGAGAGAGAGAGAGAGAGTGCGGTTTTGCATATGCCCGATGCATTAACACTTTGATCAGTGACCTTGCCAATTTACGTGTCCTCATAATGTCTGGTTTGGTTTCTAAACATATTGACTCCACTAGCGAATACTAAATGCCACTTCAATTAAGAGCTTCACCACATCAGCAAATTTATCTATATCTAAAATAGGTTTAACCTTAAATCAAGGAAGTGGGCTAAAACGAAGACACAGGTGGCTCTTGTAATGACTCTAAACTGTTACAAGTATGAATATGAAAATCGATAACAAAAATTACCCACACCATTTGTAACGGTTATAAGCTTTTACAATGACACAGTTTTCCGTTTACCAGCGTGCTTTTTGTTTGAACCCGTCTTATATCATCCAAACATCTCTATATCATTATCACAGGTACACTCCAGGGGAAAGGCCCTAGCAAAAGATGTGGACTTTGAAAAGATTGCGAGGAGGACACCAGGTTTCACAGGGGCTGATTTGCAGAACCTGATGAATGAAGCAGCCATTTTTGCGGCCAGGCGTGAACTCAAGGAAATCAGTAAAGACGAGATAGCTGATGCTCTCGAGAGAATAATTGCTGGTCCGGAGAAGAAAAATGCTGTTGTTTCAGATGAGAAAAAGAAACTTGTAGCTTATCATGGTATGTGTACAACCAATTCAGGGTCGTTTGTTTACTCTGGTTAGAGTTTTAAAAATTGTTTTCTGTTTTCAGTAATCATTTTTGTTAGATGTTGTGTTTGGCACAACCGTTCTTAAAACCTGGGTTATGTCCAATTCAGTATCTTTTGTTTACTTTGGTTAGAGTTTTAAATATTACTTTCTCTTGTTAATTTGTAGGATATTGTTTTTGGCACATTTATATTTAAAAACTGGGTTGATGTATTTCTTGTTTTTAAAACTCAGGATTTTGAAAATTGCAAAACGCTGCTTTAGAAACTTATTTTTAACTCAAAACTATATATTCCCCATATCTACTGTGCAATATTATATATATAACCAAGAATGTAATCGTGCATATATAAGATACTCCCTCTGTCTGAAATTAAGAGTCCATATTCATTTTTCGCATAAATTAAGGATACATTCAATCAATGGTCTAGATCAACACTTATTCACTATCGTGGAATTTGGTTTCATTGATTATGTCCAAAAAAAGGAAAGTGAACTATTAATTTGGGACAACCCAAAATAGAATAGTGGACTCTTAATTTGGGACAGAAGGAGTATATGTTATATATATCCATTGTATTATATATGTCTAACACATAGTATATGTATATATATATATATATATATATATGTTTTGTGTGTATACAGTTATATGTATATATAAGTATCCGTATGTATTTATGTCTATACATGTATATATATTTGTGTTTTTGCGCGCGTGCGTATGCATAGTAGATGCATTATCAAATTTTATAGTGTTTTTAATCAAGTTTACCAAACATATAAAGATGTTTAAAAACAAACAAAGCTTGTTTATACAACTTTTATCAAAAATGATTTCTAAACCTAAATATTTGAAAACAACATATGGTGATAATTGTGTCTATAACTTTGTGTGCACACTTTGATCTGCAGAGGCCGGGCATGCTTTGGTTGGTGCGCTTATGCCTGAATATGACCCGGTAGCCAAGATATCTATTATACCTCGTGGCCAAGCTGGTGGTCTTACATTTTTCGCTCCAAGTGAAGAGAGGCTTGAGTCTGGCCTGTACAGTCGAAGCTACTTAGAGAATCAGATGGCTGTCGCGCTCGGTGGAAGGTTAGTAACCCAAACTCCACCTTCATACTATGTTTGGATCAAGAAAATGGAGAAGAAATGAATATGGTACAATTTATTGTACTTTTTACCCCATTTTTTTTCTCTCTAACATTTCTCCATGTACTTTCAGATATCCGAATGTAGTGTTAAAGATGTCCTTGTAGAATGTAGATGCAGATCATTTTGGGTGTGATGTTGACCTTTATTTTTAGTTTTTTTTTTTTTTTATATGATAATGTTGAGAACGATGGTATGAAATGGGAGTGTGCTATTCTTTTTCATTTCATACTAGTCTGCGTATTTAAAAAAGCATCTTCTTGTTCTTTTTGCAGGGTTGCTGAAGAGGTCATATTTGGCCAAGAGAATGTAACAACGGGAGCGTCAAATGATTTTATGCAAGTTTCACGGGTGGCAAGGCAGATGGTTGAGAGATTCGGGTTCAGCAAAAAGATTGGACAAGTTGCTATTGGTGGAGGTGGTGGAAATCCCTTCTTAGGTCAACAGGTATGGCTGCAAGAAATTCCTAACATCTTTTATGTCCAACCTTGTTCTCGTGTGATGTGGCCTGGCAGAGGGTCAATACGGGTCAAATTTGTGTCGGGTCTTAGCGCGTTGTGTCAAAACCATTGTGTTTTCTTATCGGGTTTGTATCACAAACTCATAAACAGTTCTTTTTCGCATCGGGTTACACGAACATGACCCGTATCACCCCTTAAGTAGTGAATCGTTTCGGTTCTACACCGTATCGGGTCTCATCATGTCTTACCGGGTCTTATTGGGAAATTAGTGTGTCCTTGCCGGCTCCATCACCCTTATCGAGTCACACGACATGAGTCACCCGATAGCAAGCGAGTATCTGTTGGGGGGGTTTCGGGACTTTTTAATCATTATCGTTGTTCAGTAATTTCCTACGGTTACTCTCCGTGACAAAAAGCGTGACAATGATATATCTTCTACCAATAAATTGTCACGGTTTACGTCCATGACAACTTTTGTTCATTAATTTTGTCGCTGTTTACGGTAGTAACAATTTTTTTCACGGGCAAAGCCTATGACAAACATAACACAACTTTAAGTTTTTCTGTCATGGTTTATAACGTGACAAAAGTGTGTTTCCACCCCCCTCGAGACAATTCTTGGATCCGATAGTTACCAAGTCTAATGGGTCTTATCATATGGATACAAGTAACCATTGAATCAATTAGTTAATTTACTGGATCTTTATGGAGTAGATCCAATAACCCGAACGTGACAAGGGTCACACATAAACTAATAATTCATGTCGTGTTATCGTGTCTCATTTTGCTAGGACTAGTGTCAGGCTCATTTGGAAAGGACATTACAATATACTCATGATAATGCATTGTAAATAATCTTGTTTGCGTTTGTCACCCGCCTAAAATTTGTTCTTAGGCGAACATGCAAGTGAGGTTTGTGTTGAATATTACTATTATTGGCAGATGGCAACCCAAAAAGATTACTCCATGGCAACCGCAGATGTGGTGGATTCAGAGGTGAGGGAGCTGGTAGAGAAGGCATACTCGAGGGCCACCGAAATCATCACAACCCACATTGATATCCTCCACAAGCTTGCTCAACTCCTCATAGAGAAAGAAACTGTTGATGGGGAAGAATTCATGAGCCTTTTCATTGATGGCAAGGCTGAGCTATACGTTTCATGATTTCGCACTTGACGCTTAGAAATGTGTTGTATTGCAAATTACATATACACAATGTACAAATAGAAAAAAAAAATAATTGGACAGCTCGTTAATAGTTGTTACTAGACATTGCTACCTTTTTTTAATTTTGGTTCATATTCGTCGCATGGGTTGCTTTTTTTAAAAAATAACAAAAATTCACCCAAAAATAGTATAATAAAAATAATCGAAAATTGTTATATCCTCCTACTCTCGTTTTTTGTAACAAATAAAAACCTCAGGGTTCATTCACAAATTTTTAATTTTAACAAATTCGCGTACGACCCCTTAGTTATCCAAAATAAATATGTTGATGAGGGAAGGCGAGGAAGGAATAATGCATGCGTGAAGATTCTGTGGCCAAGGTGCGAGAATTATAAAAGGACATCTAAGGCGAAAAATTAATTCAAGTCCATTGGTGAGAGAATGATTAAACCATCAATTTACCTCTAAATCACTAATATTATTCCTGTTTTCCCCATCAATTTTATCACAACAAAACATTTGGGATTTTAGTACACGCCCACACACAAACATTCAACCAAGCCTTGACCACAGAGAAGGGGGCTTTGTGTGGTGATTCTACGGGCTTCCTTTCCCATGCATATTTTACATGGTCAATGCATGTTATGTCTACTGTTTAATAAATACAAAAGTAAAACGAAATTACATAAATGAAATACTTATTTGTATTTGCAGAAATAATATTAGAATAGAAAAAGTAATCCGAGCCCTGTTTAGAACAGTCTCCTTAAGACAAATTTATTCCCTCCACAAGGTGTCAAAGGTAATGAATAATTGTCTCCCAAGATAGAACGGATTTTCAAATTAATCAAGCAGCACAATAATGATTAATTTCTTCGAACACAATTCTGTGTTTATACTCAATCAGACCAAAGAATGATATGCAGGAATGTATGCAGTAGCAGTAGAATAGTTTGTATTTTTCTGGGAAAAGATGCAGCATAAATTCGGAATTATTGGAGGGCAATTTTTTCAGTAGTCAATTCTGTAGGGAAAATGTTTAATTTATAGCTTTTGTGTTGATTGTTGGAACAGTCAACCGAAATTAACTGTCAAAAACAGTTAATCAGTTAAACGAAATTAACTGTTGACTGTTGGCAATAACTGCCAACAGTTTATTAATTAATTAATTAATTTCGTAATTAAATAATAATTAAAGCCCAGAAAGTTAAATAAATTCCGCCCAAAAATGTAGGAGATTTTCCTAAGCCTAACCCTAAGCCCCAGTGCGAACCGAACCGAGCCGGCCGAACGGACGGACGCGCGCGTGTGGACTTTTGACTGAAAGTCAACCCGTGCATAGCTTAGGTCATCTCCCCTTCAAAGAGTTGGGATACCCCAAGGCATCCAAGCCTTAGTCCATACTTGGGGTGTTATTAACTCATCAAATTTACACCACTCTTCCAATGTGGGACAATAGTTAAAACACACTCAATGCATTAACTTTCATTACTTTGTGAGTCACTTTGGGGACATATTTATCATTCATAACTTATTAAAATTGGACATATGAATATATTATGTTAATCTCCTTGCGGAGGTGAACGCGTTCGTATATGGTCCCACGATTTTCGTATTGTGGGTCCCACCTAAATTTGAGCTCAAAGTTGTTCAAAATTCTGTCCAGAATATTCTGGACAGCTTTCTAAAACCCAATTCAAGTCCAATTTTCCAACAATATCCCCCACATGAATGATATATCGCTATAAATAAAATCAAACAGATGCTAATGCAGATGCAGACACAAGTTGAGTAAAACTGAAGACTTATTGCATCGGGAGAAGTAGCCTAGTGGCCTTGAACTTTCCTTAGTGATATATACTATCGGATTTACTTGGTTAATCAGTAGACTTCACGTCCTTGAACCGTCAACCGTTTTTGTAAACCTAGACAACAGTATTCACACAACAATTCTTTAACACAGTTGGTTCTCACGTTTGTGTTCATTTTGGTCGTGAACACCACTTGGTTCCGCAAGTATTTTAGAGAATATGCCTTTCATTATTCTCATAGAAGTGGCCCCCTTCTTACTCACGTAGGTGACTTCCATAAAGAGTATTCCGCAATACCCCACTTAGACGTACTAAGATATAGATGTCATTAAAAGCATAACTTATCCTAATTTCGCGACAGATATGCACTGTCTCATCTTTGGAATGGATAGGATTAAATATCCTCCAGTGCTTACTGAATACAACGTAGTTCGGTTTGCCCATTGAACCTAGTTCTTGGGATCTCCAGTCACCTAGGTTGGGTTGCCACTATATTGATTCTTATTTATTTATACGCTTTAGACCCATTCCTCTCGATGATCTTTCAACTTGCTCTCGGTTTAAACCTTTCGTTAGTGGATCCGATATATTATCTTTTGACTTTACATAGTCAGTTGAGATAATTCCGTTTGAGAGAAGTTGTCTAACGGTATTGTGTCGACGACAAATATGTCGTGACTTTTCGTTATACATGTGATTTTGTGCCCTTCCAATCGCTGATTGGCTATCGCAATGTATACATATTGCGGGCACAGGTTTAGACCAATTTGGAACATCTTCTAAGAAATTTCGAAGCCATTCATCTTCTTCTCTAGCTTTGTCTAGTGCAATGAATTCAGATTCCATTGTCGATCTAGCAATGCACGTTTGTTTTGAGGATTTTCAAGATACGGCTGCACCTCCGAGGGTAAACACATACCCACTCGTAGACTTAGAGTCTTTTGTATCAGATATCCAATTTGCATCGCAATGTCCTTCAAAAACAGCTGGATATTTTGAGTAGTGCAGACCATAGTTTTGAGTATATTTCAAATAACCCAAAACTCTCAATATAGCTTTCCAGTGATCTCTTCCTGGATTACTCGTAAATCGACTTAGCGTACTTATTGAGTATGCTATGTCCGGTCTCGTACAGTTCATGATATACATTAAGCTGCCGATAATACGAGAATATTCTAGTTGAGATATGCTTTCACCATTATTTCTTGCAAGATGTAAATTTACATCTACAGGTGTCTTGGTAGGACTAATATCATACTTATTGAATTTTTCAAGTACTTTCTCTATGTAATGAGATTGAGATAATATAAGTCCATCCGATGTTCTAGAAATTTTAATTCCTAATATAATATCGGCGATTCCCATATCTTTCATGTCAAATCTACTACTCAACATTTGTTTTGTAGTTTTGACAATTTCCAAGTTACTACCCATGATAAGCATATCATCAACATAGAGGCATACAATGACATATCCATTATGAATGTATTTAAAGTAAACACATTTATCGCATTCATTAATTTTGAAACCATTTGATAACATTGCATTATCAAATTTTTCATGCCATTGCTTAGGTGCTTGTTTTAATCCATATAGTGATTTAACAAGCTTACATACTTTTCCTTCTTGTCCGGGAGCTTTGAACCCTTCAGGTTGCTCCATATAAATTTCCTCGTCGAGTTCACCGTTTAAGAATGCAGTTTTTACATCCATTTGATGTATTTCAAGTCCATTTATAGCAACTATTGCTATTAACATCCGAATGGACGTTATTCTTGTTACCGGTGAATATGTGTCGAAGTAATCCAACCCTTCCTTTTGCCTATAGCTACAAGTCTAGCTTTATATTTATCAATTGATCCATCGGCCTTCAATTTCTTTTTGAAGATCCATTTATAACCTAACGGTTTTGAACCTGGTGGAAGATCCACTAGTTCCCATGTATGATTTTGTAATATGGATTCAATTTCACTATTAATTGCTTCTTTCCAATTGGAAGCATCGGGTAAGGATATAGCTTCTTTATACGATTGAGGTTCATTTTCTAACAAATATGTTAGAAAATCCGGACCGAAAGAAGTCGAGGTTTTTGCTCTTTTACTACGTCTTGGTTCATCCTCTATTGATTCAATAGGTTGATGAGTACCACTTGTAGTAGCTTGATTTGTCCTTTTAGAAGGACCAGATTCTCGGGTCATGTTATACGGGAATTCATTTTCAAAAAATGAAGCATCCCTCGATTCAATAACCGTATTTACATGAATGTCCAAAATCTCAGATTTACAAACTAGAAATCGATATGCACTGCTATTAGTAGCATAACCGATGAATACACAATCCACGATTTTTGGCCCTATTCTTACCTTTTTAGGTTTAGGAACCATCACTTTGGCTAAGCACCCCCACACTCGTAAATATTTATAGGAAGGTCTTCGACCTTTCCATAATTCATAAGGTGTCTTGTGAGTCTTTTTGTGAGGTACTTTATTGAGAATGTAATTAGCAGAAAGTAAGGCTTCCCCCCACAAATTTTGTGGAGCTCCTGAACTTAATAACATTGAGTTCATCATTTATTTCAAAGTACGGTTTTTGCGTTCAGCAACACCATTCGATTGAGGAGAATAAGGAGCGGTTGTTTGATGAATAATCCCATTTTCAGAACAAAATTCCTCAAATGGATATTCATATTCACCTCATCTATCACTTCTAATAGCCTTTATCGTTTTGCTTAATTGATTCTCAACTTCATTCTTATATTGTTTAAATTCATTAATAGCCTCATCTTTACTATGTAACAAATATACATAGCAATATTTTGTGCAATCGCCAATAAAAGTAATAAAATACTTTTTTCCACCTCTAGTTTGAACAAATTTTAAATCACAAATATCGGTGTGAATTAAATCTAAAGGTTCAGTTACCCTTTCAATAGAATGGAAAGGTAATCTAGCTAATTTAGATTCCACACAAATTTCACAATTATGATTTTTATCAATATTAAATATTGACAAAAATTCCAAGTTAATTAATCTACGCAATGTATCAAAATTAACATGTCCCAATCTAGCATGCCAAATATTAGATAACTCAATCAAGTAAGAAGAACTAGCAATTTCATTCATTGAAATAGATGTTTTTGGGGTTACATTAAGAACATTGAGTTTAAAGAGCCCCTCATTTAGGTAGCCCTTTCCTACATACATGTCATTTTTAGACAACACAAAGCGATCAGACATAAACACAAGCTTGAAACCATTTTTATTAAGGAGAGATCCAGAAATCAGATTCTTTCGGATATCAGGCACGTGAAGAACATTGTTGAGAGTAAGTTCCTTTCCAAAAGTCATTTTCAGAGTTACCTTTCCTTGTCCCACCACCTTCGAAGTGGAAGAATTTCCCATTAAGAGATTTTCTTCATTTTTCAAAGGCTTATAGGCGGTGAACATCCATTTGTTTGCACAAATGTGTCGTGTGGCTCCAGTATCCACCCACCATTCCTTGGTATTTCCAACCAAGTTACATTCAGAGACCACGGCAGAAAGATTCATATCCGCCAAATCATTGGCGATATTCTCACCCTCAGTTACATTTGCTTGAGAGTTATTTTTATTTTGCTTCTTAGGCTTACGACACTCGCTTGAGCGGTGTCCAGGTTTACCACAATTGTAACATTTGCCTTTGAACTTTTTCTTATTTTGTTTTGAAGTGCCTTCCCCATCATACTTTCGTTTGTTCTTCTTGGGACCTTCAACAACATGGACCTTCGTTTCCATTGGATTCTTCTCACTTTTCTTTTGAGACTCACGATTGTCTTCTTCGATTCTTAGCCTGACCACCAACTCCTCCACATTCATCTCCTTTCACTTGTGCTTGAGATAATTTTTGAACAAAGTCCAAGATGGTGGTAACTTTTTAACAATTGCAGCAACTTGGAAAGTTTCACTAATTGACATTCCTTCAGCATGAATGTCGTGGAGGATCACTTGGAATTCTTGCACTTGCGAGATCACAGATTTAGAATCAAGCATTTTGAAGTTCAGAAAACACCCAACGATAAATTTCTTCATCCCAGCATCTTCAGTTTTATACTTCTTTTCCAAAGAATTCCATAATTCCTTGGATGTTTTAATCGTGCAGTAGACATGGTACAATGTCTTGTCCAAGTAAGCCAGAATATAATTCCGGCATAGGTAGTCCGAATGCTTCCAAGCATCGATAGCAGCAACATTTTCAGCGTCATCTCTCTCTTGAATAGAGGGGCAATCTTCATATACAAACCTGCCCAGTTCGCAGGTAGTGAGATAGAAATACATTTGTCCTTGCCAACGTTTGAAGTCACCCTCAATGAACTTTTTCGATTTCTCCCCGTGTGGCATAGATACGGGTGCAGTCACATTTGTGTTAGTAACAATCATTTTCATAGGAGTAGTGTTCGTACTTTGCGATTCCATTTCTGTTACAAAAACAGAATTTTTATCAATGATAAAATTCATATATAATGAATTAATCAAAACAGAATACAAAATTCTGTGCACCAATTTCCTCCAAATATAATTCACAATAAATGAATTCCAAAAAAATTCCAAATAAAATTCAGAATTAAACTATAATATAAACAGAATTCCGTACAAAACAGAATTAAATATAAAATCTGTGTCACACTAATTTTTAATAATAAAAAGAATTCTGTACAAAACAGAATTATAATTTAAAGATTAAAATTTTTACATAAACAGATTTTAACAAGAATACACAAATAAAATTTTATTTTGTAAAACATAATATAAAAACAGTATAGAAATTAATTTCTGTACCAACGCTGTTTTTACTAATTTCTACAATAAAACAATAACTTAATTCATTTTATTCTGTCAAAACAGATTTATTTCCAACAAATAAATTTCTGTAATAAAAAAAATTATGTACACTAAAAAACAGTAGAACTTTATAAATTTGTCTTAAGATTGCCGAATTTATTTAACTTTCTGCGCTTTAATTATTAATTAATTACGAAATTAATTAATTAATTAATAAACTGTTGGCAGTTATTGCCAACAGTCAACAGTTAATTTTGTTTAACTGATTAACTGTTTTTGACAGTTATTGTTACTTTGCTATAAATACAGATGCCTCCCTCCTTATTTAATAATGAAAAATTTTCCTCCTCCAGAATTGCTATCATTTTTGTCCCAGAAAATTCGTGTCATATCTGTTCCAAAAATTCTTTTTCCTGCATAACATATTTTGCATTGTTGTTTAGTAAAAGCCACAGAATTTGAGTTCATTGTAATTAATTATTGTCGTGCTACATAATTAATTGAAAAATCCGTTCTATCTTGGGAGAAAATATTCATCAACCTCGGAGCACATTGGAGGGAATAAATTGTCTTAAGGAGACTCTTCATAACAGGACTCGAATTTATCTTTAATTCTTTTATTATTTCTGCAAATTCAAGTAAGTGTTTAATTTTTGTAATTCTGTTTTAATTATGTAATTATATTAACAATTCATAATTATGTACAATTGTTATTTATAAATAGTAGACATAACAATACATGTATCTATGGAGCGATTTTGGTGGTGGTTGTGGTGGTTTAGCTAGAATGTCTTCGCCAGAATGGTGGTGGCTACTATTAAGAGATTTTTTGTTTTTTTATTGTACAACGGTCACGCGTCTAAAAATATAGGGAGGTTCTCAATTTTAAATACGTCCACGAAGGAGGTAAAAATCAATAAAAAAAAATAATTATTCCATATTGAGAAGAAAAACATTACTGCTTTACATTTACTGCAGAGCACCTCCCTTCTCTATAGTAGATCAGTCAAAAAAGCCACATTCCCCAATCGAAATTATACATAAGCGTGGTTTGGTTATAACAAGAAATTCAACAATTGGTTACAATTATATAAATTATAAAAGAATTATTGACAGAAAGCGGGTTCAAGATCAAGATCCTCTCCCGCTACTGCGGGGCTTTTTGTCTTCGAGAGCAGTAGCTTCATTCAACATATCACTTGCATCCTTGTGCATGTCCAGCTTGGCAAGAGCAACAGATTGCATGTAAAAAGCTGTAGACCAGTCAGGATAGATACATTGTGCTTGCATTGCATCACGCAGGGCTGCATCAGGTTGATCACTGAGGAGATAGCAAAGGCTCCTCCTTGCATGAACAGTTGGTGAAACCATGGTTCCCACATCTATGAACTGCATATACAAACAAAATTATAATTAGGCTCTTCGTTTGTATGAGAAGTTGGATAGATAACGGAAAAAATACGACTGGCTTGGCAGGGCTGGCCAGAAGAGTTGGGGGCCAAGGCGAACTCAAAAAGTGGGACCCCAAACAAAGAGAAATGCTCAAATACATATTAAGTTGGTGGAGGCCCCGGTTCCACTAAAGATAGGGTTGGTTCCCTGGTTGTGAGGTATGGAGAGAAGAATATCCGGATAATAAAGCTATTCCCAACCGGCCTAGTTAAGGAGTCGCTTATATTTTGTTCCTAGACAGCATTTAAATATTTGGTGTGCTAATAACTATTCAAGATTTTTTTACATTATTAACAAGTACAAAATCCAACTTAGTGTGGAGTTACGAAAGGAAAGGCCATAAGAAATTGAGGGAATTGTCGATAAGCCCCAACTCACTCGAGAAGGACAATAAGGAGACATGCGAAACAGATTTGTCGATAAAATTCACAACGAAAATGTATCTACGGACTTTCTTCTAAAGGTCTTTGTCTCTACAATCCAAATATCTATGTAGTTTTACAACACCCTCACAAGATCATATTTACAAAAGAAAGGTAAATATTAGTTATTTAATGTCTTAGAGCAACTACGTACGTGTTGTTTACATTATACTTTTGATGTACTTGTATAAAAGTGTAACTACGTAGTAAAAAGGGTTATAGCGTCAGTTAATCGAAAACGTGGTGTAAGATACCAGCAAGTTTCAAGTGTCCTCATTGCAAATAAACAAAAAATCTAGGAACTTATCACCATGTTCCCCTAAGATATTAGGGGAACATGCACTAAATAAATTATAATAATAATAATAATTCATGTTAAGCACATAAATTGACAAAAAAAAAAAAAAAGCTCATAAAATGTAGCAACAAGTATGATTGATTTTTCAATGAGTGCGCTCTGCTGTTTAACACTGTTTAAGCAATCACAATAAGTGCCAAATTATTCTCGAGGACATTTTTGTCTGAGATTATTGAAGTGTTCAAGTGAGTACAGCAAAATTGAATGTAAAAGGTAGTAACAAAGATATTAATACGGTCATGTCAATCATTTAAAATTGTTGCATTAGATTTTGTTATGAGTTAAATTTCACATATTATAAATATTTGTATCGACTCTTTTCTTTTCCAATTTTCCTTTGAAAAATTGGGCTTTAACAGTGACTATTAAAATTGTATTATGCGGTTGAGTTCGATTCCCACTCTGTTAAAAAAATGACTATTAAAATGAATAATATTTTGTGGTTAAATAATTTTATAAACATACGCACGCACACACACACACACACATATATATTCATTTGGGGCCCCAAAAAATGTTCAAAAATGAGGGTCCGAGGCAGTGGCCTCCTTAACCTACCACTTCGGCCAGCTGTGGGTTCGGTGAGACATTCCTATTTATTCAATTTTCCATGTAGTCCAATTCTGTAGTGCATGTCGTATTTGAGAAAATATATATTTGTAACCAGCCGTCACAAAAGTAGAAATGAGCAAAGAGAGTCTTGCCCCACTTCAAGAGATGTTAAAGTCTAGTATAGGCTTCGTCAGCAAATGCATTATATATACCTGTGTTCTAAAAGGCGCGCCTAGGCTTGAGTTTTGAGAGAAACGCATCGCCTACGCCTTATTCTTGGTAAAAGGATTAAGGCGCACTTTTTTTAAAACAAAGATGCCTTAGTGAAATGATATCGTCATTTAAAGGCTTTTTTTTACAAATCGGACCAATATCTCGTCCAAAACAATTAAAATACATTTTATATATTGATTATGGAGCATGAACATGAGAAAGATGGCTACCAAACATACGGATATATTTTCAAAATTCAAGGTATGTATTATTTTATTATATTATTAGCCTTGGAATAATTAATATAATAAAAAAAGAAAAAACGTCTTTTTAAGCCTAGGTGACCACGCCTCGCGCCTTTTAGAACCTTGTTATATACGTATTAGGATTAAAAATAATTGAAAAGATTTCTTGATTTACATAAATAAAATGAACAATGTAATCTTATTATTACTTGTAATATTTTTCCTATGTGCGAGAGTGAGAAAATGGGGGTGACCATGGCTGTTATAGAACTGCTTCATACTGCTACGTCTAATGTTACTACTTACAAATTTATATCATAAATTATAAATTCTATATAGTAGGTAAGGGAGGGTAAGAATAAGAATTACTCAGAAAAAAAAGACCTCACTTAATACAAGCACACGTGGAGAAAGAGAAGGTATCATAATATGTTTATTATCATCATTCTTTAACACCAACTGTCAGAATTCATGTTTTTGATCGGATTTATATGATCAACTTCGAACCCTTTTTAAGGTGGGGCCCACATGTCTTTCGAAACGATTCCGTATTGAAACGTAAATTGAATGATAAGTTGTTGTCTAAAATACCCACTTTATGATATGGTAACTTTGTTGAAGTGTAATGTACAAGGCTTTGTCACACGCAGAAAAATTATGTAAAATGGATAGTATATATATACACCCAAAATGGCTCAAGGGTTTGGAGCCCTTAGGGCTTCCCAAACCTTTAAAGGAGGGAGGAGCTACATGATGTGGAATCGGTTTTGAAGCCCACATGCACGCCCCCGCCCAGCCTGGCTCGGGCTCATTTTGAACCTATTTAATAAAGTGAAACTGTGGTTTGGAACCTATTTAAATGTCTTTTGAGTGGAAAAATTAGAGTCAAAATATTCCCTCCTGCATATTTTCACAAGTGTCGGAGAGAGTTTTGACATTGTTTCTGGTTTGTTGTTTTTTGCAATTTGGATTGACTATTGAAAGAACAAAATTGTTGCAACCTAAACGACGATGTCAAAAAATTGCGAAGCACCATCGGGATGAATACCATCTTAAAGACCAAATATATAACATTTGCCTCAATCTGGTTTCCAAATTCTTTAACCACTCATTGTAAAGATATTGTGTTCAATTAATTAATTATGTTCGACGTTAGTTTTCTGTTTTTATGTTTCGATTTCAGTAGATTATGTTCTTTATGCAATAAATTATTTACTGCAATTAATAAAGTTGGTGCAAAGTATATTTATTAGATGCACTGTACCATTAATAAATACACTTTGCACCAAAAATTATTATTTTTCCAAAAAGAACAGTGCAATTAATAAATACACTTTGCACTAACTTTATTATTTTCCAACAAGATCAAAACAAATTATATTTCATGTGGCCAAGAAGTACTTGCCTGAGAATAACAATCTATCGCGGTTTTGAAATCCTTATCTCGGAATGCCAAGTCACCACGCTTCCTTGCCTCTAACATATCCCTCATTTGTTGAGTCCACTCTTGGAATGATAACTAAAAAAATCAATTCTGCACATAAATACTTTAGCAAAGATTGAAAAGAGAAGCAAGAAGCACTTGCAACCCCCCATTTTACTTCAAATCATTTACCTCGTTCGTCCCTTCATCATCTTTGTAGTGGGTCATTACCAAAATCTGATGGATAGCCGTGAGATCCATTCGAGAACATGCATCACCCATTGGAGAAAGAGGGTGTTGTGGAGTAGGTGGTGCATCCTCATGCTTTGGAATTCCCAACATCACATATGATGGAACCTACAAGCCAAAAGTTTCATGATCTTCAACAGTTTATTAGCCAAAGTCATGTAGTTGTATTTCTAGTGCTGTGAAAAAAAATCAAAAAGACGATTAAAATAAGGGATCATGTCATATTGATCCTGCTGCATGTTTTTACCTGGAAAAAAACACCTTGTCAAACATTTGTGGATCGTTTTGGAAAATCTTGCACAATATGTGGAAGTGTCTCTAGCAAGTACTTCCACTTGTAGAAAAATCACATTTTCCAAACAATTATTAATTGTTGGTCGCTTTGGAAAATCTTAGAAGGCATTTTTTTTGGAAAACCCACGGGAGTCCAGGGGGATATGACATTGCCTATAAAAACAAAAGGAGAAACAAAATGAAATAAATTTAAAAAAAAAATACACTAAATATTTTGGCCCAAAGTTGACCTTTCTGGCTTCAGTTAGCTCCCAAGATCAAACAAGACAGTTTTCACCCAACAAATGGGGTGTAACCTCGGACAGTATAACATTTAACCATAACTTACTGATAACACAGTAGACAAAAACAGCCTTTAGAGGCACTGTTTGTTTCGGGGTAAAATATTTTTTGCTTAGGTGAAATATAGAATTCAAAAATTTGTTTGCATAAAACCATAAATAAGTGCACAAGCTATATTACATTATTATGGACAAAAACAGTAAACAAAATTAACTCCGAATAGGTGCGATTTCCTTTTCACCATCTCAGTTTTTCACCTAAGTGAAAAATATTCCACTCCAAACCAAACGGGGGGACTGGGGTAGAAAAATAAACTCCTTTGAATATATAATAAATAAAAAGATATTCTTGCATGCATTAAAAGTAAATAAAGCAAAGACTATAACTGACATCAGGTTTATTTTGCAGTGGGGCAAGTGTTTCGACAAGATCTCTAGTATTTGGCCGCTCCCTAGGTTCATATTGCAAGCATCGTGATGCAAGATCAAAAACTACGGTCGCCTCTTCTGTAGAAAAGTTTCCCTCCAAATGTGAATCCATCAACAAACGAATATTTTTACCCCGTATCATATCAAGAGCCTGCATCCACACAAAAATTCAAGAACAATCAAGTTAGTTAAAATCAAGTTCCCACAATCATCTGATCTGTTAAAAATTTACATTATGGATTTTACTTGCATTTATCAAATGACATTTAACAGATAAGTGAACGAGTGGCGTTTTTTTTCCTTTTCCTTTTGTGGGTGGGGGGGATGAGGGGACACTTCTCTTTATACACCTCTTGCTAAACAAACAAAATAGATAAAGAAAGCGCATTACATTTACTGAACGAGCAGAAAAAAACATCTCTTTCCTAAACATAGGCTTTATACATGCATAGTTGATGCAAGATCAATAAATAAATAAAGTGAGTGCAATGACACAGACCATCAAGTATACAGAAGATTACATCCATATTTATAGATAAATATGAACATACCCTAATCTGCAAAAAAAGTTGAATAATCCTAAATTACATTAGTTTCTACCCATTTATCCCAGTATACAAGATAAAACACAAATCAAATCTTCTTCGTAGGTGCTAATATTACTGTTGAACCTGCTGATTCAGCTTTGAATCATTGGACCAACGAACCAGCCACTTATGCAGCTTGTTTGACAGTTCACCTTGAAAACACGGACCAAACAAAGAATATACAACATTTACACATACTTACATGACTCGGAGGGATATGCTTTCCACTGAGAAGATCCAAAAGGACAGTCCCGAAGCTGAAGCTAACACTTTCTGGAGTGACCCTCCCTAAAACAGAGAAAATATTGTTATTGAAGAGTCTACAAAATAAGCCATTATGCAGATTCATAATTCCTATTAGTAATGGAACCAATTCCTCTAATCTACAGGGAGCTGATGAGTTAAAACCCGGAAGCATGTACATCTATAGCCGTCTTTGGCAGTTCCCGTAGAAACTACTAAAAACACTGTACCAGCAATGGAAATCTACTAGCTCTTTCCATTTCACTGAATTTAGATCTAAATCTTCAGTGATATTATAATCTCTGTAGAATAAATCTTTTTCCAAATTGTATATTTCGACACTATTGTGTCTTGCACACGATACTAAGAAATTTGTGCAAAGGGGAAAGAGAGAAAGCTCATTTAGAATTCATTGAGATTCTCTTTTTAACTTTCATATCAGAAATTTATATTATGTGCTCATAAAACCATTAAAGTGAGATTTAAAGAGAAATAATATCAAGGGCTCCAGACAACAATGATGATTTGATCGCACCTACTCTTGGTGAGTTCTACAATCATATGATTTACCGGGAAAGAAGACTAGTTCAACATTTGGACCTTGCATGGTTCAAGTTGCTAATCATGAATCATGATGATGTTGATGCCGTTGATAGAGATTTAGAGGTTTGGATGAAAATAAAAAATGAAAAATCCCGGATGATAAGAGAAGATAAAAACTTCAATATTTTTGGAATTTCCACGATGAATTGATGATAAATTATGATTATTGATGCTCAGGACATCAACAATGAATCAAAAAGGCATTAAATTCTAAAAAATTATTTTTTATTTTAATTTCATAATTGAAACATGTCTTACAATACTTTACTGCATGTTTAAAAATCATATAGATCTGACATATGTATTGATAACCTTGTATATATAATTAAACACATAAATATAACCAATACGGCGATACCAACCACATTTCCCTCTCTAAAAGCTGTAAAATACTCTATATATACATTTAAATCTCTATATCATAGCTTTTTAGAACCCAGTCTCATATTTAGATCGACTCAGATAGCCGAAAAAACAACAATTTCCATTTTTTGTTTTAGATCCCAGTGGCACGTGTTTAGTTTTGAGTTCAGTTTTTTGAATTGGGTCCCACCGACAAATGGTTAGTTTTATTTAAATTATACCCCTCTCTAATGTATGCGCTCCCTTTGACGAGCACCACTGCCATCCCAACCACGTGGTATATTGGCAGCAACCAATCTCCAATCTAGAGGACAGCAAACAAGATGCACAAATTGCAAAGATATAGAGGCATATTTGATGTACAATTTTTTTCAACTCTTAATCACATTGCCTAGTTAACCCCCCCCGGGGGGGGGAGGGGGGTCTAGTTTTTGAAAAAGCATCTCAGGGGGCAAAAAATAATCATCAGCATGCCTCTGTAAAAGGAATAATAATACTTCTGTCCAATAAAATACAGCTGGAAGATTTGGATTGTTGAATGTGACTGGAACTAAAAATAATTGGTGGGACTTTAATTTGGTTTGGACAAACAAAACATTAAAAATGGACCCAGAAGTAACAGACCCTACTTATATAGACACATTAATGTGTGGAAGGAGAGAGAGAAGAGGGGGTTGGAGATGATTTTTTTAATTTGTCCCACATCAGCATTTCGAGTCAGCAAATAAATGCCACATGACATCACCATTTTGTTACTATTTTAGAGAGAATTAAGTTGGACAAAAGTGAAAAATGTACACCTTGTTAACAGAAAAATGGTTGCCTAAAGTGAAAAGAAAAAGGGTAAAGCAATTACAGAGGAAAGGAAGGGAAATAAACAGTCCGTTGTCATGTTACACCATTTTACGAAACAAAAAAAAAAAAATCGAAGGGTCTAAAAGAACACAAAAATGCGCCCCCCCCCCCCCCCCCCCAAAACATTATCTCATTTCCCTCGCACCTTTGGAAGGAAGGAATATGGTGGTGCCTAGGGGTGGAAAGAACTAATACAAGCCACTTAACCCCAACCCAGTCAAGAGTATGTAAACTAACATTATAATATGTTCTCTCTTAAAAAAATATATTTCTCAGAACAATGCAACTCCTTCCTCTCTAAAAAATATTGTGATATCTTTTATCTCTTAAATAATCTCTCTAAGATGTTAACCCCTTCCTCTGTAAAGAATTTCTCTCTAAATGTGTAATCTATTTCTCTATAATTTCTACCCCTTTCTCTCTCTAAAAATTTTTCTCTCAAAAAAATTGCTATTTCTTTGTCTCTTAAATGCCAACTCTTAATCTCCCTAAAAAAGTTTCTCTCTAAAAATAAAGCTATCTTTAAATTACAACACCTTCTCTCACTAAAGAAAAGTCTCTCTAAAATTATAATCTCTCTCTTTAAAAAAAATCTCCAAAATGCTAGTTGTTTTCTCCCTATATAAGTTTACATTTCTAAAATTGCAATATCTTATCTCTAATGCAAACCCCTTTCTCTAGAAAAAATATCTCTAAAATTATTATATTTTCTCTCCAAAGTGGTTAACTGCTTCTTTTTAAAAAAGTCTCTCTAAAATTGTAATATCTTTCACTCTGTAAAACGCTAATCCATTTCTCTCCAATATTGTATCATCATTCTCTTAAAATATTGTCTACAATGCTAACTTTTCTCCTCTCTAAATGAGGAAAAATAAAAAATTTAAGAGAGAATTTTTTAGCAAGAGAAAGATTTTTAGCATTCTAAAGAGAAAGACGTCACTATAGTAGAGAGAAACTTTTAAAAAAGAAAGATACTCCAATTTTAGAGAGAAAGATGTTGGGGTCCTTTCGATTGGCATTGATTTGTTTTCCACAAAAAATCGCTTATTTTAATTCATTTTTTAACTCAAGGCTCCAGAATTTTGTCATTTCCATGGAAAACATTTCTTACCCAACCCCCAAAGAGTTGATTTTCACGGAAAACTTCAAACGTAAGTCCAAATCACTCCTATCTTTTTCCACTCATTTTTCAATATCTCTTAAATAAGCATTACTTTTCAATTATTATCCACCTTTGTAATTAAATAAGCATTACTTTTCAATTATTATCCACCTTCCATGGAAAACATTTCTTACCCCCAAACAGTTGATTTTCACAGAAAACTTCAAATGTAAGTCCAAACCACTCCCATCTTTTTCCACTCATTTTTCAATTTCTCTTAAATAAGCATTACTTTTCAATTATTATCCACCTTTGTAATCCAACACACCCTTATATATATATATATATATATATATATATATATATATAGAGAGAGAGAGAGAGAAGAGAGAGAGTATAATTTAGAAGAGAGAAAGATCTTATCATTTTGGAGAGAATCTTTTCTAGAGAGAGACTATAGTTTTAGGGCGAAAAGGAGTTAGAATTTTATAGAGAAACTATACAGAGAGATCACTTATAATTTTAGAATGAGAAAGAACTTCACATGTAAGAGAGAAGCCTTCTCAGAGAGAATAAGGTTAGCATTTTATAGAGAGAGAGAGACTTTTTATAGAGTGAGAAGATTGGGTAATCAACATGTTAACAGGTCAACCCGTTGATATCGCAATCCTCTTTCGGCGGATCTGTTATAATCCTTTTATTTGCTGAGGGGGTTTGGTTTGATCAAATAGTGAATAACCCGTTGATGACTCAACCCAAACCCTCCCAACCCGCCCATTTTTCCACCCCTAGTGGTGCCAGATATATGAAGATATCCTTCTTTTTCTTTCCCTCCCCCAGGAACCACATACATTTCTAAGAAGGTAACATGTCTGTCACATTTCAAAAACTTCAGTGACACATGTACACTTCTTTCATGTCAAGCATGACCAAAACCATAGGAAGTTTAGATATGACTTTTTTGTATTCACAAGAAATATAATTGTTAGAAGAAATTAAAAAAAACATAATAAAAAAGGGTGAAAGGCAATGGAAGATTTTATCAAAAGAGGGTGATATACCCGTTTATATCCTCGGCCTGGCTGAGGATTACCTCCAAACGGACGACCCCTCAGGGGCCGACCCTTCATCAGGCTCAAGACGACCCCTCAGAGGAGCCGACCCTTCATCAGGCTCCAGACGACCCTACGAGGGGCCAACCCCTCCAACGGGCTCCATACGACCCCTCAGAGGGGCCGACCCTTCGCCAGACTCCAGCCGACCTTACGAGGGGCCGACCCTTCACCACTCTCCAGACGACCCTATGAGGGGCCGACAGTACGAGGCCAGAATTGGGCCAGGCTCACTACTGGAAGAAACTTTGCCCTCGGCCTCAGCTCATAGGCCGAGGGTGACATCATCACAGCGCGTGGTTTGGGAGACGCGTGGAACAGTGCGCGTGAGGCTGACATGGCACAGGGGAGACCGTTATAACAAAATCACACCCTCACGTGAGGGAATATTATGTCATCATTTGGCATCTACAGGTGTCCACAGGGGACTGGCTAGATCATGATTCACATGCACCATGCATACTTGGGGAGTACACTACACCCCCCAAGACCTATATATACTTGTCACCTACAACCCTACAGGGGATCGATCCATTTAACTGCAACCCTAGCTAAAACTCTGCTGATATACACAGTAGAGAGAGAGAGAGGGTTATGTGCATTGTATCCAAGGCCATTAGAGCCCATACTTAGTGGATCACACACACACAGTGGATGTAGGCCAAATTGACTGAACCACTATACATCATTGTCTTATTTCCTCTTATACTCATCCCCTTCTACATACTTATACACTTATACATCTCTATGGCTGCCATGGCTGCTACTGTTTGAGCTCACTATCACTTATCCGGTGGTGCTAAATCTTAGCATCATCAGTTTGGCGCCGTCTGTGGGAACGAGAAGACATATCTTCCTTTGTACAGCTTGACCTCACTGGGCACTCTGGTGGTGAACCAACACTCCCCCTGAGAGGAGGTGTTTCACCATTGAAAGAGACCCACTAAGGTTCCCAAGCTCACCAGTCTTTTCTTCAGTTCAACTTTTCATAGCTCAAGCACATGGCACCTGAGATGCCTCCACCACCACTTCCCTCTCCGGATGAGGGGGGAAGACCCAGTTCCAGTCAGCCGCCGCCTCAGTCTGAGATGGCTGATGTGGCGGCAGCCTTAAAGTCTCTGGCAGCAAGCCAGCGGATGATGCAGGAGCAGTTCACAGCTCTAAGCCAGAACATATTAAGAGCACCAGGGGTTTCACCTGAGATGATTACTCCGGCAGCAGCTCCAGGACAGCATGAGGCCAGGGGACCACCCCAGGCACCACGCAAAGACCTGCCACCCCCTCAGCGGCGTAAGGATGTTGCTGACCCCCGGCGTCTACGCCTGGGGAGGCAAGGAAACCCTTGCCCTGATGACAGGTATGACGAGCTGGAGGGAGAGGAGGCCCCTATAGAATGCTGGGAACCATATGAGGTCTCCAACAATACTGTACGACCTCTCCAGGATAGTAGAGGAAAGTGCAGGAGACCAAACCCTGATGATCGCCCGAGAGGCTCGGCTTTTGATCGCTTGAGCAGGGGGTCGGCCTTTGAGAGGCTAGGCCCAGTAAATGACCTGCGGGAACAGTTGTCCAGGCCAAGAAGTGCTGCGAGATCCAGGAGGGAGGCAGCAGATGGCCGACCCCGAGGACGAGATGACAGCCAAAGGGAAGTGAACAGCCAACACAGGCCTGCTGCGGCAGAACCCTCCGTCCACCTCGGAGAGGCAGCAGGGGATAACATCGGCCAGGCCGACCCTGTGAGGCCCTGGAATGACTCAATCCAGCGGTTAGAGGATAAGATCAGTGATATACTGAAGAGCCGAGACCCTCTTCAGAGGGGGTACACCATAGGCTCACCCTTTGTGGCAAAGATAGTCAACTTCCCCACGCCGTCAAAGTTCAAGCCACCCGTGGTCACCCCAAGGTATGACGGGAGCACCAACCACGTCCACCACGTGGAGATGTATCAGTCAGCAGCAGACATATACTCTATCTCAGATGAGATGAGGTGTCGTGCCTTCTCTGGTACCTTGACAGGGGCTGCGCATGTCTGGTACACGTCTCTTCCAAAAAATTCCATTGAAAACTTTAAGCAGTTGGCAGACTTGTTCATCCATAACTTCTGCTTTGGGGTGAGGCCACAGAAGAAGACCACCCACCTGCTCTATGTTAAGCAGGGGAAGAGTGAGAGTCTGAGGGACTACATAGCCAGATTCAATAAGGAGAAGCTGGAGGTGGAAGACTATGAGGAGAGCATAGCTATGACAGCCCTGATTGGAGGGCTCCAAAAGGGGAAGCTGTTATGGAAGCTTGCTGAAGACCCTCCGAGGACGATGGCTGAACTGCTGTCGACAGCAGGAAAGGTGATGAACGCCGAAGAGGCGATGGCTGCAAAATATGAAGATGAAAGAGGAGGTGCTAGTGGGAGTAAATACCCTAAGAAGAACAAAGAAGGGAAGAAAAGGTCCACGGATGACAAGTTCACTGGGTACACCCCTCTGACGGTCAGCTGTGAACAGATTCTCAATGAGATAAAGAGTGACCGGTCCCTGAAGTGGCCTGAGAAGCTGAGGGCAGCCCCTGGCAAGAGGAATAAGAACCTGTGGTGTGAATTTCACCAAGACCACGGCCACGTAACGGACAAATGCTTTGCTCTGAAAGATGAGATTGAGAAGATGCTGAAGGAAGGGAAGCTCAGAAAGTACGTCGACAAAGGCGCCTTCAAGAGGGGGCGACCCCAGAAAGAAGCGAGGCGATGCATGCAGAGAAGGTCCTCAAAAAAGAAGGGACGACCCTTCTGATGATGAGGACGACCCTGACCTCCCGCCGAGAGACGACCACGGCCCTGTCAAGAGGCTTAATATGATCTCGCTCGGAGTGGGAATGATCTCCGGGGGTCTTGCAGGAGGAGGGTCTGAGGTCGCCGATAGGATGGCCCATGTGGCTGAGGCTAAGGCAGTGACGAAGACGGTACACGCAAGCTCCTTGGAGGTCAAGTCAGAAAAAAGGAAGAAGGTTGATATGGACACACTCATAGTTGTTAAAGGCGCGCCTAGGCGCACCAAGGCGCAGGGTGGGCGCCTAAGGGGGGATTAGGCGAGGCGCATTTACTTAGGCGCACGCCTATGGGCTGCAGGCGCGAGGCGCAAGGCGCTCGCCCAGGCGCGCTTCTTCTGTTTTCCTTTTTTTTTTTTTAAACTGGTGTCTCATCTCATTTTTGTTGGTAAAAACCGGGTTCCCTTATTTTTTAAACATAAACGCACCTTTTTTTTTAACAAAACATAACTGAAATATCAAAAAAAGAAAAGCCCTAGTCTCACAAAACCCTCCAAACTCCGGCGGCTCTTCTCTCTCTCTCTATTCCGTCTTCTCTGTGCTTCTCCAGCTGCTCTGTGCTTTCTCCGGCAGCTATTCTTTCTCAACGGCTGCTCTTATTAAAGGTATCTCTTTTTTTCTGTTTTCTTTTCTTTTTTTCTGTGTTCTTTCTTTTTTTCTGTTTTCTTTCTTTTTTCGGCCCATTTCTTCTCTTAATGTATTCTCTGATTTTATTTATTTATTTTTCCTTCTTTTTTTCTTTTTCCGACCACTTTTTTCTGCCTTTTCCCTTTCCTGCCTCTTTTTTCTTCCATTTTCTGACTTTTTTTTAATTATTTTCTGCAAAAAAGAAAAAATATTAGTTGAAATATAATAAAAAGAAAGAAAGAAAAAAGAATGACTTTTTTAAGTATTTTTTTAAACTGTTTTGCTATTTAATTAATTACTGTTTTGCAGTTTAAATACAACACCATTTAATTACTGTTTTGCAATTTAATTACTGTTTTCAATTTAATTACTGTTTTGAAAATATTGTTTACTGTTTTGCAATTTCAATTTGATTATTGTTTTGCATATTTTTTCTGTTTTTATAGTATATTTCATATTGTTTAATGAATTTAAATTAGTTTTTGTATTGTTGCATATTTTTTCTGTTTTTATAATATATTTCATATATTATAACATCAATATATTGCTTTAATTTTTTTATTTTTTTATTTTTTTAAAAAGTGCGCCTAGCTTCAATCAGGCGCGCGCCTCGCCTTGCGCCTAGCGCCTAGGCTCCAGAGACACCTTTGCGCCTGGGTGCGCCTTGCGCCTTAAACAACAATGGACACACTGATAGTGGGATTTTCAAGAATGGACTTCAAAGGCCTCTTAGCCCCACATGATGACCCTCTCGTCATCACTACCAGGGTGATTGGATGCGAGGTGCCGAGGATCTTGGTAGATGGGGGTAGCTCTGCAGATGTGATGTTTTGGCCATGCTTCAAAGCCTTGGGTCTCAGCCGTGCTAGACTCGTCCCCTACCATCATCCATTGATTGGGTTCAGTGGGGAAAAGGTTCATCCCCTTGGGGTATATGAGGCCGATGTGAGGATGGGGGACGAGTGGCCGAGATGGCTCACCAAGAAGGTCAGTTTCTTTGTGATGGACGAGCAGGTGTTTTCGGCCTACAACATCATACTGGGGCGTGTGGCCCTCAAGGGGTTTGAAGCTGTGCCGTCTACGGTCCATCAGATGATCAAATTTCCTACCCCTTACGGGGTGGGGGAAGTTCAGGGAGACCAGACGACAGTGCGAGAATGTTACTACAACTCCGCTGAAGAAAAGGAGACACTCAAGAGGGCTACGACCACTTACAATATTGATACCCTAGACCCCAGGGATCAGACGAAGCTGAAGAAAGGAGAGGCCGCGGAAGAGGTAGAATCCATCATCCTCGATGAGGATGACACGGAAAAAACCGTCCAAGTCGGCAAGTCTCTGAAGCCCAATATCAAGGAAGACCTCGTTAAACTGTTGAGGATAAGGCGAAGCGTCTTCGCATGGAGTCATGTAGATATGCCGGGGATTGACCCTGAAATCATGTGCCACAAGCTCAATGTGGTAGAGGGAGCGAAGCCGGTGAAGCAGAAGAGGAGAATTTACTCCAGGGAAAAATATGAGGTCATTAAGGACGAGGTCAAAAAATTAGAAGACGCTGAATTTATCAGAGAGGTCATCTACCCTGAATGGCTGTCCAATGCAGTCATTGTCCCAAAGGCCAACGGGAAGTGGAGAATATGCGTGGACTTCACAGACCTCAACAAGCACTGTCCCAAAGACAGCTTCCCTCTCCCCCGCATTGACCAGATGGTAGACGCTACCGCAGGCCATGAGCTCATGAGCTTCATGGATGCCTATTCAGGGTATAACCAGATCTTCATGAACCCTGAAGACTCGGAGAGGACAGCCTTCATCACCGACAAGGGGACATACTGTTACAAGGTCATGCCCTTTGGCCTCAAAAATGCGGGGGCAACGTACCAGCGCCTCGTAAATAAAATGTTTGAAGACCAAATTGGGAAGTGTATGGAGGTCTACGTAGACGACATGCTGACTAAGAGTCTGAAAGCAGAGGATCATGTGGCAGACCTGGAGAGGACCTTTAATACGATGGACAAATACCAGATGAAGCTTAATCCGGCCAAGTGTGTCTTCGGGGTCGGAGCCGGGAAGTTCTTGGGGTTCATTGTCAACCAAAGAGGCATCGAGGCCAATCCTGAAAAGATAAAGGCCCTTGTTGAAATGAAGACCCCCAAGTCCATTAAAGACGTTCAGAGACTCACAGGGAGAGTTGCTGCCTTGAACAGGTTTGTGTCTAGAGCCACAGACAAGTGTTTGCCATTCTTCAAGATCCTTAGGAAGGCCTTCGAATGGAGCGAAGAGTGTGATGAGGCTTTCAGGGACCTAAACTCATACTTGGGGTCTCCCTTGCTGCTGTCACGGCCCGTGCAGGGTGAACGACTTTATGTGTACCTCGTCGTCTCAGAGTCGGCCATCAGTGCAGCCATTGTGAGAGACGAAGATGGGATACAGAAGCCTGTGTATTTTAACAGCAAGGCACTCCAGGGGGCAGAGCAAAGATACCCAAGGATGGAGAAGTTTGCCTACGCCTTGATCCATGCCTCAAGGAAGATGAAGCCGTACTTTCAGTCCCATACAATGGTCATCCTCACCGACTCTCCTCTTAGGCAAGTCCTGCACAAGCCAGAAAAATCAGGTAGGTTGATGGCCTGGGCTATAGAGCTGGGGGAGTTTGACATTGTGTATCAGCCTAGGACGGCCATTAAGGGGCAGGCATTGGCAGACTTCGTGGCTGAGTTCACTTGGGAAGATGATGAGGCCGAGGGTGAGACCCTCGGGAAGACGGATACAGAAGACAGACCCGCTGACACACCCGCAGATAGGGCTGAGACAAGCACCGCTAGAAGGAAAGCGACTGAAAACAAAGAGGGAAGATACATCTTTAGACAAGGGTCCCTCTCTGAGGGAAATTTTTCAGAGGGAAAGACTCCGTGGAGCCTCTTCGTTGACGGGTCCTCCTGTGACAGCGGAAGTGGAGTTGGACTGATACTATCAGCACCCGATGGCACAGACGTTGAATACGCCCTGAGGTTCAACTTCAAAGCCTCCAACAACGAGGCTGAATATGAGGCCTTAGTAGCAGGCCTCTCCTTGGCCAAGTCTCTTAGTGTCGGCCAGATTTTGGTCCATAGTGATTCAAGGCTAGTAGTGAATCAGATACTAGGAGCCTACGAGGCTAAGGACGAGAGGATGGCTTGGTACCTTGAGAAGGTGAGGTCATTACTGAAGGGCTTCATAGAAGTGAAATTGAGGGTACCTAGGCTCGACAATGGCCGTGCTGATGCCCTTGCTAGGTTGGCCTCGGCAACAAGAACAGACATCAGGAGGACGGTCCCAGTAGAAATTTTGCTTCGGCCAACTATTGAGGACGCTGAGGGAACACTTAGCAATTGCCTAAATGTTTCTCAAGAAGCTTTGTGGATGGACCCCCTGATCAGATACATTAAAGAGAGTGAGATGCCAGAAGCAAGGCAAGAAAGGAAGAAGCTGAGGTACAGGGCTGCAAAATTCACTGTCATCGGAGACACCTTGTACAAAAAGGGGTTTTTGCTCCCCTTACTTAGGTGTGTGCATCCCTCAGAAGTCCCTTCCATTTTGCAAGATGTGCACGAAGGATCGTGCTCAAGCCACATCGGGGGCAGATCCTTAGCGAAGAGGGTGAGCACCCAGGGGTACTGGTGGCCGACCTTGGGGAAAGACGCCGCGGCATATGTAAAAAAGTGTGACAAATGTCAAAGATTTGCCACCAACCCCATCAGCCTCTTACTTCCATTACATCCCCATGGCCATTTGCAGTATGGGGAATTGATCTAGTAGGACTCTTGCCTAGGGCCATCAATAACTATCGATTCCTCATCGTAGCCATTGACTATTTTTCAAAATGGGTGGAAGCGGAGCCGATGGTGACGATCACCGAGCAGAAGACCTTCCAGTTCATCTGAAAAAATATTATATGCAGATATGGTCTCCCCAACACCCTCATCTCGGATAACGGGACTCAGTTCAAGAATGCCTCTCTACAGAAGTACTGTGAAAGGGTGAGTATCAAACAATTTTTCTCCACCCCTGGCCGACCTCAGGCCAATGGGCAAACAAAAGTTACAAACAGGACAATCCTAGCTGGAATCAAGAAGAGGCTTGAGGAGGCAAAAGGAAGATGGGTCGAGGAGTTACATGCCGTGCTATGGGCATACAGGACGACAGTGAGGACCTCTACCGGAGAGACCCCATTCATGCTAGCTTATGGATCAGAAGTCGTCATCCCCACCGAGATTGAGTTTCCTACGCATAGAGTCCAGGTGTATGACCCCCAGAAAAATGCGGAGGAGAGGAGACTCGACTTGGACCTGATTGAGGAAAGAAGGGAGGACGCTGAGATAAGGCAGGCCGCCTACCAGCAGAGGACCGCAAGGTTCTACAATCAGAGGGTGAAACAGAGGCCTATCGCAGTGGGGGACTTGGTCCTCAAGAAGACTTGGCAAAAGCCCAACAAGCTTCATCTTAATTGGCATGGCCCATATAGGGTCATCGATGAAGTCGTCCCTGGGACCTACAGACTAGAAAACCTAGAGGGGGAACCTTTTTCCAACCCCTGGAATGCAGATCATTTGAAGAAATACTATCAGTAGTGTTGTAAGGTCTTGATAGACCATAATTGTAATAAGAGTTGCTCCAACAGAACACTTTGAAAATTAATGAGAAATATCAGTGTTTCCCCTCATCCTGTGGTTATCAGTTCTAGCACGCATGGAAACATCTACAGAGAACCACCCTCGGCTATAATGAGGGCCAGTGGAGGGGACGACCCCACCACTGTCCTCAAGAAAGACGAGGGAAGACTGTTAAAAACCATTAAATTGGTAAGTTGATCCCTCGGCTATAATGGGGACCAGTGGAGGGGACGACCCCACCACTGACCTCAAGAAAGACGAGGGAAGACTTCGTTGAAAACCATTAAATTGGTAAGTTGATCCCTCGGCTATAATGGGGACCAGTGGAGGGGACGACCCCACCACTGTCCTCAAGAAAGACGAGGGAAGACTTTGTTCAAAACCATTAAATTGGTAAGTTGATCCCTCGGCTATAATGGGGACCAGTGGAGGGGACGACCCCACCACTGTCCTCAAGAAAGACGAGGGAAGACTTCGTTAAAAACCATTAAATTGGTAAGTTGATCCCTCGGCTATAATGGGGACCAGTGGAGGGGACGACCCCATCACTGTCCTCAAGAAAGACGAGGGAAGACTTTGTTAAAACCATTAAATTGGTAAGTTGATCCATCGGCTATAATGGGGACCAGTGGAGGGGACGACCCCGCCACTGTCCTCAAGAAAGACGAGGGAAGACTTTGTTAAAAACCATTAATTTGGTAACCTGATCCCTCGGCTATAATGAGGGCCAGTGGAGGGGACGACCCCACCACTGTCCTCAAGAAAGACGAGGGAAAACTTTATTAAAAACCAGTTTGGTAATTTGACTCCTCGGCTATAATGAGGGCCAACGCAGGGGATCATCCCTTGTTCACCCTTAAGAAAGACGGGGGAGAGGTTAGTGGCATTAACAAAGACAGCAAACCATACAAGAAGCAAATATGGAAGACAGTAAACCATACAAGAAGCAAATATGGAAGACAGTAAAGAAGACGATAGTATTAACGAAATGCCAGTTATACAAAGTGTTCTGCAAGTAAAAGTACAAAAATGTTGATTACACTAAGAGGGTATGGGCTACAGACAGCCACCCTATAGGACAATATCGGAGGGCAGAGCCTCAACATCCACCAAAGGGGTTTCCTCAATGACCATGGCCGGCTGACCCTCAGATGTGCCGATCCCCTTAACCTGCACTTGAGATTCTACATAAGTCAGAGCCTCGGCAATCATAGGGTCGTCCAGTTGGACTGCTTCAAGCGAAGGGCGGACCGAGGAGACGACGTCACCAAATCTGAGGACGACCCACCGGCAGGCAGTCCTGATTCCTCTCTCCAAGTATTCGAGGCCGAAGCCTTGAAACTCGTCAGAAATCTTATAAGCCTCAACAGCATCAGCCTCGACTTTTTTGGTGGTTGCTTCAAGATCAATCTTGTATTTGGCCTCCATGTTGGTCAAGGCCTCGTCCTTTTCCTTGAGAAGCAAGTCCCTGGCCTTAATGTCCTCGTCCCTGGCCTTAATGTCCTCGTCGTGCTGCCTCGTCAGCTCGTCCAGGATCCTTGCATGCTCAGTCCTGGTACTTTCCAACTCGGCCCTTGCAGTGTCAAGCTCCGACTGAAGATCTGCCTCATGTTGGATAGCCCTCTCGGCTTCATGGAACTTTGCTTGGTTCTCAGCCATCCATTTTGTTGCCGAGGTAAAAGGCACACACAGATTGCACAAGAAAAATAAACACATGTCAAGAGGCCGAGGAAACAGTTGGTGAAAGAATGAAATTAAAAGAAGTGGGTCAAGACCATTACCTGTGCAAGGGCGTGCAGACCATAGTCGTACACTTTGGCAGGAGGCATCTTCGACAGGAACTCGTAGTCAGAGGCCGAGGGTGCAGAGAACATTGAGGCCTTGGCTGCCCTCAAGTTTGCTATGAGCGATGAGGGCTCAGCCCTCAGATGTGCCAGGTTTTGAGACCAGAAGGCCCCCATGCTGGATGAAGAGGTCGCCCCCTCAGAGGCTTCGACCCTGGCCCTCGTCCGAGCATCTGGCCGAGGGTCAACAGGGGCCTCAGGCTCCTTTCTTTTATGGCTGTCAGCGGTCGGCTCCACCACTGTCGGCCCAGCGGGCCTCATCTTTCTCGGAGCCTGCTGAGGCTCCTTCCCTTTCTTCTTGCTCAGACCAGACAGCAGGCTTGGAGCAGTCATTTCCCAAAGTTGGTCTGATATACCTGCGAGGCGACCTGATAAGAGGACGACACGTCAGAAAAATGCAGAGAAAAAGAGGAAACACTTCAAAAATAAGTAAAGAATGGGAAATGTTCAGTATAACTCACATAGTTCAGTCAGAGGGCCGACCCTCAGACCAGCTTCTTTGAGGAACCGGGGGGTCATCAGGTCTTCAAATTTTGGAAGTTCACCCTCTCTCCCTCGTCCTCTCAGATAGTCAACGATGTCCTTCTCCTCCAGACTAAGTCCAGGGTCTGACCTGGCCTTCATGGAAGACCATCTTCTGGGGACCCTCGGACCATCGGCGGTGGACTCCCACTCCCCAGAGATGAAGAAGAATCTCTTTTTCCAATCGTGGTTGGAAGTTTGTGCCACGTGGAGGAGTTTCTTCTCAGACCTCCTCGCCCCCAGATGATAGTATCCAGGCTGTTTGGACGAGGAGGTGATGTTGTAGCAGCCCAAGAATAGGTCGGCCGAGGGCTCATCGGTGAAAGCATTCTTCCACAAGGAGATGTAGCCCAGGATCGTCCTCCAAGAGTTGGGAGGAAGTTGAGAGGGGGCAACACCAAGGGCAGACAGGATATCTACGATGGCAGGATGCAGAGGGAATCTGACTCCAACCTTGAACATTTGTTCGTAGACTACAACCTCTCCCTCTTCACAATCAAAAACCCTCTCAGACTCGGAGGGAACCCTCATAGTTACGCTGAGGGGCACTCCATAGGCATGCCTCCATATCAAGAGGTCGCGATCCCTAACAGAGGAGATATAGGACGAGGCGTGGGAGGTATCAATCTCGTCATCTGTATCATCGTCCTCGACCTCAGTCCTCTCTCCCTCGGCCTCATCTTCTTCCAGAGGCCCCTGGGGGAAGGCCATCTGAAAGGCATGGGGAGATAGGGTTGTCACAGGGACAACCTCGGAGGGGACCATACCCTCGGCCTCTCGGCCTGGGCTTAGGTCAGATGTCTCTCGCCTACCGGAAGGTCCAGCGCCAGTTGGCGAGGACGCTCTCTCGTCCATCTCGCTTGAATGACACTCGGCTGGACGATGGGACGACCCACAGGACTCAGACGGTTCAAATGGTTTTATGGTGACAAGAGGAATGGGAAAGATGGGTCGTACCCAATTAGGGTCGGCCCCTCGTCTCCTCTCTTCCTCTTCCTCTACTCGTCTGATCTCTGCAAAGAGCTTTTCTCTCAAGGATGGGAATTCAGACGCTAAACTGTAAAGCTTCCTAAGCATTAAAAGGGAAGACCCTACACTTGGAGAAATTTGAGGAACTTAACTACAAATAAGTTTGCAGTTGACCAAATTAGACTTTTGGATTAAAGAGGGAATTGATGATTTTCACTCAAGAACACTCAAGAAACAGTTGCCGGAGAAGACACCGGAAAAAGCTATGAGATAACCCAAGGAAAATGCAGCCCTACGAGCCTAAAAAGCAAACAGAAATGAAGGTAAAAGAGAGCGCTGAAGGATTACCTGATAAAGAGAGAGCAATAACTGCCCAAATCGCTAAGCTTGAAGGATTGAAGGCTGCAGAAATGGCGATGAAAGCTGGTAAAAGGCTAGAGAGAGAAGGCTTGGGCGCGAAGGAGAAGAAGAAGAGAGAGAGTTCAAAAATTTCTTAAATACCTTAGTAATGAGTGGGCCCATTGACCAAGGCAGGACACAGCCCACGAGGAAGGCATCATTAGGGCACAAAGCCCCAAGAAAAGTGTGCAGCCGCCATGCCTTGGAAACAGGAATAGCAATGAGTATCTGCCCAGGTGTCACTCACCTAACTGATCATACATGCATCTCATTTAAAACACTATCCCTCAGCCATCTCAACAGCACCTATGGCTAAGGGCTGGGGGGTGATTGATATACCCGTTTATATCCTCGGCCTGGCTGAGGATTACCTCCAAACGGACGACCCCTCAGGGGCCGACCCTTCATCAGGCTCAAGACGACCCCTCAGAGGAGCCGACCCTTCATCAGGCTCCAGACGACCCTACGAGGGGCCGACCCCTCCAACGGGCTCCATACGACCCCTCAGAGGGGCCGACCCTTCGCCAGACTCCAGCCAACCTTACGAGGGGCCGACCCTTCACCACTCTCCAGACGACCCTACGAGGGGCCGACAGTACGAGGCTAGAATTGGGCCAGGCTCACTACTGGAAGAAACTTTGCCCTCGGCCTCGGCTCATAGGCCGAGGGTGACATCATCACAGCGCGTGGTTTGGGAGACGCGTGGAACAGTGCGCGTGAGGCTGACATGGCACAGGGGAGACCGTTATAACAAAATCACACCCTCACGTGAGGGAATATTATGTCATCATTTGGCATCTACAGGTGTCCACAGGGGACTGGCTAGATCATGATTCACATGCACCATGCATACTTGGGGGGTACACTACACCCCCCAAGACTTATATATACTTGTCACCTACAACCCTACAGGGGATCGATCCATTTAACTGCAACCCTAGCTAAAACTCTGCTGATATACACAGTAGAGAGAGAGAGAGGGTTATGTGCATTGTATCCAAGGCCATTAGAGCCCATACTTAGTGGATCACACACACACAGTGGATGTAGGCCAAATTGGCTGAACCACTATACATCATTGTCTTATTTCCTCTTATACTCATCCCCTTCTACATACTTATACACTTATACATCTCTATGGCTGCTATGGCTGCTACTGTTTGAGCTCACTATCACTTATCCGGTGGTGCTAAATCTTAGCATCATCAGAGGGTGTGGGAAGAGAAGAGTAATTATCCAATTTACAAGAGTAGGCATGGAAAGAGAAGAGTATTCATCCAATTTACAATTGTATGAAATACATATACATTAATTTCATGCCTATATACTTACTAGTGTTTTAAAACTCCGTGTGACGTAGCGAGTGATTGTGCTTGTTGGGCGAAAAAAGTGACATAGCCGACTCTGATTTGTGAGGGTACCAATATCGTGTGCCATTGATGATGAGGCACACTATTTCAAGCTTTGCGCGCTATTGGCCATGTTGGGCGCAATTGGAACACACTATGGGTTTTCGGCTTATCTTGTTCCAAAAAAAGGGGAAAATACGCGCGCATGTGAGGGTGGGTGGGTGCAGGGCAGTGCAGGGGGAAACTACGCCATTTTTAGTATTCGTTTTTTTTCTTTCCTTTTTAAATTTTTGAGTGGGAGAATCTAAAACCCTCACTCTCTCACTTAACCAAAAACAACAATGCCAGTTTCTTCACTTTTTGGTTCTATTTTTGTTATATATTTCTATAGTTTTTTGGTTCCATTTTTCTTCACTTTTTATAATCAAAAATCAGTTTTTATAAATTAATATACTATGAAAAAGTGTAAAGATTATCTATTTATTTTAAATCACTTCTGGGTTGTTGTGACATAAATCTCTAAAAAGGATTTTGTTAAAAATAAAATACAGTCATGCAAAAGACGGGGGAATTACTTTTGATTTCTCATTTCCTGGTCCAATTTGTTTATGGAACTTTATGTGTTAATATAATTGTTAGGATTTATTTGAGTTTTATATGATTTTATTTTGCACAATGTAATAATATATGTGTGCCTTTATTTCAATTGATGTAGTGTTTTATGACTCTATGAAGTCTTTCATTTAGAATAATTTAGCACTTTGTTTTGGATGACTGTTTTGATCTCTTTCTATTATATTTTTATGCTTATTTTTACATATATAATTCATACGAATTGCTTGCGCGATGCTATTTACGTGATGCGACAATGTCAATAAAATGCGACACCTTTCCCGACCGCGATGAAAAACATTGATACTTATGCATATATTCCTAATTATTTCTTTTTCACATACAATTAGATATTGACTACTACGATTCATAAGCTATGTTTAACATTGCAACCATATGATATGAGATTTAGTTGTCGTACAAAAATATTTGTTGTTTATACTTCATTTTATATACATAGAAAATATACTTTCCTATTAATGTGTTCTCTAAGTGCTCGTATCCTTGTTTCGGCGTACCTCTATGTAAATGAGGCTAGTTCCTTTTGCACACAATTTATTATGGATATAACAATATTTTTCATAAATATAAAACATTATATACTCGGCAGCACTGTTATTTTAATAATTTTGGCATTATAATATAAATGCTGCGGAATAATTTTCTTGATGTCTCTTTATCAATCCAAACATATATGGTCAACATTTATAAGGAGTTTCGCTTTACTAGCACAACATTGGAAAAAATATACATATATCAAGGATAAGAATGCGCGGATACCGTTTCTTAAATACTCGGGCGGTGTATATGCAAGGTTTGTGCTATAACTTTTTCCGTCCCTACTATTCTTCATCAAGCCAAAACAAGAAAGCCGTGGATCACCATTCTGCCAAAAGCATCCACCACAGGTCATCCACACATATCATCTCAGTGCCGCCAACCATATTCAAATAATCAAACAATAAATAGTGCACGGTGAAATGAACAAAACATATCTAGAAGATTTGGAAGAAGAGAATCGTCACAACACCTCATCAAAGAGAACCCTATACGCATTCAAGTCATGGTACAATGGACGGCCTTCAATACTACAATAATCCAATGCTTCTGCGATATATAAAGCCACTCTTAAACGCATTGCCCATTCGATAGTTTGATTCTCCCCTGCGAAAGAAGTAATAAATTTAAATAATATAAGGCAACATACCAGAAAAAAATTATTGTGATGTCCTGAATCTTATACTAAGATTGAATTTTAAAAAAAAATTACCGTGAATTAGAAAAGGAAAGATATTAAGTATATAATGCTTCAATATAGAGATAATATTTACATGTTAGAACTTTATTTTTTAGCTACAACGGATATATATGTTGGAAGCAAGAGAAGGTAGCAGGGGGGGAAATGTATCTTCGTGATAACGAAGCTATACTCCGCTCCTTTTCTTTGAGTAAGCAGAAAGATATGAACAATTAATTATTTCATTGTTTTTTATTTTGCTTATTCTACTGCATTTAGAAAGAAATGAGGGATTTTTAGTAAGAAAATATGTGAAGACAAATATATAACGGTTCTCCTTTTTATTTATTTATTTTATTTTGTGCACTTTCGCAAAAGAATGTGGTGGGCCTAAACGTGAAGTGTTTCCTTCATATCCTCTCTTCCATCCACCTCCCCCGGTCCCTTCCTCGGGCTCCTCCCCTCTCTAAAATGGACAACATACAAAATGGATTTAGTAAACCAAAAGAAAAAGGATACAACATGCGAGCATGGTAAAGAACATGGCATAAAGTTACATACCTTTAGAGGGTCACATTCTTTCCCTATCTTAAAGATTGACTAATCTTGCAGATATATAAAATGTTCCTTAATTTTATTTATTTAAAATCAACGGCCACAACACTCTCACACATATTCATTATTTCCTCGAATGTAGCCTAGATTTTTTTTTCATATAATAAGTACTCCATCCATCCCAAATTAAGGTCTCTTATCAAAATTCACAAATTTTAAGGAAGGATTATTTTTACAATTTTAGCCTTCGAGCATTATTAAAGCAACAGATCAACAGAATCTCTACTCCACGGGTGATGCTGAAAGTACACGCTATTTTATATATATATATATATATATATATATATATATATATATATATATATATATATATATATATATATATATTTTATAAATAGGGCTCTAATTTGAGAAACCCCAAAATAGAAAACAAGAATTTTAATGATGAAGGTGCGTAGGCGCACAGCCGCACAGATGTTTATTGTCATTTGTTATTGTACTATTTTGTTCTTTCTTTAGTATTCCTCTCTTTTGTTATTACGAGTACCCTTGTCATTGGGACCCGGTAGCTGACAAAAAAGGGTTGTCTTCTCTGTGTTGCACTACTACACTATTGAGAATGCTATGAGGATTTAGAGTTAAAATCCTAGACTTAAATGCTGTTTTTGTTGTTTTTATGCTTCTGCTAGTTAATGTAAAATTGTTTTATAGTGGTATTATTTCTTGGAAGAGACGTCCATGAATGACGACAATTGGGACTCGGGGTAGTGTCACCCCAGTGATTGACCACCTATGAGCCTCCGTTCACAGCCCGTGACTGACAAACCACTACCCCTAGGGGCAGCAACACAGTCTGACAGTGGTCGTTAGCGAGCTTGCTAGCATCGCAAGCCTTCAACCACCAACACTCGCATCTGGCACTGCATTGTCCTCTACGACAAAATCTCAAACCCCCGTGGCCACTGCCGAGCTCGAATTTCCAATCCTGACCATTGCTCCTTTGCTGTTCAGTGCCTACAACAACCGCCTTTGACACTGGCATCATTTGGTGGAGGCATGCGACTAACTCACCCCATGCGCGAGATGGGCAGCTACCCTAGCATCGTTGTCAGCCCAGGCAACTTTTCATGCTAGCTCGAATCCAGTCCGCCACTAACTATGCTGGTGTTAGTCGAGTCGCGTGTCCTAACAGCCATCGCAGACCAGCCCGAGCAATCCTATTGATTGCACAACAGCCTCATCTACACACGTTGTACGTACAAGGATCGCCTCTGCACGATGATTATCGATGGAGACCCTATTGACAATTTGGTAGCCCAAAGACAGTGGGCAGGCTAAGGCTACAAGTGGAGTCGCTCACCAAACCATGTTGCATTGGGTGGCTGGGTGGTGGAGATCCTTTCATTCCAAAACGCAAGTGTCGTGTTTGGTTCTCAATCGATTCCTATTCGAGTGAGGTCCTCTATACCGTGTCTATACCATGGCCGACATAAGCATCTGCCATGGATATGCATTTGTTGTTGGCCCTCCATGTCATTATGACAACTCTAGTTCACTGTAGTGTATACAAAAATCATTTTTCAGCACAAAAGGGAGTAGTTTCAGTGACGGTCTATGCGAGAGCTGTCTCCATAACCATCTGCACTCCTAGTCTCTAGTTCCACATTAGTTTCGGAGGCATGTAAACCGGAGATGTTTTACTCACTTATCAACCTCATTACAGTCCCAAAGTTGGACATACCCTAGATTCCTTTCTCCGATGTTCGTAGCCCCAGTAGGGCCTTTCTCCATTGCATGATACAACAAGCCATAGATTTCAATCCTTGGGTCTCGCTATCCAATCACCCTCACTACCATATGTTTCCAGCTGAACACAAGAATTTCAACATCGAACTGCTGAGTAAATGACCGCGGGTACTCCAAGAGAGCATGTCTAGTTGTTCTGTCCCCCTCAAGTCAAAGAAGGATAGTAATTGACGCAAGTGTGTGGACAGATGTGTTTAATTAACAAAATCACAATGAAGTATCGGTTTCCCATTCATTGGTTGGAGTATATGTTTAATTAGCTATAGACATCGATCTCGAGTCTCCTCGAAGCTAGAGCTGAATACCATCAGATTCGCAAGTTCGCCAGTGAAAGACAAATGAAAGGTTGTATAAGTGGACAATCACGCCATTTAGATTGCCTAACGCCACCTTCACCTTTATGCATGTCATGTCATGATGCAGATCGTTTGTCGTGGTTTATCTCCCGATTTATCTCAATTACATTATGAAATTCGGTTGGAGGTATATCTCAAGTTGCACAAATTTTGGAAGTCCTGCTGTCCAATCTATTTACACAAGGAAAAATGCTCACTCATGGTATCCCTTTCTCACCTTCCTGGGATATGTAGTTTCGGGCCAAGGATTCATGTTGATGCGGCAAAGTTAAGGTTGAGTGGCCCGCACCCAATCCTATCTCGCAAGTTCGTATTTTTGACAGACTTGAGCGGTCCTACAAATGCTTCATTGTCAGGTATAGTTTTGTTATGGCCCCCGATCATGAGTTCTCCCACATCTGAGTTTTGAGTTTTGGTGGACAGATGAGGTCGATTGGGTATTCTAGTGCATCAATTAAATTGAATTGTCTGAGTTGACGTATGGTGCGAGCAAGACCGGCATCGGTGTCGTTTAAGAACCGAATGGAAAACCGGTCACATTTTTAAACCAAAAGGGCCCCAATCCACCTCTCAACAACTCCATTATGAATTGGAGTTCTATGCGAACATTCGGACATTAAAGTTTTGGTAGGCATACCATCTCTGCCGCGAGTTTGTAATTGAATCTAACCATGAGTCCCTAACAGCCATAAGAAGTGGTTAATGATCACCATGCCAAGGACTAGTACTTGCTAAGGAAGTGAGGAAGTACAATTGGGTTGCCGATGCTTTGAGTTGGCACAAATATGCCTTGGTCGTGGTGCGGATTTGACAAGATGCATGGCTTGCCTATTATTGATCCCTACTTTGGTCCCATCATACAATGTACAACGTATTACAATGTACAACTGCATGGATGATGCCTATGTATTACTAATATGAAATTTTTTGAAAAGTATATTGACATCTGCTGTCAAAAAAATGTATCTTACATAAAAGTGTAAAATTTGGATATGTAAACATAGGACCTTAAATTGAAGTAATTTCGTGAAACAGTAAAACAAAATAAATTGAGATAATGACATTAAATTGTTTGAACACGTCAAACTTAGACCAGTAAGTGTCCGTAAAAATAGTGATTTAATTCATGCCAAAGGTAAAAACTAATGGAAGATGTAGACCTAAATTGATTTGGGGAAGATTTGTTAACAACATAATAGCTTGTGATGTAACAGTAGATATTACCGATGAAGAAATTGGACTCATCTACATGAAACCAAATAACTATGTTAAATTGAGTTGAGTTATTGCGAAAGTTGAGGAATTTTGACCCTGAATTTCTCACTGTTTCACCCAAAAAAACATAACGAAAAAATGGGTTAAACTCTTGAAGGTCAAATCTCATGCCTCAATTGGTCCCCCACCCATTTGGGACCAATACCCCATACTAGTCCCCCATCATGAAAGTAACACTCGTCAACTAATCACCCCATAGCCGTAGAAGAACAACCCTTGTGGGGATAGAATCAAATGAAATTTCAATAAACAAATTAAAAAATCCAACTTGAACCAAATTCAATGTAATTACATACAGTGGAATAAATGCTTTGTAAGAGTATCATTGGGCATGAATTCAGCAACCAGCAGCCTCTCATCTCCATCACAGCAGTACCCAATCAAATTAGCCAACCTCTTATGCCTCAATCTCCCAACACCCCATGCCTCATCCTTAAAACAAGAATCAAACATCCAAACATAAACAATATATATATATATCCTAACATCATATTCAGTCAACGCAAAAAATCAATAATTACAAACTTTACCTCTATTAACACTTCACCCTAAAACACTTACTGTTTTTTACTAAACCACCTCAACTTTTTAATGGAATCAAACAAACATAAACAATTACATTAAACCTTATCCCCCAAAAAAAAACTTCACAACAACAAAGATATCCTCAGTTCCTCACATCAAATTCAAGCAAAGCAAAAGCTTGGTAGCTACAAACTTCATCTCTATTAACACTTCACCCCTAAGCACTTATTTCAGCACACACATCACCAAGAATTCATATTTGCACTTGTCTATCTATTTTCAAATTTTATGCTTTTTAATATTTTTGTAACACATTTTTCCGCTGTCAAGCATTGCAAAAAGTGAAAATTGACTCGAATTGCAAAAATGCAAATTTTTCCAAAACTAAAATTGGGCATTCAATTCCAATATTTGCAAAAATAATGATTAGTCCGTTGTAGCAAAATTAACTGCATAACACTTAATGTCACTAGACCTATCAATGGGTCGTGTATGGGTCGGGTCAACGAGTCAAAACATCTGTAACCCATAAATGACCCGCTAAGACTAACGGGTCTAAATGCAATACCCAGACCCGAACCGTTAGCACACACTAATATTAACGAATCGGTTTAGGTTTAAACGGGTGACGGATTAGGTGACTCTACAATACCCGTTAGCCTTGATTAATTTTTAAAATAATGTGTTTTAATGGTTATTCCTATTAGGTACAAGTTGGGTGACCCTACCATACCCGTTAGTCTTAAAAGAATTTAAAAATAATAGATTTTAATGATTACTCTTATTGGGTACGGGTAGGGTAACCCTATAGTATCCATTAGCGTTAATGAGTATTAATGGGTAGAAACGGGTACAGATAAATCTCCAAATCCGAATCGTTAATGTTAACGATCTACTGTGTTAACCCGTTAACGATCCAAACCCAATAAAAAAAATGGGACATGTAACAAATAATCCTTCGAACTTTTTTTAATACACGTTTAGTCCAAGCCTTTTTATTTGCTTTATCATGCCGCTGGCGCGGCGCGGACCTTTAAAGATAAAAGAATAAGGGACTTTTTAAAAATAAAAGGTTTGCACTAAGTGTGTATAAAAAAATATTTGAAGGACTTTTTGGTATTTGATCGTAAAAATAAACCCATTGTTATGGAGTTGTCAACTTGTCAAGTTTTTTGAGAGGTCTAAATGTCACTATCTACGTGACAATGTAACTACAAGAACTAAACATAGAATATGTTAAGCTAAATATGGGACGATATAACAAAAATCGAGTCAATTTTTTGTTATATCTTACAGATTTTAGTTATTCGTCACAGTTACTCTTTCAAATAGGGTTTTGTGGTCAAATAAAACGGAGGTAATCTACTGATCCAAAAATGAGTAAATCCAAAAATGGAAGGAGGTGTAATGAATACCGCAAACTGTTTTGGATCAGGCCAAGCCATTTTAGTAAACTTCTTAACCGCAATCCATCGCCGGTTTTGTAACCGGCCTTTGTAAACAACATTTGGAGCTTTTTCACCGCCCTCAGATGCGATAAAATCTGAGCTGAAATTATTGGTGGCCTCTTTTAAATCAACCAATGAGAACTCGGAAAACGCCGGTACGCCTCCGCCGACGGTGGCTCCGGCGACGGTGCCATTAGGTGAGTAGGGTTTGTTTTGTGTGTAGGGATGATCTTGATGTGATGATAAACTTATTTTTGATTCACAGCACCCCATAACTCAGTGTGTGTGTACACAGTTTTTAGTGAAGAACAAGAATAATGTTTATAGAGCTAAAAGTAGAATATTTATGCTCTCACGATTATATGCCCGTGTGACAATTTGTACTTATTTTAAATGATGCTTGGAAATTTTGGAAAATATAGAAAATGACTTGATACATTCGCGATATATTACTCTGTCGCATAAAATGGATTGACGAGAAATTATTCAATTGATGTAATACATTTTATTTATGTCGATCATTTTCTGAATATTTTTTTATACGTAATTAGTTGTGTTCGTGTTTAAATTATGACTTATGTAAATTATAGTACTCATGATTTACTTGTGATTTTTTAATCTAGTGTTTAATTGAGTGCGAAAATTATTGATAGTATTAGTTATATTGTGTCTGGTGTTTGTCGTGTTGTGTCAATCTCTAACAAGAATTGTGGTATTACTTAGTTAGGGTTGTATACTGTTCGGGTTGATTTGATTTTATTACGAATCCAAAATCGGAATTGGGGTTGATCGGTTCCATATTTTTTAAAGCGGAACCGAATCGTTTATGTCCAGAATCAACTCGGTTTGAACCAACAGTTCTTGAGGTTGGTTCGGATCAATTCTCGATTCCAAAGATATATTTAAAGATAAAAAAAATTCTTAAAATTAATATAAAAATGACAGGATAAGCAAACATTAAAAATGTAATCTAAGTCCCAAAAGTTAAAAATTAATATAAAGCCTTTAAATTAAATAAAGACGCTACAGTGGTAAGGAGCGAATTTGATAAACTCGGATTATACACGTTGGTTTAAAGTTCGAAACTCCACAACGGATACCTATTAATAAGTGCAACGTGTGTTAGGGTCGCTCTGGCACACCGTTCCCCTTTATTTAGCTCGCATGAGAGACTCAAAAGGGCTCGTTCGTGTGTAGGTTCAGGATTATTAAAAAAAAACATGTTAGGATCGGATTAGTTCCGGTTTAGTCCCTGTTCTTGGTTTGGTTCGGGATCCATGGCCGGCGCTGGCCATGTGCCAAATGGGCAATGACACAGGGCCCATTTTAGAGTATGCACCTATATATGTATATTTTAAGGGTCCAAAAATATTTTATGTATATTAAAAATATTAATTTTTAAAATAAGTTCAATTTTTAGGGGCCCATTTTAGAGTATGCACCTATATATGTATATTTTAAGGGTCCAAAAATATTTTATGTATATCAAAAATGTCAATTTTTAAAATAAATTCAATTTTTTAGGGGCCCATTTTTTTAACTACCCAAAACCAATCTGTACAAAGAATGATTCAACTATTTTTAACTACCCAAAAACAATATGTACAAAAAATGATTCAACTATCCAAAAATCTCACCGAACTAAAATGGGCCCCTAAATATAAGTTTTATTTTTTAGGGGCCCATTTTAGGTATTTAATATTTTTGTACAATATTATTTTAGAAGAGCCCTAAATTTATTTTCGCACAAGGACTCTCAATCTTAGGACCGGCCCTGTCGGGATCGGATCGATTTATGGTTTAATTCGTTTTGGGTTTGTATTGGAATCGAGAACTTAATCGATAAGATCGGTTTCTCATTTTTTTGGAGTCAGAACCGAACCGAACCAATCGGGGAAAAAATCAAACCAGCGCAACTCAACCCAATTTGCCCGATTTGGTTCAATTTATAGGCTTTTCAGATTCCGATGCCCACCACTATTATTAGTGATGGAACAGATTCCGATGCCCACCACTATTATTAGTGATGGAAAATACTATGGGTACAAACAAAGTGCATAAAAAAATTACACAAATTGATATGGTTGTGTAATAAAGCACGGAGTTTTACATTTTAATCCATGACCAATATTTTGTTTTTATTCTAGTTCACTTACATATTTTTAGGATACTAAGGTCTTTCGTCTCTTAACGTATATTATTAAGTTATGGCATACACAAACTTAATACATATATATTACAAAGTTCGTAAATACATTATAAAATTTTACATACAAATTATAATTTTTTAAAAATAATATTAATATTAAAATTTATGTATCCTTTGCAAAATTCGTTATATACATTGAGGGAGAGGTATTGAAGTGTAAAAAAAAAGTTACTACACCTAAATTCAAAATTGCCCACTAAGAAGTAAAGTCAAAAAAAATAATTAAAATATTGTATACTATTACACTTACTTGTACAAGCTACTCATTAATTATTGGTGCTTTGTTTTCAATTTTTTTTTCTCTCTCTTGGCTTTCTGAGCTGACAAAGCTTTTTGCATTCTTTTGTCTATCTTTCATGTACGATTGGGGTGTCCTTTTGTTTAATAGTGAAGGGTGGTATTGGATTTAAAGAACATATACGTAGCATTTGTTTGTCGTAGCATTGAGGTATTGTTCGTCCAGTGTCTTCATGTGATTTCTGGCTTGTCAATCGTTGTACGTGAGCTGGGGTTTTCATGATTTCAAGCTTGGGTCATAATTATTTTAAACTACTGGTATTGGGGATTTTCGGGGTTTCGAAGTTTTTAAATTTAAAAGATTTGAATTTTGTAGTAAAATATTGTCTATCGTTGGTCTATTTTTCTAAAATAAAAAAAAAAAATTATTTTTATTAATTTTTTAAGAATCTCCTGAAATATTTAAAACTCATAAAAAAAAAATCAACTAATTTTTTTTTACTATTTAAAAAAAATCGCACCATTAGATTCACAAGTTAGAACACCGTGCGTGTGCGCGCACGCGGATGTAAATCCAATTCTAACAAATGTCACATAGTGAATTTCATTTTATTGAAGGAATCGACTATTAAGTAAGATGATTTAATTTTTTCAAAGACAATGTTGAGTCATGAAGTGACATTTTAGGTAGGTAATTAGAGAGAAGTTTTTGGTTTTCATTCTTTTTCTTGATGGCGACTAAGGATACTCGTAAATAACATTATAATCACCAAGATAAAATAATTGCATAATATCACAAAAATTCGTTTCACACTTCATAATACCACCAAAGATCACCCAAGTATTTAAAGTTCGAATTTTTCACTTTAAACTTTTCAAGATTTTAAACTCTAAACATCTTAACGTTTTAACCTCTAAACCTAAAAAATTACAAAGATCAACACTATAAAAACTAAAATTTCAACTTTCAGATCATTAAATACCGTAAAATCTCAATGGTACTCACTAAATGTACCTTTACTCTAGGGTTTATAATGTTCATTAGTGTTAAACTTTCAATTTACACAAATTTACTAACAAATTTATGTAAATGAAACATGTTAATAACTTATAAATCTTTTTTTTGGTCGTCCCAAATGGGAAATAATAATGGAACCAACTATTATTAGAAAAATAGAATAACGTAACCCGAACCAGCTATTATAAGAAAAACATGTGTGTGTGTGTGTGTGTGCGCGCCTGCGCGTGTGCGTGTGCAACACTCCTCATTGGATGTACTTCACTTCAACCACTCAATGATTGTTACTTTTATGGTCTTTTATAAAATGGTTGAAGCTTCAAGAGACTTGTGAAACAACGTCTAATTTCTTATTATGTATGTGTGAGATTTGTAAGTCATGATTTGAAGAAGTTAAAAAGTATTATGATATATCTAAGAAATCATGAGACATAATGTGGTTAGTACTAGAAATTTTACTTGTGAGAGCTAGCTTTATTGAAAATAGCCCCCGCCTTTTTTCGGAATGAAAGTTGCCACATACAAAATAAATTTGAACAAAAGGGATGCCTTAAAGACTTTTATCGATTCAAAATTGAGTAACACCAAGGATATTAGATAAAAGTTTTTAATAAAAATCACTCATTGAGGGAGAAAATTAGTAGTTACAAATTCTTTTAACAGGGTGTTAGAGATTTCACTTGAGTCGAAACTTTAAGTCTTTTATTCTATAATTCGTAACTCTAAATTGAACTCAAGCTTGAATATTTCTATCGACGGTGTTAATTTATTTTTAATTTTTTCACAAATGAGATATGATCTTATGTTGTTGGTTAGTGATTTCATCACGTTATAATCCTTTTATAGATTTTTTTTGTTATGAACATTGGACATAAACTCAAAATTGATGAGTGTGACAATATTGACTATGTTTTCAATTATCGAATGGGTCTTGGAGCTGTTCTTTTATAACATAAATGTGCTTGTTCATCATTGTAAAATTATTTGTATAGATAAGTTGCTAGAAATCTAATTAATATCAATTTATTTGCATCTCGTTCTCATTATCCCCATGCGGTATACATCGTGTGTTTCCTTAATATCTTAACTTTTTATATTATTTAAATATATCTATCCACCTTATCGTATCATGTACTTAGGGTTTTATATCCTAAAGTGAATGCTGCGCATTATTGACGATATCACACCTTCGTGAGTGATAGTTTTGTTTTGTGTATCATTGCTATATATATCTTAATTGACCTTAAGATTGATGTCGTTTATTCCTGTATTTAGAGTACATGGTATTAGATTTTACATTGATGTTTGATATTAAGATGTAATATTTTTTAATATCATTGTTTTTACAACTGTGATATTATACTTGCGGTATTTGATTACATTTTTACGTTTGTTGCACTTTTGCAAAAGATATTCCAATAATATTTTAATCATATTTTTTATGGTTTCATTTTTGAGATGTCAGGATAAATTATTTTATATCCAATGTTGATGTATCCTACATCCTTAGTGGTTGTTGTTCATTATAATATTAATGTTTCACCTTTGACTTGTTCATAGGTTATTAGACATATTTCACATATACTTTCCCTGTCATTATTTATCATTTGGTATATAATATGTTTTATGAGTTAGGATTTGATAGAACAATCTCAACTAGTTATTCATCAACTAGTATCTATTGCAATCCTAAGTGTTTTATTGTACTTATATTGGTGTTAAGTATATTTTTTTAATGTTAACTTGATGATGATTTTTATATAGTTGACTTATTTTATCATTATTGATGTCTTACATCGTTGTATACGATACCATTTCATTCACATATTACTATCATGTTTTTTTTCTTTTTGACATATGTAACACGTTTTTATACTTTAAGCATGTTTTCTCTTATTGTTTCTTATAGATGCTTTCCTGATGTCTTTGTTGATTCGTTTTCTTAATTGTTTCATATTTCCTAAAAGGGGATACATATCTCAATGGAAAAGAATATTTGATTTAGGAGGAGAATCACATTGTGACAAAATGGAGATAACTATAGGGCAGATGGATAGAAAATTTGTGATCTTAAGTTGTATTTTTTAACATTATATATTATATGGAAGAGAGTTTATGCTACAACATGTTGGGGAGTGCTTAGTAAGTGGGAGTGAATTTTATATATATATATATATATATATATATATATATGCATTTACTTAACCCATAGTTATCTTTGTTGCCTTATATATTGTTACGCTTGGTCTATAACGTATTTTAACTTTTATCTCAATTATATATTGTGATATGTTGTTTCCAATCCTTTCAATTTTTTCTAGTTCAATTCTTTATACAAAGTTTCACTATGTTCCTAAAAACGTTATTTCTTGATTTTATCGTCTTTTTCTTTACCGATTCCATTACAAAAGGGGGAGACGTGATATTCCTTTTTAGGGGTAGAGATGTTTGTCTTTCAAATGGGGGGGAAGGTTTAATCAAGAGGAAATATCATTATGAGACGTTATGAAATAGTGAAGGAATAAACTTAGGTTATGAAGTTTTTTATATACTATAGTTAAACTTAATATATGTTATGTAGTGATTATATGAACCGTGTTAAATTGTTATATATTGTATTCATCTTAGTACTTATTTTCACTATAATTTTATTACGCGCTGATATGTTGATGTATTCGCTAGTTATTGATAAGATACAAGTTTGAAGAGTTCCAAATGGTTGAGCAATCTCTTGCGATTCATCTGGGTGTGTCTTTCTATCTTTTGCGACTTTAGTTCTGCGAGTTATGTGCCATAAGTGACATATTTGATTCATTTTTTTGAACATTTTATTTTGTGTGCTTTTGCATGGAATATGTGAAGGAAGATATCATAAGAGCATATATATACTCATGTGCCCTCGGCATATTTGATTGTCTTATTTCGTTTCTAGAATCCACTCCGGGTCTTTGTCCAAGAGGTCTCTGAAAAACTTCACATTCATAATCCCAAGATCGAACTTCATCAAAGATTTATCATGGTAGTGTACTAGCTCAAGATAAATTTTAGAAGTTTAGGGGTGAAGGTAAAAGTGACTTGGAGGGCTTAGATTTTACCCCTTTCGTTAAATGTTTTCTTAAATTGAAAAAAGTTTAAATTTAACGTTTTAATTTTTGAGGTTGCTAAATACATGATCCAATATGTTTTAACTCTATAAATCTTAGGTTTAAAATAGATAATTTGCATTTATAGTTTACTTGGTTCACGAGTTGGATAAGAAAATTTCGAGTTTTGTGAAATTACGCAAAACTATGCAAACTCCTGTCCCAAACACGACCTAGTCGTTGTAGTGAAATTGGTCCTCGCATTAGCAAAATACCTTCTTTTCTAGTCATGGATTAATGTTTTTCTCGTGTTAATTTTTTCCAGATACATGCGGTACCTTGTGTGGCGAAAGCATAATGTCAGTGATGTAACGCCCCCGACCCATATTTATGGGTTACTCGTGAGTCAACTCGGTCAGACTCGAGCGTTAGGTGTGAAGTGCAATGGAACAACCTATATAATGTTACTACTCTAGTTTTATTTTAGTTATTGTTTCACTTGTTTATAATGTTGTTCTAATTTTAAGATAAACTACGTGAGAGACGCATGGGGAGCACCCCGAAGTCCAAGCAAACAGAGCTACTTATGTAAACATAAATAAAATATACTTACCTATATAATGCCTTCAAAATACGAAACCGCTCTCAACCTGCCGTAACAAAGCGGGGGTGTCAGTTTATGCCCAGTGGGAATATACAAAGCAGTATAGAAACGAACGCTATAAAGGATACTCACACGCTGCAACCATATGCATGCAAAAATCTCTCTCTCTTTCTCTCTCTCTCTCTCTCTCTCTCTCTCTCTTTATATATATATATATACACCTTTGAAAATACATATTCTAATGCATTAACCGTTTTACTTTCGAAAACTTTTCTTGTCCAGATTAACTTACCTTAATCTTGTTAAAGACTTTCTTTATTCATACTTAGCATTTCTTACTTTATTTAACACACCGGTTCAACACTTGAAACCATTACGTTTGATTTTTTCAAACTCACTCCTTTACCAGAATTACTCTTTTATTTTAATTCAACATACTTTAGTACTTTCGTTGGAACTCACCCTTTCAACACACGCAAGCATCGCGTAGAAAATACTTATTTAATCTTTGAAAACCTTTTTACAACACATTCTTGTGTTAATTATGGGTTTAACCGCTTAGGTTGCTTAATCACCAATTTATCCACTTACTTTACCCTTTTTACATTCCTTTATGGACATTAATCAATTATAAATTCACTTGTCCATTTCAACCTTTACCGGAACATTTATTATATTCATTCAAGTTAGGTTGTATTAATACATTTTACCACAAAACCTATTTCTTGACATGTCCTTCATTCCTTTCTGTCTTTTCTCAGAATCTCCTTATACCGCATACTTTCACAGGCTCCACACTGTCGGCTATGCGCACCATATGCTATGGACAGTGTTTAGGGCTTTTCACCCAAGAGCTTTGGGCCCTTCTTGCTTTATCACGGTGTCATCCGAGTTCCCTTTTATGTGTTTTAACACTTTACAATGTCCACATTACACTTTCCCTTTTTACCCGATCGAAGCCAAAACTCGGGACTTTACCGCCCCATTTATGTTACGCTTTGAAATCTTACTATTTCATGTCCTTTATAATTTAGCCTTGATTTTTATTCCAAAAACCATATTCATTTAGGACCATTTTTGTGTAACACATTATCAACATTTTTATTTCATAAAAATGTTCCTTTTTAAGTAAAATTACCATTTTACTTACTTGTTTCCAAAATCACCTTTTACTCCATTTCATAAATGTTAATTTCTCCAAAAAATACTATGATGTTATTCATATCGACTCCTTAAGTGTTTTAACACTTTTAACACCTTTCTACACTTGGAATAATATTCTTCTTAATTGGAAACACTTTTATACCTTTAGTCCCTTTTAATTTCAATAAATGTTAATCATGTACATCATCACTAAGTTACATATATTAACCTTATCCCATTAATACTTAATACTTTTATCAACATTTTTCCAAATCATACATTTCTTTACTTTCTTTATTCAAGAAATCCATTTACACTGAAGACTACTTTTATAACAAATATTCTTTCTTTTATCAATATGTGTAGTGTTATAATTTCATATTCATCACATCTTTTAGTCACAATTTCACACACTTTGAAGACTAAAATGTTAACTTTTCTTATTTTTATGTTTAAACCAAATAAAATCTTCTTTAAACTTGTATACACATTTAATGCCAAAACACTACTACTTGGTTTAAACATACATTTCATCTTAAAAAATAATTATACATGCAAAATACATCCTAAGACATTTTTTTATTTCTTCAACCTCAATAAATGTCTATTTTTCATAAAACCCTCATTTTTGCAAGAACTTTGACACATGATTATTTCACCATATATTTACCAATGTAAATCAATATTTCAAAATATTTTATTTCATAAAATGTTTAACACCAATATTTCTAGAAAATGCTCATTTTCATAAAACATCAACTTTTACTATTTCAAAATCTTAAAATATTCATTTATTCTTTATTTTTAACAAAATAAAAATTTTAACAATTTTATTCCATAAAAATATTTATTATCTCCTATACATTAATTTCACTAGTTAACTAGATACACCCTAATCAAATAGTCTAACTACAAGACTACAAATGCAAAATAACATCTTACACTGAGAGTAAGATTTTTTCACCTCTAATGGCTTCAATAGTGGTGTTGGTGTAGGAGGAGCAACCCCCACCTCCAAACGTAGCCTCATGGGGTTACCAAATGCTTCTTCCATGGCTCCAAAGCAAGAACCACTTCAATTCCATTAAAATCCACCTTATTTTTCTCAAAAAATCCTCTAAATACTCCTCTAAATTCCGTAGCTCTCCTTTATCAATGGTGAAAATGGGTGTATTTAGTTCAAATGTGGAAAAATACATATTAAAATTGTGGTTTATGGGTGTGCTATGGTGGAGGAGTGATGGCTTGATGGTGGGTGGTGGTGGAAGACCACCCACCTCTCTCCTTCTTCCATTTATCCTAACACACAAAATAACCCAATACACCAAACAAACCCTTAATAAACCTTCCACAAAGCCTAAATTCCCATTTTACCCTTCCTGGGATGATCCGGGCTCGATAACTCAACGATTCAATGCTCCAAATTGTGATAGCGTACAAGGGTAATCAGATTTAAAAATTCGACTAAGGTCGTTCGAGCGACTTCCTTTGTATCGTTCAAACGACTGCTACTATGTCATTAGAACGATTTCTAATGTCATTCGAATATTGGATCGCGCGACCCTTCACGCGACCTGATACTGTAAGCAAGTAACACATCATTAGATTCCCTATTACTCGTAAACCATCTCGCGGCCTTCATCATGTCGTTCGAACGACAGTCCTTTATCGTTTGAACGAACCTGCTTCATTATTTTACTTCTCCAATTTCTATCCACAATTCCTCCATAATCGCAATTAACTCCTCCTTAATATAATTAATATCTAATTTAATTATTTTATCGATACGGGATATTACAGGTGAAACTATTATTCCCGTCATTGAAGGATCCATAAAAATTTTGCTACAAAAATATATTTGAAATATTTTAATAAGATTGTAATACCCCGTAATTTTATTGATTTTATTTAATAGGATTAATTAAATTAAATGGGATAGTTAATTGGAAATTAATCTGGATTTAAATACTAGCGAGACGAGAGTCGGTATTTGATTATGATAATAATGTTGAATATTACTGGGTGAATATGGTTATATATGATTACTGAATTTATTAAAATTGTCGCAAGTCATAAATACGACAATTCGGGAAATTAAGTTGGGACGCGCGTGTCAGTCGCGTCAGGAATCAATTTAATTGGTTTTAAAAGTAAAGTATAATTTTATCATCTGTATGGTCATTTTGAGTGCGGCAGCGTGTCTGGAAGGATCGAAATAGTCAGAAAATACTAGCCGGGGGTTTAGTTTGGGTTCCGGAGCATTTTTAGGCCAAATCGGCACCCCGAGAGGATATTTTAGTCATTTTAATTTTTAAGGGATTTTGACCCACGAATTTTAGGCCTTATTTATCAGCCAATATGAGGGCCATTAGGGTCATTATATGTCAAAAAGCAAGGAGTGGGAAACGTGAGAAAGAGGAGAAGTTACAAGAGGGGTACAAAGCCATAACCACCACACACCACCACTTTTTATCGGAATTGTGACCGGAGAGAGGGAGAGAACCAGCCCTTAACATCACCAACGGATCAAAACATCAATTCCAAGGCAAGTGATTCGATTTCATTAAGATTCAGTAAATAGTTTATCCATGATAGTGTAGGATTTGATGATAGCCATGAACAATAATTGAAACTCAAGAAATTTGAAGAAAAAACCTAAATTTTGGATAGGATTTGCATGTAGTTTAATTCTGGAAGTATTTCAGTAACAAAATCATAACCCTAGATGAATTAAAAACGAATTTAGGAAGAGAAATATGATGGTTCTTGAAGAAAATAGAAAAGTAGGGCTTTTATGATAATATGATGATTTGATCCAAGAAAAGTCTATTTGATAATGATTTGAGAGTTATGGAACGTTAAGAATCATCTAATTAGGTAGTATAATGACCCAATATTATATGTGAGGAGAGGAAATGGTACAGGTTAGTTAGTTAACGGCATAATTAGAACGGGTTTAGGTTATACGTTAGGTGTGTACATTAGTTGAGGGGTGAGGGACTCATGTGAGAGCACATAACTAACATGTATATAATATTTACTGTTTAATGTAATTAAACACTTGCTATATTTTTAAACTGTTTTCACCTCGGGCTCTGACCCGTTTGCTTTCAAATCTATTTTTCTTGTAAAACCTTTTAGGTACCCAGCCACAGGGACGTCAAGCATAGGAGTTCCATTCCATTGACGTGCTGTAGCTGATGTGGAAGTTACAGGATCTCGGTAGTAGACGCCTCCACATTCTGCATTTGATTCTATTCAGGGTCATTTATCAGTTAGGTCATGTCGCCCCCTTTTCATTTAGAGATAGCATTCTCAGACTCAGAGTTTCATTTCAGTTTTGGATTTATTTAGTTATTCGGACTTTGTATTGGGTTTTATTCAGTATTTGGATTATTCAGGGGAGTGTTACTCCAGACTCATTTTATCATTCCATTATTATTCTATTGTGATTGTGATGTGGATGTGGTATAGTTAGCTTATAAATTAATTGGTCGCATGTTAATTCAATATAATAAAATTTGGGAACTCACTTTTTAAATATTTGGTGGCTAGTAATTGTTTAAAAATATTTTCGATTGTGATGCTATGAACTGAATCAACTTGATATTTTGTATTAATTTGAATAAAGGAGTGGCTACCCGGTATTTAATTAATCGGGGTGTCACAAAGATTTTTTATCATATCTTTTAGGTAGAGTAAAAAATAATATTATTTTATATGGATGATAATTTCTCATGGTTTTGAGGACTTGTGGCCACAAGTTTGAAGGGCTATATTAGTGCTTCTTCTCCCAATAAATTAAGCTAAGGTGTTGTAAGGTTTTCAATAATGTTTTCATCAAGCTAAAAGAAATAGAATTTTTAAAACCAAAAAAGCTTCGTTATATTTTTTTTATAGTTATTTTTTAGTTTTTGATTTTTAGTTATTTAAAGTTTGATTACTTATTCTCAAGATTTGAACAAATATTTTTCATGTTTGCTCTTGAGAGGCATTGAATTTTTTATATCTCAATAATACATTATGAGTTTATTTTGAGTAAGAAGAACACTTTTAAATTCTTCCACTAACCTTTAGTAATCTCACATCCTAGGAAGTTATAAATATATTGGTGACATATTTCTTGTTCCATTTAAACACAAAGTTGTTTTCAAACTTTAAAATAAGATTTGTGAAGTAGTTCAAATGCAACATCATTAATAAGGTTGACAAATGTGCATGATCTTCGTACTAAAAGGTGAAGAAAATGGGTTGTGGAGGTTGTTCATCATTGAGTCTAGATAGATATTCAAGTTTGTAAAATATCTCTCCCTTTGTGTAAATCTTATCCTACATAGTGGAAGGTGTCAGTTTAGTCCAAAGTTTTTTACGAAAGGGTTTCCTCGTATAAATCAACGTCTCAAGTGTATGATTTACTTTTTCGGATTTGATTCATTTATATTATTAATGAACATATGTTAACAAAATAATCACTTTGCAAATAAAATTTTGTCAATTAGAAGTTAGGATTAAACTTTTCTCAAATTTGGATTAAAGAAAAATATTACCTCAATTTTGGCAATATTTTAATTTTTGTAGTTTATTATAGTCTTCTTTTTCTTTAAATTTTCCTTAGTCCCATCCGCTACGTGCACACTTTCAAAGAGGATGGGTGATAAGAGAGTGACCGGAGATTCACATCATACTGAGGAATGTGTAGTGGGGGATTTGTGTATGGGGACTTTGGTAAGCGTAGGCATACACAATAAGATACTAGGGGTGATGATATTAACGTTTGTAATTTAGTATGAATGTCATATGAACACACATTATTTATTTTTCACACACGAGTATGTATAGACATTTGGATCATTTATACCACTTATTGAGTTTTTTCTCATCCATCCCAGATTTATATTTTTTGAACATATTGATTGTAAGCTTATTGTATCGGTAGTGAGACATATTTTGATTATCAGCATGTGCTACGTCTTAGTAACAACTTCGTACTTATTTTATTTTTTTCAAAAGAAAACGTATACCTTATAAAGCAAATGTATTTCATTGTTGAAATAAACTTTAAGATTAATGATAATTGTAGGTGCAATAATCCCATAATAAATGATCATAAATAATTAATGTCAAGCAGAATAAAACCAATCTCACAACACAAGTATTTACGTGGTTTGGCAATGGCCTACATCCATAGGGGGTTTCAATTTTCTTATTATACTTTTTTCTTTCTAATATTAAGAATTTCGTGCCCCATTTTCCTTGGGTAAGGGTTACATTTATAGGGGAAGAGAGGTGTCGTGAAGGACTCTCTTACTTGTTGAGCAAGTCGTCGCTTTATTATGCTCATCTTTTCTCGAGATCCACGCACGTAAAAGTCTTATTTGTGGTTATCTCTAGTCACGATCCTCTACCCAATCATTCGAGGATAATATTTATTCAACCCAAGTTCTTCTGATTATTTGGATTATTACCCCACAAATGGATTCAAAGCTCTACGGCTTAAAGCGGAGAGTAGATCATGAAGTGAGTTGATCGGCCAAAGTGGTTGGTCGCAGCTTGAGATGGTGCCTTCCTACTTTTGAAAAGACTTCTTGGATAAAGGTTCTACTATATTTTTCTTTTTGGGCCCTCGAAGGGTGAGCTTGCTTGTAATTTCTCAAGTTAGTTGGTACTATACTGGTAAAATTTCCTTCAATAATCAAAGAGCCTTTATCAATTAATGACATTGGGTTTTGTTTTAGAATGATGAGATGCCTTAAAATTTGAACCCACTTATCAAAAGCTTCCAACTGCCATTTTACTCCGCTGCCTCAACTATTCAAAACACCAAAAGTTCCTGCAATAAACTTTACCTATAAGTTTTCTTCTTTTTCTCGTTTTTAATTTTTCTTGCGACCGTTCTCTAACTTTCTTCATTTCTGTCGCCTTTTCCCTTATTTATGAGAAAAACTGACTTACATCGTGAATGACAAAACTTTAGTGGAATTTAGGAATAAGTATTTCATTCCCAACTATGTAATTGCATGTACCGATATTTTAGTTGATTATTGTAAAGTTAAAGACGGTCACGGGATTCACACTATATCAGTGGCTGAGGGGGGTATAATGTTTCCCCCTAATCAACTCTTCTTAGAATTTTGTGAATTTTTCCATGTCATTCCCACCTAGTGTTATCCAGGCACATAAAGGATAGTAAATGGCATTCATAGAAGAAACGAATTGTATGGAACCTAAATAGGGATTCTAGAACTCAGATACTGCTATTAGTAGTCTCTGTCTTTTATTTAAAGACAAGAAAGGCCAATAAGGTTTTAGTTGTCAATCTTCTTGATTCTAACAAGAAGTACTGGAGTTAGGGATTCATTACAAGAAATTGGCAACATCCACACATTCCTGAGGGTGATGAACCATATAGAGGCTTTTTGTTCCCTGTCAGGGGGAGGAAATAGGTTGACCATAATTTTTCTTTAAATTATGTCGTTATCGGTTGATAATTAACTAAACTAGACACTAATATTTGCTTTATCTTTTTCTTTATTCAGATGGATCAAAGAAGAAGGAGCTCTATCATTTCAACTATGAAGAGCTTATAAAAGTTTAAAAGCTAAGGAGGCCTTTGGTTCCAAGTGGAGAGCATCCTAGGCCGGCATCCTTAATTTTTTATTATACTAACTCCATATATAACTTTATAGCTAGGCCTGTTGATCTCATTCATAAAATTCCAGTTACTTCAGTAAGCGAGGGGTATTCCATAGCCTTTACCTCGTCCTCTTTTGAGCCTGTAAACGTGAATACCATGCCAACTACTGGGGAGGATGACATGGCTCCAAAAAATAGAAACCTCACTCTTGTGGATGACTCCGACCTTTCCACTGCCCAAAAGGAAAAGGTCATACAGAGGAGGGAGGTCGGAATTCCTTTCGAGCTTATTATTCTAGTTGATTATACTGAGAATGAGAAGGCAAAGAAGGATAAAGCCATTCCCTCTTCTTCTGTTACTGTTACCGCTAAGAGGGTTGATGCCTCTAATATGGAAAAGTTCCACCAAAATATATCGATGGCCAAGAACCCATTTTTGGCCCCTGGTCTACTAAGGCGGGTTCCACTTGCGCTGAATCGAAAGGAGGTCGACAGGCTAGCCTTAGATCAACTTTCTTCTCATATCACGCAGGCGTTATATTTGGTAAGTTTAACACTTGCTGATTTGATTTTTTCCCTATTTTGGTCGTTGAGTTGATATGTGGTTTTATCTTTACATTTTATGACATACTTTATTTCCATTCTTGACAGGGGTGTCGATCCGTTAATAGCTAATAATGACCTGATGAAGGTAATGAACAAGTCTAAATTATCTTTGGTCGCGATTGAAAGAGTGTATGAAGACAAAAAGTAGTCCAGCAACTTGGAGGTTAAGAAGTTAAGGATAGATTTTAACCAGTTGAGGAAAGAGCATGATGCGCTAAAGAAGGCTAATGATGAGTATCCTCGTGCCTTAACGACCAAAGATAAGTCCTTTGATCATGGGTATGTGGAGGCCTTCACACAGTCTAAGAAATAATTAACTTTCATTCTAAATTTGAATTTTAGAAAGGATAAGATGCGGCTTTGGTCAAGACCAATAGTCCTTTAGAGTCCGAGCTATTGGGGGAACATGACCCAAGTTCTCCACCAAGGGAGGAAGAAGGGGATAAGTTCTTAGACAGTGGTCCGACAGAGGTTGTGGTCGAACAAGAGGTGGATAATGCCGATCAATGCAAATACCCAAAACCCCAAAAAGAGGTGAAGTAAAAAAAGGGCCAAAGCTAGTTAGGATAGCTTAGTTCCCCAAAAATCCTTGTATTCTTGTGTTTTTGAGTGTTAGTAAGGGCTTTCCCCACTTTTTTGATTTGATGAAAAATCTCCATTGTTTGAAATCTTTTTAATGCCTGAATGATTTTCTTTTGATTCTTATAGCTCAAATATAACTGCAGGGATCCCACCTATTTAAGAGACTGAGGACCTAGATCTAGTACTTGGTTTGGATGCTAGCAGTCAGACTCGTGGTGCTTTTATCTCTGTTCGGTAAGCTCTGCAAAAAATGAAAAAGTGCTTTCTATGAATAGTTTCATTTGTTTCTTCGATTTACAACATGATGTTAGGGACGTCGGTGACATTACAGAACTACTAAATAACGAAAATATTTCTCTCAAGGAGAGGCTCGTCAAAGCCGAGGAGGACTTACTGAGAGATGGCATGATCAAAGTGGGCATTGGCCTGTGACACCCCGCCTAATAGAATACAGGGTGATCAGTCCTATATAAAATAAAACGGGAATCTCATTTGGTTCATTCCCAGCATCACTGTTAAAACTTTTTTTAAAACTTACTAACCCCCTAGTATTAAAAAAGAAACGGTGCCAAATTTTATCTTTTTATCAAACAACAACAACAACATGCGGATGAATATAATTTAAACCATTCACACAATCACTGAGTCAACCATAAAAATGAATAAATATAATCTTTGCTGAATAAACCATCGGCTACAAAATCCAAATTAAAAAATACAAACCAACAGAAATAATAAACTGAGTACATCATCTGACTGAAACAAATGAAAGAACTAGGGCTACATACCCAAATGAAATGCTAACTGCATCCTACTCTCGGAATGAAATAACTGAAGCGACTAAGATTAAATCCAACAACATCCACATATGCTGCAGCTGCGTAACCATGGGATAGAAACAATCGTGGCGTCCCTATGGCTGGATACCTAAAACGTTTTGAAAATATTTTATATCAAGGGTTAAAACCCAAAACAGTTTGAAAATATTTAGCAAGTGAATTAAATTGCAGTAAATTAAAATGCATGAATGCTCTTCGTATTTAAGCTAGTGTCTCACTCCTTTGAGGACCAGCTCACCCCTCAACTATTGTGCACTTCTAACGCTTTTCTATATAACCCACCTAGTCACCTACCCCGTAACTAGTTATAGATAATATGCTTCCTGTCACACTACTCAAGCCCCAGCATGTTTAATATATGATTTATAAGTTATTTATCATATTAACTTAATTAACCATTTCTCATTTGGGACCATATAACATTCTCACGTGTTATATATAATCAATATAATTCACATCATGTATTTTACACGTATATAAATTGTTGCACCATATATACATATCATCATATTACAACATTCACACACATGCCGTAAATATATAACCATCCTCCTTAATAGACACTAACCGGAAGTTCTCTACAATGCTATCAATCCAGGTATACTCATCCACCCTGACATGGTTAGCTCCCCGAATCAGTGAAACAAAAAAAACGCAGCGGAGGCGATTATAATTCCTACTGGAAATGAGACAGAATCATATCCAAAACATGTCACTCCTAATCGTGGAACCCTATGACTCAGGGACTATACTCACCCTGTTCCTCAAGGCAGGGGATTCACCCATATCGCGTAACCTCCCGTGATAGTACTAGAGGGGTATGTATTCCTATAAATATTATTCACACAAATATTTGTAAAGCATACATATATATATATATATATATATATATATATATATATATATATATATATATATATATATATATATATATATATATATATATATATATATATATATATTTAATTAATCCAGGCTACTCCGTGCACAATTATCGTAACACTAGCCTAATATTTCTAAGTCTATGTATCAAATTGTAATTTAAATAAATCCCATATTTATTTATTTTGTTCTCTCAAGTTGTGTCACCCAACTAAATTACCCAGACTCGCTCATTCGGTTTGAAATTTCATCTTGTAGAACTTATTCCTCAAATTCCACTTATTAAGGTTAACTCCCTTTTTATCTTGAATATTCCATAATTTACTGTATAACCCTATAATAAAATAATTCGGCCAAATCCGTGCCTAAGCACTAGCCCCAAAATATCCGAGTCAATTTCCCCGACTTTAAACTTTAATTAACTATGCATTAATTAATTTATTACCTTGGCGTCGCTCAACCAATACATCAGGACTTGCTCACTTGGCCCGAAAATACAATATTTAGAATTTATTATTCAAATTCTCCTTAGTAAATTTTGCACACTTATTAATCCGAGGTTTTCAATTTACTCAATTTCAACATTAATTCCCTTATAGATTATTTTCTCAATTATCCCAGTACTTACTCACTTTGTGTCAACTTAATCTCCATTTAAGGCCTAATGTCCTTATTATTGAAAAATAATCACAATCAATCAATCTAGGCAACCTCCAACAGAATAACAACTAAAAATAACATCTCTTAAAATTTGCCTCACGAATCTGCCTAGGTTTTTAAAATGCCATTTTGAGGCATTTTGGAGTCGTTTTTGGAGAAAACGTATCAGAGAACAAAATGCAGAAAAAAAGATTTTCTACAAGGCAACGCTGACAGAATAGCCATTTTCGGAACTAAAACGTCGAAAAAAAGTTTCTAAAATGACGGTTTAATTAACCCAACTTCATTGACTTATTCAAATTCAAAAAGTTGTCCTATAATTCAATCTTACCCATCAAAACCTAATTTAGATATCAACTAACCCAAAAATCATATAATCTTATCACACCCACTATGATATGAATAGAAATCTATAATTAATTTAAAAGTAAGTTTAACCACTTTCCTTAGGATTCGTAGGGTTTGAATTCTTTGGTGTAGATGATGATTATTTGATGAAGAATACACACATTTGTTCTTGATTTTGGCTCCCATGGTTTCTCCAATTGCACCCACTTCTCTCTCTCTCTCTCAATTGGGTTTTCTAAAACGTGTTATAGCTTCCACACCCTCTCACTTTTAGGGTTTAATAACTCAATCTCGTTTTAGGCTTGTGGGTTTTATAAAAATGGCCCAAACACTCTTATGTGAGCTTGGTTATGCCTAAAAATGCTCCGAGATCCATTTACTACCCCTGGGTACTCTTTTTAAACTATTTTGACCCATCTGGACTCAACTATACACTCATAATTGCCATCCGAATTATTTTACTAAAAGTTCCTATCTCGACCCCAATTTAGTCTATGCCCGACTCTTGGTTAAGATAAATAAATTCCACGTCACTATTGCTCATTATGACGTAATTAGATTATTACTATTCACTTAGTAAATTTAAATCCCATAAATATTAATCATTTACTCACCAGATTAATATTCAATAAATATAAATAATAATTAATTCAATTAAATTACGGCACACAAGTGATTTAAAATTTAACAAATTAATTAAATAATAAATTCCCAAAAATACGAAGTGTTACATGGACGTGACATAATGAAGTTGAATACCTCTTTAGGAGGGGTCCTCGTGCAGTTTGGGCTGCTAGTTTTGATAAGGGATGGGTGGGTGCCCCCTAAGATGGATGAATCCAAATAAGAGGAATATAATTATGGTTGGCTGAATGCCCTAACTGTTATGAATTTCCTCAAAGAATCTGAGATTTGGTACTGGTACCAAGTAGAGTACCCTCATATAATCATCCTCCAATAAGAAATGAGGAAAGCCAGATACCTCTTAACTTTTTTCCTCTTCAGTTGGTGAAGGATTACTTATGGGCATATGACTCTGACGATGAGTTTAGGCCAAATCTCGATGATAGATGAAGAGTTGCAGTTGTCGAGATAATAACTCGTCGGGGATGAATACTTGGTGCGAAGGCTATATTTTATAACTTTAATAGTGTATAAGATCTTTGTAAAATGATTGCTTTGTGGAGTTCTTATTTAACTCCATGTTTTGCATTTTCCCATCTCTTATACTGAAAATGTTTTATTGTTTATCTTACCTTTTAGATTGTGTCTTCACATAACCTAAATATTAGGTCAATCTCTAACGAAAATGTACCTGGTTGTAGGGACATCCACTCGTTCGGGATTTTTAACCGGCCAATGTTGGGACGCTAAGCGCCTAAGGATCCCCCTTAGGTCATTTGTTTGTCTGGATAATTCTTAATGTTTTCGTATTTTTATGACGAAAATAGTAACCTTAAGTTTTTTATTACATGTAATCATACTAAGGCATTTGTGCCAATGACCAAACTTTGATCTGATATGATAATAAAAATAATTGGTATGCCATTTGGAGTAATGATGGAATAATAATGAAATTATTTGCACTAATTGAACTTAAAGTATTCCATGAAATGAAACTTCAAAACTTAAAATAAATCTACGAAATAAAATTTATGAGAACTAAACTTGCTAGAAATAAAATTTCCTAAGATTTGCCACATACCGAACCCTCGGGATCTCCTTACACCCCATTATTTCGAAATGGTAGGCTCCTTATAGATCATCTCTAATTATTTTGAACGAACCTTCCCAGTGGGGACCTAACTTTCCATTTGAAGACTTTTTGGTGCTGACGAGCACTTTTCTAAGGATGCAATCCCCGACTCAAAACCTTCTTGGGTTTATGCCTTTGTTGTATTGCTTGTCCAATTATTGTTAGTAAGAAGCTAACTTGATTAATGCTTATTTCCTTCTTCATCATCTAGGTCGAGATCAGTCATTATAATTTTCCCGTTCAGGCATCGGTCGGCAACTGTAGTCTTTATGGCTGGCAAGTCATCTTCTAGAGGGATAATTGCCTCCATTCCACAGGCTAAAGTGAAGGGCAGTTCCCTAGTCGATCTTTTGGATATGGTGCGATATGCACTGAGGGTGGGCCACTGAGATGAAGTAGTGCTTGATGCCATGATTGTCACATAAGTTTTGGAATGGCCTACTTTTGAATTTCATTCCATTATTTGTGATAATTGTTCTTGGCATGCCAAAACAAATCACGACGCTTTGTTAGATGAATTTGATCATATGAGTATCTCTAATGTTCGCTAATGGCTCCACTTCAACCCACTTTATGAAATAGTTTGTGCCGATAAAAAATATTTATGATTTCCTGGTGTTGTAGGTAGTGGGCCTACGATGTTATAACCCCGTTGAGTGAGCGACCATGGTTCAGTTAATGATTTTAAATCACTGGTTGTCTAATGGAGCATAGGCGTGAACTTTTGATACTTCTCGTATCTTTAAACATAGGAGGCTGCATCTTTATGCATATACGACCGTCAATATTCTTCTTTGATCGTTCTAAAAGATAAATATCCGTCATTGCATGACTTCAACAAATTCCCTTGTGAAACTCATATTGGTACCGTTCGATGTCATTTGGGCGCATGCATCAAAATTAGGGTCGTGAAAGACCTCCTAAAGAGTTTGCCTTTAGGTGACAGGTAGAAATGGATAACTTTTATTTTATCCCAATGGGCTTATTTTTTTTTGTCTGCCAATAGGACATCTTGTGGCAAATAAGCTGTGATCGAATCCATCTAGCCTGGAGATTTTTGAATGAAGAATACTTGCTTGGTGACATTTGGTTTCGCAGTGATGGGCTGAGTGATGAATTCCACTTCGATGACTCTTTTAAGATCAAAGTCTACTACTGACCCCAAAGTGGCTAGATCATTGGCATGACTGTTGTTCCTCGAGGGAATAATTAAATATAGACCCTTTATAACTTAGAGATTAAGTCTTAGGTGACCTGTAGATATGCGGATATCCTCTCATCTTTAGCATTTTAACCTCCTGACATTTGGTTGGATACCAGCCTTAAGTCATAATAAATGTCAAGGTAGCTCATTCCCAAAGAGAAGGCTTTGCGTAACCCGATGATAAGGGCTTCGTATTTAGCTTCATTATTGGATGCTTCAAAGATAAGTTTGATCCCTTATTTGATCATAGTCTTTTCGGGAGAAATAAGTACCACTCCCACTCCTACCCCTTAAATTAGAGGCACCATCTACATAGAGAGCCCACTTTAAATTAGTCAAACTCTTGATTAATTGATTGATCAATAAAGTCTTTATCGCTAGGCCATCCTACCCTTGTGAACTCGACAATGAGGTTTGATAATACTTGGCCTTTTATACCGGTCCTTGGTTGATAGTGCATATAGAACTTCCAAGTTCCACCGTTAATTTTGACATTCGCCTGGATAAGTCGAATTTACTTAGGACTACTTTGAGCGAGAAATAGGTGATGACTATGACTGAATGAGTTTCAAAATAATTCTTTAATTTTTTGCGAAACAATGACCAGAGAGTAGGAAAATTTCTCAGGTGGAAGGTAGCATTGCTCAGCATCAATAATCATCTTGATGACATAGTAAATAAGGGCTTGGGATGCCTCTTTCTTGTATATCAAGACCAAACTGATTGCATGATCGGATACCGCAAGACATAGGTAAATGGGGTCCCCTAAATTAGAGATTAAAAGTAGAGGAGATTGGTTTAGGTATGATTTGATTCTATCAAGGGCCTTCAAGCATTCCTCATTCCATTTAGGCCCTTTTCCCGTTTTGATAACTAAAAAGATGGTCGGCACCTCTTCGACGATTTGGAGATTAATCTATTAAGAGTTGTTAACATTCCTGTTAACTTTTGAATATTGCAAAGCGTCTTTAGTGACTGAACATTATTGATCACCATAATCTAATTGGGTTTGGCCTTAATACCCCTTTTGCTGACTAAATACCCAAGGAACTTCCCAGATTGGACTCCGAAGGAGCATTTGGCTACATTGAGCTTCATCTTGCATTATCCAAGGATCTCAAAAGACTTTGTCAATTCCTTCAGGTGGTCATCTTCACGCTTGCTTTTGATAAGCATGCCATCTATGGACACCTTCGTTGTGTCTCCTAAGTGTTCCTTGGACATTTTGATGACTAACGATTGATATGTAGCTCATGTGTTCTTGAGACCTAATGACATGACTATGTAATAGTATAGGCCGAGAGTTGTGATTAACAAGGTCTTTTTTTACTAGGGCTGAATAAGGGGATTCAATGGTACGTTGAGTATGCATTCAGGAAACTTATCCGTTCATGGCTGGCTGGCGTGTTGACTAATTGGTAGATCTTTGAAAGAGGAAAGTTGTTTTTAGGACCGTCTTTATTGAGGTTGGTGAAGTCTATTCATACTCTCTACTTCCCATTATTTTTTTCACTACTACTTGGTTTGAGAGACATTGAGGGAATTGAACTTCTTTAATGAACATTGCCTCCAGAAGTTCCTATTGTCAAATTATAAATTACCGCAAGTGCATGGGCTATTATAGTATAGTTTATGCAAGTACACGTCAAACCCATAGAGATTGGATCAATTGTATAAAACAATAACTTTCCAACTCGACATTATATTGTAAAGATGAAAATTATAATCTAAAACTAAAATAAAAGTAAATAACGGTAGCAACCAAGAATATGTGACTAATTATGGGAGAAACTAGGATTTTGGATCCATTTATCAATTTTATCTAACATTATGCATTAATTTAATTTTGTCATTTTCGATTTTATAACTCAAATTAAACCGACTCTCTCCACGTTTGATTTGAAAAATAAAATATTTAAGTCCACACAAAATTTAACGTCTCTAATTTGGGCGACTAAAATCCCTATTCCGTTAAAAATATCAATTCTAAGTTTTATATGTAGATTTTAAGCATGAAATTTCAAAATAATTGAGTGCAAGCATAACCCATCAAAAAGTTCTCAAACCAAAAATCAAAATATGAATTGTCAATTTTAAGCCTTAATGTTGTATTTAAGCATGAGATATTAAACAATTTAATGTAAGCATGAAGCATAACCCATTAAAAATTACACACTTTAATTCTTAAAATATGATTTAGCAATTACTTTCGAAGGTTTAAAATATACTCTCGTGATGTTTTAAGTGAATAATAAACTTTTAAAAGTATTTAGAACATGTCAGATTTGAACACGAAATTAAGCTAACTACATAATACTAATAAAACATGATAAATTTCACTCAATCATAATAGAGAATTTACGCTAACATGATCATAAACATAATAAGATTGCAAGAACGAAAAAGTGTTTTCATTAATGATTCAAACTTACAAATAATCCTGTCTTGTATACAATGAATCTTGACAAAATTTCCCCCCCAAAAGTACAATCTTGGCTTTCAAACAATAATAAACCTTCTCAAAATTTTCTTTCAAAAATTGTCTCTCAAAATTGTGTGAAATGGTGACCCTAATAGTCCTTTTTATAGGCTATCAGGTGAAGTGTTTGGGTTGTAGTAAAACTCTTTTAATTGGTTGTATTTTGGTGGATAAATATCTCATGGGGTCTTGGAAAGAGTTAGAAACTATTGGGAAGTCATTTTTTTAATTATTATTCCCAATTTTCGTCACTATTCACGTCTCCATTCACAACACCAGCTTTGATCACATTTTTGACCCATAAGACTTAAAAATATCATTTTTGTCCGAACTTTGAAGTTGAGAGCCTTTTAAATTCCTTTTCGAAATGTTATGCCACGGTCTCACCGGACACTTGAGCAATTTTATAAAATTATTTAATGCAATGGTGTCAACCATGTCATGTCGCAATATATCCTAACAATTTTTGCGTATCAAGTCCTTTGTTGTCCAAACTCCCGGGGTACCTATAAAAATGAAAAATAAAAATAATTAATTCAAATTTAGGGTCATAAAAATATATGAAATTATATAACTACCCCTCAACTTTATTTTAGCCCAAAAAAATCATAAGTTACTCATTTTAACTCGTAATTCAACCAAATTTCAAGGAGAGGTTTATTTTTCCCTAATTAACTTTATAAATTAACTTTTTGACACTTAATTTTTTTAAATTATGGTTTCACCCCCTAGGGTTGCTAAAATTGCATTTTATCTCAAATTTTCTTTAAACTTGTATTTTTCTTCTAAAATACTAAAATGACTCTAAAAGATCATTATTTATGATACAACAGGACTAACAAGGCCTAGATTTGAGCATAAATAATGAAAAATTAAGCACTTATCAAATACCCCCAAACCTAAACTTTTCTATTCTTCGAGCAATATTAACTAATCTTTTTAATCCTCCATTTTTCTTTTCTTCTTTTTCCTTGTTTTTGAACTCACATTTTAGTTTCATTTTTCATTTCATTTTCTCATTGTTTCTTTTTTTCTTTCTTCCCCCTTTTTTTCCTTATTTTCTTTTAGCCTCTTTCTTCTGTACTTGTACCCATGTATTCTCAGAAAATGGAAATGTCTTTCTTTTGTGGGATCCAAAACTCCGAGTTGGAGTTTGGGTAGGGCTTTGGATTTTCAACAAAAGGGATTATTTTCCTTTTTAGCTACAATGGGCTTGCAGCGGAATAATATAAAACGATAGGCTTAGGCTTAATTTTGAGCTTTCAAACGATGGTCTAATCTCTTTTCTCAACTTTCGTTAAGTTAATTTATGTCTCAAGATGACTTACTAAGACTTTCAGCTTAATATTCACATTTAATTTTTTTTATTTTCAGTAATTGAATAAAATAAAATAGTTGAGATCATCAACAAATTTATCACTGAAGAAAAGTTTGAGTTATTTTAACTCAAATTAATTTAAATCTATTGAAAATAATACATGGCACAAAATCTCACCGGGTTAAAATCTCCACATTGTTATAATATCCCATACTTTTATTATTAATTAATTTCTATTATGCTTAATATTATTAATTTAATACGGAAAATTAAGTTGGAGTTTAGAAAATATTACGTTTTCGAGTGCACCAGTGATCCGAAAGGGTCGAAATAGTCCAGAATAGGTTCCAGGATGTTATGATTGGGTTCCGGAGACTTTTTAGACATAACAAGACCCGTATAGGGGTAGGAGGGTCATTTTACACTTAGGGTTAAGTGAAAAAATAGGACTAGGGAAATTAAGGGAGTATTTAAGAGGTTGGCTAGGTGGATGGAAGTCCACCTTTGATATTCTATGCAAGAGAGTTTGAGAAGACTTCAAGAGAAGAGAAAAAGAGGAAAAAAGAAGAGAAAACTTGGAAAGGAGAAGAGAAAGGATCTAACCCATCATTAAACACGTAGAGAACGTCAAATTTTAATCCACTAAATAAATTAGTTAGTTTCTTTAGGTTACAAATTATGTGCATTTAATTACTTTTTTGATTAAAGATACAAATATGAGAATTAAAGTATCCAAGATTGGAACTTTGGTTGATTAATTTAGAGATTTAAATGATATGGGACCACTAATTTTAAATTTATTATTAGTTGGGATTAATCACATTAAAATTTTGAAATCTATTCTAGGAATTAAATGATGAGCATGTACAACGTGGATAGAAAGATTGAATTTTTAAAATTAAATGGGAAAAAAATTCGAGTTGAATTAATTTGATGTTTGATTTGTATTCCTAAGGTTTGTTATAGGATTCATGGTTATTTAGATGTTATAATATTTCTGGAACATTAGTATATTGATGTGTGAGGTCAATTTCATATTTTGAGAGGCTTGGGACTTCAATTGGAGAGTTTTGGACGGAAAATCCCGAGGAAGAAAATTCCTAGGAGCCTAGCAAATCGAACTGGTTCACTGGGGGGAGAAAACCGATTCTCTCAACCAAATCTATTCGGTTTGATAGTGAACCGGTTTGGCTTGCTGGTCTACCCATTTTTCGTTTGTGTGTTGTTTTGACCCATTAGAGCTTGAAAAATGAACGTAGAGGTTTTTGGGGTAGAGTGAGACTACTGGGGAAGATGTACGGGGCTTGGTAAGGATGTTGGACCAAAGAATAGATCGCTTTGAAAGAGGAGAACTAAAAGTTCAAGTGAGATAATATTTAGATATTTAATTGGGAAGTTGGTTTAAACTTCGGGATAAGGAGACTAGTGCGCTGTGCGATATGCGTATGAGCTCAGTACTTTATATATACATATTAGAGTGACATGTAAATATATGTATGTGTGTATGCTAGTTGTTTTTATGGAATATACCTACTCGGTAGTGTTATCATTAGGAGGTTGTGCATAGTGGATAGTCCACCCTGACGTTGACCAACGGGTGTTGGATTGGTTCCCCAAGTCATAGTACTGTTGCATGGTCACTATCCACGTGAGAGGATAAATATTGGTTTGAAGACCGATTAAGTGCGATGTTGTATGGTTACGATCCCCTGGACGTATGTTTATGACTGCCTCCATTTTTTGTGCTTACGTTTTGTGTGTGGTGGTGAGATTTTGACCCGGTGGCTCAGTGTGATGCATGATTCCTGGAGCCGAATAGCATACGAGGGATGCATCCGCGAGGTCTCAACTCTGGGGATGCAGTTATACGTATATAGCGAGTGATATATATGTATGTGTACGAGATGTGATATGTATATCTATTTAAATCATGGGTGTAGCTATGCTATTATGTTGTGTGATTATTAATTTATACCACGAGTAAAGTATATCGTGTGTACCTCTATTTGTAGCAAATGTGTCGCTAGAATATTTGTTATGAATGTATACCTAGTGAAGGTTGTTATACTTAGCTAATAGAGAGTTTTAGCAGGGTTTTGGCTTAGATAGCAGTGTTGTATCCTACCAGGTAGCTTAATTAGGATAATAAAATTAGCATGTTAGGTACGTACTGTAGTTGAGAGGTGAGGTTTTATCTCACGTGAGTGCAACCGGTTAATTATAAAGTAATACTACATTTTTAATCGATTTATAATAATTATCTACTTGGTAAATATTTTTTACTTTTCAGGTTTTGATCACGGGCAATTATTTTTCCTTATTTTTCTTTTTAGCAGTAGTAACAATCGGGACCACATGTGTAGATCCATTCTTGATGTTGTAGTACCTGTGGACATTACAAGATTGTTTTAGACGCCTCAATTTATTTTATATAGATATGATCCTTCCCTTTCTGTTTTCAGTTTTGGCGTGTTGCCCGCAGATGGATAGGATTTTGTATTACTGTCAGATATTTGATTTTCATTACTCAGTTATCATTTTATTTTATTCAGCGGATGTTATTATTTGATGACCAATGGTTATTCGGTTCACACCTAGTACTTTATCCATGCATGGGAATTATTCAATCTGTTCATTTGTGTGTATGGTTTTATTAGGTCTTATGTTTTATTACTTGTCGTGACAGTGATGCTGAGAATAAAATCGTATTATATTCCTATTTTATTTTGACAAATGATTGATCAACCGGTATTAAGATAGGTGTGGTGTCACATTTGGTATCAAAACTTCAGGTTACATTGTCCTTAGGATCTATGCGGACTTGCTACGTTGCTAGCGTCGCATTTTCTTTAATATAGAGCCCTATAGTTAGGAATGTTGTTTCATATTGCCCGTTTACGTTCTTCTGATATTTTTTATATTAAAGTGAATCCCACAAAACTTTGGTTTGGTTTCAGATGCCAAATTCCAGGAGAGGTAGACCAGCACGTGCTGTGAGGAGGGCCATAAAGAAGGAGGCTCAGATAGAGCCACAAGCCACCCAGGGGGACTGTGAATGCAATAGAGGTCGTAACTATTATCGCACAAGCGGTTAATGCTGCAACGAATGCTTAACACAATATTTTCCCTAGGCACAACCACAACAGTTAATGGCAGTACTAGTTCAGTTGCACACAATGCTGTCAGTTTGGGAGAGAGTCAGAGATGACTTTCAAAAGGGCCATCCATTGGAGTTTCAAGGGAGTGCGGGAGTTATAGCAGCTAGCTAATGGAAGAAGGATATCCAAAGGCATCTGCATATGGTTAAGTGTAGCTTTACTTAAAAGCAGATACTAGTTATGTTCAAGCAAGTCGGGGAAGCTCTTCAGTGATGGGAGTCGATTACCCCATTAGAGGAAAGGGATACGATGATTATCCAAGAGTTTAGGGTGTAGTTTTATTACAAGTTCTTTCCTTCAGCAGTCCAGACAGAGATGAGGAGGAAAGTTCCATATTTCTCACAAAAGGGCTGAACAGTGGCCGAGTACGATGAGGAGTTCACTCGCCTGATGAACTTTATGCTAGACGAGGTGAACACTAATGAGAAGAAGATTCTCAAGTTTATGGATGGGATTACTTGGAGAATATGCCTGCATTTGTTAGGGAACCCAACATCGAGGACTTATACTGAGGTAGTTAAAGCCGTATTGCTTCACTACTAGGTAAGAGGTTTAAGCTAATAGGACAAGATCGGGGTTTGTTGTGCCAGCGGGGCGCCGCAATAGCAGAAGTGGGATTCCCAGCAGGGGAATCGGCTAAGCGGTTTAAGCTTAGAAATGGTAGTTACTGGCAGGGCCATCAGGGCTAAGGGTGGGCCAGGCTTCGTCAAGGTCAGCTGGGCCAGTGGTAGACATATTTTATATGGAGATGTTTCATATATAGGGGTAGGGCAACATGCAGTGTGCTTTTTAGAATAGGGCTAGGGGTCAGCAGAAGGAGGCCTAGACAAGGCAACAGTTCTAGCAGCAGCTTCCATCCCCACTAGCAGTGCCAGCATTGTCGCCTCCACAAGGGCAGGGGCAATTTGGGTGTGTGCGTATAATGTCCGTGGATCAGTTTTATAGCCAACACCCTTAGCAATTGAGGGAATATTTCATATCTATACACACATAGGGTGGGTATATATTTGACTCGATTGAGTCACATTCTTTTGCTTACACTAGATTCACACGTGAGACAGGTTAGTGGATATAGCGTCAGATATTATTATGATCATAGATTTACTGTTAGGTAATGTGGCTCTCATTCATTCCATCTGCAGGGGAGTGGGTGTGGACATTAGGAGGTTATATTTTTAGTGGATATGCTCGTTTTAATGATGTACGATTATGATGTTATCTTGGGTATGGATTGGTAGCGACAGTTAGAGCGATGGTGGACTGTTATAGTAGGACAATCATGGTTTATATTCCAGGGCTGGATAATTTTTATGGCGATGCCTCATCCTAAGGGAGGTCGAGCATGCATTTATATTATATCTAGGAGGGGACTTCGGAGAGTAAATTGTCTAGTTATATTCGATCCCTGTGTTTAGGGACTTTACTGGTGTGATACAGGAGATACCAGGGTTATTTTCGAGTATGGCAAATGAGTTTGTGATCGAATTAGTGTCGGGGATGAACCTATAGTGCGAGCGTCGTAGCGTATCAATCTTTTAGAGATGTGGGAGCTGAGATACTAGAATTAACAACTTTTATGGTAGGCTTTTATCCGTAGGAGCACATCACATTGGGTGGCTCAGTATTGTGTCTTGGGCCAATAGATCTCTGTAACCGACAGAACTAGGCAATAGTGCATCGGGGGGGGGGGGTCCTTGTTTGGATTTTACTTGCAAGACGTCCCATGCACGAGGCTTAGCAAGAGTCGAGAGTTAAGCGACATTAGGCTCTAGGACATTGGTTTATTATGTTAGGCATTACACGTGTGAAGGTCTAACATATCGAACAATGAGCTATTATACGATTTAAGGAAAATAGAGCCAAGAAGTGAAACGTCGAGAGCACTCAAGGATGTTTGGACCACCGACTGATAAATGGTGCAATCTCAAGAAGATTTGAGTCGCGATTAGTAGGGTAATTGAGTATACCTTTACTGTATGGTCATGCATGATTTGTGTGGTTAATTTTGGGGATGCATGTGAGGTGCAAAAGTGATAATTTTGTGTGTGCATGTAGTATAGAGTGCATGGGCACCCTAATCAGCTCAATATTCAACATCATCTGAGAAAGCCTAACATTGTGGAAGAAAAGTTAAGCCGTGTGCCTGTGGGGTAGTTGGCCGCAATATGGAATAAGAAGTGGGATGGACTTCTTCAGGAGGAGGAAGTAATTCTGGCTTATAAGGCAGTGATTACCATCACACCCGAGATATTATTGAGGGTTGTGAAGGCACATATTGGGGAGCCCTCTTGTTAGATGGGGATACATCAATTATTGGAAATGGAGTAGAGTCTTACTCAGTCAGTGCTAAGGGTGGCTTACACTTTAATGTAAGGTTGATTATCCCAGACAATAAGTACCTATAGTGCGTAGGTATCCATAGTGTGCAGATATGAAGGAGGCACCCTGGTCATATTTTTTGATGCATCCTGGAGAGGATATGATGTACTAAGTATTGAGAAATAAGTATTGATGGTCCGATATGATGTGGGACATATTAGAGTTTATCTCTAGGTGCACGACTTGTCAGATAGCGAAGTTTGATCATAGAAGACCAATCGAGATTTTGTAGCCATTTGAGATTTCGATGTGGAAAAAGGATTATATATCGATGGAATTCATTTTGGATTCAATGACATTACATAGGGGTCACAATTCCACCTAGGTTATTAGGATTGGTAAACCAAGGTCGATCAGTTCTTACTAGTTTGGGTGGATTACATGACAAGGCGATATGCCCAACTTTTCATTGCAGACGTAGTGTAATTGCAAGGGGTGCATCTCAACCACATTTTTAATAGGGACAAGATCTTTGTGTCCCACTTATGATAGAGTTTCGAGAGGAGATGGGGATGGAGTTACGTTTGAGCACGGTGTATCACCCATAAATCTGTGGGCAAATGGAGAGGGTGAATTAGGTCTTGGAGGTTAAGCTGAGGAGGTGTATTCTTAATTATGAAGGTAGTTGGAATCAGTATCTACCTTTGGTAGAGCTCGTGTGTAATAACTCGAACCAGCTTAATATTGGGATTGCGCCATTTGAAATTTTATATAGAGAACTTATCGTTTTCCCTCTGGTTGATTAGAAGTGGGGGACAACAAGCTTCTCAAGGAGTACATGATTCATGATACGTCAAGAAGAATTAAGTTGATCGGGGGTCATATTTGGGTAGTTTAGGACTGTTATAAGAGTAACGCCGATGAGACCAGAGACACCTGGAGTTTGATGTGATGATCAAGTGTTTTTGCTGGCATTTCCTATGAAGGGAGTGATGCTGTTCGGGAAGAAAGAGAAGTTGGATCCTAGGTATGTGGGGCCTTTTCCAATTATTGAGAAGGTGGGGTCAGTTGTGTATAGGCTCACCTTACTAGACCAATCGAAGAGGATTCATGATGCGTTTCATGTGTCGTCGTCGACGAGGTATCTCAAGGATGACGTGGTTTATCAACATATAGCATTGGAGGAGATTGAATTATGACCGAATATTTTATATGAGGAAAGACATGTTGTCATTTTATAATGAGTGGAAGCTTCAGTCAAAGGTGGTACCATTAGTGCGTGTACAATGAGGACACCACAATGTTTCCAAGTTAGGCATAAGAGCGCGAGAATGACATGCGGGAAAAGTATCCAGAGCCTTGTGCCAGTTATGTTCGAATTTCGAGGACAAAATTTCGTTGTCTGGGGGGGATAATGTAATACCCCGTATGTTTATCATTAATTAATTTTCATTGTTCTTAATAATATCAATTTAGTTGGGAAAATTAAATTAATAGGGTTAAGTGAAAAAATGGGATCAGGGAAATTAAGGGAGTATTTAAGAGGATGGGAATGCAGATGGCAACCCACCTTTGATATTTTATGCAATAGTGTTTGAGAGAGAGTTCAAGAGAAGATAATAAATGAAGAAAAAATAGAAAGCATGTAATGGAGAAGAAAGATGATTAAACCCATCATCAAATACGTAGAGAACGTCAAATTTTAATCAACCAAGGAAAGTAGTTACTTGCTATAAGTTAAAAATTATGCATAATTAATTACTTTCATGATTAATGATAAACATATGAGAATTAAAGTATTGAAGATTAAAACTTTGTTTTATTAATGTAGAGATTTAAATGACATGGGATCACTGATTTTGAATTGATTATTAATTGGATTAATCACATTAGTATTTCGAAATATATTTTGGGAATTAAATGATGAACATTTAGAACTTGGATATAAAAAATTGTATTTTTGAAAATCAAATTGGGGAAACTTTTGAGTTGAATTAATTTAATGTTTGATTTTTAATACTAGGGGTTTGATATAGGATTCATGGTTATTTATGTGTTATAATGTTGTTGGAATGTTAGTATATTGATGTGTGAGGTCAGTTTCATGTTTTGGAAGGCTTGGGACCTCCATTAAAGAGTTTTAAAGGAGAAATCCCAAGGAAGAAGATGCATGGCAGCCCAACAAAGTGAACCGGTTCACTGGGAGGAGCGAACCGATTCACTCCACCGAACCGATTCGGTCTGCTAGTGAACCAGTTCAATTTGCTGGTCTGCCCAGTTTTTATTCGTGTGTACTTTTGACCCATTAGATCTTGGAGAATGACCGTAGGGGCTTCCCTGGTAGAGTGAGATTACTTGGGAAGATTTACGGGCTTCGGTAAAGTTATTAGACCAAAGAATAGATGGTTTCGAATGAGGAGAATCGGGAGTTCGAGTGAGTGAACATTTAGATATTTAATTATAATATTAGTATGAACTTCAGGATTGGGAGACTAATGCGCCGTGGGATATTCATACGATCTCGGTACTTTATATATATATGTGCACGTGTGTATGCTACTAGTTTATATGGAACATACATAGTTGGTAGTACTATCGTTAGGAGGTTGCGCGTAGTGGGCAGTTCACCCTGGCGTTGACCAGCAAGTGTTGGATTGGTTCACTAGGTCATAATACTATTGCATGACCATTATCCGTGTGTGAGTATATGTAACACCCCGTGATTTTTGAGTCATAAAATATTTGTTAAATTAAAAATTTGGAAAAAAATAATTTTTGGAATCTATTTAATTTTGGTATCTAAAAGTTTTGGTTTTTATATATAAAAGTAAGGTTTTAATTGGAATATAAATCGGGATTAAAATTTGGAAATTATAACTTTTTATATGAAAATCGAGGGAGGATATGACCTAAGGAGGATAAGAAATTTAACCGTTCGATCTTTAAAATGTGTTTAAACGACCTTAACGATGTCTGATCGAGTTGATTTTTCCTACACGACTTTGTCTCGCCTTCGGCTAAAATATATAAAAATTTAAGGAAATCCGATTGTTTGATCTCTAAAATGCGATGTAGACGACGTTAACGATGTCTGATCGAGCTGATATTTGGACGCGGACTCCCCTGGAGCTACAACATATCAAAATTTCAACGAATTCTGAATGCCCGATCGTTCAAAATGTATTTTTGTATGCTTGTGTTTGAGTAGGACTCTTTATTTAAACCCTTTTATATAATGGACAAGTTAAGAGTTCTTAAGACACTTGTAACCATTATTAAAAAGCAGTAGCCTCCCAAATTATTATCTCCTCTCATCTACAAAACCTAAACTCCATCAAACACAACTTTCATCCCAAGTTTTGAAGATCTAAATCAAGTTTTCTCAAGAACGTCCAAGAACGTGTCTTTGCTATTTTTGCGAGAGGAACGCAATTAGATTTTTCAAACGATTCTTTATACATATGAATACTTTTATTGTTCCCCTTTAGTATTATGCGTTTTAAATGTTGGTTAAACACTAACTATCATTGTTTTCTTAAAATAAATTAAAGAGACTAATTAGGGAAAGTGAAAAATATAGTGGGACTATTTTTATTCAAATCTCTGATACGATTTAAGACTCAAAACTATCGTATGTTTAGATTAGAGGTTTGGATTCCATTAGAATACATGGACATTTGCATGCTAGAATAAATCGCATGAACTTTATAAATTGAATTCGTATCGTAAAAATTATGTTATTTATGCGTTGCTTGTAGAATATAAATCTATTGTTGTATGCCCCCAAAATATGAATGTTGATGAAAATTATATAAGTTATTGAAAAATGAATTGCTTAATTAATATTATAATTAAACGAACATAATTTGGATAAATAATAATCTTGTAATTAATTGAAAGAATTTTTTGATTGGTTGAAAATACGCCTTTTATGATTGTTATTTATGTTAATACTTGATACCGCGGGGACGACGGAATTTTTGGGGTAGTCATGCCTTCACCTTACTTTTAGGTTTCTTGCTAGGTATGGGACTAGTAGGACGGCCTTGGTTGTTGTTAACACTTTCTAGGTATGGGAGTAGGTAGTGTAGGTTTTACGGGTGGGTAGTTCTGAGGTGGGGCTGAATTGTACGTCGTTCCCTTGGTTCGTTAACTTATGTGTCAGATGAAGTAGTAGCTATTGGTAGGTATTTTTCCTAAATCATAGACTAGGATATACATGTGTTTTGGAGGTATGGTACTAGGGGTGGTTTGAGGATTTATGATGGACTAAAGAGTGGGGCTAATAGAAAGTAATGAGAACTTGAGAAAATTAATAATTAATCCCTAAGATAATAAACATGTATTAAAAAGAATTTGCGTCGCGAGTATGTGCGGGGCGAACAATAAGGAGCGAATTGGATATAACGACATGGATGACGCGACTAATAATGTGTCTCAGAAGTGCGTACTCTCTAGGCTCAAGTGCAAGCCTGTCGCATTAGTAATAAACCCGATAAGTCGGGTTCGTATCCACAGGGAAATAGGACAACAGAGCTGTAACGATGTTGGACAGACGAAGGAATCCTAACTCTGACTCTAAAAAGAAATGAAAAGATGATTTGTTTTGAGAACTGACTACAACTAAATGCAATTTTGAAAATACTTAACTAATGGACTAAAGTATGAATGGAATGCAACTATTCTAAATTACCTAAAATACTAACGATGAATGATTTAAAACTCGAACTATATGACGAACAACCCTAGTGTATTGCTGGTATAAAACTAATCGCAAATTTAAATGATTAATTAGACGCATAATTTAGTACTCCGAAGCATTACGTATATGAGGTTCAAGCCCGCACCATACTTAATCAGAGGACGAGTAAATCGGTATTTTGATAGTCACACTCAAATTGCATTCTGAAGCATCCCGGTTACCCTGAAGCAAACGAGATCCAAAGATCTACAATTGTTGTGATGCTACACAACGCAATACGGTCGTAATCAAATCATTAAATTTAGAGGATTAATTTTATACACATGCAACTACCACATCAGGTTGAGTTCATGTATCCCGACCTTAGAAAATCTAGCCTAACATGCTGAAATTAATGAAAATGATTGTTGAATTGTAGGAAATCATGATTAAACTAAGGGAGAATTGTAGAATGATGTAGAAAGAAGATTAGACAGAAGAAATTAATCACTAATCTTACCAAAGTACTAAAAGCGTTAATTAAAATTACTTGTAATCACAGAAATTTGAACAATCTTCGATCTTGGAATTAAATTTGCAATCTATCTTCAAACTAGGGTTTTACTGAAAAGAATGGAAAATTAGATAAATTCTCCGTTGTTTAGAATGATAATAAATACAAGACTCCAAGAGTTTTAGCTGAACTAGGACTCTCCATTTGAAGAAGAGTAAAAAATCAAAATTCGACAGTCGGACCGGTCCTATCCTCCTTCGGTTCGGTCTGGCTTAAATCCGGATCGGTTCGTTTATTTCTTGGCCAGATCGATCCGGTACATATCGGTTCATTTATTTTCCTTCAACTTCGATCCGTCTTCAGTCCGGGGTTCTCTGGAAGTTTGCATTTCGGATCGGTCTGAGCTGGATCGGTCCGAATTTCCTTTGACTTTTTCTTCTACCTTTGACTGGCTGTTACTTTCACACCGGGACTCCAATTGAGGTGACGTTTCTTCCTATGTTCTTGTAAACTTGATGTCTTCAACTTTTCTTGAGATGCCTCATCCGAATTCTGGGTAAAAATTATAACTTTACCCTTTTGACTTTCCTTCTTTTCTTTCTCGATTCTTCCGATTTCTTTCTTTTTTATTGACATCAAATACCTATAAAATCAGTACGAAATGCCAGAAACTCGGTGTACTCGTTAGAATAAGTTAGTAGCAAGATTATGAGATAAAATCAATTCAATTACGTTGTTCGAGGTGCTTAAAGTAACTAAATTAAAGGGATAAATTGGGAAGAATTTATGCCTAATCAAATCCCCCTAACTTAGAACTTTGCGCGTTCCGAGCAATGTAAAAGAATCCTAGCAGACTCAACTCTTGAAAATCATTTTATTGGGATAAAATACCTTTTTCGCGGGCAAGCGATTGCATTTAGCGTATGCAATAAGCCTTTAAACCCCTAAGTTACCCTAGTAGGACGAGTTGTGTCTCGTGAGGATTTACAGAGAATATACCCACAAAATTCGACTAAAAAAAAATTAAAAATACGCAAAAACTATATAATCCAAACTTTCCCAGAAAATAATCATCATCAAGCCATGTTCAAGAATCTTATATCATAGTGCGTGTGTGCGAAGCCAGAAATTTAACCGCGAAGTTCCACCGATTGAACGTTACGTTACTTATCCGAAAATTCGTTTTGATTTCAAAATCTCACGGAATTCTCTCTCAAACGAATCACTCAGAATGTGGCTATTCTCTCGGTTTGCGTGATAAAAAGAGTAAATATAATGGACGCAAAGTCACGCACACAAGTAGAAAGACGAAAATTTTATAGTGATAGGATCTCATCAACGGAATACGGTTTTAAAAACGGGAACATTGCCTCTTATTTACGCATTCAATCTCTTTTATTATCTTTTGGTGTCTTATCTCTCCACGCGATAATTAATTTATCAACTCGGACTCAGTTAGAACTTTTTCGGGCTTTTGGTGTATTGGGAAATATGGAAATGGTTGGAAAATTCAGAATTGGAAAATTTTGCTTATGATGTCCCTCAGTGCTTTTTCGGGCTATTGCTCATTTTCTCTTCTTTTTATATTTTTGTTTATATTTTTCTTTTCTTGCTATTTTTGTTGAGCATTTCTATTTTTTTCTTGCTTGCCCCTTTTTATGCACTTTCCGGACTTTAATGAATATTCCATTTTCGCAATTCCGGGCTACTTGGGCTTTTCGGGTTACCAAACAAAAAGGATAAATTTTATTCGGCTCAATTGGGTTACAAAATGGATGATTTTTCACAACTTTTTCTGGCCAATATTTTTGGGTAACAAATGATGGCCTACTTTATTGTCTGAATTACTTATTAATTTACCATATGCGTCTCGAGATTAATTTAATTTAGAGATTTGTAGCGCGCTTTTTAAAGCAATATCACACACGTTTTTCAAAACCAGTCAAAAATAAGAATTGAGATCATCAACGACTTATTTAAACACTGAAAAGAACTTTGAGTTAACAATTAACTCGGATTGATTTATAATTTTCACAAAGATGAAAGGCTCGAATCTCACCGGGTTTGTTAATCTCCACACTTATTCGTTAAGTCGTCAATGTTTGCACAATTTCCATCTTTGGTCAATTTCGGCTTTTTGTGTATTGTGTTTTTACAATTTGAGACTTTAAATCGACTTTTAATGATATTTTTGAAAAATTTGAATTTCAATTTTTAGTTATTTTGAACAAAAATATTTTTGGGTATTTCAAAATTTTATGATTTTTTTTTAGATTTTTGGGCATTTTTGAAAATTTGTGAAGTTTTAGAAATATGCACTTGTGACCCCCCTAACTTAGACTTTTGCATTGTCCTCAAGCAAAAAGGACGAAAAGCTAAACAAGGCAAAATAATAAGTGTGATAAATAAAACAAACAAATGGAGAAAATGCAGATTTTTATAAAACAGGACTGTGGTACAATAACAGGAAAGAGCATACAACCATGTGAACAAGGGCAATAACTAAAAACTGCCACAAACCAACAAAGCTTCACTGGGGCGGTGGGTGGGAAGAGCTGGGCGCGTCAGGGCCATAAGGGTCATAAAAGTAGAATGACAATGGCTTGTTGGGATCCCCTTGGTGTCGGTATAAGTCCGCTTGGAAATGAAACATCATGCTTGTATCGCGGTGGTAGTCGGTCATAAAGTTGCTGAATTTTGTCTCAAGGGACGACATACGATTAGTGAGGGCGCTACCCGCCCATTCGAAATTAGGGTCTTCTTCTTCTTCGGACGACTCTTTATCTACCCCAACTTCTCCCATCTCTACATCGGCAGTTGCCTCTTACGCTTCCTCTTCCTCACTTGAGACATCATCGGCCTCGTCATCACTTCCACGCCTTGCCTGAAGAATGGCCAGCTATCTGGAGCTCCGAGTGCGGGTTCCCAGTCCAAAGGGACCAGGGAGGCGAGTACGGTCCAACGGAGCTTCAATGCCAACATCTTTAAGGATGGAGGTGATCAGGCGTGCATAAGGAAGTGGTGTTGTGCCTCTCTCATCCATGGCTGCAACAATAATGTCAGTGTATAGGGTGCGAGCCAGGTTAATGGAAGTGGTGGGATCGAAGAGATGGTATGTCAATGTGGCTTGACGGGGACGCATGGCAGAATCGTTGGAGGTTTGCAGAATGTTAGCACACATAATTTGGAATGTGAGGCGTGCTTTCTCATTGAGTCGGCCCATAGGAACAGTCTCCCCCTCCATACAATGTCGGGGGCAATTCGTTCCATAATCAATTCCTTGGCTACCGGGGCGGCATTCCTTGGGTATGTGTAGTATTGACCATCGGGAACATCATATTCGCCCAACTTGGCCGTGAGAAGGGCCAAAGAAAAAGGGATGACGGTACCATCGACATAGGCTTGGGACTCAAATTGGTCCGTGTGAACCAGGGAGCCATAAAAAGATCGTACTTCGGTGGCCCAAATCGCTTTGTACGGTTCATTAAGGAAACCACACCAACCCCTAGGCATGAAGAGGGCGGTGACGGAATTGGGCAGCCTCGTCCATTGGACTGCGCGCTCCATGTGGAGTTTGCGATCCGGACCAAAAAAATGGTTGCATCAATGCTCTTCTTAGTGGGAGCGGAATTCACCATGGGCGGAGGGTAAGATTTCAGTGGAGTCGTATTTTACGAGGGTAGCTCTTTGGGCCATTGGGATAAGGGGATAGTGCTGGAAAAAAAATTTAGGGAGAGAAGAGAGAAGGGATGTAGTTGGAGGTGTGGAGGAATATGGGGGATTTGGGTGTGTATTTATAGGTGAGAAGTGTGGGTAGGGTTTTGGAAATGGAGGGAAAGGGTTTGGAGGGAAATAGGGGATGTATTTGGGAGGGAAATTGAAGGGTTGGGTATGGTTGGACAAATTGGGAGGGAAGGGAAGGTATTGGGGAGAAGGGGGGTGAACCTAGGGAAAAGGGGAAAGACTGCAGAAACCGGACCGATTCGGCTATTCCAGGATCGAACCGATTCGGTCCTTTTAATTTTTGAGTTCTTTAATTATCGGATCGATCCGGCTCTAAGAAAAACGAATCGATCCGGCTCAAAAATAAAAGAACCAATCCGGTTCTAGCATTGAGCTGGATTTCTCCCCCTAACTTAATTGCAATTGCTCATCTCCGAATTTTTTTTACTCTCAGTATGCTCCCTATCAATTTGGACTCAAAGCCCTCTTGATATCTATGGTCAACGCAACTTGACTCAATTTCTTAAAACATGTGAATGCTCTCACCTTATGGTACCCTAATACTATGGACTCTCACTACTCACACGACTGTCGTCTACTATACACAAGAATTCACCCCATACGCGTCGGGGGTGCGACGACCTCACTGTAGCAGCTCACTTTACCCCATAAACGGGGTCGGACAATCAAACGGTGTCGACGTCTTCCATATACGCCTCTAGATATGGCTTTAGGTGTTGTCCATTTACTTTGAATGTATTTCCCCCTTTCAAATTGTCTAACTCAACAGCTCCGTGAGGGAAAACATTCTTCACAACGAATGGGATAGACCATCGTGATCGCAACTTGCCCGGAAAGAGATGAAGCCGAGAGTTATAGAGAAGCACTTTTTGTACGGGAAGAAACTCTTTATGGAGAATGATGTTATTGTGAGCGAGTTTCATCCTTTTTTTGGAATTTTTTCCATTCTCGTACGCATCATTGCGTATCTCTTCTAACTCATTTAATTGAAGCTTGCAAGCTTCACCAGCCTTATCCATGGCAAAGTTCAACTCCTTAATCGACCAATACACTTTGTGCTCTAATTCCACGGGAAGATGGCAAGGTTTGCCATACACAAAGCGGAAAGGGGACATGCCAAGTAGATTTTTGTATGCGGTACGATAAGACCATAGTGAATTGTTTAATCTAAGTGACCAATCTTTTCGGGTAGGATTGACGGTCTTTTCGAGAATGTTCTTGATTTCTCGATTCGCTAGTTCGACCTGCCCATTCGTTTGTGGGTGATAAGTCATTCCAACCTTGTGAACGATGCCATACTTTCTCATGAGCTTTTCGAATGGACTATTACAAAAGTGCATGCCATTACCACTAATTATCGCTTTTGGAGCACCGAAGCGGGAAAGTATGTATTCCTATAGGAACTTAATCACCACTTTGTTATCATTGGTCTTGGTAGCTATAGCTTCCACCCATTTAGAAACGTAGTCTACCGCGATAAGGATGTATAGGAAACCAAAGGACGGGGGGAAAGGACCCATGAAGTCAATACCCAACAGTCGAAGATCTCAATAATGAGTATGGGGGTAAGAGGCATCATGTCTCGTCGGGTAATAGCTCCCATCCTTTCGCACCTATTGCAAGATTTATAAGCATTGTTCACATCCCGGAATATTTTGGACCAATAGAGGCCACATTGAAGAATTTTAGCGACCGTCTTTATCGGCGAACAGTGACCTCCACAAGCTTCCGAATGACAAAATTGAATGACTTTCGGGATCTCGTCATCCGGTACACAACGTCGGATGATTTGTTCGGCCCAATATTTAAACAGAAATTGATCATCACAGAAAAACATGCGCGACCAAGTAGTAAACCTCTTCTTATCTTGCGGTGTCCAATCGGGAGGGACGACTCCAGTGACAAGATAGTTCACGATATCCGCAAACCAGGTTAAAGAAAAGGTAGCAAAGAGTTGCTCATCCGGAAAGTATTCATCTATGGGTATTGGATCACTAGGCACATTGGACGAAAGACGTGATAAGTGGTCGGCAACGACATTTTCTACTCCATTCTTATCTTTAATGGAGAGATTAAACTCTTGTAGGAGTAGGATCCACCTTATGAGGTGCGGTTTTACGTCTTTCTTCGCAAGTAGGTATTTTAACGCCGCGTGGTCGGTGAAGCAAGTGATGGGAGAACCGATAAGGTAGGACCAAAATTTATTAAGAGCGAAGACTATCGCTAGAAACTCCTTCTCTGTAGTGGAGTAATTGAGTTGTGTTTCGGTAAGAGTCCGGCTAGCGTAGTAGATGACATGAGCCTTATTGTCTTTCCTTTGGCCCAAAACAGCCACTATCGCTAATCGCTAGCATCACACATAAGTTCGAATGGTAAGGACCAATCCCTAACTTGCATGATGGGAGCGAAGACAAACATGGTTTTCAGTTTTTCAAAAGCGCTATGGCATGCTTCCGTCCACTCAAATGGGGTGTCCTTCATGAGTAGGTTGCTTAAGGGCCTAGCGATGGCGCTAAAGTCCTTAATGAACCTTTGATAAAACCCGACGTGGCCCAAGAAGGAGCGCACGTCTTTGAGCGATTTTGGTGGGGGTAGATCGGCTATGAAATCTATCTTAGCTCTATCAACTTCTATCCCCTTGGATGAAACTATGTTGCCAAGAACTATTCCCTCAGTGACCATGAAGTGGCATTTCTCCCAATTCAATACTAAGTTCTTTTCCACACACCGAGGAAGTACTTTTTCTAGCTTTACCAGACAAAGATCGAAGGAGGTGCCAAAAATGCTGAAATCGTCCATGAACACTTCAAGTCCTCTCTCGACCATGTCACTGAATAGACTCAACATGCACCTTTGAAAGGTAGCGGGTGCATTACACAAGCCTAATTGCATACGTTTAGAGGCAAACGTACCAAAAGGGCAAGTGAAGGTCGTTTTCTCCTGGTCAAATACATCTACCTCAATTTGGTTATATTCGAAATAACCATCAAGGAAGCAATAGTAGGGGTGGCCCGCTACTCTCTCAAGCATATGATCAATAAATGGTAAGGGAAAATGGTCTTTCCTAGTTCCCGCATTGAGGTTTCGGTAATCAATGAAAATGCGCCACCCGGTGGTGGTACGTTGGGGAACTAGCTCTCCCTTAGTATTCTCAATCACTGTCATGCCCGATTTCTTCGGGATAACTTGAATAGGGCTGACCCACTTGCTATTCGAGATTGGGTAGATAATCCCGACATCCAATAACTTGATAATTTTGGTTCTCACCACTTCTTTCATATTGGGATTTAGCCTTCGTTGCATTTCTCTCGAAGGCTTGACATCCTTTTCGAGATGGATCTTGTGAGTGCAAATCAAAGGACTTATCCCTTTCAAATCAGCAATGCACCAACCAAAAGCACTTTGGTGCTTTCTCAGATTTTTTAACAGTTTACTCTCCTGCTCTTCGTCTAGGCTAGAGGAGACAACATCAGGAAATGTCTCATCCTATCCTAGGTATGCATATTTAATATGGGAGGGGAGTTTCTTCAATTCGAGGGTTGGAAATTTTTCATTGGAGGGAGCCATGCGTATATCCCTCGGTGGTAACTCCTCAAATCTAGAAACCCAACTTACATCTCTCGCGTCCTCATCCGACGCTCTCTTATCAAGTAACTCTATCAACTCCTCAACCTCCCTCTCGAATTTGGTGTACGTCCCCTCACTCTCGTGGCTCGATACTAAACAGGACCCTAGGGAATATCCACAATAATTTTACTCAAAGTACTCCTCTACGATCTCATTTATGAAGCTCACCGCGTAAAGATCATCTTCTTCCCCCGTATATTGGGCTATATGGAAGATGTTAGTCTCTAAAGTTATGTTCCCAAAGGTGAGTTGCATCTGCCCATTTCGAGTGTTGATAATAGCGTTAGCCGTAGCTAAGAATGGGCGCCCAAGAATGATGGGAACATGATTGCTCGAGGTGAAGGAGGGCTCCATGTCCCAAATGACAAAGTCTACCGAGAAGTAGAAAGTGTCAACTTGGACGATCACGCCCTCAACTATGCCTCTTGGGATCTTCACGGTTCGATCCTCTAACTGGAGAGTAACCTTTGTGGGCTTGAGGTCGCCCAAATCAAGTTGCTTATAGATGGAGTAAGGGAGGATATTGACACTTGCTCCCAAGTCAAGTAAGGATTTTTCAATTTTATTTTCTCCAATTATGTAGGAAATGGTGGGTGCACCGGGATCTTTGAATTTTGGCGAAAGATCGTTAAGTAAAATGGGGCTCACGTTCTGTGCTAGAAAGACATTTTTTTTTACCTTCATCCTCATTTTTACCGTCAATAAGTCTTTGATGACTTTTGCATAAGCTGGAATTTGCTTAATAGCATCGAGAAAAGGTAAATTTAGCTTCACTTGCTTTAGTACGTCTAGCACTTCATCATGAGGGTTTCCTTTGTGGGAAGGAATCAGCCTTTGAGGAAATGGTGCCGCGAAGGGTGATTTCACGACTACCTCGGGCTCACTAGTGTCTTCTTTATCACTCTCCTTCAAGGGGACATCTTCGGCCTCTTTCATGCTGGGCAAAATCTCCTTGTCTTTGTTTGCGTCGTGTGGGGGAGGTGATAAATCAACAACTCTCCCACTATGAAGAGTGGTCACAGCTTGGCATTGCTCCTGATGTTCTATCGAGGAGGAGCTAACACTAGTTTGACCTTGGGGCGGTCTTTGGCCCTGGGCAGGAAACTTGCCTTTATCTTGGATACTCAACGATGATTGCAACTGTGAAATGTTCGCATTCATGTCGTTGATCATGCGCTCATGCCTAGCATTAGTTACAGTCTGGGTATTGATAAAGTGGTTGATCGTATCCTCTAGATTTCTCCGCGGTGGAGTGATATATGCTTCTTGAGGTGGTGGTGCCTGCACATGTCCTTGCATGTGTGGAGCTTGTTGAAAGTGCGGTGGTGGAGGAGGGGCAACATGTGAATTAGGATTCATCGCAGTATGTTGTTGCCCATAGCTAAAACTAGGGTAGTTTTTCCATGAAGGATTGTAAGAATTCCCGTGCGGTGCACCGAAATTACCCTTGAATCCTCCTATACCACTTGTTCTTGAAGCATAACTTTATAGGCGAGTATAGTCGGGCATTCCTCAGTTGAATGAACCGCCTCAAAAATCGCACATACCTTCTCGACGGGGTTTGGGATGGATCCAGTTGGTCCTCTTCCATATACCTCACGTAGGTCTCGCAGTCCTTTCTTAAGCATATTGAGTCGACTGTCCGTTATATAATTCTTTTCTACATGAAATGGGCCGGATACCGATGGAGTGGTGGTCACTTGACGATTTCAATTTTGAGAATTAGGATCAGATGTATCCCAGGATTGGGTAGTCTCAGCGACATATCTCAGGTGAAACTTAGCATCGTGGGCGTCTAAGTCGACAAACGGACCACTACCCATGGTTTAAACGAGTTGCATGGAATTAATGTTCAGCCCATTATGGATAAAGGAAATGATTTGCGTTTTATCAAAACCATGATGGGGACACGAATCAATTAACTCATTGAAACGCTCGTAGCATCGATCGAATAACTCATTTTCTAATTGTCGGAAAGTTTGAATTTGAGCCTTGATGGAATTCGTTCGATGTGGAGGAAAGAACTTCTTGTGAAATTTGGATTGTAGCTCATTCCATGATGAAATTGAATTTGGAGGTAAAGACCATAGCCATGTCTTAGCCTTATCCTTTAGAGATAATGGAAAGAGTTTAAGGTGGAGCACATCTTTTGTGGAAGTTTGATCACTGAGAGTCTCGCACGCCTCCTCAAATTCCATGATGTGAGCATATGGCTTTTCTGAATCCATTCCATGGTAAGTGGAAAGTATCTGGATCATCCCATTCCTAAAGCGAAATTGCACAGCATTGTATGGGAGTAAAATCTATCCCGGAGTGATAGTGCGCTCGGGATATAAGACGTCTCTCAAAGGGAGATACGGGGCCTCTCCCTCATCGGTGGCTACACTACCGTGTTGTGATATATTTCTCTCACTCAAAGACTCTGTGTCCTCACTTGGTATACTCGGAGTGCACTCTGAAGTGTGTCCTAAGAGGAAAACGGTGTGTTATTTGAGATTGAGTGTGACGGTGTGGGAGGTGGAACCCAGAACTGTGGAGCGTTAGGAGTGTGAGGGCTATCAGGGTCGTACTCAATAATCGGGTTTTCGTGAATGTGGGTTGGAGTATTATGGGGAGTTGGAGTGAGTTCAGAATTTTTCATTAACAACTTATGATAGATGATGATGAATATTTTTGTGCTTATTCAAATTTTTATATGTTTTGGATTTTTGGAAATTTTTGGTCAAAGTTTTAGATTGAATCGATCTAATCCTAAGTCTACCTAGGTCCCCTGCAACGGTGCCAAAAACTTGACGCGACTAAGAATGTGTCTCAGAAGTGCGTACTCTCTAGGCTCAAGTGCAAGCCTGTCGCATTAGTAATAAAACCGGTAAGTCAGGATCGTATCCACATGGAAATTGGACAACAGAGTTGTAACGACGTTGGACAGACGAAGGAATCCTAACTCTGACTCTAAAAAGAAATGAAAAAATGATTTGTTTTGAGAACTGACTACAACTAAATGCAAATTTGAAAATACTTAACTAATGGACTAAATTATGAATGGAATGCAACTATTCTAAATTACTTCAAATACTAACGATGAATGATTTAAAACTCGAACTATATGACGAAGAAAACAGGACGGGAATACAATCCCTCAACCCTAGTGTATTGCTGGTATAAAACTAATCGCAAATTTAAATGATTAATTAGACCCAAAATTTAGTACTTCCAAGCATTACGTATATGAGGTTCAAGCTCGCACCATACTTAATCAGAGGACGAGTAAATCGGTATTGCGATAGTTACACTCGAATTGCATTCTGAAGCATCCCGGTTACCCTGAAGCAAATAAGATCCAAAGATCTACAATTGTTGTGATGCTACGTAATGCAATACGATCGTAATCAAATCATTAAATTTAGAGGATTAATTTTATACACATGCAACTACCAGATCAGGTTGAGTTCATGTATCCCGACCTTAGAAAATCTAGCCTAACATGTTGAAATTAATGAAAACGATTGTTGAATTGCAGGAAATCATGATTAAACTAAGGGAGAATCGTAGAATGATGTAGAAAGAAGATTAGACAGAAGAAATTAATCACTAATCTTACCAAAACACTAAAAGAATTAACTAAAATTACTTGTAATCACAGAAATTTGAACAATCTTCGATCTTGTAATTAAATTTGCAATCTATCTTCAAACTAGGGTTTTACTGAAAAGAATGGAAAATTAGATAAATTCTTCGTTGTTTAGAATGATAATAAATCGGGTTTAAATACCCTACAAGACTCCAAGAGTTTTAGCTAAACTAGGACTCTCCATTAGAAGAAGAGTAAAAAATTAAAATTTGACAGTCGGCCCGGTCCGGTCCTCCTTCGGTTTGGTCTGGTTTGAATCTGGATCGGTTCGTTTATTTCTTGGCCGGATCGATTCGTTACGGATCGGTTCATTTATTTTCCTTCAGCTTCGATCCATCTTCGGTCCGGGGTTCTCTGGAAGTTTGCATTTCGGATCGGTCCAAATTTACTTTGACTTTTTCTTCTACCTTTGACTGCCTGTAACTTTTACACCGGGACTCCGATTGAGGTGTCGTTTCTTCCTATGTTCTTGTAAAATTGATATCTTAAACTTTTCTTTCGATGCAATTCTGGTTAAAAATTACAACTTTTCCCTTTTGACTTTCCTTCTTTTCTTTCTCAATTCTTTCGGTTTCTTTCTTTCTTTATTGACATCAAATACTTGTAAAATCTGTACGAAATACCAGAAACTCGATGTACTCGTTAGAATAAGTCAGTAGCAAGATTATGAGATAAAATCAAATTGATTACGTTGTTTGAGGTGCTAAAAGTAACTAAATTAAAGGGATAAATTTGGAAGAATTTATGCTTAATCAATGGGTGTGTGTTTACGTCACAAGTATATACAGGGCTAACGAAATTGGCCTCACTGGATATAATGACGTGTCGTCTGTGGAACCTCATGAGTATGTATAGTTTTATTGAAATTAGGCGAACTGGCTATAGTGAGGGAAATGTGTGTGGTGTAAAACTTAAGCGGGCCCGGAGTATGTGCAGGACCCGTAGTAGGGTGAGCTGTCTATATTGGTGTAGCATAAGTAAAAAGTATTGAATTAATTTAATTAAATTGTAGAATCTGAATTTATATTGAAACATCATAATTGGACTCGAATATTGGGATGGCCTAGTTATATGGGTAGATAGTGTAATTTTATTTTACTCGCATGTTAATATATCTCGTTCAATTTAAAAGACTCTATTGTGATATTTATCATTTATAATGGTACTGTATGGTCTTATGTACCCTAATTGGGAGGAGTACCTAATATTCATGAGGCGGGCTCTGACCCATTGCGTGGACTAACATTTCAGGTATAATGCTGGAGTAACTGAATATGATGGATTGGAGACCTTTGGAATGTAGATGGAGATTTATTTTATTTTATTTAGTAGTTAGCTTACCTTTTCGTTCCGTCATTTTATTATGAGACATTCATTTATGGATTTGGTGGGCTACTCGGTTCCATAGTTGTTTTTGGTTTCAGGAAGATATTTTTAGCTAGATAATTTCATTTGAGTTTAATAATTTGGAGTTGGATTTGTTTTGGAGATAGCACAGTGATCGATTTTAATTTGCATGAATGTTTATATTTATTTGATAAATTTGAATTTTATCTTATAGAATTAAACTCTTTAAATGTCTCATATTTCAGTCATATGCAGAGAATAATATTTTATTTAGTGATTTTCGACGTAGTTTGGCGGTGGCCAACACCAGTGTGCGCGGGGTGTTACAGGATAGATGTTGGTTTATAGAATGGTGGGGTGCGATGTTGTATGGTTGTGTTCCCCCGGATATATGTTTATGACTACCTCCATTATTTGTGTTTACGTTTTTGATTCGGTGGTGAGATTTTAACCCTGTGGCTCAGTGTGATGCATGATGTCTGATAACACACATGGGATTCTGTGCGAGATCTTAGCTATGGGAATGCGGTTATACATATATAGTGAGTGATATATATGTATGTATATGATATGTGATATGTATATCTATTTATAGAACGGGCGTAGGTATGTTGTTATATTGCGTGATAATCTATTTATAGCACGAGGGAATCATGTGTATCTATACTTATAGCAAATGTGTCGCAACAATGTTATTTATGAACGAATACCTATTGAAGGTAGTTATACTTAGATAATATAGAGTATTAGTGGGGTTTGAGATTAAATAGTAGTGGTGTGTCCTTGTTAGACTGTGTAGTTTAATTAGGATAATAAAATGAACACGTTAGGTACACACTGTAGTTGAGATTTGGGGTTTTATCTCATTTGAGTGTAACCGGTTAATTATGAAAGTAGTATACTATAGTTATAATCGATTTGAAATAATTATCTACTTAATAAATATTTTCCAGTTTTCGGGCTTTGACTCGTAGGCAATTATTTTCCATTTTTTTTCTTTTTAATCCCCAGATGTGTAGCATCAGCAGTCGGGAGCTCAGGAATATATCCATTCTTGTCGTTACAGTAGTTGTGGACATTACAAGATTGTTTTAGACGCCTCAATTTATTCTATCTAGATAAAATCATTTCATTCTAGTTTTAATTTTGGACGTGTTTCCCGTAGATGGATAGGATTTTGTATTACTATAAGATATTTATGTAATACCCCATAATTTTATTGATTTTATTTAATGGGATTAATTAAATTAAATGGGATAATTAATTGGAAATTAATCCGGATTTAAATACTAGCGGGATGTGAGTTGGTATTTGATTATGATAATAATGTTGATTACTACTGGGTGAATGCAGTAATATATGATTATGGAATTTATTAAAATTTTCGCGAGTCATAAATACGACAATTCGGGAAATTAAGTTGGAACGCGCGTGTCAGTTTCGTCAGGAATGAATTTAATTGGATTTAAAAGTAAATTATAATTTTATCATCCGCATGGTCATTTTGAATGCGCCAGCGTCTTCGGAAGGGTCGAAATAGTCAGAAAACGCTAGCCGAGGATTTAGTTTGGTCCCCGGGGCATTTTTATGCCAAATCGGCAACCCGGGAGGGTATTTTAGTCATTTTAATTTTTAAGATATTTTGATCCACGAATTTTAGGCCTTATTTATCAGCTAATATTAGGGCCATTAGGGCTATTATCTGTCAAAAAGCAAGGAGTGGGCAACGTGAGAAAGAGGAGAATTTACAAGAAGTTCTCAAGGCCATAACCACCCCACACCACCACGATTCCCTGAAATTGTGACCAAAGAGAGGAAGAGAAGCAACCCTTAACATCACCAACAGTTCAGAACATCAATTCCCAGGAAAGTGATTTGATTTCCTTAAGTTTCAACGAATAATTAATCCATGATAGTGTAGGATTTGATGATAGGTATGAACAATGATTGAAACTCATAAAATTTGAAGAAGAAACCTAAAATTTGGATAGGATTTGCATGTAGTTTAATTCTTGAAGTATTCCATTAACAAAATCACAACACTTGATGAATTAAAAACGGATTTAGGAAGAGAAGTATGATGATTTTTGAAGAAAATAGAAAAATAGGGGTTTCATGATAATATGAGGATTTGATCTAAGAAAAGTCTAATTGTTGATGATTTAAAAGTTTTAGAACGTTAAGAATCATGTAATTAGGTTGTATAATGACCCTATATACTTACATTGGGATTTCACATCTTGTAATGAAGATTTGGGATAAATCTGGGACTGCAAACGTAGGAAACCCGTAGCCTGCCTGTTGATACCAAAATTAATATGCTAATGTGGACGAATAATACGAAGACACGTGTTAATATACGTGGCACAATAGCAGCGAGGAAGTTTATTTCTTCGACCAATTCATGTTCTCTCCGAGCAACGAGGATACCCCGAGGAACTCTAGCACGCCGAGATACTCCAGCGCTCCGAGGAACTCTTGTTCAACGAGCAACTAAGGCGGTCCGAGCTGCATCTCGGTCGTATCATTAATTACAAGATAATCAACAGTTCAACTATTCATTGAATGTTTATAATCTTGACGCACACGCTGCATTAAATGTATTGCCCTTTCATACGTGTATCATTTAATGTATCGACCCTTTCATGTACAGCCTCAAGGCTATAAATACCTTGTATCAACCCCATTCAAAGGGACCGGAATTTCTTGAGAGAACTTGTATTCAAGAATTCTGCAAACACTCAGCAATAACATAACAGTGGACGTAGGCCTTATTCCTAGCCGAACCACTTTAAAAATCTCTGTCTTATTTATTTATCTGTGATTGAATAATTAGAGTGATCTAATTTTTTACATCAACAGATTGGCGCCGTCTGTGGGAAACGATTGTTATTATCGTTTTTCACCAAAAATTATTCATTATCAATGGCGGATAATCCAGAATCTAGCAATCGAAACGCTGGAAATGCTGGAAATCCTCCAAATCCCGCTGCACCGCCGGATCTGGCCGAAATTATGACGAATCTGGCTCAAGGACAAACCGCCATGCAAGACACAATGAAGCAACTCTTACAAACCCTTCATGGTGGTGCACCTGCACGTTCAGGACAACAAAGTGGTCAGAGACAAACTTATTTACTTTCTTCACGATCCAGGCGTACTGAGTCACGTCGCAATGAGGAGTCTGATGATTTCTCTTATCAACCTGGGCGAACTTCGTCAATGAGGACGACAGATACTGATCAACATATCACCCTCTCTCCAGAAAGACCCAGTGCTTTAGAAAGACTGAGTAGGGCTTCTCCTTTCAGTCGATTAGGCCCTAGGAGGAATAGGAGTCCACCTAAGACCATATCAAGGAGTTTTCGACAACCATCAGATCTAAGAGAAGGATCAGTACAGTCACGACCAGTCGTTCGTCAAGATAGATCTCAAGAAGCTACCTCAGAACGATCGATTGCTCGAACCAATAGGGCTGAGGAAGGAAATGAAGCGTGGAAAGGATCTCTCCAACGGTTGGAGGATAAATTGGGAGAAATAGCTAAAGCAAAGAACCCCTTACAGAGAACTTTTGTGCAAGGGACACCTTTTGTGCAAGCCATTGTGGATTTTCCTACACCATCGAAATTCAAGGCACATGTAGTGACCCCCAAGTATGATGGAAAGACAGATCCTGTTCTTCATATAGAACAATACCAAGCTGCTGCCGACATCTATGCCGTCCCCGACGAGATGAGGTGTAGAGCATTCTCGGGAACTCTTACTGGATCTGCACAGATATGGTACAACAATCTTCCTCGGGGTAAGATTTCAACTTTTATTCAATTAGCCGAGTTGTTCATTGGCAATTTTTATTTTGGGGCGAAGCCGGTAAAGCGAGTAGCACACTTGCTAAGTGTTAGACAAAAATCAGGTGAAAGTACTAGAGATTATATAACTCGTTTTAATAACGAAAAGTTGGAAGTCATAGATTACGAAGAAAAGACAGCAATCACTGCTTTGATGAGTGGTTTGCTGCCTAACAAGCTGTACTACACCTTGGCCAAAGATCCACCTAAAACTATGTCAGAGTTAATGGCGAAAGCGGCCAAAATTATGAATGCCGAGGAGGCTATGGCTGCGAAAAAGAATATGGATAAAGAAATTAAAGTGGAGGTCGACAAGTCTAAGAAGAAAGATCAGAAAGGTAATGGTGGTGACAAGCATTCCAAGAATAATAGGACATCATGGGAAGTCCTAAAGAAGTACGATAATTATACTCCATTGAAAATGGGTATTAATCATGTTTTGGAAGAAATCAAGAATAGCGAGGAAATCAAGTGGCCAGAAAAACTGAGGACAAATCCTGATTTGAGGAATAAGGCCAAATACTGCGAGTTTCACAAAGATCATGGCCATACGACCAAAAATTGCATAGCCCTTCAGAACGAGATTGAAACGCTCATCCGAAGAGGAAAATTATCAAAATATGTAGATCGCAGGGGTGAAAGGAAGAATGATGATAGAACTAGAGAGAGATCTAGATCTCCTCGTCGTACAGAGGAGAAAAAGAAGAGGGACCACGAAGATGATCCAGATGATGATCCCGATCTTCCCAAGAAGCCAAGGCAGCCTGAACGAGAGGTATTTTCCATACGTTTTGGGTCATTTGATTGTAATGTTATTACAGGAGGAGATGCAGGAGGAGGAGACCTTACTGCAGAAAGAAAAGCTTACCTCGGAGAGGCTCAAGCTTGTTCATATATTCAGCGAATAAATCTGGCCGAGGAGGATCGTCCGAGGAAGGTAAACAAAGAGAAGCTAGTCATTGGTTTTTCAAAAAACGACCTGGCAGGTGTTCTTTACCCTCATGACGATCCTTTGGTGATCAAAATGAGGATGAAAGATGTGGTCATTTCAAGGGTGTTGGTAGACAACGGTAGTTCGGCAGACATCATGTACTATTCATGCTTTGATAGCTTGAATTTGAAATTATCTCAATTGGAACCTTATCACAGACCCCTTCTGGGTTTTGCTGGCGAGAAAGTTTTTCCACTTGGGACGATCAAGTTGGATATACTCATTGGAACTTGGCCTGCTTGTCGAACAGAAATAATACGCTTCTTTGTGATGGATAAGAATGTGCAGTCAGCCTACAACATCATCATGGGAAGAGTTGGTTTGAAGAAGTTCGAAGCGGTTCCATCTACAGTACATCAATGCTTAAAATTTCCAACAAACTTCGGAGTAGGAGTTGTGAAAGGTGATCAAAAAGTAGCTCGGGAATGCTATTATTCATCTGCCGAGCAAGAGGAGCTTGAAGAATCAAGGAAAAAGACTATTACCTACCAGGTGGAGGAAGGTACAGAAATTGAAACTCTTGATCCCAGGGATGAATCCCAACTTGTAAAAGGACAGGTGGTAGAATCTACAGAAAATGTTATTCTGGACGAGGAGCACCCTGAACGAGTAACCCAGATAGGTTCGTCGTTGGATGCTTCAATAAAACAAGAGTTGATAATATTCTTAAGAAACAGGAAGAAAACTTTTACATGGAGTCATGAGGACATGCCGAGAATAGATCCAGACTTCTTATGTCACGAACTCAACGTGAATAAGGAGATCAAGCCTGTAAAGCAAAGAAGAAGGGTATTTAGCCCCGAGAAGAATCAAGCTATTCAAGAGGAGGTCGACAAGCTCCAGAAAGCTCAATTCATTGAAGATGTGAAGTTCCCGGACTGGTTGGCGAATGTGGTGATGGTGAAGAAGAAAAACAACAAATGGAGAATGTGTGTTGATTTCACTGATCTTAACAAGGCCTGCCCAAAGGATCATTTTCCATTGACCAGCTAGTGGATGCTACCTCGGGGCACGAACTGCTTAGCTTCATGGATGCTTACTCTGGTTACAACCAGATCAAAATGAAACCAGAAGACAGGGAAAGTACTTCTTTTATTACCCCTAGGGGAACTTATTGCTATAATGTTATGCCTTTTGGTTTGAAAAATGCAGGGGCGACATACCAGCGGCTGATGAATAAGGTTTTCACCGAACAAATCAGTTGCAACATGGAAGTCTATGTTGATGATATGCTGACAAAAAGCAAGAAAGCTGCAGATCATCTAGTTGACTTAGCTCAAACATTTGATCAACTAGATAAATACCAAATGAAGCTCAACCCGACGAAGTGCACATTTGGAGTACGAGAAGGAATGTTTCTCGGATACATTGTCAACCAGCGAGGCATTGAAGCAAATCCAGATAAGATCAAAGCTCTTTTAGGGTTACGATCTCCAACAACAAAGAAAGAAGTGCAGAGTCTTACAGGACGAGTTGCAGCGCTCAATAGATTTGTGTCCCGAGCAACTGACAAATGCCTCCCATTCTTCAAAACACTTCGAAAAACTTTTGAGTGGAATGATGAATGTGAGAAGGCCTTTCAAGACTTGAAAAAGTATTTGGGAGCACCTCCATTATTGTCCAGGCCAATAACAGGAGAGACGTTGTATTTGTATCTGGCGGTATCAGAGAATGCAGTCAGTTCAGCATTGATCAAATTGGAGAATGGAGTCCAAAAACCAATTTATTACACCAGTAAGGCTTTCCGAGGTGCAGAAATCAGGTACCCAAAGCTGGAAAAATTGGCATTGGCATTAATTGAAGCGAGTAGAAGAATGAGACCATATTTCCAGGCCCATACCATCGTCGTTTATACCGATATGCCACTGAGATAAGCCCTTCATAAGCCAGAGAAGTCAGGAAGACTGATGTATTGGGTAGTAGAACTCGGTGAATATGATATTGTGTATGAGCCCAGATCATCATTGAAAGGGCAAGCTGTAGCAGATTTTATAGCAGAGTTTACATATCCTGATACCCCCGAGGAACAAAAGGTACTTGCTGACCTACCTGTGGACGATACAGGATCAACAGACACAGATCCAGACCAACTAAGGTTGGTAAAAGGATTTGTGGATGTAGAAAAATCATCATATCCAAACCCAGACCAACTCCGGTTGGTAAAAGGGCGCGAACAGATGACCGACAAGGAACGAAAGATACCAGGGGATGATGAAAGAAAACAACAGATATTTCACCGAGGAACTCTATCAGATAAGAAATTTGACGACGGGTTGCCCGTATGGAGATTATATGTAGATGGCTCATCTTGTACAGCAGGTTGTGGGGCAGGAATTGTTTTGAACACCCCAGACGAGATTGACGTGGAATATGCTTTACGATTCCAATTCAAAGCCTCTAATAATGAAGCTGAGTATGAGGCCATGATAGCAGGTCTTAACTTATCAAAGATTATGGAAGCGCAACAAGTGATGGTATTCAGTGATTCTCAATTGATTGTGAATCAGATGATGGGAACATATGCAGTTAAAGGAGAACTAATGGTCAAGTATCATGCGAAGGTGATGGAATTGTTGGCGAAATTTGATGCCATTCAATTGATCAGAACACCCAGAATAGAAAATGCACAAGCAGACGCACTGGCCCGACTAGCATCAGCTACTCGTACCGAGTTGCGAAGAACGATACCAATTGAAGTATTGGAGAGTCGAAGCATAGATGAAGACCTGACAATGAATGTAATTACACTTAGTTTGGGACCATCTTGGATGGATCCCATCAGGGCATATATTGAAGAAGGAGGAATGCCGGAGGACAAGCTCGCTGCCAAGAAACTGAAGTATAAAGCTGCTCAGTATGTTTTAACTAATGGTATTTTATATAGACGAGGAATTATGGCAGGTTTGCAGAGATGTGTACATCCCTCCGAAGTGAAAGAATTGATTGAAGAGATTCATGAAGGGTCTTGTGGAGCTCATGTAGCAGGTCGAACGCTTTTACAAAGGGTAATGACTCAAGGATACTATTGGCCAACGATGAGGGCTGATTGTATAGCCTATGCTAAGAAATGTGACAAGTGCCAACGTTTTTCCTCTATCCGACGAACTCCACAAGCATTGTTGACACCAATAACTTCCCCTTGGCCATTCACCATGTGGGGAATTAATTTGGTGGGACCATTGCCGATCACCCGAGGAAGATTCAAGTACCTCGTCGTTGCAGTAGACTATTTTACTAAGTGGGTAAAAGCCGAACCCCTCATCGACATGACGTACGAGAAGGTATACCAGTTCGTTTGGAAGAATATCATCTGTCGATATGGTCTCCCTCATGCTTTCATCACAGACCATGGAACCCAATTTGACAACGAGGAGTTTGCTGCCTATTGTCAACAATCAAACATCCTGAAGACCCATTCAGCACCAGGTCATCCTCAAAGCAATGGACAGATTGAGGTGACGAACAGAACGCTGCTAAATGGTTTGAAGAAAAGACTAAGTGAAGCTAAAGCTAACTGGATTAATGAGCTACAATCAGTATTGTGGGCTTACCGAACAACTCCCCGAGCAGCGATTGGAGAATCACCATATATGCTAGCATTCGGAAGTGAGGCTGTGATACCTGCCGAGTTGGGTCTCCCAACGCATAGAGTGCTGAATTTCAATTCCCCAGTCAGCGATTTGATGCGAAGACTGGATTTGGATATGCTCGAGGAGGTTAGAGAAGAGGCAGCCATTAGGAATGCTGCTTACCAACAACGAACAGCTCTGTTCTACAACAAAAGGGTGAAGAAATGCGATTTAAAAGAAGGAGATTATGTTCTAAAGAAGGTCATTCAGAAGCACAATAAATTGGAGGCAAACTGGCATGGGCCTTACCGAGTTACAGAAGTTGTTCGACCAGGAACTTACAGAATAGCCACTCTAGAGGGAGAGGAATTTAAGAATGCATGGAACGCTGAACACCTGCGCAAGTATTATCAGTAATGTAAAATGTAAAGCATTTCCTTCATTATGAATAAAATGAGGATGTTTCACCATTTTCTTTCTGTTGAAAGTTTTTCGGGGAATACTAGTGTAATACACTATGCTTAAAAAATACTCCTTTGGTTAGGAGGCGACACTAGCGTGATCAACTACGGTTGGTAAGATAACTAGTGGACAGTTCGAAAGAACCAAAAAATACTCTCCTTTGGTTAGGAGGCGACACTAGCGTGATCAACTACGGTTGGTAAGATAACTAGTGGACAGTTCGAAAGAACCAAAAAATACTCTCCTTTGGTTAGGAGGCGACACTAGCGTGATCAACTACGATTGGTAAGATAACTAGTGGACAGTTCGAAAGAACCAAAAAATACTCCTTTGGTTAGGAGACGACACTAGCGTGATCAACTACGGTTGGTAAGATAACTAGTGGACAGTTCGAAAGAACCAAAAAATACTCTCCTTTGGTTAGGAGGCGACACTAGCGTGATCAACTACGGTTGGTAAGATAACTAGTGGACAGTTCGAAAGAACCAAAAAATACTCCTTTGATTGGATTTGAAAAATATACTCTCACATTCCAACTTATGTTGAATGGGAGGTAGTATTATTACAAAAGTTCTTCAGAGAACAAAACATTCCAAAATGAACTAAGTATGGTTGGTCGGGGATAAAAACCCACTAACTGTAATTGGTCGACGAGGATAAATTATTGACTGTGGGTGGTCGGACACATTTTATGAAAATATTTGAAATTGAACCAAGTATGGCTGGTCGGGGATAAAGTCTCATCAACTGTAGTTGGTCGACAAACATTATTTAACCACTTTGGTTGGTTGGAAACATTTTGAACATTTTATACTCATTACTTTATTATTAAGTGATTGAGCAACATTGATATTTGTAAGTTTGATTACTAAGCACATATATTATTATCTTTTTAACAGATACATATACACAAATATAAAGTGTTTGACAGGCACAAAAGAATAGCAATAAAGACTTGCAAACAAAAAATGAAATTCTTTCATTAAATTCAAAATAAATTACAGATTACATGAATGTACTAACTGTTACATTGAAAACCTATTCTATTGGTTTCTTTCCTTTATTTTTTGAAACAGGCTCCTCGCCAGCAGGAGGATCCTCTAGGCAAAGAGGAGAATTAATGAAATTAACATCTCTGAGCATTCTGACGTTCATCACAGAAGGTGTATCCAAGAGATGCTCAGGACGAGATAATTCAATCTGGGAATGAAGGCTATAATCACCGAGGTATTTTGAAATTAAGCTACGAGGAATGGAACGAGCTGGGATCCAGGCCATGTCCAATTTGAAAGGTGGCACAGGCAAATCTAATAACCCTGGAGCATGATAATCCCATAAATAATGCCCTTGCTCCAATTTTAACACACCCAGTGCGTTCAACCACCCCTGCTTATAACCTTCATTGTTGGCATGTTCAATACGAGCATCCAAATGAACAAGAGCTTCATTATCTCCTGCCATCCAGAATTCCCTGGGTTGCTTATGAAATTGAAAGGTTAATCTATCCAATTGTTCGAGAAGGTTTTTGGCAAAAATATCCTTAGTATGTAGAGCAGACTTCGTTGCAGTAAGTTGATATTCCAAGGATAGATTTTTCTTGGACATTTCTGATAGAGCCCGATCTTTGACATTTAATTGGAATGCTTGAGTTTCCAAAGTAGATTGGGTACGAGCCTCTTCGACATTACGACTAAGAACTCTTGATCGACTCCGAGCAGCGATTAGAGAACTTTGTTCCTCGGCAACATTTTGAACAACTCTTCCTCGCCCCCGAGAACCTCTTCCTCGTCCCCGAGCAGCAGAAGGAACACCAGATCTTCTTAAATTATCCAGTTCTTATCGTAATTTGGCATTCTCAACCTCTAAGAATGAGAAACCTTCATCAGTAACGGGCACTAGAGCAGTGGAAGATGACGCTGCAGATTCATACTGAGCCAACTTTTTCTGTAAAGTATTGTTCTCCTGTTCCAACAACTCAGCAATCTGCCTGCAGGCCTCAACCTCACCTTTTAAAGTTCTTTCCCTAACATCATATCCAGCCAGAATCTTTTTATGGCCTGTATCAGAAGAAAGTTGTTGATATCTATTTTCATATTCCTTGTGCAATAAAGTCATTGATTCATTGTGATGACCTTGGAGATCTTCTAAGGAATAATGAAGTTCCTCAATCAAGTCATAGTAGGCTACATTGTTGGCCACAGCTCGGTCGAGTAAATCTTTCAAATACCGATAAGCCTCAATTGCCTGTTCTGAGGCATCATGGCCAAGGATGTCAGCAATTTCTGATGTACTAAGGTCTGCATGACTAGCCTTATAATATTGGTGACATTGCTGCATCAGCTTGGTATCATGTGAAGATATCAGTTCCATTCTAGCAACAAACTAAGGACGAGAAAAAGACAACAATCAACAAAAACAAATCATCAACAACAGAGATGAACAAAGATGTATTTTATTAGATCATCAAAAGATTACATTGTTTGATTACAAGTGATAATAGAAGATAGAAATGATACCGAACAACTTCACACCTTTTCCTTGTCTCCCAAGACTTTCTCGGGAGGCTGGGACGAGGAGCTCGGTTGCTCGAAGGTGATAGCAGCTTGAGCAGCAGGAGCTGAAACTTTCTCAGGAGGAGGAGGCATAGAAGAAACATCCTCGATGGCAGATGGTAGAGAGGCAAGAGCTTGATCACCTATGGCCATGGAAGATTCATCAGAGACAGGTTCATCTTCTTCTTCTTCCACAATTGGAGGGGGAGGACCAGGGAGATGAAGCTGGAATAACCCAGAATTGTCTTCGATCTTCAATTCTTGCAGGGCAGCTACCCAGCCATCTCGGAAGTATTTTAACTTCCCATATTGTACTTGGGAAGTCATAGCAGCAATCCCCTTATCCCATCCTTTATCCCAGCCAGCACTGAAGGATTTTTTAACGGCGACCTTTCTTTTCAATTTCTCCAAGGAGAGTTTTGCATCCAATTCTTCTTTTTGGACCTTGATATCTCGCAGGGTAGATAACTCTTCCTCTGCCTTTTTCAGCTTGTCGTCACATTTTTGATGCTCGACTTCTAAGCCTTTCACTTTATCCTCCAAATTCTTGGAGGTTTCAGCCATCTTCACCTTCTCAGCTTCAGCCACAGCCAATTTTTTCTCCCAAACAGCCTTATCCTCATTATACTGTTGGCGAGATTCCTTCAAGGATTGGGTCAAACCCAGCAGAGCATCCTCTACACCTGACGAGGAGCTTGAAGCTTTAATAGCTTCATCCTTCTTCACAATACTATTGAAACAGTTCACCAGCTGAAATATGAGAAAAACAGTAAAAATCAATACAAAATGCAAGCATTCAGAGAAAGAAAGAAAACCCAGAGTATGAGAGATTTACCGAAGCAAGGTGACGAGTAGCTAGAGATGTCAGCATATCCCTAGAAATTTTTTCATCAATTCCTTGGACCTCGGGTATGATCCAAGTTTTTACCGAGCTCATTGCAGAGCTCGGAGGAATGATGGTTAGAACACCAACACCACCAGCAGGTAAAGAGGAGGCAGTTTCAGCCAGATTGATTGAGGATGATTTCCTTAATCTTCTCAAAGGCATTTCAGCAGCTTCAACCAAGGAAGAATTCTTGGTCGGAGAAATAGTAATCACTTCCACAGGAGCAACTTTCTTGCTCGGAGCCACTGGGGGCTTCTCGGTAGTTTTGGAAGGTGCAGCATCCACCTTCTTAGTCCCCTCAGGGACATCAGTTTTGCTCTTCTTGGCCCCAACAGCAGAAGTAGTGTCATCAAATAGAGAAGGAGGAGCTCTTTTCTTGCCCATTCTCTCACTTAAAGGAAGATGAGAATCTGAAGAAGAGTCCTCTGGAGTGGAAGCTGGTTCAACAGGGCGAGCAGTATAAGAGGTTGTATAACTCTTATACTGTAGCAAATATGATGCAGACCTGATGTGCTCGTCTGCAACGTTCTTATGCAAACCCCAGATAAGTTTCAGATGCTTGATATTAACTTCTGAATCTTTAGGAGTTTTTCTTTTACTCTCAACTGCAAACAAACACATAACAAAATATCAGTCATGCATTTTATCAAACATAATGAATTCATAAATTCAGAAAATAGATAAAATGAAAAATAAACCTATCCCATTGCCATATAGGGGGCATCTGGGACCATTGTACACTCCATCTCCAACCAGAGGGGCATATTGCCAATTTTTAATAATCACCCCATGTTCAAAATAATCTCTATTTGCATCGGGGAGGTTAACTACAAGAGCCCTATTCAAAAACCTAGTTTTTAAATTATAAATATTATCTAAAACGGCCCATCTATAGCAGTACATAATTTCAGGGATCCCTATACGAGTCCCATGAGTTATATTTAATTTATGCACCCCATTAATTATTCTCCATGAATTTGGGGCTATTTTTGCAGGAACAAGATCAAAATACTGACAAAACTCGAGACACAATGGATTTGGTGGAAAGGAAAAATCACATTCAGCAATAAAAAGACTAGGGAACCAATGTCCCTCAGCCAGACGAAAATAATTTTGAGGTTCAGAAAGCTCCTCCAAGATTACCCAAGATGGGATGGAAAAGTCAGAGCGGAACTTTTCAAGAGATTCAATAATGTAAACCATGATGAATAAAAGAAGAAGGAAGAAAATCTTACAGGAAGGAAGGAGGTCTGCTGACAACTAACGAAGGAAAAGATGAACGCACAAGAGAGAAGGAGAGAATAGAAAGCTTGAATGCAGAAAATTGGAAAACGTAGAAGACGGTATGGTTACCTAAGAAGTTTAAATACTTTGCATTGGGAAGCGGCGAAAGAAATGATTACCAATAAGAAACTACTGAAATTCCGGCAGCTAAAAGGACAAAAACTGCACGGAGATCGAAGCGCTTATAAAAATTCAAAAAAAGGCGGAAGCTGCGAAATAAGAAGGAAATTTGAATACAATGTTCCTGAAACCCAGGAAGGTCATTTAATATTGCCATATACTGAGAAAGAATGTTCCATACTCCTCAAAGTTCGAAATATGAAACATTGGGGGCTTCTGTTGATACCAAAATTAATATGCTAATGTGGACGAATAATACGAAGACACGTGTTAATCTACGTGGCACAATAGCAGCGAGGAAGTTTATTTCTTCGACCAATTCATGTTCTCTCCGAGCAACGAGGATACCCCGAGGAACTCTAGCACCCCGAGATACTCCAGCGCTCCGAGGAACTCTTGTTCAACGAGCAACTAAGGCGGTCCGAGCTGCATCTCGGTCGTATCATTAATTACAAGATAATCAACAGTTCAACTATTCATTGAATGTTTATAATCTTGACGCACACGCTGCATTAAATGTATTGCCCTTTCATACGTGTATCATTTAATGTATCGACCCTTTCATGTACAGCCTCAAGGCTATAAATACCTTGTATCAACCCCATTCAAAGGGACCGGAATTTCTTGAGAGAACTTGTATTCAAGAATTCTGCAAACACTCAGCAATAACATAACAGTGGACGTAGGCCTTATTCCTAGCCGAACCACTTTAAAAATCTCTGTCTTATTTATTTATCTGTGATTGAATAATTAGAGTGATCTAATTTTTTACATCAACACTGCCCTTTCTTGATCAATCGATCGACATTTATAGGTTGATCGATCGACTGGGATCGATCGATCGATTCCCTAGGTCGATCGATCGATCTCTCCAGAAATTGTGACCTTTTTCCCCATTTTGAATTTAAGTGTTTTCGGCCATCGAACGTTGTAGTTGGGGATTATGTGAATACATTAGGACTTGAGGGAGACCTATAGGGATATATTTGAAGCCCGGAACATATTAGAATTGGGTTGGAATGTAGCGTTGAATTTACGAGTGTCCGATGAGTAATTTCTTATTTTATGATGCGAGAACATGATTTAAATTCTTAGGAGTGATAAGTTAGGATTTGGGACATAAATAAGGACTTAAGAGTACTGAATTAATATGTGGGAGAAGTAGGAGACTTAGTAACCTCTTCGGTTAGGTTTTAAGTACTCGAAACTGTACGACGTGAGACTTATCGACGAAATATATTAATATAATCTGGAATATTATTAGTGTACAAACTTGACTAATGTTATAGGGTGGAGAATAAGCCTTTAATAATATAACAAGTTATCTAAGTTGTGTGAATGCTTAGTATATGGATTATTATGTGTATGACATACCTACCATACTTGTTATCACGGGAGATCGGCTTTCGGAACAGGGCCATCTAATCTTTGTGTGCCTACGGGGTGATTTAGATTGGTACCTTAAGGACATAGGGATGTGAATGGCTTATTTGTGAGTTAATAAGTCAGCTTACAATGGGAACGTAGGTATGTGCGTGACCCATGGGTATGTGAACTATGCTCGCCTCCAATATGTGTGATTTTGTTATTTGCAACGATTCCTGAGCGATTCGGAACACATAGTCCTTATGTATGTGATGCACCGGGATTTGATAGCAGAGTATGTGTGCACCGCAACTTAGCCTAGGGGTGCCCTATTTGTATATTTGTGCTGAGAATAATATACTTGTGATTATAACGAACTCTTTGCTAAAGTGTGAATATGAATAATTAAGACATTTTGAATGGGATTAAAAATGAGAATTTCCTTTCATAATTGTTATAAATTAATCTGATCAATGGGAAGGTGAGATACACGCAGGATATATTAGAATGTTATGAATAAGTCCCTATATTATAATGTGAGGACAGGAAGTGGTACAGACTAGTTAGTTAACGACATAACTAGGACGGGTTAAGGATATACGTTAGGCGTGCACAATAGTTGAGGGGTGAGGAACTCATGTGATAGCACGTAACTAACATGTATATAATATTCATTGTTTAATGCAATTAAACACTTGCTATATTTTTAAACTGTTTTCACCTCGGGCTCTGGCCCGTTTGCTTTCAAATCTATTTCTCTTGTAAAACCTTTTAGGTGCCCAACCACAAGGACACCAAGCATAGGAGTTCCATTCCATTGACGTGCTGTAGCTTCTGTGGAAGTTACAGGATCTCGGTAGTAGACGCCTCCACATTTCGCATTTGATTCTATTCAGGGATGTCGCCCCCTTTTCATTTAGTGAAAGCATTCTCAGACTACCAGTTTCTTTTCAGTTTTGGATTTATTTATTTATTCAGACTTTGTATGGGGACTTATTCAGTATTTGTAATATTCAGGGGAGTATTACTCTAGACTCATTTTATTTATTCCATTATTATTCTATTGTTATTGTGATGTGATAGTGGTATATTTAGCTTATAATTTAATTGGTTGCATGTTAATTTAAGTTAATAAAATTTGGCAACTCACTCTTTAAATATTAGGTGGCTAGTAATTGTTAAAAAAAAATATTTTCGACAATGATGCTATGAACTGAACCAACTTGACATTTTATATTAATTTGAATAAAGGAGTAGCTACCCGGTATTTAATTAGTCGGGGTGTCACAGATGGTATCAAAGCATCAGGTTCTAGTGTCCTTAGGATATGTACGACATGTTATGTTTTCGCGTAGCATCCTTTGATGTAGATCCCTATATTTTAGGATTGTTGTAATCTTTTGTGTATCTTACCTTCTTCAGCTATTTTGAGATATTAACTGTGGACTTATAAAAATTCTCTCTCATTTCAGATGCCTCCTTGACGTGCACAACGAGCTCCCAGGGGTGCCCATCCCGAGCCTCAGCCTGCACCAGTTCAGAGTTCTATGAACAGTGCGGAAGTTGCCGCCATTTTGGGGTGTAAAATGGACGGATACGGATCGGATACCATAGTATCCACATCCGTATTCGTATCCGCCCGGATAATAATTTCAGCTATCCTTATCCGTATCCTCTCGAATTTCTCGGATTTGGATAATATCCTTATCCGTTTTTATTGTTTAAGATACATTAAGATACACATAGCTTATTAAACACTAACTTAATCAAGGAATTAATTATTTAATTTTTCATTCCATGTAAGATATCGAGAATGTGTAAAGCATCAAATTAAATTATAAAAGATGGTTCGAGCAAAAGTGCAAACCTTTAATCTGCATTTTCTTTCAATTGTGAGCCATTGAAATTTGTATCCTCTTCAATTTCTCTAATGTTTGAACAAAAATGAAGTGAAGCATCATCTTAACTGAAAAATATAACTCAATTAAAATATTAACGTAGAAAACAAAGAATATATTACAATAAAGAAGGGACGTACTACTTAACTACTCTTTTTAAACAACTAAACGATTAAAAACATCCACAAAGTTTATATAAATGAAACCGGAAAGAAATAAAATAACCGAACACCCGGTTCAAATATAATACAACCATATTGAATGCCACACAAAAAGGTGGTAAAAGAATAAATACATGTAATTGGGTTGTTAGCCCGAATGTTTATACAATACCTCCTATCTAGATTACAAGGATAGAAGCGTCTATCGAAAACCTGCATGCATCCATAGCTGTTGTAGCAGACGTTTGACTCGAAAGAAGTGTCATTCAGGCGTCCCTGTGTCTGGACACCTATATATATATATATATATAGCAAGAGAGGGAAGAGTAGATAAACGGCTCAGAGCCCGAGTTTGAAAAACATTTAGCAAGTGCATAAATGCTTTATTTTTAAAAATATGTTTTATCTCATATTTAAATTTGGTACCGCACTCCCATGATATACCCCTCACCTCTCTTTTAATAGTGCACACCTAGCGTATCCTAACAAAAATACCCGAGTCAAGCTACCCCGCCTAACTAGCCTGACACCCATCTCCTAACAACCCTAGTTATTCCAAGTACTAAGGGCTAAACTTCTCCCCAGTCTCAACACTATGCCATGTTCGTACGTGGGGTGTCTCGCAAAGCGAAATCCAAACAAGGAACCCCCTATACACTACTACGCGGCAAGGTCGATCGTCAAGATCCATTAGACCTTCAGCACATGACTAATATATACATACTCATATAATTAAATACACATGACATACTCATCTTTTATATACGTATCGTGTTACACTTCCGGATATATCTTCCGGAATGAGAATTCGTATACAAAATGTTTACCAATACAATTTTCATTTTTCATCTCAAAACTTTCCATTCCTTTCTTCTATCCAGGAAATGTATTTAAAAGCCAATTTTATTATCATAAAAATGATTTTTCATCTCATATGCTCCCATTTCCCTTCTTCCATCCAGGAAATGTATATAAAGCCAAATCATTTATCCCATTTCCCTTCTTCCATCCAAGAAATGTATTTAAAGCCAATTCATTATCACAAATTGCTTTAACATCAAGAATGTCCCACATTATTGAGAATAGTTATATTACATATAATATAACGTTTCTAAGACCGCCCATCTGGGTTTCCCCACTGTGCGCGCCCCTAAATGGCTATCATCTTCCAGGGCCTATCAATCAAGACAACCTGGGATCCTACAACGCAAGACGTCGGGAAATGGCCACATGCCTGCGGGTGAGTCATAACCACACCCAGAATTACCTCACCATCGCAAAAAAATATATAATAATCGCTCATATAGCCGAGGACTATATTCACCCTGCATTCATTAGCCAGGGGACTTCACCTCACGCGCGCAACTTCCCTTATGATAGCGATTTAGAGAGGTGTGTTTACGTAAATTATCATTTACGAAAATCATTTCTTTTTCCAATTTGAAAACATTCATATTTTACAATCTCAAAATCATTTATTCTCAACGATTAAGTACCAACTTTATAATGTGCATTTATTATTCTCATAGTCATATTTTATTAATGACCTAGGACTCGAAGTGTAATTGTCCTCACACTAGTCTCCAAGAGTTCAAAGCAATACCATTCTACCTTCTATTAATTCTAGGTTAACTTCCTATATCATATGGAACTGTAACCTCTATAAAACATCCTTAGAATAAACCCAATTAACCCCATGCTAGTCTAGGATATTTGACTCCCTAACATAAGCCCACAATATCCTAAAATTAAATAGGTTGTGGATTTCCTTCCCACAAACCCAAGGATTACATCTCGTCCAAACAATCATTTAGAGGTCCCCATCCTATTTTAGGAACCCCAACCTCCTAATTTATCAATTATTCTATTTTCCTCGAAAATGTAGTTTTCGTGTCACACACATAAAACACTCACTTAATTCCCATAATTTCCCTCATTGGATGACTATTTTCTCTTAAAATATTACTTATTTCCTCACATAAATAACCTCGAATCAATTTGAATTGGAATTCATCCTATCCAATTCATCCTTGGAAAAATTGTCAAACTTCCTGAAGGGTCGATCGATCGACCCCTGGTCTTCGATCGATCGATGGTTCGATCGATCGATCCTCTACCCTCGATCGATCGATCACGGCGGACAGCTTCTTCTCCGAGAAGCTGTTTCGGCCATTAAAGCTTCTCCCAAGCTTTTGTCTCCGTTTTTAACGTCTTACAACCTCAACCAACAACATCTACACATATAACAAGGGTTCTAAACATCCTAGAACCCGAAACCAACAACTAATTTCGATTAAATCCTAAGTTTCTCGAATTGGAAAATTATTGGGGTTTATTCGTTTTAACTCCCGAAAACCTGTTTTATCCATGAAAACCCAACCCAAAATCTTTAGGGTTTGTTAATACCAAACTACGATATGATATTTATGCTCAAATGTAAATAAAGCAAGTAAACACTTGCCTCATGGATAAAATCTGACGATCCCGAGTCGAGTCCGACGGAGTTTGGCTCGAAATCTCCCTTTTCTCTCCTTTTTCTTCCTTCCTCTCTCTTTTATCTCTTTTATTTCTATTCTCTCCCTCTCACCCTCCTTATATAGGGAGAAAAGGGTTTATACCCCTTAAAACCCAAAAACGACTCGTTTACTCAATTACGAGGCCTTTGAACTCCAAAATTTTTCGAAACTCAGTTTCGACTATCGGACACTCTTTTTTTACTATCTAGGCCATTCCGAGACTCACCGCACAGTCGAAATTTCCAGCCGAAGCACTTAATCGCAATTCACTATTTTAACCCATTGCATCTCACTGCGAGTTTTCCAATTAAAAATCTTACCTTTTGTCTCTTTACTCAACGACGACATATAATTAAAATACTTCAACATATTTACTTAATCCAAAAAGTAAATACAACACTCATCGAAAATCATCTAATCCTTGAAAATCCCAAAAATCACTATTCTGGGAAATTCCTCAAATTTCCAATTTATACCCAATTGTGGAATTTAATTATCCCCAAAAGGACGGGTTGTTACATACTCCCCCCTTACAATGGAATTTCGTCCTCAAAATTCGGATATAACCTACACCACCAACCTACGATCACAAATTTCACTACGTCTTAATACCCCCAAAATCAAAAGGTGCTAACACGATGGTCCCTTATCATATTCCACCTACCTCAAGGTGTACTCAAATGTACTAGCTTCACCAGAAGCTCATCTAAATTTCTACCCATTTTTGCACAACAACGACGCGTTACTCTGATGGCTCCTCTTGCTGCCAATAAGAGAAATGAGTCTATAACTAGCGCTCTAACGTCTCGCAAAGCTGATACTCTTACTAAGAAGTGTCCGCTCATTCACAGCATGACAACTGATTTCCTTGGAAAAGGAAACTCTACTAAGATTTGACTATTTCCAACAGTCACGTTTCTTATCTTGGGTACGTTACCTCTTATTGCCCCTTATACGATTGGAATATCGTGTACCTCTCACGACATTCGATCCAACACAATCCAAATCCATTCATGACTACCTCACGGCATAATCTTCAACTTTATATACTAAGCCTTTTCTATTTCAGGCAGTATATAAAACCAGCTTACTAAGGTGCCCATACACCTTTTTAACCCGTGCACATCTGCACATACATTGTGAACGTTCGACACGTAATACTCTTTCTAAATAAGGGTCTCCTTTCCTCGGTGTAATACTCACATATGGGTCCTCCTAACTCGTGAAATTAAATTTTCCTTACATCGGCGCCACGAACTCTATTGAACTTACCTCCTAATAATGATACGATCTAAGCGTTACCCTACCTACGCGAAACAAGTATAATCCTAAGTATGTCCCCTAGTGCCCGAGGCCTCTCTCAACTTCCAACATTTGCTTGGTTTCATGCGTGGGACGTCTCGCAAAATGAAATCCAGACAAGGAACCCTCCCGTTACACTACTTCCTCGCGTTATCGGTCATCGAGATATAGCGACCTAAGGCACACCAGCGGGATGTCCTAAATCCTACCTCGATAACCTACCGACGTAGATCTACTATTCTATCCTCCCACCTGAGCGAAAAGGAAAATCTAACTAATCGAAGTGCCAACTCTCTGTAAAAGCGTTACAATCATCATACCCAAAATATACTTCCTCAAAATTTTCCTTTTCATTAAGGCCTGACTATAATCCTCAAATCAATTTCTCTAAGTCCTACTTCACCCACCCACTTGTGGTGAGAGGACCACTTTAGTGCTTTTCCATAGCACAATATTTCCATAAGCAAACCATCATCACATGGCTCATAGTCTATAGTGTTTCATTCACACTATATGACTTACCAACAAAATCAACATCCTCGGATCCTCTAACATCTCTCCACTCCCGACGTCGTTAAGGTTCATGCGCAGAGCGTCTCGCAAAGCGAAATCCAAACAAGGAACCCATCCAACACACTACTACTTAACTTTTTCGGTCATGGAAGTCCGTTATTTTCGAATATGCAACCGGGATAATCCTATCCCCTCTTTCAACCAAATGTATCTGAACTCCCATCTCTATCCATGAGTCATACCACTAAGCGCTCATACTAACTCTATGTCCTTGCGCAATCAATAATGAGCTTAAACTCGCAGCTCAACAATCAGCCCTGCATACCTTAAATCACATCTATAAGGTCACTACATGCTCACATCATGATAATGAAACCTCTACTTACCAGAGTTCCACATATCCACATTACCAAAGGCGAACTCAACCTGTATCCAGGTGAGATATCACAACAACCACCCGTTCCACACTGGAACTGAGGACACGATAGTCTTGCCATCATTAGCCTGCTATCGCTCTGAATATACCATTACATATTATACTCACCATATTATCATACTCGTATAAACATATAAGACGAGTGTCATAAGCCAAATATACATATGTATTCAAAATATCAACATCCGCCTTTATGGCGAATGAAGGAAAATAAAACTCCGCTACTGCGGAAAAACACATAGGCCTACATTACATAAGATTATCGAGACCTCCACAAAACTCAAATTACACACACGAGTCTGGGGCTAACGAAAAACTGCGACTTTATCTAGCCACGCCAATTATACCTCTTCCTTCTAAGGTGAAACTCATAGCAACAACTTCACAGTTATCTACTCCAATTGGTTCTCGAACCTGGTACACTTGTCCTAAATGAACCAAAATTACTTAACCCTATGCCCCATCTAGGAACCCTAACCTGATCCTTTATTCCTATCGGGAAAAGACACCCGTGCGGCCCCGCACTCCACATCATTATTTGCATCACTGGCCTTCTTGATCATGATAAAATTATCAGTATCTTGGACTCCACTGCCGCGATCCTGAAAATCGCTTTACTAATTCCCACTAACTTCTTCTTTGTTAGAAGTAGATTCCACTACCGACCTCAACAACGCCGTTTTAACAAATTCCCCGAGTGGATGTCCACCAATGGGGTCCTCGAACATACCCATTCTCCACAAGTGTTTGCAACACTTCTCTAGTGAGCCTATCATTCCTCGAAAGGACTCATTATTCATTGTACCTACCTCACCTCAGTACAAGGTTCGCTTCTCCATCTTACTCTTTATTCACTGTCGGCCTCTGGCCGATCCTTATGTGAATAATTCCGAAACTGCATTCTTCTCATTCCTGCTGAATCATGGGGACTCACGATTAAAACTATCCGTAAGATCTCTTTCGAACCCTTATCGTTACTGGGAAATTCAACTTTAGTACCAATCTCTACTACGGTGGTAGTGCGGTACTCATAACTACTATACTTTAGTAGTCGTTGCAACAATCCTTAGCAAACACTACAAAGGAAGCGACCTCTACTACGGTCCTCGTCCCCGACTTCACCTACAGCTCCAAATAAGCCTCGCATCCTACTGCCATCCAAGCCCCACACACGAATATCGAACGAGCGCGCCAAAAGATTTACATAATCTTATACTATGGCAGGAGAACGAAATGTCATAAGAGAAATCAACAATCCTAATACTGAGGTTCTATATTAAATCGAGAGCAACGCTGAAAGCGTAGTACGTCCACACAGATTCCTAACGACACTAGAACCTGATGTTCTAGTACCATCTGTGACACCCGCCTAACAAAATACCGGGCGATCACTCCTATATCAAATTAAAACAGGAGTCGCATATGGATCATTCTTAGTATCACTGTCGAAAACCAATTTAATTACTAATAACCTATTAGGTTGGCGTCAAAATTTTACTTAACTACCCTTTTTAAACAACTAAACGATTAAAAACATCCACACAGTTTATATAAATAAAACTGGAAAGAAATAAAATAACCGAACACTCGGTTCAAATATAATACAACCATATCGAATGCCGCACTAAAAGGCGGTAAAAGAATAAATACATGTAATTGGGTTATTAGCCGAATGTTTATACAATACCTCCTATCTAGATTACAAGGATAGAAGCGTCTATCGAAAACCTGTATGCATCCATAGCTGCTGTAGCAGATGTCTGACTCGAAAGAAGTGTCATCCAGGCGTCCCTGTGTCTGGACACCTATATATATATATATATATATATATATATATATATATATATATATAGCAAGAGAGGGAAGAGTAGATAAACGGGTCAGAGCCCGAGTTTGAAAAATATTTAGCAAGTGCATAAATGCTTTATTTTTAAAAATATGTTTTATCTCATATTTAAATTTGGTACCGCACTCCCATGAGATACCCCTCACCTCTCTTCTAATAGTGCACACCTAGCGCATCCTAACAAAAATACCCTAGTCAAGCTACCCCGCCTAACTAGACTGACATCCATCTCATAACAACCCTAGCTATTCCAAGTACTAAGGGCTAAACTTCTCCCCAGTCTCAACACTATGCCATGTTCGTGCGTGGGGTGTCTCGCAAAGCGAAATCCAAACAAGGAACCCCCTATACACTACTACGCGGCAAGATCGATCGTCGAGATCCATTAGACCCTCAACACATGACTAATATATACATACTCATATAATTAAATACACATGACATACTCATCTTTTATATACGTATCGTGTTACACTTTCGAATATATCTCCCGGAATGAGAATTCGTATACAAAATGTTTACCAATACAATTTTCATTTTTCATCTCAAAACTTTCCATTTCCTTTCTTCTATCCAGGAAATGTATTTAAAATCCAATTTTATTATCATAAAAATGCTTTTTCATCTCATATGCTCCCATTTCCCTTCTTCCATCCAGGAAATGTATATAAAGCCAAATCATTTATCCCATTTCCCTTCTTCCATCCAGGAAATGTATTTAAAGCCAATTCATTATCATAAATTGCTTTAACATCAATAATGTCCTACATTATTGAGAATAGTTATATTACATATCATATAGCGTTTCTAAGAACGCCCGCCCGGGTTTCCCCATTGTGCGCGCCCCAAAATGGCTATCATCTTCCAGGGCCGGGAATGGCCGTATGACTGCGGGTGAGTCATAACCACACCCATAATTACCTCACCATCGCAGAAAAATATATAATAATCGCTCATATGGTCGAGGACTATATTCACCCTAGATTCATTATCCAGGGGACTTCACCTCACGCGCGCAACTTCCCTTATGATAGCGATTTGGAGAGGTGTGTTTACGTAAATTATCATTTACGAAAATCATTTCTTTTTCCAATTTGAAAACATTCATATTTTACAATCTCAAAATAATTTATTCTCAATGATTAAGTACCAACTTTATGATGTGCATTTCTTATTCTCATAGCCATATTTTATTGATGCCCTAGGACTCGAAGTGTAATTATCCTCACACTAGTCTCCAAGAGTTCAAAGCAATACCATTTTACCTTCTATTAATTAAAGGTCAAATTCCTATATCATATGCAACTTTAACCTCTATAAAACATCCTTAGAATAAACCCAATTAACCCCATGCTAGTCTAGGATATTTGACTCCCTAACATAAGCCCACAATATCCTAAAATTAAATAGGTTGTGGATTTCCTTCCCACAAACCCAAGGACTACATCTCGTCCAAACAATCATTTAGAGGTCCCCATCCTATTTTAGGAACCTCAACCTCCTAATTTATTAATTATTCTATTTTCCTCGAAAATATAGTTTTAGTGTCACACACATAAAACACTCACTTAATTCCCATAATTTCCCTCCATTGGATGACTATTTTCTCTTAAAATATTACTTATTTCCTCACATAAATAACCTCGAATCAATTTGAATTGGAATTCATCCTATCCAATTCATCCTAGGAAAAGTTGTCAAACTTCCTGAAGGGTCGATCGATCGACCCCTGGTCGTCGATCGATCGATGGTTTGATCGATCGATCCTCTACCCTCGATCGATCGATCACGGCAGACAGCTTCTTCTCCGAGAAGATTTTTCGGCCATTAAAGCTTCTCCCAAGCTTTTGTCTCCGTTTTTAACGTCTTACAACCTCAACCAACAACATCTACACATATAACAAGGGTTATAAACATCCTAGAACCCTAAACCAACAACTAATTTTGATTAAATCCTAAGTTTCTCGAATTGGAAAATTATTGGGGTTTATTCGTTTTAACTCCCGAAAACCCGTTTTATCCACGAAAACCCAACCCAAAATCTTTAGGGTTTGCTAATACCAAACTAAGATATGATATTTATTCTCAAATGTAAATAAAGCAAGTAAACACTTTCCTCGTGGATAAAATCCGACGATCCCGAGTCGAGTCCTGCGGAGTTTGGCCCGAAATCTCCCTTTTCTCTCCTTTTTCTTCCTTTTTCTCTCTCTTCTCTCTTTTCTTTCTATTCTCTCTCTCTCACCCTCCTTATATAGGGAGAAAAGGGTTTATACCCCTTAAAACCCAAAAACGACTCGTTTACTCAATTACGAGGCCTTTTAACTCCAAAATTTTCCGAAACTCAGTTTGGACCATCGGACACTCTTTTTTGACTATCTCGGCCATTTCGAGACTCACCGCACAGTCAAAATTTCCATCCGAGGCACTTGACCGCAATTCACTATTTTAACTCATTGCATCTCACTGCGGATTTGCCAATTTAAAATCTTACCTTTTGTCGCTTTACTCAACGGCGACATATAATTAAAACACTTCGACATATTTACTTAATCCCAAAAGTAAATACAACACTCATCGAAAATCATCTAATCCTTGAAAATCCCAAAAATCACTATTCCGAGAAATTCCTCAAATTTCCAATTTATACCCAATTGTGGAATTTAATTATCCCCAAAAGGACGGGTTGTTACATTTAATAATACATGTGACATAAATTTTTCTTATACATCAAAGTTTCTTCCACCAAAATTACTCCCCCATAACAGGGGAAGATTCATGCGTGGAAGGATTCTTTTGATTAACTTCAGTAGACATATTAAACTGAATTGTGTTGATTATAAAACGTAATTAGTAAAACAACAATGAATAACATAAAATTGTATTGAGATATTTTTTTTAAAACAACCCTAATTAAAAAAAATAGCAAAATCATAATAATTTCATACAACATAACAAAAGAATTACATTCTGTATCCGTTCAACACAGAAACACCAAAATCAGAAACAATTATTTCATACGACATAACAAAAGAATTACCAAGATGAGTAACAAAAAAGAATTACCAACATAACAAAAGAATTACCAAGAATTACATTTAGGTCTCCAAACAACAAAAAACATCAAAATCAGAAAGAAACAATAATTTCATACAATATAACAATAGAATTACCAAAACATAAACAATAATTTCATAAAAAAATATAGAGTGTTGAAAACCAACACAGAAACAATCACAAAGTGCACCAACTTTATAATTTCACTCACGGCACAGGGAAACCCATAATCAGAAAATCATAAAAGAACATTTTACAGTTGGGTCGAATATAGAGTGCTGAAAATCAAAATCAGGGAATCAATATAGAGTTCCGAACCAATCGAAGGAATTATATGGTCATTTACTAATATAAAGTGCACCAACAACAGGTATGTTACAACATTGAATTTGGCTCTTTTGCAGATCACAAAGTTAGAAGGGTTAAAATGACCCTATTTATCTCAAGTTTGCTATGCGGTCTATAAACATTATTTATCTCATTTATCTATTCAAAATTGGCTCCAAACCCTTCTAACATTTTCAGACCTACACATTAGGTTTCTCAACAGTTTTTGATGGTCATACCTGTTATTGGACCGGACCAACTAGCGAAGAGGAGCGAACGGAGCGATCAGAGTGATTGGGCGATAACTCAGAGCAGGGAAGAGGGAAAGCGCGTGTTGTTTAGATCGAAGGGAAGAGGGGAAGAGAAATGGTCTTTGGGAAATTGGGGGGTGGGGACGACATGTTTTTTTTATTAGGATAGGAATTTAGGTTAGATTTTTAAAGTTTCTATAATTATATTTATGTCCAACTTTTATTTTAAATTTTAGTTTACATAAAAAATGTTATATAACTAATGTTTTAAACGTATGTTATACGAATACGGATATTCGATAAAATGGATACTCCCCATCGGATACTGATTATCCGTGTCGAATATTAGTACTATCCGTATTCGTATCCATTTTCTTTGATATTTTTATAGAGTATCCATATTCGCATCCGATTGCATTTTTTCGAATAAATATTCGCAAATTCGAATTCAAATATTGGACGAATCCGGATTTTCGAATATCCGTTTACAACCCTATTGCCATTGTAGCCCAGGCGGTAAATGCCGCGTTAGCAGTCACGCAGCAGGCACCACCTCAAGCACCGGTGGTAGCCCCAGTCCAGGCTCATGAATTTCCGTCTGCTTGGGAAAGTGCTCGTGATGCCTTTCAGAAGACGCACCCTACGGAGTTTGCAGGGAGCTCTGACGTTGTTGTGTCGAGCCAGTGGAAGAAGGACATCCGATGTATGAGTGTATAGATGTGCAGAGGCAGATACTGGCTACATTTAAGCTGGTAGGAGAAGCGTTGCAGTGGTGGGAGTCCATTACCACCACAGAGGAGAGAGATGTTCTTTCTATTAAGAAGTTCTGGGTGGGGTTTAACCACAAATATTTCCCCTCAACAGTTCACATCGAGATGAGGCAAAAATTGATGAACCTTAAGCAGGAAGGGAGGACAGTGGCAGAGTATGAGACTGAGTTCACCAATCTTCTGAACATCGTTCCCGATGAGATCCCTACTAAAGAGAAGAAGATCCAAAAGTTCATGGATAGGTTGACGTGGAGGATTCGTCAGCTCCTGCTGGGTAATATCTCGTTGGCCACCTATTCAGATGTGGTTAACGCAACATTAATTCACTGCCAGGACCATCGCTTTCATTTATCAGAGGGTAAGCGAGCAGGAGAGTCTAGCCAGCAGGGCAGAACAGGAGGAAATGGTGCTAGCGGGGCACAATCAGCTCCGGGTCAACATAGGCAGGGTGATCAGAGTTTCCAGCAGGGGGATTCTAGGAGATTTAGATCAGGAGGTTTCAGGCATGACCATGGAGGTTTTTAACATGGCCAGCAAGGTCAGCACGGCCATCAGGGCTAGCATGGCCAGGGTAGTGGTGGTAACGACCATCAGGGCCATGGGAGCAGGTTAGAGAGGGGGAACTTCACAGGGAAATGTTTCATATGTGGCAAGATTGGCCACAAATTCCAGGAGTATCCTGAAAGGGGCAGGGCCCCTGTAGCAGCAGCATCTGGGTGCTCGACATGAGCCCCACTACACCAAAACACGCCATTAGTAACACAATTTTACCATTCTAAATATATTAGTAACATAATTTTTTTGTTAGAAAAAAGGCGTGGGGCACGAAGCTAGTAACGGTAAAATTCTGTTACTAATGGTAACGGAAAAAATTAGAATTATTAACAGTAAAATTCTGTTACTAGTTGTAACGGTAAAATTCTATTACTAATAGTAACAGTAAAATTCATAATAGTAACGGTAAAATTCTGTTAGTAATATTAATACATATTTAAAAAAAAAATTTAAAGATCCAATATCCTGAATTTGAACATATTCAATTATTCTTACCTCATTATTTAAATCCTAAGAACATATACAAAGAGATTCCACAAAAACAAGGGCAATATATTCAACATTTACATTTGCATAAGCCTCCACTCTTTATTTACAAAGGAAACTTAAACCAAACAAATAAAACATCGTAATACAATCGCCTCGAAAGTTACATTATTTTAATAAAAGCATTCAATATAACATCCTAATCTAATCACCCCCAAATGAGATATTTTTATATTATAACCAATCAAATCAAGTATAAAAAGAAGTTAGTTGTTGTAGACTATCAACTTTCGTTCTATTATCATCGCCATCAACGCCGCACCCGCAACGCTGGAAACTGGATGATGATCCAAAAATGACATTCTGTCAAACAAAATAAAATTATCAAAAGATCATAGCTAACATCTCAAACTACTTTAAATGCTCAGATCAATTTCTCTTCTAGCAAAAAGATCCACATTTTAATTTATATAACACCAATGGGTCACACACACACACACACACATATATATATATATATACATGCACACACACACACACACATAGTTGTAAACATTCATATACAGAGAGAGAGATGAACCTCAAATGTGATTTTGGAGGGGTTCATCAACTGCAATAAAAAAAGTAACAAGCAAAACAAATGAAATGTTAGATTATTTAGATCCAAGTAAAGAAAATGACCAAATTAAAGAATCTCGGACGCATTGGACCATCCGCATTTTGCGAAACTTTTTTCTACGCTGGAGATAGTCCACTTTGATAGCCACTCCTTTTACCCTCATGAATCTTCATACATTCTATCATCTCACCCCATAGTTCATTGCTCACTTCTGTGTCGTTTGGCAATCACATTATGATCTAAAAGAGAAATATCAAAAAATGATTGTTTAGTTTAAATTAAGAAAACTTAAACTAATAGACTTTCTAGGATGCTTTACCTCTGAGATTATTTGGCAGGCCCTAAACCTGACAATTTTATTAGCAGAAACAAAAGCAACAATTAGAAAGTTGAGAAAGTCTAGGAGAAAAGGACGAGAGTGTGTGCCATTATGGGCATTATATGGCTTATTGTAACAGATCCTAACACAATTACAGTAAGCAAGGATAACAACCCCTATCAAAATATTAGTTGAATTTGCCTAAGTCACATGATGGATGGTAAATAACCTAATACGCCTTTGGTGGGAAATGGGATGATGATGGATGGAAAATAAACTCACAGGTATCTCACAGCTGATACAATTCAGCACAACAAGACCTCTGAATATAAACTTGAAAAATGATAGTGGCTCAGTTCTAGAAAATCCAAAGTGGATAAGTGTCAAATGAAGAATTTCTTATTATAGAACAATGAATGGTCTCTCCACGAGAAGCTAAAATCTCAGAGTTTAGGGAAAATAATATGGGAGATCACCTATGGTAAGTAAACAAAATTTAATTTCTGTCATAGTTCGATTCAAAAGGGGTAAGTTGACACAAGGATCTTAAAAATTCATATGGTAAGTAAAAAAAAATTCAATCAAAATAAAAAGATATTAAACCAAGGGGTAAGTTTCACCACTCATTCCTGCCAATCATCTCGGTTGGTACCATCCGAATATCTCAAATATGCAGCCAACACATTCAATACAACACTTGCCCCACCACCTCCATCTAAACTCCATTATTCCGTTAAGAAAACTGAGTTTTCTAGTCTTTTGTGTAATACCCCGTATTTTTATGACTTTTAAATTTGGGGATTTATAAAATTAAATTGAGATATAAATTTAATATTAATCCAAAAATTATATTAAATATTTACTAGCGTGATGAGAGTTAGTAATTATTGGAAACTTGTTGATTATTACGAAATGGATAAAATAATATGTATAATCTAATTTATTAAATTATCATGAGTGTATAATTTGATAATTATGGAAATTAAATCGGGACGCGCCTGTGTCGTGTCGGGATTAAATTATTATTATTAAGAGTGAATAAATTATAAGTCATCCGCATGATCATTTCGAGTGCGTCAATGTGTCCGGAAGGGTCGAGATAATCAAAATAATGTACCCGGGGGTTTAGTTTGGGTCTCGGAGTATTTTTAAGCCCAATTTACATCCTGGGAGGGTATTTTAAACATTTTACATTTTTGGGCAATTAAACCCACGAATTTTCTAAGGATAAATCAGCCTTTAGGATTTGCCTGCTAGGGTTAACAAAAACAAAATCAAAGAACGACCATTAGAGAAGCGGTTGGAGAGCTTTCCAAGAAACTTAAGGCCAAGGACTCGATCGTTTACATCACCACCACCACCAAAGCGTAGATCGCGCGAAAGGGAACGAAACCATACCACTTTCGTCCACAAATCAGAAACTCAAATTCCAGGCAAGTATCTATCTTGCTTTATTTTAGTTAATGTTTCAATGATGTTAGTCTAGGGTTTTTTAGAACATGTTTCATGGAAGAAATTATATTTTTGGAGATTTCAAATCATATGTGTAGAGGAAGTAGACGTATTCTGGAAATCTAAATCACATGTAGAGGATAAGCCACGAATTTTTATGGGTTTAGAAGTAAGAAATCTGGGAAAGAATTGAAAGAATGGAAACTAAAAGAAAATTAGGGTTCTTGTAGTTTATGTGAATTTTACCCCATTAAATCATGATACTTGATGAATTCAGACATATTTTACGTAGAGAATCTTGTTGTTAGGTATATGGTACTTGTAGTATTATTAATTGGGAGTTTGTGAATCGTTAATGGAGATTTGTTTGAAGTTGTAGAGGTAAACCCGTAACTGGAAAGAGCCGGTTTCGTCATAACTACTTGATCGATCGATCGACCCCCTTACATCGATCGATCGACCCCTCCTGGAAAACTGCATATTTTTCGTTCGATGGTTTAATCTGGTTAAAATGCATAGGAACCATTGATTGTATTGTTGGGGTATAATGGGATATAGAGAAGACCTGTAGGGTCTAGGTAGACCCCGTTGAGGGAAATTTAATGTAGGATGATATTTTGGGTTAACAAGGAATGATTCATGCGTATAAGAAAATAGGCGTTTAATAAAAGGATTGAGACTCATAAGGGAGTTAGACCAGAAGGTGAGTGAGTGTATGCCTAATGAAATTATACTTAGAATACTTCGAGAGAGGAGAAGTGAATTATAAATGAGAATAAAAATGACGAGTCCGTTATGTGAAATAATCGAGTAAAATGTGTAAATGATGAATAATTATAATTATGGGTCGTGGGCGCACCTAATTTAGAAATGTGGATATATATATATATATATATATATATATATATATGACTGTGTGATTGTGCATATATTATATATTGGTATAGAAACCATACTCGAGCTACTTGCTATCATGGGGGTTTTCGTGTCGGGACAGTCTTATCTCGATTGGGCCTTTATGGGGGATATTGTCTCGTACCCAAGAATATAGGATTCCTTGGTATAGGCTATCTGATTGATAGTCAGACAGTCCTAAGAGACGTGAGGGTATGTGCTGACCTCTTAGTGACTTGGAACTATGCTTCGTCTCCAATTGTATGTGTTTTATGTTAATACAGTTCGCAAGTGATTCCGAACTAGTATTTCCCTCAGTACGAGTGATAAGGGGACTTGATAGCAGAGTATGCGAGCACCATAGATTTTATGTGGGGTGCAGATAGTATATATATATATATATACACTTAAGTATGAGAACTTTCTACTGTGCATAAAAGTAGTTAAGTAACGAATAAATACTCCAACTTTATTATAAGTGTTTGGAAATTTTGTGGCATCACCGGGTTATCCTAAATAACATAAGATATATGAGAGAGCTAAATTATCAGAAATTAGTTATCTTAACGATAATAAGTATAAAATGAAACCTTATGGAAAAGTCAAGTTAAAATAAACTTTGATATTAATAGTACGGTAGGCGTGCACACTAGAGGAGAGGTGAGAATTTCTCAAGAGAGTGTCGCTTACTAATATGGTTGTTACATTAGCCGGTAAGCATTTTAAATACTTGCTAAACTATTTTTAAACTATTTTACACTCGGGATCTGACCCGTTTCCTGTTATTTCTCTTCTCTTGTATATATATATATATATATATATATATGTATATATTACAGGTGCCCATCCACATGGGCATCATTCTTATATTCCTTGGATCGGATGCGCTGCTGCTTATGTGGGAGTTGCAGGCCATTGCTTAGACGACCTCATTGTTAACTCCACTCTTATTTTTAGTTCTTATTAGTTAGGGCATGTGTCCCCTGTTTCCCTATTCAGTTGAATTTTCCAGAGATTAATGTTCTTTTATTTTCAGTATATGGTACCCTTTGGGTTTTAACTATTGCCAGGATGGGTTCATTTATAGTTTTAAACTGGTTTGGTTTATTTAGTTGATTTAAATTCTTGTGTGCTATTATTCATCCTTAGTATTTATGAAATCTTAAAACTGTTGGCTGATAAAAAGGTTTTCATAATTGGACTTAATAAAATGGAAATAAGGTTCTAAATTGTTTTGACACTTAGCTTAATTATTTAGGGTGTTAAATTGGAAATTTGATTTGCGACAGTGATGCTAAGAATGAACCAACCGTCCACCTTGATTTTTAATTTAATAAAGGACTGATCACCCGGTATTTAATTAGGCGGGGTGTCACATTTGATTTGAATTATTTGGAATTGCATCTTGATCATTCTGTAATATATCTTCAGCGGAAATCTTCTTGATTGAAGTTCATTTATCTTTTAAATTTCCCAAATTGTCATTCATAAATTTCTTCAATTCATCCAACGTGGGTAGGGAACCTGATTCATACAGCAACTATAAAAACAATACGTGGCAAGACAAAGAAGGGGAATCGCCTCGAGAATTACCAAAAAATGCAAGCACTCTCCAATTAACAAAAAGTCCTAGCAAATATACCACCATTATTCAAATTGTGACAGAGAGCTACACAGGAAAAAAACATGAAAACTTTTAATTGCATTTGAAAATGATGTGCAATAACACTTGTTCAGAATATGCATAAGTTGCTGAACTTAGCCTTCCTGATAACATAATACTAGTTTCATTAGCTTGAGAACATGGCTACGTCATGAAGGTGACAAAACAGAGGAAACACTGTTATAAACACTCTCAAGCTTTAAAATTTCCGCACACCAAATCCTTTGGATTGATACTTACACATGTAATGGCAATCTGCAATATCCAGTGAGGATAACTGTAGCAAACAACCGGAGACTATCTGAAGATGAGATAAGAATTCTTCCACAAAGGAAAAACCAGCAATACAATAGAACTAGTACGAGAAAATATGTAAATGATTTATTTTCATCCCTCCACAGCAAATATTCTGAAACTGCAAAAAAATAATACATTGTCATTCTATATGAGAAAAGAAAAGATATAAAAAGCATCTCAATTACCAAGGGGGGAGATAGAGAATGAAACAAATTGTTGTCCGTTGTTTTAAACCATTGGTTCAAGGGTTATAATGAGAAGTTTGAAAAACAAAATAACATGGTACTATTTTTTTTCTTCTAACCCGTTGTGCATCATCAGCAGTTCAACCTCTTTGGCATCGTGAATAACGAATTTCTTAAAACCGTTGGGAAGATGGTGACGAGTCTCTTGTCAGTGCCATAACCAATATTGGGCATCAAGCTTACTCCCTTGAACTTTCTCCTGACCTAAGAATCAATACCCTTTGGCCTACGCCAGTTGGTCTGTAATGGACACATTCAATCAAAAATTAACATATGACATGAGAAGAAAATATTATTACTTAGTTACTACAGAAATAGATGAATAGTTTTTTAACTATGAAATCGTCATATAAACAAGTCTATAGGAGTGTGCAGTATTAAAAACATGAGAAGCAGGTGTCATAATATGAAACAAGGGAGGAATCACCCCAAATTATAACAAACATGAGAAGTGGTGATGTAATATACCCAAAAAATTATTATGGCACTAATATCATATGATATAAGAGCAAAACTAAGTATTTAAAATGAAACACACATCTAAAAATCTATAACAACAATCCCGCCATGGTTCGGTCCTTTTATTGGCAAAAGACTGTTCTTTGAACTCTCTACTAGAGATGGGGCTTTCTGTTCAGAAATTTTTGGAGCATGAATATCTAAAATGACAAGATTAAAACAACATTACAAAGCATTAGCTTCTAAATGCTAATGAAAATGTACTTAATGATAAGAAGAATCCATTTGTTGCTATTATAAGGAACGTACACAATGCAATCACATAACAATACTCGAATTAGTCTAATAAAATTTAATTTCTTCTAGGTACTGAATTTTAATGAAATTTATGGTAAAAGATCAATACATATTCCTATCACAGAACTCAGTAAATTGATATATATATGTGATTTGAAATTTGATACTTCGTACAAGAGAAATTACAATGTGACTTTTAGTTTTGTATAAAGGGATTAAAAAACATGTATCTTTCTAACCTAAGTTCAATCAATCCTATTTTACATAATCCTCATTCTTACCAATGACTGCTAAGAATACATGTAAATCACATTACAAGCATCTACCAGTATATTTCTCAATCCCGTATAACCCTTAAAACTATCACAAATCCATAAATAATTCCATCCCTAAACCATATAATTTACTGAAAGCCACACACGAGAAAACATACATATATATTTTGAAAAAAATGAAGACACTTCCCCTTCTTATACGGTTATACCACAAGTCTACACTTCCCTTTCAACTTAAAAAAAAATTATCATATACAATGTGTCGCAAGACCTGATCTGTATTTTTATTTCTGCCCTTTAAAATGAGATATCTAGCAACTGAAAGAGTCTCGACATCAGATACCATGGGCAAACAACATTTTTTATTATTTTAAGTAATAATAATCCTTATAATGACAGTCTTTGCAATCTTAGCCAAAAGAAGGTGATAATGTATATGATAATCATTGATTAATGAGAAACAATTAACAAAATTCATCATCGATTGCAGGATTAGATGTTAGACTATGGAAAACAATTTTGTTAGGCAAACAAGTTATTAACTAAGAAAGGAAAAAAATTGGTATAAAGAAGAATTATGTATAAGAAAATAAAATAAATTGTGTAAATTAAAATTTGAAAACGTATGAGTCATGCAATAGAGGTCAGATTTTAGCGCATGTTAATATTCATCATGAAACTACAAAATTAATGGGTAGGAAACATCACACCTCATTGCACATTGGCGCATTGCCATACTATTGTCACTCTAATTTGTACACTACTATTACAAATTCAGAAAATCACTACGTTTAAATCGAATTCTTGTGTCTTCCAAAAGGTAATACTAAGTAGGTAACATCAAACACTTTATATTTTCTTTCAGATCTGTAAATCTCTATTTTATTACACCGTAAACATCTTTTAACTTCCATTAGCCTAGAGATGAGCATTGGATCACCAGAAACAAGGAATCCCTGTATTTACAGGAATAAATATATTCAAAGGAATCAAATTTCTTGAAAGAAAATAGTTGCATAAACATTATGTGGATTTACTTTTGCTTTGTAGGAAAAATCAAGAGAAAAAATGGCTGATGTTGACAGACCTGAGATGTGCAAAAGAGATCAGATGGTAGTGCATGTTAATATTCATCATATGAATGCTGAATAGATGGGTTGAAATCCTCATGTCTCATTACAAATCACCATGCTATCAAACCCCCAAGTTGTGGTCCAAAACTAGATATTATGAAAATCAGAAGGAATCCAAGATGATTTTTTATTTGCCAAATCTTCACTTTCCTCATCCAAAACATTAAAATACCTAAATATAACACTAAAAAAAATATGGAAACGCTAAAATTTAACACAATGGATAACTACTCACCGTTTTTTTGTAGTAAAAAGGGATTAAAACAAACCCAAAAACATTTACTTCACCTTGTGCTTATCTAAGCCCCATGGGATCTCCTCTGGCCATAATCGCCACCATTAAAAAGGAGTGATATGGAACAGAAATAAGAGGGACTTTCATAGCTAATATCGAAAAACTTTAATGAAGACATTCTTATCAGTTCAATAAACTCAAAAGTTGGAGTAGTTTGGGCTAGGCAATTTCACAAACACGTAGTAGAAAAAGTTTACTCTATCCACCATTTACACATAGAATAAACCTAAAGCAAGGCGCATATCAAGCTAGTACACTTTAGAACGTATGCTTCTAACCCCACTAGAATCAATCGATTAGGTGTCAATTAAAAGGAAAAAAATAGAGATTGAATAAGTACATGAACAAAAAACATAATAACTTTGTTATTTCCGTCGTTTCTTCAGAGATTGAATAAGTACATGAAAAAAATAGAGATTGAATAAGTACATAATCTATTACTACTATACCTTTGTTTTGGCGAGGAGATGAAGTATCTCAGTTTATTTATTCATTATCTTCAGTTGTAATATGAAGCTTTGTTATTTCCGTCGTTTCTTCAGAAAGAGAGAGATTAGGGTTAGTTTGGGAGATAAAATTAGAAAAAGAAAATTATAAGATGAACGGAAGAGGTTACCTGTATTAGAAGATGATCGAAAGAGGTTACCTGTGAGGATTGAGAAGAAGAATGGTGGAAGAAGAAGAATGGCAGAAGGGGGTATTGAGTAAGGGAAAAAATGTCTTTTTTGTTGGAGGGAAAAAATGTCTACGGGGTTCTCTTTTTGGGGAAAGTGTTAAAATAATTATTTCCCCATTTAACCTTTTGTTAATTTGTAAACTCAAATTAGTAACACTTAAATAAAATCAGTAACGGAAACTTATTGTTAGAATTAGTAACAGTAAAATACTGTTAGTAATAAAAAATTGGTCTGTTACTAAAAGCTTGTTTTGGTGTAGTTCCCCAGAGACCGATGTTTCCCGCCGCCCTCCAAGTACCACCGCAGATGCCGGAATTGCCACCTATCCCAGCAGTCCCAGTTCAGCAGGGACAACTTCAGTACGGTCGAGTTTATCAACTCCAGTAGGCCGCAGTCCCGCAAGAACCACTCGCGATTGAGGGTATATTTTCTATTCAGGGGACTATGGGGTGTATTTTATTTGACACGGGAGCCACACGCTGTTTTATTTCCATGAGATTACACGCATTTTGGGGTTATTAGATACCGCGGAGAGCACTGTTACTTGTGTAGATTCACCTTTGAGTATGGGTTCTGTGATTTCTCTTATATGTAGAGGTGTGGGCATAGATTGGGACGTTTACTTTACCTGCCGATATGTTAGTATTAGATATGACCAAGTACGATGCGATCATTGGTCTGGATTGGCTGGTTGGGTATCGATCCATGATTGAATGTTTTAGTAGGAGTATTATTTTTGCCATACCTGGACAAAAGATGTTCCTAGTGGAGATGCCTCGTCCTGAGGGAGGATCGTTCACTCATTTGTACTATATGGAGGAGGAGACCTCTAGGGAGGTGGTGATACCACTTGATTCGATTTCAGTTGTTAGAGAGTTCACTGACATATTCCAGGATATTTCGAGATTACTTCCTAGTAGAGAGATAGACTTTGTTATAGATTTGACGTTGGTCACTCGGTCGATAGCCCGCGCACCTTATTGTATGGCTTCAGCAGAGATGAGGGAGCTATGGGATCAGATAGAGCAGCTGTTGGGTTAGGGATTTATCCGTAGGAGTACTTCACCGTGGGGTGCTCCTGTGCTGTCCGTTAAGAAGAGGGATGGATCTTTGAGGTTGTGTGTAGATTACTGGGAATTGAATAAAGTCACAATACGGAATAAGTATCCGTTGCCCGGAATCAATGACTTATTTGACCAATTGAGAGGAGTTGCCTTCTTCTCAAAGATTGACTTGAGATCGAGATACCATCAGTTACATATCGAAGACTGCCTTCTTCATGAGATATGGTTCCTACAAGTTCAGGGTTATGCCTTTTGGCCTAACCAATGCCCCAACCGTGTTTATGGACTTGATGAATAGGGTGTTCAGAGAGTTCCTAGACCAATTTGTCATTGTCTTCATTGATGACATTATGGTTTACTCCCAGATAGAGGAGGAGCATGCCGAGCACTTGAGGCAGGTTTTGCAAATGCTGCGTCAGAATGAGTTGTATGCAAAATATGAGAAGTGTGGGTTTTGGCTGAAGGAGGTTCAGTTTTTGGGGCATATCATTTCAGATAGGGGGATATCTGTTGATCCGGGGAAGGTATCAGCGATGAGGGAGTGGGGATAACCCACGACACCGACAGAGATACGTGGTTTCTTGGACTTAGCGGGATACTACAAGAGGTTTATTCGTGGGTTCTCGAAGATAGCGGGTCTTTTGACACATCTGACTTGCAAGGGTGTGCCATTTATCTGGAGCGATGCCTGCCAGTTGGCATTAAATGAGTTGAAGGACAAGTTGACCTCAGCACCAGTGTTAGCATTGCCCAGGCCGGGAGTAGAGTATCTAGTCTATACTGATGCGTCCTTAATAGGACTTGGGGGTGTATTACAGCAGGAGAGTCATGCTATAGCTTATGCTTCCCGTAAGCTTAAGACTCACGAGAAAAATTACCCCACCCATGACTTGGAGTTAGCGGAAGTCGTGTTTGCACTACGAATTTGGAGACATTATCTCCTGGGGGAGAAATTCCATTTATTCACAGACCACAAGTTCCTTCAGTACCTCTTCACGCAGAAGGAGCTTAATATGCATCAATGCCGGTGGCTCGAGTTTATGAATAATTATCAGTTCGATATCCAATACCACTCAGGGAAGGCTAACGTGGTAGCAGACGCGTCGAGCCGTAGGCCAGTAGGTGAGGTGGCCGAGGTGTGGAAAGCAAAGTGGAAGGAGTTGGGAAACCAGGACGTAATGGCCCGATCATTCATATCTGTGATGACAGTTACGCCCCAGATTATTATGAGGGTGATACAGGCCCAGACAGCAGATCCGTTTTGTCAAGAGCAGATAATACGATTGTTAGCAGAGGGGGCTGAGTCTTATACCGTTAGTTCAGACAGAGGCTTATGCTTCAATTGAAGGTTAGTTATTCCTGAGGGGGAGGACTTATGACACGAGGTAATGACAGAGGGGAAGGTTAAGAATCATGTAATTAGGTTGTATAATGACCCTATATACTTACATTTGGATTTCACATCTTGGATAAATCTGTGACTGAAAATGAAGGAAACCCGTAGCCTTCACCTGCTTGATCGATCGATTGTCATTCATAGGTCGATCGATCGATTGATCGATGCCCTAGGTCGATCGATCGATCTCCCCAGAAATTATGACCTTTTTCCCCCTTTTGAATTTAAGTGTTGTCGGCCATCGAACGTTGTAGTTGGGAATTATGTGAATACATTAGGACTTGAGGGAGACCAGTAGGGATATATTTGAAGCCCGAAACATATTAGAATTTGGTTGGAATGATGCGTTGAATTTACGAGTGTCCGACGAGTAATTTTCTATTTTATGATGCGAGAACATGATTTAAATTCTTAGGAGTGATAAGTTAGGATTTTGGACGTGAATAAGGACTTAAGAGTAATGAATTAATATGTGGGAGAAGTAGGAGACTTAGTAACCTCTTCGGTTAGGTTTTAAGTACTTAAAACTGTACGACGTGAGACTTATCGGCGAAATATATTAAATAGAATCTGGAATATTATTAGTGTACAAATTTGACTAATGGTATCGGGCGGAGAATATACCTTTAATAATATAACAAGTTATCAAAGTTGTGTGAATGCTTAGTAAATGGATTATTATATGTATGACATACCTACCATACTTTCTATCACGGACGGTCGACTTTCGGAACATGGCCATCTAGTTTTTGTGTGCCTACGGGGGGATTTAGATTGGTACCTTAAGGACATAGGGTTATGAATGGCTTATTTGTGAGTTAATAAGTCAGCTGACCATGGGAGCGTTGGTATGTGCGTGACCCATGGGTATGTGAACTATGTTCGCCTCCAATATGTGTGATTTTGTTATTTGCAACAATTCCTGAGCGATTCAGAACACGTAGTCCTTATGTACATGATGTACTGCGATTTGATCGCAGAGTATGTGTGCACCGCAGCTTAGCCTAGGGGTGTCCTGTGTGTAAATTTGTGCTGAGAATAATATACTTGTGATTATAACGGACTCTTTGTTAAAGTATGAATATGAATAATTGGGACATTTTGAATGGGATTAAAAATGAGAATTTCCTATCATAATTGTTATATATTAATCTGATCTATGAAAAGGTGAGATACACGCATGATATATTGGAATGTTATGAATAAGTTCCTATATTATAATGTGAGGACAGAAAGTGGTACAGACTAGTTTTGTAATGGAATAACTAGGACGGGTTAAGGATATAGTTAGGCATGCACATTAGTTGAGGGGTGAGGAACTCATGTGAGAGCACGTAACTAACATGTATATAATATTCACTGTTTAATACAATTAAACACTTGCTATATTTTCAAACCGTTTTCAGCTTGGGCTCTGACCCATTTGCTTTCAAATCTATTTCTCTTGTAAAACCTTTAGGTGCGCAGCCACTGGGACGCCAAGCATAGGAGTTCCATTCCATTGACGTACTGTAGCTGCAGTGGAAGTTGCAGAATCTCGGCAGTAGACGCCTCCACATTCTGTATTTGATTCTATTCAGGGTCATTTATCAGTTAGGGCATGTCGCCCCCTTTTCATTTAGTGATAGCATTCTCAGACTCCCAGTTTCTTTTCTGTTTTGGATTTATTTTTTTATTCAGACTTTCTATGGGGATTTGTTCAATATTTGGATTATTCAGGGGAGTGTTACTCCAGACTCATTTCATTTATTTCATTATTATTCTATTATGATTGTGATGTGATTGTGGTATAGTTAGCTTATAATTTAATTGGTTGCATGTTAATTTAAGTTAATAAAATTTGGCAACTCACTCTTTAAATATTAGGTGGCTAGTAATTGTTAAAAAAAAAAGGTTTTTGACAGTGATGCTATGAACTGAACCAACTTGACATTTTGTATTAATTTGAATAAAGGAGTAGCTACCTCGTATTTAATTAGTCGGGGTGTCACATTTTATTTTTTCAGTATTCAATTGCAATTTTATTTTATTCAATGAATGTTATTATTTGGTGACCGATGGTTTATTAGGTTCACACCTATTATTGTATCCATTCTTGGGTATTATTCTATTTATTCAGTTGTATGTATGGTTTTATTTTTTCTTATATTTTATTACTTGTTGCGACAGTGATGCTGAGAATGAAATCATGCCCGATTCCTATTTTATTTTGATAAATGATTGATCACTCGATATTAAAATAGGTGAGGTGTCATAACTTATTTGACAAGCTCTTTAACTTTCGGCTCAATATTTATTTTCAATCATATTATATGGCTAATGTGTAAAAAATTTCATAAGTTGAAATATTCATGAATTAATTCTATATCAAGAAATCGTTTCAAAAGTTAATTATATCAAAAATATTTTCTGATTTCTGATTTTTGTTTCTTTCTATTTTTTTAATAAAAATACCATCCTTAGCCTCAACCCTAAACTTTATATTATCCTCAATGTATACTCAAATAAAAAATATGGACGAAGAAAATAAAGTAAAGATATAAAAGGACAATATCACTCATGAACTGCAAATCTGCTACCAGCATACGAAGTTAACATAAGCATGTTAACTTAAAAAATATATATAACGACTTAAAAAAATATTTTTTAAAAATTCACATATTTAAATTAAAGGTCATAATAGTGGTGATAGACATCATCAATAATAACTAATTCTAAATCACAAAAATCATATATCAATGCATCACATGAGGATTACAAATCATAATAAGGATCCAAATATTTACTATTATTTTTTCTAAAATAGTCACATGAAATCGGAGATGCATACTACATTACTAACTATGAGACTTTACAGAAAGTGCGAAGAAGAGGTGTCACACGGGGATACATTTTTCATAAAAAATCGGAGGACTCTAATAATTACAAGAAGTATCACTAAATTGGATGACGAATCCTCCAATAATTTTTTTCGCATATAAGATGAAGTACCATTTTTCTCAATTAAATTATAAGAGAAATTTTAACAAAAATCACCATCCAAATCATCACAAGTACTACTTGTGTCAATATTGTTAATTTTCTCCTCACAAAATTTACAATCCCCATTTAATTCATGATTACTTTCAGAAATAACATTATTATAACATTTGTTGACCTCTTGCCAATTAATACACTTTGGCGGACAAATAGTATATAAAGGAGTTGGAATCTCATCTGCGCCTTTTTCAATTTTTTTAAAAATGATTACTGACCCATCTGACTCAAATCTAAAATTTAGTCATCTGAATTGTCAGTATTTTGTAGCCACACATTTAATGAATTAATAGATGAAAACAAAAAAGACGACGGGTGAACAATATGAGGATCATCTATTGTAGTTTACACTCGTGAATATTTTTATAAGATTTTTTTTAGAAAGCAAAAGCCATTAAAATTGACAAAAATCCATGTAAACTAACACAGAGCGATTTAACTTATTTAATTTAAATGAGAAAAAAATTAATTTTAAAATCTGAGATTAATCGACGACAATGCGGGTCTTCGAATTAATCTTCCTAATTAGATAACTCCTACTCTTTCATAAGGGAGAATTTAAAAGATGACCGACTATGGTTGTCGCCTCAAATTTCGATTTTTCCTTCAGGTAGGTGGTCGGTATGAAGACACATTAAAAACTATCAATCCTAGACAAGGTAAAACGAAACTACTTTGACAAGTTTGCATTGATGCAACTTTTAATTCTAGCTTCGCTAAGAGTTTTTCTATGCGCTATGTGATACCCCATGACCAATGTCTAATTAATTTTGAATTAAAATTTATGGCTCCGATTATGCAAGTACTCGATTAATTTAGTGATTTTCGTGCCAAAGAAGGGTGATGAAAATTTTAGCTTATTTTGCAATTGGTTTTTTTCCCTTAAGTTAAATTAATGCGACCTGCTAATTTAAATGTGCTAAATAAAAATCACGTAAGGAGCACACAAAACGTATCTCCGACATTGAGTTTTTACGATCACTTGTTTACTCCAGGTCGAAGTCTAAATTGACGTCAATTGGGAGGGAAAACGTCACTTACATTTAAGTCATCCCGAGAATTTCTTGTACTTGTGGCAAGATTGTACAAGTATTATTCATGTCAGCTCACCGATATACACTTTTTTCAAAAATTTCTCCACATTTGCTCTTTTTTTTGCTTTTTTCTTCCTTGTGTATTTTTCTTTCTTTTTATGTGCTACTAAAAAATAACACAAAAAAACTAAACCAAGTGTAAAGTGCGACACAATTTTTTTTATAAAAATAAAAATAAATAACAGACACAAGCACTAGTTGTGTATTTAACACTAAAAAACAACCAAACACACTTATAAAATAATTATTTATTTTTATTCTAGAAACAAAAAAATTACTAGTGGAAATAAAATTTATTTTTGAATTTTAAAAAAAATATTTTTTTATTTCTTTCTGACTATCGAAATCGATAGAAAAAAACGATACTTGAAAATTTTCAAAAAAATATATTTTTTGAACATTTTATGTATTTTGTGATGAAGCTAGTGCTAAAACTACTACTTACTAACAAAATAATGAAATCTCAATTTTTTTACAAACTAAAAAATAGAACGTGAAAATATTAGCTATTGATATATATATATAGAGAGAGGTTTTGAAGTGAACATAAAAGATGAACTTTTTAATGAACCTTAACAAAAAAACACCCAACAACCGATTAATTTTACTTCCAATGTTGTAATTGGTCCGCACCAGTGGTAATGAATATGCGTGTCGATCGATCCCCCACCCACCACCAACCCCACCACCACCACCATGGCAGCCCTTAGTGACCCAGAACCTTCTGTCATAAGGGCTTCCATGGTAGTGGGGGTGGGGTGTAAACAAAATATTCGATCGACACGCGTGTTCGTTGCCGCTTGCGCTGACTAGTTACAACATAGGAATTAAAATTAATGGGCTGTTGGATATTTTTTTTTGTTAAGGTTCATTAAAATGTTCATATTTTATGTTCACTTCTGAATCTCTCCATATATATATATATATATATATATATATATATATATATATATATATATATATATATATATATATATATATATATATATTCAGTTTTTTCTTGATATTTTTATTTTTTAAGGAATTTTTATGATAAAACAAACTAAAACTAGTCCGAAAGTCTATAACTTAAAAAATTAATACAAATTCCCGACAACGACGCCAAAAACTTATTGTCTAATTATAAATTACCACAAGTGCACGGGATATTATAGTATAACTTATGCAAGTACAGATCGAACCCATGTAGATTTGATCAATTTTATAAATCAATGACTTTCCAACTAGATAGTACAATATAAAGATAAGAATTATAATCCAAAGCTAAAATAAAAGCTGATAGGGGGAGAAATGGTATCTAATTCTATTGTACTCTTATCTAAGTTTAGGAGATTTAACTTAGGGGGAGAGCACTATCTTCTTAGGTTGATCGTAGTTGATAAGGGAGGGGGGGGGGGGAATTAATTTAGGGGGAGTAATTATTTTAATTGAATTTAATATTTTGATATTCCCTATGCATTTGATTGTTTGCTTAAGTGTGTAGGAATTCTTCTAAATGACAACTTTCATCGGTAAAGATATTTATCCTTGGGTCTTGAGTAAAGTTTGGGTGGGATGTTTGAGTTTAGTAGAGCTTGACGGCCCTTTAGGATTTTTTGGTTTTTGTCCCGGAATAGCCAAAGGGGGAGATTTGTAAGGACACAAGTCTCCGATTGAGTCTCAATATAGTGTTGGCTCAATTACGGACAAAAATATTTAAGTCATAGGATAGTGTTCAAGTGTATCTATTCAAGCTTATGATGTGTTAGTTGAAAACGTAGCGGCCAAGATTATAAAGCTTCATCAAATGCCGAGTTTGTTGTGCCTCGTTTCTACGTCAACAAAATTTGTTCCATTTACTCCTAAGGTATGAATGCATTACATATATATATATATATATATATATATATATATATATATGAACTTGGAACAATGTTTATTGGGTGTAATTTTACTTTAAACGGAGGTTTATTTTCAGAAGTTTTTTTTAATACTTTAAAATAAAGTTTCTCGGTTAAAAATCGACTTTTAAGCATTCTAGAAGTTCGTTTGATATTATCGTTCGAACGAGTTTGCCAACGAGTTTTCCCACTTGGCCACTGGAACTTCGTTAGAAGTGTCGTTAGAACGAGACTTCGTTCGAACGAGATTTTGCGGGAATTTTTTTGGCAGTTTTAATCAGTTTTCCCCATGTTCTCACTTACTTTTACCCACTAACTCTTGACATAAGTTATATGTGAGGGAACCAAGTTGGAAAAACTAATTTTTGACATTTTCTAAACACCTTTTCGAGAGAGAAAATTTCTAAGTTCAAAAGGTCATGTTTTAAGTGTTAGCTTTTTCAAGAACATTATTCAAAAAGCACTTTAGTTTATACCCATAGTTTGTTTATTCCAAGTTACCATATAAATATATTTCTTGGAGTGTTTGGCACCGGGTATTACTCTACCGAGTTGAAGAGTTCGTTTGGGTTTATTTCTACATCCCTCAAAGAAGAATTTTCGTTTTTGGCTGCGGCATTCTCACATGGTGAAAGGCACCATGTGTGGTTGACGGTTGTTCCTAAAGCCTCATTGGTGGATTCCAAGGTTCCGGTGGAGTCCGGGATTGTCAACTAAGCGGATGTTGGTACAAGAAGACGCATCAGGGGCTTGAAAGTCGAGTTGAGTAATTCATTTGTCTTGTACTTGTAAAAACACTATACTTAGTGGACTTAAGGTTAGGGCCGTTCGAGGTTTTTTCTTGTTGTGGATTTTTCCTCGTACGTGACGGCGTAGTGGTTGTTTACTTATTTTATCTTTTGCAAAATTCACATTAGATGCATGCTTAGGTAAAAAGATAAAATTTGTATATTTAATTTGGTAAAAATTCAATTTGGGTAAATGTTTAATTAATTTAATTCAAGTCTATAATTTTATTGGATTAAATTTGGTTTGGCCTAATTTGCTAAAATGAATTAATTAATGGTTAGGCAAATTTCTAGGACTTGGATTGAATTATGTTGTTTAAGTGAAAAATGTTAATTTCACGTCTTGTTTGGTTTATTTTAATTTAAAAGAAATAAAAATTTGGTGTTTGTGTGTGTTGTGTTAAGCCATCTTTATTCCGCATCTTTAAAGGAAATTACTATTTGTGAAATTCAAAATTGGGGTCATCATTTCCAACAAGTGGTATCAGAGCATTGATTGAGAAAAACTCACGTCATCAAAGTGGTATCGGAGCATTTATCGTCAAGAAAAGCAATTAATAAGAGCAACCACAAATATGTAACTAATTATAGAAGAAATTAGGCTTTGGGATCCATTTATCAATTTTAACTAATATTACGCATTAATTTATTTTCGTAATTACTGATTTTATAACTCAAATTAAGCTGACTCTCATCGCGTTCAATTCGAAAAATAAAAAATTGAAGTTCACACAAAATTTAACGTCTCTAAGTTAGACGACTAAAATCCCTATTCACTTAAAAATATTAATTTTAAGTTTTAAATGTAGAATTTAAGCATGAATTATCAAAATAATTGAGTGCAAGCATAATTCATCAAAAAGTACTTACACCAAAAATTAAAATATGAATTGTCAATTTTAAGTCTTAACGTTATATTTAAGCATGGGATATTAAACAATTTAATGTAAGCATTACCCATCAAAATTACACACTTTAATTCTTAAAATATGAATTAGCAATACTTTCGAAGGTTTAAAACACACTCTCGTACTGTTTTAAGTGAATTCCTAATCTTTAAAAATATTTAAAACATGTCGAGAATGAACACGGAATTAAACTAACAACGTAATACTAATCAAGCATGTTAAATTTTACCTACTCCTAGTAGAGAGTTTACGTTAACACGACGATAGACATAATAAGATTGCAATAATAAATAAAAACTTTCATTAATGATTCAAACCTACAAATAATTGTATATTGTATATAATGAATCTTGACAAACCCCCCCCCCCCCCCCAAAGTACAAATGTTGGCCCTCGAATAATAATAAAACATTCTCAAAATTTTCTCTAAAAAATTCTCTCTCTAAATTGTGTGAATTGATGGGCCCGAGTGTCCGTTTTATAAGTCATGAGGTGATGTGTTTGGGTTGTGGTGAAACTCTTTTAATTGGTTGTATTTGGCTTAGTTATATCTCATGGGTTCTTGGAAAGAGTTGAAAACAATTGAGATTTTTTTTATAATTATTACCCCAATTTTGTCACTATTCACATCACCATTCACAGTACCAGCTTTAATCATATTTTTAACCCATAAGACTTCTAAATATCATTTTCATCCAAACTTCAAAGCTGTGAGTCATTTAATACCTTTTTGAAAAGCTATGGCACGGCGTTAATGGACACAAGAGCGATTTTACAGAAATCATTTTTTACAATTGTGTCAATCGTGTCGTGTCAGGACGTATCCTATTTTTTTTTCATATCAACTTCTTTATTATCCAAACTCCCAAAGTACCTATAAAAATGTAAAATAAAAATAATTAATTCAAATTTAGGGTCATAAAATTTTAGAAAATTAAATAATTACCCCTTAATTGCATTTTAACTCCCGAAATTCATAAGTTACTCGTTTTAACTCGGAATTCAACCAAATTTCAAGAAGAGCTTTATTTAGCTCAGATAAGCTTTATAAATAGCTTTTAGGAACTCAAAGTTTTTGAAATTATGGTTTCGCAAACTGGAGTAGCTAAAATTGCATTTTAACTCGAATTTTCTTCAAACTTGCATTATTTTTTTAAAATACAAAAATGACTCTAAAAACTAATTATTAATGATACAACGGGTCTAAAAGGCATAGATTTGGGCATAAATAATATAAAATTAGGCACTCATCATTTTCCTACCTCCTCTTCCACGACTTTTGGTTTTTTTAGGGCTACCTAGCGAGCATTCTGTGTGATCGGCGAATAATTCAGTTCCACTTGGAGTTGATGACACATGAATTTAGGAATAATTCCAGGCCTATCGTATGGTTTCTAAGATAACACATCTCTGTCTATTAGGAATTTCTTCTCTAGACGAGAATCGTCAAACACTAACTCTTGCAATGGTTCTATGATCCTGTCTACGAGGTCCACCCTTATCTCTTCTACTCCCAGTCTGCCATATTTAGTTTTTATTTGGATGGTGTATATCCATCATTGGTTTCCTTGGAGACAATCTCATTCTTATTTGTCTTCTCCTATTTGGGCTTAATGGCAACGATAAAGCATTGTCGAGCAACAACCTAGTTTTCCTTAATCTCCATTATCCCACGATTTGTGATGCACTTGAGATTATGGTGGTAAGTGGAAGGAATATCTTGTATAGTGTGTGGACGTACTGTTACAAGCATGGCGTTGTAAGGAGAATCAATGCCCACCACTAAATTCTAGATTAACTTTGAGATGTTCCCAGTTTGGACTGACTGGACCACCTTTCCCAGTGGCATAGTCATCTTTCCAACAGAGTCGACCAAAGGATGTGTAACACCCTGCGTAAAACACGGGGTGCTACTACGATTAAAACTAAACTAAATCCTAAACAATTAGTATAGAGCATATATAGTCCACAAAAGAAATATAATGAATCCCAAATTTACACTTCTAAAATAATTACAATTAAATTTCACTCGAAAATAATAATAAGCTCTGCAAATAAATTACATTGCCAAACTATATGAAAATAAAATCCTCCAAACGGCGTACTCTAAAATCCTCTAAAAATCCATAGCGTCCAAATCCATGCTAACCTGCCACTAAAATAAAAATACAGGGATGTACAAAATATGACAAGAATAGATGCTCAAAATAATAACGGTGAAGAAAATGCAACAATATGTATCTGAATTCAAGTCCAATGCGACATCCGAGCATTATACCAATTTAATTTCTCCATAACACATCAATATGTCACTAGGCCTCTCCTCACCTCACCTCACCTAAGCTTCGTAAAGCCTCGTCCTGGCTATTGGACTTTTGGACTATTGGCGGGTGACCTTTCTCTGTGCGATATAAAAATTTCATGACACCATGCCCGTCAACAAATACAATATGTCAAATTGATCAATATTTTAGATTCTAATAAACGTCATGATATCAATAATATGAGTACCACTACACCAAAATTGTCGACTTGTCAAGGACTAAAATCGTGAAAAGTCAAACTTGTTAAGGTCTTTGACCGTGACAAGTCTGGGGTGATAATTATCTTTGTCACTAACTTGTTACGTTAAAGAATCATGACAAGTTCATTAGACTGGTCATGATCTTTAACCTTGACAAGTTTTGTCACGGTCGAAAACCGTGACAAAACCTAAAAATTGTCACGGTCAAAGATCGTGACAAGTCCGTGACAAGTTTCTTTGTTAAGGACTTGTCACGATATTTGACAGTGATAATTCTGGGCAGAATTTTAAAAAAAAACTGGGCAGTATGACCACTGTCGCTTCCCAGCAATATATTTGTACCTGTTGTAACAAAATTATATCTGTTGAAACAACATATATCCAAATAAAATAGAAATAATATACCAAATCAATATGTACCAAATCATGGAATATATAATCCATATCCAAATAAAATAGAAATAAAAATATTCATATCCAAACCAACAAATAAAAAAAAAATTAAAATATCCAATATCCTAATAAAAAAGATAAAAATAATGTCATAGCAAAGGGTATTGAGTAGGTTGGAGGAGGAAGGAAGGTCACACTATATATGCATTGATAACCCCATCAATTCGCTGATCACCGCATTATTCACGCAACCACATAGGTGAGTTCTCCTTTTCGGACACCATGTGCATGACGATCACCCTTGCCTCAATTTCTTAGGGGGCCATTTATGAACCACCATACCCGGGAGGGAGGACGAGTCCCTCAACTCCCTCACTATTCGCTCCCCATAATATATGTCGAGTAGAAACACGCTTTTCCAACCAATTGTTGACACAGGGCGCTCGGTGGGTGTCAAGATGGGTAGTGGATCATATGGTGACGAGTTCGTGCGTATTGATGATGAAGTAGTGACTTCCTCGTCTACCTCTACCTTCTCCTTCTCCTTCCCCTTTCCTTCTCCTTCCCCTTCCCTTTCCCCAACTGACGCTTCAAGAAGGCGTACATATCTAAGACCGTAGCCTCCAACCTTAATAGCTTATCGTTATGGGTGTCCACCTTATGTGCCAACCCAATGTTACCGCCTCCATTCTAATGATACTTGACTTCCCCACCCGCGATCTCACCCCTAGTCCTCCCCTTGCGATCCGTCCCGAGCACTTGGCTGAGTGCGTCTGTAGCCAAAGATGCTTCGTCGGCATCAGACTGCGACTCATGTATTTCCTTAAGCTTTGCCTGAAACGACAAAAAGTACACGATTAGTTAATTAAGAAAATAAATTTTTTTAACATAATTAAAAAAATTAAGCATTTATAACTTACAATTGTGGCTGCGATGCTCAGGTCCACCTCCTTGTCCTTGCCCTTCTTCATCCGAATTGCCACATAAGTGTCGAGCCTATGTGGCCTGCCCTAGGGGCACTCCCTATCTCCTGAAATAAAATAATGCATAATTAGTAAGTAATGCAAAGTAATTCTAAATTAGAATAACATAAAAATAAAATTAAAGAAAAATAAAAAGTTATCATCTAGTGCTCCACCTCGGCGTAAGATGTCCGCCCGAAGTAGTGCACGTCTAAATTTTTCGCACGATTTTTCCTCCCTGATTGGCGAGATGCCAATTATCACTCATCGATCTCATCGTCGACAAACTTTTGTCACCGTGACAATGAGATCAGCTCCTTTGAGGGGACGGTGTCACATACTCTCAGAATGGACTCCCGGGTCTTCCCAAAATATCGTGCCTGCAAATTCTTCTTCCACATCTTATACTGATCCCTCAACTGTTCCAACGTAGAGATGCGGATATGCGGGGGCATACCGAATTGCTCTTGTCAAACAAATACAAACCAAAAAGAAAGTAAGTGTTAGTTGCTTATAAATATAAATATAAATACACTACCTATAGTGCCCCTAAGATGCTAATCTTGAGCTCATTAGGCACGACCCTCCAATCTGTGTACCCTGGGCCAACGATCGCCTTCAGAAACTCTAGCGATCTAGTAAATAATGTCGTCTTATTCTCGATGACGGACCCTAATTTGCCCCATTTTGGGAGCCTATTGGCCGAGGAGCCCTCGTCGCCTCCGCTACCGCGCTGGGATTAAGACATGTTCGGCAAAAAATGTTATTATTTGTACAAACACGTATATGGACATTGAATTAATCCTTAAATCTGATAATAACAATACACAAGATATCAATTTTATTTATACCAATATCAATACCAATTTATATCAATTTCGATTTATACCAATACCAATACCAATACCAATTTATACCGATACCAATACCTAATACCAAATTCAATTTACACACATGCACACTGTCCCCCGCCCCTCCGAACACACACTCCCAGGTCATGGACTTTGAATTAATGCTTAAATTGATTAAAATCCTAATTAACATATTCTCAAACCATAAAACCAATTTTGATTCAAATCCAATAATAACAAAGTATTAGAAGCATACACCCACCGATTTTTACAAGCATTAAAATGATCAAGTACAAATGAATAAAAATTATTAAATTATCGACTGATAATAATGTAGCACTAGAATAATACAACCACTGATCATTACAAATAATTAAAATACTTATTACAAATCTAAAAATTGTTTCAAATTCGGGTTATCTTAAAAAATGGATTGATATTCGGTAGGAGTAGCCAAGTCATCCACACTATTGTTTAGATGCTTTGGCACATTTAGGAAGATTGACCATGGCTCGTTGTTGATATACTCCGAGTAAAACACTTGCTTGACCTTTTGAAATGCACAAACAAATGGCTCATCACTAAACAAGTCAACCATGGTCAAATTGGTGCCAGGATCAACTTTACAAGCATTTTTATCCTCAACTCTTACCCAATCATAGTAAAATACAACCTCTTTTAAGCTTACACAGTCCGATTCAAATATATTTCGAAGTGCACCATAGTAAGTCATTTCAGCTTCAATGAGGTTTTTATCTTTCACACTCGCTCGAAAGAAAGTAAGAGCCTTGTATGAAATGCCCGAGTTCCGTACATTTGTATTTTTCTCATACACCCTTACACCGAATACGTAACCATTCAATGGATACTTTTTGTACTCTTGTGTCATGAACAAGGGTCTAGTGGCTAGATGAGCAAGCCTTGATGTCGCATCACCCGTCTTTAAGAGCTGAGAATATAGATTAATTAATTAGGTTAGTTGTAAAGTTTTCTTGTAATGTGACATTTAACAACTACTATTTTCATTATAATTACCTCGTGTGACAACCACAACCTAAATTCACTATCTGATTGAGCCATTATTTTTCGGCTTTTATTGTTCTCACAGGCTTAATATTTTCTGCATAGATCATGACGAACGCATTACAAAATTAATCATGTATAAAAATTAAAATAATGTAAAAGTTAATAATTTAAACGTACGTTTTCCATTCTTCGATATCTTCATGTGTTTCGTATAAATAACGAGCTACTTGTTCATGTTGCAAACTCATTAATTTTCACTTGTTTTCCCATCACATGACCACCCACATCGACGAACTCATCAATGTCATCCACGCTGATCGAGTCAGGCATATATTCCTGGGTGTAGATTAATGACTCCACGGTGATATAATCCTCTGCAATTGATCCTTCAATGTATCGTGTATTCTTGATGTAATTTTTGAAAAATTTAATCAATCTTTTAAATGGATACATCCATCGATATCTAACTGGGCCACAAAGAAGTGCCTCGTTGCATAGGTGCATCAAGAAGTAAACACTTATGTCAAAGAAAGATGGGGGAAAGTACTTCTTCAACACACAAATCACTTCAGTCACCGCCAATTTAGCGGCGACTATGTGATATCGATTGACTACCTTCTCACGTGAAAGGGATAAGCATATACTAATTTGCATAATAGCCCTCCGCAAATCCTTGTGCTTGGAGAAACAGTGCTTCAATAATAGAGGAACCAATTGCATGATCACATGCCAATCATGGGACTTTCATTTATGTAAATCATGGGTAGCATAATTCACAATCCTTTGCAAGTTGGACGAAAAATTAGATGGAACCTTAAAATTATATATTTTTTTTAGAAGAACCTTCCTTTCCTCACTCGTTAAAGTAAACGCACCAGGGGGAATTATTGTCCTTCCCCTACTATCTTCTTTCAACAATAGTTATGACTTAAGTTTTAACGCTTTAAAGTCTTTTCATGCATTTTCTCCATCTTTCAAATGGCCCCCCCAAAGGTATGTACCCATAATATGTTCAGCGATGTTCTTCTCTACGTGCATCACATCCAATACATGGTGCACCGGGTTATTCTTCCAATAAGGCAAGTCAAATAAAATTGACCTTGTAGACCATGACTTTCTTGTCTTAGTTTCATTCCCAATTGGGGACTTGTTATGCTTGACATTCTTAAATTTAGGATTCTTACGTGGCATATTATGGCCACAATTAGAAGCTTTACTTTCAATTTCTAATTTTTCTTGGCGGTAGCCTATGTTCAACCATGCCCAGTTAAATATTGGAACCTTTCTCAAATCCAAAACTATGAGCGGGGGGGGGGGGGGGTAAAAACCTCCTATGTCAATGGTACATATTTTTTTAGCTAGCGAGGAGATGAAGAGATTCAGTCTCCTCTCCACAAATAGGAGACCCTAAATAATCATGTACTACACAACCGGATAATGTCCCTTAAGCTCGAAGATCGTAAATTGCCCACATCAACATTGCTTTCAGCGTAAACTCTTCTTTTCTAAAAGAGTCAAATTCTTACACTCCCTATTCCCATAACTAATTTAATTCTTCTACCAAAGGAGTCAGGTAGACATCGATGTCCTCACTTGGTGACTTTTGGCCCAGCTATCAACAAAGACGACATAGAAAATTCAGGTCTCATACACTTTGAAAGATGTAGGTTGAGTGGGGCTTGGATCACTAGCCATACACTCTGATTGGCTCTTAGATTTCGAAATGGATTGAAACCATCTGTTGATATTGCCAAACAAATGTTACGCTGTTCTCAAGCAAAATCGGGATGCTCAAAACTTAACCTTTTTCCAAGCTGTAGAATCAATATTAGTCTTTTAAATGGATCGGATTTAGACCGAATCAGGAAAATCCAAATCCAAATCCATTTATGTAAATGGATTCAGATTCGATTTCATTATCCGATGGATTATTTGTTAGGGTTCCGAATCCGATTTGTTAGGAATCCGTTAATCCGATCCGATTATTTTTTTAAATAATAATTTCCATTAAAAAAACAGATAATGATATGTCAAAAAATATAATTTTTACCACTTGATTTGCAACATTTTTTATTTCATCTTTTATTTCATAATGATAGTTCCGAATCCAAATAATGATATTTTTGAATCCAATTTTTATTTACATCACTTATTTCATAAATTTAATTTGCATATGTTGCCCCCAAAAAGCTAATGAAATAAAAAAACCATAAACAATATTCTAGATAAAAGTTCAACATTTATTCTTAGATAAAAAGTCCAACATTCAAAATCAAACTAACACTAAGATAGAAGTCCAACATAGAAGTCCACCATTCAAATATTAAACACATCATCACAAATAACACCAAGATCAAATCCAACATTCAAAATCCAAAAATTACAAACATGACTTGGATAAAAGTTCAAAATCAAACTAAAAAACCACATCTTCACTTCAACTTTCTCCTTCAAAGCCACCCTTAAAAATAAAAGAAAATTATGTACATTTATTCTTCAAACGTAAATACAAATATTATAAGATAACTTATGTTAAAAAACAAAAGAAAATGATGAACTTACTTGGTGATTATGTTCTTCTATGCTACCACTGAAACAAGCCTTATGATTCTTGAACAACTGAAATAAATATAATAAAGATTTAGATGTTTGAAGAAAAGAAAAAGCATAAAATAATGACAAATTAAATAACTACTTACTTGACTTTTTTTTGTGATTCTATCCACCTCGCAGTGGTAACTAAAGCTTCAACAATCTTGGGAAGCAAAGATGCACGTGTCTCATCAATAATTCTACCTTTAATACTAAAGACAGACTCGGAGGCAACTGTAGTTGCCGGGACAACTAAAATATCACGTGCAATTTGTGCCAAGGTAGGAAGCTTACCCTACACATTTGCCACCACGTCAAAATATTAAAATTTTCTTCTCAATGAAACTCTATAATGTTAGACCTAATGGTGTTTCTTCACACTAATTTAAATTGAGGATTCAGGCCATTACAAAACTTCTTAAAAAATTCATGCTCCACCATGTTAAAGTCATAATTATGTTTCACTATCATTATAGCGAGGTCCCGCCTACTTTTTTCTGATCAAACTTAAAGGTTTCAATATGTATGGTGCCATCCGCAATCTTTTTACAAGCATTTATCATTTGTTGAGAAATGTGATTTTGAGGAACCGTACACGTAGTTATATGGGACCTAAGGTGACTAGTACCTTTACTACTATCCCCAATAATTTTTTTTTGCAACTACTACATTTGGCCTCGTCTTCACCTTTATCATCTTTAAATTTATCAAAAACAGTCCATACCGATGATGTTCGATGCCTTGTCCGCTTTAATGGTCCTTGCTCATCGCCGTGTTGGATATCAACGTCGATAAAATAATTTCCACCCCCACCATTCAAATTTTGACAAGGATCCAATGAAGACATACCTAACAAAATAGTAAATAACATTAAGTTGAGACTGAATCTGAAAAACTTAGGATATCAATTCGTAACTGAAAAACTAACATATCATCTTATATAAAAAAAAATCACTGGCTCTTCTAATTTTGGCAATAACATATATCATACTGTAAAAAGTTATAACAAATAAAATAAAATCTTAATATGAACAAATGAACCTCAAAACATACTATAAAAAATTGTAACAAATCGAAACATTAAGATGAATAAACTGTAAAAATTCTAACAAACCCAACACTCACCTTCACAAATCGGACCTAACACTGTACAAAAACATATTGTACAGAAACAGAACATACTGTACAGAAATCAAGCAAGGATTGGATGAATCAAGCAAGGATCGGATGGTTATCAAAATATACTCTACAAAAACATTAACAAACCCAACATAATATCAGATGAATACCCTACTAAAACATTAATATACAAAAAAAAAATACCTGTTTGCTATATCGGACGGATCGGATGAGTGTGGGAGAGTAGCGTGCGACGACGATATAGAGCGGAGGAGAGGGAGAGAGTTTGAGGAGATGAGGGATTTGGCTTTGGGTGTGTGAGATGAGAGAGCAATTGAGGTGAGGTGCCGTGTGAGATGAGAGAGTTTGATTTAGGTTTAGGTTTCTTTTCTTTTTATATGAGGTTTTCTTTGTTATATAATATTATAAATAACTATTATAATATATATATATATATATATATATATATATATATATATATATATATATTAATCGGATCGGATTATTAATGGATCGGATCATATGAATCCAAATCCGCTCTGTTTAATAAATGGATAATCGGGTAATCGGATTTCTGACGTGATCCAAATCCGTTTAATTTGATCGGATTCGGATAAAATCCCAGGCTTAAGTCATAGCATGATGCATGAGATTATACCTTGCTTCTTCCCTAGCTGCTAAGTCATTGCCTCCGCTATCCATGGTACTGTGAAATACCTCTTTAATCTTGGCCCAACGGGAAAATATTTCAACACTTTTTGAGTCTCTTTTGAACTTTTGCCTTCCTTGCCAGTAGATTGGACATATCTAGGTTCATCGCATATCGGGCACCGATCGATATTTTTGTACTCCTTTCTGTATAGTATGAATTCATACACACAAGCATGAATTTATTTATACTTCACTCCCAAACCTTTCAAACTATTTTTCATAGTAAGAAAGCTGTTTGGAAGTGTATTTTTCTTGGGTAGCCCTTCCCCTAATTCAAAATTCCTATCATGCTATTGCCGGACAAACCATATTGGGTCTTCAAACTATGCAAACCAACCATGGAATGTAAATTTGTTTGATATTTCTCACAAACAGAGTATAACAACGGGATCACCTTAAATTTTAAACTTTGGTAGTTATCGTCAAGGTTTATCCCGATATCTTCATGAGCACCTGAACCTTGTACATCGTCAGTGACCTCATTCTCTTCCACTTCATGAACTCCATACGCTTCATCAACTATATCCTCTAAAATATTATGATCTACATTGTCATCCTCCCCTTGTACATCTACATTACTCGTTAAAGGTTGTTGTGAAGGTTTCTCGGGGACAAAAGGAACTTTTGGTTCCCCGTGAAAAACCCACATTCGATAACTATCTTGCATACCATATCTTAACAAATGTAGTTCAACTATTTTCCACTTAAACACCTTACCAGTATTACAACTAGCACACGAACATGAAAAGTGTTCATCATTATGACATCTCTTTGCGTATTTCAAAATTTCATTAGCACCTCGGGGAAACACATCCCCTAATCTATTTATATCACACATCCACTCTTTTTATTTAGGATATCCCATCACCGCTACTACAAACAATCACCTATTATGGGTAAGAAGTGTATATTTGTTGATTAGTATAAACAAAAGTGTGAACATTTAGTTCTCATTAGTATAAACAATCACCTATTGATTGCGTACGCATAAGAACTAGAAGGCTAGTTTTTATGCGCACTATATGTAATTTAAATTAGTCATAAATGTTACAACACCGTTATGTCATGCATTCAAATGAGAATACATACAAACATGCACCCCACGAAGTAATTTTTATATAAGAAGTTGCCTTAATGTAAATTTATTCGTGCATTCAAATTAAAATTCAATTTCAATTTTAATTTGAAATTGAAATTAGAATTCAATTTATAATATTAATTCTTATTTCCTCCATCTTCTCTAAAGGTAGAGTTGTCCTATCCCATTCAAGACCTTATATTTATGTAATATACTTAACACCTCATGCACATTGTTCCAATATGAGGAAAATTCGGCAGCATATCCCTATAGTTCTCCAAGTACACGAGATAGATTCACAAGTGTGAGTTTTATTTTAATTTATCATTTGAAATAACACTTAACATCGCATCATCTATTATGTTCCCAGAGAACATTAAGGTAAGATTGCAGAACTTCCCCCCAAAGTAACAAGTTTAAGCTACTAAAAATATTATTATACATAAACTAAGTAGTCCCAAACTGTCCAAACGTGACAATTTGAGAGATCTCATTACAGGGGTAATGACTCTTAAACGGGTCTAAGGGCTATTGAATGCGTACGCATAATAACTAGAAGGCTATTATCTATGAGCACTATATATGATTTAAAGTATGTTTCATTTAATTATGTCTTATCACAATTCGAGAGATTTCATTTAATTATGTAATTTAAAGTATGTTTCATTTAATTTAAAGTACGCATAAGAACTAAAACTTATACCAATTTATACCAATATCAATACCAATTCAAATTCAATATCAATTTATACCAATTTATATCAAAATCAATACCAATTCAAATTAAATTTCAATTTATAGCCAATTTATACCAATTTACACCAATATCAATACCAATTCAAATTCAATTTCAATTTATACCAATTTGTACCAATTCAATTCAATTGAAATTAAATTTCACTTTCAATATTAATATCAATATCAATGTATTTCATGTTATAAGGCCGGGGCACATCGAATCGTCTATTTACTCGTTACGATCAATCCATGCAATAATTCACAAACACTTTCTACAATGCCATTCTATCACACACACACACACACACACAACACACACACACACACACACACATAAAATTTCATTTCCAACTTGACCCCACACCCTAACTTTCTTCACTCCCAAAATTTGGACTCTCATCAATCAAACCCCTAATTTGGACTCCTAAATCAAATCCCTAACTTTCGTCACTCACACACACCTACACACACTATCGCCATCACCTCCCCCTACCCACACACACAGACCCCCCCTACACCCCCACACCTATACACATACACACACAACTACCCCCTTGCCCCCCAGAACTACACACACACGCGCGCGCAGACCCACCCACCCACACATATACATACACATACCCACCTACACACACACATACACAAAGGAAAAAGAGAGAGAGAGAAAAATGACCTGAGAACGTAGAGAGAGAAAAATGGTGGGAAAGGAAAATAGTGGAGAAAAATAGGCGCCTAGGGTTTTAGTAAAAAGAGTTGTCACAGAGCTGTCAAGGTGTTTGACCATGACAAGGCTGGCCGATTTAAAGGTGATAATTTAACCTTTTTGGTGTAGTGTGCAAATAAATGAGGAACAAAGCGACTACACTCGAGAGATTCGAGGAGCTTATTGCCTAATCCCCATATCTTAAAATCATTACAAGAAACTCATAAGATTCTGCCTCAAATTTTTGATCATATCACTGCGTTCCTCTCGCGAAAATAATAAAAACTCATTCTAGTCCAAACTCGAGAAAACACCAATTAAGCCTTCAAATCATGGGCTGAAACTTAGTTTAAATAGGGATAGAATTTTGTAGATGTAAGAAGATGAAAATATAGGAGTCTACTAATGTTTGAGAAGGCTAAAATGTGTTTTAAAAATCCCAAACTCGTCACTTTATGTTTATATACCAAAAAGAGTTTTAGTCCTAATCAAACAGAAACGCTCAAAAATTTAGGCTCCCATACACCCAATCATACCAGCATGTTTCCCCATGCGTTCTCTAACGAATCACTACTCGATTATATCTCTATAAAATCATCACAACACTAAAGTCCTGAAATCAATTCTAAACGTCCTCACATCAAGACTACTAATCCTACCCTCGATGCCTACCACGTCCTCAACAAAAATTCCCTACCTCGAATGAAACATATCTAATCCGCATGATAGACCCAAACCCAAAGACCCGAGGGTTGTCGTATACCTAAGATCTGGTACCATCCGTAACACCCCACGTAAAAAAACGAGGGCTACTACGATTAAAACTAAACCAAATCCTCAACGATTAGTATTGAGCATCTATATTCCACAAAATAAATATAATGAATCAAAAATTTACATTTCCAAAATAATTACAATTAAATTTCACTCAAAAATAATACTAAGCTCCCCAAATAAATTACACTGCCAAGCTATACAAAAATAAAATCCTCTAAACGTCGTGCTCTAAAATCCTCCAAAAATCCATAGCGTCCAAATCCGCTCTAACTTGCCACTAAAATAAAAATACGGGAAATTACACAATATGATAAGAATAGATGCACAAAACAATAACGGTAAATAAAATGCAAAAATATGAATCTGAATTCAAGTCCAATGCGACATCCGAGCATTATACCAATTTAATTTCTCAATAACACATCAATAGGTCACCGGGCCTCACCTCACCTTACCTAAGTTTCATAAAACCTCATCCTGGCTATTAGACTTTTGGACTATTGGCGGATGACCATTCTCCATGCCATATAAAAATTTCATGACACCATGCCCATCAACAAATACAATATCTCAAATCGGATCAATATTTTAGATTCCAATAAATGTCATGATATCAACAATATGAGTACAAATAAATAAGGAACAAAATGACTACTCTTGAGAGATTCAAGGAGCATATTGCGTAAATCTCGTACCTTAAAATCATCACAAGAAACTCATAAGATTTTTCCTCAAAATTATGATCATACCACTGCGTTCCTCTCGCGAAAACAATAAACTCTTGTTCTAGCCTAGACTCGAGAAAACACCAAATAGGCCTTCAAATCATATGTTGAATCTTGGTTAAAATGGGGCTAGGATTTTGTAGATGAAAGAAAATGAAAATAAAGGAGGCTACTGATTTTTGAGAAGGCTAAAATGGGTTTTAAAAATTCTAAACTCGTCACTTTATGTTTATATACCAAAAAGAGTTTGAGTCCTACTCAAACACAAACACTCTAAAATTTAGTATGGATGATCGAACCGTCGAAATTAGCTGAAATTTTAGTATATCGTAGCTGATGGAAAAACGTAGTTACTGTAAAAAAATTAGCTCGATTGGACGATTGAATTTTTATTTTTTTATCCTCCTTAGGTCGGATCCTCCCCCGATTTTTATACAAAAAGTTATAATTTCCAAATTTTAATCCCTATTTCAATTGCACTTAAAACCTTATTTTTTATAAATAAAAACCAACATTTTTTCATACCAAAATTAAATAGATTCAAAAAAATTATTTTTCCAAAATTCGAGTTAATTTAATTAAAATCGGTTTAAAAATCACGGGTTATTACATGTTGGTCTCTTCTTTCAAGTTGTCCATCTTGATATTAAGTTTGTGGAACATCTCCATATAAATATCCTCAGAGGATCTTCCCTACTCAACTAGTAACTTATTCACATCCCAGTTTACAATCCATAGGGTGATTAGTAGTGCGTCACGATGTGGAGTCCTAACTCCGATCAGGTCATCCTCCGTGAAGACTATGTGCTTGTTGTAATTTATGTCTTTCGAGCGTCGACGCTTTCCCGCTAAACTCTTGGCAGGGTCGATTTGGAAGGCTTCCATCATCACAATGACTTTCTTCAGTTCCTTCTGAATAGCATTGCCTTGGATTTTCTTAGGACTAAAAGCACCGTGAATGATAACGAACTCATGTCCTCATTCTTCTTCTAGGACATTATTTGGCTTCTGGTCGACGTAAATGATGGCTTTGTCCCCTTTCTTTTCCACATATTCGCTCAAATGGCAGATTGAGCCAATTCTTCTAGTGGGACTTGAGGGCATTAGAATTTTTCATTTTGTACCCACTAAACCCATTCTCTTTATGGTACACGCAACTCAGTGCGTTATTTCTTCTGGTTAGGTCTCCCTCCATTTTCTTTAGCCATTTGTGGAATAACTGGTCCTTGATTTTACTCAAGATATTATAAATTGGCTCCTTGAATACGGTGTTTATCCCTTGGAAAGCCTTGGCAGGATTAACCTTATCCCCATATTTTGATCCTTCGCTCTATTTTTTTCCCTTTCTCTTGGGGATGTTCTTCTTATCATTGTTGTGGCCATCCCAGAACTTTCTTTCGAATTCCCTTTGGTGTACACAGGGTTGCACCCTTTCTTGGGGAACTCAACTATTGTCAATGTGGAGGATAATATGTAGAGATAGAGTCTTCAGTCTATTTTGCACAAAACAGGAGAAAGAAAGCTCGTCTCCTTCAGAGAACGGCATCAAGGACAATACTGATGCTTATGAAACCAAGTAGTTTGAAGGTTCGAGGGCTAAGTTATGAAATGGCAAGGTGTTAGGCACCCATCCTACCCTTTTGGTCTCTCATGTGTATAGGTTAATTTTCTCCCGTTAGACTCCATGAAGTGTGTGCTTATGTGCAAAATATAGGTGAAAAATGGAATCATTCAACTCGCATCATGAACAAGGACGAAGTGAATTCATCCTTAGGAGTGTTTTCGAAAATAAGAATTCAAAATATAATATGAGTGTTTGATGAATCACTAATTGCTATGAAAGAGAGAATCTATATATTGAACGAAACACAAGCATGTAAGAATAGGAGATTCATAAAGAATACATATATGATAAAAGGAAAATATATGAAGAGGCCTAAAGGAGGAATCGAATCTTGGGATTAGCCCAAGATGCCTACATAGCCCAAAGGGCATCAAAGTCCACATAGTTCGAATATATTATAAGGTGGGGTTTAATCCATAAATCCAAACGGGGGATTTTTCTTATGTATGTGTGTAGAGAAAATGTGTTTTAAGAGTGTGAGTGTGAGATGATAATCCCTTTTTTTCTTGTTTTGGGATTTTTTGTGAAAATAGATTATGTGAAAATACTACAAATAAAGAGTTGAGATTAGATGTGATGTAGTGAAGTAAAATTCTAAGATAGAAATAATGTAAATAACATTAAAATGAGAGAATTATGAAAAGGGAAGGAGAATTTGACCTCCTTATGAGTGTTTGATGTTGATCTTGAGATGTAGATGTGCTGATCTTGAAATGGTATGAAAGTAGTATTGAGAGGCGGCGGGTATTTATCAAGTGAGGTAATAGAGTGATGGAAGGGAATATTGGAAAATGTCCTTTTTAGGAAAGGGCATAACTCTCAATTCTAGAGAACATTCACTGACTTGCTGAGAGGGGGTTCAGGGGTCATGGGGTGTTCTGAGTGTTGCTTTCAAGATGAGATCATGGATTCTATTTATTAGGACAAGGGAGTTCTGATCTGCATGGTCCTGGACCTGCTTATCGGAATACCACCTCAGGCACACTACAAATAGCCAAGATCCCAGGGGTGCTATTTGGCAGTCTAGGACATGTTTTTCGAAAAAAAGGGCATAAAACACAAACCGTAAGTCAGAATTGTGAATGGCACAGACCTTTAGATTGAGTATTCAGATCCCTTCAATAATACATCGTGCCATACCTATTTTTGGGAGTTGACTAAGGTCAAACGGGGCGGGATCGAAAGCTCTCGTTAGTCACTAAACATGAAGTTTTCAAAGGAAAATGAATCGTTCATTCGAACCTTAAGGCTAATTCACGAATGGGACATACCTTTGAAAAGGGTATTCAATGTACTTTGATATTTCATTCAGATCCATATGGTTTGAAGAGTTGACTAAGGTCAAACGGGTCCTGAAAGCTCCTAGTGATCTTTTGGAATAAAATGGGTCGTTCGTCCGTACCGTAAGGATAATTCACTCACGGGGTGGACCATTGGAAAGAGGATTCATAGACCTTTGAATATTATTTGAGATTTTATCAAGATATAGAGTCTAACATAGTCAAATGGGGTTTGGGAGTGCCCGGTTGCCTCCAGATCAATTTTTAGAGTAAAATTGACAGTTTGTCCAAATCGTAAGGCTTATTCACGCACAAGGTAGACCGTGGAAAGGGGATTAAGATCCCTTCTAATATTCATTGAGATTTTCTCAAGATGGAAAGTTTACCAGAGTCAAACGAGGCCCGGGAGCATTCGGTAGCCTCTAGATCATTTTTAGGAGTAAAATGAATCACTCGTCTAAATCGTAAGGATGATTCGTACATGAGGCAGACTGTTGAAAAGGGTATTTATTGCCCTTATAAGATTCATTGAAATTTTGCTTAAGTTGGAGAGTTAACCGGAGTCAAATGGGGCCTGGGAGCATCTAGTGGCCTCTAAATCGGTACTCGGAGTATAACCATAGGTTTATGGTGAACGAGTCAGTGCTAGGGACATAAGGAGGTTCTTGGGTGGGGGGGGGGGGCTAGGATGGAGTGTTTATAGAAATACCCTCGATGAGTGAACTTGGAACATGTTAAGGCCGTCAAATTATAAACACGACATCAACGTTGGGGAAGAGGATTTTAGGTCAATTTTGTAGACCTAGAGTATGAGGGTTGTTAGAGTAATTTTTTCTCGTATTGCTCATAGTTTAGGACTTTTTATAGTTTAGGCTATTTTTTCGTCTTCCATTATAAATTTTCACGTACTATCACGATAAAATGACTAACATTCAAGTCTTCCCTAAATCCCACAAAATTATAAAACAATTGGGGTTTAAAATTATTCATAAACTTTATTTGAGATGTTTATTTTTTTAAACAAACGCAAGATTTTTAAAGATTTTAAAAATTAAATTTTTTATCTCGTTCAAACAAGATCATCATCTTGTTCGAACGACTTGGCAATGTCATTTGATGCCTTATTAGATCCAACATCGAACGAAGTTCTAACGAATGTCTAGTGTTATAATTCGTTAAAAGCCCCTTCAATACTGGTTCGAATGAAAAGGCATCTCATTCGAACGAACTAGAGTTATCGTTCGAATGATATGCTAATATCGTTTGAATGAGCACCAATTTCGTTCGAATGAGTTGTCGCCTCGAATTTTGTGTATGACCTATGAATACCTATTTTAACTCCAAATTTTGTAAGACTTTTGCTAAAATAATTTTTGCATATCTGTTACAAAAGTTTTCAACCCTTTTTGTTTATAAAACACTTTTCATTCACAAACATATACCCAATTATATTTTTTGTGAATCGTTTTGAACCTTAATTGAGTTATACTCATTGTAGATAGAACGTCTCTATGTCTGACATGTGAACCCGTGGGGATCACGCCTGAGGACTCAAAGCTGAAGGCTGATCGTTGGATATTGAGGGTGGATCGCCATCTGTGGACTTCTCTAGATTTGAGTGTCATTCTTTAGGAGTTTTGTAAGTAAGTTATCTTGTAAAACTTTCTAATGTGTTAAAAAAGGTTTTTCCCTAAAAAGGGATTTTTCCTCATATCTGTTTGTGATTGCATGAGTAATTTCTTTTCTGTAATTGGGATGATCATCATATGCAACATAATTTAATCAAAATTTGGTGAAAATTGCATTTGTATGTTTGGAGACATTTAATTAAATAAGTTAATTCATTAGATCGTGCACATTCTCAAATTGACACCAGAGCATTCCACTCTAACAAGTGGCATCAAAGGCAGTTACACAAAAATATTGTGTAATCTTTTTTAGGAATTTTTTTCTTTGATATCAATTTTTTTCTAAAATTGTTGATCTGGAAATATGCAGGATTCTAATGGATAATTTTTATAATTGAATTCCCATCTTTGATGGTACTAACTATGCTTACTGGAAAGCTAGGATGAGGTCCGCTTTAAAAGCTATTGATGAACGTGTGTGATTAGTTTGTGAAAGAGAGTGGACTCCTCCCACAATCATTGTTGATTATGTTGTTGGCCCTAAACTAGTCTCTCAATGGACAAAAGATACTTTTAGGTGGAGTATTTTTAACTTTTACGGCTTCAGTGTTATTTTTAGAGCCATCACCCCTGACGGGTTCCACCACATTATGATGTACACCACGTCTAAGGATGCTTTGGATACCCTTCAGCTCACTCATGAGAAAACCAAAGCTGTAAAGTCATCCAAGCTGCAAAATTTGACCACCCAATTTGAGACTATTACTATGCTAGAGTTTGAGTTTTTGATGAGTTTTATGCACGTTTTTTGAACATAGTTAATTATAGTTTTAATTTGGGTAAGAAGATTCCTGAGATGAGAGTTTTTAAGAAAATTTTGAGGTCGCTCCCTGTCCATTTTATTCCTAAGGTCACCGTACTTAATTCGGTAGGGAACCAAGATACTCTTATGTTGGAAGAACTTGTAGAAGATCTTCAAACACATGAGATTGATAGTTTCCCTAAAACTATTAAAATTAAGGAAGTAGGGATTGCTTTAAAGACTCGAACTAAGAAGAAGAAAAAAGAAAAAGTTTGTGAGTCCGAATATGAAACTGATTTTGATTTTGATGACTTGGGCCTTTTTGCAAATAAAATTAAAATGTTTCTCAAATTTTCAAAAGAAAATCCTTTCAAAGAAAAGATTTTTGAGAAAAATAAGAATGAGGTCACGACTGGAGGAGAGAAAGAGAAAGAGATAAGGTGTTATAAATGCGAGGGTAAAGGGTACAAGGCACATGGGTTCCCCACTAGGCTTAAGAGAAAGGGCAAGAAAGTTGTGAATAAAGCCACTCTTAGAGATAGTGACATCGAGTTGGTTGATTCAGGGGGAGAATCACCACATGAACCATGTGTTGCATTCATATCTAGTCACGTTAGGACTACTAGTTTGTCCCACACCGATGGGGACATATCTAAACGTGAAAGCCTCGTTGATGTTGTGAGCCATTGTAGTGAAAGTGAGGAAGGAAATTTGAGTGAGGGAGAATGTGGAATCCAAAAGGCGTTTAGTGATCTTTACACCGAGACCTTGAAAATGAAAAAGCTTAATAAAGATTTGCCTACTAGGATGTTAGATTTGCAGAGAAAGGTGAAGGTTCTGAGAGAGTATGAGGCTTCAGTGAGTCAACTCGAGAAGGTGAAGATTTTTTATGTAAGTAGTTGATCATTTTAGAAAATATAAAGATCGATTTTACTAACATCGTGGCCAGTATTATGAAAGATATTCAATATTTATTTGAGACTCGTGAGAAACTTAAAGTATGTGTATCCTAACTCAAGATTTATCTCTAACATGCTCGGGAGGTCACGGTTACTTTCGAGGATGAGGACACATCTAAGAAGGTAGGTAAGATGATCCTCGGTCCCGCTTTAGGTAATGTTGAGAGGAAATGAATAGGTTATGACGGTGTATCCACTTCCCATGATGCAACGATCCATTTCTTGAGCATGTGTTGAATCCTTATGGCCCTCGACCTAACCCACCTAGGAGAGGAAGGAGTAACCAAGCCCATTTATGCCTATACCCATTGCAAACAAATAGGTCATATAGAGATTATTATTTTATGCTAGGGAGAGTGGCTTATAAGTATGTTCCCCAGTATGCTAGCACATGATTTCCTACACATGCTACTCCACATGCTCCCACACATCACTTGAGAGATTTAAGAGTTTTCGAGAGCAAGTAGTGTATTTAGTCAAGACTTTACAAAATTTGATGGAGGAATTTCTTAGGATGTCATCTCCTTTGGAGAGCTCATTAAGGCTTAATGATTGAGGTTGCGACTTGTTTCTAATATAAGGTATTTTTCATGCTCATATCTTATATCCCTACTACTAGATTGCACTATCATTGTATAACTATATTTTTCAGTGGATATTTTTAGAAAAATCCAAAAAGAGTTGTCTTTCAGAATTTTTTTGAAAAATACAAAAAGATTTTCGACTTTTAAGAAAAAGTGAAAAATGTAAAAGATTTTATTTGATAAATTTTTTGAAAAAGACAAAAAGAGTTTTGTAGTATTTTTACACCTTTTATGCGTGAACATTAAAGATGTCTGTGTCACCCATTCCTTCCATATCCATATGACTGTTTTATTGTGTTTTGAGACATGACATCATTTCATATATATGCTTAATAATGCGTGGAGTCGTTAAGTTTTGTTATGATGATAACTTGCTATATGTTTGACTCCTTATCTCCTTTATTGCACATATTACCCTTACCTGTCACAGATCGATCATAGTGTTTTCATCTCAATTTTGCTTTAAGACGATCCAAATGTTAAAATCGAGATAAAAAGTTATGCTTGTAAGAACCATTGCCCGACTTTAAATCATTTTTTTTTTAAATGTTATATATTAAGCAATAGAAAGAGGCTACGAATGACAAGAGTCTTTGCATTAAAAGTCGCCATTTGCAATGAAAAGAGCCTAAAAATATTTGTAGCACATAAAAACAGAAGTTCCAGGCCAATTTGTTTGAACATTGTTGTTTCGCTACAAATGAGCTTTAATTTCATCAATAATAATTAAGAATATTCTAAATTATATGAGATTTTGGGGGAATTAAGTAAAAAATCAATGGGGTTGCACAAACTATATAAATCTTGGAAAATATAACATAATTTTGGACGTCATTGGTGTGAAAATCACTTACGGTCTTTATTTGTTGATTTGGTTAGGTCAATTTCAAATGAGTTCATAATCTTTTACACCTAAGGTAGGCTTTGAGATCTTTCGTTAATGGTATCTCAATACTTCGTGCACACATGTTATGTTTGCTATGCTGATTAACCTATGAAATATATTCACACCCCTACATTTTGCTTCAATGATTCGGTATTTTTGTACTAATTTATGGTGTGTTGTTTTTGTAACATTTTATACTTGAAAATTTTCAAAAATTGTTGGCGAATGTAAGCCTTTGAGATTATCATTGCATGTGCATTATTTATATCTTTTGTGATGATATTTCCTTCATATTCGTGATGCTTTATTTAATGATTATGTTTTTACTCCTTTTTTTATTACGGACAAAAAGGGGGTGTTTTATTTCTATTTTAAACTCTATGTGCATCATGGTATTTTTTTTGCTTCATGTGTGTAGGTGCATTATGCGAAAATCAATACACACGAGATGAAGTCAAAGAAGCCCAAGAAGAGAATGAAGACAAAGAGTCTTATGTTGTTCCATATCTAGAGTTGGGAAGAATATTAGATTTTTTTGTCATTTATAGGGTCAATTGTTGTAATTTGGGTTTCAATAAAGTTTTATACATGAGTAGCCAAAGGGGTAGATTCGTAAGAGCATTTTTTTCTGGTATTGCTCATAGTTTAGGACTTTTTTCTAGTTTAGGCTATTTTGGCGTATCCCGTTACAAACCGTCACGACAAATCGACTCCAGCATTCAAGTCTCCCCTACACCCCTCATAGCCATAAAAAAATTGGTGTTTAAAATTATTCATCAACTTTATTTAGGATGTCAATTTTTTAAGCCGAGACAAGATTTTTAAAGCTTTGAAAAATTAAATTTTTTATCTCATTAAAACGAGATCATCATCTTGTTCGAACGACTTGCCAATGTCATTTGATGCCTTGTTAGATCCAACAACGAACGAACTTCTAACAAAGTTATACTATTACAATTCGTTAGATACAGGTTCGAACAAAAAGGCTATCTCATTCAAACTAGCACCAATTTCGTTCGAACAAGACGCCACCTCGAGTTTTTTGTATGACCTATAAATACTAATTTTGAATACAAACTTCGTAAGACTTTTGCCAAAATGATTTCTACATATATGCTACAAAAGTCTTCAACCCTTTTTATTTATAAAATACTTTTGATTCTCAAGCACATCCCTAAATATGTTTTTTGTGAATCATTTTTTAACCTTAGTTGAGTTATACTTATTGTGGAGAGAACATCTCTATGGCTGACTTATGAACCCGGACGGATCACGCTGAAGACTGAAGGGTGATCGGTGGATATCGAGGGTGGATTTCCACCTGTGGACTGTTCTAGGTCTGAGCGGTATTTTTTAGGAGTATTGTAAGTAAGTTGTCTTATAAAATTTTCTCAAGATCTGAAAAAAGGTTTTGCCCTTTTCAGGGATTTTTCCTCATATCTGTTTGTGTTGCCAATTTTATAAAATACTACAAGTGAACGGTCTATTATAGAATAGCGATTGTAAGTATGGGTGGAGCTCACATAGATTTGTCAATTTTAACTTTTAAAAGAATTGAAACTGTCCAACTAGACAAATGGAGTAGAGAAGAATCATGCACTAAACTAAATAAAAGCAACTACGAATAATGAGAGTAACACGTAAGAGTCGTAAACAATACGAAACGATTAGTATTTGGGGTCCATTTGTCACGTAACTAATATTGCACACAAATTTAATTTTGTCATTTCCTTTTATAACTCAAATTAAACGGACTCTTGTCGCGTTTAATTCGGAAAGTATGAAAGTTGTGTTTGAAATATTTTTAACGTCTCTAATAGAAGGTAAAATACCTATTCCCTTAGAAAATACAAGTTTTAAAGTTTGTAAATATATTTAAGAGTGGATTATCAAAACAATCAAAGTGCAAGCATAGTCCATAAAAAAAAATATTCTTAAATTTCAAAACTTGATTGACAAAATAATTTTAAAGATTTTAAAACACACTCTCGTGTCGTTCTAAAATGAATATTGAATATTTGATAACAATTAAAACAAGTAGGGAATAAAGAACAATCAAATTGACGTGACAATATTAGCTAACTATGATAAACTTCACCTTGATCCTGATAGAAGAATTAAGCAACCATAATGAAAGAGAAATTGCAAGAATGAATAGAGATTTTCATTAATAAACTAAACTTACAATATGTTCTCTCATAAAGTGATTAAAACTTGGCCCTCAAATTGATTACAATCACTCAAAATTGCTCCTCGAAAATCCTCCTTAAATTGTTAGCCCAAGGATCCTTTTTTTAGGACAAGTTGTGAGATACTTGAGCTGTGGTGGGACACTCTTTGATTGATTGCATGAGTTGGTAATTATCTCATGGAGTCTTGGGAAGAAATGGAGGTAATTGAGAAGTCCTTTTTTTTTTAAAAATAATTATCCCCAATTTTGGCACTATTCATGTCACTATTCACACCACCAGCTTTAATCGCATTTCTGACCCCCAAAATTTTAAAATCTCACTTTTGTTCGAACTTCAAAGTTGTGAGTCTTGTCAAGACCTTCCCGAAAAGCTATGGAAAGACCTCAACAGACACTCGAGCAATTTTATAAAAAATATTTAGTACAACTCTGTCAATCGTATCGTGTTGTGTCGTGTCACGACGTATTCTGACAATTTTGTATATCGACTCTTTTGTTGTCCAAATTCTACGGGTACCTATAAAAATGAAAAATAAAAATTATTAATTTAAATTTAGGGACATATATATTTAGAAAATTATAGAATTACCCCTTTTTGTATTTTAGCCCAAGAAATTCATAAGTTGCTCGTTTTAATCCAAAATTTAACCAAATTTTAGAGATAACTTTATTCTGCCTAGCTAAACATTTAAAAATTATTTTTAGGCCTATAAAGTTTTGAAAATTATGATTTCACCCCTACGGGTTACTAAAATTGTATTTTTAATTCAAATTTTATTCAAACTTGCATTTTTCTTTTATTTTACGTAAATGACTCTAAAAGCTCATTATTTATGATATAACGGGCTAACAAGGTGTAGATTTGGGCATAATTCATAAAAATATAATGCACTCTTTGATTTTTAATTACATGCGTAGTTTCTTTTCTATAGTTAGGATGATCATTATATGCAAACCTAATTTAATCAAAGATTAAAATTTGGTAAAAATTGAATTTTTGTGTTTGGGGGCATTTTATTAAATAAGTTATTCCATCAAATCGTGCACACTCTCAAATTGGTATCAGAGCATTCCACCCTAACAAGGGTGACCGATTTAGAGGGTCGATGTTAGTTCGGAGGCCCTAAGGAGACAAGGATGACTGATTCAGTGGGTCAAGATCAATTCCAAGGACCAAATGGGACAAGGATGAATGATTTAACGGATCGAGGAGGTGTTAACGTTTATTCTAAGGGGACAGGGTGTCCAATTCAGCAGGTCCAAGTCAATTCTGAGGACCTAAAGTTGAGATGGGGACAACTAATTCTGTGGGTCGATGTCAATTTTGAGGACCTAAAGTTATAACGACCAATTCTGTGGGTTATGACCAGATTTGAGGACCTTGAGTTGTGATTGCCAATTCTGCGGGTGGAGGTTAATTTTAAGGACCTAAAGTTTTGACGATCGATTCTGAGTGCCGAGATAAATTCTGAGAACCTAAAGTTGGGACAAAAAATTATGCGGGGCGAGGTCAATTCTGAGGACCGAAAATTGGGACGACCAATTTTACGGACCGAGGTCAATTTTGAGGACCTAAAATTGGGATGAGCAATTTTATGGGCCGAGGTCAATTTCAAGGACCTAAAGTTGGGGTGACCAATTCTACGAGTCGAGGTCAATTCTGGGAACCTAAAGATGTGACAATCGATTCTGCGAGCCAATATTAATTTTGAGGACCTAAAGTTGTGATGACCAATTCTGTGGGTCGAGGTCAGTTCTGAGGACATAAAGTTGTGAAGACCAATTCGGCGGGTCGAGGTCAATTCTGAGGACCTAAAGTTTAATCGAGGAATAATTACACTATATATGATTTTGGGTTCAAGTGCACTTTTGATTTTGTTGGGGATGGTCTTTGTCTTGAAATTCTGCCAGGGAATGTTTAGTTTTGAGGTTCCGACTGGGGACTTGTAGTAGACTTGGATTCAGGAGCATCATTTATTCCTCTATGGAGTATGCTGGGGATAAGAGTGTAGCATTAATCCAGTTGGATATTTTGAGAGTTTGTAAGGGGCTTAATGCTCTAAAAAATGATTTTCTTGAGGGAAAATAATGTTCCATATTTCAAGGGATTTTTTGAATTTTTTCGAGCAATTTTTATATTTTTTTTGGCATATTTTGTATGAAATTTGACGGGGATTGCTGATAGGTCGGCCTGGGAAGGTGCCAATTAGTAGAGGCACGAAATCATGGGCTTCTTCGAGAAGAGGAAAAGGAAACTATCGATCGGTATGGGCAGGGGTTTGTCGATCGATAGGCTGTTTAACCTTTTATATAAAGGGGGCAACCCCACCTTATTTTTCAAACCTTCAAGTGTTTGAATTTTCTGATTTCTCTCTGTAAGAGTCTTAAGTCTTTTTTTTCTTCAAGACTCCAAATGGTTTGCATTTCAGGAGATTTTCACAATAACGAGTGGCTCGCGATTGATGATTAGGCTGGCCTAGTTTAGCGGTCTATGGTGCCCCTTATGATGGGCGATGGGAATGCTTTTGACTCATTCGAGCCGGTTACTGACGAGCTAATTTTTACTGCATGATCCTACACACCATTGATTGGCAAGGGTAAAAAATCCTAGTGGTTATGTAAGTATGATGGATTTTAATTTTTAAATTAATTTTTCAATTTTCTCTTTTTATGAAAATGAAGGGTTTTCTTTTGGGTTCTTATAGATTGACACAGCTCCCTTGAGTATTCAACCCCGAGGGACGATTGAATCAAAGGAAGTTTGGGAAAAGCTCTCTGGGGCTGTGCGATGGGTGATATCGTATATTAGGTTCGGCTCGTTGGTAGAGGCATTAGATAACATACTGCGTTCCACTACGATTATATGTGCTCTTGGTGAGAGATAGTGGGACACTACCCACACATTCCATCTTGGATTCTGGGAGATGACCGTTACTCCCATTAATGTTCAGCATCTGTTAGGACTAGATTACAAGGGGTTCCCATTGATGCTCAGAATCTTTTATTTTTGTCGTATCAGAGAATGATAGCCTTACTTTGGCATCCCTTTATTCTTCCATGGATGCATTCAATCGGTGCTGCCAGCAGACCTTTATAGGTGCCACATATCTTCTGGAGGTAATTTTTGATTTATAAGGTAATTGATCATAACATGGGGTTGTTGGCCATCCTGAAGTATGATGATTTGGGAAACTTTTGTCGGATGTTCCAGTGGCAGAAATCCAACCAATGATCGAACTAGTTATTATCCTCGAAGGACGTGCAGAGGGTCTTGAATGACATTACGAGCGATTAAGTTAACTTTCATTATTTTTTAGTCTTCTTGGCATCTTTATTTCTTCAGTAGATACTTCTTCTTTGTTGGGGATTGTAGGTGACCTTTTACCCCTTAGGGGTGTCTTTGAGGGACACGGGGGTTACTATCATGCATGCGCAGATGCGACGATTGATTACACATGAGTTCGGGTACGACTGGTACCTGGGATAGAGGGTGGTAAGGCAGATAGTTGAGGAGGTTGTGGCGGTCCCACTATCGGTGCCCCTATGTATATGAGGCGGTGAGGAAGATGTTTGATAAGGCTAGGGAGACAACGATGATTGGTGAGCCCTACACGAATACGAAGACAAGTTACTATTTCTTGGATTTCTTGACGAGTTAGTTGATGCCTTCCTGTATCTATAATGTGGAGAATATGCCTCCATCCCCCACTGCTTCAAGGAGGGGTACCAATTTATCGATGTGATTGGGCCACAACATGAGTGATGGGACGTCTACGACGGCGGCAGTGGAGGCTCCATTTTTAACTGAGCATGCCACACCATCGTCATGTGTCGATGGCTGGGTTAACGGGTCTTATAGATGAGGCCCTCCGATCGGACGTGTATTTCTTCTATTTTTCCTTTTCATTTCTTGTTTCATTCTTCCTTACCTTTTACTAACTGGCTCGTTTCCTATTTTCTTTGCACTATATGCGGGTGCCAACCCACTGGCTGTAGGACACCAAGGAATAGATGGCCTCCATGTTTGATTATATAAATAAGTCGAGTTCCTCTTTTTTGGTGCCATGTTCCACCTCAGACGAAGGTTTCGATTCTAGGTGTGGAGGGTCCACCACTCGTCACCTAGGAAAGCATTTGCGCTGCGGGGACTAAGGATTTTTGGGATATATTGAGGGTTTAGGCCAAGTCCCGTTGTATTTTCTCTCTTTTTTTCCTTTTCTCTTTGCACCTACAAAAAGTAATCATGTGTAGCAAGAATATATATTAAAAATATGCATTTTCTTTTCGGTATTTTTCTTGATTTAGTGACTTATCCTATATGGACTTCTGATCTTTTGCTTAGACTGTTTTATTTTACGAAGACAGAGATGAGAATGAAATTATTTTGAGAAAAATGTTTATTAATAAAGGGGTAACAAAGAGGAATAAATCCGGGGCAACTTTTTCAAAGTTAGGATTTTTTTTCGTAAATTGATTTTGGGCAAAAGAGGAAAAAAAGATTTTTCTAAAATAAGGGGTCGTCGATCGGCATAGACCTTAACTTATCTTTCGGAATAGGGGTCAAGTCAAACCACTCCTAGGGTTTGATTTCACTTTTCTGCACTTTTGTGGTACTTTCTTGGGTATAAAAGGAGAGTTTAGGGGGTGTGTTTTTTGCCAACATCTATGTTTCTTCTCTTGCTTCTTATTTCTCTATTCTCTAAATGGTTCTTTTAATGTACAAAGAATTATCTTCTTATCTTGAAGTCTTAGAGGCCATGTGTCTTTATAATGTTGACTATGATACTTTTAGCTTGCGTCGGGTTTCTCTGTGGTGGAATCGGGTCATTTACTGGAACTTTCTAGCAGTGGCGATACAATTTTTATACCACAAGGATCATGTCTTTCGGTTTGGACTGGATGAGGCCTCTCCTACCTACGAGGAATTCTCAGAAATGTTAAGGGTTAGCCCCAGTGTTGCTATGACTATGCTTTATTTTTCTCATTCTCCCTAGGTAATTCTAGGTGAGATGCTTCATATTTCCCCTTCGGCGGCTCTACCGTTAGTTAATGGAGAGACTAAATCTATTTCGATGGTTATGTATTTGGTGCATCAGAGGGACTTTGATGATGCTAGCTTCACCGGATCTGTTGCTTTGGGTCTCCTAACTGCGAGGCTGTTACTAGTGAAAGGGGACTTGGCGGCTGATCTACGAGTGGCGGCGATAGCGACGTCGATGTCTTAATTCCATCATCCTGCGACGGTGTTTGTGATGGAGACTCTGAATGGTCTCGATGCTTGGAAAGAGGGACGTGTTGATTTTAAGAGGAGGATCCTAGTGATGTTGTTCATGTGCTTGCAGATGGGTTTCGTCTGGTGGCTTTTCCAGAGTATCCCTTGGCCGATGTGCCTAATGTCTTAATTCGAACTTTATTCATCTTCGATCTATCGATAAATAACTAGGTCAAATGGGTTATGGATCATGGAGCCCGGTGACTTTGTTGGTCAGTGCCAGGGTGGGGAAACTTGTAGCCTGTTTTTACAGTTATGAGAGTATTGGTATGTGTGATTGGTCGGTCTTCGTTAGACCCCCTTTTATTTCCCTTGGCGACTTCTGCGCTAAGCCGGGTGGGAATAAATAGTGCCTCCTCACATAAAGAACTTATTTCCTGTGGGTGACCTAACTGAATCATTGTGGTTGATACTGGGATCCTTATGTCAATTGATACGACGTAAATATTGCGTATTTCACCCATTAACCTACGCGTTATTAGTCACCTCGGGTATCTTAATCCCTATATTTATGCTCGTTAACCAGACAACCTCGAATTTCTATGTTAACATGTTTTGTAGGGGTTAATTGAGATTTTATAGGTATTTGGATGCTTAGTATGAAGTTTGGATGCATTTCGGAGAAGTTCCGTACACAACCGCACGTGCAAGGGCAATTTAGTCATTTTATAATTTGGGCAACTGGCCTAATGTCTTCACAGAAGTTGTATACATCTGAACAAGCTTTTTTTGGCCACAAAGAGTGCATGATTTCGAGTCCGAACGAAGAAGTTATGGCCTTTTTAGTGGAAGGGAATTACAACATACCAAAAATAGGGGAAGGATTCAAGACCTGTAGGTCCGAATCGATTGGGGTTGAGACATTGCCAGATCTTCCATTCTAAATTGATTTGGATTTCAGCCGAATCAATTCGCCCCCTTTGCGAATCGATTTGGATTTCACCGGAATCGATTCGGCCCTTATGCAGCCTCGAGATATTTCCATCCGAATCGATTCGGATTTCACCTGAATCAATTCGGGTCTGCAGATTTTGTTTTTCTTCTCTTTATTTACAAGTTTTCCATTGGGATATTTTTTGTATAAATACCAACTTCCTCTTATTTTAAGAGATATACTTAGATAGTTTAGTTTAGGTTTTGGTTTGGGGAGCTTTTCTTCATTTCTCTTTGGGGTTATGCCCTTTTTGAGTTTTGTAAGTTGGTTTTCATTATCGATTCCATTAATATAGTGGCATTTATTTCTTATTTCCATTATTGTAATTTAATTCCTTGTATAGATAGTTCTAGTTATTTATTTATTACTTTAATTGGTTTATTTGTTTGTTAATTAGTTTTATTCATGTCGTGCCCTTAGTTAAATAGGGTCGCGGCCGTGTTCCGCCATTTACAGGTTTGAGCTCCGAAAACTAGGTTTTGTGTAAAATTTTGTTTCATTGAAATCGCGTGTATTAAAGTGGATTGTTATGCGTTTAACTTTCTTTGTCACGCAACGTTAGTGTTTATAGCAACAATCCGAATTTAATCCACGTTTGACCATTTTTGATTAAATGTTTATTCAAACAACTTTGGGTTAAATTCCTTATTGCGTGAAGTTTATGCTTAATTGTAAATGCTTGGTTCAATGCTTTTGAGCCTTAACTCTAATTAGTAGTTGTTTTGATCCGTGTGATGGAATACGATCCCGATCCTCGCTTTACTTTTGTGTAGTGTAATTTATTCTTTTCTTTCGTCGCTATTCCCAACCGTCACCTTTTATTTTATTTATTTTACACTTTTATTCCTGAAGTTATAAAACAATTACCAATCTAAAATTTAATCACTCCCTGTGGATTTCTTACGATACCCAACTTACCGTTGTGCTTGCCTCGCAAGTGTAGTAGCTTAGATTTTTGCATGTTGAGCGGGAGCCGAAATCAATGACAGTGACCCTACATGGACACTCGATTTCCCTCGCATCATCAATGTCATCGAATGTCTACCCGTTCGTCACAATTTATCGAAGGGGCTTGATATATGTCTGGGGATTACCTGAAGTGGTTATGGAAGTGTGTAGTGGGGAAGATTATGGAGGAAGAGACTGGGTAAAGGTGGGTTGTTGACTTCGACACCATTAAGTAGGGGGTTATGGTTTTGGCTAAACTTATCAGGGGGTATCCCTTCATAGATCACATATGGAGTGTTAACTAAAGTGGGAGGCTTAGGGACCTCCAAGGGCAGGAATAATGATGAAGCGCGGTCATCTGGCAGTTGAGAACAACATTTGTGAAACTGGTAGAAGCTGGGGAGAGTTTGTGGTTTGGGTAATTTCAGTTTTTTTTTGTGGGGTTAGAGATGATTTTTGTGAATATGGAATGGATTAAGTAGGTTTGTTTAAGATGGTTTTATCAGTGGAAAGGGGGTGGTTTGTTTCACTCCCTCGACTGATATTTCATATAACAGCTGTATTCCTTATGTTGAAATAAAAATGATTTTGACATATTTTATTGTGCCTCTTGATGAGTTTTACATTTGAATCATTTATAAAAATCACTAAGGCATACACAATCATTTTGTTCATCTAAGTGATAAGATAGATCATCGTTCTTAAGGGTTAGAAAAGAATAACATGTTATGAAAAAGAAAGGATCGTGCCCACGTGTGTCGTATGGGCTGCCCACGTACCTCTGGGATCTTTGAAATTTTTCATGAGTTTCAATTTGAAAAGAAATATTTTTTAGAGGATTAGATACCACGTAGTTCTGGGTAGGGAAAATAAAGATTTTTGTTAAGAATATAAGGGGGATGAGAAGAGTCATAGCGTGCCGAGATTTCAGACTAAGGGTAGAATTTCTTGAAATAGTGACAGGACGCGTCATCTCTTCTCTATTGAGTTCTATGAGCATAACGACACTGCCTAATAGAATTTTCTTCATAATGTATGGGCTGCTCTAATTCTGTTTGAATTTCCAACTTGGGTCCTAAATGTGTTCTACTATCTCCTCGAGGATAAAGTCTCCTTCTTGGACACCAAGGTCCTTGATCGATTGAATGGTCATGCTATTTGGCAATGATACCCTTGCATATGATAGAAAGCCTTAAGTCACTTTTCATCCAAGAGTGATAGTTCATCAAAGAGGCAATGATGCCAGTCTTCTTCGCTGACTCTTCTTTCAAGCATGATGCGTAGGGAAGATATTTTTAGCACAATGGATAGGACCACTTCCATGCTATATACCAAAGAATGAGGGGTAACCCCAGTAGGTGATTGAAGTGTGGTAGCCCTAGAGGGCATATGGGATCCCGTCATCCAATCTCTGTAACTCTCGATCATCTTACTGATGATGGTTTTGAGGCTTTTGTTAGAGATTTTGATTCACCATTGGTTTGGGGTCGGTAGGGAGAAGATTTGTGCATCTGAATCCTTTATTTGTCGACTAGTTATGTGACATCGGCTTCAAAGTGGAGTCTATTATTTGATACTAACTCATGGGGAACCCTATATCGGAAAATGATGTTCTTTTTGACGAACTTGGACATTTTCTTGGCATTCAGTCCCGCATATGACTTGACTTTGACCCATTTGGTAAAGTAATCAATGGAGACTAGCATGACCTCATGACCGTTTGAAGCTTTAGAAGTGACTTTCCCTATGATGTTAATGCCCAAGATGGAGAAGGGTCAGGAAAAGATCATGTTGTATGATTCTCGAGGAGGCAAGTGTTAGATATTGGCAAACTGCTGGCATTTGAGGCATCTTTAAACATAGGAAGTGCAATCTTGAATCATGGTAGTCCAATAGTATCCTTTACGAATGATCTGCTTAGCAAGCATATGACTATTCATATTGGGCCCACATTCCTCACTTTTGATATTCTGCATTATTCCTTAAATATCAGCACTTGCTATGTAATACAAATGGGTTCCATCGAAGTCTCTCTTGAAAAATAATTTAGTCGTAGATGATGTATTAGGCAACCAGTTTACGAAACGTCACATGGTCTTTCTTGTCTGCTTCTCGAGGATACCTACCATATTTGAGGAGGCGTAAAGTGTCATAGTACCGTAACCCAGACATATCAAAATCTTCCTCGATGATGAGCGTGATGTGGTAGAAATGAATGGGTATAGCTTTTTTTTTTAACTAGGAAAGAGGCCATTTTAATTCCCTCAGTCATGTAGACCATGGAGGCCAGGGTTTTAAGGGCTCAGCTAGACTGCTATTTATATGAGGCAGTTAGTAGAAGGTGACATTTTTTAATTGAGTGGCCAACTTTTCTAGGTGGGCATAGAAGGGTAGGAGCTTCTCGTCTTTGACTTTTTATTTTCTAAACATTTGGTTGGCGATGAGGGCAATGTCCACATAGATGTCTAATGCTGGATTCCTTTCTCAAGGGTGATCTTGAGGCTTACAATGAATGCGTCATATTTAGTCATGTTGTTAGTGTAAAGAAACTTGATGATAATTGGGGTATAAAATTCATTGGGGTTAATTGGGAGTATCCCAACTCCATATACTTTCTTATTGGCAGTTCCATCAAGAATATTTTCCATGTAAGGTCCTCCTGAGAGGTGCGAAGAATGTCTTCAGCTGTGAATTTGGAGAACCATACATCGATTCCTTTCATAGGGTAATCGGAAAGGTAATTGAAAATATCCCTCCCTTTCATGGCTTTCTGCGTAACATACACAATATCAAACTCGGCTAACAACATCAACCAATGGGCCATTCGACTTGACAAAATGGATTTCTCTAGCAGGTACTTGATGGGATCCATTCGAGATACTAGTCTAATGGGAAAATCAGGCATATAGTGCGGTGATTTCTGCGTGGCCCAGACCAAGGCGGCACATGCTTTCTTCACAGTAGTGTAATTAACTTTGTACCCGGCTAGAGTTCAACTAGCGTAATGGATGGATCATTCCTTGTGGGCTTCTTTAATGTATTGGTATAGCAAATCCTTGGCTACGGTATGTGTAATGGTCAAGTATAATAGGAGCGGGAGACCCAACTACACAGACATGAGCACCGGAGGTTGGGTGAGGAATCGCTTGATTTGGTCAAAGGCTTCTTGGCAGGCCTCATTTTAGACTTTAGATGATTCCTTTCATAGAAATTTGCAAATGTGTTTGCAATTGGAGGTCACTTGGATGATAAACCGATTGATATATTGTAATTTACCCAAGAATTCTCAAACTCCTTTCTCCGTTCGTAGTGGTGGAATATCAAGTATGGCTTTGAGCTTGGCATGGTCCAGGTCAATTCCCTCCTCATTGACCATGAATCTCAAAAGTTTTCCCTTTGTGATGCCGAAAACACACTTTTGTGGATTTATTCGCATTAGGTATTCTTTCAGTTTCTCGAAGAATTTTTGGAGGGCAGGAATATGACCTTCCCAAGTCTTGGACTTAATGATCATGTCGTCCACATAAACCTTGAATTTTTTGTGAATAAGGTTATGCATGATGGTTGTGGGAGCTCTTTGGTAGGTAGCCCCAACATTTTTGAGTTCGAATGCCATGATGGTGTAGAAGAATGTTCCCCTGGGGTGATGAAGGCGGTTTTTCCTGATGGTTAGGGTGCATCTTGATCTAGTTATATTCGATGGATTTATCGATAAATGATTTGAGGGCGTGGTTAGACGTGTTGTCCACGATTATGTCAATATTAGGTAATGGATGATCATCTTTTAGGGATGCTTTATTCAAATCCTGATAATCAACATATATGCGGACTTTTCTTCCCGACTTCGGTACGAGAATAATATTAGTGAGCCATATTTGGTATTCGACTAGGCGAATGAAACCCACATTTAACTGTTTGACCACTTACTCTTGTACCTTGAGCAATAATTACGTACGGTGTTTGCTTAACTTTTATTTGACCAACTTTCATTCTGGGAATGTCGAGATCTCATGCCATGTTATTTTGGGGTCAATGGCGGGTATGTCATCATAGGACCATGCGAAGACATCCATGAATTCCTTAATTACTTCTTCAAATTATGCGCGTTCATGCTCATGAAGGGTGGACCCCATCCTATCTTGAGCTGGTGGCTACTAGAACCGCGATTAATAACATCAGTCTCATCATCATTAATTTGAATGTGGTTATGTTTTTTATTTTCCTTATTAAGATCAGTTAAGAATTATTTATTTGAAAAATCATCATCATTAAAAGTTTGATTAGAATTAGCACAATTAATATAAGGCATAACAAGATACTCAAAATCCTCATTTATTTTCATTTTCAGGAAAAATAACATTGAGAACCTCGTCAAAAGAGGTATCAGTTACATTCATATTAGGAAAAGGAAAAAGAGGAGTAGATGAAGAGACTTGAATAGGGTAAACAACAGGTTTGGGTTAAATTTGAGCGGGTTGGATTGGTATTTCATTCCAGTTGAGTATAGGCATATCAGAGGTCCTAATCTGAGCGGATGGGTTCGATGGCGTGGCATTTGAGTGGATCATAAAAAAACTCAATCCTAATTTTCGCAAGTCAAAGGATTCTTCAAAGTCACTTTCCTCAGATTCCTTGATAATTGTCATTGTTTTCTCGGTGAAAGGTTGAACTTTATTTTTGCTATTTTTGGCCCAAAAGTTATTGTCTTGAGATAATATTTCCAGCTCTGGTTTCATCTTCTTATTAATATGGTCATACCACGATTTAGGGAATCCAAAGAAGGAGAAGTCTTCACCGTGCTTGACAAATCTTATGTTAAAAAAGTCTTCTGAACCAGTCTTTTTATTCTTTAAGCTCCTTATTCGTCTCGATAGAAGGGGTGCTTTGAGTTTATCCATTGAAGGTTGGTTACCCATACCATATTAGGAAAATTCCTCTTTTAGGCCTATGGGCCCAAGGATTCATTATTGGCATCACCCTAGCCCCATTCCAAGCATGAAGTGCAAGTTTTTTGACATTTGAATTACATTGACACTGCCATGAAGGTTGTGCTGTGGACAAACTCAGTCTCTAAAGCTATCCCCTGCTGGGACAGGGAATGGATAAATTATGAAATCTAAGAGGATCATGTCATTGGTCCCATACTGAATCTCTAATACTAGGTTGTTGGGACTGTCTACATTGTCGCCATCCCTCAAAGTGGTCATGACTTTGCCTTTGGAAATGAACTTCAGTTTTTGATGGAGAAAAGAGGATACTCCTCAGATGCTATAGAGCTATAGACGGTCAAAGAGTAGGTTGAATCATGCGGGTATATTGATGACATGGAATTATATTGAGGTTGATGGGGCTAGCCCCTAGGGTGAGTTTTATGGAACCATTACTTCTCGACTAGTTGTTATCATAAGCGCGTATCACGGTAGAGGTGGGAGTGATATCACTTACTTTCAGTCCCAAACATTTGAAGGTTCTGAGCGGATAGACGTTGAGAGCAGATCCATTGTCTATAATTGATAGTGAGACTTTATTTCCAAGAATTTGATGGAGATGTTGAGTGCATAGTTGTGATCAAGTCCGAACTTTGATATTTCTTCTTCATAAAAGGAGAGGAGTCTGGTATATGTCATGAATCTAACCATATTCATAGCTTCTTCAGGAGTAGTAGAGGGAGAAGTTGTGGGTCCAGTGACGAGTTTTATCAAGGCATTCATGTGTAGTGGAGAGGACATAATGTAATACCCCGTAATTTTGCATAGTTAAAATTAAGAAGGAAAATACGTTTTATTTAAATTACGTGAGTAGAGTAATTTAATGTGATACGTTTTAAATTAAATTACGTGAGTAGAGTAATTTAATGTGATGTAATAATAATAATTATTATTAAGTTATTAATTAATCATTATGGCTATTAGACATAAATTGAAAGTTAGACACTGATTAATATGACGATTAAAAATTTACTAAATGTGAATAGTAAATATTAAAAGTTGATATGTACGGCCTAGCGATTTATATGAACGTACCTGAGTTATCTCGACTGAGTGTCGCGCGTAGACAAAATTGAAGGTGAGATGAGAAACATATTTTAAGAGACTCAAAAGATAATTTAGAGTCCACAGATGATTCCGAAAAGGTCAAATTAGTCAAAATAGTGTAGCCGGGGGTACTAGTTGAGTGCCGGGTGATTTTTGGGCTAAACCGGGACCATACAAGGGCATTTTGGTCTCTTTATATTTAAGGGCGAGGAGACCTACGAATTTTAGAACCCTAAGTCAGATTCTAAGAGTTGGAGGCTAGGGTTAGGGAGGAGAAAAATACACCATAGCCATTAGAGAGTAGAGAGAAACAATTTCCTAAGGCAAAAGAAGGAAGTAGGGAGAATTCAAAGGAGATTTCACTACCAACTTGTTGGGAAGAAGGATTGAAGGATAAGAATCATCAACCATCAACAACAACCACGAAATCAGACCCTACAAAACATAAGGCAAGTGGTTATTTGAAAAATAAATTGAGTTATAATACCCATATGTAAGTTTTAGGAAGAACATGATTTTTATGATATTTTTGGGAGCAAACACTTGAATATGGTCCATGATTTATAGGGATTTCATGTAGAACATTTTTTATCTCCAAATAATCTGATATCATAGAAGACTGGATGATTAAATCGAACTAAAAATCTGGACTTATGATGAAAAGATGGAAGAATTGTATTTTTAGGGTTCTTGAATAATAAGAAGATTTTTAGTTAATCTGGACGAAATTTGTAATGATTTTGCTGTTTTAGATCGTTAGTAATCATCCTAGAATATGTAGGAATGATTAGAAATTTTTAGTTGCAAGTATGGTGAATTATCATGGGAGATGGATAAACAAAAATGGTGTAACCCGCATGAAGAAGACGATCTGGGTCTGTCACTGCTCGATCGATCGATCGACCCTTGAATGTCGATCGATCGAGCAGTCGATCGATCGACAATATCCCATCGATCGATCGACCCTGGCTGTATTTTAGAGAATTTTGTGGATAAATTTCTTTTCAAATACCGTCACTTAATGGGAACCATAGTGATGACATTTTACCTATGAAGGGACTTAATAGATACCAGTAGGTGTGCCGTGAGATTTCTTCATAAATGATTGAGTGTGAAATTTGGAGAAATGGACCCACGGGAAGGTAGCCGATTGAGTCGTGTGTCGGGAATGGGAGAATTTAGTTACGAAAAGGGTGAGAGTCAATTCCGGAAAAATACCAGTAGGTTAGAGATAGCTTAACTACTGAATCAAGGGAGGGGTAACTAGGACCCTTAGAGTTGCGTGAATACTCGAATAAATGCGATAGTGAAATAAATCGTGAATTAATGAGTACGGTGAATATAAGTAAAATATATTACGTACGGGCATGATTTGATAGGTCGGGTGTGTACCTACTAAATTATATGAATTTTTGGGTTAAGAGAATTATACCTAAATTAATTATGTTAGGGTCGATGAGATATTCCGAACTAACATAAAGTTACTATATGTTTGGGGTCGATGTAAAATGCCGAACCAAACCTTAAAATTGGTGTCGCGATGAAAGAGTCCCGAACAAGAATAAGTGTATATATATATATATAAATAGTTGGGGTCGATGGATCATTCCGAACCAACTCTCACTTGGGGTCGATGAATCATTCCGAACCAAGAGTCCTTTATGTGTGTCAAACGGATATGTTAGCGATAACTAATATTCAATACATGTTGCGTGATAAAATGTATTCCATATGTATAATCTACTGACATAGGATAGTAGATAATGAGATGGATTGAAAATATCTTAGTAATAATTAAGTAGCGTGATGTAATTATTATAAGAATAAGGATAACAAGAAGTAAGTAAGTTATCTACGTTTATAGCATATGAAATATGGATTATTAAAATACTGCGAGTGTGTTATGGGGACTTAGCGAGGGGGTACATGCAGTGGGGTATTCTGATCTTATTAACTGGGGTAGTATAACTAGGTGAACTAAGTACCCTCGTTAGACATGCACTATAGAAGAGAGGTGAGGAAGCTCAAAGGAGTGTACGAAATCTTAATATGTGTAAACAATAACTCAATTGTGATAAGTGCTTGCAAAATATTTTTAAATGTTTTTGAGTACTAACTCTTGCTATGTAAAATTTTTTAAAAACCTTTTAGGTGCCCAGCCACAGGGACACCCACCATGATTTCATTCCATGGATTTGGGAGCTGCAACACGTGTGGATGTTGCAGGGATTATTTAGACGTTTCTCTTTTTCAGCTCTAGTGCAGGATCTCAGTTTTAGTGTTCGCATTTTGGAGATGTTGTCCAATCTTTACTTTTACAGTTATTCTGATTTTGGATTTTGAGTTATTTTTTCTTGGCCGTGCTTTTTGACAAGACTTTATTTTTATTCTGTTATTTATGCCAATTGTTCTAGTATTGCTGGAATTGTATCATTTCGTATGGGTTGTTTATTCTGCTCAAGGAAGATAAAATTTGGCACTAGCTTAATTTCACTTAGGTGGTTAGTAATTTAAAAAGTTTTCGACAGTGATGCTAAGAATGAACCATTCAAGAAACCTGTTTAAATTAAATTAAGGCTTGATCACCCAAAGGTTTAATTAGGCGGGGTATCACAGATGGTATCAGAGCATCAGGTTCTAGTATCCATAGGATCTGTACGGCTTACTATGTTTCAGCGTAACATTTGGTTGTATTAGAGCCCTACTATTAGGACTGTTGATTCACTATCCGCTTTTGGATTTTCATACTTCTGCTCTTAAAGTTTTGTATAAACTATGTACTTATACAATTTGATCTTATTTCAGATGCCACCGAGGAGGCAGCGAGCAGAGAGGGCTGAAGCCAGAGATGAGGTGAGGGAGGCTCATCAGGAGCCACAGGTGCCGCTGCCACCACCCCCACCCGATTTAATTTCCACTACTCAGGTTGCAGTGATAGTGGCTCAGGCAGTCGAGACAACGACGAGGGACATGACAACCCATTTTCCTCAGCCCCAAGTACCATCTCCCGTGGCACCGGTAGTTCAGGCCCCAGCAGGGCTATTTACGCGGCAGCGAGTCAAAAAGACATTTTAGAAAGGGCATCCACCCGAGTTCCAGGGTAGTACCGATGTAGTGGAGTCGTGCAACTGGAAGAAAAATATCCAGTGCCACTTGCGCATGCTAGAGTTCACCGAGGTACAGAAATAAATGCTAGCTACTTTTCGTCTAGCAGGAGAGGCCTTACAGTGGTGGGAGTCGGTTACCACCACCGAAGAAAGGGATGAAATGACAATTTCTGAGTTTTGGGTGCGGTTTGACCGCAAGTATTTTCCTCCATCGGTAGAGTCAGAGATGTTAAAGAAATTCAGCGAGGTGGTTTAGGGTGATCGCTCGGTTGCTGATTATGAGGAGGAGTTCACCCGTTTGTCTAACTTTGTGCCAAATGAGGTGAGCGATGAGGAGCGAAAGAAGTCAAAATTTATGGATGGCTTGACTTGGAGAATCAGACAGCATTTGATCGGCAATCCGTCATTGGTAACTTACACAGATGTCGTCAATGCCGCTCTACTACACTGTCAGGGTCACCGCTTTCATGCGAAGGGAAACAAGATAGGTGAGCCTAGCCAACCGGGCAAAGTGGATGGAAGTAGTGGCAGCAGCACACCACAACATAAAATAGTGGGCTAGCTAGGGCAGGATTCCCGACAAGGGAACTCTGCCAAAAAGTTTAAGCATGGGAGGCATCGCTTTGATAGACAGGGCCAGCAGGGTCCCCAACAGCCAATTCCTAAGGGCCGACAGGGCCAAGGGAACCAAGGTGGAGGACAGCAAGACCAAGGTCGACAGGGCCAACGTCAAGGCCAAGGTCAGAGGCAGTTTCAGGGTCAGTGTTTCACTTGTGGTCAGCAGGGTCACAGGAGTAGGAATTATCCACAGTAAGACAGGGCACATCAACAGGGTGCCCAACAGGGGAAACACGCTCTGTTAGCCCCAATAGCAGCACAGGCCCCGCAGCCAGGCCAGATGCACTACGGGCGTATATTCAACGTCCGTGACATTCCATTTCAGCCAGCACCTCCAGCACCGCCGACAGTCGCGGGTATGTTTCCTATTTATGGACTTGAGGGTAGTATTTTATTTAATACGGGGGAGACGCATTCGTTTATTGCCATAAGATTTGCACGAGCAGTCGACCTCTTAGCGACAACTGACACTCATCTTATGTGCGTGGAGTCACCGATGTGTAGTGGGTCCCTTATACATTCGATTTGTAAGGGTGTGGACATTATGGTCGGGAGATTGAGTCTAGCAGCGGACCTCCTAGTGCTGGATATGGAGGGTTATGACATCATCCTAGGCATGGATTAGTTGGCGCATTATAGGGCGATGGTGGACTGCTACGAGAGGACTATCATGTTTTCTATCCCGGGACAGGAGATGTTCCTTGTGGCGATGCCTCTCCCCAAGGGAGGATCGTGCACTCATTTATATTATATTGAGGAGGAGACTTCACATGGGGTTATCGTTTCTCTGGACTCAATCCTAGTTGTGAGGGATTTCGAGGATGTCTTTCAGGAGATACCAAGGTTACCACCCAGCAAGGAGATAGAGTTCGTTATTGACCTTGCGCCGGGGACGAGACCGATTGCCAGAGCACCGTATCGCATGGCTCCTTCGGAGATGCGAGAGCTGAGAGAACAAATTCAGTAGCCCTTAGGACATGGTTTCATTCGACTGAGTACATCGCCATGGGGTGCGTCGATGTTATTTGTAAAGAAAAGGGATGTTTCACTTCGTCTGTGTGTAGATTACAGGGAGCTGAACAAAGTGACGATACGTAATAAGTATCCATTACCGAGGATTGACGACTTGTTTGATCAGTTGAGAGGGGTTGCGTACTTCTCAAAGATCGATTTGAGGTCGGGTTACCACCAATTGCACATTCGTGAAGAGGATGTACCTAAGACCGCTTTCCTGTCGCGGTACTGGTCATACGAGTTCAGGGTAATGCCATTTGGGCCACTAATGCACCTGCAGTATTCATGGATCTCATGAACAGGGTATTCAGGGAATTTTTGGACCAGTTTGTGATTGTATTCATAGACGACATTCTAATCTACTTTGGCAAGGAGGAGGAACACACCGAACATTTACGAATGGTTCTACAGACACTACGGGACCATCAGTTATACACCAAATTTGAGAAGTTTGGATTTTAGTTTTGGAAGGTTCAGTTCCTAGGCCACATTGTATCCGACAAAGGCATTGCTGTTGACCCGAGTAAGGTATTGACAGTGAGGGAGTGGGGACAACCCATGACACCGACCGAAATTCGTAGCTTTTTGGGGGTCGGTTATTATTGTCACTTCATTAAGGGGTTCTAAAAAATTGTCGGTCCTTTGACGAGCCTGACTCGGAAGGGAGTGCCCTTCATATGGAGTGACTGTTGTCAGTTAGCGTTTGATGAGCTAAAGGACAAGTTAACATCAGCACCCGTTCTTGCCTTGCCTAGGAGCTGAATGGAGTACCGAGTCTATACTGACGCATCCTTACAAAGGCTTGGGGGTGAATTACAGCAGGAAGATAAAGCTATAGCTTATGCGTCCTGAAAGCTTAAGCCACATGAGAAGAATTACCCCACCCATGACCTCGAGTTGGCAGCGGTCGTTTTTGCATTGAGGATATGGAGACACTATCTTCTGGGTGAGCAGTTCAATCTATTCACGGATCATAAGTCACTTCAGTATCTTTTCACACAGAAGGATCTAAACATGAGGCAGAGGAGGTGGCTTGAATTCGTGAAAGACTACCAGTTTGATATACAATATCATCCTGATAAGGCTAACGTGGTGGCGGATGAGTTAAGTAGAAGGCCTACCGGAGAGCTAGCATAAATCTGGAAGGCGAAGTAGAGTGAACTTAGACACGAGGATGAGATAGCTAGAGCATAAATGGAAGTTTTAGCTATCACTCCCGAGAGTGTTATGCGGGTAGTGAGGGCATAGGCCGAGGACCCATTTTGTCAGGACAAAGTACGACAATTACTGGCCGAGGGGACGAAGTCCTACTCTATCAGCTCAGAGGGCGGACTACGGTTTAATGGTAGACTGATAGTACACGAGGAGGATGATTTGAGGCATGCCGTGATGACGGAGTCGCATGGGTCAAAATTTTCGGTACATCCAGGTGGGGACAAAATGTACCAGGACATGCGACGTATATATTGGTGGTCAGGTATGAAACGAGACATTTCAGAGTTTGTCTTAAGGTGTGTTACATGTCAGCTTGTAAAAGTTGACCATCAGAGACCTTCAGGGATGCTACAACCACTAGAGATTCCCGTGTGAAAGTGGGAGAGTATCTCGATGGATTTTGTTACTGGGTTACCAACATCGCAGAAGGGTCACGATTCCATATGGGTGATAGTGGATCGGCTGACTAAGGTAGCTCATTTCTTACCGGTTCGCACGGATTATGATACGATGTGGTATGCGCAGCTATTCATTTTAGAGATCGTTAAGCTACACGGAGTTCCTTTTAATATTGTGTCTGACAGAGACAAAATATTTGTGTCACATTTCTGGCAGAGCTTTCAGGAGGCCATGGGCACCGACTTACGGTTGAGTACGGCGTATCACCCGCAGACAGACGGTCAGACCGAAAGGTTAAACCAGATGTTAGAGGATATATGTCCTAGATTTTGGGGGAGGATGGGAGCCATATCTTCCTTTGGTAGAGTTCTCATATAATAACTCTTATCAATTCACTATCGGTATGGCTCCATTCAAGGAACTTTATGGGAGGCCTTGTCGTTCGCCCGCCTGTTGATTAGAGGTGGGGGATAACAAGCTATTGGGACCAGAGATGATACATGAGACTTCATCCAAAATAGAGTTGATTCGAGGACATATTCGAATAGCTCAAGATAGGCAGAAGAGTTATGCTGACGCCGATAGGAGACACGTGGAACTAGATGTGGGCGACCGGGTGTTAATTAGGGTATCTCCTATGAAGGGGATTATGAGGTTCGGCAAGAAGGGGAAGTTAGCATCGAGATATGTAGGACCATTTCCTATCATTGAGAGGGTAGGATCGGTAGCTTACAGATTGGGACTCCCAGAGCATCTTCAGCGAATACACGACGTATTCCATATGGCATCGCTGAAGAAATACAAGAGGAGTGAGAGAGCCTTCTGGCACATTCCACTTGAGGAGATCGACTTGCAGCTAGATGTCTCGTATGAGGAAAGACTCGTGTCTTTTCTGGATTATAGTGAGCGCAAACTACGATCCAAGGTGGTACCCTTAGTGCGAGTACAGTGGGAAATCGGGTTGAGGCTTATAGCCAGGCCTTGTGCTGTGGAAAAGCACTAGAAATGTTTCTCTTACTGCAAGTATGCGGGTGAGGCAAGGTAAAGGAAATCGGGTTGAGGCTTTTAGCCAGGCCTTGAATAGAAGGAAAATTCAGAGGAAATATGTTTTGGGTATGATGTTCGTAGCACTTTTGCAGAGAGTAGGCGCCATGATTAGTTAGACTTTCCATTTCGCTAAGATGGAAGGACATAGTGGTAGAAGTACATTAGTAGGTTAACAAGGTAGGATTTAGAATGTCACGATGGTGTGCCTTAGGCCATTATATCTCGATGATCGATGATGCGAGGAAGTAGTGTAATGGGAGGGTTCCTTGTTTTGATTTTGATTTGCGAGACATCCCACGCATGAAACCGAGCGAATGTCAGAATTTGATCGAGGTATTAGGCACTAGGGATATAGTTAGAATAGTACTCATTTTACGTGTATAGGAAACACATTGATCTTACGAGTACCATGAAGTAAGGCCACTAGGACTAGTGGCACTGATATAGGGAGATTGTTATGATTTAACCACAAGGAGATTGGTGGGTTAACCTTGAGAAGAATTAGATTTCCAAGTATACACTACACCAAAATGGCCAAATTGTCACCTTTTAGCCGGCCACCCTTGTCAAGGTCATTGACCGTGACACAAATCTCGCGTTTTGTGTCACGGTCATTGACCTTGACACGACCGTGATACAGAATTGTCACGGTCTTTGACCGTGACAAATTTACTTGTCACAGCCTTGTCACGGTCGTGTCAAGGTCAATGACCGTGACACAAAACGCGAGATTTGTGTCACGGTCAATGACCTTGACACGACCGTGACAACTTTTGCAGCAAAAAAAGCCCTAGGATTCTTTTTTCCCACCTCTTTTGGTTTTCCCCCTCTCTCTCTCTCTCTCATCCGCGATTTCTGCTCTCTCTCTCTCTAAGGTATATTTTTTTTCCTCTCTTTCTCTTTCATTTCTATATGTGTGTGTATGTGTATGTGTGTATATATATATGTGTGTATATGTATATGTGTATGTGTATGTGTGTATATATATGTGTAAATGTTAGTGATAGTTAGAATGGTGTAAATGTTAGTGATAGTTAAAATTGTGTAAATGTTAGAAAAGTTCTAGAATTCATATGTTAAATTTAATTATATAAATATTTAAATTGATAATAATTTTATTCATGAAATTAATTCAATTAGGTAAAACCCTAGATAATTTTTTTACAGAATTTGATAATATTATATAAAGTTTAGTAAATTCACAAAATGTTGCCAATTGTATGTTTTTAGGAATATCATTAGTTACTTTCGTGCCCAACTATGTAGAATCCATACACATGCATGTTGTTAGAAAGTCTTAAATTTAATTCTCACTTTAATTTGTAGAATCTCTGTACTTGGTTGGATTTATCCCTTTATGATAATGAAATTTATGCTCCAATTATAATTATCTCATGTCATAATTTTATTGATAAACAATAAATGTAGTTGTCACGGTCGTGGTGGGGGGAGGGGGTGGTGGTGGGGTGGTGGGGGTGGGGTGTGTGTGTGTGTTCGTAGGTGTGTGTATGGTGGTGTGTGGTGGGGGAGGGGGGTAGTGGGGGTGGGGTGTGGTGGGGGGAGGGGGTGGGGGTGGGGGAGGGGGTCGTGGTGGGGGTGGGGTGTGTGTGTGTGTGCGTAGGTGTGTGTGTGTGTGCGTGGCGGGGGGAGGGGGCAAGGGGTGTGGGGGGGGTGGGGGTGGGGTGTGGGGGGTGTGGAGGGGCAATTTTAACAATTGTATATCTTTAATTAAGAAATTGTATAGCTTTAATTGTAATTTTAATTGTATAGTTTTAGATGAGAGTAAATTAATAATTAGTGTCAATTTCATATGAAAGTAGGATTGTCCCTCATTGTAAATTAGTAAATTAATAATTGTATACTTTAATTGTTAGTTTAATTGATGAAATGTTGGGTTGGTTAGTTTTAAAAGTGGCATGACGTGTGCGTGTGTGTGGTGGGGGTGGGGTAGGGGTGTGTGTATGTGTACTATTAACATTTTTTTTTTATCTGTACTAATAACATTTTTTTACAGCAAAAATTTCTCCTTCAGATAATAAGGCGAAGATGATGATGCTGTTTATGATGATGTCGTCTGGGCTCGGTGGTAACGGAGGCGACGAGGGCTCCTCCGCCCCTAGGCTCCCCAAATATGGAAAATTTGGGATTACCGTCGAGAACAAGTCGGAGCTATTAGCGAGATCCCTCGAGCTGCTAAAGACGGTCATCGGCCCGGGGTTTATGAGTTGGAAGGAGGTGCCATATGAGCTCAAGTTAGCTGTTTGGGCGGCACTACAGGTAATATATTTATATGAATATTTCAATTTCAATTTCAATTTCAATTTCAATTTCAATTTCAATTTCAATTTCAATTTCAATTTCAATTTCAATTTCAATTTCAATTTCAATTTCATATTTATATTTATATTTATATTTATATTTATATTTATATTTATATTTATATTTATATTTATATTTATATTTATATTTATATTTATATTTATATTTATATTTATATTTATTCGCAACTAACATTGTATTTGTTGGACAGGAACAATTCAACTTGGATCCAAAGCTACGCGATCCCGTCTTGGAGCAGATTAGGGAGCAACTCAAGTCGTGGAAAAAAAATATGCGGGAACGGTACTTTGGGAAAACAAGAGAGTCGATTATCCAATGGCGTGAATCCGTCCCGCCCAAGGAGCCGATCTCATTGGCACAATGGCAGAAGTTCATTGACAATGAGATCGATGATCGACAATTGGCATCTCGCCAATCGGGGAGGGAAAATCGGGCAAAAAAGACGGACGTGCACTACTCCGGCCGGACCTCTTACGCCGAGGTGGAGCATAGGATGCAGGTAAGATTTAATTTTTCTATAACTACATAAATATATTATTCTTCATTATTTTACTTTGCGGGGCCGATACTAATTTTACTTTTCTTTATTTTATTTCAGGGGGTAGGGAGTGGGCCAAGGGGTAAGCCACATAGGCTCGATACTTATGTAGCTCTTCGGACGAAGAAGGGGAAGGACAAGGAGGTGTCCCCGAGCTTCGCGGCCATGATTGTAAGTAATCCGACAGTTTAATTTTTGTTAATTACGTTATAATTTTTTAGTTTACTTATTTTACTAATCATGTGCTTTTTGTCGTTTCAGGCAAAGCTTAAGGAAGTGCATGAGTCGCAGTCTGATGCCGACAAGGCATCTTTGTCCACAGACGCACTCAGCCAAGTGCTTGGCTCTGATCGCAAGGGGAGGACAAGGGGAGTGAGCTCGCGGGTGGCCAAATCTAGGATCATCAGATTGGAGACGAGCGACACCGGGTTGGCTCAAATGGTGGATTCACACGACGCGAAGCTGTCCCGTTTGGAGGCGACGGTCCAAGATATGTACGCATTCATGAAGCGTACATTGGGCGGAGACCGTAAAGGTAAAGGGAAAGGGAAGGAGAAGGCGGTGGAGGAGGAGGTGCGGGAGGACGAGGTGCAGGATGACGAGTATGTGGACCTCGCTGCTTCATCATCGACACGTTCGTACTTCGATGATCCACTTCCCTGTTTGGCGCCCTTCAACATACCATTGTCTTGGTTGGCCGAGCGTGTTCATATTGAACATATTTGATGGCCAGCGGATAGGGCGGGGGTTGAGGGACCCGAATATCGTCGAGGGTGGAATAGTTCATGGACGTGCGCTTCAACAGATGGAGTCCAGGGTGCTCGTGACACATGTCATACCCGGGAAGGAGAACTCCCTATTGTGGTTGCGCGAACAATGCGGCACGACGTATATTAGTGGGTGCGTCAATTCGTATGTCCTGTGGCCTAATCACCTCCTCACATTTACCCAAGACATGTAGTAACATTATTTTTAAGTTTGTCCATTTTAATTATATTTGGATTATATCGTCATGTATATTATTTCTATTTTGAATATTTGAATTATATCATCATGAATATATATTTTCATTATCTTTAGTTTTTTTGGATATATGATGTTTGTAACAGGTACGACGTTGCTATAACAGGTACAAGTATACTGCTGGGTAGTGGCAGTGGCCATACTGCCCAACAGATTTTTTTTAAATTCTGCTCAGAATTGTCACGATCAATGACCGTGACAAGCCCGTGACAAAAGGTTGTCACGGACGTGTCACGGTCAATGGCCGTGATAATTTTTTTAAAAAGGGTCACGGCTTTGTCATGGTTTATAACCGTGACAAACGTGTCACAATCATTGACCGCGACACGACCGTGACAAAAAAGTTGTCTCGCCTCGAAATTTCACGGTCATTGACCTTGACAAGTTGGATTTGTCAAGGTCAATGACCTTGACAAATGGGCAGATTTGGTGTAGTGATAGGAAGAATTAAATATTGAGAAGATTATTGAGAATACCCAGGTGTTAGCACCAGGCCAAGAAAATGAGGCCCATTTTTAGAGAGAGTGCTACGTGTGTGACTTTTGCAATAATGTATTGATAGGCATGCATTATAGGGTGTATACGCACCTTGGTAAGTTGATTTTATATATCGTCTGAAATAGAAGGGGCGTAGTATATAAAGCTGGAGAATATGCTTTGGATAAGTTATGGGTTGGATTGAACGTCGTAGGAGTCACGCGATAATGCAATTGTGTAGGTGCAACAAGAGTTAGTACACCTAAGATAAGCGAGAAGACGAACGGGAATAGTCAAGCGCTAGTGTAGTTTCCTTTTTTAGGGAAGTTCGATGTCCTGTTATAGATGAGTGGACGCTTATATTCGTGGTTCTCCGGTGGGATCTATACGTTAGAACGAAGATTATAGTCTCATTTTCTTTTTATGCGGTTATTGAAGAACTAGGTGCGACGTGTCATTGTTAGAGTTAACCTTATGACCTAGGTAGTTTATTAGAATATAGAGGTTTGGTTAAGCTTGTTGTTAAGCTAGTGCGTTAGAGTATAAGCCTTGAGATAGGTGGGTACCGTGAACGAGTATATGGTAGGGTACCATTTGGGTTAGTGCCTTCGACTTTTTTATGCAGGATGAAGTGTGATTAACAATCCTAGGTTGGTAGTACCGGTCGTATCCAAATTTCGAGGACGGGATTCAGATGTAAGGGGGGGGGGGAGAATGTAATATCCCATACTTTTATGGATATTTAAATTACATAAGTAGGCGTAATTTGGTAATTTGAGGAATTTTAGTAAATAGTAAATTCTGGATTAATAAGCGTTAGATGCTTACCGACGCGTGTTATATTTACTTACGGGACTGAGTAAATGAGTCGAAATATTTTTATGTCATATCGCAACTCGGTAAAGCGACGGGAATTATTTTACATTGTAGAAAACCCGTATTGAGATGTGTTGGGTTTAATTAGTGAATTTTAGTTAAGTGACTCAGATGGAGATTTCGAGTGCACGGTTGGTTTTGGAATGGACGAGATAGTCAGAATAGAGTATTTGGGGGCAGTGTTTAGGTTTCAGAAACTTTTGGACTAATGGGGACTCGCAATTGAGTAAACGAGTCATTTTTGGGTTTATAAGGGATAAGACCATATTTTCTCTCTTATAAGGCACGAGAGAGGGAGAGAAAGAAAAAAAAGAGAAAGAAGAGAAAGATAAAGGAAGAAGGGAAAAGAGGAAGAAGAAGAAGAAAGGGATTTTCGGCCCAAACTCTGCAAAATTCGACTCGAGGTCGTCGGATTTTATCCACGAGGCAAGTGTTTACTTTCTTTATTTAATTGATTGTGTGTATCTCATATTATAGTTGGTAAACTGTATGATTTTGGGTTAGAACCTTTACAATAAATTTGGAAAAATTAATTTTGAAATCATAAATAGATGTGTTGTTAACTCTTGATGATTTCTAGTATTAAATCCATGTTAATGGTTTATATATAGGGATTGAAATTTGAGAAATCATAAACTAGGGTTTTAATGGTTTTAGGGTTTAAACCTAAGAGAGATGGTTTAATACCACAAATTAATTGATGTGTTGGTTTGAAATCAGTGTTAGGATGATTATAATGATGTTGGTTGAGGTTAGAAATCATAAAATGGAGAATGGGTTGATATTTGGGCATTTTGGAGAAGATGAAATCGCCCAAACAGTGCCCTCCGAACAGAGCGAATCGATTCGGGTCTAGACTGAATCAATTAGCATAAGGGACCTGTAAGGCTGTCTCAGGCCGAATCGATTCGCCTTTGAGGACCTGATTGCAGAACACTTTATGAATCGATTCAGATGGAAACCTAATCGATTCGTTAGCCCGAATCGATACGCATTTGGGGTGAATTGATTCGCCTTTATTGAAATTAGCAGTTTTCTTTCTTTGAGTTTAGGGGAAGTTGAATTGCAATTGGAGATTATTATGGGGGACTCTAATTATGATATTAGGACTCCTAGAGGATGGTATTGAGGGTGATTAAACCTTGAGATAAAAGAGGGAACCTCGGGTTCATTTAGGGTACAATCTGGGGGACGGACCTAGTGAATGTTCGAGTCGAGCAACATTCGAGAGAGAGGTCTTCAGTAAGTGTGTAGAGATATTTATGCGGTTACAATGAATATGGGCTGAATGCATTTGAGTAAATGCTAGGATGCGATTAGGATGAAATCTAGGATATGGGCTAACAAGGATTAAGTGACTATCCGGTACGTTTATTGACGACTATTATTATAAGTGATGCGATAGCTATGGGACCAAAATAAGTCAATAGTATATTTATTTGATTATTACGAATCGGTATATTTGGGATTATATATAAATCCTTAAAAGTGATTGAGCTGCGAGTTATATATTAAGTAAGAGAATACTTATACTCTATTTCGAATGGGAACATTTTGGGTTGTTGGCTATAGCAATAAGAGTTTGGCAATTAGAGCCATATATATTGAGAAGTGATATATATTATATACGAGAGTTGTTACTGTATATATATGATATGATATGGAAATAAATATATCTGTATGTGATTGGTATATTTGTATCTTAGAGGCTAGTTCCACAGACTTCCCCGAGCATACGGATGGACAACCAGATTATATATTTTCTCTAGTGCTATCTAGGGAGGTTGCGCGATGTGGGTGAATCCCCTATCTTGAGGAGCAGGGAGTGTATATCCTCAAGTTATATCGTCTCGTATACGATTGCGACATTTGTATTCCACTTTCAGGAGGGAATATGATCGCCTCCACCGTTGTGTATTTTTACCATGACCATAAGTGAGTCTGGCTTGGTACCGTGGCTGATTGAGTAAACTCGGATGGGGATAGGTACTATGAGACTGCATCCTCAAGTTATAGCTCAGTGGGATGATTATTATACTTATGATTGTAATAGGTATAATTATACGTGTTGCCTATAGAATATTGCTTGTATATGAAGATGAGATATCATATAAAGTAAACTTGTGTAAAGTGAAAAGAATGAATAAGAGTTGTTCCCCTTTCGGTAGATTTATATCTGGATTTTTACGAATATGAATCATAGGTTATAGTGAGAACTATATATATATACGAGTTTTTATATATGCGTTATGTACTGAGGGCCTAATGGATCTCGACGATCATTATTGTTAGGTAGTAGTGTATCGGGGGGTTCCTTGTTTGGATTTCGCTTCGCTGAGACACCCCACGCACGAAACGTAGCGCAATGTTGGGAATGGGGAGAAGTTTAGTCCTTAGTACTCGAGTTTATGAGTACTTTAGAAGATGGGTGAAACAGATTAGTTAAGCGGGGTAGTTTAACTAGGTTTTTTAGAATGTGTGCGATAGGTGTGCACTATTAGAAGAGGGGTGAGGAGTATCTCATGAGAGTGCGATACCAATTTAAATATGAGAGATTTCATATTTTAAAATATGACTTTTAATCACTTGCTAAATATATTCAAAACTCGGGCTCTGACCCATTTCTCTATTTTCCCATCTCTTGTTATATGTATATATATATTAGGTGTCTAGACACAGGGACACCTGGATGATGATCCGTTCTGTAAGACGTTCGCTGCAGGAGTTATGGATGTATGCAGGTTTATTTTAGACGCTTCTATTCTTGTAATCTAGATAGGAAACATTATAGAAACATTTGGCCCGATATCCCAATTGTATTCATTTATTCTGTTACCGCCTTTTAGTGCGGCATTCGATTTGGTTGTATTATGTTACCGAGTGTTCGGTTATCTTATTTCATTTCAGTTTCGTGTATATATACTGCGTGGATATTTTATTTGGTTGGTTAGGATAAAAAGATTAGCTAAATAAAATTTTGACGTCAGCCTAATAAGTTATTAGTAATTAATTTGATTTTCAACAGTGATGCTGAGAATGAAGCATATGAGACTCCTGTTTTAATTTGATATAGGATTGATCACCCGGTATTTTAGTAGGCGGGGTGTCGCACTCTTAATAAAAAATAAGACTTATCATTTGTAATATGTTTGTTATCATGGTGACGTGTGCGTCTTACTATCACACCCTTTTTTGTTTATCACAATTTCAACAATGAAGAGAATTCTGATTTTCCATTTCATTGCAATTCTCTACCTCCTCCACTTCACTGTCTTCTTGAAGGAGGTTTCATAAAATGAGTACAATGAAGAACCCTCTACTATCCCATTTCAACCGTCATAAAAATGTAGGAGCTGAATTCTTTGAGAGAATCAGGGAGGTATATAATAGAACTTTTGGAAACCCGAAAGACACGTTTCATATCTCAGAAGAAAAAAAAAGAAAAGGACACGGCTCACTAAAGACAACTTTAAGTATATACTATCCGTCTTCTTTTCTATGATGATGAGACCCCATGAGTTTCATCCTCAATTTACTTGGAGAAATTATACCAGTGTACATTAAAACTATATTAGAATTTAATGACAATAATCAAAATTTTAGTTGGATAGACACACTCTCAACTTTACATTAAATTCTGGGTTATTTGCATTTTAGGATACATTTGTTCTTGGCTATTATTGGTTGGGTGCCAAAGTTTTTACTATTGCTAACTGGGTGACATTTTTAATATATTTTGTTAAACACAACTTTTGACCGTTACTCTCCCTCTCTCCAAATTTTGACCATTTCTAACATTCTTCATATAATTATTTTTTTTATATAAAAATATTTTTTTATATAATTAAATAACATTGTAATTATACAAAATATTTTTTTTATATATATAAAAGATCGTTTTTATGAAAAAAAAAAATTAAACAGTTTTCCCCCTATAAATAGAAGATCACTTTTATAAAAATCAAAACTGATTTTTTATAAATAGAAGATTGTTTTTATAAAAAAATAACTGGTTATTTTATAAACACATCTTTTTTTATAACTCTCTTTTTACAAACAACAAATGTATTTATAAAAAAAATATAAAAATCAAAAACTGACTTTTATTTATAAACAAAGGACCGTTTTGATAAATAAAAAAATGACTTTTTATTTTATATAAGCATGTTTTTATAACAAATTTAAAAGAAACAACTTATTTATTTGTTAAAAGAAAGTATAAAAACCAAAAACTGTCTTTTGTTTTATGAATAACAAACTGTTTTTTATAAAATCTTTTTTTTTTTACAAAACAACTTATTCATTTATATAAAAAGTATAACAATCAAAAACTGTGTTTTTTTTATAAATAAAAGATTGTTTTTATAAATAAAAAATTGACCTTCTATTTTATAAAAACATCTTTTTTTATAACTTTATTTTACAAAACAACTTATTTATTTATAAAAAAGTATAAAAATCAAAAACTGACTTTTTTTTATAAATAGAAGACTGTTTTTTTATAAATAAAAAAATTGACCTTTTATTTTATAAAAACATCTTTTCTATAACTTTTTTTTACAAAGAAGCTTATTTATTTATATAAAATGTATAAAAATCTAGAGTTGACATTTTTTTTAAATAAAATAATGTTTTTTATAAATAGTAAAACTGACTTTTTATTTTATGAAACCATCTTTTTTATAACTTATTTTTTACAACGAAAGTTTTTTTTCCACAACTTGCTCACAAAAAATAATTATTTCATTAGTTCTAATTGTCCTGAAGAGCTCTCGAATTTTGTGAGGCAATTGTGAAAGTTTAAGTTGAATGAGAGAGGATTGAGCCATAACTGTTGGAAATTAATGTCAAGTAATGAAATTAATTATTTAATTTCAATTTTATTAAATTCCGAATTTCCCATAATTGTGGTCTTGATAAATATCAGATAATTAATTAGGAATGTGATAAATAAAGATATTAAAAGATTTGGGTAAACCTTATCCGTTAGTCACATGATGGTTAGTGGCATTAGTGGGAGACTTGAAAGAGTCCCACCTTGACTAGGATTCCGGCCCCCTTCCCCTTATAAATAGAGGAGCCCTACACCATCTGGGGTTATCTCATAACACACTATTTCTGAGGTGGGAGAGAAACTCCGAGATTCCATTAGAGTGTAATTTTTTCAAGAAGGGAGATTCATGGAGCAATTAATCAAGATTGATCAATGCATTGGATCAAGGTAAGTCTTATTTTATATCGTTTAGACGTATTTTGTGAAAACATGAAGATCTAAGATCCTTTTATTAAGAACAATTGTATGTTAAAGTTTAATCATATTAATGTGTTCGTGATTAATATTAGGGTGTTCTTAAGAATGATTTTACATGTGGTATCAGAGTTAAAGTTTAAGATCTCATGATTTTCCTTATTGATGTTCGTCTATAATGAAATATGTGGCTGAGACTTTCTGCGACATTTTTATTTATGTCATTAAATTGCTTTTGTGCCTGAGCCCTTCTGCGACGTCTTATTTCTGTCATTAAATCTGCTCTTAAAGTGTGTCTGAGATTTTCTGTGACGTTTTTCTTCTGTCGCCAATACTCACTAGTGAGAATGAAAGGTCAAAACTTGCTCGGAATTTTACGAAACTGACATGTTCGATTGGAAACGTCGAAATAAACAAAACCCATTGTAAACAATGGGCACCACCTTACTTTTGCGTTTTGACGTCGTTAAGACCCTTAAAATTGCGTTTTTGCCGTTTTTGGTAATAATGTTGACGTCAATATCTCACTCCAGAAAATTAGTTTTTGAATTCCGCAAATTGTTTTGAGATCCTGGAGTAATTATCTACATCTCTGTGGTGCTAACTAAAATTTTCTATTTTTGGCAAAAATTATGATTTTCCCAAATATTATGTATTTTTCCACCACAGGGGTTATTTTTAATGTTCATGGTTGTTCTAATATTCATCTTATGTATTATTTGGTATTGATGAAAGGGTTCAATATAAAATTTTGAATATTAGATGTATGATTATGTGTTTGACAATAACATTTCGATATATTAGGTTATTGTGCATAATCTATAATTGGAAGCCCAAAAGTCCTAATGTAATTATGAATTGATGTTTCGACAATAATATTTATATGATGTTGGATGGGGAAGACATAAAAGTGTCTTAATCTATAATTGTAAATATTAGATTATTGTGTATGCATTTATATTTGGACCATTAATTATACATTAAGTTTTGAGTATAATATTTTGGGGGGCATTGATTTTGCATAAATAATGTTTCTGACTTCCAGAAAAAATATTTTTGAATTCCGTCAAATATTTGAGATTTTGGAATAATTTCCTACAGTTCCATGATGCTAACTTATTTTTTTTGAAAAGATTTAAGTTTTCCCATATTTCATGTATGTTTTATCTAAAACTGTGATAAAACCTTGCTCTAATGATCCTTTTTTAGTTGAATATTCGTGCCAAACACAGGCCAACATATCTCATATGGTAGGATATTAGACTCGCGTTACTGTTAATATTCATATTTTGATGAGTCTCGTGCCAAACACAGGCCAATGATTCATATTGTTGAATATTATGATTTTTGTGTTTTAATGAGTCTCGTGCCAAACACAGGCCAACGATTCATGTGGTTGAAAATCAGAATTATTGTTTATTCTAATGCTAGTACTCCCATTAAGTTGAATTAAATGCCAAACACATGCTAGAATTCATATGTGCGGTACTAGATTTATGATTTCGTTGCATGTATGCATATTTGAATGTATGACTTGCAAATTTTGAGACTCATAAGTAGGTATTCATTCAGTTTAATCAAATGCCAAATACAGGCTAAGATTACATGTGAAGATACTATACTTGTAGTCATTTCAGATTATCCTAATGTTTGTTATAAGGTTAAATTGAAGCGCAACACATGCTAAAATTTGAATCAAATAAACATTAGAATTTTTGTAAATGTTAAATAATTGACATCAATGTTAAAAAGTCATATTTACATATGCCACTAGTATGATAATTGTGATTATAACCGTATTGTGCATTAGTATGACCATGAATGATTTGGGTCAATATTTCTGATTTGTTACTCATACATAAGTGATGAAGCGAAAGTAAATGATTTATGTCTTCCATTTACTATTATTGTGTAATATCTCATGTAAACTCTTTGTCTATTTGATTTTCACATTATGTCTAATTTTTCGTGAATTTCAAGTTAGGGAATAGACAATAATATAATTTGTTGATATCAAAATTAATACGCTGATGTGGACGAATAATACGAAGACACGTGTCAATATACGTGGCACAATAGTAACGAGGAAGTTCATTTCCCCGACCAACTCATGTTCCCTACGAGCAACGATGATACACCGAGGAGCTTCAGCACTCCGAGGTACTCTAGCACTCCGAGGTACTCTAGCACTCCGAGGTACTCTAGCACTCCGAGGTACTAAGGCGGTCCGATCTGCATCTCGGCCGTAGCATAAACTGCCAGATAATCGACAGTTCAACCATTCATTGAATGTTTATCATCTTGACACACACGCTGCATTAAATGTATTACCCTTTCATATGTATATCATTTAATGTATCAACCCTTTCATGTACAGCCTAAGGGCTATAAATACCTTGTATCATCCTCATTCAAGGGGACCCGGAATTTCTGGATTGAACTTGTAATCGAGAATTCCCAAACACTCAGCAATAACATAACAGTGGACGTAGGCCATTCTTATAAGGCTGAACCACTTTAAAAATCTTTGTCTCATTTTATTTATCTGTGATTGAATAATTAGAGCGATCTAGTTTTTTACATCAACAGATTGGCGCCGTCTGTGGGAATCAACTGTTGCTATCGTTTTTCACCAAAAATCATTTATCATCAATGGCAGATAATCCATAATCCAGTAATCGAAATGCTGGAAATGCTGGAAATCCTCCGAATCCATCTGCACCTCCAGATCTGGCTGGAATTATGACGAATCTGGCTGAAGGACAAACCGACATGCAATAAACAATGAGGCAACTCATTCAAACTCTTCACGGCGGTGCACCTACCCATTCAAGGCAAAGGAGTGATCGTGGGCAATCGTGATCCAGGCGTACTGGGTCATATCGTAATGAAGAATCTAATGATTTTTCTTATCAACCTGGGCGAACTTCATCGATACAGGCTACGGATACAGATCAACATATCACTCTCTCTCCGGAGAGAACCAGCGCCCTGGAAAGATTAAGCAGGGTGTCTCCTTTCAGTCGGTTAGGACCAAGGAGAAATATGAGTCCACCTAGAGCCCCATTGAGAAGTTTGCGACCACCATCAGGTTTGAGAGAAGGATCATCACAATCACGACCAGCTACTCGTCGAGATAGATCTCAGGAAGCTACGTCAGAACAATCAATTGCACGGACTAAACGGCCCGAGGAAGGAAATGAAGCGTGGAAAGGTTCCATTCAGCGATTGGAGGATAGACTTGGAGAAATGGCTAAAGAAAAGAATCCCTTACAGAGAACTTTTATTCAAGGGACACCTTTTGTGCAGGCCATTGTGACTTTTCCTACACCATCGAAATTTAAAGCACCTGTAGTGACCCCTAAGTATGATGGAAAGACAGATCCTGTTCTTTACATAGAACAATACCAAGCTGCTGCCGACATATATGCCGTCCCCGACGAGATGAGGTGTAGAGCATTCTCGGGAACTCTTACCGGATCTGCACAGATATGGTACAACAATCTTCCTCGGGGTAAGATTTTGACTTTTATTCAGTTAGCCGAATTGTTCATTGGCAATTTCTGTTTTGGAGTAAAGCCGGTAAAGCGAGTGGCGCACTTGTTAAGTGTTAGACAAAAATCAGGTGAGAGTACTAGAGAATACATAACTCGTTTCAATAACGAGAAGTTGGAAGTCATAGATTACGAAGAAAAGACAGCGATCACTGCTTTGATGAGTGGATTACTGCCTAACAAGTTATACTATACTTTGGCCAAAGATCCACCTAAAACTATGTCAGAGTTGATGGCAAAAGCGGCCAAAATCATGAATGCCGAGGAGGCTATGGCTGCGAAGAAGAATATGGATAAAGAAACCAAGGTGGAGGTTGACAAATCTAAGAAGAAAGAGCAAAAAGGTAATGGTGGTGACAAGAACTCCAAGAATAATAGGACATCATGGGAAGTCCTGAAGAAATATGATAATTATACTCCATTGAAGATGGGTATTAATCATGTTTTAGAAGAAATCAAGAATAACGAAGAAATCAAGTGGCCAGATACACTGAGGACCAATCCTGACCTGAGGAATAGGGCCAAATATTGCGAGTTCCATAAAGATCATGGCCATACGACCAAAAATTGCATAGCCCTTCAGAACAAGATTGAAACGCTCATCCGAAGAGGAAAGTTGTCAAAGTATGTAGATCGCAGAGGTGAAAAGAAGAATGATGATAGAACTAGAGATCGTTCCAGATCTCCTCGTCGGACGGAGGAAAAAAAGAAAAGAGGTCATGAAGATGATCCAAATGAAGACCCCGATCTTCCAAAGAAGCCAAGACAGCCTGAACGAGAGGTATTTTCCATACGTTTTGGGTCAATTGATTGTAATGTTATTACAGGAGGAGATGCTGGAGGGGGAGACCTTACTGCAGAAAGAAAGGCTTATCTCGGAGAGGCTCAAGCCTGCTCATATATTCAACGAATAAATCTTGCCGAGGATGATCGTCCGAGGAAGGTAAATAAAGAGAAGCTAGTTATTGGTTTTTCAAAAAACGATTTGGCAGGTGTTCTTTACCCTCACGACGATCCCTTGGTGATCAAAATGAGGATGAAAGATGTGGTGATTTTAAGGGTGTTGGTGGACAATGGTAGTTCAGCAGACATCATGTACTATTCATGTTTTGATAGCTTGAATTTGAAATTATCTCAATTGGAACCTTATCACAGACCCCTTCTGGGTTTTGCTGGCGAGAAAGTTTTTCCACTTGGGACGATCAAGTTGGACATATTCATTGGAACTTGGCCTGCTTGTCGAGCAGAAAGAATACGCTTCTTTGTGATGGACAAGAATGTGCAGTCAGCCTACAATATCATCATGGGAAGAGTTGGTTTGAAGAAGTTCGAAGCAGTTCCATCTACAGTGCATCAATGCTTAAAATTCCCAACAAACTTCGGAGTAGGAGTTGTGAAAGGTGATCAAAAAATAGCTCGGGAATGCTATTATTCATCTGCCGAGCAAGAGGAGCTTGAGGAATCAAGGAAAAAGACTACTACCTACCAGGTGGAGGAAGGTACAGAAATTGAAACTCTTGATCCCAGGGATGAATCCCAACTTGTAAAAGGACAGGTGGTAGAATCTACAGAAAATATTATTCTGGACGAGGAGCACCCTGAACGAGTAACCCAGATAGGTTCGTCGTTGGATGCTTCAATAAAATAAGAGTTGATAGCTTTCTTGAGAAATAGGAAGAATACTTTTGCATGGAGTCACGAAGACATGCCAGGAATAGATCCAAACTTCTTATGTCATGAACTCAATGTGAATAAGGAGATCAAGCCTGTGAAGCAGAGAAGAAGAGTGTTTAGTCCCGAGAAGAATCAGGCTATACAAGAGGAGGTTGAGAAGCTCCAGAAAGCCCAATTCATTGAAGATGTGAAATATCCAGACTGGTTAGCAAATGTGGTGATGGTAAAGAAGAAGAATAATAAATGGAGAATGTGTGTTGATTTCACTGATCTCAACAAAGCATGCCCAAAAGATCATTTTCCATTACCCAGAATAGACCAGCTAGTGGATGCTACTTCGGGACATGAGCTGCTCAGCTTCATGGATGCATATTCTGGCTACAACCAGATCAAAATGAAACCTGAAGACAGGGAAAGTACTTCTTTTATTACCCCAAGGGGAACTTATTGTTATAATGTCATGCCTTTTGGTTTAAAAAATGCAGGTGCAACATATCAGCGACTGATGAACAAGGTTTTTGCCGAAAAAATCAGTTGCAACATGGAAGTCTATGTCGATGATATGCTAACAAAGAGCAAGAAAGCTGCTGATCATCTAGTTGACTTAGGTCAGACCTTTGATCAACTAGATAAATACCAAATGAAGCTCAACCCGACGAAGTGCACCTTTGGAGTACGAGAAGAAATGTTCCTCGGATACATCGTCAACCAACGAGGAATTGAGGCAAATCCAGAAAAGATCAAAGCTCTTTTAGGGCTGCGATCCCCAACGACGAAGAAATAAGTACAGAGTCTTACAGGACGAGTTGCAGCGCTCAATAGATTTGTTGTGCATATGTATAAGTTTGCTCAATCACTTAATAATAAAGTACTGAGTATAAAATGTTCAAAATGTTTCCAACCAACCAAGGTTGTTAAATTGTGTTTGTCGACCAACTACAGTTGATGGGTTTTTATCCCCGACCAGCCATATTTGGTTCATCAAATGTTCATAAAGTGCGTCCGACCAACCAAGGTCAATAATTTATCCTCGTCGACCAGCTACAATTAGTGGGTTTTGATCACCGACCAACTATATTTGGTTCAGTTTGGAATTTTTGTATTTTTGAAGAACTTTTGTAATAATCTTACCTCCCGACCAACATAAATTGGAATGTGAGAGCATATTTTTTGGTTCTTTCGAACTATTTGTCCACTAGTTATCTTACCAACCTTAGTTGGTCACGCTAGTGTACGCCTCCTAACCAAAGGAGTATATTTTTTGGTTCTTTCGAACTATCTGTCCACTAGTTATCTTACCAACCTTAGTTGGTCACGCTAGTGTACGCCTCCTAACCAAAGGAGTATATTTTTTGGTTCTTTCGAACTATCTGTCCACTAGTTATCTTACCAACCTTAGTTGGTCACGCTAGTGTACGCCTCCTAACCAAAGGAGTATATTTTTTGGTTCTTTCGAACTATCTGTCCACTAGTTATCTTACCAACCTTAGTTGGTCACGCTAGCGTACGCCTCCTAACCAAAGAAGTATATTTTTTGGTTCTTTCGAACTATTTGTCCACTAGTTATCTTACCAACCTTAGTTGGTCACGCTAGTGTACGCCTCCTAACCAAAGGAGTATATCTTTCTTCTTTTTGCTGTCGAGCAGCGTAGTGTACAACACTAGTATTCCCCGAAAAACTTTCAAACAAAGGAGAGGAAAATGGTGAAAACATCATCGTTTTATTCATATTGATGGAACCGTTGTACATTTTACATCATTGATAATACTTGCGAAGGTGTTCAGCATTCCAAGCATTCTTGAATTCTTCTCCTTCTAGAGTTGCTATTCGGTAGGTTCCTGGTTGAACAACTTCTGTAACTCGGTAAGGCCCATGCCAGTTTGCCTCCAGTTTATTGTGCTTCTGAATTACCTTCTTTAGCACATAATCTCCTTCCTTTAAATCGCATTTCCTCACCCTTTTGTTGTAGAAAAGAGCTGTTCGTTGTTGATAAGCAGCATTCCTAATGGCTGCTTCCTCTCTGACCTCCTCGAGCATGTCCAAATCTAATCTTCTCATCAAGTCACTGATTGGGGAATTGAAATTTAGCACTCTATGTGTTGGGAGACCCAACTCGGCAGGTATTACAGCTTCACTTCCAAACGCCAGCATATATGGCGACTCTCCAGTCGCTGCTCGGGGAGTTGTTCGGTACGCCCACAATACTGATTGTAGCTCATTAATCCAATTAGCTTTAGCTTCACTTAGCCTCTTCTTCAAACCATTTAGTAGTGTTCTGTTTGTCACCTCGGTCTGCCCATTGCTTTGAGGATGACCTGGTGCTGAATGGGTCTTCAGGATGTTTGATTGTTGACAATAGGCAGCAAACTCCTCGTTGTCAAATTGTGTTCCATGATCTGTGATGAAGGCATGAGGGAGACCGTATCGACAGGTGATATTCTTCCAGACAAATTGGTATACCTTCTCGTACGTCATGTCGATAAGGGGTTCGGCTTCTACCCACTTAGTAAAATAGTCTACTGCGACGACGAGGTACTTGAACCTTCCTCGGGTGGTCGACAATGGTCCCACCAAATCAATTCCCCACATGGCGAATGGCCAAGGGGAAGTTATGGGTGTCAACAATGCTTGTGGAGTTCGTCGGATAGAGGAAAAATATTGGCACTTGTCACATTTCTTAGCATAGGCTATACAGTCAGCCCTCATCGTCGGCCAGTAGTATCCTTGAGTCATTACCCTTTGCAAAAGAGTTTGACCTGCTACATGGGCTCCACAAGACCCTTCATGGATCTCTTCAATCAATTCTTTTACTTCGGATGGATGCACACATCTCTGCAAACCTGCCATAATTCCTCGTCTATACAAAACACCATTAGTTAGTACATACCGAGCAGCTTTATACTTTAATTTCTTTACCGCGAGCTTATCCTCTGGCAATTCTCCTTCTTCAATATATGACCTGATGGGATCCATCCAAGATGGTCCTAAATCAAGGGTAATAACATTCATCGTCAGGTTTTCATCTATACTCCTACTTTCCAGTACTTCAATTGGTATTGTTCTTCGTAGCTCGGTACGAGTAGCTGATGCTAGTCGGGCCAGTGCGTCTGCTTGTACATTCTCCATCCTCGGTATTCTGATTAACTGAATGGCATCAAATTCAGCCAACAATTCCATCACCTTTGCATGATACCTGACCATTAGTTCTCCTTTAACTGCATATGTTCCCATCATCTGATTCACAATCAATTGAGAATCACTGAATACCATCACTTGTTGCGCTTCCATAATCTTTGATAATTTAAGACCTGCTATCATGGCCTCATACTCAGCCTCATTATTGGAAGCTTTGAATTGGAATCGCAAAGCATATTCCATGTCAATCTCGTCTGGGGTGTTTAAAATAATTTCTGCCCCGCAACCTGCTGTGCAAGATGAGCCATCTACATATAATCTCCATATGGGCAAGCCGTCTTCAAATTCTTTATCTGATAGAGTTCCTCGGTGAAATATTTGTTGCTTCTTTTCATCCTTCCCTGACACTTTTCGCTCCTCGTCGATCATCTCTTCTCGCTCTTTTACCAACCGGAGCTGGTCTGAGCTTGAAGTTGATGATCCTTCTACATCCACAAGTCCTTTTACCAAGCGGAGTTGGTCTGGATTTATGTCTGTTGATCCTGTAACATCCACAGGTTGGCCAGCGAGCAACTTTTGTTCCTCGAGGGTATCAGGATATGTAAACTCAGCTATAAAATCTGCTACAGCCTGCCCTTTCAATGATGATCTGGGTTCATACACAATATCATATTCACCGAGCTCTATTGCCCAGTACATCAGTCTTCCTGACTTTTCTGGCTTATGAAGGGCTTGCCTCAATGGCATGTCGGTATAAACGACGATGGTATGGGCCTGGAAATATGGCCTCATTCTTCTACTTGCTTCAATTAATGCTAATGCCAATTTCTCCAGCTTTGGGTACCTGATTTCCGCACCTCGGAAAGCTTTACTTGTGTAATAGATTGGTTTCTAGACTCCATTCTCCAATCTGATCAATGCTGAACTAACTGCATTCTCTGATACTGCTAGATACAAGTACAACTTCTCTCCTGTTATTGGCCTGGACAACAATGGAGGTGCTCCCAAATACTTTTTCAAGTCTTGAAAGGCCTTTTCACATTCATTAGTCCACTCAAAAGTTTTTCGAAGTGTTTTGAAGAATGGGAGGCATTTATCAGTTGCTCGGGACACAAATCTATTGAGCGCTGTAACTCGTCCTGTAAGACTCTGCACTTCTTTCTTCGTCGTTGGGGATCGCAGCCCTAAAAGAGCTTTGATCTTTTCTGGATTTGCCTCAATTCCTCGTTGGTTGACGATGTATCCGAGGAACATTCCTTCTCGTACTCCAAAGGTCCACTTCGTCGGGTTGAGCTTCATTTGGTATTTATCTAGTTGATCAAAGGTCTGACCTAAGTCAACTAGATGATCAGCAGCTTTCTTGCTCTTTGTTATGAACATTTGATGAACCAAATATGGCTGGTCGGGGATAAAAACCCATCAACTGTAGTTGGTCGACAAACACAATTTAACAACCTTGGTTGGTTGGAAACATTTTGAACATTTTATACTCATTACTTTATTATTAAGTGATTGAGCAAACTTATACATATGCACAACAATATTGTTATCTTTTTAACTTATACATATGCACAAATGTAGAGCATTTTACAAGACAATAGCAATACGGATTTGCAAATAGAAAATGAAAGTCTTTCATTAAGATCAAAATATATTACAAGCTACATATATGTGCTAATTATTACATTGAAAAAACTATTCTATTGGTTTCTTTCCTTTAGCTTTTGAAACAGGTTCCTCGCCGGCAGGGGGATCTTCTAGGCAAAGAGGAGAATTGATGAAATTAATATCTCTGAGCATTCTGACGTTCATCACAGAAGGTGTATCCAAGAGATGCTCGGGACGAGATAATTCAGTCTGAGAATGAAGACTATAATCCCCAAGATATTTTGAAATTAAACTCCGAGGAATGGAACGAGCTGGGATCCATTCCATGTCCAATTTGAAAGGTGGCACAGGCAAATCTAGTAACCCTGGAGCATGATAATCCCATAAAAAATGCCCTTGCTCCAATTTTAGTACACCTAGGGCGTTCAACCACCCCTGCTTATAACCTTCATTATTGGCATGTTCAATACGAGCATCTAGATGAACAAGGGCTTCATTGTATCCTGCCATCCAAAATTCCCTGGGCTGTTTATGGAATTGGAAGGTTAATCTATCCAATTGTTCGTCAAGGTTCCTGGCAAAAACATCTTTATCATTCAAAGCAGACTTCGTTGCAGTAAGTTGATCTTCCAAAGATAGATTTCTCTTGGACAATTCAGATAAAGCCCGATCTTTGGCGTTTAATTGGTATGCTTGAGTCTCCAAAGTAGACTGAGTGCGAGCCTCTTCAACATTACGGCTAAGAACTCTTGATCGACTCCGAGCAGCAACTGGAGAACTTTGCTCCTTGGCAACATTTTGAACTGCTCTTCCTCGCCCACGAGAACCTCTTCCTCGTCCCCGAGCAGTCACAGGAATAACAGATCTTCTTAAGTTATCCAGTTCTTGCCTTAATTTGGCATTCTCAACCTCTAAAAATGAGAAACCTTCATCGGTAACTTGTACTAAAGCAGTGGAAGATGACGCTGCAGATTCATACTGTGCCAACTTTTTCTGCAAATTATTGTTCTCTTGTTCCAGCAACTCAGCAATCTGCCTGCAGGCCTCAACTTCACCTTTTAAAGTTCTTTCTCTAACATCGTATCCAGCAAGGATCTTTTTATGGCCTGTTTCAGAAGAAAGCTGCTGATATCTATTTTCATACTCCTTGTGCAGCAAAGCAGTTGATTCATTGTGTTGACTCTGAAGATCTTCTAAGGTACAATGAAGTTCCTCGATCAATTCATGGTAGGCCACACTGTTGGCCACAGCTCGGTCGAGTAAATCCTTCAAGTACCGATAAGCCTCAATTGCTTGTTCTGAGGCATCATGGCCAAGGATGTCAGCAATTTCTGATACACTCAAATTTGTATGACCAGCTTTATAATACTCATGACATTGCTGCATCAGCTTTGTATCATGCGCAGATATTAGGTCCATTATAGCCACAAACTAAGGATGAGAAGAAGACAACAATCAACAAAAACAAATCATCAACAACAGAGATGAACAAAGATGTATTTTATTAGATCACAAAAGGATTACATTGTTTGATTACAAATAATGAAAGATAGAGATGGTGCCGAACAACTTCACACCTTTTCCTTGTCTCCCAAGACTTTCTCGGGAGGCTGGGACGAGGAGCTTGGTTGCTCGGTGGTAACAGCAACTTGATCAACCTGAGTTGAAATTTTCTCAGGAGGAGGAGGCATGGAAGAAATGTCCTCGTTGGCAGAAGATATAGATGCAGGGACTTGATCACCGATGGCCATGGAAGATTCATCAGAGATAAGCTCATCTTCTTCTTCTTCCACAATTGGTGGGGGAGGGCCAGGGAGATGTAGCTGGAATAGCCCAGAGTCGTCCTCAATCTTCAATTCCTGCAGGGCAGCTACCCAGCCATCTCGGAAGTATTTCAACTTCCCGTATTGAACTTGGGATGTCATTGCAGCAATCCCCTTGTCCCATCCTTTATCCCAGCCAGCGCTGAAGGATTTTTTAACTGCGAGCTTTCTTTTCAGCTTCTCTGAGGAAAGCTTCACATCCAATTCTTCCTTTTGGCCCTTGATATCTCGCAGGGCGGACAACTCCTCCTCTGCCTTCTTCAGCTTATCTTCAAGCTCTCCAAAGTTCTTGAGCTTGACATCATACTTCTGATGTTCGACCTCTAAACCTTTCACCTTATCCTCCAAACTCTTGGAGATCTCAGCCATCTTTACCTTCTTGGCCTCAACTGTAGATAACTTTTTCTCCCATTCGGCTTTGTCCTCGTCATACTGCTGACGAGAATCCTTCAAAGATTGGGTTAAACCTAGAAGAGCATCTTCTACACCAGACGAGGAGCTGGAAGCTTTAATTACCTCGTCCTTCTTCACGATGTTATTGAAACAGTTCACCAGCTGAAAGATGAGAAAAATAGTAAAGTCAATACAAAAATGCAAGCATTCAGAGAAAGAAAGAAAACTCAGAGTATGAGAAATTTACTGAAGCAAGATGACGAGTAGCTAGGGATGTCAGCATATCCCTAGAAATTTTTTCATCAATTCCTTGGACCTCGGGTATGATCCAAGTTTTTACCGAGCTCATTGCAGAGCTCGGAGGAATGATGGTTGGAACACCAACACCACCAGCTGGTATAGAAGAGATGGTTTCAGTCAGATTGGCAGTTTCAGCCACATTGACTGAGGACGATTTCCTCAATCTCCTCAGAGGAACTTCAGCAATTTCAACCAAGGAAGAGCTCTTGGTCGGGGAGATAGCAGTCATCTCCACAGGAGCAACCTTCTTGCTCGGAGCCACTGGGGGCTTCTCGGCAGCTTTGGAAGGTGCAACATCCACCTTCTTAATCCCTTCTGGGACATCAACTTTGCTTTTCTTGGCCTCAGCAGCAGATGAAATGTCATCAAATAGAGCAGGAGGAGCTCTTTTCTTGCCCATTCTCTGACTTAAAAGGATGTGAGAATCTGAAGAAGAATCCTCTGGAGTTGAAGCTGGCTCAACAGGACGAGCAGTATAAGAGGTTGTATAGCTCTTATACTGTAGCAAATATGATGCAGACCTGATGTGCTCGTCTGCAACGTTCTTATGCAAACCCCAGATAAGTTTCAGATGCTTAATATTAACCTCTGACTCTTTTGGAGTTTTTCTTTTACTCTCAACTGCAAACAAACACATAATAAAATATCAGTCATACATTTTGTCAAACATAATGAATTCGTAAATTCAGAAAAGAAATAAAATGAAAAATAAACCTATGCCATTGCCATATGGGGACATCTGGGACCGTTGTATACTTCATCTCCAACTAAAGGGGCATATTGCCAATTTTTAATAACCACCCCATGTTCAAAATAATCTCTATTTGCATCAGGGAGGTTAACTACAAGAGCCCTATTCAAAAACCGAGTTTTTAAATAATAAATATTATCTAGAACGGCCCATTTATAGCAGTACATAATTTCAGGGATCCCTATACGAGTCCCATGAGTTAAATTTAATTTGTACACCCCATTAATTATTCTCCATGAATTGGGGGCTATTTTTGCAGGGACAAGATCGAAATACTGACAAAACTCGAGACACAATGGATTTGGTGGAAAGGAAAAACCACATTCAGCAATAAAAAGACTGGGGAACCAATGTCCCTCAGCCAAACGAAAGTAATTTTGAGGTTCAGAAAGCTCCTCCAAAATTACCCAAGATAGGATGGAAAAGTCAGAACGGAATTTTTCAAGAGATTCAATAATGTAAACCATGATGAATAAAAGAAGAAGGAAGAAAATCTTACAGGAAGGAAGGAGATCTGCTGACAACTAGCGAAGGAAAAGATGAACGCACAAGAGAGAAAGAGAGAATAGAAAGCTTGAATGCAGAAAGTTGGAAAAAGAAGAAGACGGTATGGTTACCTAAGAAGTTTAAATACTTTGCCTTGGGAAGCTGCAAAGGAAATGATTACACGAAAGAAACTATTGAACTTCCGACGGCTAAAAGGACAAAAAAATCGAAGCACTCTTAAAAAGTCGAAAAAGGCGGATTCTGTGAATTTTGAAATAAATTCAAATACGATGCTCCTAAAACCCAGGAAGATCATTCAATATTGCCATATACCGAGAAAGAATGTTTCATATTCCTCAAAGTTCGAAATACGAAACATTGGGGGCTTCTGTTGATACCAAAATTAATACGCTGATGTGGACGAATAATACGAAGACACGTGTCAATATACGTGGCACAATAGTAACGAGGAAGTTCATTTCCCCGACCAACTCATGTTCCCTACGAGCAACGATGATACACCGAGGAGCTTCAGCACTCCGAGGTACTCTAGCACTCCGAGGTACTAAGGCGGTCCGATCTGCATCTCGGCCGTAGCATAAACTGCCAGATAATCGACAGTTCAACCATTCATTGAATGTTTATCATCTTGACACACACGCTGCATTAAATGTATTACCCTTTCATATGTATATCATTTAATGTATCAACCCTTTCATGTACAGCCTAAGGGCTATAAATACCTTGTATCATCCTCATTCAAGGGGACCCGAAATTTCTGGATTGAACTTGTAATCGAGAATTCCCAAACACTCAGCAATAACATAACAGTGGACGTAGGCCATTCTTATAAGGCTGAACCACTTTAAAAATCTTTGTCTCATTTTATTTATCTGTGATTGAATAATTAGAGCGATCTAGTTTTTTACATCAACATAATTATTCATGTATTACGGGGATTTTGAACATGTATGCGTATCTCTAATATTTATATAATATAAGGTTTGGTGTTCATTAAAGTGCTCCATACCAGAAGATATAAATATTTGACTAATGCATTAATATCATGCATATTTCGGTTGCCTACGGGTCCATGTATGATATTGAATGCTAGGATGATGATACTTTATGATGTTGCATACATATTATTATTTATTCATTTATTGTGATTACAATAATTGAACAAAATGTTAGTGGTGATATATATTTTGGGAAGGTAATAATGGTCATCAAACACAGATGCCATAGTTTCTTTCACTATCATATCACCAATTAAGTTTATAAAAACCATAAACATGAATAATTTAGCTTATTGATCATGCGATATTTAATGAAAATAAGTGAAAAATTTATTGACTTATGTATGTAAGTCTTTACGTAATGTAATATTCATATTATGAAATATTTGGTAGTCACTACAGTGACCCAACTAGAATGGCAATGAATATTAAATGTAAAGATGATGGTAGTAGTAACTCATGATGCTTATAATTGTAAAGATATTAATGGGGTATATTGAGTTTATTTCTTCAAACAAGGTTATTCCTTATAGGGAATCAATTTTGAGTGATTGAATGAACATCATAGATCACATACATTATTATAGTATGTGAAAATAAGTTGTGCACAAATATCGTGTACAATATAATGAAATAACATTATACCATATAATCGATATTTCACGGTTACTACTGACAAAAACTCACGGTTATGCACTCAATTTATCATGTAATCGATGTGTGTGTTGTTAAATCAAAGCATTAATGAAGTGAGCAATTTATCTCATTATCTTATCACATATTATTGTATCCCATTTTATTTCTCTAAAAATTTCATATTTAATTTGGTTAAACAAATTAAGTTTGTTTACATGTTGCACACTCGGACTAATAATGATAAAGATAATTTGTATCTTTTATGATTTGAAATGAGTTTTTCATCTCAGTAGAGTTTTCAAGTTATACTTACTGTGTTATAGAAAGTATTTACTTTTGATGCAAGGATTTCTTACAAAACAAACTAGAAATGCTAATAAGATTCTTTTCTTTTGTTCTTGGGGAATCAAATCGCCATTTGTTTTCATAAACCCTCAATTTCTTTTGGAAAATGTTTGTCTAGACTTGATCGTGAGGGATATGTTCTAAAGAATCTTTTGATGTATATATATATATATATATTTTAAGGGTTATGGTATTCCTTTGATGTTTTGTACAAAATAAAGTTTGGACATAGTTCTTTAAAGATTTGTTTGATCCTGCATCATAATCGTAGCGTTTTTTTATGAAACTCTTTAAATCTTGTACCAAATTAAATCTAGACTCTTTTTCATAATTTTCGTGGACAAGATTTTTGTAATGTCTCTTACAAATTTTGATAGTCGAGTTGTGCTCTTAAGGTATTACGATGTCTAATATAAGGATGACCTATGTGGCCCAAGTGGGAGATTATGAGAAACTTTCCTTAAAGTGGACCTACATAGATCATATAATTATCATTGACACGTATTTATTGCATTAAAGTCAAATTCATTATGAAAGGTGAAATTAGTGGTAGTAGAAAATCATGAAATATGGTTATAAAGGAAGGTAGGGTACTTATCCCATTATCGATAACCTTCTTGAGGTTATAAAGGAAGGTAGGGTACTTATCCCATTACCGACAACCTTCTTGAATACTTGTTCTTTTAGTTGTTAGATTATCTAAACAGCAAAGAACAAATAAATGATCAGCCACTAAATGATAGTATTGTCACCGTGAGAGAAATGTAGATAAAATCATAAGGAATAGTATTAAGAAGATCCTAAAAGGTCTACTATCCTAAATGATTATGTAATGTATCTGCATGAACATGAATTTGGCGTATGGATAAATAATGACATTGTTTTATTTCCAAAAGCCATAAGAAGTGAAACTAATTGACTACAACTAAGTTTAAAATCTCGTTCAATTACATAATTGATGCACTAAAGTCGGGTATGAAGGGGTCATCAAAACCAAACGCTACACTAACGGTAGTTAAACGAGATAAAGCTAAATTGTAGTAAAATATTTCACCATTAATGAAGAAAAGGTTATAAATGAACCTTCTCAATTATATGTAAGGACGTAGAATTCTTATGACATTAGTATCTCATTATGATTGAGAGTTACATAATGTGGATGTGAAAATTACTTTTTGTAGTCTTATGAACCATTTGTATATGTTTAAGAGATCATTTTATAAACATAAGTTTCCCACATGACGTATTTTAAGAAATAATATCATTATTTTTTTATTAATCGTTGTATATTTGTATACACCTTAAGATCAGTGGGAGTAAGTTTATATATTTTCTCTATATACAAGCACGGATTTAGAAAGTAGAGAATAAAAATAATTTTATGGGTTTAAAAGTTGTGTATGAAGTAATGAGATACTTAAAGTACTATATGCTCACACTTATGATGTATGTGTTCATTTAAATATGAACAATTATTGTGACTCAGATTTACTAGTTGTGCGGATGGTACGAAGTTCACTCTTGCTTAAGTATGTTTGTTTTGGTTTATCAACCAATATAATGAAGGAGTGCAACACAAACCATCCATTAACTATTGTGAAAGCTAAGTTTGTAGCATGCTTGATGCTACAACTTATGTATTTTGGCAGCGTGACTTCATTTCGGGACTTGGAGTTGTCGACACTATTATCAAGTCGCTGAAATATTATGATAATGTCGCTGCAATCTTCTTTATGAAGAAATGTTAGGTATTCCTAAAGTAACTAAGCACGTTGAATGAAATACCTATCAGTTAAAGAAGAAATTCAGAAACAAAAAGTGTCAATTGATCACATTAGTACGAGTGATAACATAGCAGATCCTATTACGAAAGGACTATCTCCAAAAGACCTTATGGAACGTGTCAAAGAGATGGATCTCGATTAGTAAAATTATGATTGCTATTTGGCTTAGTTGTTTGACACTATTACTTGAATTCAATAAAAGTGTTTCTGATTTCAATTATTTCTGTCCTTTGAGAAAGCATGCATATAATTATGAATTATTGTTGACAGAAATAGTCCTTATTGAAAAGGACATTATGAGGCCATTATGATACCCAATATTAAAGGCTCAGTTGAATGAAACATTGGTGTTGTGGTACATGGAAGGAACCATGCTCTTGAATAGCATGGAACCGCCATGACTCGCATCCGTGAATCATTTAATTTAGCAAACTGAATTTATCAATAATTGTGCACCTTATGATACCTAATTTAATTATATGAATTATTAAGACCAAGTGGGAGACTGTTGGAAATTAATGTCAAGTAATGAAATTAATTATTTAATTTCAATTTTATTAAATTCTGAATTTTCCATAATTGTGGTCTTGATAAATATCAGATAATTAATTAGGAATGTGATAAATAAAGATATTAAAAGATTTGGGTAAACCTTATCCGTTAGTCACATGATGGTTAGTGGTATTAGTCGGAGACTTAAAAGAGTCCCACCTTGACTAGGATTCCGACCCCCTTCCCCTTATAAATAGAGGAGCCCTACACCATCTGGGGTTATCTCATAACACACTATTTCTGAGGTGGGAGAGAAACTCCGAGATTCCATTAGAGTGTAATTTTTTCAAGAAGGGAGATTGATGGAGCAATTAATCAAGATTGATCAATGCATTGGATCAAGGTAAGTCTTATTTTATATCGTTTAGACGTATTTTGTGAAAACATGAAGACCTAAGATCCTTTTATTAAGAACAATTGTATGTTAAAGTTTAATCATATTAATGTGTTCGTGATTAATATTAGGGTGTTCTTAAGAATGATTTTACAATAACCTGCAAAACATTGTCAACAAATAAATCAAAAGTGGTAACGTTTTTTTTAAAGATCTAAAGATGGTTAGTTTCATAAAGAGAATACCAAACACATATATACAAAATGATCCCTCTGTCTCTCTCACTCTTAAAAACAACAAATATAAATGGGGAAAAAAATAGTTTGGTGATTATCATCATCACTCAGAGCCACATGGGAGGAGGCTCATTCAAATCTATATGCAACCCACGTCTAACAATCCCAAAATAGGTGCCCGTAACAGATGCCGAAACTTACCGATGACGAAAGTGGTAATGTTTTTATGCCACTTTATTGAAAAGGAAAAACTATTTTAAAAGCCAACTTATTTTAAAAGCCAAAATGATACCCAACTTATTTTAAAAGTCAAGATACATTAAACGGTATTTATACCTTTAATACTATTGTAATAAAGGTATAATATAGATTGACGCTTAAAGTATACTAATTTTCATTATAATTGATTGGATGTTATTTTAATAAAAGTTGTTAAACCTTCATTTGTCAGCTATCACACAATTGTCAAATAACTTATTTGCCCCTTTATCCTTTCATCTCAAGCACCAATTTGGACGAATTGTTTTATATAAAATTATTTTCCAATTGTGTGTGTGTATATATATATTAAGAAAAACTCTCTCTATATGTATATTTTGTTTAAAAAACTATATAAATATGCATATAAATTGCAAAGTTTATATATGATAAGATATGAAAGTGTTTCTAAACAAAAAAGTAATTTTTTTTAGTTTTTTTCTCTTTTTGTAAAAAAGAGTCAATTTTTTTATTCAAACTAGTTAAAAATATATAAAATCTGTATTTCAAAAAAGCAGTTAAAAAATTGTTAAAAACTATTAAACAATGTTTTTTTATATTAAAAATAGTTAAAATATAAAAAAATATATATTTAACAAGCGTAGTAAAATAGTTAAAAAGAATTTTCAAAAAAACTGTTTTTTCAGTTTAAAAAATTATTTGCAGAAATTAAAAATGTTTTTCACCAAATAAAATGATTTTCGACAAAAACAAATTTCCACCCAAAAAAATTTATTCCGTAAACAAAAAAATAAATTCCAACATAAGAATAAAAAATAAAACTGGTTTCAGTTAAAAAAAATATTTTCAGAGAAAAAAAATTTCATCCAAAAAAATATTAAAATAAAACTGATTTATGTTAAAAAAAAAATATATTCCCAGGAAAAAAATAATGTCCAGCAAAAAAAAATATGAAAATAAAATTGGTTACATATTACTAAAAATAAAAAAACATTATAGAAAATAAAATCTAAATATTACAAAAGGTTCTTAAAATTGATTTAATAATGTCAGATCCCTTAAGATCGGAGCATTTTGAATATATTACAAGAAATAAAAAAAATGAAAAATGAAAAACAGAAAAAATAATGAACAAATCCACCATATCTATCAAATCTAGCAAATTGAACAAATCAATGCTTCAACGAACAATCGAACACCAAATCGAACACTAAATCAAACAACAACAGATCCAGAGCTTGAACCATCCGGAGCTTGAACCCAGAATTCTCAAACGAGAAGGAGAAATCTCAAAAAACGAAAATCTTGAACATCGTCTTCTCCTCCTCGTTTTCTTAAATACTGGTATATGGGAAGAGCGAGAGGTGACTTATTTAATAATGAAAACTAGTGCTTTTGTGAGTTATTTGAGAAAATGTGATTGCATTTGTGAGGAGAGGTATTTGAGAGGAGAAAGAGAGAGAGACGGATTGTGTGTGTTAGGAGAGGCGAGAGAGTGGAAGATTATAATAAATGTGTGTGTGAGGGTATTTAAGGTATTTGAGTGTAAATGTTATGACTCTTAGACGACCGTTATTTCAAATCGTTAAAATAATACCAAACCAATTATAATGAAAGCTAGTGTACCCCAAACCCCAATTATTATAAATAAATGTACCCCAAACAATAAACGACCCAATTTTGTTTAAGAGACTATTATAGGTATTACAATTTATAAGTCTTTCTATTAATATATAGATGCATGCTAGGGTTAGTGGCTTGAGAGCAACTTTTAGAGAGAGAATTCTAGAGAATTTAGAGAGAAAATAAGAGAATGTGAGAAAATATAGGAACCTCGAGAAAAAATAGAGAGAGAAAATGATGTAATACCCCGTACTTTTAAAGATATTTAAATTACAAAGGTGGGTGTAATTTGGTAAATTGAGGAATTACTGTGAATAGTAATTTTGAAATTTATGAGTGAAATTGAATAAAATCATAATATAAAGTAAATAGTAAATATTAATTTGTAAGTGTCAGACTAATATTTACATGGATTATATATTCTTATGAGACTAAGTATATGAGTGGATTATTTTTAATTACATGTCGCAAGTTGGGTAAAGCGATAAAGGAAATATTTTAAATTGAAAAATACGTGTATTGAACGTGTTGGGTCAAAATAGTGAATTTTAGTTAAGTGACTCAGATGGAGATTTCGACTGCGCCATTGGGTTCGAAATGGCCGAGATAGTCAAAATAGAGTACCCGGGGGTAGTATTTGAGTTCCGGCATTTTTGAACTAGTAGGGACTCGTAAATGAGTACACGAGTCATTTAACAATTGGGTATACACCCGATTTTGGGTTTAATAAGAGAAAACCCTCATTTTTGCCCCAAAATCAGATCTAAGAGAGAGAAATAGAAGAGAGAAGGGAGAGAAGAAGAAGAAGAGAAGAGAAGAAGAGATTTCCGGCCAAAATTCGCGAGATTCGACTCGGGGTCGTCGGATTTAATTCACGAGGCAAGTGTTTACTTGCTTTATAAATTTAGTGTATTTATTTCTCATATTATAGTTGGTGTGTAAAACTATAAAGATTTTTGGGATGAGTTTTCGTGAATCAAAATGGGTTTTTTCGGAAGATTAACGAGTAAAACCCGAATAATATCAAATTTGAGAAATTTAGGAATTAATTAAAATTAATTGTTGGATCTGGGTTCTAGGATGATTAGAACCCTTTGTATATGTGTATCTATGGTTGATTGAGGTTGTATGATGATGGGTGAGAAAATAAAAACATCGGAGGTGTATTAATGGAGGTTTGAGATTTTGGAGAAGATGATGTATAGTAACTCCGTAGCTTACGGGATAAATTCGGATAGGAAGAGTGCAGATTCAGCTCTCGATCAAAACACAAAAGTTGTAGATCTTTTCGATACAGTCGTGAGGGCGCTGACCACGTATTTTTTTGATTTTTTTTCAAATTGTTATGATTTTTATAAGATGGAAGTTTCGGGGTGAAATCACCAACTCCGAAATGTACTGGGAAATTGGAAAAATAAAAGCTTGAATTCTTTGGAGATAAATATTTGGGTTTCCTAAAAATAGTGTGGGGACTTCTAAATATTTTTTTTAAGTAAGATGCGCATCTTGGGTTAGATGAAAGTAAACCCCAAGATTTACCCAAATAGGGGTGTTTGGGAGGAGTAACACTCGGGGTGATGTTTCAATGAGCAAAATTTTATATAAGTAATTGTGCGCGTAGAAAATACCCTTATATGCCAATTTTGGTTGAATAAAATCCTATGAGGTGCCTAGGATGAAATTTAGGATACAGGCTAAAGAGGATTGAGCAGTCATCCGATACGTCTATTTATGACAATTATTATAGGTGAGAGGAATGCCTATCGTTATTTATGGGACTAATAAATATATCGGTGTTGTTGGTATTGTCATCGTGCGGTGAGAAAAGCTCGAAAATAATATATTTAGTATTAGTCAAAATTGATAAATGCGTAGGATATTCGAGAGATAAATATACTACGTTGGAAATTTATTATACGGGTTGTGCGTATGCCCGAATGTTATTATATAAGTGGGTTAAATAATTACCTATGGGTAATTATATATAGGTGAGAGAAATACCTATAATTATAATATGGTTGTGTGAATACCAAATTGATGATATATTTATATAGGTGGAATGTGTACCTATATGATTGTTTATTACGTGTATGATATACCTACCATACTTGCTATCACGGGAGGTTGACGTTCGTGTGAGGACAATCTTATCCTGTGTTGCCTTCGGGAGGATTTTAGATTTGGTACCTCAAGAACATAGGACTTTGAAGGTCTTATTTGTGAGTCGATAAGTCTGCTGACTATGGGAGCGTAGGTATGTGCGTGACCCATGGGTATGTGAACTATGTTCGCCTCCAATATGTGTGATTTGTTTTGATACGGTTCCTCAGGGACGCGGAACGCGTGATCCTTATGTGCGTGATGTAAAGGGATTTGATAGCAGAGTGTGGGTGCACCGCAGCTGAGCCTAGGGGTGCCGTATATGCTTAGTAGATGAGAATGACTAAGCTACTTATATTATAGCTCTGTGGACTGATTATTATACTTGTGCGTATAGTATATTGTTAATGTATGAGATGAGATATCATATAACGTGACCTTGTATAAAAGGGAAAATAATGAATAAAGTGATATACTCCTTCCGGTAGATCTATATCCGGATTTATATGAATATGGATTATAGGATCTAATGAGAACTATTAATAAATACGGGATGGTATAATTATGGTATGTACTGAAGGCCTAATGGATCCCGATGATCAATATGACCACGTAGTAGTTTATCGGGGGGGGGGGGGGTCGTTATTTGGATTTCGCTTCGCAAGACACCCCACGCACGAACGTAACGAAATGTTGGGAATGGGGAGAAGTTTAGTCCTTAGTACTCGGATTTTTGAGGATTTTGGAAGATGGGTGAAATACCGTAGTTAGGCAGGGTAGCTTAACTAATTTGTTTAAAAAGGTATGCGATAGTTGTGCACTATTAGAAGAGGGGTGAGGGGTATCTCATTAGAGTGCGATACCAGTTTAAATATGAGAAATAACATATTTTTAAAATATGGATTTTAAGCACTTGCTAAAATATTTTCAAAACTCGGGCTCTGACCCGTTTCTCTATTTTTCCCTCTTGCTATATCTATATATATATAGGTGTCCAGACACAGGGACGCTTGGATGATGATTCTTTCGAGTCAGACGTTTGCTGCAGTAGCTGTGGATGCTAGCAGGTTTATATTGGACGCTTATATCATTGAGATCTAAATAGGAGGTATTGTAGAAACATTCGGGCTTATGGCCCAACTATACTCATTTATTCTTTTATTGCCTTTTAGTGCGGAATTCGATTTGGTTGTATTTTTGTACCGAGTGTTCGGTTATTTTATTTTATTTCATTTCATTTGCTGCATATAAACTGTTTTAATTGTTTTATTTGAATGGCTTGGTTAAAAAGATTAGTTAAAAAAAATGACGCCGGCCTAATAGGATATTAGTAATTAAATTGGTTTTCGATAGTGATGCTAAGAATGAACCATATGAGACTCCTGTTTTAATTTGATATAGGAGTGATTGCCCTCTATTTTATTAGGCGGGGTGTCACAGGTGGTATCTGAGCATCAGGTTCTAGTGTCCTTAGGAATCTGTGCGTACGTATTACACTTTCAGCGTTGCTTTTGATTTGATATAGAGACTTATGATTAGGATTGATGATATCCTCTTGTGATATTTCGTTCTCTTGCCATTATGTAAGATTATAGTAAATCTTTTGCGCGCTCGTTCGGGATTCGTGTGCTGATCGACGAAGGGCGACCATGGAAGTCCATTGTGAGGGCAGCACGAGACGGGTCTTAGTTAGAGCTATAAGTTGATGTTGGAAATGAGGACCGCGGTAAAGGTCATTTTCCTTGCGGCATTGTTATTGATTGCTGCAATGACAACTATAGGATAGTAGTTATAATTATATATGCACCGCTATAGTAGAGAATGATGCTACACTTGAATTACCTAGTGAAGTTAGATGGGGAAAAAGCTTAAGAAGTCTTTGATGAGAACCGTGCGTTGAAGTTGAGCTAGGCAAAAATGGTGTATTTTCATTTCTAGGAAGTAGAAAGCTCGAAAGCTTTGGCTTAAAGTTGGGTATGGAAATATCCATATGTGAAAATTTGAGGAATTTTTTTTTCACTTGTTGGAGCAATGTGAAATGGTGGGAACAACGATCACCACATTTGAGGGAGCAGGATGTTTTGCTCATAAATGAATCTTATGGATGGTTTTAAACTGCAAATTCCTCTGATTTAGAAATAATAAAGTGAATGCGGTTTCTAGGTTATTCACATAAGAATCGGTCAGAGACCGACGGTGAATAAAGAGTGACATGGTTAAGTGAACTTTTACCGGAGTAAGGTAGGTGCAATGGAGAAAGAGGCTTCTCCAGTGGAATAATAGACTCACTAGTAAATTGGACTTACGTAGAGTGAGTTATAGTTATTTTAGTGTAAGGCGTGAAATTTGCAATGAAAAATTAAAGTTGTGAGACTTTGTGATTTTTAAGAGTCTAATGGGATAAAGACTTTTGGGCTTAGAATTAGAATTTCGGATGTAATTGGGATACGAGCTAGTTGTGATAAGCTTAATATTTATTTATATTATAAGTAAGTGAATGCTTATGGGATTAAATCGAATATGTATATTCGAGAAATATGGGCTAATGTTACGAGAGATATACACGATTAGCCAGATTATATTGTATATATATATATACGAGCATATTGAGACGTATATATGATATGTTTAAATATATCTGTATGTGATTGGTATATTTATGTGAAACATACCCCTCTAGTGCTATCATGGGAAGTTATGCATTTTGGGTGAGACCCCTGGCTTGAGGAGCAGGGAGCGTATAGTCCCCAGGTCATAGTGTCAATTTTATATTGTGTGATGTTTATCAGGAGTGAGACATAGTTGGTATGTTTCTTTCTCATTTTCGGGGAGGAACTATGATCGCTTCCCATTCGTTGTGATTTGGTTTTTACCAAGTCGGTGTGATAGTCCGACCGCTGGTACCCAGGATGATGTGTGATTAATTCCCTGAAAGATGATAACATTGAGAGACTGTATCCATTGAGTTATAGCTCTGAGTGATGGTTATTATACTTATATAGTGTATGATATATAAGTATGGATATACTTGATGTGTATAGTATATATATATATATATATATATATATATATATATATATATATGAGATGTGAAACACATATATACGGACATATTAAAGAATGTAATGCGAGATAAATTCTGGATGAGCCCGCATTTATCATATGTTTAGATGGAACTTCGATGAAGAAGTGTTTCATTACCATGATCTTAGTGCATGGGGACCTTATAGATATAATTTAAGGTATGCAGGTTTTATTGTTGATCTGTGAGTTTAAGCTCATTGTTGTTTGCGCTAAGGACTTAGTGTTAGTAAAAGCACTTGGTGGTGTGGCTCCTGGAAAGAATTAAGAGTTCTGACCACATTTTTGTCGATAGAAGAGAGATGGGACTATCCGAGTGGCATATTTGAACTAGCGGACCTCCACGACCGACAAAGTTAAGTAATAGTGTATAGGAGGGGTTCCTTGTTTGGATTTCGCTTGCAAGACGCTCCGCGCATGAACCTTAATGACGTCGGGAGTGGAGGGATGTTATAGAATGCAAGGATGTTGGTTTGAACGATAAGTCACCTAGTGTAGAGAAAATACTATAGAGTGAGAGCCGTTTGCTGACTTTATAATTATATAGATATATAAGTGCTACGGAGAAGCGCTGAAATTATTCTCTCACCGCAAGTGTGTGGGTGAGTTAAGGTGAATGAAATCGATTTGAGATGTATATCCAGGACTTGAAAAGAAGGAAAATTCAGAGGAAATACGTTTTGGGTATAATGTTTGTTGCACTTTTGCAGAGAGTAGGTGCCCGATTAGCTAGATTTTCCATTTCGTTAAGATGGAAGGATATAGTGGTAGAAGTACGTTGGTAGGTTAATGAGGTAAGATTTAGAACATCCCATTGGTGTCCCTTGGACCGTTATATCTCGATGACCGACGATGCGAGGAATTAGTGTAACGGGAGGGTTCCTTGTTTGGATTTCGCTTTGCGAGACGTCCCACGCACAAAACCGAACAAATATCGGAAGTCGAGAGAGGTCTTGGGAACTAGGGAAATAATTAGAATATTACTCATATTATGTGTATTAGAAACACCTTAATCTTGTGACTACCACGAAGTAAGGGCAATACGACACTGATATAGGAAGACTATTGTGAGATAACCACAAGAAGATTGATGGGATAATCTTAAGAAGGATTGAATTTTCAGGTATCGGGAGAATTAAATTTTGAATTATTCGGGTTAAGGGATACCCAGGTGTTAGTACCAGGCCAATGAAATGAGGCCCATTATTTAGAGTGAGGGTGATGTATTAAAACGTTTGCAATGGTGGTGCATATATGCATGGGTGATAGGGGGTATGGGTACCCTAATTAGTAAATCCCAAAAATGTCCGAGATGGAATGACATGAAAATAAATATTTATAATATATGCCTGAAGGGCGACTATAAACAAGGTTAAACGGTATAGCGTATTGAATGTCGTGCGAGAATGACGATAATGCAAACATTTATGTGCAACGAGAGCTAACACACCTGAGATGGGATTGAAAGGTTGTAGAAAGTCATTTAAAAAGGTACCTCTTAATGAAAAGGTTACCCAACTTATTGTGAGAAAGTAGAGTGGAGTCTTACTCAAGAGAGTACAGAAGAGTGGCTTGCGCGTGACTGTATGGTTAGCATACTCCAAGTAAAGAACGAGTGTACGTAGTACCAAATTCTGGAAGAGTATATGAGAGTTAATACTTTAATTATTCGGTATTTGGAATGTAACTTGGAGATTACGAGAGAGATAGTAATCTGAATATTTATATAATACGTAGAGATGAGAATAAAATACATATGAGAAGTGTATAATTAGGTTGGGAATATTCCTATGAATCTTAATAGTATGTGTGTATGCCTATTATGTGATATTATTATTAAGAGCACTAATGGGTGATAACCCGGAGGGGTGCAAGAACATTATTGATTAAGTGCGCTAATGGATGTTAACTCGGGGTGCAGGATTAATATATATATATATATGTATAGGGATGATGTGACTATATGTGTATATATATGGATTTGCGAATATTTCTACTGTGTGAGACTAGTAGATATGGTATTAATAATAAATACTTTGCGCTAAGTGGTCTTAATAAAAAGGGTGCAAGATAAGTGTAAATATATAGAGATGATGAGACTATATATATGAGCATACGCCTTGAGATGGGTGGAATATAGTGAGAGACCATTGTGTTAGGCTATATCTAAATTTGGTTAAGCTAGGACGTAATGTATATACCGATCCTAGAGTAATGTTACATGCTATATTTGAATTTCGAGGACGAAATTCTGTTGTAAGGGGGGAAGTATGTAATACCCCGTACTTTTAAAGATATTTAAATTACAAAGGTGGGTGTAATTTGGTAAATTGAGGAATTACTGTGAATAGTAATTTTGGAATTTATGAGTGAAATTGAATAAATTTAGAATATAAGGCAAATAGTAAATATTAGGTTGTAAGTGTCAGATTAATATTTACATGGATTATATATTCTTACGAGACTAAGTATATGAGTGGATTATTTTTAATTACATGTTGCAAGTTGGGTAAAGCGATAAAGAAAATATTTTAAATTGAAAAATACGTGTATTGAACGTGTTGGGTCAAAATAGTGAATTTTAGTTAAGTGATTCATATGGAGATTTTGACTGCGTCATTGGGTTCGGAATGGCCGAGATAGTAAAAATAGAGTACCCGGGGGTAGTATTTGGGTTCCGGGCATTTTTGAACTAGTAGGGACTCGTAAATGAGTACACGAGTCATTTAACAATTGGGTATACACCCAATTTGGGGTTTAATAAGAGAAAACCCTCATTTTTGCCCCAAAATCATATCTAAGAGAGAGAAAGAGAAGAGAAAAGGGAGAGAAGAAGAGATTTCCGGCCAAAATTCGCGGGATTCGACTCGGGGTCATCGGATTTAATCCACGAGGCAAGTGTTTACTTGCTTTATAAATTTAGTGTGTTTATTTCTCATATTATAGTTGGTGTGTAAAACTATAAAGATTTTTGGGATGAGTTTTCGTGAATCAAAATGGGTTTTTCGGAAGATTAACGAGTAAAACCCAAATAATATCAAATTTGAGAAATTTAGGAATTAATTGAAATTAATTGTTGGATCTGGGTTCTAGGATGATTAGAACCCTTTGTATATGTGTATTTATGGTTGATTGAGGTTGTATGATGATCGAAGAGAAAATAAAAACATCGGAGGTGTATTAATGGAGGTTTGAGATTTTGGAGAAGATGATGTATAGTAACTCCGTAGCTTACGGGGTAAATTCGGATAGGAAGAGTGCAGATTCAGCTCTCGGTCAAAACACGAAAGTTGTAGATCTTTTCGATACAGTCGGGTGGGGGCCGACCATGTATTTTTCTGATTTTTTCCCCAATTGTTATGATTTTTATAAGATGGCAGTTCCGGGGTGAAATCACCAACTTGGAAATGTACTCGGAAATTGGAAAAATAAAAGCTAGAATTCTTTGGAGATAAATATTTGGGGTTCCTAAAAATAGTGTGGGGACTTCTAAATATTTTTTTTAAGTAAGGTGCGCATCTTGGGTTAGATGAAAGTAAACCCCAAGATTTACCCAAATAGGGGTGTTTGGGAGGAGTAACACTCGGGGTGATATTTCAATGAGCAAAATTTTATATAAGTAATTGTACGCGTAGAAAATACCCTTATATGCCAATTTTTGTTGAATAAAATCCTATGAGGTGACTAGGATGAAATTTAGGATACGGACTAAAGAGAATTGAGCAGTCTTCCGATACGTCTATTTATGACAATTATTATAGGTGAGAGGAATGCCTATCGTTATTTATGGGACGAATAAATATATCGGTGTTGTTGGTATTGTCATCGTGCGGTGTGTAAGCGTATAATTTCCTTTTTATGTATAAAAACAATACGATGCGGAAGCGTTGAAAGATGATGGTTCAATAATTAAACAAAACAAGTTTTAGTTTAACAAAACAAAATTAAACAAAGTTAATCCAAGTCCTAGAATTTGCCTAAGTCATGATTATTCTTTTAAACAAAGTTAGGCGAAACCAATTTTAGCAAATGACTTGAACACACCAATTTTACCCAATATTTAATAAAAATCCCAAATTAAATGAGTGTGATAATTAAACCCAATTTTATCTTGAAATTATCCTAAACATGGATTCTAAATTATTGTGCAAGATAAAATAAACAATATCACACTACACCGCGATGTACGAGAAAAAACCCACTAACGGGAAAAAAACCTCGGGACGGCCCTAGCCTCAAATCCACTAAAAACGGTATTACAAAATACAAGACAAAAGACTTACTTCCTAAACTCGAACCCTCTCAAGCCGTGATGCTCCTTCTTGTATCAACCTCCAATTAGCGGATAACCAACGGAGCTCCACCGTGGTCTCGGACTCCCACCGATCGGGCAATTAGGCACACCGTCACCCTAACATGGAGCCTTTCTCCAAATGGGTAGAAATGAAACGAACTTCTCTTCAATTCGGTGTAGAGAAAAACCGGTGCCAAAACAATCTCCAAGCAATTGATATCTATATATGGAACTTGGAATAAACAACAATGGGTGTGAACTAAGTGTTTAAAGATTTTTCTTTAAGTTGAAGAACACTTAAAACATGGACATTTTCCTTTTTGGAATCATCTCTCAAACTCCCTCTAGGAGATGTATTAGAATGGAAAAGTTGTCTAGGAAAATGTGTTTCCCGCACATAATAATGTATGAAAAAGTTGGTTGAAAACCAAGTGGAGGAGTGGGGAAAAAACTGCCAAAAACTGCTCAAAACCGTTCCCGCCTGACGTCTCGTTCGAACGAACTTGACTCTCGTTCGAACGAGACTTCTAACGAGCGACCAGCCTGGGCTCGTTAGAATCTCGTTAGATATCTCGTTAGAACGAAAACTCGTTCGAACGACATATCGAACGACATATCGAACGACTGACCAGATTAGGGTCGTTGGCAAACTCGTTCGAACGAACCTGGTTCGAACGACAAAACTCGTTCGAACGAAATCTGGTTCGAACGAAAAAACTCGTTCGAACGACATTTCTAACGAACGTCCCGAAAGTTTGTAAAATTTGATTTTGGCCCAGAAACTTTTATAAACTTTTATATACTTAATTTTTAAGTTTCTAATTGATTCTTTCTGAAAAATAAAATGCAGTTTTTATTAACCTAACACCCAATACATATTGTTCCAAGCTCCTATATACATATAATTACATTCATACCTTGGGAGCATGGAACCTTAGTTGATGACGTACAAACGAGGCACATAAACTACGACATGTTGATGATGCTTTATACTCTTTGCCGCTACGTCTTCAACAAACACTTCATAGGTCTTGAATATTACAATTAAATAAAATCCTATGAATAAATGTTTTTGTCCGGAATTGAGCCAAAACTATATATGGACTCAATTGGAAATTTGTGTCCTTACAAATCTCCCCCTTTGGCTATTCCGGGACAAAAACCAAACAAAAATCCTAAAGGGCCGTCAATCTCTACTAGACTCAAAACATAACCCGCCCAATCTTGACTCAACCCAAGGATCAAACGCTTTGCCATAGAAAGATGCCGCTTTAGAATAATTCCTGCACACTTAAGCAAACTCATCAAATGCATAGGGAATATCAAAATATTGCATAGCAAGTATGGTAGGTATGTCATACACACAATCCATATACCACTACTAAGTAAACACACATCTTAGTAATACCGTATTTTAATCGTAGTACATATTCTCATACTAACTATAATTAACACAATTCATACTATTCCGGTTTGTAATTATACGCGCCATAATTATCTCACGTCGTAGTAGACACTCATGTCTCAACCCAAACCGTCCATGTAATACACTCTCGTATGTAAATTCCTTCTCATAAATACCCAAATGTCCCAATTCTATCACTACGAAGGTTAACTATATCCTCGAACAAGTTTACGGAACTCCAAAAGTCAAAACAGTCCAAAAAGGACCAAACTGTCAACTCGTTAGAAGTCTCGTTCGAACGAGACTGTTCGAACGAGATTCCTCTGCCAACTCGTTAGAAGACTCGTTCGAACGAGGTCCCAGTTCGTTCGAACGAACTGTACCTTCTAACGATATCTCGTTCGAACGAGATATCGAACGAAATCCCTACTCGTTAGCAACGACTGGTCAACTCGTTAGAAGCTCGTTCGAACGAGTTCGTTCGAACGACATGGGGGCTGCTTCTAACGAGCTACCAGCTTCTGCCCAGATTTTTCCCCAAATCGTTTTTCATCCATTTTAACACCTCAAATCTTCTAAACTAAGTCCCAATCAATCGTTTAAAGGTCTATAATTAATACTAAACATATATAATCACATCCTAACATGTTTTTAAGGGATCAATCCATCCTAACATCAATTAAATTTATAGCTTTCTACACTTTTTCCAAATATCTCAAGAACATGAACCCTAACTACATATCATCATCAAATCCCAGAATTTAATTCGTTTTTCTTTCACCCAAACATGTATTAACATCAGATTAATCGTCTCCAAACTATTCTACATGCAATCCTTCTCAAATTCCTCAAGTTTTATGATCTAAACTACATGGGTTTTCATGTTTTATCAAGAACAAACCATAAATCCGAATTTTCTAACATGGAAAAGACATTCTCAGAAATTAAATGGAATAAAGTCACTTGCCTTGGTTTGATTTCTGACTTTGGTGTAGGTTGATGATGTTTTTCTGCAGAATTTCCTCTCTTTCTCTCCTTCTCCAAGCTCCTTCTCCAATGGTGGTTTAAGGTGGCTAGGGTTTTGATTTGGGAACTTAGAAAACCTAAATGATAACCTACGTAGCTTTCTAAGTTTATATGGTTTGGTTAATGGGCTTAATGGGTTAAATCCACATCAGATTTACATCTCTAATTTTCGTCACTTTTAATTCCTTAAAATGTAAAATTACCAAAATACCCTTTAAGTTGCCGGTATGGCCTAAAAATACCCCGGGACCCAAACTATACCCCCGGCTAGTGATTTCTGACTATCTCGACCCTTCCGGACGCGTTGGTGCACTCAAAACGACCCTACGGATTAAAGATTTTAAATTCACTTTTATTATTAAAATATTATACCGACGCGGCGGTCCCACGCGTCTCAACAAAATTTCTAAAATGCCGTATATAAATCTCACGACAAATTTTATAATACCACATACATATATAATCATATATGCACTTAATCAAATACCAATTCGCATCTCGTTAGTATTTATAACCCGGATTAATTTCCAATTAATACGCATTTAATTAATTAATCCCAAAAATAAATATGGCCAAAAATACGGGGTATTACATACTTCCCCCCTAATAACTGAATTTCGTCCCGAAATTCAAAACTAGAAAGTACCTGCTAAAAACAGCTCTGGATAACGCTCGCGCATCTCATCCTCGCGCTCCCATGTGGACTCCTCGACATTGTGATGTCGCCACTGAACACGCACTAACGGAACTATCTTTGACCGCAGTTTCCTCTCGCTTCGATCCAAAATAGCAATTGGCCCCTCCTCGTAGGAGCTATCCGGCTGGAGATCGATGTCCTCCACAGCAATGTGAGAATGGGCCAAATTATCTCTAAGGTATTTCCTCAGCGAGGAAATATGGAACACGTCGTGAATCCGATGCAAGTGCTCCGGTAGTCCAAGTCTATACGCAACCGGTCCGATCCGCTCAATAATAGGAAACGGCCCCACATACCTCGGTGCCAACTTCCCCTTCTTCCCGAAACGCATAATCCCCTTCATCGGAGATACCCTGAGCAAAACCTGGTCCCCCACTTGGAACTCCCTGAAAAACCTCTTCGCATCAGCATAACTCTTCTGCCTGTCTTGAGCTACCCGAATGCGACTCCGAATCAACTCAATCCTTGCCGAAGTATCCTGAATCACTTCCGGCCCAAGTAGTTTGTTGTCCCCCACTTCCAACCAACATAGTGGGGAACGACAAGGCCTACCGTACAACGCCTCAAACGGAGCCATGCCAATAGTGAACTGATAGGAGTTGTTGTAAGCAAACTCCACCAGTGGAAGGTACTGCTCCCATCCACCCCCGAAGTCAATAATGCACATGCGTAGCATGTCCTCCAACATCTGATTGGTGCGCTCTCTCTGCCCATCGGTCTGCGGATGATAAGCCGTACTCAACCGCAATTCCGTGCCCATTGCCTCCTGGAAACTCTCCCAAAACCTCGAAACAAATATCTTGTCTCTGTCAGACACGATATTTAGGGGCACACCGTGAAGTCTCACAATCTCTGAAATGAAGAGCTGGGCATACTGTCCCGAAGTGTAATCAGTCCTTACGGGTAAGAAGTGAGCGACCTTGGACAACCTGTCCACAATTACCCAAACGGAGTCGTGACCCCTCTGCGACGTAGGCAACCCCGTGATAAAGTCCATGGATATGCTCTCCCACATCCATACCGGGACCTCCAATGGCTGTAGTAATCCTGCTGATCTCTGATGATCCACTTTTACAAGCTGACAAGTGGCGCATTTCGAGATAAACTCATCGATATCTCTCTTCATACCGCTCCACCAATACTGTCGTCTCATGTCTTGGTACATTTTGTTCCCTCCGGGATGTACCGCGAACCGTGAGCCGTGCGACTCTGCCATCACGTCGTGCCGCAATTCTTCCCCTTCCGGAACTACCAATCTCCCATTGAAGCGCAATCCCCCGTCTGAGCTAACGGTATAGGACTCGGCTCCCTCTGCAAGTAATCGAACTATCTGCTCCTGACAGAATGAGTCATTAGCCTGTGCCCGTACTACTTTCGTGACAATCTGCGGTGTAACGGTCATCACAGACATGAAAGATCGGGCCACTGCATCCTGGTGTCCCAATTCCTTCCACTTTGCCTTCCACACCTCTGCCACCTCATCTGCTGGCCTACGGCTCAACGCGTCTGCTACCACGTTAGCCTTACCCAGGTGGTACTGGATGTCGAACTGGTAATCCTTCACAAATTCAAGCCACCTACGCTGCCGCATATTCAATTCCTTCTGCGTGAACAGATACTGTAGTGACTTGTGGTCCGTGAACAGCTGAAACTTCTCCCCCAACAGATAGTGCCTCCAAATCCGTAAGGCAAATACCACTGCTGCCAACTCCAAATCATGCGTGGGGTAATTCTTCTCATGAGGCTTAAGCTTACGGGAAGCATAAGCTATGTCCTATCTCTCCTGCTGCAATACACCTCCCAGTCCTTGCAAAGACGCATCGGTGTAAACTAAATACTCAACTCCCGATCTCGGCAATGCTAACACAGGTGCTGAGGTCAATTTGTCCTTCAACTCATCGAATGCCAACTGACAGGCATCACTCCAGATATATGGCATACCCTTACGAGTAAGATGTGTCAAAGGACCTGCTATCTCCGAGAAACCCCGAATAAACCTCCTGTAGTATCCTGCTAGACCCAAGAAACTACGAATCTCAGTCGGTGTCGTGGGCTGCCCCCACTCCCTCACCGCTGACACCTTCCCCGGATCAACAGATATTCCCTGGTCGGAAATGATATGCCCCAAAAACTGGACTTCCTTCAGCCAAAACCCGCACTTCTCATATTTTGCATACAACTCGTTCTGACGGAGTGTCTGCAAAACCTGCCTCAAATGCTCGGCGTGCTCCTCCTCTGTCTGAGAGTAAACCAGAATATCATTAATGAAGACAATGACAAACTGGTCTAGGAAATCCCTGAACACTCTGTTCATCAAGTCCATAAACACTGCTGGAGCGTTGGTCAAGCCGAAAGGCATAACCCGAAACTCGTAAGAACCATATCTCGACAAGAATGCGGTCTTCGAGACATCCTCCTCCCTGATACGCAACTGATGGTATCCTGACCTCAAGTCAATCTTCGAGAAGAAAGAAGATCCTCTCAACTGGTCGAATAAGTCATCGATTCGGGGCAACGGATACTTATTCCGTATCGTGACCTTATTCAACTCTCGGTAGTCCACGCACAATCTCAGTGAACCGTCCCTCTTCTTCACAAACAAAACTGGAGCGCCCCAAGGTGAGGTAATCCTGCGAATAAAGCCCTGCCCTAACAGCTGCTCTATCTGATCCCGTAGCTCTCTCATCTCAGCTGGAGCCATACGGTACGGTGCGCGTGCTATAGGTCTCGTACCCGGTAGCAAATCTATAACGAAGTCTATCTCTCGACTGGGTGGTAAGCCTGGTATCTCCTGAAACACATCCGAATACTCCCTGACAACTGGGATTGAGTCTAAAGGAATCACAACCTCCTTAGAGGTATCCTCCTCAATGTAATACAGATGAGCGGTCGATCCTCCCTCTGGGCGAGGCATCGCCACTATAAACATTTCTTGCCCCTGAATGGCAAAAACAATGCTCCCGCTGAAGCAATCAATCATGGCCCTATATGTTACGAGCCAATCCATACCGATGATCACATCGTGAACGTGCATGTCTAACACTAACATGTCTGCAGGCAATACCAAACCACCAATCTCTACCCCCACTCCCCGGCATATAAAAAAAATAAGTGACCCACTCCCCAATGGTGAGTCGACACACGTCACTGTGCTCTCTGCCGTAGCTAACAATCCTAAAGTTTTCGCGAAGTGTGTAGCTATAAAACAATGTGTGGCACCCGTATCAAATAACACCCGACCCATAGTGCCATGGATAGGAAACGTACCCTCGATCGCGGGCGGTGCCTGTGGAACTGCAGCCTGGTGGACGTTGTAGACACGTCCATACTGTAGCTACCCCTGCTGAGCTGGGACTGCTGGAATGGGTGGCAATGCTGCCATCTGCAGCGGTGCGGGAAGAGCGGCGGGAAACATAGGTCTCTGCGGCTCCTGGCGAGCACCCTGCTGCTGCTGCTGTGGGGCCCTGCCCCTATCAGGACAATCCTACTTTTTATGGCCAGTCTTGCCACAAATAAAGCACTTCCCTGGGAAGTTCCCTCCCCTCGGCCCCTGCTGTCCCCGGCCCTGGTGGCCGTTACCGTTCCTCCCTTGGCCCTGCTGGCCCTGATGAAACTGCTGCCCATTCTGCCCCTGTTGGCCCTGATGGCCGTTTGGACCCTGATGGCCCTGACGGAAACCTCCCTGTCCCTGCCTGTAGTTCCCTAACCGGAATCTCTTATTATCCCCCTGCTGGGTACCCTGCTCATTCTGTCTCTGCCCCTGACCAGATTGTGCCCCGCTGGCACCATGTCCTCCAGTCCTGCCCTGATGGCTAGACTCCCTCGACCGCTTGCCCTCGGCCATATGAAAACGGTGGTCCTGGCAGTGTAACAATGCTGCGTTAACCACATCAGAATAAGTGGCCAACGATAGGTTCCCTAGCAGATGTTGACGGATCCTCCAATTCAACCCGTCGGTGAACTTTTCAATCTTCTTCTTCTCTGTTGGAATCTCGTCTGGAACGATATTCAACAGGTTAGTGAACTCGGCCTCATACTCGACCACTGTCTTGCCCTCCTGCTTCAAACTCATCAGCTTCCTCCTCATCTCTGTATGGACTGCGGACGGAAAGTACCTGCGGTCGAACCGCACCCAGAACTCCTGAATCGTGAGAGTATCCCTCTCCTCTGCGGTGGTAATAGACTCCCACCACTGTAGTGCAGATCCCACTAGCTTGAAAGTAGCTAGCACCTGTTTCTGAACATCAGTGCACTCATGCATCCTCAAATGCCTCTGCATGTCCTTCCTCCATTGGCTTGAGACTACCACATCTGAGCTACCTGCAAACTCTGGCGGATGCGCCTTCTGAAAAGTGTCACGTACACGCTCCCAAGCAGACGGAAATGCATTAACCTGTACCGGCGCGGCAATCGACGCCTGAGGTGGTGCCTGCTGAATCACGGCAATCGCGGCATTTACCGCTTGGGCTACTATAGCAGCAACCTCAGCGGCGTTCATCATGCCCTGAACTGGAGCGGGCTGGGGTTCGGGCATTGCATTCCTGGGAACTCGTCGTGCACGTCGTGGAGGCATCTGAAATAAGAACAAAGTTTATAAGTTCACGGTTATAAACTTAATATAGCTGAAGAACGAAGCATACACAAAAAGAGTACAACAGTCCTAAAATATAGGGCTCTATATCAAAGAAATGTAGCGGAAACATAATAGCCGTACAGATCCTAAAGGACACTAGAACCTGATGCTCTGATACCACCTGTGACACCCCGACTAATTAAATACCGGGTAGCTACTCCTTTATTAAATTAATTCAAAATGCCAAGTTGGCTCAGTTCATAGCATCACTGTCGAAAACATTTTATTTTTACTAACCACCTAATATTTATAAAAAATAAGTGCCAAATTTTATTTAAAGTCTGATTAACTTGCAACAAGTGTAATGAAGAAATAAATAACACCATCCACCATACTGAAGTAGAACAAATAACCATCACAATAGAGTAAATAAAGTCTGGAGGAAAAACTCCTCACTACAATCCCACAACTGAAATAACTAACTGAAACAAAAATAATACATGCTAAAGTCTGAAAACTGAAATATAAAAGATGTCTCTAAATAGAAATGGGCAACATGCCCTACAACTGATAGATAGTGACTCTGGAATCCAAAAGATAGAAGCGTCTACATGCAAATCCCTGTAGCTTCCACAAACAGCTACAGCTCGTCACCTGAATGAGAATCCTATGCTTGGTGTCCCTGTGGCTGGGCACCTAAAATGGTTTTACAAGAAAAAGATATTTGAAAAGCAAACGGGTCAGAGCCCGAATGTGGAGTTATATTTTAAAAACCTGCAAGTGCTTTAAAAACATTTAAAACATTAAATGCAAAGTACATGTTAGGACGTGCACTCACATTATATTCTCACCTCTCGTCTACTGTGCACTCCTAACGCAAATACCCATCTACAACGATATAAACCACTAGCTAAGTAACGACATATCTAGCTAGACTGCCAAAGGTCCTACCCATAATACTTGGTTCCATTAACATAATAACGCTCTTAATTGAATAGGGTTTAACGTAAACTCAGATACTCAATATGCAATATATATAACTAATCAGTTAACTCGCTATATTTCTCGAAACAATACCGTAATATATTTACAACATTAACATGAGGATTCTTATTCATTAAGTGTATATTATTCACATCATAAATATACAATACAAGCACCCCGAGAACTAAGCTGCGGTGCACACATACTCTGCTATCCATCCCGGTACATCACGTACATAAGGATCACATATTCCGAATCTCTCAGGAATAGTTCAGATAACACAAATCACAAAATAGTGGAGGCGAACACAGTCACCATCACGTGGGTCACGCACATACCTACGCTCCCACGGTCAGCGGACTTATTAATATCCCAATAAGTCTTTCTATGACCTATGTTCATCGAGGTACCAGTCTATATCCCCCCCCCCCCCCCCCCCCGTAGGCACACAAGGATTAGAGGGTCCTAAGCGAACGCAACCTCCCGTGATAGCAAGTATGGTAGGTATGTCATACACACAATCCATATACCACTACTAAGTAAACACACATCTTAGTAATACCGTATTTTAATCGTAGTACTTATTCTCATACTAACTATAATTAACACAATTCATACTATTCCGGTTTGTAATTATACGCGCCATAATTATCTCACGTCGTAGTAGACACTCACGTCTCAACCCAAACCGTCCATGTAATACACTCTCGTATGTAAATTCCTTCTCATAAATACCTCGTTCGAACGACATATCGAACGACATATCGAACGACTGACCAGATTAGGGTCGTTGGCAAACTCGTTCGAACGAACCTGGTTCGAACGACAAAACTCGTTCGAACGAAATCTGGTTCGAACGAAAAAACTCGTTCGAACGACATTTCTAACGAACGTCCCGAAAGTTTGTAAAATTTGATTTTGGCCCAGAAACTTTTATAAACTTTTATATACTTAATTTTTAAGTTTCTAATTGATTCTTTCTGAAAAATAAAATGCAGTTTTTATTAACCTAACACCCAATACATATTGTTCCAAGCTCCTATATACATATAATTACATTCATACCTTGGGAGCATGGAACCTTAGTTGATGACGTACAAACGAGGCACATAAACTACGGCATGTTGATGATGCTTTATACTCTTTGCCGCTACGTCTTCAACAAACACTTCATAGGTCTTGAATATTACAATTAAATAAAATCCTATGAATAAATGTTTTTGTCCGGAATTGAGCCAAAACTATATATGGACTCAATTGGAAATTTGTGTCCTTACAAATCTCCCCCTTTGGCTATTCCGGGACAAAAACCAAACAAAAATCCTAAAGGGCCGTCAAGCTCTACTAGACTCAAAACATAACCCGCCCAATCTTGACTCAACCCAAGGATCAAACGCTTTGCCATAGAAAGATGTCGCTTTAGAATAATTCATGCACACTTAAGCAAACTCATCAAATGCATAGGGAATATCAAAATATTGCATAGGGAATATCAAAATATTAAATGTAATTAATTAAATACTCCCCCTAAATTAATTCTCCCTTTAAACACATGACCTACTTAGAAAGACGTCTCCCCCTAAGATAAATCTCCCCCAAACGAAGATACGATAATAATAGGATTAGATACCATTTCTCCCCCTATCATCATTCTCCCCCTTTTTGTTCGGGAATAGGCAAAGGATAAAGAACTAATAAACAGCATGTGAAAGCTTAAAGTGATAAGACATGAAAGCAGATGGGCAATAAAAGCAAGGCAAAGACAAACAAATATCATATATATAGATACGAAAAATATACCAATAGAGCACTTGCATATATATATAGATATAAACACACACATGACACAAAATACAATAAGTTTGCACACTCGTATGGCAAAAAATGTGTCATATGGAAACGGAAGTGTAGGGGTGTGTACTAGCAACAATTAAATTTAGACCCAAACACTTAGGAAACGTTCACGGAGTTCTCATTTGATTGCAAACTTCATCACAGTTAAATATAACCTCATGTGACAATATAAAGATTGAACTCAATGAACAAACATACACAATGCATACAAGCCTAGCATGATGATGATTCTACAAACCAAATAGAGTCATGACATTAAAGACAACTAGGATAAACGGACATTGTGCAAACCGTTGATATACCATCCAATTCTCCCTCAATGAGCATATATATTCTTTTGTTTTTGAATGAATATATCAAACAAACATAGGCCTTGGCAATTGCTTTCTTTTTAATGCCAAATATTCTGTTTTTAGGCCTTTGGATCACGTATTTCTTTTAGATCCAATCAACGGTGGCTTACTATCGCAAAGGATTTAATTCATCCTTTCGGAGCCCTTCCCTGTGCACATAATTATTTATCATGTTTTCATTTTTCACACAAATCTCACATGCAACGGATTTTGACATGCACTAGTCCTCCTAGGTCATAGATATGTAGATGACTAGATTGATAGGAGAACACCTCAAAAAGCTCAAATATAACATGTGACATTAAGATTTCAAAAGAGCTCGTGCATGTGTGAATAGAGGCATATAGAAATAGAATCCATTTAAACAATACAAAATCCAACTACTCCATATAAAACATGGTAAAGAACATTTTAAGGATTGAAAATCTAAACCAAAAGTTCTAGCCACATGGAAGCGTAAACGATAGGATTCAAACACAAATATATGCCACATAAAGTGTGTCAAACAAAAATACACACAAAACAAAATCTTTTTGAGTTTTTAACATTTTTAATCAAAAATAAATATTTACTCAAAAGGACAAACAAAAATCATTTGTATTTTTCATTAAGCGTAAATGAAATAAATAAAACACAAATGATAAACAAAAATCTTTTTATATTATGCAGTCGATTCAAACACAAAATATAATACAAAAAGATAAACAAGTCATAATTTCTAGCATGTGATATGAAATAATGCAAAGACTAGAGAATGACTAAACAAGCATACATTTAGCATATGAATATAGCATGAAGTACAAACGCTAAAGTATGCAAACACTAACACATTTATCCTTTAGATTTAGCAAGGGAGGAAGCATGTGAAAGTAAATGAGAATCAAAATCCCTATTTTGTAAGGCAACCAAGTCGGATTTCCTAACCCAAATTAATGAAGAATTACTATCTTGGGTGTAGGAACGTTAGCTATCGTGGTTGCTTTATTATGGGATTTTCTAGGAATTCGTTTAAGATCAAAACAAAATTTCTTAAGATGACCTTTTCGACCACAATGTGAACAAGTGAAAACATGTCGAAAAGATTTACCTAAGGAGTGATCTTGAAATGCATTCCTAGTAGATTCTCCTAACATGTTGGTTTTGACTTTAGGGTTAAATTCATTACAAGTATTGAAGCCTAAACCAAAAGTGTCATTTTTAACTTGGACCGTTCCTAACATTTTATCAATCTTTTCCGAACGACATTCCAAATCAAATTTGACATTACTAGAATCTTTTAATTTATTTTCCAATTCTAAAATGTTAGATTCTAGTAAAAAATTTCGCTCTTCAAAAGCAAGAAGCTCCTTTTTCAAGGATTCCATTAAACCCCTAAGGCTATCTCTCTCGCCTTCTACATAGTTAAGCTTCTCTTGAAGAGTCCTCTCACGTGTCCTAAGGTCTTCTATTAAGGCACTTTCATTAACGACCTTGACACTCTCTCTTAAATTCGCTTCTAACTTCAAATTAGCCTTTTTCAATTTGATAGATTCTTTATATAATTCATGAAAAGCATTTTGAAGTGCACTCTCATCAACCTCTTCTTCATTTTCACTCTCTCTTTCTTCTCCACTCTCACTATCATCAAAAACAAGGGAATCATGAACAATGACCTTGGAAGTGGCATGTGCTATCGTATCATCAATCGATGAGTTCTCACTATCACTCACATGACTAGCCATAAAAGCCACAAAATTTTTTTTAGTGGGGGATTCGGGCTTCTCTTCCTTATCACTATCACTAAGGGTCGCATTATATGCAGTGGATCGTTTACCATCTTTCCTTAGTTTAGTGGGGCACTCATAAGCCCTATGGCCATAACCTTCAGAACCAAAACACTTATCAGACTCGTCCCTATCTAAATTGTCATTGCTAGGTTTAGGGATCTTCTCGGCTTTAGAAACCTTCTCGCTTTTATCATGTTTAGAAGTGTCAAATTTCTTAAAATCATTTTTATATTTATCTTTGTTAAATTTAAGAAATTTTCTAAATTTGCGAGCAAACAAAGCCATATCTTCTGAGTCACTATCACTGTCGCTCTCTACTACTTGTTTGACCTCTTTTCGGGCTTTTAAAGCAACGCCCTTTTCAATTTTCTTTTCATTTTTAGAGGGAAACATATCCAGTTCATAGGTTTGTAAATCACCTACAAGCTCTTCTAATTTCGTAGAGGCTAAAGTGGGTAAAGAATTTAAAATGGTCACCTTTGGAATAAATCTATCGGGTAGGGACCTTAAAATTTTCTTTACTACACGGTCGTCAGGTATTTTCTCTCCCAAGTTAAAGGATGAATTAACAATATCTGAAAGTCTAGCATAAAATTTATCAAAAGTTTCTTTTTCATCCATTTTGATAGTTTCAAATTGAGTGGTGAGGTTTTGGAGTTTAGAAGCTTTAACGACACTCGTTCCTTCATGAGTTAATTGTAAAATATCCCAAGCTTCTTTAGCGGTCTCACACGTCATAATGCGTCGGAATTCATCCGGTGTGACAGCGCTAAATAAAGCATTTAAACCACGGGAATTAAAATTTGCAAGCTTAAACTCATTTTCGGTCCATCTATCGACGGGTTTGGGAACTTGTTCATTTTCAATTAAATGTGTTGGTGGAGTCCAACCGTTAACAACAGACATCCAAACACGTTCATCGATAGATTTAAGTGCCGATTTCATTCGCGCTTTCCAATACGCGTAGTTTGAACCATCAAAAATAGGAAATTTTGAAAATGGGGAAAAATCCATTTTAGCCAAAAATTAAAGGATCTTTAACGAAATAATTTATCGTTTTTTGGCTCTGATACCAATTTGTAAGCGTATAATTTCCTTTTTATGTATAAAAACAATACGATGCGGAAGCGTTGAAAGATGATGGTTCAATAATTAAACAAAATAAGTTTTAGTTTAACAAAACAAAATTAAACAAAGTTAATCCAAGTCTTAGAATTTGCCTAAGTCATGATTATTCTTTTAAACAAAGTTAGGCGAAACCAATTTTAGCAAATGACTTGAACACACCAATTTTACCCAATATTTAATAAAAATCCCAAATTAAATGAGTGTGATAATTAAACCCAATTTTATCTTGAAATTATCCTAAACATGGATTCTAAATTATTGTGCAAGATAAAATAAACAATATCACACTACACCGCGATGTACGAGGAAAAACCCACTAACGGGAAAAAAACCTCGGGACGGCCCTAGCCTCAAATCCACTAAAAACGGTATTACAAAATACAAGAAAAAAGACTTACTTCCTAAACTCGAACCCTCTCAAGCCGTGATGCTCCTTCTTGTATCAACCTCCAATTAGCGGATAACCAACGGAGCTCCACCGTGGTCTCGGACTCCCACCGATCGGGCAATTAGGCACACCGTCACCCTAACATGGAGCCTTTCTCCAAATGGGTAGAAATGAAACGAACTTCTCTTCAATTCGGTGTAGAGAAAAACCGGTGCCAAAACAATCTCCAAGCAATTGATATCTATATATGGAACTTGGAATAAACAACAATGGGTGTGAACTAAGTGTTTAAAGATTTTTCTTTAAGTTGAAGAACACTTAAAACATGAACATTTTCCTTTTTGGAATCATCTCTCAAACTCTCTCTAGGAGATGTATTAGAATGGAAAAGTTGTCTAGAAAAATGTGTTTCCCGCACATAATAATGTATGAAAAAGTTGGTTGAAAACCAAGTGGAGGAGTGGGGAAAAAACTGCTAAAAACTGCTCAAAACCGTTCCCGCCTGACGTCTCGTTCGAACGAACTTGACTCTCGTTCGAACGAGACTTCTAACGAGCGACCAGCCTGGGCTCGTTAGAATCTCGTTAGATATCTCGTTAGAATGAAAACTCGTTCGAACGACATATCGAACGACTGACCAGATTAGGGTCGTTGGCAAACTCGTTCGAACGAACCTGGTTCGAACGACAAAACTTGTTCGAACGAAATCTGGTTCGAACGAAAAAACTCGTTCGAACGACATTTCTAACGAACGTCCAGAAAGTTTGTAAAATTTGATTTTGGCCCAGAAACTTTTATAAACTTTTATATACTTAATTTTTAAGTTTCTAATTGATTCTTTCTGAAAAATAAAATGCAGTTTTTATTAACCTAACACCCAATACATATTGTTCCAAGCTCCTATATACATATAATTACATTCATACCTTGGGAGCATGGAACCTTAGTTGATGACGTACAAACGAGGCACATAAACTATGGCATGTTGATGATGCTTTATACTCTTTGCCGCTACGTCTTCAACAAACACTTCATAGGTCTTGAATATTACAATTAAATAAAATCCTATGAATAAATGTTTTTGTCCGGAATTGAGCCAAAACTATATATGGACTCAATTGGAAATTTGTGTCCTTACACGGTGAGAAAAGTTCGAAAATAATATATTGAGGATTAGTCAAAATTGATAAATGCGTAGGATATTCGAGAGATAAATATACTACATAGGAAATTTATTATACGGGTTACGCGTATGCCCGAATGTTATTATATACATGGGTTAAATAATTACCTATGGAGAATTATGTATAGGTGAGAGAAATACCTATAATTATAATATGGTTGTGTGAATACCAAATTGATGATATATTTATATAGGTGGAATGTGTACTTATATGATTGTTTATTATGTGTATGACATACCTACCATACTTGCTATCACGGGAGGTTGGCGTTCGTGTGAGGACAATCTTATCCTGCGTTGCCTTCGGGGGATTTTAGATTTGGTACCTCAAGAACATAGGACTGTGAAGGGCTTATTTGTGATTCGATAAGTCTGCTGACTATGGGAGCGTAGGTATGTGCGTGACCCATGGGTATGTGAACTATGTTCGCCTCCAATATGTGTGATTTGTTTTGATACGGTTCCTGAGTGATTCGGAACGCGTGATCCTTATGTGCGTGATGTACAGGGATTTGATAGCAGAGTATGGGTGCACCGCAGCTGAGCCTAGGGGTGTCGTATATGTATATATGTACTGAGAATAATATATATGTATACTTGTGATGTTCCACTGTTGCTTAGTAGATGAGAATGACTAAGATACTTATATTATAGCTCTGTGGACTGATTATTATACTTGTGCGTATAATATATTGTTAATGTATGAGATGAGATATCATAAAATGTGACCCTGTATAAAAGGGAAAATAATGAATAAAGTGATATACTCCTTCCAGTAGATTTATATCCGGATTTATATGAATATGGATCATAGGTTCTAATGAGAACTATTAATAAATACGGGATGGTATAATTATGGTATGTACTGAAGGCCTAATGGATCCCGATGATCAATATGACCACGTAGTAGTTTATCGGGGGGGGGGGGGTCGTTATTTGGATTTCGCTTCGCGAGACACCCCACGCACGAACGTAACGAAATGTTGGGAATGGGGAGAAGTTTAGTCCTTAGTACTCGGATTTTTGAGGATTTTGGAAGATGGGTGAAATACCTTAGTTAGGCAGGGTAGTTTAACTAATTTGTTTAAAAAGGTATGCGATAGGTGTGCACTATTAGAAGAGGGGTGAGGGGTATCTCATGAGAGTGCGATACGAGTTTAAATATGAGAAATAACATATTTTTAAAATATAGATTTTAAGCACTTGCTAAAATATTTTCAAAACTTGGGCTCTGACCCGTTTCTCTATTTTTCCCTCTTGCTATATCTATATATATATAGGTGTCCATACACAGGGACGCCTGGATGATGATTCTTTCTAGTCAGACGTTTGCTGCAGCAGCTGTGGATGCAAGCAGGTTTATATTAGACGCTTCTATCATTGAGATCTAGATAGGAGGTATTGTAGAAACATTCGGGCTTATGGCCGAACTGTACTCATTTATTCTTTTATTGCCTTTTAGTGCGGCATTCGATTTGGTTGTATTTTTGTACCGAGTGTTCGGTTATTTTATTTTATTTCATTTCAGTTGCTGCATATAAACTGTTGTAATTGTTTTTTTGAATGGCTTCGTTAAAAAGATTAGTTAAAAAAAAATTGACGCCGTCCTAATAGGATATTAGTAATTAAATTGGTTTTCGACAGTGATGCTAAGAATGAACCATATGAGACTCGTGTTTTAATTTGATATAGGATTGATCGCCCGGTATTTTATTAGGCGGGGTGTCACAAATGAGTGTTTCCAAGAATAAGAAGATAATAAACATTAGCAATGATTTTTGTAAAGTGCTTTGGTACTTTGATTCAAAATCGGGACTTTTTAGTGATTTGAGGTAGATTTGTTCTTCCGTGATAATTTAGTGTTATATATATGTTCACCCTCGTGTGTGTGTGTATATATATATTTCTTGTTGGGTTTTATATTAGTTATTCATATATTTATTCTTAAACACATGTTATATGATTATGTGCACCTCGTGTAAAATTTGGGGACACGTATTCGTAAATATTTCACTACATGTAAAATGTAGAGTTTGGGTAGAAATTATACCATGGTAATTGTGAAAAGTTGGTAGTTTTAAAAATAAATAAAGATTATATTGGATATTGATATTGATAAATTAAATTTTAGTGGATGATAGTCATCCTTTATTCAAAGTTTTCAAGCACCCGCTGGACGGGGTGTGATTTTTGGGCAAATTTGTTATTATTGTCTCGTAAGCCTGCCATATTCATGTCTAGGATGTTAAGCCATTCCGTAAGACGATGGGAATGAAAACCATAGTGTCCTGCAATTATGTGTTTGAGTTTTGTTTTTTGGACCATGGATTACTAGAGGATGGATGATAAGAGAGTGAATAAAGGTTCACACTGTATTGAGGAATGTGCGGTAGGAATTTTGTATATGGGGGATTTTAGTAATCGTACGTATACACATTGATATACTAGGGATGGTAATATTAACTTTGGGAATTTAGTACGAGTATCATATGCATACACCTTGCATATTGTGCAAGCATGAGTATGTTTAGATATTTGGAGCATTTATACGACCTATTGATTTTTTCGCTCACCCCTCATAATTTTATATTTTTCAGGACATCTTGATTATAAGGTTACTTGTAGTGGTAGTGTGATATATTTTTATCATGGGGATTTAGTATATCTTAATTGCAACTCTGTACTTATTTTATTTAAAAAAATTGAAATATATTTTTATTACCTTATAAAGAAAGCATATTTCTTTGTACAAATAGACTTTGAGATTGATAAGAATATAGTGATTTAATTTATTATTTAACTTATATAAAGTTATTCTTTTGCAAATATTTTATTTTAGCCCCATGACATTTTAAAATGGTTTTGAAAAGTTTAATATTGACCCGTATTTTATTTTAATTTTAGTATCTCGGGTGTTCTTGAGGAGTTACACAGGGTAGCTCACCATCGTTAAATATAAATTTTAGTTTATTTTTTATATTATGATTTTTAGTGCCTATTAGAATGGTTTCTTATAATATTATGGTTGCGTTGCAATTTTGAACTAATTAAATTGAATGAAAATGAAATCCATCGCTAATAAAAAAAATTAATAATAATGTCAATGCCACGTTAACCCTTAGTACACTTTGCCAAAATTTGTAAAGTGGAGAATATCACATTTGGGCTCATAATCTTGAGAAGCAATACAAGCAAAAGGATCAAGCAAAATAGCATTTTCTATTTTCTTGATGCATTGTAGATGGTCTAAAATCTTAATTGTAGATGGTCTAAATTGTCATAAATACAATGATTCATTTAAAGAATAGTTTACTACTCTTGATACACATTTGTCAACTTAAATAACATAAAAGTGGACTTATATGACATGTCTAAAAAAGTTTTAAGAAGATATTTTTGGCGTTAACCCAATTATCTCATGACAACATTGGTTTATGATACAACCAAGTAACTGTTGAAGGCTCATATTGTATTGCGAATGAAAATGAGAACGATTTTTTTATAAGCTTAAGGTTTTAAAGAACAATAAGGTCAGTGAATTTTTTTGGCTAAAATGCGAGTATGATAATATTTTAGAAACATTGAGAGGTCTTTTATCTAATTTAGAGAAGATGTCACAATCTAACAAAAACAAGGGGTCTTTACACATAGGTCCCATTTGTCGGGTCAACATTCTTATAAGTCCCATTGACTTTTCAACAATCCTATAGGTCGTATTCCAATTTTTTAAGGAATTTTTTTCACAATTTTACCCTTTTAAAACCAACCATCCGTAACTTCCTTGAGGAACTTACATAAGTGGTTGAACTTTTTTTTTTAATCTTTAAATGATCATAACTTTTGATTCACAAATCCGTTTTTCGCAAAATTACTATTTTTGAAATCTGCTCGACGAGATCTATCAAACAAGATCCATGAAGGCTATAAAATTCCAAAGAATTTTTTTTTACACAAACAGTAAACTTTACTGTATGCACTAGAATATGAAATAGTTTTATATATGTGTCATTTTCACAAACAGACGATAACATTTACTGTGGTAATATTACACAGTATATATATATATAGTGAAAGGATCACAAGTGGACCAAAAGAATGGACTTTTTAATGGACTTAACAAAAAAGACTAATAACCCACTAATTTTGATTCCTTGGTGTAATGGGTCCGCGCCAGCGGCACCCAATAACCGAGACTTATTAGTCTTTTTTGTTAAGTCCATTAAAAAGTCCATTCTTTTGGTCCACTTGTGAACCTCTCCCTATATATATATATATATATATATATATATCCGGTGGATCCAAATCATTTTTTTTCAAAATTACCTTATATCTAAAGGTTCGCGCTAGCGGTATCCAATCCTTACCACCATTGTTGGAACTTTAACGACCTTCGTCAGAGCTCCGATTTGGGGTGGGTAAGGGTGGCATGTAGTGCCGCTGGCGCGGACCTTTGAAAATAAGATTGGATAAATGGGATCGGGATCATCTGGAGCACCGATTTGGGGTGAGTAGGGGTGGCACAGAACTTTAAAAATAGGATCATATTATATATATATATATATACACTGTAGATCCAAACCATTTTTTTTTAAATTACCATTTTTAAAGGTTTACGCTAGCGGCATTCAATCCCCACCACTACCCATCCCCATTGTCGAAGCTTCAACGACTTTCATCAGAGCTATGATTTAGGTGGGTAGTAGTGGCATAGGGTGCCGCTGGCGCGAACCTATGAAATTAAGAGAATATTAGATAAATGAAGTTTAGATCCACTGGAGCTCCGATTTGGGGTGAGTAGGGGTGACATTGGGTTAGGTTTATATCTATAACATTTTTACAAACGTTATCATTTACTGTGTTATAACACAGTATATATATACGGTGTATCCAAATCTCTTTTTCTGATATTGTCTAATTTTTAACGGCGCGCGCTAGCGGTATTTAATCCCGACCACCACCAACCCCAATTGTCGGAGCTCCAACAACCTTCATCAGAGTTCTGATTTGGGGTGACATGGAGTGCCGGTGGCGTGGACCTTAGGAAATAAGAGAATATTGGATAAATGGGATTTTGATACACCGAAGCTCCAGTTTGAGATGAGTAGGGGTAGCATTGGATTAGGTTTATATCTATAATATTTTCACAAATAATAAATATTACTGTTTGTGAAAGTGTTACATCGGCATCCCATGTCACCTCAAATCAGAGCTTTGATGAAGGTTTTTGGAGCTCCGATAAAGGGGGTGGGTGGTGGTGGGGATTGGATGCCGCTGGCGCGGACTGTTAAAAACAAGATAATATCAGAAAAAAGAGGTTTGGATATATATATATATATAAACCTAACTCAATGCCACCCCTACTCACCTCAAATCGGAGCTCCGTTGGATCCAAACCCAATTTATCTAATATCTTCTTAATTTCAGAGGTCCGCGCCAGCGGCACACTATGCCACTACTACAAACCCAAATCATAGCTCTGATGAAAGTCGTTGAAGCTCCGACAATGGGGTGGGTAGTGGTGGGGATTTAACGTCGCTAGCGTAAACCTTTAAAGATATGGTAATTTTGAAAAAAAAAGAAGTGGTTTAGATCTACCGTGTGTTTTTGTGTGTCTATATATATATATATATATATATATATATATATATATATATATATATATATATATATTATGTAATATTAACTCAGTAAATGTTACTGTTTGTGAAAATGTTATATATATTGTGTAATATTAACTCCGTAAATGTTACTGTTTGTGAAAATGTTATATATATAAAACTATTTCATAAATATATTAACACAGTAAATGTTATTGTTTGTGAAAATGTCACAGATATAAAACTATTTTATTTTTCGGTGTATACAAAAAAATTTAATATCTATGACATTTTTACAAACAATAGCATTTACTGTGTTATCACATTATATATATATATATATATATATATATATATATATATATATATATATATATATATATATATATTCAATATGCTTTTATTTTTAAAGCTCTGCGCCATCAGCACTTAATGTCACCCCTACTCACCCCAAATCGGTGCTTAAGAGTATCCAGATCCCATTTATCCAATCTTATTTTCAACGGTCCGCACCAGCGGCACCCCATGACACTCCGGTCGATCCAAAACCCATTTATTCAAAAGTCTCTTGTTTTCAAAGGTTCGCGGCAGCGGCACCACATGCCACCCCTACCCACTCCAAATCGGAGTTCTGACGAAGGTCGTTGAAGCTCCAACAATGGTGGTAATGATTGGATGCAGTTAGCGCGAACCTTTAAATATAAGGTATTTTTGAAAAAAGAGGGTTTGGATCCACCGGATATATATATATATATATATATATATATATATATATATATATATATATATATATATATATATATATATATATATATATATATATATATATATATATATATATATATATATATATATATATATATATACTGTGTAGTGTTACCACAGTAAATGTTACTGTCTATTTGTGAAAATGTCACATATATAAAACTATTTCATATTTTAGTGCATACAGTAAAATTTACTGTTTGTGTAAATTTTTTTCTTTGAAATTTTATAGCATTCATGGATCTTGTTTAATAGATCTCGTCGAGCAGATTTCAAAAATAGTAATTTTGCGAAAAACGAATTTGTGAATCAAAAGTTATGATCATTTGAAGATTAAAAAAAAATTCAATCACTTATGTAACTTCCTAAAGGAAGTTACGGATGATTAGTTATAAAAGGGTAAAATTATGAAAAAATTCCCTAAAAAGTTAGAATAGGACCTATAGGATTGTTGAAAAGTTAATAGGACTTATAAGAATATTGACCCGACAAATGGGACCTAAATATAATTATCCCCAAAAACAATCACGTTTCATGTAAGAAGATTAAGATGCATGATCATCCAAGACTAAAGGAAACTTTGAAATGGGTAGGAAAAAAAAGTCAAGATTCATTCCATTATCAGGGTCTTGTCATGTTTGGGCTCTGTTCAAATCGTGTCTTAACGAATCGTATCGTGTGTTTACATTAAATGATTAAACCCAAACTCGTTTCGTTTCGTTAAATTATCATATTTAACAATTTTGTCCGTTAAGTGTCCGTATTCGTTAAAACTTCATTCAAACTCAAAGTCATATGAGTACTATTGTGTTATCAGGTTATATGACAATTTACCGACCCTACTTTTGGAGATACGAAGATAATTTATTGCCTTATAATAAAGGTCAATTGAATTTTTTCCTATATTTATTATGTTCTTTATGGGGTTGGCTTGAAAAAAAAGTGCTAAGTATGCGTCATAAAGTGCCATGATCACCTTAATATATTGTTTATTTTTTCCAAGTCACCCTTTTGTATTAATGTACTATTGGGTGCTATGATATAATTGTCAAAATAATTCTTATTCCAGAAAATATATTAGTGTGTATATTATCTTTTAACTAGGAAGGGGCTAAACAGTACATGCTCTAAATTTTAATCCAAATTTGACGAAATTAAATTTTGGAAGGAAATGTCATCTAAAATCCATTCATCTTGCATTTTCACTACAAAATCACTATTAATTCTTATTTAATTGATAATATTTAAAAATAATATTTAAATGAGTTGTATTCTTGAAATAAATTTAAGTTTGAGAGTAAGATAAAAAATTAAGTACCCTCACAAATTGAGATCTTAAAATCATCTTCAAGCTAACGTGTAAAATGAATTCAAAGCAATGTTGCGTGCCAATGACTCCAAAATGGGTGATTCATTTGTTAACTTTTAACACGCGAGTCATTTTATTCTAATTTTTGCTTACCTCCAAAGTTGTTTCTTTGATATTCGGGCAATATTTCACTCTAAACCTGTGACACGTAAGTCTATTGTTGTCCCGATTATTTTTTGTTCAATTCGTTTTCTCTTAGGGTCCGTTTGGTTGGCATAATTTGTCTAGGCAAATGCCAAAAAGTTGGCAAATATAAAAATTTACCCACATTTTGGCTGTTTGGTTGCATAATTTGCCTAGGCATTGCCAATGTACAACACCTCCTATGCACAATCTGTGGGCAAATTTTGCTTACCTATTTGAGTGGGAAATATTTGCCCACAAATTTGCCAACTTCTTAAACGGTTTTAATGTTTTAAAAAATAATTTAAAAACTGTTTTAAATAATTAAAAAACTGTTATGAATATTTAAAAATTGTTTTATAATGTTTCAAAAACTGTTTTTAATATTATAAAAAATTGTTAAGAAAATGCTAACAATTTTTAAAAAAAACTGTATTAACAAAATATTGTAAAAACTGTTTTTAACATTTTTAAAAACTGTTGTGAATATATTATAAAAACAGTTTTAAAGTTTTAAAAAATAAATTTAAAGACTGTTTTAAATATTTAAAAAAACTGTTATAAATATTTAAAAACTGTTTTGTAATGTTTTGAAAACTGCTTTTAATATTATAAAAATTTGTTAAGAGAATGTTTTACAAATTTTTTGAAAAACCGTAATATAAAAATATTGTAAAACAGTTTTTAACATTTTTAAAAACTGTTTTGGATATATTATAAAAACTGTTTTAAAGTTTAAAAAAATATTTTGTAAAACTGTTTTAAATAGTTTAAAAAAACTGTTGTGAATGTTTAAAATTTGTTTTGTAATATTTTAAAAACTGTTTTTGATATTATAAAAAAATGTTAAGAGAATGTTTTACAAATTTTTTGAAAAAACGTAGTATGAAAATATTGTAAAAATAGTTTTTAACAATTTTAAAAACTCTTTTGAATATAATATAAAAACAGTTTTAAAGTTTAAAAATAAAATTAAAAAATATTTTAAATAGTTAAAAAAAACTGTTGTGAATATTTAAAAATTGTTTTGTATTAAAAAAAATTGTTAAGAAAACGTTTTACAATTTTTTTTAAAAACTGTAATATAAAAATATTGCAAAAACTATTTTTAACATTTTTGAATATAATATAAAAATTGTTTTTAAATAAATTAATTGGATTGACTTTAATTTCGCCTAATGTTGTTTGATAGCGTCATCTGAATTTGCTTAGGCAACAAATTTTGCCATGCCCACGCTTTTGTCCATTGACAACCAAACGGACCCTTAGTGAGATAGTCATTTGAGAATGATATGCGTTCAGGCAGTTTGAAGTCTGTCGATAAATCTATGTTCTCTGAAACAACTTGCTGTTTGAATAAATTAGTATTCAAACGCCTAAAATTAAAACATGATGCAAAATAATTAAATAAAAAACTGCATAGTTAAGTCTTAGGTTTGACAACTGATCACTTTGTGCCGATTTTGTATTCGTGTCAAGATAACCATTATCCAAATATATTCATTTGTGTGCATTATTTGTTAGCTTTGTGTCTTAATGAGTTTGTGTCGTATATTCGTTAACTTACCAAGTTCAAGTATAGCGAATTGATATCACCTATTTGTATAATCATATTCATTGGATTAATTCGTGAATGACCTAAACTAGACAACTGAACTCTTTGTCATGTTTCTTTTGAGTAATGAATGACATGTAAATAAAAAAACTTGACTAAGAAGTTATATATACATAAAATATCATTTTATTAATAGATATTTTGACTCTAATCCCATTTAAAGATATTTTGTTGACACTAATCCCATGTGTTTTTCAATTTCATTATTAATCCCAAACAACCGGTATGGGTGGTTTCAACTGCTCATCCATGAGAACGTGGGCTAATTTTATACTGCCATTTTGGTATGACATTACCTTTTACCCATGACCTTGTTAACTTGGGACTAACACCAAAAGTGAAAATATACCGGTGACGGATTCAGAATTTTTGAACTGTGTCTGCATAATTTTTTTTAGTAATATCGGGGGTTCGGGGGTGGGAGCCCCCTTTACTTGTTTTATAATTTTAACCTAAAAAACTTGTGATTAATATTCACTCATTTTTAACCCTACGTAGTAAATCAACATTTTTAACAACAACTACTAATTAAAATTAAAGTTTAATACAAATTTTCGCAACAACTAATTTGGCATGGTGAATTATTAATTGCATAAATCTGAAGCATTATTTCAAATTAGATTTTTAGTTACTAATTAAAATTAAAGTTTAATACAAATTTCAGCAACAACTAATTTTGGGGACGAATTATTTTTTAACAACAATCAATAACTAATTTTGGGGACAAATTATATTTTAGCAACAACAACAATTTCAGCATACTAAAAAAAATTCAGCAACTAAATTAATTAAGTAACAACTAAAAATTAACTAACAGCATACTAAATTAATTAACTAACAACATACTGACAGCATACTAAGTTAATTAACTAACAGGATATTAACAACAAAATAATTAATAACTAAAAATTTCAAATCTATTGAAAAAATTTGAGATCTATTGAAAAAAAAAACATACTCAAAGTGGGGTGGGGTTGCCTCTGCTACTTGCGTGTTGTTGTTGCTTGTTGTCTGTCGCTGTGTTGTGCATGTTGTCTGAAGCGGAGATGGGACAGTGAGGCAGGCCCGTCGTCACAGGGGAGGGGAGGAGGGAGGGGAGAACAGGGGAGGGGAGGAGCGAACAGAACGACTTGAGTGAGTAAGGGAGAAGAGATGAAAAAAGCCGTCAGTCTATCAATTTGAGTTCCGTGTTTTTTTTAGGTTTAAAAACTTTAACTTATTTAGATAATTGCTCCCATATTCTTAAAAACTTATATATAGGTGATTTTTTTTTTTTACATATAATCACTGAAATTTTTTCGAAAACCCGTGGGTGCGGTCGCTCCCATTCGGGATGGGGTAGGTCCACCCCTGGGATCGACCACTAACTAATCTCATGTTCTAGGACTAAATCCCCGAGTTCCCTTTTATTGATCATATCAAAATAAAATTTTCTCGATTAGTACTTATATTTTAATAAAACCTATGGGACCAAAAATATTTTTTCCATTTCGTAGCTAAATAATTCAACAAATGTGACCACTTATTAAATATCCAAAATAAATCGTCAATTCAATACATCCAATATCAACGAATCCAAATTTATTTATCCTTTTTTAGAAGGGTTAACATGATCCTCTAATATAATTAATTAAAATATAAATAACTCATTAAAAAATTATATAATCCATTGCTAATTCATATATGTTTTAATTAATCACATTAAATAATTATATTAACACCCCTCTAGGTAAAATTAAAAACCACCCCATTGTAAATCCTTTGGCTCAGTGTTATAAGGCTATCACTTGGACACTTGGGGGTGGATTGAGTTTGGTCCCCAGTTCGATCACCGGTATTGTCGAAATAATGCCTGGTCAGCAGAAGCCATGAAACGCAAACGTGAATTAGTCGAGTTGAGCTTAACGCTGACCTGAACACCACGTGGTAAAATACAAAAAAAAAAAAAAAAAAAAAAAAAAATAGTTCATGAACTACTCAAATTAGGGGAACCACGTAAAACATGCAATACAACCCCAACGGGCCCATTTTCACACAAAAACATATCAATTTGTGTGTAAACAATCTTATGCCCACGTTCCAAACAAGCCACATGTCAATCTTCTCCACATTAAACATTCCCCTACAAAAGCCCAACTGGCCCATTTTCACACAAAAACATATCCAAAACAGACCCAAACAATGGAAAAAGAGCAAAATAAGCTTAAAAACCTCCCACCCAATATTTCATCCATGGAACCGGTCACCACCGGTGCCTATGGTGGCGGGATGTACCGAACCGACGATATTCAACCGGAAAAGCAAGTAAAGCCACCGGCAAGTGATACCCAGAGTGCTGATGGGCCGGTTGGGCCCAATGTTGAGCCCAAACATAAGCCCCCACCTTCAACTGGGGATACTGATTTGGATATTACTGGCCAGTCTTATATACAGTAGTAACAGTATCAATTTGTGTGTACAATAGTGCTAATAATTTGGTTATTTTGGGATCTATTTACGTATGTTAATCTTTTGTATTATGATCTTTGGTTGGTAATTTCATTTGAGTTTTTTTTTTGGTGATTTTAAAGTTTTGTTATACCAAATAAAATAAATAGACCGCTAGTGTTAGGTCCCTTTTGGTGAGCTTAGTAGAAAATATTTACTGAACCACTAAGGTTGTGTTTATTTTTTTTAATTTGATGTCTAAATTCAAAATTTGAAGATTGAATCTGAAATTAAATTTAAATCTGAAAAATATGTTTTTTTTTATACATAAATATATTTTTGAATGAATGTCGTATTTAGATTTCAGATGTAGCTCTACGTTTTAATTATGAAGAGTCAAATATAGTCGTTAGCGACTTAATTATTTTAAAAAATAAATATATTTTAGTACTTTTTAAATCTGAATGGTTCATATTCATGGTTCATATCTAGACTTAAAAGGGGTAAAAATAAACCGATTTAATTAAGTTTACAAAAATACAATTAAAACTTCAATTAAAATAATTTATAAAATTACAATTATGGCACGGACATGATATGATAGTATTGATTTAGACTAATTTAGATTTCATATTTAATTCTATCTTTTAATTATTAAGAGTTAAATATAATCATTAGTCTCTTAATTATTATAAAAAATAAACACATTTTAGTACTTTTTAACTCTAAATAGTTTATATTCAGGGTAAAAAAAAAGACTTAATTAAGTCTACAAAAATATAATTAAATTTTAATTAAAACAATATACAAAATTATAATTATGGCACGAATATGATATGATAGTGTTGATTTCAATTTTGTATCATTTTATAGTGGATTTAAAATTATTATCCTTGTATAAATGCCTCCAAAATAATCATATGTGAAGTGGATCCCCATGTAGAAAGAGTGTTAAAATTGGAACTGCTACCAAATCGAATAAAAAGGAAAAATCATTGATATTCTTTTTAATATGGAGGATTGGTCTTTTTGAATTTTTTATTGAAGTGGATAGATTTGTAATTTTTTTATTAAAATTAGTCAAAATGGAATACCGATAGAGTTGTGTATCAAAATTTTCCTTGTCTATTGAGGGCTCACAGTTGGGCTTTTGGATCGCCTTCAATTTTGTTTGATTTTATGCTAGATTTATTTAAGAGATTATGATTATTGCAAGTGGGCTTATTTCTTGTAGACTAACATGAGAAAGTAGTTTTCTATCTAGTTCTCTGGTCAAGCACTTAAACTTTGAACAATTTAAAGTAGGCTCCTCAGGAATTAACGATAAGTCCAGATTAAAAATATTTTTTTAAATGAGTTTATGTATGTTATAATTATTAATGTAGATATAATAATACTTATTAATATAACTACCGTTACACTTATTATATTAATAAATGTAATTGTATTGTTTGAATTCATCGTTAATAAATTAAAAAGTTTACGAGTTTAAGATACCAATAAGATTTTTACTGAAATGATCTTATATAAATACATTTTTAAGGGATCTATCAGTTTATACCCTTTTAAATTAATTGGTTTATTATATTTTAGTACATTTTCGTTCTAAATATCATGAAACATCACTTTTAGTGGAGAAATTCACATTAGGGACGAAAAAATGTATTAAAGTTTAATAAATTGATTAATTTGTATTAAAGTTTAAAATAAAAATGAATAATATATTAAAATAAAATAAAAAATCCTATATATTTTTAGCACTTTTTTAGTGAAATCGCCCGGTTGAAAGCACCTAGAGTAGTTTAGTGATGTATTAAACTAAAATAAATTCTATAGTTTTAGATATTTAATACGAATTAACTTAAACTAAATATTGTTTAGTGGGAGATTTTTAAAAAAGATGATAATTGCTTATGCATTGTCAGGTAGTTGGAGATTTGTGGGAGTTTATTATTTTTCTGTTTCGAGTTCGTTGGGTGCTCTCTAGATTGATGAAAGATATGTTTACAGCGTGGAGATTTCTGGTGGGAGGTTGGGAATAACAAATTATTTGAAAAATGGCTCATTTGAGTATTTTTTTAACGTTATGGAGATAAAGGAACAATAGGTGTTTTGAGGGTGTAGAGTTAACGTCATCGAGGTTGCAGTATATCTTGTTGAGCACTCTGTGTGTGTGGTTAAGGACAGAGCCATCGATGTCTCCGCCAATTCTATTAGATTTTTTGAAGGAGTGAGGGATTATGAGGTTTAGTTGGTCTGAGACTTTCTTCTTTCCCATAAGGTATCTTCAGACATTCTTGTTATTTTTTCTTCTCATTTTTCTCTTATATACATCGTGTATATGAGTTTTCCCTTCCTTAGGCGGGTGTTTATAGATATATATATCTTCTTATAAAAAACATGATGATATTTTAGTTTTGGTTTTGTATGGGTTTTTGTCGGGGTCGTGTCAAAATTATAATTTTGATGATATTATAATAATTATAATAATTTTCAATCTAAGAACAAGGATTTGTGTAATAATTATAATTTTAGAATTTTCTCTCTCTTTCCCTATACTTGTGTCTTATGTTAATGCAGATTATTAATGGAATATAATCTAATATATATATAAGGTGTGACAGACCTGAATTTCCTCGTTTTACTTCAATTCCACCATCCACCATAGTATACTTTAATTAAGTTACAAACCCACCATAATTATATTAAAATCCTGATGACTTATCCAAATTAATCCTTATAAAATCTTAATTCTTATGTGGACTATATTAAGAAGGAAAATAATATTCAATCAATTAATTAATTTTTAATTTCCTTTAGCTCCAAGATTAATTATTTATTAAATTATTCCTAACAATGTATCCACTATTGAAAAGGTTGTCAAGGCCTTTAGTCTTAGAAAATAAAATACCACTCTAGTAACACAATGTTTTTCACGGTAAAATTACATTAAAAGTTATAATGTAGTTTAATTTTGTAATTCACTACTTACATATCTGTTGATACCAAAATTAATATGCTGATGTGGACGAATAATACGAAGACACGTGTCAATCTACGTGGCACAATAGCAGCGAGGAAGATCATTTCCCGACCAACCATGTTTCTTTCCGAGCAACGAGAATACACCGAGGAACTCTATCACACCGACGAACTCTATCACACCGAGGAACTCTAACGCACCGAGGTACTCTAATGTTCCGAGGAACTCCTGATCAGCGAACAGCTATGGCGGTCCGAGCTGCATCTCGATCGTATCATTAATTGCCAGATAATCAACAGCTCAGATATTCATTGAATGCTTATATTTTTGGCACGCACTCTGCATTAAATGTATTACCTTTTCATATGTATATCATTTAATGTATCGAACCTTTCATGTACAGCCTCAAGGCTATAAATACCTTGTATCATCCTCATTCAGGGGGACCGGAATTTCTTGAAAGAACTTGTAATCAAGAATTCCACAAACACTCAGCAATAACATAACAGTGGACGTAGGCTTTATTCCTAGCCGAACCACTTTAAAAATCTTTGTCTTATTTATTTATCTGTGATTGAATAATTAGAGCGATCTAGTTTTTTACATCAACAGATTGGCGCCGTCTGTGGGAAGCGACTGTTATTATCGTTTCTCATAAAAATCATTTATCACCAATGGCAGATAATCCAGAATCCAGTAATCGAAATGTTGGAAATACTGGAAATCTTCCAAATCCATCTGCATCCCCAGATCTGGCTGGAATTATGACGAATCTGGCTCAAGGACAAACCGCCATGCAAGAATCTGTGAGGCAACTCATTCAAACTCTTCAAGGCGGTGCACCTACCTATTCAGGGTATAGGAGTGATCGTGGGCAGTCACAATCCAGACGTACTGGGTCATATCGCAATGGGGAGTCTACTGATTCTACGTATCGACCTGGGCGAACATCATCGATACGGGCTACGGATACAGATCAACGTGTCACACTTTCTCCAGAGAGAACCAGCTCTTTGAAAAGATTAAGCAGGGAGTCTCCTTTCAGTCGGTTAGGACCAAGGAGAAACATGAGTCCACCTAGAGCTCCATCGAGAAATGTTCGACCACCATCACGTTTGAGAGAAGGATCAGCACAATCACGACCAGCTACTCGTCGAGATAAATCTCAGGAAGCTACGTCAGAGCAATCAGTTGCTCGGACTAAGCGGCCCGAGGAAGGGAATGAAGCATGGAAAGGTTCCATTCAACGGTTGGAGGATAGACTGGGAGAAATGGCTAAGGCGAGGAACCCCTTACAGAGAACTTTTGTTCAAGGGACACCTTTTGTGCAAGCCATTGTGGATTTCCCTACACCGTCGAAATTCAAAGCACCTGTAGTGACCCCCAAGTACGATGGAAAGACAGATCCCGTACTTCATATAGAACAATACCAAGCTGCTGCAGATATCTATGCTGTCCCCGACGAGATGAGGTGTAGAGCATTCTCGGGAACTCTTACCGGATCTGCACAGATATGGTACAATAATCTTCCTCGGGGTAAGATTTCAACTTTTGTTCAGTTAGCCGAGTTGTTTATTGGCAATTTTTGTTTTGGAGCAAAGCCGGTAAAGCGAGTAGCACACTTGCTAAGTGTTAGACAAAAATCAGGTGAAAGTACTAGAGATTACATAACTCGTTTCAATAACGAGAAGTTGGAAGTCATAGATTATGAAGAAAAGACAACAATCACTGCTCTGATGAGTGGTTTGCTGCCTAACAAGCTGTACTACACTTTGGCCAAAGATCCACCTAAAAATATGTCGGAGTTGATGGCAAAGGCGGCCAAAATCATGAATGCCGAGGAGGCTATGGCTGCGAAGAAGAATATGGATAAAGAAGTTAAAGTGGAGGTCGACAACTCTAAGAAGAAAGATCAGAAAGGTAATGGTGGTGACAAACATTCCAGGAATAACAGGATGAAGTTGGAAGTCCTAAAGAAGTATGATAATTATACTCCATTGAAAATGGGTATTAATCATGTTTTGGAAGAAATCAGGAATAACGAGGAAATCAAGTGGCCAGAGAAACTGAAGACAAATCCCGACCTGAGGAATAAGGCCAAATATTGCGAGTTTCACAAAGATCATGGCCATATGACCAAAAATTGTATAGCCCTTCAGAACGAGATTGAAACACTCATCCGAAGAGGAAAATTATCAAAGTATGTAGATCGCAGAGGCGAAAGGAAAAATGATGATAGAACTAGAGAGAGATCTAGATCTCCTCGTCGTGCAGAGGAGAAAAAGAGGAGGGACCATGAAGAGGATCCAGATGATGACCCCGATCTTCCCAAGAAGCCAAGGAAACCTGAACGAGAGGTATTTTCCATACGTTTTGGGTCATTTGATTGTAATGTTATTACAGGAGGAGATGCAGGAGGAGGAGACCTTACTGCAGAAAGAAAAGCTTACCTCGGAGAGGCTCAAGCTTGTTCATACATTCAGCGAATAAACCTGGCCGAGGATGATCGTCCGAGGAAGGTAAACAAAGAGAAGCTAGTGATTGGTTTTTCAAAAAACGACCTGGCAGGTGTTCTTTACCCTCATGATGATCCTTTGGTGATCAAAATGAGGATGAAGGATGTGGTCATTTCAAGGGTGTTAGTAGACAATGGTAGTTCGGCAGACATCATGTACTATTCATGCTTTGATAGCTTGAATTTAAAATTATCTCAATTGGAACCTTATCACAGACCCCTTCTGGGTTTTGCTGGCGAGAAAGTTTTTCCACTTGGGACGATCAAGTTGGATATACTCATTGGAACTTGGCCTGCTTGTCGAACAGAAAGAATACGCTTTTTTGTGATGGATAAGAATGTGCAGTCCGCCTACAACATCATCATGGGAAGAGTTGGATTGAAGAAATTCGAAGCAGTTCCATCTACAGTACATCAGTGTTTGAAATTCCCAACGAATTTTGGAGTAGGAATTATGAAAGGTGATCAAAAAGTAGCTCGGGAATGCTATTATTCGTCTGCCGAGCAAGAAGAACTTGAAGAATCAAGGAAAAAGACTACTACTTATCAAGTAGAGGAGGGCACAGAAATTGAAACTCTTGACCCTAGGGATAAATCTCAACTTGTAAAAGGACAGGTGATGGAATCTACAGAAACTGTTATCCTGGACGACGAGCATCCTGAACGAGTAACTCATATAGGATCGTCGTTGGATGTTTCAATAAAACAAGAGTTGATAACTTTCTTGAGAAGCAGGAAGAATACTTTTGCTTGGAGTCATGAAGACATGCCAGGTATAGATCCAAACTTTTTATGTCATGAGCTCAACGTGAATAAGGAGATCAAACCTGTGAAGCAAAGAAGAAGAGTGTTTAGTCCCGAGAAGAACCAGGCCATACAAGAGGAGGTCGAGAAACTCCAGAAAGCCCAATTCATTGAAGATGTGAAATATCCAGATTGGTTGGCGAATGTGGTGATGGTAAAGAAGAAGAACAATAAATGGAGAATGTGTGTTGATTTTACTGATCTCAACAAGGCGTGTCCAAAAGATCATTTTCCATTGCCCAGAATTGATCAACTAGTGGATGCTACCTCGGGACACGAGCTACTCAGCTTCATGGATGCTTATTCTGGCTACAACCAGATCAAAATGAAACCTGAAGACAGGGAAAGTACTTCTTTTATTACCCCAAGGGGAACTTATTGTTATAATGTTATGCCTTTTGGTTTAAAAAATGCAGGTGCAACATATCAGCGGTTGATGAACAAGGTTTTTACCGAACAAATCAGCCGCAATATGGAGGTCTATGTCGACGACATGCTCACCAAAAGCAAGAGAGCTGCAGATCATTTGGTTGACTTGAGTCAAACTTTTGATCAACTGGATAAATACCAGATGAAGCTTAACCCGACGAAGTGTACCTTTGGAGTACGAGAAGGAATGTTCCTCGGATACATCGTCAACCAACGAGGTATTGAGGCAAATCCAGAAAAGATCAAGGCTCTTTTAGGGCTGCGATCCCCGACGACGAGGAAAGAAGTGCAGAGTCTTACCGGACGGGTTGCAGCACTCAATAAATTTGTATCCCGAGCAACTGATAAATGCCTCCCATTCTTCAAAACACTGCGAAAAAGTTTTGAGTGGACTGATGAATGTGAGAAAGCCTTTCAAGATTTGAAGAAGTATTTGGGAGCCCCACCATTGTTGTCTAGGCCAATAACTGGAGAGAAGCTGTACTTGTATTTGGCAGTATCAGAAAATGCAGTTAGCTCGGCGTTGATCAGATTGGAGAATGGAGTCCAGAAGCCAATTTATTACACAAGCAAGGCCTTCCGAGGTGCGGAAATTAGATACCCAAAGCTGGAAAAATTGGCACTGGCATTAATTGAAGCAAGTAGAAGAATGAGGCCATACTTCCAGGCCCATACCATCATTGTGTATACCGACATGCCATTAAGACAAGCCCTTCACAAACCAGAAAAATCAGGAAGATTGATGTACTGGGCAATAGAACTCGGTGAATATGATATTGTGTATGAACCCAGATCATCGTTGAAGGGGCAAGCCGTGGCAGATTTTATAGCAGAGTTCACATACCCTGATACCCCCGAGGAGCAAAAGGTGCTTGCTGACCTACCTGTGGACGATACAGGATCAACAGACACAGATCCAGACCAACCAAGGTTGGTAAAAGGACTTGTGGATGTAAAAAAATCATCATATTCAAACCCCGACCAACTCCGGTTGGTAGAAGGGCGCGAACAAATGACCAACGAGGAACGAAGGATACCCAGGGATGATGAAAGAAAACAGATGATATTTCACCGAGGAACTCTAACAGATAAGAAATTTGAAGACGAGTTACATACATGGAGATTATATGTAGATGGATCATCTTGCACGGCTGGTTGTGGAGCAGGGATTGTTTTAAACTCTCCAGATGATATTGACATGGAGTATGCCTTGAGATTCCAATTCAAAGCTTCCAATAATGAGGCTGAATATGAGGCTATGATAGCAGGTTTTCATTTGGCGAAAGTTATGGAGGCACGTCAAGTAATTGTTTTCAGTGATTCTCAATTAATTGTGAATCAAATGATGGGAATATATGCAGTGAAGGGAGAGTTAATGGTGAAGTACCATGCAAAAGTGATGGAGTTATTGACAGAATTTGATGCTATTCAATTGGTGAGGATACCGAGAATGGAGAATGCTAGAGCAGACGCATTGGCCCGACTAGCGTCAGCTACGCGCACCGAGCTGCGAAGAACAATACCTATTGAAGTATTAGAAAATCGGAGCATAGAAGAAGATCTGACGGTGAAGATTATTACCCTTGATTTAGGACCATCTTGGATGGATCCTATCAGAGCATACATTGAAGAAGGAGAATTGCCAGAGGACAAACTAGCTGCCAAGAAATTGAAGTATAAAGTTGCTCGGTATGTGTTAACTAATGGTGTTTTGTATAGACGAGGAATTATGGCAGGTTTGCAGAGATGTGTGCATCCATCAGAAGTCAAAGAATTGATTGAAGAAATTCATGAAGGATCTTGTGGTGCTCATGTAGCAGGTCGGACACTTTTGCAAAGGGTAATGACACAGGGATACTACTGGCCGACGATGAGGGCTGATTGTATAGCCTATGCTAAGAAGTGTGACAAGTGCCAACGTTTTTCCTCCATCCGAAGAACTCCACAGGCATTGTTGACACCCATAACATCACCTTGGCCATTTGCCATGTGGGGAATTGATCTGGTTGGACCACTGCCGACGACCCGAGGAAGGTTCAAGTATCTCTTCTTGGCAGTAGACTATTTTACTAAGTGGGTGGAAGCTGAACCACTGATTGATATGACGTACGAGAAGGTGTATCAGTTCATATGGAAGAGTATCATTTGTCGATATGGTCTCCCCCACGCTTTCATCACAGACCATGGAACGCAATTTGATAATGAAGAATTTGCTGCCTATTGTCATCAGTCGAACGTCTTGAAGTTTCATTCAGCACCAGGCCATCCCCAAAGCAATGGACAGACTGAGGTGACGAACAGAACATTACTAAATGGGTTGAAGAAGAGGTTAAGTGAGGCTAAAGCAAATTGGATTAATGAGCTACATTCAGTTTTGTGGGCTTACCGAACAACTCCCCGAGCAGCAACAGGAGAATCACCATATATGCTAGCATTTGGAAGTGAGGCTGTGATACCTTCCGAGTTGGGCCTACCAACACACAGGGTGTTAAATTTCAATTCTCCGATCAGTGATTTGATGAGAAGACTGGATTTGGATATGCTCGAAGAAGTCAGAGAAGAGGAAGCCATTAGGAATGCTGCTTATCAACAACGAACAGCTCTGTTTTACAACAAAAGGGTAAAGAAATGTGATCTAAAAGAGGGGGATTATGTGCTAAAGAAGGTCATTCAGAAGCAGAATAAACTAGAAGCAAACTGGCATGGACCTTACCGAGTTACAGAGGTTGTTCGACCAGGAACTTACAGAATAGCAACTCTAGAAGGAGAGGAATTTAAGAACGCATGGAATGCTGAACACCTGCGCAAGTATTATCAGTGATGTCAAATGTAAAGCACTTCTTTCATTATGAATAAAACGAGGATGTTTCGCCATTTTCTTTCTGGTTGAAAGTTTTTCGGGGAATACTAGTGTAATACACTACACAACAAAAGTGCTCTAATGAGCCAACCTCCTTTGGTTAGGAGGACAGCTCTACGGAGCAAAAGTGCTATAAGTAGCCAACCTCCTTTGGTTAGGAGGACAGCTCTACGGAGCAAAAGTGCTATAAGTAGCCAACCTCCTTTGGTTAGGAGGACATGCTCTAAGGAGCCAAAAAATGCTCTAAAGAGCCAAAAGCTTTAAGGAGCCAAAAAGTGTACACCAGCATAATCAATTACGGTTGGTAAGATAAAAATATACTCTCATATTACAACTTATGTTGGTCGGGAGGTAATATTACTACAAAGAGTTCTTTGAAGAACAAAATATTCAAAAAATACACCAAGTATAGTTGGTCGGGGATAAAAACCCAATAACTGTAGTTGGTCGGCGAGGACAAATTATTGATCTTAGTTGGTCGGACGCATTTTTATAATTGAACCAAGTATAGCTGGTCGGGGATAAAAACCCATCAACTGTAATTGGTCGACAAACATTATTCACCCACCTTGGTTGGTTGGAAACAGTTTGAACATTTTTACTCATTACTTTATTATTAAGTGATCGAGAAACATTACTAATACTTGTAACTTTTTATTAAGTTGCTTAATGAATAATATTATTGTTATCTTTTTAACAGATACATATGTGCAAATATAAATGTGTTTGATAAACACAAGACAATAGCAAAATTGGCAAACAGAAAATGAAAATCTTTTCATTAATCTAGAATAAATTACAAGTTACATAAATGTACTAACTGTTACATTGAAAACCTATTCTATTGGTTTCTTTCCTTTATTTCGTGAAGCAGGCTCCTCGCCGGCAGGAGGGTCTTCTAGGCAAAGGGGAGAATTGATGAAATTAACATCTCTGAGCATTCTGACGTTCATAACAGAAGGTGTATCCAAGAGATGCTCAGGACGAGATAATTCAACTTGGGAATGAAGGCTATAATCACCAAGGTATTTTGAAATTAGGCTGCGAGGAATGGAACGAGCTGGGATCCATGCCATGTCCAATTTGAAAGGTGGTACAGGTAGGTCTAATAATGATGGAGCATGATAGTCCCATAAAAAATGCCCTTGCTCCAATTTTAACACACTCAGTGCGTTTAACCATCCTTGCTTGTAACCTTCATTGTTGGCATGTTCTATACGAGCATCCAGGTGAACAAGGGCTTCATTATATCCTGCCATCCAGAATTCCCTTGGCTGTTTATGGAATTGGAAGGTTAATCTATCCAATTGTTCATGAAGTCTTTTGGCAAAAAGATCCTTATTATGCAAGGCAGATTTCGTCGATGTAAGCTGATCTTCCAGAGACAGATTTTTATTGGACATTTCAGTCAGAGCACGGTCTTTTACTTTCAACTGGAATGCTTGAGTTTCCAGAGTAGATTGAGTGCGAGCCTCTTCAACATTTTGGCTGAGGACTCTTCCTCGCCCCCGAGAACCTCTTCCTCGTCCCCGAGCAGTTCCAGAAATGGCAGATCTTCTTAAGTCCTCCAGCTCTTGCCTTAGTTTGGCGTTTTCGACCTCTAAGAACGAGAAGCCTTCATCAGTAACTGGTATTAATGCAGTAGAAGATGAAGCAGCAGATTCATATTGAGCCAATTTTTTCTGCAAATTATTATTTTCTTGTTCCAGGATCTCGGCAATTTGTCTGCAGGCTTCAACTTCACCTTTTAGGGTCCTTTCCCTAATATCATATGCAGCAATGATCTTCTTATGGCCTGTTTCAGAAGAAAGTTGTTGGTATCTATTTTCATAATCTTTGTGTAACAAAGCCATTGTTTCATTGTGCTGACCTTGGAGATCCTCTATGGAACCATGAAGTTCCTCGATCAGTTCGTAATACGCCACATTATTGGCCACAGCTCGGTCGAGTAAATCTTTCAAGTACCGATAAGCCTCAATAGCCTGTTCTGAAGCACCATGACCAATGATATCAGCAATTTCCGATGTACTAAGGTCTGTATGACCAGCCTTATAGTATTGATGACATTGCTGCATCAGCTCATTATCATGTGAAGAGATCAATTCCATTCTAGCAACAAACTAAGGACGAGAAAAAAAAACAACAATCAACAAAAACAAGTTATCAACAACAGAGATGAGCAAAGATATATTTTATTAGATCATCAAAAAGTTACATTGTTCGATTACAAGGAAATATAGAAATGATACCGAACAACTTCACACCTTTTCCTTGTCCCCCAAGACTTTCTCGGGAGGCTGGGACGAGGAGCTCGGTTGCTCGGTGGTAACAACAGCTTGATCGGTAGGAATCTTCTCGGGAGGAGGAGGCATGGAAGAAACGTCCTCGGTGGCAGAGGGTTGAGAGGCAGAAACTTGATCACCCATAGCCATAGAAGACTCATCTGAGGCAGGCTCATCTTCTTCTTCTTCCACAATTGGTGGAGGAGGACCAGGGAGATGTTGTTGGAATAGATCAGAATCGTCTTGGACCTTTAGCTCTTGCAGAGCAGCTACCCAGCCTTCATGGAAGTATTTCGACTTCCCATATTGGACTTGGGATGTCATTGCAGCTATCCCTCTCTCCCATCCTTTCTCCCAACCAGCACTGAAATTTTTCTTGATTGCGACCTTTCTCCTCAATCTCTCCGAGGAGAGTTTCACCTCCAATTCCTCTTTCTTGACCTTGATATCTCGCAGAGTAGATAATTCTTCCTCTGCCTTCTTCAACTTATCATCAGAGTCCTGATGTTTAACCTCCAAAACTTTAACTTTCTCCTCCAAATTCTTGGAGGCTTCGGCCATTTTCGCCTTCTCAGCCTCAACCAAAGCTAATTTCTTCTCCCAAACAGTTTTCTCCTCGATGTACTGTTGGCGAGATTCCTTCACAGATTGGGCTAAACCCAACAAAGCATCGTCAACATCGGACGAGGAACTGGAAGCTTTAATAACTTGATCTTTCTTCACGATGGTATTGAAGCAGTTCACCAGCTGAAAGATAAGAAAAACAATAAAGTCAACACAAATACAAGAATTCAAAAAAAGAAAGAAAGACCAAAGGTATGAGAAATTTACTGAAGAAAGATGACGAGCAGCTAGGGATGTCAGTGTATCCCTAGGAATTTTTTCATCAACACCGAGAACCTCGGGTATAACTGAGCTCATTGAAGAACTCGGAAGAATGATGTTTGAAACACTACTACCACCAGCGGGTAGAGAAGATGAAGTTCCAGCAAGATTAACTGAGGATGATTTCCTCAATCTCTTCAAAGGAGGGTCAGCAGCATCAACCAAGGAAGAAGTCTTGGTCGGGGAGATTGTAATTACATCTGCAGGAGCATTTTTCTTGCTCGGGGCCACTGGGGGCTTCTCGGCAGCTTTGGAGGACCCAGCATCTACTTTTTTAGTCCCTTCTGGGACATCAGTTTTGCCTTTCTTGGCTCCAACAGCAGAATAAATTTCATCAAATAGAGCAGGAGGAGCTCTTTTCTTTCCCATTCTTTGAGATAAAGGGATATAAGAATCTGAAGATGAACCTTCTGGAGTTGAAGCTGGTTCAACAGGGCGAGCAGTATAAGAGGTTGTGTAACTCCTATACTGTAGCAAATACGACGCAGACCTAATATGCTCGTCAGCAATCGTCTTATGCAGACCCCAGATAAGTTTCAGATGTTTAATATTCACTTCTGATTCCTTTGGAGTTTTTCTTTTGCTATCAACTGCAAATAGATACATAATGAAATATCGGTCATACATTTTATCAAACATGATGAAAGCATAATTTTACAAGTAAAATAAAATGAAAAATAAACCTATCCCATTGCCATATGGGGGGCATCTGGGACTGTTGTACGCTTCATCCCCAGCTAAAGGCGCATGTTGCCAAATTTTTATGATCAACCCATGCTCAAAATAATCTCTATTTGAGTCAGATGATTAACTACAAGAGCCCTATTCAGATACCTAGTTTTTAAATAATAAATATTATCTAGAATAGCCCATTTATAACAAAACATAATTTCAGGGATCCCAATACGAGTCCCATGAGTTAGGTTTAATTTGTGCACCCCATTAATTATTCTCCATGAATTGGGGGCTATTTTTGCAGGAACAAGATCAAAATATTGACAAAACTCAAGACATAATGGGTTTGGTGGAAAGGAAAAACCACATTCAGCAACAAAAAGACTGGGGAACCAATGTCCCTCAGCCAATCGAAAGTAATCTAAAGGCTCAGAAAGAATCTCTAGAGTTACCCACGAAGGAATGGAAAAATCAGAACGGAATTTCTCAACAGACTCCACAATATAAACCATATTGAATAAAAGAGATACAGAAGAAAGGAAGAAGATCTTACAGAAAGAAAGGAGGTATGTTGGCAACGAACGGAAACAAGGACGAACGCACAAGAGAGAAGAAGAGAATAGAAAGCTTGAATGCAGAAAATGGAAAACGTAGACGACGGTATGGTTACCAAAGAAGTTTAAATACTTTGCATTGGGAAGCGGCGAAAGAAATGATTACCAAAAAGAAACTACTGAACTTCCGGCGGCTAAAAGGACAAAAATTGCACGAATATCGAAGCGCTTATAAAAAAGGCGGAAAACAGCGAAATAAGAAGGAAATTTGAATACAATGTTCCTGAAACCCAGGAAGGTCATTTAATATTGCCATATACCGAGAAAGAATGTTACATACTCCTCAAAATTCGAAATATGAAACATTGGGGGCTTCTGTTGATACCAAAATTAATATGCTGATGTGGACGAATAATACGAAGACACGTGTCAATCTACGTGGCACAATAGCAGCGAGGAAGATCATTTCCCGACCAACCATGTTTCTTTCCGAGCAACGAGAATACACCGAGGAACTCTATCACACCGAGGAACTCTATCACACCGAGGAACTCTAACGCACCGAGGTACTCTAATGTTCCGAGGAACTCCTGATCAGCGAACAGCTATGGCGGTCCGAGCTGCATCTCGGTCGTATCATTAATTGCCAGATAATCAACAGCTCAGATATTCATTGAATGCTTATATTCTTGGCACGCACTCTGCATTAAATGTATTACCTTTTCATATGTATATCATTTAATGTATCGAACCTTTCATGTACAGCCTCAAGGCTATAAATACCTTGTATCATCCTCATTCAGGGGGACCGGAATTTCTTGAAAGAACTTGTAATCAAGAATTCCACAAACACTCAGCAATAACATAACAGTGGACGTAGGCTTTATTCCTAGCCGAACCACTTTAAAAATCTTTGTCTTATTTATTTATCTGTGATTGAATAATTAGAGCGATCTAGTTTTTTACATCAACAGATCTATGATGTATATGATAAATGTATTATTGTGACAAGTGAGCCTCTAGTCTTAGAAAATAAAATACCACTCTAGTAACATAATGTTTTTCATGGTAAAATTACATTAAAAGTTATAATGTAGTTTAATTTTGTAATTCACTACTTACATATCTATGATGTATATGATAAATGTATTATTGTGACAAGTGATATTGTAAATGAAAAAAAATTACTATTTATTACGATCATGTCGTCTCATAAAATCAAAAATAGAAATCTAGTATTAAATATCACCACGAATACTCCCCAAATGCTTAATTAATTCATACTTGAGTGTAGCGTTTGATACAAAGTCATGAAGGCTAATGTAAAGACATATCAAGTTTACGTGGATAAGATCGCTGTCCATGGTGAACTTGAAAAATCCTTATGATTGGTGACAATACCAAATATGATTTCTGACCTCAAACCTTATTAAGGATCCCCAAATTAGTAGGCCGAGGTCAGAGCACAACCAGGAGTATCTTAACCTTTAGAGCTTATAACCTAACGGAGACTTATGTACATACCCTGATACTTAATAGCGCATTGTAATACCCTGTATTTTTACGCATATTTATTTTATTATGAAATTATAGAAATTGGGATTAATTAATTTAAAGGGAGAAAATTTAATTTATAATTAATCCAATTCAATGGTAATAATTACTAGCGTGACGAGAGTTAGTAGTTCTCGAAAATAATTATGTTGAAATCATGTTGAGTAAAAACTATGTTGAACATTACGTAGTGAGTAACGTAATATTATTTCGAAAATAAGAATATGGTCGAGGACGAGATACACGACAGTTAAGATATAATTATTTGGGACGCGCGTATGAGTCACGTCACTATTATATATTTAGGGGTTAAAAAAGAAAATTATTTTTATATAACTCGTATGACTATTTTGAGTGCGCCAGTGTGTCATGAAGGATCGAAATAGTCAGAAAACACTACTCGAGTGTTATATTTGGAGTCCGGGGCATTTTAGCCAAAAATGACACCCTAGAGGGGTATTTTAGTCTTTTAGGATTTTTGAGTAGTTAAATGGAAGAAAATGGAACATAGAGGGCTAGTGGTTTGTCAGTTGCAACCTACGTGATAAAGAGAGAGAGAGAGAGAGGGAGAACCAAGGAGGAAGGAGATCCATTGGAGAACAAAGCCAAGAGCTAGATATTTCTAACAAATAATTACACCAAAGTGTAGATCGCGACGAGATGATCAACCACATACTAAATTCAATTAGAGAATTGGAAATCCATCTCAAGGCAAGTGTTTATCTTGTTATGTGTTTAGCATATATTGTTCCTGTTAATCTCTAGTTGATGAAATAGTCCTACTACAATGAAAAACTTGGGTTTAATTAGGTTTAATTGTAAAGAAACTTTAGAATTTGGAGATGGGTATGCATGTAGAGGAATTACCCCATTTGTAGACTGTCAAATCTAGAGATTTTAGGTGAAAATCACTAATTAAATTAATGGTTTTGAATAATTAAAATGTTGGGTCCATTATAAAGTGGATTTTTAGAAATTGAGGAAATTGTTTAGATTCCCTTAAGTATGTGAGACTTTGACGTTTAAATTGTATTAGAAATTGCCTTATTGTGATTTGGAATAGTTTAGAAACCTTAAATTCGAAGTTGGTTGAGTTTTGAGTTGATATTGAAAGTTGAAATGTTAGGAAAAATGATTTTGGGGAAGAACATGGCCAATTCGGAGTTCCCGTTCGAAGACATGCCCAGGTCGTTCGAATGAGAATTCCAACGAGTCATCTAACGAGATTTTGAGTTCGTTCGAATTAAGTAGTTCGTTCGAACGACCTCTTTCGAACGAGATTCCATTGATTTCTAACGAGATTTTAAAATTCCCTTTTTGGGTCCGATCGAGTTAAAAATCATCCTAGGTTTATCTAAGTGAGAGTAATAACCTATGTGAGTATGGGGCAACGTAAATTCCGAGTTATTATTTAGTTGGGAGTGTGATTGTTCTCGGGATATCGAAATTTTATAGAACCTAGGAAGGATGGTAGGTTCGAGAGAGGTAATATATAAAAGAATTACGGTGAGTGGTAGAAATGATAATATTACCTACGTACTATGGAATTGGGTTGCGTGAACGCCTATTAAGTATATAAGTTGTGTGCATGCTTATTACATGAAATATTATGTGTATGACATACCTTACTGGCTATCAAACAGAGGTTAGCGCGTTGTGGACGACCATATCTTGTGTGCCTTCAGGGGATTTTGAGTCGTACCACTAGATTATGGAACCTAGGTACGGGCTATCTATGAGAACGATAATGTTGACGGTCGTATGGGTGCATAGGTATGTGCGTAGCCCATCGACTTGGAACTATGTTCGCCTCCAATATGTGTATATGTTTTATTGGTTCCCGAGAGATTGAACCTGTTGTCCATCATGCGTGAGCGTTGCAATGGGACTAGATAGTCGAGTATGCCTAGCACAAGGGGTTTCTTAACCATGGGTGCATATATATATATGTATGTGTACATATTGAGATTTTATATATGTATACCAAGTTCCTATTTTGTGTTTCATATTGGCCATTTTACTGTAGTATATACTGATTGGGTCACCAGTTGAGAATTTAGAATATTATGAGAGTGAGTTATAGCATTTTTAAACATATTCCTTAATAATAGCAATATATTATCTTCGGGTTATTTAGATATTTTATCTGGCATAATGGTTATACTACATATAGTCAGGCAGAGTATCGTGACTAGTATGGGTAGTTAGGCTCGCTAGGAGTAGACATTAGATGAGAGGTGCACATCTTAAGTGAGTACACTAAGTTATCATGAATAATATTTGTTCTAATTAACCAATTTAAGCACTTTATATATTTAAAATATTTTCTACTCAGGCTCTGACGCATTTTTTTGAAAATATCTTTTCTTGTTCCTTTGTTTTAGGCGCTCAGCCACAGGAACACCAGGCTTAGGAGATCCCACTCATTTGATGAGCTGTAGCTGCTGTGGAAGCTACATGACATTGCTAGTAGATGCTTCATATTCTATCCTTCTTTATCTATCAGTTATATACTTCAGTTGGACGTGTCGTCCCGTCCTATATTACATTAAGAGATTTAGATGTTTTATTCTGTTAGTAGACTTTTATTTCATGGCTTTGGATTATTGTATGGGATTTTGACTTGATGTGTTTGCTCCAACAGCTTCATTTATTAATTCAATTAGTTTTTTCCTTATGATAATGTGATGTATGGTGATGATTAATTATTTCCTTTAATGATGACGGTTAATGACCAGATAAAATTTTGACACCAACCTTTTTAAATATTAGGTGGTTAGTTTTTATTAAATTAAAATTCGAGTCTTTCGACAATGATGCATTATCTGAACCAACTTGATATTCTAAAATTAATTAATTAAGGACTGATCACCAGGTAATTAATTAGGCGGGGTGTCACAGGTGGTATCAGAGCATCAGGTTCTAGTGTCCTTAGGATCTGTACGTCTTATTATTCTTTCAGCGTTGCTTCATTTGATATAGAGTCCTGCGTTTAGGATTGTTGAATTCTATGGTGAGATTGAGTTCTCCTGATACAACATGTATGTATTGTGAATCCTATTTGCTTTCGAGCGTGTTCGAACAACGAAGTATAACAGGCGAGGGCCGTTAGACAGACAACAGGAGGTAAGGCTTGGTTGAGGTTGTAGATTATATTCGGGGATGATTACCGTAGTCGACGTCACCCCTATTATGGCACGAGAGGCCAGGAATGTAAAGATGGCTAGGGCACAGTATATGATTTCCAAGTGCTGCTATAGTCGAAAGTGGTGCCAAATTAGACTCACCCAATGTGGAAGGACTGGGAGAGAGTTAGACGAAGCATTGAGGAGAACGATCAGTAGAAGATCTAGAAATGTAGAAATTTTGTGTTAACCAATGAAGGTAAAGTATCCAAAGGCTTGGACTTACGGCGGAGTGTGAATAACGAGGAGTGAAAATTTTGGGAAAGATTTTCCTGACTCGTCAGAGCAAAGTTATAATGGTGGGAGTCAACCAGTAATGATTTTATCGTAAGTTCCTTCATCAGATGCTCAGGTTAAGATGTGAATGTTGTTCTGAACTCATCACAGGAAGACCGGACATTGTTCCATGTGTGAAAATGAATTTAATTATTTAACAATTCTTATGCCAAATGAAGTAGATACAAATGGAGAAGAGGATTTCAAGTGGTAAATCGACTCGTGAGAAAATTTGACAACACTTAAAGGGAATCCTACTGGACAGTTGATCCATATGATGACAATGTCACGCATTGTTCATAGAAATGTTAACGCTTCTTTGTGAAGGGAGTTATAGGAATCGAAAGATTTAGTTGGGGAGTAAGACTGGATAAAACGCAGTTAGTGAGACACCGCAAGGGGAAACCATCAGGGGACCCATTTAAACGATTCGGATAGCTGAATTCTTACCAAGAGATGGTGAATTTAGTGAGGGAAATTGAAGGCAGTAGTACATTCCTTAGGGCCAACAAATCTAAGGGAATAATGGAGGTATCCATCAGTAATCCAGCCTACCAAATTCAGAGAGATGGATAACCCGAATATGGTCAGTATGACCGGTGATAAGTGCACTATGCATAGAGGCATTTTACGGAGGGTGAAACCCCATGCGTTAAAATTTTCTCGAAGCGAGTAAAGGGACAAGAGTATGGTGCCTAGTAAAGGGTAATGATTAAGTAGTTTTGTTTTGGTTCAGACATGCGTGTTATGTTCAAAAACCATTTGAGTAGCCAAGGTGATTGGCAAGGTAAAAGTATGAGTTTTACCCTCGGAGGATGAGGCGTGTTTTATGTGACACGAACGAGTCCTTATATTTTGATTTTTTGCTTGATTCGCACGTGAGATAAGCTATATCGTTAATGTTACTATTATGTGAATGTTTTCCCTAGTATAGCGGAGTTATCTTTAGTGTTATCCATGGAGGATGAATGGATGTATTGATAGTGGTATATACCTTATTGTGGTTACTCGTTTTAGTGATGTATTATACGAGTGTGATATTATCTTGATTAGGGTTTTATAGTAATAATTAGACCGATAGTGGATAAATATCGCAAGTCTATTGGGGTTGCTATTGTAGTGTGGGATGCTTTGTTCTGGCGAGGCCTCACCTACAAGAGGGTAGGCCTCGCATGTATACCATATATTATAGAGACTTCGAAGAGTATGGTGGTATCAAAACGTTTGATCCCGGGATGTGTAGGGACTTTGTTATTATAATTCGGTGTATTGGGCTTACTGTTGAGCTGAAAGATTTAACTCATTATCATGTTTAGTGCTCAGGACTTGGTGATAAGAAGAGCGCATTGTTACCTCGATCCTTTAGAGACATGGGAGTTAAGATTTATATTCATATATTTGGGGATAGGATCTCGAGAGTACCGATTGTATGTGTACGAGGTTTATGGAATGTGATTACCACCAATGCGGAGCAATAGTGTAATTGGCGTAAAGTTATTTGCTTAAACGTAATTGCAGAAAGAGACATGACTTTTATGTTGAGAGACGTGAATATAGGGGTACATGTTATGGACTGAGGGCCTAACGAATTTTGATAACCGACAATGCTAGGTAGTAGTGTATCCGGGGGGGTCCTTGTTTGGATTTCGCTTTGCAAGACATACCACACATGAAACTTAGCGTAAGGTTGGAAGTAGGGAGATGTTTGGTCATTCGTCCATAAGTCCAGTACCTCGATCGCTATAGAAGTATGTAGTTAAAACTGTAAATAGTTTAATTACAATATAAGGCCAGTGGAGCCAGTTGTGAGGCGAGGAGGCATTGAAAATTTTGTCTTATCACCACGAGTTAAAGGGTGAAACGGTGTTAAGGAGGATTTAGAAATCCAATTTCTGGGGTGATTGAGAGTACACAAGTGTTGAAACCATGTTGTAAGAACAGGGGTCAATAAAGAATTAGGTGTTATGTGTGAAGCGTATGCCGGTATGCACGGTTATAGGCTGTGTGGGCATCCTGGTTAGTTGAGGTTAGAATCATCTGGGTTAAAGGAACGTGGGAATAGATGTGTGAAATATATGCCTGAGTGACTAATATAATGAAGTAGAACTAGGAAAGTTGATTAAGCATCGTGTGAGAAGGATGATAATTCATAAATACGTGTGCAATAAGAATAGCACACCCGAATTTGGTTGAAAGGCCATGGGAAGCCATTTAAAAGGGGTATTCCTTGAGAAGGGAAAAATTTAACTATTATGGAAAACACTCGGAGCAGAGTTTTACCTAGTCAAATGTTGAGAGCGACTTGCACGTGAGTAGAATAATGATGTTAGTAAGGTATAAAAAGTCCAGAAATGCACATCATGGAGAAAAGTACATGGGTTGGAACTTTCGGTATACACTGAGGAAATAAGGGCAGTATTAAGTATCCCTTAATATGAGACATTACAGGTGGAAGTCGATGTTGAGCGGGACATAGTGAGTAGTCTCTGCATGCACCACTCATAAATATGATTCGGTTGGTGCAAGAGGTTCATCCAGAAAACTTTGTATTAACCCGACGATATTCCTTTGGGGTGATTCATAATATTAGATAGTGTGCCCCAGTATACCTTTGAAAATAAGAATCGGGCCGGTACGTGGTCCTGCCCGTCATTGTTCTAAATTAGGATGAGATATTTGAACCCCACCTTCAATATGGGATTTCAAAAAAAAGTGAAGATAACATTTTATTTGGGAGTAGGTTGTATCACCTATAGCCGGGGAGTAGGCGAAAGGTGGTTTACGACTAGTGGAGCTATATGAAAGTGATTTCGGACTCATTGTGGTCATTCCATATACGCAACAATTATAGCTGGTTAGTAAAGTATATTACGATACTTGGGAGGAGTTATTACCTAATGGTATAGTTATGTGTAAGCACTCGTACCTGTTTATGGTGGACAAAGTACTTATTGGGGGTCTTGTGCAAAGAACCTTAACTATTATCCCTCGAGTTGTTTAGAGGCGAGCGAATAATCATAATTTTGGATCGGTCGAATTAGAATCCGATGACTAAAGTGGAATAACCACAAACTGTCTTAGGTAACCTTTTAACTATCGTAAGAGTTACATCGCCAGGAATTGAGATTTAAAGAATTGACAAGAGTAGTCAGATGTTTATATGGTTTCTCTCAGGATGGGAATTTTTGTGTTTAGATAAATACGAGTAGTTGACATGTAGTGAGGTACGACCTCCTAATAATATTGAGATAATAGGGGTCAATGATGTATAGGCTCATCTTATTCGAATGTCATCGGGTAGGAGCAAGCCGAAGTGCCGTTATTGAGATGTGACCCTGTAACTGATAAAGTGTTGCGGAAGTTAAACAATCTTGCTATGAGGTGGGGGGGGGGGGGGGCTATAGTGATTAAGCGCCTCACTCAAAAGTTAGTTTGCGTACTGATAAAGTATTCGGAATGGTTTTACCAGGTATGCCTTATTTTTTGAATTTCGGGACGAAATTCTGTTATTAGGGGGAAGTATGTAATACCCCGTATTTTTACGCATATTTATTTTATTATGAAATTATGGAAATCGGGATTAATTAATTTAAAGGAAGAAAATTTAATTTATAATTAATCTAATTCAATGGTAATAATTACTAGCGTGACGAGAGTTAGTAGTTATCGAAAATAATTATGTTGAAATCATGTTGAGTAATAACTATGTTGAACATTACGTAGTGAGTAATGTAATATTGTTTCGGAAATAAGAATATGGCCGAGGACGAGATACACAATAATTAAGGTATAATTATTTGGGACCCGCGTATGAGTCGCGTCATTATTATATATTTGGGGGTTAAAAAGGTAAATTATTTTTATATAACTCTTATGATTATTTTGAGGGAGCCAGTGTGTCCGAAATGATCAAAATAGTCAGAAAACACTACTCGGGTGTTATATTTGGAGTCCGGGGCATTTTAGCCAAAAATGACACCCTGAGGGGGTATTTTAGTATTTTGGGATTTTTGAGTAATTAAATGGACGAAAATAGGATTAAAATAGGAACATAGAGGGTTAGTGGTCTACGTGAGAAAGAGAGATAAATAGAGGAGAACCAAGGAGGAAGGAGACCCATTGGAGAACAAAGCTAAACGTTGGAGATTTCTGACAAATAATTACACGAAAGTGTAGATCGCGATGAGAGGATCAACCACATGCCAAATTCAATCAGAGAATCATAAATCCATCCCAAGGCAAGTGTTTATCTTGTTATCAATTTAGCATATATTGTTCTTGTTAATCACTAGTTGATGAAATAGTCCTATTACAATGAAAACTTTAGAATTTGGAGATGGGTATGCATGTAGAGGATTTACCCCATTTATAGACTGTTAAATTTGGAGATGTTAGGTGCAAATCACGAATTAAATTAATGTTTTTGAATAATTAAAATGTTGGGTTCATTATAAAGAGGATTTTTAGATTCCCTTTAAGTATGTGAGAATTTGACCTTTAAATTGTATTAGAAAATGCCTTATTGTGATTAGGAATAGTTTATAAACCTTAAATTCAAAGTTAGTTGAGTTTTGAGTTCATATTGAAAGTTGGAATGTTGGGAAAAATGATTTTGGGGAAGAATAAGGCTAGTTGGAAATTATCGTTCGAAGACCTGCCCAAGGCGTTTGAACGGGAATTCCAACGAGTCATCTAACGAGATTTTGAGTTCATTTGAAGTAAGGAGTTCATTCGAACGACCTCGTTCGAATGAGATTCACTTAACTTCTAACGAGATTTCAGAATTCCCTTTCGGGTCCGGTCGAGTTAAAAATCATCCTAGGTTTATCCAAGTGAGAGTAATAACCAATGTGAGTATGGGGCAACATAAATTTTGAGTTATTATTCAGTTGGAAGTGTGATTATTCTCGAGATATCGAAAGTTTAAAGAACCTAGGAAGGAAGGTAGGTTTGAGAGAGGAAATATATGAAAGAATTACGGTGAGTGGTAGAAATGACAATATTACCTATGTATTATGAAATTGGGTTGCGTGAATGCCTATAAAGTATATAAGTTTTGTGCATGCTTATTACATGGAATATTATGTGTATGACATACCTAGCTACTAGCTATCGAACGGAGGTTATTGTATTGTGGACGACCATATCTTGTGTGCCTTCGGGGGATTTTGAGTCGTACTACTAGAGCATGGAACCTAGGTACGGGCTATTTGTGAGAACGATAGTGTTGACGGTCGTATGGGTGTGTAGGTATGTTCATAGCCAATCGGCTTGGAACTGTGTTTACCTCAAATATGTGTATATGCTTTATTGGTTCCTGAGAGATTGAACTTGTTGTCCTTCATGCATGAGCGTTGCAATGGGACTAGATAGCCGAGTATGCCTAACACAAGGGGTTTCTTAACCATGGGTGCAGTATTGGTATATATTTGTATGTGTACATATTGATATTTTATATATGCATACCGAATTCCTATTCTGTGTTTCATATTGGCCGCTTTATTATAGTATATACTGATTGGGTCACCAGTTGAATATTTAGAATGTTCTGAGAATGTGTTAAATCATCTTTAAACCTATTCCTTAATAATAACACTATATTGTCTTTGGGTTAGTTAGATATTTTATCCAACATAGTGGTTATACTACGTATAGTCAGGCTGAGTATCGTGACTAGTATGGGTAGTTGGGCTCATTAGGCGTGCACATTAGATGAGAGGGGAGCATTTGAAGTGAGTACGCTAAGTTAACATGAATAATATTTGTGCTAATTAACCAATTTAAGCACTTCTATATTTAAACTATTTTCTACTCGGGCTCTGACCCGTTTTTCGGCAAATCTCTTTTCTTGTTCCTTTTTTTAGGTGCTTAGTCACAGGGACACTAGACTTAGGAGATCCCACTCATTTGACAAGCTATAGCTGCTGTGGAAGATACATGATATTGCTAGTAGACGCTTCATATTCTATCCTTTTTTATCTATCAGTAATTTACTTCAGTTGAACTTGTCGTCCCGTACTATTTTACATTCGGAGATTTAGATGTTTTATTCTGTTAGTAGACTTTTATTTCATGGCTTTGCATTATTGTATGGGATTTTGACTGGATGTGTTTACTCCAGCAGCTTGATTTATTAATTCAGTTAGTTCTTTCCTTATGCTATTGTGATGATTAATTATTTCCTTTAATAATGACGGTTAATGCGAAGATAAAATTTTTACACCAACCTTTTTAAATATTAGGTGGTTAGTTTTTATTAAATTAAAATTTGAGTCCTTCGACAGTGATGCATTATCTGAACCAACTTGATATTCTGAAATTAATTAATTAAGGACTGATGACCTGGTAATTAATTAGGCGGGGTTTCACACACATCATTTTCATAACCTACCGGACTCCCAAAATCACACAAGGTGATTTTATAAAAATCCCAAATTTGGTGAAAGGTAAACCCTAAACTTCTCGTGATCGTAAGGGCACTCTTGTACATATGCAATGCTTGGCCCACCATCACTTGACCAACTTTACAATTTTACCCTATATATGCAAAAAACTTTTATCAAATATCCCTTATGCCCATTTTTGCCTCACTTCAAAGGACGAAGCCAAATGTAGTCCTGGTTGAGGCGATTTACACTAAATATCACTTTGTGGACATTTTTGACCTACAAAACTTCATAATTTGGGAACGTGGTAAACACTAAGGTTGTATATATTTGAAATATCTTTCCAACGACAAAGTCCACGTGCTAATTGAAGCTTGCATCGAAGCCCTAGATTCGATGGACTGAATAAATTCACACTACATACCACTTTAAGGGAATTTTAGACCTAATAAATTTCATTACTAGGTTAATTAGGAACCATAAACAAATAAATTTTGAAATTGTATTTCTAATAGTGAAAACCACGAGTCAATCAGAGTTACAAGTCAAACCTTATGGCAAAAATAAAAAACTGTGATGAAAAGCGAACTGAGGCCAGTTCCTTTAACAAGACTTTTAAAGGCACTTTTGAATGTAAGGTTAATCCTTTAACTATTCAATTAAAGGAAGTTTTTCATTTTTTCCATCTGAAATCACTCAAAATGGATAATTAATAGTACAGTTAACCATTTGATTGAACGGTTAATCATTTAACAGAATTGTTAATCAATTTTAAAATATTTGCAATAATGATTGTAAAATATTTGCAATTTCACCATGTCTATACATACTTTTCCTGACCTTAAACTGAATGGTTAAAGGCCCCCTTTGATCTAACGATCAAAGGACCTAGCCATGCCTTTTAAAAATAGGTCCCTAACAATATTAAAGACCACCATATATGTAATGACCCCACTTTTATCTGCTCATAAATAGTTTGTTTTTACTGTTGTATGTTACTTATTATCACATAAATGTTAGATTTTTTCATATTTTGTATTCTGGGTTCTTAATATAATAAAACTCATTTTAAAATTTAGAGAATCAACTGTAAAGTGAGTCAAATTAAAGTTTTATAACACATCTTAAGTGAAAGGATAAGTTACGAGCTAGAAAATGTAATATTATAAAACTTTAGGGACTAGGTTTTAATAAAGAACGTTTCAGGTACCAAAATGAAGAATAAAAAATTACCTTTTCATAAATAGAATATTCTCAGGTTATCTCTAAGAAATATTGACACTATATATGTGACACCCCGCCCAATAAAATATAGGGTGATCAGTCCTCTACCAATTTAAAATAGGATATTCAGTTGGTTCATTTTCAGCATCACTGTCAAAAAACTTTTTAACATATTAATCACCTAATATAAAATTAAGCTAGGTGTCAAAACATTTCCAATTTTAATAAAACCAAATAAATCCATTTCTTTCCATCTTAAAATATAAACTATTCACCACACATAGGAATGTAAATAAATACTGAACATGAATCAAGTATTGAAATAAATAAGACTGGATAAAACCTCCCAGTTCAAAACTCTAAAACATACAATAAACTGAATACAACAACTCCGATGAAAGAACTAGAAGTGGGAGACATATGCCCTAAACAATAAGTCTAGATGAAACTGAATGGAAAGGATAGATGCGTCTACTGCGAGGACCTACAACTTTCACAGCAGCTACAACACGTCAAGCAATTCAAATCTCTAAATCTGATACTCCTGTGGCTGAGCACCTGATATAATACATATATATAGCAAAAGAGAGAAGAGATACAAGAAACGGGTCAGAGCCCGATGTGTAAAAATGATTTAGCAAGTATTTAAAACTGGTTCTTAAAACAAGTCTTATACGCATGTTAGTTATCGAACTCTCACATGAGTTTCTTACCTCTCGTCTATTATACACGCCTAACGTACATCTAATCTCCCCCTAGTTATACCTACCAGTCTAACGAGTCAGAAACCATACTAATACTAACTATGCTCACAAGTAGTATTCCCGTATCGCCCATACAATACGCTATTCAGATAGTTTATCTCACATACTAAATTTCATTATTCATCGTTTTAATGGTTAATCTTTTATTCACTAAGATTATCTTACTTTTCATTTTTATTTTATTTACTAGTCTCACAAAGTAGAAAGTTACCCAAGTACACTCATACATATATATAGTCTCATCATCCCTATATATATACACTAATCCTGCACTATTAGGTTAAGGCTACTTGGTGCAATGATTATTATTATTACCAAGTCTACTAATTTCACACAGTAGCAATATTCACAAGTTCATATATATATATATATACATCATCCCTACACATATATATATACTAATCCTGCACCCCCAGCTAAGACCCATTAGCTCATGTATCCAGAAAATCATGCATCCCCGGGTTAACACCCATTAATGCACCTATCAATAATAATTCGGCACCCCCGGGTTATCACCCATTAGTGCGCCTAACAATAGATACTTGCATCTCTGAGTTAGCACCCATTAATGCACCTATTAATATTAATCCAGCACCCCCGAGTTATCACCCATTAGTGCGCCTAACAATAGAATCTTGTATCCCCGGGTTAGCACCCATTAATGCACCTATAAATATTAATCCAGCACCCCCGGGTTATCACCCATTAGTGCCCTTAACAATAATATCACATAATAGGCATACGCACATCTTACTATAATTTATCTCCAACCTACATGTATACTCTTCATACATATTTTAACCTCGTCACTACGTATAGTATAAATATTTAGATTACTATTTCTCTCGTAATCTCCAAGGTATACTCTCTCTCTATATCGAAATAATTAAAGTATTTATTCTCATATACTTTCCCGAAATTCCATCTTATTTAAATTTACTATTTGGCAGTTTCTCTCACTCCAATAACTCGGCAAACTCAAAACTAGACTTTGAGAAAAATCCCCAAAATTCCCTCTGTCGCTCGAACCAGAAGGGTTGTCATTTGAACGACTTCCATGCGTCGTTCGAGCGGCTTCGCTAGAGATGCCATCTCGCTCGAACGACTTCGCGCGAGATCTCCATCTCGTTTGAACCACTTCGCGCGAGATCGCGCGAGATTGCACTGTTCGTCCTCCTCACCAAACTTCAGCGTTTTTCCACCATTTATGAACCTATAAACCTCTAAGATTCAACACCCAACGTCTCATCATCAATACCCATCATCCCTTACAGGTTATCAATCATTTCTACCATCCTAGGATCCTTAATTCATCATAAATCATCACAATTATATAATATCCCCAAATCAATTCATATGAACCCTAGTTTCCAAATTTCCAATTAAAAAACCTAATCAACCCAGATTCGTTCATCAAAATATAATCAAATTTCGTGATTAATCCTCTACATATATGAAGGAATTCCAACCAATAATTAAACCAATCCTTAATCATAATTTAAATATCCAATTTTTACCCAATTAACATATAAATCATGATTAATTCCACCTATACTAACATGAGCATGATTATTGCTAAAAGAAAGAAAGTAATAAACACTTGCCTCGAATATGATGGTCTGATCCATTGGTGATGTTGCTACATACGCGTTCCTCTCTTCTCGATCTACGCGTTGGTGGTCACGGTTATGCAAGGTGATGCCAAATGAGTCTTCTCTCTTGGAAATTGGTTCTCCCTCACACCCTCCATGGCCGTTCTTGATTTGTGTAACCTGTTAACCCTAATGCACTTTCTTGACTGATATAATAAATCCCAAATTTTCGTCCATTAATGTAGCCCAAAAATACAATTTACCATAATGCCCTCTCGGGGTGCCGGTTACGCCTAAAATCGCCCCAGGACCCAAACTAAACACCCGGGTACACTATTTTGACTATCTCAACCCTCCCGGACTCAACGACGCTCTCAAAATGACCATACGAGTTACCAAAAATAAATTCTCTTTTTATCTCAATTAATTAGTCCCGACATGACTCACACGCGCGTTAGACTTAAATTACCAAACTGCCGTATTTCTCACTTTCGACAATTTATAAAATATTATAATTCCATATTACATATCACACAGTAATATTTACTATTTCACAACAATAAGTATTAATCCTTGGCACGCTAATAATTAATCGCATACTTATTCCCATAATAATAATTAATCACATAATTATTTAAATCGTCAAAAATACGGGGTGTTACAATATAGTGTGAAATTACCAAAATACCTTTCATGTGTAAAATGACCTTTATACCCTTAATACCTTTTCACTTCGTGCTTAACACCTCGACTTTTATATTCCCACTACCACCTTACACGTGTTGTCTTTAGGGAGAAAGATAAAACACATATCATCTATAAAGATAAAGTTAAAATACATGTCACTATTTGGTGAAATAAGACTGCAAGACCCCTTCGTTACGCGACACACCAACGTTGACTCACCAACGTAAAAGCCTTGTCTCCTAAACACGTGTTAACACCGTATTGTTTTTGAAAAACTATAAACAGGGTCATTAGGATCATTTGAGACTTACACCAATTCCTTGAGAATTATAGAAAGAAATAGTGAGAGAAATTGTGGGAAAGTTTGAGAAGTTCTTATAGTTCTTATGGATATTCATCTTAAGGTAATCTTACCTATTATTATAATGCATCTTTATAGTTTTTATTTATTGTTTTATAGCTTTACTTAGTAGTTATGCGGGTAAAATTTATTAAAGGCTCCATTAATCAAAACTTAAAATTTAGAAGAAATCTAAGTTGATATTATTTTCAAAATATGTAAACTTGTTTGAAATTACATATACGCATTTAAAATAATTATTTTTTATTAAAGAAATTGCTCATTATTATGGAATTCTGTTTAAGTAATTCCAAAGTCAGATCTGGTGAAATTATGTTTAGATGAGATGGTATTTAAGTGGTATCCCTGTGACCCTCCATCTCCATAGGAATCTATCCAAAAATGTTCTTTTTAGATGAGATGGTATTTAAGTGGTTCCCCTATGACCCTCCATCTCTACTGGGAACTGACTGATTAGGAAGAACTATGAATTGGATTCTTCAATTTCAATCAATGAGTTTTAAAAGTCGAGAAAATGATTTTTAGTATTCCCTTAAAAAAACAAATTATTATTAAAATATGGTATATAAATTGAACTTTGTTTAGAACGTATAATTAAATATTTATCGTATTTGTTAGATTAACGTATGATCGAAGAATCGATATTTGTAATTTTTAACCTTTATTTTGGGTGAGTACTCTATTCCATTTCTTGTGCATTTTGATTATATGATATTATGCAAACTATATATATATAGACAGACTCTTGTGAACACTAAGTTTGCAAAGTACTGACGCACACCAATTTTTTTAAAGCATTAAAAAAATATTTTTGACTTTATTTTTTTTGTGATATTTAAACATTTCAACGGACCCATGTAAAAAAAATCACTTCAAAAAAACTTTTTTTACTATTTTTAAAAAATCGGTCAAACTTTCGCACCTTTTAAAGTAGCAAAAGTTTGACCGATTTTTTTAAAATAGTAAAAAAAGTTTTTTTGAGCTGATTTTTTTCACATGGGTCCGTTGAAATGTTTAAATATCACAAAAATACCGTTTGTGAGTTTGTGTGATTTAAAAAAAACGGTGAAGGACTACGAAAGGTACTCATTTATCCTTTGCGATCAAGCCACCGTTTAAATGGACTAAAAAAGTGAGGAATTGAAAATTATTCGGAGTCCAATGAGGTTTAAATTATCTCGAAAAAATTGTATAGCAATAAAAAGAAATATATGCCAAAAATGGGCCAATTTTTTGTTTCATCACTTCATAAATTAAAAGCATTATCTTTTAATAAGGGAGTTTGGAGGGAATTTTCTACGGTTTGCATGTCCTTGAAAGTCATGAAAAAGCATGAAATAGTTTTGGATGTTATTAGTGTGGAAATCATTTATAGTTTGATTTGTTGGTATGATTAAGACGATGTCATCTAAATTCAACAATTCTACACCTAAGTGATATACACAAAGTGTATCCTCGTACTTGGAGTCACCAACCTCGACTGACCTCACAACCGAGTCATCAGGAAGCTCATAGCAGCTATCAGGAAGGTCGCCTTATGAGAGGTCGGCTCCTCATTGACCAACCTCGGTTGGCCAGTAGCTGAGGTCAACTGCATCTTATGAGCTCAAGCTATTGCCAACATCGTACTCTGCTTTAGCCGACACTACATCCTACCTCATACCTAACCTTGGCCAGTGGCCCAGGCCGAGGTCATGCTTATGATTGGTTGGACAAAGAAACTGTCTCCCAACATCGTAATCGACTGGGCTGAGGTTCCATCAGATGATGTCATAAGTTCGAGCACACGTAAAGACATGGAAAACTTGGAACATGTGAGCAAATCCTCCTCCTCATGTGAGGGAATATTTGTTCATCATTACTTACATGTGACACAGCGAGGTGTCCGCATGTGATTAGTGTATTCATCACACACATGCTCATGGCATGCTTGGGGGTACAGTACACCCCCCAAGCACTATAAATACATGTCTTCCCCTACCTTGGAAAAGGATCAACAATTGTAACCCTAGCAAAGCTCTGTAGAAATACACGGTAGAGAGAAAAAGTGAGAGATTGTATCACAGGACATTAGTGCCCTTGTTATAGTGAAATTCACTCACACACTCAGAGTGGACGTAGGCTAAATTGGCTGAACCACTTAAATACAAGTGTTTCTCCTCTTCTACTCATATCCTTCTACTACCTTATTACTCTCGTGCTTCCATTGTTGTTACTAGCTTGAGCTTACCTAATTCTCTTACTGGTGGTGCTGTTACTAGCATCATCATTTTGGTGCCGTCTGTGGGAACGAGAGGATTCATATCTTCCTCCTTTGTTGCTTGACCTCACCGGAGACTCTGGTGGTGAACCGACCCTTGCCCCTGCGTGGAGTTGTTTCACCATTGAAAGAGGTCCTTTAAGGTCTCAAGCTTTCTAGTATTTTTTATTACAAGCTCTCTAGTCTTTTTATATGGAGCCAGAGTTACCACCTCCACCATCTGGTGTTAGAGGGTCCAGTTCCAGCCAATTACCATCCCAGTTCGAGATGGCTGAGGTGGCGGTAGCCTTGAAGTTCTTAGCTGCTACTCAATAAGCAATGTAGGAGCAATTCACCCAGCTAAGAAAGAACATGATGATGATACCACCTGGGGTATCATCGGAGATGATTACTCCAGCAGCTGCACAAGGACATCATGAGGCCAAGGGACCACCCCGAGAACCATGAAAAGACCTATCTCCTCCTCAACAGTGGAGGGATGTTGCTGACCCTAGCCGTTTATGCCTAGGGAAGCAAGGAAACCCTTGCCTTGAGGATAGGTATGATGATATAGAGGCCGAGGATGCTCCAAAAGATTATTGGGAGAAGTATGAGATCTTAAACAACACTGTACGACCTATTCAACAAAACCGAGGTTAGGGTAAAAGATGAGATTGCGATACACGACAAAGAGGTTCAGCTTTTGAATCATTGAGTAGAGGGTAAGACTTCAAAAGTCTTGGCCCAGTTAATGACCTAAGGGAAAGGCTATCCAGGTCAAGAAGTCCTGCTGGTTCCAGAAGAGAGGGTGGCGACCATCGGCCACATAATGGCCGACCCCCACATGGCCTAGACGACGGTCAGGGGGATGTCAATAGTTGACATTGCGCTCTAGTTGGGGAACCCTCAGTTCACCCTTTGGAGATGGATGGGGATATCCTCGTCCAGGAAGACCTTGCTAAGCCCTGGAACGACTCTATCCAAAGGCTGGAAAACAAGATAGGAGATCTCATAAGAAGCCGAGACCCCTTGCAGAGGGGGTATCCAAGGATTGTTAGTTTTCCAACCCCGGCTAAATTCAAAGCTCTAATGGTATCACCCAAGTACGATGGAAATACCAACCCAACCCACCATATTGAGATGTACCAATCTACAACAGACATCTATTCCATCTCTAATGAGATGAGGTTCCGAGCATTCTCGAGCACTTTGACTGGGGCAACACATGTGTGGTTTACATCTCTTGCTAAGAATTCCATAAAAAACTTTAGACAGTTGGACGAGCGATTTATTCATAATTTCTATTTTGGGGTAAGACCTCAGAAAAAGATGACCCATTTGCTTTATGTAAAGCAAGGAAAGAATGAAAGCCTAAGAGACTATATTGCGACCTTAAACAAGGAAAAATTAGAGGTAGAGGACTATGAAGAGAGTATAGCCATGACAACCCTTATTGGAGGACTCCAGAAGGGAAATATGCTTTGGAAGATCACTGAAGAACTTACTAAGTCTATGGCTGAGCTATTGGCAACAACTAGAAAGGTCATGAACGCAGAAGAAGCAATGACTACTAAATATGAGGATGAGAATGGAAGTAAAAATAGAAAGTTTCAGAACAAAAGGGATGGAAAGAAGAGGGCTGCGAACAACAATTTTGTAGACTATACTCCTTTAGCTATGAGCTGTGAAAAAATCCTCAATAAAAAAAGATGATAGGTCTCTTAGATGGCCGAAGAAGCTGAGGGATCCTACACATAAGAGAAACAAGAATTTATGGTGCGATTTCCATCAAGATCACGACCATCTAACTGATGAATGTTTCTCCCTGAAGGACGAGATTGAAAAAATACTGAAGTCTGGAAAGCTGAGAAAGTATGTGGATACAAGAGCCTCAAAGAATGGCCGAATTGACCCTAGAAAGAAAAGAAATGATAAATGCCGAGAAGATGCCCCTGCTGGGAAAGATGATCCCTCAGATGATGATGATGATGCCCTGACCTCCCACCAAAGGACGATAATATCCCAATAAATAGAGTCAACATGATCTCTTTTAGTGTGAGAACTATTGGTGGGGGACTAGCAGGAGGTGGTGCAGAGGTAGTTGATCGCAAGGCTCATGTGGCAGGGGCCAAGGCAGTGACCAAAGTCGAGGTTGTGAATTTGTCTTTAATAGAGGTCAAACTTGAGAAAAAAAAGAAGGTAGCCATAGATACACTCATAGTCGACTTCTCTCGACTATATTTCAAGTGTATCTTAGCTCCCTATAATGACCCTCTAGTCATCACCACAAGGGTGCATGGATGTGAAGTTCAGAGGATAGTTGTTAATGGGGGGAGTTTAGCAGACGTTATGTTCTGGCCCTATTTCAAGAGCTTGGGTCTCAACCGAGCAAGGCTCATCCCTTATCATCACCCCTTGATTGGCTTCAGCAGAGGGAAATTCCATCCATTGGGAATATATGAAATGTACATGAGAATGGGAGATGAATGACCTAAGAGGTTGACTAGAAAATCAACTTCTTTGTAATGGATGAAAATGTCTTCTCTAATTATAATCTCATAATAAGACGAGTGGCCTTCAAAGATTTGAGGCCATGCCTTCAACAGTCCACCAGATAATAAAATTCCTGACTCCTTATAGAGTAAGGGAAGTTCAGGGTGACCTAATGTCATCACGTGAATGCTACTTTAACTATGCAAAAGAGAGAGAGGCTCATGAGAAGGTAACCACCACTTATAACATTGACACCCTTAATCTTAGAGATGAAACAAAGCTCAAAAAGGGAGAAGATGGAGAGGAAGTATAATCCATCTTCCTCAATAAGGACAAGACAAAAAAACCATCCAAGTTGAAAAGGCCCTAAAACTTGAGATCAATGAGGATCTAATAGAGCTGCTAAGGGAGAGACAGAGTATCTTTCCCTGGAGTCATGCAGATATGCTAAGTATTGACCCTGAGATTATATGTCATAAACTTAGTATTGTAGATGATGCTAAGACCATTAAGCAGAGAAGAAGGATCTACTCAAGAGAAAAGTCTGAAGTCATCAGAGACGAGGTTTGAAAGCTTGAAGAGGTTGAGTTCATTATAGAGGTCATATACCCAGAGTGGTTGTCCAATGCTGTCATAGTGCCGAAAGTGAATAGGAAGTGGAAAATGTGTGTAAATTTTACTAACTTAAACAAGTCTTGTCCTAAAAATAGCTTCACTTTTCCTTATATAGATCAGATGGTGGATGCCATAGTAGGTCATGAGCTTTATGGATGCATATTTCGGGTATAATCAAATCTTCATGGACCCGACTGATTCAGAGAAGATAACCTTCATTATGAATAATGGAACCTATTGCTATAGGGTCATACCCCTCTGCCTGAAGAACGCAGGGGCTACATATCAACGTATTGTAAATAAGATGTTTGAGGATCAAATAGGTAATTCCATGAAGGTTTATGTGGATGACATACTGACGAAGAGTCTGAAGGTCAACACTTATGTGCCCGATCTTGAAAGAACCTTTGATCCTATGGACAAATATAGAATGAAGCTCAACCCGGCCAAGTGTGTCTTTGGGGTCGGAGCTGGAAAATTTTTGAGCTTCATTATAAACTAGAGGGGGATAAAAGCTAATACAGAGAACATAAAGGCTTTGTTGGAAATGAAGACACCCAGAACCATCAAAGAGATTCAGAGGCTGACTGGACGAGTAACTGCACTTAACAGGTTCATCTCTATAGCTACCGATAAGTGTCTTCCATTTTTCGAAGTTCTTAAAAAATCCTTTCAATGGAATGAGGAACATGATAAAGTTTTTAAGGATCTTAAGTCCTACCTAGGATCCCCTTTACTCCTATCATGGCCAATTCAGGGTAAGAAGATGTATGTATATTTAGATATCTTGGAGTCAGCTATTAGTGATGCAATAGTAAGAGAAGATAATGGAGTGCAGAGACTAGTGTATTTTAATAGAAAGGCACTCCAAGGGTTAGAGAAGAAGTATCCTAAGATGGAAAAGTTAGCCTATGCCTTGATACATGCTTCTAGGAAAATGAAGCCATACTTACAGGATCATTCCATGGTCACACTCACTGATTCCCCACTTAGACAGGTCCTCCATAAGCCTGAGAAGTCAGGAAGGCTAATGACCTTGACAATTGAGTTGGGGGAGTATGATATTGTTTATCAACCCAGGATTGACATCAAGGGACAAGCACTAACAGATTTTATGGCTAAATTTACCTGGGACGAGGTCGAGGTTGAGCAATATCTTGAAGCTACAGATGAGCCAGTGGAGAGGAACGTCGGTCAAGCAATAAATGAGGCTGAGACAAGTACATCCATACAAAAGGTAGTTGAGAATGAAGAAGAGAGATACCTCTTTAAATAAGGGACCTTAACAGAGGGAGATTTCTCTTCAAATGAAACCATCTGGAACCTCTTCGTTGATGGGTCGTCCTGTGATAACGGGAGTGGAGAAGGACTGATAATGTCAGCATTAGATGGTACAGATATTGAGTCAGAATATGAGGCATTGATAGCAGGTCTTTCTTTGGAAAGATCCCTAAGTGCCGGCCAACTCCTAGTCTATAGTGACTCAAAGATTGGTTGTGAACCAAATCTTGGGGGTGTATAAAGCCAAAGAAGAAAGGATGGATAGATATCTAAAGAGGGTAAGATCGATGCTAGAAGTCTTCAAAGAGGTAAAGATGAAGAGGATACCTCGGCTAGTACCCCTGGGTGATTATCCTCTTAGCAGAGCTGATGCCTCAGCTACCAGAATCGATATAAGGAAAATGATACCAGTCGAGATTCTTCTCAAGCTGACCATAAAAGAGGAAGAGGTTGCTAAACCTTGCTTAAATTTGAATATGGGGGCCTCATCGATGGACACTCTTATCAGATACATCAGAGAGGGAGAATTTTCAGAATCGAAGTTAGAGAGGAGAAAGCTAAGGTTCAGAGCTGCTAAATTCTCTATTAGGGGAGATGTTCTATACAAAAAGCGATTCCTACTCCCTCTTCTCAGATGTGTTCATCCTTCAGAGGTTCCATACATCTTGCAATATGTACATGAGGTATCTTATTAAAGCCACATTGGAGGAAGATCGTTGGCTAAAAGGACAATCACCCAGGTGTACTGGTGGCCGACCTTGGCCAAAGATGCACCTGCGCATGTGAAGAGATGTGATAAGTTCCATAGGTTCTCCACTATCGCCCACCAGCCTCATCAACCTTTTACTTCTATCAGCTCCCCTTAGCCATTTGCAGTATAGAGCATTGATTTAGTAGGACCCTTGCTAAGGGTTGTAAGTAACTATCGATGCTTAATTATGGCGATTGATTATTTCTCTAAATGGGTAGAAACTGAGCCAATAATCACAATCATTGAGCAGAAGGCCTTCCAGTTCATTTAGAAGAACATCATATACATATATGGCCTTCTAAACACCCTCATCTCAGATAATGGAACCCAATTCAAAAATGTTTCCTTAGAAAAGTACTGTGAAAGAGTAGAAATCAAGCAATACTTCTCTTCCCCCGATCGTCCTTAGGCAAATGTTCAAACTGAGGTCACAAATCGAACAATCCTTAATGGGATAAAAAAGAAATTGGAAGAGGCCAAAGGAAGATGCATAGAAGAGGTATATGTTGTGCTTTGAAGAGGTATATGCTTTTCTTTGGGCTTACAAGACGATAATGAGAACACCCACAGGGGAAACTCCATTTATGTTAGCCCATGGATCAAAGGCTGTCATCCCAACAGAGATAGGGATTCCCACTTATAGAGTTTAGATGTATAACCCTCAGAGGAATAGGTAAGAGAGAAGACTTGATCTTGATTTAATTGAGGAAAGAAGAGAAGGTGCTGAGATCAGACAAGCAGCCTATCAGGAAAGAACTGCGAGGTTCTACAATCAGAGGGTAAAATCAAGGCCGATAGCGGTGGGAGACCTGGTCCTTAAGAAGACGTGGTAGAAACGTAATAAGATCCATCCAAATTGGCATGGTCCTTATAGGGTAATTAATGAGGTTGTACCTGACACCCATCGTTTAGAAAATCTAGAAGGGGAGCCCTTCTCAAACCCTTAGAATGCTGACCACTTGAAGAAATATTACCTATGATGTTGAAATTATTTTATCTTTTTGTAATACATGTATCAATTTATACAGAAGATATCAGAGAAAGTATGAATGAGAAACATCAAAATTCTATTAACAGCTTTTGTTCCACTGTATATGTTTAAACATCATTAATTTGGTGAAATTATGAGGTGAAACACCATTAACTTGGTGACCTTAGACAGTTATCATCATTAATTTGGTGAAAATATGAGGTTAAACATCATTAACTTGGTGACCTCAGACCTTTAACATCATTCATTTAGTAAAATTATGAGGTGAAACACCATTAACTTGGTGACTTCAGCCTTTAACATCATTAATTTGGTGAAATTATGAGGTGAAACACCATTAACTTGGTGACCTAAAACCTTTAACATCACATTCATTTGGTTAAACTATGAGATGAAACGCCATTAACTTGGTGACCTCAGACCCTTAACATCATTCATTTGGTGAAATTATGAGGTGAAACACCATTAACTTAGTGACATCAGACCTTTAACATCATTTATTTGGTAAATTATGAGGTGAAACGCCATTAACTTGGTGACCTCAGACCTTTAACATCATTCATTTGGTGAAATTATGAGGTGAAACACCATTAACTTGGTGACCTCAGACATTTAACATCATTCATTTAGTGAAATTATGAGGTGAAACACCATTAACTTGGTGACCTAAGATATTTAACATCATTAATTTTTGGTGAAAATATGAGGTGAAACATTATTAACTTGGTGACCTCAGACATTTAACATCATTAATTTGGTGAAAATATGTGGTGAAACATCATTAACTTGGTGACCTCAGACATTTAACATCATTAATTTGGTGAAAATAGAAGGTGAAACATTATTAACTTGGTGATCTGAGACCTTTAACATCATTAATTTTGTGAAATTATGAGGTAAAACACCATTAACTTGGTGACCTCAGACATTTATCATAATTAATTTGGTGAAAATATGAGGTGAAACATCATTAACTTGGTGATCTTAGGCCTTTAACATCATTCATTTGGTGGAAATTATGAGGTGAAACACCATTAACTTAGTGACCTCAGACCTTTAACATAATTCGGAGGTAAAACATCATTAACTTGAAGTAATGGAGTAACAAAACATCAAGATAGAAGAGCGATAAAAACAAGGAAATGAAATTTCATTGCATTCATAGAAATACGATGTTATAGAGTTAACATGCAGCACAAATAAAAAGAAGAGGTTACACAGGCATTACAAAAAGTTCATTCAATTTTTTCAAAAAGAGCGTCACAAAAAAAAATGCACAAAGATCAGCTTGATCTTCGGCTCCAGTCGACCCATCACCAGTAGGATTTATTTGCTTAGGCTTAGGATTTGTAACCTCGGCCTCATGATCGTTCTGAGCACCATCTTCGGTCTCAGTCACTTCCAGTTGGCTCGTCTCAGCTGGACCACCCTCTTCTACCTCCTTCAAGGCTTGAGTAAGCTGAGGGTTAGCAAAGCTGAGACCGACAAAGTCCTTGACAGATAAGCTCCTAGAGTCACCTTGTTTGATGGTTCCCCATCGGCTATTTTCTTTAATACCTCTCTCTAGATACTCAAGACCAAAATTGACGAATTCATATGAGGTCTTATACTCATCAATGATTCCCACTGCAGCGTCATCCAGAGCAGCCTTAACATCAGCAAAAACTTTTGATTGAAGGTTCTCGTCCTTTGCCTTCAGAGTCAGGGTGTGGTCTTCCTTAAGCTTAGTAATATGGTCATCTTTATCCTTCAAATCTTTCTTCAAGTTATCAATCTCCCTTTAGAAGTTGGCATCAGCCTTCTCAACATCCCTACCCTTCTGGATCAGAAATAGTCTCTTCAACGTATAGTCGACCAGGCGATGGAGGGAAATATCACCCTGCAAGAAAGAATCTGACACATTACAAATAACGAATTGTAAGAGAAGAGGTAACACTTGAGAAAATTTATAAATAAGTACCCGAACCACTTTGTGGACAGAAAACTCAGGCAACAGAGGGACATCCATTGCATGTAAGAAATATTTGTCATCTTCGGTCATCATTCGGTAGAGGGCATTAGAGGCCTAGGTGCTATGGCCGATAACACTATCGCCTATCTTTAGCTGAGATAGAGAACCAGTGAAAGATTCATCAGTAGAAATAGGGATAGCACGCTCAACATTTGGATCCTTATTGGGTCTCATATGAGTAAGGTCTGTAGGTGCCCTCCTTTTCTTGGTGGCCTCGACCTTAGAAGTGTCGTCCCCCTTTTTTGTTTGGGTTGGTGGAGGTTCATTCTTTCCACCACATTTCTCCAAGAACTTGGTGCAGACATCTCCCACAGATCGTCATATACACCTTTCGATCGCTCTGCAAAAGATAATTCTCTGAGTCATAAGATCAGACAGAATAAAAGTATGAGGTATAACTTTGCATGAAAAAGTAATTTGAATACTTACGAAGCTCGACCAATGGGCCACCCCCCAGACATGTCTAAAATAAGTAGTAAGGGGTCATCAAGTGCTCATACTTAATGAGACGACCATCTTTGCCCTAACTACTAAGGTCCTCAACGTTTTTATAGTTATCTTATCTCAATCCAGGGTCGGTTTTGGTCGACAAAGAGACCTTACCCCATCTTAGGGGAGTTCTTGGAACAGATGTTCCACAAGCCTCATTAAGGCCGAATTACCAAGCCCTAGAGGCAAAGAAGTATCGAGGTTTCCAGTTGTGATTAGAGGTCTGGGTTACCAAGAGAATCTTCTTCTCAAATTCTTGGGGACGAAATGGTAGTAGCCAGGATGATTTTTGACGGACGAGGAAATATAGCATGCTAAGAACACCCTAACTGGAAGGTCGGTATGATGAACTACATTCCGAAGGATGATAGCCCCAACCAAGACCCTCCAAGCATTGGGGGAAGTTGGGCAGGGGATAAGTTTATGAAAGAAAGGAATTCTCAGATAATGGGGTGGATTGGAAGACGAAAGCCGAGTTTGAACATCTACTCATAAACGCAGATCCCACCCTCTCGATCGTCGAATGCCCTCTCGTCCTTCAAAGGTTTCCTTAAACTTATGGAAGAGGGAATGGAGTACAGCTGACGGAAGAAGAGAAGGTCGTATTCAGTGACTGAATTTTCATATCCTTTAACTTTAAAAGTATCATGTTCACTCCCTTCATCATCATCAGCCTCCTCAATATTCTGGGCCTAAGCCTCAATGGGAGAACTACTGGGATATCTCTCGGCAAACTCAGCACTAGTGACTGCCATTAGAGGGACGACGCTAATTATAGGAGAAAATGCTACGCTAGGCTCTATGATCTCTATGAACGGAGATGGGAGAGAAGTGCTAGCACGTTGGTGAGGCGAAGCACGACTTGAAGCCTCAACGTTCTTCGAAACTTCACTTTTCCTAGGTGAGTAATCCATAGCCTCTTAAAAGGAGTCTACGGGATCACTAGCCTCAGACTTTGACATTGGGTCTGAATAATTCAATTCTGATATAGGGATCAGAACCTCGGCAGGCTCGGGTCGAATAACAGCCAATGGGGGAGGAAAAATGGGTCTGAGGGGAAAGGTCTAGGCCCTACGAGCCTCGGCCTGGGCTAACTCAATCTGTCGGATCTTTTTGAAACACTCCTCATGCAGAGTGGGAAACTCTTCGACAAGTTTATATAAAGGTCTGAGCATTCGACAGACGACACTAAACTTGGAGAAGTTTAAGCTAAACAGACAAATAAGTGAGTTATTTATAACACTTGGGCAAGCAGATCAAAGTTTCAAATCCGAAGGTTTTTCAGCAAACACACCAAGAACATGTGTAAAGCAATCCATCGGAGAAGACAATCAGAGGTCAGCCAAAAAATTTAAAAGGTCCAAACTCCGACCTAAACTAACCTCGGGGTGACTAAGCAAGCCTGGAATAACCCATAAAATACCTAACCACACCAATACTAGCCTAATAACCACTAAACAATGGTGGTTTTCCTCATCGAAAATAAAAAAATCAACTAAAAATTATGGAATGTTGCAAACAAAGCCAGAAAATAGAAAGCAAGGAGCAAGAAGGTTACCTGAGTTGGGGAATGAAAAGGCAAGGGTGACGAACCCAAGATAACCTGAGAACCTGAGAAATGATGAAGCTTTTGCCTATGGAGGAGAGAGATAGTTCTTGCAGCAAGAGTGTGCCGGCGGGAGAAATGAGAAGAAGAAAGAGAAATGAGGGAAGAGAAAGGGTTTTAAACCTTCCCCAATGATGTGGCTCAACTCCTAAGGCACTCATCATTGCCCTCAAAATCCTAAAAGGCGCTGTCAGAGCTATCATATCTTGGGGAATTTGTTAGCCACTTCAAAGAGTGACATGTGTCCAAAGAACCACTCCAAACCTTAAGACACCAAAAATGTCCCTTCATTAACTTGATTCTTATACCCCTCAGTTACTTACTCACATAGGATACTAAGGGCTAGGGGTGATTGATATTCCCAAAGTGTAACCTCGTACTTGGAGTCACCAACCTCGACTGACCTTATAGCCGAGTCATCAGGAAGCTCACATTAGTTGTCAAAAAGGTCATCTTATGCAAGGTCGGCTCCTCATTGACCAACCTTGGATGGCCAGCAGTCGAGGTCAATAGTATCTTATGAGCTTAAGCTATTGTCAACATCATACTCTGCTTCATCCGACACTACATCCTACCTCATATTTAACCTCGCCAGTGGCCTAAGCCGAGGTCATGCTTATGATTGGCAGGAAAAAATAACTATTGCCCAATATCATACTCGTCTGGGCTGAGGTTCCATTAGATGATGTCACAAGTTCGAGAACACGCAAGGACATGGAGAACTTGGAACATGTGAGCAAAGAAGTTATAACTAAATCATCCTCCTCACGTGAGGGAATATTTATTCATCATTCCTTACATATGGCACAACCAAGTGTCCGTATGTGATTAGTGTATTCAGCACACACATGCTCATGGCATGCTTAAGGGGTACACTACACCCCTAAACACTATAAATACATGTCTTCCCCTACCTTGGAAAAGGATCAACAATTGTAACCCTAGCGAAGCTCTGTAGAAATACATAGTAGAGAGATAAAGTGAGAGATTGTATCACAGCCCACTAGTGCCCTTGCTCTAGTGAAATTCACCCACACACTCATAGTGGACATAGGTCAAATTGGCTGAACCACTTAAATATAATTTTTTCTCCTCTTCTCCTCATCTCCTTCTACTAGCTCATTACTCTTGTGCTGCCATTATAGTTACTAGCTTGAGCTTACCTACATCTCTTACTGGTCTAAGGACTATTTTTTATGTTCATTCGTTAGGAGTAAACTTATACATCTTGCACATATGATATGATTGAGTTGATTTTCCTATCGAATCTGTTTCACACCCATTAATCCCGTTTCCTCAAATTGGTTGTCCTAGTATAAAATTCATGGTGTGTGATTTTTTTTGTAACATCAGTTTTATAGTTTTTGTATAAAAAGTAGAAAAATTCAAAAATAATTTGTTTGCTTGGTTTACTGTGACACCTCGAAGTGATTTATTCATTTTCTTGTCTATTTTACACAAATAAAAAGGGGGAGAACGAATTATGATATTATGGGGGAGTTTATGTATGGGGGAGATTTGATTATGCTTTCATGTTTATGTGCTTTATATAATTTCAAACTCGATACGTCACGAGGGTTGCTTTGTCTCATGTGTGTAGGTAAAATTGAAGAACATTATGTTGCACACTCTGATGAGAAAAGCTTGGAGTTTTCGAAGAGTTGATTGTTGAAGCATCATTTGAAAAGTTTGTAGACTTGTCAATTTATCTTTCCACGTTTGAGTTTTTGGGAGGGTAGATTTGTGTAGGTCTTTTGAGATTGATAATTAAGATATTTTTTATTTTGTATCGGTATAGATATAGGGGGATATTTTTAAGGACATTGTCCGTCACAATTTAGTATGTCATATACCGTTACAAGTTGCTACAAGTCATCTAAGAATTGAGAAGATTACATCTACAAGGACAAATCTGAATTTCAAGAAGACTTCAACATTCAAGCCCAACAAGGATGAATTTGGTAAAATGTGTTTAAGTTCCATTTACATTTTACATTAAAAGTGTTGAAATATTTTTTATAAAAGTTTAAATGATTTTTGAAATGATTTTAAATGGTTTTTAATTTTTCAAAATCATAAAATATTTTGTATAAATATCTCGTGATCTCGTGAATAGTTTTAAGATTTGAGGATTCCAAGTTATTTAAAACTTTGAGAGTTTTTAAGAAGATTAGTGATTGTCCTTCAAACGATGTCACATCTCATTCGATCGAGAAGGAGGTTCTCTTGGACGACGTCGCATGTCATTCAAATGAGAGTTATTTTCAACTGACACGTCACTGCCTTGATTTTTAATATAAATAAAGGTGTCAGGATTATGGTTTTCGTGTGGAGAAAAAATGGTTTTTGACAGAATACATTTTCTTATTCTCCAACCATATTTGAGGGTTCAATCTTTTGTTTTACAATTCACAATCCCAATTGCTTTTGTGTGAGTTATTTTTTGGAATCCAATACATAGTTTGCTATTGTTTATACTTTGTGGGGAGATATCTGTAACCGAGAGTTGCATGCTATTGTGGAGTGAGTCGCTACGAAGTTTATAATTGCGTGTAATTGAGGATCTTCTGCGTGTTGATTCTTTGCTGAAGACTGCATGTTCTTGTGGTATAGCTGCGTGTGAACCATTGTTGATTTCTAGTCATTGCTTTGAAGGTTTGATGAAGACACCGTGCGTTACACTTGAGGAAAGTTGTATGTAAGTCAATGGTCTTGTAAACTTGTCAAAGTTCTAGAAATAAAAAGGTTTTGCCCTGCGGGGATTTGTTTCCTGAAATTTGTGTCGCATCTTTATTTATAATGGTTGACACTTGCATGCACGTAGTTGTTTGAGTTTAAGGGCTGAATTGATTTGATTCATAAATCGACTATAATTAAATAAGTATGTGATTGAAATTTGCACAACTATTTGAATCAATATCGCATACGAACTTTCAGATATGGAGTGAATGGATGTGAACTACAACAGATGAATCACAACTCCAACACATTGAAATGTTCAAGTAGCTCTAATTGATAGCTAAATGTCATCAAACTAAGTTTTAGCCATACGTGACAATTAATATAATGATCTAAATGAATTAAACACTCAACAAGTACATAATTCCTGAATATTGATGATTCTACAAACAATAGTATCGAATCGAGGTATATTTTTGCATTGACGATTGATCGATGCAGCTGCTTTTCATTTTATCTCTCTCGAAGCTTCTTCTATCCTATCTCTTGAAAATCTACCCAGTACACTTTACTGTTTGACCTCATGCTCTATGGGATTAATCCTGGGTATCCTCCCGCCTCTCAATTTCTTAGAGATAGTTTTAGGTTTAGGGCATTCACTGTTAACCTCTTTAGCTCCTTTCCTTATGGTCGTTCCATCATCACTTCAATCATTTATATCCTCACCCTTTCTCTGATAAATGGGACTCTAGCACCTTCTACGCGTCTCATTAGGACTCATGCATCTTCCTCTAATTTTGTGTAAAGTGTGAAATTAACAAGATGAGCCTCCTCATGTGAAAATGGCTTTTTGGTTGCCCGTATAACAATCTCTGTCCCCTTCACACATGCCTTGTAACACTAGTTATACGTCGAAGGAACTAAGCTATGGTTGTGCATCCATACCCTTCCTATCAAGCGGTGGTAAGAAGTAGAGCTCTCAATGACATGAAATTTGATATATGATCCCCTCAATATCCCCATATTCACATACCCGATCGACTTTGAAGACTTATTGTCATAACCAAAAATCACCAAAGGTATTGGTATCAATTAGCCTAAGATATGTTATAAACATAAAATGAGATAATAGGCATGATGTTTGTTGAAGCTCCCCCATCCATCAAATCTCTCTAAAAGCTTACACTATTCATGCCACTGTTATGTATCATAGTATGTTATAAGGTAACCTCACTGCTCTATCGGCATCAGTGAAACTCACTTCAGAAAAAAATTTCCTCACCAGCCTAGCCATAGTCCACTTCCATATCAAAGCTGGAACTGAATTCTTTCGGATAATATCTAAAATTACTTGAGTGATCTCCATCCTGCTCTCCTTGGGCATTCCCAATTGATCAAACAACCATGTGAACGTGGGTGATTGCGATACAATTTCATATTCCATTCCTTGATATGTCTCTTTATTATAAACATTTTATACTTCTTCTACATCCCTCTTACTTACTTTGCCATAGGCTATCACGATGTTAACCATTCCCCTTGTGTAATCTTCAAGGGCTTCCTCAAACTTCTCCTGCTCCATTATCAACTCTCGTGCTTCCTTCTCATCTTTCTTATCATAGGCTATTATTAGGTTTGCTGGATGTGCTGGTAATAGGTCGTTATTTACATTTCCTTTAGGGATTTTCAAAGTCCATGCCTTCATGTGATTGTTAATGATCTTCCTCAGAGTGAAACATGATGTCGTTAGATGACTGATCTTCCAACTTTTTTTGCAGTACTTGGGGCTTGCCCTTATTTCTGGTTTTGTCTCCGTAGCTGAGCATCCTTGTGTGCATAGACTACCCCTCCTTATAGCATGGCGTTGTAATAGCTAATCGCCTCCTCGATGGTGAAAGGCAATAGTGGTGGGTCATCTCTCTCTCTACTAAATTTCCTCTTGTTATCCTTCTTCAGTTGCTTGTCTCCTTTTTATCTTTCATTAGCATAACTTACTCATGGTGGTTAGCCACATCCCCCAAATGGGTTTTACCGGCTGCCTGAACATCATTGGCACCATGATGGGGCTTGGGCGTACCACTGGAAAGATGTTTCTTATAGATTTTAAAAATATCGCAAAAGTTCCTTCGTGGGTCTCGTTTATCAGATGGCGGATGTACTCTGGGAGTAAACCCTCAGTATAGATCTGGAGTAGCTTGGCCTCCTTGGCCTCCTCCCTCATATTTTTGGACATTTCCATGAACTTTCAGATATACGCCACAACCTCCTCACTTCGTCGTTGCTTCTCTCTAGCCCAACCGTGCCAGTTTGAATTCATCCTCTGCCAGAAAGAACTTCTGGACAAAAAGAATGTGCATCTTTTCATACATAGAAACACTCTTTGGATCTTAGTGAGAGTACCATTTGTATGCTTTATCAGTGAGGAATTTAAACTCCTTTAAACATAACTTCTTATTATTACAGTGATCTCCCAAATGTTCCAAAAACCTCATTATCTACTCCTTAGTATTCCCACCTTTCCCCATGTATTTGTTAAAAATTAGTGGTATTTAATACTTGTGGTAATGTTCCTCGTTGTACTTCTCTGGGTAAGGAGTACGAAAATTGTCATATATTGATGCTACCTCAATGACTGACTGTGAGGAAGATGTTATCATATTAAGCATCTCTTTATACATATCCTTTCTCATTTCTTCCAAGGAAGGTAAAGTAGCATTCTCAGTCATTGGGATACTGGGCTGAGGGACCACATGTGGAACACTGGTCATGCTTAGAGCACCTGTCGTTATCACAGGGGTGGGGACAATGATCGTGGGGACTGTTCCCATTAGAGTTTCACTTGATTGGGATATCAGAGCTGCCATCGAAGTGATGAAAGAGCTGGGGTTCATCCCTCACCCAAAATCCATTACTGCAGGAGTCTACAAAAACACCATAAATTTACCCATCAGATAGGCCATCTGTATTGGGCCAATCACAACGCTAGTGGAAACCTGTGTGACCATTGATATTACCGATGCCATTTGGACTTGGGGAATCTTCACCTAAAGCACCATATCTCTAAAGGTTTTAAGATCCCTCGCTGCTTATTCCTCCCTTAATTGAATATCATTAATGTCAAGGACTCCGTTAACGTTATCTTGCACCATATTTCTAAAAGAGGAGTCCTCTTGGGGCTGGGAGTGTTTTAATAATATCATCGAGGGATTCCCAACAGAGTCGCCAAATGTAAAAGGGGAGTCCTCTTGGGGCTGAGAGTGTTATAATAATATCAGAGGCATAACTCCTATACATATGGTGATAAAATGGTAACCCAAATATCCTCAATAATAATCTATGAACACACATTATTGTATATAACTGGCACTCAGATTGAACTTACAAATCACTCATTTATAACTCAAATAATAGCAAAAAAACCTAAAAAATAACTCATTCAAAGAGAGAGAGAAGCAAGCATTCTAAATACACCTTGGTAGGCAACCAACACACCAACAATCTTCAAAATCTCTAGTTAGGTAATAAAAGTTTCGTAATAAATGTCAATGGTGGGTAAATAACTCTGGTTTGCAATAACTTCTTTGCTACCAAATGTTTTTTACTATCTCTCTCTAGGATGGACTCTATTTTATCAACAGTGGATGAGGTTAATAAAAAGCCCCACACCCCTCCTGAGGTGTCTCAGTCCTCATTAATGTGAAAGATGTTCCCCTCACGCTTTATGTACCAAGCATTAAATGCTTGATGGGTTAGCCCACCCTACATAATAATCATTAAAAGTTAGCGCATATTTTTGGCCACAAATTGTACGTCATAGGACTGTCATGATAATGGTAGTACACTAAACTGTCTGACAACCCCAATACCATAGTGGTATACTCAAGTTTGGATTGGACACTGGGTAGGTGGATCGTGACATCACTCACAGTTGATGTGACCTTTGGTAGAGGGATGTTTGGCTCAAGGCTCAATCAAAAATGGAACTCAAGGTTAATTTGCACAAGTTTAAAAAAAATGATCTCTCGATGTTTTACTAGGTGTATCTAAAATGGTTAAGACAAGCCTTAACACTGCCTTACTTCTCAATCCTCCAAACCAAATCCCCTTAAAGTTCCCACGGTGAGGTTATTTGATAGAGCATGTGATATTTCCTAAGCGCTTCCAGGCGTGGTCTCTTGCGAGTACCATTTGACCTCGTACTCAAGGTTACAATCGTTACAACTTACAATTGATGTAATTAAATATACAATTTGACTAAGTAAAAAATTGACAAAAGATGAGCTCTCTTCGACAAGTTTCCTCGCTGAGCAGCCTCGTCGGGCTCCCTCACTAAGTTGCCTCGCTGAGATTCTTTTTAGCCTTCATGCTTCTTCCTTCTCTTTATCCTCTTCTATTAAGAGGGGGATCACTCTCTAATCATGATATTACCTTAAAGCCCCCTATAAATCACTTCCTTTCACCAACCAAATCTTACTCCGATATTGCAAATATTCAATCCCAACTGTGTTTGATACAGACCCGCCTGAACAAGGAATTATTATTTCTTATGACCATCTCATCATCACTAAAAAAACACATCCCCAAGTCACAAATATGAATTCACACTCAACCCTCAAGTATGGGAAATGATGGCATAGTGGAACAACTCACCTGGAAAAAGACTCAGGTTACATAAGTAAGGACCCATGTCCTTCGAAGCCCCTAACCTTCAAGACTTTAGATTCGAAATCGGTTACAAATCTATAATAGAAGATCTTGACCCACTAAAGGAACATGAACACTGACATTGCCATATAAAAAATTTCGTCTACTCAACGAATGACCTGCAACCCAGCCTCCTATTGGGGGACCACCTTTTTATTTTTTATAGAGAGAAGGCTCCGACATCCTAGCATTGACATATATTAGAGCATCTAGTCCATTGGGTGGGATAATCTACTAGCAGAGATACAAGATACTGTGCACAACTTTATAAATGTATCCAATGCCCCCTAAACTCCTTCCACTTAAAGCATACCCCGTCAAATACCAAAATGAACTAGATATGCTAGTATCATAGTTATCCTTCTTCCCATTTATCTTCGAGATATCACTATGGTCCCATAAGTACATTAGTGCAGGATGTAGTTATAGGAAAACTTACATATATACAACCCAAAGAGTTGGTATTATTGAACTGCAAGATGAGATGAACCATCGAGGCCATCCCCAAATTGAAGGTTGTCCCTCATGAAGGTACTCATACACGGTTGAAATGGAACTTTTCCACCCCACTCCACATAATCGTGGTCAAAGTAAATTTAACATTTTACACTACGTGGTATCTGTATTGACTCCCCCCAACTTTGCCTATAAAATCTCACCCCGGGAGCTATAATACGTATAGTATCGATACTACTAAGAATACATTTTCTGCAAAACTTCCAGCATCGTGCAAAAAATTGATCGAGGGGAACTAGATCCCCCTTCCCATAACATAGAGCACCAAGAAAAGTATATCAAAACAATCTCTCCCGATGACAAAGAATACCAATTTTACGTTATGGACCTTGGGTGTGGGGAGGAAAGGGGGCTTCGTGTATAACAACGGGCAAGGGCGTTCTTATCTCTAGTCCATTAACTTCCTTCGAGTTTAGGTTATTGGTCTAAGGTTTGAATAAGTGACTTTCCTTTGGAAGATGTTTGACACCTTGTCTAGTTTGAGTCAAACACCCTTGATTCTTAGGCCTGGTCCTAGGTGTTGTTTTTTAGATAAAGGTTTCGACTGGTTTGTTTAGAGTCGCCAGTTCTTTTTATATAAAAAAACTATTTGCGCTAGATTTTTAGGTCTAATCCTAAAGTAGGTTTTAAGTCTATGGTTGGTATAGAGATTATTATAGTATGTGTTCGGGAACTGGGTTTCAAGTGGGTAATGAATTAGGCATCCCACTTGTTTTGTATGCTTCCTTAATTCAATATTTGTTATTGCATTTTTAATCAATTGATCACTTTTTAGTTAATTTTAGAATTTGTTCAGATAACTTAAGGTAAGGGTACCTTAAATATAGATAGGTGTTTACATAGGAAAATGGTATTATTAAGAGGTGTAATAACGTCACTTCAACCGGTGCAAGCACACATGATTACTTGTGCAATACTTCATAATTATTTTGTATGATGGATGGTTGTCATTGTGAATGTAGGTATACAACAAAACTCAGTTATGAGATAGTTTAATAACTCATTCACAGTTTGAAGAAAGATATAAATGTGAGAAATGGGTGTACAACTCTGTTGTAATTACTATATATGTATTTGCACAGTTGTATCCGTCTGAGCATTTGTATGAAGGGATATGTTTGGGAGGTCCTTCTTTGAGATAGTTTGACATCTCGTTTTAATTGCTTAGGTGAACTGGATGAAGGTTAAGAGATGTTTGAATATCTATGGAGATAATATATCAAAAGTCATATTGTTGTGGCTTGAGCTCATGAGGAATACTCGGTATTGAGCCTAAGTACCCAAGATGACTTGGGATCAAAGCCTACGTAGTTCGGTTATGTACTTGATGGGTATGCATTTGAGCGATTGAATATATTTTTTCACCTTGAAATAGCTTGATATCTCATTTTAGTTATGTGTATGTAAGGTATTAGAGTTCAGAGATGGGTGCATCTCGATGGAGAAAACATATCAAGATACCCACTGATGATGCTCGAGCTCACGAAAAGGACTCAAAATTTTGCATACGTACTCGTGTGCCCATGATATCAAAGCCTACATAGTTTGATTGTGTACGTGTTCCAAGGTGATGTGTGTGAAAGTGTAAAACTTATCTTAGGAGGGGGGTGGGTGGTGTATGAAATATCTGAATGTGAATAGATTCGAAGATGTCTGATATTGGAACATAAACCTATAATAGATGGGTGATTACTAGCTAAAAGGTATTGACCTTCAGACTAGTTTGGAGGTGTATGACTAGGAGGAGTTGGGCTAATAAGTAGGGCGATTGTGTTAATGACGTCATATTCAATTACAGAGAAGTATAGTAGAGCACCACATCTTGGTATTGGGGTGGGACAGGAGAAGTAAGGGGTTTGGACGGGTGATGGGTGCATTCGTGGGAAATAATACGCCGATGGACATATTAAGAGGATTGTGATTCACGAGTATAATTCGATATAACACTTATGTACCCAAGGACTTCACGATTTTAGCTTGGTATAATGCCTAAGTACCCATGGAGATTTGGGATCAAACAACATAGTTTCAACACGAGGTTGGAGAATATATAGGGATGTTTAGATTATATGAGCTGCGCATTAGAGATGAATGCATCCCTAAGAAATAATACATCGAGAGAAATGTTATGAGGTTTGGTCTTAATGAGTTTAGTTCAATATAACGCCTATGTACCCAAGGAGACTTGAGATCAAAGCCAACGTAGTTCTAATAACGGGTTATAGGAACATAAATTGAGGCATCCCTACAAAATAATATGCCAAGAAACGTATTATGAGGTTGGGGCTTAACAAGTTTAGATAGATACATCTCCTAGGTACTCAAGGAGACTTGGGATCAAATCCAACATAGTTTAAATAAATGTGGTATATTTAAAGGTGTAGGCAACGGGATACCGGGTATAAAACATACAACATTATTGTTTTTAGGGAGCCTAGTCGTTAATATAGATTTCCTTTGTGTTGGATTGATATATTTACATGTTATAATAATGTATAACTAAAGGCCAATGCTTGATGACTATTTGATATGAAAACACATATTTGGGGTGCACGACATGGACAAAATTTATTCAATTGGAGAAGCGATGGGATTAGTCGGATATAAGACTTTGGCTCGATACAAAGTTTCAAACTGACTCGGCTCATGGACACTTCCTTTGAATGATTTGAAAAATATGTTTTTAATATTTTGTAATTGCCATTGTGATTTTTTTAACACATGCATATGCTGAGTAAATTAATAAAGGTGCTGGGTTAGAAATCATGCTTTAAAATATGTTCTTTACCCTCGCGACAAAAAGCTGACTTTTTTACTGTGGGGTTGGGGTTGGGGGTGGGGCGAGTGTCCCCCCCTTTTCTTGGTGTTTTTAGTCAAGGAGGTTCATTTAGAAGTCTGTACTTTTGCATTTTTGTCTATCCTTTGGTTGGTAGAGATTTAGCTAGAAGTGTTTGGGTTTTTGGAATTTGTCTAGATGTTTGACTAGGGCTGTGTTTTTTTTTTCGAACTTTCGATTTTTCCGATTTCTGATCCGATTTTTTCCAAATTTGGATTGAAATTTTAGTTTGTCGATTTCCAATTTTTTGATTTTCAATTTTTCGAATAAAATCATATCGAAAATAAAAAATAATTCTGAGTTTTCAATATTTTCGATCCAATTTTTCCGAAACTATGTCGATCCAATTTTTCCGAATTATTTTTGGAAATATTTTCAGATTTTCAAATTTTCCGATTTTTTGAAAGTTTCCCATATTCCACATCGGTTGGAAGAGGGTGAGGGCTCCAAAATGTGCTCTATAAAATGAGAGTATCCTCATAACTTCTGCACAAATGAAAAAATGAGCCAAATCCTCATGTATTTATATGTTGGGTTAAGCCATTTTCTTTGTTTATTTAGAATGAGAATTTCGAGTAGTAAAAAATCCATAATTTATTTTTTTGGAATTGTTGAATTTTCTGGATTTTTAATATATTTTGGGAATTTCCCATTTTTTTCCAATTTTCTAATTTTTCCGAATTCGGAATTTTTTTTACTTTTTTGAAAAAATCGGATCGAAAATCAGAATAATTATTTTATTTTCGAAAAAATTGGAATTTATTTCGAAGAGGCATTTTTCGATCCGATCCGGTCGAAACACGACCCTAGGTTTGACTCCTTTTGGGACTCGGGAGTGACTTTGCAGAAGTACGAGCTTTCTTTAGAGTAAAGTGACTTTTTTGAAGTATGAGATTCTTCAGAACTTTCAGAATGAGCTCGAATGTCTCGGATTCTCAGGGGGAAAAGAAAGCAAGAAAATTGGATCGTTGTCATGTTTTGGGCTCTTGATAATTTTCAAAGTTCTTAAAATGAGAGGTAAAGTCTCTATCTATAGGAAACTGGGAGGGTCCTTTTATCGTTCATCATAAGGATGAGGGATGTTGTTTTTAGATAAGGCTGTGATGTGGGTGGCTGAGATAACACGCTCTAACATGGTTTCTATTGATCAGTTAAAGGGGCTTTTGGCCTTTTTCCGATCAACAAAAGCACTTGTAGAATTTTTTTAGGAATTTTTGTAATTAATTTTCTTTTCAATTAATAACATGATGATTTTTATATAATATATTTTTTTTGTCTTTTTTGATGTCCATTTGCGGTTTTTCTCTGGGCCTTATGTGAGGTCGGGTTTGGGGAATCTAAGGGTGTTTGTACCCTCAAAAATTTGTGTGAGGCCGATCTTAGGGAATCTTATCGGGTGGAATATAATGATACACTTCCAATTGCAGATCAGGGTGCCTACAAAGGCGATCGACTAAGAGTATGCACGTGCGAACACTCTTCGTCAAAATTAAAAGGCCTCAAATGGGGTTGACCATCTTCTAGGAAATAGGCGCCTAAGGGGTAATAGTGGGAAACCTTAGGGAAAAAGTTGGATTTTTGGACATTTGGTAGTGATACAAGGTTGCTTGTGTCGGTCTGGGGGATTAAACCGCATGAGAATTGGATAGGGGATGGGTTAAACGAATGGTAGAAGTATCCTTTCTTCGAAATGAAATTAATACAGGATAGACTTCTATTTCGGGAAATCTTTCTATAAAGATCTTCAGTGATGATTTCTCCCGAACGGATACTATTACACTATTCGGATATCTATTGTTCCCGTTATTTTCATGGTTCTATCTGTTGCCCAGATATTAACTCAAGAGGGGGGGTGAATTGAGTTAAGCAAACTTTTTGGGGTTAATTTAATATTTCAGAAAATATTTTTAATTTAACTCCTTTAATGTAAATATCAGAAGAAATAATTCTACAAGATTAACACTAAAATTATCTAACAATTTTAACTAAATAAATTAGACAAGTTAAATCACAGAAATCAATATCAAATAAATCTTTAATTAATTTTCGTATTTAATAAAAATTAATTTTCTGGACAATATTAATTATTACAAAAAAAAATTATTTCAATTTTAAAAGATTTATTAATTTCGGTTAATTAATTAGCAAGTCTAATACTTGATAATGAAATTAAATATTGACACAAGCAAATAAATAAACTTAAATGCAGAAAATAAATGACACCGTGATTTTAACGTGGTTCGGCCAAAAATCCGGCCTACGTCCACGCGCCAGAGCCGCTTCCGTCTCTTTGCGCTTCAATACCGTGATCCACTAAGGCAGGATCAAACCTCCAACGTACAACCAAGCAGCTAAACCTTGCTACTTGTACAACCGAAGCAAAAGTTCCAGCTTCAAACAGTTCCGAAAGTTGAGTACAAAATTTGGAAGTTGAAACTCTCAAAAGTTACAATGTAAGACTGAGTTTCTTCTGGTTTAAGACTTCAAAGATCTGAATATTTGGCACTTGATTTTTCTTGAATTCTTTGCAGTAAAGTAGTAATTCTTGTGCTTGTTCTCTTCTTCAAGGACAACTAAAATATCAAGCCAGAATGAACTGATATGTGTCTATTTCAAGCTTTGTGTAAAAAATCTTCTCTTGTTGCTTTTTTTTTTTCTTTTTGATCTCTTTCTATTTTTCTCAGTGTTTAATCAACAGCAGCTGATCTTCAATATGTAGATGTCTAAAATAAGATGACCGTTGGAGAGGAAGATACGCTCTTCTTGAAAACATCTGTGGCTGCATGAGCATTAAATGCTCAAGAATAGATGGGAAGATATCTTCCATATCTGTCTAAGAATTAAATGGAGACTGATAGAGAGAGAGAAAGCTTTAGTGATAACTGAGATATAAAAGATAGATATTTAAGAAAAGAAGGCTTCTCTTTTACCAAACGTCACAAGATACCAAAGTCCAGCATCTGATCGAACTGAACTGCTACAGTTCATAGAGTCTTAAGCCAACAAAAAGTTAATTCTGAATGAACAAAAATCTGTGAAAGATTACAACTCTGAAATATTCCATTTCCAAGACAAACTGTAGGTGCACGTGTCACACAGTGAAGGAAACAAGAAGGGGCGTCCCAAATATCAGAGACAAGCGTGATCTTTCAATATTTTATAGATGTAATAAATATATTTTAAACCAGTACACATTGATTCGTGAGTTTTGGATGAGTTAAAAAAAATGTGGGACCAAGATATCAAATCTATATATATAAAGAAAATTTTCCAAGTTCGCAGAATACATCCAAGAGAGAAAGAGATTGAAAAAAAATTATTATTTTTAGTCAAGGCCTGCCGACGCAGACAACACAAGGTGATATCCCAAAATGGTTACAATCTCTGCAAAGTAGGACAACATAATAAGTGGATATGATGACATACGCAGCTGGTATCTTATCATATATATATATATATGTATATGTATATATATATATATATATATATATAAAAGTAGACAGAACTCAATACGCAACAGTTATGCGCATGGCTGAGCTGGATCGGTCAAATCGGTAAGGGTAGCAGGTTTCAACATATATATGTATATATATATAATATATATATATATATATATATATATATATATATATATATATATATATATATATATATATATAAGAGATCTTAAGAAGGATTCGGATAAAATAAATGAATAACAGATTTCGTATACAAAGAATTTTCTGGATAAAAAAAAATAAGTAACAGATTTCGAAAAGAAAAAAAACTGAATATTTTCGTAAAAACATATCAGACAGAATTTTGAACAGATATTTTTTCGTAAAGATTTTTGGACGAAAAGATTTCAAACATATCAGAATTTTGAACAGATATTTTTTCGTAAAGATTTTTGGACGAAAAGATTTCAAACATATCAAAATTTTGAACAGATATTTTTTCGTAAAGATTTTTGGACGAAAAGATTTCAAAGCCCATAAAATCGTGACATTGACTGTAGAATAGCTGTCGACTGTAGAACATATTTCAAAGCTGTCAAAATCGTGAATAGCTTGCAGTATGTATGTTCCCCATATATGACATATTTAGACCAGGGCGGTAAGGTATAGGATACGCCATTATTAAGGCAATGAGCCTGCAAATCTCAAAACTTGTAGGCAAAAAAAAAGGAAAGGCTGATAACAGATATATATATACTAATATATAAAAGTACAAAGGGGGTCACTTCACAACAGTTCCATGGCAAATCTTTTTAAAAAAACGTAGACCATATCTCTGATGTCAGCTATGGCCGAATGCTGAATAAACCAAAAAAATATACAGCCATATATAGAGGCCATTTGCGAGGAGTTACTGATGGGACCAAAAAAATATAAAGTAAATGTTTTCTCAAGGCATATTTCGGAACAAAAAAATAAGTAACAGAAATTTCTTTTTCAGAAAGTTTTGGCCAATTAATTAGTCACACCATATGAATTATGTAATAAGATGTATGCATTGTGTGTCTAATGTGTCAAGAGTAAAAGTGCAACATCCGTGAATATCTTTACTCGAATATATAACTAAAAAAATAAAGTTTGGAATCATCAAAATCAATATATTAAGTTAGACTAAAAATGTATATTAATTTAAACTAATTTTAATTATAGATAAAATACATTTTTGTTAACAATCTCCCCCTTTTTGATGATGACAAACAACCAAGGAAATATATGAAAAAAATATGAAGAAAAATTGCACTCTTCTCCCCCTGTTTGTCATAAACAAAAAGGAATAGGAATGGGTGATACAAAAGTGAGATGCAAATAAAAGATAACTGCAGATTTTATTGACATTAAAAGGAAATTACATTTTCAGATTATTTATCATATGACATACATCATTGGGATGTCCTTCAAGAAGGATTTCTTTCCCATTATCTTTGACCATAAGTTTGATAGTATTTCCGGTGTAGGAGTTGGTGGAGGAGGATTCAGATTTTGTAGAAGTGTTTGCTTGTGAGGGAGTAGCCATATGAGGTGGTAGGACAAAAGGCCAAGTAGGTGGACTTACCCATGGAGCAAATGGAGGAGAGAGAGCTATGGCGTTAAGAGCTTCAGTGTAAGAAGAATATTTTTTGAATTTTGCATTACTTACACTTTTGGTTTGAAGCTCACACTCTCCCCAAGAGGTGTAGATCCCGGGTTGTTTTCCTACCCAAACAACATAGAAGGACTGCATGGTGTGTGTGAAGATAGAGTGAAAGGCAGTAACACACACATATAAATAGGAGTTGATGTTTTGTCTACTAGTTGGTACAGTATTTTGGAAAGATGTGAATACTCTATTCATGACAATAATAAAAAAATATTCAATTATAATTCTAGATTATTTAAACTAGCCATACCGAGTTCGCTACAAATAAAAGTAAAACGATCTTCGGGTAGAGGTTTTGTGAAAATATCGGCTAATTGAAGATCCGTAGAAATAAATTCTAGTCTAACATCACCCTTTTGTACATGATCGCGTAAAAAGTGATGTCTAATTTCAATATGTTTTGTTGTAGAATGTAGAATTGGATTTTTAGTTAGACAAATTGCACTCGTGTTGTCACAAAATATTGGAGTATTTTGAAAGGATATTTTAAAGTCTTCTAATTGTTGTTTCATATATAAAGTTTGAGCACAACTACTACCGGCGGCAATATATTCTGCCTCGGCCGTGGAAAGAGCTACCGAATTTTGCTTTTTACTAAACCACGAAACTAGTGAGTGTCCCAGGAAGTGACAAGTACCACTAGTGCTCTTTCTATCAACTTTACAACCCGCAAAATCCGCATCGGAATAACTTATGAGTTCAAATGATGTAGTTTTAGGATACCATAATCCTAAGTCTTTAGTACCATTTAAATATCTAAAAATGCGTTTTACGGCACATAAATGAGATTCTTTAGGATTGGCCTGAAAACGAGCACATAAACATACACTGAACATAATGTCGGGTCTACTAGCGGTTAAATAGAGTAGACTACCAATCATGCCACGAAATAAAGTTGAATTAACAGATTTTTCTTTCTCATCTATGTCTAACTTGATAGATGTGCTCATAGGTGTACCAAGTGTTTTAGAATTCTCTAAACCATATTTTACTAAAAGATCCTTAATATATTTGGATTGATTTATAAAAACACCATTTTTAGTTTTCTTAATTTGTAAGCCTAAAAAGAAATTTAACTCCCCCATCATACTCATTTCAAATTCTTTTTGCATAAATTCTGAAAATTCTTTACACAAATTTTCATTTGTGGATCCAAATATAATATCATCAACATAAATTTGTACAAGAAGCATATCATTGTTAAGAGTTTTTATAAATAAAGTAGAATCCATTTTTCCTCTTACAAAATCATTTTTAAACAAAAATCCACTCAATCTATCATACCAAGCCCTAGGGGCTTGTTTTAATCCATACAAGGCTTTATTTAGTTTATAAACATGATTTGGAAATATGTGATTTTCAAAACCGAGAGGTTGCTTAACATAAATATCTTCGCTTATAAAGCCGTTTAAGAAAGCACTTTTGACATCCATTTGAAATAATTTAAAGTCCTTATAACAGGCATAAGCTAATAACATGCGAATGGCTTCTAATCTAGCTACGGGGGCATAAGTTTCATCATAATCAATACCTTCTTGTTGATTATAACCTTGTGCAACTAGTCTAGCTTTATTTCTTATAATTAATCCAGCATCATCCTTTTTATTTCTAAAAACCCATTTAGTTCCAATAATAGATTTATCTTTAGGTGTGGGTACAAGTGACCAAACATTATTACGTTCAAATTGTAACAATTCTTCTTGCATAGCTAATAACCAATATTCATCTTTTTCAGCTTCATTTATATCTTTTGGTTCAATCTGTGACACAAAGGCTATATTATTGCAAACATGCTTTAAGGAAGATCTAGTAAGAATACCACTAGAAGGTTCACCTAAAATATTTTCAAAAGGATGATTATTAACAAATTTCCAACTTTTAGGTAAATTAGAATCATTAACCTCTTTATCCTTATTAGGGGTCTTTTCGACATTAATGGAATCATCAACACTAGAATTAACATTTTCATTTAATTTTAATTCATTCATAGATTTATTTAGGACTAAAACATCATCATCATCATTGTTTTTATAGGCAAAAGAATTAGATTCATCAAAAGATACATGAATTGATTCTTGAACTATTAAAGTCCTTTTATTAAAAACTCTATATGCTTTACTATGAAGTGCATACCCAAGAAAAATACCTTCATCCGATTTTGCATCAAATTTACCCAATTTATCTTTATCATTTAAAATAAAACATTTACATCCAAAGACTTTGAAATAACTAACATTTGGTCTTTTATTTTTCAGAATCTCATATGGAGTTTTATCTAAACCTTTTCTAACAATAGTTCTATTTATTATATAGCAAGATGTGTTAACGGCTTCCGCCCAAAAATATTCGGGTAAATTATGTTCATTTAACATAGTTCTAGCCATTTCTTGTAAAGATCTATTTTTTCTTTCTACTACTCCATTTTGTTGGGGTGTCCTAGGAGCAGAAAAGTTATGTTCAAAACCATTTTCATCACAAAATAATTCGACATCTTTGTTATCAAATTCTCTTCCTCTATCACTTCTTATAAAAACAATATTGCAACCTTTTTCATTTTGAATTCTTCTACAAAACTTAGCAAAAATAGGGTGAGTATCATTTTTATGGGTAAGAAAGAAAACCCATGTAAAACGAGAAAAATCATCAACAATAACAAGAGCATAATATTTTCCACCTAAACTAGCAACTCTATTAGGTCCGAATAAATCTAAGTGTAATAATTCTAAAGGTCTACTAGTTGAAATATCCCTTTTCTTTTTAAAAGAAGTTTTGGTTTGTTTTCCAAATTGACATGCATTACAAATTTTATCTTTAATAAACTTAGTTTTGGGCAACCCTCTAACAAGCTCATTTTTGGACAAAATATTAAGTTGTTCCATGTTGGAATGTCCTAACCTTCTATGCCATAACCAACAAGTATTATTTAGGGCAGTTAAACACTTAACATTTTGTTGTGACAAATTATCAAAATCAAGAGTATAAACATTTTCATGTCTAGAAGCAACAAATAAAACACTATTATCCTTAGCATTTGTTATTAAACAAAAATCTTCTTTAAATGTAACATCATAACCTTTATCACACAATTGGCTAATACTAATTAAGTTATGCTTAAGACCATCAACTAGAAGAACATTTTCAATGCAAGGGGAAAGATTCATACCGACTTTACCTATGCCGATGATTTTGCCTTTGGAGTTGTCTCCGAATGTCACTAGCCCTCCATCTTTGGCAACCAAGCTCGAAATCTTGCTTTTGTCACCCGTCATGTGTCTTGAACATCCGCTATCTAAGAACCACTTTGATTTGTGTGAACCCACTCTAAAACAAACCTACAATGGACATTTAAATAATTTTTCTTTCGGTACCCAAAATGTGTTGGGTCCATAGGGGTTAGCAAAAATAGGAGTTTCTTTAGGAATCCATGCGACTTTAGTAGAAAATCTATATTTGCAAGAATCTGAAAAATGGGTGTGTCTTCCACAATATGTACATAAAGAATTTCCCATATTTTTAGAATAATTATCAAAACTTTTCTCATTTTCATTTTCATTATAACCAATTCCAGCCTTATCATACATCCATCTTTGACTTCCGAGTAGCATATTTAAATTCTTCTTTCCATTCACAAACTTTTCAAGACATGAAGTTAAATCCTTTACTTCAAGTCTTAATTTTTCATTTTCAGAAATAAGATAATAACTTGGTGAATCATTAACTTTAAGTTTTTCGATTTCTAATTTTAAAGACTTATTTTCAGATTTCATTATATCTATATTTTCAGAGAGAGAATCATATTTATGTGATAAAGAAGAATGCATCTTTTTAAGATTAATATATTTAGTTTTAAGTTCATCAAAGTTATAATAGAGTTCATCAAAAGCATTTTGAAGTTCATCATGATCATTTGAAGTTTCATATTCACTATCAGAATTAAAATTAGATGATACCTCATCATCATTTGCCATAAGGCAAAGATTTGCAATTTCTTCATCACTTGAATCTTCATCATTGCTACTTTCATCAGAATCACTCCAAGTAGTAGCTTTCATGGCCTTTTTGTGTTTCTCATTTCTTTTCTCTTTTCTATCATTCTTTCCTTCTTTGGCTTTAGGACAGTTAGGTCTGATATGGCCTAACTCTTTGCAGTTGTAACATCTTGGCTCAAACTTGGAGGAAGTCTTTCCATCATGTGCCTTCTTTGAAAAGAACTTCTTGAATTTTCCAGAATGGCCCTTCTTTTTGGCAAGAAATCTTTTGAATTTTCTAGTGAGAAGTGCTATATCACCATCTTCATTATCATCAGCTTCATCACTATCTTCCTCTTCCTCAATGGATTTGAAAGCAATGGTTTTGCTTACTTTAGGCTTCTCATCTTCAGCTAGTACTTTAAGTTCCATTTCATGAGTAATTAAGGATCCTAGCAATTCATCAAGAGAGATGGGTCTTTCTCGTATGGCTTCTTTAATTGCTAACTTCTTGGTCATATAGGCAGATGGAAGTGACCTGAGTATCTTACTCACTAATTCAGAGTCAGTATAGGTTTTACCAAGAGATTTCAAAGCATTAATAATATTTGTAAATCTAGTAAACATATCAGAAATAGTCTCATCTGTTTTCATTTTAAAAAGTTCATAGTTATGAACAAGCATGCTTATTTTATCCTCTTTTACTTGACTAGTTCCTTCATAAGTAATTTCTAATCTATCCCAAATTTCTTTTGCATTTTCACAACAACATATTCTGTTATATTCATTAACATCAAGAGAACAATGTAAAATATTCATTGCTTTGGCATTAACTTGTATTTTCTGAATATCACCATCATTCCATTCATTTTCATTTTTAGGAACATTTTCATTATTAACAACTTTCATGGGAATATTAGGACCATTAATAATAACTCTCCAAACAGCATAATCATTTGATTGAACAAAATTTTTCATTCTATTTTTCCAATAGCTATAATTGTTTCCTGAAAATAGAGGAGGTCTGTTAATAGATTGTCCCTCACCAAGAGATGAAACATTAAAGTTTGCCATAAATCGTAAACTCTAAAGATGTTTAAAACAAAGATAATAAATTAGAGCGTGGCTCTGATACCAATTGTTGCCCAGATATTAACTCAAGAGGGGGGGTGAATTGAGTTAAGCAAACTTTTTGGGGTTAATTTAATATTTCAGAAAATATTTTTAATTTAACTCCTTTAATGTAAATATCAGAAGAAATAATTCTACAAGATTAACACTAAAATTATCTAACAATTTTAACTAAATAAATTAGACAAGTTAAATCACAGAAATCAATATCAAATAAATCTGTAATTAATTTTCGTATTTAATAAAAATTAATTTTCTGGACAATATTAATTATTACAAAAAAAAATTATTTCAGTTTTAAAAGATTTATTAATTTCGGTTAATTAATTAGCAAGTCTAATACTTGATAATGAAATTAAATATTGACACAAGCAAATAAATAAACTTAAATGCAGAAAATAAATGACACCGTGATTTTAACGTGGTTCGGCCAAAAATCCGGCCTACGTCCACGCGCCAGAGCCGCTTCCGTCTCTTTGCGCTTCAATACCGTGATCCACTAAGGCAGGATCAAACCTCCAACGTACAACCGAGCAGCTAAACCTTGCTACTTGTACAACCGAAGCAAAAGTTCCAGCTTCAAACAGTTCCGAAAGTTGAGTACAAAATTTGGAAGTTGAAACTCTCAAAAGTTACAATGTAAGACTGAGTTTCTTCTGGTTTAAGACTTCAAAGATCTGAATATTTGGCACTTGATTTTTCTTGAATTCTTTGCAGTAAAGTAGTAATTCTTGTGCTTGTTCTCTTCTTCAAGGACAGCTAAAATATCAAGCCAGAATGAACTGATATGTGGCTATTTCAAGCTTTGTGTAAAAAATCTTCTCTTGTTGCTTTCTTTTCTTCTTTTTGATCTCTTTCTATTTTTCTCAGTGTTTAATCAACAGCAGCTCATCTTCAATATGTAGATGTCTAAAATAAGATGGCCGTTGGAGAGGAAGATACGCTCTTCTTGAAAACATCTGTGGCTGAATGAGCATTAAATGCTCAAGAATAGATGGGAAGATATCTTCCATATCTGTCTAAGAATTAAATGGAGACTGATAGAGAGAGAGAAAGCTTTAGTGATAACTGAGATATAAAAGATAGATATTTAAGAAAAGAAGGCTTCTCTTTTACCAAACGTCACAAGATACCAAAGTCCAGCATCTGATCGAACTGAACTGCTACAGTTCATAGAGTCTTAAGCCAACAAAAAGTTAATTCTGAATGAACAAAAATCTGTGAAAGATTACAACTCTGAAATATTCCATTTCCAAGACAAACTGTAGGTGCACGTGTCACACAGCGAAGGAAACAAGAAGGGGCGTCCCAAATATCAGAGACAAGCGTGATCTTTCAATATTTTATAGATGTAATAAATATATTTTAAACCAGTACACATTGATTCGTGAGTTTTGGATGAGTTAAAAAAAATGTGGGACCAAGATATCAAATCTATATATATAAAGAAAATTTTCCAAGTTCGCAGAATACATCCAAGAGAGAAAGAGATTGAAAAAAAATTATTATTTTTAGTCAAGGCCTGCCGACGCAGACAACACAAGGTGATATCCCAAAATGGTTACAATCTCTGCAAAGTAGGACAACATAATAAGTGGATATGATGACATACGCAGCTGGTATCTTATCATATATATATATATATATATGTATATGTATATATATATATAAAAAAGTAGACAGAACTCAATACGCAACAGTTATGCGCATGGCTGAGCTGGATCGGTCAAATCGGTAAGGGTAGCAGGTTTCAACATATATATGTATATATATATATATAATATATATATATATATATATATATATATATATATATAAGAGATCTTAAGAAGGATTCGGATAAAATAAATGAATAACAGATTTCGTATACAAAGAGTTTTCTGGATAAAAAAAAATAAGTAACAGATTTCGAAAAGAAAAAAAAACTGAATATTTTCGTAAAAACATATCAGACAGAATTTTGAACAGATATTTTTTCGTAAAGATTTTTGGACGAAAAGATTTCAAACATATCAGAATTTTGAACAGATATTTTTTCGTAAAGATTTTTGGACGAAAAGATTTCAAACATATCAGAATTTCGAACAGATATTTTTTCGTAAAGATTTTTGGACGAAAAGATTTCAAAGCCCATAAAATCGTGACATTGACTGTAGAATAGCTGTCGACTGTAGAACAGATTTCAAAGCTGTCAAAATCGTGAATAGCTTGCAGTATGTATGTTCCCCATATATGACAGATTTAGACCAGGGTGGTAAGGTATAGGATACGCCATTATTAAGGCAATGAGCCTGCAAATCTCAAAACTTGTAGGCAAAAAAAAAGGAAAGGCTGATAACAGATATATATATATACTAATATATAAAAGTACAAAGGGGGTCACTTCACAACAGTTCCATGGCAAAGCTTTTTAAAAAAACGTAGACCATATCTCTGATGTCAGCGATGGCCGAATGCTGAATAAACCAAAAAAATATACAGCCATATATAGAGGCCATTTGCGAGGAGTTACTGATGGGACCAAAAAAATATAAAGTAAATGTTTTCTCAAGGCATATTTCGGAACAAAAAAATAAGTAACAGAAATTTCTTTTTCAGAAAGTTTTGGCCAATTAATTAGTCACACCATATGAATTATGTAATAAGATGTATGCATTGTGTGTCTAATGTGTCAAGAGTAAAAGTGCAACATCCGTGAATATCTTTACTCGAATATATAACTAAAAAAATAAAGTTTGGAATCATCAAAATCAATATATTAAGTTAGACTAAAAATGTATATTAATTTAAACTAATTTTAATTATAGATAAAATACATTTTTGTTAACACTATCCATTATAGATAAAGGAAGCGGGTCGCATTTTGGGATGCTCAATGTACCGTCATTATTGTTGTTATCAGGAAGCCTCTCGATGGGGATGGGGGTATCTTCTGTGGTGACGATTGTTCAATAAAGGCACAAGATGCTACATCATTCTCCTTGGGTTCCATCATTTCAACTTTGTTAGCATCTCAAGGTGGTAGTTACATGCTTCCGATGATACCGTCTTCCTTTATAGTGGTTCTTCACACAAAGGACCAAGTGATATATATTCATCAATATAGATAAACTTTTAGCATGTTGGAGTTGCGCTTGGATCCCTCATTCTTTTCAAATGATGTGAGTTTTTATTAGTACTTTAAACCGTATGTCTTATTTTTATGTTTTGACTGAGTTTTATGTTTTTGTGAACTTTCAGCAGGCACTAGTTGACGCCTCCCATGTGTGAGAGATAATGACGCATTGGTCATCGATCCATTTATCTTTATGCCAATTGATTGCGGAGCTTGTTAGGCATTTTGATATGGATTATTTTTATTATCAATGGGCCTGGTTTAGGATTCAGGTGGCTTGACGTACCCAAATGGAGTGTCTGCGTTGGGTGTGCGAGACAGGGTGCTGAGTTCAGGAACTGTGAATGGGACTTGTACTGGTGGTCGTTTCGTATAGAGGTCTTGTGCAAAATAGGTTTTAGGTTGATGATGTTTTTGGGTTAGTACTTTGATTGGGATTAGATGTAACAACCGCCCCCCCCCCCCCCCACCAAAGACATTTTTTTATTTTTTTTATTTTTTGGATATTATATATGATGATACAGAATATCACCCGGATGATAATATTAAACTCAATTTCTAGATATGTACAATAATGGTGGGGTAATACATCAACCTAACAAGTATATAACAAGTAGAAAAGATGGGAGATAATTATAAATCACAAATTTAAGTGGTTCAGCCTTAGCCTACATCCATTGTGTAGGAATATGGAGTGTTTGCACTATAACCAAGGTTTAAAAGCCATTGGAGTTCAATACCAACTCTCACTTTCTCTCTCTATAAGTTCAGTATAACAGTAGGGTTAGTTGATGAACGATTCGTTGATAGGATCAAGATGAATGTCTTTTACAGTGTTGGGGGTGAGCAGTATCACCCCTAGCATACAGCCTGTGTGCACGAAATAAAATGTCCAATGAGAGGACGACAACTGTAGAATGCAATGCATGAATCATGATAAGTAAGTATTCCATCACGTGGAGATGATATTCCCTAACAGTCTTATTAACATGTTCTTGTGTTATCCTTGTCACATGTTCCATTCATGTAAATTATGTCGGAGCTGGGGAGTCTCGGCTGGCCAAGAAAGATTAAGTATCTTTATATGAGGATGAGGAGTATAACTGATGCTGGGGTCTCAACCTGGAGTAAGTGTCAGAAGCCGATCGTGGGTAGGACGACACATGATTCTTCTATAACTCAAGTCTAGTAGTGATCTCAATAAACAACAACAAAAGGTACTAGAAGAAGAGGTCTCGGAGGCCGAGACTATATAATATGCCCCTATAAGTGAGGAGTCCAGAACATGATGAATCTAAGGTAGCTTGTGAGGGGACGTGTTATCAGGAGGGTATCATCCAAACGAGACCAAAATTATGTATATCAATGACCCTAGACCTTAGTCTTCAATGCCAATGGGAGGCTGAGGTGTAAACTCATCTGGCACCAAGTAGTCGGATGTCCCCTTAATATCAGAGCGTATCTTGTTGATTAAAGAGGGATAATGTGTTGTCAGAGGCATCATTTTAGTGCCTCAATGTTGACACCTATTATTTTTTCGACCACCATTTATGGTGGTATTAATATAGGATTAGGGAAGTTTTATGGGAGAGTTAGGTTTAGTGGTTATTCTACGATTAAGGTTTAGTGGAGTTAAAAACTTATAGGTTCTAGTTAGGTTTTTCAGTTGGGATTCACTGGTGTAATTCATCATGTTCTTGACTGGATTTTGCAAATAACCTTTCAAATTCTTGCATTTGGTCTTTTAGTCAACAATGGTTAATTTCCACTTAAGTTTTTCATGTACCGCAAATTACATGAATTAGAAGAAGAGTTCCCACACCTCAGAGAGCGTATCCTATGCGAGATATGTAGGGCCAAGGTCGAGGCTAGGGAAAAGGCTGAAGTCGAATCTTAACATCTACTCAGCGCCATTCCTTGGTTTGTGATTCGTTCTCCTTCACTCTTACATACCCAACATTGGTCGAGTCCAGAGTTATGATTTTGTTGAGTGACTCAATGCTATTTTCTTCCTCAAAATATTCCTTGTCTTGCTCCTCTTCCTTAGGATATAGCCCTGATCATATTTAAAAACCTTGCACTGGTCGATAAAAATCTAGGGCCAACACTTTTGAAGAAGCCATTAGGGTTCCTCTTAATCATCTAGACGAGGGTGGGATGGCCGAGTCTTGTAACTGTGGTCATGCTACAACTTTATCTCATTAGTAAGGTAATCCTAAGCCTAAAGTATATGATATCTCTGATGATAAGTTAGAGGTAGAAGTGGCCTACTATATGCCTCCAATGGCAGTGCCTATATCGGCAATAACTGAGGCTAATTTTATGAGTCGAGATCTGCGTGGTGAGGCTCCTATTATTGAGGAAGTTGAATAGGAAGAATACGAAGAAGATTATGTATTGGGCACAAGTAATGCCCTATCATACCCATGATGTGCAAGAGACTGATTTAATTATTTGGAGACATTTGTATGATGTTAAATTATCCATCAAGATAAGGGTTACCTCTATGGATGAGAGGGCGTTCAACCTCTATCGGCTTTTCCCCTACCCAGTTGACACCCAATGCCTAGAGGACTTTACTTTGGAATGTTCGGCTTTGGAAAATTGGATATGGGACAAATCTTTGATTGGAATTTTTCGAGTTTATTACATTGTTTCCATAACAAAGGCTGCACCTTATTACTTTAACTTTATAGCTCGGTGCTTAGGTAAAAAGCCTTTTCACATTAATCATACTTCTAACCATGACTATATGTCTCATTATTTCTTTGTGTTTGGGGATTAAAAATTTGACAATAATGCTCCGTCTAGTGCTGACAAGCTGAGGGTCCCTCAAAAGTGGGCTCGAGTTTTCATGCCGGTCAAGATGGATCCCAACCTCAATATTGATGCCAAGATGAACATAGACCTATTACGTACCTCAGGAAAAGATGGGGTCCTTGTCATTTATAAGGACCTGATGTATCCTTAGTTTCTTGAATGATTAGGATTAGGGATTCAACCCTTTACTGAATTGCGTAATTTAAAAAAAAATGTTTAACTTCACCATCATTTTTTTTATTTAAGTTGATACTCATTTATTTGTTCTATTTGCAGATTGTCCAGAAGGAACCTCAGATCAAGTTTAGGAAATGGTTGCTCCCATTAGCGAAAACATTTTGGCTTGCTTATAGGGTAAAATTGTTGCGCCGACATAGCCTTGGCAAAAATTAACTGCCGCTTGGCCCCATGCTATCGAGGGGGAAAAAGAGAAAGGAGGTTCCCAAGGGTTTTTCCACCTACCCTCCTCTACCTCAAAAGAATAAAAATGATGCTCCTAAGAGGCTGACCACCGATTGCATCATACCCATCAAGGATAACACTACTGCTATAGCTCGTGTTTCCCAACTTGGAATCAATGCCAACTCTCTACTTAATAGTCAGCTGAAGGCCCAAGATGCCATCAACATGATTATCCTGGAGTGTGACAATCTTTACTTTCATGCCCAAGTCCCTTCTCGGGTCTTCAACTTTGCATTGCATAGGGATACTTAAGTATATATATTTTTTATTTTACTTTTTTTTCTTCAAAGTGTTGTGTCGTCTATGATAACTCGTCTTCTTATTTTGCATACAATCATTGCCCTTCAAAACATCTAGATGTGGGCAACTGAAGTTGATAATAAATCCAAGGCTATCGAGAATGTTGCATCAGATGTCAACAACTTGAAGGAGCAGTTGTATAAAATCAAGAATGACTTTGATGCTAAGGCTGTTGATTAGAGGACAAGGCATATAGAGCGAATACAGACTATGAAGTCTGAGCTACATGCCAGGATTGACAAGCTTGAGGAAGAGATAAAGAAGCGAATTGAGGACGAGGCTGGTTAGCTAAAAGAGACGATTGAAAAATCCGTTGCGGTCTTCAAGGAGTATGAATAATTTTCTAACCATGTTATCCAGTACATGGATAAAGGAACCAAAATCATTTGTTTTTGAGTATCCAACTTGCGCCCAGAACTGTTAACTGCCAACGCTCAGTTAGCCAATGTTATTACTTATTTTAGCCTGGACGAATTTGAGAGTGTGGAAGCTCTAAAACAAGTTCAGATCAAGGTTGATGTTCTTTCATTTATGGCTGAGATGACCATCGTTGATCCTGAGTCTATAGAGAGGGCAGACGACCAAGAAGGTAACACCTCTATTGATTTGGCATAAATATTCCATATTTATCCCCTTAATTTCAGTATTTTGATGGTCTTGCGGAATACATTTATCTGGCATTTATCTCATATTTATGATACTAACCCTTTTGGTGAGTATTTCAAGTTTCGTATAGTTCTGTCATGTTAGACTAGTAAATTATGCAAATGGATGGAAGAGAAAATCCGAAACGGTGAAAGAAACGCAAAATAGGGAATTCAAGGGCAATTTTGTAATTTTTCAACCAAAACTCGAAGTAGGAGCCAACTGAAAATTATAAGATCTTGAAGTCATGAGAATAGTGGAATAGAAGACACCACAATTTGAGCTACAGTTAAAAAGTTACATGGATTTGAATTTGAGAAAATAGTCGAGGGGCAAAAGTGTAAATAAGAGAAAATTAGGCTGAACAAGGCAGCTTTGGTAGAGATTCTGACCATTTCGATCAGGCCCTACTGAGACTTCTGCGGCACCAATAGAGACAAAACAGATGTTGTCCGATAATTAGATTTCATTCGTTATCTGTTGGGTGGCCATTTTTGTATGTGGCCTTTTTTGTGTAACTCTAACATTTGAGTAGTCTCACGTCAAACAATATTTCTGTAATAATTACACAATTTTTGCTCTTTTTGGTTTTGAACAATTGACATTTCTTCTGATTTGAATGATTTGATGACATGTTATTGTGATTATTTTTTTGACATCAACTAATATCTCTGAGTCAATTATTTTCTTACTAGGTTCTCATGTTTAGTATTAGATTATCACCAAGTTTTTTTTATGTTTAAGAAGGTTATTTTGTGTGGCTGTATCCTATCATAATCTTATACATATCCATGTTCAAGTAACTTTCAAATTAGCCTTCACTTAAAATAATTAAAAGCGTTCTCTCTCCTCTCGGTGTTATTGAAATGATGTTTTGGAACCGAGACTCCTCTATCACTCTCGTATCGCTAAGAGAGATTTATTAACTGACCTATAAAAAATGATGTTATACATATATTCAAATGAGTTTTATTTTAGCATTCACCATTTTGTGATGTTAAAGTAATTATCCCTCATCTCGGCGTTATTAAAATGACATTTTTGAGATGAGACTCCCCAATCACTCTTGTATCTCCGAGAAAGAGTTATTGATTATTCTACCATACTAAAATGATGTCATACATAAACATATCAAAATGAATTTTATTTACCTGTCACCACTTTAAGTGATGTTAAAGGAGTTATCCCTCCTCTCGGCGTTATTAGAATGATGAGTTAGATCCGAGATTCCTCAATCACTCTCGTATAGTCGAGATAGAGTTATTAACTGATCCACCATAATAAATGATGTTCTATACTTAGATGCCATGAAAACCAAGAAAGGGAAAATTTTGACACAAAAGGGGTACTAGACAACACTTGTTACTTTTCTCATTAAATTCTTTTATTTACATTCAAATGAATATAATCTTGTAAAATAATACACTGAGTATGAAAAATAATTCGTTGAGTTGAACTGAAAGATGACACTTTGAACATGAAATCAAAAGATGAACTTGAAAAACTATTGGTATTATCTTTTTATGTGTCCACATTCTAAAATTTGGAAAATGGTTTACCTTTAATATTTTCAAGCCTAAACATGCCCGACACAAATTCTTCAATTACCCTAAAAGGCTAGTGCCAATTAGGGTGTGGCTTATTGGCCTTTTGCGAAACCTTTTTAAGACGAGGTCTCCCAAGGCCATGGACCGAGACTTTACTCTTTTTTTGTAGAACTTTTTGCTCTATGCTGGTAAGTAGAACTGCGAGTCTTATCGTCTTTGTTTAATTAAATCTAGGTCTAACCTTGTCTCTTCAATATTGGCTTCTGGATAATATGTCTGGACTCAGTGACTTGGAAGTCCAATTTTTGTTGGGATTACTGGATCAGACCCGTAAGCAATCATTAAAGACATATCCCCTATCAGAGTTCTCTCGCTAGTTCTATAAGGCCATAAGACTCCATATAATTCATCAGCCCATTTCCCTTTTGCATCTTCAAGCTTTTTCTTTATCCCGTCCAAAATGGTTCTATTTATGGCCTATGTTTGACCATTTTCCTAAGGTCGGTCGAGCAAGGATTAAAACTAGTTGATGTCGATCCTCGTGCAATATGCTTCTAGGGATTTATTTTTAAACTGCTTTTCATTGTTTGATATGAGGGTATTTAGGAGGCCGTACCTATATATAATGTTCATCCAAATAATCCTAAAATACTTTGTCTCGATAATCGATATCATAAACTCGACTTCTATCCATTTTGAAAAATAATCAATTGCAATGATCAAGAACCAAAAGGAGGAAACTAATGTTTCAGATGATGTTTTGGACACCGATTTTGAAGATGTGGCCACGTTGGCGTAGAAGTTCAAAAAATTTCTAAAGTTAGAAAAGCAATCGAAAGATGAAAAATGTTTGAGAAAAGTAAGAACAATAAGGCCGATCACGTCCCTAATAAAATAAGTGACAATGATAATAGGGATGAGTAGGATAGGTGTTATAGTTATGAGGGTTATGGACATAGGATAGTGGAGTGACCCACTAGACTTAAGAAGGAGGGAAAGAAATCGTTGGCATTGAACACCACCCTTAGTGATAGTGATCCGAAAGAGGGAGATGGTTCCCCCAATGAGCGCAATTACACCGCATTAAAATGGCTTGTCATGCGAGCGATGATGATAAATCTTCTCATGAAGATACTCATGTCAATGACACTTCCGAGGCTATAGTTAGTGAAACCCAAGTGAGTGAGGGGGAAGAGAGTGAGGATGAAGATATAGATAAGAAGGAATTGCAAGTTAACTTTCGTGAATTATATGAGGAAATGGTGAAGGTGAAGAAGTCTAACTTGAAATTGCAGGCTAGGTTAGATGAACGTTTCATAGAAAATAATGATGCGTTGATTGAGGAACTAGGGGCATGGGAGTGGACTCTTCAGGAGAAACTAGAATACGTTGAGGGTGAGAGAGACAGTCTTTGTTGTTTGATAAAGGCTATGAAGAATAAGTTTCAAGATTTTAAGGAGTCTAGGCATTTTCTTGAGTCTAGGGTAGGAGAGATGAGGAGAGATTGAGATATTAGAGTAAGGTTAAGTTTGATTTGGAGGCTAGGTCAAAAAATTTGGATAGAATGTTAAGCACCATCCAAATAAAAAATGATAGGTGTGGAATTGGATTTGATGATCGTATTTCTCCCACTCCCAAAATTAACAACACACGTGTGAGAGAACTAATTAGGAACGTTAGGAGAGGTCCACATTTAGGTAACGTTTCCCGTCGTATCTACACTTGCACTCATTACGGTAGGAAAAGTCACCTTATACGTTTTTCTAGGACATTAAGCATGCTCCGAGGAAGTTTAAGTATAAAGTCAGTTCAGTTCCTAAAAATCCCACGCGTCATTTTACACCTACTTGGGTTAAGAGATTGAACTTAGAGGCTTTAGGAATTAAATCTCATGACTTTCGTTTGCTTGCACATGATGCTTCCCGGAATATATCTTACAGATGATTGTGTAAGAATGTTTGTAATACGCTAGTTTTGCATCATGATATATATTTTCTAATGTTATGACATGTGCATCATTTGTATTTTATTTTCCTTATTAAGTCTTATTGGAAAAATACAAAAAGATTTGTGGTTTCATTTTTTTTTGAAAAAGACAAAAAGATTTTATTTTTGATATATTTTTTGAAAATACAAAATGATTTTGATTTTAGGTAAAAAATATTTTTGAAAAATGCAAAAATATTTTTGGTTTTCTTTTGTGTCTTGAGTTTACACTTATGATGTGGCATATTGGTGTGCATGAACCCCCTTCACTTCATATTTCCATGTGGCTAGTACATTTGGTCATGATTTTGGATGCATAGATTGATCTTAACCATTTGTCTAATGGGATTGTTTCTAAGTTGACTTGCATTTAGATTCGACTATGTATATTCCATTGTACATATGCATGAGCTTATTTGAATGTTTGACTTCTCATGCATATTTGAGTTTGGCGAGATGTTATCCTATCAATTTTGTCAACTACGTGCATATTAGACTTAGGGGGAGTTGTGCATATAAGAACCGTCGCCCGTGAGTATATTTACTACTTATTAAGAAATGACGAACGTGCACGGGAAAGGTCTTTGAGCGGAATTTGAACTCGTCATGAAAGCCACCATTTAAAAGAGTCCAAGAAATAAATTAAGGCAATAAAAAGATGAAAATATGTCAAAAAAAGTTCAATAAGAAATCTTTTAAAAATAGATCTTCAAAAGGAAAAAATGAAATAGAAAAGATTCATATTGAATTATCATTTGAGGGAGTTTAGTTAAAGATCAACGGGTTTTCACAATGATTCCTAGGTTGAAAAAGGTCATGTCATGACGCTATTGTTTGGTGGAATTGTTAAAATTTTAGACTTGTGTGCACTATGTTATTTTAGTTCATTAAGTTCACATTATAATTGTCAAATATGGCTAAAACGTAGTTTGATGACATTTAGCAGTCAATTAGAGATTCTTGAACGTATCTTTGTGTTTAAATTATCATTCTTTTATGTTAGTTACACCCATCCATTCCATTATATGTTTAGGCACATTGATACTATGTTAATGTGTAACTCATGTTTTTTTATTTTTTATTTTGAGTCAATTTTGATACTGTTTTCGTAGTGTCACTTGTTTATATCAGATGTTCGTATTTTTGGGACGTTGTTACACTGTTTTTGTGTTTAAATTGATGATTTTATCAGTCATTAGAATGACTTCCTGCAATCGTTTGAACGACTTCCCACTGCCATTAGTAGTATGGATCTAACGAGGTTTGTGCAAGATGAAATCGACGTACAGTGATAGGTCGTTAGATGGGTACCTTCAAATGAAGTTTTTGCAAGGGTTTAATGTTTTTTGTTTCTAGTAGCGAAATGTTTCAAGGTTCGAACGAGATTTCTATATCATTTGAACAAGTTCTTTAGTTTGTTCGAATGAGCTGTTTGGTATTTCGAGATTTTTTGCTCAGTTTCAACATCTGTTTGATACATATACTTCTATTATACTAATTTGGTACTTTTGGACAATATGTTTGTAGTTGACTTGGATGATACATATTTGATTATTACATTGCATTATTAGATGAGATTTTTTTTAGTGACCTCATTAAATATTGTTGATTACTTATTATTTCTGTTTACTAGCTATGTGTTGTCATTTTCTTATTTTTTAGCTAGTTACTCCATGTTTATCTAGGTATGATTTTCATGTTATATTCTTGTTAGATATGCATTTCTTTATTTATTTGTCCTTCTAGTTGTATATTCCTAATAAAAAGGCGGAGAAATATATATGTGATGTCGGGGGATTTTTGAGATTTGATATTTTGAGATATTGCTCATATTATTTATATATCATTTGTTCCTCCATAATTCACTTGGTATTTGTTTATTTCTTATGTGTAGTGATCATTCAGAAATTTGGATTTTTTAGGTACATCACATTCATACAGCTCATGCTCGCTGTTCCTACATATTGTAGTCTAGGTCTTGTATTTTTTAGTTTTGGGTTTATGGGATGGGACATAGGTCATTCGGCTTGACGACTCAGTTTAGGCATTTCACTATTTTTAATTTTATTCCGGAATAGTCGAAGGGGGAGATTTGTAAGGACAAATTTTGAAATAGTGTCAATTTGTATGTATTAGCATTATTTCGGACAAAAACCACTTTGAGTCATATGATAGAATTTACTTGTCGCGATTCCCTTAAGCGTATGACGCTGCGTTGACGACGTAGTGGCTAAGCTTCAAAGGTAGATCATGCTATAATTTTGGTTCTCATTTTATGTCTTCACATGGTTTATCCGTAATTCTATAAGTTATGAATGCATAATGATTTATGGATACTCGAAATATTTTTCTAAGGATGTTCTCTTAGTTAAAACTAATTTTAAAATGTTTTTATGAGATAATTTGTGTTTAGAGTCGTATGAATTTATACTTGCTTTATACCTGGTTAGGACAATTGTCTATATCGTTCAAATGACATATTTTTGTCGTTCAAATAAGATGGTCTTCTTGTTCTAACGAGATAGTCATTTCGTTCAAATGACATGCTTGTTTTGTTAGAACGACGCATCGCCTCAAAAATTTTATTTAAGGCGTCCTTGACTTAGATAAATGGTGTACAAAACATACAGAATAGGACATAACATACATGTTTTTTGCAGTTTGTTTACAAATATTTTCAAATAAAAAACATCCTTCATTTGTTTACAAGATTAGAGTTTACATAACCATATATCATAGAGATCTTGTGTTTGAACCATTGGTTTTGTTCTTCCTTATTGAATAAACTGGTTTCGTGTGGTGGACTCCGTACTTGCTAATTGATGGTTACTGTGGCTGTATCAGTGGATACTAAGGTATGCATGAACTCGTGTGATGTGGACCTTGCATATCTTAACTCCTACATTTCACGACAAAGGAGCGATTGAAAAGAAGCAAAGGTGTCGAGGCTTGTGGGTATCGAGTCGTTGAGTAAGACTGTATTCTCCCGTTGTAATTTTCGTATCATAATGATTGTATGTCCTGGGCCATCTGATGCCTTTTCCCTTAGTGGTTTCTTAGTACATCGGAATCTCTTGTAAACTATCTTTAATATTTTTTCTTAATCTCACTAGATGCATGTTTAGTGGTAAGAAGATAAAATTGGGATAGTTAAAATTTGGTGCAAAATAAACTTGAGATAAAGTTTCAAAAATAATTTTTGCCTAGAGCACACACATAAAGGGACCCCTAAATCCACCCACGTGACTCGTACATGATCCCTCATGCATATGTCAGAGAACATATTTCCTCTCTATGATACACACCTAAGTCGTGGGAGTAAGAAATCTCTCTTATAAAGCACATAGCCTATGATAGTGAACTTAGTCGCACGGTATCTAATTTTACTTCTCTTAGCCTTGGATTGTGTTATCTTCCCATCCCTGATGTACTCGATGATAGGATCCATCCAAGAGTCTCCCCAAATTTAAATTTAGGAAGAGATTAATACTGACCACCTTAGGTTCGACGATCGACTTCAATAACCTTTTAACAGGCACATACCGTCCGATCTCTATTCGAGACGTTGATGCAAGTCTTGCTAATGCATCGACGCTACCTGTGTGATAAGGTGATTGTCTTAAGAATTAGTGATATGTGTAATAAGGAGTATTGGGAATTGTATCCAGCCTAGGCTAGGCGTGATCCGAGAATTATTTGAGGAAACGTAGATCGTGAATCCTATCGAAAACACGTCAATGAGTTAATTGGTTTTAGTACCATTAATGGTAAATATCGAACTTCTCTTGAGATTTGTTAAGATAGACACATTAGGCATGCTTGAAATGAGAATAAGACCTTATGGTTTGCATGGTTGGGTTAACAAGGGTGGTCGATTAAAGTGGAATATTTGAGTATAGACCATAGTGTCGAGCGTACCTAGGATTAAGAACATGATTACATATTGTGATGGACCAAAAATTTTGATGACAAAATTCCCTTAGGAGGGAAGTTTGTGATATCCTGCCCTGGTAAATTAATTAGATTATATAGAAATTTTATATGAGGAGGAACTAATTGTAATTGAATTAAATAAAGAGAACTAGTGGATTATGGACTATGTATATGATTTTTTTTATAAATTAGTTTAAACCTTATGTGCCCCTTTTATAATTTTGGAAGCTAGTTGGGGTAAATGTACAAAATCTAGAAAGATAAGATATTTGAAGAGAAATTCGATCGTTCAATCAGGTCATTCGAATGACGTTGATTGTTGTTCGAATGAGAATCAGGTCATTCGAACGATGCTAACGAAATTAATTCGCCCACTTTGATGTCAAAGTCTGAACCACCGATCCATATTTAAGTTAGCTCATGGGACTAACATTCTAAATAGAGGCAGGAGAGATGTGTATTATAGATTTTGGGTTTGGTCTTGGGTATAAAATAAAGAAACATGGGAAATATCAAACCTACGAAATCGATCCTGCCAATCTGTTGTCACCATTAGATCTACTGATCAAAACCACGTGTCGCTCTTATAACTTAATAATCTGATGATACAGATGTTAAGGCTTTCTATGCGTATAAGAGAAAGGTGTGGGGAGAGAACCCACTGCCACTAACTTCTCCTCTATCTCTCTAAACATGTTTTTCACCATTACTAGAATATAACAGATACACTCACACAAATAACATTTGTTTCCCCCACTGTTATAGGATAGAGTTACGAAATATTAGATGATTGTTGGGTGGTTTCAATGGTGTAAAAGCTTGTAATTTCCTTTTGTGATAAATGCGGAAGCGTTAAGAAGATGATGGTTCAATAAAATTAAACAAGTAATATATTCACTTCAACCGAGTCATTAATGCAAGTCCTAGAATTTGCCTACGTCATATTTATCAATATTAGCAAATTAGGCGAAACCAAATTTTAGCAACTGACTTGAATTAAACAATCTTTACCCAATATTCAATTTAAGTCCAAATTAAATTGAGTGTGATAATTTAAACCGAATTTTATCTTGAATTTTTTCTAAGCATGCGTTCTAAATTATGAAGCAAGATAAAATAAACAATATCACACTACGCCGCGATGTACGAGGAAAAACCAAAGACTGGAAAAAACCTCGGACGGCCCTAGCCACAAATCCACTAGATACGGAATTATACTTACAAGACAGATAGACTTACAATGACTGACTCGATCCCTCTCAAGCCTCGACGCTTCTTCTTGTAGACACCTCTTCCTAGCGGACAACCTCAAAACTCCACCGCGGTCTCGGAATCCACCGATGGGGCTTTCTATGGTCACCGTCACCCGAGCAAGGAGCCTTTCTCCAAGTGGGTAGAATCGCAACAAAAAAAATCTTCTTCTTTGATGGATGTAGAAGCAAACCAAAACTTCTCTTCTTGAATTCGGTAGAGATAAACCGGTGCCAAAACTCCAAGAAATTTGATATGTATATAAGAACTTGGACTAAACACAATTGGGTGTAAACTAGAGTGTGAAGGATTTTCTCTTTGAAAAAATAACAATCAAAACATGAACATTTTCCTAAACCATTTTTTCTCTCAAACACTCTCTAAGAGATGGAAATATTTTGGAAAAGTTATGGAAATGTTAAGTTGGAAAATGTCATTCCCGCACATATTAAAGTCAGTAAAAGTTGGTTAAAAACCAAGTGGGGAAGTGGGCCAAAAACTGTCAAAAACTGTTCCCGCCTGACAGCTCGTTCGAACGACATTTCGTTCGAACGAGACTTCTAACGACGCTCCAATATGGACTCGTTAGAAGCTCGTTGGAAATATCGTTAGAATGACAATCTCGTTCGAACGACATTTCTAACGACGGACCAGTATGCCTTAGTGGGAACTCGTTGGCAGGTTCGTTCGAACGACATCTGATTCGAACGAAAAAACTCCTTCGAACGACATATCTAACGAACGACCAGAAAGATTGAAAAATTCGATTTTGGCACAGAAAACTTTATGAACTTATTTTAAAGTTTTATATAATTTCTTTCTTAAAACAAAACGCAGTCTTCATAAAACCTAACACCCAATAAACTTTTTTCCAAGCTCCTATATAAATATAATTGCATTCATACCTTGGGAGCATGGAACCATAGTTGATGACGTAGAAACGAGGCACGCAAACCGGCACATTTGATGAAGCTTTATACTCTTTGCCGCTACGTCTTCAACACACACTTCATAGGCTTGAGAGTATTACAATAACATACTATCCTACGAATAAATGTTTTTGTCCGGAATTGAGCCAAAACTATATATGGACTCAATTGGAAATTTGTGTCCTTACAAATCTCCCCCTTTGGCTATTCCGGGACAAAAACCAAACAAAAATCCTAAAGGGTCGTCAAGCTCACTAGACTCAAAACATAACCCACCCAAACTTGACTCAACCCAAGGATCAAACGCTTTGCCATTGAAAGATGCCGCTTTAGAAGAATTCCTGCACACTTAAGCAAACTCATCAAATGCATAGGGAATATCAAAGTATTAAATGCAATTAATTAATTACTCCCCCTAAATTAATTCTCCCCTTTATCAAACACATGACCTACTTAGAAAGACGTCTCCCCCTAAGATAAATCTCCCCCAAACTAAGATACAATAATAATTGTATTAGATACCATTTCTCCCCCTATCATCATTCTCCCCTTTTTTGTTCAGGAATAGGCAAAGGATAAAGAACTAATAAACATACAAGCATGTTGAGGCTTAAAGTGATAAGACATGAAAGCATATGGGCAATAATCGCAAAGGCAAAGACAAAACAAATATCATATATATAAACTATCAATATACCAATGAAGCACTTGCATATATATATATATATAGATAAAAACACACACATGACACAAAAGTATAATAAGTTTGCACACTCGTATGGCAAAAATGTGTCATATGGAAATGGTAGTGTAGGGGTGTGAACTAGCAACAATTAAATTTAGACCCAAACACTTAATAAACATTCACGGAGTTCTCATTTGATTGCAAACTTTATCACATTTAAATATAACCTCATGTGACAATATGAAGATTGAACTCAATAAACAAACATACACAATGCATACAAGCCTAGCATGAAGATGATTCTACAAACCAAATAGAGTCATGACTGTTGATACCAAAATTAGTATGCTGATATAGACGAATAATAAGAAGACACGTGGAAGAATATTCCCCGACCAAGTTATGTTCACTCCGAGGAACTCACAGGCTCCGAAGAACAGACCTCTCCGAGGAACTCACAGGCTCCGAGGAATAGACCTCTCCGAGGAACTCTTGAATACCAGGAAGACCAACAGACCCGAGCTACTCAGACGGTCCGAGCTGCATCTCGGCCACATCATTGATTGCCAGATAACGAACAGTCCAACTGGTTCATTAAATGATTATCCTTGACGCACAAGCCTAAGGGCATTAAATGTATTACCCTTTCATATGTATATCATTTAATGTACCACCCTTTCATATGTAAGCCTCAGGGCTATAAATACATTGTATCTCCCTCATTCAAAGGGACCGGAATTTCTTGAGAGAACTTGTAATCAAGAATTCTGCAAACACTCAGCAATAACATAACAGTGGACGTAGGCTTTATTCCTAGCCGAACCACTTTAAAAATCTTTGTCTTATTTATTTATCTGTGATTAAATAATTAGAGCGATCTAGTTTTTTACATCAACAGATTGGCGCCGTCTGTGGGAACGTGTTACAAGCGTTGTTCTCCACCAAAAGCTAAGTTTTTATTTTCTTTACGTATAATCAATTATACATACATCTTTTGATTCAATCATGATTTTTATGTTTATATACATAAATTAATTGTCCAATTTTTATCTGCAAAATGTTGCATATCATGATTTTTTAAATCATAACTGTTAGATTAATTCTTATTTAGAAATCTGAAAAATAGTAGATTTCATAAATCATAATTCTTTGCTTGATTCTTAAGTTTTAATCATGGAATAAATATTTTAAATGATTACATATGCCAATATATACGACGATGATAAGATTTGATCATTTTCATTGTTGATTTTGAAATAAATTTTGTAAGATATTTGATGTCTATTCAAATTCCCATCATATTTTTAATAAAAGAATGGGAAAAGGTTAAAGACAATGAAAAGTCTTCTCATGGAAATCATGACCCATATATATTCTCTCTCTCTTTAAGTTTGAGTCTCTTTGCATTCACAAGTTTAAGTCTCTTTGTATTCATTTTTATGAATTATATACTTAATTTGGTTCATCTTCCATCTATGTCAATAAAGTCAAATTGATTGATTTTTTATATAAATTTGGTAATAACTTCTATCATTCAACATATTTTTATCTCTCCAAATTGGGAATATGAAGGGATCAATATAAAAAAATTCTCTCACCTGAAAATTCATTACCCACCTCTTGTAAAAGAGGATCAGTAAAATAATCATGACCATATCAAGACTCTTGGAACAAATTTGATATGTTGGCCCCTCGTTCATCACATCACAAGGTTTCTTTGTCGAAATCACACGATCTAGTGGGTTATATATTTATTCATTTAATTAACATTCTTAAGGCTTAAATTTTACATTGAATGTTATTTTTTCATCTAAAGATTCGAGATATTCTGGTCATCCAACCATATATTCTATAATTTGATATATCCTTAAATGTTGGTCGGCAACATCCATGTTGTTTGTCGGCAGCAGTAGAATCTTGGGGTATTAAAAAATGCTAAGCACCCCTGATATTTCTTTAAACACGAGTTCGACTTGGGAACACGCAGGGGGATTAAGTTTTTTTTAACTTATGATTACCCCAAAAATATTTTTAAAACCAAGTGATAAATAATTTTCAAACAGCAACTTATACCTGATTAGTTGTTGGAGATTAAATAAATTTACAAAAAACTCTACGTCTTATTTATGGCGCATATCTAATAAAAATTTGTACATCTCACACACGTGTGGCACAAAAATATTATTTCATACTTTGAAATTTTTATGCTGATACATATCATATATTGATTGGATGAGTAAATTATTCTCATGACTAATCAATTCAGCCTACACATATGGTAGAGCAAATTATTAATTTTTACAGGCACAAGATTCAATGCCGACGAATGCTGAAGCACAAATTATTCTATATCCGTTCGGATTCATATTTTATATCTTAGCATGGAGCTCGAAAAATTTCTTCTCTCTATATATATTCGGCTCCGAGGAAAAGCTACAACAGTTATTATATTTCACTCCCAACGGATAGTTGGTCGGGGTAATTCTTATTTACATTCAGGCCCAGATATCTGCTCCAGCACAAATGATTCTATATATCCATTGGGATTCATATTCTATATTCATCTCAACATGGAGCTCGGCGAGATACTTATTATCATATTCAGCTTTGAGGAGAACTATAACATTTATTATATTTCACCCCCAACGGATAGTTGGTCGGGGTAATTCTTATTTATATGCAGGCCCAACAAAGTTCTCGGCCATATTCTTATGTTCTGGAAAATATTATTCTTATTCGGCATTCTGCAATTATGCCTCGACAAGATACTTATTCAGCTTTAAGGAGAATTACAACATTCGTTCGGATAATTCTTATTTATATTCAGGCCTGACAACGTTCTCGGCCATATTCTTATGTTCTGAAAGATCTTATTCTTATTCGGCATTATATGATTCTACCTCGACGGATCGACTAGGCACTTTATTATTTTTAATTATTCTTTATATCTATTTGGATGCATATTCTATTCTCATTTCAGCAAGGATGTCTCCAACAAATAATTATATCTTATTCAGCTCCAAGGATGTCTCCAACATTTATTATATCTTATTCAGCTCCAAGGATGTCTCCAACATTTATTATATCTTAGCCGAGGAGGTATCCTGCATTTATTATATCTTATTCCCAACAATCTGTTGGTCATCGCCGAGGAGGTATCCTGCATTTATTATATCTTATTCCCAACAATCTGTTGGTCATAGCCGAGGAGGTATCCTGTATTTATATTATATTATTCCCAACAAATCTGTTGGTCAGTGCCGAGGAAGTCTCTAGCATTTGTCTTATCTTATTCCCAACAAATCTGTTGGTCAGCGCCGAGGAGGTCTCCATTATTTGTATTATCTTATTCCCAACAATCTGTTGGTCAGCTCCGAGGAAGTATTCATCATTTATTATCAATTACCACCAACTCCGATTGGTAGATAAAATCCAACTCCGGTTGGTAGACAAAATCCAACTCCGGTTGGTAGATAAAATCCAACTTCGGTTGGTAAAAAAAAAAATCCAACTCCGGTTGGTAGATAAAATCCAACTCCGGTTGGTATTGGTCGATAAATCTCATTCAAAGTTCACATTCCACAGTTGGGGGCTTCTATTACAGATATATTTGTTCATTTGGTGGCACATTCTTATATCATCATGCAGCCGAGCATCAAATTCAACCCCGACTAATCATCATTCAGGAGTTATTGTTCTTGCTCAGGAATTACTTTTAATATTGAAGTTCAGGAGGTATATTGAAGTTCAGGAGGAATATTGAAGTTCAGGAGGAATATTGAAGTTCAGGAGGTATATTGAAGTTCAGGAAGCATATTGAAGTTCAGGAGGTATATTGAAGTTCAGGAGGTATATTGAAGTTCAGGAGGAATATTGAAGTTCAGGAGGTATATCGAAATTCAAGAGGTGTATTCAGAAGTATCAGGACATGATGAAAGAAAGCGAAAAATATTCCACCGAGGAACTCTGTCAGACCAGAAATTAGAAGACAAGTTGCCTATATGGAGGCTATATGTAGATGGCTCATCTTGCACTACAGGCTGTGGGGCAGGGATCGTTTTGAACAGCCCAGACGAGGTCGACATGGAATACGCCCTACGTTTCTAATTCAAAGCTTCTAATAATGAGGTTGAGTATGAGGCCATGGTTGCAGGTCTTAATTTGTCAAATACTATGGAGGCACAACAGGTTATTGTCTTCAGTGATTCTCAATTGATCGTAAACCAAATGTTGGGAATATATGCATCCAAAGGAGAATTGATGATCAAGTATCAAGCAAAGGTGATGGAGTTGGTATCAGAGTTTGTTGCTGTTCAACTAGTAAGAATATCAAGAATGGAGAATGTGAGAGCATACGCCTTGGCCCGATTAGCATCAGCTACTCGTATCGAGCTGCGATTGAAGCATTAGAAAGACGGAGCATAGATGAAGACCTGACGATGAATATTATTACCCTTGATTTAGGAACATCTTGGATGGATCCTATCAGAGCATATATTAAGGAGGAACAATTACCGGAGGATAAGCTCGCTGCTAAGGAACCAAAGTTTAAAGCTGCTCGGTATAATGGTATTCGGAAGATAAGCTCGCTGCCAAGAAATGGAAGTTTAAAGCTGCTCGACGAGGAATTATGGCAGGTTTGCAAAGATGTGTACATCCCTCTGAGGTGAATTGATTAAAGAGATCCATGAAGGGTCCTGTGGAGCCCATGTAGCAGGTCGAATACTTTTGCAAAAGGTGATGACGCAGAGATACTACTGGCCGACGATGAGAGCTGATTGTATAGCCTATGCCAAGAAATGTGACAAGTGCCAACGCTTTTCCTTCATCAGAAGAACTTCACAAACATTATTGACATCCATCATTTATCCTTGGCCATTTTCTATGTGGGGATTGATTTGGTTGGACCATTGCCGACGACTCGAGGAAGATTCAAATACCTCGTCATCACAGTAGATTATTTTACTAAGTGGATAGAAGCTGAGCCACTTATTGACATGACATACGAGAAGAAGAGTATCCAGCCCCGAGAAGAATCAAGCTATACAAGAGGAAATGAAGACCGAGCAAGAGAGAGATCTAGATCTCCTCATCGGGCAGAAGAAAAACAATAAATGAAGAATGTGTGTTGATTTCACCGATATCAACAAGGCAGTGGATGCTACCTCGGGACACGAACTGCTCATGGATACTTACTCTGGCTACAACCAGATCAAAATGAAACCTGAAGACAAGGAACGACATAACAACGGCTGATGAACAAGGTTTTTGCCGAGCAAATCAGTTGCAGTATGGAAGTCTATGTTGATGACATGCAAGAAAGCTGCTGATCATTTGGTTGACTTGAGTCAAACTTTTGATCAACTGGATAATTATCAAATGAAACTCAACCCGACGAAGTGCACATTTGGAGTACGAGAAGGAATGTTCCTCGGGTACATCATCAACCAGCGAGACGTTGAAGCAAATCCAGACAAGATCAAAGCCCTTTTAGGGTTGCGATCCCCAAAAACGAAAGAAGAGGTGCAGAGATCAGATACCCAAAGCTGGAAAAATTGGCAGTGGCATTAATTAAAGCAAGTAGAAGAAGGAGGCTGTGTTTCCAGGCCCATACCATGCATACCGACATGCCATTAATACAAGCTATAGCAGAGTTTACTGATCTTAATACTCCCGAGAAACAAAAATTGCTCGCTGATCAACCTGTGGATGTTACAGGATCAACCAAGAAGACTGCTCTAAGGAGCCATGCTCTACGGAGCCATGCTCTACGGAGCCATGCTCTACGGAGCCACGCTCTACGGAGCAAAAGTGCTATAAGTAGCCAACCTCCTTTGGTTAGGAGGACACGCTCTACGGAGCAAAAGTGCTATAAGTAGCCAACCTCCTTTGGTTAGGAGGACACGCTCTACGGAGCAAAAGTGCTATAAGTAGCCAACCTCCTTTGGTTAGGAGGACACGCTCTACGGAGCAAAAGTGCTATAAGTAGCCAACCTCCTTTGGTTAGGAGGACATGCTCTACGGAGCCATGCTCTACGGAGCCACGCTCTAAGGAGCCATGCTCTAAGGAGCCAAAAAGTTCGAAAGAACCCTACTACTCCTTTGGCTAGGAGGTATACACCAGCATGATCAACTACGGTTGGTAAGACTTTATATATTCTCGCATTACAACTTATGTTGGTCGGGAGGTAACATTATTACAAAAAGTTCTTTAAAGAACAAAATATTCCAAACTATACCAAGTATGGTTGGTCGGGGATAAAAACCCACTAACTGTAGTTGGTCGACAAGCATAATTTAACAACCTTGATTGGTTAGAAAAATTCTAAACATTTTTTCATTACTTTATTATTAAGTGATCAAGCAACATTGATACTTGTAACTTTTTTGGTCGATGAACCATACAATATTGTTATGCAAGCACAAATAATAAAGTGTTTGATATTTACAAAACAATAGCAAATTCAAATTTGCGAACAAAAATGAAATTCTTTCACTGAATTCAAAATGAATTATGCAAATTTATTACATTGATATTAAATTGTGTACTAACTATTACATTGAGATTCCTACTCTATTGGTTTCTCTCCCTCTGATTTTGAAACAGGTTCCTCGCCAGCAGGAAGATCATCCAAAGCATAATGGGAATTTTATGAAGTTAAGATATTTCAGCATTCTGATGTTCATCACAGATGGTCTGTCCGAGCAACTCTTGCTCGTCCCCGAGCAGCTCTTGCTCGTCCCCGAGAACCTCTTGCTCACCCCCGAGTAGAGGTAGAAGTTAAAATCAGCATCTACATCACTGAGATCTTTGCTACTACTGTCTCGACCAACATCGAAGAAGAAGTTGCAAGAAAATGTTTCAAAGTCCACCACTAGCTCACAGAATGCAGTAGGTCGGCTAGCAAACCAATCAACATACTTGAAGATTATGATAAGCTACAAGCGGCATCATATGTCGTCCAGGAGATAATGCCCTTTATGTCCAAAAAATCAAGAAGGTAGATCAAGAATTTCACGAGCACCGAGCATCACTGCAGAATAAATACTCCATCCTTTCAAGTAAACCATCAAGCATGAAGCATTGGGGGCTTCTGTTGATACCAAAATTAGTATGCTGATATAGACGAATAATAAGAAGACACGTGGAAGAATATTCCCCGACCAAGTTATGTTCACTCCGAGGAACTCACAGGCTCCGAAGAACAGACCTCTCCGAGGAACTCACAGGCTCCGAGGAATAGACCTCTCCGAGGAACTCTTGAATACCAGGAAGACCAACAGACCCGAGCTACTCAGACGGTCCGAGCTGCATCTCGGCCACAGCATTGATTGCCAGATAACGAACAGTCCAACTGGTTCATTAAATGATTATCCTTGACGCACAAGCCTAAGGGCATTAAATGTATTACCCTTTCATATGTATATCATTTAATGTACCACCCTTTCATATGTAAGCCTCAGGGCTATAAATACATTGTATCTCCCTCATTCAAAGGGACCGGAATTTCTTGAGAGAACTTGTAATCAAGAATTCTGCAAACACTCAGCAATAACATAACAGTGGACGTAGGCTTTATTCCTAGCCGAACCACTTTAAAAATCTTTGTCTTATTTATTTATCTGTGATTAAATAATTAGAGCGATCTAGTTTTTTACATCAACAATGACATTAAAGACAACTAGGATAAACGGACATTGTGCAAACCGTTGATATACCATCCAATTCTCCCTCAATAAGCATATATATTCTTTTGCTCTTGAATGAATATATCAAACAAACATAGGCCTTGGCAATTGTTTTCTTTTTAATGCCAAATATTATGTTTTTAGGCCTTTGGATCACGTATTTCTTTTAGATCCAATAAACGGGGGATTACTATCGCAAAGGATTTAATTCATCCTTTCGGAGCCCTTCCCCGTGCACATTTTTTTATAACATGTTTTCATTTTTCACACAAATCTCACATGCAACGGATTTTGACATGCACTAGTCCTCCTAGGTCATAGATATGTAGATGACTAGATTGGTAGGAGAACACCTCAAAAAGCTCAAATATAACATGTGACATTAAGATTTCAAAAGAGCTCGTGCATGTGTGAATAGAGGCATATAAAAATAGAATCCATTTAAACAATACAAAATCCAACTACTCCAAATAAAACATGGTAAAGAACATTTTAAGGATTGAAAATCTAAACCAAAAGTTCTAGTCACGTGGGAGCGTAAAAGATGGAATTCAAACACAAGTATATGCCACTTAAAGTGTGTCAAACTAAAATACACACATAAAAAATCTTTTTGAGTTTTTAACATTTTTCACCAAAAATAAATATATATATACTCAAAAGAATAAACAAAAATCATTTGTATTTTTCATTAAGCTTAAATGAAATAAATAAAACACAAATGATAAACAAAGATCTTTTTATATTATTCATTCAATTCAAACACACGATATAATACAAAAAGATAAACAAGTCATAATTTCTAGCATGTGATATGAAATAAGGCCATGACTAGAAAATGACTAAACAGGCATACATTTAGCATGTGAATATAGCATGAATTACAAACGCTAAAGTATGCAACTACTAACACATTCATCCTTTAGATTTAGCAAGGGAGGAAGCATGTGAAAGTAAATGAGAATCAAAAACCCTAATTTGCAAAGCAACCAAGTCGAATTTCCTAACCCAAATTAATGAAGAATGACTATCTTGGGGTGTAGGAACTTTAACTACCGTGGTTACTTTACTATGGGATTTTCTAGGAATTCGTTTAAGATCAAAACAAAATTTCCTAAGATGACCTTGTCGACCATAATGTGTACATGTGAGAACATGTCGAAAAGATTTACTTAAGGAGTGATCTTTAAATGTATTCCTAGAAGATTCTCCTAAAACATTGGTTTGGGCATTATGAGTAAATTCATTACAAGTATTGAAGCCTAAACCACAAGTGTCATTTTTAATTTGGACCGTTCCTAACATTTTATCTAGTTTTTTCGAACGACACTCCAAATCAAATTTGACATTACTAGAATCTTTTAATTTATTTTTTAATTCACAATGTTAGATTCTAGTAAAACATTTCGCTCTTCAAAAGCAAGAAGCTCCTTTTTCAAGGATTCCATTAAACCCCTAAGGCTATCTCTTTCGCCTTCTACATATTCAAGATTCTCTTGAAGAGTCCTCACATGTGTCCGAAGGTCTTCTATTAAAACATTTTCATCAATGACCTTGACACTTTCTCTTACACTAGCTTATAACTTCAAATTAGCTCTTTTCAATTTAATAGATTCTTTATAAAGTTCTTGAAAAGCACTTTGAAGTTCACTCACATTAACATCTTCTTCATTTTCACTCTCTCTTTCTTCTTCACTCTCACTATCATAAAAAAAAAGAGAATCATGTACAATGACCTTGGAAGTGGCATGTGATATCATTTCATCAATTGATGAGTTCTCACTATCACTCACATGACTAGCCATAAAAGCCACAATTTTTTTTTAGTGGGGGAATCGGGCTTCTCTTCCTTTTCACTATCACTAAGGGTTGCATTATATGAAATGGGTCGCTTACCATCTTTCCTTAGTTTAGTGGGGCACTCGTAAGCCCTATGGCCATAACCTTCACAACCAAAACACTTATTAGACTTGTCCCTATCTAAATTTTCATTACTAGGTTTCGGGATTTTCTCGGCTTTAGAAATCTTCTCACTTTTATCATGTTTAGAAGTATCAAATTTCTTAAAATCATTTTTAAATTTATCTTTGTTAATTTTAAGAAATTTTCTAAATTTACGAGCAAACAAAGCCATGTCTTCTGAGTCACTATCACTCTTGCTCTCTACTCCTTGTTTGACCTCTCTTCGGGCTTTTAAAGCAAGACCCTTCTCGATTTTCTATTCAGTTTTAGAGGGAAACATATCTAGTTCATAGGTTTGTAAATCACCTACAAGCTCTTCTAATTTCGTAGAGGCTAAAGTGGGTAAAGAATTTAAAACGGTCACCTTTGGAATAAATCTATCGGGTAGGGACCTTAAAATTTTCTTTACAACACGGTCGTCAGGTATTTTCTCTCCCAAGTTAAAAGATGAATTAACAATATCAGAAAGTCTATCATAGAATTCATCAAAAGTTTCTTTTTCATTCATTTTGATAGTTTCAAATTGAGTGGTGAGGTTTTGGAGTTTTGAAGCTTTAACGACACTAGTTCCTTCATGAGTTAATTGTAAAATATTCCAAGCTTCTTTAGCGGTTTCACACGTCATAATACGACGGAATTCATCCGGTGTGACAGCGCTAAATAAAGAATTTAAACCACGGGAATTGAAATTAGCAAGTTTAAACTCATTTTCAGTCCATCTATCGGCGGGTTTGATAACACGTTCATTTTCAACTAAATAAGTTGGTGGGGACCACCCGTTAACAACATACATCCAAACACGTTCATCGATAGATTTTAGTGCCGATCTCATACGCGCTTTCCAGTACGCGTAGTTTGAACCATCGAAAATAGGAAATTTTGAAAATGGGGAAAAATCCATTTTAGCCAAAAATTTAAAAGATCTTTAACGAAATAACTTATCGTTTTTGGCTCTGATACCAATTTGTAAAAGCTTGTAATTTCCTTTTGTGATAAATGCGGAAGCGTTAAGAAGATGATGGTTCAATAAAATTAAACAAGTAATATATTCACTTCAACCGATTCATTAATGCAAGTCCTAAAATTTGCCTAAGTCATATTTATCAATATTAGCAAATTAGGCGAAACCAAATTTTAGCAACTGACTTGAATTAAACAATCTTTACCCAATATTCAATTTAAGTCCAAATTAAATTGAGTGTGATAATTTAAACCGAATTTTATCTTGAATTTATTCTAAGCATGCGTTCTAAATTATGAAGCAAGATAAAATAAACAATATCACACTACGCCGCGATGTACGAGGAATAACCAAAGACTGGAAAAAACCTCGGACGGCCCTAGCCACAAATCCACTAGATACGGAATTATACTTACAAGACAGATAGACTTACAACGACTGACTCGATCCCTATCAAGCCTCGACGCTTCTTCTTGTAGACACCTCTTCCTAGCGGACAACCTCGGAACTCCACCGCGGTCTCAGAATCCACCGATGGGGCTTTCTATGGTCACCGTCACCCGATCAAGGAGCCTTTCTCCAAGTGGGTAGAGTCGCAACAAAAAAAATCTTCTTCTTTGATGGATGTAGAAGCAAACCAAAACTTCTCTTCTTGAATTCGGTAGAGATAAACTGGTGCCAAAACTCCAAGCAATTTGATATGTATATAAGAACTTGGACTAAACACAATTGGGTGTAAACTAGAGTGTGAAGGATTTTCTCTTTGAAAAAATAACACTCAAAACATGAACATTTTCCTAAACCATTTTTTCTCTCAAACACTCTCTAAGAGATGGAAATATTTTGGAAAAGTTATGGAAATGTTAAGTTGGAAAATGTCATTCCCGCACATATTAAAGTCAGTAAAAGTTGGTTAAAAACCAAGTGGGGAAGTGGGCCAAAAACTGCCAAAAACTGTTCCCGCCTGACAGCTCGTTCGAACGAGACTTCTAACGACGCTCCAGTATGGACTCGTTAGAAGCTCGTGGGAAATCTCGTTAGAATGACAATCTCGTTCGAACGACATTTCTAACGACGGACCAGTATGCCTTAGTGGGAACTCGTTGGCAGGTTCGTTCGAACGACATCTGATTCGAACGAAAAAACTCGTTCGAACGACATATCTAACGAACGACCATAAAGATTGAAAAATTCGATTTTGGCCCAGAAAACTTTATGAACTTATTTTAAAGTTTTATATAATTTCTTTCTTAAAACAAAACGCAGTTTTTATAAAACCTAACACCCAATAAACTTTGTTCCAAGCTCCTATATAAATATAATTTCATTCATACCTTGGGAGCATGGAACCATAGTTGATGACGTAGAAACGAGGCACGCAAACTGACACATTTGATGAAACTTTATACTCTTTGCCGCTACGTCTTCAACACACACTTCATAGGCTTGAGAGTATTACAATAACATACTATCCTACGAATAAATGTTTTTGTCCGGCATTGAGCCAAAACTATATATGGACTCAATTGGAAATTTGTGTCCTTACAAATGGGTATTAAACGAGGATATTTCTAGAGGAAGAAGATGGATTTCTTTAGCATTTTGGAGCTTCCATTTGAGCTTGTGCGATGGATCTTTTATGACTCTATTTAGGGCCACCTTTAGAGGTGAGGGAGTCACCCATCTTCACCTTCACCACCACCATCTTTGAAGATCACTTAGATGTGGTAATCTACTCTTATTATATTTGAGACTCTATTTGGTAAATATTTTAGTCTTATTGTTGTTGAATAATTAAGACTAGGATTATTATGAAATAATGATGGGTTCTTAGTAAACTAATAATGGAGATTTTTATGGAATAAAAATATAAGAAAATATCATTTGTGTTTATTTCTAGTAAAAAGAAGTAATGGACATTTTTATGGAATAAAAATGTAAGAAATTATTATTTGTGTGTATTTCTAGAGAAAATAAATAATGAACATTTCTATTGAATAAAAATATGAGAAAATGTTATCTTTGTATATTTCTAATAAAAGAAATAATAAACATTTTTATGGAATACAAATGTGAGGAAATGATATTTTTGTGTAGTACTAGTAAAGAGGAAATGATAGATATTTTGTGGAACGAAATATTGGATAATATTAATTTTGCTGAAATATTTATGAAATAAATATTTCTAAGTTTCTTACAAAATAGAGACTTTACGAATAAATGGAAATTTGTTGAGTTTAAAGGAATTGATAAAATGTCTTTATTACTTGAAAGGTATGCTTGTTGTAAATGGTATAAAATTCTAGAAGAAAATGTATGTTTAACCCACTTGGTGGGATTTTCGTATTTAAAGTCCACTTTCTATGCATATAAACTTGTAGAAAGTTTAAATAAGGTCTTGTTCGGTTTTAACATAAAATAAGAAAAAAGGTTATTGAGAATGTGAATAATGTAGAGTATAATACTCATGTGCTAAATGAAATAAATAGTAATTTATAATGAATAAAAAGTAGTCTTATGTGAAGGGTGCTATTTTATGTATTAAAAGTGTCCAAAGTGACAAGTGTGAAAGTTGGGCAAAAGCGTGATACTAAAAAAATGTTAAAATGGCTAAAGCGTTTAAATGTTAAGTTGGAAACAATAACCATTTTTGAGAAATAACACTTGTTAAGGGACTAATTTGCAAGTTTAGTAAGTAAAGGGTAAATTGGTAATTTACTTAAAGTGGAACATTTTTATGGAAAAAGAATGTCAAAGAACATCTTTACACTAGTATGGGTGAAAATGAATTAAGTCCTAAAGCGTGAATAATTTTAGTATGAATCACGTGTGTGTATAAAGGACTTAAAGGAGAAGAAATAAATTTTCAAGTGTTAAATGGAAAAAAACGGATGGTTAAGTTCAGGATTTGGCTTCAGTCGGTTAAAGGTTTTGAAGTGGAATAATGTTGACATGCGTAAAATATTAAACACATTAATAAGGACTCGGATGCAATAAAAAAACAAGCAAGAAGGTCCCGAAGCCCTTGTGTGAAAAACTCTAAATCACTGGCTAGAGCATATGGTGCGCATAGCCGATGGTGTAGAGCCCGTAGAAGTATACGGTATAGGAATATTTTGAGACAAGATAAAGAAAATATAGAACATATCAAGAAATGAGTTGTGTGGTAAAATGTGTTAATACAACCTAACTTGAATGAATTTAATAAATGTTCCGGTAAAGGTGAAATGGACAAGTAAATGTGTAAATCTATTAATGTCCATAAAGGAATGAAAAATAGTTAAAGAAAATGGATAAATGGGTGATTTAGCAACCTAAATGGTTTAACCCATATTTAACACAAGAATGTGTTGGAAAAAGTATTTTCAAAGATTAAATAAGTACTTCTAACACGGTGAATGCGTGTATTGAAATGGTGATTTTGAATGAGAATATTAAAGTTTATAGTAATGAATGAAAGAGTTAAATTCCAGTAAAGGAATGGGTTTGGATAAATCAAGGTTAATGGTTTCAAGTGTTGAACGGGGTGTGTTAAATGAAGTGAGAATGCTAAGTATGAATAAAGAAAGACTTTAATAAGATTAAGGTAAATTAATCTGGGCAAGTAAGGTTTTTGGAAGTAAAACGGTTAATGAATTGGAATCTGTATTTTTTAAAGGTATACGTATGTTAATATATACATATTTTAGCATGCATGTGGTTGTAGCACGTGAGTATTCCTTTTTATCATTCATTTCTATACTGCTTGTATAAATCCCACTGGATATAAGCTCACATCTCCACTTTGTTATGGCAGGTTGGGAGCTATTCCGTATTTTAAGGGTGATATACATGTAAGTGTATTTTATTTATGTTTACGTTAGCATCTCTATTTACATGGATTTTGGCGTGCTCCCCATTGGTCCTTCATGTAGTTCATCTCGAAATCGGAATCGCATGATAACATGTTAAATGTTAATTAAGTTAAAACTGGATTATCAATATTATTTAGGTTGTTTCATTGAACTTCACACCTAATGTTCGATTCGGACTGGGTTGACTCACGGGTAACCCATAAATCCGAGTCGGGGTGTTACACATTGTGTTTTAAGTTCTAAGGATCAAAATATATATGCATTAATACTTGAGAGATCCTTAGAATATGAAGATGAAATGAGGCCCGGTATATGACACGATAAATGCAATATCTGAAACTTCTCTGTTATGTCAGCAAAAAAGCATGCCATACGCTTAAAAGGTCGACACACTCAAGTCCTAACCTATGACTCAAAAGTTTTGTCTAAACACGGTATGAGACAAAAAAAATGTACAAATTGACTTTATCAGAGATTTTTCCTTACATCCAATAAATGATGTTCCAAGCCTCCATCCACAACATCGTCTCCTCTTCTAGCATAGAACAAAGTCTACAACAACTTTAGCACACCCAATTAACTCCTTCTCATTGGAAATTAAAGGCATATAAAGATTTTAAGTTGATTTAAATCTATTCTAGGAACATGTTCTGTAAGAGTTATCAACTGGTGTCTCAGCCTTAATAAACTTTCTCGGAATAATGGCCCAAATGGATTCGAAAAAAGGGTTTTTTATCTATTAATCAAGCACACTATTCTAACCAAAAGTCTGAGGCATCCAAAAGCCTATAACAATTGAGGATTATTCAATCTAAGATGTTTTCTTTTTTGTTGAGAAAAATGAATTGGAATCAAGGTTATCTCGAGTTAATAGTGAGCTGTAAGTGACTTTCATGGAGGGGACTAACTTCCAATAAAGTTTGAATTACCTGGTAGGGGACATGAAAGTATCTTCTTGAAGTGTAGCAGTGTTTGAACAAAGGGTGATTCAAATAAAATGCAAAAGGTTCATGTATCAAAATTTTGGACCGATTTTAGGTTATTTGTCTTTGGATATTTTCTCAACACACAACTGTCAATATATTTCACTATGAATTTGTGTCTTCAATGTATTTCTTCACAAATGGTTGGATAATATGCCTTTAAGAATCTAGAATTTGTTTTCCTCATGTGTATATCACCATTCATATCCTTCAAATGATATGATCCACCTTTGAATGCTTTATAAACTTTGAAAGGTCCTTCCCGTTTCGAGGACAACTTACCATATGTTGGATCTTTTGATCCTAAGGGTAAAACTATTTTTCAAACCAAATATCCTTCATTAAAGATCCTCTTTTTCACTATTTTGTTATAGTTGTCAACTACCTTCTTCTTTTGTACCAATATCTTATTTAAGTCTCTAACTTTATCCTCATCTGTATGTTCTAATTCCATGTGCATAGCATGATAATAGCCTTCTATAATTAGTTCATTTTGGGCTTTCACTCTCAATGAATTTACAATGATTTTTACTGGTATGATAGTATCATGCCCATACATCAAATCATATAAATTTACTTCGTACTTGACCTTTTACTAGTTTTATAATCTCATAATACTCTTGCCACTAAATTGTGACAATCTCTTGGATTTTTTCCAATTTCTCGAGTTAATTTTAATCACCTTTTTGTAGATTCTCCTTAACCATTGATTGAGCATAATATAATAGGGTGATGCTTTATTCAAAGTTATTCCTAACCTTGAAGTAAATTCCAATTCCATTTCAGACTCAAAGATGCTTTTATTGTCTGAGATTATGTTTTTTTAAATTACAAACTCATACACAATATCTTGCAAGAAGTATACTAATTCATTTTAGGTTACTAACTTTAATGTCTTGTCTTCTACCCATTTTGTAAAATAATCTATTACCACAAGTACAAAATTATGCAAATTGGAAGATGAAGGATATATTTTACCAATGCCATAAATTTTCCATCCTCTAAATGTCCATGGTTTCACTACCTATTGCAAATCAATAGTAGGTACATGTTTTAGAGGACTATGTTGTTGGCATGTTATTCATCCTTTATCAAAGCTTACGCAATCTTTCGAAATGTAAGGCTAATGAAAATGTCTTCTTAACAACCACCTTATCTTAGGACTAGATTGATGGGACCCACATATGACTTAATGGAATTGGGCTATGGATTTTAAACCTTCTTCTTTACTTAGGCACTCTAGGATTATTCCATAGCACATATTTTGAATTACTTTTCAACACACATAACATAATTGGTTACTCTTAACCTTACAGTCCTATCAATTTTAATATATGTGTCAGTTAGATATTCAATTAATGGTTTTCTCCAATATTCATGAACATATATATGCTCAATCTTAACCAAAGGACATTTATTATGTAGTAGTGGTAAGAGTATACTAATGGATCTTGGTTCTAATGTTGCTTCAAATCGATCGTTAGGCTAAAAACCTGAAGGCTTTTGAGCCATTTCAATGGCCTCGTCATTTAAAAACCTAAGAATATAGTTTAATATGATCTCGTCAAATTTAAATAGTAAATTTAAAGTCAATTGGTTATATAAATTCAAACCATTATTGAGGCATCTATATTCATCTGTCAGCTGTCTTATAACCAACCGAGAACCCCATAGATTTTTATTACTAAAGAATTACAGATTCGAAGTATCTCTAATCTCATTATGACAACTTCATATTCTACCCGATTATTTGAAAATGTGTTTTCTTCCAATCTATGTCCATATTTTGTTTTTATATGTTCAGGGGACACAATAATTACCCATATTCCTAAAATTATTCATATCTTCGAACCGTCAAACAATAGCCTATATGGAATTAAGTATATATATATCCTATTGTATATTCACCTTTTGTCTCATCCTCATATGGATGATCTTCCAAGAAACCAACCATTGTTTGTCCTTTTATTGCCTTTTAAGGTACTTAGCATGGCAGAACTCATAGAGAGCTAATACCCATTTACCAAACCCATTACGTGAAATAAGCCTTGTTAGCATATATTTGATTACATCAAATTTCAAAATGACTTATACATATCTAGGCTATAATTAATATATTAATTTCATTACTACAAGATACAAAGTTAAACATAGTTTTTCCATTACAAAATATCTACATTCACAATCACATAGAAATCTGCTGAGATAATACATATCTTATTCTTTATTCTTTTCACAATCTTATTCCAACAGGACACCAACTGATCTATCAGAGAAAAAAACGTACAATTTAATTAACCTATCTTCCCTTAAAGGTGTCAAAATTGGTGGCTTAACCAAGTATCTCTTGAGCATCTGGAAATCTAGCTCGCAAGCTTCCTTCCAATCCATATCTTCTTGATCTTTTAGATTTAATAAAGGTTAAAATACTCTAGTTTTTCCTGCTATATTATATATAAATCTATGAAAGAAATTAACTTGTCCAAAAACCCTTTATAGTTCATTTTTGTTCTTGGGGGTTGTGTTTTCAATCATGACATTAGCCTTTGTTAATTCTTAAAACTAGTGTATGGATTTGTATCTTAGCTAAATACATTAATCTTAGATTTGCAATATAAAAAGAGAGAGTAATTGAAGAAACACTTATCTAGAGTAACTAAAGTAGAGAAAGATAAGAGAAAAGAAATGAAAACTGTGTTTACATGGTTCAGCCCAATGAGGTGCCTATGTCCACAGGTGCAGTAATGATTTGTGTTAGTTTCAGTGAGAAAAAGAGATAAACAATAGAGGATTTCAAGCTTTCTAGATCACTCAAAAATAGGAAGCATAACGTAAGGAATTAACCTTTCAATCCCCTCCATAAGGGATTATGTTCCATATTTATATGTTTTTTGAGTGGAGAGAGAGAGAGAGAGAGACTAGTGGAGACAAAAAGGAATGTAGGCTGACAAGTGTCATGCCTTTATAGATTAGGCAGGTGCAACTTTACATACATTAATAGGAGAATGGGATGGGAATGCATTGACCCTCAATAGTGGAGGAATAATAAACGTTAAATCCTTCATTCCTGTCTATTTAGTGTTGCTAACGTCAATCCTATTACCTAATCTCCATATATACACAATGTTAACTAACACTGTCAATAACTATAGTCTAGGTGAGATAGAGTCACTGACTGTGATGCTGGGGCCGAACAAAATGTGCGGGATGACTAGATTATAGTCTGAGTTATCCACTTTCAGTTTATGGAAAATCCAGTTGTCGAATCATAATTGGTTTTCCGATCATGCCATATTTATGGTACAATATCCTCTTGCATATAAACTTAAAACCCCATTTATGTACTAAATACCACAAAAAATTCTATAAAGAAACTCCAAAGGAACATTTTAAATGATTCATTTTAAGTTGATAAAGTCTCATTATTTCAAAGTAATTTTGGAGGCATGTTATATTATCATTAATTGACTTTCATTTGATGATTATATAATCAATATAACATTCCAAACATGTGCCAGCTGTATCAAGGAAAATGTTATTCATTCCCCTTTGGTAGGTATCCTTTGAATTCAGTAATCCAAATGGCATTTTAATTAATTCTAAGGTTCCCAAACTACTAGGGAACCTAAAATCAATCTTATGCACGCCTTATTTATCTATATATATTTGGTTGTAACCTAAGTAACCATCCATCATAGACATAATAACATGAATAGAAGATCTATCAACCAATAAGTCTACCAATAATATTGGATATTCATCCGTTGGAGTGGTTGCATTTAAGTTTTTTTTTTAAAGTCAATGCGCACTTTTAGTTTACCATTTTTTAAAGTTAACGTGCACTTTAATTTGCCATTTTTCTTAATAACTGGCACTATGTTAAAGAGCCATTAAACATAACAGATTGTTCTACTGAATTTAGCCTTCAATAGCCTTTTAATTTCTTCTTTTATTTTTTTTAAACTTCTAGAGTCATTTGTCATGTCAGTTATTTAATATGCTTATGTCCTTCTTTGATTGGAAGTCTATGTTCCACTAATTTCTTGTCTAAACGAGGCCACTCATCATATTACCAAGAAAAATAGTTTTTGTACAGATTTAAAAGGTACACAAAGAATTGTTGGTCTTATTTGCAAGGTTTACACTAATATATGTCACCTTTTTGTTTTGCTTGGTTAAGTTCACTTCCACCAAGGGATCCGACTGGTCTATTGTGAGTTCTTCATATTATATTAGAGAATGTATAGGGGTACACAAACAACCCCACAGTTGCTTAAGGATTATGTGAGCATGGACCAATTAAGGAGGTTACATGAGCAATCCCCAAGCCATAAGGGGAACAAGTGTAAGAGGGATGAATGCACAAGAAACCCTTTTGCACTCCAACAGTAATACGACCAATACCAATAAGATATTTTCACAAGAAACCCCAAGTCATATAGCTCTCAATATAAGAGCAAGTACATGAGCAACTCCTTGGATACCTACTAAAGTAAATTATGAGCAGTAACTCAAGCGACACAGAAATAAGTGAAGGAGAATTTCCCTCACTAATACTCAGTTTTGTTACATTTAATAGGTTTACTTAGTAAGAAGCCTTGGTAGAGCAAGCAGGTCTGATAAGATGAGTAACTGGCACCTCTTGAGAGTCATGGTTTGGAGGATGGGAGGTAAATATTATTAATCAAGCTAAGGATCAACCACTTTAATAGCTTATGGAAGAGATAATAGTTAGGGCCACAAGCACTAACTCACACATCACACAATTTACATTGGAAAATATCGAGCAGTTTTTTACCTACTCGCAAGAAATTTTAACACTACAAATTACGAGTGACCCTCATGGTCACTCACAAGTTTATAAAACTTATTCTCTAAGCAACTTTTGATAAATAGATAAAATAGTACATTTTTGGCATCATATTCCACATGATAACATTTTTATTCACTATCACACTAGGTGTTATACCACTATAGATATATCATAGTAGATAGTGACAAATAGTAACAAGTACAAAAGTATTTTTTAGATATTTATCATATGGGAATACCCTTTTGGCACATATGTTCCAGATCGGCCCTAATGTTTTACTATAAATAGAGCACTAGGTGCACAGTTACTACATAAAAAATGTAACTTGCATCGTTATGCTATACAAACTCCCACAAAAATATTATGTTCCGAGCCTCTCCTAGATGTGGAGGTTCCTCATCACTAAAGGGAACACATCCCCGAGTCCCCAAGTTGAATTCACCCTCAATGCCCAGGTCAGGGAAATGATGAAACGATGGGACAACTCCCCAGGATAAGGTCTCGGGCTACATGAATAATGGACCACGTCCTTCAAAGCCCTATTATTTGATACTAGATTTTCAAAATTGGATATATAAACACTACAGAGGAGCTTGATCAACTCAAGCAGTACAAACACTGGATTTTTTGCATGAAGAAGCAATGTCACACTGTACACAGTATACAATCTGTCCTCTCATACATAAGGTAACCTCCCTAATTCTTTGACAACAAAGGGGAACTTCGTGATCCCGATATCGATATTTATCAGAGCATCTGAGTTACTGGATGGGATGATTTATGCATATAAGTATGTGATATCATGTGCAACTCCATGATAGCATGGAACAATGAATTAGATTTTCTTATGTCACCGATGGCTTAAGACCTCTTCATCCTAGATATATCTCCCTAGTCCCACCATTACACTCACACGAGATGCAGTTATGGGAACGCTTACCTAGATGCAACCCATATAATTGATATTATTAAACTATAAGATGAGAACCCCCATGAGTTCGTCTGCTTCCAGAAGGTCCCCCCTCATGGAGGTACTCATATACAACCGAAATAGAACTTGCCTACCTCGCTCCTCCTCTTCATGTTCGGGGGAAATTCAAAAGTCCATATTACGTAATATCATCACTAACTCTCACCTAGTTTTCCTATGAAATCTAGCCCTGGGGGCTGAAATACATAGAGTATAGATACTACTATGAAGACATATTTTGTAAAGACACCAGTATCATGAAAGAAATCAATCTATGGGAACCATATAACCCTTCCTATAATAGAGAGTACAAAGAAGCTGCCTTGAATGTCCCCCTTTCGATGACGAGGAATACTAATAAAATTTATCGAACGATGACATCTGGTCGGTATCCTCGATGACTAAAGAACCCTCTCCATAAACATTAAACTAGATAGGCAACTAAGTCCTGGACGTAGTGTCTAAAATTACCACCCCAATGTTAAACTCATACGTATATGTACGGTGGGTAAATAGTCCCATATCCTGAGCCCCCTCAATAACTCGATATAGAGCTCCCAAGTGCCAGAAATAGATTCCTATCTTAGATTGGAACGAAGTTATGGCTCTAAATATAACACTGCATGGCTATGAACTTGCATCCTCAGTGGATCGCATGCTCTGCTTAGAAATAACTAAATAAGAAACTCAGACAAAACCTGTGATCACTCCAAATAAGGATGCCGATTTCGTCACCAGGTCGGGTCGATATTCCACTCCTCTGAATCCTATTAAAATAAGATATCGCCCCCCCCCCCCATAATAACAACCATACCCCATCCTCGGGAAAATAATAAAATCCAGTAGTAGCTTCAATGAACATCAATTAATATAACTATCTAGGAATTTTTAGCCATCTCTTGAGAGTAATAGGCCACTCTCGTGTGCCTATTGTCTCAGGCTTTTATACCTATGGATCTCACCACAATAAAAAATTAGATATTATCAGCTCCATCACCATGCATTAAGATATCAACATCTTAAATGAATACCTTCCCATACAAGGTTGCAACCATCGATTTTCATTGCAGATTACTACTGAGACTTGCAAACCAATAGTACCATTAGTATTAGTAGACAACGAATCCACCATTAGTATATTCCCCCTTCGCATTGCTACCAGTCTGGGGTATACCACCTTGGAATTCACATTGTCTTCCATATCCATCAGGTCCTTTGATAACACTCATTAAGATGTCCTGGGAGACATCAATTCTACTCTCATAATAGGTCCTATTTAGTGCGATATTGAGTTTCACGTACTTGACATCCTAACCAACTTCAACCTCCTACTCAAAATATACATGATATATCCAATGAGGGAATTAACCTCATCACACCACATGAAATTCAGTTTCCCATCAAACATCGAGGTCATCACCATTCGAGGAGATGACGGTTGGACAATGGTGGCCAATACTATGACTACTCCGCTTCTAGACACTCATTGCAATAATCACGATATCTTTCTTTGTAGATTTTAAGTCATACCACTTGCTCAAATGATAGAAGATGAGACGTTCATTCACAATGTAGACGCTCAAATCATCCAAAAAATAGTATACATGCTCGGGTTCGGTCTCAAAATAACTCAAGAAGGAACTCTCGATGTTCTTACTATTACGAAACATAATGGAAAATCCGATATTGGTTACACCTTTGATCTCAAAGACATAACCAAAATCTTATAAAACCTCGATCAAGGGTGGAATGGCCACTTCCATCTCTAAGGAGAAGACTTCCCTTATCAAGGTCTCTTCAAGCAATGGTTAGATGAAACAAAGAGATCCCTACATCCAGGAATGGAAATCCTCGATGAGGAGGGATTGTACATAGATTACAAGAAAGTCCGCATAGTCCAACAAGGTAAAATTAATGTATCATGGATCACTACTGACAGAAGGACCTATGAACCAGAACCTAAAAGGGGATTGACTACTTTATTTCTTGATGATACTGATCTAGTAGCTATGTTAGGAACCAATGACGTAACCCTCGTTAAGTGCTTCCGTGATTATTACACTACCTAGGCCACTTGAGATTCCTCTACAGAGAAAGGACGATTGATTAAATTCCCTAAAATCAATCTCTAGCTCTGTGTGTCAGACTCCACAACCCTCTTGCTTGAAACACTACCTTCAGTCGAACCTCAGGATACACCCAGTAAACCCCCGTAGGACTATCAATGAAATGAGTAAAATCATCAGCGCCTGTTGAAATCCCTCTACGAGGTAACTCCCAATACCAACCATGTTATCAACGCTAAATCCACCCTAAAAGAAAAAGGGTCACATCCCAAGAAACACTGAATTCCCTATCCTGCATTTAGTACAAAACTTGACAAATGCTCAAAGGTCACTCTAAAGTGTTCCAGCAGACCTGGCTCACCTCATATCCAACATCAAGAGAACCATCACAAGTGGAACTCTATTGGATGCATCCCCGTGCCCATCATACTAAGGCCCTTTGATTATGTCCTGTTACATAAAAAGTCTAAATATTCCATGTGACACCCCGCCTAATTAAATACCGGGCGATCACTCCTTTATTAAATTAAATCAAGGTGAACAGTTGGTTCATTCTCAGCATCACTGTCGAAAATAAATTTTTTCAATTTAACACCCTAATTAATTAAGCTAAGTGTCAAAACCATTTATAACATTACTTTCCAAATTTTATTTAAAGAAAAATTATTTATTTATTTATTAACAACATTCAATAAGTAAGAATCACACCAAAATAATTCTGCAACATAATCCAATTAATTTAAAACATTCAACATCCAAGATCCCAACATTTAAAATTTAAAGTAAGCCTTCCATACTGAATAAATCCCAAAGAAACAGTACTAGAAATAACTGAAATACACATGTCCCAATAAAACAGGTAAATAGTGGAAAGGGCGACACATGACCAATAACTGAGAATGATAAAAGTGGAATCAAATAAATGAAGTCGTCTACTCAAGTGGCCTGCAACTCCCACCTAAGCTGCAGCACGTTCCTACCAAGGAAACCTAAGCAAGATGCCCTTGTGGCTGGGCACCTGTAATATACATATATATACAAGAGAAAAGAGAAATAGAAACGGGTCAGAGACCGATAGTGTGTTTGATTTAAAATTCGTTTAGCAAGTATTTAAATTGATACAGGCCAATGCAACAACATATTAGTGCGACACTCTCTTGAGAAATTCTCACCTCTCTTCTAATGTGCACGCCTATCGTACTAACCTTTCCAACGGATTATCTATCATATGTCGCACTAATCTCCCCCCAACGTTTTATCTTATCTTAGGTTATTCGCAAGATTTTAAAAATAAACTTCGCAAGATTTAAAACTGAATTACACAATTATTTATAATATAAGATTTCAATTGTAATCAAAGTTCTCATTATAACTTTATTAATCGATAAAGTTTCCAGTGTCATATTATACTTTCTCAAAACAAGCATTTACAATTTGAGCCATCAATCGTGTCCTACTTACCAAATCACAGTAGGCAGTTCCAAAATTCCATAATTTCATATATATATATATATATATATATATATATATTAACTACTCGTATAATATGTATATTACAACAGCACCCCAAATAAACTATGGTGCGGGCATACTCTACTATCCAAACCCCATATCACTCATATTAAGGGGAATACAAATTCGAAATCACTCACGAATTGTATTAACACATACACAATAATATTGAGGCGAAGCATAGATTCCAAGTCTCTAAGAGGATGGCACATACCCGCGTCTCTTAGGACCGTCTGAACTATCATTCCGATAGCCTGTACCAAGGATATCTATCTTCTAGGGTACGAATCAATATCCCCCCGAAGGCAGCACAAGATAAGATCGTCCCAGTGCGGTAACCTCAGGGATATCAAGTAGCGTGGGTATGTTTCTCACACATAGATAGTATATGCATACACAATCATATAACTATACTAATATTACCATATCTATATTGGGTATATCTCCAATCCCATAGTTACGACATTTATCCTTGTTTTTCACATTTATTAATATTGCGTATAAGGGTTCGTCTCTAACCTTAATTCGAAGGATTTTTCCAACTTATTACGTAACTCTCATGGACTCTATTCTCCCAAGTATAAAATTCAGTAGGTGTCCTTTTATGTTCCAACGTAACTCTCTTACGCAACTCTCCCTTTAATTCCTAAATTCATCGACCCTAAAGTAATTATCCCAAAATATAATTCTCGTCTCATATTAAGAGTCCAAAAATTATTCATATGTCCTACTGGTCTTCCATATCTCCCAAAACATTTTATTAAGGACGTCCAAAAATTATTTCACGATAAATTGAATTTAACTCATTTAAAAAGGAAAATAGGAGTCTGCCAGGAGGGGTCGATCGATCGAGGTCTAGGGCTCGATCGATCGAGCCTTCGATCGATCGAAGCTCAAAACGACCCTTCTGGACGCGTTGGCGCACTCAAAACGACCATACGAACAACTTATAAAATATTTACTTTTATTTATCAATTTTTAGTCCCGACGCGACACGAGCACGTCCCGACTTAAATTTCCGAAATTGTCATTTTATTCACTCGTGACATTCAATATAATCAATATTATATATTACTTTGCTCATTAGTAATATTCAACAAATTTTCCATAATTACTAACTCTCATCGCGTTAGTAATTATGACATAATAAATTTCCGGATTTATATTAAATAATTAATTCACATTAAATTATATAAATCCCCAAATTAATATAGCATAAAAATAAGGGTTATTACATACTTCCCCCCTAATAACGGAATTTCGTCCCGAAATTCGGAAAATAAGGCATACCTGGTAAGAACAAATCTGAATATCTCTCGCGCATATCTGCCTCGCGCTCCCAAGTGGATTCCTCCAGATTATGGTGCTCCCACTGGACCCGTACAAGTGGAACTATCTTCGACCTCAATCTCCTCTCACTAAAGTCTAGGATAGCCACCGGTCTCTCCTCGTAAGAGCTATCAGGCTGTAAGTCTATCTCATCTATCGCGATGTGAGTATGGGCCATATCATCCCAAAGATATCTTCTCAACGACGAGATGCGGAATGCATCATGAATGCAATGTAAATGCTCTGGAAGTCCCAATATGTATGCAACTAGCCCAATCCTCTCGATGATGGAAAATGGTCCGACGTACCTCGGAGCCAATTTCCCCTTCTTCCCGAACCTCATCATTCCCTTCATAGGAGATACACGCAGTAACACTTGGTCCCCCACATTAAACTCCCGGAAGAACCGTTTCGCATCGGCGTAGCTCTTCTGCCTGTCCTGGGCTACCCGAATGCGACTCCTGATCATCTCAATTCTCGCGGAGGTCTCCTGAATCACCTCTGGTCCTAGAAACTTGTTATCTCCCACCTCGAGCCAACAAGCTGGGGAATGACAAGGCCTTCCATACAAAGCCTCAAATGGGGCCATGCCAATCGTGAACTGATAAGAGTTATTATAAGCAAACTCTACCAGTGGAAGGTGTGGCTCCCAACCTCCTCCAAAATCAAGAACACACATGCCTAGCATATCCTCCAACATCTGATTAGTACGCTCTGTCTGTCCATCTGTCTGTGGGTGATAAGATGAACTCAACCTCAACTCAGTACCCATAGCCTCCTGAAAGCTTTCCCAAAAAAGTGACACGAAAATCTTATCTCTATCTGACATAATATTCAGGGGCACCCCGTGTAATCTGATGTTCTCAGCAATAAAGAACTGAGCATACTGACCCGTGGTATAATCTGTCCGTAGAAAATGAGCCACCTTGGTCAAACGATCTACAATCACCCAGATAGAGTCATGGCCCCGCTGTGATGTAGGCAACCCCGTAATAAAATCCATGGAAATACTCTCCCACTTCCATGCGGGTACTTCCAATGGCTGTAACAGTCCTGAAGGTTTCTGATGGTCCACCTTCACCAGCTGGCAGGTAGAACACTTGGACACAAACTCAGTAATGTCCTTCTTCATCCCACTCCACCAGTATTGTCTCCTTATATCCTGATACATCTTATCCCCTCCAGGATGCACCATAAATCGGGACTCGTGAGATTGGGTCATCACTGCATGACGTAATTCTGCCCCTTCTGGAACCACCAACCTCCCATTAAACCTCAAACCCCCATCAGAACTAACAGAATAGGACTCAGCACCCTCGGCTAAAACTCGTACAATCTGCTCCTGGAAAAACGGGTCTGTGGTCTGTGCCTGTATCACCCTCGTAACAATCTCGGGTGTGACTGACATCACGAATATGAAAGAATAGGCTACTGCGTCCTGGTGACCCAACTCCTTCCCCTTTGCTTTCCAGATGTTCTCTACCTCGTCTACCGGTCTACGAATCAACGTATCAACAACTACGTTGGCCTTCCCCAGATGATACTGTATATCGAACTGGTAGTCCTTCATAAACTCTAGCCATCTGTGCTGACGCATATTCAGCTCTCGCTGAGTGAACAGGTACTGCAATGACTTGTGGTCTGTGAAAAAACGAAATTTCCCCCCCAATAAATAGTGTCTCCATATTCTCAATACAAAGATGACCACTGCTAACTCCAGGTCATGGGTGGGGTAATTCTTGTCATGCGGCTTAAGCTTGCGGGAGGAAAAAGCTATAGCCTTCTCCTCCTGCTGAAGTACTCCCCCAAGTCCCCGTAAAGACGCATCGGTGTAAACCAGGTACTCTACACCCGACTTCGGTAACGCAAGGACTGGTTCTGAAGTAAGCTTGTCTTTCAGCTCGTCAAAAGCCAACTGACAAGCATCATCCCAAACATACGGTACCCCTTTGCGAGTCAGATTCGTCAGTGGATCCGCTCTTTTGGAGAATCCTCGAATAATCTACTGTAGTAACCAGCTAACCCCAAGAAACTACGTACTTTCGTCGGTGTCATGGGCTGTCCCCACTCCCTCACCGCTAACACTTTACTCAGGTCAACTGCTATCCCTTGCTCAGAAACAACATGCCCCAAGAATTGTACCTCTCGCAACCAGAATCCGCACTTCTCGTACTTAGCATACAGCTGATGCTCTCGTAGAGTCTGAAGAACCTGCCTTAAGTGCTCGGCATGTCCTCCTCGGAGTGTGAATATATCAAAATGTCATCTATGAAAATGATGACAAACTGATCCAAGAACTCTCTGAATACTCAGTTCATCAAGTCCATGAAAACGGCTGGGGCATTTGTGAGTCCGAACGGCATCACCCTGAACTCATAGGACCTATATCTCGTCAAGAAGGCAGTCTTTGAAACATCTTGCTCCCTGATACGTAGCTGATGGTACCCCGACCTCAGATCTATCTTCGAAAAGAAAGTTGCTCCCCTCAGCTGGTCGAACAGATCATCGATTCGAGGCAACGGCTACTTATTCCGTATTGTGACCTTGTTCAACTCCCAGTAGTCCACACACAACCTTAGTGAACCATCTCTCTTCGTCACAAATAATACCGGAGCACCCCAAGGTGAGGTACTCCTGCGAATGAAGCCCTGTCCTAACAGCTGCTCTATCTGATCTCGTAACTCTCGCATCTCTGCCAGAGCCATACGGTATGGAGCGCGCACTATCGGTCTAGTACCCGGTAACAAGTCTATGACAAAGTCTATCTCTCGACTGGGGGGTAGGCCCGATATTTCCTAAAACACATCGAAATACTCCCGAACGACTGGAATCGAGTCCAAAGGAATAACAACCTCCTTAGAGGTATCCTCCTCTATATAATACAAATGAGCGGTCGAACCTCCCTCTGGGCGAGGCATCACCACTACAAACATCTCTTGCCCCGGAATGGAAAATAATGCTCCCACCGAAGCAATCAATCATGGCTCTATAAACTGCGAGCCAATCCATACCAATAATCACATCGTGCTCATGCATGTCTAAGACTAACATGTCTGCAGGTAATACCAAGCTACCAATCTTTACCCCCACTCCCCGGCATATAAAGAAAATAAGCGACCCACTCCCCAGTGGTGAGTCTACACACGTCACTGTGCTCTCTGTGGTGGCTAACAACCCTAAGGCCTTCGTAAAATGCGTAGCTATAAAACAATGTGTCGCCCCAGTATCAAACAAAACCCGACCCATAGTACCATGGATAGGAAACATACCCTCAATCGTGGGTGGTGCCTGTGGAGCTGCTGCCTGGTGAACGTTATATACACGTCCATACTGTAACTGTCCCTGCTGCACTGGACCTGCTGGAACGGCTGGTAAGGCTGGCACCTGGGCTGGAGCTCGGAGGGCAGATGGAAAAAGTGGTCTCTGTGGATCATTACGGGAACCCTGCTGCTGTGGGGCCCTATCTCCCTCCGGACAATCCTGGCGCCTATGGCCGTGTTTACCACACCCAAAACATTGGCCTTTGAAGTTGCCTCCCCTCTGACCCTGTTGACCGCGGCCCTGCTGGCCGTTACCTCCCCTCCACTGGCCCTGTTGGCCTTGATGTGCACGCTGTTGGCCCTGCTGGCCCTGCTGCTGACCCTGCTGTCGGTGTTGGCCTTGCTAGCCCTATTGATTAGGCTGGCCCTGCCTATAACCCCCAAATCCCTGCCTGGAATCACCTGAACGGAATCGCTTAGCAAGGTCCCCCTGATGGGAACTCTGCTCGTGCTGATGAGTCTGTCCATGAGATGGTGCCCCACTAGAACTATTACCCCCGGTTCTGCCCTGCTGGCTGGACTCTCCTGCTCTCTTGCTTCCCTGAAGATGGAAGCGGTGATCCTGGCAATGTAGCAATGCGGCATTGAGTACATCAGTGAAAGTACTCAGGGACAAATTCCCTATAAGGTGCTGACGGATCCTCCAAGCTAACCCGTCCACAAACAACATAATCTTCTTGTTCTCAGTGGGTGCCTCATCTGGTACGATGGTGAGAAGTCTCGTGAAATCCTCCTCATACTCATCTACGGTAGAATTCTCCTGCTTCAAATTTAGTAATTCACGCCTCATCTCAGTCTGCACGACGGGTGGAAAATACTTTCGGTCAAACCGCTCCCAAAATGTCTGAATTGGGATCGTGTCCCTCTCCTCCAAGGTGGTAGTGGACTCCCATCACTGCAAAGCGGCCCCCACCATCTTAAAGGAAGCCAATAACTACTTTAGTACGTCGGTGCACTCATACATACGGAGATGCCGCTGGATGTTTTTCTTTCATTGGCTGACTGTTACAATATCGAAGCTACCAGAGAACTCAGGGGGATGCGCCTTCTGAAAAGCATCCCTAACCCTCTCCCATGTAGATGGAGGCTGTGCTGGTACTGGCGCCACTGCCTGAATCTGGGGTGGAGCCTGCTTAACCACCGCTAGTGCGGCATTCACCGCCTGAGCAACAATGGCGGCTACCTCATTAGCATTCATAGTGCCTTGTGTCGGGGCTGCTGGCTGCTCGGCCTGGGCACGCCTATTCTTCGGTGCACGTCTCAGAGGCATCTGAAACGTGAAGAAGTTTATTAGTCTACAGTCATTATCAAATCTCAAATAGCTGAAGACGTAAACCTAAAAGCAGGAATACAACAATCCTAAAAACAGGGCTCTATAGCGAAAACGTTAAGCTGAAAGCGAAAATAAGCCGTACAGATCCTATGGACACTAGAACCTGATGCTCTAGTACCACCTGTGACACCCCGCCTAATTAAATACCGGGCGATCACTCCTTTATTAAATTAAATCAAGGTGAACAGTTGGTTCATTCTCAGCATCACTGTCGAAAATAAAATTTTCCAATTTAAAACCCTAATTAATTAAGCTAAGTGTCAAAACCATTTATAACATTACTTTCCAAATTTTATTTAAAGAAAAAATATTTATTTATTTATTAACAATATTCAATAAGTAAGAATCACACCACAATAATTCTGCAACATAATCCAATTAATTTAAAACATTCAACATCCAAGATCCCAACATTTAAAATTTAAAGTAAGCCTTCCATACTGAATGAATCCCAAAGAAAGAGTACTAGAAATAACTAAAGTACACATGTCCCAATAAAACAGGTAAATAGTGGAAAGGGCGACACATGCCCAATAACTGAGAATGATATAAGTGGAATCAAATTAATGAAGTCGTCTACTCAAGTGGCCTGCAACTCCCACCTAAGCTGCAACACGTTCCTCCCAAGGAAACCTAAGCAAGACGCCCCTGTGGTTGGGTACCTGTAATATACATATATATACAAGAGAAAAGAGAAATAGAAACGGGTCAGAGCCCGATAGTGTGTTTGATTTAAAATTCGTTTAGCAAGTATTTAAATTGATACAGGCCAATGCAATAACATATTAGTGTGACACTCTCTTGAGAAATGCTCACCTCTCTTCTAATGTGCACGCCTATCGTACTGACCTTTCCAACGAATTATCTATCATATGTCGCACTAATCTCCCCCCAACGTTTTATCTTATCTTAGGTTATTCACAAGATTTTAAAAATAAACTTCGCAAGATCTAAAATGAATTACATAATTATTTATAATATAAGATTTCAATTGTAATCAAAGTTCTCATTATAACTTTATTAATCGATAAAGTTTCCAGTGTCATATTATACTTTCTCAAAACAAGCATTTACAATTTGAGCCATTAATCGTGTCCTACTTACCAAATCACAGTAGGTAGTTCCAAAATTCCAGAATTTTATATATATATATATATATATATATATATATATATATATATATATATATATATATATATATATTAACTACTCATATAATATATATATATATATTACAACAGCACCCCAAATAAACTATGGTGCGGGCATACTCTACTATCCAAACCCCATATCACTCATATTAAGGGGAATACAAATTCAGAACCACTCACGAATTGTAATAACACATACACAATAATATTGAGGCGAAGCATAGTATCCAAGTCTCTAAGAGGATGGCACATACCCGCGTCTCTTAGGACCATCTGAACTATCATTCCGATAGCCTGTACCAAGGATATCTATCTTCTAGGGTACGAATCAATATCCCCCCGAAGGCAGCACATGATAAGATCGTCCCAGTGCGATAACCTCAGGGATAACAAGTAGCGTGGGTATGTTTCTCACACATAGATAATATATGCATACACAATCATATAACTATACTAATTGTACCATATCTATATTGGGTATATCTCCAATCCCATAGTTACGACATTTATCCTTGTTTTTCACATTTATTAATATTGCGTATAAGGGTTCGTCTCTAACCTTAATTCGAAGGATTTTTCCAACTTATTACGTAACTCTCACGGACTCTATCCTCCCAAGTATAAAATTCAGTAGGTGTCCTTTTATGTTCCAACGTAACTCTCTTACGCAACTCTCCCTTTAATTCCTAAATTCATCGACCCTTAAGTAATTATCCCAAAATATAATTCTCGTCTCATATTAAGAGTCCAAAAATTATTCATATGTCCTACTGGTCTTCCATATCTCCCAAAACATTTTATTAAGGATGTCCAAAAATTATTTCACGATAAATTAAATTTAACTCATTTAAAAAGGGAAATAGGAGTCTGCCAGGAGGGGTCGATCGATCGAAGCTCTAGGCTCGATCGATCGATCAAGCAGGTCTGCGAAATCTGCAGAATTTCAGTTACGGGTTTCATCTTCTAACCTTCACCCAATCCATATTTTTCAATCCCAAACGTCTCAAAAATTGTACTACTAATAATATATCATCCTACTAGGTATTTCCAACATGAAGCATGAGAATTTCTATCATTATACATGGATTAACAGCCCAAAAATTAATATAATTATCAAGAACCCTAGAATTCTCTTAAACATGGTTCTAACAAGTATTTTCGAAAATTTCTTCTTATAATCATCATAATTTCGTGAGTAATTCCTCTACATGGCAAGGGTTTCCGGAATTATCATTTAAACCATAACTACATGAATTTTCCTATCTCAAATCGGGTTTGCTTCCATAAAAACTCATTATAATTACTCCTAAACTAATATGAAAGATGCATCAACGAAATAAGCAAGATAAACACTTGCCAGGGATTTTTAGAAGTCTGGTTTGGTACCGAATTTGGTGTGGTTGCGTTCCCCGTCTCGCGATCTACGCGTTGGTGGTGGCGGCGGTGCAAACGGGTGAGTTTTGAGCCTTGGAATGCCTTGAGAGCTCTCTCCTCTCTTCTCCAATGGACGTTCTAGGGTTTTGAGTATTCTAACCCTAAATGACTAACCTAAACGGCTGATATAGGTTATTAATTTTCGTGAGTTTAATTACCCAAAAATACAAAATGACTAAAATGCCCTCCCGGGTTACTAATTAGGCCTAAAAATGCCCCGAGACCCAAATCAAACCCCCGAGTACACTTTTCTGACTATCTCGACCCTTCTGGACGTGTTGGCGCACTCAAAATGACCATATGAACAACTTATAAAATATTTACTTTTATTTATCAATATTTAGTCCCGACGCGACACAAGCAGGTCCCGACTTAAATTTCTGAAATTATCATTTTATTCACTCGTGACATTCAATATAATCAATATTATATATTACTTTGCTTATTAGTAATATTCAATAAATTTTCCATAATTACTAACTCTCATCGCGTTAGTAATTATAACATAATAAATTTCCGGATTTATATTAAATAATTAATTCACATTAAATTATATAAATCCCCAAATTAATATAGCATAAAAATACGGGGTATTACATTCCATCTCCTAAGTTACCCCTCTATAAAGCAGACTTTTATGTTATTATTAATGTTTTCCTCCCTTATTTTGATAGCCCAATAAACAGTAATTTCAAGTATTTACATGTGTGTGCTACATGTGATGATAGTGAATCCAAGAATGGATTAGAATTCACCCTAATAATTATAACTCAGTTGGCTTAACATATTAAATCACTCAAAAACTTGACTAGAGTCAGCAAAAATATGTCTCCCAACAAGGATGACACAATAACTATAAACTTGGTCACCCCCAAGACCATAAATAGTTACAAATAGGGTTCTTTATAGATAAGAACAAGTGAAAATAACTCATGGACCTCCTTACCAGTTTCGTGTATGTTTTCACTTGGTACTATGTCAATATGCCCGATATTAACCCATTTATTATCATGCATGAGATACCTACTCTCCTCGATGCAAAACCTATAGAGAAAAGGCTTCGTAAACTATTCCCTAAATGGTCCTTGAAGGTAAAGGAAGAAGTAGAGAAACATCTCAATGTCGGGTTCACCTGAGTGATTGAATATCCAACTTGGCTAGCCAACATCATACCAATACCCAAAACCAACGAAAAAGTTATAATATTTATAGACTATAGAGATATCAAGAGGTCCTTCCCCAAAGATGATTTCCCCTACCACACATCTAATTTTTGGTAGACAACACAACTAATAACTCACTCAAGTCCTTCATTGGCAGATTCGTTGGCTATAACTAAATCAAAATGAACCTTGACCATCAAAAGAAAACGGGGTTCATTAACCCCTGGGGACATACTGTTATACGGTCATGCCCTTCGATCAAAGAATGCTTGTGAAAATTATCAAAGAGCAGCCACAACCATACTACATGACCTCATATCTATAAAAGTGAAATCCTTTATGGAAGACATCATGATTAAATTTAAAGACCGAGAAGGACATGTCCTATAACATTACAAATTATTCCAAAGATACGCCTCTTCAAAATGAGGCTAAATCCATAAAATTGTATCTTCTGAGTCACTAAAGAGAAGGCACTCGGTATAATCATAAAAATGTTTAAATCGAGGTAGACCTTGCCAAGTTCAAAGCATACGATAAATCCCACCACTTAAAATAGAAAAGGAAGTCACAGGGTTCCTAGGCTAAGTACAATTCATAAGTTGGTTCATCAACCCATTTTACAAATACTCATGAAGGATTTTTCCAAAGAATCGAATGCTCAATGCCATGATGCATCTGAGAAAATATAAGAGTACCTCAACCATGAACCGGTGATAGTTCCTCCTCAGCCAAGACAACCACTCCTGCTCTATATGACCATAACCGACACGGTTGCTAAAGTAATGTTGACCCCAATATATAAAGGGTTACCAAAGGAATGTGCCATACTATGTTAACAAAAAGTTAGTATCCTATGCGATCAAATACACCGCCTTGCAAAAGGCTTGTGTATCCCTCGTATGGATCACTCACAAGCTACGACTCTTTGTGATGCCCTTTAGTATACGGATCATCTCCAGAACCATTCCCCTGAAATACCTTTTCATGAAACCCATTCTCTAGACGAATGGATAAATGGATATTGATGTTATTGGAGTTCAAAATCACGTGTGCCATATAAAATCCACTAAAGGGGGATCCATATCTAACCTCCTTGCAAGATAGCCCATGTAAGATGAGAAATACATAAATGAGGTATAATTCCCCAAAGAAAATATCTTCTCCCTAAATGATAGAGAAACTTAGGAATTCTACTCCGATGGGGCATCCAAAAATGGGGACTTGACATATGAATGATACGCATATCCCCAAACTCAAGACGACTCTTCACCATTATCAATATCACATATGAATACAGAGGTAACATGGTTGAGTACGAGGCTTGCATTATAAGTCTTAAAATTTCTTTGGAAATGGGAATCACCAACCTGGAGGCCTATGGGCATTCCAACTTACTCATCAGTCAGATACTAGGAGAATGGAACATCCGAGATGACAAATTATGACCATTCAATTCCTACTTAGAGGAGGTATCTTCGCAATTCGAGAATCTCAAAATTAACTTCCTCCCGAGAGCTAAAAATAACTTCTCACATGCACTTGCAACCTTGTCCTTCATTATCAACATGTTGGAGGGCACCATAAATATTACGCTCACTATAATTAGTCGGAACACCCATGCATATTGCTTTGAGTTTAAGGCCATTAAAGAAATAGTAGTAGGACCTACAGTTTGATATAATAAAAAAAACCACTATCTAGCAGAATCCTCGTATAATGATCGATTTACACTATGACGATTAGCAGCCCAATTTATCATTTGCGGGGGTTAGCTCTATAAAAGAGGATTCGATGGAATACAATTATAATGCGTAATGGAGGATGAGACCTTCGAAATTATGGAAAAAATACATAGAGGATAATGTGTCCCGCACATGAGTGGGAAAACCCTCTCTAGGAAAATACTTTAGTAGTCATAATACTGTACCACCATACAAAAATTCTGTACAAATTACGTCAATAGGTGCCACCAATGCCAAATGTATGCACCTCGACAACATCTAACTCCTAGAAAGATATACTTGATGAACTCACCCTGGTCGTTCTCCACCTGAGGGATAGACATCATAGGGTCATGAGTTCATCATTGTCGCCATCGACTATTTCACCAAATGAGTCGAGGCCGAATCTTACGCAAGTCTAAATGCTAAGAAAATTGCCAAATTTATATGATGCAATGCCATCTATCACTTTGGCATACCCCATGAAATAGTATTAGATAGCGGGTATCACTTTGAGAAAGAGGTCTCAACCTTACTGCACGAGTTAAAGTATCACCCATCACAAATCATCCCCCTACCAACCTCAAACAAATGAGCGATCGAAGCTGCTAACAAAAATTTCAAAAACATTACTAGCAAGATGCCTGAAACTTATAGTGATTAGTTTGATAAACTCCCACACGCCCTCTGGGGCTACTATAGTACAGAGAGAAACTCTATCGGGGCCACTCCTTACTCACTAGTTTATGGCATGGAAGCAGTCCTACCCATCGAACTCGAGGTACCCTCGCTAAGGATCATGCTCTTAATTCAAGTATCTGAATTCGAATGGGTTCAAGACCATTATAAGGAACTATCTTTTCTCGACAAGAGGAGGGTAAATATTCTTATAACAATCAGGGGTACTAAAACGCATCTCTCGAGAATTCAATGAACAATTCAAAAAGAGAAACATTTAAGAAGGAGTCTTCATCCTCCAATAAAAGCTTAAATCATCCCTAATTTTCAATTATAAATTTTCACCCAACTGGGTAGGACCCTAACTCATCACCAAAATAAAATCAACGGGGAAACTACATTAGCTAATCTCGACGGAGTCACATTTTTCCAACCCTTCAATCTCAGCTAATTAAAGAAATTCTTTCATTAAGCCTGCCTAAGGTGGAAAGGAGAAGACCAAAAATAATTGGTCGTAACGGTAAGGGAATGCTATGCAAGCCCATACACATTCCTCAGTACTATATTAAAAAGTCCACTTGAGCCCCAAAACTTTCGCTTGAAGTCAGCTAAAATTCTTTAAGCCCATATTATTTATTTTTAGAGAGAACTACATAGATCAGATTCTCCATTATATTATTATTACTGACATTCAAAATTACGGGCACACCGTTATCGTTAAATCGGATAGACGTAGTCAATTTGAGATATTAATTCGGTCCCGATATAGATAAACACAAAAAAGGGTTATGGGAAAACCTTGTATATGGTCATTGTTCCCCCACTCCTAAAAGAATGGCATGGTTAATATAAACTAAGTGTCAAATAATCAAACAATGCTCTAAATCATTTTAAATACTCTACAGGGTCATCATTATTTATCTATACACAAAGGCTAATGCTATGAAAAATAAAAAGGGAAAATACGTTACCCCTAAACCACCCCCCAACAAGAAAAAAAGAAAAGAAAAAAGACCCAAACATCTCCCTGTACAAAACACCCTGGATCTAGGGACGAAGATAGTCACGGGAAGACTCACTAAAGGCTCCTCACAAAATGGCACCCTATTATTAATTAGAAAAAAATAAGACACTCCAACTTCAAAGACACTTCAAAAGCATCTCAACCTATCACAGACAGAAAGAGCAGGGAAACTTCCCATCCCCTTCCACATTTCTTTCAAACAAAGAGGTTTTCCATCAAGCAGATAAAATTAACTCTAAAAGAGTGCTATAGGCCCTCAGGGTTCTAATTATGGCAAAAGGGTTCAAAACAAACAGAATAACAAATTCAAAATTTTTAATTTTAAATTTCATTTAAACTAGATACCCAAATCAAACTTATTTATAGTTTTAAACAAACTATTTTTTTTATTTTAACCTAAACATGCATCTAGGTGAGTGCATTAGAAGATAAGTAAATCAACCACTATGCCTGATGTGCGAGGAAAACACAAGTGGAAAAAAACCTCGTATGGGCCACCCATGCAAATTCACTATGTATGGAATTACAAAGGACATGGCGGTTGACTTATAAAATAGACTCGAACCCTCACAAGCCTTAATGTTTATCATTATTTTAACCCATGCACAGTGACACACAAGATTCCACTCGTGCACTGCCACAACGTGTGAGTCCACACATGCCTTGCTATCCACCAAACAACCACCAACCATCATAAATGAACACCATCGTATGCAAACACATCAGAAAATATGGATTCCACTATAGAGAAACAATTCTCACAAAGATGTGGAGTACAAACCATAGTTCCCCAAAACTCGATCTTAAGGCATAATAATATGAAACTGTAATACCCCGTAATTTTATTGATTTTTATTTAAGGGATTAATTGAGAATTAATCCGGATGTAAATACTAACGGGGCATGAGTTGGTATTTGTTTATGATGTTAAAAATTAAATATTATGGAGTATATATGGTATCTTATGAATATTGAAAATATTAAAATTGTCACGAGGCAGAAATACGACAATTTGGGAAATTTAATTGGGACGCGCGTGTCAGTCGCATCAAGAATGAATTTAATTAAATTAAAAAGTAAATTATATTTTTATCAACCGAATGGTCGTTTTAAGTGTGCCAATGTGTTCGGAAGGATCAAAATAGTCAGAAAACACTAGCCGGGGGTCCAATTTGGGTCCCGGGGCATTTTTAGGCCAAACCGGTCACTTAGAAGGGTATTTTGGTAATTTTAAAAATCAAGGGATTAAAACTCACGTATTTTAGAGGTAATTTAGATATTATTAAAAGGGCCACTAAGGCCATTATCAGCCAAAAGTGAGAGAGTGGGCTACGGAGGTTTTTGAGAGAAGTTAGAAGAGAGGTTAAAGGAGGATCTAAGCCAAACCATCTCCCCACCATCATTTTGAAAGGAAATTCTGACCGAAAATAAGAAAGAACCAACCTTGATCATCAACAATGAACCAGAACATCGGATTTAAGGCAAGTGATTTGATATTATTAAGTTCAATGAATATTTCTTCCATGTTTAGTGTAGAAACTGTATTTGCCTTGAAAGTTTTGATGAAAACCTAATGGGATTGATATAGAAACTCTAAAGTTTGGTTAGGAATTGCATGTAGAATGTTTATGGACGAAATTGGTACCCCAAAACTTAACTTTGATGATTTAAAAACGAATTAATGATGAGTATTTAGGTTCAATTAAATTCTGGATTCATGTTCATAGGATTTGGGGCAAGAATTGGGGATTTATGATTATTGCATGTTGATTAGTAAGATTTGACCCCAATAATATGTTATGGAGTGATCTAGGACGACTTAGAATAGTTTAAAAACATTAAAACGTAATTAGGATGATCTTAGGATGGATTTAGAGAAGAGAAAAATGAAGAAAAATGAGTTGGAAAATTTCTGGGCGTATTCTGCCATCTCGTTAGAAGACCTGCCCAGGTCGTTCGGACCTCGTTCGAACGAGCTTCTAACGAGATGACACTATCCATTCTAACGAGTTCATTTGAATGACACTCATTCGAACAACCTCGTTCGAACGAGATTTCTAACAAGTTGACAGAATGGCCTTTTTGGCCTGATTTTATTTCGAACTTCCAGTAGACTTATTTTAATCGAGTGTTAACCTTCCCTTGTTGACTAGTGGGTATAGTTGTGAAATTGGAGTACGTTGAGGATTAGAACTTATAATTTTTTAGTAAACCGGATGATATTTATAGTTTAGGAAATAAGTACCTAAAATTACGACGTGAGAAGGGTTGACAACTTTGATGTATATTATTCGGGGACTTGTAAACGTGCAACATGTAATGACAGTCTAGGAATATGACATATACCTCTAGTAAACTTATAAGATATCTAAGATATGTGAATGCTTAGTAAGTGTGTTTATCTATGTATAACATACCTACCATACTTTCTATCACGGGAGGTCGGCCTTCGATCAGGGCCATCTAATCTTTGTGTGCCTTCGGGGGGATTTAGATTGGTACCTCGAGGACATAGGTCAGAGAATGTCTTATTAGGGAGTTAATAAGTCAGCTAATCATGGGAGCGTAGGTATGTGCATGACCTATGTGATGTGAACTATGTTCGCTTCCATTGTGTGTGATTGTTACTTATTGAGACGGTTCCTGAGTGATTTGGAATACGTGATCCTAATGTACGTGATGTACCGGCATTTGATAGCAGGGTATGTGTGCACCACAGCTTAGTCTCGGGGTGCCAGTATTGTATATTTATGATGAGATTAATATACTGATAATTGAAATGAACTGTCATTATAAATGTAAGTGTGAATGATCGTAACATTTTTAGTAGAGTTAACGATGGAAAGCCTTAGTAATTATTATGATTAATTCTGAGAAATAAAAAGTAAAACTCTCTGTTTATATTAAGATGTTAGGAATTGAACCATGGATAGTATAGAAATGTTATGTTGTGTATTGGACTAGTTAGATAGTAAAATAACTAGAATGGGTACGGGTACGATAGGAGTGCACAATTAGTTGAGACGTGAGGAACTCATGTGAGTGCATGCACTATCATGTACTTTATATTCACTGTTTAATGATATTAAACACTTGCTGTATTTTAAACTGTTTTCACTATCGGGCTGTGACCCGTTTGCTTTCAAATCTATTTTCTTGTAAAAACCTTTTAGGTGCCCAGCCACAAGGACACCAGGCATAGGAGTTCCATTCCAGTGACGTGTTGTAGCTACTGTGGAAGTTACAGGACCTCGATAGTAGATGCCTCCACTATTTATCTTGACTCTATTTCAGATTTATTCATCTGTAGGGCATGTTGCCCCTTTCATTTTAGAGACAACTTATTTATTCAGTTGTGGACGTAATTAATTAATGATTCAGGCTTTGTATTTGACTTAATTCAGTATTCGGCTTGTTGTGAGGAGTATTCCTCCAGATTCAGTTTATTACATTGATTTTTCTATTGCCACTATAATGTGGTTGTGGTTTTAGTATTTTATTTTCTTTATTTGTTGTATGTTAATCGGATTTAATTAAAATTGACAACTCACTTTTTAAATATTAGGTGGCTAGTAATTGTTAAATCGTTTTTGACAGTGATGCTATGAACTTAACCAACTTGACATTTTGTATTAATTTGAATAAAGGAGTATCTACCCGGTATTTAATTAGTCGGGGTGTCACACTAGGATCTAATATAGTTTGGGTGTAAACTAGGGTTTGGGTAAAATCAGAGAAATTTTGTAGAGTTTGGGAAATTAAAAAAAAAAAAAATTTCTCTCTAATAAGACTGTTTCTCTGCACTCTTATTTATAAGAAGTTTTCCAAAAACAAGATAAGGATGAAAATCCAATTGAAAAATCTTCAATTTAATAAAGTGTCTAATAAGGCTGTTTCTCTGCACTCTCTAATAAGACTGTTTCTTTGCATGCTCGTTCGAACCACTTTGACCCTTGTTCGAATGAAATAGAGTGTCTTGTTAGAACATGGCTCCAACGAGCTATCCAACGAGATTCTAGTGAAGGCTAAAGTCTATTTGTTCGAAGTTGATTGGAACATGTTCTAACTAAGTACCATATGTCGTTCGAACGACATACCATAACGCGTTCTAATCAAGTCGTGAGAAAAATATTTTTCTTCTTATAAATATTAAAAGAAGATAAAATAATTTTAAAAATTTCAAAAAATAATTTTATAAAATCCTAACATCCAAATATAAAATCTCCAAGGACATCCATACGTGAGAGATCCTTAGAACGTGAAGACAAAACATGGCACAAGACACGACACAATGATGTAGATCTTTTAACATGGCTGCTACGTTTTTAAGAAACCGCATCATAGGCTTGAAATGTCAATATACTCATGTCATAGCTTTTGACGCAAAGATTTTTTTTTATTTCTAAACACAGAATAAAACCAAAATGCATATAAATTGACTCTATTGAAATTTTTTCCTTACAAATGTTCTCCTTTGGCTATTTCGAGACAAAACCAATGTAAGGACAAATTTCCAATTGGGTCAATTTGTTTGTGTTGGTTTAATTCCGGACAAAACTAATTGAGTCATAAGATAAACGTTTATTGTATCCTTTCTAGCCTATGACTGTAGATACACAAATTAATCAGCTGACGTGAACCAATTATATGAAGACACACATAATTCAACATGGCACAAGTTCAGATGCCGAGCTACTTAATGTACCGAGCAACTTATTGGGAATGCCAAATGACCAGACAGATTCAATGCTTATTGTATTACTGTCATTTCGTATAGATGTAAATGCCTATTCAAAAAAGGCATGCTATTGATTAAGTGCGAAAAGTGTGCGCGTGTAAAATGCACAGTCGTTGTTTTCGTTTCGCCAACTCAATACAAAAACCTAAATTACTACTACACTTGTGAGGCAAGCACAGCGGTAAGTCGGGTATCGAAAATCCACAGAGACGAGATGTTAGAATTTAAGTGATTTAATACTCCGAAATAAAAGTGTAAAAGATGTTTACAAACTAAAAGCAAAAGTTAATCTAGGCAATGTGTTGAAACTAGATTATGAAAGCGAGTAAAATTATAGGTGGCGTCGAATATCCCTCACCCGAGTTAAGTAGTATAAAATGGTTACATGGGTCAACGAGTTATTACAAATGCGTCTCGTTTCGACAGTTAATTAAATCAAGGGTTGTTACACCCCAAATCATCATAAAAGCCTAATAAGATTTTGGCATCAACAAATATCCTAGAAATTGCGCGTGAAAGGTTATAAGCACGGGATATACATGATATGCCCCGTCAAATATCCTAGGCATACAAACTAGGACAACGCACTTGAAATAAACCTGTAAACTCCATCACCAAAGCAAAGCAACACGTCAACTCGAGTGAGTTCAATTCAGGCACAACCTAATTTAAATTACCTAGAAAGCATGTTAAAAACGCGGTAAATGGAAAGCGGGAATAAACGCGGTAAATCTATACTAGAAAGCAAGTAAATCAAAGCATGTAAATAAAGCATGTAAATCTAATTTAGAAAGCTTGTAAATTAACTATAAAGCAAGAAATGAAGAAATACAAACTATATTAATGGAGAGGATGATGATTAGTCAACATTCAAGCCCAAAAGTGTGTCAATCCAAGAAGAAATGAAGAAGAACTAAGCAAATCACCCAAACCCTAACTATTCTATCTTCTAAAACTCTCTAAAAACATTCACCCCTTTTTATTACATCAACATTGGTATATATACCAAGTTAGAATAAAAAAAAAAAAAGAAAGAAAATGAAAAGAAAATATTTGCAGGGAAAAATAGGGGATCGATCGATCGACCCATATGGTCGATCGATCGACTGTTAAAATCGTGGCAAGAAAATGAAGGGTCGATCAATCGATCCCCAGGCTCGATCGATCGATTAAGCAGGGCAGCCTGCAGAATCCCCTGTTTTGGCATACTTTCCATCTCCGCTCAAATCGCTGTAACTTCGTCATACGGACTCGGAATCGTGCACCATTTGCGGCCATACGAAGCTAGCGAGGAGGGATACAACTTCCGCGTGGATGTCGGGCCAGTTGCCCAAGATATGAAATGACCGAATTGCCCTTGAACGTGCAATTGTGTACGAAAACTGAGCGGAATGCGTCTGAATCCCATAATTGGTACCTAAATACCTACAAAAGCCCAATTATACCTCATATAGCATGTTAACAATATAAACAGAGGTTGTCTAGTTAACGGTCTTAAATATATAGATTAAGGCACCCGAGGGGGCTAAAATGCGTAGGTTCGACGGATGAAATACGCAATATTTGCGTATAATCACACCCCCTAACTTACACATTGCTAGTACCTAGCAATGAAATAGGATGCAACAAGAACAACAAGCACCAAAAGCAGGATAAGTACAAAAATATGGTATAAAATCATAAAGCCACTTTAACGGGCGAATCGATTGCATTTAGCATATGTAATAAACCGTTAAACCCCTAGGTTACCCTAGTGGACGAGTGTCATCTCGTGAGGGTTTTCAGTGATGGTACCCACAAACATCATAAAGTTTACTCAAAATAAGCCCAATCACATGCGACAAACTCAACAATACGAATAAGATTTCAACATGTTATTCGCATAGCAAACGAATTTGTGTGAAAAGTCTGTAGTTATTAACATTATCGAATGCACCTCAATGAATTGAAACTCTAACATGTGGGAGGGGAGTGAGCATACACAAAGTATGATTTGGCGAAAAACTTAAATAACTCGGATACTAAATATCAAAGCATGCATAAAAGTCAATCCTCATGGGCATTACACTCATCAAATGAAATCACTTGAAACAGGGAAGTAACACACGGGACATGCGGGCATAAAGAGTAAATGTAAATGGGAACTAGGCCGCGCACAGGTCTCAAATGAAGAACACTATATAAGAAATAAAAATTGCAATCTCAGTGAAATGATACCGCGCATATAAAAGAGGCGAAATGCATTTTCACAGATTATCAGAACTATTTAAACATTTGAATTACATCAACTTAAGATGACATAGGACTTTAATAGGGTTGTAATGTAGGCTAGGTTAGGGTACGAAATGAAAGGGATACATATACGGGTTCAAAGTGTTTGGGGATAAAACTCGGAATAATGGGAAAAAGTGGGCAATTTCAAAATTGGACAAAGATGACCAAACGAGTATTAGATATAACAATAGAGAGCAACAAGGATTATTGAATCACATACAAACACTATAAACAACTTTATCTTTCTTTTTCTTTTCTTCTTTTTCTCATTTTTTTCTTTTGTTTTCTTTTGTTTTTAACTTTCTCTTTTTCACTCTTTTTTCTTTTTCACTTCTTACTCTTTTCATACTCAAATTGCAACCACAACACAATAATAACATTCAATCCCAAGCAACAATCCAAACAAGGGTATCTAAGGTAATATGTATGGTATAAAACTCCAATTTGGAGTTGGTTATGGTATTTTGGGTAATGAAAAGAAAGGCTTGTATTTAGGCTTAAGTGGGTTGACTAGGGAACATATAAAAGGGTGAGGTAAAGGTCATATGGGTGATGTACAAAGATGGCCTATGATCATTTCAAAAAGTATACGCAGTTCTCGAGTCAAACAACATATGAAAATCATGCTCAAGTAACACATTTCAAGTATGAACTCAATTAATGAACGATCAATGAAAGAATAAAGAAATTACCAACGACTGTAACGTTTTCGAAGAGGAAAGAAAAGTGTATACACTCACCAATGAAGATAAGTCTCTAATCTTACTCGGTGTAAGTATATACGATGCAACAAAAGCATACCGAGTTATAAAAATCTTAAACCACATAAATATAACAAGAATGGTGCATGTGCTCACGTGATAAAGTTTAATTCATGAAGTTATTCATAATATTAATGATTTAGGACTAAAGTCTAATAACTTCTAAAATCGAGAACATGCATCATTGAATTGTCTATTTGATCGAGCAATTATTAAAATTTATCATCGGAAACAAGGGGAAAATGCCCAATAAAGGAGAAAAAAGAAAGAAAATATTTTTGAAAATTTTCAAATTTTTAACAAAAACATGCTTTTTAACTAAATTGTAATCAAATCCAAGGACTAAATAGAAAAATGGATAGAATATCCTACACCCCCTAACTTGAATGTTGCATTGTCCCCAATGCGTCCATTAAAGAACACAACACAAAGCTAGGAAAAGAATGATATTACCCAAATTTGGAGCGATCTCCAAAAGTACAAGTCCAAATGAAGCTGCAAAACAAGTTAGTACAAAGCATATGAAGAATACGTACCGATGTATTAAGTTAAGAGAATCTATGTCACAAGTCACAATAATATAGAGGGGCTGAAGTGCAAATACTAGATAAATTGATGGTGAACTTTTTGATTTTATAAAATGGAAGGTCACACACATCAAAATCCAATAAACAACCACAAACTACATTTTCATTTCTCATTTCATAAGTCCAATACAAAATCACTTAATACATTACAACTAGAGAAATGAAAGAAATAAAAATAAAAATAAAAATAAAAAGTACAATATAATATCCGATCCCAGAATACAAAAAATAACCCAGTACAACAGCAGCCTAGTGGCCAGAACCACTAGGATCGGAAGGGTCCTGAAAATGAGGAGGCAGCGGTGTGTCGGAATCACTACGCTGCAGATAAAGATCTCTCATCATCTGCTGCATCATCCGATAGTCGTGTGTGTGCTGTGCTCTCGCCTGCCTCTGTAGGGTCCACTCTTGTCGCTGCTCGGCGTGAAACTTCCGCTGCTCAGCCTACTGCTATGCCCACTGCTGCCGCTGCTCGGCCTACAACTGGTCCAGGTGGGACTCCAATGTAGCTCACCTGAGCTGGGTCTCCTCCTAGCGCTGGTCTTGCATGGCCTAGAATGCCACAAAGCGGGCATCGTAATCTGTGTGCGGTGCATGAGAACCCTCACCCATCTCCATCTCCCGAATCTCGTCCTCCTCATCGTCCAGCTCATCAGCTACCTCCGCCCTCTGTCTCTTGCTGCCTGGTTGCCCCCACTCGTGCTTAAGCATCTTTGAAATATTGTCCTTGGAGAGAAGCTCGAGTGGCTTGTGCTTATGATCAACGTCAAGCTCAGGGCAACCGTGCGTTAAACATATCCTAGTAATGAGGGCATGAAAGGGAAGGGAAAACGTCCAGGCAATCTCTTTAGCCGTCGCGCACATCATATCCAAAAAGATACTGGGCAAGCTGATATTGCCCAAACCATTAATCAGCGTGTAGATCAATGCGGCATGCTTGTGACGAACCTCTGACCGATTGTTCGTCACCATGAAAGAGTGGACATTAATGTAGTGTAGTAAACTCGGTAAGTCCTCCATTGCAGTCGAGCGAAAATCACCCTTTTTCCATGCCTCGCCCGGTGCAAGGGCCTCTATCAATGTCCCACGGCCGAAGATGGTCCCATCCATAAAACTGATCTAGTCCCCGGGGTTTGGCACACCCATGAAATCAGCCAAATCAGAAATACAGAAAGGTATCCTCACCCCACGGACCATCGCCTCATAAGTAGTTAGCCCATCCCCCTTTACCTCTACCAACGTCGCATAGAAAATACGGACCAGCTCTTCGTTGATGCACCCGTTAGTAGAGACAAAGGGCTCCCATCCCTGACGGCGCAGAAGAACACGCGCCTCCCGCGGTATATATTCAATGGTCCACGCAAAATAATACCCAAGTGGACGCTCGGATGTGTGAAAGTGGGCGCGGTACCAATCCCGCTCCTGATCGCAGCGGAACTCTTCAACGCCCCCGGCGGGCAAGCACCTGGTATAATTGTATTTCTTTAACTGTGCCATTTCAACCTACACAATAAGAATTAAGCAATACAAAAAATATTGTAAGAACAATTAATGGTTATTTAGTGTACAAGTTGAAATGGGAGTGCAAGTGCACAAAACCGAGGTAAAAATTGCAACATTGCGATAAAAAATGTCGAAATGCGACATGGAATGAAAACCACCCAAGTGTGTGCCAAAAATTGGATTGAAAACTGTTTTAGGCATTTTGACGAACACTTGGCGTGCACAATGTGCATCAAGGGTGAAATATACCGATTTGAACCAACCAAAAAGCCCCACTCATGAACAAAACAACAATGCAACAATATACATGTGTTCATGAGTGGATTAAACAAAAGAAATCAGTGGAATCAACACAAATCAGGGAGATAATCAACCACATGCAAACAATGTCAACAAAGGGTTTAAACATGTAGAACTTGACAAAAATCTACCAAAAACTACAAAAAACATGTTAAATTAGTAATGATTATACCTTTGTAGTGTGGAGAATGGAAGAAATTGAAAGAAATGTGGTGGGGGAGAAATCTAGGGCAAAATCGTGTAGGAGAGGAGAAGAGAGAATAAGGAAATGGGGAAAAAAATAGCAGCTGTCGGCCTTTAACTGCTCGATCGATTGATCGAGCCAGGGCCTTCGATCGATCGATCAAGCAGGGCAACGCACACTGCTTCCTGTTTTAAATGGGGGGGGGGGGGAGGGTAATTGCAATTTTGGGATAATTTGGGGGTTTATGTATAATATAATTATATATATAGTAATTATAAGTATATATATATAATAATATGAAATAAAAAAAAAATAAAAATAACATTAATTAGACATAGGCTAAAATATACACACAAATAGGCCTATGCTAACCAAAAATTAAAAAAATATGTACAACGAGCAACACACACGCATGCTCAAGACAAAATGAAAAATAAAATAAAATAAAAAAAAAGAAAAACAAATGCAAATGCATGAGAATGCGTGTGTGAAACATAACGAAAAAATGTTTTGGGGCTTTTTTGATCATTTTCTTAAGAAATGTGTGCCGGGATGCATAATCTCCACAAATTCAAGTGCGTTGAACCTACAAAAGAGTTAGAACCAAGCACACAAAAAGAAATAAAAAGAGATTAACTAATTACACTAGGCTAATATTAAGAAAAATAAAAATGAAGAAGTCAGCTATATACAACTACATTTAGGACTCTAATTAGCTATATACTAAAAGTTGAAACTTTTGAGGGTCCATCCAAAACACAATTTGAATTTAGAGGATCAACGGTGGACTCTCCCGAACATGCATGCCTCCGAAAAATAGAAATTCCGTTCGAACGACGGAAGGCATGTGTAAGGCGGTAAAAGTGAACCATCCCCAATTGAAACTTTGGGAGGGAGGATGGGGGATTTGGATAGGACGGGTGACAAAAACAAGTGGCGACCGAGAAAAGACGAAAATCCTCCCAATGATTTTGAAGTTGGAATGGGAGGCAGCGCACACAAAGGCACGAATGCGATCATGGAGGGCGACTCGAGCAAGTACTCCTCATCGGCGATAGGGTTTAACACATTAAAGTTTGAAACCGAATCATCGGGTACTTGTTCCGGTGGGGTAATAGAGAATGAAAATGGGGATGGATGAAATTCAAACTCATGAGATGAGTCATCATTGCATGAAGTTTGAGTTTCGAATGAAATAATATCATTTTCAATGAAATGTTCTTCTTTGGGGGCCAAAGAAGAAATCATTTCATTGCAAATAGATATTACGTCATTTTCATCCCCACTTTCAATATCTATTACGCGATGGGCAAAGTCTAGAATGGTTTGTTCCAAAGTAGGCACAAGTACCTCATTTGGTTCAAAACATTCCTCGACCTCGAAAGTCTTGGAAGCAAAATCGTCGTCGGACTCAAAATATAAATCCAACTCATGTTCCCACGAACGATTTTCTTCCCGATAACGAGTTTCAATTTTCTCATATTCATACATACGCAAACCCTCACCGAATGTCATAGGTCGAGGTGCGGATGCATTAGAATGGGAACTTTGAAAATTGCCATCGAACTGAAACGAAAATTCATTATTATAGGAATTTTGAAAACTATTGCAATTCATTTCAAAATTGCTATTATAAGGAGGTAAAGGCCCAAAATCATTATCATCATCATCAAAATTCCAATAACCTAAGTTTTCACATTCGTTATACTCGCCCAAAGTAATATTTGAATTTGCAAATTTTTGGGATTCTAAGTATTCACCGAAAGTCATAGGTTTGTGAGAATTTTGAGAATTATAATAAGGATTACCGAAAGAATTGGAATAAGACATGCTTACCCCAAAAATGGCTCGAAGTGGCGAATTCCAGAAAGTAGGTGCGCGCGGGAAAGATACGAGCATTTCTAAGTGCTCAAATGTGGAAGTCCTGCAAAAGTATTAGCAAATAATACAAATAGAAAGAAAATACTATGAAATACAAAATGAAATAAAGTCTAAAACAAACTAGTCCCCGACAACAACGCCATTTTGATTAAGTGCGAAAAGTGTGCGCGTGTAAAGTGCACAGTCATTGTTTTTGTTTCGCCAAATCAATACAAAAACCTAAATTACTACTACACTTATGAGGCAAGCACAGCGGTAAGTCGGGTATCGAAAATCCACAGAGACGAGATGTTAGAATTTAAGTGATTTAATACTCCGAAATAAAAGTGTAAAAGATGATTACAAACTAAAAGGAAAAGTTAATCTAGGCAATGTGTTGAAACTAGATTATGAAAGCGAGTAAAACTATAGGTTGCGTCGAATATCCCTCACCCGAGTTAAGTAGTATAAAATGGTTACATGGGTCGATGAGTTATTACAAATGCGTCTCGTTTCGACAGTTAATTAAATCAAGGGTTGTTACGCCCTAAATCATCATAAAAGCCTAATAAGATTTTGGTGTCAACAAATATCCCGAAAATTGCGTGCGAAAGGTCGTAAGCACGGGACATACATGATATGCCCCGTTAAATCTCCTAGGCATAAAAACTAGGATAACGCACCCGAAATAAACCCGCAAACTCCATCACCAAAGCAAAGCAATGCGTCAACTCGAGTGAGTTCAATTCAGGCACAACCTAATTTAAATTACCTAGAAAGAATGTTAAAAATGCGGTAAATGGAAAGCGGGAATAAATGCGGTAAATCTATACTAGAAAGAAAGTAAATCGAAGCATGTAAATAAAGCATGTAAACCTAATTTAGAAAGCTTGTAAATTAACTAGAAAGCAAGAAATGAAGAAATACAAACTATATTAATGGAGAGGATGATGAATAGTCAACATTCAAGCCCAAAAGTGTGTCAATCCAAGAAGAAATGAAGAAGAACTAAGCAAATCACCCAAACCCTAACTATTCTATCTTCTAAAACTCTCTAAAAACGTTCACCCCTGTTTATTACATCAACATTGGTATATATAATGAAACGAAAATATCTATAGGGAAAAACAGGGGATCGATCGATTGACCCCCAGGCTCGATCGATCGATCAAGTAGGGCAGCCTGTAGAATCCCCTGTTTCGGCATGCTTTTCATCTCCACTCAAATTGCCATAACTTCGTCATACGGACTCCGAATCGTGCACCGTTCATGGCCACGCGAAGCTAGCGAGGAGGGATACAACTTTTGTGTATATTTCGGGCCAGGTGCCCAAGCTATGAAATGACCGAATTGCCCTTGAATGTGCGATTGTGTACAGAAATTGCACGGAATTCGTCCGAATCCCATACTTGGTACCTAAATACCTACAGAAGACAAATTATACGTTATATAGCATGTTAACAATATAAACAGAGGTTATCTGGTTAACGGGCTTAAATATAGAGATTAAGGCACCCAAGGGGGCTAAAATGCGTAGGTTCGATGGACGAAATACGCAATATTTGTGTATTATCTGCTATCTATTCATATTGATAGCCCAAAGGCTATGAATACATTGTAATACCCTCTTGGCAGGGCAAGAGAGAATAATGGAAACCAAGGCAAGATACCCAGTAATACAAATCCGTGGACGTAGGCCATTTCCTTAAGGCCGAACCACTTTAAAAATCTCTTATCTTACTTATTTTCTCATATTTATCTTTGATTAATAAATTAGATCAAATCTAGTTTTTTACATCAACAGATTGGCGCCGTCTGTCGGAAATGACTATCCATAGCATTTTTTTTTACCAAACATCACTAATGGCTGAAATCCCAGAATCCAGTAATAGGAATAATGCATGGAATTCTCTCAATCCTTTTGTACCTCCAAATACGAACGATTTGAAAGGAATTTTAAGTAGTCTAGCCAGGGGGCAAGAAGCTATGTAAGAAACTATGTGACAATTAGCCCGGACCTTTCAAAACGGAGTATCTTCGTAGACAGGCCAAAGAAGTGTCCAGAGACACATGCATCTGTCGTCTTCGTGACACACTGATCCACGATCTATGTTACAATCCAGACATACTAAATTCAATAATTTCAGTAATTCAAGAGATCCATCCTATCACCCCAGTGTAACTTCCCCTATAAGAATTTTGGATTCTCAAGAAGACATCACTCTAACACCAGAAAGACCAAGTTCTCTAAAAAGGTTGAGCAGAGCCTCTCCCTTCGACCCTTTGGTCCCCAGGGGGAATAAAAATCCTCCTCAATTTGCGTCAAGAAATTATCAATGACCAAATGATTTAAGTGAAGGCTCATCCCAATCACATCCAAACCCGAGACCTGCAGCTCGAATAGAAAGATCCCAAGAGGAAAATTATGCTCGATTTGTTGCTCGGGCAAATACTAATAAGTCAGGGGCTAGAAATGATGAATGGAAAGGATGTATTTAGAGGTTGGAAGACATGTTAGGAGAGATGGCCAAGGCCAAGAGGCCTCTCTAAAGAACCTTTATTAAAGGATCTCCGTTTGTACAGGCGATTGTGGATTTTTCCACACTAGAAACGTTCAAGGATCCTGGGGTCACACTGAAGTATGATGGAAAAAAAGATCATATTCTTCACATAGAGTAGTCCCAGGCTGCGTCAGATATTTATGCGATCCCAAATGAAATGAGGTGTAGTACGTTCTCAGGGACCATTACCGGATATGCTCCGATATGGTACAATAGCCTTCCTCGGGGGCAGATTGCAACTTTCCACCAACTGGCAGAGCTCTTTATAGGTAATTTCTATTTTGGTACAAAAGCAGTTAAAAGGGTAGCCCATATGTTGAGAGTTTGGCAGAAAGCATGTGAAAGTACCATAGATTACATCACTCATTTCAAAATGATAAATTGGAGGTCATAGACTGTGAGGAGAAGATAACCATCACAGCTCTCATGAGTGGTATTTTATCAGATAAATTGTATTATACCTTGGCGAAGGATCCCCTTAAATCCATGGTAGAATTAATGGACAAAACAACAAAAATCATGAATGCCGAGGAGGTTATGGCTGCGAAGAAAAATGCTGAGGTGAAAGTGCAGAATAAAGATGAGGGTAAATCGGAGAAGAAAGATAACAAGAATGATGGTGGAAGTAAGAAGTCAAAGGTCAAGGAAACATTAGATCATTTAATGAAGTATACTAACTATACTCCCTTAAAAGTGGAAATAAATCATGTTCTGGAGGAAATCAAGAATAGCAAGGCGTTGAATTGTCCAGAAAAGCTAAAGATAGACCCTGAGAGGAAGGATAAATTCAAATATTACGAGTTCCACAAATATCATGGCCACACAACAAAGCAGTGTACAACTCTCCAAAATGAGATAGAGGCACTCATTAGATGAGGAAAGTTGAATAAGTTTGTTGATCGTTAGAATGGAGAAAAGACCAACAACAAAGGTCGACAGAGTTCCAAATCTCCTTACCGACTAAGAGAAGATGAGAAAAGGGGTCCTGAAGATGACTCTGAAGATGATCCTGATCTCCAAAAAAGGCCAAGATAACCTGGGTGTGAGGTATTTTTGATTCGTTTCGGTTAATTTGATTATAACATGGTTATAGTGGAGACACAGGAGGAGGTGATCGTACCGATGAAAGAAAATCTTACCTTAATGAGGCTCAAGCTTATTCCTATATACAGCGAATAAACCTGGCTGAAGAAGATTGCCCAAGAAAAGTTAACAAAGATAAGCTGGTCATTGGCTTTCTTAAAAGTTTTTGGAAGGAGGATTATATCCTCATGATGATCCTCTAGTGATCAAAATGAGAATGAGGAACATAATCATTTCGAGAGTGCTGGTGGATAATGGTAGCTCGACAGATATCATGTTTTACCCATGTTTTGATAGTTGGAACTTGAAACTTAGTCAGTTAGAGCCATATCATAGGCCCCTTATTGGGTTTTCTAGAGAAAAAGTTTTTCCACTTAGAACGAGCAAGATAGACATGTTCATTGGTACCTGGACAGTTAGCAGAATAGAGAAGGTGCATTTTTTTGTGATGGATAATAATGTCAAGTCAACTTATAATATAATAATGGGAAGATTAGGTCTGAAAGTTTTTGAAGCAGTTCCATCCACAGTACATCAGTGTTTGAAGTTCCCGACCAAATTTGGGGTTAGAATTGTAAAAGGAGATTAAAAAGTAGCTCGGGAATGCTACTACTCTTTCGCTGAGCAAGAAAAATTAGAGTATGATAGGAAAAAAATAACCACTTATCAGGTGGATGAATATGATGAGTTTGAGATTGAAACCTTAGACCCAAGAGACGACACGGAGCTCGTTAAAGGCCAAGTCATGGAGGCAACCGAAAATATTATTTTGGATGATGAGAAACCAGAAATAACAAATCAGATTAGCGTTTCACTTGATCCCATCTTAAAAAAAGAGCTGATATTGAGGTAAAAAAGAAGGTATTTCCATGGAGTCACAAGGACATGCCGGGTATAAATCCAAATTTTTTGTGCCATGAGCTTAATGTCAACAAAGAGATCTAACGAGTGAAGCAAAGGATAAGAGTCTTTAGTCCGGAGAAGAACTAGACTATTCAAGAAGAGGTGAAAAAGTTGTAAAAAGCTTCTTTCATCGTAGACGTGAAATATCCATATTGGTTGGCTAATGTTGTGATGGTAAAAAAGAAGAATAATGAGTGAAGGATGTGCGTGGATTTCACAAATCTGAATAAAGCCTGCCCGAAAGATCATTTTTCTCTGCCCAGAATAGATCAGTTGGTGGACGTAACTTCAGGACACGAGCTGCTAAGCTTCATGGATTCTTATTCTGGATACCATCAAATTAAAATGAAGCTAGAAAATAGGGAAAATATCTCTTTCATTACTCCCCGAGGAACATATTGTTACAATGTTATGACTTTTGGTCTTAAAAATGCAGGCGCTATATATCAGCAGCAGGGTAAACAAGGTATTTACGGAGCAAATTGGAAAAAATATGGAAGTATATGTCGACGACATGTTGACCAAAAGTAATAAAGTTACCGACCATATAACTGATTTGAGCCAAACATTTGATCAACTGGAGAGGTACCAGATGAAGCTGAACCCGACGAAGTGCATTTTTGGTGTACAAGAAGGCATGTTCCTCAGATACATTGTGAATCAAAGAGGCATTGAGGCAAACCTTGACAAGATAAAAGCGTTATTGGAGTTACAGTCCCTGACTACTAAGAAGGATATACAAAGCTTTACTGGGCGTTTAGCCACTCTCAATAGATTTGTCTCCCGAGCAACTGATAGATGTCTTCCATTCTTCAAGGTGCTCAGAAAGACCTTTGAGTGGAACGATGAATGGGAGAAGGCATTCTTAGAGTTGAAGAGATACTTGGGGACACTTCCTTTATTGTCCAGGACAGTAGCGAGAGAAAAACTATACTTGTACTTAGCTGTCTCAGAAAGTGCAGTTAGTTCATCTTTGATAAGAATAGAAGATGGAGTGCAAAAACCAGTTTATTATATCAGCAAGGTATTTAGGGGAGAATAAATCAGGTATCCTAAACTGGAGAAATTAATGTTGGCATTGATTAAGGCAAGAAGAAGAATGAAACCATATTTTCAAGCTCTTATAATAGTGGTATATACTAACATGCCACTCAGACAGGCTTTACATAAGCCAAAAAATTCTAGAAGATTAATGTATTGGGCAATGGAGTTAGGGGAATATGTCATTATCTATGAGCCAAGGTCTTCTCTCAAAGGACAAATAGTGACGAATTTCATCATTGAGTTTACTTACCCCGATGTCTCCGATCAATAAGGGGCCAATACTAAACAACTCAAGGATGCTAGATGGTGTACTAAAAATACCCCCGATCAACTCTTAGCATCAAAATTAACAGAAGGGATGACAAAAGATCAACCAGAATCTTTTGGTAAAGTACATGTGATGAAAAAGAAGTATGAGGAGATGAAGGGAAAGATATTCCATCAAGGAATTTTATGAGACCAAGGGTTCAATGATAATATTCCCATATGGAATTTGTATGTTGATGGTTCTTCATGTGGGACAGGCAGCGGAGCTAAAATTATTCTCAATAGTTTAGATGGGATATATATTAAATATGCTCTGCATTTCCAGTTCCAAGCCTCTAATAACGAAGCTGAGTACGAAGCTGTGATTATGGGCCTAAACCTAGCTAAATCACTGAATACAGAGCAAGTGGTGGTATTCAGTGATTCGTAATTAGTGGTAAATCAAATGTCAAGTCTTTATTCAGCAAAAGCGGAGTTCATGTCAAGATACTTAGCCAAGGCTTTGGAGATGATAGCTATTTTAGCAGCTATTCAGATGGTTAGAATCCCTTGATTGGAGAATGCAAGAGCATATGCACTTTCTCGGCTTGCTTCAGCTACTCACACCAAGTTAAGATGGACAATCCCCATTGATATACTTGCTAGCAGAAGTATTAATGAAGATCTAATGATGAATTTTATCGCCTTGGATATGGAACCATCTTGGATGGATCCCATCAGGGCTTATATTAAAGAAGGTATTTTACCTTCCGACCTACTTTCAACCAAGAGGTTGAATTACAAGGCAGCTAGATAAGCTTTGAATAATAAAGTTCTGTACCGGAGAGGTTTGATAGCTCGTTTGCAAAAGTGTGTTCACCCAATAGAAGTTAAAGACCTAATAGAGGAAATTCATGAAGCATCTTGTGGGGCTCACGTAGTAGGAAGAACTCTACTACAGAGAATGAGTACGCAAGGGTACTACTGGACAACAATGCATGATGATTGTACGTCTTATGCTAAAAAATGTGACAAGTATCAGAGATTTTCTACTATATATAGAACTCCTCAGGCACTATTAACACCAATCCCTTCCCCTTGGCCATTTTCTATGTGGGGAATAGACTTAGTTGGGCCTCTACCAACTACAAGAGGACGATTCAAATATTTAGTGGTAGCTGTTGATTACTTCACAGAGTGGGTGGAAACTGAACCTCTCATAGATATGGCCTATGAAAGGGTATATCAATTCATTTGAAAGAACATCATTTTTAGATATGGTTTGCCCCAGGCCTTTATCACTGATCACAGTACCCAGTTTGACAATGATGAGTTCGCCGCATACTATCTACAGTCCAACATTCAGAAAGTCCATTATGCTCCAGGTCATCCCCAAAGTAATGGACAAACAGAGGTGACGAACAGAACTGTACTAAATGGGTTGAAAAAGAGATTAGATGATGCTAAAGGGAATTGGATCAACGACTTGTAATCAGTATTATGGGCTTACCGAACAACTCCTCGAATAGCAACTAGAGAAACCCCTTACATGTTGGCTTTTGGGAGTGAAGCAGTGATACCTAATGAACTGAGATTACCTACTCATAGGGTGCTAAATTTTAATTATTTGGTGAGTGATTTGATGAGACGCTTGGATTTGGACATGCTCGGCGAAGTCCGAGAAGATGCAACAATCCGAAACACGACCTACCAGCAAAGGACTACTATGTTCTATAACAAAAGAATAAAGAAATGTGATCTAAAGGAAGGTGATTACGTGATCAAGAAGGTAATTCAAAATTATAATAAGTTGGAGGCCAATTGGCAGGGGTCCTATCATATCACGTCAGTTGTCCGACCTGGAACTTATAAAATAGAAATTCTCGAAGGGGAAGAATTCAAGAATACCTGGAATGAAGAGCATCTGCGAAAGTAGTACCGGTGATGTAACAATCAATATACTCAATTCTTTCAATATGAATGAAAAAGATGATTTCCCCCTTCGGTTTTTTAGAGTACTAGTGCTACACACTACACTCAACAGTGTGCAGCATTTGAAAACGCACAACCACCAACTAAAAGTTGGTTGGCATCAGTAATCGCCATCTATAATGATGGTCGGCATCAATGCATCATTTGAAAATGCACAACTGATAAGCACCCAAGAGTGTACATTTTATGCTCCGAATAGAAGTATTTTAGTTGCTAATTATCGGTAATTTGGGTCTTATGCATGTAACTGTTTAATATGCAGGATTCATTGCAGTTGCGGTGTCAAAAGTGTTATTTTAAGGCAAATCTCTATATACTATAAAATGCAAAACAAGGCATTTATTATGCTTTGTAATTAGCCTATCCACGTGGCACATCTCTATCTCTATTCTCTATTCTCTATTCTCTATTCTCTTCTAAAACGCAATACAAGCTATTAAGATAACTAAACCGGAGGGCTGTCCACGTGGCAAATGGGTCGGATTCCCACATCAAATTCGCACTTCAATCACTTTAACTCTTCGTCTCCTGCTTCACTTTGACCTTTAAGCTGCTATGTCTCTTCGAATTTGTTGCCAGCTCATTTATCAATGCACCCTTTTATCACACGACCACAAAATCTTAGATTTATTTTTTCCCCAAAAATATTTTCTCCTCTCTATGAAAACAACTGATGAAAAACCTACGTCCTCAAGAACAACAAAAAGAAGAAAAAATGCGTGGCTCAAGTTAATGACTGCTCTCTTTTAAGAGTGTCCACGTGGAAGCCTCTACCAAAAAATGAAAGGCTCTCCCTCCCTCAACTTATTTGGCTATAACTCTCATCCTCATCCCCACACCCCTCTTAATTGTTTCTACTCCATCAATTTTTAAATCTCAGGTATGATGCATATTTCAGATTTCCTCATTCCTTCTTTGTTCTTCTGCGCTGAATCACATGACAGATCTGGGTCTTTTTCTCTCTATTTTTTTTCCTTACAGACCGTGGAAGTTTACATCTGAGTCATCGGTGGTGAGGTCGGTGCTGCGAGTTCCCTCGCCCCTAAGATCGGACTAGAAGGGTCTCCGCACAGGTAACATTTCTCTTAGCGACGTTATTGAGATTGGTAAGGTGATGCAGTCGAGGTCCGTGACTAAGGATCTTACAGGGACCGTACTGTTGGTTGTATTGTTGATGGGAAAAGTTAATGACTGAACTGTTTCTTTCTCTACCTTTTAAGATTTTTAAATATAGGAGTGGCTTAGGTTGTGTTTTGGGTGGATATTTATATACTGGCATTTGTGGTGATATTATCGTGAATTTAAAATTTGGGTGGATTTAGTCTCTACTGTTGATATACATTTTTGATTTTTATTTAGGATTTGTATAAAGAATACGTTGATTGTTATGGGGCATGGTGTAATTTTTGTAGGATAGATATCTACGCTTAGGATTACTGTCAAGATATATATTGATTCATTTGGGGATTATGGAATTTTTTATTTTTTCTAAGATATTTTTGTTTAGGATTTGTGTTAAAGATATATGTTGTAGCCACGTTGATTTGGTCGTATTTCCTGGGCATTGTGGTTAAACGGGGATAGAACAAGTTAGCAAAATCTATTTTTTTAGAGTTTTGTTGATTCTCTTTGTTTATGTGGGTGGAAAAACAAGTAGGCTTATTGTTTTCATGAAGTATCATAATGGGTAAATATTAAGTTAGTAGATACTTGGGAATTAGTTTGGTCATTTTGTCTAAGTGTATTTGAGATCATTTTTTCCCTCTAAAAATAGTGTACAGTAATTGTTTGAGAAAATGTCTCAACAAAGGTTCCCATTTCTAACTCCATCAATGTTGTACTGTTTAAAGAATTTTTCCAAAAACATAAATGGAGTTCATGTAACTTTGGTCATTTTGTCCAAGTGTATTTGAGAAGGCATAATTTTTCCCCTCTAAAAATAGTGTCCAATAATTATTTTACAAAATGTGTCAAATAACACAGCCTACATAAGAAACTCATGGTAAAAATTTCTTAATGTTTTTTCAATGATTTTCATAAATTTCACACAACTTGTGGAATTCAAAGTTTGGACGAGCCAGTGTGTGTTGGTAAATCTTAGTGGTTAAAATTGTGATGAAAACCATATCATTTATAAAAGAGAAAAAGATCAAGATACACAAGACAACATTATATCATGGTGGAAGAGAATGTGGTCTTTGATGAAATTGCCGAACTGTCATTTCATTAACTTTATCCTTCAATGCCAAACAACATTCTATATATGATCATTTTTTCAATATGCCTTGCACAATATTGTCATTGTTTAACTACGCTGGTCCTTTTTTGTTTATTGAGAGATGGGTGGCTCTTTTCTTCTTGAGCATGTGGGTAATATGACTCGCACCCAAAAGGAGTTTTAAGTATGGCCCAACTAATAGCCATGATGGCTCCATCACGGTTCTTCTCTAAAATGAGAATTAGAGAGAAAACTCACAGTTTGAAAGGAATACTTTCATACTGACTCATAGTATGGTCTGTCCATTTGATCAATTTTTAGTTTCAACTGAACATTAAATTTAAATTCTACTGCTCTCTTTATTTTTTTCACGGTTACTGTTATTTTATTATTAATTGAACAAAAAGTTCCATGCAATATCGTTTGAAGCGGTCTAACACGACCCCAATACACACATATCTTCTACCATTGACGTTAAAATTGAAAACAGTTCAAAACGAAAGCGAGCCGTCAGGTAAGGAAAAAAACAATAATCTCTCCAATTAAATATTATTTCAAATGAATATTTATAATTTTTATTAACATATATTTCAATTTAATTTATTGCAGGAACTTGGATGAAAGGAAAAAAAGATATATTAAATGAGTGATGAATTGACGTCTTCTAATACGATAATAAATATCTACATGATTTTTTTGGATATGGTGAACCGTTATATTATGTAGTTAAATTTCTTCTACATGTTTACTGCTCCCACGTACTGTAATTGTTTTTGCTATCTCCTAATTTCATTTATGATTTATTCATGTTTGACATGATTACGTTGTTCTTGAATATGCTAATTTTTGTCCCGCGCATCGCGCGAGTTTCCAACTAGTTACATAAAAAATAGAGCTAATACCTCGTCCCATAACCTTACCCGAGCCTAAACTAGTCCCTAAACCTATCCCGAAGCCCGTGTGTGTTTAGTTTTTGCCTTTTTAAGTTTTTTAAAATTTTTAGTTTGAGTCGTTTTATTTTTAGGGTTTATTTTAGATTTTTTGAATGTATTTGCATATTTTTCTATTTCTTCTGATTTAGTGTAGTTTTATTTTTATTTTTATTTTTATTAGTTCTTAGTTTTTATTTTATTTTGTCATATTTTATTAAGATTAGTTTATTTTAGGAAGTCATTTATTTTTAATTTTATTAGATTTTACATTTTTTTAGGACTTTAATTTTTATTTTTATTAGAGTTTTTCTTTCTATTTTATTTTATAGATTAGGATTTTATTTTTAGTTGATTTTAATTTTATTTTTAGTTTGTTAGTTTTATTTTTATTTTTATTTAGTTTTAGTTTATTCTTTTGGGGTCATAAGTTAAACACGCACACAACCCCTCCCACCCTACACTATCTTACACACTCATACACCTAACTAACCCCTCACCCTCACCCTAACTTCCTACACCCTCTCACACACTAAACCAGCCCCACTCATCTTCAACCTCCAACAACACCCACTTTTCCTTCCTATCCTTTCATTAACAAACCCGACACATACGACCTCTCTTTCTCATCAACATTACAACCCATTACCACTCATTACCACCCTCTCTCTCCTCTCCATACCTTCTGCCTGGAAATCCAAGACAAAACTGAAATCGGACCCAACACCACCTCCGGCGAGACTTTCCGTCCGGATCCCATTACCCCATTCTAAACCCCCTCCCTGCAAACCGCCAAACCCGTCGCAAAACCCATTCCCGACCACCTGTTACCCAGCCACGTCAGAACCCAAACACAGTCGCGCGGCAACCCGAAACCTCCTGCTTATACCACCTCTCAACCCGAAAGCCCACTCCAGCACCACCTCCGACGAGACCTTTCGACCGGACCCCATTACCCCATTCCGAACCCCCTGCCTACATACTGCCAAACCCGTCGCAAAACCCATTCCCGACCACCTGCGACCCGGCCATATCCGAACCCAAACGCGGTTGTGCGACAAGCCAAAACCTCCTCTCAACCCAAAAACCCACTCCAACACTCTTCCTCACCTTTTACCCATCAACCCCAATCCAACCAGCAACACGAACCTGCTCCGTCCCCCTATCCAAACGAGAAACCCACAATCTGGGTTTAACCCCAACCAGCCCCGGTCGTTGTCTTAACTCGCCGGCGGCCTACAAAACCCATCTGAAGACCGGACCTGCCTTTATCCAACCCCTGGAACCAATCCAACCCGAGATCTCTCTCATACTCGCGAACTTATCTCTAACCTTCCACCAAAGCCTTCACACGATTTGTACCTACCAAATTCCAAACATAAACCAAAATCCAAATAAAATAAAACCCACATATTTTAAACCATTTAACCATCTTTTCCTAAATCACCTCCAACTACCTTATCTAACATTTTCCCCCCTTATTTCGAATGTTGCCCCTCATACCAAATCAGATTTTATTACTTCACTCAACACACATGCACTTATGTGTGTCACCTAAAATACCCTCTTACACCATAACCTCATCCACACCCCTAGCCTATTTTCACATTTACCCTTAGTTCCATGCCTACTATTTAAAGAAGAAGACTATTTTGATGGGAGTAATTTTTGGTGAGGAAATTTTGTAGAGAGAGAAACACCATTATAGTTTTTTTTTCTTTAGGTTAGAGTAGAAAATAAATTAGGAAAATATTTTGTAAATAGTTTTTATTTTTACGTTTAAAGATTTGTAAGGATAACTTGTGAGTAATTCAATTGAGTGTGTTTTTATTATTAAAAATCATTTGGAGGCTCAAATTTAATATATGATGTGCAAATTCAAGGATTGAAGTTCAATTTCACTCAAAGAGATTTGGTTTGATTGTTCTTTTCTCTACTTTTATTTTAATTGCCTAGTTTATTTGATTATCATGTTTAATATGATGTTAGGCTAAATTCCCCTTCAAGGGGTGGGATTATCCATTAATTTGATGTTATTCGAATTTAATTAGTTTAATTAAATTAAAATTCCTTTTGATGATTAATTTTGTAATGTTACTTTTAATTTACGCCTCGAGAGAGGGTAAATGATTTCCGAGAGAAAATCGAGATTCTAGTCTTAATTTTTATCTTAGAATCGAACTAGAGATATGTTTTTCTAAAATGTGAAATTATTTCTTTGAATTTCAACTCTAATCATATTTTTATGATTTAAACTAATTTAGTAAATCGATCCTAGAGGGTGATTTGTTAGATGATGTTTAGATCTACGTTTTATGCGTAGAAGGATTGTAAATTCAATTCTCTAAAAGATTATTATTAAAATTACATTTGCAACAGGAGTTGATTTATAATTTCAATACTAATTTGGGAAGGTTAATTTGAATAAATTAATTAAATAGATTAACTAGAAATTGTGGTATAATCCCATCCCTTGATTGTTCTCACATTTACTTCCTCACTTGTTCTCTTATTTTAGTTAGATTTCACTTATTTTTCATCACACTTTGTAGGTAGTCTTGTTTAGATCTTTGATTTAGTTAGTGTTATTTCACTTCATCTCACCCAAATTGTTTTAATATTAAAAAAGGCATAAAAAAGGTAGAAGAACCAAAAAATTCCAAAAAGAAAATAAAAGTGAAGTGCAATTGTTTTCCCTCGCTTTACCCCCTTCATATGGATTGACATCCTTACTTACCTCTATTGTAGTTTGTTATATTTTTGTGTAGGTGATAAACGTTTTGATTAACTTGGCTTCAACAACGACATCCACCAAAAGAAAAGTTATCAAAAGGAGCCGTTGCTATTCTTGGAAGCATGAAGAACTTAGAGCTGATTTCATTTTATAGTTCATTTATTTTTCGTACTTTATTTTTTTCAGTTCCATTTTTCTTTATTTTAGAAGGCTTGTATTAGGATTTTTATTCTTGACTTGTATTGCGGTGCATAGAGACCATTTATTTTTCATCTAAATTAGTAGTAATTAATTGTGAAGAAAAGCGTGATAGGGAAACCAGACAAGGTAGAGAGAGGGCGTCCAAAGGCGAGGAAAAGAAGCCTCTCTACCTTTGGTTAGTTGGACTCCTGGGCTGAAGATAGGCGTAATCTCCCCCCGGCCAACTCAAATTTTTCGGCACCCCACGGCGAAAAAATCGTGGGAGGTACTTCTCTTGAACCCTCGCGCCTCTCCTGTCTGCGAGTCAATTATTGTGTGTGATTAAGTGCTCTTGTGTGATTTTATTCTCGCAGTTATTTTCCAATGGTGTGATGAATTGAATTGCTAAGACCTGCACCCGGTCACTCAAGAGAAGGAATTTCATCACCCGACTCACTCGCTTACTATTGTGTGCTACCCTAGCCATCATTAAAATTAAAATCAATCAACTAGGTACCCCAATAGGAGAATATTTTTGCAACGGTGATCACAAAGATATTTCCGTGATTTTTTATTGCCCGAGGACTTAATTAAAATTTGACTACCCTTTTCACTAAATTTTGAGATAAAAATTGGCTATATGCTAGTTACGAACTCTCCTTAACTTGTGTGTGTGTCCCATTCATTTTCAGTAGTCGGTTTTAGTTAGTTCGTCCATTCAAAGAGTCCACCTATTTTTCCCTCTATTTTCTTCCCAAAAAAAAACACAAAAATCTTTTCTTTCTTTATTTTTATAAAAAAAAATTCAAAAACATTTTCTTCTTTCTTTTTTCTACAAATCCAAAAATATTTTATTTCATTTTTAGAAAAATCCAAAAATATTTTCTTTCCTTTTGAAAAAATTAAAAAATCAAAAAAAAATATTTTTCTCGTCATGGTCGAAGAACGTCATTTACGGGATTACTTTGGTCATTTCTCATTTTCTCAAAGCATGTTTGAGGTTGAGCCCGAGTTGAACCTACATACCTTACTTCGTGGCTTTAACCCTCAACCACACACCGTTGATATTCATGCGTCATCCATGCACGCATCTGACATTTCATCACCTTCGATGATGAGTATCAACGCGGCACATGCTTTGTTGTGCACACATTGTTTTCACACCGATCACTTGTCCCATGAGTGCCCATATCTTCCTTATCCATCCGAACCCACCATGGACCAAGTGTATCCATATGACATTATTTCGGAACCCACCTCGGCCTACTATCCCGATATATCAAATCCCGAGTTGTGTGAGTACCCTAGCTATTCGTGGAGTCCTAATCACCCTTCCACGTAATACGAATCCCAACCCAATGTTGTGGATACTCACACGTTCCAACATTCATCATGGAAATTTTGTGCACCCAATTGCGATCAGTCCCCTCACTATGCACCCACTGAATATTAACCATTTGTCCATCACGAAAGCAATCCTTTCGTGTATGATGAACTTGATTCCGTTCCACACATTTCATATGAGTATTCTCCGTATCACCCTGCCAATATCGAGTTGTGTCCACCTCAACCACCACCACCACCATCCACATCCGCTATCGAAAGCCTCTTGCAAATTTTCATACTCGACAAGAGCAAGCCACTCAATTTCAAAATCAAGCTCTTCAAAGGCTTGAACAAAGGTTAAGTTAAATTTCATGTGAGCGAGAGTCGGATTTCACCACAAGTCAACCCATTGTTGCCCCCACTTGGAGTGATGATGTGTCGTCTTATGCCACTGACTTTGAGTGTGACCAACCCTCTCCTACTGAGAATCTCGGCGTTGATACCATCCCATGGTTCGGGCATCACGTTGACACTTGTGTTGATTCCTCCATCGATAGTGATCCTGATCTGATCCTGTCATATCCAAATGAACCCGCCCATTGAGGGTCCCCTTTCCTTTGTCGCCGAATCCAAAACAATGCACGAGATTTTACCTTATGCTCCATTTGCATATGTCTCTGACATACCCATATCTTTTAGGTTAGCTTTGGCTACGAGTGCTCACCATTTTCTGGAGATAGAGTCTGAGATAGTTCCTACTTATCTAGATATTGATGATGTCCCACCATGCATGGCTCCCTTTGAGCCCGATATTTCTAGTGATTCCTCTATCTCTGATCTTGGTGCCTCGTCTTACCCACCCACCACATTCACCGATGATACTTTTATGAAGAAGTTGACCACTCCATCTTTGGAAACCACACTCCCTTCTGAGTATTCCTTTACTCGTCCCAATGAGTGTGTGTCTCCCACGCTTGGGTTGGATCATTTTCCTCCACCATTTATCCCACCCGAACCACCCATTATCCCTTCCACCCCACCACCTAGTTTGGATCTTGATTTTACACATTTCATGTTCCTAGCTACATTTTTAGATCCTCACCTCAAACCATCCTCCACCTTTCATGAGGGTATATATGGTGCTACTCTCTAATTCTGTGACACCGAGCTTGTTACTCTATGCCCGCCACTCTCTTGTGGTGTTGATTTTTCCCATCGATAGCTCCATGGCATGTCACGACGCGACCATTATCACCATCCATTCATAGAACAATCGTGTCATTTCTATGAGCCCCACCCCATCACTATTTCCACACTATTTCGCCTCCCTCACCAACTTGAGCACCATGCTTACAGGGCCCTTATTTCCCTCAACTTTCGGCTCAATAAGGCCCGTGACCGGTGCCTATTCACCCTCACCCTTACCCTAATACCCACCCATCCATGGTCCACTAAAGCTTTTCATCGTGTTATGCACTTTGCCATACAAGTGCATTGACCCTTTTAGCCTTTATCCAACAGGACCGACGCTTCAGTTTTGTTTTGGGGGTGATTTTCATCACCCGTTTTTTTCTGCCACCCCGCGATTTCATAGATCTTATCTTTAGGGTGAGATCCCTTCGGTCTGGATGAAGACATTAAACTTAGCGCTACCGGGAGGCATCCTGTTGTTTCTTGTACTAGTCTAAACCTATTTGTGGGTGGTGTTTCACATCACCCTATGCTTTATCATGTTTATAGACTTGTACAAATTTTTTTATCTCACTTTTTATTCAGGTTTCTTATTGGATTCATCTGTCCACTTCATTAGTGGTTGATTCTGGTAATATTTTTCCTCCTTCTGCTCTCAATTTAAAAAATCATTTTACTTAAGATCAAGGACGCTGCTCCTTTTTGTTTGGGGGTGGGTAATTTTACCATAATCCTATCTCTTTTGATTTTTTTGACTTTTGAACCTGATTTTTAAAATTTTTGTGCAGTTTCTTTCATATCATTTATTGATATGAATTTTATATCATCCATATTTTTAAAGTCTAGGAATCAAGCTAGAGGATTTATCTTTTTATAAATAGCTTATGTAATACGTAACAAGGCATGTTTCACTATAAATTTCTAAACTCAACAAAATTTGTGCACGTATCATGTCACTGCGGTTTATAGTTGAAGAGTATTAAAATTTCCAAGAAAACCTTTAGGATCACTAGTATAGACTTTAGCTTGTAAGAATCGTGCCTTTACCGTTTTAGAGTGTTTTACGCAATCTTCGAGTCGCAAGTTGATTCAACTTCCTTTGGGTCCGCACCTAAATCATTGTATGATCTCATTATTCTTCATTAAATTTTTTTGGCTTGATCACTGAGAACGACATAACTTTCGAGTTGTAAGAAACACGCGTCTTAAAATTTGTTCCGATCACCAAATTTTCATCCATACACCTACCATTTACCATTCACTTCACCCATATTCCAACTATTCCCCTTATCATCCATACACATTCCTTACTCCATTCATATATCATCCATTATCATTTTGATAAAAAGAGTGTTGTTCCAAATGTAAAATATCTTCAGTATTGAGAGTATAAAAGAAAAAAAAAAGAGAAAAAAGAGAAAAAAATTGAGAAAAAAACAAAAAGAAAAAAAAGAGAGAAAAGAGAGAAAAGAAAAGAAAAAGAGAGTAGTAGTTAATTTTATGTAACAAAGACATTCGTTCTTCAAGTATAGAACACTCTTCTCGTATACACATCCATCATCCATCCATCACCATCATACTTCAGCTCATACCATCCTTCCCATCTTATTTCCCCCTCACCCATATAGATCCATATTTTCCCCTAGGTGTTCGGGCAAATGAAAATCGATGTGGTGAATAACTTGACATTCTCACTATAGTGATTAGCATTCTTTCATGAGATCATTTTTCTTTCTATATGTTCGTTCTTTCTTATGTGTGTGTGTGAGATATTTGAACTTGCTTACATTTACTCACCTCCTCACACACAAGAGCGATACACTTACCCATATCTCGAGAGTTCGTTTGAGAGAGTTATATCCAGTGAGATTTTGAAGTTGAAGCGTTGATTCCAATAAGGCAATGTAGGAATTACTCTTGTGATACTTGACCCGCTTTGCTGATTCACACTACACTCATTGAGTTCTAGGAAGGATGTGCGTTGAGTATTTACTTAGCTAAACTTTTTACACATTCTAGCTTGTATTTCTAAAAATTATTTCTCTCATTATTGATTGTACGATTATTCTACGTCTAATAATAGATAGACTGCCGTTGCAAATAAAAATTTTGTGGGTATATTCTCTGCAATCCCTCACAAGACACAACTCGTCCTGTAGGGCAACCTATAGGTTTAAAGGCTTATTGCACATGCTAAGTTCAATCGCAAGTGCCCGCGAAAGTGGTACACTTTTGGTTTCTTATCTTTCTCTTTCTCTCTATCTTTTTGCTCGAGGACTAACAATGTTCTGTTTGGGGGTGGTGTGATAAGCACCCAAAAGTGTACATTTTACACCCCGAATAGAAGTATTTTAGTTGCTAATTGTCGACAACTAAAATTTGGGTCTTATACGCGTAAATATTTAATATGCAGGCTTGATTGCAGTTGCGGTGTCAAAAGTGTTATTTCAAGGTAAATTGCACCAAGAATGGATCTAATACCCTGTCCTGTAATCTTACTAGAGCCTAAACTAGTCCCTAAACCTACCCCGAAGCCTGTGTGTGTTTAGTTTTTGCCTTTTTAATTTTTTTAGATTTTTAGTTTGAGTCATTTTATTTTTAGGATTTATTTTAGATTCTTAGAATTTATTTGCATATTTTTCTATTTCTTTTTATTTAGTATCGTTTTTATTTTATTTTTATTTTTATTTTTATTTTTATTAGTTTTTAGTTTTTATTTTATTTTGACTTATTTTATGAAGATTAGTTTTTTTTAGGAATTCATTTATTTTTAGTTTTACTAGATTTTACATTTTTTTAGGACTTTATTTTTTATTTTTATTAGAGTTTTTATTTCTATTTCTATTTCTATTTTATAGATTATGATTTTATTTTTAGTTATTTTAATTTTTTTTAGTTTGTTATTTTTTTTTATTTAGCTTTAGTTTATTTTTTAGGGGTCATAAGTTAAACACACACACAATCCCTCACACCCTACACTATCATACACACTCATACACCTAACTAACCCCTCACCCTCACCCTTACCCTAACTTCCTACACCCTCCCACACACTAAACCAACCCCACTCATCTTCAACATCCAACAACACCCACTTCTCTCACCTCTCCCTCCATTAACAAACTCAACACAAACCACCTCTCTCTATCACCAACATTACAACCCATTACCCCTCTCTCTCTCCTCTCCATACTGTAATACCCGTACTTTTATAGATATTTAAATTACATATGTGGGTGTAATTTGGTAATTAGAGGAAATTACTATGAATAGTAATTTTGGAATTTATGAGCATAATTGGATGAATTTGAGAATTTAAAAGTGAGTAGTAAATATTAGTTTGCTGCTATCGGATTAATATTTATATGGATTAGATTTTCTTATGGGACTAAGAATATGAGTTGGATTATTTTTATGTCGCAGTTGGGTAAAGAGACAAAGGATAATATTTTAATTGGAGAACACGCGTGTTGAAAAGTGTTAGGTCCGCTTAGTGATTTTTAGTTAAATGACCCAGATGGAGATTTCGAGTGCACGATTGGTTTCAGAATGTCTGAGATCGTAAGAATAGAGTATTCGGGGGGTAATGTTTAGGTTTTTGGGACTTTTGGACTAGTAGGGACTGACAATTGTGTATACTAGTCAAATTTGGGTTTAATAGGGATAAGTCTCATTTCTATCTTATTTAGTCACGAGAGAAAGAAAGAAAGAGGGAAAGAAGAAATAAGAGAAAAGAAGAGGAAAAAGAGGAGAAAGGAGAAGACTCGGGCCAACTCTGGCGGATTCCCAGCGCGAGGACGTCGGATTTAGCCAACGAGGCAAGTTTTTAACTTGCTTTAATGAGTTAGTGCGTTTGTCTTTCATATTATAGTTGGTAAGAAAACTATTTGATTTTGGGTTTGGTATTCTTGGATCAAAAATGGGATTTGGGGGTATTAATCTCATGTAAATGATGTGATAACAACTCTATATGTATTCGAAGTTAGAACCCATGTTAATGGTGGTATTTTTAGTGGAATATTAGAAGATATGTGTATTGTAGAATTAAATGGATTTAGGGTTTAAATCTTGTTATATTTGATGAATCCCATGAAGTAATTGATGTTTTGGTTAAATCATAGTGTTTAGATGATTACGTTGATGGTTGATGATGTAGACGCCATCGGTCTTTTGTTGGTTGAGTGTTAGAATGAGATGGAAGTTGGAGAAGATGATGAATAGTAATACATCATCATTTCGGAATCGATTCGCCTCTTTGTCAAAAAATGAAATTTGTAGATCTTTTCTATACGATCGCGTGGGCGCTGACCCGTTTTTTTCTAACTTTTTTTTTAATTTATATTGATTTCTCTACGAAAGGATGTCCGAGATCGAAATCGTTAGTTAGAAATCAAACCTAATATTGGAAGAATTAAGGCTAAAATTGTTTGGAGATTATTTTAGGGGATTCTAGAAGTGACATTAGGACTCCTAGATAATGTTATTAAGGGTGAGTAAACCTTGTATCGAAACAGGGAACCTTGAGTTAATTTAGTGTACTATCCGAGATATGGATTTAATGAATGTATGAATAACATTCACGGGAAGTATTCAGCAAGTGCATTTAGATATATTTATGCAGTTAGAATATATATGGGCCGATTGCATTTGAGAAAATCCTAGGATGTGATTAGGATATGGGCTAAAGATAATTGAGTGGTTATCCTATACGTCTATTGACGACTATTATTATAGGTGATGCGATACCTATGGAATTAAAATAAGTCGATAGTATACTTATTTGATTATTACAAATTGGTATATTCAGGATTATATATAAATCCTTAAAAGTGATTAAGGTGTGAGTTATATTTAAGTAAGAGAATACTTATAGGTTTAGTATTTTAAGTGTGCGAATACTTATATACTATTACGAATGGGAATATTCGGGGTTATTGGCTATCATTATAAGAGTTTGGCATAATATATTGAGAAGTGCTATAGATTATATTTACAATGTTGTTATAGTATATATAATATAATACAAACAAATATATATGTGCGATTGGTATATTTGCGCTTTAGAGGCTGGTTCCACAGGCTTCCCTGGGCATAGAGATGGACATCCAGATTATATATTTTCTCTAGTGCGATCTAGGGAGGTTGCGTGATGTGGATGAATCCCCTGGCTTGAGGATCCGAGAGAGTATTTCCCCAGGTCATACCGTCCCTCATATGAGTGCGATATTGTTATTCCACCTTTAGGAGGGAATATGACCGCCACCACCGTTGTGTATTTTTACCTTGACCATGAGTGAGTGTGGCTTGGTACCGTGGTTGATTGAGTAAACCTGAATGCGGATAGACACTATGAGACTCGAGTTTAGGAGGACTTTTAGAAGTGGGGTGAAACAGATTAGTTAGGTGGGGTAGCTTAACTAGGTTGTTTAAAAGGTATGCGATATGTGCTCACTATTAAAAGAGGTGTGAGGAGAACCTCATGAGAGTGTGATACCAATTTAAATATGAGAGATTACATGTTTTAAAATATGGCTTTTAAGCACTTGCTAAATATTTTCAAAACTCGGGCTCTCACCCATTTCTCTATTTTCCACTCTCTTACTATATATATATATATATATTTATATTGTAACACCCCGTATTTTTGATGATTTAAATAATTATGTGATTAATTATTATTATGGGAATAAGTATGCGATTAATTATTGTTGTTGGATTAATTAAATTAAAATGTGAGAAATTAATTTGTTATTAATCCGAATTTAAAATAATTATTAACTAGCGTGCCAAGGGTTAATACTTATTGTTGTGAATTATTGAATATTACTGTTTGATATGTAATATGGAATTATGATATTTGATAAATTGTCGGAAGTGAGAAATACGGCAGTTTGGTAATTTAAGTCTATCGCGCGTGTGAGTCGTGTCGGGACTAATTGAATGGAATAAAAAGAGAATTTATTTTTATTAACTCATATGGTCATTTTGAGTGCACCGTTGAGTCGGGGAGGGTCGAGATAGTCAAAATAGTATACCCGGGTGTTTAGTTTGGGTCCCGGGGCGATTTTAGGCCTAACCCACACCCAAAGAGGGCATTATGGTAAATTGTATTTTTTGGCTAAATTAATGGACGAAAATTGGGATTAATTATATCAGCCTAGGAAAGTCCATTAGGGTTAATAGGTTACACAAATCAAGAGCGGCCATGGAGGGTGTGAGAGAGAACCAAATTCCAAGAGAGAAGACCCATTTGGCATCACCTTACACAACCGTGACCACCAACGCGTAGATCGCGTAAAGAGGAACGCGTGTATACCGACATCACCAACGGATCAGAACGTCATATTCGAGGCAAGTGTTTATTACTTGCCTTCTTTTAGCAATAATCATGCTCATGTTAGTATAGGTGGAATTAATCATGATTTATATGTCAATTGGGTGAAAATTGGCGATTTAAATTACGATTAAGGATTGGTTTAATTAGTGGTTGGAATTCCTTAATGTATGTAGAGGATTAATCACGGAATTTGATTATATATTGATGAACAAATCTGGGTTGATTAGGTTCTTTAATTGAAAATTTGGAAACTAGGGTTCATATGAATTAATTTGGAGATTTTATATATTTATGATGATTTATGACGAATTAATGACCCTAGGAGGTTAGGAATGATTTATACCCTGTTAGGTGTTGATGGGTATTAATGATGAGTTGTTGGGAATCGAATCTTAGAGGTTTTTAGGTTTAAAAATGGAGGAAAAACGCTGAGATTTGGTGAAGAAGACGAACAGTGCAATCTCGCGCGAAGTCGCGCGAAGTGGTTCAAACGAGATGTGGATCTCGTGCGAAGTGGTTCAAACGACATGCATTCTGGTTCGAATGACATGTCAAAGTGGTTCAAACGACATCTCATTCTGGTTCAAACGACATGCATTCTAGTTCGAACGACATGTCATTCTGGTTCAAACCACATGTCATTCTGGTTCAAACCACAGGGTGAATTTTTGGAAATTTGCTTAGAGCCCAGTTTGGAGTTTATTGGTTTATTGGAGTGAGAGAAACTACCAAATAGTAAATTCAAATAAGAAGGAATTTTGAGAAAAGTATGTGGGAATTAATACTTTAAATATTTCGGTATACAGGGAATGTACCTTGGAGATTACGAGAGAGATAGTAATCTAATTATTTATACTATACGTAGTAATGAGGTTAAAATATGTATGAAGAGTATATATGTAGGTTGGAGGAATACCTATAAATTATAATAGGATGTGTGTATGCCTATTATGTGATATTATAGTTAAGAGCACTAATGAGTGATAACTCGGGGGTACAGAAACTCTATTATTAAGTGTACTAATGGGTGATAACCCGGGGGTACAAAGATGATTATTGTTTGGCGCACAAATGGGTGACAACCCGGGGGTGCTGAATTATTATTGATAGGTGCATTAATGGGTGCTAACCCGGGGATGCATGATTTTCTGGAGATATGCACTAATGGGGCTTAGCCGGGGGTGCAGGATTAGTATATATATGTATAGGGATGATGGTACTATATATATATATATGGACTTGTGAATATTGCTACTGTGTGAAATTAGTAGACTTAATAATAATAATAACCATTTCATTGCACCAAGTGGTTTTAACCTAAGAGTGCAGGATTAGTGTATATATATATAGGGATGATGATACTATATATATGTATGAGTGTACTTGGGTAACTTTGTACTTTGTGAGACTAGAAGATAAAATGAAAATGAGAAGTAAAATAATATTAGTGAGTAAAATATTTAACCATTCAAACGGTGAATAATGAAATTTAAACTATCTGAATGGCGTATTGTATGGGCGATACGGGAATACTAATAGTGAGCATAGTTAGTATTAGTATGGTTTATGACTAGTTATACTGGGAGGTGTAACTAGGAGGAGATTAGATGTACGTTAGGTGTGCACAATATACGAGAGGTGAGAAACTCATGTGAGAGTTCGATAACTAACATGCGTATAAGACTTGTTTTAAGAACCAGTTTTAAATACTTGCTAAATCATTTTTACACATCGGGCTCTGACCCTTTTCTTATATCTCTTCTCTCTTTTGCTATATATATATATATTATATCAGGTGCTCAGCCACAGGAGTATCAAATTTAGAGATTTGGATTGCTTGCCGTGTTGCAGCTGTTGTGGAAGCTGTAGGTCCTTGCAGTAGACGCATCTATCCTTTCCATTCAGTTTCATCTAGACTTCTTGTTTAGGGCATATGTCGCCCATTTCTAGTTCTTCCATCAGAGATATTGTATTCAGTTTATTATATGGTCTGGAGTTTTGAACTGGGAGATTTTATCCAGTCTTATTTATTTCAATACTTGATTCATTTTCAGTATTTATTTACATTCCTATGTGTGGTGAATGATTTATATTTTAAGACTGAATGAAAATGGATTTACTTGGTTTATTAAATTGGAAATGTTTTGACACCTAACTTAATTTTATAGTAGGTGATTAATATGTTAAAAAAAATTTCGACAGTGATGTTGAGAATGAACCAACTGAATATCCTGTTTTAAATTGGTAGAGGACTGATCACCCTATATTTAATTGGGCGGGGTGTCACACACACACACACACACACACACACACACACACACACACATATATATATATATATATAGGTGTCCAAACACATGGATGCCTAGATGATGATTCTTTCGAGTCAGACGTTTACTGCAGCAGCTGTGGATGCATGCACATTTATTGTAGATGCTTCTACCATTGTAATCTAGATAGGAGGTACTGTAGAAACACTGGGGCCGATAGCCTAATTGTATTCATTTATTCTTTTACTGCCTTTTAGTGCGTCATTCAATTTGGTTGTAGTATGTTGTAACGAATGTTCAGTTCTCTTATTTCATTTCAGTTGTTGCATATAAACTGTGAATGTTTTACTTGGTTGGTTTGGTTAAAAAAATTAGTTAAATAAAATTTTGATGCCAACCTAATAAGTAATTTGGGTTTCGACAGTGATGCTAAGAATGAACCATATGAGACTCCTATTTTAATTTGGTATAGGATTGATCACCCGGTATTTTACTAGGCAGGGTTTCACAGATGGTATCAGAGCATCAGGTTCTAGTGTCCTTAGGAATCTGTGCGGATGTATTACACTTTCAGCATTGCTTTATATTGGATATAGAGCCTTATGATTAGGATTGTTGGTTCCTATTGTGAGATTTTGTTCTCCTGCCATTATGTAAGATTATAGTAAATCTTTTGCGCGCTCGTTCGAGATTCCTGTGCTGATCGACGAAGGGCGACCAAGGAAGGCCGTTATGAGGGCAGCAGGAGGCATGACTTAGTTAAAACTGATAGTTGAAGTCGGGGACGAGGTCCGCAGTCAAGGTCACTCCCTTTATGGAATTTTTATGAATTACTCCAATGACTACTAGAATATAGTAGTTATATTTCTTTACGTACCGCTATAGTATAGAGAGTGGTGCAAACATTGGAATTTCCCAGTGAAGTTAAATTAGGAAAAATTCTGAACAGTCTTTGATAAGGACCATTCATTAAAGATTAAGCTATGCGAAGGAAGTGTAGCCTTATTAAGTGGAAGTAGAAGGCTCAGAAGCTTTGGCTTAGAGCAGGGTATGGAAATTCCCAGATGTGTAAATTTGAGGAAAATTTTCTTACTTATTGGAGAAATTTTGAAATGGTAGGAATGGTTGTCACCCTGTTTGGGGGAGAAAAATATTTTGGCTCATAGAGGAATCTTACGAATGGATTTAACCACAAATTCCTTCAATCTACCAAACTTCGGGAGAATGCAGTTTTTGAATTATTCACATAAGGATCGGTCAGAGGTCGACGGTGAATAAAGAGTTATATGGATAAGTAAACTTTGTACCGAATTAAGGTAGGTACAATGAGGAGAGAGTCATTTAGTGGAATTATAGTCTCACTAGTAAGTGTTGCTAACACTTATGGAGAAGTTGTGTTCGTGGAACCCCATTGGTGGACATCCACTCGGGGAATTCATTGAAATAAGGGAGTCGAGGCCGGTATCATGTTTCCTTTTAGTCGAAGGAGTTAAGGGAACTATGAGGGTGATTGTCAGGATCGAGGCTATAGAGTCTAAGATACTGATAACCTTAACATGGTCAGGGTGGCCAGATATAGGGAATGATTGTAATGTGGAACGTAGAACCAAGCGCTTTGATCTTGCCCAGTTGGAGTTCAAGGACAAGAGTAGAGTTCTTAGATGTAGCATTGATTAAAGTAGTTTTTTGTTTGGTTAGGGCAAGTGAACTGTGTTCGGGAACCAATTGGAGCAGTCAGGGAGATTGGCGAAGTTATTGTTACGAGTTTCACCTCGGATGAAGGAGGTATATTTTATTTGGCTAAATAGAGTCGCAGTGTTTTGTTAAACCTTGATTCGTGTGTGTAATTCGAGCTTTGTGGAGATATCGATAACATTATATAGTGTAAGCCTATATGTTTTTTGCGATAGAGGGGTTCTATTTTCCTTCATTTGCTGTAAAAGCGGGTGTTGATATTTTGAATTTATAGCTAGTTTGTACTGCTCGTTTTGTGTGTGTTATAAGAGTATGATACTATTCTGAGTATAATGTATTTGTGGATGATTGGAGAGATAGAAGGCTAATGATTGCAAAACTGTCATATTCGTAGTTCCAGGGTGGAACTAGTTGTTTTTACGATATCTCACCTGGATACGGGTTGAGATTGCCTTTATTATACGTTTAGATGGAACTTCAGTGAGTAGAGGTTTCACTAGCATGACATTTGTGCATGGGGATCTTACAGATATGATCTGGGGTATGCAAGATTTAGTATTTTATATGTTTTACGCTGACATATCTCCACGACCGACAAAGTTAAGTAGTAGTGTATCAGAGGGGTTCCTTGTTTGGATTTCTCTTGCGAGACACTCCACGCATGAATGACGTCGGGAGTGGATAGATTTTATTGTATGCTAGGATGTTGGTTTTGATGATAAGTTAGCTAAGAGTCATGTGAGGTTTAAAGGCTAATGGAAGTGGAAGTGTTGTGGAAAAGCACGTTAATGTTTCTCACACGGAAAGTAAGTTGAGGTAAGGTTAAGGGAATTTATTCGAGGCTTATGGCCATGTCATGGCTAGGAGGCAAATTATGAGATAACACGTTTGTGTAGGATGATCGTAACATTTGTGTATAGTATAGACGCCCCGATTAGATAGACTTACCATAACGCTAAAATGGAAGGACACAGTGGTAGGAGCGCGTTAGTAGGTTTGCAAGTAGGATTTAAAACGTTGCGATTATGTACCTTAGGCCGTTATATCTTGATGATCGGCAATACGAGGAAGTAGTACAACAGGAGGGTTCCTTATTTGGATTTCACTTTGCAAGACGTCCCAGGCATGAAACCAAGTAAGTGTCAGAAGTTGAGATAGGTCTTAGGAACTAGGGATATCGTTAGTATAATACTCATTTTATGTGTGTAGGAAAACACATTGATATAAGGACTACCATGAAGTAAGGCCAGTAGGAATAGTGGCGCCGCTATATGGAAATTGTTGTGAGTTGACCACAAGAAGATTGGTGGGTTAACCTTGAGAAGGATTAGATTTCCAAGTATAGGAAGAATTGAATCTTGAGAAGATGATTGAGAATACCCAGGTGTTAGCACCAGGCCAAGAAAGTGAGGACCATTTTTTTTAGAGAGAGTGTTATGTGTGTGGCGTTTGCAATAATGTGCTGATAGGCACGGATTATAGGGTGTGTATGCACCTTGGTAATTTGATTTTATACAATGCCTGAAATAGAAGGGGCGTAGTATATAAAGCTGAAGATTTTTCTATAAGGCAGTTATAAATGGATTTGCATTTGGAGTTTGATGGATTGAACGTTGTAGGAGGTACATGATAATCCAACTGTATAGGTGAAATAAGAGGTAACACGACCAAGATAAGCGATGAGACTGACGGGAGTAGTCAAGCGCTAGTTTAGTTTCCTTTTTGAGGGAAATTAGATGTCCTGATGTAGACAAGTGGATGCCTAGAGTAGCGGATCTCCAATGGGATTGATACGTTAGTGCGGTGAGTATATGCTCATTTTCTTCATATGCGGTTATAGAAACACTCGGTGTGCTGTGATGTTGTTAGAGTCAACCTTAAGATCGGGGTAGTGTTGTAGCATCTTGAGATTTAGATAAGCTTGTCGTTAAGCTAGTGTGATAGAATATAATCCTTGGTATAGGTGGTATATGGTAGGGTACCATTTGGGTTAGTACTTTCGACTGTGTGTACCAGAATGAAGTGTGATTATCGATCCTAGATTGGGGGTGTATGTTATATCCGAATTTTGAGGACGAAATTTCGTTATTGGGGGGGGGGGGGGAGTATGTAATAGCCCGTACTTTTATAGATATTTAAATTACATATGTGGGTGTGATTTGGCAATTAGAGGAAATTTCTAGGAATAATAATTTTGGAATTTATGAGTATAATTTGATGAATTTGAGAATTTAAAAGTGAGTAGTAAATATTAGTTTGCTGGTATCAGATTAATATTTACATGGATTAGATTTTCGTACGGGACTAAGAATATGAGTTGGATTATTTTTATGTCACAGTTGGGTAAAGCGACAAACGATAATATTTTAATTAGAAAACACGCGTGTTGAAACATGTTAGGTATGATTAATGATTTTTAGTTAAGTGACTCGGATGGATATTTCGAGTGAAAGGTAGTTTCGGAATGGCTGAGATAGTTAGAATAGTGTATCCGGGGGTAATGTTTAGGTTTCGGGGACTTTTGGACTAGTAGGGACTCGCAATTGTGTATACGAGTCAAATTTGAGTTTAATAAGGGATAAGTCTCATTTCTCTCTTATTTAGTCACGAGAGAAAGAAAGGAAGAAGGAAAGAATAAAGAAGGGAAAATAAGAGGAAAAAGAGGAGAAAGGAGAAGACTTGGGCCAAGTCCGACAGATTCCCGACGCGAGGTCGTCGGATTTATCCAACGAGGCAAGTGTTTAACTTGCTTTAATGACTTAGTGTGTTTGTCTTTCATATGATAGTTGTTAAGAAAACTATATGATTTTGGGTTTGGGATTCTTGGATCAAAAATGGGATTTTGGGGTATTAATCTCATGTAAATGATGTGATAACATCTCTATATGTATTCTAAGTTATAACCCATGTTAATGGTGGTATTTTTGGTGGAATATTGTAGAATTAAATGGATTTAAGGTTTAAATCTTGTTATATTTGATGAATTCCATGAAGTAATTGATGTGTTGGTTAAATCATAGTGTTTAGATGATTATTTTGATGGTTGATGATGTAGAAGCCATAGGACTTTTGTTGGTTGAGTGTTGGAATGAGATGGAAGTTGGAGAAGATGGTGAATAGTAATACAACGTCATTTTTTAATCGATTCTCCTATTTGTCAAAATATGAAATTTCTAAATCTTTTCGATACGGTCTTGTGGGCGCTGACAGCGTATTTTTTTTATTTTCTTTCAATTTATAATGATTTTTCTACGAAAGGATGTCCGAGATCGAAATCGTTAGTTAGAAATCAAACCTAATATTGGAAGAATTAAGGATAAAATTGTTTGAAGATTATTTTAGAGGATTCTAGAAGTGATATTAGGACTCCTAGATAATGTTATTAAAAGTGAGTAAAGCTTGGATCGAAAGAGGGAACCTCGGGTTAATTTGGTGTACAATCCGGGATATGGATTTAATGAATGTATGAATAACATTCACGGGAAGTATTCGGCAAGTGCGTTTAGATATATTTTTTGCAGTTAGAATAAATATGGGCCGATTGCATTTGAGCAAATACTAGGATGTGATAAGGATATGGGCTAAAGATAATTAAGCGGTTATCCTATACGTCTACTGAAGACTATTATTATAGGTGAAGGGATACCTATGAAATTAAAATAAGTCGATACTATACTTATTTAATTATTACGAATTGTTATATTCCGAATTATATATAAATCCTTAAAAGTGATTAAGGTATGAGTTATATTTAAGTAAGAGAATACTTATAGGTTTAGTATTTTAAGTGTGAGAATACTTATATACTATTACGAATAGGAACATTCGAGGTTATTGGCTATCACTATAAGAGTTTGGCATAATATATTGAGAATTGATATAGATTATATATACAATGTTATTATAGTATATATAATATGATAAGAATAAATATATATGTGTGATTGGTATATTTGTACTTTAGAGGCTGGTTCCACAGGCTTCCCCGGGCATAAGGATGGACAGCGAAATTATATATTTTCTCTAATGCGATCCATGGAGGCTGCGCGATGTGGGTGAATCCCTTGGCTGGAGGAGCAGGGAGAGTATATCCCCAGGTTATACAATCCCGCATATGAGTGCGATATTTTTATTCCACTTTCAGGAGGGAATATGACTGCCTCCACCGTTGTGTGTTTTTACCTTGACCATGAGTTAGTGTGGCTTGGTACCGTGGTTGATTGAGTAAACCTGAATGCGGATAGGCACTATGAGACTGCATCCTCGAGTTATATCTCGGTGGGATGGTTATTATACTTATGATTGTACTAGGTATAATTATACTTGTTGTGTATAGTATATTTCTTGTATATGAAAATGAGATATCATATAAAGTAGACTTGTGTAAAAGAATGATTGAGGTGTTATTCTCCTTTCGGTAGATTCATATCTAGATTTATAGGAGTATGAATCATAGGTTCTAGTGAGAACTATATATATATATATATACAGGATTTTATTATATGTGTTAGGTGTCGAGGGTCTAATAGATCTCGACGATCAACATTGTCATGTAGTGGTGTATCGGGGGGTTCCTTATTTGGATTTCTCTTTGCGAGACACCCCACGCACAAAACGTAGTGCAATGTTGGGAATGGAGAGAAGCTTAGTCCTTAATACTCGGGTTTAGGAGGACTTTTAGAAGTGGGGTGAAACAGATTAGTTAGGTGGGGTAGCTTAACTAGGTTGTTTAAAAGGTATGCGATATGTGCTCACTATTAAAAGAGGTGTGAGGAGAACCTCATGAGAGTGTGATACCAATTTAAATATGAGAGATTTCATGTTTTAAAATACGGCTTTTAAGCACTTGCTAAATATTTTCAAAACTCGGGCTCTGACCCATTTCTCTATTTTCCACTCTCTTGCTATATATATATATATATATATATATATATAGGTGTCCAGACAAAGGGACGCCTGGATGATGATTCCTTCGAGTCAGACGTTTGCTGCATTAGCTGTGGATGCATGAAGGTTTACCATAGACGCTTCAACCATTGTAATCTAGATACGAGGTACTGTAGAAATACTCGGGTTGATAGCCCAATTATTTCCATTTATTCTTTTACCGCCTTTTAGTGCGGCATTACATTTGGTTGTATTATGTTGTACCAAGTCTTCGGTTATCTTATATCATTTCAGTTGTTGCATATAAACTGTGGATGTTTTACTTGGTTGGTTTGGTTAAACGGATTAGTTAAATAAAATTTTGATGCCATCCTAATAAGTTATTAGTAATTAAATTTGTTTTCGACTGTGATGCTGAGAATGAACCATATGAGACTGCTATTTTAATTTGGTATATGATTGATCACTTGGTATTTTACTAGGCAGGGTGTCACACATACCTTTTGCCCAGAAATCCAAGACAAAACTTGAAATCGGACCCAACACCACCTCCGCAAGACCTTCCGGTCGGACCCTTTACCTCATTCTGAACCCCCTGCCTGCAAGCCTCCAAACTCGTTGTAAAACCCATTCCTGAAAACTTGTGACTCAACCACATTCGAACCCAAACCCGTCCGCGCGGTAACCCAAAACCTCCTGCTTATACCACCTCACAACTCAAAAACCCACTCCAACACCACCTCCGACAAGACCTTCCGTCCGAACCCCATTACCCCATTTCGAACCCCCTGCCTGCAAATCATCAAACCCGTCGTAAAACCCATTCCCAACCACCTACGACCCAACCATGTACGAACCTAAACCTGATCGTGCGACAACCCAAAACCTCCTTCTTATACCACCTCTCAATCCAAAAACCCACTCCAACACCCCTCCTCACCTTTTACCCATCACCTCCAATCTAACCAGCAACACGAACCTGCTTCGCCCCCCTGTCCAAACTCAAAACCCAAGATCCGAGTTTAACCCAAACTAGTCCTGGTTGTTGTCTTAACCCGCCTGCGGCCTGGCCTGCCTTTATCCAACCCTTGAAACCAATCCAACCCGAGATATCTCTCATACTTATGAACCCATCTTACACCTACCACCAGAGCCTTCACACGATTTCTACCTGCCAAATTTCAAACATAAACCAAAAGCCAAATAAAATAAAACTCACATGTTCTAAACCATTTAACCCTTTTTTCCTAAATTACCCACAATTATCTTATCTACCTTTTGTCCCCCTTATTTCCTATATTTCCCCTCATACCAAATCAGATTTTATCACCTCACTCAACACACATGCACTTGTGTGTGTCACCTAAAATACCCTCCTATACTATAACCTCATGCACACCCCTAGCCTATTTCCACATTTATCCTTATCTCCATTCCTACTATTTAAAGAAGATGGAGATTTTAATGGGAATAATTTTTGGAGAGGAAATTTTGTAGAGAGAGAAACACCATTTTAATTGGTTTTTCTTCAGGTTAGAGCAAAAAATAAATTAGGAAAATATTTTGTAAATAGTTTTTATTTTTATTTTTAGAGATTTGTAAGGATAACTTGTGAGTAATTCAATTGAGTGTGTTTTTATTATTAAAAATCATTTGGAGGCTCGAATCGAATGGATGATGTGCAAATTCAAGGATTGAAGTTCAATTTAACTCAAAGAGATTTGGTTTAATTGTTCTTTTCTCTACTTTTATTTTAATTGCCTAGTTTATTTGATTGTCATGTTTAATATGATGTTAGGATAAATCCCCTTTCAAGGGGTGAGATTACCCATTAATTTGATGTTATTCGAATTTAATTACTTTAATTAAATTTGAGAAGTTTAATTTGAATAAATTAATTAAATAGATTAACTAAAATTTTTGGTATAATCCCATTCCTTGATTGTTCTTACATTTACTTCCTCACTTATTCTCTTATTTTAGTTAAATTTCACTTATTTTTCATCACACTTTGTAGGTAGTCTTGTTTAGATCTTTGATTTAATTAGCATTATTTCACTTCATCTCACCCAAATTGTTTTAATATTGAAAAAGGCAAAAAAGTAGAAAAACCAAAAAAAAACCAAAAAGAAAATAGAAATGAATTACAATTGTTTTCCCCTCGCTTTAGCCCCTTGATATGGATTGACATCCTTACTTACCTCTATTCTAGTTTTGTATATTTTTTTGTAGGTGATAAAGGTTTTGATTAACTTTGCTTCAACAACGACATCCACCAAAAGACAAGTTATCAACAACCACCAACTAAAAGTTGGTCGGCATCAACAATCACCAACTAAAAGTTGGTCGGCATCAGCAATCGCCATCTATAATGATGGTCGGCATCAAGAAAGACACCAACAATGTTGTTCGTTGCATAATCGAGCAGGGCAAAGTCCTAAACGCTTGGTTAAAACATGGGTGACGAAAGGGGCACCTAAACTAGGCAAGAAGTTGGATAAATGTCCACTGTCCGGGAACAAAGGTAACTAATTTTCTAAATATCTGGACATATCAGTGAGAGACATGGTGACAATTAGGTGATAAAAAAGATCACTACAACTAGTCAAGAACATGGGATAAATATTACATTTCCCAAGCATTTATGGGTGATGAAACATCACTAACAATAGACAAGAACATGGGATAAATATTCCATTATCTAGGCCCTAAAAATAAAGTGATAGACTGTCCTTTTATATTCATCTATATCCAAAGACTAATCAGATAAAATATCCATCATTCTTATTAGTAATTTACTAATACAACATCATATTATTTATCTATTGTTAAAATTGCAAAATAACTCCATGTTCATAATCAAGAATACAAAAGTTCACTTTCTTCATTAAAATAAACAACTGTTACTAACAAAGTACAAAAAGATCATTCTATTATTTTCTTTCCTTTAAAATTTGATACAGGATCCATTAAAGCTGGAAGGTCATCTAAAGCATAAGAAGAATTGATAAATTTGAAGTCCTGAAGCATTCTAGTGTAACTTGAACTTGGTCGATCTAGAAAATGAGGAGGTTGGGATATCTTAAATTCTTCGTGAAGACCGTAATCACCTAGGTACTTGGAAATCAAACAATAAGGAATGGAGCGAAATGGAATCCAATTAACATCTAGCTGGAAAGGTGTTTTTGGAATATCAAGTAGCCCAGGGTCATACCAATTCTACAGTTCAGTTCCTTGCTCAACTTTCATTATAGTTAAAGCGTTCATCCATCCCTGTTTGTACCCTTCATTGTTTGATTTCTTTAATCTGGCATCAAGATGATACAAATCCTCATTATATCCCTCCATCCAGAACTCTCTAAGCTGCTTGTGAAATTGATAAGTTAGCCATTCAACATGTTGGTGAAGTCTTGCCAGCACACTTTCTTTATTCTGCAATGAAGAACTCTGAGTGGATAGTTTTTCTGTAAGAGTTTGAATCGTATGGTACATCTCTGCCAGAGCTTGCTTTTTTGCCTTCAAATGAGAACCTTGATTTTTTAATCCTTATCGAGTTCTAGTCTCTTTAATGCTACTTCGACCTGCTCTTGTTCTACCCCAAGAAGTTGATGTAGGTCTAATTCTTTTCAAAGTTTCCAACTCTTCTCTTAATGAAGAATTTTTAGTCTCCAAAAAGGAAATACCATCATCATTAACCGGGATTATAGCTCTAGAAGAAGAAGTAGATTTTAACTGTCTCACTTCTTCTCTCAAAATGTTATTTTCCTCTTCCATCAGTTTGGTGAACTTTTTGTTCTCTTCACTTTCAAATTTTGAAACGCTTTCTCCTTTATTATGGCCAGAAACGAATTTATCATAGCCCCGATCAGCGCTCAATTATTGGTATTTCTTCTCATAACTTTCATGAAGAAGGGCACTAGCTTCTTTATACTGAGCATGAAGCTCCTCAATTATTTTATAATAGGCCACATTATTCGCCACAGCTCGGTTAAGAATAAACTTCAAGTATTAATAAGCCTCTTATGCTTCTTCTAAGCCATCATCACCTAATATTGTAATTATTTCCTCCTCGAATAAATTCATGTGACTAGCGTTGAATAAGTTAGTACACCTTTTGAGTAGCTTAGAATCATAAAAAGATACAAATTCTATCCTAGCAACAAACTAGCGAAGAAAAGTAAAGACGTATCAATAATTAAAATAATGAATAGTAGAAGAGGAACTCCATATAAGCAAAGAGTCAATTTTATTGATCAAAATGAAGTGAAGTATACTCAAAGATACAAAACAAAAGAAAAACTGCATAATAACTTTACACCTTCTCCTTATCCCCCACCACTTTCTCAGTAGATTTTGAAGAAGGAGTTGGTCGCTGAAATTGCTCAGAAGGCAACTGATGTTGTTCAGAGGAAGGCGCTATTAGCTGGGGTTGCTCAGAAGACTGAGGGACAATAGCAGTAGGTGTTTGTTTCACCACCATCAAAGAAGATTCATGAGATCCAACTCCATCTTCATCTTCCTCTCCAATGGTAGGAGGAGGGCCATGAACATATTTCTAAAATAATTCAGAGTCTTCAGCAATTTTCAACTCTTTCAGCGTTGTAACCCATCCATCCCTGAAGAATTTCAAACATGTATACTCAATTTGAGAAGAGGTAGCAGTTAGAGATTTATTCAACCCTTTGTCCCAGCCAGAGCTAAAGGAATTTTTCACAACAGACTTCCTCTTCATCCTATCCGAGGAAACCTTCTCCCTAAGTAGGTCTTCAATAGATTGTACCCTCTGCTCAAGATCTTTCTCACGCCATTCGTCCTCTTCAAGCTTGCTCTCAGCTTATTCCTTACTGGTTGTAGCGACTTTTAACTACACCTTTACCTCCTTTGCAGCATCGATACCTTTTTATTGAGCTGTTTTAGCATCCATGATTTTATTCTCCCGTGAAGTTATATCATCTTCATATTTTTGTCGAGAGTCCGCCAAAGATTTTGATAACCCATCAAGGGCCCCTTCTACTTCATTGGAAGAAGAAACATCTTTGATAGCTTCGTCCTTTTCCAAGATATTATTAAAATACACCAAAAACTGCAAGATAAAGAGAAATTCAAGTTAGTATATTAAAATTAAAAGAAGAACTAAAATGTCAAGGTAAAATAACACTTACTGATGTAAGGTGTTGGGATGATAAATCAGAGACTTTTCCTCGAGGAGTAGAGGTTTCAACAGCTCTGTGATTTGGGAGAGTTCTAGACCAGATTAATTTCCTGACCAAACCAGGAGTAATGAATGTTGAAGGACCCGCATTCAAGGAAGGTAATTCATCCCCAGTAGGTTGAACAACAACATCAATGGCCTTTTCAGTAAGAGCTTTTTTTAGTCTTCTCAAAGATGCAGCCTCTTCAATCAAAGGTTCTGCCTCTTTTTGAACTGCAGGGGGCTTCTTAGTAACGTCCTTAACAGATGTAGTTGCCCCCAGATGGATCAGCATCCTTTTTCGTATTCCCTTCAGCTGGGATAACTTCTTTGCTCTTTTTTGCCCCTTCAGTACCAGGGACAATCTTAGCAAAGAGATCATGAACTTTCCTCTTCTTCATCATCAGATCAACAATGGTAGTATTCAAATCAGATGAAGATTCTTTAAGAACTGAAGAAGATGCTGGATCTTGCTCAAGGTCAATCACCAAAGAAGGAGGAGCAATAGGTCGAGAAATAAAGGAAGAAGTGGTGTTCCTGTATTTTAACAAATAGGAAGTAGATCTCATATGTTCCCTAGCAATTAATTGTTGAAGACCCCAGATAAATTTCAACTCTTTTATATTAATATAACTCTATTTTGGGGGTTTTCTTTTACTGTCAACTGTAAATTAAAATCGTAGAAAGCAAAAGTCAGTGAAACATTGTATCAAATAAAAATAGAGCTAGTTTAAAAATAAAGAACAACCAATCCCATTGCCATAAGGTGGACATCTGGGACCTTGGTACATGTCATTTTCATTTATTGGGGGGTGTTGCCAAGTTTTCATTACAACCCCATGATCAAAATAAACCCTATTAGAATCAGGGAGATTGACCACCAAGGCTCTATTAACATACCTAGTTTTTAAATAAAAAGTGGTTCCATTGATGACCCATTTATAACAAAACATAATTTCAGGAACCCCTAGATGAGTTCCATGTATTTGATTTATCCTATGTACGCCATTAACTACCCTCCATGTATTTCGAACTACTTTTGCAAGTACAATATCGAAGTATTGCCAAAATTCCAAACACAGGGGATTAGGCGAGAAAGAAAAACCGCATTCCGCTACAAAAATAGAGGGAAACCAGGGTCCCACAGGTAAAGAAAATAAATCACTAGGACAAGCAGGTTCTTTCAAATCAACAAGGAAGGAATCACAAAATCAGTTCTAAACTTATCCAATGACTCAATAGAGTAAACCATGGTGACTAAAGAAAAGAAAGAAGAAGGAAGGAAGAAATTCTTATAGAAGATTAAGGAATAAACTAAGACAGATGACATAAAAAATGTTCGTAAGGAGAAAAATGAGAAAATAAGGACTTGGGAAACAAATATGGCAAACGGCAGAAGACAATCAAATTTTACCATCTTTATATATGCCATCTCGGAAAAAAGAAAATTAATGATCAAAGATGACGACGGTTGCGTTCTCAACGACTAATTAAAGGAAAAAGACGCAAATACCCAAGTGTTCTCCAGAACTCAAAATATTTACAAATTTGTCATTTTGAGCTCAAAACTATTACGCAAAGTGGAAATTTTTTACAAGTGTTAAAGGTCTGTAATTAATCAAGACATGGGAAATGTGCCCGAACAACATTTTGGGTAAATTATTCCACTCTCGCATCCAATTTCAACTGTGAAACATTGGGGGCTTCTGTTGATACAAAAATTAATCAACTGACGTGGACCAATTATATGAAGACACGTATCATCCAACATGACACAAGTTCAAATGCCAATCTACTCAATTTACCGAGCAACTTCTTGGGAATGCCAAACGACCAGACATATTCAATGTTTATTGTATTACTGTCATTCCTTACCATGTACAGATGTAAATGCCTATTTTATAAAGTCACACTATCTATTCATATTGACATCCCAAAGGCTATAAATACATTGTAATACCCTCTTGGTAGAGCAAGCGAGAATAGTCAAAACCAAGGCAAGACACCCAGTAATACAAATCAGTGCACATAGGCCATTTCCTTAAGGCCGAACCACTTTAAAAATCTCTTGTCTTATTTCTTTTCTCATATTTATCTTTGATCAATAAATTAGATCAAATCTAGTTTTTTACATCAACAATGACATTTGGGTTGAAGACGTAGCGACCAAGCCTAAAATAAAGATGTCATTATTATCGGTTTGTGTGCCATATTTATCATCATAAGATTTAAATTTGTCCAAAGTCTCTAAGGGTATAAATTAATTTAATATATAGAGATGCTTGGATATTTTTATGGGTGTCCTTTTATAACTCTTTTGTCAGAACGACTTTATGATTTCTCAGAAAATCTTTTTAAAACTTTACTTAAAAGTTTTTGGACTTTAAAAGCAATTTTTGATTTTTTGAAAAGTCGTTCGAATAATTTTGGGAATCTCGTTCGAACGAGATTCCCAAGGCATTCGAACGAACATTTTAATAAGATTATTTTCCTTTTCTCCGTTTTCTCGTTAGATATGTCGTTAGAACGACATAGTTTGAACAAACTGGTTTGAATGAGATTTTGTTGTTTTCTTTTGTTTTCATGTTAGTAATCTCATTGAACAAAGTCGTTCGGACGACCTCAGAGTTTTTGCCATTTTTTGTCAGTTTTCTTTCATAACCTCCCATTTCCCCGCTACGTTTTATTAATTTTTTAAAGGTGTGGGAATATAGTTTTTAGATAGACGTTAAGAGTTTTCCAACATACTATATGAGAAAAAAATTCTTAACCAAAAGTCTATTTATTTTTGTGAGACCAAATGATTTGTTGGGTTGTTTAGGATATTTAGAACTTGACTTGAATTAATTTTGTTTAAGAAAAAAATCAATATTTGTTGGGAATAGTGTGTGAACCCTCTTATATTTGGAATATAAAAATCGGGGTATGAAAATTTATCTCATTATTAATAGCCCTTTCATATTGATATCAGAGCGGGTTACACTAATTTATCGCATGATCCTGATTTTTAAGGATTTGTTTAGAAAATTTGGAAAACTTGTCATTTTTTATAATTCTTATTTTTGAGGGTTCTATTTTACTTGCACATGACACCTCTCATGATGGATCCAAAGGTTGAATGTGCTAGCTTTGTTTGCATACACTAGCTTTTGTGCCTCATGTTAAATTTTTTCTAGTTTTATGTTTATTTGTCGTACTCTAGTCTATGCTTGATTACATAAATTTTGCTAGAATTATGTTATGTGTATATTTTGTATTTTAATTTTTCATTCATTGAGTTTTATTGAAAAATACAAAAAAAATTTGTTTGTCTTTTGAATTGAATTCCTTTTGTTTGTTTAAAAAAAATTGAAAAACTCAAAAATATTTTGTTTTTGTTGTGTATTTTGGTTCTACACATTTTAAGTGGCATATCCTTGTGTTTGAATCCTATATCATTCTGCACTTCCATGTGGCTTGGTTATGAATTTCAATTCTTAAAAGGTTCTCTATCATGCTTGCACGAAGAAGTTTTATTTTGAGTTTCTTAATTGATTCCTTTTATACGCCTCTCACACACATGCACGAGCTCTTTGAACTTTAAATCCACATAAATATTCGAGCTAAGTGAGATGTTCTCCTATCAATTTTGGCATCTACATATTTTTGTGACTATGGAGGATTTGTGCATGTAATAACCGTTGCACACGAGAGTTATTTGGATGGTATATAATAAAATATGAGGGTGCACAAAAAAAGGCCTATAAAAAGTGTGGCATTAATAACTAAAAAATATATGCCAAGGCCTGTAGTTTATATGTTATGAATAGCCTACAAAATTGTGGTATTAAACAAAACTTTTTCAAGGCCAATAAGTTTAGTTGGGTATGTTCACTATAAAGAAAAGAAAATAAGTATTATGTTTGAGGGAGTTTGGATGAATATGTCAATGGGTTTGCACAATGACAAAGACAATGTACCCTCCGAGGTTAACGGGTTTGCACAATGACATGACTCTATTGGTTTGTAGAATCATCAAAATTATAGGCTCATGTGCATTGTGTATGTTTGTTCTTTGAGTTCACTTTATATTGTCACATGAAGCTATATCTAAGTTGATAAAGTTTTGCATTCAAATAGAACTCCTTGAATAATTTTTAACTGATTGGGTCACTATTCTTTTATCTCTAGTTCACACCCCTTCACTCCGTTTACCACATATTTATTTGGACACATTTATGCCCTATGAGTGTGGAAAACTTATTGTATTTTGTGTCATGTGTGGTGTTTATACCTATATTTATATATGCTTGTGTGTCATTGGTATCCTTTGAGTGTGTGTGTGTGTGTGTGTGTGTATATATATATATATATGGTATTATTTCTTTTTGAGTCTTTGCTTCTTCATCTATTCCATGCACACTTCTTGTTCAAAACGTTATCTATCTTGTTGCGATTTTTCTTTGATATCCCATGGTTATATTAGGTAAAGCCAGTTGGTATCCTTTTTGTTTGCCATCACATCGTAGTTGGTATCTATTAATATTTGTGTGGATTAGTTGCTCATTTGTTTCCATGTTACGTTATTATTCTTGTTACTCTGTACACGATTGTATGATATTCTTGTTTATCCATGATGCTTATCCCTTGTTACATTTTAGGGGAGAATTGTTTTAATTTGGGAGAAATGGGTTATTTTATACATTTTGTCCTTTGTTTATTCCTGAACAAAAAAGGGGGAGATATGGTATCTAAAACTTTTAATTTGCGGAGATCTAACTTATGGGGATACGTCTTTCTTAAGTAGATCATGTTAGACTAAGGGGGAGAATTTATTTAGGGAGAATTTAATTATTCACTTTATATTATTATATTCCCTATGCGTTTGATGGTGTGTTTAAGTGTGCAGGTTTTCATCATAGTTGCAACATTTTGAAGCAAGCAAAGATTCTCATTCCAAATGTCAGTCAAGCATCTGTAATTTTATTTTTGGGTGGAATTATGTCCTTTTAGATGTGCTTGACGACCCATAGGATTTTTATTTTGGATTTTGTCTCGGAATAGCCAAAGAGGAAAATTTATAAGGACAAATTTCCAATTGATTCATTTTTCTAGTGTTGGCTTAATTCCAGACAAAACTATTTGAGTCATAGGATAAAAGTTTGTTGTATCCTTTCAAGCTTATGATGTTTGGGTTGAAGACGTAACATCCAAGCCTAAAGTGAAGATGGCATCAATACCGGTATGTGTGCCTTGTTTATCATCATCAACATTTCAATTTGTCCAAAGTCTCTCAAGGTATGAATGCATTTAATATATATAGAGGCTTGGATACTTTTATGGGTGTCCTTTTATAACTTTTTTTTTCAGAACGACTTTATGTTTTCTCAGAAAATCATTTTAAAATGTTACATAAAATTTTTTGGACATTAAAAGAAAATTTTGATTTTCTAAAAATGCCATTCGAATGAACATTCTAACGAGATTATTTTCCTTTTCTCCGTTTTCTCGTTAGATATGTCGTTATAACGACATCGTTCGAACTAAAATTTTCTGTTTTTCGTTAGTAATATCATTTCAAAAAATTCATTCGAATGACCTGGGAGGTTTTGCAATTTTTTGTCAATTTTTTAAAGGTGCGGGAACACAATTTTAGATAGACTTTTGAGAGTTTTCCAACATACTATATGAGAAAAAAATTCTTAACCACAAGTCTCTTTGTTTTTGTGAACTCAAATTATTTAATCTTTACCCAAAAACATGTTTACACCCATGTAGTTTACTTTGATCCAAGTTTGAATATATATACTTGTTTGAGATCATCTTTGGCATCGGGTTTAATCTCTACCCCAAAAGAGGAAGTTTCCTACATAGTAGTCCATGTTTGTTGATTCATGGTGTTCATACGGAGCAAGGCTTCATGTGTGGTTGACGGTTGATTTGCCCCATCGGTGGATTCCGAGACTACGGTGGATTCTAGAGTTAATGTCCTGAGAGTTAATTTAGAGTGATTTGATTCAGATCCACACTAGTCAAAGTACAAATCAAACTTTCTTCACTTGAATTAATTGATTTAACAATCCTAGATATAAAATTGGAGTTCTTTTGTTTTATTGAAGAAATTGGAGCATGATGTGATTCTAAGGAGGATAATCTACTTCCTTGTTTGACTTATGACCTTAAGGTGGATTTCTTATTGTCAATATCCGAAAGTCCAAAGTTAGATTATCAATTTTATCCCCAATTTTCAACAATTTCAGCTTTATTCTCGATTTTAAGCAACCTAGAGGTGCCTTTTTGGTTTGTATAAAATATTTTCATGTTGAATAAGATATTAGAGTGGTTTGAGTTTTTTTATCCTAGGGAGGTATTGACCACACCAAATCTGCCGAATAGTCACGGTCATTGACCTTGACAAGTTAGACTTGTCAAGGTCAATAATCGTGACAATTCTGGGGGTGATAAGTTTTATTGTCACCGTCATTAACCGTGACAAATTCATTATAATTCTTACGGTCATGTCATGGTCTTTGACCTTGAAAAGATTTGTCACGGTCAATGATCGTGACAAGTTTTCTTTGTCACGAACTTGTCACGGCCAGTGACCACGACAAATCTGGGCAGAATTTTAAAAAAATATGCTGGGTAGTTTGATTACGTCCACTGCCCAGTAATATATTTGTACATATTATGGCAAAATTGTACCTATTTAGACAACATATATCCAAATAAAATAGAAAGAATGCACCAAATCATTGCATATATAATTCCATATCCAAACCAAAATGTAACAAATCAAAACAATACAAATATAATCCAAGTGTCCAGATAAAATAGATACAAATAATGTCATGTGGTAGGTTTGAGGAGGAATTAAGTACACACGACAAACGCATTGAGATACCCCTAAATATGCATCACGCCACATTGTTTGCACAATCACAATGGGGTGTTCTCCTTCCTGGTTATCACATGCGTGATGAGCACCTTGGTCTCGATGTCTTGAAGCTCTTGTCCATGAGCCAACATATCCTAAATGGTATTCGGATCCCTGAACCCTCTCCCTATCCGCGTGCCATCAAATACGTTGAATATAAACACGCTCGACCAACCAATTATTGACATAGGCAGCTCGATGAGAGCCAAATAGGGGACTGGATCATCAATCGGTGAATCCGCATGTGTCGATCATCAAGCGGCGATGTCCACGTCCTTATCCTCCTCCACCTTCTCCTTTCCCTTCTCCTTGCCCTTTCTGCTCAGCGAATGCTTTATGAATGAGAACATATCTTGGACCATCGCCTCCAACCTTGATAGCTTCGCGTCATGCGAGTCCACTTAACGATCCAACCCGGTGTTGCTCGTCTCCAATCCGATGATCCTAGATTTGGCCACCCACGAGATCACCCCCTTGTCCTCCCCTCGCGATCAACGCCAAGCACTTGGCTAAGTGCGTTCGTGGACAAAGATGCCTTGTCGGCATCAGACTGCGACTCGTGCACTTCCTTAAGCTTTGCCTGAAATAACAAAAAGCACATGATTAGTTAAATAAGTAAATAAAAAAAATTATAATGTAATTAACAAAAAAAAACTGTCGGATTACTTACAATTACGGCCACGATGCTCGGGGACACCTCCTTATCCTTCCCCTTCTTTTTCCGAATTGCCACATAGGCATTAAGCCTATGTGTCCTACTCCTAGGGCCACTCCCCGTCCCCTGAAATGAAATAATGCAAAATTAATACCGGATTTGCAAAGAAAAATAATGCAGAATAACATATTTTTGTAATTATAGAAAAATAAAAACTTACCATCATCCTATGCTCCACCTCGGCGTAAGACGTCCGTCCGGAGTAGTGCATGTTCATCTTTTTCACCCGATTTTCCCTCCCCGATTGGCGAGCTATCAATTGTTACTCCTCGATCTCATTGTCAATGAACTTTTGCCATTGTGCCAATGACATCGGATCCTTCGGCGGGACGGACTCACGCATTCTGATAATGGAGTCTCGGGTCTTTCCAAAGTACCGGGCCCCAAAATTTTTCTTCCATATATTGTGTTGCTCCCTCAACTGCTCCAAGACAGAATCAACGGAGTTCTGGGGCCAGGCTGAATTGTTCATGTCAAACAAATACAATGTTAGTTGCGACCAAATATAAATATAAATATAAATATAAATATAAATATAAATATAAATATAAATATAAATATAAATATAAATATAAATATAAATATAAATATAAATATAAATATAAATATAAATATAAATACATTACTTGTAGTGCCCCTCAAATAGCTAACTTGAGCTCATTTGGCACCTCCCTCTAACTAGTGTACCCTGGGCCGATAATCGCCTTTAGCAGGTTGAGGGATCTAGCTAATATCCCCATCTTGTTCTCGACGACCGTTCCCAATTTGCCCCATTTGGGGAGCGTAGGGGCCGAGGAGCCCTCGTCGCCTCCGCTACCACTGAGCCCAGAAGACATCATCATCATCATCATTGATTGAATCCCTAAAGGAAACATTCTCTGTAAAAAAAGGTTGTTATTAGTGAAAATTCAAAATGAAGTAGAATAATACATGCAAACATTAAGTCTAAATAGTACATGCGCTAATATAATCAAGTACAAATGAATAAAAAGCATTAAATCGATGTTTGGAATACTTTTTACTGTTTAACTCAAACACATATACAAAGGAAAGAGAGAATGATAAAAGGAGTGAAAATGATCAAGTACAAATGAATTAAAAGTATTAAAACGATATCCGATAATAATAAAACACTAATACATGAGCTAAATTGGATAATAATAAAACATTAGTCCGAAAGATCTCATTACAGGGGTAATGACCCTCGAACAGGTCTAAGGGATATTGAATGCATACGCATAAGAACTAGAAGACTAGTATCTATGCACGCTATGTGTAATTGTAGGTATGTTCCATTTAATTGTGATACGTCTGTGGTCATTTCACTCTCGAATGGGTCGTGATAGAAAGTAATTTGAGAAAAAAAGTCGCCCCCCCCCCCCCCCCCCCCCCCCCATTTTGACAATAATCCGGTGGTCGTGACACTTTCAAAATTAACCAACTCAACAAATTAAGATAATATACTTATTTACGGATTTATTTGTGTGAATTAAATTAAGTATTTTTAAAAAATTTAACAACCAACTTCTATATCCAGTCACCTTTGTCCAATATAATCCAACAGTAACAACAAACCAACAAATGTGTATCCCGTACTCCATCTAATTCATCTACTCAATTAATTCAACAATAACAATTTCAAACCTAAATAAAAATAAAGAAACAATATTTATAATGCCCAATTAACATTAATAATTAATTTGAAGTCCTAAACTAAACATTAATTTCAAATCCTAAATCAATATTAACAATTAATTTTAAGTCCTAAACTAAACACCAATTAATTTCAACACATATATATACACACACGCATACACCCCCCTCCCCCCGGCCCCCCCACCCCACCCCACCCCACCCCACCCCCCGCTCCCCACACACAAATGCCCCCTGTTCCTCTACACATACACACACAGACACACACACAAACAAATGCACATGCACTCACACACATACCCATGTACCCTCCCCTCCCCACCACCACCCCCTGCCTCCTCCAGCCCACCACACACACGCGCACTCACACACACACCCATGTACATGCACACATACATATATATACACACACACGAACACATATACAACACAAATATATAGAAATGAAAGATAAAGAGAGAAGAAAAAATACCTGGTAGAGAGAGAGAGAGAGAGAGAGAGAGAGAGAGAGAGAGAGAGAGAGAGAGAGCAGTCGCTTAGATAGAGAGAGAGAAATGGAGGGAATATAAAATTGTGGAAAAAAACAAGAGGGAGGTTTTTTTTACTGATAAACTTATTACGGACCTGTCACGGTCATTGATCGTGATAAGTTTATAAGATTGTCACGGTCAATGATCATGACAAGACCGTGGTAACTGTTCTTGTCACGGTCTTATCATGGTCAATGACCACGATAAAAAAATGCGTGTTTTTTTGTCACGATCATTGACCGTGACAAGGATGGTCGGCTCAAAAGTGACATTTTGGTCTTTTTGGTGTAGTGTTTCCTCATAAAATTTTCATTATGGATTGTATTTATGTTGTGCTTGCTATTTTGTTCACTTGCATCACACACTACACATAGATCTTATTTCAGCCAAAAAAAATTAATTAGGTTTTATAAACTGGTGAATTTGTCGAGATTACCTAATGATAACTTGATTTTGTTTTATTCAAGACTTAAATGATTTATCATAGTTAATACATATACCATGTTGATTAAAATTTAAAATTAAATTGAAATTCTAAAAAATTGAGCAATATTAAAATTAAACCCACCCCCTCTAGGTTTATTTGGAGTTGAACACTTGCATTGGATTCACACATCCTCAAATACCTCGTTATGGGAAGCTGATGGGTCTATCTCTTTGATCTCTTCTTCTACCTCCTCCAAATTGCATAACTCCATAATCAAATCAGTTAAGGTCTGGAACTTAATGTAACTTTACGATTGATACATCATATCAAATTCCCCCAACTCCAAAAACCACTTGACAAGCCTACCTGAGGCATTAGGTTTGTGTAGGATCTATCAAAGGGTTTGATCATTCATTACCATTATGGTACGTGATTAAAAGTAAGGGATCATATGTTTGATTAAGATGGTAAGACATAAAAAGAGCTTATATATACTTAGTTTTTTTTCTTTAATCCTCTATAGAGTTTTGTTACCATAATACACTGGGAATTGGACCCCATACTCTTTTCAAATCAAAGTTGAGTTGATTGTGGTTGAGGAGACAGCAAGATATAGGTACATGTATTCTCTAGTTTTGGTCTGGTACAAGGGAGGTAGAGATCCCATATACTTATTCAGATTTTAGAATGCCTCCTTGGCCTCTGGAGTCCATTTAAAATCCTTTTTCAATGTTTTAAATAAAGACAAACACTTCTCCGTGGCCCTAGAGACAAATATATTGAGGAACAAAAACCCTCCAAACTATGATTTGAACTTCTCATGACACCAATAGTGTTCAAGAATTGCAAAGGTTGACAACCTATCACCTTCATCCGTGTAAACGAAGAGGTTCCAAGGTCTAATAGAAACCTCTTCTAGACTAACACAAGTCCGCAAAGAACATAGTCACTTTGAATGGGTCCCCATAATAGAATCAAAGGCCCTATCAACTTCCCTATTGCCAGAAGATACTCAGTCGCTCTATCTAACCTCAACGTCACAGCTCAGAGATTTCAGAATTATAAACTTCAAGCCTCTGATCAACTCAATGGACCTTCGCCCAATAAGGAATATCCTATGATAGAGATATAGTCCCATTATCATAATGGAACCCTTATGATATATCACAAAAGTGTTTTCAAACCATTATAGTAGAGCCTCACCCAGTTTGAGACCCCTCAAATGTCTGGACAAACTTCTTCATCTTCTTTCCAGGGCAGGTAAAAGGTAAAAACACTTTTCTACCTATAAATACCATTCACTACCACTGTCATTAAAGGCTCCCTTATGCATTAAAGCCTCCCATCAACTAGCTCACACCACCTGAAAGATTTTCCCCAACACTCCACCTTGTTACTATAGTCTTCAGACCTTAGAGAAACTGTAATACCTCGAGAGGTGCCACTAAAATTGTTGATAAATTAGGGAATTTAGAAAAAAATATTTACATTGAGCATAAATTTGTGGAAGCATAAATATATGAATAAAATGAATATAATGTCTCAATTTTATTAAATATCAAATGTCCTTTTACAAAATAATTTACAATAAACAAAGTGTTACATTTAAATTTTGAAAATAAATATCAAAATCCTCTAACGATGATGCCAATCGTAATGATGCCAAAAATATCATCTCGCATCATATATGAGATACAAAAAACTATAGGGTTGAACGGGAAACTCAGTAGCTCATATAAATGCTCTAAGTGTAATTACACGTACTCTTGTGTGTGCATCATATAGAATAATGCATGCCATATGAACTCTCAAACTAAAATTCCAATAATATAATCATAGCCTAGGATCTCACCACGGGAACTACACAACCTAATACCCCATATTAAAATTCCCGCCGCACATCCCACGGTACGGTATGGACTACCATCTACTATCCTGTCAATAATCCTCGCAATAATCTAATGGGCCCCAAAAAATAAATAACATAACTCAAGTACACCACCCATCATATCCTGACATCACCGCCAAAAATATTAGCATCACCGCCATAAAATATTAGCCTACTCACCAATTGGGTTCTATGAACTCGTCTTCGAATAATAAAATTAATCGTAGCCAACAGCATACCCCATCCATCGGGTGGTTTGGCTAAGGAATGTCTATGCATTCTCCAATAATAATCATCATAAAATCGTTCTCTCAATTCAAATAAATTTCAAATTCAATTCTCATAAATCAAGAGCACATATTTTCTACCTGATTTCTATAACCCAACATGCTCATAAAATCAACTAGTTTCGTTACCCCAAGTGCACGACATGAAAATAACACATACAAAATGGGTGCAATAACGAATTTCATATATAAGCATATAATTCATATAAATTCAACACATAGCATAGATATAACTATACAATTAAGGATGAATGTATGTAACACACTAATTTAACAACTGGAGAACGAAACTACCTTAAGAGAGTCAATATCCACAATCGAAGGCAAATTTTAGAAACTCAGAAAAATCAGACCTAAGCATTATCAAAATTTCCAATTTGATTCTATTTTTTGATTCTACACGACAAATTGAGTCTGGTATGTGTTTTGAGTTTTTCTCAAATCTCATCCAAAGGCACTGAAAAAGAAGATCTAAAACACTCCAAACCAACTCTTCCCATTCCTCTCATTTTTATCTCTTTGGATTTCATTTTTGGACTTTATTTTTCATCTTACTTTCCTTAAAATCATCCCTAATATTCCTTATATATCCCTTCTCTCAAATCCTAGCTTAGAGCCTAAGATAACACATATTATTATATTGCCTTTTAATTCAAAATTCCTTACTTTCCATATTTAAATCACTACAAAATGTCCAAATACCATTTTTATTTAAATGTTTGATTCGATTCAAACCAAAATAAATTATTTAAATATAATATTATCGGAATCATATATAATATTCATAAATAAGCCCTTAAAATAAGAGGGTATTACATTCTTCCCCCCTAAAAAAAGGAATTCATCCTCAAAATTTTCTTCCATGAAATTTAAACAGAAAGTTCGACATCACCCAAATAAGAGGCAATATAGATATATTCTCTCTCTATGAAAAATGTAATGAACTAATAATCCCAAGCCCAAGAATACAAAAACCTATGCTCTTATACCACTATGTAACTCCCCGAGAGGTGCTACTAAAACTACTGATAAATTAAAGATTTTTTTTTTCAAAAAAAATACCATTTACATTGAGCATAAATTTGCGAAAGCATAGAAATATAAATAAAATGAATAGAATGTTTCAATTTTATTAAATCTCAAATGTCCTTTTACAAAATAATTTACAATAAACAAGCGTTACATTTAGATTTTAAAAATAAATATCTAGAGCCTCTAACGTTGATCCAGATCGCAATGATGCCAAAAATATCATCTCGCATCAAATATGAAGTAAAAGAAACTATAGGGGTGAGTTGCAAACTCAGTAGCTCATATAAATGATCCAAGTGTAACTACACATACTCGTGTGTGCGTGAATCATATAGAAGAGTGTGTGCAATATGAACACTCAAACTAAAATTCAATTAATAAAATCATAGCCTACGATCTCACCACGGGCACTACACAACCCAATACTCTATATCAAAATTTCTGTCCCACAACTCACATTACGGTATGGACTACCGTCCACTATCCTGTCAATTATCCTAAGAACAATCCAATGCCCCCTTAAAAATAAATAACAAAACTCAGGTACATGACCCATCATAACCCGACATCACCACCATAAAATATTGGCATACTCACCAATCGGGTTCTATGGCCTAGTCTTCGGATCATAAACAAAATTGTAGACAATAGTACACCCCATCCAGTGCGTGGTTTGGCTAAGGAATGCTTATTCATTGTATAATAATAATCATCATAATATTGTTCTATAAATTCAAATAAATTTGAAATTAAATTCCCATAAATCAAGTTCACATATTTTCTACCCAATTTCTATAACCCAACATGCTCGTAAAATTAACTAATTTCGTTACCCCAACTACACGGCATGAAAATAACACATACGAAATGGTTGTAATAACAAACATCATATACGAGTATATAATAAATATAAAGGAAACACATATAGTAGATATAACTATACAATCAAGAATGAATATGTGTAGCACACTAAATTAACAACGGGAGAATGAAACTACCTCAAAAGAGTCAAAATCCATAATCAAGGGACTATTTTAGAAACCCAGAACAATCAGATCCAAACATTATCCAAATTTCCAATCCGACTTCAGACTTGGATTCTACATAAAAAAATTGAGTCTGATATGTGTTTTGAGTTTTTCTCAAAACTCATCCAAAAGCACTCAAAAAGAAGATCTAAAAAGCTCCAATTTGACTCTTCTCATTCCTCTCGTTTTTGTCTATTTGGATTTCGTTTTTTGGCCTTTCTTTTTCATCATCCTTTGCTTAACATCATCCTTAATACTCCTTATATACCCCCTTTCTCATATCCAAGCTTGGAGCCTAGGCTAATGCATATTTCTATATCGCCTTTCAATTCAAAATTGTCTATTTTACATATTTAAATCTTTACAAAGTGTCCAAAAAGAATTTTTATTTAAATGTTTGATTTGACTTCAAACCAAAATAAATTATTTAAATATAATATTATTGAAATCATATATAATATTCATAAATAAGCCCTTAAAATAACCAGGTATTACAGATTCCTTGGCCATGCCGCTACAACCCATTCATTCTCTCTCAAGGGGAATGAAGATATATATGGGAGGCTTATGAATGGTTAAGTGCATATGACTATTAGAGAAACATTGAGTAATCATTTAACACACCCATAAAAGAGATTATTCATTAGTTCTGGCGAGGCATCACTCTACTAATAATCGGAGGAACCCAAGAGTCTCCATCTCCTGGGTGTTCATTGATGTAACTTCTATTAAGGAATCCTTGGATAAGTCTATCAATTACTTCCTAACTACCCTTTTATCAGCGACAAAGAACCTAGACACCTCAAACGTTCTTGGATAAAGCCCAAAAGGTCCCTAGATTGTATTATTCTAATTTATAATAAAAAAATACGAAGGAACACCTTTGATAGTGGGCGTAGGATCCTCACATGAGGATCGAGCCACTTTATATCCTTGTATATAACTTTGATACTCCTCCCCACTAACTTGTACGAGGTTATGTGGGGAGTACCTTTTGCTTTTGAGGTCTCAAATGATTTTAACACCCACTAGTTTGGCATCATTTGTGGGAACAACTGTTCCATTTTATCAAGATTAGATACAAACCTTGTCGTCATTAGAATTACAACCAATGCCAAGATAACTCTCTTTTTTAAGGAGATGGAAGCTCTCTACAAGGATCTTTAAGATAAATTAAATTATGTTCTTAGGATACTTCTATTACCACCTATTGGGGATAACCATCCTGGTCTGAACATAACAGAACTAATGAAACCATGATCCCCATAATTTGGAAAATATGGCCATAAATCCACAACGGTTCATGAATCGTATCCCAATTAGGGATAGGTTGTTACTTACTGGAGATCAATCCCATGGAGTTTTCAAGGTATATAGGACCTAGAAAAATAGGATAAAAAGCAAGATAGGTTGGATAACTTTCTTAATTAATAGAAGATGAAAAATTCGAATACCATAGAGTTATATCTCTAAAAGATGATATATCCATTCTTCAACGAGTTCCAACATTATGATCTTCATCCCAAGTGTAAGAAGCCTAATATTGAGCCATTTGATGGGTCCAAAGTTCTAATCTATCACCTGGAGACTTGTAGGATCACTCTTTCTTCTCCATGATACCCCCGAATAAGATCATGTGCAGATACTTCCTCTGTACTCTTAGTGGGTGGCTAGGCACTAGTTTACCAAGATTAGACCTAGGATCATTAGTAGTTTCATAGAGTCGGCTATATCTTGTGTCATACACTTCATATGGGATTAAAATATGAGAAATCTTGTTACTTTTCTCTTTCACTTTAGGTAAAAGTCTGAGGAATCCCTCATAGAATATTCTAAGAGATTCAACTAAGAGACTATATAAGTGGATGACCTAAATTACACCATTTGTGTGGTTGACTTCATCTCAATTGTTACATTATAGGACTTGTTGAGGTCATTTAGAAAAAAACTCGATCGATCATAGAGCTACTCGAAAGAGATCATAACTAAATGAACATAAAAGATACGATCACTATAATGTGGAATATAACCTCCCCTCAATAAGGGATGAGGAAATATGTATTCTCTCACCTCAAAGTGTCCCCTGAGGTCAGTGAGGATAAGAAAAAAGAAGAATGGGGGAAAGAAGAATGAACCTTTGGAAGGAGAAAACTTCACTCCACTCACCACCTCTAAGAACAAGTATTTGTAGTAGTGTAGTCCCAGGAACTATTACCTCCTCGAAATCCCATGAGAGATTCAGAGGGAAGGAGGGACAAATCTAAGTACTTACAATTTTTAGTTAAAATAATCCATGGAAGGAGTGATCATGAGGGGATATCTCAAGGTGTTTATGTCCAAGGACGCTGGAATGAGTCGGTGCCGATAAAAATAAAGATGTCGTCCCTTTGATCGATGAGATTACAATCTCTAGAGTATTTGTAATACCCCGTATTTTTATGCTACATTAATTTGGGGATTTATTAAATTTAATGTGATTTAATTATTTAATAAAATCCGGAAATGTATTATGTTATAATTATTAACGTGACGAGAGTTAGTAATTATGGGAAATTTGTTGAGTATTACTAATGAGCAAAGTAATATATAATATTGGTTATATTGAATGTCACGGGTGAATAAAATGACAATTTTGGAAAATTTGAGTCGGGACGCCCCCGTGTCGCGTCGGGACTAAGTATTGATAAATAAAAGTGAATATTTTATAAGTTGTTCGTATGGTGATTTTGAGTGCGCCAACGCGTCTGAAAGGGTCGAGATAGTCAGAAAAGTGTACTCGGGGGTTTAGTTTGGGTCTCGGGGCATTTTTAGGCTTAATTAGTACCCCGGGAGGGCATTTTGGCCATTTTACATTTTTGGGTAATTAAACCCACGAAAATTCAAGGGTTATATAAGATGTCTACATTACCTTCTAGGGTTAAAAGAATTCAAAACCTTAGAACGGTCATAAGAGAGGAGAGGAGAGAGCTCTCAAAGCAATCCAAGGCCCAAAATCCATCCGTTTGCACCGCCGCCACCACCAACGCGTAGATCGCGCGACGGGGAACGCAACCACACCAAAATCGTCCGCAAATCAGAACATCGAAAATCCCAGGTAAGTGTTTATCTTGCTTATTTCATTAATGCATCACTCATATTAGCCTAGGGATGATTAGGAGGAGATTTGTGAAAGAAAACCCAAGAATTATGATATGAATTCGCATGTAGTATTGATTTATATGCTATTCTGGAAACCCTTTAACATGTAGAGGATTAAGCCAAGAAATTATGATGTTTTAAGAGAAGAAAATTCTGGGAAAAATAGATTAGAATAATGATTAAGAGATTTTTAGGGTTCTTGAGGTTTACATGAATTGTGGGCTTGTTAATCCATGTTTAGTGACAGAAATTTACATGCTTTACGTAGGAAATACATAATATGATGATATAATGTTAGTGGTACAAATTCTTGAACGATTGGGAATGAAAAATATCGAAATTATTGAGGTTAGAGGATGAAACCAGTAACTACAAAACTGCAGAAATCGCAATACCTGTTTGATCGATCGATCGAGCCAAGAGCTTCGATCGATCGAAGGTTCGATCGATCGAGCCCCAGACCTCGATCGATCGACCCCTCCTGGAAGACTAAAGTTCCCCTTTTAAAACTGTTGAATTGATTCGAAATGAAGAAAAATCCTTAGACATCCTTGTTAAAATAATTTGGGAGATAATGATGACTAGTAGGATTCATTAAGGAATAAGGGACCTTTAATTTAAGGCGAAATCTATATTTTTGGGATATTTTACATAAGGGACAATGTAAGTATTTATTAAAGGGGCGAGAAACGTAAGAGAGTTACGTTAGAACATAAATGAATACCTACTGAATTGTACATTTGGAAGATAGAGTCCATGAGGGTCGCGTAGTAAGTTAGAAAATCCTTCGAATTAAAGTTAGGGACGAACAATTATACGTGATAATAAATAATGAGAAATAAGGACAATTGTCGTAACTATGGAATTTGAGATATACCTAATATTGATATGGTAATATTAGTATAGTTATATGATTGTGTATGCATATACTATCTATGTGTCAAAATCATACCCACGCTACTTGCTATCCCTGAGGTTACCGCGCTGGGACAGTCTTATCTCGATGGGACCTTTATGGGGGATATTGACTTGTACCCTAGAAGATAGATATCCTTGGTACAGGCTTTCGAATTGATAGTTCAGACGGTCTTAAGAGACGCGGGTATGTGCCATCCTCTTAGAGACTTGGAATCTATGCTTCGCCTCAATATTGTTTATGTATGTGTTAATACAGTTCGAGAGTGATTCCGAATTTGTATTTCCTTTAGTACGAGTGATACGGGGATTGGATAGTAGAGTATGCCCGCAACATAGTTTTTATGTGGGGTGCTGTTATAATATATATATTATACGAGTATTTAATATATATATATATGAAATTCTGAAATTTGGAACTGCCTACTGTGATATGGTAAGTAGGACATGGTTGATGACTCAAATTATAAATACTCATTTTGAGAAAGTATAACATGACATCGGGAAACTTTATTAATAAATAAAGTTAAAATGAGAACTTTGGTTACTAATTGAAACCCTCCTTTTAAACAATTGTATTGTTCAGTTTTAAATCTTACGAGTAAACTAAGATAAGTTAAATCATTGGGATGTTTAGTGAGGTACAAGATAGATAATCCATTGGGAAGGTTAGTACGATAGGCATGCACATTAGAAGAGAGGTGAGAATTTCTCAAGAGAGTGCCGCACTAATATGTTGTTGCATTGGCCTGTAATCAATTTAAATACTTGCTAAACGAATTTATATCATATACACTATCGGGCTCTGACCCGTTTCTATTTCTCTTTCTCTCTTGTATATATATATGTATATATTACAGGCGCCCAGCCACAGGGGCGTCTTGCATAGGATCTTTTGGAAGGAACGCACTGCAGCTTAGGTGGGAGTTGCAGGCCTCTTGTTTAGACGACTTCATTTATTTGATTCCACTCTTAGCATGTTCATCATTGGGGCATGTGTCGCCCTTTCCATTATTCAGTTGTTATTTGGATATTTTGATTCAGTCATTTTTAGTATTGCTACTTTGGGATTTATTCAGTATGGATGTTTTACTTTAAGTTTTAATTGTTGGGATTTTGGATGTTGAATGTTTAAATAAATTGGATTATGTTCCAGGATTATTGTGCTGTGATTTTTTAATATTGAAATGTTGTTAATAATTAAATCTTTATATTCTTTTTAAAATAAAATTTGGAAAGTAATGTTTAAAAAAAATGGTTTTGACACTTAGCTTAATTAATTAGGGCGTTTAAATTGGAAAAGTTATTTTTCGACAGTGACGGTGAGAATGAACCAACTGTTCGCCTTGATTTAATTTATTAAAGGAGTGATCGTCCGGTATTTAATTAGGCGGTGTGTCACAGTATTCTCAGATGAGTCACCCTCCTCCTCAAATCGAAAATCTCATCTCATGAGTATGTTGCAAGAGGGGTGCAAGTCAACAGTGTGTACTACTAAAACTAAAAACTAAAAGAGGATCGCATGATGATCTTTTAACAGACAGACCTTAGAAGAATACCCTTCCCACATGATAACCCTTTAGTCATCATGTGATCAAGGACAATGAAAATATAAAAAGGGTGTTTGTTGAGACTGGGAGCTCTGGATACATCTTGTTCCTAGATCTTCAGGTCCATGGGCCTCATAATGAGATATATGAATCCCATCACCACTTCACTAATCGGTTTCAACGAGGAATAAAATTACACCATAGGGTATGTTACACTACCCCTTACAGTTGGCTCCAAGTATTTCTAATCCACCATCTAAAACAAGTTCTTGGTGGTAAACTTATCTGCAACTTGCAACATGATTATGGGAAAACCTTCGCTAAATGATTTGGATTTTATTCTATCAACTTGAAGAATGGTGATGAGGTTCCAAACTCTAATGGGCATGGTATAAGTGTAAGGAGATTAGAATAAATCTAGTAAGCGTTACACCAATTTTATGAAATAAATGGAATAGGACATTATAAATCGACCAAAGATTATCTAAGGTCCCTAAAATCCCTTAGAGAAGTGTTGAGGTCCTGCAAAGGTTCTTCCTCCACCTGAAATAACTGAGCCCCCGCGGGAGAGTTTAGGCATAGAGCTGATGAATGTGGATACTCTAGATCCAAGATGAAGAGAAAGAAATATGTACTCTGGAGGCCCTTATCACTATGGTATCAATGAATAAAATCCTACCAATGTCGTCTAAACTGGGGATGATTTGATCTCCTCCCTTAGAGAGGATTTAACCTAGTTATTGAACCAAAATAAGGATGTGTTTACTTGGGGCCACACAAACAATATTGGGGTGGATCTTGAGGTCATGGTCCACCGCTCAGAGTGGACCCAAACCATAGGACAATAGAATAAAATAAGGGGTTCTTTAGCCCTGAAGGTAATGCACTTACAATAGAGGAGGTTGACAAGGTCAAAAGTCAACTTCAATAGAGAAGTATAATTCCCAAAATGTCTTTTTAATGCAGTGTTGGTTCCGAAACCCAATAAAAATGGAGAATGTTCAATCACTTAATTGATCTCAAGCCTTTCCCTCGCATTGACATGTTATTAGATTCCACTACTGGTCACGATCTCCTCTCCTTTATGGATGCCTCTTTCCGGTATAACCAAATCAATATGGCTTCCATAGATAAGTAAAATACCACACTAATCAGAGATAAAGGTACCTACTATTATAAAATTATGACTTTTAGACTAAATAATGTAGGTGCTACCTACCAGAGGGTGGTGAACTTCAGTTTCAAAGACCTAATTGACAAATCAATAGAAGTCCATGTGAAGGATATGCTAGTGAAAAGTCGAGAGGCTCAGGATCATGTGCAAAACCTAAGAGAGACCGTTTCCATAATTAAAAGGAATAAAATGATCCTCATCCTAAAGAAATGTGATTTTAGGTTGGCTGGAGGAAAGTTCCTGGGATTTATGGTCACTAGACGTGGCAAAGAGGCCAACCAAAAAAACATCCAAGATCTACTAGACATGAAATCTCCAAGAACGATAAAAGAATTCCAAAGAGTTGCTATCATAGTTGTTGCCCTCAATCATTTTATATCCAAGGACACATACATGTTTTTTACATTCTTCAAGATACTAAATAATTATTTATCTATGGAATCTTTCTCTAAGGTCAACTCATATTTAATTCGAGAAGAGTACGGGGTCCAATATCCTAGGTATTATGTGAGCAAAGCTCTACAGGGGGTAAAAGAAAATACGCAATAATAAATAAGTGTGCTTTATGCATAATTACTTCAATTAGACATTTGAAGCCGTAATTCAGAGTGTTTAAATGGTAGCTTGAGACATTAGGGAGAAAAATAGATACATTGAAGCAACAGAGCCAATCTATACACAGAATAACCTCAAAACCCTCCATGTTCATTACTATTAAGTCGTATTACATAACATATTCCCTTAAAATGATATGACAAGCTGTATATACCATGTGTAAACGAACACCCCCACCTACCAGGAGTCCCACGAAAATAAGAGGATAAAGACAGTCCTCCTCTAAACCCAATCCAAATATAACAGAACTATACATTAATGAATGTAAGGATATTGAATTAAATAAATCTTTCACCTAATTTTTGAATATCTGAATCATACCTTCCATAACAGAAATGTCCATAAGTGCAGTCCTTCCCTACATAAACTAGTTCCCATCGACGCTTGACACCTCAAATTTTCCTTGGCCTCCTTCATGCCCATAAATTGGGCGTGAACCACCTAAATTTTTTAGTAGAGGTTGCTAAAAGCCTCCTCTCTAGTGGCGATGATAGGTTGGAACAGTATATGTTGGGAAGAATAGACCCCAAATTTTTAAAAATTCTTTCACCTTAATCTCTTATATATGCAGAATAAAGATGGTTTCTAATAACAATTTAATTTTCCAAATTTATTTTATTTTCTTTTCTTAAAAAGATGAAAAATTAAGTTAAACACAAATTTTAATTTCTAAAAACAAAATTAAAATTAAACCTAAATAAGTGAATTATGGTGAACACACACACACACACACACAAAATTCACACAAACCAATTTTTGGATTTTCTCACAAACAAAAATAACACTTGAAGTTAACTATGAGAAATTTACTTTTAGCCTAAAAATTAATGGAACACAAGTCCTAAAATTTGCCTACATAATATTTTCAATATTACCAAATTAGGCCAAACCAAATTTAGCAAATTAAATTACCGACTTGAATTAAATTAACTTAAATTTCACATAAATTAATCTTAGCACCAAATTAAATACGTGTGATACATAAGCCAGTTTTATCTTGTTAACATGGCTTGCATTCTAAGTATTTCAAGCAAGATAAAAATAAACAATATCACACGGCGCGCCGATGTACGAGGAAAACCCAAATGGGAAAAACCTCGAACGACCCTGGCCTCAAATTCACTAAGTATGGTAGTTTATATAAAGACTCAACATGAGAGGGCTTACACAAACTGACTTGAGTCCGTCCAAGCCTTGACGCACTCCTTCAGTCTTCAACCTCCGCTAGAGAAAAATCGTGGACTCCTCCACAGTGTCAGACTCCTCCGATGGGGCTCTTAGACACCGTCACCCTCACGTGAAAATTTTCTTTGAGTGGGGACACCGCAACATAAGCCAAAATGATTCTCCTTTTATTGGGGTAGAGAAAGAAGACCCAAACTCTTTTCTTCTTGGGTAGAAAAGTGAACCCCATGCCAAACACTCCAAGCTAATATATATATATATATATATATATATATATATATATATATATATATATATATATATATATATATATATATATATATATATATATATATATATATATATATATATATGTGTGTGTGTGTGTGTGTGTGTGTGTGTGTGTTGAAATACTTGGAATTCTAAACTAAATAATTTTTTAGGTGTAAACACCTGTGTATGAGAGAATTTTCTAGTTAAATTTGACACATGAAAACTGGGACTTTTGTTTTTAAATATTTTCTCTCCAAAATCTCTCAAAGATGTTGCAAAAGTCTTAAGGAAAGTTTGTCCCGAAGTTGGTTTAAAAACTGTCAAAAGAGAGTGGGACAAAAGAGTGGGAAAATGCCAAAAAACTGCCAAAAATTGTTCCCGCTTGAAATGTCATACGAACGACTTTTTCATTCGAACAACTTTTCGTTCGAACGACTTTTCGTTCGAAAAGTCAGTGTTCAAAAGGAAACCTCGTTGGCAAAACTAGTTCGAACGAAATTCTCGTTCGAACGATAATTTTGAACGAAATGTCAGAAAGTCCAATTTAACATTTTAAGCCCCAAAACTTTATTTTACATAAAAATTACACCCATTAAAATTATTCGAAGTCTCCTACAAATATATAAAAGCATTCATACCTTTGGAGACTTGAAATATGATGTTGATGACGTGAAACGTGGTACTGAAACTCGGCAATGATGGTCTCTTGAAAAGCAGGACGCAATGTCTTCAACTTTAACATGTTTTAGGCTTGATGGATGGTCAAGAACTATATCCTATGATTTAAGAGTTTTTGTCCGAAATTGAGCCAAAACTACATAAAACTCAATTTGAGACTTGTGTCCTTATAAATCTCCCCCTTTGGCTATTCCGGGACAAAAAACAGAACAAAAATCCTAAAGGGCCGCCAAGCTTTACTAGACTCAAAACCTTTCCACCCAAAACTACAAATAAGAAGCTTGACTCAAGGATCACTTAGGATAAATAGCTTTGCCGATGAAAGTTTCCACTTAGAAAACTTCCTGCACACTTAAGCAAACCATCAAACGCATAGGGAATATCAAGAATATTGAATGCATGTAAAATAAATACTCCCCCTAAATTAGTTTTCCTTTATCAATAATCATAAACGTAAGAAGATAGCGCTTTCCCCCTAAGATAAATCTCCTAAACTAAGATATAAGTATAATAGGATTAGATACCATTTCTCCACCTATCATTCTCCCCCTTTTTGTTCAAGAATGGACAAAGGTGATAAAATTAATAAAATCCTCATTTTTCTCCCAATAGAATGAAGTATGAATTATCTCCTTAAAAACTACACAAGGGATACATATATGGGAAAACAAGTACAACGAAGATGCATAAAGTGTTAAGGACATGAAAGCATATGGGCAACAATAGACAATAACTAATCCAAGCAAGAATAATGGATGCTAACTATGATGCGATCAAAACGATATCAATTTGAAATATAAGAGACTAAGCATGTGATATCAAACAAACATTTTGCAACCAATTGGATACCAATTATGAATTAAAGCATACGTGGGCTAACTAAAATGACAAAGACTCAAAATATCACATATATGTATACGCACTCGATAGAAAATATATGCAAGTACACGTATATAGATATAAACACACAAATGACATAAAATATTATAATATGATGTTTCCACACTCTTATGGAAATGTAAGTGAAGGGGTGTGAACTAGATACTAATGAATTTAAAACACAATCACTTAAATATGTTCATGTAGTTCGTATTTGATTGCAAAACTTTATCAACTAGTAGTTAGCCTTTATGTGCCAGGATAAAGTGAACTCATGAACAAACAAACAAAATGCATACAAGCCTAGCATGTTGATGGTTCTACAAACCAATAGAGTCATGATATTTAAAGTACAACTTGGATATATGACATTGTGCAAACCATTGACCATCCATCCAATCTCCCTGAAATAATAATATAATTCTTTTCTATTGAATGAATATATCAACAAAACAAAATAGGACTTGGAAAATATTTTTTCTTTTAATGCCAGATTCTTTTAGGCCTTTGGACCACGTATTTCTTTTAGGTCCATTACAAACGATGGCATACTCACAAAGGATAATATTTCCTTTCGGAGCCCTTCCCCGTGCACACACACACACACACACACACACATATATATATATATATACATACATATATCATTTTTTTATCTCTGAATTCTCACGTGCACTAGTCCTCCTAGCTCATAGTATATAGATGACTAGATTGGTAGGAGAACACCTCACAAAGCTTAAATATAACATGTGAAGTTATGGATACAAAAACTCGGGCATGTGTGTGAAAAAGTCATATAAAAGTGAATCCATTAAGCAAGTCAAACTTAAACTACTCCATCTAAACATGATAAAGAACATTTTAAGGATTAAAATTTTAACCAAAAGTTTAGTCATATGGAAGCGATATGAAGGATTCAAACACAAAAATATGCCACAAAAGGTGTGTAAAATCAAAATACACACAAAAATAAAATCTTTTTAAGTTTTTCAAAATTTTAGATAAATATAAAAATTTACTCAAAAGATAAACAAAAATCATTTGTATTTTTCATTTAAAGCAAACTAAAATGAAAAGAATAAAATACAAAAGATAAACAAGTCATAATTTCTAGTATGTGATATGAAATAAGGAAATGACTAGAAAAGGACTAAACATGCATACACCTAGCAATTATATATGATACGAAGCACAAAAATCTAGAGTACGCAAACAAATAACACATTTAACCTTTGGATTTAGCAAGGGAGGAATCATTTGAAAGCAAATGAGAAAAAAAAATCATATCTTATAAAGCTACCAAGTCGGATCTCCTAACCCAAACTAATGATGAATGATGATCTCGGGATACATGAATCTTGGCTACCTCAGTTTTGTTACATTGGGATTTTCAAGAAAATATTTTAAGATAAAAACAAAATTTCTTAATATGACCATTTCGACCACAATGAGAGCACCTAAAGACTCAGCAAAAAGACTTACCTAAGGAATGGTCTATAAAGTCTTTCCTAGGTGATTCTCTTAAACATTGGTTTTGACTTTATGAGTTGATTCATTACAAGTATCGAAGCCTAAACCACACATGTCATTTTTAATTTGGACCGTTCCTAATATTTTATCTAATTTTTTCGAACGACACTCCAAATCAAATTTGACTTTACTAGAGTATTTTAATTTATTTTCTAAATCTAAAATGTGAGACTTTAATAAAAAAATTGTTCTCTTCAGATGTGAGAATCTCCTTTTTTAAGAATTCCATTAAGCCCTTAAGGCTATCTCTCTCGCCTTCTACATACTCAAGCTTCTATCAAAGAGCTCTCTCTCGTGTCCTAAGGTCATCAACTAACGCACTCTCATCAACAACCTTGGCACGCTCCTTTAAAATCGCTTCTAACTTCAAATTTGCACTTTTTAATTTTATAGATTCGGCATATAATTCTTGAAATGCAAATTGAAGTCCACTCACATCAACCTCATTTTCAATTTCACTATCTCTCTTCTCCACTTTCACTACCGTCATCTTTTAGAGATTCACAAATAAAGGCCTCAGAAGTGTCATGATTTGAAATGTCATCGTCGAACAATTTCTCTCCATCACTAACATACAAGCCATGAACGCGGTAAAGTTGCTCTCAATGGGGGATTCGGATCCCTCTTCCTTTTCACTTTAATCACTAAGGGTGGCATTATAGGAAATTGGTTGTTTGTCTTATCTCCTTAGTTTAGTGGGGCACTCTCTCGCCCTATGGCCATAACCCTCACAACCATAACACCTATTTTACTCGTCCCTATTCAAATTTTCATTAAAGGTTTTAGGGATCTTTTCGGCTTTGTCATGCTTAGATTTTTCAAATTTCTTAAAATTATTTTTAAATTTAAGAAATTAACGAAACTTCCTAGCAAACATAGCCATATCTTCCGAGTCACTATCACTCTCGTCATCCACAACTTGTTTTTCCTCCTTACGGGCTTGCAAAGCAATGATCTTATCAATTTTCTTTTCATTTTTGGAGGGGAACATATCTAGTTCATAGGTTTATAAATCACCTACTAGTTCCTCAAGTTTGGTAGAGTGTAGGGTGGGTAAAGAATTTAAAACGGTCACCTCAGGGATAAATCTATAGGGTAGGCACCTAAGGATTTTCTTAACACTCGATCGTCAGGTATTTTCTCTCCTAAATTAAATAAAGAATTTACTATATCGGACAGTCTAGGATAAAACTGATTGAATGTTTATTTTTCATTCATTTTGATGTTTTCAAATTGAGTGGTGAGGTTTTGGAGTTTAGAAGCTTTTACGACACTTATTCGCACGTGAGTGAGTTGTAGGATATCCCAAGCTTCGTTAAAGATTTCATATGTTATGATACGTCGGAATTCATCCGGTGTGACAGCGCTAAACAAGGCATTTAAACCTCGAGAATTGTAATTAGCGAATTTAAGTTCGTTCTCACTCTAATGCTCAATGGGTTTGGGGACACACTCATTCTCTATTAAGTAAGTAGGTGGGGATCACCCATTAACTACAGATAACCAAACCCTCTAATCTATATCCCTAAGTGTCGAACGCATACGTGCTTTCCAATATGCATAATTAGAACCATCGAAAATAGGAAATTTAAAATATGGGGAAAATTTCATTTTTAACCAAAAATATTTGAAAAACCTTAACACAATAAATTAGTGCTCCGGCTCTGATACCACTTGTTGGGAAGCATAGACCCCCAATTTTTAAAAATTCTTTCACCTTAATTTCCTATATGTGCGGAATAAAAATGGTTTCTAATAACAATTTAATTTTCCAAATTTATTTGATTTTTTTTCTTGAAAAGATGAAAAATTAAATTAAACACAAATTTTAATTTCTAAAATCAAAATTAAAATTAAACCTAAATAAGTGAATTGTGGTGAACACACACACACACAAAATTCACACAAATTAATTTTTGGATTTTCTAACAAATAAAAATAACACGTGAAGTTAACTATGAGAAATTTACTTTTAGCCCAAAAAATAATGTAACATAAGCCCTAAAATTTGCCTACATAATATTTTCAATATTACCAAATTAGGGCAAACCAAATTTAGCAAGTTAAATTACCGACTTGAATTAAATTAACTTAAATTTCACCCAAATTAATCTTAACACAAAATTAAATACGTGTGATAAATAAACCAGTTTTATCTTGTTAACCTAAGCATGCACTCAAAGTGTTTCAAGCAAGATAAAAATATACAGTATCACACGACGCGCCGATGTACGAGGAAAACCAAAATGGAAAAAACCTCGAACGACCCTGGGCTGAAATTCACTAAGTATGGTAGTTTTTACAAAGACTCAACACAAGAGGACTTACACAAACTTACTTGAGTCCGTCCAAGCCTTGACGCGCTCCTTCGGTCTTCAACCTCTGCCTAACGAATAACCGTGGAATCCTTCACAGTCTCGGACTCCTCCGATGGGGGCTCTTGGACATCGTCACCCTCACGCGAATCTTTTCTTTGAGTGGGGACACCGCAATGTAAACCAAAATTATTCTCCTATTTTGGGGTAGAGAAACAAGACCCAAAATCTTTTCTTCTTGGGAAGAAAAATGAACCCGGTGCCAAACACTCCAAGCTAATATATATATATATATATATATATATATATATGTATAGAAATACTTGGAATTCTAAACTAAACAATTTTATGGGTGTAAACACATATGTATGAGAGAATTTTGAAGTTAAATTTGTCACATGAAAACTGGGAATTTTGTTTTTACATATTTGATCTCCAAAAGCTCTCAAAGATTTTGCAAAAGTATTAAGGAAAGTCCATCCCAAAGTTGGTTTAAAAACTGTCAAAAGAAAGTGGGACAAAAGAGTGGGAGAATGCCAAAAAACTGCTAAAAATTGTTCCCAGCCTAAAATGTCGTTCGAACAACTTTTTCATTCGAATAACTTTTCGTTCGAAAAGTCAGTGTTCAAAAGGGAACCTCATTGGCAAAACTCGTTCGAACGAAATTCTCATTCGAATGAAATTCTCATTTGAACGACAATTTCGAACGAAATGTCAGAAAGCCCAATTTTACATTTTAAGCCCAAAAACTTTATTATAAATAAAAATGACACCCGTTAAAATCATTCAAAGTCTCCTACAAATATATAAAAGCATTCATACCTTTGGAGACTTGAAATATGATGTTGATGACGTGAAACGTGGCACTGAAACTTGACAATGATGTTTTCTTGAAAAGCAGGTAGCAACGTCTTCAACTTTAACATGCCATGGGCTTGATGGATGGTCAAGAACTCTATCCTATGACTCAAGTGTTTTTGTCTAGAATTGAGCCAGCATTACATAAGACTCAATTGGAGACTTGTGTCATTAATAGATGAAGTTATTTCCTAAATGAAAGTTAGAAGTGTAATTATTGGACTTTTGTTGTTGTTTGCTCTTACTCTGGAGGAAATCCCTTTTAAAGTTATTAGGTTCTTTGTATGCATTGCACCCCTGTCTCGATGGATATGACCCTTTGTTTACTTAATTCCCGTAGGATAAACTAATCCCCACGGTTACCTTCATCTTGGTAAAGAATCGACGAGAACTCCATTCACGATGCTTCTTCTTACAACTTCTTTGATGACAGTTTGCCCCTCGATTTCCTTCCTTAATATGCTTCAAGTCCTCAGAATCCAAATCTAGCCTGAGGTCCATGTTAACTTCTTCTCTAAACCCACAAAGATACTACCCAACCATGAGCTTGAAGATAGAGCGGTAAAAAATCTTAATGAACAAGTGAGTCTTTTCCTTTTCGTCATTGCATTATATTTATCATATTGTGATAGGATCTCAAATATCACCTCATATTCACCAATAATCTTTTTTCCCTGAATTAAATTATGGAACTTATCCCTCTTACCATCACGATAAGCCTCTGGAAAGTGTCCCTCTAAGAAATTTCTACATAAATCACCCCATCTTATTGCTTCACCATGTTTGGATTGGTAGGATGGACAACACATTTGTTCCGGATCAGTAAGCTAGAATGTAAAAACCCTGAATCAGTACCTAGATGGTACATAAAGGACATTTGTAATGGGCATAATGCGTTGTACCATTCTTCAACTTTTTTGGGTCCAGTGGTACCATTGAAGGTGGGCGGATTAAGTTTCCTAAACTCTTTTAGAGAGGAGGAATCCTTATTCCTCTTGATAGAGACACTATTTTCCTTCTAGTGTCTTACTACTGGGACAGTGAATCGGTTAACTGTCGAACCACCAATTGCATTTGTCACAGATCAGTAGTGTTACTCTTTGCACTAGACTCTCTAACATGACTTGGCATTCTAGAAAGAGAGAGACGTTTATCACGAGAAAATACAACAAAAGAATAACTAAGGAAATTGTAAGCATACACTCCATCACTCACATAAGATTCTATGTTATAGTAACAAGTTAGAACGCATCGAATGGGATTTGGGTCACTTATGATGGATAACTCGCATCGGTATCGAAGTGTTGGGGGAAAATCATGTTTTTGAAAAGTAATAAAGCCCTTTACTTCTAACTTTAATATCATAAAACTCACTACTTTATATTTTAAGAAATATGCGGCCACTTTCAAGATAATTTATATCCAATTAGTTATTTGGGAAAATATTTAAGAGACATGACTAAGTGATTGGAAATCCTTAACTTAAAATAATTTTTACAACTTTATTGCATTATTTAGAATAAGAAAGTCTAATAAAATAAATTACGATAATTTATCAAATAGTGTGACCGCAAAGTGGTATGGCCCAATAGTGAGAGCTTTACAAATTTATGACTCCCATATCCTTTCATTTGTCTATATCCTTACCCAAAGTACCCGGTGTTTTTTTTTTAACAAAATACGCAAATGAGCAATTACCCATTAGGGAAATACTAGCAAGCTATAGTACTAAAAATAAATAGCTATACATATACAATGCATTTTATTATTTTTGAAAACTTTTCCCTTTTATTTAAGCAAGCTTCAAATGCAACTAAAATGTGTGAAATATATCCCAAGGCGATATGCCAAAATACACACAAACACTTAACCCATAAACACAACTTAAACTCGTGTCCCATGTTTACCCCTTTTATCATTTCCTTTTCATAATTCATTATAAATTCAATTAACCTTCTTCCTTATCATTTTATGATCACCAATATCATCATAGTGTCATGGTCGTTATTTTTGACGTCACTAATCCCATTTATGTTTAGGGGCTTTCATTTCCTTCCATAAATGTCATAGCCATTTCCTCAATAACCAGTTATCTTGGGGTTAAGACAAACCCGCAACCTAGGGCTCTCAACCATTCTTAAGATTACTCGGTTGCTCTAAGTATCTTTTCTTTAATCTAGTAACGTCTTTTTATATTTTCATATATTTTAACTGGAATGATGAGGAAAAACTTTCCAAGATTCTAACCTACATTTAATGTCCTTAGTTGTACACTTTAAACACCCTTTTATAACTTTAACTCCTTCTTTTTTGAGTCTTGTCAAATCAATACCATTTTATGTTTTAGAGCATTACATTTATCATATTATGCAAGATATATCATGTTTTAGGGAGAAGAATTAAATTATACTAGTTTAGGGAATTACTGCAAAAAAGTGTAACATTTGATACCATTTTGTATACTTCATACTTTTAAAAGGCATAAATGTAATTTCCAAACTTTTAGGGGTGTAAAAATGGTGATCGCTTAAATAAGCTCCAATACCAATTAGAGAATGCGATGTGATATTGATTTAATCAAATTCGCAAGTTTCCAATTTATACTTATTTAATTGGAGTAAATTTTCAAACCAAATTAATTCATCCCTAAAACATGCATCTACATTGGTGAAATCAAACCATCACAAATAAAATGGCTAACTCACAGATATGAGGAGAAAACCCCTTTCGAGTAAAAACTTTTTATTTCACTATGTAAAAAAAATTTCAACTTACATACACAATAAAATCAGCAACGATTGCTCCTCAGAACAATCAGATAGGAACGCAGCCTAGAGTCAGCAATGGAACAACCGCAGTAGCCCAAAAGAACATGTATGTAACAACTCAAGGTCTGGGAGACGATGATTTATTTATTTTGGGACAAATAAATAATATTTTATTTGGAGAAAGATTAAATTGGCAATTGAGGTCAAAATTTGGAGTCGTTAGAAAATGTTTCGAATGGCGATTCTGAGGGTGTAGTCGTGTCCATAAGGGTCGAGAAGGTCAAAATGACTGTACTTGGGGTCTATTTAGGTTTCGAAATATTTTAAGCTCGTTTGACTCGAATTTAAGTTACCGAGTCATTTAAAGTGTGTATTATCATTTAAAGATGTGTATCTTAGGAGTTAGGGCTTAAAAAGCCTACGGGAGATCTATTTCTCCAAAGAGATAAATAGAAATAGAAAGAAAGAAAGAGAGAGGAAGAAAGAAGAAGAGAAAGAAGGAGAAAAGAGAGAGAAAGTGGAGTTTTTCCTGCACCTACGCGATTTTGAGGACGGATCAGACCCTACGAACCCGAGGCAAGTGATTAAACTTGCTAAATAATTGTTGTGTTTCATTTATTTCATGATTTGTGGATTAAATCTTTGGGTTTTAGGTTTAGTTTATCAAAACCTAACTTTTGGGTATAATCTTAGATTTGTTGTGTAGATCTTTGATTTGAGGATAGAAATTAGTTTATATGTATTCTAGGATGAATATTGATGATATATATGTGATTGGGTTGAAAATAAATGGAGAGAAATGATAAATATGAATTTTGGGATTTTTGGTTTACTAAAAAGTAGCCATTTTCGAGCCTCCATGTAGGCCGAATCGATTCGGCCCCCTAGCCGAATCGATTCGAAAATATGCAGGTGCCCAGGTCTGAGTGACCGAATCGATTTGGCCCCAGCCAAATCGATTCGGCCTGAGACAGAGTCCCAGGTATGATGACCCGAATCGATTTGCCTTGGAGGCCGAATCGATTCGCTGGGCCGAATCGATTCAGAATTGGCCCGAATCGATTCGAAAACTGGGCTTTTCGAGGGATGTTTTTCTAGGGAGAATTTCATCCCGTTTTGTTCGAGGTTAATGATTGGGAACCTCTATAGGAATCATTTGGAGTATGTTTTGGAGACTTTTAGAGAGTTTCCCTTATAAGAAATTATTGGAGTCATATAGACTTAATTTGAGGAATGCCGATTAGAGATTTGGCATATTTCTAAGTGGGGAAGCCCACCTTGATTGGAGATTTTATTTGGAGACAATACTTAAATTCAAATAAAGAATGAGAATAGGTTTAGAGATATGGATCTTAGGATCAAATCCCAAATGGGATAACTTTAAAGGTTCATAAAATAAAGTTAACCCTATTATGGATGGAGAATTATAAATTCTTATGGATGTGCATATGGATATAGAAATATCCTTAATGATGATTGATTTGGGAGAAGTCTCACACTATTAGAAATTCTAATTGAAATACATTAGGATATAGAGAATATCCTTAACATAAATAGAATTGAAAGACAATTCATATATAGAAGCGACATGTGAGCTTCGAGTGAGAAACAATATAGTGTATACTAAGTGGGGAGGATGTGTGAGAATTGACGATTAGTATATCTTGAGGGAAATATACTAAACAACGATGTTAATCAAATTGTGCCTATGGGCGTATAATAAATATGAAACAATGTGATAAGTATACCTTATATGATGGTATATCTTTATATGATGTGATAATGTATGTATACCTTATATGATGGTATATATATATATATATATATATATATATATATATATATATATATATATATATAGTGAAGCATACCCCCTCCTTGCTATCATTGGGAAGTTGCGTGTGATGAGGGTGAGCATCCTGGCTCAAAGAGCAGGGTGTGGATATTCCCTAGGTCATAGTCGTCCATTGTGATTATTATGCGATATATATATGCATTATATTTGGGGGTGAGAAGTCGGGGGTATGTGACGTTCTCACTTATCGGTTAGGAGCTATGGTCGCTTCCCGGGACGTTGTGTGCGTGAGTTGATCACGAGGTGGGTTCCGTTGAACCCCACCAGGTGGCCCCCGTTTGCTACGTGGTATGGGCAACTGGAAGATGATAGCATAGTGAGCCTGTGTCCTCGAGTTATAGCTCGGTTGGATGGTTATGATATTATTGTTGTGATTGTGCTTGGGTATCGAGGGCATAATGGACCTCAACGACCAACATTGCCAGGATTAGTGTATCGGGGGGTTCCTTATTTGGATTTCGCCTCGGCGAGACGTCCCACGCATGAACTTCAGTGTAATGTTGGAAATTGGGGATAAGTTAGTCCTTAATGCTCATAATTATATCTATATCACCTATCCCGACGATCGACAGTGCTAGGAGTAGTGTAACGGGGGGGTCCTTATTTGGATTTCGCTTCGACGAGACGTCCCACGCATGAAACGCCGTGTACTGTTGAGAATTGGGAATATTAATTAATTAAAATGGAATAATAAGAATTTGGGTTACATGCATCATGCATTGAGGGCGTAATGAATCTCGAAGACCAATACTGTCAGGAGTAGTGTAACCGGGGGGTTCCTTGTTTGGATTTTACTTCGGCGAGACGTCCCACGCATGAAACACAGTATGGTATTGAGAATCGGGAGAAGTTTAGTCCTTAGCACTTGATGCTAATAACTCATATATATATGATTACATGCCAATTGAGGGGATAACTAGAATATATGAAATTCTATTAAGAGAATGTTGATGTATTGTGATGATTGTTATTATGAGGATGTTATGTAAACTTTATATGTTCAATAAATGAACAAATATAAAGAGAATGATGACATTAAAAATATGATGTAATGTTTTATATGGAATTTAGATAAGGGTAGATTGCGAGATAAGTTAGATAATTTTAATCGAATCTTCATTTTGGGATCTAGTTAGATTTCATTGCCTAATTTATATTTGGGCATTTATTTGGAGACTACGTGCATACGTTTAGTGCGCGCTCTAGTTGAGAGGTGAGTTGGATTATTATGGATAGGACGATTCCATTAAATCATGTAATAATGCATTTATAATTATTATGCATTTTAATGCACTTGCTATAAAAAAAATTCAACTCGGGCTCTGACCCGTTTATATTTTCTCCTCCTATGTATGTATTGTATTATTCTAGGTGTTCCTCCGCAAGGACGCCATTGATTTTTACCCATACAGTGTATTTTTGGAGTTGTGGCAGTAGTGGACTGTTGCGGCATCTTGTTTAGACGATTCCTATCTTTGATGTATCTAGATTAGGATTCAGTTTGTATCTCGAGTTTATACTCAAGTGTTGTAGATTAAAATTTTTATATTTTCTTCCTCAGATTATTTGTACTGTCTGTGACCCGACAGCTTATTCGGGTATTTTATTATTGAGATTTTGTTGTTCATTGTATTGTACTCTTTTATATTATTGGAGTCTGCATTTATCACTCATCATAGTTAGATGTAGCATTGTTGTAAATTGTTGTATGGTTGGTTTTTAATTGGTGTAAATAAAAGTTTCAAATTTTTGGTAATCCTCTTTTAATGATTTCGGGTAGTTAGCCTTATATTATTTAGTATTGTCAGTTGATGTTGAGACTGTGCCATCTGAGATACCTGATTAATGTAGTATAGGGCTGGCCACCCGTTATTATTTTGAGCGGGTTGTCACAATGTAGTCCAATTCAACCAGGAACACCCACGAGCATTCTCAATAGACATGCAGTCGTAGTCCATCGTAGAGATAACGCTCTACACAGAAATAACTTCACCAAAGTTGTATCTTAGGTCCCAAAACAATTCACATAAAGATTGGGCTATGTCGTGAATTTAAAACAAAAAGGATTACACCCTTAAATGAAGAAGACAAAGAATTCTGTTGGTTTGGAGTTTGTGTAGAATGAAAAATGTTAGGTCTTCTTAACAAAAATGGAGGGTTTTAGCATGCTTTATATATAAAACTTAAGTTGGCGCATCGCTCGAACGATACAGTGAAGTCCTTCAAATGATGCCACGTGTCACTCGAACGAGCATCGCGCGATAAAGCAATGTTGCTGGAATGGCATACTGATGTCGCTAGAATGACCAGCATGTAAAAAAATAGTTTTTTATTTTGAAAAAAAACTCCACCTCAACACTTAGAAAATTTTATATTTGAGGAAAAGCTTTGCTTGTTAGAAAATCTTTTAGAAAAATTATCCCAACACTCTAAGTGAACCGTTAAGGTATTTAAACACAACCTTACCAAAATTAAACTCGAAGAGGCTTGAATGTTAAAGAACATTGATATTCAGATATGTCTTAACGCATGATTGAACTTGAATAAGTCTTTGAATTTTGTATCATTATATGTCATACTCAAATGTAAACCGACCAATAAAATAATGTTCTTACAAATCTCCCCCTATGTCTATGACGTTACAAAAAATAAAAACATCTGAATTATCAAATCAAAATTCCTATAAAAATCTAATACCCGCCCATGAACCCAAAACTGAAAAGGTAATAGACATGTAAGTCTAAACTTTTTCTTCAAAAATCTTCAACATCAAATCTTTAAATCTTTAAGATTTTCTCATCAGGGTGTGAAAATAATGATCTTCAATTTTGTACCTACACACATGAGACAAAGCATATACCTTCGTGACGTATCGAGTTTGAAATGATATAAACATAACATCAAAACAAATATCGAATCTCAAATCTCCCTCATAATGTAAAACTCCCCCATAATTCGTTCTCCCGGTTTTTATTTGTTTGAAATAGACAAGGAAATGAATAAACAAAATAAACATGGAGTTTCCACATTAAGCAAAGAAAATAGCTTACGATCATTAAGAGATACTCAAAATCATTCCTCAAACTATTTTTTATTTTTCAATTTTTCCAAAAAAAATGTTACAACAAAAATAACACACCATGAACTTACATTAAGATAACCAAATCATAGAAGAGAAATGAATGGGTGTGAACATATTCGATAGGAAAATCAATGCAACCAAACATAACATATGTGCACGATGAATATGCGTAATCCTAATGAATGAATCTCAAAATTATCTTTAGGTATCGAAAATGTGAATTTAGATGACATCGTCTTAATCAAATAGACAAATCAAAGTCAAACATGATTTTCACGCCAATAACGTATAAAACTATGAAGCGTTTTTTCATTAATTTTTAAGGACGTGCAAACCCATTTTATATTCCATCCAAACTCCCTCATAAATAATAATACTTTTTATTTTTCTTTTGAGATGATGAAACAAAATAAATTGGTCCACTTTTGGCAAAATTTTCTTTTTATTGCCTTTAAATTTTTTTGGGCTCTTTTCAACTTCTTTGGACCTTGGAAAAGATTTATTGTGCCACACTTTTTCTAGGTCCGATTTAAACAGTGGCTTAATCGCAACGGATAAATGAGTACCTTTTGTAGCCCTTCTTCGTTTTTCAAATAAATCACATAAACTCATGACAATAATTTTTACATGCACTACTTTCATTTGTCAAGTTTTATCGGATTTAGTTCATTTTAAAGAAAGAATTCCGATGAAAACACATCGACTAACATGTGATAGACAAGAACGATAGTCAAACAAATTCGTGCAATTGTGCATTAAAGGAACTCATGAGTCAAACATGTAGGTAGTAACAATTAATCACATCTCAATGACTCCAAACATTGTAAAGCACATTAATGAAATGATGATGCATATCAAAACACTATAAAATAGTCACATGGATATAGAATGAAATTGTGACTCAGTCATCCTAAATGTCCATCCATAAACGATGCAAAACAAAATACAAAAATCTTATTGGATTTTTCAAAAAAACTATCAAAATAAAATCTTTTTTTATTATTCAAAAATTTTTAAAAACAAAAATCTAGTACAAAAAGTAAATAAATCATCACCATTAAGGTATTTAAACAGAACCTTACCAAAATTATCCCAACACTCTAAGTGAACCGTTAAGGTATTTAAACAGAACCTTACCAAAATTAAACTCGTGAAGGCTTAAACGTTGATGTTCGATCCGTCCTGACGCACGATTGAACTTGAATAAGTCTTCGACTTTTGTAGCGGTATACGACATACTCAAATGTAAACCAGACAATAAAATAATGTCCTTACTAGGGGTGATTTTGCAATTAAAAAATCTTATGGTGTTTTTTATAATTATTTCATTAGTTGTCGAGTATTTCAAGTTTAATACTTTAAACTAACTTTTTTTACACATTTATATTGTTTAACCCAAACCCATCCTACATGAATTACAGGTATGCCAATATGCCATTTTATGGTTTTAGGCATTCACTTTCTTGAAAATATTTAACACAATATTTTGCAAAAAGCCGTACATTTTTAACAGCATACACTACAAGAAAAAATAGTATTCGCGACATCTTTTGGCGACATCAGTGTTTTCGTGTCGCCAAAAGGTATACTTTTGGTGACATATATAGTTTTTGTGTCACGAAAACTTGTTATTTTGGTGGTCTCCCTACTAACAATTCCCTCAAATATCATTTACATTCAGCGACATCAGATTGATGTCGGGGATTTGTTACCCTACTTTCGGCGACATGTGTTGTATGTTGCGAATATATCACTCACATTTCGTGACATGAGTGTCATGTCGCGAAATGTGACACACTTTCAGCTTTATCATATACATGTCGCGATATGTATTTTAGTTTAATTAAAAAAAATCAAAATTTATCTCCCTCCTTTTTTTTCAGCCAAAATTTTATTTTCCCCCTCAAAAACTAAAACCTCAACCAACAAAGCCCTAAAAAAAAAAAAAACACTTCTATCTCTCCTCTTCCGCTATCTCTTCTCTCTCCCCCTCTGCCGCTTACCGATCTCTCTCCATCCACGAACGGGTCAGTTCCATACCACCGACCCGAAAACCCCCAAAATGTCGGAGGTCACTGTCGGGTTGCCTATACCCTAACACTGGTGAGCCCCTTTGACCCGAGTTCTACTCAAGACTAGCCAAAATTCACTAGGATATATCCCATACCCAAGAAAACCCACCAACTTCTAACCAACCCACTGCCAAATTCTGACCAACTCCAGCCAAATTCGCCTCCCCCTCTTTTGACAGAAACAAAATCAGCACAAACTCCTAAATCTTAAGGTATTTTTAGTGTGAATATGTTATTATCCCCAAAAAATAGGTATTGATTTCCCTGTTAATTTACTTAATATTGCTATTTACAGTTCTAATTAAGAGGCTTGCCAAATAGGAGAGCTAAAATATCTACATTTTTGTGAATGCCAAACAGTCCATGGTGGCAAGCCCCATTATGTCTGTACTTTTAGTGCACTGCGAGGCTCTTGTTCGAAACATACTATGGCCCAATTCTCTTAACCCCAAAATCTCTTAAGGTATTTTAGTGTGAATATGTCAATCCTCAGATTTTTGTTGGGGGCTTACATTAAAATAATTCAGAGGGTTGTCGTGAATATGTGAATATTTATGGATGTACTTGAGTTCTAGAGTTCTTTTATATTAGATTACTGTGAGGATTTGACTTTATCTACTCAATCTGAGATTTTATTTTTTGGTCACTAGTTGAACTAAGAATTTTCATATTTATGTTATGCATATCTTTGTGAAATTACGAATCATTTAATATAAAAATAAGGGGAAAGTGCAAAAATCCCCTGAACTTTGCTGTTTTTTACAGTAACCCTCTAAATTACTTTAATGTAAACTCACCCCAACACACCCACGTCTTGAATTTTTGTTGGAGTTTAATTTTAGTTTTGGAATTGCTAGATAGTTATAAATATCTAGTGTTTATTTGATTTCAACTTTTTTTGCTATTTATTTCAATTAAAATAATCAAATAAATTGTATATTTTTTTATTGGAACAGTAGTCTAAATTAGTGAGTCCGTTGAAAATTGGTTGTTCGTTAAATATTGAGTGTGTAATGTTATCACAACATTTGAGCATTGGTTTGTTTAGTACAATCTTAGGTAACCTTAGTTTGGCATAGTATAAATATTTATTTTTAAATTAAATCAAGATATACTTGTTCTCATTAGCATTACAATAATTAATTAAAACACTTGACATTTAAGAACAATATGTAGGTTTAGTTTGTGTAAATATGTTATTTGATGCTAATTCTGAGACTATCTCAAGTGACAGAATTATGGAACTAACTAGAGAGTATAACGTTGACGAGGATGAAATGATTGCAATGGATAAAGATGACGAAGAAGGTGACGAGAAGTCATGGCGAGGAGAGTTCAACGGGTGCCTATCAAAATGAAAATGAAATCTGGTTAGTCTCAACTTCTCTTTAAAAATTGCAGCATTAAATAGAAAATAGGCCCAAAATAACAGCAAGAAGTGGCCAAATGTAAAATGACTTAGTTTATTAGCTTATCTAGTTAAATTAGTGGAAGGGATTTGCTGATGGTTTGGTTGTGGAATTTTCTATTGTTGTTGAGTTTATTTTAAATGTTAAAACATGTTGGATTTAATGAATAAACAAAGGAAATTTTGTCAAAATTTTCTAAAATTATTAAAAACACGCATTTAAAGGGATAAAACTCAAAACAACCCCAAACGGCCCCATAAGAGGCACGGACACTTTGTACGGGTCCAATGTAACTCGTAGGAACTAACCGTATAGTCCCAGTTTGAGAATATGATGAAAATTTGCAAAAATCAAGACATAGGCTTAAAAATAAGCATTTAAAGCGAGGAAACTCCAAAAATCCCCAAAGGCTCCGTAAGAGGAGTGAACACCTCGCGCAGGACCATTGTAAATCATAGGAATTGGCCGCTTAGTCACGAGAATCCCGATTTTGGAATATAACGATAATTTGCAAAAATCTAGACTTATGCTTAAAAATACGCATTTAAAGGGAGAAAATTGAAAATAACCCCAAACGACCCTGTAAGAGGTGCGAACACCTCGTACGGGACCAATGTAACTCATAGGAACTAACCACGTTGTCCTGGAAGTTTTGGTTTGAGACTACGATGATGATTTGTAAAACTCTATACTTAGGCTTAAAAACACGCATTTAACGGGAGAAAACCCAAAACAACACCAAACGAATCCGTAAGAGGTGTAAACACCTTGCATAGGATCATTGTAACTTATAGGAACGAGTCGCATAATTACCGGGGTCTCGGTTTGAGAATATAATGATAATTTGCAAAAATCTAGACTTATACTTAAAAACATGCATATAAAGGGATAAAACCTAAAACAACCACAAAGGGCCGCATAAGAGGCACGAAGACCTTGCATGAGACCAATGTAACTCGTAGGAACTCACCGTGTAGTCATGGGAGTCCCGATTTGAGAATATGGTGATAATTTGAAAACATCTAGACTTAGGCTTAAAAACACAAATTTAAAGGGAGAAAATCCCAAACAGCCCCAAACGGCTCCGTAAAAGGCAACCACCTCACACGGCAACAATGTAACTTATAGGAACTGATCGCATAGTCATGGGAATCCTGGTTTAAGAATACAACGATAATTTATAAAAATCTAGACTTAGGCTTAAAAACACGTCGTTAGAGGGTGAAAACTCAAATCATCCTCCAAACGGCCCCGTAAGAGGCGTGAACACCCCGCACAAGACCAATGTAATTCATAAGAGCTGATCGCGTAGTCACCGAAGTGATGTTTTGAAAATACGATGACAATTTACAAAAATTTAGACTTAGGCTTAAAAACATACCGTTAGAGGGTGAAAACTCAAAATAATCCCAAAACATCTCCATAAGAGGCACGAGCACCTCGCACGGGACCAAGTAACTCGTTAAAATTGACCACTTAGTCACAAGAGTTTCAGTTTGAGAATAGGATGATAATTTACAAAAATCTAGACTTACGCATAAAAATACACATTTAAAGGGATAAAATCAAAAATAGCCCAAAACAGCCCTGTAAGAGGCACGAACACCTCGCACGGGACCAGTATAACTCATAGGAACTGACGATGTAGTCAGGGGAGTCCCGATTTGAGAATAAGTTAATAATTTACAAAAATATAGACTTAAGCTTAAAAATACGTATTTAAAGGGATAAAACCCAAAATAGCCCCCAAACGGCCCCGTAAGAGGCACAAACACCTCGCTTGGGATCAGCGTAACTCATAGGAACTGACCAGGTAGTCATGGGAGTCTCGATTTGAGAATACGATGATAATTTGCAAAAATATAAAATAATGCCCAAATGGCCCCGTAAGAAGTACGAACATGTCGCGCGAGACCAACGTAATACGTCGGAACTGATCGCGTAGTCACGGGATTCCCGATTTTAGAATATGACAATAATTTGTAAAAATCTAGATTTAGGCTTATAAACAAGATGTTAGGGGGATAAAACCCAAAGCATCTCCAAACGGCCCCGTAAGATGCATGAACACTTCGCATAGGACCAACGTAACTCGTACGAACTTACCACCTCTTGAGTTAAGAATACGACGATAATTTGCAAAAATCTAGACTTAAGCTTAAAAACAGGCATTTAAAGGGAGAAAACCCAAAACAACCCCAAATGGCCCCGTAAGAGAAATAGTCACCTCGCACGAGACTAATGTAACTCGTAGGAACTGATTGTGTAATCACCGGAGTCCCGGTTTGAAAATACGATGATAATTTGCAAAAATATGTACTTAGGCTCAAAACATACCGTTAGAGGGTGAAAACTCAAATCAGCCCCCAAACGCCATTATAAGAGGCAGGAATACTCCACATGGGACCAATGTAACTTGCAGGAACTGACCGTGTAGTCACAGGAGTACCGATTTAAGAATACGATAATAATTTGTAAAAATCTAGACTTAGGCTTAAAAACATGTCGTTAGAAGTTGAAAACTCAAGTCAACCCCCAAACGCCACTGTAAGAGGCTCGAATACTCTGCACGAGACCAATGTAACTTGTAAGAACTACTAACCGTATAGTCATGGGAGTACCGGTTTGAGAATACGATAATAATTTACAAAAATATAGACTTAGGCATAACAACATGCATTTAAATGGTTAAAAGACAAAACATCCCCAAACGTCCCCATAAGAGGCACGAAGACCTCACATGGGACCAATGTACCTCGTAGGAACTAATCTCATTTTTTTGAGTGTCCCAGTTTGAGAATACGACGATAATTTGCATAAATCGAGACTTAGGCTTAAAAACATGCATTTAAAAGGAGAAAATCCCAAATAGATCCAAACGGATCCGCAAGAGGCATAAACACCTCGCACGGTACCAATGTAACTCGTAGGAACTGACCGCATAGTCACGGGAGTCCCGGTTTGTGAATATGATGATGATTTGTAAAAATCTAGACTTAGGCTTAAAAACACGCATTTAAAGGGATAAAACATAAAACAACCCTAAATGGCCCCGTAAGAGGCACAAACACGTCGTACGGGACCAATGTAACTCGTAGGAATTGACCGCATAGTCACGAGAGTCTGTGTTTGAGAATATGTCGACAATTTGCAAAAATCTAGACATATTCTTAAAAACACACATTTAAAGGGAGAAAACTCAATAGACTCAAATGGATCCATAAGAGGAACGAACACCTTGCACGGGACCAATATAACTCGTAGGAATTGATTGTGTAGTCATGGGATTCACGATTTGAGAATACGACGATAATTTGCAAAATTATAGATTTAGGCTCAAAACATGCCATTAGAGGGTGAAAACTCAAATCATCCCTTTAACGACCTCGTAAGAGGCTCGAACACCCCGTACGAGACCAATGTAACTCGTAGGAACTGATCGTGTAATAACGAGAGTGATGGTTTGAAAATGCGACAGAAATTTGTAAAAAATTAGCCTTAGACTTAAAAAGATATCGTTAGAGGGTGAAAACTCAAAACAACCCCCAAACGGCTCCGTATGAGACTCAAACACCTTGCACGGGATCAGTGTAACTCGTAGGAACTGATTGTGTTGTACCACGAGTCCCGATTTGAGAATACGACGATCATTTGTAAAAATATAGACTTAGGCTTAAAAACACGCATTTAAAGGAATAAAACCTGAAATAGCCCCAAATGGCCCCATAAGAGGCACAAACACCTCACACGGGACCAATTTAATTCTTAGGAACTGACTGCGTAGTCACGGGAGTCCCGATTTGAGAATATGACAATAATTTGCAAAAATCTAGACTTAAGCTTAAAAACACGCATTTAAAGGGAGAAAGGGAGAAAACCCAAAGCATCCTCAAATGGTCCCGTAAGAGGAACGAACTCCTCGCGTGGGACTAATGTAACTCGTAGGAACTGACCGAGTAGTTACGGGAGTCTCGGTTTGAGAATATGACGATATTTTGCAAAAATTTAGACTAACTCAAAACATGCCGTTAGATGGCGAAAATCCAAAACATCACCCAAACGGCCCCGTAAGATACACGAGAATCTCGCACGAGACCAACATAACATGTAAGAATTAATTGCAAAATAATGGGATTTCTGGTTTTAGAATACGATGATAATTTACAAAATTCTAGACTTAGGATTAAAATTATGTCGTTAGAGAGTGAAAATCCAAAGCAGCTCCGAATAGCCCCGTAAGATGCACGAACACCTCCCATGGGATCAATGTAACATGTAGGAACATACCGCGTAGTCACGGGACTCCCGGGTTGAGAATACAATGATAATTTGCAAAAATCTAGACTTAGGCTCAAAACATGCCGTTAGAGGGTGAAACTCAAATCAGCACCCAAACGACACTGTAAGATGTGCGCACACCCTGCACGGGACCAATGTAACTTATAGAAACTGACTGTGTAGTCACGAGAGTCCCGATTTGAAAATACGACGTTAATTTGCAAAAATCTAGACTTAGGATTAAAAACATGTCGTTAGAAGGTGAAGCTCAAATAAACACCCAAACGGTCCGGTAAGAGGCGGGAACACCTCACACGAGATCATTGTAACTCGTAGGAACTGGCCTCACTATCACGGGAGTCCGAGTTTGAGAATACGTCAATAATTTGCCAAAATCTAGACTTTAAAAATACGTATTTAAAGGGATAAAACCCAATACAACAAAAAATGGCTCCGTAAGAGGCACGAACACATCGTACGGGTCCAATGTAACTCGTTGGAACTAACCGCATAGTCTTGGGAGTCCCGATTTGAGAATACAATGATATTTTATAAAAATCTAGACTTATGATAAAAAAAACACTCATATAAAGGAAGAAAACCCTAAATAAGCTCAAATGGCTCCGTTCGAGGCGCAAAAACCTCGCACGGGACCAACGCAACTTGTAGGAATTGACCACGTTATCACAGGAGTCACGGTTTGAGAATACGATGTTAATTTACAAAAATGTAGACTTACGCTTAAAAACATGCAGTTAAAGGGATAAAACCTAAAACAACCCAAAACGGCCCCGTAAGAGGCACAAACACGTCGTACGAGACAAATGCAATTCGTAGAAACTGACGGCATTACCATGAGAGTCCCGGTTTGAGAATGCGATGATAATTTACAAAAATCTAGACTTAGGGTCAAAACATGTCATTAGAGGGTGAGAACTCAAATCATCCCCCAAACGGCCCCGTGAGAGGCGCGAGCACCCCGCACGGGACCAATGTCACTTGTAAGAACTGATCGTGTAGTTACGGGAGTCTCAGTTTGAAACAACGATGATAATTTATCAAAAGCTAGACTTAGGCTTAAAAAACATGCCATTAGAGGGTGAAAACTCAAAATAACCGACAAACGACCCCTTAAGAGGAACGAATATCTGGCATGAGACCAATGTAACTCATTGGAAGTAACCACATGGTCACGGGAGTCCTCCCAGTTTGAGAATACGACGATAATTTGCAAAAAGCTAGACTTATGCTTATAAGCACACATTTAAGGGGATAAAACCCAAAAAAAACCCAAACAGGCCTCGTAAGAGGCACGAACATGTAGCGTGGGACCAATATAACTCTTAGGAACTAACCGCGTTATCACTATAGTCCCAGTTTGAGAATACGATGATAATTTGTAAAAATCTAAAGTTAGGCTCAAAACATGCTATTAGAGGGTGAAAACTCAAATCATCCCCTTAACGTCCTCGTAAGAGACACGATCACCCCGCATGGCACAAATGTAACTCAAACAAACTGATCGTGTAGTCGTGGAAGTCTCGGTTTGAAAATACGATGATAATCTATAAAAATCTTGACTCGGACTTAAAAAGCATGCCGTTAGAGGGCGAAAATCTAAAGTAGCTCCAAATGGCCTCGTAAGAGGCATGAATACCTCACAAGGGACCAATTTAATGCATAGGAACTGACCGCGTAGCCAGGGGAGTCCCGGTTTGAGTGTATGACGATAATTTGTAAAAATCTAAAGTTAGGCTCAAAACACGCATTTAAAGGATGATAACTCAAAACAATGCCAAACGACCATGTAAGATGCACGAACACCTTACACGGGACCAATGTAACACGTTAGAACTGACCGGGTAGTCCCGATTTGAGAGTACGACGATAATTTACAAAAATCCAAACTTGGGCTCAAAACATGCATTTAGAGGGATAAAACCCAAAAAAACGCCCAACCGGCCCCATAAGATGAACAAACATCTCGCACGAGACCAACGTAACATGAAGGAATGGATCGTGTAGTCAAAAAATTCCCGATTTGAGAATACGATGCTAATTTGAAAAAATCTAGACTTGAGCTTACAATCATGTCGTTTGAGGGTGAAAATCCAAAACAGCTCCAAACAGCCCCCGTAAGATACATGAACACCTCCCACGGGTCCAACGTAACACGTAGGAACTTACCACGTAGTTACTGGACTCCTGGGTTGAGAATACAATGATAATTTGCAAAATCTAGACTTACTCTTAAAGCATGCCGTTAGAGGCTGAAAATGCGAAACAACGCCCGAACGGTCCCATAAGAGACACAAACACCTCGTACGAGACCAATGTAACATGTATAAACTTACCGCATTGTCACGAGACTCCAGGTTTAAGAATGCGACGATAATTTAAAAAAACCTAGACTTGGGCTTAAAACATGTCGTTAGTGGGTGAAAACCAAAAATAGCTTCCAACGAGTGAACCTTTATATCGATTAAGTTATTTATAAGCTTATTTATGTTAAATCGTTGGAAGGGATTTGTTGATTGTTTATTTATGGCATTTGTTGATGTCGTTGCGTTTATTTAAATGTTAAAATAGGTTGAATTTCTTGAATAAATAAAGGAAACTCTGCTGAATTTTTTTGAAATTATTGAGTGTTCTAAATTGATTAACTGAAACATAAGTTTAGGAAACATGTTGAGAATTGGGGGTAGTGCGTGAAAAATAAAGTAAGATTGTTGTTGGGACGTGCAAGACACGTGAGACTATTTTATAACTATGGACACAAGTCCGGTGAACCTTTATATCGATTGAGTTATTTATGACCATATTTATTCTAATTCGTTGGAAGGGATCAATTGATTATTTATTTATGACATTTGTTTATGTCGGTAAGTTTATTTAAATGTTAAAATAGGGTGGATTTATTGAATAAATAAAGGAAACTCTGCCGATTTTTTTTAAAATTATTTATTGTTCTAAATTGATTAACTCAAACATAAGTTTAGGAAACATCTTGATAATTGGGGGTGGAGCGTGAAAAATCACATATGATACTAAAGTAAGACTATTATTGGACTATGCGAGACACATGAGACAATTTTTTAACCATGAACACGAGTCCGGTGAACCTTTATATCAATCGAGTTATTTATGAGCTTATTTATGTTAAATTGTTGGAAGGGATTTGTTGACGATTTATTTATTTCTTTTGTTGATGTCGTCGAGTTAATTTTATATGTTAAAACAGGTTGGATTTCGCGAATAAACAAAGGAAATTCTGTCGAAATTTTTTGAAATTATGAAGTGTTCGTAATTGATTAACTCAAACATACCCGAATTTGAAAACTGAGCATCGGGGAGCGAAAATGTAAAACAACTATAAAAAATCGTAAGAAGAGGCACACTTATGGTAAAAGTAGATTTTTGTTCTTCATATTATGTAATCCAATTATGGTTAACACTTCTTTATTTGTTTCTAGTCACAGATTGATGATGCATTTTGTTGGATATCGTTGGGCTAGTTGATTGGATGACTCGAAGTTTCTCGTGAAATGTGTTTTATTTTAGCATTTGGTGTTATTTTGAACATTTGTTGTAATCATACATTTATTTGAATTGAATGAATTATCTTTTAACGAATAATTGTAGAATTGAATATGGAATTTATACAGGTTATATCATGGTAAAAATTTATATATTCTCATCTTGAAATCTTCTTTTGAAATTATTTATTAAAAAAAAACTATTTTAGCGACATAATGTGGGTGTTGCTGAAAATCAAATCGTATTCTGAATAATGACATTTAGCGGCACTATAGATGACATTTAGTGACATACAATATATTGTCTAATAGATGACATTCCGCGACATGTATAGCATGTCGCCGAAACGATAACATTCCGTGACATATATGGCATGTCACCAAAAGGATGACATTCCGCGACATGCCATTATGTCGCGAAAGGTGAGGTATCATTTAATATAAAAAAAAAAAATATTAATATCTATTTTTATAAATATATACATTTCGTGACATGTATCCTATCGCAAATGGTAAATACATTCCGCGACATAGATATTGTATGTCACCGAATACATTCCCAGACGGGGATACCGCGACACAGGGGCGACAGGCGATCGTATGTCGCGAAATGTCTTTCGTGACATACTTAATACATTTTGCGACATATTTTATGCGTTGCAAAATGTGTTTTTTCTTGTAGTGATAATATTATGTCCAAATCAAATATAGAAAGCATTTCTCGTCGAGTAAGCTAGCTCAATTATCTACTAAAAACTCCAATCCAGTATAAGGATCCCAGGACACCGATAATCTCTATTAAGATAGATGAAGACACTATTGAGAAAGCTCTTGTTGATTTAGGGGTGAGGAGCATGAACTATCTACCATATACAGTGTACGCTAAGAGGACCCTGGCTTTATCCTGTCGATCTGTTAGGGTGCTTAGAGGTGTTATAGAGTATGTTTCGATTAAAGTGGGCGAGTTTGTATTTCCAGTAGACTTTCTGATCTTAGACACTAACCTTCTACTAAACCCATCCACCCAAATACCCATAATCCTCGATCAGCCCTTTTTGGCTACTTCTGATGTTGTGATTTAATGTCGTAATGGGCAAATGAACCTCTCATTTTTAAACATAACCATGGGACTGAATGTGTTCAATTAGAGAATTCATTATCAGATGATGAAAATGAAGCCCCACAGGATAGTGACGCCATCGATTTAATTTCCTGGCCACTGTTGTCTCTCGAGATATGAATCTAGAAGAATTTGAGGAAGGATTTGGATCTACCAATGAAGACATCACTATGGAAGTTCAGCCTTTGTCGAAATCATTTGGCAACATAGAAGAGAGTGACTGGGATGATAAGCTAAATCAAATCCTTTTTTGTGAACAAAAATCAGACGAGTCCTTCGAGAGTATGTTGACACGTGAGATTTATGATGGGATGGTCAAGGACATAATTCTAGTGACACGTTTTATCCTGCCATATTAACCTTTTCCACAATGACCACCACCGACGTTATGTGAGTATTTTGATGAGATCAAGGACGCGACTATTGTCTTCTTCGACTTATATCTTGGTATATTAATTCTCAATTTTGTGGGGAACCTAAGCTTAATGTGTCATTCATGATCTCATTACCATAGGATCTCCATATGGGACCATTCATTCTACATCATGCTTGCACATTGCTATTATTCGACTAACTGCATTTGTTTTGTGCCTTTATGTATTTATATACTTTAGACCTTCATAGGCCTAACTCTTAATCGCATCAGGGACCACTTACACTACACCAAAACAGGTCAATTGAAACGGGTAAAAATCGTTACCAAAATATTTGTAACGAATTAAATCCGTTAGAAAACTAACGTTTTCTATTTTACTAACATAATTTGTAATGGATAAAATTGTTACGAATCACATATTTGTAACGAGCTAAAACAATTACAATGTATTTGTAACAAATTTGGCCTTGGTAGACATCCCATATATTAGTAACAAATTTACCAAATTGTAACGGTTTTGACCCGTTACAAATATAGAATTCGTAACGGATAAAATTCGTTACAAAATATATTGTAACGAATTCATATTGTTATATATTTGTAACGGATGTTTTTATTTGTAACAGTTAAAATCCATTAGCAATATTATAATATTTTAACAAATATTAATTTCTCATTAATAAATAGATACACTAGTAATAACTCGTGCTCAACCAATGGCAATGCATAACTAATGCCCGCAAATTTCACTCAAAACATTATTCCAAAACACACATGACAAAATGAATGACATTACATTTTAGTGATTAAACTGAAATAAAACTATATTTCATTCATGACCGTTAAAATTCCCCTAACAAATTGTAGTATAAGATAAATAATGCAGCTTTTAACCAAAAACTTGAATCGAAGTCTAACATCATTGAAGTTCCACACATATTATTCTTCCTAAACATAGTCTTCATTATCGCTCGTCTGCTAAGCTCTGAATGGAAGAACTTCCACGACTTCTCCGAGATGCGCCTTCTTTGTTAGAGATAATATGAACATGAGCAAGACTATTCAATGTCTCACTAAAAAATCCCTCTTCCTGGAATATATGAATCAGAGCTCCCTCAAGAGAGGACTTCGTATTTCCTAGTGAATCCCCAGCAAAAAACACGTCGTTCTTCAGCTAGCAGTTTATAAGGTGATTCATTCAACAATTTAGAAATTGCAATAATTCTTGTCAGTGACAGTTGACTTTTCAAATTCTTTAAGAAATGTCCTCAAAATACATAAGCCTTAACATCAAATTTTCAAATTTGAAATTTTGTTGCTTGCAAGGCTGCTACTAATAATGACTTAGAAGAGGAATTTAAGTAGTGGGAAATGTATATTTCCAGTCTATAATATGATTCAACCAAGCACTAAAACTAACCTGGATCTTCACTCAGAATTTTTGAAGATGAATTTGGATCATTACTAGATGGCATAGCCAAAAACTGCAGAACTATGTTACCCGTCAAATTATACCTGACAAAAAAAATGGAAAAAATTAGATTTAATCTTACTAAGATTTATGTCCAATAGATCTACAATGTCTGCAAGAGTACATTTAGAAGTGAACATCTAGGAAGCACCGATACTTGCTATGGGGGTCTCCATACCGGTATTGAACAAGTATAAGATACCGATACTAGCCCAATACGTCCCGATACAAACAATAAATGCACAAAAAGTATCCATTTTTTTAAATTATTGATTAAAAAATATGTCGGGATACGTGTGCATATGGATGATAATTATATCGAAGAAAGATGCTATCTTTTGGTACGTACATAAAAGCACTGTGATTCCTTGATTTACCAGAGCCATAAAATTCAAAAATTACCCACTAATTATATATTTTTCTAATTACACTAGGTTTTACCCACAAATTCGTACTGGACAAAATTCGGCACATGTTTTGGCTCAATATGTCAAAAATGTTAGGGAATGTAGTGTATGGTTTGATTTTGCTCCACTATTTTTGGAGACTTCTTTAAATTGTGATGTATCCCCTATTTTAATATAAATTTACGGCTTGATTTTAAAAAAAGAGAAATGATAAGTAGAAAAGTTAAAAAAAAGGTTGTTCAATTTAAAATAGAAGCTCTTGATAATTTTAATAAGTAGAGGGCCCAATTTAAATGTTGGCCTTGAGCCCCAAAACCTTGGGACCGACCCTACATATTTTCAAATTGAGAAAATATATAAGTGAACTTTATGTGGATCCTACATATTTTTCGTAAATTTTATTTGGTCAGTGTTACATTACTCGTGGGAAAAAATTGAGGGTCAAACTTGATTGAAAAAGGGAAAAAAGTAATTGGAGTGCCTGATTTTTAAGTTGTATAGAAAGATCATATCAAGTTACGAATGTACCTGAAGTACCTGCAACCAATAAGGAAGTGCAACTACATTGAAATTGAATATTTGGAAACGATAAATCTACACGAACACACTTTCCTACCTCTTTTTCATACCCACTGCATTAAAATGTTATACCTTATTGTTGTGGGTCCCGTCAGAGCATAATGTACAATTTTTCATTGCCTTGTCTTATTAGGCGGGTACCAAAGTGGGTAGCAAAGTGTGCCCGTGTAGTGATACTCATTTTGAAAACAATACCTGTGTCGCAATCTATTTTTGAGTCTGTAATCTCCCCAACTATAGTAACAAATATAGAACTGCAGGCTTCTAATCACCTGAACTTGGCTTGTTAGGTTGTCTACCAAGAAAAAATCTGGAAGTAACCCCTGCGGAGTAAAACAGGTATGGTATGAGAAGAATAAACATATTTGCTCAAATTGACTTTTCTTTACAAGTTTGATAACTTTTACACATATTTGGATCAAAGAATGATTAGCTTTACCTTGTAGAGAGGAACACATATATAGTGAAACACACATGTAAGTAAGAAAAAACGACTTGAGCAATAGATGATGTTTAAAGGGAAAAATAATATGACAATTACAAGCTGAAAAGAAGAAAATAAGTTAGTTCACTGTTGATGTTTGATAATAACAAAATGAGGATGGGTGATTTTAATTTTCTTAGCACTACTGATCCCAGAGGGAGAAGTTCAGTGATTGATTTGTAATCACCAGTTCTAGGGTCCATTTCAATGTCAAGGTTTGCAAGCACACTTACTAGAGCTAAAACTGTGAAACCAAAGCTGACGAGGAGAACTTCTTGGTAACCTAACTCAGTTCCTTATTTGAATCCAAATATGAACGAATAATTGACTCGGGCAGAGGGGGCCACGGTCCCCTCCAAACTTCAAAAAACCAACAAAAAAAATATCCATTTTCTATTTATAAAGCCACAACCACAAGCCACAAGATTATACCTACGTATCTATATTACCCATTTTCTACTACCTTTAACCTAACTAACCTTTTAACTTACATCTATACTCTAAATATTCCCCTTCTTCTCAAAATCATCATTCAAGCCTTGATCCATTAATTCAATTCAAGGTATCTTTCTCTCCATTAACATTTAATCTACTGTTATTATTGGGACACATTTTATTTACTATTATTAGGGACTGATTTTATTAGTATAATATTAGTATTAGCTAGTTAGTATTAAAAAAAATAGTTACTATTAATTTTATCTACTAGTTAGTATTAATTTTACCCATATTGTAATTTTTTATATGTTATTGGAGTGTTCAATGTTATGCTTAATATATGATAATTAACTTTTTTTTAGGAAAAATGGTAAATTCCAATTGTTTTATTTTTGTGGTATAGAAATATGAGAAAATCAAAGATCCTTGCTTCATTTTTCAAGAAAAAACTTGCCGAAAGTGAAAACAGTTTTTCTTGAGACTAATGTTCAAAATTCGGTAAGTGAAACACTTGAACACCCAACTTTATAATGCCGTACCTCTATTTTGGTAATCATTGTTTATTTTGATGCAATTATTATATTTTGATGGTGAATGTATATGATATTGTTGGGAAAAAAATTCTTATGGTTAATATATTTTTAGTGCTAAAATATTGCCGAAAATGTAAATAACCCTAAAAAAATTGCCTCGGGGGCTCCCGCCCCCGAACCCCCAGTATATTATGGTTCCCCCCAAAATAATTTCCTGGCTTCGCCCCTGTCTCCCAGAATTATATATTTGCAGCATATATAAGCAAGTGTAGAATAATGAATCCAAAGAATCTACATATAAAATTTAGGGTCATTTAGGACTAGCTTAATTGTCCCAAAATTATAAATGCATAATGTATAACCAGAATAATATATATTAATGTATTCATAGGTAAAACAGTTTTTTTAGTGAAAAACTGGGTCAAGTGACAATTTTAGACTACAACCAACTAATATGAAGATAATAAACCCAACCTCTAAATAATGAGAACTAGTGGAGCGCAACGAGTAAATGATCCTAAAATTTAACATGTCAAGAACAAATTAGTTTTATCATTATTTGGGTTATGCTCCCATTTATATGCTCACTTTTGAACTTCCCTAAAAAAATGAGGCATGTCATATCAAACTCAATTACCTTTTTGATGATGGGAGTTAATAAAAACTGGACAGACAAGTGGTAGTGTAGTTCAAAATAATCCAAGTTTTTTTACTTTTCTCTCAAAGAATTTGAGCTAGGCTTCGTTTGAATGGAAATTATTGTTACCAATTACGCTAACTAATCGCGACACGTCATGCCAGCATGTCGTGCGGACACATGAAAATCATGACTCGGTGTAGGACTCATTTTTGTTACCTATAAAGAGGAAACATAGTTCTCATGTACTTATGTCTACCTTCTCTATTTAAAATATCTCGAGCGTGTATAATGAATATAAGGGCCAATATGAGAACAATTGGGCAATATGAGATTAAGGTTAATAAATACTATAAAAATAAAAAGTTTTTGCCTTACTATTTTTTAGATTAAGGTAGATAGACAATTTCTTTGGGGCAAGGAAAAATCTAAAATTTTAGGGAAATCGACCCCCTTACACATTATTAATTTGAGACATTAAGGGAGCCAAAAAAATAAAATAATACCACTCAAAGTCCAAAAAGTTAGGAAACAAGTAAGGAGAAAATAACTCTCACAATCCAAGAAGACTAGGGGAACAAAAAATAGGTCATCAACATCCCAAAAGAATCACTAGCTAAGAAAGAAAGATCTCCCAATGAGGCTAGACGAAAAAACTTCTGCCCCATTAAAGACCTAATAAGAGAAAGTGTCTACAAAAAACTAAATAATAGATAATAAAATAAAAATTTAAGCAGAAATAGTACAAATTAAGATTCAATAGAACTCAGTTAATTGAAAGGAATGAAAAACTCAAACTATTCAATAATTCCTTTCCAAATAAATTCTAATATTCTGCTTTCTTTAGTGTGATGTCTTCAGTTAAATCACACTAAACAATTAGGTCTACCTCTTATCTAATGTTGCCATCAATGTTAACCAACTCGTTGTTTCTGAGAGGAACTAATTATTCTATGTGTCTCTCAATTATCCTCATAAAGAGATACTTGTACTCAATGTGTTTGTTTATAATTTTATCTTTTCAAGTTTTACCGCATCCGTCTTAACATTCGGATCTCCATGATGCTCATTTTCTAAACACGCCGCATGGTACAGAATTCTTCCTTGAAAATTACTATTTTCTTTTGTCCATATCAATGTTGGTAAAAAAGAGTAAAGAAAGTATAAGGAAATAATTTTATAAATGTTCTGGGTAGAATCTAGGAATTTTCTGTTTTTCCTAGATCACAGTATGTATGTCTGATACTGCTACATTCGACATGTCATCACGATCATCCACGACGGCCTTTATCCTAATCCATGCATCCATCATCTTCACACGTGCATCATGTTTCATGCGACGTGCTTCTCAACTGCTTCCCACTAATCCACGATGCATTATTGCTAAAATGATTTAATCGAATTGTTTATATTTGCATAAATATTTGGGAAATTTTTCAAAAAATGTTTTCTCGAAGTCTGAATTATTTTTAACAAAACTAGAATTTTATCTAAGTGTTGAAGCAGAGTGCCTCTATCGACAAGCTCGTTAAAACGAGTTAGCACTGTCGTTCGAGCGAGATAAGCATCTCGCGCGAAGTCGTTCGAACAACACGTGTCCTTCGTTCGAGTGAGATGCCTATCTCGTTCGAGCGCCGCCGCCGCCTCGATTTTTGTATAAATATCAGTGTTCCTTCTACATGTTTTTCAAGTCTTTTTCCAACACGGTTTCTGCGAAAAACTGTCCAGAAAATAGACTTCACCTTTTAAGGTTTTATGCCTTGTTTATTCACATAAACATTCCCATCTATATATGTGAATTGTTAAAACTTAAAGAGGATTGTTTTACTCATCTGGAGTAATTTTGTGGAGGAGCTGTCTTTTTCTCTACTACTGCCCACCTGGAGTTTTTACAGGAAATTCAAGCCGAGACATCGAAATCGACGACTGAGGGTATTTCGTATGTTGCTCTTATTTTCATTGTAATCCGTATAACCATTTTTACAGATTATAGTGAAAATAAAAAGGTTTTGCCCCTTTGGGGGATTTTTCCTCATTTGTGTGTTTTGTTTGTGATTAGTTATTCTTGCATGATCATATTGATTTCAATCACACCTAGATGCATATTTTAGGATTTAATTGAAAAACTGAGATTTAATTAAATAATTTCTTAATTTGAATGCAAGCGCACTCTTCAAATTGGTATCAGAGCCAATTACACAATTATACCATGTAATTTTTCGCAAAATTTTTCTGAGATATTAATTTTCCGAAAAATTGATTTTTGAAAAAGGGCGTGTTCATAATGAAGAAATTATATAATAAAATGCCAGTTTTTTACGGGACTAATTATGCTTACTTGAAAGCCCATATGAAATCTGCTTTAAAGGCCATTGATGAAAGAGTCTGGATTTCGATTGAAAGAGGGTGGACACCTCCCTCCATCACTGTTGAGAACGTTACTAGTTTAAAATCTATCACTGCTCGGACTGAAGAGGAATTTAAATGGTTATCTTTTAATTCTAAGGGTTTAAGTGCTATTTCTGGATCCGTCACACCTGACAAGTTTCGACGCATAATGATGTGCCCCACGTCAAAAGAGGCATGGGATGTTTTATAACTTATCCATGGAGGAACTAATGTTGTGAAAGAGTCTAAACTGCAAAATTTGACAACTCAATTTGAAACCATCATCATGCTTGAGGCTGAATGTTTTGATGAATTTTATGCTAGGTTGTCTGATATTGTAAACACTAGCTGTAATCTTGGTGAACACGTTCCTAATGCTAGAGTTGTTAAAAAGATTCGTAGATCACTGCCTAAGCATTTTATCCTTAAAGTCACTATGCTAAATTCTATGAATAATTTAAACACGCTTAAATTGGAGGAACTTGTAGGAGACTTACAAATGTATGCAATTGATATGTTTCCTAAATTTGTCAAGCCTAAAGATAAGGGAATTGCACTTAATGCCCAGGATAGAAAGAGTGAGGGGTCGAAAAGAAAGAGATTTGAGTCATCTAGAAAAAGGGAGATTAAAACGTCAGATTCCGAGTGTTACTTTGATTTAGATGATTTGGCTCTGTTTACAAAAATTTCAAGAAAATTCTCAAATTTAAGAAAAATGAAAATTTCAAAGATAAAAATATTTTTGAGAAAAATAAAATTGAAAAGAAAAATGAAAAAGATTTTAAAGACCCTCCTAAGAAATAAAGTGAGAGATGTTATGAGTGCGACGGTAAGGGTCATAGAGATTTTGAGTGTGCTACTAGACTGAATAGACTTGTAAAAGAAAAGGGCAAAGCTGTCCTTAATGCTACCCTTAGTGACGATAGTGAGGTCACGTCGGTGGACTCTGGAGATGAGTCACCGCATGAGTGTAACTTCACCGCATTCATGGCTAGTCATGTGACTACTTGTAGTGCTCCTCACGATGATGAGGATGCTGCTTCACAGGGATACCTCGACAGTGAGAGCGATGTGAGTGAGGGGGAGGATGAAGGAAGTGAGAGCGAGAGTAATCTTCAACGCGCCTACGCTGAGTTATATAATGAGTCATTTAAAACGAAAAAGAGTAATAATGCGTTAGATCTTAGGATCACCGCATTAGAGGAAGATTTATAAGAAGCGAGAGAGAGAGAGAGTCCTCCACCTGCGCTACCTTGAGAGAGAGAGAGTCTTCCTGTGTTGAGAAAGAAAGTTTATTTAGAGAGAGAGAGAAAGTGGTTTTGAGAAAGAGAAAAGGGACTTAACTAAACAAGTGGCTAGTCTTATGAGTGAGATCCATTCCTCCCTGGAGACTTGGAAGAAACTTGAAGCCCTTGTTGCCTAGCTTACTCATGATCTTGAGAGAGCACGGGAAGTCAAGGTTCAAATCGAGGACATATCAAGAAAGATGCTTCTCGGCCCGGCTTTAGGTTTTGGTGATAGGCAGGGAATAGGTTATGATGATGCCTCCACGTCCCAAATTTCACCTGGACCAGTTCCTGAGTTTACCACGACTGCATATGGCCAACGTCAAAAACCACGAAGAAAATTTCGACTAAGAAGAGCAAAACCAGGTCTGCCTAAGACTGTGTTTTTTTATACATACTGCAAAAGAGAAGGCCACCTCAGGGAGTTTTCCTATAGTTTGGGTCAGACACGATGTACTATTGGTCCACCACATCATATTGATGATTTTTCCAGTCTCAGAGAGCGTGTTGATTGTTTAGTTTCCACATCACAGAGTTTGATGGAGGAATTCTGACGGATGTCTTTGTCGTCAGTGAATGCTTCCCGCATCCCTGCTAAAACCAACAACAACAAGGGTAAACAAAAGGTTACCACTTCTTGGGTACCTAAGAAAGATGAAAAGGCCCTTGTTATTCATGTCGCTCTTAAAGCACATAATACTTCACAGTGGTATTTTGATAGTGGGTGCTCCATACATATGACAGGTAATGTCTCATTTTTTTACCTACCTAGAGGAGTATAAGGAAGGTAGAGTCACCTTTGGAGACGAGAGCAAGTCTAGCATTGTAGGACGAGGTAATGTAAAGTTACCAGGATTTCCTAAGCTAGAGAATGTTTTGTACGTCTAAGGTTTGAAAGCAAACCTTCTCAGCATTAGCCAGCTATGCGACGCTGACTTTGCCATAAAGTTTGATCGGGATGCGTGTAATGTATATAATCAATTCGGTAAACTTTTAGTGGAAGGGGTGGGGACAGAGGATAATTATTATGGGACTGTGACCACATCCTCACTTATCTGCAACGGCGCCACGATCACTCCTATGGATCTGTGGCACCAACGTCTAGGTCATGTGAACGTTAGAGATTTGACACGCTTAGTTAAAAAGGAACTAGTACGTGGCTTACCATCACTTAGGAAGCTAATTTCCATGATTTTTGGACCCTGTCAGTTGGGAAAGAAAATTCGTAGCACCTATAGGAAGTTGCATTCCAATACCACCTCCCGTGTACTTGAGTTGATTCACATGGATCTTATGGGTCCTACTCGTACTGAGATTCTGGGTAGTAAGAAGTATATCCTCGTGATGGTGGATGATTTCTCCAGATATTCGATTGTACGATTTCTGAGAGAGAAATTCGATGTTGTAGAGTTTTTAATGACCAAGTGCCGTATCCTACAAAATTAACATGGAGTCACTATTAATAGGATACGTAGTGACAACGGCATGTAATTTAAGGAAGCAAAGGTAGATCTTTACTGTGACAGCCTTGGAATCAAACATGAGTTTTTTATTGTGAAGACTCCTCAGTAAAATAGGATTGTTGAGAGAAAGAACAGGACGATTCAGGAAATGGCTAGATCTATGCTTCTAGGTCTTAAGGTTGCTAGGAGATTTTGGGAAGAGGTAGTGTCTACTGCATGCCACACGGTGAATAGGGTTTACCTACGTCCACACACACTTAAGACACCTTATGAATTGTGGACTGGCAAGAAACCCAACCTTGCATATTTACGTGTCTTTGGGAGTAAATGCTACATCCTACGGGATAAAGAGCAATTAGGAAAGTTTGACTCCCAGAGCGACGATAGAATATTGCTAGGATATTCATCAAATAGTAGAGCGTACCGAGTTTTTAACCTGAAGATTGTAATACCCCGTATTTTTGGCTATATTTATTTTTGGGATTAATTAATTAAATGCGTATTAATTGGAAATTAATCCGGGTTAAAAATACTAACGAGATGCGAGTTGGTATTTGATTATGTGCATATATGATGTTATATAAATATTGAATTATGAAATTTGTCGTGAGATTTATATACGACAATTTGGATATTTTGTTGAGACGCGTGTGACCGTCGCGTCATGGTGTATTATTTTAATTATAAAAGTGATTTTTATTTCTATTATCTGTATGGTCATTTTGAGTGCGCCAACGCGTCCGAAAGGGTCGAGATAGTCAGAAAACACTAGCCGGGGGTATAGTTTGGGTCCCGGGGTATTTTTAGGCCGTACCGGCAACATAAAGGGCATTTTAGTAATTTTGTATTTTTGGAGAATTAAAAGTGACGAAAATTGGGAGTTTTAATCTGATTGGGAATTGACCCACTAAGCCACTAACCAACCCATATTAACCCATTAAGCTACGGAGGTTATCATTTAGGTTTCCAACTTTCCCAAAGAAAACCCTAGCCACCTTTGGAGAAGAAGCTTGGAGAAGGAGAGAGAGAGGGAATTCTGCAGAAATCTTCACCAAACCAACACCAAAATCAGAAATCGAATCAAGGCAAGTGATTTAAATTACATTCTTTATGCAGTGAATGCTTCTTCCATGTTAGAAATCTTGATAATCTATCTTAATTAAGAGTTAAAGGAAAACCCATGAAATTGGAAGTTATTAGCTTAATTTTGGGTATAGGTTTGCATGTAGAAACGTTGCTTGAAGATTAAATTCAGAGATTTCATTTCTATGTAGTGTAAAAATGGATTAAATTCTGGGATTTGATGATGATAAAAATCTAGGGTTCATGCTCTTGAAAAAAATTTGGGAAAAGTATAGAATCTTGTGATTTAATGATGTTTGGGATGCATTAATGCCTTAAAAGATGTTAGTATATGACCTTAGCATGTTTTAGGATGATTAGAGAACTTAAAACATTGTTGGAACGAACTTTGGAGAAGATTTGAGGAGTAAGAATGGTGAAAAACGAAATTTAGAGAAATTTGGGACGAAACTGGTAGGTCGTTAGAAGCCCCTCCCCAGGTCGTTCGAACGAACTCGTTCGAACGAGCTTCTAACGAACTCGTTCGAACGAGCTTCTAACGAGTTGACCATTCGCTTCTAACGAAAGAGAACTTCGTTCGATAACTTCGTTCGAACGAGATCTCGTTAGAAGGTACAGTTCGTTCGAACGAACTGGATCTCGTTCGAACAGTCTCGTTCGAACGAGACTTCTAACGAGCTGACAGTGTAACCTCGTTCGAACAGTCTCGTTCGAACGAGACTTCTAACGAGCTGGCAGTCTGGGCCTTTTTGGATTTTTTTGATTTTGAAGTCCCGTAAACTTGTTCGAGGATATAGATAACATTCCGATGATGATGTAATGATAGAATTGGGACTTTTGGGTATTTATGAGAAGGAAATTATATACGAGAGTTAAATTAAATGGACGGTTTGGGTTGAGACGTGAGTGTCTACTACGACGTGAGAATAAATTATGGCGCGTATGATTATAACCGGAATAGTATAAAATGTGATAATTATAAGTTGGTACGAGAATGAGATATGTACTACGATTAAACTACGGGATTACTAAAGACGTGTGTTTACTTAGTATTGGTATATAAATTGTGTGTATGACATACCTACCATACTTGCTATCACGGGAGGTTGCGTTCGCTTAGGACCCTCTAATCCTTGTATTGCCCGGATTTATACTGGTTACCTTGATGAACATAGGTCATAGAAAGACTTATTGGGATATTAATAAGTCCGCTGATCGTGGGAGCGTAGGTATGTGCGTGACCCATGTGATGTGACTGTGTTCGCCTCCATTATTTATGATGTTGTTATCTGTAAACTATTCCTGAGAGATTCGGAATATGTAATCCTTATGTACGTGATGTACCGGGATGGATAGCAGAGTATGTGTGCACCGCAGCTTAGTTCTCGGGGTGCTTGTATTGTATATTTATGTTGTGAATAATATACACTTAATTAATGGGAACCTTCATGTTAATGTTGTGAATATAATTACGGTATTGTTTCGAGTTACATAACGGGTTAGCTGATAGTGAAAATATTGCATATTGAGCATCTGAGTTTACGTTAAATCCCTATTTAATTTCGAGCGTTATTATGTTAATAGAACCGAGTAATAAGGGTAGGACCTATGGCAGTCTAGCTAGATATTATGTCACTTAGCTAGCGGTTTGGGTCGTTATAGATGGGTACTTACGTTAGGAGTGCACAGTTAGAAGAGAGGTGAGAATATCATGTGAGTGCACGTCCTAACATGTACTTTGCATTTAATGTTTTAAATGTTTTTAAAGCACTTGCAGGTTTTTAAAATATAACTCCACATTCGGGCTTTGACCCGTTTGCTTTCAAATATTTTTTCTTGTAAAACCATTTTAGGTGCCCAACCACAAGGACACCATGCATAGGTTACTCATTCTGGTGACGAGCTGTAGCTGTTTGTGGAAGTTACAGGGATTTTCTTGTAGACGCTTCTATCACTTGGATTCCAGATTCATTATCTATCAATTGTAGGGCATGTTGCCCATTTCTATTAGAGTTACATTTCCATTACAGTTTTCAGAGTTTGGCATGTATTGATTTAGTATTCAGTTTACTTATCAGTTGTGGGATTTGTAGTGAGGAGTTTTCCTCCAGACTTTATTTACATTATGTGATGGTTATTCTATTTACTTCATTATGGTGAATGGTGTTATTATTCTTCATTACACTTGTTGCATGTTAATCAGACTTTAAATAAAATTTGGCACTTACTTTTTAAATACTAGGTGGTTAGTAATAATAAAAATGTTTTCGTCAGTGATGCTATTAACTGAGCCAACTTGGCATTTTGAATTAATTTAATAAAGGAGTAGCTACCCGGTATTTAATTAGTCGGGGTGTCACAAAGATCTCTAAGGTTATGGAGTTAATAAACGTCACCGTGCAAGATGATGAACCTTCAACGTTTATTGATCCTAACCTTCAGTGTGAGGATGAGGAATTTTCTAGCAGCGATTTACTTGTCCCTCACCCACACCCTATGGACCCTATTCCTTTGTTAGGGGACACATCTGCTTGGGTTTGCAAGAGTCATGATCCCTCTGCCATTATTGGTGATCCCACTTTAGGGGTCAAGACTAGTGCTCAACTAGAGAACGTTGTTAGTCATTTTTACTACACGTCCATAGTCGAGCCCAATAATCATAAAGAAGAACTCAAGGATGAACACTGGATATCTTCCATGCAGGATGAGTTGCTTTAGTTTAAAAAGAACAATGTCTGGGAACTTATCCCCCGACCTAGTGAGACTAATGTGATAGGTACCAGGTGGATTTTCAAGAATAAAATGGATAAAAATGGTACCATAATCGGAAATAAGGCAAGGTTGGTCGCTCAAGGCTACACACAGTTAGAGTGTGTAGACTTTGGGGAGACATTTGCTCCTGTTGCGAGGCTTGAGTCCGTCCGCTTACTACTCGCCATCGCATGTAATATGCGTTTCAATTTATATCAGATGGATGTCAAGAGTGCCTTTCTAAATGGCATTCTACAGGAGGAGGTTTACGTGGAATAACCAAAAGTGTTTGAAGACCCTAAGCACCCGGAGCACTTCTACTATCCGAGGAAAGCCTTGTATGGTTTGAAGCAAGAATCTCGTGCTTGGTACGAGAGTCTTATTTCCTATCTCTTAGCCCGTGGCTTCAAGAGAGGGGGAGTTGATATGAAGTTGTTTATCAGGAGAGATGACGGTGCTATTTTGGTTGCCCAGGTCTATGTGGACGACATACTCTTTGGATCCATGTACTCCCAACATGCACACCACTTTGAGGAGGAGATGAAAAGTGAGTTTGAGATTAGCATAGTAGGTGAGCTTACTTTCTTCATTGGTCTCCAGGTTCTTCAGCTAGAGGATGGGATGTTCATCTCCCAATCCAGGTATGCTAGAGACCTAGTGAAGAAATTTGGTTTAGACTCCGCTAAGCATGCACGTACACCTATGAGTACTTCTATCAAGCTCAGTAAGGACACTTCAGGCAAGGAAGTAGAGAAAAACTTGTATTGGAGTATGATAGGTAGTCTTATCTACTTGACTGCTAGTCATCCCGACATAGCCTTTAGTGTTGGATTCTACGTGTGATATCAGGCGTCCCCAAAAGAGTCACACTTACTCGCTCTAAAACGTATTATAAAATGCATGAGTGGGATTCTCACATACGTTATTTGGTATTCCTTCGATACTGATGATCGTTTGTCTGCCTATTCGGATGTCGATTGGGTCGGGGATGTAGATGGTTATAGGAGCACTTCTGGTGGGTGTTTCTATTTTGGTTCTTCTCTTGTCTCCTGTATGAGCAAGAAGCAAAACTCCATCTCTTTGTCTACTACGGAGGTTGAGTACATCGCCGTCGGGAGTTATTGCACGCAACTCTTGTGGATGAAGCACAAGCTGGAGGATTATGGGATTTCACAGGACACCATGACCATTTCTTATGAGAACACTAGAATGATACACATATTCCATAATCCACTACAGCATTCACACACAAAGCACACTGATATTTTCACGAAGCCTTTAGATGCCCTCGGATTTGAGAGTCTTAGGAAGTCTTTGGGAATTTTCATAATTGACTGATGGGTTGGTTCATGTCTTGGATAAGATGCATTGTCATGTTTATATCATATGATTCCTATTCCTAGTTTGTATCATTCCTATTACTATTTTTTGCTTTTTTATATTTTTTGAAAAATCCAAAAAGATTTTCTTTTTATAAAAATTTTAAAAAAGCAAAAAAGGATTTTTGTATTTTATTTGCACCTTTTATGGATGAGCATTTAAGATAGCTGAGTCATAAATTTCATTCAATTTATCCATGTGACTGTTTGATAGTGATTTGAGACACTACATCATTGCATCCATGTACTTGACATTATTTGGAGACTTTTAGATGTGATTAGTGATATCTTTCTACATGTTTGGCTCCGTATCTCTTTTATTGCACACATGTACGGGTTTATTTGATTATTGTACTTGTCTGTCATATATTGGCTTGAGTGTTTCCATCTGTCTATACAACGAACCATATGCGATAAAACTTGACAAGATTCGAATGGATGTAAAATACCGTTTGGTGAGATTGTATTTTTTTAAAATGGTGAAGGGCTACGAAAGGTAATTATCTATCCTTTGCGATTAAGCCACCATTAAATTGGACCTAAAAAATTGAAGAATTTTATGATCCGGGGTCCAAAGAGGTTAAAAGATCCCGAAAAAATTTAAAGGCAATAAAAAAAAATTCATGCCAAATAGGGACCATTTAGGTTTCACCATCAATTCTCCAAAGTTTGAGAATTTAGATCACCTCTATTCAAAATATATATCTAAGGGAGTTTGGTTGGAGAATTTAAATGGGTTTGCACTTCCTTGAAAGTCCTGAAAAAGCATTAAATCGTTTTGGACGTTATTGGTGTGGAAATCATTTTGAGCTTTGATTTGTTGATTTGATTGAGTCAGTGTCTCATATTTCCATCTTTTTACACCTAAGTAAGATGTTAAGTTCATTCGTTAGGAGTATTCGATATTCATCGTTGACATATGTCATGTTTGTATGCATTGATTTTCCTATCGAATTTGATCACACCCCTGGATTTACGCTATCATCGACTTGGTTGTTTTTGTGTTCTTTCATGGTGTGATTCTTTGTTGTATATTATGTGTGAAAATTTTTGAAAAATTCAAAAATAGGAAGTTTATTACCTTGTGACATTTTACATATTTATGCTTCTCATATCTATCTATTTGGGGACATCATAAAAAGGTGGAGAATGAATTATGGGGGAGAATTTTTGTTGAGTTATTTATGATTTTCTTAAGCTTAATTGATCTTTGATTTTAGCATATCATTATATTTGAACATGTTGCATGTCACAGGTATTTGCTTTATCTCATGTATATAGTTACAAAGTTAATTTATTGGATTGCACACTCTGATGACAAAAGCTTTGGGAGTTTCTGAAGAGGTGAAAATTTGAAGATTTGCACACCCTGATGAGAAAAGCTTTGGGAGTTTCTGAAGAGCTAAAAATTTGAAGATGCTGAAGTTTGATTGAGAACATGTCATTTAGTATTCTCAGTTTGAGGGTTTAAGGGGGATATTATATTGTATGTCATTTTTTTTATGGAGATAGCATCATTCAGATTTTTTATGTATGTATAGGCATAGACATAGGGGGAGATTTGTAAGGACATGATTTTATAAATGTCCGGTGTAGAATCTAGGAATTTTCTATTTTTCCTAGATCACAGTATGTATGTCTGATACCGCTATATTCGGCACGTTATCATGATCATCCACGACGGCCTTTATCCGAAGTCATGCATCCATCATCTGCACACGTGTATCATGCTTCATATGACGTGCTACTCAACTGTTTCCCACTACTCAACAACGTATTATTGGTAAAATGATTTAATGGAGTTGTTTATATTCACATAAATATTTGGGAAATTTTTCAAAAAATGTTTTTTCGAAGTATAAATTATTTTTATCAAAGCTATAATTTTTTCTAAGTGTAGAAGCGGAGTGCCTCGATCGACGAGCTTATTCAAACAACTTAGCACTGTCGTTCGAGCGAGATAAGCATCTCACGCGAAGTCGTTCAAACCACACGTGTCATTCGTTCGAGCGAGATGCCTATCTCGTTCGACCGATGCCGCCGCCTCGATTTTCATATAAATACGAGCGTTCCTTCTACATGTTTTTCAAGTCTTTTTCCAACACGATTTCTGCAAAAAAATGCCAAAAAATAGACTTCACCTTTTAAAGTTTTATGCCTTGTTTATTCACATAAACATTCCCATCTATATATGTGAATTGTTAAACCTTCAAGAGGATTGTTTTACTCGTCTGGAGTAATTTTGTGGAGGAGCCGTCTTCTTCTCTACTTCTGCCCACCTGGAGTTCTTGCAGGCGATTCCAGCCGAGATATCGAAACCGACGCCTGAGGGTATTTCGTATGTCGCTCTTATTTTCATTGTAATTCGTGTAACCGTTTTTATAGATTATAGTGAAAATAAAAAGGTTTTGCCCCTTTGGGGATTTTTCTGCATTTGTGTGTTTTGTTTGTGATTTACTCTTCTTGCATGATCATATTGATTTCAATCACACCTAGATGCATATTTTAGGATTTAATTGAAAAATTGAGATTTAATTAAATAATTTCTTAATTTGAATGCAAGCGCAATCTTCTGAATGAGATTCATGCATAAGTTAGCTCTGCATACATAAGTGGTTGAAATAATAATTATTAGCTGAAATGCACACACATAAATAATGCGTGAGACTTGAAAGAGTAGTTTAAAAAAAAAAAAAAAAAAAAAGGGATGGATCTCTCAAAATTAACCTTCCTTGTTGGTATTCGCTTGAGAGAAGTGTCCATCATTTGCTCCAAACTCTAAAGCTCTCTAAGGATTAAAGGGTCAATATCTTCTCCCACGTAGTTCCTAAAAAAATTTGTTTGTATAAAATTATGCATCATCCTAATCATGTTATATCTTGGAGAATGGTTGACAAGCATAAATTCGGAAAGGATCATTGTATGTTAAAGAAATCAACATGCATAATCATAAATTATAAATGGATAGTCCATCGACAATGTTGAATACCAAGGGTCATTCTATGGAAGCGCCTTCGTTGCCCACTCCTTTTGAATTCATCAAATGCCACTGCATTTCAGACAAATGGTGAAGCCACTTAGTAACGATGGAAAAATAATTATTTCCAACTTTGTTCTAGTTTGGAACTATTAGCAATGTCTAAAATTGAATAATTTAATCCAAACATTATCTCATGCATTTAGCTAACATCTTAATGGAAGTGTCGAACCCTTACTAAATAGAAAGTTTCATTTTCCATTATATACTTACTCTTGCTCACAAAAATATTTTATAATGACATTTCCATGCTCAGTACTTGAAGCAATTAAAGAAGGAAGTACTAGTAAAGATCCCATTTCTGACAGAATTGCTCGGTGACTTAAATATAGAGGTAATTCTCCATCTTTAACCAATCAAACGCGTAAAGAATATGCTACAACACCAACATATAGATATCGCGAAGGTGTTTATTTTTTCATGATTCGATAGAGAGAAAAACTATGGTTAAAAAAGAATTTTATTCGATTTAGTTAGCTCCTTCGAGATGCATCCATTATACTAACCTATCAACAAAAAACATAATCAAACACAATGGGAGAAAAAAATAAGCTTTATTATAATTAGTAAACTTCAGTGTGGAAATGGTTAAAGTTTAAATGCCCAAAATGCAGTACCTTAAGAGTTGTTTGAAACCTTAGAGAGAAACTCAAATGATTTTAGAGAAAAAGATAACCGAAGACTTTTTAAAAAAAATCGAGCAGGTAGCAATCCTACCATGACAAAGAAAATGTTTTTCTAATTTTTTGAAAATGAAGCTAGTAGTCTACAAACCATTAGATTATGAAGATGAAGGTTACAATCTATTAACCATTAAAATTAGAACATTGTCCATTAAACGGTAATATCTCCTTCATTTTCTTAGTTTCTCATCAACTCTTAACAATCGTTAAAATTAAAAAGGAGACATTTTAGAGACTCAAAATTATATAGCGAAGCAACTTAAAACTAACATATGCCAACACATTGGACAAGAAACCCTAGAAATTATAGAAGGTATTTGAATAAGAATCCCCAAAAATTCTAATAGAAATTCAAACAAGATACCTTGACTATTTGCCCTAGTTAAATCTTATATGTTGTAGAGGGGTCTTGGAGGTAATCCTGAGATTAGGGATAATTCCCTAATTGGCAATAATGTTTGAGATTAAGCAACCAAGGCAGCTCAAGCGTGGCAACTCTGCGTGGCAACTCAACGAGGCAGCTTAGCGTGGCAACTCATATTTAGCTTGTTATGTTAGTCATATTGTATCTTTGTTTGTATTGACTGTAAGCTATAACTGTTGTAATGTCGTAACGAGAATAATAATGAGTTTTAGCGTGAGGTCAAACGGTACTCGCGAGAGACCAGGCTTGGCAGGGCCTGGGAGAGCTTTCATGCTCTATCGAATGACCTCGCCATGGGAACTTTGGAGGAACTTGGTTTGAAGGATTGAGAAGTGAGGCACCGTTGGGGCTTGTCCTGACCATCTTAGATACACCTAGTAAAAACACCAAAGGACCCTGACCGTGGAACCTCGGGCGGAGTAGCTTGGAGTTCCATCGGGTGTTGAGTTGAGAACCAAATAGCCCTCTACTTAATGTCACATCTACTGCAAGTGATGTCACTAGCCGGCCAAACAATGTCAGACATACACTTGAGTAAACCACCGTGGTATTTGGGGCTGTCAGGCAGTTGGTGAGCCACCTCTGCGGCAACAGCCCCCTGACACAGTGGTTAGGCAAAAGGCATGTCTTGGCATTTAATGATTATGACATGGAGGCAACTAGTACACCAGGCATTTAATGTTGTGACATAAAGTATGAGGGATGTCTTTCTTAGTTTTAATGACTGATTTGCCTCGGGGGTGGTGTGGGGGGGATATTTAAGGACCCCAACCACCTTTGAGGAAGGACGATCATTTTGAGAACACTGGAGTTATTACTAGAGATACACATTAGAAAAGAGAGATTTATTGCAAGTGAGGGGATAGAGCTTTTAATACTTGACAGAGATTCCTGAGGGTATATGGTGGATTTTACCTGCCTACCAAGGTGTATCTAGGGTGCTTACTTCTCTCTCCCTCTAGATAAGTTACTTCTAAGGTTCATTACTATTTCCTGAGTTATACACGAGGGTTTTGTGAGTTTAAACTGAGTTTACCTTCATTGGGTCTGTGTTCGTGTGTCCTATCATTAATCCAAAGCTTTGTCCAGGATTAGCTTATCTTTACCATACTCAAAATAGGGGTTACGCCTCCATCTTATCTAAAGTACCCTCTTATATTTGGCGACTCTGCTGGGGAGGCATTCTCCTAGGTAAGGAGTATGGCACAAGATAATGCTACTCAAAGACTCAACTTTGATGATATCCAGGGTAATGAAGAACAGGCCGCGAGGGAGCAGAAGGCACTAAGGGATGGGGATCCTCGAATAGAGGTACCACCGGTTCCGACGATGTCAGACGTTCCTGGGGCGGCACAACCTGGCATGAGCGTGGGGTTGGGACCCGCCCAGATGGCGCTCCTCATGAGCAAATTTTATGAATTTTAGCAAACCCCAGTAGCTTCAACTATGCTGGGAGTATTGGAGGCTAATGCTTTCGTAACACCAGGGGTAGCTCCAACGGCCCCACCAGGTACAGTCACTACAGGAGCGCTCCCGGCAAGCGTACCCCCTGTTGCGAGTCCAACAGTGGGAACCTCAGGAGTCTCAACGGTGCTGCCGGTGACGTTCGTTTCAGTTGCAACGGGCGCTCAGCCCATGTCCCCGTTGCTAGTGGCCCTTGTGGCCTCGCCCATAGAAGGAATGAGAAAAGAGATGCAGAAGGAGATGTTGAAGTTCATGCGGGCTTCCTCGCAATCAGCCGGCGAGGTGGCTTCGGTTTATGATGAATTCCAAACACCCTACCCTTAAACGTACAATGATGAGCCTTACCCAAAGGACTATGTTCCCCCTATCTTCGAAAAATATACAAGGAAAGGTGGGAACCCGAAGGAGCACATTAAGCGGTTTATTGAACACTTGGGAGCACATTGGAATGATAAGAAGCTTAGATTGAGGGAGTTTTCCAAATCCCTAACCGAGAAGGCATACACCTGGTACTCTCACTTAGCTCCCAACAGTATTTCTACGTGGGAGGAGATGCACGTATTGTTTGTCCAAAAGTTCTTTTTGGCAGAAGACGAGTTCACCTTGACCCAACTGGGAAGGGAGAAGCAAAGACCAGGGGAAGAAGTGGTGGCCTATGTTCGAAGGTTCAGGGAAAGGTCCCTCGATGTGAGGGAGGAGGCCAAAGATTCCAAGTTATTAAAAATTTACGCTGAGGGACTGCTCCATGAATACATCCTCCATCTCACCAACGAAATGCGCAAGGGGACTTTTGCGACATTCTTGAAAGCCGCAAGGAACATCTCTTTGGTGGTATGACCCAATCCGATGGTAGTGCCCATGATATACAGGCAACCAATGCAACCCGTGGGGGGGAGGTCTCAGCCCCCGCGGGTAGGATATTCTGAAGGAGAAGATAGGGGTAAGACACCGAGGAGGGACAACAAGAGGAAATTTGGGAAAGATAGAGAAGACCCCCCACCGTTTTCCTACACGGTAGAAGAGGCGGAGAGTTGTTATAACGTGATGGTCTAAGGGGGAACGATTTATGAACCAAAAGGCATCCCGTTGGAAGAACCTGATGCTGCAACGAAGGCGAATCCTAAGTACTGTCAGGTTCATCGAAAGATCCAGCATCCAACAGAAAGCTTCTTCACGCTGCGAAGAATCATCGACAAATGCATGAAGGCAGGGACATTGAAAATCCTCCCACAGAACATTAATAACAACCCACTTCCTACACACGGGCTAATTTGGTGTTGGCCTATGATGAGGAGGCAGAAAGAGAAGGAGGAGGGTTGACGATGAAGCAGAAGGATCTCGAAGAAGCTCTGGAACATTGTACCACGGGAATGGCTAATGTAGTTTTAGCCTATGATGAAGCGAGCGCTAAGGACGTGGAAGACGTGTATAGCGTTGAAGATGGGGAAACAGACCCAGTCATAGAATGCAGTGCAGTTTTAAAATCCCCAAATTTCACTTGGTTCTTCGATCAAGTGGGGATCCCGAAGGAGAGCAGGATGGAGATAACTCACGCGATTTTGGACATTGTAAAAAGGAACGCGGTCCCCTCTCTAAGATGGAGAGGACCCATGGCCAGGATGGTAAAGAAATTCCTGTCAGAGGTAACCTTCAGCGACGCGGATAGAGCTGTGAGGTTCCCTCATAACAGACCTTTATATGTAACCGCTAGCGTCAAAGGAGTTAGATTTGCAAGGACCCTTATGGATGGGGGTGCTTCCATCAATATTATGCCAATCAACTCCTTCCACGCGGCTAATATTCCGAAAGAAAGGTTGGTCCCCATGCCTTTGGTAATTTCAGGATATGACAATCAATCTTCCAAATCCATTGGGTATGTGAATGTTGGGATTGCGATGGGAAATCTGAGTTCCCACATCAAGTTCCTTGTAATATAAAGTGCAACTTCCTATCACTTACTAATAGGGAGAGTATGGATGCATAACCAAGGCTTAGTTCCTTCGACTTATCATCAATGTGCCAAGGCGAATATCAAGGGAACGGAGGTGACCGTTAGGGCTACGAAGAGGACTTTCGCTATCGAAGAAGCGCACTTAGTAGATGCGGCGTTCTATACAGAATTGGAGGAGGATGTACGGGTCCTGACGAAGAGAATGGAGGGGGCATGGGTTCCCTCGATTAGAGAGAGAATGGGGCCCTTGAATGAGCAGGATAAAAAGGGCGGAAGTAGCAAAGGGGTGAGGACCGAAGAAGCTCATCAGGTGATCCCTCGACTCCAAAAGGTCTCGAGGCAAATCAAAGACAGGATGAGGCCTAGAACAGACCCGATGGACCACGAGGTCCAACGACAAAGCGTGTTGAGTCATTTTCCGGGAAAAGAATAGCTGAGGCTTCTAGAGAAAAGAAGAGAAAGTCCGTAGCAACAGCTACCAGCAGGCAATGCAAGAAAATTATCACTGAAGAGGAAAAAGTAGTGTACCGCTTATAACGGTGTGAACGAGCGACTGAAGAGACTAAGGATGAGGTTGACCCGGTGTATGAGTGTTTTTTGATGGATCGACGGGGGCAGTGTATGGTGATAGATAACTCCAACATACAAGAATTCATAGAAGATGTCGTCGAAGAACCAGACTACATGGGAGATCGACCAAGGCCCCAGGCACAAGAGTTAGACCAGATGAACTCGGCAAGAGAAGGGGAAGATCTAAGGCCTATTTTTATCTCAAAAGATCTCAGTGAAGAGAAACAAGAAGCCTTGGTCAAACTGATTCGGGAATTCATAGACGTTTTCGCATGGAAGTACACTGAAATGGAAGGGCTGGATGAAGAGGTGAGTTGCCACAAACTGAACGTGATGCCTTCAGTCATTCCGATGAAGCAGGCAACGAGGGCTTACAAGCCTGAACTAAACTTAAAGATTAAAGAGGAGGTCCAACGCTTATTGGCAGCAGGATTTACCAAGCCAATAAAATATCCCCTCTGTCTGTCCAGCATTGTACCAGTAGGGAAGAAAGACAAGAACCAAATAAGGATCTGTGTGGACTTCAGAGACTTGAATAGGGCTTGCCCCAAGGATGAGTTTCCCCTACCCTCCATCGACAGTTTGATAGATGCCACGGCTGGTCATGAGATGTATAGCTTCATGGATGGGTATGTGGGATACAACCAGATTAAGATGGACCCCTCTAATGCAGAGAAAACGGCGTTCAGAACTCCGTTGGGCAACTTCATGTACAAGGTGATGCCGTTTGGACTCAAGAACGCTGGAGCTACGTATCAGAGGACAATGATGGCCATTTTTCATGACTTCTTCCACAAATTTGTAGAATTCTACGTGGACGACCTGATCATCAAATCAAAGAAGGAGGAGTCCCATCTGAATAATTTAAGGAAGGTGTTTGCTCGGTGTAGGAGGTATAAATTGAGGATGAACCCGTTAAAGTGTGTCTTCAGAGTAACAAACGGGAAGTTTCTAGGCTTCGTGGTTGATCGATAAGGGGTGCAGATGGACCACGATAAACAGCGGGCGATATTAGAGATGCCATGTCCTAGGACGAAAAAGGAACTGAAGAGTTTTCTTGGCAAAGTCTCCTACCTTAGGAGATTTGTGCCTGGATTGGCCGAAATAACACACCTACTGATGCAGCTGTTGCGAAAAAACATGAAATTCAGGTGGGAGGAGGTTCACCAGGAGTCTCTTGTCAGGCTGAAGAAACTGCTCGTTTCACCGCAAACCATGGTTCCTCCCCAGGCAGGAGTACCGTTGCAACTATACCTCACATCTACCACGAGGTCCATTGGAGCGCTACTAGCACAAGAAGTGGACAGGCAAGAACGACTGATTTACTACCTCAGCAGAATTATACATGGGCCAGAGATTAGATATAGTAGCTTAGAAAGGCATTGTTTAGCCTTAGTCTTTGTAGCATAAAAACTTAGGCATTATATGTTGTCTTTCACAATTCATATTGCAACTAGATGCGACCCAATTAAGTATTTACTTGCAAGGACTATGTTGATTGGCATGGCAGCTAGATGGTTCCTTATCCTCTCTGAATATGACTTGAAGTGTGTGGTTCCTCGCATAATTAAAAGCCAGGCGTACGCTGATCTGTTGGCCATCTTCCCTTCAGGAACCTTCGAGCCACCTAAGGAAGACATTCCAGGAGATGATTTGCAGGCTAACTACCTGGATGAAACTGACGAGGAGTGGACGATGCAGTTCGACGGATATTCGACGGAAAAGAAGGGGGGAGCAAGGGTTATTCTTTCAAAAGGGATGAAAGAGATTTTCCTTTCCTACAAGCTAGATTTCCCTTGTTCCAATAATGAAGCAAAATACGAGGCATTGGTACTAGGGCTGCTAGAGGCTCTTCGAAGGGGAATTCGTTCACTCTGCATTAAGGGTGACTCAAACTTAGTAATTCAGCAAGTAAACGAAGAATACGCGTTGAAACACATGAGCCTGGCGCCCTATAGAACATTCATTCAAAGGCTTCTCAACCAGTTCCATCGGATCAAGATTAGAAGACATCCCAGAATGATGAACCGCCATCCAGACGCCTATGCCACTATCGCCTAGAAAATGGTCACGAAGAACGATGAGACTATAGTTGTGATCCAACGAAGAATAGCTCATTTGGTGGTACAATCAATACTACCGATGGATGAGGATGCAGACTAGAGGGGAGAGATTAGGAAGCAACTGGAGTCAGACGAAGGAGCTATGGGATTAAGAGAGTTGGCACAATATTTTACGAACCAGGGAAATCTTTACTATAGAAATGCTGGGGGATGGTAGTCAAGATGCGTCAGCCCAGAGGAAGCCAAGCAAAGATTGAGGAAAACACATGAGGAGCATTAAGAAATAACTGAGATACCTCTATATAGGAGAATTCAAAGAGAGGGGTATTTCTGGCCTAGAATGAAGCAAGATGCGACAGAGATGCAACGGAAGTGCGATAAGTGTCAGCTATTCTTCGAGGCAGCTGAGTTCCATTAAAGCTCAAATGGACTGGAGGCAGCCCTACATCGACTTCATTCAGGATGGGGTTGTCCCAATGGAGAAAATGGATGCAATGGGTCTGAGGAGAAGGGCTCCAAGGTTCTATGTTCAGGAGGGGCAACTTTATCGAAGGGGGTACATCAACAGGCCATTGCGTTGCATTACGAAGGAAGAAGCAACGGAGGTCCTTAAATAAGCGCACGATCCAGCACACATAGGAGGGGCCAAGTTATATGATTAGTTGATGACGTTAGGGTATTATTGACCAACGATGGAGAAAGACTCCGCTGAGTTCGTTCGAAAATGCAAAGCTTGCCAACTTCATGGAAATATGATCCATTCCCCATCGGTGGACTTACACTCTCTGTCAACACCCTATCCATTTTATACTTGGGCGTTTGACCTAGTGGGGGCAATACACCCTTCTTTGAGAGGCAAGATATGGATACTGGTAGCAACAGAGTGTTTTACAAAATGGGCCGAAGCGATACCACTCAGAAGAGCAACGGCTGGGGTGGTGAGCAACTTCATCAGAGAATACGTCATTTACCATTTCGGGATCCCAAAGGTTATTCTTTCAGATAACGGGACTCCCTTCGTCAATTCCGAAGTAACAATGCTCACAGACAATTACTCCATTGTTCATCACACCTCAACGGTGGCATACCCAAAGGGAAATGGTCAGGCCGAAGCAACTAACAAAACCTTGGTTAATATTTTGGCTAAGATGATGGAGGACTTTCCAGGGGAATGGGATGATAAGATACCAGCTATTTTATGTGCCTATCGAACAACCAAGCGGAAACCCACAGGATACACGCCGTTCTCTCTTGTTTATGGGGATGAGGTAATTCTTTCAGTGGAGTTGGAAGTTCCTTCCGCTCGATATGCCTTACGAAGTAGCATGCTCCCTCAAAGTAGACACGTACAGCTAGAAGCGTTGGATGAACACAGAGATAATTCAAGGCAGCACTTTCAAATATATACGAAACAACTCTCCAGGGCATATGACAACTTGGTGAGACCAAGGAAGTTCGTGGAGGGAGACCTCGTATTGAAAGCGGCAGTAAAGCACATCAGGGGACTTCCTCTACCAAAGTTCGCAGCCAACTGGGAGGGACCTTTCATTGTGAAGGAAGCTCATGATTCAGGTTATTGTTTAATTTCGAAGTTAGAGGAAGACAAGCCATTTAAGATTAACAATAAATGGCTGAAGGTTTATCATGTGTAAACAATCAAGTTTGAACCAATGTTATGACTGGATATTGTTATAAATATACAAGTTTTGGGTTACAATTTGAACATAATGAAAGAATTGCAGAAATATAGAACTCTATAGCATACAATAACAGTCACAACACATGGATGGATTGAAAAGTATATATCCTTCATTCATAAACAATAGCGCATTACAAAATTTGTTTTGGGAGCTATCGCCCAAGAATTACATAGATAAGAGCAGATGGAGGATCTATATACAAGAGGCAACTAGTCTAAAAGAAACGATAAATCTGAGGAAGAGAAAAAATCTCCAGGAAGGCCCGAAGAAGCTGTTGTGAAAGATCGTTGGGCGTTAATAGAAACCACCAGCCTCATTTGCACTTGTGTACGTTCGATGAGGAGTCTCTCGCGTTTCAGTATGACCAGACACAAAGCTTCTTCGGCATCCTTTACCTCTTGATCCACTGCTTCCAAAAGGGGTCCCAATGCGACCAACCTAGCTTCCTCAGCTTGCTGGTCCTCCTGGTGCTTTCGTAACACCTCCCTCTAGACGATTTGTTGTTGGTTATTCAAAGTCTTCAGATGTGTTATGAACCAGTCCAAATGGAAACCATCAAGCCCCAGCTCCATCAAAAAACCAAGAAATTGGTTAAGAAGGGATGTGATAACGCTTGTCGTAGGAGTACTGGCAATTTCAGCAACAACGATCGCTACGCCTTGAAGTCTGTGACTCATCACGTGAATATTGGAACGTAGGCAATCTGAGGTGAAGGTCTCAGGGTGACGATTCACTAGTTGTTCGATCACCAAACGGTAATTGACAGGCATTTGAGGAGACTGCCGAAGCACCATTAGGCAGAAGGCGTGAGGAGCCAAGTCGGGAAGAGGAAGTTCGCACCCAGATTTTCTCTCTATGGCAGCACCAGTCGTGGAACCTTGATCATCATGACCAGAATTTTTTGAAGAAGCAGGTTCCCAATAGGGGAGGCCGTAGGCGAAAGAACTGGGGGAGAATCTTCCCGAGCAACCTGAAAAGAGATAGAGGGCATGATGAGTTTATGAAAAATCTTAACAAGCATTTTTCGTTGTTAAGTCACCGTTATAAGGTGGAGTTTGTAGAAAAAATCTTAACAAGCATTTTTCGTTGTTAAGTCACCGTTATAAGGTGAAGTTTACATAAAAATCTTAACAAGCGTTTTTCGTTGTTAAGTCACCGTTATAAGGTGGAGTTTATTAAAAATTTTAACAAGCGTTTCTGTTGTTAAGTCACCGTTATAAGGTGGAGTTTACTAAAAATCTTAACAAGCATTTTCGTTGTTAATTCACCATTATAAGGTGGAGTTTGTTAAAAAAATCTTAACAAGCGTTTTCGTTGTTAAGTCACCATTGTAAGGGGGAGTTTATGAAAAATCTTAAACAAGACTTAACCAAGAATACCTCAATCCCTGCAGGAGCAAGAATGGGAGTCAGTGGGGCATCCGTAGGGATAGGAACTGTTGGGGGCGAGATCATTGCCTCAGAAGCCACAACGGGGTACCTGCTCGCAGAAGCCCAAACACTTGGCAAAACTCCCTCACCTACATAAGGCACTAGGGCCAGCATAGCGGGTTCATCGAGAGAAGATGACGGGCTCCCAAATAAAGACCCAACACGAAGGGGTGCAGAAGCACCACTATGCTAGATCAAAGCACCAACATGGGCCTTGACTACAGTAGAACCACCAAGATAACTAGGTGGTACAAGATCAAGAGAAAACTGTGACATGAGGGCAAGTGTTAGAAAAGAGTAATAAGCACAGAAAACATGAATAAGTATCTCCACATACTACTTACCTTGGTTATGGTGTTAAAGAGGGGAATAGCAGTCAGAGGTCTCATCAGCATCGTTGGAAGAAGAACGCCTGCTAACAACGAGGATATTTGAACCTGAGGAACCTAAAACATCTCAGGGTTCAGCAGTCAAATAAAGCAAAGATTGGGAACGAACAGACATTAACGAAGGGTTATTTTGTAGAAGAAATCATACCTCGGGCTCACTTTCATTAACAAGAACAATGGGCAGAGGAACCTCAGGAGAGGTATGTAATTCAGAGGGGACTGAGAGTGTTGTCTCGGGTTGCGTTACCTCTGGCGACGAAGGGGCACCCACAGGCTCAATAGCATCACCTCCCTCAGCAACTTCCCTCGCACGTCGGGAGGCTGAACGATGAGAATAGGTAAGCCCCGTCATGGGGGAACGGGGAGGAGTCACATCGGCACGAGAAACAGCGAAACGTACCCCCATAAAAGGGCTCACGGGAGGACTAGGGGGTTCTGGTCTTCCTATTTCAACTCCCTGCACCACAGTTGTCAAGAAAAAAATAAGCAAATACAGTCGTCCTTAAGCAAAGAAGGGAATGAGTAAATCAAGCATACATACCTCGGATTCAGAAGGGGAACGAGAAGACAGGACTACAAGAGAGGAATGAGGAGTAACAACGACAGAAGGCGCAGGATTGGGATGCACCTCAGGAGTTTGATGCACCTTAAGAGTTTGCATCTTTTAGGGCTTGGTACCAAGAGTTTTCTTCCTCGATCCCGCTGCACCAATACCAACCTCTCGAGGAACCCTTGAGCTCTTTCTCCTTCTAGCCGTTAGCTCTGAAGGATCAACCACCACTGTGGGAAAAGCAATGGAAGGAGGAACAACGACAGCGTGCCGTTGATACTCAGCATTTATTCGATCTATCTCCGCCTGAGCTTCCTTCCTTAAGCGTTCAGCCATCTCGGCAGGCATGGAGGGTGGAACGGAGGCTACGGGGAAGGCGTCTATAGGAGTCTGGGGCTTTTGGGACTTAGATTTCGACTTCGATGTCCCACTCTTGGCCTTTTTTACCTTCTTGGTAGGTAGTTGAGAAGGCCCCTCGCCGATGGTAGCCTCAGTTGAAGGGGCAGCCTTCTTCGGAGCTGCAGGAGTTTTGGATTTTGGCGTTGCAACTGGGACCATGGGGCAAAATGGGGAAAGCTCGGTAGGAGGTGCTTTGTGATTTGAACTTAGAGGGAATTCTATCCCAAGTACAGAGTTGCCTTTTAGCCCCAACTCTAGGGCAGAAAATGAAGAAATGGAAGGATACACCGGATCTCCCTCAACGAACTCAGTAATTTTAGCTAGTTGCTTCGACCAATACTTTATGGCAAATAAAGGGGTCACGTCCCCCTGCCTAGTAATACTGGGAATGGTTACTCGCCCAGTCATAGTGGAGCTTATCCCCCACGTAACGGTGGAACAAAAAAGAGAACAAGCCTCGCTAAAGGAGACCTTAGGGTTTGACGATTGAAACACTGGACGTGAAACCCCCTGATCAAAACCAAACTGGCGAATGCATCGGTTGGGATTATAGTGCTCACTGGTATATCCCCACTCAGTGTAAGAAGGCAGATATCCTGGGGAGAACAGAAGAACCACGGCCAACGAGTGATCCTCGATATCCGGGGAAGGTGCCTGTAACATTCTGGCTTCATATTGAAAAAATTCACAAGTGTGAAAGAAGACTTCCTCCTGATAAGGCCTCATTACAAAGTTCTCAAAACGGTCAATCACCGATATTAAATCCTTTTGGCTTTGTCTCCTGTGATAAATAAAGGACCGTGGAGGTAGAATTATTTCCCCCGAGGGAGGACTGTTGGCTTTGGCCGCTACGACAGGAAAGTGAAAATAAAGGAAGCTGGTCAGAAGAACGCTGTTGGAAAAATTGGCCAAGTTATAACGGCCAAGAGAGCATTCCATGTCGAACAAAGTTCTATCCATCCAGGTGTAGAGGGATCCCAAGGCAATTACAGCCAGTGGAAGTTTTATGCCTCGGGCCAAACGAAGGGACAGGATGATAAGGTCCCTTCGGGGTTGGTCGTTAGGTTTTCCCGTCAAAAGGAAACGGGAGAGAATCACAAGAATATAGGTGGGAAGCTCCAACGGTGTACCTTGACCAAGAGCATCTGTTGAAGAACTGCCTTCACCAGAGCCCTTGAAGAAATAATTAATCAAGGGAGAGAAAGTATCTTTGTTGGATGAACTAATGCAGCTTTACCATATGCGATCCAACTCCAAACGATCGGCAGTCTCTTGGGAATCAAGAGCCTCATCATCATAGGGCTCACCACCTGTTGCATCGAGGCCCAAAAGCTCGCACATGTCCTCCAGAGTTATGGTGAACTCGCCCCATGCAGCGATGAACGTATGAGTAGTAAGGTTCCATCGAGAGACTAGGATAGGAAGAGCAGCATTGTTCTTCAAAAGAGTGAACTCACCAAACCACTTAGCCCGTTACAACCCAAGCTTGGTGATAATATCAGCATAAGAACTTTGTATGTGAGAGTTCCAGGCAGCAAAGTGGGCAGGAGAACCCCCTGGCACTTCGAAGTCAACATGGGACCATGGGAAGTCCCCTCGCTCAAAGCAAAATCGTAGAGTCCCCTCTGGAGGAAGAAAGCACCACTCAGAAGAGTCCTCGTCTTCATCACCCAAAAGTAAGGCATCAAACTTGGAAGAAAAATGCACAGCCTTCCAGGCAACAGCAAAGTCATCACCCTCCCTAAGAATGGGAGAGCGACGATAAAATCTCAACTGTCCCTGATGGGCAGCATCCAGGGCAGAGGCAGCAGTGGTGGTGGCGGATGGAGCACCAGTAGCAGAGATGGCGGGGTTGCTTGAGGTTGCCATGGAAAACGATGATGAAGACAGTAGAAAAGCTTCACGCAAGGGTGGTTTAAAAAACGAGAATAGAAGACCACGATCAGAGGTAGCAGTTTAGAGGATGAGAAGGGAAGAAGGCGAACAAGAAGCTTATCAATAATGGATTTTTTGCAACAATGGAGTTTTGCAAAGTTTTTTTCTCTCTCTAAAAAAGAAACGAAAGTCTGAAGAAGATAGTAACAGAGTAAGAAAAAAAAAAGGGTTAAAGTGTTTTGGATATAGCTGTTTGAAAAATTCAGGGTTGTCGTTTCAGTCTCCCACATCACACGTGCAAGGCCGCCTGCAATCATTTCCAATGAACACGTGGCACCTTGGGAAGTGCTTTGACAGTTGAGAAGACTGCGCCACATCATTTATGAAGTGACACTTGGGGAACACAAACTGTTGTCTTCCTATACAAGATTGAGTTTTGGCGCCAAAGAAATTTTTGTTAGACATATCTAATAAGACCCCTAACGAAGAAGATGTCCCAACAATTCAAAAAAGCTACGATGTTCTCTCGTCATAAGTCTAGACGACTGATTAGTCATGACTAAGGTGCATCGGGCAGAATTTTACTTTTTCCCGAAGACTCTAACGCTCTGGTTCTGAATAAAGGAGAAAAGGCCTGAATCTTTTTCACACAAAGAAAGGTCCATCGATTTGAGACATTTCGTGCAGACATTTCTTGTTCCAAAAAATCTCTCCACGGGGGGGAAAATGTAGAGGGGTCTTGGAGGTAATCCTGAGATTAGGGATAATTCCCTAATTGGCAATAATGTTTGAGATTAAGCAATCGAGGCAGCTCAAGCGTGGCAACTCTGCTTGGCAACTCAACGAGGCAGCTTAGCGTGGCAACTCATATTTAGCTTGTTATGTTAGTCATATTGTATCTTTGTTTATATTGACTGTAAGCTATAACGGTTGTAATGTCCTAACGAGAATAATAATGAGTTTTAGCGTGAGGTCAAACGGTACTCGCGAGAGACCAGGCTTGACAGGGCCTGGGAGAGCTTTCATGCTCTATCGAATGACCTCGCCATGGGAACTTTAGAGGAACTTGGTTTGGAGGATTGAGAAGTGAGGCACCGTTGGGGCTTGTCCTGACCATCTTAGATACACCTGGTAAAAACACCAAAGGACCCTGACCGTGGAACCTCGGGCGGAGTAGCTTGGAGTTCCATCGGGTGTTGAGTTGAGAACCAAATAGCCCTCTACTTAATGTCACATCTACTGTAAGTGATGTCACTAGCTGGCCAAACAATGTCAAACATACACTTGAGTAAACCACCGTGGTATTTGAGGCTGTCAGGCAGTTGGTGAGCCACATCTGCGACAACAGCCCCCTGACACACAGTGGTTAGGCAAAAGGCATGTCTTGGCATTTAATGATTTTGACATGGAGGAAACTAGTACACCATGAATTTAATGCCGTGACATAAAGTATGAGGGATGTCTTTCATAGTTTTAATGACTGAGTTACCTCGGGGGTAATGTGGGGGGGCTATTTAAGGACCCCAACCACCTTTGAGGAAGGACGATCTTTTTTAGAACACTGGAGTTATTACTAGAGATACACATCAGAAAAGTGAGATATTTATTGCAAGTGAGGGGATAGAGCTTTTAATACTTGACAGAGATTCCTGAGGGTATATGGTGTATTTTACCTGCCTACCAAGGTGTATCTAGTGTGCTTACTTCTCTCTCCATCTAGCTAAGTTGCTTCTAAGGTTCATTACTATTTCCTGAGTTATACACGAGGGTTTTGTGAGTTTAAACTGAGTTTACCTTCATTGGGTCTGTGTTCGTGTGTCCTATCATTAATCCAAAGCTTTGTCCAGGATTAGCTTATCTTTACCATACTCAAAATAGGGGTTACGCCTCCATCTTATCTAAAGTACCCTCTTACATATTCCATCCATAGATAAATGAAAGAGGAATCACACAATATGATATATCATTATGAAATCACGGAACATAACTAAAAAAGAAATTAAAGAAGGTTAAATTTCTTACCCCAGTGAGATACGAGATAAAGAGGGCTACAATAAAAAAAAATTATTGGATACAACATGTGGTCGTCGATAGGTAGAGGTAAAGAGGTCACCGACGGGGAAAGGTAGAGAGGGTTAGGGATGAAAGTGGGTTTGGTTAAGACGGTTAAAGTGGGATTGGGATTTAGGGGGGAATTGTCTCGCCCGACCTCCCCTTGTCTTTTTTCCTTTTTAATGACTTTTGCAACGATTATCCATATATTTCAACAATTTTTTTCTTTTTATAATGGATATTGACTGTTATAAATTTATAATGGACAAAATCCAGTAGAAATAAAAAAAATGTTAACATTTTCCCGTTGTGGTGTAGTGTTACTTTATGTCACACTCAGAGAGTATAAGAACCACCTTGCTTCTCTCCCGATTAAAATTGTTTGTGCCAGTAAAAATCTAATTACATAGCATCTTGTCACTATACAGATAGAGAAAGATATCATATAATTTGTAAGTTTTGGGGAAGTAAAGACTAAATCTAAGAAATTCCTATATATGCTAGTATATTTGCCTCATAATATTGCATAATTATACTAAGGTAGTAGAGATGTCTCTCTTGTTCATCAACCTCTTGTGCCTATAATGCACTGATGGACCTCATAGTAAACGTAAGATAAAGTAGTAAAGGTACTCCAACTTTAGGTGGAACTATCATTTGTGGAGAACGGAGTCATCTCTCAATTTTATTGAAAGCATCGTGTTGTGGTTACTTCCATGCAAACATTTTGGTCTTTCACAACAGTTGCATGAATGGATGAGTCATCTGAAATAAACCTGGGACAAATCTTCTCAGGTAGGAGATCTTTCCAAGGAAACTCTTCAGCTCACTTTGAGTCTTTAGATAAGGAATGTCAAGGATGGATGCTTCTTGTTTAGGTCTATTTTAACCCTTTGCTAATATACCACAAAGCCCACGAATTTTCCACTCGTCACACCAAAATCACACTTGAGGGGGTTCATCTTTAACTTGTATTTCTAGCACTTATTGAAGACTTTTCTCAAATCAGTTAAGTGTGAGTCTTCCTTCTTCAATTTAATAACCAAATTATCCATATAAAACTTTATGATGTCATGAAAAAGGTCATTAAAAATATCCATCATGATTCTCTGGTAGGTTGCCCAGCATTTTCAGACTAAAATGAATTACAATATAAATGAAATTGCCTGAGCGCGTCCTAAAAGTTATTTCCTCCGCATCATCTGGATCCATCTTGATCTAGTTATAACCCACATAACCATATATGAATTTGTATATCTCGTCGCATGTTGTTGAATCAATCAAACTATCAATTGAAGATAGAAGGAAGGGGAAAGCTATATCAGGATCTCTAAAATCAACACAAATACGAGTCCATGTTTTATATTTCTTCCCCAGTGGCACAATGCTAGAAATCCAAATAGGATATGAATTTTCTTAATAAATCTATCTTTCAGTAACCTTTCTACCTCAAACTTAATCTTAAGATCCAACTCGATCTTGTACACTCTGGTTGCCTAATTGATAGGGATTGCTGGGGGCATAACATTTAACTTGTTACAACTCACATATTGGTTTAACCTCGACATATTAGTGTACTTTCACGTGAGAAAGTGTTTATATTATTAAATAATCTTGATCATCTTCAATTTATTAGCCTTCTCATAGTGTTTTCAAATGAAGATGGTCTTTAGTTCTTCTCCACCCTTTACCATATCAATCTTCTTCAACTCTTGTACTTAGATCTTTGGGTGATCTTCCATAAACTCAAGCTCATCTTCAATATCTTCCACAAACTCCTGGATGTTGAAATTATCAATGATAAGACATTGTCCTTGATTATCCACCCGAAAAACATTCATATTTAAGGTCAACTTCCTCAGCTTTATCGGTTGCCCACTCACACCTTCAGAGGCGGTAGACCGCCCTTCTATCACTAAGCAAAACCTTTGAAAAAAATTCTCAGGAGGTGTAGGTGCCTTCCTCTACTTAGACCTTCCACCTGCTCCATCGCTAGTCTGATAATTTTATTTAACGCACTCTAGCATCTCGTTTCCTTCTCCACTAGGTCAATCCCTGGTTTCATTCTATCTCTAAGTTGTTTGTGTTATACCTATAATATACCTAAGACGGGGTGAATTAGGTATATGGGTTTTAGTGGAAAATTTAAAAGCTTCCTCAAATTAGTTGTAATAAGTAATTTCAATATGATAAGTCTAATTATAACTGAGAAATTATTCAATAATAGATATAGTTAAGAGAGAGAGGGAGAGAGAGAAATTAAACTTTGCAAATTGAGATTTTAATGTTGTTCGACCTTTGCCTACTTCCACGCTCGCGATGGTACTAGAGAACTTCACTCTCTCTAGACAACTTATGATGGAACCAAAACCTCATAAGAAATACTACATTGAAAAATGAAACCAACAAGATGCTAAACTCATCCTCGCCCAAGCGCAATCCATGAAATAACCCAAGGTCTTTAAATGCATCGAATACCAATAAACTATGATACTATCGACTGAGAAAATATAATGAATAATAATATTAGTAATTGAAACATAATGACAATGAAGTGGGTTTACATTCTCTATCTAAAAATCAATTAAGCAAGAATTACATGTATATTTCTAAAGTTAGGATTATGGGTATGGGTTTCGCATGAGTGGGTATTTTGTTTATACCTTTGCTAAAGAAGGGTGGAAATGTAAGCTTTTGTTTCAAGTGGGTATTCTTGAACCTTGAGCTTTAATAGTATTTTGGAACTATAACTCTCTAATGGAATTTATTGATATCTACTCAAGCTCGGAAGATAAAGCTTTACTAAAGGAAATAATTATGTGATCTTGGGTGGTTTTGAAATGGAAGAGGAGGGCTTTGTTTATAGTGTTAGTAGGCTTACATAGGCCAGTAAAATGGTCGATAATCTTGTTGGAAGACATTGGGTATTAGGAAAGCGTGGAAGATTGACTAAAAATGTTTATAAAAAAACTAACATTTTTAGTCGATTAAAAAGTCCACCTTTAGTCGACTAAAACTCCTTTAGTTCGGTTATTTTAAAACGTTTACTGGGATGTCAAAAGTTTATCTAGCTAGACTTTTTCCTAGGAAATTTAATCTACTAAACCTTTAATCTTTTAGTCAAAAGTGTATTTGGTTTTGGTCCAAGTTTTAGCGAAGGTTTATGGAGATCTAGGGTGGGTGTGGGTGAGTAAGTTTTGAGCATATACAATATAAAACATGTTACTTTACTTTTATACAATGATTCCTTAAGAGGTTGGGCTTCTGATCTTTCCTTGACTTTCTTAATCATCAATTGTAGGCTTGTGATGTGAGATTTGCATGTGTTTGATCTCTATAGGTTATGCGATGTAGTGGAAATGTCTTAGTTGATTGGTTGATGAATGAGCAGTTCTTGAGACTTTGAGAGCATGGGATTGATGTAATATTTAAGTTAACTTGTGAAGTTCACTATCTTATTTATGATCTTCATTGTATTTGTATGGATATGGTTGCATTGTTACTTGGATGATGTGTTCATGGTAACATGTCTGATAATGTATTGAGTTCTTTTTTTAATCTCACGTACATTTAGAAACAAGATATTGAAGTTGTTATTTTATATCAATTGTGTTGTTATTATATAAAATCCTTTTGATTTAAATCATTTGGTTTCCCAATCTCCTCCTTTTTATGATGATAATACATTCAATATAGTTTGAAAAACGTTTGAAAGTCTTCCCTTTTCTTTAAGACTTGGGCTTTGAAAAAATGATTTTCTCCCCCTTAGTTGAGGTAATTGTTATATCATAATTCTTCCCCTTTATCATTATTGAAAAGAGAGGGGGTGTTTCTTGAGAAGAAATATGTGATGGAATCCAACATAACGTGGATAATATTAAGAATTACTAAGAGAAAGGGATGATAAAATATGAATATAAAGGGACAAGATAGGAACAAACTTAATTGGAAGAGTTTTGAAGAAAATGTTTTTATTTATGTTTTGAATACTGGTTATGGATGGAACAAAAAGATCTTGGGGAAGTGGTATGGAAAAAACATGCAAGTTATTTTTCGGCAAAGATAAATTGTAGGCCCACATCCTCTTTTTGAACACGGTCGCACAAAAAAATGATGTTTGTTATTAATATGTTTAGTTATTGAATATCGAACAACTTTTTTAGTGATGGAAATTGCACTTGTGTTATCACAAAGGATCGGTATTTTGGAAATTGTTATTTTAATGTCCCTTAACTATTTTCAAATGCAAAAACTTTTAGCAAAACAATTATCGGTTGTAATGTATTCATCTTCTATGTGGATAAATTAAAAATTATTGTTTCTTACTTCCCCAAGATATGAGGGAATGCCCGAGAAAGTGGCATGACCCGCTTATAGCTTTCAACTTACTTAACAATCAGATCAGTCCTAGAAGTTAACTAAATATTATTTTAACAACAATAAGATGAGATCATTTTGGTTGGGAATGAAATATAGCACATAGGCAATCGTTAAACATGATGTCAAGAAGGCTAAAAGTTAAATACAGTAAGCTTTCAATCATGCCATGAAATACTTTCTTATCAATATCTTTTCCAGATTCATCACTATGAATTTTGGTCGATGTACTCATTGGTGTGTTAAGGGGTTTTGCAACATTAAGCCCGGATTTTTCGATTAGATCTATGTCGTATTTTGATTGGTTAATGAAAATTATGGTGTTGGTTTATTTTACTTGGAAACTAAAGATTAAGTTGAGCTCGTCCATTAGTCTCGTTTCAAATTCTTTGTGCATGCATGAGGCAAAGTCTTCACACATTTGATTATTTGTGGATCATAATATAATATCATCAATGTAGACCGTAATGAGGAGAATGTCAGGGTTTTGCATTTTAACAGATAAGGAAGTGTTAACTAATCCTGTGTGAAATGAGGAAGTTACTTAAACATTTGTACCATGCTCGTCGGGCTTGCTTTAAACCATAAAGTGTTTTTATAAGTTTGAAGACATGCTTAGGGAATTTCTGGTTTTAAAATTTGGGGGTTATTTGACATATAATTCTTCCGTGATGTAACCGTTTAAAAAGGCGCTTTTTATATTCATTTGAAATAGTTTAAAATCTTTAAAACTTGCAAAGGCAAGGAACATTGGCATGAATTCTAATAAGAAGTGCCCTACAGCGGAATAATGCGACTTCTCAAATAAATTCAATTTTAATTAACCCAAATTTTAGTTAAAACCTAACACATGCAACTAGGTGATTTGATAACATAAAATCAATAAGCATGCAAAGGAAACCAATATTAGAAAAAATCTCCGAAGAGCAAAACCTTTTATTTCATTTTAATTGTAAATCGCAACTTACGCAGTCACAACAAAATAGATTTTGACACACGAATACCCGCAAGTGTCGATCGGTGCAGTCAAGAATGAAACAACTGCAGTAACTCTACAAGAACACGTACTTCTATCTTCAGCAAAGATCCATACGCAACGAACCTCAATGACTGTAGTCGTCAGCACAATACCTCCCTCAAGTGGTACCTAGATCAGAAGTAATTTACCCTCCCTACAAGAGAAAATGTGAACAAGATTTATGTTCTTGGGTTCCAAAACAATTCACTACAGCATATGGGGTTATTGTGAATTTAAAACAAAGAAGAAGCCAAAAGTGTTTTGCCGATTTCGCAGTGTTTGTAGAATGAAAAACGAGAAAGACTTCTTATGAAAATGTAGTTGAAGAGTCCTATTTATAAAAAATTTAAGGCGGCAAGTCGCTCAAACGAGATAGCATGTTGTTTGAACGAGATGCAGTGCCGTTTGAATGATAGCTAGCACTTTTCATGGAATACCATGTTTGAATGACATATGGTGTCATTCGAATGAGATGAATAAATTAATATTTTTTTTGTTCATCTTTTCCGCGTTAAATGCATTGCCTCAAACTCTCCAAAAAATATATTTTTTGATGAAAAACATTAAAACTCTGCTCTAACACTAAGAAAATATTTTGTGAAAAATATACCAATATCCTAAGTGAATAGTTATGGAATCAAACATAGTCTTTACAAAATTCGTCTTGTAGAAGCTTCTTTGATGAAGAACTTTGATATTTGGATATGTCTTGATGCTTGAATGATCTTAAATAATTCTTCGATGGTTGTAGCGGTATACAACATACTTTCATGTAAACAAGACTTATAAAATATGTCCTTACAAATATCTTCTTCTTGTTTATAACATTGATCCATTAGGCATGTTTTGGTACTAAAGATAAAACCGGATTCATCCTTTTTTATTTTTGAAGATCCATTTTGTTCCTATGATTGTGTGATTTTTAGGTTTCAAATGCAACTAACTCTTCTTGCATAGCTACAATCCATGATTCATCTTGTTCGACATCGATTATAGTTTTAGGTGCTATTTATGATGTAGGATGGGCATAAATATATGAACCCCATAGATTTGACAAAATTAGGATAAATGATTTATAAAAGCCTTACTGATATTCGGGCACTACATTGACTGCAATATTATTATGCGTCATTAATATATTGCATATACCCCGAGTTTGACGGATTAAACTAGACAATATTAAAGTTGTAAGGTTATATGAACTGAGGTTATTTCGTAGAAGACACACACTACAGTTATAAAAAGTTTGCCAAATAGAGAAATCTTCCAATTTAAATATCCTTTGCAAATTAGTAAGTTCGCATGACGAATTATCAATTAAAGTGATGGGATATTTAACTTGATTAAGAGATACAAATTAGAAAAAATTTATCCTTTTTATCCTACACACATATATATATATATGTGCTTATATGCAATAAAATAAGAAATCACAACCACAACGCACCGATGTACGAGGAAAACCCAAATGGTAAAAACCTCGATCGGTTGGGCCTAGACAAATTGAATACAAATGAAGGTTTTATAAGGGACTCAAAAGACATACAGGCTTGACCCCCTAAGACATGCTTATGTCGTCTCCTCTACCTCCGTTTGTAATACGGGAAGCTCCAACGCGTTGCGCAACACTGCTCGTGTCTCGATATCCACCGAAGGCCAAAGAACCGTCTCTAATTAATTAGGACGCAGAAATCCACCGCATATGTCCATGATGAAATTCAGGTTGAAAGCTTGGCATTTTGGTTCATTCAAAAATCAAAAATTATGTTGGAGAGTTTTTCATAAAAAGGAAGACAAGAATTCTTCTTTTGAAAATGTGCAAGTTGCTTATGAAAAACTGATTTTCGTCCATATTATGAAAACTGGAAAAGAGGTGGACAAGGGTAGTTATTTAAAATAACTGCAGGAAAACAAATTCAAAACTGACAAATCTCGTTTGAACGAGGCCGTTCGAACGAGTTTCTAACGATACACCAGTGCATAAATAAAGGAAGTCATTAGAAATCTCGTTGGAACAAATTCTTTCGAATGACATTTCTAATGATCCTTCTAACGAGTTTCCAGAGAACATTGAACTGGTTCGTTAGACCCAGGTCATTCGAACGACCTAGAAAAACTTAGAACGAAAATTCCATTTTCTTAAAAAAAGATTTAAAAATTAATTTAAAAAAACTTCTTAAAAATTTTAAGTAAATTAAAATTACTCCAACACTTGATAAATATTTTTGGACATATAACTTTTTAGGAAAATGGAATTGGAATGAGTTTTGATGTAGCGTGAACTTTGAATGACCAATTCTCCACGGTTGTAAGATGATAGACTTGATATGATCCAAAAGTGTTTTGTCAAACGGAATGTAGACAATACTACAAATGACTCGATTGGAAATTTGTCCTTACAAATCTACCCCTTTGGCCATTTCGGGACAAAATAAAATTAAAAAAATTATAAAGAAAAAGACTGAATTTGCTAAGCCAGACGTTAAGTCGATTATAATTCCCGTCCTAAAAACCCAAATAAAAAGACAGACTTATGTACACGACTGATAATGGGTTGCAGATAAGTAGGCAATATATCCTACACACATGAAGCAACAAATACATAAAACGCATGGGGGAATAGAGAATATAAATCAAGTGTTAACTAAGAATGAGAATATAAAGCAAGTTGATTAATCATGAGTATGACCTATGTGAAATTAAAATTAACTCCACCTACGTAAGAACTCCCCCTATTATTGTTTCTCACCCTTTTTGTTCGAAAAATACAAAGGGATAAAATTAGACTGCATGGTTAGAGAAGATGATACGAGGAATAAATACACTAGCAAAATATGCAACACAATCCAAGATCCATATATACAACAATTGAATAAATAGGAGAGTGATATCATTAACCATAAAGGGAAAAACCTATTTTTTTAAAGGAACGGAACCCCCATATGTATTATTGATTATAAAGATGGAATATCCCCATCTAGGTAGCTTCACATGAAAAATAAAAGCTTATAAAAGGAAAATAAGGCTTTTTATACTAAATCCCTTACAACCTAACGACATACTTAAAGAACACCAAACAAATCAGAGAATCCTAACTGCAGGTAGCCTCCACTTGTCTAACTTTAGAACTCTTAGCTTCTTTGGGAAATCTTTAATATCAATAGAGAATGTTGAAATTTCATTCTCAGCTCCATAAGTAGCTGAGAAATCAGCAGGGAAATTCGCTTCCCTATATACATGAACAAATGAAATATCAATGGCTTGACTGATACTCCAAATCTTCTCAACCACATCTTTAATTCTCCAAGGACAACTTGTTTGATTATTTACAATATCAATTAGAACTTTAGAATCAGATTCCACAATTAAAGAATAAACATTGAGATCAGCATAATGAATTAGACCTTGAAGAATAGCTAAAGCTTCAGATTCCAGATTTGATTTTTCACCAAAAAAGAAGTAAAACCCCAAATAAAATCCCCTTTGCCATTCCTTAGAATACCTCCGCCACCACCTACTCCCGGATTTCCTAAAGACAATCCATCTGTATTCAGTTTCAATACTTCTTTCAGAGGATGAAGCCAATGGACTAGAATGAATCTAGTATATGGATGGGTCAAATCATGAGCATTATAAATAGAGCATACTCTAGAAACAGTTGGAACAGATTTCAAGATGGACCTGCAAAGGCTATTAACCTTATTAATCAATATATTACTATTTGTAGAATTTCCATTAAATCGACTGTCATTTCTCTGAGTCCACAAAAACAAACAAATAATACTTGGAATTATCATATAAAATATGCCAATAGTAGATTTGGGAGCATTAATCCACCACTGAATAAGCCTCCCTCTCACTGTCGACCTATTTAAAGGTATTCCCAACACGCCACTGAAATGAATCCATAAATGCCTGGCCAAATCTCCTTCTACAAACACATGATCAAAGGTTTCCATTTGAGTATGAATACAATAATTACATTTTGAAAGCCCCTTCTAGCTAATGGAATATAGCTTGTAGTCTAAAGGAAGATAACCTCTTAAAAGTTTTCAAGTAAACACTGACAGATTCGGAGTAAAGTATTTATTCCAAACTATAGAATCTGCCTAAGAATTGCACGAACTAGATCTGATAGAATCCCAGCCCGATTTAACACTAAAATTTCCATTTGAAGTACCTGTCCATATCATCTCATCTGTGTAACCTTCAAGTCTGATTTTTTCTTCCATTATAATAGAAACAACTTCTGAAGAGAAATAAGCCTCAAGTTTTCCCTTGTCCCAATGCATATTGTCATCCCACAGCTCACTCACGGTAATTAAATCAACTCTGGATTTGAATTGATGTAAAGGACCTAATCTGGACCAATTATCCCATAGGGCACTATAACTACCATCTACAATTCTCCATTTGATCCATTGCTCAGCTTCACTTCTAATATCCAACATTCTCTTCCAAACATTCGATCCCCTCCATTGAGACACTTTGCAAGGATGAGAATTTCTACAGTATTTAGCTTCCATAAAACATGCCCATAAAGAACTTCTACTCCCGAGTATCCACCAAAGCTTCATAGAAAATGCTTTACATATATCCTCCATTTTTCTGATACCAATACCTCCTTATTTTATAGGCCTGCATGTATATCCCACTTACTCCAATGATGTCTATTTTCTCCCACGTTAGAGCTCCAGAAGAAGTTGGAAAACACTTTCTCAATAGATTATAAAATAAATTTCGTAGGCATAATAGTAGACAACAGATACAATGGCATGGAACAAAGCACAACTTTTAAAAGAGTAATCTTACCACCTGTAGATAAAGACTTAGATTTCGAATAACAAATACTCCATCTAAGTTTAGCAACCATAGATTCAAACATAACACTCTTCTTTCTACCTAATTAAATAGTGCAGCCAAGATAAGTAATGGGAGAGGATTTCAAATTCATCCCACACAAATCAGATATTCTTCTAGCCGCTTCATTATTAAGTTTGTTAGACAGGATCAAGGAGCTTTTTTATTTTTTGATAAGTTGGCCTGACACATTCTCATATCTATCGATCACCTTCAATAAAAGTCTCAAAGATCTTTTATGCCCCGAAGAGAATAAGATAATATCATCAGCAAAGGTTAAGTGGTTTATATATGGGCATCCAATGGGATTTTTGAATCTTTTAAAAGCATGAGAAAAATGAAGCATGTTGAGGTTTCTTGAGAGAGCTTTAGCCATAATAACAAATAGGCTTGGAGATAGAGGATCACCTTGCTTAAGGCCTCTATCTGACTTAAAAAAGCCTTTATGACTACCATTGATAAGAATTGAAAACCAGTACATCAATAAAGAGAATCTAACCAAACTATATAAACAGGTACAAGTGAGAAAATGTAAATAAAGGTGATCCGCTCATCCTCACAAGTACAAATGATGAAATAAACTGAAACATAAAGAAAATTAGGGAGCAGGGGCATCATTTGGGGAATTATCTGGAAGGGATCTTGAACCGGCTGAGCTTGCACCACGATGCATCTCCATGCGACCAATTGCCTCAAGATTCTCAAGAAGGATGGAATCACGACGAGCCTAGGCTTCATCTCGACGAGCTTGAGCCTCCTCCCGACGAGCCTAAGCATCGCGATCTCGCTGCATGTTAAGGAAAAGCTCCAGCATAATAGCCCTGTCCTCACACGTTTTTTCCTTAATCTGCTCCACCTGTGAATGAACAGACCTAAGATTCTCCGATTCAAGTGATGGGTGAGCATGAGAAGATAATGGTTTAGAGGGAGCATGGATTGAGGCCGCGACGGATTATGAGGATGCAGATTGAGAGATAGTGATCTGTGGAGTATCGGGGGTAAATGACCATGACAGCGACCAACGAAGGACATATCAATTATTTGGTATCGGGTCACAGGGACATCAGATGGAAGACGGGGGCATCCCGCATCAAGACAATAGCGAGCAATAAGAACCATAAAAGGAAGGGCTTACCTAACGGGACTAGATGGGTTTACTATGACAGATTTAATGACCATAAAAATGAAGGTGGGGAGGTCAATGACAACTCTAATGTTGATAGCAAACATGATGTCCACGTGCACTTTTGTAATCTGAGTGGAGTTGGCACGAGGAATGAGACAAGCATAAATAATCCAATTAAGTACAATAAAATATGGATTTAAATTCTTATGGTAAATTATGACGGTACCGGATTGAGTAATGCAATTCAAGGTTCTCATGACTGGACCAAAGTCAGGACAAAAGTTGGGAGGCCAAGGAAATGAGGGATTTGTAACACGGGGTAATGGAACAAGACGAGCAATGGATTCAGGAGAGACGATGATGTCGCGGCCTCGCACTTTAGCTAAAATATGATCCTCGCAAACACTCATCGAAAAGAGAAATTCTTTAATAAGGTCGGGATAAATGGAGTCAGTGAGATTGAACAACGGGTCCCAACCCAAATCAAAAATCCAAGAGTGAATAGTAGTGCTAGCCAGAGAGGGGAGATTGACAATTTTTTTGCGGACATAGGAGCGAGTGGCAAAACCTTGTGTATGGTATTGGGTATGACTGGTGAGAGTCATCCAACCAAACCTAAGGCCTGGAATAGACGAATTAAAATTTGTGTCCTTATCGGATGAGGATGAAAATGAGGAAGAAGAACGTTACTCAGGAGAGTCGTTTATGCAATGGGTGCGACGACTATGAGGAGGCATTCTGAAAGGACTAAACTAGAACCTACCCAAAAATAGTCCAACCAAACTGCCAATCAACACCAACAAACCAAAACATCAACCATTCCCATCCTCCATTAGCAATAAACAAAAAAAATGGGATTAAAAAAATGAAAGAATTAAGTGAAGTTGCTTGAAATTATAAAAAAAAAATTAATAAAAAATTGATAATTTTCAGGGAGCTCAACTTAATTAGGGGCACTAAAAATTATGATATATTATATAGCCCCAAAGCAAATGATATATATATATATATATATATATATATATATATATATATATGTGTGTGTGTGTGTGTGTGTGTGTGTGTATACACATAAATGATGAATGGAGGATAAAATGAGGGTTGTGTGAGGAAGAAATAGGTTGAATGGAGGTGATGGGAATAATCGTACCAAGAAAGGGTTAATGGGTTTAGTGGGGAAGAGGGTTAGTTGGAAATTAGGGTAAGAGAGAAAGAGAGATTTGGGGAAATCGTGGGAAAACCGAGGAGAGAGAGAGAAACTAAGAAAAAAAATGAAGCAGTAGAAATTGAAAAGAGGAAATCGCCAAAATACACATAGCTCGTTCGAATGACAAATGTCGTTCGAATGACTTCGTTCGAACAGCTTTCGAACGATATACCAGAAGGAATTAATGAACCTCATTTGAAACTTCGTTAGAAGTTCGTTCGAACGACATATTTCATTCGAACAATATGCCAGTCTAGAATTTGGAAATTACGTTCAAAAACTCGTTTGAACGAGTTTTTTGATGAACTTTAAACGGGTTAAAACATAAGAAAAAATAAAATAAAATGAAAATAACATATATGAAGGAGTAGGGAAGGCCAAAAAATTGCCAAAATGAAAGCTTTAACTATCCTTGGTTGCGATGACATATCCAAACCGTGGGAGTGGAGATGAAGGCTGTGAACAATACGATTGAGATTTTTTATCTAAGATAACGCACAAGTGCAGAATGCCAAACAATATATAGACGTAATATGAAGTCACATCAACCTTGTGTCAAAAAGGAAATACCATAGGACACTCAATCACTAAATCAATACGCATACAAGATTGATGATTCTCTCACCAATGTTATCACAATTAGAAAGCAATATATCGAATAAATATGCATGCCCATTGATCTTCAACTTATATCTCCCATAAACAACTTTAGATTGAGACTTTTCTTTTGAAGGATCAGTCAAGCTAAATAATTTTAGCCTTATATATATATATATATATATATCATTTTTCAATGCTTCAATTTTAGGCTCTTATTCTATAGTGCAAACGGAGGCTATTCACGCAAAAAGTTTATTTTCCGCAGCTCGAGTCCATTGCTATAAATAACAAATAGCCAGATGAATGTTATTACATTTTTTTTTTAAATTCGGGCAATGGAAGATCATGCACAATTTCGATTGCTTATAAGAGAGGTGACTAAGATTGAAAAGACAACATCAAATCTCACCACATGAGTGCAGTGCGAAGAAGATATCCTTAATATTACATAAAAAGTGTGTGCAAGAAGGCAAATAAATGAGGTAATCACATAAATACATATCATAAAAGAGCATTATTGTGCACAAGAGAAACGAATTCCGGATTAACTACTCATCGAAAGCCACATGGACGTGAAAAGGAATAGTTGTGGAGGGGGATTTGAAGGTAATCCTGAGATTAGGGATAATTCCCTAATTAACAATAGTGTTTGAGATTAAGCAACCTAAGCGGCTCAAGCGCGACAACTTGGCATGGCAACTCATACTTTAGCTTGTTGTATTAGTCATATTGTATTTTTGTTTATGTTGACTGTAAGCTATAATGGTTGTAATACAGTAACGAGAATAATAATGAGTTTTAGTGTGAGGTCAAACGGTACTCACGAGAGACCAGGCTTGGCAGGGCCTGGGAGAGCTTTCATGCTCTATCGAATGACCTCGCCGTGGAAACTTTAGAGGGAATTGGTTTGGAGGATTAAGAAGTTAGGCACCGTTGGGGCTTATCCTAACCATCTTAGATACACCTGGTAAAACACCGAAGGACCCTGGCCGTGGAACCCCGGGCGAAGCATCTTGGAGTTCCATCGTACGTTGAGTTGTGAACCAAAAAGTCCTCTACTTAATGTCACATCTACTATAGGTGATGTCACTAGCCAACTAAATAATGTCAGAACTACACTTAAGTAAACCATCGTGGTATTTGGGGCTGTCAGGCAGTTGGTGAGCCACTTCTGTGACAACAGCCCCCTGACACACTTGTAATACCCCGTATTTTTATGCTATGTTAATTTGGGGGGATTTATTAAATTTAATGAGAGTGTATTATTTAATAAAAATCCGGAAATTAATTATGTTATAATTATTGACGTGACGTGAGTTAGTAATTATATGAAATTTTTTAATATTACTTATGAGCATAGTAATATATGATATTGATTATAGTAAATGTCACGAGTGAATGAAATGGCAGTTTTGGGAATTTTAGTCGGGACGCGCCCGTGTCGCGTCGGGATTTAATTATTATATATAAAAGTGAATATTTTATAATTTGTTCGTATGGTCGTTTTGAGTGCGCCAACGCGTCCGGAAGGGTCGAGATAGTCAGAAAAGTGTACCTGGGGGTTTAGTTTGGGTCTCAGGGTGTTTTTAGGCCTAATTAGTGACCCGGGAGGGTATTTTGGTCATTTTACAAAATAGGGTAAGTAAACCCACGAATTTTAGCAGCCTTTATCAGCTGGTTAAGTTATCCTTTTAGGGTTAGAACCTATAAAATCCTAGAACGGCCATTAGAGAAGAGAGGAGAGACCTTTCAAGGAGATTTAAGGCCAAAACACCACCGTTTACACCGCCGTCACCACCAACGCGTAGATCGCGAGGAGGAGAACGCAACCACACCAATACCAGCAGGAAACCAGACCTCTGAAATCTCAGGCAAGTGTTTAACTTTCGTATTTTCGTTGGTGCAATATTCATATTAGTTAGGAATGATTAGGAGTATAATCTATGGAAGAAAACCCCACTTTTTGATAGGAATTTGCATGTAGAAAAGATTAAAACCATATTCTGGAAGTCTTATATGATGTAGATAATTGACCCACGAATTTTGATGATTGTGTAGAAGGAAATTCTGGAGAAAAACTGATTAGAACAGAAGTTAAGAAAACTTAGGGTTCTTGATGATTAGATGAGATTTTAGGTTGTTTAATCATGTTTAATGATGGTTATACGCATGCTTAACGTTAGAAACATCTGGTAATACGTTATTATGTTTGTGGTATAAGTTTGGGGCGATTAGGGTTGGAAAATATGAATTTGAATGAAGAACTTTGGTGAAACCCGCAACTGCAATTCTGCAGAATTTTCGCAGACCTGCTTGATCGATCGATCGACCCTAGAGCGTCGATCGATCGAAGGTTCGATCGATCGATCCCCAGACGTCGATCGATCGACCCTTCCTGGCAGCCTCTTATTTCCCCATGTTTAATTAGTTGAATTAATTTATCATGGAATAATCCTTGAGCATATTAAATAAAATGTTTTGGAATATAGGAGAGACCAGTAGGACATATGATTAAGTGTTGAGAACTTTATTATGAAATGATTATTGTGTTTTAGGGATAATTAATTAAGGAATGATGAACTACGTATTTCAAGTGAGGGATTATGACGAATACCTACGATAGTGAATAGATGTTAACCTACTGAATTTGTTACTTGGATGGATAGAACCCATGAGTGTTCCATAACTAGTGAGAAAACCCTTCGAGTTAAGGTTAGAGACGAAACCTTATGCGTAATACGAATAATGTGAAATTAAGGATAAATGTTGTAATTATGGGTAACGAGAGTGGCCTATATTAATATGATGAAAGTAGTATATTTATATGATTGTGTGTGTGCATATATTATATACATGTGAAAAAACGTACCCGCGCTACTTGCTATCCCTGAGGTTACCGCGCTGGGACGGTCTTATCCTGTGTTGCCTTATGGGGGATATTGATTCGTACCCTAGAAGATAGGAATCCTAGGTACAGGCTATCGAATCGGTAGTCACGGTCCTAAGAGACGCGAGGGTATGTGCTGACCTCTTGGACTTGGAAACTATACTTCGCCTCAATATTGTTTGTGTTGTATTGATACAGTTCGAGAGTGATTCCGAACTTGTATTTCCCTTAGTACGATTGATACGGGGATTGGATAGCAGAGTATGCCCGCACCATAATTTTTATGTGGGGTGCCATTAGAATATATATATTCCACGAGTATTTAATATATATGAAGTCCTGAAACTTGGAACTACCTACTGTGATTTGGTAAGAAAGTCATGTTTGATGAATCAGATTGGAAATACTTGTTTTATGAGAGTATAATATGACACTAGGAAACCTTATAAATTAATGAAGCTAAAACGAGAGTTGTGCTAAACTTTGTAAGTACCCTTTTCACACGTTGACATTGTTCAGTTTTTAAAACTTATGAGTAAGTTAAGATAAACTAAATTATTGGGAAGGTTAGTATGATAATATGTTAAGTTAAACCATTTGGGGAAGGTTAGTACGATAGGCGTGCACACTAGAAGAGAGGTGAGAATTTCTCAAGAGAGTGTCGAACTAATATGTAATTGCATTGGGCTGTATCAATTTAAATACTTGCTAAACAAATTTTAAATCATACACACTTTCGGGCTCTGACCCGTTTTATCTCTCCCTCTCCCCCTTGTATATATATATATATGTATGTATTTCAGGTGCCCAGCCACAGGGGCGTCTTGCTTAGGATCTTTTGGAAGGAACGCACTGCAGCTTAGGTGGGAGTTGCAGGTCTTTTGATTAGACGACTTCGTTCATTCAGATCCACTCCTAGCATTTTCATTCAGATGGGCATGTGTAGCCCTTTCCATTATTTCTTTATGTTGGGACATTGTTATTTCAGTTATTTCCTAGTTCGTTATTTTGGGATTTTGTCCAGGACGGATGTATTACTTTATTTTCTCGCATGTTGACATTCGTTGATGAATGTTTTATATATTGGTTTCTTTCGTTCCAGTTTCTTGTGGTGTGAATCTTATTCATTGAGTTTTGTTAATAAATTCAATAAATCTCTTCTTTAAATAAAATTTGGAAGTTAATGTTTAAAATTGGTTTTGACACTTAGCTTAATTATTTAGGGTGTTAATTGGAAAGTTTCTTTTTACGACAGTGATGCTAAGAATGAACCAAACTGTTCACCTTGATTTAATTTAATAAAGGAGTGATCGCCCGGTATTTAATTAGGCGGGGTGTCACAGGTGGTATCAGAGCATCAGGTTATAGTGTCCTTTAGGATCTGTGCGGCTTATTATGCTTTTAGCGTTGCTTTCTTTGATATAGAGCCCTAATACTAGGAATGTTGTGTTCATCTCTATACTTTGGGAATTCGTGCTTCTGCAATTTGTTTATTTGAATGATGAACTCATCCAAATTTACTTAAATTTTCAGATGGTTCGTCAAGGAGAACTAGCTAAGACGGTTGAGAGAGTCACCGAGCAAGATCGACTCACACCTAAGGTATCCCCAGGGAGAGTATCAACCGCCGAGTTAGAAGGTATCGTGGCACAAGCAGTTACCACTGCAGTTCTACAATACCAAGAACGCAGCCTACAACTTAAAGGAGGCAAAAGACCTAGAGAGGTTAACCTAGTGCATGTGACTGACGTTGAGAACTGTGCGAAGGCACCGAATCTGCGACAACAAAACAATCAAGATAGAGTCAGCTCCAGTAGTAACGAGGTTTATGTACAGAGACAAAAGTGTCAGGGACAACGAAGCCAGGTTCAGAGTGAAATCACCAAGAGGTGTTTCGGTTGTGGAATGGAGGACCACAAACGTAAATCTTGTCTGAATCAGACTGGGGATAAACTACAACCTGACCGGCAAAGAATTTTGGAACTCTGCTATAAATGTGTACAACCGGGTCACAAATGGATGGATTGTCCTCGCCCTGACATAGTTTTTCCGCAGATTTCCCCTCAAGGCCAGCAAGACCGGGGAAAAAGATAGGCTAGTCAATACCGTAAGGAAGGAAAGCAGTTTCGGGGGAGGTGTTTCCAATGTGGCAGGCATGGCCATAGGCGTCAAAATTTTCCAGAGAAGAATAGGTCCCCACGGCAGGAATGTGCTGACAATGTACCTCAGAACCCAACTCCGCCACCTTTTCCAACAGCCTCAGTTCAGCAGAGAAAGCTACAGGGCGAACGTGTCTATAATTTCCCACAGGCAGCAACCCCGCAGGCGCCACCCGCGGTTGAGGGTATGTTTTTCTATCCATGTTACCATGAGTCGAGATTTGTTTGTTACGAGTGCAACGCACTATTTTATAAGCTAATTTTTTTTGCGAAAGCCTTAGGGTTGTTATCCACGGCAGTGAGCTCAGTGACGTGTGTAGACTCACCATCTTGGGAGTGGGTCTTTTATTTTTCTTTATATGCCCGGGAGTGGGGGTAGAGATTGGTAGTTTGATATTACCTGTATATATGCTAGTCTTAGATATGCATTAGCATGATGTTATACTCAGTATGGACTGGCTCGCCGCTTATAGAGCCATGATTATCTACTTCGGTGGAGCATTGCTTTTGCCATTTCGGGGCAAGAGATGTTTGTAGTGGCGATGCCTCGCCCAGAGGGAGGTTCGACCGCTCATTTGTATTATAGAGGAGGATACCTCTAAGGAGGTTGTGATTCCCTCAGAATCGATCCCTGTTGTCAGGGAGTATTCCGATGTGTTTCAGGAGATACCTGGCCTACCGCCCAGTCGAGAGATAGACTTTGTTATAGACCTATTTCCAGATACGAGACCTATAGCACGCGCACCGTACCGTGTGGCTCCAGCAGAGATGCGAGAGCCACGAGATCAGATTGAGAAGCTGTTAGGTCAGGGCTTCATTCGTAGGAGTACCTCACTTTGGGGCGCTCCAGTCTTGTTTGTGAAGAAAAGAGATGGTTCACTAAGATTGTGTGTGGACTACCGTAAATTGAACAAGGTCACGATACGGAATAAGTATCCGTTGCCTCGAATCGATGATCTGTTCGACCAGTTGAGGGGAGCAACTTTCTTTTCGAAGATAGATCGGAGGTCGGGGTACCATAAGTTACGTATTAGAGAGCAGGATGTTTCAATACGGCCTTCTTATCGAGATATGGGTCCTATGAGTCCAGGGTGATGCCGTCCGGACTCAACAATGCCCCAGTCGTTTTCATGGACTTGATGAATCGAGCATTCAGAGAGTTCTTGGATCAGTTTGTAATCGTCTTCATAGATGACAGCTTGATATATTCACACTCCGAGGAGGAGCATGCCGAGCACTTGAGGCAGGTCCTTCAGACTCTACGAGAGCATCAGTTGTATGCTAAGTACGAGAAGTGTGGATTCTGGTTGCGAGAGGTACAGATTTTGGACCATGTTGTTTCTAAGCAGGGGATTGAAGTTGACCCGAGCATAGTGTCAGCGGTGAGGGAGTGGGGACAGCCCACGACACCGACAGAAGTGCATAGTTTCTTGGAGTTAGCCGGATACTACAGGAGATTCATTCGGGGATTCTCCAAAATAGCGGGTCCATTGACATATCTGACTCGCAAAGGGGTACCATATGGTTGGGATGACAATGGTCAATTGGTTTTCGATGAGCTGAAAGACAAACTTACTTCAGCGCCAGTCCTTGCGTTACCGAAGCCGGGTGTGGAGTACATGGTTTACACCGATGCGTCTTTACGGGAACTTGGAGGTGTGCTCCAGCAGGAGGAGAAGGTTATAGCTTTTGCTTCCCGCAAGCTTAAGCCGCATGAGAAGAATTTCCCCACCCACGACCTGGAGTTGCAGCGGTCGTATTTGCATTGCGGATATGGAGACACTATCTATTAGGAGAGAAATTCCGTTTGTTCACAGACCATAAATCACTGTCGTACTTGTTCACTCAGCGAGAGCTGAATATGCGTCAGCGCAGGAGGTTAGAGTTTGTGAAAGATTACCAGTTCAATATACAATATCATCCGGGGAAAGACAACGTAGTTGCTGATGCGTTGAGCCATAGACCGGTAGAGGATGTTGCGAACATTTGGAGAGCTAAGTGGAAAGAGTTGGGTCACCAGGACGCAGTAGCCCGTTCTTTAGTACCCGTTATAACTGTCACACCCGAGATTGTTACGAGGGTGATACAAGCTCCGTCCACAAACCCGTTTTGCCAGTAGAAGATTGTGCGACTTCTAGCCGAGGGTGCTGAGACCTATTCTGTTAGTTCTGATGGAGGTTTACAGTTTAATGGGAGATTGGTGGTTCCAGAAGGTGCAGAGTTACGTCATGAAGAAATGACTCATTCTCATGGGTCCCGATTTGCAGTACATCCGGGAGGCGATAAGATGTACCAGGATATGAGGCGGCAATACTGGTGGAGTGGGATGAAGAAGGACATTGCTGAGTTTGTGTCCAAGTGTTCTACCTGCCAGCTGGATAAGGTGGACCACCAGAAACCATCGAATTGCTTCAGCCATTGGAAGTACCCGCGTGGAAGTGGGAGAGCATTTCCATGGACTTCATTACAGGGTTGCCAACATCACAGTGAGGCCACGATTCTATCTGGGTGATTGTAGACCGTCTGACCAAGGTAGCCCATTTTCTGCCAGTGCGGACAGATTATACCACGGGCCAGTATGCTCAGTTGTTCATCGCTGAGATTATCAGATTACACGGGGTGCCCCTGAATTTTGAGTCAGATAGAGACAAGATTTTCGTGTCGCGTTTTTGGGAAAGCTTTCAGGAAGCTATGGGTACTGAGTTGAGGTTGAGTTCAGCTTATCACCCACAGACAGATGGACAGACAGAGCGTACTAATCAGATGTTAGAGGATATGCTACGCATGTGTGTTCTTGATTTTTGAGGAGGTTGGGAGCCACATCTTCCACTGGTAGCGTTTGCTTATAATAACTCCTATCAGTTCACGATTGGCATGGCTCCATTTGAGGCTTTGTATGGACCGCCTTGTCATTTCCCAACTTGTTGGCTTGAGGTGGGGGATAACAAGTTGTTAGGACCAGAGGTAATTCAGGAGACCTCTGGGAGGATTGAGATGATCAGGAGTCGCATTCGAGTAGCCCAAGATTGGCAGAAGAGCTACGCCGATGCGATACGGTTCTTCAGGGAGTTTAACGTGGGGGACCAAGTGTTACTGCGTGTTTCTCCTATGAAAGGAGTGATGAGGTTCGGGAAGAAGGGAAAGTTGGCTCCGAGGCACGTGGGACCATTTCCCATCATTGAGAGGATTGGGCCAGTTGCATACAGATTGGGACTGCCAGAACATTTACATCGCATTCACGATGTATTTAACGTCTCGTCGTTGAGACGATACCTTCGAGATGATATGGCCCATACTTACATCGCGATAGATGAGATCGATTTACAGCCTGACGGCTCTTACGAGGAGAGACCGGTGGCTATCCTAGACTATAGTGAGAGGAGATTGAGGTCGAAGATAGTTCCACTTGTGGGGGTCCAGTGGGAACATCATAATGTGGAGGAATCCACTTGGGAGCGTGAGGTAGATATGCGCGAGAGATATCCAGAGTTGTTTTTACCAGGTATGCCTTGTTTTCCGAATTTCGGGACGAAATTCCATTATTAGGGGGGAAGTATGTAATACCCCGTATTTTTATGCTATGTTAATTTGGGGGGATTTATTAAATTTAATGAGAGTGTATTATTTAATAAAAATCCGGAAATTAATTATGTTATAATTATTGACGTGACGTGAGTTAGTAATTATATGAAATTTTTGAATATTACTTATGAGCATAGTAATATATGATATTGATTATAGTAAATGTCACGAGTGAATGAAATGGCAGTTTTGGGAATTTTAGTCGGGACGCGCCCGTGTCGCGTCGGGATTTAATTATTATATATAAAAGTGAACATTTTATAATTTGTTCGTATGGTCGTTTTGAGTGCGCCAACGCGTCCGGAAGGGTCGAGATAGTCAGAAAAGTGTACCCGGGGGTTTAGTTTGGGTCTCAGGGTGTTTTTAGGCCTAATTAGTGACCCGGGAGGGTATTTTGGTCATTTTACAAAATAGGGTAAGTAAACCCACGAATTTTAGCAGCCTTTATCAGCTGGTTAAGTTAGCCTTTTAGGGTTAGAACCTACAAAATCCTAGAACGGCCATTAGAGAAGAGAGGAGAGACCTTTCAAGGAGATTCAAGGCCAAAACACCACCGTTTACACCGCCGTCACCACCAACGCGTAGATCGCGAGGAGGAGAACGCAACCACACCAATACCAGCAGGAAACCAGACCTCTGAAATCCCAGGCAAGTGTTTAACTTGCGTATTTTCGTTGGTGCAATATTCATATTAGTTAGGAATGATTAGGAGTATAATCTATGGAAGAAAACCCCACTTTTTAATAGGAATTTGCATGTAGAAAAGATTAAAACCATATTCTGGAAGTCTTATATGATGTAGATAATTGACCCATGAATTTTGATGATTGTGTAGAAGGAAATTCTGGAGAAAAACTGATTAGAACAGAAGTTAAGAAAACTTAGGGTTCTTGATGATTAGATGAGATTTTAGGTTGTTTAATCATGTTTAATGATGGTTATACGCATGCTTAACGTTAGAAACATCTGGTAATACGTTATTATGTTTGTGGTATAAGTTTGGGACGATTAGGGTTGGAAAATATGAATTTGAATGAAGAACTTTGGTGAAACCCGCAACTGCAATTCTGCAGAATTTTCACAGACCTGCTTGATCGATCGATCGACCCTAGAGCGTCGATCGATCGAAGGTTCGATCGATCGATCCCCAGACGTCGATCGATCGACCCTTCCTGGCAGCCTCTTATTTCCCCATGTTTAATTAGTTGAATTAATTTATCATGGAATAATCCTTGAGCATATTAAATAAAATGTTTTGGAATATAGGAGAGACCAGTAGGACATATGATTAAGTGTTGAGAACTTTATTATGAAATGATTATTGTGTTTTAGGGATAATTAATTAAGGAATGATGAACTACGTATTTCAAGTGAGGGATTATGACGAATACCTACGATAGTGAATAGATGTTAACCTACTGAATTTGTTACTTGGATGGATAGAACCCATGAGTGTTCCATAACTAGTGAGAAAACCCTTCGAGTTAAGGTTAGAGACGAAACCTTATGCGTAATACGAATAATGTGAAATTAAGGATAAATGTTGTAATTATGGGTAACGAGAGTGGCCTATATTAATATGATGAAAGTAGTATATTTATATGATTGTGTGTGTGCATATATTATATACATGTGAAAAAACGTACCCGCGCTACTTGCTATCCCTGAGGTTACCGCGCTGGGACGGTCTTATCCTGTGTTGCCTTATGGGGGATATTGATTCGTACCCTAGAAGATAGGAATCCTAGGTACAGGCTATCGAATCGGTAGTCACGGTCCTAAGAGACGCGAGGGTATGTGCTGACCTCTTGGACTTGGAAACTATACTTCGCCTCAATATTGTTTGTGTTGTATTGATACAGTTCGAGAGTGATTCCGAACTTGTATTTCCCTTAGTACGATTGATACGGGGATTGGATAGCAGAGTATGCCCGCACCATAATTTTTATGTGGGGTGCCATTAGAATATATATATTCCACGAGTATTTAATATATATGAAGTCCTGAAACTTGGAACTACCTACTGTGATTTGGTAAGAAAGTCATGTTTGATGAATCAGATTGGAAATACTTGTTTTATGAGAGTATAATATGACACTGGGAAACCTTATAAATTAATGAAGCTAAAACGAGAGTTGTGCTAAACTTTGTAAGTACCCTTTTCACACGTTGACATTGTTCGGTTTTTAAAACTTATGAGTAAGTTAAGATAAACTAAATTATTGGGAAGGTTAGTATGATAATATGTTAAGTTAAACCATTTGGGGAAGGTTAGTACGATAGGCGTGCACACTAGAAGAGAGGTGAGAATTTCTCAAGAGAGTGTCGAACTAATATGTAATTGCATTGGGCTGTATCAATTTAAATACTTGCTAAACAAATTTTAAATCATACACACTTTCGGGCTCTGACCCGTTTTATCTCTCCCTCTCCCCCTTGTATATATATATATATATATGTATGTATTTCAGGTGCCCAGCCACAGGGGCGTCTTGCTTAGAATCTTTTGGAAGGAACGCGCTGCAGCTTAGGTGGGAGTTGCAGGTCTTTTGATTAGACGACTTCGTTCATTCAGATCCACTCCTAGCATTTTCATTCAGATGGGCATGTGTAGCCCTTACCATTATTTCTTTATGTTGGGACATTGTTATTTCAGTTATTTCCTAGTTCGTTATTTTGGGATTTTGTTCAGGACGGATGTATTACTTTATTTTTTCGCATGTTGACATTCGTTGATGAATGTTTTATATATTGGTTTCTTTTGTTCCAGTTTCTTGTGGTGTGAATCTTATTCATTGAGTTTTGTTAATAAATTCAATAAATCTCTTCTTTAAATAAAATTTGGAAGTTAATGTTTAAAATTGGTTTTGACACTTAGCTTAATTATTTAGGGTGTTAATTGGAAAGTTTCTTTTTACGACAGTGATGCTAAGAATGAACCAAATTGTTCACCTTGATTTAATTTAATAACGGAGTGATCGCCCGGTATTTAATTAGGCGGGGTGTCACAACACTGTGGTTAGGCAAAAGGCATGTCTTGGCATTTAATGTTTATGAAGTGGAGACAACTAGTGCATCAGGCATTTAATGTTGTGACATAAAGTATGATGGATGTCTTTCATAGTCTTTAATGACTGAGTTGCCTCAGGGGTGGTGGGGGGGGGGGGGGGGGTTATTTAAGGACCCCCAACCACTTTTGAGGAGAGGATGATCATTTGAGAGTTCAAAAGTTATTGCTAGAGAGAATATACATCAGATAGAGTTATTACAAACCAGAGGGGTTTACCACTTACCATTGTTATTTATTACGAAGCTTTTAATACTTGACAAAGATTCTTGTGGGTGTTTGGGTGTGTTTATACCTGCCTACCGAGGTGTATCTAGGGTGCTTAATCTCTCTCTCTACCCCTATCTAAGTTACTTTTAAGTTTCATTACTACTTTTCTGAGTTATACACGAGAGATTTGAGAGTTTAAACTGAGTTCATCTTCATTGGGTTTGTGTTTGTATGTCCTATTATTAATCCAAAGCTTTGGCCAAATTAGATTATCATTACCATACTCGAACAGGGGTTATGCCTCCATCTATAATCTAAAGTACCCTCTTACAATAGTGATCTGAACACATCGAACGCAAAACCATATGGACAAAAAATTGTGATAGCTTTTCTAACCTTTCCCGTTTTCCTTGAAAAGAAGATAAAAATATTTTTGCAATTTTGAATAAAATATTTTAAAAAATAATCTAGTTCATAGGTAAAAAGATAGACAATAAACACAACCTAAACTAGATAGATGACTTCAATATCAATCAATAGAGCAAACCCCAATCGATTTCTTAACATTTTAAAATCTAAGGGCATCTAGAGATTTTGTGAAGATATCGGCCAATTGTTGATCGGTGCCTACAAAGCTTAAAGAAACAATTTTCTCTTCAACCAATTTACTAATAAAATGTTCACGGATCCTAATATGCTTGGTTCTAGAGTATGGAACGGGATTACGAGAAATATGGATTGCACTTATATTATCACAATAGATAGTCATAGTGCATTGAGAAATACCGTAATCTTCCAACATTTATTTCATCCAAATGAGTTGAGTGCAACAACTCCCGGCGGCTATGTATTCCGCCTCCGCCATGGATAAAGAAATATAATTTTATTTCTTGCTCATCCATGAGACAAGTGCACTTCCAAAGTAGAAACAGCCGACATATGTACTTTTGTATCCATCAACATCTCTTACCCAATCAGCATTCGAATATGCCGATAGACAACCATTTGTGTCGAAGGAACACCAAATCTCAAAAGACAGGGTCCCACTAACATATTTGATAATACATTTAATGGAAAATAAATGAGACTCTTTTGGGGTGGCTTGGTAGAGGGAACAAAATCCTACACTAAAGGAAATATCCGGATGACTAGCAGTTAGGTAAAGTAGACTACCTATCATACTCCTAAAGAGAGTGTGCTCAACATCCTTTCCTTCGGTGTCCTTACTAAGTTTAACCGATGAACTCATTAGAGTACGTGCATGCTTAGAAGATTCTAGTTTAAATTTATTCACAAATTCTTTAGCATACTTAGTTAGGGATAAAAATATCCCACTATCGAGTTGATGGACTTGAAGACCTAGGAAGAAGGTAAGTTCACCGACCATACTCATCTCAAATTCATCTTGCATTTCTTTTGAAAAAATTTGAGTATGTTTATCACACGTAGAACCAAACACTATGCCGTCGACATACACTTGTGCAACTAAAATAGCTTTCTCATCGCGATGGACAAATAGTGTCATGTTTATTCCCCCTCTCAAAAAGCCACGAGAAAGACGATAAGAAGTGAGCCTTTTATACCAAGCACGGGGTACTTATTTTAAACCATATAGCGATTTCTATAGAATGAAGACATGATTAGGATGTTTCCAGTCTGCAAACCCTTTGGGTTGTTCAACATAGACTTCTTCTCGAAGAATACCATTTAAAAATGCACTTTTGACATCCATTTAATACAATTTAAATTTAAGGTGACATGCCATGGCTAGTAAAAGGTGAACCGACTCTAACCTAGAAACTAAAACAAAAGTTTCTTCAAAGTCAACACCTTCTATTTGGGTGTATCCTTGGGCAACCAACCTAGCTTTGTTATGAACAATGACATCATTTTTTTATAGTAGAGATACTGCACCACCTTCCACAGATGTTACTCAGACATGCAGAAGCTTAAAGGTCGTGGTCCTAACCAGTATAGGGTGAGGCATATATACCTTGGCCTTATATACATGCCGCAGACTTATACTATAAGGTGCGGCAACCACAACTTTAGCCTTATGCTGGATGCACACTCAGTATACTTGCCTTACAGGCCGCATCCCTCTCATTCACAGCAAATCTAGACTTGATATACGTCACGTGCTCGGGGCACGTGACACAGCTCACATACCTCCTATAAATAAAGGACCACACCTTAAGTAAGGGGATCGATTCCTTTCATCTCGGTCCATATTTGACAATACCTGGTGAACCCTGGCCAAATTATCTCTACACAACCTCAACACACAGCTTGGGGGCCACTCACCGGCATCGCAGCCACCTCTTCGGTACTCTAGGAGCCGCAACGGCCACGTACTCTCATTTATTCTTATACTTGTATGCCTCTTTAGTCTTGATTATATTGTACAATGCAACGCATATAATGATAATCGAGAAACACAGTGGACGTGGGCATATTTTTTAGGCTGAACCACTCTCTATCTTGTCTTCTCTCTCTTTTTACTAATTCTATCCGTTTATTATAATTTACACTTGATTTGCTGGTACGAGAATGACTAGTGGACGATTTATCATATCATCAATTTGGCACCGTTTGTGGGAGACGAGTATTTCAACCCTGTTTCTCTATGTTTTGGGTTCTTAAATACCTTATTTCATTCGTGGGGAACCTTTGGATCATCATCTCATGAGTAAAATTTTGGTTATTAAGCTCTATTTTAGATTTACACCGATAATTGGGTATTTTATATACTCAAATCTTGTCTTGGGTCTTCATTTTATGACCTTAGATTTATTTGGCATGCCCCTGTGATATCATTCCATCTAGATAATGTTGAAAACCATGCTGGGCTTTAGCCCTGAAAAGATGAATGATTAGGGAAAGACTGTATTTACTCCCTTTTTACTGCTCTTGACCTATGACCTAGGGTTTATTATTAAAAATATGTCGTATAGTGCATCGTGAGGGTGTTCTCCCATTAATAAACTCTAGTAGGTATGCCCTTAACGTATTGGGAGAGAAAAACTCAATTTTTGGGTTTTTAATCTTAGGATTGTTCCCTTCTCTGCTTAGAAGGGGATGCAGCCTGGAAGTTCAAATGCCTTTATGGCCACGGCCTCTATTAGCGCGGCTGCATTACATAAGCTTCAAAACATTAAGGAACGGACTAAGGTGGTCTCCATCTCAACCTTGGTGAATATCATATAAAGGCCACGATAGTACACCTATGTGCCTTACTGGCCGCGAACTTAACAGAACATCATGCAGCAGTTCAAACGTTGCATCCTAATTTCCTACTTGGTTAATCCAATATTTATGTGATTACTCACTTTTGCTAGTTTTATCTCAGATTATACATTTTGTAAAAACTAACAAAGCAAAAAATGGAAGGAGAATCCGACCAGAACACAGATATGAAAGATGAGATTGTGCAGCTGTACAATCACCTCAACCATCTTTATGACAGTCATGCTTTACTCCAAACCCAAGTTAACTATTTGACTCAAAGGGTCCTCATGCTTGAGGTCGCAACCTCATCCAATGTGGGCACAACACCAAGGATCATTGCTGTAGCTCCTAACACTACCGCGGTCGTAACATTAGAGACCGAAGAACTATCCCAGCTAAAAGTACTGGCCGCAGTAGGCAAGGCTGCGGCCAGGGCCCTAAAGAGTAGGATGAAACACGAAGAAAGGGAGGTGCGTGAAACTACACACCGCTAAACTCTATCATGGAGGATATCCTTGGAATCATCGAGGAGAAATTACTCAGGTGGTCAGAAAAGAAGAAAGCTCTACCTCATAAAAGGGACAAAGCCAAGTGGTGCAAATTCCACCATGACCACGACCACTTCACCGAACATTTTCATGCTTTAAAGAATGAAATTGAGAGGCTCATAAGGCAGGGGATGATGTAGCTCTTCCTCAAGGATGCCTAAGGGATTCAGCCTAGCTAGACAGGCCATATTCCTCATTTTATGCCCTTTATTTATATTTTATCTATTTATGTTCTTAAGTAAACTCTTTTGAATAGTTTTGTTTTAACTTTGTATTGAAATAACAAAGTCTGGTATATATGAAATCAAGTTCACTTTAGAGTGCCATATTTTGATTCTCATTTCCATGAAATGTTATCTTATAAAAGACCATTTTGTCTTAAACAGATCTCGACTCCAGACGATATGTTACATCAGGAATGATAACATTTAAATGGGCCCACAATACCCGTTAAGACGCCTGATTGTTCGAAATCAAGTGATAAAATCAAAATGGCGAAAGAAACTATCGAGAGAAGCTATCTAAACTGGTCTACAACATCACTCGTAAGGGCTTAAAATGCCCATTATAAGCTTTCGGGGTGCATCATTAGCCACGAGGGCTTACAATGCCCGTTTTAAGCTTTCAGGATGCGTCATTAGCCATAAGGGCTAACAATGCCCATTCTTAGCTTTCCGGATGCGTCATTTTCTCGGGGAGGTTACTCCCCCAGCAAACATCATTAACTTGGTGGATATGAGACTAAATATCATTAACTTGGTGATCTTGCACTAACTTGGGGAAGGTTCATAATACCTACCCCGAAAAGGCCTAAAAATAATCCACAGGGGCTGGAGACTTAATTGTCTACGGATAATCCTATATTTGAAAGAGCCAAAAACTTAATTGTCTGTGGATAATCCTATTATAGCCTAGGAAGGCTTTATATATATCCACACAATCTTGGGGAAGCTTTGTAATACCTAGTCCGGGAGGCCTAATAATAACCCAATCGAAGCGACTAAAGGAAAGCCATAAAAGGTAATCAAAGTGACTAGAGGAGACCATTAAGTGAATTCATTTAGAAAATGAGACAGATAAAGGCAGGTAGCATTGTTAACCTGTCGTGGCCCTGTTCAAGAAAAGTGATATTTGGATTAGGATCCAATTATAAAGCTACAGCATATGGGATTCAAACACTTAAAGGTGCGTAGCCCTATCCAAAAGGAGACTTCAGCCGATATCAAACATATTTATGCGGTAACAATCTACAAGAATTTAAGTGGAAAGGATAGGGTGAAGGGAATAGGTCGTAACCTATGTGAAGAAACCATTTACACTACAGTTTCGCGACCTTAATCTATTAGTCCAAGTTCATTCAATCAAGCAAGCAATTCAAACGTAAAAGCATCAGTTCAAGCATCAAGGCATTGGAAGAATAAAGCATGCAAATGATATGCAGAAACCATTAATTTTTAAAGGTGGCCGAAACCTTGATAATAGAGTTAGAAGCTAAAAATCTTGGCAAAGATCAGTGTTAAGATTATAGACAAAAAGCCACATCCATTTAAATAGGCAACAGAAAGATAAAGAGGGATACAACCCTAAGATTTAGCAACGTCAATTTCATCTCCCTCTTCTCCCTATGTAGCCGTCACGGTATCTTCATCAGTTGCCGCTGCCTCAGCCTCTTTCCTCAACCTGGATTTTTCCTCTTTCGCGACCTTGATCTCAGCCACGCATTGCTGATGCTCACATCACCAAGACCCCAGACAAGAATTATCTCTTTAGATTCAGGGAAGTTATTTATAACTCTATACCTGAGATATTCGTAGCCGTGGAGGTAGGCTATATTATTGATAAGGAAGAAGTCTCTGGGATTTAGAGTCTTGAATGACTCCACCGTGCTGTCAATAGCTAATTGAAGGGACACATCATGATCCTCTCCCATCTTCTTGCCCACCGCGGTATGGGCTTCAGCATCCTTGGCAGCCTTGGCTTCTAATTCCTCATACTTCTTCTGTAGAAGTTTAAGTTTATTGTTGGCAAACTTCACGGCCTTGGCAGCTTCCGTAGTCTAATTTTGAGAAACCTTAAGGGACTCCGCAGCCTGATTAAAATTTTCCTCGACTTCCTCCTTAGCTTTGACAACGGCCTTAAGGTTTATCTGAGCCGCCTGTAGTGCCGCGACTAAGGATTTCTTACCATCTTCAAATGAAGAATTCCTTGCACTTTCCAGGTTAGCGGCATGTACCCTTTCCACAGCCTCTTTCAGCTTGTACAAGGCCTCACACTTCCTTTTTTGAGAAATCATGATGTCCACGGCCTACAAAGAGAGAAGTTAAGAGCAAGATACGGAATGTGAAAACATAAATGAGAAGGTACTTGCGCTTACCCTCAAAACACTGTGGATACCATAATCCTCCAAATCATCGTGGTCTTCATCCACGAGTCTATCAAGGTCCACGGTGTCACGAGACCCTCTTCATCCAATGATAAGTCCTCGCGGTTGTGTCCCAAGAGGATTCAGGGTTGGGCTGCCTAAGCTGTGGCTATGGACAACCATCAAAACCAATACTAGCGCGACATTGAGAAGGCGCTAGGTTAGCATTAACTGTGACAATTGGTGGTGGTGGGGGAGAATTTGAAAGCATAGGGGCATGAGACGCTGACATCAAACCTACCGCGGCCATATTGGCCCCAATGTCATCATCAAAAGTGCCCTAGGGCCTCTCGTGATGACCCTCCTCAACTTGGAGTTGGGTCGCGGTAGGGGTAGTCTATTCCACAGCTTGATTTTGGTCACTTGAAGGGACCGCGGTAGGAACCTTAGCCTTGGACCTCTTCCTCTTCCTGTACCTAGCAATGTTGTTGAGGACAGTTACGTCCTCATCCATCTCTGCCAGTTGGGCATCCAAGAGCTCCCTATCAACTTCCTCGCCTGAAAAAAGAAATGCAACAGTAAAAATTTGGTTTAAAAATAATTATCGCAGAATAAATTATTGATAGTTATTACCCTCTGCAGCCATCTCTTTTGGTATGGATTTGTTGGGGAAGTATCCCACTTCAAATACAGAGGCAGAAGTTACAAGTATGCTGAATTTCTTCTCCTCAGCAATAACTGTCGCGGCCTTAGCAACTCTTTTCTCTTGCCGCTTTTTCAATTACAAATTGTCAAGAACTGCAGAAAAATACAAAGGTTAGTACAGAAGCAAAGAGGAGAATAATATTAAACTATAAAGAAGTGACATAACTACAATTAAAAAAAGTATATAGTTTGGAGGAACACCCCCATTACCGAGGCATCCTAAATGATCTCTCTGTCTCACTCTCTTCAGGGTGGATCTCCCACCTTTCTCCGGATATGTAGAAGTATTTGCCCTTCCAGTTCTTTGCACTGGTAGATCTCTCGGAGTAAAGGGTCTCATCCCTTCCTTGGATTGAGAAGTAGTAGTACCCCGCAAACTTTACAGAATTTTCTTTGGGGCGGTAGAAGTGGAAAAACTCCACGGGAGTAATATCTCTTTTGAATTTGTTTTCCCATAATACGATAGATGTGAGAATTTCCCTTTAGCCATTGGGATCTAATTGGACTGGGGCTAACCTCATTTTCTGGAAAATTCTCCTAACGGGAACATAGACATGCAACCATAGACCATAAATAAAGGCGTGCAAGGAGAAATATGCCCCATCGTCAGCAACCGTTGTGCATGGTCTTTGTTCTGTGGTAGGTCCTGAGCACATCACGTTCTTTGGAAATTCAAAGGCCTCAACTACCTGATCAACCCATTCTTGGGTCATCGTGTTGCGGATGCTAAGCGCATCAAGAGGTCTCTCAGCCCTCCCAGATGTTCCAGTAGGTTCGTCCCTAACGTTAGATGCACCCCCTGCCGCAGTATTATTATCTACACCCATTGGTTAGTTACTAGAATTGGCCTCTTCCTCCATAACCGTAAAATCTGAATCTGAGTCTAGTACCACACAGTTATGGAAATACTTCAGTTGGCAAGGCCCTACTGACTTCAAAAGAGGCACTGAAGGAAGTTCAGGAGGATAGGCTCCAAAATGTTTTTCCCAAAAGCCTGTCAAAAATTCATCTAGGTCAAAGTTCATATGGCTACAGCAGTACCTGAAAAGCAGAGAGTCCGTAGTTAGGCGCCACAACCATTATGGTCCTAGGGCCTCTCATAGGCCGCAAAAAGAATAATTATTTATCAAGAAGAGGATAAATAAGAAATGTTGGGCAAAATTTTCCAAGTATACCCTAGAGCCCTAGAAGTTTATTATAGTCATGGCATATTATTTTGGGGGGAAAGACGTAGACAATTTCTAGCATGCCGGTCACTAAACTATGGGCAAAAATTCCGCGGACCCTAATCCGAGAACCAAGAGTTGCTACAGGACGCAACCTTTATTTAATACTAGCATCAACCCGTATTAACTACATGTCGCAGATATTTCCTAAACTATTGGAAGGTTATATTCACTCAGAACAACCCTAATTTACTAAAGGGATTTTGTCACTCCGCGGCTATGCACTCAAACAGGTTAGTATTTAGTCTGTGTAAACTCAAAGATAAAAAAATCCTAGAATACGAACAGTCCCTCTAAAGAACGTCAAGAACACAATGGGTAACCTAATTCAAAAACCCTTAAGTCTAACCCAAATAAACAAAATTCATGCATTGGCCCAACATTGAAGATTGATTCAAATCCAAACAGCTACGTGAATTCAAATGGGTTCGATTAATTGGGAAATTGGGGAAATAAGTATATTCAAATCCAAGAAGCAAATATGATTGCAATTAAATAAAAGCACATTCAAGAAGGTTTGGTAGATATAATTCAAGATTGGGTGATTCATAAAGATAGAAATTCATAAATGCAGAAATTTAGTTGATGAATTGGTGAATTATGAATTGAAAAGGCTATTAAAGAGGTTGGTAATTGAAAAGATTATGTGGAAATGAAGATACCGATGGATCTCAGCCTCAAACCACATCAGAACCACCACACGCAGCTTTCGGAGGTTAAACGAATCGAGGTTGGCTATTAATATGATCTCAAAGATTTAGGAAACATAATGAAGTCCACGATCGAAATAATTTATATAAGAGGGTGTGGGAAGACAAAGCATCGCCTTGTAAATACCGCGACACCTTGAGAGTTCTTGACTACTCAGCTGCATCTCCAATCGCAATCTCTTGGCACTACGACTTGGGGGCTTATTGATAGTACAGATACTGCACCACCTTTTGCGGACGTTACTCAGACATACATAAGCTTAAACGCCACGGACCTAACCAGTACAGGGTGCGGCATATACCACTTGGCCTTATATACAGGCCACAACCTTATACTACATGGTGCGACACCCACAACTTTAGCCTTATGAAGGATGCATCACTCAGTATGCTTGCCTTACAGGCCGCATCCCTCTCATTCACAGCAGCTCCAGACTTGATATACATCACGTGCTCTGGGCACATGACACAGCTCACATACCTCCTATAAATATAGGACCACACCTCAAAGTAAGGGGATCTATTCCTATCATCCCGGTCCAGATTCGACAATACCTGGCGAAGCCTGGCCAAATTCTCTCTACACAAACTCAACACACAACTTGAGGGCCACTCGTCGGCATCGCATCCACCTCTCCGGTACTCCTAGAGCCGCAACGACCATGTACTCTCCTTTATTCTCATACTTGTACGCCTCTTTAGGCTTGATTATATTGTACAATGCAATGCATTTAATGAGAATGGAGCAACGCAGTGGACATAGGCCTATTTTTTAGGCTGAACCACTCTATATCTTGTCTTCTCTCTCTTTTTATTAATTCTATCCATTTATTATAATTTACACTTGATTTTCTAGTATGAGAACGATTAGTGAACGATTTCTCGTATCATCAATTTTCATCCATTTTATTTTTAAAATCCGTTTGGTACTAATGACGTTAGTATTAGAAGGCCTAGGGACTAATTCCCACACATCATTTTTCTTAAATTGAAACAATTCTTCTTGCATGGCATTAATCCAATGTTCATCTTTTAATGCTTCTTTAAAGTTTTTAGGTTCAATTTTAGAAGTATTGCAAAAATGGGTAACTTCATTTTTAATTAAGCCCTAGTCTTGACACCTACATGGGGATCTCCTATAATTTTTTAAGGGTCATGACTTTTACGAACCCAAAGAGAAGGATCCTTTCTCTCAGTAGTGGGAACAACCAAGTCAGTGTGAGGCTCAATATTTTCTACACCGGGAATAACATCACACTCACATGACAAATCTTCCTCAATTTTAATAGATGTGGTTGGAGCATCGTCTTTTATTACAACATTTATTGATTCCATGACTTTTGAACTACTTAAGTTGAAAAATCTAAAAGCTCTGCTGTTTTGAGAATATCCTAGGAAATTACCTTCATCACTCATTAAGTCAATTTTACCTAGGAGTTCTCTATCCCGAAGGATATAACAAGGACTACTAAAAACTCTAAAAAAAGTCAAATTAGGTTTCTTACCAGTCCACAATTCATAAGGGATTTTTTTAGTATTAGGATGCAGATAAACCCTATTTACGGTGTGACATGCGGTGTTAACTGCTTTGGCCCAAAACCTACGAGGCGCATTCCTTCCTAGGAGCATAGATCTTGCCATTTCTTGCGTCGTTCAATATTTTCTTTCAACTATACCATTTTGTTGTGGTGTTCGAAGGACCGAGAATTCATGCTTAATTTCTATTTCATCGTAAAAGGAATTTACACCAGATTCCTTGAATTTGGTTCCATTGTCACTCCTAAAGTGATTTATCGTAACAACGTGTTGATTTTGAAGAACTCTACATTTAACAGTGAGAAAAACAACAGTCTCAGATTTTTCTCTTGGAAAACCTACTATGGAGTATCTTGAAAAATCATCCACCATCACTAAAATATATCTCTTTCCTCCAATCTCTCAGTACGAGTGAGACCCATAAGGTCCATGTGTATCAATTCTAAGACACGAGAGGTAGTTAATGATTTTAACTTTTTATGTGGATTCTTAATTTGCTTTCCTAATTGACAAGGCCCGCAAATAGTGGAGGATGGTTTTCCTAGAGATAGTAAACCTCGAACTAGCTCTTTTCTCACTAATCGATCAAGATCTCGAAAGTTAACATGACCTAACCTTTGATGCCAAAGATTGACAGATGAGGATTTTTCACTATTGCAAACTAAAGAGGATTTACAACTATTCCTTATCAATTGTCACTATTTCTCACACCTTGTAAAATAGACTCACCCAATTTATCATATACGGTGCATTCCGATTGACTAAAATTAACATCAAGATTTTCATCACATAATTGGCTAATACTTATCAAATTTTCCTTGAGACCATCAACATAAAGGAGATTTTCAAGTTTAGGAAACTCAAAAATTTCAATAGACCCTCTACCCATAATTCGAGATTTGCTTCCATCCCCAAAGGTGACCTTACCATCTTTATAGTTTTCAAGAGTGGTAAAAAAAGATTTGTCACCGGTCATATGTCTCGAACAACCACTATAAAAATACCATTATGAGGTATTTTGAGACTTAAGTGCAACATGAACAACAAACGCTTTATTGATCTCATCTTTCTTAACCCAAGCTTGAGTTGTATTCTTCCCTTTGTTGACTCTAGTATTTTGGTTGGAATTCTTTCCTTGGACTTTAGAGAACCTTAGAAACTCTTCCATAAGACCTTTAGAAGTATTAACTAGATACTCAACTTGGCTCTTAAGACTATCTAAGGAACTATAGTGTTGCTTAGAAGTTGTGAAATAAGAGTTCTTCCCAAGCTTGTAACAAAAATCGATAAGATGACCCCGTTTGTGACAATAAGTGCACACATAGGGTTGTTTTGGAATCGCTTTAGGTGGACTTATTTTAGGTAGATAAGGTTTAGGTGGATTTGATTTGGTAACAAACTTAGCTACAGGTTCGATTTTTACTTTGGATGACTCTCCTTCTTCATATCCTATACCCTTTCTCTCTTGATAACCTTCCTCCTTATATCCTAAAACAGGACCTATAAATAATTTTCCCATTCTTCCTGAATTATCTTTGAGTGTGACTTTGACTTCACGAGAGGACTCGAGATCTTTTTCAAATTGGACAATTTTAGCTTCAAAAGTTTTCTAATCTCTAAAGACTTATGGAGATCTTTGTTGACGCATTCTAAGGAGTTAGTTGAGTCACATTTTTCTTTACCTACCAAGATAAGCTTCTCAGAAAGAGATATCTTAATTGCCTCGAGTTGACTAACTAAAGCCTCCTTTTCCTTCAGGCTTTTTCAACTCCTTTTCTAAAGTTAAAACTTTAAAGGTTAATCTTTTATTTACCTTTTGAATACGAAGAGACTTAGTGTATAGTTCAGATTAGGCGGATTGCAATTCACTCTCATCTATTTCACTCTCACTTCCTTTTTCGTCACTACTTGCTGAGTGAGTGGAAGAAACCTTAAAATCTTGCGCGAAATTGTCAACATTAAGATGTAACTCACTAGAATTATGTGACACCCCGACTAATTAAATACCGAGTAGCTACTCCTTTATTCAAATTAATACAAAATGTCAAGTTGGTTCAGTTCATACCATCACTGTCGAAAATGTTTTAACAATTACTAGCCACCTAATATTTAAAAAGTGAGTTGTCAATTTTAATTAAATCCGATTAACATACAACCAATTCAAATAATGAAATACTAATACCACAACCACATTACAATCGCAATAGAAAACAATTTAATAAACTGAATCTGGAGGAATACTCCTCACAACAATCCGAACACTGAATTAAACCAAATACAAAGCCTGAATCATTAATTAATTACATCCACAACTGAATTAAAACTGAATAAATAAACAGCCTCTAAGAGAAAATGGGTGACATGCCCTACAGATAAATAAGTCTGAAGTAGAATCAAGGTAGAAAGTGGAGGCATCTATAATCGAGGTCCTATAACTTCCACAGCAGTTACAGCACGTCACTGGAATGGAACTCCTAAGCTGAGTGTCCTTGTGGCTGGGCACCTAAAAGGTTTTTACAAGAAAATAGATTTGAAAGCAAACGGGTTAGAGCCCGATAGTGAAAACAGTTTAAAATACAGCAAGTGTTTAATATCATTAAACAGTGAATATAAAATACATGATAGTGCGTGCACTCACAAGAGTTCCTCACCTCTCAACGAATTGTGCACTCCTATCGTACCCGTACCCATTCTAGTTATTTTACTGTCTAACTAGTCCAATACACAACCTAACATTTCAATACTATTCACGATTCAATTCCCGACATCTTAATGTAAACAAAGAATTTTACTTTTTATTTCTCAGAATTAATTATAATAATTACTAAGGCTTTCCATCTTTAACTATAATAAAAATGTTACGATCATTCACACTTACATTTATAATGACAGTTCATTTCATTTATTAGTATATTAATCTCATCATAAATATACAATACTGGCACCCCGAGACTAAGCTGTGGTGCACATATACCCTGCTATCAAATTCCGGTACATGACGTACATTAGGATCACGTATTCGAAATCACTCAGGAACCGTCTCAATAAGTAACAATCACACACAATGGAGGCGAACATAGCTCACATCACATGGGTTATGCACATACCTACGCTCCCATAATAAGCTGACTTATTAACTCCCCAATAAGCCATTCTCTGACCTATGTCCTCGAGGTACCAATCTAAATCCCCCCGTAGGTACACAAAGATTAGATGGCCCTGATCGAATGCCGACCTCCGGTGATAGCAAGTATGGTAGGTATGTTATACACAGATAAACACATATACTAAGCATTCACACATCTTAGATATCTTGTAATTTTACTAAAGGTATATGTCATATTCCTATACCGTGATTACATGTTGCACGTTTACAATTACCCGACTAATATACATTAAAGTTGTCCACTCTTCTCACGTCGCAAATACGAGTACTTACAAATTAACCCGTAGAAGTCATCCGTTCTATTATAAAATTCCAAGTTTTTTTAATCCTCAAATTACTCCAATCTCACAACTATACCCACTAATCACAAAGGAAGGATAACACTCAATAAAATAAGCCTACGAAAAAACTCGAAACTAAAATCGGACCTAAAAAGACCATTCGGTGAACTCGTTAGAAGTCTCAGAAATATAGTTCGAATGAGGTCGTTCAAACGATTTCGTTCGAACGAATGGCTTAGAACAAACTACTATCTCATTAGAAAGGTCACTGGAACCTCGGTAGAAACTCGTTCGAACGAGGTCGTTCGAACGACCTGGGTTGGTCTTCTAATGAGATTACAGGAAATGCCCATAATTTCTCCACTTCGTTTTTCTTCATATTTCTCTTCTCTAAATCCATCCTAAGATCATCCTAATGACGTTTTAATGTTTTTAAACTATTATAAGTCATCCTAGATCACTCCTTAACATATTATTGGGGTCAAATCTTACTAATCAACATGCAATAATCATAAATCCCCAATTCTTGCCCAAACCCTATGAACATGAATCCAGAATTTAATTGAACCTAAATACTCATCATTAATCCATTTTTAAATCATCAAAGTTAAGTTTTGGGGTACCAATTTTGTCCATAAACATTATACATGCAATTCCTAACCAAACTATAGAGTTTTTATATCAATCCCATTAGGTTTTCATCAAAACTTTCAAGGCGAATACAGTTTCTACACTAAACATCGAAGAAATATTCATTGAACTTAATAGTATCAAATCACTTGCCTTAAATCCGATGTTCTAATTCGTTGTTGATGATCAAGGTTGGTTCTTTCTTCTTTCCGGTCACAATTCCCTTTCAAAATGATGGTGGGGAGATGGTTTGGCTTAGATCCTCCTTTAACCTCTCTTCTAACTTCTCTCAAAAACCTTCGTAGCCCACTCTCTGACTTTTGGCTGATAATGGACTTAGTGTACCTTTTAATAATATCTAAATTACTTCTAAAATTCGTGGGTTTTAATCCCTTAATTTTTAAAATTACCAAAATACCCTTCTAGGTTGCCGGTTTGGCCTAAAAATGCCCTGGGACCCAAACTAAACTCCCGGCTAGTATTTTCTGACTATTTCGACACTTCCGGACACGTTGGCGCACTCAAAATGACCATTCAGTTGATAAAAATATAAATTACTTTTTAATCTACTTAAATTCATTCCTGACGCGACTGACACGCGCGTCCCAACTTAATTTCCCAAATTGTCGTATTTCTGCCTTGCAACAATTTTAATATTTTCAATATTCATATGATACCATATATACTCCATATTATTTAATTTTAACATCATAAAAAAATATCCACTCACGTCCTGTTAGTATTTACATCCGGATTAATTCCCAATTAATTCTCATTTAATTCCTTAAATAAAAATCAATAAAATTACGGGGTATTACATAGTTCCCCCCTAATAACTGAATTTCGTCCTGAAATTCGGAACTAAAGAATACCTGATAAAAATAACTCTGGATAACGCTCGCGCATGTCATCCTCGCGCTCCCATGTGGACTCCTCGGCATTATGATGCCGCCACTGAACACGTACTAATGGTACTATCTTCGACCTCAGTTTCCCCTCGCTGTAGTCCAGGATATCCATCGACCCCTCCACGTAGGAACTATCTAGTTGAAGATCGATGTCCTCAAAAGCAATGTAAGTATGGGCCAAATCTTCCCTAAGATATTTCTTTAGCGAGGAAATATGGAACACATCATGAATCCTATGCAAGTGATCCGGTAACCCAAGTTTATACGCAACTAGCCCAATCCGCTCGATGATAGGAAATAGCCCCACATATCTTGGTTCTAGTTTCCCCTTCTTTCCAAAGCGCATAATCCCCTTCATAGGAGATACTCTGAGTGGCACCTGGTCCCCCACCTGAAATTCTCTGAAGAATCTCTTGGCATCAGCATAGCGCTTCTGTCGATCCTGAGCTACCCGAATATGGATCCGTATCATCTTTACCCTTGCTGAAGTATCCAGAATCACTTTCGGCCCAAGGAGTTTGTTATCCCCCGCCTTTAACCAACATGCTGGGGAATGACAAGGTCTACCATACAATGCCTCGAATGGAGCCATGCCAATGGTGAACTGGTAGGAGTTATTATAAGCAAACTCCACCAGTGGAAGGTACTGCTCCCAACCACCTCCAAAATCTAGGATGCACATACGCAACATGTCCTCTAACATCTGATTTGTCCGCTCTGTTTGCCCATCAGTCTGCGGGTGATACGTCGTACTCAACCGCAACTCCGTACCCATTGCCTCCTAGAAACTCTCCCAAAATCGTGAAACAAATATCTTGTCTCGGTCAGACACGATATTTAGAGGCACCCCGCGAAGTCTCACTATCTCCGCAATGAAAATCTGGGCATACTGTCCTGTAGTGTAGTCTGTCCTCACGGGCAGAAAATGAGCAACTTTGGTCAACCTATCCACAATTACCCATATGGAGTCATGACCCCTCTGTGACGTAGGTAACCCCGTCATAAAGTCCTTGGATATTCTCTCCCATTTCCACATCGGAACTTTTAACGGATGTAGAAGTCCTGCCGGTCTCTGATAGTCCACCTTTAATAGTTGACAAGTGGCGCATTTAGAAACGAACACGACAATATCTCTCTTCATCCCGCTCCACCAGTACTGTCGTCTCATGTCTTGGTACATCTTATCCCCACCAGGGTGTACCGTGAATCGCGAGCCGTGCGGCTCTGTCATTACTTCGTGTCGCAAGTCTTCCCCTTACGAAACGATCAGTCTCCCATTGAAGCGTAATCCGCTGTCTGAACTAACGGTATAGGACTCGGCTCCCTCTGCTAGTAATCAAACTATCTGCTCCTAACAGAACGAGTCTTTTGCCTGGGCCTTTATCACTCTCGTAACAATATGAGGTGTAACAGTCATCACAGACATGAATGATCGGTCCACTGCATCCTGGTATCCCAACTCCTTCCACTTAGCTTTCCACACCTCGGCTACCTCATCTACTGGCCTACGGTTCAACGCGTCTGCTACCACGTTAGCCCTCCCTGGGTGATATTGGATATCGAACTAATAATCCTTCACAAACTCAAGCCACCGTCATTGATGCATATTCAGTTCCTTCTGCGTGAAGAGGTATTGTAGAGAATTATGGTGTGTGAACAAATAGAATTTCTCCCCCAGGATATAGTGTCTCCAAATCCGAAGAACAAATATAACTGCCGCTAACTCCAAGTCGTGGGTGGGGTAATTCTTCTCATGAGGGTTAAGCTTACGTGAAGCATAAGATATAGCCTGACTCTCCTGCTGCAGTACACCTCCAAGTCCTTGTAAGGATGCATCGGTGTAGACTAGATACTCAACTCCCGGTCTGGGCAATGCTAACATAGGCGCTGAGGTCAACTTGTCCTTCAGCTCATCGAATGCCAACTGACAGGCATCTCTCCAGATGACTGGTACACCTTTGCGAGTGAGATGTGTCAAAGGACCCGCTATCTTCAAGAAACCCCGAATAAACCTCCTGTGGTATCCTGCCAATCCCAAGAAACTACGAATCTCAGTCGGTGTCGTGGGCTGCCCCCACTCCCTCACCGCCGATACCTTACCCGGATCAACAGATATCCCCTAGTCTGAAATGATATGCCCTAAAAACTGTACCTCCTTCACTTCTCGTACTTCGCATATAGCTCATTCTGACGCAACGTCTGCAAAATCTGTCTCAAGTGCTCAGCATGATCCTCCTCTGTCTGGGAGTAAACCAAAATGTCATCAATAAAGAAGATGACGAACTGGTCTAAGAACTCTCTGAACACCCTATTCATCAAGTCCATAAACACGGCTGGAGCGTTGGTTAGGCCAAAAGGCATTACCCTAAACTCATAGGAACCATATCTCGTCAAGAAAGCAATCATCGAGACGTCCTGTTCCCTAATACGCAACTGATGGTATCCCAATCACAAGTCAATCTTCGAGAAGAAGGAAGCTCCTCTCAACTGGTCGAATACGTCATCGATTCGGGGCAACGGATACTTATTCCGTATCGTGACTTTATTCAACTCCAAGTAATCTACGCACAACCTCAATGATCCATCCCTCTTATTTACGAATAACACAAGGGCACCCCACGGCGAAGTGCTCCTACGGATAAACCCCTGACCTAATAACTTCTCTATCTGATCCCTTAATTCTCTCATCTCCGATGGAGCCATACGGTAAGGTGCGCGGTCAATTGGCCGAGTGCTTGGCGTCAAATTAATAATAAAATCTATCTCTCTACTAGGAGGTAATCTAGGTATATCCTGGAATACGTCAGCAAACTCCCTAACAACTGCAATCAAATCTAGTGGTATCACCACTTCCTTAGAGGTCTCCTCCTCTATGTAATACAAGTGAGTGGACGATCCTCCCTCAGGACGAGGCATCGCCACTAAGAACATCTCTTGCCCGTGAATGGCAAAAATAATACTCCTACTGAAGCAATTAATTATGTCTCGACACGCAAGTAGACAATCCATACCAACAATCGCATCATACTCAGTCATCTCTAATACTAACATATCAAAAGGTAAAGTAAATCTCCCGATCTCTATTCCCACACGTCTACAAATAAGAGAAATCACAGAACCCTTACTCAATGGTGAATCTATGCAAGTAATTGTTCTCTCTGCAGTGTCTAACAACCCTATAATGCGTGCAAACCTCGTGGCAATGAAACAGTGTGTGGCCCCTGTATCAAATAAAATACGCCCCATAGTCCCCTGAATAGAGAACATACCCTCAATAATAGGTGGATCCTGTGGGACTACGACCTGCTGGAGTTGGTAAACTTGCCCGTACTGAAGCTATCCCTGCTGGACTGGGACTGCTGGGATGGGTGGCAAAGCTGGCATCTGCGGTGGTGCTGGGAGGGCGGCGGGAAACATAGGTCTCTGGGGCTTGTGTCGAGCACTCTGTTGCTGCTGCTGTGGGGTCCTGCCCCTATCAGGACACTCCTGACATTTGTGGCCAATCTTGCCATAAGTAAAACATTTCCCCGGAAAGTTCCCCCTCTCTGACCCTGCTACCCACGGCCCTGGTGGCATTTGTCATTCCTCCTCTGGTCGTGCTGGCCCTGATGAAACTGCTGCTGTTGGCCATGCTGGCCCTGCAGACCCTGATGGCCGTACTGACCCTGCTAGCCATGACGAAAACCTCCCTGACCATTTCTGAAACCCCCAGATCAAAATCTCTTAGAATCCCCCTGCTGAAAACTCTTATCACCCTGCCTGTGCTGACCCTGAACTAATTGTGCCCTGTTGGCACCATTCCCCCTGTTCTGCCCTGATGGTTGGACTCTCCTGATCGCTTACTCTCAGTCAAATGAAAGCGGTGGTCCTGGCAGTGAAGCAGTGCTGCGTTAACCACATCAGAATAAGTGGCCAATGAAAGATTTCCCATTAAGTGCTGACGGATCCTCCAGGTCAACCCATCCATGAACTTCTGAATCTTTTTCTCCTAGGCCGGAATCTCATCGGGAATGATGTTTAAGAGATTAGTGAACTCGGCCTCATACTCTGCCACGGTCTTCCCTTACCGCTTGAGGTTCATTAACTTCCTCCTCATTTCGGTGTGAATGGCTGATGGAAAATACTTGCGGTCGAACCGCACCTAGAACTCCTGAATAGAAAGGACATCTCTCTCCTCCGCGGTGGTAATGGACTCCCACCACTGTAACGCTGACCCTACTAGCTTAAAAGTAGCCTGTATTTGTCTCTGTTCATCCGTACACTCGTACATCCTCAAGTGCCTTTGGATGTCCTTCTTCCACTGACTGGACACAACGACGTCGGAGCTTCCTGCAAATTTTGGAGGGTGTGATTTCTGAAAAGCATCACGAACACATTCCCAAGCAGACGGGAATGCATGAGCCTGTATCGGCGCTACTTCCGGCGCCTGGGGTGGTGCCTGCTGCACAACTGCTAGGGCGGCATTTACCGCTTGGGCTATAATAGCGACAACTTTTGCGGCATTCATGGATCCCTGAACTGGTGCAGGCTGTGGCTCGGGCTGAGCATCCCTGGGAACTCGCTGTGCACGTCGTGGAGGCATATGAAATGAGAGTAAAGTCTTATAAGTTCGTAGTTATTATCTCAAAATAGCTGAAGAGTGTATGATATACAAAAGAGTACAACAATCCTAAAATATAGGGCTCTACATCAAAGATCGCTCAGCGAAAACATAACAAGCCGTATAGATACTAAGGACACTAGAACCTGATGCTCTGATACCACCTGTGACACCCCGACTAATTAAATACCGGGTAGCTACTCCTTTATTCATATTAATACAAAATGTCACGTTGGTTCAGTTCATAGCATCACTGTCGAAAACATTTTAATAATTACTAGCCACCTAATATTTAAAAAGTGAGTTGTCAATTTTAATTAAATCCGATTAACATACAACCAATTCAAATAATGAAATACTAATACCACAACCACATTACTGTCGCAATAGAAAACAATGTAATAAACTGAATCTGGAGGAATACTCCTCACAACAATCCGAATACTGAATTAAACCAAATACAAAGCCTGAATCATTAATTAATTACATCCATAACTGAATTAAAACTGAATAAATAAACAGCCTCTAAGAGAAAAGGGGCGACATGCCCTACAGATAAATAAGTCTGAAATAGAATCAAGGTAGAAAGTAGAGGCGTCTATAATCGAGGTCCTATAACTTCCACAGCAGCTACATCACGTCACTGGAATGGAACTCCTAAGCTGGGTGTCCTTGTGGATGGGCACCTAAAAGGTTTTTACAAGAAAATAGATTTGAAAGCAAACGGGTCAGAGCCCGATAGTGAAAACAGTTTAAAATACAACAAGTGTTTAATATCATTAAACAGTGAATATAAAATACATGATAGTGCGTGCACTCACATGAGTTCCTCACCTCTCAACTAATTGTGCACTCCTATCGTACCCGTACCCATTCTAGTTATTTCACTATCTAACTAGTCCAATACATAACCTAACATTTCTATACTATTCACGGTTCAATTCCCGACATCTTAATGTAAACAGAGAATTTTACTTTCTGTTTTTCAGAATTAATCATAATAATTACTAAGGCTTTCCATCTTTAACTCTACTAAAAATGTTACGATCATTCACACTTAGATTTATAATGACAGTTCATTTCAATTATCAGTTTATTAATCTCATCATAAATATACAATACTGGCACCCCGAGACTAAGGTGCGGTGCACACATACCCTACTATCAAATCCTGGTACAACACGTACATTAGGATCACGTATTCCAAATCACTCAGGAACCGTCTCAATAAGTAATAATCACACACAATGGAGGAGAACATAGTTCACATCACATGGGTTAGGCACATACCTACGCTCCCATGATCAGCTGACTTATTAACTCCCCAATAAGCCATTCTCTAACCTATGTCCTCGAGGTACCAATCTAAATCCCCCCGTAGGCACACAAAGATTAGATGGCCCTGATCGAATGCCGACCTCCCGTGATAGCAAGTATGGTAGGTATGTTATACACAGATAAACACATATACTAAGCATTCACACATCTTAGATATCTTATAATTTTACTAGAGGTATATGTCATATTCCTATACCGTGATTACATGTTGTACGTTTACAAGTCCCCGACTAATATACATTAAAGTTGTCCACTCTTCTCACGTCGTAAATTCGAGTACTTACAACTTAACCCGTAGAAGTCATCCGGTCTATTATAAAATTCCAAGTTTTTTTAATCCTCAACGGACTCCAATCTCACAACTATACCCACTAATCACAAGGGAAGGATAACACTCAATAAAATAAGCCAACGAAAAAACTCGAAACTAAAATCGGACCTAAAAAGACCATTCGGTGAACTCGTTAGAAGTCCCAGAAATATAGTTCGAACGAGGTCGTTCAAACGATTTCGTTCGAACGAATGGCTTAGAACGAAATACTATCTCATTAGAAAGGGCACTGGAACCTCATTAGAAACTCGTTCGAACAAGGTCGTTCAAACGACTTGGGTTGGTCTTCTAACGAGATTGCAGGAAACGCCTAGAATTTCTCCACTTCGTTTTGCTTCATATTTCTCTTCTCTAAATCCATCCTAAGATCATCCCAATTACGTTTTAATGTTTTTAAACGATTCTAGGTCATCCTAGATCACTCCTTAACATATTATTGGGGTCAAATATTACTAATCGACATGCAATAATCATAAATCCCCAATTCTTGCCCCAAACCCTATGAACATGAATCCAGAACTTAATTGAACCTAAATACTCATCATTAATCCGTTTTTAAATCATCAAAGTTAAGTTTTGGGGTACCAATTTCATCCATAAACATTCTACATGCAATTCCTAACCAAACTTTAGAGTTTTTATATCAATCCCATTAGGTTTTCATCGAAACTTTCAAGGCAAATACAGTTTCTACACTAAACATGAAAGAAATATTCATTGAACTTAATAATATCAAATCACTTGGCTTAAATCCGATGTTCTGATTCGTTGTTGATGATCAAGGTTGGTTCTTTCTTCTTTTCGGCCACAATTCCCTTTCAAAATGATGGTGGGGAGATGGTTTGGCTTAGATCCTCCTTTAACCTCTCTTCTAACTTCTCTCAAAAATCTCCGTAGCCCTCTCTCTCACTTTTGGCTGATAATGGCCTTAGTGGCCCTTTTAATAATATCTAAATTACCTCTAAAATTCGTGGATTTTAATCCCTTAATTTTTAAAATTACCAAAATACCCTTCTAGATTGTCGGTTTGGCCTAAAAATGCCCCGGGAGCCAAACTAAACTCCCGGCTAGTGTTTTCTGACTATTTCGACCCTTTCGAACATGTTGGCGCACTCAAAATGACCATTCAATTGATAAAAATATAAATTACTTTTTAATCTCATTAAATTCATTCCTGACGCGACTGACACGCGCGTCCCAACTTAATTTCCCAAATTGTCGTATTTCTGTCTCGCGATAATTTTAATATTTTCAATATTCATATGATATCATATATACTCCATAATATTTAATTTTAACATCATAAACAAATACCAACTCACGTCCCGTTAGTATTTACATCCGGATTAATTCCCAATTAATTCTTATTTAATTCAATTAATCCCTTAAATAAAAATAAATATAATTATGGGGTATTACAAATTACTAGCATAACTTGCTATAAAGGCAGCGAAATTATTTCTAGACAGGGTAGAGTCATCAGAGTCTTCAAACTTATCATCACTGTCGCTTAGAGTAGCATTGTAAACTTGCTTTTCTTTACCTTGTCTCTTAAGTTTAGTAGGGTACTCAAACTCTCTATGACAACATCCCTCACACTCAAAGCATCTCTCTGAATCATATTTTTTAAGGTTGTCTCTCTTAAACTTCTTAGGGTCCTGATTAATAAAGTTTCTATTACCTTTGTTTTTCTTGTTCTAAAATTTTGGTTTTTCAAATTTTGAGTTTTGCTTTTTGAACTTGAGAAATTTTTAATTTTTTTTTTGCAAATAGAGGTATATCATCAGGATCTATATCAGACTCAGACACTTCATCTTTCTTTACTTTCAAGGCAACACCCTTATCTTTGGTTTTGTTATCTTTAGGAAACATATCTAATTCATATGTTTGAATATCACCAACAATCTCTTCAAGTTTTAAAGTATTTAGATTTCCTAAGGAATTAAGAACTATGAGTTTTGGGATGAACCTCTTAGGAAGGCATCTAAGAATTTTTTTAACAACATGATCTTCGGGAATTTTATCACCTTAGTTAAAGCAAGAATTAACAATATCAGATATACGAGCATAAAGCTCATCAAACATTTCAGTTTCTTTGATGGTGATGGTTTCATATTGAGTTGTTAAGTTTTGAAGTTTTGAAGCTTTAACTACACTAGTTCACTCATGAGTACTTGGAGAATATTCCAAGCCTCCTTTGACGTCTCACATGTCATTATAAGACGAAATTCATCTGGAGTCACAGAACTAAACAAGGCATTTAAACCTTTAGAGTTAAAGTTTCACAATTTTAATTCATCCTCACTCCAATTTTCTACAGGTTTTAAAATAGTTTCATCATCAACAATTATAGTAGGAGGGGATCATCCTCTTTCAATAGCAACCCACACACGTTCATCAATTCATTTAAAGACAGATTTCATACGTACTTTTCAATAGGTGTAATTAGTTCCATCAAACATAGGTGGTCTATTCGATAAAAAATTTTCCATATAACTTCCACGATTGATCTAAATAACTTTTAGAGACTAGCTCTGATACCAATTTGAAGTTGTAAGGTTATATGAACTGAGTTTATTTCATAGAAGAGACACACTACACTTATAAACAAAATCCAAATAGAGAAATATTCTAATTTAAATATCCTCTGCAAATTAGTAAGTTAGCATGACCAATTATCAATTAAAGTGATGGGATATTTAACTTGATTAAGAGATACAAATTAGACAAATTGTATCATTTTTATCCTACACATACATCTAGGTGCTTATATGAAATAAAATAAGAAATCACAACCACAACGCGCCGATGTTCGAGGAAAACCCAAATGGGAAAAACCTTGGACCAACGCCCTCTGACGATCTGCAGGGAGAACTGCCCTCTCGAGCAACGCAGGAGCCAGCTAAGGAGAAATGGCAACTGAGGCCCCCTCGGGCAAAGCAGACACTGGGACCAAGGCTTGCCCAGCCTTTGTCCTTGACTCCATCTTTCTTCTCTCTTCCTCTTTCTCCTTCTCCTCCATTCTCTTCTTCTCCTCCACCTTCTTTCTTTCCTCCTCTTTTTTTCTCTCCCTCTCTTTCACCTGCTCTTCTTCTCTCCTCTTCCTCTCTTTCTCCTAAGTAGAAGACCGAGAACCAGTAGCCACGGCCCCAGAAGTAGACTTCTGTTTCTTTGACCTTTGTGCAAGAAGCACGTGGTCATCATCATCATCATCTCTGATCAGGTTCTTCCTTGGAGGCATCTCTTCACCCGAACTGCTGGAAGTGCTCGACGATCCTCGAGCTTCAGAATCCTCCTCACAGTCAGAGGAACTGCTACTGTCAGAGCTCCCTTCACCCAAATTTCCTGCAGGCTCACTCTCAGAGCTGCTCTCTTCTTCGTCCAACTGGATAGGCTCAACAGTAGTCTCTCTAAAAGAATCAAACTCTGGTACACTGTCCACAGGCCGTGCTATGAAGCTGGAGCCTACGTTCTTATACTCTAGCAAAAAGGCAGCAGACCTGGGATGCTCACCGTCACCCAAAGGCTCTCTGATATTCCAAGCTTTCACCAACTCCGAGATACGAACCTCGCTAAGAGCAGGCTCCAAGTTCTTTGACCTCGCTGTGGAAGAAAAAGCAAAGAGGGGTTAGAAAAGTCATAAATCAGCAGAGATTGAAACAACAGTACAATGTCTACCTATATATTCTTCCCCATAAAAAGGAATAGTGAACCTCTCAGACCTCGACCCTTCAAATTGGGGGGAAAATTGCCAATTTCTAACAAGGAGACCCTCTTGCCAATAGTCCTTATGGGAATCAGGTAGATTAACTACCAATACCCTGTTAGGACTCCTAGCTTTGAGGTATAGGACACCTCAGCTAGTTCGAGAAAAGGAGTAACAGAAACAGACCTCGGCAAGCCCTAACCTAGTTCCATACAATTGATTTATCCTATGCACGTCGTTCACTATTTTCCACACATTGGGCGAGCATTGTGCGGGGACGATATTGAAATAGCCAAAGAAATGCAGAAATAGATCATTAGGGGGAAAAGTAAGTCCCCCCTGAGAAAGCAACAAAACATGGATCTAGTGGGCATCCTTTATATTCCCAACGTTCCTAGGAGGCAAAGCACAACACTCAATCTCTACCCACTCAGGGATGTTGTAGAACTTTCTAAATTTAGAGATTGATTTATTTCCAATCTTCGCCATTGGAAAACACAAAGAAAAGCTACAAACCAAAGAGAAAGTGCAAAGAAAGGGCACGAGAAACTTACAAAACAGAAGATCGGTTCAAGTGATGAAGAAGCACGAGCTCAAGACGACTAAGAAGCAATGGGAATGGAGATTGAGAGCAAAAGGAACGAGGCGCTAGAGTTCTCAGAAGATAGAAGAGTGCTGGAAAGTCTGAAACGACGAAAAAAATGTGGCTATTCCAACGAGCCTTCAAAATCTAATCATAGTGCACAGTAAGCGAAGCGGCTGCCGCCAAAATCAACTCCACAGCTCCCGAGGAATCGCAACACAGCCATTATGGCTAATCATTTAAATCTGTTGGGCCCATATACATGGCACAACAAATTTAGGGGCAATTGTGGGTACCCGAAATTTAGAACCATGGGCCTGGACGAGTAGCCCAGTCCTGGCGACCCAAAGTCCAGGCCCTTCATCTTTTATATTGATCCGGTCTCCCCCCATGATCCCATGAAGGGAAGTTATAGGGGAGATGGGAAACGTGGAGGAACCCATCACCTCCACTTACCTACATGTAAATGTATATATTAAACCCTAGGTCCGGGGCAAAAGGACAAGTTGTATTCTCTGTAATCATTCTCCAGAGTATATAGCAATAATACTGACTGCACCACCGTGGACGTAGGCACATCTTTGCTGAACCACGTATATCTTTTGTTGTGTGATCGACATTTTGTTTTCCTTGTTCTTTCTCTGTAATTGCTTCTCTCACATTTATTTTTGTTGCATAATAATTGTCACCACAATTACATACTCATTTCCATTTCCCAAGAATAATGTTTTTCCAGAAAAATAATTAAACTATGAGCCGCAGTAACGTTCACAACCAATGCCTGATAGATTTTAGTTATAAAACATGCCGAATAGATTTTAGTTGTATAATATTATGAGAAAGTCTTCGGGTTTGTTTTATAGCCAATATTTTGCATGATAAATGTGTAAGATTATAGCTTCTCACCATACGGTAAAAACTCGTACTATACCATTTTGTTTCGAAAATTAGTGGTAATGATCTACATTTTTCACTTACCGCAACCGAAATTACCGAAACTGAAATTATCGAATTTTTTGTGGTTGATTTTGGTTTTAACATTTTAAAAACTGAGTTGCCGATTGTATCGTACCAAAATGAAATATCGAATTTTTGATCAATTTCGAAGATCTTTGACACCAAGAACCTTAGAGTGTTTAGTTTGTGGCCAAGACTGATTATAAGGTTCTCCAATCATCGATCCAATCATCGATACTGAAGATTCATATGGAACACTTGACGAGATTGAGGAATGTAAATGCATATTCTAAATTCTAATTCTAAAGAGAACCTAAAAATCAAATTTTTTAATGAACCTAATAAATCATTAAAAAATAACCCAATTACTTTTAATTTATTGATTGTAATTGGTTCGCAGGAACTGCAATGGACACTCTGTGATATGCATAGTTTTTAATATACATAACCTTACCCACTACCCCCCACCCCCACCTCCACCCATCAATCCCCCTCTCCAAACTAGAAACCCCCACCTGCTTCTAACCCATAACCCGAAAGTAAAACATGAACCCACTGCCCTCCTCCATGGAAACCGGCCACTGCCCCAATTTTGGATCACCGGAAATTTATAATTTAATGATTAACCAAAATGGTGGGTCATCGAAAATATACCCCTGATGGCACTCGGTATTTCTCTGACTTAAAGCGAGTTTCAAATGGAAAAGAAGGCAGTTCATGACAAGCAATTTCGACAAAACCCCAACTACATCTCCAGTTGAAGAGGGTTAGAACCAATTTTGGATCACCAGATCTTTAACAGAACGAAATCCAACTATCGTCGTAGTAGTCTTCTCTAATTTAATTAAAATATATATATATATATCCTCGATTCAGATCGGCATCCACCAAAAAATTATTCAGACGAGAGAGTAAAACTCGAGCTTGCGATTTAATAAAAAACTCTACAATTAGGCAATCTACCTAAGGCTCGACGAATCTGAGAACAACGCATCAGATGTACCAAAAAATCTGTCAAGCTGTGTGTATATTAAAATACACGCGTGTTCGCTGTTGTTGGCGAGAGCCAATTATAATCAAAGAACAAAAATTAATTGGATTATTTTTTAATGTCTTACTAGATTCATTAAAAAGTTTGATTTTTAATGATAATATATATATATATATACAGTCCTGCTCTTGTGCGGATTAGTCCGCATTTTAAGAATGCGGACCAGACATGTGTCACCTGGCGGTGAGCCCAGAAAAGAGAGAGAGTGTGCCTATAATTTAGGCGATCATTTCTAGGGGAACGGTTAGGCGAGACATGTCCGGTCCGCATTCTTAAAATGCCGACTAGTCCGCACAAGAGCATTATCTATATATATATATAGTCTAGAGCTTATGCGGACCAGTCCGCATTGTAAGAGTGTGGACCGTATATGTGTCACCTGGCGGTGAGCGCAGAAAAGAGAGAGTGCCTATAATTTAGGCGATAATTTCTAGACACACCGTTAGGTAATATATGTCCGGTCCGTATTCTTAAAATGCGGACTAGTCCGCACAAGAACATTATTATATATATATATTTTCATTTTTTCATAAATATAAAAAATCCGAATTACTTTTATGTCTTTTGTAGGCATTATTAATGAGCTTGATAACATGAAAATTCAACCAAAGTGAAGTAAACGAGGTATATAAAGCTTTTTTGTTGTTTTTTGTCTTGTTTCTCTATTTTCTATTTTTTTATTTATTTTACTCTCTATGTCTCGGCAATATGTCGACATTCATATTTTCTTTTGTAGATGAAAAAGTGAGGTGTAAGAAACAAAGAATGTTGAGCGTTTTTATTTTGGCTTGAAATTTAATATGATGATCCAAGTTGACATTTATTTGAGTTATTTGGATAATAGTATAACTTGAATTGCAATTTGTGATGTTTAATCTAGAATTTAATGTTTATATATAGTCATATAGAGGAGACAATTATGTTGGTTATGTTGTTATTATTTTTTTAGAATATGGATATAAACATGTTTAGGTAAGTGGCGGATTATTTACCGAGTACTACCAAAATTATTATAAAGAGAAACTTATTGAAATTTACCATATTTTCTGACAAATCGATTTTACCTAAAAAAATCGATTTAACCGATGTACCGCGTGGTTTGGTTTTGGTTTATGGGGTGGTCCACTGACTGGTAAAATTGATAATTTTGATTTGATGCTTTCAAAGTTGGTTTGGTATTGGTATGCTCCATTGACCGACCAAACCGGCTGAAACCCAATCCTATGTAAGATTCAATATTTTCCAACTTTATAGGCGTTTGACTACACAAATTTTCCTTCAATTTTTTCCCCCATAAAGAATGTACGAATTTATAAAGCATGAAAATTTGTATTTTCCAGCTTTTATTTTCTTACCTCACCTCACCACCTCCCACCCCCCTCGGCCCCCTCAAAAAAAAAAAAAAAAAAAAATATATATATATATATATATATATATTCATGGTAAATTTTCATTGTTTAGGGTAAATAAGCTCACTATTTTCCATATTTTTACACAACTGTAATCAAACACATAAAATTTCATAAAATAAGCTCACTATTTGTCTTGGAATTTTTTTTATTTTCCATCTTTTCTATTAAACACACCCGATAATTTTTTTTATAAGCTATTACAACACATGCAACGCTTATGTGCACCAGGTTTAAGTATAAATGTGTGACAATATAAATGTTTATAAAGTCTCATGTTATATTTGCAAAGTGAGGAGCCAATCACCAATAACATAGTTATTTTAGACCACACACTAGCTTAAATAAATACTAAGCACTAACAAACAATACAAACTACTAATAAGAAGTTATTAGTTGTACATAACAAGAATTTTTCAAGCTTGCGCCAAACCTGTACTTTATTTTTGTTTCAATATTCATAAGCTAATGACCACATTACTGCATAAAAAAGAAAAATTACTAATTATAAATTAATTAATTAAGATATTTTAACTTTATTCACCATATAGCTATAATTATTTGACTTTATCCGCTATTCTTTTTTTAAACTTTAGCACTGATTTTGACATTCAGTGACACTTTTTGTGACGCTTTTCCCAACGCTAAATATCAAAACAGGGGTGACTGAAGAAGCTTTTCCCGTCGCTAAATATCAAAATAGGGGTGTCCGAAGAAAATCAAAATAGTGAATAAATTCAAATAATGATAATTAAAAGACGAGTAAAGTTAAAATATCCCTAATTAACTTTACATAACATTATTTTATCAAGGTTTGTACAACATCTACATTTTTTGTTGATTGTTTCCACTACTTTATGGCTTACCAAAGGCAAAACCAATACCATGAGATTAATATTTATCCTTTTATAAGATCAACATGTCTCAAATCATGTCCACCATGAGTTGAAGCCTTGAGACTAGAGAGCTCAATATCAGATTGGTAAGCCATGTGAGAATTAGGGACACTTCCAATTCTGGAGCTGTGATAGACTTGTAGTTATGGAGCAAATGTACTGGTGATGAACCATGGCTTGGTGTATTTTCTGGACTCATAAAACCATCATTAGATGTATTATTTGGTTCCATTTCCCTAGCTTTACGCAACTTATTTTTATCCTTTGCTCCCTTTTGCCAATTTCTAATAGCCCTAGCTGTTTGCTCCTCAAAAATTGATGTTTTCATGTGGGATCCCATCTGCAAAAAAATAACATCATACGTAATTTTTCTTTAATCAAGGTTATTACAGATATAAGTTTTTGAAATTGGATACAACTGCAAATCTTGTTTGATGAGCCACAAAGTTTGCTGTGGCATTTAATATATAATCTCTATCTTTGAAAAAAAATCATATATAGTCTATTATTTTCAAAAATATATTTATCTTTATAGTTTGACCTGGTAAAATGAGGCATGACACGATAACACGATACGAACCGATCCAAAGTTATAATTTAATGGGTGGACACTTAATGGTTTTGGAATATATGAGTGACAACCCGATAAGACACGATAGCTAACGGATCGGATTAGTGTTGACCTCCTTCTCCCGTTAATATCCGATAAGACTTGTTATGATCCATTAATTTTAGTAAATAAGATATATTATTTGCACTTATAAAATATTCCCTATTCGTCCCAAATTAAGAGTGCATATTTATATTTTCCATAGATTAATGATACAGTCAATCAATGGTCAATATCATCCCTTGTTCCCTGTCGTGAAATTAGATTTATTAGTTATGTCCAAAAAGAAAAAGTAAAGTCTTAATCTAGAATATTCGAAAATAAAATAGTGAACTCTTAATTTGGAGTTGAGAATGTGCTGAATTAAAAATTTAGACTTCTATAATAGATTGAAATTTATCTAATTCTACATTAGAGTAATAACAATATATTAGTATAGATATACTCACTTGTGTTACTAGAGCATGAAGAGGGAAGGTGATGTAGCTGTATAGGATATGAATTACTACCCCAAAGGAAACTCCAAACAAAGTTGATGGTAAGCTATCGCGCAAGCAAGATGTGTCCCAAAACTCGTACTGCATTTTGCACATTACAATAATTATACGATCAAAAAACATTTTATTAAGAAAAATGACACACACCGACTCTTAGTACCAATTAAGTATTCAGTGTTTAAAATGATTGTATCAAATTTTAGATTCCACTTTAATACGGGTGGGTCTCGTTATGATACAATACATTTAAAGCCCATTACATACTAAATTGATACTAAGAATTGGTGTGTGTAACATTGCTCTTTTATTAAACATGTCTCCGAATATTGAGGGTAACTTTTTTTTTAACATATAATATGAAGATCACCTCCATCAAACTTCATTTAAAAAAATAGGATAAAAGTCATAGATTGTGAAGAGAAAACAGCGATCACCGCCTTGATGAGTGGGCTGTTGCCCAATAAGTTGTATCACACTTTGGCTAAAGATCCACCCACAACCATGTCAGAGTTGATGGCAAAAGCAGCCAAAATCATGAATGCCGAGGAGGCTATGGCTGCGAAGAAGAATATGGATAAAGAAACCAAAGTGGAAGTCGACAAAGCTAAGAAGAAAGAGCATAAGGGAAATGGTGGTGACAAACAATCCAAAAATAGGTCGTCATGGGAAGTCTTGAAGAAGTTCGATAATTATACTCCTTTGAAGATGGGTATCAACCACGTCTTGGAAGAAATCAAGAATAACGAGGAGTTACAATGGCCAAAGAAAATGAAGGTAGACCCTGATATAAGGAATAGGGAAAAATATTGCGAGTTTCACAAGGATCATGTCCATATGACTAAAAATTGCATAGCTCTCCAGAATGAGATCGAAACACTCATTAGACGAGGAAAACTGTCAAAGTATGTTGATCGCAGAAATGAAAGAGGAGATGAGGACCGAACAAGAGAAAGGTCTAGATCTCCTCGTCGAGCAGAGGAGAACATGAAAAGAGATCATGAAGATGATACAAAAGATGATCCCGATCTTCCCAAAAGGCCAAGGCAACCAGAACGCGAGGTATTTTCAATACGTTTTGGAACATTTGATTGTAATGTTATTACAGGTGGAGATACAGGTGGAGGAGACCTTACTACAGAAAGAAAAGCTTACCTCTGTGAGGCTCAAGCTTATTCATATATTCATATTCAACGGATAAATTTGGCTGAGGAGGATCGCCCGAGAAAGGTAAACAAAGAGAAGCTGGTCATTGGTTTTTCAAAAAATGACCTTGCAGGTGTCTTATACCCTCACGATGACCCTTTGGTGATCAAAATGAGGATGAAAGAAGTGATGATTTCAAGAGTTCTGGTGGACAATGGTAGCTCGGCAGACATCATGTTCTACTCGTGCTTCGATAGTTTAAACTTAAAATTATCTCAACTGGAGCATTATCACAGACCTCTCCTTGGTTTTGCTGGCGAGAAAGTTTTTCCACTTGGGATGATCAAGTTGGATATATTCATTGGTACATGGCCCGTATGTCGAACAGAAAGAATACGTTTCTTTGTGATGGACAAGAATGTTCAGTCAGCTTACAACATCATCATGGGAAGGGTAGGTTTGAAGAAGTTCGAAGCGGTCCCATCTACAGTACATCAGTGCTTAAAATTCCCAACAAACTTTGGAGTAGCAGTTGTGAAAGGTGATCAAAAAGTAGCTCGAGAATGCTACTATTCATCTGCCGAACAATAAGAATTGGAGGAGTCAAGGAAAAAGACTACTACATATCAAGTGGATGAAGGCACAAAAATTGAAACATTGGATCCTAGAGATGAATCTCAGCTTGTAAAAGGACAGGTGGTGGAAGCTATAGAAAATGTCACTCTGGACGATGAGCACCCTGAACGAACAACTCAAATAGGTTCATCGTTGGATGCCTCAATAAAACAGGAGTTGATAACTTTCCTCAGAAGTAGAAAGAAAATGTTTGCATGGAGTCATGAAGACATGCCTGGAATAGATCCAAACTTCTTATGTCATGAACTCAATGTGAATAAGGAAATCAAGCCTGTAAAGCAGAGAAGAAGAGTATTTAGTCCCGAGAAGAATCAAGCTATACAAGAGGAGGTCGAGAAACTCCAAAAAGCTCGATTAATTGAAGATGTTAAATACCCAGACTAGTTAGCAAATGTGGTGATGGTAAAGAAGAAAAACAACAAATGGAGGATGTGTGTTGATTTCACCGATCTCAACAAAGCGTGCCCAAAAGATCACTTTCCATTGCCCCGAATTGATCAACTGGTGGATGCTACCTCGGGACACGAGCTACTCAGCTTCATGGATGCTTACTCTGGTTATAACCAAGTCAAAATGAAACCTGAGGACAGGGAGAGTACTTCTTTCATTACCCCTAGGGGAACTTATTGTTATAATGTTATGCCTTTTGGTTTCAAAAATGCAGGTGAGACATACCAGCGACTGATGAAAAAGGTCTTCGCCGAACAAATCAGTTGCAATATGGAAGTCTATGTCGATGATATGCTGACAAAGAGTAAGAAAGCTGTTGATCATCTACTTGACTTAGGTCAGACCTTTGATCAACTGGACAAATATCAAATGAAGCTGAACCCGACGAAGTGCATATTTAGAGTACGAGAAGGCATGTTTCTCGGGTACATCGTCAATCAGCGAGGCATTGAAGCAAATCCAGAAAAGATCAAAGCTTTATTAGGGCTATGATCTCCAACGACGAAGAAAGAAGTGCAAAGTCTTACAGGACGAGTAGCAACGCTCAACAGATTTGTATCCCGAGCAACTGATAGATGCCTCCCATTCTTCAAAGCACTCCGAAAAACTTTCGAGTGGAATGATGAATGTGAGAAGGCCTTTCAAGAGTTGAAGAAGTATTTGGGAGCACCTCCTCTGTTGTCCAGACCACTGATGTGAGAAAAATTATACTTGTATCTGGCATTATCAGAGAATGCAGTCAGTTCGACATTGATCAGAATGGAGAATGGAGTGCAGAAGCCAATTTATTACACAAGTAAAGCTTTTCGAGGAGCAGAGATGAGGTATCCAAAGCTGAAAAAAATGGCACTGGCGCTAATTGAGGCAAGTAGGAGAATGAGGCCATATTTCCAGGCCCATACCATAGTCGTATATACCGACATGCCATTGAGACAAGACCTTTATAAACCAGAAAAATCAGGGAGATTGATGTACTGGGCAATAGAGCTCGGCGAATATGATATAACTTATGAACCCAGGTCATCGCTTAAAGGGCAAGCAATAACAGATTTCATAGCAGAATTCACCTATCCTGATACCCCCGAGGAGCAAAAGCAGCTCGCCGATCAACCTGTGGATGTTACAGGATCAACAAACACTGGCTCAGACCAACTTAGTTTGGTAAAAGGGCAAGTGGATGTGACAAGATCATCAAATTCGAGCTCAGACCAACTTAGGTTGGTAAAAGGGCAAGAAGAGATGGTCGACGAAGAACAAGAAAACTCAGGGGATGGTGAAAAGAAGCAACAAATATTTTACCGAGGAACTCTGTCAGATCAGAAATTAGAAGACGAGTTGCCTATATGAAGTTGTATGTAGATGGCTCATCTTGTACCACAAGATGTGGGGTAGGGATCATTTTGAACAGCCCAGATGAAGTCGATATGGAATATGCAATATGATTTCAATTCAAAGCTTCCAATAATGAGGCTGAGTATGAGGCCATGATAGCAGGACTTAATTTTGCAAAAACTATGGAGGCGCAGCAGGTTATTGTATTCAGTGGTTCATAATTAATTATGAATCAGATGTTGGGAACATATGCAGCCAAAGGAGAATTAATAATCAAGTATCATGCAAAGGTGATGGAGTTGGTATCAGAATTTGTTGCCATTCAGTTGATCAGAATACCGAGAATGGAGAATGCAAGAGCAGACGCCCTGGCCCGACTAGCATCAGCTACTCGTACCGAGCTGCGAAGAACGATACCAATTGAAGTGTTAGATAGTCGAAGCATAGACGAAGACCTGATGATGAATTTTATAACCCTTGACTTAGGACCATCTTGGATGGATCCCATCAGGGCATATATTGAGGAGGGAGAATTACCGATGGATAAGCTCACTGCCAATAAATTGAAGTTTAAAGCTGCTCGGTATGTACTAACTAATGGTGTTTTGTACAGACGAGGAATCATGGCAGGATTGTAAATATGTGTACATCCCTCCGAGGTGAAAGAATTGATTGAAGATATCCATGAAGGGTCCTGTGGAGCTCATGTAGCAGGTTATACTCTTTTACAAAGGGTAATGACACAGGGATACTACTGGGAAAGGATGAGGGCTGATTGTATAGCCTATGCTAAGAAATGTGACAAGTGCCAGCGTTTTTCCTCCATACGAAGAACTCCACAAGCATTATTAACGCCTATTACTTCCCCTTGGCCATTTTCCATGTGGGTAATAGGTTTGGTTGGGCCACTTCCAACGACCAGGGGAAGGTTTAAATACCTCGTCGTCGCAGTGGATTATTTTACTAAGTGGGTTTAAGCTGAGCCCCTTGTCGACGTGACTTACGAGAAGGTATATCAATTTGTTTGGAAAAATATCATTTGCAGGTATGGTCTTCCTCATGCATTCATCACCCACCGTAGAACTCAATTTGATAATGAGGAATTCGCTGCCTATTGCCATCAGTCCAACATTTTGAAGCTCCATTCAGCACCAGGTCATCCCCAAAGTAATGGACAGACTGAAGTGACGAACAGGACATTGGTAAATGGTTTGAAGAAAAGGCTAAGTGAGGCTAAAGCAAATTGGATTAACGAGTTACAGTCAGTACTGTGGGCTTATCGTACTACTCCCCGAGCAGCAACTGGAGAATCCCCATATATGCTGGCATTTGGAAGTGAGGCTGTAATACCTGCCGAGTTGGGTCTCCCAACACACAGAGTGCTGAATTTCAACTCCCCAGTCAGCTACTTAATGAGAATATTGGATTTGGACATGCTCGAGGAAGTTAGAGAAGAAACAGCTATTAGAAATGCTGCTTACCAACAACGAACAGCTCTGTTCTACAATAAGAGGGTGAAGAAGTGCGACCTAAAAGAAGGAGATTACGTGCTAAATAATTTCATTCAGAAGCACAATAAGTTGGAGGCAAACTGGCATGGACCATACCGAGTTACAGAAGTTGTTCGGCCAGGAACTTACCGAATAGAAACTTTAGAAGGAGAAGAGTTTAAGAATGCATGGAATGCTGAACACCTACACAAGTACTATCAGTGATGTAAAATGTAAAGCAGTTCCATCAGTATGAATAAAATGATGATATTTTGCCAGCCTCTCTCCTTTTATTGAAAGTTTTTCGGGGAATACTAGTGCTACACACTACACTGCTCAGCAGTAAAAACGACATTCCTAAAAATGCCAACCTCGGTTGGTTAGGAAACTATACTCCTAAAAATGCCAACTCGTTTTGGTTAGGAGGCAAAAATATCCCTAAAAATGCCAACTCGGTTTGGTTAGTGAACGACATTCCTAAAAATGCCAGCTCCAGTTGGTTAGGAAACCATACTCCTTTGGTTAGGAGGCAAAAATATACCTAAAAATGCCAGCTCCGGTTGGTTAGGAAACCATACTCCTTTGGTTAGGAGGCAAAAATATTCCTAAAAATGCCGACCTCGGTTGGTTAGGAAATCATACTCCTAAAAATGCCAACTCGATTTGGTTAGGAGGCAACGACATTCCTAAAAATGCCAACTCCGGTTGGTTAGGAAGAAAAATATATTTTCCAAAAAGTACCAACGTTGGAAGAGAAAAATTCACCAAGTTATATTGGTTGAAAATCAAAAATCTTGACAATTGAGACCAAGGTAAATTTTTACTTGTAATTGGACGAGAAGCAAAACATCATTATTTTTGGCCAAATGATTACTACAAAGTTAAGTTAGTCGACAACAGGTTTTAATCAACTATAGTTGGTCGACAAAATACATAATGTTATTATCTTTTTAACAGAGATACATGCACAAATGAAAAATATTTTACAACTGCAAGACAATGGCAATCAACATTTGCAAACAAAATTATATGTATTTCATTAAATCAAGTACATTGATTATGAAATGTATAAATAACCATTACATCAAAAGCCCTATTCTATTGGTTTCTTTCCTTGCACTTTTGAAACAGGTTCCTCGCCAGCAGGAGGATTCTCTAAGAAAAGGGGAGAATTGATGAAGTTAGGGTCTTGAAGCATTCTGATGTTCATTATAGAAGGTCTGTCTAGTAGGTGCTCGGGACGAGATAACTCTGCATTTGAATGGAGATTATAATCACCGAGATACTTTGAAATCAGGCACCGAGGAATGGCCCGAGCAAGGATCCAACTCATGTCAAGCTTGAAGGGCGGAACTGGTAGATCGAGCAACCATGGGTCATGGTAATTCCATAAATAGTGACCTTGTTCCAATTTCAGCACGCCCAGAGCATTCAACCACCCCTGTTTATAGCCTTCATTGTTAGCGTTCTCAATACAAGCATCCAAGTGGCAAAGGGCTTCGTTGTAGCCTGCCATCCAGAATTCACGAGGTTGTTTGTGGAATTGATAAGTTAATCTCTTTAGTTGCTCGTGAAGGCTTCTGGCAAAAATATCTTTATTCTCCAAAGCAGACTTCTGCGCAGCAAGTTGCTCCTCCAGACTCTGGATTTTCTTGGACATTTCAGACAAGGCTTGATTTTTTGCCATCAACTGGAATGCTTGGTTTTCCAACGCTGCTTGAGTACGAGCTTCTTCAATAGTAGGCCGAAGAACTCTTGGTTGTCCCCGAGTAGGTGGAGTACCTTGTTCCTCGACAGCATTCAGAGCAACTCTTTCTCGTCCCCGAGAACCTCTAGCTCATCCCCGAGCAGGAGAAGAAGGACCATCTCTTCTCAATGTCTCCGATTCTTCTCGTAATTTGGCATTTTCAACTTCTAAAAAGGAGAATCCCTCGTCGGTTACAGGTACCAAGGCATTTAAAGAGGAATCAACAGACCTCAACTGAGCTAATTCCTTTTGCAGATTATTATTCTCTTACTCCAGCAGCTCAGCGATTTGCATGTGCTCTTCGACCTCTGTCTTCAAAGTTCTCTCTCTCACTTCATAACCAGCAAGTATCTTGTCATAGTCTTTCTAAGCACTGAGTTGTTGATATTTCTTTTCATACCCTTCGTGCAAAAGAGCTGAAGATTCTTTGTATTACTGCCGAAGTTCATCAGGAGTACCTTGTAAGTCTTCAATCATTTCGTAATAAGCCACATTATTGGCTACAGCACGATCAAGAAGACATTTCAGGTATTGATAGGCATCAACTGCTTGTTCTGAAGCATCTTGGCCAAGGATATCTACAATTTGTGACTTATCCAAATCAGTATGACCCGCTTTAAAATATTCATTGCATTGTCTCAGCAGTGTTGTGTCATGATCAGACAACAATTCCATTCTGGCCATAAACTAATGAAGAGGAGAAAGCAAGAGTTAATAAGAATGCAAACAGAGCATCAACAACATAGATGATCAAAAATGCAATTTTTATTACATCATGGAAAAAGAGTACAAAGTTCAGAGTACATATGCCAAAAGAAAATAAAACAAAGACAAATACCGAACAACTTCACACCTTTTCCTTGTCTCCCAAAACTTTGTCGGGAGGCTGGGACGAGGAACTAGGTTGCTCGGCAGGAACAAAAAGTTGGTCGGCAGGAGCAGAGGGTTTCTCGGAGGGGGCAGACAGAAGTGGAAGTTGCTCAGTGATTGGCTGGATAACTTGTGGGGCACCCACAACCATGGATGACTCTTCGAAGGCAGCTTCGTCCTCTTCTTCATCCTCGATAGTTGGAGGGGGACCAGGAAGATGTTGTTGAAATAATTCAGAACCCTCATCAACCTTCAATTCCTATAGAGCAGCAACCCATCCATCTCTGAAATATTTGAGACTGCCATACTCTATCTGCGACATCATTGCAGCTACCCCCTTATTCCATCCTTTATCCCAGCTAGTGCTGAAGGACTTCTTCACAGCCAATTTTCTTTTCATTTTTTCCGATGAAAGCTTCTCGGATAGAAGATCCTCGGTGGCCTTCAATTTGCCTTCCACCTCCTCCTTCTGACGATTTACCTCACGAAGAAGGGTTAATTCTTCCTCAGCGATTTTAAGCTTGTTCTCAAGCTCACCAAAACTCTTGAGATTCTCGCCAAGCTCTTTATTCTTCTCTTCTAAATTTTTCACTTTGCTCTCCAACCCCTTGGAGACCTCAACAAGCTGCACCTTCTCTTCCTCGACCAAGGCCAGTTTCTTCTCCCAATCAGCTTTATCCTCGTCATATTTCTGACGGGATTCCTTCAAAGATTGGGTCAAACCCATTAAAGCATCCTCTACACCGGACGAGGAGCTAGAAGGCTTGATTGCTTCATCTTTCTTTACAATTGTATTAAAGCAACTCACCAACTGAAAAAAGGAAATAACGACAAGTCAGTACAGAGATATATGTAACAAGGGAAAGAAGGAAAGTTCAGAATAAGATAAACTTACTGAAGCAATATGGCGAGTAGCCAAAGAGGTAAGCATATCCCGAGGAAGATTTTATTCAATTCCTTGGATCTCGGGGATGATCCAAGTCTTCACCGAACTCATAGCAGAGCTCGGGGGAACAATGGTGGGAACACCAGCACCACTAACTGGGAGCTGGGAGATGGTTTCAGTCAAATTGACCGAGGAGCTTTTCTTCAACCTCCTCGGGGGCACAGGAACAGCTTCAACCAAGGAAGAACTCTTGGTCGGGGAAATGGTAATCACTTCCCTGGGAGCATCATTCTTGCTCGGAGCCACTGGGGGCTTCTCGGCAGCCTTTTTGGTTGCAACAGAGGGATCAACATCTATTTTCTTTGTCCCCTCTGGGACATCGGACTTATTTCTTTTTGCCTCTCCAGCAGAGGCAGATGTCTCGAAGAGAGCAGGAACTCTTCTTTTACCCATTTTCTGACTCAAGGGAATGTGAGATTCAGGAGAAGAGTCTTCAAGAACTGGCACTGGTTCAGTACTGTTGATCACAGGGCGAGCAGTAAAAGAGGATGTATAGCTCTTATACTGCAGCAAGTATGAAGCAGACCTAATGTGCTCGTCTGCAACTTTTCGATGCAAGCTCCAGATATGTTTCAAGTGTTTTATGTTAACTTCTGTTTCCTTTGGAGCTTTTCTCTTGCTATCAACTGCAAACAAATATACATTGAAATATCAGTCACACATTTTATCAAACATAATGAAAGCATAATTTCAGAAATAAAATAAAAATAACCTATCCCATTTCCATAAGGAGGGCATCTGGGACCCTGATATACTTCATCTCCAATTAAAGGGGCATGTTGCCAATTTTTAATAACAACCCCATGTTCGAAATAGTCCCTATTGGCATCTAGGAGATTGACTACTAAAGCCCTATTCGAAAATCTAGTTTTTAAGTAAAAAGTATTATCCAGAACTGCCCATCTATAACAAAACATAATCTCAGGAATTCCTATGCGAGTTCCATGAGTTTGATTTAACCTATGCACCCCATTAACTATTCTCCATGTGTTGGGGGCTATTTTTGCATGAACAACATCAAAGTATTGACAGAATTCTAAACATAAGGAATTTGGTGGAAAAGAAAATCCACACTCACAATAAAGAGGCCGGGGAACCAATGTCCCTCAGCCAAGCAAAAATAATCTGAAGGCTCAGAAAGTTCCTCCAGAGTTACCCAAAAAGGGATAGAAAAATCAGAACGGAATTTCTTAAGAGATTCAATAAGATAAACCATGATGAATAAAAGAAATGAAGAAGAAGGAAGAAGATCTTACAGAAAGAAGGGGGATCTGGTGACAACGAACGATGGAAAAGATGAACGCACAAGAGAGAAAGAGACGATGGAAAACTCGAAAATAGAAATTTGAAAAAGTAGAAGACGATGGGATTTGTCTGCGACGCTTAAATACTTTGCCTCCAAAAACGGTGAAGGGAATGATTACAAAAAGAAACGATTACACTACCGGCGGCTAAAAGGACAAAAAGTGCGCGAAGATCGAAGCAGTTATAAAAATTCAAAAAAGGCTGATTCAGAAAATTTGGGAGGAAAAATAAATACGAAAGAAATGCTCCTAAAAATCAGGAGGATCATTTAAAATTGCCATATTCCGAGAAAGAATGTTCCATACTCCTCAAATTTCGAACTATGAAACATTGGGGGCTTCTGTTGATACCAAAATTGACATGCTGACATGGATGAATCACAGGAAGACATGTGTCAGTCCGCGTGGCATATACAAAAATTTCTACAATTACTTTAGCAACGAGGAGCTCTGCCTCCCCGATCAACTCAGACACTCCGAGGAACTTCATTGCTCCGAGGAACTCCTGAATGTTGAGCAACTAAGACGGTCCGAGATGCATCTCGACCATAACATTAATTGCCAGATAATCAATAGTTCAACTATTCATTGAATGCTTACAGATGTATACGCTTAAGAGGCATTAATTATTGACCCTTTCACATGTACAGCCTAAGGGCTATAAATACATTGTATCATCCTCATTCAATGGGGACCGGAATTTCTTGATAAAACCATATATCGAGAATTCCCAAACATTCAGCAATAACAGAAATAGTGGACGTAGGCCATTCTTATAAGGCTGAACCACTTTAAAAATTCTTTGTCTTATTTAAATTTATCTGTGATTAAATAATTAGAAGCAATCTAATTTTTTACATCAACAGTTATGATACTTTTATCCGGTCCAAGTACCAGTTTAGTACTAAATGCACTTTATTTGATTGTATATTGGTGGGATCTACAGCATTTCCTGACGGAACCCACACCATAGTACAAACAAATAAAACAGTATCGGTACTAAACCAGTACTAACACCCGGTGGGTCTAACATTTTCCAATAACACTATATTAGTATAGATATACTCACTTGTGTTACTAGAGCATGAAGAGGAAAGGAGATGTAGCTGCATAGGATATGAATTACTATCCCAAAGGAAACTCCAAACAAAGTTGATGGTAAGCTATCGCGAAAGCAAGATGTGTCCCAAAACTCGTACTGCATTTTTCACATTACAATCATTATACGGTCAAAAAACATTTTATTAAGAAAAATGACACATACCAACCCTTAGTACCAATTAAGTATCCACTGTGTTTAAAATGATTGTATCAAATTGTGGATTCCACTGTAATATGCGTGATTGTTTTTTAACAAAAATGAACTTGTAAAAGATTTTCTTAATCAATTCACAAAGTAGGATCAAATAAGATAATTTTACACATTTTAATTCACGCGTAGTATGACCAATTATATGTGTGTGTCTGTGTGTGTCTATATATATCCAATTTACATGTCGCCTAATACATAGTTTAGTTTATGTTTTAAGAAATTTGATATAAATTGGTGAGTAATGTTATTTACCTCAAGTTTCATATATTCATTTATTTTTCCTAAAGGTACTCTCTCTCTCTCTCTCTCTATATATATATATATATATATATATATATGAAGTATTACTCTTGTGCGGATCAGTCGGCATTTGAAGAGTGCGGATCACACATGTGTCCCCTGACGGTGAGCCAAGAAAAGAGAGACCCCTATAATTTAATCGATAATTTCTAGGCATACCGTCAGGTGACACGTGTTCGGTCCGCACTCTTGAAATGCGAAGTGCTCCATACAAGAGCATAATAATAATAATAATAATAATAATAATAATAATAATAATAATAATAATAATAATAATAATAATAATAATAATAATAAATTATCACTCACCAATGACCATAAGAAAAAGGCCATCTGGAATGCGTTCTGCACATGATACAAATTTGTTTTTAGATTAGCAACCATTAACAGTGTGTGTGTGTGTGTGTGTGTGTGTGTGTGTGTGAATTTATATTTGGTCATATATATGTCGCGCGATTAATTGATCCCTTATTAAAAATAAATGTGCATAAGTATTGCCCGATTGTAAACATGTTTATTTTAAAGTCATTGCACGTGTTCATATTATTTTTTCAGATAGAGTTGCGCATGATCTTTATTTTGTCTTTTTTCGCGCAAACTTGAAAATAAATATCTCTCAAAATAAGTCTCCATTTGAGATCAAATTTATATATTTGGAAAGGCCTCGATGAGACAAATCAAAAGAGATCCATGAAGAATATATAATTTTGAAATTTCACAGTGCAATTTCTAGTGGTAAATTTCGTAATGTGAAATTTCATTATTTCGCAGTGAGAAATGATGAGATATGTCACTGTGAGAAATAATGAGAAATTTTGTAGTGAGAAACACCAGTGTGAAATTTCGTAGGGTAAATTTTTTTTAAACTTCACATTGTATAATATATGTGTGTGTGTGTGTGTGTCTATTATAAAAAACCTTCATAATTATATTTAAAATTTCTATTGCCATTAATTATTGGGATATTAAGTGTTTAGATAAGGAACGACATGAAACAAGATGAAATGTATCAAGAAAATAATCCATTGGGGTCGATTAAGCCAAAAAAAGGTATCGCTTGGTTCTACCACTGGAGCACCTCTAACAACATTAGCCTTATCTTCGATTTGTTGAGCCATGTCCATGATCACCAATTCGAGTTTCGTACCCACCATTAGGAGTATCTATAACACACGTACATAAAAAAATATAACATGCATGAATAAAATTAATCAAAATCGTGTTTTTTCGAACCCACACACATGAGTTTTTCTTTTAATCAAGAGTTACAATTTACAAATGTCTTACCACGATTGATGCTAAACAGAGCCATGCCACAGTATGCCACCCTGTACCGTCATTATAACACGAAATGAAAGTAGATTAATTATAATTTGACACACGTAATTAACAGAACTTGTTTCATATAATGATATGGCTAAAATGCAATTATTGCCTTTTAAGTTACTCATAATTAGCAAAGTTTATTAATCAATGTATTGAACTTTATGAACCAAATTGTGTCACCTTGAAATTATTAGTCAACAAACATTATTACCCCTAATAAATTCCTTCACAAAACCATGTGTGTGTGTGAGTAAGTGACACACACACACACACACAAAGAGAGAGAGAGAGAGAGGCAGGATCAAGTGCGGACTAGCTTAAGGGCTACTCCTTGCATTCCAATTTATTTTAAATACTAAAAAAATAATTTTGTGTTGATTTTTTTCTACGTTTTTAAACAATTCAAGGTACTCATATAAAAAAAAATAAGCACAAAATGATTTTTTTTTTTACAATTTTAAACAAATCAGTCAAATATATGTCAAATTTTAAGCAGTATAAAACTGTCATATTTTGACTGATTTTTTTAAAATAGTAAAAAAAATATTTTAAGCTTATTTTTATATATGAGTACCATGAAATGTTTAAAAATCATAAAAAATATCAACTGAAAATTATTTTTTTAACATTTTAAATAAATTAGTCTGCACGATTCACTTTTAAGCTGGTCCGTATTGAACCTTTCCCTCTATATATATATATATATATATAGAGAGAGAGAGAGAGAGAGAGGATCTTATGAGGTCCCTCAGTTTGAGATCTCTGAATGATGCCTATTTTTTAAAATAGTAAAAAAATTATTTTTGGGCAGATTATTTTTATGATTTTTAAACATTTCAGTAGGGTAATATAAAAAAAAATCAACTTAAAATGATTTTTTTTACTATTTTAAAAAAATTATAGTAAAAAAAATCGGTCAAACTTTGTCAGTTTTTAACAGCTTAAAAACTAACACACTTTGACCAATATTTTTAAAATAGTAAAAAAATCATTTCGATCTGATTATTTTTTTATGATCCTATTGAAATGTTTAAAAATAAAAAAAATATTTTTTTTACTATTTTAAAAAAATGGACCTCATTCAGCGCCCTCAAACTGGGACCACACTTGATCCTCTCTCTCTCTCTATATATATATATATATATATATATATATATATAGAGAGAGAGAGAGAGAGAGAGACACACACACACACACACACACACACACACAATACTGCTCTTATGTGGCCCAATCCGCATTTTAAGAGTGCGAAACGAACATGTTCCACCTGTCGGTGACCCTAGAAATTATGAACTAAATTATAGGCACTCTTTCTCTCTTTTCTGGGTTCACCGTCAGGTAACACAATTCCGATTCGCACATTTAAAATGCAGACCGGTTCGCACAAGAGCAGTACTTTATATATATATATATATATACAAGGATCTCCAACGGGTGCTCGTGACTGACTATTTTTTAAAAATACCCCCAAAATATCTATTTTTTTATGTTGTTTAAACATTTCAGGGGCTTGTAAAAAAATCAACTTAAAATGCATTGTTTTACTATTTTTAAAAAATGGGTCAAAATATATTAGTTTTTAAGTGTTAAAAACTGACATATATTTGACCTTGTTTTTTAAAAAATAAAAAAAAATGTATTTTGAGTAATTTTTTTTACAAGCCACTTGAAATGTTTAAGAAACAAAAAAAAATTACAAAAAACATTTTTTTGGTTTAAAACATGGTATGTCACGAGCACCCATCGAAGAAAGGCATATATATATATATATATATATATATATGAGAGAGAGAGAGAGAGAGACGTATAAGTCGTCGCTTAAGTGGGCCTCAATTAATGAACCAATATTTTAAAATAGTTAAAAATAATATTTTTCAACCAAACTTTGTGGAAATGAATATCCATATTGAGAAGATCATGAGCAAAAAATTTCATCAAAACTTCAACCAAAAGTGGGTGAGATGATATTTAAAAAAAAATTAATAATAGAAAATGCACCTATTTTTCAAATTGGATTTCTCCCGCTTTCCTATTGAATTTTTTGATTATTTTTTTATAGATGATCTCCTCATTATGGAGATCTTTTACACAAAGTTCGGTCAATTTTTTTTCTATTATTTTAAAAAATTGGTACCATTTAAGTTTTTTTTTTAATTTAAGTCGACTTAAGATACTATGTGTGTGTGTGTAAAGAGAGTGAGAGAGAGACACACAAAAACAGAGATAGATAGATAGAGGAAGAGGGGGAGAAAGATTAACCGGGAACATCAAGCAACAGAAAGACCACAGCGAAAAACCATAGGGGAATACTACATGAACAACATTAATTTATGGATTAGCTTATAATCTCTTCGTCCCGAATAAATACCGTATTAATAACAACAATTTGTAAGGATATACTCAATCAATTACCAACATCAAGACTTGTTCACAATCGTGGAATTTAGGTAATTAAATGTGTCCGAAAAAAGAAAAGAATGCTTTTGTTTTGGTATGGAGTGATATATATATATATATATATATATATATATATATATATATATATATATATATATATATATATATAGAGAGAGAGAGAGAGAGAGAGAGAGAGAGAGACCTAATACCCAAAATCATCTTGTAGTCATCTTCTATGGACCTCTTAATGTATTTATGGAAATCAAATTTGGTATTTGGAGTGAAATGAGCCTGGAGTAATTGCAAGAGAATACATATAATTTTTTATTTATTTTTTCAAACATTTCATTGTCACACATGAGTAATGTCAAAAGAAAACCATAATTTATTACGCTGAACATAATTCGATTGGTACAGGTCTTAAGAGATAAAATGTTCACTTTATAAATGCTCACATTTGAGTTTTGGATAAAAGTGGGAAATAGGGGACAACATGTTCGTATTTTTTCTTTAATGTAATAGTTATCAAATACAATTGACTGTTATAGTTGGTACAATCGTTTGTTAAGGATATAATCCTGGGCTGTAAGTGCAAGTAGTGTTGTTTCTTGGTGGACATCACTTAAAGTGAGGTGTGCTTTAAATAATTTGACTAAGTATTATTTTAAGTATAAATGGGATCTTAAGATTAGGGTTTGATAAGTTGCATTGGTCATTAATAAATACAGTCATCTAAATAGAAGGCAAATAAGAAAGAGAAAATTTAGGCTATCTAAATTTGATTTCTATGTGAGAGTTTGGTGTATTAAGGTTTGGGTTGAGTATTATATCGATTTCTTGTATAATCCTACAATTGTAACATATTTTTATTAAACATTGGAATCATTTCCTTTACGATAATAATATGAATAGGTAATTTTATTATATTTCATTAAATAACTTGTGTCCATCTTTGTGTTTAATGGATTTTGTAAGGAAAAATTCCCGATCGAGTCAATTTATGTCTTTTGGCTTTATTCAGTTTAGACAAAACTTATTTGTGTCATAGGTTATGATTTGAGTGAGTTTGTTCTTCAAGCCTATGATACACAATTGAAGACTTTAGCATCCAAGTAAAGTAGTGATCACATCAGTCTGAGTTTCATCTTTAACATTCTATAGGATCTAAAGAGGTGTGAATGCATATTATGTACGATCTCTAGATTCGTTTTGGGCATTTTAGTTTTTATAACTTATTGATGCTATATTTGAAAAATGTTTTTTTAATGAAAAATATTTTTTGGGTTTTTAAATTCATTCTAACGACCTTTCATTTTTTCTCCAACTAGTTTACATAGTTCATTCAGATGAGATGTTTGTTTTGGTCAAACGAGGTATGTGTTTTTATTTAAACGATGTTTGAGCGGAATATATCTGCCTATAGCCAAAATATTATCGCGTGAAGTCACTTGAAGCTGTTTCAATTGAGTTTTGTATCATCGTTCGAATAAGTTATGTTTGGTTCTAACGAGAATTCCTAATTCGCCCAAACAACCTTATGTTATTTGTTCGAGCTAGTTTTCTCGAATTACGTGCTGACTTAAATTTTGCAAAAATCTATATATATATCAGGTTTGCACAACAATTTTATTTTTTAGGGTTGCAAAAACAATTTTTCATAACTAACTAAGAGCCTCATAGACCCTAGTTTATCGCCATTCTTTTGAGATCTAAGATTCAACAAATTATGTCTATTTGAGATATCATGTGTCTTGCACCATGACCTTACTCTTCATTGAATGTTGTCTTTAGCGACGAATTCTGTATTTGTTTCATGCAGTGGCCCGTGCGTGTTTGCCTGAGACGACATGAACTAGTCATGTAATGATAAGATCGGTGTGATACCGAGACGTGGGGAGTCCCTGTGTCGTGATTACTATTGTAAGGCGTCCAACAGAAATAGTGAAGAAGGTTTAAGGAGAAAAGAGAGCATCTTGAGTTGAAGGCGCCGAGTTAGTTGAGTAAGTTTAATTCATCCTTGTAACGACACCTATATCATAGTGAATTTGCGTGGCTGGGTCGTCCGACATTTTTCCCGTTGAGGGTTTTCTCGTACATCGTCGTATTGTGGTATACTTTATTTTATGATTGCTTATATCACTTAGATGCATGTTTTATGGCAAAATAAATTTGGTTAAGTTTACACAACACTTTGGTTTTAATTGATGCAAAGTTAAAATTGGTTATAACCCTTTGGAGCACTTTCAGACTTTTATGTTTCCAACATATTCTATATATATACATATTTGTGTTCATTTGTGTGTCATCAGAATACAAAAATTTAGTAACAAATAATTAGTGCACACAAAGGTTTATAAAAGTTTGAGGTGAGATTTTGTTAACAAACCATTGAAGTTTGGACAACACGGGTGTTTGCATTCAATCATATATGAAAGTTATTATACTTGAACATTAATTTCATGTCAATGATAGCTTCACTATATGTCAAGTTAAGACGAAAAATATCCTCGTTCAACAAAGTCTAGCATGAATGTTTAAAGTGAGGAGTTAGAAGCCAAAAGGATGGCATGTTCTGATTCAGAGGATATAGATGAATGGTATTTGACTAAGATATCAATTTATAATGGTAATAATAATAGTTATTATTTTTATTTATGAAAACCCTGAACCTCCACACGACCGATCCTTTTGGACTTCCTCATGCGAGCTAAATAGGGGGGGGGGGCGCTGTATCAGACCCACCCTAACACACGTGCCTCTTAATGTCTGGTATCCTTCGGGGGGTTTCGAACTCGAGACCTTTATCACTGGACTAACCAGGGTAAATATTGGTGATAATAGTATTGGCAATGTTAATGATGAGGATACCATGAAAAAATTATGAAAAATATAGAGAAGAGTCTCATACTAGAGCTCAGACTCTGGAGGAGTCTCACACAAAGCTTAGTCTCAATCAAGATCTTGGTCGTTTGAATATCGAGGAGGGATATCACTTCATTAATTACATTATCGTATTATATATGATTATGGATCAACTCAATAAGGTTTATCCAATATAAAGGAATAATAAATGGATTTATTGCGTGTGATGCTTCTTTTGGAATCTTATGACAATGTAGTTACCAAAAATGTGTATTAAAAGAATATTATAAAGATGAATCATCTGGATTTGACTATATTGCAATAAGAGAAGATAATTTTTCAAGGGAGAAACGTTCAAGATAAACTGTGTATTTTCATGGTCCAAGTAATGGGAGGGGACACCAACTAAGGACATAGTAAAAGTATTAGATTTAGATCATGGGGTGATGGGAAAGAATTCTAAAATTGCCCGTTCAAGGGTTGAAGTTACGTAAAGTATCATTTTCGTTTCAAGAAGTATACATGTGTGTATTGTAGTGCATTAGTATCATGTGTGGATGAAGAAGACTATATAAAAGCTCTCATAATTTCCAAAATTGACTCCTTTTCTCTAGCGAAATTGGTATTAAATTCGAAATCTTTTACTCATATATGCTCAAACAAAGAACTTTTTATATGTTCTTACAAAATAATAAAGGTTACTTAATTTTGCCTTATGTTTGACGGGGTGAGCACACTGTGAGTGATGTGGTTTATGCCCTAAAACTATGGAGGAATTTAACATCCATTAGACAATTAGTTTTCAAGAGCTACCAAGTATCGATAGTCTTGAGGAATGTCACATTTATGAATTTAATAAATACATTTGTTACAAGTTTCATGATATCAAAGGAGATTGAGATGAAAACTTCTATAAGTGGATGGGTGGGGAATTCATCAAAGTACCCCTGTAGATTGTGGCTTTATTATGAAGAAATCCAATGGTGATTCAGCTGATGATTAACAAGCGAGGAGTTACATTAAGAAAGAGTTTTGGTGTTTCTCATCAGTCGGGAGATTTGTGTTTTGTAAATCAAAATAAGAAAACAATAGACTATCTTTGAAACAATCCATTATTTATGGTTTTATTTTTATTTTTATATTGGGTTCATTATCAAATATAGTGGATTGATGGTTAGTACATTGGGAATCTAACAGTTTACTGTTACTCTAAAAATTAAACTCTTTCCAAGTGGTCAACAATTAAAATAATGACACTTTGAGTTACTTTATTAGGCTTATTTGGGGTATAAAAAGTGATCTCTAGGTTAGGGTTTCACAACATACCTTTAGCATTGCAAGAATTACTCATCTTGAGAGAGTAAAACAATATAATTTTTTGTAGGTTTTCTCAATTAATGTGAGATTTTGGAGTATTTGGGATTTAGGTTGAGAATGAGTATATATATATATATATATATATATATAACATATGATCTTTGTATTATAATATATTTTCTCAATTTCTCCATCTAGTAGCTATAAGACATGATATTTTTTTTAACCACGTGAGATCTTTTGTGTTCACATTTTTGTTTTATGGCATGTTTCTATTCATATGATATTCACACATACACGCGCACGCACGCGCGTGCACACACACACACAGTCATACACAAAATATATATATATATATATAAGTTTTTATTGGGTGTGGTTCCATTGGAGCACAACGCGTCGCACTACTGATGACACATCATGATACTAGTCTTTTTATTACCAATTACAAATAAACATAGATTTACTCTTGTCGATTCATCATAGAAGTTTGATAATTATGGTATTGAAGTGGGGTCATAACTTACATTTATAAACCCATTACGAATGGCCATATAATCCACCTTCGATATTGAATCGAACAATTGTCTAAAGAATGACACCTGTAATATTTGGATTTTGGGAATTAGATATATACATATACATACACATACACATACACACACATAATTCCATTATTGTGCGAAATCATTTTTAATGGGTTCAGTGGTGTCATGTTCAACTATACTTAGTTATTTATCAAACTTAATAAAAAAAAAGTTGTTCTAGAATGTCGTATGTGACGCTTCACAAACGATGTTTGATGAGCAAACCTAAATCTCGCAGGATCTGTAAAATTAAAAAAAAATCCGTTAAACCCACAAAACATTTATGAATAAACAATTATAGTACTTTAGTAGGGTCAATTACTTATCCTTTACAATTTTTTCTTGGCAAAAAATACAAAATTTTGAAGATAAATTTAAGGGTAAATTACACCAACCCCCCCTGAACTATAGTAGTTTTGCAGGTTAACACCATAATTTAAAAAACTTGACACTTAACACATTTTCATTGAAAATGAGTTGATAAAAAAAACATGATTTTATGCATAAAAATTGTTAAATTTTTATACATATTTTCTAGGTGTAAAAATTCAATAATTTAGGGGCACTTAGAGTTTTTTAGATTAGGATGGCTATCTACAAAATCGCTATAGTTCAAATGGGTTTGAGTATAAATTTAATATAAAGTTAGCATTAATAAAATTCTACTATTACAATTTTGTTCTTTATCTTCCCCAATCTTAGGAAACTAGATTATCTAATTAATCTTGACTTTAAATCACCTCATCGAAGATACCAATAGTTATCATGGTAATATTGCCAACCAAACCCCACCCCTCGTCAATCACCATACCCAGCCACCCTTTAACGTTGATACCCCTTTGTGAGTGTGTAGTTACATAGCAATTATTATTTCTACTATTACCATTAATGTTATTGTTGTTGTCGTTCTTCTTCTTCTTCTTCTTCTTCTTCTTCTTCTTCTTCTTCTTCTTCTTCTTATTATTATTATTATTATTATTATTATTATTATTATTATTATTATTATTATTATTATTATTATTATTATTATTATTATTATTATTATTATTATTATTATTATTATTATTATTATTATTATTACGTCTTACTAGATGATGAAAAAATAGGTGCCTTAAATTTGTAGTAATATTATAAATTAAAAAATAAATAGAGCTAGTAGTGGCTTTGGTTGTGGAAATTAGACTTTGGAGGAATTTAATGTGGAGTTATTAAAAAAGTCAAAATGGGGTATTAATAGAATAATTGAAGTTTTAAGGGTGCATAAGTCACCTCAAATATGAGGATAAAATGTTGTAATTAAGCATGATTAAGGGAAAATAGCACCTAACATATGTATAATTAGTTACGTATAGTAAGATTTATGTTGTGAAAACTGTTATACAAATTATTTGTGTGTTTCGCATTATGTGGTACTTATTTTGTGTATGTGTTTTGACTATATATTTGACATTCCGAAGATCGGGGAATCACATAGATGTTAGAATAAATGTCATATTATTAATAACTTCATATAATTTATGTATAAAAATGAGTAATGGAGAAAAGTATAAATAAATAAAAGAAAAGTATTACCGTTTTTGTACTGATAATCCAAAGATGATGTTTCCAACTCCCAAGCCTTCCATTTCTTCATCTGATTAATATCCATTAAATAAAATTACATTAAGAAAAAGTTTTCACTAACAAGCAACATTTTTAAGATCCTATTTGGTTAGTAAGAACAAAACATGATAAAATAAAAAGTGTAAAATAATAAGGTAGAAAGTGAGATTGATGAGAGGAACATAAATCTTCTGACTTATATTTTATTAGCATGAACACCTTTCAATACAGTTGCGAAAATTCTCCTTTTATGAATCACAAAGCATAATAATATAAGATTTTTTTATTGTTTATCTGAGTTAACTCATACATGCTAAAAAGTAATTTGATGAGATTAATTTTCTTATCTAAATGCTCTTTATAAATAATTTTTTCATTATAAGAGAAAGACAGAGATTTTATGAGATTGATTTTTACATGGGGTTTTAGGAACATAACAAAATAAGGTGATCTAAGTACAAAATTTTGGGGAAAATGGTGGAAATATTAATGGAGGTCATAAAGATTCACAACATCGATAATTGCTTCAAGACGTAATTATCACTTTCCTAAAAACATGTATTTCCCCCCCACCATAACGGTATTAAAATGGGTATCCACAAATTTGTAGTCAAAATGCAATGAAACAACATTATTCGTGTTCTTGCTCTAACGAAGACCATCCTTTCTGCCATCTTAGAAATTCGTTTGACAACCTTTTCTAGTATTTTTTTGGACGGCCATAAACTAGTATATTAATGAGAAAGAACATAAATATGGTTTTTGGTTTATAAGACAAAAGAAGAGAAATGTGATCTTTTCGTTTTTTTTTTCTTTTTGATTTGAGAAACACCCTTGTATTTATATACATTGTTGGTGCCACTGGGCCAAACGTTGTACAATTTTGGAAAATATCATATCTTTTGACAAAAGATATGTCTATTCATTAAAGTCATGTCTTTTTGGATTTAAAACTCACAAACATTATATATGAACTCTAATATTAAATCATGATTATTCCCAATAGACACTTTTATGCCAACAATATTCACATTTTTTTCACTAAATAATTTATGAACTTTGTTAGGAGTTTTTCTATCTTTCTTACTTGGAATAAATTCCACAAATTATTTATAGTTTCCAAAACACAAAGAATTTTTTCAAAATTGTCCCAAAAGGATACTTATTTTGAAAATACATTAAGAAAAAATTACTTAGCTGCTAGGAATTAAACAACCGTTGTTCCTAGAATTTTTATCCAAATTCAGAAACAAAATTATATACGTAAATATTTGAAACTTTTAAATATTAGAGGAATGGTTATACTCGAGATTTGGGTAATAAGGACTCTAGATTAGAAGCACAACAAAGGCATCTTCAGTTTCACAAGAACCTTGATTTTCCAGTGAAAAAAAATAAAAGAGAATTATATAATTTTCAGGAAATTCAACAATTGGACTACATTTATTCTCTCACTTTCTTTTTACTACAAAATAACTTAGTAATAAAATAATTAGTTATTATTAAATACATTTGAAGATTTTATAGGTGCCCAAATTTAGTTCAATATGTGTGAAAATCTCTTTTAAAAATTCTTTTTGTCAATGAACACTGTTTAAAATTATGGTTATGTGTTGCGCCACGTTTTGAGCTGGATGAGGTCATCAGGGTTGTGGATATCATTGATGTAACATATGGTCACAATGTCAAGATAGAAACATTTTAGCTCACCAAGAAAACTCAACGCTGGTGGAGATCCTACTCAGCCAGCGTGACAAAGACCATAGACCGGGAGAGTTTTCAGGGTTGCATTTTTGGACCGGTACTTCCCTCAGTCATTCAAAAATGCCAAGAAGGATGAGTTCCTCCATTTGATCCAAGGAAAGATGTATGTCAATGAGTATCAAGTAAAGTTTGAGATTATATCCGAGTATGTGGACGCGGTTCAGAAGGATGAGGCAGAGAAGATGAGGCTATTTATCAAGGGCCTTAACCTTAGCATCCGACGAATTATGGATGGTTTGGATCTTCCATACTTCAGGGCCATAATTAATAAGTCCATTAGGCTTGAGCTTGAGGCAGAGGATGGTAGGGCTATTCTGGAGAAGAAATAGAAGTCGTGTGGGTCTCAAGGTAGTAACAGTAAGAAGTTCAGGAGTGGTGCCCAGGGGTTTCTTTGCAAAGCTCAAATACGCTATGGGTGTTACACATCCTCTTCTCAGTGTACTAGTGACTAAAATCCTATAGCCCCCACATAAAGGACGTGTTATACATGCGGGCTTCCATGACATCTCAAAATAGAATGCCCTTAGCGGTCTTTTGGGAACCAACTTGACATCCAGCAAAACGGTCAATTTTGTACCTGAACGTAGTTTCATTTACATGGGCCCCACCCAGCAGCAGTAGTTTCCAACCAGTTATCTTCATCCAGCAAGACACGGTGTGGACGGTTCACGTCACAAGTAGGGTTAGAGCAGTCATGGGCAAGGCCAGGTGCCTAGTGGCCAGAGAAGTAGGTTCAACCCTCGATGCCCCTATGTCATGTCCCAGTTTTCAGCTAGTTCCGGTGATCCATCATCTTTGAAAGGTATGATTCTACTCTTCAACACTTGGGTAAAGGTATTTTTTGATTCAAGCGCATTGTATTCATTTATCTAGAGTTCTTTAGCATCCATCTTGGGTTTAAGGTAGATCAGTTTCACCCTCCTATCTTCATAGGACTTCTGGTCAGTGGTGGTATAGGTCTTAATAGGTTCTGTTGGAGTTGCGTAGTCATGGATGGAGATTATGTTATGGATTATGACTTGATTATCATGGACATGGATGGGTTCGAGGTGATCATCGGTATGGATGGATTGTCATTGGTTGACGCTACTATCAAATGCCATCGAGATAGTATCTCTGTGTTTCTCCCAAATGGATCTCGCCATCATTTTCGTAGCAAGCAGGACGTGAGTTATCCTTGAAATTTTTTTATTATGAGAGAATATAAGAGGAATTTTGATTAGTTGAGTAGTATGGTGGCTCAGAAGGAGCCTGATCGAATGGTATTAGATTATCTAGTGGTGCGAGTGTTTCCTAATGTGTTCCTCGATGTTATTCCTAGTTTACTCGCACATCTGGAGGTGGAATTTTCTATAAAGGTGCATTAGAGCACTTGCCTATCGCCATACCACCTCATAGGATGGCTCTGATGAAATTGTAGGAGTTGAGGGTTTAGTTAGAATATTTAACCAGCAAGGCTTTCATTCATCCCAACGAATCCCCTTGGGGGAGCTTCAGTCCTCTTTGCCAAGAAAAAGGATAACTTCATATTATTTGTATCAATTATAGCCAACTAAATAAGGTGACTGTAAGAATAAGTACCTGTGGCCTCGTATCGATGCTTTGTTCGATCAGTTATAAGGTTCAGGAAGGTTTTCGAAGATTGACCTCTTGTTTGGGTAGCATCAGTTGCATGCCATAGATAAAGACATTCCTAAGATAATGTTCCAGATGCGGTATGGGAAATATGAGTTCTTAGTGACTCCCTTCGATTTGACGAACGCCCATATAAAGTTTATGGACTTGATGAGCTGTATTTATTGTCTGTATTTTGACCAGTTTATGGTGGTCTTTATGGATGATATTTTGTTCTACTCATCTTTGAATCTGGACTATGAGGAGCACCTTCGCACAATGCTACAAGTTCTCAGGGAGAATTAGTTTTTTGCTAAATTTATCAAGTGCGTGTTTTGGATGAATGAGGTCAAGTTCTTTGGATATGTAGTTTTCAGTGAAGTCATTTATTTTAATCCATCTAAGGCCGAGGCCATTCTGAGTTGGGATCGATCACAGACTTTTAAGAAGGTGCGTATATTTTTGGGTTTATCCGGTTACTACTGGAGATTTATGGGATATTACTCAAATGTTGCATTGCCTCTCACTCTGTTAACATAAAAGGATGTTCGCTTTGAGTCGTCAGAGGATTGCGTGTCAGTTTCAAAGGAGCTAAAGGTTAGGTTGACTTCGGTGCTCGTTCTTATCCTCTCAGAATGAGGCAAGGGTTATACCGTGTACTGTAATGCTTCCGGATCAAGGCCTATCTTAGTATTGATGCAAGGGGGTCAAGTGGTCACTTATGCATTCCGAAAGCTAAAGGTCAATGAGAGGAACTACCTCACCCATGACTTGGAATTGTCCACGGTGGTGTTTGCTTTAAAGATCCGAAGGTACTACTTGTATAGTGAACTATTTGAGGTATATACGGACCATAAGAGACCGTGGTACATTTTCACTCAGCGCGATCTAAATCTTCATCGGAGGAGATGGATTGAGTTGATAGAAGACTATGATTTTTTCTTGAAACATCCCGACAAGGACAATGTGGTGGTAGATGTTATTAGTCAGAAGTTTAGGCTCACTTTAACAGCAATGAAATGTTACCAAGAGAAGATGTTCGATGAGTTACGAAAATTCAACTTGCATTTTTAGAGGGGTTACGACAAAGCATATCTTTATGGAGTGGTAGCTAAATCCCTCATTCAGTATAAGGTGTTGGAAGATTAATATTGCGATCTTGAGTACGCAAATTATCGTTTATGCATCAAAAGTGGTGAGGTGTTCAACACTTTCATTGTGGACAAGAATGGGGGCATGCGGTATAAGGGAATGTTGATTATTTCATTCATTAATAAACTTTAGGATGAGGTGATAGAAGAGGCACATCAATGACACTTCATACATCCTGATGCAACTAAGATGTATAAGGACCTATACTGAGACGTCTGATAGTCTAGTATGAATAACGATGTGTCATTGTATGTGTTAAATTACTACACGTACCAACAGGTGATGGTAAAGCACAAAAAGTTAACAGCGCTGTTGCAACCACTACCAAGAGTAGAATAGAAGTGGGATCACATTACGATAGACTTTTTCCCATCCTCACAATGTCCTAAACACGGCCATAATGCAGTTTGTGTTATAATGGATCAGCTTATGAAGTCGGTGCACTTTTTACCGATTAAGGTCATGGACAACGTTGCTGAGTTGGCAAAGTTATATATTTGAGAGACAGTCTGTCTCATGGCATCTCGTTCTCAATTGTATCGAATAGGGATCCCCGATTTATGTCTTCTGGAGAAAGATCGAGCAAGAGGTGGATACAAATTTGAATATGAGTACAACTTACCATCCTAAGACAGATGGGCAGCTAGAACGGACCATTCCGATTCCAGAATATATGTTAAGGGAGTGTGCGCTTGATTTTCCCGCAATAATAGTTTAGGCCAATATTATTATGGCTCTCTATGAAGCTCTTTATAGGACGTCATACCGCTCTCTAGTCCGGTGCAGAAGTGGGTGAGAAATATCTCACAAACTCGGACATGATTCAAGAAATAATTGATAAATTTAAGCTGATTCGATAGAAACTTGTGATGCCTCAGAGTCAACAGAAGAATTATGAAGATAATCGACGAATACATCTAGATTTCAAGGTGGGTGACTATGTGTTGTTGAAGGTTAGGCGAGAATAGATAGTCAGCGATTTGGGTAAAAAGGAAATCTTGGCCCACGGTATATTAGTCCTATTGAGATCCTCGAACGTATCAGAGACGTATCTATCGCTTGTCATTATCTCCTTAGTTATCCCATGTTTATTGTGTGTTCCACATATATATGGTGAAGAAGTATGTCCCGAATCCTCAGCACGTCATCAATTCGAACCACGTCGAGTTAGATGAAGATGTTATGTTTTTTACGCGACATGTGTTCGTCTTAGACCACAGTGATAGATTCTTACGCAACAAGGACATCCTGTTAGTGAAGGTCCTTTGGGAGTTCCAAGGTGTAAAAGGTACGACTTGGGAGCATGAGTCGGAGATGAGTGAGAAGCACCTGAAACTCTTTGTCTAGCTTGGTTGTGTTGATTTTGGGGATAAAATATACTAAGGAGGAGATAATGTGACGACCATGCTCGAGATTGTATCTCCTTTCCCTGTAATTCACGCCTATTGGTCATTGACTTAATATAATGTATGTTTGTCTATTTTGAAATGTTCTTGTGGCCTTTGTGGAATTAAAATGGGAATGAATGGACAAAAATTTATATAAGAGAAGTTTTGGGTTATTCGAACGAAGTGCTTGGTCTCTCGAATGAGAAATCATGAGTTATTCGAACACCTATTCTAATGACCTTTGAATCACCTATTAACATTTCCATTCTAGTTAAATCCTCGTTGGAACCCCATTCGAACGAGGTCTATCCTCATTCGAACAAGGCTGTAAAAAAGTCAGAATCCAGCTTTTTTGTGCTATCTCGATGTGAACCCTTGGATGTGTTGATCTATCAAGCTCCAATAGAGAAGATCAAATGGGGTTCAAGGTTTGTATGGACCAAATGTTAAAGGTCTTAAAGGGTTTGGGGTATAAATAGAGGTTGGGGGTAGAGAGGACCCATTTCTTTCCATTACCATTAGATTTTTACACTCTCTCTACATTTCCAAGCCCTCTCCTCCATTCCCAACCCTAGTTCATCCATTCTAAAGCTTCAAACCTCCATTACAAGCATTACTCTAACCATTTTCAATCTCGTAAGACACATTTCAAGCCTTGTCTAAGGAAGAAAGTGGCTAAAGATTTGTTCTTGGAGCTTTCTGAGTTTTAAGAGCCTTCAAGTCATCATTCTTAGTTTTTCGTATTCAAAACTCAAGGTAGGGTTTTCCTCACTATATTTTCAAGTTTAAAACCTAAGCTACATATTAGGATGCAGGTTAGAATATAGGTAATCTTGAAGAGATATTTTTGAGTATATTTATTTAAGGGTTTCTTATAAAAAATGCAGGTTTAAAAGAAATCTAAACTTAAATGGAGTTTTGAGGAACAAGTATCATTTTAAATCTTAAAATATGACGAAGATGCAAATAAAATATGATTTCATGTTAATATCATGTTTAAACTCACATTTATGCAATTCTAGGTTGAAATCCATCATTACATGTGTATAATCTAGTAGTATGTTGTGTAGAGGGCATATAAACATGATAAATGAAAATTAAAATGAGTTTCAAGATGAAATATGAAAGTTAATAAATTCAGCCCCCAAATAACGTGTAAGATGTTGATAAAATGAGGAATAATGGTGTTTAAGACGACATATAATTATAAAGCCTAAATGGACATTTTGGTAAGAATGGCCTTCATAATGATAAATGGATTTCTTAGTAAAGAAATATGAGGAAATGGGAATTTTTTGAAGTAAAATGATGAGACATGGGTTTTAAGACATAAGATGATAAATTATAATGTTATAACAATAAAAGTATGTTTTTCACAACGTGTTGGCAAAATGAATGGAAAAACGGTAATTTTTATATAATAGAGGATCATACAGGTTGGACTTCCTCATTTGACCTTATTGGTCGATTTTGTGAGAAACATGTGAAATAAATAAAATGGCATGAAAACGATGTGAAATGTAAATGTGAACCGTAAAAATGATAAAATGGTGGAATAATGGGGTCGCTTGATTAAATATTAAAACACATTGATATGGACTCAGATGCAACCGGGAAAGAATTAAGAAGGGACCGGAGCCCTGGTGTGAAAGACTCAAAATCACTGGCCAGAGCATATGTTAGCGTAGCCGGCGGTGTGGAGCCCGTTAAAGTACGCAGTTATTTGGTAAATTCTGAGAAAATGATAATGTTGATAACAGAAGGATGAAAATGGAAATAAATACGGTTGTGCTTAGGAAATGTAAGAAAGACTACCTAATGGAAATAGTAAAATGGAGACTAACGGATAAAAATGATTAAATGGCCTCTAATTACGTGAAAATTTAGTGTAAAATGGATAAGTGTGGGTATGAGGACATAGCTCGGGAGGCATTACGTGGTAGTTTCATTTATACTCGATAAATTATAATGCTTTTGAAATTGATAAAATAAACGTTATAAGTATAGTACTTTCTTAACAAAAATGCCTTGTTTAGTGCTCCCCACCATGCTGATCGCTTTGCTCACCACTACTTTTTATGTTAAAAAACCCCACCCCTAGGTACCTCTAGTAGAGACGTTGGTAAGGACGTTGTTAAGCCCCAGAGGTCATAAATCATCGTTAGAGCTCTACTATGGCATTTTCAAACATTGTACTTCTGGACATTTGAATAAATGGCATTTTAAAAAATCTCTTATTCTGGATTTGGGCCATTTGTTGTAATAGTATAGGAGTTCTATGATTTATTTACCTTATAATCAACATTGTTGGAATTAATAGAATTTTTCTAAATAAATCTTGCTAATTAACTAAATTACTTAAAGCGAGAACCAATTTCCTAAATTAAAGACTACTTAATTACATTACATTCCCTATAAAATGGTGCAAATTAAATGATTTTCTTAAATAATGAAATTGGAATTTCTCTCTCCCCCTTAACACCTTGATTAGGGTGTGGTTTGACCTAACGGTAGCCCAAATTCGAGTCAATGCGTTACATGTACTCTCGTAGGTTTTTCTCACGGGTGATCCCCTCACCACTAGTGACATACTTTTTCCCATATGGGTGATCATCCAAAGGTTACCTCTATCTGGGAGGATACCCATCCTAAGGGTTTGTATCCCTTTGGACAACATGCCCCAAGTCCAGGCCCTCCTTACTCAGGTTATTTACAGTGTTATTTCAAGTGGGCCTGTTTCTCATGTCACTTGTTCATCACAGGTAACTAGTTATATTACATTTGTCCCTTTGCTAATTTTTTTATTAACAACTTCTTTATTGACAAGTTATTGTGATTGTCCCTCCAGTTCCTGTTGTAGGCTTAAGTGCTTACCCTCCTGTGGGAGTTTAGGTACTTGAACTGGAGCACCCTTATACTTTCTTTCATAGTTGACATATTTGCTTTATATATGCTCATACCGTTACTTACTTTATAGTTCACTTTCATTTTAGGCGAGCATTGCTACTGTTCCTCTAGCTATTGTGTCTCCAAGAAGTGTTGCTGTGAGCACTTCATAGCCTATGACACCTGAAATTTCTTTTGTACAGATGCTTGAAAGTTTTACACTTTCCTATCTCTGGAACTTCTGTGAGCATGACTATGAGTACTCAGGTATTATTCTGTCATACCTAGTTCTTTTATTTTTTTCCTTTTACTGTACAAATGTTCTTGTAACACTTTTCTTGCCTTTGCTTCTAGGTTAGCACTACGGGTGTTCTTTTAACCGTGTAATCTCCTGTGAGTACAGCTATAAGTGCTACTCGAGTATTATTCCATCATACCTGGTTCTTTTATAACTTTATTTTACTGCACAAGTACTTAAGTAACACCTTCATGTTTCTTTATTTTCAGGTTAGCGATATGAGCATTCCTTTAATTGCGAAACATTTTGTGAGCGTAGATGTGAGAACTCCCCAGGTATTATTCTGTTATACCTGCTTCTTTTTTAACTTGCTTTTACTACTCAAGTGCTCAAGTAACACCTTCATGTTTCTTTGTTTTCAGGTTAGTGATATGAACGTTCCTTAGACTACGAAAAATTCTGTGAGCGTAGTTGTGAGCACTCCCCAAGTATTATTATGTTATACCAGGATTTTAACTTGCTTTTATTGTGCGAATGATGAAATAACACTTCCTTGTTTCTTTGTTTCCAGGTTAGTGCCACGAGAATTCCTTCAACTGCTGAACATTTTGTGAGCATAACTGTGATCACTCCCCACGTATTATTCTGTTATACCTAGATTTTGACTTACTTTTACTGTGCAAGTGCTAATAATACTTCCTTATTTCTTTATTTTCAGGTTAGTGCTACGAATGCTCCTGTAACTGCGAAACCTCATGTATTAATATGGCATATTTCAGTATATTCTTTTACTTGATTTGTTTTGTTCAAGTTCTCAAATTATCACTCCCCATTGTTTTGATTTCCAGGTTAGTGTCACGAGTGCGCCTGTGATCACGACGCCTGTGGTTAGCCGGAGGGAGCACCGCAAACTCTTTGGCAGCATAAAAACTTCTATTGGCATGCAAGTAAGTCCTTTATTATTTTTTTGTCATTTCTCTTACCATTCCTCTAAAGTATATCTTTTTACTCAACTTGTTTTTTCCTCTTCGTTATTTATTTTCAGGAAGAGACGAACAAAATAGAGGAAGTTGCTGGTGAAAGCGAGGAGGATTCTGAGTCCACTCATTCTGAGGGTGAGAAATCTTGAGAGGAGTCTCATTTCCACTATGAGGATAGCTCTATGGATACTGTCTTTGATGCCATAGAGATAGACCCTCCGGATGTTTATATGAAGGATATGTGGTGCGAGCGCCATCCTAACAGATTTTGAGCAGAGGATCGTGCTTTTTTGGATTTAATTTTTGAGCATCACCTAAGACTTTTACAACAGGAGTGTTTGCAAAATTGATATCTTGACCGTTCATAACTTAAAGGCGTTAGCCATCCACATTCGTAATTTCAAATTAGCTCCTCCAAGCAAAGTTAATGGCGCGGGTGCTCGCATATTTTTGGCAGCTATCAAGGACTTGGATAATTGCTACCACTTCAAGCTTGACTGGCTTGATACCTCTGCTTGTCGACTCATCTTTCCTTACACTAAGAGATTAATAAGAGCCAACTCTTCCTAGAAAGATAAGGTCGAACGACGTCGTTTGAAAGCTGACAACATCCATTAGGAGATCAAAACGTTGGAAGCTAATTTAACTAAGATTTTAGCTAGTGAGACAGAGGACGTTGATTGAATGGATAGACTTGAGAGGGACTTTGTTCGAAAGGCTGTCCCCTCATTCAAAGGCTTCTAATAGAATGAAAATCTTCTTTTTCTTTTATCTGATTGAACACTTATAGACAATAATTTTTTTTCGTATTTGTAATATCATGGTCTACTCTATTTCGAGCAGGTCATTTTTGTGAATGGGAAACAATATATTTTTTTATTATGCATCCTAACATTGTATTTCATTCTGTGTTCCTTTCACTTTTCATATGCTATGAACTTCCTCTTATTTTGTGAGAGTATCTTCTCTCAATATTGTAAGAAAATGTTAATAATTATCATTCCCCTTTTAAGTGGGAGTTCCTGTTCACAAATTGGCGAGTAATATATGTATATTTCCCGTATTCTATGGGATTCTTATCTTTTCTTTAACATGAAATAACACTTGGGAGTTAAATCTCCTCTAATGTTATAAACGACTTATATATTGTATTATTTTATCTATATTTTGAAGTTGTGTACTTCCCTACTATATATTGTTGCGCGCTCCATTTTGGGATCACCCCCCGAAAAACATCGTAGGTAAAGGTGATTTTCTCATCATATTTTGTTAGTGGGAGGCTATGAAGCACGGATACTCTCCGGAGGTCGCGAATTTTTTTTGGACACGTATCGGACACGGGATACGCTAGGATACGCGAATCCTAGAGTATCCCATTTTTATTTTATTTTTAAAATGCTCCGATACGTTTAGGATACGTTCTGGACACGTTAAAAATTCGTTTCAGGATACGTTTTAGGATACGTGGGCTGTTTTTGAAATTTTAAAACATATGTTTGTGGCTAAAAACATAAAAATGAAAACTTTTAAGTTATAACAAAACTCTAAAACATAAAAACTCTAACTCACGACCTGCTTCAAAACTCAAACCAGCTAGGTTTTCAATCTCTCACTCCCGACGGCTAACCAACCTGCAACCCAGCTACAGTTTTCAACCCATCTCACTCCGACCTCATTCCGACCTCATTCCGGCTAGGGTTTTCATATCCCACCTCACTCCGACCTCATTCCGGCTAGGGTTTTCATATCCCACCTCACTCCGACCTCATTCCGGCTAGGGTTTTCATATCCGACCTCATTCCTGCTAGCGTTTTCATATTCCACCTCACTCCGACTCAATGGAACCAATTTGGAGCTCCGGCTAGGGTTTAAACCCATCAGGTATGTTTTTTTTTTACATCTGCTATTTTTTTCACATCTGTCTTCTTCTTTTATGATTTTTTTGTGTTGTTCTTTTATGATTTTTTTTGTGTTGTTCTTTTATGATTTTTTTGTGTAGTCTGTGTTGTATTTTTTATTTCTGTGTTGAAATTTTTTTTTCCTTAACTGTTGTTCTTTATTTTACCCCTTACCTCATGTGTTGTATTTTTTTTTCACTTCTTTCTGGACCTCATTCGGAGCTGCTGCTGTATTGCTTTTAGATTTTTGTCTTAACTGTTTTTTGTGTTTTATAATTATGTTTGCAGATTTTATTTGAAATGACATCTGGAGCTACTCAATCTAGTACAAACAGTACAGCATCATCATCAATGGATGAGGATTCTTGTAAGCCACTTTGGGCTTATACTACAAAGAAGGATAAACTTGTAGTAGGTGGTGGAAATATGAAGTGGAGTTGTAATTTTTGTTTCAAAGAATTCACAAGCTCATATACAAGAGTGCGTGCACATTTTCTTAAAATGTCGGGACAAGGCATTGGGGCTTGTAAAAAGGTTAAATCAGAGGATCTTGTAGAGATGCAGAAATTAGAAGAAGAAGTAGAGAGAAAGAAAGAGCAATCACAGCCTAAGAATATTCCACTACCACCTTTAACTGTTATGGGTGGATTGTTTCAAAATTTTAGCGCGAAAAAGAGAAAGGCAGATTCGAGTGCAAGTGGATCCCTTGAGAAGGCGTTTAATATGGGGGTACGGGAGAAAATGAATGCCTTGGTTGCGAGGGCATTTTACTCGTCTGGTTTGCCTTTCCACTTATCACGTAACCCTTATTTTAGGGAATGCATTGAATTTGCCGCAAACACTTCAATTCCGGGTTATAAGTGTCCTGGTTACAATTTATTGAGGACTACTCTTTTACAAAGAGAGAGAGCAAATATTGATCGGTTGTTGGGTCCTACACGATCCATGTGGATGGAGAAAGGTGTAAGTATTGTGAGCGATGGTTGGAGTGACTCCCAACGAAGGCCCCTTATCAACTTTATTGTCGTGACGAATGGGCAACCAATGTTTTTGAAGGCGGTGGATTGTTCGGGGGAAAGAAAAGATAGTGCTTTTATTGCTAACTTGTTCATTGAAGTGATAGATGAAGTTGGAAGTGAAAAGGTGATCCAAATTATTACCGATAATGCCACCAATTGTAAAGGTGCGGGGCAACTTATTGAAGCAAAATATCCAAACATTACATGGACCCCTTGTGTTGTGCATACACTTAACCTTGCATTGAAGAACATTTGTGCCGCGAAGAATACTGAAAGGAATGAAGTCACTTATTCTCTTTGTAGTTGGATAACCGATATTTCCGGGGATGCCACTCAAATAAATTTTTTTATTATGAATCATGGTATGAGACTTGCTATGTTCAATGAATTTATGAATTTGAAGTTACTTTCGGCAGCGGATACACGCTTTGCTTCGGTTGTGGTGATGCTTAGAAGGTTCAAGCTTATAAAGGGGGGTCTCCAAGCAATGGTAATAAGCGACAAATGGGCTTGTTATCAAGATGATGACCAAGGAAAAGCGGAGTTTGTGAGGGAGAAGGTGTTGGATGTAAAATGGTGGGATTCCATTAATTATATTCTCTCTTTTACGGATCCTATTTATGATATGCTTAGGTTGTGTGACACTGATAAGCCTTGTCTTCACTTAGTATACGACATGTGGGATACGATGATTGAAAAAGTGAAGGCGGCTATATATCAACATGAACACATAAGATATGGAGATCATTCACCTTTTTACGAAGTGGTGTATGAAATACTTGTATCTCGTTGGGACAAAAACAACACCCCACTTCATTGTTTGGCACACTCTATGACTCCAAGGTTAATACTCAACTTTAGTAATTATTTATTTTTGCATAAGTATATCCATTTCCCTTACTTTTTAAGTTTGAAATAAGTCTTATTTTTTTTATTCAAAAGGTATTATAGTGATCAATGGCTTTTTGAAGACCGAAGCAGAGTACCCCCCCAAAATGATACTGAGATTATGAATGGAAGAATAAAATGCTTCAAAAAATACTTTCCAAATCTTGAAGAACGCAATCGAGTTGGTATTGAGTATGTCAATTTCGCACAAAAGTCCAGGGGATTTGATGAGTTTGACTCCTTGAGCAATCGTTATAGTATGGAACCTATGGCTTGGTGGGTTCTCTACGGAGCTTGTGCCTCCACACTTCAAAAGCTTGCAACGAAGATTCTTATGCAACCGTCATCTTCATCTTGTGCGGAGAGAAATTGGAGCACCTACTCCTTTGTGAATTCAACTAAAGGGAATAAAATGACACCAAAACGGGGTGAAGACTTGGTGTTTATTCATAGCAACCTCCGCCTCCTATCAAGGAGGACCCCGGAATACACAATGGGAGATACTAAAATGTGGGATATTGCTGGTGATGTGTTTGACACACTTGAAGATGTTGGAGAACTTCAAATTGCAAATCTCTCCCTTGATGAGCCGGAGTTGGAAAACATGGTACTTGATGATATGGTTGTAGGAGGTGATGATGCCGTTGATGTTGGATCTACTTAGTGATTGAGATACTCTGAAGCCTGGATGCTCTTGGGAAGCTTCGCTCTATCTTATTTTATGCTACGGATATTATCTTTATTTTTGTCTTATATTTTTGTTGGAACAACCTTTTATGTTAATGATGTTTTATTGTAATGGTGTTCGTTTGGTGACAACAATTATCATATTTGAGCACTTTAATATAATGGTATTTGATGCTTTACTTTACATTCATTTTACTCAAGTATATCATTAATTAATATAAAATAAAATAATAAATATTTAACGTATCCTAACGTATCCGTATCCTACATTTTTTAAAAATCGCGTATCCCGTATCCCGAATCGAGTCGTATCCCGTATTACGTGTCGAGTCCTGCTTCTTAGGTGGGAGGTATATATCTAAGTAGGATGAGTAATGCTCCTTAAATTAAATATCTTTTCCCTTATGTTGTGAGAATCTCAAGCTGCTCTGCTCATAAAATTGACTTAGCAAAAGCAAAATAACTTTTTTAGATGCATCTGTTCGCACAACTTTATGAATAAATGCATTTTTTACATATTATAAAAGAGACAATCAAAATTTAACTTGAGAAAGTTGGAGAGTTCATTTCAAGTATAAAATACCTCATTTTCTCATTCAACTGATAATAGAGTTAATTTAGTTATACATTATGGGTTTAGGAGGAGGACAATATGTTTTCTAGTGAGAGAAGATCCTCCTTCTCTCTAAAACCCATTTCCTTATCCTAATTTCTTTTCACTCTTGATATGGGTACTAATCCACCCCTGTTTAGATTTTGATCCTAAGCCTTTTGCCTATATTTATTATCCAATATTAATGTTACTTCCTTGGATAACAACCATGCTTGTACTACGCAACATCGTTCTTTTGTTAATAATGCTGGTAAGAAGGATGCTCCTTGCGTTGTATAGGCCTCCTGCCTTCCACCTCTTTCTTCTCCTAATATACGTGGTGACACAGTAATAGTTAGTCTACTCGATGATGCCTATAATGATGTTATTAAAGAATGTTTCTCTTCTTTACTTATTGGACGTATTGTTCTTTCAAAAGAAGACAACCCAAGGAAACGTTTTGAGCTTAAAATAGAGCTCACTTCTCTTTGGTAGACCAAGACTGCAGGGGTTCTCACACCCATTCGCAAAGGTTATTTCAACCTTCGATTCTCCTATGCAACAATTATGAGTAAGGTAAAGTGTTTTCATTATTTTAAACTTTATGCTGGAACCTTTAAGTTATTTCCATGGGTTCCTGATTTTTGTCCAGAAATGCATGTTATTTCAATTGTTAATGTATGGGTTCGTTTTAGGGTCAATTATTGAATAATCCCTACTATAAATGTATATTTTTTAAAAAGGACACATATTTTTAATTTAACCCATTTAGTCCCTCAAGCACTCAATATTCTCTTATTTTTAGAGGTCCGCGCCAGCGGCACTCCCTCTTCAAAATATGTGGCAAATGACTTTTTGAGGTAAAATAAAAAAGCTTGGACTAAATGAGTATTAAAAAATGTTCGAAGGACTATTTGGTATATGTCCCTTCATTTTATGGGGTTGTGCCAAAATTATTGGGACCCAAGGCACCTTCTCTAAATTGCTCATGGAGTGGGACTGCATTTACAAATTGTCAAAGCCACTATGGAATGGAGTTTTGGAAATTTTACAAGAGTTTAAGTTGATTTGGATCTCTCAACTCCTCCTCTTGAGCAAGTTTTGATTAAAAAAAAAAGTTCTTTTTTTTCCAACGTTATTTATGAGTCTTTACCCTCGTTTTGTTACTTTTGCAAATTAGTTGGGCACTCTATTATTGAATGCATAAACTTGCATAAGTAGGTGGCCTTACCAACAACAAAAGCTCCAGATAAGGTATTATCACTGATAGAACTATTTCTTTTAATAATAATTTTTCTTTGGCTAAAGCTCAGTAAAAATATACACCGGACTCTCCCACAGCTGTCTCAAACACTTGCATTTCACAATTTCCCTTAGTCCTTAGTCCTTAGTCCCACTTCTGAGTTTTGTCATAATCCCTTCAACATCTTAGCTGACACAGCAAGCCAAACAATGACTGGTATTGATGAAGATGTTTTGGCCACTATTGCTGAGGTGTCTCTTAGTCCCCAGCCAACTCCATTTATCCCAAATGATCCAAGTAAGTCTGTGGAGAATACTCCTCATAACCACATTACTTCCCTATGTGTTAGACGCATGGGCAGTGAAGGCCCCACTCAAGAATTGGCCACAGCTGTTAGCTTCCAACATTATAATAACTAAGCCAAAAACATGGTATCACGTGCTCCTCCTCCTTTGATTAAGGAAGTTTCTAGCCACGCTGATACTTCATGTGCCTTTGAAGTGGGACTCGCTCAAGGTATGGAACTAAATAATTATTATTCTCAAACAGATAACTTCGCTACTATCAAGCAAATTTCTTTAACTAAGGGTGGTACAAACATAAATATTCTTTGTCCACAAATATCTTTGACACATCTCAAATTGATATGTGCTATGATATTAATTTAGTTGTTGAAAAAGTCTCTGTCGGCTTAGTTAATCCAATTGAGGCTGCAAGTCATGCTTCTAACGTTGAAGATGTGGTCCATGCTCATGGTTTAAAAACAACTGTTCATTTTCCTCAAACTGGTATCCCCACTAGTAAATAGTCAGCTACTATGTGATAAGGTTGTGGGCCACGCTCAAACTTGTCCACTGGAGTTTTCATCAGTTCAAAGGGAATTAAGCGTAGCTACCGCATGCACTCCAAATGTTGTGAAAGGTGATCCTCTATTTACTGATGCAATTATCTCTTCTCGTGTTATGGGTTAACCTATTAACCTTCCTCAGTCGGTTGTTTCTCCTGTTGGATTAGAGTTTTATGTTGAATTACCTTTAGAATCAATACACGTGACAGATACGGCTTACACTTGTGAGAGTAAGGAAAGTGAATCAAGTGAGGACTGTGATGATACTTTTTCAAATTTAAGCCCTGATTGTGTGGTTGTGGTTGATGAAAACAAGGTTTATAACAGTGGGAATGACTTTTTCAAATCCCATGGACTAGACTTTGATGAATATTATAGAAAATTCGAAGATTACCAGAACAATTATCTTGCTTCCTTTTCCTTAAGCAGGTCCCAAAAGCATGTTATCAACCATAAAGCCAAGGAGGATATTTATCTTCTTATAAAGTCTAAATCTAATTCGGAACTTACCGAAGAAGAATTTAAAACGGTGAGTGAAAGATTAGACAACCTTTTGACGGAGGGGATAATTTTTACCCATGCCTCAATTTTGGATCCCAAAATCCCTGAAAAAGAGAAGGTAAAACACATTGCTAACATAATAGTCTCTCGTGAAGCCAAGCTAGTGAACATCAAGAAAGCATATGGAGTGATCAAATCTCACTCATTTTCTTATGTTAACTCTATTCTTATAAGTGCTATCTAGGAGAGGTTTTTTATCCTTTTATCAATAAATCCAAGGGGCTCCATTCCTTATTATCTAAAAAAAACCTTGTTTGTTATGTAAACAGATAAACATTGTAAAATCATCATAAATCTTATAAAGGAACTAGTCATAACCGAACATTCTCTATTGTATTCACTATGCAAAAAGTGATGTTTTCAATTGTGCCAATAAAAAAAATGTCATAACAATTTTCCTTTTTTAGGATGAATTTCAGAAGAAAAAAAAGTTAGGGTACCTCAGGTATAGTACTTCTCGAGCCATTTTCAATTGATCGATCGGATTCACTCACTCTCTGGTTCTGAGATTTTATAATACCCCGATTTTCCTACTCCACGCATAATGAATGGTCCTTCCCAACTGGGAATGAACTTAGATGTTGACATGCTCCTTACATGATGAGTGGATGCTCTCTAGACTTATGTCTCCTACTTGAAATTTTCTAATATTAACTATATTCTTGTTAGTTCTAGACAACTGTTGAGTGTAGAATTTGAACATTACCTTAGCTCTATCATGATGCTCATCTAAAGCTTCTATATACACATGTCTTGGATCAGACACTAAATTATGGCTGAAGGCCACTCATGCCGATGGCACAACCAATTCTACCTGTAAGACAACATTTGTACTATAGATGAGACAGATTGGGCTAAACTCAGTCAGCTTCCTCTTGAAGGTCCTATAAACCTATAAAACCATCAAAATCCTACCGTCCCACATTCCTGGTAGATCTTCTAGCATATTCTTCAAAATACTTATCAATGTCTTGTTAGTTGCCTCCCCCTGACCATTCCATTTGGGATAAGAATTGGTCGGGCCATTATGGATGATCTTGTATTTGCTAGTGAGCAAACCCATCTCTTTGCACACGAACTACTTGCCATTATCTGTGAGGGTGATCTTTGGGATGCCAAATCTTCATATTATGTACTCTCGAATGAACTATGTTAACACTTGAGCAGTAACCCTTCTTAGAGGAATTGCTTCTACCCACTTGGTATACAACTCCGTAGTAACTCGAATGAAGGCTTTCCCATGAGAGGCCATGCTGATTTTTCCTACCAAATCAAATAAATAAGTGTGAAACGGGTTAGGGGAAGTTAAGCTTTGCAAACTCACCAAGGTGGCATGAATCACATTCCCATACACTTTCCATGCTCTACATTTCTTTTCAAAACTTATAGAGTCATCCTCCATTATTGGCCAATAGTACCCCAGGGTCATTAGCTAGTCATATAATTTGGCGCCACCCATGCGCGAAGTCTTAAGGGCTTCTTTCAGTACTCTTTACGCTTCTTCCCCCACCACGCATCTCAAGACTTTCTTGTTATACCCCTACCTATAGAGTTCCCCATTTACCAAGTAGAAGCAAGCCACTCTTTTCTTCAAATAAATTTCATCAGTCCTCTCAATGGATGAGATAAGTGATGTAGGGTGTCGCTCGACCTTCCAGGACTTCCATAAAATTCGTCTCTATTAGTTGATCAAAATGGGTTTGGAACCTTAAGCAGCCTTGTTGGATGTGAGCTGCCTCTGTGCTCATAGTGGGCTTATAATATTCCCCTAGTTGTAGACACATATAGAGTGGGATGTCTATGACCCCACTGTGTATATCATATATAGTTTTTAATTTCTCTTGGGCCTCCTCTTCCCATTATACATTACGCTAAAAAATCACTCGGGGCTTTGAAATACAGTGTACCCTGCAGCATGAAAAATTTACCAGTAAAGATTACTTCATTTTCCCTTCACGTGTCTCTGATTTCTTCGTAATTGGGAATCTACAATCCTTTGGAGATACTTGGGAATAGAGACCTCACCATAGTGAGAACTATTCTCCATCAGACAGTGATTGGGGCCTCAGGTTCCTCCACCTCTAATTTTATCGTTGTCAGAGCATCTGAATGCCTGTTTATCGTCCTTAGGTGCCTCTCTATTTTGACAGCTAAATATTGGCCCAACAACCTTTGAATTATTGATCTATATGGATGAAAGGTTAGCATGATTGAGCGTGAATTCCCCATTAACTTTTTTGATCACCAAATAGGAATCTCCTCGTATACAAAGTACTCTGATGCTTTTTCTCAAAGCCTACAGCAGTCCAAGTATGAGAGCCTCATGTTCTGCTTCGTTGTTAGAGCACCTGAAATATAACTTATAAGAGAAGGTTACATTCTCTTTATCACTTGAGAGTATAATACTCGCTCCACTAGTGCCTTGTGTGCACGACCTGTCAAACTTCACTCTCTATTCTTCCATCTCCTTAGCTAAACAGTCTGGGAAGTTATCCCTTGGCAGCTCCTCACTCGTAGGCTCAAATTTTTGACTTAGGAACTTAGCAAGGAGATCAACCACAACTTATCTCTTAATGGGTTTTAGAGCAAGGTACTTCAAATCATATGCTGAGAGTATCAAGAAACACATGGATGATTGACTTACCAAGATGATAAGCACAAGATAGTATTTGATGGGATCACATTTGGTGATAATGTGCATCGTGAATGCAAGCAAATAATGCCTCAGCTTTTGCACTACAAAGACTAAAGACAGATAATGCCTTTCCAAGGTTCGCTCCAATATTTATTTGAGTGAGCAAGGACCTAATAGACATCTCTATAGAAGTGAGGTATAATAATAAAGGCATGCCTGCTTCTAGTGGGACTATGATTGAAGGATAAGTCAATATTACTTTGACCCTCTCAATTGCCTTCTTCTACTTATCCCCCCACACCCATTTTGCCTTTTCTTTCATAAGCGAAACAAAAGGGTGGGTGACTTCCGCTAATGCTAGTATAAACCTCCTTAGATAAGAGACCTTACCTAAGAAACGCTTGAGTTGTCTCTGACTTTTCTATAGAGGCATCATCAAAATGGCCGTTTATTTTTCTTGGTCAACTTGCACACCCTGACTGTTAACGATGAAACCCAGTAATTTCCCTACGATAAATCTAAAGGTGCATTTTAAGGGGTTCATTGTCACTTTTTACTTTCGACACTCTTCGAAGGCTCTTTCGAGATCTTGGACACACCTACTCTCTTTTTTGGACTTCACCGCTTGATTATCAACATAGAATTCTAATATATCATGAACTAAGTTAGGATATATCACCATCATTATACGTTGATACGTTACTCCTTCATTCTTCAGTCTAAAAGGCATGATGGAGTAGTGAAAATTACCTAGAGAGGTCCAAAAAGCATTCTTCTCTGCGTTCGCCAGGTCAATTTCGATCTGATTATCGCCCACATACCCATCCATGAAACTATACATTTCATTATCGGAAGTGGCATCTACCAAACTATTGATATTGGGTGGATGAAAATCATATTTTGGACAAGCGCGTTTTAGATCTCTGAAATCCATGCAGACCCGCATTTGCTTCTTATCTTTCTTTTCCACGGACACAATGCTTGACAACCATACTTGGTGCTGAATGGGTTTGATGAACCTAGCAGCGAGAAGATTCTTTACCTCCACTTTCATCTTCAAATATTCTCAGCTTTATAGGTCCGGGTAACCTGTCTCACAGGAAAAACCTTAGGAAAAACATCCAACTAGTGAGAACTAATCTTCGGTCAAGAAAATTAATTGAAAATGACAAGGTGCAATAGGTATATTTTCAACAGGAGGTGAATAATGTGAGGACAATTTTTTACAGATACGTTAGATCTTTGAAGAGGTATTGAATGGTATACGAATAAGTTTAGCTGGAACAAGGGAGATCAATGATGGTTCTTCTAGTTAACATAACAAACGGGGACATTTCATTGCAGGCTTTTAAAAGTTAATTGGCCATCAGAACTCATTTATTGCATAAGATCTTGTAATGGCAGGGGTCTAAAACTTGTAGCCTAGTTAAATATCAACAATTTCATCATAGAATCAAACTGTAAAACCGCTTTTGACATTGTCCTAATTAAAGAAATCAAATCCACCATAGACTTCTATTGATATAATAGATAAGTTTAAATTCCCAAATAATTACAAAATTCGGCATATATGAAGGGAAGAGAATGAAGTGGAAGACTTCTTTGCATTAAGTGCAACAAATTATTCAATATACCAAAAACTTCTGGTCCTTCATTTTCGTCCCAACTCTAGCCAAATGACACCTCTGTATGGATAATTATAATAAAAGAAAAAAACTTGTAATGGGAATAAATTATAAATCCCGAAGTTTTATTGAAGCATTCTAATTTATTGTAATGGGGATTCTTATTAATCCCCATATTTAAGTTTTTCTTTATAGTGTATTGGGCCCAACCACTAGAACTAGGTAAGTTAGGACTTGTATGCCACTAGAGAGGTTGTTTCCTTCTTTTTTAAAATCAATAAAATTTATGGGGGTATTGTCCCTATTTGAAAAAAAAAACGTGAAGATTCAAATAAGGGAGTTTTCATCGAGTGGAGTGTTAGTATTTTGGTTCACGATATTTCTTGATAAGAAATAAAATTATGGAGTTTGGCTCAAAATTCCCTAACCTGCATTTTTTGTCCAAGGGCTTGAGCATCGAAGGTAGCTTCACTGCAGAAAAGGGGAACTTCACCTCAATGAAGCAGGTAGTGAATTTAGGTAGGATTTTAAGGGTTACTATTCGCGACCAGTGAAGGTCTTGGTTCACCACATCAAACATGCCCAAATTTACGTGAAATGGGTTTTTATTGGGGCTATTTTGGGGATTTTTTCACAAATGTGTTTTACCTATAAAGGAACCTTTTGAGGTTTAAACCCTAAACTTTGGTTGCTTATTTGAGAGATAGAGTGAGAGAGGGGGTCTTCTTCCAAATGTGAGGGCTTGGGGTGAGAAGGGAGCTATTTTTTCTCTCACCCATAGGTATTTGTCAAAGGTGGAAGAATTGAGTGTGAGTGTTTCACGTATGGTATGTGTGCTCTCTATATATTATGTGGGAGAATTCTCAGGGGGTTACATGTGGACAGGATACACGGATTGGGAACATGGAAAACATTTAGAAAACACATGATTTTATGGGATTGAGTGAGTTCGTGGCTTAAAACTTAGATTCACTTGGGTGGATATTTGTGTAAAATAGCTATCCAGGATTTGGGTACGGGAGTATAAAATTTCTTCAAAAATTTTGAAATCAAGCCTTTTCGTGTATATAGACAAATTGGTAGATCACATGCATCTTGGTGTTCCCGGTGTTGTCTCTCTTGGTATACATCTTTATCGCACTTGTATGTTATGACCATTTTATCTTGATCATACCCAGGGTAGTGGTTGGTTGGAGGTTACCGCAACAAATTAGGTATCAGGGCACAATAAGTTACGACATCGAAGTATTACTTTTTCAGTTATCCACCAACATAACAATATTACAACATCCTTATTTAGTTATGCATGTTAACTAAAGACCATTACCCCATAAAGAGAAAAACCACGTTACACAAAGAAGAAAAATGAGTCAATTTTATATACTAGATGAAATCGTATTTTTTACCCAATATATGAAAGTTAATGTATTTATAAATATATATACCAATATTTTCACATAAATGTATAAATATATAGTTATAAATATTTATTTATATATATTTTTATACGTATAAATTTGGCGCTAGACTTAGTCAAGGCCTAGTCCACCTCAAGAGTCCAAAGAGAATGGAAGCATGCAACTCAAGAGTCCAAGAAGAATGGAAGTTCGTGGACATGCAACTCAGAGCCTATAATAAGTTCCAATGACTCATTCATAATAAAGTCCAAGGACCTGTTACTCTCCTAATAGCATTCCTACTCCATTACAAAAGGCCTCTCAGCACTAATAAGTGGGTATGCCAAATGGACCCTAGCCTAAGACACTTACCTACTTCCCAAGTGAGCTTATAACACTATGCACCACTTGTGACTCAAATATTTCTCAATCCATGCAATGAATTCAAAACCTATAATGCAAGTGAAAAAAAGAATGTTTGACCATAACCAGTGTCACAGAACCTAGAGCCTCAAGTGACATAATTAATGCATGACAAGTCTTCGGAGAAGGTGGACATTAATCGCTCCCAACCACCATAATTAGCACATGTTAACCACCATAAAGAATGCATCATTCCCGCCTAAAGCTGAAGCAAGTTCACTTCAAGGCTATAAATACCAAACACTTCAGTAATGTGAACCAAGTCAATAGTGAAGCTCATTTAATACACACTTGTTCTCTCTCTCTCTCTCTCTCTCTCTCTCTCTCCCTACTTATAATTCTCAGCCTTTGTCACTTGATGTATTTGGCCTCCATAAAATTGTAACTCGATGTTGTAACTTGGCTTTTGGCCCTTTTATCAATATAAAAGAGAGGAACCCTTTGTTCATAGACGTAGGCCAAACTCCCTGGGCTGAACCACGTTAAATACTCGTGTTAAATTCATTTATTACTTTTTATTTCCTAAGTCTAACTCACATACACTTGCATACTAGGTGAACTCCAAGGTGATCCAAATTTTGGCTTCATCAGTATTAATATATATTAATGTAAATATTAATGCATATTAAGATATCCTATAAAACAAATTAAAGCAGACAAAAAATACTATTTAAAAAAACGATAAATAGTTATTAGTTTTTAAGCAGCCTTACCGGCTACAACCGATTCCAACAAATTTTCTTCCATAGCCCTTTTTTAGTTTGACTTTTTACCAATTAGGCTTGTTTAATAAGTATGTAGTCAAATAGGTTTACGGTCATTTTCACTTCAACACATTCCATGAAAAACGATTTTTGATCCAGCAGGTTATATTTGTAAATATGTAATGAATATTCACGACATATATAAATAGTACATATTGAAAAAAAATTGTTTTGGTAATACCATTATGAAATATATTATGTAAATAGGCCTTATTTTTATTTATCATACTTTTTCTTTTTGGCATTTGTTAATGTCACATCAGTAAGTGGAAAGATTCAGGCCATATACTCGGGTTAATAGAAAAGTATTTTGGTTTAATATTTCAGTCTTTACATCTCGAAGAGCATAATGTGATCTTTATAAATAGGCAAATTTTATTTCACACGCTTGACAAAACACCTATTAGTTCTAGACATAGTAAGGGTCAATAGTCTTTAACTCTTACCTTAAGACAACTATAAATGATTTTTTAAACTTTACAAAGAAAGTGAAGTAAACATTACGCTGTGTTTGGAAAGCATATTCAAAATAAGAGATGAAGTTCATATTATTTCAACTTTAAATATTTTTGCATCAAATTTTAAATCCAAATTATGAATTTAATGTTTCCCGACATAATTTAATATATGAAAAAGGGTTTTGTTGCTTTAATTTGTCGTTAATTTTGATTATTCGTGTTAAGCATCCATGTGAAGAGGCCCAACTCATAATTAGTGACTTCATAAGTTTAATTTGTAGTGGATGCACACTAATGGCACCCGATAAGGTTTTAGATAAAATATTATGTGATTTTATGTATTTTTTAAAATTCATATGAATGTAAATTAAAATTGATGAGGGAGATTTTCGACTAGTCCGAAGCTGAACGAAGGACATCATCAAAAGGCATCATGATCACCAAGCGGACGAGAGGACAGTCGGTATTTGGGTGAAGGAGTGGAGGATTAGCGATAGGATGAACGACCGAACTCATAATGATGGCATACAGAGTATAATGACTAGGTGTCGAGCGTCCACCACGACATTAAAGGGTCGAAAAAAACTTGGTTCAATCGTTTGCTATCCAATTCAATCACTTGCATTATAGAGCTCTCTGAGTGCTTTGTTAGGCATTTGATTGGAAGTCGAATTCATAGGAAGAGAATCTCAAGAAGTACGTGAAGAGATTTAACGACGAACTCCTCCATATTGACAATTTAGATGAAAAGGTGTCTGTGTCTACTTTCCTATGAGGGTTTTACAGTAGCAACACAATAGACTCCTTATCATAGAATCCACCCACCAATATGGAAACGATCATGAAAAAAGTGGAGAAACGTATTTATGTCGCGGACACGTTTAGTAGTCGGCAATCAAGCCAAAAAATTAGGGAGTTCGGAGAAAAGAGGATAGAGGACAACTAGGGAAAGCCTAAACTTTTCTCGGGTGGAATCATCGGGTAAAAAACCCTACATAGAGCAATTCACTCCACTCAGAATAACTATGGGGTAGGTGTTATCTTCTGATAGAGTAAACTTATTTAATTAAATGTCAATCTTTAAACAAACTCTAATTTTTAATAAATCTTAAACATGTAACTATGTGATTCAAATCAAGCATGTAAAGAAAATAGAATTTCAGATAAAATCCCCGCAAGGCAAAACCTTTTATTTCACTAAAGTTTGCAAATCGCAACTTAAAACACAATAGCGAAATACAACAATGAATTCCCGCGAGAACTCATAATAACCGCAGCCTTCAATCAACATTGATTCCCTCGAGAACCACAAGAACCTTAGTCCTCCCCCTTCAACAGTGAATACCCTCGAGTATCACAAGATCTGCAGTAAAGAAATCTCTTCACAAGAATAACTTCAATATAAAAGTGTTTGGGTTCCAAAGAAGATTCACAAAAGTATTTGGGATTGATTTTATGAATCAAAATAAGTTTTTCCCCATAAAAGTGAAGACTAAAAAGCAGCAGGTCTATAATATGCATAAATAAAAAGTCTTAAAGAAAAATCTTCACGAAACAGGTATTTATAGGTGAACACAAATTTTGAGGTGGCAGACTGTCGTTAGAACGAAATCATCAGGTCGTTTGAATGAGATATGTAGAACATTAGAAGCAACAATCTAGCGACCCATCAAACGACCTTCAAAAACTAAAATAGTACGCCTTCGTTTGATCCAAATTAGATGTAGGACATCAAAAAACATATCAAAAGACATGCCCATGTCATTCTAACAAGAACATAATCTCATTTGAATGAGATGTCTAAAATAAAATTATTTTTTCAAGTTTAAAACGTTGTTCAAAAACTATTTGAAAATGCCTCGTTTTGACGAAAATCAGTTTAGAAAAATATTCCAATGCTTAGCAAAAAATCTACGAAACACAAAAAAAAAAATCCATACCAAATACACGTCAAGTCGTAGAACATGTTAAAGATGCTTGATATTCAAATCCATCTTTTTGAACTTGTGAACTTGAATTACCCTGATGGATGTAACAGGATACGCCATACTAATTGTAACTAAACTCTATGGACAAGTCCTAGATGATAGAGGTTTTCCTTACAAATCTCCTCGTATGGCTATTCCACTACAAAATAAGAAATTCGAATTATTCAAAAAATTTCTATACAAATCTAATACCTTCCAAGAAACCAAAAAATGGAAAGATACTAAATTGTACGTGTGACGACCCGGATATGATTAAGATAAACCATGTTTAAATCATGCTTATCGTATGGGATGGGGATAATGTGTTATTAGAATATATAATGTTAAGTTATTGTGTTAAGTCTAATCCTACGTTCATAACTTATGAAATATTGAATTAGTCACAAACACAAATTTGTGAAGTCGTCGATAGGAATGTTCAAGTTCTGGACTGGTTTTGCCCGCTATAATATGATAATTGACTTGGGGAGAAAACTAGATAATTGTAGATATATGATTTAAGTTTTTAACAGAACAAACGGTGTATAAAACAAAGGTCCGAGGAAGGAGTTATGCTGAAATTACGAGTAGGGGGTAAAGTAGTTATTTAGCTTTAAAAGGTATTTTGTCTTATATGGCGACACATGTCATATTTTGATTGGACCAAGGGGAGGTGACTTATGCCGACTTTAAAACCTTAAAATGAACTCCTCCTTCAGCCAAAATCATGCGTGAGAGATTTTGTCTTGAGGAGAGAGAATCGGGAGGCTCGGGAAGTAGAAAGTGAGGAGAAAAATAGAGAAAAATTCGTAGGAAATTACGAAAAAGTCCCTAAGGTAATTCTATGCATAAATCTTATTATTATTTTGGTATTATTAATTGAAATGATAGAAATCATTGATTTTTTATTGAAATTTCATGACTTGGTGTATATGTACGGATAGATGTAAGTTTAAGCAAAGTTGAACGTGTAAATCATGTATATTGCTTTGGAAACCTTGTGTATTCGAACTCCTATAACGTTTTGTATATTTATTGGAATTGAATAATTCCATTTGGATATGAAAATAGACTCATATATGTATAACATATCCGAATATTATGTGAAAATACCAAGAAATGAATCTTTGGTGATAGTTTGAAGTTCATTTATCAAATATGCCCCAAAGGTGTAAGTATGCACACCAGGTGTTCGATGTTTTTCTTGACATAGTAAATGAACCTTAAAAATTTTGAAACTTTAATTTTGTATTTTTCAATATGCTTATGGATGTTGGGTGAAATATCAAAGGAATTTATGATGCATAAAAATTATAAGAATTCTTCGAAGTTGACTGAACGATAAAAGAGTCTATAGGGCAGATTTGATTTGTAATAAAGAAATGGACACATCTTGCTCTAGGAAACTTGAAATGACGTGTTGTCTTTTTTATTGGGAACCTAATATGATAAGAATTGGATTAGCAAGAAGAAATTAAAGTATGTTTGGGCTATGGATTGGATATGTTAAATAGTTTAACATGAAACTGGATGAGATTTCATTTATGATAAATGGTTAGAATGGTTTGATATGATGCTTATGAATTCGGCTAAGGTTAAGTCATTCTTTGAATTGTTAATATCCTTATGATGATACTAATATTTTAAGACTTTATATATGAAAGGGAAGAAGAACCGGTTGAACAAGTGCGAGACAAAGGCAAGGAAAAAACACATGAAGTGGCCAAGGTGAGTGTACTCACTGTAAAAATATGTATTATACATGGCTGTGGAGATGATCTGAATATCACTCACGGGTAAGTTTTATTACGCATGGTTATGGATACGATTGGAATATCACTCACGGGTAAGATATATTACGCATAGTTATGGATAAGATCTGAATATCACTCACTAGTAAGAGGTATTATACATGGTTACGGATATGATCAAAATATTATTGATTATGAATTTGTTCATTTTGGTAACTGAAATAGGAGGTTACTCCCCGACCCGGAATGGGGGAGATATGTCGATTAAAGAAAAGGTATTACTCCTCGACCAGGAATGGGGGAGAATTGTCTATTGCAGACAGGATATGTAATCATGATTCGGATAAGTTGGTCATTCTTTATGAATGAGCCAGCTAAGCATATAATTGGTCATTCTTTATGAATGAGCCGAATAAGTACATAATTGGCAATTCTTTATGAATGAATCGAATAAGTAATACATAATTATGAATGGGTCGGATAAGTATACATAAATTACCACATGAATATGATTTACTGCATTTAATTATATGCAATAGTTTAGTTGTGATGCATTCACTGGGCTATTTTGCTCACGATTACTATGGTTGTGTGTTTCAGGTAACGTGATGTCACTGCCAAATCTAGGAGGTCGGGTTGGGTTATCAAAGGATGCATAAAACCATAATTTTGGTCAAATGAAAAAGGGGTAATTTAATTCTACTTATCCTTTAAGAAAGTTTGAATAAGCATAATTACTTTAAAATTGTGAAAGATTCTAGTTTTATTGCTTCATTTTAATAATTAAAAAAGGATACTCGTGTTTATGGTTTGATTAAGGAAATTATGATTTGACTCACTTTGACTTTCAAACTTAATTATAAGTAATTCGGTTGGGGTGTGTCAACTTTGGTATTAGAGCCTAGGTTTTAGAGGTTCTGGGGTGAGGAATGCCTAGATTTGGAAGTGGAAGTAGAAATTATTTTGAGTCATAAGTAAATTGGCTTTTGTTAACTTACATTTGTTAGTTATACATACATATTGTTGTACGAGATGTGAAATTCAAGGATCTTGCAGGAAAGGAAATGAGATGTTAAGGTTTATTCGGGGATGACAGCGAATACCGATATTTTTGTATGAATCATTGCATTGTTTTATTTGTGGTATGGACAAACATGTCATTGAAGGAAAAAATTTTAAAGACAAAATGTGGTATATGAAAATTGTGAAGTATTAGAAGTAATCCCTTCTTATACTGGAATATGTAAACTTGAGTAGTGTCACTTATTAAGCCATGGTTTGGTGTGTGCCCATTTATGTGGGAGTGTGAGGTACGGGAACCCAGATTCAGTTAAAGGATGAGATGGTAAATTGTTAGAGTGTGAATCAAATGAAGATTCACATGGTAAAGGTGAAGTGAAAAGATTAATAGTTGTGTATGTTTAAATTTAATATGTGAAATGGTCTGAAATTCAATTACTAGTCAATATATCACAATTGATCTGAATATGGGTTCATACAGAATTATGATAAGTAGAAGCAAAGAGTAATAAGAGTTGAGATGTATTTTTTTTATAGTATGTGTATATGTAGTGAATATTACTCCTGGGATGTTTTGAAATGCTTATATGAATAGCAGAGTTGAGACGAAGTGTTAAAGAGTTGGAAGTTAAAAATATTAGAGAGCCGTTTTAAGAGTATATGTTGTGTATGAGTATAGGAAAAATGCTAATCGGGTTTGAATATCTATAACTGGTTTGGGTGAATATTGCATTATGTTTGTCATTGTGCGTACGTGTTATCACTAAGAGTATGGCATATAATGAATATGATTGACATTATACGGAGTCACCAAGAAGTATTTCTAAAGATAATGTTCTATGGGAGATACTGTAAGGGGATATGTTAACGTATTTGTATAGGTTATTTGAAATAAATACGACATATAATAGCTAGAGAAGTATTATGGGGTTGGTAAGTATGGTGAAATCTTTAAGTGGTGATGGTATGTTTAACTTCTATGTTACTAAACATGTGGGATGAGTGTATTAATGATATTGCATAAGAATATCATGTTAATAAACATTGGGATAAGATTATGATTGTAAAGTTATTATGTTGGATAAATAACTTATTAAGGTCATTGTATGTTTAGTTAAAGAACAATCAAATGATACTGAAAAAGGGAATATAGTGAGAATTTAAATTGAGTTCATAGTGTATGACTGCATAATATACATGAAGGTGAATATGAAATCTTAGTTAAGAATAAACATTAAGTGAATGATTGTTCAGTTTCGATATATGAATAGTAGTGAGGATATATTTGAATTAAGAAATTATAAGGATGATATTTAACATACTCTTAAATTTTCGATATAATACAGAAAGTAGTTAAGGTCAAACTCATGTATTTGGTGTTGAATGGAAGATGAGAAGATGGCATATAATAAGCTAGTATTGTAATATAATAATTATGAATTGAAATATTGAATGGAAGTTAGAAAAAGGAAACATAAGAAGTTAGTCTTGTAATAGAATATTATTATTTGAAATATTACACGATAATAAGAATGGACCATAGGAATAAAGGTATGAAGTAATATATGAGTTGGGAATTGACTTCCATTTATAAGAAATCATTAGATGATTAGTCTTACGTGTAAGTGATAAACAAAATGAAGATATGAGAGAAGATTTTTCTAGCATGAGAAAATAGTATTCCCAATTGGTTGGTAAGTGAAATTCCTCCTAAATTTTCTAAGGGGGGAAGGTTGTGACGACCCGAATATGATTAAGATAAACCATGTTTAAATCATGTTTATCGTATGAGATAGGGATAATGTGTTATTAGAATATATAATGTTAAGTTATTGATTTTAGTCTAATCCTACGTTAATAACTTATGAAATATTGAATTAGTCACAAACACAAATTTGTGAAGTCTTCGGTAGGAATGTTCAAGTTCGGGACTAGTTTTGGCCACTATAATATGATAATTGACTTGGGGAGAACTAGATACTTGTAGATATATGAGTTAAGTTTGTAACACAACAAACGGTGTATAAAAAAAAGGTCCGAGTAAGGAGTTATGCTGCAATTACGAATAGGGGGTAAAGTAGTCATTTAACTTAAAAGGTATTTTGTCTTATATGGCGACACATGTCATATTTTGATTGGACCAAGGGGAGGTGACTTATGCCGACTTTAAAACCTTAAAATGACCTCCTCCTTCAGTTAAAATCAGGTGTGAGAGATTTGTCTTGAGGAGAGAGAATCGGGAAGCTCGGGAAGTAGAAAGTGAGGAGAAAAATTGAGAAAAATTCGTAGGAAATTACGAAAAAGTCCCTAAGGTAGTTCTATGCATAAATCTTATTATTATTTTGGTATTATTAATTAAAATGATAGAAATAATGGATTTTTTATTGAAATTTCATGACTTGGTGTATATGTACGGATAGATGCAAGTTTATGCAAAGTTGAACGTGTAAATCATATATATTGCTTCGATTGGAAACCTTGTGTATTCAAACTCCTATAACGTTTTGTATATTTATTGGAATTAAATAATTATAATTGTATATGAAAATAGACTCATATATGTATAATATATCCGAATATTATGTGAAAATACCAAGAAATGAATCTTTGGTGATAGTTTGAAGTTCATGTATCAAATTTGCCCCAAAGGTGTAAGTATGCACACCAGGTGTTCGATATTTTGCTTGACATAGTAAAGGAACCTTAAAAATTATGAAACTTTAATTTTGTATTTTTCAATATGTTTATAGATGTTGGGTGAAATATCAAAGGAATTTATGATGCATAAAAATTATAAAAATTCTTCGAAGTTGGCTGAACGATAAAAGAGTCTATAGGGCAGATTTGATTTGTAATAAAGAAATGGACACATCTTGCTCTAGGAAACTTGAAATGACGTGTTGTATTTTATATTGGGAACCTAATATGATAAGAATTGGATTAGCAAGAAGAAATTAAAGTATGTTTGGGCTATGGATTGGATATGTTAAATAGTTTAACATGAAATTGGATGAGATTTCATTAATGATAAATGGTTAGAATGGGTTGATATAATGCTTATGAATTCGGCTAAGGTTAAGTCATTCTTTGGATTGTTAATATCCTTATGATGATACTAATATTTTAAGACTTTATATGTGAAAGGAAAAAAGAACCGGTTGAACAAGTGCGAGACAAAGGCAAGGGAAAAACACATGAAGTGTCCAAGGTGAGTTACTCACTGTAAAAAGATGTATTATACATGGCTATGGAGATGATCTGAATATCACTCACGGGTAAGTTGTATTACGTATGGTTATGGATACGATTCGAATATCACTCACGGGTAAGATGTATTACGCATAGTTATAGATAAGATCTGAATATCATTCAGTGGTAAGGGGTATTATACATGGTTACGGATATAATCAGAATATTATTGATTATGAATTTGTTCATTTCGGTTTACTGAAATGGGAGGTTACTCCCCTCCCAGAATGGGAGAGATTTGTCTATTAAAGACAAGGGGTTACTCCTCGATCAGGAATGGGGGAGATTGTCTATTGTAGACAGGATATGTGAATCATGATTCGGATAAGTTGGTCATTCTTTATGAATGAGCCAGATAACTATATAATTGGTCAATCTTTATGAATGAGCCAGATAAGTACATAATTGGTAATTCTTTATGAATGAACCGGATAAGTAATACATAATTATGAATGGTTCGGATAAGTATACATAAACACATTAATATGATTTACTGCATTTAATTATGTGCAATAGTTTAGTAGTGATGCATTCACTGGGTTATTTTGCTCACAGTTACTATGGTTGTGTGTTTCAGGTATCGTGATGTCACTGCCAATTCTAGGAGGTCGGGTTGGGTTATCAAAGGATGCATAAAACCATAATTTTGGTCAAATGAAAGAGGGGTAATTTAATCCTACTTATCCTTTAAGCAAGTTTGAATAAGCATAATTACTTTAAAATTGTGAAAGGTTCTCATTTTATTGCTTCATGTTAATAATTGAAAAAGGATGCTCGTTTTTATGGTTTGATTAAGGAAATTATGATTTGACTCACTTTGACTTTCAAACTTAATTATAAGTAACTGGGTTGGGGTGTGTCAGTACGTGTCTTAAAAAATCTTCAACTTTCAAATCTTCAAATCTCTTGCTTTCTCTTGATCTTCTTTTGTATTACTTTGTCGAATGTGTGCTTTTCAATTGCTCATCAAAGTATACCTACACACAATAGATAAAGAAATATACCTTTGTGATGTATCGAGTTTGAAATAAAATAAAACTCATAAACCAAATTAATTCTCCCCTATAATTCAAACTCTTACCCCCCCATAATTTCATAATTCGTTCTCCCCCTATTTGTTCGAAATAGACAAGGAAAATAATTAAAAAAGTAATATACCGTAGTGAGTCACTATAATCATAGAATATCATCACAAACATATATCAAATAAGCTCATGCAAGGATAATCTGAAAAGTCTCCACAAACTATATTTGATTTTTCAAGAGAAAATAATCCACAAAAATAACACACCATGAACTAACATTAACATAACCAAATCATGGAAATGAAATGAATGGGTGTGAACAAATTCGATAGGAAAATCAATTTAGATAATCATAACATATGTGCACGATGAATTTTGGATACTCCTAACAAATGAACTCAAAATCGTCCTTTGGTGTAAAAATGTTGAATTCAAATGATATCGACTCAATCTAATCAACAATTCAAAGTCTAAAATGATTTTCGCACTAATAACATCCAAAACTATATAATGATTGTATGAGACTTTTCAGAACGTGCAAACCCATTTATCTTCAATTCAACTCCCTCAAAACTCACATAAGGAATATTTCACTCAACTCTTTTGTTTTGAAGAAATCATTGCTCATATGTAATGAAGTATTAATGGTCTTGTGAACTTGGCCGAGCACTTATATTTTTTCTTTTGAGTTCTTTTAATCTTTTAGGCTCTTTTCTTGTTGCAAATGGTGACTATTCATGCAAAAATCTTTTTACTTTTGCTACCCGAGCCATTACTTTTAAGTTAACACATTTACCGAAGATATAAATTCCAATTTTTCCAATCCGGACAATGGTTCTTACAAGCACTATTTTCATTATCTCATTATCGAATTTGGTTCATTTTAAAGACAGGATTGAGATGAAAACACTATGATCAACATGTGATAGAAACGTACAACACTCAAATAAATTCGTGCATGTGTACCACTACACCAAATCTGCCTAATTGTCACGGTCATTGACCTTGACAAGTTCGTTAGAATTGTCACGATTGTGTCACGGGCCATGACCGTGACATGTTTAGTCACTGTTAATAACCGTGACAAAGCCTTGAGCCTTTTTAAAAAAATTATCACGATCATTGACCGTGACAAGTCCGTGACAACCTTATTTGTCAAGGACTTGTCATGCTCATTGACCGTGACAATTCTGGGCAGAATTTAAAAAAAATCTGCTGGGCAGTATGGCCACTGCCACTACCCAGCAGTATATTTGTACTTGTTATAGCAACATTGTACCTTTTCATACATCATATATCCAAACAAACTAAAGATAATGCAAATATATATTCAAAATAGAAACAATATACATGACGATATCATCCAAATATAATTCAAATGTACCAACTTAAAAATAATGTCACTACATGTCTGGGGTAAATCTGAGGAGGTGAGTAGGCCACACGATATACGAATTGACACACCCACTAATATACATCGTGCCGTATTGTTCGCGCAACCACAATAGGGAGTTCTCCTTCCCGGGTATCACATGCGTGACGAGCACTTTGGACTCGATCTCTTGAAGCGCACGTCCATGAACTATTCCACCCTGGACGATATTCGGATCCCTCAACCCCTGCCCTATCCGTTGGCCATCAAATACGTCCAATATGAACACGCTCGGCCAACCAATTGTCGACATCGGTCTGGGTAAGGGAGCCAAATAAGGAAGTGAATCATCGAAGTACGCACGTGTCGGTGATGAAGCAGCGAGGTTCACATCCTCGTCATTGGATAATGGACTCTCGTGTTTTCCAAAGTACTGTGTCCGCATATTTTTCCTCCACTTCTTGTGTTGCTCCCTCAACTGCTCCAAGAAGGAATCGCGTAGCTTTGGATCCAAGTTGAATTGTTCCTGTCCAACAAATACAATGTTAGTTGCGAATAAATATAAATATAAATATAAAATGAAATTGAAATTGAAATTGAAATATTCATATAAATATAAATATATTACCTGTAGTGCCTCCCAAACAGCTAACTTGAGCTCATATGGCACCTCCTTCCAACTCGTAAACCCCGGTCTGATGACCGTCTTTAGCAGCTCGAGGGATCTCGCTAATAGCTCTGACTTATTCTCGATGGTAATCCAAAATTTGCCATATTTGGGGAGCCTAGGGGCCGAGGGGCCCTCGTCGCCTCCGCTACCACCGAGTCCAGACGACATCATCATAACCAGCATCATCATCCTCGCCTTAATACCTGAAGGAGACATTTGTTGTAAAAAACTATTATTAGTATAGATAAAAAAATGTTATTAGTACACAGACACACACGCAGCCCCCCACCCCTACCCCACCACCCACCCACCATCCCTGCCCCCACCCCACCCCCTCCCCCCTCCCCCCACCCCCACCACACACACGCACACGTACACGTACACACACACACACACACCCCATCCCTGCCCCCACCCCACCCCCACCACACACACGCACACGTACACACACACACCCCCCATCCCTACCCCCACCCCCTCCCCCCCTCACCCCACCCCCACCACACACACGCACACGTAAACGTACACACACACACACCCATCCCTCTGCCCCCACCCCCTCCCCCCCTCACCACACACACGCACACGTACACACACCACCCCCTGCTCCCCACCACACACACAATGATACAATAATGATTAATAATTATATATACTATGTTTCATTTTATTATGTCTTATTTATATTCAAATTCAATTATTAATAATTATATATAGTATGTTTTATTTAATTATGTCTTATTTATATTCAAATTTAATTATTCAAAAGTTAAAAAATCCCACCCCCATATGGACAATAATCCAGTGGTTATGCCACTTTTAAAACTAACCAACCCAACATTTACTAAACAAAATAATCCAATAGCAATGTCTACAACAAATGTATATATTCAAATTCAATTATTAATAATTATATGTAGTATGTCTTATTTAATTGTGTCTTATTTATTTTCAAATTCAATTATTAAAAATTATATATAGTATGTTTCATTTAATTATGTCTTATTTATATTCAAATTTAATTATTCAAAAGTTAAAAAATTCCACCCCCATATGGACAATAATCCAGTGGTCATGCCACTTTTAAAACCAACCAACCCAACACTTACTAAACAAAATAATTCAACAACAATGTCTACAACAAATGTGTATATTCAAATTCAATTATTAATAATTGTATGTACTATGTCTTATTTATATTCCAATTAAATTATTAATAATTATATATAGTATGTTTCATTTAATTATGTCTTATTTATATTCAAATTTAATTATTGAAAAGTTGGAAAATCCCACCCCCATATGGACAATAATCCAGTGGTCATGCCACTTTTAAAACTAACCAACCCAACATTTACTAAACAAAATAATCCAACAGCAATGTCTACAACAAATGTGTATATTCAAATTCAATTATTAATAATTATATGTACTATGTCTTATTTAATTATGTCTTATTTATATTCAAATTCAATTATTAATAATTATATACAGTATGTTTCATTTAATTATGTCTTATTTATATTCAAATTTAATTATTGAAAAGTTAAAAAATCCCACCCCCATATGAACAATAATCCAGTGGTCATGCCACTTTTAAAACTAACCAACCTAACATTTACTAAACAAAATAATCCAACAGCAATGTATACAACAAATGTGTATATTCAAATTCAATTATTAATAATTATATGTAGTATGTCTTATTTAATTATGTCTTATTTATATTCAAATTCAATTATTAATAATTATATATAGTATATTAATTTACTAATTTACAATAAGGGGCAATCATATATTAATTTATTAAAAAATTAATAATCAATCAATTTTTTACAAGGGACACTACGCGCACACACACATAGACACACACGTAGCCCCCCACCCCTACCCCACCACCCACCCCCATCCCTGCCACTCCCCCACCCCCTCCCCCCCTCCCCCCACCCCCACCACACACGCACACGTACACGTACCCCTCCCACCCCCTCCCCCCCTCCCCCACCACACACCACCACACACATATATATACACAATATACACATACATATACACACATATATATATACGCACACATATAGAAATGAAATAGAAAGAGAGGAATAAACTTTACCTTAGAGAGAGAGAGAGAGAATCGCTTGTAGAGAGAGAGAAAGAGGGAAACCAAAAACGGTCGAAATTTTTTACTGAAGAAGTTGTCACGGTCGTGTCAAGGTCCTTGATCGTGACAATTATTTAAAGAATTGTCACGGTCGTGTCAATGTCAATGACCGTGACACAAAACACGTATTTTTTGTCACGGTCAATGACATTGACAAGGGTGGCTGGCTGAAAGGTGACAATTTTGTCATTTTGGTGTAGTGTGCATTAAAGGAAACAAGGAGTCAGACATGTATAAAGTAATCGCTAATCACATATTAATGACTCCAAACATTATAAAGCACATGGATGAAATAATGTTGTATCTCAAAATACTATCAAAATGTCACATAGATAATGGAATGATATTGTGACTTGGTCATCCTAAATGTCCATCCATATATGGTGTAAGAAGAAATACAAGTTTTTTTTTCAAAAATTTTATCAAAATAAAATCTTTTTGATCTTTTCACTTTTTCTTAAACATAGAAAATCTTTTTGTATTTTTCCAAAATTTTCAAAAATACAAAACTCTTTTTGAATTTTTTGAAAAATATTTCAAAATGAAAAAAAAAACTAAATACGATGACAGTAAATACTAGCAATAGGCATAAATGATATAAAATATGAAAATCATCATATGCTAGCAAACAAGTCTAAACCTCAGTCATCAGGTCCGGAGGTGTTCTCTAAAGAAGGTGACATCCTATGAAAAATATTCATCAAATCATGTGAAGTTTTGACCAAATACTCAACTTGTTCTCGAAATTACTCAAAATCTCTCATGTGATGTGTGGGATCATGCGGAGTAACATGTGTGAAAGTGCGTGTGGGAACACATGTAGTATCACATCAAGGTAAATACCTATGAGAAACACTACCCAACTTAAAGAAAAATTCCCTAAGGTGTCCTCTTTTCTTGTAATGGAAACAAACATAAATGGTCTTAGGAACACCTCTTTCAAAACGTCTAGGATGTTCTCTCCAATGCGAAAATGAATGCCTAGGTGGGTAAGGTTGAGAGCCATATGGATCTATCAAAAACTTGGGAAGCGACTCGAGTGCAACATGGGAAGTGGATGAACGGTTATAACCTATTCCTAGTCTCTGAACGTTACCCAAAGTGGGATCGGGGAGCATCTTTCCAACCTTCTTAGATGTGTCTTCTAAAGTGACCTTGATCTCCCGGGCACGTTCGATATCTCTTTTGAGTTGGACTACACGGGCTTTAAATTTCTCATGAGTCTCCAATGAGGATTGAAAATCTCCCATAAAAATATCCACGGTGTTGGTCAATTCACTCTTTTACCTTCTTGAGTTGACTTGCTGATGCCTCACGGACCCTCTAAACTTCTGTCCCTCTCTCCAAATCTATCACTTATTCATATCTTTTGTCTTCAATGCCTTAGTGTACAAATCACTTATTCATATTATTCATATTTTTCGTCTCCAAATCTCTCCTTCGCCCTCACTTGCAATCTCATTCTCATACTCACTCAAATGGCTCGAAACATTATGAAGGCTCTAACGTTTATATATGTCCTCATCGTCGTTGGACAAACTGGATGTATTCACATGACTAGCCGTGAAAGAAACACACTTTTCATATGGAGATTATCAGCCTGAATCATCCAACTCGATGTCACTATCACTAAGAAAAACTGTATTAACAACTTTCTTATCATTTCTCTTTAGTATAGTGGGACCCTCAGAAGCCTTGTTCCCTTTGTCTTAGCACTCAAAACACCTTATATCTTCCTCTTTCTCACCACTATCCTTGACCTCATATTTCTTCTTATTTTTCTCAAAAACTTTTTATTGGAAGAATTATATTTGTAATTTTTGAGAAACGTTTTTAAAAAATTCTCAAAGAATTCCAAGTTATCAAAATCAACCTCACCCTCAGGTTCAGACTCACACACTTTATCTTTTTTATTTTTCTTAAATTGAGTCTTTAAAGTTATCCCTATATCCTAAGGCTAAATGGTTTTGGAAAACATGACGATCTCATATGTTTTAAGACCTCCCATGAGTTGTTCTAACCTAAAAGAGTCTTAGACCCCTAAAGTATTAAGTACAATGAGCTTAGAAATAAATCAGAATGGAAGAGACATGAAAATCTTATTTACAACTCTATAATCATCAATATTCTCACCCAAATTAAAACTTGTGTTAACAATGTCCGACAATCTAGCATAAAGCTCATCAAAACTCTCGGACTCTAACATAGTGATAGTCTCAAACTGGGTGGTCAAATTTTTAAGCTTAGATGCCTTGACAGTGTTGGTACCCTCATGTGTCAACTGGAGGATATCCCATGCTTTCTTGGACGTAGTGCACATAATGATGCATCAAAATTCTCAGGGGTGATGGCTCCAGAAATAGCACTAAGTCGGCGAAAGTTGTAGGTACTGTAACACCCCGCGCGCTCGAAAGAGACACACGACGTGCTACTAAGATAAAAACTAAACTAAAACCATCCACAATAAGTATAGAGCATCTATATTCCATAATTTAAATATAATAAATCCATAAATTATTACACTTCCACAATAATTACAATAATGTTTCTCCCCAAATACCCAATTTTCCAACTAATTACACCACCAATTTATACATAAAAAAATAAATCTTCTATTCCATGCTCTAAAATAATCCTCTAAATAAGCCTTAGTGCCCAAATCCATGCTAACCTGCCACTAAAAGAAAATACGGGGAAGTACACAAAATGATAGGAATAGATGCTCAAAAATAAATAACACACTGAATAAATCGCAACAATATGAATCCGCATATACGAATGAAATGTAATACTCAAGCATTGTACCAGTATTAATTTCTCAACAACACATCAATGGGTCACCAGGCCTCCCCTCCCCTCCCCTCCCCTCCCCTCCCCTAGGCATTCTCAAGACATATATAAGATTTTGGACTATCGACGGGTGCCCATTCTCCGTGCCATATTAAAATCTCATGACACTATGCTCAAATCTACAACCCAATGAATCAAATAATAGATTCCAACCATTTTTCAAGATTCCAATGAATATCACAATTCAACATGAGTGCAATTGACATTGAAAACAAACGGAATACTCTTGAGAGAATTTAGGAACATATTGTGTAAGTCCCGTACCTCAAAATCATCACATGAATCGTCAAATAAATTTCAGCCTCAAAATCTAATCGCACCATCATGTTCCTCTCGCAAAAATAATCAAAACTCGTTCTACCTCAAACTCGAGAAAACACCAAATAAGACTTTAAGTATTGAGTCAAACACTTAATTAAGTTTGGGGCTAAAGTTTGTAGATGAAAGGGAATAATTTTGGAGAGGTCTTCTGGTTGAAAAGTTGATGAAAAAGTGATTTGAAAAGTCAAGCCACAAATTTGTTGTGATATATAAAGGATTAAGAGTTTGATTAAGAAAAGAGTTCTAATTAGATATAAATACTAAAAAAAATATTCCATGATTTATAAAAGAGAACGATTATATCATATTGAATATCATCGCATGTTAAATAAATTAATATTATTGAATTGAATGAATTATCTTGAAAACAACGATGCTAGTATTGTTGTCACCTTGTTTATAGGATGCTTACTAGGTATGGGACTAGTGGGTAGACTTTGATTTTGATTTATGCTTGCTAGGTATGATACTAGTTAGTGTAGATTTGTGTGGATTTTATATTTCGGGGTGGGGCAGATTTTTATACTTTATCGATGTTATGCTAGCCTAGGCATGAGACTAGGCTGTGTTTAAAGTTAGAAACCCATCCTATATATATAGCAGGACATATCTGTACTTTGGGAACCCTTAGGTATGGGGACTAAGGAGTATTTTGGGATCTCACATCGATAAATAAGGGTGGGGGAATTTGAGATAGTAAATGAATGAGAATTAATGCCTAAGATAATAACGGGTATTAAAATCTGGGAGACATAATGTGTGGGGACCGACAGTTTAAATGGGTCAGCTTGCGTTTATGTCGTGTTGTGTGTGGAACCTTGTCATATTACGGGATCGACAGTTTAAATGGATCAACTGGCTATTGGCAAGGGAAAGTGTGACACTTTGGTGGATTACCACCCGGTGTGGGAGGATCGCTATAATAAAACTAAGAAACATAATGATCTTGGGTTAATTTAATTAAATTAACATAATGGGACTTAGATATTTAAAATCATATTGGTGTGGATTATCGAATTAGAATTTCTGATATTAATTGCGTTTAATTATCTCGTTTAATTAAAATATTCTATTATGATATTTATCTCGTATAATGCTACTGTTTGGATTCAAGGATCCTATTTGAGAGGAGTAGTGTGTATTCATGCTCGAGGCTCGGACCTCGTGCACTGACTAACCTTTTCAGGATAATTTTTGGAGAAGTTGCATAGCACCATTTGGAGATTATCGTTTGGAGGTGCAGTTGGAGTTTATTTATTTTACTGATTTAATTAGTTTAGACTTTCCTTTCAGTCATATTTCATTATGAGACTCTATTTGGGTTTATTGGGCCATGCGGTTCCAAAGTTGTTGAGGATTTAGTTGGAGTATTTACATTTGGTTTTTATTCAGATTTTAATTTAATCATTATTGGAGATTGGATTTAATTGGAGTCTAACATGTGATGGATCTTTTATCACTCAGTTGGTCAATATCATGTGCGATTGATTCAATTATTTAGCTTGTGGATTGATTTATATATGTCTCATATTTGTTTCATACTAAGAACGGTATTTTATTTACTCACACCCGACTTGGTTTTGGTGGCGGCCGATGCTAGAATTAAGCAGGGTGTCACAGGTACTTGACTTAAACTCATTCTCAGTCTAATCAGAAACGAATTTGGGATTCATGGCATTACCAACGGCGATAGTTGGAGGAGTCTACCCTTTTTCATATACAAGCCAAACTCTTTCATCTATTGCCTTTAAAGTGGATCTCATACGGACTTTCAATTTTCCATAATTTGATCCATAAAAAATTGGAATCCTATTATATCAGTTCTCCATCGAAAAATTTACGATTTTTTAAAATAAATTTTTAAAACAATTGATATCTCAAAAAACATTTAGCAGAAAAATGATTTCATGATAATGTGATGAAACCGGCTCTGATACCAATTTAAAGTGTGCGTGTTATCTTTTGACGGAGTAAACTTATTTAATTAATTATCAATTTTCAAACAAAATCTATTTTTTTATTAAACCCTAAACATGCAATTGTGTGATTTAAATCAAGCATGTAAAAAAACAAAATTCCAGAAGAAATCTCCGCAGGGAAAAGACCTTTTATTTCACTAAAGTTTGCAAATCGCATTTACAACACAATAGAGAAATACAACAATGAATTGCAACGATAACTCAAAAAGACCGTAGCTTTCAATTAACAATAATTCCCTCGATAACCACAACAAACCTCAGTCCTCCTCATTCAGCAGTGAATACCCTTGAGTACAATAAGATCAATAGTGAAGAAATCTCTCCACAAGAATAACTTCAATATAGAAGTTCTGGGTTCCAAAGATGATTCACAAAAGTATTGGGGATTGATTATGTGAATCAAAAAAAAAATTGTCCTATAAAAGTAAAGACTAAAAAAGCAGTAGGTCTACAGTTTGCGTAAATGGAAAATCTACACGAAACAAGTATTTATTGGTGGACACAAATTTTGAGGTGGCGGAATGCCATTAGAACGGTATCATAAGTTTCTTCGAGCGAGATGTCTATCTCGTTAGAAGCGACTATCTAACGAACCATAAAAAAACCTTTAAAACCAAAGACATGCTTATGTCATTCTAACGAGATCACAATCTCATTTGAATGAGATATCTAAAATAAAATTACTTTTTTTAAGATTAAATGGCTATTCAAAAACTGTTTGAAAATGCCTCGTTTTAAACAACATCAGTTTAGAAAAATATCCTGATACTTAGAAAAAAAATCTACAAAACTCAAAATAAAATTCATACCAAATATACATCAAGTCGTAGAATATGTTGAAGATGCTTGATATTCAGATCCGTCTTCTTGAAATTTTGAACTTAAATTGCCTTGACGGATGTAATGGGATATTCCATACTCAATATAACTACACTCTATGGACAAGTCCTAGATAATAGGGGAAATTATGGAAAATTTTCCCTTATATGACCGATTCGAAGATGTTGAGGTGGCCAAATAGACTGAAAAATAGGGTCACTCATGTCGAACTCTAATCTTTACTACCAATTTCATCGAGATTATGATCATAACACCAATGATTGTTTCCACCTAAAAAATGAAATCGAAGTGTTGGTAGAGAGGGGGAATTCGAGAGAGTTCGTATAAATAGGGTCTCCTAGACAGGACGAACGAAGAAATGAATGGAGGGATGATTGGAGGAGAAGCCAATCGAAAGAAAAGGAACTAAGATAAGAGGATAGAAGGGAAGTAGACATCGATGAAAAGGGAAGAATTATAAACATGATCTTTAGGGGATTCACGACCGGAGGAGAATAAACATTGGCTCCCCCCTGATGGAGGTATAAAGTGAGAAGCTCGTCGAATATTGGATGTGTATAACCTTTACGCCAAAGGACTATCAAGATCTTATCACTCCCCATGACGATCCCATCCTAATCACAGTTGTTATATCTAACTAGACGGTCGAAAGAATCATGGTCGACACAGGGATTTCAATGGATATCATTTGTTTCGAGTTTTTCGATCTTATGACACTTGGGGGAGCATGATTAAAGCTGGTGGAAGGCCCACTATAACTCCTGATTTTTTTTGAATTAATAGAATCGTGTGATGATAAATTAATGGGATTAATTTAAATGTTTTATTTTTGTGATTAATGTTGAGGAGAAAAACTCAAAAATATTACATCTCGTGTTACACATATTAATTAAGTTACGCATTTTAAATCGAATTAAGGAAATTATATGGAATGAATTATATGATTATATTTATATTTATGGTATAATATTATTAAGATAAATAAGGAATTAAAAAATTGTACCGATCATGGGCAAATCGATTCGGGCTAGAACTGAATTGATTCGGACCCCTCACACTGCTCTATTTTGATTTGTCAAACTTTTGGAATGACTGGGGAGAAAAAGGGGCCTACCCCCCCCCCCCCCCCCCCAAACTTTTTAGGCCATTATATATGGTTTCCTATCCCCATTAAACCAGTGAGAATATTATTGAGTGATGGGGGATCATTTTTGCTGAGAACAAGTTAGCTCCAAAACTAAGACTTTGAGTCTTCTTCCTCCTTAATTCAAGTGGTTTAAAGTCCTCATAATTAGCTTTATACATCAATCTTAAAAGACCAACATTTCACCCTTCCATTATCAAGGGTTAAAGAGGGTCTTGAAGGTGTTATTTTGGACGAAAAAACTTGTGGAGGATCTAGGAATCTATTAGATTGACATTCATACCTTTATCAAAGTAATTATTTTCTTAAAAAGGTACAGGTTCTAATCCATTTTCAAATTTAAATAAAAGCATATCTAATATAGTTATGCTTATTATCACAATATATGAATATATGTTGAAGAATATGTGATAAAATAGATAAAAGTTAAAGTTTAAAAGAAGGATAATCTCCAGGATGTTTAAGTAAATTATTTCTTTCATAAATCATGTTAAACTTGTTGATTTCATGGTAAAATGTTATATTAAACTCGTGAAGAAATAGTATGATGCATTTGTTAGGTTTTATTGACATAAACTCATGTAGTTGAGATAAATGGATTAAGTATATTAAAAATGTATTAAATTAATCTTTTGAGAAAGAAATGAAAAACTTGAAAATTTCAAAATACTAATCACATCAAATGATACTATTTATGTGAACAAAGTTTGAGAAACTTGAAGAAAAGAAAGTAAATTGGTGCTAAGTCTAAAAGTAGCAAAGGTTTCGACATTTAATTGTGTAATATTAAAAAGTTTGGGCCCAAAGTGAAATAATGAACATGGGTAACAATGAAAAGTTAAGTTATTAGACAAGTCTTGAAATGTCAAAAGTGTGGTTTTTGGGCAAAAAGCTAATTTTATAAAAAAAAAAAATGGATTAAGTAGTAAAATTTGCAAAAATAAATATTATTTTGGAAATAATTACCTCATTCACGAGCAAAGTCTCGATGCTTTCTATTGATCAGTTTATGGGTCGTACAATATTTACGGTACAACAGAAGCCCCTAAGACTTTGCTCGTGAATGAGGCATGAAGTTGATTCTCTGAAGTATTACGTCTTTTGGGTGTTCTGGGCATATTGAGTGAGTCAAGTGTTAACTAGTGGGAAAATTGTCGGCTTTGGCATTTTGGTTAGACCTGTCAACGGGTCGGTTTGGGTCGTGTACGGGTTACGGGTTACGGGTCAAAACACCCTAACCCATACACGACCCGTTAAGCCTAACGAGTCTAATAACAATACCCAAACACATCCCGTTAATATTAACGGGTACACGACCCAAACCGTTAACACCCGTTAATATTAACGAATCATTTTGGGTCAAAATGGGTAACGGGTTGGGTGACCCTATAATACCCGTTAGTCTTCAATACTTTAAAAATAATGGGTTTTAATTGTAATTTTTATTGGGTATAGATTGAGTGACCCTATAGCACCCGTTAGTCTTTAAAGATTTAGAAATAATAGGTTTTAATGGTTATTGTTATTGGGTACGGGTTGGGTGCCCTATAGTACCCGTTAGTGTTAACGGGTAGAAACGGGTTAAAACGGGTACAGGTAATTTCCAAACCCGAACCGTTAGTTTTAACGGGTCTACCGTGTCAACCCGTTAATGATCCAAACCCAATAAAGGTAAACCCTTTAACTTATAATTTCGTGTCAGATCGTGTCGTGTTAACGGGTTATCGTGTATTTTGGGATTGAACTTGCCACGCGTCAGGCATTGGGTTTTGGTGTTTGGCATAATGGCACACGTGTTTGGGGTAGAGTGTGTCAGACAGCACTGCGTCAGTTAACTTTCCCATGCCTCCTGTCAAATACTGCATTAAATGGGTAATTATTTCTTCTAGAAAAAGTATAAAACTTAGATTTTGAACCACTCTCCAACTTTTCCAAACGCCTTTTATTTTAGCGGTTTCATTAGAGAGAGAAAGACGTCGTTTTCCCAAACTCTTTCTTCTTCAGTCCAAAATACCTTTTTTTCTAGCCATTGTTAACTGGAATCATGCCTGTGGGTTATTTTTTTGACGAGTTTCTTCGACTTTGCTCCGTCTCAAAATTTTTCTGAGTTTCAGGTGAGCAATTTCACCGTTGTATATACTTAGGGTTTAGTCTGAGTTTTTTTATACCTTCATCTTATGTGAGATTCAACATCATTGTTATTGTTGGCATTTTTTAGTTGGCGTGAACTTTGCTTGGATCTTTGAACGCCTTAGGTGGCTAATTAGTTAGTTAGCCCAGGGTTTTCTCTTTTAGGGTTTTCTGAGTACTTTTCCCACAAATCCATTTTTTCTTATAAAGAAATAATATCAAAAAATAGTCTTTTACTCTTTAATGAGCTACGAACCTTAGGTCCATAGGTGGTTGGAGCAGTTGATTGAATTGGAACAATTTTTTCCTGGCATTATTTCTAACAGATTCCCCAACCCACTCTAAGTTATTCGTCCTGAGGACGAACCTGTTCATCCAAGGTACACTCCTCAGATTTCTTCTTATGTTAGTTTTACTACATAACCCTCGATTGAGGATTGTGTCTCTTCTAAGATATTAGATCCTCTAGACATTACTGTCGTGAATCAGGCTTTGGGTGGTGATAAGTTGGTAATCACGGTGTAAAAAATGTCAATTATCGACCTGGATACCTTTCTTGAGAAGTCGATGCCTGAAGAGCCTAGGGTCTCCACATCCCTAGTTGTTGTACCCTCTGAGGAGTAGTGTGTATTCATGCTCGAGGCTCGGACCTCGTGCACTGACTAACCTTTTCAGGATAATTTTTGGAGAAGTTGCATAGCACCATTTGGAGATTATCGTTTGGAGGTGCAGTTGGAGTTTATTTATTTTACTGATTTAATTAGTTTAGACTTTCCTTTCAGTCATATTTCATTATGAGACTCTATTTGGGTTTATTGGGCCATGCGGTTCCAAAGTTGTTGAGGATTTAGTTGGAGTATTTACATTTGGTTTTTATTCAGATTTTAATTTAATCATTATTGGAGATTGGATTTAATTGGAGTCTAACATGTGATGGATCTTTTATCACTCAGTTGGTCAATATCATGTGCGATTGATTCAATTATTTAGCTTGTGGATTGATTTATATATGTCTCATATTTGTTTCATACTAAGAACGGTATTTTATTTACTCACACCCGACTTGGTTTTGGTGGCGGCCGATGCTAGAATTAAGCAGGGTGTCACAGGTACTTGACTTAAACTCATTCTCAGTCTAATCAGAAACGAATTTGGGATTCATGGCATTACCAACGGCGATAGTTGGAGGAGTCTACCCTTTTTCATATACAAGCCAAACTCTTTCATCTATTGCCTTTAAAGTGGATCTCATACGGACTTTCAATTTTCCATAATTTGATCCATAAAAAATTGGAATCCTATTATATCAGTTCTCCATCGAAAAATTTACGATTTTTTAAAATAAATTTTTAAAACAATTGATATCTCAAAAAACATTTAGCAGAAAAATGATTTCATGATAATGTGATGAAACCGGCTCTGATACCAATTTAAAGTGTGCGTGTTATCTTTTGACGGAGTAAACTTATTTAATTAATTATCAATTTTCAAACAAAATCTATTTTTTTATTAAACCCTAAACATGCAATTGTGTGATTTAAATCAAGCATGTAAAAAAACAAAATTCCAGAAGAAATCTCCGCAGGGAAAAGACCTTTTATTTCACTAAAGTTTGCAAATCGCATTTACAACACAATAGAGAAATACAACAATGAATTGCAACGATAACTCAAAAAGACCGTAGCTTTCAATTAACAATAATTCCCTCGATAACCACAACAAACCTCAGTCCTCCTCATTCAGCAGTGAATACCCTTGAGTACAATAAGATCAATAGTGAAGAAATCTCTCCACAAGAATAACTTCAATATAGAAGTTCTGGGTTCCAAAGATGATTCACAAAAGTATTGGGGATTGATTATGTGAATCAAAAAAAAAATTGTCCTATAAAAGTAAAGACTAAAAAAGCAGTAGGTCTACAGTTTGCGTAAATGGAAAATCTACACGAAACAAGTATTTATTGGTGGACACAAATTTTGAGGTGGCGGAATGCCATTAGAACGGTATCATAAGTTTCTTCGAGCGAGATGTCTATCTCGTTAGAAGCGACTATCTAACGAACCATAAAAAAACCTTTAAAACCAAAGACATGCTTATGTCATTCTAACGAGATCACAATCTCATTTGAATGAGATATCTAAAATAAAATTACTTTTTTTAAGATTAAATGGCTATTCAAAAACTGTTTGAAAATGCCTCGTTTTAAACAACATCAGTTTAGAAAAATATCCTGATACTTAGAAAAAAAATCTACAAAACTCAAAATAAAATTCATACTATACATCAAGTCGTAGAATATGTTGAAGATGCTTGATATTCAGATCCGTCTTCTTGAAATTTTGAACTTAAATTGCCTTGACGGATGTAATGGGATATTCCATACTCAATATAACTACACTCTATGGACAAGTCCTAGATAATAGGGGAAATTATGGAAAATTTTCCCTTATATGACCGATTCGAAGATGTTGAGGTGGCCAAATAGACTGAAAAATAGGGTCACTCATGTCGAACTCTAATCTTTACTACCAATTTCATCGAGATTATGATCATAACACCAATGATTGTTTCCACCTAAAAAATGAAATCGAAGTGTTGGTAGAGAGGGGGAATTCGAGAGAGTTCGTATAAATAGGGTCTCCTAGACAGGACGAACGAAGAAATGAATGGAGGGATGATTGGAGGAGAAGTCAATCGAAAGAAAAGGAACTAAGATAAGAGGATAGAAGGGAAGTAGACATCGATGAAAAGGGAAGAATTATAAACATGATCTTTAGGGGATTCACGACCGGAGGAGAATAAACATTGGCTCCCCCCTGATGGAGGTATAAAGTGAGAAGCTCGTCGAATATTGGATGTGTATAACCTTTACGCCAAAGGACTATCAAGATCTTATCACTCCCCATGACGATCCCATCCTAATCACAGTTGTTATATCTAACTAGACGGTCGAAAGAATCATGGTCGACACAGGGATTTCAATGGATATCATTTGTTTCGAGTTTTTCGATCTTATGACACTTGGGGGAGCATGATTAAAGCTGGTGGAAGGCCCACTATAACTCCTGATTTTTTTTGAATTAATAGAATCGTGTGATGATAAATTAATGGGATTAATTTAAATGTTTTATTTTTGTGATTAATGTTGAGGAGAAAAACTCAAAAATATTACATCTCGTGTTACACATATTAATTAAGTTACACATTTTAAATCGAATTAAGGAAATTATATGGAATGAATTATATGATTATATTTATATTTATGGTATAATATTATTAAGATAAATAAGGAATTAAAAAATTGTACCGATCATGGGAAAATCGATTCGGGCTAGAACTGAATTGATTCGGACCCCTCACACTGCTCTATTTTGATTTGTCAAACTTTTGGAATGACTGGGGAGAAAAAGGGGCCTACCCCCCCCCCCCCCCCCCCCCAAACTTTTTAGGCCATTATATATGGTTTCCTATCCCCATTAAACCAGTGAGAATATTATTGAGTGATGGGGGATCATTTTTGCTGAGAACAAGTTAGCTCCAAAACTAAGGCTTTGAGTCTTCTTCCTCCTTAATTCAAGTGGTTTAAAGTCCTCATAATTAGCTTTATACATCAATCTTAAAAGACCAACATTTCACCCTTCCATTATCAAGGGTTAAAGAGGGTCTTGAAGGTGTTATTTTGGACGAAAAAACTTGTGGAGGATCTAGGAATCTATTAGATTGACATTCATACCTTTATCAAAGTAATTATTTTCTTAAAAAGGTACAGGTTCTAATCCATTTTCAAATTTAAATAAAAGCATATCTAATATAGTTATGCTTATTATCACAATATATGAATATATGTTGAAGAATATGTGATAAAATAGATAAAAGTTAAAGTTTAAAAGAAGGATAATCTCCAGGATGTTTAAGTAAATTATTTCTTTCATAAATCATGTTAAACTTGTTGATTTCATGGTAAAATGTTATATTAAACTCGTGAAGAAATAGTATGATGCATTTGTTAGGTTTTATTGACATAAACTCATGTAGTTGAGATAAATGGATTAAGTATATTAAAAATGTATTAAATTAATCTTTTGAGAAAGAAATGAAAAACTTGAAAATTTCAAAATACTAATCACATCAAATGATACTATTTATGTGAACAAAGTTTGAGAAACTTGAAGAAAAGAAAGTAAATTGGTGCTAAGTCTAAAAGTAGCAAAGGTTTCGACATTTAATTGTGTAATATTAAAAAGTTTGGGCCCAAAGTGAAATAATGAACATGGGTAACAATGAAAAGTTAAGTTATTAGACAAGTCTTGAAATGTCAAAAGTGTGGTTTTTGGGCAAAAAGCTAATTTTATAAAAAAAAAAATGGATTAAGTAGTAAAATTTGCAAAAATAAATATTATTTTGGAAATAATTACCTCATTCACGAGCAAAGTCTCGATGCTTTCTATTGATCAGTTTATGGGTCGTACAATATTTACGGTACAACAGAAGCCCCTAAGACTTTGCTCGTGAATGAAGCATGAAGTTGATTCTCTGAAGTATTACGTCTTTTGGGTGTTCTGGGCATATTGAGTGAGTCAAGTGTTAACTAGTGGGAAAATTGTCGGCTTTGGCATTTTGGTTAGACCTGTCAACGGGTCGGTTTGGGTCGTGTACGGGTTACGGGTTACGGCTCAAAACACCCTAACCCATACACGACCCGTTAAGCCTAACGAGTCTAATAACAATACCCAAACACATCCCGTTAATATTAACGGGTACACGACCCAAACCGTTAACACCCGTTAATATTAACGAATCATTTTGGGTCAAAATGGGTAACGGGTTAGGTGACCCTATAATACCCGTTAGTCTTCAATACTTTAAAAATAATGGGTTTTAATTGTAATTTTTATTGGGTATAGATTGAGTGACCCTATAGCACCCGTTAGTCTTTAAAGATTTAGAAATAATAGGTTTTAATGGTTATTGTTATTGGGTACGGGTTGGGTGCCCTATAGTACCCGTTAGTGTTAACGGGTGTTAACGGGTAGAAACGGGTTAAAACGGGTACAGGTAATTTCCAAACCCGAACCGTTAGTTTTAACGGGTCTACCGTGTCAACCCGTTAATGATCCAAACCCAATAAAGGTAAACCCTTTAACTTATAATTTCGTGTCAGATCGTGTCGTGTTAACGGGTTATCGTGTATTTTGGGATTGAACTTGCCACGCGTCAGGCATTGGGTTTTGGTGTTTGGCATAATGGCACACGTGTTTGGGGTAGAGTGTGTCAGACAGCACTGCGTCAGTTAACTTTCCCATGCCTCCTGTCAAATACTGCATTAAATGGGTAATTATTTCTTCTAGAAAAAGTATAAAACTTAGATTTTGAACCACTCTCCAACTTTTCCAAACGCCTTTTATTTTAGCGGTTTCATTAGAGAGAGAAAGACGTCGTTTTCCCAAACTCTTTCTTCTTCAGTCCAAAATACCTTTTTTTCTAGCCATTGTTAACTGGAATCATGCCTGTGGGTTATTTTTTTGACGAGTTTCTTCGACTTTGCTCCGTCTCAAAATTTTTTTGAGTTTCAGGTGAGCAATTTCACCGTTGTATATACTTAGGGTTTAGTCTGAGTTTTTTTATACCTTCATCTTATGTGAGATTCAACATCATTGTTATTGTTGGCATTTTTTAGTTGGCGTGAACTTTGCTTGGATCTTTGAACGCCTTAGGTGGCTAATTAGTTAGTTAGCCCAGGGTTTTCTCTTTTAGGGTTTTCTGAGTACTTTTCCCACAAATCCATTTTTTCTTATAAAGAAATAATATCAAAAAATAGTCTTTTACTCTTTAATGAGCTACGAACCTTAGGTCCATAGGTGGTTGGAGCAGTTGATTGAATTGGAACAATTTTTTCCTGGCATTATTTCTAACAGATTCCCCAACCCACTCTAAGTTATTCGTCCTGAGGACGAACCTGTTCATCCAAGGTACACTCCTCAGATTTCTTCTTATGTTAGTTTTACTACATAACCCTCGATTGAGGATTGTGTCTCTTCTAAGATATTAGATCCTCTAGACATTACTGTCGTGAATCAGGCTTTGGGTGGTGATAAGTTGGTAATCACGGTGTAAAAAATGTCAATTATCGACCTGGATACCTTTCTTGAGAAGTCGATGCCTGAAGAGCCTAGGGTCTCCACATCCCTAGTTGTTGTACCCTCTGAGGAGAGTACTTTGAGTATCTATTAATCGTGGGAGCTAGCTAATACAAATGCTAAAAATCATAGTTGTGATATAACTAAAGACGAGATGAGGGATTTCAGGGATTTCAGGGATAGTTATGACATCTCTATCATCATTTCCCTGATATTACCCAACTGTGATGATCGAGTTTATGATCATCCTAATGCTGATGAGATATGCTTTATGCCCTGGGACCTCATTGTTGGAGTTCGTCTGCCTATCCATCCTATTATCAAGTTCATTTTAAGTGGTTATGGGGTAGCTCTAACTCAACTACCTCCTAACTCTTAGCATTCTATTCAAGGGTCCATGGTATTCTGGAATCCTCATACCAGATTTGACCTTATCAGGGATAGTTTTAGATTTGTCTATGGCATAAAAGGTAATGAAAAGGCCATTGGATATTAATACTTTGCTCCCCATAATTTCGACCTGAAGATGGTTTAAGTAGCCCAGACGAGCAATGATAATCGACATTCTTTGTTTTATGAAAAATGTAGCGATCATTTATTAACCAAAGTAAAGATAAGGGTTAATATCATAGAGTCCTAATGAACACTGATTGAATTCATACATAATTTGCTAAAAGAAATTAAAAAAAATGATTTTTTTTGTGGTTTTTAGTTTATTTCTATGAAAGTAACCATAAGTTGGTTTTTAAGACTTTTATAAAAAAGATTTATACAATTAGGAAAGGAGTTTTTGTAATTTTGAGAAAACAAAAGTTACGAGTTAATCCCCCTTTTAGAATCGCAATCGTTATAAGTCTAATTAGTTTTAAGGATTAAATGTGAAAACTAAAGTTTCATGAAGTAAACCACTGAGTATATGAAACAACTTTCAACATATAGGTTTGAAACTTTACGAAAATTTCACGAAAATAAGTCCGAAAGTATGTGATAATATATACACAGTTCTTCAACAATAACTAATGCACACCATTAGTTATGAATGAGAGTGCTACACAACGGAATAATGTGACTACTCAAATAAATTTCATTTTAATTAACCCCAACACATGCATTTAGGTGATTTGATAACATAGAATCAATAAGCATGCAAAGGAAACCAAATTCAGGAAAATCCCCTAAAAGGGCAAAACCTTTTATTTCACTATAATTATAAGTCTCAACTTACATGAATTTCAATGAAATAGATTTTGACACACAAATACTCGCAAGTGTCGTTCGGTGTCATCATCAGTGGTTCACACGCAGCTATACCACAACAATTGCAGTCCTATCTTCAGCTCAGGAATATTGTAGCACGCCCTAATGACATGCAATCAATCAGCCCAGTACTTCCCTCAAGTGGTACCTATTTTCAGCAGTAGGTTACCCTCCGTAAAAGATCAAACTTAAATAATATGTATGTTCTTGGGTTCCAAAACAATTCACCACAGCATATGGGATTTTTTGGAATTGAAAACAAAGAAGAAGCCAAAAGTGTTCTGCTAATTTCGCAGTGTTTGCAGAATGAAAAATGTGAAATACTTCTTATGAAAAACGGAATTGAAGAGTCCTTTAAATAGAAGACTTAAGGCGGCGGGTCGCTTAAACGAGGTAGCATGTCGTTTGAACGAGATGCACTGTCGTTTGAACGACAACAGCACTTCGGGCGACATACTATGTCGTTTGAATGACATACGCTGTCGTTCGAACGGGAACAGAAAAAGGCAATATTTTTTCTTTTTCTTTTTCTTGATAAATGCATCGTCTCAAAAACTCCGAAAAAATATATTTTTAATGAAAAACATTTAAAGCTTCGCTCCAACACTTGGAAAATATTTTGTGAAACACAAGATTTACAAAAATTATCTTGTGGAGGCTTTTTTTATTAATAACTTTGATATCCAGATACGTATTGATGCTTAAATGATCTTGCATGATTCTTCGACGGTTGTAGCGGTACACGACATACTTAATTGATAATGAACATTTATAAATTATGTCCTTATAAATATCCCCCTATGTCTATGCCGGTACAAAATAAAAACAATCCAAATTATCAAAACAAAATGCCTATACAAATCTAATACCCTCCCATGAAACAAAAAGTGAAATGGTACTAGAAATGAAAGTCTTCAATCTTTTCTTTCGAAAATCTTTAAATATCAAAGCTTATCTCATCAGGGTGATCTTTACTTTTGTACTTACACATATGAGACAAAGCAAATACCTTTATGATGCATTGAGTTTGAGATGATATAAGAATAAATCAATCAATGTAATCAAATCTCCCCCATAATGCAAAACTCTTCCATAATTCATTATCCCCCTTTTTATTTGTCCGAAATAGACAGGAAAAGAATAAACAATCAAAACATGGAGTGTCACAACAAGCAAATGAAACATGGATCAAACTACACGCATGTAAAGGAAATACTCAAGAATCCACAAACTATGTTTGATTTTTTCAATTTTTTTAATACAAAAACAATTTACAAAAATCACACCATGAATAACATTAAGATAACCAAATCGTGGATATGGAATGAAAGGGTGTGAACAAATTCAATAGGTGCTAAAACTCAATCAAGCATATGTGCACGATGCATATATGTACTCCTAGCGATTGAACATAAAAAATATCCTTAGTTTTAAAATTGTTGAATTTAGATGATATCGACTAAATTAGATCAACAAATCAAAGCCCAAGTGATTTTCCCACCAATAATGTCCAAAACTTTTTAGTGCCATTTCGATAACTTTTCAAAGGATGTGCAATCCCATTGATTACTTTCCAACCAAACTCCCTCATATATAATAAAGAAATTTTATATCTAATGAGGCACTACTTTCTCAACTTAGAGAAAACCTATTGGCCCAAATTTTTGGCATGTTTCATCTTTTTATTGCCTTAATTTTTGTGCGGGCTCTTTTCAAATGGTGGGTTTCACGCAAAGTCAATTTTACACTCTCGTAGCCCTTTTTCGTACACTAATTATTTTTTCAAGTTTAAACAAATTCCTCACGGGTAATGGTTTTTACATACACTACTTTTATCATTCTCATATTATTGCATTTGGTTCATTTTAAGGACAGGATTGAGATGAAAACACTCGACCAACATGTGATAGACAAGTACAATAATCAAACAAATTCGTGCAAGTGTGAAGTAAAGGACAAATGAGTCAAACATGTAGGAAGTATCAACAAATAACATGTCAATGACTCCAAACATTGTGAAGCATATGGATGACATGATATATTATCTAAAAACACTATCAAATAGTCACATGGATAAATGGAATGAAATTGTGACTCAATCATCCTAAATGTCCACTCATATCCAGTATAAACAAAATACAAAACTCCTTTTGGATTTTTTCAATTTGAAAAAAAAAAGAAAATCTTTTTGTATTTTTTCAAAAAATTTCAAAGAACAAAAACCACAAATACAAACATGGTATACACTAGCAATAGGCATAATATCGACATGAGCAACATCCTATGCTAGGAAACAGTAATCACACGAATGAATCAATAATCAAGGTAGGTGTGATAAAACAAACAAGGTAGTATAAGCAATTAAGCATGAATACTAAGAATGCCTGCATATAAACTGTCAGAAACAACCCAGCAATACCAAATAATGTAACCAATGAACACAGGGTACTGGAAATAGAATGGTTAACCAGGCCGCTCGAACGAGACTGCTTATTGTTCAAACGACATAGCATCTCACGAGAAGGCTTTGCGCGAGATCAGAAATCGCTCGAACGAAGACTAATCTCGTTTGAACGAGAAAACCAATTTTCACAAAGTCCCCAGAATATTAAACAAGATTGCCCAATGAAAAAATTTCCAGAAAATGGTACCTGAAAGGTGCTGACAAATCCAAAATAGTGCTAAAACAATTGCTAAACCTCATAAAACAATGTAAGCTATAGCAAAATGAGTCATAACACTAATAAGAGTATATCAAGGGGCACAACTAGCGTATGACAAATATCAACACAATCAACCAAACGATCTCACATAGGTTGAATCACGTGCAAGAAAATGAGAGTCATGAACAATTACACCATAAGACCCTAAATCCGATTTCCTAATCCAAACAGATTTGTAACGACAAGTGGGATTTTAAGTAATCGAATTTACTTTTCTATTAAACTTCCTAGGTACATTTAAAAGTTTGTAATACAAACGCCTAAGATGACCTTGCTTACCATAATGTGTGAAAGTGTAAATGTGGTGGTGAATATTACCTAAAGGTGTCTCTCTCCTAGGTGGCATTCTCCTAATGACCCTAGGTGGCTCTCTCCTAATGATCCTAGGTGGATCTCACTTGAAAACCCTCGGTGCCCCTCTCTTAACATCCATAGGAGGCTCTCTCACACGTCTGGAGATGGCTTTGGGTATGGGAGCAATTTATTTTTCAAAACCAATCCCACCCCTATCCTTTTTTATTTTGACAGTGCTTAACATCTTATCAAGCTTTTCAGACGTAGACTCCAAATTAAATTTCACTTTAGTCGAATCTCTCAAACTTTTCTCAAGTTCAGCTATCTGAGATTCAAGTACGTGCCTAGAATCCTCAAACTCAAGAAGCTCCTTTTTCATAGCCTCCATCACCCCTCGAAGACTATCTCTATTTCCCTCGATGTACTCAAGCTTTTCTCTCAAAATTTTCTCGCGTGCCCTAAGATATTTAACTAAAACATCATTATTTTTTAAGACACGCTCTTTTAGTTGAAGTTTTAATTCTAAATTTTCTTTCTTTGTTTTCAAAGCTTCAGCATAATGTTCATTGATAGCCATTTGCAAGTTACGCTCATCTTTACTTCCATCACCCTCACTTTCATTATACACACTATCAGTGGCTGTGGAAGAAATATCATCGTCATTCTCATGAATGGACACATAGTTGGGAAGAACACACTTACTTGCATAAAAAATTTCTTCACTCAGATCACCCTGACTAAGGGTGGCAACATAAGCAATTGATTTATTAAAACTTTCCCTAACTTTGGTGGGGCACTCATCTATGCTATGGCCAATTCCCTTGTAATAAAGACATCTCTCAAATTCTTTCTTTTTAACGAGAGTTTTAAAAGAAGATTTCAACCGAGACTTCCAAATAGTTCCATCTGACACGTGACATCTAAAATCGTCAAATCCCCCAAAAGGCATATTTAGAAAAAAATGGGATTTCAAAAACAGATTTAAAAAAAATCAGGATCAAAACACAATAACTTAGTACAACAAGCTCATATACCAATTTCAGAATGTGAGTAGTCAAATTGTATCAGCAAAAATACATGAAAAATCAGGATGACACGATAAATTAACGTAACTCGCTCTGACACCAATTTGAGAGTGCTACACAGTGGAATAATGTGACTACTCAAATAAATCCAATATTAATTAACCCTAACACATGCATCTAGGCGATTTGATAGCATAGAATCAATAAGCATGCAAAGGAAAGAAAATTCAGGAAAAATCCCCGAAAGGGGAAAACCTTTTATTACACTATAATTAAAACTCGTAACTTACACAGATTACAATGAAATAGATTTTGACACACGAATACCCGCAGGTGTCGATCGGTGTCATCAGCAGTGGTTCACATGTAGCTATACCACAAGAGCCGCAGTCCTATCTTCAACCTGGGAATACCGCAGCACCCCCTAATGATATGAAGTCAATTAGCCCTATACCTCCCTTAAGTGGTGCCTATTTTCCGCAGTAGGTTACCCGCCCTACAAGAGCAAACTTCAACAAGATGTATGTTATTGGGTTCCAAAATAATTCACCACAGTATATGGGATTTTTGTGAATTGAAAACAAAGAAGAAGCCAAAAGTGCTTTGCTGATTTTACGGAATGAAAAAGAAAGACTTCTTATGAAAAATGGAGTTGAAGAGTCCTTTAAATATAAGACTTAACGCGGCAGGTTGGTCAAACGAGGTAGCATGTCGTTTGAAAGAGATGCACTGTCGTTTGAACGACAACAGCACTTCGCGCGACATACTATGTCGTTTGAACGACATACGTTGTCGTTCGAACGAGAACAAAAAAATGCAATATTTTTTCTTTTTCTTTTCTTGATAAACGCATCGCCTCAAAAACTCCGAAAAAAATATATTTTTAACGAAAAACATTTAAATCTCCGCTCCAACACCTAGAAAATATTTTGTGAAAAATAATCCCAATACTCAAGTGAAATGTAAAGGAATAAAAACACAACTGTTACCAAATTTATCTTTCAAAGGCTTCTTTGATGAATAACTTTGATATTCAGAGCCGTCTTGATGGTTGAATAATCTTGAATAATTTTTCGACGGTTGTAGCGGTAGACGACATACTTAATTGATAATGGATATTTATAAATTATGTCCTTACAATGAATTCCCCGTATATTTATTTCAACTTACTTTCTACGGTTATATTTTTAAACATAATACAATTCATAATAATATAAACAATTTAGGTGGGTTCATAACTTGCAACCGTAAATAACTTAGTTACTCATATCCAATTAAATTGGCTTCAAATAAATACTTGTACATATTTAATTACAATCACCGTAAGTTATTTCCTTTCTTTAAATCATAATTGATTTTACTAAATACTTATGAATGCACTCCAAATTAATTATCTTAGAAATCCTCGGACATAATGAAGTCTTATTTGCAATGTTGACAATGGTGCCTAATCTGATTCCCCACGTTAAGCTTCTGATACCCGCTTGGTTAAGTCAATTACCAAAATCTAATTAATTTCCTTGAATATCAAGTTTAACATATTTTGCTAAGTCCATCGCATTATAAATAATCCACTAATCAGGTTTACTAGTGGATACAAAAACTTATAAGTCAACCATGGGGCTATCATAATTCTACGTACACCCGGACGTGGATTCCTCCAAATTAAGACCTCAAACCTAAGTGTATAATTGTCACCAATATGCGGGGATCATTTGATTTAATCTGATATTGACTTGTGCCCATGTAAACCAAACTGATAACTACACAAACATCAAAATCCTCCTAATTCTCGAAATTAAGAATCTCTGCTCCTAATGCAAATGATGTGGGATCTCTTAAGTCTAATCATGATAGCCCTTAGACTCTAATCTCGTGGGTTGTCTCATTTAATACATTCCTGGTATGTACCGATCACAATCCTCTGTTAAACTATCTCACAAGTTCCCGTACCTGTTTTTGATTCACTGTATAAACTACTAGGATTTTATCTCAACCATTATGATAGGCTATCAATTCCCTATCTAGGTTGTAAACATTTCAATAGTGCAAGAATCAGAATTCCAATCTGCTCGTGATCAACTCGATGTTGCATCACTGGAATTCCTAATAATATTTTTTGATCGATATTTTGATGAAACAATATATTTAAACAAATATAAAGCATTCTCATAACTTAATTCTCATTTTATAATGAATAAAATAATTCCTTTACTAGTAGATAATAAAGTGTTTTACGAATGGTTTTATGAATAAATCCCAACACAGCGTTCACTCAAAAATGAACTTCGTTGTTGAGGGGATTTGTAGACACCCCATTCCTCTCCCTAAAACATCTCAGAGTAACATGACATAACCTATCACCCTTCAAATCCTAAATAAGTCCGAAGACCTTGTCAGCCCAAGGAATCACTTAAAGAACTCCCCAAAGTAAATCTTAAATCCTTAGCGACCCAAGAAATGATCTAGAAACACCAAAAACTGGCCCCGAAAAAAGACCCACATCAAGGACAAACGGCCATGACCGATTGGTCCATAGGTGAAGTGAACCATGATCGATTGGTCCTATTAGAGGACCGACCGGTCCTGAACCCTAGGAAGGTTTCATATAAAAGGAACCTTCACCGACCTCTTTAGACACATTGAAATCCTCTTAAATATTTCATTTCTGTCTGGCTTATGCTTCTCTCTAGAAAAGCCTCAAAACTCTCTTCTTTAGCATTCCAAGCCTCTTTAAAAATCAAGATCTCAAATTCTAGACCAAATGTTCCAACTTATTTCTCTTTCTGCATAACCCCCACAAAAAATAAAAATATTTTTTCTCTCATGTTTTCTTCTTTTTCTTCCATAAAAAATTATTGTTCTCTAAAATAAATCGTATATCCATCTTCATAAGATTTGATTTCAAGACAGAATAATGTCGAAACAGGAAGGTACATCTTCAAAAGAGTTGATTTCAAGCCAAAATAGTGTCTAAACAAGAAGGTACCCATGTAACACCATAGGTGCACTTTTCGTAACTATATTATTTAAAGTCTAGACTTAAAAAAGGTGGTGTTGTGCTGCAAGACCACCTGCAATCCTCTTCTTCTTCTTCTTCTTCTTCTTCTTCTTCTTCTTCTTCTTCTTCATCATACATGACCTTTCTCTAAAGGTCATTTTAGAAATATGTTGACTTTGATTCTTTCTACTGTAGATACATAGGTGTAATAAGGGGGCCCATCCTTGAAAATTAAGTTGGATCTTGTACCTCTTTACACGTTTCGATATTTCTATAAATAAACAAATACAAAACCTTTAAAATTATGAAACAAATAAATATAAGTTAGAGGATCACTAGACTTGGGGATTTTACCTATTATTTTATTCTTGATGTTGGAAGTCTCAACACTCTTTCTTCATCTAAGGAATTTTATGAGTGAACCCATTTCATCCAAGCATCTTTTATGAAATTAAGTTCATTATATTTTCATATTTATCCTCATTTCACTCTAAGAAACACTTTGAGACATCAAATAGAGTTTAGATATCTTACATCGAGCTTTCATAAAAGGTGGAATCCTTATTGTCCTTTTGCATACAACGTGGACTTTGAATCGCTCTATGCAAGTATGTAGGATCACTCGATGTATCGTCGGAATGAAGAAGTATGGCTTTGTACCTATTTATCAGTTGTCTATATTATCTATACGCACACAACACAACATATTTTATTTATGTACTAAATATTTTCATTTTTTTTACCCCAAAACATGCTGATATAAATATTTTACATCCACATTTAATATCAAATGGAAGAGTGGGTTCTTAACACATTACTAATTCATATTCCAGTCCACGGAGCTTTGACTCTCTAGTTAAACACGCATATCACTTTCCATCACTAGGTCTCCACGAAGACCTATCTCTTTTATTTTTTCTATTTTGTGTAAAATAGTCTGGCGACTGCATTCTTTTTAGCAAAGAATGAATTGATGAGCATCTTTCATTGAAAAAGACCCATTCTCCACATATCTACAGATGCGCGGGGGAGAGAAAATGCCACTTTGAGTACGGGTTCTCGCAATAATAGAATGCAGAATTTCGATGATAATTAAATTTTTCATGTTATGTGATTTTTATGCCTCGTGTTTTGAATAATTAATTGGTGATATTAATTATATAAGATTTGACTATATACTCTTACACGTAAAATAAGTAAGTATTTATTTATATTTTACGCTATGAGGTTTAACCTTGAGTGGTAAGGTATTACCGTTAAATTGAACTCTCGAGTGACACGGAGTCTCGGAGATGTTGGGTGTACATTTGGGCTAAGTTTTGGACTAGTTTGGGCAGTATTTGGGGTTCATTTGGAGGTCCAAAATTAGGACTTTTAGTTATTTGAGGGTTTAGAATAGAATTATTTAAGAGGTGTTAACCCTCATTAATTAAATGTTTTAGTATTGGGTTAACATGGGTTCTTTTACAAATTATTTTGGGTATAAAATATGATTTTGTGAAACTTTATGCGACTAAACTATTGATATACCCGTGTTTATGATAATGTGATATTGAAATCCATGATTAGGATTGATCATTACTACTGTTGAAATCTTACATGAACAATATTAATTAATGGTGGAATTATTAAAAGGAATTAAATTTGTAGCTTTTGTTATGTTAAAGTTAAGACTTCTAGGACAATACGATTATGTTGGATTTTGGTATATTTACGTGAGGAATTTAATTTGGGTTCCATAAGTGAGAATGGAATGAAGTTTTGACTTATAACGAGGGATTTGTGGAGAATTGATGAAATTTTGGATTATAGAAGAAGCAAAGGAAGAAAGCGGGAATGAAGTCTATTATTCAAAAAACCAAGAAGGTGTATTATTCAAAAAACCAAGAAAGGTGTATCACTGAGTATGTGATAAAATATATACATATGAACATTTCCCAATCAGGGTAAACAACCAGTCAGGTGAAGATGTTTGTTAAGTTAGACACAAGTAGGGTATAACACTAAGAAAATCCATTTATACTCATAAGATCTCACTAGAAGATTGACCATAGTTATACATAGTTACCCCATCACTAGGTCCCAAAATAGATAAGGGTATGGGAACAAAAAAGTCTCAGAATCAACTTTGTGCCAATGATAGTTAACATACCTTAATCTAAAACATCATGACCAACCTCAGTAAAGGAAGTAGGTTACTCCATATGATCACCTTCTAAGGGCCGAAACACCATAAAGCGATAAAGCTTAAAGCAAAAACCTACAAAGAAACAATATAAAATATGAAAAGTATTTTACAAGTGAGATATATGATCATTCTTATAATTCAAATGAGCGAAAATACCCAAATGCACAACAGATGCTAGTATCACCACTGGGAATTGGAGAGGGAAATTTCTCTCACAAAGCTACGAGGCAATATTTCCTTGTTTATAGACCTTAGAAGAGCCAATATGTCAAGCAAAGGAAATACACGTGGAATTTCACGTTCTCCAACATTTCAATAAGGTAGAAAATATTAGAATATGAAAAATAAAGACCACTAAAATAAAGAGCTAAGTTTTCTAAAAATCACCTGTCTAGATGGAGCAGCATGTGGAAAAACTAATGATACCTCAGGTAAAACTAGGGGAGCGATATGACTTGAGATTTTTATAATTTTCAGGATCCCTGCTTAGTTTCTTCAACCATTACCAATTTCCTTTGTATATAAGAAGGACAATTGATTTGAGCATGTCCAATTGTTATAGATGGTGGCAAGGAATAAGTTAGAACATCGACTTCTTCAAAACCTGAACCCAAAGGACCTTCCTTAGTAGGAGTGTCGTTTAGAATGGAACAAACTTAACAGATTAGGGAGTAGCATCCTAAGAAGAAGAGTAACGTTAAATAAAATAAAAAATGGCTCGACACTTGGAACAAAAAACATATAAACATATAAGAAGAAAATATTTAAATTTTGAGACATAATAATTAGTGTAAATGGATGAGATTTCTTATAAACATTCACCAAGTAATCATTTGGATGGGTTTACAAAGTATGTTCAAATGAAGTTGAATGCATTGGAGTAATATTTGCGCTCTTTATAGTGTGCTTCTTCACCAATATCTTGCGATGCTTTCTCAAAACAAAAATCGGAGGTACTTCCTCCACTTTCTCCTCTGTAAGGACACAAATTTTCAATTGAGTCCTCTTATAGTTTTGGCTCAATTCCGGACAAAAACATTTATTCATAGGATTTTATTTAATTGTAATATTCAAAACCTATGAAGTGTTTGTTGAAGACGTAGCGGCAAAGAGTATAAAGCATCATCAACATGCCGTAGTTTATGTGCCTCGTTTGTACGTCATCAACCTAGGTTCCATGCTCCCAAGGTATGAATGTATTTATATGTATATAGGAGCTTGGAACAATTTGTATTGGGTGTTAGGTGAATTAAAACTGCATTTTATTTTTCAGAAAGAATCAATTAGAAACTTAAAAATAAGTATATAAAAGTTTATAAAAGTTTCTGGGCCAAAATCGAATTTTTCAATATTTCTGTTTGTTCGTTTGAAATGTCGTTCGAACGAGTTTTTTCGTTCGAACGAGTTTTGTCGTTCGAACCATGTTCGTTCGAACGAGTTTTGCCAACGACCCTAACTGGACAGTCGTTCGATATGTCGTTCGATATGTCGTTCGAATGAAGGTTCGTTCGAACGAAGGTTCGTTCTAACGAGGTATCTAACGAACTTCTAACGAGCCCAGGCTGGTCACTCGTTAGAAGTCTCGTTCGAACGAGAATCAAGTTCGTTCGAACGAACTTCCAGCGGGAACAGTTATTTGGCAGTTTTTTTTGCAGTTTTTCCCCACTCCTCCACTTGGTTTTCAACCAACATTTTTCATGCAATATTATGTGCGGGAAACACATTTTCCAAGATAACTTTTCCTAACTTTTCCATTCCATATCCATCTCTTAGAGAGAGTTTGAGAGCAAAATTGCTTAGGGAAAATGTTCAAGTTTTGAGTGTTAATTTTTAATGAAAAATTCATACACACTCTAGTTTACACCCATTGTTGTTTATTCCAAGTTCTATATATACATATCCTTACTTGGAGTTATTTGGCACCGGTTTTCTCTACCGAATTCAAGAGACGTTTCGGGTTTGCTTCTACACCCCAGCACAAAGAAGACTTTTGTTGAGATTCTACCTGTTTGGAGAAAGGCTCCATGTTCGGGTGACGGTGACCGTTTAAAGTCCTATCGGTGTATTCCGAGACCACGGTGGAGCTCCGTTGGTTATCCGCTAATTGGAGGTTGATACAAGAAGGAGCATCACGGCTTGAGAGGGTTCGAGTTTAGGAAGTAAGTCTTTTGTCTTGTATTTTGTAATACCATTTTTTAGTGGATTTGAGGCTAGGGCCGTCCCGAGGTTTTTTCCCGTTAGTGGGTTTTTCCTCGTACATCGCGGTGTTGTGTGACTGTTGATTTTATCTTGCTCTATATCACTTAGAACGCATGCTAGATTAATTTCAAGATAAAATTTGGTTTTACAATCACACTAATTTAAATTTGGGACTTAAATTAAATATTGGGTAAATTTGGTTTATTCAAGTCACTTGCTAAAATTGGTTTCGCCTAACTTTGGATATAATTGTTAATCATGACTTAGGCAAATTCTAGGACTTGAATTTTGTTTTAATTTGTTTTGTAAGATTTTAAAACCCGGCCTAGTCATTTTGTTGAACCATCACTTGTATTTAACACTTCCGCATTTATTTGAAAAGGAAATTAACTTTGATTTTAATTGTGATAATTATTAAATCACCGGGGATCCAACTCCGCGTCTTTCATCCTCATGTACAAACTTCCTTCAATCCACCTTAGGAAAAGGAAAAAAAATGATAAGTTGGGTGTTTTCTCTGATAACTAGCTAAAGCTTGAACAACAGACCCATGTATGGCCTCCATTTGAGAAAGAACCTCAGACACCAAGTTTTTTTTACCTTTTTCCACCAGAGCGAGATTTAGTGTCACGATTGAGGTAGGAGGAATACCACCAAGGTTAGAGGAACCTTTGGAAGACTTATATTACTTTGGGGACTTAAAGTCACCTCCTTCCTTTAATGAACCAATGATAGTGTGAGCCTTCCTCTTTATTCCACCAACTGTAATGACACATTTATTCTCTTCCTTCCTACGCTTAGGAGGAACATCAACAGAGAAAAATAAAGAGGAAATCCTTTAGGCAGGGGATTCTCAATAGTGCTTATATGAAGATCGACACCAATAGAATAGTTATACTTCAAAATTAACTCTTTTTATCCAAACCTCATAACTGGAGGATACTTGGGCTCCAATTGAACGAACTCCTTGAAAATAAGGATTTTCATAGGACAGTGGTAGCAAAACCATCCCAATGAGACTTGACCTAATCTATCCATCTCAAGAAGGATTGAACGACCATGATTTTCAACATATAAATATACCATGTTGCATCGTGGAAAATCTAGACAAGCTAAAAGGAAAGATTTATCAACTCTATGGCTGCCACACATTAGCACTATCATGCATTGGTCATACCCAAACTACTTACTACAACGATGAGGGTTGTAATCTTCACTTTTATAATTCCACTATGTGTGTGAAGGAAGACGACTTGGCATAAGTATAAGAACCACAATGCAAGAAAAGTCCTAAATAACTTCCTCTTATCTAACAGCTTGCACTATGAAATCTCCAGATTTAATGAAAGACCAAGTGTGGAAATTGGTGGCAGTATAAGGATGATTGTCAAAATAACCATAGTCATTAATTAAAGACAGAAAAGACTTTTTTCTCTACTTCTTATTCCAATGCATAATTTTTAGGCATATTATAGGAAAGACACTAATGAAAATGGACTTGGGGGTAAGACAGGGGAATCTTGCGTAGAGTAAGGCCATTAGAAGGATGGCGTTAGATAAATTAGATAGATCATAATGACCCACATATCACTCCATATAAAAGTAAGTACGATCCATATATGTATAAAGAACCCAAGGTTATAGATTCTAGTGGGATAATGGCCCCACAAACAAACCTCACAAACACATTAACCAGGTTTTGACTGGAATGGCCATTCGACTTCCCTGGGAAAAATAAATGTGACAACAGGACGAAAATATAGCCCACCAACTCCAAAGAATGGCCATATCTTGGGAAAAGAAGAACATTAATTTAAATATTATGTTCCTTCTACTCTGGAGTAATATTAATAGGCTTGAAGAAATATTTAATAAACTAACAAAAAGTGACCTTGGTCGATTTACCAACTAATTTGGGAACCATCTGGTCTAACTCAACGCGCTTCGCCTTCTCAACTTCATCTAGTGGTGTCGTATTGAAGGGGAGCTCACAATGAGGCTTTAAATCTGATAACTCATATACATCCTTTAAGGTAGTGGTGAATTTTTCCTACGATGCAGTAAAGGTGTGTGTTCTCACGCTCAAATGAGATATCAAGAATTGCAGAGAAGGATTATTTTTGGACAATGTGAAATCACCAAACCAGGTAGTAGCTCTTGCTATACCAACCTTAAAGAATTGGTATTTGTACTTGTCCCTAATATAAGTCGATCAAGAAGTAAATCTATCAAGGGAACCACTGCTCCCCATAAACTTAACATTGGAATATGGAAAGTTTCCTTTATCTTAACAAAACATTAAGATGGTGAAGGAAGAAATGAAGCCACCGTTAGTGTTATTAATGGCCTCCACATCCATCACTAGGGGCTCATCTTTGCAACCCATAGTGCCATGATCAAAATCGTCACATTTGCTCAGAAACTCATTGTAACGCCTTATGATTTTTAATCAGTAAAAATCTTTTTTTAAATTATAAATTTTGAAAAAAAAAAATTTTTGGAATCTATTTATTTTTGGTATGTAAAAAAGTTGGTATTTATATATAAAAAAATATGAATGAAAATATTTGACCGTTTGATCAAGCTGAATTTTTTTGTATAGCTTCATTTTGCCTTTATCTATAACATATTAAAATTCCATTCAATTCCAACGATTTGATCGTCAGTAATGTTTTTTTTAGTATTTATGTTTGATTAAGACTCAAATTCTTTTTGGTATATGAACATTAAGTGACGGGTTAAGGAGTTTTAAAACACATTTTAACCTTCTAAAAAATTATTAGCCTCCCATAATTTCATTCTCTCTCATTTACAAAACCTAAATCCCATTTAACACAACATTCAACCCAAGTTTTGAAGATCTAAATCAAATTTTCTCAAGATTGTCCAAGAACGCGTCTCAATTGTTTTCTTGAGAGGAACACAATTGTGCAATTGGATCCTTTAAAATAATTATTTATAGGCATGAATACTTCTATTTTTCCTCTTTAGTATTATGCATTTTTAATGTTTCCTAAACACTAATAACCATTATTTTTAAAATAAATTAGAGAGACTAATTAGGAAAAGTGAAACTAAATATGGGACTATTTTTGTTCAAATCCTTAATACAAATTAAGACTCAAAACCCTTACATGTTTAGATTAGAGGTTGGGTTTTTGTTAGAATTTTTTATGTTCGCATGTTGAAAATCGTAGGGGGTTACAAATTGAGTCTGTCATATAAAACTACGTTAATTACGTGTATGTTGTAGAGTAGAGATTTTATTGTTGTATACTCCTGAATAATTGCGTGTGAATAGAAATCCTATAAATTGATGAGAAAATGGATTGTTAAATGAATATTATAATTAAACGAATATAATTTAAATAATAGTAATCTTGTGATTAATTTAAGGAATGACTGTCATAAGTTAAAAATATGCTATGTGTGATTTGTTAATGTTATTAATAATTGACACCGTGCGAACGACGACATTATTGGAGTAGTTAGTTCTCTCACCTTATTTTAGGTAGCTTTTTGGGTATGGGAATAGTAGGTAGACCATAGTTGTTGGTAACATTTTTAAGATATGGGAGTAGTTAGTGTAGATTTTTAAGGAGGGACGACTCTGGGGTGGGGCTGATTTTTACATTGTTTCTATTAGATCGTGAGCCTAGGTGTGAGGCTATGTAATAGCTAGTGGTAGGTATTTTCCCCAAAGGTTAGGCTTCGATACGCTTTTGTTTTGGAGACCTCCATGTCTAGGTATGGGATTAGGGGTAGGGTGAGGAATTAGTGTCCGACAAAAGGGTGGTACTAATAGAAAATAATCAGAACTTGAGAAATTTGAGAATTAATGCCTAAGGTAATAAATGGATATTTAAATGAATTTGCGTCATCAATAAGTTCATGGATAACAGAATATGAGCTGTCTGATTATAGCGGTGTGGGTGTGTGTTAGCGTCACTAATAAGTGCAGGGCTGACAGAATACGGGTTGACTGGCTATTGTGATGTGTCGGGTGTGGAACCTCGTCAATAAGTGCAGGGCTAACAAAATTGATTCAGCTGGCTATAGTGAGGGGAATGTGTGCGGTGTACCATTTTAGACATGCCCAAATAAGTTTAGGACCAATAGAAAGGTCGGCTAGCTATAACGGCACCGCCATAATAATAATTTGGGTAAGCGAATTATATTAAATTGATAGCTTTAGTATAATTAAATAACAAAATTTCATAATTGGACTTGAACATTGGGGTGCCTCAGTTATGTGGGTAGATAGTGGTAGTTTATCTTTACTCCATGTTAATACATATCTATTTTAATTTATAATACTCTATTGTGATGTTTATCATATATAATGCCATTATCTGGGTTTACGACCCCTAATTGGGAGGATTAGCTAGTATTCATGCGGTGGACTCATTGTGTTGACTAACATTTCAGGTATAGTTGATGGAGGAACTGCATATGATGTATTGGATATCTTTGGAGCCTAGCTGGAGATTTATTTATCTGCTTTAGTAGTTTAGATTTACTTTCCAGTCCGTCATTTTATTTTGAGACAGTTATTTTTGAATTTGTGATGGGTCATTCGATTCCATAGTCATTTATGAATTTCAGTTCGAGACTTGTACTCGGATTATTTATTACCAATTATTTTATTAAAATTTAGTTGGACTTATTTTAGAGATTAGCATGGTGATTGATATTATTGGTTGAATGTCTTTATATACTAGTTGGATTTAATTGCATTATATATCTAGTGGATTAAAGTTTCAAATGTCTCATATTTATGTCACATGATGAGAATGGTATTTTATTTAGTAATGCCTGACGTAGTTTGGCATCATTCGCTGCTAGAATGTGCAAGGTGTTACACTCATCTTCCTCAACAAATAAGGGAGCATGAAGGTGGAAAGCATACAACGCTTGTCTCTCAGACTCCGTGGCTTTGCCAAAATGGGTGGTGTTTTAGAAAAAGAAGAGACCATTAATAAATATATGATTTTAACGGTGGAAAAGATTGAAAAACACAAGAAAAGTAACAGTGATAGAAAAATGGTGTGGAAATAAAAAAGAACGATGGTTTTTGTAATAGAAAAACACAAGAAGTGGGAACTTTCTCTCTCTAAAAGAAAAAAGGTCTGAATTTTCTCAAAAGGTAAAAGTTTGGAAAGTTTGAAATGAGAAAAAGGAAGAGTATTTGTAGTCAACAGTTAGGCTACTAGACCGTTGATTTACCATGAATTCCTTAAAAATTGGGAGAAAGCGATTATTATCTCACTAAAACGTTAGTTCAGAGTTAACCCCAATAGCCATGTGTCACTAACAAAAAATAAATAGTAGGTCATGGGACATTACCATTAAATGATAGAGATATACGCGAGTTTTTTCGATCACACGCATAAAATGTCTCAATTTATGATGAGTCGGCTTGAGGTGTTTCGTACGGAAACTTCTCATTGACATAACAACTTTATTTATAAAGGGGCAAATGTATGAGGAACTTAATGAAAAACTGCCTCATTAAATAATTAATGAATGATTAATACAAAGTGGAGCTTAAATGGATCATAATGAAGTCCTCCAGAAGAAGCAAGACAATCCATAATGTATATTGTCTTTTTCTTTATGATTATGTTTTATATTGTAATATAAGTGATATCGCTCAGTACCAAAGATGGACTAGGTCTGTAAGGACCTAGAAGGCTTACATGATCTATTGAGGAAGCTCACTCAGGGATCCTTTGAGGGAATTGGTTTGGATGATAGAGAGAATGACACCGTTAAGACATTTTACTTAACCATTTAAATAAACTAAGTAAAGCACCAAGACAGCCCGAACGAGCACTACTCGAGCAACCTTTGTCACCATTCATTCTCAACAACATGATTTTCGGTACCAAAATATAGTATCTTTCAAAAAATATATGAGACATGTCATAAAATACCTAAGCATCTCAAATCAATAATGTACCTCAAAACTAATTGTTGCTGCACTAGTGACCGAAGAGGCTCTACCGCCACACTGTACCACCTGACATCGTCGACTGGTCACTTAATATTTCACTAATAAATTTAATGATATTGACATACTAGGTATAGTATTATGACCGAGCTTTTAATACTATCTAAGGTCCCTCGCACCAAACTCAACCTATAAATACCCCCACTTATTTATTAATAAGATAATCAAGTTATAATGCCATAAAACTTTGAACCCAAAGTATATATTCTCCTGATATTAATGCATTTACTTAGTTGTGAATAAGAACTCAATCATTTTTCACTCCTAAACACTTATTCCATCCACTCAATGGTGCTTAAATCCCTTCTTTTGGTGTATTTAAGGTGCTTTTCTCTCTCCCTCTAGATCAACACCCATCAAAGGCCGATAGTTATTACTCAACTATCTATATTTATTTCTTATCATTATGATATTAATATAACTTTGTCTTCCATCATTACAAGTGCACTAAATATTATTCTTCCACCGCTAAACGGGTAAAGCCTGATTATTCACACAAAATCCCCCAGATCAAACTACTCTCTTACAGTTATATTATGAGAACATGTGTGTTTTATTTCTCAAGTGACATGAATTGGGATTGATACTGGGTTGTATTATATACATGTGTAGTTGCATTCCGATGTAGTGTGTTAATATTCGATGATTACTTGCTAGTCTAGTGATAGATTTTTATTATTATGGCTTATGCCTTAGGTTGGGACACTCGTGTATTATTTCACTTATGATGAGGAGTGAGGTATCGATTATATGTGAGTGTCTTCGAGTTGTCATGTTTATCATTAATGAGTTGCACGGTTACTACTGCGTTGATAATCAAAGATATTTCTTACAACTTTAGGGTAATGGCCCGAATTTATAAAACCATTTCCCCGAGGTATTATTATTGTATTATAAGAGGACGAGACTAAATGGTTAGATTTTTTTGTAGTTGGAGACTCGATTCATCATCCTTAGAATAGGAGTTGTTATCTCATCTCGGTTGGCATTTTTGTAGTCACTTGTTTTCAGGAAGCTTATTTTGAAGAGAGGTGGTTCCAATTCATATAGATTTCAGTTGAGACTATTATATAATGGAAATTTATATTAGTGGATTCATTTATATTAGAGATTTGTTTTTTTATCTCAGTTTAGATATTCCTATTATTGTTCATCATTATTATTCTGTCACGAATGGTTTTTATTTACTACCACTTTTATTTATCATTGATGCTGAGAATGATAAATTGATTAGTATGACCTATATTCGGTGTGTCAGCCTGATCCACTACACGTGGGAAAATAGGGGGTATTACAAATACCCTCAAGTTTAAAATATTAAGTGGGAAAGGGGTTTCAAAATAAACCTTGTGGTATCCATCAATATTTTAAATGGTAATGTAATTAATTTCACATGTTAGCGTGGATTTTCTCCCCAATAAATGAAATTAATTACATTTCACGAGATTTTCATTTTCTTAAGTTATAGTTCATTAAAATTAAATACAACAAAGTTCGATCCTCCCAATAGGGAAATTCTATGTATGAGAATTTAATTTTAAAAAAATGAACAAATGGTATACACATAAACACTCGTAATGATATCCTTCCAATGAAGTCACTGTCATTAAATGTGGGACTGAAATGTGTCGAGTATTTAATTATTAAAAAAGAATTAATGATTTAAGTTCCTAACTAGAAATTTCATTTCATAAGCGAATGGGAATTCCTGGTATGATTACTTCTAATTATAGGTGTAGGGAAGCTAACTTAAATTTAATCAAAAGTTTATTTCTTACAAGTTTGATTGAAAATATTTTTTCAACTGTGATTTTAAGATTTAAAATGGGCTCAACTTTCATCTCACTAGTTTTTGTCTTAAAAGTTTAATTGGAATAAATTTCACTAACTGAATGTTTTTGGAAATTTTTCTAATAGTGGAGGATTATGAAGTTGTTTTAACTAATGAATGACCAAATAAGCCAAAGAAATGGACTCATGAAAGGTTCTAAGATTTCTAATATTAGTATCCATGTTAGATTTAGTAAAAAGAAATATTGGATGATGATAATCCGGTATGGAATCATATTAAAAAGATATTTTTCATCTTGGGTTGACTAGGGATCCTTTAGAATAGAAATTGATGGAGAAACTGGGATCAATTTTGTGACCTAGTCGCTACGTGAATCCTTTAAACAATTATTCATAAATTATACCATTATATAATTGGAATAACTTAGTGGCACAATTGATTAAGGAGTTCAGCAAGCTAGGAACCTCATCAAAAGGGAAGTCATGTTGTTAGTTTCAAAGAATACCTACTCTTTTTTACCATAAGAGAGGAAGAAGAATGCTATGTAGCAAGCATAACATTACATGGTTAAGAATGTTCATAATCCTTAGGAAATCCAAAAGGCACATTTTTCACTACAAGTAGTCAGAATGTTGATAGCAATGCTATCTAGCTAGCATAGTTCTATTAAGAAAAAAATACAAGGTAATGTTTTTTTCTCCTTCAAAGTAAAAGAATGATATATGGTCTGATCTAAAGTAACCTGGTGTGTTGATTCAGGAGCCAAAAATCAGGTTTGCAACTCTTTATAGTGGTTCTAGGTAAGTGATGAACTACTTTAAGGATATGTGTTCCTAATAACGGACAATCATAATTAATAAATAATATTAGTAAAGGTAACCTAGTTTTAGATTTTATTGGAGACAAAAAGATAATATTGGAAGTTTTAGAAGAAATTTTGTTTTTGGCTTCTAAGCTAGTTATGAACATATATTAAATTAATTTTTTACAAAGGTGTTTTCATCAAAATTGCCAAATTCTTTTTGTGTTCTAATACATTGGAAAATAATTTACACAATATAAGGTTTATGTCACCATTACTGTTAAAAAACTGAAGGGGATAATTTTTTTAGACAATCAACAAAGGAAAGTCTCTTTCTTAGTTAAACCAAACATATCATTTTCTTTTACACTTAGGTTGTATTTATCTAAAAGGAATTTTAGTATTGATTTCAAATGGACAATTGATTTCGATTGAAGTAAATGGACTTTCATTTTGTAATTCCTTATTGGAAGGTAATATGACCAAGTTTCATTTTCCAAGCAAAGGCTGAAGATCTAAAGATGTGTTGGGATTAGTTCATTACAATTATTGATGTAAAAAACTAGATTTGATCTAATTAATTAATCACATATAAATATGAAATAAGAAATAAGACAGAGAATTCTTAAAGTGGTTCAGCCTTATGAAAATGGCCTACGTCCACTATTTTGTATTGCTGGATGGTTTGCTGGATGCTCGATCACAATTGCCAATAATCAATTACCCTGTTATGGAGGGTGTTACATTGTATTTATAGCCTTGGGGCTGTAAGCATGAATAGACGACAAGTCGTTATTTAATAGACATATACATCTGCACAATAAGAATGTTCATTAAATTCGATGTTCATTAAATGTGTAATTATCGTTTGATCTTTCTTGCCAGATGCTCTGCACACTGAGTAGCTCGGAGTGATTAGTTGCTTGGTATGCTAGTAGCTCGGAGGCTGAGTAGCTCGGCACAAAATGTTGCTCGTCCAGTTGAGTTGTTCGGTGAATATATATTTTTGCCACGTAGGACAAAACGTGTGGTCATATAATTGGTCCACATCAGCTGACTAATTTTTATATCAACAGAAGCCCCCAATGTTTCACAGTTGAGGTTTAATATGAGAATGTGAAACATTATGCCTAGAAGTTGCTCGGACATGGTTTAGATTACAGACTTCCAAGACTTAGGACATTTTCTCTTCAGTCTTGTCATTTGAGCGCGAAATGGAAAACTTGTAGATATTTTTAATCTTCAACAGTCATTTGGATATTTGCGTCTTTTCCATAATTTAGCCACCGAAAACGCAATCGTCTTTTCTAGTAAACATTTCCTTTCTCATTTCCCGATGCAAGGCATTTACAAGCGATAGAATCAAGTCGTCTCCTACTTTTTACTTCTCATCTTTTGAACTCTTTATTTTATCACTCTGTTCTTATACTGTCGTTCTTTCTGTTATCCGCCTTAGCAAATATCTCAATCCCTCTGTAAGAACTTTTTCTTTCTTCTTTCTTTGCTTTAGCCACCATAGTTGATCTTATTGAATTGTTGGATAAGTTTCGAGCTGATTTTACGATTCCCTCTTGGGTTATTCTAGAAGAACCTCCTTGCCCTTCTGATTTATTTTCTCTAGGTGAGGGAGACTGGTTTCCCTCCCTTTTTGTAGCAGAATGTGGCTTTTATTTTTCGCCTAATCCCTTGTGTTTGGAGTTTTGCCGATATTTCTATATTGTTCCTGTAAGAGTAGCTCCAAATACATGGAGGGTAGTTAATGGCGTACATAGGTTAAACCAGATTCATGTGACTCACTTAGGGATCCTTGAAATTATGTTTTGTTATAAATGGGTTACTAGTGATACCACATTATATTTAAAAACTAGGTTTTCCAATAGAGCTTTAGTGGTCAATCTTCCCGATGCTAATAGGGACTATTTTGATCATGGAGTTGTGATGAAAAATTGGGAACACCTCCCATTAAAAGGAAATGATATTTACCAAGGTCCCAAATGTCCATTATATGGCAATGGGATAGTTTTTTTTAATTTTTCGATTTAGCTCTGTTTATATTTGATGAAATGTGTCACTGATATTTATTTTATTTTTTGCAGTTGATAACAAAAGAAAGCCCCCAAAAGAGAATGACATTAATATAAAAGATTTGAAACTCATCTAGGGTTTGCATCAATCAGTTGTTGGGGATCACGTTAGAGCTACTTCTTATTTGGTGAGATACAAAAATACTATTTCCTCTTTTATTGCTCGTCCTCTTACTCCTCCTATGATAATTGATCTTGATCAAATTCTATCATCTCAAGTCGGCGTAGAAGAATCTTCTTTGAAACATTGCAATTTGACGTTATTGTTTGTTTAATCATCAAAATTCTGGATTTGTGTGCATGTAGTATGTTTAGTTCATTAAGCTCGCACTTTATTGTCATATGGCTATGATAAAGTTTGATGATTTATAGCTATCAATTAGAGCTTGTTGATTGTTTCGATGTTTTGGAATTGTGACTCATTTTTTTTAGATTCACGCCCATTCATTCCATGTCCATGTTTGAGCACATCGGTACTATGTTTGCATGTAACTCGCATTTTAAGTTTTTTTGAGTTTTTTTCATTTTGTGTTGAAAGCCTACTGTTTTAACACTGTTTTGATTATGTCAGGCCCTTCCTGGAATTTTTTTGTGGAATTTTTTTCTCTGGGAAATACTTTATATTATTTCTGGGAATCTGGGAAATTTTGGCAGGTCGCGCGAAGACGTTCTAACGACATTGCTTCTCGCACGAACGACTTTTGTACTTCGTTCGAGCGACATCCTCATCTCGTTTGAGCGATGTCCCTGGCTCGTTTGAACGACATGCTGAAAAAATGGCTTCTGATTAATTTGGAGTCCTCTAGTTTAATTTGATATTTTTTGGTACTGCGGGAAGCATTTCTGGACTGTTTAGTTTATATGCAGGTTATTTTATGTTCCAAATTGATATTTTGCATATGAGTCTGTTTATCACACTTGATTTGATTGGTATTCTCTACGTGTGATTCCTTTGTTTACTAGCTACTGATTTATCATTGATTGATCATATTTAGCTGGTTGTTTCATGGTTATCTAGCATTTTTTCAATTCTCAAATTGGTATCAACTTGATTTAAATTGGTTTTATATTCTCATGCTAGATATTTCATATTGGTTTATCTTTTCACCGGATTGTCTATTCGAGACAAAAAGGGGGAGAGATGTATGTGATGTAGGGGGATATTGAACGCTTCTATTGATATCTGGATTTACATATTATTTGATTATATTTGTTTCAAACTGGTATCAAATAATTGCTCACACGTTTCAAATGATTTGTGCTTATTAGAAATATAAATTGGTATCATTTGAAAATTGGTATCATTTGTTCCTCCATACTTCACTGGGTATATTTGTCTGTTTCATGTGTGTAGGTATTCTTTCAGCAATTCGAGATTTCAAGTCTACATCACATTCAGACAGTTCAGGCTTTCCGATGCTACATATTCTAGTACGTGTCCTGTATTTTTTATTTTGGGTTTATGGGATGGGATTTAGGCATCATACGTCTTCATGGCTCGATTAGGCATTTCACTAGTTTAGTTTTATCCTGGAATAGTCAAAGGGGGAGATTTGTAAGGACATAAATTTCTAATTGAGTCCCTGTATTATTTTGACTTAATTCAGTGAAAAAAACTGTGTTTGTAATATATCATAGGGAGAATTTTAATTTGTCACTATCCAACTTGGTCTATGACGTATTGAAGAAATTGAAGACGTTACGGCAAAGCTTCAAAGAATTAAATCATGCCGAAGTTTAATCGGTGCAAGTTTAATTGTCTTCAAAGTTAATTTCATTCCGAGATCACTCAGGTATGAACGCGTATAATTTATGGTGCTTGGAATTATTTTATAAAAGATAAGGATGTAATTTTTATAAAGAAAAATGTTTTTAAATGTTTTAAAAGTGTTTTAAAGGTTTACATTTCGTTTTATGATAATAAGATCGAAATAGAGTTTGACTAATTTAAATCTCTTTGTTAAGAGACGTTTTAATCAGAAAGTCGTACTTTCGCGCTGTCGCTCGAACGGCATTAGATGTTGTTCGAACGAGATACAATGTCGCACGAACGACATGCTTAAGTCGTTCAAACTACATGTTTTTCGAGGTGGCATTTAAATCCTATTTAAACAATGTTTTCATCATAGTTTCGTAGGTTTACTTTCTGGAAAATAGTTTTACGAACCAGAACCTTGTTTGCACATGTTTTCTAAGGTTTAAAAGTCTTAAACACATCCTTAGAATTTTCAAAGATCCGAGGTATCATTCTTGTATGTTTAAGTGATCTTGCTGCACTAAAGTTGTTTGTTCTACACATTGAACACAAAGGGTTTTGAGGTGAAGAAGCGACGGACATCGTGTTCGACATCGTAGACGTATTAAAGCTATATCGGTGGACACCGAGACATACGTGGACGCGTGTGTTGTGGACAAAGATCGTGGAAGACGAAATTTCTACATGGGCACTATTGAAGAGCGATTGAAGATCAGAAGGAGTGTCAAGACCCGTGGTGATCGAGTCTTAGTTAAGGCTAATCTGTCTTTGTAAAACCATTGTTCATAGTGATTGTCTGGCTTGGGCCGTCCGAGGTTATTTTCCTGTTTTGGGTTTTTTCCTCGTACATCCGATGTTGTGAGTATTCTTTACTTTACTTTACTTGCTTTAATCACTAGATGCATGTTTAGGATTAATCAAGATAAAACTGGTTTAAAGTAAGAATTGAGTTTTTCACAACTTGGTTTGGTACATAATTAAAAGTTGGATCTTTTTTGGAGAAAAAATGGTTTTGTTTGAAACACACACATATCGGGCCACTCACACTTTTCAGTCAAGATGGATCCGAATATCAACGTTCTTCAACAAAGACCCCTCCACGATATTAATTTTGGTAAGGTTATATTTAAGTACCTTAATGGTTCATTATAAGTGTTGGGATAATTTTTCTAAATTATTTTCAAACACTTGAGGCGTTGTTTTTTGTAAAAGAATTTTTTCTAAGTGTTGAGGCGGAGTTTTTAACGAAATAATTTTTTTTAAACTATCGTTCGAGCAACAGGTAGAAGTCATTCAAGCGACATTGCCTTATCGCGCGAAGCTCGTTCGAGGGACACGTGTCCTCGTTTGAGAGACAGCCTGATCTCGTTCGAGCGATCTGCAGACTCAATTTTTCTTATATAAAATGTGTTAAATGACTCCATTTTCGTTAAGAAAACTTGACGTTTTTCATTCTGCACAAACTGCAAACTAGTAGAATACTTTGTCTTCTTCATTTAAGGGTTTAATCCTTTTTGTCTTCAATTCACAAAACATCCCAATCCTTTAGTTAATTATTTTGGAACCCAGAATTCAACTTTGGTGAAGTTATTTCTTTGTGAAGTATTATCTCTATGGTTTACTACGATTGTGTGTCGATTGGGAGTGCTCGTGGGTGTTCCTAAATGAATTGGGACTGCGTGTTCTTGTGGGTTGCTGCGATTATTCCATTGTTGACTCTAGGTTGCATGTCTATGTGCATATATGTGCGATATTTATTGCGAATTTCAATGTGTATGTAAGTTACGATTTATTATTCATAGTTAAATAAAAGGTTTTACACACAAGTTTTTTTTTTCCTGAAATCTGTGAGTCAGCGATTATATTTGTGTTAGTTTGATTTCACCCACGTAAATGATTATTTTAAGGTTGAATTAAATTTGATTTAAAAATTGACTCCAATTAAAGAAGTCTAAATTGAAAATTTGATTAAATCAATATCACACGGCATTCTCAAATTGGTATCAGAGCTTGTTGAGCTAAGCTATTGCGTTTGATCTGTTTTTTCGCAAACGTTTGTGATATTGATTTTTTTAAAAAATTATATTATTATAATTTCGCAATTTTTCTGGACACTTATGTAATCGGATGCCTCCCCTTGATGGCACGAGTCAGAGTTTTGATGATTTAAATATTTTGAATTTGACGTTTGCGAAAAGAATTAAAGATTTGGAAAAAGAAAATTGTTGTTTTAAATCCGCTATGGATCTTTTGCAAACGGTTCAAAATCAAAGAGATTTTTATCGTGAGAAATTTATTTTTTTGGACCATGAATTTAGTGCTTCAAAACTGTCCAAAAAGTAGAATGATGATAGAGTCCTATTTTTAGAAAAAGAATTGGAGGACTTTAAAATTTCTAGGATTTGTGTTTGTACCAAAGATGATAAAAATATTTCAATCGATGAGTTTGTGTCACGGGAAGAGACTATTAGAGTAAGTGTGCGTATTTTAAGGGAGAACGTGATAACCTTTAAGGAATAATTGGAAATTTAGAGAAGGAGTCACTAAAATTTGAAGAATCTAATTCTTTGCTTGAGTAAAAAATTTTGGATATGAAAAGTGATTTCACAGACTCGAGTAGTGTTGGTAGCAATGGTAGTGGCTCGTCGTGTTCTCATATTCTGAGTGTTAAAGCCCAGACCATTAGTTGTTTTAGAGGGTCAATCAATCCCAAGGACGTTAGAAAAGGTCACCCCATAGGTGTCGGTCTACCAATTTATGCATGTTCACATTATGGTAGGAAATGTCACCTTATAAGTTTTTGTTTTGATCTTGGAAGAGGTCCTAGGAATTTTAATGATAGTGTCCCGTCAGTTACCATATCCCCTCGAGTTAGGTACATATCTGTTTGGGTTAGGAAATCTGTTTTGGAGATGCTAAATGCTTCACTGGTTGATTCTCATATGATTGTACATGATGCGTCACATTCTATTTCTTATGGATAGTTGCTTGCCTGATTTGTTTATGATACGTTAGTTGTGCTTTATGATATATGTTTGCTAGTGTTATGACATCTGTACTTTTTGTATTAGATTTTTGTTTTTGATAAAACTTTTGAAAAATAAAAAAAGATTTTATTTTGATAAAATTTTTGGAAAAGACAAAAAGACTTTTGTATTTTGTTTACACCATATATGGATGGACATTTAGGATGACCGAGTCACAATTTCATTCCAAATCCATGTGATGATTTGATAGTGTTTTGATATGCGTCATCATTTCATTAATGTGCTTTGCAATGTTTGGAATCATTGAGATGTGATTAGTTGTTACTACCAACATGTTTGACTCATGAGATGCTTTATTGCACACTCGCACGGATTTGTTTGACTATTGTTATTGTCTATCAAATGTTGGTTAATGTGTTTTCATCTCAATTCTCTCTTTAAAACAAACCAAATGTGATAAAACTTGATAATGAAAGTAGTTCATGGAAAAACAATTGTCGTGAGTTTGTGTGATTTATTTGAACAACAGGGAAGGGCTATGAAAGGAACTCATTTATCCTTTGCGGTTAAGCCATCGTTTCTATCGAAACTAGAAAATGCATGGCACAAAAACAGAAGCCAAGGTCCAAAGAGGTTGAAAAGAGACCGAAATAATTCTAAGGCAATAAAAAGAAAAATATGCCAAAAGTGGGCCAATTTATTTTGTTTCATCACCTCAAAAGAAAAATAAAAAGAATTATTATGTATGAGGGAGTTTGGATGGAATATAAAACTGGTTTGCACATCCTTGAATCATGAAAAAGCGTTACATAGTTTTAGATGTTATTGATGTGAAAATCATGTTTGACTTTGATTTTCGATTTCATTAAGACGATGTCATATAAATTCACATTTTTGACACCTAAGGACAATTTTGATGTTCATTCGTTAGGAGTACACATATTCATCGTGCACATTTGTTATGCTTGATTGCATTAATTTTCCTATCAAATATGTTCACACCCATTCATTTCATTTCCATGATTTGGTTATCTTAGTGTAAATTCATGGTGTGTTATGTTTTAAAATTATTTTTGCTTGAAAAAATTGAAAAATCAAAAATAGTTTGTGGATGCCTTTGAGGATTCCTTTGCATGAGCATAGTTTGATCCATGTTTGCTATGCATATTTTTTGTGACACTCTATGTTTATTTTATTTATTCTTTTCCTTGTCTATTTCAAACAAATAAAAAGGAGGAGAAAAAATTATGATTTTGTGAGGGAGTTTGCATTTTGGGGGAAGTTTGATTATAGATGGATGATTTATTCTTATATCGTTTCAACCTCGATGCGTCACGAAGGTATTTTCTTTGTCTCATGTGTGTAGATATAAATATTGATGATTTGATGTTGCACACCCTAATGAGAAAAGCTTGAAAATTTGATGTTGAAGATTTTTGAAGAAATTTTCAGACTTGCATTTTTTATACCTTTTAAGTTTTCTGATCATGGGAGGGTATTAGATTTGTATAGACATTTTGATTCAAAAATTTGGATGTTTTTATTTTGTATCGGCATAGACATAGGGGGAGACTTGTAAAGACATTATTTTATTATCCTGTTTACATTATTACATCTCGTGTACCGCTACAACCGTCAAAGACTTATTCAAGTTCAATCATGCATCAAGACAAATCTAAATATCAACATTCTTCAACAAAGAATCCATCACGAGATTAATTTTGGTAAGGTTGTGTTTAAGTACGTTAATGATTCATCATAAGTGTTGGGATAATTTTTCTAAACTATTTTCAAACACTTGAGGCGTTGTTTTTCTTTAAAGAATTTTTTCTCAGTGTTGAGGTGGAGTTTTTAACGAAATAATTTTTTTTAAACCGTCGTTCGAGCGGCTGGCAAAAGTCGTTCAAGCGACATTGTCTTGTCGCACGAAGCTCGTTCGAGTGACATGTGTCCTCGTTCGAGCGATCTGCCGACTTAAATTTTCTATACAGAGCGTGTTAAATGATTATGTTTTTGTTAAGAAGACCTGGCATTTTTTATTCTTCATAAACTACGAACCGGCTGAATGTTTAAGGGTTTATTCCTTTTTGTTTTCAATTGACAAAAGATCCCAATATTTTAGTGAATTATTTTGGAACTTAAAGATTCAAATTTGGTGAAGTTATTTATTTTTGGAGTGTTATCTCTACGGATGACTAAGACTGTGTCTTGATTGGGAGTGCTCGTGGGTGTTACTAGCTAATTTGGGACTGCATGCTCTTATGGGTTGCTGTAGTTTTTCCATTACTGAATTTAGGTTGCGTGTCTATGTGAGTATCTGTGCGATATTCCTTGCGAATTTCATTATGTATGTATGTTGCGATTTATTACTCATAGTGAAATAAATAATTTTACCCGAAAGGTTTTTTTTCCTGAAATCTGTGTATCAGCAATTATATTTGTGTTGGTTTGATTTCACCCACGTAGATGCATGTTTTAGGGATGAATTAAATTTAATTTAAAAGTTGACTCCAATTAAATAAATCTAAATTAGAAACTTGCGAATTTGATTAAATAAAGATCACACGACATTCCCAGCCACAAATCATTGTCATTATAAACCTTCAACCTTCGCAGTTCTAACTTTATCAGTCTTCACCAGAACTTTGACTTGGAAACACGACCTTCGAGGCTCGGTATCCATCGATCTATTAAACATATGTGGCTGCTGAAATCTCCATCGTAGCTTTGACTCCTGGCTCGTCATTCTCGCAAACGTTTCTCAGATCTTAGTACTTCAAATTCGGCTCATCGATACTCAGCCTCATCAAGATTTGATGGGAAACAAATCCAAGCCTCCAAAGATTTATGGTTTAAATTGTGAAAAATTTATATTTTAGAAAATACCATTAAAAATATTGATCTAGTATGAAATAGTGCTTTGAAAACATCAAAAGGGAACACAAAATACAAATCATTTGGCTTTGAAACTTCTTGGGGTTTAATGACTCACAAAAGTTTTCAAGAAACCTGAAATTGAGGTTTCAAATACTAGTCATAAAATTCCTCTTAAATAGAATATTTTAAGATAAGAAAAAATAACTGTGTGTGATTAAAACTCCAAAAATAATTTCAAAATGAGTTTTAATAAATCATAATGCTCCAAAATGCATAAGCTCCCATCCCAACCTGCTATAGCACTAGAGGAAAATCACTATAGAATTTCACACCAGTCGCGGTCGCGGGGATTAAATTTCGTGGCTAGGCTGTAGGACCCTGGATATAATTCTCCCCTTTCTCTTTTTAATCTTTTAAAAAATCCCTATAGTTTGAAAAAAATTTAGGGACGTTCTAATTGTTAATAAAGATGTGTCGTTAATAATACTATAGATTAGCACTTTAAAAAGTCTTTTAAAATTACAAAAAAATATATATATATTCTTTTAAAAAATCCACCAAAGCTAGATTAATTTTATATTTCAAAAATGAATTTTTTTCTCGCTTGCACTACTAGTTACGTGTCTTGTACTTTGGTGAGATGTATGTTGATGTCATTTTGATGATTCTTTGTCGTTGACGTAGAATCTTGTCATGTGGAAGATCTTTAATCACTAAGACACACCTAACCTACATTTTGTCAAACAAAATTATGACACGAGGAGAAATTTGTTCTTACAAATCTCCCCCTTTGTCAATTCCATGACAAAACTAAAAAAAATTGACATAAACTAATCAAAGTTATCCAAACTATTTAGAATGTGAATTGAATGTGGTTAAGTTGCTCAACATATGTAGAAAATTTCGATTTGACAATTCTTAAGTGATTATTTATTTCTTTTCATGTGAAAACATATGATTTTCAAGACTGATTAGTCTTTGAGATTTGCCTTTGTATTTTTTGTATATTCTACTATTTTTGGTCATTCCACTAGTCACTCTTTGTTCTTTAGTTTTAATCATGTTAGTTTGAATGAACTACATCGTATGGTTTATTGCATTAGTGAAAAATCATTTTTGGAAGTTTTTTCTATCTTTGTGAGTTGGTAAAGTTGTATGTTTTCTGAATGTGTTGATAAAAAACCTCCGTAAAGGTCCTTATTGACCCCGTTATCACGGCTGCCCTGTTTTGGTTTGCTTGGAACTCTATCCATTTTTTTTGCACGGACCCATATTGCCTCGTGTGTATATTTCCCCTTGTTTTTGTTATATTCAGCTTTTTTAGGTACTACTAATTTGCTTTCTATATGTTTTCGCATATTTTTTCCTGATGATATTACCATGTTTCTACCTTATGTTGATGTTATATTCCTCATGTGATTGTTTGTCATTTCTTGGAAAGGGGGGGGGGAGGGATTTTTATTTAGGGGAAGATTTTTAAGTTGTTTGATATTTGTGATCTTTGGGGGGAGTGGTTTATGGTATGAGGGATAATTATTTTTTATGTTAATTCATTTGGTTTATAAGTTTTATTTTGGGGGTATTTATTACCTTATGATGCCTTATCATTCATACTTGTTATTTGTTTTTTTTTTGGAGGATTCTTGAGGAATGGGGTTCTTATTATGCACATTTCGTGTGTAATTATTTTGTGTTGATGAGATTTTTGCAAAAATCAACATTTTATTCAAGAACAGGGGTCTAGATTGAAGAATTGAGTTGGTCTATTGGATATTAGGTAAATTACAACAAGTTTCTCTCATATATGGCTAATGTGGAGTGAGTCTTACTTGTCATAATAAAGAGTTTTGTGTTTGGGTGCTTTTCCATGGAATATCCATAGATGGAGATTGAAAATATAATCATTTTTTATATGTAGTTTGATCGAATTTCATCTGGGTCAAAAGATTGGAGTCATTTAGTATATCGATCCCAAAACCTTGATGCACTTTGTAGTTTTTTGTATAAGAGGGTCTTATTCATAAGAGCTTGTGGACAATGACAATTGATGATCATGCGGATCCTCCATATTTAAATATTTCGTTGTTGATCAATCGAAGTGTATTCTTTTGCGAAATGATTCATCTATTTATCATTTGGCAATGCACACACTCAGGTTCCTTTAAATATGTGAAACTTTTCTAAAAGGATTATTTGTGTTTTCTTAGAGCATGTTTTAAGTTTTTAAAAGGGGATAAGGTCTTTGTTTTGTTTTTATAAGGCATTTTTAAGATTCATTTTTCTACTTCAAACTGCTTGCACAGTGAGAAATCACACCTACGGGCATGGGACATTGTTCTTAGGTTTAGTAAATTCCCTCCCTAGAACCATGCGCACGACATTGATTTGTTCCCGTTCACACAACCCATTAATGTTCTAGCCTATTTTTACCTGCCTAAAATCGTGTGCATGGTACCTATTTACACCCAAGCGCACAACGGCACGGATTCCTGAAAACTTTCATAAATAGACGTTATTTTCCTCCAATTAGACATAATCTGAGGCCATTTTGCTTGTTTGGGAGCATTTATTTGCTTCTCCATTTGCAAATTAAGTGTTGAAATTCAAATTGAGAGATTTTTAGATCTGAACCTAGATCTAATTTTTAGAGATGATTAAAGGGTTTTGAATCCACACTAGTCGTTATTTGCATCTGATTCAATTTTATTCCATATGGTGTATACTTTGATATCTTAAAGGAGGTGTGAGTTAGTGAAGAGTCCAAGCAAGGTTCAATCCAAGGATGAAGAATGCTACTTTCATATTCGATTAATGGATCTTTGATCAGATTTCTCAATTGAATGAGGGAGAGTCTCAACATCCATTGGTAACTTCTTATTAGGAACAAGATAGAGGTATCTTCTTGCATTATATAAATGAAGTTTTCAGATCTAATGAGATACTAGGATGTACCGAGGTTTTCCTATAGGCTAGGGGTTTTTCTCGTAAATCGGTTTTATGAGATTGATTTATGTTTTGTTTGATTGTTTACGCTTGTTATCATATTAATTAGTCTAGATCTAATTGTTAAAATTAAAAATGATTTAAATCTAGGTTGCTATTTCATGCATGAAATTTTAAATTGGGCTAAATTACTTTGAAACCTATTCACCGCTCTTTTAGTTTTGCATCTAGATTTTTTTAGAGAAGAGGGACAGAACCCCCACAAGTTTTATTAGAGGGATTTGGAGAAAAAGCCTCTCTAGTGGCAGACAAGCTCATTACTAAAGCTATAAGAATTCGAGTGTCGAGTCCAATAACTTGAACTGAAAAGATACAAATATGGTCTTTTATATAAAGTCTATTACAAAATAGAGAAATGAAAAAAATGAAAATAAGGATTTTATAAATGAATCCTTTATACACACTGTAACAAACCGCGTAATTTTTGGGGTATTTTCAAAATATAGAGGAAAAATAAAGTTTTTGATAAAATTATTTTTCTTGCTCAAATATGTTGGATTTTATTTTCAAAGACGAGATTTTGAAACGATTTCGAAATCGAAGTTAAAACGGATTTTATTTTGATTTTTGAATATTTATCCCTTATAACTTTTTTAAGGGAAACTGTCAGTTTTTCTGGGCGATCGACCGATCGACGCCAGGGATCGATCGATCGATGCCTTCTGATTTCATGCGCTGCAAGAAGTTTTGAGGAGTTTTGTTTTGATTCAAACTCTTTTATTTTTTCCTTATAAATTAAGGTCGTGGGTGATCCTTTGAGGTACAACTTTTTGGCAGCGAACATATTTTATGTTCCTCTATTTTTATATACACTTAGTCCCTTTAATTTTATGCATTCAACCTTAGGTTTTTGGAAGTGTTCTTGAGGCTATTTTGAGGTGGATCTTGGAGGAGTTTTTGATGATCTTTGTGGGCTGTTTTGATGGAGTAATCTGAGTTTCTGGGCAGATTCTTGTTGGTATCCTTTTGGTGGTTTGAGGTATGGTGTTTTACACAATATGCTCCTTAATCTCGCGAGCGTTATTCCCGTTGTTTTCTTGTGATTATTGACTCACACTTGAATTGTTAAATTCTTTTGGAATCGAAAAACTATTGTTGGAATCTAATTTTGATTCATGTGGTATTATTATTGTGTTGGGCATGTTGTCATGAGATTTTAATATGGCACTGATGTTGGGCACCCGCCAAGATTCATGTTCCGGCTACTTGATAAAGTATGGCGCGGTATGGTGCTGCCTCGTGACTCAAATTAATGTGTTGGGGAGAAATTATATTGATAAAATGCTTATAATATTCTCATTTGATTTGAATATTCGTACTCGTATTGTTACGCTTTATTCACCGCTAATATTTATTGAGCATCTTTCCTGTCGTATTATGTACTTCTCCATATTTTCTTCTAGTGGCAAGTTAGCGCGGATTTTTGGGGAGCTATGGAAATGGATTTTATCTTGGATATTTTGGGAAGAATATTCGAGAATACAATGAGAAGATTTGTATTTATTTTTCATGTTTAGAGCATTTTTATTTCGAGTTAGATAGTTGTATTATTTCGAGAGACTATTGGTTGTATTTAATTTGAAGAGATTGAGATTAGTGGATTCTTATATTATATTGTGGAATTTATTTAGATGCTCTATACCTTCTGGATTGATGGATTTGATTAGTTTTATCGCAGTCGCACTTCGCTCGCTCTCCCCGGGCTAGTGGGGTGTGACACACAACTTAAGAAGAAACCCTAATTTGGGAAAACCCCACACATCCATATTGAGAAGCCCTTTAATCAACCTTAAAACCTCAAAAGTATAGAAAGTTTCATGCTCTAGAAGGTTAAATCCAACATTAACAAGGCCATCAGCAACTGCATTAGCTTCTCTAAACAAGGGATGAAAAGAAAATTCAAATCTTTGAAGAATTATTTCAATCTCATATGTGTAATGAATGATGTTACATGGAGCTTTCCGAATGTGAATGATAAATTCACTAAACTCAAGGAATCAGATTCAATGAAAATATGTGAATTACCAATGTTATACGCTATTGTCAAACCATATAAAAGAGCTTATGTTTCATCAACAATGTTAGTACCATGACTAGTGAAATTAACAAACCCGACTATAAAAACACCCTGTGATCTCTGAGAACCCTCCCCGAGAACTAATACCTATATTTTTTTTACAAGCTTTATCAACATTAAGTTTAAATCTATTCATAGGAGGTTTAATCCATTTAATACTCATGAAAGAGGGCGTATAATGGAGAAACTTTATATGAAAATTTTGAAAAATAAAGAATCAAATCTAGTTTTATCATCTTTGAAAGGAATATACTGAACCCAATACTAGATAAAAGAAATGGTAGATTGAATAAGAGAAGATTTGGAAAAGGTTGACCCCTCAAAATGTCATTTATTCCGCATTTTCCATATTTCCCAACATAAACTGGTAGGAACAACAATAATGAGGAATTCCATATAGCTTTGAGGAAACTTTTTAATAAACCAAGAAGTGAACAATGAGATAATGGAGGAAGTATTTATCTTAAATCCAAATAAATTAGCAAAGAAATTCCAAGTATAAGAAATTTCAAGACAATGAAGGAAAACATGATTCAAATCTTCAGTATGGATATGGCAAAAATGACATCTAGAGGCTAATTTGATTCCTAAATTTTGAATGTTATCATCAAGAGGAATAGGTGAGTAGAGAAGCCTCCAAGAAAGAAAATAAATTTTAGATGGGATGCTTGGGGGCCAAATTGATTTCAAAATGAGAGAAAATGAACTATGATCTTTAATCAATGAACGAGCAGAATGAAAAGTGAATATAACTATAAAGGATGACTTCCAATAGATTTGATTATTATTTATCAAAATATTCATGTGAAATAACACTTTAACTTGATACATTCTCTTCCATGTTGATGAACCTTCTTCTGAATAAGAATATTTATGCTTAACTCTCATATATGTGGCCCATAAAGAGTTATTGATATGCCATTTCCACTAAAATATGAGAGAACTAACTAATGAGATGTCAAATATATTTGAAATCCCCAAGCCTCCTTTCTCTTTGTCCCTGCAAATGGTATCCCAATTTACCCATTGGTGTTTCCATCCCACATCCGCATTGCCTCCCCATAAGAACTTAGCAAATAATAATTTGTGAATGAGACTAATAATATATTTAGGAGGACAGATTGCACTTAAAATGTGAATAGGATTTGAGATTAGAACTTGATTGATAAAAATAATTTCCCACCATAAGAAAGCAGAGTATTCTTCCATCCATATAATCTCTTTCTAATTTTTTGAATTAGAAGATTGAAATATGAAATATTCATTCAACCACTATGGAGAGGATAACCTGGGTAAGAAATTGGATGCTTCTTGAATTTTATGCTAAGACTAAAATCAATAGCCAGTTTTTTAATTTTGAAAGTGGACTTATGGACTATAAAGTATGATTTCTCAAAGTTAATTTTTTGATCAATATATTCTTCATATTCAATCAAAAACTTCTTGAGATCTTGATTACTTTTATTGCAACCATTGGTAAAAATGATGAAGCAATTTGCATAGCTGAGACTAGATATGATTGGGCTGCCACTAGGTAAAGAAAAATGCTTCGTTGGGCAACTTTGTATTTGTAAATGAATACTCTCAGAGAAAAGACAAATAGAGATGGAGAGATTAGTTCTCCCTACCTTAAACCTCTAGAAGATTTGAAAAAGGCATGAGGTTCTCGATTTACCAAAATAGAAAACCATTTGTTGCTAATACACCTCCAAATAAGATCTATAAAAAATTCATTGAAACCTAACTGCCTCAAGACCTTAATAAGGATCAACCACTCAACCCTATCATAAGCCTTTGCCATGTTAAGCCTAATGATAGTGTTAGTACCAAAATTCGTTTTTCCCAGATTGAAAAACATTTCTTTGGCCAGAGGAATATTGCCAAGTACGCTTCTATTTTTTATAAAGCCATTTTGAGATGGAGAGATGGTATTATGAAGGATGGGAGCAAGTCTTACTGTAAGAATTTGGGAATACAAACATTTACTATAAAACCTTTTCACCCCCTTTAAATTCCTTAATGTGTTCTTACAAATGTCTTTCAAATGGTTTGTTTTGTTCCAATATGTTCCTAGTTATAACTTTTATAACCAAATTATCATACATTAAAAATGTGTAGAGGAAGAATATGTCAATTGATTCAAAACATCTTAAGGCTGGTCGGTGAATGCTAAGGGAAGAATTGATTCTGACACCTCGCCTAATTGAACATCGGTTGATCAGGCCTTTATTAAATTAAACAGGTTTCTCATATGGTTCATTCTTAACATCACTGACGAAAACTTTTTAATTACGAACCAGATAAGTGAAATTAGATTGGTGTCAAATTTTATCTTTGTTTAAAACAGATAAATCAAATAATGCGGGACTAAATTAATCATTCACAATATACCAGAGTTCATCCATCACAATATATAGATAAATAAAGGTTTGACGAATAAACCATCGACCAAACATCCAAAATCAAATACTCCATAGTGAATAAAGAACTAAATAACCAAAAAATGTCAACGGACAACATGTCCATACATGGAATGTAAGATGAGATCTTACACTAGATCTGAATGGAGGAATCGCCTAATCAAACGAAATTCTGTCAGCATCCATAGTGCTACAGCTCCGAGTACCTGGAATGAAGTCACGCTTGGCGTCCCTGTGGCTAGACATTTAAAAGGTTTTTAAAAATATTTATAGCAAGTATTAGTACACAAAATGTTTTGAAAATATTTAGCAAACGTTTATTACATTAAAATTCGGTTATTGATTTCACATGTTCATGTACACACTCTCTTGAGTTTTTCCTCACCCCTCATCTATAGTGTACGCCTAATGTCCTATACTTAGCCCACCTTGCTTTGTAAACTATATTTTCTTTTAGCTTTTTTCCTATCATACTTTTACCCTAGTATTCTCAGAAAAATGGGTATGACTTCTTTTCACTGGCTTTTAACTCCCAATTGGAGTTAGCTAAGAATTTGGGTTTTCAACAAAAGGCTTATTTTCTTTTCATCTCAAATGGATTTGTAAAGGAATAATGTAAAAAGGCCTGAATTATGGCTTAATTTTATTTTTCAAAACGATAGTTTATTCTCATTTCTAAAGTTCCGTTAAGTTAGTTTGGGTCCCAAGATGACTTATTAAGACTTCTAGGGCTTAACATTCTTATTTTGACTTTTTTTCATTAGTCAAACAAAATAAAGAATTTAAGATCATCAACGAAAGTTTGCTGATGGAAATTTTGAGTTATTTCAACTGTGATTGATTTAAATCTCTAAGAAATGATACATGGCACAAAATCTCCCCATGTTAAAATCTACACATCTTTTCGTTAAGCATACTAACTTTCTACTCAATATCTATTTTTGATCATATTATTTGGCTATTGTGTAAAAATTTCATAAGTTAAGAGATACATGAATTAGTTCTATATTAATAAATAATTCCCAAACTCAATTATATTGAAAATCTTGTGGATTTTTAGAATTTTTTTAGTTTTTCTTAATTTTTTTTCAAAACTACCATCCTTACCCCCAATCCTAAATTTCAAATTGTCCTTAATGTATTTTAAAAATAAAATAATGGACAAAGCAAATATAGCACATAAGTCAAAGGACAATATTATCCATGAATTTTTCCTTATTATCAACTTCCAATCGATCTCACGTGCCTTTCATCATAAACCAAAAGTCGAAACTATTGGGAATTAACCCAACAGACAAAATATACATCTGAAGGGACATAATGAATGCAGTGATTGAAATTATGTGGAGTCAAATTATAGCATATATGGTCAGACTCTAAGAGACTATCATAATGATTTTCTAAATTAAACACTAACCCTGGGTTTCCCTCAAACTCTAGAATGAATAAATCGGGCTCTAAATCGGACGATACTCTAGTTAAGTTTTCGATCTAATCCAAACTCAAATAACATGAGTGGACATGGTGTAAAAGGACAATATGACAATTTTAGAAGTTGAGAGATCAATGAATTAGTTCTATACTAATAAATCATTCCCAAACTCAATTATATTCAAAATCTTTTGGATTCCTTTGGAATTTTTGTAATTTTTCATCAAAAATACCATCCTTACCTCTAAACCTAAATTTCAAATTTTCCTTAATGTATTTTCAAAATAAAATAGTGGACAAAGAAAATATAGCACATAAGTAAAAGGACAATATTATCCATGAATTTTTCCTTGTTACTAACTTACAATCGATCTCACATGCCTTTTCTCATAAACCAAAAGTCGAAACATTTGGGAATAAACCCAACAGATAAAGTATAAACATGAAGGGACATAATGAATGTAGTGATTGAAATTATGGATATGTGGAGTCACATTATAGCACATATGGTCAGACTCAAAGAGACTATCATAATGAAATTCTGAATTACACACCCTGGGTGTCCCTTAAACTCTAGAATGAGTAAATCGGGCTCTAAATCGGATGATACTCTAGTCGAGTCTTCGATCTCATCCAAGTACTCAAATAACATGGGTGGACATGGTGGAAAATAACAATACGGTATGACAAAACATGTGTCACCAGGTGGAAACACTCGAATGATTATATGTATGGCCCCATCACTTGAAGAACGTGTGTGCTCGCGTTCAAATGATCAAATTATATATAAAACCCTTTTAACACAAACAGACCCTAAACATGCAGCAGTATGTGATTGAATAAATTGATAATCTACTTAAGAACATTCAAACACATGCAATTAAGGAAAAAATCCCCCTCAGGGGCAAAACCATTTATTTTCACTATAATTTGTAAGAAAACGGCTTACAATCGGATTACAATGAAAATACAAGTTGACTAAGAATTACCCTCGGGTATCGGATTCTGTAGTCGCAGCTGGAATTATCCCTTTCCAGTAGGGCTGCAATGAAGAAGAAGAACGGTCTCCTCCACAAGGGTTGAACAAACCAAAGTTGTGTTCTTGGGTTGCAAAAGGATTCACAAAGGTTTGACAAGGATGTGTGAATCAAAACATGAGTCTTGGGACTCAAAAATATGAAGACTAGATGTATTTGGACTCTCAAATTCGTCTCCTAAAGTCTTGCAAAACAACTCTCCCGAAGTTGGTATTTATAGGGAAATACATGAAGAGACTCACGATTTTTAAATGCTGAAATTCTATCCAGCGTACAGGTACCCCGAACCGATTCGGGTACCCCTGCGAACCGGTTCACCCCCCCCGAACCGGTTTCGGGCTGGGTTCGGGAAAGTGTGCTGGGAACAAGGCTTTAAACACTTAGAAAAATTTCCAGACTTTTCAATGAACATATCTCCATTTTCAACGGGCCATAACTTGTTCACCGTAGCTCGGATTGAGGTGCCATTTCTTCCAGTATCTTTGTTGCGGCAAGCTCTTCAACTTTCCAGTTGATCGGTCCTCCAGACGGTGGCTATAAAATTACCAATTTTCCCTTGAACATCCCTATCATGACTTGTTTCACTGATTTGACTTCTCTTGCGTTCCACTTGCATTACGAGCCTAAAATCAAGGAACGTGAAGTCGTTGATGCAGATAAGGGATACATTAGTGGAGATAATGCATGCTTGATTCCCGAAATTCGGATAGAGGCCGTCATGTGAGATCGTGAGGTGACGAGCCAAATGTAGCGGCGTACGACATAATTAAATGAAATATTTTGGACATGAGAAAAATGTCCTTACAAATCTCCCCCTATGTCTATGCCGGTACATACATAAAAAATTCGAATTATCAAATATGAAATTGTCTATACAAATCTTCCCTCCTATGAACCCAAAACTGGAAAAGGTACAAATGAATAGTCTTCATCGTTTGTATTTCAAATTTTCAGGAATCACAGATCTTTTCTCATCAGGGTGTGTAATTCAGAGATCATCAATGTAGAACCTACACACATGAGACAAAGCAAAATACCAAGTGACATATCGAGTTTGAAATGATGAGATAAACATATATATATCAATTTATGAGCCAACTCAAATTTCAAAAACTCCCCCATAATAAGATAATTCATTATCCCCCTTTTTATGATGTCCCCAAATAGACAAATGAGAGAAATAAATCAAATAAGCAAGTGCGGGGTGTCACACGGATAAAATCACACCATGACTGAACACAAAACAACCAAGTCAATGATAGCGTAAATGAAGTGGTGTGATCAAATTCGATAGGAAAATCAATGCATACAAACATGACATATGTGCACGATGAATATTGGATATTCCTAGCGAATGAACTCAAATGCTTCCTTTGGTGTAAAAGAGTGACAATATAAGATATTGACTCAGTCAAATCAACAAATCAAAGCTCAAAATGATTTTCACACCAATAACGTCCAAAATGATTTTATGCTTTTTCAGGACTTTCAAGGAAGTGCAAACCCGTTTAAAGATTCTCCAACCAAACTCCCTCAGATATAATTTTGAAAAGAGGCATTCTAAATTCTCAAACTTTAGAGAATTGATGGTGAAACCTAAGTGGCCCATATTTGGCATGAATTTCTTTTCATTGCGTTTAAATTTTTTCGGGCTCTTTTAACCTCTTTGGACCTCGGATATTAAAATTCCTCCATTTTTTAGGTCCTTTTTAACGGTGGCTTTTGCGCAAAGGATAGATGATTACCTTTCGCAGCCCCTCCCCGTTATACACAAACACACAGTCTCACCAAAACGGTTTTTACATGCATTCCAATCTTGTCAAGTTTTATCGTATATTGTACATTGTATAGACAGGATTGAGATGAAAACACGCAAGCCAACATGAGATAGATAAGTGAAATAATCAAATATAGCCGTGCATGTGTGCAATAAAGGATATAGGAGTCAAACATGTAGGAAGATATCACTAATTACATCTCAAAGACTCCAATCAATGTAAAGCACATGGATGAAATGATGTAGCCTCTCAAATATCTATCAAACAGTCACATGGATATATGGAATGGAGTTGTGTCTTGGCTAACTTAAATGCTCATACATAAAAGATGCAAAAACAGAAAAATCTTTTTGGCCTTTTTCAAAAAATATTATAAAAATAAAATCTTTTTGTGCTTTTTCTCAAAATTTTTCTTAAAGGAAAATCTTTTTGTATTTTTCAAAAGAAATATAAAAAGCAACTGGAATAAAACAAAGCTGTACAACTAAGCAATGGTACATATAAAACAGACTAGCAATAGGAAGCATATGATATGAACATGAAGAAGCATCCTATTCTAGACATAGACCAACCCCTCAGTCAACTGTGCAAATCCCTAAAGATTTCCAAAGACTCTCAAATCTAAGGGCATCTAAAGGTTTCGTGAAAATATCGGCTAACTGACGGTCGGTAGGAACAAAACTCAGGGATACGACTTTCTCTTCAACTAACTGACGTATAAAGTGCTCACGTATCCTGATGTGTTTTGTACGCGAATGCTGAACTAGATTACGGGATATGTGTATCGCGCTCATGTTATCACAGGAAATGGTCATGGTGTTCTGTGATATCCCATAATCCTCCAGCATTTGCTTCATCCACAAGAGTTGTGTGCAACAACTCCCGGCGGCTATGTACTCAGCCTCCGCAGTGGACAAAGAGATGGAATTTTGCTTCTTGCTCAGCCAGGAGACAAGAGCAAAACCAAAATAGAAACACCCACCAGAAGTGCTCCTACATCCATCTACATCCCCAGCCCAATCGACATCCGAATAGGCGGACAGACGGTCATCGGTATCAAAGGAATACCAAATCCTGTATGAGAGAGTCCCACTTACGTATTTAATAATACGTTTTAGAGCAAGTAAATGTGACTCTTTTGGGGATGTCTGATATCGCGCACAGACGCCAACACTAAAGGCGATGTCGGGACGACTGGCAGTCAAGTAGAGGAGACTACCTACCATACTCCGATATAAGGTTTGCTCTACGTCCTTGCTTGAAGTGTCCTTACTAAGCTTGGTAGTGGTACTCATAGGTGTACGTGCATGCTTAGCGGAGTCTAAACCAAATTTCTTCACTAGGTCTCTAGCATACTTGGATTGGGAGATGCATATCCCATCCTCTAGCTGACGAACCTGGAGACTAAGGAAGAATGTAAGCTCACCAACCATGCTCATCTCAAACTCACTTTTCATCTCCTCCTCAAAGTGGTGAGCATGCTGGGAGCATGTGGATCCAAAGACTATGTCGTCCACATAGACCTGGGCAACCAAAATAGCACCGTCATCTCTCCTGACAAATAACGTCATATCTACTCCCCCTCTCTTGAAGCCACGAGCTAAGAGATAGGAAGTAAGCCTCTCGTACCAAGCACGGGGTGCTTGCTTCAAACCATACAAGGCTTTCCTCAGATAGTAGACGTGCTCAGGGTGCTGAGGGTCTTCAAACCCTTTTAGTTGTTCCACATAAACCTCCTCCTGTAGAATGCCATTCAAAAAGGCACTCTTGACATCAATCTGATACACCTTGAAGCGCATATGACATGCGATGGCGAGCAGAAGACGGACGGACTCAAGCCTCGCAACAGGAGCAAATGTCTCCCCAAAGTCTACACCCTCTATCTGTGTGTAGCCTTGAGCGACCAACCTAGCCTTATTTCTGATTATGGTACCATATTCATCCATTTTGTTCTTGAAAATCCACCGGGTACCTATCACATTAGTCTCACTAGGTCGGGGGACTAATTCCCAGACATTATTCTTTTTAAACTGAAGCAACTCATCCTGCATAGCAGATATCTAGTGTTCATCCTTGAGTGCTTCTTTATGGTTCTTGGGCTCGACTTTGGATGTGTAGCAGAGATGGCTAACAACGTTCTCTAGCTGAGCACGAGTCTTGACCCCTAGAGTGGGATCACCAACAATGGCAGAAGGGTCATGACTCTTGCGAACCCAAGCAGGTGTGTACCCTAACACAGGAGTAGGGTCCACAGAGTGTGAGAGAGGAACAGGTAAATCACTGTCAGAACAGTCCTCATCCTCACACTGAAGGTTAGGATCAATAACCGTCGAAGGTTCGTCATCTTGCACGGCAACGTTTATTGATTCCATAATCCTAGAGCTCTTCAGGTTAAAAACCCGGTATGCTCTACTATTCGATGAATATCCTAGAAATATTCCCTCGTCGCTCCGGGAGTCGAACTTTCCTAATTGCTCTCTATCCCGTAGGATGTAGCATTTACTCCCAAAAACACGGAAATATGCCAGGTTGGGCTTCTTGCCAGTCCACAACTCATAAGGAGTGTGAAGTGTGTGTGGACGCAGATACACCCTATTCACCGTGTGGTATGCAGTAGACACTGCCTCTGCCCAAAATCTCCTAGAAACTTTACGACCTAGAAGCATAGATCTAGCCATCTCTTGGATCGTTCTATTCTTTCTCTCAACAATCCCATTTTGCTGAGGAGTTCTCACAGCAGAAAACTCATGTTTGATCCCAAGGCTATCACAGTACAAATCCACCTTTGCTTCCTTAAATTCAGTGCCGTTATCACTACGTATTCTGTTAATAGTGACACCGTGTTGATTTTGCAGGACACGGCACTTGGTCATTAAGAAATCTACAGCATCGGATTTCTCTCTCAAAAAACCTACAATGGAGTACCTGGAGAAATCATCTACCATCACGAGGATGTACCTCTTACCACCTAAACTCTCAGTACGAGTGGGACCCATTAGATCCATGTGAATCAACTCAAGAACACGAGAGGTGGTAATGGAATGCAACTTCCTATGAGGACTACGAATTTGTTTTCCCAACTGACAGGGTCCACAAACGGTCGAAGTTGACTTTCCAAGAGATGGTAAGCCACGTACTAGGTCCTTTTTAGATAAACAATTGAGATCTCTAACGTTCACGTGACCTAGACGTTGGTGCCACAGATCCATAGGAGTGATCGTGGCTCTATTGCAGACAAGTGAGGATGTGGGCTCAGTCCCATAGCAATTATCCTCGGTCGTCACCCCTTGCATCAAAAGTTTACCGGCTTGATTGTAGACTTTACACACGTCCCAGTCAAACTTTACTGCAAAGTTAGTGTCGCACAGATGGCTAATGCTGAGAAGGTTTGCTTTCAAACCTTTGACGTACAAAACATTTTCTAGCTTAGGAAAACCAGGTAACTCGATAGTACCTCGTCCTATAATGCTAGACTTACTCCCATCTCCAAAGGTGACTCTGCCATCTTGATAATCCTCAAGAGTAGTAAAAAATGAGGCATCACCTGTCATGTGTCTGGAGCACCCACTATCAAAATACCACTGAGATTTATTATGTGCTTTGAGAGCAACATGAACAACAAAAGCCTTTTTATCTTTCTTTGGAACCCAAGTCGAGATGACCTTTTGTTTGCCTTTGTCGTTATTGATTTTAGCTGGAATGTGAGAAGCATTCACTAACGGCAAAGAGATCCGTCGAAATTCTTCCATTAAATTTTGAGTCGTGGCAGCTAAGAACTCAACTCGCTCTCTCAGACTAGAAAACTCATCAGTATGACGAGGTGGAGCAGTAGTACGTCGTGTCCGACCCATGCTATAGCAGGTTTCCCTAAGGTGGCCTTTTCTTTTGCAATAAGTACAAAAGAGCACAGTCAAAGGCGGACCTTGCTTTGCTTTTCTTGGTTGAACTCTCCTTCGAGGTTTTTTACGGTGACCATAAGGAGTTGTAGTAAACTCAGGAACTGGTCCAGGCGCAATTTGGGACGTGGAGGCACCATCATATCCAATTCCTTGATGATCACCAAAACCTAAAGCGGGGTCGAGGAGCATCTTTCCCATCTTCCTAGATCTGTCCTCGATTTGTACCTTGACTTCCCGTGATTTCTCAAGATCATGAGTCAGCTGGGCAACAAGGGCTTCAAGTTTCTTCCGAGTCTCCACGGAGGAATGGATCTGACTCGTAAGACTAGCCACTTGCTTGATCAAGTCCCCTCTTTCTTTCTCTAGAATACTCTCTCTCTCTCTAAACAAATTCTCATTCTCGACACATGTAGATTCTCTCTCTCTCAGGGCGGTGCAGGTGGAGAACTCTTTTTCTCTCACTTTCTTTAAATCTTCCTCTATGCAGGTGATCTTAAGAACTAACGCTTTGTTACGCTTTTTAGTTTTAAAAGACTCAGAATATAACTCAGCGTAGGCGCGTTGTATATCACTCTCGCTCTCACTTGTGTCATCCTCCCCCTCACTCACATCGATCTCACTGTCGAGGTGTCCCTGTGAAGCATCATCCTCAACGTCGTGAGGAGAACTAGGAGTGCTCACTTGGCTGGCCATGAATGCAGTGAAGTTACACTCATGCGGTGACTCATCTCCAGAATCCGCCGTCTCGACCTCACTGTCGTCACTAAGGGTAGCATTAAGGACAGCTTCCCCTTTCTCTCTATTCAGACGATTGGCACACTCAAAAGCTCTATGACCCCTACCATCACACTCAAAACATCTCTCACTTTCTTTCAGAGGAGGATTTTTGGAAACTTTTTCATTTTTCTTTTCAAACTTATTTTTCTCAAATTTCTTTTTATCTTTAAAATTGCCATTTTTCTTAAATTTGAGAATCCTCTTGAAATTTTTTGCGAAAAGAGCCAAATCATCTAAGTCAAAATCGCACTCAGAATCTGACGTGTCAGTCTCTCTCTTTCTAGATGACTCTACCCTCTTTCTAGCTGACCCCTCACTCCTTCTCTCTTGGGCATTAAGTGCAATTCCCTTATCTTTAGATTTAGCATTTTTAGGGAACATATAAATTTCATAAGTTTGCAAATCTCCTACAAGTTCTTTCAATTTTAGCGTATTTAAATTACCCATAGAATTTAGCACAATGACTTTAGGGATAAAACGCTTAGGCAAAGAACGAAGAATCTTTTTAACAACTCTAGCATTCGGAATATGTTCACCAAGATTAAAACTAGTATTCACAATGTCAGAAAGTCTAGCATAAAATTCATCAAAGCATTCAGAATCATGCATGGTGATTGTTTCAAATTGAGTTGTCAAGTTTTGCAACTTAGACTCTTTCACAGCATTAGTTCCTTCATGGGTGAGTTGTAAAACATCCCATGCCTCTTTTGACGTGGTACACGTCATTATGCGTTTGAACTCATCAGGTGTGACAGACCCAGAAATAGCACTTAGACCCTTAGAATTAAAAGATGACCATTTAATTTCTTCATCAGACCAAGAAATGTCAGGTTTCAAGTTGGTCACATTATCAACAGTCACAGTGGGAGGAGTCCACCCTCGTTCAACCAAAATCCAGACACGTTCATCAATGGCTTTTAAAGCCGACCTCATACGGGCTTTCCAATAAGCATAATTTGTCCCGTCAAAAACAGGGATTTTATAATATGACTTCTCCATTTGAACACGCACTTTTTCAAAAATCAATTTTTTTTCTTCAGAAAATTGATATCTTAGAAAAATTTTGCGGGAAAAGGAATACGCGATAGATTAGCGTAACCTGCTCTGATACCAATTTGAAGAACGTGTGTGCTCGCGTTCAAATGATCAAATTATATATAAAACCCTTTTAACACAAACAGACCCTAAACATGCAGCAGTATGTGATTGAATAAATTGATAATCTACTTAAGAACATTCAAACACATGCAATTAAGGAAAAAATCCCCCTCAGGGGCAAAACCATTTATTTTCACTATAATTTGTAAGAAAATGACTTACAATCGGATTACAATGAAAATACAAGTTGACTAAGAATTACCCTCGGGTATCGGATTCTATAGTCGCGGCTGAAATTATACCTTTCCAGTAGGGCTGCAATGAAGAAGAAGAACGGTCTCCTCCACAAGGGTTGAACAAACCAAAGTTGTGTTCTTGGGTTGCAAAAGGATTCACAAAGGTTTGACAAGGATGTGTGAATCAAAACATGAGTCTTGGGACTCAAAAATATGAAGACTAGATGTATTTGGACTCTCAAATTCGTCTCCTAAAGTCTTGCAAAACAACTCTCCCGAAGTTGGTATTTATAGGGAAATACATGAAGAGACCCACGATTTTTAAATGCTGAAATTCTATCCAACGTACAGGTACCCCGAACCGGTTCGGGTACCCCTGCGAACCGGTTCGCCCCCCCCCCCCCCCCCCCCCCCCCCCCGAACCGGTTTCGGGCTGGGTTCGGGAAAGTGTGCTGGGAACAAGGCTTTAAACACTTAGAAAAATTTCTAGACTTTTCAATGAACATATCTCCATTTTCAACGGGCCATAACTTGTTCACCGTAGCTCGGATTGAGGTGCCGTTTCTTCCAGTATCTTTGTTGCGGAAAGCTCTTCAACTTTACAGTTGACCGGTCCTCCGGACGATGGCTGTAAAATTACCAATTTGCCCTTGAACATCCCTATCATGCCTTATTTCACTGATTTGACTTCTCTTGCGTTCCACTTGCATTACGAGCCTAGAATCAAGGAACATGAAGTCGTTGATGCAGATAAGGGATACATTAGTGGAGATAATGCATGCTTGATTCTCGAAATTCGGATTGAGGCCGTCATGTGAGATCGTGAGGTGACGAGCCAAATGTAGCGGCGTACGACATAATTAAATGAAACATTTCCGACATGAGAAAAATGTCCTTACATCACTGATAAATAAAACCTCCCGTGTTTGCTTACTTTCAAATTTCTACTCACGCGGGTCATTGGATCTTGTGATGAGGGAAGCTCATATTTTCATGTAGTGACATGTTGATGAGTTTGAAATTGGTTTCAGGATAAATGGGTATTATTCGGATGGGGTTTGGATGATGGGTTGGAATAGGAATCGGGTTCGAGGTAACCTCATGTTGCTTGCGGCCAGATTTCGGGTTTGTGGGTATGGATTGAGTGGGTGGCGATTAGAGGTTTCAGTGTAGGGGAGATGGGTCATTTTAGTTCGAAAGGGGGTTTCAATTTTGACATGGTTCAACCGAGTTGCAATTGCAGGGGGCACTCGGGTTAAAGGGTTTGGCCCGAGTTTTGTGATCGGATCAGGTTGAAGAAGATATGGTTTGGTTGCTGGGTATGGGTTCCAAGTTTCGGGTATAGTCATTGGTTACGTAGGTCGCTGAAATGTTTAAGGGCTTGGGAGTGTTGGTTGTGTGAGTAGTGGAAGTTATTGTGGTTAGGAGAGAGAAAGGTGAGGGAATGTAGAAGATGATGAATAGGAGATGTGATTAGGTGTGTTTAGGTGTGATGAGGTGTATGATAGATGAGTGTGGGTGAGTGAGTGTATTTGTGTGTACGTTTGGTATAGGTAAGTGGTGTGTGTGTGTTTGATTTGTACACCTAAAAAAAATTAAAATTAACAAAACAAAAAAACTAACTTCCTAATCTATAAAAAAAAACTCAAATAATAAAATAAAACTAAAGAAAAATAACATTTAATAAAAAGAAATTCCTAAAAACTAATCCTAATAAAATAAAATAAAGACAAAAGAGTAAAAACTAATAAAAATAAAAAATGAAAATATACTGAGTAAAAAGAGATTAAAAAAATTGAAAATAAATCCTAGAAAATTCTAAATAAATAAAAAATAAATCCTAAAAAATATGACTCAAAATAAAAATAATAAAAACACAAACTGAACACACACGAAGCTCGGGATAGGCTTAGATTTGGTTCGGAGACAGGGTTGGGGTGTCGAAAATGATCTCGACAAGCTCAATTAGAACTTCGGACTTCTCGGTGCTTTGATTTCTTCGTTTTATGCTTTTGACCGCTATTGTGTCGCAATTGTGCCGATTTAGCAATATTTGATACCACGACATCATATTGACCTGAGAAATAAATAATTACGAACATAAGGTCAGTTTTATTAAAAACGAGCAACTAAAATGCATCTATTCGGGGCATAAATTATACACTTTTGGGTGTTTATCACACAACCCCCAAACATAACATTGCTAGTCCTCGAGCAAGAATAGAAAGAAAACAGAGATAAGTAATCAAAAGTGTGCCAGTTTCACGAACACTGGCGATTGCACTTAGCATGTGCAACAAGCCGTTAAACTTATAGGTTGCCCTACAGGACGAGTGGTGTCTCGTGAGGGTTTGAAGTGAATATACCTACAAAATTCAAAATTTATTAAAATGTAGTCTCTTATTTTGATGATGAAGCGCTATATAACCCAAATAAAATGGACGTCAACGAACACTGTATTCAACTATCAAAATAAGATATAAAATTACTTAATACCAAAAAGCATAATCCTTCCTAAAACTCAGCATGTGTTAGTGTGAAACAATCTTAAGTATCATTAGAGTAATTCTTAGTCCGCCTTTATAGAATCAAAGCTTTGACTTCAATTCTCACTGGATATATCTCTCTGAATTGGACTCTTTAAGAATTGGGTAAGTGTATCTCTCTACTGTGTGAGGTTGTGAGCAAATGTAAACAAGTTCAAACGTCTCAGAAACTTTATAAAAAAGGACTGATACATGAAAAAAAATTGACTCATGAAGGAATGCTAACCACTATGTCGAGAATGTCGAGTTATTCACCATATAGTCTTCTCATTTGCCTGAATACTTTACCAAGTGTGAAAAATGTGATTTATGAAAGGTATGAGGGGATAATGAAATGAAGAAGATGAATGATAGGGTTTTTGAGAAGAGTGTGACACACTTTGAATAACTTATTATCTTTATAATTTGAATTTCTGATCACATTCTTTCTTTTTCTTCCTTTCTACTTATTTTTTTCTTTCTTTTTTCTACCTTTTTTTCTATTTTTCATTTTTTTTTTCTCTCTTTTTTATTGCGATGCATTTTTCTTTTCATAACAAAAATGAAGAAAATTTACAATGACAATTTCAAACATTCTTTTTCTCAAAAATGATGGTAGTGATGGGAAATGATATATGTATGGTATATATAATGGACAAGCGAAATATAGAAAGCTAATGGGTGAATGATAATGTGATAGGGAAAAAGATGATTGTATGGTAAAAAATGGTTTATTGATTGGGACTAACTACAAGACACATGTTTCTTATAACTCGAAAGTGATGTCATTCTCAGTGATTATGCCAAAATTGAAGAAATAATAAGAACATGCAACAACTAAATGTAATACCCAAAGAAAGTTGAGTCAACTCGTGACTCTGAGATACGTAAAAACCCTTAAAAAGGTGAATACATCAAATCTCATGGGTTTACGTCGCCACTAATGATCTTTTAAGATTATCTCGAGAATATAGTTACTCGTCAACTTTTGATTGTAAACGTGATAGTGCAAATTGCCGAGTTTAGGAATTCATAGTGAAAGTATGCTTTAAGAGGTATTAATTAATTTTATGATAAAAGTGTAATTTTAGGGTCGAACACGGGTATTCCGAGATTTCTAAAAGAGGGATGATAGACAAATCATATCATAAAAAATTATTTTTAACTGCACAGAATGTTTAAACTCACTTATCTCTAAAAAAATTCAAAAAAGGTACGATTTTGATAAATTTCCCACCCCCAAACAAAAGAGAACATCGTCCTCGATGTTTAAATCTATATATAAAAAAATGAAAAGAATAAGGGAGGAAGATATTACCATAATAAACCGTTAATGAAAATGTACCACGTGATGGGGCAAAGATGGAACCTGAAGAACAAATGCACACAAAAGTATGTACAAGTCTAGAAATCATGTGAAAATCATTGGGTGGTGTGAAACACCACCCCCAAACAGGACAAGACTCATATTTACAAATAATGAATGACGGGATGCCTCTCAGTAGTGCTAAGTTTAATGTCTTCAGCTAGACCGAATCATTCTCACCCTAAAGATAAGAACTATGAAAGCACGGGGTGGCAAAAAAATTGGGTGATGATAATCACCCCCAAACAAGACTGAAACGTCAGTCTTGTTGGATAAAGGAGAAAACCGGTCAATGCACTTTTATGGCAAAGTGCATTACACGATGAAAAGCATTGGTGGACCACGGGTGGGTGGGTAGAAAGGTATATGAAAGAACGGTAAGAGAGAGGGTGAAGAGGCACCGGTAACGGGTCTGATTGAGCATAAATGTGAGGGCAACAAGGGCCCTATAAGAATGGTGCTCAAGTTGGTGGGATGGGCAGAAGGGTTTGACAATAGTGATAGGGTGGGCCTCAGAGAAAGTGCACGACCATTATATAAATGGACGATGACAGTGGTCACATCGTGACATGCCAGGGAGCGGTAGGTGGAAAATATCAACACCACTAGGAAGTGGTGTGCATAGAGTAAAAAGCTCGGTGTCACGTAGGGAAAGAGTATCGTAAATACGCACAGGGATGGTGGGGTGATAAAAAAGGCAAAATGGTATCGTGGAGCACTAGGGTGGAGGGAGGGTCGAGGTGAGGACCTAAAGACTTAGATGTGAAAAAGGAAAGTATAATAGCAAGGTCTGAATCAAGTGATGGAGTGGTTGAGACAATAGGAGGGTCGGGTGGGATAAAGGGTGGGAGAAGGTGATCTAACTCGAGAGTAGGGGACACACACTCATCGGAAAGAGGAAAGGAAAACTCCTAAGGGAGTGTGGTATCTAAAGATGGAGTGGTCAACTTCTCCACAAATGTGTTACCATCAGTGGTGGTGGAAAAATCAAATGAGTTATCCAAAGTCGAGATAGAAGAATCAACATGAATATATGACTCATTAGGAGCTAAACATGGTGGGACGGGATCCATATCCAGAGAGGTAGACACCATCTCGGACTCAATCTCGGGACAATGGGAAGCAATCACAGTCGGAGCTAACATATAAATTAATGGTTCCTCGGGAACACACAGGAAAGTATCAAAAGGTCTAGACTCGGTCATAAATAGGGGAGCTGTGGAAGGGGAAAGGAAAACCTCAATGGTTCAAGGGGATAGGATAGTGTGGGATCAGGCGCACAGTCAATGGATATGCCAACTTGGGTCCCAGACCGCTGGGTGGTCTCAACGTCGAGATTCTCAAGAATATAGGGTTGGTCACACTCAAAACCAATGGCACAAGATGACACATCATCGTTCCACGCGGGGGAAATAATTGGTTGACTTGAGGTGAAATCCGACTCATTTGTACACTCAAATGTAGTAAACTTGTGTTCAAGCCATTGAAGGGATTCATTTTGAGATTGAAGAGTGTGCACAAATTTCTTAAGATGCCCTCGAGAGCGGATGTGCAAGGTGTTGGGGAGATCGATGGGTGGCGGTAGTGGGTGAGGTGGACACAACTCGCTATAAATACTAGGAGGTGGAGAAAACTCATATAAAGTGAGGGGAACGGGGTCAAGTGCATCATTCACGGGAGAAGCATCTCCGTGAGAGACAAAAGGTTGATCAGTATGAGGAGCATAGTAAGGGGAGTGATAGGGATGAGGTGCACGAGGATGCGATGATGGCTGTTGTAACCCATAAGGATCCACAACATAGGGTTAGGATTCATATTTCATGGAAGGGGATCAGGCCTCCATGAATAGCTTGGGTACTCATACCCTTCGACAGTGGATATGTCGTGAGCATATATCGAGGATGGTTCCAAAACACTGTCATATGGATACACATGTTCCATGGTGGGTTCATATGGAGTGAAAATAAATGGACATTCAAGGGACAAGTGATCAACCAGAAAGCAGGGTGCGCACGACAAAGCATGGGATGGGTTAACACTCATCACCGGAGGCGGTGGAAAATGAGATCTGTGCGTGGACGACACATGAGTATCAACGATGGGTGTTTGAGAGTTAAAACCACGAAATAATGTATGGAGGTTCAATTCAGGCTCATCTTTAAACAAGCTTCGAGAGAATGTGAAATGACCAAAGTATTCCCGTAAAGGACCTTCTTCGGCCGTGACGAGAATAATATTTTTAGATTTTTAAATATTTTTCAAAAGAAAATAAAATCTTTTTGTGATTTTTGAAAATAAGAAAAGGAAAATCTTTTTGGGTTTTTTGAAAATATTTTTTAAAAAAAGAAGGAAAATATTTTTGGGATATTTGAAAATATTTTTGGGAATTCCAAAAAAGGGGAGAAAAAAGACTCTTGATTTGGATGAACTAACTAAAACCGACTACCTAAATAATTGAACTGGACACACACGAGTCAAGAAGAAATCCTAACGAGCATGTAGCCAATTATTATCTTCAAAATTAGTGAAAGGGGTATTTAAATTTTAATTAAGTCCGCGGGCGACAAAAATCACGAAATTTATCTTTGTGATCGCCTATTGAAAAAATGTGTTCCTACTGGGCTAGGTAGTTGATTGATTTTAAATTTAATGATAGCTGGAGTAGTATACAATGGATAAGCGAGTGAGTCGGGTGATGAAATCCCTTCCCGTTTCAATGACCGGGCCAGGTCTTAGGTAAATAAATTCATCAAACCACTCAATTTAAGTGCGATGCAGAAATTAAAAGCACACAGGAGCAAATAAGCACACAAAAATTGAAGTCGCTTGCAGGAGATTCGAGAGGGATAAAAAAAATGTACCTTCCATGGTTTTTACACACGTGGGGTGAAGACTGAGTTGAGTCGGTCGGGGGAAGATATCGCCCATCTCAGTCATCCTCGGGAGTCCTACCGACCCAAAGTAAAGAGGCTTCAAAAATTCTTATCGTTGGATTCCCTCTCTCTACCTTGTCCAGTTTTCCTTTTCCTTTTTTGATTTTTATGAATAATTATCACATATAAATCGGTGTCAAAATGCACCCAAATAATACAAAGCTTCAAAACTCCTATACAGCCAGTCTAAGGAAGGAGAAGAAGGAAGAAATACACTAAAAATAAAAATAAAAATTACAAGTCTTCAACTTTGTCTCCACGTCAAGAAAGCGGCAACGACGCCATTTGATAAAAGGATTTTTGCCTGTGGTCGTTGTCTTCAAAAGCCAACCTCAAAATTCTCTTGAGTACCTACAAAACATGTTTAAAACAACTCGCATTGCGGTAAGTACGGGTATCAATCCAACTTCCACAGTGAAACAATTGATGTGAACACTTGCAATTTCAATTGTTTTTATTAAAATATATATATATATATATATATATATATATATATATATATATATATATATTGAAACAATTTCAAGGGAGAAATAACTAATAAATGCTAAAAATAAGAAACAACAAAATAAGGAAAAATAATGTGCAATGGAGTGTGATAAATGTGAGAAGGTTCAAGAGATGGGATTACACCGCGTGTTCAGTTATTTTAATTTCTTAATTTATTAATTTAAAATATTTCGAGATAATATTAAATTCATAATCTAACTATCGTCACAATTATAAATTGAATAAATATCTTTTCTAAAAACTAATTAAAAAATGTCACACTATGAAATGGCATGATTTATACTCTTTTTAATAAATTACTTGCTAGGATCAATTTAATAAAAACTATATGAATCATCAAATTCCAATATCGAATTAATATTCAAACTTAAGAAAAACCTATATCTAGTTCGATTCCCAAAATCAAATATTAAAACTAAATTAATTTAGTACCTCTCGATATGTAAATTAATTTGTGATCATTAAAAATTAATTTTCCTAGAAATATAATAATTAATACAATTAATTAATCAAATCAACGTCCGACGCGATTTCATCCCACCCCTTGAACTGGATGTTTAGCCAAACATTCTCATGTGTGCATAAACTACAATCAATAATATGTCAAGAAGGATATAAATTGAAAAGAGAAGGAAGAAATACGATACGTAATTTTTTTACCATAAATATGTCTTGAAGTGCGCCTTGACATGCGTCCAGCTTCTTCACAATTTTCAACACTTGATTACAAAAATAAAACTAAAAGCCTGAAACTAAAAATCTATTCTAATGATAAACAATTTTTTTTCCCAATTTTTTCTAATGTAAACTGTACATAATAGACACTGGTTTTCTTTCTTCAGCAGTCTCCTCGTTGCCTATTGTGTTTTAGCCCTTTCTGAGACTCGTTTTTATTTTTAATATCCCACGAATTGATTTTGATGGAGAGATTTTTGTGGGATTCATTTTGGAACCAAGTCAAGAGACTACTCACATGGGTCTTTGGAGCTTGGGATGAGGAAAGATCCTATTTTCATGGAGTGACATGTTGCTGAGTTTGAAATTGGTTTTGGGATAAATGGGTATTATTTGAATGTGGTTTTGATGATGGGTTGGAAAAGGAATCGGGTTCGAGGTAACCTCGAGTTGCTAGCGACGACATTTCGAGTTTATGGGTATGTATTGAGTGGATGGCAGTTAGAGGTTTCGATGAAGGGGAGATGGGTCGATTTTAAGGTCGAAAGGGGGTTTTCGGGTTTGACATGGTTCAATCAAGTTGGAATAGCAGGGGGCACCCGGGTTAAAGGGTTTGGTCCGAGTTTTGTAACCGGATCGGGTTAAAGAAGATATGGTTTGGTTGCGAGGTATGGGTTCCAAGTTCGAGTATAGTCATTGGTTACGTAGGTCGCTGATGTGGGTAAGGGCTTGGGAGTGTTGGTTGCGTTAGTTGTGGAGGTTATGGTGGTTAGGAGAGAGAAAGGTGAGGGAATGTAGACGATGATGAATAGGAGATGTGATTGTGTATGTTTGGGTGTGGTGAGGTGTATGCTAGATGAGTGAGTGTATTTGTGTGTATGTTTTGTGTAGGTAAGTGGTGTGTGTGTGTTTGATTTGTAAACCTAAAAAATAAAACAATCTAACTAAAATAAATTAAAATTAAAAAAACTAAAAAAAACATCCTAATCTATAAAAAAAACTCATATATTAAAATAAAACCAAAGAAAAATTAAATATAATAAAAATAAATTCCTAAAAACTAATCCTAATAAAATAAAGTAAAGACAAAAGAGTAAAAAGTAATAAAAATCAAAAATAAAAATACACTACGTAAAAAGAGATAAAAATAAATAGATAATAAATCCTAAAAAATTCTAAATAAATTAAAAATAAATTGTAAAAAAATGACTCAAAATAAAATATAAAAACACAAATTAAACACACATGAGGCTCGGGATAGGGTTAGGTTTAGTTCGGGGACAAGGTTGGGGAATCGAAAATGATCTCAGCAAGCTCAATTATAACTTCAGACTTCTCGGTGCTTTGATTTCTTCGTTTCATGTTTTTTTACCGCTATTGTGTCGCAATTACGCCGATTTAGCATTATTTGATACCGCGACATCATATTGACTTGAGAAATAAACAATTACGAACATAAGGTCATTTTTATTAAAAACGAGCGACTAAAATTCATCTATTCGAGGCATAAATTATACACTTTTTGGTGTTTATCAATATTCATTTTGTATCATATTTATTTGGCTTATGTGTAAAAATTTCATAAGATGAGAGATACATGAATTAGTTCTATATTAATAAATCATTCCCAAACTTAATTATATTGAAAATCTTTTGGATGTTCGGAATTGTTTTTATTTTTCTTAATTTTTTTTTCAAAAATGCCATCCTTACCCCCAAACCTAAATTTCAAATTGTCATTAATATATTCTCAAAATAAAATAGTGGACAAAGCAAATATAGCACATAAGTGAAAGGACAATATTATCCTTGAATTTTTCCTTGTTATAAACTTCCAATTTATCTCACATGCCTTTCATCATAAACCAAAAGTCGAAACTATTGGGAATCAACCCAACAGAGTAAGTATACATATGAAGGGACATAACGAATGCAGTGATTGAAATTATGGATATGTGAAGTCACATTATAGCATATATGGTCAGACTTGAAGATACTATCATAATGAAATTCTGAATTGCACACTAACCCTGGGTTTCCCTCAAACTCTAGAAATGAATAAATCGGGCTCTGAATGGGACGATACTCTAGTTAAGTCTTTTATCTAATCCAAGTACTCAAATAACATGGGTGGACATGGTGTAAAAGGACAATATGAAAATTTCATAAGTTGAGAGATCCATGAATTAGTTCTATATCAATAATTCATTCCTAAACTCAATTTTATTGAAAATCTTTTGGATTTTTTGATTTTTTTTAGTTTTTCTTAATTTTTTTTTCAAAATTACCATCCCTACCCCCAAACCTAAGTTCCAATTTTTTCTTAATATATTCTTAAAATAAAATACTGGAGAAAGAAAATAATGCACATAAGTCAAAGGACAATATTATCCATGAATTTTACCTTGTTACCAACTTCCAATCGATCTCATGTGCCTTTCATCATAAACCAAATGTCGAAACTATTGGGAATCAACCTAACAGACAAAATATACATCTGAAGGGACATAATGAATGCAGCGATTGAAATTATGTGGAGTCAAATTATAGCATATATGGTCAGACTCTGAGAAACTGTCATAATGATTTTCTGAATTACACACTAACCCTTGGTTTCCCTCAAACTCTAGAATGAATAAATCGGGCTCTAAATCGGACGATAATCTAGTCAAGTCTTCGATCTAATCCGAGTACTCAAATAACATGAGGGGACATGGTCTAAAGGGACAATGCGACAATTTCATTAGTTGAGAGATCCATGAATTAGTTCTATATTAATAAATCATTCCCAAACTCAATTATACTGAAAATCTTTTGGATTTTTGGAATTTTTTTTACTTTTTATGAATTTTTTTTCAAAAATACCATCGTTAACCCCAAACCTAAATTTCAAAATTTCCTTAATGTATTCTCAAAATAAAATAATGGGCAAAGAAAATATAACACATAAGTAAAAGGACAATATTATCCATGAATTTTTCGTTCTTACCAACTTGCAATCGATCTCACATGCCTTTCATTATAAACCAAAAATCGAAACAATTAGGAATTAACTCAACAGATAAAGTATACATATGAAGGGACATAATGAATGCAGTGATTGAAATTATGGATATGTGGAGTCACATTATAGCATATATGGTCAGACTCGAAGAGACTATTATAATGAAATTCAGAATTACACACTAACCCTGTGTTTCCCTCAAACTATAGAGTGAGTAAATCGGGCTCTAAATTCGACGATACTCTAGTCAAGTCTTCGACCTCATCAAAGTACTCAAATAACATGGGTGGACATGGTGGAAAAGGAGAATATGGTATGACAAAACATGTGTCACCTGGTGTAAATGCTCGAACAATTTTATCCATGACCCCATTACTGATAAATAAAACCTCCTGTGTTAGCTTACATTTAAATGTCTAATTGATTTTTCATTCGCAAAGAAGAAATTTATCTATCATGTTGTTCAATGTCTCTTGTATAAGTGACAAAATGATTTCAATAACTATTGGACTTCAACAGTGAGATCTGGATCCACCAAGCCACACTTTTCCTCAAAATTTTCAAGACTAATATCTAGAAACAAATCGAGTGGCCAAGCATATAAACTGGGGGTGTCACCATCCATAAGTGTTCGAGGGTATAGGTAGTCCTTAAGTGTTCGCGTTACTACTACATTTGCCATTTAAAAAAAATTGTGACTCTTCTGATAAAGCTTATGGGAAATCGGCGGATTCGTCACTCGTTAATTGATTGGTATTGTTTCAAAACCGATTACCTATACATAATGTGCCTCACTCGAATTTCTTTGTTTTTATTTCTTTCACTTTTTTAATTTTTTTAATTTTGATTTTTTAAGAAAAACAAAAGAAATATTTTGACTCAAAATCACATAAATCTAAAACTAACACAAGGCAATTTGATTTATCTTAGGTGAGGAGAATTTCAATTTAAAAAAAATTAGTTTTTCGGACATTAATTGACGGCAACACGGGTCTTCGAACTAATTTTTCTAACTAAACAGTTCATAATCTTTGACAAGAGATAATTTTAAAGATGACTAACTACGGTTATCGCCTCAAATTTTGAGTTTGCCTCTAGGTAAGTGGTCGGTACGGAGACACATTAAAAACTGACAATCCTAAACAAGGTAAAAATAAACCGATTTGATAAGTTTGTGTTGGAGTAGATTGTATTCTATCTTTGTTAGGAGTTTTCCTATGAGCTACGTAATACCCTAGGGCCAATGTCTAATTAATTTTAAATTAAAAGTAATGGCTCGGGTTATGAAAATGCTCTGTTAATTTAGTGATCTTTGGGACGAGAAAGGGTGATGAAATTTCCACCTTATCTTACAATTGGATTTTTGCCCTTAAGTCAAGCTATGAAACATGCTAATTTAAATATGCGAAATTAAAATCATGTAAAGAGCATACGAAATGTACCTTTGACCTGGACTTTTTATGGTCACTTATCTATGTTGAGCCGAAGTTTAATTTGACGTCTATCAGAGGAAAACGTTTTCGAAGTTATAGTCGTCCTCGAAAGTTCCTTGTGCTCGTGGAAACATTGCACAAGCATCTTTGACATTTGTACACCGTTGCTTGCTTTTCTAAATTTCATCTCTTTCTTTCCTGTTATTATGTTATTATTTTTTTCTTTTGAATATGCTATTGAAAAATAACACAAAACAACTACACCAAGCATAAAGTGGGAAAAAATTAGAAACTAAAATAACACAACACAAGCACTAACAGTGTAGTAAATGAAAAAGATAAAAAAAAAAAAAAACAAGCACACTTATGAAACAATTTTTTTATATTCTAAAAATAAAAATTACTATTGGAAATAGAACATATTTTTAAAAATTTTGATTTTTCAAAAAAAAAAAATTTAGGAACTGCATGTAGAAAAAAACGAAATCTGAATTTTTTTAGAAAAACTACATATTTTTTTTTTATTATTTTGAGGTTTTATGGGTTTTTATGATCAAAACTGAGAAAAGTAAAAACAAAAAGTAGTCTGAAAGTCACAATTTTTTTAGGAAAATTGAACAAATTCCGGGCAACGATGCCAAAAACTCGTCATCAAATTATAAAATTACCTCGAGTGCACGAGCTATTATAGTGTATCTTGTGCAAGTACGAGTTGAACTCACAAAGTTTTGGCCAGTTTTATAAATCAATGAATCTCCAACCAGACAATAAAGTATAAAGATGAGAATTATTATGTAAAACTAAAATAAAGGAAATTAATGGGAGCAACTAAGAATATGTAACTAATTATAGGGGAAACTTGGACTTTGGATCCATTTGTTAATTTTAACTAATATCGTGCATTAATTTAATCTCTCCATTCTCGATTTTATGACTCAAATTAAACCGACTATCATTGTGTTTAATTTAAAAAATATAACAGTTATATTCGAAATACTTCTGACATCTCTAATAGGAGGCTAAAATTCCTATTCTCTTAGAAAATATAATTTTTAAAATTCACAAATGTATCTAGGCAAGGATTATTGAAATAATCAAAGTGCAAGCATTGTTGGTGTGTAAAATTGGTATAGTGATTATGGTGAGTCTTAGCCTAGTTATACCAATAATTATCTACCACGAAGTATAAAATGATATGGGGATAAAGAGAGAAATTAGAGACAAAGGATTTTATGTGGTTCGGCCCAATATGGTGTCTAAATCCACTGGCAAAATTTCACTAAGTATTAAGGTTTGAGTACAAGCTCTTAATAACTCTCTAGGGTAAAGTTTATACCATTTTTTCAGTTGTTCCCCATTTGAAGGGGGTAGTGAGCTATTTATAGTAGTGGGAAGGAGAAGAGGCAGAATACCTTTATACATTAGGTATTTACACCTTTTTACATTATAGATAACGACTAAGCATATCTTCACGTGCATGTGCATGGGTGAGTGTAGAAATTTCCACATGTATCTATTCTCCTTACTAATGGTTTGCATTCTTGAAGGTGGTCAGCCAGTCTGCCGAACTAATGGGATAATTAATTCGACCACGTCAATCTATTAGATAGGGCCCACTGGGTACTATAATAGGTGTCATGTTGTTATTGGTCCATGTAGCATTGTTATTTCAAGTCACACTAGAATTCATATTTTGAGCTTTTTATGGTTTCCCACAGAATTCCTACTTGGGTAAAAATAGTGTTCCTAATAGGTGCTTATGACCTCTATGCATTGGAGGATGGTCATTGGATCCCTACCATTTTTATTGCTGAGTATGGGGATACCTTTCCTCCCATTCACTTATTTTTAGATTTTTGTTGATATTTTAATATGTTCCCAGCCCAAGTGGCGTAAAACACTTGGAGAGTGGTTAATAGAATAAGCCGCATTAATGAGCGGTATGGGATAAACATAGGAATAAATGAGTTACTGTATTGCTACAGTTGGGGAACCACTAACGAGAACATTTATTATTTGAAGATGAGATTCTCCAACGGAGACCTTATTGTGAATTTTCCCGATTTGAATAAAGATTATTATGATCATGGTTTGCTACTGAAAGATCAACAATTTTTGCCTCTTCCTAAAGGTGAGGAATATATGAGGCCTCATTACCCTCAGGAAGTCCAAGACATAGGTCGCATTTGTGTTTTTTTCATCTTTTTGGTCGCCCTTCAAATTATATTATTAATTATATTTTCTTGTATTTCTATTTTGCAGAAAAGATGAAAAAAGATATCCCACGTGTCTCAGAGGTCAATTTTACCCACCTAAAGATTATCTGATCCATCTAACAAAAGATTAGTGAATCTCATCCTCGCTCTGTTTTTTTTTTGCTCGGATACTACGGTTTTATTACGTCTTTTGTTGCTCTCCCAACAAAGGAGATTATGGTAACCCTCATTAATCTAGAAGACCCAACTTCTTCATCTTCTGGTGCTGAGTCGGAGTCTCCACCACAAGAAGAAGGGGGTTTCTCTATTGAGGATACCTCTTCGTCCTATGAATCTTTGGACATTTCGCTAGTGCTGACCAATATCTCCACACCGAAAATTGTTAAAAGGAAGATCCCCAACCTATTAACTGGATCAAACCCCCCCTCCTGTTAAAAGGAAAACTAACACTAGGAATTCAAAATAACCAATTATGGTTAATACCTCTCCGTTTAAAAATTATAAGCCCAAGTTCGGGAGATTGAAGAGGGGTTCGGCCCCCACTCTAGAGTTATCTTGGAAAATTTAGGCCGACAAGGACCAAGATAACGCCCAATCCATGGTTATGAACCATGGGCTCTCTCTTGGTCTGATTAGATCAAGGGTTCTTTCGACGAATGAGGCTGCAACATGTTCTATTCCAGGTACAAGGTTAGTTAAATAATCTAATCATAACTTAGCTCTAGGAAGTATCATTTGGTATTTTCCTATTGTCACATTTCATTATTACTTAGTGGTGATGCTTTTGAATATTAATTTTTGCAGTTCTTGGTTGACTACGACCAACTACTGAGGATGGAAGAAAAGTTGAATGAATCTTCTATAAATATGGGGGTAGCCTTCAAAGGCATGCGCGGATTCTTGGAGTTTATTAAACGGGCCCATACGGATGAGAAAAGGAAGATGGCAGACAAGGAGCTTGAGGATGGAATGACCCAAGTTGAGCAACCTGCTAGAGATGATATAAAAAAGTCGATTAGGCTGAGAAGGTTACAGAGTAGGCCAAGGGTCAGGTGGCAGAGTTAAAGGTCAAGGCCAAGAAGGACAAGGAGTATAATTATACCCAAGGATAGGATAACACGTTCTCCACTATTGCTATATATAGTAGATATCTAAAGAAGTTCTCCTTCAATTAGGGTTGGGATGTTACTTTGACCAAGGTTGGCACAAATATTGGCTCAGGCTTTCTTCTTTAGCATAATTCAAACACTCCTCCACAAATTGAGGAGGAAGTTAATGATGATGAGGGGATGGTTGAGTCTTTTATGCCTCAAGATCAGATAGTGGTGGCTGCCCGACCAAGGGAAGAAGTGACCCCGGATAAGAAGAATGTGTAATTTATAGGATTATTTATATTTTAATTTTATGAACTTGTGATGTGATTTCTCCATTTCCTCAGTTGTAATACCTTTATATTTTCAATAAAATTTCTACTTTTTCAATCATGATCTTAAACATCTTCGTGCACTTTTTTTTATGTCGTCATTACTTATGTAGTGATATATTTATTTTAGTTTGACTCCTGAATGGTTAATTTGGTTATCGTTAAAAGTGAAATTTCCCAAAGGATTAGTTAACTATTTGATGTTGGTTTTAAAGAAATGAGGAAAAGATAGAAGAATTACTCGGCTTGGATGTATCCAGTAAGTCCAAAGAGGCTTACCTTTACATGCGTAGGTTATTTCACCAAGCAGTGATAACCAACGCCTCTTACTATGAGATGATTCTTAAACTTCAGTTAGGCCATAGGATGTTGTTGCCAGTTTTTCGGCCAATTATGTAAAGAAGTTTTCTTTTCTCATAAGTGCTAGTGGATCTGGTAAGAAACTGCAAGACTTGGCTTCAGCGTACTCCAAAAAGAGTTTATACTATAATCAAACTTGAAGAGTGATCGAGAGGTATTCAGCCTTCTTAAGCAGGAAAATAATTTGTTGAGGGGTGAACTAGAGTGCCTTAAGAAGGCAACCACGGTTTATGAGACTCAAGGAGTCTCAGTCTTAGAGTATTAAAATGCTCGTCTAATGGAAGAGTTGGAATAGTTGAGGAAAACAAAGGGAGGAGGTCAGTCTTCTCGACAGGTGATTGTATTTCGCCCATCAGTGAAAGAGGAGATGACTAAGAAAACTCTAGTCGATAAAGAAAGTCTTATAAAGAATCAGTCGACTACCATCAAGAGGCTAAGTGAGAAAGTTGACCGTCTTACCTATCACTTTTATAAATAGCCTCGTATGACATGGAGTAATGGTTATGATAAGGCGCTGGCATAATTGAATGAGGAACTTGAGTAGGCCCAAGGAGAGGCCTATAAATGGGGGTGACTAAATGATCTAACTATAATGAAGCTGCCAAAGGAAGACAAACTCTAGTATAAGCATGACTTTAATGGCTTTGGTCAACTGACTCTTCCTTTCAAGATGGATACTTCTTATATTCTTACGGAGTTGAGCCCGATCAGTTTGATTAGAAAGTATCTTGGAGACTATGGCTTGCATTAAGATGATGTTCTTAGTCAACGTTTGCGTTTACTGAATAGGGTTAACGCTAGTAGCTAATCGAGGCTTAGGGACCTGAGCACAATAGTCCTTCCTTCTGCTTTGGATGTTCCTCTTGCTGGACTGGAGGAGGCCTTTGGAAAATTTCCCTTTGATTAAGAATTTGGCATTTAGTTATTATTTTTTATTTTTGGATGTTTCTATGTAATAAAAATAAGATATTTGGATTATTTAAATAAATGCCTTGATTGTTTTATTTTGTGATTATGGCCTACTAGTAGTTTAGTCTTATGATTGTGTGGTCGGTAGTAACCGACTAATCTTTTGTTATTGGTTATCAATTCGAACGAAATCGTGTTGTTCTACTAACATACCTTTGTTTGTGGTCTCCTAAACGGATCTTCTTGTTTTTACCAAGTGCTAGCATTAGTTTCCATTGGAGACCAAATGTTTTAAGATGGTTCCTTAATTTGGTTTAGTAAAACATCTTGTTCTTGACCTTGAGGAGTCATACATGAAGTTATATAGTTGGAATTTTTTGTTCTTGATGTCGTGGTGCCATACATGAAGTTCTATACTTGGAACTTCTCGTTCAGGGCTTGTCCGTAGATAAAGTGACATGTGGAGTTTTGAATTTTTTTGAAGTTTGATTTTTTATTATTATTTGAGATTGCTTTAAATTTTAGCACATCTCCCCCTTTGGAAAAAAACGTAAAAAAGGAAACAATCTTTTATGAAACATGATGATATTTATTGAGAATTCAAAACAAGTTATAGGAAATAAAATGAGATTACATTTCGTCATATCTCTGATAATCCATTTTCATCTCAAACTCACTCTTAATCTCCTCCTCAATATCGTGAGCATGTCGGGAGCACTTCGTCCCAAAGACTAAGTTTTCTACATAGACCGGGGAAACTAAAATAGCATCGTCTCCTATCCTAACAAATAACATCTTATCAACTCCCCCACTCATGAAGCCACGAGTTAAGAGATAGGAACTAAGCCTCTCGTACCAAGCACAGGGTTCTTGATTCAAACCATACAGGTATTTTCTCAGAAAATAAATGTGATTAGGGTTCTTAGGGTCTTAAAACCCTTTTGGTTCTTCCACGTAAACTTTCTCCTATAGAATTCCATTCAGAAAGGCACTCTTGACATCCATCTGGAATAACTTGAAGCACAGATGACATGCGATGGGGAGTAGTAAGTGGACGGACTCAAGCGTCGCAACAGGAGCAAATGTCTTGTCAAAGTCTACACCATCTATCTGTGTGTAGCCTTAAATGACCAACCTAGCCTTATATCAGATAATGTTACCATTCTTATCCATCTTGTTCATGTAGATCCACTTAGTACCAATCAAATTCTTCTAACTAAGTCAGGGGATAAGATCCCAAACATCATTCTTTTTAAACTGAAGGAACTCATCCGGCATAGAAGATATCTACTGTTCTTCCTTGACATTCTTGGTCTCGGCTTTAGACGTGTAGCAAAAAAATATAACCACGTTTTCCAACTGAGAACGAGTATTTACCCCTGTACTATGAGCGTCCAGGTATTTGATTCCTTGGAGACAAATTTTTTGTACTATGAGTGTCCGGGTATGTGATTCCTTGGAGACAAATTTCATTTGGCACAGGCGCTTATTAGTTCTCTTAGAATTTCAGTCTTTAATGCAATGGTTTTTGTATAAAATCGCCTCGTGTACACAATCGTCCCGCCTGCGTGCCATGCGGGTTTACAACTAGTAATGTAATATAATGCAAAAATGCAAGTGGAGACGATAATAATAATAATAATAATAATAATAATAATAATAATAATAATAATAATAATAATAATAATAATAATAATAATAATAATAATAATAATAATAATAATAATAATAATAATAATAATAATAATAATAATAATAATAATAATAATAATAATAATAATAATAATAATAATAATAAGAAGAAGAAGAAGGATTAAATACCAAAAAGTCTCCCAAATATTTTTTTAATACACATTTGGTCCAAGCATTTTATTTTGTACCAAAAAGTCCGTTATTCTCTTATCTTTAAAGGTTCGCCCTGCCAGCGGCATGGTAAAGCCTTCTTGTCATGGTGAAGGACTTTTTGGTGCAAAATAAAGAGGCTTGGAGTAAACTTGTATTAAAAAAAGTTCGAGGGACTATTTGGTTGTAACACCCCGCCCGCCCGGGGAGAGCGATCGGAGCGCTACTGTCGATAAACTAAATTCAAATCCACAAATAACAAGGTATAGAGCATCTAAATCCCACAATAAAACAAAAACTACTATTCTCATCTTCAAATTAATACAACAAATCTCTCGAAATAATTACAACAATCTAACTATCTCGAAAATAAAATAAATCTCCAAATGCTCTATACATCTAAATAAATACAAGTATTCTCATCTCTTGTATTAAAAATTCTTCCCAAATAATCCTCGCTAAAATCATCCCAATTGGTCCATAGCACTCAAATTCGTGCTCACCTGCCAACTAAGAAAAAGATGGGGAAGTACACAATACGATAGAAATATGCTCAACAAAGATGTTAGCGAAGAACAAAGCGCAACAATACGACTACGAATACTCAAATCAAATAATGCAAATCTCAATAGCATTTTATCAATAAATTTCTCAACAACACATTAACCGGAGTCACCAGGCCTCACCATACCGCGCCATACTTTATCAAGTAGCCGGAAAAGGAGTCTTGGCGGGTGCCCAACATCAGTGCCATATTAAAATCTCATGACAACGTGCTCAAAACAACATGAATAATACCTCATGAATGAAAATAATTCCAACAATTATTTTTCCAGATTTCCAAGAATTTAACAATTCAAAATATGAGTTCAATTAACAAGAATTCAACGGAATAAACACTCGCGAGATTTCAGGAGCATATTGTGTAAAACCCCATACCTTAAACCACCAAAAAGAACCAACATGAATCATCACATAATTTCAGCCTCAAAATCTAATCACACCATCACGTTCTTCTCGCGAAAATAATCAAATCTCGTTCTAGCCCAAACTCGAGAAAACACCAAATAAGCCTTCTAATCTAAGGTTGAAATCTTGAATAAGTTTGGGGCTATGGTTTGTAGATGAAAGAGAGAAATTTTGGAGAGGTCTTCTGGTTGAAAAGTTTGAGAAAAAGTGATTTGAAAAGTCCATCCAAGAATTAGTTGATATATAAAGGATTAAGAGTTTGATTAAGAAAAGAGTTCTAATTAAATACAAACACTAAAAATTTTATTCCGGATGATCGGACCATTGGAATTGCTTGAAATTTTAGTATGTTGTAGCGAATGGCGAGACAGGACTGCTGACAAAAATTCAGCTTGATCGAACGGTCGGATTTCTAAAAATATTATTTTTACTAGAAAGTTTTATGTTTGGAGGACTCTTAGAGAGTTTTATATTTTGATGACTCTTCTAAATAATAAAAATTCAATTAAAACTCCATTTTAATTCCGATTTCGAAACCGTTTGAAATTCTCGCCCTTAAAAATAATAACCAACATATTTGGGCAATAAAAATAATTTTATCTCAAAATTTATTTTTCCTCTTAATTTCGAAAATACCCCCAAAATTACGCGGGTTGTTACATTGGTATATACCCCTAATAATAATAATAGTAATAATAATGATGGTAAAATAATAAGAAGAAGAATAATGATAAAGCGATGATTTATAATAATGATAATATGGGAATGATGGAAGTAAAACTAATGATATGATAATATTGTGATATTTAATCTTGATAGTGATAATTGTAAAACTAATGATATTCAATATTATTAATAATGAGAATGATGATAAAAATTTGGTATTAATATTTTATGTGATGATGATAGTGAAAAATAATGATAGTATGGAAGAAATAATGATGTTTAATTAAAAGTATGCACTTATGATAATAATATCATGTGGCGGTTATGTTAATAATAAATGATAGCAATAATAATTTTAATGGTAATGGTATATATGATAATGATGATAATGCTAGTAAAACTAGTGAGATGATAACAAGTATGATAATAAATTAAAAAATCATGGTAAAAATAATGACGATGTAATGATAATGATAAGTACGAGGGTGCCCTGGAGAGAAAATGATGCATTTTTTCAATTTGTGATAATAATACTAAAACAAAATTTGTAAAAATAAGGATATTATTAAAGGGTAGTCATTATTGTGGTATTATTAGTCTTGTGATGGTAAGCCATGAGACTTGGGATAGGAAGGCAAAGAGGGGGGAGCGTGAGTTAGTATAAAGATGGGGGATACATACATACTTCTAAATTGGCATAGATTAGTCAGGAGATATTGTGATGACATGTCAGGCCTGTTGGTCACATGTCTATCTCATTCTCGGAGAATATATAAGGTGTAAACAATGGGAGGGAGAGATCTCTAGGGGGTCACCAGTCACCTCACGGCTATTTGTCCTTCCTAGTTAGCTTGAACCAAGGGTTAGGAGAATAAGTTTGGAAATAGCTTGATCCAAACACTTGGAGGGAGAAAGCTCTAGGGGTTTTCGAGCTACTTAACGATGGGTACCCTTCTTAGTTAGCTAGAATCGAGGGTTATGTGATTAAGTGTGAGAATAGCGTGACCCAAACACTAAGAGGGAGAAAGCTTTGGGGGGTTTTCTATTCACCTCACAATTTGTTATATTTTTTTTATTAGGTGCTTAAGTGTGGGAGTAACATTACCCAAACACCATAAAGGATAAATCTCCGGGAGGATTTCCTAGTCACCTCGTGATTGGTTATCTTTCCTGGTTAACTGGAACTAAGGGTTAAAAGATTAAGTGTTGAAATAACGTAACCCAAACACATGTATGGAGAAAGCTTAAAGGGGAGGGGGGGGGTCATGGTTGAAGCACCTTATGTCTTTGACTCATTTGAGTCTGCATTATATAGGAGCTTATCTAGTTTGTAAATAGTGAGAAAATTGTAACCATTCCTAGTTAAACCAAAAAGCCTCAAAACTCTCTTAGCAACTTCGATATTCCTCTTCTTAATGGTATTTCATACACACCACACACTAGGAATGCATACATATTGTATTTCATTCTCATTATGACCTTGTGTGAGTTAAATCTCCTAATATGATTTTTAAATGTTTTTTGGGAATTAATATTTTTTTAAAAATTTAATTAATTTTTTCAAATTAAAATTAGAACTTAATAAAGTTTGTGGGTTGATTTGCAAATATTTCTTTTTACTTAAAACTATCTTGGGTAGAATCCAAAAGTGGCAGAAATATATGTGGGTGAAAATTTAATTTCTATAAACTCAAAAACACGCATTTGAGTCTTGATCCTGAACCTACACGTGTTGCACTGGCAATGGTTTGATTTGTGTTTTTATTAACTCACATACATTTACATTATTCTGGGCCATTAGATCATCTCAATCAACGTTCTTCATGCGTTTGGAACTAATCCAAGTGCGATGGTTTTAACCAATCAGAGTTGAGCTTCGTACTGCTATCTATGAACCCTTGGATTTGCATCGTTTTAAATCCTTTAATCTCAGCCCTTGGTTTATGGCTTCGTTCCAGATCCTTTGAACGCCATTATAAATAGATGCCATCTGTGAGGCATTTATAGACTTTTGAAAGTTCCTCATTTAAGAGAAAAAAAGACAGAGTAAAGAGAAGAGAGAGAAGAGAGAAAAATAAGAGAGAGAAAGGAAACCCTAACTTCGTCAAACCCTAATCTAGAAACACTTTTCTGAGATTTTAAACCAAAGTGTTTAGACCGTGTGTGGAGAAGTTATCCTCTCTTGTTATTGATCATCTTTCCCACTTAATCACGTTGAGTTTTTCAGTTTCTCTTTATAGAAACTTGAGATCTTATTTTTGTGGTACATTTGACATATATAGATTACTGTGCTGATTTCTCTTTTCGAGAAATCTTGTTTGTTGTTTATTTTTAAAACTGATTTTATGTTTTCAAACCCTAAACCAACAATCTTCATTCTAATTTCATTTTACTCAAACTATCATACTAAGATCTAGTTTTGAGATCTTGATTGGGATTTGCACTTTCTACATCATATTTTTCAAAATCTGAAAGTGTTAGGATCTTGGATATTTCACAACAAGATTTCCTCTTGATTTGCGGATATTTTGAAAGGTCTAAAAGTCTGTTTTAGTTTTGACTAAATTGATTTTGCAATTTCTTGCAAATCTAGTGACTTTGTAATTTGATTAAATCATTATGTCTCTATAATGTGTGAGTGTGTTACATGCATATGTTAGAGAGCACACCACCACTACACTTTCACTCCACTACACTTAAAGTGTTGGTTATATGATCTTGAACTTATTTTGAGTCGACGTAAAGACTGGAATCAAGTAAAGTTACGAAGCTTGAGAGAACATCAACAACAACAACCTTCAGAGAAGTCAAATCTAATCCAGAGGAGTTGGTAACGATTCTGAACTTAGTTTAGGTGTGTTTTTTTGGTTTGATTGTTAAATAGCTTGTAATTTGTTACTTTGATTTTAATGGATTTTTCATTTTGTGACGTAGAGGTCACCGTGTATGTTTCCCCAATTGGGTGGAGTTTTACCACGTTAAAAATTACTTGTATTCTTCTTCATTTTCTCATCACCTTCTTCTTAGCTATGCTGATTTAATAGTTTAAGTTTTATTTTTCAAAACTCGTTCACTATATATCTAAAATAACTCGTTCACACACATTCAAACTATTTTGATAAGTTTTTAAACACACCTTGTGTTAAGTTTTGTTTTGATTATAAGATTTTCTTCAACAAACAGTTTGGAGCCATTTTAATAGTTAACTTTGTATTAAACATCTTAAGTGGCATTTTCAATTGGTATCAGAGCGAGACTGTTTTAAAATATTTTAGATCCTGTGTTTCTGAAATTGATTTTTTCAAAATAAAAGTATGGACAAGAAATTTGAGAGACTAGGTAACGTGTCCAGACCCCCTCTCTTTGATGGAACCAATTTTCCATACATGAAGGTAAGGATGATTGCTTTCATTCAAGGAACTCTAGGAGATGAAGTCTGGGAAGTTATAGAAAAAGGTTACACTTTTCCTACTAAACCAGCAGCTGAAGGAAGTCTTATGAGAATCAGAAAGTTACTAAGTGAATTCACTAAAGATGAGAAACAAATTTCGCTATGTTACAATAAAGGCAAGAATGTCATATTTATGTCTATAAATGAACATGAGGTCAAGAGGATTTGATCCTGCACTAATTCTAAGGAAGCATGTGATACTCTTGTAACTTCACATGAGGGTGATACGAGAGTTAAAGCTGTTAAAACTCAAATGCTTATCCAATAGGATAACTCTCTTATCATGTCTGAGACTAAAACCTTTGATGATTTCTATATTAGGTTAACTGACATTGTGCCTAAGTTACATGAAAATGGTATAACCTATGATAGGAAAGAAATTATTTCAAAAATTCTAAGATCACATCCATAGAAGTTTGATAACAAAATATATGCTATTGAGGAAATGGATGATCAAAATCATACCCCAGAACTCCTCAATAGTAAACTAAGAACTGTGGAAATGGAACTAGGATTCAAGAAACAATTGGACCAACCCAATAAAAAACAGGGTATTTCTATTCTTGTTTTTTCATCTAAGTTGATCAAACCTGACCTTGACCTTGACTCTGATGAGGACTATGACTTGGATAACATGGATAATCAAATTTCTCTTATGTCTAAGAAATTCAAAAAAATTATAAACTTTAGAAAAAAATATGCTTCTATATAAGGTAAACCTAATTATTCCAACACTTCTAACAATAGACCTCATGAGAGGAGACCTGACAAATAAAAGACTGATGATCATAAGAGACCTCAGAAAGACCTTAAAAATGTTGAATGTTATAGATGTGGCAAACTAGGACACATGGCTAGTTACAAGCACCCCAAACATAATATGGCTCAGTTATGCAAGACTTGGAATGACTCAAGTGAGAGGAACCTGAGTCATCCAACTCTTATGACCCTTACATGTCATTATTTTCTAAGATAATCTACAATGGTGATGAGGAAATTGATCATACCATGACTGATGTTGCTTTTATTGATATGTCTGGCTTACTGCTTGTGAATGATTGTACTATTGAAAGTCGTGTGTGTGAGTCAAAGTGATCGTCTTATTATTGATGACAATGGGTGTGTCAGTCCTAAAATTGAATCGATAGGGGACATAGCACAAAACTCACTTAGTGACTCCGATAATGAGGGCCTTCCTGAAATTCACACACTTTACTCTAAAACTCTTAAGAAAAGCGCTAGACTAGAGAAACTTGTCAAATATATTTCCAAGAAATTAGAGTCTTTAAACAAAATAGTTAAACAAAATGCTGAAGAGTATACGTCTCAAAGTTTAACTCATGATGAGGAAATAAAAACTTTTGAACAAAGAGTGAAAGACTTGACTGAATCCAGCAATGTTTTGGAAAATAAGTATAAAGGACCATTCTTAGAATTGGAATAAAAACAAGAAAAGGCTTCAATAGTATTCAAAAAATTCTCAAAATTTGAAAGACATTCTAATTGTTCTGAGAACTGTTTTGCTGATAGCAAAATCAATTCTGATGACAGATCTGGAATAGGTTTTTGCACCAAAAATATTAAACAAGCCAAACCTTTTGAAACCATAAAGTTTGTTACTGGTGGGAAAGGACCTATGGAAATTTGTCCTGACTTTCAATCTTTGAAAATTGATTTTGATAAAAATCAACAGTAGTTAAATTTTGATGAGACAAGTACCTCTAAGCATAATGTTCAACTTAAAGCCAAGTACGTTTGCCCCCCCATTAGAAAGAGTGAAACCTCATTTCAAACTGTTCCCTCTAGAAATAATGCCAAAAGTCATAACTTAGGGAAACTTATGTTCGACAACTTTCCTAAAGTCTTAACTGCTACGAGCAATCTTTATTTCTCATACTCTGATGTGTACGGACATTCTTTAGATGGTTGTTATTCCAAATGCCTACACTAAACTTCTTATCCCTCATTTACCTATCATAACTTTAACTATTTTAGGAGAAGTCGTAACAATTATGTCCTTCCTAAACCACCAGTCAGAAACTCTAACTATTGAAAGATAAAGACAATATCTAATACTAAAAGAAAATCATCAAGAAATAATCCTGGAGTCTTTTCTCGACCAAATGCTCAAATTTTTTATAACAACAATAAAATTGCATAAAATTTATATAGATAAAAAGATGAAGCTCGCAATTTTTATCAAATACGAGCTAATAAGCGTAAATTATTAACTAAAGCCATTTGGGTAAGAAAGGATGATCTAGTACCCCAGATGAAATGTAACATAGTGATCAGCGCATTGAAAGATGAACACACCACGTCTAGATGGTACTTAGACTCTTGACGTTCTAAGAATATGACCGGGGATGAATCCAAACTCTCAAATAAAACTAACTTCTCCGGAGTCAAAGTCTTGTTTAGAGATGGTGTTTCAACCCAGATCATAGGCAAAGGAACACTCCAAGAAGAAGGATTACCTGTTCTTAAAGATGTTTTATTAGTAAAAGGTTTTAAGGCTAATCTACTAAGTATTTCACAATTTTGTGACTCCAATCATACTATCACCTTTTCGAAGAAAAATTTCAAAATTTTAAATGAATATGGTTAGTACATAATTACAGGACTCCGTACTCCAGATAACTATTACACAGTTAATCCTAGTACAGAGGTCTGTAACATTTCCAGAATGGATGACATTGAATTATGGCATAACAGAATGGGTCACATTAATTATGACAGCCTTAGTAAATTCTCCTCTTAGGAAATTGTTAAAGGTATTCCTAAAATAAAACCTATTTCGAACATAGTCCGTGGTCCCTATCAAGAAGGAAAAATAGTTAAGTAATCTCACAGAAGGGTTAAAGATATTCTGTCCTCTAAACCATTAGAACTTATTCGTATGGACCTAATGGGTCCTTCTCGTACTATTAATATTTATGGCAATAGTTACATTCTAGTTATGGTTGACGACTACACGAGATTCACTTAGGTTACCTTTCTAAAATGAAGTCTGAAACCTTTAGAGAATTTTTAAAAATCTTACTTCGTATAGAAAATGAAAAGGACTCCAAAGTAGATAGAATTCGGAGTGATAGAGGAGGAGAATTCATAGATTCAGGTGTCATTGAATATTGTGACTATAATGGTTACAAATATGACTTTCGTGCTCCCAAGACACCCTAATAAAATGGGATAGCCGAGCGTAAAATTAGGACTATTCAGGAAATGGAAAGAGTTCTAGTACATGCCAAAGACTTACCTAAATACTTTTGGGTTAAATAAGTTTGTACTTCATGTCACATTATCAATAGAGTCTACTTTAGGAAGAATTCTAAACAAACCCCCTATGAAATTTGGTATGGCAAGAAGCCAAATCTTAAATATCTTAGGACATTTGGCAGTATATGTTATGTCTGTAAAGACAGAGAACATTTATCTAAGTTTGAAATAAAAGGTGATAAAGCTATATTTCTAGGATATTCACCTGACAATAGAGCATATCGTATTTACCACTTTCGTACTAAGACCATGATGGAATCCATTAATGTGATTGTAAATGACACCTCTGTAGAAAGTAAAACTACTAGACTAGCTATTGTAAATGACTCTCCTGAAATACTGAGTCTTTACCAACAGAGACCCCAGAAGTACCTAAATAGGTTTTTAAAGACCATCCCTTAGATAACGTTTCTAAAGATAATATCCCAACTTCGTAACATTTCTCATTTTGCATGTTTTGTGTCTCTTATTGAGCTCAAGAACGTAAATGAAGACATGAATGACTCATTGTGGATTACTGCAATGCAAGAAGAACTTCTTTAATTTCTCATTCATGATGTTTGGTATCTTGTACATAAACCTGAAAATAAAAGGGTTATTGGTAAACATTGGATTTTTAAAGACAATACTGATGAGTCTGGGTTGATCATTAGAAATAAATCTAGACTAGTTGCCCAGGGCTACTCTCAGATTAAAGGAATAGATTTCGAGTAAACATTTTCTCTTGCTACTCAACTCGAATCTGTTCGTTTACTTTTTGCTATAGCATGTCATTTACATTTCACACTTTACCAAATGGATGTAATGTCTGCCTTCCTTAATGGAATTTTAACTGAGGAGACCTATGTAGAATAACCCAAAGGGTTTATTGACCCGCATCATCCTAATCATGTTTATCGTCTTAAGAAAGCTCTATATGAGTTAAAACAAGCTTCTAGATCTTGGTATAAGTGTCTGTCCACTTTTCTTTTAGATAATGGATTTAGGAGAGGTGGAAATCAAAAAAATATTATTTGTCAAAGATTTTGACAAAAATATTACTATTACTCAAGTATATGTTGACGATGTCATTTTTGGAAACACTTTCCCTTCAAAAGCCAAGTCTTTCTCAGGCATTATGCATAGAGAATTCCAAATGTCGCTTATGGGGGAGTTGCAATTTTTCTTAGGCCTTCAAGTTAAACAAAACTCATAAGGTTTATTTGTTTCGCAATATAGATATGCATTAGAGATTGTAAAAAAGTTTGGCTTAGATACTGCTAAGGAAGCTAGAACGCCTATGAGTACCTCGATCAAACTCTCCAAAGATGAAAATGGTAAATCCATTAATTCTACCTTATACCGTAGTATGATAGGAAGCTTGCTCTACCTAACTTCCTCTCATCCTGATATCATGTTTGATGTGTGTGTGTGCATCCATTATCAAAATAATCCCAAAGAGATCCATTTATTATGTGTAAAAAGAATAATTAAATACATAAAAGGCACTCCCAATTTAGGGTTGTGGTACACTAATGACACACACTATAGTTGGGTACACTGGCGGTGATTGGGTTGGGTGTTTCAAAGATAGTAAAAGTACATCAAGCACATGGTACTACATAAGTAATAACTTGGTTGGTTGGAACAACAAAAAACAGAACTGCACCTCTTTATCTACTGCAGAATCTTAATATATTACAGTTGGAAGTTGTTGTGCCCAGTTATTATGGCTACAACTAATGCTGAGAGATTATGGCATAAAATAAGAAAAACTCCATCTCTATTGCGATAACCAGAGTGCGATTCACATCTCTAAGAACCATGTTCAACATTCTCGCACTAAACACATTAAAATTCGATATCACTTCATATGAGGATTAGTTGAATCAAAAGAACTAGAGATTAATTACCTACCTACTGATCTACAATTGGCTGATTTGTTTACAAAACCTTTGGACTTTAAGAGTTTTTAATCTATACGCAAATAAATTGGCATGGTTTTAGCTGAATAATTTGTATATCTACCTTCTTATAACTCTCTTATTTGACTCTAGCTGCCCTTTGTCCATTTGAGACAAAATGGGGGAGAAGTTTTGAGTCCACTTGGACACTATTGTACATTCTCATCTACTGAACATGATCTTAGGTATCTTTTTGCAGATTTCAGTACCTCATTATTGCATCAGATTTTGATAGGGTAATGGTTTGTACATAGTTGAGTTATGTAATTTTTCTGTTTCTAGGAGATTGGGTAGATAGATTTTTTTCTAGGAATAGGAATTTCATATTTATTTTTGGTATCCCTACGAGTCGTTGTTGACTCAAAGGAGATTTTGTCTTATATTTCCAAAGGGGGATATATCTTTGACTCATTTGAGTCTGCATTATATAGGAGCTTATCTAGTTCGAAAATAGTGACAAAATTGTGTCCTTTCCTAGTTAAACCAAAAAGCCTTAGAACTATCTTAGAAACTTTGATATTCCTCTCACATACACCACACACTTGGACTGGATACGTATTGTATTTCATTCTCATTATGACCTTGTGTGAGTTAAATCCCCTGATTTGATTTTTAAATATTTTTGGGGATTTAATTAATATTTTCTAAGAATTTTAATTAATTTATTTAAATTAAAATTGGAACTTAATAAAGTTTGTGGGTTGATTTGCAAATATTTCTTTTGCCTTATAACTGTCTTGGGTAGAATCCAAAAGCGGCATAAACATATGTGGGTGAAAATTGAATTTTATAAACTCAAAAACACGCGTTTGAGTTTTGATCCTGAACCTACACGTGTTGCACTGGCAACAGTTTGATTTGTGTTTTTATTAACTCACATACATTTACATTATTCTGGTCCATTGGATCATATCAATCAACATTTTGCATGCGTTTGGAACTAATCCAAGTGCAATGGTTTTAATCAATAAGAGTTCACCACTATTAATGAACCCTTGGATTTTCATCGTATTAAACCCTTTAATCTCACCCCTTGGTCTATGGCTTCGTTCCAGATCCTTCGAACGCCAGTATAAATGGATGCTATCTGTGAGTCATTTAGAGACTTTTTAAAGTTCCTCGTTTGAGGAAAAAAAAAGAGTAGAGAGATGAGATAGAAGAGAGAAAAATAAGAGAGAGAAAGGAAACCCTAACTTTGTCATACCCTAATCTAGAAACACTTTTTCAGATTTTAAACCTGAGTGTTTAGATCGTGTGTTGAGAAGTTATCCTCTCCTATTCTTGATCATCTTTACAACCTAACCACGTTGAGTTTTTCAGTTTCTCTTTATAGAAACTTTAGATCTCATTTTTGTGATACATCTCACATATATAGATTACTGTGTTGATTTCCCTTTTTGAGAAATCTTGTTTGTTGGTTATTTTTAAAACTGATTTTATGTTTTCAAACCCTAAACCAACAATCTTCATTCTGATTTCATTTTACTCAAACTATCAGACTAACATCTAGTTTTGAGATCTTGATTGGGATTTTCACGTTCTACATAATATTTTCAAAACCCGAAAGTGTTAGGATCTTGGATATTTCACAACAAGATTTCCTCTTGATCTGCAGATATTTTAAAAGGTCTAAAAGTCTATTTTAGTTTTGACTAAATTGATTTTGCAATTTCTTGCATATCTAGTGACTTTGTAATTTGATTAAATCATTATGACTCTATTAAGTGTGAGTGTGTTGCATGCATATGTTAGAGAGCACATCACTACTACACTTTCACTCTACCCCACTTAAAGTGTTAGTTATAAGATCTTAAACTTGTTTTGAGTCGAAGTAAAGACTGGAATCAAGTAAAGTTATGAAGCTCGAGAGAACATCAACAATAACAACCTTTAGAGAAGTCAGATCTAATCCATAGGAGTTGGTAACGATTCTTAACTTAGTTTAAGTGTGTTTTTTTGGTTTGATTGTTAAATGGCTTGTAATTTTTTACTTTGATTTTAGTGTATTTTTCATTTTGTGACGTAGAGGTCACCGTGGATGTTTCCCCAATTGGGTGGAGTTTTACCATGTTAAAAATTAGTTGCGTTCTTCTTTATTTTCTCATCACCTTCTTCTTAGCTGTGCTGATTTAATAGTTTAAGTTCTATTTTTCAAAACTAGTTCACTATAGATCTAAAATAACTCATCCACACTCATTCAAACTATTTTGATAAGTTTTTAAACAGATCTTGTGTTATGTTTTGTTTTGATTAGAAGAGTTTCTTCAACAAACAGTTCAGAGCCATTTTAATAGTTTAATTTTGTATTAAATGTCTTAAGTGGCATTTTTCAACGGTCACCTCACGACTTATTACCTTCCTGGTTAACTGTAACCAAGGGTTAGGTGATTAAGTGTGGGAATATCATGACCCAAATACCTAAAAGGAGAAAATTTTGAGTGGTTTCCTTGTCACCTGATGACTGATTATCCTTCCTGGTTAACTGGAAGCGAGGTTAGGCGAGTAAGTGTGGGAATACCGTTACCTAAACACCTAGAGGGAGAACACTGCTTGGGGTTTCCTGGTCAATTCACAGTTGGTTATCCTTCTTGGTTAGCTAGAATCGAGGTTAGGTAATTTCGTGTGGCAGTAGTATGACCAAAACACCTGGATGTAGAGAATATGTACATATATGTATACTTTTCATATGAATGATATATTTCTTTTTTTGTGTTTTCCCCTTCTTTACAGCATGGAAGAAGTTCTAGATTTAGGGGATTGGCAATCCATGTGGACAGGGCTTAGGTGAAGACTTCTCCGTTTGTACATACCCTCATATATGTCTAACTATTTGGTTGTGGGGAACTATAGGAAGTGATGGTCTATCACTATTATGCTGGGAGAGCACTGGTGGGATACCACCATTACCTTTCATATGTTGGTGGGGGAGATAACGATGACCCCCTTAGATTTTTTTTTATTGGGGTTGTTATTTTCTAGGGTAAAGTTGGCAGTGGACCGAATGGTGAATATTACTGTAGAAGGTCTGTTGGCCAACCTGGGGATAATTATACCTCACTCTAGGGGATAGTTTATAGAGACCAACACTTCATCTTCTTATTTAGAGAGGTTGGTACAGGAACAGGGTGGTTGGATGCGAAAACTGAGAGACGGTTTGCTTGGAGCACGTTGCTTTTATTGATTAGAGAGTTTTTGGTGTCGGGGACGGCCGATGGGATCCGTATCTAATGATTTACATTTTTAATGGCCTTCACTGACACTTTAGGATATGCCAAGGGACAATTAGGGTTGATTGAGATGTATGAATCTGTGTCCCTCTTCTCGAGGTATCTCACGGGCATCTTTAAGGTTTTTTTTATTTGTGGTTGGAATGTGTTTACCATATGTCTTTTGTTTTTAGACAACCTTTACATTCTATATTATTGATGTAGCTACTTGACAAGCACCGAAATCTGCGTGCTACATACGAATATATGTCCCAAGTTAAAATCTGATCTCTCAAGTAATAAAACCCATTAAGTGAGCATCGAATTCTCAGGGAATAGAATACTCATGATGAGAATAGGACTAGTCTCTAAATTCTAAGCTTTGACTCTCAAAAGTAAATAAAATGTGATGAAATGTTGTGTGAAGTGAACTATAACTACGAGAATAATTTAAGCTAATGAAATAAAAAAATTAAACTAAATTATGTAAGGATTAGAAACAGAAAAAGAAATTAGTTTTGAAAATAATTTCTAAAAGAGGTTGGGATTCAATCCATTGTATTCTAGGGTTTCTACGATAAATGTAAAATTCTTTGAACTAAGTAAATAATTAAAAGAAAAGAGTTAAGTCAATTCGAAGCACCAAATATGTTTGGGCGCCAACCCGCGCAATAATTGGTCAACAAATTGATTTGTACGATTAATACCTTAGTCGGAAGGTATAATGTATTCTCAAATACTCGGGTTGCTTTTGGCAAACTGAGCTAAGAAATCTATACAATTAATCCCAGTAAATGTAATAATATTGATGTCTTGATTAGTTAATTACTACGAATTTCACATTTAAAATTTAAAACCCTATGTTGGGTTCATGTTCCCTTGCATAGAAAGGAAATTAACTAGATATGATGATTAATGGCAAAAAAGTTACACTAAGCATGTAGGAATTCAAAATCTAAATATGAAGAAAGGAAGAATCCAATTTTAAATACCTAATGCGCTGAACCGAAGTTCATGAACAATGAAATTCCAACCAAGAAAAATATAAGAAAATCAAATGAACACCTTCCTTATATTGAAATGCAAATGTTGAAATTACTAAGTTTTAGTAATTCTAACAATTACAGATTAATTATAATGAATAAAATAAGATGAAGTGTGTATAAAATTTCTCCTGAAATCCCTACATAAAGACTCAAAAACGGCCAAAGGGATAGGTCAAACCACTAACCCACTAAGTTACAAAATAGGAAAAAAGAGAAAAATCTGCAGCAAGCCAAACCCCTTGACCAAACCGAACCTCTTGGGTAGAGGAAATAGGTTCTCTCTAAAACCGAACCAATTTAGTTTTCAGTACTGTTCTGGAACTTCAAACATGCTTAAAACTTCCTCCTTTTTGTGCATTTAGATGTCGGAACTTTATTTAAATCTTTAACTAGATGTATCTTCTTCATCGAGTCTCAGAATGAGGTGTCATTTCTTCTTATGTTCTTGTAAACTCAAGATCTACAATTTTCATGTTGGCTCCATATCTGGGTTCGGGCTGGAAAATGACTGATTTTCCCTTAACTATTCTTTCTTTCTTTATATTCCTTATTTTGTGCTCTTTTCTCCCATTCACTTGCACGAATTACCTATAAAACATATGGGAGATAAAAAAAAACAAGAAACGCTTTCCAAAATGATTAGTTGAAATTAAAATTGGTTAAGTCAGGGATAAATGCAATGCTCGGTACCATAAAAATGATGAAATTGGAGGGATAATTTTGAAATAATGATGATGAATAACTTTTTGTTTTTACACTTGTGAATTTATATTTTTTTTGCTTGTGTGGATATGTATACTAAGCCTACTTTGGTTATGGAGCTGATGGAGGGTATTTTTCCAATTTTCACCCATTATGATAATTATAGTCTATGGGCAGGGTCATCCATAAACTTGGAGACAGTTAGGGCACTTCTCAATGGGATGATCGTTGACACTATAATGACTTTTAGCACTTTCTACATACATTTATGTTTTTCCTTTATAGGTGCCCTAAGGATTGACTCGCTACGTGTTAGGTTCTTAAATAGTAGCGGGGAGGTGCTAGGGAGGAGATTATTGGTGGATGAGACATATGGTGGTGTTTTTTATTTGGGTAAGAGGGTGACTTGTCAACATATGTGGGATGCACCGGTTAGGTTACCATTCCCCTTTCTTACCACATAAGGCATGCATAGGGAATGGTTGATGTGGATAGGTTAGTATTATTGGATGGGTTATCTATGAGGGATCTTTTGAGGGAGGATTTTGGTTATCCGAGTTTTGTGGGGCGACGGGTGACGTCGATGTTTCTCCTCATGTCTATTTTAGTATTATTGTCATGTACAGTCGTAGCTCCAATTGAGGAGGTGCCTTTGGAAGTAGGTCATGAGGTTTTTAAGGGTGAGATAATGAGGGAAGGTGGAGATCCATATGGGATAAGGAGGTTGTGGTGCTCGTCGATAGGGTTGGGGCTCAGGGGTCTGTGACTGGGGTGGATGTGAATTCACAAAGGGAAGCCCTGGGAGAGGTTCAGGGGGTGATGCCTGAGGTGGGTAATAGGGGTAGAGACATAGCAAGGGAGACGGATATAAGGTAGATCCTGGGCCTTCGAGGATATTGTTCCTTTCGGTGTCGAAAAACGTTTTTGTCCCACACGATGTGCAGGGGGCAAACATAAGATTGGGAGAGGATTTTTCAAACCCTTCAAGGCCTAATTAGGTGATTTGGGGGAGACCCCTTCCTTTACCAACATTTTTTATCTCTAGCTTCTATAATATTTTGATTCATGGAATCTGATATTGGATGCGGAGGAGAAGGTCTGAGCCATGGAGGAAGGCATAGCTTGTGGGAAGATCGACATGGAGGGGTTAGTTGGGGATCACATTTCTTCCCTAGAAGCTAGGGTAAGGGATCTAGAGGAGGAGGCTCAGCGGATAGGTGAGGAGAGATAGGCCACTCATAAGGGAATGCTTATCCAGGGTGGAGTTCTTTCATATGGGAAGTGCCTTCTAGAAGGGCGAATCTTCCTATATTTCCATTTAAGGTAAACTTAATAGAGAACGGTTGCCCAGGCAGGTTCCTGATTCATACATTGACCGTTCATTTGGATTGTTTGGCCCCAAATTTTAAGATGACCATAGTATTGAAAGGGTATGCTTCTTTTTTCCCTCACCTTTATATTGTATTTCCCTTATTTTCCCACTTTCAACCTTTTGGTTATTTTTGCCAACTTTAATGCATTTCAGGATGTGGTGGTGTCTACAGCCAACCTATAGAGTATGATGACTCATTCGACATCCTTATATCATGACCTTAATAATTCTATTCAAGTTTATGGTCTCGTGATCCATCATGCATGTCGGCCTCCGTTACACTTCCATAATAAGACCCGCTCTCATGAACCTTTCCATTATGAGGAGGTTTCCGACTCCATCACTGGTTCGGTGCAACATTCACTTATTTCTCATGCGCCCATTCCTTTCATATCCCAGTCGAGCCCTTGGCATCCTGGGGATCGTAGCATCGTAGAAGATGCTGCTGATGCCACTGAGCAAGCGAAGAAAGCCTATCACGATTGAGGTTTATACAGTGATTGGCTAGGTGGAGGGACTATCTCCACCGAGTCACACATTTGAATTTATTCTTTTATTTCTTAAATCTATTACGCATGCTTTATTCAGTATTTAGGGTATTGGATAGTATGGATTGGATATATTTTTTTTTAGATTTTTTTATGGCCTAGCCAGATTTTACTCACGTTTGTGCCCTTTTAATTTTCATTAGATGATATATTGACCTTCTATGCGAATTTTTTTACTTTATTTACAAGACGATTAATATTGAACATGTGTATGAAACACATTGATTCTATGCTACTTTTATTAAACTAGTAATGAGAAACTTATTTACGTTTTTGTGTCAGGACAATAAAATAAAGGAAAAAGGTAAAGATATGTTTTTGTGCCCCATTTTTTTGAGACATGATTTTAGGATAGAGAAAACTTTATCTGTTTGATGGAGAGCCACTTTGTTTGAACAAATGTTATAGCGGGAGACGGAAATTCCTCTTTTTCTTCAATCTATGATAAGGAGAGAGCCCTTATAGATAGTTTTTAATGTCAGAGTGCAATCCTTCTATCAAGAATACGATGTTGTTTTATGAGGAGATCTTAGTAAGTTTGTCTGTTTATTACCATTTTGCTAGGATGTTGGGTGATCGAGGGAGAGTGTCATAGGAATTTGAATGGCTCCCTCTTTCTTAGACTAGGGTACCGTTTAGTGAGGAGCTCTTGGAGATTTTGCCTATTTCGACGATCTCTATATCGGGATTCGGTGTGATTTGAAAGTAGAGTAGTGTATTTGTTATTTATTTTTATAAGGAGAAGTGTATACAGGTAGTGTATTTTCCCTTTTGAGGCTTCTTTTTCATTTTTCTCGGTATTAGCCTTTGTATTAAGATTAAATAACGATGACCCGATGTTTTTAAACTGCCTTAGAGCTCTTTTTTGTTACTTGATGTTTTAGCCTAATTATATCGCTCCAACTCTTTGGGAGTGAGGTCACAATGACCATAAACAGAGATTTCCCATAACATGGTTTTTTGGTTCTTATTTAGATCAGGCCCGAAGTGATATCTAGAATTCCTTACATATCTCCGATTTAAAGACAATTGGGTGTTTGTAAATATATGTGGTAAAAATATAATGGAAAATTATGTCTGCATAGTTCTCTCCAAATGGAAAAAGGGTGAGGTCTTAAAGTTCTTTAACCGACATTAAGCGAAAGGTTAGTGGATAAAGTGGTCTTTTTGACTTGGGTTTAGGAATGAGTATAGGGTTACATGGTTTTCCCTTACCCTGAAGATGAATTTTTTCGACCATTTTCCTTTATTACCCTATGATTGTTCGAGTAAAAAATTTCATCAATCGCTCAAGATTGAAGGATTGTGAAAACATAACACCACCAAGATCAACTAAGGTAGCTTCCCCGCTATAGTTTATTTTGATGAATAGGTAGGGTGTTCCCCAGCTGGGTCCAAATTTACCTCTGGGAGTTGAGGATGGATTGAGTTTTATTTTATGATGATATTTCCCTATTGGATATTTCTCCCATGACTCGTTTATTAAACACCCGAGCGATACATTATTGATTGCCCTGGTTAAGATAACCAAATTTTAGGTTCCTTTTTCCAAGGAGAGCTAGTTTATCATAATGGGATTGAGCCCAATCGGTTTAAGATACTTAGCTATAGAGCATAAACCTTATTGAGGGTATCTCGAGTTCAATGGGTAGGAATACTTTCATGCCATAAACTAGTGACTAGGGTATGGCTCCGGCGGAGTTTTGGTCTATCGGATGGTAGCCCCAGAGCGCATATGGGAATTTTATGGACTATTCGCTATAGGTTTCGGTCATCAACAATATGTTTTTGACATTTTTGTTAGAATATTTAACCACACCATTGGTTTAAGGTCAGTATGAAGACAATTTATTCCATGTGATACCATAATTTTGTAGTAGGTTTGAAATATCTTTCTCAAAGTGAGACCCGTTTCCCGATACTAACTCATGAACTATACTGAAGTGGTAGATCATATTTCATTGTATGAATTTGGCCATCTTAGCATTCATAACTATATAAGATTCAACCTCAACCCGTTTGGTGAAGTAATGTATAGTGACTAAGATAAATTTGTGCTCGTTGGAGGCTTTAGGTGTTACGTTCCCTCCGATATCTATCCCCAAGTGGAGAAAGGACAGGGTGAGGTCATGCACTAGAGCTCTCGGGGAGGTAGAAAATTTTGTGTGGCGTATAACTGACAGGTAAGGTACCTCCTCACTTATTCAATGCAATTCTTTTGCATGGTAGTCTAGTAGTATAATTTTTTGAGGATTTTTCTAGATAGGATGTGACCACTCATGTGAGGGACACATTCTTCACTATAAATTTTATCCATAATTTTGATGAACTCATCATTTGTGACGCATCAAAAATGTATTCCATCCAAGCCTATTTTGTAGACTTATCCCCCAAAGATGATGAATTGGGATGCCAATCAACGTTGGGTAAGAAGATCATTGGGAGATAAATCCAGTGGTTATTGGCTTTTGTTGAGAAGGTTTCATATGTTATAGTACCAAAATGAGGGTCCTACGGTAGTTTCTTTGATGGAATTGACCTCAAAGCATCATAAAGGGGTGTTTCAGCTAGGTATGGGGAACTTGGTGTTCGTAGTAGCATGTGGCATGTCTATCATAGAGCCTATCATGGAATGTTCATTTTCAACATTGGTTTTATCCATACGGAGGAAGTCGAATTCGAGTTATTCGAATCGAGCAGCTACCTCCTCTAAGTAGGCGTAATATGTTTGGAGATTATTGTATCGGATCCTCCACTTTCCCAGTAAATGATCACTAACTAGGATAAAATCTTTATAGGCCTTGTGTTTGATGATCCCTATTTCCAAAAAGATTTTCAGTCATGTTATGTAAATCTCATACTCAGCCATGTTTTTAGTGATCTCATATGTAATTTTGATAGAGATAGGGGGTCGTCGTGTGTCCAGAAATATAAGGAGCATTATTATGTTGAATCCCTTTTTGTTGGATAACCCTTGAGACTAGACTTCCTAATTTTCCCTATCATTTAAGGCAAATAGATCCTCATTTGGGAATTTTGGACCGTATTGTTCTTTGTCTGACACGGGTTTTCCTACGAGGAGGTAGGAGATGGCCTACCCTTTAGTGGCCTTTTGTGTGACGTACATGATCTCAAACTTGAATAGCATTAGTATCCATTTGTCCATTCAGCTAGAGAGAGAGGGTTCCCCAAAGAGGTATTTTAGGGGATCCATTCTCGATATGAGGCTTATCCTGAAAGACATCATTTAGTGGGTCAACTTGCGAGTAATCCATATGAGGTAAACATATACCAAGGCAATGTATTTGAGATAATAGGACATCAATTTTTTACTGACATAGTAGATGGCACATTCTTTTAGGGAACTTTCGATGTATTAAGCCAACATAACTCCAATAGCCGAGTCAGTTATGGCCAAGTAGAATAGGAGTGGTTGTTCTGGTTGGGTAGTTACTAGCACGGGTGGATGAGTGAGATACTCTTATATTTTCTCGAATGCTTCTTTGCCGTAAGAGTTCCACTCTTTTGGTGCATCTTTCTTAAGTATTTTGAAGATCGGTTCACTAATTGTAGTAAGATGATTCATGAACCGACTTATAAACTGTATTTGTCCTAGGAAATCTCAGACTTCCTTTTTCAGTTTTGGGTTGAAGAATTTCATGTATGGCTTTGACTTTTGTAGGGTCTGCCTCGATTTTATCCTTTGTGATTATGAATCCTAGCACATTTCCTTTAGTGACTCTGAAGATTGATTTATGTAGGTTTAGTCTCATTTTGAAGAGGTATAATGTTACATCTGTAAAAAAGAAGGAAAATACGCACCTGAATACCCGAAAAGGAGAAGAGTTAAAAAAGAATGATAAAATTTCTTGAAGAACAATAATTAGAAATATCCTTTGGCGATGAATTTACAGATATCTCTGATAATGAAGAAATATTATATGAACTAGAATCATAATCATAATCATCTCATGATGAACTCATATCCATGTACAATACGATAGAAATAAGAGACAGTAATGAAAATGAGTTACAAACACTAACTTTTAAAGATGTTGTTGGTGAAGATAACTTTCACTAATGAACAGTTACAAGAATTAAAAAATAAAAGACAACTCATAAAAAGGAAGATGTCTATAAATTATCAAAGTTCAAAATATTCTCAATAAGAATATTTGAGCAATTTCATGGAAACACCACAGCTTGATCAACTAATGAAGAAACAACAGAAATTACACTATTTGATAAAAAGAAAATAAAGCGCTGGAAGAAAAAACATCCAAAAATAAAATATATTCATATTGGATTAATTCAAATATGTATCATTGTATTATTTAGACAAGGTATGGATACACCAGTAGCGGATTTGGTCTTAGACAAAAGATTCAATAATCCGCTTAATGTAAATCATAGGATAAATACCATCTAATTTAGCTGATGGAGTTATTTGGTTTAATATAAAATCAAATTTCTTTATCTCAATTAAAGATCCTAATATTGAGGATTCTGTCAAAATAAAAATTCAAACCAAAGGAATAGGAATGAAAGACACTTCTAGAAATATGTCAATCCGTTGGAAAACAATTCATGAATTGACTGTACTACCACAAACAAACACACATTTTGTGGACAAAAATACAATAAAAATATATGAATCCAGACCATTTGATTCAATAATCCAACCAAGATTGATGAATTTGAGAGATTTAGAAGTACCAAAATAATGGATACTGCCACAAATTACAGAAGAACCTGAAAAACAACAAAATAGTGTTAAACTTCAAGTTTCTGGAAATAAATATTTATTTTAAAAATAAACACCCAAACTGGTAAAAGAATTTTCTTAAAACTGATTGGGAAAAACTAAAAAGTCGAAAATCCAATAAATTTATTTAAAGGAGGATCTAGTAAAACAATTGCTATGAAAAATGTACAAGTTTCAATATTACATGGAACAAATTATCAAAAATATGAAAATATTAAATCTAGTCATATATATAACTTCGAAGTTGGAAGAGAAGAAATCATATTTTCTCTAATTCATGAAAAAAAAATATACACTTACATATTAGGATATTTTAATTTTGCTAGTTATAAACAATATAGCCTATGAACTCTTATAGACACAGGAGCAACAATATATTCTTGTAGACCTAATACCTTACCACTAGAAAAGTGGATAAAAATGAAAAAAACAATTGCTATAAGAGGCATTAATAGAACACGAAATTATATTACTCTAAAAGCAAAAAGAGTAGATATTTGGTTTAATGAACATAAATTTACTATACCCAAAATTTTATACTTTCCTGAAATGCATGGTGATTTCATTTTAGGAAATAATTTTATTTCAGAATATTTACCCATGAACATCAGCGCTTGGTCAATTAGTTTAACTCTAAATAAAGAATTAGTAGAAATCCATATACTTCAACAACATAAATATAAATGTGAGAAAGGTTTTTATCCGGTCAAAAAAGGAGGCACGACTCCCATAATTAAAGCCTTAGAAGAAACTCATTAGTTGCATACTATTTTAAAAGATAATTTTACTAAAGACCCACTAAAATTATAGGATAAAAGCCCAAGACATTGTAATCTCAAACTAAGAGATCCCAATATTACCATACGAGTCAAACCCATGACTTATACCAGGCAAGATATGGATGAATTTGATAACCAAATCAAGGAATTATTAGAAACAAAACTTATTGAAGAAACAATAAGTCCTCATTCTAGTCCTGCATTCATGGTGAGAAAACACAATGAATCCATAAGAGAAAAAGCTAGAATGTTTATAAATTATAAAATATTAAATGAACAAATAGAATTTAATGGATATTTTATTCCAAGAAAGTATGTTTTAAGTAATCAAGATAAAGGAAAAAAGATCGTTAGTAAATTTGACAGCAAATCGGGATCTTGGCAGTTAAAATTAACTGAAGAATCAAAATCACTAACTGCTTTTAGTAATTCTAGAGGACATTACTAATTGACAATAATTCCCTTTGGATTAAATATAGCTCCACAAGTATTCTGAATATGGATGGAAAATATCTTTAAAGACCTTAAAGATTTTTGTATTGTATATATTGATGATATTCTTGTGTTTTCAATAACAATTGAAGAACATAGAAAACATCTAAAAATACTATGTGAAAAATTCCAAAAATATGGAATTATTCTATTCCTAAAGAAAATTGAAGTTGAAAAAAGAGAAGTTGATTTTCTTGGCATAATCCTTAACTAAGACGGAATACAACAACAAGATCATATAATCTCTAAAATGAGAGATTTTGATGAAAATATTCAAGATAAAAAAACAATTACAAAGTTGTTTGGAAATTCTAAATTACGGAATAAATTTTATACAAGGGTTATCCAAAAAAGAATTACCTCTTCTTGAAAAACTCAAAAAGAGTGATACATTTATATAGAACGAACAGGATACGATGTCAATAAGAAAAATAAAAGCTGACATAATTACTAATCATCCTAAAGTTTATTTTCCTCAACAAGAAGATAAATTAATACCAGAAACAAATGCTTTTGACGATTGCTGGGGATGTGTTCTCAAAGAAATTCCATCCCAATATTGAAAAGAAAATAATTCCAATATATTAGGTGTCCGAGGAAGAAAACACCCAATACCTAAAAATATTCAAGAAAAAGACTTAATATGTGGATACAATTTAGGTAAATTCAAACCCGATGAATTAAACTATATCATTTTTTAAAAAGAATTACTAACAATAAAACTTGCTATTAAAAAATTTCATATCTTCTTAGCCCCAGAAGAATTTATTATCATAACTGATAACCAAGCAGTCAAAGACTTCCTTGTAAATAAAGGAAATATTTTAGAAGGAAGAAGACTTAAATGGTATAATAAAATTCCAAATTATACCTTTGAAGTTGAACATTTGAAATGTATTAATAATTTTCTTGCAGATTATCTTAGCAAGAATTTTGTGGAAGACCACTAAATAAGTGGGCTAACAAATCAAATCAAATTTCTCTATTTCAGAATGGAAGATCCTAACAAAAGGGAAGAAATACAAGAAGAATGGGTAACAATTGCTAAAAAAGCAAGGACCCAAAATACTGCATCATCTTTCACTACACAATCTAAACCAAGATATGTGTATGTTATCTTTAGTGGATGCCAATCAGGCATCTACTATAACTAGTTTTAATGGTATGACCAAATAAATGGGTATCCTAAAGCATGTCATAAAAGATATGATAATATCCAGAAAGTAATAGCTGGATGGGAACAATTGATGCAACTATTAACACCCCCAAATTTAATACACCAATTTTTTAAACTTCAAACACAGGAAAGAGCTCTTGAAATTGAAGTAAAAAAATTTCATAATCCAAGGATTCCTTATGAATTATATGAACCTTTGAAAGAATCCTAGAAATCCCATATTTTAGACAAAAAGAGGGACTTTAGAAAAAATATGAGTATTTCAGCTGACAAAATTACTCAACAAACAGTTGTTCTTGATCAACTTAAAGTCTTTAGTCTTCAAGTATTGAAACAATTAAATTATGAAAATGAAGGCTTTTCTCTTGAAAACATTAATATATTTTTAGCAGTAGCAGAGCTGGTAGAAATGATTTCCCTGATAAAATCTTTAATACTATTCGGAGAATTTTCTTGTTTGAAAAAGCAAAACAACCTCTTCCCTGACTAGTATTTCAACTAGAAATGTTTTCAAAATTGAAGATCAGGATGAAAAGATAAATAATATTTTAATCCAGTTTGCTGATAAATTCAATCACGCTGATGAAATCAATCTGTATGATGATATACCAAAATTACACTTCTTCACAGAAGATAATTGGAATATTGAACCAATTCAATGCGGATTAGAAAACAAAATAATATTCCCAAGTATTTTACCGGAAGAGTTTTCTAAATTACCTATGATCATCAAAACATTGATCATTCACGTGGTTTATAAATATAAATATACCATATACTTAACTTTCCATATTTTCAGCACCATTGGATGGAGAGCTAGAGAAAGATTTTGCCAATCATATCAAATATGGCACCTCAGAGCAAGTTAGGATTACGAGTGGGATGAGATTAATCTGAATAACTATGATCACCCTATTGGCCACATATGTACAAGCCAGTACTAGACAAGTAGCTTAGTCAATAGCTCTAATATAGCTAAATATGTTTTCTCTCAACAAGAGATAAAATTTATGGTCACAAATGGAAGAAGACTCTTTATCACGAACCTTCCTATCAACTATTATATCTCCCCTGAGAAAAATGCCAAGGTGATTGAATTTCTTTAAAATCTGAAGAATAAAAATAATTTGGATGTCCCCTGTGAATTATTAAGTGATGCGTAGGAATACGAAGAAGCACTTCTACATCACCATAACCATAGTCCAATTGATAACATCTCATTGGATTCCATTAGAGAAGATAACATAGCCAATGAAATGAAGGGATAATTCTATATTTTCTGGGCCACAATGGACGACTACACAAATTATCCAACACATGACATGTGGCCCAAGAAAAAAATAAAGGAACGGTGGCAGACAAAGAGACGTCTAAAAATTGATGAATCTTTCTACTTTATTAAAAGTCTACTTTAATTTATTAAAGTTTTCTTTGGAAAAAAAAGAAACGTATCTATTAATCCTTCTTATCTTTTATCTTTTTGTATTGAATTGTATTTTGACACTAGACTATTATAAAGCGGATAGACCATTTCATTTCAGAGAACAAATTCTCCTCTTGTAACATACCTGACTCTTTGTAATAAAATCTCTTTCTTTTATAAGTATTTTTCTTCATTTATTCTTTCTCCTCCTCCTATACCTAAATTTCATATAACCCATATATATATATATATATATATATATCCAAGAGAAAATACAGGACTAATCCACTTCCTTAAAATGAGTTGGTTATTCCATAATTTTAGGATGTGAAGAGAGAATTCGTAAGTTATGTGGTTCAAATCCCCTTGATTGGGGGTGATTCCTTAAATATAGTTATACGATGCAACATATTTTTTATGTTGTCCCATAATTTATATTATCTTTATCTCCTAAATTTGTAGGATATTCTTACATCTATCTAACTTGCATATATATCTACAAACAAATTTGAGGATTTTTATTCTAAGAAGACTCCTAGAATTTAAAATTTGTCCTCATGTCCTCCTAAAATCATGTAATAACTAATTCAATTTAAGGAATTGAATTTTTCCCTCATTTTTTATTGTGCGGGTGGTTCGCACAAGATCATTCTGGTGTTATACACACACACACACACACACACGTGTGTGTGAAGAATACTGACCTAAACCAAAAGAAATCACAGGGGGAGGCCTGAACACGAAGATGAGTATGATTGTGAGAAGAAATTATAGGGGAGACATAAACAAGAAGACGACTGTGAGAAAAAATACATGATAGGTTTTTTGGTTAGGGCGCATGAGGGAGAAGAAATCCGAAGGAGAGAAAATTGGGGAAAGTTTTAAGTGAGGTTTTTTTTATTACCCTAATTGTTTATAGCTGCTACGAGTATTAATTGGTCAAACGTCAAATTCTATGAGAGCCAATAGCAGTGAAAAATATTAAAGACAAAGTTTGTCACTCCCGAAAGAAGTTACAAAATAATCATACAACCATTCTTTGTCACCGCTACAAGCGGTAACAAATATTAAAAACAAAATTTATCGTCGTCAGTACCAGTGACAAATAAATTTATTCAACCTTATAACTTTTAATAGAAGTGACAAATTGGTCAAAAAGCAGTGAAAAACAATTTTATTTAACTTAAAAGATATTTTGTCACTTCCATAAGTAGTGATATATCTTGTCACTTCTAGTAGGAGTGAAAAAATCATTTTTTTAGTGTGGTTATTGTCCACGTAGACCTCCATTTCCCATGTATAAGGTCATGTAGGATGGTGATGGTCACTGTTTGGTGATTTTCACCGGCATTTTTGAGACCAAAAGGCATATTTGTATAACAGTTGGTCCCCCAAGTTGTAATGAACCTAGTTTTCCCCTTATGGTTAGGGTGAATTTTAATTTGGTTGTAGCATGCGAACCCAATTATGAAGGATATGAGCGCATTTCTTATTGTACTATACACAAATAAGTCAATGTGTGATAAAGGGAAATCATCCTTGAGGCAGGCCCAATTGAGATCCCTATAGTCTACACACATTAAAACTTTGCCATTGGCATTGGGTACTAGTACGATGGTGGATAGATAAGTGGGATACTACACCAGTCAGATGAAAGTGAAAATGAGTTGTTTCTCCACTTCTTTATTAACTTTCAAGGACCATTCAGTATAATCGTGAGGAATCTCTATATTAAGTGTTTGACATTAGAGAGAGTGGGTTTCTCATTATTAATGATAGAGGGGTCGATGTTAGTAATGTTAAAATAGGCCCATGAAAAAATATCCACAAAGGTATCAAGTAAATTGGAGATCTCCTTTTGTTTATTATGATCTAGGAAGGACCTTATTTGTAATTGTTTAGTGTTTTGGGGAGTACCCAACTGTATAGTACTTATGTCATCCTTGTTGGGAGACATACGATTGTTTTGACTTTGGTCAAGTTGTTACCAATGTTTTAAGTATTTTGAGCCATAGAGTTATCATTATCTTCTAATTTATTGTTGGATTTATGATCATCACATGTAACACACATAGTCAGATACTGGAAAACATCATTTAGTATTCCATCAAAAGGAGGAAGAATAATATTTATAATAGTAGAAAAAACAACTTTATATAGGGATACATTAGGAAAGGGGATAATGGGGGACTCTATAGCTAACAGGACAGAGTTAAAGCTCCTCATATAACGGGCGCTGGGGTGCATCCAGTAGAGGTACAATTCTTTATTGTTATGATTTCCATGATGTTGGTGATGAGGCAAGAATGATTCTTCATAGGTACTTTTGGAGTGGCCTTCGATCATTTGGCAACCTTTTTGTTGACTGAAGACTAGGGCAAGCAGTGTTTTTTTAGTTGGGACCTGTTTACCTTGAGGGCATCCTTTGGACTTTTGGTCGAGAATGTGAGGGTGTCACTATAAGGGCGTGCCTCCGAGAGGGTTTTGATCCAGAGCTGATGATTTTCCTCATTCCAAGGATAATCCCATGGGGGTTCATTACTCTTGTCTTGAGGCTTAACCGACGAAGGTGTTTCAGATATGAGGGTTTTAATGTCTAGAACATGGAGGTAAAGGTTGATCCCAAGGATACTTACTAGTCATCCTTTCTCTATAGTGGTGCCTCGGGTGGCCAAGGCAGTGTACCAATCATGGAATTTTTCAATAGGGGTCAAGTAAGTGGATATCAACATGGCACATGGAGGTAGAGGTTGATATCAGGGATACTTACTAGTCATCGTTTCTGTATAGTGGTGCCTCGAGTGTCCAAGGTAGTATACTAACCGTGGAAGCTTTCAGCGGCGATCTTATCTAGAAATATTAGGATTAATTCCTATTCGAGCCCTAGCTGAGAGGTCTCTCTATCTTCTGTAGTAATTCATAATACATTGAGTTCACCCTTATTGACTTTGTGTGTTTTCCTATAGTGGACATATAACCCTTTTTGGGAGAGGATTTCCATTTCGAGCTGTAGGGATATCTTTGTTTCGTCCCACCATGGATTGGGAGCCTGTGATATAGGAAGTCCTTTCCCTGAATATGGAAGAATATATTCCACCCTAATGGGGGATTTTGAGGTTACCAGCTACCGCTTTACTATTGGAGGTGTACCCAAGTTTGGTGTTTTCCTTATATTTCATAGCTATCCCCTTTGATTCTATTCCAGTTTGAATTCGAGAATATATCCCATCTTTTGAATGATTCGAGAGGATACATTATGAATATCTAGATCCTCCTATATCATGTGAACGATTGGGATGACGTGAAATCACCTGAGGTAGATATCTTTGTTATCGTGATGAGTATCTAAGAGAGGGGAGATGCTAGTATTGGCTACAGAGTCACAGCCGTCTTCTTCCTAGATGGTGATGACCTCGATGTTGAATGGGAATTTGACCTTCATACGAAGTGGTGAGGTTTATTACCCCATCGGGTGTATCCAGGCCGTCCCGAGTAAGAGGTTAAAACTGGTTGGAACATCGAGTACTTAAAATTCGTCATCACATTTGATAATCCCTATTATGAGAGTGAGAGTGATGGCCTTAAGGACTTCCTGATGAGTATTATTATAGGACCGAATGACCATAGAATATGGTGTGACTTCTGATGTAGTTTATTTTAGACTGGTAGCAGTAGGAAGGGGGCGTGCATTAACGGTGGAACCATTATCCACTAGTACCAGTGATATCATATATCCACGAGCTTTAATATTAATGTGTAATAAAAATCAATGGTTGCGACCTTAGATTGGAAGGTCTTTATCATTGAAGTTAATGTGTTATTTCATTGTGATGGAACCAATGGGGGTTGACAAATCGATCAGGGTTAGATCTGTAGCCACAAAATCTTGGGATACATATGGATAAGGGCAACTCAGTGTTTACGAGATGTAGCTACCAAGTCCCAGATGGCGATGTTAAATGAGTCTTGTTAGAGTTTCTCTTAGATTTTATTATTCTCACGGGGAGGCGGTACGGTGGTCATGGTAGGAAGACCTTTATCTTTATCTGTAGGGTTTGGAGTAGTGGAGTGTCGTCCTAACCTGGTAAAGGAGTTAGCCTATTTTTTGGGGGTGATTGTGGGATTTTCCCGAGTTTCTCGTTCTAATTTCTCTAGGCATAGAAGAAGAACCGTTAAGGATGTGAGGATGATTGAAGGAGCTATTATATTATGAACCATGACTTTCGTCCAATTCGAGTTAGGGGTCGATTTCGGGCTCTTGGGATCTTTATTTCGGGTCTTAAATAGGCATCAGGACACAGAGTTATTTATCCATCGTATGACTACATGTGAGTTTATAGTAGGGGTGGGGATTTATCTACTATGGATAGGACTTTATCGCATGTCTGGTTAGGTGCCTCAACTTAGTATTTAGTGGACATCGAGGATCCCGACCAAAAGTCATCATTTGAGAATGTTTCTTGGCATTTTTAATCATCAGACCAGGGTCCGTCTGAGATAGATTCTTAGTGATCTCCGTTGTAGGAAGTGGGCTCTATATCACCAGGATCCATTTTTTCACAGCTATGCAGGCTTTACAGAAGATGTCCCCGTAGTAGTATTGATGTTATGCATATTTCTTTCCCTATGGGGATATTTCATAGGCAAACCTGGAGAGAGTTAATGAATATATCACATAGTGCAGGTTGTCAAATTTTTCTTTGGCATGGTCATGAGGAGCGTAATGGACTAGTTCCATCTCGTATGTGTACGAGTAACTCCACGAGGGAGGACTTCTAGTGAGGGTCATCTCATCTTGTAGTTGAATATTTACTATTTGGACTCCGTTTATGTAGGCATTTCAATAACTGCATCCCGTGATAATGTAATGATAAGACTAGGGATGTATCTCCAGGATGAAGAGGTCATAATCCAGCTGCATGATGAGAAAATCTAATTCCCTATTATAATAAAATGGGTCTTTCCTAGGCAAAGGGATCTCACAATTATTATCTATTATCATGAAGATACACATGGTATCTCCTATTTTAATGGGTAAATCATCCCATCTAGTAGCTCAGATGCTTTGATAAATATTAATATTTGGATGTCGAAGTTCTCCCTTGCTGCTTAAGTACTAGAGGGGTGGATCTCCGCATGAGAGGTTAGGCTGTATGTTGTCTGTAGTGTGACCTCTTTTCGTCACATGGAAAATTAAGTGTTCAAAATCCTCTGTATTAGTTTTATAACTGATCCCGAATTATAGTCTTATGCACTAGGGGTGAGAAGAATGGGGGACCTTGCTCATATAACTACAGACATTATCCTAAGGAGTAGTGACACTTTTTCATCATTTCCTAGAATTTAAGGTTGGGGGTTAATTTTTCTTCGGAACCTGAGGATGCATTCCCTTCGGTAATGAGGAGATGGTCAAAGTAATAGGTAATACCTTATTCTGGTATGTTAGTATATTACATATTATCAGGAATGAATCTCAAAGTATGTTCTGATTCGTCAAAGGAAGTGCTAAGTATAGATGGAGACATTATTGATTTTGGGCCTATCAACTGTGAAGGGTCAACACCACTCCTGGTGTCTGTTCGCATCATGTGGATGGTGCCTAAGTAGTATGATTATGACTCGGGTTCTTAAGTATTGTCTCAAGTGAGTAATATATGTTATGGGTCGTACTCTGATTGAAATATGACTCAGGCGACGACGATCCTCTTGTTTCCACAGAGTCGGTCCCACCATTATTTTGAAAGACTCGAATGAGGTGTGTATTAATTAGATCCTGGATTGGAGTTGAGTTTGGATTTTCAAAAAATGTCTCTTCGGTTAAACTGGTATCTCATCCTTTCTTATTTGTCATATAAAAATGAACAATGATCTTAGTATCTCCTAGTGGTATGATCATTGAACTAGAGTTATAAGTATCTCCCACTCATATGTATTATGGGACTAGGGTGGATGAATTATGGGTTTTTTAGTATAACATATGTCAACTATAATTCTTCTCCCATTTTCTATAGAGTGGACTGAGGGTGAGACATAAGTGAGGAGAATGTATTTAATACTTTTAATTTCTGAATCTTAGAGGGACAAAATATAATCCTTCGAGATGGGTCTTTCCACCTGATGGACTGAAAAGGTACCACAAAGGTGATGTTCTCAATTTCTTGGAGGGCTTCATCATATATTTCTTCCCATTCAGTCGAGTGATTGGTTTGAACTGAGAAGGGGGAATATGTCCCAACTCTTTAGAGAGCATAAATTACATGGCTAAGAGGAGGTTTGAGTTGCAATGACTGGCTTGTAAGAAGTGTATGTCCATTATGAAGAAGGTCATATTGTTTATGTTGGGATGGGATTCAGTGTTGATTTTTATGGAAAGAGATGGAATGCCTAGAGGGATAGTTATTTAGAAGGTTGTGTGTGTCCTCATCCTTAATTAATTACGGATGAGGACTATGAGGGTGGATGGGTTGGTATTTATGACAGGGAATCCCACAGGGCATTGGTACTGGGATAGTATGTTAAGGTATTGTTATTGACATTGTTTTTTTATAAGATGAGGCTCTATATTTCTATGAGATCTTGGATGATGTATGTTAAGGCCCAACAATTGTTGATGATATGACCAGGTCATTAGTGGAATTAGCAATGCGAGTTAGATTTTTAGTTTTTATCCGTAGTGGCTGGAGGCGATCTAGGTTTATATGTTTAAGGCAATCGTGAAATTTCAAAGAGGCAGAGACCCGACTGAGGGTGGGTTATAAATTGATGAAGTATCTTCGACGGTCACAAAATTCTTTAGGCGAGGCATAGTCTAATAAGTTCTGGGAGGGGGCTTTGGTAAAAACCGTGTAGTAGTAGATAACATGGTTGGGGAATTATTGGGAACTGGGTGTGTTCGTGGTGGTAGACTGACTACAAGGATGGTGATATAGGATGTGATGTCCCTAGGCGAGTTCTTATAGGTAGAGAATTGGTTATTGCCTCGATGAGACTCTTACATAGTCTTGGCAGCTTTGGCGATAAAAGTTTCCTCGGTCTAACACCCCATATGGATTATGGCCTTAAAATTGAGTATCCAAGTGAGCCTAAGCTCACTTTGTATCTCCTTTTTGAGGTTCCTGGTCATAATCTATATCTTGTCATTCTCTAAGAGATGACTGGCCATTTGACTGACTTTTTCTCTCTAGTGTGTGACGAAAAGGCCATTTGACTGACATTTTCTTCTTGTTTTAACATTTTTATATATTTATGAGTAATGCATAGTTATTCGTTGTACTCATATTACTTTAGGAAAGCAAGATATATATCATCCCAGGTCTTGGTAGTCCTTTCACCCTTCAGGCCCATATAGCATGTGAGGGATCCTCAAAATAACGTAGAAGAGAACATCCTTTTTAATACTCCAAGATCTGCATTAGATGTTTATAGTTGCATAAGTGGGAAAATGGAGAACCCGATCCTTTATAGGATTTAAATACTCATTTGAATTTTTTTGATAATTCGGTCTTCTAGATAGAGAGCCATAGTTTTTATATGTTTACGAGATCATCAGTGGTTTTCATCTTGCTTATTCTTTTTGAAGGAGATGCATTTCAGACTCGATCTGCATTATTTCCTTCTTTGGATGTGGGTAAGAAACCTCTTTGATCAGTGGGGGAGCCATAAATTCAACCCGTGAGAGACATTGAAACGTGGTGTTTTGGTACATGGGGTTCCGGTCTTAAAGTTCCTAATAAGCATTCGGGGATAATGGTACTTTAAAGTGGTGGGGCATCGACGTTAGCAGGGGTAGCCGATGATAGGACTTATGGAGGTGAATCTTGGGGGTTAGCTGGTACTATTTTGACAGCCATCGGGTGTTCTAGTGTTGGGAATGGGAGGAGGAAGTACATTCTCTCCTATTTCATCTATAAAAGTGGCCCCTTGTAGATGGACTTATTCAAGGTTCAGTGCCTTGATCTTGAATTGTATGGTTTTTCGAGAAGCGGTGTATCTCGAAATTTGACGGGACCGAATTTTATTGGGTAGACATGGAGCCTACGATGGTGAAGAATTAACAATATTGAGTGGGTAGCTTGCTGATGAAAACTAATCGGCTGCACGGTGTGCAAACTCTTGCTTCCAGGGTAGGGACTTAGTATGATCTCTCTATTGATGATAGAAATCGTAAACAAAAGTTGGGGCACTTTCTTTCAGGTTATCCCGTTCTTTTTTTGCAATGGGGTGTGTTCCTAGATCTTTTTCTATATGCAAAGGAGAGATGTGACTCGCTTATCGCAGGACCATTTTTCATTGGCATTTATCAAAATATACCAAGCTTCAAGGACTGAGCAACCTTTAAGGTATATGTGAAAACAGTTTACTCCTGTACTAAATCGATGTGAGAGCATATCTAATATAGACCAATACTAAACAAACTTCAAACATTCCCTCTCACCGAGACTTTAGGGTCAAGAAATAAGTTGTTCGATATACTAGTGACTAACTATTTTGGGAAGAAAATTTTGAAATATACGAGATTCATGAGAGTAAGTGACTTCTTGAAAGAATTAACCTCTCTTTAGGTAGATGTGACTTTTCTGAATTACAAACTTTCCTTTTGGGTAAAATTACTTTCCTAAGGTGCAAACTTCTTTCAACTAGCCGCTTTTGGGACCTTAAGGTCATAAAGTTTAAACATTATGAAAATCAAGACTATGCAGTGCATGATGCATATAAGTAATCTTTAATTTTTACATACTTGGATATTTATTTTACCGTGAGGTCATTAAAGCGTAACATTATTTTTGGAAAAATGTACAATCCTCTACATGGGGACTTAAGCATCAATTTACGTTGTGGGGGACCCTAAAATTGAGGCCACTATACAATTTTAAAATTTACATAAAGTAGTCACACAGTAGAGAAATAACAAGCATAGTAGAAAGGAAGCAAATAGATATTTCGATTCTCTTAAGTTTCCTCCAGTGGAGTCGCACTGTGACGTAGCTCAAAATTTAATTATGATAAGCAATATTAATTTTCAATGGTAGAAAAATTGTCTCATGCGGATTCTCCATTGTCATGTTACGGGCCCCGAGCGAGATATGGTGTTAGGCCCCAGGAGGAAGTCTCTGATGTAACGACGGATGCGGGAGTATTATCTCTTATTTCGTGACGTCCCTCCCTAGGTCGGGCTATCAGTTTGACATTGGATCGATGATTTGACCCTGGATGTAGTTTGACACATATCTAGTTTTTTATGCACGCCCCTAGTAAGTATGGCTTTTATGTAGAGAGAGGGAGTTTCATAGGGTGTTTAGAGTCGCCAGTTTATTTGATATAAAAGCAAACAAAAAGGTTCGGGTTAACCCCTTCGGGCTAATACTATTGAAGGCATCAAAGTCTTCGGTTGGTCTTTAGACTCTTGTTGTTTGGGTTTGGGGATCAGTTTATAAGTGTGGAAGGTATTAGGACCCCACTTGTTATGTATGCTTCCTTAATTCTATTTCTATGGTCATTGATGCTTTTTACATTAATTAATTACTCTTTAGTTATTTTAGAATTTGTTTAGAGACCTTATCATGAGGTTTCCTCTAACAATGTAAATAAGTGCTTAGGTAGGAAAATGGTATCAGTGAGAGGTGTGTGAATGTCACTTTAATCAGTGTAGGTACACGAGATTTCTCTTATAGGACTCCATGCTTTGTATAATGGGTGTTGTTAATATAAGTGACGGCATGAGAGAAAGCTCATCTTTGAGATAGATTATGATGATACGAGAAATCGGACACATGTCGTTATCATACTAGTAAGTCATGTGTAAAATAGATATAAACAAGTAAGAGAGACAAAACACAAGATATAGAGTGGTTCGACTATAAAAATGAGCCTACGTCCCTTTGTTTCCCCAATCTTATAATATACACATTGTAGTAAAAGTTGACATAGCCATGGTAGGCATGCAATAGAGTTAATATAGGAGAATACATAATTATATCCATTATAGGAAGGTCGGGGAGAGATCTATAAGGTAAGTTTATAGCCCCCGAGCTGTATTCGGGGTTGTGTAGAGAGTTTGATAAAGTTTCTCCAAGGTTGGCTGTCTCGAATCGGAATACCCTTTTCTTGAGGTAAAGACCTCTATTTATAGGAGGTGTGTAAGTCGTGTCACGTGCCGAGAGAACGTGAAATGTGAATAAGTCAAAAGTGATAGGGCAACAGCTCTGTGAGTACGGGCTTCGACTTGTTTGAACTCGAGAATAGCGGGTCTAAAGGTGTTGTGGCCTAAGAGGCAGACTAATCTTATACGTGTTACATCCTGTCATGTACAAGGAAGTGGCTAGTGGCTGAAGGCACAGTGAGATAAGTGTCAGGCCATGACCTCCCTATTCTAAGGAAGTGGCTTGGTGTTAGTAGATGCCGTGGGAGAGAGGTCTATATTGGTCGTATCAATAATCCCCCAAGCCGTAGTGCCAAGGGGTGGTGATTTGGTGTTGCGGATTAATTCCATGGCTACCGCGGTGTAATATAATTTATGAAGTCATCTCGCAAGTCAATGTTTCATCTTCCTGTGCCCGCTTATATAAATGGATCTGGTTATGGTCCTCATTTCGTTTTCCAAATGTTTGAAAGAAAATAGAGAGCCATATTTTATTACTCCATCCTTAAGTTTTGGGGTGAGATTTTAGTGAAGGTTTGAGGTTGAGAAACCATCGTTTCTTCACATTTCTTCGATTCCTAGGTAACCTTCCAACTAATTTCACTGTTTTCTATAGTATTTTTGTAATTTGTTGTCTTGGATTCATACTTGCAACCCAATTCCATGCTCTGAACTTGAGAAAAAAAAATCGTGAGACTGTGTGATAATTGATTAAATTTGCAACTTTCTACGTTGGCACACTTATTTAATTAGTGTCTATTTTTAAACAAAAATAAATTAGCCCCAAATCATTCAACTGCGTGTGTGCATGTGTCAAACCATAAAATAAATAAAGCATGCGACACAAGCTTCAGGAAAAATCCTCGAAGGGGCAAAACCTTTTATTTCACTATGATTTTGTAAGAAAACGGCTTACATGGATTACAATGAAATAAGGTGACATACGAAATACCCGCAGGTGTCGGTCTCGATGTCTCGGCTGGAACTTTCCCTTTCCAAGAGGGCAGCAGTGAAGAAGAGAAACGGCTTCTCCACAAGATGTGAACTTTATAAGGACTCCCTCCACAATAGCACGCAACTGTCGGTTGTAGAGATCTCCCCACAAAATATGAACAAAAACAAAATATGTTCTTGGGTTCCACAAAACAATTCACATAAAAGTAATTGGGATTTTGTGAATTAAAAGCAAAACATTTTAACCCTTAAAATTGTTGGAGAAAAACTTTCTGCCAAGAGGTATTGAATTAAATCTGGGCAGATACACAAAAGTTTCAAAGGAATAAGACTCTTTAATTCTGAAACTGTTCTCCACGTCTAAAAGCAAAGGCTGACATTCCTTTTTATAGGAAATTTGAGTCGATCAAAGATAAGGACGAAGTCAAACGTGTTAGCCAAAAAGTCATCTCGCTCGAACGAGAATACACCTCGCGCAAATGAGATCACATGTCGTTCGAAAAACGATGCGCAACTTCCATTATCGTTCGAACGAGATTGAGATCTCGCTTGAACGACCTTGGCATCAAAATCGAGGTACGTTTACTGCTGAAGCAGTTTTTTCACAAACATTTATAAAACCTCTTTAAAAAAATATTTTTATATAAAACCTTTTTAAAACCTTTTATAAAAATATCCCAACACTCTTAATATGAAATGTAAATGAAACTTTAAAACACTATCTTACCAAAGTTCATATTGTTGGGCTTGAATGTTGAAGGCAACTAGTAATTCAGATACGTCTTTTGTAGATGCAATCTTTACAATTCTTCGACGACTTGTAGCGGTATACGACATAATAAATTATGACGGGCTTATTAAAAATATGTCCTTACAGAACTGCAAACCCAAAAATTTCAATTGTATTTTGAATTGCCGTGAATATAATTCCACCACTTCCCAGCTTGAATTAGAAACTAGGGTTCGACTCCTAAACTTGTGTAGAGCTAGGTTTGAACAAATTTGTTTGGCTGAATCTCTATAATATTTCTGATATAAATTCCCAATATGTAATGCTTCTATTATTTATTGATTTAGTACCAATTTGGATTTTTGGGTTTCTATTTGCGTTAGAAACTTAGTTCTCTTAGGTTTAATCTATACCTTAGTCACGTTTAACAAATTGCTTTTGGCCAAGAATCATTAAGAACATGTTCTTAGTGCTCTTCGCCAAAACCATTGAATCATAGGTTTTCAATCTTTAAGGAATCCATAATTTAATACGAACCTATTTTTGCATTTGGTCGCGACAGGTAGTAAGACTTGCACTATTTTGAGATCCAACGGAATCAGCTTCAATAAAAGTACGGCCAATTGAAGCAATGCAACACCTCCTTTCTCCAATAAAAGGAAAATGACCATGCCGCAACCCTCCAACAGATGAAAGAGTCTCATGTTTCAGCCTTAACTCGAGTTGCAGATGATGTAGTAGCTGCGTATAAGAAATCTAAGGATTTTTTTAATAAATAACAAAGCCATCTTCGCGACTTTTAAGAGATCAGGCATAGGGTTGTCAATAATTTCCCTGAATCCAAGAATAAGATCCTTGACTGGAAGCTCAGTGATGCTGAGCATGTTTAATGTGTGGAAGAGATTAGGGCCGTAGTAGAGGCAAGGGCCAAGCAGAAGATGAAAGTAGCTATTGCGTCAGGGGAAGAAAAGGCTGACACTGTTGCATATGGTGAAGAAGGAGATGAAGAAGACATTGCAACCTCTTAATTTTTTTAATATTTTTCCCCATTGCAATCATTTTTTGGGTTGTAATGAACTTTTTCTTGAACTTAACTTCATACAGGGCTGCGACCATTCTTTTAACTTTATATACTGCATATCAATAACCACTTTTGTAACTTTTTTGCATGTTTCTTTTGCCTCTGCATCTTGAATACTTGAATGCTTGAATGAATGCTTTACTTTTCTTCATCTTTATATATTATGACTACTGGAATGCACTTGATTATATTCCCTTCAAAAATGAATATATGGAACATGAGCCCGAGACGAGTTCTCATAAAACCTGAATTCTTGAACAGGGTTGCGGTCATTTTTCCTTTGCTTTTCTTTTCTTATAGTTCTTCATTTCTCATAAATAATCCCCCCAATTCGTGGTGATAAAGAAAAGTGACTTTAGGGCTCCAGTATTTTAATAAATATCTTTACTTTTTGTTGGGCTACAGCCACTTATGTTTTATAGCTTTAATCGGGTACATGAAGTTTCTTCCATAGCTTATCTTGGGTACTTTAATTGAGTTATTGTCACGCCTCCGTAGGCTAGGTATTATAAATCTTCTCCAAGCTATAATCGGATATGAATCAATCCATACTGGCACATCGGAGCATTCCGAAAGCAAAAAACGAGCATTAGTAGCCCCTGTGGCTAATAAGAGCATCCGAAAGCAAATAATGGGCACTAGTAGCCCCCGTGGCTAGTAAGAGCTTTCGAAGGCAAATAACGGGCATTAGTATTCCCCGTGCCTAATAAGAGCATCTAAAAGTAAATAACGGGCATTAGTATCCCCCCTGGATAATAAGAGCATCAAGAAGCAAATAACGAGCATTAGTAGCCCCCATGGCTAATAAGAGCATTCAGAAGCAAATAACGGGAATTAATAGTCATCGTGGCTAGTCGAATCATCCCGAGAGAAGCCTTTGCGATTTTAAATATCATGTGCGTCCATACGCTTAGGCATTAAGAGGAGCGTTGTGATCTAATTAAGGTATTTATCCCCGAGATAATATGTTATTTTCATTTGAAATTTGTTTAAGATGAAGGCCTTTTATGAGATGACAGATAATGAAAACAAGAGAAATAATATATATACAAAATAAGCCCAATTGATATATTCAATATCATTTTAAGTAAATCCTTTCAAAGATAAATACAAAAACATGGAGTGGAAACTAAGGCAAATATGAGGCATACAACCTATCAGTCAATCGACCGCGGAGTCTTTGAGAACTGCTGCATCTCTAATGTTGTCTTCAGGAATTGCTGCAGCATCCCCTGCTTCAAAAGCCTTTCGATTTCATCTTTCAGCATGAAGCATTTGTTAGTGCTATAACCATGGTCTCGGTGAAAGTCACACTAGTGGGCCTAGTTCCTTTTGTGGGAAGGATCCCTCATCTTCTCAAGCCACTTGAGCAATTCGTCTTCTTTGATGAGATTGAAAACATCTTCAATTTGGTAAATCAGCGGGGTGTTGGCCTCAAAGCCTTTTTCTGACTTTTGTTTCTCCATCTTCCTCTTTTGTCTCTTGTCTGTGACCTCTAATATAGCTATTTTCGAGGCCATTATTGCAAGGGATGCGGTCTTTGGTGCTTTAGCTTCCAACATAAGAACCCTTTAGGTCAGAAAGTTGACCTGATTCTGAAGTGAGGCATGACTGTCGTACAAATGGTTAAGGTGGTTTTACAGTTGAGCAATCTCATAGTTCTGCTCTGCACTTTGGCTGGAATTTCATTCCATTTCTACTTTGTTAGTCTTTCCAGATATACTCTGAGATGAACTAAATAGTGGTGAGAAATCAAAAGTGCAGATAAAATAACCAAGTATAGTAACAAGGATGTAGTTTTTGTCAATCTGCTTCGGTCGCGGCATGTTGAACATAAAAAGTTGCTGTCGTGGCCTCTCCAAAGGAGGATTCTCTAGAGTTAAGTATGAGGAAAGTTTCACAACGTATCTTCTCCTAAGAGATGAAATGAATCTATGCAACATTCGTAATTGAAAAGGCAGCGACACTCAGACAATTTACTTGCCAGGCCGCATCCTATTCCTGCAGCGGTGGGTTTGCAATTGCAAAACTGGACCCCTAAGTTGGGTTTAATAAATCTAAATGTATGTAACGAGCCTACTAGGAATATACCAAGGACAAAAAAATCTTCAAGTGTCCCAAAAATGGAACAATTGCGATAGAAAACCTAGATCACAGGCTAAGCATGCAGTGAACGGGCAATATCCCATCCCTAGATACCCACTTTTGTAAGGCTATAGCCTTTTTGCGCTTTTCAACACTTTTTAGGTAAGGTAGCATCATCGGGTTAAACAAAACAGATCTAAGGTCATAAAAAGGAGACCAATGAGTAGATGTAGAAATATGTAATTTCTATAAAAAGGAGTATGTGCAAAATACGAGATCATTAACCAAACCTCGCCTATGGGATGATGACTAAGGGGGTACCCATGAATGAAATAAGGTGCTAAGAACCCAAAATTTAAAGAAATAAGATAAAAATACCATTTTCCCACAGAAGGTGCCAAATTGGTGATACGAGAAATCTAACACACGCTGTTCTCATACCAGTAAGTCAAGAATAAAATAGATATAAACAAGTAAGAGGAAAAAACACAAGATATAGAGTGGTTCGTCTATAAACTAAGCCTATGTCCACTTTTTTGCCCCATTCTCATTATATACACATTATAGTACAAGTTGACATAGCTATGGTGGGCGTGCAATAGAGTAAAGACAGGAGAAAACATGATTGTAGCGATTCAAGTCAGACTGGGGAGAGATCTACAAGGTAAGTGTATAGCCCCCAAGCTGTGTTGGGGGTTGTGTAAAGAGTTTGATAGGGTTTCGCTAAGAGAGGTTATCTCGAATATGAATCCTCTTTTTTCAGGTGAAAACCTCTATTTATAGGAGGTATGTAAGTTGGGTCACGTGTCCTGAGCACGTGACATGTTAATAAGTATGAAGAGTAATCCCTTTAATGGGGAAGCAGCTCGGTGAGTAAGGGTTGCGGCATGTTTGAACCCATGCATCAGCGGGTCTAAAGGTGTTGTGACCTAAGAAGCAGAATAATATTGTGCGTGTCGCAACCTGTCAGGTATAAGGTAGCAGCCAGTGGCTGAAGGTACAGTGAGATAAGTGTCAGTCCACGGCCTCCCTATTTTATGGAAGCAGCCTGTTGTTAGTAGATGCCGTGGTAAAGAGGTCCATATTAGTCATATCAATAATCCCTAAGCCGTAGTGACAAGGGGTGGTGATTTGGTGTTGCGGCTTAATTCCATCGCTACCATGGTGTGATATAATTTTTGCAGTCATCTCGCAAGGCGACGTTTTATCTTCCCGTGCCCTCTTATATAAATGGATCTAGTTGTGGCCCTCATTATGTTTTCCAAACGTTTGAGAGAAAATCGAGAGCCATCTTCTGTTACTCCATCCTTTGAGTTTTTCGGTGAGCTGTTAGTGGTGGTTTGAGGCTGAGCAACCATTGTTTCTTCACGTTTCTTCGATTCACAGGTAACCTTCCAACTAATTTCACTCGTCGTGGCCTTATATTTTACGTTAATTTTGCCTCTGCACTTGACTATATTCCCTTAAAAAATGAATATATGGAAAATGAGGCCACGACGAGTTCTCATAAAGCCTGAATTCTTCAACAGGGTTGCGACCATTTTTCCTTTGCTTTTCTTTTCTCATGGTTCTTCATTTCTCATAAATGATCCCCCCAAGTCATCGTGCCAAAGGAAAGTGACTTTGGGTTTGTGATATTTTAGTTGATATCTTGACTCGGTGTTGGGCGACAGCTACTTATTCTTTATAGCTTTAATCGTGTTCATGAAGCTTCTTCCATAGCTTCTTTTAGTTTCTTTAATTAGGTTATTTTCAGGCTTCCCGGGGTTAGGTATTATGAAGCTTCCCCAAACTATAATCAGATATATATCAAGCCATCCCCAGATAATTGGAGCATTTCAAAAGAAAATAACGACCACTAGTAGCCCCCGTGGTAAATAAGAACATCCGGAAGAAAATAATGGGCATTAGTAGCCCCCGTGGCTAATAAGAGCATTCGAAATCAAATAACGGGCATTAGTAGCCCCCATGGCTAATAAGAGCATTCAAAAGAAAGTAACAGGCATTAGTAGCCCCCGTGGCTAATAAGAGCATTCGAAAGTAAATAATGGTCATTAGTAGCCCCCGTGGATAATAAGAGCATCCGGAAGCAAATAATGGCCATTAGTAGACCCCGTGGCTAATAAGAGCATCCAAAAGCAAATGACGGGCATTAATTGCCCCCGTGGCTAGACAAATCATCCCGAGAATTGCCTTTGCGATTTAAATATCACGTGCTTTCGTACGCTTAGGTGTCACGAGGGGATTTGTGAGCCAATTAAGGTAGTTATCCCCAAGATAATATGTTATTTTCATTCGAAATTTGTTTAAGACGAAGGTCTTTTATGAGATGACTAATAATGAAAAAAAAAGAAATAAGATATGGAAAAATAAGGCCAATTAATATATTCATGTATTCAATGTCATTTTAAGTAAATCCTTTCAAAGATAAAAACAAAAATATGGAGTGGAAACTAAGGCAGATATGAGGCATACAGTCTGTCAGTCAATCGGTCGCGTAGGCTTTGAGAACTACTGCATCTCCCATGTTGTCTTCAGGAATTGCGACAGCATCCCCTGCCTCACAAGCCTTTCAATTTCATCTTTCAGCGCAAAGCATTTGTTAGTGTTATGGCCATGGTCTCGGTGAAAGTCACACTACTGGGCCTGGTTCCTTCTATGGGAAGGATCCATCATCTTCTCAAGACACTTGAGCAATTCATCTTCTTTGATGAGCTTGAAAATATCTTCAATTTGGTAAATTAGCGGGGGTAGGCCTCAAAGCCTTTTTTTGACTTATGTTTCTCCACTTTCCTCTTTTGGTTCTTGTCCGTGGCCTCTAAAATGGCTATTTCCGAGGCCATTATTGCAAGGGATACGGTCTTTGGTGCTTCAACTTCCAACATAAGGACCCTTTGGGTTAGAAAGTTGACATGAGTCTGAAGTGAGGCATGACTATCTTTACAGATTGTTGAGGTGGTTTTATCGCTGAGCAATCTCATCTTTCTGTTATGAACTTTGACTGGAGTTTCGTTCCATTTCTTCTCTGTTAGTCTTTACATATATACTCTGAGAAGAACTAAATAGTGGTGAGAAATCAAGAGTGCAACCAAGTATAGTAACAAGGATGTAGTTTTTGTCAACCTGCTTCGGTTGCGGCATGTTGAACATAAAAAGTTACTGTCGTGGTCTCTCCAAAATAGGATTCACTGGAGTTAAGTCTGAGGATAGTTTCACCATGTCTCTTCTCCCAAGAGATGAAATGAAGCTATGCAGCATTCACAATTGAAAAGGTAACGGCACTCAGGCTATTTACTTGCCAGGACTAGACCTGGCAAAATAAGGCACGACACGATAACACGACACGACACGACACGACACGAAATTATAAGTTAATGGGTTTAGTCTTATCGGGTTTGGGTCATTAACGGGTCAACACGGTAGAACCGTTATCATAACGGGTCGTGTTTGGGTTTGTACTCTTACACGATTAAACCCATTTATACCCATTATCACCCGTTAGTGGTACCGAGTTTTATTGGGTCGTGTGACCCGAACCAATATTACACGGGTACTAACGGCTATTAACGTGTACTAACGGGTATTAATGGGTATTAGCGGATACTAACGGGTAATAATGGGTCACCCAACCCGTTACCCATTTATACCCGTTAATATTAACGGATGTTAACGGTTCAGGTCGTGTACCCGTTAATATTAACGGGTCGTGTTTGGGTATTGCCATTTGACCCGTTAGTCTTAACGGGTCGTGTACGGGTTAAGGATGTTTTCACCCATTAACCCGTTAACACGACCCGTTAACACGACCCGTTGACAGCTCTAGCCAGGACGCATCCTTTTGCTGCAGCGGTGAGTTTGCAATTCCAAAATTGGACCCCTAAAACGGTTTTAATAAATCTAAATGTATGCAACGAACCTACTCTAGGAATATATCAAGGATAAAATAGTCTTCAAGTGTCCCAAAAATGGAACAATTGTGGTAGAAAACCCTAGATCATAGGCTAAGAAAGCAGTGAACGGGGAGAATCCCATCCCTAGCTACCCACCTTTGTAAGTCTATAGCGTTTTTGCGCTTTTCAACACTTTCTAGGTAAGGTAGCATCATTGGGGTAAACAAAACAGATCTAAGGTCATAAAAAGGAGACCAATGTGTAGATCTGGAAATATGCAATACCCAGCAAATGGAGTATGTGCAAAATACAATATCAGTAACTAAACCTCACCTATGGGATGATGATCAAGGGGGCCCCATGAATGAAATAAGGTGATAAGAGCCCGAAATGTAAAATAAATAAGATAAAGTACCTTTTTTCCACAGACGGCACCAGATTGATGATACTAGAAATCGAACACATGTTGTTTCATACCAGTAATTCAAGTGTAAATTAGATATAAACAAGTAAGAGAGACAACACACAAGATATAGAGTGGTTCGGCTATAAAAATGAGCCTATGTCCACTTTGTTTCCCCATTCTCATTATATACACATTATAGTACAAATTGACATAGCCATGGTAGCCATGCAATAGAGTTAAGACAGGACAATACATGATTGTAGCGATTCCAGAGAGACCGAGGAGAGATCTACAAGGTAAGTGTATAGCCCCCAAGTTATATTGGGGGTTATGTGGAGAGTTTGATAAGGTTTCGCCAAGGGTGGCTATCTCGGATATGAATCCACTTTTCTTGAGGTGAAGACCTCTATTTATAGGAGGTATGTAAGCTTTTTCACGTGCCTTGAGCACGTGACATGTGAATAAGTCTGAAGAGTCCCTTTAATGGGACAGTAGCTCAGTGAGAAAAGGTTGCGCCCTATTTCAACCTAGGCAGTAGTAGGTCTAAAGGTGTTGAGGCCTAAGAGGTAGACTAATCATGTAGGTGTCACAGCGTGCCAGGTACAAGGCAGCGGTCAGTGGCTGAAGGCATAGTGAGATAAGTGTCAGGCAGCGGTCTCCCAGTTCAATGGCAATAGCATGTTGTTAGTAAATGACGTGATATAGTGGTCCATATTGGTCATATCAATAATCCCCCAAGTCGTAGTGCCATGGGGTGGTGATTTGGTGTTGTGTCTTAATTCCATGGCTACCGCGACGTGCTATAATTTCTGCAGTCATCTCGCAAGGCGACGTTTCATCTTCATGTTCCCTCTTATCTAAATGGATCTTGCCGTGGCCCTCATTACATTTTCCAAACGCCTGAGAGAAAATCGAGAGCTAGCTTCTGTTACTCCATCCATTGAGTTTTTGGTGAGCTTTTAGTGGTGGTTTGAGGCTGAGCAACCATCGGTTCTTCACGTTTCTTTGATTCCCAAGTAGCCCAACTAATTTCACTGTTTTCTATAGTACTTTTGTATTTTTTTTTCTTGGATTCATACTTTCAACCCAATTCCATACTTTGAACTGCAAACCTAACTATTTGAATTGCATATTTTGAGCTGCTGTGAATATAATTCCACCACTTCCCAGCTTGAATTATAAAATAGGGGGTTCGACTCCTGAACTTGTGTAAAGCTAGGTTTGAACAAATTTTTTTAGCTAAATCTCTGTAATTTCTCTGATATAAATTCCCAATATGTAATGTTGCTACCATTTGTTTATTTAGTACCAATTTGGATATCAGGGTTTCTATTCGGTTTATAAACTTGGTTTTCGTAGGTTTAATTTACACCTTGGCCACGTTTGACAATTTTCTTTTCGCCAAGAATCATTAAGAACATGTTCTTAATGATTAATAAACATTAAGATTGATACCTTGTACGAGGTATGATGATAGATAGAAATGTGAGAGATATGTGAATCTTTTTTGTGATTGGTGCATATGTGTTGGTACCCTTGTCTATGTAAGGATACATTTGGGAAGTTCCGTCTTGAGAGAGTTTGATATCGCATTTTAGTTACTCAGATGTAATGGAAGAAATTTGAGAGATGGATATATCTTCGAGACAATATATTGAGATAAATATTATCAAGGATATAACTAATGAGAAAGAATTGGTATTTCACCTATGTACCCAAGAGGACTTGGAATCAAAGCCCATATAGTTCAGTCATACACGCGTTCAAACGCGAGTGTAAGACTTGACTTGGGTGGGGGACTGGTGTATGTAATATCAGGATGGGAATGAACCCTCAGATGACTAATATTGGCATATAACCTTGCATTCGTAAGACAATTAATTATGGAAATGTGTCATCTTTTTGACTAGTTTGAAGGTGTAGAACTGGAATGAGTTGGACTACGAAGAGGGGAAGTTACATAAATGATGTAATGTTATATTGGTGAGAAGCATAGAAAAACACCACATCCTGGTATTGTGGTCGACCAGGAGAAGTCAGGGGAGTTCAGGATTGGGAATGGATGCATCCTAGTAGATAATACGTCAAGAAAAGTATTATAAGCATTACGCTCAGTATAATGCCTACATACCCAAGGAGACTTGGGATTATATACCAATAGGGTTTATTTACAAAAGTAGGTAACACGATACTTGGTATACAAGGTACAATAGTGCGGTATTTATAGAGACTTGTCCTTAACATAGCATTTTTGTTACGTTGGATTGATATATTTATATTTTAAAAAAATATGTTGATTGAATGTCGATGTTTAAAAAGTATTTGTATGAAACACATATTCACGGTGTCACCTCCTTGATGGGCTTAGTTCACTCGTAAAATTGGTAAGGGAAGCCGAATTATAGACTTTGGCCTATAAAGTTTTGGGTTGACACAACTCATTGGCAATTTCCTGAGAAAGTATTTTAAAAAGTATGTTTTCACGTTGATGTTTTGTGGAATCATGACATTTAATTTTTATTTTTTTAACATATGAGCATGTCAGTACAGTACACAAGTAGAGGTGCTGGATTAGAAATCGGGCTTTTGAAATAAAAACATTGTAAATTGCATACATGTCCCCTAAACAAGGGCCGAGATAAAGAATATAAACTAGAATGTACAATATATATATATATATATATATGGGGTATTTTCCTAAAATTCGTGCAAAGTTTCTTCACCCTCACGACAAAAGTCGACTTCTTTGGAGGTGGGTCCCCTCTTAAGGTGTTTTTAGTCAGGTAGAGTTCCGTTTCAAGATGCTAGATTTTATGGAATTTGTTCATAGGTTCACTCGTTTTATTTCTCAAATGCGACTCAAAAGTGACTTCACATAAGTACAATGTTTTTCCAAGGGAAAAAATGACTTTTCTAAATTATAATGTTCTTTGTAACTGTCAAAATGACCTTGATTATCTCGGACGCTCAGGGGAGATGAATATGAAAAAATGGGATTAAGGTTAGGTTTTGGAATGATTTGAAATGGTGGGTGGCTACATCTATTTATACGGGTATAGGAACATCATCCAACCGACTGATTAACAATTTTGGACCCTCAATTTTGATTGCATGAAAAGTGTAAGGTCGAAGTGACAATATTTAAGGATGATTTTCTGGGATGGTTAACCGATCGGCTATCTGTGGAAAAAGATTAACCAATTGGTTAACTGTTTGGGGGATGGTTACCTAATCGGCTAACTATCCCATACGTCTTGTTTGTTTGTTGTTTTAATGGATTATTTGATTTTGTTGTTTTGCACTTTAGGCTTGTAAACTTTGGTTCTTAGTTTTTGACACTTTAAACTTTAGCATAGGTTTTGAAAGTTTTTTTTTAGGATCCTTCTGTGGTTTATGCGTAGGACATATTTGTGACCGGATGAAATGTCCTCGAACCTCGATTACGGATCGAGATGTCCACAGAAGGTTGAGGCATTCAACACAATAGTAGTCGATGGAATAAAGAAAAGGTTGGATGAGGTTCTACATGAACACTGGGCATATTGAACAATGATCAAGAGGTTGAATGGAGAAAATTCCTTCTCCTTGGCTTACAAGATGGAAGCTATAATCCCACTATAAATGGATTTGTCGACCATGTAAACAACAGTTGTCGATCAAGGTTTGAACAAAGAAATGATAAGGACTGATCTTGACCTGGTCAAGGAAAAAAGAGAGCAAGCCTTTATTAAACTAAACTCCTATCAATAGTAGTTAGCAAAATAGTAAAACAAAGGTATTAATCTGAGGAAGTTCCAAGTTAGAGATTAAGTTTTCAGAAAGGTTATTGGCAACATAAGGAAGCTATCATATAGCAAGTTAGGACCTAACTCGGAAGGACCCTTCAAATTCATCAGAGATGACCTTCAAGGAACCTACCAGCCGAAAACAATAGGGGTGTTGAGATTCCTAGGGACTAAAATGAGGCCACTCTTAGGATTTTTTTTAAACTTTCTAGCTTTTCTTCGAGTTTTTAGTTTTTGTTTCTTTGACTATTTAAAGTTCAATTAGGACAATTATCTTGCTTATTGTTCCAAATGGCAGGCCAACCTTATTAATTCCAAATTATCATTATGGAAAAGCTAGTACAATAAATTTTTTAAATATATCCGACGATCAAATTTCCAGTTTGAATTCCCTAATGAGATTACACTAATAAATCTTAAGGTCATATATTTTTCTCAGTAATCATGATGAAAACATCAAGAATTTCCAATATAAGAAAAATACCTATGGGGGATGCTAAGGAAATAAGTGTCCCGACTTTGGTCAGTAAATTCCTACACGGGTGGATTACCTTATGACCGAGTACATTTTCTCCATAGTTGGTCATATGCCTAAATTGGTGCAAAGACAATTATCTTAAAAGCTAAGGAAACTATTAAAATATACTCGGCAGAGAAAATGGGAAAAGACAAGGCATAAACTCACTAAGTAATTTCATTCTTATTCAGTTAGATTACAAGTATCCAGATTGACAAAATAAAAAAAAGATGAATAAGTATTTTATCTTTGGCAGTGCCACTAGATAGTATAACTAGCACAAAGACTATCATCAGGATCAAACAAAACTCATTTTCACTATCATGATTAAGGATATAGTCCTTTATTAGTTGAATCAGAATGGAATCTGTATGAATCCAACATTCTTTGCTTCCACGAGGGGAAGTAGAATAAATGGGAAGTCTACCCCATACCAGTGCCAAAGTTAAGAGTCACGGGGAACTTTTATAACATCTAAGTCATTCCCCCATTTGTGCTTATATGCGACTTACTTAGCTTTGTTCAAATGAGGAATAATATCCATCCCGACATCATCATATCTCTCTGACTAGAATACACGAGGTCCAAGGCAAAATGATATCTCAATCTCATCACCTTTTTCTACAAGTTTTACTTGGTGACGTAATCTTCTCTAATAGTCTATTCTACATTCCCGAGTTATTTCGTTAGAGAATTATTTTCATGCTCCGATATACTAGACATATTGGCTACCTCTTTGATCTCATCTTGGAGAAAGGACACAAACTTGGTTTATGAAGTGCTTTCCGAACAAATGAAAAAGCCTCGCGTGCTCGCTCGAAAGTTACTCGACCATGTACGAGATCTAAATATTCACTTGCCTAAGCCATCGGCACTAGTGCCAAGTTGTTATTGGACTACGAAGATAAAAACAAAACTGAAGAGACATTCAGAAACTAGAAGAGCGAGAGAACACAAGAAATATGAAATGACCAAATAACTCACAAGTTAAGAAAAAATGGTAAATATCCTCATTAAAGTATAGAAGTTATGCAAGCCCTTACGAAGAAAATAATAAAAAAGATAGTAAAAACAAAGTACAAGAATTCCTCAAATAATATAACGGTATTGGCTTTCTTTCTCTCTTGTCGCCTGATTTTGAACGACCAAATACTTGCTTTGGTTTATGGAGTTCTTTATTTCCTCGGTGATTTCCTTCTCCTATCCAGTATTAGTAGCTTCACCCTTATCTTCATCAAGTCTTGGAGGTGATCCGTGACTATTTTCACCAAAGAGTTAGAAGTAGGGAAGGATGACTGCCTTGACTAATTCCCCATCCTAACCTTTTTTAAAGTTGGACTTGTGAATGTACTCTAGTTGTTTCTCGGTTAGGTAGAAGGCATTACCCCACCCTTGATCATAGGCCTTATCATTGCCCACTAAGGCCTGAAATAAGGTCTACGCAGATTCTTCGGTAGCCAACACCAATTTCTCATTTTTGGATTTCAATTTGACCACCTTCATACCTCATAGGCCTTTTTAAAGGCCTTAAAATCATCATTGAACTCAGTCAAGGTCTTACTAAGGTTGGGTTTGGCTCGGTCTTAGTCAACCCTTCAATCTAAGACGTCGACAAAATCCACAAGGAACTACAAGACAAATGTCGAACAAAAGTGTTAATACTATAAAAAAATTCTAAACAAAGATCTGAATAGAGTATTAAGACTTGCTAGAGATAATGCTTGGGGAGTGTAAAGTACCAACTATTTGGTAGATAATTTTCTAACCACCTCCTTATCGGCCTGCAAGTAGGACCATTTCAGCAAAATGGGGTCCAAATTTTGATTCTTGGACACTAACATCATATTAGGGCCCTTCCCCTTATCACGTGCATCCACATTCTTGGTGGGTAGAGAATAAATAACAATATTGGTCCTATTCCTACTCTTCTTTTTAAGCTGGGTTGAAATATTTCAAAAGAGTTCGATAATTTAGCAGGTTCGGACCCCCAAACTCCTTACGTTTAAATGAATGAGGTTTATGAGAAATGGGGAGGTCAAACTCATCCACTAGGTTGGGAATTCTTCTTCTTGGTGGAATCTTTTTTTCAGAGGTAAATGGGACCACAACAAGAATGGAGATGATGTTCAAAAATTAAAAGGAACCTAAAGTGGTTGCACTTGAAGACTCCTCACTGCCAGAAAGAATGAGTATCTCCGGCTCTTTATCTAATGGCTTAGACACAAATGAAGTGGCGGTGCAGGTGAAGTTTAACAACAATGAGTCCGATCTCACATGCACGGTACCAAAAGTTAAGGTATCTTAAGTTTCCAGAACTTGCTCAGGGTCTCAAAATTTATGGTCAAGCCATATTCTTTTGGAAGATTCTTCACTTAGAAAGAAGTAAAACACTAGTAAATAATCATACAAAATATGGCCAACCAAAATGAAGGACAACTTAAAACATTAATCAACCCATACTATGTACCCCTAGAGGGGAACTTGAAGCATCTATAAGGTTCACCACCCTTAGGAATGGGTGGGTTTCCCATTTTTTCAAAACAAAGTCATGAGACCAATAATCTTTATTGGAATCATGAAAGTTTACAACAACTACACTCTCTGCCTTCCTCGCCTTTGAGTAAAATGTACTATCATTTGTTTGCACCCGTATGTAGAAGTATTTTATCTCTTGGATCCCTAACTGAATTCGGTATAACTCATTGATCCTATTGACCCCATCCACTATTCGAAAATTATTTGGGGTATATTGGGCATGAACTACGTTGAAATATGCACATAAGTCCAAGAACAATTGGTTCCGAGGAAAGGTTATGCCCTTCACCAATGAATCAAGAGAACATATAATTTCCTTCCTAGAAGTTCTATTAATCATTAGGTTTTTCCACAAACTCTATCTTTACCCTCTTAAGGATAGAGAAACGACTCCTAAACTCATCAATAGAGTTCTCACTTACTGGGAAAACCCTTTTTGTCACTCAAGAAAGAAAATGATAGAAAAATATAGAAGAAAATTGTGGATAATTAAAGGATAAGAGAATGGAAGAAGACGTATAGCTGGTATAAAGGCAGATAACTCTGGAATATTTTGAATAATAAGGAGTGAGAGTGCGATCCAAAAATGATGGTAGAGAAATAATCAAACTTCTTACTTCAACTTCCAGGACAATGCCATAATTTGAAAAGAAACCCTAGATGATGGTTGACACACACGTCACTGCTTCTTGGTGTAATTAGTGTGCAGTTACAGTGTACCCCGAAACAATGGGCCATATTATAAGCGTGACTGTCAGCCTCAACAAGAAGAAAAGGTTAGTTTTCAACTTAAAAAAAACAAGTTTTTATATTCTCCGACCATAAATTCTATAGTCAATCGTATCTCACAATTGACCAATGTCAAAATTAACGGGGACCAGACCTCTACAACCCTATTCAGTCTGCAAAGCTTTGAGGACAATTTTGGGGGAATTATCCGGCCTAACCAAAACATCTGACACATGTACAACTTATTAGATAAGTGATCATAACTTAGAGATAAGAATAATGGAGGAGCCGATCTCGGGACAAGATTCGCACGGTCAAATTTTAATATAATTCTAAGTCCATGGATTCCCATAAGACTCATTTTATTTATGTTACCTATAAATATTACCCATATCCCTAGAAAAAGGGTGCTTGTAATCTTTGTTATCAAAATTTGATCAATAAAGAGAGATATAGATAGATAGATAGATAGATAGATAGATAGATAGATAGATAGATAGATAGATAGATAGATAGATAGATAGATAGATAGATAGATAGATAGATAGATAGATAGATAGATAGATAGATAGATAGATAGATAGATAGATAGATAGATAGAGAGAGAGAGAGAGAGAGAGAGAGAGAGAGAGACCCGTGGACATAGGCATTTGTCGAACCACGTATATCCTACATTGTGTTATTGTGATTTTATTTTCTTCTCAGATTAAATGTGTTGAATAAATAATAATATGATTTTACCACCTAAAATAGAATATTATGAAAATTTTAATGTTGGTTTATTGTAATGTTCATAAATAAATTTTAGCATTATTGACTTTGGAAAATTAGTATCAATTTAATTTAAGATCCTTGTATTTTATAACCCCTACTATAGTTATTGTTATGTCACCAATTGGACACATATTCATCCAATCTTAATAACATTTGTATGGTAAAAAACAGTATAAAAAATCCATTCATATTGTAATTTGTTATCACAAGCATTTCAAGTGTAAATCACTATCTATAGAAAAAGCATCTTGTATTTCTATGACATGAAAAATAAGAACAATTTACCTCATTCCTCAAGTGACATATGTTCATGAGAATTCAAGACCTTAACAATTACCGATAGATGTATAAAGACGATGAATGCTTTTAAATACTCTAACTTGACCACTAGTTAAATTATATATTACAAAAATCTACATGTAAGGCTCATAATTATTTATATAATGCATTTTGTACAATTATACAAATAGGTGACTGCAATCCCATGCACGACATAAAATTGATAAATACATAAACACAACACGAATCTAACATGACACAAAACATACTCAACATAAATATAAATGAACATGTATGGTTAATATCAATCTTAACATGAAATCGATAATACACTATGCAAAACTAACATGACTTGTTGTTTGACCTGTCCTTATCTATTGGGTTCAAGAAATGGGTAGTCTGTGTACCCAACCATATGGTCATGTGTATAAAATGTGCTTCTATCATACTTATTGAGGTGAGCATCAACCTCAAATCTCCTTGGCAAATCTGGATTAGATATGAACAAACGTCCGAAGGCGACAAGATCAGCACAACCACTTTCAATAACTTTATTTCCATCCTCCCTATTGTATCCACCAGAAACAATGAATGTAGCTTTGAACGCCTTTCTCATAGAAAGTAAACTAATTTGCGTCTCCTGATTTTCATATGGTGTTAAAATCCTCGGCTCAATCACGTGGCAATATAGGATTTTATATTTGTTCAATGACTCAGCCAAGTAAAGGCCAAGAGCCTCTGGGTTTGAATCTATTGAGTCATTGTAATTTGTAAAAGGGGAGATCCTAATTCCAACTCGATTGGGCCCAATATCATTTGCAATTGCTTCGAGGACTTGTAGTGGGAATCGACAACGATTCTCAAGACTGCCCCCATATTGGTCAGTTCTGTTGTTTACATGGTCTTTCATAAATTGTTCGATTAGGTACCCGTTTGCTCCATGGATCTCCACCCCATCAAAACCTGTGATTGCATCCAGTAATTATGTCTCTCTCATTGTACGTGTAAGTTAAAGTTGTGTGAATGAAATGAGTGAATGACTCTTTCGAGATCGTTTTTTCAGTTAGTCAATTGTATTTTGAGTTGTATGTTGATGACCGTTTAACAAACGTACCAAGATTCTACCATTACATGATCAATTGAGTAGGATGGAAAATTTAGCATCACTAGGCTCGATGAGGCTCACCGAATGGTTCTCTTTATTGAATATTCACAACCATATTCATCTTTATAAACTTATTATATAGTTAAAAATAAGGCTAAGTTTGAAAACAATTGACTTAGCTCAAACTTTATTCTTCTTAGTTACTCGAGCCGAGCATAAGAGAGTCTTGAGTTAGGCATTTTTTTATCGAAACGAGTTAAGATTAAATTAATAGACAACCTTGAACATGTTAAAGTTAACTCGATTAATTTATATCCCTAAGTGACCTTAAAAACAGTCACTGTTAACACAACCCATGATGTTTTTCCGCAATGTTTTCTTAATTACATTATGTTTAGCACGGTTTTGGAGAGACAACACGATAAGGAAAGTGATGTGAAATAAATAAAAAATCCATGGTATTTTCCCCTCCATGGATAAAATTGGTGACCAAAATTTTCCTAACAAGTTTGGAACCAGAAAAATAATTTGGGAATAACATACAAAATTCAGAAGGCATTCCTTGTAATCTTCTCTCATGTTCTCCTTTATAGCCAAACAGGAGAAAGTAAATTCCTTCATATCTTTATTTCTTTTCCCTTGGAAAATCGACAAACTACATGTGACCTTAATGAATTTTCATGAGTATGGAGTGCTGAATTTTGTAGTTGAAAAGGGGGGAATAAAAAGAAGAATTTCTACCAGAAAAATGATATGAATCATTGTCACTATTGATGATTTCAAAAGTACACTCAGATGGGCTAATTTTAGATACAATAAGTTATATGTACACAAGGGGAAAACATATTCTTGTAATCCATGGATTGTAAAAAAAGTATAATAAACTTTAGGTGGAAATAAATTCTTAGACTTTTACTTTATTTAACGATAGCTTTTAGAAGTTAGAGTCGAACATTTAAAATGGAGTTTATATGTCATATTATAATTGTAAGAAATAAAACGATTTTTTTTATTTTAATACAATACAAAATTTTGATTTTAGACGTTAATACAACTTAATAAGTTTGTTAGACTTTAGAACCTTTTTCGTCGCTGAATGATAATTTTCGTAACTAATTGTCACCAAATATCACTTCTAGTGGTGAAATTTTCACATTTAGTGACGAAAAATGTATTAAAGTTTAATAAACTGATAAAATTATATTAAAGTCAAAATATACAATAAGTATTGTATTAATGTCAAAAAATCTTTCTTTAAGAGAAATTGACACAAAAGACTAGAACAAACATAAATATTTATTTTTATGTCGACTTTTACACTCATTGTGATGTTTATGCTTTTATGACGGTTTGTAAAAATGTCAAAATTGTTTAATTTTTTTTCCAAACAAACTATTGGGCTCCACAAAGATAACATTTGAGGCAGTTGCATCTATCGATTATGATGGTTCTATTGTATATTTGAATTTTTTTTTTAAAGACTTTACCTGCTTCAATTGCATTTCTTGCTGCATTTTTGAAGTCATTGACATTTATTTCGAGTAATTTATGTATAAAATGGAGATTGGTTATTATATAGGTCTTGATAATGATAATGCATAGGGCACAGGTTAAGAATCTGAAAAATTAAGGATAAAATTTTGAGATGCGATAAATTGGGCATAAATAGTTTTGAACTATCAATCTTATTACAATTTTGAGATTTAAAATATGTGCCATACGATTACATATTCTCGATTTCCTTGCTTTGTAATTAATCAATTCAATGCTAAGGTGTGCTCTTCTATCTTTTATTTTCTTTTCATTGTTTACTTTAGACATGCTAATGGGTCGTATTGACTCGTGTTCGTGTTGTGTGATAAGAATTCGTGTCAAAACATCCTAAACTCATATACAACTTGTTAACAAATCGGTTCTAAGGAACAAATCCAAACCTGAACCATTAGTGTTAACGGGTCACACGAGTTCTCCATCAAAATTTAATATAATTAACTCCTAAATCTAAATTTCAAAAATGTTAATAGTAATAGGATCCGAACAATAAGATGTTCCTTACCCAAAGTTATAAATATTATAAATATTATGAAGTGTATTAAACATAAATTATAAGCAAAAAGTTAAAATCTTGTTAACATATTTTGATACAAATCGATTGTATCAATATTACAAAACTCGAACCGTTATCATAACGAATCTATCGTGTTGACTCGATATCGATCCAAATCTGATAAGTCTAAATTCATTAACTTATAATTTCCTGTCTTGTCATGTTATCATGTCATGTTATATTTTGACAGGCATCTATACTTCCAACATTTCTAAAATCCAATTTAAAATTTTCGATTTAAAATATTTTTAATGTTGTGATAGAAATCAAAATTAATTTTAATTTCCTGATTTTTCAGATCCGATTTTTTCTAAACTATGTTGATCCTATTTTCTGTATTTTTTACATTTTTTTAAAATCATACTATTCTGAATTTTCACAATATATGTCGATTAGGTATTTTTCGCAATTTTTACATCATATTTTCTAATTTTCTTCCAATTTTCGAAAACTTTTCCAATTTTTATGTTTTTGGTGTGTTAGTGTGCACACGGTTCCGCAATAATTTTTTTTGATAATCTTGAACCTACACACGAACTATGCCAGAGTCACTCTAAAACATGCTCCGCTTCAAATCTAATATCAGCTGGGAGGTTTCGAACTCTCGACCTTTCGTCGACAAAGCTCGCCCCTTACCGCCTGAGCAACCAGGGTGGTTATCTTCCACAACAAATTACGTTAGTAAAATACAATAAAATTTATTGCAATAAAAATTGGATTTAGAAATCAGGGAAATGAAAAAAATCATAAGGGGCTGATTAGGTTGAGAGGATTGAATTACTATAGTTTGAAACTCTTCCAGCATGCCAAAGTTGGCAAAAGAAAATGCCCCCTTTTTCATGAACAGCATCAACAATAGCCCTCCATGCTTCTATATGTTCTTTTGTCCAAATTCCAGGTGTATTTGGGTAGCTTCAAACAATAAAAACACATTGATTCAAAACATAAAAAGATGTTAATCCAGAGAGAGAAGGGGAAAAAAAATTATTCCCCTTATCTCAAACATATTTTCTGATACAACTAGTTCATAAGCAAGAATAACAAAACATGAGTTTTCTTGTTGCATGTAGTTGTTTGACACACAACTATCAATATGAAAATGTTCATCTTCTCCCTCTTAAAACTAACATTTCTCTCTTTTCTAATGCCATACTGAAATTCTATTGGGATGTGAATGGACCGTTTGGACCGAACCGAAAATTAAGGCTATTTTGAAATCGCTCCGAAAATCGGTTCACAAAAACTAAAAATCGATTAAATCGGTCCGATCCGCGATCCACTATATTAAAAGACCGATTTGAACCGGACCAGACCGATTTCCATATATATATAATAAAAATAATGTTATTGTGTTTCTTATATCTAATTTTTGAATTAATGTATATAACTTATGAATTTAATTCGGAACATTTTATATATGTATAGACATTTTTTTTATTTGGGTTAAGAAAACCCATGTTAATATCACTTAGAGTTTTGAGTATTATTATTTTTTTTAATTTTTATATATATATTTGTGAGAACAATAGATAAAATCATTCATAATATATATATATATATATATATAATAGGGTCAGGACCGAATTTTACTCCGGAACGAACCGAAAAAAACCTGGACCGAATTAATCCGTCCGATCTCGATCCAAAAAAATTGAGAACTGAATATTCGGTTCGGTCCAAAAAATGGGCAAAATCCGGACCGGACCGGACCATGCCCACCCATATATGTGATACAAGTCATTTATTCAATAGTTGTATTTAATATGGTGGAAAAACGCATGTTTTGTGTGTACCTAGAATTAGCCAACTCAAAAAAAAGTAATCGTGATAATTATTGATTACCATTATGAGTAATGCTACTTTTATAGATAAATTGTATTAACATTTTGCACAAACATCTTTTGGACTACACTTATAATCTTTTATCTTTTGGTCTCTCCATCACTCATGATTGTCACATCAGTTTATTAAAAAGATTAAAAATTAAATTATAAGCCTAATATTTTTCTTACAGATATTAATACAGAACTCAGACCCACGTCCAAGGCGTTGAAGCATTATACCAAAATGTTCCATTATTATTTTACTCATCCAAAAAAGTTGGTTTGATCCAAAGCTTCAGACATATTCAATTGTCCAGCAAATTTGTTTATAATGGATCTTAAGTATTAAGTCCCATTTGTAAAGATTTACTTGGGTTCACTCTTGTATTTTTATTTTTTGGTTGTTGATTATATTATAATAAATATAGGACAAGTATCATTCTTTACAAAAAGAAATATGAATTGTTACATAGAAATAATAGGTAGTTTTGAATGATTATGGGATTTTTTACAATTTTAAAAATATATAAAAATGTACCCTAATAAATTTTTGTAGATGAGACTAAAGTCGAAAAAACTATAAATAATTGGAGATATTCAAAACTCATATTCATATCTAAGTTGGTTTGTTTCAAGTAATTGTTTATTTCGGTGAAATTGAAATAAATATTTGTTTCAAATTTCAGTGAATTTATTGTAATATCTTTTCGTTCTACATGTTTTTATAAATAATTTTATGTCATAGCACCAAAAAATAATAATTCCAAAAATTCATCCATATTCATCGAAACAAAGTTGAAATGAACAAGATGACATGAGAAAAATGGGCAAGAATGAAATCATGAATTACATGGCACACATACCCTTGAGCAGTATCTGAAATCCCAGAGGCTTCTCCAATTAAAAAGCCACCCTTTGTTGTTCAGTAGTACAGAATGGCATGTGGTTGTGCTATGAAATTGTAAGATCTCATTCTAGTCAATGGTGCCAAAACAACCCTATCAAATAAAAATGATATCATTTTTGTCCAAACAATTGAGAGAAAACTTCAATTATTTTTACATTATTACATGTGTACACAGAATGAAAAATTAAAGAATCAAAACAAAAAATTCATAATGAAAATTTGGTACATGGATAATTAAATCGAAAATTAATAATTTTGCAAATAATATGCAACGGGTCTAAATCTTTAAATAGCATTGATACATCGATAAAAATAATCTCTAATGGGATTTGAACGTTTTTCACCTCCCTAAAAGGTGCGTAGTCGACGAAGTGATATAAAGCTTGATATAATACCATCTCCAAGGGCCGTGACAACTTTGTTTTATGCAGCCTAATGTTATTCAATCCAATGGCTAAAATAGATGTGAGTCATATTTAAATCATTTATTTGTGGCCTAAATTTTTTCCACTTGACGAAATTTGAAATTCAGCTGCTAATGTCTTGCAACCCCAAAATTTTTATTTTCTCTATTTTTTTACATCGTTTTTTAGTGGGGATGCGAAAACCATTTCCCTGACTCCCCGATATAGGCTCTTCCATTCCTGTAAAGTGAGATTGTAGCTATTCTTTTCCGGTATCAAGCAAAAGGGATCACAAGTATTTAGTTCCACTTTTAAAGATTCATTTATAGCAACTTTTATGTTTTTACTTATTTAGTTGCGGGTCATCTTTTAACAACTATGAAACAAGTGGCATTCTTTGCGAAAAAGAAAAATGGCGTTTACAAGGCGATTGTGGGACTTGATACAATTTAAAAAACACATGGGAGGGGAGCCTAACAAAACTTTCGAATCAGAATTAACCCCAAAATAACTATAAGCAAAATAGTCAAATGCTTGGAGAAGTCTAAGTTATGTATATTATTACACTTTTCCCTTTTACTTTATATCACAACCATCACCATTTAAATTAATATAATATAAACTATTTAGGCTTCATTACAACTTGACCCCTCAAACTTTAATTTTATTTTCACTTCACATCACTACTCTTACTTTTATTTTTTTCACTAACCTCTATACTTTAAAAACACATATCTTTACCCATCAACTCTAATGTTGTTAAGTTTATTGGAAGATACATTAGCCATCTGCATTGCAGATGAGAGTTTTTTTGTTAAAAAAATACTCTCATGTGCTTTGCACACGATCAATTTTCCATCGAGTTTGGGATAATTTGATCCGTTTTAAAAAGTTCAGGAGGTTTACTATAAAAACTAAAAGTATGAGTGATGAAGTAAAAATGGGGTAAAGGTAGAGTAGTCAAAGTGTAATTAACCTGATATTTATTAAAGGGGTTTTGTAAATTTAGTACATATTGTAATATGTATTCCGAAAATAAGACAACAAATATTTTGTTTTCATTTTTAATCTCTGTTTTTTTAATAAAGTCGCTGGCGCGAATCCATATCCATAAACGTCAACCAATCACAGCATGCCGTGTCAGCCGATAATTTAAAAATAGGGACTAAAAATGAAAACAAAGTGTTTATTGTCCTATATCCATAATTAATGTTATTTTAAATCCTAAACGTGTATAATCTAATCCTTTAATAAACGTGTATAATCTAATTCTTTTAGTAAAATGGTTACTAAAAGAGGAGGCATTAAACTGGCAAAAGTTCAGTGGAATTTTCCTCCACCCATGAATAGAAACAACTTGAGTTACATCACAAACTAATCCTGTCCAAACTAGAGTGCAAAAACTTGTTTGTTACAATTGAATATAGCTTAATCCTTGAAATTGGTACAATTTGAGAGTTAGAAACTCGAAATATTTCACTACGATATATAGAAGTTTACAAGTTCAATTTAACAAGAAGTTTGTGTCTTATTTGGCTAGCTTAATGTAGAGAAGGATGAAAATAAATATACTTGTTGGGTAAATTCTTGGAAAGCAGCTGTGCTAACAGCTGTTAGTTACAAAAGTTGAAAAGGAGAACTCATTCTTGTCCCACATCGGTGGGTTCAAAGAAATGGGGTGTGTTAATATACAATTTTTTGGGAACAAAGGTTCAGCGCTTTGGGCATTCAAGTTTTTGTGGGTATGTGGGGCAGACCCAATGGGCCAAGTCGCGCGCGCCGCCGCCGCCGTCCGTCGGGTCCGGGGTCTTGGGCTTGGGCGCATTAAGAATTAATTTTTTGGACAAATAAATTAACGTTTTTGGGTTTAAAAATTAAATTTTTAACGGTAATTAATTCCGAAAATTAAAACGTGTTTTATTCCGTGTTGATTTATTCAACCGAGTTGCCCATTAGAAACTCTCCACGTTGTTTACCAACGTCTCTTTTCTTTTTGCCCCATAAAAGAGGTGGTAGCCTCCGTTTTTGGCACACAGTTATCTCCACACAGTTCTCAAAAAAATTATCTCTATAGTTCCGAAAAAAATTTCCTTCTCCCAGAATACTTTTTCCAGAATAATTAATCTCCTTCGTGTACAGATTAATTATAGAATCGAGCAATTAATACAGTATGGGTGTATACAGACCGGATTGATTCTTGTGCTTTATCAATCCGTAATTTAATTTTGGAGGCTGTTTTATCCTGGGGGTGAAGGGGCTTCGACTGTCAGCACACTTTGGGCAGAGCCGCGAAACACCTTAAAGAGAGCGACATTGTCCGCGACTCAGCCGTGTTCTTGACTGTCTAGTTCGGTATTTCGGGATTTCTTATATTTATTCTGCCCCAGATTTATTTGCTCCAAAAATTGGGTAATTTCGTTCCTGAATTTAATTTTGCATTTAATTATTTAAATTGCCGCTACAACAATTTTAAGGTGTTTCTTATTCTGCCATGGACGAAATTAACTCAAGTAACCTAAATAAGCCTTTCAAATATGAAGGCACTCATTTTAAACGTTGGAGCAAAAAATTGCTATTTTATTTAACTACGAAAAAAGTCGCATCATGTGTTCAATTTGACAAACCCGTAGTAAGTAATCCACCTACTGTTGAGGAAAGCAAAATAATTAGAAATTGGGAGGAAAATGATTTTTTGTGCAAGAACTATATTCTGAATGCTCTAAGTGACGAACTTTATGACTATTATGCCAATTATAAAACTGCGAAAGATGTTTGGGACGCACTTTTTAAAAAATATGACACGGAGGAGGCGGGTGCTAAAAAATATGCCGTCAGCCGTTATTTGAAATTTCAAATGACGGATGACAAATCTGTTGTTGCTCAAACCCATGATTTGCAAATGGTTGCCCATGAAATTATTTCTGAGGGCATGGCTTTAGATGAGCAATTTCAGGTGGCTGTAATTATTGATAAATTGCCTCCACTGTTCAAAGAGTTTAAAAATATCTTGAGGCATAAGTCTAAAGAATTTTCACTAGAGTCATTAATTACTAAATTGAGAATTGAGGAGGAATCCCGAAAACAAGACTATAAAGATGAAATTCTTGTTGTGTCTAACAACAAAAATCAGAAAAAGAACCACACTCCAGTTGTTTTAAAGGCAAACGGAAAAAATATGAAAAATCAGAAAAAGAGCCACAACCAGAATTTTAAAAATCAGACTCAGACTCAGAATAAGTATAAGAACCCTGGAAATGGACAGTCTAGCAACTCGAGACAGTTTCTTTGTTTCAAGTGTGGCAAGCCTGGCCATATGGCTCGCAAATGTCGCAATGTGTCACAAGCACAAGCGAATTTGACCGAAGAGGACCTATGTGCTATGATTTCAGAAATCAACATGGTTAGCGGAGCCGAAGGGTGGTGGTTGGATACTGGCGCTTCCCGTCATATCTGTTATGACCGTAGTCTATTTAAGACTTATTCTGAGACTGCAGATAAGAAGGTGTTGTTGGGTGATTCTCACTCCACCGAGGTTGCTGGTACTGAAAATGTGGAATTGAAGTTCACTTCGGGAAAGACTGTTATCCTCAAAGATGTTCTTCACACTCCCGAGATAAGGAAAAATTTGGTTTCGGGTTATCTTCTCAACAAAGCTGGCTTTACTCAAACTATTGGTGCTGATTTATTTACTTTGACCAAAAATAGAATTTTTGTAGGCAAGGGTTATGCCACTGATGGGATGTTTAAATTGAATGTTGATGCAATGAATAAAATTTCTCCTTCTGCTTATATTGCTTGTTCATTTAATGTTTGGCATGCTAGGCTTTGTCATGTTAATAAACGACTTGTTAAAAATATGAGCACTTTAGGATTAATTCCCGAATTATCATTAAATGATTTTGAAAAATGTGAATGGTGTAGTCAAGCAAAAATCACTAAGACACCACATAAATCTGTTTTTAGAGAATCTGAACCACTTGATTTAATTCATTCAGATATTTGTGAATTGGATGGTGTCACAAATAGAAATGGCAAACGTTATTTTATAACTTTTATTGATGATTGTTCCGATTATTCATTTGTGTATTTAATGAAAAATAAAAGTGAAGCGTTTGACATGTTTAAAATTTTCCTAAATGAAATTGAAAATCAATTTAATCGGAAAATAAAAAGGTTACGTAGTGATAGAGGCACCGAATATGATTCTGGACTATTTATTGAATTTTATAAAACCCACGGTATTATTCACGAAAAAACTGCCCCTTATTCGCCCGAAATGAACGATAAAGCCGAAAGAAAAAATAGGACATTAACTGAATTAGTTGTTGCTATTTTATTAAATTCAGGGGCTGCCTCACATTGGTGGGGTGAAATTATTTTGACTGTGTGTCACGTGCTTAATAGAATTCCTAAGACTAAAATGAAAATATCTCCTTATGAAATTTGGAAAAATATTAAGCCCAACGTGTCATACTTTAGAACGTGGGGGTGCTTAGCCTATGTACGTATACCTGACCCTAAAAGGTCTAAATTGGCAAGTAGAGCATATGAGTGCGTTTTTATAGGCTATGCTATTAATAGCAAAGCATACCGATTTTATGACTTGAAAAATCAAGTAATTATTGAATCAAATGACGCCGATTTTTATGAAGATAAATTTCCTTTTAAATTGAGGAATAGTGGGGGCGAGTCATCCACTAATATTTCTTTAAATAAAAATAAAGAAAATAACGAATCCATTTTAGAAATTCGAAAAAGTAAAAGGGCTCGTGTAGAAAAAGATTTTGGTCCCGACTTTTATGCTTACACCTTAGAGGAGGATCCTAACACTATTCAAGAAGCCTTATCTTCTTTAGATGCCGATTTATGGCAAGAGACTATTAATGATGAAATGGATTCTTTGGAAACAAATAAAACTTGGCATTTAGTGGACCTTCCTCCTGGATGTAAAACTATTGGGTGTAAATGGATTCTTAAAAAGAAATTAAAACCTGATGGCACTGTTGAAAAATATAAGGCACGTCTTGTTGCTAAAGGTTTTAGACAAAAAGAAAATGTAGAATTTTTTGACACATTTTCACCCGTGACTAGAATAACGTCTATACGTGTACTATTTGCTATAGCTGCCTTAAATGATTTAATTGTACACCAAATGGATGTTAAAACTGCATTTTTAAATGGAGAATTAGAAGAAGAGATTTATATGGATCAACCTGAAGGTTTTATTGTACACGGTCAAGAAAATAAAGTACGTAAATTAGATAAATCTCTTTATGGACTCAAACAGGCACCTAAACAATGGCATGATAAATTTGATAGCCTAGTCATCTCTAATGGGTTTAAAATTAATGAAAGTGACAAATGCATTTATTATAAATATGTTGAGAACATTTGCACTATCATATGTCTTTATGTTGATGACTTGCTTATATTTGGTTCCAATATTCATGCCGTAGAAAATGTTAAATCATTATTATGTGCAAATTTTGATATGAAGGATTTGGGTGAAGCTAGTGTAATATTAGGAATTAATATTACTAGGTCAGAAAATGGACTTTCTTTGGATCAATCTCATTACATTGAGAAAGTTCTAAAGAAATATAATTACTTTGACTGTAAACCTGCTAGTACTCCATTTGACCCTAGTGTAAAGTTATTTAAGAACACTGGCGACAGTGTAAACCAAAATGCTTATGCAAGCATTATTGGTAGCTTACGTTATGCTATAGATTGCACTAGACCTGACATAGCTTATGCTGTGGGAGTACTATGTAGATTTACTAATAGACCTAGTATGGAGCATTGGCATGCTATTGAGAGGGTCATGCGGTACCTTAAAAGGACGATGAACCTCGGATTACACTATAATAAGCATCCCGCTGTCCTTGAAGGATTTAGTGATGCAAATTGGAACACCCTATCTGATGATTCTAAGGCTACTAGTGGATATATATTTAGCATCGCTGGTGGTGCAGTTTCTTGGAAATCTAAGAAACAAACTATTTTGGCTCAATCCACTATGGAGTCTGAGATGATAGCGCTAGCTGCTGCTAGTGAAGAGGCAGGTTGGTTAAGAAACCTCCTGTCAGATATCCCATTATGGGAAAGACCTATTCCAGCCGTTTTGATTCATTGTGATAGTACCGCGGCTATTGCAAAAGTTGAAAACCGTTATTATAACGGTAAGAAACGACAAATACGTCGTAAGCACAGTACTGTTAGAGAATTTATCTCTACGGGTGCTGTGAGGGTGGATCATATACGGTCTGAACAAAACTTAGCTGATCCTTTGACGAAAGGACTAGCTAGGGAGAAGGTGTGGAACACCAGGAAAGGGATGGGACTAAAGCCCTTGGATAAATGAGTCATTTGTGATGGTAACCCAACGTATAGACTGGAGATCCCAATAAATATGTTCAAAGGGTAATAACAAGTCACAAGTGATATGGGTTGAATCATGCGATTATTAATTAAAATAGAACGGGGTTTTACTCCGAGTCCATCCCTCAGGAGCATGATATCCTGAAGCGAGTTAAGGATGAGTTATGATAACTCTTAATGAGATCTATAGCTTTATTTTGAGTGGGGTACTTAGCTACATGAGTATTCTTGATAGACTCACCTATGTGAATGTGGAAGTGTGGCCGCTTCCTATGGATAATTTGGGCAAATTCCTAAAGCGTTCACTATACTGGGATAGAAGCACATGGCCGTAACGTGCTAGCTATTAGACTTACACCCAAGTAGGGTTGTGTGTGGGATGTTGTCAGAGATAGAGTTCAAAACTACGGTTACTCTAGTATATTCTGAATCATCTTTACTACGTAAAGGTTCAAGTCGAAAGACACCTTTGCTTATGCACAACTCTATAGATTAATGCTCGATAAAAATGTTTTCAAATTTTGAAAGTGGGGGATTGTTGAAAAACAGCTGTGCTAACAGCTGTTAGTTACAAAAGTTGAAAAGGAGAACTCATTCTTGTCCCACATCGGTGGGTTCAAAGAAATGGGGTGTGTTAATATACAATTTTTTGGGAACAAAGGTTCAGCCCTTTGGGCATTCAAGTTTTTGTGGGTATGTGGGGCAGACCCAATGGGCCAAGTCACACACGCGCGCGCGCGCCGCCGCCGCCGTCCGTCCGGCCCGGCCCGTGCCCGTGCCCGGGTCCGGGGTCTTGGGCTTGGGCTCATTAAGAATTAATTTTTTGGACAAATAAATTAACGTTTTTGGGCTTTAAAAATTAAATTTTTAACGGTAATTAATTCCGAAAATTAAAACGTGTTTTATTCCGTGTTGATTTATTCAACCGAGTTGCCCACTGGAAACTCTCCACGTTGTTTACCAACGTCTCTTTTCTTTTTGCCCCATAAAAGAGGTGGTAGCCTCCGTTTTTGGCACACAGTTATCTCCACACAGTTCTAAAAAAAATTATCTCTATAGTTCCGAAAAAAATTTCCTTCTCCCAGAATACTTTTTTCAGAATAATTAATCTCCTTCGTGTACAGATTAATTATAGAATCGAGCAATTAATACAGTATGGGTGTATACAGACCGGATTGATTCTTGTGCTGTATCAATCCGTAATTTAATTTTGGAGGCTGTTTTATCCTGGGACGGGGCTTCGACTGTCAGCACACTTTGGGCAGAGCCGCGAAACACCTTAAAGAGAGCGACATTGTCCGCGACTCAGCGGTGTTCTTGACTATCCAGTTCGGGATTTCGGGATTTCGGGATTTCTTATATTTATTCTGCCCCAGATTTATTTGCTCCAAAAATTGGGTAATTTCGTTCCTGAATTTAATTCTGCATTTAATTATTTAAATTGCTGCTACAACATAAATTGAACAGACCTGTGAGAAAGATCAAAATTTCCCATCTTGTATGGTGTTAAAAGGGGTATGGCCTTCATCTTATCTTCTTTTCTTTCTTCTTCCATATCTCCAATATGTTGTTTGTGTTGTAACTGAGTATTGTGCATTATTTGGCTAGCTGCCACGGCATTATATCACCGAAGCCACAAGGCTAATTTGGAAAAAAAATCAGTGGTCCTGTTTTCCCATCTCCATCAATATTTATTACTCAGGATTGTATAGGAAGATAATGAATAAAGATAGACCAAGTGATTAATTCTTAAATGTTTGAAATAATATGGGAAGAAAAGATGAATCTTATTAATTCAAAACATATTTAAATGAATGAAATTTATGTCGATATTTGGTGGAAATTTCACCCTTATATTAGTTTGAACCTTCAAAACCTTAAGGGTGTGTTTGATAAAAAAGATGGAAAAAAAACGCTTAAGAGTCAATTTCCATGAAATTGGAAACTTGGAACTATTTTCAAGTGTTGTTTGATTGCAATTATTTTTCAGGTGGAAAATATTCTATTTTCCATCTTTTATGTGTTTGACTCCTAATATTTTCCATGGAAAAAAAACTAAATGTGGTCTAGCATCATCTAATTTGTGTTTGTAAATTATATTTGACCCAATAATTAAAACACTCATAAATAAAAATTAAAAACAAAAAATGCAAAAAAAACAGAAAATTAATTAACAAATCTAGAAAATGAATAAAAATTATTAAACAAATTCAAAAAAATAAATACCCAGAAAATTATTTAAAAACCCCAAAAAGAAAAGAAAAACATAAAAAAAATAGAATATAAAAGTCATAAATTAAAACACAGATAATATTAAAAATATGAAATAAAATAAAAATAATAAAATTCCCAAAAAATTAATGAAAATTTCAAGAAATTAATAAAAATAACCAAATTTTTTTTTAAAAACACACAAAATAAATAAATATTAACCCCATAATGAATTCAAAAAAATAAATATAAAAAATAAATAAAACCAGATAAAATGTATTAAGAGAATTAAGAAAAAAACAAAAAAATGAATTAAAACCAAACCACCCCGCCCCCGCCCCAACCCCAACTGTTTCGTCCCCCCTGTCGCCAGATCTATTCTTATTTTTTTAATTATCTATTTTTTTAATTTTTTCTAATATTTAATTTTTATAATTTTTCCAAGGTTTTTATTCATTTCCATTTTCTTAATTTTTTTAGCATTCTTTTATTTTCTTAATTAATAAATTTTGGACTTTTTAATAAATTTTTGGGTGTTTTTCAAATTAAATGTAGGGTTAATATTTATTTTCTTTATTTTTTCAATATTTTTAGGTCTCTATTGATTTCTTTTTTTGAATTTTCTGATCTTTTTTTCTTAATTAATTATGTTTAGGCTTTTTAATAAATTTTTGGCTTTTTTTAAAATTAATTATGGGTTCATATTTATTTTCTATTTTTTAATTCACTTTTTGTATTTTTTTTTCATTAATTTTTGATTTTTTTATTGATTTCCTTTTTCTTTTTTTTTCTGAGTTTTTTTTTGTTATTTGTTTCTTAATTAATAAATTTATTATTTTTAATATATTTCTGGGTTTATTTAAATTAATTATAGGTTTAATATTTATTTTTTATTTTTTCTTTATTTTCTATAATTTTTCTTTTTTTTTATATTTTCTTTTCGTATTTTAATAATTTTTTGTTATTTTTTTCTTAATTAGTAAAATTTTGACTTTTTAATAAGTTTCTATTTATTTAAAATTAATTCTGGGGTTAGTATTTATTTTCAATTTTTATTCATTATTTGTATTTTTTCATTATTTTTGGTTTTTATTTATTTTTGTTTTTTTTGGGCCTTTTTTTATATAATTTTCTATTATTTGTTTTCTTAATTAATAAATTTTTGAATCTTTCATAAATTTCTGCCTTTTTTTTAAATCAATTGTGGTGTAATATTTATTTTCTGTTTTTTATTCATTTTCTGTATTTCTTTCAGTATTTTTGTTTTTATTTTTTATTTATTTCTTAGCCTTTTTTTAATGTCCTTGTGGGTACTTATTTTCGTTCAGCCCATAAGAGTAATCGATCAGGCCCGTATAGGCTAATTAAGTGTCCGACCCAAATTATGACCCACGATTATGAAACTAACCCGAGATAAGACCAAGTTTATCCCCGGCAATCTCGAAAAGATATTCAAGGGATTCATGGCTTATCGTGGAGGTTACAACCGCTTTCTTTGATGAATATGTTGTACCCCTGGCCCGGGGCATAGGGGCATATAACAAAGAAACCTTATTAAGAGATACTTAATAACAACAGTAGACTTCTCCGTGGACGTAGGCAATTTGCCGAACCACATATATTCTTATGTTGTGATTGTGATTACATGTGTTTCTTAGTATTCTGGTGATTGAATTCTTTTATTATTTGTGTTGTGTTTTTTATCACCACAATTGGCGCCGTTTGTGGGAATCGACTGTTATTCCTAAGAAAGCACTCATTAATAAAAAGCCAGCAATGTCTCACCATAACAGCAATGTCCCTCAAGCAGGTGATATTCAGTAGCATCATATCCCTCCAAGGGTAAGGTCTGAGATTCGCCTTTCAAACTCGAGACTCCGCTAAGAGAGACAGGTCTCTGAGGAAAGCCAGGGGCCACCCAGGTCCACACAAATTGATTAATACTTATGAAGCCAGACTCTAAGAATAAGAGGAGGCTATGCGCCGGCAAGACTATGAGAATTCTCACCTTAAAAGGCAACAAAAGAGAATGGAGAGATAGCTCCATCGAAATACCAAATGCCACCACAACCGAACTCCTAGCCCTCAGGCGAGCAAGTCTCGCAGCCGAGGAAGGAGACCCAGGAGTGGCACTGAGAGGACCGAGAGGAACATGTTAGATGACGACCGTTCAGAACGGCCTCAACAAGCTCGACGTTATACATAAGGAGTTTGGTCCGAAGAGAGATGGACCAGCACACAGCTCATCGCAGGTGCCAGATCTACGTGAGATTTAGCTAGAAGAGAACTCAAAACCCAAATGAAGTCCCCTTTTCAAGGGCAATTGAAGAAGAACATGCTCAAAAAAATTTCGCAATCCCCAGGTTCAAGATCTACGATGGGAAGACTGATCCCATTGACCATGGCTAGTAATATCGACAATCCATGACTCTCTAGATTCATAATGACGCACTCATGTGTCGAATCTTCTGTTCCATCTTGCACGATGTGGCCCAAAAATGGTTTGAGAATCTACCTCACAGGTCTATCAAAAATTTTAAATCTTTGGTTGAGCTATTCACAATTGAGATATTCATCGCACGTTTCATAACAAACAGCTCCCACGTGAAGCGGATGGATGCGCTGCTTACTATGAAGAAGGATCCACAAGAGAGCCTCAGGGAATACGCTAAGAGGTATTGGGAAGTTTTTAATGAACTTCAGGATTTCTCGGAGCAGGTCGCCGTAGCATCCTTCAAAATAAGTTTGCCAAGTTTGTACCTACTACACCAGTCTTTAACTAAAAAATAGGCTACATCCATCGAAGACTTGATGACTCGTATAGAAAAATATGGTAAAGTCAAAGATGTAACCCATCTTAATGCAGGGGATAATGGTCGCGCAAAGGCGAGCAAAGGAGTGGAGAAGAACGAGCCTCAGAAGAAAGGGAATAAGAACGGGGGCAAAAATGGTTTTAAGAATGAAAACAAAAATGATTCCTCAAAGGCATTTCAGGTTGTGAATACATTCTTTAAGGAGGCAATATACAAGATTCTTTCCAAGATCAAAGATGAGTTGTTTATTAAGTGGCCAAAGAAAATGGGAGGAGACCCCTCCAAATGGAATAATGCACTAAGGTGTGCGTTCCACAGGGACGGTGGCCACAAAACTGAGCACTGTGAAGCCCATGTCATCTTGAGGAGTTGGCCTAAGTTGGGCATATCAATGAGCTCATTGAAAAGAAAATAGATAATGTAGTAGCAAATGAGGAGCAAAGGCCCAAGAACGTCCTTGAGGAGGATATCGGCCACGAGTTCACAGTGATCCACGGGACATCAGACCTTAAGCAAATACAGAGAAATGCTTCTTGGATGGAAGTCAAGAAGCTCACTGTGGTCATACAGGCTTTTCATATCGACCCGCCAAAACTCAGGCTGGGAAGCGTCGACGACTGAAGGATGTCAATTATAACAAGACTATTGTATTTACTAAAGAGGACTTGGTTAGGGTTAGAATTCCACATCATAATGCCCTTGTCATCACACTCAGGAGAGCCAATTGGGATATCGACAGATTGCTCATCGATTAAGGTAGCTCATCCGAGGTGATGTACCTAGAGCTGTTTCGAAAGTTAAAGTTGAATGTAGCCGACCTCAAGGAAGCCATCGTTCCATTGGTCGGTTTCGTTGGGAAAATCACAATTCCTTTGGGAAAGATTATCTTGCCAATTAGAGCGGGAAATGTTTAAAAAATGATTGAGTTTCTCGTAGTTGACATTGAGTCTCCATACTAGGCCATCCTCTGCAGAGGGTGGCTCCATGAAATGAAGATCGTACCATCAAAATATCAAGTGTGTGATAGATCGTGGAGTGGTCAAGATCCACGGTGACCAAGCTATGGCTAGAAAGTGCTTTATCGCGGCCATTCGCCCCAAGAAGGAAAGGAAAATAGATGAATCGAAGAGTCAGAAGGAAGCCTAGGAGGGGTTGCCACCCTGTAAATAACAACTAAGTTATAGTCGGCCTAAGGTAGAGGAAACCAGTCTCCATCCCTCAAAAAGGGTCATCGAAGACCTGGAAAAAGTTACGGCTGAAAGCAGCTCGACTAAGAAGAAGTTTTTAATTGGTACCTCCTTAACTAATCTTGATAAGAAAGAGTTAGTCACGCTCCTTCAGAGTAACCTGGATGTGTTCGCATAGGAACCCTATGAGATGCCTGGGATACATCCTACCATCGCTTTCCATCAATTGCACGTTGGCCCAACCTTCAAGCCAATCGCATAGAAGGCTTGTCGAACAGCGCCAGAGAAGGAAAAAGCAGTAGAGAAAGAGGTTGGAAAGTTATTGGATACAGGTTCTATATGGGAAGTCCAATTCCCTACATGGTTATCCAAACTAGTGGTACGTAGTTCCTAGGAGAAATGGAAGTTGGAGAGTTTCTATTGACTTTACTGACCTCAATAGAGCATATCCTAAGGATAGCTTCCCTCTTCCAAAGATTTATCAATTGGTTGACGCCAAGAATTCATGAGAGGATGAGATTTTTGGATTCTTACTCTGGATACAACTAAGACCTCCTTTATAACCCCTGTCGGTTTGTATCGTTACAAGGTTATGCCTTTTGGCCTTAAGAATGAAGGAGCGACTTATCATTTTTTAGTTATAAGAATGTTTAAGAAGCAAATAGGCAAGACTATGGAGATGTACATCGATGACATGCTCATTGAGAGTAAGCTCAAGGATGATCACCTCTCCGACCTGGCAAGGACTTTTGATATCCTCAGGAAATACCGAATGAAACTAAATGCAAGTATGTGTTCTTTTGGTGTCCAGTCAGGAAAATTCCTTATATACCTGGTCAGGAAGATAGGAATAGAGGTGAACCCCGACCAAATCGACGCCATCAAAAAAGTACAACCCCTCAAACAAATGATAAGGATGTCCAGAAGCTCACCGGGATGCTTTCTGTGCTCAATCACTTCATTTCAAAGACCTCAAAGCGATCTCAACCATTCTTCCAGTTATTAAAAATAAATAAGGGCGTGACATAGAATAAGGACTACTCTAGAGCCTTGGAAAAACTCAAGGCCTATCTCAGCAAGCCTCATTTACTCGTGATTCCTAGAGAATGTGATCATTTATATTTATTCCTTGCTTTATTGGACCATATTGTGAGCTCCGCCTTGGTATGTGAAAGGGAGGGAGGCCAACATCCGATCTACTATGCAAAAAAGACACTTTTAGAAGTCGAGCAATGGTATCTGCCATTAGCGAAGCTCGCCTATGCATTGGTGATAGCCTCGAGGAAGCTAAAGCATTACTTCGAGGCTTACTCCATCTTTGTGGTAACCTCATATGCCCTAAAAAAATTTCTAAGGAAAGCTAACCTCTCTGATCGACTGTCAAAATGGTTAGTCGAGCTAAAAAGGTTCGATATTTACTTTTAACCAAGAATAACCATCCGGGGGTAGACTATAACTGATTTTATTATTAAATTCATATGAAACCAGCCCAACGATCAGCCAAAAACTAATCGACCAGTGGAAAACAAATAGGGATCAAGCGTTTGGACCCTATACGTTGATGCAGATTCTAATTACGGGGGCAGGGGTAGGCATCACACTGGTAATCCCAAAAAACATGGTGCTCGAGCAGGGCATCAGGTTGGGATTTGAAGCCTCCAATAACGAAGCAGAATATGAGGCCCTAATAGCTGGCCTGCACAAAGCATAAGTGCTGGGGAAAAGAACCTTTAAGTCTTTGGCAATTCACAAATGGTAACCAATTAGATCAATGGATATTTTAATACAAAAGACGAAAGGATAGCAGTTTATCTCAACGTTGTAAAGAGACTTATAGCTAACTTCGATAAGGTTGACGTTCAGCAGTTCCCTAGGGGACGAAAAATCCACGTTGATGCCTTAGCATCTCTGAGTTCTGTAATAGATTCTGATTTAAAAGGAACTATCCAAATAAACTTCCTCGTGCAGTCCGGTATTAATCAAACTACTGAGTCTGAGAAAGCATCCGAGCAGGTTCTCTACATAAAAGGAGCACCAAGTTGGATGGACCCCAACATAAACTATTCATGAAATGATACAAGAGGTCAGCACATTAGATAAGAGTCAAAGCTTCTCTCTTTCACTTATCTCCTGATGGGAAACTATATAAGAGATCCTTCACAGGCCCCTAACTCCAATGTGTTCATCCAAAAGATGTCGAGTAAGTTATTCACAAACTTCATGAGGGAATTTATGGAAGTAATGCATGAGGAAGGTTATTGGTCTTTCGAGCAATGCAAGAAGGGTATTGGTAGCCATATATGCAGAAAGTTGCTGGAGTATATGTCCTAAAGTGCAAAAAATGCCAAAAATGCCAAAAACACTCATTTATGGTTCACCAGCCCGGCATCGACATTAAATCATTGACTAGTCTGTGGCCCTTTTCCCGGTAGGGTTTGGATATTGTAGGACCACTGCATACTGCAACAGGGAATCGGAAGTATCTGTTGGTCTCCAAAGAATACTTCATCAAGTGGATAGAGGCAGAACCACTAGCGAATATCCGGGACACATACATTATAAGATTTATATGGAAGAACATCATTACCTGCTTCGACATACCCAGGACGATCATTACTAACAACGGGACCCAGTTTGAGAGTGGTCTCTTCTAAGTTTTTGCAACGATCATAGGGTCAGGAATTATTTCAACTCTGTAGCATATCCTTAGAACAATGGGCAAGTTGAAGTTTCTAACAAGACAATGATTGACAAACTGAAGAAACGATTGGAACGGGCCAAAGGTGCTTAGGTAAACAAGTTGCCCCACATCCTCTAGGCCTATCGCATGACCCCAAGGTGAAAAACTAGGGAAAATCCCTTTGCTCTCACCTTCAAAATGCAAGCAGTCATCCCACTAGAAGTCGAGCTCCCTACCATAAGATCCACACTGGTCGACCAAGGCCACAATAATGAAGCATTACTCACTGAACTTGACTTAGCTGATGAATGAAGAGAATTGGATCTAGTAAATTTGGCATCCTACCAACAACATCTAGCTAGGAAATATGATAAAAAAAGTCAATCCGAAGAAATTCTAAGTTGGAAATTACGTCCTAAGGAAAGTCCTCGGCAGTGCTGTGAAACCATCAAACGAAAAATTGGGACCAAACAGAGAATTGCCTTTCAAGATAGTAAGGGATGACCTACAAAGAATCTATCACTTGGAAACGCTAAAGGGTAGGGAGATACCAAGGGATTTCAATGTGACCAATATAAAGATATTCTACTTTTAGACTTCATTTATCTGTGCATTATAAGTTTAGGTAAATTTTCATTTACAAACTGATGTCGCTATTTATTTACAGTTTTGATTAATAAAATTTGATTGGCCTTGGAATTCTACATATATTGGTTGTCTTAATTATATTTCAATGTGCACTCTTTCCAAGTTATAGACTTCACAGAATTCCTGGACTATAGCGAGCTGATTAATTTGCTTCAGTTATAGGATCTTATAAACTAGCGCCCTACGATTGCAACATAGTTTTAGGTCTATCCTAACCAAAGAAATCCAAAATATGATTACCAGGGTTGACAAGAACCCTCCTCGGGCCTTTATCCAAAAACACAATTGGCTTCTTAGGTTGCTCCGGCAGCAAATAAAGACATGTACGGGATCCTTAGGGAATATGGCCAACTCAGGTTGGTCACCAACACAGTTTGGTTTGAAAATCTTTCTCGGGAGGATTTCCCATTGATCAGGTGCATTATCGCCATCGCCCTACTTAGGCCTAAGGTAGTGTGATGACATGACCTAAAAGGTTAAGTGGATGGAATGGTATGGCTAAGGCATATTGCGCTGGGGGAATGCTAAAAAAAAATTAAACTTTAAATGTCATTTAATCGGTTGAAGTAACCAAAATAATTAGAGTTTCATATTAATTAGTTATAAGTGGAAAGCGAGCAACACATGTTTAGTCGGCATATGCCCAAAACATAAAATTATATTTCTTACTCATAGCTACATGATTATATGTACAATAATAAGAAAATTGGTCCTGGGCGATAAGCAAGATAATTTTCTACTCGATCTCTCTAACCATCATTATAATGAGGAGCAAATCTTTCCACAACCCTTTTGGGCATTACTCCAGTAACCGCACCGGAATGGCATCTATGGGGATCTAACGGTCATCTCTTAGAAAGGGGTTTGGCTCTAAAGATGGAAGAGTAATCTCATGTCTGTACCACAAGGGAGAATTTTTGGGGACCATCAACTCCCTGAGGGCACTTCACCACCCTCTAATAAAAGCCATCTCCTCGACCTCCTTCAGCTTTATGGGGGCATCTACCCAGCCTTGATCACAACCATCAGCCCACACCTACCGAGGAACCTTTCGAAATAAGTTTTGAAGCCGCTTAACATCTCTTTTAAGATCGATAACACTTAGGTATGCACACCGAACATCCCCATTTATCTCGATAATCTCCCTCTGAGAATTATCATCATTAGATCTAACTCGATTCGTGGACAATGAAGGGGAACCTTGAAGGATTCATGGAGTGTTACTCAGGGAATTCTCCTTAAGACGTGAAACTTATCTTCTCAAGGCGTCATTTTCCCTTTATAGTGCCTCTCTACTTGATTAATTTCGGATGCATCTAGAAGCTTCACCTTCAAGGCATCCATTTCTTCTTGAACAGAGGCACCAATCTCCTTCATCTCCATAAGTCTGTCTTTTAGCCTAGAAATCACTTCGGACTGGTCCATATAGACCTTTTTCTTACCCTGAGGGATTTATAAATCTGTATAAAAGCTCGACATGCTTGGGCGCTTATGTTTGAACCAAGGATTTGGCTTAGATAACAATTGGCAGGGATATAGTCGTCTAGGTCAACAATATCGAAGTAGCGAAGATAAATGACAAGCTTAAATTTATGAATGCAAAAATGTGGTTTCTTTCATTCTAAATAAAGTTACGTCAGCCAAGTACAAAATACGTCATTTAACAAAAAAAGATAAAAATAAATAGATAGATAGGAGGCCTAAAAGTCTAGCTAGTGGTGTCAATCTTCTTGAAAGAAGAGGGCTCTTTTCCCTTATTGGTAGCAGGGTCATCAGTGACCTCGGCTATGCTAGCATTTAGTGCATCCTCTTCTGCTGGAATAGAAATCACTCCCTAATTGTCAGACGGAGCATTTGCAGCATAGGAAGAAGGCTCCACACAAGCTCGAGCGATAGGGGAATCCAAATTTACAACGGGCTTGGGCCTTAGATTGTGTTCGAAGAAGAGAGGGGAGTCAACAGTAACACTAGTAAAAACCAAGGCTTGATTCCAACCTCTCTTAAAGATTGCTCGGCTAATATAGGCAATCTGGAAATCAGCGTCCTCGTATGTCACTTCCAATCCCTCGTTATATGCACTATCCCGAATAGTGAATGCCTCTGCCTCCAGCTTCTTCACCTTCTCGGCCAGAACTTTGTTCACCTCCACTAGTACTTTGTTCTCTTCTGTTGCAGCCAATTTGTTGACAATCACCAGATCATAGGCTAGTGCAGTTCTTTTAATTCAGTTTCTGCATCGACCTTCTCCTGATTAAAAGAAGCTTTGGCATCTATCAAATCTTTCTTCGAAGACTTCAGGGATTCTTGGGAGGACCTCAAACTCTCCTCGAACTCAGTATTCCTCCTGAACATGTCAGCTCGGATACGCAGGAGGATAGTGTAATCAGACACAAACTACAAAGAAAGATAGATGTTAATAAACAAAGTAAGAAGAAATGGCAAGTCAGAAAGATAAAGAAAAGATAAGTAGCCTTACCAAATCAATCCCTTGAGCTGACTTAAGGGCTAACTGGTTGGGGCTAATACTCAAAAAATGCTCTCGGTCCGCTGCGAGCACTACTTTCTCAAGAAGTGGTGGAGTAAGGTGAGGGGTCATAGCCACAGAGGCTCGCTCGGCAGGAATAGTGACAGACACTAGAGAAGCCTTTGAGGCATGTAAATTTTTCCTTCTCTCTTCCTCTCTTCTCTTCTCTTCTCTTCTCTTCTTCTCTCTCATTCTTCTCTTCTTCTTCTTCTTTCTTTTTTCTCTCCACCTCCTTCTCATGGGCTACTTTCTTGGAACCACCAATAGAATCCTCAGGCTTTTGCTTCATAAACTTTAGCCTGTTGGATAATAGGTCATCATCATCATCGTTATTTTCTGGGATCAGATTCCTTCTTTTTGGAGGAGACATCTCTTCCTCACTGGACTCTCCTTCACTGGATCCTTCTTCATTGGACCTCTTCTCACTGGATCCTCCTCCACTGGATCCCTCTTCACTGGATCCTACCTCACTGCTACCACCTCTGCCACCTTCAGCAATACCAACCTCTAAACTACTCTCCTCCTCAGCGTCTAGTTCAATTGGTTCAGGAGCACCAACTTCTTTTTCTGGGATATCAAGGTGAGGAATAATGTCTACCAGATGAGCAATAAACTACTGGTAGCATTTTTATACTCCGATAAGAACGTAGCAGACCTAGGGTGCTCACCCCCTCAGCTATGGAGTCCATCTCCCAAACCATTATCAGCTCAGCATCCTGGATCTCTCAAGGAGAAATTCTTGAATTAGCCTTCGCTAAAAAAGGGAAGAGAAGAGATCATTAGAAGAAAAACACATCAAGGTGAGAAAACAAGTAATAAATGAAATTTTTTTGGCAACAACCTATGTACTCCTCCCTATAAGTAGGGATCTGAGGTCCCCTGCACCTTATGCCCTCTACTTGGGGAAGCAATTGCCAATTTCAAGCAATGAACCCTTCAGACCAGTAGTCCTTGTAAAATCAAGTAAATTCACTACCAATACCCTATCTGGACTCATTGCCTTCAGAAATAGAAGACCCTCGCTTTTATGAGAAAAATTATAACAGTAGTAGATTTGAGCTTACCCTAAATTGGTGCCATAAAGTTGATTTATCCTATGGAATCCATTGACAATCTTTCAAACTTTTGAAGAGCATTGAGCACAAAGTATGTCAAAGTATTGAAAAAGTGTAAAAACTGAGGATTTGGGGGAAACATCAAACCCTTCTGAGATAACAGGAGGACATGTATCCATTGTCCATCCTCAACATCACGAACGTTGCGAGGAACTGGGGCACACTCAATATTTACCCAGTCGAGGATATTGTAGCATTTTCTAAACTCAAGATAAGATTTGTTGTCGATCATCGCCATGGAAAAACTCAGAAAACCCTAGCTACAGTTGAGTGAAGAACAACGATGAAAAGAAATTAAGAAAAAGAAGGGAACGGAAAACTTACGAAGTAAGAATCTAGCTAGAAATGTTGAAAGACCTTGAATTTGGTAGATGAAGAGAAAAATATATCTTGGGAAGTACGAGACGCAAAGAAGTTGAAGTGACCACTAAGTTCGTCTAAAACGTGAGTTTAAAACACTCTAATTATGGTGAATACAGTTCGAAGAAGATCTGTCGCTCCAATATCTAGCGAAGTGACGAGTCGCTCCTCTCTTAATCATGTAAATTACGATTATGCGATCAGGAGGGAAACGCTCTATTTAAAAATTTTGGGCCTAATTTGTCACCCCAAAATTTTTAGGGGCAATTGTGGGTACCTATTTTTGATAAGCCCATAAGAGTAGCCGACCAGGACCATATAGGCGAATTAAGTGTCTGGCCCAAATTATGATCCACGATTATTAAACTAATCCGAGATAAGACCAAGTCTATCCCCGAGAATCTCAGAGAGATATTCAAGGGATTCATGGCTTATTGTGGAGGTTAGAACTACTTTCTTTGATGAATATATTGTAACCCCTGGCCCGGGGCATAGGTGCATGTAACAGAGAAACCTTCTTAAGAGATACTTAATAACAACAGTAGACCTCTCTGTGGACATAAGCAATTTGCCGAACAACGTATATTCTTGTATTGTGATTGTGATTGCATGCTTTTCTTAGTTTTCTTGTGATTGCTTTCTTTTATTATTTGTGTTGTGTTTTTTGTCACCACAATCCTGTTATTTTATTTTCTTAACTAAGAAATTTCTTGGCCTTTTTTTAAATTAATTATGGGGTTAATATTTATTTTCATTTTTTTTTTTTTTTCATTATTTTTGGGTTTTTATTCTTTTTCTGGATTTTTTATCAATTTTTTGGTGTGGGAGTTCTTTTCCCAGAAAAAATGAATAACAAACTGGGAGGAGGTTTTGTAATTCCATCTTTTTGTGGAAAAATGGTTAAGTGACTTGTTTTAAAGAAACTTATTCCATAGAAAATTTTGTTTATCAAACATTCAAAAGATGGAAAATGATTCCATATATTGTATTTTCCATGGAAAATTAGTGTTATCAATCACACCCTAAGTTGATTAAGTCACTTAAAGCATGTCTAGTGGTGGGAGAATTGGACAAAGAATCACATATAACTAGACTTTTGGTTTCCCCAAATAAATTTCGTATCAATTTAGAACTAATGACTTTATTATTGTTTTTCTTCATACGTATTACATTAATTTGTTGGAATTCATAAGAACTAATATAGTTCGTATGAAGTCCCAAAAACAATTTTAACTTCAATATATACCTCTCACCAGTGTATTATTGAGATCTGGCAAGATAAAGACGAACAATGGTTCTCTAAAATAACTTATCTTGACACTTCACCATTGCCCCGCGATGGATGTCAGAAGTGTATAGAAAGTATTTAAATAATCTATTTATCAAATCATATATATATATATATATATATGACTCAAAATTGAGTTCGCACAATGCGAATTTTTTTTAAATGCTAAAAAAAATTGGGTTGATTTTTTGTAGATTTTAAACATTTCAAGGTATTAGTAAAAAAATCAACACAAAATGATTTTTTTACTATTTTTAAAAAATTGGGTCAATATTTGACAGTTTTTTTTAAATTTTCAAACATTTACCCTTTTTTTAAAACAGTAAAAAAATCATTTTGAGTTGATTGTTTTAAGGATAACTTAAAATGTTAATTTTTTTTTGGTATTTAAAAAAAAGATCTGCATGGTGATTTCCTATTTTTAGGTTTGCATATGAAGGGGCCTACATATATATATGTCTGTGTGTGTGTGTGTGTGTATTATATATATATATATATATATATATATATATATATATAAACTCAACTCAACTCAACAAAACCTTTTCCCAATTATTTGGGGTCGGCTACATGAATCCTATTTTTCCATTCCATTCTGTCCAGTGCAATATCTTCGGTTAAACCACATGATATCATGTCCTTTTTTATAATATCCCGCCAAGTTAATTTAGGCCTACCTCTACCCCTTGGGTTACCATCAATACTAACTAAATCACTCTTCCTTACAGGAGCATCCATTGGTGTACGCTTGACGTGTCCAAACCATCTAAGTCGATTTTCTCTCAATTTATCTTCTATAGGAGCTACTTTTACCGTTTCACAAATTTGTTCATTTTTAATTTTATCCTTTCGAGTTTTACCATAAATCCATCTTAGCATTCGCATTTCCGCCACACTCATTTTCTGCACATTTTGTTTCTTGGTTGCCCAACACTCTGTCCCATATAACATGGCGGGTCTAATGGCCGTCCTATAAATTTTTTCTTTTAACTTCAAAGGTATACGCCTATCACACAGAACGCCGGTCGCACTTCTCCACTTAACCCAGCCTGCTCTAATCCTATGCTAGATAAACAATATATTTTTTTTCTTTTTTTACTGTTTAATATGCTAGCTAAATATGATCACTTAATGTCAAATTAATAGCTAACAAACAGTATAATCACACAAAGAATATATCAATCCAAGAAGGTGTGATTAAATGACGAATGAAATAATATGTCATCAATCAAAGTATATATATATATTGCATAAACAATATGTCTAGAAATAACCCAAGACTAAAATGTAATCAATATTCACCAGGGTACTAAAACTAAAAGTCAAGCAAACAAAGTAAAACAAGTCCAACTATCGGTCAAACGAGCCAGGGATGTCGCTTGAACGAGATTCAACATCACTCGAACAAAACACAATGTCGTTAAAACGACATGATCAAACGTTCACAGATTCCCAAGAATATTAAATAGTTTTGCCCAATGGAGAAATTTAATGAAAATTCTTACTGGAAGGGGCTCAAAACTGCGAAACGTAAGGCTACGACTAGGAAAACTTAAAACAAATATGAGTAACATGCTAACATAGAGCATATGTTCCTAAACATGAACATGGAATGTATGTGCATGAACTAAAACAAATTAATCACAATTCATCAAAATGATCAAGAGTTCTAATTGATATCAATCAATCATCAAACTTTATCATAACCACATGTGACAATTAAAGTATGAGCTTAATGAACTAAATAAACATCATGCACACTAATCCAGAATTTTGACGATTCTATAAACAATAGCGTCATGACACAATTTTAAACGTTAGGATTCTTTGTACAAACCCATTTAAATTTTTACTTCATCCAAACTCCCTCATATATATCATATTTTCTTTTAAATGAAAAAAACTAATTTGGCCCATTTTTGGCATATGATTCTTTTTTTTCCTTTTCATTTTTTCAGACTCTTTTAAACGGTTGCTTTCACGATGAGTCAAATTTACACTCTTGCAGCCCTTTCCCATGAACACTCATCAGTTTTCCAATTTAATCCTCACGCTAAACGGATATTACATGCACACTCCCTCCCTAAGTCTACTTACGCATATATGAAAAGATTGAGATAAGAACGTCTCACCAAACTCAAATATGCAAGAGTAGTCAAACATCTATATAAACTCATGTGTGCAATCATGGCATATAAACAAAGTCAAATCAAAATTCATATCAACTTTGAAATAATCCCATAATACAATGATTAAGATCATTCTAAGCATCGATAATTATGACCAAACATCCTAGACACATTGATAATGGAAGGAAATGGGTCCAAGCACACCTATATGCTACGTCAAACATGTTAACTCATGACACAAAAAGAACAAAACCGAAACTGTTGTTGTCTTTTAAAAATATTTTGACTCAAATAAAAGAAAAATCTTTTTGTATTTTTCAAAATTTTTCAAAACCGAAAATCTTTTTCTATTTTTCAAAAAAAATTATCAAAAACAAAATCTTTTTGTATTTTTCAAATAAGATGTAATAAATGAAAACTATAATAGAAAATAATAAACATGTCATAATAATAGAGAAGTATATATCATGAATGGAAAGACTAGAATATGACAAACATGGTAACACTATCATCCTTTAGATTTAGCAAGAAAATAATCAAGTGCAACCAAATGAGAACCCACAAGTTTTAGTCCTAAAGCCTCTAAGTTTGATTTCCTAACCCAAGTAGGTGTGACATAATGCATGGGGGTTTTGGGAACCAACACGACTTTATTCCTAAACTTTCTAGGAGAATTTCTAAGGTCATAGAAAAATCGTCTAAGGTGACCTTTCCTACCGCAATGGGAACAAGTGTAAACACGATGGGAATGGTTACCAAAATTTCTACCTCTCCTCACATTCCTAGAAGACTCTCTCACACGATTGGTAATGTCTTTGGGAATGGGAACAACTCCTCCCTCGTCGTATCCTATACCAAACTTATCATTCTTGACTTCGACGGTGCCTAACATCCTATCTAATTTCTCCGACCTAGACTCCAAGTCAAACTTAACTCTAGACGAGTCTCTCCTCCAACTACTTAATCCTAGACTCGAGTAGATGCCTAGACTCCTCAAACTCTAGTAACTTCTTTTTCAAAGCATCCATCAACCCTTTAAGGGTATCTCTCTCTTTCTCAACGTATTCTAGCTTCTCCCTAAGCTTCTTCTCCCATGCCCTAAGATCCTAAATTAAAGCATCATTATTTTTAAGGGCACGCCATTCAACTTAGCTTGTAATTTTTAGTTAGCCTGTTTCACCTTCATCGTCTCCTCAAATAACTCTGGAAATGCAACTTGTAACTGCCCTACGTCGATCTCCTCATCCTCCCTCTCATCACCCTCATGCTCTCGAGAAGCACTCTCAACAGCCTTGGAAGTGTCATGTACATGAGTATCCTCTGGGGAATATATATCGTCGTCGCTCACATGACATGCCATAAACGTAACAAAGTTATGCTCAATGGGGGAACTCTCTCTCTCTTTTGGTTCATTATCACTTAAGGTGGTGTTGTATGCTATCGATTTATTTCCCTCTTTCTTAACTCTAGCGGGACACTAAACAACCTTGTGACCAAATCCCTCACACCCGAAACACATATCAGAGTGATCTCTTTTAGGTTTCTCACTCTTATCCCTAAGGGTGGAGTCTCCCTTGTTCTTGAATTTCTCAATATTTTTTGCATCTTTCGATTGCTTTTGAAATTTAAGAAACCTTTTAAACTTCTTTGCCAACAAGACGACATCCTCAAAATCGAAATCGGAGTCATCATTCAAAACTTGAGTTTCCTCCTTTTGGGCTTTTAAAGTAAGGCCCTTTTATTTCTTTGGCACTTTATTGGAGGTAGACATATCGAGTTCATAGGTTTGCAAGTCACCTACAACCTCTTCTAGTTTTGACAAGTTAAGCATACCAAGACAATTCATAATAGTCACTTTAGCATCAAACCTACTCGGAAACGATCTCAAAATTTTCTTAATCACTCGATTATAGGGAATCTTATCACCTAGGTTAAACATCGCATTAACAATCATGAAGAACCTACTGTAAAACTCATCAAACGTCTCACTCTCTACCATTTTAATCGTTTTAAACTGTGTAGTGATATTTTGCAACTTAGACGCCCTAACCATGCTCACGCCCTCGTGAGTGAGTATAAGTGTATCCCAATAATCTTTCGATGTCTCGCAAGTCATGATCTTATTATACTCTTCAGGTGTGTCATGTGATGAAATAACATGCAGACCTTTAGAGTTATACTGTGCAAGCCTATGTTCAATCTCAGTCCATGACTCAATGGGTTTTAAACTAGTGACCTCACCCTCTCTTGTGACAGGTGGTGACTAACCTTTCCAAACAGCTAACCAAACATGATCATCAATTGATTTTAAAGCACTTTTCATTTGTATTTTCCAATAAGCATAATTAGTGCCATCGAAAACAGGAGTGCGAAAACTATCATAATTTTCAAAATTCATCCTTTCAAGCAAAAAGGGATCAAACACAATAAAAATGTATTTCTAGCTCTGATATTACTTTGTACGTCCTGATTTAAACTTTAACCAAATATTTTTGTTTGGGCATAATTAAGTTAAGGATGAATGTGAACCAACTTTCTTTTTTTGAAAAACTATTTTCAATTTTATCAAATCAAGTTGTGACATAAACTAACTTAACCAAATTTTATCTTGTTTAACCCTAAACATGAAACTAGTGATTAAAGCAAGTAAAATAAAGTAAAGCAGTACTCACAATGCCGATGTACGAGGAAACCCAATCGGGAAAAAACCTCGGATGGCCCAGGCCAGATAATCACTATGTCAATGATTTTACAAAGTCAGACGATAGTCTTATACAACAACCCGATCCACCCACGAGACTTGACGCTTCTATGATCTTCAACCAATCTTCACAGTCCCCGCGCAGAAAGTAACCTTCTTCTACGATGCTCATCCACAGCAGTTGCATCCACGAATGCCTCGGTATCCACCAATACGGCCTTGTGTTTCTATGATGTTGAACACGAAAGTAACCTTCTTCACTTCTGCACTGAAAAAATAGCAATGTTCAAGTGTTCAACAAACTCAACTTAATGCAACAAAGATAAAATAAACATATGGTAATGATAACTCAGATCTTTGTAAACTCTAAAGATGTGTTTAAGCTTTGAAAACCTTTGAAAACTATTGCAGAAACACAAACTGTCTGAACACTATTTTCATTCTGCACTCACTTTGAGAAAACTGGAACACGCCTCTATTTATAATTATTTTAAAGTGGTGGCATATCTCGTTTGAGCGAGATACTACATCGTTTGAGCGACAGCAGCACTCGTTCAAACGACATCGTTTCTCTTCACCCCTATTAGAGTCCAAACAAAATTAATCTCTCCTCCGTCTTTATCAACTCTTAAATAAAGTGTAAACATATACAACACTTTCAAAACATTTGAAAAATATTTTCTTTTAAAAATAACATCCTTATTTTTGTAAAATTAAATTTTGAGTTTCATTAACATAATGCATTCATACCTGTGTGATCTCGAAATGCAATTAAACCTTGAAGACGAATAAAATTACACAAATTAATATTTGGCATGATTAATTCTTTGTATCTTTGTCGCAATGTCTTCAATTAGTCTTTGACACATTATAGTCCCGTAGTGACCAGATAATAAAAATTCTACCTATGACTCAAACGTGTTTTATTCTGAGCATAAATCAAAACTACATTAAGACTCAATTGGAAATTTGGTCCTTATAAGATGGCATTGAAACAGAATGCCCACGTGGTTATTGACATTGTTTAGTTCCCTTATGGAAGTTGGTCTGCGCGAGCGCAATTACACAATATCGACACACCACGTAAGCATGTTGTTTCAATCTGTCTCAAAATGCATCACGTGCAGAATTGTTTATTTTTAAGACGAATTCTAAGTGGAATTCATTTTGAGTTAACATTGAAATAAAATTCACATGTTGTGTGTGAAGATTAGTTAAATCACTTATGGATATGGGCCTGCGTTAGCGGAATTAACCAATCTTGACATGCCATGTGAGCATGCATTTTGAATCGGGTCTCAAAATGCGGTGTGTAGAATTACTGATTTTTAATTGTGAATGTGTCCGTGCGTTCGTGCCAACGTTATTTAAAATTCTTGTTTAGTGTTCATTTCTATTTTCTTTTTATAATTGACAGATTTTAAAGTACAAGGATTGTTTATAAGTACATGTGAACGTTTTTTAAACAAAATATACATGTACTTTAAATTTACTCTTAAGTATCTGTAAATATTTTGATATTTCATGCATTAAATTACTACTATTGTTCAACTATTACACACATTTTTACAATTCTTGACCTTAAACTAAATGATTTTCATTTGTCTTTTAATACAGGACATTATGGCAAGTAGTAGAAGAACAAGGTGTTGTTATTTGAATAATATGACTTGTATTGAAATATTCAAAAACAACTCATTAGATTTCATATGCAATGAGTTGTGTATTATGTTTACTGATTTGAGAATTGGGAGTTTTTCATTGAGGTTTTCATTTGGTGAGGAATGTCGGTTCATGTTGGTTTATGACAACAATGTTCGTTGTATGTTGCGATCCCAATTGATCGTTAAAGTTGATTTCATTTGGATATATGTCATTGATTCATTAGCATTGGTTGAATGCCCTAATCGAATTTGTGAAAGGGTTGACTGCAGCAATACAAGTTCTGAGAGGGTTGACAGTGGTGATACAAATAGAGAGATGTTAGAGTCTGTATCATCGGGCACTACAAATGATTTTAATAGTGACATTGAAGATGATTTTTATCTTGGATGTGTGGAGCCAAGTAAGTCTCAAGTCCATCTTTTCAATGATTGGAAGGCATATATAAGTCATAAGCATAACTGTTTTGAATGAGATATATTAGAATTTCGAGATAAATTGCGAAAGTATGACATTGAGGTTGGGTTCAAGTATGTGTAATTGAAGAATGATAAAACTCAGGTGATGGCTGAATGCTCTAAAAGGACTACTAAGAATTGCATGTGGAGAATTCATACTTCATTATCTATAATAAATGGATACTTTTTCATAGAAGTTTGAATAATGAGCATACATGTAGAGGTGTCTTTCGTACTTCGTCAGCCAAAATGATATCCTCCAAGTTAGTTTCAACATTGGTAGTCGATAATCTTAGAGATAGATCACTGTTGAGGTCAATTTATGTAGTTAGAGATATAAAGAAGAACTACGACCTCGATATAGCCTATTAACATGCATGACGTGTGAAATACATGGTTGTTGTTGATTTACATGGTCATGAAACGGTTTCTTATTCATTAATGAATTATTATTGGAAACTTCTATTGCAATATAATCTCGGGTCGCATTGCATCCTTGACGTGGAACTTGAGAGTAAAAAATTCAAGACAATATTTGTAATGTTCGGAGGATGCATTTATGGATTTCAATACTGCAGAGCCGTTTTATTCTTGATGGTGCCTTTTTAAAGAGCCGTTATCGCGGAATAATATTGTCAGCAACCGCAAGGAATGGGAACAATGGTAAATTAATTATGAATATTTTATTTTGTGAATTGCATTCACATTTTTATTTGTTCCATTGCAGATCATCAAAATACACGCATAAAAATGTAAAGTACCTTTGAATGTTTTTGTTTAGTTCACATGTACTTTATATTTTTATGCAAGTACTTTGATGATCTGTGTTATTATTTACAAACAATGCCAAGTAAACACATAAAAATGTAAAGTACATGTGAATGTTTTTGCTTAGTTCACGTGTATTTTATATTTTTATGCGTGTATTTTGATGATCCGTGTTATTATTTACAAACAATGCCAAGTACACGTATAAAAATGTAAAGTACAAATGAATTTTTTTGTTTAGTTCGCGTGTACTTTACATTTTTATGCGTGTATTTTAATGATTTGTGATATTATTGGCAACCAATGCAAAGTACATAAAATAAATTGTAAAGTACATATGCATGTATTTATATTTTGATTACATTTACTTTACATTTTTATGCATGTATTTTACTTGTTTGTCTTGGTATTTGCAACCAATGCAAAGTACACACATAATATATTAATATATTTCCTACGTGTTGTAAGGTCTGCGTCAACAACATCAATTTAGGATATGTTGTATATGATATGCAATTTATTTTAATTTGGATATATTTTAATATTTAGGACATTTTCCCTCCTGCATATGTTGTTGTTGATTCTGAAACGGAAGATAAATGGATGTGGTTTCTTGTCAATTTGCATGATGCGCTAGCTGATCAATATCGAAACATAACGTTTATATTTGATCGAAATAATGGATTAATTGAAGGTATTTTTTCCCAACGTTTGCACATTCCTATTGTATTCATCATTTATAAGGGAACATAAAGAAGAGAATTTATGGAAATTGTAGTGGCTTGCGAAAAAAAATTGTGAAACATTTTTTATCTTGTGCATATGTTGTCTTAGTAGATGAATTTCAGAAGAATATTGATGCATTGAATAAGGAAAGAGGAATTGGTGTTGCTAATTTCATTGATAATTTGCCTAATGAGAATTGGTCATGTGCCTATATCCCCGGTAAATAGTATGGTGACATGGCATCTAGTGTTGCCGAGTTATTCAATTCATGGATCTTGGAGGAAAGGCATTTACCAATAATGAATAAGCTCGACAAATTGAGGGTGAAGATTATGAATTTCAGTGCAAACAAACTTGTTGAGTATGACACTTTGACAAATGAACTATGTCATTTTTTTCAAAAATTACTGAATGAAAATTTGAATAAAATTCGATATTAAACTATTAGCCGCTCGATTCAACATGTATATCAAGTTCATTCAAAAGTGCAAGTGACAGTTGACTTAGATTAAAGAACTTGTTCTTGTAAGAGTTGGCAGATAAGAGATTTTTCATATTCTCGTGTTGTTACTGTTGTACGGAGGAAAGGGACCAATATTTATGAGTATATTTAGGATCACTATATGGTATCTTTCTATAGAAAATCATACTCAATACCTATAGTTCCTCTTCCTGTTTTGATTTTCTTAAATATTTCTATACCTGAAAATCCATCCATCCTTCCCCCAATGACAAAGAGACCGATATGCAGGCCAAGAAATAAGAGGATAAAGCCTATTGGTGAGATCACAGTTAGGGAGGTTACTTTCTCTAGGTGCAGTAAAATTGGTCATTACATGTGTACATTTAAAGAACCCATTTGATTACATTTAAAATTGTTAAATCCATTCATTATAACCATTTGATTGAATAAAATCATTTAAGAACCCATTTTTGATTGAATAAATGAATCTACTTTTATAGTTTAGTTTTTAGTTTTATTTTTTTGTATGACAGTTCAACAAAGTACACGTATTTTTTAGAAAGTGAATGTGATCACTTTTCCAAAAATTTCTGCGTACTTTATAAAATTTGTGTATATTTTACATTTTTGCACTCTATTTAAAATTGTTGAATTCATTCAGTGTAAGCATTTGATTGGATACAATTATTTAAGAACCCATTTGATTGAATAAATGAATGTGATTTTATTGTTTAGTGTTTAGTTATATTTTTTATTTATTTTTTGTATGGCAGTTCAACAAGGTACATGTATTTTTTAAGAAAGTACACGTGATCATAATTCCTAAAATTTGCATGTATTATACATTTTTGCACTATGCATGATTCATTGTTCATGCCAGCAGTATATTATACAAATACTAGTGTATCATATTGTAACAACCCAGTCTTTTGAGCGACTATTTTATATCATTTTGCTTGATGGGCTAATTTTATAAAATAGAGGAAGTTGGAGTAAATATTATTTCTCGTGAGTTAAGGGATAATATTTACCATGTTTTGCCTATTTACCGTTATGAGAAGTGAAAGAGTTGCGTGTGCGTTCAAATTAAGAAATAATATAATTAAATTCAGTTTTATGCAAATAAACCCTAAACATGCAACTAGGTTTATTGAAATAAGAAGAGATCATGCAACAGTTATTCAAGCACACACAATTGAGGAAAAATCCCACAAAGGGTCAAAACCATTTATTTCCATTATAATATTGTAACGTACAATTTCGGATTACAATGAAATTACAAGTGACTAAGAATTACCCTCAGGTGTCGGATTCTGTAGTCGGCGGATGGAGATATCCCTTTTTAGTAGGGCAGCAATGAAGAAGAAGAGCGGTCTTCTTCACAAGGGTTGAACAGCAAAGGATTGTGTTTTAGGGTTACAAACAGATTCACAAATGTATGAAAGGTTGTGTGAATAAAAACTAGAGTCTTGGGACTCAACAGGTGAAGGCTTAGAGTTTTTTTGTACTCTGAAAATTGTGTAGAAGTCTCGCTAAACCAACTCCCCTTAGTGGGATTAAATAAGAAGTCCTGGGCCTAAAAAATCTGAACACGATCTGTTCGAGTTTATCCAGGGCGGACCAGTCCGGATCTGAGGCGGATCGGTCCGGGTAGGCGGACCGGTTATTTTTATTTTTGGCTTTATCGGTTCGCTATCGGTCTGGGGTGTACTGGATTTTCAGCAAGCGGATCGGTCCGGTACATGGGCGGATCGGTCCGCAGGCGAATCGGTTCTTTTTCTCCGGGCGGACCGGTCCGGCTCACCAAAATGCAGATTCCTTCCTCTTCTGTTATTTAGATCCGTTGACGTAGATAAGTTCTTGAATATCTTCAGCGGTGTAACGGCGTATGACATAACCCATAATATATGATGGAAAAAATGTCCTTACAAATCTCCCCCTATGTCTATGCCGGTACATACATAAACAACAATCCGAATAATCAAACTTACAAAAAATGCCTATACAAGTCTACCCTTCCATGAACCCCAAAACTGAAAAGGTACAATTGAATAAGACTTCATCGTTTGTTCTTCAACTCTTCAGGAATCTTCAACGCTTTTATCATCAGGGTGTGCAAAAAGAGATCATTAATGAAGTGCCTACACACATGAGACAAAGCAAATACCAAGTGACATATCGAGTTTGAAATGAGATAAATAGAAATACCAAATTTATGATGAAAGCATACGTTATCAAATCTCAAAAACTCAAAACTCCCCCATAATATGATAATTCTTTCCCCCCCTTTTTATGATGTCCCCAAATAGACAAATGAGAGAAATAATGCAAATAAGAAATGACGGGGTGTCACAAGGAAATACACAACTATTTTTGAATTTTTCAAAATTTTTTTAAACAAAATCACACCATGAATGAACACAAAGGAACCAAGTCGATGATAGCGTTAATGAATGGGCGTGATCAATATTCGATAGGAAGATCAATGCATACAAACATGACATATGTGCACGATGAATATTGGATATTCCTAGCAAATGAACTCAAATGCTTCCTTTGGTGTAAAAGAATGACAATATAAGACATTGACTTATTTCAAATAAACAAATCAAAGCTCAAAGTGATTTCCACACCAATAGCGTCCAAAATGTTTTCATGCTTTTTCAGGACTTTCAAGGAAGTACAAACCCGTTTAAAGATTCTCCAACCAAACTCCCTCAGATATATATTTTGAAGAGAGGTATTCTAAATTCTAAAACTTTGGAGGATTGATGGTGAAACCTAAATGGCCCTTATTAGGCATGAATTTCCTTTTTATTGCCTTTAAATTTTTTCTGGCTCTTTTAACCTCTTTGGACCTCGGATATTAAAATTCCTCCATTTTTAGGCCCTTTTAAACGGTGCCTTTTGCGCAAAGGATAGATAATTACCTTTCGCAGCCCCTCCCCGTTTTACAAATAATCACACAGTCTCACCAAACGGTTTTCACATGCATTCCAATCTTGTCAAGTTTATCGCATATTGCGCATTGTATAGACAGAATTGAGATGGAAACACTCAAGCCAATATGTGATAGACAAGTGCAATAATCAAATAAAGCCGTGCATGTGTGCAATAAAGGAAATATGAGTCAAACATGTAGGAAGATATCACTAATTACATCTCAAAGACTCCATATAATGTAAAGCACATGGATGAAATGATGTAGCGTCTCAAATCTCTATTAAACAGTCACATGGATAAATGGAATGAAGTTGTGACTTGGCTATCTTAAATGCTCATCCATAAAAGGTGCATAAAAAAATAAAAATAAAAAAATCTTTTTGGGCTTTTCTCAAAAATTTTATATACAAAAACAAAAATCTTTTTGGATTTTTTCAAAAGAATAAATGGCTATACAACAGAACAATTACATATAAAACAAACAAGCAATAAGAAGCAGATGATATGAACATGAAAAAGCATCCTATTCTAGACATCGACCAACCCCTCAGTCAACTGTGTAAATCCCCAAAGACTTCCTAAGACTCTCAAATATAAGGGCATCTAAAGGTTTCGTGAAAATATCGGCTAACTGACGGTCGGTAGGAACAAAACTCAGGGATACGACTTTCTTTTTAAACTAGCTGTCGTATAAAGTGCTCGCGTATCCTGATGTGCTTTGTGCACGAATGCTGGACTGAGTTGCGGGATATGTGTATCGCGATCGTGTTATCACAGGAAATGGTCATGGTATCCTGTGAAATCCCATAATCCTCCAGTATTTTCTTCATCCATAAGATTTGCGTGCAATAACTCCCGGCGGCTATGTACTCAGCCTCCGCAGTGGATAAAAAGATGGAATTTTTCTTCTTGCTCATCCAGGAGATCAGGGTAGAACCAAAATAGAAACACCCACCAGAAGTGCTCCTATAACCATCTACATCTTCGGCCCAATCGGCATCTGAGTAGGCGGACAAACGATCATCAGTATAAAAAAATACCAAATATCGTATGAGAGAGTCCCACTCACGTATTTGATAATACGTTTTAGAGCGAGCAAGTGTGACTCTTTTGGAGACGCTTGATATCGCGCACAGACTCCAACATTAAAGGCTATGTCAGGACGACTAGCAGTCAGATAGAGAAGATTGCCTATCATACTCCGATACAAGGTTTGCTCTACGTCCTTTCCTGAAGTGTCCTTACTAAGCTTGGTATAAGTACTCATAGGTGTACGTGCATGCTTAGCGGAGTCTAAACCAAATTTCTTCACTAGGTCTCTAGCATAATTGGATTGGGAGATGAACATCCCATCCTCTAGCTGACGAACCTGGAGACCGAGGAAGAAAGTAAGCTCACCTACCATGCTCATCTCAAACTCACTTTTCATCTCCTCCTCAAAGTGGTGAGCATGCTGGGAGCATGTGGATCCAAAGACTATGTCATCCACATAGACCTGGGCAACCAAAATAGCACTGTCATCTCTCCTGACGAACAACGTCATATCTACTCCCCCTCTCTTGAAGCCACGAGCTAAGAGATATGAAGTAAGCCTCTCGTACCAAGCACGGGGTGCTTGCTTCAAACCATATAAGGCTTTCCTCAGATAATAAACATGCTCAGGGTGCTTAGGGTCTTCAAACTCTTTTGGTTATTCCACATAAACCTCCTCCTGTAGAATGCCATTCAGAAATGCACTCTTGACATCCATCTAATATAACTTGAAGCGCAGATGACATGCGATGGCGAGTAGTAGACGGACGGACTCAAGCCTCGCAACAGGAGCAAATGTCTCCCCAAAGTCTACACCCTCTATCTTTGTGTAGCCTTGAGCGACCAACCTAGCCTTGTTTCGGATTATGGTACCATTTTCATCCATTTTATTCTCAAAAATCCACCGGGTACCTATCACATTAGTCTCACTAGGTCGGGGGACTAGTTCCCAGACATTATTCTTTTTAAACTGAAGCAACTCATCCTGCATAGCAGATATCCAATGTTCATCCTTGAGTGCTTCTTTATGATTCTTAGGCTCGACTTTGGATGTGTAGCAGAGATGGCTAACAATGTTCTCTAGCTGAGCTCGAGTCTTGACCCCTAGAGTAGGATCACCAACAATGGAATAAGGGTCATGACTCTTGCGAACCCAAGCGGGTGTGTCCCCTAACACAGGAATAGGGTCCACAGGGTGTGGGAGAGGAACAGGTGAATCACTGTCAGAACAATCCTCATCCTCACACTAAAGGTTAGGATCAATAGACGTCGAAGGTTCATCATCTTGCACGATGACGTTTATTGACTCCATAACCGTAGAGTTCTTCAGGTTAAAAACCCGGTACGCTCTACTATTCGATGAATAGCCTAACAATATTCCCTCGTCGCTTTGAGAGTCAAACTTTCCTAATTGCTCTCTATCCCGTAGGATGTAGCATTTACTCCCAAAAATATGGAAATATGGCAGGTTGGGCTTCTTGCCAGTCCACAACTCATAAGGTGTCTGAAGTGTGTGTGGACACAGATAAACCCTATTCACCGTGTGGCATGCAGTAGACACTGCCTCTGCCCAAAATCTCCTAGAAACTTTATGACCTAGAAGCATAGATCTATCCATCTCCTGGATCGTTCTATTCTTTCTCTCAACAATCCCATTTTGTTGAGGAGTCTTTACAGAAGAAAACTCATGTTTGATCCCAAGACTATCACAATAAAGATCTACCTTTGCTTCCTTAAATTCAGTGCCGTTGTCACTAAGTATCCTGTTAATAGTGACTTCGTGTTGATTTTGCAAGACACGGCACTTGGTCGTTAAAAAATCTACAGCATCGGATTTCTCTCTCAGAAAACCTACAATGGAGTACCTGGAGAAGTCATCCACCATCACGAGGATATACCTCTTACCACCTAAGCTCTCAGTACGAGTAGGACCCATAAGATCCATGTGAATCAACTCAAGAACACGAGAAGTGGTAATGGAATGCAACTTCCTATGAGGGCTACGTATTTGTTTTCCCAACTAACAGGGTCCACAAATCGTCGAAGTTGACTTTCCAAAAGATGGTAAGCCACGTACTAGGTCCTTTTTAGCTAAGCGAGTGAGATATCTAATATTTACGTGACCTAGACGTTGGTGCCACAAATCCATAGGAGTGATTATGGCACTGTTGCAGACAAGTGAGGAAGTAGGCACAGTACCATAGAAATTATCCTCGGTCCTCACCCGTAGCATTAAGAGTTTATCGGCTTGATTGTAAACATTACATGCGTCCCGGTCAAACATTACATCAAAGTCAGTGTCGCACTGCTGGCTAATGCTGAGAAGGTTTACTTTTAAACCTTTGACGTACAACACATTCTCTAGCTTAGGAAATCCTGGTAACACTACAGTACCTCGTCCTACAATGCTAGACTTGCTCCTGTGAAAACCCGCCTACTAAAATAATAGGTGGCCACCCCAATACTCTAATAATCACAGGAATCATAGATGGTCCATTCTCAGCATCACTGTCGATTAAAATAATAGTACGAGATAACCACCAATCATTTTAGAAAACGGACTGTCAAATTTAAAATTTTTGAAAGTAAAAGAAAAACAGTTAGACAATCCTATTTACAAAAACGGTGGATATCAAAAATCGATGAATGAAGAATGACAATAAAATAAATATCACTGAATAAGCTGTCGGTGAACAGACCAATACAAATAATACATCGAGTATTACCATTTGATATTTACAATATAACGAATGAGTGCAATACCTTGGGAAAATACGCCCGAATAAATGTACTGAACATAACTAGAGTACAATAGAAAGAAGTGTCTAATACAAACAACCTACACCATCCGCATTATGATGTAGCTCCATAACAGCCGGAATGGAAATGTAAATACGGGTGTCCATGCGGTAGAGCACCTGTAACGGCAAAGAGTATGTGCAAAAGCAAAGAAATAGATACGGGTCAGGACCCGATTTGATATGACTCCCATGTGACAAAAAAAATGCATGACAGTTAAATGCGTATTTCACTCGCATAAAGCATAAGATAAATCTCACCTCTCAATCTAGCAGTAACCTAACGCAATAACTTGAGGTGGTCTAGTTAACCCAAGTACTAAGGGCTAACTTCTCCCCAGTCTCAACACTATTGCCTATTCGTGCGTGGGGTGTCTCGTAAAGCGAAATCCAAACAAGGAACCCCCCCGATACACTACTATTTAGGCAAGGTTGATCATTGAGATCCATTAGACCCTAAGCACATAATTAAAATATAAATGTATGTGAGCATAAGTGTGGAAGGTTACATCTACAGCTACACAAAGAAAATATAAAATAAAACCCATCCACCATTTAAAAGCAGAATTCCTAGTTCTTTATTTAAGAATATGTATATAAATGGTACCACGCTTTATCAAATGTTTACCATTTCAATCTCATAACTCTTATGTATCATTCCCATTTCTTTCATAGGAATATACATAAATGGTACAACATTTTATCAATTTTTTACCAAGTAATCTCATTTATACCGTTACATTACCAATTTTATTTCCTTTCTTCCATCCAGGAAGAATACATTTTCAAAGCGAGTTTTATTAACATAAAAATGCTTTAACCTTTTCATAAAATCCCACTTCCTTTCTTCCATCCAGGAAGTGTAAATCAAAAGTCATTTTTATTATCATAAAAATACTTTTGTACCATATATCCCATTTCCCTTCTTCCATCCAGGAAATGTAATTAAAGCCAATTCATTATCATGAATTGCTTTAATAATCTAAGACCGTCCCTCCAGGTTTCCCCACTGGACGCGCCCCTAAATGGCTATCATCTTCCAGGGCCTATCTATACAAGACAACCTGGGAACCTACCAACGTCGGGAAGCGGCCATATTGCCTGCGGGAAAGTCAAGACCACACCCAGAATCTCCTAACCAGCGCAGTATATCATGCCCATATGGCCTAGGGACTATATCCACCCTGCGTTCATTAGTCAGGGGGATTCACCACACGTACGCAACTTCCCTTATGATAGCGATTTAGGGAGGTGTGTAATCATAAGTTAACACTTATAAAAATCATTACTTTTACCTTTTGAAAACTTCCACTTTTTCATTCTCAAAAATCATTTGTACTTACCCATTAATACTACATATTATCATATGTTTATCTCATTCTTAGTGTCATTGTTATTACTAATAGTTAAGACCCGAAGTACCATAATCCTCAAACTAGTCTCCAAGAGTTCATAAAGTTTCATAAACCCTCAAAGTAAACCTCCTTCAAGGAGTATCTCCCAAGAGTCTCAACTTCCGCATTTCTCCAATTTATATCCTTCGGTTAATCTCCAACTCTATACGGACATTAACCTAAACAACTAGCCCTCGGGGTAAACCCAAACCTCCCATTTTATCCTAGGACATTAGTCTACCCATAACAACCCTCTAGGACTCTTAAATAATTCCCAAAGGAAGGTTCCTAAGCTCCTATCATAAATTAAAGAAGCTAGAAGAAACTAAAGAAAATAAAAAATAAGAGTGGTAAAACAGGGGACCGGTCGACCGGCCAGGGGACCGCGGTCGACCGCCCCTAAATGGCTTTGCATACCAAAGAAAGCAGTAAGTTCGTATTGGCATGACCGGTCGACCGGTCCTTGGACCGCGGTCGACCGCACCTAACAGATCCACGAAAACCCTTCTTCTTCAAAGCCAAAATCCGAACCCTAAAACCCAAAATCCTCTACTTCCTTCATTCCTCTCCACCAATAACACTACCTTAACAATTATACACCAAAATAACCCCATATAACAACCCCAAACCATACAATCTACAAGGTTTAAGGGTTTAACACAAAAATCAACCAAAAACCCATTTAGGGTTTAAACCTCCAAAATTAACTATACATGCAAATTTATCACATTAAATCAATATCTAGCAAGTAAGAAACTTGCCTCGAGGTTCGTAGTCTCTGATCACCTCCGGTGGCGACGGAATCCGGCCCAAATCTCCCATTCTCTCTCTTTCTCTCCATTTCTCCCAACTATTTCTTCTCTCTCTCTCTCTCTCTCTCTCTCCTTTGGTTTCTCTCACAATTGAAGAAAGAAAAGGGGTGGGGGAACTTATACGGGTTTTAAAACATTAATCCCCACATTAAAATGTAAATACACCACTAAAATGACTCGGAATCACTAATTTGAGTCATAATCCCATTAAAATGCCCAAATCTCAAAATTTACAACGGGGTACTTATTTCGACTATCTCGACTATTCTAAAAACAACCGCACCCCCTATTTTGGCATTCGGTAAAGTGTGAACTATTTTTGTGTTCTAATTTCATGTTATTTCATAAATTTTACCCAATTTATATGTAGGTCATAACCGTCGTTTCACATACAACGACGCAGTAATACACCATATAATACTATTTACCTTTTCATAACGGTAAATAGACAAACATAGTAAATATTATCCCTTAATATTACGGGAAACAATATTTACTCCCACATCCCCTATTTTATAAAATTAGCCCATCGGGCAAAAATAATATAAAATAGTCGTTCAAAAATTTGGGTTGTTACATACTCCCCCCCTTAGAGGGAAATTTTGCCCCCAAAATTCAGGCATGTAGTATAACCTTAATCATATATAAGAGGTATACTACTAAACTATCATTCTATCAATCCTAGCAACCCCTTGGTAGCGCGGCGTCCCCTATTTTGACTTGGACTAAGGTCATCACCATTTGATCTCAGTCTACATTCTCGGTGCTCTAACATAGCACCAAACCATTCCTCATGAACTAACGATCCTACCTTTCTACGATGGAAGGAGATACCTACACATCTCGGCATACCTTGCCTTCTTCTCAAATCACGTCATACCCTTACTAGGGAATAACTACACTAGACCAGATTCTTGGTACCCCTCTTGCAAGAATTGATCCGAACCATCGTACGGAAATTTGATTCCGAAAAGCTACTACTCCATTTCTTCCTCATCCCCCCCCCCCCACTAGTCTCTTCCCACTAGTAGGTGAGTCGGTTAATCACTGACATGAACGCCCTTACTAAAACGTCCCTTCGGTGAAACTCATTCTGCTTGGTGCATTAACTACTCCCATTCGCATTTCTATAGCAGAAAGGGAATATCCAAATGATAGTCCTTTACGAACACCAACTCCTTGTTCGCTAAAGACCTACATCCTGCCCAGGATGTAGTTCCTCTACTCAGGCGAAAACTACCGCTACGAGCTCTAAGGCGAAGGATAATACCTCTCACGGAGTTTAAGTCTGTGAGATGCATACATAAAAGGGTTCATGCTCCGGTATTACTACTTCCCCTTCCTGGGAAAGACTCGTTTGTCAAATCCACTTCGATCATAACAACACAAGTGTAGGAGTAAATGTCAATCCATACTTCAACTCCTTGAAAGATAGGTTACTAACGTAACGCTTTATCTAGAAAAGGCTCCACCTTCTAAGGCCTATCGTTCCGAACTTCTTAAGATCCTATACTCCTTCGTCCTAGGGACCGAATCCCCCTTATAGTTAACCCACAAACCTATTGTGGTCAACTCCCTACCACCCTCCTAAAACAACGTCGCATGCCCTAAGGGCCTAGCGTCCTAAGAATCCTAAAACCGATCTATCTATCCTAATCTAGTCGTATAAGTGTTATCCTAATTATATCCCTAGTGTCCAAGACCTTTCCCGACTTTCGATATTCGCTCGGTTTCATGTGTGGGACGTCTCGCCGAAGCGAAATCCAAACAAGGAACCCTCCCGTTACACTACTACCTTGCGTCATCGGGAAGTAACGGTCTAAGACACATGATCGGGATCGCTAGAATCCTAACTCGTCGCTCTGCAAAGCTTTTCTACACCTAAGTCCTACCATCACAAAAACTTATAATTTTGCCAACCTGGCATTTACTCCCTATAAAATGCCACTAACACTTTAATCCCAAAATACATATATACATCTTTTATGTATGGCCTTCTCATTAAGGCATAACCATAAGTCTCAATTCGACTTCCATATCATAGTGTTCCCCACATCGATCAGAGGAAAACTATCGCAGTGCTCATATCACGCACTATAACTTAGCCTTCTTAACCACTCATTTACGTGATTGGCTAGACCACTCCAACCCAAATCTTAACCAACAGAAAAGTAAGGAACGAAAAGAAAAGAAAAGAAAATGCGCATCTCTCCACTCCCAACGTCGTTAAGGTTCATGCGTGGAGCGTCTAGCCGAAGAGAAATCCAAACAAGGAACCCCTCCACACAATCCCCTTAACTAGTTGGTCATGGAGATAAGGCAATAGCATACACAAGCAAAGCAACAAAATAAGCAAGCAGTCAAAAACAAATAAAGAAAAAAAAATAAAAAAAAAAAAAATGAAAACTAACTACACCCCGTAAACCACCTCTATAAAATCTCAACCTGTATCCAGGAGGGATATTATAGAACAACTAGTCCTTCTCTAGAACTAGGAATAGGATAGCCTCGCGATTTATTCGCTCGCTATCGCACCTACCAAACCAAGCATATCTCTACTCGTATCACATTTGATACAAGTAGCACATACTACCCATATCATCACTCGCCCCATAACGAGTGAAGGAAAACACAAAACTTCCTTATCCTGAAAGTTCTACATATACATGCACTATATTTACATCCACAATACTACAAGCTCGAAACACACACCCGAATCTAGGGTAAATGTATACTACTCCATCTCATCATAAGGAAAATACTTCACCCTCATCTATGGTGAAAATCTTCCGCCAGACCACTTGCAAATCCCTTGGCCACTACTAATGGTTCCTAGACACATAATACTAGTCTCCTCCGAACTAAACTGCTTCCATATCTAGCTATCCTAGCGATCACTTACGTAGTTCCCCTTAACTCCTTTAGCAAAGAGAACATACTACCTGCCTCCCCGGCCTTAGTTCAGTGAGTCTCCCCTAGGTGGAGGTCCACCGATGGGGTCCCACGAACACTATTTCTCCAAGAGTATTAGAAACACTTACTTGTGAGCCCATCATTTCCATAGAAAGGCCCTCTCTGTATTACCCTTATTTTAGTGCATAGTTCCCTTAACTATAGCACCCTCTATTCACAGTCGGCCTCTAACCGAACCTTGTGTGAATACCTGAGAATCTACTTTCTCATCATTCCTGACATCCTAGAGAAACTCGCTATTGAAAATATCTAATGGGTTTCTCTGTGGGCAAAAACCTCCTATTCTACCAAAATATGGCGATTACCTTACTCGCCACTCCAATCTCACTCCTACTGGTGAAAGACTTTCCTTCAACCTTCACACCTGAGCACCCCTATACCCCACTCTAGGCCAAACTCTTGGGCCTCATACTTCCACCGAACGAGGTTACGCCTCCTCTATCCAATCGGACTTCAACATGTGATCCCCGTCAATGACTTCTCGTCTTCAAATTAACGTCGCTTGGAATCCCAAGCTCAACACTACTCTCTATTCGCAGCAGTACCCCGAAAACTATACCCACTGTACTTAGTAGTCACGGTAGTAATATACGATAATACTACAAAGGGAATGACCTCTAAAGAGTCCCTAATCCCCGACTACAGTTCACAACTCTAAATAATCCCGTCTCATAATGCCTTCACAACGGCCTTCCATGACGCCCTTCATCTGACGACCTACGAATCTCACACGAACGCGCAAAAGATCTGCGGGGTTCTCATACCATAGCAGGAGAACGAAATCTCACCAGAGAATTCAACGACCTTATTCCTAAGGCTCTACATCAAACAGAGAGAAACGCAGAAGACGTGGAACATCCGCACAGATTCCTAAGGACTCTAGAACCTAATGCTCTGATACCATCTGTGACAACCCGCCTACTAAAATAATAGGTGGCCAGCCCAATACTCTAATAATCACAGGAATCATAGATGGTCCATTCTCAGCATCACTGTCGATTAAAATAATAGTACGAGATAACCACCAATCATTTTAGAAAATGGACTGTCAAATTTAAAAAAATTTAAAGTAAAAGAAAAATACTTAGACAATCCTATTTACAAAAACGGTGGATATCAAAAATCGATGAATGAAGAATGACAATAAAATAAACATCACCGAATAAGCTGTCGGTGAACAGACCAATACAAATAATACATCGAGTATTACCATTTGATATTTACAATATAACGAATGAGTGCAATACCTTGGGAAAATACGCCCGAATAAATGTACTGAACATAACTATAGTACAATAGAAAGAAGCGTCTAATACAAACAACCTACACCATCCGCATTATGATGTAGCTCCATGACAGCCGGAATGGAAATGTAAATACGGGTGTCCATGCGGTAGAGCACCTGTAACGGCAAAGAGTATGTGCAAAAGCAAAGAAATAGATACGGGTCAGGACCCGGTTTGATATGACTCCCATGTGACAAAAAAATTGAATGACAGTTAAATGCGTATTTCACTCGCATAAAGCATAAGATAAATCTCACCTCTCAATCTAGCAGTAACCTAACGCAATAACTTGAGGTGGTCTAGTTAACCCAAGTACTAAGGGCTAACTTCTCCCCAGTCTCAACACTATGCCCTATTCGTGCGTGGGGTGTCTCGCAAAGCGAAATCCAAACAAGGAACCCCCCGATACACTACTATTTAGGCAAGGTTGATCATTGAGATCCATTAGACCCTAAGCACATAATTAAAATATAAATGTATGTGAGCATAAGTGTGGAAGGTTACATCTACATCTACACAAAGAAAATATAAAATAAAACCCATCCACCATTTAAAAGCAGAATTCCTAGTTCTTTATTTAGGAATATGTATATAAATGGTACCACACTTTATCAAATGTTTACCATTTCAATCTCATAACTCTTATGTATCATTCCCATTTCTTTCATAGTAATATACATAAATGGTACAACATTTTATCAATTTTTTACCAAGTAATCTCATTTATACCGTTACATTACCAATTTTATTTCCTTTCTTCCATCCAGGAAGAATACATTTTCAAAGCGAGTTTTATTAACATAAAAATGCTTTAACCTTTTCATAAAATCCCACTTCCTTTCTTCCATCCAGGAAGTGTAAATCAAAAGTCATTTTTATTATCATAAAAATACTTTTGTACCATATATCCCATTTCCCTTCTTCCATCCAGGAAATGTAATTAAAGCCAATTCATTATCATGAATTGCTTTAATAATCTAAGACCGTCCCTCCGGGTTTCCCCACTGGACGCGCCCCTAAATGGCTATCATCTTCCAGGGCCTATCTATACAAGACAACCTGGGAACCTACCAACGTTGGGAAGCGGCCATATTGCCTGCGGGAAAGTCAAGACCACACCCAGAATCTCCTAACCAGTGCAGTATATCATGCCCATATGGCCTAGGGACTATATCCACCCTGCGTTCATTAGTCAGGGGGATTCACCACACGTACGCAACTTCCCTTATGATAGCGATTTAGGGAGGTGTGTAATCATAAGTTAACACTTATAAAAATCATTACGTTTTCCTTTTGAAAACTTCCACTTTTTCATTCTCAAAAATCATTTGTACTTACCCATTAATACTACATATTATCATATGTTTATCTCATTCTTAGTGTCATTGTTATTACTAATAGTTAAGACCCGAAGTACCATAATCCTTAAACTAGTCTCCAAGAGTTCATAAAGTTTCATAAACCCTCAAAGTAAACCTCCTTCAAGGAGTATCTCCCAAGAGTCTCAACTTCCGCATTTCTCCAATTTATATCCTTCGGTTAATCTCCAACTCTATACGGACATTAACCTAAACAACTAGCCCTCGGGGTAAACCCAAACCTCCCATTTTATCCTAGGACATTAGTCTACCCATAACAACCCTCTAGGACTCTTAAATAATTCCCAAAGGAAGGTTCCTAAGCTCCTATCATAAATTAAAGAAGCTAGAAGAAACTAAAGAAAATAAGAGTGGAAAAACAGGGGACCGGTCGACCGGCCAGGGGACCGCGGTCGACCGCCCCTAAATGGCTTTGCATACTAAAGAAAGCAGTAAGCTCGTATTGGCATGACCGGTCGACCGGTCCTTGGACCGCGGTCGACCGCACCTAACAGATCCACGAAAACCCTTCTTCTTCAAAGCCAAAATCCGAACCCAAAATCCTCTACTTCCTTCATTCCTCTCCACCAATAACACTACTCTAACAATTATACACCAAAATAACCCCATATAACAACCCCAAACCATACAATCTACAAGATTTAAGGGTTTAACACAAAAATCAACCAAAAACCCATTTAGGGTTTAAACCTCCAAAATTAACTATACATGCAAATTTATCACATTAAATCAATATCTAGCAAGTAAGAAACTTGCCTCGAGGTTCGTAGTCTCTGATCACCTCCGGTGGCGACGGAATCCGGCCCAAATCTCCCATTCTCTCTCTTTCTCTCCATTTCTCCCAACTCTTTCTTCTCTCTCTCTCTCTCTCTCTCTCTCTCTCTCTCTATCCTTTGGTTTCTCTCACAATTGAAGAAAGAAAAGGGGTGGGGGATATTATACGGGTTTTAAAACATAAATCCCCACATTAAAATGTAAATACACCACTAAAATGACTCGGAACCACTAATTTGAGTCATAATCCCATTAAAATGCCCAAATCTCAAAATTTACAACGGGGTACTTATTTCGACTATCTCAACTATTCTAAAAACAACCGCACCCCCTATTTTGGCATTCGGGAAAGTGTGAACTATTTTTGTGTTCCAATTTCATGTTATTTCATAAATTTTACCCAATTTATATGTAGGTCATAATCGTCGTTTCACATACAACGACACAGTAATACACCATATAATACTATTTACCTTTTCATAACGGTAAATAGACAAACATAGTAAATATTATCCCTTAATATTACGGGAAACAATATTTACTCCCACATCCCCTATTTTATAAAATTAGCCCATCGGGCAAAAATAATATAAAATAGTCGTTCAAAAATTTGGGTTGTTACAGCTCCCATATCCAAAGGTGACTCTGCCATCCTGATAATCCTCAAGAGATGTAAAAAATGAGGCATCACCTGTCATATGTCTAGAGCACCCACTGTCAAAATACCACTGTGAGGTATTATGTGCTTTGAGAGAAACATGAACAACAAAGGCCTTTTTTTCTTTCTTAGGTACCCAAGAAGTGGTGACCTTTTGTTTTCCTTTGTTGTTGTTGGTTTTAGCTGGAATGTGAGAAGCATTCACTGACGGGAAAGACATCCGTCGAAATTCCTTCATCAAACTCTGAGACGTGGCAGCTAAAAACTCAACTCGCTCTCTTAGACTGGTAAAATCATCAGTATGCTGACGTGGAGCAGTAGTACATCGTGTCTGACCCATACTATAGTAAAACTCCCTGAGGTGGCCTTTTCTTTTGCAATAAGTACAAAAGAACACAGTCAAAGGTGGACCTTGGTTTTCTTTTCTTGGTCGAACTCTCTTTCGATGTGTTTGACGATGGCCATAAGGAGTCGTAGTAAACTCAGGAACTGGTCCAGGTGTAATTTGGGATGTGGAGGCACCATCATAACCTATTCCCTGCCTATCATCAAAACCTAAAGCGAGCCCGAGGAGCATATTTCCCATCTTTCTAGATCTGTCCTCGATTTGTACCTTGACTTTCCATGCTTTTTCAAGATCATGAGTCAGCTGGGATACAAGGGCTTCAAGTTTCTTCTGAGTCTCCACGGAGGAATGGAGCTCACTCGTAAGACTAGCCACTTGTTTAGTCAAGTCCTCTCTCTCTTTCTCAAAAATATTCTCTCTCTCTCTAAACAAACTCTCTTTCTCAACACATGCAGATTCTCTCTCTCTCAGGGCGGTGAATGTGGAGCACTCTCTCTCTCTCGCTTTTCTTAAATCTTCCTCTAAGACGGTGATCTTAAAAATTAACACTTTGTTACGCTTTTTAGTTTTAAATGACTCAGAATATAACTCAGCGTAGGCACGTTGAATATCACTCTCGCTCTCACTTGAGTCATCCTCCCCCTCATTCACATCGATCTCACTGTCGAGGTGTCCCTGTGAAGCATCATCCTCATCGTCGTGAGGAGAACTAGGAGTGCTCACATGATTGGACATGAATGCGGTGAAGTTACACTCATGTGGTGACTCATCTCCTGAATCCACCGTCTAGACCTCACTATCATCGCTAAAAGTAGCATTAAGGACAACTTTCCCTTTCTCTCTATTCAGACAAGTGGCACACTCAAAGGCTCTATGACCCTTACCATCGCACTCAAATCATCTCTCACTTTCTTTCTTAGGAGGATTTCATTTTTCTTTTCAAACTTATTTTTCCCAAATTTCTTTTTATCTTTAAAATTGCCATTTTTCTTAAATTTGAGAATCCTTTTTGAAATTTTTTGCAAAAAGAGCCAAGCTATCCAAGTCAAAATCATAATCAGGATCTGACGTGTCAGTCTCTCTCTTTCTAGACGACTCTACTCTCTTTCTAGTCGACCCCTCACTCTTTCTCTCTTGGGCATTAAGTGCAATTCCCTTATCTTTAGACCTTGAAATTTTAGGAAACATATTAATTTCATATGTTTGCAAGTCTCCTAGAAGTTCTTCCAATTTTAGCGTATTTAAATTACCCATAAAACATAGCACAGTGACTTTAGGGATAAAATTCTTAGGCAAAGAACGAAGAATCTTTTAAACAACTCTAGAGTTAGGAATATGTTCACCAAGATTAAAGCTAGTATTAACAATGTCAGCAAGCCTAGCATAAAAATCATCAAAACATTCAGTCTCATGCATGGTGATTGTTTCAAATTGAGTTGTCAAATTTGGCAATTTAGACTCTTTTACAGCATTAGTTCCTTCATGGGTGAGTTGTAAAACATCCCATGCCTCTTTTGACGTGGTGCACGTCATTATGCGTTTGAACTCATCAGGAGTGACAGACCCAGAAATAGCACTCAAACCCTTTGAATTAAATGATGACCATCTAAATTCATCTTCAATCCAAGAAGCAACATGTTTTAAATTGATTACATTATCAACAATGACGAAGGGAGGTGTCCACCCTCTTTCAACCAAAATCCATACACGTTCATCAATGGCTTTTAATGCAGATCTCATACGGGCTTTCCAATATGCATAGTTGGTCCTGTCAAAAACTGGAATTTTATTATATAACTTCTCCATTGAACACGCACCTCTTCAAAAATCAATTTTTCAGAAAATTAATATTTTAGAAAAATTTTGCGAAAACTAGGAATACGCAATAAATTAGCGTAACCTGCTCTGATACCAATTTGAAAGAGTTGCGCGTGCGTTCAAATTAAGAAATCATATAATTCAATTCAGTTTTATGCAAATAAACCCTAAACATGCAACTAGGTTGATTGAAACAAGAAGAGATCATGCAACAATTATTCAAGCACACACAATTGAGGAAAAATCCCCCAAAGGGGCAAAACCATTTATTTCCATTATAATATTGTAACGTACAATTTCGAATTACAATGAAAATACAAGTGACTAAGAATTACCCTCAGGAGTCAAATATTGTAGTCGGCGGCTGGAGATATCCCTTTCCAGTAGGGCAGCAATGAAGAAGAAGAGTGGTCTTCTTCACAAGGGTTGAACAACAAAGGATTGTGTTCTAGGGTTAAAAACAGATTCACAAATGTATGAAAGGTTGTGTGAATAAAAACTAGAGTCTTGGGACTCAACAGGTGAAGACTTAGAGTTTTTTTGTACTCTGAAAATCGTGTATAAGTCTCGCTAAACCAACTCCACTTAGTGGGATTAAATAAGAAGTCCTGGGCCTTAAAAATCTGAACACGATCTGTTCGAGTTTATCCAGGGCGGACCGGTCCGGATCTGAGGCGGATCGGTCAGGGTAGGCAGACCAGTTCTTTTTATTTTTGGCCTCATCGATTCGCTATCGGTCCGGGGTGTACTAGCTTTTCAGCAAGCGGATTGGTCTGGTACATGGGCGGACCTATCCGCAGGCGGATCGAGTCTTTTTCTCTGGGGGGACCGGTCCGGCTCACCAGAATGCAGATTCATTCCTCTTTTGTTATTTGGATCCATTGACGTAGATAAGTTCTTGAATATCTTCAACGGTGTAATGGCGTATGACATAACCCATAATATATGATGTTCAAAATGACCTTACAAGAAGGTAAATGGCATTATATTGTGTTTTAATGTGTCATTGTATTTTACATGACGGTTATAACTTATATTTAAATTTCGGCTTAATTAATGAAATAACATGACTTAGGAACATAAAAATGTTGTACGTTATTTTGAATGCCAAAATAGGGGGTGTGGTTGGTTTTGGAATAGTCGGGATATTCAAAATAGGTGCCAAGTTGTATTTTTGAGTTTCGGGCATTTTTGACGGGTTATGACTCAATTATGTCGTTACGAGTCATTTTAATGGTGTATTAACATTAAAAAGAGGGGAATTTATGTTTAAGGCCCGTATAAGTCTCCCAACCCCTTTTCTTTCTACATTTTTGTCTAGGGTTCTTCAACCCGTAGCCCAAATTGGGCAAATTCACAGGGCTGAATCGATTCGGCTCCTAGGAGAATCGATTCGGTTAGGGGGTAGGATATAGGTCGGGGAGACCGAATCGATTTGGACTAAGGCCGAATTGATTCGGATGAGGCGGAATGTGTTTTTTACTCACCGAATCGATTCGCTTCTGGGCAAATCGATTCGCAACCAGGGGAGTATCGATTCGGCCCTAGGCGAATCGATTCGGCTGCCCTATTTTTGTGAGATTTTTCCTAGTTTGATTTTAGCCCTTTTCTTTTTGGTTCAAGGTTTAGGAACCTTCCTTTGGGAAGTAATGAAGAGTTTTAGAGGGTTGTGTTTGGTAGACAATTGTCCTAGGTTAACATAGAGTTAAATGGGGATTAGTCTAAAGGTTGGTTTATGTAGGTTAATGTCCGGATGATATAAGAAGTTAACCTAAAATGAATAGAAGATAAGATGATAATGTTGGGACTCTTGGGAGACTATTATTGAGGGAGACTCACTTCGATGATTTAGGGTATTGCTTTGGACTCTTGGAGGCTAGTATGAGGATATTGGCACATCGGGTCTTAGGTCATTAATAAAATATGACTTAATGAATAATGAATGCATATTCTAAAACTTGGTACTTAATGGCTAAGTATAAATGGTTTTTGAGAATCTAAAAGTAAATGTTTTCAAAATGGAAAAATGATTTTTCATAAATGGTAATTTATGTGAACACACCTCTCTAAATCGCTATCTTAAGGGAAGTTCGTGCGTGAGGTGAAGCCCCCTGGCTAATGAATGCAGGGTGGATATATCCCTAGGCCATATAAGCATTTATTGTATGTTTTCCTGTGATGGTGAGGTAATTCTGGCTGTGGTTATGACTCTCCCGCAGGCATATGGCCGCTTCTCGACGTTTCATTAGGATCCCAGGTTGTCTTGGTGATAGGCCCTTGAAGATGATAGCCATTTAGGGGCGCACACAGCGGGGAAACTAGGACGGACGGTCTTAAAAATGTTATATGATATGATATATATAACTATTCTAAGAATGTGGGACATTATTGTTATTAAAGTGTTTTATGATAATGACATGGCTTTAAATTACATTTCCTGGATGGAAGAAAGGAAATGGAAAGTTGATTACATATCCCGGATGGAAGAAGGGAAATGGGATGTTATGAAACGGAAAAGCATTTTTATGATAATAAAACTTTCTTTAAAAATATATTTTTCCTGGATGGAAGAAAGGAAATAAAAATGGGTAAAGAAAGTTTTGAATTGATATTGATTTGGTAAACATTTGATAAAATGAATTGCCATATATGTATTCCCTAAGGAGAATAGGAACTGTGCATGTAGAGTTGTGAATATTGATTTGATGACTCCTTGAGTATTGTAGATGAGTTCTCCCCTTTCATATATGATCATCGATCATTTTCTTTGATATGCACTAGGTTGTTCTTTTAGAATGAGAGGTGAGAACCTTTATATTATATTGTGAGAGAATTACGCACTTAACTGTCATGCATTTTAGTCACATGGTAATCATATCAAACCGAGCCCTGACCCGTCTATATTTCTTTAGTTTGCATGCAAATCTTTGTCCGTTCAGGTGCTCTACCGCAAGGACACCAGTATTGACCATTCATTTCCAGTAGTCATGGAGCTATAAAAATTTGCGGATGTTGTAGAATATTTGTTATAGATGCTTCTATCTTTGTATTCTAGTTGCATTCAGTTTATTACTATTCGGGCGTGTTGCCCCTGCTTTGTATTAATTTAATATAATGTGATATTTAAATTGTAATACTCGGTGTAACTAATTGTATTAGTTTGTTAATCGACAACTTATTCGGTTATTATCTATTAGATTATCATTCTTTTATTCGTTGAATTTTGGTATCTACTGTTTTTGGAAATTGGATTGTCTAAGTGTTTTCCTTTACTTGCAAAATTTTAAATTGACAGTCCATTTTCTAAAATAATTGGTGGTTATCTCGTACTATTATTTTAATCGACAGTGGTGCTAAGAAAGGACCGTCTATGATTCCTGTGATTATTGGAGTATTGGGCTGGCCACCCCTTATTTTAGTAGGCGGGTTGTCACATATGGTATTAGAGCATCAGGTTCTAGAGTCCTTAGGAATCTGTGCGGACGTACTACGCCTTCTGCATTTCTTTTGATTTGATATAGAGCCTTAGGATTAAGAACGTTGATTTCTTCGTGTGAGGTTTCGCTCTCCTGCCGTAGGGTAGGAGTTTAGAAAATGTTTTGCACACTAATTTGAGATCCGTCGGGCGACTGATGAAGGGTGTCATTGAAGGCCGTTATGAAGTCGTCACGAGGCGGGATTACTAAGAACTGTAAGCTGTAGTCAGGGACGAGGGCCACTATGGAGGTCTCTGAAGCCCTTATACTTTTGACTCATTTGAGTCTAGACTGTATAAGAGCTCATCTAGTTTGGAAATTGTGACAAAATTGTGTCCATCCTAGAAACCAAAGAGCCTCAGAGATTGGTTTGCTTCTTCTCTTATCCATCTTGTAATGATCCTAAGATTATAGCCATCACTCACACACTTAGAATTTAATTCTTGCATATCATATTGCACCCTTATGTGTATTAATGTGATGAGTGAGTTCTAATCCCTCAATTTGATTTTTATTAATTTTTTGGGAATTTTAAACATATTTTAATTAAGGTTTTATTAAATTAAAACTTGAATTAAAAAGTCTTGGGGTTAATATCTAAATATGTTATGTTGTGATTTTTGGCATAAAGTTACTTTGGGTAGGAACCGAAAGCGCCAGAGAATCCAGGGTTGGGTTTGTAATTAATTTGGGACGCGCGATTGCCTTCGTCCTATGGCCAACACTTGCTGATCTCTGATTGGTCAGAGCTGTGTTTCTTTACTGAGACAAAGCCTCGCATGTTTACAGCCCTTGGATCATCCCTTATCGATGGCCTGCATGTCTCCTGAGTGAATCCCCGTGTAAACCCTTAAGCCAATCACAGCCAGTTTAAACCACCTCCTGTTGTGAGCCCTTAGATTGTAGTCAAAGGAGCTTGACTCAATCTCAGCCTTTGTTTTTGAATGATGGTCTGGAATCTTCTTCCCATCCTATTTAAGGACCTCTCATCTCAGCCTTCGAAAGCTTTTGCCATTTTGAAAAGTCTCAGAGTATAGAGAGAGAGAGAGAAGAGAGAAGAGAGAGAGAGAGAAACCAGAGCCTCGTCAAATCCTTCTTCAACCTAAACCACTTACCTCTCCAAAAACACCATAACCAAACAAACACCATCCTTAGTGTTTCTTGAGTTTATGAGAGTTCGAGTTGAGTGATTTCTGGGTTGCTGAAACCTTTGTTCATAAAATCTTATTTCCAACTTAGACACTTGCTCAGATCTTGTTTCTGTTTCAATAGAAATCATAGATCTGAAGTTTTTCATGTCACAACACACTTAGTTGCATTTTATTTCTCATCTTGAGAAGTTCGTTGTTGATTGTTTTCTGATTAAAACATTTTCTTACTTCAAGGTCAATAATAGATGTTTTTCTGTTTCTGTTTTTACAAAACTTAACCTGACCTAGTTGGATTCGCACTTGGAGGGTTTTCAATCTTCTAAATATTTTCAAAATAGATTGAAAAAGGTCTTGTCCGATTTCTTAAGCAAGATCTCCGTGGAATCTGGGTTATTTTGAAAGGTCAATAGGTTTTTGGTTTTGTAAGAAAGAAAAATAGCAATCTCACTGCATATAGACTTTATATGTAATTTTTTTAGGATTGTTTGTAAATATAAGTGTGTGTGAGTGCATGCATGTGTTATAGAACACTTTTCACAAACATATTCACACTACATACACTGAAAGTGTTGGCTATAAGATTTGGTGAACATAAGTCGACGTAAAGTGCTGAAACAAAAGAAGAGTTGACAAACTGAGAAGACTACATCAACAATCAAGATCTGCAGAAAAGTTTAAGGACGCCAGAGGGTATACTCCTGAACTTGTATAGACTTGTTATTGTGTGCATGTTAGTTAAATAGATTGTAACTCACATATTTGTTTTAGTGATATTTTCTTGTTTTACTCCGTAGAGGGAGTCGTGGATGTTTCCTCAAGGTTGAGGTTTTACCACGTTAAAAATCCTGAGTATTAATATTTCTACATCTTCTCATCTCATTCTGTTGTGTGCTGAGTTTAAAATATTTTAAACTGTTTACTAAAACTTGTTATCAAATCTTGTCCATATCTCGTACATTATTTTTGTTAACACATCTTGTGTTCAAAATCGTTTTGATTTAAGTAAAGAGTTTCTTCAACAAACTTCGGAGTTGCTTAAATAGTTTATTTTTTATAAACGGCTTTGGCAACGCTATTTCAATTGGTATCAGAGCTTTTGGTGAAATTTTTCAAAAAGATCCTGAGTTTCTGAAACTGTTTTCTCAAAATCAATCATGGACGAGAAAAATGAAAGATATGGTAACTTGACCAGACCTCCAGTCTTTGATGGAACCAATTTTTCTTACTGGAAAGTAAGAATGATTGCTTTCATTCAAGGAACCTTGGGAGATGATGTCTGGGACATTATTGAAAATGGATACTTTTATCCTACTAAACCAGCCACTCAAGGAAGTACTGAGAGGGTTAAGAAAATATTAAGTGAGTTTACTCAAGAAGAGAAACAAGTTTCTCGCAATAATAATAAAGGAAAGAATGCTATATTTATGTCTATAAATGAACATGAGTTCAAGAGAATCTCATCTTGTACCACTTCTAAGGAAGCATGGGATACCTTGATTACTGCCCATGAAGGAGACTCTAGGGTTAAGGCTGCTAAAACTCAGATGTTAATTCAACAATATAATTCCTTAATCATGACTGAATCTGAGTCTTTTGATGACTTCTATATGAACCTGACTGATATTGTCACTAAACTGCATGCTAATGGTATAACTTATGATAGACAAGAAATTGAGTCTAAAATTCTGAGATCATTACCACAGAAATTTGACAATACAAGATATGCTATTGAGGAAATGTGTGATATAAATCTCACTCCTGAATTACTCAGTAGTAAATTAAGAACTGTGGAAATGGAATTGGAGTTTAAGAAACAATTGACCCACACTCATAGGAAACATACCAATTCCAATCTTAGCTTTACTTCTAAGATGACTAAGCCTGAGTTAAACACTCCTAGTAATGATTCTGATGAGGACTGTGACTTAGAAAGTTTAGATAATCAGATTGCCCTAATGACAAAACAATTTAAGAAAATTGTTAAATTTAGAAACAGTATTGCAAATAGACAGGGCAAGTCTAACTATTCAACTCCTTCAAATCACAAGCCTCATGAAAAACCTCATGACAAACAGAACAAGGACAACACAAGACCTCACAGAGACCACAAGAAGACTGAATGCTATAGATGTGGTAAACTAGGACACATTGCTCAAGACTGTAGAGTTAATTTAAATACCCAAAACAAACACTCTAGAGCCAACATCTGCAAAACCTGGGATGACTCAAGTGATTCTGAAAATGAGGAACCTGAGACATCTGATGGTTTTGATCCTTGTTTATCCTTCTTTGCCAAAATCATATATAATGATGATATGCCTGTGCTTGGTATTGAGGATGAGCCTAGTAATTCTAGTTCTGTTATCTTGAATCATACTTTAACTGGTTTAGATGCTTTACTTACTGAGAACTTTAATGCTTCTTCCTCGGGGTGTGTGAGTCAAAGGGGAATCGATACTGCTGATGTCAATGGGTGCGTGAGTTTAAGAAATGAAACCTTAGGGGTCACTTCACACACCTCACTTAGTGACTCAGATAATGATGATCTCCCAGATATACACACTCTATATACTAAAACTCTAAAGAAAAGCACTAGACTAGAAAAGATTGTGAAAGATCTTACCAAAAAGCTAGAGGATCTAAGCCTGATGGTTAAACTGAATGCTGAAGAGTATACTACTCAATGCATGTCTCATGAAAGTGATATCAAAGTGTTTGATGAAAAACTGAAAACTTTGACTGAAGCTAATGAAATTCTGGAGAAAAAATACAAAGGGACATTATTAGAATTGGAACAAACCAAAGAAAAGACAGCAACTGTTTTCAAAAAGTTTACAAAATTTGAAAACAATTCTAAATGTTTTGAGGAATTCGTTGCTGAATCTAAAACCAATTCTGATGATCGAACTGGTATAGGGTTTTGCCCCATTTTGAAGACACAAACAAATCATGCTGAACCTATCAAATTTGTGTCAGGAGGCAAAAGACCTATAGAAACATGTCCAGACTTTCATTCACTAAAAACTGAGTTTGATCATCAAAACACTAACACTGGAAATGCAAGTTGCTCTAAGCATGAAAGTTTACCAAAGGGAAAATATGTCTGCCCTCCAATTAGGAAAAGTGAACCTGCCTTCAAACCTGTGCTACCTAGGAATAAAATTCAGCCTCAAAATCTCTCAAAACCTTTGTTTAGAGACTTTCCTAAGGTAAACCCCATTCTGAGCAATCTTTATTGCTCCTATTGTGATATATACGGACATTCCTTCGATAACTGCTATGCTAAGAGACTGATTAAGCCTGTCTACAATACTTCCATGTATCAAAACTTTAACTACTCTAGGAGGAGTCGTAACAACTATGTCCTTCCCAGGCCACCAGACAAAAACTCCAACTATAGGAATAGAAAGACTAAACCTAAAAGGACATTTACTAGAAGGATTACCAGAAACTTTTCTAAATCAAATGCTCAGGAGTTTAAATTTACTCAAAATCATGCGCAAAATGTTTTTCAACAAAAAACTAATGCTCGCAAATTTTATCAAATGAGAGCAAATAAGCGCAAACAGAAAACCAGAGCAATTTGGGTTAGAAAAGATGATCTAGTACCCCAGATGAAGTGTAATATTGTTGTTTCTGCTCTAAAAGCTGAACTTACATCTTCTGGTTGGTATTTGGATTCTGGATGTTCCAAGCATATGACAGGTGATGATACAAAACTTTTAAATAAAACCCACTTTGATGGTGGAAAAGTTGTTTTTGGTGATGGAGTATCATCCCAGATCATAGGCAAAGGAACTCTTAAAGAAAAAGGACTTCCTGTTCTTGAAAATGTTCTCTTAGTAAAAGGTCTTAAGGCTAATTTACTTAGCATTTCGCAATTTTGTGACTCAAACTATACTGTTACCTTTTCAAAGAACAATTGCAAGATTTTAAATGAAAAGGGAGAATGCTTAATTACAGGATTCAGGACTCCTGACAATTGTTATACTGTCATGTCTAGTTCTGAAATCTGTAATGTTGCCAGAATGGATGACAATGAGATATGGCATAACAGAATGGGTCACATTAATTACGAAAATTTGAGTAAATTGTCCTGTCAACAAATAGTTAGAGGAATACCAAAAATTAAACCTATTCATAACATTGTCTGTGGTCCCTGTCAAGAAGGAAAAATTGTTAAAGCACCTCATAAAAGGGTTAAAGATATCCTTACCTCTAATCCGTTATAACTCATCCATATGGACCTAATGGGTCCTTCTCAAACTGTTAGTCTCTGTGGACACAGTTATATTCTAGTTATGGTTGATGACTTCACCAGATTCACTTGGGTAGCTTTCTTAAAACAGAAATCCGATACTTTTCAAACTTTTTTAAAGATTCTTTTACGGATTGAAAATGAGAAAGACACTCAAGTGAATAGAATCCGAAGTGATAGAGGTGGTGAATTCAAAGACACTGGTATTGTAGAATATTGTGACTATAATGGTTACAAACATGAGTTCAGTGCTCCTAAGACCCCTCAACAAAATGGTATAGCTGAGAGAAAGAATCGAACTCTTCAAGAGATGGCACGTGTCATGCTCCATGCCAAGAACTTACCTAAGTATTTTTGGGTAGAATCTATTCGTACAGCTTGCCATCTTATTAATAGGGTCTATCTTAGAAAGAATTCCAAACAAACCCCTTATGAACTTTGGTACAATAAAAAGCCTAATCTTAAGTACCTTAGAACCTTTGGTAGTACCTGCTATGTGTGCAAAGATAGGGAGCACTTATCTAAATTTGAGAGTAGGGGAGATAAAGCCATATTCTTAGGTTATTCACCTAACAGTAGAGCTTATCGAGTGTATAATCTTCGCACTAAGACCTTAATGGAATCCATAAATGTAATTGTTAGTGACACTACTGTAGAAAGCAAGACTAGTGAATTAACTATAGAAGAAGAACCGTCAAATATTTTAGAAAATGACTCTTCTGAAATAGATAATTCATTACCTATTGAGTCACCTGAAGTACCTAACTGGGTTTCTAAAGATCATCCCATAAACAACATAGTTGGTAACCCTAGTGAGCCAGTACGTACAAGATCCCAACTTAGAAATTATGCTCTTTATGCATGCTTTGTTTCTCTTGTGGAACCAAAGAATGTAAATGAGGCATTGAATGACTCTCACTGAATTTCTGCTATGCAGGATGAACTTTTACAATTTGTCATTCATGATGTATGGTATCTTGTTCCCCGTCCTGATCACAAAAAGGTTATTGGTACTCGTTGGATTTTCAAAAATAAAACTGATGAAAATGGGATGATAATTAGAAATAAAGCTAGGCTAGTTGCTCAAGGTTATTCTCAAATAGAAGGACTTGATTTTAATGAGACGTTTGCTCCTGTTACTCGTTTAGAATCAGTTCGTCTGCTTCTTGCTATAGCTTGTCACATGCATTTTACATTATATCAAATGGATGTTAAATCTGCGTTCCTTAATGGAATACTTGCCGAGGAAACCTATGTAGAACAACCTAAAGGGTTCATTGACCCTAGTTATCCTAATCATGTATTTCGGTTGAAAAAGGCTTTATATGGTCTTAAGCAAGCTCCTAGAGCTTGGTATGAGCGCCTGTCCAGTTTTCTGCTGGATAAAGGTTTCAAAAGAGGTGGAAATGACCAAACCTTATTTGTCAAACATTTTGGCAAACACATTACTATCGCTCAAGTCTATGTAGACGATATCATATTTGGATCCACTTCTACCTCAGAAGTAAAATCTTTTGCTGAAATTATGAGTAAGGAATTTCAGATGTCCCTTATGGGGGAGTTACAGTTCTTCCTAGGTCTCCAAGTCAAACAACAACCAGATGGATTGTTTCTGTCGCAGACTAAGTACACATTAGAGATAGTTAAAAAATTTGGCCTCGAGAGTGCTAAAAGTGCTAAAACGCCTATGAGTACTACAGAGAAATTATCTAAAGATGAAAATGGAAAATCTGTAGACTCTACTTTATATCGTAGTATGATTGGCACATTACTCTATCTGACTGCCTCGCGTCCTGATATCATGTATGCTGTTTGTGTTTGTGCGCGTTATCAAAACAACCCCAAAGAGAGCCATTTAAACTCTGTTAAACGCATAATTAAATATGTTAAAGGCACTCTAAATTTAGGAATTTGGTACACAAATGACACACCGAGCACTATTATTGGGTACACTGATGCTGATTGGGCTGGTTGTACTGATGATAGTAAAAGCACATCAGGCGCATGTTGTTATATTGGTAATAACTTGGTAGGATGGAGTAGTAAAAAACAGAACTGCACATCTCTCTCGACTGCTGAATCTGAATACATAGCCGCCGGTAGCTGTTGTGCCCAATTATTATGGCTTAAACAAATGCTAAGTGATTATGGTATTCTAGAACCCACACTTCATCTCTATTGTGATAATCAAAGTGCGATTAATATTTCTAAGAACCCAGTTCAACACTCGCGAACTAAGCACATTAAAATAAGACATCACTTTATTCGTGAATTAGTTGAAACCAAGGAATTAGAAATCAATTATCTTCCTACTGATCTACAACTTGCAGATTTATTTACCAAACCTCTTGATTATAATAGATTCATTTCTTTACGTAAATCTATTGGTATGATTTGTATTGAGTAAATACCTGTTATATTTTCCAAGTTCCTTCCCTTTGTCCATTTGAGACAAAATGGGGGAGAAATTTGAGTCTACTGCATATACTAAAAATCTTGATCTCAGTAATTCTTTGCAGGTATTCTTCTTGTACAGTCATTCTTTATTGTAATAATAGGATGTTAAACTGTATATAGTTGAGTTATGTAATTTTTGCTTTCTAGGATTTGGGTAGATAGAACTTTTATAGGAATAGGATTTTCTTATTTGTTGTCACCCTACGAGTTCTAGATGACTCAAAGGAGATTTTGTCTCATATTTCCAAAGGGGGAGATTGAAGCCCTTATACTTTTGACTCATTTGAGTCTCGACTGTATAAGAGCTCATCTAGTTTGGAAATTGTGACAAAATTGTGTCCATCCTAGAAACCAAAGAGCCTCAGAGATTGGTTTGCTTCTTCTCTTATCCATCTTGTAATGATCCTAAGACTGTATCCATCACTCACACACTTAGAATTTAATTCTTGCATATCATATTGCACCCTTATATGTATTAATGTGGTGAGTGAGTTCTAATCCCTCAATTTGATTTTTATTAATTTTTTGGGAATTTTAAACATATTTTAATTAAGGTTTTATTAAATTAAAACTTGAATTAAAAAGTCTTGGGGTTAATATCTAAATATGTTATGTTGTGATTTTTGGCATAAAGTTACTTTGGGTAGGAACCGAAAGCGCCAGAGAATCCAGGGTTGGGTTTGTAATTAATTTGGGACGCGCGATTGCCTTCGTCCTATGGCCAACACTTGCTGATCTCTGATTGGTCAGAGCTGTGTTTCTTTACTGAGACAAAGCCTCGCATGTTTACAGCCCTTGGATCATCCCTTATCGATGGCCTGCATGTCTCCTGAGTGAATCCCCGTGTAAACCCTTAAGCCAATCACAGCCAGTTTAAACCACCGCCTGTTGTGAGCCCTTAGATTGTAGTCAAAGGAGCTTGACTCAATCTCAGCCTTTGTTTTTTAACGATGGTCTGGAATCTTCTTCCCATCCTATTTAAGGACCTCTCATCTCAGCCTTCGAAAGCTTTTGCCATTTTGAAAAGTCTCAGAGTATAGAGAGAGAGAGAGAAGAGAGAAGAGAGAGAGAGAGAAACCAGAGCCAAGTTAGAAACCCTAACTTCGTCAAATCCTTCTTCAACCTAAACCACTTACCTCTCCAAAAACACCATAACCAAACAAACACCATCCTTAGTGTTTCTTGAGTTTATGAGAGTTCGAGTTGAGTGATTTATGGGTTGCTGAAACCTTTGTTCATAAAATCTTATTTCCAACTTAGACACTTGCTCAGATCTTGTTTCTGTTTCAATAGAAATCATATATCTGAAGTTTTTCATGTCACAACACACTTAGTTGCATTTTATTTCTCATCTTGAGAAGTTCGTTGTTGATTGTTTTCTGATTAAAACATTTTCTTACTTCAAGGTCAACAATAGATGTTTTTCTGTTTCTGTTTTTACAAAACTTAACCTGACCTAGTTGGATTCGCACTTGGAGGGTTTTCAATCTTCTAAATATTTTCAAAATAGATTGAAAAAGGTCTTGTCCGATTTCTTAAGCAAGATCTCCGTGGAATCTGGGTTATTTTGAAAGGTCAATAGGTTTTTGGTTTTGTAAGAAAGAAAAATAGCAATCTCACTGCATATAGACTTTATATGTAATTTGTTTAGGATTGTTTGTAAATATAAGTGTGTGTGAGTGCATGCATGTGTTATAGAACACTTTTCACAAACATATTCACACTACATACACTGAAAGTGTTGGCTATAAGATTTGGTGAACATAAGTCGACGTAAAGTGCTGAAACAAAAGAAGAGTTGACAAACTGAGAAGACTACATCAACAATCAAGATCTGCAGAAAAGTTTAAGGACGCCAGAGGGTATACTCCTGAACTTGTATAGACTTGTTATTGTGTGCATGTTAGTTAAATAGATTGTAACTCACATATTTGTTTTAGTGATATTTTCTTGTTTTACTCCGTAGAGGGAGTCGTGGATGTTTCCTCAAGGTTGAGGTTTTACCACGTTAAAAATCCTGAGTATTAATATTTCTACATCTTCTCATCTCATTCTGTTGTGTGCTGAGTTTAAAATATTTTAAACTGTTTACTAAAACTTGTTATCAAATCTTGTCCATATCTCGTACATTATTTTTGTTAACACATCTTGTGTTCAAAATCGTTTTGATTTAAGTAAAGAGTTTCTTCAACAAACTTTCGGAGTTGCTTAAATAGTTTATTTTTAATAAACGGCTTTGGCAAAGCTATTTCAGTCTCTACCTTCCTAGCATTACCTTATATTACTATCGCGACAACTACGTACACTAGATGTCGTTTTCCAAGTACCGCTGCAAGTAGAGAGTGGTATTAAGCTTTGGATTCCAAGAGACGTCAACTTGAAGTTGAAAAGTCCTTGATAAGGACCACATGTTGAAGTTAAGTTAGTTGGAGGAAGTGTAATCTCGTTCGGTGGGAATATAAGGTCCAGGAGCTTTGGCCTAGAGAGGGGTATAGAAGTGCCCAGGTGCGAAGATTGGAAGAAAATCTTTCACCCCGTAGGAGTAATGTTGAAATGGCGGAAGCGGTAGTTGCCATATTTTGGTGGAACAGGAGGTTTTGCCCATGGATAAATCCGTTAGATATTTTTCAGCAGCGAGTTTCTCTGGGACGTCCGAAGTGATGAGAAGGTTGATTCTCAAATATTCACACGAGGTTTGGTTAAAGGCTGATCGAGAATAAAGAGTGGTACGGGTAAGGAAACCGTACACCGAAATAAGGTAGGTATAAGGAAGAACGAGCCCTTCAGTGGAATGATAGGCTCACGAATAAGTGTCGTTAACACTTCTGAAGGAATGGTGTTCATGAAACGTCATTGGTGGACATCCACCTGGGGAAGATTCATTGAACTAAGGCAGGGGAAGCCGGTAGCAGGTTCTCTTTTATTGAGGAACTTAAGGGAACTACGTGAGCAATCGTTTGGCGGTTAGGGATGGAATAATGGCTATGATGTGGAATGTAGAACCACTCATTTTTATTTTGTTGATTGGAAAACAATGGAAGAATGGGGTGCCTAGTTGAGGCATTAATGGAAGTAGTTTGGTTCAAATAAGACTAAAATATTGTGTCTAGGAACCATTAGTGTTGGCCCGGGGTGATTGGCAAGGATGTTGGCGGGAGTTCCACCTTAGTTAAGGGTGGTGCTTTCTGTATGATAAGATGGAGTAGTATGGTATTAACCCTAGATTTGGGTGTGTAAATCGAGCTTGTGGCAGTATCGATATTATTATAAAGAATGTATCTATATGACTTTCGTGGTAGGGAGTCCTATATTTTTTCTTCACTCGTTATAAGGCGAGTGATGATATTTTAAAAGTATATATGTGGTATGTGCTTCTCGTATTATATGTATTATACGAGTGGGAATATTCTTGGTCTGGTTGGAGAGATGGAAAGCGAATAAATTACGAGGCTATCGTATTTTTAGTTCCAGAATGGAACTAGTTGTTCTATAATATCTCACCTGGATACAGGATTGAGACTTTATAGAGATCGTTTAAGGTATATAGAAAATTTTCATTTTATTTCTCTTATTTTGCATGTATGATGTTGCCTTATCTCCATGACCAACAAAGTCAAGTAATAATGCATATGAGGGGTTCCTTGTTTGGATTTCTCTTTGTGAGACGCTCCACGCGTGAACCTTAACGACGTTGGGAGTCGAGAGACGTTGCATATTTTCTTTCTTTTCTTTCTTTTTGATGTTGGAATGTTGGGTTGGAAGGTTTAGCCGAGAATCACGTGATTGAGTGATTTAAGGGCTACTAAAGTGCGATATAGAAGCACTGTGAATAGTTCTCTCCTCTGATCGATGTGAGGGAGACCTAGATATGAAAGTCGGATAGAGACTTGTGGTTATGCCTTGATGAGAAGGCCATTTAAAAAGAGATATGTATGTGTATATATTGGGATAAAGTATTTGTAAGACTTTACAGAAAGTAAGCGTTAGATTAGTTGAAATTTTCAATTATTTGAAATGGTAAGACATAGGATTAGAAGAGTATTAGTAGAGTTACGAGTTAGAATTTTAGCAGTCCCGATCATGTGTCTTAGACCGCTATATTGTAATGACTAACGATGCGAGGTAGTAGTGTAATGGGAGGGTTCCTTGTCTGGATTTCGCTTTTGTGAGACATTCCACGCATGAAACTGAGCGAATGTCGGGAGTTGGGAAAGGTCTTGGACACTAGGGATATAATTAGTATAATACTTATACGACTTGATTAGGATATATATCGACCTTAGGATTATTAGGACGTAAGGCCCTTAGGGCATGTGATGTTATTTTAGGAAGGCTGTAGGGAGTTGACCACGAGTAGGTTTGTGGGTTAACTCTAAGAGGGAGTAAGTCCCTAGAAATAAGAAGTATAGGATCTCGAGTGATTTGGGTCGCTAGGCCAAGGTGAGGCCTCTCTTAGATTGAGCGTTACGTCGGTAACTTAACTTTCAGGCAGCTAAAGGATGAGTTGACTTTTACTCCTGCACTCATGTTGTTAAGATCGAGAGTGGATTTAACGAACGAGTCTCTGCCAGGAAAGGGAAGTATTAATACTGGAGCATGGAACTATAGTTTATGCGCCTCACAAACATAAACCTCGTGAGAAGTATTATCCCACGCTTGATTTAAAGTTCATAGCAGTAGTATTTGCCTTAAAGAGATGAAGGCACTACTTCCTGGGCAGGAAATTTGGTCTTTTTATGAACAACAAGTCGTTATAATATGTTGTTGTGGCAGCAGAGTTGGTGTTTAAAGTTCGTAAAGGACTATCAATTGGATATTCCCTTTTTTCCTAGGAAATGCGAATGGGGTAGATGATGCGCCAAGTAGAACGAGCCTAACTAGAGGGACTTTAGAGCAAGAGCATTCATGTCTGCGATTGACCATTTTGCCTACTAGTGTGGAGAGACTAGTGGTGGAACGAGAAAAGGTAAATTCGTGGACATTTTCATTAAATTTTCGGCATCGTAATGGTCATGATCCTATTTGAGCAAAATTATTGATCGTCTGACCAAATCGCTGCTTTTCCGGACAATGTGGGCAGACTATTTATGGAGGAGTACGCCCAGCTCTTTATGTTGGAGTTACAGAACTGTATGAGGTTCCTATCAATATAGTATTGGACCGAGACTAGATTTTCATGTTAAAGTCTTAGTAAAGTTTCCAGAAAGAAATGGTAACCGTATGGATATGGGGTATATCCTACCACCCTAAAGTGGATGAATGAATGGAGAAAGTTAACCTAATGTCGAAAGGCATACCTTGAATGGGTGTGTTCGAATTAAAGGAAGGATGGGAGCAGTAGCTTTTATGAATCGAACGATAAATTTGTACCGTTTTACTAAAGGTATGGCACCGTAGGTGGCCTTACGGTATTGGTTGGGTAGTCGCCTGCCCGTTGGGTGGAACCGACGGACAATATATTCCTTGGACTTGAAGTGGTCCAGGAATATTTGTCTAATGATTGGGCTCATTGAGCCGCATACTTTGAAGGGTTACGCCAACGTGAATAGAAGTCAAGTAGGCATTTTCTTGTGATAAAGGGTTATGCGATAGAGGGTTAGTGCGATTATTCCCTAGGATGGGTATAACATAATTCGGGAGGAAAGGTAACTGGTGCCGAGTTCTATAGGCAATTTCTTTCGTCGTAGGAAGGTAATATCGATAGTTCATAAGGAACGACTAGGTGCTATATTAGAGCACGAAGAAGGTAGAGTAAGATCGAATAGTAATGACCTTGGTCCAAGTCCAATGGGGATGCCACATTGCCGAGGATTTAACGGAGGATAATAGAATGATAATTTAGAGTAGTATACCCTTAATAGGGTTATACATTATGCCTGAATTTTGAGGGCAAAATTCCCTTCTAAGGGGGGGAGTATGTAACAACCCAGTCTTTTGAGCGACTATTTTATATTATTTTTCCTGATGGGCTAATTTTATAAAATAGAGGAAGTTGGAGTTAATATTATTTCCCGTGAGTTAAGGGATAATATTTACCATGTTTTTCCTATTTACCATATGAGAAGGTAAATGTCATTATATTGTGTTTTAATGCGTCGTTGTATTTTACACGACGGTTATAACTTATATTTAAATTTGGGCTTAATTAATGAAATAACATGACTTAGGAACATAAAAATTTTGTACGTTATTCCGAATGCCAAAATAGTGGGTGCGGTTGGTTTTGGAATAGTCGGGACATTCAAAATAGGTGCCAAGTTATATTTTTGAGTTTCGGGCATTTTTGACAGGTTATGACTCAATTATGTAGTTACGAGTCATTTTAATGGTGTATTAACATTTAAAAGAGGGGAATTTATGTTTAAGGCTCGTATAAGTCTCCCAACTCCTTTTATTTCTTCATTTTTGTTATAAGCTAAGAGAGAGAGAGAGAGAGGGAAGAGAGAGTTGGGAGAAAATGGAGAAAAGAGAGAGAAATGGAAGATTGGAGCCGAAAATCGTTGCTCCGAGAAGAGAATCCGAGCCTAAAAACTTGAGGCAAGTTTCTCACTTGCTAGATATTGATTTAATGTGATAAGTTTCATGTATAGTTATATTTTGGAGATTTAAACCATTTTTGGGATTTCTAGGTTTTTAGGGATTTAACCCTTAATCTTGTATTTTTATTAGATTTGAGTTGAGAAAATTAGTTATTTGATATGTAGGAATGATGTAGCAAAAATATTTGTTGTTGATGTTGGAGAAAATTAAAGATGTGAGGGTTTTGGGGTTTTAGGGCTCTTCAACCCGTAGCACAAATTGGGCAAATTCACAGGGCCGAATCGATTCGGCTCCCAGGCGAATCGATTCGGTTAGGGGGTAGGATACAGGTCTGGGAGATTGAATCGATTCGGACTAAGTCCGAATCAATTCGGATGAGGCAGAATGTGGTTTTTACTCACCGAAGCGATTCGCTTTTGGGCGAATCGATTCGGCCCTAGGCAAATCGATTCGGCTGCCCTGTTTTTGTGAGATTTTTCCTAGTTTGATTTTAGCCCTTTTCTTTTTGGTTCAAGGTTTAGGAACCTTCCTTTGGGAAGTAATGAAGAGTTTTAGAGGGATGTGTTCGGTAGACAATTGTCCTAGGTTAACATGGAGTTAAATAGGGCTTAGTCTAAGGGTTGGTTTATGTAGGTTAATGTCCGGATGATATAGGAAGTTAACCTAAAATGAATCAAAGATAAAATGATAATGTTGGGACTCTTTGGAGACTATTATTGAGGGAGACTCACTTCGATGATTTAGGGTATTTCTTTGGACTTTTGGAGGATAGTGTGAGGATATTGGCACATCGGGTCTTAGGTCATTAATAAAATATGACTTAATGAATAAGAAATGCATATTCTAAAACTTGGTACTTAATGGCTAAGTATAAATGGTTTTTGAGAATGTAAAAGTAAATGTTTTCAAAATGGAAAAATAATTTTTCATAAATGGTAATTTATGTGAACACACCTCTCTAAATCTCTATCTTAAGGGAAGTTCGCGCGTGAGGTGAAAGCCCCTGGCTAATGAATGTAGGGTGGATATATCCCTAGGCCATATGAGCGTTTATTGTATGTTTTTTTTGTGATGGTGAGGTAATTCTAGGTGTGGTTATGACTCTCCTGCAGGCAAATAGCCGCTTCCCGACGTTTTGTTAGGATCCCAGGTTGTCTTGGTGATAGGCTCTGGAAGATGATAGCCATTTAGGGGCGCGCACAGTGGGGAAACCAGGATGGGAGGTCTTAGAAACGTTATATGATATGATATATATAACCATTCTAATAATGTGGGACATTATTACTATTAAAGCATTTTATGATAATGAAGTGGCTTTAAATTACATTTCCTGGATGGAAGATAGGAAGTGGAAAGTTGATTGCATATCCCGGATGGAAGAAGGGAAATGGGATGTTATGAAACAAAAAATCATTTTTATGATAATAAACTTGATTTAAATATATATTTTTCCTGGATGGAAGAAAGGAAAAAAAATGGGTAAAGAAAGTTTGAATTGATATTGATTTGGTAAACATTTGATAAAATGAATTGCCATATATGTATTCCCTAAGGAGAATAGGAACTCTGTATGTAGAGTTGTGAATATTGATTTGATGACTCCTTGAGTATTGTAGATGAGTTCTCCCATTTCATATATGATCATCGAGCATTTTCATTGATATGCGCTAGATTGTGCTTTTAGAATGAGAGGTGAGAACCTTTATATTATATTGCGATAGAATTACGTACTTAAGTGTCACGCATTTTAGTCACATGGTAATCATTTAAAATCGGGCCCTGACCGGTCTATGTTTCTTTGTTTTGCATGCAACTCTTTGTCCGTTCAGGTGCTCTACCGCAAGGACACCAATATTGACCATTCCATTCCAGTAGTCATGGAGCTATTGAAATTTGCGGATGTTGTAGGATATTTGTTACAGACGCTTCTATCTTTTTATTCTAGTTACATTCAGTTTATTACTATTCGAGCGTGTTGCCCCTGCTTTGTATTCATTTAATATAATGTGATATTTAAATTGTAATACTCGGTGTAACTAATTGTATTGGTCTGTTAACCGACAGCTTATTCGGTTATTATCTATTAGATTGTCATTCTTTTACTCGTTGATTTTTGGTATCCACTGTTTTTGCAAATTGGATTGTCTAAGTGTTTTCCTTTACTTACAAAATTTTAAATTGACAGTCCGTTTTCTAAAATAATTGGTGGTTATCTCGTACTATTATTTTAATCGACAGTGATGCTAAGAACGGACCGCCTATGATTCCTGTGATTATTGGAGTATTGGGCTGGCCACCCCTTATTTTATTAAGCAGGTTTTCACACATATAAGTCACAAGACCCGCATGAAAGAATTTTTTTTATTGAAACAAAAAAAAAGTACATTTTGGAGTGCATAACAAAAGCTTAAAAAAATTAGGAAGGTTGCTAGATGGGAAAGCTTTTAAAGGCATCTGTAATGTCAGGAAGAGAGTCAATTAAGTTCAAGTAGATTCGAATTCGTCTTTTCATCGCAACTACAAGGCCTTCCTGGTAAGCATGCTTCTCCCCCAACTCCATAAGCTTATTCGTAACCTCGTGTGTATAGAAACACATGAGGCCTTATGTGTTTGAGGAGGATCCTCATCCACATCAAATAAATAAATTGGACTGGAAGGAAGTCCGGAGCAGCCTTCCCTGACATATTCTAGAAACTTATCATAAGCAGTTTGGTATAAGGAAAGAGTTTCCTCAACTTTCCTTAGCTGCTTTTTGTATCTTTCTTCCTTTTTCAAACTAGCTCGCAGTTGTTCAGCTACGATACTCATTATTAAATTTTTATTTGATCTTGTAATGGGACAAAATGGAACAGATATTACTGTTTTAGAGGCCAAATAGAAGCTATTTATTTCTTTGACTAGAAGTAGCTGGGATACATGAGTAGTTGAGCTTAATAAATGGTTTTTGGTTATTGTGGTTTACTAAATATAAAAGAGGTAAAGAATTTTTTATTATTATGTATAAGTGGATATAAACGAGGTAAAGAACATGTGTACACTTTCTAATTCTTGCATTTTCATACATGTACACGTGTAAAAAATACTTTTTATATATAAATAATAATTTTTTATTGCAAAATCAAAATTTAATTAAATAATCCATGAGTGTACTTTGTTTATATTGCGTGTACTTTGATCATAAAACGTGAACTTTTAATTAAAATATGTGTACTTTATTTCATAATATTTACTTTGAAAAAATTGTTCGTGTAGTTATCATTGTGTATGCCTTATGTGTATTGTGGTCCGCACCACCGACATATAAACTTTCATAGGATATTTTGTGCTAGTTATCGTTTTGTGTATAACTTTCATATCATCTTGAGGCCATATATAGTTTTTAACATTTTCCTAATAAGCATTTTCCGTTTTTTTTTTGTTTTTCTTTCAAAATATCTTTTAGTTTCTTTTTGTTTTCGTAATAAAAAATATTTTCTTTCATGCATGTCTTATAATTTAATAGTAATTTTCAATTGCAAAATAAAAATTTAATTAACTAATTCATGAGTGTACTTTTAGAATGTTGCATGTACTTTGCTCATAAAGCGCGTTCTTTTGATTAAAATGCGTTCACTTTGTTTCATAACATTTACTTTGAAGAGATTGTTCGTGTAGTTATCATTGTGTATACCTTACGTATATTGTGGTTGGCGCTAGCGATACTATAAACTTACATAGGATATTTTGTGTTAGTTGTCATTTTGTGTATAGCTTTCATTTAATCTGGATGCCATATATAGTTTTGAATGTTTTCTTGATAAGCTTTTTAAGTTTTGATTTTTTTGATTTATGTTTTTCTTTCAAAATCTCTTTTACTTTTTTCTTGTTTTTGTAATAAAAAAAAAAATTCTTTCATGCATGTCTTATAATTTAATAGTAATTTTCAATTGTAAAATCAAAATTTAATTAATTAATCGATACATGTACTTTGAGAATGTTGCGTGTACTTTTCTCATAAAGCGTGTAATTTTAATTAAAATTCGTGTACTTTGTTTCATAACATTTACTTCAAAGAAATTGTTCGTGTTGTTATAATTGTGTATACCTTACGTGTATTGTGATTCATGCCAGCGACAATATAAACTTACATAGGATATTTTATCTTAGTTATCGTTTTTTGTATAGCTTTCAGGGTTTGCGCCAGTGGCACCATTTTGGAGTAATACATATAAGGAACAATAACCAATACAAAACAAAAAAAAAAAAAATATGGTATGTGTTTGAATCAATTTACAAAATGTCCTTTGGGGGGAAGAAATATTCAGAAAATAAATTTTTTCCTAATATACATGCTCTGTGTTTTTGCATTTCAGGGTCATGAAATGATTTTTTTAGTTCTTTGCCTGTGCTAATTTGTTCAATGTAGTAGATACAGAAGACCCCGAAGTCAACCTTGAAATTTAAATAAAATAAATATACAAATTAGTATGATGTGAATGCAATTTGTTGCAAATATACAAATTAGTACTTTATGAAAATGAACTTTTTGCTTACCCATTATATTGCTTAGGGAATTCACGATCTCTTATTAGGTTAAATTTGACATCATTTTTCAGCAAGAAATTTACTGTTTTTTTTTTTCGTGTTTTGTCAATGAATCATCATAAATTATAAATTCATTTGGTGTACCTGCATCTACATTCTCTGAGTTACTAAACCCTTTTTTTCATTATTTCTACTTCAGTCTTCAATACATAGAGTGTTTTTTGGAAGACAGACTATTGAGAGGAAAAATAGTGAGTGCATACAAATAAAAAAGTATATGTAGATTGAATAGTGCAAAGTATAGGTATAATATTAAAGTACACGTGCATGTATTTGTGCATTTCACATATATTTTACAATATTATGACTATACTTTAATAATCTGGGTAAATATTGTAAAGTACACATGAATCATAAAAGTACATGTAATACAACTAAGTTTAAGTTTAGGCTCTCACCATTTTTTTTGGCATCATTGAAGTATAATGTGTTTTGTTCCTTGTCGTCCAGTCGACAAGAATCCATATGGACGACTTTATTTTGATCTCTGTATATCGTAAGTAATGTGAAATGTCCTATGTCAATTGCAAAGTATAAAGAAAAAATTACTACAACTGCGCAAGTATTGAAATAAATCTTTGAATAACTCGCCCTTCTTATTGACTTCATTTTTGCTACATGCTTCTTTCTGAAAAAAATTATAGACATTGTGTTTGCAAAAAAAATTATAGTATTTATGTGATTGTGATGAACAAAGCCTTTGATTTAATTTTCTTTACCCAACAATAATAAAAAAAAATGTGTGAGGAGGATATCCCTTCCTTTAAAAATTTTGCCCTCAATACATCACTGAAGGTGATTATTATCTGTTTCACACATTTAAAATTGTGGAGATATAATAATGTTAAAATTTAATAAATGTCTAATATTTGGTTTACATACTTGGCTTGATATTTCTTGATTCTTGAGGACTTCAACAAAATCTTCCCATGTGACATACGAAACCAACCCTTGGTAAATAAATTCCCTGCATTTTAATATAGGCAATAGCAATTGTATAATGAGAATAACATTAACTCCCCCCCTCCCCCCAAAAAATAAATAAATAATTGAAGTGCAATATCATCAAATAATACACTTTACCCTGGTTCAGCCTTTTGAATAAACTTTTCAATTTCATTCTTCGCATATTCATTGAGGTATTTGTATGCATTGACTGCTTTAAACTTGAAGTGAGTGTTTTTATATTGTTGGGCTATTGTTAGCTTGTCGATTCTTGGCTTTCTCAACTTTTATTTTTTAATTAGGCGATTCTTCTCGATTTCATCTGAATCTTTTTTATTCTTCTATCCTCTGCTAACATGACCTTTTATTTTGAGTATTTCTCTATATACAAGCACTTTATTGGTGGCCTGAAGTGTTTTTATTTCATCTTTATAAATGTAATCATCAATTTTTTTTTTGTTTTCTATCTTATCTCTCATGGATTCTCTTGTACATTGATGCTTGTACAGTCTTCAAATCCAAAATTTCGTCGATCAGTTATTTATTAGTGTTTTCCTGATACATAAAAAAAGAAATCTTAGATTGTAAGTATTTTTTGACAAACATAATGTAAAAAAGAACATGAATAATTGCTTGTACTTTATAAAAATTATGCGTATTTTCTTAAAAATCATTATTCTATGATAAAAAAAATGCGTGTACTTTCATTTAAATATTGTGTGTATTTTGATAAAACGCTTGTACTTTAATCAAATATTACGTGTATTTTGATAAGATGCATGTACTTTATAAAATAACTGCTTGTACATTATGAAAAAAATCACGTCCTTTTAAAATGCGTGTACTTTATAAAATAACTGCTTGTACTTTATAAAATAATTATGTTTTTCATTTGAAAATTAATCAAAAGTACCCGTTCAACTTTTTTTCACTTGTGATTCTTTAAGAATTTTCCTCAACGCTAAAATTTCATCCTTGAGAGCTTTATTATTGTTTTCTTGATATATAAAAAAAGAACGTTAGATTGTAAGCATTATTTGATAAACATAATGTCAAAGAACATGGAATACAAATACAAATAAATGAAACAAATTATCAAGAACAACATGAATAATTTCATGTAGTTTATCAAAACTACATGTATTTTCTTAAAACATCATTATTCTACAATATAAAATGAGTGTACTTTTATCAAAATACTGTGAGTATTTTGATAAAGCGTGTGTACTTTATAAAATAATTGTTTGTACTTTATAGAATAATGATCTTTTCCATTTGAAAATTAATCAAAAGTATCTGTTACATTTTTTTCACTTGTTATTCTTCAAGATTTAGCCTCAACGTCACCATTTCTAGCTCACCATCTCTTAATTTTTGTAGTATATCTTCATACATTTTTGTGAGATTTTTATTACTCTCAGATAGACAGGCATTTGTTTATTCTAACATTCTTGATGATTCACCTTGTTATTTCAATGATTCATCCAATTGTTTCATTCTTTTTCAATAACTCATTATTGCTTGAACAAGTTTTTCATTCAAAGAATTATTTATGACAACAAGTTGGGCATTTTTTACCTCCGACTTATTGAGTAACTGTTTTTCTTTCAAAATTTGAGAATTTTCAACCACCAACTTAATCATTTCCTATAATGCTTCAACAAGTTTGGCAATTTTTACCTCCAAAAACTTCACCTTCTTTAGCGCACAATCACGTTCTTCAGCTGCTTTAAATAGTTGGAATTTTTTTTTCGACAACTCAATTTTCAATGCAGCATTTTCTTCATCAAAATTCACTTGCTCAACATTATCAAAATCTTTTGATTCAAAATTTTAAGTATCTGTTGGATCATAATTCTCAACATTCTTAAACTTTTCATAATCTCTTGATTCAAAATTCCCAGTATCTTTTGGTTGATCATTTCTTTTCTTTTTTGAAGGAATCACAAAGTCTTTTAGGAGAGGATTCCAACCTGATGAAATAGCATTGTCATCGGATTCTTCAGCTTCTTCTTCGGACAATGAATTAGTAGTTAGTATGTATAAGACTTGCTTCAGTAATGTTCAAAGAGAAACTGGGCCCTTCACATATATTTTTACTCTTTTTCATGCCCTTGTTGAGATCAGCTTCACTTTTCACTGCGTTGTCCTTATTGGCTGCTATATTTGTAGTCTCTTTCTTTAAATATGCTGAAGTGATATCTTTCTCATATAACCAATCTTTCAAAGATGATAAGTTCCCTTTAAGAAATTTTGGTGTCTTCTCTTCATTCCCTTCAATAAGTGGAATGATATCAAACTTCTCACATACCAATACTATGATCATGCAAAAACAAACATGATATTTATACTTGTATTATCTATTTTCGTAATCGAAATAATGCGTGTAATCTATAAAGTTCACGTATACTTTAAAAATACACGATAAGTTAGTCGAGTGTAGTTTATAAATATCACATGTACTTTCATATACACGTGATATCTAGTTATTCCAATGATCATGATCACTGAAATAATGCATGTATTAAATAGATATCGCATGTATTTTGAAAGTACACGTGATATTCCAATGACCATGGTCACTAAAATTACGTGTGTAATTTATAAATATCACGTGTATGTGATTTTTTTAGATTACATGTGTTTTTGATAGTCCAAAATTTGTTCAAAATAAAAAAAGATGTAGCACACCAAGTTTTCTAATTTATTTGTTAGACTAATTTCATTAGTACATTTTGCTCACAAATGGTGAAATGACACATCCAGTTATTGTGCTAGGCTTTTAACTTGCTGTTTTATCGAGTGAATTGATGAGAAACCCATGAACAGAAGAAGCCCAATCATATGTAATCATGTTATAAATAATGTCGATGTATGATGTGAAAAATTCTCCTAACGTGAAGTTTGAGTTGGAGAAAAGCAACATCGTCATGAAGTTGAGAAAAACAAAATTTACAAAATCAGTTATGCCGTTATTAGTGTCCAACTCTATCAATTTCATCAAACCCTTACTTATGTTTGATTTTTCAATTTTTATTAGCTTTGAAGCATCAGCCAAAGAATTCAGGTTTTGGAGTAGACACATCCAATCTCTTTTTCTGATTTATTGAATTTTGCCCCTCTGGGATCCCAAATATTTTAATTATACCTTTTGGGCTTATTTGGGCACTATTTTTCATGTCAAGACTCCTCTTTTCTTTTTCGTAGAGCTTGACAATGGATAAAATGTTTTTATCGATTTTTTGTGCTGAATTTCTCTACTTCCTCGCTATAGTAGGCACTGAAAAGCTCCCAAAATGGAGTCTTCTTAAGCAGTTCAATATTCCTTGAATTTATTTTTCTTCGAATGCCAGACAAATCATGATAAAATCTAACAACATTCGACCTATAATGATCAATTTATTCACCACATATGTAGATTTCACATCACTGCTATAAGAACTTTCTTCAGCACTGCTCTTCTTGTCGTTATTTCCTTTTCTTGCCCTCATCTTTATCCCCATCATAATAATCTAAACAAATAAAATTTAAATTAGAAACCTATAATGATAAATTATATGTACAAAATATAAAATACATGCAAATTGGAATGCAATAAAGGCTCAAACAATAAAGTACATGTGTACTTACAAAGTACACATGGTCCAAAATAAAAAGTACACGCGGCCTAAAATATCAAGTACATGTGAATTGGAATAAATATAAGCTTTGATCATCAATTACATGAAATATAATGAAAATACAGGCATTGAAACATAAAGTAAACTTGACATTGTACTGATAAAGTAACATATTCCAATAGAGTACGCATGTATTTAACAAATTACATTGAATTTTCATTTACTACATGCTCATTTCTATTAAACTACAACATTTCAAAAATAATATGTTTCATGGTGATATCTAATAGACGTCGTAACACCAGACCAAAACCACTAACCACGATCATCAATACATTGAGTAAAATAATAGTAAAAAAGGTTCATGCTAAATGTGCCAACGTTTTCAAACCTCTTTGGCAATGAATCACGATTTGTGCGGCTAAATTCTTGGCTTTAGCCTCAGTCACTTGAAATTTTGTCACATCAAATGTGCATTTGATTTCTTCATAGTAGTGGTATAAGCCATTAAATTTATGGCTCTGTCATTAAGGAGAAGTACAAAAAAAATAGTGTCGTCATGTGTCGTGTTGATTGTCAAAGGGAATGGTTCCGTATTGTTAAGATCTTTATAGAAGCAACATGCAATTCTGTAGTCGATTATGGGTATGGTAGTCATTACTAAATAATAAGGCAACTTCAAAACGGTATACAAACAATGCGATATGATTCAAATGTGCATACACATAAAAAAGGTCACTGGCGCAGAGCATAATAAACGGAGGATTTGTTCAACATACAAAGCACATCTATACAATCAATTTCAAAGTGGTTTGTTTTTCAAAATCAAAGAAAAAAATGTAAAATATACACACATGAAATACTCAACTAAATGTGTTCAAAGTACATATAGATAGGAGAAATGTAAACCTAATAACAGAAAATATACTATTGTATGAAATTTTAGTTATATAAACTCAATTAATGGGTGATTATATGTAGTATAAAATAAATTGTGAAAATAAAACCATTAATTATGTCTGTATGTTTGTAATTTTCATTCATTTATTGTAAAGTCAATTAAAAATGATGATCGATTTAGGGTTTTGACATAAAGAGTAGGGTCAAGGAAAAACGATGATCGATTTAGGTTTTACAAGACCAAAAAGCTTTAAAATATATTTCAATAGATTATACCTGATAAGTAAGAATAAAAATGGACTGATCGAATATGAATAGGGTTTGCTAAATGAAGAGTTTTTTTGCAGTTTGATTTTGAAAGTATGAGTTTGGAGTGGAGTTTGGGGGTATTTATATGTGGACCTAATCGTTTAAAATTTGTCGGGTTCATTTTTTTCCAAAATTGTTAGTCAAAGGACTAGACCGTAAAAGGCCCTTTATATTTCACGCGCCCCTTCTCTAATTTATCCAAGACCCTTTATCTCTCTCCTTTCACACTTCCAATCGTACAAGCCCTAACCCCCCAAACCCCTTGTCATTTTTCACTTTCAGTGCCAACAATGGCTTACTGTTCTTCCAATGAAAACAGGGCTAGAATCATTTCAGATACATCACGCATACTTTTTTCTAGAATGGAAACATAATTGATATTCGATTCCTTATTATTTGTTTGTATTATGTTTGTATAAATTTTGAAAAGTTTTAGTGCCTTTATCGGAGTATTTGTGTAACTATTGAGCAATAAAAAAGTTGGAGTAAATGTGCAACTATTAATTAATGAATTAATTAGTGAACGAAATTGAGAATAAATGGAGTTTTATGGCAATTAGTGAATTAAAATTAAAAGGTTAAGGAAAAAATGATGTATTTTTCAGTTTATATCAGTACTTGTGTAACTGTGTAACTATTAATTAATTATCAAAATTAAATATAAAGTAGTGCTTTAGTTATGTTTGCCAACATTTTTATTTTTAAGCATTGTTTTTATGGAATGTTTGATTTCACTAAAATGTTAAATTGCGATTTTATTTCATAAATGTTATAAAGCAGTGGGTCGATAAAAACATCATTTTTGTGCTACTTTGGACACGAAACACCAATTCACTTTTCAACTACCATGAAAAATCTGGGATGACATTTTGTGGCATGTCCCAATTACAAAGCATGTTCATCACTTATATTTACCCCATCCTCAACAAGTGTGAGTTCGGAAGATAAGTGATGAATGTGTTTTATAATTGGGACATGCATGAAACGCCTCCTCGGATTTTACATAGTGGTTAAAAACTTAATCGGTGTTTTGTGTCCGTAATAGCATGAAAAGAGTGTTTTTGTTGACCCAATGCTTGATATCATTTCTGAAATAAAATTATAAGTTAACATTTTAGCAAAATCAAGCATTTCATAAAAACAGAGTTTAAAAATAAAAAGTTGGCAAAACAAAATTGAGGTACTAATTTATTTTTAATTTTGGTCACTAATTAATAGTTACACAATTACACGGGTACTGATATAAACTTAAAAATAATTCATTGTTTCCTAAACTGTTTTTAATTCACAAATTGCCATAAAGCTCCTGTTTTCCTCAAATTTTGGTCAATAATTAATTAATTAATTGTTACACAGTCACTCCAACTTTTTTTTGCTCAACAGTTACACAGGGGCTCTAACAAAGGCTCAACAACTTTTAAAAACTTACACAAACATTCCACAAACAAATAATTAGGACCCCATAATCAACTATGTTTCCCTTTAAGAGAAAAAGTATACCTGATGTAGCTGAACCGATTTTATGCATGTTTTCGGTGGAAAACGCGAAAACCATTGTTGGAGATAGAAGTGATATACGATAAGGGGTTTGGGGGGGGGGGGGGGGGGGGGGGTAGGGATTTCACGGTTGTAAGTGAGAAATGTGAGAGAAAAAAGGGTCTTTGGTAAATTAGAAAAGGGGTGTGTGTAATCGAAATGATTCCAACTTGTTTTTAAGCTCGTACCAAGTCATGTATAATAATGATACGTATGAGAGGGGTCACACACACACACACACACACACACACACACACACACATATATATATATATATATATATATATAGAGAGAGAGAGAGAGAGAGAGAGAGAGAGAGAAAAACACTCACTAGTGGCTTAGCCATGCCTAAAGGTAATGAGATAATTTTTCAAAGTATTAAATCGTGCATAATTCAAAAAATTTATTTATAACACAAATAATTGTAAACAATTTAAATAATTTGGGCAAAATTTTCTCTGTTTATATGACTATCCACTTATTTAAGAAATAAAACATAATCCAACAACAAAACTAATAGTCCATAACAACAATACTAATAGTCCATCATAAACATTGTATAAACAAAATCATTCATTAAACTCAATTCGTGAAAATAATACCAATACGTCAATAAATAAATAAAATTAGTGTGTGATGTGCAAACTTAATTACGTAAATAAAATTTCTCCCAAACCTTCGAGCCATCCAATACTTTGTCGTAACCAACTTAAGCATCATAGAATGTAATTTTTCTATTAAAATTATACAATTATGACAAAAAATATCCAATGAACATCTACTTCATTAAACACTAATTCTGCATACAACATTATCTTCATATTCCAAAGGTGCGAGGAAGTTTTCACTGCGAGACATTATCAAGTATTGAAAGTCCTACCAAAATAACTTGTAATTGCATATGAAGATTAAAATCATTACTAATAAAAAAATAAACTAAGGTCTAGCAGATTAAGTATACATGACTCTAAAAGCATATGAGCCATGGAAATAACATGAAAACTCTAGAGCTATAAAATTCAAACCTCAAACATTAATTAAAGAACCACCATTCAAGAACCACCATGAACAAATTGTTATATATTCATAGTTTTTAAATGCTTAAATAATAAAAAAATTCGTCTTCACCTTCACTTATACGAATATCCAAATATATAAACACAAAAGGCAACATTAAGTTTAGGTGAGACCATTAAAAAAGTAGAGTGCCACATAATTAACACAACTGGATTTGTGGATAAAAAAGAATATAAATTATTAATCTAATCACATCATTATTAGTGCATATTCTCAATTTACAACATAAATTAAACAAATTGCAAGTATGACAGTAGGCCTTATCATCATAGCTCCGAATTTCAAAAAAACATATACACTCCTCGACTTCAACTTGGGTATTAGCTAACAAACAATATTGAGCACACTCACATACACATACACTACACAGAACATAAAATAAATAGACTTTAATAGGTTTAGTATTAAAGTAGGCATTAATAAGAATAGTATTATAGTAGGCATTATCAACATAACTACGTTATTGCTGCAGAAAATATATTCATTAATCAAACCCAATTGTAACTAAATTGTTACAAAAAGAAATGTTTAAAAAATTTAACCAAAGTACTACTATAATAGATCTTGTCCACATTGCCACCTCCAATAGTGTGCCTGACCGTTTGGATTAGAGTATACTTATGTTCATAAAGAGGTGCAGTTACCCTCAGTCCTCGAAAAACCATAAAAGTAAAAGCAATCTCACTAAGTTAAATAAAATTATTAAATTGAAATAACTCTATGAATCGAACAAAACAAACATCAGATTCATATTGTGTTGCTAAAAAATACTATCATGGAAAAATAATACTCCATACAAAATATCTGAAAATGAAGAAAACATTTTAACAAACTTAATGAAAATTATATTCCGAACATGTGGATATACCATTTTATAAGGAAATGAGTTCATAACCCAACTTATACATCATATTGGAAGGAAAATTATTAGGTGCGGGGTATGCCATGATAACGCCAAACTATCTATTTGATGCAAAATACAGACAAATTTATTTTGCTAAGAATAAGTGAACAATTAAAATTGTACAAGCATCTTAACCAAAACATATAAGGGTAACATATACTATTATCCATATGTTTTAAGACCAACATATTGAGCAATGTCCATTGTAAAAACTTTGTAAAAGTAAATGGCTTATAAATAACATCAAAATAATAATCTTGGGAATGGGATTTGCCCATACTAACCGTAAATAATAAGTCTTTAATATTAATGTAACTGGTTAATTGAATCATAAGAAAACATATGATTTAAAATGGATAGATTACCAGGTGTCTTCACCTTCATTTACTTTCAACTGCAAATTCTCAAGCTGGTTTAATATTCTGTAAGGGGACAAAAAAGAATATAACATGACACCAATAGAAATCAATAATTATAGCATAGAAAAATCTCACTAACCTCCACTATCCCCAAAAGTGTACAAAACACATATCAATGCCTATAAAAAATATTTTAACAAACAATAAGAATGGTTTCAAAACTCATAATTTCTAAAATGGAAACCTAAAAACCAAATTCCCGTGAGAGAGAATACTTTTCGAACTGTGATCATTGGTGGTGGTTAACATTCACAGCTACAAATAAACCCTGAAATTAAAACAACAAATAATGAATAGAGGAGATAAAGCAAAGAGGAGACATAGCATATAGATATACTGAGCGTGAGAGAGGCTTCTTAGCTCACACTCGGCGTCAATCCACTTATTTTTGGTTTCCATGTTCTATAAATCCGAAAGTAAATACTACCATAGAAATAAACTTAATATTACAAATAGAATTATTAAAAGAAAAAGAGGGAGAGAAAAAGAGATCATATTTCTAGGAATTTGAATCCTGACCTTGGTGGTTACATGGAGGTTTCTCTAGTGAAAACTTAATAATAAAATATCGATGGTCCAAGATGCTTATTGAAACCAAAGATAAAAAGAGAACCAAATGTAAAAAAGATGCTTAAATAAAACATAATATAATAAACTGATGAATAAGTATGACCGCCCCTTTAAATTATAGGGGCAATCATGATTAGTTTGATTTGATTTTTATCAAGCTAATCACGACTGTCCCTGTATTATACTGACATCAGTACACACATTTGATTCTGAAAGTGGTGCCCTTAGTGCCCTAATGCGGGTGCGAGTGCTAAGGCGAGTGCGCCAATGCGTCGATTTCTAAATTATTGGAATTTGAGAGCGTCACCGGTGCGTCTATATATTTAACATATAAATATATTTTAATATATAATTATGATATATATAATTATTTTCAATATAACCAATACCAAATATTTAGAAAGAATTTGTTAAGTTGATAATAATATATAAAGTGAATATGTATTTAAGTATACATTTATGAGATTAAAATTTTTTATCTTAAAATTTTCATTTAAAACACAAATATATTGAAATATAATTTATTTCTAATTTAAGTATATAAATTATATAAACAAGTGTTCTTTTTTAACATACACATGTGAATGACTTAGGGTCCGTTTGATATCATTATTTGCCAATGCAAATGGCAAATAAGTTGGTAAATATGACATTTGCCTACAATTTGGTGTGTTTGATAGCAAAATTTGCCTACAAGCTATTTGCCAATGTACAACACCTCTTATACATAACATGTTGGCAAATTTTGCTTTGCTATATGGGTGAGAAATATTTGCCAACAAATTTGCTAACTTCTTAAACGCTTTTAATATTTTAAAAAACAATTTAAAAACTATTTTAAATAATTAAAAAAAACTGTTATGAATATTTTAAAAATTGTTTTAAATAGTTAAAAAAACTGTTTTAAATTAAAATCTGTTTAAAAACTGTTTTCTCGTAAAAACCGTTTTAATGTAAAAAACTGTTTTAATATAAAAAATGTTTTAATGTAAAAAATTAAAAATTGTTTTGATGTGAAAACTGTTTTAATATAAAAAATTGTTTTAATGTAAAAACTGTTTTAATGTAAAAAAATATTTTAATGTAAAAACTGTTTTTTCGTAAAAACTGTTTTAATGTAAAAAATTGTTTTAATGTAAAAATTGTTTTAATGTAAAAAATTTAAAAATGTTTTAATGTAAAAACTGTTTTAATGCAAAAAATTATTTTAATATAAAAATTGTTTTAATGTAAAAAAAATTAAAAACTGTTTTAACGTAAAAACTGTTTTAATGTAAAAATTAAAAACTGTTTTAATGTAAAAACTGTTTTTAGTAAGTAGTTTTGGCGTAAAAAACTTTTTTTTTATATATAGTTTGTTACTTTTTTAATAAATAAAAATGGGAAGTAAAAAAGAAAAGAAAAAACTGTTTTTTATTAAATAAGACTTAGGACGAAAATTAAAAAAAAAACATATTTTTTATTATTATATATGTTAATATGGACGAAAAATGTGTTATTAAAATGTTTTGCCTAAAAAACTTGTTTTACCTTATTTGGTGTTTGATAGTCTAATGTGAGAAAAAAATATTTGTCTAAACAAAATTTGTCTAGGAAAAATTTGTCCTGACAAATTTTGCCATGCCAACACTTTTGCTCAATATGTATCAAACGGACCCTTACATCATTTGGGGTGAAAAATATTTGCCCACCTCACTTGATATGACTTGCACCACCCATCCCAAATTTGAAATGAGTCCCACATCGAACAGGGTACAAAGTCCTCTTCTACTTTCTTCTTTTAAATTGATTGCATTAAAGAGTTGGTACGTGGGCATAAGGGCTGTACTAGTCTATGAGCCTATCATTAAGATAAAATCTAAAAGTTTTGTACCCAGTGTTCTTTCCCTCTAAGAGGAGAGTTCATTGGTTTGACCGTTTGATTTTCGAATTTGACCAAGCTAATTCGCGTTTTGTACCCAAATTTGCCACGAATTATTCAATTCGCGAATGGAGTGCGGGTGCGAAACCACTACCTGGCGAATTAGGGCACACTAGGGTGGTGCCTCACTTTCAATCTTTTAAAAGAACCAAGAAACACAACGAATAGAGTATACTAACATATACATAGTTTAAACTTTAGTTGCCATCTTTTTCCTCTTCTCCAAGGCAAAGAGTTTCTCTATAAAAAGTGTGAAAACACTCGAAATATAAACAACAAAAAGTTAACAGGAATCACACAACGCCTCGTTTGGGAGTTTGGGATAGAAAAGAAAGGAAAGGAAAATTTTATTAGGAGAGAAAAGAAAAGAAAAGAAAGTTAATAGGAGAGAAAAGAAAAGAAGAGAAGAGAAAAGAAAAGAAAATAATCTTCTTTCTTGCGTTTGGGAGTTTGGAAGGAAAATAATTTTTTTAAAAGGAAGAAGGAACAATTCATTAAAAAACTTTCCTTTCTCTCCATTTCTTTCCGATTTGGAAAGAAAGTTTTGGAGAGAAAGGAAGAGGAAGTTTTTTAAAAAATTTCCTTTCTTTTCTCTCCTTTTAAACTCCCAAACGAGAGAAAGTCACTTTCTTTCCTACTTAAACTCCCAAACGAAGGAAAGGAAACACACTTTCTCTTCCTTTCTTTTCTTTTCTCTCCAAAAATAGAACTCGCAAACGAGGCCTAAAACATGTTCGTGAAGTGTTTCTTGGTTGCTTGCCCTGGTCTTTGAAAAATATAAACATGAAAAAATAAGAAAGAGTCAATAGTACTGGAATATTTAATTCAAAATGATAAATTTAACGATCTCTAAAACCATTTCAAAAAATTCATCTCTTGCGAAAAACAAACCAGCTAGATTTACTAAAATGAAAAGATTAAATTTGTAGGAAAAAATTGGTAATCCAAAAAATCAAAACCAAAAGCCTAAAACAGAAGCACCTATTTTAAGGCGAGAGAATATCCAACCTCATAGAACTTATAATCTGATTATTAAAAGAAATTCTTATCAACCCAGAGTATCGTCATTTCCTAGCAACATGGTACCTTATTGACCTAAAATCTTCAATATAACCATAAGTTAATTTTTTGAATTTAAATAAAAAATTCAATACAATATGTGAAGCGTCACGTCACATATTGAATGGAGTCCTTATGTCTGTGTCAACATCTTGTTAACTGGAAATAATGTGTAAATTTATGCAATAAATTATTATTCAGTCAGTGGCCCTAAAAGATTTCCATTCTAAAAAAAAATGTTGATGGTCTTCAAAAATCTATTGAGTGAGAATATACATAAGAAATAATCTTTACAAACTCCACTAATGTAAGACAACATCGTCACAAACTAATATCTATAGAATGAACAAAAAATAGAAACATGATGTAATATTTAGTTGTAGGAAATAACTGAAGTTTCTCAATCTAAGTATTCCACGATGTTTTTACCCTCACCGTAATTGAAGTTTGCAATGAAGTTTGTATAGGATATGTGTGGATATTATCAAAACTTATAAGTGTGGATAAAATGGTCTATAATAGTTATAAGTCATCAAATTTGATGACGTTATATCATCAAACATCTAATTTTTTCCAAAACATTTGAATCAATATAAAAATCAATAGACATTTTGCAATAAAGTCTCGAAAATTCCTATTGGATTTCGTTGTTCATATTTCAAGTCCTTGCTAACTTCAATTAAAAAACAAGGGGAAAAACTTATTAAATAAAGTTATAATACATGTCTAGAATAAATTATCTCTTCTCTGATTAAAATTTAATAACTTAATATGAGTTCTCGGGCCGAACATGGTATAATTTCAAAAAGTATGCCTTCTAACATTTTCTTAAAGTGAAATTAGTCTAGACATAAACCCCAAACCAGAATAGTAGCATGAGTGTTTTAGAGAGTATGTACAATATATAATAAAACTAGCGAAATGCCCGTTCCTGAAGGCACGGCGAAAATTTCGAAAGTACATAATCGTGAAACGACGAAAATTTTCAAAATACATAATTGTAAAACGACAAAAATATCGTTCCCCGACAAAACAAAATAAAAGTGTAATTTTAAAAAAATTGATCATAATCTCCCTTGTTTATAACAAATGACAAATTGTCAAACACCATTCAAATAATCTAAATTCATCAAACAAAGTCACATATAACATGAATATATAATATTCATCAAATAAATTCTCATTGTGTCTCAAAAAAACAAAGTGTCAAAGTTTTAAAAAAATTGGACAATCTTCTTTGTTTATTGGACTATCTACCCTTCTCAAGTCGTGTCGCGTTTATTTTGGTCGAGTTCGTTTTTAGTTTATAAAAAAGCATTTTGTATATTGCAACTTTTTCTTCGATAGTGTTAGTGATTAGTAAAAAAATATTGTTTCATGTCGTGCCATATTATGTCGAGTCATATTTATATTTTTCGACTTCAATTTCTATTAAAAAATAGTGTTTTGCCGCTTTTACTTAGGCTGAGTTTGAGATAGGTAAAAATATTATTTCATGTTGTGTTTATTTTCATCATTTTTTTTGGAAAAAAAAACATTGTTTTGCCGCTTTTAACGACTACAGAAATAAACAACCTGATAAATAATAATATAAATTTTTAGAATTGTATATGGGGTCATAGACAATCACAACATTCATCCATATTTTTTGCTAGCTATGTAATTCAGATTTGTGAAATATGAAATTCAGATTTGTGAAAATCGTGCATATGTTACTGTCAATATCAGTTTAATGATTAGATGGTCTACATTGAATATGCAATTCTTCCATATCTTTTCCTAGCTATTTAGTTGTGTATTTTTAGATAAATTTTCAAGTTGCAACTTGTAAAGCAAATATGTCTACTACACTTTGACATGCTTCTCAAAAATTATATGAACTTCCTCCATCTTCAGGAATAGAAGTTTTATGGATGCTCTGTACTTGTGAATCATATATGATGTTTTAGCATTTCTTAGCAAACTTAAATTATCATTTGCTTTTAAAATGTTTTTTTTAAATTTCAGCAAAAGTACTAAATTTAGTAACGGAATACATCAATTTAGTAATGGAATTTCAAACTAATAAATCAATGTACTAAATTTAGTAATGGAATACATAAAATAAAGAAATACAAAATTTTGTAAACATACCTTGATAAAAAAGCAATCACTCAAGCAAACACAACCATGTCAAGAAAATATAATTGTGTGCCTCTATTGATAATATGCTATAAAAATATACTATAAAAATAAAAGGTATCAAATTCAATGTCAGATTTTTTACACAACAAAAACTTCTAAAAAAACTCATAAAAACATATAGTGTTAATGTTAGGACATAAAATCTACTACTCGTTAATACAATCCAATACATGAAACATACATAGAAAATTGCATTATAAATCCCCTTTTAAAAATAGTGGCCCATTGTACTTATAAATTGCAAATTGTCATCACCCACTCTCTCTAGTGGGTCAAATTTGTATGAAACCGAGTTCTTCATTCTAAGCACAAATTAAATTTATAAAATGCCAATACCAATTCATAATGTCAAATTCTTTATTTACACCACCTCCACATGATCACCTTCCACATTGTTGTATTTACTCCATATTGTTGTCCTTCATCATTGCTCTGCCATTGGTCCTAGATATCATCAACCTATAAAGTTGATGATATCTTAGAATAATGAAAAGCTTGAAAGCTGGAAAACCCAAAACCAACAAAACCACCCTTATTAGATATATATAAAATAATACAAATATAACATAGAAGGAACTATAATCACACCAAAAAATAGAGCTCCTTCTTATTAAAAAAATTAACCCAAAATCATCGTTTCTCAGCCACAAAAGGCACCACCGCAAACCACCATCTCCAATCGCCCCAAATTCATTTTAAAACTTTGGAAATCCCAAAATCCATCTGCAAATCAACAAAACCTCCCATGTTATCCCATCCCTATAAAAAAAACTGATAATTCCCTAGTAAAAAAATAGCGCTCATGTTATCCCATCCCTGTAAAAAGAACACAAAATGGAAGAGAACATAATACCCTTCTTTATTATATGTTACAACAACAAACTCATACAAAAATATACCTGTAGAAACCCAGAAATTTAGAATCCTCATCGGAGTCCACATAAAAACGAACCAAAGTTTCTCACCGTACCAACAGGTCCGTCACAACCATTAATATGCTAAAAAGCAACACTAATTAATCAAATCTTTAAAACATAATAGAAGGCACAAAATGAAATATGTCAAAATAAGCAGAAAAAAATGAAATATCTTAATGCTCGGGGCAAAATAAGGAACAAAAGATTGAAGATGAATTTTCTTTTTCTTCAGATCCATAATAATAAAAAGGCACAAAAATGAAACAATTCGTTACACCTTGCGATTGCGATGGAGCAGAAATGATGCGGTGGAATTGATGATTCTCAGCTTCAAAAATGAAACTCAAGTTAACCATGAATGAAATCAACCACTGATCTCATGAAGGAGTGCCATCATCAAGGGAGAGATATGCGGAGTTAATGGGGTTTTGAAGAGAGGTGCTGAGTTATTCAGCCATCACCAAGATCAGATATGTAACGTGGAAGTGTGGAAGCGTGGAGTGGGTTTCTTCGTGGGAGGGGGAGGGGGAGGGGAAGGTGGAAGCGTGGAGGGGGCGGTGGAAGTGGAAGGGGAGATGGAAAAGTGGGTTTGGTCGTGAGATATAAGAGAGAGAGAGAGAGAGAGAGAGAGAGAGAGAGAGAGAGAGAGGGATGGGGTTTGTGTGAAAGATGGAACAAAATGATTAAAGGCATTCTGCATATTTGAAAAGGGGGCTGATCATAGAGGGTTACGAAAAGACCCCCAAGTTTGAATTAAAGGGTATGTTTTGTGAACAGAAAATAGCGGCAAATCAAATAATTAAAGGGTAAATTTGTAAAGAGAGAGAGGTAGCGGTTTAGATTATGCCATGTTACAATGTTATAAGCTGACATGGCACAATCCCAAACCATTAGATCACCCAAAAAATATCGATTCCAATCGTACATTTTTTGGAACAGTAAAACACCCCCTCTCATATAATATAGATAATAGAAAGGTTAGCAAGTGCCCCAAAAATTATATCTCAAAGAGAAAGAACACAAACATCATGCAAATTAGATAATAGGAAGTAAAGTAAAATTAACTACCAATTTTAGTTTATACTTTTGGTTTCACATTCGTAGACATAATTTGATCATTACATATATACCATCCCTCAAATCTAAAAAAAGATTTCACAAATATATAAAAGAAGCTTCAAATTTATAAACACAACAACTTCCATAATCTTTATGCATATTATTTAATTATGAACAATTATGGTAATTACTTACACATGCTTGATTGTAATTGAAGATATGGTAATTCATTAATTAAAATAACAAATATTTGAACTCGTACTAGGTAACTGTTATAAAACTAGGTTGTTATTTATTTATTTTGGGTAAATTTGGTAATTAGCTTCCGGGACGCATTAAATATCTATTTATAGTTTAAAACGATGGTTTAAAGGCCTATTCAGTTACTATAATGCTCAAGCACGAATTTAAGTTATTTGGAGTTATTTTTTGGCTCTTTTAGGTGGGGCTCATTTTGAGTCCAAACCCAAGGATTAAAGGAATTTGAGGTTTATAAGGGATCTTATTTATCACAAAACACAATTGAAAAGCACTAGAGGGATGGATAAAAGAGAAGAAAGTGGGAGATTGGCTTGGTTTTTTGTATAAATTATGCAGCAAATGTATATACAATATGATTATCATCGTATGTGTGTTAATATTGTATATATTCATTGGACATATAAATAAAATTATGTTGTAAATCTAATTTTAGATAATTAATCAGTAATTTTCATAATTAACCTAAACTAGATGTTATTAATTAGGTTAATTTCCCCTTTAAAGTGAATTATTTCTTCATGAACTTGGATTAAAACTAATAAATAATGATTTAAATTTGTTTTATATTGAGAATCCTGTAAAAACCCTATGTTTAATTGAATCAATCCATAAAAATTTGTAGAACTGTGATAAGCACCAAAAAATGTTTAATTTATGCCCCAAATAGACGTATTTTAGTTACTCCCTTTTACTAAAATTGGTCTGATGTTCGTATTTTATTATTTCTCGGGTCGATCGACAGTTACGATATCAAATAGTGCTAAATCAAGTTAATTACGACAAAAAAGGAGTCAAATGCGTTAAATGAAAAAAAAATCAAAGTGATCGCCAAGACTGAAGTCCCGTTGATCTTGCCCAGACGAGTTCCGATGCTTCGAGCCCAGTCCCGTACCAAACCTAAACCTAAACCGAGTCCAGACTTATCCCGAGCTTTGTGTGTGTTTAGTTTCCACCTTTTAGATTTTATTTTTTAGAGTTTTTATTTGAGTCATTGTAAGGACACAAATTTCCAATTGAGTCCATATATAGTTTTGGCTCAATTCCGGACAAAAACATTTATTCATAGGATAGTATTTATTGTAATATTCACAAGCCTATGAAGTGTATGTTGAAGACGTAGCGGCAAAGAATTTAAAGCTTCATCAAAATGCCGATTTGCATGCCTCGTTTCTACGTCATCATCTAAGGTTCCATACTCCCAAGGTATGAATGTAATTATATTGATATAGGAGCTTGGAACAATGTTTAGTTGGGTGTTAGGTTTAATAAAAGCCACGTTTATTTCAGAAATAATTTAAAAAGAACCTTATATTAATATATACAAATGTTTATGGGCCAAAATAGAATTTAACAAAAATTTCTGAAACTCGTTCGAAATTTCGTTCGAACGAGATTTTTCGTTCGAACCAAACTTCGTTCGAACGAGACTGCTTTCCAACCAAACTGGTCAGTCGTTAGATAAGTCGTTCGAACGACTTTCTCGTTCTAACGAGGTATCTAACGAGTATCTAACGAGCCCAGGCTGGTCGCTCGTTAGAAACCTCGTTCGAACGACAGTCAAAGTCGTTCGAACGAGAATGCCAGGCGGGAACAGTTTTGAGCAGTTTTTTGGCAGTTTTCCCCCACTTCTCCACTTGGTTTTCAACCAATTTTTTTCAGACTTATTTATGAACGGGAATCTCTTTTTCTAACTCATCTTTTTCATACCAAACAAACTCCTAGAGAGTGTTTTGAGAGAAAATTTATTTAAGAAAAAAGATCAAGTTTAGAGTGTCATTTTTGAAGAAAAATTCTACACACTCTAGTTTACACCCAATAGTTGTTTTATCCAAGTTCTCTATATTCATATCTTTACTTGGAGTTTTTGGCACCGGTGTTTCTCTACCGAAATTAAAAAGGAGACGTTTCGGGTTTGCTTCTATTTCCCATCACAAAGAAGAACACATTTGTTGCGGTTTTACTCACTTGGAGAAAGGCTCCAAGCTTGGGTGACGGTGTGCCTAATTGCCCGATCGATGAATTTCGAGACCACGGTGGAGCTCCGTTGGTTATCCGCTAATTGGAGGTTGATACAAGAAGAAGCATCACGGCTTGAGAGGGTTCGAGTTTAGGAAGTAAGTCTTTTGTCTTGTATTTTGTAATACCATTTTTAGTGGATTTGAGGCTAGGGCCGTCCCGAGGTTTTTTCCCGTTAGTGGGTTTTTCGTCGTACATCGCGGTGTAGTGTGACATTGTTTAATTTTATCTTGCACAAAATTTAGAACGCATGCTTAAGATAATTTCAAGATAAAATTCGGTTTAATTCTCACACTCATTTAATTTGGGACTTAAATTAAATATTGGGTAAAATTGTGTAATTCTTGTCACTTGCATTAATTTGGTTTCGCCTAACTTTGGATATAATTGTTAATCATGACTTAGGCAAATTTCTAGGACTTGAATTCTGTTTGTATTTGTTTTGAGAAATTAAAACTTGTTGTTTTATTTGAAAGTTAAAACCATCTCAACGCTTCCGCTTTTATTTAAAAGGAAATTATATTTTAATTTGTGATTATTAAAATCCCCGAGCTTTCAAATTGGTATCAGAGCCAAAAACGATAAATTATTTCGTTAAGATCTTTTAATTTTTGGCTAAATATGGATTTTTCCCCATTTTCAAAATTTCCTATTTTTGATGGTTCAAACTACGCGTATTGGAAAGCGCGAATGAAATCGGCACTTAAATCTATCGATGAACGTGTTTGGATGTCTGTTGTTAACGGTTGGACCCCACCAACACATTTAATTGAAAATGAACAAGTTCCCAAACCCGTTGATAGATGGACTGAAAATGAGTTTAAACTTGCTAACTTTAATTCCCGAGGTCTAAATGCCTTATTTAGCGCTGTCGCACCGGATGAATTCCGACGTATTATGACGTGTGAAACCGCTAAAGAAGCTTGGGATATTTTACAATTAACTCATGAAGGAACTAGTGTCGTTAAAGCCTCAAAACTCCAAAACCTCACCACTCAATTTGAAACTATCAAAATGGATGAAAAAGAAACTTTTGACAAATTTTATGCTAGACTTTCTGATATTGTCAATTCATCCTTTAACTTGGGAGAGAAAATACCTGACGACCGTGTTGTAAAGAAAATTTTAAGGTCCCTACCCGATAGATTTATTCCTAAAGTGACCGTTTTAAATTCTTTACCCACTTTAGCCTCTACGAAATTAGAAGAGCTTGTAGGTGATTTACAAACCTATGAACTAGATATGTTTCCCTCTAAAAATGAAAAGAAAATCGAAAAGGGCGTTGCTTTAAAAGTCCGAAAAGAGGTCAAACAAGTAGTAGAGAGCGATAGTGATAGTGACTCGGAAGATATGGCTTTGTTTGCTCGTAAATTTAGAAAATTTCTTAAATTTAACAAAGATAAAGTTAAAAATGATTTTAAGAAATTTGAATCTTCTAAACTTGATAAAAACGAGAAGATTTCTAAAGCCGATAAGATCCCTAAACCAAGTAATGAAAATATTGATAGGGACGAGTCTAATAAATGTTTTGGTTGTGAAGGTTATGGCCATAGGGCTTTTGAGTGCCCCACTAAACTAAGGAAAGAGGGTAAACGACCCATTTCATATAATGCGACCCTTAGTGATAGTGATAAGGAAGAGAAGCCCGAATCCCCCACTAAGAAAAATTTTGTGGCTTTTATGGCACATGTGAGTGATAATGAGAACTCATCGGATGATGAAATTATAGCACATGCCACTTCCAAGGTCATTGTACATGATTCTCTTATTTTTGATGATAGTGAGAGTGAAAAAGAAGAAGAGAGTGAAAATGAAGATGAGGTTGATATGAGTGAACTTCAAAATGCTTTTCATGAATTATATAAAGAATCTATTAAATTGAAAAGAGCTAATTTGAAGTTAGAAGCGAGTTTAAGAGAGAGTGTCAAGGTCATTGATGAAAGTGCCTTAATAGAAGACCTTAGGACACATGAGAGAACTCTTCAAGAGAAGCTTAACAATGTTGAAGGCGAGAGAGATAGCCTTAGGGGTTTAATGGAATCCTTGAAAAAGGAGCTTCTTGCTTTTGAAGAGCGAAATGTTTTACTAGAATCTAAAATTTTAGATTTGGAAAATAAATTAAAAGATTCTAGTAATGTCAAATTTGATTTGGAGTGTTGTTCGGAAAAACTAGATAAAATGTTAGGAACGGTCCAAATTAAAAATGACACTTTTGGTTTAGGCTTCAATTCTTGTAATGATTTTAACCCTAAAGTCAAAACCAATGTTTTAGGAGAATCTTCTAGGAATGCATTTAATGATCACTCCTCAGATAAATCTTTTCGACATGCTCTTACTTGTACACATTGTGGTCGACAAGGTCATCTTAGGAAATTTTGTTTAGATCTTAAACGAATTCCTAGAAAATCCCATAGTAAAGTAACCACGATAGCTAACGTTCCTACACCCCAAGATAGTAATTCTTCATTAATTTGGGTTAGGAAATCCGACTTGGTTGCCTCACAAAATAGGGATTTTGATTCTCATTTACTTACACATGCTTCCTCCCTTGCTAAATCTAAAGGATGAATGTGTTAGTGTTTGCATACTTTAGCGTTTGTACTTCATGCTATATTCATATGCTAAATGTATGCTTGTTTAGTCATTTTCTAGTCATTGCCTTATTTCATATCACATGCTAGAAATTATGACTTGTTTATCTTTTTGTATTATATTTTGTGTTTGAATCGACTGCATAATATAAAAAGATTTTTGTTTATCATTTGTATTTTATTTATTTTATTTAAGCTTAATGAAAAATACAAATGATTTTTGTTTGTCCTTTTGAGTAAATATTTATTTTTGATTAAAAATGTTAAAAACTCAAAAAGATTTTGTTTTTGTGTGTATTTTTGTTTGACACACTTTATGTGGTATATATTTGTGTTTGAATCCTATCGTTTACGCTTCCATGTGGCTAGAACTTTTGGTTTAGATTTTCAATCCTTAAAATGTTCTTTACCATGTTTTATATGGAGTAGTTGGATTTTGTATTGTTTAAATGGATTCTATTTCTATATGCCTCTATTCACACATGCACGAGCTCTTTTGAAATCTTAATGTCACATGTTATATTTGAGCTTTTTGAGGTGTTCTCCTATCAATCTAGTCATCTACATATCTATGACCTAGGAGGACTAGTGCATGTCAAAATCCGTTGCATGCGAGATTTGTGTGAAAAATGAAAACATGATAAATTCATATATGCACGGGGAAGGGCTCCGAAAGGATGAATTAAATCCTTTGCGATAGTAAGCCACCGTTGATTGGATCTAAAAGAAATACGTGAGCCAAAGGCCTAAAAACAGAATATTTGGCATTCAAAGAAAGCAATTGCCAAGGCCTATGTTTGTTTGATATATTCATTCAAAAACAAAAGAATATATATGCTTATTGAGGGAGAATTGGATGGTATATCAACGGTTTGCACAATGTCCGTTTATCCTAGTTGTCTTTAATGTCATGACTCTATTTGGTTTGTAAAATCACCATCATGCTAGGCTTGTATGCATTGTGTATGTTTGTTCATTGAGTTCAATCTTTATATTGTCACATGAGGTTATATTTAACTGTGATGAAGTTTGCAATCAAATGAGAACTCCGTGAACGTTTCTTAAGTGTTTGGGTCTAAATTTAATTGTTGCTTGTTCACACCCCTACACTTCCGTTTCCATATGACACATTTTTGTCATACGAGTGTGCAAACTTATTGTATTTTGTGTCATGTGTGTGTTTATATCTATATATATATGCAAGTGGTTCATTGATATATTTCTAGTATATATATATATGATATTTGTTTGTCTTTGCCTTGTTTTTATTGCCCATATGATGTCATGTCTTTTATTTAAGCTTCCGCATGCTGTTTATTAGTTCTTTATCCTTTGCCTATTCCCGAACAAAAAGGGGGAGAATGATGATAGGGGGAGAAATGGTATCTAATCCTATTATTATCGTATCTTCGTTTGGGGGAGATTTATCTTAGGGGGAGACGTCTTTCTAAGAAGGTCATGTGTGTTTCAAGGGAGAATTAATTTAGGGGGAGTATTTAATTAATTGCATTTAATATTTTGATATTCCCTATGCATTTGATGAGTTTGCTTAAGTGTGCAGGAATTATTATAAAGCGGCATCTTTCTATGGCAAAGAGTTTAATCCTTGGGTTGAGTCAAGATTGGGCGGGTTATGTTTTGAGTCTAGTAGAGCTTGACGGCCCTATAGGATTTTTGTTTTGGTTTTTGTCCCGGAATAGCCAAAGGGGGAGATTTGTAAGGACACAAATTTCCAATTGAGTCCATATATAGTTTTGGCTCAATTCCGGACAAAAACATTTATTCATAGGATAGTATTTATTGTAATATTCACAAGCCTATGAAGTGTATGTTGAAGACGTAGCGGCAAAGAATTTAAAGCTTCATCAAAATGCCGATTTGCGTGCCTCGTTTCTACGTCATCATCTAAGGTTCCATGCTCCCAAGGTATGAATGTAATTATATTGATATAGGAGCTTGGAACAATGTTTAGTTGGGTGTTAGGTTTAATAAAACCCACGTTTATTTCAGAAATAATTTAAAAAGAACCTTATATTAATATATATAAATGTTTCTGGGCCAAAATAGAATTTAACAAAAATTTCTGAAACTCGTTCGAAATTTCGTTCGAACGAGATTTTTCGTTCGAACCAAACTTCGTTCGAACGAGACTGCTTTCCAACCAAACTGGTCAGTCGTTAGATAAGTCGTTCGAACGACTTTCTCGTTCTAACGAGGTATCTAACGAGGTTCTAACGAGCCCAGGCTGGTCGCTCGTTAGAAACCTCGTTCGAACGACAGTCAAAGTCGTTCGAACGAGAATGCCAGGCGGGAACAGTTTTAAGCAGTTTTTTGGCAGTTTTTCCCCACTTCTCCACTTGGTTTTCAACCAATTTTTTTCAGACTTATTTATGAACGGGAATCTCTTTTTCTAACTCATCTTTTTCATACCAAACAAACTCCTAGAGAGTGTTTTGAGAGAAAATTTATTTAAGAAAAAAAATCAAGTTTAGAGTGTCATTTTTGAAGAAAAATTCTACACACTCTAGTTTACACCCAATAGTTGTTTTATCCAAGTTCTCTATATTCATATCTTTACTTGGAGTTTTTGGCACCGGTGTTTCTCTACCGAAATTAAAAAGGAGACGTTTCGGGTTTGCTTCTATTTCCCATCACAAAGAAGAACACATTTGTTGCGGTTTTACTCACTTGGAGAAAGGCTCCAAGCTTGGGTGACGGTGTGCCTAATTGCCCGATCGATGAATTTCGAGACCACGGTGGAGCTCCGTTGGTTATCCGCTAATTGGAGGTTGATACAAGAAGAAGCATCACAGCTTGAGAGGGTTCGAGTTTAGGAAGTAAGTCTTTTGTCTTGTATTTTGTAATACCATTTTTAGTGGATTTGAGGCTAGGGCCGTCCCGAGGTTTTTTCCCGTTAGTGGGTTTTTCCTCGTACATCGCGGTGTAGTGTGACATTGTTTAATTTTATCTTGCACAAAATTTAGAACGCATGCTTAGGATAATTTCAAGATAAAATTCGGTTTAATTCTCACACTCATTTAATTTGGGACTTAAATTAAATATTGGGTAAAATTGTGTAATTCTTGTCACTTGCATTAATTTGGTTTCGCCTAACTTTGGATATAATTGTTAATCATGACTTAGGCAAATTTCTAGGACTTGAATTCTGTTTGTATTTGTTTTGAGAAATTAAAACTTGTTGTTTTATTTGAAAGTTAAAACCATCTCAACGCTTCCGCTTTTATTTAAAAGGAAATTATATTTTAATTTGTGATTATTAAAATCCCCGGGCTTTCAGTCATTTTTTTAGAAATTAATTTACATTTTGTTTAGAGTCTTGTATATATTTTTAGGATCTATTAGTGTGTCAACTATTTTTATATCTCTTTCTATTTAGGTGTAAGTTTTATTTTTATTTTTTATTTTATTTTATATTTATTAGAATAGGTTTATTTTTGTCTTTTTTTCGGAATGTAATTTTCTAGTTTTGTTTGATTTTGTGTTTTTTTTAGTTTTATTTTATTAAATGAGGATTTTAATTTTTAGTTTTAATTAATTTTAATTAGTTTTATTTTATTTTTTACTTATAAATATTTAGGTAGTTTTATTTTATTAGGTACAAACAACACACACACACTACCCCAAACACCTCACCCACAAACTAACTATCCTATCCTACACCCTCACCCACACTTTTCTACCCTACACCCCACTACACCCAATCCAACTCTCCACACCATCTTCAACCGAGTAGTTCTATTGTGACTTAATTTTTGGCATAATTTTTTAGAACAAACTGACGTGGCAGTTTGTTATTGGTTGGTTTTTAGGTCCCACTGGCGTGGACCCCAAAAACTAACTAATAGAAAACTGCCACGTCAGCTTGTTCCAAAAAATTGTATTAAAAATTAAGTCATTTTTGTCTTCAACCTCTCATCCACTCTCTCTCTCACCTCCCTCCATTAACAAAACTCAACAACCCCATACCCGATTTCCTTATTCCGGCCAGAATCTCATTTCCCATTAACCCATATACTCAAAAATCCGCTTGTAACGACCAACAAAATCGAATCCAAATTTCAGCCCCGGTACCCCATAACCCGATCTCCAAACCCGTAAACCCAGCTACACCTAACCCGATTCCAACCACAGCAGCTATAACCTTTTCAAACTTCAACTTTACTCGAACCCATTTCCATTTAACCCCTTCCTAACCTGAACCTGATCACCTCCAACCTGAAACCCCAACCCAGTTCAAATCAACCAACCAAAACCCAATCAACAAAATAAAAACTTCGTGACTTATAAGGGGAAGGGCAACTCATTTTAAAGACTCGTACGAAGAAGTAGTGTAGTTTTGTACAGTGTAGAAAAATAAAAAAGTACAACAAAATAGTTTAACATTTGAATAATTTTTAAGTTTGATTTTTATTTTTATTTGTGTAATCAAATGCACATATTGTGAACAAGTTGATTGCATGTCAAGACGCAGTTCCAAACATATTTGGGAAAAAAATGATATCATATTTTTTTCTCATCTTTTCAATTTTTATCCTTCTTTACATGTATTTGATTGTTGTGTTATGTTCTAATATGAGAAGGTTAGGGTAAACACCTCATTCAAGGGGTGGGATGAAACGCGTAGGATGTTAATATAATTAATTAATTTAATTGATTGTCATATTTCTAGGAACATTTATTCTTAATTGTCACACATTAATTTACGTATCGAAAGATAGTGAATTAATTTTGTTTTACTATTTGATTTTGAAATTGAACTAGAGATATGTTTTTCCTAAAATTTTGATATTAACTCAGATTTGCGATTCTGGAATTCATATTTTTTTTATAAATCTATCTTAGCGAGTGATTTCTTTAAAGAGAGTATAAATCCATTTTGCAGAGTAGTGGCATTTTTAAATGAGTTTTCTGAAAAAGACATTATTTAATTTATAATTGCAACGAGAGTTAGATTATGAATTTAATATTATCTCGAAATATTTTAATTCAACGAATTAAGAAATTAAAAATTAATTCATACGCGGTGTAATCCCATCTTTTGAATTTTCTCACATTTATCATACTTGGTTACATATTATTTTTAGTTTATTTAATCACATTTGATTTTCAGCATTAATTAGTCAATTCCTCCTTGAAACAGTTTTAAAAAAATATTTTAATAAAAAAAGAATTACAAGTATTCACGCTATTTATTCACCTTGAATGTTGTATTGATACCCGTACTTACTGCAATACAAGTGTTTTAACAAGTTTTGTTGGTATTCGAAACAAATCTTTTGAAGACAACGACACAACCTTAAAGCCTTCTATGAAACCGAATTTATTCAGGGTCCTTAAATATATTTTGGTTTTTTTCTTAAAATCTTGAGGTAAATTTGGGATTTGATGATGGAAATAGATTACAATTGTGTTGATGATGTGTTTTTATTATTTGAATGTTGGATAGGTGCTTAGTTGAAGTTTTTGGGTTAATTAATGGAGGTTGGAAAGATAAAAATAGGCGTTAAAGATGGATAATCATGTAACAAGGAGAATTGGGACTGTTTTGTGTTAATTGATCGATTTATCGTAGGGAATCGATCGATCGACAATAGTAGATTTTTCCTTGTTTAGGATGTTATTTATTTGGTTGGAGATTTTGGTTTAGGGATGTATGTTAAGGTTTTGTTGGCCTATAGTTTTCATGTACTCATAGAATATAGATATATTCTCGTAGTTTGAATTGTTGGAGTTTAATATATGAGGGTATTTGGATAATAGGGAAACCATTAATTTAAAGAGATTGAATTTAGGATTGGGCATTTGATTGCAAATTCAACTGTTGGATGGTTGGTAATTGAGAATTTGGAAGCTTAGAGGATTTGGGGCTTTTGGCTGGGATTATTATAGTCATTGTGATTGAATATAGGGGCGTTGATCCTTTGGGTGAGATTATGAATTTGGTTAAAAAAAACTAGGAAAGGGTAGTTATCATAGTCAATGGTTTTATATAAATTAGTTGTGGATTAATACCTAGACGTGATACCTTGAAATATTGGGCTTGGGCTAATTGAGATTGAATATAGTTGATGTATGGATTTTAGTGTATGGTTCGAGATTTGGGAACTCGGGAGGATAGGGTTAATGTATAATGGGATGAATACAGGTTTATAGATGTGTTATACCTTTTTATGATAGTGGTGCTAGTATGACCCCATAGCATTAGGGTCAGTATGTGTATATAATTTACATTAACCATGAGGGTTATGTAGGTATTGCATTTAACCCGTTAGTGAGGGTTGTATTTCTTGTGTGATTTATTTACAATGCATACCATGTGTGAGTTATTGTTGGAAAAAATACTAGGAGGGGTTCTATTTAGGGGGCACACGTGATGAGGATAAGTATAGTGCCTCGGTGAGAAGACGAGTTTACTATGGTAATTCCTACCCCCAGGGACCATGTCTAGGGACACGTGCCCGAGATGGTTTACATGGATATTTTGTTTCATAAATCTGGGGGTATGGTAGGCTTAATGACTGCTGGGTAAACGCTGTGATTTATCCCATTCTGTGGCAAGGTCTTAAATTTGGGATGACTTAAGACTATACTAGTACGTGTAAAGATCTGTAAAGGTAATAAGAATAGGCCTTGATTATGTGTGGGCATAAGAGATGCTCATATATTTGTACATGCCGCGGGTTGTACCTTTGTATAGATGTTAGACTAGAGTAGAGTCTTTCTCTTACCATATGTGATTATTGTGTAGTTGTAACAACCCCCATTTTCTCACATAAAGGCTGTCCAGGCACGACACGCCGAAGATGGGGCTCGTCGGTCAATTAATACCACTCTCAGCACAACGTAACATAAATATGGCACTTTAAAAGCCAATACTTTAAAACTTTATGAATATAATTCTAACCGTAATTAAAACCAAACCAACACAAACTAGAGAATAAATCCAACTGCAAGTAATATCACAAACTCCAACATATTGTAAATGACTAAATATATCTTGGGCTTATGCCCTTCCAAATAAAATAACTAAACTCCAGCCAAAAAACACCTAGGCTAGAGTCAACAATCCGGAAGGCTGCTAAGCACTGAGAGATCGCAAGGCTGGTACAATTACAATCCTATTATCCTTGTCTACAAATAATCTGTGGGGAAAACATTTATAAATTGGGTTAGAGCTCGAGGTGTGCAAGAATTAACTTAATTAATTTATAATGCAATAATACAATATATAAAAAATAAGTATTCCCTCTTTTTGACACTCACATGCGTATAACACCTCACCCCTCATCTAAGTGTGAGATCTCTCGCATCCTAAAATCCCCAAATAATAACTACGACTATGTGCAAATTTATACAATGATTAACTGATTTAAATGTGCCGACTAGATTTAATTATAATTATTCATAATTTTCCAGTCTCACAATCTCCACCTAAGAAGCATAAATATCTACTATGCAATAAATGATCACAAATTTACTTTATAGCCACATCCTTAGGCAAATAATTTATTTATATAGTATCCGGCGAATTTATAATACATGTCCTTTAATATTTGTGACACACAAGGGAATCTACCATTGGTGTCAAATTCGTGCTCTATTGGCAAGTCCGAAGAAATCCTAACATCCAAATGGGACAGTCCGAAGGAATCCTGACATCCTGAGCGGACACCACAAAACACCCATAAGTTGTGGGTGGTCCTAATGCAGGACACCACCTAGCGGTAATACAGGAAGGGTCAGCGCCACACCTACCCTTCGAGTTTGGAGCCTCTATGTAGTAACTATATGCTTACACAACGTCAAGCCCACATGTGCCGACATATGGTCATTGGACCGAATGTGCGAACTCCCGAGCCGATAGGTAAGTCCATTGGTATGTCCACACACAAATATAATATAGCACATATTATTTTCCCATATAATATGTAAAGGTAATTGCTCAATAATTACCATAAAAGTCCATCCAAAGTCCACACACATCCATAACAATACACATTATTGCTCCATATAATATGTATAAGTAATTATCCCATAATTACCATAGTAATCCAACCCACGTCCATAACATTTCCCTTTTTATTGATAATTTACCACCAACTAAAGTATTACTTTTCCCATGTATAATTACTTATTACTTATCTCATATAAGAAGTATAGGTAGTTACTCTATAATTACTTAAATATCCCACCTAATATACATAGGTATCCAAATAGTATTTAATCATCAGATAATTATAAACTCTTGTTCCCTTTTATAATTATTTAACCCCTTAGTTAAATAAAATTTCTCCAATTTGATGTGAACACATTTATATTTTTAATAAATTAGTTATTGACCCAAACATGGTTCTACCCACTCCGCTTGAACTTCTAAAAATATCCACAACCAAATCCCAGGACCAACTTGGTTTACCCCCGGGACCGAATCGATTCGGTTTGGGCCGAATCGATTCGCTGCATGAGCCAAATCAATTTGCCCAATGCCGAATCGATTCTATTCTACGCGGGAACCCATATATGCTACTTTGTTTCTATACGGGTTTGCACTTGTCATTCCCAACTCACCACCAACGATTTCTACAACATCATACTTATGTAATTGAGTCCCTACAACTTAGCTAGTCTATTTAGGATTGCTAATTATATGATTAAGGTCCGAATTTTATGACAATTCACCCAGAATTTATGAACATTCATATATCCATTTTAATCAAAATTTCATTCCATATATTCAAGACCATTTAAATCCTAATATGGGTCATTTACATGATATCTATATCGAAACACCCTAGCATAAAATAACATCAACATCCTCTACATATCACGGTATAATTGCCCAATAATCCTACCATAAAAAAATAATCAATCCTCAACATGCATTAATCATCATCAATTAAACATATTAAAACCTAATTCCCATAAATAAGAGAGATATTTACATGCATCAAGAATCAAATTGTGAACATAAATTAAGCAAGAAAGTTCTTGACTTAAAGATTTGTGGAAGAAGGTCCCTTAAAGACCTTTTGATTTTTCTCCTTGATTCTCCTTTGTTCCTTCCCTTTTTCCTCTTCTTTGGATCTTTCCCCTCTTTCTCCCGTTACTGTCAATTTAGGTTTTCTATAATGATGGTAGGGGAGTGGTCTGTGACACCCCGCCTAATTAAATACCGGGCGATCAGTCCTTTATTAAATTAAAATCAAGGTGAACGGTTGGTTCATTCTTAGCATCACTGTCGCAAAATAAAATTTTCCAATTTAAACACCCTAAATAATTAAGCGAAGTGTCAAAACAATTTTATAACCTTATTTCCATTTTATTAAATCCAAATATGAAAACCTTTTTAAATAACCAAAAATTTAAGAACTCTGACATACTAAAAGTTGGATAATAACACACAAGAATTAGATTCATCCCTATAAACTATAAATAAAAACATCGTGACAGTAATTAAATCCCAAAGAATACCAACTAATGGAAATATAAAGGAACATAAATCTCGGACAAAAATCCAAACTGAATAGAGAAACATGCGACACATGCCCTAACTAGTAAGAACTAAAAGTAGGAGTAGAATCAACAATGAGATCGTCTAAGCAATGGCCTGCAACTCCCACATAAGTTGCAGCGCGTCCGATCCAAAGAACCTAACCATGACGCCCCTGTGGCTGGGAACCTGTATGATATACATATATATACAAGAGAAAAGAAATAATAGGAAATGGGTCAGAGCGCAATTGTAAAACAGTTTAAAAAGTAAATAAATTGCTTACCAGCTAATGTAACAACCATGTTGGTACGCATCACTCTCTTGAGCAATTCTCACCTCTCCTCTAGTGTGCACATCTACCGTACATCAAAAATTTATTTTAACTTAGCTTTCCCATAAAGTTTCATATCGCTAACTACGATGGCGAAGACAAATAAATTCCTGAAATTTATGTTCTTACATATCTTATTTTATATAAAAATATACCAGTGATGTCACAAAATTTCTCAAACACTTATAATAGAGTCGGAGTATTTATTCATTACTCAACTACTTTTATGCACTGTAGAAAGTTCCCATACTTAAGCATAATTATAATTATATATATATATATATATATATATATATATATATATATATATATATATATATATATATATATATATATATATATATATATATATATATATATATATATATATATATATATATATATATATATATATATATATATTAGTCACTCATATAATATATATACTAATAACACCCCGCATAAAATCTATGGTGCTGGCATACTCTGCTATCAAGTCCCCGCATCACTCATATTAAGGGAAATACTAGTTCGGAATCACTCTCGAACTGTATTAACATAAAACACATACAAATGGAGGCGAAGCATAGTTCCAAGTCACTAAGAGGTAAGCACATACCCTCATGTCTCTTAGGATCGTCTGACTATGAATCAGATAGCCTGTATTAAGGAATCCTATGTTCTAGGGTACGAGTCAATATCCCCCATAAAGGCCCAATCGAGATAAGACCTTCCCGGTGCGAAAACCCTGGTGATAGAAAGTAGCCCGAGTATGATTTTTATACAAATATATAATATATGCAGAATCACACAGTCATATATATATATATATATATATATATATAAATATCCACATTTCTAAGTTAGGCGTGCCCACGACCCATAACTATAATTATCCGTTATTAACACATTTTACTTGATTATTACACATAACAGACTCGTCATTTTTATTCTGATTTATATTTCACTTCATACTCACTTTTCCTCCCTCGAAGTATTCCAAGTATAATTTCAGTAGGCATACACTCGCTTACCTTCTGGTCTAACACCCTTACAAGTCTCGATCTTTTTATTAAATGTTCGCGTGATTTCGTATACACATGAATAATTACTCGTTAACCCAAAATCTCATCTTACACTAAGTATCACTCAATGGGGTCTACCTAGGCTCTACTGGTCTTCTCTATGTTCCATTATACTCCAAAAATAACAATCAAGGGTTCCTATGCATTAAAACCCGATTAAACTAATAGACGAGAAATATGCAGTTTTCCAGGAGGGGTCGATCGATCGAGGAAATGGGTTTGATCGATCGATATTCTTAGGTCGATCGATCGATCAAGTAGTTCTTGCCCAGAAACTTCCATTAAAACCTACGGGTTTCATCTTCCAATTTCTCCACAAACATCATTAACGACTCCCAAATTCTTAAAGAACATTACCACAAGTTCTATACACATATATGCAAGATTTGCTACGTAAAACATGAATAATTATAACAACGGAATTGAATTAATGGCCAATTCATTTGAATCATCAAGAACCCTAACTTTCCTCTAAACTTTCATGGTTCTGTGTCTTTTTCCAGATTTTTCACTTCTAAATTAATCAAATTTCATGGGTAATCCTCTACATATTGTTGGTATGTCCAGAGTTTTTTTATTTTCCCTACAACATGTGATTAGGTCCACTAAATCCTTGAGTTCTTCCATGAAACATAGGTTCAATCATCCTAATCTAACTTGGTGTGACAATTAACTTAAAAGAGAAGCAAGATAGATACTTTCCTGAGAATTAAAGGTCTGATTCGATGACTTTAATTGATATCGCAGTAATCCTCTTCTTCCGATCTACGCTTTGGTGGTGGTGAGGGTGCAAGATTGGTGATTCTTGACCTTGAACACGTGGAAAGCTTTTTCCCTTCTTCTTCATATGGGCTCATTCCATTTTGGTTCTAAGATCCCTAACTTCCCTGGCACTCCATTCGATATAATCTTAATGATTTTCATCATTATTAAAGGCCAAAAATAGAAAATTATCGAAATGCCCTCCCGAGTTACCGGTTAGGCCAAAAAACGCCCTGAGACCCAAATTAAACCCCCGCGTACACTTTTCTGACTATCTCGACCCTTCTGGACACATTGGAGCACTCAAAATGACCATATGAGCGACTTATAAATTATTCACTTTTAATAATACTAATTTAGTCCCAACACGACATAGGCGCGTCCTGACTTAAATTTCCATAATTGCCATTTTATTCACTCGTGACAATTTTAATAAAATAAATATCATATATTACTTTACTCATCCAGTAATATCAGTAAGTTTCTAAGAATTACTAACTCACATCACGCTAGTAAATATAAAAATAAATTTTTGAATTGATATTAAATTAATATCTCAATTTAAATTTAATAAATCCCCAAATTTAAAAGCCATAAAAGTACGGGGTATTACATACTTCCCCCCTAATAACGAAATTTCGTCCCGAAATTCGAAAAATAAGGCATATCCGGTAAAAATAATTCTGGATACCTTATTACTATGCAAACTAACTTCAAAGTAAGGCGCTCAATCACTATAGCCCCCGTTTCACATCAAGCTTATTTAACACTCTCATTAACTACACTCCACAATATGCTCCTATCCGACAACATTCGCATAAGACAAGACTATAAATCATTGACTGCCATTATTTCAATATTATTGGGAGGCCGAACCTCACTACATGACAATTTCTCGTATTTATCTAAACACAAATCTCCCATTCTTAGAGAAACCACACGAACATTTGACCACAACATTCTTGCCTAAAACAGCCGTGGTAATCCCTCCATAAACATCAGACTCTAACTCAACCAATCCAAAATTCTGATTATCCTCCCATCTCTGAACATTCATCGTGAGAAAAGTTAAGGTTTTTCCACACCAAAACCTCAATAAGCATCTTGTTCACAATAAACAGGTACGAGTGATCCCACGGAACCCTACCATTAGGTAATATACACCCCAATTACCGTACTATACTCCAGTTGTTAGCTAAAATCGTTGTGGAAAAGAAATGATCACCATAAATCCAAAATTATTTTCACGCTGTTCCACTAATGGTTAATCACCGCTTGCTTACTCCCCGAATCGTGGGTGATACAACATGCTTAAAATTAAATGATATCCCCTCTCCTTCCTGAAGTCCCATATTGAAGGTGGGGTTCAAAAATCTCAACCTAATTCAAAAAAATACCGTGTAGGACCACGTACGAGCGCGATCCTTCCTCTCGAAGGAAGACTGGGGAACATTAGCTAATATTTCAAATTACTTGAAGGAGTGTCAATCCCTTCCTTCTTGGGCATATTGTTCCACATGTTCGAAGGAACCCTTGATCTTAACTTGAGGTTGGCAAGTCATCCAAGAAACTTTACGGACTTTATCGACCTCTTCCACTATAGGAATTGTCGATAGTCATAAAATACTCTGGTTGATCCCCTTGTTTCAACCGATTTCTATCTATGAGTGGTGTATGACGAGACCACTCACTATGTCCCGCTCAACATCGACTTCTATTTGAAATGTCTCACATTAAGTGACACTTAATACTCACCTTCTTTCCTTTGCGTATACTGAAAGTTCCGATCCACGCACTTTTCGCCACGATGTGCACTTCTGGAACTTTTATACCTTACCAACATCTTCACTATTTGTACGCGTCAGTCGCTCTTAACATTTGACTAATTACAACTCCGTTTCGAGTGTTCTCCATAATAATTAAATTCTACAATTTTCAAGGAATACCCCTTTTTAAATGGCTTCCTACAGCCTTCTAATCAAATTCGGGTGTGCTACTCTAATCATACACGTATATAGGGATCATCCTTCTTCATGCGATGCTTAATCCACTCTACCACTTCCACCTCGTTATGTTAGTTCCATAAACATATATTCCACACATATATTCCCACATCCCCACAACTCGGACAATTCTAACATCAACTAACCAGGATGCCCACATTGTGTAGCACCTCGCCCACCCAGGAAGAGCGAACGATGCGCTAATCATCGATAAAACTAACCAAATTCATCAAAATAATAGGTATAGAGCATTTACATCCCACAATAATAAAAGAGAAAACACTAATCTCAAATTTCTTCAAATAAGCACAACAATCCTCCCGAATAAATACAACAACTAAAATAAATCACCAATGCTGTATACATCAAAATAAATACAAGTCTTCTCTCTTGTATTAAGAATTCTTCCCAGATAATCCACGCTAAAAATCATCCCATCTCTTTATTTCCCTTGTGCTCCGAACGCGGTTACAACACTTGGGTATTCTCAATCACCCCTAGAAATCACAATTTTAAATTTCCCTTATCATCGTTCCATCCTTCAACTCGTAGTAATAAAACAAAACTTTCAATGCTTTCATACCACACCACCGGTTCCACTGGCCTTAAATCATAATTTAACTCCCAACTTATATATATATAATTACCTGATCCTATTACGACCGAGGTACCGAACTCATGGACTAACGACCAAACGTCTCCCTATTTCCTACTTCACGCTAAGTTTCATGCATGGGATGTCTCGCAAAGCTAAATACAAACAAGGAACCCCCCGATACACTGCTACCTAGCATTGTCGGTTATCGAGATCCATTAGATCCTCCGTCCACAGCATGTATTCGTTTATTCCGTCTCTTGATAGAAAAGTTACATCTCCTCCCGTAATTACACTTAACAAAGAACATTTCGCCAATTGCACTATCGTTCAGTATTGGTGGTAATTGCATTTCATAATCCTTGGATACATACAATCGGGATTCTCGAAATCCTGTCCCCAAACATATGGGTATAACTCTTAACTCTCACATCTCTAAAGGATAGATATATTAATGCATTCTTCCTATCACCAAATCTTGAGCGCTAAACATAATAATGAGTTAAATCTTTTCGCTCAACAGTACCCAATACGTACTGAATCATAACAACAAAGTCCCCACACACACTGGGATCGAATATCTCGAGCCCACTATCCCCTACAAAGTCTATAGAATAGATAATATAAGTGCGAGTCTGACCCTCTCGTAGGTGAGGTCTCGCCAGAACAAAACATGCTGCACTAATGCAACCATTCCGATAGCCTTGCAATAACTACCCACTATCGTACTAACCATTACTATAAAGTTGTAACTAAGACAATATCAAACTCTTGTATCACATCACTAAAACGAGTACTCTCAATAAAGTATATAACACTAGTAATACAGCAATTCCTCCTCCGCGGTTTTCACTAAAGATAATCCCGCTACACTAGGGAAAAATATTCACATAATAGTAATGTTTATAGTTGTACGCATTAAACTCGTCTCACATGTTAATCTAGCAATAAACATAATATAGTGATTTGCTCGAGTAACCTAAAACACGCCTCATCCTCTGAGGATAAAAGTCATACTTCTACTTTGCCAAACGCCTTGGCTAGTCCTACCTCTGGGCGAGGCATCGCCACCAAACACATCTCCTATCCCGAAATAGCACATACAATACTCCTATCGAAAAATCTAGCATGCCAATAATGACATTGTGCTCATGCATATTTAATACCAGCATATCCGCAGGTAAAGTGAAGCTACCCATATCTATATCTACACCCCGTCAAAATAGAAAATCAAAGCCTCATTCCCTAATGGTGAGTCTACGCATGACACTGTACTCTTTGCCGTGTCTAATAACCCTAAGGCTCGTGCAAAATGAGTAGCTATAAAATAGTGTGATGCCCCAGTACCAAATAAAACTCGATCCATAGTACCATATATAGGAAATGTACCCTCTATCGCGGGTGGTGCCTGAGGTGCTGTTTCCTGATGGACGTTATAGACACGTCCATACTGCAATGGCCCCTGTTGATCTGAGGCTTCTGGGATGGCTGGTAGAGCTGTCCTCTGCAGTTTATTACGGGCACCCTACTGCCGTGGGGCCCTATTCCCTTCTGGGCAATCCTGACATCTATGTCCATTCTTGCCACATTTGAAGCACCTACCTCGAAACTGTCTCATTTTACTACACAGTTATCTAGTTTTGACTTTTCCTTGGCCTTGTTGGCCTTGCTGAGCTACTTGAGGAAAAATAATGTCAGGTTGAGGACAATCCTTCAACTTATAACCCAGTTACACATGAAGCATATTATACTCTTGACTCACTTGAGTCTATATTGTATAAGTGTTCATCTAGTTTAGAAATTGTGACAAAATTATGTCTAACCTAGAATCCAAAGAACCTCAGAGCTTGCATTTCTATTTCATCTTTGATTGAAGGGACCTAGACCTAATTACCAACACTCACACACAGTAGAATGAATCATTTTCATGTCATATTGCATATTAGTGTGTGTACATATGTTGTGCGTGCTTAAATCCCCAATATTGTTTTTTAAATATTTTTTGGGATTTTTTAAAACATTTTAAAAATAAGGTTTTATTAATAAAACTTGGTTTTAAAAGGTTATGGGGTAAATCTGCTATTTTAGAATGTTGGTTTAATTGTCTCAAAGTTGGTTTGGGTAGAAACCAAAAGCGGCAGAGACTTCAGGGTTTACTTTGTAATTACTTTAGATGCGCGTTTTATTTCGCCTCATATGCCAACATGTGTTAGCTTCTGATTGGTGAGAAGTGTGTTTCCTTGCTGAGACAAATCGAGTGATCATTCTCATCCTTTGGATCGTTCTTATCAACATTCTGCATGTCTTCCATCATAGTCCCCGTGATCCTCTTTGAACCAATCAGGAGAGCTTTAACCACCGCATATCGTATGCCCTTGGATCTAAGTCAATTGAACTTGACTAAATCTGGCCCCTTGATTTCAATCCTTATTCTCGAACCTTCCCAGCCTCTTATAAAAAGGCTCATACTCTCAGCCTTCGAAGACTTTTGCCATTTTCGTCATTTGAGAGAAAAGAAAGAGAGAGTAGAGAGAGAGAGAAGAGAGAAACGAGAAGAGAGAGAAAGAGTTAGAAACCCTAACACTAACCCTAAATCGTCTACACAGTTTAAACCAAATACAAACCTTCTAACCTCTATACTTTACCAAACACAACCTTGAGTGTTTGAGTGTTTTAAAAGATGATTTGAGAGTTGGTTTGTTGCTGTAACCTCTTCTTCTTTGGATCTTGTTTCTAACTTAATCATTTTCTTAGATCTGTTGTTCTTGTATATAGACATTTTCAGATCTGAGTTTTTTATGATATATTACACTTAGTTTGCATGTTTGTTTCTCAGCTTGAGAAATATTTTGTTGATTCGTTTTCTATAAATGTTTTTAACTTTTAAATCAACAAAAATGTTTTCTGCTTCTAGTTCTCTTAAAATTAAACCTTTGACCTAGTTTGGAATTACACTTGGAGGTTTTCAATCTCGAAAATCTTTTCAAAACTCTGAGATTGATTAAGATCTTGACTGTCTTCTAAGCAAGATATCCGTGGATTCTGGGATTGATTTAAAAGTCAAAACAGGTTCAAAGTTTTGTGAGAAGAGAGAAAAAGAAAAATCACAGCATATAGACTTATATGTAATTTGCTAGGACTGTTTGTACTTAATAAGTGTGAGTGTGTGCATGAATGTGTTAGAGATCACTTCCACAAACACTTTCACACTACAACACGAAAAGTGTTTGTAATAAGATCTTGAGAAAAAAAGAGTCGACGTAAAGAGCTTGAACAAATTGGAGTTAACAAACTGAGTGGACAACATCAACAATCAAAACTGCAGAGAAGTTATAAGGACAACAAAGGGTACATTCTTAAACTTATATAGGTATGAGTTGTATGCATGCTTGTTATATAGTCTGTAACTGTTAAATTCGTTTATAGTGGATTTTTGTTTTACTCCGTAGAGGGAGTCGTGGATGTTTCCTCAATTGGTGAGGTTTTACCACGTAAAAATATTGTACTTAATCTTCCTACATCTTCTCATCTCATTCTTGGTTGTGCTGAGTTTAAAAGCTTGTTTAAAACTGTTTAATAAACCTGTTATTCAAATCTTGAATAGATCTCGTACATACTGTTTTGTTAAACACATCTTGTGTTCAAATAGTTTTGTTTTTTTTTTCAAGAAAAGAGTTTCCTCAAAAAACAGCTCGGAGTTACTTAAATAGTTTATTTTTAATAAACGTCTTTAGTAACAGAATTTCAGCACACATTTATAGCAGAGTCCTGAAATTTCTCACTGGTCGGGTTGGAGTTACTCTCCAGTCTTATTCGAACAAAATTGACGTTCATGTCCATCCATTCCACATTTGAAACACCTTTTTGTGACTTCATTCTGACCCCGACATTGTTGGCCCTAACGTTTTTTGGCTCTCCACGTAAATTTTGTTACCTATGTGGCCCTTTTGGTCTTGGGGAGCTGGTTGCTGCGATATTGGTGTCTTCACACAATTTTCAGCTCTAGTTATATCAATTTGAGAAATATCTCTAGGTCTTTTGCCTCTTCTGAGCTGCATACTGTGATCGTGGTACTGTAAGATTGCAGTGGTAACTACCTGTGCCATAATGCCTACTAATTCGGTGATTGATAACCTCTTTGGAGGCACCTGAGATGTGAGCTGTTCTTGCTCATTAACTTCCTTAATGGCATTAACTTGTCCGTCTTGAGGGACCATCTGAAAGTTTAAAATAATCTGGATAAGTTTAACATTCACATCGATAAATCGTAGAAGCACGAATTTCCAACGCATAATTATGAATACAAAATTCCTAATATTAGGGCTCTAAATCAAAGACGCTAAGCTGGAAACGAGATAAGCCGTACAAATCCTAAAGGACACTAGAACCTGATGCTCTGATACCACCTTGACACCCCACCTAATTAAATATCGGGTGATACGTCCTTTATTAAATCAAAATCAAGGTGAACGGTTGGTTCATTCTTAGCATCACTATCGCAAAATAAAATTTTCCAATTTAAACACCCTAAATAATTAAGCTAAGTGTCAAAACAATTTTATAACTTTATTTCCATTTTATTAAATCCAAATATGAAAACCTTTTTAAATAACCAACAATTTAAGAACTCTGAAATACTAAAGATGGATAATAACACACAAGAATTAGATTCATCCCTATAAACCAAACCAGTTTAAACTATAAATAAAACCATCCCGACAGTAATTAAATCCCAAAGAGTACTAACTAATGGAAATATAAAGGAACGTAAATCTCTGACAAAAATCCAAACTGAATAGAGAAACGGGCGACACATGCCCTAAATAATAAGAACTAAAAGTAAAAGTAGAATCAATAATGAGATCGTCTAAGCAATGGCCTACAACTCCCACATAAGCTGCAGCGCGTCCGATCCAAAGAACCTAAGCATTACGCCCCTGTGGCTGGGCACCTGTATTATATACATACATATAAAAGAGAAAAGAAATAACATGAAACGGGTCAGAGCCCGATTGTAAAACAGTTTAAAAATAGTTTAGCAAGTAAATAAATTGTTTACCGGCTAATGTAACAACCATGTTAGTACGCTCAGTCTCTTGAGCAATTCTCACCTCTCCTCTAGTGTGCACGCCTACCGTACTATTTACCTCAAAAGTTTATTTTAACTTAGCTTTCCCATAAAGTTTCATACCGCTAACTACGATGACGAAGAAATATAAATTTCTGAAATTTATGCTCTTACATATCTTATTTTATATAAAAATATACCAGTGATGTCATAAAATTTCTCAAACACTTATAATAGAGTCAAAGTATTTATTCATTACTCAACTACTTTTATGCACAGTAGAAAGTTCCCATACTTAAGCATAATTATATATATATATATATATATATATATATATTAGTCACTTATATAATATATATACTAACAGCACCCCGACTAAAATCTATGGTGCTGGAATACTCTGCTATCAAGTTCCCGCATCACTCATATTAAGGGAAATACTAGTTCGGAATCACTATCGAACTGTATTAACATAAAACACATACAAATGGAGGTGAAGCATAGTTCCAAGTCACTAAGAGATCAGCACATACCCTCACGTCTATTAGGACCATCTGACTATCAATCAGATAGCCTGTACCAAGGAATCCTATGTTCTAGGGTACGAGTCAATATCCCCCATAAAGGCCCAATCGAGATAAGACCTTCTCGGTGCGGAAATCCCCGTGATAGCAAGTAGCCCAAGTATGATTTTTATTCAAATATATAATATATGCACAATCACACATTCATATATATATATATATATATATATATATATAAATATCCACATTTCTAAGTTAGGTGTGCCCACGATCCATAACTATAATTATCCGTTATTAACACATTTTACTCGATTATTACACATAACGGACTCGTCATTTTTATTCTCATTTATATTTCACTTCATACTCACTTTCCCTCCCTCAAAGTATTCCAAGTATAATTTCAGTAGGCATACACTCACTTACCTTCTGGTCTAACTCCCTTACGAGTCTCGATCTTTTTATTAAATGTTCGCATGATTTCATATACACATGAATAATTACTCGTTAACCCAAAATCTCATCTTACACTAAGTCTCACTCAATGGGGTCTACCTAGGCTCTACTGGTCTTCTCTATGTCCCATTATACTCAAATAATAACAATCAAGGGTTCCTATGCATTAAAACCCGATTAAACTAATAGACGAGAAATATGCAGTTTTCCAGGAGGGGTCGATCGATCGAGGAAATGGGTTTGATCGATCGATCATCGATCGATCGATATTCTTGGGTCGATCAATCGATCAAGTAGTTCTTGCCCAGAAACTTCCATTAAAACCTACGGGTTTCATCTTCCAATTTCTCCAAAAAATCATGAACGACTCCCAAATTCTTAAAGAACATTATCACAAGCTCTATACACATATATGCAAGATTTCCTACGTAAAACATGCATAATTTTAACAACATAATTGAATTAATGGCCAATTCATTTTAATTATCAAGAACTTTCATAGTTTTGTGTCTTTTTACGGATTTATCACTTCTAAATTAATCAAATTTCGTGGGTAATCCTCTACATATGATTGGGATGTCTAGAGTTTATTTATTTTCCCTACAACATGTGATTAGGTCCTCTAAATCCTTGAGTTCTTCCATGAAACATAGGTTCAATCATCCTAATCTAACATGGCGTGACAATTAATTTAAAAGAGAAGCAAGATAGATACTTTCCTAAGAATTAAAGGTCTGATTCGATGACTCTAATTGGTATCACAATAATCCTCTTCTTCTGATCTACGCTTGGGTGGTGGTGAGGGTGCAAGATTAGTGGTTCTTGACCTTGAACACTTGGAAAGATTTTTCCCTTCTTCTTCCTATGGAATCCTTCCCTTTTGGTTCTAAGATCCCTAACTTCCCTAGCACTCCACCTGATATAATCTTAATGATTTTCGTCATTATTAAAGGCCAAAAATAAAAAATTACCAAAATGCCCTCCCGGGTTACCAATTAGGCCTAAAAACGTCCCGAGATCCAAACTAAACTCTCGCATACACTTTTCTGACTATCTCGACCCTTACGGATACATTGGCGCACTCGAAATGACCATACGGGTGCCTTATAAATTTTTCACTTTTAATAATACTAATTTAGTCTCGACACGACACAGGCGCGTCCTGACTTAAATTTCCATAATTGCCATTTTTTTCACTCGTGACAATTTTAATAAAATAAATCTCATATATTACTTTACTCATCCAGTAATATTCAGTAAGTTTCCAATAATTACTAACTCACATCACGCTAGTAAATATAAAAATAAATTTTCGGATTAATATTAAATTATTATCTCAATTTAAATTTAATAAATCCCCAAATTTAAAAGCCATAAAAATACGGGGTATCACATGGTCTACCCCCACTTAAACACTTAATAAGTGCTAATCTCGAGTTGGCCTAAAACCTAACTTTTGGACCCCCATATGGACCCGAACCCATAATCTAATTATCCCAAAAGCTTCCCAAGTTATATATCTATGACCCAGACCCAATTCTAGATATTTGAAACACTAAATCGAGTTTCCAACGCTCCCCAAAACGCATCCCAAATACTTTTATTTCACTTGAACATTTTACTATGCTAAAATGACACGCGCCCAAAATTTTATTTATGTGTTAATTATTTTTCGCTCACTTAAATTTGAAGTCCTCCCAAATTAATTTATTCTAGAAAAAAAATAAATCTGAAATCATAAATTTCCATTAAATCGAAATATTTTATTCTAAAAATTTACGGGACATTACATTCTCCTCCCCTTATAAAAGAATTATGTCCTCAAAATTTGTTAAATCCCAACCTTAAGTTTTTACATGCGTCATTAAACCAAGTTTTTCACCCAATTATTCTATACTCATGTCCCATGAGGTAAAAGAAAAGGCTCACCCATGCCTATCATAAAATTACTGGCGTGTTCATATATTCCACGTTATAAGCACACACATATAACATTAACAAAGATAGATAGCATATAATCATTTAATTTTTACCATTCATACCAAGCATCGCCATACACCAAATATACCACCACTTATGTACATGCAAGAAAAATAAAGATCTTAGTATTCAACTTCCCTCAACTCCCGACTTTTGCCAATTTCGTCCGTGGGACATCTCGTAAGAGAAATTCAAACAAGGAACCCTCCCTATACACTACGGCTTAGTCAGTTATTGAGATCCATCAGCTAAGATTAACATAAAACATATAGATATGAATGTGTGCAGTTATAATATGAATTTTAACTATAGTCTCATATTGCCGAAGGGACACTAAATTCCAATAAATATATTTATTTAATTGCACTCAAATCAAAAATCCAAAATGTTTGAGGGTCTAACATCCCTCAGCTCCCGTCCTTTCTACTTTCAAGCATGGGATGTCTCGCAAGCGAAATCCAAACAAGGAACCCTCCCGATACACTACTACATAACATTGTTGCTTGCTGAGATCTGTCAGTCCAAGACCCGTGTTTATAATATACTCCTTAAATTTTTATAAGGATCTCCAGGTTCTATACTTAACCATTTAACTATATTTAAACTCAAAGTGTCACAATTTCCTTTGCATTTTCCACAGTGAAAATAAACGTTAATACCATCTAATCACGCCGCATTCGATTATTATAATTAATTATTTTCGTAAATATCAACACAACCACTATGGTTTAAGTTCTCCTAAGGTAAATCCCCATACCCTAACACACGCGGCATCATAAATACCTGTCCCTCAACTCGTGGGCGAACCAAAATAAAATGGAGTCTACCCTCCCCAATGTGAAAATGAGGTATTTCTTACTAGTAGTACCGTGAACTAATACCAAAATACATATATCCTATAAAATAAAAGTATTTGGGATCATACCATTACTGTCTACGCTGGCGCTGGTCCCTCTCATAGTGCGAGGTGATACACGCACCCATACTACAACGGCGGTTGCTGTCTTTGGGGTGGAGGGGGTAGCGCTGGTGCGGCTGGTACTACCCCTAACTCCTGTGCCACTTGATTCCTCTAAGGGCACCTCCTAGAGAGGTGGACCTTCTCACCGTAAACAAAAAAAATTTCCTATAAGTGTTTCCTATCTTTTGGTACCCCGTGTTTATCCTGATTTTGATGCCCAGGGACTTGGTGGCCTCCATATTATTGTCCCTGGATATGTCTTCCCTGTCTGTTATTATTATTAAAACCCCTATATCTCTTGTGCTTCCCTATAGATTGATGATAATAAGACTACTAGGCTGCCTGAGTGCTACTCCCATTCATCCTATTTTGCTGGCTAGATGCCTCAGAGCGGTGTCTCTTCTCTCCCTTATCTTTGTGAAATGCGATATGATCTTGGCAATGCAGTAAAATAATATTCACGACTTGGTTATATGTAGTGAAAACCGTATTCCCCAAAAGTCATTGTCTAATGTGAAAGTCAATCCCTTAATAAAATGCTCTATCTTCATCTGTTCGGTACGAACATCTCCCTTTACAAAATACGATAGGGTCATGAAGTCCTCCTTGTATTTCGTAACTATACGTCCCTCCTTCTTCATATTCATAAACTTAGTCCTCATCTCGGACTGCGTATGTAGGGGAAAGTATTTCCCCTCAAACCTCTCCCATGACTGACCTATCGTGAGGCTGTCACTCTCATTGACTATCATCACTGCCTCCCACCACTGAAGGGCAGCTCCCACCAATCTGAAAGATGCTAAAATCTATTTCAGAATGGGTGTACACTCCACCATCATTAATTGCCTCTCAGTGTCTTTCTTCCAAAGACTAGCAATCAGAATGTCAGACCCTCCTGTAAACTCTAGAGTTGACCTTTAACAAAGGCTTACCTTGCACGGTCCCATGCATAGCCCAGTGCCTATGCTGGGATAGCCAACTGTTGTGGTGGCTTTTATAGTGCTTGGGGCGGTAAAAAATGCTGTAGCATGGCCTCCATCTCTGTGGTTACTACCTAGGAGACTATAGTGGCTATCTTCGCTAGAGTAATCAACTGTGGGCCCCGTGGGATCTACGGAATCGGTGGAGCCCGTGGTGGCTCTGGGTGAGTCTCCTCATCCCCAACTGGTGCAGCTACTCTCTTGGGTTTGCCCCTACTCTGTTTTCCATCTGAAAGAAAATAAGGTTCGAATTAGTTTATGGTGAACTTTACTGCACGATATCAGAGCTTTTTTCTCTTCGATTTAGACTTTAGCAGTTCGCCGTCTCTGATGTACTTTATTAGTGGATCCATCCAAGACTTCCCCAAATTTATATTTAGATAGAACATAAGGTTATTGTATTTTTCTTCGATACTCGACTTATGCAGGATCTCAATAGGGATGGATCGTCTGATTTCAGTCCTGTTAGTCGATACTAATCTAGACAGAGCATCTACTTGGCTATTTTCATATATAGGGATAGTCTTGACCTTGACTTCCTTAAAATTTATCAACATCTTTCTGACTCTGGCCAAATATCGAATATTTTTTTCATATTTAGCTTTGTAAACACCCAAAATCTGATTGACTACAAGTTATGAATCACTATGGATAATGTAAGGACACAAGTCTCTGATTGAGTCTTAATGTAGTGTTGGCTCAATTTTGGACAAAAACTTTTGAGTCATAGGATAGTGTTCAAGTGTATCCATCCAAGCCTATGACGTTTTAGTTGAAGACGTAGTGGCCAATATTATATAGCTTCATCATGTGCCGAGTTTATTGTGACTCGTCTCTACATCAACAACATTGGTTCCAATGCTCCTAAGGTATGAATGCATTATATATATATAAGAGCTTGGAAATTTATTGAGTGTATTTTATAAAATTTTTATAGAATAGTTTTAACGACTTTGTTTTACTTAGAAAATAATTTTTTAGAACTTTTCATAAAAAGTTTTGGGCTTACAAAGAATTTTCCATTTTCCTGACAAGTCGTTCGAACGAACTAGAATCTCGTTCGAACAAGATTCCCAGGTCGTTCGAACGAGACTTCTAACGAGACTTCCTTGTTCTCACTGGAACATCGTTAGTAAAGTCATTCAAACGAAAATGTCGTTCGAACGAAGTTGGTGGGAACAGTTTTTTGACAGTTTTATCCCATTTTTCAATTTTTTGTCCCACTATCTTTTTGCCAAATAGATACTCTTCGGGACCAGACTTTTTTCTAAGACTTTTTCACACATCTAAGATAGTTTTTGAGAGAAAATTCTTCCAAGAAAAAGTCCCCTTGATTTTTGTAAAAATGTTTTAATCCTTAGAATAAAATCAAGGTTTATACACCCAAAGTTTGTTTACTCCAAGTTTCTTCATATATATCTTTGCTTGGAGTGTTTGGTACCTAGTTTTTCTCTACACCTCAAAGAAGAGAAGTTTGGGTTTATTTATACATCCCTAAAAGAAGAAGACTTATTTTTGCTGTGGCGTTCTCACATGGTGAAAGGCACCTTGTGTGGTTGGCGGTTGTTCCCAAAAGCTTCATTGGTGGATTCCAAGGTTTCGGTGGAGTCCGGGATTGTCAGCTAAGCAGAAGTTGATACAAGAATACGCATCAGGGGCTTGAAGGGAATCAAGTCTAGTTATGTAAGTCACATGTCTTGTATTTGTAAAATTCCGTTCTTAGTGGACTTAAGGCTGAGGGCCGTCCGAGGTTTTTTCCCGTTGTGGGTTTTTCCTCGTACATCGCGGCGTAGTAATTTGTGTATTTTATGTTTTGTATATTCACATTACATGCATGCTTAGGTAAAAGATAAAATTAGAATATTTGACTTGGTGCTAACTTAATTTGGGTAAATATTAGTTTAATTCAAGTCATTAGTTTTATTGGATAAAATTTTAGTTTGGCCTAAATTGCAAAATGAATATTTATTGTTAGGCAAATCTCTAGGACTTGTATTAAAGTGATTTTTTGGCTTAAATTAAAAATACGATTTAGTTTAATTTTAATTGTGGAAGAATTAAAATTGCAATTTTTTTATTGTGAATCTTGAAAAGATTATTTCTTTTAATTGAACCATCCTTATTCCGCATCTAAAACGAAACTCATTTTGAAAAATCTAAAAATTGGGGGTTTACGTTCCCAACAAGTGGTATCAGAGCCGGAGCGCTATTTTATCGCGTTAAAGGTTCACTTTTCGCCTTTTATAATTTTTTGGCTCCTTATATTTTTAGGTGGTCCATTGTTTACTCACTATCATTTTTGTTTTGTATCTCTCGATGGGACGTCTTAATGATAGTTTGTCCATTTCTAATGATAATGAAGTTTTTGATATTAGAGAGGAATTTAATGGGCTTAATAAGTGTAATGAAAAATTAAGAGAATTAAATTTGAGATTTGCAAAAAGAATTAAGTTTCTTCAAAATGAAAATTTATGTTTTAAATCTAGAATTCAACTTTTGCAAACATCACTATCTCAAAAAGATATTTTTCGTAAAAAGCTCATGGACATAAATTACAAATTTAATATTTTATAAATATCCAAGAAAGAGAGTGATAGTCGAGAAATGACTCTTAGGGACAAGTTTGCTCACATTGAGGGGGATCGTGATAACCTTTTAGGAGTTATTGAAAATTTAAAGAAGGAGTCCCATAAATTTGAGGAGTCTAATTTATTACTTGAGTCTGAAATTTTAAAAATGAGAAATGATTTACATGACTCGAGTAGTTGTTGTAATGGTTCTAGCTCATTATATTCTAATGCTTCCTCATCTTAAGATAAGATCATTGTTTGTTTTAGAGGGTCAACTTTGTCTAAGAACGTTGGAAAATATCACACCTTAGGTCACTTTCCTCAAATTTACACATGTTCGCATTGTGGTAGGAAAGGTCATCTTAGGTCTTTTGGTTTTGATCTTAGAAGATGTTCTAGGAAGTTTAAATCTAGTATTTCATTTGTTTCCAAATCCCGACATTGTAGATACTCATCCATTTGGGTTAGGAAATCTCTTTTACAGGAACTAGATGTTAGACTTGTTGATTCTCGCATGCTTGCACATGACCCCCCACATGCTATATCTTATGGGTTATTATTTGCATGTTTGCATGCTCTAGCTATTTGTGCTTCATATCAAATATCCTTGCTAGTTGTATGCATGTTTAGTCATTTTCTAGTCCATGATTAATTATCCATGCCTTACTAGAATTATCACTTGTTTATCTTTTGCATTATATTCTTTTCATTTTTGTTTGCATTATGTGAAAAATACAAAAAGATTTTCTTTATCATTTGTATTTTACTTTTGTGAGTTATTTGGACTTTATAAAAAATACAAAATGATTTTTTTTTGTCTTTTGAGTTATTTTTGTTTGGTTTATAAATTTTAAAAACTCAAAAAGATTTTTGTTTTGTGTGCATTTTAGTTTGACACACTCTATGCGACATATACTTGTGTTTGAATTCCTTCTTTTTCGCTCCCATGTGGCTATAACTTTTGGTTAAGATTGTCAATCCTTAAAATTCTTCTTTACCATGCTTACATGGAGTAGTTAGATTTTGTTTTGCTATAATGGACTCTATTTTTATATGCCTCTATTCACACATGCACGAGCTCACTTGAAATTTTAACTTCACATGTATATTTGAGCTTTGAGAGGCGTTCTCCTACCAATCTAGTCATCTACGTATTATGTGAGCTAGGAGGACTAGTGCATGTTAAAATCCGTTGCACGTGAGATTTGTGTGAGATATAAAAATGATTTATAAATGTGCATGGGGAAGGGCTTCGAAAGGAAATATCATCCTTTGCGAGTAAGCCACCGTTCGCTTCGACCTAAAAGAAAATTGGTCCAAAGGCCTAAAAATAATGGCATTAAAAGAAAATATTTGCCAAGGCCTATTTTGTTTAGTTGATTTATTCATTCAAAAGATTAAAATAATATGCTTAAATTGAGGGAGTTTGTATGGTATATCAACGGTTTGCACAATGTCCATTTATCCTAGTTGTACTTTCAATGTCATGACTCTATTGGTTTGTAGAATCATCACTATTCTAGGCTTGTATGCATTGTGTTTGTTTGTTCATTGAGTTCAATCTCTATTGTTACATGATGTTATATTCAAATGTGATAAAGTTTGTAATCAAATGAGAACTCCATGAACATGTTTTAAATTATTGGGTCTAAATTTAATTGTTACTAGTTCACACCCCTACACTTCCATTTCCATATGACACATTTTTTCCATACGAGAGCTTATTGTATTTTGTGTCATGTGTGGTGTCTATACCTATATATACATGTGTGTGCGCGTTAGTGATATTCATTATGTCTACATATATATGGTATTTTCCCTGCCTCGCTTTCTAGTCCATTGTGACAACCCGCTCACCAAAATAAGGGGTGGCCAGCCCGATACTCCAATAATAATGGGAATCATAGATGGACCATTCTCAGCATCACGATAATACAATAAGTATACGGGACAACCACCCTATATTTCAGAAAACGGGTTGCCAAAAATTTTGTTTCATAAGTTAAAGAAAGAATTTAAACAACCCAATTTGAAAAGAAAGTGGAAACCCAAAAGGACTTATAATATATCCGCATCAAGTATACAATAAGGGGACCAAATATGTTGTCGGTCAACAGTCTCTTACAACAATATTAAACAAGTTCATTAAGTTACATAATACATTACAATAAGCAAATACAAAAGATTGGGCCACACGCCCGAGTAAAAGACCCGATCATAACTAGAGTACAAAAATGAAGGCGTTTATAACGACATATCCCGTAATATCCGCAAAGTATGACGGCTCCCCAAAAACACCGGAATAGGAAAGTCAGTATGGGCGTCCTTGCAGCGGAGCACCTGAGCGAATATAAGATTCATGCACAACAAGAAATATGAACGGGTCAGGGCCCGATTTATATGATTACCAGATGAATAAAGAGTATGACAGTTATGAACAGTTAATCATGATGGATATAGATAAGAATCTACTTATACAATCTCAAAGAATAAATTAAGGCAATTTAAATAATCATAAGTTTAATTCAATTATGCAAGAGGATATGAATGATTAACATTAATTAAAAGCCTTCATCATTTACTCCGTTCCATTTTATTGTTCCATTTCTCATTATGAAACATAATAACAATTATATGCTCTTTATGGCATTTATCATAAATCAAGTCCAACTTGAATAAGAATAGTTATATTCATATACATATAACGATTTTAAGACCTCCCGTCCGGGTTTCCCCACTGTGTGCGTCCCTAAATGACTATCATCTTCCAGGGCCTATCCACCAAGATAACCTGGGATCCTAACGCAACATCAGGAAGTGTCCATATACCTGCGAGTGAGTCATAACCACACCCAAAATTACCTCACAGTCGCACAATAAATACAACATACATAATAACCGGTCATATGGCTGAGGACTATATTCACCCTGCATTCACTAGCCAGGGAACTTCACCTCATGCGCGAACTTCCCTTATGATAGCATTTAAATTGGTGTGTTTAAGTAAATTATTATTTACCATTTTCATGATTAAGTAAATTATCTTTTACCATTTTCGTTTTCAATTCCATTTTAATAGATACATCACCTTTTATCCGGAGCCATACGTAATTCATACCATCATTATAACTTCAATGATTAATGAACCTCTTATTCGTACTCTAAGAATTTATGGTGTCATTATAAACCACCAATTCTAACATACCTCAAATGAGCTTCTAAAGTTTCCAAATATGACCTTACAACCCCTAGTCTCATAATAATTAACTAAAGGAAAAGAATGCCCTAACATCTATTTGTACACCCCCGAAATAAACCCCATTTAATCCATTTCTAATGTAGGGTAGTTAACCAACTCATCTAGGACTCTAAGTTTACTTCATACAAGAAGGTTCCTAAGTCCTAAGCCTAAAGAAAAAAAGGTGGAAATTGAGTTGGAAAAATAACTCAAAACAGCCTGATTTCGAATCGATTCACCCTAGGGCCGAATCGATTTGCCCCAAGCAGGGAATCGATTCGCCCAAAAGTGAATCGATTCGAATGAAAAATCCAAGTTTCTACCTCAGACGAATCGATTCGGCCTTAACCCGAATCGATTCGGATTTGCAGACCTGTAAGCTGAGCCCTTAGCGAATCGATTCGCCCTAGGGCCGAATCGATTCGCCCCTGCGAAATTACCAAGAATGGGTTACGAGTTATGAACCCTAGTTTTTCCCCAAAACCAAATTCTCATCCATTTTTACACACTTCCATCAACATTAATCTACCCAAAACCATCCTACATGATTATTAACTACCATAACCTACAATATCATCAACTTAAACTATGATTAGGGCTCAAACACCATAAAATCCATATTTGTTCCACTATTTCCAATACACAACTATCAATACAATTTACTCATCTTAAATCACATATTAGCAAGTATAAAACTTGCCTTGAGGTTGAAATCTCAAATTCTTGGAAGATGGAAGCAAGATCAAATCCCAAATCTTCAATCTCTCTCTTTTCCCCTAAATTCTCTTCTTCTCTCTTTATCTCTAGGTTAGTAAATAAACTTAAGAGAAATAAATGAGGTGCAAGACTTAAATCGTGCCTCTCTCCTTAATTCCCAACTTAAATGGTTAATACCACATTAAAATGACGCATTTAAGCTATAACCAGTCAAAAGTGCCCGAAACTCAAAAATACAATATGACACTTATTTTGACTATCTCGCACATTTCGGGACTAACTACGCCCTCTAAATTGGCATCCGGAAATTTTATAAATCATTTCAAATTCTGGTTTCATTTAAACCATAAATGTCATTTAAAGAATATGATACTATAAAATGTAGCATGACGATATTTACTTACATACAGTAAATATGCAACAATCTAGTAAATATTATCTTTCAACTCAATCAATTAATATTTACTCCATTTTTCAACATTTTATATAATTACTTCACACAGTAAATTAATATAAAATAAGTTCTCAAAAGTGAGGGTTGTTACATCCATCTGTGCTTCTAATTCATAATTGCTATCTATCTCGTTGCATATTATTGTTGATACCACATGATTAGTATCTTATGTATCACATTGGTATCATTTTTTTTCATCTTCGTTGGTATCCGTTTTTATTTGTATGGATTATTTATGCTTCATTTTGTTAAATTAGTTCTTTTATCCTTTGTTTATTCCTGAACAAAAAGGTGGAGAATGATAGGGGGAGAAATGTGATATATTCCTATTGTAATTGTATCTTAGTTTGGGAGATTTATCTTAGGGGTAGACGTCTTTCTAAGTAGGTCATTTATTTGATAAAGGGGAGAATTAATTTAGGGGGAGTATTTATTTTGCATTTACTATTCTTATTTCCTATGCATTTGATAGTTTTCTTAAGTGTGCAGGAATCATTCTAGCAGCAACTTTCATCGGCAAAGATAGTCATCCTTGGGTTTTGAGTCAAGCTTGTATTTTTTTATTTTGGGTGGGATGTTTTGTGTCTAGTTGAGCTTGATAGCCCTTTAGTATTTTTGTTTTGGTTTTTGTCCCGGAATAGCCAAAGGGGGAGATTTGTAAGGACACAAGTCTCCGATTGAGTCTTAATGTAGTGTTGGCTCAATTCTGGAAAAAAACATTTGAGTCATATGATAATGTTCAAGTGTATCCATCCAAGCCTATGACGTGTTAGTCGAAGACGTAGCGGCCAAGATTATAAAGCTTCATCATATGCCAGGTTTATTGTGCCTCGTCTTTACATCAACAACATTGGTTCCAATGCTCCTAAGGTATATATATATATAGGAGCTTGGAAATTTATTGAGTGTATTTTATAAATTTTTTATAAAATAGTTTTAACAACTTTGTTTTACTTAGAAAATATTTTTTTAGAACTTTTCATAAAAAGTTTTGGGCTTACAAAGAATTTTTCATTTTTCTGACAAGTCGTTCGAATGAACTGGAATCTCGTTCGAACGAGATTCCCTGGTCATTCGAACGAGAATTCTAACAAGATTTAATTTTTCTCACTAGAACATCGTTAGTAAATTCGTTCGAATAAAAAGTTCGTTTGAACGAAAATGTCGTTCGAACGAAATTGGGGGGAACGTTTTTTTGACAGTTTTATCCCATTTCCCCACTTTTTGTCCCACTATCTTTTTGCCAAATAAATACTCTTCGAGACCAGAATTTTTTCTAAGACTTTTTCACACATCTAAGATAGTTTTTGGGAGCAAATTCTTCCAAGAAAAAGTTCCCTTGATTTTTGTTAAAATGTTTTAATCCTTAGAACAAAATCAAGGTTTATACACCCATAGTTTATTTATTCCAAGTTTCTTCATATATATCTTTGCTTGGAGTATTTGGCACTGGGTTTTTCTCTACACCTCAAAGAAAAGAAGTTTGGGTTTACTTCTACATCCCTAAAAGAAGAAGACTTGTTTTTGCTGCGGCGTTCTCACATGGTGAAAGGCACCATGTGTTGTTGACCGTCGTTCCCAAAAGCTTCATTGGTGGATTCCAAGGCTCCGGTGGAGTCCGGGATTGTCAGCTAAGCAGAGATTGATATAAGAAGACGCGTCAGGGTCTTGAAGGGATTCAAGTTAAGTTGTTTAAGTCATCTATCTTATATTTGTAAAATTCCGTACTTAGTCGACTTAAGGCTAGGGGCCGTCCGAGATTTTTTCCCGTTATGGGTTTTTCCTCGTACATCGCAGCGTAGTGATTTGTTTATTTTATCTTTTGCATATTGAAATTAGATGCATGATTAGGTAAAAGATAAAATTAGAATATTTGATTTGGTGCTAACTTAATTTGGGAAAATATTAATTTAATTCAGGTCATTAATTTTATTGGATAAAATTTTGGTTTGGCCTAAATTGTAAAATGAATATTTATTGTTAAGAAAATCTTTAGGACTTGTATTAAAGTGATTTTTGGCATTAAAGTAAAAAATTCGATTTAGTTTAATTTTAATTGTGGAAGAATTAAAATTGTAATTTTTTAATTGTTAATCTTGAAAAGATTATTCCTTTTAATTGAACCATCCTTATTCCGCATCTAAAAGGAAACTCATTTTGAAAAATCTAAAAATTGGGGGTCTACGTTCCCAATAGGTAATAACTTGGCCGACATTAAGTACCTTGGCGAGAGAGAGAGACCCTCCACCAGGGCCTCATATTCTAACTCATCATTCGATGCCTTGAAGCTAAATCTCAAGGCATACTCAATATGTGTTCCATCTGGGGCCGATAATATCATTCCTGCATCGCAACCATTCTCATAATATGATACATATATAAACAAACTCCATGTTGGTTCTCACTTTAAGAAATGACCTTCAGATAAAACTCCATTTTTGTGCAAGAAATCTCTTTCTTAAGCATCGATTTGTGTAGTATCATCCGGTGCAGGGTTTGCCATAACTTCCTTCAGCATTGTTGCTAGTATCTCTGCTTCTTCAAAAAAATTGTCAATCTCAGACAAAGTGAAATCGGATACAAAGTCTTCTAAAGCCTGAACTTTGATTGCATTCCTGGGCTGTAGGTGATGTCAAACTCACCTACCTTCATTGCCCAGGCCATTAACCTAACTGATTTCTCGAGTTTATGAATTTCTTGCCTCAGAGTAGTGTCGATGAACACCACCATCATATGTTCTTGACAATACGACTTAATTTTTCTAGAGGCATGAATCATCGCATAAGCCAGCTTCTCCATATTTGGGTACATGATCTCGGCTCCCGGTAAATCATTGATATTAAAATACACTTTCTGAACCCCTTTTATGGCCATTACAAATCTCCTGCGATGTCCTACTCTCTTTCCTTCTTCCTCGAAAGGGATTTTTGGAGAAATAACGGGGGGATGAGAGGTCTCACACCCTACTGGGGAAGCTTCGACTATCGTCGGTATGGGGTAAATGAAAAGAGATGGAGTCACCAGCCTATTTTTCTCAAAATAGGTAAAAGAACATGCCGTCGCGTCGAGAGAACAACATTAAAGACAAACTGATGCTTACGAAACCAATAGTTCAAAGGTTCGGGGGCTAAGTTATAAAATGGGAAGATTTTAGGCACCCATCCCGCCCTTTCAGTCTCTCATGGTCTTGTGTTATTATTTTCCTTTATTTCTCTATGATGTGTGTGCATGTATTTGTAATGGAGATCAGAATCGTTCAACTCATACCATGAAAAAGATAGAGTGAGGTCATCCATAAGAATGCTCCCAAAATAATATATAGAAAATACAATTTATGCGTTTATCGCGATATTGACCGTTTTAATGAAACGATAATATGTGTTGTATGAAATGCTAATAAGAATCATAAACATAATATGTATGATAAATGAAAAAATGTGACAAATATGGAGATGTGGAATTTGGGAAAATTGAAAATTAGAAATATTGGGAGATTTAGAAAAATTTGAAAATTGGGAAGTTGGAAAATTGGAAAATTGAACACAAGTCTCCCGTTTTAATCCAAAATACCTACGTAGACTATAAGGCATCAAACTCCACATAGTTCGCATGAGGAATAAGGGTGGGGTTTATTTTATAGAATTTAATGGAATTTTATTATAGGTGTGTGTGAGGAAAAATGTGTTTTAGTTTTGAAAAAGTGTGATGGATAACCCCGTTCAGAATTTATGGGTGTAACCCTATTTTTGTTCGTTTTATTTTTTTTATAGGAAATAAAACATGTGAACTGTACTAATAAAAATGTAAGATGTTAATATGTATAAACTAAAGTAAGAACTAGATTATGAGTCTAATGTATTTAATGCAAAAAAAATAAATTTAAAGAGAGAGGGAAGGATTTGGACCTTCTTTGCAGCTTGATCTTTGATCTTGTATGAACTCCCTTGAATGTGAGATGAAGGTTCGATGAGAGAGAATGAGATTTTGCTACATTGGTAATGAAAAGAATGGGAATGTAAGCTTTAATGGAATTTCACATGAAGAAACTTCACTAATTTTGAGAGAATGTTGCTTAGATCACTGATGCTGATTGATCTGAGGTGTGCTTTGGGAGTGAGGTCATGCCCTTTATTTATAGGTTAAAGGGTGTATTGTTCGTCATAGCCCTAGGAATTCCAATCGGCAGGTAACCTTTGGCACATTATCGATAGGCAGAAAAATGGACCTGCCAATCGGTAGTCTCGTGCAGATTTTTCTAGAAAAATGATTGTAGAACGTAATCGATTGATCCAAATTGTGCATGAGGCATACTATTAGAAAGGTAATTTAGATACTTTAATATCCCTTTGGACTGATCTCGGTTTTGGGAGTTGACTTTGGGTCAAATGTGGCTAGGAAACGCACGTCAGTCCTTTGGACGGGAGATTGTCGGACGGAAATGGATCTTTCGTCCGTATGGTAACTCCGAATCGTGCACAGGGCAGACCGTTGGAAAGGTTAGGATATGTACTTTGACATTACAAAGATCTTTTCTTGGTTTGAAATGTTAACCTTGGTCAACCAAGGCCTGGAAGTGACCGGTGACCTCTCGAAGTAAAAAAGATCATTCGTTCGTAGCGTATGTCAGAATCGCACATGGGGCGGACCGTTGGAATGGGTATTCAGTTCTCTTCAAAGATTCTTTAGTCGTTTTTGAGCATAAGAGCTTACCTATGTCAAAAGGAGCCCGAGAGCGCCCAGTGGACTTCGAATTAGTTTACAGGAAAAAATAATCGTTCATCCAAACGGTTATGCCGTTTTGTGCACGGGTTGGACCGTTGGAAAGGGGTTTGAGGGCCCTTTGAGGATTCAAAGAGATTTTTCCATGACGATGAAGTTGATTAGGGTCAAATTGGGGCCCTAGAGTGCTAGGTGGCCTCCAAATTGATTTTCGATGGTAAAATGGTCCGTTTGTCCGCACTATTGTGCCGATTCGTTCATGGGGCAAACCATTGGAAAGGGGATTCAGAGCCCTTCGAAGATTGAATGAGCTTTCACTCTGATGATTGTAATACCCGCACTTTTTATTACGTACTTATATTTCAGCCTATTTATATGTCAACGTGACATTAACAAAAAAATTATGTTGCATGTCTCGCATGGAAATTTATTTATGCCATTATAATTTATTTAAGCACTTCGGTAAAGTTTTATGATATTCAAAAAATGAACGATGCACGAACACGAGTAGTGGAATACAACACTTTTCGACGGTATGCGACACTGTAAAAACATAACTTTGTACTAATTGTTTAAGACAATTGGCAAGTAATCTCTCTCTCTCTCTCTCTCTATATATATATATATATATAATCATTTTTCGTCAAAAAATAAAAGTTCTCAAAAAAATCTAAACCTTTGTAAAACAATGCAAAATTTAATTTTGAACAAGTTTTCCTTCTTCGGCATCCTCAAAAAAATTTGTTTAGACTTAGTTTTAGGTAGATTTTATGTTGAAACTAGCATGAAGGCCACGCGATGCGTGACCGAATATATATATATATATATATACACACTATTATATATGTAGATTCGTATATATAGAAAAATAGAAAAAACATCATATCCGATTTGGGGAGCTTTATCTACGGCTCCCCTTAATTTAAAAAATAAAACACACAAAAAAATAAATACAAAAAGGTACTTTCACCATCATTAGCGTCCATTTTCTATTTCATCTTACAAATACATTTTCTGTCTAGCAAGTGATCTGAACGAAAAGAAAATAAATAAAAATCTAATAGAACTCAAAACCCATAAGTAAGAGAGAGAGAGAGAGAGAGAGAGAATCATACCTGGGTGGAATTTTTTTCCTTTTTTGAATAACAAAACCGAGTATATTATATGGGAGATTTGTTTGAAACCTGTATATAAAAAAAAGTTAGAAAAAATTAAAGAATTAATATACAAATAAATTTAATACATTAAAAATGACTAAAATAATAAAAATGGAGAAAAATACATAAAAAATCATAGGTACTTATTGTGTTCCGGCCATGAATGATTTTCGTTCACATGTTTAAAGTTACTTTCACCACCATTAGCCTCTATTATCTATTCCAGCGTACAAATACATTTTTTTTGGTCTAGCAATGAAAATAAAATAAAAAAGTCCCTGTATGTTCACTCGTATAGATACATTTCCACTTCTCTAAATATAGATGGCCCCAAGGTTTTATGTAAATTAACCCTTTAATTTATACTTTCCTTATTAACCAACTACAGACCTTTTCCTAGTTCTCCAACAATTAAGGAAAGTGCTCCAGTAACTGTAACTGCTCTACCTATGTCTCCAACATCTATGACCACACCTAAAGTAGTTGTAACTGCTATTCCCATGTCTCCACCTATCAAAATGTGTAGGTGATTAGGCATAAATTCTTCACATTTATCCCCTTAATTTCGGTATTTTTATGATCTCGTGCATTGTAAATATCTTGGATTTGTCTTATATTTATGCTACTAATCCTTTTTGGCAAGTATTTCATATTTTGTGTATCTCTTATGTATTTTACAGGTATTTCATGGAAATTAGTGCGAAAGAGAATGCAAAACAGTGAAATAAACCAAGAAATGGGGAGTTGAAGGGCATTTTCGTAATTTTACATATATATTCCGATGGTGGGGAAAACTAGAAAGTTGAAGATATCTAAATTACAAGAACATTGAAAAAAATGGAACCCCAATCCGAGGTACGGTGCAGAAGTTATGCCCATTTAAAGTTGGAGACAGAAAATCAAAGTTAAAATTAATTCTGGAAGCTCAAGAGTTTCAACTCTATAAATTTCTTTTAAAATTCCTTTTTATTAGTTGTAAAACGTGTAGAGGCATGGGAAGAGTCATTTTTGAGATATATAAAATGGTAAACCCTAGTAGGAAGAAATGAGGTTTTGTTACTTCACGTTGTAGGAGGCTAGTAGTTAGTTTTTAAAGGATTCTTGTATCCAAGAACCCTAGTTTTGAAGTTTGCCTACTATTCAAGATTTAATGATGTATTCAAGATTCATCATTCATCCATTGCAGGTAATTTTAATTTATTATTTTTACTGGTTTTATAGTTAGTTTAATGAATTGTTGCTTTCTAGTTTTCCAATCCCAATTCAAGTCATGTTCTCAATTTTCTAGATTTAGTTATGGGTTCCTGCACTTTCAGTTTTAAGTTTTCTTTTATTTTAATCATGTTAATCTATGTTTTTAAGGGTGGGGATGCATGAACCCAACCCGATGTGGTATTCATAGATATAAAATTTATCCTCTAAATTAAATAAGTGATTAGATCGTGTTGTATAGTTTCACAATCATTGTAGACCTTTTGACCTCGTTTGCCCTAGGTAACCGGGGTGCTTAAGGATGCAACACGCGTGAACTATTACGGCACTACTTTACACATTCTTTGATTATGTATGATGCGGTCTTGAACCTCATTTATGTAATGCTTTGGAGTACTAAAGACTGGGTATGATGAATTATTTAATTTATGACTAATTTTGTACTAGCATACACACTAGGGTTTGGGGGAGTGTATTTTGAACCCATTTCTTCATTCATATTATTCTCTTCTTAGTTAGTTAATTTTGCTTGCGTAGGTTAATTTAATTGAATTTAGTTAATTCATAGATAAAATCCAAAAATCAATCATCTTTTTCTTTTCTTTTATTTTAATATCAACTTTAGGATTAAACTACCTTACCTTTGTCGTCACGTTCACACGTCCTAACTCCCTGTGGATTCGATACCCAGACTCACCACTATACTCCTTAAGAGTGTAGTTACAAGTTTAGTTTTTTTGTATTGAGGTTGGAAGCCGATAACAACGACTAGCGTATTACACGGACGCTCGGTACTCCGACTCGATCGAAATGGCGTCGTTGTCGGGGAATGAGGTAGACTTTAGGTTAGGTTGGTTAATCCCGAATTTGACCTTTAAAAAATAAAAAAAAATAAAAAAAAATAAAAAAAAATCCAAAACAAACAAATTCAGAAATATGGGTGTCACGTTCTTGAATTGCCAAATTTGAAATGTCTTACTTTAACTTTTTTGGTGGCTTTAATTGTTATGATAATAGTGAGGGGGAGGCGCTCAAGACTTATGAACATTGGTTCAATATCACTAAAGATGAGTCTCATAAATACAAGCCCAGTGCTAAGGCTATCCAAATTTATCAAAATTAATTGCCTGAAGAAGAAAGACTTGAAAAAGAATATCGAGAAAAAAATCGTTATTGGGAGCAAGAGTTAAATGCATTATGTGAACCCAATGATGATTTTTCTTTCGATATTTTTGAAGTTGAAGAATGTTTTCAACCAAATGAGGAATCCGAGGTGCTAAAACCAAGGAAGCCTACTTTGGAAGAACTCTTGATTATTATCAAAAATCAATCTAATTACCTAGTGTGACAACCCGCTCACCAAAATCAGGGGTGGCCAGCCCGATACTCCAATATAACAGGAATCATGAACGGAATCATTCTCAGCGTCGCAACAATAAAATAAGTATATGGGATAACCACCCAAATATTTAGAAAACGGGTTGCCAAAAATTTGTTTTATAATTTAAAGAAGGCATTTTAAACAACCCAATTTGAAAATAAAGTGGAAACCCCGAAGAACATATATTACATACACCACAAGTATACAATAAAGAGGACCAAATATGCTGTCGGTCAACAGGTATATACAAAGTGTAACAAGTTTATTAAGTTACATATTACATCCATTAGACAGTTACAAAAGATGGGCCACACGCCCGAGTAAAAGACCTGATCATAACTAGAGTACAAACATGAAAACGTATATACAAAGTATCCCGTAATATCCGCAAAATATCACGGCTCCCCAAAAGTTCACCGGAGTGGGAGAGTCAGTACGGGAATCCTTGCGGCGGAGAACATGAGAGGATACAAGATTCATACACAACAAAAACTATGAATGGGTCAGGGCCAGGTTTTATATGATCACCAGATGAATAAAGTGTATGACAATTATGAACAGATAATCATGATAGATAAAGATGAGAATCTATCTACACAGTTTTAAAGCATAAACTAAGGCAATTTAAATGATCATAATTTAATTCAGTTATGCAAGAGAATACGAGTGATTAACATTAACTAAAAACTCCATTAATTTCATTTTCACATTTCATCTTTTCGTTCCTTCTCAGGAAACATAATCACAATTATATGCTCTTTATGGCATTTGTCATCCATCAAGTCCCACTTGATTTAGAATAGTTATACTCTTATGCATATAACGATTCTAAGACCGTCCCTCCGAGTTTCCCCACTGGACGTGCCCCTAAATGACTATCATCTTCCAGGGCCTATCGAACAAGACAACTTGGGCACCTAACGCAACGTCGGGAAGTTGCCATATGCCTGCGGGAGAGTCATGACCACACCCAGAATCACCTCACAAGCGCAGTAAACATATAACAACCCATCATATGGCCGAGGACTATAGTCTCCCTGCATTCATTAGTCAGGGGACATCACCTCATGCGCGAACTTCCCTTATAATAGCATTTAGAGAGGTGTGTTTAAGTAAATTATCATTTACCATATTCATGATTAAGTGAATTATCATTTACCATCATCATTACCATTTACATTTCATTTTCATCCCCATTTTCCATGTGCCTGTTTCATTTGATCCGAAACCATTTTTCTTTAACATCATCATATTTTATTCCGGAGCCATTCGTAATTCATTATATCATTACGACCTCAAAGAGTGAATAACTCTCAATTCCTTTTCCTAACATGTTAGGGTGTCATTATAACCCACTGTGAGTATCATACCTCAAATGAGCCTCTAAAGTCTCCCAATATGACCTTGCCACTTCTAGACCCTTAATAATTAACTAAGGAAAAGAAATGCCTCAACATCAATTTGTATACCCCTAGAATAACCCCCACATTAACCATTACTAATGTAGGGTAGCTATCTAACTCATCTAAGACTCTAGGACTCTAAGTTTACTTCATACAAGAAGGTTCCTAGTCCCTAAGCCTAAAGAAAATGGATTGAAATTGAGTTATAAAACTAACTCTAAAATAGCAGGAAAACGAATCGATTCGCCCAAGGGCCGAATCGATTCACCCCAGCGAATTGATTCGCCCAAAAAGAAAATCGGTTCGGACTAAGAAACCTGGAATTTTGTAAACTGTCGAATCGATTCAGCTTGGCCTAATCGATTCGGTCCAAGTAGACCTGGAAGATGAACCTAAGCGAATCGATTCGCCCAGGGGTTGAATCGATTCGCCCCTGCAAATTTTGCCAAGAATGGGTTAAGGGTTATAAACACTAGTTTTTCCCAAAACTCAAATCTCTTCCATTTTTACACACATCCAACAACATTACTATGACCGAAATCATCCTACATGATTCTCGACTGATATTAACCACAATTTCATCAACATAAACCATAATCAAGGCTCAAATACCATATGATGTACCCGTTTATACCCTCAATATGGATGAGGATTACCTAAATACGGACGACACTACGAGGGGCCGACCCTTCACCAGGGCCCAGCTGGCCACCACCAGGTCCCGACGACCCTACGAGGGGCCGACCCTCCACCAGGCTCTGGACGACCCTACGAGGGGCCGACCCTTCACCAGGCTGTAGCCGACCCTACGAGGGGCCGACCCTTCCTCAGGCTCCAAACGACCCTACGAGGGTACGACAGTACGAGGCCAGAATCAAACCAGGCTCCCTGCCGGAAGAAACTTTTCCCTCGGCCTCGGCTCATAGGCCGAGGGTGACGTCATGACAGCGCGTGGTCCGGGACACGCGTGGAACAGTGCGCGTCAGGCTCATATGACACGTGGCAGACCGTTATAACCGAATCACACCCTCACGTGAGGGAATATTATGTCATCATTTGGCATCTACAAGTGTCAACAGGGGATAGGTTAGATCATCATTCACATGCACCATGCTTACTTGGGGGGTACACTACACCCCCCAAGACCTATATATACTTGTCACCTACAACCCTACAGGGGATCGATCCATGAACAATAGCCCTAGCTAAAACTCTGCTTGTACACACACAGTAGAGAGAGGGAGAGGGTTATGAGCATTGTATCCAAGGCCATTAGTGCCCATACTTAGTGGATCACACACTCACAGTGGATGTAGGCCACATTGGCTGAACCACTATACATCATTGTCTTATTTCCTCTTATACTCATCCCCTTCTACACACTTACATACTTATATACTTGCATCTCTATGGCTGCCATGGCTGCTTCTGCTTGAGCTCACTATCACTTATCCGGTGATGCTAAATCTTAGCATCATCAGTTTGGCGCCGTCTGTGGGAACGAGAAGGCATCTCTTCCTTTGTACAGCTTGACCTCACTGGGCACTCTGGTGGTGAACCAACACTCCCCTTGAGAGGAGGTGTTTCACCATTGAAAGAGACCCACTAAGGTTCCCATGCTCACCAGTATTTCTTTAGTAACTTTTCATAGCTCAAGCACATGGCACCTGAGATGCCACCACCACATCTTCCCCCGCCGGATGAGGGGGGAAGACCCAGTTCCAGTCAGCCACCACCTCAGTCTGAGATGGCTGATATGGCAGCAGCCCTAAAGTCTCTGGCAGCCAGCCAGCGGATGATGCAGGAGCAGTTTACAGCTCTAAGTCAGAATATACTGAGACCACCAGAGGTCTCACCTGAGATGATTACTCCGGCAGCATCTCCAGGACATCATGAGGCCAGGGGACCACCCCAGGCACCACGTAAAGACCTGCCACCCCCTCAGCGGCATAGGGATGTTGCTGACCCCCGGCGTTTATGCCTGGGGAGGCAAGGAAACCCTTGCCCTGAGGACAGGTATGACGATCTGGAGGAAGAAGAGGCTCCAGTAGAATGCTGGGAGCCGTATGAGGTCTCCAACAATACTGTACGACCTCTCCAGGACAGTAGAGGAAAGTGCGGGAGACCAAACCCTGATGATCGCCCAAGAGGCTCTGCTTTTGACCGCCTGAGCAGGGGGTCGGCCTTCGAGAGGCTGGGCCCAGTGAATGACCTGCGGGACAAGTTGTCCAAGTCAAGAAGCGCAGCGAGATCTAGGAAAGAGGCAGCAGAAGGCCGACCCCAAAGACGGGATGACGGCCAAAGGGAAGTAAACAGCCGACACAGGCCTGCCGAAGCGGAGCCCTCCATCCACCTCCGAGAGGCAGCAGGGGATAACATCGGCCAGGCCGACCCTGTGAGGCCCTGGAATGACTCAATCCAGCGGTTAGAGGATAAGATTGGCGACATACTGAAGAGCCGGGACCCTCTTCAGAGGGGATACACCATAGGCTCACCCTTTGTGGCAAAGATAGTCAACTTCCCCACACCATCAAAGTTCAGGCCTCCTGTGGTCACCCCAAGATACGATGGGAGCACCAACCCTGTCCACCACGTGGAGATGTATCAATCCGCGGCAGACATATACTCTATCTCAGATGAGATGAGATGTCGTGCCTTCTCTGGTACCTTGACAGGGGGTGTGCATGTCTGGTACACGTCTCTTCCAAAAAATTCCATTGGAAACTTTAAGCAGTTGGCAGACCTATTCATCCATAATTTCTGCTTTGGGGTGAGGCCACAGAAGAAGACCACACACCTGCTCTATGTTAAGCAGGGAAAGAATGAGACTCTGAGAGACTACATAGCCAGATTCAATAAAGAGAAGCTGGAGGTGGAAGACTATGAGGAGAGCATAGCTATGACAGCCCTGATTGGAGGGCTCCAAAAGGGGAAGCTATTATGGAAGCTTGCCGAAGACCCTCCGAGGACGATGGCCGAGCTGTTGTCAACAGCAGGAAAGGTGATGAACGCCGAGGAGGCGATGGCTGCAAAATATGAGGACGAAAGAGGAGGTGCAAGTGGGAGTAAATACCCCAAGAAGAACAAAGAGGGGAAGAAGAGAACCATGGATGATAAGTTCGCGGGGTACACCCCTCTGACGGTCAGCTGTGAACAGATCCTCAATGAGATAAAGAGTGACCGGACGCTGAAGTGGCCTGAGAAGCTGAGGGCAGCCCCCGGCAAGAGAAATAAGAACCTGTGGTGCGAATCTCACCAAGACCACGGCCACGTGACGGATAAATGCTTCGCCCTGAAAGACGAGATTGAGAAGATGATGAAGGAAGGGAAGCTCAGAAAGTACGTCGACAAAGCCGACTTCAAGAGGGGCCGAGGGGACGACCCCAGAAAGAAGCGAGTCGATGCCTGCAGAGAAGGTCCTCAAAAAAGAGGGGACGACCCCTCTGATGATGAGGACGACCCTGACCTCCCGCCGAGAGACGACCAAGGCCCTGTCAAGAGGCTCAATATGATCTCGTTCGGGGTGGGGATGATCTCCGGGGGTCTGGAAGGAGGAGGGTCTGAGGTTGCCGACAGGAAGGCCCATGTCGCTGAGGATAAGGCAGTGACGAAGACGGTGCACTCAACCTCCGTAGAGGTCAAGTCAGAAAAAAGGAAGAAGGTTGATATGGACACCTTGATTGTGGGATTTTCAAGAATGGACTTCAAGGGCCTCTTGGCCCCGCATGATGACCCTCTCGTCATCACCACCAGGGTGCACGGGTGCGAAGTGCCGAGGATCCTGGTGGATGGGGGCTCATCCGCAGATGTGATGTTTTGGCCATGCTTCAAGGCCTTGGGCCTCAGTCGTGCCAGACTTGTCCCATACCATCATCCATTGATTGGGTTCAGTGGGGAGAAGGTTCACCCCCTAGGAATATATGAGGCTGATGTCAGGATGGGGGACGAATGGCCGAGATGGCTCACCAAGAGGGTCAGTTTCTTTGTGCTGGATGAGCATGTGTTTTCGGCATACAACATCATACTGGGACGTGTGGCCCTCAAGGGGTTTGAAGCTGTGCCATCCACAGTCCACCAGATGGTTAAGTTCCCTACCCCTTATGGGGTGGGGGAAGTTCAGGGAGACCAGACGACAGCGAGAGAGTGCTACTACAACTCCGCTGAAGAAAGGGAGGCACACAAGAGGGCTACAGCCACTTACAACATTGACACCCTAGACCCCAGGGACGAGACGAAGCTCAAAAAAGGAGAGGCCGCTGAGGAGGTAGAACCCATCATCCTCGATGAGGATGACCCGGGAAAAACCGTCCAAGTTGGCAAATCTCTGAAGCCCAGTATCAAGGAAGACCTCATCAAACTGTTGAGGAGAAGGCGAAGCGTCTTCGCGTGGAGTCATGTAGATATGCCAGGGATCGACCCTGAAATCATGTGCCACAAACTCAATGTGGTAGAGGGAGTGAAGCCGGTAAAGCAGAAGAGGAGGATTTACTCTAGAGAAAAGTATGAGGTCATCAGGGATGAGGTTAAAAAATTAGAAGACGCTGAATTTATCAGAGAGGTCATCTACCCTGAGTGGCTGTCCAATGCAGTCATCCTCCCAAAGGCCAACGACAAGTGGAGAATGTGCGTGGACTTCACAGACCTCAATAAGCACTGCCCCAAAGACAGCTTCCCTCTCCCTCGCATTGACCAGATGGTAGACGCTACCGCAGGCCATGAGCTCATGAGTTTTATGGATGCCTACTCAGGGTATAACCAGATCTTCATGAACCCTAAAGACTCGGAGAGGACTGCCTTCATCACTGACAAGGGGACATACTGCTATAGGGTCATGCCCTTTGGTCTAAAAAATGCGGGGGCAACGTACCAGCGCCTCGTAAATAAAATGTTCGAAGACCAAATTGGGAAGTCTATGGAGGTCTACGTGGATGACATGCTGACCAAGAGTTTGAAAGCAGAGAACCATGTAGAAGACCTGGAGAGGACCTTTAACACGATGGACAAGTACCAGATGAAGCTTAATCCGGCCAAGTGTGTCTTTGGGGTCGGAGCAGGGAAGTTCTTGGGGTTCATTGTCAATCAAAGAGGCATCGAGGCCAATCCTGAAAAGATAAGGGCCCTTATTGAGATGAAGACCCCCAAGTCCATTAAAGACGTTCAGAGGCTCACAGGGAGAGTGGCTGCCTTGAACAGATTTGTGTCAAGGGCCACAGACAGGTGTCTACCATTCTTCAAGATCCTTAGGAAAGCCTTTGAATGGAGTAAAGAATGCGATGAGGCTTTCAAAGAACTAAAATCATACCTAGGGTCTCCCTTGCTGCTGTCACGACCCGTGCAGGGTGAACGACTTTACGTGTACCTTGCTGTCTCAGAGTCCGCTATCAGTGCAGCAATCGTAAGAGACGAAGACGGGATACAGAAGCCCGTATATTTCAACAGCAAGGCACTCCAGGGGGCAGAGCAGAGATACCCGAGGATGGAGAAGTTGGCCTATGCCTTGATCCATGCCTCAAGGAAGATGAAACCGTACTTCCAGTCCCATACTATGGTCATCCTTACTGACTCTCCTCTTAGGCAGGTCCTACAAAAGCCTAAAAAATCAGGAAGGCTAATGACCTGGGCTATAGAGCTGGGGGAGTTTGACATTGTGTATCAGCCTAAGACAGCCATTAAGGGGCAGGCCTTGGCAGACTTCGTGGCTGAGTTCACCTGGGAAGATGATGAGGCCGAGGGTGAGACCCTCGGGAAGACGGATACAGAAGATAAACCCGCAGACACACTCGCAGATATGGCTGAGACGAGCACCGCTAGAAGAAAAGTGACTGAAAACGAAGAGGGAAGATACATCTTTAGACAGGGGTCCCTCTCTGAGGGAAATTTCTCTGAAGGAAAAACTCGATGGAGCCTCTTCGTTGACGGGTCCTCCTGTGATAGCGGAAGTGGTGCTGGACTGATACTATCAGCACCCGATGGCACAGACGTCGAATATGCCCTGAGGTTCAATTTCAAAGCCTCCAACAATGAGGCTGAGTATGAGGCCTTGATAGCTGGCCTCTCCTTGGCCAAATCCCTTAGTGTCGGCCAAATGTCGGTTCACAGTGATTCAAGGCTGGTGGTGAATCAGATACTAGGAGCCTATGAGGCCAAAGACGAGAGGATGGCTAGGTATCTTGATAAGGTGAGGTCATTGCTAAAAAACTTCAAAGAAGTGAAATTCAAGAGGGTACCTAGGCTCGACAATGGCCGTGCTGACGCCCTTGCAAGGTTGGCCTCAGCTACTAGGACAGACATAAGGAGGACAGTCCCGGTAGAAATCTTGCTTCGACCAGCTATCGAAGACGTCGGGGGAACACTTGGTGTTTGCATGAATGTTTCTCAAGAACCTTCATGGATGGACCCTCTGATCAAATACATTAAAGAGGGAGAGATACCAGAAGCAAGCCAAGAGACGAAGAAGCTGAGATACAGGGCTGCAAAGTTCGCTGTCATCGGGGACACGCTGTACAAAAAGGGGTTTCTACTCCCCTTACTCAGGTGTGTGCATCCCTCAGAAGTCCCTTCCATTTTGCAAGACGTGCATGAAGGGTCGTGCTCAAGCCACATTGGGGGTAGATCCTTGGCAAAGAGGGTAATCACCCAAGGCTACTGGTGGCCGACCTTAGGAAAAGATGCTGCCGCATATGTTAAAAAGTGTGATAAATGCCAAAGATTTGCTACCATCCCTCACCAACCTCATCAGCCTCTTACCTCCATTACATACCCATGGCCGTTTGCAGTGTGGGGGATTGATCTGGTAGGACCCTTACCGAGAGCAGTCAATAACTATCGGTTCCTCATTGTAGCAATTGACTACTTTTCAAAGTGGGTAGAGGCCGAACCGATGGTCACGATCACGGAGCAGAAGACCTTCCAGTTCATCTGGAGGAATGTGATATGCAAATATGGTCTACCCAACACCCTCATCTCGGATAACGGGACTCAATTCAAGAATGCCTCTCTGCAGAAGTACTGTGAGAGGGTAAGCATCAAACAATTTTTCTCCACCCCAGGCCGACCTCAGGCCAATGGGCAAACCGAAGTTACGAACAGGACAATCCTAGATGGGATTAAGAAGAGGCTTGAGGAGGCAAAAGGAAGATGGGTCGAGGAGTTACATGCAGTGTTGTGGGCATACAGGACGACAGTAAGGACCTCTACCGGGGAGACCCCATTCATGTTAGCTTATGGATCAGAAGCAGTCATCCCCACCGAAGTGGAGTTTCCTACTCATAGGGTCCAAATGTATGACCCCCAGGGGAATACGGAAGAGAGAAGACTTGACCTAGACCTGATTGAGGAAAGAAGGGAGGATGCTGAGATAAGGCAAGCTTCCTACCAGCAGAGGACCGCAAGGTTTTACAACCAAAGGGTGAAACAGAGGCCTATCGCAGTGGGAGACTTGGTTCTTAAAAAGACTTGGCAGAAACCCAACAAGCTCCATCCTAATTGGCATGGCCCATATAGGGTCATCGATGAAGTTGTCCCAGGGACCTACAGGCTAGAAAACTTAGAGGGGGAACCTTTTTCAAACCCCTGGAATGCAGATCATTTGAAGAAATACTATCAGTAGTGTTGTAAGGTCTTGAAAGGCCATAAATGTAATTAGGGTTGCTCCAACAGAACACTTGGAAAATTAATAAGAAATATCAGTGTTTCCTTCATCCTATTGTCAGTCCTAGCATGCATGGGAAGTTGATCTCTCGGCTATAATGGGGACCAGTGGAGGGGACGACCCCTCCACTCTCCTCAAAAAAGACGAGGGAAGACATTAAAATCCATTAATTTGGTTAGTTGATCCCTCGGCTATAATGGGGACCAGTGGAGGGGACGACCCCTCCACTCTCCTCAAAAAAGACGAGGGAAGACTAAATTAAAATCCATTAATTTGGTTAGTTGATCCCTCGGCTATAATGGGGACCAGTGGAGGGGACGACCCCTCCACTCTCCTCAAAAAAGACGAGGGAAGACTAAATTAAAATCCATTAATTTGGTTAGTTGATCCCTCGGCTATAATGGGGACCAGTGGAGGGGACGACCCCTCCACTCTCCTCAAAAAAGACGAGGGAAGACATTAAAATCCATTAATTTGGTTAGTTGATCCCTCGGCTATAATGGGGACCAGTGGAGGGGACGACCCCTCCACTGTCCTAAAAAAAGACGAGGGAAGACATTAAAATCCATTAATTTGGTTAGTTGATACCTCGGCTATAATGGGGACCAGTGGAGGGGACGACCCCTCCACTATCCTCAAAAAAGACGAGGGAAGACTATATTAAAATCCATTAATTTGGTTAGTTGATCCCTCGGCTATAATGGGGACCAGTGGAGGGGACGACCCCTCCACTGTCCTCAAAAAAGACGAGGGAAGACATTAAAATCCATTAATTTGGTTAGTTGATCCCTCGGCTATAATGGGGACCAGTGGAGGGGACGACCCCTCCACTCTCCTCAAAAAAGACGAGGGAAGACTATATTAAAATCCATTAATTTGGTTAGTTGATCCCTCGGCTATAATGGGGACCAGTGGAGGGGACGACCCCACCACTGTCCTCAAAAAAGACGAGGAAAGACATTAAAATCCATTAGTTTGGTTAGTTGATCCCTCGGCTATAATGGGGACCAGTGGAGGGGACGACCCCTCTACTATCCTCAAAAAAGACGAGGGAGGGGTTAGTAGCATCAACAATGAGCAAGCCATAATGAAATGAAAGAAGGAAGACAACAATTATGGAAGAGACTGGTATTAATAAAATATAAGTGTCAAGTGTTTTTACAAAGCCTTTGAACAAAATTACAAAAATAAGGGTATGGGCTACAGGCAGCCACCCTAGGGGACGACATCAGAGGGCAGAGCCTCATCATCAATGGGAATGGTCTCCTTAGGTACCAGCACCGGATGATCTTCAGATGTACCGACCCCTTCGAGCTGGACTTGGGCCTCCACTTGGTTGAGGGCCTCGGCAATCAGGGGGTCGTCCAGTTGAACACCCTCCAGTGATGGGCGAACAGAGGAGACGACATCGCCAAATTTGAGGACGACCCATCGGCAGGCCGTCCTGATCCCCCTCTCAAGATATTCAAGGCCGAAGCCCTGAAATTCATCTGAAGTCTTGTATGCCTCCACAGCATCAGCCTCAGCTTTCTTAATGGCTGCTTCCAGATCAGTCTTATGACGGGCCTCCAGGTTGATCAGAGCCTCATCCTTGTCCTTGATCAACAAGTCCTTGTCTTTGATCAACAAGTCCTTGGCCTGAAGATCGGCATCATGCTGCCTCGTCAGCTCATCAAGGACTCTAGCATGCTCAGTCCTTGTGCTCTCCAGCTCGGCCCTCGCAGTGTCCAGCTCTGTCCGTAGGTCAGCCTCTTGTTGGATGGCCCTCTCAGCTTCATGGAATTTTTGTTGATTCTCGGCCATCCACTTGGTGGCAGAGGTGAAGGCACAGACAGACTGCAAGAAAAATGAAGATATATCAAGGGGGGCCGAGGAAACACGGAAAGAATGAAATTAAAGGTCAGGGCCAATACCTGAGCAAGGGAGTGCAGACCGTAGTCATACACTTTGGCTGGAGGCATCTGCGCCAAGAACTCGAAGTCGGAGGCCGACGGTGCAGAGAACATAGAGGCCTTTGCTGCCCTCAGGTTGGCAATAAGAGATGAGGGGCCGGCCCTCAGATGGGACAGATTTTGAGACCAGAAGGCCCCCATGCTTGATGAAGAGGTTACTCCCTCAGAGGCCTCGTCCCTGGCCCTCGTCTTAGGGTCAGGACGAGGCTCGACTGGAGCCTCAGGCTCCTTCCTTTTGTGGCTAACAACTGTCGGCTCAACAACTGTCGGCCCTGAGGCCCTTGTCTTCCTAGGAGCTTGCTGAGGCTCCTTCCCCTTCTTCTTTGACAGACCAGCAAGAAGGCTTGGAGCAGTCATATCCCAGAGATAATCTGACACGCCTGCAGGACGACCTGAAAAGGATACGATGAATCAGAAAGTTCAGAGATAAAGAGAGAACACTTCAAAAATAAGTAAAGAAGGGAAAATGTTCAGTATAACTCACATAGTTCTGTCAAAGGGCCGACCCTCAGACCAGCTTCTTTAAGGAAGCGAGGGGTCATCAAATCTTCGAACTTTGGGATCTCACCCTCTCTCCCTCGTCCCCTCAGATACTCAACAATATCCCTCTCCTCCAAGCTAAGTCCGGGGTCTGACCTAGCTTTCATGGAGGGGTTAGACCATCTGTTAGGAACCCTCGGAGCATCGGCAGAAAGGGATGCCTCGGTGGAGCTCTCCCATGCCCCAGATATGAAGAAGAACCTTTTTTTCCAATCATGATTGGAAGTTTGAGCCACGTGGAGCAGCTTCTTCTCAGACCTTCTCGCTCCCAGATGATAGTATCCGGGCTGTTTAGATGAAGAGGTGATATTGTAGCAGGCCAAGAACACGTCGGACGAGGGCTCGTCAGTGAAAGCGTTTTTCCACAAAGAGATGTACCCCAGAATCGTCCTCCAAGAATTGGGTGGAAGTTGCGAGGGGGAGACGCCCAGAGCCGACAGAATATCTATAATGGCAGGGTGAAAGGGAAGTCTGACACCTACTTTGAACATTTGCTCGTAGACTGCAACTTCTCCCTCTTCACCCTCAAAGACCCTCTCATCCTCAGAGGGAACCCTCATAGTCACCCCAGGTGGCACTCCGTAAATATGCCTCCATATCAGAAGATCCCTATCCCTGACAGAGGAGATAAAAGACGAGGCATGGGAGGTATCAACCTCATCATCTGTATCATCGTCCTCATCCTCCTCATCACCTGCAGGAGGACCCTGAGGAAATGCCACTTGGAAGGCGTTGGGGGATAGGGTTGTCACAGGGACAGCCTCAGAGGGGATCGTACCCTCGGCCTCTCGGGGAGGGCTAAGGTCAGGTGAGTCCCTTCTACCAGAAGTTCCAACACCAGTTGGAGAGGAGGTTCTCTCGTCCATCTCACTTGGGTTGGATGTCTCGGCTGGACGAGACGACGACCCACAAGACTCAGAGGGTTCAGATGGTCTAATGGTGGCAAGAGGAACGGGAAAGATGGGTCGTACCCAATTAGGGTCGGCCCCTCGTCTCCTCTCTTCCTCTTCCTCTATTCGTCTGATCTCGGTAAATAGTTTCTCTCTCAGGGACGGGAATTCAGACACCAGGTTGTAAAGCCTCCTAAGCATTAAGGGGAAGACCCAACACTTAAAGAAATTATACTAGACTTCGCTAATTTAACCACAAACACTTGGGAGATTGACCAGGATTGACCTTTGGATTAAATAAAGAACTCGAGGGTTTTCGTCAAGAACGTTCGAAGAACCAATGACCGGAGAAGACGCCGGAAAAAGCTATGGGGGAACTCTAAGAACCAGACGACCTACGACCCTAAAAAATAGACAGAAATGAAGACAAAAGAAGGCAAAAGGAGAAAAAGGTTACCTGATGAGGAGAAGGGCAAGAACGCTGCTGAGACCTGGGAAATCGGAGGCTGAAATGGCAATGGGAACTGGTTCTAGAGAGAGAATAGACTTGGGTGCGAAGAAGAAGAAGATGAAGAGAGAGTTTGAAAAATCTCTTAAATACTCTTGTAATGAGTGGACCCATTTACCGAAGAAAGATATAATTAGGGCACAAGGCCCCAAGCGTACTGCACAGCCGCCCTGCCTTGGAAACTGGAACAGCAATGAGTATCTGCACAGGTGTCACTCACCTAACTGATCACACGTGTCTTGAATTCAGCAAATATCCCTCAGCCATCCCAATGACACCTATGGCTAAGGGCTGGGGGGTGATTGATGTACCCGTTTATACCCTCAACATGGATGAGGATTACCTAAATACGGACGACACTACGAGGGGCCGACCCTTCACCAGGGCCCAGCTGGCCACCACCAGGTCCCGACGACCCTACGAGGGGCCGACCCTCCACCAGGCTCTGGACGACCCTATGAGGGGCCGACCCTTCACCAGGCTGTAGCCGACCCTACGAGGGGCCGACCCTTCCTCAGGCTCCAGACGACCCTACGAGGGTACGACAGTACGAGGCCAGAATCAAACCAGGCTCCCTGCCAGAAGAAACTTTGCCCTCGGCCTCCGTTCATAGGCCGAGGGTGACGTCATGACAGCGCGTGGTCCGGGACACGCGTGGAACAGTGCGCATCAGGCTCATATGACACGTGGCAGACCGTTATAACCGAATCACACCCTCACGTGAGGGAATATTATGTCATCATTTGGCATCTACAAGTGTCAACAGGGGATAGGTTAGATCATCATTCACATGCACCATGCTTACTTGGGGGGTACACTACACCCCCCAAGACCTATATATACTTGTCACCTACAACCCTACAGGGGATCGATCCATGAACAATAGCCCTAGCTAAAACTCTGCTTGTACACACACAGTAGAGAGAGGGAGAGGGTTATGAGCATTGTATCCAAGGCCATTAGTGCCCATACTTAGTGGATCACACACTCACAGTGGATGTAGGCCACATTGGCTGAACCATTATACATCATTATCTTATTTCCTCTTATACTCATCCCCTTCTACACACTTACATACTTATATACTTGCATCTCTATGGCTGCCATGGCTGCTTCTGCTTGAGCTCACTATCACTTATCCGGTGATGCTAAATCTTAGCATCATCACCATAAATTCCATTTTTTATCCATAAATGCTAATACACAACTATCACACAATTTACTCATCTTAAACCATATATTAGCAAGTAGAAAACTTGCCTTAAGCTTGAAATCTCATATTTCTTTGTTGTGGAAGCAATTCCAAACTTCAATCTCCAATTCCCTCTTTCTCTCCAAAGTTCTCTTCTTCTCTCTATCTCTCTCTAGGTTAACAAATTCACTTAAGAGAAATAATAGGCTTAACAAGACATAAATCGTGCCTTTTTTCTAAATTCCCAACTTAAGTGGTTAATACCACATTAAAATAACCCGCAACTACAAATTTATGTTAAAACCAATCAAAAGTGCCCAAAACATAAAAATACAATATGGCACTTATTTTGACTATCCCGCACATTTCAGGTTTCGGTTTCATTTTATAACTCATTTCAGGTTTCGGTTTCATTTTAAACAATAAATGTCATTTAATGCACATGACACTATAAAATGCAACATGATGATATTTACTTACACATACAGTAAATATGTAACCATTTAGTAAATATTAACGTTAACTCATTCAATTAATATTTACTCCATTTTCCAACATTTTATATAATTAGTCCACATAGTAAATTAATATAAAATTAGTTCTCAAAAGCGAGGGTTGTTACATACTCCCCCCCTTATGAGGGAATTTTGCCCCCAAAATTCAAGCGTACCTTGCAAGAAGAGATGCGGATACTTTTCCCGCATACCATCCTCACTTTCCCACGTCGATTCCTGAGCATTGTGATGACTCCATTGGACTCGCACCAAGGGAACCACTCGAGACCTCAATCTACGCTCCCCATGCTCTAAAATTGCAACCGGTTGTTCTTCATATGAAATATCAGGTTGCAAATCGATATCCTCAAAAGGAATATGCCAAAGGGCACCTTCACACCTCTTATACTTCTTCAAAGAGGAAACATGGAACACGTCATGGATTTGTTGTAAATGTTCCGGTAAGGCAAGTTGATACGCCACCTGACCTACCTTGGAATAATAGGAAAAGGTCCATCATAACGCGGAGCAAGCTTTCCTTTCTTTCCAAAACTCTTAATACCTTTCATTGGTGACACTCACACCAAGACTTGATCTCCAACCTCCATCTCAACATGCCTTCTACCCGCATCGGCATAGCTCTTCTGACGATCTTGAGTTATTCGAATGCGATTTCGGATGGGTTCAATCTTAGAAGAAGTATCTCGGATCATTTTCGGTCCAAGAAACTTATTATCGTCCACCTCCAACCAACAAGTGGGTGATCTACAAGGCCTGCCATAAAAAGCTTCATAAGGCGCCATCCCAATAGTAAATTGGTTCAAATTATTATAAGCAAATTCTACCAAGGGGAGATATTATTCCCAACCACTTTTGAAATCAAGCACACACATTCGGAGCATATCCTCCAACATTTGGTTGACTCTTTCTGTCTGCCCATCTGTTTGAGGGTGATAAGAATTGCTTAACTTCAATTCAGTTCCCATAGCCTCTTGGAAACTTCGTCAAAAGTGGGAAACAAAAATCTTATCTCGGTCGAAAACTATATTCAAGGGCACCCCATGGAGTCTAACAACCTCCGCGATGAACAGTTGGGCATAGCGAGCAGTATCATAATCTGTGCGCACGGGTAGGAAGTGTGCCGACTTAGTCAAGCGATTGACAATCACCCAAATAGAATCATTACCACTCTGCGACCTTGGTAAGTCCATAATAAAGTCCATCGATATACTCTCCCACTTCCACTCCGGAATCTCCAATGGTTGCAACAAACATGTCGGTCGCTGATGATCTATCTTGACCAATTGACAAGTAGTGCACTGGGATACAAACTCAGAAATATCCCGCTTCATGCATGGCCATGAATACTGACGACGCATGTCTTGATACATCTTGTCCCCACCAGGATGTACTGAAAATTTAGACCCATGAGATTCTGCCATCATGGCCCTTCTCAAATCCCCTTCATCTGGGGTAATGAGTCTCCTGTGAAAACGTAATCCACCCTCCGAACTTATCGAGTGGGATTCTGCTCCCTCGAACAATAATTGGCGTATATGGTCCTGACAACCTTTGTCCCTTCCTTGAGATTCTATAACCTTTGCCACAATGGTAGGTGTAACGGTCATCACTGATATGAACGCCCTAGCAATCGCATCTTCCTGACTAAGCTCCTTCCATTTGGCCTTCCATACCTCCGCTAACTCCCCTTCGGGTTTTCTACTCAAAGCATCCGCCACCACATTCGCCTTGACCGGGTGATAGTGGATGTCAAATTGATAGTCTTTCACGAACTCTAGCCATCGGAGTTGTCACATATTCAAATCCTTTTGTAAAAATAAATACTGCAATGATTTATGGTCCGTGAAAAGACTAAATTTCTCCCCTAGGAGATAATGCCTCCAAATCTTCAAGGCAAAAACAACCGCGACAAGTTCCAAATCATGCACCGGATAATTCTTTTCGTGGGGTTTTAGCTTACGAGAAGCATAAGCAATAGCCCGTCGCTCTTGTTGAAGTACACCTCCCAAACCTTGTAGAGATGTGTCGGTAAAGACTAAATATTCCAATCCCGGCTTTGGTAACGCAAGGACTGGAGCAGAAGTCAACCTATCCTTGAGCTCATCAAAAGCAGACTGACAGGAATCATCCCAAACAAATTGCACCCCTTTCCGGGTTAAATTTATTAAAGGACTAGCAATTTTGGAGAAATGCTTAATAAACCAATGGTAATAACCCGCCAGACCCAGAAAACTACGAATCTTGGTAGGTGTCATGGGCTGAGCCCACTCCTTCACCGTAACCACTTTGCTTGGGTCTACCGAAATACCTTGGGCCATCACAATACGGCCCCTAAACTAAACTTCCTGCAACCAAAAGCCACACTTCTCGAACTTGGCATACAATTGGTGATCCCTCAACCTCTGCAGGACCAACCGCAAATGAGTAGCATGGTTAAATTTCGTTCGAGAATAAACTAGAATGTCATCGATAAATATAATAAAAAACTGGTCTAGGAAGTCTCGAAATACCCTATTCATGAGGTCCATAAACACGGTGGGGGCATTGGTTAGTCCAAAAGGCATAACCAAAAATTCATAGGACCCATATCTCGTTAGGAAAGCACTCTTGGACACATCCTGCTCCCGTATCCGCAACTGGTGATACCCCATCCTCAAATCTATCTTAGATAAGTACGATGCTCCCCTAAGTTGATCAAATAAATCATCAGTCCGAGGCAAAGGGTATTTGTTTCGGATGGTGAGTTTATTCAACTCTCTATAGTCAACACATAACCGGAGATAACCGTCCCTTTTCTTTACAAACAACACCGGAGTGCCCCACGGCGACGTACTTCACCTAATAAACCCTTGCTCTAGTAAGTTCTGAATCTGATCCCTCAACTCCCTAATTTTAACAGGAGCCATACGATACGGAGCTCTCGTAATCAGTCGAATTCCCGGCGCTAAATCAATCACAAACTCAATCTCCCTACTAGGAGGCAAACCCGATATTTCCCGGAAAACATCTTCAAAGTCTCTAACAACCAGAATAGAATCTAGGGAAACAACTACATCCCAAGAAGTCTCCTCCGCAATGCAATACAAGTAAGTGCTGGTACCTCCTTCTAAGCGAGGCATAACCACTAAAAACATTTCCTACCCCAGAATGGCAAAAACTATACTCTTCCCATAGCAATTTACTATCGCATGATACTTCACTAGCCAATCCATACCCAAAATCACATCATACCCGACCATGTCAAGGATGAGCAAATCGGCCTCAAAGCAAAAATTACCAAAATTGATTTCTATTTGTTTACAAATAAAGAAAATGAGTGAACCATCATCCATAAAAGACTGAACACTAGTGCAGGTACTCTCTGCAGATTTAATCAATTCTGTAGACTGAACAAAGCTCCTAGAAATGAATGAGTGTTTCGGACCCGTATCAAACAAAATACGACCCATGTGCCCCTGAATAAGGAACTTACCCTCAATAGCTGGCGGCACCGATGGAGCCGGGGGAAGCATAGCATCCTGAATATGATAAACACATCCATACTGTAGCTGCCCCTGCTGTGGAGGGGAAACTAGATTAGGTACCTGTGGCGGAAACTGAACATGTGGCTGCTGTGGAGCCCTAGGAAGCTGACCCCAACCAATTGAGGACACTCCTTCTTGTAATGACCCGCCTCCCCATATTGGAAGAACCGTCCAGTCATATTCTATGGAACTTGGCCCCGGTTATTTCTAAACTGGGTAATGCCTTGGCCCGGATGGCCCCTACCTCTGTGACCACCCCGACCTGTTTGTTGTTGCGGGGCACCCTGACCGTGCCTATTGTTGTTTCCACCCACATTAAAACCACCAAAACGTTGTCGTTTAGAAAAGTCCCCCTGCTGGGGATCCCTCTCTCTTTGCTTATTTCTCGAAGATTTGGACGAAGGAAATGCTCCTCCTCCAGTCCCATTTCCTACGGGCCTTCTTGCTTGCCCCACTACTGAAGCCTTCTTGTTACTCTACATCTACAACCGATGTTCTTAGCAATGAAGCAATGCCGCATTCATCACCTCCCCAAAGGTCCGCAAAGCTGGATTACCCAACAAATATTGCCGGATCCTCTAGTTCAAACCTCCCATGAGCTTCGAAACCTTCCTCTATTTCGGAGTTACCTCATCCGGTACAAAACTTGCTAACCGAGTGAACTCCTCTTTATATTCCGCAACGGATCTCTCACCTTGCACCACATCCTGAAGCTTCCTTCTCATCTCCCTTTGAACTGCAGGAAGGAAGTACTTCCTATCAAACAAAGCCCAAAATTCAGTGATAGTCATGGTATCCCTCTGCTCTGGTGTAGTCATCGACTCTCACCAATGTAACGCAGATCCGACGAGCTCGAAAGTAGCAAGGACTTGCTTCTTCTCCTCACTACATTCCACCATTCGAAGATGGCATTGCATATCCTCCTTCCATTGATTAGCTCTAATAACATCAGAGCCTCCATCAAATTTTGGGGGATGACCCTTTAGAAAGGAATCTCTAACACTCTCCCACGGAGAAGGTCCCGTAGGAGCTTGTGCATCCTGCACTCGTTATTGAGCTTGTGCCATTTGCTGCACCACTGCAGTCATCGTTGCGTTGACTGCTTGGGCCACTATATTTGCTACATTAGCATCATTAATATTCCCCTGTGGAGGCAACAGAGGACCATCATCCCCTTTTACTACTCTATTCCTTCTAGCGAGGCTGCCTCTCTTAGGCGGCATCTGAAATCAAGAAGCAATAGAGTTAGAATACTACATAAAACAATCTATCTTATAGAAGATCGCAAACATAGGCAACAAAGCAGTCCTAACAATAAGCTCTATATGAAAGAACGCTATGGTAGAACGTGAAAAGTCCGCATAGATCCTAAGAACTCTAGAACCTGATGCTCTGATACTATCAGTGACAACCCGCTCACCAAAATAAGGGGTGGCCAGCCCGATACTCCAATATAACAGGAATCATAGATGAAATCATTCTCAACATCGCAATAATAAAAAAATTATATGGGATAACCACCCAAATATTCAGAAAACGGGTTGCCAAAAACTTGTTTTATAATTTAAAGAAATCATTTTAAACAACCCAATTTGAAAATAAAGTGGAAACCCCCAAGAACATATATTACATACACCACAAGTATATAATAAGAGGACCGAATATGTTATTGGTCAACAGGTACATACGAAGTGTAACAAGTTCATTAAGTTACATATTACATCAATTAGACATTAAAAAAAGTTGGGCCACACACCCGAGTAAAAGACCCGATCATAACTAGAGTATAAACATGAAAGCGTCTATACAAAGTATCCCATAATATCCGTAAAATATCACGGCTCCTCAAAAGTTCACCGGAGTGGGAGAGTCAGTACGGACATCCTTGTGGCGGATCACCTGAGCGGATACAAGATTCATACACAACAAAAAATATGAACGGGTCAGGGCCCAGTTTTATATGATCACCAGATGAATAAAGTGTATGACAGTTATGAACATATAATCATGATAGATAAAGATGAGAATCTATCTACACAGTTTTAAAGCATAAACTAAGGAAATTTAAATGATCATAATTTAATTCAGTTACGTAAGAGAATACGAGTGATTAACATTAACTAAAAACTCCATTAATTTCATTTTCACATTTCATCTTTCCGTTCCTTATCAGGAAACATAATCACAATAATATTCTCTTTATGGCATTTGTCATCCATCAAGTCCCACTTGATTTGGAATAGTTATACTCTTATGCATATAATGATTCTAAGACCGTCCCTCCGGGTTTCCCCACTGGACACGCCCCTAAATGACTATCATCTTCCAGGGCCTATCGAACAAGACAACCTGGGCACCTAACGCAACGTCGGGAAGTGGCCATATGTCTGCGGGAGAGTCATGACCACATCCAGAATCACCTCACCAGCACAGTAAACATATAATAACCCATCATATGGCCGAGGACTATAGTCCCCCCGCATTCATTAGTCAGGGGACATCACCTCATGCTCGAACTTCTTTTATGATAGCCTTTAGAGAGGTGTGTTTAAGTAAATTATCATTTACCATATTCATGATTAAGTAAATTATCATTTACCATCATCATTACCATTTTCATTTCATTTTCATTCCCACTTGCCATGTGCGTGTTTCATTTTATTAGAAACTATTTTTCTTTAACATCATCATATTTTATTCCGGAGCCATTCGTAATTCATTATATCATTACGACCTCAAAGAGTGAATAGCTCTCAATTCATTTTCCCAACATGTTAGGGTGTCATTATAACCCACTGTGAGTATCATACCTCAAATGAGCCTATAAAGTCTCCCAATACGACCTTGACACTTCTAGACCCTTAATAATTAACTAAGGAAAAGAAATGCCTCAACATCAATTTGTATACCCCCAGAATAACCCCCACATAAACCATTACTAATGTAGGGTAGCTATCTAACTCATCTAAGACTCTAGGAATCTAACTTTACTTCATACAAGAAGGTTCCTAGGCCCTAAGCCTAAAGAAAATGGATTGAAATTGAGTTATAAAACTAACTAAAAAACAACAGGAAAATGAATCGATTCGCCCAAGGGCCGAATCGATTCACCCCAGCGAATTGATTCGCCCAAAAAGTAAATCGGTTCGGACTAAGAAACCTGGGATTTTGTAAACTTCCGAATCGATTCGGCTTGGCCGAATCGATTCGGTCCAAGTAGACCTGGAAGCTGACCCTAAGCGAATCGATTCGCCTAGGGGCCGAATCGATTCGCCCCTGGAAATTTGCCAAGAATGGTTTTAGTGTTATAAACCCTAGTTTTTCCCAAAACTCAAATCTCTTCCATTTTTACACACATCCAACAACATTACTATGCCCCAAATCATCCTACATGATTCTCAACTAATATTAACCATAATTTCATCAACATAAACCATAATCAAGTCTCAAATACCATAAATTCCATTTTTTATCCATAAATGCTAATACACAACTATCACACAATTTACTCATCTTAAACCATATATTAGCTAGTAGAAAACTTGCCTTAAGCTTGAAATATCAGATTTTTTTGTTGTGGAAGCAATCCCAAACTTCAATCTCCAATTCCCTCTTTCTCTCCAAAGTTCTCTTCTTATCTTTATCTCTCTCTATGTTAACAAATGCACTTAAGAGAAATAATAGGCTTAGCAAGACATAAATCGTGCCTTTTGTCTAAATTCCCAACTTAAGTGGTTAATACCACATTAAAATAACCCGCAACTACACATTTATGTTAAAAGCAGTCAAAAGTGACCAAAACATAAAAATACAATATGACACTTATTTTGACTATCCCGCACATTTCGGGAGTAACTACGCCCTCCAAACTGGCATCCGACAGCTTTATTACTCATTTCAAGTTTCGGTTTCATTTTAAACCATAAATGTCATTTAATGCACATGACACTATAAAACGCAACATGATGATATTTACTTACACATACAGTAAATATGCAACCATTTAGTAAATATTAACTTTTAACTCATTCAATTAATATTTACTCCATTTGCCAACATTTTATATAATTACTCCACACAGTAAATTAATATAAAATCAGTTCTCAAAAGCGAGGGTTGTTACATCACCTTGCTGCCACAGAGTTAAAAATTAGAGCAACTTGCAAGGAGTTTAATGATTCTTTGGACAACTTAGAGAAGGTCGAGACTTGCGCTTCACATTATAATTTTGAGAACGAAATCATTGAGAGTGATCCAAGATCTTTTGAATATCAACCTCTTATAAATATTGAAAAATCTACTGAGGTTGAAGATCATTTGTCTCCTTGTGTACCCACTATTATCGAACCATTAAATCCATCACAAGAACTGGATGAATGTCTTGAGGATGTTGATCCGATTCTTTTATGGGAATGTTTTTTTGAGATGCTTCATCACACGGGCCATACTCTTAGACGTGCCACTCCACCAGATCCAATTGAAAATTTTGGGGGATAGTATTTTGAGGAAAAGAACTCTATGCTTAAATTATTTTCCAAGATGAACCTTTTCTATTGGTGTGCTCCGCTTCCCATACTAATTGAAAAATCTATGGGAGGTGATTCTATTTTTCTTGGATTCCAATGGTACTTGTCCCCCTATGCACCCAAATCCTTTATTATCCCCCTAAATTTTTAATAGTTGATGGTTCATTTCTTCCGCATTGCACATGCCTTCCGTTTTTCAACGGAATTTTTATTTTTCGGGCGGCATGCTTTCTAGTGAGGGCACACCATTAATCCCTCAGAGTCAAATTGTATTTTGGGTGGACCCTCAAATTTTCTGACTTCTAGTGTTTGATTTATTAGCCGTTCAAATTTTAGGCTGTAAATAATTAGTTTTTTTATTATTAGTTTTTCTTTTTTATTATAGTCTAGTGTCGATGGTAGAGTTTTTGTTATTCTTTTTATTATGCTTGGTTCTAACATGTTTTGTAGATTCAATGGACTCGTACTTTTCGAGGATCGCTCCATTTGGATAATATCTTTCTTTTCCTCTCTTTATGCTGTGTTCTTGTTTCGCATTGAGGACAATGCAACATTTAAGTTAGGGGCTGTGGGATATTCTTCATGTTTATTGTTTAGATTCATTGATTCGATCACATGTTTTTTCCAAATGTGTTTTTTTAGAAAATTTCAAAAGTTTTGAAAAAATTGAAAATTTTTGAAAAAAGACAAAAATATTTTTCTTCAAAATAAATAAAAATTGGAAATTAAATTTATCAAAAATGTCACCTTTATTCTATTTAAAGTCTCAAATTGTAAAAATTAAATGCACCAAGCCAAAATTTATCAAAGATGGAAATTGAAAGAAAATTGACGACTTAACGAATAAGTGTGGAGATTGATCAAACCCGGTGAGATTTCGAGCCTTTCAATTTCTTATGAGTTTTTAAATCAATCCGAGTTTATGATTAACTCAAAGTTCTTTTCAGCATTTTAATAAATCGTTGATGATCTCAATCCTTTGTTTTGATCGGTTATGAAAAATGTGTGAAATGTTGTATTGAAATTCGTGCTAAATATATCTCTAAAATTAATTAATCTCGAGATGTATATGATAATGTGATTAGCAATTTGGACAATGCAGTAGGCCCTCTTTTGTTTAACCCAAAAATATTAGCCATAATAAAGTTGTGAAAAAATTATCCCTTTGAAATTCATTTTGAGCCAAATAAAATATTTCCCTTTCGTTTGATAACTCGAAAAACCCAAATAACCCGAAATTGTGAAAAAATAGAAATTCATCAAGTAAGTCCAAAGTGTGTAATAAAAAAGGGGCAAGAAAAGAAAAATAGCAAGAAAAAAGAAAAAGAAAAAAATGAAAATAGAAAAAGAAAGAGAAAAATGAGCAAATTCCCCAAAAAGCACTAATGGACGTCATAAGGACATTTTCGAATTCCGAACATTCCACCCATTCCCATTTTTACTCTTTATACTTTTCAACCCAAAAATTCCTAACCGAGTCCGAATGGCAAAATTAATTACTGCATGGAGAGCTAAGACATGAAAAGATAATAAAAGAGATTAAAATGGTGTGATTAAGAGATGATGTTTCCCTTTTCCTAATAACCGTATTCTGATGATGAGATCTTTTCACCATATATTTCCTTCTTTTCAATTTTATATGCATGAATTTATGTCAATTATATTTACTCTTTATATCATGTATACCGAGAGAAAACAACCACAATCTGAGTGATTCGTTTGTGAGTGCATCCGTAAGAATTTGAATCAAAACGAATTTTCAGAAAGTAACGTAATGCTTGATCGGTGAAAATTTGAGGTTTAATTTCTGGCTTTGCACACACACTATGGTTTGAGACATTTGAATATGAATTTGTGGTGATTATTTTTTGAAAAGTTTAAATTTTACAATTTTTAAGTATTTTGATATTTATTTGAGTCAATAAAGAATTTTGTGGGTGTATTCACTGTAAACACTCACGAGACAAAACTCGTCCTACTAGGGTAACCTAGGGGTTTAAAGGCTTATTGCATATGCTCAATGCAATCGCTTGCCTACGAAAGTGGAATTTTATTTTAATAAAAGTAATTTCAAAAGTCAACTCATTTCTCTTACATTGCTCGGGACGCGTAAAGTTCTAAGTTAGGGGGATTTGATTAGGCATAAATTCTTCATATTTATCCCCTTAATTTCGGTATTTTTATGATCCCGTGCATTGTAAATAGCTTGGATTTGTCTTATATTTATGCTACTAACTCTTTTTGTCAAGTATTTCGTATTTTATGTATCTCTTATATATTTTACAGGTATTTCATGCAAATTATTGTGAAAGAGAATGCAAAATAGTGAAAGAAAGCAAGAAATGGGGAGTTCAAGGACATTTTTATAATTATATATATATATTCTGGTGGTGGGGAAAACTAGAAAGTTGAAGAGATATAAATTACAAGAACATTGGAAAAAATGTAACCCCAATCCGAGCTACGGTGAAGAAGTTATGCCAATTTAAAGTTGGAGACAGAAAGTCAAAGTTGAAATTAATTCTGGAGTGAAGAGTTTCAACTCTTGAAATATCTTTTATAATTCCTTTTTATTAGTTGTAAAACATGGAGAGGCATGGGAAGAGTCAATTTTGAGACATATAAAGGGTCAAACCCTAGTAGGAACAAAGGAGGCTTCGTTACTTCACGTTGTAGGAGGCTAATAGTTAGTTTTTAAAGGATTCTTGTATCCAAGAACCCTAGTTTTAAGGTTTGGCTACTATTCAAGATTTAAAGATCTATTCAAGATTCATCATTCATCCATTGCAAGTAATTTTAATTTATTGTTTTTACTGCTTTCATAGTTAGTTTAATTAATGTTGCTTTCTAGTTTTCCAATCCCAATTCAAGTTATGTTCTCAAATTTCTAGATTTAGTTATGGATTCCTGCGCTTTCAGTTTTAAGTTTTATTTTATTTTAACATTTTAAGCTATGTTTTTAAGGGTGGGGATGCATGAACCCAACCCTATGTGGTATGCATAGATATAAAAATTTTCCTCTAAATTAAATAAGTGATTAGATCGTGTATATAGTTTCACAACCACTGTAGACCTTTTGACCTCGTTTGCCCTAAGTAAACGGGGTGCTTAAGGATGCAACTCGCATGAACTATTGCGACACTACTTTATACATTCTTTGATTATGTATAATACGGGCTTGAACCTCATATATGTAATGCTTTGGAGTACTAAAGACTGGGTCTGATCAACTATCTAATTTATGACTAATTTTGTACTGGCATACACACTAGGGTTTGGGGGAGTGTATTCTTAACCCATTTCTTCATTCATATTAATTCCTTCTTAGTTAGTTAATTTTTCATGCGTAGGTTAATTTAATTGAATTTAGTTAATTCATAGATAAAATCCAAAAATTAATCATCTTTTTCATTTCTTTATTTTAATATCAACTTTAGGATTAAACTACCTTACCTTTGTCGTCACATTAACACGTCCTAACTCCCTATGGATCCGATACCCAGACTCACCACTATACTCCTTAAGAGTGTAGTTACAAGTTTAGGTTTTTTGTATTGAGGTTGGAAGCCGATAACAATGACTAGCCCATTACATGGATGCTCAGTACTCCGACTCTATCAGTAGCCAAAATTGAAAAGACAAAACGTGTAAACATGATGCATAACTATCACATGCTGAACATCAATGTGCTGATAAAAATGTGTTTGTAAACCATGGAGAGATGAGAGAGAAGGGTAAGTGAATAGTTTGGTTCAACAAATATATAAGTGGCTTCATGATTCAATATTTTTGCGGCTTTGCCACGTGTCGAGTTAAACGTAAAGAAAGAGAATCATAAATTAAACAGAGAGAAAGAGAATCATAAATTAGATGCCACATGTAAGTCTCATATGATTTGGGTCTACAGTTTTAAATTTGTTTTAGGTGGTGTGGTTGGCTCATTTATTGGGTGGTTGGCTTTTATATTTTCCAAACACGGGTAAAACGTATTTCACTTATATTTGCAAGCCTAGGAAACTTAAATGAGTCAAAATATTGAAAAAGAAAGCTTAAAAATTGATATAATTAAGGGTGGGGAGATTCAATGAACCTAGTAAACCAAATAAACATAAAATTCTTCATCATCTTTTTCTTTCTTATATCCTTAAGAGAAAAAATAATTACAAATTTCATAGATCACCTTTATACCCATAATATCTCTCCTCAAACACCATTAAAGAAGCTCAAAGCTTCATTAAAACATCATACAAGGGGTGGGGCAATTTGGTGTGTCTTGAAAGCTTGATTTGGGGAGCATATGAATGGAGTTTAGGAGGAATCTAGGAGGACTTGAATTTTTTTTATACAAAGTTATATCCTCTTCGTAAATCAAGTAGGGTTTTTCTCTTCCTAAATTTATGTTTTCAAAAGCTTAAAACATCCATGTTAATGAAAGATGATCTAGTTAAAACGGCTAGTTCTTGTATTTTCTATTATGAAAACTTATTCTTTTTATGTGTTAAAATGAAGTAGCTTTCTTTATTAAATTTCATAATATTATGCTTGTATAAATGAATTCTTAGAACATGAAATTTGTTAAAGAAATGTTATATTTAAATGCTACTTGAATGTGAATGTGTAGGATGCATATACATGGATTTCTTAGGTAGAAATCCTCATTTCATGTGAATATACTTGAATAATTTTTTAGACATGGTAAATGATATGTTTTGAAATGAAATAGATATATTTCATCATGTTTTGAAAGAATGATAAATTTCAGCCCATACTTTGATATTGTTAAAAAGTAAAGATAATGGCTTAAAATGGTGTGAAAAATTCACTTAAAACCTTATATTTGAACTCTACATCAAATTGGTAATTTTAATGATTAAGTTTATGATCAAATGAGTAAAATATTATAGAAAAACAGTATGGTGTTATAAAGATATGTTTTTCCCTTGAAAATTCATTTAAAGGACGCATTTGGTGTAAAAATGGCATAATGGCAGTTTTGGTTATTATGTAAAAAACTAGTGGAGGATAATGTTTCTTTACATTAAAATGCTAGTAAAATAATTTTGAAGGTACTAAAAAGTGTGTTAATGCATTAATAAATAAATAGAGTAAATGATGACTGGATTTTAGGGTTCAAAGTACGGTCTTATTATTAGTTGGCCTCCTCAACTATTTTTAAAAGTAAGACAAATAAAGAAGTAAATAAGTAACACCGAAAATTAATGGGAGCACTTGGAATAATGAGAATAATTGTAAAAATGTTAATATTTGGAAGAATGTGAATATATAAAAAAATAATGATATTTGAATATTCCTGTAAAGAATAATTAAGGAGGGCATGACGTCCCTAGTGGTGAAAGACCCCAAACAACCTGGCAAGTGTAGCATATGTGTCCTCGATACCGACGATGAAAGGTTGTGAAATTGTGGATGCTGGCAAATCCCAAAGCAATAAAGGTAATATGGATGAAAGACTAAGAAAATGTGAGAGGAACTACCCAGGTGGGTCAGGTGGTCGCTTATGCGTCTCGACAACTTAAGAAATGTGAGAGGAACTACCCCACCCATGATCTTAAGTTAGACGCAGTGGTGTTTTCTTTGAAGAGTTTGCGGTATTACTTATATGGTGAGTGGTTTAAGGTATTCACGAATCATAAGAGTCTATAATACGTCTTACAGCGAGATCTTAACCTTTGGCATTGGAGGTGGATCGAGCTTCTTGAAGACTATGACTTTACTTTGGAATACCATGCAGGAAAGGCCAATGTTGTGGCTGATGACCTTAGTAGGAAGTCGAGTACTGGCTTAGCAGCGATGAAATGCTATCGTGGATAGATGTATGCCAAACTTCAACGTTATGATTTGCATGTTCATCGGAGTAATAATAGGGCCTAATTATGGGTAATAATGGTTCGACCAGTCGTTCATCAAAAGGTCTTGGATGCTCAATTATGTGATGGAGAGATCATGATTTTTCAAAACCGCATTTAGTACGGGGAGGAATTTGATACTCTCATAGTTGATCAGGATGGTGGTGTTCGACGTAAGGGTAGGTTGATTGTCCCATCCTTTGAGGAGCTTCAAGCTGAGATTCTAGGAGAGTTTCATCATTATCGATTTAGTATACATCTGGGATCTACTAAGATGTATAGGGACCTTTGCAAAGATTTTTGGAGGTGAGGGATGAAATGAGATGTGGCTTTGTTTGTGGGAAGATGTTACACGGGCCAGCAGGTGAAGGCCGAACACAAGAAGCCAGCTGGATTATTGCAACCACTTCCAATTGCCGAGTGGAAGTGGGAGCATATCACTATAGATTTTGTTACAGCTTTGCCTCGGTTTGAGAAAGGGCACAATGCGATTTGGGTTACAATAGATCGTCTCACTAAGTAATCACACTTTCTACCGATTAAAGTCACAAATAGCAAAGCAAAATTGGCTAGAATTAATATTTGGGAGACTATCCAACTACACGGTATTCCACTGACTATTGTTTTAGATAGGTATCCTCGGTTCATCTCTCGGTTCTGGAGGATGGTTTAGGAAGAATTGGGTACTAATCTTAATTTGAGTATGGCTTATAACCCCGAGACTGATGGGCAATCTGAGCATACTATTTAGATTCTGGAGGATTTACTACGAGCATGTGCTTTATACTTTCGGGGTAGTTGGGATGAGAAGTTGCCTCTTGTAGAATTCTCTTACAATAATAGATATCAATCGAGCATCGAGATGACCCCCTTTGAGGCACTATATGGGAGACCATGTTGTTCCTCAGTATATTGGGCAGAGGTTGGCGAGAAGCATCTCACGAGTTCTGATATGATCAGAGAGATGACTGAGAAGGTTGAGTTGATTAGACAGAAACTTGTTACGACCTAGATTAGGTAGAAGAGCTATGCTGATAATCGATGTATACCTATAGAGTTCTGAGTAGGTGACCATGTGTTACTGAAAGTCAGGGCCCGAATCGATAGCAAGAGGTTTAGCCAGAAGGGCAATCTCACCCCTCGATATATTGGTCCTTTTGAGATCTTGGAGCGGGTTGGGGAAGTCTCTTATCGTCTTGCACTTCCTCCTCAATTGACTCACATTCATAATGTGTTTCATGTTTCTATGTTGAAAAAGTATCTGCACGATCCTAGTCATGTGATCAACTGGAAATATATCGAGTTGCAGGAAGGTACTAAGTTTCTGACATGACCTTTATCTATTTTGGAAGGTGAGGATAGGGTATTATGCAATAAGATTATCTCTTTAGTGAAAGTCCTTTAGGAATCAAGGGTGTTGAAGGCGCTACATGGGAGTGAGAAGTCGAGATGCGGGAGAAATATCCAGAGTTATTTGAGTGACTTAGAATTTATTTCGTGGATGAAATTTTCTAAGGAGGGGAGAATATAATACTTTACTTTTTATTACATACTTGTATTTCGTCATGTTTATATGTCAACGTGCCATTAACGAAAATTCTACGTTGCATGTCTCGCATGGGAATTCATTTATGCTAATATGATTTATTTAAGCACTTTGATAAATTTTTATGCAATTCAAAAAATGAACGATGCAAGAACACAAGTAGTAGAATATAACACTTTTCGACGGTAGGCGACACTGAGAAAACATAACTTTGTACTAATTGTTTAAGATAATTGGCAAGTAAAAAATATATACTCATTTTTCGTCAAAAAATGAAAGTGCTTAGAAAAATCTGAAACTTTGTAAACAAGTGTAAAATTTAATTTTGAACAACTTTTCCTTCTTTATTATCATCAAAAAAATTGTTTAGACCTAGTTTTAGGCAGATTTTATGTTGAAATTATAGTAAAAATTTGTTTTAAGTAGTGTGGTTGGCTCATTTATTGGGTGGTTGGATTTTGTATTATCCCAACATAAGTAAATGTATTTCACTTATATTTTCAAATCTAGGAGACTTAAATGAGTCAAAACATTGAAAAAGGAAGCTTAAAAATTGATATAATTAAGGGTGGGGAGATTCAATGAGCCTAGTAAACCAAATAAACATAAAATCCTCCATCTTCTTCTTCTTTCTTATAACCTCAAGAGCAAAAATACTTCTAAATTTCGTAGCTCACTTTTAGACCATAATATCTCTCCTCAAAATCAATTAAAGAAGCTCAAAACTCCATTAAAACACCACACAAGGGGTAGAGCAACTTGGTGTGGTTTGGAACCTTGATTTTGGGAGCATAGGAGTGGAGTTTAGGAGGAATCTAGGAGAACTTGAAGTTTTCTTCTACAAAATTATCTCCTCTTCATAAATCAAGTAGGGTTTTCCTCTTCCTAAATTTATGTTTTCAAAAGCTTAAAACATCCATGTTAATGAAAGATGATCTAGTTAAAACGGCTAGTTCTTGTATTTTCTATTATGAAAACTTATTCTTTTTATGTGTTAAAATGAAGTAGCTTTGTTTATTAAATTTCATAATATTATGCTTGTATAAATGAATTCTTAGAACATGAAATTTGTTAAAGAAATGTTATATTTATATGCTACTTGAATGTGAATGTGTAGGATGCATATACATGGATTTCTTAGGTAGAAATCCTCATTTCATGTGAATATACTTGAATAATTTTTTAGACATGGTAAATGATATGTTTTGAAATGAAATAGATATATTTCATCATGTTTTGAAAGAATGATAAATTTCAGCCCATACTTTGATATTGTTAAAAAGTAAAGATAATGGCTTAAAATGGTGTGAAAAATTCACTTAAAACCTTATATTTGAACTCTACATTAAATTGGTAATTTTAATGATTAAGTTTATGATCAAATGAGTAAAATATTATAGAAAAACAGTATGGTGTTATAAAGATATGTTTTTCCCTTGAAAACTCATTAAAGGACGCATTTTGGCGTAAAAATGGCATAATGGCAGTTTTGGTAATTATGTGAAAAACTAGTGGAGGATAATGTTTCTTTACATTAAAATGCTAGAAAAATCATTTTGAAGGTACTAAAAAGTGTGTTAATGCATTAATAAATAAATAGAGTATGTGATGATTGGATTTTAGTGTTCAAAGTACGGTGTTAATATTAGTTGGCTTCCTCGACTATTCTTAAAAGTAAGACAAATAATGAAGTAAATAAGTAACACCGAAAATTAATGGGAGAACTTGGAATAATGAGAATAATTGTAAGAATGTGAATATATGAAAAGATAATGATATTCGGATGTTGTTGGAAAGAATAATTAATGAGGGCATGACGTCCCTATTGGTGAAAGACCCCAAACAACCTGGCCAGTGTAGCCTATGTGTACTTGATATCGATGGTGAAAGGCCGTGAAATCGTTGATGTTGGAGAATCCCAAAGCAATAAAAGTAATATTGATGAAAGACTGAGAAAAAGAATTTGAATAAATGGAATTTAGTGATATTATGATGACTATATAGTTGAATTAATAAGTTAAGTCCATGGCATGAGACATGAAAATGCTTAAGTGTGAGTTGGGCACATAGCTCGGGTGCATTGCATGTAGCTGCATTAACATTTAATGAAATGGATGTTTTTTTTACAAAATACAGAAAGACATAGTATATGTATAGTATTTTGTTTATAAAATTATTCCTTACTATTTCCCACCCTACTGGGCATTTTCTTACCCCCTTACTTTTCCGCGCCATGTACTTCAGTTGGTGACACTGGAAAGGATATCGGTAAGGATGCTGAGGGTGTGACTCGGTGTTAGAAGCACTGTTGACGGTTCCATAGTATGTTTAAGATTTATATTTGTAGTACTCTAACTAATATGTTGGAACTCTATTATCAGATTTTGACTATTGTGTTGTTTTACTCAGTGAACTTCATTTGGATAGATTAATATTAAATGTTTTTTTTCATGAACAAATTCATTAGTTAGTTTTATTATACATGTTAAACGTCTATTCTTTTTAAATTGAAATTTGACAAATGAATAATAGATCCTTAAATCAATTTAAAAAATGTTTTTCTTAAATAATAGAGTAAAGTTTTTCCCCCTCCCCCTTTAACACCCTAATTCGGATTTGGGTTATTCCAACGATAATCTAAATCCGGGTTGGTGCGTTACAATGATAGAGTTGATCGGATTAAAATGGGGCCCGAGAGTTCCCATTGGCCACTAAATCGGTACTTGGAGTATGACCTAGGGTTTGTAATAAAATGAGGAGGTGCTTGGGAGCTAAGGAGAGACTTAGGGGGTCTTATAGCGTGGTGTGTTGAGAGCCCCTCAACGGGTGAGCTTGGAACGAATGAAAATCATCAAATAGACGCCATACGGTGTTTTAGGGAAGAGGTTAATTATACGGACCTAGGGGACAAAGATGACCGATTTAAAGGGTCGACGTTAAGGACCTAAGATAATGTTTGGATGGCCCGTTTTGTGGTCCGAGGTCAATTCTAACCTAGAAGAGGTGATGACTGGGGGGCGATGTTAATTCTAACCTGAAAGAGGTGAGGGCTTGGGGTCGAGGTATAAAAGAGGTGATGACCAGGGGTCGAGGTCAATTTTGACCTGAAAGAGGTGATGACCCGGGACCGAGGTCAATTCTGACATGAAAGAGATGACGACCTGGGGCCGAGATTAATTCTGACCTAAAGAGGTGTTGACCCAACATCGAGGTCAATTTTAACCTAAAAGGGGTGACCACCGAGGACAGAGGTCAATTCTAACCTAAAAGAGGTGACGACCTAGTGTCGAGGTCAATTCTGACCTGAAAGATGTGACGACCGAAGGCCGGGGTCAATTCTGACCTAAAAGAGGGTGAGAGCCGAGGGTCGAGATCAATTCTGACCTAAAAGAGGTGACGACCCAGGGCCGTCGTCAATTCTGACCTAAAAGAGGTGATGACCGAGGGTCGAGGTCAATTTATGACCTAAAAGAGGTGACGACAAGGGTCCGAGGTCAATTATGACCTAAAAGAGGTGACGACCCGAGGCCAAGGTCAATTCTTGACCTAAAAGAGGGTGACCAATATTGAGGGTTGAAGCCAATTCTGAGGGATGAGGTTGTAACATTATTTGGGGAAATTTGAAGACTCCACTAGGGAAATTTATCTTGCGGTTCTGGTTGGGAAGAGGAAATAATCCAAGGGTTGGTTGTTTCTTAGCTTGGAATTTCTTAATTTTTTTGGTGTCTTTCGGAGACATTACTGGGGGGATATCCATATCATTTTGGGAATTCCGCTGGAGAGGTGAGAGTTCCGCAGGGGAAATGAGTGTAATAAAAATGTTTTTCTTGGTGAGAAAGGTTCTAACATCTGTTTGGTAATTTGAGGAATCTTTCGGGGATTTTTTGGGATTTTTTAACATTTTTTTGGAATCTTTGTACGAAATTTTAGAAAGGGTGCCGACCGGCATGGTGTGAGAGGTGCCAAATGTCAGTGGCACGGTCTTCTCGAGTACCTCGAGAGTGCCGATCGGGTAAATTCTTCTTTCCTATTAAGACCATTTTTCCTTGATGATCGTTTAGATCTTGATCTTTATCATCTTGGGATTTTACAGGTGACCTTCTATCCCTGGTGGATGGCCATCAAGCATAAGAGGTTGATTGGGGGGAATGCATAGATGAAGCGTCTGCTAGCGCATGAGTTTGGGTTCTCCTAGTACCTTGGGGAGAGAGTAGTCCAACAGGTTGTGGAGCAACTAATGAGGCCCCTAGTGTACATGAGGTGAGTTCAGGTGATGGAGGATGATGTGGGGGTAGTGGTGATGATGGGCGAGCCGGTGATATATGATTATTTGGACTTTGTGCCATATGGTTGATGTCACCCAAAATATATGAAGTGACGCCTTTACCCTAGGCAGGTTCGAGTTGGCCAGTGGGGTCTTCCCATAGCGCAGGTGGTGCGTCGACATTAATGGAAGCGACGACCTCAAAGGTTCCTTTTGTGCGGTTGGCCCCTCCTTATTATAACATTCGATGGGCTGACGGAGGGTCAGTGTGTATGTTGCATCGTCCTAATGTTATGGATCCGGAGGAGATAGGTTTGACGGAGGAGGTTATCCAGCCACCGATATACTTTCCATTTCTTTATCTTTTGATTTCCTGATCTCTTTCTTTACCTCAGACTGACTGATTTTTTTTTCTATTTTTCTTGCAGCATATTCGAGTATCAACCACTTGGCTGAAGGATATTCAGGATTAGATAGCTTCGGTGACCGCCCACATTCGGGATGCAATTTCAGTTGGTGCCATCTGCCTCATCTAAGGAAGGGTTTGGCTCGGGGAGTGGAGGTACGTCGTCTCATCGCAGGGGGAGAGAGTGCGCCACAGGGAAGGAGGCTCCTAGGGAGAGAGAGATGATGGTGAAGGGGGAGAGAGAGAGAGAGAGAGAATGTGGGTCCGGGCCGAGTCCCATTGTATTTTCTTTTCTTCTTGCAAAATCGATGTAACACAACAAGTATCTATGCAAATAAAATGAAGTTTTTGTTAATTTTATTTTGATGACTTAATGTGCATGCGCTTTTTACTTTGCTGCTGAGACCGTAAAAAGAACTAAATATTATTTGAGAGAGAATTTACTTTAAAGTGGGATAAGTAAAAACATAAGGAGAATGAAATTCTGAATTCTTTTGAGAAAAAAGATTATTTTTATTGAGTTATTTGATTTTGATAAAAAAAGGAAAAATGGGAATATTCTCAAAATAGGGGGTTGTTGATCGGCATGCCCCGTGTCCTATCTATAGGCATGTCAATCCAGTCTAATCAACCCAAGAATTTGATTGTACTTTCTTCAAATGCTTGGTACTTGGTGGGGTAAGTTTCCCTCCAATTTCTGCAGGGTTTCCAAGTATAAATAGGGGTTTGGGTGGAGCTTTTTCTTCACACATGCACATTCCTTTTTTTTGCTTCTTCTTTGTTACTTTGAGATATGGCTCTCCATGGTTGTGTTGAATTTCGTAACTACCTCGAAACCTTGGAGGCGATGTGCTCATATAATGTTGACTACATTTCTTTCAACATGCGTTGAGTCTCCTTATGGAGAAATCGACCCATAGAGTGGAAAATGCTTATGGCAGCGGTAGAGTTCTGGTATCCTGAACACCATGTCTTTTATCTTTCGGGATGGACAAAATCTATCCGACGTATGAAGAGTTCTATGCCTTGTTGGGGATAATTACCAGTGTTGTGGAAGCTTTTCCTGAATTTTCTTGGTCCTCTAGGGAACTGTTAGCGGGACTTCTCCATATATCGCCTTCGATAACTAGGTCACTAGTTATGGGAGGAATTATTTCTCTTTAGCTGTGCTACATTCTGTGCATTTGCAGGATGTTGGTGATGCTGGATATTTGGAGCTCTCATTCTGGGCTTGATTTCAAAACTACTGCTGGTGATTGGGGAATTGTTGTTTGACCCATAACTCATAGCCATTGATTTATGAATGTCCTACCATCGTAATCATATGGTGGTGATACTAGTGGAGACTTTGAATAGTTTGGATGCCTGACGGGAAGGCCGTTCTAAATTCTTTAGGGTTGGACCCATAATGATGCTCATGTGGTTATCAGAGAGGTTCCGTATGGAAGTTCCACCTGAATTTCCTTTGTCGACTGTGCCAAACTTCTTTTCATGCTACTTTATCAGTATGGGCCTGGACATCGAGAGCTGGGAGAACTGGTTTATGGAGCACGAGGATCGAGGCTCGCATTGGTGAATTCCTTAGTGGGGGGATTTGCTACCCATTCTAGAACTAGGGGAGTATCAGTATGTTAGGTTGGTTGGCCTCAGGCATACCTCTTTTTTTTCCTTTGGCAGATCTTACACCAATTTGGCTGGGAATAGATTGTGCCACCTCAGACACCAGATTTCTTTCCTATGGATGATTTAACAGAGCGTATGCGCCTGTGGCTGGGCTCTTTTCAGGAGAACCGCCAACCATCAACTCATCCTTCACTGTCTGTTGGAAGAGTCTGGCATATTTTAGTGGACTACATGAAGTGGTTGTGGAGAAAAGTAGTTGCCAAGATGCTGGTTGTAGAGATTGGAAAAAGTTGGTTCACCATATCTGACACCATAGAGGGAGGTGTTGTGGTTTTCCCCAGTCTAGTCCGGGCTTATTGTTCTATGGAGCATCAACGATAATGTATTAAGGTAGGGGAAGTTTGGGGACCCCATAATGTGGAAGATGATGGGGTCAATTCCTCTGGAAGCTGCGGGTAGGAACCCATTTGTTTGTGAAGCTTTTTAACGGGTGTTTGGTTATGTATTATGGTTATATATGTTATTTGGAGTTTTTAGGAATAATTTGGAAAGGTTGTTTTAGGTGTAGTAGGGCTTGTTTTTATTTTATTTTTTTAGGAAGGTAGAAGTAAATTGGCAAGGGAAGTTGTTTGACTCCCTATGCTAATTGTACCGGAACATCTTAAGAATGGAATAAAAATGTTTTTGATCATCTAATTATGCTTATTGATGTGTTTTTCATTTAAGTTATGTATAACAACCCCTAAGGCTGACATACTCCTTTTGTTCATGTATATAATAAAGTGATTTGTCGTTGTTAGGGATAAGAAAAGAATAACATTTTGTGAAAAAAGGGGTCGTGCTTGTAAGGACATTTTTATCATGTCCGAAATATTACATTTATGAATGTCGTACGCCACTACATTTGGCACATCTCTACACAAGCGCATACAACGACATCAATCCAAATTCTGGGAATCAAGCATTCAACATCTCCATCATATGTCCCACATCTTCCTCAATGAGTTCACGTTCCATGATTTTAGGGACTTAATGCAAGTGATACGCAAGAGAAGTCAAAACAGTAAAAGAAGGCAAGATATGGAATTTCAAGGGCATTTTGATAATTTTAAATACACCATCCGGAGGTCCAGTCAACTGGAAATTGAAGATCTCACCGCAACGAAGATACTGAAAGAAACGGTACCTCAATCCGAGCTACAGTGAAGAAGTTATGGCCCATTGAAAATGGAGAAAATTTTGAGAAAAAACCTTGGAAAAATGCTAAGTGTTTAAGCCCTAAGTTCCAGCGATTTTTTGCGAACCGAAGGCCAAACCAGTTTGAGGGGCGAACCAGTTTGCGGTACACCCGAACCGGTTCGGGGTACCTGATGCTGGATAGAGTTTCAGAATTTTAAAACTCTTTTTGGTTTCCTTATAAAAACTAACTTCGGGGGAGTTATTTTGCAAGACTTTAAGAGACATTTTTTAGAGTCCAAATACATCTAGTCTTCATATTTTGGAGTTCCAAGACTCATGTTTTGATTCACTTATCATTTCCAAACCATTGTGAATCCTTTTTTAACCCAAGAACACAACCTTGTGTTTGTTCAACCTTTGTGGAGAAGCCGTCTTCCTTCTTCATTGCTGCTCATCTGGAGTTCCCGAGGGAGATTCCAACCGCCGACTACAGAACTGACGCCTGCGGGTATTTCTGTGTCACATTGTATTTTTACTGTAATCCGTGTAATCGTTTCTTACAATATTATAGTGAAAATAAAAGGTTTTGCCCCTTTGGGGGATTTTTCCTCACATGTGTGTGTTTGAATGTTCTTGCATGGTTTCATCTTGTTTAATCACACCTAGTTGCATGTTTAGGATTTAATTTGGGAAAACTGAATTTAATTAAATAATTTCTTTATTTGAATGCAAGCGCACTCCCTTTCAAATTGGTATCAGTTCCAATTACACAATTATACCGTGTAATTTTCCGCAAATTTTTTCTAAGATATCAATTTTCTGAAAAATTTATTTTTGAAAAAGAGCGTGCTCATAATGGAGAAGTTATATAATAAAATATTAGTTTTTGACGTGACAAACTATGCATACTGGAAATCCATCATGAGATCTTCATTAAAAGCCATTGATGAACGTGTCTGGATTTTGGTTGAAAGAGGGTGAACTCCTCCCTCCATCACTGTTAATAACGTGAATAGTTTAAAACATGACAATATATGGAATGAAGAAGATTTTTAATGGTCATCTTTTAATTCTAAGGGTTTAAGTGCTATTTTTGGATTTGTCACACCTGATGAGTTCAAACAGATAATGAAGTGCTCCACGTCAAAAGAGGCATGGGATGGTTTACAACTTACCCATGAAGGAACTAATGCTCTGAAAGAGTCTAAACTGCAAATTTTGACAACTCAATTTGAAACCATCACCATGCTTGAAACTGAATGTTTTGATGAATTTTATGCTAGACTATCTGATATTGTAAACAATAGTTTTAATCTTAGTGAACACATTCCGAATGCTAGAGTTGTTAAAAAGATTTTTAGATCACTGCCTAAGTGTTTTATCCCTAAAGTCACTGTGTTAAATTCTTTGGGTAATTTAAATACGCTTAAATTGGAGGAAGTTGTAGGAGACTTTCAAACGTATGAAATTGATATGTTTCCTAAATCTGTTAAGCCTAAAGATAATGGAATTGCACTTAATGCCCAGGAGAGAAAAAGTGAGGGGTCGGCAAGAAAGAGGGTAGAGTCATCTAGAAAAAGAGAGATTGATATGTCAGACTCAGAGTGTGACTTTGATTTAGATGATTTGGCCCTATTTGCTAAAAATTTCAAGAAAATTCTCAAATTTCAGAAAAATGGAAATTTCAAAGATAAAAAGAAGTTTGAGAAAAATAAGTTTGAAAAGAAAAATCAATTTGTTTTAAAGATCTTCCTAAGAAAAAGAGTGAGAGATGATTTGAGTTCGACGATTGGGGTCATAGAGCGTTTGAGTGTGCTACTAGGCTGAATAGAGAAAAGGGCAAAGCTATCCTTAATACTACCCTTAGTGACGATAGTGAGGTCGAGTCAGTGGACTCTGGAGACGAGTCACCGCATGAGTGTAACATCATTTCATTCATGGCTAGTCATGTGAGCAGTTCTAGTACTCCTCACGACGATGAGGATTCTACTTCACAGGGACACCTCGACAGTGAGAGCGATGTGAGTGAGGGGGAGGATGATGCAAGTGAGAGCGAGAGTGACCTTCAACGCGCGTACGCTGAGTTATATTATGTGTTTTTTAAAACTAAAAAGAATAACAAAGCGTTAGTTCTTAATATCACCTCTTCAGAGGGAGATTTAGAAAAAGCTAGAGAGAGAGAGAGTCCTCCACCTGCACTAACCTGAGAGAGAGAGTCTGTCTGTGTTGAGAAAGAGAGTTTGTTTTGAGAGAGAGAGATACTGTTTGGAGAGAGAGAGTGTGTGTTTTTGAGAAAGAGAAAGGGGATTTGACTGAACAAGTGGCTAGTCTTACGAGTGATCTCCATTCCTCCCCGGAGACTCGAAAGAAACTTGAAGCCCTTATTGCCTAGCTTACTCATGATCTTGAGCGAGCACGAGAAGTCAAGGTTCAATTCGAGGACAAATCTGGGAAGATGGGAAAGATGCTCCTCGGCCCCGCTTTAGGTTTTGGTGATAGGCACGGAATATGTTATGATGGTGCCTCCATGTCCTAAATTGCACCTGGATAAGTTCTTGAGTTTACTACAACTCCATATGGCCATCGTCAAAAACCACGTAGGAGAGTTCGACCAAGAAAAGCAAACCTAGGTCCGCCTAAGACTGCGTTCTTCTGTACGTACTGCAAAAGAAAAGGCCACCTCAAGGAGTTTTGCTATAGTTTGGGTCAGACATGACGTACTACTGCTCCACCACATCAGACTAATGATTTTGATAGTCTGAGAGAGCGTGTTGAGTTTTTAGCTGCCACATCACAGAGTTTGATGGAAGAATTCCGATGGATGTCTTTGCCGTCAATGAATGCTTCTCATTTCTCGTCTAAAACCAACAACAACAAGGGTAAACAAAAGGTTACCACTTCATGGGTACCTAATAAAGACAAGAAATCCCATGTTTTTCATATCGCTCTCAAAGCACATAATACCTCTCAATGGTATTTTGATAGTGGGTGCTCCAGAGATATGACAGGTGATGCATTATTTTTTACCTACCTTAAGGATTATAAGGATGGTAGAGTCACCTTTAGAGATGGGAGATAGTTTAGAATTATAGGACGAGGTACAATGGAGTTACCAGGATTTCCTAAGCTAGAGAATGTTTTGTATGTCAAAGGTTTGAAAGCAAACCTTCTCAGCATTAGCCAGTTGTGTGATGCTGACTTTGCCATAAAGTTTGACCGGGACGCGTGTAATGTCTATAATCAAGCTGGTAAACTTTTAGTGCGAGTAGTGAGGACTGAGGATAAATGTTATGGAACTGTGCCCACATCCTCACTTATTTGCAATAGGGCCACGATCACTCCTATGCATCTATGGCACCAACGTCTAGGTCATGTGAACATTAGAGAGTTGATTCGCTTAGCTAAAAAGGACCTAGTATGTGGCTTACCATCACTTGGAAAGCCGACTTCCACAATTTGTGGACCCTTTCAGTTGGGAAAGAAAATACATAGCCCCCATAGGAAGTTGCATTCCGTTATCACCTCCCGTGTACTTGAGTTGATTCACATGGATCTTATGGGTTCTACTCATACTGAGAGTCTGGGTGGTAAGAGGTATATCCTCGTGATGGTGGATGATTTCTCCAGATATTCGATTGTAGGTTTTCTGAGAGGGAAATTCGATGATGTAGAGTTTTTAATGACCAAGTGTCGTGTCTTGCAAAACCAACACGGAGTCACTATTAACAGGATACGTAGTGACAATGACATATAATTTAAGGAAGCAAAGGTAGATCTTTACTGTGATAGCCTTGGGATCAAACATGAGTTTTTTGCAATGAAGACTCCTCAGCAAAATGGGATTGTTTAGAGAAAGAATAGGATGATCCAGAAAATGGATAGATCTATGCTTCTAGGTCATAGAGTTGCTAGGAGATTTTGGACAGAGGCAGTATCTACTGCATGCCACATAGTGAATAGGGTTTACCTGCGTCCACACACACTTAAGATGCCTTATGAATTGTGGACTAGAAAGAAACCCAACCTTACATATTTCCGTGTTTTTAGGAGTAAATGCTACATGCTACGGGATAGAGAGCAATTAGGAAAGTTTGACTCCCGGAGCGACGAGGGAATATTTCCAGGATATTCATCGAATAGTAGAGCGTATCGGGTCATTAACCTGAAGAGCTCTAAGGTTATGAAGTCAATAAACGTCACTGTGCAAGATGAAGAACCTCCGACGGTTATTGATCCTAACCTTTAGTGTGAGGATGCGGACTTTTTTGGCAGTGATTTAGTTGTCCTTCACCAACACTCTATGAACCCTACTCCCGTGTTAGGGGACACAACTGCTTGGTTTCGCAAGAGTCATGATCCTTCTGCCATTATTGGCGATCCCAGTTTAGGTGTTAAGACTCGTGCTCAGCTAGAGAACGGTGTTACCCATTTTTGCTACACGTCCAAAGTCAAGCCCAAGAATCACAAAGAAGCACTCAAGGATGAACACTCGATATCTTTCATACAGGTGAGATGCTTCAGTTTAAAAAGAAAAATGTCCGGGAACTTGTCCCCCAACCTAGTAAGACTAATGTGATAGGTACCAGGTGGATTTTCAAGAATAAAATTGATGAAAATGGTACCATAATCAGAAATAAGGCTAGGTTGGTCGCTTAAGGCTATACACAGATAGAGGGTGTAGACTTTGGGGAGACATTTACTCCCATTGCGAGGCTTGAGTCCGTTCGCTTACTATTCGCCATCGCATGTCATCTGCGCTTCAAGTTATATCAGATGGATGTCAAGAGTGACTTTATAAATGACATTCTTCAGGAGGAGGTTTACGTGGAACAACCAAAAGGCTTTAAAGACCCTAAGCACCCGGAGCACGTCTAGTATCTGAGGAAAGCTCTGTATGGTTTGAAGAAAGCACCCCGTGCTTGGTACGAGAGGCTTACTTCTTATCTCTTAGCTCGTGGCTTCAAGAGAGGGAGAGTTGATATGATGTTGTTCGTCAGGAGAGATGACGGTGCTATTTTGGTAGCCCAGGTCTATATGGATAACATAGTCTTTGGATCCACGTGCTCCCATCATGCTCACCACTTTAAGGAGGTGATGAAAGTGAGTTTGAGATGAGCATAGTAGGCGAGCTTACCTTCTTCCTTGGTCTCCAGGTTCGTTAGCTAGAGGATGGGATGTTCATCTCCAAATCCAAGTATGCTAAATACCTAGTGAAGAAATTTGGTTTAGACTCCGCTAAGCACGCTCATACACCTATGAGTACTTCATCAAGCTTAATAACGACACTTCAGTCAAGGACGTAGAGCAAACCTTGTATTCGAGTATGATAGGTGGTCTTCTCTACTTGACTGCTAGTCATCCTGACATAGCCTTTAGTGTTGGATTCTGTGCACGGTATCAGGCATCCCCGAAAGAGTCACACTTACTCGCTCTAAAACGTATTATTAAATATGTGAGTGGGACTATCACATACGATATTTGGTATTCCTTTGATACCGATGACCGTTTATCCGCCTATTCGAATGTCGATTGGGTCGGGAATGTAGATGGTTGTAGGAGCACTTTTGGTGGGTGTTTCTATTTTGATTCTGCTCTTGTCTCCTGGATGAGCAAGAAGCAAAACTCTATCTCTTTATCCACTGCGAAGGCTGAGTATATTACCGCCGAGAGTTATTACACCCAACTCTTGTGGATGAAGAAAATGTTGGAGGATTATAGGATATCACAGGACACCATGACCATTTCTTGTGATAACATGAGCGCGATACACATATCCTGTAATCCAGTCCAGCATTCGCGCACAAAGCACATCAGGATACACGAGCACTTTATACATCAGTTAGTTGAGGATAAAGTCGTATCCCTGAGTTTTGTTCCCACCGACCGTCAGTTAGCCGATATTTTCACGAAACCTTTAGATGCCCTTAGATTTGAGAGTCTTAAGAAGTCTTTGGGGATTTGCATAGTTGACTGAGGGGTTGGTCCGTGTCTAGGATAGGATGCTTACTCATTTTAATATCATATGCTTCCTATTGCTAGTTTGTATCATGTGTATTATTACTTTTCCTTCGTTTATATATTTTTCTGAAAAATCCAAAAAGATTTTCTTTTAAATTTTTTTTAGAAAAGCTCAAAAAGATTTTATTTTGATAAAATTTTGAAAAATCCAAAAAGATTTTTGTATTTTTTTCACCTTTTATGGATGAGCATTTAAGATAGCCGAGTCACAAATTTCTTTCCATTTATCCACGTGACTGTTTGATAGTGATTTGAGATGCTACATCATTGCATCCATGTACTTAATATTATTTGGAGTCTTTGAGATGTGATTAGTGATATCCTTCTACATGTTTGACTCCTATCTCCTTTATTGCACACATGCACGAATATATTTGATTATTGTACTTGTCTATCACATATTGACTTGAGTGTTTCCATCTCAATTCTGTCAATACAATGTACAATATGTGATAAAACTTGACAAGATTGGAACGCATGCAAAAATCGTTTGGTGAGACTGTGTGTTTATTTGAAAATGGGAAAGGGCTGCGAAAGGTTCATTTAGCCTTTGCGAATACTAAGCCACCGTTAAAAAGGACCTAAAAATGGAGAAATTTTATTATCCAGGGTCTAAAGAGGTTAAAAGAGGCCGAAAAAAATTTAAAGGCAATAAAAAGCAATTCATGTCAAATATGGGCCATTAGGTTTCACCAACAATTCTCCAAAGTTTGAGAATTTAGATCACCTCTATTCAACATATAAATCTGAGGGAGTTTGGTTGGATATTTTAAACGGGTTTGCACTTCCTCGAAATTCTTGAAAAAACATGAATTCGTTTTGGACGTTATTGGTGTGGAAATCACTTTGAGATTTGATTTGTTGATTTGATTGAGTCAATGTCTCATATTTCCAATCTTTTTACATCAAAGGAAGATTTTGAGTTCATTCGTTAGGAGTATCCGATATTCATCGTGCACATATGTCATGTTTGTATGCATTGATTTTCCTATCGAATTTGTTCACACCCATTCATTTACGCTTTCATCGACTTGGTTGTTTTGTGTTCTTTCATGGTGTGATTTTTTGTTTACTTCTTTTGTGTGAAAATTTTTGAAAATTTTAAAAATAGAGTTTTTTTTACCATGTGACATTCTCCATTTGCATTCATTTCTTCTTCTCATATCTAATTATTTGGGGACATAATGAAAAGGGGGAGAAGAATTATCATATGATGGTGGAGTTTATGAGATTGAGATTTGATATTTGACATATGCTTTCATCATAAATTTGTATTCATGTTTATCTCATTTCAAACTCGATATGTCACTTGGTATTTGCTTTATCTCATGTGTGTAGGTACTACATAGATGATCACTGAATTGCACACCCTGATGAGAAAATTTTTGAGGATTTGAAGAACAAATGATGAAGTCTTATTCATTTGTATCTTCCAAGTTTTGGGTTCATGGGAGGGTAGATTTGAATAGGAAATTTTGCTATTTGATAATTCGGATTTTTATGTATGTACCGGCTATGTATCAGCATAGACATAGGGGGATATTTGTAAGGGCATTTTTATCATGTCTGAATATTACGTTTATGAATGTCGTACGCCGTTACATTTGGCACTTCTCTACACGATCGCATACAACGGCCTCAATCTGAATTTTAGGAATTAAGCATTCAACATCTCCATCTTGTGTCCCACATCTGCCTCAACGACTTCATGTTCCACGATTTTAGGGACTTAATGCAAGTGATACGCAAGAGAAGTCAAAACAGTGAAAGAAGGCAATATATGGAAGTTCAATGGCATTTTAGTAATTTTACAAACACTATCAGGAGGTTCGGTCAACTGTAAAGTTGAAGAGATTGCCGCAATGAGATACTGGAAGAAACAACACCTCAATCCGAGCTACGGTGAAGAAGTTATGGCCAATTAAAAATGGAGAAAATTCCGAGAAAAATCCTTGGAAAAATGCTAAGTGTTTAAGCCCCAAGTTCCAGTGATTTTTTGCGAACTGAAGGCCAAATCGGTTCGGGGGGGGGGGGGGGGGGGGGGAACCAGTTCGCAGTACGCCCGAACCGGTTCGGGGTACCTGACACTGGATAGAGTTTTAGAATTTTAAAACTCTTTTTGGTTTCCTTATAAAAACCAACTTTGGGGGAGTTATTTTGCAAGACTTTGAGAGACGTTTTTTAGAGTCCAAATACATCTAGTCGTCATATTTTTGAGTCCCAAGACTCGTGTTTTGATTCACTTATCATTTCCAAACCTTTGTGAACCCTTTTGTAACCCAATAACACAACCTTGTGTTTGTTCAACCTTTGTGGAGAAACCGTCTTCCTTCTTCATTTCTGCTCACCTGGAGTTCCGATGCCTGCGGGTATTTCTGTGTCACGCTTTATTTTTAGTGTAATCCGTGTAACCGTTTCTTACAATATTATAGTGAAAATAAAAGTTTTTGCCCATTTGGGGGATTTTTCCTCATATATGTGTGTTTGAATGATCTTGCATGATTTCATCTTGTTCAATCACACCTAGCTGCATGTTTAGGATTTAATTTTGGAAAACTAAATTTAATTAAATAATTTCTTTATTTGAACGCAAGCGCACTCCCTTTCAGTGCTCATGTAAAGCGTATCAACTGCCTATGTACCTCGTGGGTTTTGAAACATTTTCTAAAATTCATTTTTAAACGTAAAAAGACTTTTATAGGTTCAAGCCCCACGTAGTTCTGAGTAGAGGGAAATGAAGATTTTTTTAGAATCGAAGGAAGAGGAGAAAAGTCATAGCGCGCCGAGATTTCGGACCTAGGGCTAGAATTCCTTAAGACGATCCAGGTTGACTAGACGGACCATCTCTTCTCCACCAAGATCAGTGAGCATAGTGGTGCCGCCTGATAAAATCTTCTTTACAATGTAGGGCCAGTCCAATTGGGCTTGAGTTTCCATCTTGGGTCCCAGATGGGTTCGACTATCTCTTTAAGGACCAAGTCCCCTTATCGGGCACCGCGGTCCTTGACTATCTTATTGAATGATCGATCTATTCGATGATGGTACCCTTGTATGTGATACAGAGCTTTCAGTCTCCGTTCATCTAGGAGTGATAGCTCGTCAAGACGGCTCAGATGCCCGTCTTCCTTGTTGACTCTTCTTTCAAGGATGACGCGTAATGAAGGGATTTCTATCTCCGCGGGTAGGACAACTTCCATGTCATAGATTAGAGAGTGATGGGTAGCCGTGGTAGAGGTTCGAACTGAAGTGAAGTAGCCCCAGAGGGCGTAAGGGATCCGATCATCCCAATCTTGGTAACTCTTGATCATCTTACTAATGATAGCCTTGAGATTCTTATTAGTGACTTCAACTGTTCCGTTGGTTTGAGATCGGTAGAGAGAAGATTCTTATTAGCGACTTCTTCCTCGAAATCTCATACCAGCTCGTGCGGGAGCCCATATCGACAGATGATATTTTTTTTTACGAACTTGGACACCTTCTTTGCTCGAAAGATATCTCTTCTAGGTGGGAATGAAAGGGTAAGAGTTTCTTATCCTTAACTTTCCATCTTTTGATTACTTGACCGATAACAAAGGAAATCAACAATGTTGAAGATCTTATTGCTATTGTATGTGAAGCAATTTCAATTAAAATAAAAGTGGGTGGTGGTTGAATACTGACGCAATGGTCAATATATGCAAAGATTGCTCTTCATTCAAAACATATCAAGAAATTGATTGAAAAGAAGTGAAGATGGAAAATAATATTCGCACCAATGTAGTTGGTAAAGGCACAGTGTAATTGAAATTAACTTCTTGAAAGACTCTTAGTCTAATTGTTGTCCTTCATGTACCTGATATGTGTAAAAATCTTGTGTTTGAGGACTTTCTCAATAAGATAGGTTTCAAATTTGTGTATGAGTTTGATATGTTTGTTTTATCAAATAATGGCCAATTTATTGGCAAGGGATACTCTGGTAATGGCATGATCAAAATTAATGTAATCAATGATATTAGTTTTGCTTATATGGTTGAGTTTATTTCTTTACGGCATAGTAGATTAGGTCTTGTAAATTATAGAAGTATTAAAAATATGAGTAATCTCGCATTGTAAATTTGATAACTTATCTAAATGTGAAATTTACATTAAATCGAAGATAACTAGAAAGTCGTTTAAACCTGTTGAGAAGACGTCCGAAAATGATTGATCTTATTTATAGTGATGTATGTGATATGAAGAGTAATATGACTCGTAATGGAAATAAATATTTCTTAACTTTTATTGATGATTACTCTAAGTATGCATATAGACATTTTCTTAAAAGTAAAGTTGAAGTTTTTTAGAAATTTTTTATTTTTAAAGAAGAAGTTGAAACTCAGCAACATCAGAAAATTAAAGTCCTACGATACAATAGGAGTTGTGAATATTACTCGAGTGATTTTATACAATTTTGAATACTCATGGAATAATCCAATAAGTTACGGCGCCTTATACGCCACAACAAAATGGTATAGTAGAAAAGAAAAATTGGACTTTAGTTGAAATGGTAAATGCAATGTTAATAAGTTTTGGTTTACCTTTGTCAATGTGGGGAGAAGCGGTTTTATCCGCATGTTATATTTTAAATAGAGTTCCATTGAAAAACAAGGATATTACACCATAAAAATTATGGTTTAATCATAAGCCGAATCTTACACATCTTAAGGTTTGGGTATGTCTTGCTTATGTAAGGAAACCCGAACCTAAAAGACCTAAACTGGGAAATAGGACTTACAAATGTGTTTTTATTGGATACTCTACTAACAGTATGACTTATAGATTTTTATATCTTGAAACTCAAGAAATCATTGAGTCAGTAGATTTGTAAATTGAACATCTAACAAAGTTTAGTACTTTGAATCAAGGTTTATCAAATAATAATCCGACTGTTGACTTTTCACCTTCAAAAGAAATTTCACAACGAATATCTTATTCAGAAACCACGAATGACGTTGAACCGTGAAGGAGTAAAAGACAAAAAATGAAAAAACATATGGACCCGACTTTGTTATTTATTTGGTTGAAGGGGATTTAAATGAAACTTGGAATAAAACTAAATTTGTTCTTAATATAGAAGATGGACCGACAACATTAAATGAAGTAGTAACATCTAGGGATGCTGTCTTTTGGAAACAAAAACTCGATGATGAAATGAACTCAATATTGTCAAATCAAACTTGGGTCATTTTTTATCTTTCCCCGAGGCTAAACCTATTGGGTGCAAATGGATATTTAAAAGGAAATTAAATCTGGACGGTTCTATAAATAAATTTAAGGCAAGATTGGTTGCTAAAGGACATAAGCAAAAATATGGAATTGATTATTTTGATACATATGCTCATGTTGCTCGTATCACTTCCATTAGGATATTAATATCTCTTACTTCTATTCATAATTTAGTAATTTATCAAATGGATGTCAAAACTGCATTGCTAAATGGTGATTTAGAAGAAGAAACTTATACGGAATAACCTGGAAGGTTTGTTCTGCCTGCCAAGAAAAGAAATGGTGTAAACTGGTTAAATCTCTTTATGGCCTTAAACGAGCTCCTATGCAATGGCATGAGATGTTTGATAATATTGTAATATCCTATGGATATAAAGTCAATGATGCCGACAAATGTATATATAGTAAATTTGAAAATGGTGTTGGTGTTATTATTTCCTTATAAGTTGATGGCATGTTAATATTTGGGTCTATTCTTAAAATTGTTGTAGAAACCAAAAGGTTTCCATGTTCAAAATTTGATATGAAATATCTTGGAGAAGCTGATATGATTTTAGGAATCAAAATTCTGAGAAAGGATAATTCTTTAGCATTTTCTCAATCTCATTATATACAAAAAGTTCTTAAAAGATATAATCATTTTGAACTTAAGCTAGTTGCTACACCAGTGGATCCTAGTATCAAATTAGTAAGAAATATTGGTCGTCCTATGGACCAACTCAAATATGATAGTATTATTAGAAATCGAATGTATGTCGAGCATTGCACTAGACCAAACATTGCTTATGCACTAGGTGTCTTGTGCAGATTTACATGTAATCCAAGACAAGAGCACTGGCATGCAATTTATAGGGTGTTGTGACATCCCGCCTATTTTAATCATGGTTGATCAATCATTTATCAAAATAAAATAGGATTATCATATGGTTCATTCTCATCACCACTGTCAAAAACCAATTAATTACTAATAACCTAATAGACCCCGTGTCAAATTTTAAACTTTCTAATCTTTTTAACTCAAACGCACAATAAATCCATCCACACAATTAATATACACATTAATTGAATTAAATAAAACAATAATCGAAAACTCTCGGTAAAAAATTAATACAATCAAATCGAATAGGCATAAATGAAAATACGGAAAATAAAATAAATGACAACATTTGGACAACATGCCCGAATAACTCAATAGTACCTCCTATCTAGATCAAAAGGATAGAAATGTCTAATCAATCCCTACTAGCATCCACAGCTGCTACAGCATTGTCCCGAATCGAAAGAAATAATCATCCAGGCGTCCCTGTGTCTGGACACCTAAAAGGTTTTTAAAAAAATTTCAATCTGGTCACAGCCCAAAATGTTTTGAAAATATTTAGCAAGTGTTTAAAATAGTTTAACATTTAAAATATGATATTCTCCATATTTAGAGTGGTGTCTCACTCACATGAGATACCCCTCACCTCTCATCTAACAGTGCACACCTAACACATGTATTTTAAACACCCTAGTTACGTTACCCAACCTAACTAGCATCGCTCAAAACTTCTGAGTAACCATACGCTATCTCACACCCTGCGTCTATAATATTTTAAGCTTTCCCATGAGCTTATGCATTATAATTTCTCACTTATAATTTATCCGTTCATCATGAATAACTTTCACTAGTTATTATGCAATATTCACTTTTTAGTATTATTAGCCTCGTATATAATATTCTCATCTTTATACATGTATATCACATTTTATTCCAGATTTTATTCTCCCGGATGTAACAATTTACTTCTCACTTTCTTATTTATTTTGTTTGTATATATATATATATATATATATATATATATATATATATATATATATATATATAGTTTTTCATATTTTCATATCTATATACAGTATATATACACATCAAGTATATCCATACTTATATATCACACACTATATAAGTATAATAACCATCCCTCATAGCTATAACTGAATGGATGCAGTCTCTACAATGCTATCATATTCCATGTAATACACATACATCATCATATGTAACACCGGTCGGGGTCTGACACTGACCTGATAAAAAGATATCCCAAACGTAGCGGAAGTGGTTATAGTTCCTTACCTGAAAGTGAGACGAATCATACCCCAAGACGTCTCACCCATGATAAAATCACATCGCATAAATGAATGGACGCTATGACCTAGGGACTATACTCTCCCTCCTCCTCAAGCAAGGTGATTCATCCACATCACACAACTTCCCATGATTGCACTAGAGGGCTATGTTTCACATAAATATATCATACACACACAGATATATTTATAATCATACCATATATATATTGTCTCTATACCTGTATCTATATCATCAAATCCCTCTAGTTATGCCTATTTCATGTTGTATTAGCCTATAATCTTGAATATAGACATTCACATTAATTTATAAGTATACACGCACTTATTCTTTTTATCCCATAAGTATTCACTCACTTATGATATAATTCTCTCATTCATAAATTCCCGAATATTAGCTTATCATAACTAGCTAGTATTCTAATTCCATATATATATTCTATGCGTATAAATATATATATAAATACCCGCTGAATAATTTGAATTATAAACACACATAAATAGTTAAAGGAAGTATAACACTTGCCTCGTTGGATAAATCCGACATCCTCGTGCCGGCATCCCCCAGAGCTTGGCCGGAGTTCTCCTCCTTTTTCCCCTTTTCTTCTTCCTTTCATTCCTTCTTTCTTTTCTTTCCTTCTCTCCTTCTCTCATGGCCTTTTAAGAGAGAATAAGGCTTATCCACTTATTAAACCCGAAATTGACTCGTATACAAAAATGAGAGTCCGTACTGGCCCACAAAGTCCCCGGAACCCAAACACTACTCCTGGGTACTCTATTATAACTATTTCGTCCAATTCGAGACCAAGCATCCAATAGAAATCCCCATCTGGGTCACTTATAAAAAATTCACCTTTTTAAATCCAATACAACTCCGCGTATGTTTTTTCGAATAAAATATTATTTCTTATCGCTTTGCCCAACTGTGACATTATATAAATAATCCAACTTCATTTACTTATTCCCGTAAGTAGATATAGCACACATCGATAATAATCCAAAACTCATCAATTGATATTTAACCCACACTTCAAATTATCTTTCACATAAAATTCTCAAATTATTAAAATACACCCACTTATGTAATTTAAATATCCATAAAAGTACGGGGTATTACATACTTTCCCCCTTATAGAGGAATTTTGTCCTCGAAATTTGGATACAGCCGATACTAGAACTCAGGATCTTTAACAACACGACATCCTCTAGTACTCAAAATCAACTTAAAATAACATAAGGGTTACTCCACTATACACCTGCTAGTGGTACCCACCTAATCACCATAGACCCAGATTCATGGAAAGCTTTTTTAATTCTCTTCAAACTGATATACTCCATCAGTTAGAAGGTCTCACCTCAATAATGACACATCACATATTATGCTTCTATCGACGACATCCAAATAAGATGAGTCAAGACATCACTGGCTCTATCACCTCAATATTATTGGAAGGCCGCACATCACTAAGGCTAACTTCTCGTATCCACCCAACTACAAAACTCCCATCCTGAGAGAAACCATAAGAACATCTAACTACTCATGTGAGTCCTCGAAACATCAGTTCGTGGTGACGTAACTCTTACGACAGCCAAAAACCACCCAAAACAGTTTATGGTTACACTTTTGTCAGTGGACTCTAACTCTCGTCCGATCAAAAATTTAATTCTCCACTGACCTCTAATCAATCATAGGGATAATGGCCAGGCTTTCCCATACAAAACCTCAATAGGCACCCTGTACCCTGTCCATAATAAATCGGTACGAGTTATTACACACAACTCTACCAATCACTAATTTTCCTTCCCCAATTACCATACCATGTTATACTTCATTTACAAGCTAGATCAGTTGCGAAAGTAAAATAATCATCTCGGTCAATCCATCCCACACACCCATAGGAAGTCTTGACCTTGTCACTATGTTAGAAACCTATTACTGAAATTTCTCAATCTACCTATCCATTCCGTCACTCGAATCGTCAACTTAATACAAAATTTTTGTTTCATCATCTCGAACTACCCTATTTCCATCTATGAGTGGTGCACCTATAGACAATATCACTATGTCTCTCCCAACACAAACTTCCACTTTTAACGTCTCACATTAAGTGATACTTTATACCCCCCTTCTTCTCCCGCGGTATACCAAAAGTCATGGCCCATGCATTTTTCTCCACAATGCACACTTCTAGGACCTTTTTGCCTCATAGTCATCAACATTCTATTTACGTGCATGCCACTCTCAAAATTTGTCTTTGTAAGGCTCCGCTCTACGTCCCCACAATAGTTGGATATCCTCTCATCAATATATATCATTTAAATGGCTTCCCAAAGTCTTTCAACTCATCTCGGGTGTGCTACTCTCATTACACATATATACTTAGATCATTATCTTTCTCACACGAAGTTGAATTGTGACAACCCGCAAATTAAAATAAGGGGTTGCCAACCAAATATCCCAATAAATACAAGAATCATAGCTAGTCCATTCTTAGCATCACTATCGGGAAAATAATAATATGAGATAACCACCCAATATTTTAGAAAATGGATTGTCAAATTTAATTTTGTAAGTTAAAAGAAAAGCATTTAGACAATACAATTTAAAAAGAAGGTGGATACAAAAACCAACGAGTAATGGTATAACAATAATGTATAAAGTAATAACCGAATAAGCTGTTGTTTAACAAACTAATACAAGCAGGTTACACCGAGTATTACAATTAAATATCACATTATAATAAATGAGTACAAAGCATTGGCAACCCGCCCGAATAAGTAAACTGATACTATCTAGAGTACAAAAGATAGAAGCGTCTATAACTAATATCCTACAACATCCTCAAAATGATATAGCTCCGGTACAACTGGAAGGGAGAGGTCAATACGAGTGTCCTTGCAGAGGAGCACCTGGACGAACAAAGAATTCATGCAAAATAAAGAGATATAGACGGGTCAGGGCCCGGTTTGATATGATCACCATGTGAATAAAGTGCATAATAGTTAGGAATATCTAAACATCAACGTGAACTTAACTTTATCTCACAATTAATCAATAAAATTTCTCACCTCGCATTCTAAAAGTACAACCAAGCACAAAATCAATCACAATGCTCAATGTTCATAAAAGCATGGAAGAACTCCTCTACTTTCACTCCATGATATTTAATTTCAGTTATTCACAACTTAAATACATAGTCCCTTTTCTTGTAAGCAAATTATATTGAAAGCAATTTATTTCACAAAATGCTTCACCAATATAGTTTTATACCATTTAACTTTATAGTTCCATTTTTTCTCTGGGAAACATATTGAAAGCAGTTATCACACAAAATGATTTACCATTTCCACTTTATTAAGAATATTTATAATCACATATATATATAACGATTCTAAGACCGTCCTTTCGAGCTTCCCCACTGGACGCGCCCCTAAATGGTTATCATCTTCCAGGGCCTATCGCATAAGACAACCTGGGCATCCTATAACGCAATGTCGGGAAGCGGCCATATACCTTCAACAGTGAGTCATAACCACACCCAAAATTACCCCACTTCGATCAATAATCACACAATAATAACCGATCCTATGGCCGATGACTATATTCACCCTGCATTCACTAGCCAAGGGACTTTACCTCATGCGCGTAACTTCCCATATGATAGCGATTTAGAGAGGTGTGTATATGCAAATTATCATTTACAAAATTAATTTCCCTTTTGAAAATATTCACTTTTTACATTCTCAAAACCATTTATACTTAAGTATTAAGTACCAATTTTAGAATATGCATTTCTTATTCTCGAAGTCATATTTTATTCATGACCTAGGACCCGAAGTGCAATTATCCTCACACTAGTCTCCAAGAGTCCAAAGTAATACCATAATTCATCAAAAGTAATTTTCCTCAATACTAGTCTCCCAAAAATCCCAAACATTACCATTCTATTTTCCGTTAGTTCTAGACTAACTTCCTATATCAAACGAAACAACCCCGCTTATGAACTAACCCTTGGGATAAGCCCAACTAACCCCATGCTAACCTAGGATATTTTTCTACCTAAAATAAACCTTTAATACTCCGTATTACTTCCTAAGATAAGGTTCCTAATCCTTGAACCTAAAGTAAAAGGACTAAAAAAAAGCTGGAAAAATATCCTAAAACTGCAGAAATTCCGAATCTATTCGCCCTGGCCGAATCGATTCGGTCTTGAAAGCGAATCGATTCGGATAAGCCGAATCGATTCGGTCAAGAAGACCCAACATTCTGCATATCTACGAATTTATTCGGGTCATCCGAATCATTTCGCCCAACCAAGACCTGTAGCCTACCCTTTAGCGAATCGATTCGCTGGGGGCGAATCGATTCGCCTGGGCCAGAATGCCCTGTTTCGGCTATGGGTTTAAGAACCCTAAATTTCCAAAACTACAATTTCTCTCCTCAAAACTCAACCAACTAAACTAATTTTATACCCAAATCATTTCTACACAATAACTAACTAATATTTCTAACTCATATCAAATTTTAATCCAATGTTAAGGGTTTAAACACTAAAATCATCATAAAACCCAATAATGGTTAAAACTCCAAAAACACAACTATATATGCAATTTACCCACATTAAATCATACACTAGCAAGTTTTAAACTTGCCTCAAGTTTCTAGTCTCATATTTCCTTCCCGTAGCAACGATTCCCGCTCCAAATCTTCAATTCTCTCATTTCTCACCATTTTCTCCAAAACTCTCTCTTCTCTCTAACTCTCTCTAAGTGTAACACATAAATGAGGAAATAAGAGGGTTGGAAGACCAAATGGGGAACATTAATTTCCCTCTTTAAATGTTAATACACCATTAAAATGACTCGTAACTACATAATTGAGTCATAACCTGTCAAAAGTGTCTGGAACTCAAAAATACAATATGGCCCTTATTTTGACTATCTTGACTATTTTGAAACTAACTGCACCCTCTAAATTGGCATCCGGAATGTCGTACAATTATTTCATGTTCCGACGTTATATTAATTCATTAATCTTAATCCAATTGAAATATATGCCATAATCGTCGCTTAAAGCACAACGACGCAATAAAACATAACATGATGCTATTTACCTTCTCTCAACGGTAAATATGTAAAACTCATTAAATCTTTATCTCTTAAATCACTTAAAATAATATTTACTCTAAACTCCATTATTTTATATAATTATCTCACATAGAATTTTTTTTATAAAATCAATTACCCAAAAGTAAGGGTTGTTACACTCTCTCCCCCCCCCCCCCCCTAAAAGGAAATTTTGCGCTCAAAATTCAGGCATAACTCATACAAAGACTAGGGGTATATTTCTCAAATATCATTCTTTCATTCTCGAGTGAACTCCTTAACATTGTGGTGTCCCCACAGAACTTGGACTAAGCGGACCACTTTCTATCTTAGTCTATAGTTTCCACGATCTAAATTTAATAACCGTTTGTTCCGCATCAAATTAAATTCTCTATCTCAAATTTTATAAGACTTCTATTCGCGTCGGCATAACCCTTCTAACAATCTTGGGCAATTCGTATGCTGCTTCAAATGAACTCAGTGTTCGAAAAGATATATTGGATCATTTTAGGTCACATAAGCTTATTGTCTCCTACTTCCAACCAACATGCAGGAAATCTACGCGTCTTGCTATACAATGACGCCTGCAGTGGCATACTCACTATGGATTACAAATTTAACCAAAAGAAGATTTTTCTCTCATCCACCAAAAAAACAAGTATATATATCAAAAGTATGTCCTCCAACATACGTTGTTTCTCCCTGCTTTGACCGATTATTTTTGGATTGTAGAAAGCACTCAACCTTATTCGGTCCTTATTGTTTCATGGAAGCTTCTTCAGAAATGGGATACGAAAATTTTATCTCCATCTGACCCTATATTGATAGGCACCCCACAAGGTTTTATTTCTCCAGATTACAATCCATCCATACCTATGACCGATTTACAATATCGATAATCCAGTGAATAAAATCCACGGATACACTTTCCCATTCTCACACCGGTATTTCTAACAATTGCATCGATCCAATCGGTTACCGGTAGTCCACATTCACCAATTGACAAGTGGTGCATAGGGAGACAAACTCAGAAACGTCCTTTCCTCGCTCTTGCATGATTCTCATCTAAATAACAAGCATAATGGCCAATCACTAATATAAACATCTTAGAAACAACATCTTCCTAGTTAAGCTCCTTATACTTGGCTTTCCCTGCCTTCGGTGGTTTCCCCCACGGGTTTTTCTACTCAATATCCAGTATCACCTCATGGGTGATAATGAAAGTCAAATTGATAGCCCATCAGGAAATCCAACCACCAATTTCACCGCATAATATGTTATTTCTGTAAGAACATTCCTTGTATCAACTTGTGATCCGTGAAAAGGCTTACTTCCCCTCCCACGAGATACTGCCTCTACCTCTTTTAGACGAGCACTGTTTCGATGTGCTCTTAGTCTTACATAGGATAGTCCTCCTCATTTTTACGAAGACGTGTCTGTAATAACCAAATAGTCCATTCCCGAACTTGGCAACTCTAATTTAGGAGTAGGGGTCAACTTGTCCTTCAGATAATCAAAAGTTATGTCCTAGACGTAATAACTCCTCTAGAGATGGGCCTCACATTCTTATCAGGCTGGTATTCTTTATTCCTGCAAACCCAATCCTTCTTAAGAATAAACCCACTAATTTCTCATGCTTAACCAACTACGACATATCTAAAACAACACTACATGCCCCATAGGCCTTACTTCCTAATAATATTAAGATTAATGCGTTACCACTAACTACGTGAAACAAGTACTATACTAACTATGTCCCTGGTGCCCAAGACCTTTCTCAATTTCTGACATTCGCTCGGTTTCATGCGTGGGACGTCTCGTGAAGTGAAATGCAGACAAGGAACCCTCCCGTTACACTACTACCTCGCTTCGTCGGTCATCAAGATGTAACGGCCTAAGGCACATAATCGGGAATGCTAAAAATCCTAACTCGTAACCTTACTAACACGCTTCTACTTCTATGTCCTGCCGTTTGGAGGTATAAAAAGGCTAACTAATCGGGTGCCCACTTTCTGAAAAGTAATATGAATATTATTCCCACATTATATACATGTACATCCTTTTGATTTGCCTTCTAATCACGGCCTGGCTATAAGCCTCAATTCGACTTACTTATCTTTGTTTCGCCCACATCTATCAGGTGAGAGAACTATTTTCCAGTGCTTCTGCACCGCACATTAACTTTTATCCCTTTAATCAATCACGTGACTCTCGGCTAACTACACCAAAACCAATATCCTAACATAAAGTATCATCTCTTCACTCCCAACGTCGTTGAGGTTCATGCGTGGAGTGTCTCACAAGCGAAATCCAAACAAGGAACCCCTCAAATACACTACTACTTAACTTTGTTGGCTGTGGAGATGTGGTAACATAAAACAAGTAAAATAACAATTCATACATACATTAAACCATCTCCATAAAAATCTCAATTATAAAACAATTAGTTCTACTCTGGAATCACAGATATGATTCGTATACCACAAACAAAATGAGTAACGCAATTCAAACAAAATGTTAAAATATCATCATCCATTCGTAATGAATGACCAAAAATCAAACCCTACCACCAAAGAAAACATATAGATATAAACTCTATATTAATATCCATACTATCGCAAATCTCGAATTACACACCTAAGTCTAGGGTCAATAAAATGCTGAGGGTCAATCTTGCACCACGAAACACACTTCCCTTATCTAATGTGAAACTCACAACATTATTCTTTCCAACTACTCTGGCCGATCCTAATAGTTCCCAAATACAATACCCTTGTTCTATTTTTACCAAAAACTAGTTCAATTAATGCCCCATCTAGGCACCCTATTCTTCTCCTTTAACTCCTTCCGGACAACAATAAAGTATGTGGTTTTACTTTTCCCATCACCATCAGTCCCTATATCTAGCCACCCTGACCATGTTAAAGTTTTCAATATCTCAGACTTTATAGCCTCGATCCTGACAATCACCCCTGTAGTTCCCTTAACTCCCTCAGCAAAGGAAAACATGCTACCGACCTCAATTGCCTTATTTCCATGAATATCCTTGGGTGGAAGTCCACCAATGAGGTTTAATTAACACGACTTCTCAATAAGTGTTAACAACGCTTACTAGCGGGCCCATAATGTCATTAAAGGACTCTTTCCTCCTTGTACCTATATTACTTTAGTGCAAGGTTTCCTTAACCATATATCTCTTCCTTCAGTGTCGGCCTCTGACTGATCCTCCTGTGAATACTTGAAAAGTTGCATTCTTATAATTTCTAATACTTTGGAGGAACTTACTGTAAAAACCGTCCACAAGGTTTCTCTACGAGCAAATCTTCCTGCTCCATCAAATGTGGTGACTATCGTACCCACCATTTCGACCTTACTCAAACGGGTAAAATTTTTCCCCAATTTTTCACATCTGGGTATTCCAATAACCCTCTCTAAGCCCAAACTTCTGAACCCCATACTTCCACCGAATGAAGTTACACTGTCTCCGCATGACTTAACTTCAGCGCATGATCCTTATCAAGGGCCTTTCAAACTTCAATTTAACTTGTTGAGTAATATAAGTTTAGCACCAATCTCTCCTTGTAGCGGTACTTGGGAAATTTTAGCTACTGTATTCTTGTAGCCATCGTAGCAATCTAAGAAAATGCCACAAAGGGATAACCTCCAATGTTATCCTCATCCCCGATTTTGAATTTTAATCGTAACTAAGCCCTATATCCTGCTGCCCTCGTAACGGCCTTCCCTGGTCGCCCTTCATCAATCAACACACGAATCTCGAACGAGCGCATAAAAGATTTCCTAAAATATTATATTATGGAGGGAGATGAAAAATCACAAGAGAAATCAACGACCTTAATCCTAAGGCTCTACATCAATTCAAAAACATTGCTGAAGGCGTAGTACGTCTGCACAGATTACTAAGGAGACTAGAACCTGATGCTCTTATACCATCTGTGACAACTCCCTAATTAAAATAAGGGGTGGCCAGCCCAATATCCCAATAAATACAGGAATCATAGATGGTCTATTCTTAGCATCACTATCGGAAAAGTAATAATATGATATAACCACCCAATATTTTAGAAAACGGATTGTCAAATTTAATTTTGTAAGTTAAAAGAAAATCATTTAGACAATCCAATTTGAAAAGAAGGTGGACATAAGAACCAACGAGTAATGGTATAACAATAATCTATAAAGTCATAACCGAATAAGCTGTCGGTTAACAGACTAATACAAGCAGGTTACACCGAGTATTACAATTAAATATCACATTATAATAAATGAGTACAAAGCATAGGCAACACGCTAGAATAATTAAATTGATCCTATCTAGAGTTCAAAAGATATAAGCGTCTATAACGAATATCCTACAACATCCGCAAAATCCTATAGCTCCTGGACAACTGGAAGGGAGAGGTCAATACGGGCGTCCTTGCAGAGGAGCACCTGGACGAACAAAGAATTCATGCAAAACAAAGAGATACAGACGGGTCAGGGCCCGATTTGATATGATCACCATGTGAATAAACTGCATGACCGTTACGAATATCTAAACATCAACGTGAACTTAACTTTATCTCACAATTAATCAATAAAATTTCTCACCTCGCATTCTAAAAGTACAACCTAGCACAAAATCAATCACAATGCTCAATGTTCATAAAATCATGGAATAACTCCTCTACTTTCACTCCATGATATTGCATTTCAGTTATTCACAACTTAAATACATAGTCCCTTTTCTCTTTAGAAAATTATATTTAAAGCAATTTATTTCACAAAATGCTTCACCAATACAGTTTTATACCATTTTACTTTATAGTTTCTATTTTCTCTCTGGGAAACATATTGAAAGCAGTTATCACACTAAATGCTTTACCATTTCCACTTTATTAAGAATAGTTATAATCACATATATATAACGATTCTAAGACCGTCCTTCCGAGTTTCCCCACTGGACACACCCCTAAATGGCTATCATCTTCCAGCGCCTATCGCACAAGACAACCTGGGCATCCTATAACGCAACGTCGTTAAGCGGACATATACCTTCGATAGTGAGTTATAACCACACCCGAAATTACCCCACTTCGAACAATAATCAAACAATAATAACCAGTCCTATGGACGAGGACTATATTCACCCTACATTCATTAGCCAGGGGACTTCACCTCATGCGCGTAACTTCCCATATGATAGCGATTTAGAGAGGTGTGTATATGCAAATTATCATTTACAAAATTATTTTCCCATTTGAAAATATTCACTTTTTATATTTTCAAAACCATTTATACTTAACCATTAAGTACCAATTTTAGAATATGCATTTCTTATTCTCGAAGTCATATTTTATTAATGATCTAGGACCCAAAGTGCAATTATCCTCACACAAGTGTCCAAGAGTCCAAACTAATACCATAATTCATCAAAAGTAATTTCCTTCAATACTATTCTCCCAAAAGTCCCAAACATTACCATTCTACTTTTCGTTAGTTCTAGACTAACTTCCTATATCAAACGAAACTGCAACCCTTATGAACTAACCTTTGGGATAAGCCCAACTAACCCCATGCTAACCTAGGATATTTGTCTCCCTAAAATAAACCTCTAATACTCCTTATTACTTCCTAAGAGAAGGTTCCTAATCCTTGAACCTAAAAGAAAAGGACTAAAAACAAAGATGGAAAAATATCCTAAAACTGCTGAAATTCCGAATCGATTCGGTCAAGAGGATCCAACATTCTGCATATCTTCGAATCGATTCGGATCATCCAAATCGATTCGCCCAACCAAGACCTGTAGCCTACCCCTTTAGCGGATCGATTCGCTAGGGGCGAATCGATTCCCCTGGGCCAGAATGCCCTATTTCGGCTATGGGCTTAAGAACCCTAAATTTCCAAAACTCCAATTTCTCTCCTCAGAACTCAACCAACTAAACTTATTTTATACCCAAATCATTTCTACACAATAACTAACTAATATTTCTAACTCAAATCAAATTTTAATCCAATGTTTAGGGTTTAAACACTAAAATCATCATAAAACCCAATAATGGTTAAAACTCCAAAAACATAACTATATATGCAATTTACCCACATTAAATCATACACTAACAAGTTAGAAACTTACCTCAAGTTTATAGTCTCAGATTTCCTTCCCGTAGCAATGATTCCAGCTCCAAATCTTCAATTCTCTCATTTCTCACAATTTTCTCCCAAACTCACTCTTCTCTCTAACTCTCTCTAATTTTAACACATAAATGAGGAAATAGGAGGGTTGGAAGACCAAATCGAGAACTTAACATTAATTTCCCTCTTTAAATGTTCGTACACAATTAAAATGACTCGTAACTACATAATTGAGTCATAACCTGCCAAAAGTGCCCGAAACTCAAAAATACAATATGGCACTTATTTTGACTATCTCGACTATTTCGAAACTAACTGAACCCTCTAGATTAGCTTCTGGAACATCATACAATTATTTCATGTTCCGACTTTATATTAATTCATTAATTATAATCCAATTGATATATACGCCATAACCGTCGCTTAAAGCACAACGACGCAATAAAACATAACATGATGCTATTTACCTTCTCTCAACGGTAAATATGTAAAACTCATTAAATCTTATCTCTTAAATCACTTAAAATAATATTTACTCTAACCTCCATTATTTTATATAATTATCTCACATGGACAAATTTTTATAAAATCAATTACCCAAAAGTAAGGGTTGTTACATTAATCCATCCTACCTTTCCATCTTTGTTTATAATTGCCCCACATGCATATATTCCACACATTTATTCCTACGTTCCTTTAACTCGTACGATTTTGAAATCAAATAACCAGGGGATCCATACACCCTATTATCTGGCACATTGGCAAATATATCACAAACGTCTCACACGTAACACATTCTCAATATTGGCCCTCACATTCTCAGCGTGGCTATAACACATGGCTATTTTTAATCACCCCATAAATCATAATTTAATCCTTCTCAACATTTTCCAACTCTTCAACTCATGGTGAGAAAAATTTCAATGCTTTGTCACAGCGTTGCCGACTTCTCATGCCTTATAGCGTATAAGAGTTCTCAGCTCAAGTGTTTTCTCCACACATTCATTGATTAACATTCAAAACTGATGCCCTATCATCCATCAACGCCTCTCTACTCATGACGTTTACCAAGGTCCATGCGTATCTCATTTCACAATAACATTCCAACAAGGAACTTTCCTCAATGGACTATCACTCAGCATTGGCGGTAATCAAATTTTGTAAATTTCAAACACATAACCGAGACTCTAAAAAATCCTATCCCTAGACATATAAATATAAATCTTAACTCCCACATCTCTAAAGAAGTGATATAATAATAATCTCTCCTTATCACCAAGGCCTTTGCGATAAATACAATAACGAGCTAAATCTCGCCTCTTGATGGCCACCCGTTATACACTAAATCATATCAGTAGAGTCCTTACGTAATGGGATAAAATATCTCGAGAAAACTATACTCTACGAAGTCTCTATCATAATATAATATATATGCGAGATCGACCCTCTTGCAGGTGAAGCATCACCAAAACAGCACATCCTACCCTGGAAGAGCGAACACGATAGCCTTGCATTTACAACCCACTATCGCTCTAACCATTTCTAACCAGTCTATACCCAGGATAATATTATACTCTTATAACACATCACTAAAATGAGTAATTTCAATAAAATATATCTCCACTGTCTACACACGCTCCCCTGCGGATGAAACCAAATTAACCCCGCTATACCACGAAAAATATATACACAATATAAGATTATCGATATAACCACTAAACTCATCTCACACGCGAATCTAGAGCTAATCAAAATACCATGACTCGCTCGTGTCACATAAAACATGCCTCATTCACCCGAGGATAAAACACATATTTTGTTCCTTGCTAATCACCCTGGCTGCTCAAATGGTTCCCGAATATAACACGCTTGTCTGAACTGAACCAAAAACTATTTTAATAATTGCCCCTGCTAGGCACCATACTCTTGTCCTTTTACTCACTTCGAGAAAAATCAATGCATGTGGTCCTACTCTCCACATAAAAATATTTCTCTATATAGTCCCCTATTCCTGGCCATACTAGCCGTATTAGGGTTTTCCTTTTCTTGGACCTCGGTACCCTCAACCCTGATGGATACTCTCATCGTTCCCTTGGTTTTGATGGCCCTAAGGAAGACACTGCTGGCTTTAACAACCTTGACTGAATCCACCATCACTTGGTAGAAATTCAGTTATCCGAATCATTTAAACGGGTCCCCTGATTAATTAGAACAATTACATCCAGTCTTACTCCCTGACTAAATCCTTCAACTCTTTTATCTCCCTTCACATAGAAGCATTAATATCCTCATTGTCAAAACACGACATTAACAACATATACATAGGTCGTTAACGCAGAATTTCCCCATAAGTGCTGGCGACTCTTCTCATGAGTCCATCACCCACTCAAGGACTCTTTAATCCATTGTACCTACCTCATCGGGTACAAAGTTCACTAAATAAACAATTCTTTTTAACAAATGGGCCTCTCTCTGGCCCTCCTATGATAAGTTTAGAATATCATTCACATATCTTTTTGAACAGATGAAAGAACTTGCGATCAAAAGTACCTAAGATCTTCCATTGGCATAATAATTCACTTTTCAAATATGGTGATTAACTCCCACCATTACAACATTGCTTCCACGAGGTAAAAAACATTTACCCCAATTTTTATTTCCGGGTATACTACACTCTACTATATGCCAAAGCCTTTGGATATCCTATATACATTGACTAACATAAAGAATCTTCGCATTTTCTAAAATTCCAACATATGGTCCTCTTTTAAACACCCCTTTGATTCCTTCCCATTTTAATTGCGATGGGTGAGTATAATTTGGAACCACTTTCTTCTATAGTGTACTTGAAAAATATATGTTGCACCCTAGCAGTCCTTACAACCCCAACTACCAGACCAACAATAGGGGTGACCTCAACTACGATCGTTGTCCCCAAAATATTCTATAACTTCATATGAGCCCCGCCTCCTTCTGTCCTTCCAATGGCCCTCACCTGTCGTCCTTCATTATTCGGTATACGAAGCACACCTGAACACATATAAGATTCACTTTAATTATACATTATAGGGGGAGAATGAAATATCACCACATGAATCAACAATCCTAAATATAGGGATCTATATCAAATAGAAAGCAGTGCTAAAGCCATAGTACATCCGCACAAATTCCGAAGGATACCATAACCTGATGCTCTGATACCATCCGTGACACCCCGCCTATTTAATCATTGTAAGGACATCAATTTCCAATTGTGTCCCTGTATTATTTTGACTTAATTCTGTGAACAAAACTGTGTTTGTAATATGTCATAGGGAGATTTTTATTTTATCACGATCCCACTTGATCTATGACGTATTGAAACAAATTGAAGACGTTGCATCCAAGCTTCAAAGACTTAATCATGTCGATGTTTAATTGGTGCAAGTTTAATCTTCTTCAAGGTTAATTTCATTCTGAGATCACTCAGGAATGAATGCGTATAATTAATGGTGCTCAGAATTATTTTAATAAAATATAAGGATGTAATTTTATAAAGAAAAATATTATTAAATGTTTTAAAAGTGTTTTAAGTGTTTACATTTAGTTTTTATTCTGATAAGCTTGAAAAAGGAGTTTGAATTTAATGGGTCTCTTTAAAGAAACGTTTTAGTTGAAAAGCCAAAAAATCAAACTTCTCGCTCGAACGACATTAGATCTCGCGCGAACGAGATATCTATGTCGCTTGAACGAGAGCCTTAAGTCGTTCGAATGACATGCATTTTGAGGCAGCACTTATTTATTATTTAAAGCGTGTTTCTATCAGAGTTTCGTAAGTGTGCATTCTAAAAAATAATATACGAACCAGAAACGTGTTTGCACATATTTTCTAAGGTTTACAAAGCATAAACACATCCTTAGAAGTTTGCAAAAATCCGAGTTATCATTAGTTTATGTTTACGTGATCTTGCTGCACCAAAGAAGTTTGTTTTACACATTAAACATCAAAGGGTTTTGCGGTGAAGAAAAGAGAAGGACATCTTGGTCAACATCGTAGATGAATCAAAGCCAATCGGTGGACACCGAGACATACGTGGACGCGTGTGTTATGGATAGGTATCGTGGAAGACAGAATTTTTACGTGGGAACTATTGAAGAATGGTTGAAGATTAGAAGGAGCATCAAGACCCGTGGGGATCGAGTCTTAGTGTAAGGCTAATCTGTCTTTGTAAAACCATTGTTCATAGTGATTGTCTAGCTTGGTCCTTCCGAGGTTGTTTTCCCATTTTGGGTTTTTTCCTCGTACATCCGACGTTGTGAGTATTCTTTACTTTACTTTACTTCCTTTAATCACTAGATGCATGTTTAGGATTAATCAAGATAAAATTGGTTTAAGTAAGAATTGGGTTTTCACAACTTGGTTTGGTGCATAATTAAAAGATGGATAATTTTTCTGAGAAAAATATGGTTTTGTTTGAAACACACATATCAGGCTGCACTTTCAAATTGGTATCAGAGCTAGAAAACATAATTTATTTGTTTTGTGATTCCGTGTGTTTATTTATCTCTCATGTTTTTGTTTTCTCTCGATGGATTCTCTAAGCGTTGACATTATACATCATTTGAATTTATAGTTTGCAAAACGTATTGAAGTCTTGGAGAAAGAAAATTATTGTTTCAAAAATAGGATTGAATAGTTGCAAAAATTTCAAATTCAAAGAGATAATTGTCGTGAGCACTTTTGTTCCTTGTTTAAAAATTTTAATATATTAAAATTGGGAAAAGAGGAGAGTGATGATAGAGTCCTAGTTTTAGAAAAAGAGTTAGAGAATTTAAAAAATTCTAAAGTTTGTGTTGTTGAAGAAAATAATTCGATTAATGATTTCGTGGCACGAGAAAAGGCTCTTAGGGATAAGTTTACTCACATTGAGGGGGAGCGAGATAAACTTCTATGGGTAATAGAAAATTTAAAGAAGGGGTCCCGAAAGTTTGAGGAGTCTAATCATTTGCTTGAGTCGAAAGTTTAAAAGTTAAAAAATAATTTAAATGACTCAAGTAGTGATGGTAGCGGCGTATCTTGTTCTAGTGGTTTGATTGTAAAAGCCAAAACCATAGTTTTTTTAGAGAGTCAACCATATCCGAGGGTATTAGAAAAGGTAAACCTCTAGGTCCCGTTCCTTGTCGTGTTTTCACATGTTCGCATTGTGGTAGGAAAGGTCACCTTAGGCGTTAGTGTTAGAAACTTAGACAAGCTCCTAGTAAGTTTAGGAATAAAGTTGCCCTGGTTCCCAAAACTCCCATGCGTCATTTTACACCTACTTGAGTTAGGAAATCGGATTTAGTGGCTTTATGAATTAAACTTCATGATTCTCGTTTGGGTGCACTTGATTCTTCCCATGCTAAATCTAAAGGATGATAGTGTTGCCTCATTTTGTCATATGTTAGTTTTCTTCATGATTTATTCATTGCTAGTATAATGACATGTGTATCATTTTGTATTATAGTTTTCATTTGTTTGAGTCCTTTTAAAAAAATACAAAAAGATTTTGTTTTTGAGAATTTTTTTTGAAAAATCCAAAAAGATTTTTCTTTTATTTGAGTCAAAATATGAAAAGCCAAAGAGATTTTCGGTTCTTGTTTTTGAGTTTACATGTTTGATGTGGCATATTAGTGTGCTTGGACCCTCCCTCGTTTCATTATCCATGTGGCTAGGACATTTGGTCATTATTATCGTTGCTTAGAATGATCTTAACCATTGTTTATATGGAGTTGTTTCGAAGTTGATATGCATTTTGATTCGACTTTGTATATATGTCAACATTGCACACATGCACGAGTTTATATGGATGTTTGACTTCTCTTGAATATTTGAATTTGATGATGCGTTCTTATCTCAATCTCGTCATCTATGTGTAAGTAAACTTAAGGAGAAGTGTGCATGTAAGAACCGTTTACCTTGAGGATTTAAATTGGTAAAAATGATGAGTGATTCACGAAAAAGGGTTACGAGAGTTCAAAATTAACTCTTCGTGAAAGTCACCATTTAAAAGAGCCCAAAAGAAAATACAATATGCTAAGAAAAGGGCCAAATTAGTTTAGTTCATTCCCAAAAAAATGATATTATTGAGGGAGTTTGGACGGATTAAAAATTTAAACGGATTTGCACAACTAATCCTAATGCTGAAACATTGCAATTTGACTCTACTGTTTGTAGAATCATCAAAATTCTGGATTTGTGTGCATGTAGTTTGTTTAGTTCATTAAGCTCACACTTTTATTGTCATATGGATATGATAAAGTTTGATAATTTATCGCTATCAATTAGAGCTTCTTGATCATTTCGATGTGTTGGAATTATGACTCATTTGTTTTAGTTTCACACCTATACATTCCATATCCATATTTGAGCACATCGGTACTATGTTTGCATGTAACTCGCATCTTTAGTTTTTGTGAGTTCTTGTGTTTTGTGATAAAAGCCTACTGTTTTAACACTATTTTTCTTCTATCAGGCCCTTCCAGGAATTTTTTTGTGGAAAGTTTTTCACTGGTCTATATTATAACATATTTCTGGGAATCTGGGAAATTTTAGTAGGTCTCACGAAGTCGTTCAAGAGACATATCCATCTCGAGCGAACGACATCTCTACTTCGTTCGAGAAACATCCTCAACTCGTTTGAGTGATGTCCCTGGCTCGTTCGAATGACAGGCTGTTTTGGAGCTTCTGATTGGTTTACAGTCCTCTAGTTTTATTTTGGTATATTTTTGGTACTGCTGGAAGTGATTTTGGACTGACTAGTTTATATGCAGGTTTTATTGTCTCATATTGATATTTTGCATATAGCCCGTTTATCACACCTGATTAGATTGCTATATTTTTTGTGTGATTCCTTGGTTTATTAGCTACTGATTTGTCATCTCTTGATCATATTTAGCTGGTTGTTGCATGGTTATGTAGCATTTTGAATTCTCAAATTGGTATCAAATTGATTCAAATTGGTATATTTTCATGCTAGATACATGGTTTGTTTATCTTTTCATCGCATGATCTATTCGAGACAAAAAGGGGGAGAGATGTATGTGATGTAGGGTGTGATTTGTTGAGTGTTTCTATAAATATCTGGATTTACATATTGTTTGATTATATTTCTTCTTAATTGGTATCAAATAATTGCTCACATGTTTCAAATGACTTGTTCTAATTTGAAATATAAATTGGTATCATTTGTTCCTCCATACTTCACTAGGTATTTATTTGTCTGCTTCATGTGTGTAGGTACGCTTCAGCAATTCGAGATCTTAAGTCTACATCACATTCAGACAGTATGTTCGTCGGTGCTACATATACTAGTCCGTGTCCTGTATTTTGGATTTTGGATTTATGGGATGGGATTTAGGCATCATACGGCTTGGCGACCCGGTTTGGCATTTCACTAGTTTAGTTTTGTCTCGAAATAATCACAGGGGGAGATTTGTAAGGACATAAATTTCCAATTGAGTTCCTGTATTATTTTGACTTAATTTCGTGAACAAAAATGTGTTTGTAATATGTCATGGGGAGATTTTTATTTTGTCACGATCCCACTTGGTCTATGACGTATTGAAGAAAATTGAAGACGTTGCGGCCAAGCTTCAAAGACTTAATCATGTCGATATTTAATTGGTGAAAGTTTAATCATCTTCAAAGTTAATTGCATTTCGAGATCACTCAGGTATGAATGAGTATAATTAATGGTGCTCAGGATTATTTTTATAAAAGACAAGGATGTAATTTTATAAAGAAAAATATGTTAAAATGTTTTTAAAAGTGTTTTAAGTGTTTACACTTCGTTTTTATTCTGATAAGCTCGAAAAATGAGTTTGACTTTAATGGGTCTCTTTAAAGAAGCGTTTTATTTGAAAAGTCAAAAAGTCAAACTTCTCGCTCGAACGACATTAGATCTCGCACGAACGAGATATCTATGTCGCTCGAACGAGAGCCTTAAGTCATTCAAATGACACGCATTTTGAGGCGGCACTTATTTGTTATTTAAAGCGTGTTTCTATCAGAGTTTCGTAAGTGTGCATTCTGGAAGATAGTATACGAACTACACATTTGTTTGCACATGTTTTCTAAGGTTTACAAAGCATAAACACATCCTTAGAAGTTTGCAAATATCCGAGTTATCATTAGTTTATGTTTACGTGATCTTGTTGCACCAAATAAGTTTGTTCTACACATTGAATATCAAAGGGTTTTGCGGTGAAGAAAAGACAAGGACATCTTATTGAACATCGTAGACGAATCAAAGCCAATTGGTGGACACCGAGACATACGTGGACGCGTGTGTTGTGGACAGGTATCGTGGAAGACAAAATTTCTGCATGGGCACTATTGAAGAACGGTTAAATATCAGAAGGAGCATCAAGACCCGTGGGGATCGAGTCTTAGTGTAAGGTTGATCTGTCTTTGTAAAACCATTGTTCATAGCGATTGTCTAACTTGGGCCGTCCGAGGTTTTTTCTCGTTTTGGGTTTTTTCCTCGTGCATCTCGCATTTTGAGTATTCTTTACTTTACTTTACTTTACTTTCTTTAATCACTAGATGCATGTTTAGGATTAATCAAGATAAAATTGGTTTAAAGTAAGAATTGGGTTTTCACAACTTGGTTTGGTGCATAATTAAAAGTTGGATAATTTTTCTGAGAAAAATTTGGTTTTGTTTGAAACACACATATCGGGCCGCACTTTCAATCACGGTCGATCAATCCTTTATCAAAATAAAAGTAGATTCTCATATGGTTCATTACTAGCATCACTATCGAAAACCAATTAATTACTAATAACCTAATAGGCCCGGTGTCAAATTCTAGACTTTCTAATCTTTTTATCTTAAACGCACAATAAATCCATCCACACAATTAAAATACACATTAACTGAATTAAATAAAACAATAATCGATAACTCTCGGTGAAATATTAACACAATCAAATCGAATAGGATAAATTAATGCAGAAAGTAAAATAATTAACAATAACTGGGCAACAAGACCGAATATATCAATATTACTTCCTATCTAGATCACAAGGATATAAGCGTCTAATTAATCCATGATAGAATCCACAATTGCTGCCACATCGTCTTACTCGAAAGAAATAATCAACAAGACGTTCTCGTGTCTAGACACCTAAAAGGTTTTAAATTTTTTTGCAAGTGGGTCGGAGCCCAAAGCATTTTAAAAATATTTATCAAGTGTTTAAAATACTTTAACATTTAAAATATGATATTCTCCTGTAATACCCCGTACTTTTATAGATATTTATTTATGGGATTAATTAAATTAAAAGTGAATTAATTGAGAATTAATCCGGATAAAATACTAACGAGATGTGAGTTGGTATTTGATTATAATGTGTATATATGGATATATATGAATATTAAAAATATTGAAATTGTCGCGAGGCTGAAATACGGCAATTTGAAAAAATTTAGTTGGGACGCACGTGACAGTCGCGTCAGGAATGTAATTATTTGAATTAAAAAATGAATTTTATTTTTATCAACCCTATGATCATTTTGAGTGCGCCAACGAGTCCGGAAGGGTCTAAATAGTCAGAAAACACTAGCCCGGGGTTTAGTTTGGGTCCCGGGGTATTTTTAGGCCATACCGACAACCCAAAAGGGTAGTTTAGTAATTTTGGAATTTTGGGAATTGAAACCCGCGAAAATTAGAAGTTAAAATCTGATTTAGTCTTTACCCACTAAACCCACTAAAAACACTAAATGAATTAATGGTCTACGGGAGTTATTGGAAGAAATTTTAAGAGGTTCCTAAGGCAACCTCTAAACCACCATTGTCATCTTGGAGAAGAACTTGTAGAGAGAGAAAGAGAGAGGAGAATTCTGCAGAGAGAGAGAAAGAAATTCAACCTTCTTCAACCAACAACAAAAATCTGAAGAACATAAGGCAAGTGATTTAGTTACAATTGATTCAATGAATGTGTTCTTCCATGTTTAGTGTAATTATCGAATTTTGTCTTGGAATATTGATATAGACCCATGAATTTGAGGATTAAAACTATAAACCATGTTAGGAATTGCATGTAGACATACTCTGGAAGAATTATGAATCCAAAACATAATACTTGATGATCTAAAAATGGATTAAAGAAGAGAATTACTGTTGTTCTTGAAAGAAATAGAAAACTAGGGTTCTTGAGGATGTTTTGATCTAAATAAGGCCTTTGGGTGATGATTAATTAGTTTTAGAACGTTAACAATGTTGTAGGATGATTATTTGATGATATTATAATGTTAGAATGAAGTTTCATGCATTGTAATGAATTTTTGGGACGATTTGAGGACTGCAAAATGAGGCAGTCCGTAGCCTATCTGGTGCAATCGATCGATCGACATTCATCAGTCGATCGATCGACCACCATCGATCGATCGATGTTCAAGGTCGATCGATCTACCTTCTCAGAATGAGTAAAATTTTCCCTAGTTAAATTTTAATGATGTTAACCCTTAGAAAATTATTATTGGAGACTTTATGAATATCCTTAGACTTAAAGAAGACCAGTAGGTATGGTTATAAAATTTGGACCTTAATTAGAATTCAATTTGAGGAATTATTCTAAAATCTAATAAAATTCGATGAGTGAGATAAGATTAGGGTCAAAAGAGTAAATTTGAATAATTTGATGAAATGAGTTTTGGGGCAGAAGTAAGGACCTTAAGAATAATGATGTTATATGTGGTAATAATAGGAAACTTAATAATCCCCTTGAGATAAGTTTCAAGTACAAGAAACTATGACGTGAGATGTGTCGACATTCTACATTATATATTATCGGAAGACTTAAAATGTATAAAATTGGAATAATGGTATAAGGATGTAGAATAATCCTTTATTAATATTGAGACATCTAAGATGTGTGAATGCTTAGTATATAACTTATGTGTATGACATACCTACCATACATGCTATCACGGGAGGTTTGCGTTCGTTTAGGACCATCTAATCTTTGTGTGCCTATGGGGGGATATAGATTGGTACCTCGAGGACATAGGTCAGAGAAGGACCTATTGGGAAGTTAATAAGTCTGCTGATCGTGGGAGCGTAGGTATGTGCGTGACCCATGTGATGTGACTGTGTTCGCCTCTATTGATTGTGATTGTTGTTATCTGAGAACGATTCCTGAGAGATTCAGAATGCGTGATCCTTATGTACGTGATGTACCGGGATGGATAGCAAAGTATGTGTGCACCGCAGCTTAGTCTCGCGGTGCTTATATTGTATATTTATGACGTGAATAATACACGCTTAAATAATGAGAATTTTCAGGTTGGTATTATGAGTATAATTATGGTTACGCCTTGAGAAAATAAAAGGGATAACCTGTAGTGAATTGTATTGTTAATAATTGAGAATTCGAGTTTAAGTAAGGTCCTCTATTTTATTGATAACGTTAGAATGTATAATGGGAATCGAGTATAAAGGGGTAGAACTTAAAACGGTTTAGTTAGATATGAATGTCATTTAGATGGGTACGGTACGTTAGGAGTGCACAATTAGTCGAGAGGTGAGTATTTCATGTGAGTGCACGTCCTAACATGTATTTTTCATTCATTGTTTTAAATGTCATTAAAGCACTTGCTATTTCTAAAATACTCTCCACTTTCGGGCTCTGACCTGTTTGCTTTCAAATCTATTTTTTTTGTAAAAATCTTTTAGGTGCCCAGCCACAAGGACACCATGCATAGTATTTCCATTTAGGTGATGAGCTGGAGCTGTTGTGGAAGTTACAGGGCCTTGCTAGTAGACGCTTCTTTTGGTTTTGACTCCATATTCAGTTCCATCACTTGTAGGGCATGCCGCCCATTTCTTTTAGAGACATTTCATATCAGTTATTCAGACTTTTGGCATGTAATTAATTCAGGATACACTGTTTTATTTATTTCAGTTGTGGGATTGTTGTGAGGAGTTTTTCCTTTGGACTCATTAATGTTTTTCGGTTACTTCGTTGAGACTTTATGGTGTATGGTTATGTTATTCTTTTATATCTCACTTACTGCTTGTTAATCAGACTTAATTTAAAATTTGACATCTTACTTTTAATTACTAGGTGGTTAGTAATTACTCAAAAATGTTTTCGACAGTGATGCTATTAACTGAACCAACTTGGAATTTTGATTTAATTTAATAAAGGAGTAGCTACCCGGTATTTAATTAGTCGGGGTGTCACAGGTGGTATCAGAGCATCAGGTTCTAGTGTCCTTTAGGATCTGTACGGCTTATTATGTTTCCGCTGAACTTTCTTTGATGTAGAGACCTATATTTTAGGACTATTGTATTCTTTTATGTATGTTTCGCTCTTCAGCTATTTTGGGTTTATAACTGCGAACTTATATACCTTACTCTTATTTCAGATGCCTCCACGACGTTCACCACAGGTTCCTTGGGATGCACAGCCAGAGCCCCAGCCAGCACCAGTACAGGGCACCATGAATGCCGCTGAGGTTGCAGCCATTGTAGCCCAAGCGGTAAATGCCGCTCTAGCAGTGGTACAGCAGGCACCACCCCAGGCGCTAGTAGCCGCTCCAGTTCAGGCACATGTATTCTCGTCTGCTTGGGAACGTGTACGTGATGCTTTTCAGAAAGCGCACCCGCCGGAGTTCGTAGGTAGCTCCGATGTTGTGGTTTCAAGTCAGTGGAGGAAAGACATTCAGAGGCACTTGAGGATGTATGAGTGCACCGATGTTCAGAAGCAAGTACTAGCTACTTTCAAGCTAGTGGGATCTGCACTGCAGTGGTGGGAGTCTATTACCACCGGGGAGGAGAAAGATACTCTCATAATATAGGAGTTTTGGGTGCGGTTTGACCGCAAGTATTTTCCGTCAGCCATTCACACGGAAATGAGGAGGAAGTTAATGAATCTCAGACAGGAGGGAAAGACTGTGGCCGAGTATGAGGCCGAATTCACTAATCTACTGAATATTGTTCCGGATGAAATACCGACAGAGGAGAAGAAGATCCAAAAGTTTACAGATGGATTGACATGGAGGATCCGTCAGCATTTATTGGGGAACCTCTCGTTGGCCACTTATTCTGACGTGGTCAACGCTGCACTGTTACACTGCCAGGATCACCGCTTTCACATGGCTGAGAGTAAGAGATCAGGAGAGTCCAGCCATCAAGGCAGGACTGGAGGAAATGGTGCCAGTGGGGCACAATCTACTCAGGGGCAGAGGCAGTGTGACCAAGGTTCCCAGCAGGGGGATCATAAGAGGTTAAGATGGGGGAATTTCAAGCACGGACCGGGAGGTTTTAGGCAGGGCCATCAGGGTCCGAACGGACATCAGGGCCAGCACGGGCAGAATGGTCAACAACAGTTTCAGCAGGGCCAGCATGGCCAGGGGAAGAATGGAAACGGCCACCAGGGCCGAGGGCAGCAGGGACAGAGAGGGGGGAACTTCCCGGGGAAGTGTTACGTTTGTGGTAAGACTGGACATAAATTCCAGGATTGTTCGGATTGGGGTAGGGCCCCGCGGCAGCAGCAACAGGGTGCTCGACAGGAGCCGCAGAGGCCTATATTTCTAGTCTCCCTCCCGGTACCACCACAGATGGCAGCATTACCACCCATTCCAGCAGTCCCAGTTCAGCAGGGACAGCTTCAGTATGGGAGAGTGTATCAGCTCCAGCAGGCCGCAGCCCTATAGGATCCACTAGCCATTGAGGGTATGTTCTCTATTCAGGGGACTCTGGGGCGTATTTTATTTGACACGAGGGCTACACATTATTTCATTTCTATGAGATTTGCATGCACCATTGGGTTGTTAGACACCGCCGAGAGTACGATTACCTGTGTAGATTCACCGCTGAGTAGGGGTTCCATGATTTCCTTTGTATGTAGAGGCGTGGGTATAGAGATTGGGAGGTTTACTTTACCCGCGGATATGTTAGTGTTAGAGATGACCGAGTATGATGCCATTATTGGTATGGATTGGCTAGTTGCGTACCGATCCATGATTGACTGTTTTAGTAGGAGTATTATCTTTGCCATTCCTGGTCAGGAGATGTTTTTAGTGGCGATGCCTCATCCTGAGGGAGGATCGTCCACTCATTTGTACTTTATAGAGGAGGAGACCTCTAAGGAAGTGGTGATACCACTTGATTCGATTCCGGTTGTTCGAGAGTTTGCCGATGTATTTCAGGATATACCTGGATTACCTCCGAGTAGGGAGATAGATTTTATGATTGATTTGACCCCGGGCACTCGGCCTATTGCCCGCGCACCTTACCATATGGCTCCAGCTGAGATGAGAGAGTTACGGGATCAGATTGATCAGTTATTGGGTCAGGGGTTTATACGGAGGAGTACTTCGCCGTAGGGTTCCCCTGTGTTGTTCGTGAATAAGAGGGATGGATCAGTGAGGTTGTGTGTAGATTACCGGGAGTTGAATAAGGTCACAATACGGAATACGTATCCGTTGCCCCGAATCGATGACTTATTTGACCAGCTGAGAGGAGCTTCTTTCTTCTCAAAGATTGATGTGCGATTGGGATACCATCAGTTACGTATTAGGGAGGAGGACGTCTCGAAGACTGCTTTCTTAACGAGATATGGTTCCTACGAGTTTCGGGTTATGCCTTTTGGTTTGACCAATGCTCCAGCCGTGTTTATGGACATGATGAATAGGGTGTTCAGAGAGTTCCTAGATGAGTTCGTAATTGTCTTCATTGATGATATTCTGGTTTACTCCCAGACAGAGGAGGAGCACGCCGAGCATTTGAGGCAGGTTTTGCAGACGCTACGCCAGAACGAGCTGTATGCAAAGTATGAGAAGTGCGGGTTTTGGCTGAAGGAGGTTCAGTTTTTGGGGCATATTATTTCCGACCGGGGGATATCTATTGATCCGGGAAAGGTATCCGCGGTGAGGGAGTGGGGACAACCCACGACACCGACTGAGATTCATAGTTTCTTGGGCCTAGCAGGATACTACAGGAGGTTTATTCGGGGTTTCTCCAAGATAGCGGGTCCTTTGACACATCTGACTCGTAAAGATGTGCCGTTCATTTGGAGTGATGCCTGTCAGTTGGAATTTGATGAGTTGAACGACAAGTTGACCTCAGCACCTGTGTTAGCATTGCCGAGACCGGGAGTTGAGTATCTAGTTTACACCGACGTGTCCTTACAAGGACTTGGAGGTTCATTGCAACAGGAGAGTCAGGCCATAGCCTATACTTCCCGTAAGCTTAAGCCTCACGAGAAGAATTACCCCACCCATGACTTGGAGTTAGCGGCAGTGGTATTTGCCCTTCGGATTTGGAGACATTATCTTTTGGGGGAGAAGTTTTGATTGTTCACGGACCACAAGTCCCTACAGTACCTATTCACGCAGAAGGAGTTGAATATGCGGCAACGGAGGTGGCTTGAGTTTGTGAAGGACTATCAGTTTGATATCCAATATCACCAGGGGAAGGCTAACGTGGTAGCAGACATGTTGAGTCGTAGGCCAGTAGATGAAGTGGCAGGGGTGTGGAAGGCAAAGTGGAAGGAGTTGGGACACCAGGATGTAGTGGCCCGATCGTTCATGTCTGTGATGACTGTTACACCGCAGATTGTCACGAAGGTGGTATAGGCACAGGCAAATGACTCGTTCTGTCAGGAACAGATAGTTCGATTACTTGCAGAGGGAGCCGAGTCCTATACCGTTAGCTCAGACGGGGGATTACGCTTCAATGGGCGACTGGTAGTTCCGGAAGGGGAGGAATTGCGACACGAAGTGATGGCAGAGTCGCACGGCTCGCGGTTCGCGGTACATCCCGGTGGGGAAAAAATGTACCAAGACATGAGACGTCAGTATTGGTGGAGCGGGATGAAGAGAGATATTGTCGTGTGTGTTTCTAAATGCGCCACTTGTCAGCTGGTAAAAGTGGACCATCAGAGACCGGCAGGACTTCTACAGCCATTAGAGGTCCCGATGTGGATGTGGGAGAGCATCTCCATGGACTTTATCACGGGGTTACCTAGGTCACAGAGGGGTCACGACTCCATTTGGGTAATCGTGGAAAGGTTGACCAAAGTCGCTCATTTTCTACCCGTAAGGACGGACTACACTACGGGACAGTATGCCCAGCTTTTTATTTCAGAGATAGCAAGACTTCACGGTGTGCCCCTAAATATCGTGTCTGACAGAGACAAGATATTTATTTCACGGTTTTGGGAGAGTTTTCAGGAGGCCATGGGCACAGAATTGCGGTTGAGTACGGCATATCACCCACAGACCGATGGGAAAACCGAGTGTACAAACCAGATGTTGGAGGACATGTTGCGTATGTGCATCATTGATTTTGGGGGTGGATGGGAGCAGTATCTTCCACTGGTGGAGTTTGCTTACAACAACTCCTACCAGTTCACCATTGGCATGGCTCCATTTGAGGCATTGTACGGTAGACCTTGTTGTTCCCCAGCATGTTGGTTGGAGGTGGGGGACAACAAACTACTTGGGCCGAAAGTGATTCAGGATACTTCAGCGAGGATATAATTGATACGGAGTCGCATTCGGGTAGCTCAGGATCGGCAGAAGAGTTATGCTGATGCGAAGAGGTTCTTCAGGGAGTTCCAAGTGGGGGACCAAATTTTACTCAGAGTATCTCCTATGAAGGGGATTATGCGATTTGGGAAGAAAGGGAAGTTAGCACCGAGATATGTGGGGCCATTTCCTATCATCGAGCGGATTGGGTCTGTTGCATATAAACTTGGGTTACCGGAGCATTTGCACAGGATTCATGATGTGTTTCATATTTCCTCGCTAAGGAAATATCTTACAGACGATTTGTCTCATACTCACATAGCTTTGGAGGACATCGATCTCCAGCCTGATAGCTCCTACGAGGAGGGGCCGATTGCTATTTTGGACCGAAGTGAGCGGAAACTGCGGTCAAAGATAGTCCCGTTAGTACGTGTGCAGTGGCGGCATCATAATGCCGAGGAGTCCACATGGGAGCGCGAGGATGAGATGCGCGAACGTTATCCAGAGTTGTTTTTACCAGGTACTTTCTAGTTCCGAATTTTGGGACGAAATTATGTTATTAGAGGGGAAGTATGTAATACCCCGTACTTTTATAGATATTTATTTATGGGATTAATTAAATTAAAAGTGAATTAATTGAGAATTAATCCGGATAAAATAATAACGAGATGTGAGTTGGTATTTGATTATAATGTGTATATATGGCAATATATGAATATTAAAAATATTGAAATTGTCGCGAGGCTGAAATACGGCAATTTGGAAAAATTTAGTTGGGACGCACGTGACAGTCGTGTCAGGAATGTAATTATTTGAATTAAAAAGTGAATTTTATTTTTATCAACCGTATGGTAATTTTGAGTGCGCCAACGAGTCCGGAAGGGTCGAAATAGTCATAAAACACTAGCCGGGGGTTTAGTTTGGGTCCCGGGGCATTTTTAGGCCATACCGGCAACCCAAAAGGGTAGTTTGGTAATTTCGGAATTTTGGGAATTAAAACCCACGAAAATTAGAAGTTAAAATCTAATTTAGTCTTTACCCACTAAACCCACTAACAACACTAAATGACTTAATGGGCTACGGGAGTTATTGGAAGAAATTTTAAGAGGTTCCTAAGGCAACCTCTAAACCACCATTATCATCTTGGAGAAGAACTTGTAGAGAGAGAAAGAGAGAGGAGAATTCTGCAGAGAGAGAGAAAGAAATTCAACCTTCTTCAACCAACAACAAAAATCTGAAAAATATAAGGCAAGTCATTTTGTTACAATTGATTCAATGAATGTGTTCTTCCATGTTTAGTGTAATTATCGAATTTTGTCTTGGAAGATTGATATAGACCCATGAATTTGAGGATTAAAACTATAAACCATGTTAGGAATTTCATGTAGACATATTCTGGACGAATTATGAATCCAAAACATAATACTTGATGATCTAAAAATGGATTAAAGAAGAGAATTACTGTTGTTCTTGAAAGAAATAGAAAACTAGGGTTCTTGAGGATGTTTTGATCTAAATAAGGACTTTGGGTGATGATTAATTAGTTTTAGAACGTTAACAATGTTGTAGGATGATTATTTGATGATATTATAACGTTAGAATGAAGTTTCATGCATTGTAATGAATTTTTGGGACGATTTGAGGACTGCAAAACGAAGCAGTCCGTAGCCTATCTGGTGCAATCGATCGATCGACATTCATCAGTCGATCGATCGACCACCATCGATCGATCGATGTTCAAGGTCGATCGATCGACCTTCCCAGAATGAGTAAAATTTTCCCTAGTTAAATTTTAATGATGTTAACCCTTAGAAAATTATTATTGGAGACTTTATGAATATCCTTAGACTTAAGGAAGACCAGTAGGTATGGTTATAAAATTTGGACTTTAATTAGAATTCAATTTGAGGAATTATTCTAAAATCTAATGAAATTCGATGAGTGAGATAAGATTAGGGTTAAAAGAGTAAATTTGAATAATTTGATGAAATGAGGTTTGGGGCAGATGTAAGGACCTTAAGAATAATGATGTTATATGTGGGAATAGTAGGAAACTTAATAATCCCTTTGAGATAGGTTTTAAGTACAAGAAACTATGACGTGATATATGTCGACAGTCTACATTATATATTATCGGAAGACTTCAAATGTATAAAATTGGAATAATGGTACAAGGATGTAGAATATACCTTTATTAATATTGAGACATCTAAGATGTGTGAATGCTTAGTATATAACTTATGTGTATGACATACCTACCATACTTGCTATCACGGGAGGTTTGCGTTCGTTTAGGACCATCTAAACTTTGTGTGCCTATGGGGGGATATAGATTGGTACCTCGAGGACATAGGTCAGAGAAGGACTTATTGGGAAGTTAATAAGTCTGCTGATCGTGGGAGTGTAGGTATGTGCGTGACCCATGTGATGTGACTGTGTTCGCCTCCATTGATTGTGATTGTTGTTATCTGAGAACGATTCCTGAGAGATTCGAAATGCGTGATCCTTATGTACGTGATGTACCGGGATGGATAGCAGAGTATGTGTGCACCGCAACTTAGTCTCGGGGTGCTTGTATAGTATATTTATGACGTGAATAATACACGCTTAAATAATGAGAATTTTCAGGTTGGTATTGTGAGTATAATTATGGTCACGCCTTGAGAAAATAAAAAGGGATAACCTGTAGTGAATTGTATTGTTAATAATTGAGAATCCGAGTTTAAGTAAGGTCCTCTATTTTATTGATAACGTTAGAATGTCTAATGGGAATCGAGTAGAAAGGGGTAGAACTTAAAACGGTTTAGTTAGATATGAATGTCATTTAGATCGGTACGGTACGTTAGGAGTGCACAATTAGTCGAGAGGTGAGTATTTCATGTGAGTGCACGTCCTAACATGTATTTTGCATTCATTGTTTTAAATGTTATTAAAGCTCTTGCTATTTTTAAAATACTCTCCACTTTCGGGCTCTGACCCGTTTGCTTTCAAATCTATTTTTTTTGTAAAAACCTTTTAGGTGCCCAGCCACAAGGACACCATGAATAGTATTTCCATTCAGGTGACGAGCTGTAGCTGTTGTGGAAGTTACAGGGCCTTGCTAGTAGACGCTTCTTTTGGTTTTGACTCCATATTCAGTTCCATCACTTGTTGGGCATGTCGCCCATTTCTTTTAGAGACATTTCATATCAGTTATTCATACTTTTGGCATGTAATTAATTCAGGATACACTGTTTTATTTATTTCAGTTGTGGGATTGTTGTGAGGAGTTTTTCCTCTGGACTCATTAATGTTTGTCGGTTACTTCGTTGAGACTTTATGGTGTATGGTTATGTTATTCTTTTATATCTCACTTACTGCTTGTTAATCAGACTTAATTTAAAATTTGACATCTTACTTTTAAATACTAGGTGGTTAGTAATTACTCAAAAATGTTTTCGACAGTGATGCTATTAACTGAACCAACTTGGCATTTTGATTTAATTTAATAATGGAGTAGCTACCCGGTATTTAATTAGTCGGGGTGTCACATCTCCATATTAAAACTGGTGTCTCACTGACATGAGATACCTCTCACCTCTAATCTAACATTACACACCTACCGGATGTATTTTAAACACCCTAGTTACATTACCCATCCTAACTAGCATCTCTCAAAACTTCTGAGTAACCATACTCTATCTCAACCCCGCGTATATAATATTTTAAGCTTTCACACGAGCTTATGCATTATAATTTCTCACTTATAATTTATCCGTTCATTATGAATAACTTTCACTAGTTATTATGCACTATTCACTTTTTAGCGTTACTAGCCTAGTATATAATATTCTCATCTTTATATACGGATATCAAATTTTATTCCGAATTTTATTCTCCAGGATGTAACAATTTACTTCTCACTTTATTCTTTATTTTGTCCGTATATATATATATATATATATACACATGAAGTATATCCACACTTACATATCACACACTATATAAGTGTAAAAACCATCCCTCGGAGCTATAACTCAATGAATGTAGTCTCTATAATGATATGATCTTCCAAGTAATACACACACATCATCCTAGGTACCACCGTTCGGGGTCTCACACCAACCTATTATAAACATATCACAAATGTAGGGGAAGCGATCATAGGATGGTTCTCAAGCCAGTGAGATGAATCATACCCAAGACGTCTCACCTATGATAAAATCACATCGCATAAATAAATGGATTCTATGACATGATGACTATACTCTCCCAGCTCCTCAAGCCAGGGGATTCACACACATCACGCAACTTCCCATGATAGTACTAGAGGGGTATGTTTCGGAAAGGCGTGGAAGCCCCAAAATTTTAAAAATTTTAAAATTAATTTCCTTAAATGAAAATTTCCTTTAGTGCGGAATAGGATGGTGTAACACATAAACAACCTTCAATTTCTAACTTCAAATTTTAATTTTTTTCGAATTAAAATTAAACTAACAAAAAGTGAAATTAAATTACTCTAACATCAATTTTCACTTGAACAAATTAATTCAACCCAAGTCCTAAAAATTTGTGTAACAAGATTAATTCATTTTTCTATTTAGGCCAAACCAAATTTTATCAAATTAAATTATCTTGACTTGAATTATATTAACCTAAAATTCACCCAGACTATTTTAGCCCCAAATTACACTAGTCTGAGATTTAAACCAATTTATCTTGAATTATCCTAAGCATGCATTCTATGTGATTTGCAAGATAAAATAAAATCAGTCACACTATGCCGCGATATATGAGGAAAATCCAAATGGAAAAATTCTTGAACGACCCTTGCCTATAGTCCATTAAGTATGGTTTTAATTTTATAAGATAGATGACTTACTTCCTTGACTCGATTCCGTCCAAGTCTTGAAGCATCTTGTTGTAAATACCTCCGCCTAGTCGACAACCAAAATCCTTATGGGTGGAGAAGAACCCAAACTCTCTTCTCTAATGGTGTAGAGATGACCCAATGTTGTAAGAATATCTTATAAGATTTTAAGAAAACTATGGGTGTAAGAAGTGTTTTAGAAGATTTGAAGCCATGAAAATCAAACACTCAAACATGAACTTTTGGGTAAATATTTTTACTCTCTAGAGAAGGGAAAGTCTCAAGAAGTTAAAAAGAAAACTCGTGTTCCCTCACATAATATGGATTGTAAAAGTTAGTGGGACAAGTGGGAACATCGGTGGTTTGAAAACAAAACTGCCAAAATTGTGTTTTCCCGCCTAGGTCGTTCGAACGACAATGTTCGAATGAAATCCCAAAGGGAAAATAAGCCAAAAAATCGTTGGACTCATTAGAACGAGTTCGTTAGAATGAAACTTCGAATGATAAAAAATGGCTTAAATGTCAACCTTGTTGGAAAAACTCGTTCGAACGATATTCTCTTTCGAACGACACTTCGAACAAAAATTCAGAAATTTTAAAATTTTCATTTTAATTCCAAAATTTTTATACCAAGTTCTAAAAATAATTTCTGAAAATATAAAGTAATTTTAGATTAAAATCAAACCCATAAAAATATTTCAAGTCTGCTATATATATTAAATGAATCCACACCTTTTGGAGACTATGGAATCCTCAACTTGATGACGTAGAAATGAGGCACTAAACTCGGCAATGATGAAGCTTTCATAACTCGTTGCTTCGTCCTCAACACAAACTTGTCATAGGCCTGGATGGATACAACTTGACACTCTATCCTATGACTCAAAGCGTTTTGTGTGGAATTAAGACAATACAAAAATTTGACTCGATTAGAAATTTGTCCTTACAGTTTCACATAAATATATCATACACACACAAATATATTTATAATAATATCATATATATACTATCTTTATACCCGTATATATATATATCATCAAATCTGACTATTCATGCCTGTTTCACGTGGCATTAGCCTATAATACTGAATATACCAATTCGTATTAATTTACAAGTATACACGCACTTGTTTTTTATCCCATAAGTATTCACTCACGTATGATATAATTCTCTCATTAATAAATTTTCGAATATTAGTTTATCACAACTAGCTAGTATTCTATATATTCTACGCGCATATATATATATATATATATATACCCGCCGAATAATTTCCCCGGGTGTCATTCATCCCAGACACTCCAAAAATTAATGACCCAGATTTTATACTCCGCTAACCCGAGGTTTACATATCTCCCATTTCACCACTTAGAGGTCGTCACACTCTATTTAGGATCCCTTAATATTTATCTCCAATTTTTTTTCTTAAATCCTTAAAACCAAGAAGAATTTTTCCATATCTGACCGAGTGAATTGATTCTCCCACAACGAATGGATTCTCTCTCTAGTGAATTGATTCGAAAAGGTTCAGTGAGCTACTTCTTCTGAGTTCTTCTTCTTCTTCTTCTTCTTCTTCTTCTTCTTCTTCTTCTTCTTCTTCTTCTTCTCCAAATTTCCAACCAACACTCATCCAACCCAAATTCCATGGTTTCTAACATCACTAACCATTAACATACTCATCTCCCCATTTAATTTTACCCAACACAACAAATAATTCATGGGATTCATCATCTAATTAGGAATTAAACCCTTTTTCGTAATTATACCACAATTTGAAATTCTTCCAATTACTCATCAAAATTTACACCATTAACATGGTTTCAAGCTTAAATTTCATATAGGATTGTCATCACAACAATTTATGTGAAATCATCTTAAAAAAACCCATTTTTGTGCAAGAATCCCAACCCAAAATCATATATTTTACATCAACTATAATTTGAACTATAAACACATGTAAATAGTTAAAGTAAGTTAAACACTTTCCTCATTGGATAAATCCGACGCCCTCGTGCCCAAATCCACTGGAGCTTGACTAGAGTTCTCCTCCTTTCTCCCTTTTTCTTCTTTATTTCTTTCCTTTTTTATTTTCTTTCCTTCTCTCATGGCCTTATATGAGAGAATAAGGCTTATCCTCTTAATAAACCCTAAATTGACTCGTATACACAAATGCGAGTCCCTACTGGCCCAAAAAGTGCCCGAAACCCAAACATTAACCCCAGGTACTCTATTTTGACTATTTCGGTCTATTCGAGACCAACCGTACACTCAAAATCCTCATCCGAGTCACTTATCAGAAATTCACCTTTTTAAATCCAATACAACTCTGCACGTGTTTTTTTTAATAAAGTATTATTTCTTATCACTTTGCCCAACTATGACATGACATAAAATAATCCAATTTCATTTACTTATTCCAATAAGTAAATATAGCACATATCGATAATAATCCAAAACTCGCCAATTAATATTTATCCCACACTTCAACTTCTCTTTGACTTAAAAGTATTAAATTATTAAATTACACCCACTTATCTAATTTAAATATCCATAAATGTACGGGGTATTACAAGTGATTAGATACTTGAAGAGGATTTTGGAATACGGGTTACATTGTGTTGGATATCCATCGATTATAAAAGGATACAGTGATTCAAGTTGGAACAATCTTGAATCAAAATCCAAGTCAACTACTGGTTGGCTTTTTATGCTAGGAGGAGCGACTTTCTTTTAGGGATAAAAGAAGCAAATATGTGTGTTAGATTGAATAATGCAACTTGAATTTATAGCCCTAGCAGATGCATGAAAAGAAGCAGACTGGCTTAGAAATTTATTATATGATATTCCTTTATGGAAAAAGCCATATCCTTGTATTATGATAAGTCGTGAAAACAAATCCATAATTTATAAAGTTTCGAAAAAACCTGCAACGAAAAATCTAGACATATTAGTCTAGAGTATCAAATTATAATATTATTACTCAATGAAGGAGTTTACAGTCGACTATGCTAAAATAAAAAAGACTTTAGATGATCCTCTGACTAAAGGTCTTGTTAGGGAGATGATATATATCACCTAAAAAGGAATGGGACTAAGGTATATTAAATAACACAACTATATTTAATGGGAACCCAACTCGTATCTTCAAAATATAGATAAAGTTCAATCTGGTACAAACAAGTTAAATTATAGTTATGGAACACTAGGAATTTTTATTCAAAAGTTCCATTCCTATGATCCTAGTGTTGGTTTTCTGCATGTTGGAGGGTGAAGGTTACTTCTAAATAAATCATATAAGTGTGACTCGCAGAATCACTAAAGTTGATTTACCTATATGAGTGTCAAAAGTGTGGTCGCTTTCTATGGAATCAAGATCGATCCTAAAGCACTCGTGAAATCAGGATTAACACAGGGCCAGAAATGTGCATGCTAAAAGAACACTTATAAACTCAAAAATCGTCATGTGTGATAGTTACAGCCTGTCTTAAAGGGTCCTTTGTTCAAGATACGTTCACACAGCTCCTTGATGAAGCTTTGAATTATTTACACTATATGGAAGTTCAAGTCCGGAAGACGCTTCTCATTTATGTACTAGATTTCACCGATAGTGCTAAAAGTTTTTTATTATTATTTTTTTTGTAATCGATCATTTGTATCTTCTCTTATGTATATTGAAATTTATGGGGGGATGTTGGATAAATTTCAACTTTTGATATAATATAATCTTTAATTGTTAATTTTTTTTATGTTAATTGGTGTTTTATTTTTAAAATTAGTTTGGGTTTTATTTCAGAAGGAAGAAACATGAGCAAATGGGTGTGAAAGATATGGGAGTGCTCAAGTTCCACATTGGAAGGGAACCACAAAAAGTGATGGTATATCAACTAAAGGACAAGTAAGATTCTTAGTTGGATAGTCAAATAAGAGGATACGATCCCACGCATCTCTGTGGTGCTTAAGCACCACCAATCGCAACACGCGGCGCACGAAAGGACGATTGGGCGACTTATGATGCATTGCATGCTTTTACGTGCACTTGGCACTTCGCACGTGCATATCGTTGCTTAGAGCGTGGGAGCCTAAAGTTTTGACAAAGTAAAACAAATAAACGACTGTGATTAAACAATCTGATCATAATGTTTAAAATACGAAATGACTTGACCTGAGTCATTAGATGAACTCGTGGCGTTTGATGTAGGGTGTCCATTGGCTTACAATGGGACGCCTGATTTGAACCATTAGATAAAAGCTAATCCAAAAAGTCATGATCCAACAGCTACTGAGTCGCTGCATGAAGAGCTGTGATTGTTGAAGAAGAGTCACATAAATGGCTATGAATGTAGTTCTAGGCCTCTTTTTGTTCACCGAAATTGATAATTTCTCCTCTCTTCGTCCCCTATATTTTGGCATTATTAGATTACAAATTCAAAGTGTTCTCAATTTATTCAAACATTAAATAATTTGAATCAAACAACTGTTCATACACTGCATTGCCTCCCGAAGGCAGATTCAATAAAACCCATAGTGTGTTCGCAGTTCTTTGTAAACCGAATTGGGAGAATTTTTGCCTAAAAGACACTGTTCCGAGAACATGCATTGTAGAATTGAATTATTTTTTGGTTTTTTCCATAGATAAATTCCAAAAGTTTTAGGCAAAAGTTTTATTATTACTCCACCTAAATGGAAGGAATAGTGGCACAATCTATCCAAGTCATGAGTCAAGACTTAATTCAACTCAACCGGTTTGATGGCAAAAATTTCACCCGTTGGCAAGATAAAGTTATGTTCTTCCTCACATCACTTAAACTAGCATACATTCTAGATAAAGACCTTGAGAAAATTCCCGGGCCCACACCCGAAGACATCGAAGAAATAAAGTAGAAGCGTCTGAAGAGGAAAGAAGAAGAATTTATGCGTCGAGGACACATCCTCAATGCTTTGTATCAAACTGTTTATAGCGTTCATTGATTGATTCCAACAACAATGTAATTATGAAAGGCATTGGGGACAAAATATCAAAATGAGGGAGCGAGCAACCGTAAGTTTCTAATTTAAAACTATATAAATTTTAGAATGAGTAATGATAAATTTGTCGTTGCCCAAGCACATGAACTCCAACAGATTGTTGATGACCTTAAAGCCACTGGAATTAATCTTCAAGATGAATTTCAAGTAGGGGTGATTCTTTCAAAACTTCCATCCTCTTGGAATGACTTTAAGAAGAAAATTAATCATGATGAAAAGACTTACACAGCGGAACCCTTTTCTTCTCCACCTTCGTTAAAGATGATTCTAGTATTCGAGAAAAGAAGTATGAACAAAGTGAGGGTCATTCCAAAGCCAATATGGTTGAGGATAAAAAAATCCAAGAATACCAAAGCCTCAAAATTGAAAGCAAAGAATAGTTCAAAATTCAATAACCAAGGTGCAAATAAGAAAAAGAAGGGAAAATGTTTCTTTTGTGATAAATCGGGCCATTATTTTCTAGAGTGTCATCTTAAAAAAAAAGGCATTTAAGGAAAAAAACAATGGTCGATGGAAACCAATAATGTTGAAGATCTTATGGCTACTGTATCGGAAGCAAATTAAATTAAAAATGAAAGTGGATGGTGGATGGATACCGGCGCAATGGTCCACATATTCAAAGATCAATCTTCATTCAAAACATATCAAGAAATTAATGGAAAAGAAGTGAAGATGGAAAAAAATATTCCCACCAATGTAGTTGGAAAAGGCATAGTAGAATTGAAATTAACTTTTGGAAGGACTCTTACTCTAATTGATGTCCTTAATGCACCTGATATGTGTATAAATCTTATGTCTGGGGACCTTCGCAATAAGAGAGGTTTAAAAATTTTGTATGAGTCTAATGAGTTTGTTTTATCCAAGAATGGCCAATCAATTGGCAAAGGGTACTCGACATGATAAAAATTAATGTAATAAATGATACTAGTTCTGCTTATATGGTTGAGTATATTTCTTTATGGCATAGTAGATTAGGTCATGTAAATTTTAAAAGTATTAAAAGTACGACTAATCTCGGATTATAAATTTGATAACTTATCTAAATGTGAAATTTGCTCTCAATCGAAGATGACTAGAAATTCTTTTAAATCTGTTGAGACGACATCCGAAATGCTTGATCTTATTCATAGTGTAATATGATGATTACTCTAAGTATGAAGAGTAATATGACTCATGGTGGCAGTAAATATTTCATAACATTTATTGATGATTACTCTAAGTATGCATACACATATTTGTTTAAAAGTAAAGATAAAGTTTTTGAGAAATTTCTTATTTCTAAAGAAGAAGTTGAAACTCAACAAAATTAGAAAATTAAAGTCCTGCGATACGATATGAGTGGTGAATATTACTTGAGTGAATTTATACAATTTTGTAATACTCATGGAGTAATACATCAAGTTACGATGCCTTATACTCCATAACAAAATGGAATGGCAGAATGGAAATATAGGACTTTAGTTGAAATGGTAAATGCAATGTTAATAAGTTTTGGTTTACCTTTGTCTATGTGGGGATAAGCGGTTTTATTCGCATGTTATATTTTAAATAGAGTTCCATTGAAAAACGAGGATATTACACCATACGAATTATGGTTTAATCGTAATCCTAATCTTAGACGTCTTCAGGTTTGGGTATGTCTTACTTATGTAAGGAGAACCGAACCCAAAAGACCTAAACTAGGAAATAGGACTTATAAATGTGTTTTTATTGGATACTCTACTAACAGTACGACTTATAGATTTTTATATCTATCATTGAGTCTCTATATGTGCAATTCTTTGAACATCTAACAAAGTTTAGTACTTTGAATTGAGGTTTATCAAATAATAATCTGATTGTTGACTCCTCACTTTCTGAGGAAATTTCACATCCAATATCTTTTTCAAGAATAGCGGATGATGTTGAACAATGAAAGAGTAAAAGAAACATATGGACTCGGCTTTGTTATATATTTGGTTGAAGGGGTTATAAATGAAACTAAGAATAAAACTAAATTTTTTCTTAAAATAGATGATGTACCGAAAACATTTCATGAAGCGATAACATCTAGGGATGCTGTCTTTTGGAAAGAATCAATCAATGATGAAATGAACTCAATCTTGTCAAATCAAACTTGAGTCATTTTCGATCTCCCCCTGGGGCCAAACCTATTGGGTGCAAATGGATATTTAAAAGGAAATTAAATCCGGATTGTTCTATAAATAAATTTAAGGCAAGATTGGTTTCTAAAGGCTACATTGAGGCTTTGGACGCCATCAAGTTGGATGAGGGTTCAACCTTGAGAAAAATAAGATTTTGAGACCAATAGGGACCCCTGATAGAAGAGGAGCTAGTGCCCTCAGTGTGTGTCTGAGACACCTCTACCCTCGCCTTTATCCGTGAGTCAGGCTGGGAGCCCTCAGGAACTTCAGGCTCCTTCCTTTTGCGACTGTCGAAGGTAGGCTCCACTTTTATCGGCCTCACGGCCTTTACCTTCTTCTGAGCCTACTGAGGATCCTTTCCTTTCTTGTTCCCCAAGCCATATAGTAAACTTGGGGCAGTCTTCTCCCATAGTTGATCAGATATATTTGTTGGATGACCTAAAAAGGGGATGATATATCAGAAAGATACAGTGACAAAGATGAAACACTTGGAGAAAATTAAAAATTGAGCAAAAATATACTCACATAATTCTGTCAGGGGGTCGACCCTCAGAGAAGCTTCTTTGAGGAAGCGAGGGGTCATCAAATCTTCAAATTTGGCAAGTTCACCCACCTTCCCTCGTTCCCTCAGGTAGTCAACAATGACCCTCTCCTACAAGTTAAGTTTGGGGTCTGAACGCGCTTTCATGGAGGGGTTGGACCATACCCTGGGAACCCTCAGATCGTCTTCTACGGGATCAGCCCCGGCGGGGAATTCCCAATCCCCATAGATGAAGAAAAACCTCTTCTTTCAGTCATGATTGGAAGTATGAGATACGTGAAGAATCTTCTTGTCTGACTTCCTGGCCCCCAAATGAAGATACCCAGGCTGTTTGGACGACGAGGTGATATTGTAACAGGATATGAATAAATCGGCCGAGGGCTCGTCAGTGAAAGTATTATTCTAAAGGGAGGCATAGCTGAGGATAGTCCTACATGAATTGGGAGGAAGTTGAGAGGGAGCTACCCCAAGGGCAGATAATATGTCGAATATAGTATGGTGCAGAGGGAACCTAACACCTACCCTCAGCATTTTCTCGTAAACAGTAATCTCTCCCTCGTCCCCCTGGAAGACCCTCTCATATTCAGTTGGGACCCTCATACTTATATTGGACTGTATACCAAAGAGATGCCTCCATAATAAGAGATCATGATCCTTAACTGACGATACATAAGCCGAGGTGCTAGAAGTGTCAACTCAACCATCATCATCAGAGCTCTCATTATCGTCCCCGGATCCCTCAACCTCGTCGCCTATCAGAGGGCCATCTGGAAAGGGTACTTGAAAAGCAAGAGGGTATAGGGATATAATAGGGACAGCCTCTGCATGATCTGTCCCCTCAGCCTGTCGGCCTAGGCTAAACGTTGATGTCTCTCTCCTCCCAGAAGGACTAGCACCCGTCGACGACGATGCTCTCTAATTCATTTCCCCCTCGTATAACTAACTCTCGGCTAGACGACAAGACAACCCACAGTACTCAGATGGTATTATTGTGGCTAAAGGAATATGGAAAATGGGTCGTACCCAATTAGGGTCGGCCCCTTATCTTCGCTCGTCCTCCTCCTCTATTCGTCTAATCTCACCAAAGAACTTCTCCCTTAAGGTTGGGAATTCGTTGGCTAAATCATAAAGTCTTCTAAGCATTAAGGGGAAGACCCTACACTTAAAGGAATTTGGCTAAGCTAACTACAAACAAGTTCATAGTTGACCAAATTTGACTCTTGGATCAAACCTAAAGAAATGAAAAGTTTTAAGGTTTGAACACTCAAGAATAAGAAGAATAACTCGTCGGAGAATAACGCCGAAAAAAGTAAGAAATCCCTAGAAATGCCACAAAGAGGCACTGAACCACCACTGAAAGATGGGGGGCGAAGGCTGAAGAACGTAAAAGTCTAAATGTTGCCCTACAACCACCACTATAAGGCAGTTCTACATGACGGAAAAAGCAAAATAACCAAGGGAAAAATGAAAAGAAACCCAAATGCAAAATGCAAATTATAAACAGAACTTGAAGGATAAATGAGGAATCTAAAGCAAAGAAAGGTTACCTGAGGATTGAGACGAAGATAATGAAGCTTGAGACAAATTGCAAAAATGGCGGTTGAAAGCTAAAGAGTTAGAGAGACAAAGCTGGCACGCAAAGAAGAAGGAGAAGAAAAGAATAAATGTTTCAAAAATCCTTTACATACTTTGTTAATTTATGGGCCCAATAATCAAGGTTGTGCACAGCCCACGAGGAGAGGCATCATTAGGGAATAAAGTCCTAAGCTGTGTACAACCTCCACATTTGGGAAACAGAAATGATGATGGACATCTGATGATATACGACTTGACAGATGTCACTTATCCATCTTACCACCCACTTGAGAATTCCAAGGAAACATTACTCCTCATCCATCTCAACAAACATCGATGGCTAAGGACTGGGGGTGATTGATACACCCATTTATACCCTCGGCCAGGCCGAGGGTGTCCTCCACCCAGACGAGGGCTCAGGCCCAACATGAGTCCAAAGACCATGGCTCCGTTACAAGAAGGATCGACCAGGATGACCCCTCAAGGGTCCGACCCCTCAGCTTGGCACATATGACCCTTCAAGGGGCCGACCCCTCAGCTTGGCTCAGACGACCCTTCAAGGGGTCGACCCCTCATCATGGACCAGACGACCCTTCAAGGGGACAACCTCCCATCATGGCCCAGACGACCCTTCAAGGGGCCGACCCCTCATCATGACCCAGACGACCCTTCAAGGGGCCGACCCCTCAACATGGCCCGAACGACAGTACGAGGGGACAACAGTACGAGGCAACATTTAGCTGTACCCAATGGCAGCATCAACTTTATCCTCGGCCTGGCATCTTAGGCTGAGGGTGATGTCATCACAGCGCGTGATTTGTGAGATGCATGGAATACTACGCGTGGGACTCATATAGCACGTGAACTAGACCGTTATGTCATCATTTATCATAAGGGGTACATCCAGGTGTCAGCAGGGGATTGGCTAGATCATCATTCACAGGAAACATGCATGCTTGGGGGGGTACACTACACCCCCAAGCCCTATATATACTTTTCATCTTCAACCCTGTAAGGGATCGATAATTGTAACCCTATCTCAAACTCTGGTTGTACACACGGTAGAGAGAGAGAGAGAGCTTATGTCCATTGTATCCAAGGCCATTAGTGCCCCTATTTAGTTAATCACACACTCACAGTGGATGTAGGCCTACTTGGCTGAACCACTATACATCATTGTCATATTCCTCTTATACTCACCCCCTTCTATATACTTGTACATATGTATCTCTATGGATGTCATTATTATCATTATTTGAGCGCTACACCTCTTATCTGGTGGTGCTAAATCTTAGCATCATCAGTCTACATGCTCTATCTCAGTCTTACTGGCTACAAGAATGTCATCTATGTAAACATGACAAAATTCTGAATGACGTCTAAATATATTATCCATTCTTCTTTAGAATACTTGAGAAGCATTCAAGTATCCAAATGGCATAACTAGCCATTCGTATTTCCCTTGGGGCACATGAAAGGCAATCCAAGTAATACCATATGGATGCATCTTAATTTTGCCAAAATCATGCTTTATAATCAAACTTACTGAATATAATTCTTTTCTAGAATAAATATTCCTTTTTCTAGAATATATGATTTTTCTTAATCTGTAACGTCTTCTTTGTTCAGTCTATATGTCCTGAAAGAACTCATTTTATCCAATTCTTCTGTTTGCAACATAAAACATGAAATCATATTAGTGTTTGCAAACATTAGCTCTCTTGATATAATGTATGGAATGGTATTTTTGCTTCCTTTAATCTATATAACAGAGAAGTCATAGCCATTAAGAAATATCTGCCATCTAATAAGTCTATTAGTCCTTGATTTGGACAAGTCTAAATCTCTGGATTTTACTGCTCAGAATTCAAATCAGATGTTTATATAGAGAGATATAAACATATAACAAACGACGGAATCATCGGTATCAGATGAATTTTGAGAATAAAAGCATTTCACAAAATATACATAGTTTGCATAATATAATATAATCAAAATGTGCAAGAAATTGCATAGAGTAATCACCTAAAATAGAGGTCAAAATTATAGATAATGAGTCTTCGATCGCATGTTAATCTAACAAATATGATAAGGGTTTAAGTATACGTTCTAAACAAGGTCCAGTATACATATTGTATTTTAATAATGACTTATTTCAAAGGATTACTAAAAACCGTTTTCTTAACTTTTAAAACTCATTGATCGTAATTAAAGGATTCAATTCAAAGTTATTCCTAATCATTTTGTTCCCAGTAGAGATGGAGGGTCACAGGGGCACCGCTTAAATACCATCTCCTCTAGACAGAACATTTCCGAATTCATTCCTAGTAGAGATGGAGGGTCACAGGGGCACCACTTAAATACCATCTCATCTAGATAGAATTTCACCGGGCGTGACTTTGGAATTACTTAAATGGGATTCCATAATAACGAGTAATTACTTTTAAAAAATAATTTTTTTTAAAGCGTATATATAATTTCAAACAATTTTACATAAAATCAACTTGGATTTCTTCTAAACTTTAAGTTTTGATTAGTGAAGTCCTTACTGTATTTCACCAGCATAACTACTAAGTAAAGCTATAAAACACAAAATTAAAACTATAAAAATACATTATAACATTTAAATAAAACTATACCTACGAAATGAATTCTTTGTTCAAACTTATAGAACTCCTTCTTAAGATATTTCCCAAGATTTCTATCAATCTTTCTTACTATAATTCTCAAGGAATTGGTGTGAGTTTCAACTGAACCCTAAGTCCCTATTTATAGATTTCCAAAAGTATTACGGTGTTGACACGTGTCTAATGACTAGGCATTTTGGAGTGGTGATTCAACACCGAGGTGTCACGATCCGGAGTTGTCTTGCAGTGTTAATATCACCAAATGATGACAAGTGTTTTAGCTTTCTCTCTAAAGACAACATGTGTAAGGTGGAAGTGACCAGCACGTGGTGGAAAGGTGATAAGGGTATAAGGGTCATTTCACACATGAAGGGTATTTTGGTAATTTCACACTATATATTTTGAATATTTCTTAGAGGTCCTTGAAAATATTTTATTTACAAAATATCCCATTTTATATTTTTATTTTAGTCCTTAAAGTTTCATAAAATTATATTTTCTACCCCAAAACTTATTATTTACCTTAAGATATGTCATAAGACTTCGATTTGATCCACTTTATAGTTGATTCTTCGTAATTAAAAATGGGGTTTGTTATATTGATAGCCAAAAATACCACATATCTAATAATAAAAAATTTATAAGATAATAAGTAACACAAGAGTGTAAAAATAAACTATATATATATATATATATAAGTGGGGTCATTACAGCTAACAACTATCGATTTTTGATAGTAGCAATTGATTACTTTTCCAAGTGGGTAGAGGTTGAGCCGATGATCATGATTACAGAGCAGAAGACCTTCCAGTTCATCTGGAAGAGCATCATATGCAGACATGGACTTTCAAACACCCTCATCTCAAACAATGGAACCCAGTTCAAGAATTCTTCCTTAGAAAAATATTGTGAAAGAGTGGGGATTAAGAAGTTATTCTCCTCTCCTGGGCGACCCCAGGAAAATAGGCATACTGAAGTCACGAACCGAACAATCCTTGATGGGATTAAGAAGAGTTGGAAGAAGCTAAGGGGAGATGGACAGAAGAGGTTTATGCAGTTTTATGGGCCTATAGAACAATGGCAAGGACACTAATGGGGGAGACCCCATTTATGTTAGCCCATGGCTCAGAAGCCGTCATACCTACAGAAGTAGGACTCCCCACTCACAGTGTTCAGTCCTATGACCCGAGAAGAATGGGGGAGAGATAAGACTCGACCTATATTTGGTTTAGGAGAGAATGGAAGATGCTGAGATCAGACAGACAGCCTACCAGCAGAGAACATCAAAGTTCTACAATCAAAGGGTGAAATCAAGACCTATAGTTGTAGGAGATCTAGTGATGAAGAAGACATTATAGAAGGCAAACAAGCTCCACACAAACTGGCATGGACCTTAGACTGGTTTATGAGGTTGTGCCTGGTACTTATTGGCTAGAAAATCTCGAAGGGGAACCTTTTTCAAACCCTTAGAATGCTTACCACTTGAAAAAGTATTACATATGATGTTGCAGTTTTCTTTTTAATCATGTATCATTTTATGAAGAGGATGTGAATGAAAAGAGCATTTCCCGTGTCAACATTGTTTTATTATGATTAAACATCATTAATTTGGTGAAGTTTATGAGGTGAAACATCATAATTTGGGGATCTCAGACCTTAAACATAATTAGTTTGGTAAAAATTATGAGGTGAAACATCATAATTTTATGACCTTAGACCTTAAACATCATTAATTTGGTGAAATTTATGAGGTGAAACATCATATTTTGATGACCTCAGACCTTAAACATCATTAGTTTGATGAAAATTATGAGTTGAAACATCATATTTTGATGACCTCAAACCTTAAACATCATTTGTTTGGTGAAATGTATGAGGTAAACATCAAATTTTGGTGACCTCAGACCCTAAATAACATTAAGTTGGTGGCATTTCTGAGGTGAAACATCATAATTTGGTCACCTCAGACCTTAAACATCACTAAGTTGGTGAAATTTATGAGGTGAAACATCATAGTTTGATGACCTCAAACCTTAAATGTCATTAATTTGGTGAAGTTTATGAGGTGAAACATCATAATTTTGTGACCTCGGACCTTAAACATCATTAGTTTGGTGAAAATTAAGAGGTGAAACATCATAATTTGATTACCTCGGACCTTAAACATCATTTGTTTGGTGAAAGGTATGAGGGAAACATCATAGTTTGATGACCTCAGACCTTAAACATCATTAATTTGGTGAAAAATATGAGGTGAAACATCATATTTTGATGACCTCAGACCTTAAACATCATTAGTTTTGTGAAATTTATGAGGTGAAACATCAAATTTTGATAACCTTAGACCTTAAACATCATTTGTTTGGTGAAAGGTATGAGGTAAACATCATAATTTGATTACCTCACACCCTAGACATCATTAAGTTGGTGAACTTTGTGAGGTGAAATATGACACTCCGCCTAATTAAATACTGGGCGACCAGCCCTTTATTAAATTAAAATCAAGGTGAACAGTTGGTTCATTCTTAGCATCACTGTCGCAAAATAAAATTTACCAATTTAAACACCCTAAATAATTAAGCTAAGTGTCAACACAATTTAAGACTTTATTTCCATTTTATTAAATCCAAATATGTAAACCTTTTTAATAACCAACAGTTTAAGAATCCCATAAATACTAAGGATGACAATAACACACAAGAATTAGAACTATCTAGATAAACCAAACCAGTTTAAAACTATAAATGGAACCATCCTGACAATAGTTAACTCCCAAGGAGTACTAAATACTGAAGATACAAATAAACATAGATCTCTAATATATCCAAACTAAATAGGGAAATGGGTGATGCGTTCCTTAACTATGAAGAACTAAAACATGAATTGAATAAGTGAAGAGGTCGTCTAAACTAAAGTTCTGCAACTCTCACATAAGCTGCAGTGCGTCCAATCCAAGAAACCTATGCATGACGCCCCTGTGGCTGGGCACCTGTAATACATACACATATACATACAAGAGAGAGAAAAGGACAGGAAATGGATCAGAGCCCGAGTGTAAAATAGTTTTAAAATATTTTAGCAAGTATTTAAAATGCTTACTTGCTAATACAACAACCATGTTAGTATGTGACACTCTCTTGAGAATTCTCACCTCTCGTCTAGTGTGCACGCCTACCGTACTACTAAACCTCATAAGTCTATCTCCGTTATCTTCCATAAAGTTTATCTCGAGAAATAACAAGGTTATGATATTTAGTTTAGAAAATTAATCTCTTTAAGATTTCTTACGCTACTTAGAACAAATTAGTACCGTTATAAAGTTCTCGAACACTTATAAGAAATTTGAAACATTTATTCATTATTTAACTACTTATATGCACAGTAGAAAGTTCCCATGTAAATATACGTATATATATTAGTCTCGCATATAATATATATACTAATGGCACCCCACATAAAATCTATGGTGCTGGCATACTCTGCTATCAAGTCCCCGTATCACTCGTACTAAGGGAAATATTAGTTCGGAATTACTCTCGAATTGCATTAACATAAAACACATACAAATGGAGGCTAAGCATAGTTCCAAGTCACTGAGAGGTCATTACATACCCTCACGTCTCTTAGGACCGTCTGACTATCAATCAGATAGCCTGTACCAAGGAATCCTATGTTCTAGGGTATAAGTCAATATCCCCCATGAAGGCCCAATCGAGATAAGACTGTCCCGACGCGGAAACCGCCGTGATAGCAAGTAGCTCGGGTATGATTTTTATATAGATATATAATATATGCAAAATCACACAATCATATATATATATATATATATATATATATATATATCACATTTCTAAATTTGGCAGGCCCACGACCCATAATTATAATTATCTGTTATTAGCACATTTTACTCGATTATCTCGTATAACGGACCCATCACTTTTATTCTTATACATAAGTTACTCCATACTTACTTCTCATCTCTCGAAGTATTCTATCTCCCTAAATATAATTTCAGTAGGCTCTCTCACTTATCTTCTAGTCTAACTTACTCAATTGTCTCGATCTTTTATTAGACGTACGCATGATTTCGTATGTGTGAAAAACTCCCTGTTAACATATAATTTCATCCTACCTTAAATTTCATTCAACAGGGTCTACCTAGGCCCTGCTGGTCCTCTTTATAATTCACTATGATCTATTAATGATGATTAAGGGTTTCGACGCATTTTAACCGGATTAAACTTAAAGAAGAAGAATACGCAGTTTTTTAGGAGGGATCGATCGATCGAGGGAAGGGGGTCGATCGATCGATACCATCGATCGATTGATCAAGCAGTTCTGGCGAAGCCTGCCATTATCCAGTTATGGATTTACCTCTCCAACCTCAACCAAATCTCCATCAACGATTCCCAAACTCCCAAACAACAATTCTACATGTACTATATACCAAACTACATGATTTTCTACGTAAAATATGTCCGAATTAATCAAGTATAATGATTTAATGGGGTAAAATTCACATAAACTTCAAGAACCCTAATATTTATTTAATTTCCATTCTTCCAATTCTTTTCCAGATTACTTGATTCTAAATCCATACAAATTCGTGGCTTATCATGAACTTGCGATTTAGATGACCAAAATATGTCTACTTCCTCTACAACATATCATTTTATGTCTAAAAAATATTGGTTTCTTACATGAAACATGTTCTAAACAACCCTAGACTAACATGATTAAAGCATTAACTAAAATAAAGCTAGATAGATACTTGCCTGAAATTTAAGGGTCTGATTTGTGGATGTAAAGGGCATGGTTGCATTCCTCGTCGTGCGATCTACGTTTTGGTGGTGGTGGCGGTGCAAACATATGAGTTTTTGGCCTTGAATTGCTTGGAAAGCTTCTTTTCTTCTTCAATAATGGTCGTTCTAACGTTCTGTATTTGTTAACCCTAAAAGGCAACTCCCAATGGCTGATATAAATATTGGAAATTCGTGGGTTTATTTACCCAAAAATATAAAATGTCTAATATACCCTCCCGAGATGTCAATTAGGCCTAAAAACGCCACGAGACCCAAACTAAACCCCTCGGTAAACTTTTCTGACTATCTCGACCCTTCCGGACAATTTGGTACACTCGAAATGACCATACGAGCGACTTATAATTTATTCATTTTTAATAATAATAATAATCTAGTCCCGACACGACACAAGCGCGCCCTGACTTAAATTTCCATAATTTCCATTTTATTCACTTGTGAAAATTTTAATAAAATCAATCTTATATATTACTTTACTCAATTAGTAATATTCAACAAATTTCTAATAATTACTAACTCTCGTCACGCTAGTAAACATTTTGAATAAATTTTCAAATAAATATTGAATTAATATCTCAATTTAAATTTAATAAATCCCCAAATTTAAAAGCCATAAAATACGGGGTATTACATACTTCCCCCCTAATAACGGAATTTTGTCCTAAAATTCGAAAAATAAGGCATACCTGGTAAAAAAAATTATGGATACCTTATTAGTATGCAAACTAACTTCAAAGTAAGGCGCTCAATCACTATAGCCGCCATTTCACATCAAGGTTGTTTAACACTCTCATTAACGACACTTCACAATATGCTCCTATCCGACAACATTCGTATAAGATGAGCCTATACATCATTGACTCCCATTATTTCAATATTATTGGGAGGTCTCACCTCACTATAGGACAACTACTCGTATCTATCTAAACACAAAACTCCCATTCTGAGAGAAACCATACGAACATCTGACCACCACTTGCTCGCCTAAAATACTCGTGGTAATTCCACCATAAACATCAGACTCTAACTCGATCAATCCAAAATTTTGATTATCCGCCCATCTCTTAACATTCAGAGTGTGAAAAGTTAAGGTTTTTCCACACCCGAAACCTCAATAAGCACCTTGTTCACAATAAACACGTACGAGCTCTCCCATGGAACCCTACCATTAGGTAAATATCTTCCCCCAATTAACGTATTATACTCCACTTGATAGCTATAACCGTTGTGGAAATGAAACGGTCACAAAGAATCCAAAATTACTTTCACACTGCTCTACTAATCGTTAATCACCGTTGGCCTACTCCCCGGGTATGGGTGATACATCCTACTCAAAACGTAATGTTATCCCCGTTGCTTCCTAAAATCCCATTTTGAAGGTGGGATTCAAAAATCTCATCCTAATTCAAAAAAATACCGTGTAGGACCACGTACCGACGCGATCCTTCCTTTCAAAGGAAGACTAGGGCACACTAGCTAATATTGTAAATCACCCCAAAGGAATGGCAATTACTTACTTCTTGGTAATCTTGTTCAACACATTCGAAGGAACTCTTGATCTTACCTTGAGGTTGGTAATTCATCCAAGAAAATTTACCGACTTTACCGGCCTCTTCCATTATAGGAATTGTCGATAGCCACAAATTTTTTATGGTTGATCCTCTTGTTCCAACTGATTTCTATCTATGAGTGGTGCATGCAGAGACCACTCACTATGTCCCTCTCAACATTGACTTTTACTTGAAGTGACACTTAATAATCCCCTTCTTTCCTTAGCGTAAGGTGAAAGTTCCGATTCGCGCACTTTTCTCCACGATGAGCACTTCTGGACCTTTTATACCATACTAACATCTTCACTCTTTGTACGCATCAGTCACTCTCAATATTTGACTAATTATAATTCCTCTTCGAGTGTTCTCCATAATAATTAAATTCTACCCTTCTCAAGGAATACCCCCTTTTTAAATGGCTTCCCATAGCCTTCTAACCAAATTCGGATGTGCTCCTCTAATCGCTCACATATATATGGATCATCATTCTTCACGCGAAGCTTAATCCACTCTACCACATCCACCTCATTATGTTAATCCCACAAACATATAGTCCACAAGTTTATTCCCAAATCCCTACAACTCGGACGATTCTATCAGCTAACCAGGATGCCCACATTCTGTAGCACCCCGCCCACTCGGGAAGAGCGAACGTCGCGCTACTCATCGATAAAACTAACCAAATCCATCAAAATACTAGATATAGAGAATCTACATTCCACAACAATAAAAGAGAAACCACTAATATCAAATCTCTTCAAATAAGTACAATAATTCTCTCGAATAAATACAACTACTAAAATAAATCACTAATGCTCTATACATCAAAATAAATACAAGTCTTCTCTCTTTTATTAAAAATTATTCCCAAATAATCAACGCTAAAAATCATCCCAACTTTTTATTTCCCTTGTGCTCAGAACGCGGTTACAACACTTGGGAATTCTCAATCACCCCTAGAAATCAAAATTTTAAATTCTCCTTATCATTGTTCCACCCTTCAACTCGTGGGGATAAAATAAAACTTTCAATGCTTTCTTACCACACCACTGGCTCCACTGGCCTTAAATCATAATTCAACTTCCAACTTATAGATATTATTACCTGCTCCTATTACGATCGAGATACCGAACTCATGGACTAATGACCAAACATCTCCCTATTTCCAACCTTACACTAAGTTTCATACGTGGGATGTCTCAAAAAGCAAAATCCAAACAAGGAACCCCCTCGATACAGTACTACCTAGCATTTTTGGTTTTCAAAATCCGTTAGGCCCTCCGTCTATAGCATGTACCCCTTTATTCCGATTCTTGATAGAAAAGTTAAATCTCCTCCCGTACTTACACTTAACAAAGAACATTTCGCCAATTCAACAATCGTTCAGTATTGGTGGTAATCACATTCCATAAGCCTCGGATACATACAATTAGGGTTCTCGAAACCCTGTCCCCAAACATATGGGTACAAATCTTAACTCCCACATCTGTAAAGGATAGATATATCAATGCTCTCTTCCTATCACCAATTCGTGAGCGCTAAACATAATAATGAGTTAAATATTTTCTCTCAACAGTAAACCCAATACATACTGAATCATAACAACAAAGTCCCTACACACACCGGGATCTAATATCTTGAGCCCACTATCCCCTCTGAAGACTCTAGAATAGATAATATAAGTGTGAGTCCGACCCTCTCGCAGGTGAGGCCTCGCCAGAACAAAACATGTTGCACTAAGGCAACCACTCCGATAGCCTTGCAATAACTGCCTACTATCATACTAACCATTACTATAAAGTAATAACCAAGATAATAACATAGTCGTATATCACACCACTAAAACGAGTAACCTCAATAATGTATATAACACTATTAATACACCCATTCATCCTCCGAGAATAAAACTAAAGATAATCCCGCTACACCAGGGAAAATATTCACGTAATAATAATGTTTATAGTTATACGCATTAAACTCGTCTCACATGCTAATCTAGCAATGAACAAAATACAGTGACTCGCTCGTTTTACATAAAATATGACTCATCCTCTGAGGATAAAACTAATACTTCTACCTTGCCAATAGTCTTGACTACACAAATGGTCCCCGGACATAATACGCATGTCCAAACCAAACCAAAAACTACTTTAATCATTGTCCTTTACTAGGCATCCTACTCTTATCCCTTTACTCACTTCGGGAAGACATTAATGCATGTGATTTCACTCTCCACAAAATATTTCTACACATAATCTACTTATCACCTGTCATACTAACCATCTTAGGATTATCCTTCTCTCGGACTTTGGTAGGCTGGATTCCTGATGGCTACCCTCGTTATTCCCTTAGCCTTGTTGGCCCTAAAGAACATGCTAATGGGTACAATATTCCTTACTGAATTCACCACCTCTTGGTAAGAATTCAGCTATCCGATTCATTTAAATGGGTCCCCTGATGTGTATCCACACCCCTTTGTGGTGCTACACTACCATCGTTGCATCCAGTCGTATTCTTGACTAAAATTTTCGATTCTTTTAGCTTCCCACACAAAAAAGCATTATCATCTCCATTGACAAAGCACGACATTGTCAACCTCTGAGTCGATCATCCAACAGAGTTCCCTTTTTAAGTGTTATTAATTATTATTACGAGTTGATCTCTCACTTGGAGTCCTCTCCTCCATTTGTATCTACATTTTCCGATATAAGATTCGCTAAAAATTTAGATTCATAATCACAAATGGACCTCTGTCAGGTCCTCCTATGACGAGTTCAGAACAACGTTCACATTTTATCCTGAAGATCCGATGAAGGAACAGGCGGTCAAACTGTACCCAAGATCCTTTTATAGACATAGCATTCCACTTCTAAAAGTGGAGGCTAACTCCCACAGTGATAACTTCGTTTCGACAAGCCAAGAAAAATTTTACTCCAAATTTTTCACTTTCAGTTAGCCACCTCCATCATGTGTCCAAACCTTTGGATATTTTACCTCCTTTGGCTAACACACATAATCTACACATTTCTAGAATTTCCACTGATAATTCCCTTCAATGTCTCGTCTGACTTTTTCCCAATCGTACCACGTTGGGTGAGTCTACTCTTGCACCTCTTTTGACTATTGCAACAAGTGGAAATCATAGGCTGATCCCTAGCCATCTTTATAGTCCTAGCTTCTCATGCCATAACAAGGGTGACCTTAACTATGATCATCATCCTCGAATGTTCTCTACAACCTCAATTAAGCCTTGCCTCCTGTTGTCCGCCCAATGACCCTTGTCTACCATATTTCATTGTTCAAACACGCCCGAACGCAAATAAGATTCACTAATGTACATACGTTATAGCAGGAGAATGGATACCTCACCATAGAAATCAACAATCCTAAATATAAGGCTCTATATCAAATAAAGCAATGCTAGAAGCATAATAAGCCGCACATATCCTAAGGCCACTAGAACCTGATGCTCTGATACCACTTGTGACACCTCGCCTAATTAAATACCAGACGATCAGTCCTTTATTAAATTAAAATCAAGGTGAAAAGTTGGTTCATTCTTAGCATCACCGCCGTAAAATAAAATTTACCAATTTAAACACCCTAAATAATTAAGCTAAGTTTCAACCCAATTTAAATCTTTATTTCCATTTTATTAAATAAAAATATGTAAACCTTTTTAACAACCAATAGTTTAAGAATCCCATAAATACTAAGGATGAAAATAACACACAAGAATTAGAACTATCTAGATAAACCAAACCTGTTTAAAACTATAAATGGAACCATCCTGACAATAGTAAACTCCCAAGGAGTACTGAATACTGAAAATAGAAATAAACATAGATCTATGATATATCCAAACTAAATAGGGAAACGGGCGACACATACCCTAAATATGAAGAACTAAAACACGAATTGAATCAATGAAGAGGTCATCTAAACCAAAGGCCTACAACTCCCACATAAGCTGCAGCGCGTCCAATCCATGAAACCTATGCATGACGCCCCTGTGGATGGGCACCTGTAATACATATACATATACATATACATACAAGAGAGAGAAAAAGACAGGAAACGACTCAGAGCCCGAGTGTAAAAAAGTTTTAAAATATTTTAGCAAGTATTTAAAATGCTTACCTACTACTGCAACAACCATGTTAGTATGCGACACTCTCTTGAGAATTCTCATCTCTCGTCTAGTGTGCATGCCTACCGTACTACTAAACCTCATAAGTCTATCTCACTTATCTTCCATAAAGTTTTATCTCGAGAAATAACAAGGTTATGATATTTATTTTAGAAAATTAATCTCTTCAAGATTTCTTACGCTATTAAGAACAAATCAGTACCATTATAAAGTTCCCAAACACTTATAAGAAAGTTGAAACATTTATTCATTACTTAACTACTTATATGCATAGTAGAAAGTTCCCATGTAAATATACGTATATATATTAGTCTCACATATAATATATATACTAACGACACCCCACATAAAATCTATGGTGTTGGCATACTCAGCTATAAAGTCCCCGTATCACTCGTACTAAGGGAAATAATAGTTCGGAATCACTCTCGAACTGTATTAACATAAAACACATACAAATAGAGGCGAAGCATAGTTCAAAGTCACTAAGAGGTCAGCACATATCCTCACGTCTCTTAGGACCGTCTGACTATCAATCAGATAGCCTGTACTAAGGAATCCTATGTTCTAGGGTACAAGTCAATATCCCCCATAAAGGCCCAATCGAGATAAAATTATCCCGGTGTGGAAACCCCCGTGATAGCAAGTAGCTTGGGTATGATTTTTACACATATATATAATATATGCATAATCACACAATCATATATATATAAATATTCACATTTCTAAATTTGGCGCGCCCACGGCCCAAAATTATAAATATCCGTTATTATCACATTTTACTCGATTATCTCGCATAACGGACCCATCACTTTTATCTTCTAGTCTAACTTACTCACGAGTCTCGATCTTTTATTAGATGTACGTATGATTTCGTATGTGTGAAAAACTCGCTATTAACCCGTAATTTCATCCTTCCTTAAATTTCACTTAACGAGGTCCACCTAGGCTCTACTGGTCCTCTTTATAATTCATTATGCTCTATCAATGATGGTTAAGGGTTCAGACACATTTTAACCGGATTAAACATATAGAAGAAAAATACGCAGTTTTCCAGGAGGGATCGATCGATCGAGGGAAGGGGTCGATCGATCGATACCATTGATCGATCGATGTTCTTGATCGATCGATCGATCAAGTAGTTATGACGAAGCCTGCCATTGTCCAGTTACGGGTTTACCTCTCCAACCTCAAACAAATCTCCATTAACGATTCCCAAACTCCCAAACATCAATTCTACATGTACTATATACCTAACTACACGATTTTTTATGTAAAATATGCCCGAACTAATCAAGTATAACAATTTAATGGGGTAAAATTTACATAAACTTCAAAAACCCTAATTTTTCTTTAATTTCCATTCTACCAATTCTTTTTCAAATTACTTGATTCTAAATCCATACAAATTCGTAGCTTATCCTCTACATTCGATTTAGATGACCAGAACATGTCTACTTCCTCTACAACATATGATTTTACGTCTAAAAAAATTTGGTTTCTTCCATGAAACATGTTCTAAACAAACCTAGACTAACATGATTGAAACATTAAGTAAAATAAAGCAAGATAGATACTTGCCTGAAATTTAAGGTTCTGATTTGTGGATGAAAAAGGCATGGTTGTGTTCCTCGTCGTGCGATCTACATTTTGGTGGTGGTGGCGGTGCAAACGGATGAGTTCTTAGCCATGGATTGCTTGGAAAGATTCCTATCTTCTTCTCTAATGGCCGTTCTAAGGTTCTGTTTTTGTTAACCATAAAAGGCAACTCCCAATGGTTGATATAACTATTGAAAATTCGTGGGTTTATTTACCCAAAAATATAAAATGTCTAATATACCCTCCCGGGATGTCAATTCGGCCTAAAAACGCTCGAGACCCAAACTAAACCCCCGGGTATATTTTTCTGAATATCTCGACCCTTCCGGACACATTGGTACACTCAAAATGACTGATGATGTGTGAAATAGCACCACCCTTCAAGGTGTTTGTAAGCTCAATTCAATGTCAACAATCGCAGTACAAAGGTATATATGTATAGTAGAAGGAGGTGAGGAGAAGAGGAATCAACACCGGAATATAAGTGGTTCAGCCAATCATGCCTACATACACTGTACAAGTGTATGATGTGTATCACTGTATGAGGGCTCTAATGGCCATGGATACAATCTCTCCAGCTTTCTCTCTCTACTGTGTATTTGAATAGAGTTTCAGCTAGGGTTGGTAATTTTGGATCCCTTTTACAAGGTAGAGGATGACCTATATATATAGTACCTAGGGGGTGTAATGTACCCCCCATGCATGCAATGAGCATGTGTGTGTTGGTCTAACCAATATCGAGAAGCCATCTATCACTGTCACATGTAGAGAATGATGATGAAATATTCTCCCCACGTGTGGGGAATAATCTTGTTATAACTGATTTGTGTCCACGTTCCCTTATCCAAATGTGAGCAGGTGCTCGGCTATCGTGCTTGGAGCATAACCTCGACCTGGGAGAGGCCGAGGTTGATAAGTCTAGTTGCTTGTTCAATCCGAGATGAGCCATAAAGGTCTCGACTTAAGCTTAACCGAGACGATTGATAGGGGTCAGCTTGGGCCGAGGTTGAGCTGGCATGTGCTTGGAGCATTAACTGATATCTTGATGATGATGGCCTTGGTAAAAGGCTTCTTGAGACCTCGGCCCACCCCTGGCCGAGGTTGTCGTCCTTAGGTGAAATGAAGTACTTCTGACCCCTACGATGCCTGTAGTGTCTCCTTGATGGGGTTGGAGGTAGTGTCAGCCCTCCGACCTTGCTATGGCCGAGGCCTGTTGTCACAGATCCCAGGTATTTCCAACATTGGCCATGTGCTTGGCCGAGGCTGGTGCCTCTCGGCCGAGGTGACACTTGGGGCATATCAATCACCCCCAGCCCTTAGTTACATGTGAGAACAGGTGACTGTGGGATTTCTACTCCTCTGAGGCCTTTCTCCTGTGAGCCAATGTTTGCTTGACACTTGTCTAATGCTGAAGTGTGGCTTACTTGGCAAACATGTGTTTTCATCCGCCCTTTGGGGATCCCAAGGCAATGATGGGCCTTGGGAAATGTTCCTGCATATTTAAGGGTTTAAACCCTCATTTTTTCCTCCTTCGTTAATTCTCTTTCCTGGCACGATTGCATTCCAACAGTTTCTCTCTAAGGGGCATTTTCTTCGCGATTTTGTTTCAGAGGTCCTCGGTGGTGATTTCCTCGAATTTTCTTCGCTTCACCCTATTCTTTCATCCTCAGGTATCTTCCTCCCTTCATTTGTCTTCATTTTCTCTGCTTTTTCCTTTATATTTGTGTTTTTTGGCGAATTTCTGAGTTTTTGGTGAGACCACCATAGCTTCAGGCGAACTGTTCTTGCTAGGTTAGGGTAGTTTGATCTTTAAATAGCTTTATTTCCTTAGCCAATCTTGTTAGTCACTTGATCTTTGAAGTGTGGTGTCTTCCGCTGATGCTCAGGCCCCTCTATCAACTTCTTGAGGAGTTCCCTTCTCTCAGAGAGAAGACTTTAGAAATAATTAGGCAAATAGAGAGAGCACAAGAGGAGGCCCGTAGGTTACAAGAATTCCCTATTAGACCCATCTTTCCACCAGCCCTATGGTGATATATCCTGATCCCTCAGAACCTTTTAACCAGGCAGAGGTTCCTTCCGAACCAATACCGATGTCCGAGTCTGAGTCTTCCACCTCAGACCCCATGTCTGTGGATTCCTTCCAGGAGGCCATGGACATCATAACTCCGGAAGATCAGGCCCCTGATCAAGCCGAGGTCTCTAGCCGGGCCTCGTCCCATAATAATTCAAGCACCTCATCCTCTTCCTCAGAGGTTGATATTGTCGAGCTGAGTGTGGCTATTCCACCCATACTTGACCCGATTCCTCTTTCGGCCGTCATCGGGGCTAAATTCGCTCAGAGGTTCCCAAGCAATCCATCAACGTCTGCTCCTGCCGACGTTGAGCTTGATGATGATGATGATGAGGATGAAAGTGATGTCGATGTATCCGAGGCGACCGAGATCGAGAGTACCATTACTGAGGCAGATCTTCTTTGCTTCAGATATCTGTACTCTATCATCCCCTCCATAAAGCTTAGACGACCTCTAAGTGAAGAGAGGGCTTATCATGGCCGAGATGGTGAGATTCGCTTGTACAAGCAGATGTTCAAGTTAGGGTTTCATTTGCCCATTCATCCCATTATCAGGTCCATCATTCCCTTCATCAATTTGGCCCCTTCCCAAGTGTCTCCTAACGCTCGGAGGGTCATAATAGGGGCCATAATCTTGTGGAGGGCTGTCCACCACTCAGACCTTCCAGTTCAGGTCTTTGTTGGTTGTTATGTTCCCACCTATGCCAAAAATCATCCGAGCTACTATCATTTTGTAGCTCGGAAGCCTGAGAAAAAAATGCTCCAAATAACTCAGACTTCCAACCACAACTGGAAGCCTCGATACTTCTTCGCTTCTGGTCCATAGGAATTTGGCCCATGTGTTCCCTCGTCCATACTAGAGCCGAGGATGCCCCTGAGATGGGGTAAGGTTACAATGTATGCGAGGGCTGACCCTGGTCTGAGCTGCAGAATCTTCAGAAGGTGAAAGACCTTTAAGATCAGGGGATGCATGGTCTACTTGTAAAATTCGAACACTTGATGACCCCCCACTATCTCTCTGAGACAGGCCTAGGTGGAAGTCCTCTTGCCGAGTCTGGTAAGCATTTTTATTCCTATTTGAACCTCTGAGTTTATTCATATCTGATTCTCTAACTCAGATGTATTAATTTTTACAGAGCGCCCAGAGAATATCACAGACGAGCTTTGGGAAATGGCTGCGCCTAGCTTGACGAGGCTCGTAAAGAAGGCAATTTTTAATGCTCTTCATCCAGCTACCTCTGCCCCAAAGCCCCAAGCCACGAAGAAGAGGGCTCCTGCTGAACTTGACCCTGAGAATCAGAGGCAGAAGAAGAAGAGTGTTGATGCTGCCATCCCAATCTCTTTAGCAGACGCCTTATCGGCTTATCTAGAGCAGTTGAAGATTATTGACAGCATCGTCGGCCACAGTCTGCAGGCCCTGGATGCCTTCAGCTCTACAATGACCGAGGCCAATAAGCATTTTTTCCGATCACTGGATACTCCTTTGCTGATTGAGTTCGACATCCACAGATCCATTCAGGTATGACCTCATATTTCTTTGTAATTTCCAAGTGCAACCTCTGATTTGTCTCCAACTTATTCATGATCTCAAAATCTGTAGGGTCTGGCAACTATGCACCACCTCTGTAACTGGACTCTGAGGAAGTTGCACCTCATCCAGAAGGGTCAAGAGGCTGAGAAGGTGCAAAGCACTCTGAACGAAGAAATTGACCACCTGAAGTCTGAGTTGGGTGAGTCTGAGAAGAAAGTGAAGGGGATGGAGAAGGAGATATCTTAGCTTAAGAAGGACCATGTTGTGGCTCTGAAGGCCAAAGATGACATTCTGCAGCAAAAGGTCAACTCGGTTGTGAAGGCTACCCTCGATGATGCCTCTGAGGGGATAATAGCCGAATAGAAAACTTCTGATGAGTTTATGAGCTTTGGCTTTGAATACCTCGAGAGAGGTATCAAAGCTACTACCAAGTGGGCAAATGCCAAGGAGAGGGAGGCTGGCACTTTGAAAGCCTCTGATTTCTTAGGCCTTAGCTTTGCTCATCCTCACCTTGCTCAGGACCTTCAGGAGGTTGAGGAGGAGTTTATCGTGCCTACCGAGACTGCAACGTTGGACGGCACAGAGGTTGGAGGGGCAGACCCCAATGATGACATTACTAAGGTGACCAATGTCGTCCAGCTTAATCAGGCCGAAGACACCAGCATTCCCCCCTCAAACCCTTGAATTCAATTGTGAAGAATATTTGTAACCCTTGAACATTTGTAATTTCTGAATGAACATGGTTCTTATTTTTTGAATCTTGTAACCTCTGAATATTTATAAGCCCTGAATATGTCAATCTCTGAGGAGGATCATCTTCTTTACTTTGTTGAATGTATGTCGTGATATTTTTCCTCTGAAGCTTATGCAATTGTGCTTTCTTAAACCAAATTAGTAGTCCGACCTCAGACCTCGTCACCACTGAATGGTGTTATGAAGGTTTGAGGTCCTTAACTAAGATGTTATCCCAACAATTAATTTCACCACATTAATGATGTTAAGGGTCTGAGGTCATCCAAGTATGGTGTCTGAGCTCAGACCTCTTCACCACTGAATGGTGTTATGAGGGTCTGAGGTCATCACCAAAGATGTTATCCTCATTAATGAATCTCACCAAATTAATGATGTTAAGGGTCTGAGGTCATCCCAATATGGTGTCTGAGCTCAGACCTCGTCACCACTGAATGACGTTATAAGGGTCTGAGGTCATCACCTAAGGTGTTATCCTCATAATTACTCACCAAATTAATGATGTTAAGGGTCTGAGGTCATCCCATTATGGTGTCTGAGCTCAGACCTCGTCACCACTGAATGGTGTTGTGAGGGTCTGAGGTCATCACCAAAGATGCTATCCTCATTAATGAATCTCACCAAATTAATGATGTTAAGGGTCTGAGGTCATCCCAATATGGTGTCTGAGCTCAGACCTCGTCACCACTGAATGACGTTATAAGGTTCTGAGGTCATCACCTAAGGTGTTATCCTCATTAATGAATCTCACCAAATTAATGATGTTAAGGGTCTGAGGTCATCCCAATATGGTGTCTGAGCTCAGACCTCGTCACCACTGAATGGTGTTATGAGGGTCTGAGGTCATCACCACAGATTTTATCCTCATAATTACTCACCAAATTAATGATGTTAAGGGTCTGAGGTCATCCCATTATGGTGTCTGAGCTCAGACCTCGTCACGACTGAATGGTATTATGAGGGTCTGAGGTCATCACCAAAGATGTTATCCTCATTAATGAATCTCACCAAATTAATGATGTTAAGGGTCTGAGGTCATCCCAATATGGTGTCTGAGCTCAGACCTCGTCACCACTGAATGATCTTATAAGGGTCTGAGGTCATCACCTAAGGTGTTATCCTCATAATTACTCACCAAATTAATGATGTTAAGGATCTGAGGTCATCCCATTATGGTGTATTACCTCATAATTTCTGACATAAGTGCACAATGTAGCAGGAATTGTCATGGGAACTGATCTTTTATTAACAACCATAATAAGATGGTACATTTACATAAAACTCTTTGCAACATCATATGTAATACTTCTTTAGGTGATCAGCATTCCATGGGTTAGCGAAAGGTTCTCCTTCTAGATTTTCTATCCTGTAAGTGCCAGGCACAACCTCTTTTATCACTTTGTAGGGACCGTGCCAGTTTGGATGGAGCTTTTTTGTTTTCTGTAAGGTCTTCTTTAGCACTAGATCTCACACCGTGATGGGTCTTGACTTCACCCTTTGGTTGTAGAATTTCGCTGCCCTCTGTTGGTAGTCTTCTTATGTGATCTCTGCGTCTTCTCTTCTTTCTTCAATTAGATCTAGGTCTAGCCTCCGCTCTTCTCTATTTTTATCGGGGTCATAGGTCTGAACCCTATGAGTTGGGATCCCAACTTCTGTTGGTATAGCAGCCTCTGAGCCATGTGTAAGCATGAATGGGGTTTCTCCTGTAGGTGTCCTTGTCGTGGTCCTGTAAGCCCAAAACACAGCGTAGACCTCTTCAGTCCATCTTCCCTTCGCATCTTCTAACCTCTTCTTGATTCCATCGAGAATTTTTCTGTTCATGACCTCGGTCTATCCGTTTGTCTGAGGTCAGCCAAGAGATGATAAGAACTGCTTTATCCCAACTCTTAGGCAGTACTTTTCTAAAGAGGAGTTCTTGAACTGGGTCCCATTATCCGAGATGAGAGTGTTTGGGAGGCCGTATCTGCATATGATGTTCCTCCAAATAAATTGGAAGGTCTTCTGCTCTGTGATTGTTATCATCGGCTCTACCTCCACCCACTTTGAAAAGTAGTCAATGGCAACTATCAAGAATCGGTAACTGTTAGCAGCTCTTGGTAGGGGTCCCACTAAGTCAATCCCCCATACTGTAAATGGCCATGGAGAGGTGATTGACGTCATAGGCTGATGAGGTTGATGAGGAATAGTGGCGAATATTTGACATTTATCACACCTCTTCATGCAGGCTGCAGCATCTTTGGACAAGGTTGGCCACCAGTACCCCTATGTGATGATTTTTTTAGCCAAGGGTCTTCCCCCTATGTGGCCAGATCAAGAACCATCATGAACTTCCTGTAGGACCTGGGGAACTTCCGTGGGATGCACACATCTGAGGAGAGGTAATAGAAATCCCTTATTGTACAAGACGTCCCCTATCATCGAGAAATAGGCCTCCCTATATCTTAATTTCCTTCTCTCTAGCTTGAACTCAGGTAGCTCTCCCTCTCTGATATATCTAACGAGGGGGTCCATCCATGAGTCTCCTAGGTTCAAATTGTGACAAGGGTTACATACCTGTTCTCCCTCAAAGGTTGCCTTCACCAAGACCTCGATCGGAACAGTCCTTCTGACGTCTGTCTTCGTTGCCGAGGCCAACCTTTCCAATGTGTCTGCGTGGCTATTACTTTGTCGAGGCACTCTCTTCAGTCTTGCCTCTTCGAAATATTCTAACATCGTTCTCACCCTTTTCAGATACTTGGCCATCCTTTCATCTTTGGCCTCATAGACTTCCAGTACTTGATTGACAACTAATCTTGAGTCGCTGTGGAGTAGGAGTCGCTTTATGCGAAGAGTCTTTGCCAATGAGAGACCTACTATCATGGCCTCATACTCGGACTCGTTGTTAGAAGCCTAGAATTTGAATCTCAAAGTGTATTTAATGTTGGAACCATATGGAGCTGAGAGTATCAACCTTGCACCGCTTCCACTATCACAGGAAGAGCCATCGACGAAGAGGCTCCAAATGTCTGTATCCGATGAAAAGACCCCTTCTGACTTGACTCCTTGTTTGAAGAGGTATCGATCTTCCTCGTTCTCCGCAACTCTGCTCCTGGCCCTGTTAGATGCGACCTCTTCCTAATTTTGGAAGATGTTTGGTGTCGTCTCTTTCGGATTTTGGAAGACACCACAGTTTGTCTTTTCAACACCCTCTAGGCCATTCTCTGCCTCGGCCTCTTCCCATGTGAACTCAGCAACAAAGTCTGCGAGAGCTTGCCCTTTGATGGCTGTTCTAGGTTGGTAGGTAAGATCATACTTCCCCAACTCAATGGCCCATGTCATCAATCTCTCGGACTTCTCAGGTTTATGTAGGACCTGTCTTAGTGGGGAGTCGATAAGGATAACCATGGAGTGGTCCTAGAAGTAAGGCTTTATCTTCCTCGAAGCATGTATCAGGGCGTAAGATAGCTTTTCCATGAGAGGGTAATTTTATTCGGCCCCTTGAAGGGCCTTACTATTGAAATACAAAGGCCTTTGGATCCCAACGTCTTCCCGTATTATGGCTGCACTGATGGCTAATTCATAGACTACAAGATACACGTACAATTTCTCCCCTGCTACAGGATGAGATAGCAATAAGGGAGACCCGAAGTAAGACTTAAGCTGGATGAAGGCTTTTTCGCACTCTTTGTCCCACTGGAAGGCCTTTCTCATCACCTTAAAGAATGGAAGGCACTTGTCCGTTGCCCTAAAAATAAATCTATTAAGTGCAGCCACTCTCCCCGTAAGTCTTTAGACATCTTTGATACTCCTCGGTGTCTTCATGTCAAGCAAAGACTTGATTTTTTCAGGGTTCGCTTCAATCCCTCTCTGGTTGACGATAAATCCTAGGATCTTCCTAGCTCCTACTCTGAAGACACACTTCGCGGGGTTGAGTTTCATTCTCTATGAGTCCATAATAGCGAAGGTCTTCTCGAGATCCGCTACATGAGTGCAAGCTTTTAAGCTCTTCATTACCATATCGTCTACATACACCTCCATAGTCTTACCTATTTTCTCTTCGAACATCTTATTCACAAGACGTTGGTATGTTGCCCCCTGTATTTTTCAGACCGAAGGGCATCACTTTGTAGCAGTACGTCCCTTTGTCGGTAATGAAGGTTGTCTTCTCAAAGGCTTCGGCATCCATGAAGATCTAGTTGTAGCCTGAATACGCGTCCATAAAGCTAATGTCATGCTGTAGCATCCACCATTTGATCTATCCGAGGTAAGGGATAACTGTCTTTTGGACAAGACCTGTTCAGGTAAGTGAAATCAGCACACATTCTCCACTTCCCATTGGCCTTGGGCACGACGACTGCATTCGATAACCACTTCGTATATGTGACTTCTCTTATAAACTCAGCCTCTTCTAATTTTTTGACCTCTTCCCAGATGACGTCATACTTCTCCCTGGAGTAGACACTTCATATCTGTTTGATAGGCCTGGCATCTTTGGTCACGTTGAGCTTGTGACTCATAACCTCAGGGTTGATGACGGGCATATCTGCGTGACTCCATGCGAAGACACTCTGCCTCCTCCTGAGGAAGTTTATCAGCTCTTCCTTGATTTCTATCTTTAGGGCTTTGCCGACCTGGATGGTTTTTTTTAGCACGTCCTCATTGAGGAAGAGGGATTCTACCTCTTTCGCGGCCTCTCCCTTCTTCAACTTTGTCTCATCTCTTGGGTTAAGCGTATTAATGCTATAAGTGGTGGTTTCCCTCTTATGGGCCTCTCTCTCTTTGGTCGAGTTGAAGTGACATTCTCCCGCTATGGTCTGGTCACCTCACACTTCCCCTACCCCATATGGAGTCGAGAATTTTAGCATTTGATGAACCGTCGATGGCACAACTTCAAACTCTTTTAGTGCCACTCTTCATATGATGAGGTTATAGGCCGAGAATACGTTTTCGTCCATCACGAAAAAATTTATCCTCTTGGCCAACCTCTTCAGCGACTCATCACCCATCCGTACATCCATCTCATACATGCCCAAGGGGTGGACCTTTTCGCCACTGTAGCCTATTAAGGGGGTGATGATAGGGTACCAACCTTGCTCTTCTAAGACCTAGACTCTTAAAGCAAGGCCAAAACATCACGTCTGTCGAGCTTCCCCCGTCTACGAGGATCCTCTGCACCTCGTACCCATGCACCCTTATTGTTATTACCAAAGGGTCATCATGGGGGGCTAAGATACCTTTGAAGTCGAGTCTGGAGAACCCAACTACAAGGGTGTCCATGTCCACCTTTTTCCTCTTCTGCACTGTATCAGTAGACGTTAGGTATACAACTTCAAGCTTGGCCACTGACTTGGCCTCTGCCACGTGATCCTTCTTATCAGCTACTTCAGAGCCACCTCCTGCAAATCCTTCGCATATGGTGTCAACACCAAACGAGATCATACCTACCCTCTTCACCGGGGTGTTGTCGTCTTTCGGTGGAAGATCCGAATCGTCTTCATCATCACCTTCTGAATCGTTGCCTCTTCTGGCTGGGGCATTGTCATGGAATCTGTCATTTCTCCTTTTCTTAGGGTCATCTCTTCCCCCCTTAGGAGCCTTACCGTCCACATACTTCCTTAACTTTCCAGATTTTAACATCTTTTCAATCTCATCCTTCAAGGCGAAGCATCTGTTTATGATGTGGCCATGATCCTGGTGGAACTCGCTCCATAGGTTTTTATTCCTCTTCTGTGGTGGGGCCTTCAGTTTCTCTGGCCATCTCAGAGTCCTGTCATTCTTGATCTCGTTGAGGATGTGCGCACAGCTCACAGTCAGAGGAGTATAATGGGCGAACTTATCATCACCCGACCTCTTCTTCCCATCTTTCTTTTCTTGGGACTTCCCACTACTACCGCGGTTCTCATACTCATATTTGGCGGTCATTGCCTCTTTTGCATTCATGACTTTTCCCGCGGTTGCCAGTAGCTCCGCCATAGACCTAGGAGGGTCTTCCGCGAGTTTCCACAACAGCTTCCCTTTCTGAAGGCCCCCAATGAGGGCGGTCATGGCTATGTTCTCTTCATAATCTTCAACCTCCAGCTTCTCTTTGTTGAACCTAGCGATGTAGTCTTTTAGGCTCTCGTCCTTTCCCTGCTTGACATACAGCAGGTGAGTAGTTTTCTTTTGAGGACTCACCCCAAAGCAGAAGTTATGGATGAATCGTTCAGCCAAGCCTTTGAAGTTCTCAATTGATCTCTTCGGAAGAGAGGTAAACCAGCTGTGTGCTGCCCATGTTAAGGTGCTAGAGAAGGCCCTACACTTCATTTCATCGGGTATGGAGTAGATGTTTGCTGTCGACTGATACATCTCGATGTGATGTACAGGTTTGGTGCTGCCATCATACTTGGGAGACACCATAGGGGGATTGAACTTAGCTGGAGTTGGGAAGCTCACTATCCTAGCCACAAATGGAGAGCCCTCTGAGTAACCCCTTTGCAACGGCTCCCTACTTTTGATGAGGTCTCCTATCTTCTCCTCAAGTCATTGGATAGAGTCATTCCATGGTCTTCTGCCATCAGCCTGGCCGAGGTTATCCCCAGCCACCTCTAAGGGATGGACTAAGGGTTCCCCTGCCGTAGCACAGTGTCGGTTGTTGACCTCTTCCTCGTCTCTACCTCTTCTTTCACGGGGTCAGCCTTGGTAAGGCCGACCTGTTCTGTCCCCTCTTTGCGATCCGACAGCACTCCTTGACCTGGATAACCTTTGTCTTAGGTCATTCACTGGACCCAACCTCTCGAAGGCTGACTCTCTGCTCAATCGATCAAAAGCTGATCCTCGATGTTGGACCTCTTTAACTCTTCGTCCAGCACATCCTCGACTCTGCTGAAGAGGGCAAACTGTATTGTTCAAAACCTTATATGGCTCCCAACAATCTTTTGGGGCCTCTCCCGCCTCTAGATCGTCATACCTGTCCTCTGGGCAAGGGTTTCCTTGCCTCCCCAGGCGTAAGCGCCTAGGGTCAGTGATACGATGCAAATATTGCGTATTTCAACAGTTAACCTACGCCTTATTACCTCCTTGGGTATTTTAATCCCTATACTTATGCTCGCTAACCAAACAACCTCGTATTTCTATGTTGACATGTTTTGCAGGGGTTAATTGAGCTTTTGTAGGTATTTGGATGCTTAGTATGAAGTTCGAATGCTTTTCGAAAATATTTCGTCGACTTTTGCAGTTTCGGGGGCATTTTAGTAATTTCATTATTCGAGTTTGAATCCCGAGCTCTTCACGGAAGTTGAATACCTTTGATTTCTCTTCGCGTGGCCGCCGACGGTGCATGATTCTGAGTTGTATCGATGGAGTTATGGCATTTTTGGATGGTTTTTACTGCAAAAGTGCACTCAAGGTCACATTCAAGGGCATTTTAGTCATTTCATATTTTGGGTTTTTAGCCTAATGTCTTCTTGGATGTTGTATTCCTCTACGTTATCTTCGCGTAGCCTCCGACCGTGCCTCATTCCGAGCTATAACGAAGAAATGACGGCATTTTCCGTAAAACATGGCAAAGCTGCAGATTTCATACCTGTAGGTCCGAATCGATTCGGCCAATCCGAATCGATTCGGTTTGGCACGAGAAAGTCCGCAAATTGCAACTTTTAAGTTGGTTTTTGGTGGGGTATTTATAGGTAAAAATTGTGTTAAGTTAGATGATCATTTTTAGACATTAGTTAGGGTTAGAAATCATATTTTTTAGGGATTTTTGATGGAGCTTCCCTCTCCTCCTTTCTCTTTGGGTTCATCCCATTCATGTAAGTATATTACTATTCATTATCACTTTTCTTTGTTTAATGCTTATTTACTTTATTTCTTTCTTTGTAGTTACTTTTATTGCTTAGATAGCTAGTTGTAGTTTGTTAATTTTTATTTTCCTTTGTTAATTAGTTGTATTACTTAGTTTAATCATGTGTAGTGAGTAGTTTTACGAGTTGGGATTGCGTTATTGCCATTAATGAGTGTCGAGCTCCAAAAGTTAGGTTTTGGGAAAAATTGCATTTAATTAAAACCTCGGGTATTAAAGTTGGATTATTATGCGTTTAACTTTCTTTGTCACGCAACGTCAGTGTTTATAGCGATAATCCGAATTTAATCCGCGTGTGACCATTTTTGATTAAATGTTTAATCTCGCAACTTTGGGTTAAATTCCTTATTGTGTGATGTTTATACTTAACTAAAAATGCTCCGTTAAATATTTTCGAACCTAAATTTTAATTATTAGTTGTTTAGCCCATGGTGGGAACACGATCCCGTCTCTCGTTTTATTAATTCTAGTTTAGACTTAACTTCTTAATTTTTCCCTTTTCTTTATTTCCAACCTATCACCTTTTACACTTTTATTCCTGAAGTTTTGAAGCAATTAACATCCAAAATTCAATCACTCCCTGTGGATTTCTTACGATACCCGACTTACCGCTGTGCTTGCTTGTCAAGTGTAGTTGTAGTTTAGGGTTTTTGCATCGTGGCGGCGAAACACAAAACGATTGTGTCCTCACACGAACACACGTTTACCGCTCGATCAAAAATGGCACCGTTTTCGGGGAGTGTGTTTTAGATAGTAATTATTTTATTATTTCATAGTATTTATTTCATTCATATTTGTATTCTTTATTTTCCCCTTTCTTTTTGACTTGTGCTAGATTGTTTCGAGAAATTGAAATCTCGGTGCTTGTTGCTTTTGTTGAATAGCTTATTTTGAAATGTCTCGCTATTACGCTTTTGATAACCTTAATTGTTATGAGAATTGTTTTCCAAGTTATACTCCCAAAACAATGAGAGAATGCCTACAAATTCTTGAAGATGAGCGCATTGAGCGTGAAATTCAAGAGTATGTAAGTGACCCCTCATCGCCTTGTGAGGGTAATTTGGAATGCGGGGAATCCATTAGCTGTGAGCAACCTGCACAAGAAGAAGAAATGTCTTCTTGTTCGTTTGATTATGAGTTAATGATAAAGGAAATTAAGGACCGATCCGAAAGTTCACAAGCTTGGTTTCTAGAAACTGATGCCATGCTCGATGAGATTATTTCTTCACAAAATCGGGTTGAGGTTGAAACTTGCGTTTCATCTCCACCCCTTTTTGTTGAAGAAATAATTGAGAGTGAGCCAAGATTTATCACTTTCGATTTTCAACCCCTTATTAATTATTCCAATTGTATTGACGTTGTTGGTCCTTTTTTTCCTTTACTCCCTACTATTCCCGAACAATTAAATTTATCGCAAGAATCGGTTGAAAGTCTTGAGGACTTTGACCCGATTCTTAAACGAGAATGTTATTTTGAGATGCTTCATCTCATGGGCTTTTCACTTGCACTTGCCCCACCTCCCCTTCCAATTGAAGAATTTTGGGGATGTGATTTTGATTTTTCTGAGACTAATGTAGTCTTGTCCCCCATAGTATCCAAATCCCCTATCGTCCCCCAAAATTTCAAATTGGCGATGGTTCACTTTTTTGACCACCCACATGCCTTTCGTTGTTCAAATGGAATTCTTATTTTTCGGGAGGCATGTTCGCTTTGGAGGGTCCACCGTTGATCTTTCAAAGTCAAAATATTGTTTGGGTGGACCATCAACTATTTAGACTTCTAGTGTATAGTTAGTGTGTAGTGTAAATAGTAGGTTGTAAATAGTTAGCTTTTTAATTTTCTTTCTTTCCTATTTTTCTTTCCTTTTAATTTAGTCTAGTGTAATTAGTTAACTTTTTTGTTATTTGTTTTTTCTATGCTCGGTACTAACTTGTTTTGTAGATTCCTTTGGACTCGTGCTTATGGAGATCGCTCCAATTTTGGGTAATATCGTTATTTTCCTCTCTTTGTGTTGTGTTCTTAATGCGCATTGAGGACAATGCAACATTTAAGTTAGGGGGTGTAGGATATTTTATCCATTTCTTTGTTTTGTCCATGGATTTGTTAACAATTAGTTACTAAGTATGCCTTTTTGTGAAAAATTTGAAAAATTTCAAAAATATTTTCTTTCTTTTTTCTCCTTTGTTGGGCATTTTGCCTTGTTTCTGATGATAAATTTTAATAATTTCCCGATCCAATTGACAACTCAATGATGCATGTTCTCTATTTTAGAAGTTATTAGACTTTAGTCCTTAAATCATTGATATTGTGAATAACTTCATGAATTAAACTTTATCCCATGAGCATATGCACTTTCCTTGTCATATTGATTTGGTTTAAGATTTTTATAACCCGGGAATATTTTGTTTCATTGTATATACTTACACCGAGTAAGCTTTGTACCTTTCATCGTTTGTGAGTGTTATAAACTATTCTTTTCTCATTGAAAAAGTTGAATTCGTTGGTAATCTCACTAATCTTTCATTTGACCATTCATTAATTGAGTTCATACTTGAAATGTGTTACTTGATCATGATTTTCATATATTATTTTAACTCGAGAATTGCGTAAACTTTATGAAATGATCATAGGCCATCTTTGTTATATCACCCATATTAGCCTTGACCTCACCTTATATGTTTACCCTCGTTAACCCCTTTGAGCCTAAATATAGCCTTTCATTTCATAACCCAAATTACCATAACCAACTCCCAATTGGAGTTTTAACCCATGCATACACTTTCCATACCTTTGTTTGGAATGTTACTTGGGATTGAATGTTGTTGTTATGATATCGATTGCAATTTGGGCATATGAGAGTTTGAAAAGTAAATAAAAGAGAAGTGAAGAAAAAGAGTGAAAAAGAGAAAGCAAAGAGCAAAAGAAAACAAAAGAGAAACATGAGAAAAAGAAGAAAAGAAAGAAAAAGTAAGTTGTAAATATTGTGTATATAGTTCAATAAGCTTTGATTACTCTCTTCGATGATATATCTAATGCCTTTTGGAACTTGTTTTTCCAATTTTGTTATTGCCCGCATTTTCCCCATTATCCCGAGTTTTCATTCCGAACACTTTGAATCCATACATACATATCCTTCATTTCGTACCCTATCCTATCCTATATTACAACCCTATAAAGTCCTTAATTTAAAAGTCATAATAGTTTTGATAATCTGTGAAAATGCATTTCGCCTCTTTTAATGAGTGGTATCTTTCATTGAGATTACAAGTTTTTCATTTCCTATATAGCGGTCTTCATTTGTGACATGTGTGCGGCCTAGTTTCCATTTACATTTACTCTTTATGCCCGCATGTTCCGTGTGTTACCTCCCATTTCGAGTGATTTCATTTGTTGAGTGTAATGCCCGTGAGGATTGAATGAAAGCTTGCTTTATGTTTATCCGGTTTATTTAAGTTTTTCGCCAAATCACACTTTTGCATATGCTCTCCCTCTCCCACTTTCAAAGTTTCAATTATATGAGGTGCATTCAACCCGTTAATAACAACGGACTTTAGCTTGAATTCATTCAATATGCTAATAATGCGTTTGAAATCTTTTTCGTTGTTATTGAGTTTGTCGCATGTTGGGTTGGGCATATTTTGAGGAAACCATTTGATGTTTGTGGGTACCATCCTTGAAAACCCTCACGAGACGACACTCGTCCACTAGAGTAACCTAGGGGTTTAACGGCTTATTGCATATGTTAAATGCAATCGTTCGCCCGCGAAAGTGGCCTTATCTTTTTATTACTTTTTTACCCCATTTTGTACTTGTATCCTGCTATTAGTTTGTTTGTAGTTCTTTTTGTTTCCTATTTCATTGCTAGGGACTAGCAATGTGTAAGTTAGGGAGTGTGATACGATGCAAATATTGCGTATTTCACTCGTTAACTTACGCCTTATTACCCCCTTGGGTATCTTAATCCCTATACTTATGCTCGTTAACTAGACAACCTCGTATTTCTATGTTAACATGTTTTGCAGGGGTTAATTGAGCTTTTGTAGGTATTTGGATGCTTAGTATGAAGTTCAGACGCTTTCTGAAAATGTTTCGTCGACTTTTGCAGCTTCGGGGGCATTTTAGTAATTTCATCAGTCGGGTTTGAATTCCGAGCTCTTCACGGAAGTTGAAGACCTTTGATTTCTCTTCGCGTGGCCGCTGACGGTGCATGATTCCGAGTTGTATCGATGGAGTTATGGCATTTTTTGGATGGTTTTTACTGCAAAAGTGCACTCAAGGTCACATTCAAGGTCATTTTAGTCATTTCATATTTTGGTTTTTTAGCCTAATGTCTTCTTGGATGTTGTAATCCTCTAAGTTATCTTCGCGTAGCCTCCGACCGTGCCTCATTCCGAGCTATAACGAAGAAATGGCAGCATTTTCCGTAACACAGGGCAAAGCTGCAGATTTCATACCTGTAGGTCCGAATCGATTCGGCCAATCCGAATCGATTCGGTTTGGCACGAGAAAGTCCGAAAATTGCTACTTTTAAGTTGGTTTTTGGTGGGGTATTTATAGGTAAAAATTGTGTTAAGTTAGAGGATCATTTTTAGACATTAGTTAGGGTTAGAAATCATATTTTTTTAGGGATTTTTGTTGGAGCTCCCCTCTCCTCCTTTCTCTTTGGGTTCATCCCATTCATGTAAGTATATTACTATTCATTGTCACTTTCCTTTGTTTAATGCTTATTTACTTGATTTCTTGCTTTGTAGTTACTTTTATTGCTTAGATAGCTAGTTGTAGTTTGTTAATTCTCATTTTCCTTTGTTAATTAGTTGTATTACTTAGTTTAATCATGTGTAGTGAGTAGTTTTACGAGTTGGGATTGCGTTTCTGCCATTAATGGGTGTCGAGCTCCGAAAGTTAGGTTTTGGGGAAAATTGCATTTAATTGAAACCTCGGGTATTAAAGTTGGATTATTATGCGTTTAACTTTCTTTGTCACGCAACGTTAGTGTTTATAGCGATAATCTGAATTTAATCCGCGTGTGACCATTTTTGATTAAATGTTTAATCTCGCAACTTTGGGTTAAATTCCTTATTTTGTGATGTTTATACTTAACTAAAAATGCTCGGTTAAATATTTTCGAACCTAAATTCTAATTATTAGTTGTTTAGCCCATGGTGGGAACGCGATCCCATCTCTCGTTTTATTAATTCTAGTTTAGACTTAACTTCTTAATTTTTCCCTTTTCTTTATTTCCAACCTATCACCTTTTACACTTTTATTCCTGAAGTTTTAAAGCAATTAACATCTAAAATTCAATCACTCCCTGTGGATTTCTTACGATACCCGACTTACCGCTGTGCTTGCTTGTCAAGTGTAGTTGTAGTTTAGGTTTTTTGCATTGCGACGGCGAAACACACAACGATTGTGTCCTCACACGAACACACGTTTACCGCTCAATCAGTCAGCAACGTCCGTTCTCCGCTGGGGTGTAGGTTGGTTCTTTATCGGTGCCTGGGGTGGTCCCCTGGTGTCAGGATGAGGCTGAACAGCCGCCGTAGTGATCATATCTGGTGTGACTCCAGGTGGCCTCATCATAGTTTGGCTGAGCTGTGCAAATTGTTCCTGCATAACTTGTTGTGTTGCAGCCAAAGACCTCAAGACTGCAGCTATTTCCGCCATTTCGGACTGGGGCAGCGCCTGACTGGAACTAGGCCCCCCACCTACGGGTGGTGGAAGAGGCGGCGGTAACTCTGGTGCCATGTGTTGCTTAGTAAAGAGCTTAAGTATCAGGTGAGCTTATTACCTTTAAGGACCTCTTTCAATAGTGAAACGGATCCTCGCAAGGGGTGGTGTCTGGTTCACCACCAGAGTCTCCGGTGAGGTTAAGCTGAAGAAGAGGAAGAGATATCTTCAAATTCCCACACAAGGTGCCAAAATGATGATGCTAGAAACAACACCACCCTTCAAGGTGTTTGTAAGCTCAATTCAATGTCAACAATGGCAGTACAAAGGTATATATGTATAGTAGAAGGAGGTGAGGAGAAGAGTAATCAACACCGGAATATAAGTGGTTCAGCCAATCATGCCTACATCCACTGTGCAAGTGTATGATGTGTATCACTGTATGAGGGCTCTAATGGTTATGGATACAATCTCTCCAGCTTTCTCTCTCTACTGTGTATTTGAATAGAGTTTCAGCTAGGGTTGCTAATTTTGGATCCCTTTACAAGGTAGAGGATGAACTCTATATATAGTACCTAGGGGGTGTAATGTACCCCCCATGCATGCAATGAGCATGTGTGTGTTGGTCTAACCAATATGGAGAAGCCATCTGTCACTGTCACATGTAGAGAATGATGATGAAATATTCTCCCCACGTGTGGGGAATAATCTTGTTATAACTGATTTGTGTCCACGTGCCCTTATCCGAATGTCAGCAGGTGCTCGGCTATCGTGCTTGGAGCATGACCTTGGCCTGGGAGAGACCAAGGTTGATAAGTCTAGTTTCTTGTTCAATCCGAGATGAGCCATAAAGGTCTCGGCTTAAGCTCAGCCGAGACGATGGATAGGGGTCGGCCTGGGCCGAGGTTGAGCTGGCGTGTGCTTGGAGCATTAACTAATATCTTGATGATGATGGCCTTGGTAAAAGGCTTCTTGAGACCTCGGCCCACCCCTGGCGGAGGTTGTCGTCCTCAGGTGAACTGAAGTACTACTAACCCCTACGATGCCTGCAGTGTCTCCTTAGTGGGGTTGGGGGTAGTGTCGGCCCTGGCCGACCTTGCTATGGCCGAGGCCTATTGTCACAGATCCCAGGGATTTCCAACGTCGGCCATGTGCTTGGCCGAGGCTGGTGTCTCTGGGCCGAGGTGACACTTGGGGCTTATCAATGACCATACAAGCGACTTATAATTTATTCACTTTTAATAATAATAATCTAGTCCCGATATGACATAGGTGCATCCTGACTTAAATTTTCATAATTTCCATTTTATTCACTCGTGAAAATTTTAATAAAATCAATCTTATATATTACTTTACTCGATTTGTAATATTCAACAAATTCCTAATAATTACTAACTCTCGTCACACTAGTAAACATTTTGAATAAATTTCTGGACAAATATTAAATTAATATCTCAATTTAAATTTAATAAATCCCCAAATTTAAAAGCCATAAAAATACGGGGTATTACATACTTCCCCCCTAATAAATAAATTTTGTCCCGAAATTCTGAAAATAAGGCATACCTGGTAAAAAGAATTATGGATACCTTATTAGTTTGCAAACTAACTTCAAAGTGAGGCGCTCAATCATTATAGCCCCCATTTCACATCAAGGTTGTTTAACACTCTCATTAATGACACTTCACAATATGCTCCTATCCACAACATTCGTATAAGACAAGGCTATACGTCATTGACTCCCATTATTTCAATATTATTGGGAGGCCGCACCTCACTGCATGAAAACTATTCGTATCTATCTAAACACAAAACTCCCATTCTGAGAGAAACCATACGAACATCTGACCACCACTTGCTCGCTTAAAACAGTCATGGTAATTCCACCGTAAACATCAGACTCTAACTCGGCACGTGCTCCTACACGGTATGTTGTTCTAGCTCAGTAATTCCACCATAAACATTTTACCACAACTTCCTTTCATTATTATTGTAACTCAGTAACAGTAGTCTCTATCTCGGCAGCCTCTGAGGTATCAACGTCACTCTCATGACCATCATCCTCATCCCTGGTAACGTCGGCCTAGGCAGATGAAGGGACACCATCAAGAAATGTCTAAGCGAACTCAGTCCTGGTGGCGGACGACAGAGGGATGGCATCGATGGGTGGGGGAATAGCCACATTCGGCCCCATAATCTCGACATCAGAAGAAGTCTGTGAGGTGCTAGCACCACTGTGGGATGAGTCACAACTTTGAACCTCGTCATGATCAGGGACATGATCTTGCCTAATAGAGAAATCCATAACCTCTTAGAATGAGTCTACAGACATAGAGTCTGAGGTAGATAACTCAGACTCAGACATTGGAGAAGGGTCAATTGGGTCCTCTATTGGCTCTACAGGCTCGACTGGCTCAGGGTATATCACCTTCAGAGGTGGAGGGAAGATAGGTCTAAGGGGGAAGGTCATATCCCTACGAGCTTCCTAATTTTTGCAAAGGTCTTCTCTCTAAGAGAAGGGAAATCTTCTATGAGCTTGTACAGAGGTCTGAGCATAAGTCAGGTGACCCTACACTTTGGGACCCTCATCAAACTTGGTTTTTGAAAAATTTTAATTCAAGAACAGTCAAGAGCAGGTTCACTAGAAAACTCAAGGGATCACCGAAAAACTTAAACTACAGCGAAAAATGCAATAAATGGAAATGCAGGGCTAAAAAATGGCAAAAGAAAGGTAGCAATCAATACCTGATAGACTACGAGATGAAGAGTAGGAAGATTGAGCAAAGAAATCCACAAATAGCCTCGATCAAGTTCTTGATGAAAGAGGGAAAATGCAGAAGGCTCAATCTTCAAAATGCCTTGCACGCATCCCAAGGCCCATCATTGCCTTGGGAGCCCAAAAGACAATCAGCATCATTATACTGTCAGGCACGCTACCCACTTCAGAAGTGGACACCTATCAAGGAGATATTGGTACATAAGGAGATATATCCTCGGACATACATACCCCTTAGTCACCCACTTACATAGGTAACTAAGGGCTAGGGGGTGATTAATATTCCCAAAGTGCACCTGCCAGCTCAGAGGCATTAACCTCGGCCTGTATGGTGGCCAAGGTAATAATAGCTCAGGATTAACCATCAGCGATGTCGTCCTTTACCAGGTTGGTCACAGCCGACGTTGTAAGTACCACCATGATCGGGCATCAGCTGAGGTCTACATGACTCATGGGGTCAGTTATCCATCAGGCCGGCCACAACCGACGTTACAAGTATCACTTCGGTAGGGGCATCATCCGAGGTAAGTATGGGCACGGGTTATCCATCAGCATCACCATCAACATCGCCATCAACATCGGCCATAGCCGACGTTATAAGTTTCACCTAAGATCAACAAGGCCTTGCAGGGTCAGCGTCAAGTGTCAAGACAACATCGGCCCTGGACGACGTTCCAGATATCTAACCTCGGCTGGTATCCCAGCCAAGGTCATCATATAATCCCCAGCCAAGGCAGGGGTCTTACTTCACCAACCTCGTACTCATCCAGGCTGAGGTTGGTACCAAGCAAAGATAGGTGAGCATCTACTCGCACATGTATGGCTTGGAACACGTGGATAAATCCATTATAATTGAATCGTTCCCTCCACGTGAGGGAATATTGAGGTCATCATTACTTAGTTGAGATTAGCAAGGTGTCATCCTTGCACTAGATGGATCTCCATGCATATGACCATTGCATGCTTGGGGGTACATTATACCCCCAAGCACTATATATTGAGGTCATCCTCAACATTGTAAAGGATAGAAAATTACAACCTTAGCTCAAACTTTATCAATTTGCACAGTGGAGAGAGAAAGCTTTAGAGACTGTATCCATGGCCGTTAGTGCCTTATTTCAGTGACATTACTCACTCACTTGCACAGTGGACGTAGGCCTAATTGACTTAACCACTTACATATTGGTGTTCATCCTCTTCTCCTCACTTCCTTCTACATATACACTTTCATTCTCTTGTGCTTCATTGTTATCACTTGCTTGAGCTTGTCAACACCTTATCTGGTGGTGCTGTTTCCAGCATCATCAAAAACCTATACCAAGAAGGAAACCAACTGACCCCCATTAAGACCCGACCTGAGAACACCACTTTTAGGAACCCTATATATCTTCCGGCTTTGAATTTGCAACCCATAAACCTGCACTTCACCAAAAAGGCCAAATTGGCACCATTCAGCTGACTAGCCTTGTCACGGTCATTGGTCGTGACAAGGTCATGATTAATGCTTGTCACGGTCATTGACCGTGACAAATCCGTGACAAGTACTGTTGTTATGCACCTGTCATGGTTAATGACCGCGATAATCTTATAAAGTTGTCACGGTCAAAGACCGTGACATTTTCGTGACAATGTTCACAGTAAAAAAACCTCCCCCTCCTTTTTTTCCCACCGTTTTGGTTTCCCTCCCTCTTTCTCTCTCTAAGAGACTGCTCTTTCACTCTACGATTTTGGTACGTTTTCTCTCTCTATTTCTCTTCCATTCGTATATATGTGTATATGTGCATGTGTGTGTATGGTGGGGGGAGGTGGGAGGGCTAGAAGTGGGGGTGGGTAGGGGTGGGCCTGTGTGTGTGTGCGCGTGCGTGTGTGTGGTGGGGGGAGGGGGCAGGGATGGGGGTGGGGCTACATGTGTGTGTGTGTGTGTGTGTGTGTGGTGGGGGAGGGAGGGGGCAGGGGTGGGGGTGGGAGGTGGGGAGGGGGAAAGAGGGGGGGGGGGGGGGGGCAGGGGGAGGATGGGGGGGGGGGACATGGGGTGGGGGGTTGGGCCGGGGGGGGTTGTTAATTTTTTTTATTAAATTTTGATTGGTTTATTAGATATTGTCCCTCATATGCATGTATAATGCCCCTTGTAAAGGTATTGATTGATTATTAATTTTTTTAGTAAATTAATAATTAGTGTCCCTTTCATATGCAAGTAGGATTGCCCCTGATTGTAAATTAGTAAATTAATAATTGTATACTTTAATTGTTAGTTTAATTGATTAAATGAATTAATTGAGTAGATGAATTAGAAGGAGTACGGGATACACATTTGTTGTTGCTATTGCTGTTGGATTATAGTGGATCGATGTTGGGTTGGTTAATTTTAGAAGTGCATGACCACTGGATTATTGTCCATATGGGGGTGGGAGTTTTCAATATATTTTTAAAATTACTTTGTATCATGAACAATATATAGATAGTATGATAATTAAATGAAACATACTTGAAATTACTTATAGTGCGCATAGATGCTAGCCTTCTAGTTCTTATGCGTACGCATTCAATAGCCCTTAAATCCGTTCGAGAGTATTTACCCCTGTAATGAGATCTCTCGAATTGTCCCGTTTGGACAGTTTGGGACTGCATAATTTTTGTATAATAATATTCTTAGTCGCTTAAAGTTCTTACTTTTGGAGGAAGTTCTACAGTCGTATCCTAATGTTCTTTGGGTAGATACTAAATTGGCAAGTATGAGTGTTATTTCAATTGATGAATGGAAATAACACTCACACTTTCCAATCTACGTCATCTACTTGGAGAACTATGGGGATATGTTGCCGAATTTTTCTCAAATCGTAATAATATACATGAGCTATTAAGTATACTACAGAAATATGTTGTCTTGAATAGGATAGTACCACTCACCCTTTAGAGGAGATGGAGGAAATAGGAATTTCTATTATAAATTGAATTTGAATTTGAAATTTAAAATAACGAATATAAATAAGACATAATTAAATGAAACATACTATAAATCTAAGTTTTGTTTATACTAATCCAGGAATATATGCTTCTTACCTTTTATAGGTGATTAGTTATAGTAGCTGTGATGGGATATCCTAAATACAAAGAGTGGATGGGTGAGACAAATAGAACGGGGGATGTGTTTCACAGAGGTGCTAATGAATTTTTAAAATATGTAAAGATATGTCATAATGATGAAGAGTTTTCGTGTCCGTGTGCTAGGTGTAAGAATGGTAAGGTGTTTGAGTGGAAAACAATTGAACTACGTTTGTTAAGATGGACAATGCAAGATAATTATCGATTTTAGAGTTTTCACGGTGAATTGAAAGTTCCTTTTATCCCCGAACAACCTTCACAACAACCTTCAATAAGTAGGGTAAACGTAGAAGGGGACGACGTAGATCATAATATGTTTGAGGATTTAGGGTATGATGCGTACTAAGTTTATGAAGCATAGGAGAATGAGGTCACTAATGATGTACAAGGATCATGTGCTCGTGAAGATATAACGACAAACCTTGATGATGACTACCAAAGTTTAAAATTTAAGACAACCCAACCGTTATACTCTGACTTTGAGAAAGATCAAACAACTTTACATATCATGGTCGGTTTGCACAGTTTGAAGACGATGTACGATTTGTCTGGAAATAGCATGACAGGAATTCTGAATTGGGTGAAGGTCTTACTACACAAGGAGAATACGCTTCCAAATAGCTATCCTGTTATGAAGAACAACTTGAAAGGTTTGGGAATAAAGTATAAATCGATTCATGCTTGTGTGTATGACTGCATACTATAATGAAAGGAGTATGAAAATCTCGATCGTTGTCCGATATGCGATGAACATAGATATGTCCAATCTACTGGCAAGGAAGGCACAAGCTCAAAAGTTCCTCAAAAAGTGTTGAAATATTTTCCCATTGGCCCTAGATTAAAGTGATTTTTCACAATACCATGGATAGCGGAGGCAATGACTTGTCATGCTAGGTCAGAAGTACGGGTAATCTCATGCGTCATCCTATTGATTCTATAGCTTGAAGGAGGATGAATTATGAATATCCCGATTTTTCTCGAGAACAACGTAACATTCGTTTGGCTATATCAACAGACGGTTTTAATCCATTTGGAAATCTAAGCACCAATCAGAGTGTATTGTAAGGACACAAATTTCCAATTGAATCCTTTGTTGTTTTGGTTCAATTCTGGACAAAAATGTTTGAGTCATAGGATAGAGTTCTTGATCATCCTCCAAGCCTATGACATACTAGAGTTGAAGACGTAGCGGCCAAGATTAAAGCTTCATCAAATGCCGAGTTTGTTTCGCCTCGTTTCTACGTCAACAACATTGGTTCCATTGCTCCTAAGGTATGAATGCATTTTAAATATATATAGAGGAGCTTGTAACAGGTTTTATTGGCTATAATTTTATTTTAAACTTATGTTTATTTTTTCAGAAGGTTTTCTTTAAAACTTTAAAATAAAGTTTTTGGGCTAAAATCGATTTTTTCGTTCGAATGGGAATTTTTTTCGAACGAGGTTTGCCAACGACCTGCCTCAGTAACTTCGTTAGAAGTATCATTCAAACGAGACTTCGTTCGAATGAAAATGTCATTTGAACGAGATTTCAGGCGGGAAATTTTTCTAGCAGTTTTGAGCAGTTTTTCCCATGTTTCCACTTACCTTTACCCACTAAATTTTGGCAGAAGTTATATGTCCTGGAACAAAGTTTGAAAAACCAACTTTTGACATTTTCTAAACACCGTTTAGAGAGAAAATTTTTGAGAGAGAAAATTTCTTCAAAAGTTCATGTTTTAAGTGTTTGCATTTTCAATAATATTATTCAAAAACACTTTTGTTTACACCCATTGTTTGTTTATTCCAAGTTACCATATATATATCTTGCTTGGAGTGTTTGGCATCGGGTTCAATCTACCGAGTTGAAGAGTTCATTTGGGTTTACTTCTACATCCCATAAAGAAGAAGTTCATTATTTTGCTGCGGCATTCTCACATGGTGAAAGGTACCATGTGTGGTTGACGGTGGTTCCTACATCTTTATTGGTGGACTCCAAGGTTCCGAAGGAGTTAGGAATTATCGGCTAGGCATAGGTAGTTACAAGAAAATGCGTCGGGGCTTGAAGGAGTCGAGTCGAGTGTTGTAAGTCATCTTGCTTGTAATTGTAAATTTTGTACGTAGTGAACTTAAGGCTAGGGTCGTCCGAGGTTTTTACCCGATGTGGGTTTTTCCTCGTACATCGCGGCGTAGTGATTTATTTGTTTATTTTATCTTATGCCAAATTCACCTTAGATGCATGCTTAGATAAAAAGATAAAATCTGGTTTAAATCACTACTTATTTAATTAGGTGCTAAAATTAATTTGGGTAATGTTTAATTAATTTAACTAACGTCAAATTTTATTGGATAAAATTCGGTTTGGCCTAATTTGCAAAATTGAGTTAATTATTTTTTAGGCAAATTTCTAGGACTTGGGTTAAATTAAGTTGGTTTGAGTGAAATTAAAATATGTGTATGTTTAATCTTATTTCACTTGGTTTAATTTTAATTTGAAAGAAATTAAAATTTGTTGTTTATGTACTTGTTTAATTGAACCATCTCTCTTCCGCATCTTTAAAAGGAAATTAAAATTACTTTTTGTGTATAATCTAAAAATTGTGGGCCTCGTGTTCCAACATGTATGGCCAGTGATCCTAGCCCCACTCAACCTCCATCCTTCACAGTGTGTGAGACTTGAATTTTCGATGATGTCTTTGTTGATACCTGGGCCAAAGGCACCAAGTGATGACGTCGACGTCTACCTGGCTCATTTGATAGAAGAATTAAATGATTTTTAGGAAAACGGTGTGCAAGCATTTGACTCTTTTAGAAAAGAAGTGTTTATGTTGAAAGCTATGTTGATGTGGGCAATTCATGATTTTCTCGCTTATGTAACATTATCCAGTTGTGTAGTACATGGTTATTTGGGGTGTACTATTTATGGAGAGGAGACTGGATTTCTTCGTCTCTCTGCTAGCTCAAAAAATATATACCATTGCCATTGGAGGTTTTTACCCCAGCTCATAGTTTCAGATTTGAGAAAGTTTCCAATTTTTTATTAGGCGGGGTAGAACATAGGCTACCATCGAGAAAACTTTCAAGTTCGGAAATTGAAAGTAAATCTTCTGATTGTGGACCTAATATGACATGTAAGAATCCCAAATTTAAGAATGTCAAACATAAGAAGACCCCAGCTGGGAATGAAACTAAGACAAAAAAGGCATGGTCTAGGAGATAAATTTTATTTGACTTGCCTTATTGGAAGAATAACCCGGTGCGCCATGTATTGGATGTGATGCATGCGGGGAAGAACCTCGCTGAACATATTATGGGAACTTTCCTTGGGGGGAGTCATTCGAAGGATGGAGAAAATGCACGAAAAGACCTAAATCATTGAAACGTAAGCCACAACTATGGTTGAAAGAAGATAGTAGGGGGAAGGACAATAATTCCCCATGGTGCGTTTACTTTAACGACTGGGGAAAGGAAGGTGCTTTTAGACACAGTATATAATTTGAAGGTTCCATCTAATTTTTCGTCCAACTTGCAAAGGATTGTGAATTATTCTACTCGTGATTTACATAAGTGTAAGTCGTACGATTGGCATGTGATCATGCAATTGGTTCCTCTATTGTTTAAGCACTATTTCTTAAAGAACAAGGATTTGCGGAGGGCTATTATGCAAATTAGTATCTACTTATCACTTTTGTGTGAGAAGGTAGTCAATCGATAACACATAGTGGCTGCAAAATTGGCGGTGGCCAATGAAATTTATGTGTTGGAGAAGTACTTTCCCCCAACATTCTTTGACATAAGTGTTCACTTTTCAGTACACCTATGCGATGAGGAACTTCTTTGTGATCCAGCTAGATATCGGTGAATGTATCCGTTTGAATATTGATAAAAGTTTTTAGATACATTACAGGATCAATTGCAGAGGAATACATCACCGTGGAGTCATCAATTTATACTTGGGAATATATGCCTGACTCGATCAACATTGATGACACTGATGAGTTCGTCGATGATGGTGGTCATGTGATGGGAAAAAGAGTGAAATTAACGAGTTTGCAACATGAACAAGTATCTCGTTATCTATTTGATACACATGAAGATATCAAAGAATGGAAAAACTAAGTTTAAATTATTTTAGATTATTTTATACAAGATTAATTTTGTAATATACAGAAAATATGAAGCCTCTGAGAATAATAAAAAACGAAAAACAATGGTACAATCAGACAATGAATTTAGGTTGTGGTTATCACAAGAGGTAATTATAATGAAAATGATTGTTATATAACATTACATTACAATAAAACTTTACAACTAACCTAATTAATTTATCTATATTCTCAGCTCTTAAAGACGGGTGATGCGACATCAAGGATTACTCGTCTAGCCACTGGACCCTTGTTCATGGCACAAGAGTACAAAAAGTATCGATTGAACAGTTACGTATTCGGTGCAAGGGTGTAAGAGAAAAGTACAAATGTACAGAACTTGGGCATTTCATACAAGGCTCTTACTTTCTTTCGAGCAAGCGAAAAAGATAAAAACCTCTTTGAAACTGAAATGACTTACTATGGTGTAAGTAGAAATATATTTGAATTGGAATATATAAGCTTCAAAGATGTTGTATTTTACTGTGATTGGGTAAGAGTTGAGGATAAAAATGCTTGTAAAGTTGATCCTGGTTGACTTGTCCAAGTTGAAGAGCAACGACCACGTGAGCGATGAGCCGTTTATTTGTGCATTTCAAAAGGTCAACCAAGTGTTTTACTTGGCATATATCAACAATGAGTTGTGATCAATTATCCTACAAGAGACAAAGCATATAAATAGTAGCGTGGATGACTTGGCTGCTCCTACCGAATATTAATCGATTTTTATGATAACCCGAATTTGAAACAATTTTACAATTTGTAATAAATATTTCAATTTGTACTTATCAATCCAGTTTTAATTCTTTTAATTCATTTGGACTTTATCATTTTTACTCTTTTTATCTTTCCCTCTTTCCTTTGTATATGTGTGTGTGGGGTGGGTGGGTGGGGGGGGGGGTGAGGGGGGGTAAGGGTGGGGGTGGAGGGGGGGGGGACAATGTGTGTGTAGTGTTATTATTTGCATTAATTGTACATATTTGTATTTGGATTTGCATTAATTATCATTTTAACTCTTTAATTCATTTGAATTTGTATTAATTGTACATATTTGCATGTCTTCTTCTAATTCATTTGGATTTGTACTAATAACAACATTTTTTTATAGAAAATGTCTCCTTCGGGTATTAAGGCAAGGATGATGATGCTGATAATGATGATGTCGTCTGGGCTCGGTGGTAGCGGAGGCGACGAGGGCTCCTAGGCCCCTAGGCTCCCCAAATGGGGAAAATTGGGAATGGCCATCGAGAACAAGAAGGGGATATTAGCGAGATCCCTCGAGCTGGTAAAGCGATTATCGGCCCGAGGTACACTAGTTGGAGGGAGGTGCCAAAAGAGCTCAAGTTAGCTATTTCGGCGGCACTACAAGTAATGTATTTATATTTATATTTATATTTATATTTCAATTTTAATTTCAATTTCAATTTATATTTATATTTATTCGCAACTAGCATTGTATTTGTTTGACAGGAACAATTCAATCTGGAGCCAGAACTCCGCGATTGTGTTTCGGACCAGTTGAGGGACCAACAGAAGACATGGAAGATAAATTTGCTGGCCCGATACCTTTGGAAGACCCGAGACTGCATTATCATGATGCGTGAGTTTGTCCCGCCCAAGGATCCCATCGTATTGGCTCAATGGCAAAAGTTTGTTGACAATGAAATCTCAGAGGGACAATTGGCATCTCGACAATCGGGGAGGGAAAATCGGGCAAAAAAGATGAACGTGCACTACTCCGGTCGAACATCTCACGCCAAGGTGGAGCATAGGATGAAGGTAAGTTTTTATTTTTCTATAATTACATAAATATTTTATTCTGCATTATTTTACTTTGCGGGCCCGTTACTAATTTTGCATTATGTTATTTCAAGGGACGAGGAGTGGCCCTGGGGGTAGGCCACATAGGCTCGATGCCTATGTGGAAATTCAAACGAAGAAGGGGAAGGATAAGGATAAGGATGTTTCCCCAATTTCCTCATCCACGATTGTAAGTAATCTGACAGTTTACTTACATTTAATGACATTGTAATTTTTTTTATTTACTTATTTTACTAATCGTGTGCTTTTTTTCATTTTAGACAAAGCTTAAGGAAGTGCATGAGTCGCAGTCTGATGCTGATAAGGCATCTTTATCCATGGACGCACTCAGCCAAGTGTTTGGCGCTGATATCAAGGGGAGGATAAGGGGGTGAGCACACGGGTGGCCAAATCTTGGAGCATCGGATTGGAGGCGAGCAACAATGGGTTGGCTCGAATGGTGGACTCGCATGACGCGAAGTTGTCCCATTTGCAGGCGATGGTCGAAGATATGGTCTCATTCATAAAGCATTCATTGGGGGAAAAGGGTAAGGGGAAAGGGAAGGAGAAGGGGGTGGATGAGGTGCAGTAGGATGAGGACGTGGACGTCACTGCTTCATCCCCGACACATGCGGACTCTGATGATCCAGTCCCCGATTTGGCTCCCTTTGACCGACCTATAACGACACTTGGTTGGCCAAGCGTGTTTATATATGATGTATTTGATGGCGAGCGGATAGGGAGGGTGTTGATGGACCCGAATACCGTCCAGGGTATGCTAGTTCATGGACGTCCGCTTCAAGACATTGAGGCCAAGGTGCTCGTCACGCATGTGACAACCGGGAAGGAAGACTACCCATTTTGGTTGCGCGAACAATGTGGCATGATGCATATTCAGGGGTGTCTCAACACCTATATCGTATGGCCTATCCACCTCCTCAAACCTACCCCAGACATGTAGTAACATTATTTGAATTGTTTTGGATTGTTTTAAGTTGTTAAATTTGAATTGTTTTAAGTTGTTACATTTGGATTATATTTGAATTATATTTGGATTATATTGTAATGCATATTATTTTGAATGTATATTTGAATTATCTTCATTTTATTTGGATATATGATATTTGAACAGGTATAATGTTGCTATAACAGGCACAAATATACTGCTAGGCAGTGGCAGTGGCCAAACTGGCCATCAGTTTTTTTTTCAATTCTCCCATAATTGTCACGGTCATTGATCGTGATAAATATTTTAAAATGGTCACTGGTTTGTCACAGTTATTGACCATGATAAACCTTATCACGGTCACTAACCGTGACATGACCGTGATAAGCCTTATGAACTTGTCACGGTCAATGACCGTGACATGTCAGTGATAACAAAATTTGTCACCCCGAGACTTGTCACGGTCAATGACCATGACAATTCGATAATTTTGGTGTAGTGCTGCCACCTCGCCTTTGTCCCCTACACCTAGGGAGCATAAGCACATAAAACCACCCACAACTCAATCCCAGGTCGCCACTAGATACTCATATAATTATTCAACGAATCCCACATGACCTACTCATCTAGGTAAATTTCATCATACCTCGTGTATTTCACTAACATCTAGAACGACTCCATGTCCAAATAGAGGTCGCGCAACACCACGATGGATTTCACCTAGAACCGGAGTCGATTTTCACGCTTCATTCACACTAGGTTCCAAATGAAGCACAACTGATAATCAACCCGTGAATGCCAAATGAATATCTATACATTCTCGTATAGCCAATCCACGCCCAAATTTCTTGCCCGAATTTTTGCATTTTGTTCATCGCCATTTGCCCCATCTTGTCATCATTTTGGACACTCGTATGAATGTAAGACGGCCCCTCATCGAGATAGGACATTTTCCTTTCCACAATCATATTGTATCACTTGCCCTTGGACAATCAGGAGGAATGATAAGCACCCAAAAGTGTACATTTTATACCCCGAATAGACATATTTTAGTTGTTAATTCTCGGCAAATTGGGTCTTATATGTGTAAATGTTTAATGTACAGGCTTGATCGCCATTTGCGGAGTTCAAATGCTTATTTCAGGGCAAATGTGCAATATATGGAGCTAATTCCCCAGTCCCATACCAAAATTGAGCCTAAACTTAGCCCAAACCTTCACCCGAGCCCGTGTGAGTTTAGTTTGTGTTTTTTTAGATTTTTTAGATTTTTAGTTTGAGTCGTTTTTATTTTTAAGATTTATTTTAGATTTATTTAGAATTTTATATTTGTTTTTATTTTTGATTTTTATTACTTTTTAATTTTACTCTTTATTTTTAGTTTTGCTAGATTTTATATTTTTAGGACTTTAGTTTTTTATTTTATTTCTTTTATTTTATTATTTGAGTTTTATTTTATAGATTAGGTATTTATTTTACTTGATTTTAATTTTTTAGTTTTTTAGTTTAATATTTAGTTAGTTAGTTAGTTTTATTTTTCGATTAGGTGTACTAAAAAACACACACGTACACCTCACTATCCTACACCTCACACAAACCTCATCCACCCCCTCCTTCTTCAACCTCCAACGCCTTCTCTCTCTTCCTGAACCTCCATTACCACACCACCTTCATCCCCTCTCTAACCATCACCACTTTAACCCATTCCAACCCAACCCCAAATCTCCCAACCACTGAGGTAAAACCCTAGCTCCTCCTCCTACCCCCGTCACCGTAACCTCCATCATTACCCCCAGCAAACCCATCCTTATGCCTCCTTGAACCTGTGACCCATTAGCCAATCTCATAAACCCCACTAGCCGCGAACTTCCCAATCCAGCCAAAACTCGAAAATCCACGAACCTCTTCTCCAACCTAGAAACTCATTACCCAAACCGCAATCTGATTCAAACAAGAAAGACCTAATTTTGATCGAGACCCATTTCCCGTAATCGTACCTGCCAAATATCACAAACCAAAAATAAATAAAGAAACCCACATGTGTTAAAAATACACTCAACACTTATCCCACATGTTCTCATCCATATAAGTCCAAAATACCCTTATTCCCTCACCCATGCTCCTCTCACCATTTCCATGCACACTTTTGATCCATACCCAATTTACCCCTTAGCTCCATGTGCACTATATAAAAAGACTCAAGGCCATTTTAAGACCAATCTAAATATCCTAGAAACCCTATCTAGGGGTTTAGAGAGAATAAATAGAGAGTTTAGTGTAGATAAATAAATTAGGTTAGTTTAGAATTTTTATTTTCCTTTTTTTATAGTGAGGAAAAATAAATTATTGTAAGAATCAATTTGAGTGTAATTTTTATTGAAATTTTAGTTGGATCATTCAAATTGAGGGACGTAAATTTCAAAGCAAGGATTGGAGTTCAATTATGCATCAAGAGAATGGGTTTGATTGTTCTATTCTCCTCTCATCTATTTACATACCTTTGATTATTAGTTTGTCAAATTTTTATATCATGTTAGGCTCAATCCCCCTTCAAGGGGTGGGGTGAGCCCTTATTTGATGTTATTTTGATTTAATTAGTTTGATTATTTGAAAAATTCCCTTTGAATATTAATTTTCATCCTTCACCCTTAAATTTACGCCTTGAGAGAGGATAAATGATTTTCGAGAGAAAATTGAAATTATAGTTATAATACCCATTTTAGATTCGAACTAGAGATAGGGGTTTCTTAAGTGTAGTATTATTCGTTGAATTTCATCTCTAAATTTTATTTTCTAAGATTTACATAAATATTGATGAATCGATCCTAACAGGTGATTAATTAAAAGGAGTATAGATCTATTTTCTAGAGTTTAGGGGGTTAAACTTAATTTTTCAGAAGATTGCTATTAAAATTACATTTGCAAAGAGAGTTGATTTGTAATTTTGATATTAATTTTGAAGAATTAAACTAATTAAATAAATTAGTTAGAATAGCTAGAATTTGTGTTGTAGTCCCACTCCATGATAATTCTCAAATTTATTTACCTCAACTTATCTCTTATATTAGTGTTACACTTTGTTCATCATTTTTAGTCACTTTTTAGTTATTTTTTAGATCTTTGATTTAGTTTAGTGTTATTTCAGCATTTCTCACCCAAATTGTTTTAATATTGAAAAAGCTAAAAAAATAGAAAAAGTAAAAAGCCCAAAAAGAAAATATAATTGAATTACAATTGAGTTTGTCTCTAGTTTCACTCCCTTGAATTGTATTGACACCCTTACTTACCTCTACAATCTAGTATTGCTATATTTTTGTAGGTATGAAAGGTTTTGATTATCTTGGTTCCCTCAACGACATATAGAAAAACCGAAGTAAATCAAGTAATATGGATACTATGGATGGAAGGAACTACCAGAGCGCACGAAATCCCAATTTCCCCCACAATTTATACATACCCTGGTTGAACATGATCCTGTAGAGGGACTGAGAGAGTATGCGCGTGCGTTCAAATGAGGAAATTATATATTAAACACCTTTTAACCCAAACAAACCCTAAACATGCAACAATATGTGATTGAATAAGATAATGAACTAAGCAAGAACATTCAAACACATGCTTGTGAGGAAAAATCCCCCAAAGGGGCAAAACCATTTATTTTCATTATAATATTATAACTGTACAATTCGAGTTATAATGAAAATACAAGTGACTAAGAATTACCCTCAGGTGTCGAATTCTGTAGTCGGCGCCTGGAAATATCCCTTTCCAGGAGGGCTGCAATGAAGAAGAAGAACGGTCTTCTCCACAAAGGTTGAACAGCAACTGGTTGTGTTCTAGGGTTACAAACAGATTCACAAATGTGTGAGACGTTGTGTGAATCAACAAAAACTGGAGTCTTGGGACTCAACAGGTGAAGACTTAGAGTTTTTGTACTCTGAAAATCGTGTATCGAAGTCTTAGAAAACCACTTCCCGTAGTGGGTTTATAAAGGAAACGTTTAGCCTAGAAAATCTGACCACGATCTGCTGAAGTTTATCCCAGGCGGACCGGTTCGGGTCTGAGGTGGATCGGTCCGGGCAGGCGGATCGGTTCTTTTTATTTCTGGCTTCTTCGGTTCCCTTGCGGTCCGGGGTGTACTGGCTTTTCAGCAGGCGAACCGGTTCGGGTCTGAGGCGGATCGGTTCACAAGCGGATCGGTTCTTTTTACAGGGCGGACCGGTCCGGCCTGTCAGACTTTGATTCCTCTTCTTCTTTTGATATTCGGATCCGTTGATGACTGTATGAATCTTTGAATTTCTTCAACGGTGTAACGGCGTACGACATAACAAATTGATAATGGACAAAAAATGTCCTTACAAATCTCCCCCTATGTCTATGCTGGTACATACATAAAAACAAACATCCGAATTATCAAGTATAAAATTGCCTATACAAATCTACCCTTCCATGAACCCAAAACTGAAAAGGTACAATTGAATAAGACTTCATCGTTTGTTCTTCAACTCTTCAGGAATCTTCAACGCTTTTCTCATCAGGGTGTGCAATCCAATGTTAATCCATGTAGTACCTACACACATGAGAAAAAGCAAAATACCAAGTGACGTATCGAGTTTGAAATGAGATAAACAGATATGCCAATATGGTGATAAACAACTCAACACTACAAAACTCACTCCCCCTTAATGTGATAATTCTTTCTCCCCCTTTTTATGATGTCCCCAAATAGACAAATGAGAGAAATAATGCAAACAAGCAATGACGGGGTGTCACAAGGAAATACACAACTATTTTTTGAATTTTTTTTTAAAAGAAAATCACACTATGAATAAACAAAAAGTAACCAAGTCGATGATAGCGTTAATGAATGGGTGTGAACATAATTCGATAGGAAGATCAGTGCTTACAAACATGACATATGTGCACAATGAATATTGGATATTCCTAGCGAATGAACTCAAATGCTTCCTTTGGTGTAAAAGAATGAAAATATAAGATGTTTACTCAATCAAATCAACAAATCAAAGCTCAAAGTGATTTTCACACCAATAACGTCCAAAATGTTTTCATGCTTTTTCAGGACTGTCAAGGAAATGCAATCCCGTTTAAACATTTTCCAACCAAACTCCCTCAAATATATATTTTGAATAGAGGTATACTAAATTCTCAAACTTTGGAGAATTGATGGTGAAACCTAAGTGACCCATATTTGGCATGAATTGCTTGTTATTGCCTTTAAATTTTTTCGGGCTCTTTTAACCTCTTTGGACCTCGGATATTAAAATTCCTCCATTTTTTAGGTCTTTTTTAACGGTGGCTTTTGCGCAAAGGATAGATGATTACCTTTCGCATCCCCTCCCCGTTATACAAAAACACACAGTCTCACCAAAACGGTTTTTTTTACATGCATTCCAATCTTGTCAAGTTTTATCGCATATTGAAAGTTGTATAGACAGAATTGAGATGGAAACACTCAAGCCAATATGAGATAGACAAGTTCAATAATCAAATATAGCCGTGCATGTGTGCAATAAAGGATATAGGAGTCAAACATGTAGGAAGATATCACTAATTACATCTCAAAGACTCCAAACAATGTAAATCACATGGATGAAATGATGTAGCCTCTCAAATATCTATCAAACAGTCACATGGATATATGGAATGAAGTTGTGACTTGGCTATCTTAAATGCTCATCCATAAAAGGAGCAAAAACAGAAATCTTTGTGGATTTTTCAAAAATTTTATCAAAATAAAATCTTTTTGTATTTTTTAAAAGAAATATAAAAAGCAAAAAGAATAAATAAATAGATGTACAACTAAGCAATGGTACATATAAAACAGACTAGTAATAGAAAGCATATGATATGAACATGAAGAAGCATCCTATTCTAGACATAGACCAACCCCTCAGTCAACTGTGCAAATCCCCAAAGACTTCCTAAGACTCTCAAATCTAAGGGCATCTAAAGGTTTCGTGAAAATATCGGCTAGCTGACAGTCGGTGGGAACAAAACTCAAGGATACGACTTTCTCCTCAACTAGCTGACGTATAAAGTGCTCATGTATCCTGACGTGCTTGGTGCGCGAATGATGGAATGGATTGCGGGATATGTGTATCGCGCTCGTGTTATCACAGGAAATGGTCATGGTGTCCTGTGAAATCCCATAATCCTCCAGCATTTGCTTCATCCACAAGAGTTGCGTGCAACAACTCCCGGCGGCTATGTACTCAGCCTCCGCACTGGACAAAGAGATGGAATTTTGCTTCTTGCTCAGCCAGGAGATAAGAGCAGAACCAAAATAGAAACACCCACCAAAAGTGCTCCTACAACCATCTACATCCCCGGCCCAATCGGCATGTCAATAAGCGGACAAACGGTCATCAGTATCAAAGGAATACCAAATACCGTATGAGAGAGTCCCACTCACGTATTTAATAATACATTTTAGAGAAAGTAAATGTGACTCTTTCGGGGACGCCTGATATCGCGCACAGACTCCAACACTAAAGGCTATATCGGGACGACTGGCAGTCAAGTAGAGAAGACTACCTATCATACTCCGATAGAAGGTTTGCTCAACGTCCTTGCCTGAAGTGTCCTTACTAAGCTTGGTAGTGGTACTCATAGGTGTATGTGCATGCTTAGTGGAGTCTAAACCAAATTTCTTCACTCGGTCTCTAGCATACTTGGATTGGGAGATGAACATCCCATCCTCTAGCTGACGAACCTGGAGACCAAGGAAGAAAGTAAGCTCACTAACCATGCTCATCTCAAACTCACTTTTCATCTCCTTTTCAAATTGATGATCATGTTGAGAGCATGTGGATCCAAAGACTATGTCGTCCATATAGACCTGGGCAACCAAAATAGCACCGTCATCTCTCCTGACGAACAACGTCATATCTACTCCCCCTCTCTTATAGCCACGAGCTAAGAGATAGGAAGTAAGCCTCTCGTACCAAGCACGGGGTGCTTGCTTCAAACCATAAAAGGCTTTCCTCAGATAGAAGATGTGCTCAGGGTGCTGAGGGTCTTCAAACCCTTTTGGTTGTTCCACGTAAACCTCCTCCTGTAGAATTCCATTCAGAAAGTAACTCTTGACATCCATCTGATATAACTTGAAGCGCAGATGATATGCGATGGCGAGCAGAAGACGGACGGACTCAAGCCTCGCAACAGGAGTAAATGTCTCCCCAAAGTCTACACCCTCTATCTATGTGTAGCCTTGAGCGACCAACCTAACCTTGTTTCGAATTATGGTACCATTTTCATCCATTTTATTCTTAAAAATCCACCGGGTACCTATAACATTAGTCTCACTAGGTTGGGGGACAAGTTCCCAAACATTATTCTTTTTAAACCGAAGCAGCTCTTCCTGCATAGCAGATATCCAGAGTTTATCCTTGAGTGCTTCTTTATGATTCTTGGGATCGACGTTGGACGTGTAGCAAAAATGGCTAACGACGTTCTCTATCTGAGCACGAGTCTTGACCCCAAGAGTGGGATCACCAACAATGGCAGAAGGGTCATGACTCTTACGAACCCAAGCAGGTGTGTCCCCTAGCACAAGAGTAGGGTCCACAGAGTGTGAGAGAGGGACAAGTAAATCACTGTCAGAAAAGTCCTCATCCTCACACTAAAGGTTAGGATCAATAACCATCGGAGGTTCACCATCTTGCACGGTGACGTTTATTGATTCCATAACCTTAGAGCTCTTCAGGTTAAAAACCCGGTATGCTCTACTAGTCGATGAATATCCTAGCAATATTCCCTCGTCGCTCCGGGAGTCAAACTTTCCTAATTGCTCTCTATCCCGTAGGATGTAGCATTTACTCCCAAAGACACGGAAATATGCAAGGTTGGGAATCTTGACAGTCCACAACTCATAAGGAGTCTGTAGTGTGTGTGGACGGAAATAAACCCTATTCACCGTGTGGCATGCAGTAGACATTGCCTCTGCCCAAAATCTCCTAGACACTTTACGACCTAGAAGCATAGATCTAGCCATCTCTTGGATCGTTCTATTCTTTCTCTCAACAATCCCATTTTGCTGAGGAGTTCTGACAGCAGAAAACTCATGTTTGATCCCGAGGCTATCACAGTAAAGATCTACCTTTGCTTCTGTGAATTTAGTGCCATTGTCACTACGCATCCTGTTAATAGTGATACCGTGTTGATTTTGCAGGACACGGCACTTGGTCGTTAAAAATTCTACAGCATCGGATTTCTCTCTCAAAAACCCTACAATGGAGTACCTGGAGAAATTGTCTACCATCACTAGGATATACCTATTACCACCTAGACTCTTGGTACGAGTGGGACCCATAAGGTCCATGTGTATAAGCTCAAGAACACGAGAGGTGGTAATGGAATGCAACTTCCTATGGGGACTACGAATTTGTTTTCCCATATGATAGGGTCCACAAATCGTCGAAGTTAGCCTTCCAAGAGATGGTAAGCCACGTACTAGGTCCTTTCTAGCTAAGTGAGTGAGATCTCTAATATTTATGTGACCTAGACGTTGGTGCCATAGATCCATAGGAGTGATCGTGGCGTTGTTGCAGATAAGTGAGGATGTGGGATCAGTCCCATATCAATTATCGTTTGTCCTCACCCCTTGCACTAATAGTTTATCGGATTGATTATAGACCTTACAAGTGTCCCGATCAAACTTTACTGCAAAGTCATCGTCGCACAGCTGGCTAATGCTGAGAAGGTTTGCTTTCAAACCTTTGACGTACAAAACATTTTCTAGCTTAGGAAAACCAGGTAACTCGATAGTACCTCGTCCTATAATGCTAGACTTGCTCCTATCTCCAAAGGTGACTCTGCCGTCCTGATAATCCTCAAGAGATGTAAAAAATGAGGCATCACCTGTCATATGTCTGGAGCACCCACTGTCAAAATACCACTGTGAGGTATTATGTGCTTTAAGAGCAACTTGAAAAACAAAAGCCTTTTTATCTTTCTTAGGTACCCAAGAGGTGGTGACATTTTGTTTGCCTTTGTTGTTGTTGGTTTTAGCTGGAATGTGAGAAGCATTCACTAACGGCAAGGACATCCGTCGAAATTCTTCCATCAAACTCTGAGATGTGGCAGCTAAGAACTCAACTTGCTCTCTCAGACTAGGAAACTCATCAATATGACGTGGTGGAGCAGTAGTACGTCGTGTTCGACCCATATTATAGCAAACCTCCCTGAGGTGGCCTTTTCTTTTGCAATAAGTACAGAAGAACACAGTCAAAGGCGGACCTTGGTTTGCTTTTCTTGGTCGAACTCTCCTTCGAGGTTTTTGACGATGACCATAAGGAGTAGTAGTAAACTCAGGAACTGGACCAGGTGCAATTTGGGAGGTGGAGCCACCATCATACCCAATTCCCTGCCGATCACCAAAACCTAAAGCGGGTCGAGGAGCATTTTTCCCATCTTCCCAGATCTGTCCTCGATTTGTACCTTGACTTCCCGTGCTTTCTCAAGATCATGAGTCAGCTGGGCAACAAGGGCTTCAAGTTTCTTCTGAGTCTCCACGGAGGAATGGAGCTGACTCGTAAGACTAGCCACTTGTTTAGTCAAGTCCCCTCACTCTTTCTCAAAAACACACTCTCTCTCTCTAAACAAACTCTCTTTCTCGACACAGGCAGATTCTCTCTCTCTCAGGGCAGTGAAGGTGGAGGACTCTCTCTCTCTCGCCTTTCTTAAATCTTCCTCTAAGCCGGTGATCTTAAGAACTAGCGCTTTGTTACGTTTTTTTATTTTAAATGACTCAGAATATAACTCAGCATAGGCGCGTTGAATATCACTCTCGCTCTCACTTGAGTCATCCTCCCCCTCACTCACATTGTTCTCACTATCGAGGTGTCCCTGTGAATCATCATCCTCATCGTTGTGAAGAGAACTAGGAGTGCTCACTTGACTGGCCATGAATGCGGTGAAGTTACACTCATGCGGTGACTCGTCTCCTGAATCCACCATCTCGACCTCACTGTCGTCGCTAAGAGTAGCATTAAGGATAGCTTTCCCTTTTCTCTATTCAGACGTGTGGCACACTCAAAAGGCTCTATGACCCCTACCATCACACTCAAAGCATCTCTCACTTTATTTCTTAGGAGGATTTTTGAAATCTTTTTCATTTTTCGTTTCAACCTTATTTTTCTCAAATTTCTTTTTATCTTTAAAGTTGTCATTTTTCTTAAATTTGAGAATCCTCTTGAAATTTTTTGCAAAAAGAGCCAAATCATCTAAGTCAAAATCACACTCAGAATCTGACGTGTCAGTCTCTCTCTTTCTAGATGGCTCTTCCCTATTTCTAGCCGACCCCTCACTCTTTTTCTCTTTGGCATTAAGTGCAATTCCCTTATCTTTAGACCTAGCAGTTTTAGGGAACATATCAATTTCATAAGTTTGCAAATCTCCTACAAGTTCTTCCAATTTTAGCGTATTTAAATTGCCCATAGAATTTAGCACAGTGACTTTAGGGATAAAACGCTTAGGCAAAGAACGAAGAATCTTTTTGACAACTCTAGCATTAGGAATATGTTCACCAAGATTAAAGCTAGTATTAACAATGTGAGAAAGTCTAGCATAGAAATCATCAAAACATCCAGTCTCATGCATGGTGATGGTTTCAAATTGAGTTGTCAAATTTTGCAATTTAGATTCTTTCACAGCATTTGTTCCTTCATGGGTGAGTTGTAAAACATCCCATGCCTCCTTTGACGTGGTGCACGTCATGATACGTCGGAACTCATCGGGAGTGATGGAACCAGAAATAGCACTCAAACCTTTAGAGTTAAAAGAAGACCATCTAAATTCATCTTCAGTCCAAGAGGTGACAGGTTTTAAATTAGTCGCGTTTTCCACAGTGACGGAGGGAGGTGTCCACCCTCTTTCAACTAAAATCCAAACCCTTTCATCTATCGATTTTAAAGCCGACTCATTCAGGCTTTCCAATAAGCATAATTTGTCCCGTAAAAAATGGGTAATTTATTATATGATTTCTCCATTTGAATACGCACTTTTCAAAAATCATTTTTTTTTTCAGAAAAATGATATCTTAGAAAAGATTTTGCGAAAAATAGGAATACGCGATAGATTTGCGTAACCTACTCTCATACCAATTTGAGAGAGTATGCGAGTGCATTCAAATGAGGAAATTATATATTAAACACCTTTTAACCCAAACAAACCCTAAACATGCAACAATATGTGATTGAATAAGATAATGAACTAAGCAAGAACATTCAAACACATGCTTGTGAGGAAAAATCCCCCGAAGGGGCAAAACCATTTATTTTCATTATAATATTGTAACTGTACAATTCGAATTACAATGAAAATACAAGTGAGTAAGAATTACCCTCAGGTGTCGGATTCTGTAGTCGGCGGCTGGAAATATCCCTTTTTAGGAGGGCTGCAATGAAGAAGAAGAACGATCTTCTCCACAAGGGTTGAACAGCAACTGGTTGTGTTCTAGGGTTACAAACAGATTCACAAATGTATGAGAGATTGTGTGAATCAACAAAAACTGGAGTCTTGAGACTCCACAGGTGAAGACTTAGAGTTTTTGTACTCTGAAAATCGTGTATCGAAGTCTTAGAAAACCACTTCCCGTAGTGGGTTTATAAAGGAAACGTTTAGCCTAGAAAATTTGACCATGATCTGCTGAAGTTTATCCCAAGAAGACCCGTTCGGGTATAAGGCGGATCGGTCCGGGTAGGCGGACCGGTTCTTTTTATTTCTGGCTTCTTCGGTTCGCTTGCGGTCCGGGGTGTACTGGATTTTCAACAGGCAGATCGGTCCGGGTCTGAGGCGGACCGGTTCGCAGGCAGATCGGTTCTTTTTCCAAGGCGAACCGGTCCGGCTGGTCAGACTTTAATTCCTCTTCTTCTTTTGATATTTGGATCCGTTGATGACTGTATGAATCTTTGAATTTCTTCAACGGTGTAACGGCGTACGACATAACAAATTGATAATGGACAAAACATGTCCTTACAGGGACCCATGGAGCTAACTGCAGTTTACATGCCTCCCCACCGTCCAGCTCAAACTCAGGTATGGAAACACTTACAGTATTTATCCAATTCTATTACGAACCCCTGGCTACTCATGTGGGATTTTAATACTATTTTAGGCGCGCACGAAAAGATAGGCAACCAAGGCTTCCAACCCTGTGGAGTAAAAGCTTTAAGAAACTTTATGACGACACAAAATATTTACGATTTAGGGTTTAGTGTCCCGTCTTTTACTTGGAAAGGTAACACGTCCTTCGGCCTTGATGTGCATGAACGGTTGGATAGTTTCCTTGTGAACATGCAGTGGTTGGATTTATATCCAAACATAAGGTTACCAACCTACCTAATTCCATCCCTGACCACAGTCCTCTTTTAGTATACAACATGCCCACCCATGTAAAAATGGTGCCATATTTTACGTACTGTAAGGAATGGTCTTCGTATCCACCTTTCTATGAGTTGATCATAGCCAATGGAGTCGTCTAGTAGGAGGACAACTATACAACTACATCCTTAGAAAGACCCACCACTTTCGTCAAGCGGTTATCTCATGGAAAAAATATGTCTATGGAACCATGACCACTAAAGTTTTTAATCTCCACCAATCTCTTTTGCAAACTCGAAAGCATAGAGAGAGAAATTATGACCCCGAACTCCTCTCCCATGAGAAATAAATTAAGGAGGAATTAGCCTACAAACTAGGGCAGGAGGCCTTGTTTTGGAAAAATAAATATAAACTCAAGTGGACCCTATAAAGGTGACAATAAATCTAAATTTTTTCACACCTATTTTTCTCACTGACGTCATGTAATTACAATTCAGGTTGTGTTCAACCCAGATACTAGGTGGCATAAAATACACACTGGTATTAGCACATAGTTCCAAAAATTTTATGAGACTTTTTTTCAAACAACTAACCCGTAACCGGTGATAAGAAGCAATCTATTTTTACAATTCACGGACTCTAACAAATCCAAATTGTTGTTACCTATCACAGAGATAGAAATCTGGTCCACCCTCACGCGAATGGTAAAAATAAGATCCAGAGACCGGATGGTCTCACGATGGAATTTTATCTAACCCATTGGCAAGTAGGTGGACCGACAGTGTGTGACCTTATATTTGACCTTTTCTATTCGGATCGAATGTCGCATGTTATAAAGCATACCTTGCTGATTTTCATACCAAAATGGCATAATTGAATGCACGTATCTCATTTTCGTCCAAAAAGTCATTACAATGTGATTTATAAACTCATATCATCCATACTTGTGGCATGAATGCAACCACTCTTACATTATCTAGTATCCCCTTACTAAGCGGCCTTCTTGGTACAACGGCACATTCAGGATAACATCCTTAATGCACATGAGATGTTAAACACTATGCAAAAATCAAAATCAATAAAACGATGTTGTGCCATAAAAATGATTTTTCAGAAGTGTATGATCAAATGGAATGGCCAATCATTCATTGGGTGCTGAGGCATCATGGGGTCCCAGAACAATGGATTACATACCTCTCTACATGTATCTCCACTAATACCTTTAGAAACTAACTAATGGACACATTGGGGGCAATTTTAGTCCATCAAGAGGCCTTCGACAAGAAGACCCGTTGTCTCCGATCTTATTCATACTTAGCCTGGATGTTCTTCTATGCAAAATTTAGCAATAATGTCACCTAGAAACTATGACCTCCCTTCGTCTCTCTTTAACAAGTCCTAGGATCCTTGGGCTTGCATTTCCTGATGATTTCATATCTTTTACTTCAACTAAGTCTTCATATGATAAGTTGCTTCAGGATGGTCTTGGTGGAATTCTCCACCTCTTCAAGGAAAAATATTAATCTGGAAAAATTCGTGATAACCTTTGTCCCTCGACTCCACACTTGGTGATGCGTACGACACTGACCATTTTAGGTATTCATTCTAACCCAGGTCAAGAAAAATACCTCGGTCTTCCCCTTATCACTAGACGGGTCACGCGTAGTCGCTTTCAAAATCTTATTGTGGACCTAGAGGCGAGACTGCAGATGCGGTATTCACACTTTATCTTTTATGCGGGTTGAGCAACTCTCATTAATGCAGTATTCATATCCCTACCTGCATATAGTATGTCAGCTTATCCGCTACCCAAGCATATTCTCGATACACTCACTAAAAAAATTACAGCATTCTTTTAGAATGCCACTATGACCTCAAAAAAACCCTAACTCTCCCCTGGTCAATCATTAACCTTCCCAAACAATACGACAGATTGGACATTAAGAACTTACACACGCTCAATACCCGTTCATGATTAAACTCCTATGGGAGTTGCTCATCGAGACAGCAAATCTCTGGGTCCGCATAATAAAGCATAAATACTATTCGCACTCCACGTTGGTGGAGACAAAAAGGTCTAACCAATCATCCTAGTTTTGGACTTGAATTTCAAAGCTTATTCCCTTGTTTTAAAAGGGAATTAAATGGTGAATTGGGCTTGGGAATATCGCTTTTGGACAGCATGTCCGGGTTCTGCATGATACTCTAGGGCAACGGTTTCCCTCCCTACCTTTCACCATTCTTAATGCTCCGTTATCTAGCTTTATTTATAACCATCAGTGGAATTGTAGCACCCCGTGTTTTTATTAGTTTATTTATTTAATTAATTAGAAAATTCGGGAAAATAAATTTTATAATTTTATAATTTTTATTGGTTAAATATGTTGGTTATGATTTTATAAGAATAAAACTTTAAGGGGAATTGAAATCGGAGTTAAAACGGATTTTATATGAATTTTTAAATATTTGTCCCTTATACTTTTTAACGGTAACTGTCAGTTTTTTTGGCGATCGATCGATCGACGCCAAGGGTCGATCGATCAACCCCAGTAGTTTTCGTGCGCAACAGGTTTGTTTTGGATGAATTTGGGTTATATTAAAACTCTTTCAACTTTATATAATTATAGTGACGGGGCTAGATTTGAAAACACTCATTTGTGAAAACCCTAAGAGGAGAAGGCTCTCTATTTTTCATCATCTTCTACCTCAAATCCCTAGCCACCATTAAAAATTACTTTTCAAGCTCAGTTTTGAGGGCCAAGGCTAATCTGTCCCAAGTTAGTTCAAAAAGGGTTTTTGATCCATTTTCGAGCGGAACACATATACCTAATCAGATTTTTGTCAAACTCATCACAGGCATGTTTACCCTATTCTTTTCCCTTAGTGTTATGTGTCTTGATTGTAGCCTCCATTAAACTCATGTTTTCTAAAAGAAGTTACGAATATCAATTTGAAGAGACAAGTTTTGGGACTGTTTTGCATGAAAAATTAATGTTACGGAATACTTATAACTTTGTTACACTTTGGGTTGTGACAGTGTAGTTGATTTTTGTAATACCCCGTAATTTTAATGACTTTTAAAATGGGTTATATTTTAAATTAATGGATTAATTGGATCTTATTATAAATTAATTCATTTGGGTTTTATCCGAATTGTGGATATTAAAAGGGATGATTCTGAATATTACCTAAAGATATTTGGGTAATATATGAATGTGATGTCATTGATATGACGGTATGATATAAATTCGGTAATTTGAATTTTTAGTCAGACGCGGTATGGAACGTGTCAGGACTAATTTATTAAATTAAAAAGGAAATTTATTTTCTATCGACCTTATAGTCATTTCGACTGCGTCGTTGCGTCCGGAAGGTTCAAATTAGTCAGAAAAGTCTATTTGGATGTTAATTTTGAGTCTCGGGTCATTTGAAAATGAAAAGACAACCCAAAAGGGCATTTTGGTTATTTTTACAAGGGGGATGAATAGTAATTTCGGGTTTTGTCTTATTATAAGTATTTGGAGATTAGTGTATGTAGGTTCATTTCATCTCTTCTACACAAAATTTAAAAGTCATATTCTTAGAGATTGCTTGGAAAGAAAAAAAAGTTTTCTTGGGAAGGAGGAGAACCAAAGGTCAAAGGTCACCAGCACCATCACCACCTGTGTTATTCAACTCCAAATGGTCAGATCTTTATTAGAGGCAAGTGTTTGATATTTGCAATTTAAGTTCGTATATTGTCCATGTTAGGATAGTTATAAAAAGAGATGATTTTCACTCTTGGAAGATGAAGGGATATAGTTGTTAATGGATTTTTTTTTATTCTCAGTATTCTCTTAGTTGGGGCATGTCGCCCAAAAGATTCAGTTATCATTTTCTATCGGAGTCAAATACTATTGTATTTGTGTCTTTTTAATACAGTTGTTATTGATGGGATTACTGTAATGGATTAATACTATTTGGGAATGTTTATTCCAACTGCATTTAAATTATTTTGTGTTATCTATTCAGTTAAGTGTTGTAGAATAAAATGTATTGTGTTATTCTTAAACTGGAAATGGATTTTGTTGAATTAAAATTTGGAAAGTTTTTTTTAACACGAGCTTAATTGAGTATTGGGTGAGTTGTAAATGTTTTCGATAGTGATGTTAAGAATGAGCCAACTGTATATTCTGTTTTAATTTGGTATGGGGCTGGCCACCCGGTATTTAATTAGGCGGGGTGTTACAGGTGGTATCAGAGCATCAGGTTCTAGTGTCCTTTAGGATCTGTACGGTTTACTGTGTTTTTAGCTTAGCGTTCTTTGATATAGAGCCCTATGTTTAAGATTTTTGATCTCTTTGGTAAGATTCCGTATATATCAGTGAATCTTATATATGTTCGGGAGTGATCGAACAAGGAAGTATGGCAGATGAGGGACATTGAATGGATAGCGGAGATCGTACTTAGGAGGTTATGAAGTATGTTCGAGTATGATGACTGTAGTCGAGGTCACCCCTATTATGGAAAATTCAGGAGAGACATCAGTAGAAGTTCTTGAAATACGGGAATTGTGTGTGTTACCTAACGTAGGCAATATATTCAAAGGCTTGGGCATATAGTGGAGTGTGGTTAACTAGAATTGAAAATTTGGGGTAAAATTTTTCTTGACTTATCGGAGCAAAGTTATAATAGTGGGATTCAACAACCACCACCCACGAATGAGGGTATGTTCTCTATCAAAGGAATTATAAGGCGTATATTGATTTTTGTAGCGATTAATATTATATGGGAAAATGGGTTGCTAAACTTAGCCTATAGCATCGTTATTTACGTAGACTCACTGAGGGGTGTGAGACACCTATATATTACATGTTATCACGTGGGTTTGATTTTTATCATGGTATTACTTACTTTGGGCATGTCCGAGCATGATGTGACTATCGGCATGCATTGACTCGTGGTATACGAGAGCATATGTACTACTATTAACCATCATCTTGTCTTCTACAGAAGAGTAGATGAGTAGACTCTATTTGAAATCATTAAAACCTAATTTTTTTTAAATCGATAAACCGAATATGTTTTTTTTGATAAACCAAATTTTTATATAATTGACTAAGGACCTTAGGAGTTTCGATGACCGACTACTTTAGGAAGTAGTGTATCGGGGTGGTTCCTTGTTTGGATTTCTCTTGCGAGACACCCCACGCATGAAACTAATAATTGTTGGGAGTCGAAATAAGATAGGTATTTAGGATATGAGTTTATAACCTTTGCTATTATAATGAAAGTTGTACGATAGGGTGTATGGGCGCCCTGGATGATTGGATTGTAGTAGTTTTCAAAATTGTGAAACAGTAAGTAGTTGTGACTTCAGGATTTATTTGTTTAATAAGTGAGGATCATTTTTCCCAAACTTTGTCACAAGGACGGTATAGGGAAGATTGGGTATAATTTAAATTTGATTCAGTTGAAACTATATGGTGAGACTTAGTGTAACATCGATGGGGATTTTCGTTAATGTACTGTATGGGCGGTACTACTTAGATTTCTTGCGATGTGAGATTTATACTCGGAGTTGACCTTATCAGTATGGTTCATTTTTCTGAATTTCGGGACGAAATTCTGTTATAAGGGGGGAAGTATGTAATATCCCGTAATTTTAATGACTTTTAAAATGGGTTATATTTTAAATTAATGGATTAATTGGATCTTATTATAAATTAATTCATTTGGGTTTTATCCGAATTGTGGATATTAAAATGGATGATTCTGAATATTACTTAAAGATATTTAGGTAATATATGAATGTGATGTCATTGATATGACGGTATGATATAAATTCGATAATTTGAATTTTTAGTCAGACGCGGTATGGGACGTGTCGGGACTAATTTATTAAATTAAAAAGGAAATTTTTTTCCTATCGACCTTATAGTCATTTCAACTGCGTCGTTGCGTCCGGAAGGTTCGAAATAGTCAGAAAAGTCTATTTGGATGTAAATTTTGAGTCTCGGGTCATTTGGAAATGAAAAAACAACCCAAAAGGGCATTTTGGTTATTTTTACAAGGGGGATGAATAGTGATTTTGGGTTTTGTCTTATTATAAGTATTTGGAGATTAGTGTATGTAGGTTCATTTCATCTCTTCTACAAAAAATTTAAAAGTCATCTTCTTAGAGATTGCTTGGAAAGAAAAAGAAGTTTGCTTGGGAAGGAGGAGAACCAAAGGTCAAAGGTCACCATCACCATCACCACCTGTGTTATTCAACTCCAAAGGGTCAGATCTTCATTAGAGGCAAGTGTTTGATATTTGCAATTTAAGTTCGTATATTGTCCATGTTAGGATAGTTATAAAAAGAGATGATTTTCATGCTTGAAAGATGAAAGGATATAGTTGTTAATGGATTTTTTTGAATCTAAAAATATATAGGAATTAAACTCATGTTGTAGGTAGTTAGTAATCCAATAAATATTCATCAATTTGTGGAAGAAATTCTGAAAATAATTTAGTGTTCTTGAAGATAATATGTTGATAATTTTCTGGAAAAAGAGGCAAAAACGAGTGGAATGAGAAGAGCCAATTTGGAATGTTTAGATCTTCTTTTTTAGTGCATTTGGATGATATTTAAGAAAAACTCAAAACACATACCTGACTCAATTTTTTGTGTAGAATCCAAATATGAAGTCGGATTGATGATTTGAATAATTTTTGGATCTGATTTTTCTGAGTATTTAAAATATGAGAATTCATGATGTTGTTTCTTTTTAATGTTGGTTCTTATCCCAAAACTTTTGTAGATCTTTGATGATTATTAATTGGATATTATGGTACATAGAGAAGATCAGTAAGCCCTAGTTAAGATTTGAATTAATTTGATTGGGATTTAATTGATTAGAATTATGATAATTAAAGTTAAAGAGATTTCGGTTGCTAGATTCATGTGTTGGCTTCTAATCTGTTTGTATGAGGATTAAGGATAGTTCAAGTAGGGGAGATTTAATATAACACCTGGGTAGCCTTAGGGTTACAATTTAAACATCAAGGACTGAGTTTAAGCTCATTATTGATTTCGCAAGGGCTGAGTGTAGTACTAGAGCGTAGTGGTATGGCTCCTGGATAGAGATGGGAGTTTAGAACACATTTGGTTGAAAGAGGGTATGAGATTATTCCGATCGCATATTTGAAGTTGATGAACCTCCTCGATCGACAAAGTTAAGTAGTAGTGTATTGGAGGGGTTCCTTGTTTGGATTTCGCTTTGCGAGACGCTCCGCGCATGAACCTTAACGACGTCGGGAGTGGAGAGATGTTATAGGATGCGAGGATAATTAAATTATGAAGTAAAGATATGACATTTTAATACGTGTGATTTAAAGAGATATAATGCTACGTAAGGGAATAATCTAAGGTTAATGTGAGTACCTTGTTGTTAGTATACTATAGGTATGATAATACCTATTTGATTGATTAATGATTATGTGTATGACATACCTAGCTTACTTGCTATCGGTGGGAGGTTTGCGCGTGAGGGAAGTCATATCCTGATGAATCCATGGGATCTTTGATTTGTCGCTCGAGAACATAGGTCTATGAAAGACTTATCGGGGAGTTGATAAGTCCGCTGACTATGGGTACGTAGGTATGTGCGTGACCCATGGGTATGAGAACTATGTTCGCCTCCAATGATTGTGTTGTTGTTTGTGGTTCGAGGAATCTTAACGAACCTTTTGTCTCCTATTCGGCGACCAGCGATATTGGGACATGATAGCAGAGTAATGCATTGCACCGCAGCTGTGACTCGGGGTGTCGTATTATATATATATATATATAATGGATTAAATGAATGAATGGATATTTATTATGGTTAAATCTATCTACGGTGATAATTGTAGATAACGGTGAATAGAGAAAGATAATTGAATTAAGTTAATGAATGTTTATTGAAAAAATTAATTCATATTAATTATGAAATGATTCATGTTAATGAGAAACGATGAGAAATGTAAATGAACAATAATGTGACGTATGGTATGGGACATACGGGGATTATGATATTGGGATGGAATTATAATATGGAGACTAGAAAAGAGGAACCATTAACTAGGAGGTTAATAGGAAACATTAAGTGTGCACTCTAGTTGAGAGGTGAGAATGGCAAGTGAGAGTTGGGTCTAACATGTACATAATAAAAGATTTATTGCACTTGTTAAATACTTACTGTTTTAAAAATCATTTACACATTCGGGCTCTGACCCGTTTCCTTGCATATTTTCTTTTCTATTGTATCTTCTATATCAGGTGTCCAGCAATAGGGACGCCAACCTTAGCGGATTATGACAGGCTATGGATTTATGGAGTTTTGCTTAGACGCCTATCTTCATTTGATTCTCAGTATTCTCTTAGTTGGGGCATGTCGCCCAAAGGATTCAATTATCATTTTCTATCGGAGTCAAATACTATTGTATTCGTGTCTTTTTAATACAGTTGTTATTGATGGGATTACTGAAATGGATTAATACTATTTGGGAATGTTTATTCCAACTGCATTTAAATTCTTTTGTGTTATCTATTCAGTTAAGTGTTGTAGAATAAAATGTATTGTGTTATTCTTAAACTGGAAATGGATTTTGTTGAATTAAAATTTGGAAAGTTTTTTTTAACACCAACTTAATTGAGTATTGGGTGAGTTGTAAATGTTTTCGATAATGATGCTAAGAATGAGCCAACTGTATATTCTGTTTTAATTTGGTATGGGGTTGGCCATCCGGTATTTAATTAGGCGGGGTGTTACAATTTTGCTATGGGCATGTGCATGTAAAGGAGCCCTTTTAAAAGTAAATTTTGATATTTCATGTGAGAACCCTAAGAGAATTAATTATTTGTGTTAGAAAACAATAATTATGATAGGACTTTCATGTAGCTATTATTTTGAAAATCACAATATTTATATGTCCTTGATTTCCATTATTTAGATTAAAATTATTTAAAGGGGAATTTAGTGTTATTATGAATGTTGTTATAATTTGTAATTGTGTTACTTTACAGAAATATGATAATATTTTGAAAAGTTTGGGTATTGTAGGTAATTGGTTTTCACCCCTTGTTATAGTACTCTTGTCAGGTATGGGGCTAGTAAGTGGGCCTTTGTTGCGATTTATGCTAATTAGGTATGGGACTAGTTAGTGTGAGTTTATGCGGGTTGTATAATTTGGGGTGGGGGCTGTTTTTCTATATTATACATTTGTTATGATAGTCTAGGATTGATATCTAAGTGGAGTGAAATTTTTATAATCATCATTTACTTAGGATAGGACGATATTGTGTTTCGGGAACCCTTAGTTTGGACTAAGGGGTATTTTGAGGATTTTCACATCGCTTTTAAGGGTGGAGGAGATTAATTTGATTAATGAGTATAAGGAATTTTGGAAGTTAATATCGAAGGACTAAAACGGATATTAAAAATCTATTGGTGACATAATGTGTCTAGGGCTGACAGTTTGAACGGGTCAGAGGACGATTTATTTCGTGTCGTGTGTGGAACCTTGTCATATCGCGAGGATCGTGGGATAAAAATGGATCAGACAACGTACTTGACAAGAGTATGTGTGTTTGTGTGGAACCTTGTCATATCGCGAGGATCACATGATAAAAACGGATCAGATGGCGGACTTGACAAGGGGACGTGTGTTGAAATTTTTTTTCTTCATGGTTAAATTAATTAAATTTAACATTGTTGGGAAGGTGGGATTAATTAAAATAATATTGGTGTGGCTTTTACAGAAACCTTGGGGGTGGTTAGAAATTTATTGATGGTGATTAATAATATCATAATTAAAATATTCTATTATTGTAGTCAATATATATAGTACTATTGTCTGGGTTCAAGGACCCTATTTGAGAGGAGTAGCCGGTTTATATGCTCGGGGCTTTGGCTCGGGCACATGCATTGACCGATCTTTTCAGTATTTATTTGGGAGTTTCTTCAGAGGATTCATTGGATATCATTTGGAGGTGCATCTGGACTTATTTTTATTGCTTTAGTAGTTGGATTTTCTCTTTCCATTCCTTCATTTTATTTATGAGACTACTTTTGGAGTTATTGGGCCTTTTCGGTTCCAAAGTTATTTTTAAGATTTCAGCTGAATTTATTTATTTAATTATTGAGACATTTGGAGATCACTTGTGATGGATTTTAATCGCATCTTGGAGTTTTATCAGTTAGATTTAATTCATATTTGGATTTGATTAAAATAATTTATCTTGTGGATTAAAATTTTATGTCTCATATTTGTCACATGCTAAAGAAGGTATTTAATTTACTCGCACCCGACTTAGTTTTGGTGGCGGTCGACGTCAGAATTTAGCGGGGTGTGACAGGAATCTACCCATGTTATCCTAATATCTGCCAGACAATTTATTTCTTTATATCCAAGACATATAAATATATCTCCTGAAGCAGGATAGGACAAGCCTTATTGTTGGCCTACAAAAATGGTCTCTTTCTCTTTAAAAGACAACTGTCGTTGGTTAACCACAAAAGTAATCCAATAACACGCTCCGACACTACCATGGTTATGGCTTTGGCAGAGTGGGCTCCCTCCTAAACTAAAGATCTTCCTGTGGTTCCTCACCCACCAGGCTTTGCCTACGGCTTATCGACTATGCTACTACCATAAAATCCCCTATTTTGTATACCCTTTATGCGAACCCACATATTTACTGAATGTCCAGCATTTTTTCATGTTCACATGTTGCAATAATAAACTGAGTTCTCAACGACCGCCATGCTAAGGAAACTAAAGTTGCGCTACGGGATCTTCGATCTAACATATCAAGCTATTAGACCTTTTTTCTCTCTTTGAGCCTTATGGCTTGCTCATAATTAATCCCTTTTTAGACATAAACCAATAATTATATCTATGATCATTCACTCAATATCAGACTAAATAGTGCAGTTTATTCATGCCCACTGAGCGCAGGCCTCCAAGTTAGAGTTGGCTAATAGGCAGTTTCAGATTGCAAATTTTGGAATGAAAATTTCAAATCATCTAACTCAATAAAATTTTCTTCATGTGACATCATCTCAATTTGCAACCATATTCGAGTTAACAACTAGTGTAAAGGAAACCATCACTGAGTAAGACAATAATGGCAATGGAGTTATCCATTTAGAAAAAGATCGCAAATTTTGTCATTTAAAAATTTTAAAAAATAATGGAAAAACAACAAATTGCTTGCATACAACTTGGCTATCAAGAATCAAGATTTACATGTCCTTGCAAAAATTGGTTACATAGTGCAGCAATATCTACTTGGCTTTACAAAAATTGGTTATTTAGTGAATGAGTGATACAGTAAAATAATACGTTAACCTTCAGCACATATTTCTCCCCACATTTTCCCTTCTGTATTGCTAACAACATCCACAATCTAATAATTAAACTGGTTAATTCCATTTCCATTTAGATTTCCTTATTTTTTAGATGAGTACAAACATATAATGGAGACTACATGCTATATGTGCAAACCAATTTTTTGGTTGGGTGAGATATCTAATATAAACCTAACTTGAAAAAGGTTTTTTATATTAAAATAAGTTGTGTTGCATAAGACGTGGGTAAAAGGCAAGAGCTAGACCTCTCCAAGGTACTGGTACTGATGGGGGTCAGATAAAAATGTCTACTACCAACGACTATTGAGAGAAGCAATTGACTTCCGATTTCAATCCCTTAAGATGTTCAGTCCTGGATAGTTTGAGTATTATCTCTAGCATTGTGAGGTTCATGAGGGTTACTCTGACATAATACCTCTAGAAGGATCACTTTCAATAGGCAGGTAGCTTACATGTTCACTAGCTAGGTTATTCCAATGCGAAAATTTAAAATGGTTTTATTCTAGTTCGAAAACTAACATTCTTAAGAAAACAAAAGCTTTAGGCTTTTTGGTGTGAATACGATGTGTTTAGGCCTCAGTTTTCATAAACTGGATACATGGTTGTAAGTTTTACATAAATGAAAAGAGGGGAGTGTTTACTACCTCTCCTAGCAGGGAGAAGTTGTTGTATTATTGGGCATCCGCCTTCGGATTTCGATAGCGGTGTCGCATAGCTTCGTAAATGACCATTTCCGTCGGTCTTGATTTTGGCAAGGATTTGTCTTGCTAAATGGACCGAAAGTTTAATGAGGATCATATGCGATATCTATTAATCTAGAAGGAAATGTAACAGAATTTGAGTTGTTCGGTTATATTTATAAGTCGTAGAGTAGGCCACATATACATAAAATCAAATTCTTTCTAATACAAATTTTATCTCGATCAAATAAGGTAAAAATTCAAGATATTTGCATCTAAATAAACCACAAACCAAATAATATGGGAGATTGTGACAATTCGCCTAACCTAATACTGGATGGTCAGTCCTCTACTAAAATAAAACAGGAATCTCAGTATGGTTTCATTCTCAGCATCACTGTCATAACAATAATATAATATAACACGAAATAAAATTATACAACTAAAATGAAAAAATGAATGAATAAGTCACCATGGATAAATAAATAATAAGAGTGTGAACTGTATAAACCATCGGTAACTAAATAACATCATCCAACTTAAACAAATACTAAATAAAATTGCGCACTGAAATAAAATATCTGGCGGTAATATAAAAGCCTATCCATCTACAGGAAACATGCCTAAAATGAAAAATTAAATGAATGTTCATATCTAGATTGAATGAGCTGACGTGTCTAAATCAAGTCATGTAGGGTCCAAAATGACTACAACGATAAGAATATATATATCCCTATGGTACTGGTTGTTGTTGGTGCACACTTGAGATGTAAAAAGAAAAAGAAGGAAAACAATTGCCCCTCGGTCAAAGCCTGAAAAGTAGAAATTATTTTTCAAGTAAATAATTGTTTTAAATATATTAAAATTATAACGTATTACTTTCTTTATTAACCGGTCACACCTACATGGCATAAACCTCAACTCTCAACCATAGTGTGCATCTAACGTGTTCATTTTATTGTCCTAATTAAACTACCAGGTCTAACTAGGACATATATCTGCTATTCAAGCAAAATTTCTGCTAATACTCTCTATTAGCTAAGTGTACATACCTTCACTAAATATACGTTAATAAACAATATTATAGCGACACACTTGCTGTAGGTAGATAATCACTGAATAAACATAACATAACTACACTTGTGCCATAAATAGATATATACATTATATCATATATATATATATATATATATATATATATATATATATATATATAGAGAGAGAGAGAGAGAGAGAGACTCATGTTCACACTAGGTTTGTACATCAAGTTTGCACATCTATTTTTTAAAATATTAAAAAAAAAATTGAGTTGATTTTTATGGGATATTTAAACATTTCAACAGACTCATATAAAAAAATCAGTTCAAAAATTTATTTTTTCTAATTTGAAAAAAATCGGTGAAACATTCACAGTTTTTAAATCGCTTAAAAACTCTGAAAGTTTGACCGAATTTTTTGAATAGCAAAAAAAAATGAGTTGATTTGTTTTACATGGGTCCATTGAAATGTTTAAATATCACATAAAAAAATTACCTCAAAAATATTTTTTTTATATTTTAAAAAAAATAGGTGTGTGCCATCACGTGTACAAACTTAGTGTGCACAGGAACCGTTTGAGACATTGTACTGGAGACCTTATGGTTCGCCCTCTTGTTGGTTATAGGTGGGGGACAACAACATTTTTTAGCAGTATTTGATTCAGGAGATGTCGGCGATGATTGAGTTTGATCAGGATTCTCATTCGGTATCGCCTACAACTCTACAATGCCCTCTTTTTGTCCGGAATACATTTGATCAGGATTCAGAAGATGGTGCAACTAGAGACAAACTCTACAATGTCCTGCTTCATCTCTTCCCACCAATATTATCGCCTCCTTTCATGGGACATCTTATCCCCTACGGGATGTACCAAAAATTATGACCTATGTGCCTTCCCTATAACCACGTGTCGTAGTACCTACATGTCTGGGACTATTAACCTCCTATTAAAGTGTAGGCCACCCTCCGAACCGATTAAGTAAGACTCTTCTCTACCGGTTGATAATTGATAAATTCTCTCCTGACATGACGGATCCCTTACATATGTCTTCACAACCCTCAAAATGATCTTTGGTGTGATGGTCATCCCTGTTATGTAAGTCTAACTACCTCATCCCCCTGACGAAGCTCAACTAACTTCACCTTCCACACTGCTGCCAACTGTCCTGTTGATATACGACTTAATGAATTTTTCACTTCCTTTGCCTTTAGAGGATGATAATGGATATCAAACTGATAATACTTCACAAACTCAAGCCACCTATGCTATCTCATGTTCATCTCCTTCTGTGTGAAAGATACTAAAATGACTTATGGCCCCCAAACAACAGAAACTTCTACCCCCAAGAGATAGTGCCTCCAAATCCTCAAGGCAAAAATAGTTGTTGCTAACTCCAAATTATGAATGGGATATTTCTTCTCACAGGGCATGAGCTTGCAAGATGCATAAGCTATGGCCCACTCCTCTTGTTGTAAAACTCCCCCAAGTCCCTATGAGTATGCATCGATAAAAACAAAGTACTTCACTTATCCTGTGAGCAATGTGAGCAAGGAAGTTGAAGTTAATTTTTCCTTTAGCTCATCAAAAAATAACTGATATTGGCCATCCCATACAAATGGTACTCCCTAATGAGTTAAATTCGTAAAGGGAACCACAATCTTCAAAAACCCTCACATGAACTGGCGGTAGTACCACACTAACCCCAAAAAACTATGCACCACCATCCGTGTCGTGGGGTGCTTCCACTAACTCACCATTGACACCTTACTTGGATCTACATAAATCACTCGCTCGAAGATATGTGACCCAATAACTGCATTTTTTGCAACCAAAGTCCACTTTTCTTGAATTTAGCATACAATTGGTGGTTAAGCAAAGTCTGGAGATACATATGGAAAATCTTTGGTTGCTCACCCTCTTTCCTAGAATAAATCCAATTTCATCTATGAACACAATGACAAAATGATCCAAAAAAATATTGAACACAGTGTTCATGAGATCCATGAAAACTGCTAGTGCATTGGTCAGCTCGAAGAACATAACCCAAATTTCATATGCCCGTATCTCATCAAAAAGCGATCTTTGGGACATAATGCTCCCTAATACATAACTGATGTTTCCTCGATCTCAAATTAATCTTTTATAAGTAGTTTGATCCTCTCAACTAATTGAATAAGTCATCGATACGCAGTAACTGATAGTTGTTTTTGGATCGTGACCTTATTCAAATCCCGGTGTTCGATACATAATCTTAATGTCCCATACTTCTTCTTCACAAATGGAAGTGGGTCACTCCAACTTGAAGTAATCTATGGATAAAGCCCTTTCGAAATAACAATTAAATCTAATCTCTCAACTCCCACATCTCTAAAAGAGCCATATGATACGACTCTAGCATTATCGGGATAGTCCCTAGTGCTAAGTTGATAACAAACTTAATCTCCCGACTCATTGGTAGCCTCGGTATCTCCTAAAACACATAATAATGATCCCCGACAATAGGGAACGAATCGAATGAGATGACTATACCCTATGAAGTCTCCACTCATTATAATATAAGAGCATGTTCGGGCCTCCCTCTAAACGAGGCATCCCCACAAGGAACATGCCCTTCCCTGGAATATGAAACACGATAGTCCTATGATAATAGTTAACCATTGTTCTATACCTTATGTAACACCCAGTATTTTCATGCATTAAATATCTAAGTAATTCGGGAATTGAAATAACTTGTGAGTCGTAATTTTAAATAAATTAATTAGGAAAATTTTATTTAAACATTAATCGGGAAGTGAATGATTAATATTTAAGGAAAACTTATTTACTAAGTGAATAGTAATATTGTAATTCTGTCATTTCGAGTATTAATGACAAGGTATGCACTTATCTCAACCGGGAGTCGGTATAGACTAAAAGGGTGGGGGATAAGTATTTTTATAAATTAATTCGGATGCCAAATCTAAGTGTACAGTTGAGTCCAAATGGGCCGAGATAGTCGAAAAAGTGTACCCGGGGGTAGTAAACGGGTCACGGGGCATTTTTAGACATAGTCGAGCCCACACGGGGGCATTTGGGTCACTTGGGCTTGGCCCATTAGGCAAAAAACGGGATTTAGGTAAAATAATGAATTAGAAGAAATAAGGAAACGGCTGATGTGAGTTTAGGAAAAGGCTAAGTGTGTTAAGGAACCCTAATCGCAGTTAAAGGCAGTTTTAGGGATCACTACAGAGCCAACAAGGGTCATCTGCAACCTTGAAATTCAACTCCGAATCAGACACTACGAAACCTAAGGCAAGTGGATAACTTGAAATAGTATTGAATATATTTTTCAATTCATATTCATGTGATGTGACTGATTAAAATTCATTTTGGGTATTCATGGCATAAACATGAGGTTTTGAAGATAATAATCTGATTTAAGAATTTGAATGAGGATTCATGTTAAATCTGATATTATAAATTGGTACATATCTGGTAGGATGATATCGGGATAATTAGAAACGAATTTGGTGAAGGAATTTGGTGTGTAAATGGGTAAAGAGATGGATTTTTTTCCCAAATACAGAAATTGTAGTTAATGGACGAATTAATAATGCTGGTGGACATTCTGGAGGTCCCTAATAAGGTTTCTAACATGTATTAATGTTAAGAGGGCTTAAGGTTGCTAGTAGAGAAAACTAGGGTCTGGAAAAATTCGTCCATGGCTGAATCTGTCTTCGCGAAGAAGACGAAGACCTGCTCGATCGATCGATCGAAGGTCCGGGATCGATCGATCGATGGTTGGCAGATTCTGGCAATTCGCCCAGTTTTCCTTTATATGGAGATAAATTAAATTTTATAGTTTTCCATGTCTTAAATTTTATGAGTACTTAATACATGGATTTAAAATCTAATTAATAGTGAATAAAATTAATTAGGATTTGAAGACGGCTTAGTGTGACATCATAATTTAAAAATGTTTTGGATAAATTAGGTGTGACACACTAAGATTGAATTATAAGAAGTTTGTTCGAAAGGATTAATTATGGACATAGGAAACAAGTCCGGGCATAACGGTTGAGCAATACCGAGATATAAATTTTATTTAGGCATCGGCTAAATAATTTAGAGTTGGGGATTGAGACTCGGGTAATGTTAATTCGGGCCACGAAAGTAAGTCCGGATATATTGGTTAGGGTGACACCAAAAGAAATTTATGTGAAAATTAATTAATATTTCGAGTTGGGCCACGAACTCATTATAAAATGGAATAGGCTTGTGTCACAGACAGTACACGGTATAGCCGGGATATATATATATATATATATATATATATATATATATATATATACGGTGTGCGATAGTATATGTATATATATGGGTGTGCTATAATATCAGTGATAGATATTATTATTATTATTATTATTATTATTATTATTATTATTATTATTATTATTATTATTATTATTATTATTATTATTATTATTATTATTATATTCTCTAGTGCTATAGGGGGAGGTTACGCGTAGTGGATGAATCCCCTAGCTTGAGGAGTAGGGCGAGTATAATCCCAGGTCATAGCGTCCATTTTATGGGTGAGGGGCATCTCACTTTCAGGGAAGGAATATGCCCGCCTCCAATATTTATGTAATAACCAAGTGAGGGAGAAATTCTGACTTGGGGTAATTAGGTCAGGTGAACATACCTAGTGGGATAGCACTTTAGAGAATTTATATTTTGTGAGTATTTCTACTCGGCTGGATGTTAGTATTAAATGTTATTTCAGTATGTTTGTGAATACTGCAATTTGATTAAATATATAATTAGGTAAATAATTATATATGGGATAATTAATACATAGTGAAAAATGCATTATGAGCATAACAGGTGTGAGTGTTATATGAAATTAAAAAGGGTAATGATTAAATTAAGTTGATGGTTATAATAACTTAAAAATCATGATTTAAGGCATACTCGGTTAGAGTAGGTTAATTGCAAGGGTTAACATAAGTATTGGGTCAGGAGCGTAGGACCTAGTAAATTAAATGGAAGCGTTAGTAGTGCACATTAGAGGAGGGGTAAGAAAGTCCTCAAGTGAGTGCGGAACTAACTAAAATATAAAGAGCATGCATATTTATTTATTACTGCAAGTTAATCATTTGTTAAATGTTTTCAAATGTTTTTGGGTACTAACCCTTGCTATAATTTTTTTTTTAAAAACCTTTTAGGTGTCCAGCCACAGGGACGCCAGGCTTGACTCTATTCCAGGTATCCGTTGCTGCAGCACATGTGGATGTTGCGGGGTTTTTCATAGACGCCTTGTTGAGATTTTCTTCTTGTCCTTACTTGTATTGGATATTTGGACCGATGGTTTATTTGGTTAGGTATTTTATTTGTGGATGGTTATTTCAGTTAACTGTGATTGTGTATTATTGTATGTTCCGCATGAGTTTCATTTAATTAATTGAAAGATAAAAATTGGCACCAGTCTATTTTCTCACTTAGGTGGTTAGTAATTAGAAACACTACAGTGATGCTAAGAATGCACCAACTGAGAAACCTGTTCTAACTTGATTTAGGACTGATCTCCCCGGATTAATTAGGCGGGGTGTCACATATGGTATCAGAGCATCAGGTTCTAGTGTCCTTAGGATCTGTGCGGCTTTCTACGTTTCAGCGTAGCACTCGGTTGTTATAGAGCCCTATTATTAGGACTGTTGATTCATTTTCCGCTTGTGATATATCGTACTTCTGCTGTGAATATATTTTTGTCTAAACTGTGTACTTATGCGATTTAATCTATTTCAGATGTCACCGAGGAGACTGAGAGCGGAGAGGGCTGAGGCTAGGGATGAGGTCAGGGAAGCTCACCAGGAACCACATGTACCGCCACCACCACCCCCACCCAAGTTGATTTCCACTACTCAGGTGGGAGTGATAGTGGCCCAGGCGGTCGAGACAGTAATGCGAGCTATGGAAACTCACTTCCCACAGCCCCATGCACCGCCTCCAGTGGAACCTGCATTTCAGGCTCTAGTGGGGCCACCATCTTGGCACGGAGTTAGGGAGACCTTCCAGAAGGGTCACCCACCTGAGTTTCTGGGTAGCACAGATGTAGTAGAGGCTTGTGAATGGAAGAAGAACATTCAGCGCCATCTGCACATGATGGAGTGTATGGAGGTATAAAAACAAATGCTTGTTGCCTTTCGTCTGTCGGGGGCAACCTTACAGTAGTGGGAGTAGTTACCACCTCCGAGGAGCGAGACTTGATGCCGATAGCAGAGTTCTGGGTGCGGTTCGACCGCAAATACTTTCCACCAGCAGTAGGGACTGAGATGAGAAAGAAATTAAATGATTTAGTTCAGGGTGACCGATCAGTAGAAGACTACGAGGAAGAGGTCACCTGTTTGTCAAACTTTGTGCCAAATGAGGTGAGCGATAAGGAGCGGAAGAAATCGAGGTTTATGGACGGTTTATCCTGGCGGATCAGGCAACACTTGATTGGGAATCCGACGTTAGTGACGTATACAAACGTCGTTAATGCCGCACTTGTACACTTCCAGGATCATCGCTTCCATGCGAAGGGGAGCAAGAGAACAGGGGAGCCGAGCCAACAGGGCAAGGTAGTTACTAGTAGTGACACAAGTGGTGCTCAATAGCAGACGGGCAGTCAGCAAGGAAATCAGGCTAATAAGTTTAAGCCTGGTGGGTTCCGACCGGGAGGACAGGGGTTTAGGCAGGGACAGTCAGGCCCGAATCAGCAGTAACAGTTTCCTCAAGGCCGTCAGGGCCAAGGGAATAATGAGGGAGGCCAGCAGGGCCAGGGCCAGCCGCGTCAGGGACAACAGGGCCAACAATAGGGGGATGGTCAGAGACGCTATTTTTTCTGTGGTCAACTAGGACATTTCAAGAGGGAGTGCCCACAGAGGGGCAGAGGTCAACAGTAGGAGGCCCAACAGAGGCAATAGGAACAGATGCCGCCAGCAGAAGCAACACTCGCCCCACCACAGCAGGGGCAGATGCACTACGGACGCGTGTATAATGTCCGGGATGTTCCTAATCCTCCAGCGCAGTAAGCACCGCCAGCATTTGAGGGTATGTTTCTCATGCATGGTTATGAGGGTAGTATTCTTTTTTATACGGGAGCATTGCATTCATTAATTAAACATAATTTTGCTAAACGGGTCGGACTACTAGAGACCGCGGGTAGTCTTCGGATGTGTATAGAGTCGCCAGTAGGCAGCGGGGCTATGATCCACTTGATTTGTCGGGGTGTGGACATTTTGATTGGGAGACTTAGTTTAGCACCGGACCTCTTGGTGTTAGATATGGAGGGATACGATGTCATCTTGGGGATGGATTGGTTGGCAGGTTATCGGGCGACGGTGGATTGCTATGAAAGGACCATCGTGTTCTCCATTCCAGGGCAGGAGATGTTCTTGATACCAATGCCACTACCCGAGGGAGGGTCATGCACACACGTGTATTACATTGAGGAGGAAAGCTCACAGGAGGTGGCTATTCCGTTGGACTCAATCCCAGTGGTGAGAGACTTTGAGGATGTGTTTCAGGAGATACCAGGGTTGCCACCTAGCAGGGAAATCGAATTTGTAATCGATTTAGCCCCGTGGACGAGACCAATTGCTCGGGCCCCATACCGTATGGCCCCTTCAGAGATGCGTGAGTTGAGGGAGAAGATTCAGCATCTTCTGGGTCAAGGCTTCATTCGACGATGTAAATCGTTGTGGGGTGCACCGGTGTTATTTGTGAAGAAGCGAGATGGCTCACTACGGTTATGCGTGGACTATAGAGAACTGAATAAGGCCACGATACGGAATAAGTATCCATTGCCTAGGATTGATGATCTATTTGACCAGTTGAGAGGGGCATCTTATTTCTATAAGGTCGACTTAAGGTCAGGGTATCACCAACTATGTATCCGAGAGGAGGATGTTCCTAATACCGCTTTCCTGTCGCGGTATAGATGTTATGAGTTCAGGGTGATGCCATTCGGGCTCACCAATGCACCAGCGGTGTTCATGGACCTCATGAATAGAGTTTTTAGGGAGTTTCTCGATCAGTTTGTTATCGTGTTCATTGATGACATCCTAATCTACTCGCGCACCGAGGAAGAGCATGCAGAGCACCTGCGTATAGTGTTACAGACATTGCGGGATCACCAACTCTATGCCAAATTCGGTAAGTGTGGATTTTGGCTATGGGAGGTTCAGTTTCTAGGTCACGTGGTGTTAGAACGGGGTATTGTAGTGGATCCTAGTAAAGTATCGATTGTGAGGGAGTGGGGACAGCCCACGACACCGACTGAAGTGCGCAGTTTTCTGGGATTGGCCGATTATTACAGGCGGTTCATCAAAGGGTTCTCAAAGATTGTGGGTCCTTTGGCGAATCTGACCCGGAAAGGGGTACCTTTCACTTGGAATGATCATTTTCATTTAGCTTTCAACGAGTTAAAGGACAAGTTGACATCTGCACCCGTGCTTGCATTACCGAAGGAGGATTAGAGTATCGGGTTTACACTGACACATCCTTACAGGGACTTGGGGGTGTGCTTCAGCAGGAGGAAAGGGCTATAGCTTATGCGTCCAAGAAGCTAAAGCCCCACGAGAGAAATTATCCCACTCACGACCAGGAGTTAGCAGCAGTCGTTTTTGCTTTGAGAATATGGAGACATTAAATTCTAGGGGAGCAGTTCACGTTATTCACGGATCACAAATCACTTCAGTATCTCTTCACTCAGAAGGATTTGAATATGAGGCAGAGGCGATGGCTAGAATTTGTGAAGGACTACCAGTTTTATATTCAGTATCATCCTGGTAAGGCTAATGTGGTAGCAGATGCATTAAGTCAGAGACCGACTGGGGAAATATCTGAAGTCTGGAAAGCTAAGTGGAGAGAACTTCGATATGAGGATGATGTAGCCAGGGCATGTATGTCAGCATTGTCCATCACACCTGAAATAATTATGTGGGTTGTGAGGACTCAGGCAGAGGATCAGACCTACCGGGATAGGGTGAGCCAGTTGCTAGCTGAGGGAGCAGAGGGTTACTCGATCAGCTCAGAGGGAGGCTTACGCCTTAATGGGAGGTTGATAGTGCCAGAGGATGAGGAGTTGAGGCACGCTGTTATAACAGAGTCTCATGGGTCGAGATTCATGGTACATCCCGGTGGGGATAAAATATATCAAGATATGAGGAGACAATATTGGTGGGTAGGAATGAAACGGGACATAGAAGAGTTTGTTTCGAAATGTGCCACGTGTCAGCTCATGAAAGTTGACCATCAGAGACCATCAGGAATGCTACAGCCACTTGAAATTATCGTGTGGAAGTGGGAGAGCATCTCCATGGACTTCATTACAGGGTTACTGACATCGCAGAAGGGTTACGATTCCATATGGGTCATTGTGGATCGGTTGACCAAAGTGGCCCACTTCCTGCCGGTTTGCACAGACTTTGAGATGATGCGTTATGCGCAGCTATTCTTAGCAGAGATTGTTAAGCTTCACGGGGTACCGATAAATATTGTGTCGGATAGGGACAAGATCTTTATGGCCCACTTTTGGCAGAGTTTTCAGGAGGCCATGGGCACAGAGTTACGTTTGAGTACAGCCTATCACCCACAGACTGACGGACAGACCGAAAGAGTCAATCAGATGCTGGAAGACATGCTCAGAATGTGCATATTAGACTTTGGGGGAAGTTGGGAGAAATATCTTCCTCTGGTAGAGTTTGCGTATAACAACTCTTACCAATTCACGATCGACATGGAACCATTCGAGGCACTATACGGGAGGCCTTGTCGTTCACCCGCTTGTTGGTTAGAGGTGGGGGACAACAAACTATTGGGGCCGGAGATTGTTCAGGAGACATATGCTAAGATAGAGCTGAACCGAGGGAGGATTCGGATAGCCCAGTATAGGCAGAAAAGTCCATGTGGAATTAGAGATTGGGGATCAGGTATTAGTCCGGGTGTCCCGTATGAAAGGGGTGATGAGGTTTGGCAAGAAGGTTAAGTTAGCACCGAGGTATGTGGGACCTTTCCCTATTATCGAGAGGGTGGAGCCTGTAGCCTACAGGCTGGGATTACCAGAGCACCTTCAGCGGATACACGACGTGTTCCATGTGGCATCGCTGAAGAAATATCGCATGAGCGAGAGGGCCTTCTGGCATATTCCACTCGAGGAAATTGATTTACAGCCAGACATCTCATATGAGGAGAGACCGGTGGCTATTCTGAACCGGAGCGAGCGAAAGTTACGATCCAAGGTTGTTCCACTAGTTAGAGTACAGTGGGGTCATCACAACATTGACGAGTCTACCTGGGAGCGGGAGGAGGATATGCGGGAACAATATCCAGAGCTTTTCATCACACGTATGACCTAATTTCGGGAACGAAATTCCTTTTGTAAGGGGGGGGAGTATGTAACACCCCGTATTTTCATACATTAAATATCTAAGTAATTCAGGAATTGAAATTACTTGTGAGTCGTAATTTTAATTAAATTAATTAGGAAAATTTTATTTAAACATTAATCGGGAAGTGAATGATTAATATTTAAGGAAAACTTATTTACTAAGTGAATAGTAATATTGTAATTATGTCATTTCGAGTATTAATGACGGGGTATGCACTTATCTCAATCGGGAGTCGGTATAGACTAAAAGGGTGGGGGATAAGTATTTTTATAAATTAATTCGGATGCCAATTCTGAGTGTACAGTTGAGTCCGAATGTGTCGAGATAGTCGGAAAAGTGTACCCGGGGGTAGTAAACGGGTCACGGGGCGTTTTTAGACACAGCCAGACCCACACGGGGGCATTTGGGTCACTTGGGCTTGGCCCATTAGGCAAAAAACGGGATTTAGGTAAATTAATGAATTAGAAGAAATAAGGAAACGGCTGATGTGAGTTTAGAAAAAGGCTAAGTGTGTTAAGGAACCCTAATAGCAGTTAAAGGCAGTTTTGGGGATCACTAGAGAGCCAACAAGGGTCATCTTCAACCTTGGAATTCATCTCCGAATCGGACACTACGAAACCTAAGGCAAGTGGATAACTTGCAATAGTATTGAATCTGTTTTTCAATTCATATTCATGTGATGTGATTGATTAAAATTCGTTTTGGGTATTCATGGCATAAACATGAGGTTTTGAACATAATAATCTGATTTATGAAATTGAATGAGGATTCATGTTAAATCTGATATTATAAATTGGTACATATCTGGTAGGATGATATCTGGATAATTAGAAACGAATTTGGTGAAGGAATTTGGGGTGTAAATGGGTAAAGAGATGGATTTTTCCCCAAATACAGAAATTGTAGTTAATGGACGAATTAATAATGTTGGTGGATATTCTGGAGGTCCCTAATAAGGTTTCTAACATGTATTAATGTTAAGAGGGCTTAAGGTTGATGGTAGAGAAAACTAGGGTCTGGGAAAATTCGTCAATGGCTGAATCTATCTTCGCGAAAAAGATGAAGACCTGCTCGATCGATCGATCGAAGGTCTGGGGTCGATCGATCGATGGTCGGCAGATTCTGGCAGTTAACCAAGTTTTCCCTTTACATGGAGATAAATTTAATTTAATAGTTTTCCATGTTTTAAATTTGATGAGTACTTAATACATGGATTTAAAATCTAATTAATAGTGAATAAAATTAATTAGGATTTGAAGACGGCTTAGTGTGAAATCATAATTTAAAAATGTTTTGGATAAATTAGGTGTGACACTAAGATTGAATTATGAGAAGTTTGTTCGAAAGGATTAATTATGGACATAGGGAACAAGTCCGGGCGTAACGGTTGAGCAATACCGAGATATAAATTTTATTTAGGCATCAGCTAAATAATTTAGAGTTGGGGATTGAGACTCGGGTAATGTTAATTCGGGCCACGAAAGTAAGTCCGGATATATTGGTTAGGGTGACACCAAAAGAAATTTATGTGAAAATTAATTAATATTTCGAGTTGGGCCACGAACTCATTATAAAATGGAATAGGCTTGTGTCACGGACACTACACGGTATAGCCGGGATATTTATATATATATATATATATATATATATATATATATATATATATATATATATATACGGTGTGCGATAGTATATGTATATATATGGGTGTGCTATAATATCAGTGATAAATATTATTATTATTATTATTATTATTATTATTATTATTATTATTATTATTATTATTATTATATTCTCTAGTGCTATAGGGGGAGGTTGCGCATAGTGGATGAATCCCCTAGCTTGAGGAGTAGGGAGAGTATAATCCCAGGTCATAGCGTCCGTTTTATGGGTGAGGGGGATCTCACTTTCAGGGAAGGAATATGACCGCCTCCAATATTTTTGTAATAACCAAGTTAGGGAGAAATTCTGACTTGGGGTAACTAGGTCACGTGAACATACCTAGTAGGATAGCACTTTAGAGAATTTATATTTTGTGAGTATTTCTACTCGGCTGGATGTTAGTATTAAATGTTATTTCAGTATGTTTGTGAATACTGAAATTTGATTAAATATAATATTAGGTAAATAATTATATATGGGATAATTAATACATAGTGAAAAATGCATTATGAGCATAACAAGTGTGAGTGTTATATGAAATTAAAAAAAGGGTAATGATTAAATTAAGTTGATGGTTATAATAACTTAAAAATCATGATTTAAGGCATACTCGGTTAGAGTAGGTTAATTGTAAGCGTTAAAATAAGTATTGGGTCAGGAGCGTAGGACCTAGTAAATTAAATGGAAGCGTTAGTAGTGGACATTAGAGGAGGGGTGAGGAAGTCCTCAAGAGAGTGCGACACTAACTAAAATATGAAGAGCATGCATATTTATTTATTACTGCAAGTTAATCATTTGTTAAATGTTTTCAAATATTTTTGGGTACTAACCCTTGCTATAAAAAAAATTTAAAAACCTTTTAGGTGTCCAGCCACAGGGACGCCAGGCTTGACTCTATTCCAGGTATCTGTTGCTACAACACATGTGGATGTTGTGGGGTTTTTGATAGACGCCTCCTTCTTTCATTCGTGTAGAGACTCTCTAGTAGTTATTTGAGCATGTCGCTCACAGTTCATTTATTAGTATTAGACTTGTTGAGATTTTATTCTTATCCTTACTTGTATTGGACATTTTGACCGATGGTTTATTCGGTTAGGTGTTTTATTTGTGGATTGTTATTTCAGTTAACTGTGATTGTGTATTATTGTATGTTCTGCATGAGTTTCATTTAATTAATTGAAAGATAAAAATTGGCACCAGCCTATTTTCTCACTTAGGTGGTTAGTAATTAGAAAGACGACAGTGATGCTAAGAATGGACCAACTGAGAAACCTGTTCTAACTTGATTTAGGACTGATCACCCGGGATTAATTAGGCGGGGTGTCACACCTCACTATCTAGTCCATACCCAAAATAAGATCATACTCATCCAAGTATAACATGAGTAGATCCGCTACTAACCAGAAGCTCCCCATGTTCACAACTGTCTCCTTGCAGATGGAACAAATGAGAGTGCCACTACCTAATAGTGAATCTATAGTCACAATAATGCCTGAGCCTAAATCTTCTAAAATCATCACACGTGTAAATCTAATGCTAACAAATGAGTGTGACACTCCTGTGTCCAATAAAATACGCCCCATGTGACCATCGATAGAGAACATACCTTTAATCATTGGCAAAACTGTCTATGTCATTGGTCCTCGAATGTGATATACATGCCCAAGATGCCCCTGATCCATCCCCTCCGGAGGAGATAACGTTAGAACTGTAGATGGGGCTGCAAGCTGCTATAACTCTTGCCTCTATTAGGCACCCTGCTCCTGGCCCCTAGCCCTTCTCAGGGCATGCACGTCAGATATGGCCCTAATCTCCACATACAAAAAACCTCCCAAAAAAGTCTACCTACCTCTAGTACGGCTAGACCTAACGAGGCTTCCCTTGCCTTTGTCCCTACTGGCCCTGATAACCCCAGCCCTGCTAGCCTTCGGTTTGATTCCCCAGGCCCTGAATAACTTTGTGGCCCATAATTGGAATGATCATTCTCAAAATTCTCAAAATCCATAACTTGACTTTTGTAATACAAACCCAAAGTCATTTTAGATATTTGAAGTTTTTGACTTTGAGAGTTTTCACCAAAAGTCATTGGTTTAGGTAGATTTTGAGAATTATCATTACAATTATCGCAAACATTAAAATAATACATGTTTACCCCAAAAAACTCGAGATGACAAAATGTGAAAAGTGATACGTGGACGATAAATTCAAGCATTTCTTAGTGCTCAAATGTAGAAGTCCTACAAAACTACTTAGCAAAGAATACAAATAGAAAGAAAAGTATTATGAAATACTAAATAAATTAAATTCTAAAATAAATAATTCCACGGCAATGATGAAATTTTGATTAGGCCAGAATCGTGTCTTCATGTAAGGACACTATCGTTGTTTGGTTCACTGTCTCAATACAAAAAAAAAACTAGAGTATTACTACACTCTTTACGGAAGCATAGCGGCTATTTTGAGTATCGAATCCACAGGGAATGTTGTTCGACTTTAATTGAATTATTATTTCCCAACATAAGTGTAAAAGAAAAGAATTAAAACAAAAGATAAAACTAGGCATGGAATTAAACTAAGATTAACAAAAGTCGTAAAAAATAATAGATTGAGACAAATTTCCCTCACCTCAGATTAATTATTACAAGGGTCACATGGGAAGACAAGTCTATCAAGATTAAATCTCATTTTCATAATTAATTAAATCTAGATTTGTCACCCCCTAAATCGTTATAAAAGCTTAATTGATTTAGCATCAAGAAATATTCTCAAGATTACACATGCAAGGTTATAAGTACGACGCATACATGATCTACACCGTTAAATCTCTTAGGCATAAATTCAAGAACAACCTAACCCATTTAAACTCATAAAAATCATCACCAAAGAAAAACAACCCATTAACCCAAGGTGACTTCAATCAATCTCATCCTAAACTAAATTAGCTACAAAGCATGATGAAAGACATGTATTTAACGAAAGCAATAAATAAACAAGAAAATAAATGAAGACATTTAAGCTACAAAGCATAAAAACAACAATGGAAGATTAAATATAGGAATGAGAAGATGAATAGTGTACTTACAAAACATAAAATGGGTATAAATCCTAAGAGAGAGGACAGGGAAAGATCCCCTAAGAAAACCTTAAAAATCCTATTTATGATCTATATATCTCCCAAATAAAAGCCTCATACTTTTTATTTATACCCCTAAAACAAAATACAAACAAAACCAGGACAAATAACCCAAAATGAGTCAATTTTTGATAATATCTGATGGTATCGGTTGATCTAGCCTCTAACACGGTCGACATGTCTCTGAAAATATGCCTTGCATTGTTGTCATCCCCTTTCTCACTCCGATTTAATTTTAACATGTCACATCGAAACAGCCATAACCTCTTCATATAGAATCGAAATGATGCGTTGTCCGAAATGACATGAAGATAATTCAATTATCTACATGATTAAGTTTTGAAACCCTCCAAATTATGTAGTATGAAATTACTGAAATGCCCTTGAAGTAGAAGAAAATGCCGAAACATTTCGAAAATGATCATAACTTCCTCATTTGGGGTCAGAATAATGCATGGTCAGTGGCCATTCAGAGATAGTTTGATGATATACATGTTATTAACTTTATTCCATACAAAATAGGGAGTTTGAAAAGGCCAAATTTCCCTTGAAGTTTCCTTTTGCGAGGAAACTTTCCCAAAACGCATCCAGTTTCACACTATGCATCCATAATACCTATAAAAGATCAAATATATCTCATAAAACATATTAACTAATATAACAAAGGTTATTCAATATATGAGCTTAAATGTAGGAATTAATGGACACGAGAATGATAGAATGTGCAAGAATAAAGGGTACTAAATGTAATATTCACGACTAATCACTATATCCTTATGTTAGTATTTTTGACATAATTCCTACATAAAGCCTTTTACCTATAAATTTTACCCTAGAACCATGTGCTCAAGAACTGTGTTGCCGACTATTTTTCCTTAGTGATCAACCTACCCATGATTGCCAAATTTGTTTCGCGGTCTGCTCCATGTATACTAAAGGAGATCAAGATATTTCCATCATGGAAAAATTCTATAGGAACTATAAAAATCACCGCATCACATAGCATCATAAAATCCAATATCGAGGCATGGGGATAAGAACAAATTCTCTTAAGAGAGGCATTTATTACTTCAGAAGTTGTAAAACCATGAGCTCCCTCCTATCACCATCATTAGGCTTATATTAGATGGAAATAATCCCTTAATCTCATATGAGATCTTCTTATCAGGGTCAAACTCCCCCTGCTTCTATTAAGGATGGCGGGATACATAAAGATACTTTGAACCATATAAGTAGTATCCTAAATGTAGAGGGAGGTCCAAGCCTAAGGTTGGTCGAAAGACTAATCTTGTAAAAATAAGAGAGTAATGACAGAACAAGAGATCATTCAGAAGGAGATCATTCCCAAGAAGCCCCAAAGCTAGATCGCTCGATCTAATACCTTAAATAAGGAGCGTGGTCACTCAAAGGACCTCCCACAAAGATCAAGATCAAACGAGAGATGTTAAAGGCACATTTTGTAATAAGAGTTATGATTTGCATGTATTATCTCTTATTATTGAAATACTTGGAGCTGTTTTATAATAATTTTGAGGTTGATTGATACCTTCAAAGGACCATGTCTGGAAGGAGATAAGAGAGCTTGCATGCTCTATCGAACAACCTAATTTAGGTAAACTCACAAGGACTTGGTTTGGAGGATTGGGAAAAAATTAACATTGGGTAAGTAATACTAACCTCTTTGGCACACTTAGGAAACCTCTATTCAATGAGTTCAATAAATAGCCTCTCGAGATACCATTAGATAAGGAACCTCAATTAAGGGACCTCACTTATAAGAGTTATCCAAAAATGTCCTTTTAGTCTCTCATAGATAATTCCACGTTTCTCGAACAATCATCATCTGATTGACCACATTTGGCTGATTAGACAACTCATTTCATATATCACCATTTGCTACCTTTTATGATGTCATGTTTCTTGAAATTTTAGTAAATCAAGAATCTAGCATTCGAATGAGTTAATTCCTTGAGCTACTAGCTCATTTAAGGGATCATCCCATCAGCCATCACAAAATAAACCTTTGTGTCAAACTTTCACATGCCAATCAATTCAAAGGGACTCTCAATAGAACAAACAGTGTTCCCACCCAAATATAATATCTCGTGCATTTAATGTGTTATCTTGAGTATTAATTGCAACATTATCTTAGCATTAAATGAGGTCAAAACATTTAATGCATGCAAGGTCACTCGAATGACCTTAACTTCATATAAATAATTTCGTTTATCTCCTTTAAAGGGGATCATCAGTTATTCTCCTAAGTTGATGTCCCGTTTTCTCTAGACATGAGAGTTTATTATGTATTAACCATTTGGTTATTATATTCCTTGGTCTTTAGAGCTTAACCACTCTTTGTTTGCAATCATTGGCATTTATTGCACACTTGGTTTGCTTCCTTTCCTTTATTGTGCCAATGTGCTTCTTCCTTCTCCCTCCAATCAAGTTGGCTATGGGGACCCATTTCATTTATTATAGTCAAAGAACATTTATGGTGTAAAGGCTCATTAAATATAGACTTTTAGTTTTAAATACTACTTGTTGCGACGGTATTTTCCTCAATTATTATATTATTCTTTGTTCACTAATCATCATTCTGATAAGGATTACGCCTCGTTAAAATACTACTTGTATTTAAAGAACCCGCGTCTTATAGAAGGAGACCAAAATATTTCCATCATGGAATAAGTTCTATAGGAACTCCAAAAATCACCACACCACATCACATAGCATCATAAAATCTGATATTAAGGCATTGGGCCAAGAACAAAATCTCTTAAGAGAGGCATTTATCAAACTGGAAGTTGGAGAACCACGATCTCCCATCCTATCATCAACATTCAACTTGTAGTGGATGGTAATAAATCCTTGATCTCATAAGATCTACCTGTCGAGTTCAAGATCCCCCTCCTCTCGTCCAAGATGGGGACCATATCTAAGTCTTATTTGCTCCACAGGGATACTTCGAACCATATAAGTAGTAACTTGAATATCCACATTTCAATTACCAAGTTCTACCTAGAGTTGAGTTAGTAATTCACCATGAAAAAGACAAGGTCATACCTCCACATCTAAGTAGTGATCAGTAAGATGAAAATATCTTAAAGACTCAGCAACGTCAAGAGGATGCCCCTCTACCCTCCAACCAGCTTGCCAGAGAAGTTTGATATGTTGGTTTTCAAAACATACAAAGGTCTAGGATATTTATCCACCCACTTATTCAACTACCACGTTCAAATGAAAGTGAGGGATGAAACCTTAGGTGTTCTAGGGATAATGTTCTCCTACACATTGTGTGGAGAAGCCCTAATTTTTTGTAAAATGTGTGATACTGATTAAATCGAACTTGCAAGTTTTTAATTTAGACTTATTTAATTGGAGTATATTTTCAAGCCAAATTAATTCAACCCCTAAACATGCAACTACGTGTGTGTGTGTGTGTGTGTGTGTCAAACCATCACAATTAAAATTGCTAACTCACAAATTTTAGGAAAAATCCTTTTGGGGAAAAACCTTTTATTTCGTTATAATACTTACAATGATTACAATGAAATCTGTAATGATCACTCCTCGGAACAATCACATAGACACGCAATCTAGAGTCAGTAATGGAATAACCAGAAGAGTCTACAAGATCAAGCAGTCCTAATCAGCCAAGAACACCCTCGAGCACTCCCAATCGACATGCAGTCGTCAGCCGTAGATTTACCATCTCTATAAGAGAAAAACTTCAACAAAGTTGTATATTTGGTTCCAAAACAATCCACGTAAAGATTGGGATATTTTGTGAATTGAAAACAAAAAGCATTAAACCATAAACGAAGAAGACAAAGTGTTCTGTCGATTTGTAGTGTTTGTAAAAACTAAAACGTCAGGTCTTCGTATCGAAAATCGAGTGGTCTAAAACCCTATTTATAAAAACATTAAGGTGACAGATCGTTCGAACGAAAAGGCGCATCACTCGAACGAGAAACATATGTCGATTAAACAACTTCGCACGACATAGGCCTGTCACTCGAAAGAAAGTAATAAAAATAAATTTTATTAGTTCACCAGAAAAAACTCCGCCTCAAAACTTAAAAAAAAAAAATTGACAAAAAAATCCACTCCAACACTTAAAAAATATTATGTAAAAAATATCCCAACACTCTAAGTGAAATGCTAACGTACCTAAATAAAAAGTTACCAAAATTAATCTCGCAGAGGCTTGAATGTTGAAGAACTTTGATTTTTGGATCCGTCTTGACGCGTGAATGATCTTGAACAATTCTTCAACGGTTGTAGCGGTATACGACATACTCAAATGTAAGACGGAGAATAAAATAATGTCCTTACAAATATACCCTATGTCTACGTCGGTACAAAATAAAAATATCTGAATTATCAAATCAAAATGCAAATACAAATCTAATACCCTAGTAAGAGAAAATAATGATCTTCAATTTTGTACCTAAACACATGAGACAAAGCGCAAATACCTTCATGACACATCGAGTTTGAAATAACTTATTTACTCAAATGTAAATACTCATCGAGTTTAAAATACGCAAATAACATCTTTATGCATCGAGTTTGAAATACGCAAATACTCAAATGTAAGCAAGATAATAAAATAACGTCTTTACATTTTTTACATATGACTAAAGAAAAAATGTACGACCGGGACCTAAAATGGTATTTGTAAGGAATTCGTAAAATAGTGTGAATACAACGAAGAATTGGGTGTCTCAACAAAAGTAAAGATGTTAAATATATGGAAAAGGAGATTTTGGGCATGTATGTCACCCGTTGGAGAGAAAATTCTGCTCATATAGTCAATCGTCCTACTCAGTATGATTAGATCAAGATATGAACGAAAAACCTGTACAAGGAGGTACAAAATGAGCTCAGACTCACCTAGATATTTGACTTCAAGGAACTCAACAATATACGGTACCGAATAGAGGAGAGCCTTTCCAAAAAAGTTTCTAAATCCTCTAAGGAAAGTCTCCAACTAGTTAACCATTTTACCCTTAACAAAGCCACCCATATAACCTCTACATCAAACACCAATGTAATAACACTCGTTTCCTATACAAAGCCCTTGTAGGGGAAGAACCCTCATCCTATTATGGATGCTTCTACTTTTGTTTATCAATTAGGAGTCAACACAAATTCCTACCAAGCAATCCCTCCTCTATACAAACCTCGAACTCATGAGAGACACCTCACAGACTTGCAGGCCTCCTCCAATCGGGTTGTTGTAGTATTTAAAGCTGGATGGGGGTTTCAAGACCCTCAAAACTAGTCCCCACTGGCTAACCTGGGCATAAATTAGACACCAAAAAGAAATTGTGAGTTCCACCAGGGACAAGGATAAAGGGGGTGGCAATTCATGTTGTTTGAGTCAGGTCACGGGCTGACACGACACTACAAGGTTTTTTTTCGATGCAAACATAAACTCGTATTTTTTAATCTGACACAATAATGACTGACATAGAACATGACACGACACAATTTTATAAATTTTGCATTAAATTAAACATAAATAGACAAGATAAACAGAATAAATACACGATTAAGACAAGAGGACACAATAACATGACTTATAATTTTGACATGACATGACTTAGCGTAAAAAATATTTAACATGAACATGATATAGACATAACATAACGTGTAAATTTTGGGTCAATTTTATGTCATTTCATTTCAAGTGAGGGTGAAGTTCCATCCGTCATGTCATAAACCTCTATAGATGACATTCCCAAGGATAACGAAGGCACTTATTCCCATCCACCCTCCTTACTCAGGTCCCCCAGATATCCTCGTCCCCCATCTCGTATGAGCGAAGAGGATAAATGACTTTAGGTAGGCGACCATTTTACATGGAAATATTGAGTGCTTCACACAAATTTATACAAGGAAGAAGAATGGTACATGACTCCCTCTAAACACAGGGATGCCTCCTTGCTGAATAAAATAATTGACAAATTAAATCCTAATGTATATTCTACGGAATACAAACACACCCAAGAACGATGGAACCTCCTCCCAAAATGTCATTAGGGTTTTATTATATAGATGCACTTATAGAGGACATATAAAATATTCCACCAAAATCAAACCTTACCCCAATAGAAACATCTGAGGAAAGAGGACACACCTATCCTCCCCACATCTTCCACATGGTCACAACTAATTCAGGAAATAATATCGATCCATACCAGTTGATCGATTGGGTCAAGAGTTTAATCCTCCACCTCATACTTTTCCTTTAGTACAATAGGCCAACATCCAAAATCTCCTTCGATAATATAATCGGAATTTGACAATCGTACGTACCCCTATGAAGACTCTCTGATAGACTACTTCACCATATTTTAGTTACGGGAAGTAGATCGTCACCTAAAGACATCGTTAAATTCCCTCTAACCCATAAGTTTGGGAGATGATGAATCGATGGAACCATAATCGCGACAAAGGATTGAAACTCCATGAGAAGGGCCCCACCTCCTTCACAAATCCACTCAGTTGGGAATATAAGTTCAGACTATAGTTTACAAGGCCTTTCCAAAAGATCTTGATGGCATCGAACAACACAAACACTGGGTCAGCAGAATGATGAAAATATGGTACACAACCAATAGCCTACGGACAAAATCATCCTTTGAGAGGTTGTTACTACAATTCTTCAATAGCATTGGGTAACTCCGGAACCCTAACATTAACATATATAAGTCCATCCAACTATCAGGATGGGATAACATAACCCAAGAACTACAAGATGATATATGCAGGGACTTCACCTTGGACCCTGTCCCCTTAGATAATGACAAATCAGTGTGATGTTGATTAAATCGAATTCGTAAATTCCAATTAAGAACTTATTTAAATTGAGTCAATTTTTAAACTAATTTAATTAAGCCCTAAAACATACAACTACATGGGTAAAATCAAACCAACATAAATAAATTGCTGACACACAGATTTCAAGAAAAAAACCCAAAAGGGAAATGTAATACCACATACATTTATGGTATTTAAATTGCATTAGTGGGAGTAATTTAATAATTTGATGATTTAAAGTAAATATAATGGATTATATTTTTCATGCGCAGGTGAATTAAAACGACAGGTGATGTTATTTTATTTGGAAAACACGAGTGGAGATGTTTTGGATTTAAGATGTAAATTTTTGAGAAGTGACTCATATGGGAATTGCGAGTGCACGGTTGGTGTCGTAAGGGCCGGGATAGTCAGAATGGAGTAACCGTAGGTAGTGTTTGGGTTCTGGGGACTTTTGGACTTGTAGGGACTCGAAATTGTGTATACGAGTCAATTTTGGGTTTAATAAGGGAAAACCCGTATTTTTCCCTTATCAGGGCATGAGATAAAGGAAAGAAGAAGAAAGAAAGAAGGAAAAAGATAAAGAAGAGAATGGAGGAAGAAAAGAGGAGCACGGTCCAACTCCGACGGATTCCCGACATGAGGTCGTCGAATTTATCCAACCAGGCAAGTGTTTAACTTGATTTAATTCTTGTAGTGTGTTTATAATCCATATTATAGTTGGTGTGTAAACTATATCATTTTGGGTTTTGGGATTATCGTATCAAAAATGGGTTTTTGAGGATTGAAATCATAGAAATTGTTGTGACATCAACTCCATATGAAATCTAGACTAAAATCCATGTAAATGGTGTATAATTTGGTGAGAAATTGAAATTGTGGAATAATTAAGAATTAGGGTTTGATTATTGAGTATATTTGATGAATCCCATTGTTTTAGTAGATTTGGGGGGTAAAATTATGTGGGGAGATGATTATGTAATCTTGGGATGATTTTTGGGAGTAAGTTTAGTGGAGAAAATGGGTGAAAAAGGCTTAACATCCATGGCCGTCCGTGGATGTTTTAAGAGGGGCGAGTCGATTCGCTGGTATGCAATTTGATGAGATAGAAGTCAGTGGTAAATTAGAATCATTTCGAATCGATTCGGACCCTACTGAATCGATTCAGAACCTGGCAGTTTTGAGAAATTTCCTTGGGTTTAAAGATGGGAAAAAGAGAATTATTTTGAGGAGTTAAATCATTGGGTATTCTAAGTAGAGTGTAAGGACCTGTAGGGGTTTTAACGAGGGATGTGTGACCCTTAGGATTTATGTTAATGAAATCCGGGTTGTGGTTATTTTGAGTATTGGACGAGTGACACTCGGGTAAATTATTCGACGGGTTTATGTATATATTTATGCGCGTAGAATATATACATGTCGACTATATGTTTGAGTGATATCTGAATGTGTGAGTAGTGAAAGAGCCGCTACAGCGAAATAAATACGACTTCTCAAATAAAACCAATTTTAATTGTGTGTCAACCAAAGTAGTTTTAATTCAGTCCTAAAAACATGCATCTAAGTGATATGGAATCATAACGTAATAAGCATGCAAAGGAAACCAAATTTTAGGAAAAATCCCTGAAGGACAAAACCTTTTTATTTCCACAATAATTTGTAAAAGAACGGTTTGCAATCAGATTATAATGAAAATACAAGTGACATACGAATACCCGCAAGTGTCGGTCGATGCCATCAGTAATGGAACAATCCCAGAACCTCCACACGAACCACAGTCCTATCTTCAACCCGAGAATACCGCAGCACTTCCCTAATGACCTTGGTTCGGTGTAGATTTATCCTCTCTATAAAGAGTTGAACAAAAACAAAGATCTATTCTTGGGTTTCAAAACAATTTTTAACCAAAGATTGGGCTCCAACATACTATATGAGAAAAAAATTCTTAACCAAAAATCTCTTTGTTTTTGTGAACTAAAATGATTTAATCTTTACCCAAAAACATGTTTACACCCATATAGTTTACTTTAATTCAAGTTTCAATATATATACTTGTTCGAAATCATCTTTGGCATTGGTTTTTATCTCTACCACAAAAGAGGAAGTTTGCTACATAGTAGTCCATGTTTGTTGATTCGTGGTCTGAATACGGAGCAAGGCTTCGTGTGTGGTTGATGGTTGATTTGCCCCATCGGTGGATTTTGAGACTACGGTGGATTCCAGAGTTATCAACTAGGCGAAGGTGGAAGCAAGAATAAGCGTCAAGGATTGAGAGGGAGTCGAGTCGAGGAAGTAAGTCTTTTGTCTCGTATTTTATAAAACTGTGGTACCTCGTTTAAATTGTCTTCGCTCAGAGAAGTAGCCAGACTTGGCCCTATCAAAGATAGGGAGATTTTAAACCAAAATCTAAGGCCTCATAAATAATTAATTCAGCACTGATCCATTCAACCCCTAAAATCTCTCATGGAGATATTCTAGGGATTATGGGCCAACGTGGAAGTGACCAACACCCCCAATCTCCGAGAATTACATGCATATATTGACCCCCCCATCCCGGGGCAAAGAGCATGCAATTGTAAACACTCACCTGCAGAAAAGAGAAATATAAAACAGAGAGCACCACCATGGACGTAGGCTATTTTTCCAAACCACGTATATTTTGTGTCGTGTGTGATTGCAACTATTTTGTGTTCTTTACTTTTTCTGGTGATCGCATTTGCTTATAATTTGTGTTGAGATTTATTATCACCATTTTTGTCTTGAGATTTATTGTCACCATAATTGGTGCCTTCTGTGGGAAGCAATTGTTTTTCCTTTAAGAAAGCCTTCACCAACAAGAACCTAAATGTCTTATCACAGCAGTAATGCCCCTCAAGAAGGGGATATTCAAGAGCAACCCATTCCTCGTAGGGTTAGATCTGAAGTTTGATGCTCAAACCCAAGGCCTCGTCCAAAACGGCAGGCCTCAGAAGAAATCCAGTGATCGGCTAGGCCATGCAAGTCTCCAGGCTAATCGACGCCTATGAGGCCAGGCTCCAAGAGCAAGAGGAAGCTACTCGCAAGAAGGAAGCCGAGAATGCTTGCCTCAAGAAAATATTGGAGAAGATGGAGAGAGAACTCCATCGCAATGCAAGGCAACGTCATTATCGCACTCCTAGCCCTCAGGCAAGAAGAACTCACAGCTGAGGAAGGAGCCTAAGACGTGGATCTCAAAAAATTGAGGGTCACAGGTCAGATGATGACTTGCCTGAGCAAAAACAATCAGCTTGCCTTTACAGGAGCCTAGGATGAGGAAACAACGACATACAAAATTTGGTTCGGAGAGAAATGGACCAACTCCCAGCACATCGAGGTGCCAGGTCGACCGGAGAGCTAGATAGGCTAGCTCTTAGGACCCCAAAAAAATCCCATTTGTTAAGAGAGATAGAGGAAGAAGAAGCCCCCAAGAAGTTCGCAATGCTCAAGTTCAAGATCTACTGATGATGCTGAAAATAGCATCACCCTTCAAAGTGTTTGTAAGCTCAATTCAATGTTAACAATGGCAGTATAAGGGTGTATAGTAGAAGGAGGTGAGGAGAAGAAGATGAACACAGTCATGTAAGTGGTTTATCCAATTAGCCCTACGTCCACTGTGCAAGTGTGTGATTAATATCACTGTATGAAGGCTCTAATGGTCATGGATACAAAATCTCAAGCTTTATCTCTCTACTATATATTTAGACAGAGTTTTCGCTAGGGTTGCTAATTTCGGGGTCCTTTTCAAGGTAGAGGATAACCTCTATATATAGTGCCTGGGGGGTGTAGTGTACCCCCCAAGCATGTAATGAGCATGTGCATGAGGATCGAACTAGTATGAGAATGACACTTGGATGATCTCATGTAGATAATGATGACCTCAATATTCCCTCACGTGAGGGGAATGATTCGATTATAACTGATTTATGTACACGTGTTCTTAGCCACACATATGCACATAAGAGCTCGACCATCTGTGACTGGTCCCAACCTCGCCCTGAAAGAGGACAAGATTGGTGTGGTAGGGTAACTGCTTGCTTAGTGGTGACCTTGGCTCAGGGGAAGAGTCGAGTTAAGGTCGGTGGAACTGCAACATCGGCCTGGGCCGAGGTAATGGTGGCGTAGTAGGAACATCGGCCAATTCATAGCCGAGGCTAGTTACAATGATGTTGTCCTTGTAACCTCGGCCTACACCTAGTCGAGGTTTTCAACCTTGGGTGGCCTGATGAGTAGTCTGCCTCTGTACATCATGAAGATCTCAGCTACTGTCTTAACGCGAGACTAGTAATGTCGGCCATGGCCGACCTTGCTTAGGACGAGATTGCTGGCTACCAATCTATGACCCTTCCAACCTCAGCTATCTCCCTGGCCGAGATTGATGTCTTTGAGAAGTTGTGTACATATAGGGCATATCAATCACTCCTAGCCCTTAGTTACCTGTGTGACCAGGTGCCTAAGGGGTATATTTGTCCGACGTTGAATTTCTTTAGGTGTTGAATACTTTGTTGAAAAGTGCCAGCTACTGGAGTAGGAAGCGTGCCTGACAAGTGTGATGATGTTGGTTGTCTTTTGGGATCCCAAGGCAATGATGGGATTTGGGACGTGTGCAATCATACTTAAGGGTTTAACCCCATTTTTCTTCTATTTCTTCCTCATTTCTCTCCTTCTCCTGATTTGGCTGTTTTTGCAACTCTCTCTCTCTACAAAGCTTGGCTGCTTCGTTGTTTGGGATTTCTGTGTTTCTTCAAACCTCTCTTCATTCCACAAGTCTTCAGGTATCATCTCCACCTTACTCTGCCACTTTTTGCCCCTTTTATTCTTGTCTCTTCAATTTCCAGCCAGAGTTTTGAGTTTTTCGGCGACTGCTTGCATTTTCCGATGGTACTTGTTCTTACTATTCTTGGTTGTTTTTGTTCAAAGTTTAATAGTTTGATATTTAATTCAATTTTCCAATCCTGTTTATTTAGGAGAGTCACAAGTGTAGGGTCTGCCTCATATGATCAGACCCCTTTACCAACTCTTAGAGGAATTCCCCTCTCTTAGGGATAAGACCTTAGATAAAATTAGACAAATAGAAAGATCCCAAGAAGAAGCTCGTAGGGCATAGGCGTTCCCCCTAAGGCCTATTTTTCCACCACCTCTGAAGGTCATATACCCTGAACCAACCAAACCAATTAACTAATCAGAAGTCCCAGTTAAACCCTCTCCAATGTCTAAGTCTGAGGCATCCACCTCAGACCCTATGTCCGTGGACTCTTTTCAAGAGGCCATGGATTTCTCAACTCGGTAAGATCAGGTTCATGATCAAGTCGAGGTTTCGAGTCGCGCCTCATCCCATGCTGATTCTGGCACATCCCAGTCCTCCTCAGATGTTGAAGTTGTTAAACCGAGTGTGGCTGTTCTAGCAATTCTTGAAGCCATTCCCATGTTGGTTGTCACAGGTGTTGAGTTCGCTCAAAGGTTCCCAAGTGGTAACCCATCGCTGCTGAGGCCGACGTTGCACCGGATGACGATGATGATGCTGAGAGCGATGTTGACACCTCTGAGGCGGCCGAGATAGAGAGCATTGTCAGCGAGGTCGACCTTTTGGCGTTCAGACATCTATATTCTATAAGTCCCTCTATAAAACTCAGGAGACCTCTGAGGGACGAGAGATCTTATGGCGGCCGGGATGGTGAGATCTTCCTGTATGAGCAGATGTTCAAGTTAGGATTTTGTCTGCCCATTCATCCCATCATCAGGGCTATACTTTCCTACATTAACTTGGCTCCTTCCCAGTTGTCACCCAATGTCTAGACGGTGATAATTGGAGCTATTATCCTATGAAGGGCTGTATATCACTCAGACCTTCTCGTCCAAGTCTTCATAGGGTGATATGTCCCCACATCTGCCAGGAATCATCCGAGCTATTGCCATTTTTTAGCTCAAAAGTCAAATAAGTAGATGTTGTAGGTCACCCAAACCTCGAACCATAATTGGAAACCACGCTACTTCTTTGTGTCAAGGCCATGGGAATTTGGTCCATCTTCTCACTCTTCCTCACTAGAGTCGAGAATACCCCTGAGATGGGGAAAGGTAATAACGGCTGCTAGGGCCGACCCTAGGCTAAGACAACACAATCTTCAGAAGGTCAAAGACCTTCAGGATCAGGGTGAGCACGGTCTGCTTGTTAAGTTTGAACACCTGATGACCCCATACTATCTCTCTGAGACTGGTCTTGGAGGGAGTCCTCTTACAGATCTCCGTAAGTCTCTTTATTATTTATAAGTTATACCTCTGAATTTGTGTATCTCTAATTTTCTAACTCAGACCTTTATGTTCTGCAGAGCGCCCAAAAGGAATATCTGACGAACTCTGGGAGATGGCAGCCCCCAGTCTCACAAAGCTCGTGAAGAAAACTGGTCTGAGTGTGCCTCCTCCCCCTCCATCTACCTCAAGGGCGAAGGCTACTAAGAAGAGAAAGCCTGTCGACCCTGCCCCTAAAGATCAGAGGTATAAGAAGAACAAGAAAAGGGATCGTGCCATCCCTATTTCTTCTGAGGATGCATTAATTGCTCGTCTTGAGCAATTGAAGATTGGCAACAGTGTTATTAGCCATAGTCTGAAGGCCCTGGATGCTATCGGTGATGTCATAACCGATTTTGAGAAGCGCTTTTGTCGCTCCCTGGATAAGCCTCTTCTGGCTGAATTCTCTCTTCACCGTTCTATCTAAGTAAGACTTTTAACTTTTTGCTTCTGAATGTGTAACATCGGCCTTTGAACTATATCAGACCTTAGACTGACATCTTTGCACATGTTCTGCAGGGTCTTCTCACCATGCATCACTATGTCAACTGGACCTTGGGAAAACTTCCTCTAATTGAGAAGGGTCGAGAGGCTGAGAAGACCGATGCCACTTTAAACACTGAAGTGGAACGTCTTAAGGCTGCTCTGAAGAAGGCTGAGACCAGCATGAAGGGGATGCAGAAGGACATGGATAAGCAGAGGGAAGATCATAATGCTGCCCTGAAGGCTCACGCTGACTCTCTCTAACGTAAAGTCGATGTGGATTTCAAGGCTACCTTGGATGATGCCTCCGAGAAGATCTTGGAGGAGTACAAGGTCTCTGATGAGTTTGTCAGTTTTGGTTTTGAATATCTGGAGAGAGGGGTCAAGGCTACTGGCAAATGGGTTGCCACGAAGGAGAAGGAATCAGGGAGCCTTGCAGCAGATGACTTCATCGGCTTGGGTTATGCCAACCCTAAATTTGCCCAGGCTCTACAAGAAGTTGAGGAGGAGGAAGGTGCTACCCCTATCGAGACTGCCCCCTAAGGAGGCACCATGACAGAAGATGCTGGTGCCCAAGATGACGGGGTAGAAGTAGCCGCCCTCGACCAGGGACATGCAGATGTGTCCACTAACCCTGAGGCTGCAAACACTTGACGCTTTTTGTGAAGCTTTGAAAAATTTTCATTACTTTATATTTGTAACCTCTGATAAACTTTGTCACTTTGTATTTTTGCATTAACTCCCAACTTAATCTGTCAACCTCTGAGGAGGGATTTTATTTTTTTCACTTGTTGAATTGTTTATTGAATGACTTTCTTTGCCATGCAATGTGTTCAGTTCTGAGGTCTTAATATAACTTTTCAACAGATTAATGATGTTCAGTATCTGAGGTCATCCAAGTATGATGTCTGACCTCAGACCTTGTCACCAAATCGTGATGTTATAAGGTCTGAGGTTGTCAACTAAGATGTTATCCTAGCAAAATATTTTTCATCAAATTAATGATGTTAAGGGTCTGAGGTCATCTAAGTATGATGTCTTACCTCAGACCTTGTCACCAAATCATGATGTTATAAGGTCTGAGGTCATCAACTAAGATGTTATCCCCATAAAATAATTTTCACCAAATTAATGATGTTAAGGGTCTGAGGTCATATAAGTATGATGTCTGACCTCAGACCTTATCACCAAATCATGATGTTATAAGGTCTGAGGTCATCAACTAAGATGTTATCCTCATAAAATAATTTTCACCAAATTAATGATGTTAAGGGTCTAAGGTCATCTAAGGATGACGTCTGACCTCAGACCTTGTCACCAAATCATAATGTTATAAGGTCTGAGGTCATCAACTAAGATGTTATCCCCATAAAATAATTTTCACTAAATTAATGATGTTAAGGGTCTGAGGTCATCTAAGTATGATGTCTGACCTCAGACCTTGTCACCAAATCATGATGTTATAAGGTCTGAGGTCATCAACTAAGATGTTATCCCCATAAAATAATTTTCACCAAATTGATGATGTTATGGGTCTGAGGTCATCTAAGTATGATGTCTGACCTCAGACCTTGTCACCAAATCATGATGTTATAAGGTTTGAGGTCATCAACTAAGATGTTGTCCCCATAAAATATTCTCACCAAATTAATGATGTTTAGGGTCTGAGGTCATCTAAGTATGATGTCTGACCTCAGACCTTGTCACCAAATCATGATGTTATAAGGTCTGAGGTCATCAACTAAGATGTTATCCCCATAAAATAATTTTCACCAAATTAATCATGTTAAGGGTCTGAGGTCATCCAAGTATGATGTCTTACCTCTGACCTTGTCACCAAATCATGATGTTATAAGGTATGAGGTCATCAACTAAGATGTTATCCTAAAAAATTCTACCACTAGAGCACAATGAACCAAGAATTGAAATGGAAATTGATCTTCTCATTAGTAGTCTCTTCATAAGATGATATATTTACACAAACTCTTGCAACATCATATGTAATACTTCTTTAGATGATCAGCATTCTAGTGATTGGAAAAAGGTTCCTCCTCGAGGTTCTCTAGCCTGTAAGTCCCAGGTACAGCCTCCTCAATCACTTTGTAAGGACCATGCCAATTTGGGTGAAGCTTGTTTGCCTTTTGCAACGTCTTCTTCAGCACTAGCTCCCCTATAGCTACGGGTCTTGATTTTACCCTTTGATTGTAGAATTTTGCTGTTCTCTACTGATAAGATGCCTGCCTAACTTCTGCGTCTTCCCTTCTCTCTTCAATCAAATCTAGGTTAACTCATCCTTCCTCCCCATTCTTCTCAGGGTCATAGGTCTGAACCCTATGAGTAGGGAGTCCAACCTCTGTTGGTATGACGGCCTCTGAGCCATGTGATAACATAAATGGGGTCTCCCCTATTGGCATCCTAGACGTTTTTCTGTAGGAACATAGCATAGCAAACCTCTTCGGTCCATCTACCTTTAGCTTCTTCTAACCTCTTCTTGATCCCATCAAGGACCGTTCTGTTTGTGACTTCGGTTTGACCATTTGCTTGAGGTCGGCCCGGAGAAGAGAAAAATTTCTTTATCCTAACTCTTTCCCAATATTTTTCAGGGAAGAATTATTGAACTGGGTTCCGTTGTCCGAAATGAGGGCGTTTGGGAGGCCATGTCTGCATATGATGTTCTTCCAATTGGAAGGTCTTCCGCTCTGTAATCGTGATCATCGGCTCTGCCTCTACCCACTTGGAGAAGTAATCAATGGCAACTAATCAGTAATTATTTGCAGCCCTTGGCAGGGGGCCTACTAAGTCAATCCCCCATACTGCGAATGGACAAGGGGAATTGATAGACGTCATAGGCTGATGAGGTTGATGGGGGATTGTGGAGAATCTCTGACATTTGTCGCACATTTTTACGTAAGCTGTAGCATCTTTCGCCAAGGTCGGCAACCAATATTCTTACGTGATAATCCTCTTTGCCAAGGTCTACCTCCTATGTGACTGGAGCAAGAACCCTCGTGTACCTCCAGTAGGATGTGGGGAACTTCGGTGGGGTGAACGCATCTAAGGAGGGGTAATAGGAATCCCTTCCTGTACAAGACATCTGCTACTATGGAGAAATTTGTAGCTCTGTACCTCAATTTCCTCCTCTCTAACTTTGGATCCGGTAGCACCCCTCTCTGATGTATCTGATAAGGGGATCCATCCATGATTCCCCTAAGTTCAAATTTAGGCAAGGGATATTGACCTCTTCTTCTTCAGTGGTTGCTCTGGGTAAGATCTCAATAGGGACTGTCCTTCTGATATATGTCCTCATTGTCGAAGCTAGCCTTGCTAATGCGTCTACATGACTGTTGTTTTGTCGAGGTATTCTCTTTATCTTTACCTCTTTGAAGCCTTCGAGTATCGTTCTCACCCTCTTCAGGTATTTGGCCATCCTTTCATCCGTGGCCTTATAAACCCCCAATACTTGATTAACAACCAACCTTGAGTCACTGTGAAGGAGGAGTCGTCTTATACCAATGGTCCTTTCCAAGGAGAGGCCTGCTATCATGGCCTCATATTCTGACTCGTTGTTTGACGCCTTGAAGTTAAACCTTAGGGCATATTCGATTTTGGTACCATCTAGGGCTGAGAGTATCAACCCCGCACCGCTCCCACTTTTATAAGAGAATTCGTCGATAAAGAGGTTCCAGATGTCTCTATCTGACGAGAAGCCACCTTCTGACATTATTCCCTTCCTGAAGAGGTATCAATCTTCCTCATTCTCGGATATTCCATCTCTGGCTCCCTTGGTCATAACCTCTTCCGGGTGTCGGGAGATGTTACTATTCATCCCTTCTGCAATCTCGAGATTATTCTCAACTTCAACCTCTTCCCATGTGAACTCTGCGACAAAATTTTCCAGTGCCTGCCCTTTGATGGTCGTCCTAGGCTGGTAAGTGAGGTCATATTCCCCTAACTCAAGGGCCAGGTCATCAATCTACCCGACTTCTCAGGTTTATGAAGGACCTGTTTTAGCGGGGAGTCGGTGAGGATGACAATGGAATGGACTTGAAAGTAGGGCTTCATATTCCTAGAAGCATGTATCAGGGCGTAGGACAACTTTTCCATCTGAGGATAATTCTGCTCAGACCCCTGAAGGGCCTTACTGTTGAAGTATACATGCCTTTGGACCCCAACGTCCTCCCATACAATGGCTGCACTTATAGACGATTCAGAGACCACTAGATAAATGAACAGCTTTTCTCCCGCTATTGGCCGAGATAGGAGCAAGGGAGATCTAAGGTAGTACTTGAGTTGATCAAAAGCCTCATCACACTCTTTGTCCCATTCGAAGGCCTTTCTAAGCACCTTGAAGAACGGAAGACACTTGTCAGTAGCCCTAAAAATAAATATGTTGAGCACAACCACTCTTCCAGTGAGCCTCTGAACGTCCTTGATACTCCTTGGTGTCTTCATGTCGATCAAAGCCTTGATTTTCTCAGGGTTCGCCTCTATTCCTCTTTGATTGACGATGAATCAAAGAAACTTCCCAGCTCGTACCCCAAAGACACACTTCGTCGAGTTGAGTTTCATCTTGTACAGGTCTATGGTATTGAATGTCTTTTCCAGGTCTGCCACATGAGTGTAGGCCTTTAAGATCTTCGTCAACATATCATCTACATAAACCTCCATAGTCTTGCCTATTTGGTCTTCGAACATCTTATTCACAAGAACTTGATACGTTGCCCCCGTATTTTTTAAACCGAAAGGCATCACCTTGTAGCAATATGTCCCTTTGTCAGTAATGAAGGCTATCTTTTTTGAGTCTTCGGCATCCATAAAGATCTGATTATAGGTTGAATACTCATCCATGAAGCTCATGAGCTCATGCCCTGCAGTGGCATCTACCATCTGATCTATCCGAGGTAAGGGATCGTTGTCTTTTGGGCAAGACTTGTTCAGGTTAGTAAAATCTACGCACATTCTCCATTTTCCATTGGTTTTGGGCACAATGACTGCATTTGATAGCCACTCCGTATATATGACTTCCCTAATAAACTCGGCCTCTTCCAATTTTTTGACCTCTTCCAGGATGACATCGTACTTTTCCCTGGAGTAAACTCTTCATCTTTGTTTGATTGGCTTAGCATCCTTAGTCACGTTGAGTTTGTGACACATAACCTCAGGGTTGATGCCAGGCATGTCTGCGTGACTCCAAGTGAAGACCCTCTGCCTCTTCCTTAAGAAGTCTATCAGCTCTTCCTTGATTTACGCTTTTAAGTCTTTGTCGAACGGGACGGGTTTTTTTGGTTCGTCCTCATTGAGGACGATGGATTCTACCTCTTTCGCGGCCTCTCTTTTCTTCAACTTTATTTCATCTCTTTGGTAGTTTCTCTCTATGAGCCTCTCTCTCTTCAGTCGAGTTGAAGTAGCATTCTCGTACTATGGTCTGGTCACCCTGCACTTCCCCTACCCCATAGAGGGTCGGGAATTTTAGCATCTGGTGGACCGTCGATGGCACGACTTTAAACTCCTTAAGGGATACTCTTCCTATGATGAGGTTATAGGTCGAGAAGACATTTTTGTCCATAACGAAAAAATTTATTTTCTGAGTTAACCTCTTAGGCCACTCATCGCCCATTCGCACGTCCATCTAATACATGCCCAGTGGATGGACCTTTTCATCGTTGAACCCCATTAACGGATGATGATAGGGTACAAGTCTAGCTCTGCAAAGGCCTAGGCTTTTGAAGCAGGGCCAGAACATCACATCTGCTGAACTTCCTCCGTCTATAAGAATTCTCTGCACCTCACATCCATGAACTCTTGTTGTGATCACCAAAGGGTCATCATATGGAGCTAGGATGCCTTTGAAGTCGAGTCGGTAGAACCCAACTACGAGAGTGTCCATGTCCACCTTCTTTCTCTTCTGCGTAGTCTCGGAAGACGTCAGGTTTACCACTTCAAGTTTGGCCACTGATTTGGCCTCTGCCACATGAGATTTTCTGTCAGTAACTCATAACCACCCCCCGTAAGTCCTCCGCATATGGTGCTAATGCCAAAGGATATCATACCAACCCTCTTCACTGGGGTGTTGTCATCTTTTGGAGGGAGGTCTGGATCATCTTCGTCATCTCCGTCTGAGTCACCATCTCTTCTTGCTGGGGTATCATCAAGACATCTGTCGTTCCTCTTCTTTTTAGGGTAATCTCTTCCCCTTTTGGGTGCTTTGCCATCAACATATTTCCTCAACTTTCCCGACTTCAACATCTTCTCAGTCTCATCCTTTAAGGCGAAGCACTTATCTGTTATATGGCCATGGTCTTGGTGGAATTCACACCATAAGTTATGGTTCCTCTTACGTGGAGGAGCCTTCAGCTTCTCTGGCCATCTTAGGGACCGGTCATTCTTAATCTCATTGAGGATGTGTTCACAGCTTATAGTAAGAGGGGTATAACGCACAAACTTGTCATCAGCTGACCTCTTCTTTCCATCCTTCTTTCTTTGGAACTTCCTGCTGCTACCACCGTTCTCGTCTTCATACTTAGCAGCCATGGCTTCTTCAGCATTCATGACCTTCCCCACAGTCGCCAATAGCTCCGCCATGGACTTTGGAGGGTCTTCCATAAGTTTCCACAATAACTTTCCCTTCTGAAGACCTCCGATGAGGGCGGTCATGGCAATATTCTCTTCATAATCTTCAACCTCAAGTTTTTCTTTATTGAACCTGGCGATGTAGTCTCTTAGGCTCTCGTGCTTGCCTTGCTTGACATACAACAGATGGGTGGTCTTCTTTTGGGGTCTTACCCCAAAGCAGAAATTGTGAATGAAACGTTCATCAAGGCCCTTAAAGTTCTCAATTGAATTCTTAGGAAGATAAGTAAATCATATGCGCGCAGCTCCCGTCAAGGTCCCGAAGAAGGCCCGGTACTTCATCTCATCTGGTATTGAGTAAATATTCTCCGTCGACTGGTACATCTCAATATGATGTATATGATTGGTGCTACCGTCATACTTGGGAGTCACTGTGGGTGGCTTGAACTTGGCTGGGGTAGGGAAGCTTACTATCATAGCCACAAACGGAGAGCCCTCTGAGAAACCTCTTTGCAGTGGATCCTGACTTTTGATGACGTCTCCTATCTTGTCCTCAAGACGTTGGATGGATTCATTCTATGGTCTTGCAACGTCGTCCTGGCCGAGGTTATCCCCAGCCACCTCCAAGGGGTGGACTGAGGGTTCCCCAGCCACGGAACAACGTCTGATGTTGACCTCTTCTTGGTCTCTTCCTCCTCTCTGATGAGGCCGACGTTGTCTCTCTTCCCTTTGTGAGCCGGCTGCACTTCTCGACCTTGACAACCTTTGTCTTAGGTCATTTACGGGGCTGAGCCTTTCAACGGCTGACCTTCTACTCAGTTGATCAAAAGTTGATCCTCGTTGTTGGGCGTCTCCACCTCTTCTCCTCCCACAACCTTGGCTTCGTTGGATAGGACGAACTGTATTATTCGAAACCTCATACGGCTCCCAACAATCTTTCGGGACATCTTCTGCCTCTAGATCATCATACTTATCCTCAGGGAAAGGGTTTCCTTGCCTCCCCAGGTGCAATCACCTAGGGTCTGCAACATCCATCCTCCGCTTGGGTGTAGGTTGGTCTTTTCGCAGTGCCTGGGGTGGCCCTCTAGTGTCAGGATGAGGCTGAACAGCCGTCAGAGTGATCATCTCTGGTGAGACTCCAGGTGGCCTCATTATATTTTGGCTGAGATGTGCAAATTGATCCTGAATTGCTTGCTGCGTTGCAGCCAAAGACCTCAAGGCTGTGGCAACCTCTGCCATTTCGGATTGGGCCGGTGCCTCGCTGGAGCTAGTTCCTCCCGCACCAGGCGGCGAAAGAGGTGATGGTAATTCCGATGCCATGTGTTTGCATAAAAGAGTTGGTGTAATAGATGAGCTTAATACCTTACAGGACCACTTTTAATGGTGAAACAGCTCCACGCAAGGGGGAGGCCCGGCTCACCACCAGAGTCTCCGGTGAGGTTAAGAAAATAAAGAGGAAGAGATAGCTTCTCGTTCCCATAGATGGCGCCAAAATGATGATGCTGAAAATATCCCCCTCCCCCCCCCCCCCCCCCTCCAAATTGTTCGTAAGCTCAATTCAATGTTAACAATGGTAGTATAAGGGTGTATAGTAGAAGGAGGTGAGGAGAAGAAGATGAACACAGTCGTGTAAGTGGTTCAGCCAATCAGGCCTATGTCCGCTGTGCAAGTGTGTGATTAATATCACTGTATGAAGGCTCTAATGGCCATGGATACAAACTCTCAAGCTTTATCTCTCTACTATATATTTAGACAGAGTTTCAGCTAGGGTTGCTAATTTCGGAGTCCTTTTCAAGGTAGAGGATGACCTCTATATATAGTGCCTGGGGGTGTAGTGTACCCCCCAATCATGCAATGAGCATGTGTATGAGGATCGAACTAGTATGATAATGACACCTGGATGATCTCATGTAGATAATGATGACCTCAATATTCCCTCATGTAAGGGGAATGATTCGGTTATAACTGATTTGTGTACACGTGTTCCTAGCCAAACATATGCGCATAAGAGCTTGGCCATCTGTGAATGGTCCCAACCTCGGCCTGAAAGAGGATGAGGTTGGTGTGGTAGGGTAACTGCTTGATTATTGGTGACCTTGGCTTCAGGGGAAGAGCCAAGGTAAGGTCGGTGGGACTGCAACATCGGCTTGAACCGAGGTAATGGTGGCGTAGCAGGAACGTCGACCGATTCATAGCCGAGGCTAGTTACGATGATGTTGTCCTTGTAACCTCGGCATGTACCTAGCCGAGGTTGTCAACCTTGGGTGGATTGATGAGTAGTCTGCCTCTGTACATCATAAAGATCTCAACTTCTGTCTGAACGCTAGACTAGTAACGTCGGCCATGGCCAACCTTCTTAGGACGAGACTGCTGGCTACCAATCTATGACCCCTCCAACCTCGGCTATCTCCCTGGCCGAGGTTGATGTCTCTGAGCATTTGGGTTCATATAGGGCATGTCATATACAATGGAAAGATTGATCCTATCGACCATGTCAAGCAGTACAAGCAGGCCATGACCCTCTGGAACCACAAGGACACATTGATGTGCCAGATCTTTCCGTCGAGCTTGCACGACGGGGAAAAAGTGGTTCGAGAAACTCCCTCACAAATCCATCAGAAACTTCGAATCCCTGACAGAACTCTTCAAAACTCTCTTCATTACCAGAATCTCCCATCCGAAGAGGATGGATGCTTTGTTGACTATGAAGAAAAAGCCTCAGGAGAGTGTTAGAGACTATGCGGAGATATATTAGAAATTGTTCAATGAGGTCGAGGACTGCTCAGAACAAGTCACCGTCATATCCTTTAAGATTGGTTTACCTGGTTCTTGCCTCTTACACAAGTCCCTCTCTAAGAAGGAGGCCACGACCATTGATGACTTAATGGCTCGTATTGACAAATACGCCAAAGTTGAAGATGTGACCCATCTTAGTGCAAGGGAAAATGGTCGCGCCAAATGCGTCGAAAAGGGCAGCGATAAAAATGATAATCAAAAGAAAGGAAGTAAGAATGGGGGCAAGAGAGGCCCTAAGAATGGGAACAAGATTGATGCCTCAAAGCATTTCAAGAAATAAACACAGTTTTTAAAGAACCAATCTACAAGATTCTGGAAAAGATCAAGGACGAACCGTTCATTAAGTGGCCCAAGAAGATGGGTGGATACCCTTCAAAGAGGAACAACGCACAAAGATGTGCTTTCCACAAAAAGGGCAGGAATAAAACCGAGCGCTACAAAGCCCTCAAGTCTCACCTTGAAGAGTTAGCCCAAACTGGGCACCTAAGCGAATTTGTGGAAAAGAAGGCAGAGAAGGTAGCCACCAATAGAAGTCAAATACCCAACAACATGATCGAAGAAGACGTCGGCTATGAGTTCACAGTAATTTATGGGGCATCTGACCTCAAACAAATTCAAGTAAATACAGCTCGGATGGAATTCAAAAATCTTACAGCAGTAATGCAAGATTTTCAAATCGATCCAGCCAAAATGCAAGTAGGAAAGCATCGGCGAGCAGAGGACATCGACTACAGTAAGCACATCATGTTCACATATGAGGATCTAGTGGGACCCCACATCATGATGCATTGATCATTACACTCGTCGACAGGTTACTTATCGACTAAGGTAGCTCATTCAAAGTAATGTACCTCGACCTATTCAGGAAGTTGAACTTAAGTATCGCCGACCTAGAGGAAGCCACCGTTCCTCTAATTGGTTTCGATAGAAAAGTAACCATCCCCTTGGGAACGATTGTCTTGACAGTAAGGGAAGGAAACATCTCGAATATGACCAAATTTCTCATGGTCGATATTGATTCCCCCTACCAAGAGATCCTCGACAGAGGATAGCTGCACGCGATGAAGGTCGTCCCCTCTACATACCATCAAAAGCTCAAATGTATTACTGAGTGAGGAGTGGTAGAGATCCATGGAGACCAAGCAATAGTGAGGAAGTTCTTCATAGCATCCATTTGTCCCAAGCCAGAGAAGAAGGTCAAGAAAGTTATAAGCAAGGATAAAGAGCACGAGAGGCTAATGCCCTCAAAATAGCAACTAAGATATGGAAGACCAGGAGTGGAGGAGACCATGCTCCTCCCCTATGAAAGAGTCATCGAGGACCTCGAGGAAGTCACAACCAATAGCAGTTCAATTGAAAGAAATTTCTTGATTGGAACCTCACTCACCCGCCACGAAAATAGGGAATTGGTCACCCTACTCTGAGGTAACCTAGAGGTCTTTGCATAGGAGCCTTATGATCTTCTCGGTACTGATCCGAGCATCACCTGTCATCGACGACACGTCGATCTAGCATTCAAGCCAATTACACAGAAATCTCGTCGTACTTCTCTGGAAAAAGCTAAGGCAATGGAGAAAGAAGATGAAAAACTGTTAGAAGCATGATCCATACAGGAAGTCCAGTTCCCCAAATGGCTATCCAACCCAGTGGTTGTCCCTAAGAGAAATGGAAAGTGGAGAGTATGCATCGATTTCACTAACCTCAATAAGGCATACCCTAAATATAGCTTCCCCCATACAAACATTGATCAGCTGGTGGAAACCACTACAGCACACGAAAGGATGAGCTTCTTAGATGCATATTCTGGGTATCACCAGATCCCTATGTATGAGCCAGATCAAGACAAAACAACATTTATAGCCACAATTGGGCTTTATTTCTACAAGGTCATGCCCTTTGGTCTTAAAAATACAAGGGTAACCTACCAACAATTGGTCACAAAAATGTTCAGAGACCAAATGGGAAGCACTACGGAGGTCTACATTGATGACATGCTCGTTAAGAGAAAGATTAAGGATGACCACCTCGCTAACCTATCAAGGACATTTGAAATCCTTAGGAAATACCGAATGAAGCTCAACGCAAGTAAGTGCTCCTTTAATGTCCAGTCAGGAAAATTCCTTCGGTACTTGGTCAGCAAGATAGGTATTGAAGATAACCCAGACCAAATTGACAACATTAATAAGGTGCAGCCCCCCCGTGCGATAAAAGACGTGCAGAAGCTCACGGGGATGCTCGCCGCCCTAAATCAGTACATCTCAAAGTCATACGAAAGGTGCCAGCCGTTCCTCCAGTGTTAAAGAAAATTTAAGTTGTGGAGTGGAACGATGATTGCTCGAGGGCGTTAGAGGGGCCCAAAGCTTACCTCAACACACCACCCTTGCTCGTAATCCCTCAAGAGAATGATTCTCTATACATATACCTCGTAGTATCCAGTCATGCTCTAAGTTCTACACTGGTATGTGAAAAAATAGGGATCCACCACCCAGTCTATTACGCCAGAAAGACTCTCTTGGACACCGAACAGAGATACCTACCACTAGAAAAGCTCGCATTTGAACTAGTGATAGCCTCAAGGAAATTGAAACATTACTTCAAAGCCCACTCCATCATCGTACTAACATCCCACCCTCTTAAAGAAGTCCTAAGAAAAGCAGAACTGTCAGGTAGACTATCAAAGTGGTCGGTCGATCTTGGGCGAGATTTGACATTCAGTTTCAGCCAAGGAATGCCATCAAAGGGTAGGTCCTCGCTGACTTCATCGTAGAGTTTATAGGAGAACATCCTTACGACCAACCCCAAACTATTCATCAGAAGGAGGTTCCCTTAGCATCAGGCGTCTGGAGACTATTTGTTGATGGTGCCTCTAATTACAAAGGGGCAAGAGTAGGCATCGTGTTGATTACCCCTGATTATGCAATCCTCGAGAAATTAATCGGGATTGGATTCAAAGCCTCCAACAACGAAGCAGAATATGAAGCACTGATTACATGCCTATAAAAAGCAAGAGCGTTTGGAACAAAGAAACTCCAAGTGTTCGGCGACTCACAGTTGGTCTCCAACTAGATAAGTGGCGATTTCAAAGTTAGAGATGAGAGGATGGCAGCCTACCTCGCCATGATAAAGAAATTATTGACCAACTTTGAACAGGGTCCAACAGTTTCCCAGAGGACAAAACATCCATGTTGATGCCCTAGAATCCTTAAGCTCAACGATCAATTCTAACTTGAAAAGAACAATTCTGATTTATTTCCTCGCCCAGCTAAGAATCAACCAAATCGATGAACTGCAAAATGTGGGGCATGTTCTCCATATCAAGACAGTCCCCAGTTGGATGGACCCCTTAAGGGATTATTTCAAGGATGGTGCGCTACTAGACGATAAGAAGATCGCTCATCAGATAAGATTCAAAGCTGCTCGCTTTCACTTATCTTCTGAGGGCAAGCTATATAAGAAATCTTTCACTTATCCTTGCCTCCAATGCGTTCATCCAAAGGACGTTGAGCAATTTTAGCACGAACTCCATGAGGGAATCTGTGGGAGTCACATTAGGGGAAGGTCTCTAGCTTTCCGAGAAATGAAAGAAGTCTACTGGTGGCCATACATTCAGAAAGATGCTAGAATATATGCTCGCAAATGCAAAAAATGCGACTTCACGCACCTATGGTTCACTAGCCAACAAGAGACCTGAAGCCACTTACTAGCCCATGGACTTTCTTCCAATGGGGTATGGACATTGTGGTCCCTCTACCTACTGCAACCGGTAATCGTAAATATTTGTTGGTCTCAACAGACTACTTCACAAAATGGATAGAGGCAGAGCCACTGGCAAACATTAGAGACGTAGGCATGATAAGATTCATATGGAGGAACATTGTCACTCGTTTAAGGATCCCCAAGACTATCATCACTAACAACGGAACCCAGTTTAAAAGTGGCTTCTTCCATGGTTTTTACAGTGACCATAATATCATGCACTACGTTAGCTTTGTGGCATATCCTCAATTTAACAAACAGGCTGAAGTTTCTAACAAAATAGTGATTGGTGGATTAAAGAAGCGCTTGGAGCAAGCCAAGGGGGAATGGGTAAATGAACTACCCCATATCCTATGGGCTTACCGCACTACCCCACGACGAGAAACTGGAGAAACATCATTCACATTGACGTATAGGATGAAGGAAATTATCCCTTTAGAAGCTGGCCTCCCTACCATGAGGTCTACCTTGGTCGACCAAGGCCAGAACGATGCAGCACTTTTCGCCAAAATTGACCTAGCTGAAGAACAAGGAGAGTTGGCTCTAGTGAAACTATCAGCTTATCAGCAACATCTAACAAGGCACTACAACAAGAAGGTCAATCCAAGACCAATCCAGGTTGGGGACTACGTCCTTAGGAAAGTTCTTGGCAGCGTTGTAAAACCATCGGATGGCAAGCTATGACCAAACTGGGAGGGTCCATTCAAGGTGATAAGAGACGACCTACAAGGAGCCTATCAATTAGAAATGTTGGAGGGCAGGGAGATACCTAGAGCTTCGAATGCAGACACTTTGAAGAAATTCTACTTCTAGGTTTTCTTTTCTCTTTTTAAACATAATGTCAAAATTTTCAATTCATTTATGATTAATAAAGATTTGTTTGGCAGTGGCATTATATGAAGTGTTGGTTTTTCTCAATTACATTATAATTAACTCACCTTTTCCAAGTTACAGGCTCCCCTCTTAACATACAAAACTAAGATCATGAGATACGTATTAAAGAAGGGTCAGTATGCAATGACCCTCCATAGGCATTCGTCAGTAAACACGAATGACCTCCCAGTGTGCCCCTGGCAATATATAAAGCCCTATAGGGGACCCTTAGGAAACATGGCTAGCCCAAGTTGGTCGCCAACATTGTTTGGCTCAAAAATCCTCCTCGGATATAACATCCAATACCAGGTGTATCCTCGCCATTGCCTCACTTAGGCCTAAGGAAGTGTGACGACACAACCTAAAAGGTAAAGCAAGACATAATGGTGCATTAAAAGCATACTGGACTGGGGGGGATAATCACTCAACAAACCAACTCTGCCTAACTTAAGTCTAGTCGGTTGTAAGAGCCCAAGATAGTTGAACAAGAAATCAATGAAGTAAAAAAAAATACGCAACACATGTTTAATTGGCAAATCACCCAAAACATAACTATTTTATTACATCATTATATATACAAAGAATTACATATGCTGAGTAAATTAAATCCTAATGAGAACTAGGTCGCTGAGCAAGATAGTCATCCACTCACGCCCTTCGGCCATCATCTGGGTGAGGAGATAATTCCTCCTTGACTTCGTCTGAATTGGGCTCCACGTGCTGCCTTGGGATTGCATCTATGGGAACCCATCGATCATACCTTCTGAATGGGTTCGACATCAAAGTTGAGGGGGAGATCTCATGCCTGTACCAGAGGATAGAGTTCCTAGGGACCTGCAACTCCCTAAGAGAACTCAACCACCCTCTTATTAAAGATAACTCTTCAAACTCCCTCAGCTTCATCGGAGCATCGGTCCAACCCTAGTCATAACCATCAGCCCACACCAGTCAAGGACCTTTATTGAACAGGTTCCTCAGCAAGGTAACATCTCTTTACAGACCCACAGCTATCACGTATGCCCTACAAATGTCACCTCGAAGCTCTAAAATCTCCCTAGTTAAGCCACTATAATCAGTACCATCTCGCGAACCAGTCGATGAAGAGGAATCACGTAAAACTTGAGGGGTAATGCTTGATACATTCTCCCTAAGTCATGAGAATTACCTCCTTAGAGAGTCATTATCTTATTGAAGTACCTCTCCAAGTTAATTAACCTCAGAGGCATCCAGAAGCTTAGCCTTCAAAGCATCCACTTCTTCTTGAACAAAAGCGTCAACCTCCTCCATCTCCTGAAGCCTATCTTTTATCTTGGCAATGAGCTCTGACTGATCCTTAAAGTCTTGATTCCTTGACCTAAGAGACTTGTAGATTCTTACAAAGGTGCGACGAACTCGATTGCTCGCATCGGGACCAGTAATTTTCCCTAGTTGAGAGGTAGCAAAAATATATTCCTCAACATCAATGAGCTACAAACCATATAAGCGTTGGAGAACAAATAAATCAGTCCACGGAAGGAAATAAAATTTCATTTCATTAAAAGGAAGTTCAAGTACATCAGCAAAAGAAAGAAAGAACAACAAAAATGCAAAAATACAAAGGTCCCTAAAAAGACTAGCTGGCAACCTCAGTCCTCTCCGAGGACGCTGGTTGCTTATCCTTAACCACGACCGAGATGCCCTAAATGTACCTGACAACTCAGAGACACCAATCTCGACCAAGAAGATGGCCGAGGTAATAAGGTCTCCAGATTGGCAACCAGCGGTCTCGTGTAATATAAGGTCGGCTATAGCCGACGTTACTAGATACCGTCATAGTCAGGAAATAGCTTAGGTCTTTATCATCCATAGGGTCAGTAATCCATCAGGTCATCCCGAGCCGACATCATGCCTACTTCATACATCAACCTCGATTGAGTTTAAGCCGAGGTAACAAGGACTATCACCATCATCATAATCAACATCGGTTGGGAATCAGTCAACGTTGCAACTACTCCTACATAACCCCGACCCATCCCCACATTACAACTCCAACTGTCTTACTTAGGCTTATCCACTGGGCTGAGATTATCATGAATAACCTCAGATAATGTTGCAATCAGACTTCACCAACCTCGTACCCATTCATGCAGAGGTTGCACCTATCAGGGACAAAGCCAAGCATTTACAAGCATATGCAAGGGGAGGAACACATGGATAAAATAAGTTGTAACCAAATCAATCCCCTCACATGGGGGAATATTTCATCGTTATTCTCTACATGTGACAGTGACATGTGTCTTCATTGGATTGGCTAGATCAACACACACATGCTCATTGCATGCATGGGGGGTATATTACACCCCCCACACACTATATATAATTGTCTTCTCCTACCTTGAGAAGGATCGATAATTAACGACCCTAGCTGAAACTTTATCGAATTATATAGTAGAGAGAGAAAGATTGAGTGATTGTATCCATGGCCGTTAGTGCCTTATCCTGGTGACCTTACTTGCTCACTTGCACAGTAGGCGTAGGCCTAATAGGCTGAACCACTTATTTATTGGTGTTCATCCTCTTTTCCTCATCCACATCTCTTATATTCAGCACATACTTGAACTGCCATTGTTATCACTAATTTGAGCTTACAAACACCTTGAAGGGTGGTGTTATTTCCAGCATCATCATTTTGGCACCGTCTATGGGAACGAGAAGAAAATCTCTTCATCTTTTTCTGCTTAACCTCACCGGAGACTCTGGTGGTGAACCAGGACTCACCCCTTGTGTGGAGCTGTTTCACCATTAAAACAGGTCCTTTAAGGTATTAATCTCATCTACTTCACAAGCTCTTTAGTTTTAACGTATGGCACCGGAATTACCACCACCTGGGGCTGGAGGACCTAGTTCCAGCCAGGAACCACCCCAGTCTGAAATGGCTGAGGTGGCAGCAACCTTGAGGTCCTTGGCTGCAACGCAACAGGCGATGAAGGAGCAATTTGCACAACTCAGTCAAAATATGATGAAGCCACCTGGGGTCTCACCGAAGATGATTACTCCGGAGGCTGATCAACCCCATCCTGAGGCCAGGGGACCACCCCAGGCACCGTGGAAAGACTAACCTATACCTCAACGGAGGAGAGACATTGCTGACCCTAGGCGTTTGCGTCTGGGGAGGCAAGAAAACCCTTTCCCTAAGGATAAGTATGATGATATGGAGGCAGAAGACACTCTATAAGATTGTTGGGAGCCGTATGAGGTTTCAAATAACACAGTTCGTCCTATCCAGTAGAGCTGAGGTTGTGGAGGTAGAAGAGGTGAAGGTGCCCAATAAAGAGGATTAGCTTTTGATTGATTGAGTAGAGGGACGGACTTTGAAAGGCTCGTCCCAGTAAATGACCTGAGGAAGAGGTTATCCAGATTTCAAAGTACCGCTGGCACTCAAAGGGGATATGGGGAACATCGGCCTCATCATGGATGACCTCAGCATGGACAACCCCATCAGGGCTGAGACGGAGAACAATAAGAGGTCAATAGTCGATGTTGTGCTGCGGCTAGGGAACCCTCAGTCCACACCTTGGAGGTGGCTGGGGATAACCTCGGCCAGGCCGACATTGCAAGACTATGGAATGAATCCATCCAACGCCTTGAAGAGAAGATAGGAGACCTCATCAAAAGCCGAGACCCACTGCAAAGAGGTTTCTCAGAGGGCTCTCCATTCGTGGATAACATAGTGAGATTACCAACCCCTGCCAAGTTCAAGCCACCTATGGTGTCTCCCAAGTATGATGGTAGCACTAACCCTGTACATCATATTGAGATGTACCCGTCTGCGGCGGACATTTACTCAATACCATATGAGATGAAGTGTCGGTCCTTCTCCGGGACTTTGACGGGAGCTGCACACATCTGGTTTACCTCTCTTCTGAAGAACTCAATAGAGAATTTTAAGGGCTTGGCTGAACGGTTCATCCATAATTTCTATCTTAGGATAAGACCTCAAAAGAATACCACCCATCTGTTGTATGCCAAGAAGGGCAAGAACGATAGCCTAAGAGACTACATTACTAGATTTAATAAACAGAAATTGGAGGTTGAGGATTATGAAAAGGATATAACCATGACAACCTTCATTAGAGAACTCTAAAAGGGAAAGTTATTATGGAAACTTGCGGAAGACCCCCCTAAGTCTATGGCAGAGCTGTTGGAAACTGTAGGAAAAGTCATGAATGCTGAAGAGGCCATGGCCGCAAAGTATGAGGATGAGAATGGAGGTGGCAGCGGGAAATTCCAAAGAAATAGAGATGGAAAAAATAGGTTTGCTGACAACAAGTCTGCACACTATACTCCTCTAATTCTGATCTGTGAACACATCCTCAATGAGATCAAGAATGACCTGTCTGTGAGATGGCCAAAAAAGTTGAAGGCTCCTCCGTATAAGAGGAATAAGAACATGTGGTGCGAATTCCACCAAGACCACAACTATGTGACAGACAAGTGTTTCTCTTTGAGGGATGAAATCGAGAAGATGTTGAAGTTCGGGGAGCTGATGAAGTATGTCAACAGTAAGGCCCTTAAAAGGGGAAGAGATGACCCTAAAAAGAAGACAAACGACACATATCGAGATGACACTCCAACAAGAAGAGATAATGACTCAGATGGTGATGATGAAGATGATCCAGACCTCCCACCGAAAGACGAAAACACCCCAATGAAGAGGGTTGGTATGATCTCCTTCGGTGTTAGCACCATACGTGGAGGACTCGTTGGGGGTGGCTCTAAAGTGGGTGACCAAAAAGTTCATGTTCCAGAGTCCAAGTCAGTGGCCAAAGTAGAGGTAGTGAATCTTGCATCTTCAGAGGCCAAACAGAAGAGAAACAAGGTGGATATGGATACTCTTATAGTTGGGTTCTCCCGACTCGACTTCAAAGGTATCCTATCCCCGCATGATGACCCTTTGGTAATTACAACAAGAGTGCATGGATACGAGGTATAGAGAATTCTCATATATGGAGGAAGTTCAATAGATGTGATGTTTTGGCCCTGTTTCAAAAGCCTAGGCCTCAACAAAGCTAGGCTAGTACCCTATCATCATCGGTTAATGGGCTTCAGCGACGAGAAGGTCCATCCGTTGGTCATGTATGAGATGGACGTGCGAATAGGCGATGAGCGGCCTAAGAGGTTGACCCAGAAGATCAATTTTTTCATTATGGATGAAAACATCTTCTCGGCCTATAACCTCATCATAGGAAGAGTAGCCCTTAAGGAGTTTGAGGTCGTGCTATCGACGGTCCACCAAATGCGAATATTCCAGACCCCCTATGGGGTAGGGGAAGTCCCGGGTGACCAGACCATAGCACGATAATGCTACTTTAACTCAGCCGAAGAGAGAGAGGCCCATAAGAGAACAACCACAATGTATAACATTGATACACGTGATCCGAGAGACGAAATAAAGTTAAAGAAAGGAGAGGCCACGAAAGAAGTAGAATCCATCCTCCTCAATGAGGATAAACCAGAAAAAAACCATCCAAATCGGCATGGCCTTAAAATTGGAGATCAAGGAAGAGATGATAAGATTCTTGAAGAAGAGGCAGAGTGTCTTCGCTTGGAGCCACGCAGACATGCCTGGCATCAACTCGGAAGTTATGTGCCACAAACTCAACGTGGCAGAAGATGCTAAGACAATCAAACAAAGACGAAGAGTTTACTCTAGGGAAAAATATGACATCATAAGAGAAGAGGTCAGAAAATTGGAAGAGGCAGAATTCGTTAGGGAGGTTATATACCCAGAGTGGTTATCAAACGTTGTCGTCGTTCCCAAAGCCAATGGAAAATAGAGGATGTGCGTAGATTTCACCGACCTGAACAAGTCTTGATCAAAAGACAGTTATACCTTAACTCAGATTGATCAGATGGTAGATGCCATGACAAGGCATGAGCTCATGAGCTTCATGGAAGTGTATTCAGGCTATAACCAGATCTTCATGGATGCTGACGACTCAGAGAAGACAACCTCCATCACCGACAAGGGTATATATTGTTATAAGGTAATGCCCTTTGGCTTAAAAAATGTAGGGTCAACGTATCAACATATTTTGAATAAGATGTTTGAGTATCAAATTGGCAAGACTATGGAGGTGTATGTAGACGATATGTTGACTAAGAGCTTAAAGTCTTGCACTCACGTGGCAGACCTAGAAAAGACCTTCGATACCATGGACTTGTACAAAATGAAACTCAATCCCTCAAAGTGTGTCTTCGGGGTAGGAGCTGGGAAATTTATTAGATTCATTGTCAATTAGAGGGGAATAGAGGCGAACCCTAAGAAGATCAAGGCTTTGCTTGACATGAAGACACCAAGAAGTGTCAAAGACGTTCAGAGGCTCACTGGAAGAGTAGCTGCACTCAACAGATTTGTTTCCAGAGAGACGAAAAAGTGTCTTCCATTTTTTAAGGTGCTTAGAAAGGCCTTCGAATGGGGCAAAGAGTGTGATGAGGCTTTTAATCAGCTCAATTCCTACCTCAGATCTCCCCTGCTCTTATCTCAGCCCATCACGGGAGAGAAGTTATATGTTTATCTAGTAGTCTCAGAGTCAGCAATAAGTGCAGCTATAGTATGGGAAGATGCTGGGGTCCAAAGGACTCTATACTTCAATAGTAAGGCCCTCCAAGGGTCTAAACAGAACTATCCTCGGATGGAGAAGTTAGCCTACGCATTGATACATGCTTCTAGGAAGATGAAACCCTATTTTCAACACACTCTATAGTCATCCTCACTGACTCCCCACTTAGGAAAGTCCTCCACAAGCCTGAGAAGTCAGGTAGATTGATGACCTGGGCTATTGAGTTTGGGGATTATGACCTTACTTATCAACCCAGGGTGGCCATTAAAGGGCAGGCACTTGCAGATTTTGTTGCTAAGTTGACGTGTGAAGTGACTGAAGTTGAGAACAATCCAGTGATCGCAGAAGGATCAAATACTAACCTCTTCCGAGATCCGAAAGAGGTTGTGTCCAACAGAGCCAGAAATGGAATAGCCGAGAACGAGGAAGACAGGTACCTCTTTAAGTAAGGAACCTTATCATACGGGAGCTTCTATTCAAATGAAGACGTTTGGAACCTCTTTGTTAAAGGGTCTTCTTACAAAAGTGGAAGCGGTGTAGGGCTAATCCTCTCAGCTCCAGATGGTACTAACGTTGAATATGCACTAAGGTTCAACTTTAAGGCATCAAATAACGAGTCAGAATATGAGTCTATGATAGAAGGCCTCTCCTTGGCAAAGACCCTTAGGGTTGATCAGCTCCTACTTCATAGAGACTCAAGGCTAGTTATTAACCAAGTGTTTGGAGTTTATGAGGCCAAGGATGAAAGGATGTCCAGATAGCTGAAGAGGGTTAAAATGATGTTATAAGGATTCGAAGAGGTAAAGATGAAGAGGGTACCTCGACAAAATAACAGCCACACAGATGCACGAGCAAGTTTGGCTTCAGCAACAAGGACATATATCATGAGGATAATACCAGTTGAGATCCTTATCAAACCAACCATTAAGGAAGAAGAGGTTGACAACCCTTGCCTCAACTTGAACCTAGGGGACTCATGGATGGACCCCCTCATCAGATATATCATAGGGGGAGAATTGCCAAAATCAAATTTAGAGAGGAGAAAACTGAGGTACCGAGCTGTAAAGTTCTCAATAATAGGAGATGTCCTATATAAGAAAGGATTTACGTTACCGCTCCTCAGATGCGTTCATCCCACAGAGGTCCCCCGCATCCTACAGGAGGTACACGAGGGTTCTTGCTCCAGTCACATAGGAGGAAGACCCTTGGCCAAGAGGATTATCACACAAGGATACTAGTGGCCGACCTTGGCCAAGGATGCTGCAGCCTACATGAAGAGGTGTGACAAATGCCAAAGATTCTCTACTATCCCTTATCAACCTCATCAACCTTATTAACCTATGACATCAATCAGTTCCCCTTGGACATTCACAGTATAGAGGATTGACTTGGTGGGTCCCTTGCCAAGGGCTGCGAATAATTATCGATTTTTAATAGTAGCGATTGACTAATTCTCCAAGTGGGTGGAGGCTGAGCCGATGATCACAATCACAGAATAGAAGACCTTCCAGTTTATCTGGAAGAGCATCATATGCAGACATGGCCTCCCTAATACCCTCATCTTAGATAACGGAACTCGGTTTAAAAATTCTTCCTTTGAGAAGTATTGCAAGAGAGTTGGGATCAAATAATTTTTCTCTTCTCCTGGCCGATTTCAGGAAAACGATCAGACCGAAGTCACGAATAGAACGATCCTTGATGGGATCAAGAAGAGGTTAGAAGAAGCTAAGGGGAGATGGACTGAAGAGGTTTATGTTGTGTTATGGGCCTACAGGACAACGGTTAGGACACCAACGGGGGATACCCCATTTATGTTAGCACATGTCTCAGAAGCCGTCATACCAACAGAGGTAGGACTCCCCACTCACAGAGTTCAGACATATGACCCTGAGAAGAATGTGGAGTAGAGAAGACTTAACCTAGATTTAATTAACGAATGAAGGGAAGACATCGAGATCAGACAGGAAGCCTACCGGCAGAGAATAGCAAAATTCTACAACCAAAGGGTGAAATCGAGGCCCATAGCTGTAAGAGACCTAGTGCTGAAGAAGACGTTACGGAAGGAAAACAAGCTTTATCCAAATTAGCATGGACCTTACAAAGTGATCGAGGAGGTTGTACCCGGGACCTATAAGATAGAAAACCTTAAAGGGGAACCTTTCTCCAAGCCATGGAATGCTGATCATCTGAAAAAATATTACATATGATGTTGCAATGGTTTCTATGTAAATGTATCAACTTATGAAGAGATTATTAATGGGAAGATTATTTCCTATGTCAATTATTGGTTCATTAATTTGGTGAAGTCTAGGGGCATAACATCTTAGTTTGATGACCTCAGACCTTAAAACATCATAACTTGGTGACAAGGTCTGAAGTGAACATCTTATTTAGATGACCTCAGACCTTAAACATCATTAATTTTGTGAAATTTATGGGATAACATCTTAGTTTGATGACCTCAGACCTTAAAACATCATAACTTGGTGATAAGGTATGAGGTGAACATCTTATTTGGATGACCTCATACCTTAAACATCATTAATTTGGTGAAATTTATGGGGGTAACATCTTACTTTGTTGACCTCGGACCTTAAAACATCATAACTTGGTGATAAGGTCTGAGGTGAACATCATATTTGGATAACCTCAGACCTTAAACATCATTAATTTGGTGAAATTTATGGGGATAACATCTTAGTTTGATGACCTTAGACCTTAAAACATCATAACTTGGTGACAAGGTCTGAGGTGAACATCATATTTGGAGGACCTCAGACCCTAAACATTATTAATTTGGTGAAATTTATAGGGGTAATATCTTAGTTTGATGACCTTAGACCTTAAAACATCACAACTTGGTGACAAGGTCTGAGGTGAACATCTTATTTGGATGACCTCAGACCTTAAACATCATTAATTTGGTGAAATTTATGGGGGTAACATCTTAGTTTGATGACCTCGGACCTTAAAACATCATAACTTGGTGACAAGGTCTGAGGTGAACAACATATTTGGACGACCTCAGACCTTAAACATCATTAATTTGGTGAAATTTATGGGGAGAACATCTTAGTTTGATGGCCTCAGACCTTAAAACATCATAAATTGGTGACAAGTTCTGAGGTGAACATCATATTTGGATTACCTCAGACCATAAACATCATTAATTTGGTGAAATTTATGGGGGTAACATCTTAGTTTAATGACCTCAGACCTTAAAACATCATAACTCGGTGACAAGGTCTTAGGTGAACATCTTATTTGGATGACCTTAGACCTTAAACATCATTAATTTGGTGAAACTTATGGGGATAAAATCTTAGTTTGATGACCGCAGACCTTAAAACATCAAAACTTGGTGACAAGGACTGAGGTGAACATCATATTTGGATGACTTCCGACCTTAAACATCATTAATTTGGTGAAATTTATGGGGTAACATCTTAGTTTGATGACCTCAGACCTTAAAACATCATAACTTGATGATAAGGTCTGAGGTGAACATCATATTTGGATGACCTCGAACCTTAAACATCATTAATTTAGTAAAATTTATGGGGATAACATCTTAGTTTTATGACCTCAGACCTTAAAATATCATAACTTGGTGATAAGGTTTGAGGTGAATATCATATTTGGATGACCTCAGATCCTAAATATCATTAATTTGGTGAAATTTATGGGGGTAACATCTTAGTATGATGACCTCTGACCTTAAAACATCATAACTTGGTAACAAGGTCTGACCTGAACATCATATTTGGAGGACCTCAGACCCTAAACATCATTAATTTGGTGAAATTTATGGGGGTAACATCTTAATTGGATGACCTCAGACATTAAACACCATAACTTGGTGACAAGGTCTGAGGTGAACATCATAGTTGGGTGATATCACACCTTAAACATCATAATTTGGTGACAAGGCCTGAGGTGAACATCATATTTGGATGACCTCAGACCCTAAAACATCATTAATTATATTACAAGTGTAAAATCATAGTGTAGTGATGAAGACACGTGCCAAAACAATTCAAGGCCAAGAGCAGCAAAATCCTCCTTAGAGAATGGTATAACACAAAGTAGTTAGATTTACAGGTCAAAAGCTAATAGAAAATGTTATCAGAAGTTACAGACCGATATAAATCGGGAACAAAAAAATTACAAATAAGATCTTCACAAAATAAGGCCTAAGTGTCTGCAATATTAGGGTTAAAGGCCATGCCCCCACTTCCTTGACCGATGTTGGTCACTTCTACCCCGTCATCCTAAGGATTAACGTCTTCAGTCCTTGTATCTTCTGATTGAGCAGTCTCGGCAGGCACAACATCTCCTTCCTCCTCGACCTCTTGTAAGGCCTCAGCAAATCGAGGATCAGCATAGCCCAGACCAATGAAGTCTGCGGCTTCCAGGCTCTCTGACTCCTTCTCCTTCATTGCAGCCCATTTTCCAGTGGCCCTAACACCCCTTTCAAGGTATTCAAAGCTAAAGCGGATGAATTCATCAGAGACCTTGTAGTTCTCTAAGATCTTCTTTGAGGCATTGTCCAGAGAAACCTTCAGATCGACATCAACCTTATGTTGGAGAGATTCATCCTAGATCTTCAGAGCAGAGCTGTGATCCTTCTTAATCTTGCCCATGTCCTCCTCCAGTTGCTTAACATTATCTTTAGGCTTATTTAAGTAAGCCTTCAGATGCTCCACTTCAGCATGCAGAACGGCCTCTGTCTTATGGGCCTCTCTGCCCTTCTCAATCAGAGGGAGCTTCCTCAGAGTCCAGTCGACAAACTAGTGCATGGTGAGGATACCCTGCAAAACACATTTAGACATATGAGTTCAAGAGTTAATGAAATTTAAATCCGATGTTACACTTCAACAACAACAGTAAAAGTCTTACTTGGATAGATCGGTGGAGGCAGAACTCGGCCAGCATCAGGGTGTCCGAAGAACGGCAGAATCCTTTATCAGTATCGGTAATCACGGAGTCGATAGCATCCAAGGCCTTCATACTTTGGACAATAAGGCTGTCACCGATCTTCAGCTGCTCCGAACGAGCAACTAATGCGTCCTCGGAGGACATAAGGATCGTGCGATCCCCCTTTGAGGTTTTCTTCTTTTGCCTATGATCCTCAGGGGTAGGGTCATTAGATTTCCTTTTTTTAGGCATCCGCCCTTAAAGTGCTAGGAGGAGGAGGAGGCGCATTCAGGCCTGCTTTCTTAACTATTTTTGTAAGGCTAGGGGGTGCCATTTCCCAAATACCGTCTGATATTCCTTTCGGGCGCTCTGCAACAAGAAAGGTCTGAGTTAAAAGATCAGAGACATAGCAAAATCAGAGGTTCAACTTGTTTAAAAAATAAAGTAACTTATGAAGATCGGTCAGAGGACTCCCCCCAAGTCTAGTTTCAGAGAGGTAGTAGAGGGTCATCAAATGCTCGTACTTGACCAGTAGACCATGCTCCCCCTAATCTTAAAGGTCCTTGACCTTCTGAAAGTTATTCTGGCTTAACCCAGGATCGGCCTTGGTATCCATTGACACCTTTCCCCACCTCAGAGGTAATCTCGGCTCTAAAGATGAAGAGGTGGCACAGGGACCAAATTCCTATAACCCTGAGGAAAACAAGTATCGTGGTTTCCAGTTATGGTTCGAAGTCTGGGTAACCAGCAACATCTTCTTATTGGACTTCTGAGCTAGAAAGTGGTGGTAACTAGGATGATTCCTAGCAGAGGAGGGCACGTAGCACCCTGTGAAGACCTGGACGGGAAGGCCTGAATGATGGACTACCCTCCATAAGACGATAGCTCCAATCATAACCCTTCATGCGTTGGGGGACAATTGGGAAGGAGCCAAGTTAATATGAGACAATATGGCCATTATTATTGGATAAATGGGGAGACAAAATCCTAACTTGAACTTCTACTCATATAAGAAGATTTCACTATCTTGACCGCCAAAGGCCCTTTCATCCCTCAGAGGCCTTCGAAGTTTTATGGAGGGACCTATGGAATAAAGATTCATGAAGGCTAGGAGGTCGAGTTTACTGATTGTGCTCTCTATCTCGGCTACCTCCGATGTGTCAACATCACTTTCACTACCATCATACTCATCTCGAGAAACGTCATCTTGGGCAGGTGAAGGAGCACCATCAGGGAACCTCTGAGCGAACTCAGCCCCTGTGGCAGCCGATAGGGGAATAAAATCATTGATTGTGGGAATAGCCACACTAGGTCCTACAATTTTGACATCGTAGGAAGAGTGCTAAGTGCTAGAACTCTTGTTAGACGAGGCACGATTGGAAACCTCGGCTTGGTCAGGGGCTTGATCCATCCTGATTGAATAATCCATGGCTTCTTGAAAAGTCTGAGGTTGATGACTCAGACTCAGACATCGGAATGGGTTCTACTGGGACCTCTGGTGGCACAGATGGTTCAGGATATATCACTTTCAGAGGGGGTGGAAATATAAGTCTGAGGGGGAAGGCCTCAGCTGTACGAGCTTCCTATTGGGCTCACTTTATCTGCCTAATCTTTTTTAAGGTCTTCTCCCTAAAAGAGGGGAAATCCTCTAAAAGCTGGTATAAAGGTCTGAGCATGTAAGGATGAGACTACACTTGGTACTCAAGTCCACAAATAAACAACTTGTCTTAACCTAATGAAGGATCTAAATGATACTTTAGAAAAAGAACAAGTATGAACAGTCTTAAATGTCACCGAAAAGCTCTTAAATGTCATCGAAAAAATAAAACTCTCACCGAAAAACCAAAGATCACACCAGAAATTACAGAAATGGAAATTAAAAGGAAGGAAATGGTAGGACAAGGTGGAGAGGATACCTGGATGACCTTGGAATAAGAGGAAGGAGATGAGAATCTAACAAGCACGTCGCAGTAGCAACAAAAGCTCTTGAAGAGAATGAAGTTGTAGAGAAAAAGCACTGGCGGGAAAAGAGAAGAGGAAATGAAGAAGAAAGAAGGAAAGGGGGTTTTAAACCCGCAATCATTTTAGTGCACGTCCCAAGGCTCATCATTGACTTGGGAACCCAAAGGTACAAACCATGAACGCACGCTAATCACTTAAGCAAGTGACATGTGTCAAGATAGTATTGGCACACAAGAAAACTTAGCCTCGGCCTTGCAAATACCCCTCAATCACCGACTTATATAGGTAACTAAGGGCTAGGGGATGATTGATATGCCCTAAATGTACCTGACAAATCGGAGACACCAACCTTGGCCAAGAAGACGACCGAGGTAATAAGGGCTCCAAATTGGCAACCAGCGGTCTCGTCCAACATAAGGTCGGCTATGGCCGATGTTACTAGGTACCCTCATAGTCAGGAAACAACTGAGATCTTCATCATCCATAGGGTCAGTAATCCATCAGGTCGTTCGGAGCCGACATCATGCCTACTTTATACATCAACGTCGGTTGAGTTTAAGCCGAGTTAGCAAGGACTATCACCATCATCGTAATCAACATCGGCTGGGAATCAGCCGACGTTCTAACTACTCCTACATAACCCCGGCCCAATCCGACGTTACAACTCCAACTGTCTTACCTCGACTTATCCAGTGGGTCGAGATCATCATGAATAACCTCAGATAATGTAGCAGTCAGACTTCACCAACCTCATACCCATCCAGGCCAAGGTTGCAGCTATCCGGGACAAAGTTGAGCATTGACAAGCATATGCAAGGGGAAGAACACGTGGATAAAATCAGTTATAACCAAATCAATCCCCTCACGTGGGGGAATATTTCATCATTATTCTCTACATGTGATGGTGATAGGTGTCTTCATTGGATTGGCTAGATCAACACACACATGCTCATTGAATGTATGGGGGTTATATTACACCCCCCACACACTATATATACTTGTCTTCTCCTAACTTGAGAAGGATCGATAATTAACGACCCTAGCTAAAACTCTGTCTAATTATATAGTAGAGAGAGAAAGCTTGAGTGATTGTATCCATGGCCATTAGTGCCTTATCCTGCTGACCTTACTTGCTCACTTGCACAGTGGACGTAGGCCTAATTGGCTAAACTACTTATATATTGGTTTTTATCCTCTTTTACTCATCTTTATCTCTTATATTCAGCATATACTTGAACTGCCATTATTATTACTAATTTGAGCTTACAAACACCTTGAAGGGTGGTGTTATTTCCAGCATCATCAACGGCAGCCCTAGATAAGCCTCCTTCAGATGGAGCAGTCACCATCCCCTAATCAAGGGGAGCGTCAGTAGTAGTGGTCGAGATAGCTGGGACACCTTTATTGGCAGCAGAATGAGGCCCCTTATCCACGAAAGGCTTGGAGCCAGGGTTATGCTCGTCAAAGAGGGGGGAATTAACATCTTCCTTGATAGCAAGCAAGGACTTTTCCTAACCCTTCTTCAAGTTGACGAATTATATTTCCAATCTGAGCCTCAACATCCTCATAGGATGCGACCCATCCATCATTGTACGATCTCTCCTTGAGGGTGGCAGCCTCAGATTCCACCTTCTTTGCCTTCTCAGCAAGGACCTTGTTCTCTTCAACCATCGTCAGCTTGCTTGTACAGACCAAGTCATAAGACTTCCTCAGCTCCTCCAGCTCCTTGGACGTTGCGTCTTTTTCTTTATTATCTTTTTCCAGGGCAACATCAGAAGACTTCTGAGCAGCAAGAGCAGTCTTTAAACTCATTTCTAACTCGGCATTTTTCCTCGCCATCTCATCACGACTGCGATAGAGGACGATGAAATCAGACACAAACTATAGAGAAAAAGAAAATGTTTAGCAAAGAAAACTTTAGAAGGAGAACTAAAAGAGTAAAGAAGTATAAATAGACTTACCAAGGCAAGCCCCTAACTTGCCTTCAGGGGTAACTAGTCAGTCCTTATACTCGACGACCTTTGGCGATCGGCTGGCAAGACTCCTCTATCGAGCATCATCGGAGCCAGCTGAGGGGAAAGAGCAACAGAATCCCTTTCATCCAGGGCATACACGGGCACCAGATAATTCCCTATCTTGGTCCTCACTTCTTCTCTCCTTCTCTCTTCCTCTCTCTCCTTCTTCTTCATATCTTCTACTCTTTCTCTCTCTCTCTCTCTCTCTCTCTCTCTCTCTCTCTCTCTCTCTCTCTCTCTCTCTCTCTCTCTCTCATCAATGCCTCCTCTTTATTCTTCCTCTCCTTCTTATGAGCAACAGTCAGGGAGCCAGTGGAAGTATCCTCACTCCCAGACTTCTGCTTCTTCAACCTGCGAGCAAGCGCCATATTGTCTTCATCACTATCCTGGATTATTTTTTTCCTAGGAAGAGCCATATTTTCCTCGTTGGATCTATATGAATCCTCTAAACCATCCTCCCAAATAAAAGATTCTTTATCGCTTGAACTCTCCTCACTATAATCACCCTTAGCTCCACCTCTATTATCTCCCTCACTCTCTTCGCTAGAGCTGCTTTCCTCCTCGTTTAACTGAATTGGTCTAGCAATAACCTCTTCTCTGATAGCTAGCTGAGGAATACTATCCATAGGTTGGGCGATGAAGTTGGACCTGATGTTCTTGTACTCCAAAAGGAATGCAGCTGATCGTGGATGCTCACCATTAACTAAGTATTACCTGATCTTCCAAGCCTTGACCAGCTCAGCAGCTCAAATTTTGTGAAGAGAAGGTTCTGAGTTCTTTATCTTCACTGAAAGAGGAGAAATGAAAATATAAGAAAGAGAATACACTAATAGAAAATCAATGATAAGAATAATAGTTATGCCTACCTATGTACTCCTCTCCATAAAAGGGAATCATAGGTCGCTTGTACCTAGCCCATTCAGTTTGGGGAAGGAACTTCTAGTTCCTGGAAATAAACCCCTCTTGCCAATAGTCCTTGTGGGAATCAGGTAGATTGACTACCAATACCGTATGAGGACTCCTAGCTTTCAGATAAAGGAGACCTGAGCTTATTCGAGAGAAGGAATAGTAATAACAAATTTCATCAAGACCTAGATTGGTGCCAAAGAGCTGATTGATTCTATGTACACCATTGACAATCTTCTAAATATTTGGAGAACACTGTACAGGAACTATATAGAAATAACTAAAAAAATGCAAAAATAAACGATTTGGGGGAAAAGTCAGACCCCCCTGGGATAACAGAAGAACATGAATCCAATGCCCATCCTCAATGTCTCGAACATTACGAGAAACATGGGCACATTCAATTTCCACCCAGTTTGGAATGTTATAAAACTCCCTAAATTCATCTATCGACCTATTACCTATTCTTGCAATCAGAAAAGAAAAACCCTAGCAGCGATAATAAAGAAATTTCAACATAAAAGAATGGAAGAGAAGTTTGGAGAACTTATGAAGTGAAAATCAGTTTGAGACGACCAAAGCCATAAGCAAAGAAGATGGGAAGATAAGGAAGAGCTCAAAGACGAAAGACGAGACCTGGAAGTTAGAAAGCGTAGTAAAAAGATGGAGAAATCTTGAGAATGCGAAGAAGTTTGGAGCGATGTCAGAAAATGGCTTCTCCAAACAAATTTAAACATTTTTAATGATTACGCACATAGAACGAAGTGAACCTGCCGCCTAAATCTACTTAGGAATGACATTTCACTCCCCAAAGCTTCTTGCAATTCACAAAAATGACATCAGAGCTATTATTTAAAATTATTGAGTCCAAATTATGACCCAAAAATTTTAGGGGCAATTGTGGGTACCTCGTTTAAATTGTCTTGGCCCAGAGAAGTAGCCAGACTTTGCCCTATCAAAGATAAGGAGAGTCCGGTGCAAAATCTAAGGCCTCATAAATAACTAATTCAACAGTGACCCATTCAACCCCTAAAATCTCTCAAGGAGATATTCTAGGGATTATGGGCCAACGTGGAAGTGCCCAACTCCCCCACTCTCCGAGAATTACATGTATATATTGAACCCCCCAGCCCGGGGCAAAGGGCATGCAATTGTAAACACTCACCTATAGAAAAGAGAAATATAAAACAGAGAGCACCACTGTGGACATAGGCCATTTTGCCGAACCACGTATATTTTGTGTCGTGTGTGATTGTAGCTATTTTGTGTTCTTTACTTTTTCTTGTGATCGTATTTGCTTATAATTTGTGTTGATATTTATTGTCACCACATTTGTGTTGAGATTTATTGCCACCACAAAAACCATACCTAGTGGATTTATGACTCAATCGTCCGAGATTTTTCCCATCGTGGCTTTTTCTCGTACATCGCAGTCTTGTGGTTGTGTGTTTACTTTTTATCTTTTAAAAATCACGTAGGTGAATGCTTAGGCTTAAAAAGATAAAATTGGTTTAAATCAAAACATTTGTGTAAATTTGGTGCTAGTTTAAATTTAGGTAATTTCAATTTAGTTCAAGTCAACTAATTTTAATTTGGAAATATTTATGATTGGGCTATTTAGCATATTTAGAACTTGAACTGAATTAATTTTGTTTAAGAAAAATTAAATTATTTATTGGGGATATTTTGTGAACCATCTTATATTTGGAACCTACAAATCGGGGTATCAAAGCATATCTCATAATTTATAGCCCTTTTAACCAACAATAAAAACTCTTGCCGGATTATAAGTTCATTTAAGACTCAATCCCCAAATCCAAAAGAAAAAAGTAGAACTTTAGTGACACATAAATCGTGAGTAGCTTTGCAACCTTGAACTTTATCACATGTTGCAAACCTGCACACTTAAACATAACTTCAAATGCAAAGAGAATATAACAAATCTAAAACAATCATAAGAATACCCCCCACCCCATGTCTGATGATCCACATCAAGGTAATATGTCTCCCCCTAAGATAAAGATCTCCTCCTAAAACTAAAGTGAAAGATACCATTTTTCTCCCTTTTTGTTCAGCGATAAGCAAAGAAAGAATTCATAAAAATCATTTCTCCCATGTAAACAATATTTCCCATAAAAAGTGATAATATGTGATATTAATTGAAAATATAGAGGAAAGAATAATATCATGCAATGGCGTAAAGCATAGCAAACACAAAATGGAAATACAAGAACAAATAATCCAAACAATGGTCAATCAATACCAATTTCGATGTTCACAATTTATGCTTTCCATTATGCTCAAAATTAACCATAAATTAATGTAGTTGGGAATGGTTTGGCTTTAAGTTCTACCTCTACTCAAGATTCTTCCCTTTTTGGTCATTTGATTCTCTCCTTATTGTTATTAAAGTAATCCTCAATTTGGATAGGCAAAATCTTCCTCAAATCAGAATTAGGTCATGGTAATTGTAATAGGATTATTCTATTAAATCCAAAATTTATTTTATGTTCTTATTAAATAACTTTTTTGCAATGGAGATAGTGATAAATCCCCATATTTTGTTTCTTGTAAAATCTAGAGTATTGCGCCCGACCTCTAGATTGGACTTAAATTGGAGTTTATATGCCACAAAGAGGTTGTTTCTTTTTCATTTTGATGACCAATAATACGTATAGGGGTTCCATCACCATTATGATAATATAGCATGTCAATTTAGTTCAAAGACAAAGTAAATGACAAACATGGATTAAATGCAAATGAAAAGATTCAAAAACAGATGATATCAAATATATAAATATGAAAAATATACTAAAGATACACAGGTTCATAAATATAGATATACACACCACAAATGTTACACACTAGCATAGTATCGATGTATTTAAATATGTGGAATGGAATGAAGGGGTGAACTAAAAATAAATGAATTATGACCCAATAGCTCAAAAATGTCCAAGGAGTTCTATATGACTACATTAACTTTATCAAATGAAGATTTAGCCTCATAGTAACTACTAAAGTGAAATCATAATGGAGAAATAATCACAATGCACACTAGTTTAGAAAATGTTGATGATTATCAAATTAGTAGTGTCAAACATGAAATAACTAGGACTCATTGTGAAAACCCATTTATATTAAAATTATAACACCCTCAAAATTATAGAGATATCATTTTTTTTCTCTCATATTTTGAAGATACCAATTTAATTAAAGAATCAATGAAATAAAATTTGGCCTTAGTAATATTTTTTTCTTTTACCTCTCAATTATTTTATGCTCATGCCAATGTTGGCCTTTCATTTCAGGAATATTTCTTCCAATATAGGGGTCTTGAAAGTAATTTGTGACTAGAGAAAACTCCATCTCCTAACAGAAGAAGCTCAAGAGAAGGATTAAACTAAGAAGTAAGAAGGCAGCAAAGAAGCTCAACGAGGAAGCTTAAGGCTACCTGTAAGGAGGCCTACCAAGAAATATCATATTTTTTTCCATTTTGATTACTTATTCAAATTGTATTTTTTGATTATATTGATTGTAAGTTATAACGACTGCAACTTTGAGTGTGAGGTCAAACGATAGTTGCGAGAGACGAAGTCTGGCAGGGCTTAGGAGAGCTTACATGCTATATCGAATGACCTCACCGCGGGAACTTCATAGGGACCTGGTTTGGAGGATTGAGAATTAAGTTAGTGTTAAGGCATGTCTTAACCACTTTAGATACACCTGATAAAATATCAATAGATCGTATTCTGAGAAATCTTACACAGAGTAACCTGGAGTTCTATCTTACATGGAGTCTTGTGATAAACATCCCTCTACGAAATGTCACATCTACTTTGAATGATTTCATGCAATACATACCTCCTGCCCGGTCATAACTTGAATACCTTGGTAGTTTAAGGAGCTGTCTGGTGGTTTGGTGGATAAACTGCTGACGTGATAACTGTTTGACGTAGTTGGTGGCTAAAAAGTGCTAGTTGGCATTTAATGCCTAGGACCTATACCTATCTGACACATCAGGCATTCAATGTTTGTAACTTAAATAATGAGGGGAATGTATTTCAAATTTATTATGACCGAGACACCTCAGGAGAGGTGTGTTGGGCTATTTATCAACCCTAACCACTTATGAGAAGATAGAGTTCTAGTTTAAGAGAGAAAGCACCCTTCTTGAGAGTAAAGAGTTATTGCAAACTAGAGCTTTACTCACCCACCATTAATATTTATTACGAAGCTTTAATAACTACTAGGGACATTGATTTCTATTAGTGTGATGGATGCCTACCAAAGTGTATCTAGGGTACTTACTTATCTCTCACTTTGACTAAGTTGTTTTATGAGGTTCTTTTACTATTATCTGAGTTATACATGAGTGATTGGTGAGTTTAATCTGATTATTTATTATATACAATATTGTATGTTAATCTGGTGATTATCAAGAAAACTTGTGTTAGTTTTTATCATCATATCTATAGGGGTTATGCCTTAGATTGTATTGTAATACCCTAGTATGTAAGAGGACTCCCTATTACATTTAGCGACTCCGTTGAAAAGGAAATTTTGAAGAAATGTGGCTCAAGATAATGTTAACTTTGTCCTTGACTTTGATGAGGTTCAATGGAGGGAAGAGAAAGCTGCGAGGGAGCTTGAAACCTCCAGAGAATGGTACCTCAGGTGGAGGTCCCCCAGGTTCAAGCGAAGATAGGAGTCCCTACGATCATGTAAGCTTCCACGAGTGCTATGATGGGTCCAGTCCAAATGGCCCATCTGATGTGTAAGTTTATGGAGTTTTTGTAAACTCCTATGGAAGCAATGGCTTTTGGGGATGCGATGGACCCCATCTCTTTTATTACTCCGATGGAAGCTCCGGTGGCAACACCAAGCGCAGTTCCGAAGGCAGAAGTCCCCACGACCACTTTCCCCACTACTGTGCTAATGGTGGGTCACCAAATGTGATTGATGTTCCGCCCGTGGCTCCTCGATAAAGTATTGTAGCGACAAAGAAGGCTCCTTCATCTCCTTTGGAGTAAATAAGAAAGGAGATGTTGAAAATGATAGCATCTTACTTTCAGTCAGCCAGCGAGGTAGCTTTAGTATATGATGATTTTTTTAATCCTTATCCAGAGGAGTAGAATGAGGAACCTTACTCCCAAAGATTATGTGCCACCAGTTTTTGATAAGTACACTGGGAAAGGAAGAAATACCAATTAACATGTTAAGAGGTTCTTAGAACATCTGGTGGTTCACTGTAAGAACAAGAGGTTGCGTTTGAGTGGGTTTTCTAAATTTCTCACTAATAAAGCATACACGTGGTACTCTCATTTAGGTCAAATGAGTGTTTTCATATAGGAGGAAATGCACATTATATATTTTACATAAGTTCATTCTAGTAGAAGATGAGTTCCCTCCAATGCAGTTATCCAGGGAAAAGAAATGGACAGACGAAGATGTTGTGGCATACATTCGAAGGTTCAGGGAAAGTTCTCTCGATGTGAGAGAGGAGGCCAAAGACTCTAAGTTACTCCAAATTTGTGCTGAAGGTTATCTCCATGAATACATCTACCATTTGATAAATGAGACATGTGAAGGAACTTTTGCCTCATTTTTAATGGATGTAAGGAATATCTCTCTGGTGGTGAGCCCAAGTTACATCCTGGTACCGATGATATTCTGGCAGCAATCGAAGCCCGTGAGTGGGCTATGCCGATGGAGGAGAAAAAGGAGACAAAAATCTAAGGAACGATAGCAAGTTAAAGTTGGAAGAGAAATAGATGATTCACTTCCATTGCCTTGTAGCGTAGAGGAGGTTGTTAGATGTTATATTTCAATAAAGCGAGGAGGGTAAGTTTATGTTCCCAAGGATGCTCTAGCTACAGAGAAGATCTAGATTTGAGAGCAAGCCTAAAATATTGTCAAATATATTAGAATATTGATCATCTAACGGTGTCATGTTCATCTTGAGAAACATCATAAAAAAACGTTTTAAGGATGGGACATTACAGATTCCATAAAGAAATTTTAACAATGATTTTTTACCAATGCATGGGGAAAACTTGGGAGTGACATACGAAGAGGAAGTTGAAGCTAAAGAAAGAAAGTTGACAGTTGAATAAGAAGAGTTCAAAGAGGCTCTAGAAGATTGAACAAGTGGAATGGAAAATTTCGTGATAGATTATAATGAGGAGGTAAGCGTGAGGGACATTATGGAAGTGTACAATGTTGACAACCAACAGGTGGATCCAGGACTGAAATACCAAGATGTATTGCAGTCCCCCAAGTTCGTGTGGTTTTTCGATCAGGTGGGGATGCCACAAGAAAATAGGATAAACATCACTCAGGCAATCTTAAATATTTCCAAGAACGCATTTCCATCATTGAGATGGAAAGGGCCTATGGCTAGTCTAGTAAGGAAGTTTTTGTCTAAGATAACTTTTTCGAGGACGATAGATTACTGAGTTTCCTCACAAAAGGTTATTGTACATGACTGCAAGTTTTAACTGGTTAAGCTTTGCAAGGGATTTTATGGATGGGGAGCTTCTATAAATATCATGCCTATTATCTCCTTTTATGCTTTCAACATCTCTGAGGCTAGGTTTGTACTAATGTTCTTAGTAATTTCTAATTATGATAACCAATCTTTAAAATCAATTGGATATGTGAATGTGGGGATAGTAATGGGAAATATTACCTCACATATCAAGTTCTATGTTATTAAGATGGCTAATTCCTACCATTTTTTGATAGGAAGGGTGTAGATGCACAACCATGGCTTGGTCCCTTTGACATAACCCCAGTGTGCCAAGGCAAACGTAAAGGGAATAAAGATTGTCATACGAGCAACCAAAAAGTAAATTGCTCATAAGGAGGTTCATTTCGTTGACATCGCGTTCTACACAGAATTAGAGGAAGATGCACGAGTTCTAAAAAGACATATAGGCGGTGTTGGAGTCTCCTCTATTGGAGAAATGATGGTGCCTGTGAATAATCATGATGATGAAGTAACAATTGAGAGGAAAGAATATGAGAAAGTTAATAATGCAATCCATAAACCTTAAACTATCTCTAAGCAATTGAGATATAGAATGAGGCATAAGATTGATCCCATTGAACATGAGGTCAAACGAAAAAGTGCATTAAGTAGGTTTTCAGGAGGCAAATTAGAGGAAACCTTACGAGAGAGAGGAAATGAAAGGCAGATACATCAGCCAACTGTGAGTGTAAGAAAGTGTAGATAGAAGATGGAAGGGTACTCTATTGCCTCTAAAGGTGTGAGTGGGTAGCCAAAAAATCTATTAAAGAAGCAAACAAAGAGGCTGAACCGGGGTACGAGTTCTTTCTCGTAGATAATCAAGGGCAGTGTATGGTCATTGACAATTTTAATATATATGAGTTTATGAAGGAAGTGGAAGATAAACCTGAGTACATAATTGATCACCCAAAACCACGAGTATAAGAGTTAAATAAGCTTGATCTAGCTGAAGAAGGAGAAGGTTTAAGGACCATCTTTATTTCAAAGGATCTGAGTGTAGAGAAAAGAGGGGCTTTGATTGATCTAATTTGAGAGTAAGGGGATGTTTTTATGTGGAAATACATTGAGATGGAGGGGTTAGATGAAGAAGTAAGTTACCACAAGTTAAATATTATGCCTTCATCCATACCGATGAACAAAGTTATGAGGACTTACAAGTGATAGCTAGATCTGAAGATTAAGTAAGAGGTGCAACGGCTGTTGATGACATGATTTATCAAACTAATCCAACACCCCATTTAGTTGTCTAGCAGCGTCCTAGTGGGAAAAAATATAAGAACCAAATACGAATATGCATAAACTTCAGGGATTTGAAAAGAGCTAGCCCAAATGATGAGTTCCCTCTACTCTTTATTGATAGCTTAATCAATGAAACTGATGAGCATGAAATGTACAGCTTTATAGATTGGTACGTGCGTTATAATAAAATCAAGATGGATCCAACCGATATGGAGAAGATAATATTCTGAACTCCATTGGGCAATTTTATGTATAAAGTGATACCTTTTGGGTTAAATAATGCTATAGCAACATACTAGAGAATAATGATGGCCATTTTTCACAATTTTTTTCACGATTTTTTTCACGATTTCTTATAATTTTACGTGGATGATTTTTTTATCAAGACGAAGAAGAAGTATTCCTATCTAGATGATTTGAGGAAATTATTCAACGGGTATAGAAAATACAAGCTAAGGATGAATTCGTTGAAGTGTGCATTTGGGTTAATGAGTGGGAAGTTCTTGGGCTTCATGGTGGATCAGACAAGAAGTGAAGATGGATTAAGATAAGTAGAGAGAGATTTTAGATATGCCATGTTCAAGAACTATCAAAGAGCTCAAGACCTTCCTCGATAAAGTCTCCTATCTTAGAAGGTTTCTACCGGGATTGGTCGAGATAACTCATCCATTGATGGATCTTTTGTGAAAGGGAACAAAGTTCAAGTGGAAAGACGCTCACCAAGAAGCCCCTAACAAGCTAAATAAGTTGTCCACCTTCCACAAACAAGAATTCCTCCCAGGTCAAGGATACCATTACAACTCTACCTTATTTCTACCACCAGGTCTATCAGGGCTCTCATCACATAGGAAATTTATGAGAAAGAAAGACTAGTCTACTATATATATAGGATCATACATGGGCCTGAGGCAAGGTATACTATCATAGAGAGGCATTGTTTAGTCGTAATTTTTGTAGCTCAAAATATTAGACATTATATGTTATCTTTCACAATTCATATTATAACAAGATACGATCCTGCTAAGTTTTTGTTGGCAAGAATTGTTTTGATTAGAATAGAAGTTAGGTGGTTCCTCATTCTCTTATAGTATGATTTGAAGTGTGTGCTTACTCGCGCGATCAAGAGCCAAGCGTATGAGGACTTGTTGGTAATCTTTCCATTAGGGGTATTCGATCTACCTCGTGATAGAATTCTGAGAGATTATTTATAGACCAGTCTTTTGGATGAAAACTAGGAAGAATGGACTATAGAGTTTGATGGTTCATCGGCGGAAGGGAAAGGGGGAGAAGGTGTTATTCTTTCGAATGGGAAGGAGGAATTTTTCCTTGCCTACAAGTTAGCTTTCCCTTGTTCCAATAACTACTTAGAGTATGAGGCATTAGTACTGGAACTGCTAGAGGCTCTTCGAAGGAGTATCCATTGACTATGTATTAAAGGTGATTCAAACTTAGAGGTTAAGTAAGTGAATGGAAAATACGCATTGAAATATATCAGTCTAGTTGCCTACAGAATAATCATCCAAAGACTGATTAACCAGCTCCATTAAGTCAAAATAAGGAGGTATCCCAGGATAAGGAATAAACATGTTGATGCTTACGCCACTATTACGTAGAAGCTGGACATGAACAGCGATGCAACTATATATTAATCTAACATAGGAAATATCCCTCGGTTGTGCAATCGATCTTGTTCATGGAAGACGATTCAGATTGGAGAGGTTAGATCAGGAAGTAGATGGAGTCTGAATAAGGAAAGATGGAACTTAGAGAGTTGGCACAATAATTCGCAAGCCAAGGAAGTCTGTACTATAGGAATGTGGGAGGATGGTTATTAAGATACATCGGGCCAAAGGAAGATAATGCAGGTTAATGAAGACACGCAAAGAACATGGAGAGACAACTCGATTCTCTCTGAACAGAAGTATCCAGAGAGAGGGATACTTCTGGCCAATAATGAAGAAAGATGCAGCAGAGGTATAATGAGGGTACGGTAAATGTTAACTTTTCCTTAAGGCAGTTGAATGTCACTTCGTTGAGGCTCAAGAAGATTAAAGATAACCATATATTTATTTCATTAAAGATGCAGTTGTTACTTCAAAGAAAATGGATGTTATGGGCATCAGGAGGAGGGCCCCATGATTTTTTGTTCAAGAGGAGCAGTTATATCGCATATGATACTTCAATAGGCCTTTACGATGCATCAAAAAGGAGGAAATAGTAGAAGTATTGAAGCAAGATCATAGGCCAACTCATATTGGAGGAGCAAAGCTATATAACCAACTAATGACATTGGGTTATTGGCCAACAATGGAGAAATATTTTGTGGAGTTCATTCGCAAGTGTATGGCATGTCAACTGCATGAAAACATGATCAATGCCCCTTCGAAGGACCTTTACTCATTGGTTTCTCCTTACCTATTACATACTTGGGAGTTTGACCTAGTAGGGGAAATACATCCATGTTGGAAAGGAAACATCTGAATACTAGTGGCAATGGAGTGATTCACTAGGTGGGCTGAGGCAATACCATTGAAAAGAGAAACAACATGTATGGTGGTAAACTTCATGAGGGAGTAAATAATTTATCGATTTAGGATTCCAAATGTTATCATATCTGATAATAGAACTCCATTTGTAAATGAAAAGTTAACAATGCTCATAAAAAATACTCCATTGTTTACCATACCTCAATGGTGGCATATCCCAAGGGCAATGGTCTGGCATAGGCAACTAATAAGACCTTTGTCAATATTTTATCTAAAATGATGGAAGACTTCCCAAGGTCGTAGGATGACAAAATTATAACATTCTATGGGACTATCAAATAACTAAGAGGAAGCCAACAAGGTATATACCGTTCTCACTTGTCATTGTAGGTAAAACCATTTTTCCAGTAGAGCTAGAAGTCCCCTCAACCAGATATGCCTTGTCAAGCAATATGCTCCCTCAGAGTAGATATTTTTAATTAAAAGAGCTTATTGAGGACAGAGATAATGGGATGCAGCACTACCAAATGCATATGAAGTAGCATTCTAGGGCAAATGAAAACTTTGTGAGACCAAGAAAATTTATGAAAGGAGTCTTAGTTGTAAAGGCAATTGTAAAGCACATTTTAGGGCTCCTAATGCCCAAGTTTACTGCCAATTGAGAAGGGCCTTATATAATGAAGGAGGCTCACAATTCAGGTTACTTCTCAATCTCGAAGATAGAAGAGGATATACCTTTCAAGATTAATAGCAAGTGGTTAAAAGTTTATGATGTCTAGAGTTGTGTCACTTGAGTTGAGATTTTGCCGTAAGCAGTCAACTATTATATTATAGTTTATTATTCTATTTTTTATTCCTTTTTTCTCATGAGTTAAAGTTAGAATGAGAAAGAATTGATTGAAAATTATAGGAGTTTTTTCTTTACAATGGTAATATAGCAGAAGCAAATTGTAAGACAACTTGAGACATCACATGGCAAAAGAGATCTCTTTTCATATGTTTCAAAATATTACAAACTACTGCCCATAAATTACGTATAAGAAAGCAACAAATATACATGTATGCCAAAAGGCCTTATCCTAGAAGAAAGCAGAGAGCTGGGGAAGATAAGAAGTCCCTTGGAAGGATTAAAGAAGTTTGAAGGCATATTTGTTGGGCTATGATGGAAGTCTCAAGTCTAGTTTGGACTTGAGAGCATTTAATGACCAAAGCCTCTCATTTTTACATAGCTTTTGCAGTGTTTCCTCGGCCATTTTCACATCTTGGTTAGCTACTTCGAGTAAAGGCCCTAGATGCACCAGGTTAGCTTCATCGGATCATTGAGATTCTCGTGCTTTTGATAAATCTCCCTTTGGATCTCTAACAGAATGTCCTTCAGTAATTTCAGATACTTAATCGACCAACTAAAGTGAAACCCATCCTTGGATAATTCTCTCGAGTTTCTTAAGTATTGATTGATGAGGGGACTAGAGAGATCAATTGTCTAGTTGCTTACAATCTCTCTGATGATACTGTCCATGCCATGTATCCTATATCTCATTATTATTTGATTGTCTTGCAGGCATTTAACTGTAAAGGTCTTAAGATAGAGAGAGACTGGTTATTCAATAACTTTTAGGTAGTGGTAAGTAATTTGGGGAGATTACTGAAGGACCTAGAGTCAGAACTCGTGAGGATCCAAATTCGACATAGGAATCTCACATCTGAACTCACTGTCAGCCAAAACTTCAGTCGTTGAACCACGATCATTCCGAGTGGACACATCCATGGGAGCAAGTCCTCGGGGTGGTGAAACAATTAGCGAGGGATCAGGCTGAGGTTGCCCTTGAGAAGGTGTGGCACCCTCATGACCGAAAACCAGATATACAAAAGGGAGTTTAAGTTAATCTTAACAAGAAGTTTTTATTGTTAAGTTACCACGCATGTGTGAGATTTTGAGAAAATTCTTAACTAGTAGTTTTCATTGTTAAATCACCACATAGGTACGAGATTTTGAGAAAAATCTTAACAAGTGGTTTTCAGGGGTGAGATTTTAAGAAAATCTTAACAAGTGGTTTTATTTGTTAAGTCACCAATTGGGTGTGAGATTTTGAAAAAGAACCTTATTAAGCGGTTTCATTGCCAAGTCACCAATTGGTGTGAGTTATGTTTTCCATTTTATTTTAAATACACGCATAATGCTAACTTTTGCAAACAAAAGGAAAAGATAAATTACCTCAATAATTGACTCATGGACAGAAGGAACTGCCCTCAGTTCCCCTAATAACCTCAGATAAACCTTATGGCAGAGGAACCTCAGGGCGTTGCAAAGTAGGTTCCCCATAAAAGGGCACAAGTGCCAAAATGGGGGAAGGCTCCACTAAATCTTCTAGAGCCCCAAATATCTCAGTCGCCATGAAGACCGAGGGAACCTCAAGATGAGAGGCTGAAGTAGCTGCCACTTGTTGACCCTGAGGAGCCTTAGGTGGAGAAGATGAAGAAACATTATGAGAAAGCTGTAGAAAAAAAAAACTAAGTGTTAGATAACAAACATACCATATGAGTAAGGTAAAATACACAAAGATGTTAATGTAACCTTATTAATTATGGGGGAAGGAACCAATCTAGTGATGGGCCTTACCAAAGGAAAGCGAAGTAGTATTCCAGTAAGTTATGTGACCAAGGAATAAATAATTACCTAGAAAACATAGCAAACCCAACACTTAGTGTTGGAGATTTCAAGTTTGAAAGACTGTTTAGATGGTGAAACCATTACTCTGGAGGGTTCAAAGTAGGTGGAACCACTGTTAGAGGAAGAACAGATAAAGGGGATATCTAAGAAGAAACCAAGCGAGTCTCCTCTGGCTAAAGGGAGGCTCCATCGATTCCAATAAATGCAATAGCTTTATGAGAAACTTCCTCTACATGAAGTGAAGGCAAAAGTCTGGAGTGGTTAAGTCCATTCATATACGAATGTCGAGGTGCAACGACTTTAGAAAGCCATCCTACCAAAACTGGACTTAGAAGAAGAGACTATCCACCTGATTGATGTTCCTACACAAACAATGACCACTTTTGTTTTATGTTAAGTGTTGAAAAAAAATATTTCTTTCTTAAGGAATAGGGAAAACATAGAGTTATGAAAGGGGAAGTTGTCTCTTGAATTGGAGTTGAGGTCTCTAAAAGAGTTATGGGAGAAGGAGGTGGTAGGGGAATTGTGGGGGAATCAACTAGTTATTGATCCTCCATTAGATTATTGTCTATTTCTATATGCTCACAGGAAGGTGGAGGAGGAGATGTCCTGGGAGTTGGAGGAACGGGTGCTAGGTTTACCTTGTAAGCACATTTCTTCTGAGTCTTTGTTCCCAAAGTCTTCTTTTTTTTACGAAGAACCAACAATGATAGGTGCTCCTTTGAAGCTTTTACATCGCAAGGTGGTTCCCCTCGTGGGTGATGTGGAAATTAGTGGGAAGGAAGATAAGGGGAGCACAACAACATTGATTCTTGCAAACTCAATTATAACCCAATCCGTCTCAGTTTGGCAAACAATTTCAGTTTTTGGGTTTCTAGGAGGAATTTGGTCAGGGGGAACTCCAATAATTGTGGGAAGACCTATTGTGATTTTATCCTTGGACTTAGAAGAATTTTCACTCTTGAAGGATTTTTCTCTCTCAGGGGCTAGCTGAAAAGGATTCTCGCTAGGAGAACCTTCAACACAAATGGCAGGGATAGGGGGTTTCTTTATTTTTTAAGTAGTGATGAACATAGGAGTTTAAGGAGGTAACTCGGTTGGAGGATCCTTAGGTGTTCTGTTGAGAGGGAACTGAATCCTCAAAACAGAGTTACCTTTGAGGCTAAGCTCAAAAGGGGAAATGACACTGATGGATAAAGGGCAAGACTTTGGATAAATTCATTTATCCTTTCCAACTACATGGGCCAACATTTCATTATAAATTAGGAAGACACTTCACTCCTCCTCCATGAACCAGGAATGGTGACCTTACCACTATGTGCAAAACACAAGTCGAGGTGCCTTAGATAGTGTAACGAGAACAATCTTCGAAAAAGGTTTCCTTGGGATGAGAAAACTAATAAACATGGCAAGGGATACCTTAATCGAAGCCAAATTGGCGTGAACATCGATTGGGGTTGTATACTTCTGAGGTAGTACCCCACTCAGTGTATGAAGGTAAGAAAATTAGAGATATCAGAAGAACCATAACCAACAAGGGATCTTCAGCAATAAGTTGTTCAGAAATAGATTCAATATTTCTGGCCTCAAGAGAAAAAAATAAGAGTGAAAGAAAGTTTCCTCAATATAGGGCCTCTGCACGAATCAACTTTACTTATGAAACATGGGTAAGATGTCCTCTTGGACCTGTTTCTTTGACCAATGAAGCCATCGATGGGGTTGGAGGTTTTTTCGAAATGATAGAGTCACTTCAGAAGGAGTAATCTCAAGGAAATGATTACAGAGGAAACTCGTTAAGACAAGTGAGTTAGTAAAATTGTCCGCATGGATAGCTGTCTCTTCGGTGTCCAATGGCTCATTAGAGAAAGACTATGTACATGTGGGCTCAACCCCAAGAAATTCACAAACATCCTCAAGGGTGATGGTGAATCCTCCCCATGTTGCCAGAAAAGTATGAGTGGTAAGTTTCACCGAGACACTAATACTTGGAGAGCAGTGTTGCATTTTGATAGAGTAAACTCCCCAAATAAAGGAGAACGTTGGAGCCCAACCTTCACGAGGGAATTATCATAAGTAGCCTACATATATCTACTCTAAGCAACAAAATGAGCGGGGCAACCTCTAGGCCCTTCGAAATAAATTTGGGAATAAGGGAAGTCCCACAGTCCAAATGGAATCTCAGAGTTCCCTCTGGGGGCAAGAAGACCCAAGTTGTATCATCAGTGTCTTTGTCATCAAGTAGCATTGGGTCACACTTAACATTGGTAGAGAAGGTTGTTCACTCATCGAAAAATTAATCTCCTGTGCCAAATATGGGTGAGAGACGATAGAAACATAATTGTTCCTGATGTGCCAGCATCTGGGATGCAGCGTCTAGGGCAGCAACCGTGGTAATAAGGGTGGATAGAACAATGGGTATTCTTGAAGAATCCATGAAAGAAACTTAAAATGAAAAAATGTGGTGCTTTGAGAAATAGAGGAAAAAGAAGGCTGAAGAAGGTGGTAATGGATGAAAGAGAAATTTTTTCAGAGACCAAAGCTTGGAAGAAAGTTAACAATGGAAAAATTGGATTTCCCCCCCTCTCTCTCTCTAAAAGATCTGATGAAGGCAAAGGCAAATGATAGGTAAGAGACGATGAAAACACTAAGTGTGGAAGTATTAGCCGTTTGAAAAAATGTTTTTTTTTTAAATGCTTAAGTTTCCCACGTTAACACGAGATTAACTGTCAGTAACCATTTTGAAGGACATGTGGACCATTGGGGACAACTCTCGAAGTTGAAGAGGCAACGTCGCATCATAATGAGGTCACGCGTGGAAGAGAAAGAACATTACTTTCAAGTGAAGTAATAACTTGACACCAAATTTTGAAAAAAAAAAGCCCAAACGTTTTAAGTGAATATTGTCCCCTCCTTACAAGCCCAAACGACGATATTAAACGTTGAAATACATCGGGGAGAATTTTCACTACAAATGTGAAGTTCTATCTGATGGATACTACTCGCAGAAAATGGGCGTCAGGCTTTCGCTCGCAGTTCAAAAAGTTCACGATATCCCCTCGCCATAATATCAAACGTTGAGAACTTTAACTCAGGGACATCGGGGAGAATTGTCCTTTTTTAACAGTTAGACAGATGCTATTTAGGTGCATCAGGAGGAATTTTTCTGGGATATAACAAGTGGTTTATCGGATTAAGAAGTTTTGTGCAGACGTTTCCTGAGCTCACATAAAATGTCTACATGAAGTGGTAATGTAGAGGGGTCTTCAAACTAATCTCGTAATTAGAGATAACTTCCCCTCCTAACAAAAGAAGTTTAAGAGAAGGATTCAAGGAAGAAGCATGAAGGCAGTGAAGAAGCTCATCGAGGAAGCTTAAGGCTACCTATGAGGAGGCCTGCCGAGAAAGCTCATCTTTATTTCCATTTTCATTACTTAGTTAAATTATATTTTTTATTATATTTATTGTAATCTATAACGACTGTAAATTTGATTGTGAGGTCAAATGTTACTCGCGTGAGACCAAGTCCACTAGGGCTTGCGAGGGCTTACATGCTCAATCGAATGACCTCGCCATGAGAACTTTAGAGGGACCTAGTTTGGAGGATTGAGAAGTAAGGTAGTATCAAATCTTGTCTTAACCATTTTAGATACACCTGGTAAAACACCGAGAGACCGTATTTTGAGAAATCTTACAGGGAGTAACCTTGAGTTCCATCTTACATCGATCCTTGTACCAAACTGCCCTCTACCATTTATCACATCTACTTTAAGTGATGTAATGCAATACATAACTCCTACCCAGTCATAACTTGAGTACACCTTAGTACTCTGAGGAGGTATAAGGTGGTTTAGTGGACAAACCACTGACTTGATAGCTGCCTAAAGAAGCTGGTGGCTAAAAGGTTCTAGTTGGCATATAATGCCTAGGACCTATACATATCCGACACATCAAGCATTTAATATTTATGACTAAAAGAATAAGGGTAATGTCTTTCACATGTATTATGGCCAAGACACCCCAGGAGAGGTGTGTGGGGCTATTTATCAACCTCAACCACTTTTGAGAAGAAAGAGTTCTTAGTGGAGAGAGAAAATACAATTCTTAAGAGCAAAGAGTTATTGCAAATGAGAGTTTTATTCACCTACCATTGATATTTATTACGAAGCTTTTATTAGCTACCTGGGACATTGGTTTTTGTTAGTGTGTTGGTTGCCTGCCAAGAAGTATCCAGAGTGCTTACTTCTCTTTCCCTTTGACAGAGTTTCTTTTTGACGTTCTTTTACTATTATTTGAGTTATACATGATTTATTGACGAGTTCAATCAGAGTATTTTTTTATATACAATATTATGTGTTTATCTGGTGATTGCCAAAAACACTTGGTTTAGTGGTTTATCATCATATTTATAGGGTTTACGCCTCAGTTTGTATTGTATTAGCCCATCTCACAAAAGTACTCCCCTCTTACACTCCCTTCACATCCCTTTCGGGTGCATATTCAATTTTTAAATAAAAGCACAAACTCATTGGCAATGGCTCTTACATGCATAATTCCCTCAATCAAATATATACGTATAATGACGAGATTGTTAGGAGAACATCTCACTTAGCTCATGTAACATATGAAGTTAAAGTCAAACAAAACTCATGCATTTATGTGAGGAGGCATATGCAAAGTGAATCCATTAACCAAGTCATTTGCAAACTTCTCTATGCATCCATGATTAAGAACACTCTAAGCATTGAAAATCATAATCAAATGTCCTAGACACTTGGAAATATGGAGTGAAGTGGATTCAAATGCACCAATATACTACACAAACTATGTAAAACCAAAATAACACCCAAATTAAAATCTTTTTGAGTTTTAAGCATTTTATGACACTAAAATTAAATTAAATTCAAAAGACAGATAAAATCTTTTTGTATGTTTCTCAATAAGACCCAATAAAAGAAAAATCAAAATACAAAAGACTCAACCCATATATAACAAGCAAACATATATAACTTGAAGTATCATTTGCAAGCATTCGATAATCTACAAGTCTAACATGTAAAACCTCTAAATGTGATTTTCTAACCAACGTAGGTGTGACATGAATCTCTTGGATTTAGGGAACCTTGGTAAATTTAGACTTAGAATTCCTAGGACCATTTTTAAGATCAATGCAAAAATGCCTAAGCTGACCTTTCTATCGCAAAGTGTGCACATGTAGACAAGAGGAATGCCACCCTTGTGTTGACCTTTTCTAATGTTCCTAGCAATGGTTGACTCTCTCAATGGCATGGTTTTAGGTTTAGAAGCAGAAGCATTTGGGATATCGAAGCCAATACCACAATTGCAAGTTTTTATTTGGATGGTGCCTAACATTTTATTTTAATTTTTTGACCTAGACTCCAAATGAAATTTGACATTTCTCGAGTCTATCAATCTTTTCTCTAACTCCACAATCCTATACTCGAGGAAACAATTAGACTTATAGAAAATAAGGGAATCTTTGTTCAACATTTCCATTAATCCACGAAGACTATCTCGCTCTCCCTAAAAAAATGTGAGCTTTTACCTAAGAGTCTTGTCACGTGCCCTAAGATCCCATCATTACCTAAGGTACAATGTTTCAACCTATCTTCCAACTTTAAGCTAGCTATTTTTAATTTTATCATTTTTTCTTACAACTCACAAAAGGCAACTTGATGTTCATTGTCCTCATCCTCTTCTTCATCTTCTTCTTCTTCTCCACTCTATCCACAATCACTCACTTATGAATCACAAATTATTACCTCACAAGTTTCATGTTTAGAATTATCTTTTATCAAAATATTTTTCATCAATGGCTATATGACTATCCACGAACGTGGTGAAATTTCGCACAATGGGGGAATTGTTCCTCTTACGAATCAATGTACACCTTTGATTTTTTACCCTCCTTCCTTAGTTTAGTGGGACACTCAGATGCATTATGTCCATAACCATCAAACCTAAAGAATTTATCCGAATGATCCCTCTTAAAATTATCACTACAATTTTATGAAATTTTATAGCCTTGTAACAGTTTCTTTACTCAAACTTCTTATCATAATTCGGTTGTTTTCCAAACTTTAGAAATTTATTTACTTTTCTTGCAAACATGGCCCTATAATCAAAATTGATGTTAGACTCATCATTCGGAACATGGATTTCCTCCTTCTAGGATTTCAAAGAAATTCCCTTATCTCTCTATATATTTTTGGTAGAAAACATGTCAAGCTCATAAGTTTGAAGATCACTTACAAGCTCTTCGAGTTTCGTAGAGTCCAAAGTGCCCAAGGAATTCAAAACTGTCATTTCTTTAATTGAATCTTTTAGGTAAGGAACTTAAGATATTTTTACTACATGGGTATCGAGTATTCTCTCACCCAACTTAAACAACGAGTTAACTATATCAGACAACTGTAAGAATCGGGAATTTTTCAACCCTAGATACTTACGGCTATTATTTAAACCCATATAATGTGTTCAAAATCAAAAGTCTTCTATAGAAGAAAGAAACTACACTTAGAAACCTACGTTTTTGTTAGATTAACTTATGCACTTTGAAGTTTTAATAAATTATAAAATAGCCCCTGAAAGTTTCAAAGTAAGATAACTTGATGTATATTTGACCTCTAAACACCAAATTTACATCTAATTAATCCTTTAGATCCTAATTAATATAAAATCATCATTTAAGACCTTGAAACTTTTTAAAATTACCAAAATACCCCTATACTTTACAAAAGTACACTTTTAAGCTATAAAAGTAATTATAAAACCAACTAAGGACCAAACCCGCAAGTTTCTTTAATTTCAGTTAAATCCCTATCCACTAAGTGCGCCAAATCAGCACTAGAGGTAAAAAGGCACATGTACACACCATGTAAACATGTGAACAACAATTACCAACACTAAAAATTCTACATAAACAAGCTCACATCCAATACCCCAATGCACCAATCAAATTGCCTTAAGATGTAGCATAAATACCCCACGAATTAAGAAGTAAGACACACCTTACAGCCCAATACAAAAACTCAAAAATTCCTCAAAACAAAATACATTATGAATTTTTGCATAAGTTACAGTTCTTTCAATTTCATTTGCTTTTTGTGTAGTTAATATAGTTAAAACAATCATAATATGTAAGCTTTTACGTGTAGAATATCCTAGGATAGAAGAAATATGAAGAAACACCATGAAAGCGTGAGCATTAATGGTGAATCTTTATATAATGCTTTTAACACTAGTTTGAAGCTACATATAACTTCATTATAACCTAAGGATCTTGTTTGTAATGGTTAAAAGTCATGAATGTGTATATAAAGCTTAAATTGATCAATAGTATTTTTTTAACTCAAGACCAAAAAAGTCGAAATTCTCCATGTATAATCCATCTTAATCTGTGAACCCAAAACCAAACTCAAGTTCATAAGAATCCTTACCATAATCTAGAAATCCATGAATATCAGGTCAAAATTTTAGCAAAACAAACAGTTTTGAATCATGAGCTACACTGAATCTCAATCCACAAAACCTATATATATGGATTCCTCGTGAAACATTAGGGTAAGTTGGTTAAGAAATCATCTCAAATGGCATAAAAATAAAGGAGAAAATCGAGGTCAAAATTTGAAACCCTAGAATTGAAAGTCGAGAGGTTGAAGATGAACACTTTCAACAGGAACTTTGACCACACGCGTGAGGGCGCGTGGCCAATCAGAAATTTCTGGAATTGTTTCCAAAATTTTTATTATATTTTCTGGTCAAAATGGTATAAGGTAAGGTCATGTTTGGATATCCCTAGCTTAAGTAATGACAAACTAAGGTTTTAACTTAAGAATATTTTTCCAAATTTACAAATTGACCCCTTCCAACTTTTTCAACTTTTGAATTTGATCTCCAAACTTTTTCTATGGATATTTCAAAACATTTTACGATAAAAAGTCTCTTACCCTAAAGTTCAACAATGATCTAAAGTCCAATATTTTAAAAACCCAAGATATTTACAAATAAACCCCCAAATGTTAAAAGATATGATTTTAGTACAAAACTGTCTGACAAAATCCCAAATATTTTCATACCCAACCATTGTGTAGAGAAAATCAAGCACCTTCCCAATATCCTATTATGATGTAAAGCCGACCGAATACTAAGAAAGTAGATTTTTCCTACCTTTTCAATAGTAAACTTTGCGTATTTCGCATACTACTATTGATATCACTATGTGATAGCTCTTTTTTACTCTTAGTTTGTGCATGTTATTATACTATCGTACTACATATTTTGTTACACATCATCGATATTTGAATTTATCTCCAGTATTTAAATTTAACTAAGGATCAATTTTAATCCTTCTCACATAATAACTAGTATCATGTTTCTTATTGATTCAGTTACCCATGCACTTTTGTGCCATTTTACTATAAGCATCATTATTAACTAGGAAGCAGACTGACATGTTATCGCATGGAACTTTTTACTTGGCCTATTGGTCTCAGATGATTGGGAGCCTTGATTATTGCTACATACGTATGAGTGCCACTTTAATTGTGTGCATCGCAGGTTACTTTCTCCCAAAAGGTTTGGGCTGATTATTTATTATTATTGTTTTACTAATGGCTTAATTACTTCTATACCCATTAGTGAACTGGTAAGTATGGGATTATTAGTTCAAGAATCCTTGACTTTCTTTACATGATCCATAATAAATTGGTACTAAACCTCATTTTCTTAAACAGACTATTAAAGTATGGGATTATTAGTTCCAACACTTTTTGTGTTCTCATAAAACTAATAAGTATGGGATTATCAGCTTATTTATTTTTAGCATTACTAAACATTGATTCCATTCACACTCCAACTCTCACCTATATATATATACTTGTTATAGAACTGGTAGAACCTACTTAGCATATTTGTGCTAATTTCTTTTTTCTCTTGATACACCTGAAAAAAGAGGATAATATATCTTCCGTATTAGAGACGAAAATCGGTCACCTATTTGTGTATGTGACTATGTGGGTAGAGAATAAGCTAGATGGGAGCAAAGAGTGGTGCTTTTCGATTATTTACGTTATAGTCTGTACTAAAAGAATGTAACTCACCTTTGTGGTGGTACAACCCTATGTAAACCTACTTTCTAATGAAAAAAGTTATGTTATTTTGTCTTAGAATTAATTCGTTGCTTTATGTATTCTACTTGTGTAGGTGTACTAAAAGCAGGGTGTGCTAACAACCTAGTGTACATCTCATAAAAGGTTTCACTCTCCTACATACTAATGGTTTCAAACTAAGTGGTGAGGTTTTGGAGTTTAAAGGCCTTAACAGCACTCATACCATCATCTATTAATTGGATTATGGCCCAAGCCTTTTTATATGCTTTACATGTCATAATATGGTTGAACTCCTCCAGTGTGTCCGCACAAAACAAAGCATTCAGGCCACATAAATTATAGTCGGAAAGTTTAATCTCATCCTCTCTTTAGGTTACTACAGGTTTGGTAATTCTATAATCACCAAGTAAGTACGTGGGTGGAGACTAACCCTTAACTACCTCATGATATACCCATTCATCTAATGACTCAAGTGTTGATTTCACTCTCGTTTCCCAGTATGTATAATCAGACCCATGAAACATCGGTGGTTTAGAAAATGACTGACCCCCATATAGGAACCAGTAATATTCATGCCTAAACATAGATCTAACACAATAACTTATTTTTCTATCTATGATACCAAATTGAAAATGTTATAGGCCCGAAGGTTTCTAATTTTGGCAAAATGGTGCAAAACAAACAAAACAACTATCTTCAAAATTTAAAATTTAAAATTTTAATTAAACTAGATACCCAAATAAAACTTATAATCAGTTTTAAACAAGTTGAGATTAAATGGACTAATAAATTCTATCTTAACCTAAACATGCATCTAGGTGACTGCATAAAAAAAGATAAGTAAATCAACTACAACACCCGATGTATGAGAAAAACTCGTATGGGAAAAACTTCGGACGACCCAACCATGGAAATTCACTTTGTATCGAATTACAAAGGACACGACATTAGACTTACAACACAGACTCGATATCCTTTCAAGCTTTGATGTTATTGATTCATTCAACCTTTACACAATAACATGCCAGCGTCCACTTGAACACTTCCATAATGCGTGAGACCACATACGCCTTGCTATCCATTAAACAGATCATCAACAATGATACACGAAGTTCATCTTATGGAAACACATCAGCAAATACAGAGTCTGCCGTAATGAAACAATTATCACAAAGATGTGGAGAATACACCAAAGTTATCACAAACTAGATTTCAAATCACAATTAAATGAAACTTAGATCTAAAATAGTTTGGGTAAAATCGGAGAGCTTGTTAGTAGAGTTTGGGAGCTCAAAACATAATATTTTCTCTCTAATAAAACTAATGCTCCGCACTTCTATTTATAGGAGGTTTTCTGAAAATGATATAAGAATGAAAAACAACTTGGAAGATCTCAAATTTTAAAAGCAATTGCAGGGTCGTTTGAATGACTTTGAACTTCGTTCGAACGAAGTATAGAATCTCATTCAAACTCATATCTAATGAGATATCCAACGAGATTCCAATAAAGGCCCAAGTTGGTTAATTGACTACATTAAAAATTTACCCTTACATCCTCTCTGTAAAAAGAAAAAGTCTAAAAAAAGGCACCTGCATTTTCATACCCTTTTCTGCATTTTTTTATCATCATCATCATCATCATCATCATCATCATCATCATCATCATCATCATCATCATCATCATTATTATTATTATTATTATTATTATTATTATTATTATTATTATTATTATTATTATTATTATTATTATTATTATTATTATTATTATTATTATTATTATTATTATTATTATTATTATTATTATTATTATTATTATTATTGCTACTATCATTACTATTACTACCATTTCAAAAACAAAAGGGATTCGGCCCGATTATGTCCATAATTTCGCCATTTATGCATAAAATAAAAGCCAACCAAAATAATTACTAAAATAGACCTTCGAAAGGGGCAATGTCGTTATTTTTATACATCAATATATGGAATGAGAATCCTCATACAAATAAAAAAATGCATCGGGGATTCCTCGTGTTCCTCATAGAGGAACATACTACCTATCTAAATTGATTTACATAAGTCTAGTCTCGTCTGGTCGAGACCCACTTGATGACACTTCCCCTCACAAGCTACCTCAGATTCATCATATTCCGAACTCCTCACTTCTAGGGGCATGTTTTAAAGTCTCAGCCTTCTATACCTCTTCATCTAGTAGATACCGTCACTGTTCATTGAGCTCACTGCTAGAGTTGAGTTATAACATGAATCATGTGTCGGCCTACCCATAATTGATCTCCAACACTTCTACCTGGCCAAGACCCTAGCATGAGTTATACTCATCAGGAGAAGGATTTCATCCTCGGCCTTGTCTCTATATAAAGATACCTCACCGGTCTCGGCCAGCTGAGACTCCTTAGCTCCGACACGATTTATATGCATGGCACATGAGAAGAAGGATAATATAGGACATGTGACTAAGACCGTTAGGGAATATTAGCCCCGCGTGAAGGCAATATTTGCTTATCATGAGTTATGCATTGCATTGTACAGTTTCCATCCTCTCATTGGATGTTTCATCTTATTCACTTAGGCTACATGTTAGGTGGTGATATTGCACACCCCCAACACTATAAAATACATTCACCTTCATCCTCTCAAAGGATCATTCATCAGCTAAACCTAATGTTATACTGAACTTGTAGAGAGAGAAAGTGAGGGGTGGTTGTGAACTTTAATGGCTTTTAGCCCGTGCTTATAGGGGAAACACTTCATATTTTGCGTAGTTGATGTTGGACAAGGTCAAGCCACTTAAATATGTGGTTTCTCATTATCTCTGATCTCTTTTACTTGCTATATACTTGATATGTTAATGTAAAACTCTACCATTGTTCTACAGATCTAGAAACTGAGTTGAATATCATCTTATGGATGATATTATATATCATCATTTTTGGCGCCATTTGTGGGAAGAGACTTTATTTTTTTCTTCTTCTTAGTCTGAGCGCTCTCCTTTGTCTTCAATAGTGATTCAGATTAACCACTGCTGAACTTGAATCACCATGAAAGACCTTGAGTTGGGTGTTTCTTAAGCTTTCCTAAATACAGCTTGTTTCTAGTTTTTCATTATTTCCTCTACTTCTCTTTGTTGTTTTGATAGTTCTCTCTTAAGATGGCTAATGATCTTCCCTATAATGTTAGGGCTAGTTCCATCCAATTGCCTCAACAATATGAAATGGATGACATGGCGGAGGAGCTAAGATCCCTTGTGGCAAGTCAATAGCAAATACAACAGTACTTATTGGCCTTTAACCATGACATAATGAGAAGAATTCTAGATGATCCTACCGTTAATTTAATAACTCTTATCGTAGGGAGGCAACGAATCCGAATGTATGGAAAGCGCCCCCAGCTCCATCAAAGGAGGCACATCACCACCTAAGGTGAAGGGATGTCACTGATCCATGTCGTCTTTGCCTTAGAAAGCAATTTCAAGAATGGTCGGCTGATTTTCCTTATGATGAGGAAGACTGTTGGGAGAGGTATGAAGTATCGAACACATCTTTCTGATCCAGTGCTAACCCATCACCAACTTAACAAAAAAAAGTATCCACCACACTCCCCAAAGACATCAAAGAAGATCGGTATTTGACCGGCTTAGCAGAGGATCCTCTTTTCATCGTCTTGGCCCCAAAGATGAAGTCAAACGAGACCAACACTCTCGCTCTCACAGTTTTGGTGGCATGCATGCCACAGATCATCACAATATTAATAGGTCAAGACCTAAGAAAGAAAGAAATAATCACATAGAAGTCAACATCATATAGAGAACTGTCGGTTGAGAGTCGATCCCTAAGGCGACAGTGGCTGAAGGAACTAGAGATAATGTAGTACAAGAGGGAAAACCCTAAAACAATTTAATTTATAGGCTAGAGGATAAGATCGACAATCTAATCAAAATCTAATACCCTGGACACCGGGAATGTATGGAGGGATCTCCATTTGTGTAGAAAAGTTTTAGTTACCCCACTCCCGCCTCAAACCGTTGAGTGTGACACCCAGATATAATGGGAGAACTAACCCCATTCACCATATTGAGATGTATTAGGAGGCACCGATAGCTACTAAAATTTGGAAAAAATGAGGTTTCGATATTTCTCTAGCACTCTCATAGGCGCGGTACATGTGTGGTATACCGGACTGGCGAGTGGATCTATAGAGAATTTCAAGCATCTTGTAGAAAAATTTATTCACAACTTTTATGTTGGCATGAAGACAGCGAAATAAGTGACTAACCTATCAAATGTCAAATAGGGGAAGAATGAACCTTTAAGGGAATACATCTCTTGATTTAACAAGGAGAAATTAGAGGTAGAAGATTATGACGAGAATATTACGATAACAACCCTCATTAGTGGGCTACAATTGAGAAAACTCCTATGGAATCTCTTTGAGGATCCTCGAAAGTCCATAATAGAATTTTTTGCTACGGTTGGGATAATCATGAATGCGGAGGAGGCCATGGTGGCCAAGAGAGGAGATGTAAAGGATGCAAGCACTGGCAAGTCCGGCAAAGTAAAGATAAGGAGGGAAGAAGAGGTCAAATGATGATAAGTTTGCCAAATACACCCCATTAACTATAAGCCCATACCTAATATTGTAAAAAATTAAAGACAAAAGGTTGCTCAGATTGCCTGAAATAAAGAGTCTCCGCCCGACAAGAGAATGAAAAATAAATGATATGATTTCCATCAGGATTACAATTATGCAACAGATAAATGCTTTTCCCTCAAGGACGAGATAGAGAAATTATTAAAATAAGGGAAGCTCAGAAAGTACGTAGATAAGAGTGGTGGCCGATGTGAGGGGAGGAAAAGGTTTAATAGAACAAAGTATATTAAGTCAAAAAAGAGATTCAAGAAAACAAGAATGAGGAAGAGTCCAACTAGAGTAGCGGCGATGATCCAGATCTTTGAATAAAACTCCTAACAGTAAAAAGGTAATTTGTTCATGATTTCATCCAGTGTTAAATTAATTTATGGTGGATTAGAAGGTAGAGGTTCTAAGATTAATTGATAGGAAAGCTCATGTATTTGAAGCAAAAGAATAACCTAAGAGGGTCGAGGTTAACTCGATCGAGACTGAAGCTAGGTCGGGTAAACTCAAGAAAGTTTATATGGATAGCCTAGTGGTTGGTTTCTCAAGACTGGACTTCAAAGGGAGTTTAGCCCCATTTGATGATGCTTAGTTATCATCACACAAGTTTATGAATACAATGTAGCTCGTATCCTAGTTGACGAATGAAGAACGACGAACCTTATGTTCCGGGGCCGTTTTAAAGGCCTGAAGTTGAATAAGAAGAGATGCGTTCCATATCATCAGCCTTTAATCAGATTCAACGAAGAGAAAGTGCACCCGTTCAGAATCTTTGAGATGGACATATGCATGGGAACCTGACTGAGGTTTTTGATTAAGAAAGTTAATTCTTTACAATGCATGAACATGTCTTTTCGGCCTATAATATCATCCTTGGGAGAGTAGTACTAAAAGAGTTTGAATTTGTGTCTTCCACTATATGCCAAATGATGAAATTCCTGACTTCTTATGGTGTAAGGGAAGTGAAAGGTGATCAAATGGAGGCCAACAATGTTAATTCACCTCGACTGAAGGGAGGGAAGCCCACGAGAGGAAGATAACCACTTATAACATTGACATCCTTGACCTAAGGGATAAAAGAAAAATCAATAGGGGGATCATGTCGAGGAGGTAGAATCCATCATCCCCAATGAAGACGAAAGAAAAACATTATCCAAATAGCCTCGTCCCTAAGGACAAAAATAAGAGAGAAGTTAGGCAAGTTATTGAGAAAGCAACAAATTATATTTTCCTGGAGTCATAGCGATATGTCGGGGATTGACCCCAAAATTATCTGCTATCAGTTCAATATAGATGAAAACATTAAGCTAGTTAAGTAGAGGCGGTACACCTTTACAGGGGGTCAATATTATGTGATTTAAGACAAGGTAAAGAATTTGTAGACCGCGGACTTAATCAGAGAATCCTTGTACCTATAATGGCTTTCTAATGTCATCGTTATTCCCAAGCATAACAGGAATGGAGGATGTGTGTTGATTTCACACACCTCAATAAGGCTTGACTGAAGGATAGTTTTCCATTACCTCAGATTGACCAGATGGTGGATGCAATAGAAGGACATAATCTCATGAGCTTCATGAATGCTTACTCCGGGTATAAACAAATTTCAATGCACCGTGAGGATCTCAAAAAGACTTCCTTTATTACTAATAAAGGAACCTACTGCTACAAGGTAATGCTTTTTGACTTGAAGAATACAGGGGCAACCCATCAAAGGTTGGTCAATAAACGGTTTGAAGATAAAATTGGAAGGACGGTGGAGGTGTATGTGGACGACATGCTCACGAAAATTCTAAAATTCGAGACCCTTGTGGCCGACCTAAAGAAAACTTTTAATACTATGGATAGTTACATAATGAAACTAGATCCAATTAAGTGTGTGTTCGATATCGGTGTTGAAAAATTTCTTACATTTATTATTAATTAAAGGGGGATTGAAGCAAACCCTACCAAGATCAAAGAACTTATTGATATGTAGACGCCAAGAACAATCAAGGATGTCCAAAGGTTAACTGGATGAGTGGCTTCCCTTAATCATTTGGTCTCTGGAGCAAATAACAAGTGTTTACCATTCTTAAAAATCTTAAGGAAGGATTTTTCCTAAGTTGAAAAGTGTGAAAGGGCATTTCAAGACATGAAGGCCTATCTCGGCTCCCTAATTCTACTCTCTCTACCTATTCAAGGAGAAAAATTACTCTTGTATTTGGCTGTCTCGGAGTCCGCTATCAATGAGCCATTGTCCGAGATGATGATGGAGTTCAGAAGCCTAATTACTTTAATAGCAAAGCTCTGCAAGGGGCAGAGATAAATTACCCAAAGATAGATAATCTATTGCACGTCTTAATACATGCCTCTAGAAAGATGAAGGCCTATTTCTAGGCGCACATGATAGTGATACTAATCGACACTCCACTTAAGTAAGTCATTCACAAACCTGAGAAATTGGGTAGGTTAATGGGTTGGTCAGTGGAGTTAGGTGAGTTTGACATCATCTACCAGCCAAGAAGGGAAATCAAGGGATATGCACTAGGATATTTTGTGGCAAACTTTATCTGGACCACTAGAAATGATTCTGAAGTCGTGAAAGAGGCCTAAGTTCCACCAATCATTTAAAAGGAGGTTGTGGACGAGGAGGTACGAGTTGATACGTCAGAGCCAATCGTTGAAAATGATATCTTGATAAACAAAGGAGCATTGGATGAGGGTCTTTTTACAAAAATAGGACCCATTTGAGTTTGTTTGTTGATGGATCATCTTATATAAGTGGCACTGGGAGAGGTTTAATACTGTTAGCCCTAATGAAACCGACATAGAATACGCTTTGTGATTCAACTTCAAAGCATTACACAATGATTCAGATTACAAGGCTCTATTTATGGGACTCTCTCTAGCTAAGGCACTCAATGTTGGCCAAATGATAGCTCATAGTTGATCGTGAACTAAGTGATAGGAATCTAAGAGACCAAATATGAAAAAATGGCTAAGTACTTAGCTAGAGTAACGAAAATATTGATGATATTTGATGAAGTTAAAATGAAAAGGATCCTAAGGATGGGATTTTGACCGGTATTTCCTACAAGATCCCTATGCTGACCTAGGGTCACCCTGGGTATCATATCAAAAACATGTACAAGCGATCATCCTTAATTCCCTAAAATTCCGAACTAAGTCCGATAATACCATTTAACATTTTATCAAGTTCCAATGTTCATAGTATTCTCAGGTTATAACCTCGGTACACACAACCAAGTCGTAACTATTTAACAACCATGTTAACCTAAAGCAATCGGGTAACTTATGCAACTATCTGTAAGAACGTGAGACCACATGCACACGCAAACTGATGTAGAATGAAGGTGCATCTGAAGAAGAGCGCACTCACATATCGTGATGTATCAGCCATAACAGGCCTAACCCGCATCACTACTGAGCTTATGTAGCGCCACACCCAAATTAAAACCTCTCAACAACTTCCCTTACTGGGATCAAATAAGGCACAAGAACGCAACTAATTGGGCGACTGCTATGCTAAAAGAAAACGATCCGATTTTGATAACAAATCGAACCACACGAAGACAAACCCATGATGTACACTTTAAAAATCATCAGTCCATGCCGGATGGATGGAATAAAAAAAAATCTCTTTAAGAAGTTAAAACGCTAGGCTTGCCTCCTTAGGACTAACGATTCCCATCTGTCACTTGGTAAACACAACTATCTTAAATCAACATGAAGTTACTTCTCTTGACACTCATTATTAGTTACTAGCCTATCGCAGCTAGGCCTCCAAAATTTCAACACACGATAGCTAACATCGGTTTTTTAGATCACTCTCATCAAGTAAAACACTCTACTCACATAATTCTAAACATTCAACTCATGAACTATCGCTAACACCCTTATCAACTCCTATATGATCCAAATTCCTAATGATTCTAATGGCATCTCAACTTTTAAGGATCACTCATGCCTACTGACTTCCCTTGTCTGAGTAATTACTATCCATATAGGTAGCACATGTAGGTGTTATAATCAAGCCTAATAATTTATCCCAAGTGTTATCTCTAAAGCCATGATGAACATCATCATGTTCTAAGTCTCCCTGGTGTGCCACCTAGCATTGATCAACCTATTTTTGAAATTATCCTCAAAGGTCATATCGTAACACACATCTATAAACAAAGTCGTAACACTAACTCTGATGCACTACTACCAATCGACATGATTTATCCATACTATAATTGTCAATGGCCCACCATCCTTTATGTAAATTGTAGCACAACAATAATTCCCAATGCCTCATGGGTGATGATGTCAAACTCAATCATTCCTCTAAACATCTTTCACCTCTGTTACAAGAAACCAAAAGTCATACCCCGACCTGTGCTACACAACCTAGAATCTACCACTACGAAGTGTATATTTCCATTAAAATCTTGATGCAAAATGATTCCCAACATTTCGAGGAGAGATACTATTATCGTTGTAATGCACGGTACCACTCGCATTAACATATCATTAGATAAACCTTAGTATATATCTTCAAGAGAATTTTTAATATGATTACACAAGCCTATATCTTTTAATCCTTAATGAGTACTGAATTGACTTACGCTATAAACCTCATAACACGTGATAATCTACTGATTAACATAACTACATATTTTTGGTAGGATATGGGACGTTGTGTATTACCTACGAATACCAAGGCCCACATCCACGAACTCCACAAGGGATCCTATTTCTCAAAGCCACACTATAATCCCACAGCTATAAATTAATACCATCCTGACGCCACAAGAGATTATATTCTAAAACATCACAACTTATTCACTTAATACTAAGTCACCACGATTATCTAGGTTCACTCCAAGGTCACCTCAGTCATCAAGATTACCTAAATCCACATTTGGTCAAGGCACATGAATCGGAATATACTAAACGCAAGCCCACAACTAAGAGACCTAATATTTTCTCACCACGTAGCTATCACTTCTAAATACATTCATCGACTAATAAAAACTAAGGTGTTCACCCATAAGAATAGTATTCTATTAATTAATCCTAAATTATGCTCTAGCATTGACCCATACAATTTACATGTTCATTGAATTACCTATCAATCAGGGTATTACCCAAGGATCGAATTTGCCTAAATTTAACATTAGTATGGACCCCTAATATGTGTCGCACCTAAGGCCACATAAATTTAAAATCATGATTTCCCTTTACATAGTTATGACACTCAAACTATTAATCCCTACTATTGATTATTCACAATTTATTGCCACTTGCCCAACGAGTGATATCTCATTCTATCAACATCTCCATAAACTCTACGTAGACAAAGGCTGGAACACAAAACTCCTCACACTATGTTGGTGTCATAACTTATTGCTTTACATGGACACCCGCAAATTACTAACAAACTTAATCAAAAAGGCGAAAAAGATTTTTACAACCAACTTGAACATATGCCTCTTAGCACTAACTTACTTATCGTGCAAACCTCTTTGACTTCACCATCAAGGACACAAACTACAACCGTCACCAAACTAGAGTGGCTGGCCCAAACCAACATCAATGTCGAAATGTCCACTACCGACCTCACCATGTCACTCTCGAAAGGAATATTGAACGTAGATCTCTGATATCATTTGTAATGCCCCGACCTAGATTTATGTGTTACCCATGAGTCAACCCAATCTAAACCGAATGTTAGGTGTGAATTTCAATGAAATAACCTAAATAATGTGTCTAGTCCAACTTTAATTTCATTAACGTTTCATTTGTTAGCATGTGATTCTGATTTCAAGATGAAGTACATGAGGGAGCCATGGGGAGAACCTCAAAGTTCAAGTAAATAGAGCTACTAACTTATATAAATAATATATACTTTCCTGTATAATGCCCTCAAAATATGGAACTTCTCCTAACCTGCTGTAACAAAGTGGGGATGTAAGCTTATACCCAGTGGGATTTATACAAGCAGTATAAAAACGAACGACAAAAAGGAATACACACACGCTACATTCACATGCATGCGAAGATATGTATATATCTACACATGTGTACCTTTGAAACACACACATTCTAATGCATTAACCATTGTACTTCCGAAAACCTTAGCATTCTCACTTCATTTAACACACTCCGTTCAATACTTGAAACCATTACACTTGATTTATCCAAACCCATTCTTTTACCAAAATATAACCCTTCCATTCATTTCTATACACTTTAGTATTCTCATTGAAATCACCATTTCAACACACGCATTCACCGTGTTAGAAAATACTTATTTAATCTTTAAAAATTCATTTTACAACACATTCTTGTGCTAAATATGGGTTGAACCATTTAGTTTGCTAAACCACCCATTTATCTATTTCCTTTAACCATTTTTCATTCGTTTATGGACATTAATAGATTTATGCATTTACTTGTCCATTTAACCTTTATCGAAACATTTATTACATTCATTCAAGTTAGGTTGTATTAACACATTCTAGCACATAACCCATTTCTTGATATGCTTCATATTTCTTTATATTTTCTCGAAATCTTCCTATGTCGCATACTTCGATGGGCTTCGCATCCTGCCGATTATGCGCACCATATGCTTTGGCCAGTGATTTATGGATTTTCACCCAAGGGCTCTGAGAAGTTCTCGCTTATTTTTCGGTTGCATCCGAGTCCTTATTAACATGTTTAACATTTTACATATGTCCATATTATTCCACTTCATTACCTTTACCCGGACAAAGCCAAAACCCGGACTTAAGCCTTGAAAAATTATTTCTTCTCCTTTAAGTCCTTTACACACACACACACGTGATTTATACTAAAATTATTCACGCTTTAGTACTTAATTCATTTTTGCCCATAATAGTGTAAAGACGTTCTTTGACATTTTTATTCCATAAAAATGCTCCACTTTAAGTAAATTACCAATTTACCCTTTACTTACCAAAGTTGCAATTTAGTCCTTTAGCAAGTGTTATTTCTAAAAAATTGTCATTAAGTTTTCAACTTAACATTTAAATGCTTTGGCCATTTTAACACATATTTAATATCACACTTTTGTCCAACTTTCACACTTGTCACTTTTGACACTTTTAATACATAAAATAGCACACTTTATAGAACACTACTTTTTATTCATTATAAATTACCATTTCATTCATTTAGCACATGTAGTCTCATACTCTATATTATTCACATTCTCAATTTCCTTTTGTCTTATTTTATGTTAAAACCTAACAAGAGTTTCTTTAAACTTTCTAACATATTTATTATCAGAATACTACAAGTTTATATGCATAGAAAGTGGACTTTAAATACTAAAATCTCACCAAGTAGATTAAACATACATTTTCTTCTAGAATTTTATACCATTTACAACAAAAATATCTTTCAAGTAATAAATACATTTTATCAATTCCTTTAAACTCAACAAATGTTCATTTATTCGTAAAGTCTCCGTTTTGAAAGAAACTTAGAAATATTTATTTCATAAATATTTCAACAAAATTTAAATTATCCAATATTTTATTCCACAAAATATCCATAATTTCATTTTTACTAGAATTACACGAAATGTCATTTCCTTATGTTTTTATTCCATAGAAATGTTTATTATTTCTTTTACTACAAATATACAAAGATAACATTTTCAAACATTTTTATTCCATTGAAATGTTCATCATTTATTTTCACTAGAAATACATACAAATACTATTTTCTTACATTTTTATTTCATAAAAATGTCAATTACTTCTTTTTACTGGAAATACACACAATTAATATTTTCTTATATTTTTATTCCAAAAAAAATGTCCATTATCAGTTTACTAAGAACTCATCATTATTTCATAATAACCCTACTTTTAATCATTCAACAACAATAAGACTACAATACATATATATATATCAAATAGAGTCTCGAATATAATAAGAGTAGATTACCCCACCTAAATGGTTTTCAAAGATGGTGGTGGTGATGGTGAAAATGGGTGGCTCCCCCACCACCAAAGGTGGCCCTAAAGGGAGTCACAAAAGCTCCACCACACAAGATTCAATGGAAGCTCCAAAATGCTCGACAACCCCATATATTTCCTATAGAAATATCCTCCTTCAATACCCATAGAAACCCACCAACAATCATCTAATATTTCATAACTCTATCCTTTAACAGTGGGGGAAACAAATGTTTATTTGTGTGAGTGTATCTTGTATAGACTAGGAATGGTGAAAAATATGTTTAAATAGATAGAGGAGAAGTTAGTGGTAGTGGGTTCTCTCCCAACAACTTTCTCTTATACGCATAGAAAGCCTTAACTTCTGATTCATCCAGATTATCAAGTTATAAGAGTGACATGTGGTTTTGATCAGTGGCTCTAATAGTGACAGCATATTGGCTGGATCAATTTCATAGGTTTGTTATTTCCCATGTTTCTTTCTTTCATGCCCAAGACAAAACCCAAAATCTGTAATACACATCTCGCCTGCCTCTACTCAGAATGTCAGTCCCATGGGTTGATTAAAATGTGGATCGATGTTTCAAACGCTGACAACAAAGTGGGGGAATTAATTTCGTCAGTGTCATTCGACTGACCTAATTATCATTCGAACGACAATCAACTTCATTTGAACAACTTAATTGAAGGACCGCATTTCTCTTGAAATATATCATCTTTCTAGATTTTGTACATTTGCCCCAACTAGCTTCCAAAATCTTAAAAAGTGCACATAAGGTTTAAATGAATTTATAACCAATCATATATATAGTCCATAATCCACTAGTTCTCTTTATTTAATTCAATTTTTTACCCATAATTTTCTATAATTAAAATTATTTCCTCCTTATATAAAATATCTATATAATATAATTAATTTATCGGGGTTGGATATCATATGGTGCTTGTTTTTATTAAAAGTTTCAAGGTTGTTTTAAAAATATTTTCATAGAAAAAAGTTTTGCATTTTTAAGAAGTTCGAACATCATTATAGTCTTCACTCGAACGAGATGTAGCTATTCGTTCAAATGGCCTTCTAATGAACATTGAATGAGATACCTTTATTAGCAGATCAAATCATGTTTGAAGCTCATTAGAAGTTAGTTCGAACGAGAAGAGTTGTTAACTCAAACGAGTTTGGTTTTGGATCGAACGAGATATGCCATTTCGTTTGAATGAAATCCTATTTTTGTTCAAACAAGATTTCACCACCCCAAAAATCATGTTATCTATGAGTACGCATGTTGGGAGTGTTATAAGTTGAGACTTTTGGAGAAAATTGTTTTCCTATACATATCCAAAAGTTCCCAAACCTTAGTTTCACCCAAAATCTTTTACATCCAAGTTTCAAATTTTATATATTTTGAGATATCATTTGGCATGAGGTTTTTACTCATTGTCATTGTTGCTGGGTACATTTCATACTGTGTATTACATTTTTTCTTGTTGTTTTCACATGGTGGACTCCATATATAAGGTGTTTCGATGAAAAAGCGGTATGTCTGTGTTCTAGATCCATATACGGTAGTTGAGCATTATCGATGGACACCGAGGTATGTGTGGACTCAGATGTTAAAGAAGTTGCACGAGTGGACTCGTACATGTCACTATGCAAAGGTTGAGAGACAAATAATGTCAAGGCTTGCACGAGCATCAAGTTTATCTTGTAAGTCTACTGCCATATCCATGTAATTCCATACATAGTGAATTTCCATGGCTGGGTCGTCCTAGTTTTTCCCATTAAGGGCTTTCCTCGCACATCGGCGCAGATTGATCTATTTTATCTTGATATCACCTAGATGCATGCTTTAGGATAAAGATGAATCTGGTTAATCTATTTTAACATAACATTCGTTTTAAAATTAGTTCAGTGTAATTTGAGGAAATTGTGTTTAAGATTAAAATTTAATTTAAAAATAAATTCAAAATTGACTTTTTAGACCATTCTCCATATATACCAACCACAACTTCAAATTAATATCAGAGCGGGAACACTAAGTTATCATGTAGATCCCAGTTTCGTGTTATTTTTAAGGTTTTCAGGTCTCTCTCTCTTTTTTCTTATTTCTCTCAATGGGTCATCATAGTGTAAGTTATCTGATGTGTTTAACGATGATGAAAATTTTGATATTCGAGATGAGTGTAATGAGCTTCATAACCATGCTGAAAAATTTAAGTCTTTTGAATTTGAAGTTTTTAAAAAGAATTAAATTTCTTGAAAAAGAATTTTTTATATTTTAAAGCTGAAGTTGATTTTTTGCGAACTATTTATACTCAATGAGATATCCTTTGTGAGAAGATCATGGGACATGAATCATGATTTGAAAATTTAAGAAGTGTCCAAAAAAGAGCATGAGGATTGACTCCAGTTTATAGATAATGATTTAAAGAAATCTAAAATTTCTAGGGTTAATGAACATTCCATTGTTTGAAGATATAGAGACCAAATTTCAGAGATTACATTTATCGTACCGTGTTTCATGCCTCCTTTCTTCTTCATGTTCCGAGCATATCTCAGGTCTGAAAGAATATATTTTTTTATCCTTGAAACTCAATAGTGGGTGTTTGTTTTTATAAAAAGTCTGAGGGTTGTTTTTTTATAGATTTTCAAAGAAAAATATTTTCTATTTTTAAATCATTCGAATGAATTTATAGTCTTTTTTAGAATGAGATGTAACTATTTATTCAAATGACCTTCTAACAAACATCAAAAGATATTTCCCTAATAAAATATCACATATCATTTGAATCTCATTAAAAGTTGGTTGGAATGAGATGAGTGGTTCATTCGAACGAGTTTTTTTTTGGTTCGAATGAGATATGATGTTTCATTTTAACGAACTCTTGTTTTCATTTGAATTAGATACCATCGCCTAAAAATTATGTTTTCAATAAATAGGCGTGCTGGGAACTTTTTAAGTTAGACATTTAGAAAAAATCATTTTCCTATACATATCCAAAAGCTCCCAAACTTTAGTTTCACCCAAACTCTTTGAGATCCAAGTTTCAGTATTTATTTATTTTGAGATATCATTTGTCATTAAGGTTTTACTCATCATTGTTGTCTATTATGTTTCATATGGTTGGTTTTGTGTTTGCTATTTACAGATGGTGGACTCCGAGTTTGTGATGTTGTGGTGAAAAAGCAGCGTGTTCATGTTCCATATCCGTAGATAGTTGTTGAGTCTTACTGACAGGCATCGAGGCATGTGTGGACTCACAAATTGTGGAATTTGTATAGGTAGAATTATGCATGTCACTTGTGACAACCCGCTCACCAAAATAAGGGGTGGCCAGCCCAATACTCCAATATAAAAGGAATCATAGATGGAATCATTCTCAGCATCACAATAAAATATAGAGTATCTAGGATAACCACCCAATATTTCAAAAAACGGGTTGCCAAAAATTTTGTTTGAAAGTTAAAGAAAGAATTTAAACATCCCAATATCCTGAAAAGATAGGGGAAACCCCAAAACATATATAGATAATAACAACAAGAATACAATAAAAAGACCGAATATGATGTCGGTCAACAAACTTTATAACAGTATTTAAACAAATTCTATAATTTGTATAATACATTTCATTAGACATTTACAAAAGCTTGTGTCTCTCGCCCGAGTAAAAGACTTGATCTTAACTAGAGTGCAAAAATGAAAGCGGTTATACAATATAACCCGGAATACCCGCAAGGCATCACGGCTCGTCAAAATCACCGGAATGGGAAGGTCTTGCGACGGAGTACCTGAGCGGATAAAAGATGCAAACGCAACAAGAAATATGAACGGGTCAGGGCCCGATTTTATATGATCACCAGATGAATAAAAATTATGACAGTTATGAATGAAAATCATAAGTCAATAATGAGAATCTAACTACACAATTTCATGCAGGAGAGTATGAATAATTAACATCTAAATTAGGAGCTTACAACGAAACCTTATTCTATTTTATAATCCATTCCTTAATAGGAAAATATAATCAAATTTTTTAAGCTCTTCATGGCTTTTATCTCAATTACATGCCCTTCCTGGCATTCCATTCCTTAGCAGGAATATCATTATCAACAAATGCTCTTTGTGGCATTTCATTGTGCTCTTTATGGCACTTCATCATGCTCTTTATGGCATATCTCATACATCAAGTCCCACTTGATTATGAATAGTTATATTTATATACATATAACGTTTCTAAGATCGTTCCTCCGAGTTTCCCCACTGGGTACGCCCCTAAATGACCATCATCTTTCAGGGCCTATCTATACAAGACAACCTGGGCACCTATAACGCAAAACGTTGGGAAGCGGCCATATGCCGGCGGGAGGGTCAAGGCCACACCCGAAATCTCCTCACCAGCGCAGAAAACATAATATAATCCCTCATATGGCCTATGGACTATATCCACCCTGCATTCATTAGCCAGGGGGCATCACCACGCGCGCGAACTTCCCTTATGATGTCATTTAGAGAGGTGTGTATAAACCATTTTATTTACCATTTTCAAAATCAAGTAAATTATCATTTACTGTTTTCATGATTAAGTAAATTATCATTTACTAAAATCAATACCATTTCCATTTCATTTCCTTTCCATATATATATGTCTTCCATTTTATATGAAACCATAATCATTTACATTATTGTAAATACCTCATCATATAATCAGAGCCATACTTAATACATCTTATCATTGTACCCTCAATGAATAAATAAGCTTTCAATTTATTCTCCCAAGATTCGTTTGTGGTGTTATTATACCATAAAGACTACCATAGCTCAATGGATCCTCTAAAATCTCCCGAACATAACACTACGACTCCTAGTTTAATAATAATCAACTAGAAGAAAGAATGCCCTAACATCAATTGGAATATCCCCGGAAAAGTCCCCCACATAACCCACCCCTAATGTAGGGTGATCACTCAACTCATCTAGGACTCTAGGACCCTAAATTTACTTCATACAAGAAGGTTCTTAAGTCCTAAACTTAAAGAAAAAGGAGTGAAATTAAGTTAGAAAATTAACTCAAAATTTCAGCACTGCCGAATCGATTCGCCCTGGCCGAATCGATTCGGGCTGAAAAGCGAATCGATTCGGATAGGAAGACCTGACTTACTGCAACTCACCGAATCGATTCGGTTCATCCAAATCGATTTGGACCCTTCAGACCTTGGCACTGCATCTATAGCGAATCGATTCGGCCAGACCGAATCGATTCGGTCCTGCGAATTTTCCAAGTATGGTTTTAAGGGCTATGAACCCTAATTTCCAAACCTCCAATCTCTTCCATTTTAAGCATACCCAACAATATTTATCTACCCAAAATCATCCCAATATGATTTATAACTACTATAATCCATAATTTTATCATCAAAATTAAGATTTGGGTTTAATTCCCATAAATTCCATTTTTTATCCATAAATGCAAATACATAACTATCACACAAATTATTCATCTTAAATCATATATTAGAAAGTAGAATACTTGCCTTAGTGTTGAAATCTCAGATTTCTTTGTGGTAGAGGCAACAATTCATCTTCAATCTCCATTTTCTCTCTTCTTTCTCCTCTTTTCTCTTCTTCTTTCTTTCTCTCTTTTTCTCTCTATGTTTAAGACATGAGATAGGGAAATTAGGGGATTTAGAAGATTAAAATCGGGGCTTAAGTTTAAGGTTACCAACTTAAGTGGTTAATACCACATTAAAATGACTCGCAAATACGCGTTTCAGCTCAAACCAGGTGAAAGTGCCCGAAATACAAAAATACAATATGGCACTTGTTTTGACTGTCTCGCATATTTCGGGACTAACTACGCCCTCTAAAATAGCATCCGGTAATTTTATAAACCATTTTAAGTTCCGGTCTCAATTAAACCATAATGTCATTTAAAACACATGACACCATAAAATACACAATCGAATCATATTTACTTTCTCCTGTAGTAAATATGCAATAACCCAGTAAATATTAACCTTCAACTCATAAAATTAATATTTACTCCAGTTCCAACAGTTTTATATAATTACCTTATGCGGTGAATTAATATAAATTGGCCTCCTAAAAGTGAGGGTTGTTACATACTCCCCCTTTATGAGGGAATTTTGCCCTCAAAATTCAGACGTACCCTACCCCCAATCATATAAAGGGGTATACTACTCTAAACTATCATTTTATCACCATAACAAATTCCTCGTTACCACGGCGTCTCAAAATGGACTCGGACTAAGGTCGTCACTAACGATCTCAGTCACATTCTTGGTTCTTTGGCATAGCACCAATCGTTTCTCACGAAATATCGATCCTTCCCCTTTACTACTACGAAAAGGAGATAGTCACATAACTCGACACAAATTGTCTTACTTCTTAAATCACGTTACATCCCACCTCGGGGATACCTACACCCACACTAAAGGCTTAATCTCAACACTACTCAACTTCTCTTCACATAGGAGTAGCCCTTTAAAACGTATGTCTCAAAATGCTCCATCCTTAAAGAAATGTCCTGAGACCACTCCAAGTCCAAGGAACACATTACCCGTTGGTTCCATCCGATGAGTATTCGAGTTACTCAACCGGCTACACTAAGCACCTCACGGTGCCATAGCATAGGAAAGATCCATAACGCCATTTAAAAGCCTAATGGTTGTACTGGAATTTCCATCCATACACTATACAACTTCGTTCGTTATATATCCTAAGGCTCACATTCAAGATATGCCTTTCGGCATTAAGTCAATGTCCTTCACTCATCCATCCACTTTAGGGTGGAAAGGTATACTCCATATCCACACGGTTCCCATACCTTCATGGAAACTTTACTAAACCTTCGGCATAAAAATCTAGTTTCGGACCATGATCAGGGGCACTTCATACAGCTCTATCTTTCTTTTATATAGTGCGGGGGGTACTTTTCCAAATGTAGTCCACCCATAATGGCCGAAAAAGTAACAATTTGGTCGAACGATCAACAATTTTCTCAAATAGGATCATGACCAGCTCGATGCCAAAAATTTAAAGAGAATGTCTATGAATATACTTTTCCTCGTTCCACCGCTACTTTTCTTCACACGAGTAGGTGAAATGGTCAGTCACAAACGTAAATACTCATTCTACTTGGCATTACATGCCTTTACTAATAACTCCGACGAGTGCTCCCACTCGACTCAACTACAACCGCAGTCGCATTCCCTTAGCGAAAGGAAATTTTCAATTGATATTCCTTTATGAACTTCGTACACCATCTCAATTCCTCCGATAGCATATTGAAACAACTTATTTCTCGCGAGAAAGACCAAATTTCCTGCCCAGGAAGTAATGCCTCATTTCTTTAAGGCGATCTCTACCGCAATGAATTTCAATTCAAGCGTGGAATAATACTTCCCACAAGTTTAAGCTTGTGAGACGCATAAACCATGGGTCCATGCTCCAATATTATTACTCTCCATTCCTGGCACAGACTTATTCCTTAAATCTACTCTTGAGAAAATTCAACTTATTGTTTTAACTCCCCACGAATTAAGTTACCAACGTAACATTCCATTTAAGAAGGGTCTCATCTCCTTTGGCCTAAACTTTCCAAAGAACTCAAAATTATGTACTTCTTATTTCTAGGGACCTAATCCCTCTTAGAGTTAACCCACGACCCATTCGTGGTCAACCCCTTATCGCCTCCCTAAGCCAACGTCACATGTACTAAAAGTCGTACGTCCTAATAAATCTAAGGTCGATATGTATATTCAATCTAAGTCGTATGCGTATAATACTAAGTATATCCCTAGTGCCCCAGACCTATCTCAATTCCCAACATTCTCTAGGCTTCATGCGTGGGACGTCTCGCCGAAGCGAAATCCAAACAAGGAACCCTCCCGTTACACTACTACCTCGCATCGTCGATCATCAAGATATGACGGTCTAAGACACATGATCGGGATCGGAAAAATTCTAATTTACAATCCTACTAACAAGATTTTACCTCTATGTTTTACCATTCAAATAACCAAAGATTTCAATTTCTCCGACATTTACTTTCTGTAAAGTCTTTCGAATATATGTCCCATCATATCAACATGGCCTTCTCGTCAAGGCATGATCCAGAAGTCTTAATTCGACTTCATATATCAGTCTCCCTCACATCAATCAGAGGATAGAACTATATATAGTGCTTCTATTTCGCACTTTAATAGCCCTTAATCACTCAACTACGTGATTCTCGGTAGAACCTTTCAACCCAACTTCTAACAACAAAGTAAAATAAAAGAAAGAAGAAGAATAACGCCTCTCCACTCACAACATCGTTAAGTTTTCATGTGGCGGAGTGTCTCGCAAAGAGAAATCCAAACAAGGAACCCCTCTGACACATGCCTACTTGACTAGTTGGTCATGGAGATAAAGAGTAACAAGCATAAACAAGGCAAACGAATAATCAAACACTCACGCAAGATAACACAACAATAAAAAAAAAAATTCCTACCTACCTCAATCCACCTCTATAAAGTCTCAACCTGTATCCAGGAGAGATATTATAGAACAACTAGTTCCATTTTGAACTAGAAGTGAGATAGCCTTACAATTTTATTTTCTTGCTATCACCCCAAACCAACCAAAATATCTTTACTCGCATATTAAACATAAAATAAGAGAAAGGAAAAGTAACATATCTCCACTCCCAACGTCGTTAAGGTTCACGCGTGGAGCGTCCCGCAAAAGCGGAATCCAAACAAGGAACCCCTCCTATGCATTACTACTTAACCTTGTTGGTCGTGGAGATAAGGCATAACATCCACATACAATGCAAACAAGCAATAGAACACTCAAACCAAGTATCACATATGACACATATACATTTAGAATATCATCACTCATTTCATAACGAGTGAAGAAATCATAAAACTTCCCTACCACGGAAGTTATATAATTACCCTTCTATAATAGCGTCAATACCACTACAAGCTCGATATACACACCCGAAATGAGAGAAAACACAATACTACTCTATCTTATTATGGGGGATGCACCACCAACTACAAAGGAGGAATTTCCACCAACATTCTTGCTAATCACTCCGGGCAATACTAATGGTTCTCAGACACCGTACTCAAGTCTTATTCGAACCAAATATTTCTTCCTTCAGCTCCCCAACTAGGCACTTCTATACCCCTTCCTTAGGGCCAAAGCTCTTGGACCTCATGCATCCACCAAAGGAGGACTCATTTCTTCCATCTTACTTCAACATATGGCCCTTATCAGGGGGCTCTTCTCCACTTAAATTTAATGTTTCTTGGAGTCCCAAACTTAGTACCACTATCTACTCATAGCGGTACTGGGAAAACTACATCCACCGTAATTAGTAGTCTCAGTAGCAAAATAAGAAAATGCTTCAAAAGGAGGTGACCTCCAAAGCGGTCCTCATCCCCGACCACAAATTACAGTTCCTCGTACTTCCATCTAATGACGCCTCCACAATGATCTCCCTTGGCGTCCTTCTTCGATCGTCCTACGAATCTCACATGAATGCACAAAAGATTCTATGGGTCCTACCTCATGGCAGAAGATTGAAGTCTTGCAAGAGAAAATAACGATCTTAATTATAAGGCTCTGTGTCAATTCAAAAGCAACGCTAAAAACCTAAGGCGTCCACACAGATTCCTAAGGACTCTAAAACCTGATGCTCTGATACCATCTGTGACAACCCGCTCACCAAAATAAGGGGTGGTCATCCCAATACTCCAATATAGCAGAAATCATAGATGGAATCATTCTCAGCATCACAATAAAATATAGAGTATCTAGGATAACCACCCAATATTTCAGAAAATGGGTTGCCAAAAATTTTGTTTTAAAGTTAAAGAAAGAATTTAAACATCCCAATATCCTGAAAAGATAGGGGAAACCCCAAAACATATATAGATAATAACAACAAGAATACAATAAAAAGACCGAATGTGCTGTCGATCAACAAACTTTATAACAGTATTTAAACAAATTCTATAATTTGTATAATACATTTCATTAGACAATTGCAAGAGCTTGGGTCTCTCTCCCAAGTAAAAGACTTGATCTTAACTAGAGTGCAAAAATGAAAGCGGCTATACAATATAACCCGGAATACCCGCAAGGCATCACGGCTCGTCAAAATCATAGGAATGGGAAGGTCAGAACAGGCATCCTTGCGGCGGAGTACCTGAGCGAATAAAAGATGCAAATGCAACAAGAAATATTAACGGGTCAGGGCTCAGTTTTATATGATCACCAGATGAATAAAAAGTATGATAGATATGAATGAAAATCATGAGTCAGTAATGAGAATCTAACTACACAATTTCCTGCAGGAGAGTAGGAATAATTAACATCTAAATTAGGAGCTTACAACGAAACCTTATTCTATTTTATAATCCATTCCTTAATAGGAAAATATAATTAAAGTTTTTACACTCTTTATGGCTTTTATCTCAATTACATGCCTTTCCTGGCATTCCATTCCTTAACAGGAATATCATTATCAATAAATGTTCTTTGTGGCATTTCATTGTGCTCTTTATGGCACTTCATCATGCTCTTTATGGCATATCTCATACATCAAGTCCTACTTAATTATGAATAGTTATATTTATATACATATAACTTTTCTAAGACCGCCACTCCGAGTTTCCCCACTGGGCGCTCCCCTAAATGACCATCATCTTCCAGGGCCTATCTATACAAGACAACCTGGGAACCTATAACTCAAAATGTCGGGAAGCGGCCATATGCATGCGGGAGAGTCAAGACCACACCCGGAATCTTCTCACCAGCACAGAAAACATAATATAATCGCTCATATGGCCTATGGACTATATTCACCCTGCATTCATTATCCAGGGGGCAACACCACGAGCGCGAAATTACCTTATGATGTCATTTAAAACACATGACACCATAAAATACACAACCGAATCATATTTACTTTGTCCTGCAGTAAATATGCAATAACCCAGTAAATATTAACCTTCAACTCATAAAATTAATATTTACTCCAGTTCCAACAATTTTATATAATTACCTTATGCGATGAATTAATATAAAATTGGCCTCCTAAAAGTGAGGGTTGTTACATCACTGTACAAAGGTTGAGGAACGACGAGCATCAGGTCTTGTGAGGGAGTCAAGTTTGAGTTGTAAATCTACTATTATGTCCTTGTGATTCCATACATTATGAATTTGCATGGCTGGGTTGTCCGAGTTTTTTCTCGTTGTGGTTTTCCTTGTTCGTTGGGGTGTCATACGGATTGATATATCTATCTAGCTATCACCTAAATGCACGCTTTAGGATGAAGACAAAATTAATTAGTCTAGTTTAACACAATATTTGTTTTAACAGTGTTGCAACGTGTAGTTTGGAGTAATTTTGTTTAAGTTTAATATTTAATTCAAAAAATTAAAAATTTCCTTTTTTCTAGATCATCCTCCGTATACACCACCCAGAACTTCTCTAGTACTCATCAACTTAGGAAGCTTCATAATTAGCGAGAAACCTCAAATGATGGGGGAGTTTTTTTCAAAGGTGAAGCCTTTGGCTCTAGAGTTTCCATGGGGTAATTGGGAATCGTAGGTAACTTGGGAGAAAACTCAACATAGTTTTTTCTTTGAGACCCTTCTCCTCTACCACAAAGTTGGAATTGGCAAGACACTCGTCCTCAGAGATGGGAGTGGATTCAGGAGAATTAATATCAATGGGAGTTAATTTTATCCTAGGAATTGGGTTCGAAGTTGGAATTGATACCTGAGCTAAGATATCAATCAACTCAATCATTGGAGATGGATGAGGAGGGATCTTAGCTTCCTCAGTTATTGAAGGTTACCTTACATAAGTTGAACCATTGACAAGATAAAAACAATTATAAGCTAAATTCATTAGTGTAATTACGAGCACAAAAGATATGTTAACAGAATGAGATATTGCTATACCTTCCAACCTTAACCATGTGAAAGGGATTCTTATATATGGACCTCATTATTTTTCTACTTGGGATATTGAACATAACCGATATAGTAGGTTCCACATAGTCAGGCATAATTAATGAAGTACTGGATTGAACTTGCAAATGAGGTTTCTTCCTTGATAGCCAAACAAGAGAAACATCTTACTCTTCCTCCTCCTCTGCTCCATTGGATCCTCTTCGCCTCAAGGGTTAGCTTCTTTTTTCTAAAAGAAACATAAGAAGTAGGAGGAGGGGAACCTACAATACAAAATTTCTAAGTAAAGGGAAAAACATTAAAGGCATATTATGACAAACGAAAGTATCCCTACTTGAGGAAGAGGGCATTAAGGGGTTTGTAGCTGAGTGTTATGGATTTAAATGAAACCCAACGTGACGCAATCACCACTTTTGAAAGACCTCAATCCCTTTAGCATCAAACTCAACACCGGCTATTGTGAAAATTCTTCCAATTTCATCAAAGCTTTCAATCCTTGATAAAATAATGGATTTAGGTATGTGAGTGGATCTAGCAAACAGAATAGGGTTAGCCCCACTCTTGCTAGGAACTAGAATGACTTGTTGCATACCAAATTGCCTTGAGAATTGGGCAAGTAAATAGAGGTCCGCACAAGATTTGGATTTAGGATCATTGGTTGGGGGGGTAAATCACCACAAAATATGTTTTAGGAATTATAGAACTCACCTAAGAAGAGTCTACTTCCTCAATAGAACATGATTTATTCAAAATGGAAACAAGCCAATGAGCGACTTTATATGTTATCAATAAGGGTTATAAAAGAAACCTTGGTATGTTAAATTTTAGACCTTTGAACATAGTGATGAGAGCTTATAAACGCTGAGATTTGACATATAATACATGCCTTGATAACCAAAGAATGAGTCTTTATATGTTTTATTCATAAATTTGGAATAATGCAAAAGGGAAATTTTTGGTCTTCAAAGACATGGAATTTGGGGGATGACATCTAAGGATAAACATCACCCTCAATGGATTTAAATTTAGCTAATTAGCAGATATCCAACATTGTGAGACCAGCAATCCCAAAATTGAATTCGAAGCAATTGAATTCTAAATTCTAAAATTGAATGACACTAGAAATAAAAATTATGTCATATTTAATTTTAATCAATCTGATCTTGATATCGTCTAAGATATTGACCTTCTCCACCTCTCCTACCTTCATTTTTAACATGGGATTCACCTATTGGGGCCAATAGCTTTTGTCTTAACTTTTAGGACAAACATTAAATTTAAAGGTGGAGGGTGATTTAAGGAAAGGGGATTATTGGATGGTAAGCATTTGATCACCAAAACTGGGATAAAAGCTATAGAGCTTTAAGGGGAGCCGATAAAAAAAATGGTCCAACACTTAAATGGGTGGCCCATATGATAGTTTAATGGGGCAATAATATGCCCATTAACACAAGAATTATCAACCATGAACGGATTAACGATCTCTTCAAATTGAGAGTATACATTAAGTTTTTTCTGAGCTAGAATCCATTGGTGATGACAAATTAGAGAATAGAGAAAATAAACTAGAAAGTTGAGAATATGTTTGTAGAGAAAAAGTAAATGGCAAAAAAAGAAAAACTCATAAACATTGTCAAGTAAGATTAAATTTAGCATTTTAAATGTAGAATTGCACCAAGTAGAAACCAACACATGTCTCAAAAGGTTTCCCTCCAAAAGGAAAAAGTTATGGGGAAGTGGAGAGATAAAAAAATGCCTTTAGGTCGCAATCAATTTTAAAAACTCTCATGATTAGATTTTTGGCTTATTAATGGCCCAAGAAATTAAAATAAAGTGTTGGTAATACCAATAAAAACCAAATATATTTATTCAAGGGAATAAAAAAAGTTGTCCATTTATGGGAATTAAATATTCCAACAAAGAATAATAAGTTATTATTTGGACACATCCACATGTGCAATTGGATTTGGTGTGGCCACTACCAATGATATAGTATGCATATAGAATATACCAAAGTTAAATAATCTTGGATCTGAAAGTAAAAAAATGGTTACAAATACATGAAACACACCAAATTTGGTTATAGCATAAAATACCCATCAAATGGCGAAAATAAACACTATGCCGGAATAAAAAAATGGGTTTAATCTAAAATTAACCACTAAAACTATCAATAGAGCTAGGGAAATTCTTGGACATTCAGCTTAAACATAAGCCTTCGATAATGATTCAAAACCAAATAAGTTCTTCCATTTATACCAGAAGTTAGTAATTACAAAAAAATGAGGAAAGAAAAAAGAACATCACTATCTTTGGAGTGAGTAATAATGGAAAGATGCATAGGTGACAAATTTATAGAATGTATTCCACATGAAGGCAATATGTTTCTTCTCCAAATATAAATAGGTATCATTTTGATCCATCTTCAAAATAAATGTCTCATGGCATTGAAGACTTAGAATCGCCTCTAATGCTTCCTCCTTCAACTCTATGGATCTAAGGGAAATCTCCTCCTCTAATAGAGCCTAAATTCCATGATATTATGGGTCACCTTGGCCATGCATGAAGACATGGGTGAACTATCTCTAATCTTCCAAAACATGGTTGGATTTAGTAAATAGATCATCGTGTATGGACATTCGAGTATCATAATATTCAAACTTTGAATGGTGTTTCCTCAACTTCTTGATAAAAGAGTTGTAAATCTTAAAGAAAAAGGTTATTAGAGCCAAAGTCCACATCTTATACTTGTATATAAAGGTGTAGGAAGAGGTTTTAATCATCATTATTCATCACTAGGGTTTGAGAGGGGTGATAGAAAACACTATCCATATTTTTATAAAGAGGCCCGAAGAGAGACCTCCATATCTTAATCAAAATCAAGGAGTTTCATCTCAAAAGGTTCACACACACATACCTATATTTGGGGAGGATCATACACTATACTATCCAATATTTGCAGAAGGTTAAGTATTATTTTGGAGATCTAAAAGAAGGCAGGACATTGTCGTTAACAAATACTTTTCTCCCTATCAGTTTGCAACTAAATCCACAAAGGTATTATGTTATAAACATTAAGTTTGTTCTTCAAACCTAGACTTGTTTTTACCTCTTTCTATTGTTTGATTAATCCAAGATTCAAGGGATTATATGTTTTATTCCGCGTATATAGATCCCCAACACTTAGGAGTTGGAGGAGAATGCTCGAAGTTCTGAATGATTAAACAAACCCAAACAAAGTTGTTTTGAGCATAACCTTTCAAAAAACCCAATATTAAAGGTGAGAGAAGACGTGAAGAACTTCCAAAGCTCTTCCAACATTACTTAAAGTGGAAGGGTCAGGTAATAATGGATAAATGGTGTATAAACAATATTGTACATACCTCCTAAATATCATATTAGATCCCCAAACAGTGTGTGTGGGAAGACAACCATGTCAGAAAGGGAAGTGTTAGAAACATTTGTCTCAGTCATCCAAACTTTAAAGTTATTTATGTTGAAAATAGCCCCATTTGAGACGTAGGAGGTGTTAGGGCCATTGGTGAGGAAATAAATTGTGCGGTGTTAAAAGGTGTATTAAGGAGAGTATGAGCTAGCAACATCGTATATTGAAGCTTTGAAAGTGGCACGGTTCTAGGCATCTAATAGGTTCAAATAAGAGCTCTTGAGAGTATCAAAAAGGAATCACGACTTATCTAACTTAGATTAGTCGTAAGCTCTCCTAGGATGCCACGTGAAGGTAGGATAAGTCAATTACGTCTAATAATCAGGGGCGGATCTAGGGGTGGGAAGACCAGGGCTGTATCCCACCCCTCCCAACATAAAAATGTCTTAGCTGTTGTAACATTTCAACTTACAACCTAGGTAAAAAATGCCTTGGTAGCTCATTATCTCAATCCACTCACTTAAGCTTAAAACCCATCAAAAAGTCCTAAGTCACTGTTTCATTCTTGTTTCAGCACCACACATCCTCACCCTCACACTTCTCTTAATTCTCTTACTTTCACATATCTATTCTAGACATCTATCTCTTTTAACTCTTCCCATTTTTTGAAGACTTAAATGTTCGGTCGCATGGTTTTTACCATTTATAAAAGTTTTTTGTAGTTCTTAGAATCTAATCTTAGACATTAAAAACCAATTTTACATTTCTTATCTAAGCGATTTTTTGTATATCCTTCATTAGTTTTCATGAATGATTTTTTATTCTAATTTTATGAATGATTGTGAATTTGTTCTACGAATTTTATATTATGAATACAATGTGATACTAATTTCATAAATATGGTATCGAAAAAGACTATAACTAACTAATTTTGATTTTGTATTATTAGGGTACAAATTTTGTAATTATTTTAAGAGCATGTAGCAATGAAATTTTCTATTTCAATAATATATTAGATCGATGAATATATATATATATATATATATATATATATATCCTATTGTCAATATTGGTGACTCATTATTAAATACTAGAGTAATTATTTGGTAAAAAATTCAAAAATAACCTTAAAAAATTGGTCGGGGGATCCCACATGCAAATCCCGGACTTTGTCATTAACTCTTTTACAAATTACTAATTTTTTTTTTGCCCAATCTGTCGAACAATTCTGGCTCTGCCCTTGCTAATATTCAAGTGGAGAATGCAGAAGAATGATAATCAATGCATGTTTTGTCGTGCGCTCGTTGAACAGGTTTTTCCCATGCAAGTTGAAAATAAAAAATTGATCGAGGGCCATTACGGACCACAATGGGATGTTGACCATAGTCATTTGACTCAATATGGAGATTGTTGATGGGTCTATATTCATTGACTTCTGCCTAATAGTGACCACAATCCCAATATCCATGCAATCATTAAGATCTTGTTCTCAAGGTGTAGGTATTGAAACATCTAGTCTACCTGTGGTGATAGAGCATATTTCACCTAAAGAAAGTGAAGCATGGACATCTATGTACATACACCAGATCATAATAAAAAAATTAGACCAGGCTCAAATTCATAATAAAAAAATTCATCTTAGGAGGCAACAACAACCTTCCAAGGGTTTACATCGCCACGTGATGTATTGAAAGTTAGACCAGGCTAAAAAAGCTCTGGGGAGAAGCATTGCTATTCTCTTTGGAAGCCATCATTGACACAGAGAAGATGAAACGAGAATATACATAAAGATTATTTAAAAGACCAGAAAACTGATGGGTTATGATAGTTTCCTCGCCAAAAAACATTTATTTATGCACCATTTACCACATCAATCATGACGTAAGATGGGGATAAAGAGTGCGACGATTAACAATCCACTAATTAGTTTTTCTCAATAAATTAATTAGTTGATGGAGGTATGTTTACACCATATGCTTATCAACTAGTAAAATACACCCACATGGAAGTTCAACCTGGTAATTACAGTCGAGAACGTGATAAACTAGTTTAATGCAAATGGTTAGACAAGCGATTCACACCTGTTAAGAGTTTGAATGTGGGATGAAGACCTAGGGTTTGTTTGTATAAATTACAATGATGTTTTGTGGGTTAAAATACAATTCTAGCAAGAATTTGAATTTGGCACACCTATTTTTAAATACTGAATTATAATTTTTTGTGTTATAATCTTATTTTTAGAAAATAGAAAAAATGTTATTTTCTACATGTTATGTTCTATTTTTTAATTCAAAATCGTTCATTCTCTATATTTTTATACATTTATACCTTATAATATAATATGCATATACAATAGATTAATATGTTGCAAATATAGTAATAAAATTATATACGTAAATGTACACAAAATTACGTAGATATATGTATTATCAAATTATATAGTATATTAAGATCTATATGTTAAATACTATCATTAATACATATGTGATACTTTATATATAGTTTTATGCATGTATTATACATGTATGTAGTAATTTAAAATACACACACACATGTATAGTACATATTGATTAAATAATATTATCAGTCCATGATGCATATAATTTATTTCTGGATTATATATGCAATATCATAATATATACCAAACTCTCCAACATACCTCATTAACCATACTTAAAAACACAGGATCCATTTATGTATCATCTATGTATGGAGGTTTTATGTGTGTGTATATTTATGTAAATTATATGTACGAAAACGCGCGCGCACACACACACACATGTTTACCAATTTTGTATTTATTATTTTTTAATTATTTAGAAAACTGAATTTGAAAAAAAGTTTATCAAACGCACACCAAAATTTATAAATAGAGAAAACTAAATTTAAAAATTATATTAAAAGTATTTTTTAAATTGAGTTTAATGAATACATAGCCAAACGCACCCTTAAATAAAGGTTTTAGGTGCTTGAGTGAACCTATGTGGGAATATTCAATTGGGTAACCACCCAACAAGTACAAATAGTAGTGGTATGGCAAGGAACTACATATATAAGCAGGTAACAGATAAAGGAAAAGAAGTTCGCCTCAATAAAAAACAACATTTATTCGTTTTACCTCCTTTCACTTTATTTCTACTTTTTGTAATTTTATTTTCTTCGAAGAAGTTTTTTTTAAAGAGGGACATACTCCCCAATTGTATTGAAATAGAGACGGTGAATGATGCCTCCTCAATCGATAGCAAGATGATAACTTAAAAGTCCAAAGCAAAAAGTAATGATAGATATATAAAACATCCACCAATATAATTATAAGGTATATTTACTGTATTTATCTTTACATTTTATGAAAAGTTCCATTTCCTGTAAATTTAAATTGCATTTACATTTCGTAGTGTAATCTGCCTTACATTTCTTGGCATAACTGCTTTCTTTTAGTTTGAACTCATATTTATTTTATATCATCTCCTTTAGTATGTAGTTAGTTAAACTTATTAGCATTCACTGTGAAGTCTTCCTAAATGGAAGCACAAGTCTTCTTAATTGAAGCATCGAGCAGTACACAATTACCTGATTATCCTAAAACTATGATAATTAATTAGATGTCAAAGATCATAATCCTTCTTCGAACACTCGCACACAACCAAATGGACAAACCAACTAAGTCTAGCTAAACACCACCCACCCATATATCCTTATAACCCTCCGCCATACGAACTACACAGTATTTGACCCCATATCCAAATAAGTATTTAGGTGCAATAATGAGGCCCACTCAAGACCACAACCCCTCGTGATATATCCCAAATATATCGCTTCACAATATGATCCAACAATGTATTTCACCCCGAGATATCCTATATATATCATTACAACACTATATCGTTCATCCCGAGGCACACAATATCTCACAGCACAACTTTCCACATTGAACCCATGAGATCTCAGGATATCTCCCAAATCAAAAGTTGCACACAAATACGTCTATAAGCACACAATATGAACTACATAGTATTTGACCACATATATAAATGAATACGTAGACATAATAATTGGGCATGACAAGCATAATCCCTTATGATATATCCCTTAACGATATACTCATAGATCTCCTTCGTGTGAAACTATAAATGATTAAACATATTTTGCATCCTTAGATCCACATTTGCACACACCCATGCCTGAAATACACCTATGCATCAAATCACATATTGAACTATGTCGAATTTGATCCCATAGAGAAGCGAATACGTACGTGAAATATCGAGTTCTCTCTCATGGATTTGATAATAAAATTTCACACACCCATTCCTTCGAGGAATATAAAATCAAGCGGCACCCATATATCCACTTCATAAGAAACACCTAGATGCACACTCACAAGCGTGACACTATTGTCCACCCCTAATGGGAACCATCTCGGATTCTCAAAGCCAATAATTTTTTGGGCTTAAACAAATCGTATACATGTCTCTGGTTTCTAATCATTGGGGTTTCATAAAAATGCCCCTATCCAACATTTAAGAAGTAATATAACATTATAAAATAAAAAAACATATAAATTAGATAAAGAACAATTGGGGTGCCAAACACCTTCCTAACTCGTAACCCGGTACCCAAACACATACCACGAATCTCTGGAATAATTGCATGCCCCAAAAATCCTTAGGGTAAGCCTTTTAGGTCTCATCAGACCTCTTTTATTATTTTTTATGTAAAATAAACTAGTTATTTTAATTAGCCCCCCACCCACGCATGCACGGATGCTTAGGTTCAAGTGCACACAAAGATAAACATGGTGTCTAACATCATCCAGGGACCTCTGATGAAGCCGAAGAACCCAACATATTCAGTTCCTGTCCCACAAAACCACAATCGAGACTCTGACTGAGATTAATCCAAAGAGTGCCAAGCTATATTTATTATTGTTAGAATGAATATTGCTTGTCCTAGATGTCATCCCTACCTACATCATTTTTGTGAGCCTCTATGATGAGGGGATTTGTTCTCTCTAGTGGATCGAACTATCCTTGTATTTTTTAGTTTATATGTTTGCTTCCATACTGCTTTATATTTTCTCTCATGTAGTATAAGGACTAATTAGAGTCCTCAGATTTTAGACCTTAAATAATGTAGATGAATTCTCTAGCCCCTAGCTATTTTATTTATAACTGAAGACCTTTCAACAAATAGGTTCTTGCAAATGACCTCACATAAGATAAACATCAAATATGTAAATACAAAGATACCCATTTTCACTATGCACTGCAAAGCCTTGATTTTCATATTATTTAAACCATCTACCCACAAGACTAAAGAGGCTAGCCGAAAGGATGATCAATAATTAATATTCTCACTCTTTTCATCTATTCATCTGGTGTGTTGAACAATTTCTCTCTAGATCCCAAAGTCTTAAGAAAAGGAAAATTTGAAACTCGTTTAGTACTAGGGTATATAGTGTAGGATTTCACATCTAATTAGTACTATGATAAAGTGGTATCACACGTACCTTAAAAGTCGATCGATCCGAGTATAACCCGTATCTTGTGATATATGGGAATGAGAATCAAGTAACTGAGTTACATTGCCTTTTTCATATAAGAAAACCTTTAGCTACACACCCTTTTATGCACAATAGAACTAACACCTACGGGCCACATACTCTGGCAAGATTTTTAATAAATCAGTAAACGGCTGAAGGTTGGCCAAGCCCGTCAAATTCCACAATAACTATATATTCCTTTTTATTAATGAACACAAAAGTAGGAATCCACAGGCCTCGCCAAAACATAGCTCTCTTGAGTTGGATCCCCCCGCCTAATTTAATATTTTGGAGGAAAATAGTTCCTCTGACTAAGTCAAGAGCTCACTTTTTCACTTGAATCCGACGAGAATCTGTCTAAAATTTATATCCCAAGAAACTAGTACCAAATAAAAAAGACTAAAATAAAACAAAATATTGCCAAATAAGGTAAAAGACTTGAATAAAAAAAAAAGATAATGCATGCTTAAATTTCCCCCTATGCTATGTGATAAATCGTTAACTGTGTGTTCGTGTAAGGACACTATCGTTTTTTGGTTCACTGCTTCAGTATAAAAAGACCTAGACTATTACTACACTCTTTATGAGAGTATAGCGGTTAGTCCGGGTATTAAATTCACAGGGAATGTTGCTATACTTTAATTGAATTATTATTTGTTAATAATAGTGTAAAAGATGAGAATCAAAACAAAATATTAAACTAAGCATGGAATTAAACTAGGATTAACAAAAGGCATGAAAATAATTGATTGAGACTAATATCCCTCACCTCAGATTAATTAGTATAAGTGATCATATGGGAAGACAAGTCTATTAAGATTAAATCTCATTTTTACAATTAATTAAATCTAGAGTTGTCACCCCCTAAATTTTCATAAAAGTTTAATTGATTTTGACGTCAACAAATATCCCCGAGATTACACATGAAAGGTCATAAATATGACGTATAGATGATATACACCGTTTAATCTCCTAGGCATAAAATCAGCAAGAACCTAACCCATTTAAACTCATAAAACCCATCACCAAAGAAAAGTAACCCATTAAATCAAGGTTAGTTCAATCAATCTTAACCTAAACTAAATTATCTAACAAGCATAACGAAAGACATGTATTTAAATGAAAGCGATAAATAAGTAAGAAAATAAATGAAAACAACTAGTGGCAAAGCTTAAAAACAATAATGGAACCTTTACTAAAGGAAAGAGAAGATGAATAGTGTGCCTATAAAACGCAACATGGATATAAACCCTAAGATAGAGGAGAGGGAAAGCTCCCCTAAGAATACCTATCAATCCCAAATAAAAGCCCCCTACTTTCTATTTATACCCCTAAAAAATACCAAAGAAACCAAGCAAATAAGCCAAAATAAGTCAATTTGCGTCAAAATCTGATGGTCCTGGTTGATGTGGCCTCTGACCTGGTCGACTTGGCCCTGAAAATATGCCTTGGGTTGTTGGAAGCCTCATTTTTCACTCTGATCCAATTTTGACACGTCGCATAAAAATAACCATAACTTCTTCATAGGGAATGGGAATGATGCATGGTCGGAATCGACGCAAAAATAATTCAATTCTCTACATAATTCTATTTTGAAACCCTCCAAATTATATAGTATGAGATTACCAACATGCCTTTGAAGTAGAAGAAAATGTCAAAACTTTTCAAAAATAATCATAACTTCCTCATTCAGGGTCAGAATGACATACGATCAGTGGCCACGCAAAGATAATTTGATGATACACATGTTGGTAAATTCAATCATATAAAATAGTGAGTTCAAAAAGACTAAATTTCCCTTGAAGTTTCCTTTTGTGATGAAACTTTCCCAAAACGCATCTAGCTTCACACTATGCATCCATAATACCTACAAAAGCTCAAATATACCTCATAAAATATATTAATAGATAGAAAAAAGGTTATTCAATACATGATCTTAAATTTTTTTGGTAGCATACCATGAGGTGTTCGGTCTAGGTTACGCTCACCTCCACTAATCCCTATTCGTGGTTCGTGGCTTTCGCTGGCTAAGCATTATTTTCGTAGTGCTAGGGATCGATCTGGGGACCAAACCCAATCCACCATAAGACTGTCCCAGTGACAGCCTTATACCACTAGTCCAAGAGGCTTGGTTATATATGATCTTAAATATAAGAATTAATGGACACGAGAATGCTAGATTGTGCTAGAATAAAGGATATTAAATGCAATATTCATTACTAAACACACCCCCTATTTTACACATTGCTAGTCCCAAGAAATAAAGATGAATGAAAATGAGAAAAAAGGTATATATATATCATAAAAATCTACTTTTGTAGGGAACATGATTGAATTTAGCATATTCAATTAGCCGTTAAATTACTAGGTTAACCGAGTGGACGAGTGTTTTCTCGTGAGGGTTTTTAGGGATAAAACCCACATACATCAAAGTTTTCTCAAAGTATGCCCAACCAACAATACAAGACAATCCCAATAATAACGAAAAAGATTCCAAACACATTATTAGCAAACTGAAAGAATTCACAAAAAAGTCGTTAGTCATTAACATTATAAAATGAACTTTGTTGAATTGAAGCATGGATATATCAATCCTCGCCGATGTATACACTCAAAAAATGAAATCACTATGAAAGGGAGGTATTACATGGGACATGTAGGCATAAAGAGTAAATACAAATGGAAACTAGGCGGTGCACATGTCATCAATTGCAGAACGCTAAGTATAAAATGAAAAATATGAAATCTCAATAAAATGATGTCGTCATTATGAGGTGAAATGCACTTTCACATATTATCGCAATTATTATGACTTTCGAATCACACTCACTTTAGGATCACATAGGGCTTTCATAGGGTTGTAATATAGGTTTGGGGTTAAGGTTCTGAAAGAAGGGGATATGTACGGATTCAAAGGTGTTTGGGCATGGAACACTTGGGATCATAAAATCTTATGGGTAAATTCAAAATTGGAATATAATTTCCATAACAAGCATTGGATATAACATTAGAAAACGATAAAGATTATTGAATACTATGTAGAGAATGAAAATATTTTATCTTTATTTTCTTTCCTTCTTTTCAATTCTTTTTCTTTTTCTTTTCCTTTAATTTTCTTTCTTTTGCTTTTTTTTTCACTTCACTTTTTCACTCTCACGTGCTTAATCCCAACCACATAACAATAACATCATGCAATCCCAAGTATCATTCCAAACAAAGGTATGGAAAGTAATATGTATGGTATATAACTCCAATGTGGACTTGGTTATGGGATTTTGGGTTATGAAACGAAAGGCTATATTAAGGCTTAAAGGGGATGACTAGGGAAATATATAAGGTGAGGTCAAGGTCAACATGAGTGATATAACAAAGATGGCCTATGAACCTTTCCTAAAGTTTAAAAATTCTCGAGTTAATACAGCTTTAATAATCATGCTCAAGTAGAACATTTCAAAATGGACTCAATTAATGAATGGTCAATGAAAGAATAGTGAGATTACCAATGGATTTAGCATTTTCAAAGAGGAAAGATTAGTGTATAACACTCATAAACAAACAAATCACAAATCTCACAAGGTGTAAGTATATAAAATGCAACAAAACATTATCGAGTTATAAACGCCTTAAACAAAATCATTAAAAACAAGAAAAGCGTATTTTCTCATGGGTTTAAAGTTTAATTCATGGATTTAATCATAATATCAATGATTTGAGGAATAAAGTCTACTAACTTCTAAAATCAAGAACATGCATCATTGAATTGTCTATTGTCCCGAGAATTTATTAGATTTTATCATTAGAAACAAAGGCTGAACGCCCAACAAAGGAGAAAAAAGAAAGAAAACATTTTTGAAATTTTCATTTTTTTTAATAAAAGCATGCTTGGAAAATAGCAATTGATCAAATCAATGAAACTAAACAATAAATAGGAAGAATATCTCATACCCCCTAACTTAAATGTTGCAATGTCCTCAATGCGAATAAAAAACACAACATAAAGAGAGAAAAAGAAAGATGTTACCCAAAACGGAGCAATCCCCGATAAGTACAAGTCCATTGAATCTACAAAACGTGTTAGAACCAAGCATAACAAAAAGAATAATAAAAACTTTTAACTAATTACAACAGACAAAAAGAAAAAAGAAAAATAAACCTAATATGTACAACCTACAATTTTAACTTCTCACTAATTATACATTAGAAGTTGAAATTTTTTAGGGACCACCCAAAATACGATTTGACTTTGAGGGAAAATTGGTGTGCCCTCATTTTCATGCATACCTTTAAAAAAATTAGAATTTCGTTCAAACAATGGAAGCTATTTGTAAGGTAGAATAAATGACTCATCACCTATTAAAAAAATTTGGGGGGTGATGGGGGGTTTGGATTGAACAGGTGACGAATACACATGGGATAAAAAAACGAATTTCCTCCCAAACGGTTTGGAATTGGAATGGGATGCGGTGCACAAGGAGGTAAAATTGTCTTTATGGAAAGAAACTCAAGCAAGTAGTCCGCCTCGGTGAAAAGGTTGAATATTTTAATGTTTTGAACCAATTCATAGGATATTTGCAACGGTTTGATAACGGAAAATGAAAAGGGGGAGGGAATGAATTCAATATTGAAAGATGAGTTATCATTGCTCAAAGATTGAATCTTGAAAGAGATATGATCATTTTTAATGAAACTTTCTTTCTTGATTACCAAAGAATAAATCATTTCATTACAATTGGATACTACATCCATTTCTTCCTCACTTTCGTTATTTACTATGCCATGGGAAAAGAGAAGAGTGGTTTGTTCCAAAGTATGCATCAATTCCTCATTTCGTTTAAAACACTCCTCAACTTCAAAAGTATCTGAAGAAAAATCATCATTGGATTCAAATCATAAATCCAAGTCATGCTCCCAATAATGATTTTCTTCTCGATAATAGTTTTCAAGTTTTTTTATTTTCAAGAATGTGCAAGCCCTCACACAATGTCATTGGTGGAGGTGCAGATTCTCGAAAATGAGAAGTTTGGAAACTATCCTCGGAACTAGTGTCAAAATCATTAGCATAAGAATTTTGAAAGATAATGAAATTTGTTTCACCAATGTTATTATAATAACTTTGTGGCCCATAATTGGAATGATCATTCTCAAAATTCTCAAAATCCATAACATGACTTTTGTAATACTCACCCAAAGTCATTTTAGATATTTTAAGTTTTTAACTTTGAGAGTATTCACCAAAAGTCATTGGTTTATGGAGATTTTGAGAATTATAGTTACAATTATCGAAAACATTGAAATAATACATGATTACTCCAAAAAAACTCGAGATGACAAAATCTGAAAAGTGATATGTGGCCAATCAATTCATGCATTTCTTGGTGCTCAAATGTAGAAGTCCTACAAAACTACTTAGCAGAGAATACACATAGAAAGAAAAGTATTGTGAAATTTTAGGTTTTAGGTTCCTTAAAGTTTATCACCTATCTTTCAGTGGTGGTTTAATGCCTCTTTGTGGCATTTCTTGGGCTTTCTTGCATTTTTCGGCATTCTTCTCTGGCGAACTGTTTTCCCTTGTTCTTGGGTTTCATCAACAAAACCCTTTATTTCTTTGGTTTGATTTAAAAGTCAACTTGGTCAAATACCAAACCTGTTTGAACAAATTGTTCAAGTGTAGGGTCCTCCCCTTGATTCTCAAGAGACTTTATGGTTTAGCCGAGGAGTTCCCAACCTTGAGGGAGAATTTTTCACGGAGATTAGACGAATAGAGGAAGAGGACGAGCGAAGATGATGGGCCGACCCTAACTGGGCACGACCCATCTTCCCCTTTCCTTTAGCCATAATTTTGCCATTTGATCCCTTTGGTTCTTCCTATCGTCCATCCGAGAGTCAGACTCATGAGGGAGAGATGAATGAGAGAGCATCGTCACTAATGGGTGTTGGTCCTTCTGGTAGGAGAGAGACATCAACTCTTAGACCAAGCTGACAGGCCGAGGGGACAGATCATGCTGAGGTTGTTCCTGTGACAGTCCTGTCCCCCCTTGATTTTTAGGTAGCCTTTCCAGATAGACCTTCTATAGGCGCCCAAGTTGAGGGATCTTGGGTACGAGAGGGCTGAGGATAACAACAAGAGTTCTAATGATGATGGTCGAGTTAATACTTATAGTGCCTCGGCTTACGTATCATCAGTTAAGGATCGTGACCTCTTATTATGGTGGCATCTCTTTGGTATACAGTCCAATATAAGTATGAGGGTCCCAACTGAAGATGAGAGGGTCTTCCAGGGGGACGAATGAGAGATTGTTTTTTACGAGCAGATGTTGAAGGGTAAGTGTTAGGTTCCCTTTTCACCCTGCTATAGTCGACATACTATCTTCCCTTGGGGTTGCTCCTTCTCAACTTACTCCCAATTCATAGAGGACTATCCTTGGCTATGTCTCCCTTTGGGAGAATACTTTCACCGACGAGACCTCGGTCGATTTGTTCATAGCCTGTTACAATATCACCTCATCGTCCAAGAAGCCTGGGTATTTTCATCTGGGGGTGAGGAAGTTTGATAAAAAACTTCTTTATGTGGAACAAACTTCCAACCATGATTGGAAGAAGATGTTTTTCTTAATCTCTGGGGATTGGGAATATCCTGTCGGGGATGAGCTCATAGAAGACAGTCTGAGGGTCCCAAGGGCATGGTCCACCCCTTAATAAAAGCACGGTCAAACCCCGAACTTAGTTTGGATGAAAGGGATGTGTTGACTATCTGAGGGAACAAGGTAAATAGGGTGGACTCGCCAAATTTGAAGACTTGATGACCCCTCGTTTCCTCAAAGAAGCTGGTCTAAGGGTCGGCCCCTTGACAAAATTATGTTAGTTATTTATATTTCATATTTCCCCGTTTCCTCCTTATTTCTGCTTATATCTGATGTATCATCTCTTTTTCAGGTCGGCCTACAAACGTTTCTGATCAACTTTGGGAGATAACTGCCCCCAGCTTGATGTCTAGCCAGGGAAAGAAAAAAGGCAAAGAGCCTCAGCAAACTCTGAGAAAGACAAAGGTCGTGGGGCTGACAGAAGTGGAGCCGACTACCGACAGTCACAAAAGGAAGGAGCCCCGAGTTCCTGGAGGCTCTCATCCTAACTCAAGGACGAGGGCGAGGGTAGAGGTATCTCAGACACACATTGAGGGGGCCGGCTCCTCTTCCAGCATGGGTGCCTATTGGTCTCAGAATCTCACTTTCCTCAAGGATGAACCCTCATCCCTCATAGCCAACCTGAGGGAGGCCAAATCCTCAATGTTTTCTATACCCTCGACCGCAGATTATGAATTCTTATCAAAGATGCCCCCGGCCAAGGTCTATGATTACAGCCTTCACACGCTAGCTCAGGTATTTTATCTATCTCGTCACCTTTGATTCGCATATATTTTATGAAGTGTTCCCTCGTCTTTCTAATGAGATTTCACATGTCTTATACAGTCTGTCTGTGCCATCACCTCGGCCACTAAGTGGATGGTTGAGAATCAACAGAAGTTCCATGAGGTCGATCTGAAGATCAAACTGGAGACTGCAAGGGTAGAGTTGGAGAGTGCAAGGACCGAGCATGAAAGGGTTCTGAATGAGCTGGTAAAGGAGCATGAGGCCGACCTGGGGGTGAAGGATAGACTCATCAAGGATAAGTAAGAGGACTTGACCAATCAGGGGGTCCAATTCAAGGTTGAACTTGCTGAGGCAGTGAAAAAGGCTGAGGTCGATGCTGTGGAGGCTTACAAGCTCTTCGATGAATTCCAAGGCTTTGGCCTTGAGTACCTAGAGAGAGGGATTAAGACGGATTATCGGTGGGTCATCTTAAAATCTTTTGATGTTGTGTCATCTATCTGTCCCTCTCTTGAAGCAGTGGAGATATAAAACCCCCTTATAGCTGAGGCCCTAGCCCATGTAGAGTCCCAAGTACACGTCGAAGGCATCAGCACCTTTGAGGATCGTCCTATTTTGGTCACTGAAGAGACTTCTCTAGTTGATGTTGAAGCCATGTCTTCTGACACTACTCAATAGGGTGGTCGTTTGTGGCCCATACCCTCTGTTTGCAAAGTTTTTATATTGAATTTTCTTTTGGACTACTGTTTGTAACACTTGATTTTATAATGGAATCATTATCTTCCTATCTTCTATGCTTGCCTCTTGTATAATTTTCCTTGGCTATGTTATTTTTGTTATCCATATTACAAGTCCCCCTTCATCTTTCTTGAGAGTGAATGGAGGGTCGTCCCTGCCATTCACCCTCATCATAGCCGAGGGTGGTTTCCACCAAATTAATGGTTTTCTAATTTCAAGTCCCCCTCGTCTTTCTTGGGGTGGTCGTCCCTACCATTCACCCTCATCTTAGACGAGGGTGGTTATCCACCAAATTAATGATGTTTTTTTTAATTTCAAGTCCCCCCTCGTCTTTCTTGGGACTAAATGGAGGGTCGTCCCTACCATTCACCCTTACCTTAGCCGAGGGTGGTTATCCCCCAAATTAATGATGTTTGTTTTTAATTTCAAGTCCCCCTCGTCTTTATTGGGAGTTAATGGAGGGTCATCCCTACCATTCACCCTCATCTTAGCCAAGGGTGATTATCCACCAAATTAATGATGTTTTAAATTTCAAGTCCCCCCTTGTCTTTCTTGGGTGTGAATGGAGGGTCGTCTCTACCATTCACCCTCATCTTAGCCAAGGGTGGTTATTCACCAAACTAATGATGTTTTAAATTTCAAGTCCCCCTCATCTTTCTTGGGAGTGAATGGAGGGTTGTCCCTACCATTCACCCTCATCTTAGCCGGGGGTGATTATCCACCAAATTAATGGTTTTAAATTTCAAGTCCCCCTCGTCTTTCTTGGGAGTGAATGGAGGGTCGTACCTACCATTCACCCTCATCTTAGCCGAGGGTGGTTATCCACCAAATTAATGATGTTTTAAATTTCAAGTCCCCCCTCATCTTTCTTAGGATTGAATGGAGGGTCATCCCTACTATTCACCCTCATCTTAGCTGAGGGTGTTTTAACGAGGATAACCCCAATCATACTAGAATTAACAAACACAAGATGAGGGGATAAATATAACATTCTCATTAACATTCCAAGTGTTCTGTTGGAGCAACACATTCCTTACAACTGTGGTCCGATAAGACATTACAACATTACTGATAGTATTTCTTCAAATGATCTACATTCCAGGGGTTGGAAAGTGTAAGGACATTTTTATTATGTTCGAAATGTTTCATTTTTATATGTCGTACGTCGATTCATTTGGCACGTCTCTACAAAATCCCCACGACGGCCTCAATCTGAATTTCAAGAATCAAGCATTTATTATCTTCATCATGTGTCCCTCATCTGCCTAAACGACTTCACGTTCCATGATTTTAGGCTCGTAATGCAAGTGGTACGCAAGAGAAGTCAAAATAGTGCAACAAGGCTTAATAGGGAAGTTCAAGGGTAATTTTTTAATTTTATAGCCACTATTTGGAGGACTGGTCAATTGCAAAGTTGAAGAGATTGACGCAACAAAGATACTGGAAGAAACGGCACCTCAATCCGAGCTACGGTGAATAAGTTATGGCCTGTTTGAAAATGGAGATAATTCTAAGAAAAACCTTAAAAATTTTACTAAGTGTTTAAAGCTTCTTTTCCAGCGAGTTCCCCGAACCCAGCCCGAACCGGTTCGAGGGGCGAACCGGTTCGTAGGGGACCCCGAACTGGTTAGGGTACCCTGTACGCTGGCAGTGTTTATAATTTATGAATCTCTTCAATTATTTCCCTATAAATACCAACTTCGGGGGAGCAGTTTTGCAAGACTTTGATAGACGAATTTGAGAGTCCTAATACCTCAAGTCTTCACCTTTTTGAGTTCCAAGACTCATGTTTTGATTCACACATTCTTGCCAAACCTTTATGAATCTTTGGGTAAGCCAAGAACACAACCGTGTTTTTGTTCAAACCTTTGTGGGGAGATCTTTGCAATCGAGGGTTGCGTGTCATTGCTGAGGGAGTCTTTACAAAGTGTTATGACTGCGTTTCATTGAGGAGTGCGGCGGTTCTTCCTCTGTTGTTGGGGCTATGAGTCCTTGGAGGGTGTTGCGTGTATTCTCTTACTAAGTTCAAGACTGCGTGTCTTTGGGGATTGGCTGCGCGTTGATCCATTGCAGATTTCTCTATGTAATTGTAAGTTGCCATTTGTATATTCATAGTGAAATAAAGGTTTTACCCGAAAGGGGTTTTTTACTAAAATCTATCTCTTAGCATATTTACTGTGTCGCATGCTTTATATTTGATGGGATGATTTAGATGCATGTTTAAGGGCTGAATTTATTTGATTTAAAAGTAGTCCCTAATTAAATAAGGGTTACTTGGAAACTTGCAAAATTTATTTAAATCATTATCACACAGTCATATTTGACGCGTTTTCAAATTGGTATCATAGACGGTTCCGCTAAGTTATCGCGTATTCCTTTTTCTGCAAAATCATGTTATATTGATTTCTTTTGAAAAATCAATTTTGTGTAAAATCGCAATTTTCCAATGGAACGTTCATTTAATTAGGTGCCTATTTTTTATGAAAATAATTATGCCTACTGGAAAGCTCGCATGAAATCCTGTTTAAAAGCTATTGACGAGCGTTTTTGGTTGCTTTGTGAAAATGGGTGGACTCCTCCCACGGTCACTGTTAATAACGTCACCTCTTTAAAATCCGTGTCAGCCTGGACCGAAGATGATTATAAAATGTCTAATTTTAATTCCCGTGGTCTGAGTGCTATTTCTGGAGCTGTCACTCCTGACGAGTTCTGCTGTATTATGACGTGCACCATGTCTAAAGAGGCTTGGGATGTTTTGAAATTGACACATAAGGGTACGAACGAGGTTAAAGAATCAAAATTACAAAATTTAGCCACCCAATTTGAAACTATCACCATGTCTGAGTATGAATGCTGTGATGATTTTTATGCTCGTTTGTCGGACATTGTTAATACATGTTTTAATTTGGGTGAGGTGATTGATAACACGCATGTCGTTAAAAAGATTTTGAGATCTCTCCCAAAGCGCTTTATTCCTAAAGTCACTGTTTTGAACTCTTTGGGAAATTTGAAATCACTTAAGTTAGAACTTGTAGGAGATCTTCAAACCTATGAGATTGACATGTTTCCCAAAACCATTAAGGCTAAGGATAATGGCATTGATTTAAAGACTCGGTGTAAGAAAAAAAAGAAAAAATTTGTGAGTCTGATTCTGAGGGAGATTTTGATTTTAATGATATGGCCTTGTTTGCGAAAATTTTTAAAAAGTTTCTCAACATGAACAAAAATAATTCTTCCAATAAAAGAGATTTTTTTAGAAAAATAAAAAGAAAGGGAATTCAGAAGAAAGTGATGAGAAGGAAAAAGAGAATGACTCCGATGAGGAGTGTGAGGAAGATTTTGAGAACGTAACTTGTTTTGAATGTGGAGGTAAGGGGCATAATTCGTTTGAGTGTCCTACGTGGCTTAGAAAGAAAGGAAAGAAATTAGTCATGCCTGCCACACTTACTGATAGTGAGGGTGATGAGGGAGATGAGTCTGATAAAGGTTTAGCACATGGGATGGTTGTCGCCTTTTCTAGTCGTGTGAGCACACCCACTTTGTCTCACGAGAGTGCACACGAGAGCGATGATAGTGATTTGTGTTCTTCTAGTGAGGGAGAAAACGAAAATGAGAGTGGAGATGACAGTGAAATCCAAAAAGCTTTTAGAGATTTGTACACCGAGACCTTGAAAACAAAGAAGTATAATAGAGATTTAGGTCATCGGGTTTTAGATTTGGAGAAAGAGAATGAGGTTTTGAGAAAGAAGAAGTGTGTTTTGACCGACATGTTGTCTAGTCTGACGACACGTGTATCCCAACTCGAGAGTGATCTCGAACATGCCCGGGAGGTCAAATTCAATTTTGAGAACGCACCTAGGAAGGTTAAAAAGGTGGTTCTTAAGGGTAAAGGTGATAATTTAAGAATAAGTCATGGCGGTTCTTCTGCTTCCCAATTAGCACCCGAGTCGGTTCCCACTTTAGTGTTAGATTCACGTAAGTCTCACCCTAACCCACCTAGAAGTCCCATTTCTATTAGGAGAGCGCGTCCTAGAGTTTTTGAGAGAGGTGTTCCTAGGCCTATATATGTGTGTTCCCATTGCAAGAGGAGAGGACACCTTAAGGAATTTTGTTTTAAGTTGGGTTATGTGTCACGTTTTTCTACACGTGTTTCTGGCACACATGCACCCACTCATGATACTTTACATGCTCCCAGAGACTACATGAGAGAGTTTGCACATCTAGGTGAGCAAGTTAAATTTTTAGTCAAAACTTCACAAGAATTGATGGAGGTTTTTCATAAGTTGTCACCACATTTTGAAAACCCCTCTGCACCTAATGATTGAGGTCTGACTTGTTTACTAGCATAGGATGTTTTTCATGATGACATTGTTTGCCTATTGCTAGTATGTATCCTTTTTGTATGTTTTATTTATTTTTGTGTTTTGAAAAATTTTGAAAAATACAAAAAGATTTTATTTTGACAAAAATTTTGAAAAATCCAAAAAGTTTTTTTTGTATTTTGTTTGCACTGTTTATGGATGAACACTTTGGATGACCGAGTCACAACATCATTCCATTATTTTCATGTGACTATTTGATAGTGTTTTGAGACAATAAGCTAATTCATCCTTGTGCTTTATAATGTTTGGAGTCATTAAGATGTAATTGAGTGTTTCTTCCTACATGTTTGACTCATGTTTCCTTTATTGTACAAGTGCACGGATTTGTTTGATTATTGTGCTTGTCTTATCACATGTTGGTTGGGTGTTTTCACTTCAATTATGTCCTTAAAACGAACCAAGCGAGATAAATTTTTGATAAGGAAATTGTGCATATAAGAACCGTTTTGTGAGTTTGTGTGCTTTGTTTTAAAATGGGGAAGGGCCGCGAAAGGTTCATTTTGCCTTTACGAATACTAAGCCACCGTTAAATTGGACCTAAAAAAATGGAGGAATTTTATTATCCGGGATCCAAATAGGCTTAAAGAGCCCGAAAAAATTGAAAGGCAATAAAAAGAAATTCATGCCAAATTATGGGCCATTTAGGTTTTTGCACCAATTCTCCAAAGTTTCAGAATTTATATTTCCTCTAAAAGAAAATATATATGAGGGAGTTTAATTGGAGAATTAAAATGGGTTCGCACGTCCTTGAAATTCTTGAAAATGCGCTATATAGTTTTGGACGTTATTGGTGTGGAAATCACTTTGACTTTGATTTGTTGAATCACATAAGACGATGTCATTTAAATTCAACAAATTTTTACACCTAAGGATTATTTTGATGATCATTCGTTAGGGGTACACATATGCATCGTGCACATATGATTGATTGAGTTGATTTACCTATCGAATGTTTTCACACCCATTCATTCCATTTCCATGACTTGGTTGTTTGAGTTTAAATCCATGGTGTGATTTTTGTATCATGTTTTACATATTTTTTTTCAAATGGTATCTTATTTTTTGTACAAAAAAAAATTGAAAAATCAAAAATAGTTTATGAAGATTTTTTTTAGCATCTCCTTGAAAGTGCGTGTTTGCCATATTGATTGATGCCTTGTTTTGAATACCGTGACACCCCGATTTTTCTTGTTTGATTCATTCTTCTTATTTGTTTATTTGGGGACATCATAAAAAGAGGGAGAAAGAATTATCTTATTTTGGGGGAGTTTGAATTTTGGGGGAGTTTTGAGATTTGACTTATGCTTATCATATATTGGTATCTATGTTTATCTCATTTCAAACTCGATATGTCACGTGGTATTTTCTTTTTTAACATGAGTGTAGGTACTACATTGATGATCACTGAATTTCACACCCTGATGAGAAATGCTTTGAAAGTTTTGAAGATTTGAAGAATAAACGATGAAGTCTTATTCATTTGTATCTTTCCAATTTTGGGTTCATGGAAGGGTAGATTTGTATAGGCAATTTTGTTATTCGATAATACGGATTTTTTATGTATGTACCGGCATAGACATAGGGGGAGATTATCATGTCCAAAATGTTTCATTTTTATATGTCGTATGCCGGTTCATTTGGCACGTCTCTACACGATCTTTCACGATGGCCTCAATCCAAATTTCGGGAATCAAGAATTTATGATCTTCATCATGTGTCCCTCATCTGCCTCATCGACTTCACGTTCCATGATTTTAGTCTCGTAATGCAAGTGGTACGCAAGAGAAGACAAAATAGTGCAACAAGGCGTGATAGGGAAGTTCAAGGGCAATTTGGTAATTTTATAGCCACCGGTCAATTGGAAAGTTGAAGATATTGCCTCAACAAAGATACTGGAACAAACGGCACCTCAATCCGAGCTACGATGAACAAGTTATGTCCCGTTGAAAATGGAGATAATTCCAAGAAAAACTTTGGAAATTTTACTAAGTGTTTAAAGCTTCTTTTCCAGCGAGTTTCCCCGAACCTAGCCCGAACCGGTTCAGGGGGCGAACTGATTCGCAGGGGACCCCGAACCGATTCGGGTACCCTGTACGCTGGCAGTGTTTTTTAATTTATGAATCTCTTCAATTATTTCCCTATAAATACCAACTTCGGGGGAGCAGTTTTGCAAGACTTTGATAGACGAATTTGAGAGTCCTAATACCTCAAGTCTTCACCTTTTTGAGTCCCAAGACTCATGTTTTGATTCACACATTCTTGCCAAACCTTTGTGAATCTTTGGGTAACCCAAGAACACAACCGTGTGTTTGTTCAAACCTTTGTGGGGAGATCTTTACAATCGAGGGTTGCGTGTCATTGCTGAGGGAGTCTCTACAAAGTGTTATGATTGCGTGTCATTGAGGAGTGTTGCGGTTCTTCCTTTGTTGTTAGGGCTACGATTCCTTGGAGCGTGTTGCATGTATTCTCTTACTGAGTTCAAGACACCGTGTCTTTGTGGGTTGGCTGCGCGTTGATCCATTGCAGATTTCTCTATGTAATTGTAAGTTGTGATTTGTATATTCATAGTGAAATAAAGATTTTACTCGAAAGGTTTTTTTTCCTAAAATCTGTCTCTCAGCATATTTACTGTGTCGCATGCTTTATATTTGATGGGATGATTTAGATGCATGTTTAAGGGCTGAATTTATTTGATTTAAAAGTAGTCCCTAATTAAATAAGGGTTACTTGGAAACTTGCGAAATTATTTAAATCATTATCACACAGTCATATTCGATGCATTTTCAGAAAAGGGTTCCCCTTCAAGGTTTTCTAGTCTATAGATTCCAGGGACAACTCCATCAATGACCCTATATGGGCCATGCCAATTTGGGTGGAGCTTGTTAGGTTTCTGCCATGTCTTTTTGAGTACTAGGTCCCCCACGGCGATTGGCCTTTGCTTCACCCTTTGGTTGTAAAACCTAGCAGTCTTCTACTGATAGGCTGCTTGCCTTATCTCAGCATCTTCTCTTCTCTCCTCGACCAAGTCTAGATCAAGTCTCCTTTCTTTCATATTTCTCTGGGGGTAATATATTTGGATTCTGTGAGTGGGAAACCCAATCTCGGTGGGGATGACGGCTTCTGAGCCATATGCCATCATAAACGGGGTTTCCCCCGTAGAAGTCTTGGTTGTCGTTATATAGGTCCCCAGTATAACGTACAACTCCTCAACCCATCTTCCTTTACCTCCTCGAGTTTTTTCTTGATCCCATCTAAGATTGTTCTATTTGTAACTTCAGTTTGCCCATTAGCCTGAGATCTTCCTGGGGTAGAGAAGAACTTTTTTACCCCTACTTTTTCACAGTATTTCTCCAGGGATACATTCTTGAATTGAGTCCCGTTATCTGATATGAGGGTGTTGGGGAGGCCATATCTGCATATAATGTTTTTCTAGATAAATTGAAGGTATTCTGCTCGGTAATCGTGACCATCGGCTCCGCCTCCACCCATTTTGAGAAATAATCAATTGCTACGATCAAGTATCGATAGTTATTGACGGCCCTGGGAAAGGGTCCTACTAAATCGATTCCCCATACTGCGAATGGCCATGGGGATGTGATGGAGGTAACAGGTTGATGGGGCTAGTGAGGGATGGTGGCGAACCTTTGGCATTTATCACACTTTTTTACATATACCGAGGCAACTTTCCCCAAGGTCGGCCACTAGTATCCCTGGGTTATTATCCTCTTTTCTAATGACCTTCCCCCAATATGGCTTAAACATGACCCCTCGTGCACATCTTGAAAGATGTGTGGGACTTCAGACGAGTGAACACATCTGAGCAAGGGGAGAAAGAACCCCTTTTTGTACAAGGTATCTCCGATGATAGTGAATTTCGCAGCTTTGTATCTTAACTTCTTCCTTTCTTGTTTTTCTTCTGGCATCTCCCCCTTTTTAATGTATATGATTAAAGGGTCCATCCATGAAGCTTCCCTGCAAATATTTAAGTAAGAACTAAGTGTTCCATCTTTATCTTCAATCGTTGGTCGAAGCAAGATTTCCATTGGGAATGTCCTCCTGATATTTGTCCTAGTCGCTGAGGCTAGCCTAGCAATCACATCGGCTTGCCCATTATCAAGACTAGGTATCCTCTTTAACTTCACTTCTCTGAAGCTCTTCAATAGTGACATCACTGTTTCAAGGTATTTATCCATTCTCTCATCTTTAGCCTCGTATGCTCCTAGTATTTGATTCACTACCAGTCTTGAATCACTATGGACCAAGATCAGGCTGACACTAAGAGACCTAGCCAAGGAGAGGCCTGCTATCAGGGCCTCATATTCAGACTCATTAGTGGAGCCTTTGAAGTTGAAACTCAGGGCGTATTCAATGTTTGTGCCATCAGGGGCTGATACTTTTAACCCAACCCCACTTCCGCTCTCGTAAGAGGACTCGTCAACAAAGAGATTCCACACAGCCTATTTTTTAGAGAAATTTCCCTCAGTGAGGGACCCCTGTCTAAAGAGATATCTTCCCTCTTCATTTTTGGCAACTTTTTCTCTAGCGGTTCTTGTCTCAGCCTTATCTGTGGATGGGTCAACAATTCTGCTTTGTCGGGTACCTGTCTTCTCGAGGCTTTCCTCTTCAGCCTCGTTATCTTCCCAAGTAAATTCAGCCACAAAATCAGCTAATGCTTGCCCCTTAATGGCCATCCTATGTTGATATACAATGTTGAACTCTCCCAGCTTTATATCCCAGGCCATTAGCCTCCCCAATTTTTCTGGCTTGTGTAAGACTTGCCTGAGAGGAGAGTCAATGAGGATGACCATTGTATGGGACTGGAAGTATGGCTTCATCTTTCTTGATGCATGGATTAGGGCATAGGCTAACTTCTCTATCTTAGGGTATCTTTGCTCTGCCCCTTGGAGTGCCTTACTATTTAAATACACGAGCTTCTTTACCCCGTCTTCTTCTCTCATAATAGCTGCATTGATGGCTAATTCTGAGATGACTAGGTACACATGTAGTCATTCACCCAACATTAGCCGTGATAATAGCAAGGGAGACCCTAGGTACGACTTCAATTCTTTGAATGCCTGGTCACACTCTTCACTCCATTCAAAGGCCTTTCTGAGAATTTTAAAGAACAGTAAACACTTATATGTGGCTAAAGATACGAACCTATTCAAAGTAACCACTCGCCCTGTGAGCCTTTGAACGTCTTTAATGGTCCTGGGGGTCATCATTTCTAGGAGGGACTTTATCTTCTCAGGATTGGCCTCAATGACTCTTTGATTAATGATGAACCCCAAGAATTTCCCTTCTCTGACCCAGAAGACACATTTGGTCGAGTTGAGCTTCATCTGGTACTTGTCCATCATGTTAAAGGTCCTCTCGAGGTCGTCCACATGATCCTTGGCCTTCAAACTCTTGGTCAACATGTCATCTACATAAACCTCCATAGATTTCCCAATTTGGTCTTCGAATATTTTATTCACAAGGCGCTGATACGTTGCCCCCACATTCTTTAGGCCAAAGGGCATGACCCTATAACAGTATGTCCCCTTGTTGGTAATGAAAGCCATTTTTTATGAGTCCTCATGGCTCATGAAGATCTGGTTGTAACCTGAATAGGCATCTATGAAGCTCATTAGCTCATGGCATGTGGTAGCGTCTACCATCTGATCAATGCTGGGGAGAGAGAAGCTGTCTTTGGGACAATATTTATTGAGGTCCGTGAAGTCTGCACACATACTCCATTTCCCATTGGCCTTGGGGACTATGACCGCGTTAGATAGCCACTCGGGATAGATAGCCTCCCTGATAAACTCGGCATCTTCCAGCTTCTTAACCTCATCCCTAATGACCTCATACTTTTCTCGAGAATAAACCCTCCTCTTCTGCTTTACTGGCTTCGCGTCTACTACCACGTTGAGCTTGTGACACATGATTTCGGGATTGATCCCCGGCATATCTGTATGACTCCATGCAAACACGCTCTGTCTCCTCCTTACCAGCTTGATGAGATCTTCTTTTATTTCTTTCTTCAGAGCTTTACCAATTTGAATAGTTTTTTTCAGCTCATCCTCAGTGAGGATGATGGATTCTACCTCTTTCGCGACTTTTTCTTTCTTTAGTTTTGTCTCATCTCTAGGGTCGAGGGTATCAATATTATAAGTAGTCATTGCCTTATTGTGCGCCTCTCTTTCATCGGTGAAGTTAAAGTAACATTCTCGTGCCTTCGTCTGGTCTCCCTGAACTTCCCCTACCCCGTAAGGGGTTAAGAATTTTATCATTTGGTGAACCGTGGACGGAATGGCCTCAAATTCCTTGAGAGTTACTCGTCCCAGTATAATGTTGTAGGATGAGAAGACCTGTTCATCCATCACAAAAAATTTAACCTTCTTGGTGAGACATCTCGGCCACTCATCCCCCATTCTAACATTGGCCTCATACACTCCTAGAGGATGAACGTTTTCCCCACTGAACCCAATCAATAGGTGATGGTATAAGATGAGCCTAGCACGAGTGAGACCTAAGGCTTTGAAGCATGGCCAGAACATCACATCTGTAGAACTACTCCCATCTACCGAGATCATCGTCACCTCTCATCCGTGTACCCTGGTAGTGATGACGAGAGGGTCATCATGCGGGGCTAAGAGGCCTTTGAAATCCATTCTTGAGAAACCTACTATCAGAGTATCCATATCAACGTTCTTCCTTTTTTCAGATTTTTCTTCAATACACGTTGAATGTACAGCGTTTGTCACTGGCTTGGCTTCAACTACACAGGCCTTCCTGTCTGCGACCTCTGAACCTCCTCCTGCTAGTCCCCCAGAAATCATCCCAACACCGAGTGATATCATATTAAGTCTTTTTATAGGGCCATGGTCGTCTCTCGGCGGGAGGTCAGGGTCATCCTCATCATCTAAATGGTCGTCCCTTCTATTTGGAGGATCTTCTCTACATGTATTACCTCTCTTCTTCCTGGGGTCGTCCCCTCGGCCCCTTTTGAGGGAACTCTTATCGACGTATTTCCTTAACTTCCCTTCTTTTAACATTTTTTCAATTTCATTTTTCAGACCAAAACACTTATCGGTCACATGGCCATGGTCTTGGTGAAATTCACAACACAAGTTTTTGTTCCTCTTGTGAGGGGCTACCCTCAACTTTTCAGGCCACTTCAAGGACCGATCGCTCTTTATTTCATTTAGAATATATTCGCAGTTGACCGTCAGAGGGGTGTAATCAGTGAATTTATCGTCTGCATACCTCTTATTCCCCTCTTTGTTATTTTTCTGGTACTTACCCCCACTAGTGCCTCCTTTTTTAGCTTCATATTTTACATTCATCACCTTTCCTATTGTTGTCAGCAATTCAGCCATCGTCTTCGAATGGTCTTCAGCAAGCTTCCATAATAGCTTCCCCTTTTGGAGTCCTCCAATGAGGGCTATCATGGCTATACTCTCCTCGTAATCTTCGACTTCTAACTTTTCTTTATTAAATCTGTTTATGTAGTCTCTTAGGCTCTCATTCTTCCCTTGCTTAACATAGAGCAGGTGTGTGATCTTCTTCTGTGGCCTCAATCCGAAGAAAAAGTTATGGATAAACTGGTCTGCTAACTACTTAAAGCTTTCAATGGAGTTCTTTGGAAGTCACATATACCAAACATGCGCGGCCCCGGTCAGAGTGCCAGAAAAGGCATGAAACCTCATCTCATCAGAGATAGAGTATATGTCTGCCGCTGATTGGTACATTTTAATATGATGTACAGGGTTGGTACTCCCATCATACCTTGGCGTAACCGCAGGTGGATTAATCTTAGATGTCTTTGGGAAGTTGAATATCTTCACCGCAAAGGGTGAGCCTATGGAGTATCCTCTCTGAAGAGGGTCCCGGCTCTTTAGGATGTCACCAATTTTATCCTTCAGCCTTTGGATCGAGTAATTTCATGGCATCGTAGGGTCGGCTTGGCCGATGTTATCCCCTGCCGCCTCTTTGAGGTGAACGGAGGGTTCTGCTGTGGCATGTCTGTGTCGATTATTTACTTCTCCCTGATCGTCTTCCCGTCCGTGGGGGGGTTGACCATTTGCTACCTCTCTTCTAGACCTCTCAATACTTCTCGATCTGGATAATTTTTCCCTCGGGTCATTTACTCGGCCCAGCCTCTCAAAGGCCGACCCCGTGTTTAGACGATCGAAAGCAGAGCCTCTCGGGCGATCGTCGGGATTTTTCCTTTCACACTTCCCTCTTCTCTCCTGGATAGGTCACACAGTTTTATTGGATACCTCATACGGCTCCCAGCACTCTGTGGGGGCCTCCTCTACCTCCAAATCATCATATCTGTCTTCTAGGCAAGGGTTTCCTTGCCTCCCCAAGCATAGACGCAGAGGGTAAGCAACATCCCTCCGTCGTTATGGAGGTGGCAAGTCTTTGCGTGGTGCCTAGAGTGGTCCCCTGGCCTCATGCTGCCCTGGAGCTGCTACCGGAGTAATCATCTCCGGTGAGACTCCTGGTGGTCTAAGTATATTTTGGCTAAGAGCTGTAAATTGTTTCTTCATAATCCGCTGGCTTGATGTTGAAAACTTCAGGGCGACCGCCACATCAGCCATCTCATACTGAGGTGGTGCATGACGGGAGTGGAGGAGGTAGTGGTGGCATCTCTGATGCCATATATTTGAGTTATGAAGAGATGAATGATCAAAAGACTGATGAGCTTGAGAACCTTAATGGACCTCTTTCAATGGTGAAACAACTCCACACGAATAGGGAGAACTGGTTCACCACCACAGTTTCTAGTAAGGTCAAGTTGAATGAAGGAAGAGATATCTTCTTGTTCCCACAGATGGCGCCATACTGATGATGCTAAGATTCAGCACCACCAGATAAGTGATTATGAGCTCAAACAGTAACAACAATGGCAGCAATAGGGTTATGTATATGTATATAATGGGATGAGTATAAGTAGAATGAAGACAATGATGTATAGTGGTTCAGCCAATTAGGCCTACATCCACTGTGAGTGTGTGATCCACTAAATATGGGCACTAATGACCTTGGATACAATGCTCATAAGATCACACTCTCCTCTCTCTCTACTTTGTGTATAAGCAGAGTTTTAGCTAGGGTTATAATTATCGATCCCTTTACAAGGTTGAAGATGACCAGTATATATAGAGCTTGGGGGTGTAGTGTACCCCCCAAGCTTGCATGGTGCATGCGAATGATGATCTAGCCAATCCCTTACTAACAACTGGATGTGCCACTTGCAATTAATGATGACATAATATTCCCTCACGTGAGGAGATGATATTGTTATAATGGTTTAGTCCACGTGCTATATGAGTCCCACGCGCACTGTTCCACTCATCTCCCAAGTCATGCACTGTGATGATGTCACCCTCGGCCTAGGATACCAAGACAAGGATAAAGTTAAGGCTGGTATTGGGCCCGACTGGATGCGGGCCTCGTACTATCGGCCCCTCATAGGGTCGTCCAGCCCATGATGAAGGGTCGGCCCTAGTAGGGTCGTCTGGTCCTTGATGACGTGTCGTCCCCTTATTGGGTGGTCTGGTTTGTGATGAGGGATCGATACCTTGAAGGGTCGTCTGATCTTAGCTGAGGGATCGTCTTGGCCGACCCTTCCTGTCACGGAACTGTGGTAATTGGACTCGTCCTGGACCTGAGCCCTCGTTTGGGTGGAGGACACCCTTGCCCTAGCCGAGGGTATATATGGGTATATCAGCGCTCTCCTTAAATTTCTAGGTGGTTCTCTCTAAATTTGCCAATGTGGCTCTCTCCTAATGATCCTAAGAGGTTCTCTCATGATATTCCTAGTGGGAGCTTTCCTAAAAAACCTAGGTGCCTCTTTCTTAACAATCCTAGGAGGCTCTCTTACACGTGTGGGAATGGGTGCAAAATGTTTTTCAAAACCAATCCCACCCCTATCCTTTTTAATTTGGACACTCCCTAAAATCTTATTTAACATTTCGGATCGAGAATCCAAATCAAATTTCACCTTACTCGAATTTCTCAAAATTTTCTCAAGTTCACTTATCATAGATTCAAGTAGGCGCCTAAAATCCTCAAACTCAAGAAGCTCATTTTTTATAGCTTCCATCACGCCTCGAAGATCATATCTCTCACCCTCAACATATCCAAGCTTCTCTCTCAAAATTTTCTCTCGTGCCCTAAGTTCTTCAACTAAAATATCATTATCATTTTTTAAGGCACGCTCTTGCAAATGGGCTTTCAATTTCAAATTTTTTTCTTTATTTTAAAAGATTCAACGTAAATTTTATTAAAAGCAGTTTACAAGTCATGCTCATCCTCACTTGTGTCGTCCTCACTCACCTCACTTTTATCACTAGTCACATGGGTGGGAAACTCTCGCCTAGAAAGAAAAAAAAACTTCTTCTTCCGAATCATTGTCACTAAGTGTAGAAACACGAGATGTCGGTTTATTCAATTTCATCCTCAAATTTTTAGGACACTCATCTATCGTGTGACCTACACCCTCATAATCCGAACACCTCTTAGAATTTTTTTCAACGGAAGATTTAAAACAAGAGTTTGTGTGAATTTTCCAATTAGATTTTTCAAAAAGTTGACACCGAAAATCATCAAAACCATTAAAAGCCATTTTTGAGAGAAACAAGATCAAAAATTGATTTTTTAACACAATTTTTGAAAATAAGATCAAACGTAATAGATTAGCGATACCCGCAATGATACCAATTTGAAAGAGCCGCTACAGCGAAATAAATGCGACTTCTCAAATAAAACCAATTTTAATTGTGTGTCAACCAAAGCAGTTTTAATGAAAACCCAAATTTTAATTCAGTCCTAAAAACATGCATCTAAGTGATATGGAATCATAACGTAATAAGCATGCAAAGGAAACCAAATTTTAGGAAAAATCCCCAAAGGAAAAAACCTTTTTATTTCCACTATAATTTGTAAAAGAACGATTTACAATGGGATTATAATGAAAATACAAGTGACATATGAATACCCGCAGGTGTCAGTCGATGTCGTCAGCAATGGAACAATCCCAGAAGCTCCACAAGAACCGCAATCATTTCTTTTGCCAAGGAATACCGCAGCACTTCCCTAATGACCTTAGTCCGATGTAGATTTATCCTCTCTATAAAGAGTTGAACAATAGCAAAGATGTGTTCTTGGGTTCCAAAATAATTCAATAAAGATTGGAATGTTTTGTGAATTGAAAAATAAGAGATTGAACTCTCAAAAGGTTGGAGAATAAAGTAAAACACTCAAAATCGTATTCTGTTTAAAACTAGTGTTTTCTCCACACGAAATCAAAAGTTTGACACCCTTTAAATACTAAAAATCAAGGCAGTGACGTGTTAGAAAATAACTCTTCTCATTCGAATGACATACGATCTCGTTTGAATGAGATCCTATCTCGTTTGAACGACCTATCAAACAAGGCCATGATTGTAGATAATTTTGATACGAACGCGTGGCCGCCAGTTTCGTATTTTTCTAATTTCTTATGAATTAGTTTTGATTTTTCTACGAAAAGGTGTCCGAGAACAAAATCTTTAGATAGATAGAATTCAAAAAAAAATTAATAAAAACTTTTAAAGCTCCGCTCCAACACTTAGAAAATTTTCTATGAAAAATAATCCCAATACTCTAAGTGCATTATTGAGGTACTCTAAAACATAGCCTTACCAAAGTGAAGCTTGCGGAGACTGTTTGTTGAAGAACCTTGATTATTCGGATCCGTATTGATATGAATGTGATCTTGATCTTCTTCGACGGTGTAGCGGTATACGACATATAAATTGATAACAGACAAAAATGTCCTTACAAGTAGGATGAATTTAGAATACTAGCTAGAGGACATAAGCTCATATTTGGGAGTTATTTATGATATAATTGTATCCCAATCAAGATAATGCTTATGCGTTGAATATAAGTTCTTGAATCCATTACATGCAAATTGGTATATTCGGGTTTTACAGGCTAATGTCGGGATTGATAGGCATGGATAACCGAATTTGGAAATACATACGGGTATAGAGATAGTATGTAAATGATATGATTATAAGTACATATATGTGTATACAAAATCAAGCGAGTGATTGATTATTAATGCGAAGCCGGATTTATTATATATGCATAAGAATATGAGATGGTATGTATAATTATGATATATATCTTGTGTGTGAAAGATATGATTATGAATATATCTGTGTGTGGATAATATATTTATGTGAGGAATACTCCCCTCTAGTGCTATCATGGGAAGTTACATGATGTAGGTGAATCATCGAGCTTGAGGAGAAGGTGAGTATATTTCCCAGGTCATAACGTCCATTACTTATTTGGGTGATTTTTATTTGAGGAGCAGGTGAGTACTGTCGTGATTGTATCCATGAGTTTTGACTCTTAGGCATGGATCTATAATTATATAGTGTGTGATATATAAGTATTGATATATACTTGATATGTGTAGTATATTATATATATGCATGGATTTAGATAGAGATTGAGCTTCAAATATACTTGTTGTGTGTAGTATATCCTATATATATGGACCAAAATAAGGAAAAGAATTGTGAGTTAAATATTGGATTATCTGGGAGTATAAAATCCAGAATAAGATGTATGTGATATACGTATATAATGTGAGAATATTATATACTAGATTAATAATACCAAGGTGAGATTAGCGTAATAACTAGAGATAGTTATTTTATATAAATCGAGAATATTAATAAAGGGTGAATTATAGTGTATAAGCTCGGGGGTAAGCTTAGGAGTGTGCATACGCGAGTGGTGGAGATAGCGTATGGTGTTTTGAATTTTGGCGAGATACTAGTCAGGCTGGGTAGCATAACTAGGATGGGTAACATATATGCGATAGGTGTGCAATGTTAGATGAGAGATGAGGGGTATCTGATGTGAGTGAGACATCAATTTAAATATGGAGAATAACATATTTTAATATTATAGTATGTTTAAACACTTGCGAAAACTATTTTCAATCCCGGGCTGTAACCCGTATCAATATATTCTTTTTCTCCTTCTTTGTTATAGTTTTTAGGTGTCCATACATAGAGACGCCTGGATGACCCTTTATTTCGAGTCAAACGTTGCTGCCGCAGCTGTGGATGTGGGCAGGATATTACATAGACGCTTCCATCTTTGTGATCTAGTTAGGAGGTACTATGAATATATTTGGGCATGTTGCCCAAATGTATGTATATTTTATTTTTACTTTTATCACACACATTCGTTATGGTTGTAGCATGTTTACCGACAGTTATCGGTTATTTATTTATTCATTCTATTTGTTGTTTATATTCCTGTGTGAATGGCTTTACTTGTGAGATTAAGTTAAAAAAAAAGTTTAAAGTTTTCACATCGGGCCTAATAGGTTATTAGTAATTAATTGGTTGCCGACAGTGATATTGAGAATGAAACCACATGATATTTTTGTCTTAATTTGATATAGGACTGATCACCCGGTATTTTATTGGGCGGGATGTCACAGGTGGTATCAGAGCATCAGGTTCTAATGTCTTTAGGAATCTGTGCGAACATAGTGCACTTTCATCATTGCTCTCTATTTGATATAGATCCCTATGTCTAGGTTTGTTGATTTTTATGATGGGACTTTATTCTCCTGCTATTATGTATATATATTAGTGGATCTTATTTGCGTTTGGGTGTGTTCATTTGCCGAACAATGATGAACGATATGCGAAGACCGTTGGGTGGACCGCAGGAGGTAGGGCTTAGTTAAGGTTGTAGAATATTTTGGGGATGATGATCATAGTTGAGGTCACACCTGTTGTTGCTCAGGAAGTAGGATCTATAAGGACTTCTTGAGTGAAGTGCGTGATTTCTATGTATCGCTATAGTAGAAAGCGGTGCCAAATTCGCCTTACCCAACGGGGTTAAAATGATAGAAAGTTAGACATGTCTTTGAAGAGATTCAAATGGGTCTTTGAAGAGGGACATTGGTGGAACTTTTGAAATGATGAGATTGTGTGTGTTCACCAATAGAAGTTAGATACCCAGAGGCTTTGTCTTGGCGAATTGTGGTATACCAAGTGAAATTTTGGGGTAAATTTTTCGTAGCTCGTAGGAGCAAAGTTATAATGTCCAGAGTCAACCACCACATTTAGAAGTGAACTATGGTGTCGATGGAAGGAATGGAGGTATGGTTTGACTGCAAGTTCGTTCATCAAATGTTTAGGAGGAGATGTGAACGTTATTTTGAAATCTTCGTAGGAGGGCCGGACAGAGGCCCATTTGTGATAATGAATTTATTTATGTAGAAAATTTTGTATAGGATGAGGTAGGTACAATGGAGAAGAGATTTCTTGAATGGGAATTTTACTCGTGAGAGGAGTTTTCAGCACTTTAGGGAAATTCTGTTAGGATCGCTGATGCAGATAATGAAAATGTTTCATTTTGGAAGGGGAGATATTAACTCCACTTTGTGAAAGGAGCTAAAAGAATCAAAAGACTTAGTCGAGGAGTAATATTGTATGAACCGGTGTTAGTGAAACACCACAAGGGGGAGACCCATGAGGGGACCCATTTAAATGATTCGGATAGCTAATTCTTACTAAGTGATGGTAAATTCAGTAGGGATTGTTAATGTCAGCAGTGTGTTCCTTAGAGCTAGCGAAACTAAGGAAACACTGGGGGTAGCCATCAGATTTGAGAATATCAAAGTCCAAGAGAAGGACAATCCTAATCTAGTCAGTATGACCGGAGATAAGTAAATAATATATATAGAGAAATTTTGTGGCAAGTAGAACCACGTGCATTAAATTTTGCCCGATGCAAGTAAAGGGACAAGAGTATGGCGCCTAGTAAGGGCAATGGTTAATATAGTTTTGGATTTAGTTCGGATGGGCATGTTATGTCCAGGAGCCATTTGACCAGCCAAGGCGATTGGCGAGGATAAAATATGAGATTTATCCTCAAGTGAATGAGGTATGCTTTATGTGACACGAGCAAGTCACGATATTTTTACGGGCGCTAGATTCGGATGTGAGACAAGTTTTGTGGTTATATTGATAACGTTATTATATGTTTATATTTTTCTGTGGTATAGCGGGGATTATCTTTGGTTTCATCCGCAGGGAAGAGGGTGCAAATAGTGGGAATGCCTTTTATTATAGTTACGCGTTTAGTGATGTGTTATACGAGTACGATATTATCCTAAGTATGGACTGGTTAGCGATGGTTGGTACAGTAGTGGGTTGCTATTACAAGGCTATCGTGTTCGCTATTCCAGGGTAGGATGTGTTGTTTTGGAGATGTCTCACCTAAAAGAGGGTCGAGCACGCATTTATATTATATTATGATAGAGACTTTAGAGAGTATAGTTATCTCAAGGTATTTGATCCCTGTGTGTAGGGACCTTATTGATATGATTTGAGGTATATTGGGTTTATTATCGAGTGTAGAGATTGAGCTTGTTATTATGTTTAGCACTCAGAACTTAGTGAAATGGAGAGTGCATTGTTATATTACTCATTTAGAGACGTGGGAGTTGAGATTTATATGTATATGTCTAGAGATAGGATTTTGAGAGTCCCGATTTTGTGCTGAGGTTTATGAAATTACCGCTAATGTCGAGTGATAGTGCATATGGGGGAAAGTTCCTTATTTGAATTTATTGTGGGATGAGATATGCATGAACTTCGGTAAAAGTCGTGAGTAAAGAGGCGTTGATGGATGTTAAGGCATCAATTTTAAATGTTAATCAATAAATGCGTGGAGAAAACACTGAGTTGAGAGTGGGACAATGTTGAGAAGGATTAGATTTCGATTTATGAGGTGATTGAGAATACCAAAGTGTTATAGAAACGTTGTGAATGTGAGGGTAATAGGATAATGTGCATTACGTGTGAAACGTAGGTGATGTTTATGCCAATGTGCACGAATTATAGGGTGTCGGTGCCCTGGTTGGATGATTTCATAATCGTTTGAGTGAGAGGGATGTGGAAATAGATGTTTGAAATATATGCATGTAGGATAGTATAAACATAGTGAAATGATCTAATGGGTTAAGCGTCATATGAGAAAGACGATGATCCAAGTATATGTGTGCAATGAGAATAGCACACTTTAGATGGGATGAAAGGCTACGAAAAGCCATTTAAAGAGGATATCTCTTTAGATGAGGAAAAATCCAACTATTTTAGTGAATTTGTGGTGGAGTCTTACTCAGTCGAATGTTAAGAGTGACTTGCGTAAGGAATCAAGAGCCCAAAAGTGCACATTTTGGAGAAAAGTGTACGGGCCAAAAATTTTAGTATACCTCGGGGAAGAAGGGGAGTATGAGTACCACTTATTGTGAGAAGTTATAAGTGGGAATTGTGTTAGACGAGACACAATGAGATTGTATCCGAGTTCACCACTCATAGATGGATATAGGTTGGTATGTCTAAACCTATCTTTAAAAGGAAAGATCGCACTGGTGCGAGGTGCCACCAAACATTGTTGTGAATTTGGATGAGATCCTTGAACCCCACCTCCGATAGGAGATTTCAGGAAGAAGTGGGAGATGATGTTTATTTTAGGTGAGTCGTGTCACGTATAACCCGATGAGTAGAGAGGAGGTGACTGAAGATTAATAAAGTGATATGAATGTAAATTCGTGGTTATTTCATTCCGCAACTGATATAGCTTGTAACTGAAGTAAATCATGGTATGGTATTTGGGAGGAGAAACTTCTGATGGTAGAGTTGTGTGTAACACTCGTACCTGGTTGTTGTGGATAAGGAGCTTAATGAGGTATTGTATGGAAAACCCTAACTTTTCTCCCCCTGGTTATTTAGAGGTGATCGGATAATTAGAATTTTTGGATTGGATGAGAGTTAGAGTCCAATAATTAAAGTGGAAGAACCACAAATTATTTTTATGAATTGTGACTGTCGTAAAAGTTACGTCGTCATGAGTTGATGTTTTGAGGACCATAAGGAGTGGTCAAATGTTTATATATGGTTTCTCTTAGGATGGAAGTTTTGTGTTGGGGTGAATATGGGAAGATGGCACATAGTGACGTACGACCTTCTGATATTAAGGCAATAGAGCCAGTGAAGTATAGGGTCTTCTTATTAGAATGTTGTTGGTAGAAGCACAAGGTGTGATGTACGATTTTTGAGGTGCAACCTTATGACTGATGGAGTATATAAGTATCAAGATAGGGGAAAAAGCTTCCCATGATGCTGGGGATGTAGTAATTGAGCCTTACTTTGATGTTGGTTTTGAGCATTAGAGGATATAGTGTTGTAAAGATCCTCAATCTTAATAGCATTTGTATCTGAATTTTGGGGACGAAATTCTTTTGTAGGGGGAATGTATGTAATACCTCTTACATTTATGATATTTAAATTACATGAGTGGGAGTAATTTAATAATTTGAGGATTTAAAGTAAATATAATGGATTATTTTTTTCATGTCGCAGGTGAATTAAAATGACAGGTGATGTTATTTTATTTGGAAAACACAAGTCGAGATGTGTTGGATTTAAGATGTAAATTTTTGATAAGTGACTCAGATGGGAATTTCGAGTGCACGATTGGTCTCGAAAGGGCCGAGATAGTCAAAATGGAGTACCCGGGGATAGTGTTTAGGTTATGGGTACTTTTGGACTTGTAGGGACTCGAAATTGTGTATACGAATCAATTTTGGGTTTAATAAGGGAAACCCCTGATCTCTCCCTCATAAGGGCATGGGAGAAAGAGAGAAAGGAAAGAAAAGAAAGAAATAAATAAGGAAGAAGAGAAAGAAGATAAGGGAGGAAGACAAGAGGAGCTCGAGCCAACTCTGACGGATTCCCGGCATGAGGTCATCGGATTTATCCAACCAGGCAAGTGTTTAACTTTCTTTAATTCTTATAGTGTGTTTATAATCAGTATTATAGTTGGTGTATAAACTGTATATCATTTTGGGTTTTGGGATTCTTGGATCAAAAATGGGTTTTTGAGGATTGAAATCATAGAAATTGTTGTGACATAAACTCCATATGAAACCTAGACTAAAATCCATGTAAATGGTGTATAATTTGGTGAGAAATTGAAATTGTGATATAATTAAGAATTAATGTTTGATTCTTAAGTAAATTTGATTAATCCCATTATTTTAGTTGACGTGGTGGGTAAAATTATGTGGGGAGATGCTTATACAATCTTGGGATGATTTTTAGGTGTAAGTTTAGTGGATAAAATGGGTGAAAAAGGCTTAACAACCATAGTCGTCCGTGGAGGTTTTAACAGGGTCGAATCAATTCGCTGGTATGCGAATCGATTAGGTAGCAGTCAATAGTAAAGTAGAATCACAGTGAATCGATTCAGTAAAGGGTGAATCGATTCGGGACAAGGCGAATCGATTCGGACCCTAGCAGTTTTGAGAAATTTCCTTGGGTTTAAGGATGGAAAAATGAGAATTATTTCGAGGAGTTAAATCATAAGAGATTCTAAAGAGAGTGTAAGGACCTCTAAGAGTTGGAACGAGGGATGTGTGACCCTTAGGATTTACGTGACTGAAATCTGGGTTATGGTTATTTTGAGTGTTGGATGAGTGACACTCAGGTAAATTATTCGGCGGGTCTATGTATATGTTTATGCCCGTAGAATATATACATGTCGACGGTATGTTTGAGTGATATCCGAATGTGCGATTAGGATGAATTTTAAATATTAGCTAGAGGACATAAGCTCATATTTGGGAATTATTTATGACATAATTGTATTTCAAGTAAGAGAATGCTTATGGGTTAAATACAAGTGCATGAATCTTTATAATTACATACAAATTGGTATATTCGCGTTATATAGGCTAATATCGGGATTGCTAGGCATGTATATCCGGATTTGGAAATACATACGGGTATAGAGATAGTATGTAAATGATATGATTATAAGTATGTATATGTGTATACGAAATCAAGTGAGTGATTGATTATTAGTGCGAAGCCGGATTTAATGTATATACATACGGATATGAGATGGTATGTATAATTATGATATATATCTTGTGTGTAAACGATATTATTATGAATATATCTGTGTGTGAATGATATATTTATGTGAAGAATACCCCCCTCTTGTGCTATCCTGGGAAGTTGAGCGATGTTGGTTAATCATCTGGCTTGAGGAGCAGTTGAGTATATTCCCCAGGCCATAGCGTCCATTACTTACTTGGGTGATTTTTATTTGGGGTGAGACGTGGTAGGTATGTTTCGTTTTCATTCCCGTTGAGGAACTATGACCACTTCCCATACATTTGATATATTGGTTTTTAGCAGGTCGGAGTGAGAGATTCTGACTAATGGCTCCCAGATTGGTATGTGAGTTATGCCCTGGAAGATGATAGTAGTGTCGTGATTGTATCCATGAGTTTTTACTCTGAGGAATGGATCTATACTTATATAGTGTATGATATATAAGTAATGATATATACTTGATATGTGTAGTGTATATATATATATATATATATATATATATATACATGCATGGATTTAGATAGAGATTGAGCTTCAAATATACTTGTTTTGTATAATATATCCTATATATAATAGAGATTGATTTAGATAGAGAATGAGCTTCAAATATACTTGTTTTGTATAGTATATCCTATATATATATATATATATATATATATATATATATATATATATATATATATATATATATATGGACCAAAGTAAAGGAAAAGAATTGTGAGTTAAATATTGGGTTATTCGGGAGTATAAAATCCGAAATAAGATGGATGTGATATACATATATAAGGTGAGAATATTATATGCTAGATTAATAACACCAAGGTGAGATTAGTGTAATAACTAGAGATAGTTATTTTATATAAATCGAGAATATTAATAAAGGGTGAATTATAGTGTATAAGCTCGGGGGTAAGCTTAGGAGTGTAAATACGCGAGTGGTAGAGATAGTGTATGGTGTTTTGAATTTTGGCGAGATACTAGTTAGGTTGGGTAGCATAACTATAATGGGTAATATATATGCGATAGGTGCACACTGTTAGATGAGAGGTGAGGGGTATCTGATGTGAGTGAGACACCGGTTTAAATATGGAGAATAACATATTTTAATATTATAGTATGTTTAAGCACTTGCTAAAAATATTTTCAAACCCGGGCTCTGACCCGTATCTATATTTTCTTTTTCTCCTTCTTTGCTATACTTTTTAGGTGTCCAGACACAAGGACGCCTGGATGACCTTTTCTTTAGAGTCAAACGTTGTTGCCACAGCTGTGGATGTGGACAGGATATTGCATAGACGCTTCCATCTTTGTGATCTAGTTAGTAGGAACTGTGAATATATTCGAGAATGTTGCCCAAATTGATGTATATTTTATTTTGACTTTTATCACGCACATTCGTTATGGTTGTAGCATGTTTATCGATAGTTATCGGTTATTTATTTATTTATTCATTCTATTTGTTGTTTATATTCCTATGTGAATGGCTTTACTTGTGCGATTAAGTAAAAAAAAAGTTTAAAATTTTGACACCGGGACTAATAGGTTATTAGTAATTAATTGGTTTCTGATACTGATGATGAGAATGAAACCACATGAGATTCATGTCTTAATTTGATATAGGACTGATCACCCGGTATTTTATTGGGCGGGGTGTCGCAGGAAAACCTTTTATTTCACTTAATAATACTCAGAATGCGTACAACTGAAATCTGTAACGAATATCCATAGATACCCGCAAGAACTCGCATTTCAGAGTCAGCAACGAATCAACCAGAGAAGATCCACAAAGACACGCAGTCCAATCAGCCAGGAACACTCACGAGTAATCCGTATGACATGCAGTCAACGTCAGCTCATTACCTCCATCAAGTGGCACCTAGATCAGCAGTAGGTTATCCTCCCTACAAGAGAAACTCCATCAAAGATGTATCTCGGGTTCCAAAACAATTCACAAAAGCATTTGGGATTTTTGTGAATTAAAAAGTAAAAGATTGAACCCTAAAGGAAGAAGACAAAAGTATTATGCGGATTGCAGTTTCATTACCATAAACGTCAGGTCTTCTTAATGAAAAATGACTTATTTAACACACTTTATATAAAAAAAAATTGAGTCGGCATATCGCTCTAACGAAACCCTAATATCGCTCGGACGAGAAGACGTGTCACTCGAATAAGCTTCACGCGAGATTAACATGTCGTCTGAACGATATGCTCAAGTCTCTCGAATGATAGAGCGAAAAAAATAAAATTTATTTTTTATTTCAAAAATGCGCCTCAACACTTAGAAAAATATTTTTGACGAAAAACAATGCCTCAACACTTACAAAATATTTTAGAAAAATATTCCAACACTTTAAATGAACCGTTAAGGTACTTAAACACATCCTTATCCCAATCTATCTCGTAGATGCTTGAATGTTAAAGAACTTTTTATATTCGGATCCGTCTTCATGAATCTTCAAACTTAAACTCTTTCTTCGACGGTTTGTAGTGGTATATGACATACAGTAATATAAACAGGACTTATAAAATATGTCCTTACCGATACACTTTCTTGTCGTGAGGATAAGCCCATGAAAGACATTGTTGACCCATATAAGGAATTTGATATGCTCATTCACCGGCTGTAATTTAACTTATTTCTTCTGAGAACATATTTGTGGATCCATCATCACACTTATATGGGACACAACTACAAAAATACGTACCTGGATGCAATATTTGACTTATTTGATCTTTGTTGTTTGATGCTTAAAATCATATTAAAAAATTGAATTTTTTCATAAAGAAGAAGCTTGCTTTGGGGGGACTTACTATAATTTGAATTGAAAGAACATAAATGGTGTTGTAGAAGAAATTTAGGATTACCAAATCGAAAAATGTGGTGGAAGTGTTTTTTGTCTTCTAAAAATACTTGTACAAAGTCTTATGATGAGGGACTAAAAAATTTAAGCCCATAAAAAAATTAATTCAGTATATCCAAATTCATTTTTAATAATAAAAAGGATTATATTTTACTATTAAGACCACCTATAAGTTACTTAAGTGTGTTTAGAGTAACATAATGATCAACTTGGATATTCAAGTTGATCAAGTTCATTCTTATACATTAAGGATTGAATTTAGGGTTATTTTATTTCTAGTAATGAAAAATATTTAAAGTTTAGGGATTGGACCTAAAAAAACTAATTTTATATTTATTGTGAATTTTCAACAAGAGTTCATTTGACTTTAATAATGTTAAATTATCAAAATACCCTTATCTGGACTGTTAAAAAAAGGAGAAACATCTTTCTCAGCTCCCTCTTATCCACCATTTTATTTCTCTTTCTTCTATAACTCTATCTACCCACCCCATATTTTACCTATAAGAGTAGTACAATACATATTAATAAAAGAAAATGCAAACGTAAATGTATTTAACTAGTATAAAAGTAAAATTTGGACTCGTGTTTCTCAAAACAAACCTTCACAAAGCTCCAAAATCAATCAAATAGAGAAAAAAGTGAGATGCGAATGCGACTAAATCCAACCAGCATAAAAATAAATTTCCGACTCTCATTTCTCAAAATAAATATTGAGAGATCCAAAACCAATAAGAAAGACGTAAATGAGGAGGAAATGGGAAGCCTAAATGGAGAAATAGAGCATAGCCAGTTCAAATTTTCTAAACTCAAATTATATATATATCACTACACCAAAATGGCCAAATTGTCACCTTTCAGCCGGCCACCCTTGTCAAGGTCATTGACCGTGACACAAATCTCGTGTTTTGTGTCACGGTCATTGACCTTGACACGATCGTGACAACTTTTGCAGCAAAAAAAGCCCTAGGCTTCTTTTTTTCCCACCTCTTTTGGTTTTCCCTCTCTCTCTCTCTCTCTCATTCGCGATTTCTGCTCTCTCTCTCTCTCTCTAAGGTATATTTTTTTTCCTCTCTTTCTCTTTCATTTCTATATGTATGTGTATGTGTGTATATATATGTGTGTATATGTATATGTGTATGTGTGTATATATATGTGTAAATGTTAGTGATAGTTAGAATAGTGTAAATGTTAGTGATAGTTAAAATTGTGTAAATGTTAGAAAAGTTCTAGAATTCATATGTTAAATTTAATTATGTAAATGTTTAAATTGATAATAATTTTATTCATGAAATTAACTCAATTAGGTAAAACCCTAGATAATTTTTTAACAGAATTTGATAATATTATATAAAGTTTAGTAAATTCACAAAATGTTGCCAATTGTATGTTTTTAGGAATATCATTAGTTACGTTCGTTAGAATCCATACACTGGTAATATCATTAGAATCCATACACATGCATGTTGTTAGAAAGTCTTAAATTTAATTCTCACTTTAATTTGTAGAATCTCTGTACTTGGTTGGATTTATTATATTATGATAATGAAATTTATGCTCCAATTATAATTATCTCATGCCATAATTTTATTGATAAACAATAACTGTAGTTGTCACGGTCGTGGTTGGGGGAGGGGGTGGGGGTGGGGTGGGATGTGTGTGCGTAGGTGTGTGTATGGTGGTGTGTGGTGGGGGAGGGGGGGTAGCGAGGGTGGGGTGTGGTGGGGGGAGGGGGTGGGGGTCGTGGTGGGGGGTGGGGAGGGGGTGTGTGTGTGTGTGTGTGTGTGTGTGTGCATAGGTGTGTGAGTGTGTGCGTGGCGGGGGGAGGGGGGCAAGGGGTGTGATGGGGGTGGGGGTGGGGTGTGGGGGGTGTGGAGGGGCAATTTTAACAATTGTATATCTTTAATTAAGAAATTGTATAGCTTTAATTGTAATTTTAATTGTATAGTTTTAGATGAAAGTAAATTAATAATTATTGCCAATTTCATATGAAAGTAGGATTTTCCCTCATTGTAAATTAGTAAATTAGTAAAGTAATAATTGTATACTTTAATTGTTAGTTTAATTGATGAAATGTTGGGTTGGTTAGTTTTAAAAGTGGCATGACGTGTGCGTGTGTGTGGTGGGGGTGGGGTAGGGGTGTGTGTATGTGTACTATTAACATTTTTTTTATCTGTACTAATAACATTTTTTTACAGCAAAAATGTCTCCTTTAGATATTAAGGCGAAGATGATGATGCTGTTTATGATGATGTCGTCTGGGCTCGGTGGTAGCGGAGGCGACGAGGGATCCTCCGCCCCTAGGCTCCCCAAATATGGAAAATTTGGGATTACCGTCGAGAACAAGTCGGAGCTATTAGCGAGATCCCTCGAGCTGCTAAAGACGGTCATCGGCCCGGGGTTTATGAGTTGGAAGGAGGTGCCATATGATCTCAAGTTAGCTGTTTGGGCGGCACTACAGGTAATATATTTATATGAATATTTCAATTTCAATTTCAATTTCATATTTATATTTATATTTATATTTATTCGCAACTAACATTGTATTTGTTGGACAGGAACAATTTAACTTGGATCCAAAGCTACGCGATCCCGTCTTGGAGCAGATTAGGGAGCAACTCAAGTCGTGGAAAAAAAATATGCGGGCACGGTACTTTGGGAAAATAAGAGAATCGATTATCCAATGGCGTGAATCCGTCCCGCCCAAGGAGCCGATCTCATTGGCACAATGGCAGAAGTTCATTGACAATGAGATCGAGGATCGATAATTGGTTGCTCGCCAATCGGGGAGGGAAAATTGGGCAAAAAAGACGGACATGCACTACTCCGATCGGACCTCTTACGCCGAGGTGGAGCATAGGATGCAGGTAAAAATTTATTTTTTCTATAACTATAGAAATATATTATTCTTCATTATTTTACTTTGCGGGGCCGATACTAATTTTACTTTTCTTTATGTTATTTCAGGGGGTAGGGAGTGGGCCAGGGGGTAAGCCACATAGGCTCGATACTTATGTGGCTCTTCGGACGAAGAAGGGGAAGGACAAGGAGGTGTCCCCGAGCGTCGCGGCCACGATTGTAAGTAATCCGACAGTTTAATTTTTGTTAATTACGTTATAATTTTTTAGTTTACTTATTTTACTAATCATGTGCTTTTTGTCGTTTCAGGCAAAGCTTAAGGAAGTGCATGAGTCACAGTCTGATGCCGACAAGGCATCTTTGTCCACACACGCACTCAGCCAAGTGCTTGGCTCTGATCGCAAGGGGAGGATTAGGGGAGTGAGCTCGCGGGTGGTGAAATCTAGGATCATCGGATTGGAGACGAACGACACCGGGTTGGCTCGAACGGTGGATTCATACGACGGGAAGCTGTCCCGTTTGGAGGCGACGGTCCAAGATATGTACGCATTCATGAAGCGTACGTTGGGCGGAGACCGTAAAGGGAAAGGGAAGGAGAAGGCGGTGGAGGCGGAGGTGCGGGAGGACGAGGCGCAGGATGAAGAGTATGTGGACCTCGCTGCTTCATCACCGACACGTTCGTACTTCGATGATCCACTTCCCTATTTGGCTCCCTTCAACAAACCATTGTTGACACTTAGTTGGCCGAGCGTGTTCATATTGGACATATTTGATGGTCAGCGGATAGGGCGGGGGTTGAGGGACCCGAATATCGTCGAGGGTGGAATAGTTCATGGACGTGTGCTTCAACAGATGGAGTCCAGGGTGCTCGTCACGCATGTCATACCAGGGAAGGAGAAATCCTTATTATGGTTGCGCGAACAATGCGACACGACGTATATTAGTGGGTGCGTCAATTCCTATGTCGTGTGGCCTACTCACCTCCTCACATTTACCCAAGACATGTAGTAACATTATTTTTAAGTTTGTCCATTTTAATTATATTTGGATTATATCGTCATGCAAATTATTTTTATTTTGAATATTTGGATTATATCGTCATGAATATATATTTGCATTATCTTTAGTTTGTTTGGATATATGATGTTTGGAACAGGTACGATGTTGCTATAACAGGTACAATATACTGCTGGGCAGTGGCAGTGGCCATATTGCCCAGCAGATTTTTTTTAAATTCTGCCCAGAATTGTCACGGTCAATAACCGTGACAAGTCCTTGACAAAAGGTTGTCACGGACGTGTCACGGCCATTGACCGTGACAATTTTTTTTAAAATGGGTCACGGCTTTGTCACGGTTTATAACCGTGACAAACGTGTCACGGTCATTGACCGCGGTACGACCGTGACACAAAATGCGAGTTTTGTGTCAAGGTCAATGACCGTGACAAAAAAAGTTGTCTCGCCTCGAAATGTCACGGTCATTGACCTTGACAAGGGTGATTTGTCAGGGTCAATGACCTTGACAATGGTGCAGATTTAGTGTAGTGTATGTATATATATATATATATATATATAAGTATAAGGACTAAAACAACCCCAATACAGACGCCTAAAGAGAGAAATAAACAAGGGGAGAGGGGTAGTGTGTGGGGGTAGATGGGATGAATGATGGTGGATTGAGGGGAATAGGAGAGTCGGGTTAGGGGTTAGGGGTTAGGAGAGAGAGAGTGGTGGGGGCAGTACTAAGTGGATTGGGGTCGTAGGAGAGAAACTATATATATAAAGGAAGGATTCCATTGACTCAGACGTAAAAACAAATAAGTTAATCACACACCAATAAAGTTTCATAATGATTGTAGAGTTTAAACTAATATTACATAGTTAATGAAGTTAAAAAAAATGTGAGTATATTGATCGAATCCTTGTTAATATGTGATTTACATGAGGTTTGGCATGTATATTATTGGTAACAAGTATGCCATGTCTAACTAGGGATGACAACGGGGTAAGGGTTTCCTCCCCCAGACCCCAACGCCGACCCCGACCTCATTTCACCACCCTTCCCCTACCTCCATAAATTTAAAAATACTTGCAAGGGTTCTGACCTACAAAAATATTTAGGAATAGTTTATAAAATCTTTTTATAACATATTTTATCTAAGTATTCTAATAGGTTGTAATATTTTTTTAAATGTTCTTGTATATGAAGATTTCATTTTTTGTAATTATAAAATTAATATTAACTAGTTAAAGTTGTTTTATAAAAAGTTAAAGTAATATTGACATCAAACATGAAAATAAAAATTTCATCAAATAGTTAAAACAAAAATGTCATCACATATGAGGGTATTTCGGTCCAGCCCATCATGAATGGGTCATTTTTAAGGTCTAAAAACATTTAAACTGGAAAAAAATATTCTTAAAATATAACAATTGTAGAAAATATATTTAAAGAAGATATAAATTACATAAAAAAAATTTACAAAATTTGAAACTTACTAAAAAAAGATAAAATATGGAAATTTTAAAAAATTTAGAAATGATTGTTTTTTTATTATGATCATTCCTAAAAAAAAACAAATAACGAAAATTGTATCAAATTAATTTACAAAAACTAAAAGTATATTTAGAAAATGAAGAAATTAAAAAGAATAAAACATCTAAAAAAAATACGAAAATTACTTCAATAACATTTAGACATTTTAATAATTACTTAAAAACATTTATAATACATCGAAATTGCAAAACATATACTCAAAATATGGAAATTATTGAAAAGTGATTCGAAAGTCTAGAAATGGCAAAAAAAAAATCTACAAGTTGCCAAAAAAGAAAAGCATTTGAGAAACCTGTAAATTACTCCAAAACATTTAGAAAACTAGAAAATTACTAAAAATACATTCAGAATATCTTGAAATTACATTACTAGATTATAAAAATCTTGAAATTAATGTGAATAATTAAAAAATTGAAATATACATATATATATATATATAATAATGCTCCTGTGCGGACTAGTCTGCATTTTAAGAATGCGACTAGTTAGCATTTTAAGAATGCGGAGTGAACATGTGTCACCTAATGGTGCGTCTAGTAATTACCGCCTAAATTATAGGCACACGCTTTCTCTTTTCTGAGCTCACCATCAGGTGACATATGTACGGTCCGCATTCTTAAAATGCGGATTAGTCCGCACAAGAGCAGGACTGTATATATATATATATATTTTAAATACAAAAAAAAATTATCTGAATTTTTATCTGTGATATTTAAACATTTCAAAGGATCTATATAAAAAAAATCAGCGCAAATTATTTTTTTGCTATTTTAAAAAATGGGTCAAACTTTCAGTGCTTTAAAAGCTGCGAAAATTTGACCGATTTTTTTAAAATTGCAAAAAAAGTTTTTATTAGATGATTTTTATATGGTTCCCTTGAAATATTTAAATATCACATAAAAAATCAACTCAATAATATTTTTTTAATATTTAAAAAAAATAGGTGTGCGCGAGCATATGTGCAAATTTGGTGTGTACAAGAGTCTGAGTCTCTCTCTCTCTCTCTCTCTCTCTCTCTCTGTATATATATATATATATATATATATATATATATATATATATATATATATATAGCGCTTCTACACTGATACAAAGTCACGACACAATGCCGTGTCGCACCCTTATTCATTTGTATCCATGCTCCACCATGCTACATCGCTCGCAGGACCAGATATGAGCGAATAAGAGTGCGACACGTCAATTGTGTCGCATTTTTTTTTCCGAATTATGTGTCACACTAGAATTAGTGATATATATTTGGAAATTACTCCAAAACAATTTAGAAATCTGAGATTTCTTCAAAAGTATCTAGAAAACCTGAACATTGAAATTAACCCTACCTTCTAACCCTTTTTCAAAAATCCTTGTCCCATCACAAGAATATTACAAGAAACCAGTCGAAATACTAACCCTTTTTCATCCCATTACCTACCAACCATAACCCTACCTTCTAAACCTACAAACCATCTATACACCTAACTTTCTCTTTCTCCATTATATTAAAGGATCAGTAGACAAGAAAGAGAGGGGAAGATGAGGGCTTTGAATTGTTGGTTTTGCCGGAGAGTTAGGTTTGTGTTGGGTTGTTGGCACCTCCATTCATGGTTGGATGGCTTAGTATAGAAAATTAAAGTAGGAGTGCTGATGTAAAAATTGGAATAAAATTGGAGGGGGAAAATAAACAACCTTTCAAATTATGAGATATTTCTGATTTTAGGTTGTAATTGATCATGCATTCAATCACCAATCGTGATTAAAAGCATCAGTCATTCTATCTCGATTCTCAAAAGCGATACATTTGGTACGACACATTGGCATCTCGTACCTGTATCGACTTGTGTTCGAGTTCAACAGTGGTGGAGCACATACTCAAGACAATGCGGATATAACATGTCTTATGTCGCACCCATCCGTATCGTATTTTTGAGTCGGCCAAGAATTATTCTAAAAGGATATACATGTTGCTTATGTAGAAGCTTGACATCATCACTTTGAAATCCTCCACATATATATATATATATATATATATATATATATATATACACAGTTCTGTTCTTGTGCGGACTAGTCCGCATTTTAAGAATGCGGACCGGACATGTGTCACCTGGCGGTGAGCCCAAAAAAGAGAGAGAGTGTGCCTATAATTTAGGCGATAATTTCTAAGCACACTGTTAGGTGACACATGTCCGGTCCGCATTTTTAAAATGCAGAGTAGTCCGCACAAGAGCATTATATATGTATATGGGATCCGGTTCTCCAACGGATCACAAAAACAAAGGTCCAAAAAATGGACCCTTTTTAAAAAATACTAAAAAAATTGAGTTACTTTTTTTTAGATATTTAAATATTTGATGGGACCTTTAAAAAAAATCAACTCAAAATGAATTATTTTCTATTTTAAAAAAATAATTAAATATATGTCAGTTTTTAGTAATTTAAAAACTCATATATTGACCAATTTTTATAAAATAGCAAAAAAAATATTCTTAGTTGATTTTTTTTAATAAATTCCCTAAAATATTTATATACCTCACAAAAATCAACTCATAATTATTTTTAAAAATGATCCGTTTTTTAGACCTGTTTTAAGAAGTTCGATGGAGATTCCCCCTCCCTCTCTCTCTCTATGTGTGTGTGTGTGTGTGTATATATATATATATAGTCAGGTTCTCCAAAATACCTTTTAGCAACATACCAATAAATATACCAATTTTTTAAAATAGTAAATATATTATTTTGAAATAATAGTTTTTATACGGGTTCGTGATATTTCAGTGTGCCCCTATAAAAAAATCAACCAAAAATAATATTTTTATTATTTTTATAAAATAGGTCAAAAAATTGATAGTTTTTACCCTTTAAAACTGTCAATTTTTTTTACTTATTTTCTAAAAATAACAAAATACATTGTTTTGAGCTGAATATTTTAATAGGGGCACACTAAAATATCATGAACCCATATAAAAAATATTAACTCAAAATTATTTTTTTTACTATTTAAAAAAAAGGTAATAGCATAGGTATTTGTAATGTGGTATGTTGGAAAGTCTGAAATATATATATATATATATATATATATATATATATATATATATATATATATATATATATATATATATATATATATATATATATATATATAATTGGGGTCTAGTTCTCCAACGGATCATAAAAAAACAGGTCCAAAAAATGGACCCTTTTTAAAAAATACTAAAAAAATTGAGTTACTTTTTTTGTAAGATATTAAAATATTTGAAGGGACCTCTAAAAAAATCCTCTCAAAATGAATTATTTTCTATTTTTAAAAAATAATTAAATACATGTCAGTTTTTAGTAATTTAAAAACTCATATATTGACAAATTTTTATAAAATAGCAAAAAAAATATTCTTAGTTAATTTTTTTTTGTAAATTCCCTAAAATGTTTATATACTTAACAAAAATCAACTCAAATTTATTTTTTATTATTTTAAAAAAATGTTCCATTTTTTAGACGTGTTTGAAGGAGTTCGGTGGAGATCCCCCCACCTCTCTCTCTCTTTATATATATATTGTATTAAGATAATATGAGTGCCTGTGATAAAATCACCTTATTTAGTATGTACATGATCCCACTCTTTTTCCTTGTCTTTCTACCTATATGACAAGAGCCACTAGCTTGGCAATCTAATCAGCTCTATACATAAAGGTTACATTTAATAAATAATGAAAGCAAAAATAAAAATAAATAATGAATGCTATTACTGAACAATCTGTTTACAATTTCATGATTTAATGATTTATCATAAATTAAGTCCCCCCAAGAACTTCTTGGGCGGACTTAATTTATGATAAATCATTAAATCATGAAATTGTAAACAACATTGAGCCAAACTAGGGGTGGAAGCGGTACGAATTTTTTCCGTACCGTACCATTTTAGTCCGGATAAAAATAGTTTTGATTTTATATATTAAAATACCAGAAATCGGTATTATCGAAATCGAAATTACCGCAAAAAAATTGGTTGGTTTTGGTTTTAATATTAAAAAAACCGATTTACTGAAATTATCATACCGAATTTACCAAAACCAGAAAAAATCATACCGAAATTACCGTACCGTACCGAATTTACCGAAACCAGAAAAAACCGTACCGAAATTACCGTACTGTACCGAATTTACCAAAATTACCGTACTGAATTTACCGAAACTAGAAAAAAGTTGGTTTTGGTTTTAATATTTAAAAAAGTTGGTTTTTTTTTTGATTTTTTGCGGCTTTTAGTGCTATTTACCGAAACCAGAAAAAACCGAAATCAGAAACAAGAAAAAATCAGAATTTACCGAAACAAAAAAAAAACGAAATTATCTAAAAAACCGAAATACCGACCGATTTAGTTTTGGTATTGATTTTGGTATACCGAATGGTAAACTGGTACGATTTGATTTTACCATCAAGAGTTTGATTTTGATATTAATATTTACCATTTACCGTACCGCTTACCCCGTAAGCCAAACTTACACAGGAAAAAAAAAACTCAAATACTCATTGATTCCTCAACTTGTATTACGAATGAACATATGGATCATCATGAGCAACACGCCTAATAATTCTACCTACAACTAAAACTTTCAACAAAATAGTAGCAAATCAGTGTCTAGCTACCATTATTAGTCTTCTTTTTCTTTTTATTCAGTCCAAATTTAAATTTTCTATTTTTATAATTCATATAAAAATTTAACTCATATTTCAATGCTAACAATCCTAACAATAATCCTAAGAAAACAATGATCAAAATGCATACATATTAGCAGGAATTTGAGTCAAGAGGCAACATTTAAGTTTGAATCTTTACCAAAAATTCCCTTTTTTTTTATGAATTGGAGTTGCCTCCCCACTTCGGCCTATGATGGATCCACCCATGTATACTAGTGCACCAAATGAGATTATCTCACAACGAATCTCTTATCCAAGTATAACATCAACATGTATACCCAACAACACGTATTTCTTGTCGAATTATAACAAGATACATTTCCTTTAGTCTTAAGCCTTTAAAACACAACAATTTTTGTATGCGGTGCTACGTGATGTTCCTAAAAATTAACATATTAATATAACATTGTGTGCGATTTTTATGTTATATTATATCATAATACAAATTATATTAGTTACAACATCTATTAATATAACAATCAAATACTACACAAAAACTCTTAAAAAATCAGGGATCACACATAAAAACACTCCATGGTACAATTTTAGAAAAATAGGGCGTTGAAGAAACTCATTATAATAATTCATTGAGCAAAATTCTAGAATATGTCCATAATCTCAAACTAATTTTCAATTCAACTTTAGGACCAACTTCTTATTACTAAGAAATAATTCATTCCTGAGTGATATTTTCGAACGGTATACTAGCCTACTTTTAACTCAACAAAGAGAGACTGTTTCAGTTTGTCAATTTTTCTATGGTTGAAATATTCAAATCTATAAATCTGTGAAGATTTTTTCAAAGGATTAGTTAACAACTTCCAAAATCTTCAAAGGATTAGTTAACAACTTCCAAAACCTTGTATCAAATTCAAGTGTCTAATGAAGTCAAACTTATCAATCATTGCTTGGTTTGCGTATCAAATTCACATTCTTTATTTGAATTAGTTAGAGCATTTCTTTAACCCATAAAATATTCAACATAACTCATATGTTACAATATACTTTTATTACTCCCAATTATTTGTTTATATATATAGGGAGAGGTTTAAAAGTGAACTAAAAGAATGAACTTTTTAATGAACCTACTAAGACATTAAAAAATTGATCCGTAATTTCTTGTTATAATTGGTCCGCGCCAGCGGCAATGGATAATTTTTCAATCCCCCCGCTGGCGCGGACCAATTACAACAAGAAATTCATGATCAATTTTTTATATCTTAGTAGGTTCATTAAAAAGTTCATTCTTTTGGTTCACTTTTGAACCTCTCCCTATATATATATAATAATGCTCTTGTGCAGACTAATCCGCATTTTAAGTGTAAGGACATTTTTGTCCATTATCAATTTATATGTCGTACGCCGTTACACCGTTGAAGAAACTCAAGATCGCATCTACATCAACGGATCCGAATATCAAAGTGTCTTCAACATCATAGCCTCTGCGAGAATGAACTTGGTAAAATTTTGTTTTTACGTTCCTTAAAGTTCATATTTAGTATTGGGAAATTTTTATAAATTTTTTTTATAAAAATAAGAAGTAAGTTTTTTCAAGCAAAATGAGGCTTTTAAAAGGATTTTATTTTTCTAGGAAAATCGGACCGATCCGCCCCATACCGGACCGATCCGCCCCTCAACCGGACCGATCCGCTTGCTGCAGATCCAGTATACCCCGGACCGCAAGCGAACCGATGAAGGCCAAAATAAAAGAACCGATCCGCTTGACCGGACCGATCCGCCTCAGAACCGGACCGTTCCGACTGGGATAAATTCGGCCAGATTCGCTGCAGATTTTTTAGGCTCAAAGTTTTCCTATTTAAAGCCAACTTCGGGGAGTTATTTTTCAAGACTTTTCAAGACGATTTTCAGAGTCCTAAATACTCTAAGTCTTCACCTTTTTGATGTGCAAAACATCCTTTTTGATTCACAAAAAAAAAAAAAATCTCAATTACTTTTGTGAATCTTTTGGAACCCTAGAACACAAACTTTATTGTTGTTCATCTTTGTGGGGAGATCTTTGCAACCGAGGGCTGCGTGTCATTGCTGAGGGAGTCTCTACAAAGTGTTATGGTTGCGTGTCATTGAGGAGAGCTACGGTTCTTCCTTTGTTGTTTGGGCTGCGAGTCCTTGGAGGGTGCTGCGTGTATTCTCTTGCTGAGTTCAAGACTGCGTGTCTTTGTGGGTTGGCTGCGCGTTGATCCATTGCAGATTTCTCTATGTAATTGTAAGTTGCGGCTTGTATATTCATAGTGAAATAAAGGTTTTACCCGAAAGGGGTTTTTTCCTAAAATCTGTGTCTCAGCATATTTTTGTGTCACATGCTTTATTTATTTATGGATTGACACACGCACCGTAGATGGATATTTAGGGGCTGAATTTATTTGATTTAAAAGTAGACGCTAATTAAATAAGGGTTACTTGGAAACTTGCGAATTTAATTTAAATCGATATTACACGCGTTCTCAAATTGGTATCAGAGCGGGTTGCGCTAATTTATTGCGTATTCCTATTCCGCAAAATCGTGTGATATTGATTTTTTTTTAAAAATTAGTTTTGTGAAAATTCGCATTTTTTCTTATGGAGCACTTATATAATCAAATGCCTATTTTTGACGGGTCTAATTATGCCTACTGAAAAGCTCGTATGAAATCGATTTTAAAATCTATTGACGAGCGTGTTTGGTTGTTTTGCGAAAATGGTTGGACTCCTCCCACGGTCACCGTTAATAACATCACCACTTTAAAACCCGTGTCAGCCTGGACTGAAGATGATTATAAAGTGTCCAATTTTAATTCCCGTGGTCCGAGTGCTATTTCTGGAGCTGTCTCTCCTGATGAGTTTCGCCGAATTATGACGTGCACCACGTCTAAAGAGGCTTGGGATGTTTTGAAATTGACACATGAGGGTACGAACGCCGTTAAAGAGTCAAAATTACAAAATTTGGCCACCCAATTTGAGACTATCACCATGTCTGAGTCTGAATGCTTTGATGATTTTTATGCACGTTTGTCGGACATTGTTAACACATCTTTTAATTTGGGTGAGGTGATTGATAACACGCCTGTCGTTAAAAAGATTTTGAGATCTCTCCCAAAACGCTTTATTCCTAAAGTCACTATTTTGAACTCTTTGGGAAATTTGAAATCACTTAAGTTGGAAGAACTTGTAGGAGATCTTCAAACCTATGAGATTGATATGTTTCCCAAAACCATTAAGGCTAAGGATAATGGCACTGCTTTAAAGACTCATTTTAAGAAAAAGAAAGAAAAAGTTTGTGAGTCCGATTCTGAGGAAGATTTTGATTTTAATAATATGGCCTTGTTTGCGAAAAATTTCAAAAAATTTCTCAACATGAACAAAAATAATTCTTCCAATAAAAAGAATTTTTTTGAGAAAAATAAAAAGAAAGGAAAGGCCAAAGAAAGTGGTGAGAGGGAAAAAGATAATAAATCCGATGAGGAGTGTGAGGAAGATTTTGAGAACGTCACTTGTTTTGAATGTGGGGGTAAGGGACATAAGTCGTTTGAGTGTCCTACGTGGCTTAGAAAGAAAGGAAAGAAAGTAGCTATGCCCGCCACACTTAGTGATAGTAGTGAAGGTGAGGGTGATGAGACTAGTGGTGAGAAGTTTTTAGCTTTTTCTAGTCGTGTGAGCACACCCACCTTATCCCACAATAGTGCACACGAATGTGATAGTGATGGTTTGAGCGCTTCAAGTGAGGGAGAAAGTGAGAGTGAAAGTGGAGATGAAAGTGAGCTCCAAAAAGCTTTTAGAGATTTGTACACCGAGACCTTGAAAACAAAGAAGTATAATAAGGATTTAGGTCTTCGGGTTTTAGATTTGGAGAAAGAGAAGGAGGTTTTGAGAAAGGAGAAGTGTGATTTGACCAGCACGTTGTCTAGTCTGACGACACGTGTATCCCTACTCGAGAGTGATCTCGAACGTGCCAGGATGGTCAAAGTCAAGTTTGAGAACGCACCTAAGAAGGTTGAAAAGGTGGTTCTTAAGGGTAAAGGTGAGAAGTTTGGAATAAGTCATGACGGTGCTTCTTCTTCCCAATTAGCACCTGAGCCGGTCCCCACTTTAGTGACAGTTTCACATATGTCTCACCCTAACCCACCTAGGCGTCCCATTCCTATTAGGAAAGTGCGTCCTAGTGTTTTTGAGAGAGGTGTTCCTAGGCCTATTTATGTTTGCTCACATTGCAAGAGGAGAGGACACCTTAGGGAATTTTGCTTTAAGTTGGGGTATGTGTCACGTTTTGCTTCTACACGTGTTTCTGGCACACATGCACCCACACATGATACTTTACATGCTCCCGGCGACTACATGAGAGAGTTTGCACATTTAGGTGAGCAAGTTAAGTTTTTAGTCAAAACTTCACAAGAATTGATGGAGATTTTTCATAAGCTGTCACCACCTTTGGAAAATCCCTCCGCACCTAATGATTGAGGTTTGACTTGTTTACTAGCATAGGGTGATTTTCATGATGACATTGTTTGCCTATTGCTAGTATGTATCATTTTTGTATATTTTGTTTGAAAATTTCTAAAAAATACAAAAAGATTTTATTTTGACAAATTTTTTGAAAAATCCAAAAAGATTTTTGTATTTTGTTTGCAACGTTTATGGATGAACACTTTGGATGACCAAGTCACAACATCATTCCATTTTCATGTGACTATTTGATTGTGTTTTGAGACAATAGGTCAATTCATCCATGTGCTTTATAATGTTTGGAGTCATTAAGATGTAATTAAGCGTTACTTCCTACATGTTTGACTCATGTTTCTTTTATTGCACACATGCACGGATTTGTTTGATTATTGTGCTTGTCTTATCACATGTTGGTTGGGTGTTTTCACTTCAATCCTGTCCTTAAAACGAACCAAGCGTGATAAATTTTGATAAGGAAATTGTGCATATAAAAACCGTTTTGTGAGTTTGTGTGATTTGTTTGATAACGGGGAGGGGTTGCGAAAGGTAATCATTTATCCTTTGCGCAAAAGCCACCGTTAAAAAGGACCTAAAAAATTGAGGAATTTTATTATCCGATGTCCAAAGAGGTTAAAAGAGCCCGAAAAAATTTAAAGGCAATAAAAAGATATTCATGCCAAAAAGGGGCCATTTAGGTTTTTGCACCAATTCTCCAAAGTTTGAGAATTTAGATCACCTCTAAAAGAAAATATATATGAGGGTGTTTGGTTGGAGAATTTAAAACGGGTTTGCACGTCCTTGAAATTCTTGAAAATGCGCTATATAGTTTTGGACATTATTGGTGTGGAAATCATTTGACTTTGATTTGTTGATTTGCATAAGACGATGTCATCTAAATTCAACAAATTTTTACATATAAGGATACCTTTGATGTTCATTCGTTAGGAGTACACGTATGCATCATGCACATATGATTGATTGAGTTGATTTACCTATCGAATGTGTTCACACCCATTCATTCCATTTCCATGACTTGGTTGTTTGAGTCTAAATCCATGGTATGATTTTTGTATCATATTTGTTCATATTGGTATCTTATTTTTGTACGAAAAATTTGAAAAATTCAAAAACAGTTTGTGAAGATTTGTTTGAGCATATCCTTGCAAGAGCACGTTTACCATATTATTTAATGCCCTGTTTTGTACCGTGACACGCCGATTTTTCTTATTTGATTCATTCTTCTCATTTGTCTATTTCGGGGACATCGTAAAAAAGGGGGAGAAAGAATTATCATATTATGGGGGAGAGTTTGAATTCTGGGGGAGTTTTTGAGATGTAGCTTATGTTTTTATCATATATTGGTATCCATGTTTATCTCATTTCAAACTCGATATGTCACGTGGTATTTGCTTTGTCTCATGTGTGTAGGTATGAAGATTGAAGATCAATATGTTGTACACCCTGATGAGAAAAGCTTTGAGATTTGATGATTGTTGAAGATTGAAGAACAAACGATGAAGATTTAAACATTTGTATCTTTCCATCTTTAGGGTTCATGGGAGGGTAGATTTGTATAGATCATTAGTTGATAATTTGGATTTTTTTTATGTATGTACCGGCATAGACATAGGGGGAGATTTGTAAGGACATTTTTGTCCATTATCAATTTATATGTCGTACGCCGTTACACCGTTGAAGAAACTCAAGATCGCATCTACATCAACGGATCCGAATATCAAAGTGTCTTCAACATCATAGCCTCTGCGAGAATGAACTTGGTAAAATTTTGTTTTTACGTTCCTTAAAGTTCATATTTAGTATTGGGAAATTTTTATAAATTTTTTTTTATAAAAATAAGAAGTAAGTTTTTTCAAGCAAAATGAGGCTTTTAAAAGGATTTTATTTTTCTAGGAAAATCGGACCGATCCGCCCCATACCGGACCGATCCGCAACCGGACCGATCCGTCCCTCAACCGGACCGATCCGCTTGCTGCAGATCCAGTATACCCCGGACCGCAAGCGAACCGATGAAGGCCAAAATAAAAGAACCGATCCTCTTGACCGGACCGATCCGCCTCAGAACCGGACCGGTCCGACTGGGATAAATTCGGCCAGATTCGCTGCAGATTTTTTAGGCTCAAAGTTTTCCTATTTAAAGCCAACTTCGGGGAGTTATTTTTCAAGACTTTTCAAGACGATTTTCAGAGTCCTAAATACTCTAAGTCTTCACCTTTTTGATGTGCAAAACATCCTTTTTGATTCACAAAAAAAAAAATCCCAATTACTTTTGTGAATCTTTTGGAACCCTAGAACACAAACTTTATTGTTGTTCATCTTTGTGGGGAGATCTTTGCAACCGAGGGCTGCGTGTCATTGCTGAGGGAGTCTCTACAAAGTGTTATGGTTGCGTGTCATTGAGGAGAGCTGCGGTTCTTCCTTTGTTGTTTGGGCTGCGAGTCCTTGGAGGGTGCTGCGTGTATTCTCTTGCTGAGTTCAAGACTGCGTGTCTTTGTGGTTTGGCTGCGCGTTGATCCATTGCAGATTTCTCTATGTAATTGTAAGTTGCGGCTTGTATATTCATAGTGAAATAAAGGTTTTACCCGAAAGGGGTTTTTTCCTAAAATCTGTGTCTCAGCATATTTTTGTGTCACATGCTTTATTTATTTATGGATTGACACACGCACCGTAGATGGATATTTAGGGGCTGAATTTATTTGATTTAAAAGTAGACGCTAATTAAATAAGGGTTACTTGGAAACTTGCGAATTTAATTTAAATCGATATTACACGCGTTCTCATTAAGAATGCGGACCGGACATGTGTCACCTAACGGTGCACTTAGAAATTATCGCATAAATTATAGGCACACTCTCTCTCTTTTCAGGGCTCACCGCTAGGTGACACATGTCTGATTCGCATTCTTAAAATGCGGACTAGTCCGCACAAGAACAGGACTGTATATATATATATATATATATACATACTAGGGTGTATCCGTCCCGATAACACGGTGAAAAGAGAACTCCCGAGTAATTACATATCTATATACTCGCCCCTCCACCTTCTACTATCCGTAGCTCCCGTAGGTATGCTTAATATTTTCTATTGGTATTTTTTAACTCAACTTTTTTTAAGATGAAGAAAAAAACTCAAAATATTTTCAAAATTGGCACAGAATGATTGTTTATTTCAAAATTGTTTAACATGAAGTCATGTCAAAATTATCACCCATGTATTTTTTTTAATAATATTTCAAATTAAAATAAATTTTAAGGCAAAAAAAGAAAATACATTTATAAAATACAAAAATAATTTTTGTACTTTTTAAATAATTAACAAATGTAATTACCACCAAGACAAAGGCCAAGCTAAAATTTATTAGATATTCAAAGTGGTAACCACATTGTTGTCTTTGGAAAGCATGCCTATTGAAAACAAACATGGAGCCTCCTAAGGATGTAGTAAGCCACACATAAACATAAACAATGATGTAGTAAGCCACACACTAAAACATATTTAATAGGTTAAAACTTAAACATTTCTATTTATTAATCTTATTGAAAAAAATGTGACAGAGTTGTACATACGCGATTGCAAATACAACAAACAAAATGCATAATCTAAAAGTTGTTCATCTCAGTGTCCTTCTCATAGGTCTTATTACTCTAAAAGCTGTCCATTTATTTAAATCTTTCTTGAGCCCATCAATTTTTGTCCTTCCATTGGATTGTTACATCTGTTTTTGTCCTTGCATTGGTTGCTTAGCTGTTTGTTTTCTATTTTTTATAATATCGAGCTTACCCTTCTTATGCCTGCCAATTGAAATTTAATACTAATAATAGGGAATCTCATTTCTTTTTAAAACTCACTATTTGAATAATGACCGTAAGTAAGTTGATATTCCCAAAACTAAGATGATTTAAAAACAACATAGAAGAAGTAGATTAAATATAACCATAATACATGTATCATTTCGAGATACTAAAGCTCTAAAGACCAAATGTATACATATACTGCATTAACAATATTAAAAGACAACACAATGCCTAAATTTAATGAAGTAAGAAGAACATACAATTTTCAACAGAATATAGTACAAAACCTCCATATTATACAACAACGTAAAAACCTGGCTCTTTTTTTTTGGCTAATAAAGCCTACCTCTCTATAGGAAAAAATAATACAAATGTCTAAATCACACTTTAATAAATGAGAAAAAAATTGAATATCATTGAAGAAAAAGGTAGCAAATGATATGCATGATGTTAATGTATACATATTACTTCCCTGTGCTTGAGGATATGAAGTGTAAGGCATTGAGAGGGAAATGAAAATTATTATCTCGATGGCATTCTGTGCCCCAAACAGAGAGAGAAATGCTAAAAACCCACACTGCCTCCCCCCAAACCCTCTATAAGTAAATTCCTCCAAGTACAGTGTAAATAAGTAAGTAAATAAATATAAAATGAAAAAACATGAAATATAACTTCAAAATATAAAAAAAAAATTAAAAAAAAAAACTTATGAATATTTCCTAATAGTGATTACAGCCAAACACGATTAGAAAAAATGTTCTGGACCCTTAATGTGTTGACCCTTAAATATTTCAAATTATATAAGCGCCAAACCAATAAAATACAGTAGTTAACAGATTGAGATTGCGTTAGCCTGCTTCAATCGTTAGTAACTATAAAGACCCATTAATTTTGGTAAAATAAGAAAAATTATTGGAGCTCCGAATATTTTTTTTTAGCTTAACCATAAGATTAAATGGGTTAATATGCCAAATTATATACGACTCAAAATAATTCATTACCTTAATGGGTAATAACGGATGAACATGGCACTACACGACACATTAAGTGTGTCTGTACCGATGGCACAGTAATAACTAAAATTGGGGGTGAAATTAAAAGCATAAAATTATTGAAATTTAAAAGATTGAAAGCAAAAGAACTGCACAAAATGTGATTTATTTTGGTGCATGTCTATTACAACTTACATTATTTACACATTCGTTGAATTTCGAAAGGAAAAATTGAATAAACCCAAATTAAGAATTTTCAAAATAAAAGGCAAAAGTACATAAGTAAGGATTAAATATAGCATTACTAACCACCAATGAAAATGAATGTTTTAGATATCTCGAAAAATAAATTCTTAAATTATTGAACTACTTTTAACCCCTATGTACAAAGCCATTCCCATTTGAATGACGTGGCACTAAACATACAATACAATCAACCTTAATATGCAATGATGTAATCTAATCAATCCTAGAGTTGTATATCTCCCAACATGTATAATTATGTTCTTCCTTTTCTTCATTTGCACAACCTGGATAAATAATAAAGAACTAAACATTGTAGGAATATAGTCAAATTTTTAATATGCAATGATAGTGATCTAAAATAGTAAAGAATTAAATGAAAGTTAGTAAAATTGAAATATAAATAAAGAAAATACTGTTTGTAAGTGTTGAAAATATCTTTGGGTGTAAATAATCAAATTATATTTAGCAAAATTATCTTAATAGAATCTTGTTAAAAATTATATAGTTTTTAAGAATCAGTTATTTAAATAATTAACAATAATCTCGTTTCAAAAGTCTTTATAAGATATTGTTAGACAAAAGTATTTGTAAAAGTCTAGTTTTTGTTTAAAAAAATAATAAGAAAATTCGGTACTTCTGTTATAAAAATTATCATTTTAATCTAAGTAAAGTATGCCAAACTTTTATATTGAGCCTTGTGCTCCCATGTGTCCCCCCGCTCCTACTTACCTCGAGCCTTGTACTCCATTGGTTCTTCTTATCTTTCCTTGATCCTTGTGATCTGACAGGAGCCCAATGCATCAATAATATTCATCTAGATCCATGTGTTGTCTCTGAATTCAAGCACCAGAGACACAATTTTACAAACACACAATATCGGGAGCCATTAGATCATTCACATATGTCACATAAAGTAAATTATTTAAATATGAATCATTAGATAAAGTAAGGCATTTATCTAACATCTTGAATAACTCCCACCAAACTAACCACATCAAGCCCCTAAATCACTTCCTTACATCTTGAGCAACTACATGCATCTGTTCTATCATAAAGGACAACGAACTAATAAACATGAGAAATTAAACTTTTTAAACCCCAAATGCACAAACTAAAATTAAAAAAGCAAACCTATAGAGAAAATTCAATTTAGCAAAATAAATAATAAAACCGCATAATTAATCCTCCCGAAAGTGCTTGTTCATATGTGCATGGTTATTTTTAATTACAAATGGACACCCGATCAAGGCTTTAAGCATGAAAATCACTTATAAAACATTACTCTCACAAATCCATATCAATATATTAACCCCAACTAATGCACCCCCAATAAATCTAGGCACCCAGATCCGCATTATTTGAATCCAAACGCGGGAGTAGAAGAATAAAAACATTATATCAAATAAATTAAAAACTAACCCATATCTGAATAAAACCAAAATAAATCAAAACCTAACCCATATCTCCAGCATCTGCTAACCCATATCTCCAAAACCAACAACTCGATTCATATCTGCAAAAAAACCAACAAAATGATTAAAATCAAAACCAATAAATCGGTTAAGTTAACGAACATTCTTAAGAAATTAATAAAATTGAGATTAAAAACTCTGTAGAGTCAAATAATCATCCAATAGTCCCTTGGCATGAATAAAATTCATACATACATTTTATACCATTATAAAGTTTATTATCCTCATTCGATTTCTTTTTTAGGTACATCAACCTCTCTTTTTCAGGAAAGATGGCAAAATTTTCCAAAACTTCCAAAAATCTTCAAACACGACCACAATCTTCATCTTAATAAGAGTAATCAAGGAGCTCTCGATTCAGTAATTACAGCCATCTCTGTCAACCAAACAACAGATCGAAGGTTTTGATCAACAAAAAAATAGATCCAAAAAGTGTAGATAGTTTGTTGAGAAAACACAGATGAAAGAAGAAAAAGAAAAAAAACTTGTTTTGGGAAAAAATTATCTGAGATTACAATCAAGAAATCAGATCCTTGCTGAATCAGTGAACATTACTGAATCAAGAGAGATGTATCCTCACTTGCCAAATCAGTCACCACCCCAAAAGGGTGCCTCGAGCTCTCTCTTCTCTAAGAGCTTGCACCTTTTTAGAGATGCAAAGAGCATCGATGAAATACCCAACAAGAAACCCAATAAAAAAATGAAATACAACAACAACAAAAAATTCAAATCTCAGATATTTACAGTAAGAAAACCCAGAAAACCCATTCTCAAATAAAACTTGTTTATATTGTATCTGTGAGGGTTTGAAATCTCGTGCCTGATGCATAAACAAACCCATGTGAGGGTCTCAAACCCATACGTCTCTTCTTTCTCTTTTATGGTCGGAGAATAAGTGTGAGGAGACAGAAATGTGCTTGAGACAGAGAAAGAGAGAGAGATAGAGGCAACGACATTAAATGAGAAAAGATGATGAAAAAGAAGACTAGTGTACTATGGTTGTCGCGTGCCCAAAGAGAGTGAGAGAAAGGTTAAGGTAATGGGTGAAAGAAGGAACATGTGGGGGAGGCTCGATGTATGGTTTTTTTTTTCCTCTAGAAAACTAGTTTATTAATAGATGGAGAAAAAGCCTCTCTAATGGCACTTACAAGCGCTAAAGCAAGACTCTTGCAAATAAACAAACTAAAGACAATTTGAAAAGCATTTATGTCCTACGTTTTCTTGAACGTGTTCGCTTACGAACGACGTTCCAATTGTCACTTTCCACAGTAAAGTTTACATCATTCGAGGTAAAATCGGATTTCACCGCAGATGCTGATTCAAGTTTGGGGAGATCCACGATTAAATTAATGCCACGGTCATCATGAATTTGTACAGTACTAGGTTAACTGGGGATAACTCAACACTTGTATTAATATTTTCTAAAGGAGTCCTATCTTCATCACTTTTAGTTTCTTCATCAGAAGATGAATTCGCTAAGAGGTCATTGCGCAAAAAAAGTTTGTCTCCTATTAGAACGATGGAATCGCGATGGATTAATTGATGAATATAGCTTTGTTTTTTGATAGGAGTTTTAGACGGATAAGCAACATTTGACTCCTCATTATCATAATATAAAGAGTCATTTGGGCCATAAGAATCTTCATTGACCGAAAATTTTCCCTAGTCATTACTAGAACTATCTCCACCAAATATTTCTCATTTTTGTAAACTTATGGGGCTCTGCATCTCCTTTTGAATAGTATCGTGTATGTCAATGAAATTAATTTCACCATCTTCAATGGACATCAAGTCAGTTGAATTCTCATTAGGAGATGTATGCAAAGTTTTCTCATGATCAACAACCTCATATAGCTCGTCAAATTTGCTTTTACAAGTGCTATCAATAGTCTTGGGAACTAGTATAGATACTGCTGCTGGAGTGTTTGAGGGCGACAGTGAGGATTCTGAGGTGATTGTAGTATTTGAAGTTGAGGCTGTGTTATAAATACCAGTTTGTATAAAAGGAATTTTTGTAGGATTTGAAATTTGCGATATGGATGTTGGTTTGGTTTAGTTAGCAGTGTTGGTTACTATTTTTCTGGTGGGTTGTTTTGATTTTGGTTCAACAATGTTGACTGCAGTATGAGGTTCCCTATAAATTAGGCTATCTTTTGCGGACTTTTTCTTCCACGTTTGAATTTCCATAACGGCTTTTCCTTTGTCCACCTGTGCCGGAAGATCATGACGACCTTCGATGGTCGTCACTCTATCAGTTCAGCCACTTTCTGCATCTTCATGACCCTTCCTCATGCATGCAATACAAAATTTTGGAGCATTCTCATAAATAATGGGTTGCCAAAAACCGGGGTTAGTTCCACATCCAATACATACCCGATGAGGTAAAGGCTTTGTCAGATTGATTTCAATCAACACTCTTGTTTGGCTAGGTCTGGAAACTATTGCAGTAGCTTCATCCAGTTTTAAAGGATAACCAATGAGTTTGGCTATAGAGAATAAGGCTTCTTTATAAAAAAAATGAACTGGAAGAAATGGAAGGGTAATCCATAAAGGCATAATAGGGTTGTCAAAACCTCTGTTAAACGAAGGAGTCCATTTTAATACCACCATGGTGTATTTGTAGATCGACCATTGTCCTCGAAGCCAAAAACGTAGGTAATCTTCTTTAGAATGGAGCCTGATAAGGATGTGCTGATCATCCATTAATCCAATAGTAAAACGTCCTCTGAGAGAGAAAGTTAGAAAAGCTTTTCAAATAGATTCCAAATTGGGACGACCAAATGAGATTTTTTTTACAAGAGTATGCTGAAAAGTGGAGGCCAACTGAGATATCTCTTCATCGTCAAAAAGCAAAGACGGTTCACCTTTGTACGTACAAACAGTTTTAATAAGGGCACTGGATTGGTTTGGAGAAGTTAACAGAGGAAAAAGATTTTTTCCCTTCTCTAGCATGATTAAGATGATTTTATGGAATTTCATGTCAGTCCTGGGGTGGAGCCGCCATCTGTGTATTGGAGAATAAAGAAGCAAAGCTTTTGGCTTTGTCTCTATCAATGTCAGGAGCTTTTGAATGGGGTTTCAGAGGAGGTACGGCTGCCATAGATGGCAGACCTATAGGGAGAGAAAGTCTATTTACTCTATTTACTCTACTATCTTAACTCGAGGCAGAGTAATCTCAACCGTGAGTTGGAGGAGACAAAAACACATCATATTTAATCTCAACCACCAGTTGATAAAGACCAAATCCGTCAGATTTAATCTGAGCCATCAATTGGGGGAGATCAAAAAAATCCCTCCTCCTTTATTATATAGATATACTAGGGTGTACCCGTGACAATGGCACAACGATAAATTTGTTCTTGCGATATTTTGTATCCATGCCGATGACACGACAATAAATTTTTTCTCGTGATTAATGTGTATCGGTGCCGATGGCAAAGTGAATAAAAAGTCAAATTAAAAATAATTTAACTCTATTGCATTCTATCCCACCTCGCTTCGTCCAGCCCATGGGTCATAATAACTGTTTTTCTTACGTCACAATTCCTATAGTTCCATGATTATGATTTTATGCCTCCACATATTATTTCATAATAGTGATTAGGTCTCGCAAAATAAGAAAGGAATCAATTCACTTGCACTAAATACGAAATATGATAAAAAAAACATTTCTTCATGCTAGAGTATACCCGTGTCAATGGCATGTTGATGATTTCTTACTCGATGAACTTTTATTTATAGTATGTTTGGGTTTATAATCATGATCATAAAACATTTCTTGGAATAAAAATATTTTATAATCATGTTTTAGTAATTACAAAAATGCAAATAAAAATTTAGTAGAATTGGTTAACCTTAAACTAAGAGAAGCATAACTTCACATGTTTACATGTTTATAATGACTCCATTTAACCTTTATAGAATATAAAGAAACAAATAAGTGACAAATTACATTGTTCAGTCATCAAGATTTCCCTCTCACAGGTATTTATATAAAAGAGAGGAAATAATAACACATTTTTTACCATTTCATTGCCTAGCCTTTTATATATATATAGAGAGAGAGACATAATACAATATCCTACAATTTTTAATTCTTAGTTCTTGGACTTCAATAATGCCTTGGGAAGTTTAGCTGATTGAACAACTATTATGTCACCCTTTCTCAAGCCTCGTAAGAGTTATGGAAATATGAATAAGCATTGGTTGTCGTAGGACCCCGCACGTGTAAATACTATTCTTAAAACAATTCAATGCCCTGGACATTAACATTAGGCTATGATGATTTCCTTTTGACTTGAGCCACATAAAGGGTGCCACAATGTGGTAGAGCCTCATTGGGCCCCACATCTTTTTGTATTAAAAATCTTTTAGGATAATTTTATTTTTTAAATAAATTGATTTTTATTTTTTTAAATTACTTACAAATTTGTTTTAATATGGATTTTAAAATTTAAAAAATAATCTTATAAAATATAAATTGTATGTTATTTTATCTATTTTTTTAATGTACACTTTTAAGTTTTTTTTAACAATAGAGTTAAAAGTTGTTTTAAAAAATCTTACCGTTTTAATTGTCTTATATAAAAAAATCTTACCATTTTAATTATCTTATATAAAAAGAGTGTAGTATTTAAAAAAATATTAAAATAAGTAAAAATATAATGTACAATATATTATGTACATTATTTGAAAATAAATTTAAAATCTATTTGAAAATCACGCACCTCATCACCCAAAAATCCTCATTCTTAGGTAAAAATTAAACTCAAAAGTTACAAAGTTTAACCTAAATAGTATATTACAACCATTGGATGCATAACCTAAACAGTGTAATGTTTCATTTACCCAAACCAAAGATCCTATGTTTCATGTACAAATTTAAAACAATCAGTGTGGCAAATGACCAAACATCCTCCTTTACATTTACCCAACATCCCAACCAAACAACCCAAATGAACAACCCAAGACCCAAAAAAATAATCAAATAAGTTTCATTTATGTGAGACCGAAACAAACAACCAAATCAGTTTCATTTACCCGAACTAAACAACCCAACTGAACAATCGGAGACCCAAAAAATCCAACCAACCATCAATTTGTAGAACTACCGACAACTGTAACAAAAAAAACATTAAATGGGTTAGAATTTAAAAAAAATGAGAGAAATGAGAGGATTAAGATCCAAGTTGAGATCTGTATAAAAGAATACGATCAGAAGAAAGAATAAAAGTTAAGTGCCCATATTAAAGAGGGAATTGAATCAAATTCCCCATACCTGATCAGAACCTGTATCAAAGACCCGATCACTGAATCAAAAAATACGGCCGAAAAAAAAAGTAGAAGTGAAGACCTGCAAAACCAAAACCCAAATATCAAATATGGTTAATAAAATGAAAAGTCCGAAGTTGGATGGGATGCTGTGGCTTGTGGTATAGCATGTGGTGGGAACCCGTTCAGATCTGCTGATAACCCATATCTTTGCGTAAAAAAACTAGACCCGTGTTTCTAACCCTTACCTTATCAACAATCATGGACATTTTATCAAACCTTCATAAACACGAGTCATGGGTTATTTCAACAATTATGGACATATTTCTAACAAAAACCAACATGGTTTATGGGTTATTTCAACAATCATATTTCTTACAAAAAACAACAAAAAATTAGATACTCGCAAAGAAGGGACCCAAAAAATAGAGCTAAAAACGAACGTGTTTGGTTTCTAAAAAAAATGCAAAAAACTCTTCGATCCACCCCTTAACTTGATGTGATTAGCATAGAAGGGACCCATTTTGTGTGGTTTCAAGCTAAGAAATGACCTAGGCACATTAAAACGCTACATGTAAACAAAGAAAATTAGTATATAACCTTAATCAAAAAATAAAATAAAAAACGCAAAATGATGTGGAGAAAATACTTATTTTTGGACTGAGAAAATATCTGTTTGGTTTCAAAAGGATGTGGAGAGAGGATCTTAAGGTATAGGGGTAAGCGACTGATAGAGTAGTGATGGAAAGAGAGAAGGGGGTTTAAATCTCTTCTCTTTTCAATTCAAAAAAGCTGTCAAATGAAGATGGATATCATCGAGCCTTGTGCTCTTTTTGTAATCTCGAGCCTTGTAATCTTTTTTTAATCTCGAGGTAGCCTAGGTGAGACCATGTGTGTTTACTGCGAGGCATGAATGAGTTACACGTGGCCTCATGTGTCACTTGGCATTGAGCCTAGAAATTTCTAGCTAAATTATAAGCACTCTTTCTCTCTCTCTTTTTTGGGCTCACCGCTAGGTGACACATGTTCGGTTCGCATTCTTACAATGTGGACTAGTTCGCATAAGAGAAGTACCGTATATATATATATATATATATATATATATATATATATATATATATATATATGTAAGATTTATATTGAATTTTTATTTTTATTTATATCTTTTTATTTTCCTTCATTTAAAACCGTTCACGCGTTGCATGAAATTGTGTTAATGTCATTCCAACTATAAGCATTAATCAATACACAACACATTCAAAGGATTTAGGTGCTCCGATTAAGTGGTTGCTAGTTAATAAATATATTCAAGCCAAGTTAAAACAAAACTTTCGCAAAAATAAATTTCTTGTTGAACAAGTGTAATTTTGAATTTTACTCAAGCTAAATATTTAATCAAATTAATGTAATTTGTATGAGTAGTGTCTATAGTTATAATCTATTGGTCTGTGGAAATAGTTTTGTCAAACACTTAAAAGGACATAACACTTCCGTACAATTTTATTTAATCAAATAATATATGGCTATTTTTTATTGCTAAAAATTGGTTTTAAACAAGAAGTTAGAGAAAACTAATTCTCAAAATTGATATCAAAGCTGCCGAAAAAGTTCTCCAACTTTTAAAAAACACTTCGGTTGCATTTGTCTAAAAAGATGGATATAAAAAACTTTACTTCAAAAATATTTTACCAAAAAAAAGAGTTGTTTGGAAATATTATCAATCTAAAAAAATTTCTTTTGTATCTTTGATCGTGAACATGGAAAATAAATTGTCGAGATGGAAATATGATGTAAAATGTTAATGAGCATATTTGGGGAAAGGGGATTTATGTAATGATATTCAAATTACCAAGAAATGAATGATGAAGACAGTGAAAACGAATGCCGAGATAACTAAGCTATGCACAATAAACAAGAAGTCAGAGTAAAATGAAGAAGAAAATAGACGATGCACATATTTATGTGGTTCATCCCATAAATAGGCCAATGCCCACGATAATATCTCTTTCCACCATCGAGGAGCTCAAACTCCATCGTAGTACATGTTCAGACCATGAAGTCGCATGATTGTATATATTTGTACACAAAGATCTCTCCATATCTTTCACTCTCTCTTTGTCACTGTAAGAGCAAAATTTATGATTGCTCGTTATTTATATTTTATTTGGCATATTCCGTTACACCCCATTGCACCTTCATGACCGTTATCAATTCTTCAAGTGAAGACGAGCTAATGACCATTTTCAAGGATTTTAGATCAAGCATCATTACTTTATCTAAGAAGGTCTATGAGGTGATTTTGGTAAATTAAAATTATTCAAGGGTCTTTTTAAAAGAGTTTTCTTTTACAAATGTAACGAGTTTATGTAATTTGTTATAACTAGTGTTGTCCGAAGGGTTGTTGGATCCCTCTCCAATGAAAGTAGCTACTTTGTTCAAATGAGATGGTGGTTCGTTCGAACGAGTGCACATATTTTTAATAAAACAAATCAAATGTAATATTTTATCCCTATCTCCTTATAACCACTTTTTTTATAAATAGAGATGCGGGAATGCATTTGTTTCTAAGACTTTTTAGGGTTCTATTTGTGATCAAACTTTACAAAATTTTTTTCCAAATCCCTTAGATATTTTAGGATCACTTTGACAAACCAATAAGAACACAATATGAGCTCTAGACCCTTATAGATATTATTCTCTACTGTTGATTTGTGGTGTCGAGGCTCTACGGTTGTAGAAGAAAGGAATTGTGAAATTCTAAAGCTGATCGGTGGATACCAAAGCAAGATCTACTTGTTGTGGGTGGTCCTATACTACATATTTTTTTGTTGAAGATTCAAAGATGCTTGTGCATTATACTTGTGGATCTCTAAGGAGTTTGTAAGTCATTACATGTCTGTCCTTATTTAAAAAGTGAAAAGGCGTTAACACCACCCACTGTGACTAATGACAATGTCATAAGTCCTAAACCCGTCACTACATGGAAGAAGAATGATTTTTGATGGAGTAACTATAACTCTTGCGGCTTAAGTGTCGTCTTTAGAGACATCACTCTTGATGAGTTTGACCGTATCATGAGGTGCACCACGTCTATGGAAGTGTGTGATAGCCTCCAAATCAGTCACGAGGATACCAATGTGATCAAAGCTTCTAAGATATAAATCTCACCACACCGTTTGAAACAATTACCATGATAGATATTGAAACATTTGATGTATTTTATGATCAATTATTTGATATTGTTGACTCTAGTTTTAATTTAGGTGAGATAATTCCTCAGATGAGGGTCGTTAAAAGTATTTTAAGATCTCTTCCATCCCATTTTATTCCAAAAGTCACGATCCTCAATTCATTGGAAATTTTAGATACTCTGAGGTTAAAAGAACTCGTATGAGACCTTCAAATTTAGAAAATCGATATATTTTTCAAAACTCAAAAGCGAAAGAAAAAATGGATTGCTTTGAAATCCCAATCTAAAAAGATAAAGAGGAAGTTTCTTATGACTCCGAATTTGATATTAATCTTGATGATCTTTCCCTTTTTGTGAAAAAGTTCAAAAATTTTCTTAACCTAGGAAAAGAAAGTTCTTCCAAAGAAAATAAAGGGTTTGACAAAGATAAAGAATTTATGTTGTGCAAGAATTGTTTTGAAAAATCGGGCGCAGAGTACCCTAAAAAATATGAGGGGAGATGCTATGAGTGTGAGGGTAAGGGTCACAAAGGCTATGAGTGTGCTATGAGGTTAAAGAGACAGGGCAAAGGCAAAGTTTCTTATAATGCCACTTTTAATGATAACAATGTCGAGTCTATGGATTCCAAGGATGATTCACCATATGGACATGACTTCATTGCAATCATGTACAGTCATGTTAGTAGATCGAGTACGTCTAATGTCAATGAGGAAATTTCTAAACATGATGAACTCTATAGTGAGTATATTTATTCCGAAAAGAATGAGGGAGACGATGATTTGAATGAGGGAGAAAGGGTCCTCTAATGCGCCTACGTCGAGCTTTATGTCGAATCTTTTAAAACGAAAAAAAAAATAAAAATTTGGTTCTTAGGGTATTAACTTTAGAGAAGGAGTTGAAGGTGTCACGGCCCTGACCCAAAAATAGTAGGGAACACGCGTCTTGACATGCCACAAAGGCATCCAATATTCTGGCCATAAATTTTTTCTTTTAAAATATATTTAGCGGAAGTATAATCACATGGTTATGAATCGTAAAATACTGAAAGTGAAGGAATTACATCATCACAGATTTCTAAAGGGAACTTCATTTGTATTAAAATATCAATGAGTTACAACTTGACACAAAGAGCTAAACATGATCTATCAAATTAAACAAACTTCTAGTTAAGGTAATAAAAAGAGCTTTAAAAGATAAATCTTCAACATAATTCTTTTTCGTTCCATCCACGAGCTTAATTATTTCCTGAAAAATGGTTATTTATACAACGTCAGCTAAAAGTCGAATGAGATTCAATCTCCAGACATTCCAGGGTTTTTCAGAAAATTGATACCTATTCAATTTAGAACAGAAGGTTTATACATAGAGATAGGAATTTCAAGTAATATATATAAAGTGAATGATAATATATATATTTAGAATAAACAGTTCAGAACAGAGCAGATAAAACAATTGAGCATATGTCAATTATTCAGTTTTAGTGGCCATGTACGCTCTAATACCCACACAGACAATGTTACCAAATGTTGTCACCAGGTAACATCACAGACAGATAATCATGATTTCTGAAACAATGCCTTGTTTAGGGCACACCAACGATAAACCAGCTGGGAAGGTACCATCCAAATATTTCCACCCAGTAGTTAAGGCCAACATAGTAAGAGAGTTTCCATAGGTCGAATCAATAATTTCAGAATTCAAATCAGATGTATATATCGAGAGATATACATATATAACAAACGACGGAATCATCGGTATCAGATGAATTTAAGAATAAAAGCATTTCACAAAATATACTTAGTTTTCATAATATAATATAATCAAATGCACAAGAAATTTCATAGAGTACTCACCTAAAATAGAGGTCAAAATTATAGATAATGAGTCTTCGATCGAACGTTAATCTAACAAATACGATAAAGGTTTAAATATAGGTTCTAAACAAGGTCCAGTCTACATATTGTATTTTAATAATAACTTATTTCAAAGGATTACTAAAAAAGATTTTCTTAACTTTTAAAACTCATTGATCATAATTAAAGGATTCAATTCATTGTTCTTCCTAATCACTCGGTTCCCAGTAGAGATGGAGGGTCATGGGGACACCGCTTAAATACTATCTCCTATAGACAGAACATTCATATTCATTCCCAGTAGAAATGGAGGGTCACAGGGGCACCACTTAAATACCATCTCATCTAGACAGAATTTCACCGGGCTTGACTTTGGAATTACTTAAATAGAATTCCATAATAACAAGCAATTACTTTTAAAAAATCATTTTTTTAAAAGCGTATATATAATTTCAAACAAGTTTACATGAAAATAAAATCAACTTGGATTTCTTCTAAACTTTAAGTTTTGATTAGTGAAGTCCTTAGTGCATTTTACCATCATAATTACTAAGTAAAGCTATAAAATACAAAATTAAAACTATAAAAATACATTATAACATTTAAATAAAATCATACCTACGAAATGAGTTCTTTCTTCAAAATTATAGAAATCCTTCTTAAGATATTTCCCAAGCTTTCTATCACTCATACTTACTATAATTCTCAAGGAATTGGTGTGAGTTTCAAATGAATCCTAAGGCCCTATTTATAGGTTTCCAAAAGTATTACGGTGTTGACACGTGTCTAATGACTAGGATTTTTGGAGTGGTGATTCATCACCGAGGTGTCACGATCCAGAGTGGTCTTGCAGTGTTAATATCAGCAAATAATGACAAGTGTTTTGGCTTTCTCTCTAAATATGACATGTGTAAGGTGGAAGTGACCAGCACGTGGTGGAAAGGTGATAAGGGTATAAGGGTCATTTTACACATGAAGGGTATTTTGGTAATTTCACACTATATATTTTGAATATTTCTTAGAGGTTCTTGAAAATATTTATTTACAAAATTGCCCATTTTATATTTTTATTTTAGTCCTTAAAGTTTCATAAAACTATATTTTCTACCCCAAAACTTATTATTTACCTTAAGATCTGTCATAAGACTTAGATTTGGTCCACTTTACAGTTGATTCTTCATAATTAAAAATGGGGTTTGTTATATTGATAGCTAATAATACCACATATCTAATAATATAAAATTTATAAGATAATAAGTAACACAAGAGTGTAAAAACAAACTATATATATAAAAGTGGGGTCATTACATCCTACCATCCTTATAAAAAGTTTGGCCCCCAAACTTTACTTGCATTAATTTCCAAAAAGGAATGAATATCGCTCCTTTATTTCATCTTCACGCTCCCATGTTGCTTCTTCAACAGAATAATTCCTCCATAATACTTTGATTAGTGGAATAACCCTAGTTCGTAATATTTGATCTTTATGGTCCAAGATTTCCACTGGATGCTCAATGTACGATAAATCTTCTCTAACTTGAAGAGGATCGTGACATAAGATGTGTTTTGGATCTGGGACATATTTCTTTATCATTGATATGTGAAACACATTATGTACACTAGAGAGTTCAGGTGGTAAGGCTATTTTATACGCAACAACTCCTATCCTTTCAAGGATTTCAAAAGGTCCTATGTATCTTGGGATCAACTTCCCTTTCTTCCCAAATCGTATTACTCCCTTTGCAGGCGATACTCGCAAGAAAACATAATCTCCTTTTTGGAATTCTAACTGTCGGTGTCGATTGTCAACATAACTCTTTTGACGGCTTTGAGCGATTCGAAGTCGGTCTTGGATCAATTTCACCTTCTCTGTTGTGATCTGAATCAATTTTGGTCCCAATAATTTTCTTTCCCCAACTTCTACCCAACACGTAGGGGAACGACACCTTCTACCATAGAGTGCCTCATACGGAGCCATTTGAATACTTGTTTGATAGCTATTATTATACACTAATTCCACTAACGGTAAATGATCATCTCATTTCCCTTTTAAATCAAATGCACATACCCTAAGCATATCCTCTAAGGTTTGAATAGTTATCCCTGATTGTACATGCATTTGAGGATGAAAAGGAGTGCTAAAATTCAATTTTGTTCCCATGGATTCTTGTAGGATTTTCCAAAAGTGAGACACAAATCTAGGGTCACGGTCAGAAACACTTGAAATTGGGGTTCCATGAAGCCTAATAATTTCCTTCACATACAACTTAGCTAACTTTTCTAAAGAATGGGTAATCTTAGTGGCAAGAAATTGAGCAGATTTAGTTAGCCTGTCAATAATTACCCAAATAGAATCATTACCATTTGAACTCCTTAGTAAACCTGTCATAAAATCCATAGTGATATGTTCCCATTTCCACTCCAGGATAGATTGAGGTTGTAGTAATCCTGATGGTTTTTGGTGTTCAGCTTTTATTTATTGACAGACCAATCACTGAGATACAAATTCTGCTATTTCCCTTTTCATGTTATTCCACCAAAACACTTCTCGAAGATCTCTATACACCTTGGTATTTTCAGGATGAAACGTGAATCTCGAGTAATGACTTTCCTCCAAAATTTGCCTCTTCAGTTGGGCATCACGTGGAACACACACTCTATTTCCAAACCTAAATATATCACCCTGTATTACAAATTCCATTCTCTTCCCTTCAATAACCTCTTCTCTAATCTTCTTCAGTTGTGGGTCATTTACTTATGCAATTTTGATACTTTCCATCAATAGGGGTTGTACTTGTAAGTTTGCAATTATTCCACGTTTATTATAAATATGAACATCTATTTCCATATTTCTTAAATCCTTCAATAGGGCCTCCTGTTTTGTAATAAGACATGCTAAATTGGGTGTAGACTTCCTACTTAAAGCGTCAGCTTCTACATTAGCTTTCCCTAGGTGATAATGAATATTTAAATCATAATCCTTCATCAATTATAACCACCTCCTTTGTCTCATGTTCAATTCTTTCTGAGTAAATATATATTTCAAACTCTTATAATCGGTATAAATCTCACAAGTCTCACCATATAAGTAGTGTCTCCAAATCTTAAGAGCAAAAATTACAGGTGCTAATTCTAGGTCATGGGTTGTATAATTCTTCTCATATGGTTTTAACTGTCTTGAGGCATAAGCAACTACTTTTCCATTTTGCATTAACACACATCCTAAACCATTTTTAGAAGCATCACTATAAATCACTAATGCTTTCGTACCTGAAGGAATAGTAACAATTGGGTCAGTCAATAATCGATTCTTAAGTTCTTGAAAACTTTTCTCGGCTTCCTCAGACCTTTGATATTTTACATTCTTTTGTGTTAACCTATATAGAGGTTTGGCAATGCTAGAAAATCCTCCAACAAATCTTCGATAATAACCTGCTCATCTAAGGAAACTACAAATCTCACTCCCATTAGTTGGTCTTGGCCAATCTAGTATAGTCTCAATCTTTTGAGGGTCAACTGACACTCCCTCTTTGGATATGACATGTTCTAGAAAAGAAATACTAGGCATCCAAAACTCACACTTCTTTAATTTTGCATATAATTTCTCTTTCCTAAGGATTTGTAATATTGTCTCTAAATGCTTCTCGTGTTCTTCAATACTCGTAGCATAAATGAAAATGTCATCAATGAAAACAACAACACATTGATCCAAATATTTCCTAAAAACACTATTCATCATATCCATAAAAGCAACTGGTGCATTAGTTAGTCCAAATGGCATCACAAGAAATTCATAGTGACCATATATAGTATGAAAAACTGATTTTGAAATATGATCTTCCTCAATCTTCAATTGATGATAGCCTGACCTAAGGTCAATCTTAGAAAATACTTGCGCACATTGTAGTTGGTCAAACAAATCATCTATATGAGGTAGGGGGTATTTATTCTTAATAGTAACCTTGTTCAGTTCACGATAATCTATACATAACCTCATCGTTCAATCCTTCTTTTTAACAAATAACACTGGAGCACCCCAAGGAGATATACTTGGTCTGATAAAACCCTTGTCTAAAAGGTCTTCTAATTGAACTTTTAACTCTCTTAATTCTCAAGGTGCCATATGATATGGTCGTTTTGAGATTGGTATAGTTCCAGGAATAAGGTCAATGGTAAAAACTATTTCTCTATTAGGAGGTAGACCGGGTAAATTATCAGGAAAAACATCCATAAATTTCTTAGCAATAGGAATATCTTCTAATATAGGCTCTATCGTCTCCAAATTAGTAACAGTTGTAAGAAATACTTGACATCCCTTCTTAAGAAAACTATAGGCTTGTATTGCAGAAATAATACACATCGGAGATATGATGCCAGTTCCTTCAAAACTAAATTTTGGTTGGGGAGGAATTTGGAAAGTAACACTCTTCTCAAAACAGTCTACCTTAGCATGATATGATGCTAGTCAATCCATCCCCAAAATTACTTCAAAATATTTAATGTCTAAAACTATCAAATCAATAAATAGTTTATGACTATCAATATCTATGGGGCAAGCCTTGTATACTAATTTACCCATCAATAACTCACCCGAAGGAATGAAAGGTGTATGTTATGATTCAAGGGTTCAGGCAATTTATAAAAGCGATTTAATACATGTATAAATATGAGCGAATGGGTAGAACCAGGATCTATCAAAGCTTTAAAAGGCTGTGCACATATAGAAAGTGTACTTGACACTACCGCATTAGAAGATTGGGTATCAGAAAGTGCGAAAACTCTAACCTATCTGTCTTGATCCTTCTTTGCACTTGAAGCCTTTATCGGAACCCTTGCTGGGTTTGGGCAGTCTTTTATATGATCTACTTTCTGTCCACATCTAAAACAAGCTCCTGAATTCTTATAACAAGGTCATCCTCCATGCATCTTTCCACATTGTTGACATGTCTGGTTATTATACTGTTTGTTATCACTAGATCCCCCAATGTTGGATGTGTTACTAAAAAAATTTCTATTATTATGGTTCTTTCCTTTTTGTTCCCCAAACTTCCTCTTACCATCCTAATTCGATTGTACTCCTCACCATCTCTCTCAGCTATTGTAGCCCTAGTCACGACATCAATATATGATGTCAACTTTAGGATGGAAATTCGACTTGGAATATTCAACCTTAACCCATGTTCAAACTTCTTTGCTCTTAAAACATCAGTTACTACAACATGACGTGCAAAATGTGATAACTCAGTAAACTTTGCCTCGTATTGACTAACCGTCATATTCCCTTGCACTAGACTCATGAAGTCAGCTGCCATTTCGTCTTTCACAGTTTCAGGAAAATATTTCTCATAAAAGATTACTAAGAAATCATTCCAACCTATGTAAGTATTCCTTTCCCCGTGTATTCTCTTAGTCATTCTCCACCAATGTTCGACCTCCCCTTCTAACATAAATGTTGCAAATGACACCCTTTGTTCATCGGTAAACTTAAGAACACCGAGTATCTTTTCCATCTGCATCACCCAACTTTATGATTCGGTGGGGTTAGGAGTACCTTTAAAAGATAGAGGATTCAACTTCTTGAACTGTTCAATAGTACATCTACTTAGTTCAAGATTCTTTGGTACTCCATTATTCACTTGCTGCTCCACAATCTTTGCTAGAATTTCAATTTCCTTGGATGCACCTTCCAGTCCTTCTATACTCGAATCACTAGTTCCCATTGATGATCTTCTCTTGGTCATTTTCAACAGTCATGGACAAACATAAGATCTACTATACTATATCAATATTGAAAACTAAAAGACCAATTATAAATAATATAACACATAGGGAGGGTTATCACATAAATTAGATATTTAATACTATCTCCTAAGGATGGAAACATGAAATCTATAACGTTCGAAACCTATGTTCAGTAGTCTACGGGTTCATAACCTATGCTCTGATACCACCTCTTTCACAACCCCGACCCAAAAATAGTAGGGAAGGAGTGTCTTGACATGCCACCAAGGCATCTAATATTTTGGCCTTGAAATTTTTCTTTTAAAATATATGTAGTGGAAGTATAATCACATGGTTATGAATTGTAAAATACTAAAAGTGAAGGAATTACATCATCAGAGCTTTCTAAAGGGAACTTCATTTGTATTAAAATATCAACGAGTTACAACTTGACACAAAGAGCTAAACATGATCTATCTAATTAAACAAACTTCTACTTAAGGTAAAAAAAAGATCTTTAAAAGATAAATCTTCAACATAGTCCTTTTTCGTTCCATCCACGAGCTTAATTATTTCCTGAAAAATGGTTATTTATACAACGTCAGCTAAAAGCCGAATGAGATTCAATCTCGAGACATTCCAGGGTTTTTCAAAAAATTGATAACTATTCAACTTAGAACAGAAGGTATATAAATAGAGATAGGAATTTCAAGTAATATATATAAAGTAAATGATAATATATATATTCAGAATAAACAGTTCTGAACAGAGAAGATAAAACAATTGAGCATATGTCAATTATTCAGTTTTATTGGCAATGTACGCTCTAACCCAGACAGATAGTGTTACCAAATGTTTCCACCCGGTAGCATCACAGACAGATAATCATGATTTCTAGACCATTGCCTTGTTTAGGGCACACCAGTGATAAACCAGTTGGGAAGGTACCATCCAAATATTTCCACCCAGTAGTCCAGGCCAACATAGTAATAGAGTTTCCATAGGCCGAATCAATAATTTCAGAATTCAAATCAGATGTATATATCGAGAGATATACATATATAACAAATGAAAGAATCATCGGTATCAGATGAATTTAAGAATAAAAGCATTTCACAAAATATACTTAGTTTGCATAATATAATATAATCAAAATGTGCAAGAAATTTCATAGAGTACTCACCTAAAATAGAGGTCAAAATTATAAATAATGAATCTTCGATCGAACGTTAATCTAACAAATATGATAAAGGTTTAAGTATACGTTATAAACAAGGTCCAGTCTACATATTGTATTTTAATAATAAATTCTTTCAAAGGATTACTAAAAACTATTTTCTTAACTTTTAAAACTCATTGATCGTAATTAAAGGATTCAATTCATAGTTCTTCCTAATCACTCAGTTCCCAGTAGAGATGGAGGGTCACAGGGGCACCGCTTAAATACCATCTCCTCTAGACAGAACATTTCCGGATTCATTCCCAGTAGAGATGGAGGGTCATGGGGGCACCACTTAAATACCATCTCATCTAGACAGAATTTCACCGGGCCTCACTTTGGAATTACTTAAATGGGATTCCATAATAACGAGCAATTACTTTTAAAAAATCATTTTTTTTAAAAGCGTATATATAATTTCAAACAAGTTTACATGAAAATAAAATCAACTTGGATTTCTTCTAAACTTTAAGTTTTGAATAGTGAAGTCCTTAGTGCATTTTACCAGCATAACTACTAAGTAAAGCTATAAAACAAAAAATTAAAACTATAAAAATACATTATAAACATTTAAATAAAATCATACCTACGAAATGAATTCTTTCTTCGAAATTATAGAACTCCTTCTTAAGATATTTCCCAAGATTTCTATCACTCTTTCTTACTATAATTCTCAAGGAATTAGTGTGAGTTTCAAATGAACCCTAAGGCCCTATTTATAGGTTTCCAAAAGTATTACGGTGTTGACACGTGTCTAATCACTAGGCTTTTTGGAGTGGTGATTCAACACCGAGGTGTCACGATCCGGAGTAGTCTTGCAGTGTTAATATCACCAAATGATGACAACTATTTTAGCTTTCTCTCTAAAGATGACATGTGTAAGGTGGAAGTGACCAGCACGTGGAGGAAAGGTGATAAGGGTATAAGGGTCATTTTTCACATGAAGGGTATTTTGTTAATTTCACACTATATATTTTGAATATTTCTTAGAGGTCCTTGAAAATATTTTATTTACAAAATGGCCCATTTTATATTTTTATTTTAGTCCTTAAAGTTTCATAAAATTATATTTTCTACCCCAAAACTTATTATTTACCTTAAGATCTGTCATAAGACTTAGATTTGATCCAATTTACAGTTGATTCTTCGTAATGAAAAATGGGGTTTTTTATATTGATAGCCAATAATACTGCATATCTAATAATACCAAATTTATAAGATAATAAGTAACACAAGAGTGTAAAAACAAACTATATATATAAAAGTGGGGTCATTACAGAAGGAGTCGAGAGAGAGTGAGATCTCAGTAAGAGTTTCTTTGGGAGAGAGTAGAATTGGTGGAGATAGAAAAGAGTGACTTGACCAACAAAATGACTAGTCTTAGGATAGATCTTTAAGATTAATTGGATACTCTTAAGAAACTTGAAGCCCTTGTATCCCAACTCGATAATGATCTTGAACGTTCCTGGAAAGACTACGTTACTATCAAGAATTCATCAATGAAGGTTGGAAATATGTTTCTCAGTCTCCCTTTTGGTTTTAGGGAGAGGTAAGGGATAGGTTACGATAGTGCATCCATTTCTCATGCCGTACCAAAGCCAGTTACTAATTTTATGGTAAATACTTATGGCCCTCGACCTAAACCACCAAAGAGAGGTCAACCTAAATGACCTAATGAAGTTAGACCCAAACAAGTCTATGTTTACACCCATTGCAAAAGAAAAGGTTATCTTAGGGGATTTTTTACAAGTTAGGAAGAACTCCATGCACACATACTTCTGCACACCACTATAACGACTTTGCTAGTCTTAGAGAGAAACTTTAGTTATTATTCACGAATTTTAAAATCTTAACGGAATAATTTCATAGGACGTTTATGACTTTTTAAAATACTTCCAATGCTACGACTAGAGCCAACGACGACACGGGAAAATAAAAGGTTAACTCCACATGGGTACGTAAGAATGACGGTAAAGCCCTTGTAGTTCATGTTCCTATTACGGCTCAAGATACTTTGCAATACTATTTTGATAGTGGGAAATCTAAGCACATGACCAGTGATAAGTCATATTTTATCTACCTCGTGGATCGCAAGGAAGGAAAAGTCACCTTTAGAGATGGGAGCAGGTCTAGTATTTTAGGATGTGGTTATGTTGATATAACAGATTTTTTAAGCTTGACAATGTGTTGTACATCGAAGGGTTGAAAGCAAACTTAATTATCATATGCTAACATTATGATGCAAATTTTGCGATAAAGTTTGTTCGGTCCGAGTGTAACATTTATGATCAATCTCATGAGCTATTACCAGGAGTGAGGACTGAAGATAATTGTTATGGTATTATTACCATGTCCTCCTTTGTGTGCAAAAATGTTAGGGTCTCATCTATAAAGCTTTGGCATCAATGATTTGGTCATGTGAACTTTAGAGATCTTGAGAGATTAGTGAATAAAGACCTAGTTTGTGGCTTACCATCGCTCGAGACACTAACTACCTTGTCTTGTGGTCCTTGCTAATAAGGAATACAAATCAAGTGTCCCCATTGAGAGTTGAATACCATTACCACCTCTCATATGTTCGAGTTGATACACATGGATCATATGGGTCCTATGCGTACGAGGAGCATTGGTGGTAAGAGATACATTCTCGTGATGGTCGGTGACTTTTTAAGATAATCCATCGTTGGGTTTCTTAGAAAACATTATGACATAGTTAAGTTCCTAACAACCAAGTGCTATACCCTACAAAACCATTACAGTGTCACTATTAATCGGATGCATAGTGATAATAACACTGAATTTAAAGAAGCCATAGTGGATAGCTATTATGATGGAGTGGGCATCAAAAATGGAATTTTAGCCGTTTGTACTCCTTAATAAAATAGGATCGTTGAGAGGAAGAACCAGACTATATAAGAGATGTGTACATCCATGCTTCTTGGGAGAAATGTGTCTAAACATTTTTGGACAAAGTTGGTTAATATCACATGCCGTATGATGAATGGGGTATATATTCATCCATACATGTTACATATGCCATATGAGTTGTGGATAGAGAAGAAACCCAACCTATTATATTTCTAAATTTTGGGGAGTCCTTTCTATATTTTGAGAGATAAAGAGAAACTAGGAAATTCGACTCTCGAAGTAATGATGGGATATTGTTAGGATATTCATCATCGAGTAGGTCTTATAGGGTGTTTAACCTTGAAAGATCTAATGTTATGGAATTGATAAATGTCGGGATTAGAGATGATGAACGCCTACATTTATTGATCCCAACCTCGAGTGTGATAATGGTGCACCCCCGATGACGATCTCATCATTCCTTATACCACCCTGGTGTATCCCATGCTTTATTTAAATAATAGACCCTATTGGGTTTGAAAGAGTCACCCTTCTGCTACACTTGGTGATCCCATACTAGGTGTCAAAACTCGTGCTCAACTTAAAAATGTGGTTAACTACTTTTGTTATACCTCCTTAGTAGAGCCCAAGAATATGAAAGAAACACTTAAGGATGAGCATTGATTATGCACTTTGCAAGATGATTTTCTTCAGTTTTTCAAGAATAATGTCTGGGAGTTAGTCCCCTGAACTAACGAGACTAATGTGATTCAAGGGAATATACAAGAATAACATGGATGATAATCGTACCATAGTAAATAATATGGCTAGGTTGGTCACTCAAGGTTACAAATAAATTGAGGGTGTAGAATTTGATGAGACATTCGATCCTATTACTAGGATTGAGTCCATCCACTTACTACTCGCTATACCATGTCATCTACGATTAAAGTTATACCAAATAGGTGTCAAGAGTGCCTTCTTTAATGGAATTATACATGAGGAAGTTTATATGGAATAACCAAATGGGTTTGAAGACCAAAAGTACCCGGGACACGCCTTTTATCTTAAGAAGGCATTGTATGGCTTAAAAAAAGAACCTCGTGCTTAGTATGAAAGTACCACTTCTTATATCTTAACTCGTGGCTTCAAAGAGAAGGAGTGGATAAGACTTTGTTTGTGAGGAGAGAGAGGGGTGATATATTAGTTGCTCAAGTTTATGTGGATGGCATAGTATTTAGATCCACGCATTCCCAACATACTCATACGTTTGAGAAGTAAATGAAGGGTGATTTTTAGATAAGCATGGTTAGTGAGCTCACGTTCTTATTAGGTCTCCAAGTGCATCAACTTGAGGATGGGATATTCATATCTTGATCCAAATATGCTAGGGATCTAGTGAAGAAGTTTGGTTTAGACTCCGCTAAGAACTTTACGCACCCTAATGAGTACATAGACTAAGCATAACAAAGACATTTTAGGCAAATACGTTGAGAAAACCCTTTATAAGAGTATGATAGGTAGTCTTCTCGACTTGATCGCTAGTCATCATGACATTGCCTTTAGTGTTGGAATTTGTGCGCATTACCAAACATACCCGAAAGATTCTCACTTGCTCCCACTTCAACGTATCATCAAATATGTGAGTGGAATTCTTTCTATGGTATTTGGTCTTCCTTTGATACCGATGACTGTTTATCCACCTATTTTGATGTCTATTGGGCCGAGGATTTTGATGGTTGTAGGAGCACCTCAGGTGGATGCTTTTACTTTAGGATTTCTATTGTCTCTTGGTTGAGGAAGAAGAAAAAATCTAGTTCTTTATCCACGGTGGAGGTCGAGTACATCGTGGTCTGCAGTTCTTGCACAAAACACTTATGGATGAAGTAAATGTTGGAAGATTATGGGATCATCTAAGGCACAATGACTATTTCATGTGATAATACGAGTGAAACACATACATTTCGTAATTCATTCTAACATTCCAACACGAAGCACTTTTGGATACGTGGGCATTTTATTCGTTATCTTGTTGAGGAGAAGATCTTGTCATTGAGCTTTGTGAGCATCAAAAGTCAAATAGCCGGTATTTTCACAAAACCTTTAGATGTACTTATATTTGAGGATCTAAGGAAGTCTTTGGGTATTAGTTCAGTTGATTGAGTTTGTGCATTTTATCTAGTATATGGTGATTATCATGTTGCTATCATTTGTTCCTGTTTCTAGACTTTATTTTTATGTTTTTATTTTAAAAAATCTTGAAAAATCCAAAAAGATTTCCCTTTTTTTTTAAAGTTTGAAAATTTACAAAAAGATTTTATTTTTGATTAATATTTTTGAAAAAGAAAAATTTATATTCCTATTTCTCACCATATGGATGTGAGTTTAAGATGTTCAAACCATAATTACATTTTATCCATTCATGTAACTTTTTCATGTTGTTTTGATACAAGACTTTATTTCTTTAATGTGCTTAATAATGCATGGCTAACATTTTGTTGTTCATTGATGATTACTTTCTTCATTCTAGACTTTGTATTACCTTTATTGCATAATGTACAGACTTTTTGAACATTGTAATTGCTTATCATATGTCGAATATGGTGTTCTCATCTCAATAGTAGTTAATAACGAACCAAATGTACTAGAGTTAAGTTTTTCTTGTAAGAACCATTGCCCGAATTTCTTTTTCTTAAAAAATATTTTATGTTAAGCAATGGAAAGGGGGTGCGAAAGAGACAATTCTCTTTGCATGAAAAAATACCAATTACATAACCCTAAAAGATTAACGACACTTAAAAATAAAAGTGTCAAGTCCATTTTTATTTCATTGATTCTTCGCCCACATGAGCATTAATATATCTTTAAAAAATTTGAGAGTGAATTCTTAAATATGTGAGATTTTGAGGGTGTTATAAAGTACAAGGTCAATGAGTTTGCACAACGAATTTTCTTGAAAAATATTAAATAATTTGACATTATTATTTTGAAAAACATTTAAATTCATGGCATGTTGCATAAGTCGAGTCACTTTCATTTTGTTCAACATTCTTAAACTTAAGGTTGAATTTGAGTTTTTTTTAAGTATCTCATTGACTTCTTGCGCCTTTGTTATGAATGTCTATGTTGATTTTCCCATGCAACATGTTCACACAATTACATTCTGCTTTCATGATTCAAATATTTTAGTTGTATTCCATAGCGTAATGTATTTTTACCTATATATACTTCTTATACATATACTTTATATATTTGAAAATTTTGATTTAAAAAAAAAAAACAGTTGGTTACCTTTTGAAAATTCATTGCATGTGCTTAATGGTTTATCTTTGTGATGCTATTTCATATTTAGATCTGAGTGATGTTAACATTTGAGGATTAGTTTCTAACGCTTTACCTATGATGAAAAAAAGGGGGAGAATAAAATGAGGAGTTTATTTTTTAAAAAACTCGAATTTGTCACAGTAATTCTTTTGCTTCACGTGTATGGGTCGATTCAGCCTTGATGATATCATGGACTAAACTTGAAGACTTTCATTAAAAGACAAAGATATTTATGATTTTTCATTTCTTAGTTTGGGATGGCATTAGTTTTATTTATCTTAGGGGTCATTTTGACTTCGGTTTGTGTTTTATACTGGAATAGCCAAAGGAAAAAAATGTAAGAGAAAAATATATGATTGCTCATTATTTATTTTCTATTTAGAATATCCCGTTACATCCCACTACACCTTCATGAACATTCTCAAGTCTTCAAGTGAAGAAGAGTTAGTGAACATTTTCAAGGGTTGAAGATCGAGTGTCGCTACTTTAACCAAGATGGTTTATGAGGTGGTTTTGGTAAACATAAATTATTCAGGGGTCTTTTTAAAAGAATTTATTTTTACAAATGTTTTTCAAAATGTTACATATATATATATATATATATATATATATATATATATATGTGTGTGTGTGTGTGTGTGTGTGTGTGTGTGTGAAGCTTTTAGAAAATCTTGCTAGTTTGTTGGAGTGACTTGAAATGTCGCTCGAACGAATTATGAAGTGTCGCCTTTTTGGTCAACTCTGGAATTTCATTTGATCCTGTTTGAATGAAAGCAGGTACTTCGTTCCAATGAGATGGAAGTTAATTCGAACGAGTACGTGTGTTTTTGTTTTTTAAAACAAATTAAATTCAATATTTTATCCCTATCTCCTTATAAGCTCTTTTATATATATAGATATGAGGGATGAATCTGTTTCCAAGCCTTTTTAGAGTTATATTTATGATCAAACTTTAAAATGTTTTCATCTAAAGCCCTAGGATTTTTTTAAGATCACTTTGTAAAACTAAGAAGAACACAATCTGAGCTCCAAAATATTATGGAGATTATTCTTTTACTTTTGATTTTTGGTGTCAACTTGTATCTTTATTAATCTAAGACACAATAAGTGCGGAATTAAAATACAACATCCAATGCTGATATAATCAATCATCACATAGAATAATAAAAGACTTGCCGAATAAACCATCGGCTAAATCCAAAACCAACCAAACTAATAGAGAGTAATAAATCCCATACGTTCTGAAAAGAAACGACATAAAACTGTGAGCGACATGCTCGAAATAAACTGATATGAATCCCTACACGATGAATAGAAAAATAGATGTGTTTATCCAAATCCTGCAACATCCACATATGCTGCAGCTGCGAATCCCTAGAATGAAGTCACACTTGGCATCTCTGTGGCTGGACACCTAAAAGGTTTTCAAAATATTTGATAACAAGGGTTAGAACCCAAAATATTTTGAAAGTATTTAGCAAATGATTAACTTGTAGTAATTTAAAATGCATAAATGCATTTCATATTTAAGTTAGTGTCTCACTCTCTTGAGGACTTACTCACCCCTCCACTATTGTGCACACCTAACATTCCTTTTTATAATCCCCTAATTAGAATTCCACATGTAACTATCCTTGTTATAATTTCTCCTTTCATCCAACCTACTCAAACACAAGTATGCTAATAATATGATTTATAAGTTTTTAATCACATAAACTTAGTTAATCATTTTTCCTTTTTAAATACATATAACATTCACACCCGTTATATAATTAATACAATCCACTTCATGTATATAATTAACCGTATATAACTATTTATCCAATTATATACGTAAAACCATATTATAACATTCACACATATGTTGAATATATAATAGCTCATCCTCCCAAGTAATAACTCACCGGATGTATTCTCTAAAGTGCTATCAACCCAGGATACTCAGTCCCTCCTGGAGTTCTGAGACAACTATGGTCCTCCTACCATAACCTAAATAAAAATACAATGGAGACAGTCATATTCCCCCGAGTATGAGGACATCATCTCAATGCCCCATCTCTGAAATTGGACGTTGGGACTTGGAGATATACTCGCCCTACTTCTCAAGCTAAAGGATTCACCCATCACGCAACGTCCATCGATAGCACTAGAGTATATAAATTAAATAAATATCTAATCATTGATATTTATAAGCACAGAACATATATATATATATATATATATATATATATATATATATATATACAGAAAGTCTCCTGTAAGGACTCCTTATAGTGAGACCCCGCTACATACCATTTTTTTAAAATAGTAAAAAAATGAATTTTTTGATGAAACTTTATGGATATGATCTCCACGATAAGAAGATCATCTTTATTTTTTTCGTCAAAAACTTCAATAAAAAATCGTTGAGATGAGGTGATATGTAAAAAAATGCTATAAATATGCATTTTCAACCATTGAAATATTGGGTCGGCGTCAACCGCTTTATTGATTGAATTTTTTGATGAAACTTCATTGATATGATCTTCTCACTATCGATATCATATCCATGAAGTTTCATAAAAAATTTCAATCAATAAGTGGGTGAGATGATCGCCAACATTTTAACGGTCGAAAACACATATTTATACCATTTTTTTACATATCACCTCATCTTAACGGGTTTTTTATTGAATTTTTTGATGAAAAAAATTGGAGATGATCTTCTCACCGTGGAGATCATATCCATGAAGTTTCATAAAAAAAATCATTTTTTTACTATTTTAAAAAAATGGTATGTTCCGGGGTCTGCAACATAAGGAGTTCTTACAGGAGAAGGCCTATATATATATATATACACACACACACACACACACACTATCACGCACCGAATATATATAATAATTAATTTTCAGCTTTATCGTGTACCAATACCGTAGCACTAGCCCAAAAATTCTGAGTCTATGGTCCAACTCTAATCTAATTAATTACTTTCACTTTAATTAATTATCTTAAATTAGCGTCGCTCAACTACACTACCAGGACATTTTCCCTCAGTTCGAAATTAATACTTAGGAATTATTATCCCAAAATTTATCCATAATGTGTCACCCACATCGAACCCCCTAATCCAATTATATTCCGCATAATTGTTAGGAGATTTATTCTTATATTAATTTTTCCCTAAATAAATATTATGGAATTAAATTCTTAAAAAAAAACATATATATTAAAACTGGCTGACCTACCAAAATTATGGGACCGTCGATCGATCGACTCCCTGGGTCGATCGTTCGATCGATCAGGTACCCTTCTTCCCTGAGTTGTCTGTTTCCTCCATTGTTATCCCAACCAAGATTTTTGTTCCACTCTCAGTATTCTCTGATCACAATCAACAATATTTTCACATGAAAACAGGTTCTAATCATCCTAGAAACCTTAATTCAACAACTAATTTCCATGAATTCCAACGTTTTCTCGATTCGGGTTTTATCCGATTTCAACCATCCAATAAAATTTGACATCTCTATTATCACAAATTTAACATCGATGCTTACTGGATTTAACATACGATTCATACTCTTACACTCCAGAATCATAAAACACAATTAATTTCACCTTTAATCTCATCAAAGTATTTAATTCACCAAAAATCCAATTTCTCCGGAATACCCAGCCAAAAATGTAATTATTATACACCCACTACAATATGAATTGATTATCACACTTAAAAATCACACAAATTTAACCACTTTCCTTTTTGGGTTCGTAGAGTCTGATCCGTTGAGGTAGAGAAAGGTTTGATGAAGAACACCTAATTTGTTCCTTGTTTTGTCTCCAAAAAGATCCCCAATTGCTCTTCCAATTGATCCCTCTAGCTTTCTCTCAAACTCTTAGGTTTAGGTTTGTGTTTTTTTGCCGTTCAACACTTATTAGATTTAGGTTTAATACACTAATCCCGTTTTTAGTCTAATGGGCGAAGCCCAAGTGACCCGAACACCCCCGTGTGGGCCCCATTAGGCCTAAAAACGTCTCAAGACCCATTGACTACCCCTGCGAACTCTTTTTCGACTATTTCAGCCATCCAAACTCAACCGTGTGCCCAAAATTGACATCCGAATTAATTTATTAAAAGTTCATATCTCACCCCTAACGTAGTCTATATCCGACTCCAGACTGAGATAAATAAATATCACGTTAGTAATACACGTTATGAGGTAAATAAATTATTACTATTCACTTAGTAATTCAATTTCATAAATATTAACGATTTACTCTCCGATTAATATTTAAATAAATATTACCATAACTAATTCAATTAAATTTCGACACGCAAGTAATTTAAAGTTTACCCGAATTAATTATGTATTTAATTGCACAAAAATATTGCATACTTCACCTCTTACAAATGAATTTCATCCCCGAAATTAGGTCATACCTGCTGCGAATAACTCAGGATACTTCTCTCGCAAATCCTCATCCCGTTCCCATGTAGACTCGTCAATGTTGTGGTGACTCCACTGTACTCTAACTAGTGGTACTACCTTAGACCGCAGCTTGCGCTCACTACGATCGAGGATAGCTACCGGTCTCTCCTCATATGAGATGTCTGGTAGCAAGTCAATACCCTCAAGTGGAACGTGCCAAAAATCCCTCTCGCTCTTTTGATATTTCTTCATCGATGCCACGTGGAACACGTCATGTATTCTCTAAAGATGCTCTGGCAAACCCAGTCTATAAGCTACCTATCCTACACTCTCAATGATAGGTAAAGGCCCCACATACCATAGTTCTAGTTTCCCCTTCTTACCGAACCTCATCACTCCTTTCATAGGAGACACCCGGACCAATACCTGATCGCCGACCTCTAACTCTACATGTTTTTGAGAAGTATAGCATAACTCTTCTGCCTATCCTGAGCTATCCAAATTCGTCCCCGAATCAGCTCTATCTTGGCAGTTATCTCCTAGATCATCTCTATCCTCAATATCTTGTTGTCCCCCACCTCTAACCAACAGGCGGGCGAATGACAAGGTATCTCATAAAGCGCCTCAAACGGTGCCATGCCGATCGTAAACTAGTAAGAGTTGTTATATGCAAACTCTACCAAAGGAAGGTATCGCTCCCATCCTCCCCCAAATTCTAAAATTCACATCCTCAGTATATCCTCCAGTATCTGATTAACTCTCTTAGTCTGCCCGTCTATCTGGGGGTGGTAAGCGATACTCAATCGTAACTTTGTGCCCATGGTCTCTTGAGAGCTCTGCCAGAAATGGGACATGGAATTCTTGTCTCTGTTAGAAACAATGTTAATCGACACACCATGTAGCTTAACTATCTCCCCTATGAATAGCTAAACGTATCGTATCACCTCAAAATCATTGCGAACCGGTAAGAAATGGGCTACCTTAGTCAACCGATTCACAATCAGCCATGTGGAATCATGACCCCTCTGTGAAGTCGAAAACCTCGTAATGAAGTCCATGGAGATACTCTGCCATTCCCACGGGATAATATTCAATGGCCGTAGCATCCCTGTGGGTCTCTGATGATCAACTTTCAAAAGATGACATGCGGTGCATTTTGAGACAAACTCTGCTATACCCTGTTTCATCCCTGCCCACCGGTACTGCCTCCTCATATCTTGGTACATCTTATCCCCATCGGGATGTACCATAAACCTCGAACCATGGGACTCTATCATAACCGCATGCCTTAAACCCTCATCCCCTGGCACGACTAACCTCTCATTAAAGCATAGGCCTCCCTCTGAGCTAACTGAATAACATTTTGCTACCTTGGCCGGTAACTGACGTAGCTTGTCCCGACATATATGATCCTATGCCTATGCCCTCAAAACCCGCATGATAATCTCGGGAGTGATAGATAAAGCTAATATACATGCCCTGGAGACATCACCATCATGTCGGCGCTCACTCCACTTCTCTTTCCAAATCTCTACAATCTCCCCAGTGGGCCTCGGACTCTATGCGTATGCTACCACATTAGCCTTACTAGGATGATACTGGAGATAAAACTGGTAGTCCTTTATGAATTCTAGCAACCACCTCCGCCTCATATTTAAATCCTTCTACGTGAATAGATACTTAAGTGAGTTATGATCCGTGAATAAAGTAAACTGCTCTCCCAAAAGATAATGTCTCCATATCCTCAAAGCAAAAACGAACGCTGCCAACTCTAGGTCGTGGGTGGGGTAATTTTTCTCATGGGGCTTAAGCTTCTGAGATGTATAAGCTATAGCCCTCTCATTCTGCTACAACACACCCCCAAGTCCCTGTAAGGATGCGTCAATGTAGAATAGGTACTCCAATCCTCCTCTAAGCAAAGCAAGTGCGGGCGCAAATGTCAACTTGTCCTTTAGATCATCGAAAGATAACTGATAGTGGTCATCCCATACAAATGATACCCCCTTGCGAGTCAGGTTCGTCAATGGATCCGCAATTTTCAAAAACCCCTTAATGAACCGTCGGTAATAACCTACCAACCCCAAAAAACTACGAATCTCTGTCGGTGTCGTGGGCTGTCCCCACTCCCTCACCGCCGATATCTTACTTTCATCAACAACAACACCCTGATCTGACACTATATGGCTAAGAAATTGCACCTCCCCTAGCCAAAATCCACACTTCCCAAATTTGGCATAAAGCTGGTGTTCCCGTAGTGTCTGCAGAACCATATGCAGGTGCTCTGCGTGCTCCTCCTCTATGAGCGAGTAGACCAAAATGTCATCAATGAACACAATAATGAACGGGTTGAGATACTCTCTAAAAACCCTGTTCATGAGATCTATGAACACTTCTGGCACATTAGTGAGCCTAAATGGTATCACCCTAAACTCGTAGGACCCATACCGCGACATAAAAGAGGTCGTAGGAACATCCTCCTCTTGGATACGCAGTTGACGATATCTTGACCTCAAATCGATCTTTGATAACTATGCTTCCACTCTTAACTAATCAAATAAGTCATCAATCCTAGGTAATAAATACTTATTCTGTATCGTGACTTAGTTCTGCTCCTTGTAGTCCACATACAACTGAAGCGAACCATTCCTTTTCTTCACGAATAACACAGGCGCACCCCACGACGATCTGCTTTGCCAAATGAAACCCTGACCCAAGAGCTGCTGAATCTGCTCTCTAAGCTCACGCATCTCTGAAGGGGACATATGGTAAAGTGCTCGAGCAATCAACCTTAAACCCGATTCCAGATGAATAATGAACTCGATTTCCCTGCTGGGTGGTAACCCTAGTATTTCCTGAAATACATCCTCGAAGTCCCTCACAACCGGAATCAAATATAATGAAATCACCACCTCCTGTGACGTCTCCTCCTTAATATAGTACAACTGAGTGTGCGATTCTCCCTCGGGAAGAGTCATCGCCACTAGGAACATCTCGTGTCCTAGAATTGAGAATACGATGGTCCTCTCGAAACAATTTACTGTCGCCCTGTATCCTGCCAACCAATCCATGCCTAAAATGACATCATATCCCTCCATATCTAACACTAGGAGGTATGCTACTAAATTTAGTCTCCTAATTACAATGTCCACTCCTCTAGAAATCGAATGTATAAGTGATCCACTACCCATCGATAACTGTACACACATAAGGATCTGGTCTTAATAAATGAATACGATGCCCAAGTATAAAAAAGTATTATACCCTCATTCCCATGAATAGGAAACGTAAGCTCAACTGTTGGTGGCGCCTGAGGTGCTGGTGGAATGGGGACATCCAGGATGTTGTTCACATGCTCGTAGTGAATCTGCCCCTACTGCTGTGGGGCTGGTGGAGTTGGTGCTGTTGGAGGTCGCTGTACCTTCTTTCCTAGTGGGAAACCCTACTGCTCGCCCCCTTCTCTTTATGGACACTCTATTTTGAAATAACCTGTAGGCCTCCCCCGTTGTTCCCTTGACCCTGTCGGCCCTGAGGAACCTGCTTCTACTGATTAGGGCCCTGCTGGCCCTGCTTGAACCCCATGTCAGAAAGCTCCAGACTTAAAGTTCTTAGCCTAATTTCCTTGCTGACTACCTGACTGCGGTTGGGCTCCGCTAGTATCACCCCCACCTGCCTTGCCCTACTGGATCGGCTCACCACCCCTCTTGCTTCCCTTCAGGTGGAATTGATGATCCTGGCAATGTAGTAAAGCGACATTGACAATGTCAATGTACGTTACCAATGCGGGGTTCCCAATTAGGTGGTGCCTGATCCTCTAGGCCAATCAAGTCACAAATGTATCCTTCTTTCACTCCTCGTTGCTCACCTTATCCAGTACAAAATTTGCCAAACAAGTGAACTCGTCATCTTACTCTGCCACCTCACTGAATTTTCTCCTCAATCATCCTCAATTGCTGGAGGAAAGTACTTGTGATCAAATTGCACCTAGAAATCATTGATAGTCATCGAATAACTGTCTCCAATAATAGCCACGGACTCCCACCACTGTAGAGCTACCCCGGTCAACTTGAAAGTGGATAACATCTTCTTCTGTACCTCACTGCAGTCAACTATACGTAAGTGGCACTGCTTATCCTTCTTCCACTCGCATGCTAGGACTACCTCAGAACTCCCTTGAAACTTCGGTGGGTGGACCTTCTAAAAGTCCTCCCGAACTCTCTTCCACTCTAATGGCCCCGAGTGGGACGGTGCAAATAGGGCCACTGGCTGTTGTGGCTGAGGCTGAGGGAAATGGGCTGCCATGGCTGCTATCACTGCATTGACCGTCTGGTCCACCATTTCCGCCATCTGAGCTATCATCACTAATCCTGGTGGGGCCAGCGGCTGTGGAACCTCTGGCTCCTGGTGAGCCTCCCTCACCTCATCCCTAGCTGTTTCCCTAGCAGGTCTACCTCTTTTAGGCGGCATCTAAAATTTAATAAGAGTTGTATTAGTTCACTATTCATACAAAACTAGATGGCATAAGCACGATAACTCATAAGCATGAAGATTAAGTAACAATCCTAATAATAAGGCTCTATATCAACAAAATGCTACGCTGAAATGTAAAAAGATGTACAGATCCTATGGACATTAGAACCTGATGCTCTGATACCATCTGTGACACCCCGCCTACTAAAATACCGGGTGATCAGTCCTATATCAAGTTAAAATAGGAATCTCATTTGGTTCTGGTGATCAGTCCTATATCAAATTAAAATAGGAATCTCATTTGGTTCATTCTTAGAATCACTGTCAAAAACTTTTTAAAACATACTAACCACATAGTATTCAAAAGGCTAGTGTCAAGTTTTATCTTTATTAATCCAAGACAAAATAAGTGGGGAATTAAAATACAACATCCAATGCGGATAGAATCAATCATCACATAGAATAATAAAAACCTTGCCGAATAAACCATCGGCTAAATCCAAAACCAACCAAACTAATAGAGAGTAATAAATCCCATACATTCTGAAAAGAAACTACATAAAACTATGAGCGACATACTCGAAATAAACTGATATGAATCCCTACACTAAGAACAAAAAAATAGATGCGTCTATCCAAATCCTGCAACATCCACATATGCTTCAGCTGCGAATCCCTGAAATGAAGTCACACCTGGCGTCCCTATGGCTACACACCTAAAATATTTTCAAAATATTTGATAGAAAGGGTTAGAACCCAAAATATTTTGAAAATATTTAACAATCGATTAACTTGCAGTAATTTAAAATGCATAAATGCGCTTTATATTTAAGTTAGTGTCGCACTCTCTTGAGGACTTACTCATCCCTCCACTATTGTTCACACCTAAAGTTCCTTTTTATAATCCCCTAATTAGACTACCACGTCTAACTATCTAGTTATAATTTCTCCTTTCAACTTCCCTACTCAAACCCGAACATCCTAAAGATTTGATTTATAATTTTTTAATCACATAAACTTAGTTAATCCTTTTTCCTTTTTAAATCCATATAACATTCAAACCCGTTATATAATTAATACAATCCACTTCATGTATATAATTACCGGTATATAACTATATATCCCATTATATATATCAAACCATATTACAGCACTCGCACATATGTTGAATATATAATAGCCCATCCTACCGAGTAATAACTCGCCGGATGTATTATCTAAAGTTCTATCAACCCAGACTACTCAGTCCCACCAGGAGTTCCAAGACAACTATGGTCGGCCAAATCGGAATCTAAATAAAAACGTAATGGAGGCTATCATATTCCCCCGAGTATGAGGGCGTCATTTCAATGTCCCCATCTCTAAAATTGGACGCTATGACCTGGAGATATACTCACCCTACTCCTCAAGCTAGGGGATTCACCCACATCGCGCAACCTCCCCCCACAACACTAGAGTATATAAATTAAATAAATATCTAATCACTGATATTTATAAGCACACACACAATATATATATATATATACTATCACACACCGTATATATATAATAATTAATTGCCCTCTTTACCATGTACCAATACCGTAGCACTAGCCCAAAAATCCTGAGTCTATGGTCTGATTTTAATGTAATTAATTAGTTTCACTTTAATTAATTATCTTAAAGTAGTGTCTCTCAACTATATTACTCGGATATTTTCCCTCGGTTCGAAAGTAATACATAGGAATTATTATCCCAAAATTTATCCATAATGTGTCACCCACATTGCACCCCCTAATCCAATTATATTCCCCATAATTGTTAGGAAATTTATTCTTATATTTATTTTCCCTAAATAAATATTTTGGAATTAAATTCTTGAAGAAAACCCCCTTATATATTAAAACTGACCGACCTGCCAAAATTCTGGGACCGTCGATCAATCAATCGATCTGGTACCCTTCTTCCCTGAGTTGTCTCTTCCCTCCATTATTATCCTAACCAAGATTTTGGTTTTACTCTCAGTATTCTCTGATCATAATTAATAATATTTTCACATGAAAACAGGTTCTAATCATCCTAGAAATCCTAATTCAACAACTAATTCCATGAATTCCAACATTTTTTTGATTCGGGTTTTATCCAGTTTCAACCATCCAATAAGATTTTACATCTCTATTATCATAAATTTAACATCGATTCTTACTGTATTTGACCAATTCATACTCTTACACTCCAGAATCGTAAAACACAATTAATTTCACCTTTAATCTCATCAAAGTATTTCATTCACCGAAAACCCAATTTCATCGGAATACCCACCCAAAAAAGTAATTACGATACACCCATTATAATATGAATTGATTATCACAACAAGTTAACCACTTGCCTTTTTGGGTTCATAGAGTGTGATTCGTTGAGGTAGAGAAAGTTTTGATGAAGAACGCCCAATTTATTCCTTGTTTTGTCTCAAAAAAGATCCCCAATTGCTCTTCCAATCGACCCCTCTAGCTTTCTCTCAAACTCTTAGGGTTAGGTTTGTGTTTTTCTTCCGTTCAACACTTCTTAGATTTAGGTTTAATACACAAATCCCATTTTTAGTCTAATGGGCTAAGCCCAAGTGACCCGAACACCCCCGTGTGGGCCCCATTAGGCCTAAAAATGTCCTAAGACCCATTTACTATCCCTGGGCACTCTTTTTTGACTATCTTAGCCATTCGAACTCAACTGTGCGCTCTGAATTGACATCCGAATTAATTTATTAAAAGTTCCTATCTCACCCCCAAATTAGTCTATATCTGACTCATGGCTGAGATAAATAAGTACCACCTCACTAATACACGTTATGATGTAAATAAATTATTACTATTCACTTAGTAATTCAATTTCATAAATATTAACCATTTACTCTCCGATTAATATTTAAATAAATATTACCATAATTAATTCAATTAAATTATAACATTCAAGTAATTTAAAATTTATCCGAATTAATTAAGTATTTAAATGCATAGAAATACGTGGTGTTACCGCACCCTGATGGATTTTTATTCTAGTGCAGTATCCTTAGAGGACACATGGAAGCTATTCTAACAAATCGTTTGAAGTCACTATAATCTAGCTGATGATGTTTTTAACATTCTTATTGGCTTCCTTGATGCCTTGTTGGTTTATGGACTGTGTGGGGAAGACTTGTGTTGGGCAATCCCATATTTGTGTAGTGAGTTAAGAAGTCCCTTCTCGAAATGTGTGTCGTTGTTAGAGACTAAATCATAAGAAATGCGGAAGTAGCGTATGATATTATGGTGTATAAAAGTGTCCACTTTCTTAGATTTGAGCATGTAATATGATTCAGCTTCAAGCCACTTGGTTAAGTAGTTACTTTCCACCAAGATAAACTCTTGTCCTGTTGAGGCCTTTAGACTTACCATCGTGATGAAATTATGTCCTGTTGGGGACTTTAAAGTCAACTTACCAATGATATCGATCCTTCGGCGGAGAAAAACCATGGTGAAGTAATGCGATAAAACTCTTTGGGAGGTAAATGTTTTCATGGTGTGTACTATTTGCATGTGAAGCACCTTTTGACATAGTTAATGAAATCCTTTTGCATGGTAGTCTAATAGTAAGAATGTTAGAGTATTTTCTTAGAGAGGGTGTGACCTCTCATATAAAAACCATAGTCACCTTGTTAATAATTTCTATTATCTATATGTTCTCCTTTCCCGATGCACATCGAAGCTGGAATCTAAATAAACCTCTTTTGTAGAGATGCCCTCCACAAATTATGAATTAGGAGACAAAACATCTCAAAGTTATTCGATCAATTTCTATGGCTCCTATCAGGCAACGATGGGTATCGAGTAGGTTCTAAGTGTCAAAGTATTAGAGTTCGGGGTAGAGCGATATCTTCTCGATTTCAATTATCTTGAATCAATATGAAGGTAGATTTTTTCTCTTAACTATGAAGGTTATCTAGATGGTTTCATCAAGAAGGTCCACCATTGATGTCAGGGTGGCGAGGGAATATGAATTTTTTTTTGTTCTGAGGAGGAAATCAAATTCGAGACATTTAAGCCAAGAGGATAATTCGTCTTCGTAGGATTGGTAAGGATGGATTTTTTTCATTTTTCATTTTTCAGTTTCCTAGTATTTGATTTATGACTAGGGTGCAGTAATCTAAAGACTTAAAGTTTTTTAATGCCCATTCCAAGACGATGTCCAAGCATGTGATGCAATATTTGTAATTAGTTTTATTTTTAGTGCATTCATAACTTAGATTGATGGCAGTGGGGAGTATCCAAGTGTCCGAGTATGAAAATGTAGTCATTATATTAGTGTAATTGACCTAATTCCATGTCAAAGCATTTGAGTCATGCATTATTAAGACAAAATGATTGATTTCATATAGATGTTTGGTATAGAGAATCTTTCTCATTAGACATCGATGGACATTGAACATTGAAGACCATACACGAATTATCTACATCAAAGACTTCCAATTCTGTGGTCCTTGGATATGCATCCTTTTCACATATTATGATTAAATGTCTAAGGCTACGTATACACACAAGTTAATTATTTAACTTGGAGAAAACGTTGTCTTTTAATTGAACAAGTGACTTTAGATTGAGATGTGTTGTGTTTAACCTAAGGGTAATGATCATTCATTAAAAGCACATTATTTTAGGAGGAAATTCAATTTTTCCCTAAACCATTTACACGACTATGATTTAGGACCATTCACACGACTACATGTTTTTGGTGTGCCTTTGTTCACTACTAAAAACCGTGCACACTGGCCTATTTTTATCTATGCGCAAGACGCATTCAAATTTGGAATTTTTTAGAATTAAATGAATTTTTTTTCCTCAATTTCATAAAATATAAATTCTTCTTTGCATGTACTATATTCACAGAGTATTTTCGAGGTTAAGAGCATATCAATTCCACCTCTTTAAATAAAATCACATGTTCCTTTCACACTTGAAAGAAAATTTGAATCTATACTTGATCTAATTTTTGTGAGGAATTAGGAGTGTTTCACTTAACCTAGATTCAACCTAATTGATTTATATCAGAAATGAAGATCAAAACTTGGGTCTGAAAGAGTTGTTTGTGAAATTAGGGATTTTAAGCATGTTGCGATTTTAAGGAGGAGAATCAAACATCCTCGCTCGTCCGATAAATCTTAGTATGGATAAATCTTAGTATGGATAAATCATTGTGAATGGGGGAGAGTTCAATGTTCATCACATAATTTACTTTTAAGTAATAAGAGAGAGAGAGAGAGAGAGAGAGAGAGAGAGAATAACCTGCATTGTATAAACGTTTTTCAAGTTGAACGAGATTAGGATGCAATAAGATTGTTTACCCCTAGGTGGGGGTCTTTTCCTCATAAATTTGTATTATGGCTTGATTATGTTTTACTTACTTTGATTCTCACAAATTAAACACACAACACTTAGATCTAGATTGGATCTATGAATATTTATTGAAATTGAACCTATAATTTTCATCCACTTGTCTTTTGTCAAAATTAACTTAGATACTATTTGACTGGTTTAATTGTAGATCTACATATCTCTCATCATCTCACATAGTTTATGTGAAACTAGGATTGCTAAAATTAAAGAGAAATTTAAAATAGGCTAAGGTTAGGCTAATTCCATTGAGAAAACTTATTCAACACCTCTTGGTTTATTTGAGTTAAAACACTTGCATCAAACCCTTAAAGGATATGAGTAACATACCTATTCCTAAGCCTTTTAATTGGCCACTCTGTATAAGTAGAGTTTCCACGTCTATTAGTTGTTGATTTCGAAGAGGTCCTTATCTGGGAATTCAATCGTATTCTCTTCTTTACCTTCTAAAGGTTATCCTGCTAGAAAATTTGTTTTTGAACTTCCGTTGATAGATTTCTACATGATGTAGACAATCTCAAACTCAGGTAGCAGGAGTAATGATTTCATTATTTGACTAGATAATGTTGGTTTCTCAAATAAGTACTCAGGGTACATTATAAAGATGAGCCGAATGCCGAAAGAAATCATATCTTGTCGAAGTATGAGCGTGATCCATACAAGTGAGGCACATGCTTTCTCTAAGGTAGAGAAATTAAGCATGCATGTTTCCAGTTTTTGGTTGACAAAGTAAATGGCGCATTATTTTTTTTGTAGGTTTCCATGTATTAGGATAGCGTTTCTCGTGCAATGATATCAATGATGGTCATGTATAAGAGAAATGGTTACCTAAACTTAGGAATTTTAATATTAGTGTACGGGTGAGGTATTCTTGAATTTTCTCCTAATGATTTCTGGCATTAAACATTCCATTCCCTTGGAGAGTATTTATTCATGATCTAAAATATGGGTTCACATATGGTTGTAAGTTGGCTGATGAAAAATATTTGAACTAAAAATCCTCTGACTTCATTTTTGTACCTAGCGAAGGCATTTATCGAATGCCCTTGGCTTTAGTGAGGTATATATCTATCCCTTCCTTGTTGAATACAAACCCTAGGATATTTCCTCTAGTAGCCCAAAACATATACTTTTGAGGGTTTAGTCTCATTTTAAAAAGTTTGAGTATCTGGAGGAATTTCTAGAGTGCTTGGATATATCCCTCTCGATCTTTTGATGATTATGCCATACAAGTAGACCTTTACGTCTTTATGGATAAGATCATGTGATATAGTCGCAGTGGCCCTCTAATAGGTATCCCCAACATTTTTAGACTACAAGGCATAACTATTTAGTCGTACATTCCTGTAGTGTAATAAATGCAATTTTTTTCTTAATTTTTAGGGTGTGTCTTGATCTTGTTGTAACTAATATAGTCATCCATAAATGAGTTGAGTGCATTGCTGGATGTGTTTTCTACTAGCATAATAATTTTAAGGAGAGGAAAGTAGTCTTTGGGAAATCCCTATTGAGGTTGTTGTAGTCCATGCACACACACACTTTGTTGTTATCCTTGGACATTAATACTATGTTAGTGACGTGGTGGGATATTCTACCCTACGAATTAAATTGATGCTGAGATATTTTTCCATTTCTTCTTTAACCTTTAGTAACTATTCATGTATAAGCGTGTGGAGTCACTGTTTGATTATCTTAGACTCGAGGAGAATAGGGATCTCATGCATCACTAGTCGAGATCAATGCTTGTCATATCAGCCTAAGACTAGGAAAATATATCAAAGAAGTTGGCAAGGAGGTTTATGAGATATTTCTAATCATCTCTATTTAGGGATGACCTATTTAAAGATTTTTGGGGGTTTTGACAGTACCCAAGTTTATGGTAGTCATATTATCCTCACAGGGAAACATGTTATTATTTTGATTGTGGTGTCGAGTTTTGGTTAAGTATCTTAAGTATTTTATTTCAAAAACTTTATCATTATTAGGTGAAATATTTTACTCGTTCGTGAATTCATATTTGTCACCTGAAACGCATGAAGGAAAATACTATAAATCACACTTTATTATGTCATCCATGGGAGGAAAGATAATTTTTATGAGAGTAAAAAAGTCTATATCAAAGAGGGATACATCAGGAGAGGGGATAATGTGGACTCGTTCTTCTAACAAGATATACTAGAACGATATTGGTATAGTAGGCACCCTGGAAAAGTTGACAGATGTCTAGTTTTTAAGAAATGTAACTCCTATATTAATCATATTGAGGATAATAAGATTCTGGCGTAAGATCCCAAAAATAATCTTTCATAGATCAAGTGGTTTGACCTCAGTCCCAACTAGGGGTATGCAGAGTTTGTTAGGATTGACTTAGTGATCTTTGGGAAGCTTGATTTTTTCGTTGTTAATGTCAAGCGTGGGATCAGTACAGGGGATGGCTAGGGATAAGGATTTCAATAAGAGTTGGTGGCCTTATATCTTCCACTAATAATCCCACAGAGGTTTGGAGAGTATGTTTTTGGGCTCATTTAAGGTGGGTTTTAAGAATCTCCATCATGTGGAATTGAGAGATAGAGGATATAGAGGTTGACCTCAGGTATGATGACCAATCACCTATTTTTCCTTGGGTTATTTTAAGGGGTTGAGGACTTATACAATACATAAATGCGTTGATCTAGGGTTAAGTTGAAGCAAACTAACATAACAATGAAAGCGACATATTCTAAGAAAGAGGAAGGTAACTCTTAATCAGGTTCGGGGACTTTAGATTCTATATTAGTTTTTATGACCCAGGAAAAGTTGTGAACATCGTGGGTAACTTGGAGTAACTCCTCAAAGTCGACTTACAGACCTTCCTTATAGAAGATATATGTACTTGGCTTTAATATATTCATTTGTTCATCCCAACAGGTTTTGGGGAGTCCATGGTAGGGGATAGGGGTATACACGATTTGGGTTAGTTCGGCTCCATTACTAACCCAAAATTGAAATTGGGGTTAATTAATTCCACAATTTTGGAATTAAAATCAGAATTGATTGTGTTTGGAACTGAACCAATCCTAACCCACAGTTCTTGGGTTGGTTCTGATTAATTCTTGGTTCCAAAAAGATCTTAAATAAATAAATAAACATTTTTTGTCAAATAAAAAGATACTCTAAGCAAAAATTATAAATGTAATACTAGTCCCCAAAGTCAAAATTATTTAAAAAAACCTTTAAAATAATGATGAAGCAATAACTTTCATATGTGTAAAGTGTAGAGAAAACATGCTAGGATCACATCGGTTCTATTTTGGCCTATGTTCTTAGTTCAATTTCGAATCAAACTGATTTATGGTTCAGTTCGGTTTGCATTGGTTGTGAAACTAGGAAACAAACCCAAAAACTGATTCAGTAATTTTTGGAACTAGAATCTAACTGAACCGTTGGGGAAAAGTCACCCAACCCAAACCAGTGCACCCAATTTGGTTCAAATTATTGCTTTTTTCGATTATGTTGCACACCCGTAATAGAGATGTATCCTCCATGTTGACAAAAGTGTATATTCCAGCATTAGTGTGGAATTATAGAGTCCTAGATCATCATGTCCATAGAGTACTGTGGCCATCCCTGTTCCAGATCTCGATCCTCGTGGCGGGCATACCGCGTGAAAATGAGGATCCTTAGGTCCCGCGCGTCCCTCTCGGGAGCATTTTGGCCGGCGTCATTTGAGGTGAGGTAAAAAATGTAGCGATATTAGAGTCGACAATCTATTTTACTCAAAACAGACAAAAGAAAAGGGGAAGCCATCCCGAAGGACAGCATCCAAAGACATACTGGTGAATACAAAACCAAAATGATTTGCAAAGGGTCTGGAGGCTAAGTTATGAAATGGGAAGGTGTTAGGCACCCATTTCGCCCTTTCGGACTCTCATGGGTTTTTTCTATTTTCCTTTTATTTTCCCCGTGATATGTGTGCATGTGTATATATAGTGGAGATAGGAATCATCAACTTGTACCATGGAAGAGGTAAAGTGAGTCGTCCGTAGGAAGGTGTAAAAAGTATTAGAAAATAGGATTTAGGCGATCATCACTACGTTAATTGTTATGAGGGAACGATAACATATACGGAATAATACGCCTTTAAGAAAAAATATATGTATATGTCTAACATAGGAGAATGGAGTTTAGAGAAAATAAAAAATGAGAGGAAAAGTAAAAATAGGACTCGAGTCTCGAGTTTTACCCCAAGATGCCTACATAGCCTATAGAGGCATCAAAGTCAACGTAGTTTGCATACAAAATGAGGGGTGGGGTTTATCCCATAAATCCAACCAGGGATTCTCTTATTTATGTGTGTGTATAGAAAAGGTGTTTTAGTTGTGAGAGAAGTGTAAGAAAAGTATGAGAATTCCCGTTTGGAATTTATGAGCAAACCCTCTTTTTCTTGTTTTTTGGTTTTTTATTTATATGAAAATAAGAGATGTGCAATAATACTAAATAAAAAGTATATTAGGATGTGTGAAATGAGATAATAAAAGCACTAAATAATAAAACAAGTTATTGCAAATTTATGAGAATTTAAGGAGAGAGTTGAGAAAATTGGACCCTCTTGAAGATCTTGAGCTTGAATCTTAAATGTTGGAGAGAAGCCCTTAGACTTGGATGATGATGGAGGGTATTGAATTCACCAAGTTTGATGAAAAGGATGATGAAAAGTGAAGGTTGGAAAGGTATTTAGGTTTGGAAATCACATTGACTTCGAGAGAGGTTTTCGGAGTTTACTGAGAGTGATATCTATCAGATCTGGGCTCTCTTTGCAAGTGGGGTCATGCCTCCTTTTTATAGGACCAGGGCATTTCCGATCGGCATAGCTCTGCTCCTTCCATTCGGCAGGGGCGTTTAGGCACACTACCGATAGGCAGGGTCTGGGACCTGTCGTTTGGTAGTGTCTTTCAGGCCTTTTTAGAAAACTGGTCGCAGAACGCAAACCATTGATCAGAATCATGCACGGAGTGGACCATTGGAAAGGCAATTCAGATACCTTTTAAAGTCCTTTGGACTTCTCCTGAGTTCGGGAGCTGACTCTGGGTCAAATATGGCTCGGAAGCATTTTTTGGTCCATTGGACGGGGGATCATCGGACGCAAACGGATCGTTCGTTTTCATGGTAAGTCCAAATTGCGCACTAGGTGGACTGTTGGAAAGGTTAGGAGATGTACTTAGACATTCAAAAGAGTTTGATCAGGTTCGGGGAGTTGAATTTGGTCAACCGAGCCTTGAAAGCATTCGGTGACCTTTCGGAGTCAAACGGATCGTTCGTCCATACCGTAAGTCAGAATCACGCATGGAGTGGACCGTTGGAAAGGGGTTTCAGTGCCCTTTGAAGATTCACTTAGCCTCGGTCGAGCTAAAGAGTTTGAATTTTGGTCAAACGGAGCCTAGGAGTGCCCGATGTCTTCTAGGTCAGTACTCGGGGTATGACCTGGATCTGTAGTGATGAGGGGAGGTGCTAGGGACCTAAGGAGAGTTCAAGGGGTAATAGAATGGGGTGTCTATAGATCCCCTCGATGGGTGAGTTTGTAACGAATGATAGCCATCGAATAGACACCACATGATGCTTCTGAGGGACGATGACCAATTCAGAGGGTCGATTTAGGCTAATTCCTGAGGAGGTGCTGACCGGGGTCAATTATGACCCAAGAGTGGTGACGATCGAGAATCGAGATCAATTTTGACCTAACTTAGGTGACGATCCAAGATCGGGGTCAATTCTGACCCAAGAGTGGTGACGACCGAGGATCGAGGTCAATTCTGACCTAACTCAGGTGATGATCCAAAACTGAGGTCAATTCTGACCCAAGAGTGGTGATGATCGAGGAGCGAGGTCAATTCTGACCTAACTCAGGTGACGATCCAAGATCAGGGTCAATTTTGACCCAAGAGTGGTGATGATTGAGGACCGAGGTCAATTTTGACCTAACTCAAGTGATGATCCAAGATCGGGGGTCAATTATGACCCAAGAGTGGTGACGACCGAGGACCGAGATCAATTCTGACCTAACTCAGGTGAAGATCCAAGACCGGGGTCAATTCTGACCCAAGAGTGGTGACGATCGAGGACTGAGGTCAATTCTGACCTACCTCAGGTGACGATCTAAGATCGGGGTCAATTCTGACCTAAAGAGAGGTGACGATCAAGGACCGCAATCAATTCTGACCTAACTAAGGTGACAATATAAGACCGAGGTCAATTATTACCTAAAGAGAGGTGACGACCGAGGACCGAGGTCAATTCTAACCTAACTAAGGTGACAGTCCAAGACCGAGGTCAATTCTGACCTAAAAGAAGTGACGATCGGGGCCTGAGGTCAATTCTGACCTAACTAAGGTGATGATCCAAGACCGAGATCAATTCTGACCTAAAAGAGGTGATGATCGAGGACCGAGGTCAATTCTAACCTAACTAAGGTGACGATCCAAGACCGAGGTCAATTCTGACCTAAAGAGAGGTGACGACCAAGGATCGAGGTTAATTCTGACCTAACTAAGGTGACGATCTAAGACCGAGCTCAATTCTGACCTAAAGAGAGGTGACAATCGAGGACCGAGGTAAATTCTGACCTAACTAAGGTGACGATCCAAGACCGAGGTCAATTCTGACCTAAAGAGAGGTGAGGATCGAGGACTGAGGTCAATTCTGACCTAACTAAGGTGATAATCTAAGACCGAGGTCAATTTTGACGTAAAGAGAGGTGATGATCGAGGATTGAGGTCAATTCCGACCTAACTAAGGTGACGATCCAAGACCGAGGTCAATTCTGACCTAAAAGAGGTGACGACTGAGGACGAGGTCAATTCTGACCTAACTAAGGTGATGATACAAGACCGAGGTCAATTTTGACCTAAATGTGATGAAGATTGGTTTTGGGTTCCACTGGGGAATGAGCTGGGGAAAATGACTTTCTGGAGTTCCGCTGGGGAAATGGGGGTTTCTCTTGAGGGAGTGTGAAATTTTCTTTGTGAAAATGTTCTAAATCCTTTTCTGGATTTTTAAGAATTTTCTGAGGATTTCTCAGGGCTTTCTGGTATTTTCTGGGAATTTTTGTACGAAATTTTAAGGGGGTGTCGGTCGGCACGGTTTAGAGGGTGCCATTCGATAGTGGCACGGACTTTTGGACTACCTCGAGAAGGTAAAGGGACAGTGCTGATCGGTGGGTGGGTGGTCAATGCCGATCGGCATGTTGCTTAGCATTCTATATAAAGGGGGAGAATTCCCTTCAATATTCACAGCTTCTTGCTTTCCTTGTTTTTACGAATTTCCTCTGTGAATTGTTCTAGCATCCCGATCTCCAAGCAATGGCCACCTTCGTGAGCACTGCAGCGCATAGGGAATGGTTGACCATTGATGATTGGGAAAATGTGGAGTGGAGGGACATGGTGCCTCTTGCTTTGGTGAGTGAGAACTCCTTTGACTCATTCAAGCCGGTTGCGTATGAGAGGACCTTACTGCGGGAGCCATCGCATCATCGCTCCTCGAGGGTGGTGAACCCTGGAGGTTATGTAAGTAACCTGACTTTTGGCATTCTTCTCTTTTGGTGATTTTTTCTTTCTTCCTTGAATTTTGACAAGGTTTCTTCTTTTGACAGTCTGATATCTCTTTGAAGAACATGCGTGCCCGTGGGACGATGGGGCTTAAGGATATCTGGGAGCATCATCCACTTATGGTACATTGGGTGGTATCATCAGCAGGTTTTGGGAGGTTGGCGTCTGCATTGGATGAGATACCTCGGTTGACAGTGGTCTTGTGCACTTTGGGGGAGAGATGGTGGGATACTACCCACACCTTCCATTTCGATTTTGGGGAGATAATCGTGACTCCCATAGATGTGCAGCAGCTTTTGGGGCTGGATTGCGATAGGGAGCAGATAGAGGTGGATCGGTCCCTAAGGGTGGGTCGGAGGCGATGAGGGCGGAACTCGGTGATGTGGGGAGGATAGTCTCTGGGTATTTCATCCAATTGTCCTTGCTGAAGGATGTTATGCTGGGTAGGGTGGTTAATGTGGAGGATGGGCTGCAGGTGAGGCAGATGGCCCGATTGTTCATTTTGCTGGTGCTAGGAGGTTTAATGGTGGCGTCGAGTGGCGAAGTCGTCCACTTATGGTTCTTGCCTTACTTGAGGATGTTTTCGAACATCCCTCTCTATGATTTGGGGAGCCTGACTTTGGCGACCCTTTATTTTTCTTTGGATGCATTCAGCTGGTGCTGCCGACAAACTTTTACTGGAGCCACGTATCTCCTCGAAGTATCCTTTAATTTTGCGCATTTTCTTTTCATGCATTCGCATTTTCCTTATGCGTCTCTTTTTTATCGTGAATTCCTATCTTTGGCAAACGTGGTTATATAAGGTGATTGGGTGTAATACCCCACTGATCACTCTGAAGGATGATACTATTGGGGACTTTTCTGATTGTATCGATGGCGGAAGGCTAATCGACAGTCGAACGGATCTCTCTCTGGAGGCGGTGCGTCAGGTGTTGAATTGCCTGACCAGTGGTAGGGTAAGACTCTTTCCTTTCAGTCTTGATTTTTGCACATTCTGATTCTGTATTGACTTATGCCTATTGGGGATTTTCAAGTGACTTTCTATCCTTAGGGGACAGCCAGTCAGGATACGAGGTGAACACGTAGATGAGGCATTTGCTGTCGCATGAGTTTGTCCATTCTTGGTATTTGGAGGAGCGAGTGGTTCGGTAGATTGCAGAGGAGGAGGTGGTGGTGACACCCGCGCAGCCTCCTATGTCTATGAGGCGGGAGTGGCTACTGCCGGAGGATGCGAGGATCGCGGCGATGATCGGCGAGTCCTACCTATTGTATACTGATATGTCCGCGCCGTATGACTATATGGACTTTGTGGTGAGCTAGTTGATGGCGCCCAGCATATATGATGCCTTGATTTTCCCTCCTGTAGGTTCAAGTCGGGAGGTGGGGTCTTCCCACAGCGGCGGTGGTCTGGAGACGGCGACAGCAGAAAATTTAGAGGTTCCTTTCGTGCGATTGCACACTCCTTCGTACAACATTCAGCGAGTTGATGGAGGGATGGTGCCTATGTTACACCGTCCTCATGCGATGGATCCAGAGGAGTTGGGTTTGACAGAGGAGTTTCTTCGACCTGAGGTATATCTTTCTATTCTTTTCCTCTTTTTGGTTCTTTTTCTGTTTCGATCCCTCTTTGATACTAATTTTTCCTTTTACTTTGCAGCAAGTCCGGGTGTCGACCACTTGGCTGAGGGACATTAGAGATTGGATATCTTAGGTGACTGCTCACATTTGGGATGCAGTACCGATTCCTTCTTGTTTGGTGCCTTCTGCTTCGTCCGAGGATGACTCTGGCTCGGGTAGAGGGGGTGCGTCGTCTCACCGTAGGGGAAAGAGAGCGCGTTGCAGGGGTGGAAGCTCTTAGAGAGAGAGGTGAAGGGTAGGTGAGAGAGAGAGAATGAGAATGTGGGTTCGGGCTGAGTCCCGTTGTTGTTTTGCCTTTTTTTTATTCCTTGCAAAATTGATGTAACACAGAGAACAAATATATATGTAATGCAATGGGATTTTTTATTATCTTTTGTTAATGATGAATGAATACATGTGCTTTTTACTTTGCTGCTGAGGCCGTGAAAAGGAAATATTTTTGGGATTTTTGAAGGAATGTTAAAAATGGGGAATTTTTCAAGGATGGAAAACGATTTATGAAATTCTATTGAGAACATCAATTTATTTTTATTGGGCTTCTGATTTTGATAAAAGAGGAAAAAGGAAAATTTCCAAAAATAGGGGGTTACCGATCGGCAAGCACCTTGTCCTGCCTATCGGCAATCAAGTCTAGTCCCATCAATTCAAAGCTTTTTTTTTGTGCCCTCTTCATCCTTTTGTACCTTGTGGGGTAGGATTGCCTTCGATTGCTGCAGGGATTGTGTCTCTTGTGAGGGTTCTCAAGTATAAAAAGGGGAAGGGTGGAGTATTTCCATCACACCTTCATTTGTCTACTGTTTCTTAGTCTTGTAAGATGGCTCTCCCTAGTAGCATTGATTTTTCTAACTACCTCGAAGCCTTGGAAGCGATGTGCTCTTAAAATGTCGACTACGATGCTTTCAACATACATCGAGTCTCTTTGTGGAACAACCGGTCCATTGAGTGGAACATGCTGATGGCGGCGGTATAATTTTGGTACCCCAAAGACCACGTATTCCGTTTTGTGTTGGATGAAGTTTTTCCTACCTACGAGAACTTTTCTGCCATGCTGGGGATTAATCCTAGTGTTAATGTGACTTTACTCGAATTTTCCCATTCTCCCAGGGATTTGCTAGATGGGCTTCTTCGCATTTCGCCTTCGGTGACTAGATCACTGGTTTCTAGAGGAGTGATTTGCCTCCCGGCGGTGTTGTAGTTCGTGAATTTGCGGGAAATAGGCGATGTTGGTTATGCTGGAGCCGTTTCTCTGGGCTTAGTATCAAAATTACTACTGGCGACTGGGGAACTGCCGGTGGATCCGCAACTTACATCCATTACTTCATGGATGTCATATCGTCACAATCCTATGGTGAGGATACTGGCGGAGACCCTGAATGGTTTGGATGCCTAGTGAGAAGGTCGTTCTGACTTCCTGCGGGGTAGCCCCGTGATGCTGTTCATGTGGTTATCTGAAAGACTCCGCCTGGTGGCTCTTCCAGAATATCCTTTGTCGGCTATACCCAACTTCTCTTCGCATCACTTCTTCTATGTTGGCCTGGATATTGCGAGCTGGGAGAATTGTCTTATGAAGCATTGGGCTCGGAATCTGTACTGGTCAGTGCCTTGGTGGGGACAGTTGCTACCTGTTCTGGAGCTAGGAGAATACTCATATGTGCCACTGGTTGGTCTCCGTCAGACCTCTTTTTATTTCTATTGACGGCTTCTGCACCAATTTGGCTGGGCACAGGTCGTGCCACCTCGGACACTAAATTTCTTTTTGGTAGAGGATTTGACCGAGCATCTATGCGTTCAGCTTGGCTGTCTATGGAAGAATCGACGTTCGTCGACCCGTCCTTCTAAGTATGTTGTGAGAGTTTGGCATATCCCTGAGGATTATATGATGTGGTTGTGGAGGAAAGTAGTTAGCAAGATGTTGGCAGTGGAGACTGGACAAAATTGGCTTGTTTCTTTTGACACCATAGAGGGAGGTGTTGTGGTTTATTCGAAGCTGGTTCAAGCTTATCGGTCCATAGAGTGTCTGCGACACTCTGTTCAGGCAGGGGAAACTTGGGGACCCCAGGATGTAGATGATGATGACGAAACAGACTCCTCTGGTAGCTGTGGATAGGACTCTTGGAGAGTTTATTCTGGGGAATAAATGTGGGGATTTCATTTCGGCCTTTTTAGGAGGGTAGGGGGAAGGGAGTTATCCATTCTTTTCCTTATGTAATCTGTACCGTAATTTCTTATTAGTGAAATAAACAAGTTTCTGATCATCCAGCTGTGCCTTTGATGAGTTTTATGTCTGTTTGAATTATCTATACCGATCGCTAAGGCATACATAATCCTTTTGTTTAAGTGTATGTTGGAATTGACTGTCATTCTCGGAGATAAGAAAAGAAATAGTATTTTGTGAAAAAATAAAGGTCTGTGCTCATGTAAGGTGTATGAGCTGCCTACGTACCTCTGGGGTTTTTGAAAACTTTATACTTTGTTTGAAAATGATTTTTGCAGAGGATCAGGCCCACGTAGTTCTGGGTAAAAGGAAAGGAAGAGATTTTTTCTTATTAGAATGAAAGGGAGATGAGAAGAGTCGTAGCACGCCGAGATTTCGGACTAGGGGTAAAATTTATTGAGACGATCCAGGTTGACTGGACGAGCCATCTCTTCCCCATCTAAGTCGGTGAGCATGGCGGCACCGCCAGACAATATCTTCTTGACAATGTAGGCGCCACTCCAATTGGGCTTGAATTTCCCTCTAGGGTCCCAGATGGGTTCTATGATTCCTTTGAGGGCTAGGTACCCTTCTCGGACACCACAATCCATGACTCTCTTATTGAATGATCGCGCTATTCAGCGATGGTAGCCTTGTATGTGGTATAGAGATTTCAATCTCCTTTCGTCTAGGAGTCGTCAAGACGGATGTGGCACCAGTCTTCTTTACTGACATTGCTTTCAAGCATGACGCGTAGCGAGGGTATTTCCAACTCCACAGGTAGGACTGCTTCCATATCGTAGACCAGAGAGTAAGGGGTAGGCTCGGTAGAGGTTCGAATTGAGGTTTTGTAGCTCCAAAGGGCATATGGGATCCGGTCAGCCCAATCCTGACAGCTTTCGCTCACCTTGCTGATGATGGCCTTGAGGTTCTTATTGGCAGCTTCAACTACACAGTTGGTCTAAGGTCTGTAGGGAGAAGATTTGTATCTCTGAATCCCATACTCTTTGACCACTTTTGTGACTTCTGCCTCGAAATGTAACCCGTTATCAGACAGTAGCGCGTGTGGGACCCCATATCGGCATATGATATTTTGCTTGATGAATTTGACCACTTTTTTGGCGTTCAGCACTACGTATGACTGAGCTTCAACCCATTTGGTGAAGTAATCAATGGAAACTAGGATGAACTTATTCCCATTGGAAGCCTTCGGTGTAACCTTCCCTATGATATCGATGCCCCAGGTGGATAATGGCCAGGGAGAGGCCATGTTATATAATTTACATGGAGCCAGATGTTGAAGGTTGGAGAATTATTGGCATTTGAGGCATCTCCGGACATAGGCGGTGCAATCCTAGGTCATGGTGGTCCAATAGTAACCTTGTCGGATGATTTTCTTGGCAAGCATATGACCGTTTATGTGGGGTTCGCATTCCCCACTGTGAATCTTCTGCATTATCTTTTCAATGTCAGCCCCTGCGATACAGTGCAGATGAGTTCCATCGAAGTTCCTTCTGAGTAGTACTTTATGACAGATGATGTACTGGACAGACAGTCTTCGGAGGGTTGCTCGATCTTTCTTGTTGGAACCATCGGGATTCCTACCATATTTGAGGAAGCGCCATATATCATAGTACCAGCAATTAGCTAGCTCGGGATCTTCTGTGGTGACGAGCTTAATGTGGTAACAGTGGATTGGTTTGTCTTGCTTTTGAACTAAGAAGGGGGTCATAGTTATTCCTTCGGGCATATTGACCATGGAGGCTAAGGTAGCGAGAGCATAGACTAGGTTATTCTTTTCTCGGGGGAGGTAATGGAAGGTGATATCTTGGAATTGGGAAGCTAGTCTTCTAAATGGGCATAGAAGGGTTGGAGTTTCTCGTCCTTGACTCTCTATTTTTTGAGCATTTAACCGATGATGAGGGAGGAATCCCCGTAGATATCTAGGCATTGAACATCTTTATTTAGAGCAACTTTGAGGCCTACTGTGCATGCCTCGTATTCAGTCATGTTATTGGTGCAAGGGAAACCCAATTTGATGGCGATGGGAGTGTGAGAGTCATCCAGGGCAATCAGGAGTATCCCAATGCCATATCCCTTTTTGTTGGCAGCGCCATCAAAGAACATTTTCCATTGAAGGTTGTCGTGAGAAGTGCAAAGGATGTTTTCATCAGGGAATTCGAATATCCAGATATCAGCTTCATCCACGGGGTAATCAACGAGGTAGTCAGAGATAGCTATTCCTGTCATGGCTTTCTACGTGACGTATACGATATCGAACTCGACTAGGAGCATCAACCATCGGGACATTCGACTGGATAAAGCAGGTTTCTCAAGCAGGTATTTGATGGGGTCTGTTCGGGATACAAGTTTGATAGGGAAGGCGAGCATGTAGTGCCGCAACTTTTGGGTGACCCAGACAAGTGCAATACACGCCTTTTCCAAAGCAGTGTAGTTGACCTCGTACTTGACCAATTTTCAACTGGTGTAATAAATGGCTCTTTCTTTACGGGAATCTTCAAGGTATTGGGATAGCAGAGCCCCAGCTACAATGTCGAATATGGTTAGGTTTAAGAGCAAGGGGAGACTAGGCTACGGTGGTATGAGTACCGGGGGTTGGGTTAGATATTTTTTTATTCGGTTAAAGGATTCTTAGCATGCCTCTTTCCAAACTTTGGTTGAATCCTTTTGGAGGAGTTTGAAGATAGGTTCGCAGATGGAGGTTAACTGGCTGATGAGCCGGCTGATGTATTATAATTTTCCAAGGAAACCTCAGACTTCTTTCTCTGTTCGGGGAGGTGGCATCTTCAAGTATGGATTTCAGCTTGGCGGGATCTGCTTCTATTCACTTTTCACTGACCATGAATCCTAAGAGTTTCCCTTTGTAATGCCGAAGATGCATTTCTGTGGATTGAGTCTCATCTGATACTATCGCAGTCGTTCAAAAAACTTTCGAAGAGTAGTAACATGACCATCTCTAGTCTTGGATTTAATAATCACATCATCCACATAGACTTCAACTTCTTTGTGAATCAGATCGTGCAGGATGGTTATAGCAGCCCTCTGGTAGGTAGCCCCAGCATTCTTGAGACCAAATGGCATGACAGTGTAGCAAAAGGTTCCCCATGGGGTGATGAATGCAGTTTTTTCTTAGTGGTCTGGGTGCATTTTGATTTGGTTGTATTCGGCAAACCCCTCGACGAATGACTTAAGAGCATGACTGGTTGTGTTGTCCACGATCATGTCAATATTGGGTAGCATATAATAATCCTTTGGAGAGGCTTTGCTCAAATCTCGATAGTCTACACACATCCGATCTTTTCCTCCTGATTTTGGCATGGGCACTATGCTGGCTAGCCACGTGGGATATTCGATCACACGAATGAAGCCTACATTCAACTGTTTGACCACCTCTTCTTTGAACTTGAGCGACCATTCGGTGCAGAGTTTTTTCAACTTTTGTTTGATCATCTTGTAATCTGGGAGAGTGGGAATCTCGTGCTGAGCTATTTCAGGATTAATGCCGGGCATATTATCGTAGGACCATGTGAAGATATCCTCGAATTCCTTTAGCAATTCTTCGAGTTGTGCACGCTCATGCTCGTCGAGGGTAGCCCCTATCCTAATCTCGCGCAGTTGGCTTCTAAAACCGAGGTTAATAACAATAGTCTCTTTTTCATTAACTTGAACGTGGTTATGTTTTTTATTATTAACCTTATTTAGATGAGTTAAGAATTGTTCATTTGTAAAATCATCATCATCAAAAGTTTGATTAGAATCCAAGCAGTTAATGTAAGGCATAACAAGATACTCAAAATCTTCATTTATTTCATTGATAGGAAAAACATCATTGAGAGCTTAATCAAAAGAGGACTTGATTACATTTGAACAAGGATAGACAACAGAAGAAGAAATGGTGTAAACATTGGGATTAGGGGAGATTTTAGCAGGTAGAACTAGCGCAGCATGCCAGTTGAGGAGAGGTGTATCAGTAGCTTTAATCAGTTGGGATGGATTTAGTGATGTAGTGACTGAATGAACTATGCAGAGTGTCAGACCTAGTGTCTGTAAGTTGAAAGAATCTTCGGAGTCACTTTCCTCAGTCTCTTCGGTATCTTTGATGAGCGGTTGTACATGGTGTTGGGAACTTTCGGCCCATGGGTAGCTGTCTTAGAAAAAGATCTCCATTCCAGGCTCCATCTTCTTATCTGTAGGGTCATACCATGGTTTAGGAAATCCGTAAAAGGGGAAGTCTTCACCCTCTTTAATGAATCGTCTGTTCAAAGAATCACCTGGGATAGTTCGGACGCAGTCTAGTCCTCTCTTTGGTCGAGATAGGTGGATCATTTTGAGCTCTGGTTCTGATGGTTGATGCCCCAAACCATAAGGAGATAAGGCCTTCTTTAGTTCAATTGGATCGAGTATACCTTATTGTCTTTGTCCTAGCCCCATTCCGGGCATTAAGTGCATGTTTCTGAACATCTGAATCACATTAACGTTGCCATGAGGGTCGTATTCTGGATAAAACCCTTTCTTTGAAGTCGTCCCCTACCCAGAGTAGAAGTGGTTCAACTCGGAATCCCGATAGGAGCATATCATTTGACCCGTGCTGTATCTCAAGGATTGGGATGATGGTACTTGCACCATCGACATTGTCATCGTCGCCCAAGATGGTAATGACTCGCCCGTCGGTGAAAAACTTTAATTTTTGATGGAGTGAGGAAGACACGCCCTTAATACTATGGAGCCAAGGTCATCCTAACAATAGATTAAAAGAAGCTGGGATGTCAATAACTTGCAATTCAACGATAGGGTTTATAGGGCCAACCCCTATTACAAGCTTTATGGATCCCATCACCTCCCGACGGGTGTTATTATAGGCACGCACAACAGAAAAAGTTGGAGCGAGGTCACTTTCTTTCAGTCCTAAACATTTGAAGGTTCTCAGTGGGCAGACATTCAGGGCGGATCCATTATTAATAAGAGAGAGTGGTACAACCTTCCCCATAACTTCGATGGAGATGTTGAGTGCATGATTGTGGTTTGGTCCAATCTTAGGGATTTTCTCTTCGAAAAATGATAGCATTCGGGTAGAGGTAAAAGATCTCACCAAATTTACTGGTTCTTCTGGTGTGGTAGACGGATGAACTGTGGGTCCAGTGAGCAACTTGATCAAAGTGTTCCTGTGCAGCCGAGAAGACTTGAAAAGCCTCCATAGAGTGATGTTAGCTTAAGTTTTTTTTAGTTGATCGAGGATCTTACTCTCCTCGAGGGTCATCTCTGGAATAGGAAGATTTTCCACGCCCTTCCCCTTATCATTTGTTGGTAGTGGGCTTGGAATCTGGTAATGCCTCCCTGATCTGGTCATGTGATTTACTGAAGAAGGGAAAAACATGAATCCCATTTCCTTGTCGATATCGGGTTGTTCTGATACCTTGTCTATTTCTTTGAGGAGTTCTTCAAATGATATCATTCCACACATGTCGACCACCGAGATAGTTCTCTCTGAAGCTTGCTATTCATTCAAATCTTCGAATTCTTCCCCCCATCTGGTGGAAATAATTCTGTGTTTCCATGTAAAGTCGATGCATTCCACAACTTCAATGGATTCTTCATACAGGTCATCCCATTCTGTGGGGATATATGAGGGTGAAGGGACCAGGCGCCCCTGTAGCTTCAAAACATCGAATAACTTGGCGATACTGCAAATGTTGTTGGTCTTCCTGAATAATTCTTCTATAATCTGGACCACATTATCTAGGCTGACTTCATCGGTCGGTACTACCCAACTATCTGACCCTCACGCCGATTTTCGTGCTTCCAAGAACAGCGTACGGAATTTCTGGCAATCAATGATCATATGTGAGGGAAATTTCAGCCCGAACTCTAGGAGTTGGTTTAAGACTTCTGATAATTCCATCCCTCTATTTTCCAAACGGATACGGACAACGATGTATGCCCTGGTGAGGAGTGACAATGCCTGATCAGTGAAGCTAACAGGGTGGAGGAGGAAATATGGACCAATTTGGACAGGTTTAGTAGAGTATATGGGCGTGATTTGAGTTGAGGGATCGAATTCTGGGTTTTCTTCTAGGAAGATGGCATTGGTATGATTTGGAAGTGGGTTGTGAGTAGTGTTTGGCTTAGGATTGGCTGGTGGGGTGATGATACCCTGATCAATCAGACCTTGGATCATGTTTCGGAGGTGAAAGCATTGGTCGGTGGTATGTCCAGATATTTGGTTATAGGCGCAATGGGCATCTGCCTTGAAGTTTCTTGGGAGTGGATTTGGCAATGGACGGGGATCCAAGGGTTTGATGAGGTATTGGCTTAGCAGGACTTGATAGACTTTGGAGAGGGGAGCATGGAGCTTAGTGTATTCCTTTCGGACTGGGACAAGGAGGCTTTCTAGTGCCCATAATGTGGTTGGTTGAGAGATGTTGTTGATGGTTGAGACTGTAGCACTGGCAGGCTTGTCATATTTTCTGGGGGTGAACTATCCGGACACCTTTTTTGGTTTGACATCTGTCTTGGTAAGACCTCCCTCGATTTCTACCCCTGCCTCCCTGAGAGCTCAAAAATGGGGATAGTATTGTCCTCCCATCGTTGTTCGGAGATGGGGTAAGAAGTTCTTCTTTACTATGCTGACTTGTTCTTCCTTAGAAGGCCGATTGGTCATAGTTGTTGCTTTTTCCCTCCATCGGGCGATGAAGTTACTGACTAATTCTCCAGGGTTTTTCTTGAGCATCTCTAAATCACGGCGGGTGACCTCAAGCTCTTCATTGTATTTGTACTGTGGCATGAATTCTCGGGCTACATCCTCACAGTTACGAATTCTGGACTCTTCGAGAGACAAAACCATCGGAGGGCTCTATCCTTCAGAGTTTACTGAAATAATTGGGCCATCACTTCTTCAGAAGCCCCTAGTAGAGTCATTAAACGGTGATAACTTCGGAGATGAACAATCGGGGGTCCACTTCCTTCGAATTTCTTGATATTTGGCATCTTGAACTTCTCGGGTAATCCGCTTTAGGATAAGGAGACATGTGGGGTAGTCCATGCAATTTTCTGAAATTCTAACTTGGTCAAACTTCTTAGTGAGCATGTTGAGGTCCTCTTTGACTTTGTTCAGCTCTTCTTCCTTCGGATCAATGATCATAGGCAAGTTAGCCCCATGCTGGGCAAGATTCGGCATCGGAAGCTGGGCATGCGATGACCCATTAGCAGGAGGGGCACGTGGAGCATTCTAATACTCTTTGAGAACCCAGATACGTTCGGGTGGATCCACAGTGCGAGGACATAGGGCCTCGAGCTCTTAAGTAATGGGAACCTGGTTTCGTTGCATCTCTCGGACCTCGATTTGGAGGTTGTCAATCTTAGACACAAGCTAAGCTAGGCCAGCCGTCAGATTTGGATACACAATGGGTACTTGATCTGTGTTCTCCGTGGGAAGCGGATGGAATTCGGACTCGGAAGGAGTAATAGGGGAATGGACGGAATTCCAGGGTGACTTGATTGAAAATCGAAGCCAATAAGGATCTAGGCCAAGGGCTTACGATCGACCTGAGAAGGCGTAAAATGGGATTTATTTTTTAGAAAAAGGGATGATTTTTTTTTTCGAGATTGAAAGACAAAATATTTTTGGATTTTTGATAAAGAGGGGATAAATGTTTTTTTTTATTTTGATTTTTTTTCGGGAGACGGATCTTAGCATGGTTATTATGATTATTATGTTCTCACTTGTATTAAATTCTCCTAAATGCAAAATGAAATGTCGAACGGGACTCGAGCCTGGAAAAAAATGGGTTTGTAATATATGCAAAGCTATGGCTGGACTTGTGACCAGGCTCACGGACAGGGTCCCATTTTGAAAATGCACGAGAATTCGGGCGGCAGGCTGACCCGAAATTTAGGCAGAGTTTCGGGTTAAAACTGACAATCTAACATGTGTGTCTTACGGTTGACACCTATATGCGGGTATGTAGTTGGTTGGGCGAATCGAAAAGGGTTCCCCCCTTAGCGTGACTTCCATGATATACGTCTTGCTCTTGCGGGCAATCGGTACGTGTGGACAATCCAATTGATATACCTGAGTGTACATGAATTGCCTCACCATATACCTCGTGGGGACGGTACGTGTGAGAGAGAATTAGATATACTCGACGTACGTGAACGAGTTCCGTGCGATATACCTCCCGTCATGACTTCGGGCAAGCGATACGATGCGGGGAACCGTTCGATATACGTCGAAGGTACTTGGCCAATGGAAGGTGAGAGTCATATCGCTTAGGCTGACTGCGCCCTGTTGGACCAGCGCCCATCGCGAAGTGACCCTCCAGTTACTGGGTAAAATTTTTGTCTATAACATTGCTCTTTGGTGATGTCGTGTGAATCATGCATGATCCTCTTATTAGTATCTTATGATGAGAGTATCTTTCTTGATTATGCCAAACAGGGAGCAAAGTACAAGTACCAATGGTACATGAAGTATGGATGAATGATGAGTGCAACATGTAGATATATGTGACCCTAGGTGTACGTGGTGCGAAGTGTACATGGAGAATTTTCTACAAGTGTGAATAGAATCATAAGCATAGGGTACACATGAGTAATAAAGAGGAACATGCCAAATGGGGGAGAATATAAGAAAACATAACACCGATGTAAATAGAGTCTAGCCCTCAAAATAAATGCATAATCCCTAGAAGAGTCGCCACTGTGGCCATCCCCGTTCCGGATCTCGATCTTCGCGGCGGTCATGCCGCAAGAGAGTGAGGATCCTTAGGTCCGGCGTCCCTCTCGGGAGCGCTTCGGTCGGCATCATTTGAGGTTAGGTAAAAAATGTAGAGATATTAGAGTCGCCATTCTATTTTACTCAAAACAGACAAAATAAAAGGGGAAGCCATCCCGAAGGACAACATCCAAAGACATATTGGTGCATACGAAACCAAAATGATTCGCAAAGGGTCCGGAGGCTAAGTTACGAAATGGGAAGGTGTTAGGCACCCATTTCGCCCTTTCGGTCTCTCATGGGTTTTTGCTATTTTCCTTTTATTTTCCCCTTGATATGTGTGCATGTGTATATATAGGGGAGATAGGAATCATCAACTTATACCATGGAAGAGGTAAAGTGAGTCGTCCGTAGGAAGGTGTAAAAAGTATTAGAAAATAGGATTTAGGCGATCATCACTACGTTCATCGTTATGAGGGAACGATAACGTATACGGAATAATACGCCTTTAAAAAAAATATATGTATATGTATAGCATAAGAGAATGGAGTTCAGAGAAAATAAAAAATGAGAGGAAAAGTAAAAATAAGACTCGAGTCTCGAGTTTTACCTCGATATGCCTATGTAGCCTATAGAGGCATCAAAGTCCATGTAGTTCGCATACAAAACGAGGGGTGGGATTTATCCCATAAATCCAGTCGGGCATTCTCTTATTTGTGTGTTTGTAGAAAAAAGTGGTTTAGTTGTGAGAGAAGTGTAAGAAAAGTATGAGAATTCCCGTTTGGAATTTATGAGCAAACCCTCTTTTTCTTATTTTTTGGTTTTTTATTTATATGAAAATAAGAGATGTACAATAATACTAAATAAAAAGTATATTAGGATGTGTGAAATGAGATAATAAAAGCACTAAATAATAAAATAAGTTATTGCAAATTTATGAGCCCTTAGACTTGGATGATGATGGAGAGTAGTGAATTCACCAAGTTTGATGAAAAGGATGATGAAAAGTGAAGGTTGGAAAGAGATTTGGGTGTGGAAATTACACTGACTTCGAGAGAGGTTATCGGAGTTTGCTGAGAGTGATATCTATCAGATTTGGGCTCTCTTTGCAAGTGAGGTCAGGACTCCTTTTTATAGGACCAGGGCATTACCGATCGGCATAGCCCTGTTCCTGTCGTTCGGCAGGTGCGTTTAGGCACACTGCCGATAGGCAGGGTCTAGGACCTGCCGTTTGGCAGTGTCTTTCACGCCTTTTTAGAAAATCGATCACAGAATTCAAACCGTTGATCAGAATCACACATGGGGTGGACCATTGTAAAGGTAATTCAGGGAACTTTGAAAGTCCTTTGGACTGCTCCCGGGTTCGAGAGTTGACTCTGGGTCAAATATGGCTCAGAATCATTTGTCAGTCCATTGGACGGGGGATCATCGGACGCAAACGGATCATTCGTCAGCATGGTAAGTCCGAATCAAGCACGGGGCGGACCATTGGAAAGGTGAGGAGATGTACTTCAACATTCCAAAGAGTTTGATCAGGTTTGAGGAGTTGACTTTGGTCAATCGGGCCTTGGAAGCATTTGGTGACCTTTCAGAGTCAAATGGATCATTCGTCTGTACCATAAGTCGGAATCGCGCACGGAGTAGAATGTTGGAAAGGGGTTTCAGTGCCTTTTGAAGATTCATTCAGCCTCGATCGAGCTGATGAGTTTGACTTTTGGTCAAACGGAGCCTGGGAGTGCCCGATGGCTTATAGGTTAGTACTCCGGGTATAACCTAGATGTGTAGTGACGATGGGAGGTTCTAGGGACCTAAGGAAAGTTCAGGGGGTAATAGAATGGGGTGTCTACAAGTACCTTAGGCAAACCTTGCCTTGGTATTGGACAAAGATATAGACACTGGTGTTTCCTTGCTAGTCTTTTCCCAATCCGTGTTGGGGCATGTACCTATATTTTGAATGATGCAAGCAAGTGTGTCTCGTATGACATACTCTTCTTTAACGATTTGAACAAGTGGTACCACTTGAAACTCGCTATCGCAAAGGTTATTGCTATCATGAATTGGGTCTAGTATGGGTGTGTTACTAGTGTTGGTTATTGTGTCCCACCCATAATATCTTTATATTATACCCTCCATATTGAATGGGAATATCAATTTCATGTGGAGGGAGGAAGGTAGAGTCTCCATGGATTGGATCTTGGATATTTTTAGATATTGAGAACTTTGAATTAAATATCTCATTTGATGGTTCCTGTAATGAGCGTAAGGGTGATTGCCCCTAGGACTTCCTGAAGGGTGTTTTATAGGACGTGATGGACATGGTGGATGATTTCCTGAAGGGTGTTGTCATAGGCCCTGATGGCCATGGTGGACGAGTCGAAATACATGATTGTGTAATCCCAAAGTGACAGTGATGCCTAGCAAGCGCACACTAATAGTAGACTCACAAATGGGGCTATGTGGACCTTTAACTTAGTAGTTATGTGAAGTACGAATAAGTGGTTGCAACCTTACATGAGTATATCCTCTATAGAGAAACTGATGAGGCATTGCATGGTGAATAAATCGATAGTGTCGGACATACCCATAGAAGATAGTTCCTAAGGTATGGATGCGCATAAGCATTATTAAATGAGGATTGCTTTATTTTCATGAAATGAAGATAATAATGACTATATGATGATGCTGGACGATGTTCTCTATAGTTTCTCTTGTACTTTGGTGCTCTCTTAATTGGAATTTTGAATGGGCTCCCCAGCGGGCATTATTCCTTTGTCTATGAGGCCAATGGTCTTGAGTGTCTCCTGGGGTGAGTCAAGAAGCCCATTTACTATTTATGGGATATTAGATTATTTTTTTTCAGCTTTTTCTCTTATCTCTAGTTAGATAAAGATGCCTAATAAGGCAGGTTATCTTGAGTAAGATCTAGTGCCGAACATTGACTTAGGGCCAAATGAGTGTAGGGAGATTTCTTGGATTGTTAAGGATCTTGTTATGTGCCTCAGAGAGGGATTTAATACTGGGGTTGTCAATCCACCAGATACCTAGGATAGGCTCTCTACTGGAGTAATATCCTAATGATTCAGTAGATTGCGATTCAATATCCCAAATTTTGTTGTTAATAATAGGATCCTTAGGGTTTTTCGAATAATATGATATTTAAATCGATTTGGGTGGATATATCACATAATATTAATGATTTCACAATAGATGTCCTCCTAATAGTGTTAGTATTATCTTTTTTAGTCTTTAAAGGGAGGCGCCTTTGAAAAACCTTGGAAAGGCCAAAGATGGTACCAAGAATTGAAACGTATTGAAAATTTATTCACTCTCATTGTGTGGGAGAAGATTATCATTTCATCCTTGGAATCATATGCGTATCTCCTAATCAGGGGATATTCAATCAGTGAGTACCCTCGGCCTATCAATTCTTACTGTAATTCTAGGATGCTAACTGTGGGTACCCTTTTGTCGACCAGGCCCATAAGAGTAGACGACCAAGCCTAAGTGAATAATAAAAGTCACCCGGCCCAAATTATGAGTCCTGAATTACGGTTAGAGTAAAAAAATATGAACAAGTCCATCCCCTAAAATCTTGGATGAGATATTCAAAGGATATTGGGTTAACGTGTTGGTTACCAACACATACACACTCTCTCAATTGAATATATATTGTACCCCTGGCCTGGAGCATAGGAGCACATGAAAAACTTTCTCGAGAGTTACTCAATATAACGGTAGACCTCTCCATGGATGTAGGTAATTTTCCGAACCATGTATATTTTTGTGTTGTGTAATTGTGATTGTTGTTGTTCTTATTATCTTGGTGATTGCTTTCCTTCATTAATTATTTGTGTTGAGATTTTTGTCACCACAATTGGCGGCGTCTGTGGGAAGAAATTATTTTTCCTGCAAAAATCTTCACCAAGAAGAACCAGCGATGTCCCGTCACAACAGTAACGTCCCTTAACCAGGTGAAATTCAGCAGCAGCCTAACCCTCCAATGGTAAGGTATAAGATTCCTCATTCAAACCTAATACTTTTCCAAGAGAGGCAAGTCTCCGAAGAAAGCCAGGGGCCTCCCAGGTCCATACAGACCTCCAGGTTGATAGACACCTATGAGGGTAGACTCCATAAGCAAGAGGAGGCTACTAACCAATAGGAGAATAAGAATGCTCGCCTCAAAAGGCGACTAGAAACACTGGAGAGAGAACTCCATCAAAATAAAAGGTGACACCACAACCGAACTCCTATCCCTCAGGCGAGAAAGTCTTATAGTTGAGGAAGGAGCCCAAGACCTAGCTCAGAAAGAACTGAGAGACACAGGTCATGTGATGACCATTCTAAATGCTTGCAACTAGCTCCTCGATATAAGAGTCATGCTTAGACGAATGATGATATATGAAGTTTGGTCCGGAGAGAGATGGACCAGCACCCAGCTCATTATGGTGCTAAATTTATAAGGGAGCTAGCCAGACGAGCTCTCAATACTCAGATGAAGTTCCCTTTTTAAAGGGTAATAGAAGAAGAAGAAGCCCTAAAAAAGTTTGCGATTCCCAAGTTTAAGATTTATGATGGGAAGACTGACCCTAGGCAAGCCCTGACCCTGTGGAGCAATAACGATGCACTCATGTGCCGAATCTTCCCCTCGAGCTTGCACGATGTGGCCCAGAAATGGTTTGAGAAACTACCTCATAGGTCTATTCGAAATTTTAAATCTTCGACTGAGCAATTTATAACTCACTTCATAACAAACAACTCCCACCCGAAGAGGATGGATGCACTACTTACTATGAAGAAGAAGCCACAAGAGAATCTTATAAAGTACGCGAAGAGGTACTAAGATGTGTTCAACAAAGTCGAAGAATGCTCAGAGCAGGTCACCTTAGCATCCTTAAAAATTGGTTTGCCTAGATCCTGCTTCCTGCACCAGTCCTTAGCTAAGAAGGAGGCCACAACCATCGACGACTTGATGGCTCGTATTGAAAAATATGCCAAAGTCGAGGATGTGACCCATATTAATGCAGGGGATAATGGTCACGTGAAGGATAGCAAATGATCTGATAAAAATGAACCATATAAGAAAGGGAACAAGAATAGGGGCAAAAATAGCTCCAAGAATGAGAACAAAAATGACGCCTCGAAGGAATTTTAGGATGTAAACACGGTCTTCAAGGAGCCGATATACAAGATTCTTACAAAGGTCAAAGATGAGTCATTTATTAATTGGCCGAAGAAGATAGCAGGAGACCCTTCCAAGCGGAATAACACACTAAGGTATGCCTTCCACAGGGAAGTCGGTCACAAGACTGAGCATTGTAAATCCCTCAAGTCTCACCTCGAGGAGTTGACCCAAGTCGGGTACCTTAATGAGTTTGTTGAGAAGAGGATAGATAAGGTAGCAGTGAATGGTGAGAAGACGCCTGATAATGTCCTCAAGGAGGATATCGGCCTGTGAATTACTAGTGATACACGAGGCATTAGACCTCAAACAAATTCAAGTAAATGCAGCTCGAATGGAAGTTAAGAAGCTTACTGTAGTCATGCAGGCATTTTAGATTGACCCAACCAAGACTCAAGTAGGGAAGCATCGACGACAGGAATATGTCGATTACATTAACCATATTATGTTCATGGATGGAGATTGGGGGGGAGGGGGTGAGAACCACTCATCATGACGCACTTCTCATTACACTCACGATAGCCAACTGAGACATTGGCAGGTTGCTCGTCGACAAAGGTAGCTTATCTGAAGTAATGTACCTTGAATTGTTTAGAAAGTTAAAGTTGAGCGTAGTCGACCTTAAGAAAGCCCCTGTTTTGTTGGCCGGCTTCGCAGGAAAGATCAAAGTCCATTTGGAAAAGATCCTCATGCCAGTCAGGGCATAAAGCATCTAAAAAATGATTTAGTTTATTGTTGTTGATATTGAATAACCGTACCAAGCCATCCTTAGCAGGGGATGGATCCTAGAAATGAAGGCCATTCCATCGACCTATCATCAGAAGTTAAAGTGTATAACTGCTCGAGGAGTAGTTGAGATCCATGGAGACTAGTCTACGATAAGAAAGTGTTTCATCATAGCCATATACCCCAAACAGGAGAAGAAAGTGGAAGAATAAAAAAGCAGGGAAGAAGCATAGGAGGGGTTGGTTCCCTCCAAATAGTAGCTAAAGTACGTTCGACAGAGAGTGGAGAAGACCAGGCTCCTTCCCTCTAAGCGGGTCGTTAAAGACCTAGAAGAAGGCACAGCTGGGAGTAACTTGATTGTAAATAAGTTTTAATTAGTACTTCCTTAACCGATCGCAAGAAGAAAGAACTGGTCACCCTTCTCCGGAGCAACTTGGATGTTTTTTCATAGGAGACCTACGAGCTACCTGGGATTGAACGCAACATTTCTTATCATTGATTGCATATGGACCCAAACTCTAAGCCAGTCACACAAAAGGCTCACTGAATAGCCCTAGAGAAAGCTAAAGCAGTAGTGAAAGTGGTCAGGAAGATACTGGATGCATGTTCCATACAGGAGGTTAAGTTCCTTAAATGGTTATCCAACAAGTAGTAGTTCCAAATAGCAATGGAAAGTGGAGAGTTTGTATCGAATTCATCGACCTCAACAGGGACTGCCCCAAAGATAGTTTCCCCCTTCCGAAGATTAATCAACAGGTTGATGCTACAGCAGCACATGAGAGGATGAGCTTTTTAGATGCATACTCTGGATACCATAAAATCCCCCTACATGTTCCGAATCAAGATAAGACCTCCTCCATAACCATTGTTGGTTTGTATTGTTATAAAGTTATGACTTTTGGCCTTAAAAATGCACGAGCGACTTATCAATGGCTAGTTACAAAAATGTTTAAAGATCAAATGGGGGATACTAAGGAGGTTTACATCGACGACATACTCGTCAAGATAAAGATCAAGGACAATCACCTCTTCGACCTGGAAAGGACTTTCGAAATCCTCAGGAAATACCAAATGAAACTCAATGCAAGTAAGTGTTCTTTCGGTGACCAGTCCGGAAAATTCCTTGGATACTTGGTCAGCAAGAGAGGAATTGAGGAAAATCCCGACCGGATCGATCCCATTCACAAAGTTCACCCCCTTAATTAGTAAGAGATGTACAGAAGCTCACAGGAATGCTCGCCGCGCTCAACCGGTTCATTTCTAAGTCTTCCTAGTGATGTCAATCGTTCTTTCAGTTGTAAAAAAGAAACAAGGGTGTGACATGGAACAATGATTGCTAAAGGACTTTATAAGAACTCAAGGCCTATCTCAACAGGCCCACTTTTCTCGTGATTCCTTGAGAGAATGATACTTTATATCTTTAGATTGCAGTATCAGACCATGGTGTGAGCGCTGCCTTAGTACGTGAGAGAGAGGGGAGCGAACATACAGTCTAATATGCAAGCAAGACCCTTTTGAAAGCCGAGCAACGGTACGTTCAATTGGATAAGCTCGCTTATGCACTGGTGATAGCCTCAAGGAAACTGAAGCATTATTTTGAGGCCCACTCTATCTTCATGGTTACTTTTCACCCCCTTAAGGATGTTTTGAGGAAAGCAGACCTCTTTGGCCGATGATCGAAGTGGTCGATCTAGCTCGATAGGTTTGATATTCACTTTCAAATAAGAACAGCCGTCAAGGGAAAAATACTAGCCTTTTATCGCAAGGGAAAAATACTAGCCTTTTTATCGCAAGTTCACAAGAGAACAACCGTGTGATCATCTAGAAATAAGACGATCAAGGGAAAGCTTACAGGAACCAAGTGTTTGGACCTTATACGCTGATGGAGACTTCAACTCAAGGGGGTAGGAGTAGGTATCGTACTAGTGACTCCTAAAAATACTGTGCTCGAGCAGGGAATCAGACTTGGATTTGAAACCTCCAACAACGAGGTAAAATATGAGGCACTGATCGCCAAACTATGCAAAGCACAAATGCTAGGGGCAAGGCACCCTCTAGTCTTTGATGACTCTTAGCTGGTATCCAACCAGATAAATGGTGATTTTAATGCAAATGATGGAAGGATGGAAGATTATGTCGCCATTGTGAAGGGATTAATAGCCAACTTAGATCAAGTTGATGTTTAACAGTTCCCAGAGGATAGAATAACCATGCATATTCTCTATAAGCTCTAAGTTCAGCAATAGACTCTGATTTTAGAAGAAAGATCCAAATAGATTTCCTCGCGCAGCCCAACATTGATCAAACTATTGAGTCGATGAATCCCGAGCAGGTCCTCCACATTGAAAAGGCTCCGAGCTGGATGGAACCCATCGCAAACTACTTACGAAGTGATATACTGCCAAGTGGCAAGAGGTCAGCTCATCTGATAAGAGTCAAAGAAACTTTCTTTCGCTTATATCCTGATGGGAAGTTGTATAAGGGATCGTTCACCGGACCTTAGCTTTAGTGCGTTCACCCATAAGACGTTGACCAAGTTCATCACGAACTTTATGAGGGAATTTTTGGAAGTCACGCAGGAGGAAGGCCGCTAGACTTTTGAGCAATGAAAGAAGGGTATTGGTGGCCATACATGCAGAAGTACGGTCTATGTTAGGAAGTGAGAGAAATACCAAAAACACTCACCCATGGTCCACCAACCCTCCAGTGACCTAAAGTCACTAACCAGCCCATAGTCGTTCGCCCAGTGGGGTTTGGACATCATAGGTCCTCTACCTACTACGATAGGTAACCGAAAGTATCTATTGATCAAAACATACTATTTCACTAAGGGGATAAAGATAGAACCACGGGCGAACATTGAGGAATCAGACATGATGAGATTTATATGGAGAAACATCATTACTCGCTTCGGCATACCGAGAACGATCATTACTGACAACAAGACCCAGTTCGAGAGGGGCCCCTTCTAAAGTTTTTGCAATGATCTTGGAATGGAATCAGTTACTCTACATCCTATGGGCCTATCTAGCCACCCCAAGGCGAGTAACTGGGGAAACTCCCTTTGCACTTACATATGGAATGGAATCAGTTATTCCGCTAGAAGTTAGTTTCCCTACCATGAGGTCTACGTTAGTCGACCAATGCCACAATGATGAAGCATTGCTCACTGAACTTGACTTAGCCGATGAATGGGGAGAATTAGCTCTAGTTAAACTGGCGTAGTACCAGCAATAACTATCCAAGCAGTACAATCACAAAGTCAACCTAAGGAAATTTCAAGTTGGAGACTATGTCCTAAGAAAAGTCATTCGAAGTGCTGTGAAACCATCAGATGGTAGCTAGGACCAAACTGGGAAGGACCGTTCAAGGTGGTAAATGACAACCTCAAAGGAGCTTATCACTTGTAAACGCTGAAGGGTAGGGAGATACCAAGATCTTGGAATGAGGCCAACCTGAAGAAATTCTACTTATATATTTCTCTATCTATGCACTATTAGTTTAGGCAAATTTTCATTTACAAATTAATGTTGCTCTCTGTTCCTGACTTTTATCAGTAAAACTCGTTTGGTCTTAGCATATTATATATATTGGTTGTCTCAAATATATTTTATTATATGCACCATTTTCAAGTTACGAGCTTCACTCTTATAACATACATGATAAAGATCATGGATTACAGTAAGTTGGTTAACTTGCTTCAGTAAAAAAATCTCTTGAGCTAGCCTCTTGTGATTGCATCAAAGTTGTTGGGTTTATACTAGCTTAACTTTTCTAACGCATAGTTAGCAAGATTGACATATAATAACCCTCCTCGGGCCTTTGTTCATAACACAATTGGCATACTAGGTTGCTCCGATAACAAATAAAGACCTATAGGGGATCCTTAGGCAGCACGGCCAACCCAAGTTGGTCGCCAACATAGTTTGGCTCTAAAATCCTTCTCGAGTAGATTCCTATTAATCAGGTGTATCCTCTCTATTGCCCTACTTAGGCCTAATGCAGTGTGATGACGCGGTCTAAAAGGTAAAGTTAGGCGGAATGCTATGGCTAAGGCATACTGGACTGGGAGAATACTCATTTGAAAATAAACTCTAAGTCACATTTAGCCGGCCGAGATGCCTAAAATAACTAAAGATTATTAACAAATCAAAAAACAAATAATATATGTTTAGTCGACCTTGGCCCAAAATATAAATATTTTATTGCTAAAGATTACACAGTTACATGTGTAATAATGATAAAATAAATCAAATCCTAAGGAGGTCCAGGTCGCTGAGCTAGATAGTCAGCTACTCGCGTTGTTCAACAATCATCAGGATGAGGGGAAAAATTCTCCTTAACCTCCTCCGAGCTTGGCTCCTGTAGCATACTCGGAATAGCATCTATTGGGATCCAGCGATCATCCCTTTTAAATGGATTTGGTTCTAAGGACGAGGGAGTGATCTCATGCCTATACCAGAAAGAAAAATTCTTAGGCACCATTAACTCCATGAAGGCACTTAACCACCCTCTAATAAAGGCTAGCTCCTCGACCTCCTTTAGCTTTGTGGGATTATTTGTCTAGATTTGGTTATATCCATCTGCCCGTACCTATTGGGGAACTTTTTTGAATAGTGCCTTAGTCTGGTGACGTCCCTCTGAAGCCCAGCAGCTATCCCATACGCTCGATGAACATCTCCCTTCAACTCGGTAATCTCCCTTTGGGAATCGCCATCGTCAATTCTAGCTCACCGTCTGGATGACGACAAATAACCGAAAATAACTACAAGATCAATTCTCGATGCATTCTCCCTGAGGCGCGCAACTTCCCTCCATAAAGCATCATTATCCTACTGTAGAACCTCCCTAACCTGGTTAATTTTAGACGCATCTAGGAGATTTTCCTTAAGAGCATTTACCTTTTCTTGAATAGAGGCACCAATATCTTCCATCTCTGCAAGTCAATCCTTAAGCTTGGCAACTAGCTCGGACTCATATTTGTAGTCCTTATTCCTTGCCATAAGGGATTTGCAGATTTTGACAAAAGCTTGACGAAATTAGTCGCTCATATTAAAACCAAGAATTTGGCCTAGGCGAGAGGTAGCAGGGATATAACCATCAAAATCGACAAACTATAAAGCATAAGAGCACACATAATACATGTATCAACAAATCCAATAATAATAACTTCTTTATTTTATTAAAATTAGCGCTAGCCAGATACATGTACATTAAGTGGAAAGAAGAAAATGCAAAAATATAAAAAGGAACCCTAAGAGTCTAGTTGGTGACATCAACCTTCTCAAAAGTGTCTGGCTCTTTTTCCTTATCACCAGTAGCCCCTCCTTTCTTTGCACCAACCACACCTCCCTCGATCGGGGCAATGTTTATTCCATGGTCGCCATCAGGATCGATAGCAGGAACATTAGCAGCAGGAGAAGAAGGCTCTACAGTTGCCCGAGAAGTAGAGACTTCTTCATTAATGATTGACTTGGGAATAGGATTCTGCTCATCGAATAGAGGTGAATCAGCAGCAGCTCTAGAAGAAACTAAGGCTCGATCCCATCCTTTCTTAAAGTTTTCCTGACTGATGTAGTTAATCTTCTTTTTGGCATCTTCATTGGTTGCCTCCCATCTTTTACTGTAGCCACTCTTTCTAACGGTGGACACCTCTGCCTTTAGGCTGTTCACCTTCTCAGTGAGCCCTTTATTTTCATCTATGATGACTAGTTTGCTCGCCATGACCAGCTCATAAGCTTCACAAAGTTCCTTTAGCTCCTTATCCTCCCCAATCCCCTCTTTGAAAAATGAAGCCTCAGCCTCTGTAAGAGCTTTCTTGGAGGACTTCTGGGCCTCTCAAGTAGTTTTTAAGCTCCCTACGAGCTCATCATTCCTCCTTGCCAACTCATCTCGACTGCGACAAAGGACATTGTAGTCAGATAAAAACTGTAGGAAGAAATAGATGTGAGTCAAAGAGTACAAATAAATTAAAAAAGATGGAGAAAAAGAGGAAATGACCTTACCAAAGAAAGCCCCTGATATGCCTTTAGGGAAAACTGGTTTGGTCCCATCTTTGAAGACATCTCACGACCCACCGTTAGTACTGCTCTCTCGAGCATCATGGGAGCAAGCTGAGGGGCTAGAGCCACAAAGGCCCCCTCAGATGGGACAGTCATAGGTATAATAAAATCCTGTGTTTTCTTCGTCCTTTATTCTCCTCTCCTCCTTTCCTCTTCTTTCTTCTTTTTCTCCCATTCTCTCTCTCTCTCTCTCTCTCTCTCTCTCTCTCTCTCTCTCTCTCTCCCATCTCTCTCCATATCTTTCTCATGAGATGCTATCTGGGAACCACTAGCAGTATCCCTAGACATTGTCTTCTGGATATTCAACTTGTTAGACAACAGGACATCATCATCATCATCATCACGGATTAGGTTTTTTCTTCTAGGGGAGCCATATCTTCCTCACTAGAACTCTTCGACTTGGAAACATATAAACTAGAACCCTCTTCACTGGACCTCTCTCCACCAAACTCTTCCTCGCTGGATCCCTCCTTACTGGATCCTTCCCTCACCACTACTACCTCTGTCACCTACAGCAACACTAGACTTTGAGCTTCTCTCCTCCTCGTCATCTAGCTCAACGGGTTCGAGAGAACCTTCTTCCTCTGGGATATCAAGTTAAGGAATGGATTCAACTGGGTGGGCGATGAAGTTGGTGGTAGTGTTCTTGTATTCCAATTGGAAGGCAGCCGACCTGGGATGTTCACCTTCTACAATAGAGTCCCTTATCTTCCAGGCTTTGATTAACCCAGCAGCACGGATCTCGTGGAGAGCAGGCTCTTGATTCTTGTACTTCTCTGAAAAAATAAAAGAAAATATTAGAGGAAGAACACATTAGAGCAATAATAAAAAAGCAGTAAGATTGAACAATAACCTATGAATTCCTCCCCATACGTAGGGATCTGAGGTCCTCTGTACTTTTCTCCCCCTACCTGGGGAGGGAATTGTCAGTTCTTAACAATAAATCCCTCAGACCAGTAGTCCTTCTAGGAATTAGGTGGGTTAACTACCAATATCTTGTCTGGACTTCTCACTTTTAAATAAAGAAGTCCAGATCTAGTATGAGAAAAGGTATAACAAAAGGAAATTTGAACAAATCCTAAGTTAGGGGATTATTTACACTTTTCCAAACATTTGGAGAACACTGAGCTGGGATTATATCGAAGTACTGAAAGAAATGCAAGAATAGGTGATTTGGGGGAAAGGTTAGACCCCCTTGAGACAACAGAAGAACGTGAGTCGAATGGTCATCCTCAATGTCACGAACATTATGAGGAACAAGGACACACTCAATATCCACTCAGTTGGGAATATTGTAACATTTCCTAAATTCTACCAGAGATTTGTTTTCTATCCTTAATAGGAGAAAAACCTAGCTACAATAGAAAGAAAAATGACAAAAGGAAATACAAAAAGAGAAGGGACTGAGAACTTACAATGAAAAGAATGAAGCTTGAAACGATGGGAAACCACAGGTGAATGAGGACGAGAAGTAGAAAAAATATTTTGAACGACGAAGAAAAAGATGGAAAGCAAGATCAAACTTGACAGAATAAGATGGTTTGGAAGTGAAAGAAATCAAGAATTAAAGTGACGAAGTGAATCAACCAACACCTCAGTTTAAACCCCTCAATGATAATGCACCACAATCGAAGAAGATCTGCCGCCTAAATTTACTGCAAAATGGCGATTCACGCCCCTATCAATTCTAGAAATAAAAATAGTGCCATCAGAGGAAGATGAAGACGTTATTTAAAATTTTTGATCCCAAATTGTGGCCCTAAATTTTTTAGGTGAAATTGTGGGTACCCTTTTGTCAACCAGGCCCATAAGAGTAGACGACCAAGCCCAAGTGAATAATAAAAGGCTCCCGACCCAAATTATGAGTCCTGAATTATGGTTAGAGCAAAAGAATATGAACAAGTCCATCCCTTAAAATCTTGGATGAGATATTCAAGGGATATTAGGTTAATGTGTTAGTTACCAACACATTCACACTCTCTCAGTTGAATATATATTGTATCCCTGGCCTGGAGCATAGGGGCGCATGAAAAACTTTCTCGAGAGTTACTCAATATAATGGTAGACCTCTCCATGGACGTAGGTAATTTGTCGAACCATGTATATTTTTGTGTTGTGTGATTTTGATTGTTATTGTTGTTGTTCTTATTGTCTTGGTGATTGTTGTAAGGACATAAATTTCCAATTGAGTCCTTTGTAGTTTTGGCTCAATTTCGTACAAAAACGTTTGAGTCGTAGGATAGAGTTAATTGATCATCCTTCAACCTATGACGTGTTTGTTGAAGACGTAGCGGCCAAGAGTATAAAGCTTCATCATATTTCCAAATTTAATGTGCCTCGTTTCTATGTCAACAACATTGGTTCCATTGCTCCTAAGGTATGGATGAATTTTAATATATATATATATATATATACATATATATATATATATATATATATAGGAGCTTGGAATAATTTATATTGCGTGTACGTTTGTTTAAAACTGTTGTTTATTTTCAGAAAGATTTTATTAAAACTTTTAAATAAAGTATATAAAGTTTTTGGGCTAAAAATAGAATTTTTTAAACTTTCTGGAAGTTCGTTAGAAATGTCATTCGAACGAGTTTGTCATTCGAACGAGTTTGTCGTTCGAACCACAATGTCATTCGAACGAGTTCCCATATAGGCCACTAGAATGTCGTTCGAACGAACATGATGTTCGAACAAGATTTCTAATGAGTTCACACTGTAACTTTGTTAGAAGGCTTGTTCGAACGAGACTCTAGTAAAGTCAAATTTGTTTTGGAGTGTCGTTCGGAAAAAAATAGATAAAATATTATTAACGGTCCAAATTAAAAATGACACTGGTGGTTTAGGCTTCGATACTTGTAATGAATCATATCATAAAGCCAAAACCCATGTTTTAGGAGAATCACCTAGGAAAACTGTTATAGAATAATCCTTAGGTACCAATTTTCGACGTGTTTTTACTTGTGAACATTGTGGTCGAAAAGGTCATCTCAGGAAATTTTGTTTTGATCTTAAACGAGGTCCTAGAAAATGCCAACGTAAGGCAACTAAGGTAGCCAAGATTCCTATGCCCCGAGATCATCATTCATCTTTAATTTGGGTTAGGAGATCGGACTTGGTATCTTTACTAGATATGGTATTTGATTCTCATTTACTTTCATATGCTTCCTCCCTTACAAAATCTAAAGGTTGAATGTGTTAGTTTATTTAAATACTTTAGCTTTTGTGCTCCATGCTATATTATCATGATAAATGTATGATTGTTTAATCATTTTCTAGTCTATGTTCCATGCTTAATCACATGCTAGAATTATGATTCTTGTTTATCTTTTGTATTATATTTCCTTCATTTTTGTCTTCATTATATGAAAAATACAAAAATATTTTTGGTTTATCATTTTTGTTTTACCTTTTAGTAATTTAGGCTTAATGAAAAATACAAATGATTTTTGTTTATCTTTTGAGTAAATATTTTTTATTTTTGGTTAAATATTGTCAAAAACTCAAAGAGATTTTTTATTTTTTGTGTAATTTAGTTTGACACACTTTATGTGGCATATACTTATGTTTGAATCCCAGTTTTTACGCTCCCATGTGGCTAGAACTTTTGGTTTAGATTGTCGATCCTTATTATGTTCTTTACCATGCTTACATGGAGTAGTTGGATTTTGTGTTGATTAAATGGATTCTATTTTTATATGCCTCAATTCACACATGCACGAGCTCTTTTGAAATTTTAACTTCATATGTATATTTGAGCTTTGTGAGGTGTTCTCCTACCAATTTTGTCATCTATATATTTGTGACCTAGGAGGACTAGTGCATGCCAAAATCCGTTGCACATGAGATTTGTGAGAAATAAAAGTGATAGATATAAATGTGCATGGGGAAGGGCTCCGAAAGGATTTATTATCCTTTGCGAATAATAAGCCACCGTTTGTTTGGACCTAAAAGAAATACGTTGTCCAAAGGCCTAAAAGAAAATATGACATTAAAAGAAATTTTTTTCCAAGGCCTATGTTTAGTTGATTGATCATTCAAAAATAATATATGCTTATTGAGGGAGATTGAATGGTATATCAACGGTTTACACAATGTCCATTTATCCTAGTTGAGCTTTCAATGTCATGACTCTATTGGTTTGTAGAATCATCAATATGCTAGGCTTGTATGCATTGTATATGTTTGTTCATTGAGTTCATTTTATATTGTCACATGAGGTTATATTCAAATGTGATGACATTTGCAGTCAATTGAGGACTCCATGAACATGTTTTAAGTGATTGGGTCTAAATTTAATCGTTACTAGTTCACACCTCAACACTACCGTTTCCATATGACACATTTTTGCCATACAAGTGTGAAAATCTTATCTTATTTTGTGTCATTTTTGTGTTTATATCTATATATGTGTACTTGAGTCTATAAGGTATATATTATGTATACATATATTTGATATTTTTGTTTAGTCTTTGCCTTGCTTTCTAGTCCATATATGCTTTAACTCATAATTGGTATCCATCTTGTTTCATTAATTTTTGATATCACATTCTTAATACGTATATATCATATTGGTATATGTTTCTTGCATCTTAGTTGGTATCCATTATTCTTTGTTGGATGAGTTATGATTTTGTTGCCCATGTGCTTTAATGTTCTCATCACTTTACGCGCAATTGCATGTTTTTAGCTTATCCCATTTTCTTTATCCCTTGTTTAGTTTAGAGGGTGTATATGCTTTAATTGGGGAAGATAAGTTAATTTTTAATTCTTTAGCCTTTGTCTATTCCTAAACAAAAAGGGGGAGAATGATAGGGGATAAATGATATCTAATCCTATTGTAATCGTATCTTAGTTTGGGGGAGATTTATCTTAGGGGGAGACGTCTTTCTAAGTAGGACATTTGTTTGATAAAGGGGAGAATTAATTTAGGGGGAGTACTTACTTTAATTGCATTAAATATTTTGATATTCCCTGCGTTTAATGTGTTTTCTTAAGTGTGCAGGAATTATATTCTAAGTGGAAACTTTCACTGGCAAAGATTTTGATCCCTGGGTTGTTTGAGTCAAGCATTGTAATTTTATTTTCGGTGGGACATTTTGTGTCAGTCTAGTAGAGCTTGACGACCCTTTAGGATTTTTCTTTAGTTTTTGTTCCGGAATAGCCAAAGGGGCAGATTTGTAAGGACACAAATTTCCAATTGAGTCCTTTGTAGTTTTTGCTCAATTCCGGACAAAAACGTTTGAGTCATAGGATATAGTTAATTGATCATCCTTCAAGCCTATGACATGTTTGTTGAAGACATAACGGCCAAGAGTATAAAGCTTCATCATATTGCCAAGTTTAATGTTCCTCGTTTCTACCTCAACAACATTGGTTCCATTTCTCCTAAGGTATGAATGCATTTTAATATATATATATATACACGAGCTTGGAACAATTTATATTGGGTGTACGTTTGTTTAAAACTTTTGTTTATTTTCAAAAATATTTTATTAAAACTTTAAAATAAAGTATATAAAGTTTTTGGGCTAAAAATAGAAAATTTCAAACTTTATGAAAGTTCGTTCGAAATGTCGTTCGAACGAGTTTGTCGTTCGAACCACAATGTCGTTCTAACGAATTTGCCAACGAGTTCCCATATAGGCCACTGGAATGTCATTCGAAGTGCCATTTGAACGAAGATGATGTTCGAACGAAATTTCTAACGAGTTCACACTGGAACTTCGTTAGAAGGCTCGTTCGAACGAAAATGTCGTTCGAACGAGTTTTGGCGGGAACAATTTTTTTTGGACAGATTTTGAGTAGTTTTTTCCCTCATTCCCACTACTTTTTCCACTAACTCTTTTCCTGAATATCTAAGTACGGGAATCAAGTTTTCTAACTTAACTTTTTCATATTATTCCATCTCTAAGAGAGAGTTTGAGAGAAACATTTCAAAGGGAAAAAGTTCATGTTTTGAGTGTTCATCTTTCAAAGATAAAAATCATTTAACACTCTAGTTTACACCTTTATTCCAAGTCTTCTTTATATATATATACATTTCTTGGAGTTTTGGCACCGATTTATATCTCTACCATTTTGAAGAGACGTTTGGGTTTGCTTCTACATCCCACAAAGAAGAAGAAGTTTGCGTTGATACCCACTTGGAGAAAGGCTCCTAGTTTGGGTGACGGTGACCCTATAAAATCCGATCGGTGGATTCCGAGACCACGGTGGAGCTCCATGGTTATTATCTAGGTTAAGGTGTCTACAAGAAGAAGCGTCAGGGATTAAGAGGGATCGAGTTGAGTGTTGTAAGTCTTACTGTCTTGTATTTGTAAAACCATACTTAGTGGATTTGAGGTTAGGGCCGTCCGAGGTTTTTTCCCGTTGTGGGTTTTTCCTTGTACATCGCGGCGTAGTGATTCATTATTTAATTTTATCTTGCTATATCACCTAGAACGCATGCTTAGGTAAAAAGATAAATTTTGTTTTAATCACTACTTAGGTTTATTTTGGTGCTATATTAAATATTGGGTAATATACAGTTAATTCAAGTCTTTACTTTAATTTGTTAAAATGGGTTTGGACTAATTTGGTAAAATTGAGAAATATGACTTAGGAAAATTTCTAGGACTTGGGTTGATTAATTTGGTTTAAGTGAAATTTAATTTGTGTGTGTTGTTATCATATTTCACTTGGTGTTAATTTTAATTTGAAAAGGAAATTAAAATTTGTTGTTTAATTGAACCATCAACGCTTCCACATATCTATGAAAGGAAAGTATTACTTTTAGAAGTATAAAAGAATTTTGCTATAACATTCGGGGGCATACGTTTCCAACAATTTCTTTCCTTCATTAATTGTTTGTGTTGAGATTTTTGTCACCACACTGACAATGTGATTTGCATATATGTACATGTTCCCATAGTTGCGTCTGATAGTAGTGTGATGATAGATCCACATGGATGTTCCCAAAATAAATAAGACAAATTATATGTCGTGAATAAGCCTAATTAGTTCGTTGTGTGGTTTAACTAAGTCTTCCATAGGATTATCGTCATGTGAAGAAGGGCCATCTTAGAGGATTGGGTCCAGGACAAGGACCTCACGAATATTTTCTTACAATATTTGGGCTAAAAGGTTCCACCCTGACAGTTAATGCACTTGTATATGTTGATGTTAGGGTTCTAAAGTTCCTCGATGCTACTGAAGAACTGTATTAGTGGTGGCACAAGGATGGTTATGGCCGTAGTTTGTCAACTATGTACCCTTTCTTTTTCATTATACTAAACCAATGCTTATGATATTCAATGAAATTAAGCTCTAATAGATAGACCCTGTGTCATAATTAAACTTGTTCTCCTAATGGGGTGGCTATGTGCAGAGGTGGGACCTTGTTAATGTAGTCCTTGTCTCTTACAATGAGTGTGGGTCCATTGAGAATGCCCATATGGGTGCTTAGGCATGAATTGTCACAAAAAAAAATATATATATTTTTAAAATTTTTAATTTTAAAGATCAAAACTCTAAACAGATTAAACCCAATAAAACTTGTTTACCAAATTAAACCGTTTTTTGTGAAAAAACAATTTACCGAATTTTATCTTCTTAACCTAAAACATGCATCTAGGTGACAAACATACAAAATAAATAATTCATCCACAACACGCCGATGTACGAGAAAAATCCACAATGGGAAAACCTCTGATGACCCAGCTAAACAGATCACTATGATAAGGTTTTATAAAGACTACACAGTAGATTTACTCAACGACTCATCTTCCTTGCAAGCCTTGATGCTTTTCTATATTCAACCTCTCCTCCACAGTGCAAGGTAGGATTTCACCCACGTAAGGTTCCACCATGCATGAATACATGGACGCCTCGGTATCCATTGATGAGGCTCATCATTAACTATGGAATCGAAACACGAAACACCTCTTCTTCACTACAACACAACAAACTAGTAGGGAGTCCGCTGCACAAAACTTCTTCCCTCAAGATGAAGATAAAAAAAATTTTGGTGCCTAACACAAATATCTCAAAGCACAAGAATATTAAAACTTGTATATTTAAACTCTTTTGGTAAAACTAGGGTTTTGGAACTTTATCAACATGTAGGAAATTGATTTTCGCTAAAAGTTCTTAAAAATATGAGTCCAAGACACCTTAAATAGTGAAAACGCGAGTTTCAAGGAGTCAAACTTGTTTCAATGAACACACATATTTGATTTAAATGAAAATCCCTTTTGATTCTAATGAAACTCAAGTTCACTCAAACAGAGAGGCTTTAACAAACTTCCAACGAGCTTCCAACAATTTGTCTATTTTTTTTATAGAGCGTCCTCTTTTGATGTCATCAGATGCACGCTTTACAAGTTTCCAAAGCCCGTTCTAATGAGGATATAACTTCCTTTGAAAAAAATCTCTATTTCATTTTAACAAGTCATGCGACTCGTTTTAACAAACTCATAAACAAATCATGTTCTCCAAAAATATTTTAAAAATAGCTCCATACGATTTTGTTCAAAAATAAACACCCAAAAATATATCCAAGGACCATATTCAAAAGGCATCCATACCTTATGAGATCCTCGATAAACGTGAAGACAAAATTTGGCACTTAATACAGCATGATGTGTATCCACTTTGAAGATTATCAGTTAAGTCTCCATAAAAAATATCACATGCTTACGAGATCGACAATACGAAGCCTAGCCTATGACTCAAACGTTTTGTCCGGAATTAAGACAATTACAAAAAAATGACTCGATTGGAAATTTGCTCGTATAAATCTTCTCCTTTGGCTATTTCGAGACATAATCAAAACAAAAACTCTATGGGCCGTCAATATCTCTAAAAAGACTCAATCCCTAACCCAAAAAGGAAAAAGAGTACAGATGATCAACAAATTGAGTAGCTTTACTTCCTTTAAACCTTTTTCGCATGTTTCAAACCTGCACACATAAATACACCTTTCAAATGCAAAGGGAATACAACAAGTATAAAATCTACATATGAATAAAATTTGAACTAAATCTAAAACATATCAATCTAGGTAATACATATCTCCCTAAGACAAAGATGTCTTAATCATGAAATGAAAGATACCATGTCTCCCCCTTTGGTTCAAGAATAAACAAAGTAAGAACAACATAAAACTATTTCCCCTGATAAACCAAATCTCCCCCATAAATATGTGAATATATGATACCAAGAGAAATTGGTAGGTAGGAATAAAATCATGATATGGGGTCAAGTACAACAAACACATGACATGGAAACTCAAGAAGAAATAATCCAAACAGTGATAAAATAATATCAATATTGAAGCAAAAAGTTATCACTATGAATAAGCAATGAAGTACGCTATCAATTTGAAATTACAAATTTAAGATATAAAATTTCAATGCACACAATGAGAGATATCAATATGATCACATAGCGTGCCAAAAATAATCCTAAGATAAAGCATTTGGCAACTATGGATTAAATGTAAACTGCAAAGGCTCAAACAAACGATTCAAAATATATACATATGCAAAATATACCAATGAAATATCATCACATGTACATAGGTATAAACAACAACATAAACTTGACACAAACATATAAGCTTGACACACTAGCATAGTATCAATGTGTCTAAACATGTTGAATTGAATTAATGGATGTGAACTAGACACAAATGAATTCTAATCCAAAACTCAAATATGTTCAAGGAGATCTATATGATCGAAAAACATTATTAAACTAAGATTTAGCCTTAAGTGACAAGATAAAGTGAACTCTATGAAAAAACAAGCAAAATGCACACAAGCATAGAATATTGATGATTCTACAAATCAATAGTGTCATGAGATAACAAGCATAACTAGGATTCATCGTGCAAACACGTTGATCTTCAACTATAACACCCTCAAATGATAAACAACTATTATATTTTCTTTTCACTCAATTATTTTGAAACTATCAATTTTGGAAAAATAAAACTTGTTGACCTTGGCAATTTTTCAATCTTTATTACGTCTCAATCTTTTAAGCTCTTGTTAACAGTGGCTTTCCCACAAAGGATATTTTTTTCCCTTTATATCCCTTTCCCAGGCACCCTAATATATGCAATAAAGTCAAATAATATCAGGGTCAATGATTCTTACATGCACAAATACCCCATAGTAACAAGATATATAGATGACAAGATTGATGGGAGAATATCTCACACAGTCAAAATATAACATGTGTAGCTAACATTCAAAAGAGCTCGTGCATGTGTGTGTGGAGGCATATACAAATTTGAATCCATAAAGAAAATCAAACTTGAATTAACTCCATGCATGCATGATTAAGAACAATGTAAGTACTTACAATCATAACCAAATATTCTAGTCACACGAATAACAAAAAATAAATTGGATTCAGACACACTAATATGCCGCACAAAATGTTTAAAACTAAAATACACATAAACCAAAAATCCTTTTGAGTTTAAAAAAAAATACTAATTTGAAAAAAACTAACTCATAAGAGACAAGTAAAATCTTTTTGTATTTTTCGATATGATTAAGTAAATGAAAAATCAAAATACAAAAGATACACACATCATAACAATAGAAAACATGTATCATAAATCACAAACTACTGTATGAAAAACATGAGAACACACTCAACCATTAGATATAACATGGGAAGTATCATATGTAAGCATACGAGAATTAATAAGTCTAATATGTAAAGTCTTCAAATCGGACTTCCTAACCTATATAGGTGTAACATGATGCTCTCAGGTTTTGAGAACCTTGGTTTCTTTTATTCTTAAACTTTCTATGACCTTTTTACGATCACAAGAAAAATTTCTAAGGCGACCTGTTCTATCGTAATGTGTGCAAGTGTAGATATGGAAAGGGTGTTACATAAGTATTGACTTTTACGAGCGTTCCTAGAAATAGTTGACTCTTTCAAATGCAAGGTCCTAGCTTAGGTAGCGAAAGCATTATTATCATCGAAGACAATTTCACACTTGTCATCTTTAATTCAGATGGTTCCTAACATTTTATGCAACGTTTTCAAACTAGACTCCAATTCAAATTTGACGCTACTCGAATCTCTCAATTTCTCCTCCAGCTCAACTATCCTCAACTTGAGTAAATTGCTAGACTCGTCAAATTCGAGAAGTTCTTTCTTCATAGCCACCATCAGACCACGAATGCTATCTCTTTGACTCTTAACATAATATAGCTTATCTCGAAGAGTCCTCTCATATGCCTTAAGATCCTCAATTAAAACACTATCATCTTTTCTCACATCACATTCTTTTAACTTTGCTTCCAACATCAAGTTATCCTTTTTCACTCTAAACCTTTTTGCATACAATAAGCAAAAGGAAACTTGGAGTTCGCTTTCCTCCTCCTCTTCATCCTCATTATTTTCTTAACTCACACTACCATCAGTCACTTAGGTGTCATAAATTCTTGCCTTGAAATTTTTATGCTTAGAAATATCTTCATGGAATGACTTCTCATCAAAGATTACATGAGTATCCATGATCGCGGTGTAGTTGTCTTAATGGGGGAATCAGGTCGTCCCTTTTTCGCATCACAATCACTTAGGGTGGTATTGTACACCTTCAGTTTCTTACCCTCCTTAGTTTTTCTGCGCAATCAGATACCCTATCGACATAGCCCTCACAATCAAAACATCTTTCTGACCTATCCCTCTTAAAGTTGTCATTACGATTTTTTAGGAAGTGACCGACCTCGTTATACATGTTTTTTTCAAACTTGTTTACATATTTTGATTGGTTTTGAAACTTAATAAATTTCTTGAATTTATTTGCTAACATGGCCATATCCTCGGACTCGATGTCAAACTCATTATCCAAAATAGGTGTTTCCTCCTTTAGATCTTTCAAAGCAATGAAGTTTTCCTTCTTCTTTTTAGTTTTGGAGGAAAACTATCAAGCTCAGAAGTTTATAAGTCACCTACAAGATCTTGAAGTTTTGTAGTGTCTAAATCACACAAGGAATTCTAAATGTCAATTTTGAATTAAAATTTTCACGTAACGACCTTAAGATTTCTTAATTATATAGTTGTAAGGTATTTTCTCTCCCAAGTTAAAAGATGAATTAACTATGTCAGATAGTCAATCCTAGAACTCATCAATGGTCTCATTCTCCAACATCTTAATGGTTTCAAACTAAGTGGCGAGGTTATGGATTTTATAAGCCTTAACAACAATAGTTCCTTCAAGGGTGAGTTGGAGTATGCTTAAGCCTCTTTAGATGTCTCATAAGTCATGATGCGACAAAACTCCTCCGGGTTGATAGAGCAAAATAAAGAATTTAAATCATGCAAGTTATAATTTGTTAATTTATCGTCAGACTCACTGCATGATTCTATGAATTTTAAAAGAATCGATTCACCTTATTTGTTGATAGGTGGAGACCACCCTTTAACTACTGCTAACCAATAACACTCATCTATAGCCTTAAGTGATGACTTCATACGCATTTTTCAGTATGTGTAGTACGAACCATCAAACATAGGGGTTTTAATACCATCAAAACAATCAAAACTCATACCTAAAAACACGACATCAAAACACAAACCCGCTCTGAAACTAATTTGAAAAGGCCCCTACGGTGTCTTAGGTAAGGATGGTCACAAATAAAAAATTATGTTCCAAAAAATTTCAATTTTAAAGATCAAAACTTTAAATATATTAAACCCAATGAAACTTGTTCACCAAATCAAACCGTTTGTTGTGAAAAACTAATTTACCCAATTTTATCTATTTAACCTAAAACATGCATATAGGTGATAAGCAGGTAAAATAAATAAATCATTCACAACACGTCAATGTACGAGAAAAACTCACAACAGAAAAAACCTCGAATGGTCTATCACAACAAATCTCTATGATAAGGTTTATAAAGACAAGACAACAGACTTACTAAATGACTCATATCCCTTGCAAGCCTTGATGATCTTTTATCTTTAAGCTCTCCTCCACAGTGCAAGGCAGGAGTCCATCCACACAAGCTACCACAATGCACAAATCCATGCACGCCTCGGTATCCACCGATAAGGGTCAACAATCGTCTACGAAATCATAACACAGAGCACCGCTTCTTCATCGCAACATAAAAAACTACCATGGAGTCTACCATATGAAACTTCTTCCATTAAGATGAAGAGAAAATAAACTTTGGTGCCCAAAATAAATATCTTAATGCATAAGAATATTTAAACCTTTATCTTTATACTTTTTGGGTGAAATTAGGGTTTTGGATCTTTTGTAAATAGGTAGGAAATTGATTTTTGACAAAAGTTCATAAAAATATGGGTACAACACGCCTTAAATAGTGAAAACATGAAGTTCGAGGCGACAAAATCGTTCGAGAAAAAACACATAGTTCGCATGAATAAAAATCCCTTTTTGTTCTAACGAAACTCAAGTCCATTCGAATGAAGTGGCTTTCTCATTCAATCGAACTTCCAACAAGCTTTCAACGAGTTGTCCATTATTTCACAACGAGTCCTTATTTGATGTTTATTAAAAGATACGTTCCAAGGAGTTTACAAAGCTCGTTCTAATGAGGTTACAACTTCGTTCGAAAGAAATATCCATTTTGTTCTAACGAGGTATGCAACTCTTTCTAACAAACTAAAAAAGAAAAATCATTTTCTTCAAAAACAATTTTAAAAATAGTTCCAAATGATTTTGTTAAAAAACGAACACCTAAAAATATATCTGAATACTATATTTAAAAAACATCCATATCTTACGAGATCCTCTAGTAAATGTGAAGACAAATTTGACACTAAATATGACACAATGCATATCCACTTTGAAGTTTGGCCGTTACATCTTTATCAAGTATGTCACAGGCTTAAGAGATCGACAATACCAATTCTAACCTATTAATTAAATGTTTTTTTGGAATTAAGCCAATTACAAACAAATTGACTCGATTGGAAATTTGTCCTTACATCCATTGATTCATCATCTCCCAAAATTTTAGGTACATGAGGAACACAACTTTGGCTGCAGGTTGTGATCTGTCTTCTATGATTAGAAGCTTGTCAAAGTTGTTTGTGAAAGAGTCTCCATAGGGATCTATTGAATTGTCAACTATTAATTTTTCAGTTGAAAAAGATTATTGCTTTTGGATTTTATTACTATAGGTGGAATATGATGCTATGGGTGATCTCCAAGTTCGATTTGGTCAGTTGATATGGATCAATATTGTTGATTGAATCAATGTTACCCATGTGGATGATATGGGGATAAGGGGTGTGTCGTCCTACCTTGGATTTTATTATTGGTGGTAAAGAGGGATTTGGATATAGTCTGCCATAGGCTTACTAAAGTTAATTTGTTTGATAAAACCTCAATGACTTTTCAAGGAGGAGTTTCCATCATTCTTTGATAAGCTTGTACTTGCCGAGAATATGACCATACTTGGTATTTGAACTATTTCATCGAATAAGGCGTCATCCCTACATCGAGATGAGTTCTGTATTATTGTTCTTCCACATATGTCCTTACGTTAAGGGTTGAATAATTCCATGTTCAATGGTCATATCCCCAAAGTTGCAAGTCTTCTTCATTAATTTAGGATAGGGAAGTGGGGCATCTAGGGGTTTAGAGCAGGGAGCTTAGTCGGTATAAATTTCACTCTCCAATCTTGGAAGTGTCATATGTAGAGATATCTAACATGTTAGATGACCCTTCACCCTCACTTATTTTAAAGTTTGAGATGGCATAGATATGGGTATTAGTTGACCCCCCACCTCGTGAGTTGATTATGGGTGTGAGAGGTCACATATTCTGCACATTCAAGGACCTCATCATATATTTGATCCCATTTATCTAAGTAGTTTCCTTTGGTATTTCGAGGTTTTACTAGTGAAGCCTTATTTGAGATCATGAACCTAGTAAGATGTAGTAAAAAAAAGTTTTAGTGGTTCCCTTTTAGGAAGTGAATGGACTGTATGAAAACATTCATGTGGTCAATGGTAGGATTGGTTCTTATTATGGTTTGGGGGTTAAAGGTAGACCCTACAAGAAGATATATTATTTGTCTTTGATTGTGGACCATCACCCTCATTTTGTGATGGATCAAGATTATTTACGAGGAGGGGTACGTGTATGGGGGAGCTTGGTCCAAGATAAAGTTAGTGTTCGTATTTGGGTGGTAGGTAAATGTGTCACCCACAACATTAGGTTTAGGGCATATAACTTCCAGCATCAATGAGGATATTTATAGGGAAATTAGGTTCTAAATTCCTATAAACTGCATAATCATATAGGCTCATAGACGGAATATCAGAGTCCCAAACAATTGTTTATTATGTTTACTATTCCCTGGTGGCATTTGTAGTGTGAGTTTGCCTTCCAATTTTTATCTAGGTAACCCCTATTCAACTTCAATGCTATGAAGACTAGATGGGAGATTACAAGTCTGTGAGGTGCCTCTTATTTTTTTTAGATTTATCGAGATAAGGAACTGTTTAGTAGAATTTTAGGCCGGCTCCCAATTGGTAAGGGGTTGTGTTATCGACCATAGCTGGATAAAAGTTATGCTTAGAGAAGGAATTTACTAAAAATGCCGACATGTTCGCGTTAATCTCTGATGTAGAGAATTTCTTTGTGATGAAATGGTTAGTTAGTTGATGACTTTCCTCAATAAATTTAGTATCTTTGACAGACGTGCAATCTTCTATTCAGAATCCTATGTGGTTTAGTGCCTTGAAGTTAGATACTCGGATAAGTCCTATCTCAATCTGAATATCCTTGTGGAGGTTGATGATTATAATTTCAACCTGATCATTCTCAGTAGGATAGTTGACTATATGAACGACTTTTCCCTTAAACAAGTGATAAATACACCCATGATGTTTTCGTCGATCTGTTTCAACATCTTGAGGTATTTTTAAGTGATAACTAGTTCTTTGTTCTATTCATACTATTTGAGGAAGCCTTATAGATATCATCATGGGTTTTTGTCCTACCTTATCACTTCAATCCCATGTAACAAATAAGGGTTCCTCCAAGTGTGAATGAGAACATTATCTTTAGGTAGACATCCCAGACTTGTATCTAGAGGTGGTAGTTGGATAGGTGGTTAGATGAAGACCCCAAAACTTTGTATGTCTTGAAGATCAACATCTTAAACTTCTTTGATAGGTGGGAAACATGCTAGATGGGCATTTTCTTATTATTGTGAAGTTTTCCAGAGGTTTGCATCTTATTTATCTATTCTTCTTGGAGTTGTATCTCAATCTTCACTCGGGTTAGATTGGGACTGAGGGTTAACGATGGCATGACCTCCTCTTCTATAGGGTGAATTTGATACATCCCTGGGTCACATTGGGTAGCTAGGATGGGGATATTTAGGATAATTATAATATAGTTTGAAGTATTTATGGAGGGAAAATGGTACTTGGATATGTGTCCCTAGATTGGACAAAATATGGGGATCTTGGACCCAGTCAGGTGGATCTTATGGGATCATGAGGTTGTTATTGACTACTATAAGTAGAATGTTGATGTGGGGATGGGGAGCCCTTGGTTATACGATTTTAGGAGTGACAATGATTTCATGATGTAGGGAGTTTTCCTTATCGATAGGCATGTAGCGGGTAGTGGAGAAAATCTAACAATTATTGGTAGATAGATCTTCGAGGAAAACCAAGAGAACGCACGATGATCAAACGCGTGGTTCCAAGATACGTAGTTATACGAAACTTCATGGGAAAAGGTAAATTTTTGTAAGGGATGAGACACGTTCATTTAAGAATTGTGATGAACGAACTGATATAAGGACCTGACAGGGGAATAATTTACACATGGATGTTCTCTTTTTCTGCAAGTCTTTTAGCTTATTTATCCGCAAGTACGCAAAATTTTCTTTTTATGTTTTTTATTTAGTAGTATATTATTGGGATTGAAATTTTAGATAGAGTCCCATTTGATTTATGTTAAATGGACAAGCTCTCGAATTGCATGTGAAGTGTAAGATAACCCTAGTTGAAGGCCTAGTTTTCTAACAAAAATAAAATAAAATTAGGTAGGGAATCTAAGGTAATGGATCTCTGCTTTTAGTGAGACCTAAAAATTCATTAAGTTGTTTACCTCGATAAAATGAGAGAGTCAACCAACCTGAAATCTAAGAGGCTTGGTTCAACCTTTATCTTTTCATAATTTTTTCTTTAAAAAATCTTGAGAGAGTATGTGGCGCGAAGGTGTTAGTTCATTTGTGTATAAAAGAGTGTGGACCTAGAAGTTTTTTCTATACTAAAAACTGAACGCAATTTGATAATTCAAGTTTCATTGCCGTAGAACATGATATATCAGGTGTACTCAGATGGAATGGCCTTTAAGATACGTGTGATACTACTTTAGCCTAGTTTTGAATAGTTGTGAAATCCTATTTGATATACCTCGATATAAATGACTTTCAAATGTTCCATGTCATCGGGATATTGGGGACGGGAGAGAAATCACTTGATATACAACACGAGTGGGTGAAAAGAGTTAGAATATTCGTCGGTGATCGGCCTTTTAGATAAACCCTTTCGTGTCGCGGGTGGAGGGTTTTAATAATATGAAAACCAAGACTATGAAGTGAGTGATGAAAATGGGTGGCTTTATATTTTCATATTTTGATGTTTATTTTATAGGAGGTCCTTTTCAAGAACCAATGTGTTGAAACCTCTACAGTTTAGAAATACAGTAAAAATGGGTCCTAAAGAAAGCATCCACATTCTTTGGAATCTAAAAATTAAGGTTTCTAATTAGTCATCATACTACATGAGATAAGTTATCAAGAAATGTGAAAAAAATGGATATAATAAATCATGTAAATAAGGCAATGGAGGCAATTCACTATGACCTTGTAGGCTAAATGAACCATAAGAGAGCAAGTCGATCTCCTCGCTTACTTAACATCATTATTTTTTGGGAGCTTAGATACTTTTTGAAACCATATACAATTTATACGCGCTCGGGTTAGGCTTTCACTCACACTGCAGAAGGGTTGATTAGAGTCAAAGATTTATTTTATCTAAAAATAAATAAAAAATGGTCGGGTGAACCATAAAAGGGATCACCCTATGGATTTTTAGGGCTTATGTTTTTCTAGAGATTCATGGTATGGGTTGGGGGACTAGTTTATGAGTGGTAAAGGTGTTCTGTACCCACTCGTTCTTTATCTTCTTAATATACCTATTTATTTATACTGTTAAATTACGACTAGGATGTAGGATAGGTACTTTTAAAAAAAATATTAGTTGTTAGTCCCCAATGACACACATACACTTTATTTAGGACCTAACGAATGATTGGACTTGAGAGGACAAATGTGGTATCTACTAGGAGGTGGACAACGGGGTGCCTCTTGTGAATGGATAACACATTTTCTCTTATGTGGTGTACAGATGTGTGTTGCTTGTGTGACTGGAGGACATGAATGTGTACAAGTGTATTGGTTTGGGATCACGAGCGAGAAATTGGTATTGATCTTGTATACACGTTTATCAATGGGATCAAAACTGACTTAATTCAGTATGCAGTTGCCTACATAAAATGTATTTTTGGCATGGGTATGTCAAAGTGTGGATCTTGGCATGGATAATATATTTTAACATTTGACAATTCGAAGTTTGACTCTAAGGATATATCAAAGTATCTCTTAAATGCTTATAGGATGCAAATATTCATCATGATTGTTTTGTAAGGTATGTTATGTTTTATATTTTGTGATCCACGTGTGAACCAAAGAAGTTGCAGATAGGTATCTATATATCCCTTATCAAGAAACTTATAATCGAGAGGCCATGTGGCTCCTGGGCTACATAGGATGAATGTGGGGAGCCACAGGTTGAGATAATATGTATCTTGGGGTGGACAATAAGACCTTTCTTTGAGATACTTATGATATCTAAAGGTGAGGTACGTCATGGGAACATATTAGGGGATGGTATATCAAGGATATATCATAAGGGCTTATGCTCACAAGTGGTCCTCGTTATTGAGCTTACATACCCATTTGAATGCGAGGTTAGTGCTTATGTAGTTTGCACGATGGGCATATCGATATGTTCATGTGCATCATGTAATTGGGAGATATTATGATATCTAATGGAGTGTGAGAAAGCAAGTTCATATGGATAGTCCATATATTAGGTTACGCATACACAAGATCTAATTTTTAATCTAAATTTTATCTTGATTAGATTAAGATAAAGTCTAAATTAAATGTTCAAATCAATACAATCAAACCAAACACAGAAAAGAAGAATGTGAAGAAAACTCCCTTTGGGGAAAAACCTATATTTCAACAGTGTAAAGAGTTTGACAGACTCAATGACCTACAAACTACTAAGAGCTCTAGTAAGTATAATGCACATGTCTGCAAATCTTCTATAGAATATGACATAGCCTAGCACCATGCACACAAAGGGACATCAATCGATCAACCTCAAGATATTTACATCCTTTCTTCTTCATTAGCCGTAGAGCCTCACCCCCACAAATCAGCAATAGAGTAAACTCTATAATGTTTTGATGTAGTATTTTTGAACTGGGGTTTGAAACTTAATAAATTGTAATTCCCCGTAATTTTTATGACTTTTAAAATGGGTTATATTTTAACTTAACGGATTAATTGGATTTTACTATAAATTAATTCAGTTGGGCTTTATCCGAATTGTTTATATTAAAATTTATAATTCTGAATATTACTTAAAGATATTTAGGTAATATATGAATGTGATGTCATTATTATGATGGTGTGATATAATTTCGATAATTTGGATTTGTAGTTAGACACGGTATGTGACGTGTCGGGACTCATTTATTAAATTAAAAAGGAAATTTATTTTCTATCAACCTTATAGTCATTTTGACTGCGCTGTTGTGTCCGGAAGGTTCGATATAGTCAGAAAAGCCTATTTGGATGTTAATTTTGAGTCTCGGGTCATTTGTAAATGAATAGACAACCCAAAAGGGCATTTTGGTCATTTTTCTAGGGGTGAATAGTGATTTCGGGTTTTGTCCTATTATAAGTATTGGTAGATTAAGTGTACGTGGGTTATACATCTCCTCTTCACAAATTATAGAAGTCATCTTCCTAGAGAGAGTGAAAGGGTGCTTGGGAAGAGAGGAGTTCACTTGGGAAGGAGAAGAACTAAGAACTAAGTGTCACCACCACCAACCACCACCGGAAGCTCACCGGAAAAGGGAGAAAAACCTGAGATATACTACACCAAAGGATCAGACCTTCAGTAAAGGCAAGTGTTTGATAATGGAAATTTAAGTTTGTATATTTTCCATGTTAGAATAGTTATGAAAAGAGAAGATTATTCATATTTGGAAGAAATAATGGAGTATTAAATGGATTTTTGGAAACTGAAATGATATAGGAATTAAACTCATGTTGTAGGTTGATAATAATCCACGAAATAGTCATGAATTTGTTGAAGAAATTATGAAAACCATTGATGTGTTCTTGAAGATGATATGTAGATAATTTTCTGGAAATAAGGATATAAACATGCTTTTTAATCCAATCTCTTGATGATTATAGGATGTTTAGATCATTAGAAATCATTTGTATATATTAATACATCATGTAGTAAGGATTATAAGTCATTTTGGATGATAATATTAAGGTTAGAATGAATAAAAATGGTGAAACCTGTAGTTGCAGAAAATGCAGAAAACCAGGCTGTGACCTGAGGGATCGATCGATCGACCCCCTGCCTTCGATCGATCGACCTCCCCAGAATTTGTATAGTTGTTTATTTTAAATGTTGATTCTTATTCCCAAACCTTTTGTGGATCTTTGGTGATTATTATTTGGATATTATGGGACTTAGAAAATATCAGTGAGCCCTTGATAAGATTTGAAATAATTTAATTGGGAATTAATTGAGTGGAATTACGATAATTAATTTAAAGGAATTTCGGTTGTTAGATTCATTTGTTGAATTCTAAATGGGGAAGTACGAGGATTAAAGATGGGACCATTAGGGGTAATTTAATATAACACCTAGGTATCCTTAAGTTTACAAGAGGGTTTAATCCTAAGTGAAAGAAGAAGTGTTTATAAGAGATTTGAAACCATCGGTTTTAACCCTAATGAAAGGGAGAGTTTAATTCGTAATAATTCGGGAGATATAATGATATGGACCAGTAGGATATAAGTGACTTATTACTAAATATATGTTGAGGTTAAACCTATTTGAACCGTGAGTATTGAGTGAGGCTCGGGAATACTTAAATTAAGAAGTAAAGTTATGACATTTTAATACGTGGGATTTAAAAGAGATATAATGCTACGTATGGGAATTATCTAAGGGTAATGTGAGTACCTTGTTGATAGTATATTATAGGTATGATAATTCCTATTTGATTGATTAATGATTATGTGTATGACATACCTAGCTTACTTTCTATCGACGGGAGGTTTGCGCGTGAGGGCAGTCATATCCTGATGAATCCATGGGATCTTTGATTTGTCGCTCGAGAACATAGGTCTATGAAAGACTTATCGGGGAGTTGATAAGTCCACTGACTATGGGTACGTAGGTATGTGCGTGACCCATGGGTATGAGAACTATGTTCGCCTCCAATGATTGTGTTGTTGTTTATGGTTCGAGGTATCCTCACCGAACCTTTTGTCTCCTATTCGGCGACCAGCGATATTGGGACATGATAGTAGAGTAATGCATTGCACCGCAGCTATGACTCGGGGTGCCATATTATATATGAATATATATATAATGGATTAAATGATTGAATGGATATATTGTGGTTAAATCATTTACTGTGTGATAATTGTAGATAACGGTAAATAGAGAAAGATAATGGAATTAAGTTAATGAATGTTTATTGAAAAGCTTAATTCATATTAAGGAGAAATGATTCATGTTAATGAGAAATGATGAGATATGTAAATGAATAATAATGTGACGTATGGTATGGGACATACGGGAATTATGATAAGGGAATGGAATTTTAATATGGAGACTAGAAAAGAGAAACCATTAACTATGAAGTTAATAGGAAACGTGAAGTGTGCACTGTAGTTGAGAGGTGAGAATGGCAAGTGAGAGTTGGATACTAACATGTACATAATAAATTCTTTATTGCACGTGTTAAATACTTGTTGTTTTAAAAATCATTTACACCATCGGGCTCTGACCCGTTTCCTTGCATATTTTCTCTTCTATTGTATCTTCTATATCAGGTGTCCAGCAGCAGGGACGCCAGCCTTAGCGGATTATGACAGGCTATGGATTTACGGAGTTTTGCTTAGATGCCTATCATATTTTTGATTCACAGTATTCTTAGTTAGGGCAAGTCTCTAAAAGGATTCAACTATCTTTTTCTATCGGGGTCAAATACTATTGTATTCGTGTCTGTTTAATACATTTGATATTGTTGGGATTATTGTAATGGATTTATATTATTTGGGAATGTTTATTCCAATTGCATTTAAATTCTTTTGTGTTATCTATTTGGTTATCAGTGTTGTAGAATAAAATGTGTTGTGTTATTCTTAAACTGGAAATGGATTTTGTGGAATTAAAATTTGGAAAGTTTTTAACACCAGCTTAATTGAGTATTGGGTGAGTTGTATATGTTTTCGACAGTGATGCTAAGAATGAGCCAACTGTTTATTCTGTTTTAATTTGGTATGGGGCTGTCCACCCGATATTTAATTTGGCGGGGTGTTACAGGTGGTATCAGAGCATCAGGTTCTAGTGTCCTTTAGGATCTGTACGGCTTATTGTGTCTTCAGCTTAGCGTTCTTTGATGTAGAGCCCTATGAGTAGGATTATTGCTTTTCTATTTACGCCTACGATCTTCAGCTATTTTGAGATATCAAATAATGATAGTGTTCTCTCGTTTCAGATGCCTCCTCGACGTGCACCTCAGCCCACCCCAGCTCAGGGTACGATGACTGCGGCCGAAGTTGCTGCAATTGTCGCTCAGGCAGTCAATGCTGTTGTAGCTGCTGTTCAGCAGGCTCCCGCATCGGCACCGGTTATGCCACCCGCGCAAGGGCAAGTGTTTCCTACTGCATGGGAACGAGCGAGGGCTGATTTTCAGAAAGCTTACCCACCTGAGTTTCAGGGAGGATCACATATTGTGACTGCTAGCCAATGGAAGAAAGATATCCAACGACACTTGAGAATGATCGAATGCACTGAGGTTCAACGTCAAATACTAGCTACATTCAAGCTAGTAGGGGCAGCTTTGCAATGGTGGGAAGCTACGACCACTATGGAGGAGAGGGACACAATGACTATCCAAGACTTTTGGATACGGTTTGATGAGAAGTATTTTCCTTCCGCCATCCAGACAGAGATGAGGTGGAAACTACTTGATTTGAAACAGGGAGAGAAGACTGTGGCGGAATATGAGGAAGAATTTACGAGATTAACAAATTTGGTACCAGCAGAAGTACCCATTGAGGAGAGGAGAATTCTAATGTTCACTGATGGGTTGAACTATAAGATTCGCCAACATTTATTGGGGAATCTTTCACTACGTACGTATGCAGATGTTCTTAATGCTGCAATGCTCCACTGCCAGGATAACCGCTTCCATAATCAGGGGGTCAAGCAGGGGTTTGGGTCAAACCTGTAAGGCAAGACTACTGGGGGAAGTTCTAGTGGGACTCAGTCAGGGCAGAGTCATCAGCGTCAGAGTGATCAGGGTTCCCAGACAGGGGACTATGCTAAGCGTTTGCGATCTGAAGAGTCTCGATTTAAGGATAGAGGTATTGGGCAAGGACAACAGGGCCATCAGGGCCAGAGACAGGCTCATCAGGGCCAAGGGAAGGGAGGTAATGGTCAGCAAGTTTGGGGTCAACAGGGGAAAATTGGTGGAAAGTTTATGGGAAACTATTTTGTGTGTGGCAAGTATGGCCATAAACATCAAAATTGTCCCGAGAAAGACAAATTCCCTCAGCAACAACATGCTCGACAGGAGCCACAGGTACTAGTGTTTCCACCAGCTGCTCTTCAAGCTCCAGCTCCGGTGCTAGCATTACCTCCCATTCTAGCAGCATCAGCACAGCAGGGTCAGTACGGGCGTGTATATAACGTCCATCAGGCAGGGAATCAACAACCACCACCCGCGAATGAGGGTATGTTTTCTATTTAAGGAATTATGAGGCATTTATTGAATTTTGTAGCGATTAATATTGTGTGGGCAAAAGGGTTACTAAACTTAGCCTATAGCACTATTATTTACGTAGACTCACTGAGGGGTGTGGGACACCTATATTTTACATGTTATCACGTGGGTTTGATTTTTATCACGGGATGACTTACCTTGGGCATGTCCGAGCGTGATGTGACTATCGGCGTGAATTGACTTGTGGTATATGAGAGCGTATGTACTACTACTATCCTGCATCTTGTCTTCTATAAGAGAGTAGATGCGTAGATATATAAACCACATTTTTTTTAAATCAATAAACCAAATTTTTATATACTATCGACTAAGGACCTGAGGAGTTTCGATGACCGACTACTTTAGGTAGTAGTGTATCGGGGGGGGGGGGGAGGTTCCTTGTTTGGATTTCGCTTGCGAGACAACCCACACATGAAACTAATAACCATTGGGAGTCAAAATAATTTAGGTCTTTGGGATATGAGTTTATAACCTTCGTGAAAATTTTAATATTGAAAGCGGTACGAGAGGGTGTATGGGTGCCCTGGATGATTGGATTGTAGTAGTTTTCATAATTGTGAAAAAGATAAGTAGTTGAGACTTCATGATTTATTTGTTCAATACGAGAGGATCATTTATTTTTCCCAAATTTTGTCACGAGGACGGTATAGGGAAGATTGGGTAAAGTTTATATTCGATTCAGTTGGAACTATATGGTGAGGCTTGGCGAATAACATCGATAGGGATTTTCGTTAATGTACTGTATGGGCGGTACGTCTTAGATTTCTTGCGATGTGAGATTTAAACTCGGAGTTGACCTTACCAGTATAACTTATATTCCTGAATTTCGGGAAGAATATTCTGTTATAAGGGGGGAAGTATGTAATACCCCGTAATTTTATGACTTTTAAAATTGGTTATATTTTAACTTAATGGATTAATTGGATTTTACTATAAATTAATTCATTTGGGATTTATCCGAATTGTGGATATTAAAATTTATAATTCTGAATATTACTTAAAGATATTTGGGTAATATATGAATGTGATGTCATTGTTATGACGGTGTGATATAATTTCGGTAATTTGGATTTGTAGTCAGACGCGGTATAGGACGTGTCGGGACTCATTTATTAAATTAAAAAGAAAATTTATTTTCTATCGACCTTATAGTCATTTCGACTGTGACGTTGCATTCGGAAGGTTCGATATAGTCAGAAAAGTCTATTTGGATGTTAATTTTGAGTCTCGGGTCATTTGGAAATGAATAGACAACCCAAAAGGGCATTTTGGTCATTTTTCTAGGGGGGATGAATAGTGATTTTGGGTTTTGTGCTATTATAAGTATTGGTAGATTAAGTGTATGTGGGTTATACATCTACTCTTCACAAATTAGAGAAGTCATCTTCTTAGAGAGAGTGAAAGGGTGCTTGGGAAGAGAGGAGTTCACTTAGGAAGGAGAAGAACTAAGAACTAAGTGTCACCACAAACCAAACACTACCGGAAGCTCACCGAAAAAGGGGGAAACACCTGAGATATACTACACCAAAGGATCAGACCTTCAGTAAAGGGAAGTGTTTGATAATGGAAATTTAAGTTTGTATATTGTCCATGTTAGAATAGTTATGAAAAGAGAAGATTATTCATGTTTGGAAGAAATAATGGAGTATTAAATGGATTTCTGGAAACTAAAATGATATAGGAATTAAACTCATGATGTAGGTTGATAATAATCCACGAAATAGTCATGAATCTGTTGAAGAAATTATGAAAACCATTGATGTGTTCTTGAAGATGATATGTAGATAATTTTCTGGAAATAAGGATATAAACATGCTTTTTAATCCAATCTCTTGATGATTCTAGGATGTTTAGATCATTAGAAATCATTTGTATATGTTGATACATCATGTAGTAAGGATTATAAGTCATTTTGGATGTTAATATGAAGGTTAGAATGAATATAAATGGTGAAACCCGTAGTTGCAGAAAATGCAGAAAACCAGGCTGTGACCTGAGGGATCGATCGAGCGACACCCTGCCTTCGATCGATCGACCTCCCCAGAATTTCTATAGTTGTTTATTTTAAATACTGATTCTTATTCCCAAACCTTTTGTGGATTTTTGGTGATTATTATTTGGATATTATGGGACTTAGAAAATATCAGTGAGCCCTTGATAAGATTTGAATTAATTTAATTAGGAATTAATTGATTGGAATTATGATAATTAATTTAAAGGAATTTCGGTTGTTAGATTCATTTGTTGAATTCTAAATGGGGAAGTATGAGGATTAAAGATGGGACCAGTAGGGGTAATTTAATATAACACTTAGGTATCCTTAAGTTTACAAGAGGGTTTAATCCTAAGTGAAAGAAGAAGTGTTTATAAGAGATTTGAAACCACCGGTTTTAACCCTAATGAAAGGGAGAGTTTAATTCGTAGTAATTCGGGAGATATAATGATATGGACCAGTAGGATATAAGTGACTTCTTACTGAATATATGTTGAGGAAAAACCTATTTGAACCGTGAGTATTGAGTGAGGCTCGGGAATACTTAAATTAAGATGTAAAGTTATGACATTTTAATACATGGGATTTAAAAGAGATATAATGCTACGTATGGGAATTATCTAAGGGTAATGTGAGTACCTTGTTGATAGTATATTATAGGTATGATAATTCTTATTTGATTGATTAATGATTATGTGTATGACATACCTAGCTTACTTGCTATCGAAGGGAGGTTTGCGCGTGAGGGCAGTCATATCCTGATGAATCCATGGGATCTTTGATTTGTCGCTCGAGAACATAGGTCTATGAAAGACTTATCGGGGAGTTGATAAGTCCGCTGACTATGGGTACGTAGGTATGTGCGTGACCCATGGGTATGAGAACTATGTTCGCCTCCAATGATTGTGTTGTTGTTTATGGTTCGAGGTATCCTCACCGAACCTTTTGTCTCCTATTCGACGACCATCGATATTGGGACATGATAGCAGAGTAATGCATTGCACCGCAGCTATGACTCGGGGTGCCATATTATATATGAATATATATATATATAATGTATTAAATGATTGAATGTATATATTATGGTTAAATCATTTACTGTGTGATAATTGTAGATAACGGTAAATAGAGAAAGATAATGGAATTAAGTTAATGAATGTTTATTGAAAAGCTTAATTCATATTAATGAGAAATGATTCATGTTAATGAGAAACGATGAGATATGTAAATGAATAATAGTGTGACGTATGGTATGGGACATACGGGGATTATGATATGGGCATGGAATTTTAATATGGAGACTAGAAAAGAGAAACCATTAACTATGAAGTTAATAGGAAACGTTAAGTGTGCACTCTAGTTGAGAGGTGAGAATGGCAAGTAGAGTTGGATACTAACATGTACATAATAAATGCTTTATTGCACGTGTTAAATACTTGCTCTTTTAAAAATCATTTACACAATCGGGCTCTGTCCCGTTTCCTTGCATATTTTCTCTTCTATTGTATCTTCTATATCAGGTGTCCAGCAGCAGGGACGCCAACCTTAGCGGATTATGATAGGCTATGGATTTATGGAGGTTTTCTTAGACGCCTATCATATTTTTGATTCACAGTATTCTTAGTTAGGGCATGTCGCCCAAAGGATTCAACTATCTTTTTCTATCGGGGTCAAATACTATTGTATTCGTGTCTTTTTAATACATTTGATATTGTTGGGATTATTGTAATGGATTTATATTATTTGGGAATGTTTATTCCAATTGCATTTAAATTTTTTTGTGTTATCTATTTGGTTATCAGTGTTGTAGAATAAAACGTGTTGTGTTATTCTTAAACTGGAAATGGATTTTGTGGAATTAAAATTTGGAAAGTTTTTAACACCAGCTTAATTGAGTATTGGGTGAGTTGTATATGTTTTCGACAGTGATGCTAAGAATGAGCCAACTGTATATTCTGTTTTAATTTGGTATGGGGCTGGCCACCCGGTATTTAATTAGGCGGGGTGTTACATAAATCATTCTAGGGGCTGAGTGATTTGGAAAAAAAATACTTATTTTTTGAAAACTAAAAGACAAACACTTTTAGAATAGATATAGAGAATTCATTATCGCCAAAAGTCTTAAGAAAATCTAATAAAGACAGGTATTTTACAAAAAAAACATGTTTTTTGAGGCAGCTCCTTCATTCAAACAAATATATGGTTTCATTCGAATGAACTACAAAGTCCATTCTAACGAGATGTATATATCGTTCCAACTAGACCAAAAAACAAAAAAAAAATATTTTAAAAATTGATTTATAAAAATGTCTTCAGTAAAAAGCAAACATCCTAGAATATATGTTCACATACATCCATAAAATGTTCGTGATGATTCCAACAGCTTGAAATTTCGAAGCAAAGCTTGGGAATTAACGCATATTTAAATGATTGTGGAAGCCTAAATCGATGTATTCTTCAATTTGTAACAACATTTTGTAATGGGATACGCCCAAATTCCAAAGCTATGAGCGATTATAAAATCATGCTCTTATAAATCTCCCCCTTTGGCTATTCCAGTACAAAAATAAGAAACGAAACAAAATTATAATAAAACCCCTAAGACAATGTATCCTAATGTCCACCCAAACCCTAAATGGAATGACATTAGAGATTTTATCTTCAACTTAAACTCTTCATCTTGTGTGGCCTAAGATATCATCATCAAATGAGAAAGAGACCTACACACATCAAACAAAATAATACCGTGATGCGTACGATTTTAAAGAAAAATAAACTCCCCTGAATTTTTCTCGCCTTTTTGTCCGTACTAGAGAAAGAGTTGGAAACTAATCGTGAATAATAAGCTTCACCCGAATCCAAATGAATAAACATCACAAAGATAATCAATTAAGTACATGCGATGAGATTTCAAGGAAGCATACCAATTGTTTTTGAAAAATTTCATTTTTTTTCAAATATAAAAAGTAGGTATAGAAGATACAAAATACAACACACCATAATACTAAAATGTTCTAATCTTGAAAATGGAATGAAATTATGTGAACATAATCCATGGGTAAATATACATAGGCATCCTTAACATAAGTGCATGAAGTCATGGAATATTTCTAAATAAATAACTCAATTTCAACCCTAAGTGTGAAAATGTTGAATATAGATAAAAATTGACTCGACTTATGAAACATGCTATGAATGTAAATGATTTTCAAATAAATAATGCCAAAGTCTTTGATCTTTTCAAGAGAGTCCGTTGTACAATTCCATTGATCTTCTACTTTATAACACCCTCAAAATCTCACATATTTAAGAAGTCATTCTCAATTTTTTTGAAGATATCATAACGCTCATGTAGGCGAATCATCAATGGATTAAAAATGTCCTTGGCACTAGTGGTTCTCTTTGTCATTAATCTTTTAGGATATTTTTTAACAAATGATGGATTTTAACGTAAAGAGAATTTTTCTCTTTCATACCCCCTTTCAATTTCTTAACATATGGTAATCTTTTTCAAGAAATGAATTCCAAACAATGGTTCTTACAAGCACAACTTATCTCTGTTTATAATTGGTTCATAATTAAGCACGATTAAGATGAGAACACCATATTTGATAAATGATAAGCAAGTACAATGTTCAAAATGTCCATGCACATATGCAATAATGGTGATAAAGAGTCTAGCATGAAGAAAGTAATCATCAATTATCAACGAAATGCTATCCACACATTATTAAGCACACTAAGGAAATAAAGTCATTTATCAAAAAACCATGAAAAAGTCACATGAATGGATGGAATGTAGGGGTGATATGAATATCTTAAATGCACATTCATATATGGTGAAAAACGAAAATACAAAAATCATTGTCTTTTTTAAAAATTTTATGAAAAATAAAATCTTTTGGAGTTTTCAATTTTTTTAAAAAACCATTTTTTTGGGGTTTTCAAAAAAAAAAAAAAATATAAGCATATAATAACAATATAATCTAGCAATAGGGATAAACGACATGAACATGATAAACACCCTACACTAGATAATGCACCAAACCTCAATCAATGAAACCAATACCCAAGACTTCCTAAGATTCTCGAATCTAAATGTTTTTAAAGGTTTTGTGAGAATATTGGCTAAATGATGTTCGGTGCTCATAATGCTCAAGGACATGACCTTCTCCTCAATGAGATCACGGAAGAAATTCTCACGTATCTTAATGTTGCTCACGCGGGAATATTGGACTGGATTATTGGATATATGAATTGCACTCTTATTATCATACGAAATAGTCATTGTGCCTTAGGAAATCCTATAATCTTCCAAGATTTGCTTCATTCATAAGAGTTGTGTGTAATAACTCTCGACGATTATATACTCAAAGATGTGGAGTTTTCTTCTTGCTAAACCAAGAGAAAATAGTTCTCCCAAAGTAAAATCACCCACCCGAGATGCTCTTATAACCATTAACATCCCCGGACCAATCCACATCTGAGTAGGCGGACAAACAACTGATGATACCCAATTTAGTATCAACATGTAAACTTATAAGTGATCAATCCATAATATCTTTGGAGGTGCGACAATGGTGTTTAAATAAGTGTATAAGTTAAGAAGGAGATGACGATAAGAGGAATAAACACTAGCATATAAGTGGTTCAACCATTGGCCCACTCCACTATGCGGGTGAGTGTGAATTTCACTATAAAAATGGGCACTAATGGCCTAAGTGATACAATTCCCATTACTTTCTCTCTCTACTATAACAGAAGCAAAGATTGGGCTAGGGTTTGAATATTTTTATCTCCCAATATGGGGAAGAATACGGGTTTAAATAGTGCTCGGGGTGCATAATACACCCCCAAGCATGCAAGGTGCATGTCCTTGATGGAGTCACAAATAGAATCTTGACACCTGTTCTTTAAAATATTTAAGTAATGCCGATGTAAATATTTCCCCACGTGCACATGTGATTTAGTTATAACTGTTGTCCCATATGAACTTGCCACACTAAAGTCCTACATCGCATACAATGAGGTGTCATCGTGAGGGTCTTGGCTTGGCCGAGTATGATACCCCAATGTTTATTCGACCATCTGATTGATAATGATGGAGTATAATCTCTACTAATTGAATGTTTGCCTCAGTTAAGTTTGAGTTAGACCAGTTAGACAATTGGAATCTCGGCTACTGAGAGTGTAGATAATACGATACTAGCTAGAGGATAATCCAGTTGAGGGTTCTTGGCCTAAGAATTTAGACGAGGCCTAGATACTGATGTGGGAATCCTGTAGAAAATGTTCAATATAAGGTCGGCATGGGCCGAGCGAGTCGCATGATAGGATGAGGTTACACTTGGGGCATATAAATTACCCCTAGGCCTTTGCCTTCAAAGTGAGTAGGAGGCTAAGTGTTAAAAGTGTCTGAGGGCAAAGGGTCAATGAGACATTTCTGACTGACAGCTAAGCTATCCTTTCAATGTTAAATCTGAGCTGGTGATGATTATTGAAGTAACACTTGGCAGCTGGTTTGTGGCTCAGTATGTTTGAGATGACACATGTTAATGTTCTCATGGGCTAGTATCTCACACGAGTATAGGTGGCTGGAGGGCCTCGTAGCATTTTGTGCCCTCATGATGGCTCTCTTGGGACCCGTGCACAATGATTTAGTGGTTTAAAAACCACATTTGATGGATTTCTCTCTCCTCCTTACAAACTTATTACCATTTCAAGTCCTTACACAAACCGTTATTAACGTTCCTACTATTTTTCTTCGATTCTCTCTGTAAGAGGGTAGTTTAGATAAGATGGAGGCGTAACCCCTTTTGAGTATGGTGATGACAAGGTTAGTTAGAAAAACACTAGTGATTTAGCCACAAGACACAAAGAGCAGTTTGGAAGGTATGGAACCCATCTTATACTCACAAATCTCGTGTATAACTCACAATATAATAAAGAACTTCAGAAATAACTTGGCTAGAGGGAGAGAGAAGTAAGCACCCTAGATACACCTTGGTAGGCAGGCAAACATACTAAAAAAACTCTCAAGGGTCTCTGTTATGTATTAAAAGCTTCGTAATAAATGACAATGGTGAGTGGATAAACCCTCCAGTTTGCAATAATTCTCTCTCTCTGATGTATCTCTAGTAATAACTTTTGAACTCTCAAAAGATCATCCTTTCCTCAAAGGTGGTTGGGGTCCTTAAAGAGCCCCCCACACCACCCCCGAGGCAACTCAGTCATTAAAGACTATGAAAGACATCCCTCATACTTTATGTCACAATATTAAATGACTGATGCACTAGTTGTCTCCTACGTCATAAACATTAAATGCCAAGACATGCCTTTTGCCTAACCACTGTGTGTCAGGGGGTTGTTGTCGCAGAGGTGGCTCACCAACTATCTGACAGCCCCAAATACCACGGTGGTTTACTCAAGTGAATGTCTGACATTGGTTAGAAGGCTAGTGACATCACCCACAGTAGATGTGACATTTTAAGTAGAGGGTTGTTTGGTCCATAACCCAATGCCCGATGGAACTCCAAGCTTCTCCGCTTGAGGTTCCACGGTCAGGGTCCTTCGGTGTTTTACCAGGTGTATCTAATATGGTCAGGACAAGCCCCAACGGTGCCCCACTTCTCAATCCTCCAAACCATGTCCCTCTAAAGTTTCCACGGTGAGGTTGTTCGATAGAGCATGAAAGCTCTCCCAGGCCCTGCCAAGCCTGGTCTCTCGCGAGTACCGTTCGACCTCACACCCATTCATTATTCTCGTTACAACATTACAGTCATTACAACTCGTAGTCAATATAAACAAAGCTATAATATGGCAAAGTAACAATAAGCTAAAGTACGAGTTGCCACGCCAAGCTGCCTCACCAAGATGCCACGCTGATCTGCCTCCCCAAGCTGCCACGCTTGAGTTGCCTCCCCAAGCTGCCACACTTGAGTTGCCACGCTGAGCTGCCTCACCAAGATGCCACGCTTGAGTTGCCACGCTGATCTGCCTCCGCAAGCTGCCACGCTTGAGTTGCCACGCTGATCTTATCCTCAGAACACTGTTGCTAATTGGTGGATTATCCCTAATCCCAGGATTACCTTCAGGCCCCCTCTACACTCTCTGTGTGAGACACCTTTTTAGATATTTCTTCTTTTCTAGGAATTTAATTTCATCTAGGTAACTCACATCCATCGACTTCTTTCTGATTAAAGTTTGTATTTGCTTGGTTTTAATTTTTTTCATTTTTGATGAGCTCCTGTATTTTTCGACAGCGAGTAGGGTGGTTTTAAGTCTTAGTTTTTAGTGTTTTTGGATGTTTTAGGCAGTAGGAGGTGTTATTAGGGAAACGTTTTGGGTTTTAAGTCCATTTTCGTCTTGATTTTGATATTCTGCTGACTCATCGGTCACCATCTCCGGCGAAAACACTGACCAGTGTTCTTATTCTAGCCTTCTTGAAAATGGTTATGTTCCCCGTCTTTATATTGAAGTCAAACTTAGTCAACCCAAAAATTTGGATGTTAAAAACACACCAAAATGACAAAATTGTAACCTTTCAGCTGGTCACCCTTGTCTAGGTCATTGACCGTGACAAAAAACACGTGTTTTGTGTCACGGTCATTGACCATGACAATTCTTTAAATAATTGTCACGGTCAATGACCTTGACACGACCGTGATAACTTCTACAGCAAAAACCCTTGCCCCTTCTTTTTTTCCCTCCCGCCGTTCCCTCCCTCTCTCTCTCTCTCTACGCTTCTCTCTCTCTCTCTACTTTCAGGTTTATTTCTCTCTCTCTCTCTCTTCCATTTATATATATGTGTGTGTGTATATATATGTGTGTGTGTATATATATGTGCGTGTGTGTGTGGGGGGGCAGGGTGGGGGTAGGGGGTGGGGCAGGGGGCTATTGTGTGTGTGTGTGTGTATATGTGTGGTGGGTGGGGGTGTGGAGGGAGGTGGGGCAGGGTGGGGGGCTATTGTGTGTGTGTGTGTGTGTGTATGTGGTGGGTGGGGGTGGGGGTGTGTGTGTATGTGGTGAGTGGGGGGTGTGTAGGGAGGTGTGTGTGTGTGTGTGTGTATTTGAATTAACCCATGAATTTGTATTTTTGTATTTGAATTAACCCTTGAATTAACCCATGAATTTACTTTTGTATTTGAATTAACCCATGAATTAACCTATGAATTTGTCAAACAAATTGAAAAATTCACGAGTTATTTATTTTTGTATTTGTATATATATGGGTTCTTGAATTTTTTGAACTTTTGTTGAAACTAACTCGTGAATATATGTTTGTGTATGTTTGTTAGGTGTATATGATGTTTATATGTTGGAAATAACCCATGAATTTGTCAATTTGTTTGTGTGGGGGTGGGGTGGGGTAAGTGAAGGTACCATTGTAATTCTCTTAATATCGTGTTTTGATGATTCTATGAGATAATATATAGTGTTTCAAGGTTAACTAATTGTAGATAAAAACATTCACATAGTAAAATTAAATTGAATCCAACCATAGATTCTATAATTACATCCACTAAAATATAATTAATAAATGAAACAGTTTTAGATGAAAGTAAACTCATTGTGTATGACTGCATACTATACTGAAAGGAGTATGAAAATCTCGATCATTGTCCGGTATGCGATGAACCTAGATATGTCCAATCTACTAGTAAGGAAGGCACAAGCTCAAAAGTGCCTAAAAAAGTATTGAAATATTTTCCCATTGGGCCTAGATTAAAGCGATTTTTCACAGTACCATGGATTGAAGAGGCAATGACTTGGCATTCTAGGGCAGAAGTAGGGGGTAATATCATGCGTCATCCTATTGATTCTACTGCCTGGCGGAGGATGAATTTTGAGTATCTCGATTTTTCTCGAGAACAACGCAACATTCGTTTGGCTATATCATCAAATGGTTTCAATCCATTTGGAAATCTAAGCACCAATCAGAGTGTATGGCCAGTGATCTTAGCCCCACTCAACCTCCCTCCTTCACAGTATATGAGACTTGAATTTTCGATGATGGCTTTGTTTATACCTGGGCCAAAGGCACCAAGTGATGACATTGACGTCTACCTGGCTCCTTTGGTAGAAGAATTAAATGAGTTGTGGGAAGAGGGTGTGCAATCATTTAACTCTTTTAGAAAAGAAGAGTTTATGCTTAAAGCTATGTTGATGTGGGCAATTAATGATTTTCCAGCTTATGGGACATTATCCGGTTGTGTAGTACATGGTTATTTGGGGTGTCCTATTTGTGGAGAGGAGACTGAATCTCTTCGTCTATCCTCTAGCTTAAAAAATGTATACCATCGCCATAGGAGGTTTTTACCCCCAGCTCATAGTTTCAGATCTGAGAAAGGTTCCAATTTTGTATTGGGCGAAGTTGAACATAGGCTACCGCCGAGACAACTTTCGGGTTCAGAAATTGAAAGTAAATCTTCTTAATGTGGCCCTAATATGCCAGGTAAGAATCCCAAATTTAAGAATGTCAAGCATAAGAAGACCCCAACTGGGAATGAAACTGAGATAAGAAAGGCATGGTCTCAGAGGTCAATTTTATTTGACTTGACTTATTGGAAGAATAACCCGGTGCGTCATGTATTGGATGTGATGCATGCAGAGAAGAACTTCGTTGATTATATTGTTGGTACTTGCCTTGGGGGGAGTCATTGGATGTGATCCATTTTTAATGCTTTTAATTGATTTGCACTTTATCATTTTCAGTCTTGTGTGGTGTGCGTGTGTGGAGAGGAGATTAATACATAAATATTCCAACTACATCTAAGTTTTGTTTATACTAATCCATGAATATACGCTTCTTACCTTCAATAGGTAATTAGTACATAGTTATTTGGGGTGCCCTATTTGTGGAGAGGAGACTGAATCTCTTCGTCTATCCGAACACTAAGAAATGCCATAATCCTATGGAGTTATGCTCTACAAATTCCTCCCAACCATTATGTAGACAAACATCACCAGTTGAAGTTGTCAATTCCACTTTCCATACCCCACCAATTGGAACCTCTAGCAAAACATGGGAGACCATTGAAAGGTGGAATTGATAACTTCAACTGCTGATTTTTGGCTACACAACGGTTGGAAGGAATTTGCAGCGCATAACTCCATAGGATTATGACATTTCTTAATGTTAAGATAGGAAGGGAATTATATTTGACACGATTGCCCGGGGTACATTAGTTGGAAGGAGGTGCCACATGAGCTCAAGTTAGCTGTTTGGGTGACACTGCAAGTAATGTATTTATATTTATATGTCAATTTTGATTTCGATTTCAATTTCGATTTATATTTATTTATATTTGCGGGGCGGATACTAATTTTACTTTAGTTTAATTTAGGGGACAGGGAGTGGCCCTGAGGGTAGGTCACATATGCTCGATACTTATGTGGCTATTCGGACGAGATAATTGATGGTGATGTTATTTCTTCTTAAATAGTTTCTATTTTGAATGTATATTTGCGTTATTTCTAGTTTATTTGGATATATGAAATTTGAATAGGTACAACGTTGATATAACAGGTACAAATATACTGCTGGGCAGTGGCAGTGGCCATACTGGCCAACAGATTTTTTTTCAATTCTGCATAGAATTGTCATGGTCATTGACCGTGACAAGCCCGTGACAAAAGTTATCACAGATTGTCACGGTCAATGACAGTGACAATTTTTTTAAAAGGTGACAAGACTTTGTCACGGTTAATAATCGTGACTAAATGTGTCACGGTCCTGGACCGTGACACGACCGTGAAAATTCTTACGAGGTTATCACGGTCTATGACCGTGACACGTCCGTGACAAAAAAAGTTGTCTCGCCCAAAATTGTCACGGTCATTGACCTTGACAAGTCCAACTTGTCAAGGTCAATGACCGTGACAATAGTGCAGATTTGGTGTAGTGAAACTTTATATGAGTTTGCCGAGAAATATCCAATTCTTAAGGAGAGGTATTTTAGGGAGATATAAAGGATAGAAGTCGAGGCCGCTGTTAAGTGTAGGGACGAGTTCGATCCTGTAATTCCAATCCATTCAGTCCCGTTAGCCATCGTACGCCCTCCCATTATCAAACTTAGTGACTGAATGTCTAAGTCATCTTCTTCTACGAACGACAATCCTTCTATCTCCCACACAACCGAGAGTGTGAATTCTTACAAGGAGGCTATGAGACTTTCGACATCCTCTTCTGAATGGTATGAGAAGGTCGAGGCCTCTTCTCAAGGCTCGTCCTCTCAGCATGATGAGTTTTCAAATCATTTAAACTCATTGATTCAAGAGATCTCATACCCGGACGAGTTGAGGGTGAAGGTTATAGTTCCACCCCCCCCAATGGATGTACCATTGTCAGCCATTCTAGGTGGTGTCCCGACTAATAACTCAGCCACCTCCCCCAATGGCGCTCCGATTTCCAGGTGGTGTCCCGACTAATAACTCGGACAATAAAACTTATTCGTCTGAGGATACACTTGACACATATTATGCCGAATCCTTTTCTAGCACAGTTACAGAGGTCGATATTTTGACTTGGAGGCATTTTTATGGTTTAGGATACTCTATTAACACGAGGGTACATTCTGAGGATGAGAGAGTGTTTCAAAACCAAGATGGCGAGATCTCGTTCTATGAGCAGATGTTTAAGGTAATCTTCAGGAGACCCATTAACCCCACTTTACTATTCATTTTGGATGGTTTAGGTCTCAGTCCCTCAACTCTTGCCCCTTGCCTGAAAGATCACCCTCGATTTCATGTCGCTCTAGAAGTTGGTTCATCACACCGACCTTTCAGTTAGTATTTTCAGGGGATGTTATAATATGTTATCTCCAAAAACCCAACCGGGATATTATCATCTCATAGAATGGAAGGCGATAAAGAAACTATTGACTATGAACCAAACATCTAGCCACAAGTAGAAGCTTGATTATTTTTCATATCCTGAGCTTGGGAGTTCGACCCAGATGCTGTTTGCAGCGCCTCAGAGCCTAGTGTTCCTTAGAGATGGTCTAAAGCACCTATGTCGACCTAATTAGACCCGGATCTGAGTGCTGATGTCAGCAGGAAGGTGGCAAAGATTAGGAAATAGGGTAAAAAGGGTGGTCTTGTAGAGTTTGAGCAATTGATTAACCCCTACTTTTTGTAGAAGATAGGTTTGGGGGTGGACCCCCTAACTGAGTTATGTAAGTATTTTTCTTGAAACTGTTGTGTTAGACCTTTGTTGTCTTTGTTACTAACCTCATCTTTACTTTATAGATCGTCCACCGAACACATTTGAGTCTCTATGGAGAATGAAAGCTCCCAACCTCACTAGTCTGATAAAACAAGTGGAGAATAAGTATAGGCCCCCTCCTCAGACAAAGAAATCCAGGTGGACGGAACAAAGAAAAGGAACGAGGTCCCTGAGGATGTCCAAGTCCACCAATAACAAAATAAGTGTAAGAATAACTCATCCGGAACAACATCGACACAAGAAATATCAATATATTATAAAAAAGCCCTCTCGTCCTGCCTAGCCAATTTGAAAATCATCTCGGACGCCCTCATAGGGAATAAGAAGAGGGACTTTGAGGTGCTGGCCACTATAATACCGGAGATCGATCATCATTTTTTAGAATTTATGGATGTCTCTCTTCTGAGTAACTTTTGTCTGCATACGGCTGTTCAGGTCGTCTCTTCATAATAACTTTTATGCCTTTATTTCATTTCTATTTTACGTGTGTAGCATCGTCTCGTACTAATCGATGATTGTTTTTTAGAATCTATGGATGTCTCTCTTCTGAGTGACTTTTGTCTGCATAAGGCTGTTCAGGTCGTATCTTCATAACAACTTTTATGCCTTTATTTAATCTCTATTTTACGTGTGTAGCATCGTATCGTACTAATATCTTGTATTTTTTGCAATTTATCTCGTCTCTGAAGAAGGTCTACCAGTGGGTCCAAGAGAGGCTTTCTGAGATTCGGCTGGCTCGGGAGGCCATTAAAAATGAGATGTATTTGAATAAACAGATCTTGACCCAGGAGAATGACCATAAGAGGGTAATAAATATCCTGAAGACCCGACACATAGAGGTCATCAATAAGATAAACATCGATCATGATGTCGAAATAAAGGCCTTGGTCTACAAGCAAGTGATCGAGGAGAAAAAAAGGTGAAAATGGCTATTGAGAAGGCTCTTGAAGAGGCCAAGAAAAAGGCAGTGGAATATTTTAAGTCATTTGAGGAATTCTTGGGGTACAGTCTCTAGTACCTTGAGAGAGGTGCTAAGACTTCTTGCCGATGGGCCTCATTAAAATTCCCTGACATCTCACAATTGGCTTCACAAGTCGAGTCCTTTGATTTCTCTGACCCACTGGACATGATAGCTGTGATTGAGATTGATGGTTTGGCATAACCTGAGACGACTATCCAGATAGTCAATGATGAGGGTGATGATGATGGGCAGACAAGGGACAAGGCTGAGACCACATAGGACCAAGATTGGGCCGAGAAGGATGCAAATGCCAAGGTCGAGAAGAATGATGCCATTGATGTGTTCGCATAGGTGGAGACCGAGGGGAATCAAACAACTTGAACCCTCCATTTTGTTAGGGTGGCCATCTATGGCATGATTCCCTTTTCTAATGTAATTTATGAATACTTCCCATGTTTTTATTTTTTGATGGTTTAACTTTTATTTGAATAATGCATCTATATCCTTGTCTCAATTGACCACGTCTTCAAACTTTTCTAAATGTTATTGAATGAATATATTTGTATCTCTTATTTTTGCCAACTTTTCTAATTATGTTGAATCTGCTTACTTTGAGCATAATTAATGTTAAGCAACCTTACAACCTTATGATTGTGGATATATCCTCATCCTTAGTTGAGAAGTAATTTAACCAACTTAATGATTTTTTAAATTAGAGATTACCACGTTGTGATATTTAAATAAACCATAATTAAATAATTTTCAAATTTGAATTCACAAATTAATGATATCTAACTACAAGTCCCCTCTCGCCATTTTTAAGAGTGTATGGACAAGTGTCATTCCGTCCTGAACTGTCGCCTCACCGAGAGAGTTTGACTCTGATACCTCCACATTGTGATGTTTAAATGAACCATAATTAAATGATTTTCAAATTTTAGTCACCAAATTAATGATGTCTAACTACAAGTCACCTCTCGTCATTTTTGAGAGTGTATGGATGAGTATCGTCCCGTACTGCACTCTTGTCTCATTGAGAGAGTTTGACCCTGATTCCATCATGTTGTGATGTTTACATAAATCATAATTAAAAGATTTTTAATTTTGATTCACCAAATTAATGATGTCTAACTATAGGTCCCCTCTTGTTATTATTTAGAGTGTATGGAGGAGTGTCATCCCATCTTGCACTGTTGTCTTTCCCAGAGAGTTTGACTCTAATACCACCACGTTGTGATGTTTAAATAAACCATAATTAAATTATTTTGAAATTTGAATCACCAAATTAATGATGTCTAACTACAAGTCGCCTCTCTTCATTTTTTAGAGTGTATGGACGAGTGTCATCACATCCTGTAGTGTCGTCTCACAAAGAGAGTTTGATTATGATACCACCACATTGTGATGTTTAAATAAATCATAATTAAATGATTTTCAAATTTGAATCACCAAATTAATGATGTTTAACTACAAGTCCCCTATCGTTATTTTTTTGAGTGTATGGACGAGTGTCGTGTCGCCTTGCACAATCGCCTCGCTAAGAGAGTTTGACTCTGATACCACCACATTGTGATGTTTAAATGAACCATTATTAAATGATTTTCAAATCTTCTTCAAGTTTATCACCATCTTAGTGATGTTATCACACCATTCCCCCCTCTCGGTGTTATTGAGAATCAATGGACAAGATAAGACTCGTTTGGATTCTCGTGTCACCGAGAGTGAATTAATGTTAATTCACCATAAGAACGATGTTTTTTAGCTTAGGAAAACTTTAACAATGCATTTAAATACTTTGTAGAAGAAAAATATGAGAGAACACTTGAAGCCTTTTCATTCAATACTCTAGAATATTTCTTATCATATTTCTCATAAAATGGTTGTATAAAATTTATACAAAATTCTACTGATAATATTTCTTCAAATGGTCGATATTTAATGGGTTTGAGAATGGATATCCATCCAAATTCTCAAGTATATAGGTGGCTGGAGAAACTTCTTCGGTGACTCTGTACGGGCTATATCAATTTATGTGGAGCTTGTTCGGCTTCTGCCAGGTCTTCTTCAGAATCAGATCCCCAATGGTAATCGGCCTAGCCTTAACCCTCTTATTGTAAAACTTCATAGTTCTTTCTAGATAAGCAAATTGTCTGACTTCTGTATCTTCTTGTCTATCTTCGATCATGTCCAGGTCCAGGTCTATTGCGCATTCCTCTAGGCTGTATGTTTAGAATCTATGACTTGGCATGCCGATCTTAATTGAAATCAACCATAGACAAGCATGAAAGGGGTCTCCGCTATTGGTGTTCTCTATGTCATCCTGTAGGCCCACAAGACGGTATGTACCTTGTCTATCCATGTACCATTGGTGTCTTTCAATTTCTCTTTGATCCCGTCTAAGATAGTTCAGTTGGTTACCTCAGTCTGACCATTTTCCTGAGGTAGGTCTGGTGCTGAATATAACTATTTAATGCCGACCTTATTACAATAGGCCTCTAGAGACTAGTTCTTAAACTGTTTACTATTATCCGGGATCAAAGTGTTTGGCAAACCATACCTAAAGATGATATTACTATAAATAAATTTAAAGGTCTTCGTCTCGATTATAGTGATGATGGCTTTGGCGTCTACCCAGTTTGAGAAATAGTCCATCCCCACTATTAGGTATCTTTAGTTCCTTGTAGCCCTAGAAAAGGGTCCCACCAAGTCAATCCCCCCAAACTGCAAGCAGCCAAGGTAAGTGATAGATGACAAGGGTTAATGACATTAATTAGGGATACATGCATATATCTGACACTTGTTACACCTCTTCACATAGTTGGCTGCATCTTTGGCCAAGTTTGGCCACCATTAACCCTGAGTAACTATTATTTTTTACCAAAGACCTTTTTTTAATTGTCTTGAGCAGGAACCCTTATGCACATCTTTCAATACACACTCCACCTCTGTGGGATAAACACATCGTAGTAAAGGTAGGAGGAACCCTTTTTTATACAAGAAATCTCATATTATTGAGAACTTTGCTGCCTTGTATCTCAACTTCTTCCTCTCAACCTTTGATTATGGAAATTCACCATCTTTGATGTATCGGGTGAGGGGATCCCAATTTTAGGTTTAAACAAAACTCAACTGCATCGTCGTCTTCTTCAATGGTTGGCCTATACAAGATCTCTAATGGCACTGACTATCTGCTCTCAGTTCTTGTTGTAGATGCTATCCTTGCTAGGGCATCGACTCGACTGTTATCTAGCCGAGGGATCCTTTGACCTTTACCTCTTAAAATTTCATCAACACATTCTTCACCCATGCCAAGTATTTGACCATCCTTTCCTCTTTGGCCTCATATACTCCCAATATCTGATTTACCACTAATCGGGAGTCACTGTGAACGAAAATATGGTCGATATTTAACGCTTTGGAAAGGGAGAGTCCTGCTAAAAGTGCTTCATACTCAAACTCATTGTTAGATTCTTTGAAGCAGAACCTCAAAGCGTACTAGATGTCGGTTCCATCGGGGGGCGATAATATCAACTTGACTCCACTTCCTTTTTCACATGAGGAGATATCCACAAATAACCTCCAAATTTTGCAGCCTTTAGAGAAGGCCCCTTCACCCATGACTCCATTTTTAAATAAAAAAAAATCTTCTTTAGTGTTGGCCATGGCATGCCTTATTACATTGGCCTCGGTCTCGGTCAGGCTCTCATTTGATTTTTCTGGCTCAGTCATTGGTACTGCTAACTCTTCACTATTAACCTTGGTCAAAGTGACCTTCGATACAAAGTCGGCCAAAGCTTGCCCCTTAATTGCTGCTCTTGGCTAGTATACAATATCAAATTCTCCCAACTTAATGGATCGACCATTAGCCTACCTGATTTCTCGAGTTTATGGATGACTTATCTTAGAGGGGATTCAGTGAGGATGACCATTGTATGGGCTTGAAAATAAGGTTTTATCTTTCTTAAAGCATGAATTAGGGCGTATGCCAACTTCTCCATCTTAAGGCATTTTTGCTCGGTCCCTTGAAGGGCTTTACTATTAAAGTATACTGTCTTTTGTACCCCCGTCATCATCTCATATGATCGCTACACTAATGGATGACTCAAATACAAACAAGTATAAATACAACTTCTCTTATTGAACTGGCCGGGATGACAGCATTACTGAGCCCAAGTAAGCTTTAAGCTCTTGGAAGGATCTTTCTTATTCTTTATCCCATTCAAAAGTTTTCCTTAATATTTTAAATAAGATAAGACACTTGCGTGTAGCCCTTGATAAAAACCTATTCAGTTCAGCAACTCGTCCTATTAGCCTCTGCACATCCTTAATGGTCTTCGGGCTCTTCATCTAAATGAAGGCTTTGATTTTTTCAGGATTTTCCTCTATTCCCCACTGGTTGATAATGAATTCCAAGAATTTGCTCACTATTACCCGAACACACACTTATCAGGGTTGAGCTTCATCCGGTATTCATCCATGGTGTTGAAGTTGTGCGCAAGGTCAAACACATATGTCTCGGCTTTAAGGCATTTTGTCAACATGTTGTCCATGTACATTTACATGGTTTGGCCAATCTATTCCTTAAAAATCTTGTTCACAAATCTTTGATATGTTGCCCTAGCATTTTTTAGGCCAAAGGGCATGACTTTGTACCAATAAGTTCCTTTATCTGTAATGAATAAGGTCTTCTAAACGTCGATTGGGTCCATGAAGATTTGATTATAGCCTGAATAGGCATCCATGAAGCTCATCAACTCGTGCCCAATCGTGTCATCTACCATTTAATTAATCCTTGGGAGAGGGAAGATTTCTTTCGAACATGCTTCATTCAGACCGGTAAAGTGTACACACATCCTCCATTTACCAGTTGTCTTTGGTACGATGACTACATTAGATAGCCACTATGGGTTGACACTTCCCTGATGACCTCAACCTTTTCTAACTTTTTAACTTCATATCTTATCACCTTATACTTTTATCTTAACTAGATTCATTCACTCTGTCTAATCAACTTCATTTCTTTATCCACATTCAGAGAACCTTTGAGTCTATTCCTGGCATGTCCTCAGGACTCTAAGCATCTGTCTCTCTCTCACTAACTTGATCATTTCATTCTTTATTCTTTCTTCAAGGCTTTTCTAATTTGGACGGTTTTTTCTGGTTCGTCCTCATTGAGGACGATGGATTGTACATCCTTGATGGCTTCACCTTTCTTCAATTTTGTCTCGTCCCATGGGTTAAGAGTATCAATGTTATATGTAGTGGTGGCCTTTTATGAACTTCCTCTCTTTGTTCGAGTCAAATTAGCATTCTCGTTCCTCTACTTGATTACCTTGAACTTCCCCTACTCCATAGGGAATCGGGAATTTTATTATCTGGTGTATAGTAGAGGACACTGCCTCAAATTCTTTGAAGTCTACCCTTCCTATTATGATATTATAATCCGAATAGACATTCTCATCCCTTACAAAAAAAATTATCTTTTTTGTGAGGCACCTCGGTCAGGTCCCCATACAAACATCCATCTCATATACCCCCAAGGGACGGATCTTTTCACCATTGAAGCCGATCAACGGTTGGTGGTATGGGATAAGTCTTTTCTTGCTATGCCCCAATCCCTTGAAGCATTCGCAAAACATCATGTCAATTGAACTTCCTCCTTTGATGAGTATTTTGGGAATATCGTATACTTATACCCTTATAGTAATCACCAATGGGTAATCATGAGGGGCCAAGATCCCCTTGAAGTCTAATCTTGAGAAACTATCACTAGGGTGTTTATATCCACCTTCTTCGTCTTACTCGGCTTGGGGTTAACTTCCACCAAGTTTACCACTTCACTTTTAGGAACTGCTTTAGCCTTTATGACATGGGTCTTCCAGTCATCCACATCCTTGCTGCCACTTGCTAGGCCACCGCATATCATCTTTACTCCTAAGGAAATCATATTCAACCGACCTTTGGGTGCAAGTAACTTTGCCGAAAGGTCAGGGCCGACCTTATCCTCATCGTCAGAAACATCATCATTTTCATTTTATTGGACATACCGTCTAGGATTGTCGTCTCATTTATTCCTTGTGTCATCTTTATCTCCCCTAACACCGCTCTTATCAATATATTTTTCGGAGGTTTCCCTACTGCAAAAATTTTTCAATCTCATCCTTAAGTGCAAAGAACTTATTACTAGTGTGGCCGTGATCCTGGTGGAACTGACACCACTTGCTTTTATCTCTATTATAAAAAGGGGCTCTCAACTTCTCTGGACATCTCAAAGATCGATCATCTTTGATCTTTTTTAGTATTATATTTTGACCAACCGTCAATGGAGTGTAGTTAGTGAACTTGCCATTTGCCAACCTTTTCTTTCTTTACTTTCCTTTGGATTTTTGGAACTTACTCCCACTTCCTTCTTTATAGTCCCCTCTTTTATCAGCTATGGCCTCCTCCGTATTTATGACTCTCCTAACTATAGCCAGGAGTTCTGTCATGGTTTTTAGAGGATCTTTGACCCGCTTCCAGATGAATTGTCCCTTCTGCATTCCACCCATAAAGGTAGTCATTGCGATGCTTTCCATGTAGTCTTATACTTTTAGATTTTTCTTGTTAAACCGGGGCATATAGTTTTTTAAAGACTCATTTTCCCATGCTTGACATACAATAGATGTGTGGTCTTCTTTCGAGGTTTCACTCCGAAGTAGAAATTATGGATGAACCTCTAGGCCAACTATTTAAAATTCTCAATGGAATTCCTGGGATAGAGGTGTACCATACGTGTGCAACACTAGTAAGGGTGTTTGATAATTCTCAGCATCTCATCTCATCACAGACCAAATAGATGTCGGCTATCGACTGGTATATTTCCACATGATGAGCATAGTTCATGATCCTATCATACTTTGGTATGACATCTGGAGCTTGAACTTGGTCGGGGTTGGGTAGCTCACTATTCTTGCAATAAATAGAGACCCTTCCATCTAGACCCTGTGTGTGGGGTCCCGCCTCTTTAAAAGATCATCGATTTTGTCTTCAAACCTCTATATGGATTTGTTCCATGGCTTGTCAGCCGCTACTGCGTTGTATTCCTCAACTGATATAGCATTATCCACATCCCCTTCTCTATCAGTTGGGCATTGTACATGTTGTCTTCCAGCTATCCTCTGGAAGTTCTTAACTTCTCTTTGTTCCTCCTCTCAGCCATGTGGAGGCCGATGGTCACCAGATCCTCCATTTCCCTCGGAACCTGCAATACTGCATGACCTGGAGAGTCGATATCGTAAATCACCAACTGGGTTGAGTCTATCAAAATCTGACCCCTCTACATAGTCTTTCAAGTGCTAAACCCGGGGTTAGCCATCTCGACTCGACCTACCACTATTTCCTCTTCTAACAGGGATTGGATGCATTGTATTTCTAAAACTTTCGTAGGACTCCCAGTACTCGTCCTCATCATAGCACTACTCATCTTGGAATTCCTGACCTTGCTTTCCTGGGTGCAATCGCCTAGGGTCGACCACGTCTGGGCGTATTTGTTGCTATGGTACTTCTTTGTGCAGGGTCGAGGTTTGTCTTCTTGTCATCGGATCCACCCTCCCTGGCCGCTAGAGTTATCATCTCCATTACAATACCAGTGGGTCTATCCATCACATGTTAGCTGAAGAAAACAAGTTGTTCCTACATTTTTACTAGATGGTTTCTAGTGAGCACAATGCCACCACAACCTCATCCATCTCAGGCTGAAGAGGAACCTAGATAGAGCTGGGGCCAACGCCTTAAGGCAGATCAGAGGCTCTCTACTCCGACAAATGAACGGTATAAAGGGTGAATTAGATAAGCTAAGTAAGCTATTAGAAAACCGTAAAAAAACCTAATAAGATCTATTTTAATGGTGATATAGATCCAACCATTTATGGAACTGGATCACCATGAATGTATAAAGTGAGAAACAAGCTGAAAATGAAGAGGTCATTCCCATAGATGGTACCAACTGATGATACACAATTTAGTATTAATAAGTAAACTTATCTGTGCTCAATCCAGAATACCTTTGAAGGTGCAACAATGGTGTTTAGACAAGTCTATACGTGAAGACAGAGATGAGAAGAAGAGGAACAAACACTAGCATATAAGTGGTTCAACCATTGGCCTACACCACTTTGAAGGTGAGTGTCAATTTCACTATAAAAATGGGCACTAATGGCCTAAGTGATACATTTCTCATTATTCTCTCTCTACTACAACAGAAGAAAATATTGGGTTAGGGTTTGAATATTTTTCATCTCCCCTTGGGAAGAAGATGGGTTTAAATAGTGCTTAGGGTGCACAATGCACCCTTAAGAATGCAAGGTGCATGTCCTTGATGGAGTCACAAATAGTATCTTGACACATGTCCTTTAGAATGTTTAAGTAATGATGATGCAAATATTTCCCCAAGTGAACATGTGACCCACATGGACTAGCGACATTGAAGTCTCACGTCGCGTACGGTGAGGTGTCACCATGGGGGTCTTGGCATGGATGAGTATGAGACCCCCATTCCTGTTCTACCATTTGATTAGTAATGTTGGACTACGATCTTGACTGATAAGATGTTCGATCGAGTCAACTTTGAGTTGGTCTAATTGGCCAATTGAGGTCTCGGCTGCTAAAAGTGTAGACGGGACGAGACTAGCTGGTGGATAAGTCGGTTGAGAGGTCTCTGCCTAAGACTGTAGATGTGGGAGTCCTGTATAAAATGTTCATATAAGGTTAGACTGGTCCGAGCAAGTCCTAAGTTGGTACGAGGTTACACTTACGGGAGGCTCTTTCGAGGACTCTTTGTATTACGCATAAACTCTAATGATAACGACAATGTTGGGGTGACTAGAGATCAAGTATATAAGACTACCTATCATGATCTTATAAATGGTTTTCTCTATATCCTTGCCTAAATTTTATTTTTTATATTTAGTCAATGTACTCATAGGGGTGCGTGAGTGTTTAGCGGAGTCTAATCCAAACTTCTTCGCTAGGTCCCTAGCATGTTTGGATTAATATATGAATATCCCATCCTCAAGTTGACACACCTAAAGACCTAATAAGAACATAAGATCAACAATCATGCTCATCTCAAACTCGCACTTCATCTCCTCCTGAAAAGTGTGAGCACGTCGGGAGAACATGGAACAAATACTATGTCATCCACATATACTTGGGAAACCAAGATAACCCCACTATCTCCTTACAAATGATGTGTTATCCACTAGCATCTCTTAAAGACATATGCTAGGAAATAATTAGTGATCCTCTCATACCGAGCAGGGGGTTCTTATTTCAAACCATACAAGGCGTTCATAAGATAACATATGTGTCTCGGGTGCTTTGAATCTTCGAACCCTTGTGGTTATTCCATGTACACTTCCTCATGAAAAATTCCAATAAGGAAGTCACTCTTGACATCTTTTTGATATAACTTGAAGCATAAATTACATGCCATGGCGAGTAGTAAGAGGATGGAACCAAGCCTAGCAATAAGAGAAAATTTCTCATTGAAGTCTACACCCTCAATTGGTAAATAACCTTAAGCAACCAACCTAGCCTAATTTCTAAATATAGTACCATTCTCATCCATATTATTCATGGTACCAATCACATTAGTCTCATTAGTGTTTAGGCACATATTCTTCACATTTATCCCCTTAATTTCGGTATTTTTATGATCCCGTGTAGTGTAAATAAGCGTGAATTTGTCTCAAATGTATTCTACTAACCTTTTTTGGCAAGTATTCCTTGTTTTGTGTATTTCTCATGTGTTTTACAGGTATTTCACGCAAGTTAGTTCGAAGGAGAACGCAAAACAGTGAAAGAAACCAAGAAATGAAGAGTTGAACGGCATTTTTGTAATTTTACAGCCTTAGTCCGGAGGTAGGGCCAACTAGAAAGTTTAAGAGCTCTAAATTACAAGAATACTGGAAAAAACGACACCTCAATCCGAGCTACGGTGAAGAAGTTACGAGGTTTTGAAGTTGCGCGATAATGAAGAGTCTAGATGTGCGGATTTCTGTCATTAATTATGCATTTAATGCAGTGCAACTCTTGGAAAACTTGTTCCACAAGCACTATTGGTTGTCAATTTCGAGATTTTGTGCTATAAAAGCCCATGACCTACATCATTTGAAGGGGAGTTGCTAGAGAGAGGCTAGGTTAGGAGTAGGTTAGAAGTTCTAGATTGAATTTTAGGGTTAGATTTTGAGAGCAAATTTCCAATTTCTTCAAGAGTTTTCATGAATCCTATTTTGTAAGAATTTCTGAATCCCAATTCCGTTCTTGTTGCTGAATTCAAGTAATATCATTTCCATTCTCTTGTTTTATTATTTGCAATTTATTTATAATGTCTTGTAGATCCATAATTTTGTGTATGAATTTGTTCTTTAATCATGAGTAGCTAAATTCTCAAGGGTTGGGGTACATGAACTTAATCCTAATACAAATTATTTGTATGGAAAATTAGAAAATAAATGAAAATATTGGTTGAATCGTGAATGAAAATCATATATGCATTGTCATATCTTTTAATCTCTCTTGCCCTAGGTACTTGGGATGTTTAAGAATGCTTTGTATGTATAATTTGTCGTTCACCGCCTTATATTGATCTTTGATTTCATATGATGCAGGCTTGACTCTCATATATGTAATGCTTAGTGATGATAAGGACATGATTTAATCAAAAATTTTGATTTATAAGTCTAGTATTCTAAAGGATAATTTGTTAAGGATTGAGGGATTGTACCCTACCCTATTTTCTCCCATTTGTCAGATCTAATTTCTTTTGCACTTTTCAGTTTGTTTTTCTTAAGTAATTTTTTAATATAAATTTTCCCAATCATCATCTTTTTCATTTTTATTTTAGAAGTAATAAATCAATTAAATTCTATAAAACATTCCCTGTGGATTCGATACCCAGACTTACTACTATACTCCATAAAAGTGTAGTTAAAATTTTAGTTTTTTTTTTTGTATTGAGGTTGGAAGCCGATAACAACGACTAGCGTATTACACGGACGCTCGGTTTTTCTACTCGATCAAAATGGCGCCGTTGCCGGGGAATGTTTTGTTATAGATTATAATTGATTTACTATTTCGAAAGATTTTTTTTTTTCTTTGGATTTTTTTTTTTTTTTTACCTTTTTTGTAGCCTTGCACAATTGAGCGCCAAGAAACGTAGAATCCTCAACCGCACACCTTTGTACTCGAATTTCCATTTACATACTATTCGGTAATAATGTCTTTTCATGGTGAGTTCGGTAATTATAATGGTTCATATGGTAATCGTTTTCAAACTTTTTATTATCAAGACTCCGCGGCTCGACCTATTACCATTGGTGAGGCTGTTCTATCTCTGGAGTGTGAAAGGCTTGCAAATGAATATAGGAGAGAAATTTATATTAATTATTCTCAAGAATCTGTGCCTCGACCTATTACCATGGGTGAGGCCTTTCTAAATCTTGCGTATGAAAAGCTTGAAAACGAATATCGAAAAAAAAATCATTTTGGGGAATCCAATGAAGATTTTTTCTCCAGTATTTGTGAAACTATAAAAGGTTTTCAACCAAATGAGGAATCCGAGGTTTTAGAGCCAAGGGATTCTACTTTGGAAGAATACACCCTTTTTCTAACCAAAAGAGTATTGGATTTTCTTTCCACCCAAAGAACAAAGAATATCGATTATGGTCTTGTGAATGAAATGGTCACACTTTGCGATGATGTGCGTTCTATTTTGGAAAACAAAGAGGAGGTTGAGACTTGTGTGTCACCTCAAATTTTTGAAGAACGTCTCATTGAAAGTGAGTCTTGCTCCCTTGAAATTCAATCTCCAAGTGATGATGAATCACTTGAAATTGAGTTTATTTCATCACCATTTTCGTTCACGGTTATTGAACCATTAGAAGTACCGCTAGATTCCTATGAGTCGGTTGAAAATTCTGAAACGTTTACACCTTTTACCGACAAAGACACTTTGCTAGAATTGTTTTCTAATATGGAATGTTCCTTTTTGTGTGCCCCTCTCCCCATACTACTTGAAAAATCTTTGGGAGGTGATTATATTTTTCTTGGAACTCAATTGTACTTGTCCCACCTACCACCCAAACCCCCCATCATCCCGTTAAATTTTTTAATTGGTGATGGTTCATTTTCTCCATCTCACACATGCCTTCCGTTTTTCAAACGGAATCCTTACTTTTCGGGAGGCATGCATCCTAATGAGGGTACACCATTAATCCCTCAAAGTCAAATTGTATTTTGGGTGGACCCTCAAATTTTTCGACTTCTATTGTATGATTTATTAGCCGTTCAAATTGTAGGTTGTACATAATTAGTTTTTTTTCTTTTTCTTTTTCTTTTTTTTTAATAATGTAGTGTCATTAGTTAAAGTTTTTGTTATTATTTTTGTTATGCTTGGTTCTAACATGTTTTGTAGATTCAATGGAATGGCACTCATCGAGGATCGCTCCATTTAGGTAATATCTTTCTTTTCCTCTCTTTATGTTGTGTTCTTGATTTGCATTGAGGACAATGCAACATTTAAGTTAGGGGGTGTGGGATATTCTTCCCAATTCATTGATTCGATCACATGTTCTTTCCAAGTGTGTTTTGAAAAAAAAAAAAAAAAAAGCCAAAAATATTTTTCTTCAAAATAAATAAAAATTAGAATTTAAATTTTTCAAAAATATCACCTTTATTCTATTTAAAGTCTCAAATTGTTAACAATCAAAATGCACCAAGCCAAAATTGACCAAAGATGGAAATTGAAAGAAAATTGACGACTTTACGAATAAGTGTGGAGATTGATCAAACCCGGTGAGATTTTGAGCCTTTCAATTTTTTATGAGTTTTTAAATCAATCCGAGTTTATGTTTAACTCAAAGTTCTTTTCAGCGTTTTAATAAGTCGTTGATGATCTCAATCCTTTGTTTTGATCGGTTATGGGAAATGTGTGAAATGTTGTCTCGAAATTCGTGCTAAATATATCTCTAAACTTAATTAATCTCGAGATGCATATAGTAATGTGATTAGAAATTTGGACAATAAAGTAGGCCCTCGTTTGTTACCCAAAAATATTAGCCATAAAAAGTTGTGAAAAATTATCCCTTTGCAACCCAAGTTGAGCCTAATAAAATATTTTCCTTTCGTTTGATAACCCGAAAAACCCAATTAGCCCAGAATTGTGAAAATTGAGAAAATTCATCAAGTAAGTCCAAATTGTGCAATAAAAAGGGGCAAGAAAAAAAAATGTTAAAAAAAAAATAGTGAAAAAAAAATGAAAATTGAAAAAGAAAGAGAAAAATGAGCAAATGCCCGAAAAAGCACTAATGGACGTCATAAGGACATTTTCCAATTCCGAACATTCCGTTTATTCCCATTTTTACCCTTTACACCTTTTAAACCCAAGAAAAGTCCTAACCAAGTCCAAATGGCGAAATTAATTACTGCGTGGAGAGCTAAGACATGAAAAGATAAAAAAAGAGATTAAAAGGGTGTGAACTAGAGAAGATGTTTCCCATTTCCTAATAACTGTATTCCGATGATGAGATATTTTCACCATATATTTCCTTCTTTTCAATTTTGTATGCATGAATTTGTGTCCATTATATTTACTCTTTATATCATGCATACCGAGAGAAAATAGCCACAATCCGAGTGATTCGTTTATGAGTGCATCCGTAAGAATTTGAATCAAAACGAATTTTCGGAAAGTAACGTAATGCTCAATCGGTGGAAATTTGAGGTTTAATTTTTGGCTTTACACACACACACTATGGTTTGAGACAGTTGAATATGAGTTGATGGTGATTAATTTTCGAAAATTTTAAATTGTACAAGTTTTAAGTATTTTGATATTTATTTGAGTCAATAAAGAATTTTGTGGGTGTATTCACTACAAACCCTCACGAGACAAAACTCGTCCTACTAGGGTAACCTAGGGGTTTAAAGGCTTGTTGCATACGCTAAATGCAATCGCGTGCCTGCGAAAGTGGAATTTTATTTTAATAAAGGAATTTTCAAGAGTAGAATTTTGGTTAGGATTCATTTACATTGCTCGGGACGCGCAAAGTTTTAAGTTAGGGGGTGTGTTTAGGCACATATTCTTCACATTTATCCCCTTAATTTCGGTATTTTTATGATCCCGTGTAGTGTAAATAAGCGTGAATTTGTCTCAAATGTATTCTACTAACCTTTTTTGGCAAGTATTCCTTGTTTTGTGTATTTCTCATGTGTTTTACAGGTATTTCACGCAAGTTAGTTCGAAGGAGAACGCAAAACAGTGAAAGAAACCAAGAAATGAAGAGTTGAACGACATTTTTGTAATTTTACAGCCTTAGTCCGGAGGTAGGGCCAACTAGAAAGTTTAAGAGCTCTAAATTACAAGAATACTGGAAAAAACGACACCTCAATCCGAGCTACGGTGAAGAAGTTACGAGGTTTTGAAGTTGCGCGATAATGAAGAGTCTAGATGTGCGGATTTTTGTCATTAATTATGCATTTAATGCAGTGCAACTCTTTGAAAACTTGTTCCACAAGCACTATTGGTTGTCAATTTCGAGATTTTGTGCTATAAAAGCCCATGACCTACATCATTTGAAGGGGAGTTGCTAGAGAGAGGCTAGGTTAGGAGTAGGTTAGAAGTTCTAGATTGAATTTTAGGGTTAGATTTTGAGAGCAAATTTCCAATTTCTTCAAGAGTTTTCATGAATCCTGTTTTGTAAGAATTTCTGAATCCCAATTCCGTTCTTGTTGCTGAATTCAAGTAATATCATTTCCATTCTCTTGTTTTATTATTTGCAATTTATTTATAATGTCTTGTAGATCCATAATTTTGTGTATGAATTTGTTCTTTAATCATGAGTAGCTAAATTCTCAAGGGTTGGGGTACATGAACTCAATCCTAATACAAATTATTTGTATGGAAAATTAGAAAATAAATGAAAATATTGGTTGAATCGTGAATGAAAATCATATATGCATTGTCATATCTTTTAATCTCTCTTGCCCTAGGTACTTGGGATGTTTAAGAATGCTTTGTATGTATAATTTGTCGTTCACCGCCTTATATTGATCTTTGATTTCATATGATGCGGGCTTGACCCTCATATATGTAATGCTTAGTGATGATAAGGACTGGATTTAATCAAGAATTTTGATTTATAAGTCTAGTATTCTAAAGGATAATTTGTTAAGGATTGAGGGATTGTACCCTACCCTATTTTCTCCCATTTGTCAGATCTAATTTCTTTTGCACTTTTCAGTTTGTTTTTCTTAAGTAATTTTTTAATAGAAATTTTCCCAATCATCATCTTTTTCATTTTTATTTTAGAAGTAGTAAATCAATTAAATTCTATAAAACATTCCCTGTGGATTCGATACCCAGACTTACTACTATACTCCATAAAAGTGTAGTTAAAAGTTTAGGTTTTTTTTTGTATTGAGGTTGGAAGCCGATAACAACGACTAGCGTATTACACGGACGCTCGGTTTTTCCACTCGATCAATTAGGTTGGGGGACTAATTCCCAGATTGCAAAATTAAAGCAACTCCTCTTGCATAACGGATGTCTAATGCTCGTCCTTAGGCACTACTTTCAAATTCTTGGGCTCGACTAAAGAGGTGTAGCAAAGGCAACTAACCACATTCTCAAGTTGAGCGCGGGTCTTGACACATAGTGTAGGATCACCAAATGTATCGGAAGGGTCATGACTCTTTGAACCCAAGAAGAGTGGGGTTCACTCGGTTAACACGAGGAATGATGGGATTGTCATCGGGGGTGCATCATCCTCACACTCGAGGTTAGGGTCAATAGGCGACGATAGATCATCATCTCTAATCATGACCTTTATTAACTCCATAAGCTTATAACTTGTAAGGTTAAACACCCTATAAGCCTTACTCGATGATGAATAACCTAAAAATATCCCCTCGTTGCTTCGCGAGTCAAACTTTTCGAATGGCTCTCTATCTCTCAAAATGTATCAAGTACCCCTAAAGACAGGGAAATAGGAAAGGTTGGGTTGTTTCCATATCCACAACTCATATCACATGTGTAATGGGTGTGGAAAAAGATATACCATTTTCACTGTATGGGATTCGGCACTGACTGCCACTACCTAAAAAATGTCTAGACACGTTTCTCCCAAAAAGCATAGATCTAGACATTTCTTGAATCATTTGGGTCTTCCTCTTAATAATCCTATTTACTTATGGAGTATGAACGATAAAAAACTCGTGTGTAATTCCCACTCAATCACAATAGATATCCACTATGTCTTTTTTAAACTTAGTGTCGTTGTAACTATGCATCTAAATAATAGTGATAAATTGTAGGATTTAGAGGAAACGACATTTGATTATAAGGAACTCATCCACGTCAAACTTTTCTCTAATAAACCCCATGATAGAGTATCTTGGAAAGTCATCGGCCATCACGAGAATGTGTCTCTTACTACCTATGCTCTCTGTATGAGTGGGACCTAGACCCATAAGATCCATTTGAATCAACTCCAACAAATGAGAGGTGGTGATTATATTCAACTTCTTACAGGGACTTTTAATTTTTTTTCCTTATTATCAAGGTACACAAACAAAGGAAGTGGTTTCTCAAGCCACGGTAGGCCACGAACTAGGTATTTCTTTACTAATCTCTCAATGTCTCTAAAGTTTTCATAACCTAGTTGTTGATGCTAAAGTTCCATTAAGGAGGCCATAGCATTGTTGCATACAAAGGAGGACTTGGGGATGATACCATAGAAATTATCTTTGGTCCTCACTCCTTGCAATAATAGTTCACTAAATTGATTATTTATGTTACATTCGTAGTGGTCAAACTTTACGTCAAAGTTTACATCGCATAATTGGATTATGCTAATTAAATTATCTTTGAACCTTTTTATGTACATTACATTATCTAGTTTAGAAAATTCGAGTATTTAAATATAACCACGCCCTAAAGTACTAGACCTACTTCCGTCTCCAAAGGTGACTTTGTAATCCACAAGGTTGGTAAAATCTGATATGTTACCGGTCATATGCCTAGATTACCCACTATAAAAATACCATTGGGAAGTATTTAGAAACTTGAGAGAAATGTGAACAACTACGTCTTTTTCATCTTTCTTAAGTACCCAAGTGGTAGTAATCTTTTATTTTCCCTTATCGTTGTTGGCTCTATTCATAACGTTAAAATCATTCTCAAAATGCATTGGCATCCTTTAAAATTATTCCATTAAGTTTTGCGAAGTCAGGACTAGAAACCCAACTTGTTCTCTAAGACTAGCAAAGTCATTATAACGGTGCATGGGGGTATACGTACATGTATTTCTACCTAATTTGTAGCAAAATTCCTTAAAGTGACCTCTTATTTTTTTAATAAATGAAAACATAGACATGTTTGGGTCTATCTTAGTTAGCTCATTTAGGTTGAAATCTTTTTAATGGGTTAGGTCGAGCCTTATATGGATTTACAACTTACATAGGAACCGGTTTCGGTGCGGTATGAGAAGTGGATGCATCGTCATAACCTATTTCTTGCCTTTCCATAAAACTTAAAGTTATTCTGAGGAACATCTTTCTAACCTTCTCAAAATTTATCCTCTATAGTAAGTTTGACCTCAGGAGAACATTCAAGATCTTTCTCGAGTTTGGATACAAGGGCTCCAAGTTTCTCACGAGTCTCTAATAAAGCTTGAAGATCTCTCGTATGACTAGCCACTTTGTTGGTCAAGTCACCATTTTCCTCTCCACTAAAATGACTCTCTCTTCCAAAAGAACTATCACTGAGGACTCACTCTCTCCCGACTCTCTCAATTCATTCTTTAAAGCTAAACCCTAAGAGCCAACCATTATTTTTCTTTTTCAATTTGAAGGACTCGATGTAAAGCTCGACATAAGCACACCAAAGGTCATTCTCTCCCTTAGTCAAAATGTCATCTCCCTCACTCTCTCTGAAATGACTAAACACACTACTGAGGTAATCATGTTTTGAAAATTCCTCATCGGCATGAGATGTACTCGATTTACTAACAGGCCATGAACGTCATGAATTTATGTCTATGTGGTGATTTTTCCTCGTAATCCATCGACTCGACATCGCTATCACTAAGTGTGATATTGAAGGAATCTTTTCCCTTTCCCTATCTCTTTAACCTCATAGAACACTCGTGATCTTTGTGACCTTTACCCTCACACTCATGGCATCTTTCCTCCTAATTCTTAGGGTACTCACCCCTAGATTTTTCACAAAAAAAAAAAAATCCCAATTTAAGCTTTTTATCTCTCTCAAACATTTGATTTTCCTTCGAAGTATTTTATTTTCTTAGCTTGAGTTTTTTTTTTTTGGCAAATGGGAAAGATCATTGAGATCAAAATAATACTTGGAGTCAGAAGAAACCTCCTATTTCTTTTTATAGATAGAACTTTCAAAGCAATCCCTTTTTTCTTAAGCTTTTGAATTTTTGGAAACATGTCGATTTCATAAGTTTGAAGGTCTCTTATGAGTTGTTCTAACCCAAGTGTATCTAAGATTCCCAACGAATTAAGGACGTTGACCTTAGGAATAAAACAGGATGGAAGTGATCTTAAAATCTCTTTCACGACTCTCACTCAGGAATTCTGTCACCCAAATTAAAACTAGAGTTAATGATATCAAATAATCGTGCATAAAATTAATCAAACGACTTAGTCTCTAGCATGGTCATAGTCTTACAATGTGTGGTGAGATTTTTTAGGTTAGAATCTTTCACAGCATTAGTACCCTTGTGAGTGAGCTGGAGGGTGTCCCAAGCTTCCTTAGATGCGGTGCACGTTATGACGCAATAGAACTCGTCAGGGGTGATGGATCCAGAAATGGCACATAAACCGAGTAAGTTAAAACCACTCCATTTTATTTCATCTTTCGTCATGACGCAGTAGAACTCGTCAGGGGTGATGGGTTTATGACCAATTACATTATCATTGGTCACAGTGGGTGGTTTCCAACCTCATTCACAAACAAGCTAGACATGCTCGTCAATCTCTTTCAAAGCCGACCTCATTCAAGCTTTTACAATAAGCATCATTAGACCCATAAAAAATAGCAAGCCTATTATAAAAATTATCCATTTGAACCCAATTTTTTAATATCACATCGTAAAATAGTATAACAGGATCTAATACCAATTTGAGAAAGAAGGTTTGTATGGATAGTCCGTATATTAGGTTAGGCACACACAAGTTCCAATTTTTAATCCAAATATTATCTTAATTATATTAAGATGTGCATGTAAGATAAAGTCCAAATTAAATGTTCCAATCAACATAATCAAACCAAACAACAAATCATTCTAGGGGATGAGTGATTTGAAAAAAAAAAACTTATTTTTGAAAAACTAAAAGATGAATACTTTTGGAACAAGTCGTAAGAAAATCTAATCAGGACGCATCTTTTATAGAAAAATACATTTTTCTAGGCCTTGCTCTCATTTGAATGAAGATAAGGTCCCGTTCGAATGAAACTCTAGGTTATTTATAACGAGGTACAATATCACTCAAATGACAAGACTATATCATTCAATCGACCTTCTAATGAGAGTGGTTTTATCAAATAGAGCCCATCTCGTTAGATGCTCGTAAGAAGTCCATTCTAACGAGATTGGCATTTCATTCTAACGACATTAGAATTTTTTCGAAATAACTATGAAATTTGTTATAACGAGATCAACATCTCGTTCTAATGAGATTAAAAAAAATTATAAATTAATTTATAAAAAATTCCTCGAGTAAAAAACAAACATCCCAGAATATATTTGATAGAGAATTCAAAACCACAAGTTTATATACTTCCATAAAATGGTCATGACGATTCCAATGGCTTGATATTCGAAAGCAAACCTCGATCACTAACACTTTTTTAACTGATCATGGAAGCATAAGTTCATATAGTCTTCGGTTTGTAATGGAATACGTTAAAATTCCTAAGCCATATTATAAAATTGTTCTCTTATAGTGTGAAGGCATGAAGCCGTGGGATGAGGTATCATGTACCTCATGGTGGACAATAGGGTGTTTCTAGGAGATATTTGGGATATCTCATGGTGAAATACATTATTGGAATGCATCGCAGGGTGAAATATTGGATTTATCATGAGATCTTGTGCTCATGAGTGGGCCTCGATAGTGTGAATGCCTACTAAATTGTATACGGGGTCAAAGGCTACATAGTTTTTTAGGTTGATTACTCTACATGCGTTTAGAATAAATGACCATTGACGCTCTGATAGATATTCCATGAAAACATAATTTTGGTTCTATATGCTTTTGAAAAGGGAGACATTTTCTCAGATATGAGGTGCTATTTATTTTGTCTTTCGACTTTGAGTATATCAAAGAGTTTGGGATAATCATGTACATGGGATATACCCTGAAAACATGCTTACATGAAAAGTACATTTTCAAATTATATTTATTATTATCTTATTTGATTAGTTATTCTTATTTTACTAACATAATAACAAGTTTAAATCATAATTATTGGCAAAGGACTATGTTGATGAGGAGCAAACTTAAAATCATCTAAACCTTGTATCATGAATGTCCCGTCTCGTAGTGGATCTAAATCGTAGTGTTGTAAAAGTCTAGGGATTTCTTAATCTAATTTTTTTAGTCATTAAGATGAAATTTTATAGCATTTACCCTTATAGCGTGTACAAGGGTTCGATATGACTTCTAAATTTGGAGAGTGGGGTCCTTCTGTCAAGAAGAGGTTTGATCGAGAAACTTAGGGTGACCTAATTTCCATATGGGAAAAAAGCTTTCTTGATATCTAAAATCTTCTTTTGAGAGGTCGATGATTCGCTTGGGATGCTTAGGATAAGATTCAGGTAGAAGGACTTTCAAAAAGCTAAATAAATATAAATGAGTTACTTTTTTAGAAAACCTAATCAATGTTGGGTTTTAGGGTCCTTTACCAATGGGTGGGGTCTCTTTTTATAGGAAAATTTTATATTCCTTCTTATATGATCGATTAAACTCATGAACAACAATCCGTTAACTGAGACTTTTAATGATCGTTTGATTGCAACATTTAACTAATTGGTTGAATAAATAGGCATTGCCTTTTATGATTAGCCAATCAGTTGATCATTTTATTCACTTTTCCTAGATTAAAGGTGCTTTTATTTGTCAATTGATTCCAAAATAGGGGATTTTTTTTAGGAGTTCTTAGTGAGATGGTGGACTCAAAGGATGATGGGGTTATACACATGTGTGCATGAGAAGTTTATGTGGATCCATCCCATACACTTTGGAGTGTCGTGGGATGCTTCGATTATCCCTGGATGTTTCTCATGGAATGTTAGGGGGATCCTTTAACCTATTTTTGGGACTCCTTAATGACCGGATCAAACCCATTTATGATAGTTGGATATGGATCATTTATAAAAATAAATTAGACAAAATCAATGGACGATTTATAGTCTCTCCCTAGTTATTTCTAGGAGGTTTTTTAGGAGTCTATCCTATGCGTTAAGCAGATATAGCACGGGTTAGCCGATGTGTACTAAAACTAGGTGCATAATGGATACTTAATGGTTTGGATACCCTAAGGTATTTATGTGCAGCCCATGAGTGTTGCTTGAGGATTTTTAGGATTTTTTCCTAAGTGTTTCGAGAGACTAGATGTTGTGCAGTTTAGATGTATGTGCCAAAATTTGGTGTGAAACAAACACCTGACAGTTAAAAAATCACAGGGTATTTATATGCATTCCTCCAGTGTTACTCGAGGATTTTTAGTAGTTTGTCTCAGTGTTCTGGGAGATCGGGTTTTGTATTGGTTATCCATGTTTATCAAAATTAGGTGCAGAATGAACACATGGTGTATCAAATTTCATAGGTTTTTTTTTGTGTGTTCCTCTCGTGTTCCCCAAGGATTTTTAGGATTTCATCATAAGTGTTCTGGGAGGCCGGATGTTATGTAAGTTATCCACGCATACTAAAAACCTATTACGGAATGGACACATAATAGTTAAAAAAATCCTAAATGATTTATGTTTATTAATTAATTAAGTGTTGCTGGAGGATTTTTATGTCTTTATCCTAAGTGTTTTAGGAGATAGAATATTGTGCAGGTTAGTCGTGTGTACCATTTAAGGATACTACATTGTCAAAATTTAAAGTGTCCATAATGATAGATGAGTTTACTTGTCTTGAGATGAGATTCATTCTTCATAATATATTTTAATATCTATATATTAGTATTCATTTTGCCTTACTCATTTTTTGGGGTTTGTCTATTATAGTATCAAGTATGTGTTAAAGTTGATGAATGTTTGGCCTGTTTCCATACATGATACTCAATCTCATGTTTTTAGTATAGTATCCTTGATATTTATTTACTCATAGGATTTATGTGCTTTTGTCTTGGTGTGTGATTTTTAGGTTATTTTCATAGGTCCTCAACGTCGCTCATGTTCGTTAAATTTCTCTATGACTTCCTCCAGATTTGACAAATGTTTTCCCAATCAATCCACACATTAGGAAAGGCCATTTGATAAGGACTATTTGTGAGATACTTGTGTACCTTAGATCTTAAAATAGAGAGGATGATATGATGTTTTTTCTCAAATCGGGAGGTCCAACTTGGTTAAAGAATTTTATTATGCCCTTTAGGTTAAAGGTACATCTTATGATAAGTTAATTTTTATCAAAGTTTGTGGTGTGGATTTAATATGACTTTTTAGAGGACTCTTTAGCATTACAATATCCTAAAAGAAAATATGCCGACTACCCATATGGATGCATTTTTGGATTTCCTTCCAATATAAAAAGTGATTATGTCTTGAGTGACAACCATTGTCAGTTTTGGTCTATAAAGAATTTTCCCCAAACTTACTTGGTGAAGTATTTATGTATCTAAACAAGGTTGTTTCCTATTATCTTTTCCCAACTTTGCACCATATGAAGTTTTTTTCAACATACACATTTTTTGTATGCAAACTTGGGGGACCAAATTTTGACTTGATTTTGTATCACTCAAAGGAGGATAAAAAGTATCGTGCTTTTCCTTTTGTTAGTCTGTTTGTGTTATTGCTTTTTGATTTTAAGGGTCCATATTCTTCAAGATGATGTTGTGGAAAATTCTGAGCCTTCATCAACTCTTTAGTCTTACTATCAGTTGATTTCTCAACTTGGTTATGTTAGTTGCCTTCTTGTTCCAACTCATGTTGCTCAGTCTCTCTATCCATGTTCTATTCCTATACTAAAGATTCTTAGTTTACATTCTCAGTACTAAGAAGACTTTATTCAGATTGCATCTCAAATGCCGACTCAAGTGTGTTTTAGATTGTTGCTTGGCTTTGAAGACTCTATGAGATTTTATTATTCTATAAGTTTTGCCGGTTTATATTCTTTTGAGGATTTTTATCATGATATAGACACTGAATCACATAATAATAGGGATGCCGCTCACATAAATGTTCAAGATGTGTGTGTTATGAAGAAGAAGAAATTACGTACTTTTATAGGATTTATTTGTGTAAGAGTATTAGGATTTGTACATTAATTATTTCTCATCATTATAATATTTAAAACTATTTATTTTGAATGAAATGCTTATTAAGTTTTATCATACCATTACATTTATATTTTCTTTATATATTTTGTGTCTCTATCGGTAGTTATTAAATTGAGGTTCTTTTGGCTTTCTATTCATGTATTATCTACTGACTTGATGTCACTTTAATTACTTACTAACTATATGGTCCACTCTCACTTTTTTGGTTTGATTAGAATGTTCTACTCTATTAAAATGCTTAATTCTACATGATCCCATTATATACTTAGTTTTTCCATTTCTCTCTTCTCATGACAAAAGGGGAGAAGTTTGTAGATATGAAAAATATTTAATTTTATCCACGTTTAGTGTTGTGTGCGTGTGTGTGTGTATCGGATTTATTGATAGGAATTGCATAATTAAGGGTATTATTTTTTTACATGCTCAGCTTATTATTCACATTTTCTATATTTATTTACTCCATATTGGTATTTTGATGAATTTACTAGTGTTTGACAGGAAACTAAAAGTTCAATATCTCCTTGAGGAATTATGAGTGCTTCATGGTTTAGCTACTTACACTTGTTTTTTCTACCTTTTAAGCCTTTGGCTACGTAACTCTTGTCATAGGTGCATATTTTACTCATTTTCTTGCAATTTTTCATTTTGCATGTTTTGTATTGGAAATCGACAAAGGCGTAGGCTTTAAAAGTATGTTTATACTCAAAGTTCCCCATATTATTATAATGTCTAAAATTATTTAACTAAAATATTCTTTGAGTGTTTGCCCGAGAGGTATTGGGAAAACTTCATAAATTTAATCCAAGATCATTCATGCTAGAACCTCAAGTACATCAATTAGAAAAAGGGTATAATTGACTAACAGACTTAGAATCAGCTCCACCATTACATGTTTTCATAAAATGAAAAATACTTTTGAAAATTAACTTTGTGGATGTTTTTATAGAATGTCAAATTCATGATGCAATATATTGTTCATATACTATACTATTTACTAGAAAAAATATCTTTAATGTATTTTAAAATATGTGTGTGACTTGGTTGAATGTAATATATTTTGGATATTTGATTAATACATTTTTCAACATTTTATAATAAAAATTGGGCATATCCTTACTTAGCTTGGGCACGACCTTTTCATTTCAACTTGCTGCAGAAGTTGTGCTTTTTTACAATGAAGCCAAGTCGTTGCCAAACTTTGTCCAAGTGAAAATTTTCTATCTTTCTCCGCGACCTGCTTCACCTCAGGTTCACCACAACAAATCTTAGGTTATCTACATCAAACCCGCAGCAAATGGACTATTGTTTTTTCACAGATTGAACTTTTTGGAAGATGTTTCCAAAATATCTCATTAGAAAGCATGTCAAGGAGAAATATTTTTTTTATACATAGACTTGATCCTTGAAGCATTATGTTCTTGACACGTGAGCTGTAATCCCCCCTAATGTTCCCCACTTTGGCAATATAACTCATGTATCCCATACGCTTCCAACTAAGGTAATTGAAGAAAGAGAAATAGAATATCCTTGTAGAAATCATACCCAATCACAGTTTCAGAGTAAATTTTTACTCTTCTTTTTTGTGTTCTTCAATATTTTCCTTTTCGGTTTTCCCTTTATTGAAAACATTAGATAAAAATCAACTCTACTTTTTTGGAAAAATCATTTTCAAAACCTCTTTTCATGAGTTTAAGTTTTCTTCCAAAACAACTTGAAAAACATTTTGTGATATTTGAATTACGATACATTTATGTACACCCAATTCAACATTTGGATACTCTCACACGTCCAATGTGTACTTTTGTGGATGCTTGAAGTTGCAAAACTTGGAGAAAAGTTTTCTTTAACTGGAAATAAGTTTTTACGCGACCAATGATTTGAAGAAATTGGTTGAAACCAAAATTGGTGGAGGTAGTGTAGCATGTTCCATTATTTAATTTCTTCCTGGAAAGATATTGTGGGAAAAAGTCTTCAAAGTTGTGTAAATATTGTAGATTTCCTTTTTATAAAACTTAACCACTGTGCATTTGTCGTTCTTATCAACCCGAGGTTTTTAACATTAGTGGATTTTCCCTCGTGCCTTGTGACATTCTTTTACTTTTTACACCTTTAAATTCATTATCTTAATTAAAAAAGATAAAATTTAGATTATAAACTTAGTAAACCATTTTTACCAATATAAATTTATTAGAATAAAGAAACTATGTCTTAAAATCTAGATAATTACTTTTATTTGTGTAGCTATTGTCGAGACCACACACTCTCAAAGACAATCCCTTAAAGTCATCCAAGATATTAAAAGAGTAAAGATAAACACCAATAATAAAAAAAGAAAAATATTTTTCATTCATTCAATGTTTATAATTAGTATATAGCCTTACGATTGCAAAATAACAAAAAATAGAATATATATAGAAAAAATAATATAAGCACTAAGTCTTGAATGAATTCATGTCCACATCATCAACAAAAACTTAATCCTCTTCTTAGATAAACACCATAGGATGGAAAAGATGGTGCTCGTCATAAAACTTTGAGGAAGAGGGAACATCAGTCCTTTTGAGCGCACCATTTAAACCATTCTTAAATACAGCCTTCTTAACATAGTCGATCTGCTTCTCGGCGTACCTGATGGAGGAATCCTAACTTTTTTTATCCATCTTGTTGGAATCTAGGGCCTCCTTCAAGTTCTCAGAAAATGTGACCAACTCTGCCTTAAACTGTTAACCTTATCAAAGACCTTGTTCAAGATCTCCTTAAACTCTTTCTCCTCAGTGACCTCCTTGTCTTTCCCCTCTTAGACACGATACTAGTTTGGATCATTAGTGTGTTTGATCCTCTTAAAGGCATGTTCTCCTTGGTCCTTGACCAAAGAGTAATCCACATTTATCGGGACAAATTATCTCCCCATCTTCTTCCTTTTCTTCCCTTGAGCAGTGATAGGGTCCGCAATAGCTTTTGCTATGAGATCAGGGATATGTAATTTGGGATCCATGTCGTTAGTGATACGTATTGTCCACTAAGGGTATCTAATCAACATTTATTATATCAAAGGAGTTAGATGTCTGGTCCGAAGAGGAATTAGACGTATCAAATGCACCATCATGCAAATGGACGACTATAGGGATGCAATTGTCATATCCTTCATGTATTTCTAAGCACATATCTCTTGGAAAAGTCACAATAGAAGTGATATTAGACATATAACCATTCAATATAAATAATGATTATAGATTATTTTCCTTTCTTCTATTAAACTCTTTGTCCTTAGTGACCTCCTTGCCTTTCCCCTCTTTGACATGAGACTAGTTGAGAGCATTAATGTGTTTTTTCCTCTTAGATGCATGTTCTCCTTGGTCACCAAGGAGTCATCCATATTTACCAGGATGAATTATCTCCCCATATCCTTCCTTTTCTTCCCTTGAGTAGTGATAGGATCCGCAAAGGTTTTTGTTATGAGATTGGGGATATGGCATTTAGGTTCCATGTCATTAGTGTGAAAAGGATTGTCCACTAAGCGTATCTCATCAACATTTATTATATCAAAAGAGTTAGATGTCAGGTCCAAAGAGGAATTCGATGGATCAAATGCACCATCATGCAAATGGACGACTATAGGGATGCAGTTGTCATATCTTTCACGTATTTCTAGAGACCTATCACCTAGAAAAGTCACAATAAAAGTGAAATTAGACATATAACCTTTCAAAATAAATAATGGTTATAGATTATATGCCCATGACTTTACTTTATTGACCAAATTTTTTTCAAAGTGGTGATAAAAAGTGTCTTGGTCATATAGTTAAAGATAGAACTCGTACATTAGGTCACATATAAGAAAAATGAATTTTTATCCAATTTTATCTTCATTAATTAGGCGAAGCTAAACATCCAAGATTATAAATCTAAATAAAACCAACCAAATCACAAAAGGAGATATGAGAAAAAAACTTTTCGGAGAATAATCCCTTTTCAGCACTCTTATAACTAACATATTACAGACGACACCTACAGACTTTTATACTTAGACTCCACTAAGTATCATATTAATGTATCCTTCCTTTTTTATCACAAAAAGTGGTGCGGATCCAACAAAGCTCCAAAGAAAACTTCACTTGCATCACTGTCCACCGATCGGCCTCAGGAAACTCCTTTCCTATCTTCAGTAGTGAAGAATGAACTCCACAAGGATTAGAATAGAGATGTGTTATTCAAGTTTTGATAAAGTTATCATAAAGCATCCAAGGGGTTTGTATATGAAAAACCAAGGTGTTTGATAATAAAAAGATGTGTAGAAGGCTTGATAACAATTATACGGTTATATCTCATTAAATAGGGATAAGATCGCGTAGAGATAGAGTTGAAAATTTTGTGTTTAAAATCAAGTAAAAATAAATTTTCAGCAGCTCGTTCGAATGACCTATGCAATCTCGTTCAAAAAGAAAAGAATGAGACATTAAATGACATTTCAGCTATTTAGAAGATTTGTTTGAATGTATGATATCAATCAATTTCATTCGAATGACCCTCATTATCTCATTTTAGCAAGTTTCCTTGAAAAATGATTTTTCATTTAAAACTTTTGAAAAATATTTTACTTTTTCAAACACTTTTAGAATACTCCTTATCTTAATGATTACACAAGATCAACCATATATACCGTCTCAGTATTATTGTAGTGACGAAATAAAATTCCAATATTTGATTGTCTTTTTCAGTGACTAACTTGTCTTCGGATGAAGTATTTAGAATGTACATAATGGTGAAGTGGGGTGTAATGAAAAATTACGAACTAAAACATAATGAGCAATCATAAAACGTTTTACAAATCTCTCCCTTTGGATATTCTGGTAGAAAACATAAAATTGAAAACAATAACCCTTAAGACAAGTTCATCTAATGTCCCTCCAAAACCCGAAAGAAAAGACACATGTGACTTAGTCTCTACTGAAGATCTTCATCATGCAGTTCGTCATATCATCAATGTGGAAAAATAACTACAAACATATAGTAAAGAGAGAATACCATGACACATGGAGTTTAAAGAAAACAAAAACAAAACTCCCCCTCAAATATGTTCTCCCAATTTTTGTCTGTAACAGACAAAGTGTTAGAAGATAAACCGGAAAAATTAGCACCACAAGTATACAAAGTTGAAATAGTATCACAAAGAATAGATGATATAAGCATATACGATGAAACTTCAACAAAACAACAAACTATTTTTGAATTTTTCTAGTATAAAAATATACATATAAGTACAAACATGAACACCATGAAATATCATGAAAATATCTGATTCATTGAAATGAAATGAAGCTGTGTAAACTTAATGCACATGAGAGTCAATATAGGCATATGTAGCGACAGTGCACGAAGGTAAAGATACATTCCTAAAGAAATAACTCAAATTAACCTTTGGTGTAAAAATATTGAACAATGTAAAATTGACACAACTCATACAAAATATCATGAATTTCAATAATTCTCAAATTAATAACGTCAAACTATTAAATGTTTTTGAAGTAATTTTATTGTGCACATTGATATTCAACTTATAATACCCTCAAAATCTCACATTGTAAATATTAACTCTTAAAAATTTTAAAGGAATCATATTGCTCAATGTTAATGAAGCATAAATGAAATAAAAAATTGGCCTTGACATTTCAATTTTTGTGTTGAATACATCTTTTAGGAGATTTCCAATGGTAGCCTTTAACGCAAAGAAGACCGATTCATTCGTACCCCCTTTCCATTTCTTAAACATAAATCATTTTTTGGTAAAAAAATCCAGGCAATGGTTTTTACGTCCAAAATTAGTTTTTAGTTCATTTGGTTCATTATTAAGCACGATTAAGATGAGAACATCCTATTCAACAAATGACAAGCAAGTGTAATATTCAAAAGTTCATGCATGTGTGCAATAAAGGGGATATATTGATCTAGAATGAAGGATGTAATCAACAATGAACAATGCAATGCTACACATGCATTATTAAGCATAAAAAATAAATCCATATCTCATAACACCATGATTAAATCACATAAATGGATGGAATGAAATTGTGATTCGAACTTCTTAAATGCACATCCATATATGGTGTAAAATATGATACACAAATATTTTTGAGTTTTTGAAAAGTTTTATCTAAATATAATATTTTCAAAATTTTAAGGAAATGTTTCTAAAGGAAAATGAATTATGTTCGAATTTTTCAAAACATATAAACAGAAGAATACAATCTAGTTATTGGGACAAATGATACCAATGTGAAAATCACTTTAAACTAGAAACAATACGCAAACTCAATCAATGGAGAAAATACCCAAAGACTTCCTAAGATCCTTAAATCTAAGTGCATCTAAAGATTTAGTGAAAATGCCAACCTATTGACATTTGTTACTCACGAAGCTCAAGGAAATGATCTTTTCCTCTACAAGATCACGAATGAAGAGATCACAACTCCTAATGTTCTTCATATGAGAATGCTAGATGGGATTATGAGAAATGTGTATTTCACTCTTTTATCGCAAAAAATAATATTCATTCCTTGAGGAATCCCATAATGCTATAACATTTGCTACATTTATAAGAGTCTTGTGCAATAACTGTTGGTGTTTATAGAAAAAGAACTGGTTTTGTTCTTCTTAATCTACCAAGAGACAAGATCACTCCCAAAGTATAAACATGCACTCATTGTGATTTTACGACCATCAACATTCATGACCCAATTGGTATCCGAATAACATGACAAATGGTCATCGGTATCAAAGGAAATATCGGGATGCGTGGTAACGTGCACAAACTCCATTATACATTTAAGTGTAAACATGTGTGAATCTTTTGGGTATGTTTCATAACATTCACTAAGGCAGATATTAGGATGGCTAACAGTCAAATATACGAGATTACCTATCATAATCCTATAGAGTGTTTTCCCTATGTCCTTATCTAAATTGTCTTTTCTAATCTTTGTCGAGAAACTCATAGGTGTGCGAGAGTGCTTAGCAGACTCCAAAGTAAACTTCTTCACTAGGTTCCTTGCATATTTATATTGAGATGTAAACATCTCATTTTCAAGTTGACTCATTCGAAAACATGGGGAGAAAGTAATTTCACCAGCCACACTCATCTCAAATTTACTCTTCATCTCATTCTCAAAACTATGAGGATGTTAGGAAAATGTGGGTCCAAAGACTATGTCGTCCACATAGACTTAGGTAAATAACATAGAACTATCATTTCTCCTAATAAACAACGTCATATCAAGTTCCCCTCTTTTGAAGCCACGAGCTAAGAGATACGAAGTTATTCTTTCATACCAAGCATAAGGTTCCTACTTCAAACCACACAAGGACTTCTTTAGATAAAAAAAATCATTCCATGTGCTTTGGGTTTTTAAGCCTCTTTTTTTCCCAGGTAAACCATAGCCTGAAGAATGTCATTGAGAAAGGAACTCTTAACATCCATTCGATAAATATTAAACTGTAGATGACATGATATGTCGAGTAGTAAGAGAGCAGAGATAAGACTAGAAACATGAGAGAATGTCTTATCAAGGTATGCAGCCTTAACTTGTGTGTAACCTTGAGTGACCAATCTAGCCTTATTGTAAATAATGGTACCATTATCATTCATCTTGTTTTTGTACACAAACATGGTACCAATCATATTAGTGTTTGTAAGTCAGGAGACTAATTCCCAAACATCGTTCTTTTGAAATTAAACCAACTCATCTTACATAACACTTATCCAATGCTCATCTTTGAGTTATTCCTTCACATTCTTAAGTTTTATTGTGGAAATATAGCAAAATTAGCTAACCACATTCTATAATTGAGTGCGAATTCTGACACCCAATGTGGGATCACCAAGTATGTAGGTATGGTCATGATTAAGATGGTGGATCATCTTTATCAGGAGATGGGTCCACCATATTTGTGTGGGGAATAATGAAATCATCACCGTGAGGTACATTTTCCTCACATGGAAGATCATGATCAACAAACGTAGTCGGTGCATCATCTCTAATCGTGATGTTTATTGATTTCACGACCTTATAGCTTTAAAGGATAAACACCTTATAAGCTCAACTACTTGATAAAAATCCTAAAAATATTCCCCCATTGATTCCGATTTGAATTTCCCTATGTTTTCTTTAACTCTAAATATGTAGCAAGGAATCTCCAAAACTCAAAAATACGATTGATTGGGTTTCTTACCAGTCCACAACTCATATGTAGTGTGTAGTATGTGTGGATGAAGATAAACCATATTTATCATTTGGCATGCCGAGTTAACCACCTATGCCCAAAGTCACATTTTTACCAAAGAGCATGAATCTCCCCATCTCTTGGATAGTCTTATTTTTCCTCTGAATAATCCCATATTTTGGACGAGTTCCTGCTGCCGAATACTTGTGTTTGATGCCTATACCATCATAATATGCACCAACACCGGTGTCGATAAACTTTGTGCCATTCTAACTTCTTAATTTATTAATGGAAATATTGTGTTTATTATAAATTAGATCACACTTGGTTGTAAGGAACTCACAAGCATCGTACTATTCCCTAAAAAATCCAATAACAGAGTATCTTGAAAAGTCATCGACCATCACAAAAATATATTTCTTACCACAAATGATCTTGGTGTGCATTGTACCCATAAGATCCATGTGTATCAACTCTAACACATGAGAAAATGTTTAATGAAACTTCTCGTCTGAGGGAAAGCTCCCAATCTAAAGTGTGTAGATCTATAGTCCACCGAGCGCTCCTGATCCCTGTTTGACTCCAGTCAACTTCTCGTCTGAGCGAAAGCTTAATGAAACTTTGGAGGGCTCTGAATCCCCTTTCCAATGGTCCATCCCATGTGCAGATCAGACTTACGGTTCGAACAAATGGTCCATTTTAGTATCGAAAAATGATCTCAAGGCGACCAGGCACTCCCAGTTCCCATTTGACCCCGGTCAACATCCTCGACAGAGAGGAAGCTCAATGAATCTTTAAAGGGATCTGAATCCACTTTCCAATAGTCCATCTCATGTACAAATCAAACTTACGATTCGAACGAAAGATCCATTTTACCCCCAAAAATTATTTGGAGGCCACTGACCATTCTCGAGGGTTCTTTTGAATCCTATCAACTCTTCATCTTGAACGTGACTGGATGAATCTCCGAAGGAATCTAAATACCCTTTCCAATGGTCCACCACTTGCACGAATTAGCCTTATGATACAGACGAATGACCCATTTTACTCGAAGGGTCAACGAGGGCTTTCGAGCCCCATTTGACCAAGGTTAAATATCCAAATCGAATAATACATAATGAATCTTTGGAAGGATCTAAATAGCCTTTACAATGGTCCATCCCATGAATGAATCTGACATACTGTTTGAACTAACGATCCATTTTCCACCGTAAATTTCCTGTCTAGTGACCAATGGGTTCTTTCGAGCACCGTTTGACCTTGGTTATCTCCTAAACTCGAGAGTGACTCAATGGATTCTTAAACGGATCTAAATGCCCTTTCTAGTGATCTACCCCGTCTATGATTCTAACTTACAGTTCTCATTTTATGGTAATTTTTCCAAACAACTTGCCTCAGATTGCCAAATGGCAACCCCAGGACCCTGCCTATTGGTAGTGTGCTTAAGGTTCCATACCGATAGGTAGGGCAAGGACCATTTCGATCGACATCCCCTTGGCCTTATAAATATAGGCCATGAACTCACCTTGTAGGAGACCTGAACATCCATCTCTACAATTCCTCATAAAGAATTCCCTCGAATTCAAAGTCGTTATTTCCTAAACAGCCTAATTCCACATTCCTTCCATCATCTTCACACACTTTTGAGTAAAATCCCACCCGCCTCCTCAAACCACCATTACTTTACCTTGTGGTCAGCGCATCTGCAAGGAAGATCGACTTCAAGTCATCATAAGTAGGTCCATTTCTTCCTCTTTTTCTTTAAATTCTCCTAATTTTTCATTTTCTCTTTAGTATATTATTTTGTCACATAATAAATCTTAGTCTTAAGTTTTATTATTAGTATTTGCACATACCTTATTTTCATAGAAAAACCCCAAAACAAGAAAATGATGGTTTACTTGTAAATCCCATATGGGAAATTGATCATCACACTTTCTCACACTAAAATGCCTTTTTCTACAGATACACACACATATAATAAAGTCTTCGGTTGGATTTATGGGTTAAACACCACCCCATATTGTTTTTGAACTGCGTGGACTTTAATGCCCTCAGACTATTTGGCGTCTTAGGTGAATCCCCTGACTCGAGTCCTTCCTCATATAAATGTTATTTTATTCTCACCATATATTCTGGATATATAAATTTTATATGCTTGTGTCTGGTCTGATATACACAATCGTTCCTTCATAATGACATGTGAATCGACAAACACTCACATCATATTTTTATTATTGTTTTGGGAACACTCCTATGGAAGACCTCTCTATGCCTTTATCCATGACGCGAGTCGAGTGATTCCATCTATCATTTATATTATGCACATAAGCACACACATCACGGAGCTCTACATGAGAATATTAACACATGAACGTGAGAGGCCGAAAGGGAGGAATGGGTTCCTAATGCCTTCCCATTCCGTAACTTATTCCCCGGACCTTCGAATTACTTGGTTTCGCAAGCATCAGTATTGTCCTTGATGTCGTTCTTTCAAGGCGACAACATTTCTTTTTTTCCTGTTTTGTACAAAATAGGTTGCCGACTCTATCTCTACATATATCCCCACATCGATGATGGAAAAATGCCTCTGTGAAGAACGCGATCCCAAGAGCACGTCAGAAAAAGGAAAAGGGGAAAAGAAGGAGGTATCCACCTTCGGAGACCTCGACCCCCCGACCTCGATATGGAAACAATGGTGACTTTTCTGGGATTTTATAAGAGGAATAGACTCTAATTTTGCATGGGCGTTATTCTTTTCTACATGTGTGCATATGCACCTACCTATATATTCCATTTTCTCATCTTTTTACCTTTTTTTATTATATTACACTCTTCACTCACTTATACAATTCACACAGTTGTATATACTCTTTGTAGAGGGGGATTGAATATAATCCTGAGATTAGAGATAATCTCCCCATTTACAACAGTGTTTAGGATTAAGGAAACTCAGCGTGGCAACCCAGAGGGACCTTCCAGCGAAGAAGCTGACCGAGAGAGCTCGTCCTTTAGTCCTGTTGATTAATTTAGTCTTGTTGTTCCTTGTGTTTATATTGACTAAAAGCTACAATGATTGTAAAGATGTAATGATTATAATGATTTTGTGTGAGGTCGAACAATACCCGTGAGAGACCAGGCTTGGCAGGGCCTGGGAGAGCTTTCATGCTCTACCGAACGACCACGTTGTGGGAACTTCAGAGGGACTTGGTTTGGAGGATTGATAAGTGAGGCACCATTGGGGATTGTCCTGACCATATTAGATACACCTGGTAAAATACTGAAGGACCCTGACCCTTGAACCTCGGGGGGAGCAGCCTTGAATTTCATTGGGCGTTGAGTTATGAGCTAAATAACCCTCTACTTAATGTCACATCCACTTTATCTGATGTCACTAACCAACTAGGAAATGTCAAACTTGTACTTGAGTAAACTACCATGGTATTTGGGGATGTCAGACACTTAGAGAGACACCTCTGTGACGGCAGCCCCTGACACACAGTGGTTAGGCAAAAGGCATGTCTTGGCATTTAATGCTTATGACGTGGGGATAACTAGTGCATCAGGTATTTAATGCTTGTGACATAAAGTATGAGGGATATTTTTCACAAGAATTAATGACTGATTTGCCTCGAGAGTAGTGTGGGTGGCTATTTAAGGACCCCAACACCTCTGAGGAGGGATCATGTTCTTATTGAGAGTTCAGAAGTAATTACTGAAGAGATTTATTATGAACCAGAGAGTCTACTCACCCACCATTGTCATTTATTATGAAGCTTTAATATTTGACAGATATCATTGAGGGTGGTGGGGGTGTTTTGCTGCCTACCAAGGTGTATCTATGGTGCTCATTTTCTGTCTCCCTCTCGAAAAAGTTTCTTCTAAGTTCATTACTATCTTCTAAGTTATACACGAGAGATTTGGGAGTTCAAACTGAGTCTATTTTCATTGAGTCGTGTTTATATGTCCAGTGGTTAATCAATAGTGTTTCTATTTAACTTATCATTACTGTAATCAAAAGGGGTTATGCCTTCATCTAATCTAAAGTACCCTCTTACACTCTTCATGTAAACTTCACACACTTACACTTAGCTTCACTTTACACTCACATGATTCACACGCCACTTATAATATCCATGCCTAAGCTTCACTGGCACACAACCACACTTACTACACTTGTACATACCCTCACATGTCACACACCACTTGTAGTTGATCTATGTATAGGTTTTCCACCACACACACTCACTTGTATATACTCATATGACACATACACAATCACATTTATACATGTGTAGTATAATATCCATGCTAGATATACTTGTACATGCTCCCCATTTAGTGTAGGTTTCCTTTTACTAATCATGGAAATAAAAAATTATAAAAAAATACTTGTTCTCCATAAAATGTTAAGACTCATGCATTTTCGCTCACTACATCACCAAAGACCATGGTTATTGACCAAAATTTTCTCCTGTGCTTGGGGTTCACTTTGTGATGGGCGCTGGACCTACGGGTCTTAGTTAGTCTAAGTGATATGACTCTCACCTTCCATTGGCCTCATACCTTCGATATATATCAAACAGTTCCCTCGCATTGTGTTGCTTGACCAAACTCACGACAGGATGTATATCGTAAGTAAATCGTTCATGTACATTGAGTATATCAAATTCTCTCTCACATGTGTTGTCCCCATGAGTTATATTGTGAGGAAATTCATGTACATTCAGGTATATCAAATGGGTTGTCCACACATACTGATTAATGATTGCCCTTATAGGCAAGAGGTATATTGTGGAAGTCATGCCAACGGGGAAACCCTTCCTCTAACCCAATAATTGCATAAACCTTATATAGATTTCAAACCTATGACACTCATATTTACATTATTGTTTGCCATGCAAAACTCTGCCAAAATTCTAGCTTGGCATACGTCCCAATTTTTTGTGTAATTTCACCTTTTTCAAAATGGGACCCCATCTGTGAGCCTGGAAACAAGTCCAACTATGTTTTACATATTTTTCAAACCCTATTTTCCCAGGGAGAACGTAATAATAGTCATGCTGATATTTCTCTCCTTTTCCATCATTTTCTAAAAAATACCAAAAAAAAAATTTCCTCCTTTCAAATATACCCAAAATTTTCTCCCTACCTATTTCAAAAATAAATTCAGACCATTTTCCCTCTCATATCGATCACATGCTTGACTTTGTAATGGCTCCCTATTGGCTTCGATCTTATGTCAATTCTACTACCTCATTGGAGTTTGGGATTTACCTTCACGATCTCTTTATGGAGAATGCCGACTAAGCACCGAATGTGCATCCTGATCTCATGACCGTCTTAGCCTAGCTCAGTGCCAATATTGACAAACTTCAAACTGAGGTTCATAAGATACAGCATCATCGTTACTAGATTACCGAATAACCTGAGGTTCTCTTTCCTCGTACCATGGTTCCATCCTCTCCCATGCCTATTTGGGTCCTATAACAATATTTACATTCTTTGCGCGCCCCGTCTGCCAATGGCCCGCCGTCACCTCCCTATATCGAACCATGCCTAACCAGGGCCAACATACCCGTACCCACAGATCCAAAGGAGGAGGAATTGAACAAGGTCAAGGAATACCTCAATTTATTATTGAAGAAGTTTGACCAAGTCAAGATATCAGGGAACTACATGAACTACACCTATATGTCTTCTTATCCTAAAGATAGATTGCCTGAGAAATTCAAGATGCTTAACATCGAGAAGTTTGGGGGAAGCGGACCCCCAATTGTTCACATTTGAATATATCATCGATCCATGACTCTCCTTGGTGCCTCTAAAGAGATAATGGCCTAGATGTTCCAGTGGACCTTGAAAGAAAGCTCCCTTCATTAGTTTTTGTCCCTCGAGGATTCCAAAATGTTGGACGAGAATTCATTTCACGATATAATTACAATGAGGATCTAGTGCTTACACGCTGAGATCTAGAGCTTCTTAAGTAGAACCCCGGGGAAATAGTTTGTATCTTCATAGGAAGGTGGATAGATAAAGCTTCTATTATGACCAACAACACCTCGGAGGAGGAACAAGTCAATATCGTGAAAAAGAACTTCTTGCCTCATATTAGAGCACCCATGGGTGGATAGTATTACCCACACTTCCGAGACTTTCGAGAAGCTGGTGTAGAAATTAAGGAAGGTGTCACCAAAGTCGAATCCGAGCCGAACAAAATAACTGGACAGTTAACTCTACGAAACTATGAGAAGCCCGCGAGTTGTATATAACACCTCATATTTTTGTGCATTTAATATTTAATTAATTCGAGAATGCAAAAATACATGTGTGTCATAATTTTAATTGAATTAATTATGGAAATATATATATTCAAATATTAATCGGGGAGTGAATGGTTAATATTTAGGGAAATTAAATTGCTAAGTGAATAGTGATAATTTATTTACGTCATTTCAGGTATTAATGACGGGGTATGTACTTATCTCAGTCGGGAGTCGGTATAGACTAATTTGGGTGTGAGATAAGGATTTTTATAAATTAATTCGGATGCTAAGTGCACGGTTGGGTCTAGATGGGCCGAGATAGTCGAAAAAGTGTACCCGAAGGTAGTAAACAGGTCACGGAACGTTTCTAGGCATAGTCGGGCCCACACGGGGGTATTTGGGTAACTTGGGCTTGGCCCATTAGGCCAAAAATGGGATTTAGCCTAATTACCTAATTAAAAGAAAAGGAAAACAGATTATTGAAGTTTAGGAAACACTTAGTGGGAGAGGAAAACCTAAGAGGTAGTTAAAGGCAAATTGGGGGACAAAGGAAAGAGCTTCAACCTTGGGAATTCACAACTCCAAATCAAACCCTATGAATCATAAGGCAAGTGGTTAACTTGATGTAGAATTTCATTTGTATTTTGATTCATATTTATCTGATGTGAGAAAACAAAATTCGTTTTGGGATTTAAAGGGTACAAACTTGGGATTTTTATAAATCAATATTCTGATTTCTAAATTGTGTAGAAATTCATTTATAATCTGAGATTAGTATATATCGGGTAAGATGTGTAAACCCAGACGAATCAGAAACTAGGTTTAGATGAGGATTTGATGTTGAAATGGGTTAACAAATAAAACGGATTTTTCTCCAAATTATGAAAACAGTAGAGAACGTAAATAAAATGGAGTTTTGGGACTTTATGGGGGTTCCTAATAAGGGTCTTGATGTATTTTTTGATGGGAGGACTTGAGATAGACTCAAGAAGAAGTTGGAGTTTTGAGTTTTCATCCATGGATGACACAGAGACCTGGAGAAGAGAATGACCTGTACGATCGATCGATCGAGGGTTGATGGTATGGAATTTCTGGCAATTCGGCCAGTTTATTTATGTAAGGCGAATTTAATTAAAATTACTTCCCATAGCTGATTCAGTGAGAGAGAAATATGGGACATACAATCAAATTATTATTGAGGAAAAATAATTGGGATTGGAGGGTATTTATGTGTGACACGAAAAGGTTAAAATTTTGGGAAGTATATTTCAAAATAATTAAATACGGACCTAGTGGGTGAGTCTGGGTATATTGGTTGAGTGATACCAAGACGTTAAATTAATTTAGAGTAAAAGCTAAATAATTTGAAGTCGGGAATTCAGACTTGGGTATTGTTTTATTTCGGTCCACGAGAGTAAGTCCGAATAGATTGATTGGAGAGACACCAAAAGTAATTTAATTAATTAATGTGCGAATTAATTAATAATTAGAGTTGGGCCATAAACTCATAATAAATTGAATAGGCTTCTGTTACGGACTTAGTACACGGTATAGTCGGGATGGGTTATTTTATTTATATATATATACGGTGTGTGATAGTATATATATCTGGTGCTTGCATTAATATAAGTGGCTAGATATTATTATTATATCTACTCTAGTGCTATAGGGGGAAGTTGCGCGTAGTGGATGAATCCCCTAGCTTGAGGAGTAGGGAGAGTATATTCCCAGGTCATAGCGTCCATTATATGAGTGAGGGGCATCTCACTTTCAGGGAAGGAATATGACCACCTCCAAATATTTATGTATTAATCAAGTTAGTGAGAAATTCTAACTTGGGATAACTAGGTTATGTGAAATTTACCTAGTGGGATGCACTTTAAAGAATTTACATCCGGTGAGTTATTACTCGGGAGGATATTTAGTATTAATTATTATTTCAGCATGTTTGTGAATGTTGTAATATAACTATACGTATATAATGAGGTAAATAATTATATATGGGTAAATTAATACAGGCCATGAATTGTATTATACATATAATGGGTGTAAAAAATTTATGATTTAAAAAGGGAAATGATTAATTAAGTTAATGTTAATAATAACTTAGAAATCATGATTATGGCACACTCGGTTAGAATGGGGTGGTTGCAAGGGGTTATATTAGTTATCTAGTCATGGGACAAATAACTAGGTAAATTAATTTAGGCATTAGTAGTGCACATTAGAGAAGGGGTGAGGATGTTCTCATGGGAGTGCGACAGTAACTAAAATATGAAGAGCATGCATATATTATATTTATTACTGCAAGTTAATCATTTTCTAAATGTTTTCCAAATGTTTTGGGTACTAGCCCTTGCTATAAAAAACTTTTAAAAACCTTTTAGGTGTCCAGCCACAGGGACGCTAGGCTTGACTCATTTCAGGGATCCGTTACTACAGCATCTGTGGATGTTGCGAGAGTTTGATAGGTGCCTCATTCTTTTCATTCTTAGTGTAGATACTTCCTATCAGTTATTCAAGCATGCTTCTCACAGTTTATTCAGTACTTATGTCAGACCTGTTGAGATTTATTTCTTGTCTTTACTTTTGTTGGATTTTGAACCGATGGTTTATTCAGTCTGTTAATTAATTGTGAATGGTTGATTTCAGTTAATTGTGATTGTTTATATTATTTTATTTCCGCATGAGTATTTCATTTTAGTTAATAAAAGATAAAACTTGGCACCAGTCTAATTTTCTCACTTAGGTGGTTAGTAATTAAAAAGGCGACAGTGATGCTAAGAATGAACCAACTGAGAAAGATGTTCTAATTTAATTTAGGACTGATGAATCGGGGTTAATTAGGAGGGGTATCACATATGGTATCAGAGCATCAGGTTCTAGTATCCTTAGGATCTGTGCAGCTTACTACGTTTCAGCGTAGCGTTCAGCTGATATAGAGCCCTATTATTAGGACTGTTGATTCATTTTCCACTTTTGAGATATCGTATTTCTATTACTAGTTTTTGTATAAATTGTGTACTTATACAATTTGATCTATTTTCAGATGCCACCAAAGAGGCAGAGAACGGAGAGGGCTAATGCTAGGGATGAGCTCAGGGAGGCTCATCAGGATCCACAAGTACCTCCACTTCTACCCCTACCCGAGTTGATCTCCACTACTCAGGTGGCACTGATAGTGGACCAGGCAGTCGAGATAGCGATATGAGCTATAGTAGCTCATTTTCCACAGCCCCAGGCACCACCTCCAGTGGCACCAGCAACTCAGGATCCATTGGGGCCACCATATTGGTAGCGAGTTAGGGAGACCTTTCAGAAGGGTCACCTACCCGAGTTTCGGGGTAGTACTGATGTGGTAGAGTCTTGTGACTGGAAGAAGAATATTCAGCGCCATCTGCGCATGCTGGAGTGTACCGATGTGAAGAAAAAAATTATTTCTACCTTTCGTCTGCCGGGGGCATCCTTACAGTGGTGGGAGTCAGTTACCAGCGTTGAGGAGCGGGATTTGATGATGATATCTGAACTTTAGGTGCGGTTCGACCGCAAATACTTCCCACCAGCGGTAGAGTCTGAGATGAGGAAGAAGTTCAGTGAGTTAGTACAGGGTGACCGGTCAGTGGAAGACTATGAGGAAGAGTTCACCCATTTGGCAAACTTTGTGCCAAATGAGGTGATCAATAAGGAGTGGAAGAAGTCGAGGTTCATGGATGGCTTAACCCGAAGGATCAAGCAAAATTTGATTGGGAATCCACGATTAGTGACGTATACAGATGTCGTTAATGCTGCCCTTATACATTGTCAGGATCATCGCTTCTATGCAAAGGGAAGTAAGAGAGCAGGGGAGCCGAGGCAGTAGGTCAAGGCAGTTACTGGTGGTGACACGAGTGGTACTCAACAGCAGACTAAGAGTCAGTAGGGGAGGCAGGCTAAGAAATTTAGGCCTAGTGGGTTTTGACAGGGAGGATAGGGGTTCAGGAAGGGGCAATCAGGCCCAAATCAGTAGCAGCAGGTTCCTTAGGGCCATTAGGGACAAGGAAACAATGGGGGAGGCCAATAGGGCTATCCACATCAGGTCTAACAGGGCCAACAACAGGGGGATGGTCAGAAATATTGTTCTGTCTGTGGCCATCCAGGACACTTCAAGAGGGAGTGCCCACAGAGGGGCAGAGACCATCAGTAGGGTGATCAATAGGGGTAATAGGGGAAGATGCCACCAGCAGCACCATCTCCCCCTGCCCCACAGTAGTAGGGGCAAATGCACTACGGGCATGTGTATAACGTCCGAGATGTTCCCAATCCTTCAGCACATGAGAGCATCCGCCAGAAGTTGAGGTTTTGTTTCTCATTCATGGTCATGAGGTTAGTATAATTTTTCACATGAGAGCATCGCATTCATTCATTAAATCTAATTTTGCTAAATGGGTCGGGCTACTAGAGACTGCGAGTAGTCTTCGTATATGTGTAGAGTTGCCAATAGGCAGCGGGGCTTTGATTCACTCGATTTATCGGGGGGCGGGGGTGGACATTTTGATTGGGAGACTTAGTTTAGCAGTAGACCTCTTAGTGTTAGATATGGAGGGGTTTGATGTCATCCTCGGTATGGATTGGTTGGCAGGTTATCTGGAAACTATGGATTGTTACGAGAGGACAATCGTGTTCTCCATTTCAGGATAGGAAATATTCCTAATAGCGATGCCGCTACCTGAGGGAGGGTCGCGCACACACTTATACTATATCGAGGAGGAAACCTCACCGGAGGTGGTAGTCCTGTTGGATTCAATTTTGGTAGTGAGGGACTTTGAGGATGTGTTCCAGGAAATACTAGGGTTGCCACCCAGTAGGGAAATCGAATTTGTAATCGATTTAGCACCGGGGATGAGGTCGATTGCTTGAGCACTATACCGTATGGCCCATTGAGAGATGCGTGAGTTGAGGGAGTAGATTCATCATCACCTGGGTCAGGGTTTCATTCGGCGGAGTACATCTCTATGGGGTGCACCGGTGTTATTTGTAAAGAAGCGTGATGGTTCACTTTCTTATGCATGGACTATAGGGAGTTGGACAAGGTGACGATACAGAATACGTATCTGTTACCTAGGATTGACAATTTATTTGACCAGTTGAGAGGGGTATCTTACTTCTCCAAGGTCGACTTGAGGTCAGGGTATCATCAACTGCATATCCGAGAGGAGGATGTTCCTAAGACCGCTTTCTTGTCGCGATATGGATCTTACAAGTTCAGGGTGATGCCATTCGAGCTCACCAATGCACCATCAGTGTTCATGGACCTCATGAACAGGGTTTTTACAGAGTATCTAGATCAGTTTGTCATCCTAATCTACTCGCGCACCGGGAGGAGCACGCAGAGAATCTGCGTATGGTTCTACAGACACTCCTGGATCACCAACTCTTTGCCAAATTCGGGAAAAGTGGATTTTGGCTACGGGAGGTGCAGTTTCTTGGCCACGTGGTGTCAGACCAGGGTATTGCGGTGGATCTGAGTAAATGTCGGCGGTGAGGGAGTGGGGACAACCCATGACACCAACCGAGGTGTGTAATTTTTTGGGATTGCTCGATTATTACAAGCTGTTCATTAAAGGATTCTCAAAGATTGCGGGCCCTTTGTCGAATTTGACTCGGAAAGGGGTGCCTCTCACTTGGAGTGATCATTGTCAATTAGATTTCGACGAGGTAAAGGATACGTTGACATCTGCACCCGTACTTTCATTGTCGAAGGGAGGACTAGAGTAACGGGTTTACATTGGCGCATCCTTATAGGGACTTATGGGTGTGCTTCAGCAGGAGGAAAGGGCTATATCTTATGCATACAGAAAGCTAAAGACCCATGAGAGTAATTACCCCACTCACGAACCTAGAGCTAGCAGCGGTCATTTTTGCCTTGCGGATATGGAGACACTATCTACTGGGGGAACAATTCACCTTATTCACGGATCACAAGTCACTTCAGTATCTATTCACACAAAAGGATCTAACTATGAGGCAGAGATGATGGCTAGAATTTGTGAAAGACTACCAGTTTGATATTCAGTATCATCATAGTAAGGCTAATGTTGTAGCAGACCCATTGAGCCAGAGTCCGATTGGGGAAATATCAGAAGTCTGGAAAGCGAAGTGGAGAGAGCTTCGATATGAGGATGATGTAGCTAGGGCCTGCATGTCAGCATTATCCATCACACCTGAGATCATTATGCGGTTTGTGAGGACTCAGGCAGAGGATCAGATCTATCGGGATAGGGTGAGCCAGTTATTAGCCGATGGAGCAGAGGGTTTCTCCATCAGCTCGAAAGGAGGCTTACGCCTTAATGGGAGGTTAGTTGTGCCAGAGGATGAGGAGTTGAGGCACGCTGTTATGACAGAGTCCCATAGTTTGAGATTTGCGGTATATCCTGATGGGGATAAAATGTACCAGGATATACAGAGGTAATATTGGTGGGCAGGAATGAAACAGGACATAGCAGAGTTTGTCTCGAAATGTGCCACGTGTCAGGTCATGAAAGTTGACCATCAGAGATCACCAGGGATGCTATAGCCACTAGATATTTCCATATTGAAGTGGGAAATCATCTCCATAGACTTTATTATAGGGCTACCTTCATCATAGAGAGGTTACGATTCTATATGGGTCATTGTGGATAGGTTGACCAAGGTGACCCATTTCCTATCGGTTTGCACAGACTTTGAGACGACGCATTATGCACAGCTATTCATAGTGGAGATTGTTAAGATGTACGGGGTGCTAATAAATATTGTGTCTGACAAAGACAAATTTTTTATGGCCCACTTTTGGCAGAGCTTTCAGGAGGCCATGGGCACAAATTTACGTTTGAGTACCGCCTATCACCCACAGATCGATGGGCCGACTGAGAGAGTCAATCAGATACTGGAAGACATGTTAAGGATGTGAATTCTAGACTTTGGGGGAGGATAGGATAGATATCTTCCTTTGGTAGAGTTCGCGTATAACAACTCTTACCATTACACAAACGACATGGCACCGTTCAAAGCACTATACGGGAGACCTTATCATTCGCCTGCTTGTTGGTTAGAGGTGGGGGACAACAAGATATTGGGGCCAGATATTGTCCAGGATACATCCTCCAAGATAGAGATGATCCGAGGCTGGATTCGAATAGCTCAGGACAGGCAGAAGAGTTATGCTAATGCTTTACGAAGAGATGTGGAGTTAGAGGTTGGGACCAGGTATTAGTCCGGGTGTCCCCTAGGAAAGGGGTGATGAGGTTCGGTAAGAAGGGTAAGTTAGCACCAAGGTACTCGGGACCTTTCCCTATTATTAATAGGGTGGGACCGATAGCATATAGACTGGGATTACCAGAGCATCTTCAACGAATACACCACATGTTCCATGTGGCATCGCTGAAGAAATATCGAAGGAGCGAGAGAGACTTCTGGCACATTCCACTCGAGGAAATTGATTTACAGCTAGACATCTCATATGAGGACAGGCCGGTGGCTATTCTAGATTGTAGTGAGCGGAAGTTACGATCCAAGGTTGTTCCACTAGTTAAAGTACAATGGGGTCATCACAACGTTGACGAGTCTACCTGGGAGCAGGAGGACGATATTCAGTAACAATATCTAGAGTTATTCACCACTGGTACGACCTAACTTCGAGGACGAAATTTCTTTGTAAGAGGGAAGTATGTAACGCCCCGTATTTTTGTGCGTTTAATATTTAATTAATTCGGGAATTCAAAATTACTTGTGTGTCATAATTTTAATTGAATTAATTATGGCAATATATATATATATATATATATATATATATATATATTCAAATATTAATCGGGGAGTGAATGGTTAATATTTAGGAAAATTAAATTACTAAGTGAATAGTGATAATTCATTTACATCGTTTGGGGTAGTAATGATGGGGTATATACTTATCTCAGCCGAGAGTCAGTATAGACTAATTTGGGTGTGAGATAAGAATTTTTATAAATTAATTCGGATACCAATTTTGAGTGTACGGTTGAGTTCGAATGGGCCGAGATAGTCGAAAAAATGTACCCGGGGGTAGTAAGCGGGTCAAGGGACGTTTCTAGGCACAACCGGGCTCACACGGGGGTATTTGGGTCACTTGGGCTTGGCCCATTAGGCCAAAAACGGGATTTAGCCTAATTACATAATTAAAAGAAAAGGGAAACGGTTGATTGATGTTTAGTAAACACATAGTGGTAGAGAAAAACCTAAGAGGCAGTTAAATGAAAATTGGGGGACAAAGGAAAGAGCCGAAAAGAGGGAATCTCATCTTCAACCTTGGGAATTCATAACTCCAAATCAGACCCTACGAATCATAAGGCAAGTGATTAACTTACTATAGCATTTCATTTGTATTTTGATTCATATTTATGTGATGTGAGAAAACAAAATTCGTTTTGGGATTTAAAGGGTACAAACATGGGGTTTTTGTAAATCAATATTCTGATTTCTAAATTGCGTAGAAATTCATGTATAATCTGAGATTAGTATATATCTGGTAAGATGTGTACACCCAAATGAATTAGAAACGAATTTGAGATGAGAATTTGATGTTGAAATGGGTTAATGAATAAAACAGATTTTTCTCCAAATTATGAAAACAGTAGAAAACGTAAATTAAATGGAGTTTGGGGACTTTATGGGGATTCCTAATAAGGGTCTTGATGTATTTTATTGATGGGAGGACTTGAGATAGACTCTAGAAGAAGTTGGAGTTTTGAGTTTTCATCCATGGATGAGACAGAGACCTGGAGAAGAGAATGACATGTACGATCGATCGATCGAGGGTTGGGGATCGATCGATCCATGGTCTCGAATTTCTTGATATTCGGCCAATTTATTTATGTAAGGTGAATTTAACTAAAATTACTTCCCATATCTGATTCAATGAGAGAAATATGGGACATACAATCTAATTATTATTGAGGAAAAATAATTGGGATTGGAGGGTATTTATGTGTGACACAAAATCGTCAAAATTTTGGGAAGTATATTTCGAAATAATTAAATATGGACCTAGTGGGAGAGTCTGTGTATATTGGTTGAGTGATACCAAGGCGTTAAATAATTTAGAGTGAAAGCTAAATAATTTGGAGTCGGGAATTCAGACTCGGGTATTGTTTTATTTCGGGCCACGAGAGTAAGTCCGAATATATTGGTTGGAGCGACACCAAAAGTAATTTAATTAATTAATGTGTGAATTAATTAATAATTAGAGTTGGGCCATAAACTCATAATAAATTGAATAGGCTTGTGTTGCGGATTTAGTACACGGTATAGCCGGGATAGGATATTTTTTATATATATACGGTGTGCGATAGTATATATATCTAGTGCGTGCATTAATATCAGTGGCTAGATATTATTATTATATCGACTCTAGTGCTTTAGGTGGAGGTTGCGCGTAGTGGATGAATCCCCTAGCTTGAGGAGTAGGGAAAGTATATTCCCAGATCATAGCGTCCATTATATGGGTGAGGGGCATCTCACTTTCAGGGAAGGAATATGACGACCTCCAAATATTTATGTATTAATCAATTTAGTGAGAAATTCTGACTTGGGATATTTAGGTTATGTGAAATTTACCTAGTGGGATAACACTTTAAAGAATTTACATCCGGTGAGTTATTACTCAAGAGGATGTTTAGTATTAATTATTATTTTAGCATGTAAGTGAATGTTGTAATATAATTATAGGTATATAATGAGGTAAATAATTATATACGGGTAAAATAATACAGGCCGTGAATAGTATTATACATATAATGGGTGTGAAAATTTTATGATTTTAAAAAGGGAAATGATTAATTAAGTTAATGTTAATAATAACTTAGAGATCATGATTATGGCGCACTCGGTTAGAGTGGAGTGCTTGCAAGGGGTTTTATTTGTTATCTAGTCATGGGATAAATAACTAGGTAAAGTAATTTAGGCGTTAGTAGTGCACATCAGAGAAAGGGTGAGGATGTTCTCAAGAGAGTGCGGCACTAACTAAAATATGAAGAGCAAGCATATATATTTATTACTGCAAGTTAATCATTTGTTAAATATTTTCCAAATGTTTTGGGTACTAACCCTTGCTATAAAAAACTTTTAAAAACCTTTTAGGTGTCCAGCCACAGGGATGCCAGGCTTGACTCATTTCAGGGATCCGTTGCTGCAGCATGTGTGGATGTTGCGGGAGTTTGATAGGTGCCTCATTATTTTCATTCTTAGTGTAGAGATTTCCTATTAGTTGTTCGAGCATGTTTCTCACAGTTTATTCAGTACTTATGTCAGACCTGTTGAGATTTATTTCTTGTCTTTACTTTTGTTGGATTTTGAACCGATGGTTTATTCATTATGTTAATTAATTGTGAATGGTTGATTTGAGTTAATGGTGATTGTTTATATTAGTTTGTTTTCGCATGAGTATTTCAATTTTGTTAATGAAAGACAAAACTTGGCACCAGTCTAATTTTCTCACTTAGGTAGTTAGTAATTAAAAAGGCGATAGTGATGCTAAGAATGAACCAACTGAGAAACCTATTCTAATTTAATTTAGGACTAATCACTCGGGGTTAATTAGGCAGGGTGTCACATTCTATAGTCTCAACCTTCAACATCTCCCAACCTTCTACCTCTTGGGCACCGAAAAGTTTCCCCAACCCTACCAAGAAAGATTATACTGAGCTCCATGCTCCCCTATCAAAAGTATACCAGGCCCTGCTAAGCCGAAACCTCATCAAACCCTTAGACCCTGGTCCACTACCAAATCCACTCCCCAAAAATTTCAAAGCCGATGTCCGTTGTGATTTCCACTAGACTACTGGCCATACTACCGACCAATGCTTCCACCTACAGAATGTCATCCAAGGTTTAATTGACTGGGGTATCATCACCCCACCAACCAATCCTAAACTCAACAGGACTCATAATGCACTTCCATCCCATGCAAATTCCATATTTCTAGAGAATGACCCAAAATTTGATCCATCTGCTCAGATTGTACCCAATAAAACACCTATCATACCTATAATCTCACCCAAACTGCTAAAAGATAGCCCGTATTTCCTCCTACACATTATCTGCTTTGTCGACTAAGCTTTATCACTCCTCAGAAGGGCTTGTATTTTCGTTTGTACCCAGTCTGAATGGAAGGATATCGAGTTACCTCCTGTATTGAACCAACTCTTAGAGTTCGGGCTGAAATTGCTTGCTGAGATGGCCATCGATTGCCACAAATTTAATGGCATGTTCATGGAAGCCTTAAAATGGGCTCGAGAGTCAGATGATTGGGTGGTACCCATTGATCAAGTCTGTCTAGATGATGTAATGTAGATTATTGTCGATGCATTTTGACAAACACGTAAAATTATAGTATTGATGAGGTACTAACCACTTTGAAGGTTCAGGGACAGTTGGTCCTTTAATTCCTATACCTTCCTGTTGAGTGGGAAGATTTCTATGTTGAAATAGTCGATGTCATTGAATGGATTTATTTCCCTTCGCAAGAGGATATAGTCACCACCAGATAGGGAGACGACTTTGACAGCTCAGATAACGAACCCAGTGAGAAAGACACCAGTTTAGTAGCCAGTTTGTACAGGATGATATCCTTCGATGATCTGTTGGGGGAAATCAACAAGGTGATCATTCGCCCATAAATAGATGAAGACACGGGGTCCCTGCTCTTCCCCACCTCAGTAAATCACATAACCAAGTTAGGGAGGGACTATAATGATCCGATTCCCCATGTCACCAAGACAGATAAGGGAAAATAAGGTGCTAAAGAACTCCCCATGCCAGAGATGCCCATCGAAGAAAGCAAAGTCTTTGACTAGCTCAAAAGTACCCAATCCAACATCACCTTGTGGGGGTTCTTCATGTCCTTCCAATTACACCAGAATTCTTTGATAAGACTCTTCAGCAGTCCTATAGTCTCTCCTTCCACTACTCCTGAAGAAGCTGTGAATATGGTTGGGTTCTTGACTTATTCTAAACTACTCTTCTTTTTTGAAGAAAATATACTAAAGATCATCCCTGACCATAATTATGCCCTCAAAATCTCCCTTGAAGTATTGGGAAAGATAATCACACTCTTAATTGTTGATAACGGATCTTACCTCAATGTTTCCCCTCTCAAAATCTTCAATTGCAGGGTCTAAAATTTTGTAATCTCACTCCCACTTTCCCCATATTTCCTTCTTACAACAATACCCATTGAGAGGTAATATGGTCCATAAAACTTACAATAGAGGCTATACCTATCAATCATGTCACTGAGTTCTCCTTGGTCATCCATGGCTCCACAATATCCAAGGGGTATCGTCTTCTCTTCATTAGAAACTGGGATTCTTCTCCAATGGCCAGGTAATCATCATCTTAGGGGATGACGATAGTTCAAACATTGCCAGTACTAGTAATTCGGTATTAGCGATCCAACACGGGATGAATAACATGCTTATCTCTGGCTTCATAGTTGGCCCACTTTCTCTTCTAGTATGAGATAGTTTTAAAGACCGAGTCTGTCTAGAACGCAACACTCACGACAATGTCAATATGATTCAAATGTTTAAATACATGCACTTCATGCTTGAAATGGGCCTAAAATGATGCCAACAAGGGATCCTTAATCCCGTAGTCCTTAAAGAGGCCTTTCCTCCATGTGTCCTTAGCTATCAACCCTCACTAGAAGAACTCAAAGCCCTCCTGTGTCCACGATCGAAAAGAAGCTTGGAAAAAGAGAAGATTATTTTGAGAGACTCTTTGAATGGAAGGTTTATTAAGGAAGGTGAATATTTTCCTTTCTGTGGCATCCCCAAACCTTGGTATGACCACGTTGATAAAAAGATGAAATCGGGGCTGGAAATCTTCTTTCAAGACAGCAACCCTTGGGCCGTAGACTCCCAGCATGAAGTTCAACCTCTCGCTGAGAAAGCCTTGATAGTTATTGAGGACTTCGAGGAAAGTGGTTTTGAGGAATCGTTTAACCTGAAGACACTAGAGACGAGTCTCTATTTGACCTGTTCATATGTCGCGCCACCCGTCTACTCAGAATAGATCTACGGACATGCCTATCCTCAACTGGAATGCCATGCATGTCCAACCTGTCCAGATTCAAGTCGACCCTGCTATCTACCCTATCCAAATCTCTTAATCTAATGTTGTTATTCCATTTCAAATATCAATGTAACTGAGACCTCTTTTGATGAGGTTCTCGATGATATTTTTCCTGCAAATTAAATAAACAAAGATTTGAGTATCTTATTTCTCCTTACAATAATTGCCTTGTATTTAATCAAACTCTTAATGATGATGATTTTGCAAATGAATAATTCATAACTAATCTTAAAAAGGAGAATAACAAACAACATAACCACTTTCCAATTAATGATGATAAAACTGTTGTTATTAATCTTGGTTCTAGTAGCCATCAACATGAGATTAGGATATGTTCCACCCTTAACGAGCATGAGTATGCACAATTCGAAGGACTGCTAAAGGAATTCGTGGACGTCTTTGCGTGATCCTATGATGACATGTCCGACATCAATCCAAAAGTATCTCAACAAGTGATCCAAATATTCTTAAAATGCAAACCGGTTAAACAGAAGCTAGGAAAGCTTCGCACTGAATAGTCACTCAAATCCAAAGAAGAAGTGATCAAGAAAATGAACTTAGGTTTCATTTTCATAGTCGAATATTTTACATGGTTTGCCAATATCTTCTCCATTCCAAAGTCAGGAGGAAATGTTCGCATGTTCATTGACTATCGGGATTTGAACAAAGCATTCCTGAATGATGATTACCTGTTACCCAATATCGACATGATCATGGAGAACACGTCTAGCCATGCCCTCAAGTCATTTATTGATGGATTTTTCGGATACAATCAGATCAAGTTGCACCCAGACCATTAGAAGAAACTTCCTTCATCAATCCATGGGAAACCTTCTGCTACACTTTCATGCCATTCAAGCTCAAGAATGTCGTGGCTACTGACTAAAGGGTGCCATAACCATCCTGCATGACCTTATTCACAAAGAGGTCAAGGTTTACGTGGATGATATAATCATCAAATCTAAGACTCAGGAAGGTCATATTTTCGCTCTCCAAAAGTTTTTCGAGCGACTGTGTAAATACTAGATGTGGTTAGACCCACAAAAATGCATTTTCAGCATCATAAAAAGAAAAGCTCTTGGGATTCATGGTCAGTGAGAAGGGAATCGAAGTAGACCTAGCCAAGTTAAAAGCCATATTTGAGATTCCACCACCACGGGCAGAAAAGGAAGTCTAAGGATTATTGGGAAATTTATATTACATTAACTGGTTCATTAGCCAGCTAACTTCTATCTGCGAACCCATTTTCAAGCTTTTCCGAAAAGATTTTATCAAAGTCTAGGCAAGGCCTTCTAAGAAGCCTTTAATAGAATCAAGCAATACCTTACCTGACCTTCGGTTCTTATTCCTTCGCAGCCAGGACTCCCTCTACTTCTATACTTGACCATCACAAATACTACATCTAAGGCTCTGCTAGCCTAATACATTGAATAATCCCATAAGAAAAGAGCCATTTACTATGCCAGTCGAAAATTATCGAGGTAAGAAATCAAATACACTAGTTTAGAAAAAGCATATGTCGCTTTGGTATGGGTGAAGCAGAAGTTATGACATTGCATGCTTGTCTTCCCAATCAGACTTGTATCTCGTATGGATCCCATTAAGTACTTGCTAGAAAAGATTGCTCTATCTTGTAGAATGGCTCGATGGTTCATGCTGTTAGTCGAGTTTGATATTGTATATATTACATAAAAATCTATTAAAGGGAGATATATCTCCGACTACCTTATCAATTACCCCATAGAAGAAGAAGATGTTTGGTTCTCTGAATTCCCAAATGAAGATATTCTCTGCACCTCTCAAGAGGACCTTCGATAGAAAATATTCTTTGATAAAACTACTAACAAGAAACGATACGTCATTGGGATACTCCTAATTGTCCCTGATGACTCTCACATCCTAATTTCCATCAAGCTAGACTTCCCTCACACTAATAACATGACTGAGTATGAGGCATGCGCGGTAGGACTCAAGATCGGCCTACAAAGAGAAATTGAGAAGCTAGACATCTATTGAGACTCTGCCCTTATCTTCTGCCAAATCCTCTGAAAATGGAAAGTCAAAGATGAAAAGGTCATACCCTTCCATGCCCACCAAGAAGAACTTGATTGATTCCCTTGCTACCCTATCCTTCATGGTCGATATTCCCGAGGGAATAATAATGGCACATTTTTTGGTTCAGAAACAAGCTAAGCTTACCCACTGCTAGCACATTGAACTCGTTACCAAGGAGAATTTTGATATGGCCGAGTTATGGTACTATGACATTTGGTGCCTCCTCAAGCATGGTAGGTATTCCCAAGACGCCGATAAGAAAGACCGTGCAACCCTTCGCAAGCTATTTGCTTAGTACATTATCTGTGATAAAGCATTGTTCAAGAAAAAAATTAATGGAACCCATTCACATTGCATTGAAGAAGATGATGTTGAAGAAGTAGTGAAATAGATCAATTGTGGGGAATGTGTCCCCCGCATGAACGGTCACATGCTCGCCAAAAAGATCATCCATCAAGGATACTATTGGACCACCATGCTTCAAGATTGCACTGCCTATGTCTGAAAAGGACTCTAATGCTAAAAGTTTGCCAATCTCTAACACATGCCTCCCCGTGAACTATACGACATGACATCTCCTTAGCCCTTCTCCCCCTGGGGCATTGACAACATAGGGAAAGTTACTCCCAAAGCTTCAAACGATCACGAATTCATCCTGGGAGCCATTGAATACTTCACCAAATGGGTCAAAATCGAGTCATACGCATTGCCGAATACTAAGAAAGTGGCCAAGTTTATAAAAAATAATATCATCTACCGATATGAAGTTCCCCACGAGTTATTGTCAAATAATGGGCTTCATTTCAAATCTGAGGTTACAGAGTTAGTCGATGAATATGGGATCCATATACACAAATCCTCTCAATATCGACCTCAAACAATTAGTGCCATCGAAGCTTCCAATAAAAGCCTCAAGACCATAATGAGCAAGAGGACTGAGAGTTGCAGAGATTGGGCCGATTGGATCCCTCATGCCCTCCAGAGCTATCGTACTTCAATCAGAACACCCACTAGGGCTACCCCTTATTTTCAGTATACGTCATGGAAGCAGTCCTACTCGTTGAGCTGGAAATACATCCCCTCTGCATCCTGCTCGACAACAAAGTTGAAGAAGAAGAATGGCATGAGAGTCACTTAGGCAAATTATCTATATTGGATGAAAATAGATTTAATGATCTATACCATATACAGGGGTTCTATCACTGGATAATGCAATCATTCAACAAGAAAGTCAAGGATCGTGGTGTCCAGGAAGGAGACCTTGCCCTCAAAGAAATCATAGGACCCATCTAGGATTCCAGAGGGAAATTCAAACCAAATTGGACCGACCCTTACACAATAAAGAAAATTCTCTCAGGAGGTGTTGCTATGCTCACAGACCTTGATGGAGAAGAAATGGCGCATCCAGTCAACTTAAACTGTCTTAAAAAGTTTTACCCTTAGTTTGAAATCTTGGCGTGCTATGACTCTTCTCACCCCCCTTCTATTCTTAAAAAAAGAAAATAAAATAAAATAAATTCTTCATTTCCCCTACTCAAAAAAACTTGGGACCTGATCCTCTCAAAAACATTTTTTTTCAAAATGAAACTCATGAGAATTTGTGAAAACTCCAAAGGTACGTAGGTCCTATACGTCATACATAGGTCCGGTCCCTTTCTTTTCACAAAATGTTATTCTTTTCTACAAAATATGTTCGAAATAAACTTTTGTTTCTGATTAAGAGAATATAATGTTTTTACAAGAAGTATCAGTGAAGGGAGTTGAACAAACCACTCCTCTCCGCTAACCAAACAAGCCTAATCCTAATGAAAATACCCCAAATTACCCCCAAACCCTAAACAAAAAACACACCAATTACCATAACTTCATAAGAATCACCAAAAGCTATAAAAGATTCACCGCCTTCAAGTTTCCCATACCTGATTGACATTCCATATACACTTTATGGAGCACTGCCCCCTGACAAGCCTGAACATAACCACAATACCATCTTCCATGGTGTCAAAAGCAATGAACCACCTATGACCAGTATATTCAGCCATGACTTTCTCTACTATCCGCTTCCATAACCATTTCAGATAGTCCCCAGCTAAATGCCAGGCCCTTTCCATAGACGGTTGACGGTACTGCCACAAAGAGCCCGACATCATTCTCAGTAATTCAGTCAAATCCTCCATCGAGAAGTAATTTTCTATACGAGGGGTCATAATCTATTCCCACCTAACTTGGCACAAAAGCATCTAGGGGAAGTAAAAGTAAGCCTATGAAAGGCCCACCAATCGCACTTATCGATAATCTTTAAGACGCAAGGCAAGCAGTAAGTCCCCCCACCACGACACTGACAATAGAAGACACCAGGATCCACGCTCTACAAGCCATTTTACCTAACTCTCCTTAGATAGGTCGAAGCTGAAGAAAGGCCAGACAAAGAAATCGAGCACAACCTCCAAAGGATACTCAGGAGGGGTCGCTATGCGAAACCTCTCCGCAAGCCACATAATTATCATGATTGGGCTCCCCCCAAATAGTCAAAATAACCCTCCTTCCAATCATCCAGGTCGTTCATGGTCTCGACTAGCACAACCTCTGCGGGTTTATGGTGGTAAGACTTCCAAGTCGTTATCACAGAAACTTTGGGATCCACGGTCAAGTTCCCCATCACTAACAATTGCCTCTCGGTAAGGCCTAAGGCGATTGCTACAACAAAGTCGGCATCCTCAAAACCCATAAGGCACATTGAATACATAATGACCTGAAGAGAAATGGCCCCTACGATAACCAACGGTCTAGTCGTCGAGGGAGAAATGTGAAGCAAATTTGACAAGAAAACCCAAGGAGAATAGGAGAAATCAGGCATAGCCACCGCCACACTGTGGCTAACCCTAAATAGGGCAGAGAACTCATAAGTGGGACAAACCTTGTCCAGGCCAAAATAAAATAAATGGCCCTCAGAGTAGAAGAATTGCATTGCCACTACTATTAGATTTCATTCAACAGATCTAGAAAAGAAATCACTGGTATAGTCTTTTCGACACACCAGAATCAACACAACCAAATAATGGTGACAAGCTCCACTTTACATCAAGCTTTATATATCCTCATCCATATACCAATCAAGCCTCCAAGACCTTCCTCTATCCAAAAATTTCCAAGAATAATTTTTTCTCAAAATAAGTCCCTTCAAAGGGAAGCTTTTCATAACCAAGCCTCCAAGGCTTTCCCCTACTCAAAAATTTAAAAATAACATAACTTTTTATGATCTTTCTCAAAATGAAATCTCAGCAGCAAACTTAAGTGCATGTAGATTAAGCCACTAAATCAAGATAATCAAAGAAAAAAATAAGGATATCTTTTTTTTCCTTTTTGAGTCTCTTTTCAGGTACAAAGCCATTACATCAAGCATACATCATGGGCAACACCAAGCTCATCCAGTCACAACAACAGATCTGCATCCGTAAGACCCTTCAATCCAGATATCGACGCATGCACTATCAACCTCCTTATCTACACCTATAGACTTGTAGCTCCCGCGGTGCCCAAAGGAAGACTCCAAGGGTAGAAGGTCACCTATATCCCCAACAAAGATTCAGCAATCCATACAGAAGAAAAGTTCTTAAGCCCCCTGACCATGTTGGTCGTCATCCATCTTTTCCCCTTACCAAAGAAACCCAGGAGTTCGTTCCCTTAGCAATTGGCACCCCCTTGGCTTCCTGTCACCACCCCTTCAAAAAATTCTTACATAAAATGCCGAAAAATTCCAAAAAATCCTAAATATTGCCCAAAAAATTCCCAAAAATCCCAGAAAAATATAGAACCTCAAGAGAAAAAAATTAGAACACCAAGCCCCTTATAAACTCTCAAAATACCCATTCGAATTAATCTTACACCCTTATCTCTAGCATAAATCCTTAGTCGAATTCATCTTATAAACCTATCCTCAACATGTTCCACAAGAAAAACCAACGATGCGTCCGCATCCAAGTCTACTATTCCCCGGCCCATACAATGGAGTTTTTAAAAAAACTTAATCCCCAGTCGGATATCTCACAGACAAATCCTTCCCTAGTGAAGTCTCAAAGCAACACAATTCCCGGTGGAACCACAGTTCAAACCCTCAAGATAATTTAAAATTTTCCCAAGAGAGCAAATCCCCATGTCCCAACTTAATATCCTCAGAATTGACCTTGGCCCGTTGAATTGGCCACTATAACTTTAAGCCCTCATAATTGAATTCAGCCTGTCGTATTGGTCGCTATAACTTTGGGTCCTCAGAATTAACTTGGCCCCCAGAATCGTTCATCACAACTTTAGGTCCTCCAAATTGTCTCAGCTTGAAGAATTCGCCACTACAACTTTAGGTCCTTAGAAATGACCTCGGCTCGCAAAATTGGTCGCTAAAAATTTAGGTCCTCAGAATTGACCTTGTCCCGTAGAATTATTCACGACAACTTTTGGTCCTTAGAATTGATCTCATTCCTCGAAATCGTTCATCATATCTTTAGGTCCTTATAATTGACCTCAGCCCACATTATTGGCCACTACAACTTTAGGACCTCAAAAATGACCTCGGCCCGCAGAATTGGTGTTTATAAATTTAGGTCCTCATAATTGACCTCCGCTTGAAGAAGTAGTTGATAAAACTTTTGGTCGTGAAAATTAACCTCGGCCCTCAGAATCAGTCATCACTACTTTAGGTTCTTTAATTGACCTCAACCCTTAGAATTGACCAGAAATGACCTCGGCCCGCAGAATTGGTTGCTATAACTTTAGTTCCTTAGAATTGACCTCGCCCTGCAGAATTTGTTGCTACAACTTTAGGTCCCCAAAATCGATCATCATAACTTTAGGTCCTCAGAATTGACCCTGGCCCATAGAATTATCCACTACAACTTTAGGTCCACTAAAAATGAACTCAGCCCTCAAAATTGGTCGCTACAAATTTAGGTCCTCAAAATTGACCCCGGCTCGCAAAATTGGTCATTACAACTTTAGGTCCATAGAATTGACCTCGACCCTAAAAATCGTCCATCACAATTTTAGACCCTCGGAATTGACCTTGTCTAACAAAATTGGCCACTATAAATTTAGCTCCTCATAATTTACCTCAGCCCTCAAAATTGGTTTATATAACTTTAGGTCCTCAGAAATGACCTTGTTCCTCAAAATGGGTGGTCATCACTTTAGGTCCTCAGAACTAATCTCGAGCCTCAGAATTGGTCACCACAAGCCTAATAATTGACATCAAAACTCATAATTGGTCATCCCCATCACAACTTGAAAGTTAAGATTGGCACCACTGAATAGAGCATCCGTGTCTCCTTAGGTCCCCAAAATTGACCTTGACTCGCTGGATCGTTCAACCTCATCCTCTAGGTCCTCAGAATAGACCAATAAAAACCTATTTCCCAACATCAGTGTGGTTTCTATAATTTGACAACCTTCAATTATTACAAACTGACCATTCGAGGGGTTCCATGTAGACACCCCATCCTAGGACCCTCCTAAGAACTCACTCAATCACTGCAAACCCAGGTCATACTTCAAATACTGATCTGGAGGCCACCAGACGCTCCTGAGCCCCATTTTACTCTGATCAACTTTCTCATATGAATGAAATCTCAATGAAACTTTGAAAGACTGTGAATACCCTTTCCAACGGTCCATCCCATGCATAAATTGGACTTAATGTTTGTACAAATGATCTGTTTTACTATTGAACACTGATCTAGAGCCCACTGGGCGCTCCTAGTCCCCGTTTGACTATGGTGAACTTCTTTACCTAAGAAGAATATTAATTAATCTTTGAAGGTATACAAATCTCTTTTCCAATTATCCGTCTCATGCGCAAACCGAACTTACGATTCAGACAAATGATCCATTTTATCCCAAAAATGATTTAGAGGCCTCCGGGTGCTCTCGATCTCCGCTTGACTCATGTAAACTCTTCAGGTTGAACAAGACTGAATGAATATTCTAAGGGATATTAATACACTTTCTAACGATTCACCCCGTGTGAATCAACCTTATGGTACAAACGAATGACCTATTTTACTTCGAAGGGTCATTGTGCACTTCCATGCCATGTTTGACCAAGGTCAACTCTCTGAATAGAATGAGACTGAATGAATCTTTAAAGCGATATGAATAACCTTCCAACGGTCCATCCTATGAACAATTCAAACTTATAGTTCGAACAAAAATTCATTTTTCTTTGGGAATTTCATGTCTAGTGACCAACGGGAACTTCTAGGCCTTGTTTGACATCGGTCAACTCCCAAACACGAGAGTGGCTCAATGGATTCTTAAAGGGATATAAATACCCTTTCCAATGGTCTATCCCGTGCATGATTCTGACTTATGATTCGCATTTTACGGCCATTTTTTGAAAAACTTGCCTCAAACTATAATATGGCAACCCGAGGACCCTGCCTTTCGATAGTGTGTCGAAGGTTCCATGCCGATAGGCAGGTCAGGGACCATGCTGACTAACACCCCCTTGGACATATAAATATAGGCCATGACCTCACCTTGAAAGAGACATCTTAACATCCCTCTCAGTAATTTAGAGAGAATTCCCTCAAATTTAGAGTTATTCTTTCCTCAAAAGCCCATATCCCTTATTCTTTCCCACATCTTCATAGTATTTTGTGTAAAATCTCACCCACATCCTCAAACCACCATCACTTCACCTTGAGGTCAGAACATCTACAAGGAATATCTACTACAAGTCATCATAAGGAGGTCTATTTCTTCCTCTTTGTCTTTAAATTCTCTTAATTTTGCACTTGTTACTTCATTTTCGATTTAGTATCTTATTTTATTTAATGATACATCTTAATTCTAAGTTTTATTATTAGTATTCGCAAATACTTTATTTTCATAAAAAAACCAAAAACAAGAAAAAGAGGGATCACTTGTAAATTCCAAATGAGGATTTGCTCATCATACTTTCTCACACTAAAACAAATTTTTCTACACACACACACATCTAATAAAGTCCCCGATTGGATTTATGGTTTAAATCCCACCCCATATTGTTTTTGAACTATGTGGACTTTGATGCCCCCATGCTACGTAGGCATCTTGGTTGAATCCCTTGACTCGAGTCCTCCCTCATATAATTGTTATTTTATTCTCACCATATATTATTAATATATACATTTTATATGCTTGTTCACTTCTGTCTTATTTGATATACTTAATCGTTCCTTCATAACGACTTTTGAATCGAAAAATACTTACATCATATTTTTTTTATTATTTTGGTAACACTCTTAGAGATGACCTCGTTTTGCCTTTATTAATGAAGTAAGTTGAGAGATTCTATCCTCCATTTATATTATGCATATGAGACCACGCATTATGGAGTTCTACACGAGAAGATTAACACATGACCATGAGAGACCAAAAGGGTAGAATTGTTGTCTAACACCTTCTTATTTCGTAACTTAGTCCCCGAACCTTCGAACTACTTGGTTTCGCAAGCATTAGTATTGCCCTTGATGCCGTTCTCTCAAGGCAGCAATATTTTTTTACTTGAAAAATAAGCTAGAGAATTTATCTCTACATATCACCCAGATCGATGGCGTCGAGCACTCCTATAAAGGATGGAATCCCCCGTGCAAGTCAAAAAAGGAATGGGGGAATAAAAGAGGGATCCACCTCCGGAGACCCCAACCCCCCGACCTCGGGATGGCCACACTATGTATGTTAGAGATGGTGGAGCACTACTGGTGATGTGTCTAAGCTTAGTTACAGAGATGGGTTTGAGCGACTGAGTACTATGGGAGGGTAAGGAGTTAGCGATGGCCATGATCCCATTGTGCTCCTTTCTTTATGACAACTATGTCCTTGAGAGTTTGGTAGTATCTTAGAAGATATAAGAGGTTAACCATGGGACCTCTGTTCTTTTGTGAGTGAAGTTAGAGAGTATGATGAAGCTCGAAATGCCAGTAACCATATATTGTGTCCTCAGTAGGCCCATTGTTATTCTTTGTAAAAATTTAAGGGGCAACATTTATCCATGACGCAAGTTGAGGTCCATATCATAAATAACCACAAAAATTATCATCATATTGAGATTGGATTGGGAAGGAGCTCACATTGAGTGGGAAAGGGGTTTGACAGTATAGATGCAATGTGCCATAGGGCTGAAAGGATTAAAGTGTTAGACCTTAGAGGCTATAAAAGAGACATTAGTCTTATTTGAATTCTTCACCCTTCACTACCTCTCTATACTGTTGGACCTCACATTTACTTTCTTCCAAATGTAGAGCAAGAGGTTAGGGTCTCAACCTAAAAACCACGTGGACTATTTCTTTTATATCTTTGGTAATCAATTACTTGGGCCCTACGATCCTAACTTCTCAGGTGGATCTCAAGCCGCATCTCAGTTCACTGAGTAGGACCTGGTGGAGATCAAGGAAATTAATCAAATACATGAGTCTGTAGATCTGAGTGGTACAAGGCTTGAGGGTATAGCATGATCCTTGGTGTCGAATCAAGTCTATTTTAATGAGTGCTTCTTTCAATAAGGATCCATGTTTCCACTACATTTTCCAGTGGCTTGGATTCTTAAGGCATTTGGGATAGCCGCTTCTCTACTAGTGGAAAACTCTTAAAATTCTCTCATGGACATAGTCCCGGCCTTTCAGGAGTTCAACAAAGGTTAACCCGATATCATTTTGATCAAGTTCTTTAAAATATATAGGTTACACGAACAAACTAACCCCAAAGATAAGGGGATGAACTACTTTTCCCCCAACGCTCCTTTAGTCTCCACCAAGGATAAACAAAACTCCCCGAAAGTATTGGAAGGAGAGGTTCTTATTCATAGGGGGATCTTGGGCCACCCTAGATTCAGAGGTGGAATTTTGTTTTGTAACCATTTACTGTACCCCTCTGGTTGTTGGCAACTAATTTTTGACCTCTAAATTTTTATTTGAACTTAATTTTGGACCTCAGATTGGGGCTATACCTCTGCCATTTCTTTTTATAATATTTTTTGACCTTATCAAGGAGGAGGAGAATAGGATGATTGAATCCCTAAATTTTTCATCCATTCCCTTTGAGGCCTTCGTCGCCCTAAGGCCTTCGTCACCCAGAAGATCTCGAGATTGTGGTAGGGGAGTTTATGGGGTTGGTCCCTTTTCTTTAGTAACTAGGAATAGGAATTCTTCTATTGTTGTCACCTCTAACATCCCTGAGGCCTCTGAAGATAAATGTGATAAACCTAGGGGAATGTATGAGTTTTTTCCTAGGATTTAGGATGTCTTATCCATCATTGACAGGGCGATTTAGAATTTAGGATGTCTTAAAAAGTGACTTTGATCTAGTTCTTATCCAGTAGATGACTGGATCAACTAAATATTGCATGTCTATACTCCAAGTAGACTTCTATTGAGCCTGTGGTCAATAAAGGGAAAAATTCCAAGTCCACTAAGCGCCTAAAATTTAGCACGGTGGTTCACATTATAGTTACCTCCATCAAATTGGTGGAGTATTATTACCCCAAGTATTATCCAAGTGAAGGCTCTTAGTTGTAGACCATGTTAAGAGTCTTGCATATGTTATAAAAAACTTCGAGGGTAGTCAAGACCTCTGGGGCACTATGGGGCAATCATTTTATTCTATGGGCTTATATCCCCTGGTCTTAAAGTTAAAGTAATAATCATATTGTCCCCTGTAAAATGGTAAGGAAGTTTAATTATCCCCTTAGAAGAGGTTTAGAAATGCTGGGGCCTCTAAGACCTATAACCGACCTAAGGGGTTAACTGAAGGAGGGAAATGAGGGCTACTATTCTCTGGGGTGGAAGAGTACTACAAACCTTCTTCCACATATGAAAGGAAATTCTCTGGCTCAGATATAAAGGATCTAAACTTTATAACCAAGACCAACTTCTCTGATATGATGGTTACTTTGAGCGGCAGGGGGGCCTCAACTAACGTTGGGGAGCTGACCCACCCTCTGAGCAAGGAACCTTCTCATTTGTTCATTTTTTCTTAGTAAATTTTTATTTTGACATACCCCATTATCATAATTTTTTCCCTTTTTTAGTCTCAGAACTTACTAGAGGCCCTTATGGATGAAACCATTGGGGGCCAAAAAAGGTGGAATAAGTATCTGTTAATGGTTGATCAATGGGACCTAGTTGTGTTGGAGATGAACCACACGATCAGTAACCAAGAGTTGGATATGACTGCCTTTAATAAGGAACGGAATAAACCGTGGTCTCAGATAAAGTCCGCCATTGATCAAAATCAACTTTTAAATAAGAAATACCTCATGGATAATGCCTCCCTCCTTGATGCTTCATGGGAATACATGTCCAAGGGTAATTAATCTTATTCCATGTCTTTGATTGCGCATAGAGTGGTTATGGAGTCCCTTAAAGACCAGGTTCTTAACCTTTGAGGTGCCGAAGAAATGATTATCCACTCTACTGAGGGCATGGATCTTTTGAAAGATCAAATTGTGAACCTCAATGTTGTTAAAGACGTGCTGATGTCTATGGTTCAAGAATTATGGAAGTAGCACGCTGAGATTTACGTGAAGTATACTGAGCCTCATAGGAAGATCCATGTTACTATGAAGATCCAACTGGATGCATACACGTTTTCAAATGTTTATTAATTTTTGTAGAAGTATGTCTTAAATTTTAGATCCTACAAAGCCAAAGTTCATACACTCTTCCCTGAGGTGGAGGTATCTGGACTTTTCCCTGAATTTCCCACTCTATTGAAGAAATATTTAATAGTGAGGGAAGAAATGGGGGTGAAGTTATTGAAGCCCTTGCCTTTATTTCAAAAGAAGAATAAGATGTTTAGGAATAATCCCCTGCTGCTCATCCTATATTAATAGTCCAATAGAAGGAATCTGAAGCCATTGTAAAGGAAACACCATCTGATCCTAATCTTTATGAAGCCTTTTCTGTATTTTTGGTTCAAAACTTTTTAGGTTGTGGGCCTTTTAATGTAACTCTCTAAATTTTACCATATTATGAATTGAAAAATTAGTAGGTTACTATTTGCACTTTTATATGTTTGTTTGAGGTCTTCCAAGCTGGTGTAATATCCTCGCTTAGCCCTAAAAATTTATTGTTAAAGAATAAAATTTGGGTAGCAACACCGTTGAAGTATATCTGAGGCTCCATAGACCTCTATTGTATAGTTACAACGACTTCTTAAGTTACAACTATATTTGTTTAATGGGACATAACACCTTAGAACTGCAAAAGCCTTTTGAGTTTTTGAACTTGCACTTTTTAAGACTAAATGTCTCAAATTTTTTCATGCATAAACACTTCAAACCCCTAACATTTTGGGAATAAAGGTTAAAAAGGTAATTACGTTAAAGATCTAGAGTCTTTAGATTCATAGTTAATTTGAGGGTAAGTGTTTCTGAGATGAAAAAATAGTTCACAAAGGGTCTTGCGATCTCTAATCCATGCTTCGCCAAGGATGGAAATTTTAGGATAACAATTAAAGTTCTGTTAAGGGTCCCACGACTTTATAACTTAAGAGTTTTAAAATCTAAGGCCACATGATGGGCACTAAGACCTTTGGACTAATTTTTTTTTGAAATATGAAATCCCACATATGGTTTTAAAATATCTTGACTTAGAATTTAAAATTTAAAGTCCATAATGGGCCCTGGGACCGCTGGACCTTAGACTGCTAGGAAGAAAGCCTTATGGAATAAGTACGAAGTTCCACAAAGGATCCTAACACCTCTGAACCATTACCCACTAGAATGAAAGCCTTTTGGTATAAAATCTTAGGTACAAAAAGGTTCCTAAGACCTCTAAACCTCAGTCCATTAGGATGAAAGTTTTATGGTATTAAACATGAGGTTGTACAATGATTCCTAAGACCTATAAATCTCTTTCAAATATGATGAAAGGTTTAAGGTATAAATTTTGAGTAACTAGAATGTATACCTAAGACTTCTGAACCTCTTTTTAACTAAGTATAAAAGACTTAGAGAGTTCTGTTCTTTCACCTTTCCTTGTAAAATTAGAATTCTGAATAATGGTTGTGTATGAACATTTAGACCCCCGAGAATTTCTTGAAATTGAAGTTTTTTCTAACTATCAAACTTTTCGTTAGTGGTTTTAAAAGAGACTTTTTATACTCTCTATTTGGAATTTGTTTTCCAAATAATAAGGCTGAAAAGGATGTTTTGCCGAGGTTTTTGAATTTTTATTTAATCTTGTTCCTTTGAAAACATTTTTAGGTGAATATAAATCCTCTTAGGTTGACTGTTATAGGACCTCTAACCTTAGTCAATTTAAGCGTAATCAAGAATGGAAGCCTTAGAAATTCCTTTAGTCTTTTGGAGTGCTTAGAACTTTTATTGATGATTTGAGCCGAGGTTGAATGCCTTGCAACTCTTGCTGGGTCATTTAAGACCTTTGGGACTTTGGGATCCAATGATGAAATCATTCCAACTCCATGAATCATTGGTCTAGGGTCTCTTAGACCTCAGCCATTTATTTAGACCCAAGTATTGAAGCCTTGTAACTCGTAGTGGATCATTCAACCTTAGGTTAAATTTGGAGTCAAGGATTGAGTCCTTGTAACTCACGTGGGGTATTTGGACCTTATTTATCCATGAGCCAAGGATTGAACCTCTGTAACTCATATTAAATACTTAATTGAGACATCATCAGTAGTAAAAGAACTTATTTTCATTTCATATTAATAGTGAGTACATATTTGGAAGTATTTTTTTACATTATCTATGCTCTAAGGATGTGGAAGTTCATATCCATACATGTTCTTGAGGTAATAACATCCTGGACTTGCTATTATAACGGCCACATAAGGAACTTACCACTTACAACCTATATTTTCCTTGATAGGATTGCTGATTAAAATGGTGACCTCCCTCAAGACCATGCCGCCAACCTTTTAATTTTCTTTGGTAGACTTTCTTGTTGAAGTATGATGTCGTTATTTTCTTATACGTGGCCATTCTGATCAGTGAAAACTCTTTTACTTCTTCTATCTTATCGAAGGATCTTCGAAGATCGTTATTATCTTTAACTAGATCAAACCGAGATACCCCTTCATTGGTATCTTGACCTTTTTTGGGATAACTACTTTAATGATAAAGATCATGGAGAATGGAGCTTCTCCCATCGAACCTTTGACCGTGGTTCTATAGGCCCCCAACATTCTCAATAATTCCTCTAACAATAGACCCTTAGCTTTCTCCAACCTCTTATTTAAGTTGTGGAAAATCATTTGGTTTATTACTTTAACTTGTCCATTACCCTAAGGATGTCCTAAAGATAAGTAATGGTTTCTTAACAAACACTAAGTAAAATTCTCTAAATCATGGTTGTGAAATAAGTTCTCATTATCGGAGATGATGGCTCTAGGCAATGCCAACCTGCAAATGATGTTTTTCCTGATAAAATTGATGGTCTTCTTTTCTCTGATCGTGACCAAGGGCTCAACCCCAACCCACATAGTGAAGATGCATAATTTCTTTTGTCCTTTATTAAGGGGTAGGTCCGCCACCAAATCCATTCTCCATTGAGCGAAAGGTTATGGATTTAACATCTAGGCCTTTTTTTTCATTGTACTATTTGGAATAAAGTCAAACCTCATAAATTTATCACAACGATGGACCAGATCTTTAGATTATTCACCTAAGGTAGCCTAAAAGTACCCTTGCCTCAAGAACTTGTAGATTAAGGTAGTGGGGCCTATTAGAACACCACAAACACATTCGTGGAGGTATTTAAGGTCATAACCAGCCTTTAATGGATCGAGGTTCCATTAAGGTGCTGATAAATACACATTCTTGAATACTACCCTATTTTCCATGTTATATTAAAGAGCCAAGGACTTTAATCTCCTAGCCTATAGTTGTCCTTAGGTAAGACTATCTATCAATGAGGCAGGCCTTGACAAGAGTGGTCCAATCTGAGCTTTGATATGCCTCTAAAGTGTTGATTTAGAGATGAGTGATTTTCTCTTGGTTCAAGGTTACAATCTTGAAATCTTTATCTACCTCATTTAAAGAGGCCACCTGTGCAAGGTGGTCCACCTCAAATTTTGTTTTTTAGGGACCCTTCTAATGTTGAATTTAGGATTTCTCGGGATGACGTTATTCACAATCGTCAAGTATCATGGCATTCTATCACCTTTCGCCTCATAAACCTTAGTGACTTGATTAACCATTAGTTGAGAATTGTTAATGGCCTCTTCCCACTCTTCTTTCAAATGAATGGCCAACCCCAGGCTAACCACTAAGATTTTATACTCAGCCTCACAATTAGAGGATTTTAATTGAAAATGAAAAGTAAGAGAAATTGTACCACCTTTTGGGATCACTGAATAAAGTCCAACTCCACTGTCATAGTTATTGGAAGAGCCATCCACATGTAAGACCCACGTTGGAGAGTTGAGGTATAATTTCTTGAACAATGGTTCCTTGAGATCTTTTGGAACATTATTTTTTGTTCCTAATCTATTTGTCTCTTCTCCCAATTCCTCTAGGTTGATAGACTCCATAATGAAGTCAACTAATGTATTACCTTTAATTACACTTCATGGATTATACTTGATATCAAATTTTTCCAACTGCACAAATAACTTGACAAGCCTTCCGTAGGTATTAAGATTGTGGATGATTTGTTGGAGGATTGAGCTCTAAACTCTTAATCAAAATATCATCAATATAGACTTCCATAGATTTGACAATGAGGTCCTTCAATATAGAGTACACCACCCTCTGATAAGTTTAACCTAATCTATTTATTTCAAAAGGTATAACTTTGTAGCAAAAGGTACCTTTGTTCATGATAAATGAGGTCTTTCTTCATTACTAGGGGCCATCATTATCTGCTTGTATCTGAAGTATGCATCCATGAATAATAGGAGTTCATGACCAGCTATTGAATCTACCAAAGTGTCAATTCAGAAATAATTAGGTCATACCATGTTGATGTCTTTGAAATCAACACATAGTCTCCACTTATTGCTAGTTTGGGGCATTATGAGAGTCCATGCTCTTTCCCATCCTCGATTGGTGACGTGTTGGTAACTGCCTCAGTCGGATAAGCACTACCTTTTAAAAAATATTAAATAAATGAGAAATGAAGTCACTAGTCCATTTTACCTAAAATTGATAAAATAGGGGGTAAGTCTCCGTAGATACCTATTACTGGTAAGTGTTCTGTGTGTTTAACCATATAATCAAAGGTCTAGGGACTGGGTTATGGATAGAGAAGGTTAGGAACCCTCTCCGCATTTTTTATCTCAATTATTGATATAAAACATTTATCTTATCATGTTATGGTGTAAAAAGAAGTAATAGAGAGAAAATATTTATTATCTAACTAGACAGTACAGTACAGTGCATTGCAATGTAGTGGAGTGAAGTGAAGGGCAAAATGGGATGTGTTTGTAGATTATATAAACAAATTATAAATATGGACAAAGTTAGACTTATTCACACAGACAATAGTTTGAGTGAGCCTAGGTACTTGCACTGAGACGATTTAAAGTCCATGTAGTTTATGAATGAGTCAACATGGATTTTACCTCATATAAAGGCTCGATGTGAGAGAACTAGTATTTCTTTGATAATTTGAGATGTTATAAGAGTAAAAAAGATATGTAAGGACAAATTTTTGAATCGAGTCAATGTGTATGTTTTGGCTTATTTCGTGTTTGGACAAAACTCTTTGAGTCATAGGTTAGGACTTGAGTATGTTAACCTCTTAAGACTATAACATGGATTTTTGAAGAAGTAGCGACTAATTTAAAAGATTTATATCATCGTGTTATGTTTCTTTCTCATTTCCATCTTCACATTCTTAAGATCTCTCTAGTATGAATGCGTAAATATTTTGATGCTTGGATTTTTTATATTTTGGTATTACGTTTTCATAAAATTGTTTTAAAATGTTTTCAAATGATTTATATCTTTTTAAATATTTTTTGACGAAAAATATTTTTTATAAGGTCATTAGAACGACATTGGGTAGTTCGTTTGAATGAGATAGGTTACCTCGTTAGAAAAGGTTGTAATGAACTTCGAACGAACCAACTTTGGACTTCACTGGAATCTCATTTGATATATCATTCGATATTTATTTGAATGAGATCATATGCTTCATTTAAACAAGGTTCAAAGCCGATCGAACTAACCGATGCATTTTTTAAATTTTGGATTTTCTTCAAAGTGTTTCATCCTTATCTCTCTTTTGGAACACCTCCTATAAATATGATTATGGAGAATTAGTTATATGTGAGATAAAAACTTATGTTTTGAGTTTTCAAATTTTATCAAAAATCACTTCAAAAACCTAGTTAACACCTAATTTGTTTAGGATGCAAGTGTTCATCATATTATGCTTTGAGATCCCGTTTTAGGCACCGAAGGTTTATTCTTTACATATGTTGCGAATCATTTCATATCGTGGACTCCGTATCAGCTTTTTACACATGGTGGAATCCGTGTTTGTGGTATTGTAGTGAAGAAGTGAGAAACTCCATTGTTTGATCTATATACAGTTATTGAGTTGTTTGATGGATACTGAGGCGTATATGGACTCATACTTTATGGCAATTATATGGGTTGACTCCTCCGTGTTTTTGAGGGGACGTTGAAGGAACAAAGAGTGTCGAGGCTTGCGAGGCGTCGAGTCTATGTTGTAAGTCTAATATCGTGTCCTTTGAAATTCCATACAATGTAAATTTGTATGGTTGGTTCGTACAATGCTTTTCTAGTTGTGGGTTTTCCTCGTACATCGGGCATTGTGTGATTGATTAATTTACTTTACCCTGCTACCAACAAGATGCGTGTTTTAAAATAAAATAAAATTCGCAAAAACTAATTTACACAACATTCGTTAAAATTGGTGCAATTTTTGCTTAGGGTTAAATTATTTAAGTTGAATATTTAATTTGAAAAAATAGAAATTGTCTTTTGTTTAGACCATTTCATAGATCCCTCACTTTCAAGAGCTAGATTTAAAAATGTATATGATTTGAGTTCATGAGAGAACTTTAACAAGGTTGATTTGCTATAAATTCACTTGATGATGAAGGAATGACCAAACTTTCAACATTAAGAACAAAATAGTAGATGAAATACTCAGATCTTATGGTCCTTTAGCTTATATGTGAATACTCCATGACTTTGAAGATTTTTTCCAGATTTTTAGAATAAAATGAAAATGGATGGTTATGTATAAGGTTTGATGTGAGTTTTAAACATTGGTCATCTCTAATACACCTACGTATCCACCGTAGGAAAAAGTAAGGTCAACATAGTTCGAACATGATGTTTATAGAAATATCAAGTCTACTACAACAAGGAAACACATATAAAGTGTTTTGTATGATTTTGTAGCCAACACCATCCTTTATATATCAAAACCTCAAAATAAAAGAGTGAGACGACATACCAACAAAGTTACACATACTTATTTTCATTTCAGAAACATTCCGGCTTGGGATCAACATTTTTGGAAATGGATCTAAGGATACTTTAAAGATAAAGTACTGTAAAGAAGAAAAATTAAGAAAAATGGTAAATGTTTTTTTTAATTGCTTTTGTGCTTGGATGATGAAAAATAAGTTAGGTCTAGGAGTTAGAACTCCATTTTTGGTGAAAAATGGATAGAGTTTTGGGGCCATTTGGAGATATAATATTTCTCAAAATGGTGTTGATGCCTCCAATTGGTAGGTGAAGGCCTCCTTTTATGGGAAAAATTATGTGGTATATGACCAATCAACCATGGGTACTGTGTGCATGACCGATCGGTCAAATGCATTTCACTTTATGACTTTAAATGCATTATGGGTTGACTTGACTCTGTAGGGACATTTTGTGGGATGTTTTAGGGATTTGGGACCTTTATGAAGATGTTTATGAAATTGGGACAACTTTTAGGCCTTTGGATGACAATAATAGGCATGAATACCTTTATGGAGAAGAATGGTGTTTCTATAGAGATCCTCAACATTAGAGTTAACTTTTGGATGAATGTTATTGGAAAGAGAGACACCCATTCAGATACTCCAAGGGAATTTGTTTATTTCTGGTGGGGTGTCCTACATTACTCTCTTTGGAGAGTTGACCTTTTGGAATTATGGTAAAGGATTACAATGCTTGCCGGACCATATTATTGATGTAAAAGGTAATGTCTGCGAACACAATGGTGCGTCATGATACCGTTGATGTTTATCCTCCATATGAGACATGGTGAAACACTAGATTATTTGGAAACCATCCATATGAGATAAGGTGTTTGTGGATATACCAAATCGTTAGGAATATGTTCGAATAGGATGAGGTGTTTGTCGATACACCAAATCATTTAGAAGGGCATCCTTAGGGGTGTTTGTTAATACACAAGATCATTAGGAAAATGTCCCCTTGGGATGAGCTATTTATCAACACACAAAATCATAAGGAAAAATGTTCGTGTGGAATGAGGAGTTTGTTAATACACCGAATTGTTAGCAAAATGTTCCCATGGGATGAGGTGTTGATCGATACACATAATTTTTAGGAAAATGTCTGTATGGGATGAGGTGTTTATCGATACACCAAATCGTTAGGAAACTGTCATCATGGGATGAGGTGTTTGTCGATACACCAAATCATTAGGAAACTATACGCATGGGATGAGATGTTTGTCGATACACTAATTCGTTAGGAAAAAGTCCACAAGGGATGAGGGTCGATAGAGTTAAGGGTTTTTTTGAAGTAAAGAATATAAATTTGATGGATTTTAAATATGAATGAACTTAAATTTGATGAATAATGATGAAATAATGAATTTTGATTTTGAGACGAAAATAAATTTGAATTTAATATGAAAATGATTTTAAAATAGATGGATTTAAATTGGTTGAATTTTGGAAAAATTATTTTGTTAAGATTTTGGGTGCTTCACTGATCAGTCATGTGATGATCTTTATTGATCGACCGGGAAGGTGCATGCTTGACCGATTAGTTAAGATCCCGACCATTTTCTATATAAGGAATGTTTTGTGTTTTTGTCTCTTTTCCTCATTTTTTGCTTCTCACTCTTTCTACTTTCCTTAGAGCTTCAGTCTTCTCTATTTTTGAGTGCTTTAGTGAGTTTTTTCTCTTTATCACGACCGAGAGGGATGTTTCTTGAGAGTTATTAGATATCCTCATGGGTGACCATCCGGATAAGAGTTCTATGCCAAGAGACTAACAAAATTCATGACTGTGCGGGCATAGATCTACCAAAGGAGACAGTGGTAGGAGACCTAGGGGTGATCCACCACATGCCTTGATTGAGAGATCTGATTGACTTGTTGTGAGAGTCTGTCGAGCACCTTTCTGACGTTGTGTCTCAGCATTCATTTATTTATTTCACGGCATTATGAATTTATTTTTGTTATGTATTTATTTATGTACTTAGGAAGTATTATTGTAATGCATTATTCTTTTTTTTTTGTTATTATTCATGAACTATTTAGGAGCATCATGAGGATAGCAATGCACACTTCCAGCTTAAGGGTTGACCTAAGCGGGTGGTAGCCCTCTGGGAGAGTGAGGACTTTCCCATAATTGCCGAAAAATGATTACAGGCCTTGGGGTTTGGCCCCTTTTTGAACTCATTGGTGATGATTGGCAGCACTTCTACGATACTGACATTAGTGGAGAGGTAAAAGGATACTACCTATACCTTCCACCTTTTGATGGGTAAGATGATACTAACCTCCTTAGGCCTTCATGTCCTAAATAGATTGCCCTCCATCCAGTTCCCCGTGATGATCCCCCACCACCTTAGGTTCTCATGGGACTCCATCAGGGCGGTGCAATGGTTTCTACTAGTCACTCGCTCAGGAGCGATGATCATTCGCACCTCCCTAGGCACCCACATGTAGATATGTGTTACGGATTCAAGAGATAACATGATGATGATTTTTCATTACACTCTTTGCTTTCTACTTTTTGCATTCAGTCACACTATCTATTCCTCTCACGCCGAGGTAGTTCATATTGGTTTTCTTTCTCTGCTCCACTACTTCATCTTCATTCTCAACTATGATTGGTGTAATTCAACTCTAGGTTTTCTCTATGCTAGCATTATCACCCTTTTGATATGCAGGGTTAAAAACCCTATTGGTTTCATTGCTACTTGGTAGCTATGCCTTTTACATTAGCCTTTTCTTTTTCTTTTGCATTTGGATTTTCTTTTTAAATTTGTTACTGAAAATTTGCATATTTCTTCATGCAGCTATGGGTTCTCGAGATCTTTTAGGTCTATCAAAGACCTTTGAGGTCATAGGAGGAGGATTATTTGCCGCGCTAGAGGAGATGGCAGAAGGGAAATAATGGATCGTATTTTTTGGTGTAGTTTATGGTGGACATGACAAGGTATGTTATTTTCCTTGTCTTCTTATTAGTTTTTTACATTTCTTTTATTTTTCTTAATTCTTTCTTAACTTGTAGGTTGGCTTGTTCCCTTAGGCTATGTCCTGAGGTCATTGATTTATGAGCATGGATGCCACCCATATTGGTTATTGGGTTCTCTTCTGTATTGATAGAGTTGTATCTTTCTTCTTAGAGGAGAGGATCTTACAACAGTGGCCCTTACCGAATTAGTTTACTACACTAGTGGCACTTATTTTTAGGATGAGGACACCATATTTTATCTCCTTGGATGATTAGGAGGCCTTCACACAAGAATTGGAGGTGAGTGTTTCCCACCTCGACTTTACCACCCCATACGCAAACTTCATTACTGAGAGGTTGAGGTAGGAGAATCTCCAAGATGGAGAGGGACTAGGTTCTGGGAGTTTCCTCATGTTGTTACGTATGTCCCTCCTTCTGAATAACCTTATATAAAATCTATCGTGGTATTGGATATCTCTTTAGCTCCTCCACTAGTCGTTCGGGTTCTGGGCATATTTATTCAATACATCGGGGATGATGGTGTACAATATGAGGTACCGATTCATCCTTCTCACCCTTATTTTGTTGTTCCCATGAGATTCGAAGTACTTGTTAGACTTTATTGGATTTATTTCTTTTTTATTATTTTTTACTTGGGATTAAATTTGTGATTCATAATCTTTCATTACATGATCTCACAATACCTCAGATCGTGCTGAAGAAAATTCCCTAAACAATGGGTGCTTATCTAACCTATATCATCAGGACGATGAGGACTCTGGGCGAGGGTCATCCAGTGATTGAGGTGTTTCAGGCCCCTTTCTTTATGTTAGTTCGGGAGTTAGAGCATCATATGTGAATATGTCTTCCCGATGGGTGCACCCTAGGCATAGCGAGCCTACCTTTACCATACCTCCTCGGGGTGGTCCAGTGATCCAAAAGGGTGCCGTAGAATGGGTCACTATTTCGGATGATAAGGAGGATGACGAAAATTCCTCCATTATCCGACCCTCGGGATGATTTTATCTTTCATATTTTTAAATTTTGTATTTTATGTTTAAAAGGGTTTGTCCTTTATTCCTAGCATTATGTACAAAACATGTTTATTTATGAGATATGATTTTATTTTTGGGTTATAGGAGTGATTTTAATATAATTATGGAAAATTTAATGAAATATATATGCGAAGATTTTATTAAGGCCAAAAAGGCAAAGAATCATATTCTTACATTTTCATATACATTACAATTACCATTCTCTTAAAAAGTCTCGTCGTGTGGATTTCGGTCAGAAGATCCACGGGAGAAGATTGAATATTGTGATTTTGATGGAATAACTAATCGGTTTATGGAAGGACTGATTGGTCAATGCTCTCTGTTTACAAATTGGAAGGGATTTTGGCCTTGAAGCTCATACTTTCTGCCTCCATTCTCTCATAAGCTTAGACACTTCATTCTATTTGTAGTTTCTTTCTTGAAATGGTGCTTCTAAACACTAATTATGAGATTACTCTGAAGTAATAAATAGATAACTGTATTCATAGATTTGATGATTGGTCTCTTTTGGGACTGAACCGTCATAGTTTTGCCCATTTTCTTTCTTGGAGAATTATGTTAATTAATTGGGCTTTATTTCAAGTGGTTGGTCAGTTTCGTATTCGGAGGACCATTTATTCAGTGTGATTTAAAGGAAGTATGTATGACATTTTAAGATTATTACTAATTGACAAGATATGATGTGGACCAACCCATTGTCGAGTTGTATCTGAGTCCGGGAGGACTATCATCTCGTGATGAGTTGCTAAAGGTGGACTACCTTATCGAATGGGAATTTCTCCTTAGAGGGGATTGACCTGATGGTGGCAGTTTCTTTATTTTTGCACGATATCTCCAAAAGAGGTCATAAAGTTGGTCGAATAAGTGATTTGGTTTTATCATTAATATATCAGAACTTTGTGGTCATCGGACCTTCCTCTTTCATATTCGTATACTGATGTGGTTTTACAAACTAAGGAAGGAAAAAGCCCAATAATTTTGATCCCAGGTGAGACCATAAATGGTATTTCTGCCTTTCATTCTCATGAATGCCCATTTGTATGAGGCAACCCTTTGCATTTAGATATGTGACGTGTGGAAAGGTTGAGCCTAATTGGGACCCTTTGTCTCTTCCCTACCATTTCGTCGAGTTTGTCTTCTGTGAGCTGCTGATTCTCATGAGGGAAAATAAGAGAATGGGTAGAAACACATTTTGAATCTGGGCATTCTTATATCCAACGTTATATTCTCTACAGGCTGATTGTGACTTCTCATTTGTCTTTGGGGATGCTCTCCTATATTTGTTTATTTTTTCTGAGTTATACATCATTCTAATTCCCACAATGAGTAATGTATCAATTTGGGAGATGGCAGGAGATCCCTCTAACTTTGGGTTAACAGTGCCCGATTATGCCATTGTCTCTGTATCTTGTGATCTTTGTAGGAGTGAGGTTTCAATGATCCTCCCTCCTCCACCTATTTTTTTCATTATGCTGATTATTTTGCCTGAGGAGTATTTGCTCTAGTTCTGGGAGAAAGTGAGGTATGCAATTATTATGAGGGAGACTTACCTTCGATGTCTTTTTTAGATTGACTCATCCTGGATCTGTGGATGTTTGTAAAATTTCCTTATTATAGGATATGGAGTCCTTTGATGACTTTGAGAAGAGAAGCGATTCGTGAGACATAAGTAGTTCGGATGTAGAAGTGGACGATTATGTGTCCTTTAATAGTGTAGGCAATAACTTACCTTGAGTATTTTTATGAAATATTTTTATTTAATGATAATAAATGTGCATTTTTTAATGAAAGTATTTTACTCTTAATGAAAAATGAGTCCCTATCAGCTCCAAACCTTTATTTGTCACCCTGATGACTTTGTAAACGATTCTTAGGGATCTAGAAGGAAAATCAAAATATAAAGAGTTCACTCCCTCGGAGGGGGTGGTTTGGTTGACTAAACCCCGAAGGGTTGCCTGCATACCTCCATTATGTGACTGGATTGACTTAGTGATATTCTTATGTATTTTTTACTTTATGGAGGATCAAGTCGTACATATTTGTTATTGGGTTGTTTGATGTCTTTCTCTTATTTATAGTATTTATTAAGATAATCTACATTAGTCAGATTGTCCAACTCTATTCCATTAATATCGATGAGGAGGGTTGCACCTCCTAAAAGGATCTTCTTTACCACATATAATCCTATCCAGTTAGGGAAGAACTTGTCTCGGGGATCCCATATTTTATTAATAACTTCTTTTAGCACTACTTTTGCTTACTTGACTCCTTCATTCTTAATTTTCTTATTGAAGACCCTAGCAACCCGTTTGTGATATCCCTGCATATGGTAACGTGTCAGTAATCGTCTTTCATCTAGTAGTGTAAATGTTTTGTATATGCTTTTTACATAAACTTCTTTAGAAAATTTATTTTCTTGCAATGCCCACAAGCAGGGTTTTTCCATTTCGAATAGTAACATGGATTCCATTCCATACATAAGTAAGAATCATGTAGCCCGAGTAGGAATTCTAATATTGATCCTTCATTCCCATGGTGCGTACGAAATATGATTAACCCAACCTCGGCATCCCTTGATAATTTTGTTCAATATTTCCTTCATGTTATTATTTAATAATCCCACGGTGTCATTGGTTTGATGGTGGTAACGAGATGATTTGTGTCTCCGGATTCCATACTATTCGATGAGATCTGTGACTTTTGCTTTGAAATGCTTCCCATCATTAGATATTAGTTCAAAAGGCACCCCTTATCAGTAGGTGATATTCTTATGTATAAATTGAGCCACCTTTTTTACATTTGGCATAACTTAGGATTCTAATTCGACCCATTTGGTGAAGTAGTATACGACAACCAAGATGAATTCATGGTCATTTGATGCTTTTTGATTTGCCTTCATAATGACTTCAATCTCCCAGGTTAAAAAAGGGCCATGGTGATGTCATGTTATAGAGTTCTCTTGGAGGCAGATGTTGCAAGTTTGCGAATTTTTTCCACTCAGGGTATGTTTGAACATAATTTCTACAGTCATGGTGAAGAATGCTCCAAGAATACTCGTGGAAGATGATATTTTTCGTGAGCATATGGTCGTTCATATGAGGACTTCATTCTCCTCCATGGATTTCTTGCTTCATCCTTTCTGCTTCACATTTTTTTAATACACCATAGATGGGTGCCATCAAAATGTCTGTTGTATATTTGTCTCCCACACATGTTTAATTGAGCAGACCATCGTTGGAGTGCCATCTTATCTTTCTTGTTGTATTCAAAGTGTTGCTTTCATGTTTGGAGAAGTTCTTTTACGTATTGGTACAAGGGCCCTACATTTATGGCCTTAGCCATGCAGATTTCATATATGAACTCGGGTTATTCCTTCCTACACATGTATATATATATTTTACCCACATCTTCCAGGATGTCCACCATGGAGGCTAAGGCAGCTAATGCATCAACGAAGCTATTCCAAGCCCTTAGATAGTGAAAGAATTTAACATCATCAAATAAGGAAATAATTACCTCTAGATAATCATGATAGGTTTGAATTTTTTTATTCAAACTTTAAATGTCCTTAGATATGGCAAATGTTGAGGGGTGAGTCCCCGTACACATCGATCATTCAAATTCCTTTTTATGGATAATTTTTATCTCCACAATGCAATATTTGTATTCATAAATATTGTTGGTGAAATCATAATTAAGTTTGATGCTTGTATTCATAGATATTATTGTAAAAAAAAGTGGAGAAGAGTGCAGATGGAAGTTATAATTTGATGTCTCCCATCTAAAGAAATCAATAACATGTCAATTCCTAATCCCTTTTTGTTCATGGATTCATCAAATTATAACTTCCATCTGCACTCTTCTCCACTTTTTTTTACAATAATATCTTCATCTGGGAAATGGGAAACGATATCATCTTGTTCATCCAAAGGGGAGTAAACTAATTAGTCTAAGATATTATGAAATTCCAAGAATAGTATAATGATATTTCATCTCAACTCTCGACTTAAGAGTGTTCTAGATTATTACCTGTCTTTGAAGACTCTTTTTTATTATATTCTTCGATGATTTTGGCCTATTTGTATCTTTTGAGGATTTTTATCTTGATATAGACACTAAATTAGATAATAATAATAATAGGGATGCCTTATAGGATGCTCACACAAGTGTTCAAGATATCTATGTTATGAAGAAGAAGAAGAAGAAGAAGAAGAAGAAGAAGAAGAAGAAGAAGAAGAAGAAGAAGAAGAAGGAGAAGAAGAAGAAGAAGAAATTATGTATTTTTTGTTTTGGGCTTTGTTTGTGTAATCGCAATAGGATTTATACATTAATTTATTCTCATCATTGTAATCCTTAAAAATATTTATTTTGAATGAAATTCTCGTTAAGTTTTAGCATACCTTTACATATCTATTTTCTTGATATATTTTGTCTCTTAATGTGTAGTTATTTCATTTAGGTTTGTTTGGCTTTCTATTCATGTATTATCTAATGAATTAAATTCACTTTAGTTTTTCACTAACTATATGTCCCACTATAACTTTTTTTGTTTGATTAGCATGTTTTACTCTCTTAAAATGCTTAATTATATATTATCTCATTATATGCTTAGTTGTTTCTTATATTTCTTTCCATGATAAAAAAGGGAGAGAAGTTTATAAGCATGAGGAATATTTAATTTTATCCATGTTTAGGATCCAAAAGTCTTTCTTATATATATATATATATATATATATATATATATATATAATAAAGTAGAAACTTATGTATATAATAAGCTTCAACTATGATGTCATCTATTTGAGTTTTTTCTGCACTTTCTATTTTGCCCCTTACAAATTTAAATTCGCCCTCTTTTAATACACTCAATTTATATCCCTCTTTCTTTCCAAATTCAAAATCGAGGGTAAAGTAGTAAACTTGCCTAATTCAAACACTCTCTCACACTCCTCAACCACACAAAACACATCCAAACCCCTCCGTCCCATCTCATTTATCCCGATTCTCCCAAACCCTACGTTTATTCTCTTCCTCTCCCTCACACCCCTTCACACTCATCCACGTCTCTCTCACTCCCCCTCATTTCCCATTCTCTGGTTTTTGCTCAATCCCAATACCATATTCCGATGGACAACATCTCCATCCATCTAATTTCTCTTTATTAATGGATTTACCTGTGATTTTGTTGTGTGTTTACAGCTGTATGTTTATGGATTTTACTCTCTCACAAACTCTCTCCCGGTGATGTTTTCTCCCTTTACTTAGATTTAGTTTTTTTAATATTGTTTATGTGTTTATATCATGTTTTTTTTTATCAATGTGTGTAGATCAAAGATAACCCCCCCCCCCTATGTTCCCAGGTTCTATTTTTTTAATGTTTTTATTTGGGTTTTATAATGTCATCTGTGTCGATGGTGGTTTTTAATTTATAAATGTGTTTGGAGATGTGCTTTTTCTGTGAATGCTTACTTGATGATAGATCTTCAGGTGTCCATATGTGTGGTATACTCTTTACTTTGTTTTCCCTCTCAATGTTTTGTTATGTGCGTGTTTGTTACTTTACTTTTGGTATTTATTCTAAATATACATGATGTTTTGAGATTATATGAGATTTTGCAATTATGGGCCTTAGTGGAAACTCTAAATTGTGTTCAGAGTGGTTGGATTAGATTACTTGAAATAACTCTAAATTGTGGGATCACTAAATCTTTTTTTCTTTATTTTAACAGTTTCAATTACGATGACTCTATTGCCATTGGAAGCTGTAGTGGCATCTATAATTGTTCAACGTTAGTGGGTCTATTTCAATTACAATGACTTTATTGCCATTTATTTTAACAGTTTCAATTACAATGTCTGTAAGTTGAAAAAATTATTTTCATATACATCATGTCTTACTCTGAGTAACTTGGTCATTATTTTTACCCCTTTTCATCTCATATTTCCAGTTTAATGGTGGAATTAATAAAGATTTTGATTTATATGCTCTTTTATATACGGGAAATAAATGTACCGATTCATGTAGAAAAATCTAATGATGTTGGCTCTGTTAGGGGGTTATACAAAATAATTCCCATTCTTAGTGTATGTATGTTGTCGCGTTCCTATTGTGTTATTAATGATGTACGGTTTGTGTAGGATAGATTAGTAATGATGTACAAAAGAGGCACAAAGAACATGTCATGAGCATAGTGGGAACGAAGGTGTACTATGTTTTTGCATTTTGTTTATATAAATTTATTAATTGGCATATGATTAATATCAATCAGTGTTTCTGTAGATCTTTAAATAGGTGGATATCCTACATTGTGTACATACACAAAGGAGGCAGATGTATTATGTTTCTGTAGATTGTTTATATAAATTTCTTCAATGTTAGGGTTTCATTTAATTTTTTCCATTTATATTAGCTATTTTACGATCTCTATTTTAGTGCAATGTTGTATGTTTATTAAATAACTAGGAGGTGTGTAATAAATTTAGAAGTTTAATGAAAATTATAGAAATAATGTTTTTGCAGGGATAGAGAAAGATTTTTTCCATTTATATTCGCTATTTACTGTTTTTGCATGATTTTTGTAGTTTAAAAAAAGTAAGATCATGTTAATTGTGCAATTGGTGAGTCTATCTATATCTGCGTGTGTCCATTTATTTATGTAAATTTGTGGGTTTTCTACATTACTAACTATTCGTGTACAAACCCTTATTATTGACAGGAATGATGTAAATCATGAAACCTCTTTAGAAATCTCTCCATCTATTGGTGTAAGCTCTTCATCAGGTTGTAGTCATGTTTGGAGATATGCTTTTTATATGCATTTTTTTACAGAGTTGTGTTTGTGTTGTGAAGCCCCAATTCTAATTCTATTTTCACTCTTAAATGACCATCCTTTTTTAGATGAGAAGTAACATTAATAGATCTTCTAATGTGTATTTTTTTTTTGGAAAAAGCCAGTGCATCTGTCCCCCTCTAGAAACCATTTATGTCTTGATTTACCTCTCGAGAATGACTTTTCAAGCTTAAGAGCATCAAAGAGCTCAAACTGAGCTTTGGTCTTAGTGTTATCCTTGCTCTGGCTGTGGCTAAATTTCCCAAAGACCTCAAAATTCCATTTTTTTAGATCATGCTTCAAATTCTTCAGCTTAGCTTTTAGAATAAACATTGGGGATCTAATTGATGTAGTAGTTTTTCCCCCATCAACATTACATGAAGTGATTTTTTAGTTCCATATTTAGTAAGATTTTTTTACTTTAATGCCCGAATATTTCATCACCTGTGTTGTGTGAAGTGTTTTCTATCGTGTTCTCTAATTTGTATATTTTTATGTAGGAACTGGGAACTTAAACTTAAATCTCAATTCTCATATTGTGGTCACTAGAAAATAAAAATGATGAATGAAGTCTAGATACTTTTATTATTATGATGAATCATCAAAATAACCAGAAGTATATCATCAGTCCTAGAGATTAAAATTTTAATCGAATTTTGACTGAACAGGTTTCGCGCAGCACTACTAACTAAAAATGACTTTATCTAGGGAGGGGATAGTGGTTTCGCGCCCGAGTGTGACGATAGGTTCCACAACAACACAGAGAAAGTGGTGGTCCTTTCCACTGGGTGGTACAACGACGGGAGAAAGTGCGGGCAGGTCATAAAGTTTACAACTAGTAATGGGAGGCGCACTGGTGCGTAGATCTGTAGTAAACCCAAAATGGAGCAGAACCCGGTGTGGATCTGCCGTTGTTTTATTTTATTTTCCTTCATTATTCAAGTAGTGGCCTATTTAAAGATCTATTTTCAAAACATTCAATTGTCTTTGTTTGGACAGTTGGGCAGGTTCTTGCAAAATCCGATATTCCAGCCATTCGATGCTAGCAAATCAGGCTCAGTACGTATGGGGTGGTTGTAATACATGTTGCAACTAATAATAATATTAGTTACATGTTCAAACTTTCAATCCATTCAGTGTTTCGTGCAAATTGTTGGAAAATCTAATATCACAAAAGCTAAGGTATGTTAATTGGTTGTTTTGGATTGTATTTTGGAATTTTCACTATAAGAAGTAGGTATTAAAGTTACACATTTTGATTCAAAAGTACTAATGTGGTGACTAATTGAACACTATTTTTTATTATTATCAAGAAAATGTTATTCTCTTCCATTTGATTCATTATTCTGTTGAAGATTTTTAAAAATTAGGGATTGATTATTTAGTTCCATTTGATTCATTCTGGAGTGTATTCAGTTCCATTTGTTATATTATATATTAAATTACCTTTTTTTATTGTGATGATTGAGATTAAATTAGATCTGTAATGCCATTTGTGGCTTGAGGTGCACATATGTCATAAAAAACAAGTGAGGAAATGTAGTTCCAAAGTAAGCCCCATCAATATTGCCTTCATACATAGATCGAGGATATTAAACATTCTAACATTTGGGATAGTCTATTTTTACCTTACTTGAACACGGAATGTCTGAATGACCAACAGGAAGGCAGGGTTGTGCGCAACAGTTAAATCTTGGGCACCTGCTTCTATTCATATATCAACTGAGAGGAAAACCGCTTATGTTTATTTATCAACTGAAAGCACAAATGCGTTGTCCTATAAGCATTTCATTTGCTCATAGAAAACAAATGCATTTATTGACTTTCTAAATTGGCATAAGGTGTGATTTCAAGGGTATGGGTCAGTGGACGAATGCTGAAGTACAAATGATCAGCGTCTTTTACTAGACCACGATAATGACATTTTCATTGAATTCTAACGGGAGACTGAATTGGACTGTAGCCTTCAGACTTACTTGACATGCATATGCATTTAATTAATACTCCACATGATTTATATTGAGAGCTTATAATTACCTTTAGTTTGGTTTAGTTTTTTATATGAACTTAAACTTGCAAATATTCACTTCCTCTCTTTATTAAGAGCGTATACTCCACAGGCTTTATATTGAGACCTTATAATTACGAAGTTTTCATAAATAGTCATTCTCAATATGATTTATTATACGTTATTTATCTTATATATGCGATTGTTTGATGTTTAGTGTGTTTTGTTTGTGTAGGGCTATTGTTAAGTTCTGGTATGTTCATAGAAGTATTCCAGAATCCCAATCTTTTATTAACTCACTAGACAACTCCAAGCCAAGAGGGGGGAATGAATCGGGTTTGGGTCCATGCAAATATCCACGGTATGGGATGAATATTCCTGACTCCTTCTAAGTTTTTTCTTTGTGTGGATTAACTTCCAATGTTGAGGAAGGCCGTCTTGGATTGTGAGGGATAGAACAGACCTATAATAGCGTAACAAACACCAAAGATAATAGGTATCACTTTGATGTAAAAAACATCAACAACCACTTGCCATGTGACCTTCTCAAGGATCCAAATGAAAGAAAGCATGTATAAGTTTCTATCAGTATCAAGGCCAGATAAATTAGGAGAGGCATAGGCCCAAGCAGCAACAACATCAGACTTCACATCAACTTTCAAAGTGAAAGCATATGAGAAATAAATACAATCCAATGAGGTAAAAGGGTCCAAGCAAGCCCAAGTTAGTCTCCATATTAGGGCAGGACCCAAAATTGCACGATGAACCATTCAAGCACTAGAGCAGCTATTCATAATTGAAAATTATCCAAGAAGGTCTATATTCAGGCCCCGTGTTGTGTTTTTATTTGAATGTTAGGAGATTACTTTTTTATGGTGCTTGAGTGTTTATACAAGGTTAGTAACTCATGTATGCAATATTATATGGGTTGAGTTGAACGAGTGTATGTAATTACAAAATTTTTAGTATTAGAGTTCAAAGAATCACCATGATGCAATCTTATATGGGTTGAGTTGAACGAATGTCTGTAATTGCAAAAATTTTAGTATTATAGTTCAAAGAATCACCATGTTCATTATAAGTGTTTGAATAAATGCCCTTATGAATATTAAAAATACATGCTGCCCAATTTTCCTTTAGCATCATGTATACAATACTAAAAAGACATGTTATACAACTTTCCTTAGTATCATGTTGCCCAACTTTCCTATTTATTTTCTAGATATTTCAATGTGTAGCACTAATTTAAAATTACTTTTTATATAAATCATTATGCTTTGCTCATTAGTCACTTTACTTAAAATAATTATAAAATTCATAGTTGGGAAAATTAGTAATTGTTCCTTAAAAATTACATTAATTGAACAAAAATTGTAGTTAATCGTCGTATTAACCCATGGTCAAATAGTATGGTTGTTACGAGAAAATGAATAACGCGTCATACTAGTCGTGGTTCACATCAGTATCATTGGCACGGTTAAAATTAGCGACGTACCATTTCGACGTACACATCAACGTCGTTGGCATGGTTCCTATCAACGACGCACACTTTTGAAAATTAGCGTCGTGTCTTCAGGCATGGGCATACCCTAGTGTGTATATATGTGTGTGTGTGTGTGTTTGTGTGTGTGTGTATGTATGCCCCATATCTATAAGGTTTTATATTGAGAGTAATTGCATAGTTGAATTTTTTTTTTAATAATTTCACAATAACATGTACACATTTCTATATTTACATGCTCATCTTATTATTACCATTTTATCACTTTCATTATTTCATATTGGTATTTTAATAAATTTACAAATGTTTGATAGGAAAATAAAACAAGATCTCCTTGAGGAATCATGAGTGTCTTGATGATTTAGCTACTTACACTTGTTTTTCCTATCTTTCAAGTCCTTGGCCAAGCAACTCATATCACAGGTGTAGATTTTACTCATTTTATTGTAATTTTTCTTTTTGCATGTCTTGTATTGTAAATGGAAAAAGGGAAGGTTTGAAAAGTACATTTATACTCCAAGTTACCCATATGATTAGAATGTCCAAAATTATTTGACTAAATATTCTTTGAGTGTTTTCCCAAGAGGTCTCTGAAAAGCTTCATCAACTTATTCCCGAATCATTCATGCCAAGACCTCAAGTACATCCATTAGAAAAAGGTATAATTTTACTAACAAACTTAGAATCACCTCCACCGTTAAATATTTTCATAAAAAGAAAAATACTTTTGAAAATTAACTTTGTGGATGGTTTTTATAATTTTAAATACATAATGCAATATATTTCCTTATTCGATCATATTTATTAGAAAAAAAAATCTTTAATGTATTTTAAAATATGTGTGCCACTTGGTTGAATGCAACAATTCTCTGATATTTTCTTAGAATATTTTTTTAACATTTTATAACAAAAACTGGACATATCCTTACTAGACTTTGACATAACTTGTTGATTTCAACTTATTGCAGAAGTGGTACTTTTTACAGCAAAGTCATGTCGCTGCTAAATTTGATCCAAGTAAAAAATGCCTATCTTTTTCTGCGACCTGCTTCACTGCAGGATCACTAATAAAACTTAGGTTTGCTTAATCAAACTCATAGTGAATGGACTGATGCTTTTTCACAGACTGCACTTTTTGGATGTTATTTTGAAATTATCTCATTAGAAAGCATGCCAAGGAGAAATATTTTGTTTATCATAGATATAATTGAGTCTTAAATTATTATGTGTTTGACACAAGAGCTATAAACCACCTTAATGTCCCCCACTTTGGCTATATAACTCATTTGTCCCACACTCTTCTAACTAAGGTAATTGAAGAAGGAGAAAAAGAATATCATTTTGCAAATCATACCCAATCAGAGTTTCAGAGTACATTTTAGCTCTTCTCCCTTGTGTTAATCAATATTTTCCTTTCCAGTTTTCCCTTTATTGAAAACATTATAGAAAAATTAAAATAATCATTTTCAAAACCTCTGTTCTTGAGTTTAACTTTTATTCCAAAAAATCTTGAAAAACATTTTGGAAGATATTTCAAAATTATCTCACACATCCTCGATGTTGTTTGTGTTTTCTTGAGGTTCCAAAAACTGTAAAAAAGTTTTCTTTCGCCCAATATAAGTTTATACCCGGACAAGAATTTAGAGAAATTGGTTGTAACAAAAATTAGTGGCGATTGTGTAGCATGCCCCATTTGTTAATGCCTTCGTGAAAGATATGGTGGGAAAGAATGTCTTCGAATTTTGTAAGTGTTGTAAGTTTTCATTATGTTAAACTTTACCACATTATATTTGTCATTCTTATTGACCCAAGTTTTTAACGTTAGTGGATTTTCCCTTATTCAACCCATATTCTGACATTGTTTTACTTCTTTGTATCTTTAGAATCATTGTCTTAATTAAAAAATAGAAATTTAGAGTCTAAACTTAGTAAAAAAAATCACATATACATTTATCAGAACAAATTAAATTATCTTTAAAACCTAGGTAATTGTTTTTATTTGTGTTACTATCGTCAAGACCACACATTCTCAAAGACAACCCTTCTAAGTGATCCAAGATAGTAAAATGTAAAAGATTAACACCAACAATCAACAAAGAAAAATATTTTTTTAATCATTATATGTTCAGAATGGGTTGATTGACTTACAACTACAAATAAGAAAGAGGATAATAAAAAATAAAAAATATATAGGCATTGAGGCTTGATCAAATTCTTCACCACCTCATCAATAATACCTTCTTCTTCTTCTTCCCGGCCAAGTACCGAGGAGGGAAATATGGTGCTCGGCATAAAACTTAGAGGAATAAGGAACATTAGTTCTTTTAAGGGAAACACCTAACCTTTTATTAAATTCATCCTTCTTAACATAATTGGTCTTCTTATCGGCGTACTTGATGCCAACATCCCAACATTTTTTATCCATATTGTTGGCTTTTAAGGCCTCCTTCAAGTTCTCAGGAAATGTGGCAAAATCTACCTTCAAATTCTTCACCTTATCAGGGTCCTTGTTCATGATCTCCTTAAACTCTCTCTCTTCGGTGACCTCCTTGCCTTTACTATCTTGGAGAAGGGACTGGTCTTTGTTTGCTCCTTTTAAATGCATGGTATCCTTTATCCTTTAATAGGAGTCATCCACATTCACCGAGATGAATTAACTCTCTTTACCTTCATTTTCTCCCCTTGAGTAATGATATGGCTCATAAAATCTTTCCTTATTAGATCCGGGATATCTCATTTGGGTTCCATATCATTAGTATAATAAGGTTTTTCGACTACGTTTTTCTCATTAACATTTAATGGATCAAAGGATTTATATGTCTAGTCCAAAGAGGAATTAGACGGATCAGATGCACCATCACGCAAATGGACAGTTGTAGGGATGATGTTGTTGTATCCTTCATGTATTTCTATAGACCTATCACCTGCACAAGTTATAAAAGAAGTGATATTGGATGTTAACACTTCAAGATATATAAATATTAGAGATTAGTTCCCCATGAGGTTTCTTGATGAACAAAGATTTTTCAAAGTGGTGATGAAAATATTTATAGATTGGTCTGGTAATATGGTCAAAGATAGAACTCATAGATTAGGTCACTAACAAGCCAAATTCACTTTAATCCAATTTTATCTTAATTAATTAGGTTAACCTAAACATGCATGATAATGAATCAAAATAGAATCGACGAAACCACAACAGGAAAAATAAGGGAAAAATTATTCGAAATAAAAAACAATTTTAATCGATGTTATGACTAAGGTATTACAGAAGACACCTACAGCTTACACAATTAGACTCTAGTGAGTATCACAGTTATGTCTCCTTCCTTGTTGATAACAAAAATTAGTGAGGATTCATCAGTGCTCCAAAGCAATCTCTTATTGCCTCGGTGTCCATCGATTAACATCAGGAAAATCTTTTCCTATCTTCAGGAGTAAATAATGAACTCCACAAGGATTCTAACAAGAGATGTTTTCTTCAAGGTTTGATAAAGTGATCACAAAACATACAAGGGGTTTGCATATGAAAATTTAAAGTGTTTGGACACAAAAATATGTGTAAAAGGATTGATAATAATTGCAAGTCTGTATCTCCTTAAATAGGTAGAATAATATTCAAGAGATAGACTTGGAAATATTGTGAATGAAATCAAGTAAAAAGACAAATTTTTGGCAACTCGTTCGAATGAATTAGACCTCTTCGAATGACCTATGCAATCATCTTTGAAAAGAAAAGAACGAGCGATAGAACGAAACTTTAAAGCTATGAGGAAATTGGTTCATTCGAAGATTAGTTAGAACATTTGATATCGAATGAGTTCATTCAAACGACCCTCCTTGACTTATTTTAACGATCTGTCTCAAAATGTTTTTTATTTAAGAACTTTCGAAAAATATTTTATTTTTTCAAACACTGTTAAAATACCCATGAATATAATGGTTACACAAGATTAACCTCATATACATCTCAGTATGTTGTAGAGACGAAATCAACTCTTTGAATTTCAATTTTCGTGTTCGGATACTAACATGTCTTCACTTGAAGTCTAGAGAATGTACATAATGGTGAAGTGGGGTGTAATGAAAAACACCAAACTAAAACATAATAAGCAATCATAAAACTTACTCTTACAAATATCCCCTCTATCTATTCTAATATAAAACACCGAACCAAAAATAATAAAACCTAAGATAATTTCAACTAATGTCCCTTCAAAACCAAAAAAATAAAAGACCCTTGTTACTTGGTCTCTACGGAAGACCTTGATCGTCTAGTCCATGATATCATCAATGCGAAAAAATATGTACACTCGTGAATCATAGAAAGACTATCCTGAAAGTATAAACAAATTAAAAATAAAACTCCCCCTTAATATGTTATCTCCCCCTTTTAGTCAATAATAGACAAAGGGTTTGAAGCTAAACTTGAAAATTTAGCATCACGAGTATACACAGTTGAAACAATATAAAAAATAATAAACAATTTATTCATATGAGATGAAACTTCAACTAACTAACAAACTATTTTCGAAATTTTTGAAATTTTTTAGTATAAAAATATACATACAAGTGCAAACATGAACAACATGGAATAACTTGAAAATATCGGAATCATGGACGTGGAAAGAAGGTGTCTGAACTTAATGCACATGAGAGTCAACCTAGGTATACATAGCGACCGTGCATGAAGTCATATAGACACTCCTAAAGAAAGAACTCAATTCAACCTCTGGTGTCAAAATAATGAACAAAGGTAATTTAACTCAACTCATACAAATTGTCATTAATTTCAATGATTCTCAAATCATTAATGACAAACTATTTAATATTTGTTTGGGAATTTTATTGTGCAAGCCCATTTTTCAACTTTTAACACCCTCAGAATATCACATTGTAAACATAAAATCTCAAAATTTTTAAAGGAATCATATTGCTCAATGTTAATGAAGCATCAATGAAACAAAACATTGGCTTTGGCACATTTGTTTATATGTGTTGAATACATCATTTAGTCTCTTTCCTATAGTGGACTAAATGCAAAGAAGATTTCGTCTTTCGTAGCCCCTTCCCATTTCTTAAATATAAATCATTTTTTGATAAAAAAAAATTGGGCAATTGTTTTTGCATGTGCAATTAGTTCCTTTTGGTTCGTTATTAAGTACGATTGATATGAGAACATTATATTAAACATATGATAAGAAAGCGCAACGTTTAAAAGTGCGTACACGTGTGCAATAAAGGAAATATAATGAGTCTAGCATGAAGGAAGTAACCATCAATGAACAACGCAACACTAAACATGAATTATTAACCAAAAAATGAAGCTAAGTCCCATAACACCATGAATAATTTACATAAATAGGTGGAATGAAATTGTGAATCGAACATCTTAAATGTGCATCAATACACTCTGCAAAAATATATAATATTTTTGAATTTTTTAAAAGTTTTATCTAATTAAAATATTTTTTAAAAAATGTTTCGAAATGAAAGGAAAATATTTTTGAATTTTTTAAAATATATAAACTTAAGAATACAATCTAGTTACAAGGAAAAATGATAGTAATATGAAAATCACCGTAAACTAGAAATAATACATGAACTTAATCAATGGAAAAGATGCCCAAAGACTTCCTAATATCCTCAAATTGACGTACATCCAAAGTTTTAGTGAAAATATTGGCCAATTGACCTTTGGAACTCAGGAAGCTCAAGGAAACCATCTTCTCTGTAACAAGATCACGAATGAAGTGCCCACGAATCCTAATGGGCTTCATACAAGAATGTTGAATAGGATTATGAGAAATATGGATTGCACTCGTATTATTGCAAGAAAGAAACATCATTTCATAAGTAATCCCATAATCCTCCAACATTTGTTTCATCAATAAGAGTAATGTGTAACAACTCTCGATGGATATCTACTCGAAGTCCTCCATGGACAGAGAAATGGAGTTTTTGAAAATATTACTCTCATAGTACAAGCATCTACTTGATGTGATTTTAATACCATCAATATTCCTGGCCCAATCAGCATCTTAGTAAGCTGACAAATGGTCATTAGTATCAAAGGAATACCAAATGCTATAAAAAAGAGTGACACTAATGTATTTGATTATACAATTAAGTGAAAAGAAGTGTGACTCTCTAGGTTACTCTTGGTAATGTGAATAAACTCCAACACGACAAGTAGAGGAGACTACCTATCATACTCATATACGGTGTTTATCATATGTCCTTACGTAAAGTGTATTTTCTAATTTTTTTTTAAAGAATTCATGGGTGTCCGAGAGTACTTAGCGAAGTTCAAACCAGACTTCTACACTAGATCCTTAACATATTTGGATTGAGATATAAATATCCCATTCTTGAGTGGATGAATTTTGAGAGCTAGGAAGAAAGTAAGTTCTCTAACCACCCTCATCTCAAGTTCACTCTCCACCTCCTCCTTAAAATTATGAGAATGCTTGGAACATGTACATTTGAAGACTATATTGTCCACATAGACTTGGGCAACCAAGATAACACTAACATTTCTCATCATAAAAAATGTCGTATCAGCTCCCCCTCTCTTAAAGCCCCGAGCTAAGAGATAGGAAGTTATCCTTTCGTACCAAGCATGGATTGCTTGCTTTAAACCATACAAGGCCCTCTTTAGATAAAAATATGTTTCATGTGCTTTGGGTCTTCCAACTCATTTGGTTGTTCCACGTAAACCTCCTCCTAAATAATGTCATTAAGAAAGACACTCGTGACATCCATTTGGTAAATCTTAAACCATATATGACATGTTATGATGACTAGTAAGAAGACAGACTCAAGCCTAGCAATTGGAACAAATGTCTTGTTAAAGTATACACCTTTAACTTGTGTGTAACCTTGAGCGACCAACCTAGCCTTATTATGAATAATGGTACCATTATCATCCATCTTCTTTTATACGCCCACTTGGTACCGATTATGTTAGTTTATCTAAGTTGGGTGAACTAATTCCTAAATATCATTCTTTCAAAATTAAATCAACTCATCTTGCATATCACTTATCCAATGCTAATCCTTTAATGTTTCCTTCACATTATTGGGATCTACTATGGAAATGTAGTAAAAGTAGTTAACCACATTCTGTAATTGAGCATGATCTTGGGACCTACTGTCAGATCACCAAGTATATCAGTAGGGTCATGAATCTTTCAAACCTAATAGAGTGGATCCTCTCTCTCAAGAGTTAGGACCACTATGGTAGCGTGGGCAATAATGAAATCATCATTGGAGGATGTATTATTCTCACATGCAAGATCATGATCAATAAATGTAGCCCTACATCACCTTCATTCGTGACATATATCGATTACATGATCATAGAGCTTTTAAGGTTAAAAAACCTATAGTCCCTACTAGTGATGAATATCCTAAAATATTCCCTCATCACTTCTAGAGTCGAATTTCCCCAAGTTTTCTCTATCTCTAAAGATATAACAAGGACTCCTTAAAACTTCAAAGTACCATAGGTTGGGTTTCTTACTAGGCCACAACTCATATGGAGTGTGTAGTGTGTGTGGATGAAGATAAAACCTATTCACCATGTGTCATGTGGTGTTAACTGCCTCCACCCAAAATAATCAAGGCACATTTCTACCAAAAATGCATGGATCTCCCCAATCTCTTAGATATTCTTATTTTTCTTCTCAACAATCCCATTTTATTGAGGCGTGTCTGCCCCCAAATACTCGTGTTTAATTACTATACCATCATAATATACGGTAACACTGGTGTCGATAACCTTTGTGCCATTATCACTTCTCAATATATTAGTGGAAACATTATTTTAATTTTGAAGTAAAGGGCACTTGGTTGCAAGGGGCTCATAAGCATCATATGTTTCCCTAAGAAATCCAACACTAGAAGATCTTAAGAAGTCATCAACCATAACCAAAATATGTTTCTTACCACTTATTATCTCGGTCCGCGTTGAACCCATATGATCCATGTATATCAACTCTAACACACGAAAGTTGGTAATAGTATACAACTTCCTATGGCAACCCTTTATTTTTTTCCCATGTTGGTAAGGACCACAAACCAAGGAAGTTGGTTTTCCAAATGATGGTATTCTATGAAATAGGTCTTTCTTAACTAGCCTCGCAAGATCTCTAAAATTGGTGTGACCTAGTCATTGATACCAAAGGTTAATTATGGAGATTTTAGAACTATTTCATACTAAAGAGGACTTGGGAATTATACCATAGAAATTATTGGTACTCCTCACACCTTATAGCAAAAGTTTACCAGATTGATAAAAAACATTACACTCCTATCGGTGAAACTTTACCATAAAGTTAACATCACAAATTTATCTTATGCTTAGCAGTTGGATTTAAACCCTTAAACATACAACAATGTTCTAGCTTAGAAAAGCCAAAAATCTCCATGCAACCTTTTTGTAAGGACATATTTTATATTTTCTTGGTTTATATTAGAGTATGTCGTATATTGCGACAACCGTCGAAGAAAGTTAAAAGCTCAATCATGCATCAAGACGGATCCAAATATCAACATTCTTCAACAGACAAGCCTATGCTAGATAGATTTTGGTAAGGTTGTGTTTAATTCCCTTAACGGCTCATTTAAAGCGTTGGAATAGTTTTTCTAAAGTGCTTTTAAGCATTTGAGGCTTCATTTTTCATCAAGAGAATTTTTTATAAGTGTTGAGTTGGAGTTTTAAAAGAAAAAGATTTTACGCTGATTTCGTTCAAACGACATATCTATGTCGTTTAAACGACATGACAATGTCGCGTGAATGAAGTTTTCAAATGACATGAAATATCGCACGAAGTCTCGTTTGAAGTTCGCTTGATCATTTTATTAAACGACACCTTACTATTTTAGTTTTTTAAATTCGTTTGATGTCTCATGCGAAGTCGCTTCAAGTGATATCTAAAGTCATTCGAGTGACACCTTGATCTCATTCGAGCGATGTCACCGACTCAACATTTTTATAAATAGCGTGTTAAATGAGTCATTTTTTCTCAAGAAGAACTGAGTTCTTCAGCTACACAAAAACTGCAAATTGCAGAATTATTTTGTCTTCTTAAATTAGGGCTAAAAACTTTGTTTTTCAATTCATAAAACTTCTAGCAGTTTTATGAATTGTTTTAGAACCCAAGTTAAGATCTTCTTGAAGTTTCTCTTGTAGAAAGGGTAAATCTACAGCTGATGATTACGTGTCATTGGGAGTGCTTGTGATTATTCCTAGCTAATTCAAAGTTGCGTATTCTTGTGAGTTCCCTGCGATTGATCCATTACTGATTCTGTGTTGAGGTCTATGTGAGTATCTGCGGATATTCATTGCAGATTTAATTATGTGTGTAAGTTGAGATTTACTTATTCATAGTGAAATAAAAGGTTTTACCAAAAAGGATTTTTTTCCTGAAATCAGTGTGTCAGCAATATTTGTTATGTGATGACTTGATTTTACCCACCTAGATGCATGTGTTAGGGTTTAAATAATTTGGATAAAAAATTGACAATTAATTAAATAAGTTTAAAATTAGAAATTTGCGAATCCACATACAGTCGATATCATATAGCATTCTCAAATTGGTATCCGAGCGGGTTTCTCAAATTTATTGAGTGATCCTTGTTTTTTGCGAAAATTTTCTAATATTGATTTTTTTAAATCTGATTTTGAATTTTTTTTGTAATATTTCCTAATGAAAACTTATATAATCAGTTGTCAATTTTTTACGGGTCTAATTATGCCTATTGGAAAGCCCGTGTGAAATCTCATGTAAAAGTAATCAATGAGAGTGTTTGGGTAGTTTGTGAAAGAGGGTGGACTCCTCCCACTGTCACCGCTAATAATGTCACCAATATTAAATCAGTGAATGACTGGACTAAGGATAAGTTTAAATGGATCAGTTTTAATTCTCATGGGCTAAGTGCAATTTATAAAGCCGTCACCCCTGATAAGTTCTGGCATATTATAACGTGCACTCGCCAAAAGAAGAGTGGGATGTTTTACAACTTACCCATGAAGGCACGAATGCGGTCAAAGATCTAAATTACAAAATTTAACTACTCAATTTGAAATGATTACCATGCTTGAATCTGAGTGTTTTGATGACTTTTATACACGTTTGTCTGACATTAGCAACACTAGTTTGAATCTTGCTGAGAACATTCCTAATTCATGAGTGATTAAAAAGATTTTGAGATCATTGCCTAAACGTTTTATCCCGAAAGTGACTGTTTTGAATTCCTTAGGAAATTTAAGTAATCTCAAGTTAGAATAACTGGTAGGAGACCTCCAAACATATGAAATTGACATTTTTCTTAACACTATCAAGCCTAAGGATAGAGGGATATCACTTAAATCCTAGTTTAGGAAAAGTGAGGAAGCGTCCAAGCGAGAGAAGAAAAAGAAAGTAAGATTTTGTGATTTAGAGTCTGATGCGAGTTTGATTTTCATATGGCCATGATTTCTAAAAATTTCAAAAGGTTTCTCAAACTTTCCAAAGAAAATTCTTCTAATAAAAGATTTTTTTAGAAAAATAAAAAGAAAGATGAGGCCAAAGAGAGTGGTGAGAAAGAGAGAGAAAATGATAAAGAGGAATAGGAGAGATGTTTTAAATGTGAGGGCAAGGGGCATAGGGCGTTTAAGTGTCCCAGTTGGCTAAAGATAAAGGGCAAGAAGAGTTACATGCCAACGACTCTTAGTGATATTGAGGAAGAGGTGAAGGATTCTGGGGATGAATCTTCACATGGAATGTGTGTTGACTTTTTAACTAGTCACGTGATCACACCTATTCTTTCCCACGACGATGATGATACTTGTGAACGTGAGAGTTCCGAGGATGATTTGAGTGTTTCTAGCGATTGTGAGAGTGAGTGCCTAGTGAATATTAAAGTGAGCTCCAAATTACGTTTAGAGATTTGTATGCCGAGACCTTAAAGATGAAGAAGTTGAATAAGAAATTAAATGTTAGGGTGTTAGATTTGGAGAGAGAGATATATTGAGGTTTTCAAGGGATTTAAGGCATCGGAGAGTCAACTCGAGAAGGTGAAGGTTACTTTGATTGAGAAGATCAAGAAAATAGTGAACTTGAATATCACGTGGTCCAATTAGAGAGAGATATCGAATGAGCCCGGGAGGTAAAGGTCACTATACAAGATAAGATTTGAAAGATGCTCCTCGGTCCCTCTTTGGGTAATGTTGATAGATTAGGAATAGGTCATGACGGTGCCTCTACTTCTTATGTTACACCAGAGCTGATTTTTGAGTTTGTGATTGATCCATATGTCTCTCAACCCAACTCACCTATGCATCTGTTACTCGAGAGGAGAGCGCATCCTACACGTTTTTGGAAAGGTGTACCTAGGCCTGTGTATGTATACACCCATTGGAAAAAGAGATGACACCTTAGGGAATTTTGTTTTAAGTTGGATAGTGTGTCGCATAGAGTTTTACCACATGTTACCGTACATGCACCCAGACATGATGCACCAGATGATTGCTGTAACAACCCAGGCTTTTAAGCGACTATTTTATATTATTTTGCCTGATGGGCTAATTTTATAAAATAGGGAATGTTGGGGTAAATATTATTTCTCGTGATATTAAGGGGTAATGTTTACTATGTTTTGTCTATTTACCGTTATGAGAAGGTAAATAGCATTATATTATGTTTTATTGCGTCGTTATATGTTATACGATGGTTATGACTCATATATAAATTGAAATATAATTAATGAAATTAAATGAAGTTGGAACATAATAAATAGTTAACGTTATTCCAAATACCAAAATAGGGGGTGCGGTTGTTTTTAGAATAGTCGAGATAGTCAAAATAAGTGCCAAGTTGTATTTTTGAGTTTTGGGCACTTTTGATGGGTTATGACTCAATTATGTGAATACGAGTCATTTTAACGGTGTATTAACATTTAAAAGAGGGGAATTAATTTTTAGAACCCGTATAAGTGTCCCCGCCCCTTTTTATTTCTCATTTGTGTTATGAACAAAGAGAGAGAGAGAGAGAGAGAGAGAGAGAAGAGAGTGTTGGGAGAAATGGAGGAAAAGAGAGAAAAATGGAGATTTGGGACGAAAATCATTGCTACCGGAGGAGGATCCGAGACTATGAACTCGAGGCAAGTTTCTTACTTGCTAGATATTGATTTAATGTGATAAATTGCATGTATAGTTAGGTTTTTGGAGATTTAAACCATAAATGGGTTTTTGTTGATTTTGGTGATTAAACCCTTAAATCTTAGTTTTAATTTGATTTGAGGAAAATAAATTAGTTACTTGATGGGTAGGAATGATTTGGTAGCAATTTTTGTTGTTGTAGTTGGGTGAAATAGCGGTTAAAAAGCTTGGAGCTTTGTTAATGGACGAAACAGCTTCTCGGAGAAGAAGCAGCCCGCCATGATCGATCGATCGATTATGGGGGATTAATTGATCGAACCATCGATCAAAAGATGGCTAAGGGTCGATTGATCGACGCCTATTGACAGCTAGGCAAATTTGTAGGGCCGAACCGATTCGGCTTCCAGGAGAATCGATTCGGTTTGGGGGTAGGATACAGGTCTGGGAGACCGAATGGATTCAGGTTAAGGCCAAATCGATTCAGATAGAGGCAAAAAGTTGGTTTTACTCACCAAATCGATTTTCTTTTAGGTGAATCGATTCGCAACCAGGGGTGAATCGATTCGGTCCTTGAGCGAATCGATTCGGGTGCTAATTTTTGTGAGGCTTTCCTAGTTTTGTTTTAGCCCTTTTCTTATAGGTTCGAGGTTTTGGAACCTTCCTTTGGGAAGTAATGAGGAGTCCTAGGGGGTTGTTTAGGGTAGACTAATGTCCTAGGATAAAATGAGGATAATTGGGCTTACCCCGAGGGCTAGTTTGTGTAGGTTAATATCCGAATGATATAGGAAGTTAACCAAAAAGTTTATAGAAGGTAAAAATGTTAATGTTGAGACTTTTGGGAGACAATTATTGACGGAGACTCACTTTTATGGCTTAGGATATTGTGTTGAACTCTTGTAGGCTAGTTTGAGGATAATGGCACTTCGGGTCTTAGGTCATTAAAATAATATGACTCTAAGAATAAGAAATGTATATTCTAAAATTTGACACAAATGGCTAAATATACATGGTTTTTGAGAATGTAAAAGTGGATCATTTCAAAATAAAAAGATGATTTTCATAATTTATGATTACACACCTCTCTAAATATCTATCATAAGGGAAGTTCGTGCGTGTGGTGAAGCCCCCTGGCTAATGAATGCAGGGTGGATATATCCCTAGTCCATATGATCGGTTATTGTATATTTGTTCTGTGCTAGTGAGGTAATTCTGGGTGTGGTTATGACTCACTCGCAGGGGTATGGCCGCTTCCCGACATTTCGGTATGATCCTAGGTTATCTTGTTTGATAGGCCCTGGAAGATGATAGCCATTTAGGGGCGCATCCAGTGGGGAAACCCGGAGGGACGGTATTAGAATCGTTATATGTATGTGAATATAACTATTCTAAATAATGTGGGACATTATTGATGTTAAAGCATTTTATGATAATAAAATGGCTTTACTTACATTTCCCGGATGGATACATTTTTCGGATGGAAGAAGGCCAATGGAAGATATGAAATGAAATGGAAAAGCATTTTTATGTTAATAAAACTTGCTTTTAAAATATGTATTTTTCCTAGATGAAAGAAAGGAAATAAAATTGGTAAAGAAAGTTTTGAAATGAGATTGAATTGGTAAACATTGTATAAAATGAATTTCCATATATGTATTTCCTAAAGAGAGTAGGAACTGTGCCTTATAATTATCAATGGATTTATTTATGTCTCCTTGTGTTGTTGTAGATGAGACCTCCCATACATATATGTATATATTGATTAAGTGCTGAGGGTCTAATGGATCTCGACGATCAACCTTGCCTAGGAGTAGTGTATTGGGGGGGTTCCTTATTTGGATTTTGCTTTGCGAGACACCCTACGCACGAACATGGCATAGTGTTGAGACTGGGGGGAAGTTAGCCCTTGGTACTTGGGTTAACTAGAACATTTCATTGATATTGCGCTAGGTTGTGCTTTTAGAATGAGAGGTGAGAACCTTTATGTATATTGCGAGAGAATTACGCACTTAACTATCATGTATTTTAGTCACATGGTAATCATATCAAACCGGGCCCTGACCCGTCTATGTTTCTTTATTTTTGCATATAATCCTTGCCGTACAGGTGCTCTACCGCAAGGACACCCGAATTTACATTTCCTTTCCAGTTGTCATGGAGCCATAGCATATTGCGGATGTTGTAGGATATTTGTTATAGACGCGTCTATCTTTTATACTCTAGTTATGTTCAGTTATTTATTCGGGCATGTTGCCCATGCTTTGCATTCATTTATTATATTGTAATAATTGAATTGTAATACTCGGTGTAACTATTTGTATTGGTCTGTTCACTAACAGCTTATTCGGTGATTATTTATTATATTATCTTTCTGTTACTCGTTGATTTTTGATATCCACCGTTTTTGCAAATGGGATTGTCTAAGTGTTTTTCTTTTACTTACAAAATTTTAAATTGACAGTCCGTTTTCTAAAATGATTGGTGGTTATCTCATACTATTATTTTAATCGACAGTGATGCTAATAATAGACCATCTATGATTCCTGTGATTATTAGAGTATTGGGATGGCCACCTATTATTTTAGTAGGCGGGTTGTCACAAATGGTATCAGAGAATTAGGTTCTAGTGTCCTTAGGAATCTGTGCGAACGTATTTCGCTTTTAGCGCTACTTCTGATTTGATATAGAGCCTTAAGAGTAAGATCATCGATTTATCTTGTGAGATTTCATCCTCCTATTATGATATGAGAACCCCAAAAAATCTATTGCGCGTTCATGTGGGACTCGTAAGTCGACAGATGAAGGGCGTCAAGGAAGGCGTCATGAGGCGGGATTTCTAAGAGCTGTAAGTTGTAGTCGGGGATGAGGATCTCTTTAGAGGTCACTCCCTTCGTAGAATTATCTTTTATATCACTACCGTGACTACTAAGTACTATAGATATGGTTTTCCAAGTGCCGATGCCAGTAGAGAGTGGTACTAAGCTTGGGATTCCAAGCGACATTAAGTTGGAGTTGAGGGGTCCTTAACGAGGACCACATGTTGAAGTTCGGTCGGATGGAGGAAGTGATCATTCGATGAGAGTATAAGGCCCGATAGTTTTGGCCTAGAGTGGGGTATAGAAGTGCCCAGGTGGAAAGATATAGGAAATCTTTAACCCATAAGAGTAAGGTTGAAGTGGCGAAAATGGTAGTCGCCATATTTTGGTGGAGCCGGAAGTTTTTCCCATAGAGAAACCCGGTAGATATTTTCAACAACGAGTTTCTCTGGGATTCCAGGAATGATGAGAAAGTAGATTCTCAAATATTCACATGAGGTTCGATCAGAGGCCGACTGTGCACAAAGAGTTGTAAGGTCAAGGAAACCTTGTATCGAAGTGGGTTGATACAAGGAAGGGAGAGCCCTTCAGTGTAAAGGATAGGCTCACAAGTAAGTGTTCTTAACAACACTAGAGAAGTAGTGTTCATGAGACCTCATTGGTGGACATCCAACCGGGAAAGACTCATTGAACTAAGGCCGGGGAGGCTAGTAGAATGTTCCCTTTGCTGAAGAAGTTAAGGAAACTACGCATTTTGATCTTGTCATTTGAAGAACAAGGGAAATAATAGGGTGCCTAGTTGGGGCAGAAATGGAAGTAGTTTCATTTGGTTAAGACAAGAATAATGTGTATAGGAACCATTAGTGGTGGCCAAAGAGGTTGGCAAGTATGTTGGTGGGAATTTTCATCTTTATCAGAGGAGGGTGGAGCAATTCCTTATGATAAGATGGAGTAGTATGGTATTAACCCTAGATTCGGGTGTGTAAATCGCGTTTGTGGTATTATCGATATTATTATAGTGAGTGTATTTATATGACTTTCGTGGTAGGGAACTTCTATGTTTTTCCTTCGCTCGTTATAAGACGAGTGATGAAATTTTGAAAGTATATGTGTGGTATGTGCTACTCGTATTATATGTATTATACGAGTATAAATATTCTTAGTTTGATGGGTGCGATAGCAAGCGAATAAATAGCGAGGCTATCCTATATCTAGTTTCAAAGTGGAACTAGTGGTTCTATAATATCTCTCCTGGATACAAGTTGAGACTTTATAGAGGCGGTTTAAGGTATGCACGGATTTTCTTTTCATTTCATTTCATTCATTTTGCATGCATGATTGTTTCCTTATCTCCACGACCAACAAAGTTAAGTAGTAATGTATAGGAGGGGTTCCTTATCTGGATTTTGCTTTGCGAGATGCTCCACGCATGAACCTTAACGACGTTGGGAGTGGAGAGATGTTTCATTTCATTTTTCTTTTTTTCTTTCTTTATTTTTGTTGGTTAGATGCTGGGTTGGAAGGTTTAGTCGAGAATCACATGATTGAGTGATTAAAGTGCTAAGTTGATGTGCGATATAGGAGCACTGTAATAGTCCTTCCCTCTGATCGATGTGGGGGAGACTAAGATATGAAAGTCGGATTAAGACTTATGGTTATGCTTTGATGAGAAGGCCATTTTATAAAATATGTGTGTATGTATATTGGGATAAAGCATTTGTGGCATCTTACATAAAGTAAATGCGAGATTAGTTAAATTTTTAGTTAATTGAGATGATAATACATAGAAGTAGAAGTGCATTAGTAGGGTTACGAGTTAGGATTTTATCGATCCCGGTCATGTGTCTTCGACCGTTACATCTCGACGACCGACGATGCGAGGTAGTAGTGTAACGGGAGGGTTCCTTGTTTGGATTTCGCCTTTGCGAAACGTCCCATATATGAAACCGAGTGAATGTCAGAAGTCGGGAAAGATCTTGGACACTAGGGATATAATTAGAATAATATTTGTACGACTTGATCAGGATATAGATCGACTTTAGGATTATTAGGACGTAAGGCCCTTAGGGGATGTGACGTTATTTTAGGAAGGCGGTAGGGAGTTGACCATAATAGGTTTATGGGTTAACTCTAAGTAAGGTTAGGTCCCTAGAATGGAGAAGTATGGGATCTCGAGTGATTCGAAATGTTAGGCCATAGAAGGTGGGGCCTCTCTTAGATGGAGCTTGGCGTCGGTAACTTAGTTTTCGAGGAGTTGAAGTATGAGTTGCCTTTTACTCCTGCACTCGCGTTGTTAAGATCGAGATTGGATTTAATGAATGAGTCTCTGCCAGGAACGGGAAGTATTAATACGGGGGCATGGAACCATTGTTTATGTGTCTCACAGACTTAAACCTCGTGAGAAGTATTATCCCCCGCTTGATTTGAAATTCGTAGCGGTAGTACTCACCTTAAAGAAATAGAGGCACTACTTCCTAGGCAGGAAATTGGTCTTTTTTACGAACAACAAGTTGAAGTTCGTAAAGGACTATCAATTGGATAATTCCCTTTCGCTAACGAAATGCTAATGGGGTAGCTGATGCGCTAAGTAGAAAAACCCGTAAGTGGTTGAAGTTTGCCTTATGCCAAAATGCATACCTCGAATGGGCGTGTTGACTTAAAGGAAGGATGGGAGTAGTAGCTTTTATGGAATGAATTTCCGTACAATAGCTCGGATCATTTTCTATAAGTATGGTTCCTTGTGTGTGGCCTAGTGTAGTCGGTGGAGTAATTCGCCTATTTGTTGGAATGGAACCAGCAGACAATATATTCCTTGGGCTTGGAAGGGTCCGAGAATATTTCTTTAATGATTGGAGCTCATTGAGACGCATACTTTTAAGGGCTACGCCAATGCGAATAGAAGTAAGTAGTGTTGGGGTTGAGCGATTATATGTTAGTGTAGTTATTCCCTGGCAATGGTATAACGTGATTTGGGAAGAAAGGCAATTTGTGCTGAAATATGGAGGTATTTCCTTCCTTAGTAGAAAGGTAGGATCGATAGTTCATGAGGAATGATTTGGTGTTATGTTAGAGCACGAAGAATGTAGACTGAGATCGTATAGTGATGACCTTAGTCCGAGTCCAATGGGGACGCCGCACTACCGAGGGGTTTGCTAAGAATGATAGAACAATAGTTTAGTATAATTTACCCTTTATATGGTTATGGGGTACGCCTGAATTTTGAGGGCAAAATTCACTTCTAAGGGGGGGGGGGGGGAGTATGTAACAACCCAGACTTTTGAGCGATTATTTTATATTATTTTGCCTGATGGGCTAATTTTATAAAATAGGGAAAGTTGGGGTAAATATTATTTCCCGTGATATTAAGGGGTAATATTTACTATGTTTTGTATATTTACCATTATGAGAAGGTAATTAGCATTATAATGTGTTTTATTGCGTCGTTATATGTTATACGACAGTTATGACTCAAATATAAATTGGAATATAATTAATGAAATAAAATGAAATTGGAACATAAAAAATAGTTCACGTTATTCCGAATGCTAAAATAGGGGGTGCGGATGTTTTTAGAATAGTCGAGATAGTCAAAATAAGTGTCAAGTTATATTTTTGAGTTTTGGGCACTTTTGACGGGTTATGACTCAATTATGTTGATACGAGTCATTTTAACGGTGTATTAACATTTAAAATAGGGGAATTAATGTTTAGAACCCGTATAAGTCTCCCCACCCCTTTTTATTCCTCATTTGTGTTATGAACCAAGAGAGAGAGAGAGAGAGAGAAGAGAGAGTTGGGAGAAATGGAGGAAAAAAGAGAAAAATGGAGATTTGGTTCGGAAATCGTTGCTACGGGAGGAGGATCCGAGACTACGAACACGAGGCAAGTTTCTTACTTGCTATATGTTGATTTAATGTGATAAATTGCATGTATAGTTAGGTTTTTGGAGATTTAAACCATAAATGGTTTTTTGTTGATTTTGGTGATTAAACCCTTAAATCTTAGTTTTAATTTGATTTGAGGAAAATCAATTAGTTACTTGATGGGTAGGAATGATTTGGTAGAAATTTTTGTTGTTGTAGTTGGGTGAAATTGCTGTTAAAAAGCTTGGAGCTTTGTTAATGGCCGAAATAGCTTCTCGGAGAAGAAGCAGCCCGCCATGATCGATCGATCGATCATGGGGGAGATCCATCGATCGAACCATTGATCGATCGTCAGCCAAGGGTCAATCGATCGACCCCTTCTGACAGCTGGGCAAATTTGCTGGGCCGAAACAATTCAGCTCCCATGCAAATCGATTCGATTTGGGAGTAGGCTACAGGTCTGGGAGACCGAATCGATTCGGGTTAAGGCCGAATCGATTCAGATAGAGGAAGAAATTTAGTTTTACTCACCGAATCGATTCACTCTTAGGTGAATCGATTCGCAACCAGGAGCGAATCGATTCGACCCTAGAGCGAATCGATTCGGCTCTCTATTTTTGTGAGACTTTCCTAGTTTTGTTTTAGCCCTTTTCATTGAGGTTCGAGGTTTAGGAACCTTCCTTTGGGAAGTAATGGGTAGTCCTAGAGGGTTGTTTTGGGTAGACTAATATCTTAGGAAAAAATGAGGATAACTGGGCTTACCCCGAGGGCTAGTTTGTGTAGGTTAATATCCGAATGATATAGGAAGTTAACCTAAAAGTTTATAGAAGTTAAAAATGTTAATGTTGAGACTTTTGGGAGACAATTATTGTGGGAGACAATTATCGAGGGAGACTCACTTTGATGGCTTAGGATATTGTGTTGAACTCTTAGAGGCTAGTTTGAGGATAATGGCACTTCGGGTCTTAGGTCATTAAAATAATATGACTCTAAGAATAAGAAATGTATATTCTAAAATTTAGCACAAATGGCTAAATATACATGGTTTTTGAGAATGTAAAAGTGGATGATTTCAAAATAGAAAAATGATTTTCATAAATGTTAATTTATGATTACATACCTCTCTAAATCTCTATCATAAGGGAAGTTCGTACGTGTGGTGAAGCCCCCAGGCTAATGAATGCAGGATGGATATATCCCTAGGCCATATGATCGGTTATTTTATATTTGTTCTGCGCTAGTGAGGTAATTCTGGGTGTGGTTATGACTCACTCGCAAGGGTATGGCCGCTTCCCGACGTTTCGATATGATCCCAGGTTATCTTGTTTGATAGGCCCTGGAAGATGATAGCCATTTAGGGGCGCGTCCAGGGGGAACCCGGAGGGATGGACTTAGAATCGTTATATGTATGTGAATATAACTATTCTTAATAATGTGGGACATTATTGATGTTAAAGCATTTTATTATAATAAAATGACTTTACTTACATTTCCCGGATGGAAGAAGGGAAATGGGGAAGAATACATTTTCCGGATGGAAGAAGGAAAATGGAAGATATCAAATGAAATGGAAAAGCATTTTTATGTTAATAAAACTTCCGTTTAAAATATTTATTTTTCCTGGATGGAAGAAAGGAAATGAAATTGGTAAAGAAAGTTTTGAAATGAGATTGAATTGGTAAACATTTGATAAAATGAATTTCCATATATGTATTTCTTAAAGAGAATAGGAACTGTGCCTTAGAATTGTGAATGGATTTATTTTTGTCTCCTTGAGTAGTTGTAGATGAGACCTCCCATACATATATGTATATATTGATTAATTGCTAAGGGTCTAATGGTTCTCGACGATCAACCTTGCCTAGGAGTAGTGTATCGAGGGGGGGGGGGGGGGGGTGTTCCATGTTTGGATTTTGCTCCGCGAGACACCCCACACACGAACAGGGCATAGTGTTGTCACTGGGGAGAAGTTAGCCCTTGGTACTTGGGTTAACTAGAACATTTCATTGATATTGCGCTAGGTTGTGCTTTTAGAATGAGAGGTGAGAACCTTTATGTATATTGTGAGAGAATTACGCACTTAACTGTCATGCATTTTAGTCACATGGTAATCATATCAAACCGGGCCCTGACCCGTCTATATTTCTTCGTTTTTGCATATACTCCTTGCCGTACAGGTGCTCTACCGCAAGGACACCCGAATTTACATTTTCTTTCCAGTTGTCATGGAGCTATAGCATATTGCGGATGTTGTAGGATATTTTTTATAGATGCCTCTATCTTTTGTACTCTAGTTATGTTCAGTTATTTATTCGGGCGTGTTGCCCATGCTTTGCATTCATTTATTATATTGTAATAATTGAATTGTAATACTCTGTGTAACTATTTGTATTGGTATGTCTACCGACTGCTTATTCGGTGATTATTTATTATCTTGTCTTTCCGTTACTCGTTTATTTTTTATATCCACCTTTTTGTAAATGGGATTGTCTAAGTGTTTTTCTTTTACTTACAAAATTTTAAATTGACAGTCCATTTTCTAAAATGATTGGTGGTTATCTCATACTATTATTTTAATCGACAGTGATGCTGAGAATGGACCATCTATGATTCCTATGATTAATTAGAGTATTGGGCTGGCCACCTATTATTTTAGTAGGCGGGTTGTCACAATTGCATAAAAGAGTTTGCACATATTAGGGAGTAAGTAAAGTTTTTGGTAAAAAATTCACATGATTTGATGGATTTTTTCATACGATATCACTATCTTTAGAAAACTCCACTGCACTTAACGGTTGAGGTTTAGACTTATTTGCTAGATTAGGATGATTTTCATGATGATATTTTATGCATATTGCTAGTGTGTACAACTTTTCTATTTATATTTTCCATTTATGATATTTTTCTTCGAAAAACGAAATAGATTTTTGTTTTTGAAAATTTTTGGAAAAGTACGAACATTTGAAAAAGCCAAAAAGATTTTATTTTGATAAAATTTTTGAAAAGACAAAAAGTGTGTTTTTATTTCGTTTACACTATTTATGGATGGAAATTTAGGACGACCAAGTCATAACATCATTCCACATCCATGTGACTATTTGATAGTGTTTTGAGATGATATATCATTTCATCCATGTGCTTTATAATGTTTTGAGTCATTTAGATGTAATTTGAGATTACTTTCTACATGTTTGACTCATGATTTCTTTTAATGCACACTTGCACGGATTTTTTTGATTATTGTACTTATCTATCACATTGGTCAAAGTGTTTCATCTCAATCATGTATTTAAAATGAACCAAATGCGATAAAACTTGGCAATGAAAGAGTGCATGTAAGAACCGTTTCCCATGAGGAATTTGTTTAATATGAAAAAATGACGATTACGGGAAAGGGCTGCGAGTGAATAATGATCACGTCATGAAATACACCGTTTAAAAGATCCCGAGAAACAAATTAAGGTAATAAAAATAATCATATGTTAAAAAGGAACCCATAGGTTTTCTCTAAGTTGAGAAAAAATTAGAAACCCCAAAAGATCTTGAAAAAGAAATATATATTTGAGGGAGTTTGGTTGGAAATAAATCAATTGGTTTGCACATCCTGATAAAGTCTTGAAAAAGAATTATATAGTTTTACACGTTATTAGTGTGGAAATCATTTTAAACTTTGGTTTGTTGATTACATTGAGTTGATGTTATATAAATTCAATATAATTTAACACCTAAGGATGATTTTGAAGTGCATATTCATTATGCACATTTGTTATGTATGTTTGAGTTGATTTAACTATTGAATATGTTCACACCCCTTCATTTTGTATCCACGATTGGGTTATCTTAGTGTAAATTCATGGTGTGTGATATTTTTGTAAAATTTGATTTTGTTAAAAAAATTGAAAAATCAAAAATAGTTGGTGAATGTTTTAATTTTATCCTTGATGATCGCATTTGATTTGCTTTGTTTGTCGTGACACTCCGTGCTTATTTTTATTTATTCTTTTCCTTGTCTATTTTCGGGCAAATAAAAAAGGGGAGAACGAATTATGAATTAATTGGGGAGTTTATATTATATGGGAGAATTGAGATTTGATCCTTGTTTTGATTTATGTTTATCTCATTTCAAACTCGATACGTCACGAAGGTATTTGTTTCTTGTCTCATGTGTGTAGGTACAAAAGTTGAATATCATTATTTTGAACACCCCGATGATGATAAAGAAACATTTGCAATTTGAAGATGTTGAAGTTTTTTTTATAATTGTTTAAGACTTTCATTTTTGTACCTTTTCAATATTGGGTTCATGTGAGGGTATTAGATTTGTATAGGGCGTTTGATTTGATAATTCAGATGTTTTTGTATTGCTCCGGCATAGACATAGGGTAACTTTTGTAAGGACATATTTTATATTGTCCGGTTTACATTAGAGTATGTTGTATACCTCTACAACCGTCGAAGAAAGTTCAAAGCTCAATCATGCATCAAGACGGATCCAAATATCATCATTCTTCAACAAATAAGCCTCTGCGATATAGATAATGTAAGGTTGTATTTAAGTCCTATAACGGTTCATTTAAAGTATTGGGGTAATTTCTCTAAAATATTTTTAAGCATCTGAGTCGGCATTTTTTGTCAAAAGAATTTTTTCTATGTATTGAGGCGGAGTTTTAAAAGAAAAAGATTTTACGCCGATGTCGTTCAAATGGCATGTCTATGTCATTCAAATGATCGGACGATGTCGCGTGAACAAAGTCTTCAAACGACATCCAATGTCGCGCGAAGTCTCGTTTGAAGTTTGCTTGATCAGTTTATCAAACGACACCTTACTGTTTTAGTTTTGTAAAGTCGTTTGATGTTGTAAGGACATAAATTTCCAATTGAGTCCCTGTATTGTTTTGACTTAATTCCGTGAACAAAACTGTGTTTGTAATATGTCATAGGGAGAATTTTAATTTGTCACGATCCCACTTGGTCTATGACGTATTGAAGAAATTGAAGAAGTTGCGGCAAAGCTTCAAAGAAATAATCATGCCGATGTTTATTCGGTGCAAGCTTTCTCGTCTTCAAAGTTAATTTCATTCCGAGATCACTCAGGTATGAATGCGTATAATTAATGGTGCTCGAAATTATTTTATAAAAGATATGGATGTATTTTTTTTATATAGGAAAATGTTTTTAAATGTTTTATAAGTGTTTTAATGGTTTACACTTCGTTTTATGATGATAAGATAGAAATAGAGTTTGACTAATTTGAATCTCTTTGTTAAGAAACATTATTATCTGAAAGTCAAAGAAAGTCAAACTTTCGCAAGGTCGCTCGAACGACATTGGATCTCGTTCGAACGAGATACAATGTCGTGCGAACGACATGCTTAAGTCTTTCGAATGACACGTTTTTCGAGCCGATGTTTAAATCCCATTTAAACAGTGTTTTCATCATAATTTTGGAAGTGTGCTTTCTGGAAAAAAGTTTTACGAACCAGAACCTTGTTTGCACATGTTTTCTAAGATTTACAAAGCATAAACACATCCTTAGAGTTTACAAAGATCCGAGTTATCATTCTTATATGTTTACGTGATTTTGCTGCACCAAAGTTATTTGTTCTACACATTGAACACAAAGGGTTTTGCGGTGAAGAAGCGACGGACATCGTGTTCGACATCGTAGACGTATCAAAGCCATATTGATGGACATCGAGACATAGGTGGAGGCGTGTGTTGTGGATAAAGATCGTGGAAGATGGAATTTCTGCATGGGCACTATTAAATAACGGTTGAAGATCAGAAGGAGCGTCAAGACCCGTGGGGATCGAGTCTTAGTGTAAGGATAATCTATCTTCGTAAAACCATTGATTATAGTGACGGCTTGGGCCGTCCGAGGTTGTTTTCCCGTTTTAGGTTTTTTCCTTGTACATCCGGCGTTGTGAGTATTCTTTACTTTAATTTACTTGCTTTAATCACTAGATGCATGTTTAGGATTAATCAAGATAAAATTGGTTTAAAGTAATAATTGGGATTTCACAACTTGGTTTGGTGCATAATTAAAAATTGGATCTTTTTTGGAGAAAAATTGGTTTTGTTTAAAACACACACATTGGGCACTCTTCAAATTGGTATCAGAGCTAGAAAACATTTTTATTTGTTTTGTGATCCCGTGTGATTTCAAAGATCAATTCTGGATATAATGAATTTTCTTGAACTCCTGTTTTTGATGGAACTAATTACACTTATTGGAAGATGAGAATGAGATGTGGTTTAAAATCTATTGATGAGCGAGTTTGGCTTGCAGTTGAAAAAGGTTGGACACCCCCAGTCACTATTGTAGGTGAGGTCACTAGTTTAAAGCCTTTTGAGTCATGGATCGAAACTGAACAAAGACTTGAACAATATAATTCTAAGGGTCTGCACGTTATTTCTTCACATGTCACACACGAAGAATATAACAGAATTATGACTTGTGAAACATCAAAAGAGTCTTGGGATATTTTATCACTCACTCACGAGGGCACTAGCACGGTTAGGGCGTCAAAACTTCAAAATCTCAATATACAATTTGAGACCATTAGGATGTTAGAGAGTGAGACATTTGATGAGTTTTATGCTAGGTTGTCAAATATTGTCAACTCGTCATTTAACCTAGGTGAGAAAATTCTCGACAACCGTGTCATTAAGAAAATCCTTAGGTCGTTGCCTAGTAGGTTTGATGCGAAAGTGACCATTTTAAACTCCTTGGGTAGGTTAGAGTCAACGAAACTAGAAAAGATTGTAGGTGACTTACAAACCTATGAAATCGATATGATTACCTCCAAGCAAGTGCCTAAGAAAGAAAAGGGTATTGCTTTGAAAACCCGGAAGGAGGAAATTAAAGTTTCGAATTTCGACTCCGATTCCGATTTTTAGGATGTTGCTTTGTTGGCGAAGAAATTTAAAAAATTTATTAAGTTTCAAAAGTAATCGAAAGATGCCAAGAAATTTGAAAAATTCAAGAACAACAAAGTAGATCCCATCTCTAAGGATAAGTTTGAGAAGCCTAAGAGAGATGAGTAGGATAAGTGTTTTGGGTGTGAGGGGTACGGTCACAAGGTTAAGGAGTGCCCCACTAGACTTAAGAAAGAGGGAAAGCAACCCATTGTCTATAGTTCCACCTTAAGTGATAGTGAACCGAAAGAGGGAGAGAGTTCCCCCATTAAGCATAACTTTACTGCGTTTATGGCATGTCATATGAGCGACGACAACAATACTCATGTGAATGACACTTCCGAGGAGGATTTTAGTGTATCTCATGTTAGTGAGGGTGAAGAGAGTGACGAGGAGGTGATAGATGTGAAAGAATTGCAAAATACATTTAATGAGTTGTATGCCGAAACGTTGAAGGTGAAAAAGGCTAACTCAAAATTGCAATCTAAGTTGAATGAACGTGCCATAGAAAATAATGATAGTTTGATTGAGGATCTTAGGTCACGAGAGAAGAAGTTTAGGGAGAAATTAGAGTTTGTGTAGAAAGAGAGAGATAATCTCCGTGGTTTGATGGAGTCCTTGAAAAAGGAGATTTTATAGTTTGAGGAGACTAGGCGTTTACTCGAGTCTAGGATTCACGAGTTGGAGGAGAGATTGAAAGACTGATCTAGATTCAAGTTTGATTTGGAGGCTAGGTCAAAAAAGTTAGATAAAATCCTAAGCACCGTCCAAATTAAGGGAGATAGGGGAGGTATAGGTTTTGGTGAGAGAGTTGTCCCCCCCCCCCCCCCCAACGTGTGAGAAACACTAGGATGGTTGGAAAAGATCCACATAAAGGTAATCATTCCCACCACCGCTACTCTCGCACGTTTTGTGGTAGGAAAGGTCACCTTAGGCGTTATTGTTACGACCTTAGACAAGCTCCTAGTAAGTTTAAGAATAAAGTTGCCCCGGTTACCCAAACCCCCATGCGTCGTTTTACACCTACTTGGGTTAGGAAATAGGATTTAGTGGCTTTAGGAATTAAACTTCATGATTCTCGGTTGGGTGCACTTGATTCTTCCCATGCTAAATCTAAAGGATGATAGTGTTGCCATGTTTGTCATATGCTAGTTTGCTTCACGATATATTCATTGCTAGTATTATGACATGTGTATCATTTTGTATTATAGTTTTCATTTGCTTGAGTCCTATTTGAAAAATACAAAAAGATTTTGTTTTCGAGAAAACTTTTGAAAATCCAAAAAGATTTTTCTTTTCTTTGAGTCAAAATATGTTTGAAAGGCCAAAAAGATTTTCATTTTTTTGTTTTTGAGTTTACATGTTTGATGTGGCATATTGGTGTGCTTGGACCCCCCCCCCCCCCCCCCCCATCGTTTCATTATCCATGTGGCTAGGACATTTGGTCATTATTATCAATGCTTAGAATGATCTTAACCATTGTTTAAATGGGGTTGTTTCGAAGTTGATATGCATCTTGATTCGACTTTGTATATATGCCAACATTGCACACATGCACGAGTTTATATGGATGTTTGACGTCTCTTGCATATTTGAATTTGGTGAGGCGTTCTTATCTCAATCTTGTCATCTATGCGTAAGTAAACTTAAGGAGAAGTGTGCATGTAATAACCGTTTACCGTGAGGATTTAAAATTGGTAAAAATGTTGAGTGATTCACTGGAAAGGGCTGCCCGAGTTCAAAATTAACTCGTCGTGAAAGCCATCGTTTAAAAGAGCCCAAAAGAAAATGCAATATGCTAAGAAAAGGGCCAATAAGATTTTCTCTAAGTTGAGGATGCTAGAAACCTCAAAAGAACTTGAAAACGTATGTTTATGTCAGTGTGTTTGGTTGGAGAAAATTTAAACGGGTTTGCACAACTAATCCTAATGTTGAAACATTGCAATTTGACGCTATTGTTTGTATAATTGTCAAAATTCTAGATTTGTGTGCATGTAGTTTGTTTAGTTCATTAAGCTCACACCTTAATTGCCATTTGGCTATGATAAAGTTTGATGATTTATCGCTATCAATTAGAGCTTCGTGATCGTTTCGATGTGTTGAAATTGTGACTCATTTGTTGTAGTTTCACGCCCATACATTCCATGCCCATGTTTGAGCACATCGGTACAATGTTTTCATGTAACTCGCATTTTATGTTTTTATGAGTTTTTGCGTTTTGTGCGAAAAGCTTACTTCTTTAGCACTGTTTTGCTTCTGTCTGTCCCTTCCTGAAATTTTTTTTGTGGAAATTTTTTCACTGGGCAATACTTTATAATATTTCTAGGAAAGTGGAAAATTTTGGTAGGTCACGTGAAGTCGTTCAAACGACATCTCATCTCGCGCAAACGACTTCTGTACTTCGTTCGAGTGACTTCCTCATCTCGTTTGAGCGAAGTCCCTGGCTCGTTCGAACGATAGGGTCAAAAATGGCTTCTGATTGGTTTGCAGTTCTCTGGTTTAATATGATATATTTTTAGTACTGCGTGAAGCATTTCTGGACTGTTTGGTTTATATACAGGTTCTTTAACGTTCCAAATTGGTATTTTTCATATGAGTCTGTTTATCACACTTGATTTGATTGGTATACTCTATGTGTGATTCCTTGGTTTACTAGCTACTGATTTGTTATTGCATGATCATTTTTTACTGGTTGATTCATGTTTATCTTTTCACCGGATTGTTTATTCGAGACAAAAAGGGGGAGATATTTGGTATATGTGATGTAGGGGGAGATTTGTTGAGTGTTTCTTTATGATTTGTTTGAAATTGGTATCAAATAATTGCTCACATGTTTCAAATGATTTGTTCTAATTAGAAATATAATTTGGTTTCATTTGTTCCTCCATACTTCACTTGGTATGTGTTTTTATGTTTTATGTGTGTAGGTATGCTTCAGCGGTTTGAGATTTCAAGTCTACATCACATTCAGACAGTTCATGCTTGCCGGTCCTACATATACTAGTCCATATCCTATAATTTTTGATTTTGGGTTTATGGGATGGCATTTAGGCGTCATACGGCTTGACGGCCCGGTTAGGCATTTCACTGGTTTAGTTTTGTCCCGGAATAGTCAAAGGGGGAGATTTATAAGGACATAAATTTCTAATTGATTCCCTGTATTGTTTTGACTTAATTTCGTGAACAAAACTGTGTTTGTAATATGTCACAGGGAGAATTTTAATTTGTCACGATCCCACTTGGTCTATGACGCATTGAAGAAATTGAAGACGTTGCGGCAAAGTTTCAAAGAAATAATCATGCCGATGTTTATTTGGTGCAAGTTTACTCGTCTTCAAAGTTAATTTCATTCCGAGATCACTCAGGTATGAATGCGTATAACTAATGGTGCTCGAAATTATTTTATAAAAGATAAGGAAGTATTTTTTTATATAGAAAAATGTTTTTAAATGTTTTAAAAGTGTTTTATGGTTCACACTTCGTTTTATGATGATAAGCTCGAAATAGAATTTGACTAATTTGAATCTCTTTGTTAAGAAACATTGTTATCTGAAAGTCAAAGAAAGTCAAACTTTCGGAAGGTCGCTCAAACGACATTGGATCTCGTTCGAACGAGATACAATGTCCCGCGAACGACATGCTTAAGTCGTTCGAATGACACGCATTTCGAGGCAGCATTTAAATCCTATTTAAATAGTGTTTTCATCATAATTTCGGTAGTGTGCTTTCTGGAAAAGAGTTTTACGAACCAGAACCTTGTTTGCACATGTTTTCTAAGGTTTACAAAGCATAAACACATCCTTAGAGTTTGCAAAGATCCGAGTTATCATTCTTATATGTTTACGTGATCTTGCTGCACCAAAGTTATTTGTTCTACACATTGAACACAAAGGGTTTTGCGGTGAAGAAGCGACGGACATCGTGTTCGACATCGTAGACGTATCAAAGCCATATCGGTGGACACCGAGACATACGTGGAGGCGTATGTTGTGGACAGAGATCTTGGAAGACTGAATTTCTGCATGGGCACTATTGAAGAATGGTTGAAGATCAGAAGGAGTGTCAAGACCCGTGGGGATCGAGTCTTAGTGTAAGGCTAATCTGTCTTTGTAAAACCATTGATCATAGTGATTGTCTGGCTTGGGCCGTCCGAGGTTGTTTTCCCGTTTTGGGTTTTTTCCTCGTACATCCGACATTGTGATTATTATTTACTTTAATTTACTTGCTTTAATCACTAGATGCATGTTTAGGATTAATCAAGATAAAATTGGTTTAAAGTAAGAATTGGGATTTCACAACTTGGTTTGGTGCATAATTAAAAGTTGGATCTTTTTCGGAGAAAAATTGGTTTTTTTTAAAACACACACATTAGGCACTCTTCAGATGTCTCGTGCAAAGTCTCTTCAAGTGACCTCTATAGTTTTTCAAGCGACACCTTGATCTTGTTTGAACGAAATGAATGACTCAATTTTTTTTATAAATAGCACGTTAAATGAGTCATCTTTTCTCAAGAAGACTTGAGTTTTTCAGATACACGAAAACTTCAAACTACAGAATTATTTTATCTTCTTAATTTAGGGTTTAAAACTTTATTTCTTAATTCACAAAAATCCCAATAATTGAGTGAATTGTTTTGGAACCCAAGATACGATCTTGTTAAAGTTTCTTTTATAGAGAGGGTAAATCTACGATTGAAGATTGCGTGTCATTAGGAGTGCTTACGGGTGTTCCTAGTTAATTCATAGTTGCGTGTTCTTATGGGTTCATTGCAATTGATCCATTGTTGATTATAGGCTGAGGTCTATGTGAGTGTTTGTGTATATTCATTGTAGATTTCAATGTTTATATAAATTGCAATTTACCTCTTCATAGTGAAATAAAAGGTTTTACCCGAAAGGTATTTTTTCCTAAAATTTGTGTGTCAGCAATATTTATTTTTTGATGACTTGATTTTACCCACTTTGATGCATGTGTTGGGGTTTTATTAATTTGGATAAAAATTGGTAATTAATTTAATAAGTTTAAACTTGCAAATTTGTGAATCCACATATAATTGATATCACATAGCATTCTCACTTTTCCTAATATGCTAAACCTACTCCCATCCCCAAATGTGACTTTTCCTTCCTTGCAATCCACAAGGTTGGTAAAATGTGACTCGTCTCTGATTATGTGCCTAGATAACCCACTGATAAAATATCATTGCGGAGTATCTTTAAACTTAAGAGCAACGTTAACAACAAAGGCATTTTCATCATTTTTAGGTACCGAAGTGGTGGTAACCTTTTTCTTACCCTTATCATTGTTGGAACTAGTCATAGCGGTGGAAGTGTTCTCAAAAGGGGTAAACATCCAGAAAATTCTTCAATTAAACTTTTAAAAGTGTTGACTAGAAGCTTAACTTGCTCTTTAAGACTAGTTAGGTCACTATAATGGAGTGTGGGAGCATGTGTGCGAGAGACTCTTCCTTGCTTGTACAGAAATTCCCTAAGGTCATCTCTTCATTTGTAATGGGTACAAACATAGATTTTTTTAGGTTCAACTTGGTTAACACACATAGGAAAAGTTCTCCTTCGTGGGTTAGGTTGAGGTCTTTAAGGATCCATTACAAACTTGGGAACTAGTTTGGGTGTAACATTGGAAGTGGATGCACCATTATAACCTGTCCCTTGCCTCTCTTTAAAACATAAAGCAGTACCTAGGAACATCTTTCTAACTTTCTTAGATGTGTCCTTTAAAGTTACTTTAACCGCTTGGGAACATTTGAGATCTTTCCCAAGTTGGGAAACATGTCCTTCAAACTTTTCACGAGTTTTTAATCATGCTTGAACATCTCTCGTAAGACTAGCCACTTTGTCGTCATGTCTTTCTTCTCCCTACCCACTGAAACAAATTCCTCACTCAAATAGATTATAACCGATGACTTACTCTATCTCGAACCTTTCAACTCCTTCTCTTAGGGCAACACCTAAGATCAAATTTTTATTTTTATTTTTAGTTTTTAATGACTAATTGTAAACTTCGGAGTAAGCATATTGGAGACCATGTTGTCCCTCACTCAAATCATCACCCTCAGACTCTCCAGAATGATTCAACTCATTTTCAACGTTATCACATTTAGAAACTTCCTCATACACATGATATACATTTGAAGTGCTTACGTGATTAGCCATGAATGTAGTAAAATTAAGTCCATGTGGTGATTCATCTCAGGAATCCACTGACTCAACATCACCATTGGTTAGAGTGGCATTATAGGCGACTCTGCCTTTTCTCTATCTCTTAATCCTAGTGGGACACTCATGGGATTTGTGAGTATTCCCCTCACACTCATAATATCTCTCTCATTCATCCTTCTTAGGATACTGACCTATAGTACTCTTTTGACCATTATTATACAAATTCTTACCCGCTTTGAAATTCCAATTTACCAATTTGGATGAATTTTGATTTTTGAATTTGAGAAAAATTTTAGCAAACAAGGTAAGATAATCTTGATAATATTCAGAATTTGAGTAAAAAAGCTGCCTCTTTTTTTATTTAGTTTTTAAATATGTTTCTTTCTATTTTTTCCTTTAGGTTTGGGGGAATATGTCTAATTCGTAAGTTTGGAGGTTGCCTATGAGCTCTTATGGACGACGATAACTTTCGCATTAAAACGAGATAGGATATACTGAAAAAATTTCTTATCAACTCTTGTTTACATAATTTAATCAGTAAAATTAAAACATAAATTCATAGTATCATATAAACGAGCATACAATTCATCAAAAGTTTCAGTTTCAAACATGCTTATAATCTTAAATTGTGTGGTGAGGTTTTGAAGCTTAGAAGCTTTAACAACAGAAGTCTCCTCGTGTGGGAGCTGGATGATATCCCAAGATTCTTTGGATGTGGCACACTTCATAATATGACAAAATTCGTCAGGTGTTACCACACTAAAAATCACATTCAAACTACAAGAAATTATTCAGTGTAAAATTATCTTCAGTCCAAACTACAACGGGCTTGAGACAAATGGTATTTTCATCATTTAAAGTAGGAGGAGTCCAACCCCTTCCTACAGCAAGCTACACACGCTCCTTGATTAATTTTAGAGACGATCTCATTCAAGATTTCTAATAGGCATAGTATGTTCTAGTAAACATTTATGGTCTATTGAACGAATTCTCCATATAACTACTAGGATAAACAAGCATTGATACTAATTTGAAAGGCATTATATAGTGGTCGGTTATATGGTCAAAAACAGGATTCGTAGAATAGGTCACAAACAAGCCAAGTTCATCTTAATATAATTTTATCTTGATTAATTAGTTTAACCTAAACATGCAAGATAATGAATCTACATAGAATCAAACAAACCATAACATGAGATTTGATGAAAATAAACCTTTTTGGGAAAACCTTCTTCAGCACTATTATAAATAAGGTGAAATCTGTAGACTTACAAACTTAGACTCTACCAAGTATCGTAGTAATTTCTCCTTGTTAATAATACAAAGTGATGCAGGTCCAGCAACACTCCACGACCAGATCCATTTCCCTCGATCTCCACCGATCAACATCAGAAAACTCCTTTCCTATCTTCAACAATTAAGAATGAACTACACAAGGATTAGAATAAGATATTTGCAATTTTGTATCTCCTTAGATAAAAAGAAGAATATCCAAGAGATATATTTGAAAAGATTGTGATTGAAATAAAGTAAAAAAAATCCAGCGGCTCATTCGAATGACCTATGCAATTTCATTCAAATAGCAAAGAATGAGATGTATAACAACATTCCAGAGTGATGAGGAAATTGGTTCATTAGAAGATTTGTTCGAATGTGTTACATCAAACGAGTTCATTCAAATGTCCCTCCTTATCTTGTTCTTACGAGTTGCATTAAAAATTGTTTTTTATTTTAAAACTTTTGAAAAATATTTTATTGTTTCAAACACTTTTAAAATATAACTGAACATAATTATTACACAAGATCAACTTCATATACCTTTTCTTTATGTTGCAGTGACTAAATTAACTCTTCGATCTTCGATTGTCATTTTCGGCCCACTAACTTGTCTTCACTTGAAGTCTTGATAATTTACACGATGGTGAAGCAGGGTGTAACGGAAAAGTCCAAACTAAAATATAATGAACAATCATAAACTTTCTCTTACAATGTGAAATTAACTTCATTCAGACTGGGATCTTTTCTCTCATGATCAACTGCAAAAGAAAAAAACAACTTCATAAACATATTAAATACATGTAGGCCCCGTTTTCTTTCGAATGTGTTTTAAGGAAGACAAACCAACTTTCTTTTTGAAAACCCTTTTTCCAAATTTTAAACCGCACCAATTATGTGAACCGATTTTAATTTAGCCCAATTTTATCTTGATTAATCCTAAACATGCATCTAGTGATTAAAGCAAGTAAAATAAATAAGTTCACAAAAGCGGCGCCAGATATACGAGGAAACCACTAAGGGAAAAAACATTGGATGACCCAAGCCAAACAATCAATATGATGTGGTATTACACGGAACAAAGAAAAACTTACTGAACTACTCAATCCCCATAAGTCTTAAAGTTTCTCTGATCTTCAACCACTCCTCCAAAGTGCCCACGTGAATCCTTCAGCGATACCTGTCCGCGGCACATGAGTCCACAAATGCCTCGGTGTCCACCGATATAGCTTGGAAATGTCTATGATGTTGAACACAAACTCCTTCTCTTCTTCACCTTAAAACCCAACAATGTTCGAAGTTAGAAAAACTCCAATGGTGAAAACAAATATCACAATAGAATATGTGAATAAAAGCTCAGATCTTTGAAACTCTAAGGATGCTTTTATACTTTGAAAACCATAGATAACTTGTGCAGAAAACGTACTGTATGTAAATTAATTTTCTGGACTGCACACCTACGAAATTCTGAGGGAAACATGCCTTAAATAATAAAATTAAGTCGGCAGGTCGTTGGAACGAAATAATCCCATCCCTCAAACGAGATCCACATGTCGTTCGAACAACATGGTAATTCGTTTGAATGATATTCAAAGTCGTTTAAACCACAAAATGAGAGTTTGTGATTTACACAACTCTAAACCATCTTTATCTCAAAATAATAGAAGTTTAAATATTTAAAACACTTTTTAATAAAGGTAACATCCTAAAAACATTTTTTTAGTCCCATAAACATTACGCATTCATACCTGAGCGATCTTTAAATGCAATGAAGACGTAAAACGTGCACAAAAATAATCTCGGCATAATTTATCTTTGAAACTTGGCCAACATCTTCAATAAACTCTATGTCATAGATTGTGTGGGATCGTGACAATAAAAATCAATCTATGACTCAAAAATATTATTTTGTTCCGGGAATAAGTCAAATACTTACAACGGACTCAATTGGAAATTTTTGTCCTTACAATAAAAAATCATAGATCAACAAACACATAAAAATGACAACAAGAATGCCCTAAAAAGGAAATGAACCTCTTACCATGGAAAACTTAGGGCATCTAGGAAAATTATAGGGGGCAAGACCTTGGTATTAGAAAATGTACCCAATTCTTGGCTCTAAATCCATGAACCTTATAATACCTATTAGAATTAGATTGGTTCATTACCATGGAACGTTTAGCCTTTTTAGCCTTTAAGTTGGAAACATTTCCTACCAACTTGACCGATTGATAGTAATAACTAATTTTAGTTTTGACCACATCGATGCCATAAAATTCATTAAGGAAATTGATGTTATTGAATATTTGAAGAGTGCGCTTTTGTTCAAATTAAGAAATTATTTAATTAAACTCCGTTTTTCAATTAAATCCCAAAACATGCATCTAGGTGTGATTGATATCAATATGAACATGCAAGAACAATCAATCACAAACAAAACACACAAATGAGGAAAAATCCCCCAAAGGGGCAAAACCTTTTTATTTTAACTATAATTTGTAAGAAACGGGTACACGGATTATAATGAAAATAAGAGTAACATATGAAATACCCTCAAGTGTCGGTTCTGATGTCGTCAGCTGGAATCTTCCGCAAGAACTCCAGGTGGGTAGTAATGAAGAAGAAATGGCTTCTCCATAAATTACTCCAGATGAGTAAAAACGATCCTCTTGAAGGTTTAAAGATTCACATACATATATAGGAGTGTTTATGTGAATAAAGAAGGTATAAAACCTTAAACATTAAAGTCTATTTTCTGGTTTGTTAAGCGCATAAATTATTTGTGAAAAAGACTTCGAAAACACGTAGAAAGTGATAAGATATTTATATGAAAATTGAGGCGGTGGTGACATTCAAATGAGATAAGCATGTCGCTCGAACGGGATCGCGCGACATGCCTATCTCGCTCGAACGATAGTGCTATGTCATTTGAATGAGCTCGTCGACCGAGGCACTCCACTTCTACATTTAGAAAATTTATGCTTTTGATAAAAACAAATCAGACTTCGAAAAAATATTTTCTAAAAAATTCCCAAATATTTATGCAAATATAAAAAACTCCAATAAATCATTTTACCAATAAAGCAAAGTGGAGTAGTGGGAAAAGTTGAGCAGAACGTTGCATGTAGCATAATGCACGTGTGAAGATGGTGGATGCATGGATTCTAATCAAGGCCGTCGTGGATGACCGTGTTCACGTGCCGAATGTAGTGGTATCAGACGTACAAACTGTGATCTAGGACAAACAAAAAATTCATAGATTCTACCCCAGACATTTATAAAATCATGTCCTTACAAATCTCCCCCTATGTCTATGCCGGTACATACACAAACAATCCGAATTATGCAATCTCCATAAAAGAAATTACATACAAGATTATATCCCCTTTAAAACCTCAAACTAAGAATACTAAATGACATGTCTTCAATCAAACTTTAACATCTTCAAATCATCATCTCTTCAGAAACTCACAAAGCTTTTCTCATCAGGGTGTGCAATCAAATAATTATCAACTATGTACTTACACACATGATATAAAGCAGATACCCGTGACACGCAATAGTTTGAAATATAATGATATGTAAAAATCAAAGATCAATTAAGCTTAAGAAAATCATTGATAAATCAACCAAACAATTCTCCCCCATAATTCATTCTCCCCCTTTTATGATGTCCCCAAATAGACAGATATGAGAAGCATAAATACGGAAAATGTCACAAGGTAATAAACTTCCTATTTTTTGAATTTTTCAAAAATTTTCATATAAAATATACAACAAAGAATCAAACCATGAAAGAACACAAAAACAACCAAGTCAGTGATAGCGTAAATGTTGGGGTGTGATCAAATTCGACAGGAAAATCAATGCATACAAACATGACATATGTGCACAATGAATATCGGATACTCGTAACGAATGAACTCAACATCTTCCGTAGGTGTAAAAAGATGGAAATATGAGACATTGACTCAATAAAATCAACAAATCAAATCTCAAAGTGATTTTCACACCAATAACGTCCAAAATGATTTAATGCTTTTTCAGGACTTTCAAGGAAGTGCAAACCCGTTTAAATTCTTCAACCAAACTCCCTCATATATATTTTCTTTTAGAGGTGAATAAACTAAATTCTCAAACTTTGGATAATTGGTGCAAAAACCTAAATGGCCCATAATTGGCATGATTTACTATTTATTGCCTTTAAATTTTTTGGGCTCTTTTAAACCTATTTGGACCCCGAATAATACAATTCCTCAATTTTTTAGGTCCGATTTAACGGTGGCTTAATCGCAAAGGATAGATAAGAACCTTTCATAGCCCTTCACCATTTTAAAATACCACACAATCTCACCAAACGATTTTTTACATGCATTCCAATCTTGTCAAGTTTTATCGCATATGGTTCGTTGTATAGACAGAATTGAGATGGAAACACTCAAGACAATATGTGATAGATAAGTACAATAATCAAATAAAACTGTGAAAGTGTGCAATAAAGGAGATAAGGAGCCAAACATGTAGAAAATATCACTAATCACATTTCAAAGACTCCAAACAATGTAAAACACACGGATGCAATGATGAAGCATCCTAAATCACTATCAAACAAATCCGTGCATGTGTGAAATAAAGGAAATCATGAGTCAAACATGTAGTAAGTAACACATAATTACATCTTAATGACTCCCAATTATGACACCCCGCCTAATAAAATACCGGGTGACCAGTCCTATACCAAATTAAAACAGGAATCCCAGTTGGATCATCCTTAGCATCACTGTCGAAAACTTTTTAAAAATTACTAACCACCTTGTATTCCAAAAGCTGGTGCCAAATTTTAACTTTTTAATTAAACCAACTAGTACATGCGGAAATAAATATAATCCATTCACACAACTGAATAAAACTCAACAGAATAAAAATTTAAACAATTTGCCGAATAAACCATCGGCCACCAAAGTGAAATCCAATATAAACATCCAACACCTGAATAAATACATCTGAAATCTGTACTGAGAAGACTGGACGACAAGCCCTAAATAAAACTGGAACTGATAGATGATTCCTACTCTAGGAATAAATGAACGATGCGTCTAATCCAAACTCCTGCTAGCATCCACATATGCCGCAGCTCCGTATCTCTGGAATAGAATATTAATCCTGGCGTCCTTGTGACTGGACACCTAAAAGGTTTTGAAAATAGTTTTATAGCAAGGGTTAGAACCCAAAACATTTTGAAAATATTTAGCAAGTGAATTAACTGCAGTAATTTAAAATGCATGAATGCGCTTCATATTTAAGTTAGCGTCGCACTCCCTTGTGGACATTCTCACCCCTCCACTATTGTGCACACCTAACGGTCACCTTGACCCCCACCTAGTTGTACTACCCCGTCCAACTTGTCCTGATATAACCTCCCCTTTCCATACTACTCTAACCCGAGTAATATGATTTTTGAATTAAATGTTATCTCACAATTAACTTAATTAATTCCTTCTTAAATAGTAGCATATAATCGTGTCACAAGTTATATAAAGTAAATACATCACACACTATATTATTACCGGCATATAATATTGAATACCATTATATACGTACCTTTACTAAAACATCCACACATATAACATACGTATATCCATCCCTCTGAGTATACCCTCGCCAGATATTCCCTCTAAACTGCTATCTCACTAGGTGTGCTCACAAAACCTAGTTCCCCAAGTTGGAATCGCTCACCAACTTGGCCCAAACTATAAATGTAGTGGAGGCGGTCACATTCCTTCCCTTAAAGTGAGATAAATCCCTCACCCATATACCGGACGCCATGACCTGGGGATATACTCGCCCTACTCCTCAAGCTAGGGGATTCACCAACATCGTACAACCTCCCTTGATAGCACTAGAGTATATAAATTGAATAAATATCTAGTCACTGATATTTAATATCACACACAATATATACACGTGTATATATATACTATCACTACACCGTATATATATATAATATAAACCCCGGCTTTACCAGGTACTCAAAATCCCATACACTAACCTGTAATTTCCTGAGTCTGTGGCCCGACTCAACATAATTAATTTTCTCACTTAATAATTTATCATCTTGTCGAGTCTATGGTCCGACTATAATATAATTAATTCACACCTCTATTAATATAATACTTTCTCCGAGTCTATGGTCCGACTCTAATTAAATTAATTAACACACCCAATAATTTAACACCTTCCCGAGTATATCGTTCGACTCTAATTAAATTAATTAACACACCTATTAATTTAATACCTCCCCGAGTCTATCGTCCGACTCTAATTAAACTAATTAACACACATACTAATTTAATACCTCCCTGAGTCTATCGTCCGACTCTAATTAAATTAATTAACACACTTATTAATTTAATACCTACCCGAATCTACAATCCGACTCTATTTAAATTAATTATCACACCTATTTATTTAATACCTACCCGAGTCTCACTACACCAAATCTGCCCATTTGTCAAGGTCATTGACCTTGACAAATTCACCTTGTCAAGGTCAATGACCGTGACATTTCGAGGCGAGACAACTTTTTTTGTCATGGTCGTGTCACTATCATTGACCTTGACAAAAAACTCGCGTTTTGTGTCACGGTCATGTCAAGGTCAATGACCGTGACACGTTTGTCACGGTTCTAAACCGTGATCCCAATTGTCACGGTCAATGACCGTGACAATTCTGGGCAGAATTTAAAAAAAATCTGCTGGGCAGTATGGCCACCGCCACTGCCCAGCAGTATATTTGTACCTGTTATAGCAACGTTGTACCTGTTCCAAACATCATATATCCAACACAAACTAAAGATAATGCAAATATATATTCATGACGATATAATCCAAATATTCAAAGTAAAAACAATATACATGACGATATAATCCAAATTTAATTAAAATGGACAAACTTAAAAATAATGTTACTACACTTGGATAAAACTGAGGAGGTGAGTAGGCCACACGACATACGAATTGACGCACCCACTAATATACGTCGTGCCGCATTGTTCACGCAACCACAGTAGGGAGTTCTCCTTCCCGGGTATGACATGCGTGACGAGCACCCTGGACTCCATCTCTTGAAGCACACGTCCATGGACTATTCCACCCTCGACGATATTCGGGTCCCTCAACCCCCGCCCTATCCGATGGCCATCAAATACGTCCAATATGAACACGCTCGGCTAACCAATTGTCGACAATGGTCTGTTGGAGGGCGTCAAATAGGGAAGTGGATCGTCGAAGTACGAACGTGTTGGTGATGAAGCAGCGAGGTCCACATCCTCGTCATCCTGCGCCTCGTCCTCCCGCACCTCCTCCTCCACCGCCTTCTCCTTCCCTTTCCCTTTCCCTTTACGGTCTCCACCCAACGTACGCTTCATAAATGCGTACATATCTTGGACCGTCGCCTCCAAACGGGACAGCTTCGCGTCGTGTGAATCCACTGTTCGAGACAACCCGGTGTCGCTCGTCTCTAATCCGATGATCCTAGATTTGGCCACCCGCGAGCTCACTCCCCTTGTCCTCCCTTTGCGATCAGAGCCAAGCACTTGGCTGAGTGCGTCTGTGGACAAAGATGCCTTGTCGGCATCAGATGCGACGCATGCACTTCCTTAAGCTTTGCCTGATACGACAAAAAGCACATGATTAGTAAAATAAGTAAACTAAAAAATTATAACGTAATTAACAATAATTAAACTGTCGGATTACTTACAATCGTGGCCGCGACGCTGGGGACACCTCCTTGTCCTTCCCCTTCTTCGTCCGAAGAGCCACATAAGTATCGAGCCTATGTGGCTTACCCCCTGGCCCACTCCTTACCCCCTGAAATAAAATAGAGTAAAGTAAAATTAGTATCGGCCCCGTAAAGTAAAATAATATCCAATAATATATTTCTGTAGTTATAGATAAATTAAATCTTACCTGCATCCTATGCTCCACCTCAGCGTAAGAGGTCCGGCCGGAGTAGTGCACGTCCATCTTTTTAGCCCGATTTTCCCTCCCCGATTGGCGAGATACCAATTGTCGATCCTCGCTCTCATTGTCAATGAACTTTTGCCATTGTGCCAATGAGAACGGCTCCTTGGGTGGGACGGATCCGTGCCATTGTAAAATGGACTCTCGTGTTTTTCCAAAGTACCGTGTCCGCATATTTTTCTTCCACATCTTGTGTTGCTCCCTCAACTTCTCCAAGACGGAATCGCGTAGCTTTGGATCCAAGTTGAATTGTTCCTGTCCAACAAATACAATGTTAGTTGCGAATAAATATAAATATAAATATAAATTGAAATATTCATATAAATATTACCTGTAGTGCCGCCCAAACAGCTAACTTGAGCTCATACGACACCTCCTTCCAAGTCATAAACCCCGGGCCGATGACCGTCTTTAGCAGCTCGAGGGATCACGCTAAAAGCTCCGACTTGTTTTCGACGGTAATCCCAAATTTTCCATATTTGGGGAGCCTAGCGGCGGAGGAGCCCTCGTCGCCTCCGCTACCACCGAACCCAGAAGACATCATCATAAACAGCATCATCATCTTCGCCTTAACATCTGAAGGAGACATTTTTGCTGTAAAAAAAATGTTATTAGTACAGATAAAAAAAATGTTAATAGTACACATTTCGTTTTACCTAATTGAATTAATTGAATTAATAGTACAGATAAAAATATGTTCCATCTATATTATAACGTATGTGTAAGTTCCGTCAATACCATTTCGTTTCAATTTTGTAATATTATGTTTTTTCCAAATATTTAAAGAGTTATTAAATGGGTGCCCCACCCCCACCCCCACCCCCACCCACCGCCACACACACACGCACACCTACGCACCTAAGCACACACACACACACACACCCCACCCCCACCCCTACCCACCCCACCCCTACATATATGTTAGTTGATGCCATTATATTTTTACCCAAGAGGGTATCGAAAACATAACGTGGGGAATCATAATATACCGTAATCAACTTTAATAATAAGAACACATTCTTTCGAGTGATTTATAAATAATTAAATTTGAGTGCAATCATGATTATTTAGTGGAATGAATCGTGATTAAATAAATAAAGGATATAAATTAGACCGTTATAAATTGGGATTTCCTAGTATTTACTTTGAATCCAGTTTATTTATTTATCTTTGGTCCCTAGTATAGTCATTGCCCAAGTAGTAGGAGCGAAACTCTATAAAACCCTAGTTTAGCTAAAGCCCGTGAATTATACCTATATATATTACTAGGTGTGATATATACCCGAGTCGACAGTCCGACTCTAATTAAATTAATTATCACACCTATTAATTTAATACCTACCCGAGTCAACAATCCGATTCTAATTAAATTAATTATCACACCTATTAATTTAATTCCTACCCGAGTCTACAATCTGACTCTAATTAAATTAATTAACACCTCAATTAATTTGATTGCTTGGCATCGCCCAACCATCCTACCCGGACTCGCTCACGTGGCCCATAACTTAATATTTCTCGAGTCTATGTTCCGACTCTAAATTAATTACTCTCTCAATAATTAATTTAATACTTTTTCAACTCTACCTTCCGACTCTACCTTCATTAATTAACACATCCAATAATTTAATAACTTTGTGTCACTCAACTATTATCCCCGGACTCGCTCACTTGGCCCATAACTTAATATTTCCCGAGTCTATGTTCCTATCACAAGGATACACACAATAGGCAAATCATTAACTCAAGTAATCCTATAAAACTGTAGGTATTTACACAACCCAATTATTCATACTTGTACGTAATATATTTCTCTATAATATTCATCGTACTTGTTCGCTTTAAGAATTTATTTCACTTTCATATTAATTCAAGTATTCACATAAATCTAAGGGTCATAGTTACCCCTTGTTATATCAATTCAGTAGTTACCCTTGTTAACCCACTGATCGAACGAATTTAAGCTCGCTCACGCTTTTTCGTAATTATATTCTTATCATGTCGAATTAGAGTACGTCACAATCAAGCCTATGAATCTCCACTTTAACTCTCTCACAAAATTAAAGTCCAACACTCAATCATAGACCTACTTACATATCATTGTTCCATCAATATATTTCATCAAGGTCCCAAACACTTCCCCGATAAAATTTTAGACATTTGAGGCTTAAAAACAAAAATCTCAAATTTTCTAGCAAATTAAACACCCTCTAATAAAATTTTGATTTCTCCCTCTATACAACTCCGATTGACCCGATTCCAAGTTCATTGGATAGCTAAGATAAATAAATTTCCATTAAGGTATGTTTCATACTCTAATTCAAAGTAAAATTCAAATCGCACACGTTTAAAGTCACGTTAAACTTCTGGCAGATTACTATGTTGACAGATCAAACACCCTGTAGTAAAATGTTTATTACTCGCTCTACAAAACTCCGATTGACCTGATTCCAAGTTCATTGGATAGATAAGAGAAATACCTTTCCAGGAATGTATGGTTAACACTATAGTTCGAAGTAAAACTTAAATGGCATACGTTTAAAGTTGTGTCAAAATTCTGGCAGATTGACCTCTTGTGTTCATCAAATAAACCCTAAGTCAATCAAATTCATGTTCTTCATCCAAGAACTCATAAAGATTCCATGTTAATCATCAAATATATTCAAATTTCATTTTATCTTTAATTAGGGATATATAATACACCTATTTCTTACTTTGAATCTCTGCCAACTATTCTATTAACAAAACCCCATTTTGTACCCATTTATCCCCAAAACGAATTTTAGTTTACACATCACTAAAATATGAATTGGATGTCACCATTTACACATTACAGCAAGTTAACCACTTGCCTGGAATTGTTCGTAGAGTCTGATCCATTGGTGTAGTGCCTTAATTTGGCTCCAACATCCCCAAATTGGCTCTTGATTTGCTTTCCCCCAAATTTCCTCTCAAACCCTAGGTTTAGAGTTGTGTTGACAGTCGTTCCCTAGTCTCTCAATTTGGTTAAAAACCCTTAATCCCAGTTTTGGTCATATGAGCCTAATTAAAATGGCTCAACTCATCCCATGTGGGCCCGGCTATGCCCAAAAATATTCCGAGACCCAATTACTACCTCCGGTACTCTTTTCTAACAATCTCGACCCATTTGGATGCAACCACGCACTCGAAATTGTCATCCGAAATACTTTTTGACATTTCCAAATTTTGACCTTAAAATGTGACACACATTAATTCGAACAATTCAACTTCAAGTCGCCAATTATAATTAATTCGGCTCACTCAAATAAATTCTCCAACTCATGAATTTAAGTTTCTCCAATTTAAATATTTTTATCACTCCAAAAACTAATTAAATATAAAATGCTTAAAATTACGGGGTGTTACACAAATATTATAAACACGTGGATGAATTGACCTATTGTCTCAAAACACTATCAAATAGTCACATGAAAAATGGAATGATGTTGTGACTCGGTCATCCTAAGTGTTTATCCATAAACGGTGCAAACAAAATACAAAAATCTTTTTGGATTTTCAAATTTGACCAAAACAAATATGAATGGACACTCAAAAAAAATAGAAAATCTTTTTGCATTTTTCAAAATTTTCAAAAAACAAAAATTTATACAAAAAGTACATGTCACAATGCTAGAAAATATAAATATCATTAAACAAAAAACTAACATATGACAAACATGCGAACACAATCATCTCTATGATATGGCAAGAGATGAATCATGTGCAAGCAAACGGGAATCAACTTGTCTAAAATCTAGTGCCTCTAAAAATAATTTTCTAACCCAAATAGATGTAAAGCGTCGTGTGGGGAATTTAGGAACCAAGGGAACACTATACATAAACTTCCTAGGACTTTTTCAAAGATCAAAACAAAAACGCCTATGGTGACCTTTCCTAAAACAATATGAACATGTGTAAACGGGTGGAAAGACACCTATAATGTGATCTTTTCTGACGTCCTTGGGATTAATTGACCCTCTAAAATAAATAATGGTTTTGGCTTTAGCACTAGAAGCATGAGAACATAATGATTCATTACCATCACCATCTCGAGTCTATCAAATCATTTTTTAACTTCAAATTTTTTTTACTCAAACAAAGAATTAGACTCTTCCAATCTGAGGGACTCCTTCTTCAAATTATCAATTAAACCTAGAAGGTTATCTCGCTCACCCTCAATTAAATAAAACTTTTTCCTAAGAGTCTCTTCACGTGCCACAAACTCATTGATTAAAATATTTCTATCCTCTTTGGCACAAACACAAACCATCGAATGTTTAAGGTCGTCAAATTCTTTTTCTAAAAATAGGACCCTATCCTCACTCCCCTTCTTAGAAAATTTTAAAGCAACAAAGTCATGGTCCAAGAAAACAAATTTCTCACAATAAAAATCTCTTTGATTTTGAAACATTTGCAAAAGATCCATCGCGGATCAAAAACGAGAATTTTCTTTTTCCAAAATATCAATTCTTTTAGCAAACTTCAATTTCAAATGATTTATATTATCAAATCTCTTACTCGTGTCATCAATAGGTGGCATCCTATTACATAAGTGCTCCATAAAAAAAAATGTGATTTTTCACAAAACTAATTTTTCAAAAAAAATCAATATCACAAAATTTTTGCAGAAAATAGGAATACGCGTTAAATTACCTCTGACACCATTTTGTAGAGTGCGCTTTTGTTCAAATTAAGAAATTATTTAATTAAACTCGATTTTTTTAAATAAATTCTAAAACATGCATGTAGGTGTGATTGATATCAATATGAACATGCAAGAACAGTCAATCACAAACAAAACACACAAATGAGGAAAAATCTCCCAAATGGGCATAAACTTTTTATTTTGACTATAATTTGTAAGAAACGGTTACACGGATTACAATGAAAATAAGAGTGACATATGAAATACCCTCAGGCGTCGGTTCCGATGTCATCGGCTGGAATCTCCCGCAAGAACTCCAGGTGGGCAGTAATGAAGAAGAAACAACTTCTCCTCAATTACTCCAGATGAGTAAAGTCATCCTCTTGAAGATTTAAAGATTAACATACATATATGGGAGTGTATATGTGAATAAAGAAGGTATACAACCTTAAAAGTTGAATTCTATTTTCTGGGCTGTTAATCGCAGAAATCGTTTGTGAAAAAGACTTGGAAAACGTGTATAAAGTGATCAGATATTTATACCAAAATCGAGGCGGCGACATCATTCGAACGCGATAAGCATGTCGCTCGAACGAAGGACATGTGTCGCTCGAACGAGATTGCGCGGCATGCCTATCTTGCTCGAACGACAGTGATATGTCGTTTGAACAAGCTCGTCGATCAAGGCACTCCGCTTCTACACTTAGAAAATTTGTTCTTTTGATAAAAACAAATCAGGCTTTGAAAAAATATTTTCTGAAAAATTTTCAAATATTTATACAAATGTAAACAACTTCAATAAATCATTTTACCAATAAAGCGAAGTGGAGTAGTGGGAATAGTTGAGAAGAACATTGCATGTAGCATAATTAACGTGTGAAGATGGTGGGTGCATGGATTCGAATCAAGGCCATTGTGGATGATCTTGTTGACGTGCCAAATGTAGCGGTATCAGACATAAAAACTGTGATCTAGGACAAACAAAAAATTCCTTGATTCTACCCCAGACATTTATAAAATCATGTCATTATAATATTCTCCAAAAATTTGGGGAACATTAGAGTGGAACAAACATATAGAACTCAAAAAACCTAAGGAAGAGTTTATTAAGGGGAAACATGTTCCTGACCTTAACGACCATGATGAAAAATATTGAGTAATTTGATAGCACAAAATTATTAATGATCCTCTCTTGAATCTCCACATTAAACCATTTAGGGACACATTTCCTCTTAAAGTGACAAAGAAAGGAGAACCTCACTTATAGAGATGGGAGAGATGAGAGTTGCGGTAAGTGTTATGAAGTGATTGAATATTCTTCAAACTAAAAATGAATGGTTAACAAATGACCCAAACCATTTTAGAGGCATTTATCCTAGGCACGAGTCATAAAACATAAGCCATCGTTAAGCACGATTCCCATACTAATGGCTCCACAACTTCCCAAGGCAGTGTCTTCTAATTTGAATGATGAATAAACTATTTTACACCTACCAGAGAAAGAACTTTCATCGTAAACACTGAACGGTCTCGAGGTTAATTATGGGATTGTTATTTTCAATCTACGCATCACATGGAACCCACCTAACTTGGTCTCCACACACAACAGGGGGAACAACCAAAAATTATTTATTTGATAAACTCCAAGATGGCATGTGGATAATTAAAGAGAGTTTGGATATGTTCAAATAAGAATTATCATCGTGAGATGATAAGTGATAAGGGGAGAGTCAAATATTCTAAGAATGCTAATATTCACCATTATAAATAATCATAATCATTGCACATGAGTTTAAATACCTCCATGCTTTTCCAAACTGTACAATCACAAAATGAATAAATACCCACCGGTGGACATTATCATTCCTTGATAACCCATGTACTTCTTTGTGTCCTATGTTTACTATACTTAGTCATTTATGCCATTGCATTGTGTTTGTATTGTGTGATCTATAAATTATACCAGTAAGTTTTGTGCACTTATGCTAAGGTAGATTCTTATACATAAAAACTACATCTTACACTCCTCTCGCATAAATTTCACTAACCTCTTTCACACCTAATCTCTCATCCAAAGGTAAGTGCTAGCCATTGGATAAAGCTACACAATGGCAACACATTTTGCTATGAAACTAATGTCTTCAAATTTAACCAAAACCAAATTTATTGTTGAAGAAAAACTTTCTCTAAAAGGATTGGAACCAAGACTAACAAATAAAGCCCACATTTCAGATGTGTGAGGATACCAAAGGTTGAAAATTGTAGGTAACATTTCAAGTCAAAATCTCACAAAGGATGATTAAAACTTAAAAGTGTGAAAAACAACTCAACAAAAAAAATTAGAAAAACACAAAGACAAGTTTTTCTATCAATAGATATGATTTGTTTAAAGCTTCTAGTGAAAAACTCTTATAATTGATAATGGTTAGCAACACAAAGTTAAATAGCCCAAAGGATTATTGGGAGGCCATTAACTTGGGAGTAAGAAATTAAATGCATGTATGACCAAATCTTATCTAATCAATCTCAGATAATTGACACTTGTTAGATTTTAAAATGTAACCAACCATAAAGATATTCAATCTCCCAATCTATAGTCCTTTGTCAACAAATTCATGAGTTTTTAACTACAACAAAGCAAGATTTAATAGAGGGAACAAAAGTGAAATGGTTCAAAAAGTTCTTCAATCTTTAGGGGATTCAACATTGCAGAGATTAGTGGTAAATGATGAGTTCCGTAGCTTAAAGGAAACAAGGATTCCTTTAGATGAACTATTGGAGAAAATAAGTCGTTAAATAATTTACATAAATTTCAATTATTTATATTTGACTTTGTGTCCAGCTGACAAAGGTTTTGTTTTAGCGAAGAGAGACATTTCAAACAACTCTTGTTGTTCGATCCAAATACGCAATACACATTTTAAATATAATTTTTTTTACGAGGAGGATATTACACAACATATTTATAAATTAAAAATTCTATAAAGTTAGATTAAATATTTTAAATTTACGAAAATGGTTTACCATAGGTAAATCTATGTCCTCTAATTCGACATACATTTATTTTATAGTGATGTACTCAAGCCAATGACATGAATGATCTGATATATTGATCCTAATTAATAAATCTTTTTGTAGATCTCAGGGATAATACTCAAAGAATGTTTTGCTTAATAATTCTGAACAAACTAATTATGGAGGCACAATATGTATACAATACTTTATAATTGCAATTCCTCATTAGTTTCAAACTCATTCATCATATATGGGTATTATGTACCGTGTTACTCATTTTTATGCTTAGAGGATAGATAAGAAAATTAAACATTTAAGTTTTAAAAATGTTCTTACCACGGGGATTTTTTATCCCTTATTCACTTATGTCCCTATTTTGTCTCAAAATCCTTACAAGGTTTGTCTTGATCATATTTGGCATGTTATACATAAATAACGTTTTGAACTTCTTATCACTAAACCCTACTAATTAATGACTATGCCTTCTCGAGAATATATTTATGGCCCCACACTAAATCAAATGTGTCTATTTAAAGATATACAACTCTCATGTTTATAAAATGCTACTATAAAAAATATGGTGTCGAAAAATTTGTTCTTATTGTTAAGACGACAATTATTCATATTGTTTAATCATTACCACTATTACATAGTGGAATATTTCGTAAATTCATGTAAAAAACTTTTATAAATGTGGATTTAGATGAAGAAGTTTTTATGTGTAAGTTACTATAAACACGAGCCAATGATTGTGTAAATAGAGAGAATAAGTAATTGAGAAGACATGTTATTTATAACAAAATGTAAATTATAATTAACATAGAAGATATATACACACACACACATGCACATGCACATGCACACATACACACACACACACACGCACACACACACACACACACACACACACACACACACATATATACCTTTATATTCGCATTAGCATAGATCTTTTGGAGATCTTGGGCTATTCGTACGCGATTTCGAATGAGTTCAATCTTGGAAGAAGTATCTTGGATCATTTCAGGTCCAAGAAATTTATTATCTCCCACCTCCAACCAACAAGTGGGTGATCCACATGGCCAGCCATACAAGGCCTCATAGGGTGCCATTCAATGGTGAATTGGTACGAATTATTATAAGCGAATTCGACCAAAGGGAGATATTGTTCCCAACTACCTTTGAAATCAAGCACACACATTCGGATCATATCCTCCAACATTTGGTTGACTCTTTCTGTCTGCCCATCTGTTTGAGGATGATAAGAAGTACTCAATTTCAATTCGGGTCCCATAGCTTCTTGGAAACTTCGCCAAAAATGGGAAACAAATATCTTATCTCTGTCGGAGACTATATTTATGGGCACCCCATGGAGTCTAACAACCTCCGCAATAAATAACCGGGCATAAAGAGCGGTATTGTAGTCGATACATACCGACAGGAATTGTGCCGACTTAGTCAAGTGATCAATAATAACCCAAATAGAATCATGACCATTTTGTGATGCTGGAAAGCCCATGATGAAATCCATCAAGATGCTCTCCCACTTCCATGCCGGAATTTCCAATGGTTGTAACAAACCCGTTGGTCTCTGGTGGTCTACTTTCACCAATTGACAAGTGGTTCATTGGGAAACAAATTCAGAAATGTCCCGTTTCATGCCTGGCCACCAATACTGATGGCGCATGTCTTGGTACATCTTGTCCCCACCAGGATGCACTGAATATTTAAACCCATGAGATTTTATCATCACGGCCTGTCTTAAATCCCCTTCGTCCGGGACAATAAGTATCCCGCAGAAACGTAACCCACCCTCAGAGCTTACAGAGTAGGATTATGCTCCCTCGGTCAACAATTGACGTATACGGTCCTGACAGCTTTTGTTACTTCCTTGAGCTTCTACAACCCTTGACACCATAGTAGGCGTAACGGTTAACACTGACATAAATGCCCTAGCAACCGCGTCCTCCTGACTAAGCTCCTTCCATTTGGCTTTCTATATCTTCGCTAACTCCCCCCGGGCTTCCCACTTAACACATCGGCCACCACATTCTCCTTGCCCGGGTTATAGTGGATGTCAAATTGATAGTCTTTCACAAACTCTAGCTATCGACGTTGTCGCATATTTAGATCTCTCTGGGAAAAATAATATTGCAACGATTTGTGGTCCGTGAAAAGACTAAATTTATCCACCATGAGATAATGCCTCTGATATGCCCTAAATGTGCCTAACAGCTCAGAGACACTAACCTCAACCTGGAAGATAGTCGAGGTTAGAAGGGACCTAAATTGCCGATCAGCGATGTCATCTTAAGCAAGGTCGGCCATGGCCGACGTTACTAGTTGCCTCACATCCAAGCGACGGTTGAGGTCCTCATGGTCCATGTAGATAGTAGTCCATCTGGTCGGCTGGAACCGACATCACGACTACAGCATACATCAACCTCGGCTGGGAGTAAGTCGAGAGAGCAGACGTGACACCCCGCCTAATAAAATACCGGGTGATCAGTCTTATACAAAATTAAAACAGGAATCCCAGTTGGTTCATCCTTAGCGTCACTGTCGAAAACTTCTTAAAACATACTAACCACCTAGTATTTCAAAAGCTGGTGCCAGTTTTAACATTTTTAATTAAACAAAAACATTACATGCGGAAATAAATATGAACCATTCACATAACTGAATAAATCTCAACTGAATAATTAATTACACAACTTGCCGAATAAACCACTGGCCAACAAAGCGAAATAATCCAAAACAAATATCTAACACCGGAATACAACAAATCTGAAAACTAAATTGAAAGTCTAGGCGACATGCCCTAAATAAAATTGAAAGTGATAAATGATTCATACTCTAGAAATGAATGAATGATGCGTCTAATCCAAACTCCTTCTAGCATCCACATATGCCACAGTCCCAGTGTCCCGGTCGCTGGACACCTAAAATGTTTTGAAAATAGTTTTATAGCAAGGGTTAGAACCCAAAATATTTTGAAAATATTTAGCAAGCGAATTAACTTCAGTAATTTAAAATGCATGAATGGGCTTCATATTTAAGTTAGTTTCGCACTCTCTTGTGGACGTTATCACCCCTCCACTATTGTGCACACCTAACGGTTACCTTGACCCCCACCTAGTTGTACTACCCCATCCAAGTAGTCCTGGTATAACCTCCCCTTTCCATACTACTCAAACCCGAGTATAATGATTCCTGAATATTATAAGTTGTCTCACCATTAACTTAATTAATTCCTTTTTAAATAGTAGCATATAACCATGTCACAAGTTATATAAAGTAAATACATCACACATTGTATTATTACCCATATATAATATTGAATACCATTATATACATACCTTTACTAAAACATCCACACATATAACATAAGTATATCCATCCCTCCGAGTATACCCTCGCCAGATGATTCCCTCTAAAGTGCCATCTCACTAGGTGTGCTCACATAACCTAGTTACCCAAGTTGGGATCGCTCACCAACCTGGCGCCAAACATAAATGAAGTGGAGGTGATCATATTCCTTCCCTAAAAGTGAGATAAGCCCCTCACCCATATACCGGATGCTATGACCTGGGGATATACTCACCCTACTCCTCAAGCTAGGGGATTCACCCACATCGCGCAACCTCCCTTGATAGCACTAGAGTATAATTAAAATAAATATCTAATCACTGATATTTAATAGTACACACAGTATATACACACATATATATACTATCACTACACCGTATATATATATATAAAATAAACCCAACTTCACCGTGTACTCTCAACCCGTAACACTAGCCTGTAATTTCCTGAGTCTCTTGCCTGACTCACCTAAATAAATTTTCTCACTTATTAAATTATCATTATTTCGAGTCTATGGTCCGACTCTAATTTAATTAATTCACACATTAATTAATATAATATTTTTCCCGAGTTTATGGTCCGACTCTAATATAAATACTTCACTCACATTAATTAATTAATACCAATCTGAGTCTGTGGTCCGACTCTCATATAATTAATTTACACATTTATTCATTTATTACCTTCCCGAGCCTTCAACCCGACTTTAGCTAATTAATTACACATTAAATAAACTTAACACTTTCCCGAGTCTATAGTTCGACTCTACTTTAATTTATTTCTCATTAATTAATTTAATACTTGGTGTCGCCCAACCATCATACCCGGACTCACTCACTTGGCCCATAACTTAACATTTCCCGCGTCTATATTCTGACTCCAAATTAACCTATTCTCTCAATAATAATTTCATACTTTGGTGTCACTTAACCAACATACCCGAAATCGCTCACTTGGTCCATACTTAAATCTCATAATTTAATTCCCACATATTCGCCCCTAATGTGTCACGCATTTATCCCTCCCAAATCTCCCAATTATTTTTATCTATAATTGCTAGGAGCCATGTCTTGTATTTATTTGACACTAAATAAATAAGTCTCAAAAGGGTTTTATATAAATTTATACCAATTAAAATTATACCAAGAGAAAATCCAAAAAATAAAACAAGTGTAACAAAATAGCCCGACCTGCCAAGATTTCTCCATCGTCGATCGATCGATGGCCCCCGGTCGATCGATCGATCATCCCCGGGCAACCCTTCTTCCCCACTGAATTCCACCATTAACGAATTCCAAGGTTTGTAAACATTAATTTCAACCTCTAATCAAGTCATCCCACCATATAAACATATTGAACTATGACCCAATACATCATATACACCTTCTAATATATAAATTTCTCAACTTATCTCACAAATTCTGAAATGGGTTTTTCCATAAATCTCCATTATCCCTAATTCCAGATTCAAATTCCACCATTTTATATTCCGGTTTCTCATTCAAATCAGATATCTATAATCAGAGATATATATAATACACCTAATTCTTACTTTGAATCTCATCCAAGTAACCCATTAACAAAACCCCATTTTCACCCATTTATACCCAAAAACGAATTTCAAATTACACATCACTAGAATATGAATTGGATATCAAAATTCAAGATCACAGCAAGTTAACAACTTGCTTGGAATTGTTCGTAGGGTCTGATTCCGTTGGTGTAGAATGGTTGATGAAGAACACACCAATTAGTCCATTAATTTGACTCTAAAATCCCCAAATTGGCTCTTGATTTTCTCTCCCCCAACTCTCTCTCTCAAACCCTAGGTTCTCCCTTGTGTTTTCTGCCGTTTTCCTTTCTTAGATTTAGGTCTTAAAACACTAATCCTATTTTTAGCCTAATGGGCCTAATTAAAATAGCCCAAATCACCCCGTGTGGGACCGACTATGCCCAAAAATACCCCGACACCCAATTACTGCCCCCGGGTACTCTTTTCTAACTATATCGATCGATTCGGACTCAACCACGCCCTCAAAATTGCCATCCAAAATACTTTTTGACATTGCCCAATTTTGACTTCAAAATGCGACACACGAGATTTCGAACAATTAAACTTAAAAGTCGCCAATTATAAATAATTCGGCTCACTCAAATAAATTCTCCAACTCATGAATTTAAGTTTCTCCAATTTAAATATTTTTATAACTCCCAAAATAATTAAATATTTAATCCTCAAAATTACGGGGTGTTACATACTTCACCCCTTGCAAAGGAATTTCGTCCTCGAAATTAAGATAAGCCTAGTGTTCCAAGCTTCAAATATTACTCTCTAGTCATGCATCTCTAAGCCCACTATATCTATCTCCCCCGTTTCTAACTATAAGTTACACAATTTAGCATTTTAATTAACCAAGGCACCCATACACCATGTGCCCATGCTTAACCACACAAAATTTGTCTTAATTAACCTGGGTGCCCATACACCCTATCCCCATGCTTAACCACACAAATTTTTTCTTAATTAACCTGGGTGCCCATACACCCTATCCCCGTGCTTTACCGCACGAAAGTTACCCGACTATACTAGTCGTAACCCGTAATATAACTTCCATTCCGTAGTCATATCATATCATATATATATATATATATATATACACACACACACACTTCCCAGGGTACCCAACCCATGTACTAACGACCAAACATCTCCCCACATCCAACGTTGCTCTAAGTTTCATGCGTGGGACGTATCGCAAAGCGAAATCCAAATAAGGAATCCCCCCGATACACTACTACCTAACATTGTCGATCGTCGAGATCCGTTAGACCCTCAGTCCATAGCACGTACCCCTAAATACTTGTCTCTTAACACAAAAGTATGTACACCTACCCTCATGCTACCCAAAGACAACATAAAATACCGCGCCCTTACTATCACTAGTCTTTGCGCAAAATGAACCCCGAGCTATCTCTCTTTGCTCGAACATAAATCTAACATATATGCACAAGACCTCAATATGTGTCTATCGCACCACACGAATACTGAAGGCCCTATATAGAGCACACCTAGGATTTGCTTTTGGTGCTTTAGCTATATAGGACTTCATCTAATTGGACTTGAATTTTGACAAAATATTTTTGTAATTTAGGATTGCGTGTCCCCATATCGACTCCAAGCTCTCCTTGTCCATCTACCTCAAATGAGCTCTCAATTCAGACCGCCCTCTCAGAAAATGGTATTTTTAAGTTTCTATGGCTCATAGGAATTTCTGTTACGTAGGACACGACATCACGTTGCATTTTGCATTTTTTTTATCATATCTTATGATAGTATTTGGTTTCATCATAATAATTATTTTGAGTTCAATATTTTAATTTGAAGATTTTATAAAAATATATATATATATTTTTGTGAAAACAATTTTTTGACAGAAAATATTTTTTTATAAAATTTTCAGAATATAAATTTTGAAATTAAAAATAATGTCTTATGCGTGTCTTATATTATGTATAATATGTAATCAGCTTGCATATGTATTTCGTGTATTATATATATTTTTATGCGTGACATCATATACCTGTTTTAATAAATGTGTATGTATGCTACGTTATATAGCTTTAACTTTTGGTGCTTAGAACTTAGTTGGTCAGATTGCTAACATTCCTGTACATTATTTTATATATATATATGTAATTTAATAGTTCATTTGCTATCTTGGTGCTCTCAAACTGCTGTAGCCGAGATGACCCCTTAGCAGGTGATGTTATGTTATATTATAGTACATATATTCTTTTATATGTGCCAAGCCATTATGACTGATTAGTTGTATATTTATATGCGTGTAAGTTGGCATGTAGCTTGTTGCTACAATATATGTTGGCAGATTTGACCTTATAATATATGCTTGAGTGGCCTTAGTTGGTATGTATAGTTGTTGGCCTTACACGATTTGACCGAACCTACCTGTGTACGTGTGTACCTGCTTTTGTATTGAGAACATTATGTTATATATTTCCTTGGACCATGCCGATTTGACCGCCCAATGTCAGTTGCATTTATGGTTGAATGCTGTCATACCTTACCGCCCACGGTTTTTTTTTAAACCAAAATCTGGTTTTTCTAAAACGACGACGCTTCAATTCTTTTATAACAGTAAGTTTTTAGTGCGTCACAGCTGGCTCCCACCGCCCCGGTTTTACTTAAAACCAAAGCTGTTTTTAATTTGTTTCTTTAAAAGAGACGCCACTTTGTAATCTGTTACAACGGTAATATTGGTAGCGTTCTTGGTACGCAGTGGTTACACCTGGCATATTTTTTTTTAAAACGACACAGTTTTATAAAATGTTCAGTTTCTTGAATCTGTTAGTGTGTAACAGCTTGCACTACACGTGTCACATTTTTAACACTACACTTTGTGTTTCTTTGTGAGTCCTTAGATCTATTTTTTATCTACGGTTGTGTGTATTTCTTTGGTGATCCATGTGATTCCTTTTTACACCAATCAGCACACACTTGTGCACTCTATAAATAGAGACATTGTGTTTTCATTTTTTCAACCAGAGAAAATTCGTTTTTGAGCTTAAATTCTGCCAAAATTAATTCTGAGAGAGAGAGATTAAACACCAGTATTTTCAGAGAAATCTTGTGTGTATTCTTTACAAAACATTGCTGAGTCTTCAAGACATTTTGTGGATTCAAGAATGGAAGGTTTCTAATCTCAGAATTTCTGCATCTCCAAATCTATTGATTTTTCATTTTAAAAAATCGTTTGGTGAGTATCTCTATTATTGTTCTTGTTTTCTTGTAATTTCAGATTTGTTATGTGCTAGATCTAAAGTATTTGTGTAAGTATTGTGCTGGAATATTTTTTTAAAACACTACACACACTAGAACTAGTAGTGATCTTACTTCATTTAAAACACTTTGTTTTACATTGTTTTTTCTGGAAATCTGATTTACACTAAAATACAACTGATTCTAGGTTTAGAGATTTAAACCAAATACGAGTTGTGAACCGGAACAGAATTACCTGATACTGGAAATATGACCTTGGACTAAACAAATTTATACCTGGATATTTGACCAAGGACTTGGACTGAGAACAAGAACATACTAGACCTAATCAATAACCTGAACTGTTCAGACTGATTGGAACTCAAAATAAACTGGATTAAATCATTTTAATCTAAAATAGTTATAAACAGTTTGTATTATTCCTGACTGTATGCTTGATATGTTTTGTTTCTTTTTAGTCTAGAATATATCTGTGTGAACTTGATTACTTGATTGTGTTAGTGATTTTCAGAAATTGTTTGCATCTCATATCACTCTCATATAATCACTCACGTTGTATTCACGTAGACACATGTTTGTGTAATATCTGAACAAGTCTAGTGTTCGAGATTTAAAGAAAGAGAAAAGAAAGCTTTTCAAAATTGTATTCAAAGTCAAGATGACTTGATTTGAATAACATAAGACTTGCAAAGATATAGGTGATATAGTCTGTTGCATCACACACTGTCACTTCACTAGAAAATAAATAATAGGCACTGAGACAACCTGCGCTTAAAGAAGTTAGAGGGGAGGCTGAGAAGTGAAGAACACAAAAACAAGTAAGAACAGTTTAAAGAGAGAACAGAATAAGCAACCAGGCTTGAGACTTGGTCGAGTGGGGTAATACCTAGATCTTTCTTCTTTATTTGTTAAGTTTGTTGTTTGTAAATCGTTCCTGTTGATTTATTGTTTTAGTGGAAGTAGATTAGGTAAATCCTAGAGGAGTTCGTCGTTTTTCCCGGGGAAGGGTTTTTGCGACGTTAAATAAATATTGTGTGTTGTACATTTTTCGCATTTCACCTCACACGAAAACGTAGGGCTAAATAAATAGAAACTCGCCTAAAAATTGAATCTGTTTTGGACTAATAATTAACTTTGAAAATTAAAATTATTTTCATAAAAGTTAATCAAATTAAGTAAAAGTTTAATTTGGTCCCCTTTGCATCATTCATATAAACTCGTAGGTTAAAGGTGTTTACTCAACAATAGTTTACTTCCGCATATAAAGTCTTTACGCATCGACCCTAGTTGCCTGGGGTCACCTCAAATACATCATATATACACACATGCATAGGCTAGACACCCTCCCTGGTGATACCTAATACCACTCATACCCTGGTGTCGCGAACACCAACGTATCCTCACTATTTACAATAATTCAAATCCACTGCTATCTAGTCGATACTTGGATAAATCATCAACCCTACTCCAAAAATTCTTGAAAGTAGTAACCCCTTGCATAATTCAAACCTTTGCTCAGTGTACACCCCCACTCTCTCGTGGATAACACCAAAGAACTCGGCTACCCCACGAAAAAATATATACATATATATAATATGGTTGTTATAGCCAGCACACCCACTAAATTCGACTTACCGCGAACTCTAGTGAAAACAATTCTTATATTGTGACACCCTCACTGTCACACAAAGTATACCCTATTCCCATAGGATAAAAATAGTTACCTCCATATTCTAGCAGCAATGGTTGATCCTCGGGTTCCTGAGCAGCTTCCCCCTGCCCGAACTCACCCGTGACTTATTGTAGTGGCTACACATCCAGGACCTCGTCCCGTATTTGAAACCCTCGTCGCTGAGGACAATCCCTCTTCATGTTCCCCGCTTCCCCACAAACAAAACACCTCTTAATAAATTCACCCTACCACTGATACCTTCCTTGCTGGCCTTGTCGGAATTCCTGACCATCCTGCCGATAGCCTCTAGCTCTAAATCGTTTGGCATGATTTCCCCGCCGAAAATCCTGTCCCTGATCTCCCCCTGTGTGCTGCTGGGATACGCCACTGGTATTGTTCCCTCCTGCTTCGTCCGACTGGCTGGTTTCCACTCCCCTCTTGCTACCTTTCACATGGAAGTGATATTCCTGATAGTGCAGGAGTATTGCGTTAACGACATCTGTATAAGATACTAACGTGGGATTACCAATCAAATGTTGGCTGATCCTCCAGATCAACCCATCCATGAACTTTGTCTTCTTTCTTTCTTCATCGCGTACCTCATATGGTACAAAATTTGTGAAACGAGTGAATTCTTCCTCGTAATCGGCCACTGAACGGTCCCCTTGAGTCACCTCTCTGAATTTTCTCCTCATTTCGGTCTCAACTGCTGGTGGAAAATACTTGCAGTCGAACCGCACCCAAAACTCGGTAATAGTCAATGTATCCCTTTCCTCAACTGTGGTGATCGACTCCCACCACTGTAGTGTTACTCCCACTAAGCTAAAAGTGGCTAGCATCTGCTTCTATACCTCATTGCAATCTACCATGCATAGGTGACGCCGGATATCTCTCTTCCACTGACATGCCAGTACCATATATGAACCCCCTCGAAACTCTGGTGGATGGAACTTTTGAAAGACCTCTCGTACTTGCTGCTACCCCGACGACCTCGGGTGGGCCTGAACATCCGGTTCCACTAACACTTGTGGTTGATCTCGTGGAAAGTACCTTGCCATAGCGATCATTGTTGCTTTAACTTCCTGCGCCACTAATTCAACAACCTGTGCTGCCAAAATCATCTCTGGCAGTTGCTGCGGTCAATCTTGCTCCTGATGAGCCTCTCTAATCTCATCTCCCCCTGCTGCCCTAGCTACTCTCTCTCTCCTGGGCGACATCTGAAATGAGAATCAAATCGTATGAGTTCACCCTCAAATAAAATAAATGGCAGAAGAACATAAATACGCATAAGTATAAGAATACAACAATCCTATGATAGGGCTCTATATCAAAGATTGCTAAGCCGAAACGTGAAAAGTCGCACAGATCCTAAGGAAACAAGAAACTGATGCTCTGATACCATCTGTGACACCCCGCCTAAAAAAATACTGGGTGATCAGTCCTATACCAAATTAAAACAGGAATCCAAGTTGGTTCATCCTTAGCATCACTGTCGAAAACTTTTTAAAACTTACTAACCACCTAGTATTCCAAAAGCTGGTGCCAATTTTAACTTTTTTAATTAAACAAAAATAGTACATGCGGAAATAAATATGAACCATTCACATAACTGAATAAAACTCAACTGAATAATTAATTACACAACTTGCCGAATAAACCACCGGCCACTAAAGCGAAATAATCCAATACAAATATCCAACACCGGAGTAAAACAAATCTGAAAACTGAACTGAAAGTCTGGGCGGCATGCCCTAAATAAAACTGAAACTGATAAATCATTCCTACTCTAGGAATGAATGAATGATGCGTCTAATTCAAACTCCTTCTAGCATCCATATATGCCGTAACTCCGTGTCCCTGGAATAGAATATCAACCCTGGCATTCCTGTGGCTGGACACCTAAAAGGTTTTGAAAATAGTTTTATAGCGAGGGTTAGAACCCAAAACATTTTGAAAATATTTAGCAAGTGAATTAACTGTAGTAATTTCAAATGCATTAATGCGCTTCATATTCAAGTTAGTGTCGCACTCCCTTGTGGAAATTCTCACCCCTCCACTATTGTACACACCTAACGGTTACCTTGACCCCCACCTAGTTGTACTACCCCATCCAACTAGTCCTGGTATAACCTCCCCTTGCCATACGACTCTAACCTGAGTATAATGATTCCTGAATATTATAAGTTATCTCGCCACTAACTTAATTAATTCCTTCTTAAATATTAGCATATAACCGTGTCACAAGTTATATAAAGTAAATACATCACACACTGTATTATAACCCCCATATAATATTGAATACCATTATATAGTCCACACATAACCTAGTTACCCAAGTTGGGATCGCTCACCAACCTAGCCCAAAACATAAATGAAGTGGAGGCGGTCATATTCTTTCCCTGAAAGTGCAATAAGCCCCTCACCCATATACTGGATGCTATGATCTGGGAATATACTCACCCTACTCCTCAAGCTAGGGGATTCACCCACATACGCAACCTCCCTTAATAGCACTAGAGTATAATTAAAATATATATCTAATCACTGATATTTAATAGTACACATAATATATACACATATATATATATACTATCACTACAACGTATATATATATAAAATAAACCCAGCTTCACCGTGTACTCTCAACCCGTAACACTAGCCTGTAATTTCCTGAGTCCCTCGTCTGACTCAACTAAATAAATTTTCTCACTTATTAAATTATCATTATTCCGAGTCTATGGTCCGACTCTAATTTAATTAATTCACAAATTAATTAATATAATATTTTTCCCGAGTCTATGGTCCTACTCTAATATAAATACTTCACTGACATTAATTAATTAATACCAATCCGAGTCTGTGGTCAAACTCTCATATAATTAATTTACACATTTATTCATTTATTACCTTCACGAGCCTACAACCCGACTTTAGCTAATTAATTACACATTACATAAACTTAACACTTTCTCGAGTCTATAGTCCGACTCTACTTTAATTTATTTCCCATTAATTAATTTAATACTTGGTGTCGTCCAACCATCATACCCGGACTCACTCACTTGGCCCATAACTTAATATTTCCCTAGTCTAAATTCCGACTCCAAATTAACCTATTCTCTCAATAATAATTTCATACTTTGGTGTCACTTAACCAACATACCCGAACTCGCTCACTTGGTCCATACTTAAATCTCATAATTTAATTCCCACAAATTCGCCCCTAATGTGTCACGCATTTATCCCTCCCAAATCTCCCAATTATTTTTATCTATAATCGCTAGGATCCATGTCTTGTATTTATTTGACACTAAATAAATAAGTCTCAAAAGGGTTTTATCTAAATTTCTCCCAATTAAAATTATACCAAGACAAAATCCAAAAAATAAAACAAGTGTAACAAAATAGCCCGACCTGCCAAGATTTCTCCATCGTTGATCGATCGATGGTCCCCGATCGATCGATCGATCATCCCTGGGCAGCCCTTCTTCCGCACTGAATTCCACCATTAATGAATTCCAAGGTTTGTAAACCTTAATTTCAACATCTAATCAAGTCATGCCACCACATAAACATGTTGAACTACGACCCTATACATCATATACACCTTCTAGTATATAAATTTCTCAACTTATCTCACAAATTTCGAAAGAGTTTTTTCCATAAATCTCCACTATCCCTAATTCCAGATTCAAATTCCGCCATTTTATATTCTGGTTTCTCATTCAAATCAGATATCTATAATCAGAGATATATATAATACACCTATTTCTTACTTTGAATCTCAGCCAAGTATCCCATTAACAAAACCCCATTTTCACCCAATTATACCCCAAAACGAATTTCAAATTACACATCACTAGAATATGAATTGGATATCAAAATTCAAGATCACAACAAGTTAACCACTTGCCTAGAATTATTCGTAGGGTCTAATTCCGTTGGTGTAGAATGGTTGATGAAGAACACACCAATTAGTCCCTTAATTTGGCACTAAAATCCTCAAATTGGCTCTTGATTTTCTCTCCCCCAACTCCCTCTGAAACCTTAGGTAATACCCCGTATTTTTATGACTTTTAATTTTGGGGATTTATTAAATTTAATTAGAGATATTAATTTAATATTAATCCGTAAAATCATTTAAATACTTACTAGCGTGATGAAAGTTAGTAATTATTGGAATTTTGTTGTAAGTTACTTTATGAGTAAAGTACGAGATGTAATTATAATTAGTAAAATTATCAAGAGAATCTAATTTGATAATTTTGGAAATTTATCGAGACGCGCTTATGTCGTGTCGGGATTAAATTCGAACTACTAAAAGTGAAGAAATTATAAGTCACCCGTATGGTCATTTTGAGTGCGTTAATGTGTTCGGAAGGGTCGATATAGTCAAAATAATGTACACGGGGGTTTAGTTTGGGTCTCGGGGCATTTTTAGGCCTAATTAACATTCTGGGAGGGCATTTTGGACATTTTACATTTTTGGGCATGAAAACCCACGAAAATTCTAAGAGTATATCAGATGGTAGGAGTCATCTTCTAGGGTTAGAACAAACCTAAACCAAAGACGTCTATTGGAGAGGAAGGGGAGAAGCTTTTCGAGTTCTAGGCCAAGAACTCCACCGTTTGCACCGCCGTCGCCGCCAAACGTTAGATAAGCAACAAAGAACACCACCACACCAATCTCTCCACAAAATCTGAACCTAAAATTCCCAAAAAGTATCTATCTTGCTTTATTTCAGTTAATGCTTCATTAATATTAATCTAGGATTGATTGGGACTAGTTTTTGTGAAAGAAAAACCTATTTTGGAGACTTGGATTTGCATGATGTATAGGTTAGAGATGTATTATGGAAACCAAACTCACGTGTAGAGCTTGAACCACGAAATTACAGTAAAGTAAGAGTATGAAATCTGGTAAAAGAATGAGAAGAATCTAAACAAAGAAAGTATTAGGGTTTTTGATATTTCTATGGATTATGCCCCATTTAATTCATTTTTCATGATAAAAATCCGCATGCCTGACGTAGAATATCACTTATTTGAGGATATAACACTTATAGTATGAATTATTGGGAGGTTGGTAATCAAATATAATGGTTTGGATGAGTTTGTAAGAAGAAACCCGTAACTGGAAATTCTGCAGATTTGGCATACCTGCTTGATCGATCGATCGAAGACCTGCCATAGATCGATCGACCCCTCCTGGCAGACTTATTTTTCCTTTTTGAATGATTAAGTTCAATTTAAGAGAATAGTAATCTTTATTCATTTCTATTAAAACATTTTGGGATATATAGAAAGACCAGTAGGACTTTAGAAATATATGGAACCATTAATGTAAGACGAGATTAACATTTCACGGGGTTGTTTTACATATAAGGGACAATGGGAATATGTGTTAAAGGGTGAGACTCGTAAAGAAGTTTTGTTTTAAAATAAATGATTACCTACTGAAATTACACTTGGGGAGATAGGAATTCATGTGTGTTACGTAGTAAGTCGGAATAATTCCATAATTAAGAATAAGAGACAAACCATTAAACGTGATAACCTAGTATTGTGAAATAGGGATAAATATCATAATTATGGGTCGTGAGAGTGTACCTAAATTTGATATGGGAATAGTAGTATACATATATGACTGTGTTTTTTCATATACTATATACGTGTAAAAATCATGCCCGTGCTACTTGCTATCCCTGAGGTTACCGCGCTGGGACAGTCTTATCTCGATGGGACCTTTATGGAGGATATTGACTTGTACCCTAGAACATAGGAATCCTTGGTACAGGCTATCGGATCGATAGTCAGACGGTCCTAAGAGACGTGAGGGTATGTGCTGACCTCTTATTGACTTGGAAATATGCTTCGCCTCAAATTGTATTTGTTTTGTGCTAATACAATTCGAGAGTGATTCCGAACTTGTATTTCCCTTAGTACGAGTGATACGGGGACTGGATAGCAGAGTATGACCGCACCATAAATTTTATGTGGGGTGCCTTTAGAATATATATATTATATGAGTATTTAATATATATATGTAAACTTGAAAATTTGGGAACTACCTACTGAGACTATGGTAAGTAAGAAATGAATAATTATTTCAACTTGGGAATAGGTGCTTAAAAAGTATGATGCGTTACTGAGAAAATTTATAATCAAATGAGTCTTATGTGAGAACTTTGTTGTTAAATAAAATTAACTTTCTTAACATTAGAAATGGTTGGCATGAAATATTGTGAGTAACTTAAGATAGGTTAAAATGTTGGGAATATTAGTGCGATGGGTGTGCACATTAGAAGAGAGGTGAGAATTTCTCAAGGGAGTGTCGCACTAATATGATTGTTGCATTATCCGGTAAGCATTTTAAATACTTGCTAAACTAAATTTTAAACTGTTTTACAATCGGGCTCTGACCCGTTTCCCCTATTCTCTCTTCTCTCTTGTATATATATGTATATATTTCAGGTGCCCAACCACAGGGGCGTCTTGCATAGGGTCATTTGGATGAAACGTGTTGCAGCTTAGGTGGGAGTTGCAGGCGTCTTGTTTAGACGAACTTATTATTGATTCCACTTCTAGCTGTATTTTTATCCAGTTGGGCATGTGTCGCCCTTTTCCATTATTCAGTTGTCCTATCAGATTGTTATTTGTTTAGTTCCAGTATTTACATTTTGGAATCGTTATTCCCAGGATGTTTTTCCTTTAAGTTTTAATGTTGGACTTATTTAGTTGAATGTTTAAATTGCTTGGATTATATTTTCCAGTCAGATTGTTGTGTGAATTTTTAAAACCTGGATTATGTAAAGTTTTTAATATTGGTTTTAAATTAAATTTGGAAATTTAAATTTAACGATGGTTTTGTCACTTAGCTTAATTATTTAGGGTGTTTAATTGGGAAAGTTATTTTTGCGACTGCGATGCTAAGAATGAACCAATCGTTCCCTTGGTTATAATTTAATAAAGGACTGATCATCCGGTATTTAATTAGGCGGGGTGTCACGGGTGGTATTAGAGCATCAGGTTCTAGTGTCCTTTAGGATCTGTACGGCTTATTTTTCTTTCAGCTTAGCGTTCTTGCTATAGATCCCTATTTTAGGATTGTTGTATTCTTGCTTTTACGATTACGTCTTCAGCTATTTGAGATTTGATAATAACTATAGACTAATAAATTTGTTTACGTTTCAGATGCCTCCGAGACGCGCACCTAAGGATAGGCGTGCCCAAGCCGAGCAGCCAGTAGCACCGGCTCAGGGAACGATGAACGCAACCGAAGTCGCCGCTATCGTTGCTCAGGCGGTAAATGCCGCGCTAGCGGTAGTGCGGCAGGTTCCACCCTAGGTTCAGGCAATGGCGCCAGTACCGGCATAGCTTCCATCTGCATGGGAGCGAGTTAGGGATGCCTTCCAGAAGGCGCATCCCCCAGAGTTTGCGGGTGGTTCGGATATTATTGTAGCCAGCCAATGGAAGAAATATATCTAGAGGCATCTGCGCATGTACGAATGCACGGACGTGCAGAAACAACTGTTGGCTTACTTTAAGCTAGTGGGGGCCGCTTTGCATTTTTGGGAATCCACTACCACCTTAGAGGAGAGGGATGTTATCACTATTCAGTCATTTTGGACGCGGTTCGCCAGCAAATACTTCCCATCCGATGTGCAGACTGAGATGACGAGGAAGTTACTGAGTTTAAAACAGGAGAATTCAATTGTTGCTGAGTATGAAGAGGAGTTCACTAGACTCCTCACTATAGTGCCAGATGAGGCACCCACTGAGGGGAAGAAGATACTGTTGTTTGTAGACGGTTTGGCTTGGAGGATCCGTCAGCATCTCATAGGTAATCTGTCACTGAGTACCTACACGGACGTACTCAATGCTGCTTTACTACACTGTCAGGATCACCGCTTCCATCTGTAGGGAAGCAAGCGAGCAGGAGAGTCCAGCCAGCAGGGCAGGACAGGGGGTAGTGGTGCTAGTGGGGCACCGACATCTCAAGGGCAGACTCGTCAGTACGAGAAGAGTTCCCATTAGGGGGACCCTGCCAAGCGGTTCCAATCAGGTGATTCCAGGCAGGGATTTGGGGGATTTAGGTAGGGTCAGCAGGGCCAGCCTAATCAGTAGGGCCAGCAGGGCCAACATCATTAACCGCAGGGTCATCAGCAGGGCCATCAAGGACAATAACGTATTTAGCAGGGCCAATGGCTGGGTGGTAACGGCCAGCAGGGTAGTAATCAGCAGGGATAGAGGGGAGGAAATTTCAGGGGCCGATGCTTCGGGTGTGTTAAGAATGGCCACTGGCACCAGGATTGCCAAGAGGGTGATAGGGCCCCACAGCAGCAGGGTGCCCGTAATGAGCCACAGAGGCCACTTTTTCCAGCCTCCCTCCTAGCACAAGCTCAAGTACCAGCCCTACCAGCCATTCCAGTCGCTCCCGTGCATCAGGGAGAGTTACAGTACGGACGTGTCTATAACGTCCACCAGGCAGCAGCTCCACAGGCACTACACGCGATTGAGGGTACGTTTCCTATCCATGGTACTAGGGGTCGGGTTTTATTTGATACTGGGGTAACACACTATTTTATAGCTACTCATTTTGCGAAGGCCTTAGGGTTATTAGCCACAGCATAGATCACTGTAACATGTGTAGACTCACTACTGGGAAATAGATCGTAAATTTTCTTTATATGTCGGGGTGTGGGAGTAGATATTGGTAGCTTGATCTCACCAGCAGACATGTTAGTCCTAGATATGCATGAGCACTACGTTATTATTAGTATGGATTGTCTCGCCGCATACAGATCCATGATAGATTATTTTGGTGGGAGTATTGTCTTTTCCATTCCAGGGCAAGAGATGTTTTCAGTGGCGATGCTTCACCCAGAGGGAGGCTCTACCACTCATTTGTATTACATAGAGGCGGATACCTCTAAGGAGGTTGTGATTACCTTAGACTCGATCCCATTTGTTCGTGAGTATTCTGATGTATTTAAGGAGATACAAGGCCTACCCCCAGTCGAGAGATAGATTTTATCATAGATTTATTATCGGATACTCGACCGATAGCACGCGCTCCACACCATATGGCTTTGATGGAAATACGAGAGTTACGAGATCAGATAGAGCAGTTGTTAGGTCAGGGCTTCATTCATAGGAGTACCTCACCTTGGGGCGCTCCAGTGTTGTTTGTGAAGAAGAGAGATGGTTCACTGAGGCTATGTGTGGACTACCGGGAGCTGAACAAGGTCACGATATGGAACAAATATCCGTTGCCTCGAATCGATGATCTGTTCGACCAGCTGAGGGGAGCAACCTTCTTTTCAAAGATAGATTTGAGGTCAGGATACCATTAGCTACGTATTAGGGAGCAGGATGTTTTGAAGAATGCTTTCTTGACGAGATATGGGTCTTACGAGTTCAGAGTGATGCCATTTGGACTCACAAATACCCCAGTTGTATTCATGGACTTGATGAACTGAGTGTTCAGAAAGTTATTGGATCAGTTTCTCATCATCTTCATAGATGACATCTTAATATATTCACATACTGAGGAAGAGCATGTTGAGCACTTAAGGTAGGTTCTTCAGACTCTGCGAGAGCATCAGTTGTATGCTAAGTACGAGAAGTGCGGGTTCTGTTTACGAGAAGTACAGTTCTTGGGGCATGTTGTTTCTGAACTGGGGATAGCGGTTGACCTAAGTAAAGTGTCAGCAGTGAGGGAGTGGGACAGCCCACGACACCGACGGAAGTGCGTAGTTTCTTGGGGTTAGCCGGGTAATACAGGAGATTCATTCGAGGGTTCTCCAAGATAGCAGGTCCATTGACAAACCTGACTCGCAAAGGGGTACCATATGTTTGGGACGATACTTGTCAATTGGATTTCGATGAGTTGAAAGACAAGCTTACTTCAGCACTAGTCCTTGCTTTGCCTAAGCCGGGCGTGGAGTATCTGGTTTACACCGACGCCTCTTTACGGGGACTCGGGGGAGTACTTAAGCAGGAGGAAAAGGCTATATCTTTTGCCTCTTGCAAGCTTAAGCCGCACGAGAGGAATTACCCCACACACTACCTAGAGTTAGCAGTGGTCGTCTTTGCATTGAGGATATGGAGAAACTATTTGTTAGAAGAGAAATTTTTCTTGTTCACAAACCATAAGTCACTGCAGTACCTGTTCACTCAGCGAGAGCTGAATATGCAACAGCGCAGGTGGTTAGAGTTTATGAAAGACTATCAGTTCGACATACAGCACCATCCAGGGAAGACCAATGTAGCTGCTGATGCGTCGAGGTGTAGACCGGTAGACGATATAGCGGACGTCTGGAAAGCAAAGTGGAAAGAGTTGGGTCACCAAGATGCGGTAGCCCGTTCCTTCATATCTTCCATGACAGTGACACCAGAGATTGTTACGAGGGTAATACAGGCACAGACAGCAGACCCATTTTTTCAGGAGCAGATTGTATGACATTTAGTTGAGGGTGCTGAGTCCAATTCAGTTAGTTCCGATGGGGGTTTGAGGTTTAATGGGAGATTGGTGGTTCCCGAAGGAGCAGACTTACGTCATGAAGTAATGACCCAGTCTCACGGGTCCCGATTTGCAGTGCATCCTGGGGGAGATAAGATGTACCAAGATATGAGGCGACAATACTGGTGGAGTGGGATGGAAAAAAGGACATTGCTGAGTTCGTGTTCAAATGTTCTACTTGCTAGCTGGTAAAGGTGGACCACCAGTAACCGTCAGGGTTGCTTCAGCCATTGGAAATACCCGCGTGGAAGTGGGAGAGTATTTCCATGGATTTTATTACTGAGTTGCCTACATCACAGCGGGTCCACGATTCCATCTGGGTAATTGTGGACCGTTTGACCAAGGTGGCTCATTTTCTGCCAGTGCGGACAGACTATACCATGGGCCAGTACGCTCAGTTGTTCATTGCTGAGGTTGTAAGATTACATGGGGTGCCCCTGGATATTGTGTCAGATAAAGACAAAATTTTCGTGTCGCATTTCTGGGAGAGTTTCCAGGAGGCCATGGGTACCGAGTTGAGGTTGAGTTCATCTTATCACCCACAGACATATGGACAGACATAGCGTACCAATCAGATGTTGGAGGATATGCTACACATGTGTGTCCTTGATTTTGGGGGAGATTGGGAGCCACATCTTCCACTGGTAGAGTTTGCTTACAATAACTCTTATCAGTTCACGATTGGCATGGCTCCATTTGAGACATTGTACGGAAGGCCTTGTCATTCCCCAACTTGCTGGCTAGAGGTGGGGGATAACAAGTTACTCGGACTAGAGGTGATTCAGGAAACCTCCGCTAGGATTGAAATTACCAGGAGTCACATTCGGGTAGCCCAGGTCAGGTAGAAAATCTACGCCGATGCAAAACGGTTCTTCCGAGAATTTAATGTGGGGGACCAAGTATTGCTCCGTGTATCTCCTATGAAAGGAGTGATGAGGTTCGGGAAGAAAGGGAAATTGGCTCCGAGGTACGTAGGACAATTTTCCATTATCGAGAGGATTGGGTCGGTAGCATACAGATTAGGACTACCAGAGTACTTACACCGTATTCACGATGTATTCCACATCTCATCGTTGAGACGATACCTTCGGGATGACATGGCCCACACCCACATCGCAATTGAGGAGATTGACTTAGTGGAGAGACCAGTGGCTATCCTAGACCCTAGTGAAAGGAGATTGAGGTCAAAGGTAGTCCCACTTGTTCGGGTCCCGTGGGAGAATCATAATGTGGAGGAATCCACTTGGGAGCGTGAGGCAGACATGCGTGAGAAGTACCCAGAGCTATTCTTGCCAGGTACTACTTATTTTTTTTTCGAATATTGGGACGAAATTCCGTTACTAAGGGGGAAGTATGAAATATCCCGTATTTTTATGACTTTTAATTTTAGAGATTTATTAAATTTAATTAGAGATATTAATTTAATATTCATCCGAAAAATCATTTAAATACTTACAAGCATGACGAGAGTTAGTAATTATTGGAATTTTATTGTAACTTACTTTATGAGTAAAGTAAGAGATGTAATTATAATTAATAAAATTATGAAGGAAATCTAATTTGATAATTTTGGAAATTTATCGGGACGCGCTTGTGTCGTGTCGGGATTAAATTCGAACTATTAAAAGTGAATAAATTATAAGTCACCCCTATGGTCATTTTGAGTGCATCAATGTGTCTGGAAGGGTCAAGATAGTCAAAATAATGTACCCGGGGGTTTAGTTTGGGTCTCAGGGCGTTTTTCGGCCTAATTAACATCCCGGGAGGGCATTTTGGACATTTTACATTTTTGGGCATGAAAACCCACGAAAATTCTAAGAGTATATCAGATGATAGGAGCCATCTTCTAGGGTTATAACAAGCCTAAACCAAAGACGTACATTGGATTGGAAGAGGAGAAGCTTTCTAAGGAGTTCAAGGCCAAGAACTCCACCGTTTGCACCGCCGTCGCCGCCAAACGTTAGATAAGCAACAAAGAACACCACCACACCAATCTCTCCACAAAATCTGAACCTAAAATTCCCAGGCAAGTATCTATCTTTCTCTATTTTAGTTAATGCTTCATTAATATTATTCTAGGATTGATTGGGACTAGTTTTTGTGAAAGAAAAACCTATTTTGGAGACTTGGATTTGCATCATGTATAGGTTAGAAATGTATTCTGGAAACCAAACTCACATGTAGAGGTTGAACCACGAAATTACAGTAAAGTAAGAGTATGAAATCTAGTAAAAGAATGAGCAGAAACTAAACAAAGAAAGTATTAGGGTTCTTAATATTTCTATGGATTGTGCCCCATTTAATTCGTTTTTCATGATGAAAATATGCATGCCTGACGTAGAATATCACTTATTTGAGAATATAACACTTGTAGTATGAATTATTGGGAGTTTGGTAATCAAATATATTGGTTTGGATGAGTTTGGAAGAAGAAACCCGTAACTGGAAATTTTGTAGATTTTCCATACCTGCTTGATCGATCGATCGAACACGTGCCACAGATCAATCGACCCCTCCTGGTAGACTTATATTTTACTTTTTGAATGATTAAGTTCAATTTAAGCGAATAGTAATCTTTAGTCATTTCTATTAAAACATTTTGGGATATAAAGAAGACCAGTAGGACTTTAGAAATATATGGAACCATTAATGTAAGATGAGATTAACATTTCACGGGGGTGTTTTACATATAAGGGACAATGGGAATATGTGCTAGAGGGTGAGACTCGTAAAGAAGTTTCGTGTTAAAATAAATGAGTACCTACTGAAATTACACTTGGGGAGATAGGAATTCACATGTGTTACGTAGCAAGTCGGAATAATTCCATAATTAAGAATAAGAGACAAACTGTTATACGTGATAAACTAGTATTGTGAAATAGGGATAAATATCATAATTATGGGTCGTGAGAGTGTACCTAAATTTGATATGGGAATAGGAGTATACGTATATGACTGTGTTTTTTCATATACTATATACGTGTAAAAATCATGCCCGCGCTACATGCTGTCCCTGAGGTTACCGCGCTGGGACAGTCTTATCTCGATGGGACCTTTATGGGGGATATTAACTCATACCATAGAACATAGGACTCCTTGGTACAGGCTATTGGATCGATAGTCAGATGGTCCTAAGAGACGTGAGGGTATGTACTGACCTATTAGTGACTTGAAACTATGCTTCGCCTCAATTTGTATGTGTTTTGTGTTAATACAATTCGAGAGTGATTCCGAACTTCTATTTCCCTTAGTACGATTGATACGGGGACTGGATAGCAGAGTATGCCCGCACCATAAATTTTATGTGGGGTGCCGTTAGAATATATATATTATATGAGTATTTAATATATATATATATATATATATATATATATATATATATATATATATATATATATATACTTGAAAATTTGGGAACTACCTACTAAGACTATGGTAAGTAAGAAATGAATAATTATTTCAACTTGGGAATAGGTGCTTAAAAAGTATGATGCGTTACTGAGAAACTTTATAATCAGATGAGGCTTATGTGAGAACTTTGTTGTTAAATAAAATTAACTTTCTTAACATTAGAAATCGTTGGCATGAAATCTTGGGAGTAACGTAAGATAGGTTAAACTATTGGGAATATTAGTGCGATAGGTGTGCACATTAGAAGAGAGGTGAGAATTTATCAAGGGAGTGTCGCACTAATATGATTGTTGCATTAGCCGGTAAGCATTTTAAATACTTGCTAAACTAAATTTTAAACTGTTTTACAATCGGGCTCTGACCCGTTTCCCCTATTCTCTCTTCTCTCTTGTATATATATGTATATATTACAGGTGCCCATCCACAGGGGCGTCTTGCATAGGGTCCTTTGGATGAAACGTGTTGCAGCTTAGGTGTGAGTTGCAGGCCTCTTGTTTAGAGGACCTCATTATTGATTCCACTTCTAGCTCTATTTTTATCCATTTGGGCATGTGTTTCCCTTTTCCATTATTCAGTTGTCTTATCAGATTGTTATTTGTTTAGTTCCAGTATTTACATTTTGGAATGGTTATTGTCAGGATTTTTTTCCTTTAAGTTTTAATGTTGGACTTATTTAATTGAATGTTTAAATTACTTGGGTTATATTTTTCAGTCAGATTGTTGTGTGAATTTTTAAAACATGGATTATGTAAAGTTTTTAATATTGGTTTTAAATTAAAATTGGAAATTTAAATTTAAAGATGGTTTTGTCACTTAGATTAATTATTTAGGGTGTTTAATTGGAAAAGTTATTTTTGCGACAGTGATGCTAAGAATGAACCAACCGTTCACCTTGGTTATAATTTAATAAATGACTGAACATACGGTATTTAATTAGGCAGGGTGTCACACCCTAGGTTCTCCCGTGTGTTTTCTGCCGTTTTCCTTTCTTAGATTTAGGTCTTAAAACACTAATCCTGTTTTTAGCCTAATGGGCCTAATTAAAATAGCCCAAATCACCCCGTGTGGGCCCGACTATGCCCAAAAATACCCTGAGACCCAATTACTACCCCCGAGTACTCTTTTATGACTATCTCGACCCGTACGGACTCAACCATGCCCTCAGAGTTTCCATCTAAAATACTTTTTGACATTGTCCAATTTTGACCTAAAAATGCGACACACGAGATTTCGAACAATTAAACTTAAAAGTCGCTTATTATAAATAATTCGGCTCACTCAAATAAATTCTCCAACTCATGAATTTAACTTTCTCCAATTTAAATATTTTTATAACTCCCAAAATAATTAAATATTTAATCCTCAAAACTACGGGGTGTTACAGCAAAGGCTACTCAAATCATCATCATTATCCTCGTTTGGGAACCAGCCAACATCCTGCTACTTCACCATCACCTCGGCCCTGGATGACATTACAACTCCACTTGTCTTACCTCGGCTCTCCTACTGAGCCAGGATCATCGCTGATAACCTCTGATCGAGCAGTTTCCCGACCTCACCAACCTCGTCCTTTTCCAGGCCGAGGTTGGTATTGCCCGAGGACAGTCGAGCTTCTACACGTTCTTGTATAAGTTGGAACACGTGGACAAATCTATTATAACTGAATTATTCACTCCACGTGGGGGAATATTAAGGTCATCATTATTTAGTTGGGAACATCTAGGTGTCACTCTCATGCTGGCTCGATGCTCATGCACATGCTCATTGTATGCTTAAGGGGTACATTACACCCCCCGAGCACTATATATAGAGGTCATCCTCTACCCTGTAAACGATACAAAATTACAACCCTAGTTGAAACTCAGTTATTTTATGCAGTAGAGAGAGAGAGAGAGAAAACTTGAGAGATTGTATCCATGGCTATTAGTGCCGTCATTCAGTGATATTACTCACACACACTCAGAGTGGACGTAGGCCATATTGGCTGAACCATTTATATTCATGTGCTCATCCTCTTCTCCTCACCTCCTTCTACTAAATATGCAAATACTCTTATGCTGTCATTGTTAACATTAACTTAAGCCTGAAAACACCTTGAAGGGTGGTCCTGTTTCCAGCATCATCATTTTGGCATCGTCTGTGGGAACGAGAAGTTATCTCTTCCTCATTTTGTGCTTAACCTCATCGGAGGCTCTGGTGGTGAACCAGGCCTCACCCCTTGTATGGAGTTGTTTCACCATTGAAGGAGGTCCACTAAGGTACAAAGATCATTTACTCTATAAGATCTTTAGTGTTAAAACATGACGCTAGAATTACCACCACCTCTACCACCGCCCGGTGCTGGAGGGCCTAGTTCCAGTCAGGCACCGCCTCAGTTCAAAATGGCAAAAGTGGCAGCAGCCTTAAAGTCTTTGGATGCAATGCAATAAGCAATGAAGGATCAATTTGCACAACTCAGTCAAAATATAATGAGACCACCTGGGGTCTCACCGGAGATGAATACTCCAATGGTTGTTCAGCCTCATCCTGATGCTAGGGGACCACCCCAGGCACCGCGGAAAGACCAACCTACGCCTCGACGGAGGAGGGACATTGCTGACCCTAGATGTTTGCGTCTGGGGAGGCAAGAACACCCTTGCCCTGAGGATAGATATGATGATTAGGAGGCAGAAGATGACCCAGAAGATTGTTGGGAGCCATATGAGGTTTCAAATAACACAGTACGTCCTATCCAGCAGAGTCGAGGTTATGGAGGCAGAAGAGGTGAAGAGGCCCAACAAAGAGGGTCAGCTTTTGATTGATTAAGTAGAGGGTAAGCCTTTGAAAGGCTCGGCCCAGTAAATGACCTACGACAGAGGTTATCTAGGTCAAGGAGTGTAGCCGGCTCACAAAAGGAAGAGGTACAATGTCAGCCTCATAAGACCAACCTAACACAAGAGGAGGAAGGGACCAGTAAGAGGTCAGTAGCCAACGTTACGCTACGGCTGAGGAACCCTCAGTCCATCCCTTGGAGGTGGTTGGGGATAACCTCAGCCAGGCCGACATTGTAAAACCATGGAATGACTCCATCCAACGTCTTGAGGACAAGATAGGAGACCTCATCAAAAGTCTAGATCCACTGCAAAGAGGTTTCTCAGAAGGCTCTCCATTTATGGCTAAGATAGTGAGCTTCCGTACCCCAGCCAAGTTCAAGCAACCTACGGTGTCTCCCAAGTATGACGGTAGCACCAACCCTGTACATCATATTGATATGTACCAGTCTGCGATGGACATCTACTTAATACCAGATGAGATGAAATGTCTAGCCTTCTTCGACACTTTGACCGGAGCCACACATATCTGGTTTACCTCTCTTTTGAAGAACTCAATAAAGAACTTTAAGGGTTTAACTGAACGATTCATTCAAAACTTTTATTTTGGGGTAAGACCTAAAAAGAAGATAACCCATTTGTTGTATGTCAAACAAGGTAAGAATGAGAGCCTAAAAGACTACATTTCCAGATTCAACAAAAGAGAAACTTGATGTTGAAGACTACGAAGAGAATATCGCCATGACCGCCCTCATAGGAGGTCTGCAGAAAAGGAAGTTGTTATGGAAAATTATGGAAGACCCTACCAAGTCCATAGAAGAGTTATTGACAATTGCGGGTAGGGTCATGAATGCTGAAGAGTCCATGGATGCAAAATACAAGGATGAGAGTGGCGGTAGTAACGAAAAGTTCTAAGGAAATAAGGATGGAAAGAAGAGATCAGCAGACGATAAGTTTGCACGCTATACCCATCTAACTTTGAGTTGCGAACAGATCCTCAATGAGATCAAGAATGTCCGGTCGCTGAGATGGATAGAGAAGCTAAAGGCTCCTCCACTTAAGAGAAACAAGAACTTGTGGTGCGAGTTCCACCAAGACCATGTCCATGTTACAGACTACACATTTGAGAAGATGCTGAAATCCGATAAGTTGAGGAAGTACGTTGATGGCAAGGCTCCTAAAAGGGGAAGAGATGACCCAAAAAATAAGAGAAATGACATATGCCATGACGATACCCCAGCAGGAATAGACAATGACTCGAATGGCGATGATAAAGATGATCCGGACCTTCCACGAAAAGATGACAACACCCCAGTAAAGAGGTTTGGTATGATCTCCTTTGGTGTTAACACCATATGCGGAGGACTTGCAGGGGTGGTTCTGAAGTGTCTGACCGAAAAGCTCATGTGGCGGAGGTTAAGTCAGTGGCCAAGCCAGAAATGATAAATCTAACATCTTTCGAAACTAAGCAGAATAGAAAGAAGGTGAATATGGACAATCTTATAGTTGGATTCTCCTGACTCGACTTCGAAGGCATCCTAGCTCCGCATGATGACCCTTTAGTAATCACAACAAGGGTGCATGGGTGCGAGGTACAGAGAATCCTCGTAGATGGAGGAAGTTCAGCAGATGCGATGTTCTGGCCCTGCTTCAAGAGCCTTTGCATCAGCAAAGCAAGGCTGGTAACCTATCATCATCCATTAATAGGCTTCAACGGTGAAAAAGTCCATCTGTTGGGTATGTATGAGATGGGCATGCGAATGGGCGATGAGTGGCCTAAGAGGTTGACCCAGAAGATTAATTTTTTTATTATGGACGAAAACGTCTTCTCGGCCTACAAACTCATCGTAGGAAGAGTGGCCCTTAAGGAGTTTGAAGTTGTGCTATCGAAGGTCTATCAGATGCTAAAATTCTCGACCCCCATGGGGTAGGGGAAGTGCAGGGTGACCGGACCATAGCACGGGAATGCTACTTCAACTCAACCGAAGAGAGAGAGGCCCATAAGAGAGAAATTACCACATATAACATTGATATACTTGACCCAAAAGGTGAAACAAAGTTGAAGAAAGGAGAGGCCGTGGAAGAGGTAGAATCCATCGTCCTCAATGAGGATGAATCAAAAAACCGTTCAGGTCTGTAAAGCCTTAAAATTAGAGATCAAGGAAGAGCTGATAAATTTCTTGAGGAAGAGGCATAGTGTCTTCACTTGGAGCCACACGGACATGCCTAGCATCGACACTGAGGTTATGTTCCATAAACTCAACGTGACTAAGGATGCTAAGTCAATCAAACAGAGACGAAGAGTTTACTCCAGGGAGAAGTACGACGTCATCCGGGAAGAAGTCAGAATGTTAGAAGAGGCTGAGTTTATAAGGGAAGTCGTATATCCGGAGTGGTTGTCAAACGCAGTTATAGTGCCTAAAGCCAATGGGAAATGGAGGATGTGTGTATACTTCACCGACCTGAACAAGTCTTACCCAAAAGACAGTTATCCCTTGCCTCGAATCGACCAGATGGTAGATGCCACTGTAGGGCATGAGCTCATGAGCTTCATGGATGCGTATTCAGGCTACAACCAGATCTTTATGGACGCTGAAGACTCAGAAAAGATAGCCTTCATCACGGACAAAGGGACATATTACTACAAGATTATGCCCTTCGGTTTAAAAAATACGGGAGCGACGTACCAACGTCTTATGAATAAGATGTTCGAAAATCAAATAGGTAAGACTATGGAGGTGTACGTAGACATTATGTTAACGAAGAGCTTAAAGCCCTACACTCACGTGACATACCTCGAAAAGACCTTCGATACCATGGACTTGTACAGAATGAAACTCAATCCCACAAAATGTGTCTTCGGGGTAGGAGCTGGGAAATTCCTCGTATTCATTATCAATCAGAGAGGAATAGAGGTAAACCCTGAGAAAATCAAGGCTTTGCTGGACATAAAGACTCCAAGGAGTATCAAAGACGTTCAGAGGCTCACTGGAAGAGTAGCTACACTCAACAGATTTATTTCCAGAGCGACGGACAAGTGTCTTCCGTTATTTAAAGTTCTTAGAAAAGCCTTCAACTGGGATAAAGAGTGTGATGAGGCCTTTAACCAGCTCAAATCCTACCTCGGGTCTCCATTGCTCTTATCTCGGGCCATAGTGGGAGAGATGTTGTATGTTTATCTAACAGTCTCTGAATCAACTATAAGTGCAGCCATAGTACGGGAAGACGTTGTGGTCCAAAGGCCTGTATACTTCAACAGTAAGGCCTTTCAGGGGTCTGAATAGAACTATCCTCAAATGGAAAAGTTAGCCTATGCCTTGATACATGCTTCTAGGAAGATGAAGCCCTACTTTCAGGCCCATTCCATGGTCATCCTCACAGACTCTCCACTAAGATAGGTCCTCCACAAATCTGAGAAGTCGAGTAGATTGATGACATGGGCCATTGAGTTGGGAGAGTATGATCTTACTTATCACCTAGGGTGGCCATCAAAGGGCAGGCACTTTTAGATTTTATCATCGAGTTCACATGGGAAGAGGCCGAGGCTGATAATAACCTAGAGACCGCAGAGCGGTTAAATAGAAACGACTTTCGAGATCCTGAAGAGGTCATATCTAAGAAAATAATAAGCGAAATAGTCAATAATGGGGAAGATCGGTACATCTTCAGGCATGGAGTCATGTTAGAAGGGAGCTTCTAAAGACATTTGGAACCTCTTTGTTGATGGGTCTTCTTTCGAAAGCGAAAGCGATGCAGGGCTAATACTTTCAGCTCCAGATGGTGCTAACATTGAATATGCCCTAAGGTTTAACTTCAAGGCATCAAACAACGAGTCAGAATATAAGGCCATGATAACAGGTCTCTCATTGGCAAAGGCCCTTAGGGTAAGACGACTCCTGCTTTATAGTGACTCAAGGTTAGTTGTTAATCAAGTGTTAGGGGTTTATGAGGCGAAGGATGAAAGGATGTCCAAATACCTGAAGAGGGTTAGAACGATACTCGAAGGTTATGAAGAGGTAAAGATGTAAAGGATACCTTGGCAAAACAACAGCCACGCAGATGCATTAGCAAGGTTAGCTTCGGTAACAAGGACAGACATCAAAAGGACAGTCCCAGTTGAGATCTTGCCCAAGGCGACCATTGAAGAAGAGGTCAGTAACCCTTGCCTCAATTTGAACCTAGAGGACTCATGGATGGATCCCCTTATCAGATATATCAGAGAGGGAGAGCTTCCGGAATCAAAACTAAAGAGAAGGAAATTAAGATACAGAGATGTAAAGTTCTCAATAGTAGGAGACGTCCTATATAAGAAGGGATTTCTATTACCTCTCCTCAGATGCGTTCATCCCATAGAAGTTCCCCCGTCCTACAGGAGGTACACGAGTGTTCTTGCTCCAGTCGTATAGGAGGAAGACCTTTGCCTAAGAGGATTACTACACAAGGACACTGGTGGCCGACCTTGGCCAAGGATGCTGCAGCCTATGTAAAGAGGTGCGACAAATGTCAGAGATTATCCACTATCACCCATCAACCTCATCATCCTATGACGTCAATTAGTTCCCCTTCACTATTTTCACTATGGTTAATTGACTTAGTGGGTCCCCTGCCAAGGGCTATAAATAACTACCGATTTATGATAGTCACCATTGATTACTTCTCCAAATGGGTAGAGGCCGAGCTGATGATCACGATTACAGAGTAGAAGACCTTCCAATTTATTTGGAAGAACATCATATGCAGACATGGCCTCCCAAACACCCTCATCTCGGATAATAGAACCCAGTTCAAGAATTCTTCCTTGGAAAAATATTGCGAAAGAGTTGGGATAAAGAAATTTTTCACTTCTCCTGGCCGACCTCAAGAAAACGGCCAGACGGAAGTCACCAACAGAACTATCGTCGAAGGGATTAAGAAGAGGTTAAAAGAAGCTAAGGGAAGATGGACTGAAGAGGTTTATGTTGTATTGTGGGCCTACAGAACAACGTCTAGGACACCAACGAAGGAAACCCCATTTATGTTAGCACATGGCTCAGAGGTCGTCATACCAACAGAAGTAGGACTTCTTAATCATAGGGTTCAAACCTATGACCCTGAGAGGAATGGAGAGGAGAGAAGACTTAACCTCAATTTGATTGAAGAGAGAAGGGAAGATGCAGAAATTAGGCAGGAAGCTTACCAGCAAAGAGCAGCAAAGTTCTACAATCAAAGGGTAAAATCAAGACCCATAGTCGTGGGAGACCTAGTGCTGGAGAAGACATTACAAAAGGCAAACAAGCTTCACTCGAATTGGCATGGTCCTTACAATGTGGTTGAGGAGGTTGTGCCTGGGACCTATAGGCTAGAAAACCTTGAAGGAGAACCTTTTTCTAATCCTTAGAATGTTGATCATCTAAAAAAGTATTACATATGATGATGCAAGAGTTTCTATGTAAATGTATCATCTTATGAAGAGATTATTAATGAGAATATCGGTTCCCATGTCAATTCTTGGTTCAGTATGATCTAGTGGTAGAATTTATGGGGATAACATCTTAATTGATGACCTCAGACATTAAACATCATTAATTTGGTGAAAAATTATTTTATGAGGGTAACATCTTAGTTGATGACCTCACACCTTAACATCATTAATTTGGTGAATATTTTATGAGGGTAACATCTTAGTTGATGACCTCAGACCTTAACATCATTAATTTGGTGAATATTTTATGAGGGTAACATCTTAGTTGATGACCTCAGACCTTAACATCATTAATTTGGTGAATATTTTATGAGGGTAACATCTTAGTTGATGTCCTCAAACCTTAACATCATTAATTTGGTGAATATTTTATGAGGATAACATCTTAGTTGATGACCTCAGACCTTATAACATCATAATTTGGTGATAAGGTCTGAGGTGAGACATCATGATTGGATGACCTCAGACCTTAACATCATTAATTTGGTAAATAAAGGACATGTCATTTAAAGAACATTCAAGAAAAAAAGGAATAAATCTCCCTTCAGAGGTTGACTTAGAATAATGTTAAGAATTACAAGCCACAAGTTAACATAGTTTGTCATCAGAGGTTACAGTTTGAAATGGAAATTAAAAATTACAAAAAGCTTCACAAGGTGGTCAAGTGTCTTCATCCTCAGGGTTAGTTGCCATGACCCCATCTCCCTGGTCGAGGGTGGTCACTTCCACCCCGTCATCCTGAGCGCCAACATCTTTAGTCCTGGTGTCATCTTGGGGGGCAGTCTCGGTAGGTGCGGCACCTCCCTCCTCCTCTACCTCTTGCAAGGCCTGAGCAAACCGAGGATCGACATAACCCAAACCAATGAAGTCAGAGGATGCAAGGCTCCCTGATTCCTTCTCCTTCATGGGAGCCCATTTGTTAGTGGCCTTTACACCCCTTTCGAGGTACTGAAAGCCGAAGCTGATAAACTCATCAGAGACCTTGTACTCCTCCAAGATCTTTTCAGAGGCATCATCCAAGGTAGCCTTCATAGCCACATTGACCTTGTGTTGAAGAGAGTCAACCTGAGTCTTCAAGGAAGTGCTATGATCCTTCCTAAGCTTGTCCATGTCCTTTTCTAACCGGTTCACACTGGCCTCAGACTTCTCCAAAGAGGCCTTCAGACACTCCACTTCAGCATTCAAAGCGGCCTCGGTCTTTTCGGCCTCCCGGCCCTTCTGAATCAGAGGAATTTTCCCAAAGGTCCAGTTAATAAAATGGTGCATGGTGAGGAGACCCTGTAAAACATGTGTAGAGATGTTAGCTTAAGATCTGGTATAATTCACAACCGATGTTACACTTGAATATAATTCAGCAGCAGAAGCAAAAGTTCAAGGTCTTACTTGGATAGAGCAATGGATGGAGAACTCAGCCAAAAGAGGCCTATTCAGAGAGCGATAGAAGCACTTGTCTGAGTCAGTCATGGCATTTCCGATAGCATCCAGGGCCTTCAGACTATAGCCGATAAGACTGTCACCAATCTTCAGTTGCTCCAAGCAAGAAATCAATACGTCCTCAGAGGAAATGGGGATGGCACGATCCCCCTTTTGGTTTTTCTTCTTCTTCTTCTTCTTCCTCTGATCCTCAGGGGCAGGGTTCGTAGATCTCCTCTTCTTGGAGGCCTCAGCCCTTGAGGTTGTAGGAGGGGTAGGGGCACATTTAAACCTGCTTTATTTATATATTTCGTGAGACTAAGGGCTGCCATCTCCCATAGGTCATTAGAAATTATCTTTGGGCGCTCTGCAAATAGAAAGGTCTGAGTTAGAAAATTAGAGACATCACAAATTCTGAGGTATAACTCATTGAAATAATAAATCAACTTACGGTGCTCGGTCAAAGGACTCCCCCCTAGGCCAGTTTTAGAGAGATAGTAGGGAGTCATCAAATGCTCATACTTGACAAGCAGACCGTGATACCCCTCATTCTGAAGGTCTTTGACCTTCTGAAGATTATTTTGGCTTAGACCAAGGTCGGCCCTAGTAGCCATTGTCACCTTTCCCCATCTCAGGGGTATTCTCGGCTCTAGGGAGGAAGAGGGGTGCAAGGACCAAACTCCCATGGCCCTGACGCAAAGAAGTAGCGTGGTTTCCAATTATGGTTTGAGGTTTAGGTAACCTACAACATCTTTTTATTTGACTTATAAGCTAAAAAATGGTAGTAGCTCGAATGATTCCTGGCAGATGAGGGGACGTAGCACCCGGTGAAGACCTGGACGGGAAGGTTTGAATGATGGACTGCCCTCCATAATACTATAGCTCCAATTATCACCCTCCAGGAATTGGGTGATAACTGGGAAGGAGCCAAGTTGATATAGGACAATATAGCCCTGATTATGGAATGAATGGGAAGACGAGACCCTAACTTAAACATCTACTCATATAAGCAGATCTCACCATCTCAGATGTGGAATGCCCTCTCGTCCCTCAGAGGCCTCCTAAGCTTTATGGAGGGACTTATAGAATACAAATGTTTGAAGGTTAGAAGGTCGACCTTACTAACAATGCTCTCTATCTCGGCCACCTCATAGGTGTCAACATCGCTTTCGCTACCATCATCCTCATCTGGTTCAACGTCGGCTTGAACAGACGAAGGAGCACCACTAAGGAACCTCTGAGCAAACTCATCTCCTGTGACAGCCGACAGGGGAATAACTTCAAGGATTGGAGGAACAGCCACGCTAGGCCCTAGAATTTCAACATCGGAGTAAGAGTGCGATGTGCTATAACTCTTGTTAGACAAGGAACGGTTGGAAACCTCAGCTTGGTCAGGGGCTTGGTAATTTCGGACGGAATAATCCATGTCCTTTTCAAAAGAATCAACACACATGGGGTCTGAGGTTGATGACTCAGACTCAGACATAGGAATGGGTTCTACTGGGACCTTTACAGGCACAAATCGCTCAGGATAAACCACTTTCAGAGGTGGTGGGAATATAGGCCTAGGAGGAAATGCCTCTGCCCTATGAGCTTCCTCTTGGGATCGTTCTAATTGCCTAATTTTATCGAAGGTTTTCTCCTTAAGAGAGGAGAATTCCTCTAAGAGTTGATAAAGGGGTCTGAGCATATGGGAACGACCCTACACTCGATAACTCAAGCTAAAAATAAACAACTTGACCCAACCTAATGAAGGATCAAGCTAGGATTTTAAATAAGAATTATCAAGAGCGTTCAAGAACAAGGGCCACCAAAAAATACAAAACAGTGGCCGAAAAACCTAAAAAGCTCATCGAAAAATGAAGAAATAAGAATTTAAGGATGAAAACGACAAAGAAGGGTGAAGACAATACCTGTCGGAGCACGAAATGAAGTAGAAAAGGAATGGATACAAGTAAAACCTTGAAACGCGGCATCCAAGCTCTTGTAGAGAGAGAGAGTGGCAGAGATAACCAGATCGGGAGAAAGAGATGAATGAGGAAAAAGAGAAGAAAAATGGGGTTTAAACCCCTAAATGTGAGTGCACGCGTCCCAAGGCCCATCATTGCCTTGGGAGCCCAAAAGACAACCAACATCATCACACTTTTCAGACACGCTATCCACTTCAGTAGTTAACACTTGTCAAGAAAATATTGGCACTTAAAGAAATCCAACCTCGGATAAACATACCCCTTAGGCACCTGATCACACAGGTAACTAAGGGCTAGGGGTGATTGATATGCCCTAAATGTGCCTAACAGCTCAGAGACACCAACCTTGGCCTGGAAGATGGCCGAGGTTAGAAGGGACCTAGATTGGCGATCAGCGGTGTCGTCTTAAGCAAGGTCGGCAATGACCGACGTTACTAGTTGCCTCACAGCCAAGCCACAGTTGAGGTCCTCATGGACCATGAAGATAGTAGTCCATCAGGCCGACCTCATGACTACAGCATACATCAACCTCGGCTGGGAGTAAGTCGAGGAAGCAGAGGCTACTCAAATCATCATTATTATCATCGGTTGGGAACCAGCCGACATCCTGCAACTTCACCATCACCTCGGCCCAAGCTGACATTACAACTCCACCTGTATTACCTCGGCTCTCCTACTGAGCCAGGATCATCGTTGATAACCTCTGATCGAGCAGTTGCCTGATCTCACCAACCTTGTCCTCTTTCAGTCCGAGGTTGGTATTGCTTGAGGACAGTCGAGCTTCTACACGTTATTGTATAACTTGGAAAACGTGGACAAATATGTTATAACTGAATTATTCCCTCCACGTGAGGGAATATTAAGGTCATCATTATTTAGTTGGGAACAGTCAGGTGTCACTCTCATACTGGCTCGATGCTCATGCACATGCTCATTGTATGCTTAGGGGGTACATTACACCCCCCAAACACTATATATAGAGGCCATCCTCTACCCTGTAAAAGGATCCAAAATTACAACCCTAGCTGAAACTCAGTCATTTTACGCAGTAGAGAGAGAGAAAGATTGAGAGATTGTATCCATGGCTATTATTGCCTTCATTCAGTGATATTACTCACACACACTCACAATGGACGTAGGCCATATTGGCTGAACCACTTATATTCAAGTGTTCATCCTCTTCTCCTCACCTCCTTCTACTATATATGCAAATACTCTTATGCTGTCATTGTTAACATTAACCTAAGCTTGCAAACACCTTGAAGGGTGGTGTTGTTTCCAGCATCATCAGCCTCCAAACCTACAAGGCAAAGACTACGGCGGCAAGTTCCAAATCATGCACCGGATAATTCTTTTCATGGTGCTTTAGCTTGCGAGAAGCATAAGCAATAGTCCATAGCTCTTCTTGTAGTACACCTCCCAACCCTTGTAGATATGCGTCGGTAAAGACTAAATATTCCAGTCCTGGCCTTGGTAACATAAGGACTATAGCAGAAGTCAATCTATCTTTCAGCTCATCGAAAGCAAAATGACAAGAATTATCCCATACAAACCTCACCCCTTTCTGGGTTAAATTTATCAAAGGGCTAGCAATTTTTGAAAAACCCTTGATAAATCGGCGATAATAGCCTGCCAAACCCAGATAACTACAAATCTCTATAGGTGTTGTGGGCTGACCTCATTCCCTTACTGCAACCATTTTACTTGGGTCTACCAAAATACCCTGGGATGTCATAATATGACCTAGAAACTGTACTTCCTATAACCAAAAACCACACTTTTTGATCTTGGCATACAGTTGATGATCCCTCAACGTCTGCAGGACCAATCGTAAATAAGTAGCATGATCGGATTCGGTTCGAGAATACACTAGAATGTCATCAATGAACATGATAACAAACTGGTCTAGGAAGTCCCGAAACACTTTATTCATAAGGTCCATGAACACAGCGGGGGCATTGGTTAGTCCGAAAGGCATAACCAGAAATTCATAGGACCCATATCTCGTTAGGAAAGAGGTTTTGGACACATCTTGCTCCCGTATCCACAACTAGTGATACCCTGTCCTCAAATCTATCTTAGAGAAGTACGACGCCCCCCTAAGTTGATCAAATAAATCATCAATTCGAGGTAATGGGTATTTATTCCGGATGGTGACTTTATTCAACTCTCTGTAGTCAACATATAACTAGAGAGAATCGTCTCTTTTCTTCACAAATAACATCGGAGCACCCCACGGTGACGTACTTCGCCTAATAAACCCTTTATCTAACAGGTCCTGAATCTGATCCCTTAACTCCCTCATTTCAACAGGATCCATACGGTACGGGGCTCTAGGAATCGGTCGAGTTCCTAGTGCTATATAAATTACGAACTCAATTTCTCTACTTAGAGGCACACCCGATATTTCACGAAAAACATCTTGGAAATCTTTAACTATCAGAATCGAATCTAAGGAAATGACTACATCCCAAGAAGTCTCCTCCGCGAGACAATACAAGTAAGTGATATAACCTCCTTCCAAACAAGGCATAGCCACTAAAAACATTTCTTGCCCCAGAATGCCAAAAACTATTCTCTTCCCAAAGGAATTAACTATCGCACGATACTTCACTAGCCAATCCATACCCAGGATTACATCATACCCGACCATATCTAGGATGAGTAAATCAGCCTCAAAACACAAATTAACAAGATTTATTCCTACTTATTTACAAACGAAGAAAATGAGTGAACCATCACCCATAGAAGACTCAACACTAGTGAAGGTAATTTCCACCTATTTAATCAACTCTTTAGACTGAGCAAAGATTCTGGAAATAAACGAGTGTGTCGCACCCGTATTAAATAATACACGGCCCATATGCCCCTGAATGAGAAACTTACCCTCAATAGCTGGCAGCGCGGGCTGGGCATGAGGAAGCATAGCATCCTGAATGTGGTAAACATGACCATACTATAGTTGTCCCTGTTGTGGAGGGGCAAATGGATTAGGCACTTGTGGCGGCAACTGGATCTGTGGATGTTGTGGAACCCTAGGAAGCTATCCCCCAATCAACTGTGGACATGCCTTCTTGAAATGGCCCGACTCTCCACATTGAAAGCATCGATTCGTCATATTCTCTTAATTCTAACCCCGGTTATTTCTAAACTGCCTGAAGCCTTGGACCGGATGGCCTCTACCCCCATTACCGCCTCGACATGCTTGTTGTTGTTGCGGAGCTCGTTGACCGTGCCTAATAATACGGCCACCAACATTGAATCCACCAAAATGTTGTTGTTTAAACAAGTCCCCTTGTGGGGTGTCCCTTTCTTTTTGTTTATTTCCCTAATATTTGGACGAGGGAAATGCTCCTCCTCCTTCCCCATTGCCTCCGGGTTTTATCGCTTTCCCCAAAGCTGAAGCCTTCTTACTACCCTGGACATACAACCGATGTTCTTGACAATGGAGTAATGCCGCATTCATCACATCCCCAAAAGTCTGTAAAGCCAGATTGCCCAGCAAATGTTATCGTATCCTCCAATATAAACCTCCAATAAATTTCGATATCCTCCCTCCTCCGGAGTCACCTCATCAGGTACAAAAATAGCTAACCGAGTGAATTCCTCTTCATACTCCGCAACTAATCGCTCACCTTGCACCACATCTTGAAGTTTTCTTCTCATCTCCCTTTGAATTGTGGGAGGAAAATACTTCCGATCAAACAAAACCCAAAAATCATTGATAGTCATGGTATCTCTATGCTCCGGCGAAGTCATCGACTCCCACCAATGTAATGCAGCTCCAATGAGTTCAAAGGTAGCAAGGATTTGTTTCCTTTCATCACTACACTTCACCAAGAACAGATGGCGCTGCATATCCTTTTTCCGCTGATTAGCTACTATGACATCAAAACCTCCTTGGAATTCTGGGGGATGACCCTTTAAAAAGGATTCTCTAACTCTCTCCCACAGAGAAGGTCCCGCAAGATCTTGTACCTCATGAGCTCATTGTTGTTGAGCTTATGGTAATTGCTGAACCACGGCAGTCATCGATGTGTTGACCGCTTGTGCCACAATATTTGCTACCTCAGCAGCATTTATAGTTTCCTGCTGTGGCGGGGAAGGACCTACTTCCTCTTATACAACTCTATTTATTTTATCCGGGCGACCCCTCTTTGACAGCATCTGAGATAAAGAAACAATAGAATTAGAATACTATTTTAAACAATCTATTTTGCATAAGATCACAAAAATAGGCAACAAAACAGTCCTAACATTAAGATCTATAACAAAGAACGCTACGGTAGAACGTGACAAGTCCGCATAGATCCTAAAGACTCTAGAACCTGATGCTCTGATACCATATGTGACAACCTGCTCATCAAAATAAGGGGTGGCAAGCCTGATACTCCAATAATAATAGGAATCATAGATGGACCATTCTCAGCATCACAATAATACAATAAGTATACGGGATAACCACCCAATATTTTAGAAAAGCGGGTTGCCAAAAATTTTATTTTATAAGTTAAAGAGAGCATTTAAACAACCCAATTTAAAAGAAGGTGGATGAAATCTACAAGAATAAAACTGAATAATACATACATAACACCATGAACGAATAAGTTGTCGGTTAACAGTCTCTTACAATGTCTTAAAATAGTTTAATTAAGTTACATAATATATTATAGTAAGCAAATACAAAATCTTGTGCCACACCCCTGAGTAAATGTCGTGATCATAACTAGAGTGCAAAAATGAAGGCGTCCACTACAAAATATCCCGCAAAATCCGCAAGGTGTTACAAATCCATGACACGGGAAAGGGAAAGTCAGTACAGGCGTCCTTGCGACGGAGCACCTGAGCGAATATAAGATTCATGCACAACAAGAAATAGGAACGGGTCAGGGCCCGATTTTATATGATTACCAGATGAATAAAGAGTATGACAGTTATGAGTAGTTAATCATGATTGATCATGATAAGAATCTACCTACTCAAACTCAAAGCATAAAGTAAGGCAATTAAATGATCATAAGTTTAATTTACTTATGCAAGAGGATATGAATTAATATCATTAATTAAAATCTCCATTCTTTACACTGTTTCATTTCATCATTCCATGTCTCATTAGGAAACGTAATCAAAATTATTTGATCTTTATGGCATTTATCATAAATCAAGTCCCACTTGAATAAGAATAGTTATATTCATCTATATATAACGATTCTAAGACCGTCCTTTCGAGTTTCCCCACTGGACGCTACCCTGAATGACTATCATCTTCCAGGGCCTATCAAACAATACAACCTGGGCATCCTACAACACAACATCGGGAAGTGGCCATATACCTGCGAGTGAGTCATAACCACACCCGAAATTACCCCACATCGCACAATAAATACAACATACATAATAACCGGTCATATGGCCGAGGACTATATTCACCCTGCATTCACTAGCCAGGGGACTTCACCTCATGCGCAAACTTCCCTTATGATAGCATTTAGAGAGGTGTTTTTAAGTAAATTATTATTTACCATTTTATTCCCATTTCAATATATAAATTACATTTTTTCCGGAGCCATACGTAATTTATACCATCATTATAACCTCAATGATTAATAGACCTCTTATTAATTCTCTAAGAATTCATGGTGTAACTATAAACCATAAAGTCCATCATACCTCAATTAAGCTTCTAAAGTCTCCCAATATAACCCTACAACTCCTAGTCTCACATTAATTAACTAAAGGAAAATAATACCTTAATATCAACTTGGAAATCCCAGGAACAAGCCCTATTTAATCCATTTCTAATATAAGGTAGGTACCTAACTCATCTAAGACTATAGGAATCTAAGTTTACTTCATACAAGAAGGTTCCTAGGTCCTAAGCCCAGATTAAAAGGGGTTAAAATTGAGTTAGAAAAATATCTCAAAACAGCCAGATTTCGAATCGATTCGCCCTAGGGCCGAATCGATTCGGCCCAAGCAGCGAATCGATTCGCCCCAAAGCGAATCGATTCAGATGGAGAACCCAACATTCTATCTCAGCAAAATCGATTCGGCCTTAACCCGAATCAATTCGGATCCCCAGACCCATAGCCTTACCCCTTAGCGAATCGATTCGCTGAAAGGGCGAATCGATTCGCTGAAAGGGCGAATCAATTCGCCCCTGCGAATTTGCCAAGAATGGGCTACGGGTTATGAACCCTAGTTTTTCCCTAAAACCTATTTCTCCTCCATTTCTACACACATCAACAATCATTATTCTAACCAAAACCATCCTACATGATTTCCAACTATTATACTCCACATGATCATCAAATTAAACTATGATTAGGGCTCAAACACCACAAAATCCATAAAAATCCATATTTGTTCAATTATTTCATATACACAACAATCACACAATTTATTCACCATAAATCATATATTAGCAAGTAGGAAACTTGCCTTAAACTGAAATCTCAGATTCTTGGAAGATGAATGCAAGATCAAATCCCAAATCTTCAATTCTTCTCCTTTCTCTTCTTCTCTCCAAAATTCTTTTCTTCTCTCTTCTCTCTTCTCTCTAGGTTTAGTAAATACACACTAAAGAGAAATAAATGAGGTGAAAGACTTAAACGTGTCTCTCTCCATAATTTCCAACTTAAATTGTTAATACCAGGTTAAAATGACGCATAACTACGCATTTAAGTCAAAACCAGTCGAAAGTGCCCGAAACCCAAAAACACAATATGGCACTTATTTTTACTATCTCGACTATTTCGGAACTAACTACGCCCTCTAAATTTGCATCTGGAAATATTTAAGTCAATTCAAGTTTCGATTTCATTTAAACCATAAATGTCGTTTAAAGCATGCCACACTATAAAACGCACATGATGATATTTACATACACATACAGTAAATATGCAACAATCTAATAAATATTATCTTTCAACTCATTCAATTAATATTTACTCCATTTTCCAACATTTTATATAATTACTTCACACAGTAATTTACTATAAAATAGATTTCTCAAAAGTGAGGGTTGTTACATGAACTTCGTACAAGTTGTCATGATTTTACTATTTTTCCTTGAACTATTTATTTGGTTTCATCGACTTTAATCTTTATTCTAACGAATATTTTTGGTAACCACATAATTGGTATTCAGTCTCTTAAATCACAATTACAACATAATTTTGAGATGCAGGGTTTGGTCTCTTTAAGTTATTTTTTAGGTATTCTGGTTACATGATATACTAGAGGTATTCTTGGTTGTCAATCTAACTATGCTTCAGAAATCATTCATAAAGATTATCTCAATGATAATTCAACAATTGATAATTCTTAGAACTAAATGTTTATTACTTATGGTGTTGCATTAAATGATTGTACTCTATATTGTATTATTATGAGTGGTCACATATACCTTATGGATACTCGACTTGATATTGTATATGTGTTTTTCACATAACATCAATTTATTTTTCTATAATAACTCTTCTTTGGAGTTTTATTCTCTGTATTCTCCGATATCTTCATGGAAACTTTCATCAAAGTTAATGATTCTTTTATACTTTTCACTTCGAGTTTCGAACATACCCTAATGTTGATTCGATAGGAAATAAAATATATTTCAAATTCGTGACCAAGTTATTCATTTTTCTTTTTTTTTTTTAATTCCTTTGAAAATTAAAAAATGGTCAATTATTGCTAGCACCTCTATTGAAGCTGAGATTTGTGCTATAACTTCCACCACGATTAAAATTTCTGTTGTTGCTTATTGACTTCGATGTTTCAATCTCAACCCTTAATCCATGAGTGTACTAAGACTATTGATACTTATTATCATACTGTATATTTGCAATTTCAATATGGGACTATCTCTTTTCAATTTCTTTCATTTATGTTGCAGTTGCATGATTTCATTATAGCGTCTCACACCATTATACACTTTCATTTATTTATAAAACAAACTTTTCTTTCTTCTTCGAACCACATTTTAAGTTCTAAGTGGAGGGTGTTTCAAGTAATGTATTATTGTATTTATCACTTACTAGTAAGGGGAGCTAAATCATATTATTTAATTCTATATACATAATAAAATATATAATTTTTCAACTTAAACTTGGTAACTAATTGATAACATTAATTGATAATATTTAAAACACTCATAGTCTCTACCCTTTTATGGTAAAATAAAATCACACAAGGTTAAGATGGATCGATTTAATACACTGGTTTATCATTATAATTCTTATTGAGTATTTAATATGTGTTACTATTCTTGGTGTGCATTACAGTGTTGCATGCATAATAATTGTGTGAACTGTTGTGACAATTAAATTTCATGTAAAAATTAATTTCACCGAGGAAATTAAATTATATGTGGATGACTCAAAAATTAAATAAAACGTGTTGTTTTAATTTTTTATATTGCGAATTAGCACCATCAGACTGGGATTTGGGTATACAAAGGCCCGGATAGTGTTTTTAGAATGTCGTTTTGAACCTTAAGAGTGGGTACACCATTGCTTAGATAGTATTTTTAGATTATTTAGAGGCCTTAAGTTAAGACCATATGAGACTAGAAGGATTAAGTATTTCAAAAGATACTTACTACAAGCACACAAATTTCCAATTGATTCCTTTGTAGTTTTGGCTCAATTCCAGACAAAAATGTTTGAGTCATAGGATAAAGCTATTGTTCATCCTTCAAGCCTATGACGTACTAAAGTTGAAGATGTAGCGGCCAAGTTTAAAGCTTCGTCAAAATGCCGAGTTTAAAGTGCCTCGTTTCTACATCATCAACTTGGTTCCAATGCTCCTAAGGTACGAATGCATTTGAATATATATATATAGGAGATTGGAACATTTTATATTGGGTGTACGTTTAATTAAAACTGTTGTTTAATTTCAGAAAGATTTTATTAAAACTTTAAAATTAAGTATATAAAGTTTCTGGGCTAAAAACAAATTTTTCAAAATTTCTGGAAGTTCGTTCCAAGTGTCGTTCGAACGAGTTTGTCGTTCGAACAGTAATGTCGTTCAAACGAGTTTTCCAACGAGTTCCCAGATAGGCCACTGAAATGTCGTTCGAAGTGTCATTCGAACGAACATGATGTTTGAACGAGATTTCAAACGAGTTCACACTGGAACTTCGTTAGAAGCCTCGTTCGAACGAGACTTCATTCGAAAAAAAATCTCGTTCGAACGAGTTTTGGCGGGAACAATTTTTTGCCAGTTTTGAGCTGTTTTTCCCACTTTCCCACTTTCTTTCCCCACTAACTTTTGATAGAATTTATGAAGTGCGGGAACAAACTTTTTGAACTTAACTTTTTCATACTATTCCATCTCTAAGAGAGAGTTCGAGAGAAAAATTCCAAAGTGAAAAAGTTCATGTTTTGAGTGTTAATATTTCAAGGAGAAATCATTTAACACTCTAGTTTACACCCATATTGTTTATTCCAAGTCTTCTTTATATATATATATATATATATATATACATTGCTTGGAGTTTTGGTACCGGTTTATATCTCTACCATTTTCAAGAGACGTTTGGGTTTGCTTCTACATCCCACAAAGAAGAAGAAATTTGCGTTGATTTACCCACTTGGATAAAGGCTCCTAGTTTGAGTGACGGTGACCATATAAAGTTCAATCGATAGATTCCGAGACTGCAGTGGAGCTCTGTGGTTATTCGCTAGGCGGAGGTGGATAAAAGAAGAAGCGTCGGGGATTGAGAGGGATCGAGTCGAGTGTTGTAAGTCTTTTTGTCTTGTATTTTTAAAACCATACTTAGTGGATTTGAGGCTAGGATCATTCGAGTTTTTTTCCTGTTGTGGGTTTTTCCTCGTACATCGCAGCGTAGTGATTCATTATTTAATTTTATCTTGCTATACTCACCTAGAACTCATGCTTAGGTAACAAGATAAAATTTGGTTTAATCACTACTAATTTATTTTGGTGCTACATTAAATTTGGGTAATATGTTAATCTAATTCAAGTCATTAATTTAACTTGTTAAAATTGGTTTGGCCTAATTTGGCAAAATTGGAAAATATGACTTAGGCGATTTTCTAGGATTTGGGTTAAATTAATTGGGTTTAAGTGAAATTAAATTGTGTGTGTGTTCCATCATATTTCACTTTGTTTAATTTTAACTTGAGAAAAATTAAAATTTGTTATGTTGTTTTAATTTGAACCATCATCTTACGCTTCCGCATCTTATAAAAGGAAATTACTATTTGTGTAGTAAGAATTTAAAAATTGGGGGCTCCGCATTTTCAAATTGGTATCAGAGCTTTGAATGAGAAAAGCTCTCGCTTTCAAATTGGTATCAGAGCCAAAAACGATAAATTATTTCGTTAAGATCCTTTAAATACTTTTGGCTAAAATGAAATTTTTCCCATTTTCTAAATTTCCTATTTTCGATGGTTTTAACTACGTGTATTGGAAAGTGCAAATGAAATCGACACTTAAATCTATCGATGAGAGGGTTTGGTTATCTGTAGTTAACGGGTGGTCTCCACCGACTCATTTAGTAGATAATGAACGTGTTCCCAAATCGGCCGATAGATGGAGTGAGAATGAGTTTAAACTTTTAAATTTTAACTCCCGAGGTTTAAACACCTTGTTTAGCGCTGTCACACCGGATGAATTCCGACGCATTATGACGTGTTAGACTGCTAAAAAAGCGTGGGATATTTTACAACTCACTCGTGATGGTACTAGTGTCGTTAAAGCTTCGAAACTCCAAAACCTCACCACTCAATTTGAAACTATCAAAATGAACGAAAAAAGAAACTTTTGGTGAATTTGATGCTAGACTTTCCGATATTGTTAATTCATCTTTTAATTTGGGAGAGAAAATACCCGACAACCGAGTAGTAAAGAAAATTTTAAGGTCTCTTCCCGATAGATTTATTTCAAAAGTGACCGTGTTAAATTCTTTACCATCTGTAGCCTCTACGAAATTAGAAGAGCTCGTAGGTGATTTATAAACCTATGAACTGGACATGTTTCCCTTTAAAATCGAAAAGAAAAATGAAAAGGGCATTGCTTTAAAATCCCGAAAAGAGGAAAAGCAAGTAGTAGAGAGCGAGAGTGATAGTGACTCGGAGGATATGGCTATGTTTGCTAGGAAATTTTGAAAATTTCTTAAAATTAACAAAGATAAATTTAAAATTGATTTTAGGAAATTTGAAAAATCTAGGCATGACAAAGCCGAGAAGATCCCTAAAACTTCTAATGAAAATGTAAAGAGGGACGAGTCGGAAAAATGTTTTGGTTGTGAAAGGTATGCCCATAGGGCATTTGAGTGCCCCACTAAACTAAGGACAGACGGTAAGAAACCAATTTCTTTTAATGCAAACCTTAGTGATACTGATTATGAAGAGGGACCCGATTCCCCTACTAAGCCCAACTTTATGGCTTTTATGGCTAGTCATGTGAGTGATAGTGAGCATTCCTTTATTGATGAGATTTCAACACATGACACTTCGAAGGCCATAGTTTATGATTCCCTTATTTTTTATGATAGTGAGAGTGGAGAAGAAAGAGAGAGTGAAAATGAAGAAATGGTTGATGTGAGTGAACTTCAAAATGATTTTCAAGAACTTTATGAAGAATCTATTAAATTAAAAAGAGCTAATTTGAAGTTAGAAGCTTGTTTAAAAGAGCGTGTCAAGGTCGTTGAGGAGAGTGCGTTAGTGAAAGACCTTAGGACACGAGAGAGATCTCTTAGAGAGAAGCTAGAATATATAAAAGGCGAGAGAGATAGACTTAGAGGTTTAATGGAATCCTTGAAAAAGGAGTGTTGATACCAAATTTAGTATGCTAACATGGCTCAATTGGGTGAAGACACGTGGCAATCTACATGGCAACAATAAACACTTACGAACAACACCTCGACTCCGAGGAACCATACTGTAACGAGGAACTCTGCTTCCCCGACCAACTCAGACGCTCCGACCTACAAGAACTCTCTGAGGAACTTTTGAGTATCGAGGAACTTTTGAGTACCGAGGAAATTTTGAGCACTGAGGAACTTAGGCGGTCCGAGCAGCTTAGGTGGTTCGAACTGCATATCAAATAAAGCATTAATAGCAGGATAATCCAACAGTTTGACTGCGCATTAAATGCTTATTATCATACAGATGTATACACTTAAGGGGAATTTAATATATTACCCTTTCACATTACAGCCTTAGGGCTATAAATACATTGTATTATCCTCACTATAAGGGGACCGGAATATCTTGAGAAAACTTATAATCGAGAATTACCAAACAGTCATCAATAACAGAAACAGTGGACGTAGGCCATTCTTATAAGGCTGAACCACTTTAAAAGTTCTTTGTCTCATTTTATTTATCTGTAATTAAATAATTAGATATAATCTAATTTTTAACATCAACAGATTGGCGCCATCTGTGGGAAACGACTGGTAATATAGTGTTTCATCAAAAATAACTCATCAAAAATGGCTGATATTAGAGAACCCAGCCATCGAAACGTTGGAAGCCCTCCAAATCCATCAGCTCCGCCTAATATTCCAGATTTGGCAGGAATAATGACAAATCTGGCCCAGGGCCAGACAGTCATGCAAGAAATGATGCGACAACTCATACGAACCCTCCATGGCGGTGCACCAACCCATTCAGAATCGCGAAGTCTTCAAAGAAATACCCGTTTACCCTCTTCACGTACTAGGCGTACTGATTCATATCGTACTAAGGAGTCTGAAGATTTTTCTTATCAACCTGGATGAACTTCGTCGGTACGAGCCACAGATACTGAACAACGTATCACTCTCTCTCCAGAAAGGACTAGTGCACTAGAAAGATTAAGCAGAGTATCTCCTTTTGATCGATTAGGTCCTAGGAGGAGAAAAAGTCCTCCTAGAGCTGCATCGAGAAGTTTTCGACGACAATCAGAGTTAAGGGAAGGATCTACCCAGTCGCGACTAGCTGCTCGTCAAGATAGATCCCAGGAAGCCACATCAACGCGATCAGTTACTCGAACCAACAGGCCCGAGGAAAGAAACGATGCGTGGAAAGTCTCTATTCAGAGGCTGGAGGATAGATTAGCGAAAATGGCTAAGGTCAAGAACCCTCTACAATGAACTTTTATTCAAGGAACACCTTTTTTCCAGGCCATTGTAGATTTTCCTACACCATCAAAGTTCAAAGTACCTGTTGTGACCCCCAAATATGATGAAAAGACCGACCCTGTCCTTCATATAGAACACTACCAAGCTGCAGCCGACATCTATGTTGTTCCAGATGAGATGAGATGCAGAGCATTCTCGGGAACTCTTATCGGATCTGCTCAAATGTGGTATAATAATCTTCCTCGGGGTAAGATCTCAACTTTCTTTCAACTTGTCGAGTTATTCATTAGGAATTTCTGTTTTGGGGCAAAGCCGGTTAAACGAGTAGCGCATTTGTTAAGTGTTAGACAAAAAATTAGTGAAAGTACCAGAGATTATATAACTTATTTTAATAACGAGAAGCTCGAAGTCATTGACTATGAGGAAAATACAGCGATTACCGCCTTGATGAGTGGATTACTGCCCAACAAGTTGTACTACACTTTGGCTAAAGATCCTCCTAGAACCATGTCATATTTAATGGGAAAGGCAGCCAAGATTATGAATGCTGAGGAGGCTATGGCTGCGATAAAGAATATGGATGCCAAAGAAACCAAGGTGGAAGGTGATAAAGCTAAGAAGAAGGAGCATAAGAATAATGGTAGTGACAAACACTCAAGAACAAGGTCGTCATGGGAAGTATTGAAGAAATTTGATAATTATACTCCTTTGAAGAAAGACATCAACCACGTTCTAGAAGAAATCAAGAACAACGAGGTATTAAGCTGGCCAGAGAAAATGAAGGCAGACCCTAACAGGAGGAATAAAGCAAAATATTGCGAGTTTCACAAAGATCATGGCCATATGACTTAAAATTGCATCGCTCTTCAGAATGAGATTGAAACACTCATCAGACGAGGAAAACTGGCAAAGTATATTGATCGGAGGAATGATAGAAGAAATAACGACCGAGAAAGAGAGAGGTCTAGATCTCCTCGTCGAGCAGAGGAGAACAAGAAGAGAGACCATGAAGTTGATCCAGAAGACGACCCCGATCTTCCCAAGAGACCAAGGCAGCCAGAACGTGAGGTATTTTCAATACGCTTTGGGACATTTGACTGTAATGTTATTACAGGTGGAGATGCAGGAGGATGAGACCTTACTGCGAGAGAAAAGCTTACCTCTGTGAGGCTCAAGCTTGTTCATACATTCAATGAATAAATCTAGCTGAGGAGGATCGCCCGAGAAAGGTGAACAAAGAGAAATTGGTCATTGGTTTCTCAAAGAACGACCTCGCAGGTGTTCTATATCCTCATGATGACCCATTGGTGATCAAAATGAGGATGAAGGAGGTAATGATTTCAAGAGTACTGGTAGACAATGGTAGCTCGGCAGACATCATGTTTTACTTATGCTTCGACAGTTTAAATGTAAAACTATCTCAACTGGAGCCTTATCATAGACCCCTCCTCGGTTTCGCTGGCGAGAAAGTATTTCCACTTGGGACGATCAAATTGGATATATTCATTGGAACGTGGCCTGCTTGTCGAACAGAAAGAATACGCTTCTTTGTGATCGATAAGAATGTTTAGTCATCATACAATATCATCATGGGATGAGTAGGGTTGAAGAAGTTCGAGTCTGTACCATCTACGGTACATCAATGCTTAAAATTTCCAACAAATTTTGGAGTAGGAGTTGTTAAAGGTGATCAGAAAGTAGCTCGAGAATGCTATTATTCATCCACCGAGCAAGAAGAAATGGAGGAGTCAAGGAAAAATACCATCATATATCAAGTGGATGAAGGTGCAGAAATTGAAACATTGGATCCTAGAGATGAGTCACAACTTGTGAAGGGTCAAGTGGTGGAAGCTACTGAAAACATCATCCTGAACGACGAGCGCCCTGAACGAACTACTCAAGTAGGTTCGTCATTGGAAGCCTCACTAAAATAGGAATTGATAACTTTCCTAAGAAGCAGAAAGCAAACTTTTGCGTGGAATCATGAGGATATGCCTGGGATAGACCCAAATTTCTTATGTCACGAACTCAATGTGAATAAGGAGATCAAGCCTGTGAAGCAGAGAAGAAGAGTATTCAGTCCCGAGAAGAATCAAGCTATACAGGAGGAAGTTGAGAAGCTCTAAAAAGCTTATTTTATTGAAGATGTTAAATATCCAGACTGGTTAGCAAATGTGGTGATGGTGAAGAAGAAGAACAACAAATGGAGGATGTGTGTAGACTTCACCGACCTCAACAAAGCATGCCCAAAGGATCATTTTCCGCAGCCCCGAATTGATCAACTAGTGGATGCTACCTCGGGACACGAGTTGCTTAGCTTCATGGGTGCTTATTCTGGTTACAATCAGATTAAAATGAAACCTGAAGACAGGGAGAGTACTTATTTCATTACCCCTAGGGGAACTTATTGTTATAATGCTATGCCTTTTGGTTTGAAAAATGCAGGTTCAACATATCAGCGGCTGAGGAACAAAGTGTTTGCAGAACAAATCAGTTACAATATGGAAGTCTATGTTGATGATATGCTGACAAAGAGCAAGAAAGCTGCTGATCATCTAGTTGACTTAAGCCAGACCTTTGATCAACTAGATAAATATCAAATGAAGTTGAACCCGATGAAGTTCATATTTGGAGTACGAGAAGACATGTTTCTCGGGTACATTATCAATCAGCGAGGCATTGAAGCTAACCCTGAAAAGATCAAAGCTCTGTTAGGGCTGCGATCCCCGACGACGAAGAAAGAAGTACAAAGTCTTACAGGACGAGTAGCAGCACTCAACAGATTTGTATCGCGAGCAACTGATCGATGCCTCCCACTCTTCAAGACGCTCCGAAAAACTTTTGATTGGAATGATGAATGTGAAAAGTCTTTCCAAGACTTGAAGAAATATTTGGGAACACCTCCACTATTATCCAGGCCAGTGATGGGAGAAAAATTATACTTGTATCTGGAAGTGTTCGAGAATGCAGTTAGTTCGGCATTGATAAGAATGTAGAATGGAGTACAAAAACCAATCTACTACACAAGTAAGGCCTTCCGAGGAGCAGAGATCAGATATCCAAGGCTGGAAAAATTGGCACTAGCATTGATCGAGGCAAGTAGAAGAATAAATTCATACTTCCAGGCTCATACCATAGTAGTATATACTAATATGCCATTGAGGCAAGCTATTCATAAACCAGAAAAGTCAGGAAGATTGATGTGCTGGGCAATAGAACTTGGTGAATATGATATACTTTATGAACCCAGATCATCGCTAAAAGGGAAAGCGATAGAAGATTTTATAGCAGAGTTCACCTATCCTGATACCCCCGAGGAGCAAAAGTTGCTCGCTGATCAACCTGTGGATGTTACATGATAATCAAATGCAAGCCCAGGCCAACTTAGCTTGGTAAAAGGGCAAGTAGATGTTACAGGATCATCAAATTCAAGCCCAGGCCAACTTAGGTTGGTAAAAGGGCAAGAAAAGATGATCGACGAACAGCAAGAAATATCAGGAGATGGTGATAGGAAGCAACAAACTTTTCACCGAGGAACTCTGTCAGATCAGCAATTTGAAGACGAGTTGCCTATATGGAGTCTGTATGTGGATGGTTCATCCTGCATTATAGGATGTGGCGCAGGGATAGTTTTGAACAGTCCGGACGAGGTCGACATGGAATACGCCCTACGCTTCCGATTCAAAGCTTCCAATAATGAGGCTGAATATGAAGCCATGATTGCAGGTCTTATTTTGGCAAAAACCATGGGGGCAGAACAAGTTATTATTTTCAGTGACTCGCAATTGGTCATAAATCAAATGATGGGAGTATATGAAGCCAAAGGAGAATTAATGATCAGATATCATGCAAAGGCGAAGGAATTTGTGTCAAAATTTGCCGCTATTCAGCTGGTCAGAATACCAAGAATGGAAAATGCGAAAGCAGACGCCTTAGCTCTATTAGCATCAGCTACTCGTACTGAGCTATGAAGAATAATCCCAATTGAAGTTTTAGCTGGTCGGAGTATAGATGAAGATCTGACGATAAATTTTAATACCCTCGATTTAGGGTCATCATGGATGGATCCCATCAGGGCATATATTGAGAAAGGGGAATTACCAACTGATAAACTTGCAGCCAAGAAACTGAAGTTTAAGGCCGCTCGTTATGTACTGACTAATGGTATTTTATACAGACCAGGAATTATAGCAGGTTTGCAAAGATGTGTGCATACCACCGAGGTGAAAGATTTGATTAAAGAGGTCCATGAAGGGTCCTGTGGAGCCCATATAGCAGGTCGGACTCTTTTGCAAAGAATGATAACTCAACGATACTACTGGACGACGATGAGGGATGATTGCATAGCCTATGCTAAGAAATGTGACAAGTGTCATCCCTTCTCCTCCATCCGAAGAACTCCCGAAGCGTTATTGACACCCATTACTCCCCCTTGGCCATTTTACATATGGGCAATAGATTTGATTGGGACACTACCGACGACCAGGGGAAGATTTAAGTATCTCGTGGTCGCTGTGGACTATTTTACTAAATGGGTTGAAGCTAAGCCTCTCATTGATATGACGTACAACAAGGTGTACCAATTTATTTAGAAGAACATCATTTGTCGATATGGTCTTCCTCATTCCTTCATCACAGACCATGGAACACAATTTGACAACGAGGAGTTCGCTGCCTATTGTCATCAGTCAAATATTTTGAAAATCCACTCAGCACCAGGCCATCCTCAAAGCAATGGGCAAACTGAAGTGACAAACAGAACGCTGCTGAATGGCTTGAAGAAAAGACTGGATGACGCGAAAGAAAATTGGATCAACGAGCTACAATTAGTGTTATGGGCTTACCGAACTACTCCCCGAGCAGCAACAGGGGAATCTCCATATATGCTGGCATTTGGAAGTGAGGCTGTTATACCCACCGAATTGGGTCTCCCAACACACAGAATATTGAATTTTAATTCCCCTATCAGCGATTTAATGAGAAGGTTAGACTTGCACATGATCGAGGAGGTTAAAGAAGAAGCAGTCATTAGAAATGCTGCTTACCAGCAGCGAACAGCTTTGTTCTACAACAGAAGAGTGAAGAAGTGTGTCTTGAAAGAAGGAGACTATGTGCTAAAGAAGGTGATTCAAAAGCACAACAAACTGGAAGCAAACTGGCATGGACCCTACCGAGTTAAAGAAGTTGTTCGACCAGGGACATATAGAATAGAAACTTTAGAAGGGGAGGAGTTTAAGAATGCATGGAATGCAGAGCACCTGCGCAAATATTATCAGTAATGTAAACTCTCATGTAATGCAGTTTCATCAGTATGAATAAAGTGACAATGTTTTGCCCAGTTCTTTCCCTTTATTGGAATTTTTTTGCGGAATACTAGTGCTACACACTACTCAGCAGATACTCAGGAGATCTTGGAATACTCAAAACTATTCCTAAAAATGCCAACTTATGTTGGTTAGGAAATGTATTCCTAAAAATACTAACTTATGTTGGTTAGGAAGTAAATGTATTCCTACGGGAAGTAAAACTATTCCTAAAAATGCCAACTTATGTTGGTTAGGAAATGTATTCCTAAAAATGCCAACTTATGTTGGTTAGGAAGTAAATGTATTCCTACGGGAAGTAAAACTATTCCTAAAAATGCCAACTTATGTTGGTTAGGAAATGTATTCCTAAAAATGCCAACCTATGTTGGTTAGGAAGTAAATGTATTCCTACGGGAAGTAAAACTATTCCTAAAAATGTCAACTTATGTTGGTTAGGAAATGTATTCCTAAAAATGCCAACTTATGTTGGTTAGGAAGTAAATGTATTCCTACGGGAAGTAAAACTATTCCTAAAAATGCCAACATATGGTGGTTATGAAATGTATTCCTAAAAATACCAACTTATGTTGGTTAGGAAGTAAATGTATTCCTACGAGAAGTAAAACTATTCCTAAAAATGCCAACTTATGTTGGTTAGGAAATGTATTCCTAAAAGTGCCAACTTATGTTGGTTAGGAAGTAAATGTATTCCTACGGGAAGTAAAACTATTCCTAAAAATGTCAACTTATGTTGGTTAGGAAATGTATTCCTAAAAATGCCAACTTATGTTGGTTAGGAAGTAAATGTATTCTCGAAAATGCCAACTAAAGCTGGTCGGGAGGTAAAATTATTCCAGAAAGTGCCAAAGCTCCTCGTAGAGGAAAAATCCACTAATTGTAGTTGGTCGAAAAGGAAAATTTACCGACCTTGGTTGGTCGAAAACATTTTATGAATACGAGAAAGTGATCGAGCAAAATTTTTAATACTCGTAACTTTTTAAATTACTACTAAGTTGGTCGAGAAACTAAACATCATTTTTGCCAAGTGACTACCACAAATTCAAATTACTCGACAATAAGTTGATCGACAAATAACGCAATGTTATTATCTTTTTAACAGATACACATGCACAGATGTAAAGTGTTACAAGACAATGGCAGTCAAGATTTGAAAATAAAATTATTTCATTAAATGTAGAACAAAATACATCAGGAATGAAATACAAATTTATTACATCAATATTCCTATTCTATTGGTTTCTTCCCCTTTTCTTTTGAAACAGGTTCCTCGCCAGCAAGTGGATCATTTAAAGCAAGAGGATAATTTATAAAGTTAAGATCTTTTAGCATCCTGATATTCATCATGGATGATCGATCTAGTAGATGCTCAGGATGAGATATCTCAACATTGGAATGGAGATTGTAATCGCCGAGGTATTTGGAAAACAAACACCGAGGGATGGCCCGAGCAGGGATCCAACTAATATCGAGATTGAATGGTGGCACGGGTAGGTTGAGCAGCCCAGGATTATGGTAATCCCACAGGTAATGACCCTGTTTGAGTTGCAGCACACCTAAGGCATTCATCCTTCCCTGTTTGTAGCCCTCATTATTTGCATTCTGGATACAATCGTCCAAGTGGTAGAGAGCCTCTTTATAGCCAGCCATCCAGAACTCCCCGGGCTGCTTGTGAAATTGATATGCCAATCTTTCCAGCTGCTCGTGGAGATTTTTTATGAAGATTTCTTTATTCTCCAAGATAGATTTCTGCGCATAAAGCTGCTCTTCTAGACCTCTGATCTTCTTAGACATCTCAGCTAATGCCTGGTTCTTCGCCATCAGTTGGAAGGCCTGGTTCTCTAAAGCAGATTGAGTCCTCTGTTCCTCGACAGGAATTCGAGCAGCTCTTGCTCATCCCCGAGGAGCTCTTGCTCGTCCACGAGAAGATGTAGAAGGGCCAGCTCTTTTCAAGGTTTCCAACTCATCCCTCAGGTTGGCGTTCTCGACTTCCAAGAACGAGAATCCCTCGTCAGTCACTGGGATCAAAGCATTTGAGGTGGAAGCTGCAGACTTCAACTGAGAGACTTCTCTTTACAGGTTATTATTTTCTTGCTCTAATAACTCAGCTATCTGTCTGTGCTCTTCGACCTCAGCCTTCAACGTTCTCTCCCGCACGTCGTAAGCAGCAAAACGCTTATCATATCCCTTATCAGCACTGATTTGCTAATACTTCTTCTCGTACCCCTCGTGCAAAAGGGCAGTGGATTCCTTATATTGTTGCTGAAGTTATTCAAGAGTGCCTTGGAGATCCTCAATCATATCATAATAAGCTACATTATTATCCACTGCACGATCAAGCAGACACTTCAAATATTGGTAGGCTTCAATTGCCTGTTCCGAAGCATCTTGGCCGAGGATGTTGACAATTTGTGCTGCACTCAGATCTGTGTGACTAGCCTTAAAATATTCATCGCATTGTCATAACAGCTTTGTATCATGAGCAGACAATAATTTCATCCTGGCCAGAAACTAGTAGAGGAAGAAAAAGCAATAATCAATAAGGGTACAAACAGAGCATGAAGAAGATAATCAACAGTATGCATAATCAAAAGTTCAAATTTTATTACATCACAGAGGAGGAGTACAAAGTTCAGAGTTACATGTTCAGGGTTACATTTGACAAAGAAAAATAAAATAGAGAGACCCGAACAACTCTACACCTTTTCCTTGTCTCCCAAAAATTTCTCAGGAGGCTGGGACAAGGAGGTAGGTTATTCGGAGGGAATAGAGAGTTGGTCGGGAAGCACTGGCAGTTGCTCGGATGAAGTAACGAGTTACTGAAGTTTCTCGTTAGTAGGCTGGATGGCTGGGAGATGAGAAACTTGATCTCCCATCACCATGGAAGACTCCTCAGAGGCAGCTTCGTCCTCTTCTTCGTCTTCGGGAGTTGGAGGGGGACCAGGTATGTGGCGCTGAAAGAGTTCAAAATTTTCATCAACCTTCATCTCCTGCAGAGCAGCGACCCACCCATCTCTAAAGTATTTTAGGCTGCCATATTCTACTTGCGACATCATGGCAGCCAAGCCTTTGTTCCACCCTTTATCCCAGCCGGCGCTGAAGGATTTCTTAACAGCCAATTTCCTTTTAGCCTTCTCTGAGGAAAGCTTCTCGGAAAGAAGGTCATCAGCAGCTTTCAATTTACTCTCAATTTCCTCCTTCTGACGACCTACTTCTCAAAGTTGACCCAACTCCTCTTCAGCAACTTTGAGTTTATCTTCAAACTCCTCAGCATTTTTGAGCTTCCCTTCGAGCTCTTTATTCTTCTTCTCCAAATCATTCATTTTTTTCTCCAACCCCTTGGAGACTTCAATAATATGATCCTTCTCCTGCTCAGTCGAAGCAAGATTTTTCTCCCAGACTACCTTATCATCATCATATTTCTGACGAGAATCTTTCAGAGACTGCGCCAGGCCTACCAAAGCTTCCTCTACACCAGACGAGGAGCTTGAAGCTTTAATAGCTTCATCTTTCTTCAAAATTGTATTAAAACAGCTCACCAACTGTGAAAAGAAAACGAAAGCAAGTTAGTGCACAGATACAAAAAGGAAAGAATGAAAATTTAAGACTATGGGACTTACAGAAGCAATGTGATGAGCTGCTAGTGTAGTAACATTGTCCCGAGAAAGGTTTTCTTCAATACCTTGGATCTCGAGAATGATCCAAGTCTTCACCGAGCTCATAGCAGAGCTCGGGGGAACAAAAGTGAGAACTCCACGAGTCGGGGGCTGAGAGACGGTGTTAGCAAAATTGATAGAGGAGCTTTTCTTTAGCCTCCTCAGAGGAGCATCAACCTTCTCGACTAACGATGTAGTCTTAGTCGGAGGAAATGACAATCACCTCGCCTGGAGCAGCAGCCTTGCTCGGGGCCACTGGGGGCTTCTCGACCACCTTCATAGGAGCAGCCGAGGGAGGTACATCAATTTTCTTTATCCTTTCTCCTGGGACATCAAGCTTACTTCTTTTTGCCTCTCCAGAACCAGAGGCAGGTTTCTCGAAAAGGGTAGGATGTCTTCTTTTCTTCATCCTTTCACTCAAAGGAATGTGTGACTCAGGTGAAGAACTTGTAGAGGCTGGTATGGAATCTGCGTCGCTTATCACCGGACGAGCAGTAAAAGAGGAGGTGTAACTCTTGTACTGCAGCAAATATGAAGCTGACCTAATATGCTCATCGGCAACAGTCTGATGCAAACTCCAGATAAGTTTTAAGTGTCGTATATTAACGTCTGCCTCTTTTGGACACTTTCTTTTGTTGTCAATTGCAAATAAATCAAAATTAAAATATCAGTGGCACATTTTATCAAACATAAAGGAAGCATAATTTTGAAAATAAAATAAAAATAACCTATCCCATTGCCATAGGGAGGGCATCTGGGACCCTGATACACTTCATCTCCAGATAAAGGAGCATGTTGCCAATTTTTTATAACAACCCCGTCCTCAAAATAGTCCCTATTGGCATCCGGGAGATTGACCACTAAAGCCCTATTTAAAAATCTAGTTTTTAAATAAAAAGTATTATCACCAACAGCCCATCTATAACAAAACATGATTTCTGGAATTCCTATGTGAGTTCCATGAATTTGATTTAGTCTATGAACCCCATTAACTATTCTCCATGTATTGGGGGCTATTCGTGCAGGAACCACGTCAAAGTATTGATATAATTCCATATATAGAGGGTTTGGGGGGAAATAAAAGCCACACTCAGCAACAAAGAGACTGGGAACCAATGTCCCTCAGCCAAACGAAAATAGTCTGAAGGCTCAGAAAGCTCTTCCAAAATAACCCATGAGGGAATGGAGAAATCAGAGCGAAACTTATCAATCGATTCTACAGGATAAACCATGATGAAAGAAGGAAATCAAAGAGAAAGAAGAAAATCTTACAGGAAAGGGATGAGTCTGTTGACAACAAACAATGGAAGAGATGAATGCACAGGAGAGAGAGAGAGAGACGATGAAAAACTCAAAGAGACAAATTTAAAAAATTAGAAGATGATGGAATTTTCTGCAACGTTTAAATACTTTGCCTTGGGAAAGGGTAAAAGTAATGATTATAAAAAGAGCCGGTTACGTTACCAGCGGCTAAACAGACAAAAGGGGCGCGAGAATCGAAGCGGTTAGAAAAATTCAAAAAAGATCGATTCTACGAATTTGAAAGAAGAAATAAATACAAGAGAAAATACTCCTAAATTTCAGGATAACCATTTAAAACCGCCATATATCGAGAAAGAATATTCCACACTCCTCAAATTTTGAACTATGAAATATTGGGGGCTTCTGTTGATACCAAATTTAGTCTACTGACATGGCTCAAGTGGGTGAAGACACATGGCAATCTACATGGCAACAATAAACACTTACGAACAACACCTCGACTCCGAGGAACCATACTGCAACGAGGAACTCTGCTTCCCCGACCAACTCAGACGCTCCGACCTACAAGAACTCTCCGAGGAACTTTTGAGTATCGAGGAACTTTTGAGCACCGAGGAACTTAGGCGGTCCGAGCTGCATCTCAAACAAATCATTAATAGCAGGATAACCCAACAGTTTGACTGCGCATTAAATGCTTATTATCGTACAGATGTATACACTTAAGGGGCATTTAATATATTAACCTTTAACATTACATCCTTAGGGCTATAAATACATTGTATTATCCTCATTGTAAGGGAACCGAAATTTCTTGAGAAAACTTGTAATCGAGAATTCCCAAACAGTCATCAATAATAGAAACAGTGGACGTAGGCCATTCTTATAAGGCTGAACCACTTTAAAAGTTCTTTGTCTCATTTTATTTATCTGTGATTAAATAATTAGATATAATCTAATTTTTTACATCAACAAGGAGCTTCTCGAGTTTGAAGAGAGAAATGTGTTATTAGAGTCTAACATTACAGAATTAGAAAATAAATTAAAAGACTCTAGTAAATTCAAATTTGATTTGGAGTGTCGTTCGCAAAAATTAGATAAAATATTAGGAACGGTCCAAATTAAAAATGACACTTGTGGTTTACGCTTCGATACTTGTAATGAACCAACTCAAAAAGACAAATACAATGTTTTAGGAGAATTTCCTAGGAAAGCCTTTAGAGATCAATCCTTAGGTCCCAATTTTCGACATGTTTTTACTTGTGCACATTGTGGTCGAAAATGTCATCTTATAAAATTTTATTTTGATCTAAAACGAGGTTCTAGAAAATCCCACCATAAGGAAACCAAGGTAGTCAAGATTCCTACACCCCCAGATAGTCATTCGTCATTAGTTTGGGTTAGGAGATCCAATTTGGTAGCTTTACAAGATAGGGCATTTGATTCTCATTTACTATCACATGCTTCCTCCCTTGCAAAATCTAAAGGTTGAATGTGTTAGTTTTGTTTACATACTTTAGCTTTTTTACTACATGCTATATTATCATGCTAATTGCATGCTTGTTTAGTCATTTTCTAGTCTATGCTCCATGCTTAATCACATGCTAGAATTATGATTTTTATTTATCTTTTGTATTATATTTCCTTCATTTTTTTTGCATTAAATCAAAAATACAAAAAGATTTTTGTTTATCATTTGTGTTTTATTTTATTTTTTTGGTAATTTAAGATTAATGAAAAATACAAATGATTTTTGTTTGTCTTTTGAGTATATATTTTTATTTTTATTTTTGGTCAAAATTTTAAAAAACTCAAAAAGATTTTTTTATTTTGTGTGTATTTTAGTTTGACACACCTTATGTGGCATATACTTGTGTTTGAATCCCATCTTTTACGCTCCCATGTGGTTAGAACGTTTGGTTTAGATTGTCAATCCTTATTATGTTCTTTACCAGGCTTACATGGAGTGGTTGGATTTTGTGTTGATTAAATGGATTCTATTTTTATATGCCTCAATTCACACATGCACGAGCTCATTTGAAACTTTAACTTCATATGTATATTTGAGCTTTGTGAGGTGTTCTCCTACCAATCTTGTCATCTACATATTTGTGACCTATGAGGACTAGTGCATGTCAAAATTCGTTACACGTGAGATTTGTGAGATAAAAATGAGCACGGGGAAGGGCTCCAAAATGATTTATTTATCCTTTGTAAATAGTAAGCCACCGTTTGTTTGGACCTAAAAGAAATACGTGGTCCAAATGCCTAAAAACAGAATAATGGCATTAAAAGAAAATATTTACCAAGGCCTATGTTTGATTGATATATTCATTCAAAATTAATATATGCTTATTGAGGGAGATTGGATGGTCTATCAATGGTTTCCACAATGTCCGTTTATCCTAGTTATACTTTTAAAGTCATGACTCTATTGGTTTGTAGAATCATCAATATGCTAGGCTTGTATGCATTGTGTATGTTTGTTTATTGAGTTCAATCTATATTGTCACATGAGGTTATATTCAAATGTGATGATGTTTGCAATCAATTGAGAACTCCATGACCATGTTTTAAGTTATTGGGTCTAAATTTAACTCTTACTAGTTCACACCCCAACACTTTCGTTTCCATATGACACATTTTTGCCATACGAGTGTGAAAAGCTTATCTTATTTTGTGCCATTTGTGTGTTTATATCTATATATGTGTGCATATTTGATATATCTTAAATATGTATATATATATGATATTTTCTTTTGGTCTTTACCTTGCTTTCTAGTCCATATATGCTTTAATTCATAATTGGTATCCATCTTGTTGCATTCTTTATTGATATCGCATGCGTAATTCTTTATGTATCATATTGGTATCATTTTCTTGCATCCTAGTTGGTATCCATTATTATTTGTTGGATTAGTTATGATTTTTTTGCCCATGTACTTTAATGTTATCATCACTTTATGCGCAATTGCATGTTTTAGCTTGTTATCCCATTTTCTTTATCCCTTGCATAGTTTAGAGGGTGTATATGCTTTAATTGGGGAAGATAAGTTAATTTTTAATTCTTTAGCCTTTGTCTATTCCTGAACAAAAAGGGGGAGAATGATAGGGGGAGAAATGGTATCTAATCCTATTGTAATCGTATCTTAGTTTGGGGGAGATTTTACGTAGGGGGAGAGAGCTATCTTCTTAGGTTGATCACAATTTATAAAGGGGAGAATTAATTAAGGGGGAGTATTTATTTATATTGCATTAAATATTTTGATATTCCCTATGCGTTTAATGTGTTTGCTTAAGTGTGCAGGAATTATATTCTAAGTGGAAATGTTCACCGCCAAAGATTTTGATCCTTGGGTCTTGTGTCAAGTATTAGGTGGGATTGTTTTTGTCGGTCTAGTAGAGCTTGACGGCCCTTTAGGATTTTTATTTGGTTTTTGTCCCGAAATAGCCAAAGGGGCAGATTTGTAAGGACACAAATTTTCAATTGAGTCCTTTGTAGTTTTGCCTCAATTCCAGACAAAAATGTTTGAGTCATAGGATAGAGTTATTGTTCATCCTTCAAGCCTTTGACGTACTAAAGTTGAAGACGTAGCGGCCAAGTTTAAAGCTTCATCAAAATGACGAGTTTAAAGTGCCTCGTTTCTACTTCATCAACATGGTTCCATTGTTCCTAAGGTATGATTTCATTTGAATATATATATAGGAGCTTGGAATATTTTATATTGGGTGTACGTTTATTTAAAACTGTTATTTAATTTCAGAAAGAAATTATTAAAAATTTAAAACAAAGTATATAAAGTTTCTAGGCTAAAAACATATTTTTCAAACTTTCTGAAAGTTCGTTCGAAGTGTCGTTCGAACGAGTTTGCCAACGAGTTCCCAGATAGGCCACTGGAATGTCGTTCAAACAAACGTGATGTTTAAATGATATTTCCAACAAGATTTCTAATGAGTTCACACTGGAACTTCGTTAGAAGCCTCGTTCGAATGAGTTTTGGCGGGAACAGTTTTTTGGCAGTTTTGAGTAGTTTTTCCCACTTTTCCACTTTCTTTCCCCACTAAATTTTGACATAATTTATGAAGTGCGGGAAAAACCTTCTTGAACTTAACTTTTTCATACTATTCCATCTCTAAGAGAGAGTTTGAGACAAAAATTCCAAAGGGAAAAAGTTCATGTTTTTGAGTGTTCATCTTTCAAGGAAAAATCATTTAACACTCTAGTTTACACCCATATTGTTTATTACAAGTCTTCTTTATATATATATATATATATATACATTACTTGGAGTTTTGGCACCGGTTTATATCTCTACCATTTTCAAGAGACGTTTGGGTTTGCTTCTACATCCCACAAAGAAGAAGAAGTTTGCATTAATTTACCCACTTGGAGAAAGGTTCCTAGTTTGGGTGACAGTGACCATATAAAGTCCGATCGGTAGATTCCAAGACCGTAATGGAGCTCCATGGTTATTCTCTAGGCGAAGGTGGATACACGAAGAAGTGTCGGGGCTTGAGAGAGATCGATTGGAGTGTTGTAAGTCTTTCTGTCTTGTATTTGTAAAACCATAGTTAATGGATTTGAGGCTAGGGCCATCCGAGGTTTTTTCCCGTTGTGGGTTTTTCCTCGTACATCGCGGCGTAGTGATTCATTGCTTAATTCTATCTTTCTATACTCACCTAGAACGCATGCTTAGGTAACAAGATAAAATTTGGTCTAATCACTACTAATTTATGTTGGTGCTACATTAAATTTGGGTAATATGTTAATCTAATTCAAGTCATTAATTTAATTTGTTAAAATTGGTTTGGCCTTATTTGGTAAAATTGGAAAATATGACTTAGGCAATTTTCTACGACTTGGGTTAAATTAATTGGGTTTAAGTGAAATTAAATTGTGTGTGTGTTCCATCATATTTCACTTTATTTAATTTTAATTTGAGAAAAAATAAAATTTGTTAAGTTGTTTTAATTTGAACCATCATTTTACGCTTTCGCATCTTATAAAAGGAAATTACTATTTGTGTAGTAAGAATTTAAAAATTGGGGGCTCCGCATTTTCAAATTGGTATCATAGATTTGAATGAGAAAATCTCTCGCTTTAACTTACCTTCATTAAACACTCATTTTACACATAACACAAAACCTATGTAATATAGGATCTTTGGAGAGATCAAAAGAAGGGATTTTTGGGTGAACTTGAGAAAAAACTTAGAGGATTATCAAAGGGACTTCATATTCGATATTTTGGAAAAAAAACTAAATCATTTTACTATGCATTTCTTGTAACTTATTTATAATTAATTATCTCCATAATCTATTTTAGGATTAGAGACATGCTAGGATTAAATTTGGTGTATTAATGGGATGTACCTTGGTTATTATAATGATTATACAATGAGAACTTGAATATGATGTATTAAGGGGTTATACCATGGTTATTATGATGAATACTTGCTTAGAACTTGTTTATATCTGTTATAAATTTGGTTGTGATTGATTTAATAATATGAGCCATGTGTTTTAAAGACACTTTTATGATTAAAGACCTATATTTTTTTATTAAATCTGAAATTTAGATGATACCTTATTAACCACATGCTTAAATTGGTGATCTAAACCTTATTTGTTGGTTTGATCTAGGTCATGCTCACATATTATTGGAAACATATTTCGAAACACCTAATAATAACTTTAAATTTATTTGGGATTGATTTTGTGTTAAAAGATTAGTGACGATCTATGTGAACAAAGTCAAGTTCGTGGAAATTTGGGCGAGTTTTAATCGTATAAAGTCTGTTTGGGTTCTCATGGTTAAGGGGGCTCTGACCCAATGCGCACGTCCATAACATAGTCCCGTGCACACGGAATTAGGAATATATATCATTTTTTATTGTGTTTGCTAGAACCATTGTTTGTCCTGTAGGACTTCCCACAAACGTTTTATTAGGATATTAAGGATCCTAATCTTAATTATTTTCATGCATATTATGGTTATGGGATTGAGGTTTACTTTGGGGAACATATCATATGTTACGTATATTTAGAAGGTATTACTTATCTGTTTATGCATATTAGTGTGTGTATGTGTGTGTATATATATAGCATAATATTTATGGACATACCATATATGGTGTGCTTTCGTAAAGAATGTATCAGATAGGTTAATTTGGATTTATTGCATGGGACCACAGCCTACCATTGCGAATGATGATGCAAGTTGCATATAACTTTATATCATGATACTATGTTCACTTGGTCAACCATCTCGCAAGTGGAAGACAATGTGGACTTAATCCATTGTATAATAGTGGTATCTTGTTACATGGTAGCATGATTGCATAATTATTTTCCCATATCTTTGGTGTATGTTTTGTAATTCGTTAGGATGGGGCTTCTTATGGATTGACCTAGTACAGGCGAGAGAAGTCCCCAAGGTTAGAGCCTTTGTGTGGGTTGTGGGTGTGTTTGTGTGTGGGTGTGGGTGTGGGTGTGGGTGTGGGTGTGGGTGGGTGTATGTTTGTATGTGTGTATATATGTGGCGATGGACACATTCAAATATGTACCTAGTTTTTAATGCTATTATGACAAGTTACATATCCTATTACGAGGTAGTATATGGGTATTACGCATGGTTATTACTTTATGTACAAATCTAGTGTCATATTATTATATGGTGACCTTAGGGTGAGGTTGGGTACGTAGCTTACTTTATATTTTGGGACTTGGACTTCTATGTGCTAGCTATGCCTAGTATAGTTAGACCATTAGCTTGTGTATACATTAAGATTATTGGGGTGAGTTTTTTTGGATATAAGTGTCGGTGGGATGATAAGCTATACAAATGAGTCGCATTTAATACTTTTCAGATAAAGTAAGACATTTATTGCAAATTTTTGGGTCATAACCCTTTCTTTTACCTAAAACCATTTTGCAGATATTTGTAATTCGGAGAAGCAAGTCTAAATAGTTAGACTTGCATTTCAATTTATTAGACAGCTATCTATCCTCAGTTTACCAAACTCTGATTTTCTTTCCAGTTGTATAAAACTCCCAGTTTAATCTTATTTATTTGGAGTCATTGTTTATGGATCCGTATGTTTCCTAATATTATTGATTAATTCAGTTTTTGTAACACCCTATTTTCGTATATATCGGGTGCCAGTTCTCAACGCTAAAGATAAGGGATATATAACAATTTATACCATTCTCCGCATCAACAGTAAATAAATAGTATAATATAGTAAACCATCCACAACAATAATATATTAACGATACGAATAAATAAAATTGAGATAATAACAATGAGTGAAATATTGAATTAATATTTAACTAAGTTTATACAATAGTAAATGTCCCAAATCAAAATAATAAACACTTAAAAGTGTCTACAACCCATAATAATAACTCATAAATAAATAATAACTCGAGAGTTTGAAATAAATAATAATAATAATAATAATAAACTGAAATGAAATGAAATCCTATACTAAGGATTAATAACTTCCTAATCAAATGGATTGCAAGTCTGAACACTCATTTGTGTTGCTCCTGTTTACGAAAACCTAAAAAATAGTTTATAGGAGGTAGTGTGGATTATATACCCATAAAATAATCAAGAATTAGCTGACGTCAACCGAACAATATTTAATGTGGCTTATTTATATATCATGCCATCTTACTAGCATTCGGATCATATATACCTCACCTAATATGTCTTAAGGTATAATCTAGTTAAAAGTCTAACTACAGTAGACATAGATACCACGTATATAACTATGTTCCTAAATTATAAAGTAAGCTACCAACCTCACACTAAGGATACAATATAGTAATGAACTCTAATTATGTACTTAGATTAGTAATAATACATAGTACCCATATACTACCTCATAATAATATACGTAACACGTCACAGTCGTAATAGTAGCACAATACAAGTCCACAAATGAATACATTCAACATCAGACTAGTTTCACCCCCCCTCCCCCCCCCCCCCCCCCCCACACACACATATATATATATATATATCAGTCAAAGTTTCCAAACATTGAAGACCTATTTTGTTCCTCTGTCATGTTAATTAGTAGAAAGCCCCATCTTAAAGGATTGTAAAAAATTCACCCATAATCAAAGTAGAAATCACTACGCAATCACAAAATTTTGTAATCACGTACCAAGATTTGAATGATGGATCAAGTTTCTGTACTCTCCCTCTCGTGATACGGTTGAACAAATCATGATTTAAATCTATGCAAAAACCTATGTCACTAGCAAAGATGGTAGCTGACGCGACTGAAAATGTGTCTCGGAAATGCGTTCACTCTAGGATCAAGTGCAAGCCTGTCGCACAAGTAATAATCTGATAAGTCGGGTATCGATCCTCAGGGAAATAGGACAACAGGGTCGTAACGATGGAAAAAGACGAAGGGATCCTAACTTTGACTCTAAAAAGAAAAGGAGAAAATGATTTGGTTTTGGGAATGAATAAACTAAATGCAATTATGAAATTATGAAAATATGAAATTATACTAAATTACCTAAATTGCTAATGAAAACTGATTTAAAACTTGAAACTATGAATGAGAAAAACAGGGTGGGAATACAATCCCCCAACCTTAGTGTATTGCAGTTATAATACTAATCGTAAATTTAACTGAATAATTAGACCCAGAATTTACTACTCCCAAGCATTACGTATACAAGGTTCAAGCCCGCGTCATACTTAATCTGAGGACGAGTAAATCGGTATCGCGATAGTAACACTCGAATTGCATTCTAAATCATCCCGGTTACCCAGAGGCAAACAAGATATAAAGATCTACAAATGTTGTGTACCCATGAAATACGGTCCTAATAAATCACTAAATTCAGAGGATTAATGTTATACACATGCAATTAACACATCAGGTTGGGTTCTTGTATCCCGGTCTTAGAAAGTCTAGCCTAGCATGCTGAAAGTGATGAAAACAGTGTTTGATTTGCATAAAACCATGATTAATCTAATGAAAACTTGTAAATTGATGTAGAAAGGAATTTAAGAGAAGAAACAACTCACTAATTTTACCAAAGTAGTAACTATGGAAATTACGAATACTGGTAATCAAAGAACTTCTGAATAATCTTCACTATAGCAATTAAAACTGGAAATTGTATCTAAACTAGGGTTTTTTGGAAAAGAAAGGAAAATTCTATTAATTCCCCCCTAATTCTCTGTACAAATAATGATAATAAAATGGGTTTTTATACCCCACAAAAATTTCGGAGTTTCAGGTGCACTAGGATTCTTTTTAGGAGAAGATAAGATTTACAAATCTCGATGGCCGGATCGGTCCGGGCCTTAGGCGGACCGATCTGCCTCCCAAGCGGATCAGTTCTTTTTTTTTTAGGCGGACCAGACCGGGGCAGACCGGTTCTTTTATTTTTCACCCTCCTTTGGTTTGCTTTCAATTCGGGGTCTTCTGAAGGTTTGCATAGTGGACCGGTCCGGGGTAGGGGCGGATCGGTCTACCTATTTGACTTTTTCCCACATCTTTGACTGCTCATATCTTTTGTTTCGGGACTCCGATTGAGGTGTCGTTTCTTCCTATGTGCTCATGAATGAGATATCTTCAACTTATCTTTAGGTACCTCATCCGAATTCAGGGCAAAAATTACACTTTTTTCCTTTTGACTTTCCTTCTTATCTTTTATTCTTTCGGTCTCCTTCCGTTTCTTGACATCAAATAACTGCAAAACTCACACGAAATACCAGAAACTCGGTGTAGTTGTTAGGATAAGTCAGTACCAAGATTATGAGATAAAGTCAAATCTATTACGTTGTTCGAGGTGCTAAAAGTAACTAAATTAAGGGATAAATTAGGAAGAATTTATTCCTAATCAAACCCCCCTAACTTAGAACTCTGCGCGTCCCGAGCAATGTAAAAGAATCCTAGAAAGGATTAACTCTTGAAAACCATTTGATTAGGATAGAATACCTTTTTCGCGGGAAAGCGGTTGCATTTAGCGTATTCAACAAGCCTTTAAATCCCTAGGTTACCCTAGTAGGACGAGTTGCGTCTCGTAAGGGTTTGCAGTGAATATACCCACAAAATTCGACTCAAAGAAAATTCAAAATACGCAAAAATTGTGTAATTCAAACTTTACCAGAAAATAGTCATCGTCAAGTCATATTTACAAGTCTCAAATCATATAGTGCGTGTGTGCAACGACGGAAATATAACCGCAAATTTCCACCGATTGATCATTACGTTACTTACCCGAAAATTCGTTTTGATTTCAAATTCTCACGGACTGCTCTCTCAAATGAATCACTCGAAATGTGGCTATTCTCTCGGTATGCGTGATGTAAAGAGTAAGTGTAATGGACGCAAAGTCACGCATACAATAAGAAAGACGGAAATTTTATAGTAAAAGGATCTCATCAATGGATTACGGGTTCAAAAGCGGGAACATTGCCTCTTTTTCACGCATTTAATCTCCTTCATTATCTTTTGGTGTATTAGATCTCCACGCGGTAACCAATTACGCAATTTAGACTCGGTTAGGACTTTTTTGGGTTTTAAGGTGTATGGGGTAAAATGAAAACGGTAGGAAGGATTGGAATTGGAAAAGTCATTTATGATGTCCATTTGTGCTTTTTCCGGGCTTGTGCTCATTTTTTCTATTTTTCTATTTTTCACTGATTTTCTTTTCTCACTATTTTTATTGAGCATATATATTTTTTCTTTCCCCTTTTATGCATTTTTTGGACTAAATTCTGAATTTTTTCATTTTTCGCAATTCCGGGCTATTTGGGTTTTTCGGGTTGTCAAACGAAAGGGAAAATTTATTCGGCTCAAATCGGGTTACAAAAGGGGTAATTTTTTCGGTACTTTTTCTAGCCAATATTTTTTGGTGACAAACGAGGGCCTACTTCATTGTCCAAAATGCCAATTGCGTTACCATATGCGTTTCAAGATGAATTTAAGTTTAGAGTTCAATTTTTAGCACATTTTTCAAGGCAATATCACACACATTTTTCATAACCGATCAAAATGAAAGGATTGAGATCCTTGACGACTTTTTAGGTGCTGAAAAGAACTTTGAGTTAACAATTAACTCGGATTGATTTAAAAATTTGCAAAAAGTGATAGGCTCGAATCTCACCGGGTTTGTTAATCTCCACACTTATTCGTTAAGTCGCCAATTTTCGCTCAATTTCTATCTTTAGTCAATTTCGGCTTTGTGTATGTTGACTTTTACAACTTGAGACTTTAAACCGACTTTTAATGATATTTTTGAAAATTTTGAATTCCAATTTTTATTTATTTTGAACAAAAATATTTTTGGATTTTTCAAAATTTTATGATTTTTTTGGAATTTCTGGGCATTTTTGAAAATTTGTGAAGTTTTAGAAATACGCACTTGTGACCCCCCCCCCCCTACCTTAGACTTTTGCATTGTCCTCATGCAAAAAGGACTGAAATCTAAATAAGGTAAAATAATAAGTGCGATAAATAAAACAAACAAATGGAGAAAAATGCAGATTTTATAACAAACAAGACTGTGGTACAACTACAGGAAAAGCATACAAATATCTGAACCGAGAAAAACAAGTAAAAACTGCAAAACCACATCAAGCTTCACTGGGGCGGGGGATGGGAAGAACCGGGCGCATCGGGGCCATAGGGGTAATAGAAATATGGTGGCAGTGGCTCATTCGGATCCCCTTGAAGTCAATAAATGTCCATTTTGAAACGGAGTATCAAGTTCGTATCGCGACGGTAATCGGTCAAAAAGTTGCCGAAGTTCGTCTCAAGCGCCGCCATTCGGTTTGAGAGGTCTCTACCCGCCCACTCAAAATTTGGGTCATCCTCTTCGTCCGGACCAACATCTCCCATTTCGAAATCTGCACCGGCTGGCTCTTCTTCCTCATCGCTTTCGCTTGAGGCAACCTCTTCTTCACTATCACCTCCTCGCCGTGCCTATAGGACAGCTAGTTGTTTGGCGCTATTTGTGCGGGTCCCTTGTCCAAAAGGACCGAGAATGCGAGTATGATCGAGCGACGTCGCTATGCCAGCATCCTTGAGGATAGAAGTGATCAAACGGGCATAAGGTAATGGGGAAGCACCCTTCTCATCCAAGGACGCATTGATGATATCGGCGTATAAAGTGCGGGCCAGGTGGATGAAAGTGTGTGGGTCAAAGAGATTGTAGGTCAAAGTGTCCTGCCGGGGCCGCATGGCTGAATCGTTGGATGTTTGCAATATGTTGGCGCGCACAATCTGAAAAGTGAGGCGCGCTTTCTCGTTAAGGCGTCCAATGGTGACGGTTTGCCCCGTCCAAGCCACATCCGGTGCAATGCGGGCCATGATAACTTCCTTGGCAACTGGGGGGACGTTGCGTGGATAGGTAAATTCGAGAACATTCGGAACATCGTACTCGGCCAACTTGGCCATGAGAAGAGCCAAAGAAAATGGGATGACATTCCCATCCATGTAAGATTGGGCCTCGAATTGGCCCGTCCGAACTAAGGTACCATAAAAGGATCGGACTTCGGTTGCCCAAACCACATCATAGGGTTCGTGGAGGAATCGACACCACCCCTAGCCATGAATAGGGGAGTGACGGAGTTGGGCAGCCCGGTCCATTGGACAGCGTGATCCATATGGAGTTTGCGATCAAACCGAAAAAATGATGGTACCATCGCTCCTCTTGGCGGGAGCGTAATTCGCCATGACCGGAGGGTTGGATGTCGGTGGAGTCATACTTGGTGGGGGCAGCGCGTTGGGACATGAGAACAAGAGAGATTTGAGGCTTGGAAAACTAGGGAGGGAGAATAGAAGGTTTTGGTTGAAGGTGTAAAGATAAAGGGAGGGTTTGGTTGTTTATTTATAAGTGAAAGGGTGTGGGTAGGGGTTAGATTTGGACGGAAAAGGTTTGGAGGGAAAGGGGGTGAATTTGGGAGGGAAATGGAAGGGTTGGGAGTTGGGAAGAGGAAATGGAGGGAATGAATGGGATTGGGGAGAAGGGGGGTGAACCTTGGAAAAGGGGGGGAAAATAATGCAGATAGGCGGACCGGTCCGGGGTAAGGGCGGACCGGTCCGGCCCTTTTAAATTCAGCAAATTCGACTAGCGGACCGGACCTTTTAAAAATTTAAGGAACCGGTCCGGGGTGGACCGGTCCGGCCTAGGGTTTTTGGGCTGGATACTCCCCCTAACTTGGATTCGAACGCTCTTCTCCAAAAATTATCACTTTCACAACATGCTCCCGATCAATTTTGGTCCAAAACCTCTCGATACCAATGGGCAACGCGATTTGACTCAATTTCCCAAAAAAATAAATGCTCTTTCTCGAATGTACCGTAATCCTATCGACGCTTACCACACACACGACTCTCTGCACACACACGACTCTCTGTATACACACGACTCTCACCCCATACGCGTCGGGGGTGCGACGACCTCGCTGTAATAGCTCATTCTACCCCGTAAACGGGGTCCGACAACCAAACAGTGTCAACTTCTTTCGCACAGGCCTCTAGATATGGCTTTAGGCGTTGTCCATTCACTTTGAATGTATTTCCCCGTTTTAAATCGTCTAGTTCAACAGCTCGGTGAGGGAAAACAGTCTTCACAACGAATGGGACGGACCATCGTGACCGCAATTTTCCCACAAAGAGATGAAGCCGAGAGTTATAAAGATGCACTTTTTATCCTAGATGAAACTCTTTGCGTCGAATGATATTATCGTGTGCGAGTTTCATCCTTTCTTTGGAAATTTTAGCATTCTCATACGCATCATTGCGTAGTTCTTCTAACTCATTCAATTGAAGCTTGCGGGCTTCACCGGCCTTATCCATGGCATAATTCAATTGCTTAATCGCCCAATACGCCTTGTGCTCTAATTCAACGGGAATATGGCAAGGTTTTCCATACACAAAGCGAAAAGGGGACATGCCAAGTTGATTTTTATATGCGGTACGATAGGCCCATAGCGAATCGTTCAATCTAAGTGACCAATCTTTCCGGGTAGGATTGACGGTCTTTTCAAGAATGTTCTTGATTTCCCGATTTTCTAGTTCGACTTGCCCAATCATTTGTGGGTGATAGGTCGTTCCAACCTTATGAACGACACCATACTTTCTCATTAGCTTCTCGAATGGCCTATTACAAAAGTGCGTGCCATTATCACTGATTATCACTTTCGGAGCACTGAAGCGGGAAAGTATGTGTTCCTGAAGGAATTTTATCACCACTTTGTTGTCATTTGTCTTGGTAGTTATAGCTTCCACCCATTTAGAAATGTAGTCTACCGCGACAAGGATGTATAGGAAACCAAAGGACGGGGGGAAGGGACCCATGAAGTCAATACCCCAACAGTCGAAGATCTCAATGATAAGTATGGGGGTAAGAGGCATCATGTCTCGTCGGGTAATGTCTCCCATCCATTGGCACCTATTGCAAGATTTGCAAGCATCGTTCACATCCCGAAATATTGTGGGCCAATAGAGGCCGCATTATAGAATTTTAGCGGCCGTCTTTTTCATCGAAAAGTGGCCTCCAGAAGCTTCTGAATGACAAAACTGGATGACTTTTGGGATCTCGTCATCCGGTACACATCGTCGGATGATTTGGTCGGTGCAATATTTAAAAAGGAATCGATCGTCATAGAAAAACATACGCGACCAAGTAAGAAATCTCTTCTTATCTTGCGGTGTCCAGTCGGGAGGGACGGCTTCCGTGACAAGGTAGTTCACTATATTCACAAACCAGGGAAAAGGAGGAGGTAGCAAAAAGTTACTCGTCCAGAAAGTACTCGTCTATGGGTATGGGATCACTAGGTATGTCGGACGAAAGCCGTGATAAGTGGTCGACAACGACGTTTTCTACTCCTTTCTTATCTTTAATTGAGAGATTGAACTTTTGTAGGAGTGGGATCCACCTTATGAGGCGCGACTTTGCATCTTTCTTTGCAAGTAACTATTTTAAAGCCGCATGGTCGGTGAAGCAAGTAATGAGAGAACATATGAGATAAGACCGAAATTTATCAAGGGCAAAGACCACCACTAGCAATTCTTTCTCCGTGGCAGAGTGTTGAGTTTTGGTCCAGTAAGAGTCCAGCTAACGTAGTAGATGACATGAGCTTTCTTATCTTTTCTTTGGCCCAAAACATCCCCTATCGCATAATCGCTAGCATCACACATTAGTTCGAATGGCAAAGACCAATCCGAAACTTGCATGATGGGAGCGGACACAAGAATGGTTTTTAGTTTTTCAAAAGAGCTTTGTCATGCTTCCGTCCACTCGAATGGGGTGTCATTCATGGGTAGGTTACTTAAGGGTCTAGCGATGGCGCTAAAGTACTTAATGAACCTTCGATAAAACCCCGTAAGGCCCAAGAATGAGCGCAAGTCTTTGAGCAATTTTGGTGGGGGAAGATCAGTTATGACATCAATTTTCACCCTATCAACTTCTATCCCCTTGGATGATACTATGTGGCCAAGAACTATTCCCTCGGTGACCATGAAATGGCATTTCTCCCAATTCAGCACTAAGTTCTTTTCCACACACCGGGCAAGTACTTTTTTTTATTTCTCTAGACAATGATCAAAAGAGGTGCCAAAAACATTGAAATCGTCCATGAACACTTCTAGTCCTCTCTCGACCATATCGCTAAATAAGCTCAACATGCACCTTTGGAAGGTCGTGGGTGCATTATACAAGCCGAATGGCATACCTTTGTAGGCAAACGTACTAAAAGGGCAAGTGAAAGTTGTTTTCTCCTGGTCAAGTACATCTACCTCAATTTGGTTATATACAGAATAACCATCAAGAAAGCAATAGTAAGGGTGGCCCGCTACTCTCTCAAGCATTTTATCGATAAATGGTAAGGGGAAATGATCTTTCCTAGTTCCCGCATTGAGCTTCCGGTAATTAATGCAAACGTGCCACCCAGTGGTGGTACGTTGGGGAACTAGCTCTCCCTTAGCATTCTCAATCACTGTCATGCCCTACTTCTTCGGGACGACTTGAATAGGGCTCACCCACTTGCTATCCGAGATTCGGTAGATAATCTCGGCATCCAATAACGTGATAATCTCGGTTCTCACTACTTCTTTCATGTTGGGATTAAACCTTCTTTTCATTTCTCTTGAGGGCTTGACATCCTCTTCGAGATGGATCTTGTGAGTGCAAATCAAAGGACTTATCCCTTTCAAATCAGTAATGCACCAACCAAAAGCACTTTGGTGCTTCCTCAGAATTTTTAGCAGTTTATCCTCCTGCTCGTCGTCTAGGCTAGAGGAGACAACAACAGGAAATGTCTCATCCTCTCCTAATATGCATATTTAATATGGGAGGGGAATTTCTTCAATTCGAGGATTGGAAATTTTTCGCTGGAGGGAACCATGCGTGTATCCCTCGGTGGTAACTCCTCGAATCGTGAAACCTAATTAACATCTCTTGCATCCTCGCCCGACGCTCTCTCATCAAGTAACTCTCTCAACTCCCTAACCTCCCTCTCGAAGTCAGTGTACATCCCCTAACTCTCATGGCTCGATAATAGACATGACCCTAAGGCATCTCCGTAATAATTCTCCTCAAAGTACTCCTCTACTATCTCATCTACAAAGCTCACAGCGTGAAGATCATCTTCCTCCCCCGTATGTTGGGCTATGTGGAAGATGTTGGTTTCCAAGGTCATGTTCCCAAAGGTGAGTTGCATTCACCCATTCCTAGTATTGATGATTGTGTTAGCCGTAGCTAAGAAAAGGCGCCCAAGGATGATGGGAACATGATTGCTCGAGTTGAAGGAGGGCTCCGTGTCCCAAATGACAAAATCTACCAGGAAGTAGAAAGTGTCAACTTGGATGATCACGTCCTCGACTATACCTCTTGGGATCTTCACAGTTCGATCCGCTAATTAGAGGGTGACCTTTGTGGGCTTGAGGTCTCCCAAGTCAAGTTGGCTAAAGATGGAGTAAGGGAGTATATTCACACTTTCTCCCAAATCAAGTAAGGCCTTCTCTATTTTGTTTTCTCCAATGATGCATGAAATGGTGGGTGCACCGGGATCTTTGAATTTTAGGTGGGAGATAATTTAGTAGAATGGAGCTCACGTTCTGGGATAGAAAGACATTCTTCTTTACCTTCATCTTTCTCTTTACCGTCAACAAGTCTTTGATGACTTTTCCATAAGCTGGAATTTGCTTAATGGCATCGAGGAAAGGTAAATTCAGCTTGACTTGTTTTAGCACTTCTAGCACGTCTTCACGTGGGTTTCCTTTGTGGGAAGGAATCAATCTTTGAGGAAACGGTTCCGCGGAGGATGGTTTTACAACTACCTCGGGCTCACTAGCGTCTTATTTTTCATTTTCATTTAAGGGGACATCTTCGGCCTCTTTCGTGTCGGGCGAAATCTCCTTATCTTTCGTTGCGTCGTGTGGAGGAGGGGATAAATCAACAACTCTCCCACTACGAAGAGTGGTCACAGCTTGACATTGCTCCTGATGTTTAGTGGAGGTGGACCTAACACTAGTTTGACTGTGGGGAGTTCTTTGGCCTTGGGAAGGAAACTTGCCCTTCTCTAGGACACTCAACGAGGATTGTATCTGGGATAGACTCGCATTTATGTCGCTAATCAGATTATCATATTTAGCATTGGTTGCAATCTGGCTAGTGATAAATTGATTCATGGTATCCTCGAGACTTCTCCGCGGTGGCGGGATATATTCTCCTGGCAGTGGTAGCGCTTGCACATGTCCTTGAATGTATTGGGCTTATTGAAAGTGTGGCGGTGGAGGCGGGGCAATATGGGAAGCAGGGTTCATCGCAGCATGTTGTTTCCCGTAGCTAAAACCAGGATGGTTTTTCCATGAAGGGTTGTAAGAATTTTCGTGCGGTGCACCTAAATTACCCTTAAAACCTCCTATACCACTAACTTTCTCCTGAAGCATCACTTTGTAGGCGGGTATAGTCGGGTATTCCTCAGTTGAATGACCCGCCTCACAAATTGCACACACCTTTTCAATGGGGTTTGGTATGGATCTAGTTGGTCCTCTTCCACATATCCCACGTAGGTCTCGCACTTCTTTCTCAAGTATATCAATTCGACTGTTCGCTATAGAACTCTTTTCTACATGAAATAAGTCGGACGCTGATGGATTAGTGGTCACTTGACGATTTCAATTTTGAGCATTGGGGTCAGATGTATCCCAGGATTAGGTAGTCTCGACGACATACCTCAGGTGAAGCCCCGCATCATGGGCGTCTAAGTCGACAAAAGGACCACTTCCCATGGTTTCAACAAGTTTCTTGGAGTTAAAATTCAGCCCATTATACAGAAAATAGATGATTTGCGCTGCATCAAAGCCGTGATGGGGGCATGAAGTAACTAACTCATTGAAACGCTTGTAACGTCGATGAAATGGCTCATTTTCAGATTGCCTGAATGCTTGAATTTGAGCCTTTATGGAGATTGTTCGATGTGGTGGGAAGAATTTCTTGAGAAATCTCGATTCCAACTCGTTCCAAGATGGAATCGAGCTTGGAGGTAAAGACCATAGACATGTCTTAGCTTTGTCTTTGAGTGAGAAAGGGAAGAATTTGAGGCGAATCACCTCTTGTGTGAAAGTTTGATCATTGAGAGTGTCGCACACATCCTCAAATTCCCTAATGTGGAGATATGGATTTTCAGAGTCCATACCGTGGTAATGTGGTAACATCTAGATCATCCCATTTTTAAAGAGAAATTCCCCAGCACTATACGGGAGTATAATGCATCCCGGAGTGATAGTGCGCTCGGGATATAAGAATTCTCTCAGCGGGCGGTATGGGGCCTCTTCCTCATCGGTAGGTGCATTTCTGTGTTGTGACATATCGCTCTCACTTAACAACTCGGTGCTCTCACTAGGTGTGCTCGAAGTGTGCTCGGAGATGTGTCCTAGGAAGGAAAATGGAGTGTTATTGGAGATTGAGTGTGACGGTGTGGGAGGTGGGATCCAGAACTGTGGGGCGTTTGGAGTGTGGGGGCTATCGGGGTTATACTCAACTATTGGATTTTTGTGAATACTGGTTGGAGTATTATGGGGTGTGGGAGTGATTTCAGAATTTTTCATTAAAAGCTTATGAGAGATGGTGATGAATCTTTTTGTGCTTTTTTGAATTTTTTTTATGTTTTTGGATTTTTGGAAATTTTTGGTCAAGCTTTAGATTGACTCGATCTAATTCTAAGTTTACCTAATTCGACAGCAACGGTGCCAAAAACTTGACGCGACTGAAAATGTGTCTCGGAGATGATTTCACTCTAGGCTCAAGTGCAAGCCTCTCACTCAAGTAATAATTCGATAAGTCGGGTATCGATCCTCAGGGAAATAGGACAACAGGGTTGTAACGATGGGAAAAGATGAACATTGACTCTAAAAAGAAAGAGATAAAATGATTTGGTTTTGGGAATGATTAAACTAAATGCAATTATGAAAATATGAAATTATACTAAATTACCTAAATTGCTAATGAAAACTGATTTAAAACTTGAAACTATGAATGAGAAAAACAGGACGGGTATACAATCCCTCGGCCTTAGTTGATTGCAGTTATAATACTAATCGTAAATTTAACTGATTAATTAGACCCAGAATTTAGTACTTCCAAGCATTACGCATACGAGGTTCAAGCCCGCAACATACTTAATATGAGGACGAGTAAATCGGTATCGGGATAGTAACACTCGAATTGCATTCTAAATCATCCCGGTTACCCAGAGGCAAACGAGATATAAAGATCTACAATTGTTGTGTACCCACACAATATGATCGTAATCAATCACTAAATTCATAGGATCAATGTTATACATGTGCAACTAACACATCAGGCTGGGTTCATGTATCCCGGCCTTAGAAAGTCTAGCCTAACATGCTGAAAGTGATGAAAACACTGTTCGATTTGTAGAAAACCATGATTAATCTAATGAAAACTTGTAAATTGATGTGGAAAGGAATTTAAGAGAAGAAACAACTCACTAATTTTACCAAAGCAGTAACTACAACAATTATGAATACTGGTAATCAAAGAACTTCTGAATAATCTTCTCTATTGCAATTAAAACTGGAAATTGTATCTAAACTAGGGTTTTTTGGAAAAGAAAGGAAAATTCTATTAATTCCCCTTAATTCTTCGTACAAATAATGATAATAAAATGGGTTTTTACACCCTAAAAGAATTTCGGAGTTTCAGCTGCACTAGGATTCTTTTTAGGAGAAGATAAGATTTGCAAATCTCGATGGCCGGACCGGTCCGGGCCTTAGGCGGACCGGTCTGCCTCCCAAGCGGATCGATTCTTTTTATTTTCAAGCGGACCGGTCTGGAGTGGACCGGTTCTTTTATTTTTTCACACTCCTTCGATTTTCTTTTGATTCGGGGTCTTTTGGAGGTTTGCATAGCGGACCGGTCCGGGGTAGGGGCGGACCGGTCTACCTGTTTGACTTTTTTCCTCATTTTTGACTACTCATATCTTTTGTTTCGGGACTCCGATTGAGGTTCCGTTTCTTCCTATGTGCTCATGAATGAGATATCTTCAACTTCTCTTTAGGTACCTCATCCGAATTTCAAGTAAAAATTATGCGTTTGCCCTTTTTACTTTCCTTCTTGTCTTTTATTCTTTCGGTCTCCTTCCGTTTCTTGACATCAAATACCTGAAAAACTCATATGAAATATCAGAAACTCGGTGTACTTGTTAGGATAAGTCAGTAGCAAGATTATGAGATAAAGTCAAATCTATTACGTTGTTCGAGGTGCTAAAAGTAACTAAATTAAGAGATAAATTAGGAGGAATTTATGCCTAATCAGTAGCCCATGGTCTCGCAAAATTATTTCATCCAATCCCCGCCGAAAGAATTCCCACGAATGCACACCAATGGTATGTCCACACATATCACACAAAGAAAATATATATCAAATATGCATAACTAATTTTCATAACACAAACTAGCATAACCAGATATTTCAGACACACCCCGAATATAGTATCAATCCCTAAATTTAATATTCCTTGAAATAATTTAATGTGATTATTATCCCAATGTCCTAAACAAATGATGCGAAAAGTCCATAAGATCAACCAATAAGAACTAACCCCACTGCCACATCCTGCAGCCCCTCAATCGAGGCCTAGGATCCCACGATCATGGGCTTCTTCCATGTGCCTCGAAATGACACAGAATTACAAATTGACCAAAAACTACCCAATTATAGTTATGAACCGAATAACTCTCCATTATTGGCTACAAAACCTTTAAAATAAACGAAAACGCATCCAAATAATCTTTAGAGGTTCCTAATTTATTTTTCAACATTACATGATCGAAACCTACATCATATTTATGAAAATAACCATTAAATATTCATACACAATGTGTGGTTTATAAGATTAAAATTAATTTCAGTTTTAACCTTTTTAAATAGATTTATATCATTAAAATCTCATATAACCACATTATTCGTTTTAATAAATCAATCATAATCATTTATAATAAGATTAGTAGAAGATCTAAATAATTATAATGATTAAAATTAGATTTATTAAGATTTAATCATGCAACCATATATATAAATAAGGTACAACATGTTAAAGCAACAAATTAAAGCCTAACATGTATATAATACCAAAAATAGATAATTAAAACAATCAAACATTAATAAATTACATAAAAAATTGTAGTAACTCAAGTTATTTGTTTCCTGAATAAAGAAGATGAAGTCCCTTAAATTATTCTTCGAAATGATCCCTCTAGTTCTCCCCAAAATTCCCTCTTTTTCTTTCTCATAACCTCTTTATTGCCTAGGGTTTTATATTTAATGTAAGTGATTGATGTGGTTTAATGCTCAATATAAATACCTAATCATGTAGGTTTCCTATTGTCCAAAGTTTGGATCTCTAAATGAGCCCATAACACTACACCAAACACTCTCCAAACTTAGCCCAAATAAATACCTATCCCGGGGGCCCAAACTCGTATGCTAAAACACCTCTTCGGGCCTCTATATCCCCACAATGCCCAGTCCAAAAATGCAAAATCACAATATAAATATATAAGAACAACATTATTATTTGACTATGAGTTATGTACATATAATTTAATTTTTCTATATTAAATTACTCATATCGAGATAATTAATAATCAAAACATTCACATATATATTATGCGCATAAAAGTACCACACACACAACAAATGATATTCCATATAAAATCATTAATAAAAATAATAAACATGACATATTATGATTTTTTAGACTGCTTACTTTGTTGGAGTTTTTAAATAGTATTATGATTTAGTTTTGGACTCTTATATTTTATATCATTTTATTTAGGGTTATTTTGAGTTCCCCCCCCCCCCCCCCACACACACACACACACTTTTGTGAGAAGTTTTGCAATACATCCCAAATTTTTTAAAAATTTGCAATACACCCCCATTATGTTAACTATCCATCCAAAGTGTTAGTACTCTTTACATTTTGTGTTTTTTTCACCACTTTTATGACCAGTTTTGCGAAAGATCCCCCCATTTGAAAAAATTCATTTCAGCCCCAAATTATTAACATTTCAATATTTTTATATAAAGAAACTTCATTAGAATATATTTTAAAAATTCAAAACTTTTTCAAAAAAAATAAAAAAAAAAAAAAAAAAAATATAAAAAAAATTGGAATAAAATAAAAAGGGAAAATTTCTAATTAGCATCTATTAAAAAGTCGGAATAGTATAAATTCAAATAAGTAAAATCTGTGAAAATACAATCTGGGTTTTTTAGAACAATCCTAATTAGTCATATTCTAAAAAGATCACAAAGGTGTCGTATTGTGAAAAAAGTCAAAAGATATCGAAAAAGTTAAAATAAATTCCAATTCCAAAACTGTTTAGAATTTTTCAACGTTAAAACTTTGAAAAATTCCAAATATTTTTGAAATTGGAATTAATTTCAACCTTTTCCTTATTTTCTGACTTTTTTTTTTCAAAATTGTCTTATTTTGATCTTTTTAAAATACGCCCAATTAGGATTTTTTTTAAATATTCCAATTGTATTTTGACATATTTTATTTATTTGAATTTATAATATTTTGACTTTTTAATAGATGTCGATTAGAAAATTTCCCTTTTTTTATTTCATTCCAATTTTTTTTTACTTTTTCATTTTTTGAAAAAGTTTATAACTTTTAAAATATTTTGCGATGACTTTTCTTTATATAAAAATATGGATTGTTGATAATTTGGGGTTGAAATGATTTTTTTCAATTGGGATCTTTCACAAAACTGGTCATAAAAGTGGGGGGAAAACACAAAATGTAAATGGTACTAACGGTTTAGATGGAAAGTTAATAGAATGGGTGTGTATTACAAAATTTCAAAAAAGTTGGGGTGTATTGCAAAACTGATCACAAAAGCGGGGGGGGAACTCAAAATGAGCATTTTATTTATACGCATTATTTTACATATTACTAGTGTGGACGATTTACTATTCTTAGTTATTGTATCGTTGATACTGAGAATGGTATAAATGTTTTTACATCCCCGATCCTTGGGATTCCCACTACATATTGCATCGCATTATTTTATATTAGCCATATTGCTAGGTTTCTTTATACTATTTTTTTTTTTGATAAAATGTAATTATATTAAACCAAAAGGCATACCACCAAAGAAATACAATTAAGCGCAAGACACACAAATAAAGAGCACAAGGTCTCGAGTGACACTCGTCCAAACCAAACGAACAAAGACCGTATAATAACCCAACTAACCTATCAATACAATCTAAATCCAACAGGGCACATAGGCCACAAACCAAACACAACTGCAAGTTGAATATTCAATATAAAATCACAGTATCTCAACACTCTTCATATAAGATTTTGTAATAAAACGACGCAACACTAACAGATACCGCCAAACGGCGCAACATTAGCACCATCAAGGCAACACCCGTAATAGAATATATAGAAATAAATTGCCGAGCCATCTTTATACCATAAATTTGTGATCATTATCTCATATGAATTTATTTATTCTCTTTCAAATGGAAAACAACCAAAGTAGGAGAGTTCAGACAACTATATCTAAGGATTCCAAGAGGGAGACTGAATCGAACTAACAAAAGCCATATCACGGGAATAACTGGTTCACACGGACACCATTATTTCTCAGGTAGTCACAACTGTTGTGGCCACCACACTTCAACATCTTTAGCAGCCTCAACAACCATAATCATAGGTGGTTGTTCCGGCTCCACTACAAATTTCATGTTGGTAGGTAACACATGGGGTCTTTGCTAAAGGTAACCTGGATGAGTTTTTAAGAGCTATTGACATTCTTATGGAATAATAATGGATGAAGGGCATCCAGAAGAACTTGAGGATGGTTGAGTTCACCAATAGTCAGAGGAAGATAGTACCCAACTTTGAGCTGGTGAGATATTCATTGAAGTGATGGGAGTAAACTACTATTATTGTGCATAGGGGAATGTTATTGCCACAGTCGAGTTTTGTACTAGATTTAAGGCTAAGAACTTACCTTCAGTAGTGAGAGGGAATATGAATAGATTTTTGAGGTTAAAGAAGGGTGATCGTACAGTTGTTGAGCATGAGTGGGAGTTCACTAAAATATCTTTATTTACCCCCAAAGACGTGGACAATAAGGCTAAGAAGATGGAGTGGTACATTAGGGGATGCACTTGGAGGATCAAACAGGTGCTGGTACAAAATCCATCTTAAACCATACACATTTAGGTGGTGAATGCCTACTTAAGGCATTTTCATGATCACCATGAGTTTCATAAGGTGAAGTGGGAGAAGAGGTTCGTTAGGGACACTTCTATCCAAGTAGGCAAGATATGAGGTAGTACAAGGGAGTCTTCTCGTACACATGAGGCCAAAAAACCTAAGCGAACACAACATGGGGATCTACCTCATAAGAGACACCAATGGTTAGATGATAGAGGTTGTCAAGACCATTATGATTAATGATAACAGAATCAACAGGACGAGCATCATAGAGCTCAATAGGGATAATTGTTGGGCAACCCGCAGCATTGGACTTTTCTTGGATATTATTTCACTTGAGGTGATGTGGGACACACAATTGGGAGGTTACCTAAGGGTAATCAAGGTGCCCTGGATAAGATAGGACAATAGGGATATCGAACACCATTAGGCCAACATCAGTAACTATGGACCCAAGTAGTTGTTCTTATTCCAATCTTACTAGCACCATTATTTGCACAGTAGAAGGACCACCCACAATTACAGTACATCTGTGTGTATCACATCACTCCAAAAGATGCCCAAGAAGTAGGGAATGTAGTTGAGAGTATGTTTCCTATTTATGGACATTTAGGGCAAATTATATTTGATACGGGTGCTTTTGATTCAACTGTTAGTAGAGATTTTGCTTTATCACTACGAATAGTAGACTTAGAGTTTGATGTTTTATTTCATTTAGAGTGACCATTAGGAAGGTCTACATTTATACATCATGTGTGTCGCGATATAAGGGTGGACATTGGGAGGATATGGTTTTTGGCCAACCTTTTGCTTTTGGATATTCCTTCGTATGATGTTATCGAGAGGATGGGTTCATTATCCCAATATTATTCTAGTGTGGACTGGTATGTGAATTCCATAGTTTATTTTTTCATTTTGGAGTAAGAAATGTACTTAATTACAATGTCTATACCCAAGGCAGGGTTGAGTTCGAATATTTATTTCATAAAGGAGGATACTTTTAGAGGCAGTCACTATGGTGTTACATTCTATTCTAGTTGTTTGGGAGTTTACTGAGGTCCTTTAAAAGATCCTTAAGTTATTCCTAGCATAGAGATCAACTTCGTTATCGACTTAACTCTGGGAAAAATGTTGATATACCGATATCCACGTTGTATGGCTCTATTATATATAAGAGATATCAAAGAGAAAATTATGTAGTTGTTTAGATAAGGGTTCATTTATCGGACTACTTCATCGTGGGGGAGCTCCGATCCTCTTTGTGAAGAAGAAGAAGAAGAATGAATTATTGAGATTGTGTGTGGACTAAAAGAGTTAAATAAGGTCTTATAGAACAAATATTCATTACTCCATATTGATGAATTATTAGACTCATTGCGAGGTTTCTGGTACTTATCGCATATTGACTTGAGATCGATATATCACCAGTTGAGGATTTTTTAAAAACAAATTGACACGTTATGGGCCATCTGAGTTCGTGGTTATGCCTTTCAACTTCACCAATGCTCCAAAAGTGTTCATGAGATTGATGAATATGGTTTTCATGGAGTTCTTGGATTAGTTTGCTATCATATTCATTGATATTTTAATTTATTCTTCGACGATAGATGACCATTCGCATCACTTGAGGGCGGTCTTGCAGACCCTATGAGATTATCAACTATATGCCAAATTTAAAAAGTGTGGTTTCTTGTTGAGGAAGGTTTAATTTTTAGGTCATAGTTCATCCAAGAGGAGGATTTGACTAGATCTGAGTAAGGTTTCTACAGTTTTGGAGTGGGGACATCCCATAATATTGATGGAGGTGCACATCTCCTTAGGTTTGGAAGGGTACAAGTGTATATTCATTCAGGGTTTCTCAAAGATAGCGGGGCCCTTCACTAACCTTACAAAGAAAGGAGTACCATTTATTTAGGGTGAGTTTTTATAGAAATATTCCGATGAGTTTATGGATATGTCCTTGCTTTACCTCATAGCGGGGTTTGATATATACTTTACATCGATGCATCATTATAGAGACTTGAAGGGGTGTTTATCCAAGAATAGAGTCCTATAACTTAAACTTCTTAAAAGGTTAATGCCCGTGAGGGTAAACACTCCACCGATTATTTGGAGTTGACATTAGTGTTTTTTGCTCTTTGGGTAGTGAGGAATTATCTATTGGCAGAGAGATTCCACTTATTCACTAACCAAAAAAGCTTATAGTTCTTCTTAACGTAAAGGGATTTGAATAGGAAATAATGATTTCGACTAGAGTTTGTAAAGGATTATTAGGATATAAGGTGCTAACATTGGTGGGAAGGCATGAAGAAGGACATCTCTTTGTTTATTTCCCAGCGTGCTACTTATCAAATTGTAAAGGTATATAAAGAGAGATCATTGGCTATTTTATTGCCTTTTATGGATTTAGTGTAGAATTATGAGACTATCTTCGTGGAGTTAATTATAAGGTTTTCTACGTCACATCGGGGATATGATTCCATTTGGGTTATCATGGACAAGCCAACTAAGGAATCTCATGTCCTTCCAGTTTAGACAAACTTCATGACAGAGTTATATGCTAAAATTTTCATAGAATAAATTATGAGGCTACATGGAGTACCACTTAAAATCGTATCGTACAAGGACGAGACTTTTTATCCCACTTTTGGCAGAAATTTCATAATGTTATCGGGAATCATTTGATGTTCAGTACCATGTATTAACTTTAAATCGATGGTTAGACTGGGGGTGAACTAGGTGTTAGAGTCTATGCTTCGAGTATATGTGTTGGATATCAAGGTAATTTATAATCAATGCTTAACATTTTTGTAGTTTTCTTTCTATAACAATCATCAGTAGACTATTAACATGGAACCGTACGAGGCTTGGTATGGGAGGACTTTTCGTTCTCCCATTTTCTGGATAAAGGTGGTTAAGAACAATATGTTTAGGCCAAAGTTGATTCAGGATACCTCTGAGAAGGCGAGGCTTATTAGGGATAGGATGAGAACTACTCAGAGTAGCGAGAAGAGTTTTGCAGATAGGGGGAGAGACCTAGAATATTTTATTAGGGATTATATGTCACTCAAAGTGTCTCCCATTAAGGGAGTGGCGAAGTTTGAGAGAAAAGAGAAGTTATCACCTATATATGCGGGGCCTTTAACTACCATCAATCGAGTAGTATAGGTTTCTTATAATTTAACCTTAACCTATCACCTCCAGAACTTGCACTACAATATGTTGTGGACATTCATTATATATGACATGGTTTACTAACATATTAATTTGGGTTATATAGATTTTCAACCCGATGAAATCTATAATGAGAATCATTTCATTGTTCTGGATCGTAGGGAGAATATTCTTCGTTCCAAGATTATTTTGTTAGTTCATGTTCAGGGAAACACCCTAATAAGGAAGAGACTATATGGGAGTAGGAGAGTGATATGCAAGAGAGGTATATTTAACTCTTCTAAGAAAGTGCATTTTGAATTAAGACGAAGGAATTATGTTATTAGAGAGAATAATGTAATACCTCATATTTTTTAATTTATAATTATTGAGTATTTAATAAGTATTAATATTGTTTATGTGCATAATAATTATGTGAATTATTGTTAATATTAAATATCATTTTAAAATTAATCTAGTAGGTGAAATTAAAGGATATATGGATGAGTCATAATTTAATAATGTGTTGTTTTAATTTTTATTTTGTGAGTTAGTACCATTGTACATGGCTCTAGGGGGATACAGAGGCCCGAGATAGTATTTTTAGTATGTTGGTTTAGACCCTAGAGGTGGGTACCCCTATGGGTTAAGTTTGGGAGTGTTTGGATTGCCTTTCGGTCTTATTTAGACGTCTTAATTTAGGCCCATAGGAGATGTAGATGGTAAAATCCTGCTAGTTTAGAGTGAAAAAAATTAGCTGAATGGGATAAAGAAATCAAGCACCCACACATAAGAACATAATGCACGTGGTTCGATAATGTGTCTACATCCATTGAAGATTCTACTTTGTATGGAAAGGGTTTCAATACTCATGGTTACATTTCCCTTTCACCTACGGTATAGATTTAAATTTATTTGAGAGAGATATTGAGTCACTCGGACCTCAATTACTATGGTAGTTAGGGGTGTTCGCGGTCCGGTCCGGTCAGGTTTTGAGGTATTTTTGGGATCGGACCGCATTAATCGATCCTAGAAAATTATGGACCGAGACCTGACCAAAATAATCGGTCTCGGTCCTATTCGGTTTTTAAGCGATCCGGGTTCAGTCTCGGTCCAATTCGATCCAAAAATAACTAATATAAAAAATAGCTAATATAAAATGATACACTAAAAAAAAGATTACAATCAAATAAGGTGTAAACTCTATCTCAAAAATCACAAAACAACCAAATATCTAATTTACAAAACCCATCTGTTAATGAGTCTTTTACCCACAAGAAGAATCACAAAAAAAAGCAGTAGCAGAATAACCCAATATCTAATTTAAAAAAACCCCAAATCACAAAATTATACTCGGAGTATAATTTCAAAAACAAAAAATTTTCAGAAAAAATAGGAAGAACAGTATTAATTTCAATTTCAATCTGATGTTTTTAGGAAAAATTAGAAATATGAAATTGAAAATGGTATTCCAAGATCGCATAATATTTTATTGGACTTCGGATAGATTGGAAGTTTGGAAAAAAATAAACACAGCTAGTGTTACCCCACAACTAGAAATGTAGGATCGCATAGTTGATACCAAAAATCAATGAAAGCGCATAGGCATATAGAATATTAACCTGCTTCGATGTTTCACTTTCTCATGCTCCTCATGTTGTATCTTCTCAAAGCTGTCTTCCTTAGCATTCTTGCAATCTTCAATTATTTTTATCTCATCTTTGAAGAATTGTTCTTGATAATCCATCTAAACAAGGATAAAAATGCAATAATCATCTAACCAAATATCAAATCTGTTTGGGGATCTAGCATATCATAAAGGCATCAAAACTAAGATCATAACCCAAATAGGTAGATCTAGCAGATCGTAACTTAGATCGTAACCCAAATATTAGTCAAAATCCAAAAATTAGAGACATAAAACTTACTTACTTCTCCTTAAGGTCGTCTGGTTGGGGATCGTAAGAGATTGAAAATGATCGGTGTTGTGTAGAGAGAGAGAAAGAGGAAGAAATGTTAAATGGGGTGTTGTTATATTATGGGTGTTGCGTAGAGAGAGAGACGAAGAAGAAATGTTAAGTTAGGGTTGTGAGCGTGTGTGATGTGAGTGTGCGTGTGTTTGTGTTTGTGTGGGTTATATATATATATATATATATATATAAAGCGGTCCAGTCCGGTCCAAATCCGCTTTTTAAAACCTAAAACCGAAACCTACCCGAATAATGCGGTCCTCAACATTTTAAGACCGAATTAAAACCGAATTTTAAAAAACCTGCAAAAGTAGGTTCAGTTCGGTTCGGTTTTTTTGGTCTGTTCGGTCCATTCGGGTTCGTGCACACCCCTAATGGTAGTTCCCAGCTAATAGGCCATATCTCTTTTCTTAATGCTCATAAGTTGGTTATCTTTAGTAGTTCTTATCTTCATGGTGGATATGGTTGACCGGGTTAATATGGCACATGTTATTATTGCACATAAAGATCTATAGTTTATTGAGGTTGTGGTGATTTATTCAAACTTTCAAAAGAATCCATGTTGTGGTCATGGACAGTCTTGATCATACAATGATTTCGTGGTTAGAAGGAATGAAAGTAATTTATATTTTAAGTGATTATACATTTATCCGGTTAAGTTTTAGGGGAACACAAGTCTTCTGTCGCACTCGTCTTAGGGGTATGTTGGTCATTTGTACAGTCTAAGCTGAAAGGATAGTTGCATATCAAGCGTCATCTCGGGTGCGTGTGTCTAATTAAAGGGAAACCATTTTAATTCATTAAACCCCCTTCTTACCTTCATTTACACTTCACGATTCTATATTTGGCTTTTCATAGTTTTTAAGTTATCCTCTTCACCTTTGCCTAGAATTTTATCTGTAAAATTTACTCCATTTATGCTTCTTCTTCTTCTTATTCTTCTTCTTCTTCTTCTTCTTCTTCTTCTTCTTCTTCTTCTTCTTGTTGTTGTTGTTGTTGTTGTTGTTCTTCTTCTTCTTCTTCTTCTTCTTCTTCTTCTCCTCCTCCTCTTAGTTTAGATAAATTATAAAAATGGTGTATGTTATCAATGAAATCACCATAGAGTCCTTCAAATAATGTTACATCCCCAACTAGGTGGTCATTATAATATAATCTAATCCTATGGATTTTTATAATGTTGAATGAGTTCGTGGATGAAGTTGGGGGTTACTTGTCCCACAAACCTCCTCTTCTTAGGTATTTGTGAATTATTCAATGTCATCCCTACACAGTTCTCACCCAAGATGTGAAGAACAGTTAATGGTGTCAACCATTTGAATGAGATTTATAGGACTAGTGTAGGGATCCTAGAAATCCATTGCTACTACATGTGGGTACTGATTGATGAAAATGTTTACTACATAAAACAAAGAAAGGCAAAGAGGACTCTGATTGTCAACGTACCATATTCTAATAAGTAATATTTTTCCCATGGCTTCACGATTAAGAACTTGGAATATTTTTTATTCTCAATGGCGGTGAACACTATAAGAACCCTAGATGTGTAATGCCCATAATTATAAATAAATCAATAAAGAATAAAGTAAACGATAAAATAATACAATAAATAAGAAAATTATTATTAATGAATTTAGGGGTAAAAGGGTAATTAGACATGTATTGGGCTCCAATCTATGGAAAAGTGAAGGGTCATATATATATATATATATATATATATATATATATATATATATATATATATATGGGGGGGGAGTAATAAGGTGGATGGGAAAGGAAGAACAAATAAGGAAAAAAAGAGAGAGAAGGGATTGAAGATGGAAGAAAAAGCGAAGAAATTTAAAAGAAAAGAGAGGACACAAAAAGGGGGAGTTGGGGCGTCGTAATAAAAATACATAGGAATTCTATAGAGGGGTCAAAGGCCTCAATAGAATTTAATTAACCACCACAACATCAGGTGGGGCATCAAGGGGGGTTACATAGGTGTTTTCATTGGGATAATGATTCACAAAAAAATTCATTTTTCAACTTGATATTTTAGGACCTCCACTTGGGATTTATAACATGGACCCAACTTGATTTTTCACTTAGATTTCATTTCTTGAGTTAAATTTTAGAGATGGAGAAAGTTAGAACCATAATTTCTATTATTTCAGAATTGGGCGTCTAACAGGAAAATATCCCTTTACTTTTCTCCTTAACTTATATATGTGTTGAATATTAAGTATAATTAATATGAATTGGGATTAAAAGATATTAGGAACCTAATTAGGGGAAATATAATCTAGTTTATAAGTATTCTTATGATTGAATGGAATAAACGTGTTAGAACCTGTGAATTGAATATGTCTGCTCTTGTTCCTATTGTTTTATGAAACTTGAAATGTTGAGATTTGGGAATTTAAAATTAAAATTTTGAATCACGATGATAATATTTAGGTCTCATGGATATTCTTGAATTTGATTTGATATGCGAAGGAATTGAAAAATCCTAAGTTATGGTGCACTTTGTAATTTGAAAATTATGTTGGGAAATATTTACTAAATTAAATTCGTCATCATATGAGAAATGGTATTATGGGGATATGGAACTTGTATTAATCAAATAATGAAACAAAAAGACATGTAGTAAACGAATAGTTATGTTAGGTTCAAAATAAAGAAATGTGGTTCAAAAGGGTGCCCCTTAGGTATGTCATTGAAATGCATTTAATGTTAAGAAATGTTGAGTTTTGTTTGATAAACTTCGATTGCTGAGTAATTCACAAGGTGTGTAACATTTCAATGCGGATTAATATAATGAAATTTTCAATCTTACATGGAAATTCTGATTATACGCATATTATTGGGGTTCATATATAGGATGAATGAAATGTTACATTCTTGGAGAATACAAATTATTATATGGAAGTTGTTAGTTCTAAAGCTATGTCGTTAAAATGGGAAGTTATATGTTAACTAGTTGGTGCATTGGGATGATTGTGTTAGAATTCTAAGCCTACATGGTAGAAGAGAGAAATTGTACAATAATTTATTTGGTAATATGGTTTGGTACCATATTGGAAATTATCTTAGAAAGTTATAATTATTGGATGTTTGGTATCGTTGAATTATTGGGTTTAATATGCGACACTCTATGTGTGGAAATTATGATTGGGTAAATGGTAAAATAAATGATAGATTGATTAGTCATTGATAATTATTAGTGATGGTATGTAATTTAAATGATATCATGGTAAGACTTTAGGTTTTAGATAAAGGGTGTTCTGATGAGATATATAATGTTAATGATGAAAATATAGTCACTAGTTAATGATCAGGCTATGTATAGTTTGTATTGTTGATAATAAGTTTTGGAAGAGAGTAAGTGAATGATATTAGCTTATCATATTTACCATTTGGAGTGGTGATGCTTGGGATTTTATATTGGTTCATTAGGAGCTATAACATTGGGGATATGTAGATGTTGGAATAATTAATGTAATTAAGAGAAGTTGTAATAATATAAGGAATTTGATTTGGATTTTAGAGTCATAGTCACTATGTAGAATGATAGAATTATTTTAACAAGAATTTGGGTTTGTAGTAAATAAGAATTTTAAGAGTAAATTAGAATACTTGGGAATGTGAAAAATTGGTTAAGTTAGGTTCCATGTGGGTTAAGTATGTAGAATTAAGTAGGTTTAAAGTCATATATATATATATATATATATATATATATATATATATATATATATATATATATTAAGTGATGGTTTTAAGTTGTGACTAGTTAAGACATGTCTATTGTAAAGTCTTAACAACCGTTCGACGTAAACAAAAGTGTATAGAGGGGGTTCCTTGTTTTTATTTCACTCATGACATGTCCCACGCATGGAGTCTAGGGAAGATCGGGAGTCTAGTCTTTATGATATGTTTCGTATTTAAAGTTATCTTAGGCTAATAGAATAAAATGAATTATGGGACTTGTGGTTATATAGCTATGTGATATATTGCTAAAATAATCATTTAAAAGGGCACTGAAATGTTATATATACATTTGTATGGAATTTGTTAAGTATGGATAAAGGTAATGAAATCTAAAAGGGACTAATATGAGAGTACAATTTAAATATATACCTATGTTGAAATTGGTAATCATGATAGCGATGAAAATTTCTAAACAAATGAATTACGAAAGAATATTTTTGAATAGTAATATACTATATCATTTTTTTGTGATGAATGAATTTGAAAGATCAAGTAAAAGACCTTGAAATACATTAATGAAGTGTAAATTGAAATTATGAAAATTTTATCGATATTACTCTTATGTTGATGACCATATACGTGGGGATACATTTCTTATGCAGCTATTATGGATATGTTTGAGTAAATAAGTTTGAATTACATATCATGGGGCTTGGTTACCTCGAAAGGAACTGATGGACAAACACAATTACGCTGATCTTATTGGTGGTGTTTGGAGTGAATAATGTAAGAACAATTTTGCTAACATTGTTCATATCATAACTTTAGGCTAGTTTGGCGTATCCCGTTACAAATCGTCACGCACCGTCAAAACGAACCAAACTCGAGCATCTCCAAGTTTCAAGACTTCTCAACATCCCATAAAGGTAGAAAAAAATTTAGAATTTACATTAATTTACAGAATTAATGTCTGTGATGTTTTATTTTTATAAAAAACAAACATGTCTTTTTATTTTGAAAAAAAAAATGTTTTTTTTTTATTTTTAACTCTCATTCAAATGAGATTAGTATCACATTCAAACAAGATTCCATGTCATTAGAAAGTCATTTTTATATGCTTTCAAATGAGGATCAAGCGAGGTCTTACTGTTTTGTTTTTCATGTGGTCGTTAGAAGTGAACCTTGAGTCATTCGAACGACATCAACATGTCATTAGAACGATCCTCATTTCTCATTCGAAAGACGCACTGACTTAAAGTTTTTATAAATACATGTTTCGTGTTCATAACATTTAAGACTTTTGCCAAATACGTTTCTACATCATTTTTGCGAAAGTTCTTCATGTTTTAGTGTTCCAAAAAACTTTTTAATTCATTACAAACATCCTTGAATAGTGTTCTTATGAATTCGTTTAAACCCTAGAAAGTTTTGTATCACTGCTAAAGAAGAAGGCTAAGGCTGATGGAAGACTACGGTCTTATGATTCTTACGAGGATCATAGTTATTCATTAGAGATTTGCAAAGACTAACGTGTTATGCTTGTGGCAGTTATCAATTAGTTTGTAAGTTGACTGTCTTGTAGATTTCTATAGTGAATAAAGGTTTTACTTGAAAGGAAATTTTTCCTGAAACTTTACCTTTTTTGAATGTGTGGTTGATTTATCTGTTTTATCACATAGATGTATGTTTAAAATAAAAAGATAAAATTGGTTTAAAATAAAATTGCAAGAATAAATTTCTTGATTGTAACCATCCTGACCGTGCACTCATCATTTCGTCCTTACAGATAAGGTGATGTTGTATTTTGTTTATGATGGGGATTTATTTATGTTATGATTTATACTTTATTGTTATGTGTGAAGTGGGACTAGTTAATTAATAGAAATTATAACTCTATAATTATGAAGAATGAGGAAAGTTTTTACGATACGAGTGTGTCAGATTATTGATTGTCTCTTATTTGTAAAAGTTTTAATCTATCTTGTGGTTATATACTCTTTGCTTAATTAAAAACTTTCATTGTGGTATTTAGTGCATGTAGTATTTGTTATAAAGTTCATATAATCCAATTGGAATCACGTAGCTTTTATACTTATGGGGTTTTAACCTTCTCTTCATTGACTAACATTTTACGTTTTGAGTTAAAGTTGAATTGCAACTATGGAGAAATGATAGTTTAGAGACACATGGGAAACAATTATGAGTGTTGGTACACTTGAGTATTTAGGGATCACTTATTTATATTCTTTTGTCTTCTTCCAGTCATCGTATATGAGTCATTAGATATTTATATTTTTTGCATTTAGGTATTTTTGTGACACTTTTCCTTTTCATTAAGGAATTCCTCAGAAGAAGAAATATCCCAAACCAGAAGAAGTCAACTTCTCAATCCTAAAAAATATTTGGGTGATCAAATATAGGTTTGGACATCCCAATCATCCCAGGTTGGATGCTTTGATACTTTTTTACCATTCATCAACCCCATCATTTGTTTGTTGATCAATTAACAAGGACACGGAGATCCCAAAAGGATATGTTGCCCACAATTCTTCTAGTGGTAGCACCTCAAGTGATAGGCAAAGTAAACCTAAAAATATGGGTTGAACTACTTTGCTCCCAAGGCTCCTATGGTCTGCCCCACGGATAAGAAAAATTCCCCAAAGTAATGGAAGGAAAGGTTATTCTTCGGTGGGGAGCATGGGCCACCCCAGATTTAATGGAAAACGTTGGTTGTCCAACCATTTGGTATTCTCCTATTAACGCGGGTAAGTTAATTTTTACCTCTAAATTTGTATTCGAACTCATTTTTCGAGCTCAAATTGGTCTTATACTCGTGCCTTTTTCTTTTTCCAATCAAGGAGGAGGAGGATATGATGGCTGAGGCCCTAACTTTGTCCTCCATTCCCTTTGAGTCCTTCGTCACTCCAAGGCACCTCTTTAAAATTAGGTTGTGGCCTGAGACCAAAATCGTGGTGCCAGGAGGTGCACCAGAGGCTCCCAAGATCATGGTCAATGAGTTTATGGGGGATGATCTATTTTTTGGTACCTAAGAATAGGGTGGATTCTGTTATTGTCACCTCTGACATCCTTGAGGCCTCATAAGATTGATTAGGTCTTATCCACCATTGATGGGGTGATTATGGTAAATTTTAATTTCTCTCAGTAAGTATCTCGACCTTTTTTCTATCCTTTGTCTTACACCTTAGAAAGTGACATTGATCATTTTCTTATTTAGTATATGAATTGGAACAACATAGGATGTCATAACTATACTCCAAGGAGACCTCTATCGAACTTGTGGTGAACAAAGGGAAGTGGTTAATGTCCACTAAGAGATTAAAATTCATCACGATGGTGGACATTCCAGTTCCGCTTATCAAATTAGTGGAAAGTCATTATCCAAAATCTAATCCAAGGTAAGGCTCTTTGTTGTAGACCATGTTGAAAGTTTAACCCTTGCTGCAAGAAACTTCAAGGGCAGGCAGGACCTCTGGGGCACCCTAGAGCGATTGTTTTATTCTAAGGTACTTATAGCCCTTGGTGTTAAAGGAACAATCATATGCTTCCATATGAAATGGGAAGGAATTGAAAGTGTCCTTTTAGAAGGGGTTGAGAAATGTGGGACCTTTTGAGACCTTTAACTGACCCAAAGGGTCCATTGAAGGAAGGAAATAAGGGATGTTATTCTTTGGGGTGGAAGAGTACTCGAGAAATTCTTCCATATAAGAAAAGAAATTATACCAAGATCAAATCATCTAATATGGTGGTCACTCTGAGGAGCAGGGGGGCCTCAACTAATGCTAGGGAGAGACCCACCTTTTGAGCAAGGTACCTTCTTATTTGTCCACTTTTCCTCAGTAAAGTTCTATTTTGACATACCTCATTATCATAATTTCTTCACTTTTGTATGCTTGGAACTTGATAGAGACCCTTATGGATGATACCATTGAGGGTCAGAGAGGGTGGGACAAGGCTTCTACGATGGCTTATCAATAGGACCTGGCTCGATTGGAGCTAAAATACACTATAAGTAACCCATAGTTGGATATGACTACCTTATAGAAGGAGGGAAACAACCTGATCTCTCAGATGCCCTTGAGCATAATTAAATTTTGAATAAGAACCCCCTTAGGGATACTGCCTCCCTCTTTGATGCTTAATGGGAATCCCTGGATAAGGTTGAGTAGGCCCATGCCATATCTTTGATTAAGTATAGAGGGGTTGTGAAGGCCATTAAAGGCCAGGTTATCAACCTATGAGGTACCCAAGAAAAGATTATTTACTCTAATAAGGATATAGAGCTTTTAAAGCAGCAAATTATAGACCTTAATGCTGTTAAGGATATGCTAATGTCTAAGGGTCAAGAATTATAGAAGGAGCGCTCTGATATTATGGTGAAGTACATTGAGCTTCAGGGGATGATCCATGTTATTGTGAAGAGCCAACTGGATGCGTATCTTTCTTCTAATTCTTATTAAATTAGTTTTTTATAAGTATGCCTCAGGGTTTGAGTCCTGCAAAGCCAAAGTTTAGATGCTCTTCCCAGAGGTGGAGGTCTATGGACTTTTTCCTGAATTCCCCCACTCTATTGGTGAAAGATTTAATAATGAGAGAAGAAGTGGGGGTGAATCCGTTGAAGCCCCTACCTTTATATCTAAATAAGAACAAGATGTCAAGAAAGAATCCCTTGTTCCTCATCCTATGCCAATCCACCAATAGAAGGAATTTGAAGCCATTATGAAAGAAAACCATATGATCCCAATCCTTAGGAAGTCTTTTGTATTTATTTTTTCTTTGAACTTTTTTAGGTCGTGAGCCTTTTAATATAACTCTCTAAATTTCCCCATATTATAAACTGAAAAATTAGTAGGTTTTATTTGAATTATGTACTTCTTACTTCTTCTTTCTTGCTTTACTTTTATTTTGCCAAGGAATGTTCGAACTTGCATATATTTAACTAAGGTATGCCATGTAGGTGTAGTTTTCCCCCTTAGCCCCTACATATTTCTTTGTAGAGCAAAGAATCTGGGCATTAATAATGTTCAAGTATATGTGAGGTTCCATGGACATCTGTTGTATAGTTGCGGTAAATTCTAAAGTTAAGACTGAGCTTCTTAAATGGGACATAATACCTTGGAATTGTAAAAGCCTTTGGAGTTTTTGAACTTGCACGTTTTAAGACTGAATATCTCAAATTCTTTTGCACATATAAACTTCGATCCCCTAACATTTTGAGAATAAAAGTTTAAAATGTAAATCTGTTAAAGGTTTAGAAACTTTAGATTCATAGTTAATTCGAGGGTAAATGTTTCTAAAGTAAAAAAAATCACAAACGGTCCTGAGACCTCTAAAACAATGATTTCGAACATTAGAACTTTGGAGTTTTAAAATATGAAGCCCCACAATGAGTCCTAAGACCTCTGGACTTAGAAATTTTTGACATATGACATCCGACAATTGGTTTTAATTTATCTCAACTTAGAATTTAAAATTTTGAAGTCCATAATGGGTCCTGAGACCGTTGGGCCCTAGTTTGCTAGGATGAAAGCCTTATGGCATAAGTATGAGGTTCCAAGAAGAACCCTAGGACCTCTGAACCATTTCCCACTAGGATAAAATCCTTGTGGTATAAAATCTTAGGTTCTATAGTGGATCTCAAGACCTATGAACCTCAGTCCATTAGGATAAAGTCTTTGTGGAATTAAACATGAGGTTCTACAATAATTCCTAAGACCTCTGAATCTCTATCCAGTATGATGAAAGCCTTGTGGTATAGAATATGAGGTTCTATAATGGATCCTAAGACCTCTGAACCTTTTTTTAACTAAGTATAAAATACTTAGTGAGTTGGGGGCTTGAACCTTTGCTTATAAAACTAGAATTCTGAAAAAAAATTTAATATGAACACTTATCCCCTTAAGAATTTCTAAAAATGGAACTTTTTTCTAAGTCTCGGAACTTTCAGTCACGATTTTAAAAGACACTTTTGATGTTTTAAAGTTAAATATTTTTTTTCAAAAAAATGAGGTTACAAAAGATGTTCTACTAATGTTCTTAAATTTTTGTTTAATCTTATTCTTTTGAAAATATTTTTAGGTGCGTATAAAGACTCTTAGTTTTTCTATTATGGGTCATCAAAACTTATTCAATTTTAGTCGAATCAAGAATGGAAGCCTTAGAAATTACTTTAGTCTTTTGGGTTACTTAGATCTTTTGTTATTAAATTGATCCAATCACGAATGCCTTGTAACTCTTACTGGGCCATTTAAGACATTTGGGACTTTGGAAACTAATGATGAAATCCTTTGAACAATGTGACTCTCTCTTAGACCTCATCCATTTATTTAGATCCAAGGATCATAGCCTTGTAACTCGTGGTGGGTCCTCAAACGTTAGGTTAAATCTGAAGTCGATGGTTGAATCCTTATAACTCATAATGTGTCGTTCGACCTTAGATTTATTCATGAGCCAAGGATTGAAGCCTTGTAACACATATTAAATACTATATTGATACATCATCACTAGAAAAAGGATTTCTATGCATTTTTTTTCAATAGTGAGTACATCATTGGAAGTATTTTAAAGATTCTTTATGTTGTAAGGATATGGAAGTTTATATACATCTATGTTCACGAGGTAATAATACCATGGTCGTGTTATTATGATTACTGATAATACGCAAATATTACGTATTTCATCCTCCGAACCGACGAATTTTAGCTCCCTCGGGTATCTTATTCCATATATTTTTGCTCGTTAACCAGACAACCTCGGATTTCTATGTTAACATATTTTGCAGGGGATAATTAGGATTTTATAGGTATTTAGGTACTAAGTGTGAAGTTCGCACGCATTCCGCTCGATTTTTGTATGCGGTCGTAGGTTCAAGGGCATTTTAGTTAATCCACATTTTGGTCACCTATCCCATTATCTTCACGGAAGTTGTTGCCCTCCTCGCAAGCTTCGGGTGGCCACAAACGGTGCATGATTCCGATTCAGAACGAAGAAGTTACTGCGATTTTAGCAAAGGAGAAAAATAAACATGCCAAAACAAGAGGAAAGGAGAAGCAACCCTGCTTGATCGATCGATCGATCAAAAGGATTGATCGATAGATCCTTCAGTTTTTGCCAATCGTGGGGAGACAGTGGGCTTAGATTTTCACTATCGATCGATCGATCACAAGGGATCGATCGATCGATCCCCTATTTTCTATAGACATTTTTGCTTTTCTTTTCTTTTCTCTTTACTTTTCTAATTTAGTTCCTTTTACTATATAAAGGATTTTTGTTGTAAAAACATATATAATTCAGTTTTAGATCGTTTAGGTTAGGGTTTTGGAGGTTTGAGAGCTCATTTCTTCATTTCTTCTTGGATTGACACCCATTTGGGCTTGTAATTTGTGCTATCATCTTCCATCTCCATTAATATAGTGTGTATTTACTTAATTCTTTCTTTGTAGTTAATATACATGCTTTTTTAATTAGATTCATATGCTTTATTTCCTTACTTTCTAGGTAGATTTATCGCATTTATTTACCGCTTTCTTTATTGCGTTTTTATCATGCTTTTAAGCCAATTTAGTCTAGATTGTGTTTGAATGGAACTCACTCGGGTTGAAGCATTGCTTAGCTTTGGTGATGGTGTTTACGGGTCTATTTCGGGTGTGTTGTCCTAGTTATTGCACCTAGGAGATTTGACGGGGCATATCATGTATGTCCTGTGCTTACGACCTTACGTGCGTAATTTTCGGGATATTTGTTGACGCCAAAATCATATTAGGCTTTTATGAGAATTTTGGGGCGTGAAAACCCTTGGTTCAATTAACTGTCGAAACGAGACACATTCGTAATAACTCTTCGACCCATGTGACAATTTTATACTAATTAACTTGGGTGAGGGATATTCGACGCAACCTATAGTTTTTATTCGCTTTGTTAAGAATAGTTTAATTTACACTCGCCTAGATTAATCATTTCCCTTTTGTGCATATTTTTCCTTCTTAGTTTGTAATTCACCTTTTACACTTTTATTTCTGGAGTATTAAATCATATAAATTCTAGCAACTCATCTTTATGGATCTTTCGATACCCGACTTACCGCTAGACTTGCAAGTGTAGTCGTAATTTAGGTTTTTGTATTATCACGGTGAAACGAAAACAACGACTGTGTCCTTACACTAACAAACCTTTCACGCGATGATCAAAATGGCGCCGTTGCCAGGGACTTGATATTTTTAGAATATATTTGATTTAGTAATTCTTAGAATTTTTTTTAATTTGTATTATTTTCTAACCTTTTTGCAGGTCTTCCACATTTGAGCACTTAGAAACGCTTGAATTTATCACGCGCGTATATCTTTGTGGAATTCTTCATTTCGATCCATTTTGGGGGTAATCATGTCTTATACCAATTCTTTCGCTAATCATTATGATAATTCTCAAAATTCCCATAATTCATTGACTTTCGGTCAATACTTAGAATCCCAAAGTCTTGCAACATCTAAAATGACTTTGGGCGAGTATAACAAAAGTCAAAACTTGGGTTATTAGAATTTTGATGATGATGATAATGATTTTGGGCCTTTACCTCCTCATAATAGGAATTTTGAAACGAATTGCAATAGTTTTCAAAATTCCTATAATAATGAGTTTTCGTTTAAGTCTGATGGTAATTTTCAAAGTTCCCATTTTCATGTATCCGCACCTCGACCTATGACATTCAGTGAGGGCTTGCATATCTATGAGAATGATAAAATTGAAAATCGTTATCGGGAAGAAAATTGTTTGTGGGAACATGACTTGGATTTATTATTTGAGTCCGATGATGATTTTTCTTCCGAGACTTTCGAAGTCGAAGAATGTTTTGAACCAAATGGCCTTTGTACCTACTCTGGAACAAACCATTCTATACTTTTCCCATTGCATAATAGATATTGAAAGTGAGGACGAAAATGATGTAATATCTATTTGCAATGAAATGATTTCTTCTTTGGCCACCAAAGAAGAACATTTCATTGAAAATGATATTATTTCCTTCGAAACTCAATCTTCATGCGATGATGATTCATCTCATGAATTTGAATTTCTTTCATCTCTATTTTCATTCTCTGTTATCACATCGTCACAAGTACCCGATGATTCGGTTTCAAACTTTAATGTTTTAAACCTTTTCGCCGATGAGGAGTACTTGCTTGAGTCGCCCTCCACAATCGCATCTTTGCCTTTCTGTGCCACCTCCCATTCCAATTCCAAAATCCTTGGGAGGGTCTTTTCTTGGTCCCCACATGTTTTTGTCACCCGTTCAATCAAAATCCCCCATTATCCCTCCAAAACTTTTAATTGACGATGGTTCATTTCTTCCGCCTTACACATGCCTTCCATTGTTAAAACGGAATTCATCTTTTTCAGAGGGCATGCTTGTATGTGAGGGTACACTGGTTATCCTCCAAAGTCAAATAATTTTTGTGGTGGACCCTCAGCTATTTAGACTTCTAGTGTACAGTTAGTGTGAAGCCTAAATAGTAGGTTGTATATAGTTAGATTTTTATTCTTTCTTCCTTTTTAATTTAGTCTAGTTTAATTAGTTAACTTTTTGTTATTTGTTTTTGCTATGCTCAGTACTAACTTGTTTTGTAGAATCATCGGACTCGCACTTTTCGTAGATCGCTCCATTTTGGGTAATATCGTTATTTTCCTTCTTAAACATGTTTCTTAATTAACATTGAGGACAATGTCAGGTTTTAAGTTAGGGGGTGTGGGATATTCTATCCATTTCTTTATGTAGTCCATGTTTTTGCTCACATGTTAGTTAATTAGTATGCTTTTCTTAGAAAAATTAAAAAATATTTTCTTTCTTTTTTCTCCTTTTTGGGCATTTTGCCTTTGTTTCCGATGATAAATTTCAATAATTGCCCGATCCAATAGACAACTCAATGATGCATGTTCTCGATTTTATAAGTTATTATACTTTAGCCTCAAATCATTGATATTATGAATAACTTCATGAATTAAACTTTAATCCCATGAGCACATGCACTTTCATTGTTTTATTGATTTGGTTTAAGATTTTTATAACTCGTCAAACTTTTGTTGCATTGTATGTACTTACACCTAGTAAGCTTTGTACCTTTCGTCGTTTGTGAGTGTATACAGTATTCTTTCCTCTTTGAAAACATTGAATTTGTCGGTAATCTCTGTATTCTTTCATTTGATCGTTCATTAATTGAGTTCATACATGAAATGTGTTACTTGAGCATGATTTTCATATATTGTTTTGACTCGAGAATTGCATAAACTTTGTGAAATGATCATAGGCCATCTTTGTTATATCACCCATTTAGCCTTGACCTCACCTTATATGTTTACCCTCGTCAACCCGTTTGAGTGTAAATATTAGCCTTTCGTTTCATAACCCCAAATCCCATAACCGACTCCAAATTTGAGTTATACACCATACATACACCTTCTGTACCCTTGTTTGGAAGGCTACTTGGTATTGAATGTTTTTGTTATGATGTCGGTTGCAATTTAGGCATATGAGAGTGAGAAAAGTGAAGGAAAGAAATAAGTGAAAAGGAGAAAAAGAAAAGGCAAAAAGCAAAATAAAACTTGAGAAAAAGGAGAAAAGAAAAGGAAAGAGAAAGTTGTGAATGTTGTGTATAGTTCAATAAGATTTTATTACTCTCCCCGATGATATATCTAATGCCTTTTTGGAAGTTGTTTTCCATTTTTGATATTGCCCGCATTTTTCCATTATCTTGAGTTTTCGTTTCGAACACTTTGAATCCGTATATACATCCCCTTCATTTCATAACCTTAACCCCAAACATACATTACAACCCTATTAAAGTCCTATGTGATCTTAAGTGGATGTAATTCCAAAGTCATAATAGTTTTGATAATCTGTGAAAATATATTTCGCCTCTTTTAATGAGTGGTATCTTTCCTTGAGACTATAATTTTTCATTTCATATATAGCGTTCTTCATTTGTGACATGTGTGCGGCCAAATTTCCATTTACAGTTACTCTTTATGCCCGCATGTTCCGTGTGTTACCTCCCTGTTTCGAGTGAATTCACTTGATGAGTGTAATGCCCGTGACGATTGAATATATGCCTGCGTTAATTTAGTATCCAGTTTATTTAAGTTTTTACGAAATCACACTTTGCATGTGCTCGGTTCCCTCCCATATTTTAAGGTTTCAATTCTATGAGGTGCATTCTATAATATTAATGATTTCGAACTTTTGTTTGAATTCATTCAATTTGCTAATAATGTGTATGAAATCCTTTTCATTATTTTTGGGCTTGTCGCATGTTGGTTTGGGTATATTTTGAGGAAACCATGTGATGTTTGTGGGCATCATCCCTGAAAACCCTCACGAGACGACACTCGTCCACAAGGGTAACCTGGGGATTTAACGGCTTATTGCATACGCTAAATGCAATCGAATCCCCCGCGAAAGTGGCCTTATTCTTTTACACCATACTTTTGTATCATCTCCTGCTTTTGGCTTACTTGTAGTTCTTATTGCATCCTATTTCATTACTAGGGACTAACAATGTGTAAATTAGGGGGTGTGATAATATGCAAATATTTAGTATTTTATCCTACGAACCGGTGCATTTTAGCCCCCTCGGGTATCTTATTCCCTATATTTTTTCTCGTTAACCACACAACCTTGAATTTCTGTGTTAACATGTTTTGCAGGGGTTAATTGGGCTTTTGTAGGTATTTAGGTACTAAGTGTGAAGTTCGGACGCATTTCGCTCGATTTTCGTACACGATCGCATGTTCAAGGGCATTTTAGTCAATTCACATTTTGGGCACCTGTCCCATCATCTTCACATAAGTTGTATCCCTCCTCTTAAGCTTCGCGTGTCCATGAACGGTTGGTGATTCCGATTCAGAACGAAGAAGTTACGGCAATTTTAGAGGAGGAGAAAATCAAACATGTTGAAACAGGAGTAAAGGAGAAGCAGACCTTCTTGATCGATCGATCAATCAAAAGGATCGATCGATCCTTTTTTTTCCAATCGTGGGGAGACAGTGGGCTTGGATTTTCACGATCGATCGATCGATCACAAGGGATCGATCGATCGATCCCCTGTTTTCTGCAGATATTTTGGCTTTTCTTTTCTTTTCTCTTTTCTTTTCTAATTTAATTCCTTTTACTATATAAAGGTTTTTTGTTGTAAAAACATATATAATTCAGTTTTAGATAGTTTTGGTTAGGGTTTTGGAGGTTTGAGAGCTCATTTCTTCATTTCTTCTTGGATTGACACCCATTTGGGCTTGTAATTTGTGTTATCATCTTCCATCTTCATTAATATAGTGTGTATTTACTTAATTCTTGCTTTGTAGTTAATTTACATGCTTTGTTAATTAGATTCACATGATTTATTTCCTTGATTTCTAGGTAGATTTATCGCGTTTATTTACCGCTTTCTTTATCGCATTTTTATCACGCTTTCTAGCTAATTTAGTCTAGGTTGTGTTTGAATGGAACTCACTTGGGTTGACGCATTGGTTGGCCTAGTTATTGCGCCTAGGAGATTTAACGGGGCATATCATGTATGTCTCGTGCTTACGACCTTGCGTGCATAATTTCTGGGATATTTGTTGATGCCAAAATCATATTCGGCTTTTATGAGAATTTAGGGGCGTGACAACCCTTGGTTCAGTTAACTATCGAAACGAGACGCATTCTTAATAACTCGTCGACCCATGTGACCATTTTATACTAATTAACTCGGGTGAGGGATATTCGACGCGACCTATATTTTTTATTCGCTTTGTTAAGCATAGTTTAATTTACACTCGCCTAGATTAATCATTTCCCTTTTATGTATCGGTTTCCTTTTTAGTTTGCAATTCACCTTTTACACTTTTATTTCTGGAGTATTAAATCATATAAATTCTAGCAACTCGTCTCTGTGTATCTTTCAATACCCTACTTACCGCTAAACTTGCCTTTAGGTTTTTGTATCATCACGGTGAAACGAAAACAACGACTGTGTCCTTACACGAACACACCTTTCACGCGACGATCAACTACCACATAAGGACCTCACTCCTTTTGTCCTAACTTCAATAGTGACCTCTCTCAAGACCATGGCCCTCACCTTTAAATTATCTTTGGCATAATTTTTTATAGAAGTAAGAGTCAGTTCTTTTCTTGTATGTGGCCATTCTGATCAGTTTAACATATTTTCTTTCTTCCAACTCATCTAAAGACCTTTGGAGACACTTCTTATATTCCTCTAGTTCAAACTGAGTCACCCTCCTGCTTTGGTATCATGACCTTTATTGGGATAACTACTTAAGTGCCAAAAGTGAGGGAGAATGGAGTTTATCCCATCGAATCTATGACCGTGGTTTTATAAGCCTGTAAGATGCTCGATAATTCTACAATAAATAGCTTTATATAACCTCTTATTTAAGTTATGGAAAGTAGTTTTTTATTACCTTGACTTGGACATTAGCCTAAGGATAGCCTGGATATGTGTAGTGGTTACTTATATCACAGCGTGAGCAAAATTCTCTAAAAGTAGGGTTATCAAACTCTTTCCCATTATCGAAGCTCTGGGTAAGACGAGCCTGCAAATGATGTTTTTCCAGATGAAATTGGTGGTCCTCATCTCTGTAATGGTGACTAAGGGCTCTACCTCAGCCCACTTAGTGAAGTAATCAATATTCATAACGCATAATTTATTTTAACCTTTGTTGAGGGGTAGGGGCCCCACCAAATCCGCTCCCTATTCATCGAAGGGCCATAGGATTAATATTTGGGTCATTTTATTCATTCTATGATTTGGAACAAAGTCGAACCCCTGACATTTATCACAATGTTGGACCAGATCTGTAGTTTATTTCCTTAAAGTAGGCCAAAATTATCCATACTTCAAAACCTTATAGACTAAGGTCTCGAGGCTTATTTGAAAACCGCATGTACGTTCGTGGAGGTCTCTTAGATCATAACCATCATCTAATGGATTGAGGTTTCATTAAGCTATTAAGAAATACCCATTATTGAATAAGACCCCATTTTCAATGTAATATCTAGAAGACTAGGACTTCAATCGTCTAGCCTACAGTTTGTCCTTAGTTAAGACTCCACCTCTAAGTTAGGCCTTGATGGGAGTGGTCCAATCACATATTTTATCAGCATCTATAGTATTGATCTGGAGATGAGTGATTCTTGGTTAGTCCAAAGTGATAATCCTGACATCTGTATTTACCTTATCTGAAGAGGCCACTCATGTAAGACATTTGACCTGAGAGTTTTCTATTCTGGGGAACCTTCTAATGTTTAATTTGGGGATCTTCTAGATGAGGTGTTCACAATCGTCAGGTTTCATCCTATTATATCACTTTTGACATCATAAACTTCAATGACTTTATTGGCCTCTAGTTGAGAGTTGTTGATGGCCTCTACCTACTCTGCTTTTAAATAAGTGGCCAAGCCTAGGTCAACCACTACGGCTTTATGCTAAGCATCATTATTAAAGGACTTAAATTTAAAATACATCTCAACAAATATTTTACCTCCTTATAGGCTCAATAAATTAAGCCCAACTCCACTACCATAGTTGTTGGAAGAGCCATCCACATATAAGGCCCATTTGGGAGAGTTAGGGCCTATCTATTGGAACAATAGTTTCTTGAGCTCTTTGGGTACTGTATATTTTGTTCCTAAACTTTTGGGACCTTCTTCCATTTCCTTCAAATTTCTAGACTCCACAATAAATTCAGCTAAGTTCCTACCTTTGATGATACTTTATGTTTGATACTTGATACCAAATTCCACTAACAACACAAATGACTTAACAAGCCTTCCTAAGGTATCAAGCATGTGGAGGATCAATTAGAAGGATTGATCAGTCATGAGCTTAATGGTGTGTGATTTACTTGCAACCCCTATGGAGCTCGATTAAAATAGTAAACAAGGTACTGGATGCTAAATTCTTAACAGATCAAAGCAGAGAAAATAGTGGTTAGAGAAGCACTGAGATATAAGTGTAATTCTTCTTTAGTGATGGTCTGGGACAGTATAGAAGGATTCCCCGAGTACTTCTTTAGGCTCTAGAAGGCTTCCTCGGTCTCTATAATCCATTGTATGGACTTTTTTTGAATTTTCAAAAAAGGAAAGAAATTTTCCACATCTTTATGATAAACCAGTTGGGTACGGTAACTCTCCCAACATGGCTTCGGACCTCTTTGACAGTTCTCGAGGACTCTATATCTAGAACAACTTGGAACTTCTCTATATTGGCCTCTATGTCGTGCCTAGTGCCTAGTGACCATGGAACCCAAAGCACATTTTTATGGGTTATAACTCATTTAGTTCCTGTTAAGGATTATGAAGGTAAAACATGGTCCTGGGCTTTTAAAATCTTGATCAAAATATCATCAACATAGAGGTACCTTCATTCTTTAGTCCTTGAATATGAAATTAACATTTTAGTAGTAGTACCTTTGTCCATGATTAATAAGGACTCTCTTCATCAGTAGGGTCCATCCTAATTTGGTTGTATCTAGAATATGCATCCATCAATAAGAGGAGTTCATGAACAAATTTTAAACCCACGAAAGTGTTAATTCCAGGTATAGGGAGAAATTTTTAGGACATACCTTGTTGAGGTCAGTGAAATCAATACACATTCCCCATTTCTTATTGGCTTTGGGCATTCTGAGAGGTACTTCTCTTTCCCATCCTTAGTTAGCGATGCGTAGATCACCGCCTCGGTTGGGTAAGGTCTCTTTTTTATTTTACCCAAAATAGACAAAAGATGGGGTTGTTCTCCGTAGAGACCTAGTGATGGTAAGGGGTCTCCGTGTTTGATTATAGAATCAAACGTCCAAGAACTGGGTCATAGACGGAGAAGGTATTAGGCACTCACTCTGCCTTTTCGGTCTCAAATCTTGGTATAAAATGTTTATTTTATAATGTTATGGTGTAAAAAGAAATAATAGAGAAAAAATATTTAGTATGTATCTAGACTGTACAGTGCAGTGGAGTGTATTAGGAGATGTGTGTAGATTATATAGTCAAATTGTACATGTGGATAAAGTTGGACTTGTTCACTCGTATGACAGATCAACTGAGACTAGGAACTCACACAGAGTCAATTCAAAATCCACGCAGTTCATCAATGAGTTAACGAGGATTTTACCTCATATAAAGGATCGATGTGAAAGATTTAGTCTTTATTTAATCATTTGAGATGTTATAAGAGTGATACAGAGCTGTAGAGACAAATTCGAATAGAGTCAATTTGTATGTTTTGGCTTATTCCATGTTTGGACAAAAGTCTTTTGGTCATAAGTTAGTTATTAAGTATGTTGGCCTTTTAAGACTACGACGAGGTTTATTGAAGAAGTAGTGACCAAGTTAGATGATCTACATCATCATGTCATGTTGTGTGGTCATTTTTGTCTTCACATTTTGAGGATCTCTCAAATATGAATACATAAATATTTTAATCATTTTATATCGTATAGTTGGGTGTTAGTTTTTATAAACTTGTTTTGAATAATTTCATCTCTTTTTAATTTTTTTTAGAAGGAAAAAAAATTTCTCAAGGTCATTAGAATGACATTAGGTAGGTCATTCGAATGAGATAGGGTACCTCACTAGAACAGGATTCAATGAACTTTGAACGAACGAATTTTGGCCTTTGTCGGAATCACGTTTGATATCTCATTAGATATTTATTAGACCGAGATCCTATACTTCATTAGGACGAGGTCCAAATTCGTTCGAATGAACCAATAAATTTTTTAGGATTTTGACATTTTCTTCAAAGTGTTTCATCCAAATCTCATTTTTGGAAAACCTCCTACATATAAGAATGCGAAGCAGTAGTTTTAATTGAAACAAAACTCATGTTTTGAATTATCAAACTCTATCAAAAATCTCTCCAAAACCCTAGTTTACACCCAAGTTCTTTAGGATCCAAGTTTTCATCATATAATGGTTTAATACCGAAGTTTTATTCTCTACATCTGTTGAGAATCTATAAGGACATAAATTTCCAATTGAGTCCCTGTATTGTTTTGACTTAATTCCATAAACAAAACTGTGTTTGTAATATGTCATAGGGAGAATTTTATTTTTTCACGATCCCACTTGGTCTATGACGTACTAAAGAAATTGAAGATGTTGCGACAAAGCTTCAAAGAATTAAATCGTGTCGATGTTTAATTGGTGCAAGTTCATTGTCTTCAAAGTTAATTTCATTCCGAGATCACTCAAGTATGAATGCGTATAATTAATGGTGCTCGGAATTATTTTAATAAAAGATAAGGATGTAATTTTTATAACAAAAAATGTTTAAAATGGTTCTAAGTGTTTTAAAAGGTTTAAACTTCATTTTATGATGATAAGCTCGAAATAGAGTTTGACTAATTTGAATATCTTTGTTAAGAGACGTTTTAATCAGAAAGTCAAAGAAAGTCAAACTTTTGCATCGTCGCTCGAACGACATTGGATCTCGTTCGAACGAGATACAATGTCGTGCGAACGACATGCTTAAGTCGTTCGAATGACATGTTTTTCGAGGCGGCATTTAAATCCTATTTAAACAGTGTTTTCATCATAATTTCGTGTGTGTGCATTCTGGAAAATAGTTTTATGAACCAGAACCTAATTTGCACATGTTTTCTAAGGATTAAAAGTCTTAAACACATCCTTAGAGTTTGCAAAGATCCGAGTTATCATTCTTATATGTTTGAGTGATCTTGCTACACCAAAGTTGTTTGTTCTACACATTGAACATCAAAGGGTTTTGCGGTGAAGAAAAGAGAAGGACTTCTGATTCGACATCGTAGATGAATCAAAGCCATTCGGTGGACACCGAGACATACGTGGACGTGTATGTTATGGATAGGTATCGTGGAAGACGAAATTTATACATGGGCACTATTGAAGAACGATTGAAGATCAAAAGGAGCATCAAGACCCGTGGGGATTGAGTCTTAGTGTAAGGCTAATCTGTCTTTGTAAAACCATTGTTCATAGTGATTGTCTGGCTTGGGCCATCCGAGGTTGTTTTCCCGTTTTGGGTTTTTTCCTCGTACATCCGGCGTTGTGAGTATTCTTTACTTTACTTTACTTTATTTGATTTAATCACGAGATGCATGTTTAGGATTAATCAAGATAAAACTGGTTTAAAGTAAGAATTGGGTTTTCACAACTTGGTTTGGTGCACAATTAAAAGTTGGATCTTTTTCGGAGAAAAATTGGTTTGAAAGAAAACACACATATTGGGCACTCTTCAAATTGGTATCAGAGCTAGAAAACATTTTTATTTGTTTTGTGATCCCGTGTGTTTTCAAAGATGAATTCTGGATATAATGAATTTTCTCGAACTCCTATTTTTTATGGCACTAATTACACTTATTGGAAGATGAGAATGAGATGTTCTTTAAAATCTATTGATGAGCGTGTTTGGCTTGCAGTTGAGAAAGGTTGGACACCCCCTGTCACTATTGTAGGTGAGGTCACTAGTTTAAAGCCTGTTGAGTCATGGATCGAAACTAAACAAAGACTTGCACAATATAATTCTAAGGGTCTGCACGTTATTTCTTCACATGTCACATAGGAAGAATATAATAGAATTATGACTTGTGAAACTTCAAAAGAGGCTTGGGATATTTTGCCACTCACTCACGAGGGCACTAGCACGGTTAGGGCGTCAAAACTTTAAAATCTCAGTACACAGTTTGAGACCATTAGGATGTTAAAGAGTGAGACCTTTGATGAGTTTTATGCTAGGTTGTCCAATATTCTCAACTCTTCGTTTAACCTAGGTGAGAAAATTCCCGACAACCGTGTCATTAAAAAAATCCTTAGGTTGTTGCCTAGTAGGTTTGATGCGAAAGTGACCATTTTAAACACCTTGGGTAGGTTAGAGTCAACGAAACTAGAAGAGATTATAGGTGACTTACAAACCTATGAAATCGACATGATTACCTCCAAGCAAGTGCCTAAGAAAGAAAAGGATATTACTTTAAAAATTCGGAAGGAGGAAATTAAAGTTTTGGATTCCGATTCCGATTTCGATTTTGAGGATGTTGCTCTGTTGGCAAAGAAATTTAAAAAATTAATGAAGTTTCAAAAGTAATCGAAAGATGCCAAGAAATTTGAAAAACTCAAGAACAACAAAGTAGATCCCACCTCTAAGGATAAGTTTGAGAAGCCTAATAGAGATGAGTTGAATAAGTGTTTTGGGTGTGAGGGGTACGGTCACAAGGTTAAGGAGTGTCCCACTAGACTTAAGAAAGAGGGAAAGCAACCCGTTGTTTATAATGCCACCTTAAGTGGTAGTGAACCGGAAGAGGGGCAGAGTTCCCCCATTGAGCGTAACTTTGTTGCATTTATGGCATGTCATGTGAGCGACGATGATTGTCATGTGCATGACACTTCCGAGGAGGTTTTAAGTGTATCCCATATTATTGAGGGTGAAGAGAGTGACGAGGAGGTTGATGTGAAAGAATTGCAAAAAGCGTTTAATGAGTTGTATGCCGAAACGGTGAAGGTAAAAAAGGCTAACTCAAAATTCAATCTAAGTTTAATGAGCGTGCCATAGAAAATAATGATAGTTTGATTGAGGATCTTAGGGCACGAGAGAAGAAGTTTAGGGAGAAATTAGAGTTTGTGGAAAAAGAGAGAGATGATCTTCATGGTTTGATGGAGCCCTTGAAAAAGGAGATTTTAGAGTTTGAGGAGTCTAGGCGTTTGCTCAAGTCTAGGATTCATGACTTGGAGGAGAGATTGAGAGACTCTTCTAGAGTTAAGTTTGATTTGGAGGCCAAGTCGGAAAAGTTAGATAAGATCCTAGGCACCGTCCAAATTAAGGAAGATAGGGGAGGTATAGGTTTTGATGAGAGAGTTGTTCCCATTCCCCCCGCACGTGTGAGAAACACTAGGATGGTTAGAAAAGGTCCACATAAAGATAATCATTCCCACCACTGCTACACTTGCTCGTTTTGTGGTAGGAAAGGTCACCTTAGGCGTTATTGTTACGACCTTAGACAAGCTCCTAGGAAGTTTAAGAATAAAGTTGCACCTGTTACCCAAACCCCCATGCGTCATTTTACACCTACTTGGGTTAGGAACTTTGATTTAGTGGCTTTAGGAATTAAACTTCATGATTCTCGTTTGGGTGCACTTGATTCTTCCCATGCTAAATCTAAAGGATGATAGTGTTGCCATGTTTGTCATATGCTAGTTTGCTTCATGATATACTCATTGCTAGTATTATGACATGTGTATCATTTTGTATTATAGTTTTCATTTGTTTGAGTCCTATTTGAAAAATACAAAAAGATTTTGTTTTTTAGAAAACTTTTGAAAATCCAAAAAGATTTTTCTTTTCTTTGAGTCGAAATATGTTTGAAAAGACAAAAAGATTTTCAGTTTTTATTTTTGAGTTTACATGTTTGATGTGGCATATTGGTGTGCTTAGACCCCCCCCCCATCGTTTCATTATCCATGTGGCTAGGACATTTGGTCATTATTATCGATGCTTAGAATGATCATAGCCATTGTTTATATGGGGTTGTTTCGAAGTTGATATTCATTTTTCTTCGACTTTGTATATATGCCAACATCGCACACATGCACGAGTTTATATGAATGTTTGACTTCTCTTGCATATTTGAATTTAGTGAGGCGTTCTTATCTCAATCTTGTCATCTATGCGTAAGTAAACTTAAGGAGAAGTGTGCATGTAATAACCGTTTACCGTGAGGATTTAAAATTGGAAAAAATGATGAGTGATTCACGAGAAAGGGCTGCAAGAGTTCAAAATTAATTCGTTGTGAAAGCCACCGTTTAAAAGAGCCCAGAGAAAATGCATTATGCAAAGAAAAGAGCCAATAAGATTTTCTCTAAGTTGATAATGCTAGAAACCTCAAAAGAACATGAAAAGTATATATATATATATATATATGAGGGATTTCGGTTAGAGAAAATTTAAACGGGTTTGCACAACTAATTCTAATGTTGAAACATTAAATTTGACACTATTATTTGTAGAATCGTCAAAATTTTGGATTTATGCGCATGTAGTATGTTTAGTTCATTAAGCTCACACTTTAATTGTCATATGGCTATGATAAAGTTTGATGATTTATCGATATCAATTAGATCTTCTTGATCGTTTCGATGTGTTGGAATTATGACTCATTTATTGTAGTTTCACGCCCATTCATTCTATGTCCATGTTTGAGCACATCGGTACTATGTTTGCATGTAACTCACATTTTAAGTTTTTATGTGTTTTTGCATGTTGTGTTAAAAACCTACTGTTTTAGCACTGTTTTGATAATGTGAGGCCCTTCCTGGAATTTTTTTCTGCAAATTTTTTCACTGGGAAATATTTTATATTATTTCTGGGAATCTGGGAAATTTTGGCAGGTCGCACGAAGTCGTTCAAACGACGACTCACCTCGCACGAACGAAATTTGTACTTCATTCGAGTGACATCCTCATCTCATTTGAGCGATGTACCTGGCTCGTTTGAACGATATAATAAAAAATGGCTTCTGATTGGTTTGCAGTCCACTGGTTTAATTTGATATATTTTTGGTACTGCGGGAAGCATTTCTGGACTGTTTGGTTTATATACAGGTTCTTTTATGTTCCATATTGGTATTTTGCATATGAGTCCATTTATCACACTTGATTTGATTGGTATATTCTTTGTGTGATTCCCTGGTGTACTAGCTACTGATTTATCATTGATTAATCATATTTAGCTGGTTGTTTCATGATTATCTAGCGGTTTTCAATCCTCAAACTAGTTTGAACTTGATTCAAATTGGTTTCATATTCTCATACTATATATTTCATATTGGTTTATCTCTTCACCGGGTTGTCTATTCGAGACAAAAAGGAGGAGAGATGTATATGATGTAGGGGAGATTTGTTGAGCGCTACTATTGATTTCTGATTTACATTTTATTTGATTATATTTGTTTCAAATTGGTATCAAATAATTTGTCACGTGTTTCAAATGATTTGTTCTTATTAGAAATATAACTTGGTATCATTTGTTCCTCCATACTTCACTGGGTATTTGTTTGTCTGTTTTATGTGTGTAGGTATGCTTTAGCAATTCGAGATTTCAAGTCTACATCACATTCAGACAGTTCATGCTTACCGATGCTACATATTCTAGTCCGTGTCCTGTATTTTTTATTTTGGATTTATGGGATGGGATTTAGGCGTCATGCGGCTTGACGGCCCGGTTAGGCATTTCACTGGTTTAGTTTTGTCCCGGAATAGTCAAAGGGGGAGATTTGTATGGACATAAATTTCCAAATGAGTCCCTGTATTGTTTTGACTTAATTCCGTGAACAAAACTGTCTTTGTAATATGTCATAGGGAGAATTTTATTTTTTCACGATCCCACTTGGTCTATGACGTACTGAAGAAATTAAAGACGTTGTGAAAAAGCTTCAAATAATTAAATCATGCCGATGTTTAATTGGTGCAAGTTTAATAGTCTTCAAAATTAATTTCATTTCGAGATCACTCAGGTATGAATGCGTATAATTAATAGTGCTCAGAATTATTTTAATAAAAGACAAGGATGTAATATTTATAAAGAAAATTGTTTTAAAATGGTTTTAAGCGTTTTAAAAGGTCTAAACTTCGTTTTATGATGATAAGCTTGAAATAGAGTTTGACTAATTTGAATCTCTTTGTTAAGAGACGTTTTAATCAGAAAGTCAAAGAAAATCAAACTTTCACGCTGTCGCTCGAACGACATTGGATCTCGTTCGAATGAGATATAATGTCACGCGAATGACATGCTTAAGTCGTTCGAACGACACATTTTTTGAGGTGGCATTTAAATCCTATTTAAACAGTGTTTTCATCATAATTTCGTGTGTGTGCATTCTAGAAAATAGTTTTACGAACGAGAACCTTATTTGCACATGTTTTCTACGATTTAAAAGTCTTAAGCACATCCCTAGAGTTTGCAAAGATCCGAGTTATCATTCTTATATGTTTAAGTGATCTTGCTACACCAAAGTTGTTTGTTCTACACATTGAACATCAAAGGATTTTGCGGTGAAGAAAAGAGAAGGACTTCTTGTTCTACATCGTTGATGAATCAAAGCCATTCGTTGGACACCGAGACATACATGGACGCGTTTGTTGTGGAAAGTTATCGTGGAAGACGAAATTTCTGCATGGGAACTATTGAAGAACGGTTGAAAATTAGAAGGAACGTCAAGACCCATGGGGATCGAGTCTTAGTGTAAGGCTAATTTGTCTTTGTAAAATCATTGTTCATAGTGATTGTCTGGCTTGGGCCGTCCGAGGTTGTTTTCCCGTTTTGGGTTTTTCCTCGTACATTCGGCGTTGTGAGTATTCTTTACATTACTTTACTTGCTTTAATCACTAGATGCATGTTTAGTATTAATCAAGATAAAACTGGTTTTAAAGTAAGAATTGGGTTTTCACAACTTAGTTTGGTGCATAATTAAAAGTTGGATCTTTTTCGGAGAAAATTTGGTTTGACAGAAAACACATTTTGGGCACTCTTCAGAATCGTTTCATGTAGTGGAATCCGTATTTTTTTACACACGATGGACTCCGTGTTTATGGTATTATGGTAAAGAAGTAGTGGACTCTGTTGTTCAATTCTTTTACGATTATTGAGCTTTTCGATGGATATCGAAGCATGTGTGGACTCACACATTGTGGCAGTTGGGTGGGTGGACTCCTACATGTTGTTGTTGAAAGTTTGAAATAATGAAGAGCATCAAGGCTTGCTAGGGTGTCGAGTTTGTATTGTAATCTACTGTCATGTCCTTTGTAATTCCATATATAGTAAATTTGTATTGTTGGGTCATAAGAGGTTTTTCTAGTTGTGGGTTTTTCTCATACATCGGGCATTGTGTGATTATTTTACTTTATCCTTCTATCACATAGATGCATGTTTCAGGATAAAATAAAATTGTCTAAAAGTGGTTTACAGAACATTCGTTTAAATTTAGTACATTGTTCTACGTTGGGTTAATTATTTAAGTTGAGTACTCAATTTGAAAAAAATAAAAATTAGCTTTTGTTTAGACCATTTCATATATCCCTCACTTTCAAGATCCAGATCTTAACATGTATGTGATTTAAGTTCATGAGAGAACTTGAACAAGGACGATTCACCAATGAATTCACTTGATGATGAAGGAATGGCCAAACTTCCAACATTATGAACAAAATAATAGATGAAATCCCGAGATCTAATGATCCTTTAGCATATATGAGAATATTCCATGACATTGAAGCCATTCTATTTAGATTTTGAGAATAAAATGGAAATAGATGATTTAAAATAATTTACCTGAGTTAGAGATCGGGATTCTCTAATATGCCTACGTATCCACCATGCAAAATCAAAGTCAATGTAGTTCGGACATGACGTTTAGAGAAAGATCAAGTCTTGTAGAACAGGGAAAGATAAATAAAGAGACTTGGGTGGTGTTGTAGAAAAACACCACCCATTCTATATCAAGACTTCAAAATAAAAGAGTGAGACTGCATACTAGTAAATTTACACGTACCCATTTTCATTTTAGCAGCGTTCTGGCTTGGGATCGACCTTTCTGGAAATGGATGTAAGGATACATTAAAGATAAAGTACCTCAAAGAAAAAATGTAAGAAAAAATGGGAAGTGGATTTTTGGTTGCTTTTATGGTTGGATGTGCAAATATAAGTTAGTTATAGGAGTTAGAACTCTATATATAAATTAAAAGCGGGTGTTGATGACAAATAAAGAGGGTCTTCAGGCCATTTGGAAAGAAAACTATTTCTGGACAAAATGCTTTACATTTAAGAAACCACAATTAATCCCTCCAATTGGTAAGTGAAGGTCTCCTTTTATAAGAAAAATTCTCGGGTTTATGACCAATTATTCAAGAGTGTTGTGCACATGACTGATCGTTTAAGCACATTTCACCTTGGGCCTTTGTGTCCATTTTTGGTTGATTTGACTCTGTTGGAAATTTTGTTGGATGTTTTAGGTTTTTTAGATATTTATGAAGATTTTTATGAGTTAGGATTTGTTGGGCATTCGGAAGACCATAGTAGGTATGGATACCTATATGGAGAAGAATGGGGTGTCTACAGAGCCCATCAACATCATAATTCACTTTTGGACGAATGTTGTTAGAAAGAGAGACGCCCATTCTGGGACTCTCGGGAAATTTGTTTATTTTTGGTGGATGCCTCAGATTACTCTCTTAGGAGAGTTAAAACTTTGGAATTATTGTAAGGAGTTACGATGCTTGCATAACCGTATACTTGATGTAAAAGTTAATGTCTGAAGGAGACGATTACGCATTATGATACTGTCGATGTTTATGCTTCATATGGGACATGATGAAACATTAGATTGTTTGAAAACCATCCGCACAAGACAAGGTGTTTGTCATTACACTGAATCATTAGCAATATGTCTGCCTAGAATGAGGTGTTTGTCGATGCGTCGAATTTTTTGGAAGGGTGTTCGCCTGGGATAAGGTGTTTTTTGATATACCAAATTGTTAGGAAAATATCCGCTTGGGATGAGGTGTTTGTCACACACAAAATCATAAGGAAAATATCTGCATTGGACGAGATGTTTGTCAATACACCAAATCATTAGGAAAATGTCTGTATGGGATGGGGTGTTGGTCAATAAATAAAATGGTTAGTAAAATATCTCCATGGGTCGAGGTGTTTGTCGATACACTAAATTATTAGGAAAATGTCTGCATGGGATGAGGTGTTTATCGATAGACAAAATTGTAAGAAAAATGTCATCAAGGGATGAGGTGTTTGTTGATACACCAACTAATTGGAAAACTATACGCATGGGATGAGGTGTTTGTCAATATAACAAATCGTTAGGAAAGTGTCCGTATGGGATGAGGTCCAATGGAGTTGAGTATTTTTTTAAGAATGGAATCTGAATTTGATGGGAAATTAAATATGATGAATTCTGATGAAATAATGAATATTGATTTTGAGATAAAATCTAATTTGGATTTGAATATTTTGGGGGAGGAGAATGAATTTGAAGTGGAGTAATTTTGGAAAAATGTTTTTTTTTCAAAGTTTGGGGAACTTGATCGATCGGGTAAGAGATGAGCTTTATTAACTAACTGGGTAAGTGAGCGCTTTACCGATTATTTAAGAATATGTCCCTCTCTATATAAGGTAGGTTTTTGTCTCTTGTACTAATTTTTCAATTATCACTCTCTTTACTTTCCTCAGAGCTTATGTTCTCTCTATTTTTGTGTGCTTTGTGAGTGTTTTCTCTCTATTATGGCCAAGAGACATGTTGCTGGAGAGTTATTGGATATCCTCATGGTTGACCATCCCAATGATAGGCCTGAGCCTGGGGATGATGAGCATGATGACTGGGTGGTCATAAATCTTTCGGATGAGACAATGAAAAGAGATCTAGGGGTGCGCCACCATGTGCCTCGATTGGGAGATCAGGTTGACTTATTATGGGAGACTACTGAGCACCTTTTTTATGTTGTGCATCGTAACTAGGTATAGCATTATCTACTTATTATGGGAGACTACTAAGCGATGGACATGGTCTGATATGATGGATAAAGGTTCTCCATGCAATCTGACGATTTTATAAATATATAAATTACTATCTTTTTAGAATGAATCGGTAGTGCGTACTTTAAGAAAATATATTGGTTTAATTAAACGGACTACGATTACCCAAATTAAATTGTATCCTTGGGTCGTAAGTGGTAATCCACTAGCAAAATCCATCATAACATGATCCCATTTCCCAGAAGAAATAAGAAGTGCTTGTAATAATCCACCTAGATTTTAATGCTCAACTTTCACTTGAAAATAGGTCAGACATTTAGCAATAAGAATTCTAATGTATTGTTACATTCCTACCCACCAATAATGTTTTTTGAGATCTTGATACATTTTGGTGTTTTCAGGGTGTATATAAATTTGGAATAGTGGATTTCTTGTAAAAGTTAATCATGTAATGCGACGTTAGAGGGTTCACATATTCGTTGCCTAAATTGTGTTCCATTTTTAGGATGATATATTCAATCTTTACTTATCTTCCCTTTTTCGATTTTCCAACGTTGGGTATTAAGAAAGTCATCCATGGATTGTTGCTCCATTACTCTTTTCTCATGTGTTCGATAGTCTATAAAGTTACGAAGAATACTAGGGATTTTCATTGCAAGTTGTACTCATTCAAAGTATTTAGCATTTGATTAGTAATGATTCCATCTAATCTTTCATTGGTTTTACGACTAAAGGCGTCTACTATAAATTTTCTTTTCCTAGATGGTATTGCAATCAAAATTTATAATCTTCTAAAAATTCCATCCATCGTCCTTGTCATAAATCCATATCTTTCTGTGTAGATATATATTTGAGACTTATGATCTGAAAATATTTGAAATTTTGGACCGTATAAGTGACATCGCCAAATCTTTAATGCAAAGAATATTGCGGCTAGTTTCAAATCATAGACTGGGTAATTTCGCTCATGAAGTTTTAATTGTCGAGAATGATATTCTACTACTTTCTCTAAATACATGAGTACACAATATAGTCCTTGTAAATAAGCATTAGTGTATAGATCATAACTATCATCGCTAGAGGATATAGTGAGTACAAGGGTAGTAGCTTAGTGTTCTTTCAAAGTATGAAATACTTTGGGTACATTCTTGATTCCATTCAAAACATGCATCCTTTAGAGTTAGCTTCACTAAAGGTAATGTAATGGTGGAGAATCCTTCCACAAATATTCAGTAATATCCGACTAATCCTAGGAAGCTACAAACTTCTATGACTGTAGTGGGCTGTGGCCATTCAATAACAATTGCAGTTTTTGCTGGATCTATCTGAATCCAAGTTCAGTGATGACATGTCCTAGAAACTTCACTTCTTTTATAAAAAAAAAGTCACATTTAATTTTTTTAGCATGTAATTGATGACATCTAAGTGATTCTAGTATTTTTGTAAATGAGTTTCATGGTTCTGCTCATTTTTGGAATATATTAGGATAGTGTCTATGAATATATTTACGAACTGATCCAGAAATGGTTGAAATACTCAGTTCATCAAATCCACAAATGCTGCTATCGCATTAGTAAGTCCAAAAGACATTACTAAAAATTTAAAATGTTCATAACGAGTCCTAAATGCTATTTATGGTATGTATTCTTCTATTACTCGTAATTAGTGATTTCCTAATCTTAAATCAATCTTCGAAAATATTTTTACTCCGCATAACTGGTCGAATAGTTATCCTATTCAAGGTAATGGATATTTATTTTTGATATTAACTTGGTTCAATCTACAGTTTCAATACATAATCGAAATGATATGTCTTTCTTTTTCACAAATAGAACTGGGTCCCCTCATGGGGATGTACTTGGTTGAATGAATCCTTTGGCAAAAAATTCATCTAACCGAGTCTTAAGTTTTCGTAATTCTAAGGGGAACAAAATAAGGTGGTATAGAAATAGGAAAAGTATTAGGAAATAGGTTAATTAAAAACTCGACTTCTCTTGGTGAAGGAATGGATGGAAAGTCTTCGAGAAATATATCTTCATTGTCATCGAGAATTGAAAGAGAGTAAGAAGATGTCTTGTAGGTATTTTCGAAACTCTTCCTTTGAATTTCTAAAGATCGCCTTTCTTGAGTAACAATTGATATAAGAATTATTTGCTAATAATTCACCTATCCCAATGATAATGTCACATCCTACTATGTCCAATATGATTAAATCAATGATAATTATTCCCACTTCAAGTTTTACATCATAATTGTTACAAACTTGGTGTGTTTTTGTTATAGTACCAGTAGGTATACTTAATTCTAGATGATAAGCTAGGAAAGAATGAGTGAAATTTAATAAGATCATCTATTTGAAACTAATAAATGAATTAGAAGATCACGAATCAATCAGTGTATGAGCCTTAAGATTACTAGAAGACATGTTACCTTCAATCATATAATGATCGTTGGATTGTGTTCGAAGAGAAAAAGTTCAACATTGTGTCTTATTAGCTGGTACTAGATCCTTATTGTTAGGATTTCTTGGCAATTTTTGGTATACAGCTTTTATTTATGAAACTGGAATTTTTCCTAGAGATCATTGGTTTTCAGCGGTCCTTCCTAAGTTCATGGCTTACCTTTAGCTAAAGTTAGGTTTACGAAGCTTGGGGCATTGGGGTCATGTCCAGGAGCCTTACATTAATTATAGAACCATTGTTTTGATGATAAATTTGACTCTATGCTTGACCTACGTTAGGTTTAGAGATGGGGTAATTTATGATTGGAATATTTATAGAGCGATTATTGAAATTATCTCAAGAAATTGGGGAAATATTTTCAGAACTTCCACTTGGAGCCAAGTTTCTTTTAATGAGATTATCTACTTCAATAATTTTTTCGGATTCCCAAATTTGTAGGGGAATAAGAGAGGTCTTAATATTGGCTTTTAGTCTGTGCTCAAAGTGTTTAAATTTTTTAATGTCTATATCTATATAATCCTGAGCGTAGTGACATAACTCGGTGAATCGAGCCTTATATTTTTCTATTGTCATATTATGTTATTGCAATCCCAAATATTCTACAGTTAAATAGTCACAGAAGGCTTCAAAAAAATATTTCTTGAAGAACATGTCGTTAAACTGTGCCCTTGTCCAATTCTCTACGTCCTGGGTACGTTTTACCGATTGCCACCAATGGCCTGCCTCGCTTTCGAACAATTAGGTTGCTAAGTCCACCCTAAGTTCGGGTACTATTCCTACACTGTTTGCTACTTTTAGTGTTTGTCTAAGTCATCGTTCCACTTCTTAGGCTTCGAGTTTCCCGTGAAATGATGGAGGTCATTAGCATAGAAATTCTCCCAAGGCATTCATTCCGTGAGTTTCGGCTGAAATTTTGGTCCCTGGAGTATGTAATGGATTTAGGTGTGTTTAATTTAACATCGTGAGTTCTTGAAGACACTGAACTTTACTATCCATATCTCTAGGCGAATTCGTTCGAGTCGATTCTGACTGTGGAGTTATTTATGTTGATATGTTGGCGTCCCGTATTCTTACCATCCTATAGGAATAAATCAAAATTAAGTCATAGCATATAATATGAGTTGTTTATAGAAAGATTAGTTATATTAATAAACTTTTTAACAAGTACATTCGGTCCGTAAGCGTAAAAAAATAGGATTTTTAGTTTGAATAGATAAGTATTAAAATTAGCATTCCTAAATTATAATAGTTGTCACGCTATGTTAATATTTTAACGTAACATTCTTCTTACACTTCACTGCCTTTCTTCACACTAAAAACCATTAGTGCTCCTTAAGAGTTTATTTATATACAATTCTCATCATTTTTTCTAACATTCTTATCCCTTGTATGGTATTAGTTGGTCTTATCTTTTTCCTCTTATTTCGGCCCTCCAATAGTCAATCCTGACGAAAACGTAGTGATAATGAGATATGACAATTTTGGGTTGTAGTTATCGACAAACACAAGTGGAGTTGCACATAGTTATGTTGCTAATGTTGAATTCCAAGCCAAGTGAATCGCTTGTTGTAGGAATTCCTCGTCTTCTACAAATCTGCGAGCTTACTTCATGGCTTGCTCTTCACCTATTAACTAACACGTATGTAAGTGATGTTTGATGTCAGAGGTCATGATTGACCATTCCCAATTGATATCCTGAATTATTTTACATAGCTTATCGTATCCTTTATCGCGAATAGTCTGGATAAACTGAGCTTGATCGATCCCTTAAGTGTGCAGATAGGTATTATCCCAAATGTTCATAGCTGCCAAACAAGTATTTTTTATTCAAATAATATAAAGAAGTTATGAAATTAAAATAACAATATTTTGTAAGTAAGTCCCGCATAGGAATAATAAACCTGGCGCTCGTTCTAATATCATGTCGTTACATCCCGATTTTTTTTGGGTGACTAAGAATTTGGCAAATAAGAAAAAGACTGAAATACACACATAAATAAGATAATAAAGGTTGTATTACATTACATTACATAAGTTTAGTGATGAAGCAATTTATTAATTACTTGCATATTTGGTAGTAATATTGTTCTCATGTTACATAAAAATAAAAGAAATAAAAGAAAAGTACAATCTAAGGCTACATCAGCTTTTAGGTGGTAACATATTAAATTATGATGGGTTTGCCGAAAATGTTATTGAATTTCCATGAGTATATAATGGATGGATATACACGACATGATGCATTAAATTTCGCAGGGCCGGGGGAATGTTGCCTTTCTTATGCTCTCGGTTCATCTGTAATGTTTTTAAAGAATAAGCAAAATTGTTCAGTACATAATTCTCCTTTGATATAGTTTGTAAAACAAGATCAGAGTTTAGTAATGTCTGGAGTATCATAAGAATTGAGATTCAATAGTTAAAGTGAAATAAGCACAACAATATATGATGATATTGCTACAAATAGATATATCAAGGTTAGAAAAAGTAATGGATGGGGATGGTTTTCCTGCTTAGATGCTTTCGGGAAATAGACATACATTCAACAAATCAATCCAAATAAATTTGAGATAATCAAAACATATAACTAGAGATAAAGTAATCATCCTAAGTCAATCACAAACATTCCATATGTTAGCAATAATTAGGCCCTCAATCATCTGAGTCCGATAGTCCAAATAATACAATCGTGGGTATAACGATAAATTATTCGTTGGTCCTAATGTATGCTATAATAGAACGGGTTCAAAATGAATCATATTGAATGATATCATTGTATAAGTATCAACAAAGGTTTTTTAAATCGAATCAATTGTATGTAAATATTTGAAATACTCAAATGAGTTCATGAATGAGAATCAAATAAATCGAGCCTATCACATAGTGATATCAACAATAGAAATAATCAAAAGCATTGCGTGAAAATAACCTACTTGGGTTTTAGGCTTTTAGAAAATAAGTCCGTTTGATTTTATTTGAGGTCAGAGGTCCGAGAAAGTTTGAAAAGTAAAAACTATGTAAGTAAGGTTGGGTTTTAAAACATTTTAAGATGCGTACAACTTGAAATTGCGTATAAAATAACTTTATAGGGTCGAATTTATATATAAACGTTTGGATTTATTTCTCATAGTTCCTTAGGTTTTTAGTTTTACTATCAATAGAATATTTGTCCCTAACGGTGTCACAAATCAATAGGTAAAGTTTTAGTATGCCTTTTATAGAGTAAGTTGAGGAAAGTTTATTGGTGGATTGACAAGTGAGTTTCAGGTGGTATTGCAGAGGATATTTGTGGTGGTAAGGGGTGATACATGTGAAGACATGTGCTACCTTGTTTCTATTGGATCTAATGGAAGCTTGTGTGGCATTCTCATCACATTAGATGATGAGGATCAGGTTGGAATAATAGGGTTCATTCCTTAGGAAGTTTTGTTTAAGTTTTTAGTTCATTTTCTATACTTTTTCAAACTTTAGGTATTTTATGTAATTTTTAAAATTAAGTAAATTATTTTTAAGGGATGGTTTGTAAATTAAAATAGTTTCAAAGTCAAGTATGGAAATATTTGGGGTTTATAACTTTATTTAGAAAGTTAAAAGTTACATTAAAACTTTAGGGGTCATTTTATAATATTTAGAACTTAGGGTTATACCTTAATTTAAGTTTTTCTAAGGCTTATTTAGATAATGTTCGTAGTGTTTGATTTTAAGAATTTTATACTTGGGTAAGGGTATATTTATAAATGTCGAGGTTTGAAGTATGTATCGATTCACGGATCTTACATGGAATACGAGTATTCATATATCCATCACTATTTACTCTAAAGGCCAATTGTGACACTATATTTCTCTTTGGGGTCGTTCGCCTACATTCGTTTGTTTGCTCTGCATTATACCTCATTATTCTTCTCAAGACAAGTAATGAATTGATTCTTAAGAATGCAGGAGATCCCTCCCCCCTCGTGTCAGTTGTAAACAATTACGCTTTTATCACCATATCCTGTGAGCATGATCTCTTATCTTTATTGGAGTTCCACTATTCCTCCCTTTTCCACATGATTTATTCGGTATGCCGATGATTTTTCTAGAGGATTATTTGCTCTTACTCAAGGAAAACGTGAGGTATTCAGATGTTATAAGGGAGACTGGCCTTCTATAGTTATTTGGATTGACTCTTCCTTTATCTGCGGATGTTCGTGGGATTACCTTACTATAGGCTAAGGAGTCCCTTGATGACTTTGAGAAGAGCTGCAGTTCACGTGACATGAGTATTTTAGGAAAAGAAGTGGATTTCAAGTTCTTTGATAGTGCAGGCAATTATAACACCCAGCCTAATTAAATATCGGGTGATCAGTACTTTATTAAATTAAAATCAAGGTGAACGGTTGGCTCATTCTCACCATCACTGTCGCAAAATAATATTTCCAATTCGAGCACCCTAAATAATTAAGCTAAATGTCAAAACGATTTAAATTCTTATTTTTACTTAATTAAATTCCATTATAAAAACCTATATAATAACTAACAGTTTACGAATCACATACATACATAGGATGGCAGTTAACACACGAGAATTAAACCATCTAGATTAAAACAAACCAAGTTTAAGAACTATGCATGAAATCATCCTGACAAGAGTTCACTCCCGAGGAATACTGATTACTGAAAATATAAATGAACATAAATCTCTGACAAATTCAACTAGAATAGTAAATCGGGCGACACATGCCCTAACTCAACAGAGCTAAAGTAAGAACTGAATCAATGATGAAGTCGTCTAGAGTAAGGGCCTGTAACTTCCACATAAGCTGTAGCACGTCCATTCCAAAGAACCTATGCATGACGCCCCTGTGGCTTGGCACCTATAATACATACATATTTATACAAGAGAGAAAGAAATGACAGAAAACGGGAGAGAGACCGAGTGTAAAAAAAATTTAAAAATAGTTTAGCAAGTATTTAAAATGCTTACCGGCTAATATCACAAACATGTTAGTATGCGACACTCTCTTGAGAATCCTCACCTCTCATCTAGTGTGCACTCCTACCGTTCTACTGACCTCATAAGTCTATCTAACTTATTTTCCATAAAGTTTTATCCCGAGAAGTGCTAATACATTGATATTTAGTTTTAGAAAATTAATCTCTTCCATTTTCTTGCGTTACTTAGAATCATTCAGTACCATTACAAAATTCACCAACACTGGGTATAAAGTTGAGGCATTTATTCATTACTTAATTACTTTTACACACAGCAGAAAGTTTCCATGTGTATATATATATATATATATATATATATATATACACTATCAACACCCCACATAAATCTATGGTGCTGGCATACTCTGCTATCAAGTCCCCATTTCACTCATACTACAGGAAATACTAGTTTGGAATCACTCTCGAACTGTATTAACACAATACACATACAAATGGAGGCGAAGCATAGTTCCGAATCCTAAGAGATCAGCACATACCCTCACATATCTTAGAACTTCTGACTATCATTTTCAGATAGCCTATATCTAGAATACTATCTTATAGGGTACGAGTCAATATCCCCCATAAAGGTCCAATCGAGATAAGACTGTCCCGATGCGGAAACCTCCGTAATAGCAAGTAACCCGGGTATGATTTTTACACAGATACATAATATATGCACAGTCACACAATCATATATATATATAAATATTCACATTTTACAAATTAGGTTCGCCCACGACCCATAATTATTATTATCCGCTCTTAGCACAATTTACTCAATTATCTCGCATAACTAATTTGTCTCTTTTATTCTCATTTATAATTTATTTCATACTTACTTCTCATCTCTCGAAGTATACTCTCTCACTAAGTATAATTTTAGTAGGTATACCCTCACTTACCTTCTAGTCTAAATCTTTCACGAGTCTCAATCCTTTTAGTAAACGTATGCATAATTTCCAATGTATGAATAAGTCCCCGTTAACCCACAATTTCATTCCATATTCATTCCACTCAACGGAGTCTACTTAGACCCTACTGGTCCTCTTCATAACCCATTTTACTCTATAAATAATAATCAAGGGTTCCTATGTAATTTAACCAAATTAAACAAAAAGAGGAAAAATATGCAGTTTTCCAGGAGGGATTGATCGATCGATGCTCTTGGTCGATCGATCGATCAAGCAGTTATTGCCCAGTTTTCTGCAAATTTCAACCTATGGGTTCAATCATTCTAAACCCTCCAAACCTCTATAATTTCATCCCAAACTCCCATCAAAGTTATCCAAATGTATAAGCAATATATATAAACAAGTTCTAACGTAACAACATCAATAGATCCTCAACGAATCAATCAAAAAGGGGTTTAATCCTAGATTTCTTTATAAAACCAAATGTTTCATGAATAATCATGAATCTCTATTTTAATCCAGATTTTCTTCCCAAATATCTCAATAAATTCGTGGGTAATCCTCTACATATGATCACGATTTCACAATATATGGATTCTCCCTACAACACATATAAATTCTCTTCCAAAACATATAACTCTTTAATTAAAACATATAATTTTCATTCCTAGACTAACATGGAAGGAATACCAACTATAAATTAGCAAGATAGATACTTGCCTGGGATTCAAGGGTCTGATTTGTTGATGAAAAAGATATGGTTGCGTTCCTCATCGTGTGATCTACATTTTGGTGGTGGTGGCGGTGCAATCGGGTGAGTTCTAGGCCTTGGATTGCCTGGAAACTTATCACCTTCTTCTCTAATCTCTTCACCTTCTTCTCTAATGGATGGGCTTAGGTTTTGTTTTTTTTAACCCTAAGAAACAACTCCAAATGGATAATATATACTAAGAAAATTCATGGGTTTAATTACCCAAAAATAAAAATGTCTAAAATACCCTCCCAGGATGTCAATTAGGTCTAAAAATTCCCCGAAACCCAAACTAAACCACCGAGTACACTTTTCTGACTATCTCAACCCTTACGAACACTTTGGCGCACTCCAAACGACCATACAGGCAACTTATAATATATTCACTTTTATAATAATAATTTAGTCCTGACACGACACGGGTGCGTCCCGACTTAAATTTTCATAATTGCCATATTATTCACTTGTGACAATACTAATGAAATCAATCTCATATATTACTTTACTCATCCAGTAATATTCAATAAATTCCCAATGATTACTAACTCTCATCATGCTAGTAAATATTTAAAATGAAATTCCGAATTAATATTAAATTAATATCTCAATTAAATTTAATAAATCCCCAATTTGAAAAGCTATACAAATACAGGGTATTACATACTTCCCTCCTAATAACGAAATTTCATCCCGAAATTTGGAAACTAAGGCATACCAGGTAAAAATCGATCTAGATACTTTATAAATACTCAAAAGGGACTTTAAGGTAAGGCGAATTTCTATAGTCCCCCGCCTCACAATAAGCTTATGAAACACTCTCAATACCATCAGTTATAGAGTCACACCTTAATAACGATACTTCACATTGTGCTCCAATCCATTTCTATACGCATAAGACGAGCCTACACATCATTGGCCCCCATTGTCTCAATATTATTGGGAGGCCGCACCTCACTACGTAACAAATACTCATATTTATCTAAACACAAAACTCCCTATTTTGAGAGAAACTAAGAAAACATTTGACTACTCTTGTCACTTCTTCGAATCTCAATCTTCGGTGACGTAAATCTTACGTCATTCAAAAGTCACCTAAAACAGTTGTGGTAATTCCACCCCAGTCATCCGACTCTAACTCGGCCGATCAAAAATCCTGATTATCAACTCACCTCTAAATAACTGGAGGGAGTATAGTTATGGTTTTTCCACATAAAATTTGAATAAGCAGTTTTTCCACAATAAAAAGGTACGAGTGGTTCCACAGAACTCTACTGGACTAAACGTCACTTGTTCGATACATCTATTGTAGAAATGAAATGATCACCATGAATTCAAAATTACTTTCACACGGTTCCACTAATCTTTATTCACCACGTCTACTCCCCGGCTAAGGGTGATACAACCTACTCAAAATGAAACGTTATCCCCATTGCTTCTCGAAACTCTAGTTTAAAGGTGGGGTTCAATGATCCCATTCTAGTTCAGAATAATACCAGGAAGAACCTCTTACCGGCGCGATTCTTATTTTCAAAGACAGGTTAAGGCACACTGTATAATAGTGTATACCACCCAAAAGAATAATAATCACTTTATTTTAAGTCAACTTGTTCCACACATTCTAAGGAACTCATGACCTTACCTTGAAGTTGGTACCACATCCAAGAAATTTCACACAATTGTTCTTCTTCTATTTTAGGACTCGTAGGTTTGCCATAAAATTCTCTAGTTGATCCTCTTGTTCCAACCGATTTCTATCTATGAGTGGTTCCCGCGGAGACTACTCTCTATGTCCAACTCAACATCGACTCTTACTTGTAATGACTCACATAAGTGACACTTAACACTCCCTTCTTTCTTTAGCGTATACCAAAAGTTCTGACGCGTGCAATTTTCTCCACGATGTGAACTGCTGAACCTTTATACCTTACTAACATCATCATTTAACCTATGCGCAAGTCACTTTCCACACTTAACTAGGTCAAACTCCACTCCAAGTGTTTTAAAGAATAGTTAAGTTTTATCCTTCATAAGGAATACCCTTAAATTGCTTCCCATATCCTTCCAACTAAATTCGTGTTTGCTACGCTGATCGTACACGTATATATGGATTATCGTCCTTCGCACCACTCTTAATCCACTCTACCAGTTCCACTTTGTTATGTCGTCTTTGCAAATATATATTCCACGCGTCTATTCCCACGTTCTTTCAACCCGAATGATTCAAGCAACAACTAACCAGAATGCCCACACACCTTAGAAACCGTGCATACTGGTGTAAGCATCACCTACGCTTCACACATAACACATAATTCTTTATTTCCCTTGTGACACAACGTTTTTACAACACTTGGGTACTCGCAAACCTCTTTATCATCATTCCACCCTTCGATTCGGTGATAAAACAAAACTTTTAATATTTCCTTACCACACAACTGGCCCCACTGGCCTTAAATCGTCACTTAATTTTAAGTTACAATAAATATTACCGGCTCCTATGACAACCGAGGTACTAGACTCATGGACTAATGACCAAACATCTCTCTACTTCCAACCTTATGCTAAGTTTCATGCGTGGGATATCTCGCAAAGTGAAATCCAAACAAGGAACCCCTCCCCCCGATACATTACTACCTAGTATAGTCGGTTATCAAAATCCGTTAGGTCCTCCGTCCATATCCCATACTCTTCTATTCCGTCTCTTGATAGAAAAACTACATCTCCTCCCGCAATTTGTACTGAAACAAAAAATTATTACCAAGTGCACTATTGCTTAGTATTGGTGGTAATCACATTCCATAAACCTCGTACGTATACAATCGGGACTCCCAAAATCCCATTCCCAAACATATGAATATAAGTTTTATCTTTTACATTCCCAAAGGATAAATATAACAATGCGCTCCTCCTACCACTAAATCCTGAGCGTTACATATAATAATGAGTGAAATCTTTTCGCCCAATGGTAAACCCAAAACACAGTGAGTCATAATAACAAAGTCCTTAAACACCCTGGGATTAAACATTTGTGTACCACTATACCCTTAGAAGTCTCTATACATAAAATATGAGTGCGAGCCCGACCCTCTCGCAGGTGAGCTTTTGTCAGAACAGAACATATTGCACTAAGGCAGCAACCCCGATAGCCTTACAATCACTGATTACTAATGTTTTAACCATTTTATAAAACCATAATCAGTACAATAATATACTCGCATATCACATCACTAAAACGACTAATCTCAATAAATTATATAACACAAACAATGCACCCATTTCTCCTTCGCGGAGAACATTAAAGACAATCCCACTAAACTAGGGACAACATACACATAATGATAACGTTATAGACATACGCACTAAACTCTTCTTACATGTGAATCTAGTAATAAATAAAAATGTAGTGACTCGCTCGCATCACACAAAACACGATGCATCCTCCGAGGATAAAACTCTTTCTTCTACTTTTATAATCGCCTTGGCTACTTAATGGGCTCCCGGACATAACGCGTCTGTCTGAACCAAATTAAAAATCACATCAATCATTTCCCTTGCAAGCACCATACCCTTGTCCTTTTTCTCGGTTCAGAATATGTTACCTGGTGTGGTTTTATTCTCTACAAAATACCTCAAAACATAACCCACTTATCTCCTGTCATACTAACCCTATTAGGGTTGTCCTTCTCTCGGACTTAAATAGTCTCGATCCTGATGGCTACCCCTGTCGTTCCCTTATCTTTGTTGGCCCTAAGGAACGTACTACTGGCTTCAATGACCCTTATTGAATTCACCATCGCTTGGTAAGAATTCCGTTATCCGAATCATTTAAATGAGCCCCCTCTGATGGGTCTCCCCCTTGCGGTGCATTGCTAACTGTGTTTCATCTAGTCTCACTCTCCAACTTAATCTTTCGATTACTTTAGCTCCCTTCCCATAAAAGCGTTAACATCTCTACGGACAATTCGTGACATTGTCACCATATGGATCGACTGTCCAACAGAATTCTCTTTAAGTGTTGTCAAATTCCCTCACGAGTTCATCTCCCACTTGAAATCTTTCCTACCATTGACATCCACTTACGCTAATACAAGATTGGCTCAAAGTCTAAATTCATTTACAAATGGACCCCTATTCGTCCCTTTCGTGATGGGTTAAGAAAAGTGTTCACATCTTATTCTTAATAAAAGATGAAGGAACATGCGGTTAAACTATACCTAAGGTCCTTCTATGGATGCAACATTTCACTATTAAATGCGGTGGTTGACTACCACTATTTTAACTTTGTTCCGATGCGTCAAGAAAAATTTTACCCCAAATTTTCACTTCTAGTTAACTACACTCCTCTATATGTCCAAGCCTTTGAATATATTACCTTCGTTTGGTAATACACACAATTCCCGCATGTCTAGAACTTCTAATGATGACTCTCCTAAATTTTCCATTTGACCCTCTCCCAAGCGTACTACCTTGGGTAAGTCTAATTTTTTACATCACTTTTGACTATAGAAACATTTAAAATTTGTAAGTTGCGCCCTAACCATCTTTACAGTCCTCGCCTCTCGTTCCATAATAGAGGTGACCTCGACTACGGTCATCATCCTCGAATATACTTAACGACCTCACTAAGCCCTGCCTCCCGCTACTCGCCCAACGGCCCTCATCTTCCATACTTGTTCAAACACGCCCGAATATAAATAAGATTCACTGATATATACGTGATAGTAGGAGAATGAAATCTCACAAGAAAAAACTACAATCCTAAATATAGGGCTCCATATCAAAGAAAGCTATGCTGGAAGCATAGTAAGCCACACAAATCCTAAAGGAAACTAGAACCTGATGCTCTGATACCACCTGTAACACCCCACCTAATTAAATACCGGGTGATCAGTCCTTTATTAAATTAAAATCAAGGTGAACGGTTGGCTCATTCTCAGCATCACTGTCGCAAAATAATATTTCCAATTTGAACACCCTAAATAATGACGCTAAGTTTCAAAATGATTTAAAGTCTTATTTTTACTTAATTAAATTCCATTATGAAATCATTTATAATAACCAACAGTTTACGAATCACATACATACTAAGGATGGAAATTAACACACAAGAATTAAACCATCTAGTTTAAACCAAACCAAGTTTAAGAACTATACATGAAATCAACCTAACAAGAGTTAACTCCCAAGGAGTAATGAATACTAGAAATATAAATGAACATAAATCTCTGACAAATCCAATAGGAATAGGAAATCGGGCGACAAGTGCCCTAACTAAACAGAGCTAAAGTAAGAACTGAATCAATGAAGAAGTTGTCAAGAGTAAGGGCCTGTAACTTCCACATAAGCTGCATCACGCCCATTCCTAAGAACCTATGCATGACGCCCGTGTGGCTGGGCACCTGTAATACATACATATATATACAAGAGAGAAAGAAATGACAGAAAATGGGTCAGAGCCCGAGTGTAAAATAGTTTTAAAAATAGTTTAGCAAGTATTTAAAATGCTTAATGGCTAATATCACAACCATGTTAGTATGCGACACTCTCTTGAGAATCTTCACCTCTCATCTAGTGTGCACTCCTACCGTTCTACGGATCTCATAAGTATATCTAATTTATTTTCCATAACATTTTATCCTGAGAAGAGATAATACTTTGATATTTATTTTTAGAAAATTAATCTCTTTCATTTTCTTGCATTACTTAGAATCACTCAGTACCGTTACAAAATTCACCAACACTGGGTATAAAGCTGAGGAATTTATTCATTACTTAATTACTTTTACACACAACAGAAAGTTTCCATATATATAAGTGTGTGTGCGTGTGTGTGTATATATATATATACACTATCAACACCCCTCATAAATCTACGGTGCTGGCATACTCTGCTATCAAGTGCCCATTTCACTCATACTAAGGGAAATACTAGTTCGGAATCACTCTCAAATTGTAATAACTCAATACACATACGAATGGAGGCGAATCATAGTTCTGAATCCTAAGAGGTCAGCACATACCCTCACGTTTCTTAGAACATCAAACTATTATTTTCAGATAGCCTGTATCTAGAATACTATCTTCTAGGGTACGAGTCAATATCCCCCATAAAGGTCCAATCGAGATAAGACTGTCACGGTGTGAAAACCTCCGTGATAGCAAGTAACTCGGGTATGATTTTTACACAGATACATAATATATTCACAGTCACACATTCATATATAAAAATATTCACGTTTTCCAAATTAGGTTCACCCACGACCCATAATTATTATTATCCATTCTTTGCACAATTTACTCAATTATCTCGCATAACTAATTTGTCTCTTTTATTCTCATTTATAATTTATTTCATACTTACTTCTCATCTCTCGAAGTATACTCTCTCACTAAGTATAATTTCAGTAGGTATACCCTCACTTACCTTCTAGTCTAAATCTTTCACGAGTCTCAATCCTTTAGTAAACATATGCACAATTTCCAATGTATGAATAACTCCTTGTTAACCCATAATTTCATCCCATATTAATTCCACTCAACGGAGTCTACTTAGACCCTATTAGTCCTCTTCATAACCCATTATACTCTATAAATAATAATCAAGGGTTCCTACATAATTTAACCGGATTAAAAAAAAAAAAAGAGGAAAAATATGCAATTTTCCAGGGGGGATCGATCGATCGATGCTCTTGGTAAATCGATCGATCAAGCAGTTATTGCCCAGTTTTTATAAATTTCAACCTACGGGTTCAATCATTCTAACCCCTCCAAACCTCTATAATTTCATCCCAAACTCCCATCAAAGTTATCCAAATGTATAAGCAATATATATAAACAAGTTCTAAGGTAACAACATCAATAAATCCTCAACGAATCAATCAAAAAGGGGTTTCATCCAAGATTTATTTATAAAAACAAATTTTCCATTAATAATCACGAATATCTATTTTAATCCAGATTTTCTTCCCAAATATCTTAATGAGTTCATGGGTAATCCTCTACATATGATCACGATTTCAGACTATATGGATTCTCCCTAAAACACATATAAATTCTCTTCCAAAACATATAACTCTTCAATTAAAACATATGATTTTCATTCCTAGACTAACATGGAAAGATTACCAACTTGAAATCAGTCAGATGGATACTTTCCTGGGATTCAAGGGTCTGATTTTTTGATGAAAAGGATATGGTTGCGTTCCTCGTCGTGCGATCTACGTTTTGATGGTGGTGGCGGTGCAATCGGGTGAGTTCTAGGCCTTGGATTGCTTGGAAACTCTTCACCTTCTTCTCTAATGGTTGGTCTTAGGTTGTGTGTTTGTTAATACTAAGAGACAACTCCAAATGGCTAATATATACTAAGAAAATTCGTGGGTTTAATTACTCAAAAATACAAAATGTCTATAATAACCTCCCGGGGTGTCGATTGGGCACTTTTTTTACTATCTCAACCCTTTCGGACACTTTGGTGCACTCGAAATAACCATACGGGTGACTTATAATATATTCACTTTTATAATAATAATTTAGTCCTGACACGACATGGGTGCGTCCCGACTTAAGTTTTCATAATTGCCATATTATTCACTTGTGATAATACTAATAAAATCAATCTCATATATTACTTTACTCCTCCAGTGATATTCAAAAAATTCCCAATAATTACTAACTCTCATCACACTAGTAAATATTTAAAATGAAATTCCGGATTAATATTAAATTAATATCTCAATTAAATTTAATACATCCTCAATTTTAAAAGCCATAAAAATACGGGGTATTATAGTAATGAATAACCTGGGTATATTTATGTAATATTTTTATTTAATGGTGATAAATGTGCATGTTGTAATGAAAATATTTTAGCTTTTTTTGTCAGCCTAATGACTCTGCGACTGGTTCTTAGGTATCTAAAAGACAAGACACAATAAAAAAGACTTCACTCCCCCGGAGGGGTGTGGTATGGTTGATCAAACCTTGAGGGGTTGCTTACGTACCTTCATTGTGTTACTAGATTGACTTAGTAATGTTTATATGTAATTCTTTCCTTTATAAAGGATCAGGTCGTACGTAGTTTTTAATGGATTATTTGACGTCTTTCTCTTATTCATAGTATTTCTTAAGACAATCTAGATTAGTATGCTTGGCCAAATCTACTCCATAGATATCGACGAGGAGGGTAACACCTCTAAAAAGGGTCTTCTTTATAACATATAGTCTTATCCAGTTAGGGAATAACTTTCCTTGACGATCCCAAATAGGCTCAATGACTTCCTTTAGAAACTGGTTATCCTTCCTTGACTCTTCTATTCTTGACTTTCTTATTGAAGGCCCTGGCGACCCATTTGTGATACCCCTTCATATGGTAACGTGCTAATAATCACCATTAGTTTGGAAGTGTAAATTATCCGAATATTTTTCTTACCCAATCTGGGTTAGAGATTTGATTTTCCAGCAATACCTTCAAGGAAGGCATTTCCATTTTGATTAGTAACATGGATTACATCCCATACACGAGTGAAATGGTGTAGCTCGAGTAGGAGCTATGATATTGGTCTTGTATCCCCACAGTCCGTACGAAATACAATTAGCCCAATCTTGACATCCGTGGACTATTTTGATTAATATTTCCTTCATGTTCTTATTAAATGATTTTATAGTGTTGTTAGTCTGTGGGTGGCATGGAGATGATTTGTACCTTCGGGTTCCATACTCTTTGATGAGATATGTGACTTTTGCTTCGAAATGCATCCCATTTTTAGATATTAGTTTGTAGATGATATTCTTTTGTATGAATTGAGCCTCTTTTTCACATTTAACACACTCGGACCAATTAGTGAAGTAATTTATGCCAACCAAGAAGAATTCATGGTCGTTTGACGCTTTTGGAGTTACCTTCCCAATGAAATCGACCCCTCGGGTTAAAAAGGGCCATGGTGATATCATGTTGTAGAATGCTCTCGGAGGCAGACGGTGAATGTTCACGAATTTTTAGAACTTTGAGCATTTTTGAATATATTTTCTACAATCATGTCAATGAATGGTCTTGGCAGATGACCTTTTTCGCAAGCATATGGTCATTTATATGAGGACGACATTCTCCTCCATGTATTTCTTCCATCACCCTTTATGATCTACCTTTGTCAAGACAATGCAGATGGGTGACATCAATATGTCTCTTGTATAGGAGTCTCAAATATATGATGAATATAGAGGACCAGAATTAGAGTTCCATCTTATCATTTTTGCTAAATTTGAAGGGGTACTTCCATGTTTGGAGAAGTTATTTTACGTATTGATACCAGGGCCATTCATCTATGACCTCAACCATGCAAATTTCATACATGAACCCGGGTTTTTCCTGTTTGCACATGTTTATTTATGCTTTACCCATATCTTCCAAGATGTCCACCATGGAGGCTAAGGTGACCAACGCATCAACAAAGCTATTCTAAGACCTTGGAAGGTATAAGAATTGAACATCATCAAATAAGGAAGTAATTCCCTTTAAATACTCATAATACGGAAGAAGTTTTTCTTATCTAGTCTTCCAATACATTGGGATATGGCATATGTTGAGGAATGAGTCCCTATGCACTTCGATCTTCAGATTCCTTTTTATGGGTTCTTTTCATCTCCATGATGTGCATCTTCGTATTCATAGATATTTTCAGTGAAATCATAATTAAGTTTGATGGTTGTAGGTTGGTGATAAACACCCAAAAGTGTCTATTTTATACCCCAAATAGATGCATTTTAGTCACTCATTTTAATTAAAAATGGCCTTATGTTCGTATTTGTTTATTCCTTAGGTCAATACGTAGTTGCAGTATTAAATAATGTTAAATCTAGTCAATTGTGACACAGAAGCGATTAAAAGCTTGCATCGAAGAAATCAAAGGAGAGCGTGAAGTCTGGAGTCATATTTGAGCGTGCTGAGATGTGTTCCGATACCTCGAACCAGTCCCATAACCTTAACCTAACCCAGACCAAGCCCAGTCCATCACCCGAGCCTGTTGTGTGTGGAGTTTGTACTTTTATTATTTTTTTTCTTAGATTTTTATTTTGAGTCGTTTTATTTTTAGGATTTATTTTAGAATTATATAGGATTTTTAGAATTTATTTGCATATTTTTATATTTTATTTTTATTAGTGTGTTTTTATTTTTATTTTTATATTTATTAGTTTTTATTTTATTTTATTTTATTTTATTTTTTAGGATTTCATTTATTTTTATTTTTATTTTTCTAAATTTTACATTTTTAGGATTTTAGTTTTTAGTTTAATAGATTTTTATTTTTATTTTTATTTCTTTTTAATTTCATTTTTTTTTATTTGAGTCTTTATTTTATTTGTAGAGTAGTATTTTATTTCTAGATTTGTCAGTTTTATATTTTTTTGTGTGTGTTAATTTTTAGGGATACAAATTAAACACACAACACACTCACTTACACCCAATTCCCATACACCATAACACTCACACACCCACATATCCTCACCCCCACCCTTTTTCCCTATACCTCACTACACCCTAAGAACACCTCCATCACTATTCATCATCATCCCCATTCACATACATATTTCTCTCTCCTCCACCATTAACAAGCAATCTCATTACCAACACCACAAAATTCAAACTATCAAAAGCCAAACCCAAACCTCTCCTACCCGAGACCAACTCAACTCCAACCTTATCTCCCATCTCAGCCATAAAAATACCAAACTCGGAACCAAACAACCATACAATAGCACATCCGGAATCGCCACCCAAAATCGAAATCCCTTAACCCCATTTCAGCCACAACGCTGGTCATCCAAATCGCGACCCAAAACCTACGCAGCCAAACCCGCGACAAAAACCCGAGAACCCCAACCTGTTAACCCAGATCCACCATACCAACGAACCCATTGACCATCCGCCATTTCTGACACCTGCAATCCGTCGCCGGAGGCGACTCCTGCTCAGGCCAGCCAACCTCCTGCCTCCGGCGACCCAACTCAATGTCAACCCGAACCACATCATAACCTCCCCGGATACCCACTCAGCCCATCTCATCCATCCACCCATTCTTCAAAGCCATGATTTTCCACCTGCAACTATCTCCTTTAAAATAGGAACCCAAAACCCATTTTCAATTTAAGCCAAAGACCATCTTCAAATCCCAAAAAAATCTCAACACCCAAACAAAGCATCATGGGTCATAAAAAGAGGAGGGCATCTCATTATAAAAGCAGAGAAGACTCTCAACAGGAAAAAAACAAAAAAAAAAGAGACGTAAGAGATAGAAAAATGGTGTATATTATGTACATTTTAGGATCATGAAAAATACAAAAAAAATAGTTTAGTTTAGAATAAATTTATAGATTTGTTTTTATTCTTTTTGGTGTAATCAAGTGCTGGATTTGTGAGAAAATTGAGACGCACTTTCATGAACAAGTTCGACAAGAAAATTTTGCGTATTGAATTTCTTTCCCTTTCCTTTTCATTCTTGCTATATCATTGAATGTTGTTTATTCTAACATGAGGATGCTTGGCTAAACATCTCGTTCGACGGGTAGGATGCATTGCGAATGATGTTAATTTAATTAATCAGTTTCATTAATTTTATATTTCTAGATAAATTAATTTCAATTGTCACCAATTAATTTACATAACGAGACTTAGTAAATTAATTGAACAAATTAATGTTTGAATTTAGGAATCGAACTAGAGATAGGTTTTTCCGATATTTGAATCTTAATTCGGTGTTGAAATTTGAGGATTGATATTGTTTTCATTAAATTGATCTTAGCGAGTAATTTTCTGAAAATAGTGTAGTCCTAATTTTTCATCGTGTGACATTTTTAAATTAATTCTCTGAAAAAGATTTTATTAAATTTATAATTTTAACGAGAGTTACATTATCGATTTAATATTATGTAGAAATATTTTAAATTAATAAATTGCGAAATTAAAATAATTGAAAATGCAGTGTAATCCCATCTCTTGACCTTCTCACATTTATCACACTCGGTTACATTCTTTATTTAGTCATTTAGTAATTTTAGCATTTAATTAGTTATTTTTTCCCTTGAAATTGTTTTAAAAAAATAAAAAAATAAACAGAAAAAATATGTTTCATAAAAAAAATTGGAATTGCATGTTTTCACATTAATTGTTTCACCTTGGAAGTTGGATTGATACCCGTACTTACCGCAATACGAGTTATTTTTAGACAAGTTTTGTAGGTACTCAAGGAAATTTTGAGAGTGGCTTTGAAGACAACGACCATGTAACGATATACCCAAAAAGCTATTTATCAAATGGCGTCGTTACCGGGGACATAAGAAAGCTATTTATCAAATGGCGTCATTGCCGGGGACATAAGAAAGCTTATTATCAAATGGCGTCGTTGCCTCTTTCTTGGCCTGAAGCAATTGAAGACTTGTAATTTTATTTTTTATAGTTGTAATTATTATTTCTTCTCCCTCCTCGTTAGACTGGTTGTATAGGATTTTTTAATATTGTGTATTTATTTGGGGTGCATTTTGACACCATATTATTTTTGTAATAATTATTCATTAAAAAAAGTGAAAAGGGAAACTGGACAAGGTAGAGAGAGGGCGTCAAAAGGCAAGGATTTTGAAGCCTCTCTACTTTGGGTCGGTAGGACTCCAAGGGACGACTGAGATAGGCGAGATCTCCTTCCGATCGACTCAACTCGGTCTTCACCCCATGTGTGTAAAAATCGTGGGAGGTATATTTTTTTGTCCCTCGCGACTCTGCTACAAGCGAGTTCAATTTTTGTGTGCGTATTTCCTCCAGTGTGCTTTTAATTTTTGCATTTCACTTATATATAATGGTTTGGTGAATTATTCTACCTAAGACCTGGACCCGGTCATTGAAATGAGAAGGGATTTCATCACCTGACTCACTCGCTTATCCATTGTGTGCTACCCTAGTTGTCATTAAATTTAAAATCAATCAACTAGCTAGCCGTGTAGGAACACATTTTTACAACAGGGGATCACAAAGATAAATTCCGTGATTTTTGTCGCCCGCGGACTTAATTAAAATTTGACTACCCCTTTCACTAAATTTGAAGATAATAATTGGCTACGTGATCATTAGGATTTTTTCTTTACTCGTGTGTTTCCAATTCAATTCTTTTGGTATTCAATTTTCATTAGTTCGTCCAAATCACGAGTCCATTTTTTACCCTTTTTTCGATAAATCCCAAAAATATTTTCCTTCATTTTTTAAATATTTTCAAAAATCCCAAAAATATTTTCTTTTTCTTATTTTCAAAAATCACAAAAAGATTTTCTTTTCTTTTGTAAACTATTTAAAAACCCAAAAATATTTCTCTCCTCGTGGCCGAAGAATGTCCTTTACGGAAGTACTTTGGCCATTTCCCATTATTTGATGTTAAGCCCGATTCGCACATCTATTCATTAATACATGGCTTTAACTCTCACACGCTCACCATTGATACTCATGTGTCGTCCATGCACACATCTCCTACTCCACCACCTCCGGTGACGAGTGTCAACCCATCCCATACTTCAGTGTGCACATGCTACTTTCTTGTCGATCACTTATCCCATGAGTGTCCATTTATATTCTTTCCATCTGAATCCACCTTGGAACATGTGTATCCCTATGACACTGTTTTGGACCCACCCTCGACGTATGGTCACGACATATCTAATGTCTAGGGGTATGAGTACCCAAGTTATTCATGGAGGACTGCTCATCCTTCCATGAAATATGAATCCCAATGCCATGTTGTGGATCCTTATAGTTTCCAACAGTCGTCATCGCCACCTCGTGCACCTCATACCTATCAGTCCCCTTCATATGCTCCTCATGGTGATCACAGTTTTGTCCTCACGGAGATGGTTCTCCCGTGAATGCTGCACCTAACCCCGTTCCACCCACTTTATATGAGTATTCTCCGCCTCCTAGTGTCTATAGCGAGTTGTGCCCACCTCAACCACCACCGCTACCCACTAATACTTCACTGCCACCATGCCCATCCTCTCTCGGGTGCCTCTTACAAAAGTTTACGCACACTCTTCAACCTCAAAATGAAGCCCTTCAACGGCTTGAACACATGTTTACTGCATTTGAGTGTGCGAATGAGTCGAATTTCACCTCAAGTCAACCCGTTGTTGCGCCCACGTGGAACGATGATGTGTCGTCTTGTGAAATGGATTTTGAGTGCGACCAACCCTATCCTCCTGAGAATCTGGAAGTTGATACCACTCCGTGGTCCGGGCCCCACGTTGACAACTGTGTTGACGTATCCATTGATTATGTGACTGAACCTACACCGCCTTATCCTCTCGAACCCAATATTGAGGTTCACCTTTCCCCTTCCATAGAATCCTTCATTACGCCCGAGATTTTACCTTATGCCCCAATTGCATATGTCTCTGACATGAACTATCTTTTAGGTTAGCTCCGGCTACGAGTGTTCACCAATGTCCCATCATAGCATCAAAGATGGTCCCCACCTTTCTTGATATGGATCCTACCCCATCATATTTGGCTCCCCTTGAGCCGAATATTGATGTAGATTCATCTATCTCGGATCTTAAAGCCTCGTTAGACCCTTTCACCACCTCGGATGGTGATATCGTGGTGGCTAAGTTGATCACTCCCTCGTTTATTTCCACACTTCCTCCAGCGAGTGCCCTTGTGGATCACTCCGCGCCTCCTGAGGCATGCGTGTATCCTACCCATGAGTTCGATCAGCTTCCCCCACCCTTTATCCCACCCGACCCACCCACTGTCCCTTCCACCCCACCACTTGGTTTGGACCTTGTTATTGCACATCACCCGTTCCCATCTACGTATTTAGGTCCTCACCTACATCCATCCTCCACCCTAGTACTCCACGATAACATTTGTGCATTTTTCATCGACACCACTATCCTTGAGAGTATTTGTGCTACTCTTATCTTTCGTGATACCGAACGTGTTACTCTATGCACACCACTTCCTTGTGGTGTTGAATTTTTCAATCTACCGCTCCCTAGTGTGTCACGGCATGACCATTATCATCGTCCATTTATAGAATGGTCGTGCACTTTATCTGGGGACCGCCCCATCATTATTTCCACACCATTCTGCCTCCCCCACCAACTTGAGAACCATACTTATAGGGCCCTTGTCGCCCTCACATTTACGCTCAATAAGGCCCGTGACTAGTGCCTGTTCGTCCTCACCCTTACCCTTCGTCCATGTACCCTCCTACCCACTCACCCATGGTCCACCGATGCTTTGCAACAAGTGATACACTTTGCTATACAAGTGCATTGACCTATTTTCTCCTTTATCCAGAAAGACCGACGCTTCAGTCTTGTTTGGGGGTGATTTTCATCACCCAATTTTTCTGCCGCCATGCGCTTTCATAGCTCTTATCCTTAGGGTAAGAACGGTTCGGTCTGGTTGAAGACGTTAAACTTAGCGCTACCGGGAGGCAGCCCATTGTTCGTTGTTTCTGAGTATGAGTCTTATCCTGCTTGGGGGTGGTGTTTCACACCACAAAATGATTTTGACATGTTTTACAGACTTGTACATATTTTTGTATCGCATTTGTTCTCCAGGTTCTATCTTTGCTCCACCATGCGGTCCAATTTCATAAGCGGTTCATTATGGTAATATCTTTCCTACCTTGTTCTTTCATTTTTATATATGATTTTAAACATCGAGGACGATATTCTCTTTTGTTTGGGGGTGGGAAATTTATCCAAATCGTACCTCTTTTGAAAAATTTCAAAAACAAGTGATTTTAAACATTTTGTGGAGTTAAATTTAAATTTTTATGACATGAATTATCTATCATCCCTCTTTTAGAAATCTCGGAATACCCGTGTTTGGCTCAAAAAGTACGCTTTTAACCTTAAATTAATTAATACCTCTTAAAGCGTACTTGCACCATGAATTCCTAAACTCTACAATTTTACACTATCACATTTACAATCAAAAGTTGAAGAGTAACTATATTCTCAAGAGAATCTTAAAAGATCACTAGTGGCGACTTAAACCCGTGAGATTTTAGCTTTTCACCTTTTTGAGGGTTTTTACGTATCTCAGAGTCACAAGTTGACTCAACTTTCTTTGGGTACCACATTTAGTCGTTGCATGGTCTCATCGTTCTTTCAAATTTGGCTTAATCACTGAGAATGACATTACTTTCGAGTTGTAAGAAACATGTATCTTGTAGTTTGTCCCGAGCACTAAATTGATTTTTCCATACACTTACCATTTTCCCTATCACATTATCATTCACCCATCATTATTTCCCATATTACCCTTACCCATATATGTCCCAAATACCATCCATCATTGCCATCATTTTTGAGAAAAATAGTGTTTGAAATTTTTCATGTAAATTGTCTTCATTTGTGTTATAAAAAGAAAAATGCATCGCAATAAAAAAATAGAAAAAAAAAGAAGAAAAAAAATAGAAATAAAAGAAAATAAAGATGCGATCATAAATTCACAAGATGAAGACATTAGTTATTCTTGTGTTACACTCTTCTCAAAACGCCCTAGCAAATCCTTTTCATTTCATTATCCCCTCATACCTTTCATAAATCACATTTTTCACCCTTCGTAAAGTGTTCAGGCAAACGAGAAGATTATATGGTGAATAACTCAACATTCTCAACGTAGTGGTTTGCATTCCTTCAAGAGATCTATTTTTTTCATGTATCCATCATTTTCTATAAAGTGTGTGAGACGTTTGAAATTGTTTACATTTACTCACCTCCCCACACACTAGAGAGATACACTTACCCAATTCTCAGATAGTTCGATTCAGAGAGATATATCTAGTGAGAATTGAAGTCAAAGCATTGATTCTTAAAAAGACAATCTAGGAATTACTCTAATGATGCTTAATATTATTTCACGCTACACATACTGAGTTTTAGAAAGGATTACGCTTTTGGTATTAAGTAATTTAATATCTCATTTTGATAGTTGAATACGGTGTTCATTGACGTCCTTTTAAGTTGGGTTGTATAGCGTTTCATCGTTAAATAAGAAACACCAATTCAATAAAATTTTGAATTTTGTGGGTATATTCACTGCAAACTCTCACGAGACACCACTCGTCCAGTAGGACAACCTATAGGTTTAACAGCTGGTTGCACATGCTAAGTGCAATCGCTAGTGCCTGCGAAAGTGGCACACTTTTGGTTGCTTATCTCTATTTTCTCTCTATTCTTGCTCGAGGACTAGCAATTTTCTGTTTGGGGGTGGTATAATAAGCACCCAAAAGTGTCTATTTTATAACCCGAATAGATGCATTTTAATCACTCGTTTTAATTAAAAATGACCTCACGTTCGTATTTGTTTATTTCTCAGGTCAATACGCAGTTGCAGTATTAAATAATGTTAAATCCAGTCAATTGCGACACAGAAGCGATTAAAATCTTGCATTGAAAAAATCAAAGGAGGCCGCGAAGTCTGGAGTCCTATTTGAGTGTGCCGAGATGTGTTTCGATACCCTGAACCAGTCCCGTAATCTTAACCTAACCCAGACCGAGCCCAGTCCATCACCCGAGCCCGTTGTGTCTTGAGTTTGTACCTTTATTATTTTTTTCTTAGATTTTTATTTTGAGTCGTATTATTTTTAGGATTTATTTTAGAATTATTTAGAATTTTTAGAATTTATTTGCATATTTTTATATATTTTATTTTTATTAGTGTGTTTTTATTTTTATTTTTATTTTTATTTTTATTTTTATTTTTATTTTTATTTTTATTTTTATTAGCTTTTAGTTTATTTTATTTTATCAGGATTAGTTTTTAGGATTTCATTTATTTTTATTTTTATTTTTTTAGATTTTACATTTTTAGGATTTTAGTTTTTAGTTTAATAGATTTTTATTTTTATTTTTATTTCTTTTTAGTTTCATTTTTTTTATTTGAGTCTTTATTTTATTTGTAGAGTAGTATTTTATTTTTAGATTTTTAGTTTTGTTAGTTTTATATTTTTCTTTGTTGTGTTGATTTTTAGGGGTACAAATTAAACACACAACACACTCACTTACACCCAATTCTCATACACCATAACACTCACACACCCACCTATCCTCACCCTCACCCTTTTTCCCTATACCTCACTACACCCTAAGAACACCTCCATAACTATTCATCATTATCCCCATTCACCTACATCTTTCTCTCTCCTCCGCCATTAACAAGCAATCTCATTACCAACACCACAAAATTCAAACTATCAAAAGCCAAACCCAAACCTCTCCTACCCGAGACCAACTCAACTCCAACCTCATCTCCCATCTTAGCCATAAAAATACCAAACTCGGAACCAAACAACCATACAACAGCACCTCCGGAATCGCCACCCAAAACCAAAATCCCTTAACCCCATTTTAGCCCCAACGCTGGTCATCCAAATCGCGACCCAAAACCCACGCAGCCAAACCCGCGACGAAAACCCGAGAACCCCCACCTGTCAACCCAGATCCACCATACCCACGAACTCATTGACCATCTGCCATTTTCGGCACCTACAACCCGTCGCCGGAGGCGCTTCATGCTCAGGCCAGCCCACCTCCTATCGCCGACGACCCAACTCAATGTCAACCCGAACCACATCGCAAACTCCCCGGATACCCACTCAACCCATCTCATCCATCCAAACCCATTCTTCAAAGTCATGATTTTTCACCTGCCATTATCTCCTTTAAAATAGGAATCGAAAACCCATTTTCAATTTAAGCCAAAGTAAATCTTCAAATCCCAAAAAAATCTCAACACCCAAACAAAGCATCGCGGTTCATAAAAAGAGGAGGACATCTCATTATAAAAGCAGAGAAGACTCACAACAGGAAAAAAAAAGACGCGAGAGATACAAAAATGGTGTATATTATGTACCGTTTAGGGTCATGAAAAAAATTTAGAAAAATATAAAAAAAAAATTGTTTAGTTTTGAATAAATTTGTAGGTTTGTTTTTTTTTCTTTTTGGTATAATCAAGTGTTGGATTTGTGAGCAGATTGAGACGCACTTTCATGAACAAGTTCGACAAGGAAATTTTGCCCTTTCCTTTTCATTCTTGCTATATCATTTAATGTTATTTATTCTAACATGAGAATGCTTGGCTAAGCATCCCGTTCAAGGGGTGGGATGCATTGAGAATGATGTTAATTTAATTAATTGGTTTCATTAATTTTATATTTCTAGGTAAATTAATTTTAACTGTCACCAATTAATTTACGTAACGAGAGTTAGTAAATTAATTGAACAAATTAATGTTTGAATTTCAGAATCGAACTAGAGATAGGTTTTTTCGATATTTGAATATTAATTCAGTGTTGAAATTTGAGGATTGATATTTTTTTTGTTAAATTGATCCTAGCGGGTAATTTTCTGAAAATAGTGTAGTCCTAATTTTTCATCGTGTGACATTTTTAAATTAATTTTCTCAAAAATATTTTATTAAATTTATTATTTTAATGAGAGTTAGATTATCGATTTAATATTATCTAGAAATATTTTAAATTAATAAATTGAGAAATTAAAATAATTGAAAATGCAGTGTAATCGCATCTCTTGACCTTCTCACATTTATCACACTCGGTTACATTCTTTATTTAGTCATTTAGTAATTTTAGCATTTAATTTGTTATCTTTTCCCTTGAAATTGTTTTAAATAAACAAAAAAAATATGTTTCATAAAAAAAATTGGAATTACACGTTTTCACATTAATTGTTTTACCTTGGTGTTTGATTGATACCCGTACTTAATGCAATACTAGTTATTTTTAGATAAGTTTTGTAGGTACTCAAGGGAATTTTGAGAGTGGCTTTTGAAGACAACGGTCGTGCAATGATATACCCAAAAAGCTATTAATCAAATGGCACCGTTGTCGGGGACATAAGAAAGCTATTTATCAGTTGGTGTCTCCCATCTGGTGAAATACGTAACATATCGATGTCGAATCCTTTTTTGTTTGTGGATACGTCAAAGTATAACTTCTATATGCACTCTTCTTGACTTTCTATTATAATAATATCTTCTTCTAGAAATAGGAAGTGATATTGTCTTATTCATCTAAAGAGGATACAACTAATTTTTCAAGGTTCTTCAGTGCTTTTATAATTTCGAATTAACTACTTGTACAAAGATTTTGTTGAGTAGATATATTTGCATTAAACTGAATATCTTTGCTGAATATGGGAACAACTATTAAATAGATATCTGTTGCATTAAATTGAATGTTGTTGGATAAACTAGGGGTTGTTACTACGTTGGGTTTTTTTGGTCCTCAAATGCATCTCTGCCACTGGTTTGAAAGATAGGACAACACACTTGTTGTATTGATATTTCTCCCTCTCATAAAGTGAGTTTTTAGGTATTAATCTATTTATTTATTTTTTGGGGGTTGTATGCTATTTTTTAAGAAGTAATATGTCATTTAGAAGAACTACCTGATATTTAGGTACTAATGCGATCGTTGGTTGTTCATGTGAAATTGGGCATACGGGTCATCAATTTTTGACAAATACTTTTATGATATGTTTTTTAAACAACATCTCCATTTGATCCGTGAATTTAATTTGCTCTGTTAACTTTGGTTTAGATTTCTGATCTTTTGCGAATATGGGTCGTTGGGTTTTCGATTTACAGGGCGGAGGCGGTGGAGAACTTAAATGGATATGGGGCGAAGGCTTTGTTGGGTGGGATTTCATACTATATTTGTCCAAAAACTCAGGAATACCGGTATCCCATAAAATCTTTGTCATCCTTTTTTGGTAGTCGACCCATTACATTTAACCTATAATTGAGATGTATAGATCATTCTAATTTGGAACTGTTAGAAATTCATGTATAGAACTTCATATATAGTTTCGTATGTTACTGAACTTAGTTTCTTAACATCTATATACAATTTTGTGTGTTTGGTGATTAGGTATAATTAATTTTGATGGATTTCTCATGCGTGTACTCGATCTCAAACTCTGCGAGAAATAATAGCAATTTGGCCATTTTGACTTTTAATATTTGTTTTTCGAGTAGTTATTTTAAGGGATCCATGTGGAAGATTAGATTGATTTCATATGTTACCATGTAATTCCTTAGCTTCTATGTTGCCCATACAAGGAATATATAATATTTTTCCAAGGCTTTATATTACTCTTCACATGCATTGAGTTTTTAACTTTCATAGTATATGTCATGTTCTTTATGGGATTCTTTAGTGTACTGATCCAACATGGCTCCTATTATGGTCTCACTGATCCTTAAATACAAGAGATGGTAATGCTTGGGTCATAGTGGGGCCAATACATGCGGGTTGGTCAGATACTGCTTTATTTGGTCGAAGGCTTCTTGACAAGCGGAGTTCCATGTGTTGGTGGAGTTTTTGCTAATAAAATTGAAGATTGAATTGCATATAGAGATCATCTAAGAGCTAAACCTACTGATATATAGTAGCCTTATCATAAAACTCCTGACTTACTTCTCTGTGCGTGGTAGTGGCATTTTGAAGATGGATTTGACCTTATCTGGTTCCACTTAGATTCCCTTTTTATCGATGAGCAATCCTAATAACTTTACCTTAGTGACTTTAAAGACTCACTTGTGGGGATTTAATCGCAATTTTTATATAATTAGCCTTTCGAAGAACGTCCTTAATTCTAGTAGGTGTCCTTCTTGTGTTTTGGATTTGAAAATTATGTCATCCACGTAAAGCTTTGGATCATGTCATGCATTAAGGTGGTAGCCTTTCATTTATAAGTTGCATCGATGTTCTTGAGATCGAATGGCATTACTATTTAGCAAAACATCCCCGAGCAAAAGTCATTTTCTCTTGGTCTTTCGGGTGTATTTTGATATGATTGTAACTGGCGAAGCCATCCATGAAGGACTTGAGGGAATGATTTGCAGTGTCATCGACGATAACATTGATGTTCTTCAGTGGGTAGTTATCTTTAGGACAATCTTTGTTCAACTTTCTATAACCGATGCACATCCTCACATTTTTTTCTCACTTTTAGGAAAAGTACGATGTTAGAAAAACATGTGGGGAACTCTACTACCATTAAAAATCTCACACTGAGATGTTTCATGACTTTCTCTTTGACCTTGAGAGACCATTATGTCCTGAGCCTCCTGAGCTTTTTCTTGACAGGTTTGGATTCTGAATAGGTGGGTATGTGGTGAATAACAATCTCGGGGTCGAACCCTGACATATCATCATAAGAACAAACGAATACTTCTATGTATTCTATGAGTAGTTGGATGAGTTTGAACCTTTCTGAATCATCAAAAGAGGACCCTATTTTGATTTCATTTGTCTAACTGGAATACCCTAAGTTAATCATTTTTATTTAATCAATTGGTTATGCACGATCGATTTATTTATTGTTAAGATATTTTTGGTGGTCTTTAAGTTCTTCATTATGTAAATTTACTCCATTTATTTGATTTTTACATTTATTATAATCAATATTCTGCACATAAGGATACTCAAAGTTAAAGTTTTTTCATCAACAAATGGATAGGTATCATTCAGTACATCGAAGTAGTTCATTGTTGTTGATGTAAAAAACTAGATTTAATCTACTTAATTAATCAAAAATAAATATGAAATAAGAAATAAGACAAGGGATTTTTAAAGTGGTTCAGCCTTAATGAAATGGACTACGTCCACTGTTTTGTATTGCCGGGTCTTTTGCCTTGATCTTGATTATCTTTGCTTATGATATCTTACCTTGTTATGAGGGTGTTATAATGTATTTATATAGCCCGTGGGCTGCCCCTATGAATAGACAATACGCCATCATTAGATAGGCATATGTATCAGTACATAATACGAATATTCATTGAATTTGTCTTGGTCGTTTGGTCTTCCCAGATAATTGCTCGGTATACTGAGTAGCTCGGTGTATATAATTAGGCCATATTGGACGACACATGTCTTCACATAACTGGTCCACGTCAGTTGACTAATTTTGGTATCAATAGAATCCCCCAATATTTCACAGTTGAAGTTAGATATGAGAGTGTGGAATATTATACCCAAAAGTTGCTCGGTCATGTTTATTCTGTCTTGTTTGATTACACACCTCCAAAACTTGTAAAATTTTGCACTTATCATAATAGTTTTGACCGTGAAATGGCAAACTTTTAAATATTTCAATTTTTTGGCGGACGCTTGGGTACTTGCATCTTTTTCCTTAATTAGCCGTCGAAAACGCAATCGTCGTCATTTGTGATCATTGCTTTTCCCATTTTCCAATGCATCATATTTAAAGATGATAGCATCATATTGTCTTCTACCTTTTGTCGTTTAGACTCCCAAACTTTTTGTATTCTCACTTTTCTTCTTACGATCATTCTTTCTGTCATCTGCCTTAGCTGATTTCTTGATTTTCTGTAAGAATTTCTTCCTTCCTTCTTCTTTCTTTGTTTTAGCCTCCACGGTTTACCTTATCGAATCATTAGATAAGCTTAGGTCTAACTTTGGGATTCCTTCTTGGGTTGTTTTGGAAGAACCTTCTTGCCTTTCTGATTTATTTTCTCTAGCTGAGGGACATTGGTTTCCTTCCATTTTTATAGCAGAATGTGGTTTTTCTTTCCCGCCTAATACCCTGAGTTTGGAATTTTGCCAATATTTTGATATTGTTCCTGCAATAGTAGTTCCAAATACATTGAGGGTAGTTAATGGCGTACATAGGTTGAATCAAATTCATGGAACTCGTTTAGGGATTCCTGAAATTATGTACTGTTATAAATGAGTCACCAGCGACACCACCTTTTATTTAAAAACTAGGTTTTCTAACGGAGCTTTAGTGTTCAATCTCCCTGATGCTAATAGGGATTATTTTCAACATGGGGTTGTGATGAAAAATTAGCAACACCCCCCACAAAAAGGTAAATACGTGTACCAAGGTCCCAGATGTCCACTTTATGGCAATGGGATAGGTTGTTTTGTTTTTCAAATTTTCTCTGTTTTTGTTTGACAAAATGTGTCACTGACATTTATTTTTTTTATATTGCAAATGACAGTAAGAGAAAATCCCCCAAAGAGAGTGATATTAATATAAGAGATTTAAAATTTATCTCAGGATTGCATCAAGCAATAGCTGGGGAACACGTGAGGTCTTCATCCTATTTGCTAAGATACAAGAACAACACTTGATCTTTTATTGCTCGACCTGTTGCTCCTCCCTTGGTGATTGATCTTGAGCAGGCTCCAGCATCTTCTTCATTTGTTGAAGAATCTTCCTCTGCCTTGGGTACTTCTATTGGTGACCTGATGATGAAGAAGAGGAGAATGCTTGATCATTTTTCCAAGGTCACCGGAGGTGCTGATGGGGTGACGAAGAGAAAAGATGATATCCCAGCTGAAGGGACTAAGAAAAAGGATGTTGCTCCATATGGTGGAGTAGTCACTGCTGTGAAGGAGATCAACAAGAAGCCCCATGTTGCTCCGAAAGAGGCAGGACCTTTGATTAAAGGGGTTGCCATCATTCAATAAGAGATAACACCTTTTATTGAAGTTGCTCTTCTGAGAAGATTGAGGAAGGGTCTTGCTGAGAAAACCATGGATGTTTCTGCTCAGCCTTCTGAGGTTGAGGTACCTTCTTTGAGAGATAGTTCTCCATCACTCATTACTCATGGCTTGGCTAAGAAATTTATTTGGTCTGGAACTCTTCCTGACTACCGAGTTGCTTAGACTTCTACTCCTCGGGAGAAGTTTACTGATTTCGCAGCTCGACACCTTGCATCAGTAAGTGTCATTATACTTGTCATTTTGATTCTTCGTACCATATTCATACTCTGATTTGTGCTTTTCTTCCTCTTGAAGTTTTTGGTGTACTTTAATAATATCCTAGAAAATCATGAGGCTATCAAGGCTTCAACTTCATCTAATGGAGTAGAAGAAACCCTGGCTAGGTTGTCAAAATCTTTGATGGAGTCCCGGCAGAAGTACGAAGAGGACAGAGCTGATTGGGAAAATAATATCAAGTCTGCTGAGATAGCTCAACAAAAATCTGAGAAAATTGCCAAGGAGGCTAATATATCTCGGCAGGAGGCTAATACAGCTCGACAACAAGCTTTAAATTCTTCCAAGGAGGTAGAGGAGAAATTAAAGGTTTCTGTTTCCAATAAGGTGGATGTTGAGGGCAAGCTTAAAGGGGCTGAACGGCGTAAGAAAGACCTTAAGAAGAAGGTGAAGTCTGTTAAAGAGATTCTTAGGGAAAAGACTTCCTCGGAGAGGGTGACGAGAAAAGATTCTATGAAGAAGTCTTTTAGCTCTAGCTGGGATAAAGGGAGGAATAAAGCTATAACTGCTACCTCTACTCAAATGGAGTATGCAAGTTTGAAGTTCTTTAGCGATGGATGGGTTGCAGCATTGAAGGAGTTGAATGTTGCTGAAGATTATGAACTATTTCAAAGACATGTTCATGGTCCTCCTCCTTCTAGTGAAGAAGAAGAAAAAGAAGATAAAGCTAAATATGATAAATCTTCTTTGTTTAGAGTAGATCAAACACCTCCTTCCACTATCCCTCAGTCCTCTGAGAAAGTTCAGTAGACAACAACTTCTACCGAGCAACGCCAGCTGCCCTTCGAGCAACCAATTCCTTCTTTAACAACAGCTGAGGATGTTGTAGGGAATAAGGAAAAGGTGTAAAGTTGTTCAGAAATTTGTTACTTTTCTTTATTTTCCCCTTTTGTTCAGTACCTTTGGTTGTACCCTCTTTTCTTATGATCAATAAAATGGACTTTATTATTTATTCTGTGTTTCTCCTTTACCTGTTCAATATAGTTGTACTAATGTTGATCTGGTTTTACTTTTCTTTACTAGTTCATTGCCATGATGGAACTGTTGTCTGCTCATGATACAGAGTTGATGAACAAGTGTACTGATTACTTTAAAGCTGGTCCTATAGATTTCATTTAAGCACAAATAATTTATATTCTTGGTCCTCATGCCTCTTAGTGAGCAGTTGATGCTTACTAATATTTAAAATGTCTACTTGATCGGGCTATTGTAAATAACATGGCTTACTATAAAATGATTGAGGATCTCCAAGAAGTGATCAAAGAACTTAAATTTCATCACAAGGAAGTCGCTGCTCTTCTGCACAAAGGTTATGAGAAGAAGTACCAACAGTTGAGTGTTGATCAGGGTTATGATAAATTTATTTCAGCCCATAACAAGAGAGAGATTGTGCTAAAACTTGAAGTTGAGGAGCATAGAAACATTGCTAAGCTGCTGGAGGAGGAAAATATTTCTTTAAGAGAAGAACTGAGACAGTTAAAATCTTTTGCTTCGTCTGTAGCTCTGGTCCCAATTAATGATAAAGGTCTTTCTTTTTTGGAGACTGAGAATGCCTTTTTGAGGGAAGAATTAGAAACTTTGAGAAAATACAAGCCTACATCCTTTTCTTAAGGTAGGGATAGAGATAGTCGGAGTAGCCTTGAAGAGACTAGGACTCAACAAACTTTAGAAAATCAAGCTACTCAACTGAAGGCAAAAAATTAAGCTTTAGTTGAGATGTCCCAGAAAATTCAAACTCTTACTGAGCAACTTTCCAATCAGAGTTCCGCGTTGGAGAGTAAAAAAAAATTTGTGAAGTGGCTTCATCAGCATGTTGAACGATTGACTTATCAATTCCACAAGCAGTCTAGAGAGTTTTGGATGGGGGGATATAATGAAGCTTTATGTCATCTTGATGCCAGGTTGAAACAATCAAACAATGAGGGATACAAACAGGGATAATTGAATGCTCTAACTGTGATGAAGGTTGAACAAGGAACAGAGCTATAAGATTGGTGCGAACCTAGATTACTTGATCTTCCAGTGCCTTCGTTTAAGATAGAAGTTAGCTGGATTCCAGTTAGGTCTATTCCTCAGTGTTTGATCTACAAATACCTTGGTGATTTCAATCTTTACGAAGATTTTGAGATATCCCGACCTCCACATTTTCTTGAACGACCAAGTACGAGCACAACGAAAATGCTTCGAGGCATACACGGTTGCGAGGAATGGTCACCCTAGGATGACGAGAGGTTGAATGTTAGATACAAAAGAGGAATGGGTGTCGAGAATAATAAAGTTTATCGGGAAGATAAATATGTCTATTTGGATGATGATATATTCTAACACACCCCTAGGAAATTTGGTGTTCCCATTGTCAAATTAGAATCTCGTCTTGGTTGAGCAAAGCTCTCCTAGCCCAAGTGGATATAAACCGAATAGGGTAGGGGTTAATGCAAGCCCGAGGATCAAGGAGGTCATGATTTACTGTGAAATTTCCAATAACATATGAAATTTATGAGAACTAGGGTCCTTGAATGTGGGAATAGTTTTGTATTGGAATATGTAGCTCACTTGTTCGGTCAACTTGACATTTTGTCTGAAATGCATTTTCTCTTGAAAGTGAACAGGTATTTTTAAAAAAATTCCACACAATGGAATTTTCTTGATTGGGAAAATTGATTTTAACTCGGTTGAAAATGTGCATGATTTCTTGATCCTTCTTGGGATTTGTTATAAGAAGAAGAATTTTTGGGTAGGATGCGACAAAAGGACTTGTGATTGGGGCTTCCAACTCATGAATAGGCAACTTATCACTACTCTTTTTCGGAGTGACTTCACGCCCTCGAGGCGTCAGTGAGACCTCCTTCGTTTCTTTTTGGATTAATGGGATAGTATTTTGAATCACTTTCCCACTCCTAAGAGTTATGATGGATTTTTATTGTTCCAATGTTTGGCATTGAGCAGAGATTTCCTTTTTCTTGGGTATCCAACGAAGCGATCAATTTCACAATTTGAGACTTGATGAGTGCAAATTATTGAGAGCTTTGGTTATTGAAGATTTTTTACAATTGTATGAACTCTTGAAAAGTGTCCTTAAGGACCTTCTTACGTGGGGTAACATAAGAAGGAGCGTGCAGAGGGACTTGAATTTGTAAATAAATAGGAATTCTTGTAAGTGAGGTTCTTAATAATTCAAAGGTTGCGAATTTTGATCTTGCTGGGGTTGTCCATATTGAAAATTGGGATGGTTTCTCTAAGAAGGGTTATACCCTTGGCCAGTAGGAGTGTTATGGGACCTTTTGGAAACCCTTGTCTGATCATGGAGGATAACTTTATAAGTCGGGATTATGGCACACTCCTTAGTCGGGTGACCATTAATGTCGCATATGGCACACAACTCCTTAATGGAAGAATGAGTTGGAACGACAAGACATTAATTCTTTAAATTGAACTCATGGACGTTCTTTGATAATTAATCATGTCTTATTAGCATATCATCGTCATTATTGGGGTGATAAATGTGACAACCCGAATATAATTATGATTAATTATGCTTAAATCATGCCTATATTATGTGATATGATTAGTGTGTTATTAATATATGTGATGTTAATTTATTATGCTTAGTCTAATCCTACCTTCAAAAAGCATGAAATGTTGAATTAGTTACAGATACAAAATTTTGAAGGTTTCGGTAGGAATGTTCATGTTTAAGGCTAGTTTTGACCTTTATGACATAACAATTGACTTTAGGTGAAAACTATATAGTTGTAGACAAGTGAGTTAGCGTTGTAACACAATAAACGGTGTGTGAAACGGAGGTTCGAGTGAGAAGTTATACCGAAATTTCGAAACAAGGGCAAAATAGTCCATCCGTTAAGTAGTATGTTGTCTTATTATGGCAACAAAAGTTTTATTCTCATTGGTTGGGAAGGGTGGTGGATTTGGCCTACCTTAAACCCTTATAATTACCTCTTTATTCATCCAAAATTCAGCCATGAGAGATTTTAAGCTTAAGGAAAGAGAAGTAGGAAGTTAGGAAGAAAAAGTGAGGAGAAAATTGAAGAAAATTCATAGAAAATTACGTAAAAGCCCCGAAGGTAATTCTAACTGCAAATCTTATTGTTTTTCTTATATTTATGTTTTAGATGATATAAACCATCAATTTTTTACTAAACTTTCAGCCCTTGATATATATGTTTGGTTAGATGAAAGTTTAAGTTAAGTTTGATGTATAAAACCCTAAAATTGCTTTGTTTAGAAACTTTGTTTATTCAAACTTCCATATATTTTTGTATACTTACTGGAATTGATTGATTCTAATTGGAGATTAACCTGGACTCATATATGTATGATATATCCGAAAATCATGTGACAATAGGAATAAATGAGTCTTTTGTGAGAGTTTGAAATTCGGGTATGAAATCTTCCCTAAGGGTGAAAATATGCCCGCCATGTGTTCGGTGTTTTGCTTGACATAGCAAACGAACCTTAAAAATTATGAAACTTTAATTTTATATTTTTTTAATATGTTTACTGATGTTGGGTGAAATGTCATATAAATTTATGATGTAGAAAAATTATGGAAATTCGTGGAAGTTGAATGAACGATAGGAGGGCCTATAGGGCAGATTTGCCATGTGGTAAAGAAATGAGCATATCTTGCTCTACGAGACCTAAAATGATGTACCATCTTTTGTATTAGAATACTAATATGATAAGGATTGAATTTCCAAGAATAAATGAATTTATATTTGGTCTATGATTTGGATATGTTAAATATACTAGCATGGATTTGGATGGAACTTCACTTGTGATAAATGATTTGAATGGAATCATGTGATGCTTATGGATTGAATTATGTTTAAATCGTTCTTTGGATTATTGATATTATTATGATGATACTAATATTTTAAGAATGATAGGAAAGGAAGAAGATCTGATTGAACAAGTACTGGATAAAGGCAAGGGCAAAGCTAGTTAAACTGCCAAGGTGAGTGTACTTATGATTTGTTTCATATATAAATATGAATATAGCTCTAAGAGCGGATTTGTTTGAATACTTCGGTATTTAGGATTTGTTTGGATATTAAAATATCCAGGATTTGTTTGGGTCTCATGATCCAGGATTGGTTTGAATACTTTGGTATTCAGGATTTATTTGGATATTAAAATATCCAGAATTTGTTTGGGTCTCATGATCCAGGATTGGTTTGAATACTTCGGTATTCAGGATTTGTTTGGATATTAAAATATCCAGGATTTGTTTGGGTCTTATGATCCAGGATTGGAATTGTACAAAGATCCAATGATTTGTTGTAACTAATGTTCCTGGATTTGTTATTGCCAATGGGCAGAATTGTTTGGATCTTATGATCCATGATTTGTTATTGCCAATGGGCAGGATTGTTCGGATTTTATATCTACATATTCGATATAGAATTGTTATTCTATTGCAGGGAAGGAGTACCTCACTAAGCTTAATGCTTACGGTTTATATTTTAACAATTTCAGGTTCATACGCTGCCAGCTAGGATACCATATGACCGGTAGCTTTGAGAGTTGCACCGTTGGAGAGAGCTGGGGTTTAAAAATGGGATTTTATCGTTGTCACACTGAAGATTTTAATATACTCACACATTGTATATATTGATTTAGTATGGATTGAGTTGATCATAGTTAATCACGGTATTGTATGTTCGCTTAATTATGACTCTGATATTGAATTTTATGATATAAGAATAATATTATGTTCATTATGCACATTATGTAGGAAAATATTGATGAATGAATCATATTTCCAATGGGCTCAAGATTATCATCTAATTATTCCAATAACAAATGATTAGTATGGATATTGGGTTTTGGGGTGTGACAATTAGTGGTATCAGAGCGTGGTAATTAATTCTGGACGTGTGTGATGGTTAGATGGCAGTATTGAGTTGATTTGATATTTATGAATTATTTATGTACTAACCAATAGTTTAGTAGTATAAAATGTTTATACTGGTTGTTAAAACTTTGTTGTATTCCAGATAATTCCATATGGAACCTGGGGATGGACAACAGCGAGAAGAGGGAGTAGCTTTTCGTATAGACAATACTGAAGAAGAGCATAGTGTTGCTGGAAGGGCCAGAGAGAATGAACAACCTACAGAGATTCAGATGATGGTGCAGGCAATGATGAGGATGGCAGAGCAACAAGAAAGAAATATGGCGCAAATGGCAAAACAACAGGCTAGATATCTAGAATCAAAGACCGTGGCTAGGATTGAGAAAGAGGCAAGGAAGGAAATGAAAGATTCCATGCATGAGAAGTTTTTGAAGTTGAATCCTCCAGAATATTCAGGGTCAGTTGAACCTACAGAAGCTGAGATGTGGGTCAGAGATCTAGAAACTATCTTTGCAGTTATGAAGGTTCCAGATAGCCAGAATGTGAATCTAGCCGTGTTTAAGCTCAAAGGGGAGGCGAAATATTGGTGGGAAGCCAGCAACCATTTGGTGCCCAGGATGGAAGGTATTGATGTTATTACTTGGGCTGAATTTATTAAAGCTTTGTATGTTAAGTATTTCCCTAAGGTTTATAGGAGGGAGAAGTTGAGGGAGTTTATAAATTTGACCCAAGGGAAAATGTCTGTAAGGGAGTATGATGCTAAATTTATTGCTTTGTCGAGATTTGCTACTAAGTATGTGCAGGATGAAGGAGGTAAATGTAGTAAGTTTCAATATGGACTGATTTGGCCTATTCAAAATAGAGTGGCCACTTATGAACTAGAAGATTATGCTTCTCTGGTAAACAAAGCCACGATAGCAGAAAGGCAAATGAACCAAGGGGTGGCGAGTAGAGAGAGTTTTAAGAAGAGTAGATTCGACGCATCTCACTTTAATGGAGGTGAGGGTGGAAGTGTTAAGATGGAACCTCATAAATTTCAGAGAGGTGGTGGAGATAGTGGTAGAGGTCTGGGGAGATTTGGCAGAGATACTAGGGGTAGAGAATCTTCTAGTCTGGTTAGGAGGTCAGGAAAGGGTGAGGCACCGACAAGAGTTGTTACATGTTTCTTTTGTAAAGAGGAAGGGCATTATAAATCTGAGTGTCCTAAGCTTAAGGGATTGGAATGCTACCATTGTCATCAAGTGGGGCATATTAAGAAGAATTGTCCGCAATTGGTAGAGGCTCCAACAGCACATAGTGAAGTAGCAAGTAGAATGTTATCTCCGGGCAGTGCAGTGAAAAGTATGGGCAGAGGACAAGCTAGTAGTTCCAGACCAGGTGGACGAGTTTTTACAATGAAAGAAGCTCAGATTACTCCAGATGTGGTGACAGGTACACTTTCTGTTACTGATAGAAGTGCTTATGTTCTGATTGATCCTGGTTCCACACATTCTTTTGTGTCATATGCATTTTCCATATATCTGAATAGACCATGCACTCATTTAGAGGCGGGGTTGGGTATTTCCATGCCTATAGGGGATATGATTGTAGTTGAATATGTTTTTTGTGATTGTGTTTTGACTGTGGGGTCTAGAGATACAGTTATAGATCTACTTCCGTTGGATATTTCTGATTTTGATATAATTCTGGGAATGGATTGGTTATCTAAATATCATGCATCTATGGATTGTTTCTGTAAGGAAGTTGTTTTTAATATGCCTGGTGAGCCTGAATTTAAATTTGTGGGGGAAAGGAAAATTGTTCCCAGTTGCATCATTTCTGCTATTCAGACGAGGAAATTATTGAGTAAGGGTTGTGAGGGTTTTATTGCATATGTTCTTGACACTAGGAAGGGGGCTTTACAATTAGTCGATTTTCCTATTGTACGGGATTTTCCTGAAGTGTTTCCTAATGAGTTTCCAGGGTTACCTCCAGAAAGAGAAGTTGAATTTAGTATCGAATTAGCACCGGGGATAACCCCTATTTCTATGGCACCGTATAGAATGGCACCTGCTGAGTTGAAAGAACTCAAGATTCAGTTGCAAGATTTACTTGATAGGGGGTTCATACAGCCTAGTGTATCTCCATGGGGTGCGCCAGTTTTATTTGTGAAGAAGAAATATGGTACCATGCGTTTGTGTATTGATTATAGGCAACTGAATAAAGCTACAATTAAGAACAAATACCCTTTACCTCGTATAGATGATTTGTTTGATCAGTTACAGGGTGCTAAAGTGTTTTCAAAAATAGACTTACGATCGGGTTATCATCAGTTGAGGGTCAAGGAGAGTGATATTTCTAAAACTGCTTTTCGTACTCGGTATGGTCATTTTGAATTTCTGGTGATGCCTTTTGGGGTGACTAATGCCCCAGCTGTATTTATGGATCTTATGAACTGGGTACTTCATCCTTTTGTTGATTCATTTGTGATAGTTTTTATTGATGATATTATGATTTATTCATGTGATATGGTTGAACATGAAAAGCATCTCACAACTATTTTGAATTTATTGAAAGATAAGAAGTTGTATGCCAAGTTTAGCAAGTGTGAATTTTGGCTATCATAAGTTGCATTTTTAGGCCATGTTGTTTCGGGAGATGGTATATGTGTTGATCCTAAAAAGGTAGAGGCTATTGTAAAATGGGAGAGGCCCAATAATGTGACTGAGGTGAGGAGTTTTCTTGGTTTAAATGGGTATTATAGGAGGTTTATAAAGGGATTTTCTTCAATTGCCTTACCGATGACTAAACTAACCCGGAAAGATGTTAAGTTTGAATGGAATTCTGATTGTGAAAATAGTTTTGATGAATTGAAAAAGAGGTTGGTAGCTGCCTCTGTTCTTACTATACCACATGGTGGAGATGGTTTTGTTATTTATACTGATGCTTCACACCAGGGGTTGGGTTGTGTTTTTATGCAGCATGGTAGAGTTATTGCTTATGCTTCTAGGCAGTTGCGTACACATGAACGTAATTATCCTACACATGATTTGGAACTTGCTGCTATTGTGTTTGCTTTGAAATTATGGCGTCATTATCTATATGGTGAGGTATGTGAAATTTTTACTGACCATCAAAGCCTTAAGTATTTATTTACTCAAAAGGAGTTGAATTTGATGCAAAGGCGATGGATGGAGTTAATTAAAGACTATGATTGTACAATTCACTACCACCCAGGGAAGGCAAATGTAGTTGCAGATGCTCTGAGTAGAAAGGCTTCGGGCAGGTTATCTTGTATTCGGTGTGCTAGAGTTTCCCACATCATGGAGTTGAGATTGATGGGAGTAAAATTGAAGCTAGCCGATGGGGACAGGTTCTTTTCTCATGTAAGCGTGAGGCCTTTATTATCTACCCGTATTCGTGATTTGCAAAGTCAAGATCCTTTTCTTGAGAAGAAACGACAAGATCTCCGAGATGGTAAGTCTGAAGATTTTTGTATTGTGAATGATGTCACTTTATTGTATAAGCAGTGGTTGTGTGTGCCTAATGTGTGTGGATTGAAAGAGGAAATTTTAGATAAGGCTCATAATTCCATTTATACTATGCATCCTGGTAGCACTAAAATGTATAGGGATTTAAAGGAGCATTATTGGTGGAATAATATGTAGAAGGAAATAGCTGATTTTGTTGCGAGGTGCCTTATATGTCAGCAAGTGAAAGTGGAGCATCAGAAACCTACTGGTCTGCTTCATCCATTGCCAATACCGGAATGGAAATGGGATCATGTAACGATGGATTTTGTGGTTGGGCTTCCTCGATCTCAGAAGGGGTCAGATTCGATTTGGGTAGTGGTGGATAGATTGACGAAGTCCGATCATTTTCTAGAAGTCAAGACTACGTATACAGTTGATAGGTATGCTAGATTGTATGTTAATGAAATTATTCGATTGCATGGAGCACCAGTATCTATTGTTTCAGATAGGGACCCTACTTTTACATCAAGATTTTGGGATAGCTTGCAGTATGCTATGGGTACTAACTTAAAGTTTAGTACGACTTTTCATCCTCAGACAGATGGGCAGTCTGAAAGGACAATACAGATTTTGGAAGATATGCTTAGATCTTGTGTGCTTGATTTTAAAGGAAATTGGGATGAATATTTGTCTTTGATAGAATTTGCATATAATAATAGTTTTCAGTCTACTATTGGTATGGATCCATATGAAGCCTTGTACGGTAGACGATGTCGTAAACCGATATGTTGGGGTGAGGTTGGTGAAAGGAAGATAGAGGGTCCAGAATTGATTGAAGTCACCACTGAAAAAGTGAAGCTTATTCAAGATAGAATGAGAATAGCTCAAAGCAGACAGAAAAGTTATGCGGATAAACGACAAAAATATTTGGAATTCCAGAAACGGGATTATGTGTTTCTTCGAATATCGCCATGGAAAGGAGTTATGAGGTTTGGAAAGAAAGGAAAATTAAGTCCACGCTACATTGGACCTTATGAAATCCTTGAAAAAGTCGGGATGGTTGCCTAAAAGTTATCATTACCACCAGAGTTAGCTCGATTACATGATGTTTTCCATGTTTCTATGTTGAGAAAGTATGTAGAGGACCCTTTACATGTATTGGTGGAACAACCTATTGAGTTGAAGGAAGATTTGAGCTACGTGGAAGAACCGCTTGCTATCGTCGATAGGAAAGAACAAATATTGAGATCAAAGGTGATCCCACTTGTGAAAGTTGTGTGGAGAAGGCATTACATGGAAGAATCTACATGGGAGAGTGAGTATATCATGAAAATGCGTTATGTGTATTTGTTTGATTCGGACAACCAAGGTATGTCAATTTCGAGGACGAAATTTCCTAACAGGGGGAGAATTGTGACAACCCGAATATAATTATGATTAATTATGCTTAAATTATGCCTAGCTTATGTGATATGATTAGTTTGTTATTAATATATGTGATGTTAATTTATTATGCTTAGTCTAATCCAACCTTCAAAAAGCATGAAATGTCGAATTGGTTACAAATACAAAATTTTGAAGGTTTCGGTAGGAATGTTCATGTTTAAGGCTAGTTTTGACCTTTATGACATAACAATTGACTTGAGGTGAAAACTATATAGTTGTAGAAAAGTGAGTTAGGGTTGTAACACAACAAACGTTGTGTGAAATGGAGGTTCGAGTGAGAAGTTATACCAAAATTACGAAATAAGGGCAAAATAGTCCATCCGTTAAGTAGTATTTTGTCTTATTATGGCAACAAATGTTTTATTCTCATTAGTTGGGAAGGGTGGTGGCTTTGGCCGACCTTAAACCCTTATAATTACCTCTTTATTCATCCAAAATGCAGCCATGAGAGATTTTAAGCTTAAGGAAAGAGAAGTAGGAAGTTAGGAAGAAAAAGTGAGGAGAAAATTGAAGAAAATTCATAGAAAATTACGTAAAAGCCCCGAAGGTAATTCTAACTGCAAATCTTATTGTTTTTCTTATATTTATGTTTTAGATGATATAAACCATCATTTTTTTACTAAACTTTCAGCCTTTGATATATATGTTTGGTTAGATGAAAGTTTAAGTTAAGTTTAATGTATAAAACCCTAAAATTGCTTTGTTTAGAAACTTTGTTTATTCAAACTTCCATATATTTTTGTATACTTAATGGAATTGATTGGTTCCAATTGGAGATTAACCTGGACTCATATATATATTACATATCCGAAAATCATGTGAAAATACGAAGAAATGAGTCTTTGGTGAGAGTTTGAAATTCGGGTATGAAATTTTCCCTAAGGGTGAAAATATGCCCGCCATGTGTTCGGTGTTTTGCTTGACATAGCAAACGAACCTTAAAAATTATGAAACTTTAATTTTATATTTTTTTAATATGTTTACTGATGTTGGGTGAAATATCATATAAATTTATGATGTAGAAAAATTATGGAAATTCGTGGAAGTTGAATGAACGATAGGAGGGCCTATAGGGCAGATTTGCCATGTGGTAAAGAAATGAGCATATCTTGCTCTACGAGACCTAAAATGATGTACCATCTTTTGTATTAGAATACTAATATGATAAGGATTGAATTTCCAAGAATAAATGAATTGATATTTGGTCTATGATTTGGATATGTTAAATATACTAGCATGGATTTGGATGGAACATCACTTGTGATAAATGATTTGAATGGAATCATGTGATGCTTATGGATTGAATTATGTTTAAATCGTTCTTTGGATTATTGATATTATTATGATGATACTAATATTTTAAGAATGATAGGAAGGGAAGAAGATCTGATTGAACAAGTACTGGATAAAGGCAAGGGCAAAGCCAGTTAAACTGCCAAGGTGAGTGTACTTATGATTTGTTTCATATATAAATATGAATATAGCTCTAAGAGCGGATTTGTTTGAATACTTCGGTATTCAGGATTTGTTTGGATATTAAAATATCCAGGATTTGTTTGGGTCTCATGATCCAGGATTGGTTTGAATACTTCGGTATTCAGGATTTGTTTGGATATTAAAATATCCAGGATTTGTTTGGGTCTCATGATCCAGGATTGGTTTGAATACTTCGGTATTCAGGATTTGTTTGGATATTAAAATATCCAAGATTTGTTTGGGTCTTATGATCCAGGATTGGAATTGGACAAAGATCCAATTATTTGTTGTAACTAATATTCCAGGATTTGTTATTGCCAATGGGCAGAATTGTTTGGATCTTATGATCCATGATTTGTTATTGCCAATGGGCAGGATTGTTCGGATTTTATATCTACATATTCGATATAGAATTGTTATTCTATTGCAGGGAAGGATTACCTCACTAAGCTTAATGCTTACGGTTTATATTTTAACAACTTCAGGTTCATACTCTGCCAGCTAGGATACCATATGACCGGTAGCTTTGAGAGTTGCACCGTTGGAGAGAGCTGGGGTTTAAAAATGGGATTTTATCGTTGTCACACTGAAGATTTTAATATACTCACACATTGTATATATTGATTTAGTATGGATTGAGTTGATCATAGTTAATCACGGTATTGTATGTTCGCTTAATTATGACTCTGATATTGAATTTTATGATATAAGAATAATATTATGTTCATTATGCACATTATGTAGGAAAATATTGATGAATGAATCATATTTCCAATGGGCTCAAGATTATCATCTAATTATTCCAATAACAAATAATTAGTATGGATATTGGGTTTTGGGGTGTGACAATAAATCCCTTGGGTATAGGTAGTTGGATTAGAAGGTCAGGAAGTAACTTTATTTGGGTCTGAGGTGTCCCACACTTGATTAGTCTCAAAAAAAATACTTGAATGTGCCTCAAGATCATCTAGGTCAAATCTATAAAATATCTCAAATCATTTGGTATCCACCATTGGTTTAAAATTTCGGGTAAGTCCACTGTGAAAAAAGGAGATGAGTCTCCACTTTTCAATGGCCTGGTGGGAAGACTAACATAAGAGATCATTAAATCTCTCCTAAAATCTCTCAAAGATCTCATTTTCACCTTGGGCGGAGGCTTGAATTTTTCCTCTGAGAGTGTTACTATATGGGTGGGGAAGAATTTTTCTAAGAATGCAACTCAACCCGATAGATTTTGGGGCTAAGGACCAAAGTCAAGCTTTTGCCTTGTCCATAATAGAAAATGGACTAAGGACCAAACACCCGCGCATGTATGCAGTGAAAAGTTGGCAATAAATGTATCATGCCATTTTGAAAGTGGAATTTCATGGAATTGTAAGGGGAAATGATACATAGATAATAGGTGGTACTCTCTCATAGGTTGATACAGTATTTCGACCTCTTCCTAGCTACCATGCTCACTCAAATTATCACTCATGGTGGAGGAATTTAAGTTGGATTTAGAATGTGAGAATGTGGAAGGAGTAGGATATGGTATCCAATGATCAAAATGCTCACTCGGTGAAGGATATTCCACTACAGGATTTTGATAATTGTTATTTGTGTTACACATTTATGAGATTTTTGATGTGTTTCTAGGAATATGGCATTGGTATGGGTTGAAAGTGGGTTGTGAGTGGTGCTGGGCATGGGCAAATGATACCCCGGTTAATTAGACCTTGGTTACATTCCAGAGATGGAAGTACTGATCAGTATTATAGTCGACAAACTGGTGGAAGTCATAGTGGGCATCGGTTTTGAAGTTTTGGAAAGTGGGCTTGGTAATGGACAAGGGTTTAGAGGTTTAATAAGATTTAGTCTTAGGAAGGCATGGTAAACTTTAGAGATGGGAGGATGGAACATTTTGTATTATTTTTTCAAAGTATTAGGGCGACTTTCTGGCTCCTAAGAGGTAGTGGGCTGGGAGGTATTATTGATGGTTGAGACTGTGGCATTGGCAAACTTCTCATACTTTCTGGGAGTGAACTATTCGAAAACTTTCTTTGGCTCAACTTGTATCTTGGTAACACTTTCTTTAATGTCCACACCTGCTTCCCAGATGGATCGAAAGTGTGGGTAATATTGACCTCCCATAATTTCTCTGATATGGAGCAGGAAATTATTCTTCACGATGCTGATGTATCCTTCTTCGGAGAGACGATTGGTAATAGTGGCAGCTTACTCTCTCCACCTTTCTATGAAATTGATGAAAGTTTCTCCAGGGTTCTTCTTAATAAGCTATAGATCATGGTGTGTAACTTTTAGTTATTTGTTATACTTGTATTATGACATGAATTCTCGAACAACATCTTCCCAACTGTAGATTCTAGATTCCTCGAGGGATAGGAACTAAATAAGAGCATTGTCCTTCAAAGTCTGCTGGAATATCTGGGTCATTATCTCTTCAGAGGCACCGCGGAGAAGGTGAACAATTGGGGTCCCGCTGCCCCCCGAACCTGTTATCTTGAATTTCTCCGTTAATCTTGCTTTAGGGTAGGGAGACATGTGAGTGTAATCCATATAGTTCTCGAATATCTTAATTTGGTCAAACATTTTCGACAACAGCTTGAGGTCTTCCTTGACCTTGTTCAGTTATTCTTTCTTGGGTTCAATGGGTACTGACAAGTTGGCCCCTGGCTAGGCAAGACTTGGTATAGGGAGTTAGGCTGGTGGCGGCCTATTGGCAAGCGGGGCACATAAAGAATGTTGATATTCTTTTGGGACCCAAATAGGCTCAGGAGCGGGTGAACCCATGGCACGAGGAAAGAGAACCTCGAGTTCTTTGGGAACTGGGATTCCATTTCGCTGCATCTTATGAACCTCGATTTGAAGCTTGTCAATCTTGGCACTGAGTTGGACTAGGACAACCATCAAATTAGGCTGGATGTTCGATGCTTAATCAACACTTTCCAAGGAGGATTTGTGAAGGTAGATTCCAGACTCATATGACATTGTAGGGGAACTAACGTAGCTTCGGGGTGGTTTGACAAAAGGCCAAAACTAATAGGGAGCCAGGCTAAGAATCGGGTATGCGATCGACCTGAGAAGGAAAATGATTCGAATTTATTTTTGGAAAGGGGAAAAAAGAATTTGTTTGAAAAAGAGGGAAAATGTTTTTGAATTTTTTGCTAAATAGAGGAAAATGTTTTGGTATTTTTTGGTAAAAAAGAGGAAAAAAATATTTTTTTTGACACTTTTGGTAAAAAGGAGGAGAAATGTTTTTGACATTTTTTATGAAAACGAGGAAAAATATTTTTGGTATTTTGGTCATTCGAGAAGGAAGAGGAAAAATGAGAGAAAAGTCCCATCATGATTATTATTATGTTTAGGTTTTCACTTATATTAGGTTTGCCTAAATCCATAAGAAATGCTGAACAGGACCCCAAAGAGGAAAAATTGAGTCTGGAAAATAGGTAAGATATGGTTTGACTTGTTTCTAGGCTCATGGATAGGGTCCTATTTTGAAAAAAGACGAAATCGTGTGAAACTTAGGCGTGTTGCTGACCTGGTATTTCGGCAGAGTTTCGTGTCGTAACCGACAAAATAAATATGAGCGTCCTAGGTTTGACGCTTGTATGAGGTTTATGCAGTTGTTGGGTTAGTGGAAAGGCTCCCCCTTTTTGTATGACTTCCATGATATAATTCTTTCTTTTGAGGCCAATTGGTACATGTGGACAAGCCATTTGAATATATACCTCCTAGGGATAGTCTGTGTGAGATCAAATTTAATATACTTGATATACGTGAATGAGTTCCCTATTATATACCTCCATCGTGAGTTCGGTCAAGCGGTATGATGCGAGGGGAACTGTTCGATATACGTCGAAGGTACAAGGCCAATGGAAGGGAAGATTCCTATTACTTAGGCTAATTGCGTCCTGCGGGACTAGCATCCATCATAAAGTGACCCCCAAGTGCAGTAATTTTTTTTAGTCAATAACCATGCTCCTGGTGATGTAGTGTGCAAAATGCATGATTCTTGATTATTATATTATGGAGAGAGTCTTTTATTTGGCATTAGAAGCACTATACTAATAGGGATGAATGTATAAGTATCATTAAAAGTAAATCTAGCATGGATCATTAAGCTTACACTAACCATGGATACGTGCGTGTGTGGGAATGATGTGTGATTATCCACAAGTGAGTGTGTGGTAGTGAACCTAAACATGGATTAATTACAACTGGCGTGTGATAAGTGCAAGTGAGCATGGATATATACAAATGTGATAAGTGGAGGTGTGTGCTCGTAAAACCCAAACATGGATATTCTAATTGGTGTGTGAAACATGTGGGTATAAGTTATCTTACATATAAGTGAAAGTAGTGTGAGGTGTAAATGGAATATATTTACAAGTGAGTAAAAGTGAAAAGTGAGTGATAGGTGATATAAGCATGAGATAAATATAGACAAGAAATAAATAGAGGAGAAAGTGAACATATAGATAGGTGCATACGCACACATGCATAAAATGATAACACCCATGCAAATAAAGTCTAGCCCTCTTATGAAAAGTATTCCCTAGCAAAGTCACCACTGTGGGCATCCCATTCCTCCTCCTTCTCGGGGCTTTGACGCTCGTGTGTGCAATTAGAGGGAGGGAAGAAGAAAGTCTCACATCCTTTCTAGGGGTGCTTCGGTGGTCGTCCATGTGGGGTGATGTAAAGAGATAGAGTTGCAAGCCTATTTTACACAAAATAAGCAAAAGAAATGTTGTCGCCTAGAGAGAACGACATGAAAGACATAATGATGCTTGTGAAACCAATAGTTCAAAGGTTAGGGGGCTCAGTTATGGATGGGAAGGTGTAAGGAACCCATCCTTCCCATTCGATCTCTCATGGGAATGTGTTATTCTTCTTCTTAATAACTCCGTACAGTGTGTGCGCATGTATATATAAATGGTGGATGGAATTTCTCAACTCACATCATGGATAAAGGTGGAGTGAGGTCATCCATAGGATTGTTCCCAAAATAGTAATTACATATATAATGTGTGCACTTATCGGGATATCGATCGTTATGGTGAAGTGATAATATGTGTTTGATAAAATGCGGATCAGACTCACATATACAATATATATAAATAATATATGAATAAAAATATGAAAAGCGGAATCGAGTCTAAGGTATTAACCCGAGATATCTACATAGACTAACAAGGCATCAACGTCCATGGTGGTCACATGAAATACGAGGGTATGGTATATCCCATAAATCTAAGGGGGATTTGATTTAGATGTGTGTGTGTAGAAAGAGGATGTTTTGATATGTGAAAATGTGGTGAGGAATCCCTTTTGGAATTTATGAGCAAACCCTCATTTTCTTATTTTTGGATTTTTATAAAAAATATATTATGTTCAATACTACAAATAAAAAGTTAGATTATTAATATGTGTGGACTAATAAGGATAAAATGTTAAAGTAGGTATTAGATTATTAATGGAAAAATAAGGAAATTAAAAGAGAGAGAAGAATGTTTGGACCTTCTTTAGAGACTTGAATGTTGATCTTGATTGTTGAAAAGGTTTACCTTGCAACTGGATGGAGTTTGTAGGATAAGAAGGAAAGGATTTTGCATAATTGGGTATAAAAGGGATAGGGATGGAATATGGAGGCAAGATTTCAAAAGAGAAAAAACACTGACTTTAAGAGAATGTTACTGACGTCACCGAGAGAGAGATTTCTAAGGTTTCTTTCAAGGTGGTATCATGCTCTCCTTATATAGGGTCAAGGGAGTGTCGATCATCATTGTGCTTGACCTGCCTATCAGCAGGCATCCCCAGACACACTGCGGATAGGCAAGGAAATGGGTTCCCCATTTGGCAACCTCATGCATATTTCTCGAAAAAATGATTGTAAAATGCAATCCATAAGTCCTAATCGTGTATGGGGCATACCGTTAGAAAGGGTATTCATAGACCTTTAAGGATCCATTGGGACACTCCCACGTTTGTGACTAAACTTTAGTCAAACGGAGCTTAAAAGCGCCCCATGGTCTTTTTGATATGAGATTCCATGAAGGAAAATGGATCGTTCATCCGAATCGTAAGGTCGATTCGTGCATGGGATGAACCATTGGAATGGGTAAGCATGGCCCTTATAAGATTCATTAAATCTCATTCAGTTCGAAGAGTTGACCTTCATAAAATAAGACGCGAAAGTGCCGATGACCCTTTGAAGTAAAATGGGCCATTCGTCCGTACCGTAAGGCAGATTCATGCATGGGGAAAATTGTTGGAAAGGGTATTCATTTACCTTTACGAATTCATTCAGTCTCATTCGATATGAAGAGTTAATAGGAGTCAAATGGAGTCCGAGATTGCCCGACGGCCTCTGAATCAGTTTTTAGGGGAAAATGGATCATTCGTCCTAGCGGTAAGTTCGATTCACACACGGGGAGGATAATTGGAAAGTAGATTCAGAGCCCTTCAAATATTCATTGAGCTTTAACTCGGGTGGGGAAGGTGATTGGGTTTAAAATGGGACCCGGGAGCGCCCAATTGACTCCAGGTCGATTTTTTATAGTAAAACAAACTATTCGTTCGAATCGTAAGGATGATTCGCGCACGGGAGCCCTTCAAAGATTCATTGAGCTTTGATTTAATAAGAAAGTAGACTAGAGTCAAAAGAGGCTCGGGGTGACCCGGGGGCCTCTAGATCGTTACTCAGAGTATGACCTAGGATTCTATGGTGATTGGGGAAGTGCTAGGGACCTAAGGAAAGTCTTAAGAGGGTCCTAGAATGTGGTGTCTAAAGTTTATATATATATATATATATATATATATATATATATATATATATATATAATCGACTAATGGGCATAACGTCTCTCATAGCACCTGCCCAAAAAACCCTGAGTCTATCCCTACTTCCCGATTTTTCATCAAGTATTCACTTACTTATTATTAACTCTCTAAATTCATATTTTTGGCCAGCATTATATTCTACCTAAGCACTTAGCCTAACCAATCCCGAAATCGATTTCATAATTTTCTCCCGAGTATGTTCACCCTATTATACACATAATTTCTTACCCAAAATTCATTCCCGATTAGCTTAAGGAACTTTCTAATCATGGGAATATGTTAATATGGGTTTTAAAAATCCTCCCCCCCCCCCCCCCCCCGCATGAACTCCCTTTATATAGGTAAAAATATAAAATTCCTTATCCCATTAGAACTTCAAAAAATCATAATTTCACACAAATCTAATATTCTGACAGATTAAACACCTTTTACTAGTATAGTTATTACTCCCTTCAAAAATTCCAAATGACCTGATTTAAGGCTCATTGTAAAGATAAGATCCATACCTGTTTATAAATCTATGGATCATAGTCTAATTTAAAGTAGAAATTAAATGTCATGCATTTGAATTGACATCAAAATTTATGTCAGGCTCATCAATTACATCAATGCATTTTCAATACTAAACCCTAATTTCAAGATTCATCCTTTTTTCTTTTTTAAATCATCAAGAACCCATACTTTTCATTCTAATCACATCAGATTTATCATAATATCATCAAAATATTCATCTTCAATAGTTACTTTATTCAAAACCCAATTTCGCATGGTTCTCCCAACCCAAAAATTGTGTGTTTCTACACCAAATTTCTACATAAACGATTGAAACCACAATAGTAATTAAATCATGATAAATACTTGCCTTATGATTGAATATAATATGAATTCTCCCCATTTATTTCCTCTTTATGTCATGATCTTGTGCCCAGAATAGTTAAATCCCCTTCCAGGATCACTTCTTTTTACTTTTCTTGATTTTTCCTTCTTTTTTTTTCTCCTCTCTCAAGACCTTGATCACTTGTATGGTGGAGTGTTTTCTCACCCCATCCACCTTGCCTAAATATAAGCCTAAACTCCATTAATCCCAAAATAAAGTTAGGCCCTAGGTGTAAAATGACCTGAATACCCTTATATGGGTCCTGTTTAGCCTAAAAAGTCTTTGGAACCCAATTAACCCCCCGGGTACCTAATTCTGACTATCTCGGCCCATTTTGGATCATTTTTGTACTCTAAATTACCATTAGATTTATCAAATATTATTTTTCAATCACATTCCCAACACGACTCTATCAACGTGTCCCAAAGGAGATACCGTTGAACCTGACGATTTTACTCACTTACGACATAATGTAATTTAACATATTTTTATTCACTAATTAATATTTATTCAATTCACGTTATTTCTTAATTTAATTAAATTGTATGTAAATATGTAATTTAGAATGCTAAAAAATATAGGGTGTTACATCTTCTTGTTGAAGGTGAATAATCTCGTCCTATTGGCAGCGTGTGACAAACTGCTACTCGTCAAGATGCTTCTCATAAGCATCTATGAGCCGTGATATTTGGTTGGATCATGGTGGCGCATTGCTTTCAACTGTTTTCTCCTCACATGGATAGTAAGGGGAGTTGGGGTTACTCTGGTTCTATTGGTATCTAATCACATATTTAATTATAGGAGTGACGTGTTCATCACGATCATTTAAATGATCACCGTGAGATGGTGAGTGCTTACTGTGTGAATGAGACACGATCGCTATTAGCTGGTAAGGTTAAGGAAGGAAATTTTTTCCCCAAAAAAGGCATGAATTATAGATGGTAAAATCCTATAATCAAGGTTTAACACCAATGACCCGAACGTAATAAAGAAATCAATTAAACATGAAAGAACATGATGTACGTCATTCAAAAATGTGCCTACATCCAAGGGAGAATATACTTTTTTATTGATAGAGTTTTATACTAGTGATTAGTTTTCCTTTTTTCTTCGGGGCTAGATCTACATTTATCGGAGGAAATGATGGAGTTCTTATGATCTCAATCACTATGGAGGTTATCCCCAGTTGATCGACCACACCTTTTTTCTTGATTCTCACATGTCGATTACCTTCAGTATCCCTTATCTTCCCGGGTTGACCAAGTTAGGAGTTAGGAGGGAACGTGTTTCCTTCCCACGTGTGGTGGATCATTTCCTTTATAAGAGACCTACAAGATTAAGGGTTTTAAAAGAGGCTTAAACATCATTAAAGACTCACTTTACATATAAAATAAACCCAGGCAATATATTAGCTTTAGATTTTTTGGATAACTTGAGGAATCACAAAAAGGATCTAATCAAACGGACTTCCTCGTTGATATTCAAGTAAGAAATAACTTGCTTTGCTACGTATTTATTTTTACTTATTTATGATTAATTTCGTACAAAATCTATTTTGGAATAAAAAAATATTAGTCTTGAATTTGACACATTAATGGGTTGTACCATAGTTACAATGGTGATTATATGATGAGAACTTGAATGTGATGCATTAATGGGTTATACTTTAGTTATTATGATGATTATTTGCTTAAAACTTGTTTAGATTTGTTAAAATCAGATTGAGATTGATTTATTAAGATGCATTATGCGTTTAAAAGAGACTTTAATATAAAACACCTATATTTTTTTTTATTAAACTTGAAATTTAGATGTATCCTTATTAAACATATGTTAAAATTGGTAATTTAAACCTTTTTTTTATCTAGATAATGATCATAGACTTAGTGATCCCATTTAAGGTATTTTGGGGTTGATTTTGGGTTAGACTAATGTTTCATGATGATCTGGTGTGAATAAAGTTGAGTTTGTGAAATTATGACGAGTTTTTGTCGTATATCATCAATTTATATTCTCTAAGTGAAGGGCTCCCCAAGTCCATGCGCACGGAACTAGGCATAAAGATCACTTCGTATTATTTTAGTTAGAACCTTTGTTTTTACCTTAGGACTTACCTAAAAGGTTTTTATTAGGATATTAGGTATTCTAATCTTCCTTGTTTTATGGGGATTATGATTATAATATTGAGGTCAAGTCTAGGTGATGTATGATCTGTTATGTATGTTTAAAAGGTTATAATGTATCTTTAACACATATTAGTGTATATACACTTTGTGTGCTATTTGTGGACATACTATGCATGGGTGTGTATTCATGAACAATCTATTGGAGAGGATTTGATGGGATTATTGTGCGAGACCACGGACTACCACCCTCGATGATATATAAATCTATATCCCGAATTTATGTTCAGTTTGTCAACTTTCTCTCGAGCTAGAGAAGGAAGAGACTTTATCCATCTAGTGAACTTTGTATGTGTTTATATGGTTGTGTGCTTGTGTAGTGATTTTACCTTATATTTATGTGTGCATGTTTTATGATTCCATAGGAAAGGGTTTCCTACGGATTAGCCCAACAAAGTCATGAGACAAGTCCCCAAAGGTTAGATCCTTTGTGTGGTATTATATGTTCATCATCTGCTCTAGTGATGGACATATTAATATGTGTATTGGGCTTGTGATACTATTATGACTGTGATGTAGTTACGTAGTGAGAATGCGTAATATCGATTAATTGATTTAATTCAAAAATTTCCAATTTTAAATCTCGAGGTTCGGGAAAAAAAATTTGGGTAAAACCTTTATTTCAATATATAACGTAAATCGCAACTTACAAATTACACAATGAAATCTGCAATGAATTTACCGCTGCAAACCCACATAGACCACAATCGAGTAACTAGAAAATATCCCCTCGAAAAACTTAATGAACGCAATCGTTCCTCGGTGGTGAACACCCTCAAAGTATCCCCAATGACCGTAGTCGTCAGCAAACAACTCCCACAAGAACCACCAATCAGCAGTAGAGATGGCACGCCGCAAAGATAAATCTTCTAAGAAGTATTTTTTGTTCCACAAATGATTCATAAAAGAATTGGGATGGTTTACTAAAACAAAAACTAGGTTTTTAAACCTAAAAGATGAAGACTTAAGGTCTACCAAAAAGCAGCTTTCGTGTATCAAAAGTCTTAATGAAAAAGGTCTTCAAAACATATATTTATAGATGAACAAAATGAGGCGCATGTCGTTAAAAGTATTTCGAATGAAATGTCTATGTCGTTTGAACGACATCTCATGTCATTACTAACAAGCTTACAAACGACCAGTAAAAACACAAAATAGTACGAGTTCGTTTGAAGTAAATAAGAAACGACCCTTCGAACAATTTTCAAACGACATTGCATGTCATTAAAAGTCGTCGTTTGAATGACATTGCCTTATCGTTTGAACGACAGGAACAAGAAAATATTATTTTAAAAAGCTTGCCTACAGGTCTTAAAAAATTAATTTTGACTTTGAAAAAATGCATCGATTTGATAAAAATAATTTTGAAAAATATCCCAATACTAAAGTAAAGCATTTACGAAACCTAAACACATTCTATATGAAATTATACCTCATTTCCGTCTTCATGAATGTATGAACTTGAGTTTCCCTTGACACTTGTAGTGGTATATGACATATTCTATGTAAACTACGAACTAAGGAAATTATGTCCTTACACGTAGACTATTACGATGTAGTATATGGGTACTACGTATGGTTATCATGTTAGGTAAATAGATTATATTACTATATGGTGACAATAGGGTGAGGTTGGGCAAATTACATGATATTTTTGGGCCTTGGACTTATATGTGGTACATATGTCTAGTATAATTAGAAATTTAACTTGTTATTAGGGCCGGTGAGGTAAGGTATTTTGGATGTGACTGTCAACAGGACGACATGCTATGTAAATGAGTCACCTTTAATAATGTTATCATAAAGTAAGGACTTTTTTTCAAATTTTGGGTTCTAACCCTTTCTTTTTCCTAAAAACCTTTTTTAGATGTTCAGACTCCAGAGAAGAAGGTCTGAGCAGTCCGACTTGCATTTCATCTAATTAGACAATTATCCGTCCTTGGTGTATGCTTCATCATTTCATTTCAGTATTTCCAACTGTATTAGACTCTCATTTTATTCATATTTGATCAAATTAATTAAAATATGATTTAGTGTGGATCTCAGGATTATTTATTGATTCGGTTTTTGAGATGATTCAGTATGGTGGAATTTTTATTTATTATACTTTTGGACTCATATTTATTATCTTATTTTATTTATGTAGATAGTTTATATAATATTGTTGTGGATGGTCTAATTATTTAGTTATTGTATTGTTGATGCTGATAATGGTATAAATTATTTGACGTCCCCTATTTTTTGTGCTAAGGATTAGTCACCTGATATGTATGAAAATAGGGGGTGTTACAGTCAAGTTAGTGCCTAATTCGAGTAATTTGATTATCACACAATTGTTCATCTAATTAGTGTTGTAGAAATAAAATATGTGGATTTTTCTCTCCATTTATATTGAATAATAAGGATCTTAAAGACTATGAATTTTATTTCAATATGCTAACATTTGAAATTACATGTATTATAGAGGAGTCCTACATGGCGTGCCTTATAAGGAAAAATGAATTAATTTTTAGTTTGTGGTTAGCAAATTAAGCATATCAACCTAAAAACAAGTTTTTATCTTTGGTATTAATAATACAATTAATCTTTTGAACTTTAATAATTAAAATACTAGTCAATTATGTAATTAACATAAACTAATTTTTGTTTCTCAACTTGTTTTGTTATTTTAAAGAAAATACTAAATTATAAAATCTGGGGATAATTTATTATAATTCATCTTTAAATGACTATAAAAGAGTGTTGATGCCATTACCTTTAAGTGATGGTGTCAACACACTCTTATATAGTCATCAAAAGTAATGGTATTAACACGCTCTTTTATACCATTTTTTAAAAAGAGTGTGTTGATGCCCAGGCACGTAGATAGGTATTTTACTTAGTGGGGGTTAAAAATACCAACATAAAAAATAATTAGTATAACACAAAAAAAGACATAATAATTGGTTGAAATTTTTTGACGTGATTATAATTATAATTGTCCTCGACAACCTTTCATTTTTGAAAGCATTGAATGATAAACTCATTACTTATCTCACCAAATAGATATTTTTCTACGTATATAACCATCGTATCATTCATCCATTAATAGTCCATCCTACTGCACAATGAATTCTTTAAGATATTCATAGCAGAATATGCCCTCTCCAAAAGGTCGTTGCTACAGGTAAGATCAACGCCAAGGTCATAAGAAAATACATTAACAAATATACCTCATTTTTCTGTATTTCGACCATTTTTTCAAGAGAATAAATCCAATTCAATCCTTTAAAGGTCAGACTAGAGTTCATATTAAGAATAGACATTCCATTTTTCATATAAAGTTCAATGAATTGGTAGCTTTAGAATTCATTTAATATAACCGATAAAGATGAACTAACTGTTTCTTGTTAAAGAAAACAAACACATCGTCAGGACAAATACATGCCACACAAAGAAGTAATTTGGTATTTTCCTCATTCAAAAAACCATTTAGCTCTTGAAGTTGCATATCAATGATCACACAAAATAACTCAACACAATAACGATGGAAGTTCATCTTTTCGACGCTTTTTATTGTGATCGTTTTTGGAAATGACTGCATCATTCATGTTGGATACTTCAATTTCATGTTTCTCACAAAATGAAGAAACTTCATCACACACCAAGTCCCATCCATCACCCCTCATCATTTTTAGACTTGGCGTTCACAATATCTTGATCTTTCCTTTGTAATGCCTTTGATAATTCATTTGGAAACCCCAACACATTTTTCATCAAATGCATATTAAAATAAAGTCAAAGGTATGCATTGAATCCATAAAAACCCTAACCTGAAATATATGCTCGTGTTTGATTGCATCCTTTCCTACAATCTTAAGAACACCAATTACAAAGGAGAACTTGCTAATTAAGCTAATTAAAGTTCCAAAATGTGATCCCCAATGAGTGTCATCGGGGCATTGTAAAGAGGTTCCTTGATTTAGTTAATTCCCACTTTGAATCTCACCTTTGGCAATTGCGCTACTAATATTTTCAAGTTGTTTCTTACGAAGAATATCACGACGTTTAAATGAGGCTGCAATTAGATTGATAACACTAGAAACCAACTTAAAAAGAGTCATAATATCATCGTATTTCTTTGACATTACATCAAGAGCCAACTATAATTAGTGAGCACAGTGATGAACATAAAAATCACATTCATTCTCCCTCAAAATAAGCATTTTGAGACCATTAAATTCTCCACGAATATTTGATGCCATGTCATAACCTTTCCCATATAGTCTAGAAATACGCATTCTAAGTCTTTAAAATAAACTATTTATCAATAACTTAAGCGTCACATCCATTGTATCCCAAGCATGTTTTACACCAATCAAGCATTCCATCATTTGGCCACTGTTATCCGCAGAGCGCAAAACAACAAACATTTTCTCCTTTACGGATACATTAGGGGACTTGTCAATTAAAGTTGCAAAAAATGAGTCTCCAACATATATAACAATGCAATCAACAATATCATTTGCAATTGAATTGGCAACGTCTTTTTGAATATATGGTGATTTGAATTTGTGATTTGAAGGAGCATTCTTTGCTGCAACGGCTTTATAGCCGCCTTAAGATCACAAGAAAATTTCATAAGTTCAATAAAGTTCCATATATTTTTTAACTCTTATGATTCGTCACTACCACAAAATGCAAGTCCTTGGCATAAAATAAATCGAATTGAGTTGATTGATGGACTTAGCCGTGTTCAGAGTCACTACGAACTTTGTCCGGTTGCCCGAATACAACTGTCTCTATATGTTGTGATAAGTAACTCTTTTTTTTGTATGTATCGTTGTCGTGCAAAAGCCACTCTCAAAATTCCCTTGAGTACCTACAAAACTTGTCTAAAAATAACTCATATTGCAGTAAGTACGGGTATCAATCCAACTTTCAAGGTGAAACAATTAATTTGAAAACGTGCAATTCCAATTTTTTTATGAAAATATTTTTTTATTTTTATTTTTTTATCTTTAAAAACAATTTCAAGGGAAAAATTAATTAACAATTGCTAAAAATTATAAAATGACTAAATAATAATAAAAATGTGCAACGAGTGTCAAATAATGTGAGAAGGTCAAGAGATGGGATTACACTGCATTTTCAATTATTTTAATTTCTCAATTTATTAATTTAAAATATTTCGAGATAATATTAAATCGATAAGCTAACTCTCGTTATAATTATAAATTTAATAAAATCTTTTTCAAAAAATTAATTTAAAAATGTCACACGATGAAAAATTAGGACTACACTATTTTCAGAAAATTACCCGCTAGGATCAATTTAAAGAAAACAATATCAATCTTCAAATTTCAACACCGAATTAATATTCAAATTTTGGAAAAACCTATCTCTAGTTCGATTCCTAAATTCAAACATTAATTCGTTCAATTAATTTACTAACTCTCGTCACATAAATTAATTGGCAACAGTTAAAATTAATTTACCTAGAAATATAAAATTAAAGAAACCAATTAAACTAACATCATATGCAGTGTATCCCACCCCTTGAACGGGGTGTTTAGCCAAACATTCTCATGTGTGCATAAAACAACAATAGATAATATGTGAAGAAGGAAATAGATTGAAAAAAGAAGGTAGAAATACAATACGCAATTTATTTCCCAAATTTATCTTGAAAAGCGCCTTGACACGCGTCCAACTTCGTCACAATTTCCGGCACTTGATTACACCAAAAAGAATAAAAAACAAACCTAAAAATTTATTCTAAAACTAAACAATTTTTTTTATATTTTTTGGAATTTTTTTTATAAACCTCAACTGTACATAATATACAAAACTGTTTTTCTCTCTATGCGTTTGTCTTCTTTTTCTTTGCTGAGAGTCTTCTTTTTATATGAGATTTCTCCTTCATTTTTGTGTAGCCACGATGGTTTGTTTGGACTGTTGGTTGAGAGATTTAAGGGATTTGGAGATTGGGTTGGAGATGGTGGATAATTTTAGATTTTAGTGGGATTGGGTTTTGACGATTTAGAGGGCCGATTTTTAAGGGCTGTGGCTTGGTTTTGGTTTGGCTCGGGCATGGCTTTGGTTGGGTTAAAGAAGGTTGGTGCCGGCAGGAGGGTTGTAGCACCGCCGACGATTTTTGAAGTGAGGTAGCTCTGGCAGGGGGCGTCGGCAGGTGGAGGGACGAAAGGGGGAATCGCCGGAGAGGGTCTCGTCGCCGGCAGGGGTCAGGCGGGTTCGTGGCTGCCTGGCGGGCCGGAGTTGGGTCACCAGCGCCGCCGGACGGGGCTGGAGGGCGAGAGGTCGGGTCAGCGCCGGCGAGGGTTTAACGGAGAGGGGGTAAGGGGATTGATGAGGTTATGAGAGAAAGAGAAGGTGTTTGGTGTTTTGGTTATGGAGGAGAGAGAGTGTTTGGTGGGAGAAGATGAAGTGGTGAGGGGTTGTGTGTGGGTGAGTGTAGGGAAGTAAGGGTGGGTGTGTGTGTGTTAATTTGAACCCTTAAAATAAAACTAACTAATAAAAAAATTAAATTAATAAGATAAAATAAAAACCTAAAAAAATAAAATTCTATTTAAAATAAAATAAAGATTCAAATAAAAATTGAAACTAAAAAGAAATAAATAAAAAATAAAATTAAAATAAAATCTAATAAAATTTAAAATTAAAATCCTAAAAAAGAAAATGCAAAAACTAAAAAATACATAAAATCCTAAAAATTCTAATCCTAATAAAATAAAATAAAACTAAAATTAAAAACTAATAGAAATCAAAATAAAATAAAATTATACTAAAAAAATAAAATAAAACGTAGAAAATACTAAATAAATCCTAAAAATAAAAATGACTCAAAACTAAAAATCTAAAAAATAATAAAATGGACAAATTAGATACACACCAGATTCGGGGTAGGTCTGAGCTCAGTGTAGGCTTAGATTTGGTTACGGAACTGGTTCGGGGCATCGGAATACATCTCGGCATGCTCAAATAGGACTCCAAACTTCGCTATCTCTTTGATTTCTCCAATGCAAGCTTTTAACCGCTTCTGCATCGCAATTGTCTGGATTTAGCATTATTTAACACTGCGACTGCGTATTGACCTGCAAAATAATAAAATACGATCATAAGGTCAATTTTAATTAAAATGAGTGACTAAAATGCACATATTTGGGTATAAAATAAACACTTTTTGGTGCTTATCATGTTGCTCTTGGTTCATTATATCCTTACATGTTTTCAAAAATTAGTTATGAGAACTATTGGTACCTACCAGATGAGTTAAAAATCTTTCTTTCTTCATCCAACTAGAAAATCATTTGCCCATAAATGAGTGTCCCCCTGCTTGATCACCCATATTTACCTAGAAAATATAACAACATAGACAATATAAAGCATCAATAGTAATGTTATATTCTAAGCAAGGAGACAATTCATGGAGCCAAGATATGTTAAAATATCCCAATTGTTTTCAAAAACTTATAAGTAGGAAAGTATGGCCAGGAGGCTGACAAGGCCCCTTATGTAGAGAGGTTATATGGATTCTATTTTCAATATTTGGATAGCCACGGGAGATTGGAGCTCGTAGTGCAGGACCATCATGAAGATCCTCCAAAATTATTTCATCATCCTCTACATTGCTCTCAGTCTCAACAGGTGGTGGTGTGCATGTCGACACCGATTTTTTGGGGGGTTTAATTACATTTGGGACCCTTTTACTTTATCCCCTTTCACTTTGCCACCCTCCAACTTCAAATTTCTAGACTTAACCACCTAAACTTTCAAAAATGCTTCAAGTAACCTCAAAATCCTAAGGGTGTTATTTTTTTAACGGAAGCTTGGCCATGTGCATGGCACATGTCATGTTTTGGTCCAAGCAACCATAAAATAATAAAAAGACGTAAATCCAAAAAAACAAAAATTGGAAATTACAAAAAGAAATTAATAAACAAGAAATTACAAAAAGAATATTTTACAAAATTATAAAAAAAAGGTTTAAAAAGTTTAAAAATATTTTGGACTTTACAGAAAAACTTTTAAACAATATAAAAATATTGAAAAGGACTTTTAAAAATCAGTAAAAATTATAAAAATAATTTCCAAAAAAAAGGAAAATTTTTAAGAAAATAATATCTTCTAAAAATACATTTCAACTTTTAAAAATAATTTAAAAATTACAAAAATAAATATTCTATAATTATTTTAAAAAATCTAAAAATGATAGAAAAATAGTTGATGGTTTTGAAATTAAAAAAATCCGAAAAAACATTTTAAAAGTTTCACTAATATTGAATAAAACTTAAAAAAACTAAAAAAAATCTATAAAGGACAAAAACAAGATAAAACAATTGATAAAAATATTAAAAAGGAAAAAAAATACTAAAAATAATTCTAAACAAAAGGGAAAAGTTATTTTGTTTTTAAATATGTGGGCAAACTGTATTTTTTTTTAATTTGTGGACAAAAACTGACTTTTCTTGAAAATTCGTGAAAAAAATATAAAAATATTTGACAAAATAGGCACTAAATCTCAAACCCAAAAAAATCCATTCGGTAGCATATCTCAAACCCTTCGACAATAAATCTCAAGCCTAAAACAGACGTCCAAATCTTAAACCCAAAAAACCCCTCCAACAGCAAATCTCAAACCCAATACGGGTACTAAAATCTCAAACCCAAAAAAATCTTCGGTAACAAATCTGTAAAACCCCTTATTTTTATGGATTAACTAAATTATGAAATCATCTAATCTTAATTACACTCCATGAGATGTGATGTCACCAATGCTGTATGTTTTATTATATAAATTATTTAAGAAATCATATTTAACATACGAAAAAACGGTAAATAAATATTTTAACATGACTGTGTATTATGGACGACTATGGAAAAGTTAGGGATTTGGTGCGAAGGGTTTTCTAGTTTTGATTATCCCCCTTAGTGTCGAGTTTCAACGATTGTGAAGTAGTTTCCTACGATGTCGTGTTAAACTGAATTAATAAATCAATTAAGTTTTAGACAATTGAATTTTCGTAAACTAGGTTAGTAATTTCTCTTAGTTAGATTAGTTATCGATATTAGGAAATAATGTGGGTTGGTTTTGGGGTACGTATAAGGTCCGTTTTAGTCTAAAAATATAGGTTTCATACCCACGAGGCTAGTATAAAACTTAGACAAAGTTCCATCCCCATGTTATTAGTTTGAATTGATGGACGATGGAATCAAGTTAATTGAATTATCTTGAATCTAGGTTTCTTTACTTAGATTGGAAACTACCCTTTAAATCATTTTAGATTTGTGTAAATTTTTTAGATATATGTTTGAAATTATATATATATATATATGCTGGTTTGAGGAGCTTGGTATATGTTAATGGAGGTTTACAAGTTTCAATCTCGTAGCTAGGGACATGGTGAACAATGAGAGTGTTAATAAATCGATCGATGACAGTTGATCAATTGAACATCCCTATGTGTATCAAAGTTGGTATATATCTTGTTGTGAGTTAGTCTTGGAAACGAATGATAGTTTAGATTGAGTTTCAGGATTCTTTATCAATGAGGAATATATGAATCTTTCTGATTATAACCATTGAAATTTATGCTTGAACCGAATAATTAACATTAAGAAAATTGTAATGTAATAGATTTTAGTAAAGAATGAGTAACCTTTGTATAGTAGAATTTACAATTTTTGTATTTTATGTGTAACATACCTAGTTTTGATTCCGCGTGGTATAATACACTAGAGGGCATATCCTTTTAGGGCGCGTGTGATATTGATTGGTACCCCACCTATGAGATGGGCTTTACCTTGATTACTTTACCCCGAACACTATGTGATTGTTATACCTGTATTATCTCATGATGATAATATGAGAGCACTCCTTCATATGGAATTGGGTATGGGACCATATGATCGATTTTAAGGAGTAATGATAATCTCTGGTTGATATTTTGGAGTTATAGGGGTGTGAAAAAGAATAATTGTACCTAGTATAACAGGAGAGTTACTGAAGGCATTATATAGGCCTTAATTTTATAGAGGTCTTAATTATGTGCAGGCTGGAATGTAGCCCTTATTTGTTTAAATTCATGGTTGAGATCATGCTAATGTTAAAAGTGGAATTATAGAATGTCTCTACTTATGTCTTTAGACACTAGTGATAATGAGTGTAGAATTATCTGGGATCTATTTGTGACATTCAAGCGATATGAATAATACTTAATCGCGGGATCACGTTAGCATGGGTGAAGACTCATAAGATATCTTGGGTTAGGTATTATACTTAAAAATAACTAAAAGATGAGAGGAAGATGAGTTGTAATATGGTAGTTAAATTCGCTTAAAATATTCTTATAATTGGACTTGTTGTTAATATTACTATTGATTTTACATTTTGAAACCTAGGCCATCATTTAAGGGAAAATATATCCCTCCTATTGACATTTCATCCTTGCTATTGATATCAGGATGTAGGTGTCGGGTTTGCATACCCGTTACCATTACTACTATCTACTTCATGTTGAGTTAAATCAATGTAGCAATTTTGTTATTGGATATTGGGCTGTGTTGAAATAGCTTTATTATTTTCTGTTAGACGTTGATTATGTCAATGATGATATGAGATGTTGTTGGGCTTCTATTTAAGTATTATTTCAATTAATTATTTTATATACTTTATTTTCAATTTCTTAGAATGGTATTCAATTCTATAGACTCTAATATTATTTAATTTATATTTGATCATCCTATTATTAGATTTTATGGGGTGTCAGAGTTGGTATCAGAGCATTCAAGGTTCTAGTATCCTAGGGTCTTAAGTGCATCCATCACCTTTCCGCATTGAGTTCTTTGATATTATAGATTTTAGAAATTAGATTTTTTCTCTACTAATCATACATTTACTGATATGTTTTTGATTTACTATCTTTTAGATAGTGAACGCTCGTAGATACTAGGTACAACCATGACTATCCGTGAGCCCTGAATAAGAGGCAGTTTCACCTCACTCGCAACAGCATCGACCACCATCACCACCACTACCATCACCAGAAGGACAGGATCCAACTATAGCTCCAGTAAACTTTATCATTTATCATCGCCTAAACAGTGTCTATGACTTTGGAAGCCATACAACTTTAGAAACTGCCACCACCCATCGTTGCACCTATACCATCACTTTTACCTGCACCACTTGCTACCTTTTCATAGGAGAGTACCCCAGATGATTTAGAGAAGGGTACATACCAAAGTTATTTAAATCTATAGATCCTATTGTATAACTATAATGGAGGCAAGATATTGAGTGATATTTACAACTACTAGAGTACAGAGAGGTACGGTAGCAGAAGCTTATGCATTTCAAATTAATTAGGGATGCAATGTATTGGTTGAAGTCTGTTACCACCCCGGGGGATAGGTAACTAATAACCTTAGCACAGTTTTGGAAGAAGTTTGAGGGACAGTATATCCTTTCCTCCCAATGGAAGAAATTAGGGGATCAAAGTAAGGACGAATTTTCGATATAGTCAATTTGTATGCATTTAGACTTAATTATATATTTGGACAAAACCTTTTAGTCATATGTTGGGTGTTGAATGTGTTTACCTTTCGAGACTATGATGCATTTGATTGACGATGTAGCGTCCAAGCTAAATAGAATATGTAATTGATCCATTTTTTTGTGCCATGTTTCATCTTCGACTTCCAAGTATCTCTCAGGTATGAATGCATATATATATTGATCTTTGGATATTTAGTTTTGGGTGTCATTTTGTAAAAATATTTCAAAAGTGATTTTACAATACCTTATTAGAAACCAGAATTCAACAAAACTTCAAACGAGTCAAAATTGCCCCTTTTTGTTTTCTCGTTAGATGTCTCATTATAAGTTGTTCTAACGAGATCAAGTACTTCGTTCAAACGAGGTTCCAACAAAACTTCAAACGACCTAGTTTTTTCCTTCTCTAATTTCTCGTTGAATATCTCTTTAGAAACTGTTCGAACAAGAATAGGTACTTCATTCAAACGAGGTCCAATGAAACTTCAAATGACCCGACGCATTATTCAATGTAAAATTCATTTTTCATACTTATATCATTTTTTAAAAGCCTCTTCTAAATAAGAATACAGAGCAACATATTTATTCGAGACTTTTCTTGTAGTTTACTTTTAAACATTTTGTGTGTAGTTTAGTTTTATACATTTTGTGTGGCATATTGATGTTTCTAAATCCATTTCCTTCCATGTTTTCAGGTGTTTATGATATTTGATTATGATTTTTAATGCTTAGATTGCTCTTACTCAAGCTTGCATGGGGTTGTTCGAATTTGATTTTCTTAATGGATTCACTTTGCACATACCTCTTCACACACCTGCACAAGCTCTTTTGGATTCTAACATCACATTTTATATTTGAGCTAGGTGAGATGTTATCCCATCAATTTTTTCATCTAAATATGTTTTTCGTGAGTGTGTTGATTTTTATTGAATATATGAGGGTGCACGAGAAAGGGCTACGAAAGGATCAAATTTCCTTTGCGGGAAAGCCACCATTAGCAAGAGCCTAAAATGGGATGCAAAAAAGAAAATAAAACATTTTCAAGGCCAAATTTTGTTTCATTTATTCTTCAATTAAATTTATATCTTCAAAATGAGTGAAAAATGATATATATATAATTTTGAGGGTGTTATAAGTTTAAGATCAATGGGTTTACACAATAAGTCCTAGTTAATTCATGTTGGTGCTACTGATTTAAGAATCATCTATATTTTGTAAGCTTATGTACATTGTGCTTATTTGTCCATTTATGAGTTCACTTTATCGGTTAGCTTGAGGCTAAATATTTGTTTGATAAAGTTAATGCAGTCAAATATAAATCCATAGATATTTTTGAGTGCTTGGGCCATAATTCATTTATTTTTTGTTCATGCCCCTTCACTCCATTTACCATATGCTTATTTAAATATATCAATGCTACGTTAATGAGAAAGACTTATTATGTTTTGTGTTTTGCTTGTGGTGTTTATACCTATATATATGTGTGTCTGTGTGTCATTGATATCTTTTGCATATTTAAATATATAATATCATTTGTTTTTAAGTCTTTGCATTTGTATTTAATCCATGTTAACATATTCTTTATCTCCAAATAAAATTGGCATGTGATATGATCGTATTATTATATATCGTTGCTTGTTTTCCTTGCTATCCTTTGTCTCTCTTTTAGTATTTCAGTTTGTATCAAAATTTGCATCAAAATTTGTATTGATTAATCATTGTTTTGATTATTTGTACTTGTGATGTCTAGGTGTTTGTCATTGCTTGAATCACTACACATTATTGCATAATATACTTATTTTTCCTATATGCTTACCCATGTTTCATTTTGTTGGAGAATCGGTTCTACTGGGGAGAGGTGATTCTATTATGCACATTTATTTTTTGTATATTCCTTAACAAAAAGGGGAAGAAATGGTATCTCAATCTTTATAGTCCGTAGGAGTTTTTCTTCGAAGGGTGAGACATCCTAACTTAGGTATATATTGTTAAATAAAGGTTGAGGGTTTATTCGTATGCATATTTATATTGTTATATTCTCTTTGCATTTGAAGGTGTGCTTAAGTGTGCAGGTTTGCAACGATAAGACAAAAGTTATAAGTGTGCTAGGATACTTAAGTTTATGAGTCGATCAAGTTATAATTTTTTCCTTTTGGGGGTTGGGGATTAAGTCTTTAAAGAGCTTGATGACCCATAAGTTTTTATTTTGTTTTTATCTCGAAATAGACAAAGGGGGAGATTTATAAGGAAAAAAATTCTTATTTGTATATATTTTGTCTTAATTTCGCGTTTGGAAAAAAACCTTTGAGTCATAGGTTAGGTGTTGAATGTGTTTTACTTTCAATCCTATGACATGTTTGATTGAAGACGTGGTGGCCAAGCTAAAGATAAAATATCATTGATTCGTGTTTCACTACACTAAATCCTATGAATGGTCACGACATGGGCGTCACGGCCCATGACTATGATGAGTTGGTCACGGCCCAGAGCCGTGACCATATCAAAAGTTGGGGTGACTAAGTCCATTACCCAGTGTGTTCATGGATCGTCTTGTATAAGTTAATGCTTAGTATGGGTCACAAACTATAGCCGTATCCCATGCATGACCATTATGGTACCAAGTTTCCTTCCAAGTGTGGTCGCAAATGGGGTCACGGTCCATGTCTGTGACCATAAACCAAAACACACACTGACCTAGTCATGGCTTGGGACCTTGACCACCCTGCGAATGGAGTCACGACATTGGGTTGTGACCATCGTCTTATTTCCATGCTGATGTGTTAAATTTTAAAGGGGTCCGGCATGTGGTCACGGATAAGGTCCATGAACCGTGTCTTTATACCTAATTCCCCAGACTAGTTTTTAATTTTCCCTCGAAAATTTCTAAACCCTCTCAAGTTTCCCCCCCTCCGTTGATTTCGACTCTCTCTCAGTCTAAATCTTAAGTTTTTCACTCAATCTCAATCTCAAAGGTAATATTTTGTGCATTTGTACATACGTGTATGCATTTCTGTGTCTGTATATATGTGTGTGTATTTTTTTTTGTGTATGTGTATTTCAGTGTATATGTATGTATAGTGTGTATGTGTGTGTGTATTGTGTATGTATATGTCTATATTATATATGTACATATACTGTATATTTATACACTATATGTGTATCTGTGTGTGTGTGTGTATTATGTATGTACGTGTATGTGTGTGTGTATTCTAGAAAAAAATGTATATATATGACTAATGTTGGTTTAAGTATATGGATATTATTAGTTTAAGTTTCAAACTAGGGTCAATTTTAATTTATGGATATTGTTGGTTTAATTTTGGGGTTGAAATATAAAAATACATCTCCTTTAATATTGATGCTAAATTCGAGATTAATTTTAGGGGTAATGTTTGTAAAGGATTAATTTTATAACTAATGTTTGTAAGGGTTAATTTTAGGGTTGATGTTAGGATTGATTTTAGGGATTGTCGGCTAAAATGACAAAAGTAGGTTTTCAAAACCTAATAAATTAAAGGTGAGATCCAACATGCACAAGATTCATAACCTCGTAAATAATAACTAGTTAATGATTCATTAGAGCCATTATTTATATCCATCATATTCACTCCCTCGTTCATTTTTCTCAGGAAAAATTAGTCACGGTAATAATAAACGGAAACAAGAGTTTGAAAGGTTGCAATTGGACCGCACTCATACCTCTTTCATTAATTAACCTCATTCATAGGGTACTCCAGTTTATTGGTATGGGAATAGGAAGATCGGAAAATTTAACTACCTTATAAACCGTGGAGTTCATCTCCATTAAGAGTACTTGTTAAATCGTATTGTATTTTCCCTACCAGAATACTTGGATGAAGTTGTACAATATATATTTGACGTACATAATCTCGATAGAGCACTGACCTTACTTACGCAAGGCAGAAAAAATTCACCCATTATGGATAAACTTATATACAAAGAGCATTGACGAAGACTGTGATGTCTAGCGACATATAAATGTCAAACTAAATCTTGCCACTAGGCTGAAGAGTATGAGATTTCGAGTTCATGTTGCTGGCATCTATGTATCCACTATAGATACGCTTCCTCCGAATTGGCCGTGTGCAAAAATCCATAGGTTTTTAAAAATAAATCCCGATTGGATGGAGATCAGACACATTGAACTTTTATTAAAGTCTTATAATAAAAAGGTAGATTATAATATATTGTCATAAAATTTAGGTTGTTAGTTATAATTTCCTTTTGAACTTTGAAATTATGCATCTATTAAAGAGACACATTGAACTTTTATTATTTTTGTAGACAATGTCGAGCGGTAATGGACGCAACGCTCCAACTGACGAGATAACACCACCCCAAGGATAATTCTCATCACCAATTGCTGAGAAATACACAACTCCACCTACGATTCACTCCACTACTTCGATTTGCAGTAGTCAGGGTACTCCCAGTAATCCAACAGACACGCCCAACACTCCTGAAACTTTCGAGTTAGTTGAGAAGAATCCCATTGGGTTCTCTCTATTGGGAAATAACAGAACAGTGGATAAGAATCACATTCAACATTTTAAAGCCCACTGTTTGTCCTTAGCAAAAATTAATGTGGGAGTGGGAGCTGACAATTGGAACCTCAAAAATAAAGCTATTAAAGATGACATCTACAAGCAACTCAAAAAACAGTTTTCATTTTCCGCAAACTCAAAAAATAAGGTTCTTTCTCGGGTTATTGAACAACTCTCAACATATCGAAGAAACCTTAGGCATAAGCATTTCCCTAAGGGAGCATCAAGCTCTGATATTTTGGCTCTCAAAGACAAAGTCCTTTTGAACATTAATATGCTAGTCGGTTAATCGATGATGTTCTGGAACATGAGGCAAAGGACTCGAAAATGCTGCAAAGGGAGAAAAAAAAGCAGAATGGGTCTAAAAAGCTGATGCCCATCGGCTTGTCTCGAAATTTTATGAAGATTTGAAGAACGAGCGGTCGGGAAAGAAAAAAGGAAGTCTAGATGAAGGAAAGGTACTAAATTGGGCCAACTTATACGTGCATGCAAGACGAGACAAAAATAAGAAATCCCCTCCTCACTTGGAAAAGAATCTAGAATCAATAGAGTTTATGAATAGTCAGTCAGCTTCAAGCTCGTTAGACGACCTTGACAATGATGCCCTCGCACAGACATTGGAGAAGGACCATAGAGGGAGGACAAGAGGTATAGGGTCGCATATGTCAAAAATAAGATTCAAACACACCACACCTCTTGTGGACGAGCTTTGTTTTGTTAATAAGTGTTTCTCGTCCAACGATGAACGTCATTCTAGGATCGAAGGGGATGTAATGGGGATTTGAAATGAATTGAGAGGCATGAATAAGAAACTTTGACAAATTGTGTCCCTTTTAATCGGTCGTATGCCCTTGCAATCCCCAATGCATCCCGATTTCCCTTACCTCCTCAAAAGTTTCCTCCTTCTCCAAACCTTCACAGATGTCGATTCTTCCTTAAATATTCCCCTTCTCAGCGCCTCAGCATGTCATAGGTCTTGGATCATCGTCAACAACTCGAGGTGACTATGGTGAGAAATACTATATGAAGGACCTGAGCAGTAAAACTATCATTGGGGTGTGCACGCTCATCTCCACTCAAGTAGACTCTTTAGTACATAGTCAGCCTTTGCATGAGGTTGAGTGTCAGATCATGGTCGATAAAATATTAGGTGGTTTTGAAGATGCTCTAGTGCACGTCAACAGTGGAAAAGATAATGGGTTGAAAAATTATTTAAACTCTTTTATCACTTGGCTAATTTATCTTTTGATGAAGATGTGGTAATATTTTTCTTATGTTCTAATAATATCACTAGAAAAATTTATTTAATTTGAGTTTATGTGGTTGTGTAGTATCGTTGATTTGTGTGTTCTTGTATTTAGTTTGATTGATTGGTGCGTTATTGACACTATATTAGCGCTTTAATTTGATTTACATTATATTATTTCATAGTTTGTTTGACTGATGTGTTGTTGACACTATGTTAGTGAGTTACTGTGCAAAATGATATTTATGCAACATGATATTTATTTTATCATGTTAACATAGGACTGTAGTTTGAAGATTATTAAATGAATTTTCCATAATATAAATAGTGGATGGGGGAGACTGACCAAATAGCTAATAGTTATGTTAAAGGCATTCAAGAATTTATTATCTACACTTTTAAGAACCTTAAAAGTGAGAAGATTTCATGTTTGTGCACCCAATGTATGAACGAAAAATATAAATATTTAGAAGATGTTGAGTTGCATTTAGTAAAGAGGGGAATTTGTCAAGATTATAACAAATGGGCATACCATGGTGAAAAACATGCACCTCATGTTCCCGAAGAATTATCGGAAGTTGAACGCGTAACAGAACACCAATGAGTGGAAGTGGTAAATTATTCGCCAACACATCGTCCATTGACTTACCTAATTGACGATGCTTACAGAGTCCACCATGACCAAAATCACCAACCTATGGAGACAAATAATGCGCACAATGAACAATTTAATACTAAACTACCAAGATATCGAGAATATATATGGTTGAAAGTCGATGCGGCTTGACCGTTGTATAAATATTGCAATGAAGATCACTCGGTATTATATGCAATGATTGGTTTGCACAATTTGAAGATTTATTTTTGTTTATCTAGAAACCGTGTAACCGGAGTTCTTATGTGGGTTAAAGAAATTCTCCCCAAAGAGAACACATTACCAGATAATTATCCTACCATGTACAAGAGTATGAAGGGTTTGGGATTGAAATACAAATATATTTATGCATGAAAGTATGATTTCATATTGTATCGCAATGAGGATGGAGAGAAGAATGAATGTCTAGTATTCGGTGAGCCTAAATATGCAGTTTGTGGGAAGATAAAAGACAAACCTGCAAAATATCAAATGTTCTCTCAAGTCCCACAAATTTTTTTGAAGTATTTTCCACTTAGGCCACGGCTAAAATGATTTTTTACTGTACCATGAATATCGGAGTCCATGGCACGCTCGATGAGAGGTGGGTAGGAATCTGATGCGTTATCTGGTTGATTCACTCATCCGGAAAATTTCAAACGCACAATACTAAATCGAGGAGAAGGCAGTGGCTACAACTACGGGGAATAGGTACGTAGGCAAACATCCCAAGTTTTTAAATCGGAAGTGTAAAGTAAGTGGGGATCCTAATGATCCTAGTAAAGCAAAACCATGGTCCAGGCAATCAATATTTTTTTATTCGCAGTATTGGAAAGATCATCGTGTAAGGCATGTAATTGATGTGATCCACACAGAGAAGAATGTTAGAGAACATTTGATAGCAACATGTCTAGGTGGATCTCATTCCAAAGATGGACAGTGGGCTCGTTGAGATCTATAGGATATGAAAATAAAGATGATACTCCGGTTAAAAATGATCCTACAACAGGATGAATTTCTACCCCTCCAGAATCTTTCATTTTGACTACTAGTGAGAAGAAGATACTCTTAGACACATTGTTCAACTTGAAGACTCCAACAGGTTATTCTAGTAATTTATGTAGGGTAGTAAGCTATTAAGAAAATGACTTACAATAGTGCAAGTCTCTTGACTGGCATGTAATCATCCAATTAATCCCTTTGTTATTTTGGCAATGCTTTTCTGAACATAAAGATCTCCATCGGGTAATTATGCAAATCAATTTATGTTTTACCCTACTTTGAGAAAAAGTGGTAAACAAAAAGCACATTAAATCTGCAAAATCAACTTTAACCAAGGCAATTTGTGTATTTGAGAATTATTTTTCTCCGTCGTTCTTCGATATCAGCATCCACTTGCTTGTGCAGTTATGCCGTGAAGTTTTATTATGTGGTCCCGTTAGGAATCGTTGGATGTATCCTATTGAGCACTTGATGAAAACCTTCAAAGATTATATAAAGAATACGGTATATTGGTGGCTTAATTTTTGAAGAATACTTAACTGTGGAATCATCGTTATACGCTAGGGAATATATTCTAGAACAAGAGTTGACAAGGTTCAATCCTTGTAGAGGAGGAGTGATCGAGGAACCTGACGAGTTTGAGGATGAATTACTGTTTGGGAACCCTAAAGAGGTTAAACTCACAAATATACAATACGAGCAAGCAACTCATTATGTCTTCGAATTGCAAGAAGAAGTCGAAGAATGGAGAGAGTGAGTAGCTACTGAATTCTTCTTTATTGATTATATGTATTTATATTTTATGATATAAACTCTACAATTTACCTGTAAGAAGTACGAGAAAAAAATTGTCCAAAATCAAGGAAGAAATTGCACGACAACTGATTTTAGGGCTTGGGTATCAAAAGAGGTAAATTTCACATCTTATGTGTGCGGTTATTTATTTTTGTGTGATAAAAACATGCCCTCATACAAATTCATTAATAAATGTAGATCCTAAAAAGTGGTAATGTCTCTTCCAGACTAAGTTTTCGTGCAAAAGAGTTTATAAAATTCCGCACCAACGACTTTGATTTCATTTCATATTCATATGAGGAAAAGCTTTTGACGCAAAATAGTGGAATGTCAATTTCTTCCTTGACCACCTGTATCGCTAGCAAAAGTGGTAAAAATCCAAAGAATACGGTACTATCCTATAATGGAATAATCCAACAAATTTTAGAACTTGATTACTTAGATTTCACAAAAATTATATTCTATTGTCATTGGGTAAAAGTGGAGGATACTAAAAATGCTTGCAAAGTTGATCCTGACTCCAAACTTATTATGCTAGATTTATCAAAGTTGAATAGTAAATATCGCATAATCGACGAGCCTTTTATTTGTGCCTTTCAGTAGGTAAAGAAGGTATTCTACTCGAAGTGCATAAATGATGGCAGTTAGTCTAGTGTTGTGCATGCAACAAAGGGTATGACTACTCAATTGGATGCATTAAATGCTCCAAAAGAGTTTCAGTCAGATCTTGATGACAACCTTAATCTGAAGGATCTTTTAGTTTATTTACAGGAATATTGAGTGTCAAAATATTATTTTATCCTTGTCCTTCTTATTTGTATCCTATTATGATATTGAGATTGTATTAGAGCTTTACTTTCATGTATGAATATTTAGTTACTTTTATGAATGTTGAATATGGTTTATGTAAGTTAACTTTCAATAATATGTTATGTTCAGTCGAATGTTTAGTTACTTTCATAAGACACTCAGTTTGAGAATAGAGTCATTTGAGTTTGTGATTGGATCAAATTGACCCAGCTTAATTTCCACGTGTTCCGGTACATATAAATTTGTTGATCAGTTTCATTGATGCAGTCTTCATAAACTGAAGTTAAATTATATAATTGATATGCATTATCTTTTAAATCTTTTAGATGGTAGAACGAGTAAGGGATAATTATTTGTTCTATTTGGTTTGGCTGTTGGATAATTATTGGTTGTTGGCTTGTTGTTGGATAGTATGTTAGAATGAGTACGAGATAATTATTAGTTGTTGGCTTGTCGTTGGTTTTTAGTCATTGGACAATCACGGGACCCTCGGTTTGAGAACAAAACGTTAATTTCAAAATATCTAGACATAGGCTTAATATGTTGCATTTTCTCATTTGGAGTTTGATAGAGTATTCCAAATATGACTCCTCTCTTTACGGGGAGTGTGGACTTCATCAAGAACCACCCATCCAGGACATTCAATAGTAATACCCCCCATTCTTGATGTTTCTCATTTACAACACTCATTTTTCCTTTCTTTGAGTGTTCCTTCGCTCTGATTTTCTCTCCAACAAGCTTCTCATATAAGTAATAGCTTACTCCTAGGACACTTTAGTCTTTTTGCCACGAATACACCTTCGTCACGCGTAAAACTTCTTTACTCGCACACCTATTCTCTTGGAGAAGCTTAAGATCTATATTTTCATTTCCAGATTTGTCAGGATTGTTAAGGTTATGAAATGGGAATTTAAGTTTCCATTTTTTTCCACAAAATGGAAATCTAGAAATACCCGATTCATAACCTCAACAATACTAAGAAATCTAGAAATGAAAATATAGATCTTAAGCTTCTCCAAAAGAAAAGGTGTGCGAGTAAAGAAGTTTTACGCGTGACGAAGGTGTATTTGTGGTATAAAGACCAAAGTGTCCTGGGAGTAAGCTATAATTTATATGGGAAGCTTGTCGGAGAGAAAATCATAACAAAGGAACACTCAAAGAAAGGGAAAAGGTGTGTTGTAAATGAGAAATATTAACAATGGAGGAAAATACTATCGGATTGTCCTAAATTTATGGTTCTTGATGAAGGCCACACTCCCCGTAATGAGAGGAGTCGTATTTAGGGGTTCTTGATGAAGGAGACACTCTATAAAACACCCACTAAAGGGCCCCAGGAGAGGCACAAACAACTCGCATGTGGCCAATTTAATTCGTAGGAACCAACCGCATAGACACGAGACCCCCGATTTGAGAGCACGACCAAAATTTGCAAATTGTTAGACTTAGGCTTAAAAATATGCTATTAGAGGGTGAGAACGTAAATCAGCCACTAGACATCCGCGTGAGAGGCACGAACGCCTTGCGCTGGACCAATGTAACCTATAGGAACCGACTGAAAAAAATAATGTTTACAAGACTAATAACAAAAAGTTATAAGTTTAGTAAACTCCGAAATAAACTCGTTGAACGAAACTCTTTTCAAAATGAACACTAGATGTGTTAAAACAATTTTTCTGAATATGATCTTTAGACTTGTTAGATTGATTACCTTTGGTTTTTAAAATTCCAAACCTACAATTAAGTCTCGAGTATCATATTGTTCGCCAAAGTAATTAAGAAGATTCAAGCAAATTAACACGCAATTTTTAACATGGTAAAACCCCAAATTAGGAAAACATCCACGGCCCCCTCTACGGAGCAAAATGAAAAAGTCCACTAAAATCACAACCAAGTTAAGACCCTAAATCATGCAACTAAGAACCAAAATACAAGATCAGAAAACGTACCTACCCGAGTTACTCCACTCTTAAAGGCATTCTTTCTTAATTTTTTCTTCTCCACGCAGATTTTGTTTTCTCCTTGAATCCCGAATTTTAGCAGCCCCAACAAACAAAATACCTCACCAAGAACCACAACTCCTAGTGTTCGTGTGAGAGTGATAGTGTTTGTGAATTAACTAAACATGCAAAATTCTTCTCATGCCTCTCAATCAATTACAAGAAATACCTATTAATTACAAGCAACTTCTATATGCAATGCAATTAATCTCAAATATACTTTTAATTCAAGACTTCGAAATTTTCAGATTTGGAATAAAAAAAAAATTCAAACCAAGTTTTGTTTCAAAATTATTTATCTCCAAAATATTTCAGCAATTTATTTTTTTTGAAACAAAAAAAATATTTCTCAAATCTTAATATTCACCACAACAAGTCTTGAGTTTCAAATTTATTTGAAACTATATTCTTGGATTAAAATAAATCAACAACAACAATACAAAAATGATCCAAGAATGAACACACAACAATCCTAAAAAATATAGTGTGCTAAAAATGTTCCCTAAGAGGTATAGGGTAAGAAGAGTACACAAATCTAACTTGGTTTTCAAAGTCCGGTGAGTTTTTCGACGAGACAAATTTCGACGAGAATATGATTTTCCGACGAGAAAAATTCTGACGAGCTTTTCGGTTTCCGGCGTCAACTTCTCTCTCTCTCTCTGTTTCGGTTTCCGGTGGGAACTCCGTTCTCTCTCTGTCTCGATTTTCCAGCGACGACCAAACGGCGTTGGGGTCTCTCTCCCTATCAAATTTATCCGACGAAGCTTATCTCTCTTTCCCGTTCTGAATTTGGAGACCTGATTTCGGTTTCTCAGTTTTGTTCTCGATTTCTGGCAGCGATTTCGATTCAGCTCCGGTGTCCTCGAATTTGGGACAACAACGGTCCCATTCTTTCTCACTCTCGGTTTCTCTTCTCCGGTGATGGGAGTGGGTCGAGGTTTTTACTTCTCTCTCTCGGTTTTGGCAGGAACACCTCTCTCTCTCTTGGTTCTTGGTTTCTCTCAAAATGGATGGAGAAGAAGATGAAATGTGAGATATGTGTTATCTTTCTCTCTCTCTCTTTCTCTCTCTTGTTCTATTATCAGCCGTCAATCTCTCTTCTTCCAACTAGAATAAGAAACCCTTAAAGATGTTATATATGAGGCTCAATAGGGTTTGTTATAAATGGAGGGTTTAGATCAAATCTCCAAGATCTAATGGTGTAGAAAGAAAATGGAATAACAAATGTGATTGGATAAAAGGTGTTCACTAGGATTGAGGCACTAAACATCTAGTCCATAGATAACCACTCAATCTAGGGTCACAAATGAGTCTAACCAACAAGACACAAAACAAACACAAATAGCCTTATAAAAAATAACACACATGTGTTTTTTAAAGTCTTGTAAAAATTAAATTTTTCGACTAAAAAAAATATATTTAACAATTGAAAATTTAACCAATCAAATTTTTATCATAAAAAATTATTCTTATGTTACCCTCAAATATATTTTTAAAATCATATTTCAATTAAATGAAAAAAACAATTTTAAATGATTAAAAAAATATTCAAATGAATTTCTTTTTCCAAAAAAAATATTTGAAGAAACAACACCCCTATAAAAAAATATGAACACATAATAAACATGTATATGCAGTGTATGTGTCCTAATTGTGGTTCGAGAGTCGTACTTACCTCTTTGTGTCACATTGGAGATCTTGGACTTGGATGGTTTTGATGAAGCTTGATGCCTTTTTGAGATAGAGTAACTCGGAAAAATTTAATCCTATTTTGTCTCGATATCCAAACTAGTTGGAACTCCTCTATGGCACTGACTCAAGTAAGTCAACCATATAGTGTGTTCTCACCGATATAGTTACGGGACCCCCAATTTGAGAGCACGGCCAAAATTTGTATACTGTTAGACTTAGGCTTAAAAATAATCCATCAGAGGGTGAAAATATAAAATAACCACTAGAGGGCCCCGTGAGAGGCACTAACACCACACACGGGAACAATGTAACCCGCAGGAACTGATCGCGTAGTCACGGGGCTCCCGGTTTGAGAGAATGACCAAAATTTTCAAACTGTTAGACTTAGCCTTAAAATCATGCTGCCAGAGGGTGATAATGTAAAACAACCACAAGACATCCCCGTAAGAGGTTCAAACACGTCGCAAGGGACCAATTTAACCAACAGGAATCGCCCACGTAGTCACGGCACCCCCGATTTGATAGCACGACCAAAATTTACAAATTGTTAGGACTTTTACGGGAGAAATGTAACCCTTAGGAACCGACCGCGTAGTCACCCAAGGGACCAATGTAACCCAATGGGCACTCGCACTCTCAGCTCGAGGATAAAATGAATTTTTTTATTAAAAATAGTCACGACTTTGGGTCGTGACTATTTTATTTTTTAAATAAAAGGCTTTCACGGTCCAAAGTTGTGACCAACTTTTATTTCAATGATAGGGTAGTCATGGCCCAAAGCCGTGACCATAATTTATATAAAAATAAAATGGTCACGACCCAAAGCCATGACCAACTTATATTTCAAAAATAACAAAGTCATGGCCCACAACCATAACTATTTTATTTTTAAGATAAAATGTGGTCATAACTTTGGGCCGTGACCATGTTTTTTGGACACAAAATAGTGGGTCGCAAACATGGGACGTGGCCATCCTAGTTCATGACCAATGTTGGTGGTCAGGGATTTGGGTCGTGACCAATGATGATGGTCACGCCTAATTTGGTCACGGACCAAATACTCGACCCACCACCAATAGTCAGGGATTCGGGCCATAATCACGTATAGGATTTGGTGTAGTGTTTTGTATCAAGTTTCATCGTCGACTTTCAAGTCTCTCTCAGGTATAAATGCGTATATATTTTGATCCTGGGATATTTATTTTTGGGTATAGTTTTGTAAAAAGTGTTTTAATGTGATTTTAGAGCACTTTGTTAGAATCAAGATCCAACAAAAATTCAAATGAGTTAAAATTAGCGTTGTTATTTTCTCATTAGATATCTCGTTAGACATTGTTCTAATGAGAATAGGTGCATCGTTCGAAAGAGGTTCCAATAAAACTTCAAATGAACCAATTTTTGCCTTCTCTAGTTTTTCATTGGTTATTTTGTTAAAAGTTGTTTGAACGAGAACAAGTACGTCGTTCGAATGGGATCCAACGAAAGTTCAAAGTACCTAGTGGATTTTTAAATGTGAAATTCATTTTTTTGTTTGTATTGATTTTGAAAAACAACCTATAAACATGAATGCGAAGTAGCAGTTTTTTAGAGACTTTTTTCTTTCATTTGAGCTCCAAAACTCTGCCAAAAATCTCTTCGTGTTTATGTGATCATTCATGATCAAGTTTCTCAAACCCAAACACTAGTTTACCCCCAACGTTTTACATATTCCAATTTCATCTTTATATGAATTGAGATCTTGTTTGTGGGAACCAAATATTACTCTTTATTTTGTTGAGTATTTATTTTATGCGATGGATTTCGTGCGGAATTTGTTTGGATACGATGAATTATGTATTGTGTGACGGTTGTTCGTACTATATCGGTGGATACTAAGGCATGTGTGAACTCATTTATTATGTCACTATGTAGGTGGACTCTTACGTGCGCTGTAGAAGTGAGGTTAAAGACTGAGGATCATCAAGTCTTGCAAGGGGGATAATCTATGTTATCAGTCTATTGTATGTCATGTGTAATTCTTATCATAGTGAATTGAGTTGGTTGGGTCGCTCGAGGTTTTTCCCATTTAGTTTTTCATCATACATCGATCGTTGCAGGATTGTTTATTTAACTTTATTCTCCTATCATGTAGATGCATGTTTTAGGATAAAATAAAATTAGTTGTACCTGGTTTACACAACTTTCGTTTATAATTGGTGCTTAGGGTTAATTCTATTGAGTTAAATATTTAATTTGAAAAAATTAAAAATTTTCTTTTGTTTAGACCATTCGATATATTATCACTTTCAAATTGGTATCAAAGATAGAACACTAAGTTATTATATTAGATCCTTGTTTAGGCATGAATTCTAGTGGCTCTTATATGGAAGGTCAATCGTTTTCTAGACCACCTTTGTTTGATGAATCAAACTATGTGTACGGGAAAGTGCATACGAAATCAACACTTAAGTTGATAGATGAGTGGGTATGGCAAGCGGTAGTTAAGGGTTGGTCCCCCACCAACATCCTTAGTTGGTGATTTTAAAATTCTCAAACCCGTTGAAGTCTAGAGCGAAGATGAGTATAAACTGTCCAACTATAATTCATGTTGCCTTAATGCTTTGTTTTGTGTGATCACACTGGAGGAGTTCTGTCGTATTATGATATGTGAAATATCTAAAGAGTCTTGGACATACTCCAACTCGCTCATCAGGGTACTAGTGCTTCTAAGGCTTCCAAACTCCAAAACCTCAGCACACAGTTTGAAACCATTAGGATGGGGGAGAGTGAATCCTTTAATGAGTTATATGTTGGACTATCAGATATTATGAACTTGTCATTTTACTTAGGAGAGAGAATACTTGGAACCCGTCTAGTCAAGAAAATCTTAAAGTCCTTACCAGAAAAAATTAAGTCAAAAGTGATTGTTTTGAACTCCTTGGGTACTTTGGACTCTACGAAACTCGAAGATCTTGTTGGTGATCTTCAAACTTATGAGCTTGACTTGTTTTTCTCCAAAAGATGAAGAAAGATAAATTCATTTCATTGAAAGCCCAAAAGGGGGAAAGATTTGTTTTAGATCATGAGTCAAACATCGATTCTAATTATTTTTCCATGTTTGTGAAAAAGCTTAAGAAATTTATCAAGTTTGAAAAATAATTGAAGGATGAAAATAGGTTTGAGAAAAACAACTCTCGCAAGGATATATAATTCCCTAAAAATCATAATGATAATTTTACGAGGGATAAGTCAAATAGATGCTTTGGGTATAAGGGTTATATCCATAAGACAGATGAGTGTCCCACTAAACTAATGAAAGAGGATAAGAAACCGAAGGTGTAAAATGTCACCCTTAGTGATAGTGATCCGAAAGTGGAACCCATTTCCCTCATTCAGCACAACTACACCATGTTTATGTCTAGTCATGTAAGCCTTGATGAAAAATCTTCTGATTAAGATAATTTTCAGCATGACAATTCTAAAGCCATTATCTATGACTCCCAAGTGAGTGATTGTAGAGAGAGTGGACAAGAAAAATAAAATGAAAAAGAGGAGGAGGAGGAGGAGGAGAGTGAACTTAAAGTCGCCTTTCGTGAGTTGTATGCAGAAATGATGAAATTGAAAAGGCTAACTTCAAGTTGGAAGATAGGTTGAATTAAAGAAGTTACTTTCTTTCTAGAATCTCAATCAAGAATTGCTTCCATATATGATATAGTTAGTCTCATATCTTTAAGCCTTCTAGTTATAAAAAAATATCATAGCCGGTTAGCCTTGATTGCTTTGCAATGAATGCAAACTCAAATGGGTGGCATTTATTCAAAAAAATGGAACACGAGGTTTCCTTGGTACTTTACTAGTATGACATTTTTTATATTATGAATATTAAGTAGATGTACAAAAGAATGTCATTCGCCTTTACTTTATGAGTAGTTTTTAAGTAGTTTTCACATATTTTTCACACACACACATACATACATACATACATACATACATACATACATACATACATACATATACATATATATATATATATATATATATATATATAAGAGAATATTAACTAGATAAGAAATAGATACTAAATAGATAATGGGTAGTAAACAACAATTCGTTTTGAACAATAGATGTCTTTCACATATAATTAGAACAATGAGTAACGTGTTCATTTCAAAATGGTATTTACAAAAAAAACATACTACTATCTAAAAAAAGCGTATTTGTAAAACGTACCATAGGTAATGATGAGGGTATTTTAATTCAGTATCTTAGGGTACATGAGAAGACTCTTAGGTAAAAGCTCACATAGGTTGAGGGGGAGCAAGATAACTGTAAGAGCATTATTTATGTCATTTGCTTATAGCTTAGACTTACATAGATTTTTACGTATCCCGTTACCATTTGAATCAATTTGTCCCGAAGAACCGAATCTCCAACATCTCCAAGTTCAATGGTTATCCACTTTATGAAGGTATAAATCTATTTTCAAAATTTAAATTTATTCATTAAATCTAATTTGGGATGTTTTATTTTTATTAGAACATAAATAGGATTTTTATGTCTTAAAAATTGAGATATTTTTTTTTCAAAGTTCACCTACGTCGTTAAAATGAGAAGACATTCTCATTCGAACGAGATGTCAAAGTCGTTCGAAGTGTCGTTCAATCCTACATCTTACGAGAACCTAATGAGGGCGTATTGTTTGTCATCATTTGAAGGTCATTTGGAGCTGGTTCAAACGAGATAGCTTTGTCACTCGAACGATATCCTATTTCGTTCTAACGGGTTATTATTCTCATTCAAACAAGCCTTATTTTCGTTCGAACGAGTCACCACCTTGAAATATGTTCTCCTTATAAATACGTATTTCGTGTTTATTTCTATTAAGACTTTTGCCAAAACGAATTTTGCATACACTTTGCAGAAGTTTTTAACCTTTTGAGTTTAGAAAACTCTTTTAATTCCCAAAACACATCCCTACAGTATATTTGTGTGAATATATTTAAACCCTGTATAGTTTGTATCCTTGTATACACTACTCTTGTGGAGAGATCGTCTTCACTACTGACTATTGTGATTATTGAGGGGATCAATACTGAAGATAAAGGTTGATCGGTGGATACAGAGGGCGGACGGTCACCTGTGGACTGCTTGGTGATAAGTAGTATTCCTTAGAGATTTGTGAAGGCTAGTGCGTTATACTTATGTATGGTATTAAGTAGTATTGTAAGTCGATTGTCTTCTAATATTTCTAAAGTATTGAATAAAGGTTTTGCCCGCAAGGGTTTCCTCAAACTTTTACTTTGTTGATTGCATGATTTACGTTATCTATTTTATCACCTAAAAGCATGTCTTAGGGTTTAATGATAAAATTTGTTTGTGTGGGTTGTGTGGTCATCCCGGGCAGCGCCTCGAGGGGAGGAGAGGGAGATAGAGATGGATATGTCTCCCCCCTCGGGAAGGCTATGCCGAGGTCTCATACCCCTCTTAGGAAGGTTGCTTCGGCCATCATAGGTATAGTGGTAAATGTGAAGAGAGAGAGTCGCCATCCTATTTTGCACAAAACAGGCAAAAGAACATGTTGCCACTACGAGAGAGCGGCATCAAGGAAAAACTGATGCATATGAAACCAATAGTTCGAAGCTCCAGCGGTTAAGTAACGAAATGGGAAGGTGTTAGGAACCCACCATTCCTCCCTTTCGGTCTCTCATGGGCTAGTGTTATTATCGTCCTTTATATCCCCTTGAAGTGTGTGTGCATGTTTATATAATGGAGATCGTATTTATTCAACTCATACCATGGACAAAGCAGAGTGAGGTCATCTATAGGAATATTCCCAAAATAACATATGTATAAAGTATGATTTGTGAATTCATCATGATATTGATCGTTATTAGGGAACGATAATATTTGTGGGATAAAATGCAAATAAGTATGATATATAAATATGAAAGTGGGAGCTTATAGAAAATTAGGGAATTTGATAAATTGGAAAATTGGACTCGAGTCTCGGATTTTATTTCGAGATGCCTACGTAGCCTATAAAGGCATCAAAGTCCACGTAGTTCGAATGTAGCATAGGGGTGGGGTTTATACTATAGATTCGAACGGAATTCTATTATATGTGTATGTATAGAAAGTGTGTGGTTTTAATTTTAGAAAAAGTGTGATGAATAATTCCGCTCAAAATTTACGAGTGTAACCCTCTTTTATTTATTTTTGAGATTTTTGTAGAAAATAAAGTATGTGCAATATACTAATAAAAGTGTAGATATTAATGTGTATGAACTAAAGTAAGAACATGATTATGAATCTATTGTTTATTATGAAAAAATAAGGAATTTAAAAAGAGAGGGAAGGAATTGGACCTTATTTGAAGATTGATATTTGATATTGGATGAACTCCCTTGATGAATGTTGATGAGAGAGAAGGATATTTTGCCAAATTGGGTATGAAAAAGATAGGAATGTAAGCTTAGATGGAACTTCACATGAGGAACTTCGCTGATTTCGAGGGAATGTTACCGAGACCACTGATGCAGATGGATTTGTTCTTGGAGTTAGGTCATGTCCCCTATTTATAGGGTCAGGGGGGTGTCGATCGGCCTACCCCAGGGGGTGCCGATCATCATGTGCCCCCAAACACAATGCTGATAGGCAGGGATCTGGCCCTGCCAATTCGCAGTCCCGTGCATATTTTCTAGGAAAACGGTTGTAGAACACAAACCAGTTATCCGAATCACACACGGGGCATACCGTTGGAAAGATATTTCAGACCTTCAAGAGTCCTTTGGACTGCTCTCGGGTCCGGGTGTTAACTTTGGGTTAAATGTGGCTTGGACGGAAGATCGTCGGATGTAAACGGATCATTCATCCTCATGGTAAGTCAGAATATCACATGGGACAGATCGTTGGAAAGTTTAGGAGATGTACTTCGACATTCTAAAGAGTTTTTCTTGGTTTGGAAGGTTGACCTTGGTCAACTGGGGCTCGGAAATGCCCAAGGACCTCTCACAGTAAAAAGGATTGTTCGTTTATATCCTAGGTCAGAATCGCACATGGGGTGAACCATTGGAAAGGGTATTCAGTGCCCTTCAAAGATTCATTTAGTCTCGTTCAAGCTGAAGAGTAGAATTTGGTCAAATGGAGCCTAGGAGCGCTCAATGGCCTCCGGATCGATTTTTGAGGGAAAATTGATCGTTTGTTCGAACGGTTATGCTATTTTTTGCATGTGGTAGACTGTTAGAAAGGGGTTTTAGTGCCCTTTGACGATTCAAAGAGGTCTTTCTCTGATGGTGAAGGTTATTGGGGGCAAATCACGGTTATGATTGGAAAGGGTTTGACCCCAATAACCTTTCTCTGATGCCATTATGATTCAAATCTCTGATGGTCCGTTCGTTTGAATCATTATGCCTATTTGTGCACGGGGTGGATCATTGGAAAGGGTATTCAGAGCCCTTCAAATATTCAAAGATATTTCTCTCTGATGATAGAGTTGATCGAAGTCAAATAGGGCCCAAGGGCGCCCGGTGGGATCTAGATCGATAGTTAGAGTGCGACCTAGGGTTTACGGTGAGATGGGGAGGTGTTAGGGGACTAAGGGGAGACCTAGAGGGTTCTAAAATGTGGTTTCTATAGAGCCCCTCAATGGGTGAGCTTGGAACAAGTGATAGCCATCGAATATACACCACATGACAGAGGTCGGTTCTTATGAACCTAAGGGACGAGGATGATCGGTCGGTACAGAGAATCTAAGGTGATATTGGGATGTCCGATTCTGAGGACCTAAAGGAGGTGAGAAGTAAGGAGGCAACCAATTCTACTAGTTGGGGTTGGTTCTGAGGATATAAATTGTAGCGACCAATTTTACGGGTCGAAGCCAATTCTGAGGGCTTACTTAGAAGCGACCAATTTTGCAAGTCGAAGCCAATTCTGAGGGCTTAATATAGGGATGAGAAATTATGTGGGTTGAATCCAATTCTAAGGGATTAAGATAGGGGTGACCAATTTTGCGCGTTAAAGCCAATTCTGAGGGCTTAGGTAGAAGCGACCAATTCTGAGGGTTGAAGCCAATTCTTTGGTCTTAAGTAGAAGTAACCAATTCTAAGGGTCGAAGCTAATTCTGAGGGCTTAAGTAGAGATGACCAATTCAGAGGGTCGAAGACAATTTTGAGGGCTTATTTAGGGGTGGCCAATTCTGAGGGTTGAAGCCAATTCTGAGGGCTTTGGTAGAAGCGATCGATTCCAAGGGTCAAAGCCAATTATGAAATCTAATTTAGGGGTGACCAATTCTGTAGGTCAAAGACAATTATGAGGATTTGGGTAGAAGCGACCAATTCTGAGAGTCGAAACCAATTCTACGGGCTTAAGTAGAAACAACCAATTATGAGGGTCGAAGCCAATTATGAGGGCTTAAGTAAAGATAACTAATTCTGAGGGTTGAATCCAATTCTGAGGGCTTAAGTAGAAGCGACAAATTCTATGGGTCGAAGCCAATTCTGCGGGCTTATGACAGGGTTGACCAATTCAGTGGGTCAAAGCCAATTCTGAGGGCTTACGTAGAAGCGACCAATTCTAAGGTCGAAGCCAATTCTGCGGGCTTATTTAGGGGTGATCAATTCTGACGATTAAAGCCAATTCTGAGGACTTAAGTAGAAGCGTACAATTCTGCGGGCTTATTTAAGGGTGATCAATTCTGAGGGTCGAAGCTAATTCTGAGGTCTTAAGTAGAGATGACCAATTCTGCTGGCTTATTTAGGGGTGACCAATTCTAAGGGTCGAAGCCAATTCTGAGGGCTTAAGTAGAGATGACCAATTTCGAGGGTCGAAGAAAATTCTGAGGGCTTAAGATAAAAAAGACCAATTTTGTGGGTCGAAGCCAATTCTACGGGCTTAAGTAGAAGCGACCGATTCTACGGGTCGAAGCTAATGCTGCGAGCTTAAGTAGAAGCGACCGATTCTGCGGGTCGAAACCAATTTTATGGGCTTAAGTAGAAGCGACCAATGTTGAGGGTCAAAGACAATTCTACGGGATTATTTTTTCGTTGGGGTTGTGTGATATTTTTTTAGGGATTTGGGGATGCATTTAATTTTAAGTTCCGCTGGGGAAGAGGGAATGATCCGAGGAATTTGAGCTGGGGAATTCTTAGAATTTTGGAGCATTTTTTGGAGATATTGCTGGGGAGGATTGTTCTCTAGAATTCCCCTAGGGATGTAAAGAAATGTTTTTTCTTGGTGAAAAGGTTCCCAAAATTAATCTGGTGATTTTAGGAATTTTTAGGGGATTTTTTGGGGTTTTCCGGTATTTTTTTGGACTTTTTGTATGAAATTTTAAAGGGGGTGCCGACCGGCATAGATTGAGGGGTACCAAATGGCAGTGGCATGGTCTTTTAGGGTGCCTTGAGAAGGTGGAGGGACAGTGCCGATCGGTGGGTGGCAGGGAGATACCGATCGGCATGCCCCTTAGCCTCCTATAAAAAGGGGCAGGTTCTCCTCATTTTTCACAGCTTTTTGACTTGCCTTCTTCTGCAATTACCTTCTGCAAATTATTTCGGCATTCCAAATTCAAGAGATGGCTGAGTTTTTTAAGTAGAGCTACTCACACGGCATGGCTTAATGCTGACGATTGGGTAAGGTTGGAGTGGAGGGTTAGGGCGCCCCTTGCATTGGGCAGCGAGAACTCATTTGACGCATTTGAGCCAGTGTTGGAAGATCGAATTCTTCTATTTGAGCCTTCACGTCATCGTTCTTCTAGGGTGGTGAACCCTGGTGGCTATGTAAGTATTGAATGACATTTGCTTCTTTTCCTTTTTTCCTTGACGAGGTTGCTTTATTTCTTAAATTTGACAATGGTTTTATTTATTTCTTTGACAGTCTGACGTCTCCATGTCGACTATATGTGCTCGAGGGATGATGGGGCTTAAGTATGTTTGGGAGCATCTTCCATCTGTGGTGCACTGAATGGTGTCGTCAGCCAATTTTAGGAGACTGGCGTCTTCTCTAGATGAGACGCCTCGTTCTATGGCCATTTTGAGTGCTCTAGGGGAGAGGTGGTTTGAGACTACCCACATCCTCTATTTTGTCTTTGGGGAGATGATAGTGACTCTCATTGATGTGAAGCAGTTACTGGGGCCGGACTATGATGGTAATCATATTGAGGTGGACAGGACGTTGAGGGTGACATCGAAGGCGGTGACGACGACATTTGGTAATGTGGAGAGGGTGGTCTCTGGGGATTCTCTTCATTTGTCTCTGTTGAGGGAGATGTTGTTGGGGAGGAGGATTGATGAGAGTGATGGGCAATAAGTGCATCAGATGGCCCTCTTGTGTATTCTGCTGGTGCTAGGATGTTTTCTGGTGTCGACGAGTGTCGACGAATGGCGACGTTATCCACTTGTGGTTTTTACCATTCTTGAAGGTATTCTCGGGCATCCTCTTTTATGATTGGGGAGCCTGACATTGGCAAACCTTTATTATTCTCTTGATGCATTCAGCCGGTGCTCTTTTACTGGAGCTATGTATCTTCTGGAGGCATTATTTATTTTTCGGCATTTTTTCTTTATGCATTCGCATTTTCCTTTATGCATTTTTTTTATTTCTTAAATGTTGGACTTTGCCCTTTGCAGATGCGATTTTATGAGGTGATTGGGTTAAACACATAATTAGTATCTTTGAAGGATGACTTTGTTGGGGACTTCTGTCGGATGTACTAGTGGCGGAGATCCAACCGACAGTCGAAGAAGTCTGTATCTCTCTGGAGGTGGTGCATTAGGTCTTGAATGGCCTGACGAATGAGCAGGTAAGCCCTCTTTTATCTTGAGATTGTCCTTTCCTTTGATGGTTTTTTATTGATATCGATCTTTCACTCTTGCTGGGAATTCGCAAGTGACCTTTTACCCTTGGGGGATGGCCATTCGCACATTGGGATGACTTGGGGACAGGCGCAGATGTGCCGTCTACTGGCGTATGAGTTTGGCTATTCTTGGTACCTCGGGGAGATGTTAGTCTGACAGATTGTGGAGGATGAGGTTTTAGTGCCGCCGGAGAATCCCCCTATGTTCATGAGGTGAGTAAGGGAGATATCAAAGGATGCTCGGGTGGCGGCGATGATGGGAGAGTCATATTCGCTGTACATTGACACCATGGTGAAGTATGAGTGTATAGATTTCATGCTGAGCTGGTTGATGCCTCCCAGTATATATGATGTGATGCCTCTTCCTCGCGCGGGTTTGAGTAGGCAGGTGGGGTCCTCCCACAATGCGGGCGGTAGGATAACGTCAGCGACGGCGATGACTTTGAAACCTCCCTTTGTACGGTTGTTCTCGCCTGGTTACAATATTTGGCAAGATGATGGAGGGTAGGTGCATTTATATCATCGTCCCAATGTGATGGAAACGGAGGAGTTGGGCTAGACAGAGGAGGTCCTTAGACATAAGGTACACTTTGTGTTTCCTTGCCTTTTGATTTCTTGATTCCTTTCTTTTCCTTTCAGACTTGACTGATTCGATTTTTTTTTTCTTTTGCAGCACATCTGGGTATCCACCACTTAGCCGAGGAATATTAGGGATTGGATATATTTAGCTACTGTCCATACGAAGGATGCGATTCTGGTTCCTTCTTTCTTGGTGCGTATGCCTCGTCCGGGGAAGGGTCGAGTTATGGAAGTGGTGGCACATCGTTTCGCCGCAAAGGGAAGAGGGCGCGCCGTAGGGATGGTGGTTCTTAGAGAGAGAAAAGAGAGAAAGAAGAGAGAGGGAGAGAGTTTGTAGGTGAAGATAGAGAGAAAGAAAATGGGTTCGGGCTGAGTCACGTTGATTTATTCTTTTGTTTTTCCTACAAGATGTCGATGTAACACAAAAAAATACATGCAAATAAATATGAAGTTTTTATTAATTCTTGCTTCAGTGATTAATGCACATGCTCTTTTTACTTTGTTGTGGAGACCGTAAAAAAAATTTGAAAATTGACTTGAGTTGGATTTTATTTTAAAATGGGATAAGTAAAAGTATGAGGAAATTTATTGATAAAATTTTATTGAGTTTTTTTTATTTTAACAAAATAGGAAAAAGGGAATTTTCCCAAAATAGGGGGTTGCCGATCGGCATGGCCCCTGTCCTGCCTATTGGCACATCAGGCCAATCCAGTCAACCCAAGGCTTTGATTTCACTTTCTTCATTTGCTTGGTACTTGGTGGGGCAAGTTTTACTCCGATTTTTGCAGGGTTTCTTATCTTTGCTTGAGAGTTTTTAAGTATAAATAGGGGTGTGAATGGGGCTTTTATCCTCAGACGTTTATTTCCTTTCTTTCTCACATTCTTACTTACTTATCATCTCTTTGTTTTGTAAGATCTCTCTCCCTGGTAGCATTGAGTTTGCCAACTACCTTGAAGCCTTGGAAGCAATGTGTTATTACAATGTTGATTATGACGCCTTCCACTTGCGGCGAGTCTCTTCGTGGCGTAACCGTCCCATTAAGTGGAATATTCTGATGGGGGGAGTTGAGTTCTGGTACCCCAAGGATCATGTTTTTCTCTTCGGGTTGGATGAAATTTGTCCTACTTATGAGGAATTTTCTACCATACTGGGGATAAATCTCAGCATTGCTGCGGCTTGGCTTGAGTTTACTCGCTCTCCTACAGAATTATTGGCTGGACTTATTTATATCTCGCCTTTAGAAGCCAGGTCATTAGTTACAGGAAGAATGATTTCTCTTTCGACGATTCTGCGATCCGTGCATTCGCAGGACGTGGGTGATGGCGGTTATGCTGGGGATGTTATTTTGGGTCTGGTTTCAAAAGTATTATTGATGACTGGGGAAATGCTAGTGGATCCCCAACTTGCGACTATCATTTCCTAAATGTCGTTCCGTCGCAATCCTATGGCGGTGATACTGGAGGAGACTTTGAATGGCCTGGATGCCTGGAGGGAAGGTCGTTCCGCCTTTTGAGGGGTAGCCCTGTGATGTTGTTCATGTGGCTGTCGAAGAGGTTCCGTATGGAGGTGCCACCTGATTATCCTTTGTAGACAGTTCCAAAATTATTCTCGCGCTATTTCATTAGTGTAGGCCTGGACATTAAGAGTTGGGGGAACTAGTTCGGAGAGCACGGGGCTCGGGGCTTGCATTGGTTAGTGCCTTGGTGGGGGAACTTCTACCCATTCTGGAACTCGGGAAGTACCAATATGTATGGTTGGTTGGCCTTAGGCAGACATCTTTATACTTTCCCTAGTGATTGCTTCACCAATTTGGTTAGGAGAAAATCGTGCCACCGCGGACACTAAACTTCTTTCCTGTGGAGGACTTGACAGAGCATATTCGCATGCAGCTTGGTTCTTTATGGAAGCATCGTCGTTCATCAACCCATCCTTCCCAATTTGTGGGTAGAGTCTGGCATATCTCCAGGACTACATGAAGTGGTTATGGAAGAAGTTAGTGGACAGGATGCAGGCCGTGAAGACTGGGCAAAGGTGGTTTGCCATATCTAACACCATGGAGGGAGGTGTTGTGGTTTTCCCAAGGATGGTCCGGGCTTATCGCTCTATGGAACGTCTATGATACTCCATTCAGGCGGGGGAGGTTTGGGGACCCCAGGATGCAGGTGATGATATGACCAATTCCTCTAACAGAAGAAGGTAGGGCTTTGGGAAGCTTTTTTGTAATGGGTGTGATTTTGTGTTTTTGTAGGAATAATTAAAGGGCTTGTTTTAGGAATAGTGGGACTTAGTTTTAGGAACGTAGGACTAGGATGACAAGGGAAGTTATTTAACTCCCTACGCGGCTATAGTCGTACATAAATTTCATATAATGAAGTAAATAAGTTTTTGATTATTTAGTTGTGCCTCTTGATGAACTTTGCATTTTGAATTATCTATACCAATCGCTAAGACGTACATAATACTTTTATTTATGTATGTGTTAAAATGAATTGTTGTTCTCGGGGATAAGAAAAGAATAGCATTTTGTGAAAAGAAGGGGTCGTGCTCATGTAAATGGATGAGTAGCCTATGTACCTCTGAGGGTTTTGAAAAAATTTTGAAATTCATTTTTTTGCAAGAAAAGATGTTTTTAGAGGATCAAGCCCCATGTAGTTCTGATTAGGGGGAAATGAAGAGTTTTTTTTATTAAGAACGGAATAGAAGGGAGATGAGAAGAGTCGTAGCGTACCCAGACTTTGGAGTAGCTATAGAATTTCTTGAGATGATCCAGGTTAACTGGACACGCCATTTCTTCTTCATCATGGTCGGTTAGCATTGCGGCACCGCCTAACAGGATTTTCTTCACCATGTAGGGGTCGCTCTAATTGGGCTTGAATTTTTATTTGGGGTCCCAGATGGGCTCTACTATTTCTTTGAGGGCTAAGTCCCCTTATCGAACACCGATGTCCATGACTCACTTGTTTAATGATCGTGCTATGCGTCAATGCTACCCTTTTATAGGTTATAGAGCTTTCAGCCTTCTTTCATCCAAGGGGGACAACTTTGGTGACAGTCTTTCTCGCTGACTTTTTTTTCAAGCATGACATGTAGCGAAGGGATTTCTAGCTCCAAGGGTAGGACTAATTCCATGCCTTAGACTAGAAACTAAGGGGTTTCCCCGGTAGAGGTTCAAACTAAAGTGCGATAGCCCCATAGGGCATAAGGGATCCTATCAGCCAAATCTCAATAACTCCCGATCATCTTGCTGATAATGTCTTTGAGGTTATTATTGGTTGCCGCGAGTGCGCCATTGGCCTGAGGTTGGTATAGAGAAGATTTGTGTCTTTGAATTCCATACTCGTTGACCACTTCTGTAATTTCTGCCTCGAAATCTAACCCATTGTTTGATACCAACTCGTGCGGGACCCCATATTGGCAGATGATTTTTCCTGATGAACTTGGCCACCTTCTTAGCATTTAGAACTGAGTATGACTCGACTTCAACCCATTTGGTGAATTAGTAAATGGCGACTAGGATAAACTCATGCCCTTTGGATGCTTTCGGTGTAAATTTCCCTATGATGTCAATGCCCCGTGTGTAGAACGGTCAGGGAGAAGTCATGTTGTACAATTACTGCGGGGGTAAGTGTTGTAGGTTGGAAAAATGTTGGCATTTAAGGCATCTTCAAACGTAAGCTATGCAATCTTGAACCATGGTAGTCCAGTAGTAACCCTGTCGGATGATCATTTTGGCGAGCATATGGATGTTCATATGAGGTCCGCATTCTTTGCTATGGATTTTTTTCATCATTTCTTCAATGTCAACCCCTGCGATGCATTGCAAATGGGTTCCATCAAAGTTTCTCTTATACAGTGCTTTATCACAAATAATGTACTAGGTATCCAGTCTATGAAGAGTTTCTTGATCTTTCTTGTCAGATCCTTGGGGATACCTACCATGTTTGAGGAGGTGCTAAATATCATAGTACCAACAGTCGGCTAATTCGGGATCTTCTCTCGCGATGAGCTCAATATGGTAGCAGTGGGTTGGTTTATTTTATTTTTTGGACAAGGAAAGAGGCCATGGTTATTCCCTCGGGCATAACAATCATGGAGGATAAGGTATTAAGGGCGTCGGCTAGGTTATTCTTTACTCGGGGCAAGTAATGGAAGGTGATTTCTTGACATTGGGAAGCTAGCTCTTCTCAGTGGGCATGGAAGGGTAAGAGTTTCTCGTTCTTGAATTTCCATTTTCTAAGTACTTGATTGATGATGAGGGATGAATCCCTGCATACATCGAGGTATCTAATTTCTTTCTAGAGGATTACTTTGAGGCCTACCGTGCACGCCTCGTATTTAGTCATGTTGTTAGTGCAATGAAAGTCCAGCTTGATGTCAATGGGAGTGTGAGAGTTATCAGGGAAATTAGGAGTATCCCAATGCCATACCATTTTTTGTTGGCAGTGCCGTCAAAGAACATTTTCCATCGAAAGTCTTCTTGGGAGGCACAAAGGATATTCTCATCAGGGAACTCATAGATCCAAACAACGACCTCTTCCACGGGGTAGTCAGTAAGGTAGTTAGAGATCACTCTTCTATTCATAGCCTTTTTTATAACATAGGAGATATCAAATTCAGCTAGGATCATCAACCAATGGGCCAATCGACTGGACAGGCAGATTTCTCGAGTAGGTACTTGATGGGATCCATTCAGGATACAAGCTTAATGGGGAAGGCAAGCATGTAGTGACGTAACTTTTGGGTAACCTACACAAGAACGACACATGCTTTTTCCACATTAGTGTAGTTAACTTTGTAATCGAACAACTTTCTACTGTAATAGTAAATGGCTCTCTCCTTACACGTTTCTTCAAGGTATTGGGCTAGCAAAGCCCTAACGGTAGTATCGGTTACGATTAGGTATAGGAGTAAGGGAAGATCAGGCTGCAATGGCATGAGCACCGGGGATTGGGTTAGGTATTACTTGATTCGGTCGAAGGTTTCTTAGTAGGCTTCATTCCAGACTTTGGTTGAATCCTTTCGAAGGAGTTTGAAGATGGGTTCAAAGATGGAATTCAACTGACTTATGAACCGACTGATGGCAATTTCCCAAGGAATACCGAAACTTCCTTCTCCATTTGAGGTGGTGGCATCTCAAGTATGAATTTTAATTTGGTAGGATATGCCTCTATCCCTTTATCACTAACCATGAATCCCAAAAAATTTCTTTTAGTGACGTTGAAGACACATTTCAATCGGTTGAGCCGCATCTGGTATTGTCGCAGTGATTCGAAGAAATTCCCACGAATATGAACACGGGCTTACCTAGTCTTGGACTTGACAATCATGTCATCTACGTAGACCTCGACTTCCTTGTGTATCAGATCATGCAAAATGGTTGTGGCAGCCCTCTGGTAGGTAGCCCCTGCATTTTTTTAGATCAAATGGCATGACAGTGTAGCAAAAGGTTCCACAAAGGGTGATAAATGAGGTTTTCTCTTGGTGATATAGGGGCATCTTTATTTGATTATATCCGGCAAACCCATCAATGAAAGACTTGAGAGGGTGATTGTCCGTATTGTCCATAATCAAGTAGATGTTGGGTAGTGGGTAATCATCCTTCGGAGAGGCCTTGTTCAAGTTTCATCTTCCTTGACATGAATGCGGTTATGTTATTTGTTATTAACCTTATTTAGATCAGTTAAAAATTATTCATTTGCAAAATCATCATAATCAAGACTTTGATTAGAATCAAGACAATTAATGTAAGGCGTAGGAAGATTCTTAAAATCTTCATTTATTTCATTAATAGGAAAAACAACATCGAGAACCTCATCAAAGGAGGTCTCGATTACATTAGAGTAAGGGGAAACAACCTCAGGGGAAAGGGGATAAACATAGGGGTTAGGTTGAATATTAGTAGGTGGGACAGGTATAGCATGCCAGTTAAAAAGAGGTGCATCAGCATCTTTGATGAGGTAGGATGGATTTGACAATGTAGCCCCATAGTGGATCATGTAGAGTGTCAGCCCCAGTATTTGTAATTTGAAAAAGTCCTCGGAGTCACTGCCCTCAGAATCCATGGTATCAGTTGTGGTTTCATTAGTGAGTGGTTGTACACGATGTTGGGAACTCTCAGCCCATGGGTAGCTGTCTTGAAAGAATATCTCTATTCCTAGTTTCATCCTCTTAGCTACATGGTCATACCAAGGTTCGGGGAAGCTGCAGAAGGGGAAATATTCACCTTCTCTGATGAATCTTCCATTTAGGGAATCTCCTAGGATAATTTTAGAGCATTCTAATGTCTTCTTACATCGAGGATGACGAATCAATTTGAATTCTTCTTCTGACGGTTGATAGCCCAAGCCACAGGGAGGAAAACCTTCCTTCAACATAATAAGTTCAATTATCCCTTGTTGTTTTCACCCTATCCCCAGTCTGAGCATAAAGTGCATGTTCTTGAACATTTGGATCATATTAATGTTTCCATGAGGGTCATATTCCGGATAAATCCTATCTTTGAAGTCATCCACTACTGGGAGTAGGAGTGGTTCAACTCGGAATCCTGACAGAAGTGTATCATTCACCCCATGTTGTATTTTAAGTACTGGATTACTCATTATGGCATTCTCGGTGTGTCATTATCTCCCAAGATGGTAATAACCTACCTGTTGGTGAAGAAATTCAATTTCTGATGAAGGGAAGAAGACACCCCTTTTGATACTATATAGCCATGGTCATTTGAGTAGCAGATTGAAATAGGTTGGGATGTCGATGACTTGGAATTCAACAATAGGATTTATAGGTCCAGCCCATATTGCAATCTTGATAGATCCCATTAATTATCAGTGGGTGTTGTGGTAGGAATGTACGGCAGCAGAGGTTGGAGCAAGGTCGCCCACTTTCAATCCCAGAGAATTTAGGATTCTTAACGAGAAAACATTCAGAGATGATCCGTTATCGATGAGAAAGAGGGGGACAATTTTCCCCATAACTTCAACAGAGATATTAAGAGCATGACTGTGGTTAGGACCAGTCGTAGGAATTTATTCTTTAGAAAAGGAGAGCATTCGAGTAGAGGTCAAGAATTCGACTAGGTTCACCACTTCTTTGGGCGTGGTTGAGGGAGGAAATGTGCGTCCTATAAGTAGCTTGATTACAGCATTTCAATGTAGTTAGGAAGACATAAATAGTCCCCTTAAAGTGATGTTGGATTGGGTTTTCTTCAATTGATCGAGGTTCTTATTTTCCTCGAGGTTTATTTATGGCAAATGGAGATTCTAGACGCCCTTTCCTTTATCCTCGCTGACGGTTGTAGACTTGGGATTTGGTAGTGTCTTACTGGCCTGGTCATGTTGCTCACAGAATAAGGGAAAAACAAAAATTATATTTCTTCATCGATATCGGGTTGTTCAACCACCTAGTTGATTTATCCTATCATCTCCTTTAATGATATCATCTCGCATATGTCGGCTATCAATCTAGTCTTTTATGAATCTTACTCTTTATCTAAATCTTTGAAATTGTCCCCCCATCCGGTGGCAACGATATTGTCTTTCTATGCAAATTCGATGCACTCCACCACTTCCACGGCCTCTTCGTATAATACCTCACATTCAACAAGGAAATGAAGAACTGATGGAACCAAGCACCCTTATAATGTCAAAGCATCGAGTAGCTTGGATACATTACAAATATCACCAGTGTGTTGAAACAAATCTTCCAGGATCTGGACCATGTCATCTAGCCTAACTTCGTCAGCTGGCACCACCCAATTATCTAACTCTCGGGCCCATTTTTGATCTTCTAAAGATAACCCACTGAATCTCTGACAATCGATGGTCATCTTGGAGGGAAATTTCAGCTCAAACTTTAAGAGTTGGTTCAACACTTCTAATAGTTCCATATCTTTACCTCCAGAACGGGTGAAAACAGCGATACATGCTTTGGTGAGGAGGGATAAGTCTTGATCGACAAAGTTGGTGGGGTGCAAGAGAAAATATGGGAATGTTTGGAGAGGTTTAAGCGAGTATATGGGTATAACTTATGATTTACTTGGCATGATTTGGGTAGATGGGTAAAATTCTAAGTCTTCTTCTAGGAAGATCGCATTTGCATGGTTCGGGAGTGGATTATAGGTAGTGTTTGGTTTGGGATGAGCTGGTGGGGCGATAACACCCCGGTTAGTTAGGCCTTGGATCACATTTCAAAGATGGAAACATTGGCCAGTGGTATGGTCAACGATTTGGTGAAAGTCACAATGGGCATCAGGTTTAAAGTTTTTCGGAAGTGGGTTTGGTAATGGACGGGGTTCCAAGAGTTTGATCAGATTTTGGCTCAAAAGGGCCTAGTATACTTTGGAGAGAGGAGCGTGAAGCTCGGTGTATTCCTTATGGATTGGGTTTGGGCGACTTTTTGGTGCCCATGAAGCGACAGGCTGAGAGATGTTTTTGATGGTAGAAACCATGGTACTAGAAGTTTTTTCAAACTTTCTAAGAGAAAACTGTCCACGGGTTTTCACAGGTTCAAATTCTGTCTTGACAATACTTTCTTTGATCTCCACTCCTACTTCTTGAAGGGCTCAAAAGTGAGGGTAATATTGTCCTCCCATTGTTGCAATGACATGAGGTAGAAGTTCTTCTTTATGACACTGACATGTTCTTCTTTGGAAGGCAGATTGGTCATGGTAGATTCTTTTTCTCTCCACCTTGCTGTGAAGGTGCTGACTGATTTATCAGGGTTCTGCTTAAGTAACTCTAAGTCGCGGTGGGTAACTTCTAGCTCTTTATTGTACTTGTATTGTGACATGAACTCGCGGGAAACATCTTCCCAACTACGAATTCTGGATTCTTAAAGGGATAAGAACCAACGTAGAGTGATATCTTTCAAAGTCTATATGGTCCATTATTTCTTCAGAAGCCCTTAGGAGAGTCATGGATCGGTGATAGTTACAGAGATGAACGATCGAGGGTCCACTGCCTCTGAATTTCTCGATATTAGGCATCTTGAAATTTTTCAATAACCTGGCTTTAGGATAGGGAGACATGTGGGTATAGTCCATGTAGTTCCCAGAGAGTCTGACTTCATCTAATTTCTTGGTCAACATCTTGAGGTCTTCCTTGACCTTGTTCAATTCTTCCTCTTTTGGGTCAATAGTCACGGGTAAGTTGGCCCCTGGCTGAGCAAGGTTTGGCATGGGTAGATGGGTTGGCGATGGCCCATTAGCTGGAGGAAAACGGGGAGGGTGCTAGTATTCCTCGAGAACCCAAATAGGCTCCGGTGCAAGCAAACCCATAGTGCGAGGGAAAAGGTCCTCGAGTTCTTCGGGGGTAGGGACCCGATTTCTTTATATCTCATGAACCTTAATTTGAAAGATGTCAATTTTGGTAGTGAGCTCAGTGAGAACTGTCAATAAATTCGGCTGTACATTTGGCACTTGATCCGTGTTCTCCATGGAAGGTGGGTGAATCTCGGACTCGAAATAAGTAAAGGGACTGATAGAACTTTGGGGCGGTTCGACTAAAGACTGAAGCCAAGAGGGAGTTAGGCCAAGGGTAGGTGATCGACCTGATAAGGAGAAAAATTGGGATTTATTTTCGATAAAGAAAATAAGGGGAATTTGTTATTTTTAAGAAAGGAGGAAAATGATTTTTGGAAAACATGAGGACAAAATATATTTTTTTGGAGGAAAAGAAAATGTTTTGGGTATTTTTGATAAAATAGGGAAAAAAAATTTGGACACTTTTGGAAAGAGAGAGGAAAAGACGAGGTACGGGTCTCAGTATGATTATTATGTTTATTAGGTTCTCACTTGTATTAAGTTTGCCAAAATGCAAAAAAGAAATGTCGGATGGGACCCGATCCTGGAAAAATTTGGTTTACCACATGTAGAAACTAGGGTTGGACGTATTACCAGGGTCACGGGCAGGGTCCCATTTTAAAAGTTGAGCAAAAATTTGGGCGGTAGGCGGACCCAGAATTTTGGCAGAGTTTTGGGTCGAAATCGACAATCTAATATGTGTGTCCTAGGCTTGACACCTCTATGTGGGAATTCAATTGGTTAGGGTTAGTTGGAAGGTGTTCCCCTCTTTGGCGTGACTTCCACAATATAAGTCTTGCTTTTGAGGGCAGTCGGTACGTGTGGACAATCCATTTGATATACCTAAGTGTACGTGAATTTCCTCACTATATACATCATGGGGACAGTACGCATGAGAGAGAATTCGATATACTCGATGTATGTGAATGAGTTTCCTACGATATACCTCACGTCATGACTTCAGTCAAGCGGTAGGATGAGGGGGAACTGTTCAATATACGTCGAATGTAATTGGCCAATGGAAGGTAAGAGTCATATCGCTTAGGCTAACTGCGACCTGTTGGACCAGTGCCCATCACGAAGTGACTCCCCAGTTATGGGACAAAATTTGGTCAATAGCAATGCCCTTTGGTGATGTTGTGTGTACCATGCATGATTATTTGATTAGTAAATTATGGAGAGAGTATCTTTATTAATCATGCCCATCCGAGAATGAGGTGCGATTATAAATAATGGAGCAGGGATAACAAGTGTGTGATAAGTGTAAGTGAGCATGGATATATACAAGTCGAGGTGTGTGTTAGTGACATCTAAGCATGGATTTCTATGTGGTGTGTGCAACATGTGGATATACGTGATCCTAGGTGCACGTGGTGTGAATTGTACAACGAAAATTTCTATAAGTGAGCGAATAGTGGCATAAGCATGAAGTACATATGTATAGGGAATAATAAGGGGAACATGAAAAATAGGGGATATACAAGAAAGTAAAACACCCATGCAAACAGAGTCTAGCCCTCTTAAAAATAGTCCCCAACAAAGTCTCCACTGTGGCCATCCCAGGAGGAGCCTCGGGGGGAGGAGAGGGAGATAGAGTTAGATACGTCTCCCCCTTCGGGAAGGCTGTGTCGTGGTCTCGTACCCATATTGAGAAGTTTACTTCGGTCGTCATCGGTGCAAGGGTAAATGTGAAGAGATAGAGTCGCCAGCCTATTTTTAACAAAACAGGGAAAATAACATGTTGCCACTTAGAGAGAGAAGCATTAAGGAAAAATTGATGCATATGAAACCAATAGTTCAAAGGTCCAGGGGTTAAGTTACGGAATGGAAAGATGTTAGGCACCCATCCCGCGCTTTCGGTCTCTCATAGGCTAGTGTTATTATCTTCCTTTATATCCCTGTGAAGTGGGTGTGCGTGTTTATATAATAGAGATCGGACTTATTCAACTCATACCATGGATAAGGCAGAGTGAGGTCATCCATAGGAATATTCCCAAAATAACATATTTAGAATGTATGATTTGTGTGTTCATCATGATATTGATCGTTATTAGGGAACGATAATATGTGTGGGATGAAACGCAAACAAGTATGAAATATAAATATGAAAGTGGGACGTTTTAGAAAATTACGAAATTTGAAAAATTGGGAAAATTGGACTCGAGTCTCGAATTTTAATTCGAGATGCCTATGTAGCCTATAAAGGGATCAAAGTCCACATAGTTCGAATTTAGCAAATGGGTGGGGTTTATCCCATAGATTCAAACGGAATTGTATGTGTAGAAAGTGTGTTGTTTTGATTTTGGAAAAAGTGTGATGTATAATTCCGTTCGGAATTTACAGGTGTAACCCTCTTTTATTTTTTTTGAGGTTTTTGTAGAAAATAAAGTATGTGAAATATACTAATAAAAGTGTATATATTAATGTGTATGAACTAAAGTAAGAACTAGATTATGAATCTAATGTTTATTATGCAAAAACAAGGAATTTAAAGAGAGAGGGAAGGAATTGGACCTTCTTTAAAGCTTGATCTTTGATCTTGGATGAACTCCCTTGATGAATGTTGATGAGAGAGAAGGATATTTTGACAAATTGGGTATGAAAAGGATGGGAATGTAAGCTTGGATGGAACTTCACATAAGGAACTTCGCTGATTTCGAGGGAATGTTACTGAAATCATTGATGCTGATGGATATGTTCTGTGTTCTTGAAGTGAGGTCATGGCCCCTATTTATAGGGTCAGGGGGTGATGATTGGCCTACCCCAGGGGGTTCCTATCAGTATGAGCCCCCATACACAATGCCAATACGCAGGAATCGGGGCCTGTCAATTGGCAGTCTTGTACAGATTTTCAATGAAAACGAGCGTAGAACACAAACTGTTGATCCAAATCACGAACGGGGTATACCCATAAAAATGTGTTTTAGAGACCTTTAAGAGTCCTTTGGACTGATCCCGATTCTTGCAGTTGACTTTGGGTTAAATATGGCTCAAAAGCGCACGTCGGTCCTTTGGATGGGAGATCATCGGACTCAAACGGATCGTTCCTCCGCATCGTAAATCAAAATTGCGCATGGGGTGGACCGTTGGAAAGGTTAGGAGATGTACTTATACATTACAATGAGTTTTTCTATTTTTAGAAGGTTTACCTTGGCCAACCGAAGCTCGAAAGCGCTCGGGAACCTCTCGAAGTATAACGAATCGTTCGTCCGTACCATAAGTCAGAATCACACACGGGATGGACCATTAAAAAGGGTATTCAATGCCCTTCAGAGATTCATTCATTCTCATTTGAGACGAAGAGTTGAATTTGGCCAAACCGATCCCAGGAGTTCCCGATGGCCTCCGGATCGATTTTTGGGGGAAAACTAATTGTTCATTCAAACGGTTATGCTATTTCGCGCACGGGGTGGATTGTTGGAAAGGGTTTACGATACCCTTCAACTGTTCAAAGATCTTTCACTCTGACGGTGAAGTTGATTGGGGTCAAATCGGGGCCCGGGAGTGCCTGGTGGCCTCCGAATCGAGCTTTGGTAGCAAAATGGTTCGTTTGTCTGAATCATTATGCCAATTCGTGCATGGGGAGGATTGTTAGAAATGGTATTTAGAGCCGTTCAAATATTCAAAGAGCTTTCACTAGGACGATAGAGTTGACCAGTTTCAAACGGGGACCAGGGACGCTCGATGGGCTTTAGATCGGTACTCGGAGTGCAACCTGAGGTTTACGGTGAGATGGGGAGGTGTTAGGGACCTAAAAGGAGACCAAAGGGGTCCTATAATGTGGTGTCTATAGGTTTTCATATAATTAGATAAGTTAAGCCATTAGACCTATCGCAAACTCTCAAATTGGTATCAAAGCAGGTTACACAAAAATACCGTGTGATCTTTGTTCACAATTTTTTTTGAAAGGGGTGATTTCTTAGTGTATATGTTTGATACACTAATTTTAAAATTCCAAAATGGATATGGTTCACAAAATGTACCAAACTTCAAATTTCTTCCAGATTTAACAATTAAAGTTCCCAAAATTTTAATTTCCACAAAATTAAAACTAACTCAACTAAACAAATATTTTATTTTGTTTCAAACAAAAATTAAATAAACTTAATTTAAGTTTTTCATATGCCAAACAAACTAAGCATGAATATTTCCAATTAAATTTCTTGACTTGAATTAAACTAAAATTACCCAAACATAATTAGAACCAAAATTACACTAAAGTTGTGATTAGACCAATTTTTATCTTTTTACTCCTACACATGCATCTAGGTATTTTTGCAAGATAAAAGGAAACAATCATAACACAAGACCACGATGTACGAGGAAAACCCATAATGGGAAAAATCTTAGACGATCCAGCCAACAAATCTACTAGCTATGGTTTTACATAAACAAGACAAAAGACTTACTTCCTCAACTCGACTCCCATTCAAACCTTAACGCTTCTTCTTTCTTCTACCTCCACCTAGTTGAGAACTCCGAAATCCACTGCAGTCCAAGAATCCACTAATGGGGCTCAGCTACCGTCAACTACACACGAAGCTTTTCTTCATATGCACACCACAAAACAACGAATGGACTCCTCCGTAGGAAACTTTTCTCCTTTTGGGTAGAGATGAAACCTGGTGCTAATAATATTATCTCTGGTAATATAATATATGTAGGAACTTGGATCAAACTAAAGTATGGTTGCAAACTTTGTGTTTTGGTAGAAATTAAACCATGACAAATCAACACCCGTTCATTATTTTATGGTGTGCATACAAAGATAGGCTTCGTGTGTAGTTGACAATAGCCGAGCCCCATCGGTGGATTTCGAGACTGCAGTGGATTTTAGAGTTATCAACTAGGTGGAGGTAGAAGCTTGAAGAAGCATAAAGGCTTGAATGGGAGTCGAGTTAAGGAAGTAAGTCTTTTGTCTTGTTTATGTAAAACGATACCTAATGGATTTGTTGGCTGGGTCGTCAAAGGTTTTTTCCATTATGGATTTCCCTCGTACATCGTGGTTTTGTGTTTTGATTGTTTCCTTTTATCTTGCAAAAACACCTAGATGCATGTGGAGGAGTAAAAAGATAAATTTTGGTTTAATCACAACTTTAGTGTAATTTTAGTGCTAATTATGTTTGGGTAGTTTTAGTTTACTTTAAGTCAAGAAATTTAATTAAAAATATTCATTGTTACTTTGTTGGGCAAATGAAGAACATAAATTGAGTTTATTTAATTTTTTTTTGAAAGAAAATTAAATATTTGTTTAGTTGAGTTCAATTTTAATTTTGTGGATTTTAAAATTTTAGGAACTTTAATTGTTAAATTTGGAAGAAATCTTAAGTTTAGTATATTATGTGAACCATCTCCATTTTGGAATTTTAAAATTAGGGTATCAAGCATATACACTAAGAAATCACACCTTTCAATTTTTTCTTTGATATCAATTTTTTTTTAAATTGTTGATCTTTGAAAAGCGAAGTTCTAATGGATAACTTATATAATCGGATGCCTATTTTTTATGGATCAAACTATGCCTACTAGAAATCCATAATGAAATCCACTTTAAAAGCAATTGATGAAAGAGTTTTTCTTGTGTGTGAAAAAGGGAGGACTCCTCCTACGATCACTTTTGAAAATGTCACAAATCCTAAACCCATCTCTTCTTCGACTGATGATGAGTTTAAATGGAGAACTTACCACTCTCGCAACCTTAGTGCTATTTTTGGAGCCATCACACCCAACGAGTTCTACCGCATAATGACGTGAACCATGTCAAAAGAGGCATGGTATATCCTCCATCTTACACATGAGGGTACCAATGTTGTAAAGGCGCCTAAGCTTCAAAATTTGACCACCCAATTTGAGACCGTCACTATGTTAGAGTCGGAGTCATTTAATGATTTTATGCTCATTTATCGAAAATCATTAACACTAGTTTGGGTGAGAAAATTCATGAGACGAGGGTCGTGAAAAAGATTTTGAGGTCAGTCCTTGCCCGTTTTATTCCTAAGGTCACCCTGCTTAATTCAATAAGAATCCTAAACACTCTTAAATTAGAAGAACTTATAGGAAATCTTCAAACATACGAGATTGACATGTTCCTTAAAACTATTAAACCTAAGGATATGGGGTAGATTTAAAGACTCAAACTAAGCTAAAGAAAAAGGAGAGAGTTTGTGACTCTAAATCTGAGGGGGATTGTGATGTTTATGACTTGTCCTTATTTACAAATTTTTTTATAAAGTGTCTAATGAAAATTCTTCCAATAAAAAGATTTTTGAGAAAAATAAATATAAGAATGAGGGAAAAAGTAACGGTGAGAAAGAGGAAGAGATAAGATGTTTTGAATGTGAGGGTAAAGTCACTAGGAACATGAGTGTCCCACTAGGATAAAGACAAAGGGAATGAAGATTGCAAATAAAGCCACTCTTATAGCGAAAGTGACATCGAGTCAATTGATTTAGGGGGGAATCACCACATGAATTGTGCGCTGCGTTCATGGCTACTCACGTTAGCACTTTGAGTTTATCCCATACCGATGAGGACATATCTATACATGGCCTCGACGTTGTTTCGAGTCATTCTAGTGAGAGTCAGGATGAGATAACAAGTGAGGGAGAAAAGGACCTCCAAAAAGCGTTTAGTGATTTGTACACCGAGATTTTAAAGACGAAAAAAATCAACAAGCAATTGTCTCATAGGGTGTTATATTTAGAGAGAGAGGTGAAAGTTTTGAGAGAGTGTGAGGCATCGGTGAGTCAATTCGATAAGGAGAAGGTTTCTTTATGTGAGCAATTGATCGCTTTAGGCCGGGAAAATACCAATTTAACCAATAACATGGCTAGTCTTATGGGAGATCTTCAATCTTCATTGGAGACTCATGAGAAACCTGAAGCCTGTGTATCCCAACTCGAGAGAAATCTAGAACGTGCCTCGGAGGTCAAGGTCACAATAGAGGACACATCTAAGAAGATTGGAAAGATGATCATCGATCCCTCTTTAGGTAACATCAAGAGGCAAGGAATAGGTAATGACGGTGCATTCACTTCTCATGCCGCACTCGTGCCGGCTCCTAAGTTTATGATGGATCTATGTGGCCCTCTACCTAACCTACCTAGGATAGCTCATCCTAGACATTTTGATAAAGGTATACCCAAGACCATGAATGTTTGTTCCCATTGCAAGAAAAGAGGTCACCTTAGTGAATTTTATACTAATCTAGGGCGAGTGTCTCATAGGTATGGTTTTTTATTTTCTCCAACACGAGTTCCCACGTGAACTCCTACACGAGTTGCTCCACATGCTCCCACACATCACTTGAGAGAGATTAAGATTTTAGAGAGCAAGTAGAGTATTTAGTCAAACCTTCACAAATTTTATGGAGGAATTTCTTAGGATGTCATATCCTTTTGAGAAATCCTTTGGGCCTAATGATGGAGGTTGAGACTTGTTTCTATAATAGGATTTTTTTTGTGTTTATATCTTACGTGCCTATTTCTAGATTGTACTATCATTGTACTTATATTTTTTATTTTGATATATTTTTCAAAAAAATCCAAAAAGAATTTTGTTTTTCATGAAAATTTTTGAAACATACAAAAACATTTATGGTTTCCGTTAAGAAAAAGGTAAAAAGGAAAAAATCATTTATTTTGATATAATTTTTGAAAAAGATAAAAAGATTTTTGTAATTTTTTTTCACCATATATGGAAAAACATTAAAGATGTCCGAGTCACCAATTCATTCTATATTCACGTGACAATTTTGTTGTGTTTTGAAATATGGTATCATTTCATACACGTGCTTTATAATGTGTGGAGTCATTAAGATGTGATTTGATTATATCTTGCTACATGTTTGACTCCTTGTCGCCTTTAATGCACATGAGCATGAACTTATTTGAATGTTGCACTTACTTGTAACATATCGATTGAGGGTTTTCATCTCAATTGTGCTTTTAAAGCGAACCAAATTTAAATAATGATATAATAAAAAATTGTGCATGTAAGAACCATCGTCCTGATTTAAAATTTTTTTTTTTTAATAAATTTTATTTATTTTAAGCAATGGAAAGGGGCTACGAAAGACAAAGTCTTTACGTGAAAAGACACAATTTGCAAGAAAGGAGATAAAAAGATTAACATTACATAAAAATAGAAGTGCCAACCCATTTTCTTTTAATACTAATGCTTCACAACAAATGAGCATTAATTACTTCAAAATTGTGCGTGTTTGTAATACCCCATATTTCTAATGATATAGGATTTAATTAAATTGGTGATTTAGCATTTATTTAAATCGGAAATTTGGAATTTATTTCATTCGGAGAAATTATTTAATTTGGTGATTTAGATTTTAAATTAATTCGGTATATTCTAATTTTATCCGTGTCTTATTTTGAGGTGGAAATAAGAGGATTGTATAAAGTAACTCAAATGATAGTTTTGAGGTCACGATTGATTCCTAAAGGATCGAAATAGTCAAAATAGTATATCCGGGTGTATAGTTTGGGTCATCTCGGGGAGATTTTAGGTCAAACCGACATCGTTTAAGGGCATTTCGGTCTTTTGAGAACTTAGGGTTAGAGGAATTCCAAAAATTGTAAGTTTATATATGTCCATTAGAGTGAGGGGCTAGGGCTAACACAAAGCTTAAGGAGGAGAGGCCATAGGAGAGGAAGGAGAGAATAAAGCCAAAGCTTCCTACACCAATTTCCACCCCGAATATGACGGAATCAAGATCGGAGTAAGGGGAGAACAATCATATCATCATATCAATAAAATTTGACCTTTAATTTATAGGCAAGGGTTTATCTTGCATTTATTTTCAGCATGTTATAATTCCCACTTAGAATAGGGTTTGAATTACATGTGTTTGAAAGATTTAATATGAATTTGGGTGGGTGTAATCTATGAATTGAAGTAGGATTGCATTTAGTGATATTCCTTTATGTTGGTGAGACGAAATCGGAGGGTTTGGGATGATTGATACAAATGAAATCTGGGTTTCTTGATGAATACACTTAAAGAACGCATAAACTAGGGTTTTATGGGTTTATAAAAGATAATCAGTTCTTGGAATGAATTTATGATGATTAAGTGTTTAATTTACGTTGGAAATCATCCCTATACACTTATATAATGATTAGTTATGTCGGTTCGAAATTTGGTGAAGTTTCATGGATAATTGAGGAAGATATTAGGGTGAGAAATCATAAAAAAAATGTAAGGAAGAAGAAGACATGTTACAGGCGAATCGATCCGGCTCCTTGGCTGAATCGATTAGGGGGAAAATCGATTCAAACCAAGGCCGAATCGATTCGGCTACCCAAATTTCATAGTTTTGCCTTTTTGATGATATTTCCTCTTGTAATGAATTATGGGGAATTTGGGGTTAATTTCCTAATTAATTATAGACTTGAAGAAGTCAGTAGGTATATGGTTAAGACTTGGTTAAATCTTAATGTGGGTTAGATTGGAACTTTAAACCGATGGGAGTAAATCTAGTAAGTTACAAATTAGGAATTTGGAATTGGGGCTTCGGTAAGAGTAGACCATGACCTAAGGCTATAACCAGTAGTGTATGAGTGTAATAACTACTGAATTAACTTAGGGAGTAACTATGGGCCTTTCAGGTAGAGAATAATATTAGAAAAAAATACGGTAGTGAGTTAATATTTTGAATTAATGATACGGTAAGTATTCAAAGGGTAAATACTACGTACAGATTATTTTATAGGTTAAGTGTATACCTATATGGAGTAAATTTATAGGGAGAGTGTATACCTATATGGGTATTGTTATAGGTTGTGTGTATGCATATACTGAATACACATATGGATTAGGTTGTGTGTATACCTATTATGTGCTTTTGTATATATGAACATACCTACGCTACTTGTTATCATGGAGGTTCCGCGCAATGGGTGATCCCACCTTGAAGATTCCAGTGAGGTATGGATTTGTGCCCTAGAGCATAGTGTCGATAGTGGATAGCTATGTGAGAGAAATAGTGATGTCGATAAGTCATTTGGGTACGCTAGGTATGTGCGCATCTCCAAAGACTTAGTGCTATGTTCTCCTACAATATGTGTGATTTTGATTTATGATTCGAGGAGACATTCCGAATCAATAGTCCCTGATTAGGTACATGAGGTACTTTGACTTGATATTGCATCAAGGTGGCTAGCCAGATATATATATATATATATATATATATATATCGATGTTTTAATCTACTTATGTGTGATAGTAGTGAGACTACATAGTGTATATCTAAAACAGTGCCTAATCTACTTAATTGTAAATAGTAGAAAAGATAGATAGTGTGAATCTAAAGATAAAGTGGGTGTGAGAACTTCACATGAAGATAATAATAACAACGTAAGTGTAATGTTAATTATTAGTTGTTCAATAACGTACTGTATGGGTGGTATGGGGTGCGTTAATGAGAAACTTGGTTGAATGATAATTAAAGGTGTATTGTAGCGTAATGTATGGGAGGTACGGGTTAGATAGAATCGTTTATAGTTAGTTAGAGGCTTGGGATCTAGTTAGTTTGGGTAGTTTGCCTAGGTGGGCTTAGTAGAAGACGTTAGGTGCACACTATAGATAAAAGGTGAGGAACTCAAGAGAGTGTACGCAACCTAACATGTGTATCTACTAACTGTTGATTTAAACTGCAATTTAAATTCTTGATAAATATTTTCAAATGGTTTTTGCTTGGGATCTGACCCGTACTTGCAAAATATTTTCAAAACCTTTTAGCTGTCCAGCTACAGGGACGCTAAGATTGACGATCTGCTGGAGGGATGCATAGCTACAGCACGTGTGGATGCTTGCAGGATTTGGACTTAGCCGCTTCGGTTACTTCATTTCAAGAGTAGGATGAAGTTCAGTTATTTTTTTGGGGCATGTCGCCCATCTAGATATTTCATTAGATGTTTAGTTGGAATTTTTATATTAAGAACTAATAGTTTATTCAGTACCATTTTATTTCAGTTGTTTATCTGGTGTTTAGTTTAGATTATTTTATTGCATTAATGGTTTGGTTATTGTGATTATTTCACTTGGTGTGGTTGTTTAATAAAAATATGAAAATTTGGCACCGAGTTTTTGAATACTAGGTGATTAGTAAAATTTTAAAATGATTTCGACACTAATGGTAATAATGAATCATATGAGATTCCTGTTTTAGTTGGATGAATGACTGATCACTCTGTATTTAATTAGGCGGGGTGTCACAGTGTTATTGATATATGTGGGATTTTGAGGGAGTTAATTTGAAGATCAATGGGTTTTCACTTACTATAAAAATCCTGAAAAGCATTACATAGTTTTGAGCATCATTGGTGTGAAAATCATTTACTGTCTTAATTTATTGATTAGGTTAAGTCACTTTCACATGAGTTCACTACTCTTACACCTAAGGTAGATTTTAAGATCATTCACTAGTAGTGTCTCAATCATTCTGGGACATGTGATATGATTGTTTGTGTTGATTAACCTATGGAATATGTTCACACCCATACATTTCGCTTCCATGATTCGGTTATTTATGTGTTTTCTCCATGGTATGTTGTATTTGTAAAATTTATACTTCAGAAAAATTTGAAAAATTAAAAAATAGTTTGTTGAGCCTTTGAGTTTATCATTACATGCACTTAATTGATATATCTTTGTGATGATATTCTATCTTTAGTGATGCTCTCCATTTGTATATGCTTGAGTTTCTACCCCTTGTCTAGTTCAAACAAAATAAAGGGGGAAATTACATGAGTTTATTTTATGGGGGAGATAGATATTCTTATTTGTTACATTTTCAAAATCTATCCATCACTGGTAGCATTCTTGTTTCATGTGTGTAGGTTTTCCTTCGGTATTGATTAAGAATATTAAAATATCATCGAAAGATTAAGAAAACAAGAACAAGAAGATTTGGAGAATAAAGATCAGATGTCCGCATATCATTCCATTTTATAGGGTTTGGGAAGGTATTAGGATATTTTCGTTGCTTTAGGGGATTTTTTTCGCAATTTGGATTTCGGTTTTATTTTTGTACCAGAATAGCGAAAAATGGGAGAATTATAAGACTATAATTTTTATCATTTGATCACAGCTTAAGCTTACATAGATTTTGGCATATCCTGTTACCATTTGACTCGAGCTGTCATAAATAATCGAATATCTAACATCTCCAACATTACACCAAATCCTGCGAATGGTCACCCCCAAGGGGTCACGGACTAAATCCCTGACCAGCTGGTCACAGTACAAAGACGTGACCACATCAAATTTGGCATGACCACATCCATGACCCGGTGTAGCCATAGATTCTCTTGGAAGGGCTCATGGACCAAATCCTTAACCAGTATGGGTCACGGACTTAGGTCGTGACCATTATAGTGCGAAATTTGTGCCAAAGTTCCCTCCAAGTTTGGCCGCGGACGAGTCACAGTCAATGGCCGTGACCAAGGCCATAATTCACACCCACTGGGTCATGACTTTGAGTCGTGACCATCTTAATTTGTTCACGCGCGTGGGTCACAGATGAGGGTCGTGACCACATAGTTGCCTACACGCTGATATGGAAAACATTTATGGGTCACGGCTATGGATCATGGCCAGTGTCCTTATACTAAATACATTCTGCCTCCATTTCATTTATTCCCACGTTCATCTCTCTCTCTCTCTCTCTCTCTGTGCACTACCGGCGATTTGCATTCTCTGTCTCTCAAACCCTAATTTCTCTCTCAATACTAAAGGTAAACCCTATTTTTTATATTTATGATTTAACCCCTAATGTATATGTGTGTATATATGTGTGTAGTTATGTGTATTTCTTTGTATGTGTGTGTACATGTGTGTGAATATGTGTGTATTTATGTGTATGTGTGTAAATGAGTGTACTTGTGTATATGTGTGTGTATATGTGTGAATGTGTGTCTATTTCTGTATACATGTGTATACTATGTGTGTGTACGTGTGTATATATGTGCGTATATGTGTGTATATATGTGTGTACGTGTGTGTACTTGTGTATACTTTTTCCAAGAAAAGGGGATGTTTTGTAACTTCATATTTTGATTGATTATTCTTTTTGGGGATTGAAATTTATTGGGTATTGTTAACATTGATTGGGAATTGTTATTTAAGAGTTTGAAATTAATTGCATTATTTAAGGGTATTCTCATTATATGTATTGACTGGATGCGGTTACTTAGGGATTACAATAAATTCCATTATTTAAGGGTATCGTCATTTAGGGCTTGAAATTTAGTTAGAGTTTGAAATTAATTTAGTATTATTAGTATTGAGTGAATGTGGTTAAATTGGATTAAAATAAATTGCATTATTTAAGGGTATTGTCATTTAGGGATTGGTATTTATTTAGAGTTTGAAATTAATTGCTTATGTAACAAACTACTCGTAATTAGTCAATAGCCCTAGGTATTACAATAAATTCCAAAGAATAGCCTTACATTTTCTTAAATTACCAAAATATCCTTATACTTAAAATTATCTTATTTAACCTATCCCTATACCTATTACATTCTAACTTTTTCACTAAAATTGTACCTAAGGATCTATACTTTTCAGCTTTTATCCAAGTTAACTTCTTAAGTTTGAATAATTATATAAAAGACCTAAACTTAAATTAAATACCTTCTAGTCCTTAAATTATACCTAAAAACTCTTCAAGGACCTAACCTAATATTAGAACTTATTTACACTTTTCACCCTAATGACCTGGCACCTGCTGGCTGAGCAACATTGCTTGTACCATGTTCTTTCCAAGTGACAACCATTTAAGTCTCCACGAAATTAAACTTGGAACTTGTGTAACTTCATCCCAAACCTCACATAAAATTCCACCAATCTACTCCCATGCGCATACCTTATAAATACCCTCCCCCCCCCCCCCCCCCCCCGCCCCTTCTAGTCAAACACACACCAGTTGAGATCAATCCTAATGTAAAGTCTGAGAGTTTTTGACATTTCTTTGATTTTATATGTGATTGCTTAATTTTCCATTGTGGTTATGTTTCTTCATGTTCTTATATTGTATAAATGTGTTTACCTAAGATATCTAACATGTATATATTGTATTAGAGCTTAAACTCAGAAAACTCCATTGAAGCTTGGAGCTCCAATGGTGAATTTCCATTCCCTGACTTTGAACCATTTTTAAAGTATGGAAAGTGAAGCCTATGTTCTTAGGATCTTGTGTATGTGTTTAATTGGAAAATGAACCACGTTTAATACACCAAATTCAACTATGAATTTTTCGGCCCAAAAAAATTTAGAAAAGAAATTCTCAGTATTTACTCCACCAAAATTCTTCAAACCAAGTTTAATATCTTCGATTTTCAATGAAGAACAACACCATTATCATGCCAGAACAAAAATCATAACTTTTAAACATATTCAAAAGGTCAAATTTTCAAGAATTTTCATAAAACCCAATATCTTGATTTACACCACCACAATCCTTGAAATTGGTATGGCTAGATTTGTATTTGAATTCTGAATAACTTTCATTTAGAAACCCTGTTAAGATGAATCCTAAAATGATTGGAATCAAGGTCAAATATTTACAAACCCTAAAGTCAAAAATCGAAGGTTGAAGACGAGTGAAGCTCACGCGCGAGAGTGGTGGTCAAACCAGGCGCATCCACACTTTGACCCCGCACATGAGAGCGCGTCCCCAATCAGAATTTTCTGATTTTTTTTCAATATTTTTATTTTTTTATTTTGAATAAATTGATATATAATAACACCCTGTTTAGATTACAGGAAAACATTTTCTATGAAAATTAGTTTTAAAGGTTGAATTGAAGTTTCTTAAATTACACTTAAACCCTTGCTAAATTTGAAAGTATTTCAAATCAAACCCAATTTTTTCATAGGTACTTAAGTATAATTTGACCTAAATTGTCTCTTATCACCACACCCAATTCTCAATAAATTAATCTAAATAATTTTTTTTGAAAGTTGTGAAAATTATACTTTAATCCTTTTTAAAATTATCATGCATTGAATGGTTACTTAAATAATCTTTTAGTACCTTTTATTTATTATATTTTAAGACCTATTTCACATACTTACAATTGTTATTCTTTTAGACTACCTAGCCTATCCGCAAAATAGCCAGACTTCAACCAGAAATCAAAATACCCAATGTAGGTGATTTATGTTTTAATATTAATCAGTAGAATTTTTGTCTTTCAAAGTACTGATTATTTTATCACCTTGTGATATTATTGAAATCTAAATTTTATACTGAACTCCTTCGAGTAGTTCAAACTTTCCCCGTATTATTGATTATTTTGATATCTACCGGTTCGATTATTACAAAGCCCTGAACCCTGAACCACTTGACAAGAGGTTATAAATTGCATTGAACCCTGTAATTCAGTTTTATTACAAATGAAATCTTCAGTAGCATACCATATAATCTACGTATTAGATCCTGTAAACCCCCGGTAAATCTAATTGTCCTGAAGGACTCAGATGTTGAGTGCCTTGTTATTACATTTACTCTAGGTATGAGTGCCGATCTAGCTATGCGTGCCGAGTTATCTACCTATTTCCCAATCAATTGGATTTACCTGTTTAAGAAAATTTTATGTCTTGAACGATATTATCATGATATGTCTGCGCTACTGAAACCTAATAACCTCTAATTTATAGGTTATCGAGTTATTGTTGAACCAAGTTATCGTAACCTGATATTTTATGTTCACCGTATTGTTTATTTACATATCAAAAGAGAGAGTATACCCCAGAACGCATTATGATATTTCATCTTGTTTCAACGAGTAGAAAATCAAAATATTACTAACCCTTCGAAATCTTATTATCATTACCATGTTGTGTAGAAATAAAAATTATCTACTTGGCGTGTTTGCTTAATTATTTTCCTTCGAGATGGACAACGAACATGAAGACGATCAATTACCGCCTACCCCTTTCAACTTCTATTCACGTTTACCTCCATCAATATTCGCAGTTACATACATGTGGGTAGTAACAGACAAAGATTACAAGCCTAATTGGAATATTTATACTGCAACCTATTGGCTCTCATGAATTACTAGTCTTCCTCAATGTTTTATGTTTATTAACGCCATGCATATAAGATGTATATTTTTTCCAGACTCTAATATGTAATAAGATGCCAGTCATCCCTTAAATAAAAGCCTTTATTTTCATTTCCAATGTATTAATTATAATCTTAATTGTATTAATATTACTTACTTTACCCATCCACATTCTAGGATGAAACAACATGGAATCAGAGCTTTAACCAGGTTATATGCCTATGCATGACAATACGAGAAATCTTCATCTCCACCTTCATCTCCACCTTCACTCAACATTTGTGTTTTTAATATATTCTTATTTTATTATTATACTATTTTGCAATCACATATATCTGGATATTCGTGAATTTACTCACGAGCACTTCGAAAGAGCTATCAGAGACATGGGTTATGCCAAATTATACCAGCATATCAGTAGTATTGATAGAGATTGGGAAATCGCAACCCCAGAGATCAAACATAGTCTACTTATTGGTCGCTTGATGGGAGAAGCATAAGCATCTCGACAGGCCAAAAGATTATAGAAAGACCCTGAAGTCCTTCAGGAAGTAATTCACCTCGCATGGAAAGTGGTGCCACCTAATGAAGTCACTGTAACTCCTCCTGATTCCCCCTTCAATTATGAATCACTCTCCCCCGCTACCATAATGTTCACCCCCACTAGAACTACCACATCTCCCGAGTCATCCGATGACTCTGATCCCTCCGAAGATGATGACCCCAATTATGAGCCAGTAGTTACCCAGATGGGATGATATATATAAATAAAGCTTGTGTGCACGTTAAGAATCCCACCATCCTCAGATTACCTAGAAATTTTTTTTTTGTAGGTGTAAAATAGGACTAACCCCTATGTATCTTTGCTAATGTTGTTTTTTTTCTCTCTTTTTCACTATGTAACAAAGAACCTGAATGTATTAATGTATGGTGAGTTTTTTTTACATCCTTATATATGATTCATTTATTGTATTATTATTTATAGGATGGTTACTAACTGTGCGACTACTAGTGGAAACCAAGAAGAACAGTTTATCCCTTAAATGTCAACTCCAATCACTTCGGAAGAAATTTTACGTTGCCTTTGAGAAATGATCACCTTCACTCAACAACAACATCCCATACCTTCACCTCCTATCTCGGATGAAACTCGAAGAATTAATGCTCACAAATAATTTTTATGACAAAATCCCCCTGCATTTCTAGGAAAGCCTGGCGCAGTGGAGGCCGAAAGCTGGATTCACATAGTCGAAATTATTCTCGAACTAAGGGTTAAATTAGCCTTTTATCTTTTTGAAGGAGAAGCCGACTTTTGGTGGAAATCCATTTCACGGTCCAGAAATATAACTGAACTAACATGGGCACAATTTGAAGAATTATTCTATAATAAGTATTTTTCAAAAATGGTAAGGGATCAGATGATCGTAGATTTTATGAATCTACAACAACAACAAATGACTGTGGCCCAATATAAATCCAATTTTACCGAACTATCTCGCTATGCTCAAGAATATGTGGACACTGAAGAAAAAAAAATGCAAGCATTTCGAACGAGGTCTTCGCTAAACCATAAAATCCTTTATTACCCCTATGTATATTCGAGAATTCAATCGTATGGTCGAGACATCCTCACTCATAAAGAAAAACCCCACAATTAATACTCAAATTCGTATTCCTAACCCTCCCCCCAGTCTTTATGCAATAAGAAAACAACCAAATCAAAGGAATCGCCCTTATAATAGGAATCCAGATGGCAAAACCTTTAGTCAAATTCAACATAACACCAGTAGACCTCTCATGTGTTGTCATGAATGTAATAAAGTGGGACATATAAGACCCCAATGTTCGAAACTCCAAGTGCATCCTCCACCTACTTCCCCTAAATTCATGAAACCGCCTTTCAAACATCCTACCGATACTTTTCCCTGTCCACCATAATTCAACTCCATATATGTAAAGAAGGAATCCTCTATTAAGAATCCCAATCCGAAATTTCCACATCTCCCAGCGAAAAATCCAAATTATCAAGATGTGATTGAAGGTAAACTTTTGTTTTCTAATATTTCAGTACATGTATTATTTGACTTTCGATCCACGCACTCCCTCCTTAGTAAAAAATGCCTAACTAGGTTACAATTGTCTTATAAAATAATAAGACACCCTTTTACTATCAGTATGGCAACAAGAAAGATAGCTACTACAAATAAAATATGTATCGCACATGTTTTACATTTTGGACCCAGGACATTAATTCTGGATTTAGTTATCCTTGACCTAACCGAATTTGATATAATTATAGGAATGGATATCTTATCCCAAAATCACGCCCATATCGACTGCCATACAAAAACAGTAACCTTCCATCCTCCTCACCAAACCCCATTTTGTTTTCAAGGAAGAAGTCCTCGCCAATCTCTTCTTTTCCAAATAAATGAAAAATCCAATTCTTCTCCCACTCGTATTTTAAATCAATATCAAGATGTGTTTCCTGAAGATTTACCTGGACTACCCCCACCCCGAGAATTTGAGTTTTTTTTCAATCTATTACCAAACACTTTCCTTATTTCAATACCTCCTTATCTCATGGCCGCTTTAGAATTACGGGAACTTCTAACACAATTTGATGACTTACTTAGTAAAGGATTTATACTACCTAGTACATCTCCATAGGGAGCCCCGGTGTTATTTGTGCAAAATAAAAATAGATCATTTCGGTTGTGCATAGACTACCAAAAATTAAATCAGGTGACTATAAAGAATAAATACCCTTGCCAGGAATAGGTGATTTATTTGATTAACTGAGAGGCGCAAAAGTATTTTCCAATATTGATTTATGATCGGGATATCACCAACTACGTGTGAGGGAGGAGGATATACTGAAAATGGCTTTTCGAACCCGTTATGGTCATTTCGAAATTCTAGTTATGTCTTTTGGTTTAACCAATGCCCCTACGTCTTTCTTGGACCTTATGCACAGAATATTTTGACCCTTCCTAGATCATTTCGTAATCATATTTATCGATGACATTCTAATTTATTCTAAGACCCAAGTCGAGCATGAGAATCATCTGCGTATTATATTATAGACACTTCGAAAGCATCAACTCTATGCAAAGCACAACAAGTGAGATTTCATCATGAAAAAAGTGAAATTTTTGGGACACGTAGTTATAGCAACAGGAATCCAAGTAGATCCGACAAAAACTATCGCAATAAGTGAATGGCCTCAACCTACCACCATTACTGAACTACGAAGTTTTTTAGGACTTGGCGGATATTATCAACATTTTGTCGAAGGATTTTCTCAAATAGCCTTACCTTTAATCAAATTAACCAAAAAGGATCTTCCTTTCACATGGAACCCAGATTGTGAACAAGCTTTTCGCATTTTGAAAGAGAAATTAACCACTGCCCCTGTCCTAACCATTCCTTCAAGTAATATCAGTTACGATGTTTACACTGATGCCTCTCTACAAGGACTCGATTGTGTCTTAATGAAACAAGGGAAAGTAATAGAATATGGGTCTCAATAACTAAAGACTCATGAATATAACTACTCAGTACACAACTTGGAATTCGCAGTCATTGTTTTTGCCTTAAAAATTTGGAGATGCTACCTATACGGAGAAGAATTTTAAGTTTTCTCTGATCATAAAAGCCTCAAGTAAATACTCACCCAGAAGGATTTTAATCTTATCCAACGAAGATGGATAGAATTCTTGCAAGATTATAAATTTAATTTACTCTACCATCCAGGTAAAGGTAATGTAGTTGCTGATGCTTTAAGCCGTAAAAACCAAGGAAGTCTTCACAGTATGTTTATATTTTTGGAAACTATTAAAGACTTTAATTTGCAACAAAATCCTTTAAACACCCAAATTTCATTACATAATATCGTTGTTCACCCCCTTCTTCCCCAGAAAATCAAAGATCTTAAAGATCAAGATGAGTTCTTACTTTCTCAAAGGAAGAAACTTCAAAACAACATCTCTAAGAGAGATTGGAACTTAGATTCAGTACGTGGAATAAAGATTAAAAATTAAGTATTTGTTCCTTTTATCCCAGCACTTCGAGAAGATATTTTACATGAAGCTCATCATTCCAAATTTATGATTCACCTCGGTAGCACAAAAAAGTACCAAAATCTTAAGCATCAGTATTGGTGGCCTGGCATGAAAAAAGATATTGTATACTTCGTAGCCAAGTGTCTAACCTGTCAATAAGTGAAAATTTAACACCAACATCCCAGAAGTTTACTATAACCACTCCTTATTCCTGAATGGAAGTGGGACCATATCACTATGGATTTTGTTAGCGGATTACCCCGGATAATTCAAGGTTTTAATTCAATATAGGTTATCGTTGACCGTCTTATAAAATCTGCTCATTTTCTACCAGTCAAGTCTACAGACTCCTTTCAACAGTTGAGTAAACCCTACATCAAAGAAATTATACGATTACATGGTGTCCTATTTCTATTATATTCGATCGAGAACCCAAATTCATAGGAAAATTTTGGCAAGCATTACAAACAGCTTTAGGAACCAAGATCTACTTAAGTACATTTTTTCACCCACAAACTGATGGTCAATCAGAGTGAGTAATTCAAACCCTGGAAGATATGTTGTGAGCATGTACGTTAGATTTTTCGAGCTCATGGAACCAATATCTGGCCTTAATTGAATTCTCCTATAACAACCGTTATCAAACCAACATTAAAACTACACCTTATGAAGCATTATATGGTCGCCCTTGTAGTTCACCACTATGTTGGAATGAATCTGGTGAAAATCATCTTTTTGGACCTTAAATTATCACTGAAACCATAGAAAAGATACTCCTTATTCAAGAAATATTACACGCAACCCAGAGCCGACAGAAGATTTACACAGACACCCGACGAACGCCCTTGAATTTCCAAACTAACGACCAAGTATTCTTACGAGTATCCCCGCATAAAGGAATAACACTCTTTGGAATCAAAGAAAAATTATCACCTCGCCATATCGGCCCCTTCAAAATTTTAGAACGTATTAGTTCAGTAGCTTATCGTCTGGACTTACCTTCTAAGCTCTCTCTTCTTCACGATGTGTTTCACGTATCACAACTACGGAAACACATTCCCGACACCAAACATATCATTACCTGGAAACATATCAACATTAAACCTAACCATGAGATTGAAGAAGTTACTATTCAAATTTTGGATCGATAATAGAGAGTTCTCTGACATAAAATCATACCCTTAGTCAAAGTTCTTTGGCAGCATCAAGGAACTGAAGAAGCAACCTTGGAACCAAAAACTACAATGAGACACTAATACCCTGCACTATTTACAGGTAATTTTGAGGACAAAATTTTCTTTTGGTGGGAAGAATGTAGCAAACTACTCTTAATTAGTCAATAGCCCTAGGTATTACAATAAATCCCGAAGAATAGCCCTATATTTCTTAAATTACCAAAATACCCTTATACTTAAAATGATCTTATTAAACCTATCTATATGTCGATTACATTATAAGTTTTTTACTAAAATTGTACCTAAGGATCTATACTTTTTAAAAATTATCCAAGTTAACTTCTTAAGTTTCAATAATTACATAAAAGCCCCTAAATTTTAATTAAATACCTTATAGTCCTTAAATTATACATAAAAACTCTTCAAGGACCTAACCTAAAATTAGAACTTATTTACACTTTTCACCCTAGTGACCTGGCACCTTCTGGATGAACAACATGGCTTGCACCATGTGCTTTACAAGTGATACCCATTTAAGCCTCCAAGAAATTAAACTTGGAACTTGTGTAACTTCAGCCCAATCCTCACCTAAAATTCCACCAATCTACTCCCCTAGGCATACCCTATAAATACCATTCCCCCCTCCAGTCGAACACACACGAGTTGAGAAAAATCCCAATGTAAAGTTTGAGAGTTTTTGGCATTTCTATGATTTTATATTTGATTTCTTAATTTTCCATTGTGGTTATGTTTCTACATGTTCTTATATTGTATAAATGTGTTTACATGAGATATCTAACGTGTATATATTATATAAGAGCTTAAACTTAGAAAACTCCATTGAAGCTTGGAGCTCCAATGGTGAATTTACATTCCCTGACTTTTAATCAGTTTTAAAGTAGGGAAAGTGAAGCCTAAGTTCTTAGGATCTTGTATATGTGTTTAATTGGAAAATGAACCACGTTTAATACTCCAAATTCAACTATGAAGTTTTCGGCCCAGAAAACTTCAAAGAAGAAATTCTGAGTATTCACTCCACCAAAATTCTTCAAACCACATTTAATCTCTTCCATTTTCAATTAAGAACAACACCATTATCATACCGGAACCAAAATCATAAATTTTAAACATATTCAAAAGGTCAAATTTTCACGAATTTTAAAAAACCTAATAGCTTGATTTACACCACCACAATCCTTGAAATTTGTATGGTTGGATTCATATTTGAATTTTGAACAACTTTCATTTAGAAACCATTTTAGAATAAATCCTAAAATGTTTACAAATCAAGGTCAAATATTTACGAACCCCAAAGTCAAAATTCGAAGGTTGAAGGCGAGTGAAGCTCACGCGCGGGAGTGGTGGTCAAACCAGGTGCATCTAGACTTTGACCCCGCGCATGAGAGCACGTCCCCAATCAGAATTTTCTAATTTTTTTCCAATATTTTTATTTTTTTTTATTATGAATAAATTGATATATAATAACACCCTGTTTCGATTACAGGGAATCATTTTCCACGAAAATCAGTTTTAAAGGTTGAATTAAAGTTTCTTAAATTATACTTAAACCCCTGCTAAATTTGTAAATATTTCAAATCAAACCCAAACTTTTTCCACAGGTACCTAAGTATAATTAGACCTAAATTGTCTCTTATCACCACATCTAATTCTCAATAAATAAATGTAAATAATTTTTTTTAAGTTTTGGAAATTATACTTTAAACCTTTTTAAAATTATCATGCATTGAATGGTTACTTAAATTATTTTTTTGTACCTTTATTTATTTTATTTTAAGACCTATATCACATACTTACAATTGTTATGCTTTCAGACTATCTAGTCTATCAGCAAAATAGCCAAACTTCAACCAAATATCAAAATACCCAAAGTAGGTGGTTTAGATTTTAATATTAATCATTTGAATTGTTGTCTTTCAAAGTAATGATTATTATATCACCTTGTGATATTATTGAACCCTAAATTTTATATTGAACTCCTTCAAGTAGTTCAAACTTTTCCCCTATTTTTGATTCTTTTGATATCTACTAGTTCGATTATTACTAAGACCTGAACCCTGAACCACTCGACAAGAGGTTGTAAATTGCATTAAACCCTGTAATTCAGTTTTATTACAAATGAAATCTTCATTAGCATACCATATAATCCAGGGATTAGTCTCGATAAACCCCCGGTAAATCTAATTGGCCTGAAGGACTCAGATGTTGTGTGCCTTGTTATTATATTTACTCTATGTATGAGTGCCTCTCTAGCAAAGCATGTCGAGTTATCTGGTTATCTCCCAATTAAATGGATTTACCTGTTCAAGAAAATTTTATGTCTTGAACAATAGTATCATGGTATGTCTACACTATTGAAACCTAATAACCAATAATTTATGGGTTATCGAGTTATTGCTTAACTAAGTTATCTTAACCTGATATTTTATCTTCACCATATTATTTATTTACATATCAAAAGCATGAGTATACCCCTGAACACCATATGATATTTCATCTTATTTCAATAGGTAGAAAATCAAAATATTACTAACCCTTCCAAATCTTATTATCATTACCATCTTGTATAGAAACAAAAATTATCTACTTGGCGTGTTTTCTTAATTATTTTCCTTCCAGATGGACAACGAGCCGGAAGACGATCAATTACTGCCCGCCCCTTTGAACTTCTATTCATATTTACCTCCGTTAATATTCGCAGTTACATACGTGTGGGTAGTAACAGACAAAGATAGCAAGCCTAATTGGAATATCTATATCTCAACCTATCGGATCTTATGAATTACTATTCCTCAATGTTTTATGTTTATGTACACCAGACATATAAGATGTATATTTTTTTCCATACTCTAATATGTAATAAGATTCCAGTCATCTCTTAAATAAAATCCTTTGTTTTTATTTCCATTATACTAATTATAATCTTAATTATATTAATATTACTTACTTTACCCATCCACATTCAAGGATGCGACAACTTATTTTATGTTCCGCACCCACTGACTATAATATACCCTTATAACTTAACCATAGGACTCATATTCACTCCCTCGTATATTTTTCTCAGGACTACAATTTCAAACTCCATTATATAAACTAATATACCTTAATATATCCTTATACCTTAACCATTATATACATGTCTATTGAAACTAGATTCCTCACGGTCTCCCATAGACGTAGCTGATATGTTTCCACGGCCAAGTTCAGCCGTGGCACTCATATTCCTAGTTGCAATGCACCAAAAAAGTTTTCATATCAACGGCCTATGTTATTCGTGTTTATTCAATAAGTCACGGCTTGGATTAGCTATAAATTTCAATATCTCACGGCCTAATTAGGCCATTTATTGTAACAACTCACGGGTTGGGCGGACCGTTTTTCCTTCCCAATTTAATTTGTTAAGTTCAGACGATTATTCTTATTTTAAATTATTATTCCCATATTGTATTACATATCCATTAAATTGGGAGAGCTGGTTAACAACATGTGACTGCATCTGTAACTGCATCGGTGATTAAGTGCTAGTTAATGTGGTTTTCTATGTATACTCGCTCAATATCTAAACATTCATCTATAATGCCATTTGTTTAAATTTAATTTTTTTTACACTAGCATGCCAATTATTAGTTATCTAAAATCCCTTTATAATACTAATCTGTCAAATATTAATAAATTTATTTATTTATTAATTTTGCTTGTCCTCTAGATGATCTTGCTCACTTAGCTGCATTTCAGGCCCGATATTGTTTTGAGTGAGATGCTTTGAAAAATGAATCTAGTAGTGGGGTAAGGTCACAATATTTTTTTTTTTTACCAAAGAGGGACGGTACCCCCACCCATTTTATTTATACCATAAAGGAGAAAAAGCCTCTCCGTAGCTTACAAACCCAAGCACAAAACTTAATTCTAGAGGATGGGTCCATTACTCTAGAATGAGTGAATATAAACTTGGGGATTTATAAACTATCCCCATTACAAGGAAAGAATACTTACAACAAGAAATATAGGGAATAAATCCTCGATACAATGAGAGAGCTAAAGAATGTTTAAATTTGGGTATTTATCTCATCCCCGTTACATTTTCTTTATTATGGTTCTAATATTAGGAAGATTTTGTCTATCCATATTGAGATGACCTTTAGCCAATGTTGGAAGAGAATTGAAACTCCAGAAATAATCATCCATTTGAAATACTGAGGCTCTTGAAGCTAAATAATCAGCTACTGCATTGTTTTCCCTCCAAGTGTGTATGATTTTAAAGTTCGTTGGATAAGTGATATTATCAAATATATGTTGAGAAGTCCAAGGAGGTTTTGCTATCTTTAAAACAATGTCAACTAACGTTTTACAATCAGATTCAATGCAAACATTAGAAATATTTAAAGAAGAAAGCAACTTAATCCCTTCTTGAAGGGCCATTGCCTCAACATAAAATGATGATTGAATACCTATTGATTTAGAAAAGGCGGCGAAAAATTTACCTTGAGAATCCCTAATGACACCACAAATACCACTTGAGCCAGGATTATTCTTAGAAGCACCATCTATGTTAAGTTTAAAAGTGCCAATTGGAGGTTTGCTCCAAAGACACTTAATTAAGATAATCTTTTTCGGGAAAATATTGATATTAAAAGTTTTGGCAATTAAATCATCTTTAGGTGGAATTTTATCGTAAAACTTGCAATATTCTAAAATATTCGAAGACAAGAGGATAACATTTTTAATAATTATATTTGAAGAAGTTTGACAATTTTCAAAAAGGTTTTTATTCCTAGCTTTCCATATTTCCCAGAATATCACTTTAGGGATTACCTTAAAGAGTAAAGTTTTATAGTCCCTTTTAGGACATTTTAGCCACCAAGAGAAAAGGATAGACCTGCAAGATGAAAATTCAAGGGACAAACCAAACATATATGCAAAGAAATTCCACACCTTATAAGCAATAGGACATTCAATAAGGACATGGTGAGGGCTATCCTCAGCATTCTTGCAAAATCTACAAAAATATGCTAGTCTCACACCAAGTTTTTGAATCTCTGATTCAAAAGGGACAGAATTATTTAATATTTTCCAGGTATAGTTGGATAATTTCATGGGGCATTCTTTTATCCAATTTATTTTCCAAGATATAGATAAAGGCCTACTTTGTCTACAAATATTGTATGCAGATTTAATGGAAAACTCACCATTAATAGAGGCCATCCATATTGCTTTATCTTCATTAATGTATGAGTCAGATATGTCTTTAATGGAAGCAATCCTTTTCATAGAAGAGGATACTTGATTTATTCTTAGGCCATTTTTATATTTATTTCTAATAAAGGTAGACCAAATGCCATTTTCAAATTTATATTTCCAATATAATTTCATGCTAGAAGTAGAAACAATATCTTCAATTTTCCTAAAGTTAAAACCTCCCGCATCAAATAGGTAACATAGGTCATTCCATTTGGTCCATTGAAAAGGCTTCTCCTTTGAAGTGCCGCCCCAATAGAATTTACTAAATATGCTATGTAATCTTTTAATAATGATTTTAGGAGGGTTTAAAACAGCAATAGTATAAACAGGAATAGATTGGAGCACAAATCTAATAAGGGTAGCTCTACCAGCTTGAGAAATTAGTTTAGAAGACCAAGTGAGAAGTCTATCCCTAATTTTAGTTATCAGATCAGAAAATGAATCGCTCTAGGTTTCCCTTTAAACAAAGGACATCCAAGATATTTCATAGGAAATTGTTTGTGAGCCAATCCAGAAATAGATTCAATAGTGCTTCTTCTATGATGAGATAACTTTTTATCCGTATAAAAGGAGCTCTTAGAAAAATTCACTTTCTTACCCGAAGTTGTTTCATACTTCTTTAAAAGATCAATAAGGATCTTTATGCTACATTTACCCCCATTTATAAAAATTATCAAATCATCAGCATATCCTAAATGAGATATAAGTTGACTTTTAGATGGGTGAACATAAGGTATAGCTTTCCTAAGAGTAAATATTTTGTCAATATTTCTATTTAAAACTTCAGCAGCTATTATGAAGAGACTAGGAGACAAAGGGTCTCCTTGCCTTAATCCCCTTGAAGAATGAAAGAAACCAATGCTTTTACCATTCAAAATTAAAGAAAACCAATTGTTAGATATAAGCCTCCAAATTAAATCAATAAAAACTTCACAAAATCCAAATTTTCTGAGAACTTCACAAAGATAAGGCCAATATACTCAATCATAAGCCTTTTCCATGTCTAATTTAATGATCACATTACTACCAAAAGATTTCTTACTAATGTATTGAACCATTTCTTGAGCTAGAAGAATATTTTCTTGAATACTTCTATTTTCAACAAAACCACTTTGGTTTTGAGAAATGATTGAAGGAAAAATAAGAGACAATCTATCATTTAAAACTTTAGAGATAATTTTGTTAGAGAAATTGCACAGGCTTATAGGTCTAAATTGGGAACATGTTGAAGGATTAGAAATCTTAGGAATAGGAGCAATTGAAGTAGCAGTCCAACTTTTAGGAAGATCAGCACCAGCAAAGAAAGAATGAATAGCTTTAGTCAAATCATTTTTTATAATATGCCAAAACTTTAAATAAAATATCCCTCCAAAACCATCTGGTCCTGGAGAGCTGGAATGATCCATGTTGGAAATAGCTTTAAATATTTCTTCTTCTGAGGGGTATTCAGTTAACTTGTTATTCATAGACACATCTATATCATTTCTAATAACTTCTATAAAAGAAGAGTCAAGAGATATGTATTCAGCAGACCAAGTTTCTTTGAAATGATTAAGAAATATATGTTCAATTTCTTCTTTAGATTCTTCCCAATGATTTTGATTGTCTTTAATTCTAGAGATAGTTAATCTCCTTTGCCTAGCTTTAACTGATGCATGAAAGAATGTTGTGTTTTTGTCACCTCATTTAAGCCATTTTATGTGACTTTTTTGTTTCCAGAAACTTTCCTCTCTCAGTAAAGCTACATTTAACTCAGCTCTAGCTTTAGATAAATTGGATCTAGAAGAATCACAAGGATTATTTTCAAACTCATGTTCCTTAATTAAAACAAAGTCTTCAAGGTCTTTTACAGATTGGAAAACGTTTTTGAAGGTGCTTTTGTTCCAAGTTTTTAAATTTGCTTTAAGTTTCTTTAACTTTAAAGCAAATTTAACTAAAGGAGGAGCTTGGAATTCAGCAGACCATGATTCTACAATAATCTCATGAACATTTGACTTAATACACCACATATCTTGGAACTTAAAAGGTTTAGGATAGTTATCAAAATTGATTTTGATAGACAAAAGTAATGGACTATGATCAGAGCAAGTTTTATGAAGGTGAGTTATACTAGTTTGAGGGAACTTCAAAATCCAGTTATGATTAACCAGACCTCTGTCAAGTCTACAAAAAATAGTTCCAACAATCCTGTTATTTGTCCAGGTAAATCTGGAACCAATGTATCCTAAGCCTATTAAGGAACAAGCATTTATCATATCCTTAAAATCTTCAGTAGCATTAAAATCTATAGGATTGCCTCCGGATTTTTCAGAATCTTCTTTAACAATGTTAAAATCACATATGACAAGCCAAGACTCAATAATAGAATTCCTAGTGACAGAACCTATATCATTCCATAGACTAATTCTTTCAATAGGAGTACATTTTTCATAAACAATAGCAAGATGAATAGTAACATTCAAACACTTTAAGAAAATTTCAAGGCCCAATAGTTGTTCTGAATCATACTTGACTTGGACTTCCAGATCATTAGACCAAAGAAACCAAATTTTGTTGGATATGTTACTAAAACAGTTTGGGAAATTCCATTTTAGCTTGTATTTGGAAGTTTTTTCAGAATCTACTTTAGGCTCTAGTAAAGCAATAGCAGGGAGATTATATATTTTAATCAGTCTTTTGATTCTCCTGTTAGTTGCTGAATTACCTACCCCCTAACATTCCAGCATAAGAAGTTCATCATTTATATGTAGGATTAGATATAATACTTTTAGATTTTCCTAAGGACCTAGTAAATCTTCTGTAAAGAGGGTCTATAGGAGTTTTTTTAGATATCATACCTGAGTAAATTGATGTTTCTGCATCAGAATTAGGGGGAACTGTGCTACTGTCTTTCCTTGATGCTGCAGCTCGATGTTTCTGATATTTGTTCCATTTGACATCTAACCAAGATGCAAAGTTTTGTAGTTCTTCAACCATTGGAACTAAACTTTTCCTATCCTCTTGATCTGAATGATAATTTTTTGAAGTTTTAAAAGAATTGTCATATTTAGGCAATGCAGAACCTTTTGGGGAAAGATGGAATTGATCCACCTTCAAAGTTTCCTCTGAGTTGTAGTGACCATGATATATTTTATTTAGCTTCATTTTAGGCTCTTCTTGAGTCTTGTGGGTCCAACTTTCAACCAGATCTGTAGCACTTTCGATCAGGTCTGTCGCGTTCTCTTCAGAATCTGTATCAGAAATGTCTTGTAAATCCTCTATAATGCCATCTAAATGCCCTTTCTTGAAACCTGGAGAACTTGGGATTAGTTGAGACTTTAAAGGCCCTGTATTTGTAGGGATATCTTGAACCTGAGGCAGTAACTGAGTCTTTTGTCCAGTTTCTTGAATTTGTTTAGCAGCAGCAGCATTTGTGGGAAAAGATTGATGTTTTTTCCCATTTTCTCGATCTTGTATAATAGCAGGTGTCTTTACATTCTCTTTTGTCGTTTGTTTTTGGGAAGTATTTGTAGGAGGACATTTGATCAGGCATTTAGATTCTTGATGCCCCTTCTTCTTACAATATTGACAATAAGATGGAATGTTTTCATATGTTACCTGTTGCCAAAAACCCTTATCCCCACATCCAATCCAGATCCTATAGATTCTTTCTTGTAAAAGATTTAACTCAATACATATTCTTGCAATGCTTGGTCTAGATAAGGATGCATTTGAAGCATCCATAGTCAAAGGTTTCCCAATTAATTGAGCAATAGAGAATAGAGAAGACTTGGCATAAAAATGAATTGGAAGATTGGGCAGGTTCACCCAAACTGGTACTATGGGGCTTTCTTCTTCTGGATGAAAATTAGATGTCCATTTCAACGTGCGCATTGGGAACTTCCCTATATACCATTGATCTCTTACCCAAAGACGAACGTAGTCCTCCTCACATTGAAGTTGAATTAGAATGTACTTTGAGTCAATCAGACCAACTGTAAAAGCAGACTTTAATGAAAAAGTTTGGAAGGTTTTTCTGATGATTTCAATTGAAGGCCTGCCATGCAAAAATTTTCCTATGATTGTGTGTTGGAAAGGGGCAGCTAGTGTGCAATACAAACGAATGTTCTATTACGCTCTATTGCTCAGCTCCATTTCTCTATGTTGTCGCCTTACCTCCACTACTAGGTTCATTTTCAGAAGCATCTCACTCAGCATAGTATCGGGTTCGAAATGCAGCTAAATGAGAAATGAGATCTAGATTAATATATTAATATATGACAGGATAGTATTATAAAAGGGAATTCTAAATTGCTAATAATTGGCATGACAGGGTAAGAAGAATAAATTTAAAGAAATGTGATCACAGACGTAACTATAGATATGAGTGAGTACACCTAGAAAACCAAGTCACCTACAACGACAACTGATTTTAGGGCATGGGTATCAAAAGAGGTAAATATCATATCTTATGTATGCAGTTATTTATTCCTGTGTGCTAAAAACATGACCTAATACAAATTCATTAAAAATGAAGCTTCCAAGGTAAATTCATCGAATGTTTAGTTACTTTCACAAGATGATCGGTTCAAGAATAGAGTTATTTGAGTTTGTGATTGGATCAGGAAAACGAGAGTTCCCCAAAATTTTAGATTTTACAAAAAGAATTTCCTTTTAGATGCGAAATAGTGATGGTTCAACTAAACAATTACATAAACCAAATTTTAATTTATTTCAAATTAAAATTAAAATCAAAGTGATATTAAATTAATCAACAAATTGATTTTCACTTAAACAAACTAATTCAATCCAAGTCCTAAAATTTGTCAAACAAATAATTAATTCAATTTGCAAATTAGGCCAAACAAATTTTATCAAATTAAAGTAATGACTTGAACTAAATTAATATTTACCTAAATTAAATTTGCACCAATTTAACTATACCAATTTTTTTTTTACCTAAGCATGCATCTAATGTGATATAGCAAAAGATAAAATAAATAAACAACCACTACGTCGCGATGTACGAGGAAAACCCCACAACGAAAAAAAACCTCGGACGACCCTAGCCTCAAATCCACTAAGTATGGTTTTACAAACACAAGACAAAATGACTTACAACTCCTGACATGAATCCATCCAAGACCCGGTGCTTCTTCTTATACACACCTCTGCCTAGCAAATAACCACGAAGGTCCACCACGGTCTCGGAATCCACCGATCGGACTTTATCTTGCCAACGCCACCCGAACACGAAGCCTTTCTCCAAGTGGGTATGTCACAACAAACAAACTTCTTCTTTGTGGGATGTAGAAGTAAACCCAAACATCTCTTCTTTGAGGTGTACAGATAAACCCCGGTGCCAAACACTCCAAGCAAGGATATATATTAAGGAACTTGGAATAAACATACTATTCGGTGTGTATGTGTTTTGGGTGAATTTAATCCATAAAAATCAAACACAAAACATGGCAATTTTTCTTGAAAGTTTGGCTCTCTCTAAAAACTCTTAGAATGTGAAAAAGTTAGTTTTAAAAAGTTGGTTTTCGAACTTCATAATTCTGTCAAAAAGTAGTGGGGAAAAGGTAATGGGAACATGGTGAAAACTGCCAAAAAAACTGTTCCCGCCAAACTCATTCGAACGACTTTACTAACAATGTTCTAGTGAAAAAAAGGAATCTCGTTAGAAGTCTCGTTCGAACGACCTGGGAATCTAGTTCGAACGAGATTCCAGTTCGTTCGAACGAGATTCCAGTTCGTTCGATCAACATGGTAATCTCGTTTGAACGATATTCCAGTTCGTTCGAACGAAGTGTCAGAAAATAAAATATTCTTCGTAAGCCCAAAACTTTTTATGAAAAGTTAAAAAATGTTTTCTGAGTAAAACAAAGTCATTAAAACTATTTATAAAAAAATTATAAAATACACCCAATAAATTTCCAAGCTCCTATATATATATAAAATGCATTCATACCTTAGGAGCATTGGAACTAATATTGTTGACGTAAAAACGAGGCACACTAAACCTGGCATATGATTAATCTTTATAATCTTGGTCGCTACGTCTTCAACTTAGGAGCATTGGAACCAATGTTGTTGACGTAGAAAAGAGGCTCACTAAACCCAGCATATGATGAAGCTTTATAATCTTGGCCGCTACGTATTCAACTAACACATCATAGGCTTGGATGGATACACCTGAACAGTATCCTATGACTCAAATATTTTTGTCCGGAATTGATCCAACACTACATTAAGACTCAATCGAAGACTTGTGTCCTTAAAAATCTCCCCCTTTGGCTATTCCGGGACAAAAACTAAACAAAAATCTTAAAGGGCCGTCAAGCTCTACTAGACTTTAAAAAATATCCCACCAAAAATATAAAAAATACGTAGCTTGACTCAAAAATCCAAGGACCAATATCTTTGCCGATGAAAGTTGCCATTTAGAAGAAATCCTGCACACTTAAGCAAACTATCAAACGCATAGGGAATATCAAGATTATGAAATGCAGTTAAAATAAATACTCCCCCTAAATTAATTCTCCCCCTAAGATAAATATCCCAAACTAAGATGCGATTATAATAGGATTAGATACCATTTCTCCCCCTTTTTGTTCAGGAATAGACAAAGGATAAAACTAATTTAATCACGATGAAGCTTAGAGTGATAATAGCATGAAAGCATATAGGCAACAAAATCATAACTAATCCATACAAATAATAATGAATACCAACGAAGATGCAAAAAATGATTTCAATGTGATACATAAGATACTAAGCATGTGATATCAACAAAATATGCACTAAGATAGATACCAATTATGAATTAGAAGCATATATGGACTAGAAAGCAAGGTAAAGAAAAAAATACCATATATATGTAAACATAATGACTATCACTAATGCACACGCACATATATATAGGTATAGACACCACACACGACACAAAATACAATAAGCTTTTCACACTAGTATAGAAAAAATGTGTCATATGGAAACGGAAGTGTAGGGTGGTGAACTAGTAACAATTAAATTTGGACCCAATCACTTAAAACATGGTCACGGAGTTCTCATTTGATTGTAAAATTTATCATATTTGAATATAACCTCATGTGACATTATAAATTGAACTCAATGAACAAACATACACAATGCATACAAGCCTAGAATTTTGATGATTCTACAAACCAATAGAGTTATGACATTGAAAGTACAACTAGGATAAACGGACATTGCGAAAACCGTTGATATACCATCCAAAATCCCTCAAAATAAGCAAATATATTTTAATCTTTTGAATGAATAAATGAACTACACAAAATAGGCCTTGGCAAATATTTTTCTTTTAATGCCATTATTCTTTTAGGCCTTTAGACCACGTATTTTCTTTAGGTGCAAGCAAACGATGGCTTACTCACAAAGGATGATATTTCCTTTCGGAGCCCTTCCCCGCGTGCAATGGATTTCAATATGCACTACTCCTCCTAGGCCACATAGCATGTAGATGACAAGATTAGGAGGAGAACACCTCACAAAGCTCAAATATGCATGTGAAGTTATAATTTCAAGTGAGCTCGTGTATGTGTGAATTGAGGCATATAAAAATAGAATCCATTACATCAACACAAAATCCAATTACTCCATGTAAGCATGGTAAAGAACATTTTAAGGATTGACAATCTTAACCAAAAGTTCTAGCCACATTGAAGCGAAAAAGAAGGGATTCAAACACAAGTATATGACACATAGAGTGTGTCAAACTAAAATACAGACAAACAAAATCTTTTTGAGTTTTTTAAAATTTTTAACCAAAAATAAAGATATTTACTCAAAAGACAAACAAAAATCATTTGTAATTTTTCATTAATCCTAAATTACTAAAAATGTAAAACACAAATGATAAACAAAAATATTTTTGTATTTTTCATTAAATGCAAACTAAAATGAAAGAACTATAATACAAAAGATAAACAACAATCAAAATTCTAGTATGTGATAAAGCGTGAAGTGTAGACTAGAACAATGATAAAGAAGCATACAAATAGCATGATAATTTAGCATAAAGTACAAAAGCTAGAGTATGCAAACAACTAACACATTCAACCTTTAGATTTAGCACGGGAGGAAGCATGTGAAAGTAAATGAGAATAAAAAATCCTATTTTGTAAAGCTACCAAGTTGGATCTCCTAACCCAAACTAATAATGAATGATGATCTCGGGATACAGGAATCTTGGCTACCTCAGATGCCTTACGTAGGAATTTTCTAGGACCTCGTTTAAGATCAAAGAAAAACTTCCTAAGATGACCTTTTAGACCACAATGTGAGCACCTAAAGACTCGACAAAAAGACTTTCCTAAGGAATGATATATAACATTGTTCCTAGAGGATTATCCTAAAAAATTGGTTTTGGATTTAAGAGTTGACTCTTTACAAGTATCGAAGCCTAAACCACAAGTGTCATTTTTTATTTAACTGTTCCTAATATTTTATCTAATTTCTCCGAACGACACTCCAAATCAAATTTGACTTTACTATAGTCTTTTAATTTATTTTCTAAATCTAAAATGTGAGACTCTAATAAAAAATTGCGCTCTTTAAACGCAAGAATCTATTTTTTCAAGGATTCCATTAAACCTTTAATGCGCTCTCTCTCGCCTTCTACATATTCAAGCTTCTCACAAAGAGCTCTCTCACGTGTCCTAAGGTCTTCCACCAACGCACTCTCATCAATGACCTTGACACGCTCTCTTAAACTAGCTTCAAACTTAAAATTTATTCTTTTTAATTTAATAGATTCTTCATATAATTCTTGAAAAGAAAATTGAAGTTCACTCACATCAACCTCCTTATCACTTTCACTCTCTCTTTCTTCTCCACTCTCACTACCATCATGTCTTTGGGATTCACAAACAAAGGCCTTCGAAATGTCATGTGTTAAAATTTCATCAACAAAGGAGTGATCACTTTCACTCACATGACTTGCCATAAAAGACACAAAGTTGGGCTTAGTGGGGGAATAGGGTCCCTCTTTCTTACCACTATTACTAAGGGTTGAATTGTATGAAATTGGTTGCTTACCCTCTCTCCTTAGTTTAGTGGGGTACTCTTTTTCCCTATGGCCATAACCCTCACAACCATAACACCTATTTGACTCATCCCTATTTAAATTATCATTAAAAGTTTTAGGTATCTTCTCGACTTTTTCATGCTTAGAATTTTCAAATTTCTTATAATCATTTTTAAATTTATCTTTGTTAAATTTAAGAAATTTTCAAAACTTCCTAGCAAACATAGCCATATCTTCTGAGTCACTCTCACTTTCACTCTCTACTACTTGTTTTTCCTCCTTTCGGGCTTTCAAGCAACGCCTTTATCTATTTTCTTTTCAGTTTTAGAGGGAAACATGTCTAGTTCAGGTTTGTAAATCACTTACGAGCTCTTCTAATTTCGTAAAGGCTAAAGTGGATAAAGAATTTATCACGGTCACCTTAGGAATAAATCTATAGGGTAGGGACCTTAAAATTTTCTTTACTGCTCGGTTATCGGGTATTTTCTCTCCCAAATTAAAATATGAATAGACTATATTGAAAAGTCTAGCATAAAATTCATCAAAAGTTTCTTTTTCATTCATTTTGATGGTTTCAAATTGAGTGGTGAGATTTTGGAGTTTAGAAGATTTTACGACACTAGTTCCTTCATGAGTGAGTTGTAAAATATCCCAAGCTTCTTTAGCGGTTTCACACGTCATAATGCGTCGAAATTCATCCGGTGTGACTGCGCTAAACAAGGCATTTAAATCACGAGAATTAAAATTTGCAAGTTTAAATTCAGTCTCACTCCATCTATCGGTGGGTTTGGGAACACGTTAATTTTCAACTAAATATGTAGGTGGGGACCACCCGTTAATAACTGACAACCAAACCCTCTCATCGATATAACTAAGTGATGATTTCATGCATGCTTTCCAATACGCGTAGTCGGAACCATCGAAAATAGGAAATTTTGAAAATGGAGAAAATTCCATTTTAGTCAAAAATATTTAAAAAGGATCCTAAACGCAATAATTTAGCGATCCTGCTATGATACCAATTTGAAAACGAGAGTTCCCCTAAATTTTAGATTTTACAAAAAGAATTTCCTTTTAGATGCAGAATAGTGATGTTTCAACTAAACAATTGCATAAACCAAATTTTAATTTCTTTCAAATTAAAATTAAAATCAAATTGATATAAAATTAATCAACAAATTGATTTTCACTTAAACAAACTAATTCAATCCAAGTCCTAAAATCTTCCTAACAAATAATTAATTCAATTTGCAAATTAGGCCAAACCAAATTTTATCAAATTAAAGTAATGACTTGAATTAAATTAATATTTACCCAAATTGAATTTGCACCAAATTAACTATACCAATTTTATCTTTTTACCTAAGCTTGCATCAAATGTGATATAAGAAAAGATAAAATAAGTAAACAACCACTACGCCGCGATGTACGAGGAAAAACCCACAATGGGAAAAAACCTCCGATGGCCCTAGCCTCAAATCCACTAAGTACGGTTTTACAAGTACAAGACAAAAAGACTTACAACACCTAACTTGACTCCGTCCAAGCCCCGACTCTTATTCTTGTACACACCTCTACCTAGAAAATAACCATGGAGGTCCACCGCGATCTCGAAATCCACCGATCGGACTTTATCTGGTCAACGCCACTCGAACACGGAGCCTTTCTCCAAGTGGGTATGTCACAGCAAACAAACTTCTTCTTTGTGGGATGTAGAAGTAAACCCAAATAGATCTTCTTTGAGGTGTAGAGATAAACCCCGGTGCCAAACACTCCAATCAAGGATATATATTAAGGAACTTGGAATAAACATACTATTGGGTGTGTATGTGTTTTTGGTGAATTTAATCCATAAAATCAAACACAAACCATGGAACTTTTTATTGAAAGTTTTGCTCTCTCTGAAAACTCTTAGAATGTGAAAAAGTTAGTTTTCACACTTGATAATTCTGTCAAAATGTAGTGGGGAAAAGGTAGTGGGAACATGGTAAAAATGTCAAAAACGCCAAAAAAACTGTTCCTACCAAACTCGTTCGAATGGCCTTTTCGTTCGAACGACTTTACAAATGATGTTCCAGTGCGAAAAAAGGAATCTCGTTAAAAGTCTCGTTCGAACAACCTGAGAATCTCGTTCGAATAAGATTCCAGTTCGTTCGAACGACATGGAAATATCGTTTGAACGATATTCCAGTTCGTTCGAATGACGTGTCAGAAAATAAAATATTCTTCGTAAGCCCAAAACTTTTTATGAAAAGTTCTAAAAAATATTTTCTGAGTAAAACAAAGTCGTTAAAACTATTTATAAAAAAATTATAAAATACACCCAAAAAATTTCCAAGCTCCTATATATATATAAAATGCATTCATACCTTAGGAGCATTGGAACCAATGTTGTTGACGTAGAAACGAGGCACACTAAACCCGGCATATGATAAAGCTTTATAATTTTACCCACTACATCTTCAACTTAGGAGCATTGGAACCAATGTTTTTGACGTAGAAACGAGGCACACTTAACCTGGCATATGATGAAGCTTTATAATCTTGGTCGTTATGTCTTCAACTAACACATGATAAGCTTAGATGGATACACTTGAAAACTATCATATGACAAAAATGTTTTTGTCCGAAATTGAGCCAACACTACATTAAGACTCAATCGGAGTCTCGTGTCCTTACAGATCAAATTGACCCAACTCAATTTCCATGTGTTCCTGTACATATACATTTGGCAATTACTTTCATTGATGCAGTGTTCATAAAATGAAGTTAATTTAGCTTGATTTTATGTTAAAGAAACTGATCACAAATGTACATGTAAACGAATACGTTGGGGGCTCCAAGATCAATTTGGTCTAATCACATATTCAGAAGACTCTATTTAATTGACTTCTTGGATCGTAGGAATCAGGTATTCTTTACTTAAACTGAAGTAGGTATATAATTGATATGCATTAGTTTTAAATCTTTTAGAGGATAGAAGGAGTACGGGATAATTATTGATATTGTTTAGTTTGGCTGTTGGATAATTATTGGTTATTGGCTTGTTGTTGGATAGCATATTGGAAGGAGTATGGGATAATTATTGGTTGTTGGCTTATTATTGGTTTTTGGCAGTTGGATAATCCCGGGACTCCCGGTTTGAGAACATGACGTTAATTTTAAAATATCTAAATTTATGCTTAAAGACATGTCGTTTGGAGGCAAAACCCCGAAACACCCCCCATACGTTGACAATTAGTCGCAAGAGTCGGGGAAGTTTATAAGCTTCACGATCAGATATTTATCATGGACAATTAGTCGAGAGGTGTACCAAGCATCGTCGGAAGTGGATTTGTACTCCACCTCATAGTCGGGATTCACCATCATATGTAATGCATTGGAAAATTGGGAAAGTGTCAAAGCTAGTGTTGGGTTTATTTAGAGTAGCATGGTGTGTGTGTGTGTGTGTGTGTGTGTGTGTGTGTTTGTGTGTGTGTGTGTGTATGTGTGTATGTTAAATACAACAAAATTCAAAAATAAACACACTTAGGCTTGAAAATGTACCGTGGGGGTGTGGGCACCCCCAACGGCACCTAAACGGCACTGCGAGTGGCATGAACACCTCATGCAAAGCGGGACATTAATTTGAGAGAGATGGTTATAGACCTTGGGAATTATACATGCTATAACAACCAATAACTATCCAATATATTATCCAATAATCAGACATTGGTCCCGTGTGAGGTATCGGTGCCTCTCACGAGGCCCTTTGGGGGTGTTTCGGTTTTACCCCCTCTAACGGCATGTTTTAAGATTAAGTCTAGATATTTTCAAATCATTGTCATATTCTCTAACCAGGGGTCTCGTGATCACGCGGTTAATTCCTGCAAGTTACATTGGTCCCGTGAGAGGTATTGGTGCCTCTCACGGGGCCGTTTGAGGGTTGTTTTGGTTTTTCACCCTCTAACAACATGTTTTTAAGCTTAAGTCTAGATATTATCAAATTATCACCATATTCTCAAACCAGGGGTCCTGTGACCACTTAGTCAGTTCTTGCGAGTTACTTTGTTCCCGTGTGAGGTGTTTGCACGTCTCACGGGGCCGTTTAGGGGTGTTTTGGTTTTTCGCACTCTAACTGTATGTTTTTTAAGCCTAAGTCTATATATTTTCAAATTATCATCCCGTGACCACATGATCAGTTCCTATGAGTTACATTGGTCCTGTGCGAGGTTTTTGTACCTCTCACGGGACCATTTGGGGGGTGCTTTGGGTTTTCACCCTCTAAAGGCAGGTTTGGCAAGAAAATCTGCCTTATTTTTCCTTACCAAATGCAACATGTTGTAGAGCTCATTAAAATTATTCTAGAAAGGAGTCCCGAATAATATGATGCGTTTTCCCATTTGGAGTTTGATAGAGTATTCCAAATACGACTCTTCTCATTACGGGGAATTTGGCCTTCATCAATAACTACTAATCTAGGACACTCCAATAGTATTTTTCCCCTATTCTTAATGTTTCTAATTTACAACACTCATTTTCCCTTTCTTTATGTGTTCCTTTGCCGAGATTTTCTCTTCGTCAAGCTTCTCATATAAATTAAAGCTTACTCCGAGTATGCTTTAGTCTTTCTGCCATGAATACACCTTCGCCGTGCATACAACTTATTTACTCGCACACTTTTTCTCTTGAAGAAGCTTAAAATCTATATTTTCATTTCAAAATGTGTCAAGATTGTTAAGGTTATGAAATGGGAATTTAACTTTCCATTTTTTGTCAAAAAATTAAAATCTGGAAATACTCGATTACGCAAGTTTTAGCATTATGGCCGTTAGGGGTTGTATAATTTATTGTTTAGCATTATGGCCATGCGGGATTTACATTGCCCAAGATTTAGAATGTCCAGAAAATAGATGAAATTCTGGCCAATTTTTTTTATATAGTTAAAAAGGGTTACGGATCTAAGTCGTGACCATCTCTATTTGTTATCACGCATAAATAAGTCACGGCTCAGGGTCATGACTATTTTGGTAAGGTTAAAGTGTGGGTCATGTCCTTAAGCCATGACCATAGTCGTTTTCATACACCAAAGGATGGGTCACGAACATGAACCGTGACCAGAGCCGTGACTAGTCTCATATATTAAAGGATGGGTCACGGCTAATGGCCCTGACCAGGTTTATGTATAGGTCACAACGAAATTTTGCCACCATTTTTTGTGACCCCCAAGGTCCGTGACACTTTGTTTGGTTAGGGATTTGGGTCGTGACCCACGAAAATGGTCACGCTCAAAATGGTCACGACCCTTGGCCTCGACCCACAGTAGTGGTCAAGGACATTGGTCGTGATCATTCGCCTAATATGGTGTAGTAAAAGTTCAATGGTTCTCTATTTTATGGAGGTATAAATATTTTTTAGGAATTTAAATTTATTCATTAAATTCATTTTGGGATGTTTTATTTTCATTAAAACTGAAACCGAATTTTTATGTTATAAAAATCAAGGCATTTTTTTTATTTTTTCTTCAAAATTCACCTGCCTAATTCAAATGAAAATACATTCTCGTTCGAAGTGTCATTCGATCCTAAATCTAACGAGCATTTAATACGGACGTACTGTTTGGCATCGTTTGAAGTTCGTATGAAGCTGGTTCAAATGAGATAGCTTTGTCGTTTGCACGAGATCCTGTTTCGTTCTAACGAGCTGCTATTCTTATTCGAATGAGTCGTCGCCTTGAAATTTGTGTTCTCCTTATAAATACCTATTTCGTGTTTATTTTTGTTAAGACTTTTGCCAAACAAATTTTGCATACACTTTGTAAAAGTTTTTAACCTTGAGTTTAGAAAACTCTTTTGATTTACAAAACACATCCCCAAAACATATTTGTGTGAATTTGTTTAAACCATAGATAGTTTGTATCCTAGCATACACTACTCTTGTGGAGAGATCATCTTCACTGCTGACCATTATGATTCTCGAGGGGATCATTGCTGAAGACAAAGGCTTATTGGTGGATGCTGAAGATGGACGGCCGCTTATGGACTTTTTGGTGACAAGTAGCATTCTTTAGAGATTTGCGAAGACTATCATGTTATACTTGTGGATGGTATCAAGTAGTATTGTGATTTGATTGTATTGTAATATTTCCAAAGTGTTAAATAAATGTTTGCCTGCAAGGGATTTTTCATCAAACTTTTCCTTTGTTGATTGCTTGATTTACTGTATCTATTTTATCACTTAGCGGCATGTGTTAGGGTAAAAGGATAAAATTTGTTTGTGTGGGTTGTCATCTAATTATATAAGTTAATCCATTATACCTATACCACCCTTTCAATAACCATCATGGATTAATGGAGATTTTGAAAAAAGATACCCTAGTTGTTTATGAGTCTCGTTATTTTTTTAGTCTAGGATTGTGGAGTTAAAGGAGAGATTAAGATACTCGAGTGATATCAAATTTGATTTGGACTCTAGGACAGAAAAGTTGGATAAGATGTTAGGCACCGTTGGAATCAAATATGACAATTATGGTATTGGCTTCTGTGGCCATACCAATCTCGTGACGTCTCTCCTCTTTCATTCTTACAAAAAAGGGGGTGTGGAGAAAGAAAGGGCACTGAAAGGTCTCGCGCCCTTTTTGACTTAGGAATGCTTCAGCCGTTGTTGGTATAGGGTAAATATAAAGAGATAGATTTGTTATCCCATTTTGCACAAAACAGGCAAAAGAATATGGTCCTGCCTCGAGAGAGAGGCATTAAAGACAAACTAATGCTTACAAAACCAATAATTCTAAGGGCTTGAGGAATAATTTAGGTAATGGAAAGGTGTTAGGCACCCATCCCTCCCTTTCAGTCTCTCATGGGCTTGTGTTATTATTTTTATTTATTTCTCCGTGAAGTGTGTGTATGTGTATATATAATGGAGATTGTAATATCCCAACTCATACCATGGAAGAGATAGAGTGAGGTCATCCATTAGAATGTTCCCAAAATAATATGTAGAAAATATGATTTATGTGTTTATCGCGATATTGATCATTATGATGAAACGGTAATATGTCTTGGATGAAAAGCAACCAATAATCACAAACATAATATGTATAACAATGCAAGAATATGATAAATAAGAAAATAGGGAATTTGGCAAAATTGGGAAATTGGAAAATGGAAAAATTAGAAAATTGGACTCAAGTCTCGAATTTTAATCCGAAATGCCTATGTAGCCTATAAAGGAATAAAAGTTCACATAGTTCTCATGCAACATAAGGATATGGTTTATCCCATACATTCGAACGATATTTTATTATAGGTGTGTGTGTAGAAAAATGTGTTTTAGTTTTGAAAAAGTGTGATGGATAATCCCGTTCGAAATTTATGGGTGTAACCCTCTTTTTGTTTGTTTTGGGTTTTTATAGAAATAAAGTATGTGCGATATACTAATAAAAATGTAGATATTAATGTGTATGACCTAAAATAAGAACTAGATTAAGAATTTATTGTATTTAATGCAAAAATAAGAAATTTAATGAGAGGGGGGGGGGATTTGGACCTTCTTTGAAGCTTGATCTTTGATCTTTGATCTTGGATGAACTCCCTCGAATGTGAGATAAATATTGGATGAGAGAGAATGTGATTTTGCCAAATTGGGTATGAAAAGTATGGGAATGTAAGCTTAAAAGAAAATTCACATGGAGGAACTTCGCTGATTTTGACAGAATGTTGCTGAGATCAGTGATGCTGATAGATTTGAGGTGTGCCTTGGGAGTGAGGTCATGACCACTATTTATAGGGTAAGGGGTGGCGACGATCGGTATGGCCCTATTCCTACCTATCAGTAGGTAACCCTTGACACACTACCGATAGGTATGGAAATGGACCTGTCAATCGACAGTCTCGTGCAGGTTTTTTCGAAAAAATGATCGTAAAATGTAATCCATTGATTTGAATAGAACATGGGTCTTATCATGATAAAGGAAATTTAGAGACCTTTAAGAGTCCTTTGGACAGCTCCCGGGTTCGGGAGTTGACTTTGGGTCAAATATGGCTCGAAAGTGCACGTCGGTCCTTTGGACGGGAGATTGCCGAACGAAAACTGATTGTTCATTCGCATGGTAATTCAGAATCCCGCATGGGGAGGACCTTTTAGAAATTTTAGGTGATTTAATTCGATATTCTAAAGATCTTCACTTCGTTCGAAAAGTTAACTTTGGTGAACCAGGGCTCAAACGAGCCAGGTGACCTCTCGGAGTAAAATGGATTGTTCGTCCGTACCATAACTCAGAATCGTACATGGTGTAGACCGTTGGAAAGGGTATTCAGTGCCCTTTGGAGTTTCATTTAGTCTCGTTCAATCTGAAGAGTTGACCTTACTCAAATAGAGCCTGGGAGTGCCCGGTGGCCTCTAGATCGATATTCGAAGGAAAACTGATTGTTCGTCTGAATGGTTATGTTGTTTCATGCACGGGGTTAACCGTTGGAAAGGGTAATCAGTTACCTCCAAATATTCAAAGAACTTTTTCTCTGTCAATGAAGTTTAATGGGGTCAAATCGGGGTCCGAGAGCGCCCGGTGGCCTCTAGATTGATTTTCAGTAGTAAATGGTATGTTCATTCGAATTATTATGTTTATTCATGCACGAGGCAGGCCGTTGGAAAGGGGATTCAGAGACCTTTTAATATTCAAAGAGCTTTCTCTCTGACGATAGAGTTAACCAGAGTCAAACGGGGCCCGGGAGCGCCCGATGGCCTCGAGATTGGTACTCGAAATATGACCTAGGATTTATACTGAAATGGGGGAGTGCTAGGGACCTAAGGAGAGACTTATGAGGGGTCCTAAAATGTGGTGTCTACAGAACCCCTCGACGGGTAAACTTAAAACAAGTGAAACCCATCGAATAGACACCACATGAATGTTTGGAGGTTGATACTGAGGACCAAAGATAATGTTAAGGATGGACGATTCTGCAGATCGAGGTCAATTCTAACTTAAAAAAAAGTGAAGACCGAGGGATGAATTCAATTCTGACCTAAAGCGGGTGACGATCGAGGGTCGAGGTCAATTATGAACTAAATGACGTAACAATCGAGGGCTGATGTCAATTCTGACCTAAAAGAGGTAACGACCGAGGGTCGAGGTCAATTCTAACCAACCTAAAAGAGGTGAGGGTCGAGGGCCGAGGTCAATTATGACCTGAAAGAGGGGATGATCGAGGGCTGAGGTCAATTGTGACCTAAAAGAGGTAATGACCGAGGGACGAGGTCAATATTGACCTAAAAGAGGTGACGATCGGGGGTTGAGGTCAATTCTGACCTAAAAGAGACGACCGAGGGCTGAGGTCAATTATGACCTAAAAGAGGTGACGATCGAGGGTTGAGGTCAATTCTAACATAAAAGAGGTGATAAACCAGGGATGAGGTCGATTCTGACCTGAAAGAGGTGACGACCAAGGGCTGAGGTCAATTCTAACCTAAAAGAGGTGATATAGGGCTGAGGTCAATTTTGACCTAAAAGAGGTGACGACCGAGGACCAAGGTCATTTTTTACCTAAAAAAGGTGACGATTAAGGGTCGAGGTCATTTCTGACTTAAAAGAGGTGACAACCGATGTCCGAGGTCAATTCTGACCTAAAGGTGGTGACGATCGAGGGCCGAGGTCAATTCTGACTAAAAAGAGGTAACGACCAAGGGCCGAGGTCAGTTCTGACCTAAAACAAGGTGTTGAATACTTTAGGTCGAAGCCAATTCTGAGGGATTAAGTAGATACTCTAATGGGGATATTTATCTTACAGTTCCACATTTGATTTTGAGTTTTATGCTCCATTGGGGAAAAGGAAATAATCCGAGGGTTAGATGTTTCTTAGCTGGGGAATTTTTATTTTGTGGAGTCCTTTGGAGACATTATTGGGGAGATGTGAAATAGATTTTGGGAATTCCACTAGGGAGGCAAGAGTTCCACTAGGTAAATGAGTGTATTAAAAATGTCTTTCTTTGTGAAAAAGGTTCTAAAATTCAATTGGTAATTTTAGGAAATTTTCACGGATTTTTTGAGATTTTATGGAACTTTGAGGGAACTTTTGTACAAAATTTTGGGAAGGGTGCTGAATGGCATGGTTTGAGGGGAACCAAATGTTAGTGGCACGATATTTTGGGGTACCTCGAGCAAGTGGAGGGACAGTGCCGATCGGGTAAATTCTTATTTCCTCTTGAGACCACTTTTCTTTGATGTCCTTTTTCAGATATTGATTTGGGGATCTTGCAGGTGACCTTCTATACCTAGGGGACGGCCATCCAGTATATGGGGGTGACTGGGGGGAACATGCAGCTGCAGCGACTAATGGGTATTTTTGATACCTAGGAGAGAGGGTTGCGGGGCAGATGAGGTGACATCCAATTTGGTTCTTTCCCTTGAGTGATTTTCTTGTAGGTTCTTTACTGATTGTGGGAGCTTGGTGTTGACCATACTGTATGCTTGATGTAGCGGTATTGCACCTGAAAAGAGACTCAAAAATGCAAAAAGACATGCATATTTAGTTCTATTATCTTGAGTTAGTGGCTAACTCTACATGCATTTTAAGTTGTTGTTGAGTTTTTATTTTGAGAAAGAGTAGGAAAAGTGTGTTTTTTCGAAATTTTTTTGAGTATGTTTGCGTAGAAGATGGACCCGGAGGCTTAACTAAAAAAGATCTTCCCTTTTAAAGGGATTTATTTTGAGAAGAAGTTTTAAAAATGAGTTTTTGAAACTTTTTTTAGCAGTGCAAGCTATAAGGCCTTGGTTGCTCGGTTGGCATATGGATTAGGAGATAGAAAGTTAGGTTATAAAGTGGTGCTTGCTGCCTTCATTGGATTGTGTTGAATCTGGTGTGTGAAAGAGATTGTATTGATGCCGGAGTTGTTTCCCTGGACTTAACTTCGAAGTTACTGTTGGTGATTAGGGCCTTACTGGTGGACCCACAACTCATAGCCATCACTTCCTAGATGTCATACCGTCGTAATCCTGCGACGGTGATATTGGCGGCAAAGACTTTGAATGGTCTAGATGCCCGGCAAGAAGGTCGTTCTTACTTTCTGAGGAGTAGCCATGTAATGTTGTTCATGTGGCTATCAGAGAGGTTTTGTATGGCGATCCCACCCGAGTATCCTTTGTCGATTGTGCCAAACTTCTTTCATTTCTACTTTATCACTGTAGGCCTGGACATCGAGAGCTGGGTGAATTGGTTTATAGAGCATGTGGCTCGAGGCTTGCATTGGTCACTGCATTGGTAGGGGGAGTTACTTCTCATTCTGGAACTGTGGAATACTAGTATGTTGGGCTGGTTGACCTCAGATAGACCTCTTTCTACTTTCCCTTGTGCCTCCTGCATGAATTTGGCTAGGAACAGATTGTGCCACATAGGACACTAGATTTCTTTCTGGTGATGGACTTGATAGAGCGTATGCTCATGCGACTGGGCTCTTTGTGGGAGAATCTCCGACCATCAACCCATCCATCCCAGTCAGTTGAAAGAGTTTGACATATTTTTATGGACTATATGATGTGGTTATCGAGAAAAGTAGTTTCCAAGATGCTGGCTATGGAGACTAGGCAAAGGTGGTTCGCCATATATGACACCATGGAGAGAAGTGTTGTGGTTTTCCCCAAACTGGTCTGGGCTTATTGTTATATGGATTGTCAGTGGCACTCTATTTGATCAGGGGAAGTTTGGGGACCCTGGGATGTGGGTGGTGATGGGGCCCGCTCTTGTGGTAGTTGCGGGTAGAATTTGTGAGGCTTTTATATGGTGTTCAATTATGTGTAGGTTATGTAGGTTACATGGGAATAATTTGGAAAGCTTGTTTTGGGTGTAGTGGGGCTTGTTTCTATTTGATTTTAGGAAAGTAAGAGTATATTGGGAAGGGAAGTTGTTTGACTCCCTATGTCGATGAAATCATAAAGGAATTTAATGAAATAAAGAAATTTTTAATTATATTCTTTTGCCTCATGATGAGTTTTGCATTTTAAATTATCTATACCACTCGATAAGTCATACATAATCCTTTTGTTCATGTATATGTTAAAATGAATTATCATTCTCGGGGATAAGAAAAGAATAGTATTTTGTGAAAAATAGGAGAGTCATGCTCATGTAAAGGGTATGAGCTACCTACGTACCTCTGGGGGTTTTAAGAATTTTTTTAGTTTCATTTTTGAAGACGAAAGGTTTTTTAGAGGATCAGGCCCCACGTAGTTCTGAGTAGAGGGAAATGAAGAAAAAAAATTAGAATAGAAGGGAGATGAGAAGAGTCGTAGCGCGCCGAGATTTCAGACTAGGGGTAGAATTTCTTAAGACGGTTCAAGTTGACAGGATGGTCCATCTCTTCCCCAATAAGGTCGATGAGCATAGCGGCGTAGCCTGATAAGATCTTCTTCGCAATGTAGGGGCCACTCCAATTGGGCTTGAATTTCCCTCTGGGGTCCTAGATGGGCTCTACTATTTCTTTAAGGGCTAGGTCCCCTTCTTGAACACCACGGTCCTTAACTCTCTTATTAAATGATTGAGATATCCGACGATGATACCCTTAAAAGTGATATAGAACTTTTAGCCTCCTTTCGTCCAAGAGTGACAGCTCGTCAAGATGACTTTGATGTTAGTCTTCCTCGTTGATTTTGCTTTCAAGCATGATGAACAGTGAAAATATTTCCAGCTCCACGGTTAGGACATCTTCCATGCCATAAACTAGAGAGTAAGGGGTAGCCCCAGTAGAGGTTCGAACTGAAGTGCGGTAGCCTCAGAGGGCGTAAGGGATTTGGTCAGCCCAATCTCAACAGATTTTAGTCATCTTACTATTGATGAATTTGAGGTTCTTATTAGCAGCTTGAACTACAACGTTGGTTTGAGGTCAGTAGGGAGAATATTTGTGTCTTTGGATCCCATACTCATCGACCACTTTTATGACTTCTTCTTTGAAATGCAACCCGTTGTCAGACACCAGCTCATGTGGGATCCCATATCGACAGATGATGTTTTTATTAATGAACTTAACCACCTTCTTGGCATTCATCATCGTGTCTGACTCTGCTTCGACCCATTTAGTGAAGTAGTCAATGGCAACTAGGATGAATTCATGCTCGTTGGACGCTTTGGGTGTAACCTTCTCAATGATATCAATGACCCATGTGGAGAACGGCTAGGGAGAGGTTATGTTGTATAATTCCCGTAGAGGTAAGTGTTAAAGGTTGGAAAATTTCTGGCATTTGAGACATCTTTGAACATAGGCAGTGTAATCCTGAACCATAATAGTCCAGCAATAACCCTATTGGATTATTTTCTTAGAGAGCATATGGCCATTTATGTGGAGTCCTCATTCCTCGCTGTGGATTTTTTGGATCATCTCTTCAATGTCAGCCCCTGCAATGCAGTGTAAATGGGTTCCATCGGAGTTATTCTTCAATAGTTATTTGTCATAGACGATACACTGGGCAGCAAGTCTATAGAGGGTTGCTCGGTCTTTCTTATCAGAACCTTGGGGATATCTACCATGCTTGATGAGGCACAAAATATTATAGTACCAGCAGTTGATTACATCAGGATCTTCTTTTGTGATGAGCTCAATGTGGTAGTAATGGGTTAGTTTATCTTGGTTTTGGACTAGTAAGGGGGCTATTGTTATTCCTTCGGGTATATCAATCATGGGGGATAAAGTAGCAAGGGCATCCACTAAGTTATTCTTCGCTCGGGGCAGGTAGTGGAAGGTGATTTCTTAGAATTGGGTGGCCAACTCTTCTAGGTGGACATAGAAGGGTAAGAGTTTTTCGTCTTTAACTTTTCATCTTCTGAGTACTTGACTGATGATGAGGGTTGAGTCCCCATAGAAATCTAGATATCGAATTCTTTTCTTGAGAGCAACTTTGAGGCATATTGTGCATGCCTCGTATTTAGTCATGTTGTTGGTGTATGGAAAATACAGCTTGATCGCAATGGGAGTACGAGAGTCATCAGGGAAAATTAGGAGTATCCCAATGCCATACCTTTTCTTCTTAGCGGTGCAATCAAATAAAATTTTCCATCGAAGGTGTTCTTGGGAGGTACAAAGGATATTCTTATCCGAGAATTCAAAAATCCAAACATCGACTTCTTCCGTATGGTAGTCAGCGAGGTAGTCAAAGATGGATCTTCTTTTATGGCTTTATGCGTGACATAAATGATATCAAACTCAACTAAAAGAATCAACAATCGGTCCATTTAGATGGACAGGGCATGTTTTTTGAGTAGGTACTTGATGGGATTCATTCGGGACACAAATTTGATGGGAAAGGCGAGCATGTAGTGTCGTAGTTTTGGGGTGACCCAGACAGGGGGGACACATGATTTCTCAAGGCTGTGTAGTTAACTTCATACCTGACCAACTTATGAATGGCGTAGTAGATGGCTCTTTTTTTTGGGATTCTTCAAGGTATTGGGCTATCAAATCCCCAACTACGGTATCCGTCATGATTAAGTAAAGAAATAGGGTAAGATCGGACTGCGGCAACATAAGTACCGGAGGCCGAGTTAGGTATTGCTTTATTTGGTCAAAGTCTTCTTGTCAAGCTTCCTTCCAAACCTTGGTGGAATGTTTTTGGAGGTGTTCGAAGATAGGCTCGCATATAGAAGTCAACTGGCTAATGAACCGACGGATATATTGTAATTTCGGAGGAATCCCTGGACTTCCTTCTCCTTTCAGGGTGGTGGCATCTACAGTATGGCTTTTATCTTGGTATGATTTTCTTCTATACCTTTTTCACTAACCATGAATCCCAAGACCTTTCCTTTGGTAACACCGAAGACACATTTTTATGGGTTAAGTCGCATCTGATATTGTCGTAGTCGCTCGAAGAACATTCAGAGAGCGAGAATATGACCTTCCTTAGTCTTAGACTTAATAATCATTTCATACACATAGACCTCGACTTCTTTGTGTATCAGATCATGCAAGATGGTTCTGGCAGCCCTCTAGTGGGTAGCCCCTACATTTTTTATACCAAATGCCATGACGGTGTAGAAAAAGGTTCCCCAAAGGCTGATGAATACGGTTTTCTCTTGATGATCCGGGTGCATCTTGATCTGGTTATATCCGATAAACCTATCAATGAATGACTTAAGAGCATGATTGGTCGTGTTGTATACAATCATGTCAATATTAGGTAGCGGGTAATCATCCTTTGAAGAGACCTTGTTCAAGTCTCGATAGTCATCACACATGAAAAACTTTCCTTTAGATTTAGGCACGGGTACAATATTATCTAGTCATTGGGATATTCGATCACACAAATGAAACCCACGTTCAACTATTTGACCACTTCTTCCTTAATCTTCAGCAACCATTCGGTGCGAAGCTTTCTCAGTTTTTGTTTGACAAGTTTGTAGTCTGGGGGAGTTGGAATCTCGTGCTGAGCTATCTTGGGATCAATACTGGGCATATCATCATCAGACCATGCAAAGATATCCATAAATTCCTTCAATAATTCCTTGAGTTATGCGCGCTCATGCTCGTCAAGGGTGGACCCTATCCTAATCTCGCTCAGTTGGCTACTAAAATCAAGATTAATAACAACAATTTCATCTTCATTAACTTAAATGGGGTTATGCTATTTGTTATTAACCTTATTAAGATCAGTCAAGAATTATTCTTTTTCAAAATCATCATCATCAAAAGTATGATTAGAATCAAGATAATTAATGTAAGGCACAGCAAGATACTTAAAATCTTCGTTTATTTCATTGATAGGAAAAACAGCATTGAAAACCTCATTAAAGGAGGTTTCCATTATATCGGAGTAACAAGGAATAAAAAAATAAGAGGAAATGGGATAAACATCAGGGTTGGGTTGAATTTCAGTAGGTGGAACTAGTGCAGCAAGCCAGTTAAGGAGAGGTGCATCAGCAACTTTGATCAAGTGGGATGGATCTGATGATGTAGCCCCTAAGTAGATCATGTAGAGCGTCAACGCTAGTGTCTACAAATTAAATGAATCTTCGAAGTCACTTCCCTCAAAATCTCCAGTATCGGCTATGGTCTTCTCAATGAGTGGTTGCACATAATGGTGGGATTTTTCAGCCCATGAGTAGTTGTCATGGAAAAATATCTTCGTTCCTGGTCTCATTTTCTTATCCACGTGATCATACCACGGTTTCAAGAAAGCAGCAGAAAGGGAAATCTTCACCCTCTATGATGAATCTTCCATTCAAGGAATCTCTTGAGATAGTCTTGGTGCTTTCTAGCCTTATCTTCAGTCGAGGTAAATGGATCATTCTGAGTTCTTTTGCTGATGGTTGATAGCCAAAACTGCAACGAGGAAAATCTTTCTTTAACACAATGGGTTCAAGTATCCCCTGTTGTAATCGTCCCAGCCCCAGTCCGGGCATGAAGTCCGTGTTTTTAAACATCTGGATCATATTAACATTTCCATAAGGGTTATATTCTAGACAAACCCTATCTTTGAAATCATCCCTTGCTGGGAGTAAAAGTGGTTCAACTCGAAAGCCTGACAGAAGTATATCATTTGCCCCGTGTTGTATCTCAAGTATTAGATTATTTGTGCTTGCATTCTTGGCATTATCGTCATCTCCCAAGATGGTAATGACATGTTCTTTAGCGAAGAACTTCAGTTTTTGATGAAGGGAAGAAGGCACACCCTTAATGCTATAGAGCCCTGGTCATCCGAGCAACATATTGAAATAAGCTAGAATCTCGATGACTTAGAATTCAACAACCGAATTTATAGGTCCATCCCCTATTGGAAGTTCTATGGATCCCATAGCTTCTCGACGATTATTATTGTAGGCGTTTATAGTGGCAGAGGTTGGAGCGAGGTTTCTCACTTTCATTCCCAAACAATTAAGGGTCCTCAACGGCCAGACATTAAGAGTTGATCCATTATCGATAAAAGAGAGCGGGACAGTCTTTCCCATGAATTCGAAGGATATGTTAAGAGCATTATTGTGGTCTGGCTCAATCTTATGGATTTCTTCTTCAGAGAAAGAGAGCAATCTAGTAGAGGTCAATGATCTGACCACATTCACTGCTTCTTTTGGTGTGTTTGAAGAAGGAACTGTGGGTCCTGTGAGTATCTTTATCAAGGCATTCCGGTGCAGTAAGGAAGACATAAAGAGTCCCTATCGAGTGATGTTAACTTGGGTCTTATTCAACTTATCTAGGATCTTTCTTTCCTATAAGGTCATTTCGGGCATAGGAAGATTCTCAACACCTTTTCCTTTATCGATCACTCATGGTGGCAGGTTTAGGACTTGGTAATTCCTCCCTAACATAGTCATGTGGTTAATAGAATAGGGAAAAATAGAAATCCCATCTCCTCATCGATCTGGGGTTGTTCAGCCACCTTATTGATTTCTCCTAGTAGCTACTCAAATGATATCATCCCGCATATGCTGACTATTGGGCTAGTCTTTTTTGGACCTTGCTCTTCATCTAAATCATCGAATTCCCCCCCCCCCCCCCCCCCCCATCTGGTGGCAACAACATCATCTTTCCATGAAAAGACAATACACTCCATAACCTCAATGGCTTCTTCGTATAAGTCCTCCCATTCAATGGATATATGTAGAAGTTAAGGGACCAGGCGCCCTTGTAGTTTCAAAGCGTCAAGTATCCCGAACATACTGCAAATATCACCAGTCTGTCGGAATAAGTCCATTATGATTTGGACCATATCATCTAAGATGACTTCATAGACTGGTACCACCCAATTGTTTGACTCTCGAGACCATTTTCGAGCTTCTAAGAACAGTGCACTGAATCTCTAGCAATTAATGGTCATCTGGGAGGGTAATTTCAGTCTAAACTCTAGGATTTGATTTAACACTTCTAATAATTCCATATCTTTCTATCCAAAATGGGTACGGACAGTGATGCATGCTCTGGTAAGGAGTGATAGGGCCTGATCAGTGAAACTGGTAGGGTGTAGGAGAAAATATGGGCACACTTGGAGAGATTTAGGAGAGTATATAGGTATGATGGGTGATATACTTGGTACGATCTGGGTATATAGATCAAATTCTGGGCCTTCTTCTAGGAAAATGAAATTTGTATGATTTGGGAGTGGATTTTGGGTAGTGTTTGGTTTAGGATTGGCTGGTGGGGCGATGACACCCCGATCAATCAGGCATTGGATCATATTTTGGAGGTGGAAACACTGGTCGGTGGTGTGGTCGACAGTTTGATAAAAGTCACAATGGGAATCTAGTTTGAAATTTTTGGGAAGTGGGTTTGGTAATGAACGAGGGTCCAATGGCTTGATGAGGTTTCGACTTAAAAGTCCTTGGTAAACTTTGGAGAGTGGAGAATGAAGCTCGATGTATTCCTTTCGGACTGGGGTAGGGCGGTGCCCATGAAGTGCCATGCCGAGAGATGTTGTTAATAGTTGAAACTGAGGTATTGGCGGGCTTTTCATACTTTTTGGGAGTAAACTGTCCAGATAATTTCTTCAGTTCCACTTCTGTCTTGGCAAGACCTTCTTCGATCTCCAATCCTACTTCTTAGAGGGCACACAAATGAGGGAAATATTATTCTCCTATCGTCACTCGAACATGGGGTAAGAAATTCTTTTTCATAATATTGACTTTCTCCTCTTAGGAAGGTTAGTTGGTTATGGTGGATGCTTTCTCTCACCACCTTGCTATGAAGTTACTGATTGATACCCCAGGGTTCTGCTTGAGCAGCTCAAAATCACGACGGGTAACCTCTAACTCTTCATTGTACTTGTACTGTGACATGAACTCATGGGCAATATCCTCACAACTGTAGATCCTGGACTCCTCGAGGTATATGAACCAGTGAAGGGAACTGTCCTTCAAAGTTTGTTGAAACATTTGGGCCATTATTTCCTTAGAGGCACCAAAGAGAGTCATGGCTCGGTGGTAACTTTGAAGATGAACAATTGGGGGTCCACTATCTCTGAACTTCTCGATATTGGGCATCTTAAACTTATTCGACAACCTGCCTTTAGGATAGGGAGACATGTGGGTGTAGTCCATATAGTTTTCAGAGATTATGACTTGGTTAAACTTATTGGTCAATATCTTAAGATCCTCCTTGACCTTGTTCAATTATTCCTCCTTCTGATCAATGGTCAATGGTAACCCCTGGATGGGCAAGATTAGGCATAGGAAGTTGGGGTAGCGACAGCCCATTAGTAGGAGGAGCACGTGGAGCACGCTGATATTCCTTGAGAACCTAAGTAGGTTAGGGTGTGGGTGGACCCATAGCTCGAGGGAAGAGGATCTAGAGATATTCAGGAATAGGGACCCAATTTATTTCCATCTCGTGAACCTCGATTAGATGGTTTTCAATCTTGGCAGTGAGTTGAGCTAGGACCATTATCAAATTTGACTGCACATTCGGTATTTGGTCTGTGTTATCTATGGGAAGTGGATAAAAGTGAATTCTAGACTCGGAGGAGGCAAAGGAACTGACGGATCTTTGGGGCAGTTTGACTGAAGACCGAAGCCAATAGGGAGCCAGGGCAAGGGTCAGGTATGCGATCGACCTGATAAGGAGAAAATTTTGAATTTATTTTTGAAAGAGAGGGAAAAATGTTATTTTTTAAAAGGAAGGAAAATGTTTTTGACAATTTTTTTTTAAAAGAGGGGAGACTAACAAACTAAATATGAGTTCCCTAGGTTTTACACCTATATGAGGGTATGCAATTGTTGAGTTAATTTGAAGGGTTCCCCTCTTTGGCATGACTTCCACGATATACGTCTTGCTTTTGAGGACAATCGATACGTGTGGACAAGCTATTTGATATACCTGCATGTACGTGAATTGCCTCACTATATACCTTGTGGGAAAAGCACATGTGAGAGCGAATTTGATATACTCGACGTCTGTAAACGAGTTCCATGCGATATAACTTCCGTCATGACTGCGGTCAAGCGGTACGATGTGGGGGGAACCGTTCGATATACATCGAAGGTACGTGGACAATGGAAGGTGAGAGTCATATCGCTTAGGCTAACTGTGACCTATCGGTCCAGCGCCCATCACAAAGTGACCCCCTAGTTACAAGACAAAATTTGGTCAATAGTCATGTTTTTTGGTGATGTAGTGTGCAAAATGCATGCTTCTTGATGAGTATATTATGGAGATAGTATCGTTATTGATTAGCATCATGCTAAGCAGAGGATAATGTATAAGTATAAAAAGTAAATCTATACTAAGCATGGATATGTGGGAGATGTGTTACTAGCTAAAAGTGAGTGTGTGGTAATGAACCTAAGCACTGATCAACTACAAATGGTGTGTGATAAGCGTGAGTGAGCATGGATATATACAAGTGTGATAAGTGGAGGTGTGTGTTAGTGACACCTAAGCATGGATATTCTAAGTGGTGTGTGCAATATGTGGATATAAGTGATCCTAGGTGCACGTAGTGTGAAGCGTATATGGATAATATCTACAAGTGTGTGAGTGAGTAGTGATATAAACATACGGTATATATATACAAGAAATAGTAGAGGAGAAAAAAGGAACATACAGGTAGGTGCATACGCACACAAGAAAAAATAAAACACCCGTGTAAACAGAGTCTAGCCCTCTTATGAAAATAGTGTCCCCAGCGGAGTCGCCATTGTGGCCATCCCAATATCGCAATGTCCCTCCTCTCTCCTTCTGCCTAAAGAAGGGGGGGTGTGGAGAAATAAAGGGGGATGAAAGTTCTCGAGTCCTTTTTGACTTAGGAACACTTAGGACGTCATTGGTGTAGGGTAAATGTAAAGAGATGGAGTGGCCAGCCTGTTTTGCACAAAACAGGCAAAAGAATATGTTGCCACCTCTAGAAAGCGACATCAAAGACAAATAAATGCTTACGAAACCAATAGTTTGAAAGGTTCGGGGGATAAGTTACGGAATGGGAAGGTGTTAGGCACCCATCCATCCCTCTCAATCTCTCATGGGTTTGTGTTATTGTTTTCCTTTACTTCTCCATGAAGTGTGTGTATGTGTATATATAATGGAGATTGGAATCGCCCAACTCATACCATGGAAGATATAGAGTGAGGTAATCCATAGGAATGTTTCCAAAATAATATATAGAAAATATGATTTATGCGTTTATTGCGATATTGATCATTATGATGAAACTATAATATGTGTTGGATGAAACGCGAATAATAATCACAAACATAATATGCATAATAAAGAAAGAATATGATAAATCTCATAATGGGGAATTTAGCAAAATTGCAAAATTAGAAAGTGGGTAAATTGAAAAATTGGACTTGATTCTCGGGTTTTAATTCGAGATGCCTACATGGACTATAAAGGCATCAAAGTCCACGTAGTTCGCATGTGGCATAAGGATGGGGTTTATGCCATAGATTCGGACGGGATTTTATTATAGGTGTGTGTGTAAAAAAACGTGTTTTAGTTTTAAAAAAGTGTGATGGATAATCTCGTTCGGAATTTATGGGTGTAACTCTTTATTTGTTTGTTTTGGGGTTTTTTAGAAAATAAAGTATGTGCAATATACTAATAAAAATGTAGATATTTATGTGTATGAACTAAAGTAAGAACTAAATTATTAATCTAATGTATTTAATGCAAAAATAAGAAATTTAAAAAGAGATGGAAGGATTTAGACATTCTTTGAAGCTTAATCTTTGATCTTGAATGAAATCCCTTGAATGTGAGATGAATATTGGATGAGATAGAATGTGATTGCCAAATTGGGTATGAAAAGGATGGGAATGTAAGCTTGAATGAAAATTCACTCGGAGGAACTTCGTTGATTTCGAGAGAATGTTACCGAGATCAGTGATGTTGACGGATTTGAGGTGTGCCTTGGGAGTCAGGTCTTGACCTCTATTTATAGGGTAAGGGGTGGTGTCGATTGAAATGGCCCTAGTCCTGCCTATCGGAAGGTAACCCTTGACACATTGCCAATAGTCAGGGAAATGGACCTGCCAATCGGCAGTCTCGTGGAGATTTTACTAGAAAAATGGTCGTAGAATGTAATGTTTTTATCCGAATTGAACACAGGGCATGCTGTTAGAAAGGTAATTCAAAGATCTTAGAAATTACTTGAACCAATCCCGGGTTCGGGAGTTGACTTTGGGTCAAATGTGGCTATGAAGTACACAACAATCCTTTGGACGGGAGATCGCCAGACGCAAACAGATTGTTCGTCCGCATGGTAAGTCCGAATCACGCACAAAGAAGACTATTGGAAAGGTTTGGAATTGTACTTATATATTACAAAGAGCATTTCTTGGTTAGGAAGTTGGCTTTGGTCAACCGGGTCTCGAAACCCCCGGTGACCTCCCGGAGTAAAACGGGTCATTCATCTGTATCGTAATTCAGAATTGTGCACGGGATGAACCGTTGGAAAGGTTATTTAGTGCCATTTGGAGTTTAATTTAGTCTCATTCAAGATGAAGAGCTGACTTTGATCCAACGGAGCCCAGGAGTGCCCGGTGGCCTCTAGAATGATTTTTGGGGGGAAAAATGATTGTTCGTCCGAATGGATATGCTGTTTAGGGAAGGGGTAGACTGTTGGAAAGGGTACTCATTGCCCTTCAAATATTCAAAGAGATTTCTCTCTGTCAATGAAGTTGAATGGGGTCAAATCAGGGCTCGGGAGCTCCCGGTAGCCTCTAGATTGATTTTTTATAGTAAAATGGTTCGTTCGTCTGAATCATTATGCTGATTCATGCATGGGGTAGACCATTGGAAAGTATATTTAGAGACCTTCGAAGATTAAATGATTTTTTTCTCTGACGATAGAGTTTAACGGAGTCAAACGGGGCTCGAGAGCACCCGATGGCCTCTAAATCGATAGTCGGGGTATAACTTAGGGTTTGTAGTGAAATGGGGGAGTGCTAGGGACCTAAGGGGAGACTCAGGGGGGGGTCCTTGAATGTGGTGTCTACAGCTTCGATATTCCAAATGCTTCAATTACTAAATCCAAAACTTTATTTTTTAGAGATACAAATATTTCTAAGAATGTTAGAAAAGGTCAACCCAAGGGTAAAAGTCCTCCTGTCTACAGGTGTACAAATTATGGTAGGAAAGGTCACCTTAGGCCTTTTTACTTTGTTCTTAGAAATAGTCCTAGGAAGTCTTTGTCTAGAGTCACTAAGGTTCTCAAAACTCAAGATCATCATGTCACATCTACGTGGGTAAGGAAATCAAATTTGGAGGCTTTACATGTTAGACTTATTGATTCTCGAATGCTATCAAATGATTATTTCCATCTTATATCTTATGAGTGTTTGTGGTTGCACGTTTTCGTACACTAGCTGTGAGCGTCATGTTATATGATATTATTAGTTGTATGATACTTATCTTTTGTATTTTGATTTTTCTTTTTTTTGGTCATACTGAGAAAATTACAAAAGGTTTTGTTTGTCTTTTGAGTCATTTTGAAAAATTGTTTTAAAAACTTGACTTTTTATGTAGTTTAGTTTACATGTTTTTTGTGGCATATTGATGTTTTTGAATCCACTTCCTTCCATGTTTCCATGTGTTAAGGACATTTGATTATGATTTTTAATGCTTAAATTGTTCTTAATCATGCTTTCATGGAGTTATTCGACTTTGATTTTCTTAATGGATTCACTTTGCACATGCCTCTTCACACACATGCACGAGCTCTATTGGATTTTAATTCTACATGTTATATTTGAGCTAAGTGAGATGTTCTCCCATCAATCTTATCATCTACATATCTTTTGACTATAGGAGATTTGTGCATGTAAGAATCGTTGCTCATGAGTATGTTAATTTTTATTGAATATATGAGGGTGCACGGGAAAGGGATATGAAAGAAGAAAATCTCCTTTATGGGAAAGAACCCTCTAGAAAGAGTCTAAAAATGAGAGGCAAAAAGAAAAGAAAATATTGCCAAAGGCCAAATTTTGTTTCATTATTTCTTCAATCAAATTGGTATATTAAAAATAAGTAAAGTATGACACACACACACACACACACACACACATACACACACACACACACACATATATATATATATATATGCGCACCGGTGTGTCATTAGTATTTTTTCATATTTATATATAAGGTATCGTTTGTTTTTGAGTGATTGCATTTTATTTAATCCATGTTGACATGTGCTTTATATTTTCATCAAATTGGCATGATATATGATCATATTAGTATATCTTGTTTCTTGTTTGCATTAGTATCATATGAATTTTTAGTATTCAAGTTGGTATCAAAATTTGCATCAAAATTGGTATTGATTGATCATTATTTTGATTATATGTACTTGCGTTGTCGAGTTTGTTGTTGCTTACTTCACTACACATCATTGCATGATATACTCGATTTTTTTATATGCCTACCCATGTTTTATTTTTGGGGAGAATTTGTTCTATTAAGGAGAGATGATTTTATTATGCACCTTTATTCTTGGTTTATTCCTGAACAAAAAGGGGGATAAATGGTATCTCAATCTTTATAGTACGGGGGAGATTTTTGCCTTAGGGGAGACGTCCTAACTTAGGTAGAGATTGTTAGACAAAGGAGGAGGGTTTATTCACCTGCAGATTTATATTGTTATATTCGCTTTGCATTTGAAGGTGTGCTTAAGTGTGAATGTTTGAAACGATGCAACAAACTTTACAAGCATCCAAATCTACTCAAGTTTATGAGTTAGTCAAGTTGTACCTTTTTCATTTTTTGGGTTGGAGATTGAGTCTTTTAGAGAGCTAAAGGGCTCACTGATTTTTATTTTTTGTTTTGTCTAGGAATAACCGAAGGGGGAGAATTGTAAGGAAAAAATTTCGATGGAGTTAGTTTGTATGTATTTTGTCTTAATTCCATATTTGGACATAACTTTTGATTCATATGTTAGGTTTTGAATGTGATTTCGTTTCAAGACTATGATGTGTTTGATTGAAGACGTAATGACCAAGCTAAAAAGAATATATCATTGAGCCATATTTTGTGCCAAGTTTCGTCTTTGACTTCTAAGGGTCTATCAAGTATGAATGCGTATATATTTTGATCATTGGATATTTAGTTTTACTTGTTATTTTGTAAAAAAATGCTTTTAAAGTGATTTTATAGCACTTTGTTAGAAGCAAGATGCAACGAAACTTCAAAATGAGTCAAATTTAGCCTTTATTGTTTTCTTGTTAAATATCTCATTAGAAGCTGTTGAAACGAGAACAGTTACTTCGTTCAAACGAAGTTCCAATAAAACTTCAAACGACCTAGTTTTTGCCTTCTTAGATTTCTCGTTTGGATCCTTGTTAGAAGTTGGTCGAATGAGAATAGGTACTGTGTTCGAACGAGATCCAATGAAACTTCAAATGAAGTGGTGCATTTTTCAATGTAATTTTTTTTCTTGCTTATCTCATTTTTGGAAAACCTGCTATAAATAGGAGTGTAGAAATAGTTTTATTATAAACTCTTTCCTTAATTTTGAGTTCCCAAACTCTTTCAAAAAGCTCTCCATATTTATACGATCATTCATGATCAAGTTTTTCAAAGTTAAACAATTGTTTACATGCAATGTTTAAAAGATATAATTTTATCTTATATGCTTTGAGATCTTATTTGTGAATACTAAGGTTTACTCTTCATCTTGTTGAGTATTTGTATTGTGTGATGGATTTCTCATCAGATTTGTTTGTATACGGTGGATTCCGTATTATATAATGGTCATTGAGCCTATATCTGTGGATATCGAGGCATGTGTGGATTCACGCACTGCGTAGGCAGAATTTTACCTGTATTATAGAGGAGAGCTTGAATATTTAATATCATAAAGTGTTGTGAGGGCGTCGATTCTGTGTTGTAAGTCTACTATTTGTCTTGTGTAATTTCTCATCATAGTTAACTGCATTGGCTGGGTCATCCGAGATTTTTCCCATTTGGGTTTTCTTTGTACATCGGCCATCGTGTTTATTTTAATTTTTCATGCTATCACTTAGATGCATATTTTAGGACAAAATAAAATTGGCTAAAACTTGATTACACAACTTTCGTTTATAATTGGTGTTTAGGATTAATTCTATTTAAAAAGAGTATTGAATTTGAAAAAAGTAAAAATTATCTTTTGTTTAGACCATTTCGTATGATAGCACTCTCACTCAGTTTGATAGGTTGAAATAGGATAATCAAATGATTACTGAGTATGAGTGAGAGTTCACTTGCATTTTGCACTTTGCACCAGATATTGAGAGTTATGAAGAATAGAAGATAAATCATTTTATAAGAGGATTTTTATGGAGAATTAAGTGGAAATTGATGGGTAATCCTCCATAATATACATATATATAGGTAGTGTTTGTCGCCCTACTCTATTACAATAACCATCAAGAGTTTTAGCAAGAGAGAGATAGAGACGAAGATAAAGAAAGGACGAACCAACCAAGTGTCAAAAACTGCAATGCTGAAGAGTCGTCCCAAGGTCAATAGGGCTTCGATCAACATTAAAAAGGTCCAACACAAGGGGAGTATCCCCTAAGAGGTTTCATGGGGATGATTATTTCCATCAGGGTGATTAGGACAGTATGGCCATCAGAGCCATAGAGGACAGGACTAGCCAGGCTAGTGGCAAAGACCACAACTGAAACCCTAGATCCAGGAGCAATAGAGTTGTGATCCGACTCGTCCTTCAAGGGCGAGTGTTTCATGTGTGGCGAGACAAATCATTCATTACGGAATGTCCCTAAAGGCAATCAGGTTGGATAGTGTCATCATCAGGCTCTTTGAGTCCCATCCTAGTTCCAGCATTACCACTTATACCACAACGTCCGACATTTCCTCCTCCAAACTCTCAGATACAGGGATTCCCATAGCTACATTATGGATGTGTGTTCAACATCTACCAGAAAGACCAACTAGCATAACCCCAAGCGAATGATGATATGTTTTATGTTTACAGTAGTTATGCTCGGGTACTTTTTGACATTGGAGCATCACATTTTTCTATTATTTGTAGATTTTCTTCTTCGTCTAGTATGGTAGGTATAGCGACGGAAGCGTCTATGCACGTGGATACCCTAGTAGGTAGGGGTGATTCTTTATGTCTTGTTTGTAGAGACGTGGCAATAGAGATCAATCGAATGTGTTTTTTCGCTGACTTATTATTATTATTACATATGTCTGCATATGATGTTATTTTGGGTATGGCCTGGTTAGAGATATATCATGCTTAGATTGATTGTAGCAGGAAGGCTATTACGTTTGCTATTCCCAAGCAGGAGATGTTTCTTATTGCTATGACTAGTCTCAAGGGAGATTCAAGAATGCATTTATATTATATCGATGTGAGTATATCTAAAGAGGTCACTGTATTTTTTTAGTTCAATTTCGATCATCCAGGAGTTTACAGATATGTTTGAAAAGGTACCAGGATTACACCCTACCATAGAGATAGATTTTTATATTGACTTGGCTTCGGGAACCAGGCCCATACCATAGCACATAGGTCCGTTAGAGATGTGGGAGTTATGGGAGAAAATTCGATAGTTATTGAGTGAGAGGTTCATACAGAGGAGCACATCTCCATTGGGAGATCTTGTATTATTCATAAAGAATAAAGATAGGGTACTCAGATTGTGCATGGATTATAAACAAATGAACAAGGTCACGTATGGAATAAGTATATGTTATCACGTATGGACGATATGTTCGATCAATTTATGGGTGCATCATTCTTTTCCAAGATTGACTGACGCTCCAGTTATCACCAACTATGGATTCAGGAGGAGGACATTTCGAAAATGTCTTTTCTTACACGCTATGGATTATATGAGTTCCGAATTATTCCATTTGGACTGACCAACACCTAGGAAGTTTTCATAGATATGATGAATTGAGTATTTCATCCATACTTAAACTAGTTTATCGTTGTATTCAATTGCAATTTTCTTATATATTCGTGTTCAAAATAGGACCATGATGGTTTTGCAGTTTCTTAAAGAGAACAAATTATATGCCCAGTTTTCTAGATGCGAATTTTGTCTCTGAGAGGTACATTTCTTAGGACATGTAGTATCTGAGGCTGAAATTTCGGTGGATCCTAGTAAGGTATCTGTCATGATGGAGTGGGGACATCCCACGACACCGACTTAAGTATGGAGTTTCTTGGGCCCAAACAAGAAACTAAAGGAGGTTCATTCGGGGGGTTTGACGATCGTTGGACCACTTACTCATCTTACCCAAGAGGGAGTACAATTTGAGGGGCTCAAGGAAAAGCTCACTACCACACTTGTTCTTGAGTTACCTCGGGGTGGCATAGAATATATGGTTTACATCGATTCATCGTTTCAGTGTTTATGAGGATTTTTAATGCACTTGAGAGACCCATAGCTTATGCTTATCGTAAGCTTAAGCTGCATTAAGGCAATTATTCGACTCTTGACTTGGAGTTAGAGGCAGTTATTTTCTCTCTTTATGTCCGACGACACTATTTACTAGGTGAGAAGTTCACTTTATTTTTTTATTATAAGAGTCTTTTGTACTTATTTACACAGAGGAATATGCACGTAAGGCAATGGAGATGGATTTAGTTTGTAAAGAACTACCATTTTTCAATTCAGTACCAATCAGGAAAAGCAAATGTAGTAGAGAATGCATTGATCAGGAGACCGACTATTACTTTAGCGGCAATATGGGCAGAATATGAAGACAAATTACCTGAAAGTTAGATAATAGAGTGGAAGGCCACGTGTGAGATGGATCTAGCAGATGATTTCGTTGATATTGTGATCATTACCCTAGCTATTATATCAAAAGTGCTTCAGGCACAAAGTTTGAATTTTTTTTATCAGGAAAAGAATAATGAACTTATAGTAGGTGGAGTCTTTTCTTTGCGACTGGGTTAGTTATTCCATGGATGTCTAGTAGTGCCAGAGGATCCATAGGCAAGGAAGGCAGTGTTAACTGAGGCCCATCGCTCATAATATACAGTACATCCCATAGGGAATAATATGTACTAAGATATGCCAAGATCATACTGGTGGTTCATGATGAGGGACATTACTAAGTTTGTGTCTATAAGCACCACATGTCATTAAGTAAAGGTGGAGAACCAAATACCGACATGACAATTTCACCCACTTGAGATTCCTCAGTGCAAGTGGGAAAGCAACTCCATGGAATTTATTGTGGGGTTGTCGAGATCACAGAGGGGACATGATTCCATATGGGTTATATTGATAAACTGGCCAAGGTGGCCCATTTTCTTTTGGTTCAGATAGATTTCACCACAAAATAGTATGTCAGATAATTTATGATAGAGATAATACGACTTTATGGAGTACCGCTAAATATAGTGTCCGAAAGGGTCAACACTTTCATTTCTCGATTCTAGAGGAGTTTTCAAGATGCAATGGGGGTGCAATTGAGTACGAGTATAACTTTCACCCTCAATCTGATGATCAAACTGGGCGAATCAACTAGATTTTGAAAGACATGCTTCAAACCTTTGTACTAGATTTCAAGTGAAGTTGGGACACATATTTATCTCTTGTGGAATTTTCATACCATAATAGTCACCAGCAAACTGTTGTGATGGTACCTTATGAGCCATTGTATAGATGACTGTATCGTTCACCTAGTATTTGGTTTGAGCCTAGATAGCATAGGATGTTAGGACCAGACATTATCTGGGATACCTCAAAGTAGGTGACACTCATCCGAGCATGAATGTAAACAACACAAGACCGACAGAAAGGTTACACCAACAAGAATAATTGTAAACTGGAGTTTCCAGTAGGAGATGATGTATTACAGAGAGTCTCTCTGATGAAAGGTGTGGTTAGATTCAGATCGAAGGGGAAGTTGGTTCTCCTGGGTCCCTTCACGATTCTAGATAGGATAATATCGGTGGCATATCATTTGTCTTCACTCGATCATCTTCATCAGGTACATAACACCTTTCATGTGTCCATGTTGAATAAATTTATAAGAGAAGAAGATAAATATCATCACATCGAACTCGACGGTATTGAGTAGCAACAGGATCATAGATATAAAGAAATCCACAGTGCATTCTTCACTAGAGAGAGTACACTCTGCGATCGAAAGTCATTTCATTAGTTAGGATCCAGTGGAGACACCACAACGAGGTTGATTCCACCTAGGAAAGAGAGGACGACATGCATGCGACACATCCAGAGTTATTCTAGTCACGTATAAATTTTGAATTCGAGGATGAAATTCCTTATTTTAGAGGGGAAGAATATAATATCCTGTAGTTTTATGCATTAATTAAACTATGAAATTATCTTACCATAATTTCTTTCCATGGCATGTGATGTCACCATTGTGATATATTTATATATGTTATGTAAAATATTTATGAATCGGATTTAATACGCGATAAAATAGTAAATAAATACTTTAATATGACTGTGAATTATGGGAAACTATGGAACGGCCAGGGATTTGGTAACAAAGGTTTCCTTGTTCAGATTATCCCCTCGGTGTCGATTTTCAATGATTGTGAAGTAGGTTCTTATAATGTCGTATTACACTGAATTAATAAATTAATTAAGTTTTGGACAACTGAATTCATGTAGACTAGGTTACTAATTTCTCCGAGTTAGATTAGTAAGCGATATTAGGAAATATTGTGGGCTGGTTTTGCGGTACGTATAAGGTCTGCTTTAGTCTAAAAATATAGGTTTTAGACCCATGGTTCTTGTGTAAGAATTAAACAACGTTTTAAACTCATTAAAAATATTTTGGGACCTAATTAGACAAGGCCCATGTATGGGTTAAACATAATTTTGTGGGATATAAGTCTTGTGGTGTCATTAGAGTTTTATTCTTTCACAAATTATAATTAGGAATGCTTCCTAGGGCTAAAGAGGAGAGACTTCAAGAGAATAAAAGGAATAAAGATGGAATAGGCATGATTTCTTCATAAATTGGGATTGAGGTAAGTTTAATTATGATTTTATTTTAATTGGGTTTATTTATTTTATTCCTATCTATGTGAATCTAAATTAAATCACATATAAATATGAAATAAATTTTACAATTAGTTAAGTTATAAATTGATTAATTAAGATAAGAAATTAGACTAATGATATAGTTGAGTACGGAGGATTTCTACTTGAATTGCAATAAAAATTATTTCAGGAAGAGTAGTAATTGATTATATTATGGTTAAGCTTCAAAATCCCCATGTTATCTGTTTGAATTGATGGACAATTAAATCAAATTGATTGTATCCACAATCTAGGGTTCTTAATTTAAATTAGAAATTACCTATTAAATCCTTTTAGAATTTTGTAAAATGTTTAGATATTGGTTTGAATTGATAATATATATATATATATATATATATATATGAAGGATATTGAATCAAATTCTAGTTCGAGGAGCTTGGTATATGTTAATTGTGGTTTAGGGATTTCAGTCATGTAATTAGGAAGATGATGAACACTGAAACCATCGATCGATCAATGGCAGTGGATCAATAGACAAATCGATCGATCGATGACATTCGATCGATCGAACATCCCTATGTGGGTCAAAGTTAGTGTATATCATGCTTGGAGTTAGTTTTAAAAATGGGGAATAGTTTACAATGACTTTGAGGATTCTTTATCTATGTAGGAATATATTAATTTTATTTATTGGAACTGTTGAAATTTATGTTAGTACCAAATAATTAACATTATGAAAAATTGTATTATAATAGATTTTGGTAAAGAATTAGTAATCTATATGCGATATAACTTACTATTATTGTATTTTATGTACAACATACCTGATCTTAAGTCCTCGTGATATTACGTACTAAAGGGAATATCCTTTTGGGGCACGTTCGATATTAAATGGTACCCCGATTATGAAACATGATTTACCTTGATTACTTTACCTAGGACACTATATGACTGTTATACCTATCTCATCCCATGATCATAATATGAGACAACAGTTTCATATGGCCTTCGGCATGGGACCGTATAATTTATGTTAAGGCATAGTGATGATCCTTGGTTGATATTTTGGAGTTATAAGGGTAGGACAACTTATAAATCTACCTAGTACGATGCAAGAGTTCCCAAAAGCATTATAAAGTCCTTCGTTAAGTGCGGGATGGAATAAAGCTCGTATATATTAAAGTGTGTGGCTCGGACCATAACGATGTTAAAAGTAGACTTATAAAATGTCTTTAGACACTGGTGATCTTGAGTGTAAAATTATATGGGATCCATTGGTTACATTCAATTGAGAGGAATAATACTTAGTCATGGGATCATTTGGGCTTAGGTGTAGACTCATGAGATATCTAGGCTTGTTTGAGTTGGTTATTAAACTTAAAAATATCTAAAAGATGAGAGGGAGATGCGTAGTAACATGATAGCCAAATTCACTTAAAATATTCTTCTAATTGGACATGTTGTTAATTTATTGTTGGCTATACTTTTCAGGACGTAGGCCATCGTCCCCGCCTCAACCCTGGTCTTTTTATTTGAATTCCATCCTTGTTGTTGATATTAGGATGTAGCTGTCGGGACTACGTACTCATTCTCTTTACTAGTATTTACATCATGTTGAGTCCAATCAATGTACTAGTTTTATTATTGGATGTTGGGTTGTGTTGAGACAACTTTATTATTTTCTGTCAGATGTTGATTATGTCAAGAATGGTATCATATATTATTGTGCTTCCACTTGAGTATTATTTTAGTTAATTACTTTATGTAATTTATTTTATTTTCAGTTTCTTATAATGATGTAGTTTAGTTTTAATTAACCTACTATTAGATTTACAGGTGTCACAAAATCTCAAACCCAAAAGAGGCACGCAAATATAAAATGAAAAAACCCTCCAGCAATAAATCTCAAACCCAAATGTAAGAAAAATGGATAAACCCAATCACCCAAAATAGGTTCCAATCATTTTGCGTGTAGATATGCATGTGTATGTCTTTTTTTTTGTGTGTATATGTGTGTGAGTGTGAGTGTGTGTGTGTGTGTGTGTGTGTGTGTGTGTGTGTATTTGTGTATGTGTGTGTGTGAGAGAGAGAGTGAGAAATAAGAGACGAAGCTAGAGATGAGAGAGAAAGAAGGCAGAGGGGTCATGGAGGGAAGTGAGGTTGACAACCATTGAAAGGTGTGGAGGGGCAGGGGGAGGAGGCCGACAGTCATGGGCAAGAGAGAGGGGGGAAATGAGAGAATGGGGGTAAAAAGGATGAGGATTGTTTTTATATATGAGGTTAAATACCAAAAGACACTTTTAAAGTGGCACATGACTCCATTTTCTGTCTAAAAATTAACGGTGATAATGGTAAGGGTTATTTGAAGTTGTGTTAGAAGTTCAAGGAGTAGGTGTAGAAACTAAAGGTTTGGGTGATAAAGTGATGGGGGGGGGGGGGGGGGTTAAGTTCAGGGTCTTAACTGTAATTAACCATTTTTAATTACTTCTCCATTATTTAATCCAATAATATTAAATTTAAACCGGCATTCGGACCCAAATTTAAATCTAAAATATCTCTAATGTTAATTATAATTTAATCCTAAATTAACCGTAGAATTTAACCTTAAATTAAAAAAAGTAACATTAACCATTTAATCCTAACACTAAACTAAGAAATAGATGTATAATATAGTCGTTTAACAAATTAACACTAAACTAAAAAAGAAATAACATACACACGCATACACAGAGTACCACAGTCGGACAAAGTCACAAAGAGGGAGGATGATTGGGTGGGGTAGAGTAGAGAGTTGACTGGGCGAAGGAGAGTAAATAGGAGGAAGTGGGAAGAGGGAGGGGAGATTGTAAAGAGATTACTGAGTTTTTGATTAGAACTGATGAAAATGATAACAGTTGTTATATTATCTTTCATAAGAAATAAGGGACGTACAGACTACTATATATACCTAAGAAATGGTAATTAAAATTACTAGCTGTTAAAATAAAAAACTAAAGAAGACTTGATCCTTTACTTGTATCTCGGTTAGTAAAGCAAAACAGGAGCGTTATCCTTATTTATAGGGTAGCAGGTGCACTAGCAGTGCAACGGTTATGACTAAGTCAGTTGCAAAGGTTGGTTGATACTCCCCCTCAAGAGAACATTGGGTGTAGGACACACACGAAGCTTGTCACGGATAAAAGTAAACTGAGGGGTTCCAAGAGGCTTTGTAAAAATATCAACAAGTTGAGAAGATGAAGGAACAAACTATGTAATGAGTAACCCTTAAGCAACTTTTTTGCGTACGAAATGATAGTCAAGTTCTACATGCTTGGTATGAGCATGAAGAATAAGATTCACCGTCATATAAAGTTCACTCATGTTATCAGAATAGAGGACCGGAGGAGGAAGATGTGAATCCCTATATCATGTAAAAGATATCTAAGCCATACTAATTCAGTCGAGGCACTAATAAGAGCATGATATTCCGCTTCACCAGACGACCTCGACACAGTGGATTGCCGCTTTGAGGACCATGAAATACAGTTGGCACCAAGAAACATAAAAAAACAGAGGTGGAACTACGAGTGAGTGGACATCCCTCCCAATTAGCATCAGAGAATCCATATAAATTAAGAGAAGATTTAGCAATAAGGTGTAATCCCATCGTATAAGTACTAGGAAGATAGCACGGTAAATGCTTAACTTGCTAAAAATTAGCCTAAGTAGGTGCATGCATAAACTGGCAAAGGGTGTCAACCATATGAGTAATGTATGACTTAGTAAGATTAAGATATTGAAGATCACCAAGAATAGACCGAAAATGGGAGGGGTCGGTTTATGGGGTTGGGGAACTTGATAAAGGTTTAGTGGACATTGGTGTGGAGATAGAGCTGCAATTACTCATATGAGTACGTTCAAGAAGAGACTAGGTATATTTTTATTGAGACAAAAATAATCCTCCGGAAAAGGTAATAACCTCAATTCCCAAAAAATAATGAAGATCACAAAGGTCTTTTATTACAAATTCAGAGGATAATCTGGTAGTAAGTTGAGTAAGGAGAGCAATGTTACTCCTTGTGAGTATTATATCATCAACATACAATAAGAGAAGTAAAATGCCACCGGTGTGATGAAAAATAAAGAGGGAAGAACCATCTTGATTACAAGAAAACCTAAGGTGAAGAAGATAGGGATTGAATCTATCAAACTAGGCACGATGGGCTTGTTTGATCCCATAAATGGATTTGTTGAGTTTTGAGAAAGGTATATTGCTTTAAATAAGCTCTAATACTAATTTGAAAGAGTGTGCCGTGCGTGATACTGATTCGAATAAATTCGAAAATTCTCAATTTAAACTTATTTAACTAGAGTTAATTTTAAACCAAATTAAATCAACCCCTAAACATGTAATTACGTGTGTCAAAGCATCACAAATAAAATTGCTAACTTACAAATTTTAGAAAAAAACTTTTGGGTAAAACCTTTATTTCACTATAAAAACATAAATTGCAACTTACAATAATTACAATGAAATCTGCAATGATCACTCCTCGGAATAATCACATAGACACACAAATCTAGAGTCAACAAAAATAGTATTTCCAATTCAGCCGAAGAATACCCACGAGTACTCCCTATTGACACGCACTCGATGTCAACCTAGTACTACCCTCAAGAGCACCTAGATCAGTAGTAGATATCTTCTCTAGAAGTGTAACTTAACACAAGATGTGTTCTTGAGTTCCAAAACAACTCACATAAACTATTGGGATGATTTGTGAATTGAAAACAAAAGGATAAAAACCCTAAAAGAGAAGACAAATGTTTCTGCAATAGCAGTTTTCATAAAACAGTAATCTCAAGTCTTTTAAACAAAAAAGAAACACGAAAAACGGATTTATAGAAAAACTAAGGCGACAGAACGCTCGAATGAGATAGTAGCATCGCTCGAACAGATACACGTGTCGTTCCAATGACATCGATCGACAGAGGCTTGTTGATCTAACGATGTATTGTTGTCACTCGAACAAAATATTTAAAAAATAAATATTTTATTTCGCCAGTATATACTCCGCCTCAAAACTTCGAAAATAGTTTTTGATGAACAACTTAAAAAGTATGCTCCAACACTTAGAAAATATTTGATAAAAAAGACCCCAATACTTTAAGTGAAATGCTAAAGAATTAAAGCACAACCTTTACCAAATTTATCTCGCGAAGGCTTGAATGTTGAAGAACTTTAATATTCGGATCCGTCTTGATGCTTAAATAATTTTGAATAATTCTTCGACGGTTGTAGAGGTATACGACATACTCAAAAGGTAACAGACAACATAAAATAATGTCCTTACAAATCTCCCCCTATGTCTATTCCGGTACAAAAAAATTATCAAATCAAAATGCCTATACAAATCTAATGCCCTCCCATGAACCCAAAACTGAAAAGGTATCAAAATTGCAAGTTTAAAACTTTCTTAAAAAATCTTCAACGTCAAATCTTTAAGCTTTTCTCACCAGGGTGTACAAAATGTGATCTTTAATTTTTTAACCTACACACATGAGACAAATAAAATACCTTCGTGACGCATTGAGTTTTAAATGATATAAGAATAAATCAATCAATAATCAAATTTCACCCATAATGCAAAAACTCCCCCATAATTCGTTCTCCCCTTTTTTATTTGACCAAAATAGATAAGAAAATGAATAAACAAAATAAATATGGAGTTGTCATGACAAAAATATGCATAGAAAATAAGGATCAAACTACGCTTATGAAAAGAGTAACTCAAAAGCTTCCACAAACTATTTTTGATTTTTTTTCAATTTTTCATACAAAAATGCAAAAATAATTTTACAAAACTCACACACCATGAATTTAAACTAAGACAACCAAATCATGGATACAGAATGAATGGGTGTGAACATATTCGATAGGCAAAGCAAAGAAATCAAACATAACATATGTGCACGATGAATATATGTACTCCTAATGAATGAATCTCAAAATCTTCCTTAAGTGTTGAAAGTGTGAATTTAAATGACATCGACTCAATCCATCAACACATCAAAGAAAAGAATGATTCCCACGCCAATAACAACTAAAACTGTGTAAATGCTTTTTCATGACTTTTTCAGGACGTGCAAAGCCATTTTTCTTTTCTTTCCATCCAAACTCCCTCATAAATAATAATGCTTTTATTTTTCTATTGAGGTGGGCCCTTTTTTGGCATATTTATCTTTTTATTGACTTAAAATTTTTTGGGCTCTTTTAAACGGCGGCTTTTACAACGAGTTAATTTTGTACTCTCAGAGCCCTTTGCCGTGATTCAATCATCATGTTTTATTGTAATTAAATCCTCACAGTAAATGATTTTTACATGCTGTACTTCCATTTTCAAATTTTATCGCATATGGTTCGTTTTAAAGACATAATTGAGATGGCAACACTCCGATCAATATGTGATAAACAAGTACAATAATCAAACAAATCCGTGCAAGTGTTCATTAAAGGAAATTATGAGTCAAACATGTAGGTAGTAACAACTAATCACATCTCAATGACTCCAAACATTGTAAAGAACAAAATTGAAATTATGATGCATATCAAAACACTATCAAATCATCACATGAATATATAATGAAATTGTGACTCGGTCATCCTAAATGTCCATTCATATATGGTGCAAAACAAATAACAAAACTCTTTTTTTCTTTTTCCAAAAAATTATCAAAAAAAATATTTTTGGCTTTTTCAATTTTTTTAAAAAAAATGAAAATCTTTTTGAATTTTTCTAAAAAATATAAAAATGGAAAACATAAATACAAAAATAGTACATACTAGCAATAGGCAAACAATGTCATCATGCAAATCATCCTATGCTAGGAAACAAGTCTAAACCTCAATCGTTAGGTGCTGTGGAGTTTTCCAAAGGTGGTGACGTCCTGTGAAAAACCTCCATCAAATCATGTGAAGTCTTGACTAAAAACTTTACCTTCTCCCTACTATGTGGAAACTCTCTCATGTAATCATCTGAAGCATCAAGTGTGGGTGCATGTGTGTGAACATGTGTAGTAGCAAAATGTGACACATAACCCAACTTAAAACAAAACTCACTAAGGTGTCCTCTCTTCTTGCAGTGTGTGCAAACATAAACATGCCTAGGTACACCTCTTTCAAAATGTCTCCTACGCGATCTCCTATCAGGTACGGGATGCCTAGGTGTGTTAGGTTGAGAGCCATATGGATCTATCTCAAACTCGGGAATCAGCTCGGGTGCAACATGTGAAGTGGATGCACCGTCATAACCTATTCCTCGTCTCTCAACATCACCTAAAATTGGATCGAGAACCATCTTTCCAATCTTCTTAGATGAGTTATCTAAAGGGACTTTGACCTCCCTGTCACAATCGAGATCATTCTCTAGTTGGGATACACGTGTCGTTAGACTAGACACCATGTTTGTCAAATCACTCTTTTCTTGGCCTAAAACTATCAATTGTTCACTCAAAGAAATCTTTAACTTGTTGAGTTGACTCGCTTTCGCCTCAAACTCCCTTAAAACCTCTAACTCTCTCTCCAAATCTCTCACCCTAAGACTAACTCCTTGTTCAATTTTTTAGTCTCTAAGGTCTCGGCGTACAAATCTCTAAATGCGATCTGGAGCTCACTATCACCCTCACTAGCTCACTCACTCTCAGACTCGCTAGAAACACTTAAATCATCCTCGGGGGTCTCATGTGCAAAAGTATCCTCAGCGTCGTGGGAAAAACTAGGTGTGCTCGCGTGACTAGCAGAATAATCAATAAACTTCCCATGTGATGACTCATCTCCGGAATCTTTCACCTCTTCCTCACTATCGCTAAGAGTGGCTGGCATGGAAATCCTTTTGCCCTTTCTCTTTAGCCTAGTGGGGCACTCAAACGCTCTATGGCCTCTCCCCTCACACTCAAAACACTTCTCCTCTTCCTCTTTCTCACCGCTCTCTTTGGCCTCATTTTTATTTTTCTCAAAAAATCTTTTATTGGAAGATTTTTTTTTTGAAAACTTGAGACATTTTTTGAAATTCGTTGTAAGCATGGCTATATCAAAATCAGACTCGTCCTCAGACAAACTCACAAAAACTCATTTTCTTTTTCTTCTTAGACTGGGCTTTAAGTGTTATCCCTCTATCCTTAGGCTTGATAGTGTCAGGAAACATGTCAATCTCATATGTCTGGAAGTCTCCTACCAGCTCTTCGAATTTCAAACGATTCAAATTACCTAAGGTATTCAAAACAGTCACTTTAGGGATAAAACATTTTAACAGTGATCTTAAAATCTTTTTAACCACTCGTGCATCAGGTATAGGCTCACTAAGATTGAAAATAGTGTTGACAATATCCGACAAATGTGCAAAAATCATCAAAATACTCAGTCTGAAGCATGGTTATCGTTTCAAATTGAGTAGTTAAATTTTGAGTTTTGGACTCTTTGACCGCATTAATGCCTTCATGGGTGAGTTGTAAAACATCCCACACCTCTTTACACGTGGTGCACACCATAATACGATGGAACTCATTGGGGGTGACGTGTCCGAAAATTGCAATAAGCCCACATAAATTAAAAGTGTTCCACCTAAACTCATCCTCAGTCCAGTCTAACACGGGTTTTAAATTCGTGACATTATTTGGAGCGACAGCGGGAGGAGTCCATACACTTTCGCAAATTACCCAAACTCTATCATCGATTACTTTTAAATGTGATTTCATGCAGGCTTTACAGTAAGCATAATTAGACCTGGCAAAAATTGGCAACCGATTATATAAGTTTTCATTTGAAAACATTGCGACAATTTTTAAAAATCAGATTTTTCAAAAAAATCAATATCACACAAATTTTGTGAAAAAATAGAAATCACAATACATTAGTGTAACCTTCTCGGACACCAATTTGATAAATGTATATCGCTTTAAATAAGTTCTGATACCAATTTGAAAGAGTGTGACGTACGTGATACTGATTCAAATAAATTCTCAAATTCCCAGTTTAAATTTATTTAATTGAAGTCAATGTTAAACCAAATTAAATCAGCCCCTAAACATGTAACTACATGTGTGTGTATCAAACCATCACAAATAAAATTACTAATTCACAGATTTTATAAAAAAAACTTTTGGGTAAAACCTTTATTTCACAATAAAAATGTAAATCGCAACTTACAATAATTATAATGAAATCTGCAATGATCACTCCTCGGAACAGTCACATAGACACGCAATCTAGAGTTGGCAAGAACTGCAGCTCCAATTCAGTCCAAGAATACCCACGAGTATTCCCTATTGACACGCAGTCGGCATCAACTAGTACTCCCCTCAAGAGTACCTAGATTAGTAGTAGAGATCTTCTCTATAAGAGAAACTTGACACAAGATGTGTTCTTGGGTTCCAAAACAACTCACATAAACTACCGGGATGATTTGTGAATTCAAAACAAAATGATAAAAACCCTAAAAGAGAAGACAAACGTTTTTACAGTAGCAGTTTTCGTAAAACAGTATTCTCAGGTCTTCTAAACAAAAACAAAACTGGAAAACGGATTTATAGAAAAACTAAGGCGGTAGATCGCTCGAAAGAGATAGCAGTGTCGCTTGAACGGACACACGTGTCATTCCATTGACATCGCGCGACAGAGACCTGTCGCTCGAACGATGTATTAATGTCACTCGAATGAAATATTTAAAAAATAAATATTTTATTTCGCCAGTAAATACTCGGCCTCAAAACTTCGAAAATAGTTTTTGACGAAAAACTTAAAAAGTCCGCTCCAATACTTAGAAAATATTTGATAAAAAATATCCCAACACTTTAAGTGAAATGCTAAGGGATTAAAACACAACTTTGCCAAATTTATCTTGTGAAGGCTTGAATGTTGAAGAACGTTGATATTCGGATCCGTCTTGATGCTTGAATGATCTTGAATAATTCTTCAACGATTGTAGCGGAATACGACATACACAAAAGGTGACGGACAATGTAAAATAATATCCTTACAAATTTGCACACATGATGGGGATAGGTGGGATTTTCAAACCCAGGTGGTTGCCTCATGTAAACTATTTAAGAAATAACTTCATATAGAAAAGAATTATTAATTTCAAGTTGCTTGAGTGACCATTTGTAAATGAGAGCAAAAGACAAGACAATCCGAATTGTAGCAGGTTTTACAAATGAACTAAATGTTTCACCAAAATCTACACCTTCAACTTTATTATACCTTTTTGCAACCAAACGAGCTTTATATTTATTAAGAGAACCATCAGCCTTAAGTTTAGTACAATAAAATCACTTGGACCCAATAATATGCATGTTAGTATGTGGTGGAATTAAATCCCACGCATGATTACGTGCCAAAGCGCTGAGTTACGCTTCCATAACTGCATACCAGTGAGATTGAGTAATGGCCTATCTAATATTTTAGGGTTCAGAAGACAGTAGAGGATGGATAGTAGTAGCACTGGATAAGACATGAAAAACAACTTCAAGGTTTAGAGCTGACAGTGTGACAACCCACCTAATAAAATACCGGGCTATCACTCCTATATCAAATTAAAGTAGGAGTCGCATATGGATCATTCTCAGCATCGCTGTCGAAAAACCAATTTGATTACTAATAACCTATTAGGCCGACGTCAAAATTTTACTTAACTACTCTTTTTAAACAACTACATAATTAAAACATCCACATAGTTTAAATAAATGAAACTGGAAAGAGATAAAATAACCGAACACTTGGTTCAAATATGATACAACCAAATCGAATGCTGCACTAAAAGGCGGTAAGAGAATAAATAAATACAATTGGGCTTTCGCCCCGAAAGTAACTACAATACTTCCTATCTAGATATCAATAATAGAAGCGTCTAAATCAAACCTGCCTGCATCCACGACCGCTGCAGCAGACGCCTGACTCGAAAGGATCATCATCCAGGCGTCCCTGTGTCTGGACACCTATATATATAATATATAGAAAGAGAGGAAAATATAGAAACGGGTCAGAGCCCGAGTTGTGAAAATATTTTACAAGTGCATAAATGCTTTATTTTTAAAAAAATATGTTTTATCTCATATTTAAATTGGTATCGCACTCCCATGAGATACCCCTCACCTCTTTTCTAATAGTGCACACCTATCGAATCCTAACAAATACCCTAGTCAAGCTACCCTTCCTAACTAGTCCGTTACCCATTTTCGAGCAATCCTAGTTAACCCAAGTACTAAGGGCTAAACTTCTCCCCAGTCTCAACACTATGCCATGTTCGTACGTGGGGTGTCTTGCGAAGGGAAATCTAAACAAGGAACCCCCCTGATACACTACTACTTGGCAGTGTCAATGGTCGAGATCCATTAGGCCCTTCGTACAAAAAGATTATATAAACATATTTATATAATAATAATATACATATTATACTCATTCTCATATACATCTTACAATATACATCTGGATAATATCTCCCGGACTGAGGTTTACTCTATATTCATTTTTATAATGCACATCCGGATATAATCCCCTGGACTGAGAATTTATCATTTTTCATTTTTATCTCTTTACTCTCATAGAGATATATATTACCTCATACACAAGTGATATACTATACACACAAGTATAATAACCATCCCACCGAGTTATCACTCGAGGATGCGGTCTCTCAATGCTATCATCTTCCATTGCCTCACTCACGTAGCATCCTGGGGACCACCGGTAGGACTAAATGACACCTACTTCGTGGTAAAAAATATCACAAAGTCTGGAAAGCGGTCATAGTTCCTAACCGGCAATGAGACGAAACATACCCACCACGTCTCATCCCAAAAATAATGTATATCACATAATAACACAATGGCCGACTATGACCTGGGGAATATCCACACTCTGCTCCTCGAGCCAGGGTGCTCACCCTCATCGCGCAACTTCCCAATGATAGCATTAGAGGGGGTATGCTTCACATATATATATACCATTCACACGCACAGTTCACATATATATATATATATATATATATACCATTCACACACACACACACACACACACACACACACACACACACACACACATATATATATATATATATATATATATATACACACATAACCGTATCATATTCCATATATACACATAACCGTATCATATTCCATATATATATATATATACACATAACCGTATCATATTCCATATATACTTTAATCACATAATATATACATACTATATATATATATATATATATATATATATAAACGGCCATAATTGCCAAACACACATAACGATGACCACTTGCCCCAAATTCCATCCTAATCCCATTCTAGGATGTTCTTGATTTTATTCGGCCCATATTCTAACCACATCAATATATCAATACATGCCTGCCGAAAGATTTTCCCGAATGTCTCTTATCCTAGAACATTTATTAAATTCATACCCCGGACCATACTCTAAATTAATCCGAGGTTTACTTATCCTCCTCTAATCATCATCTAGGAGTCCTAATATCCCATTTATAAAATCCTATAATAATCTCCAAACCATAATTTAAGTCTCCCTAGACTTAAAAGGAGAAAACCTCAAAATTCTGCCAGGATCGAATCGATTCGGCCTGGCTATCGAATCGATTCGTCCTGTCCGAATCGATTCGAAATGGTTCTACTTTCTTACTGTCTCATACCGAATAGATTCATTCGGCTGGTCCGAAATTCCCAAATTTTCTTAGGTTTTATATATATCCCCAAAACCCAAAATTCAATCCAATTTCCATTTAAATTATAACTCGGATTTATTCCTAAGAACCCAAAGTTTTCATATCTCCCCAAGTCCTTTAGAGGTCCTAACACTACATTTGGGAACCCCTAATATTTATCTCTAAATAATTCTAGTGTTAATTTTAGACTAACGATTTTGATCTCGGGACAGCTTTTCGTAGAAAAATCACTATAAATCTAAAAAAAATTAGAAAAATACGCGATCGGTGCCTACACGACCGTATCGAAAAGATATACAATTTTCATTTTTTGACCAAGAGCCGAATCGATTCGCCTCATGGTTGAATCGATTCGGGAAGGACGCAGGTCACTATTCACCTTCTTCTCCAAAAATCCAAACCTCCATTATTCTCCATTTTTGTTGTTTCTAATCTCATCCAACAACTCTATAAACATCTAATCTATGTTTTACAACTAACACATCAATTAATTTGGGGTAATAAACCATTTTTCTTAGGTTTAAACCCTAAAGCCATAAAACCCTAGTTTTGGTATTTCTCCCATTTCAATACCATTTATTACTCCATTAACATTGTTTTAATACTAGAAATCATTAAGAGTTTACATTACATCAATATGTAAACTCGTATTCAAGTTTTTCCAATTTTACTTTAAGGGTTCTAACCCAAAATCATATAGTATACCAACTATAATATGAAATAAATGTACAACATGAAATAAATCAAGTATACATTTGCCTGGAGGATGAAATCCGACGACCTCGAGTCGAATCCGGTGGAGTTTGGCCGAAATCTCCCATTTTTCTCTTCTTTTCTCCTCTTCCTTTCTTTCTCTCTTTCTTTCTTCTTTCTTTTCTTTCTCTCCTCTCTCTCGTGACTTATAAGAGAGAAAAATAAGGGTTTATCCCTTATTAACTCAAAAATGACTCGTTTACTCAATCACGAGTCCAAACGGGTCCAAAAATTCTCAAAACTTAATTAATTCCCCCGGATACTCAATTCTGACTATTTCGGCCATTTCGAGACCAACCACGCAATCAGAATTTTCATCCGAGGTACTTGACCGCAATTCACTATTTAAACCCAACACAACTTAATGCGGTATTTCCATTAAAATATTATCCTTTGTCGCTTTACGCAACGGCGACATATAATAAAATACTCCGACTCATTTACTTAATCCCAAAAGTAAATATAATACACATCAAAAACCATTTAATCCTTGAAAACTCTAAAAATTACTATTCACGATAATTTCTTAAATTCCCAATTTGCACTTAATTATTAAATTTAATTTCCCATAAAAGTGTGGGGTATTACAGGCAGGTGGTATTAGGCCTGTCAATGGGTCGGGTCTGGACCCGAACTCGGCCCGGACCTTATAGGTATAATAGGGTCTGAGCATATTTTTTTGGACCCGAGACCCGAAGACCCGAATACCCAAAGACCCGTTTATTAAACGAGTAGGGTCTGGATCTTATACAAGACCCGGACCCGAATACCCGACCCGGATTATACACTATTATTTTTGTAAATATATATACATATACTATAAATTTATACATATTTATAAATATATCTTATCAATATAACATGTAAGAAATATATATATATATATATATATATATATATATATATATATATATAATAAATATAAATAATATATGTTTTATTTATACTAATAATATTCTATAATACATTACAAAATATTTTAATTTATGATTAAAAAATAAAGAAGGGGGATAATATAAAATAAATGTATATATTTGGCCAGACCCGGACCCGGACCCGAACCCGAGACCCAAAGATCCGAACGGATCTGGGTCTGGATCTAATATTGTAGACCCGATGAAGACCCGGACCCGAACCCAAACCTGATGAAGACCCGATTACACGGATCTGGATCTCCTTAAACCCGATCTGCCTCCGACCCATTGACAGGCCTCGGTGGTTTGTACGCTCAACAGAACGAGGAGATTGAGTAAATGTTGTAGAATGAGGAATAGGACTGAGAGATGGCGGAGTGGTATGTAATTGGTCATGGTAAGCAGGTGACATGACTGGGAAGGCGCAAGGAGTACAAGGGTTGTCACTATGAGTGACGATGGCCTGATGATGTGAGGGTGTGACGAGTAAAGGAGGGACAAGTGATGTAATGTCTTATTGATGAGAAATAGTGGGCAAGGAGTTGGATGTATGGGACATAAAGTCCAGTGACATATATGTCTGTGATGAATTTGTGGAATGATAAGATTTAGAGGTATTAGGTTGGTCACAAGGGATGGTATTTAAAATTTGTTGTGTAGAGTGCACAGGTATTTCAGTTGAGGTCTTGGGTGATTTTGGTTTTGTAATTTTGAAAAATTATTCGTAAGTAACCAAATCAATGGGTTGGGATGAGACAATTTCTTTGGGAGTAATAACATAAGGAAGGCTATTTTCATCAAATATAACATTTCTAGAGATAAAAATTCTTTTGGTGTGTGGTTGACAACATATGTATCCCTTGTGAAGCGAACTGTACCCAATAAAAATGCAAGGATAAGATTTAGATGTAAATTTGTTTTGGATTTTGTTACGTTAGTAAGGAAATAATGACACCCAAAAATACGCAAAGTGGAATAATTTGGTTGAGTACCGTAGAGTTTGAAAAATGGTGTGGTTTGTTTTAAAGGTGCGAAAGGCAATCGGTTGATAAGATAAACAACAGTTAAAAATGCCTCGACCCAAAGAAACACTGGGATATTAGCATGAAACATTAATGTTAATCCAGTTTAGACAATATGTATATGTTTTCTTTCGGCAACACCATTTTATTCCGGAGTTCCAAGACATGATATATGTCTAACTATGCCATATTTATTTAGATAATCTATAAAGTCATTACTGAAAAATTCACCACCACCATCATCACATTGGAAGATTTTTATTTTTTTTCAAATTGTGTTTCTATTGTTTTATGAAATGTTTAAAATACTTGATGCAAGTCGATTTTTGCTTGAGTGGTTTGAACCGTGTATAGGGAGTACAATCATCAATAAACACAACATAAAATTTAAATCCTTTAAAAAGATGTTATAGGTGTCGGTCCCCATAAGTCATAATGAATCTTTTCGAAAGGAATATTGGAAATTTTATCATTCAAATCAAAGGACAATTTACAACTTTTTCCAAGTTGACAACTTACATAAACATTATGCAATTTATTCCAATTGTCTACATGCAAGGCATGGATTTTATTTAAAAATTTTAAAGACTTTATTTGAGGATGTCCCAAATGTTTATGCCATATGTGATCGATGGCTTTCTTTTCATAAATAGCATTTTGAGCCTCATGATGATTTTCTTCAAAAGTGTAAAGAGATCCTCTTCTGATTCCCTTGGTAGTTTCTTTATGAGTCTTCTTGTCCTTGAGAATAAAACCATTATTAGTAAATTCCAAAATGCATTCATTATCATAAAGTAATCGACTCACAGAAATAAGATTCTTTTTTATTTTTGGAACCATTGAAACATCTTTAAGAATTAAATTTTCATTTGATTTTTTTTCTCCAATGTGAGTGATTTTAAGTTGTGATTCATATCCAATTATAACTTTATCATTACCAGTATATGACATAAGTTTAGAAAAATTACCAGTTCCATTTGTCATATGTGAGGTTGCACCTGAGTCAATATAGAGTCCATTGTCTACTTTTGTGTCAACATTTGTTTTTGTCATAGCTATTGGGGCTTGGTTTTGAGATTGAAAGGAGTAATCCCACCTATAAAAGCAAGTTGATGTCGTATGACTTGTTCTTCCACAGATTTGACACACAACATTATTAGAATTAATTCCACTACCTTTATTAAATTGTTGAGTTCTATGTGGTTTAGTCACATTTTCCAGAGACTAAGATATTCACATGTATGAATGCTGTTGACTATGGAATTGCTGAACTCTATAACTTGCTGGATTGAATCCTCATCCTCATGATGAAAATTGTGCTCCAGAATTGTTGACAGAAAATCCTCTTCCTCGATTTGATCTTCATCGTCCTCGGTTATACTGCTACATTGGTGTTGTTATGGCATTGAATGCCAAGGAGTGATCAACCAGTTGAGCTGACAATTCATTTGTTGATTCCTCACGAATGTCGAAGCCTTTTAGTGACGAAATTAATTGTGAGAGAGTTGGGTATGGAGGCTTACCAAGCATGACAGTGCGGAACATTTTGTACTTTTGTCCCAATTCTCGTGAAAACTTGATAACCTTGGAATCTTCATCCATAGGTTTGCGAATGGCAGATAATCCATCACACACTTCTTTGAATCCCTTGATGTACCGATCAAGTGTTTTTCTTTCCAGCTTTATGTCGTGCACTCTTTCTTTTAGCTAAAATTCCTTCTCCTTAGTTGACTCCAAGAATGTATTTTCCAAGCAGTCTCATATTTGTTTTATTATGTCAAGGCGCACAATAAGGCATTGGAACTTATCGACTATGGAAAAACCAATCCATCTTCTTACAAGCATATCAGTTTCTTCCTATTTTGTATAGTCACTTGTTATTTCATTCTTCTTATTAAATTTGTGCGATGGCTTATTTTCAATGAAATTGGTTAATTTCATTGTTGTTATGAGACGCAATATCTAAGTTCTCCATATTTGGAAATTATTCGATTTCAGTTTAATTGGACACAGTGCAATAAATTGATGCAAAGTGTTCTGTTGAGTGAAAGACCAGATGATGTTGATGAGGATGCCATTGAGCCTAAGGCTCTAATACCATAAAGAGATTACTGAGTTTTTGAATAGAACTGATGAAAATGATAACAGTTGTTGTATTATCTTTCATAAGAAATAAGGGACGTACAGACTGTTATATATAGCTAAGCAATAGTAATTCAAATTACTAGTTGTTAAAATAACAAACTAAAGAAGACTTTATCCTTTTCTTGTATCTCGGTTAGTCAAGCACAGCAGGTGCGTTATCCTTATTTGTAGGGCAGCAGATGCACTAGCAGTGCAATGGTTATGACTGAGTCAGCTACAGAGGTTGCTTAATAAATTGTTAGGAGGGAGAGCGAGAAGGTTTGGATTGAAATAAAAAAAATGGGTGTATTTTGTTTAGATATTAAGTTTAGTGATAAGGGGCTTTTCTTATTTCAACATATGGCCCAGATAATTTAAAAAATATTTTTTTTCAACTAAATTTTTATATATGCATATATATGTATTTTTTTGAAAGCTCTGGGGATTACAACCCCACCTACCTTTGTCATTGTTGATGCCATTAATAATAATAGAAAATTAACAAATCATAAGTCAACATCAATAATTAATAAATTTGATTTCCTTTTTATGTAAAAAAATAAAGGGCTTTAATCCATTTAGTCCCTTAAATAAATATTAACACATGATTAGTACAAATCTTTTATTTTGTTCCAAAAAGTCAATCGCTAAATTAAAAACACTCAAAACAAGAATACACACAAACCCCTTTACCTACTTCCCTCCACCCCATCCCCCATTCCCCACCCACTCACTCCAAACTTCTATTCTCGGAGCTCCGACAGTGCTGCGTGAAGTGAGAAGGGGGTACCGTTAGCACGAACCTTTAAAAATAAAATAATATTAATTAATTGGATGTTTGAGGGATTATATGAATTAAACTAAAAATACGTGTGTGTTTTTTTATAAAAATATGTATTTATATTAAGGAGTAAATAATAATGAAGTGTCAAAATTATTAAATACTACTAATACTAATTGTTTAATGTTTCCTTTAAAAGCGCAATATAATGAATTAATAAACCTCAAGATTGCTGAAAATAATGTCTTTCTCTTGGACGAAGTGAGCATATAATGTCAAAGCAGTCTTTCTTTTACAAAGTACATTTGTTTAATACATGTATGGATACCAGTCTTACCCCACATGCAGCCAAATATTATGTGGATGAAGAGAGACAGATATACTATGAAACAATCCGTCTAAAGTGACCAGAATTCTTTGTCGTCTCCCCCAAAATATTTATATATCTTTATAATTATAAACAAAGAAAAAGAAAATGCGCATGCTATCACCCCACCCACGTGATTATACCATATAAATTTTACTAATTGCCACTATCTTAATCGTTGCCATTCCATGTACATCATAGTTCATGTTAGACATGATGAGGACAGTTGTGTTGGACTGATATGCATTGGGATTGTACATGGATAAAGAACCCAATTTATGATATTATGTTCCAAAATAAAATAAACATTCTTTTATGTTCACAAAATCAAGTGTAATAGATTAATGTATTTAATTTGTATTAATTCGTATTCAGATCAATAATAAGTTATTCATGCGAATATAATATGATACGTTAATGTAACATATTAAATGTGTCTATTTTATGTATTAATTTATAATATCTAAATACAAATATTTATTACTTTGTACCTTTAAAATTGATACTCATATATTTTTTAGTTCGTTTAAAATTAATAGTCGGGTTTCTCGAATAAATATATATACAACTAGGTGATTATACAAAGTTACTTATTAGAACAATATATTTGAGAGGACAATAATTCAAGAACATGCCTTTTATTGAAATATATTCATCCTTTAGGAGAACAATTTTTTAAAGTACCTTTTTTTTAAATATCTAACTTTTGAACGTCAAAAATTAATTTAGGACGAAAATTATATGTTTTTCTAGAGATATTGCACTTTTGTAGCCTTGAAAAATTATTCACTTTATATTTAATTCAATTTACTTTCTCTATTCACCATAAACTCAAGTGTGACAGCAATCGTGTAAATTTGGTCAGTAGAAGTTTGTCACACTAGCAATTATTTGTGTCATATGTTATTGAATTTCAGTCTCCTATCTAATGATCCAATTACTTATAATCCAGATCCCATTTAATAAAATTCATACACTAATAATTTTGTGTTGATTCATGTTATGTCTAATAATACAATGCATCGCTTATGTCGTAATTAATACTCGTTCTTTTCTTTTAATCCTTCTCAATTTAATATTCATGTTTATAAAAATAGTAAACAGAGTTATGTAATAGTACAAAGTTATCCATGCAAATAATACACATGAGAGCATAAAAATCCAAATGCGTGTATAAACTTCAAAGCTATCTAACAATTTTAAGAGGATAAATTTGGAAAGTAAGTTTTTTCCTTAAAATATATCATTTTGAAACGATGACTAGTTTTCCTTAAAATATATCACTTTGAAACGATGACTAGTTTGAGTTGATGAGAGTATATATTATTCTCCAAACGATAGTTTTATTAGAGTAAGTCTACGTTGATACAGTTTTGCGACATATTTTGGTGCACCATAATAATGTGTTGTGTCTAAAGTGATAACAAGTGGAATCCAAATACAAACAAATTCAAACACGGTATGTCAGTATATTGCACTATATTAGGGCTACAAATGAACCTAATTATTTGTGAACAACTCGAGCTTGCTTAAAAAATTATGTCATTGGACTCAGGTCGAGTTCATGCTCAATCAAATCCCTCAAAATCGAATTGCTCGAGTTCTATTATTTCAATTCGTAAATGAACTGAGCTCAATCATGATTTTAAGCTCGTTTAATAATTGAGTTTAATTAAGCTCGACTCGATTCATTTGTCCACGAAACTGTATCCAACTTAAAATTATATTGAATATTATGCAAATTTATCATATGCCACCTAAGAATAAAAAAGGCATCGATTTATTTTTCTCGTGATAACTTCCTCAATTGGTGTCACTTTATGAACGTTGCCGGTTATCAAACTCCCGTTACTTGTTTCTCCAGCCTCACGTTATTGGATAAATTAGGGACTCACAATCGCGATGAACATGGATTGAACCCACATCAAAGATCTGCTTTCGAAATAGTTTTTAAGATTGCCTCCATTATCAACCCTCTAAGGCCCATGGGGTTGGTCTTAATCCGAAAATTTAGTTATTACATATAATTCAAATATATTTAAAAAAAAAATCAAATTTAGTTCTTTCAAATTTTATATTTTTCTCTTGAAACTAACCTTCTAATAAACTCATATTCAATAAATTAAGTTAAAATACATTTTGTAGCGATTTTTTAAAAATTCATAAAAACTGCTCAAAATACCATAAGGCGTAGAACTAAGTGTAATGCATGGCGTGATTCATACATCATGATGTAGGTGGACTTTCTTCTCTCCCAAAAAATATATATATGGCAGAGCTAACGGCGCTCCTCAAAGTCTTTAAACACTCAAATTTTTTGTCAATTATACACATAAATAAAGTCTACTATTACAAATAAACACTCCAAATCCTTTTATCTCACTTATACACATAAATAAAAAATAAAGTCTACTATTAACTTGAGAAATCCAAAAAAATGTTTATTATTAACTATTTTTTTTAAAGTTTTGTTAAAAAAATATATATTTTTTTAAAATAGAAATAAGAAACGTTTTTTTAATTCCTTCCCACACAATCATTTTTGGCATCAAAACATTTAAAAACGGCTTTCTATTTTTAATTTTCATTAAAACTATTTTTTTTCAATATTTTCTTTCTTTTTGTTAAAAATGATATTTTTAGCTATTTTTTTTTTATTTATTAAAACTAGTTTTAAATAAAATATATTTTTTGCTAAAAAATTATTTTCGTTAAAAAATTGATTTGTTTTTGTCAAAAATATTTTTTTAATAATAATTTAGTAGAGGGCATTTTGGACACCTCGATGAAATCGCTGAATGGGTTAGCCGGTTGCCATCAAAATTGTTACATCAAAAACCCATTCAACACCCCACTCCATTATCATCTCACTCTTTCAACAATTCTAATCTCTCTCCCCACGGTTATATCATGCCATGATATCCTAAACCCATTCAACCCTAAAAATTCCATGGGAGGAGAGAAAATCAAGAAAACATGAACCCCCCTAAAAAAATCATTACCCACTTCACAAAATGGCTAACAGATCTCGACTCACGTATCATCCTCTCAATCTTCTCTCTCCTCTCTCTCTTCATCTTCCTCTCTCTCTCCTCTTCATCCATCAACTCTCTTTCCTATTTTACCCCCATCAAATCCCTCATTTACCACCGTGTCCCCCTCCCCAAACCCAACCCACCCGTTTATCGTAAGGTCACGAAAAGCGAGTTAAATCGGGCTAAGATTGCGGTTTGTTTAGTGGGTGGGGCACGGAGGTTTGAGTTAACTGGACCTTCTATTGTGGACAACATTTTGAACGTCTACCAAAATTCTGATCTGTTTTTAAATAGTCCCTTTGATTCTAAAGCTTTTAAATTTTCTTTACTAAAACTTGCGCCTAGAATTGCGGTTCTCAGGATCTTTAAGCCCAATATTATGGTGGAGACTAATGCCCAAGTCCGGGTTTTAACTTCTAGAAACTCACCTAATGGGATACAGGTATGTTTTTATTTTTGTGGGTTAAGTGTTTTCTTATTTTATTTGCTTTAACTTTTGAGTAATTTCAGTCCGACACTTAATCATATCGATATATTTCAACGTGCCGCAACCAATTCGAACACGACACGTTTGTGTCAACTAAAATGTATTTGGAATTTTATTTTGATTCAGAATTACTCTTAAATTTTTGGGTACGGGGTGGGGTGGGTTGGTTGTATCTGTTGCCAAATTTTGAACAACTAAAATACAGTGGGAAGTTACACGTATCTTTATCTTGTACCACCTTTTGCTTACTATGTTGATTTAAAAATGTTATTTTTGTAGCTTATAAAGTTTTGGTCTTAATTTTGTTTATACAATTTAAGTTCCTGAACAATGTTAAGTATGCTTTAGAAGCCTTTTTGGTCAACTTTTCTCTTAAATCCAACTTTGTTAGTACATATGCCTAATTGGTGCCCTCTTAATTTTCAGCCTTTTGTAATTTTTTTGTCCTCAAATTGGAATTATTTAAGCTCGTAAATTATGTTAAGTGTGCATGGTCCGTTTTGTCAACTTTTTCGATGAATTTCTTAATGTGACTTAAGTATATAATAACCACATAATGCCTTTTGATAACCGCAAATATTGGGAATTGTGTTCGGGTATGCGGTGAGCATGGTTTTAAATATCGGTTTGGGGATACTACGTTATCGGTAGTATTAGACACGTGTCAAATTCTGATTATAGACCGAACCGATATTTAAAACCATGGTGGTGATAGAAGAATATACATTTGAACTAATAACGTTATATTTAACAAAACAACAAATGAATGTATTAAGAGCATTTGGTGCACACCCTTTATGTAAAATTTTGATTTGGCATTTTCCTAAAAAGAATTAGAGGCAAAAAATGTTGGAAAATATTGTGTTTTTACACAAATTATTTTATAACCAAATTAATATATTGGTCAAAGTAGGACCAAGTACGTGCGCGTTCCTTGTAGAATGTCAAGAGTCACGCGATATATTTATTTGTTTAAAACGGATAAATGATGAATAAGAAATTTGGTATCAAAGTGCCTCATTTATGTATGAAGTTTATTGGGAAATTTTATTTAAGTTTCTGGGACAGTTTTTCGTAACTGTCGCTAAAGGTTGTGACTGTTCGCTATATAGTGACTGTTTTTCAGAACCGTCCCTAAAGGTTGTGACTGTTCACCATAAGTTGTGACTGTTCATGAAAAAAGTCCCTAAAGTGACTGTTTTCTAAAAGACATGTCTTTTCATGAAAAAACACTTTGTTTTCTATAAATACATGACTTGTCTTCATTTTTAAAGAGAGGAAATAAGGTGGAAAAATATTTTCTATACTTTCCATTCCCAATCGAGTCGGATAGAGTATCAAACATAATTGGTTCGTGGGACACACACACTGAAGTGCTTCTTGCGCGTGTCGATGACCGTTTTATCCTGGGAGGCAAACGCTCATTGTTCATTGCCGTAAGCACCGTAGCGGGAGCGCATTTTGTCTTAAGGAGAGAGTGTCAAACACTTGACTCGGTCATCTTCTTCATTTGTAAGTTCTAATGGTATAATTTTTATTGCATAAATATGATTTATTTCATATTTTAAATTTGATAAAACACAAAAGTATATATTATATATAACAAAAAATGTTATGTGGTGCAAAGTTTAAGGTTTACGGCCAACCAATGCAATCTAATTTTTTTGTTATAGTTATTATTTGGTTTGTTGTTTTTTCTTGGTTGGCAAAAGTGTAAACTACAAAAAGACACTGTGAATTTTACACTTTTGTGTTTGTTACTTGCTTTTTGTTTTAGTTTAGATTATTGTGTATAAGTTGTAATGGCCATATACGGTAAACGCATGTTTTGTGAAATAATTGCAGTTGCTTCATGTGTTTTCTGTCTTGGCTTGTACGTTGAAGATGGGTTTTATTATGGAATGGTTGGTGCACCTAATCTTAACCGTTTGGTTTGAATGACTTTTATGCCTTTTTTTTCCGCACCCTTTTTTGGTCTACCTAAGCTTTTTATATATATTTTATTTTAAAAGGTTGCTTTACTAAAATTTTGATGGCCCCAATTGTGACTTCTATATCTTTAAAATGTTTGTAATTTTGATTTTTCAGTCAAAAGTACAAATATTTAATGCACCGGGTAAGAAAAGACGATAAAAATAACATTTTTGTTAATTTACATCCTCTCAGTTGTAGAGTGCTATAAGTATGGTCCTTCAACCGAATATTTAGATTTATTATCTTACGAAGATATCATTAAATAATATATATAACAATATAATAAACTTCTATTATAATGTGAGTTAGCCATACGGTAAATGTAATTATAAAATATAGTTATATTATCACATATTTTTAATTATAACACAACGAGCGACCCCAAATGAAACACGAAAAGTAAGAAGTGTTTTACTGCACACTAAACCCCCTCTTGTATGATGGTCCTTGACAAATTCTCTACAAAAATTATATTAAGATGTAATCTTCGCTGGATATAATTGTTTTGATAGTTTATTTACATGCTTAGTTAACTTTAAGAACTTCTGATTTTTAATAATTTTATAACTTGTGAAATGAAAATACTTAACTTCTACACTATAGGTGAGTGTGTAGGAGGAACACAAATTTATAAAATCATGACGTGGGAATATATATATATATATAGTAGCGGATTAGTCCGCATTTTAAGAGTGCGGACCGGACATGCGTCACCTGACGATGAGCCTAGAAATTATCTGCTAAATTATAGGCACACTCTCTTTTATAGGCTGACGCGTGTCCGGTCCGCACTTTTAAAATACGGACTGGTCCGCACAAGAACAATAATATATATATATATATATATATATATATATATATATATTGATTGCCTCTGTCTTATCTTTCCCTTTAATGAGCTATGAAATAAACCAAACCCTAGTGGAAATATAGATAAGACAGATATACAGAAAATGCATGTACATGAACATTCAAGAACATGTTTGTTAGCTTTCAATTCGAGTTCGGCTGTTGGCTATTCTATGTATAAAGGGCTCTAGTTCCTGGCCTAACAAAAAAGTCAAATTTATATATAAAAAGATTATGCAGGATACTGCTGATAATAAATATAAAAACAACATCAACATCAAAATGAAAACACCCAAAAATTATATTAGTTCGTTGGTTGCCTAAATGTTAACCGAGTCTTAACATGTGAAATGCGTATTCCATTTAATAAGTTATTAAAATATGGTTCAAAGCCCCTTTACTTTTAAAAATTATTAAAGTTTGACTAATTGATTCTTCATCTCTATGTTTCCTTTGCTTATAGGGTCTGTTGCAGTATTTCAACCTTGTAGAAGGTTGCCTAACGATGATCAAGTCATACCAAGAGCAAAACAACTTCACATACGACTGGATTGTCCGAACCCGGGTAGACGGTTATTGGGCCGCCCCATTGGGACCCGAAAACTTCATCCCGGGTCATTACCTGGTCCCTCCGGGCTCCTCGTATGGCGGCCTAAACGACCGTCTAGGCATCGGCGACCTAACTACTTCCACTGCTGCCCTCTCTCGACTCTCTCTCATTCCGCTGCTCGAAGCCGCTGGTTTTCAGCAACTCAACTCGGAAACCTCATTCAAGGCCCAACTCACCACTCAGGGGGTCCCACATGTCGCGAAACGCCTCCCCTTTTGCGTAGTGACTGACAGGCGGTATGATTTTCCGCCGACCAGATTTGGCGTTCCAGTGGCAGCACTATCGAGCCGAGGGCCCCTCAGCGGGGCAAAGTGTCGGCCCTGTGAGCCCGTTTGTTCCGGTCCATGCGTGGGGGAAGTTATGTCTCGGCTAGACCGAGGCTGGAGTTGGACCGACTGGTCCAATGGGACCCTCGAGCTTTGCGACGCGCATGGCGAGTGGGAGACTGGGTGGGAGAAGGTATTTGACCGAGTTGCGGGTGAGAAACGCGCATCCGCGAGATGGAAAGTGAGCACATTGAAATTTGAGCGGTGTGTTGCGGATTTTGAGGAGATGAGGGGGCGGGCGCGCATTTGGGACGCGCCGCCCTCAGCGGAGATATGTATGTTTGGGTTGGGGGCTGGAGGATAGATGAAAGATTATACAAATACATACAAAGGGTTTGTTTTTAGAGGAAAAATGTAGGATGTAAATGGGTTACAGAGTGTAATTTTGTATTTGATGGAATTAAAATTTTGACTACAACTTTGGAAAATACTTTTGTTTTTTGGGATGGTAGCTTAAAAACAGTTTGTACCAATTATCGAGTTCTTTTAACCATGGTTAAAGTTCCGTAAAAACTTTACTCGGTTAATTTATGAAAACATTTATTTGAAAATTTGATTTAATGTCCATTTAAAAAATCTCAGTAGACGACAAAAGTCGACCTTTTAAGCTACATCGGAGTATTATATAATGCACATGATGCTGTTTACGTAATAGGGGTCCATTAAAAAATGCCAAGACAGTGGCACTTCGAAATTCTTAAAGGTCTTGCGCAGATTAAGTAGTGCTTTGACATTGTACACTCCATCCAAGAGGAAAACATTCTTTCTGTCATCTTAATTCTGGAAGTTCATTTTATTACTCTTTTCTAAACATTAATAAATTACAGTAGTCAGTCTTAGAAACGTGTAATTTTATTTTAGTTATTCTTGATGGCAGGGGCCGCGGTTTTATATTCCTTCAGGATATATTTGTTAAAATCGGCTTATTCTAGAATAACTTTTACAATTGATTGATTATGCAAGTAAAAAGGAGTGTAATTGTACTTATACCACCCCCATCTATGTAAATATTTTACATTCAATTCTACATCACTCTTGAGTGGTGATTGCAGGAAGTAATATCAAATCATAGACATGATAAAATGAGGCACGACACGATAATACGATACGAAACAACACGAAATTATAAGTTAATGGGTGGACTGAGTTCAGGTCATATCAGTGTCAACCCGATAAGACACGATAGTTAACGGGTTGGGTTAGTGTTGACCTCCTTCACTCGTTAATACCCAATAAGACCCGTTATGACTCATTAATTTAAGTAAATAAGATATACTCTTAGAATTTATAAATAAATTATGTAGCATAACGTTAATTTAATCATAATGAATTTTATGAAAAGATAGATTTAGTAATATCAATGAATTAATGAGTCTATTTTGGTTAAAAAATGAGATAATATGTCAAATTGTATACAATTTAAAGTAATTTATTATCTTAATGGGTATTAACGAGTGAACACGACACGTTAACATAACGGGTCGGGTTTCGATAAGATTTTTTCACACGATAAAAAAGTCACTCGTTTAGACACAAATCCAATAAGACCCGAGCCGATAAAAAACGACACGAACAAGACTCGACATGACTCATTGACAGGCCTAAATCACATAGATTTAAGAGGTTTTGATTTTCGCGGGCGAGGGAGGAGGGAGTTTTGATGCTTTTACTATAAAGTGATTTTTTTTAGTAATTACAGTTATATACACGTTTCACGGAATGGATGTATTTGAAGTGTTCAATTTAATTTTGAGGGTTCTTTAAAAATACTACACATAAAGGGATCCTTGATAAGCCAATTACTAATTGTACTTTATATTGATTTATCGTAGCTTAGAAAGAAATGTGGTTTGGTCCAATTAGTGGTTCCCATTAGAGGGCTTGAGGGGACTAGTTATGCACCGAAGTTGTCATGGAATCCTTGTGGGTTTTAGCGTTGAGACTAGAGGGTAAGACTTGTTGAAAAAGGTAAGTACATAACCATTCCAAATATAAGAGAGAAAAACATCAAGAATCTTGAGTAACTTAAGATTATTGGAGAAGGTTACACCTTCCTCAAGGGGGATCATTGCTCCTCAAGAAGTCATTTACAGTAGTAGTCTTACCTATCCAAAGGAAGTGAAGGTTATCACTCTCAAGAGCTCTCAACTCCTCAGTAGCTCCTCAAAGTCATAGCCCTTGCAAGAGAGAAGTCATATTAAGTGAAGTTTGTTGTTCTCAGCTCTTTTAGGGATATTCAATCACAACCCTCTCGAGAGGCATCGCTTTCAAGAGAAGTAATCTTCACCAGTAACTTCAACCCTCTCGGGGTCATCCTTCTTGATAGAGATCATCTTCAAAAGTAGCTTCACCCCGCTCGAGAGTCATCCCTCTCAAGAGCGATCAACTTCAATAGAAGCTTCACTCCTCTTGAAGGTCACCCATTAGAGAGAGTTATTATTCATTAGTATCTTCGCTCTTCCCAAGGGTCATCATTTTCAAGAAAGATAATCTTCACCACTAACTTTAACCCTCTTGGGGTCAACCTACTTGATAGAGGTCAACTTTACAAGTAGCTTCACCTCGCTTGAGGGTCATCCCTCCCAGGAGCGATCAACTTTAATAGAAGCTTCACTTCTCTCTAGGGTCATACCAGTAGAGAGAGTTACCATTCATTAGTATATTAGCCCCTCTTGAGGATCATCCTTCTTCAGAGATCTCATCTTCACGAGTAGTTTCAACACTCTCGAGGGTCTTCCTTCTCGAGAGAGTTTATTTGAACTATCAGCTTCCTAGAGTCAACCCTCACGAAAGTCATTCTTCTAGTGAGAGGCCATCTCCAGTATTATGTTTGAGAGTCACAACCCTGTTGAGACTCATTCCTCTCAAGAGAGTTCATTTGCTTTAGCAATTTCTTAAAGTTACAAACCTCATGAGAGAGGCCATTTGCATCAGCATCTTTTTTATATTACAATGCTCTCGGGAATCATTCCTCTGAAGAGAGGGCATATTCATTAGTAGTTTCTCAAAGTCACACCCATCTCAGAGATAATTCTCCCCGAGAGAGACCAGTTGCATTAGTAGTTTCTCAAAGTCATACCCTTATAGAGAGCCATCCTTCAGATGGCATAATAAATTATGATTATCATTCAATCTTTATATGCACAACCCCTACCCCTACGAGAAAATTACTTAATACCCATTTCAATAAAGTAGACTGATTAGGAAGATTAGTCAAGCTTTAGTATTGTTCTCCTTGTCATCTTTATATCTCCCACGTCCAACCACCTCATTTAATGAGGGGATGCGTAATAAGGGGTGTAAACGGATATTTGAAAATTCGAATATGTTCGGTATGAGTCCGAATTTTGAGGATATTTATTCGAAAAAATATTCGAAAGAGAGGATATGGATAGTGAGTTAAAATATCCGAGAAAGCGGATACGGATATGAATATTATGTGTATCTGACATGAATAATTCGTATCTGAGGCAGAGTATCCATATTTGCGGTTATATGTTTTTTCGAATATCCGTATCTATATAATATTATAACTATTATTTATAATATTTATTATATATAATGTAAAATATAAATTTAAAAAAGGTCGTACCCAGTGAACAAAACTCTCTCTTAACTCTCGGGTTTGGGAGACATGGATGTCGGTTGGTCTTATCCCCATTTATGAAAAGGTTGCTCCTTTGTTTCGAACCCGAAACAACATTCTTAATCAATCATTTAAAAAAAGTGAACAAATAATACTCTTTAAAAAATCAAAAGAGAATGAATGGCTTAAAAAGAAGAAAACAATAGATATCTTTTTAAAAATGGTTCAAAACAAAGAAACCAAGGTACTAAAATGAATATAATGTAACGCTCAACTCGGATTTCTGGGTCAGTTGTGGTCAACCCGATCTGACCCGAGCGTTGAGCGTGAAGTGCAGTGAAACAACTTAAATAATGTTGCTAGTCCAGTTTTATTAATTACCGTTTCACTTGTTTAGCATGAAATTCCAATTTCAAATCAAACTACGTGCGGGAACCGTGGGAAGCGTTCTCGAAATCCAAGCATACAGAGCTTCTGATGTAAAATAAAAGAGAGTACTTACCTATATAGTGCTTTCAAAATACGAAACCGCGCCCAACCTGCCATAACAAAATGAGAGAGTGAGCCGAATGATCAGTGAGAAATATACAATAATGCAATATAGAATCGAATGATAGAAAGAAGACTCTAACACGTTATACCTACGTGCACATGCAACTACCTTGTATATATATACATACATAAATATATACTTAATGCATAAAATCGCTTTACCTCCAAAAATATAATTTATCCCGATTATTTCACCATAATCTTGTAAAAGACCTCCTATTTCTTAACGTTTATCCCTTTATTTAACACACACGGTTAAATATTTGAAAAACCTCCACTTGATTTGATCGAAATCCATTTTTTTTTTTATCGAAATTACCCTTTTCATTTTAACCAATCAACATTAGTATTTTCATTGAAAATTACCCTTAGGTTGCTTAATGACTCATTTAATCACTTAACTTTACCTTTTCATCACCTTATGGCCATTAATCAACTCATACGCTTCTTGTCCACTTTAACCTTTACCGAAACAATTATTAATTCATTCAAATTAGGTTGTCTTAACACATTTTCACCACGCAACCCATTTCTTGATATGTTCCTTATTCCTTTAACTTTTTGTCGGAATCTTCTGTAAAACCGTGTAGGTGCGGTGTGTGATACCGATTTAAAATAATTCGTAAGTTTCCGATTAAACCTTATTTAATTAGAGTCTATATAAACCAAATAAATTTAGCCCCTAAACATTCATCTATGTGTGTGCGTGTGTCAACCCATAAATAGATAAAGCATGTGACACAAATATTAAGGAAAAATTTCCGAAGGGCAAAACCTTTTATTTTCACTATAATTTGTAAAAACGATTACACATATTACAATGAAAATAAGAGCGACATACGAAACATCTTTAGACGCCGGTTTTGATGTCTCGGTTAAAATCTCCCGCAGGAACTCCAGGTGGGGAGCAATGAAGAAGAAAACGTCTTCTCCACAAGTTGTGAACTTTATAAGGACTCCCTCCACAATAGCACGCAGCTATCGGTTGTAGAGTTATTCCCACAAAGAATAAACCCAAGCAAAGTATGTTCTTCGGTTCCACAAAATAATTCACATAAAAGTAATTGAGATTTTGTGAATTAAAAACAAAATATTTGAACCCTTAAAATTATTGGAGAAAAACTTTCTGCCAAAGGTATCCAATTAATTCTGGGCAGATAAACAAAAGTTTCAAAAGTTAAAACTCTTTAAAGTTGGAAACTGTTCTTCACGTTTGAAAACAAACGCTGACATCCTTTATATAAGGAAGATTGAGGCGATCAAAGGGATCAGCATGAAAGCAGCGTGTCAGCCGAAAAGTAGCGTCGCTCGAACGAAAATCCCATCTCGCTCGAACGAGATCCACATGTCGTTCGAATGACTACGCGCGACATCTCAATGTCGTTCGAACAAGATGGTGATCTTGCTTGAACAACCTTGGCGTCGAAACCGAGGTACGTTTGCTGCCTTAGAGATTTTCTCAAATTTTTTCAAAAAATACACCTTTCTAGAAACAGATAACAACCTTTAAAACAAAAAACATTTATAAAAACATTTTTATATAAAAGATTTTTAAAACTCCTTTTAAAAATATCCCAACACTCTTAATATGAAATGTAAATGAAACTTTAAACATTATCTTACCAAAGTTCATATTGTTGGGCTTGAATGTTGAAGGCAACTTGTAATTCGGATCCGTCTTTTGTAGATATAATCTTCTCAATTCTTCAACGACTTGAAGCGGTATACTAAATAATTAATTGTGACGGACTTATTAAAAATACGTCCTTAAAAATCTCCCCCTATGTCTATGCCGGTACATACATAAAAACATCCGAATTATCAAATACCAAAATACCTATACAAATCTACCCTCCCATGAATCCCAAAACCGAAAAGGTAAACTTTGCAAGTTCTCAAATTTCTCTTCAACATCGAAACTCTCAGAGCTTTTCTCATCAGGGTGTGCAATATACCAATCTTCAATTTTGAACCTGCACACATGAGATAAAGCAAAATACCATCATGACGCATCGAGTTTGAAATGATATAAGAATAAAGCATTAATAATCAAATCTCTCCCATAATGCAAAAAACTCCCCCATAACATGATAATTCTTTCGCCCCCATTTTATGATGTCCCAAAATAGACAGATAAGAATAAGAAATCAAAACATGGAGTGTCACGATAAAATTGCATAGCAAATATGAATCAATCAACGTGCATGCAAACGTATGCCCCTAAAACATCCACAAACTATTTTTGAATTTTTCATTTTTTTATACAAAAATAAGATACTAAAAGTCACACCATGAATTTAAACTAAAACAACCAAGTCATGGGAATGGAATGAATGTGTGTGAACACATTCGATATGTAAATAAACTTAATCAATCATATGTGCACGATGAATATGTGTACTCCTAACAAATGAGCATCAAAAGTATCCTTAGGTGTAAAAATTTATTGAATTTAAATGACATCGTCTTATACAAATCAACAAATCAAAGTCAAAATGATTTTCACACCAATAACGTCCAAAACTATATAGCGCCTTTTCAAAACTTTCAAGGACGTGCAAACCCGTTTAAAATCTCCAACCAAACTCCCTCATATATATTTTCTTTTAGAGGTGTCTAAATTCTCAAACATTGGATAATTGGTGCAAAAATCTAATTGGCCCATAATTGGCATGAATTTCTTTTTATTGCCTTTAAATATTTTTCGGAGCTCTTTTAAACCTCTTTGGACCCCGAATAATAAAATTTCTCAATTTTTTAGCTCTAATTTAAACGGCAGCTTAATCGCAAATGATAAAAAATAATCTTTCATAGCCATTCACCGTTTTCAAACAAAGCACACAAACTCACAAAAGGCTCTTACATGCACAACTATCTTATCAAGTTTTATCGCGCTTGGTTCGTTTTAAGGACATGATTGAAATGAAAACACCCAACCAACATGTGATAAGACAAGCACAATAATCAAATAAATCCGTGCATGTGTGCAATAAAGGAAATCATGAGTCAAACATGTAGGAAGTAACACTTAATTACATCTTAATGACTCCAAACATTATAAAACACATGGATGAGTTGACCTATTGTCTCAAAACACTATCAAATAGTCACATGAATAAATGGAACGATGTTCTGACTCGGTCATCCTAAGTGTCCATCCATAAACGGTGCAAACAAAATACAAAAATCTTTTGGGATTTTTTAAAAAATTTATCAAAATAAAATCTTTTTGTATTTTTCAAAAGAAGAAATTTATACAAAAAGTAAATGTCACAACACTGGCAAATATAAATATCATGAAACAAAAACTAGCATATGACAAACATGCGAACACAATCATCTATATGATATGGCAAGAGAAGAATCATGTGCAAACAAACGGGAATCAACTTGTCTAAAATCTAGTGCCTCTAAAAGTGATTTCCTAACCCAAACAGATGTGAAACGACGTGTGGGGGCTTTGGGAACCATGAGAACAATAGACATAAACTTCCTAGGATATTTTCTAAGATCAAAACAAAATCTCCTAAGGTGACCTTTCCTACCATAATATGAACATTTGTAAACGGGTGGAACGACACCTATGGGTTGACCTTTTCTAACATCCTTGGAATTAGTTGACCCTCTAAAACAAATAATGGTTTTGGCTTTAGCATTAGAAGCATGAGAACAAGATGAGCCATTACCATCACTACCAAACCTACTCGAGTCTGTCAAATTATTTTTTAACTTCAAAATTTTTGAATCAAGCAAAGAATTAGACTCTTCCAATTTGAAGAACACTTTTTTCAAATTTTCAATTATAAACTTAACAGTTTATCACGCTCCCCCTCAATTAAAGCAAACTTTTTCCTAAGAGTCTCTTCACGTGCCACAAACTCATTGACAAAAATATTTTTATCATCTTTGGCACAAACACAAACCATCGAATTTTTAAGGTCCTCCAATTCTTTTTCTAAAAATAGGACCCTATCATCACTCTCCTTCTTGGACAATTTTAAAGCAACAAAGTCATGGTCAAAGGAAATAAATTTCTCAAGATAAAAACCTCTTTGATTTTGAACCGTTTGCAAAAGATCCAACGCGGATTTAAAACGAGAATTTTATTTTTCTAAAGAATCAATTCTTTTAGTAAACGTCAAATTCAAATGATTTATATCATCAAAACTCTGACTCATGTCATCAAAGGGGGGCATCCGATTACATAAGTGCTCCATCGAAAAAATTGTGATTTTTAACAAAACTGATTTTTCAAAAAAAATAATATCACACAATTTTGCGAAAAATAGGAATACGCGATAAATTAGCGCGATCGGCTCTGATACCAATTTGACGACGTGAGAAGTCAAATTTTATAAAAAAAAAGTAAATCCTTCAAAAATCAGGATCACGCGATAAATTAGCGTAACCCGCTCTGATACCAATTTGTAAAACTGTGTAGGTGCGATGTGTGATACCGATTTAAAATAATTCACAAGTTTTCGATTAAATCTTATTTAATTAGAGTCTATATAAATCAAATCAATTCAGCCCCTAAACATGCATCTATGTGTGTGCGTGTGTCAACCCATAAATAGATAAAGCATGTGACACAAATATTAAGGAAAAAATCCCAAAGGGCAAAACCTTTTATTTTCACTATAATTTGTAAAAACGATTACAGGGATTATAATGAAAATAAGAGCGACATACAAAATACCCTCAGGCGTCGATTTCGATGTCTCGACTGAAATCTCCCGTAAGAACTCCAGGTGGGCAGCAATGAAGAAGAAAACGGCTTCTCCACAAGTTGTGAACTTTATAAGGACTCCTTACACAATAGCACGCAGTTTTCAGTTGTAGAGTTCTCCCCATAAAGAATAAACCAAAGCAAAGTATGTTCTTGGGTTCCACAAAACAATTCACATAAAAGTAATTGGAATTTTGTGAATTAAAAACAAAATATTTGAACCCTTAAAATTATTGGAGAAAAACTTTCTGCCAAATCTAATTAATTTTGGGCAGATAAACAAAAGTTTCAAAAGTTAAAACTCTTTAAAGTTGGAAACTGTTGTCCACGTTTGAAAACAAAGGCTGACATCCTTTATATAAGAAAGATTGAGGCGATCAAAGGGATCAGCATGAAAGCAGCGTGTCAGCCGAAAAGTAGCGTTGCTAGAACGAAAATCCCATCTCGCTGGAACGAGATCCACGTGTCGTTCAAACGTCTACGCACGGCATCTCAATGTCGTTCGAACGAGATGGTGATCTCGCTTGAACGACCTTGGCATCGAAATCGAGGTACGTTTGCTGCCTTAGAAATTTTCTCAAATTTTTTTCAAAAAACACACCTTTCTAAAAACAGATAACAGCCTTTAAAACAAAAAACTTTTATAAAAATATTTTTATATAAAAGTTTTTTAAAAATCCTTTTAAAAATATCCCAACACTCCTAATATGAAATGTAAATGAAACTTTAAACATTATCTTACCAAAGTTCATATTGTTGGGCTTGAATGTTGAAGATAACTTGTAATTCGAATCCATCTTTTGTAGATACGATCTTCTCAATTCTTCGACGACTTGAAGCGGTATACGACATAATTAATTGTGATGGACTTATTAAAAATATGTCCTTACATCTTTCAATAAATCGCGTACTTTAATAGGCTCCACATCACCAGCGACGTCGCCATATGCTCTGGCCAGTGATTTTGGGTCTTTCACCCCAGGGCTCTAAGCCCTCCTTAATTTTTTCGGCGTCATCCAAGTCCTTATTAATGTGTTTTAACATTTTGCAAATGTCCACCTTATTCAACTTTTTCTTTTACCCGGTCGAAGTCAAAACTCGGGGTTTCACCCCAACTTGTGTTGCACTTTGAAATTATCATTTCATGTCCTTTATAGTTTAGCTTTGATTTTATTCCAAAATTATGTTCCTTTATGACCGTCATTACTTTCCAACATCTTTATTTCATAAGAATGTTCCACTTTACATAAAGTTACTACTTTATCCATTTATTTTTAAACCCATCTTTTACTCATTTTTCACAAGTGCTAATTTCCTAAAATACCATTAAGTTATCCATACTAACTTCTTAAGTGTTTTTAACACCTTAACACCATTTTAACATTTTGGAGTAACATTATTCTCACTTGAAAACATCTTTATTTAATTACTTTTATTTCCAAGAATCATTGAACTACTTTATAAAAAAATACCATTTTATTTATTAACACATGTAGTCTTACAATCTTACACTTATCACACCTATAACCCCTTTTTTACACACTTTTAAGACTAGAATTTTTATTTTTTCTTATTTCATGTTCAAACCCAACAAAACCTTCTTTAAACTTGTTCATATGTCCATTATCAAAATAATACAAGTTTATATATATGAGGAGATGGATTTTAATCCCAAAATCCTATTAATTGGGTTAAACATACATTTCATTCTAGAATTGTATAATACTTTACAAAAATGAACTTTCAAGACACAAAAGACATTTTATTTCTTCAAACTCAACAAATGTTCCACTCTCATAAAATCTTCATTTTTCAAGAGACTTTGGGGTATTATTTCACCAAACATTTTTATCAATATCAACATCATTTTTCAAAATATTTTATTTCATAATATGCTTAACTTCTAACTTCTAGAAATACCATTTTCACAAAAGGCCCAAACCTCGTTTCTTTTCAAGAAAACTTTGAAATATTTACCCATACTTTATTTCCAACAAAACAATATTTTATCAACATTTTTATTCCATAAAAATGTTTAATACATATCTACTGGAAACCCATCATTCCATCATATGCATTCTACTCTTAAATTATTTCAATAAGACTATTAATACACAAAATAGAGTCTTAAACTAAGAGTAGGCTTTCCCACCTCAAATGGAGCACTACCAATGGAAGACATGAAATTTCTCTCACCTCCTAATGTGGCCTTAAGGAGGTTAACTATCTCCATTAAGCCTATATCATGAAATCTCCATAAAAAAACCTCTTCAAGCTCCATGAATCTCCCATCTTCATCTTTTCCATAACCCCCAACAACACGAAAATTTGTTGCTATGCCCAACAATGGTGGAAATAGGATTTCAAAGCTTGGATATGGTGAAGACTAGAAGAATATGATGGCTTAAGGTGGATATGTGGTAGTGGAATGGTGGTTTGAGGTGGAGAGAAGTGAAGGGATGCTCAACAATGGTGGAAGACCCACTCTTCTTTCTCTCTCTCTCTTATTCCAACTCTAAATGACCCAAATGAACATAAAACCCCTTATAAAAATACCCATAAGCCTTAAAATCCCATTTTTATCCGATCTGTGTTTACCAAAGCTCGATAGCTCATCAATCCAATGGCCTAAAATGAGATAAAGCACAAGGGCAACCTGACTTAAAAATATGAATGGTCTTGTTTGAACGAGATTCACCCATCATCCGAACGATAAAGGCATCTTATTTGAACCTTGTTCGATCCCCACTTCAAATGACCTTAGAGCGACCTGTACCTGTTATTCAGTGGGATATTGTTCAAACCTTGTTCGATCCCCTACTTCGAACGACATGTAAATCTCGTTCGAACGACCTCTACTAAATTTCTCCAAATTCCAAATTGAACCCAAAAACTCTCAACAATTCTCAGCAAACCTTCAAAACAGTCAAATAAGAATATAAACCCTATCATAATTATCCAAATCTCAATGTCTCTATATTATTATAACTCATGCGGGGAAATAAATAAAATATTAGGGTGGGGTATTACATTATTACCTCCTTAAGGAATTTCGTCCTTAAAATTACTGACCTATCAATATTTAAATTCATGGGGTTTAGCAATTATCATTCTAAATCGTAGAAACCCTCTAAGATAAAATTAACAAAGTCCTTAATAACTAAGATCACATCACACGCCCTTACACGGGGTTTGTCGCCAAAGGCTCAACATACGACATGATCCAATGCTCACCATTTCTTTAACCATTCACGTTACATAAGCGACTCCAAGTCTCCACTCACTTTATAATCATGCTTAATTAAGTCCTAGGAGTACCTTTGCTAATACCCAAAGTATACCGATGCCTTCACGGGCAACCCTCTCTAGTGATCGACATTCACCCAAGACTGAACCGCAATAAAATTCATCATCAAGAATCATTCCAGTCGTAGGACAACATCATGCGTCCCCAAAATTTTTAGGTTATCCTAACTACACAATTTTACATGAGCTTGACATGAACCACACATTGCTAATTACTCACTCCGAGGAGTAATACACCCACCAAATCATCATCGCACACTCGGCTGACACCTTCCGTTGCATCACTCTGATGACCCTAGTACTACTCTAGGCGTTTTACCTTTGCGCACTCACTTGAGCCTCGCACCAATCCACTTACTATGGAAAAGCATCACTATGTGCTAAGTTTCCTCAAATTCTAACAGTATACAATGTCCTCAAGACATCATCCCTCCCCTTACAACTAGAGCCACTGATTGGCATGTCGTCCAGTAAAAATGTTGCTAATCCTAAGACAAGAAAATACTACGATCAATCCGTGAGGCCAAAAGCGCAGCCACCCGCACACTGAAATTTGTGCAATAGCATGAATACCTCAAATTGAGCGCACCCATTTACCAAGCTGCATTGACCATACTAGATCCACCCGCGCTCTACCAGGCCCAACCGCATTGTATCGTAACATGATACCAATATGAGCTACCGCATATGTGGAAAAACTGATCCTTGATTATCGAAACCAAAAAAGACACACAAGAGTTAAAAGGAATAAGCAACCGTTTCGAGAAAATCTCGCTCGCACGTCTCAAATTATGATATACGAAAGGTGAACCTATGCTATATGCTTGAAGTCTTATCATTCATCTCAGACGCTCTCACTGCGTACTAACCTAGCCACATACCATGGCTTGTGTCACCAACCATGACGAATCGGATCTCAGACATTCATCCTCGCAAGACAAAAGCAACATACGAACATGTTGTTCTCTAGAAAGTCAAATGCTTGACTTCCCTCCTTAGGAGTAAGGCCCTACCCCTTACATCCTTGGTAGATATGAACCACTCCAGTTTGCGGATACCTAACATCCTTGTCTATACTGAACTTGTCCATTTACCCGTGATGATGTCACCAACCTACTGCACCTAGGTTATTGTCTACCTTATCATATCATTATCACAACCCCAAAATCCCTTTAACCAGTATTCCGTACAAGAGAGATATCCACCTTATTGTATCCTTTGACTATATGAGGTTGTCACTAAACTTACTTCCAGGTTCTACCCAAACTGAATTCATGTAACAACCACACCAGTCGCCATTGGCATTCTAAGGGTAGTAAGTATCACACATGGCTACATCTTCTAATCCATACCGACTTGATAGGACATGCCAATAACTAATCCTTACCTTTCTAAGGCTATCCTAGCATATACCATCGACACATGCCAACATTCCAATAATGCTTCGTTCGATATTATCCCCACCTTGGTTGCTATTTTCAAGTCTCCACATGGCGTCAACTTAAGTCTCGAATACATTTCCTAATACTCCTCAAAATCAAGTGTCACACCACCAATACTAGTCATTCTATGACACTTGGGTATCATGCCCATAAACGACACAAGCTTTCAGGTTCTCTTAGGAGGTTACACCACCCATCTCTGCCAATATGGATAACAGAACTCCTTACATGCACTATTCGACTCTTCTAAACCTTGGCCGACAACCTGATATCATCACCTGACCCTCAACACAATAATTACTAGGACAATACTACTTCTTCACACCGGACTTAACTTGTCTCCTAAGGACACCAAACACATTCCATGTAAAAGTCCTTAAGACCCGATAAGATTTCACCATCCATGCCTTTATCATTATTGGTGCACTCAACAAACCTTTCAATAATTACTAGGTGATCACAAAGACACTAGTCTACGAGTTTCTACATATGGCGCACCTTAACCATTGAATACCTTAAGACGTCATAATAAGTCGAAATCTATTTCCAATGACGCCATAGACAATTAGTTCCATCGACACTCCAAGATGACATTAAACCACACTCACACTAGGATTGCCTCGCATCTAGCCATTAACTAGGCTGCTAAAATGGGCTTTAACACTTAGGTAATAATCTTATCTCATTTTCAAATCGCTGTGACCATAAGCCACGTACCAAACCATAACTAATACTACTAAGGATTCTGGCAGGATACAAGACGTTGCCTACAATCTATAAACCTCTCGGTCTAAATCACCGACATCATTACATATCCTATTCCTTGAAATCACATCATATCCTCTACAACCTCGACATAGAACACTACCTAAAGTTCACTCCTAAGTCTCCTCAATCATTATTGTTGCATACGTAATATACTTATTGCAACTTGCCCGTAATACTCATCATACGCCACGAGGCACAACTTTCGATCAACTTGTAACGATACTATCTTATCGTCTTAGACCGAGTACACATCCTAAGTGTTGACCAACATGGTTCATCATGCTCACTAAATCATCAATTTCTTTACGATGTGATACCATCCTAAGGATCGAATTTTCCTAATCATATCATTGGTACTAACTACCCGAAAGTACCTAGCTAGAGAACTGAATGCATCCCTATCACAAATCAATAATGCTTAGGTATGACGCATTAGCCACCTAATCTCCACAGTTGACTTTACACGATTCATGTTTCTAATTCGACAAATGTCATTCACCATTCTCTACATCTCAATTGGCTTCTCATATCACTACGAATTTACACACAATCAACTCACACTAAAAATCGATGGTATCGCTACTATTAGCTTGTATGGATACTCGCAACTTATTAACATATCTAAATCAGAAGCGCGGAAGTGATTACCGACAACTAACTTGGTTGCCTGCCACTTGGAAATGAATTCAACCATCGTGCTAACCTCTTTGACTTCAATGTCGAGGACAGAAACTAAACCATCACCAAAACTACCATAATCGGTCCAAACCAACGCCGACGTCGAAAGATTCACTACCAACCTCGTTACATCACTCCTGAAAATAACCTTGAACCTAGAGCTCTGATACCAATTCTGACGCCTCGAACTAGATTTTTGGGTCACCCATGGTTAACCCGGTTCGACCCGATCGTTAGCTGTGATGTGTAGTGAAACAACTTAAATAATGTTGCTAGTCCGATTTTATTTAATTACCGTTTCACTTGTTTAGCATGCGATTCCAATTTCAAATCAAACTAGGTGAGGGACCCATGGGAAGCATCCTCGGAATCCTAGCATACAGAGCCTCTAACGTAAAATAAAAGAGAGTACTTACCTGTATAACACTCTCAAAATATGAAACCTCACCCAACTTGCCGTAACAAAACGAGGGAGTGAATGCTCAATGGGAAATATACAACAATGCAATATAGAATTGAATGGCAGAAAGAAGACTCTAACACGTTATACAAACGTGAACATGCAACTACCTTGTATATATATATATATATATATACTTAATGCATCGAACCACTTTACTTCCTAAAACGTTATTTATTCCGACTAATTCACCTTGATCTTGTAAAAGACTTCCTCTTTCTTATATTGACATTTATCCGTTTATTTAACACACACGGTTAAATAATTGAAACTTGGTTTGATTGAAAGCCATTTCTTTATCGAAATTATCCTTTTCATTTTAACTAATCTATATTAGTATTTTCATTGAAAATCACTCTTTCAACACATGCGAACACTGTGCTAGAAAATACTTATTTAGCCTTTGAAAATCTTTCACAACACACCTTTGTGTTACTTATGGGTTTAACCACTTAGATTCCTTAATGACCAATTTAACCACTTAACTTTACCTTTTCTTCATCTTATGGACATTAATCAACTCACACATTTCCTATCCGTTTTAACCTTTACCAGAACATTTATTAATTCATTCAAGTTAGGTTGTCTTAACATATTTTCACCACACAACCAATTTCTTGACTTGTTCCTTATTTCTTTATCTTTTTTTTAGAATCTTCCAATAAATCGCGTACTCTAACAGGATCCACAGTTGGCCAGTGATTTTGGGTCTTCACCCCAGGTCTCTAGGCCTTCATTAATTTTTTCAATGTCACCCATATCCTTATTAATGTTTTTTAATATTATACAAATGTCCACATTATTACACTTTTTCTTTTACCCGGCCGAAGACAAAACCAGGGGCTTCACCCCAACTTGTGTTACACTTTGAAAATCATCATTTCATGCCCTTTATACTTTATCTTTGGTTTTATTCCAAAATCATGTTCATTTAGGACCATCACTGTAACACCCTTTCCAACTTTTTTATTTCATAAAACATTTCCACTTTATGTAAAATTACCATTTTATGCATTTGTTTTCAAACTCATCTTTTACTCCTTTTTCACAAGTGCTAATTTCTCAAAACACCATTAAGTTATCCATACTAACTTCTTAACTGTTTTAAACACCTTAACACCTTTTTAACCTTTTAGCTTAACATTCTTCTCACTTGAAAATATATTTATTTTATTATTTTTATTTTCAAGAATCATTGAGCTACTTTATAAGAAAGATGCCATTTTTTTTATTAACACATGTAGTTTTACAACCTTACACTTATCACACCTTTAACTCTTTTTTCATACACTTTGAAGACTATAATTTCTATTTTTCTTCTTTCATGTTCAAATCCAACAAAATCTTCTTTAAACTTATTTATATGTCCATTATCAAAATACTACAAGTTTATGTGCACGAGAAGATGTATTTTAATCCCAAAACTATATTAAATGGATTAAATATACATTTCATTATAGACTTTCATAATACTTTGCAGAAATGCACTTTGAAGACACAAAAGGAATTTTATTTCTTCAAACTCAACAAATGTCCCACTTTCATAAAATCTTCATTTTCAAGAGGCTTTTGGGCATTATTTCACCAAACATTTTTAGCAAGATCAATATCATTTTTTAAAATATTTTATATTATAAAGTGCTTAACTTCAAACTTCTAGAAATACCATTTTGACAAAAGGCCCAAACTTAGTTTCTTTTCAAGAAAAATTTGAACGATTTACTCATGATTTATTTCCATCAAAATAATATTTTACCAACATTTTTAATCCATAAAAATGTTTTATCAAATCTACTAGAAACCCATCATTCTATCATATGCATTCTATTGTTAAATTCTAGCAACAAGACTACTAATACACAAAATAAAGTCTTAAACTAAGAGTAGGTTTTTCCACCTGAAATGGAGCTCTAACAATGGAAGGCATGAAATGTCTAAGAAGATGGCAACCTCTTATCTCCTAAGGTGGCCTCAAGGAGGTTGCCTAGCTCCACTAAGCTTGTCTCCATAAATGCTCCATCAAAAACCCTCTTCAAGCTCCATGAATATCCCATCTTTATCTTTTCCAGAACCCCCAACAACACCTCCAAAATTTGTATCTATGTGGAAATGGGATTCTAAAGATTGATTATGGTGATGACTAGAAGAATATGATGGTTTAAGGTGGATATGTGGTGCTGGATTGGTGGATTGATGTGGACAGGTGGAGGGATACTCAACAATTGTGGAAGACCCACCCTTCTCTCTCTCTCTCCTTCCTACTCTAAATAACCCAAATGAACTTAAAACCCCATATAAAAACACTTAAAAGCCTTAAAATCCCATTTTTACCCAATCTGTGTTTACCAGAGTACAACAACTCATCAATCCAATGGCCCAGAATGAGACAACGCATAAGGATAACCTGACTTAAAAATCTGAATGGCCTCATTCGAACGAGATTCACCCCTCGTTCAAATGAGAAAGGCATTGTAATACCCCACATTTTTTATGATTTATATAATTATGGGATTATTTATTACGGTGGGATTAATTAAATTTTAATGTGAAGAATTAAATTGTTAATTAATCCAAATCAAATAAAAATAAATATAAACTAGCGTGCTATGGGTTAATCTTATTAGTTTAATATTACTGTGTGTTATGTAATATGTAACTATGTACTTTGATAAATTATCGAGAGATAGTGACACGACAGTTTAGTGAATTAAGTCAAACGCGCGTGTGAGTCGTGTCGGGACTAAATGGGTGGAATAAATATATAAATTAATTTTAGTAACTCTTATGATGATTTCGAGTGTACCGTTGAGTCCGAAAGGGTTGAAATAGTCGAAATAGTATACTCGAATGTTTAGTTTGGGTCCCGGACAGTTTTAGGCCTAACCGGCACCCCAAAAGGGCATTATGGTAAATTGGATTTTTAGGCCCAATTAATGGACGAAAATTAGGACTTAATTAATCAGCCAAAAATAATTTCATTAGGGTTAGAAAGCTGGAGAAAACAACAACGGCCATAGGAAGTGTGAGGGAAGACTTTTGCCAAGAGAAGAGGGCTAAATCGACATCACCTTGCACCACCACCACCACCGCCACCACCACCGTGTAGATCGGGACGAGGGGAACACACCCATACCAACAACATCCGGAGATCAGACTACTCACTCAAGGCAAGTTTTTATAACTTGTTGTATTTCGGTATTAATCTGATTCATGTTAGTGTTGGATTGTTAGGATTATGTTATAGGTGATAAAAATGGTGAAATTGAGGGATTTGAATGTGTAAATAAATTCTGTGATTAATTAGATCGAAACCCTTAATGAATGTAGACTGGAAATTACGTTTTGAGGAATTTGCATGTAGAACAAATCTGGAAATTATGGCTTCTTGAACATAAATTGGAAGAACTAGGGTTTTGATAAATTTAAATTGGGGATTTCACGTTTTATGAATGATTCATAATGAATTAATGATTTTAGGATGTTAGAATTCATATGTTATTGATGGGATCCGATGTATAACTGTTTATTTGGAGTTTGGGGTGTTGAAGGAGAAGATTTGAGGTTAAAATGGTGGAAAACGTAGAAAATTCTGGGTAGGGGACGAACAGCAAATTCTCGCGCGAAGTCGTTCGAGCGAGATTGCCATCTCGCGCGAAGTCGTTCGAGCGACACGTGGCAGTCGTTCAAACGACTTGCCACCTCGTTCGAGCGACAGAGTGAAGTTTTGATAATTTCTTTTAAGGCCAGTTTTGAGTTTATTAGGCCAGAAATGAGAAATATATTTTCTAATAATAAACTTAATTAAGGCAGAATTTTGGAAGAAGTATGAGAAGCTAAATACTTTAATGAATTAGGTATGAAGAGAATGTACCGTAGAGATTTCGAGAGGGAGAATAACCCAATAACTAATATGAAATGTTGGAATTAAAATGCGTAAGATAAGAATATGTAGGTAAGGGAAATACCTATTTATTGTAATAGGATGTGTGTATGCCTATTATGTATTATTACTATTAAAAGCACTAATGGGTGATAACTCGGGGGTGTGAGGACCTTATGATTATAAGTGTACTAATGGGTGACAACCCGGGGGTACGAATATGTATTGTAAGTGTACTAATGGGTGATAACCCGGGGGTACAAGATTATTTAATTAAGTGTACTAAAGGGTGATAAACCGGGGGTACAGAATTGACTAAGTGCACTAATGGGATATAGCTCGGGGGTGCAGTATCATGTTATACATATACATATATATATATATAGGGCAGACGTGACTATATGTATATATATATATCTATAAGAATTGTAAATCAAACTAGTGTGTATAGTAATGAATATGGGCATGGAAACTTGTTAAGAAAATTCTAATCGAATACTTGACTTATTATGGAAATGGAAAATGTATTAATTAGCTTTTCGTCATAGGCTAATTGGTTAACGTATTGTATGGGTGATACGGGCATACTAATAGTGAGGGTAAATACTATTAGGATGGATTCAGATTAGTTATATTGGGGGGTATAGATAAGGAGAACATTTAGATGCGTGTTAGGCGTACACATTAGAAGAGGGGTGAGAATCTCAAGAGAGAGTTCGAACTAACATGTAATTAATACTTGATTTACTGCAAATTTTAAATACTTGCTTAAACAAATATTTTTACACATCGGGCTCTGACCCGTATCTTGCATCTTCTCTCTCTTGATATATATATATATGTATTATATCAGGTGCTCAGCCGCAGGGACATCAGACTTAGAGTTTCAAATTTGTGTGGTATGCTGTAGCTGTTATGGGAGCTGCAGGACCTTGTTTAGACGCTTCGATTATTTCATTCCTATTCATTATGACATTTTCTGTAGGGCATGCGTCGCCCCTTCCTTAGAAAGTCAGAGATTATGTTTACTCTATTTCTCGTTTACTTTCATTTGGATTAATGGGTACTATTGTTTTGGTTTAGTGTTTTTAACTGGGTTGTTTTATCTAGTCTTATTTATTTCAGCATGTGATTCTAATTTAGTATTTGTATTAATTAATTGTGCGTGGATGTTTTATATTAAATTACTTGGTTTGTTAATTAAAAATGGTTTTAAATAAATAAGAAAAATGTTTTGACACTTAGTTTAATTATATTAGGTGATTAAATAAGCTATTATGTTTTCGACAGTGATGCTAAGAATGAACCAACCGAACATTCTGTTTTAAATTTTATAAAGTACTGATCACCCGATATTGAATTGGGTGGGGTGTCACAGGTGGTATCAGAGCATCAGGTTCTAGTGTCCATTAGGATCTTCAGCTTTGCGTCCTTTGATATGGAGCCCTATTTTTAGGACTGTTGTGATCTTATATTTTGCGGTTACATCTTAAGCTATTTGATATTTTGAAATAACTGTGGACTAATAATATTCTTTCTCCTCTCAGATGCCTCCTCGACGTGCACCAAGAGACCGACAGGCCCAGCCAGAACAGCTGGCCATATTGGATCAGGGGACAATGAATGCAACGGAAGTTGCCGCGATCGTTGCACAAGCGGTAAATGTAGCCTTAGCAGTGGTACAACAGGCTCCACCTCAGGTTCAGGCGGTAGCACCAGTTCCAGTGCATCCGTTTCCCACTGCATGGGAGAGAGTTAGAGAGTCCTTTCATAGGGCTTGTCCCCCAGAGTTCTCGGGCAGTTCCGATGTGTTTACCGCGAGTCAGTGGAAAAAGGACATACAATGGCATCTTCGCATGTATGAGTGCTCAGAGGTTCAGAGGCAAGTTTTGGCTACCTTCAAGCTGAAAGGGGCATACTTACAGTGGTGGGAGTCCACTACTACTACCGAGGAGAGAGATGGAATGACTATCAACGATTTATGGGTGCGGTTTGACCGCAAGTATTTTCCTTCCGTCGTCAAGACTGATATGAGACGGAGACTTTTAGACGTCACCCAGGAAAGGAAGACCGTTGCAGAATATGAGGAAGAGTTTACACGATTGACAAACATGGTACTCGAGGAGGTGTCTACTGAGGAGAAGCGCATTCAGATGTTCATGGATGGCTTGACTTGGAAGATACGACAACATTTATTGGGTAACCTTTCCCTACACTCATATACCGACGTTCTGAATGCAGCCTTATTGCATTGTCAGGACAATCGCTTTCATGCTAAGGGAATCAAGCGAGGGGGAGATCCCAACCAGTTGGGAAAGACAGGGGGTAATTCCAGTAAAGCACCAGTTGAGCAAAGTCAAAGGCAAGGTTCCCAGTATGGGGAGTCTGCTAAGAGGTTCTGTTCTGGAGGGTTTAGGCATGGTCATGGGGGTTAGAGACAGGGCCACCAGGGCCAGCCACAAAATCACCAGCAGGGTCAATAGCAGGGAGGACAACAAGGCCAGCAGGGCCAAGGTAGAGGTGGTAACGGCCAACCGGGTCGAGGCTACCAGGGGCAGAGAGGAGGAAACTTCATTGGGAAGTGATATACTTGTGGCAAGACTGGCCATAAGAAGCAGGAGTGACCGGATAGGGACAGAGTTCCTCGACATTAGGGTGCTCACCAGGAACCTCAGAGACCCATTTTTCCCGTCGCCCTACCAGCACCGGCTCCAGTTCCAACTTTACTCGCAGTTTCAATGCAGCAGGGACAATTGCAGTATGGACGTGTCTATAACGTCCACCAGGCCGCAGTTCCGCAGGCACCACCCGCAGTGGAGGGTAAGTTTTCTATCCATGGCACTTTGGGTCACATCTTGTTTGATACGGGGGCATCACACTCTTTTATAGCCACTAGCTTTGCAAAGGCCACTAGGTTGTTAAGCACGGCAGAGAGTACTGTTACTTATGTAGACTCACCACTGGGTAATGGGTCATTGATTTTCTTTATATGTCGGGGAGTAGGCATAGAAATTGGCATTTTAACCTTACCGACTGATATGCTAGTATTAGATATGTTCGAGTACGACGCCATTATTGGTATGGATTGGTTAGTCGAGTATAGGGCTATGATTGATTTCTTCGGTAGGAGTATTGTGTTCGCCATTCCGGGTCAAGAGATGTTCTTAGTGGCGATGCCTCGCTCGGAGGGAGGGTCGTCCACCCACTTGTTTTATATAGAGGATGAGACCTCTACAGTCGTAGTTCCACTCGATTTGATTACGCTCGTCTGCGAGTTTGCTGATGTATTTCAGGATAGACCAGCGTTACCTCCGAGTAAGGAGATCGAATTTATGATAGACTTAGCACCAAGAACTCTTTCGATAGAACATGCACCTTATCGTATGGCTCCGGCAGAGATGAGGGAGCTACGAGATCAGATAGAACAGTTGTTAGGATAAGACTTCATCCGTAGGAGTACCTTGCCATGGGGTGCCCCAGTTCTGTTTGTAAAGAAAAGGGATGGGTTCCTACGGCTTTGTATTGATTATCAGGAGCTTAACAAAGTCACGATACGGAATAAGTATCTGTTGCCTCAGATCGATGACTTGTTTGATTAGCTGAGAGGAGCGGCCCACTTCTCGAAGATAGATTTGAGATCCGGGTACCATCAGCTATGCATCAGGGAGCAGGACGTGGCCAAGACTTCTTTTCTGATGAGGTATGGATCGTACGAATTCAGGATTATGCCATTTGGGCTGACCAATGCCCCAGACTTAATGAACAGAGTATTCAGAGAGTTTCTAGATCAGTTCGTCATCGTCTTCATAGATGACATCCTGATTTATTCCCGCACTGAAGGAGAACATGCCGATCATTTACGTATGGTTTTACAAACCCTACGAGAGCATGAGTTGTATGCCAAATATGAGAAGTGCGAGTTTTGGTAGAGGGAGGTACAGTTTTTGGGACACATTATATCAGAAAGAGGGGTATCTGTAGACCCTAGTAAGGTGTCAGCGGTGAGGGAGTGGGGACAACCCACGACACCGACGGAGGTGCGGAGCTTTCTGGGATTGGCCGAATACTTCAGACGGTTTATTCGGGGATTCTCGAAGATTGCGGTATCTATGAAAAATTTAACTCGTAAGGGCGTACCGTTTGTTTGGGACGATGCATGTCAGTTTACATTTGATGAGCTGAAGGACAAGTTAACTTCAGCACCCGTTCTAGCACTTCCCAGAGCGGGGTGGAATACCTGGTCTATATAGACGCATCATTACAGGGGCTTGGGGGAGTACTTCAGCAAGAGGATAAGGCCATAGCTTAGCTTCTCGAAAGCTTAAGCCTCATGAAAGGAATTACCCCACCCACAACTTAGAGCTGGCAGCAGTTGTGTTTGCGCTTCGTATTTGGAGGCATTACTTATTTGGAGAACAGTTTCGCTTATTTACAGAGCACAAGTCACTACAGTACTTGTTCATGCAGAAGGAGTTGAATATGCGTCAACGCCGGTGGCTTGAGTTTGTAAAAGATTACCAGTTCGAAATACACTATCACCCGGGAAAGGCTAATGTGGTTGCTGATGCATTGAGCCACAGGTCGGTCGATGAGACGGCCGAAGTGTGGAAAGCTAAATGGAAGGAATTGGGACATCAGGATGCTATGGCCCAATCATTCATGTCTGCGATGACAGTTACACCTCAGATCATTACGTAAATAGTACAGGCACAAGCAATGGATTCGTTCTGTCAAGATCGGATTAGGCATCTTTTGGCCGGGGGAGCCGAGTCTTATTCAGTAAGTTCTGAGGGTGGTTTGCGCTTCAATGGGAGACTCGTTGTTCCAGAGGGGGAGGACCTTAGATATGCAGTAATGACGAAGTTGCACGAGTCCTGATTTGCGTTACATCCCGATGGGGACAAAATGTACCAGGATATGAGGCGGCAATATTGGTGGAGCGGGATGAAAAAGGATATCGCAGAGTTCATATCCAAATGTACCACTTGTCAGCTAGTGAAAGTGGACCATCAGAGACCACCTGGTTTACTTCAGCCATTGGAGATTCCTACCTGTAAATGGGAAGGAATTTCTATGGATTTTATCATCGGGTTGCCCACTTCGCAGAGGGGCATGTTATTGTAGATCGGTTGACGAAGGTAGCCCACTTCTTGCCCGTCAGGACAAACTACACAGTAGGACAGTATGCTCGGTTATTTATTGCAGAGATAGTGAGACTTCATGGTGTACCTCTTAACATCGTGTCAGATAGAGATAAGACATTTGTATCTCATTTTTGGGAAATCTTCCAGGAAGCTATGGGTACCGAGTTGCGGTTGAGTACGACGTATCACCCGCAGACCGATGGGCAGACTGAACGCACTAATCAGATGCTCGAGGACATGTTACGCATGTGTATCCTTGATTTCGGGGGAGGTTGGGAGCAATATCTTCCATTGGTAGAGTTTGCTTATAACAACTCCTATCAGTTTACGATTGGCATGGCCCCGTTCGAAGCATTGTATGGCAGACCTTGTCGTTCCCCAGTTTTTTGGCTAGAGATAGGAGACAACAAGCTACTCGGGCCAGAATGGATTCAGGATACGTCGAGCAGGATCGAGATGATTCGAAATCGCATACGGGTAGCCCAGGACAGGCAGAAAAGCTACGCCGATGTAAAAAGATTCTTCCATGAGTTCGCAGTGGGAGACCAAGTTTTGTTGAGAGTATCTCCGATGAAGGGGGTAATGGGATTTAGGAAGAAAGGGAAGTTGGCTCCGAGATATGTGGGACCATTTCCTATTATAGAGCGGGTCAGACCAGTGGCATACCGATTGGGACTACCGGAGCACTTACATCCTATCCATGATGTGTTCCACATTTCGTCACTGAGGCGATACCTTCGAGATGAGTTAGCACACGCTGACATTACAATTGAGGAGATTGAACTAGAGCCAAATAGTTCATATGAGGAGAGACCGGTAGCTATTCTAGATTATAGTGAGAGGAGGCTAAGGTTAAAGATAGTTCCACTTATTCGGGTGCAGTGGAAGCATCACATTGTGGAGGAGTCTACTTGGGAGCGTGAGGCGGATATGCGTGAGAAATATCCGGATTTATTCACACCAGGTATGCCTTATTTTTTTTCTGAATTTCGAGACGAAATTCCTTTGTTAGGGGGGAAGTATGTAATACCCCACATTTTTTATGATTTAAATAATTATGGGATTATTTATTAAGGTGGGATTAATTAAATTTAAATGTGAAGAATTAAATTTTTAATTAATCCGAATCAAATAAAAATAAATATTAACTAGCGTGCTACGGGTTAATCTTATTAGTTTAATATTACTGTGCGTTATGTAATATGTAACTATGTACTTTGATAAATTGTCGAGAGATAGTGATACGACAGTTTAGTGAATTAAGTCAGACGCGCGTGTGAGTCGTGTCGGGACTAAACGGGTGGAATAAATATATAAATTATTTTTAGTAACTCGTATGATGATTTCGAGTGTACCGTTGAGTCCGGAAGGGTTGAAATAGTCGAAATAGTATACTCAGATGTTTAGTTTGGGTCCCGGGGCAATTTTAGGCCTAACCGGCACCCCGAAAGGGCATTATGGTAAATTGGATTTTTAGGCCCCATTAATGGACGAAAATTAGGACTTAATTAATTAGCCAAAAATAATTTCATTAGGGTTAGAAATCTGGAGAAAACAACAACGGCCATAGGAAGTGTGAGGGAAGACTTTTGCCAAGAGAAGAGGGCTAAATCGACATCACCTTGCACCACCACCACCGTGTAGATCGGGACGAGGGGAACACACCCATACCAACAACATCCGGAGATCAAACTACTCACTCAAGGCAAGTTTTTATAACTTGTTGTATTTTGGTATTAATCTGATTCATGTTAGTGTAGGATTGTTAGGATTATGTTATAGGTGATAAAAATGGTGAAATTGAGGGATTTGAATGTGTAAATAAATTCTGTGATTAACTAGATCGAAACCCTTAATGAATGTAGACTGGAAATTACGTTTTGAGGAATTTGCATGTAGAACAAATCTGGAAATTATGGCTTCTTGAACATAAATTGGAAGAACTAGGGTTTTGATAAATTTAAATTGGGGATTTCACGTTTTATGAATGATTCAAAATGAATTAATGATTATGTTAAAATTCATATGTTATTGATGGGATCCGATGTATAACTGTTTATTTGGAGTTTGGGGTATTGAAGGAGAAGATTTGAGGTTAAAATGGTGGAAAACGTAGAAAATTCTGGGTAGGGGACGAACAGCAAATTCTCGCGCGAAGTCGTTCGAGCGAGATTGCCATCTCGCGCGAAGTCGTTCGAGCGACACGTGGCAGTCGTTCAAACGACTTGCCACCTCGTTCGAGCGACAGAGTGAAGTTTTGATAATTTCTTTTAAGGCCAGTTTTGAGTTTATTAGTTTAGAAATGAGAAATATATTTTCTAATAATAAACTTAAGTAAGGCAGAATTTCGGAAGAAGTATGAGAAGCTAAATACTTTAATGAATAGGTATGAAGAGAATGTATCGTAGAGATTTCGAGAGGGAGAATAACCCAATAACTAATATGAAATGTTGGAATTAAAATGTGTAAGAGAAGCATATGTAGGTAAGGGAAATACCTATTTATTGTAATAGGATGTGTGTATGCCTATTATGTATTATTACTATTAAAAGCACTAATGGGTGATAACCCGGGGGTGTGAGGACCTTATGATTATAAGTGTACTAATGGGTGACAACACGGGGGTACGAATATGTATTGTAAGTGTACTAATGGGTGATAACTCGGGGGTACAAGATTATTTAATTAAGTGTACTAAAGGGTGATAACCCGGGGGTTCATAATTGACTAAGTGCGCTAATGGGATATAGCCCCGGGGTATATATATATGTATATATATATAGGGCAGACGTGACTATATGTATATATATAAGAATTGTAAATCAATCTAGTGTGTATAGTAATGAATATGGGCATGGAAACTTGTTAAGAAAATTCTAAACGAATACTTGACTTATTATGGAAATGGAAAATGTATTAATTAACTTTTCGTCATAGGCTAATTGGTTAACGTATTGTATGGGCGATAAGGGCATACTAATAGTGAGGGTAAATACTATTAGGATGGATTCAGACTAGTTATATTGGGAGGTATAGCTAAGGAGAAAATTTAGATGCGTGTTAGGCGTGCACATTAGAAGAGGGGTGAGAATCTCAAGAGAGAGTTCGAACTAACATGTAATTAATTCTTTCTTTACCGCAAATTTTAAATACTTGCTTAAACAAATATTTTTACACATCGGGCTCTGACCCGTATCTTGCATCTTCTCTCTCTTGATATATATATATGTATTATATCAGGTGCTCAGCCGCAGGGACATCAGACTTAGAGTTTCAGATTTGTGTGGTATGGTGTAGCTGTTATGGGAGCTGCAAGACCTTGTTTAGACGCTTCGATTATTTCATTCCTATTAATTATGACATTTTTTGTAGGGCATGTGTCGCCCCTTCCTTAGAAAGTCAGAGATTATGTTTACTCTATTTCTCGTTTACTTTCATTTGGATTGATGATTACTATTGTTTTGATTTAGTGTTTTTAACTAGGATGTTTTATCCAGTCTTATTTATTTCAGCATGTGATTCTGATTTAGTATTTGTATTAATTAATTGTGCGTGGATGTTTTATATTAAATTACTTGGTTTGGTAATAAAAAATGGTTTTAAATAAATAAGAAAAATGTTTTGACACTCAGTTTAATTATATTAGGTGATTAGATAAGCTATTATGTTTTCGACAGTGATGCTAAGAATGAACCAACCGAACATTCTGTTTTAAATTTTATAAAGGACTGATCACCCGATATTTAATTGGGCGGGGTGTCATAGGCATCTTGTTTGAAGCTTTCCTGATCCCCACTTCAAATGACTTTCGAACAACCTGAACCTGTTATTCAGTGGGATGTCTTTCGAACCTCATTCGATCCCCTACTTCGAACGACATAGGAATATCGTTCGAACGACTTGAACTTATTAGAACGAACTCTACTAAATTTCTCCAAATTCCAAATTGAACGTACAAACTTCCAACAATTCTCATTAAGCCTTCAAAATAATGAAATAAGAATATAAACCCAGTCATAATGATCCAAATCTTAGTGTCTATAATTTATTACAACTCATGTGAGGAAATGACTAAAATATTGGTGCGGGGTATTACATATAAACGCAACCAAAACAAACCTGTCTTCTTATTTGTCTACGCAAAACCTAAAAACCCTTCTCTTTCTCCACCCCTTTACTTTCTCCACCCCGAACCTATGGAACAGTAGAGGCGTTGCCTCTCCTCCATTCATGTATGCTCCCCCTTTCTTTCTCACACTCACACACCCGCACAACACACACACACACACACACACAAATGCATGGCACACACATAGAGACATAAAGCAACACACACACAACCGCATAACAACACACACACGCACACACATAACAACACAATGAATATTGTTGATTTCAGTAAGTTTTACTACAAATTTTAGTGTTGTTAATTTTATTAACTCTTAATGTTAATTTCAGCAACACATTGACATGTTACCTATTAATTTCAATAAGTTTTAGTGTTGTTGATTTATATAGATTGAATAAATTTAATTTTTTAGTTTTAGTGTCGTTGATTTATATGAACTGAATAATGTTGACTTTTCAGTATGTCTTACTTATAATGATTCAAAATTTTAAATGTTAGTAATTGATTTCAAACATTTTCTTAAGTGTTTATAATTTTACTTTTTTTAGTTAGTTAGAGCAAAATTCTCGTGGAATTTGATCGTCTAATTTTTATTCAATATGATTTTTATTCAATTTCTAAATTAGTATTAATTGCAATGGATAAAAAATGTAAACGAATACGGATTTTATTCATATTTGGGGAATTCGAGAAGATACGGATATAGATAGTTATTTTCACTATCTAGACGGATATGGATACGGATACGAAGAGTGCATCTAGATAACGGATACGGATATGGATAACATAGTATCCACTCCGTATCCTTTCGTTTACCACGTTAGGTGTAATATTATGATAAAAAGTTATTTTTATTTATTACATAGTATTATCCAAACCCAATTGACTTCCCACCTACATTTGGCAACTTTGTGGTAGAGGTATTCTTGTTAAAGATTAATAATGAAGGATTTGAAAATAGTTTATTTAATTTGGTCTCTAGGAAACTCTTATTATCGATTATTCGATCCAAAGAATTACATATGTTAACTCTCATTGTATCATTTCTCCTTTGTGATTGCTAGAATTCACTCAAAATCTAGAGAGATAGTTCTTCATTTTTTATGGTGATTTGGAGTCTTCTCCTTAGGACAAAGGAAGGAATTTCTTGGGCTATCTACCTCATGGAACTGAGCCCTTAAAGTGTGTATATATATATATCTTTTGTATTTTTTTAAAATACATTACTTTCTTCGCTAAGATTTATATTGACCTAATTGTTATTTCTACAGAGGACCTTAAATTAGGGCCTAATGAGTTTAGGAGGATCAAGTAAGATCTACTGGCTAGGACATTTCATGAATATAAATGCACAACACCAAACTAGGCATCTGGTCATAACTCAGGGTCATGACAAATTGAATTTATCGCTATCTTTAGCAGTGATAGAAATTATCGAGGTAACTTTTTTTGTCACGGCTAGAAGATGTGACAAAATCAATTTGTCACGGTTTTGGTAATGAAGGTATTATCACCTTATGTGTTTAGGTGTAACAATTTTGTCATAGCCTTAAGTCGTGATGATTGTAGGTTATATTTATCAAAGTTATGTATCGTGACAATAGTATTGTCTTTATTTGGATTTATTCAAGAATGAAGACCACGAAAAATTATTTCACAAAGTTTGTCACGGCTCACGTTCACAACAAATTTTGCATCTCTAGAAAAAAATCTGGTTTGTCATGCATTTCGGTGACTAAATGGCCCTTTTTGGTGTTGTAATGGTTACTCTTTCCCTTATGTTTCCAAAGAGAAACCCTTTTCTCGAAGGGCCTTCTTTTAGAGACAACTATAGAAAATCTTATTCCATAATGTTGGGATTGACTAAAAAAATTATGCCTAAAGGCCTTTGATTCATCATGTTTAAAAAAGAAAACAACATAAACTAGATTTAGGGTTTAGATCACCATATCTTTACGAATCTTATAGGTATTCCAATACATGATATAATGATGGTGAAGATGATGAAACACCATCGTAAATGAGAAAAACTCTTTTGATCTTCTAGTATATGATCCATCCAAAGAAACTTATGTGTGTGCTCACTCTTGTAGGAAAAACATGGTGAAATAAGAGATATATTTGATCTCTCATCACCTTCACTTACATGTGAATAGTATTTTATTTCACCCTCTTTAACCCTTGAAAGTGTCTAACATATCTCAAAACCCTTTCCCCTCTCTCTCTCTCTCTCTCCCTCTCTCTCTCAGAGAGGGAGAGAGGGAGAAAAAGGTGTACATGAAGTGGGCTTAGTCTAATTAGGATTTCAATAGAGTTATGTTCTATATATTTGGAATTTCAAGGACCTAAGTAAAATAACTATATTAACTTTCAAATAGAATTACAGATATATGAAATTGACCTTTTCCTTTATTTCCTTTTATGTTTAAGTGTAGTTAATTCCATTAATTACAATTGAATTCTAATTAAATTATCTCAAAATTGATCAAATAAAGAGGACTTGTTTGAAAAGATAGATAACACATAAATATGATTCTACGCATAAAGTATCCAATACTTTCTTGGTGAAATTTAATTTTTCGGGAATCTACTTTCGCCAATGTCTTATTTATTTCTTATCTCAAACTTAACTTATTGATGCCATACTAGATTATATTCCTCATGTCAAATTTAATGGTGAAATAAAAACTTATAAGTTTATTAAGGGGTATCACAATCTTGAATATCTTATCCTAGACAATCATTCCACTGGAACATGATCTCAGATATATTCACATAACCACTGCCCAACTTATAGTGTTTATTCACTTAGTAAATTGAACCCCACCCGTCGAAAAATTAAAAAAGTAATCATATGAATATTTTTATCCCCATATCCCCTGAAATTAAGAATCTATGCACCCTTTTCAAACCGTGAGATTGTGCAAGTCTAATCTAGCCAGCGCCTTGACTCGAATCACCCTTGGTACTATTCAATGCTTTCCTAATGTACCGATACAATCTTCTTGTAACTATAAAAAACATTCCATAATTATCAGAAAAGTTCCTGTAGTCAAGATAAAAAACTAAGATTGTACACATAACTTTATTGATAGGATGGAAAATCCCTATCTAGGTTATCAACTGTTCAATCACCCTCGAACTGAAATTTTGATCTTCTGTAATCGGGTCGAACCCAACTCAATAGAATTACTACTGAGTATGATTGACTCGCATATACAAGATATTTATAAAAAATATATATATAAGCTATTCCCACAAACATGATTTATGTTGTTAGAGCAGAAGAATAAAAATATATTTTATGCAATAGTTTTAGTTCTAGAATTATTATAAAATAAAATCAATTTCTTCTGTTTAATGAGAATCGTGTATGGGTATAATGTATGTATTATTATATATATATTATTAGTGTCTTTATTCTACGTTTAAGGTGATCTGGTGTGGAAAGTACATCTTACACACAAAGGAGCAAATGTGATATATAAGTTTTGTCATTAAAAGTTTTAGATGGAGCTAGATACACCATCAGTAAGGTTGTAGCACAATATTTTAGTAGGTTTATCTTGATCATGGGAAACGGTATAACTTTAACTTATTGTACTAATGCACTTTTTGTGTATTGAATGGAACCACCTTGAGGTAATTGGTTTTATTAGACAATGTACATCTTATATTTATTAGGTTTACTTAAGTCTATTAATCCTAATATAACTGATGGACACATACACTAGTTATTTATTTCTCTGACCTATCAGGTTAAATTCAATATGTGATCAATAAGCTTGATAGATTGGGCTGATTAGTCTATGGTGAAACTGTTTTATGGATGGAGTCCACATCTTGGTATTTAGATTCGAGATGCCCCTCTAAGATGTTTATAAGGTTTGTATGTGTCAATCCTAGTAGGTGGATTATGTTGACCGAGAAAGACAAATAAGTTAAGATAGACTGCTTAAGGACTTGAAGAAGCTAATCAAATAAATTATTTGTAATTTATTTTATTAGCGGGTATCTATAACCTTTACGCGTGGAGAATTAAGTAATTAATAATAAGGAGATGGAAATATAATTTTGGATTAAGGAGTGGATTGGCAATTATAATCATTTAGTTGTATTGATTATAATTAATAGACAAGGATTAGAATCCATGTTAGATTAGGTTTTCCTAGAACCATTAGGGGCCACGTCCTTATCTCTCCTTAAGGTCCCAACCTAGCCTATATATATGCACCTAAGGATTTATTGTTCACATAGTTCATTGCTCATAAATCTTTATAAACCCTAATTTCGATTTTAGAGAAAGAAAAGAAAATGAGAGAGAAAAAGAGAAAAGGAGGTGATCACGAATAAAGAGTCCAAACTTTGATCATGATAGTTCATATTGGGAATATGGTAGAAGATCGTGAGGTATATAGAACTCATGTTTTTTATTAATATTCATCAAATATTGTTCCTACTGAGTCGATATTAAACCAGAGAGATCTTGAAAGTAAAGCATAATTCCACTTTATAGGGTTTTATGTTTGGGTATTAAGTTTTTGTAGTTCGATTTATATGCGTGACCAAGAATATTTCAAATGAGGTAAGACGAATATTTGTTGATAAATAATATATGTCATAGAACATGGTTTTAGGGATAAAACCCCAACAATCTTCCACTATGTCTTCAACCCGTGTGGTTATGCATTTAACACTCATTCCCTCTATATGAATCTATAAAATATTAGCTAATAAACTCTTCATAAAAGGATTCGCTAGATTGTTCTGATATGAAATTTTGGTCACGAAGATGTCACCTATTTTCATAATCTCCCTATCAGGTGATACTTGTGCCAATGTTCTTACCCCTCTTAGGGGTGCTGGGTTTCTTGGAGTTATTAACCGCTCCGCTATTATCAAAATAAAGTGTAATAGTCGATTTAACTAAAATAACCACTTCCAAGTCTCTTAGGAAGTTCTTGAGCTAAACAACCCTCCTTTGCTTCCTCCGAAGTGTTTGGCTTCCATGGTCAAATAAGCAATACATAATTTCTTCATACATCTCCAACTTAAGGATCCACCTATTAAGGTAAACACATATCTTAAGATCAATTTCTTTATATCATTATATGATTGAAAAATTAGAGTATATTCACACTAATGTAAAAGATTATTTGTTAAATAAACCAATAGATAATCTCTAGTCCTCTTCAAGTTCTTGAGAATGTGTTTCACATCAATCTAGTGCTCCTCACCCGAGTTAGACTAAATTTCGTTGACCATGACAATAAAAAATTACATGTCCAATCTAGTACGCATAGAAATATTCGATCTAGTACACAACATAACATATATGAGGTTTCACACCGTCGAAACATAAGGTATATTCCTCATCCATTTTATTTAATCATGTGTCTTAGGACAATGCTCCTTAAATAGAGATATTCATTGCCTTAAAGGAAGAAATATTTTCTTGTAATCTTGCATGCTAAACTTTGTGAACACATCATCGATATAAGTGTCTTGGGGTAAGACCAACATCATATTCTTTTCATCATGAAAAATTTTGATCCCAAGGATGTGATTGTATTTTTCTAAGTCCTTCCAATAAAAATGGATGGATAATCACACTCTTATGCTGAATAATATACCCATATCATTCCCAATTAGGATAATACCACAAACACCACCTTATTTGTTTCATGCTTCTTATACACGCAAGTTTCATCCAAAAATTTATCGAAACTAAAATATTTTATTGCCTTATCAAGCCAGATGTTACAAGACGTTGAAGTTTTATCAAGCCAATAAATAGACCTCTTAAGATTGCACACTTTTCTTTCTTGACCCTTTTTTATGAACCCGTTAGGTTGCACAATATAAATGCACTAGTAAGAATATTGTTCAATAATGTAATATTAATGTTCACTTGTCAAATCTCGTCACCGAGATAAGTCATAATGGATAAAAGAATACTAATAGACTTTAGCATGATCCCTCATAGTTAATCCCCCTTTCGAACAAACCTTGAATTGAAGGTTCCACCTTTTTAATGATCCCATAATTCTTATTGTAGATCCACTTTCACCCAATGGATTTTTATCCTATCTGGAATGTATACAAGCTCCCATACATTATTTGAATACTTTAAATCTATCTCATTATTTATATCCTTAAACGAAATATCATATTCCTTATCTAGGAGTCCTTGTTTTAGTTCCTTGGATTCGGTTCATGATCTTTTGATATGTTACTAATGGGATCACCCAAGTACACTAACTTATCAGGTTAGCACCTCACATCCCAATTCGATATGGTTCCATTTGTGATTCTTTATTAAAGACACGTGCATCTCGATTTTCAGTAATACTCCCACTACATCTAGATAGTGTATTATTGATATCATGTTTTATTTCTTCTTATATGGGCGATTGAGAGGCAACTATTTAGTTTCTACCTCTTAGCTCTTATAAGATCCTATTACTCTTAGGTTTGTAGTCTGTCAAATAATCTCCATATAAGTATTGGTCATTAGTACTAATAATCACTCTCCGATTCTTTGGATTATAAATAGACCACCTTTGGTTCCTTTCAGGTAACCTATAAAGATACATACTTTTATCCATGATTCCAACCTCATTGTCTCCTTCCTCAACACAAGTATTGGGCAAACCAGATCCGAACATGTCCTAATCTAGGCTTGCAGCCAATATACAATTTCGTGGAAGTTATTGAGATAGGTTTAAAAGGAACTAAGTTTAATAAATGAATATTTGCCTCTAATGCGTAACTGTATAAAGAATTCGACAGATGTTTTTAACTCATTATGGATCTAACCATGTCCAAAAGAGCCATGATACTTCTTTCCACTTCACCATTTTATTATAAAGTTCCTACTATAAAAAAATGGTATTTAATTCCTACCTCCAATAAATGCTTCATAAACTCTACCATGAGTTACTCACCCCATGATCTAATCATGGGATCTTGAACAGTTTACAATGCTTACTCTCCGCATCAGCCTTGTATACTCTGAACTCATCAAAGACTTTAGACTTATGGTGCATAAGGTAAACCTATCATTACCTTGAGTAATCATCTATAAAGTTGATTAATTAATTATAACATCATCTTTAATGGAGAGTTAAAGGATCACGTAAATCGAAATGAACAAATTCTAATGCATTTTAATTTTATAGCCATTGTTTGTGAAGGCCCTTAGTTATTTTTCCTTTTAAACATGATTCAAATACTAGAAGTTCCTCCACTTTCAATTAACTTAAATGTCCATTTGAAACCAGTGTTTGAATTCTTTTAGACTAATATGACTAAAGAGTAAGTGTCAAAGATATGTTTGGTTCAACTTTTAAGTTATTCATTTTAATATTTAATAGTAGTGGTGAGACATTCTTTATAACATATAAATAATTTTCCAATGTGCCCAAAAAAGTAAAAGATTTGCCATTTTTGATTAAAATATATATATATATATATATATTTATTAAACTAAACCAAATATCCATTGATCACTAGTTTAGACACTGAAAATAAATTTCATCTAATGGTGGTTACATATTAACAATTCTCTAAGCTTATATTTTTAACACCGCTAAATAATTTTCTAAGAGACACTTGTCTCTCATTGATCTTCATAGTTACCTGGAACCCCCACATAGAATTGCAAACAAGAATAATGGCTCCCGAATCTACACACTACGTTCAATAGATTGGACGAACACAAAACATGTCTTAATAAAAACGACAAATTACCATTTTTATTCTTAAGCTTTGTTAAGTGGACTGGGCATTAATTCTTTTAATTCCTTGATCGCTTGCATATGTAACACTTATTTTCATCGTTTTTCATGAAATCTAAGGTTTAGAAATCGCAAGTTATATTTGAGCCTTCTCCTTCTTCTTACCTTTCGGGACATAGGAGAAAGTGTCTCTCCCAGCAACTTGAACAACACCTTTTTTCTTGATGACATTTTTTGCTACCTGGAGTTCATTAAGTAAACGCACCAAGGAGGAGTCAACCGTGTTCATAGAATAATTTAAGTGAAACAACTTAAAGGAATCTAAGAGCGATTAGAACACAAAATATTTTGGGGCTTTATTCTTAAACCATGATTTATGACATTTATTATTTATTAACAAATGATTTTCAAAAGCTCAATTTAAATATGAATCATGTTTGTGGTAATGCATTATATTTGTTTATAAATATATTATATATGTCAGTTAATTATACTTAATAGGAATTATTATGAGTTGGGTTGGATCGATAAGAAAATATCATAACTCTGGCTCTAGTATAATAGAATAGTTCACAATATAGATAGGGATTTGAAATCCTAACGGTAAAGTTGTGTTTACATTCTTGGTAGTTTATCTTGACTACGGGAACTTATTTGATGGTTTGGGAACTCATTATATATTTTAAGGAAGATTTTAGACGTACATCGGGAATATATTGAACATGAACTCATTATTGCTTTGATTTTATACAATATTCAATTTATCGCGTCATAATTTTTTGTAGATTGTGAGATCATTGTGTGAATATATATGAGATCATATTTTGAAGGAATTTACATCCAGGAGATATTTAGGATTATGATACTCACTTGATAAACTTATAAGTTTTGATTCTACCAATAAATTCAACCGGTGGATTTTATTATTTAGTAGAGTATCACATAAGTTAAATTTGATATCAAGGAAGAAATGAGATGGTGGTGACATTTGATTCGTGGCAAACTGAATTTCACCAAGAGGGTATTAAAGGCTTAATATGGGAAATCATATTATGTGTTATCTAACTTTGCATATAATGTCTCACTATGAGAGTAATTTTGAGATGATTAAATTGGGGTGAAGTTATAATTATTTGGTGTAATTAATTAAAATTAAACATAAAAAATTACTAGGCATAATTTGTGGTTTTCATATTTTTTTTTGGAAGCCAACTTAATTATTTTTCTTATTCCCTTATATAGTCTATATATCAAGTAGGAAGCCCAGAATTCTTTAGAAACCTTAGTTTTCCCAAGACCACATCATGTACCATATATATGGGCCAAGGGAACGAGTTTAAGGTGATGGAACAGTCCTACGGGTTAAATAAGTGGAGGAAAAAAAATACGATTCACATTTTGTGAGGGGGTGAGAGGAGAGAGAGTGATTTTCTCTTATTTCTATAAGTTTTTACCTCCGTAAGTCCCCACACGCATGGATTTATTTGGGTGGAACATATGGTCAAATATATAAGGTGTTTTGAACATATAAGTAAGGATTAAAGGTGGTTGATCATCAATAACATCTCTTTCATCAACTTTGTCTCTTATATTGGATCAACTACAAGGTCTGCAAAGGCCTGGGGATCCAAACTCTAGATCTAGTTTGCATTGTTTGGATTTCTTAAATATGATGAAACATGGTCCTTTGGGAAGAACATTTTTTTATCTTAATTCCCATAAAAATTAATATGGATTTCCCCATCGATTCTAGATCCAGAACCTAAATTTACCCTAAGATGGACATTATCTTTAGAACATGGTACCTAACCATAGTACATATTTGTGTTTACTATCCATGCGAAATAATCCAATTATGCAGTAGGATTATGATCCGTAAACATGACTTTGAGGTTCATAATCATGTCATAAGCACTAACATATTCTTGTGTTGGTGTTGCAATACATTGGTCATGGAATCCAATATATATAGCAACGTGCCATATGATCAGTTTTCTACCACTTCTGATGAGCTCGGACGATAACAATTCACATAATTTTCCATTAAGGTTGATCAAGTACCAATGTAAAGATATGTTGGTCATGAAAAAATATTATTCTTAGCATGTGACATAAATATGACACATTTATAACTTTTTATAACAAAATATGAAATGAGGTAACAAATGGTAAATAACCCATTTGTCATAATAATATCTATCACTATGATAAAATTCTAATAGTTTAAACATAATCAAGATTATATCCAAATCAAAACCATAAATAATTGTGGAGTCTAAGGGCCCACCAAGTTAAAATGTAATTGTCTCAAAAATTAAATGACTGACCAATAGGCCAGGGCCCACTGCAAGAATACCGACTATGTGATCCCAAATAGGGTAACATAAACCCAACCATAAGTACTAAATAAAAGAAATACCCCCGTAGAGTCATTTACATTTCAATAATATTTAAACTTATAATCTTGTCAATATTCACTAGATAAGATCAACTATCCAAATAATTCACATGAAATATCAACTTTCATATAATAACTGGAGTGTAAAGATCTATCCTTTTAATAATTGGGTTTAATAACGAACCATATAATATAATATTTCCACAACTATCTTATTATTAACCGATATTAAAAATATTCAATTTTTTAAAACATGGATATTAACAACTGTCAGTTTATCAACCAATGCCAATAATTGCATAATCTTTAACTTATAATATCATTAAAGTCTTTTATCGACTTTCATATTCCATTAATAATATTATTTCACATTACATTTATATTATATCCAATTAACCTTCTATTAACATGTAGAAGCATACTGTGACCATCCCAACCCCTTTTAGAGGCACGCTCATAGCGATGCGCGCATTGTGGGGGTATAAGTGGTCGGCGACGATAATTTGAGGTGTGTGAATGTGTATAGATCGGATTTTCCAGCCGATTTTTCTTAAAAAAAGAACCACCTCGAAAGACATAGCTAAAACACAACTAGTGCTTGCAAAACCAAATGAGATATGGGATTGAAAACTATATTACAGAGTGGGAATGTGTGCCTACTCCTAAGGAGATAAAAATATGAATAGTCTCTCGAAATTGTAACGTCACTATAGGAAGAGTGAGTACGCATGTACGAGACTGCTAGAAGAAGAGTAAACAAGCTAAACATGATTAATATGATAAAATAAACATATAAAGTGACCATAAATGTGAGCGATGCACCTAAATTGTAATCTCACTAGGGGGAAGTGTGTTTGTATGTATGGTATCGCTTAAAGAGTGGTAAAAATAAAAGAGCTAACTACATGACTAGAGTATGCTAACTACATCACAAGGATGATGAAATATATGATTGAACTAATTGAAATAGATAAAAACGGATTGGGGCCTAACTCATAATCTGAATCTAGGGTGTGTCATTTGAGTTATTAAAAGAAGGTGAAATATGGTGAAAGTGTGTAAATGTGGGAGGACAGTATAAATTGGGAATTATAATTTAAACTCCCTTTTTTCGGGGGAGGGGGGGGGGGGGGGGTTGTTTATGAAAAAAAATACTGGAGGATATATATGATAGTAAAAGGGTAGGATTACATATCGAAATAAAATATAACAAATTTAATGGGAACATAATATTAAAATATGCAAAATGTCATTAATGTAAGAGAATGTATGCGATAATTTGGGGAGAGTGATGTATGCTAAATTCAGAATGGTTGCCGCACTGAAATTGAGGTCATGTGCAAATGAGGCCGTGGTTTCCTTGTATAGTAAAACCCTAAAGTGGAGAAAGAAAAGTTTTTACTTAAGGTTCTATCAATTGATAGGACCAATGGCCTGCCTACCAATAGGCTGGATAGATTTTCATGCTAAGTAACCTTATTAGACTATAGGCACATAAGATGTCCTGCCTATATGCATTTCTTATAGAATTGGTTTCTAGGCTATAACTTTTGATCCCGAAGTCTGATTCGCATAAGGTCGGGACTATTGGAAAGATTATTTCGAGCCATAAGATTTTTTAATGGAAATATTCTTGGGTTTGAAAGTTTATAAAAATCAAATGGGACTTGGGAGAGCAATATTGTTCTCCGATTAGGGTTTAAAGGAGGACCGTAGGTCCGAGATTGAAGGGAATTTATTTGGACCCTATAGAAAAGTGTAAGGATATCAAGATAAGGTGTCTACAGAGCTCCTTGACAGTCGACCATAGAATAAGAGAGAGTCCATTGAAAGATAAATACCCAGTAGAAGTTCTAATTATTAAGTCCATTTGTGTCGAAACTGTAGTGAGAATTGGTTCATGCATGATATGATGTAATTATGAAGAGGATTGGGGATTTTTCATGAGCTTGAGACGAGTCATGACCGTGATGGGGTTTGTGGACAAATGTTGGGGGCGAGGTATGATTCTGAGTACCTAAATGCGAGGGTTATGGACTAATTTTGAGGGCTTAAAGTCTAAGTGAGGATTGTGGAATTATTTTGGGTCTTAAATTGTACGTGAAGATTGTGGCATGATTAGGAACATTAGAGTGTATGTGAGGATTTTGGCCTAATTTTGATGGAAAAGGTTTAATTCCGAGGAACTAATGAGTGTGCACAATCTTTATGGGGATCGCGGCCTGATTATGAGGGACAATGTATAATTCTCTGGACCCAAGGAAACTTTTTACCTTGGTAATAGTACATGGTGTTTCATAATCAATCATTTTCATAACCTTTGTAAGGTTCGGGTCCAGACTATCCTTGCTCACTACATGATCGAGGAAAGAGACCTTTCTACGAAGATGTAACTCATGATCCTCAATGATCTTTGAGTATATGAGTATGTCATTTATAAACACAATAGAAAACTTAACTAGGAATGGCCTATACACACTATTAATTATTCATAAAAGCGTCAAGGTTAGGCCAAAGGGCATAACTATAAACTCATAATGACCATATCTAGTCCTAAAAGTTGTCTTGAGAATATCCTCATCCTTTATTTTTAATTAGTGGTATCCTGACTTTAGATAGATTTGGAAAAATATCTCACATCATTTAATTAGTTAAAAAGATCTTCAATTCTAGGCAAGGGATACCTGATTTTCATTTACCTTGCTCAAGTTTTATATAATCAGTGCACATTATAATATATTTATGTTTCTTCTTTACAAAAAGTATCGTAGCAACCCAAGGGAGGTGTTGGGCCTAATGAATTCGTGGCCTAACATGTATTCTAATTGGTCTTTCAACTCCTTCAATTTTGTGGGCACCATCCTATATGTCACCTTTGAAAACCTCGGCCCGAAGTAAATATTAAACTCAAGTTCTTTATTGGGGGTCAACCCCAAAAGTTCTTTGAGAAATACATCTTCAAACATAACGGATGCTAGAACAACTTTTATAGTAGTTGCAATCTTGTCAAGATCATTTACATACCCTATATAGCCACGTCATCCTCCTTTTAACATTTTCTTGGCTATCAATATTAATATTAATAAGGATTTCCTACTTGGTTTAGTCCCTCTAAATCTTACTTAGGCTCTTCCCAACTTACAGAGAAATATTTACTTTCTAGCATAGTTAGTCCTAGAAAGATGGGTTGACAACTAGTCCATGACTAGGATAACGTCAACTTCCTAAGTACCGAAGTAACCAAGTTAACTTCAATACACCAATTATATATTTTTATGGCACATCCTCTATGAATATCTATGCCTTTACTATTAATCCAACTGGGGTATCTATCATCAATGGACGGTTCAAAGTTTGGGGCGTCGTCATTTTCTTATTTGCAAAAGTGGTGGATAAAATGGAGTATGTGGCAGTAGAATAAAAAATTCATACAAATTTGTATCATCAATAGTAATAGTATCTGTTATAACATCCTTAGCATTCTCAATGTCCTTAACATTTATTGTGAAAACCCTAGCATCATTTTGTGACTTTTTTGCATCCTTTTTTGGTACCTTACATTCCTTATCCTTGTGGTTAGTCTTGCGAAAATTGTCATAGTTCATTCCCAAGATACATATCTTGGTGTAATGCCTCTTCATTCCGTAGTTTCACAGGTGATATTTGTGGTGTCTATTTTCTCAAACTACTTGTTTTCTAAGGCACCCTTATAATTGGGTGATCTTTGCGCCTGTTGTCGTGGCCTATCATCTTTCCTAAATCTCCCTCATCTCTTCCTTTCCTCTTGTCAACATTATCCTTCATTCCTTCTTCAAAATCTTGTTCCATGATCAGGGACACTTCCACCAGTTTATAGTATGTCCATTTCTTTAGCCTGACAACTTAACTCTTGAGTCCAAGATTTTGAGCCCTTCAAACTTATTAGCCTTCATTTCCTTGTTATCAATCAAATGACGAGCAAAGTAATAAATCTTTGCAAACTTGGAATCGTACTTAGTCACCGATAACAATCTTTGAGTTAGTTCTAAAAATTCGACTTCTTTCTTGTTACTAGCCACAGCTGGAAAATATTTATTAAAGAATATTTCCTTGAATCTTGTCCACCCAGTGATTTTGACCTCTCCCCTAAGTTGATTCCTCTTAAATATCCTCCACCATTGATCAACCTACGCCTCAAACATGAATGTGGAAAAGGTCAATTTATGCTCCTTAGTGAATTTCAACACTTTAAAAATCCTTTCAGTATTTCCAATCCAGGCTTCGGCCTCCAAGGGGCCAAGCTCCCCCTTGAAGGGAAATTTTTTGAAGTGCTCTATGGTGAAAACAATAGACCTTTCACCGGTTGTTTTTACCTCCGTTGCCATTGCTAGGTTCTTAAAAAACTCTGTAACCATATGTGGAACTTGTTCTCCATTATGTCGTCCATAGGGATGACAATTTCCCCCCCAAAATTCGGGTCCTCGTGGATACCTGACCCTATCGAGTAGGGTATGGGGATTACATTTCAGGGACCGGGGCAGGTTCGGGGAGGTTGAAATCCCCAAATTTTTTTGGGTTAGTTTTGATTTTAGCCTCGGGTCCCCACGGGGATACCTTAATTATTAATATATAATAAAATAAGTATGTATATATTATAATAAATATATAATAATAAAGAAAGAAAGAAAGGGAAATACTTAACACCCTATTTCTACGTGAGACAAACATAGGGGATACTATTTATTTTATTTATTCTAACCCTATTTCTTTTGCCTCCCTCCCCCACGAACCTGGTACCAGCCGACGGCCAAACCCTTTGTCCTACTGCCTCCTCCTACTCACCTACGCAGGTCTACACCTCCTCCTCCCGGTCGTCTGCGCCTACACAGGTCTTCCCTTTCTATTTTTTTGCTCACTTATATTTCACTTTTTTTGTGTTTTGATATATCACTTCTATTTCTTTTGTTTGTTTAGATGAAATAAAAGATTTTTTTGTTATAATAAAATCTTAAAAATATGCCCTCTCTATGCAAGTTGTTTGGTATAACAGAACATTTGTTTGTTTAGATGTATCAAATCCATGTGTTTTTTAGTGTTAGTTTTTGGTGGTGGATTGAAGTGTAGAATTTGGAGAAATTATATGTGTTTATATTGGTATACTGTTTTAGACCAAAACATTATTTTCTCACCTAATCATTTTCTTATGATGTTTTGATGAATAAAGGTATTACTATTTTTTATGGGTAAATTGATGTTGGTTTTACGTATCAGTACCTACAGAAATAATGTAATAGTTTATTTTTTTATTTTTATGATTTAACAGAAAACCTACATTAACAGTTTTTGTAGATTTTTTAGATTTAACATAAATAATGTATAATTAACTATGCAACTATGCTCTATTTTAGGTGCTTAATTGTGTTTTTCCCCTATGCAACTAAGCTCATCATCATGATGAAATGATTTTTTTATATTTAAAAAAAAAATATGGGTTGCCCTTGGGGAAACCATTATCCGTTTTAAATGGGAACGGGGATCCCCAACGGGGCAGGGATAGGGAATGATATTTCTAACGGGGACAGGATGGGGATGCTTTCCCCGACCCCGAACTGAATCATTTCAATCCCTACTCCTCCATTGGTAACAACGAGTGCTACAGCTTCATCATAATTTATCGTGGATGCTCCATTTCCTCGGCGATTACCTCTTGCCACGGCTTCTGGGGAAAAAATCACACACGTATAAGTCTAATATTCTAGTTCAAAATTCCTAAGCATAAGTTTACCAAAAGGTCAAGAAATGAACGATCTGATACCAATTTTAACGCTTGTGGCCCTATCCTATTAGGCCGAGACATTATTTACTTAACCTCACGTAGAAATAGATTCAATGATTTTAGGTAGGGAAATATTATATATTACGCCACGACTGCTAAAAGTGCCTAGGCCTATTATTGTTTACTTAATATCATTACGCATTCATCACAAATAATAAACATAATATAATAAGCATGATACAAGAATAACTAAAATATAGTCCTATACACACTAATTAGAATAATAACAAGGTTTAATAAAATTGTAAACTAATGCTTTACAACCCCAATGGCCTTATATTTAGTCTTCTTGCTTAATTAATTACATCTTAAAATGGAGACCGCCAGTATCACTTTAATCCTAAGAATTTTACCTTCTCCGTCTGCGATCTATAATTCCTCTCCACGACCTCTTTACCTAAGTAAGTCAAGGAGTGAAATGGATAATCTCGAATAGTTTAGTAAGTGTTAAATAAATGTGATTTGTCTCGAATATAATAGTTATTTACCCTTTATACTTGCTTAGTTTAGCCACCTTTTGTGCCTTAATTCCTATATTTTATGCTCGTTAACCAGAAAACCCCTACTATATTTTGTTTATTTGATTTGCAAGGTAAAATTGAGCTTTTGTAGGTGTTAAGGTGCTAAGTGTCAAGTTTGATTACGTTTCAAAAAAGTTTCATCGCAAGATGCATTCTAAAGGAAAATTTAGCCTTTTAAAATCTGTATTCTGGATGGTATAAAAGTACCAACAGGTGGATCATCAAATTATCTTCGTGTGGATGCCAACCATATCTTATATAGATCCTAAGTGAGGAAGTTATGGCCATTTCCAATTTTTTTTTGCATTTGTGTCAAATTCATGGGTAGTTTGGTCTTTTTACACTGCATAATTTGCAGGTTTAAAAAGTACCAATATGTAGAGCATTCAATTATATTCGAGTGGCTCCCAATCGTGCATCATTTCTATTCTGTATGAATATTTTATAGCCATTCTTATACCAATGCACAAAATTGGGTCTGAGTAGACCATGGCAGCATTATCTGAAATTTGCAGAATCGGACCGATCCGGTCTTGGTCGACCCGAGCCAGATCTGTTTAGCCCTAAATTTCCCCTCTTTTTCTTCTTTTTTTATTTTACTTTTTAATTATTTACTGTAAATAATAAGTGGGGATTTATTTGAGAGATGTCTCTCATTTTAGATTAGTTTGGGGTTGGGTTGGAAGCTTTTCCCCTTTTCCCTCTTAGAGTTTCATCCCCTTTTTCGTATATGTAAGTATTGCTACTCATCATCTTATTCATTGTTTTCTTACTTTTTAGTTTGTTTATTGCTTTGTAACCTAGTTTTGTTCTAATCTAATTATTTTTTGTTGGATAATTTCTTGTGTTAATTATTTATTTTTATTATTTTATTATGTGTAGTTGCTAGTTTAAAGGCTGAGATCATATTTCCACCACTGATGGGTATTGATATTTAAAATCTAGGTTTTTGGTTCGAACACTTTTAATTGAAACCTTGTGTATTAAATTCAAAATATTAGGTGTTTAACTCCGTTTGTCATGCAATGGTAGTATATATAGCGATATCGTAATTTTAATCCACTCGTGACCATATTCGTGTGAAAGTTTAATCTTTCATTGTTGAATTAAACTTATTCATGTTTTATATTTATAATCAATTCAATATGCCTGGTTAATTGTGTTTCAGTCCATACGTGTTGTTAGCCCATGGTGGGGAAATTATCCTACTCTCATTTTTGTAATTTAATTTAGTTTATTTATTATCTAGTGTTAATTCCATTCTCACCACATCATCTTCTCTTTTCTCTCTTTTCTAAGTGTTAAATCAAATTTATCCTAAATATCATTCCCTATGGATTCAATCCCTACTATCCTCTGCACTTTCATTTAGAGTGTGCCAAGTTTTGGTATCTTTTTGTATAGGGCATAAACACCTAACAACATATTCTAAATATGAAGTTTACACCTCATCAAAAAATAATGCCATTGTCTGAGAACGATTTATTCTAGGATTTTAGCGTGTTATCACTTTTTGTAAATATTTTGTATGCTCCTTACTTTCTATGTGACCTGTACTAAATTGTTTCAGGAAATTTGAAATATTGGTACTCATCCCATGTTTAAATTGCACGAATGTTCTATTTCTAAAAATGTCTCATCTGAACTCCTTTGCTAGTGGTAATTGTTATGATAACACTTTTCAAATTTACACTCTCAAGACTATGCGTGAATGTTTCTACATTCTTATAAAATAAAAGAATTAAGCATGAAAAAATTTCTCCACTACCTTTGACATTGGGTGATTACATGAAAATTCGTGAAAATGAGAGAGTTTAATAAAGAGCTTGGAAAACTTCGCAAAGTGGGAAAGAGGAATTAAACTACCAATTCAAGAGTCATAAAGCTTGTACAAATGAAAAAATGTCCAACTCAATGAAATGATTTCTTCTTCCAAAAGCTCGGTTGAGATTAAAACTAGTGTTTCACCTCCACCCACTTTTGAAGAAGAAATCATTGAGAGTGATCCAAGAACTTTCAAATTTCAACCTATTATTAGTATTCCAAATTCTTTTGAGGTTAAATATCCTTAATTTTCTTTTTTTCCCACTGTTAGCCAACCATTTTGAAAAGACGTATAAACGTGTGATAATTGATTAACTTCGCAAATTTCTAATTTAGCACACTTATTTAATTTCAGCCCCCAATCTTGCATCTAAAGTGCAAGTGTCAACCCATAAAAAAAATGACACAAAGTTAAGGAAAAATACCCGAAGGGCAAAACCTTTTATTTCTAGAACTTTGAAGAATTTACAAGACCATTGACTTACATACAACCTGTTAATTGCCCACAAGTGTAACGCATGGTGTCTTCGGTAAACCTTCAAAGAAATGGATAGAAATAATGTTAGATGGAATCTCCCGCAAGAAATCTAGGTGGTCAGCAATGAAGAAGAGAGACGGATTCTCCACAAGGGTTGAATAAATACAAGGATGTGTTCTTGGGTTGCAAAAAGATTCACAAAGGATTGGCGAAGTTGTGTGAACAAAACATGAGTCTTGGGACTCAAAAAGGTGAAGACTTAGAGTATTTAGGACTTTTAAAATCTTCTTGAAAATTCTTGGAAAACAACTCCCCGAAGTTGGTTTAAATAAGGAAACTTGGCCCTAAAAAATCTCAAGAAACACTGCTCGCCAGGCGGACCAGTCCGGTATGGATGCGGATCGATCCGGAGTCGGACTGGTTCCTTTTTGAAAAGAGCTTCTTCGGTTTGCTATCGGTCCGGGGTATACTGGTTTGGTGCAAAGCGGATCGGTCCGGGTAGAAGGCAAATCGTTCTGGGGGCGGACCGGTTCTTTTTCCAAACAGGCGGATCGATCCGTGGCGGACCAGTTCCTTTTTAAAACAAGCGGACCGTTCCGACTGATAAAAAATATGATTCCTTTCTTCTTTGATATTCGGATCCGTTGATGAAGATACGATCTTGAATTTCTTCAACGATGTAACGGCGAATGACATACAAATTGATAATGGACAAAAATGTCCTTACAAATCTTCCCCTATGTCTATGCCGGTACATACATAAAAACAAGCATTCGAATTATCAAACATCAAAATGCCTATACAAATCTAACCTTCCATGAACCCAAAACTGGAACGATACAAGTGAATAAGACTTCATCGTTTGCTTTTCGAATCTTCAGGAATCTCAACGCTTTTCTCATCAGGGTGTACAATTCAGACATCATCAAAGGAGTACCTACACACATGAGACAAGGCAAATACCACGTGACATATCGAGTTTGCAATGAGATAAATATAGATACCGATTTATGATAAAAACATAAGCTAAATCTAAAAAATTCCCCTAAAATTCAAACTCCCCCATAATATGATAATTCTTTCTTCCCCTTTTTATGATGTCCCCAAATAGACAAATGAGAAGAATAAATCAAACAAGCAAGGTCGGGGGGTCACGATATTCAAAACAAAGCATCAATCAGATGGAAAACGCGTTCTTGCAAAGAGATACTCAAAAAAATCTTCACAAACTATTTTTGATTTTTCATTTTTTTTCCGTACAAAAAATAAGATACCAATTTGTAAAAAATATGATACAAAAATCACACCATGGATTTAAACTCAAACAACCAAGTCATGAAAATTGAATGAATGGGTGTGAACACATTCAATAGGTAAATCAACTCAATCAGTCATATTTGCACGATGCATACGTGTACTCCTAACGAATGAACATCAAAGGTATTCTTAGGTGTAAAAATTTGTTGAATTTAAATGACATCGTCTTATGCAAATCAACAAATCAAAGTCAAAGTGATTTCCACACCAATAACGTCCAAAACTATTTAGCGCTTTTTCAAGCATATCAAGGATGTGCAAACCCGTTTAAATTGTCCAACCAAACTCCCTCATATATAATTTCTTTTAGAGGTGTAAAAACTAAATTCTCAAACTTTGGAGAATTGGTGCAAAAACCTAAATGGCCCTTAAATGGCATGAATTTCTTTTTATTGCCTCTTAATTTTTTTTCGGGGCTCTTTTAACCTCTTTGGACCCCGGATAATAAAATACCTCCATTTTTAGGTCCAATTTAGCGGTGGCTTAGTATTCGCAATGGCAAAATGAACCTTTCGCAGCCCTTTCCCGTTTTTCAAACAAAGCACACAAACTCACAAAACGGTTCTTATATGCACAATTTCCTTATCAAATTTTATCGTGCTTGGTTCGTTTTAAGGACAAGATTGAAGTGAAAACACCCAACCAACATGTGATAAGACAAGCACAATAATCAAACAAATCCGTGCATGTGTGCAATAAAGGAAACATGAGTCAAACATGTAGGAAGTAACACTTAAATACATCTTAATGACTCCAAACATTATAAAGCACAAGGATGAATTGACCTATTGGCTCAAAACACTATCAAATAGTCACATGAAAAATGGAATGATGTTGTGACTTGGTCATCCTAAGTGACATCCATAAAAGGTGCAAACAAAATACAAAAATCTTTTTGGATTTTTCAAAAATTTTATCAAAATAAAATCTTTTTGTATTTTTCAAAATTTTTCTTAAAAAATAAAACATACAAAAATGATACATACTAGCAATAGGCAAACAATGTCATCATGAAAAACACCCTATGCTAGTAAACAAGTCAAACCTCAATCATTAGGTGCGGAGGGGTATTCCAAAGGTGGTGACAACTTATGAAAACCCTCCATTAATTCTTGTGAAGTTTTGACCAAAAACTTAACTTGCTCACCTAAATGTGCAAACTCTCTCATGTAGTCTCCGAGAGCATGTAAAGTATCATGTGTGGGTGCTTGTGTGCCAGAAACACGTGTAGAAGAAAAATGTGACACATAACCCAACTTAAAACAAAATTCCTTAAGGTGACCTCTCCTCTTGCAATGTGAACAAACATAAATAGGCCTATGAACACCTTTCTCAAAAACTCTAGGACGTGCTCTCCTAATTGGAATGGGATGCCTAGGTGGGTTAGGGTGAGACTTACATGAATCTAACACTAAAGTGGGAACAGACTCGGGTGCTAATTGGGAAGAAGAAACACCGTCATGACTTATTCCAAACTTCTCACCTTTACCCTTAAGAACCACCTTTTCAACCTTCTTAGGTACGTTCTCAAACTTGACTTTGACCTCCCGGGCACGTTCGAGATCACTCTCGAGTAGTGATACATATGTCATCAGACTAGACAACGTGTTGGTCAAATCACCCTTCTCCTTTCTCAAAAACTCCTTCTCTATCTCCAAATCTAAAACTCGATGACCTAAATCTCGATTGTGCTTCTTTGTTTTCAAGGTCTCGGTGTACAAATATCTAAAAGATTTTTAGAGCTCACTTTCATCTCTATTCTCCTCCTCGCTTTCTCCCTCACTTGATGAACACAAATCACTATCATCGCTCTCGTGTGCACTCTTGTGAGACAAAGTTGGTGTGATCACATGACTAGAAAAGGCGACAATCATCTCATGTCCCAAACCTTTATCAAACTCATATCCCTCATCACCCTCATGTGTAAATTTCAAAACAGCCCAAGCCTCTTTAGACGTGGTGCACATTATAATTCGGCAAAACATATCAGGAGAGACAGCCCCAGAAATAGCACTCAGACCACGGGAATTAAAATTGGACAATTTATAATCATCTTCATCCAGGCTGACACGAGTTTTAAAGTGGTGATGTTATTAACAGTGACCGTGGGAGGACTCCAACCATTTTCACAAAGCAACCAAACACACTCCTCAATAGATTTTAAAATCGATTTCATACGAGCTTTCCAGTAGGCATAATTAGACTCGTCAAAAATAGGCATCTGATTATATAAGTGCTCCATAGGAAAAATGCGAATTTTCACAAAACTGATTTTTCAAAAAAATCAATATCACACGATTTTGTGGAAAATAGGATTACGTGATAAATTAGTGTAACCCGCTCTGATACCATTTTGAAAAGATGTATAAACGTGTGATAATTGATTAACTTCGCAAATTTCTAATTTAGCGCACTTGTTTAATTTCAACCCCTAATCATGCATCTAAAGTGCAAGTGTCAACCCATAAAAAAATGACACAAAGTTAAGGAAAAATACCCGAAGGGCAAAACCTTTTATTTCTAGAACTTTGATGAATTTACAAGACCATTGACTTACATACAACCTGATAATCGCCCACAAGTGTAACGCACGGTGTCTTCGATAAACCTTCAAAGCAACGGCTAGAAACAGTGTCGGCTGGAATCTCCCGCAGGAACTCCAGATGGTCAGCAATGAAGAAGAGAGACGACCTCTCCACAAGGGTTGAACAAATACAAGGATGTGTTCTTAGGTTGCAAAAAGATTCACAAAGAATTGGCAAAGTTGTGTGAATCAAAACATGAGTCTTGGGACTCAAAAAGGTGAAGACTTAGAGTATTTAGGACTCTTAAAATCATCTTGAAAAGTCTTGGAAAATAACTATGGTTTAAATTAGGAAATCTGGCCCTAAACATTCTCAAGAAAATCTGCTCGATTTTATCCCAGGCGGACCGATTCGGTATGGATGCGGATCGGTCCGAGGTCAGACCGGTTCCTTTTTTAAAAGAGCTTCTTCGATTTTCTATCGGTCCGAGGTATACTGGTTTGGTTCAAAGCGGATCGGTCCTGATAGAGGGAGGATCGGTCTGGGGGTGGAACGGTTCTTTTTCCTAATAGGCGGATCGGTTCGTGAAGGACCGGTTCCTTTTTAAAATAGGCGAACCAGTCCGACTGACAAAAAAATTGATTCCTTTCTTCTTTGATATTCGAATCCGTTGATGAAGATACAATCTTGAATTTCTTCAACGATGTAACGGCGAACGACATACAAATTGATAATGGACAAAAATGTCCTTACACATTTCAACTATCAGTAGACTTGGATGGAAGTCTTAAGGACTTTGACCTGATTCTTGAATGGGAATGTTACTTTGAGATGCTTTATTTGACGGGATATTCATTCATATTTTATACACCTCCCATTCTAATTGAAAAAACTTTGGGAGGCAATTTTTATTTTCTCGGGACCGATTTGGTCTTGTTCGCCATTTTATTCAAATCCCCCATGATTCTCCAATTTTTTTTAATTAGTGATGGTCCTTTCGTCCGCCTTATACATGCCTTCCGTTGCATAATGGAACTCATTTTTTCTAAAATATGTGAAATCAAATGAGGGTATACCAATTCTCCCTCAATGTCAAATCATTTTTGGGTGGACCTTCAAATTTTTTAACTTTTAGTGTATATTTAAATATAACTTAAAATTATAGGTTGTACAGAGTAGGTTGATTTTTATTTTTACTTATTGTCTTGTGTAATTATTTAAGTTTTTGTTATTCTTTTTTCTTATGCTTTGTACAAACATGTTTTGTAGAATATTTGGACATGTACTTATCGTAGATCGCTCCATTTTGGGTAATATCATTATCTTCTTCTCTTTAACTCATGGTCTTGATTCGCATTGAGGACAATGTAACATTCAAGTCAGGGGTGGGTTGTTCTTCTCATTCATTGGTAGTTCAATTATTTTATTAAATGTTCTTCCCAAGCATGCTTTTGCTTAAAAAAATAAAAAATTTCAAAAACATTTTCTTTCCTTTTCCCCTTTTTGGGCATTTTTCTCTTGTTTTCGATGAACTTTGAAATAAATACCCAAACCAAAAGATAATTGAATGATGCATGTTTAATGGTGAATGTTCTCAATTTTAGAATTTATTTGAATTTAATTCTTGAATTATTGATATTATGAAAAACTTCATGAATTAAACTTTGAACACTTGAACAGACATTCTTTTCTTGTTTTATTGATTTGGTTTAATATTTTTATAAATCTGTGATCTTTTGTTGCATTGTATATACTTACATCAAGTGAGCATTGTAATTTTCTTCATTTGTGTGTGTTTATACACTACTCTTTTCTCCTTGAAAACTTTAAAGTCGTCGGTAATCTAACTAGTTTTCATTGATTGTTCATTAATTAAGTTCATATTGAAATGGGTCACTTGAGCATGATTTCCAGTGTTATTTTTACTTGAGAATTGCATAAACCTTAGAAAAGGAGCATTTTCCATCTTTGTTATTTAATCCATATTGACCTTAACCTCACTCGATATATTTTCGTGATCAACCCTTTTGAGCCTAAATATTGGCCTTTCAATTCAAAACCCAAATGTTTTTAACCTACTCCCCATACAATCCATTAAAGGCAACTTGCAACTCTATCTCATCTACCTCCTCATCCTCTCTATCTTCACCCTCACTCACTTGATTTTCACTCACTTTAGCCTCGAAAGTGTCATTCATATGAGAATCTTAATGAGAAAATTTATCATCTTCGATCACATGACAAACCACCAACGCGGTGTAGTAGCGCTCAATGGGGGAATCCTCTCCCTCTTCTGGATCACTCTCACCAAGGGTGGAATTAAATGCAATCGGTTTCTTTCCCTCCTTCTTAAGTCTAGTGGGGCATTCCCCTATCGTATGGCTATAACCCTCACAACCATAACACCTAAATAACTCATCCCTCTTAACATTCTCACTCTGGTTCTTAGGAACGTGATCGGCCTTGTTGTTCTTATTTTGTCAAAGAATTTTACATCTTTCAATTATTTTTTAAACTTAAGATTTTTTTTGAACATCTTTGGCAACACGGACACATCTTCAAAATCGGTGTCGAAATCATCATTCGAAACTTTTGTTTCCTCCTTCCAAGCTTTCAAAGCAATGCCCTTTTCTTTCTTCAGCACTTTCTTGGAGGTAAACATGTCAACCTCATAAGTTTGTGGGTCACCTACAAGCTCTTCTAGTCTCATTGAGTCAAGCAAACCAAAGAGTTTAAAACGGTCACCTTTGGATCAAATCTAGTGGGTAACGACCTTAAGATTTTCTTTATGAATTGATTATCAGGCATTTTATCTCCCAAGTGAAACGATGAGTTGACAATATTGGACAACCTATTGTAAAACGCAGAAAATGTCTCACTCTCTAACATCTTAATCGTCTTAAACTAGGTGGTGAGGTTTTGGAGTTTAAATGCCCTAACAGTGCTAGTTCCCTTATAGGTAAGTGAAAGAACATCCCAAGCCTTTTTAGACGTCTCACACATCATAATACAACTATATTCTTTTGGGGTGACTGGCGAGGAAATCGCATTTAAACCCCTAGAATTATAATGTGCAGTTTTGTGTTCGGCTTCAGTCCACGACTCAACAGGTTTGAACTAATGGAACTCCCTCTCTCGTAATTGATGGTGTCCACCCTTCTCAACTGCTAACCAAACACGCTCATCTATCGACTTAAGTGCACACTTCATATGGATCTTCCAATAAGCATAATTCGACCCATCAAACATAGATGTTCTAAAGCCATCAAACATATCAAAATTCATACCTAAAGAAACTCGGGATCTGTCACACAGGAATTTAGTGCTCTAGCTCTGATAACAATTTGAGAATTCCCTTTAGGATGTGTGACTTAGGTGAAAATAATTTTTTCAAAACTTTTTCCAATTTTATTATGCACCAATTTTGCGAACCTGATTTTACTTAAGACAATTTTATCTTCTTAATCCTAAACATGCATAGTGAGATTAAGCAGATAAAGTAAAGAAAGATCACAAAATACACCAATGTATGAGGAAACCACTAAGGGAAAAAATCTCAGACGGCTTCGGTTAGATAATCACTATGATACGGAAATTAAACAGGAATATTTACAGTCTTACTCAACGACTCGATACTCAAAAGATTTTACGCCTCTTCTTCTCTTCAACCTCTCCTCCACAGTGAAATGTAAAAGTCCACCCACACAAGGTCCACAACACACGAGTCCACACGTACCTCGGTATCCTTCGATACAACCTCAGCAACCGTCAATCAATAAGTACGAAGTCCACTGTATGAAACAAGTTCTTCGAAAGATGAAGAATCAAACAATGGTGAAAACACAAGATCTATATGACATATGGTTATGTAAACTCGGATCTTGTAAATAGGGAATGATGTTTTTTCTTTTATAATCTTTGGTAAATAATTACAGAAAATGTATAGGTTCTGTCATGTTCTGTATGTTCTGCAAGCAAGTTTTTCTCAGCAAAAGACGCCTTAAATAAAATCTTTGAGGTGATGCGTTACTTTAATGAAATCATTATCTCGTTTGAATGATCACAACATCTCATTTGAACAAGAGTGCCATGTCATTTGAACGACAGTCTAATGTCGTTTGAATAAAGTAGAAGGTCGTTTGAATCAGATAAAAATCGAAGAAAAGTTCATATGACTCTAAACACGAGATAAGTCAGTAAAAACATTTTAAAAATATTTTAAAATCATATTTAAATAAAATAACATCCTTAGAAAAAATATTCTCAGTATTCATAAAGCATTATGTATCCATGCCTATGAGAATCTCAAAAAACCAAGTAAAGACATGAAACATACACCAAAACACGGCATGGTCTATCTTTAAAGCTTGGTCACTACATCTTCAGCACAATGTCTGCGAACATAGGTGCTTGCGTATTTTTGCATGTGAGGCCACTAATACCATTCTTTAATCGCTCGAAAGGCCAACGAACTCCCTCCTACGTGACTCCCATAAATACCATCGTTAAGTTCACCAAGAACCTTTTCATTATCGTTTGGTAGGACGCATTGGAGGTAAGGTCTTGGGAACGATATTTTGTATAGCTTTCCTTTTAGGGTGAGGTAAAAATGGGCAGCTTTCACCCGTGCTTGATGAGACAATATCTTATCATCAGGCAGTATGTCACTCTTTGGATAGGAAATGATTTGATCCATCCAACTAAGGTCCTTCTCTGTGAACATAACTTGTTTGGTGACCATTGTCCGATCGATGCTTGGTTGGGCGAAGAACTCTATTTGGATTATTCTTCTAAGATCTAAGTCCACCGTTGAGCTTAGGACTGTTAAGGCGCCAACATGACTGTTCTTCCACTGGTGGAATTATTGAGTGTCAACCTTTTCGAATTCTACCATAAGTTCTCTTACTACGGCGAGGTAGGATGCCATACTAACATCCTTTGTGTTGAAATCCCCACTTACTTACTAGGAGACCAGTTTAGAATAACTGAATATGTTGAGGTGCCTTGGCCCCGACATTTGGGATTTACGTAAGTCAACAATCAGTGCTTCGTATTCGGCTTCATTATTGGAGGATTCAAATCTGAGCCTGGTTCCTTGTTCGATGATAGCATCTTCTAGTGTGACGAGGATGATTCCTACTCTGTCCACTTGTAATGGGAGGATCCATCAATGTATAGGGTTCAGCCCTTAAACTGTGCTTCCTTATTTGTCCATTGCTTCATTTCTTGTTGGTTGATAGGATGGTTGCACATGAATTCGATGATAAAGTCAATCAGGACTTGCTTTAAATTGTTGTTATTGGTTGAAATTGGATATCGAATCAACCAAGCTCCACTGACCATTTTAAGAGTTGTCCAAAGAGGTCGAATTTCCAAAGAACAACTTTGAGGGGGGTAAGAAGTGATCACCGTTATTGAGTGAGCTTCAAAGTAGTTTTTTAGATTTTTTGAAGTGACCACTAATGCGTAAGGAAGATTTTCTCGGGGTAAGTACCATCGTTCAACATCCAGAAGTGTTTTTCTAGCATAGTAGATGCGTACTTCCCTCTTTCCTTCTCGTATAACAAAGTTGAGCTCACAGCATGGTTTGATACTGCGAGATAGAGGTATAGTGAGTCTTTATCATTAAGAATTACAAATAGAGGTGGTTTACTAAGGTAGGATTTGATCTCCTACAAATCTTTCGAATAATAATTATTCTAAGTGAGGCCTTTGTCCTTCTTAAAAAGCTAAAATAATGGTCGACATCGCTCTGAAGACTTGAAGATGAAGCGTTTGAGTGCTGCGAGTATACCAGTGAGTTTTTGGGGATCTCGTAATATCTGTGGAGGATAGATTTTAATGATTTATCAATCTGCACTGAATTGGCCTCAATTCCTCTTTCGCTTACCAAATAGACCAGAAACTTTCCTGACTGTATGCTGAATGAACACTTACTTATGTTAAGTTTCATCCTATATTTCCTGAGGATTCCGAAGGTCCTGGCTAGGTCTATGAGGTGGTCGTCTCTATTTTTTCTCTTTCCTGACATGTTATTAATGTAAATCTCTGTCGTGTCTCTCATCTGTCGCTTGAATATCTTAGTGAACAGCCTCTGATATGTTGCCCATGCGATCTTCAAGCCAAACGGTGTGACATTGTAGCAGTATAACCTAATAGGGTTAACAAAGGATGTTTTGTCTTGGTCGAGGCCGAACAATGGAATTTGATGGTACCCTGAGTAGGCATACATGAAACTCATTCTTTAGTTTGCTACGATAGCATTAACCAACTAATCAGTCTTAGACAGTGGGAATATGTCTTTAGGACAAGACCTATTGAGGTCTGTGAAGTCAATTAAGACCCTCCAATTGATGTTATTTTTCGTACCACCACTGGGTTGGATAACTATTTAGGAAACTGAACTTCCCTATGGATCCTGCATCCAGGAGCTTCCCCACCTCGTTCTCCACCACTTTATCCTTCTCGGGGATGTTTGATGAGACTTTTAAGTGATTGGCTTGAAGGTTGGATCAACGTGCAAGCGATGGTAGGTTATACTAGGATCTATCCCATGAAGATTATATGGCTACTAAGAAAAAACATCCAAATTGCTTCTCAAGAAGGTAATCAATTCTTTCTTTCCATGATCGACAAGTGTGGTTCCTATCAAAAATTTTCTCTCTGGAAAGTTATCATCAGATCAAACTTCCTCTAAGCTTTCAACGATCCTATCAGCGGAGTGGACCCTAGTCTCCCTCACCTCGAGTTGACTTTATCGTAATTTTTTTTAAAGGGTGTAGCCCCCTCCTGGGCTTCCTCTGGATTGTCTTTCGATTACTTTTTCTTTTCATTTGTAGGACCAATAGCTGTTATGAAGCACTTCCTGGCTATATCATAGTCACCATGAATCTCGACCATACCTCGGTTGGTGATACGATTCAATTTCTGATGGTAAGTAGACGGTATTACTTTCAAGGCATGCAATCGACCTCTGCCTAGAATGGCATGATACGGGGACTCTATTTTTACCACTAAGAATTCAATTAGCTTTGATATTTTGCCCGCTCTAATTGGTAGGACTATCTTTCCCGGTGGCTTTGTCATCTTCCCTGTGAAGCCGACCAACGGTACTGGGTCCTCCTTAAGGTCAGTGGGGTTGAGCCTCATCTTATGGAATAATTTTAGGTTTTTTTAATTCTAGTGAGCTTCCCTGATGCACTAGCATCTTGTTAACATCATAAGTCATAATTCTGAGAATTATCATGCATGCATCATGGTGTGAAGTCCCTACTCCAACCAGGTATTCCTTAGTGAAGATGATGTGCTTGGTTTAGTCAACGTCTTCTATTCGCTGATGCTTGGTCGCTTGGCTTTTTATAAGGTCAATATGGAATGCCTCCTGATAGTAGTGACCTTGCTCAACTACATTTGTACAATATTTCCTTCAATTTTCTTTAGGTTGGATGCTCTATAGATTACCACAAAATCTTATCCTATTCTTCAAGGACATTATTTGGTTTTTAGTCACCATTGGTTGTGACCTTGTTGGATTTCTTTTCAATGTACACATTGAGACGACCAGCCATGGCCAATTCTTCTAATTATGATTTCAAAGCCTTGCCATTCTTAGTTTTGTGATCGACCTCCTTGTGGAATGCGCATCATAGCGTGTTATTCCTTTTCGTTAGGTTATCACCCATTTTCTTGGGCCACTTGATGAACGGTTGATCTTTGATCTTGATTAAGATCTTGTATATAGGGTCCTTAAAGATTGTCTTAATAGCCTGGAATGCTTTCAAGGGATCAGTATTTCTCCCATTTTTAGAGATGTTCTTTCCCCCATACTTATTCCCTTTTTTCAAAATGTCGCTCTTATCTCCTCTTTTAGTTGCATTTGCTCGACCATTCTCCCATGCATTAGAGTTAATCACATCTTTAACCTTGGAATATTTCTTAATACGAGCCATAAAGTCATTAATGGTGATGGCTTGCTTATTTATCAAGGACTGGTATAGCAGAGATGTGGTCCGCAGATCAATCTTGAAAGATGCAACAGTAACTTGCTTGGAGTAATCCTCCACCTCATTAAAGACCTCATAATACCTCTTAGCATAGTCACAAAGGCTCTCTTATGTCTTATTCTTCATTGTGAGTAGTGCATCCATCCTCTTAGGGCTTTGAAGAACTTGATTGACCTATGAGGTGGATTTTTAAACCACTTATGTGCTACATCATATAGGCTAGAAGGTAAAGTTTGACACATAAAGGCATCTTTGGGGCTCTATAGGGTCATTGTCTACGTGTACTACCGAATGTGGTCTGTGGGATCTCTCTTTCCATCATAAATCAAATCTGGAAATGAAAAATTGCTTTGGGGGTTTTTCTTTCTCGATCGCCCTTGAAAAAGGGGGTTTAATTTGTGTGTTGAGAGCTCTTCTAGCTAGCTCCTCGGTAGACCTATCTCCTCGATGGGTTGGATACTGTTCCATCTCTCTATGGACCAAAATTTGGATATTCTCATCCTAATGATCATTACTCTTGTAGCGCCTCTCTGATCGACTAGTTCAGATCTATCATGGTCATGCCTGGAGCTCCTTCCATGACTACGAGTATTACTCGTTTGATGACTAGGCGTCATATCATGATGCTTCCTCGGATCTCTATGGATATCAACCTATCAAATAGCCTTTGCAGACGAGCATATTCTTCCACCAGGAGGCGTATGGATTCTCTTGTTCTCAAAGCTTGGCTTCGTAAGCGTCGACCATTAGGGAGATATGGGTAGACCTATCTGTCCCTTGGCTTTTTTCAGAAGGTTACCCTTCTTTGCAAAACCTAATATTTGTTTGTTGTCAAATCTCTGACCTGACCCAAGGTGGGACTGGGTATTCTTGTACATCGCCAACCTGAAGAATGATGCTGCTGTGGTGAAACATTAAGGGATTTTTGTAGATGATTGTTTTCGCAGGAATAGAAATCACTTCCCTCATACGGTGACAATTATGAGTGCAATAAATATCATAATAAAAATGTCCACGAAAATAATTATGAAGTGCAGAAAGTAAAAATCACACACAACAATGAATATATGTGGTTCGGCAACTTGTCTACGTCCACAAAGAGGTTACTGTTTTATTATAGTGTCTCTAAAATCCTTAGATTACATCCCATTTACCTCGAGGTCTATTGTTACATTTATACATGTATACAATCGGAGTTTGAGTATTTCAAGTAACTCAATAATCACGTGGATAACCCATAGTCTTCGTAAATATCTCCTTCGAGATTTTGGTAACTAATTTGAGTATATCCTTAAGTGTTTAAGTGTATATAAAATACGTGAGCCTTTAGTGGATAGTGGAATTGGTCTCGGTAATTCCTCTTCTCAAACTGGGTTGGTCGGTGGCTCTCCTGTACCATGATAAATGGGTCCCTACAGTTAATGTAATCTTTAAGTGGTGATTTTATGATAAGTGTTTTTTGTTATAAAGGGATATTGGATTTAAATGATTACATTACTTAATATGTGTGAGATGTATTTTGCAGTAGGAATTTAGTACAACTAGTTTTCATGATACAGTTTCTTAAATTAGGTTTTGCATTGTTTTACTAAAACAGATACATTTGAGGATTTTCACTTCCTATTGCTACTTTTGTACTTCAAATAGAAATATACAATCACACTTACCTGTTCATGATACCTACTGCATTATGGTGACATTTTGTATTTTAGTTGCATTGTAGAAGAATTATATTTATCCCCAAAAAATTACTTGGTTCTAGCTATAATTGTGTTTATGATGATGTGAACTTAAATCTTTTTACACTCATTATTGGTGCTACTATGTATTTTTACGTACCACCATAAGAAAATATTAGTTGGATACTTGGGACAAACTCCAAGGAGAAAAGAAAATTGAGTATTAGATATTGATATATGTAGCTCCGATGTATCTTCTTCAGACCAAGTCCAATATGCAATTAACAAATCAAATTTACCATCATATTAGTGTGTATAGATGAAGGCATTGGATGGAAAGTCGCCATATCAATCTCATGAGATTAGTGAACTTCAACATGAATTCATTAAATTGATTCAGGCTTATATTATATGATTTGGAGCTTTTAAGGTGTCAACACTATTTTGCAAAAGCCAAAGGAAGACCGACACATATAAGTGTGATTTTTGGATGTACATTTTTTTGGAGGCATTTTTTTAATGATATACATAGAGAGTATATCTAGCTGAGATACATGTAGTAGGTCATTATTTTTTTGTGAATGATGTACATAGTGGCTATATACAGTTGTGTCCTACTATTTTTTTGACATTGACAAATGACTTAAAATGGTGCATTTTAGATTTACGTGAGTTCAGATACAAAAAATTTCAGGATTGTTTGTATGTTTCTATGAATTTTGATTCGTGTTTAGATTTATTTGTCAACTATGACATTAATATTGGTTATTATTTTTTTATTATATGTTTAATTTATGACCGTTTATGTTAAACCTTTATCTAATGAAATATTTTATATGACCTTCATTAATATTTGTTAATTCTCTTTTATGACCTTTTTTTATATCAAATGTGATAGCTTGTAGAGTGAATTATTAATGTTTTTGCTGCAGATATGACTATTTTGAAAAAAACATTCATATATAACTATTAACCTAATATGATAGCTTTTATGGGTATTAATTATGACACTCAAACTTATGATGGTTTTGATTGAAAAATAAATATTCATAAAAGGCGTTTTATGACAGTTAAAAAAGTCACAAAAGGCTTTTTCTTGTAGTGTTGATTTATTTAGATAGGATGGGTGAAATTCGAGAGATGGATACATCTAGATGGAGGCAATATATGAAGAAACATATTATCGAGGCTCGAACTCATGAGAAATACTCGATATTGCACCTACGTCCCTAAGAGGACTTGGGATCAAATCCTACGTAGTTCGATCGGAATCACGTGTTCGAACGTGATGTGTGTGCAAGTGTTGGATTTGGCTTGGAGTGGGAAGGGTTACTTTATTGAATATTAGAATGGGCATGGACCCGAGGATGTCTGATGTTGGCACATAACCTTGTAATAGTGGGGTGGTTACTATCCAGGAGTTGTTGTCATTAAGACTAGTTTGGAGATGTATAACTTGGAGGAGTTGGGATAAGATGCGGGGAGTTCAAGACTGGGGATGCAGGGGCGGATCTAGGCATAGGCGGGTTAGGTCGCCGCCTAGGGCCCCCGATTAATTGGGGCCCCTTCCCGAAAAAAAAATTTAGGTATATAAAAAAAATTAGGTTTAAAAAAAATTGTTGTAAAAAAAAGCCCCCCCCCCCCAAAAAAAAAAAAAAAAAAATTAGTTATGAAAAAAATAGAGTTATCACTTAAAAAAAGGTCCCCAAAAATAAATTTGTTCTATTTAAAATAAGGGGGTTTTGGGAAAAGGTCCTTATGATACTCAAAGTGTATAAAATTAGGACACTCCATATAATTTTATAAATTTAGTCCCTGTACTAAAAATTCCATGAAAAATAGTGAAAAATAGTGCCACTGGCGTGGACCAAAAAATAAAAGCTATTGTACCACAGGGACTAGATTTATAAATGCTATTGTACCATAGGGACTAGATTTATAAACTTAAAAAGTATTATCCTAAAAATTCAAATATAATAAGGAACATGACATTTATCTTAATTCTCTATTAAAATAAACTCATACACTAAACCCAACAATAACATAATAACCCCCCCCCCCCCCCCCCACACACACACACACTCTATCATAATGCAACCCAACCGAAACCCAACCCAACCCAACCCAACCCATTTACTTATTCTATTCTTCTAACCACAAATCTCTCATTTCTCTCACCCACTTTCTTCTCTCACTCTTCTTCTCTTCCTCTTTTCTTCTTTCTCACTCACACCAGTCTCTTTCTCTACAAACCAAAGCAAGAACAAACCCTTTCTTACCCCCCCCCCCCAAAACCCTTAGCCTCCACTGCCCCACCCCCCACCACCTCAAAAAAGTAATTTTTGGCAACCTCCCCCCCCCTCCCCCAAAAAAAAAAAACGAGCAGCCCACCCCCACCCCTTTTTTTTCTTGAACTAACCTCATCAAAATAAGGATTAAAAATCTAGGGTTTCAATTTTTTCAATTTCAGAAAGTTAGGGCTTGATTCGAGATTGGTTGGACCTTATTTGTGTAAGTATATATTATTCATTTACTTTGTTATATCCCACTATATAAATTTATTTCTTCTACTACTAATATTTGTGTTTTTTTTGTAGATTCCAATTTATTATTTGGGCATTTACAAATTAAAATTTGAGATTGCTCTCAAATTGGCACTCAAATCAGGTTCTATTGTTCGTCTTTTGCATTTTTCTTTAATATGGTTTGTCAATTTTACTGAGAATCTTGTGATTGTGTGATTAATTTTTGTTTTTTCAAAATACATTTGTTGTTGTGTTGTGTGAATATGTCTACTAGCAAATTACACTTGTTGTGTTGTGTTGTATGAATATGTCTGTAGATATTGCTAAAGAAATGGAAATTGAACTTGCATTTTGTGAAAAGCGTAATATTTATAGAAAAAAACATTTTGATGAGAATTCTAGTGATGGGATTAGACATTAGTATATTAAAATTGATTTTCTATATAAAAATTGATTTTGCATCGAAAAATGCGAGAACACATTTTCTTTAATTTGATTTTTTTTATACAAAAGGACCCCATTTTGATTTTTTGCCTAGGGCCCCGAAAACTATATAGTCGGCCATGTGGGGATGGATGCATCCCTAGTTGATAATATGTCAAGAGTCATATTATAAGGCTTGGTATTCATGAGTTTATCTCGGTATAGCTCTTATGTACGTATGGAGACTTGGGATCAAAACCCAAATAATTCTAACAAATTGGGTTGGAATATATATAGAGTTATAAGACTAGAGATGGAGGCATCCTTATGAAATAATACTTCAAAATACGTATTATGAGGCTTGGGCTTCACTATTTTAGCTCGGTACAGTTTCTATATACCCAAGGATACTTGGTGTCAAAGCCAACATTGTTCCAATCAACGGGGTTGGATAATACATAAGGGTGTAGGACTAGAGATGGAGGCATCCCTAGGAAATAATATGCCGAGATATGTTTTATGAGGCTTGGGCTTCATGAATTTAGCTCGGTATAGCGCCTATGCATCCAAGGTAACTTAGTATCAAAGCCAACTTAGTTATAACAAATGGGATATATTTATAGGTGTAGGCAACGGGATACCGGGTATACAAAGTACGAATATAGAATTTCCATTACGTTCGATCAACATATTTATATGTTAAAATAACACAATGACAAAATTAAGATGTTTGAAAAGTATTGAAATGAAAATACATATTCGGGTGTTGTCGCCTTGACGGGCTTAGTTCGCTCGGAGAAGTGGTGAGAGTAGTCAAACTTTAGACTTTAGCTTGCAAAGTTTCTCAGTGAACATAGCTTAATGGAACATTTTTGAGAATGTATATTGAAAATTATATTTTTCATGTTTGTACTTTTAGAATCATGGCATTTGATTTGTATCAATTTAGCATATGAGTGTGCCAATTCGTGACATAAGTGGAGGTATTGGGTTAAAAATCAAGCTTAAACAAATATAAACGTTGTAAATTGCATACCTGGTCCCCAAAATGGGGGACGAGTTACAGAGGGCACACAAGTATGTAAATTTTATGACAAATATATGTATGTGGGATGTTACTCCAAAATTTGGACAGAGGTTCTTTACCCTTATGGAGAAAGCCAAATTTTTGTTTTGGGGAAAGGCTCCGCTTTTTTATTCTTTTTAGTCAGGCAGAGGTATGACAATCGACTGAAGGGAGGAGGGGAACTGTTTTTCCTTTCGACTAACTTTTGGAAATGGATAGCCGATCGTCTAAATTTTTTGTCTGCCCAAACTTATAAATCCGAATGGCAGTGCTCTCTTTCCTCATTTCCCTCACATTCTCTCTCTCGGGCTCGGTTTTATCTCTTCTCCCAACTGTATTATTCTTATATGATTGTTTATAGATATTTAATCATTGATATGGATCCATACCAGACCATTTTGATGAAGGAGGAGGATGTTTTGGTGTTGGATCTGGCCATGGAGGTCGTGGGAGGAGTTGATGCGTTAGTTGAGCCATATGTGGTAGCAAACACCGGAGAGTGGTTGCCTATTTTTATTTTGGAACTGAGAGGTTATCAGGGGTAGCCTTTCTTGAGGATGACTGGCTAGGTTTTGACTAGAGAGGGGATAATGTTGTTCCCAAGTCATGGTTGCTTGTGTATGAGGCTCCTTTTTCCAGTGGATATTGGTGATACGACGATGCTCCTAATGGACTGCAATACTCATTCGGTGTTGGTGGTGCGTCCTAACGATGGTCCATGGGAAAGATTTTTGTTTTTACGCATGTTTTTTAGTGTTTATCATATGTTTCCATGCTTGCATGATATAAAATAGGTTGTGGCCTAAAAATAATAGTATGTGCCCTTTTATGTAACACTGAGCACAAGGGTATATGGGTATATATTTTATGAAAATGTGATAATGATGATAAATGATAAAATGATGTTTTTTATTTTGTGATGATAAATTTGAAAATTATTATTTATTTTGGAATGATAATAATAATAATAATAATAATAATAATAATAATAATAATAATAATAATAATAATAATAATAATAATAATAACAACAAATTATGTGATATGACCGAAGTGAACCCTCGTCTTGGAGGAAGAGTATCGTCACATCTCACTGCCGAGTCGCCATAAGAGTCCCACGAGCCTATGGTGGGATAGTCGGGATAAGGGTCGATCTCGTCTCAATAAGTCTTGGCTATATGGAAAACCGAAATCACAAGAGCATCACGTGTTTAGCAAGGACCAACTTCGTACTCTGCCATGGACGATAACAGGAGTGGCCGTGCTACTCCAACCTTGGCCTGATCTATTTAGCCAATGTCATATTTGTGTTTGTGAGCATGGGACCATCCTATCGGAGTTAGCAACCTTATATCCTTCCAGGCCGAGCTCCCAGCTTACGACACCCAGCAACGCGAGCATATGTAGCTGCAGTAGTGACATGCCCACGTGGACAATTCTATTATAATAATATCATTCCCTCACTTGAAGGAATATCACATCATTATTATATCCATATTCCAGGGACATGTGTCTTCATCTTATTGGGAGTTTCCTCGTGCACATGCTGATTACATGCCTAGGGCCCAAGCCCTATACATACATTTCATCTTCTCCATGAGAAAGGATACTTAATTCATAACCTTAACAAAACCCTGTCCAATTGTGTACAGAAGATAGAGAGAGCTTTGAGTGTTGTATCCATTGCCATTAGTGCCTTTGTTTAGTGGATTTTTCACACACTCACAGAGTGGATGTAGGCCTAATTGGCGGAACCACTTTAAATTATTGGGTTCATCCTCTTATCCTCATATCCTTCTCTCATATATACATATAACCATCTCCATTATTGTTCTGTGATTGAGCTTAATCTATTTATAACCTCATCTTAATCCGGTGGTGCTGATTACGGCATCATCAGTATGGATGTTAATATTATGTAGGTGATAACATATTTTATATAATCTATAATGCTTTACAAGATTTATGTTTCCTCTTCAACTAGGTTATCCTCGTGGCACTATATAATTCTTCCTTTTCTCTACTCTCACGGATGGAAGATGACGACAACATTATTCGTTAATTAAGCCAAATGTAAAAGGACATATGAGAGAGGGAGATAGATGTGGGGAGTAGGGGAGAGGAATCGACGGGTTACAAACCTAAAAGAGAAAAACCCTCTCCATTTTATCCACCTTATAAGAATCAGTTTCCCCAGGGTATAATTTACATACCAAACCCATTAGTCCTGTCTAATTTTTTCAATGCACCTCCATCTCCGCCGCCCTAACCCCACCTTCATCTCCATCGCCCCACCCACTCTCAAATAGATCTTATTTATATATTGAAATCGACCCTTTTACAATTTTGGCTTGATTTGAATTTTATTTCTACTAAAATTTGAAATTTATTTTGCCTTTGATTCAATTTCTCAATTTGGGGAGGGTTTAGGGTTTCGTTTGGGGGTTGGTGCAGAAGGAAGCGGGGTAGATCATGGGTTGGTGGGTTTTTTTGTTTCGTTCCGGTGTTTTTTTTATGATTTTTTATAGTGGTTTCAATGGTGTTTGTGGAGAGAAAAGAGAGACAAATTTGTTTGTATACGAGTACATATATAAGGTATGGGAGTGAGGCCGGAGGGGAGGGGCGGTGGGGTTCATACGAGGTGACGATGGTATTGAGTGGAGGGTGGTGGGGAGTGGGGCAGTGGGTGGTGGTCCCAGGGGGCGGGGGGAGGGATGGTAATAGATTTTTATATGGTGATGGATACGTATATGGGTATAGATTTGTATATGGGTATAAATATGTTTTGTTTAGTGTTTTTTTCCTTTTTGGGTTTTTTAAATTGGGTCAGGGTTATTTTAGTCCATTTACACAAAAATGGAGGAAACTTGACTTTTGGGTTTAATTTCAATGAATTCGTAGGTGGGGGGGGGGGGGGGGTGAGTTTATCGAGTATTTTTTTACGGGATGATGCACAAATTGGTGTTAATACTATTGAAGATAAAGTGACATGTTTATATAAAAGTTTTATGCTTGCTCTAACTTTATTTATACTACGTGATAATATGAAATGACGTTACATAAAATTGGTTTCAAATTAACACCATATGTTATGTTTGTGTCATTTTTTTTGCACAAAATTATGTCATGTTGGTAGTATTATTATGTTGTGTCGTGTTTAATATATTATCGTATTTAATCAAGTGTAAAAGTTAACAATTGGATTATTAATACCGCATCATGTTATAAATGAGGTGTGTTATTATTATGTAAAAAATAAACAATTTATGTTATGTAGTCTTCAAGAATCTTACTCTAACGTATAGCCCGCGCAACACGCGGGTTTCCAACTAGTTAATAATGATAATGAGGGTAATCTGATACTGTTAGAAATGATAATTAAATGGCAATGATTAATGATAATGATAATAAAAAAAAATAATGATAGTAGGGTAGTAATGATGAAAAAATAGGAAAATGGTTTTGATATGATATAAGGAAAATTATAATAATTCCAAAAATAATTCTACAAAAACACTAGTAATGATGATAATGATGTGATATGAATAGTAATGTTGGTAAATATGATGGTAAGAAATAGTATAAAATTAGTGATGATATGATGATGGGTAGGAGGTACGTTTTCAAAGGGCTGCCCTAAAAAATAAAATATGCCTTGGTTCGAGTTGTTGTGTGAAAATAATGATGATAATGATTATGTTATTTAATCATAATGTTAGTAATGACAATAAAATATGATTTAATTATTAATACTTAGTTAATAATATGATATTAGTGGTATTTAGAATAAGCAACAATAGTTGGGAGAAAGGGTGGGGTGATAAGTGTGTGTTGACCCATAGGGAAAGGAACTCAAATCTTTAGACGTAGGACATGGGGTGTAGTTACATATAACCATTGACGTAGACTAGTCGGGGTATACCATGGTGATTGGTCAGGCCTGCATGTCCAATGTGTATCCCTTCTCTTATGATGAAATAAAGGGTTCAAGTTCTAGGAGAGAAAGCTCTGTAGAGGTTCATGGTATCCTTATTTTAGACTTTTGTTTTAGTAAAGATTCAAAAAATATTTCAGCCACTTTCTATTTAAGGTCAATACGGGGACTAGACGTAGAAATGCAGGATTTTGATGGCGTCTTTTTTGTATGAGTTCACCTCACGACTAGTTATCCTTCCTAATTGGCTGGAACCGAGGGTTATGAGATTAAATGTGAATGTATGGTGATTTGAACACCTCGAGGGTTGAATCTTCGTAGGGGTGTAGGGTATCCTGATTTTATTCTTTGGTCTAAAAAAAGTTTCAAAATATTCCAACCTCTTTCTAGTTAAGGTCGTTATGGGGACTAGACGTAGAAATGCGGAGTTTCAATGGCTTCTTTATGGTGGGAGATCACCTCATGACTAGTTATCCGTCTCAATTAGATGGAACCGATGGTTAGGAGATTAAGTGTGAATGTATGGTGATTTGAACACCGCGTGGGAGGAATATCCATAGGGTTTCAGGGAATCCTGATTTTAGACTTTGATCTTAGCAAAGATATAAAATATTCTAACCTCTTTCTATTTAAGGTCGTTATGGGGACCAGACGTAGAAACACGGGGTTTCAATGGCATCTTTCGGGTGCGAGATCACCATGTGCAATAAAGGTGACAAGGAGCCTAACTTGTAGAAAGTAGTCATCAAAGATCAACGTAATAATATCTACACATTATTGAGAACACTAACGAAATGAAGTCATGTCTTAAAACAATATGAAAAATCATGTGAATGGATGGAATGAAGGGGTGATGTGGAAATATTAAATGATCATATGTGAATTCAAACGAAATGTCATCATAAAAGTAAACAATTAAGAACATGAAATGATATTTCCAAACGGCTTTCAAACAACTATTTTTGAATTTTTTCTAGTACAAAAATTATATGTGTAAAAGGTACATATAAGTATAAATACATCACACCATGAAATAACCCTAAAATTTCTTAATCATGAAAGCGGAATGTAATTGTGTGAACATCTTCCATGGATAAATCAACATAGGCATTCGTAACGTAGGTGCACGAAGTCACTGAGATACTTTTAAAGAAATAACTCAAATTCAACCTTAGGTGTAAGAAAGTTGAACATAATGAAATTGGCTCGACTTATGCAACTTGCCATGAATTTAAATTATTCTCAAATAAATAATGTTAAACTATTTAATGATTTTCAAGAGAGTGCGTTATGCAAATCCATTGATCTTCTAATTTACAACACTTCCAAAATCTCACACATTTAAGAATTCACTCTCAAATTTTTGAAGATATCATAAGGTTGATGTATAGCGAAGCATTAATGAAACTAAAATTGGCATCGACACTTCTTTTTTTGTGTGTCGTTAATCTTTTAGGATCTTTTTGCAAATGGTGGCTTTTAACGCAGATATAATTTTCTCTTTCATGGCTCTTTTCCATTGTTAAGCGTATAACAAAATTTTCAAAACGGGCAATGGTTCTTACAAGCACAACTTATCTTTAGTACATTTGATTCATTATTAAATACTATTGAGACGAGAAAATTGTATTCGACATATGACAAGCAATTATAATGTTCAAAAAGTCCATGCATGTGTGAAATAAGGTGATAAAGAGTCTATCACAAATAATGTAATCATCAATGAACAACGAAATGCAAACCACACATTATTAAGCACACTAAAGAAACGAAGCCATGTATCAAAAAACCATGAAAATGTCACATGAATGGATCAAATTAAGTTGTGATTTGAACATCTTAAATGCACATCTATAGATGGTGAGAAACAAACACAAAAATCTTTTTGAGATTTTTTAAACTTTTTTAGAAAATCAAAAATCATTTTAGATTTTTCAAAATATGTCACAAATTATAAATAAACCTAAGAATACAGTAGAAATACAATCTAACAATAAGGATAAAAGATAGCAACATGATAATCACCTATACTAGATAAAATTTATAACTTCAATCATTAGTCTGAGAGGAGTTATGAAAAGGAGCAAAAATCATTTGAAGGTCCTCGATCAAACTTTGGGAAGTTTTTGCTAAAAATTCAACTTGCTCTCGAAAACTCTAAAAATCTCTAAATGTCATGTGCGAAAGCAAGTGGAATGACATTATTGGGATTGCGTGTGGGAACATATGTGTGAACTTGTGTAGGAATATATCGGGGAACACGCGTTTGTCAAGCTCTCCCTAGGCTTAAAAACAAAAATCTCTAAGGTGACCAATTTTTTGCAATGGGAATAAACATAAACATGATTTGGTGTAACTTGGTCAAAATTCCTAGGGAACTCTCTCCTTTGTGTGTTAGGTCCCCTTGGTGGGTTAAGATGAGGGAAAAAGGATCGATTACAAACTCAGGAATCGACTCGGGTGATACAATGAAAGTGGATGCACCATCGTAACCTATTCCTTACCTCTCATTATAACATAAAAGGGGACTAAGGAACATCTTTCCAACCTTCTTAGATGTGTCCTCTAAAGTTAACTAAACCTCTCGAGTACGTTCAAGATCTTTCTCGAGTTGGAATACAGGGGATTCAAGTTTCTCACGAGTCTCCAATGAAGCTTAAAGATCTCTCGTAAAACTAGCCACAATGTTGGTCAAATCGGTCTTCACCCTATTAACCACGATCAATTGCTCACACAATGAAACTTGTAGCTTCTCAAGTTGACTCATCGATGCCTCATATTCTCTCAAAACTTTTACCTCATTCTCTAAATCAAGTAACCTAAGAGTAGAACTTCTATTTTGCTTTTTGGTTCTCAAAGACTCTATGTAATGTTCGCATTAAGCACGTTGATGTCCACCTTCTCTCACTCAAATTCTCATCGTCACTCTTACTCTGTCTAGAATGATTCAAAAAAATGTTGACGCTATCATTTTTAGAAATGTCCTCATCAACATGGGAGGAACTAGAAGTACTAACGTGACTGGTCATGAATGCAAGGCATGGTTCATATAGTGATTCATCCCCAAAATCCACCGACTCAACATCACTATCGTTACGTTTGTATGTAAGGACATTTTTCTCATGTCCAACATGTTTCATTTGTGTATGTCGTACGCCGCTACATTTAGCACGTCACCTCAAGATGTCACTCGACGACCTCAATCCGAATTCCGAGAATCAAGCATTCAACATCTCCATTAATGTGTCCCACATCTGCCTCAACGACTTCACGGTCCAAGATTTTAGGGACTTAATGCAAGTGGTACGCAAGGGAAGTCAAAACAGTGAAAAAAGGCACGATAGGAGAGTTCAAGGGCATTTTCGTAATTTCACATCCATATTTAGGAGGTCTGGTAATCTGGAAAGTTGAAGATCTCTCCGCAACGAAGACACTGGAAAAAACGGCACCTCAATCCGAGCTACGATGAAGGAGTTATGACCTTTTGAAGATAGAGAAAATTCCTTAAAGAATGCTGTTTTTTTTGTACGCTGGATAGAATTTTAGAGTTTTAAGAACGTGGGACTCTTCATATTTTTTCCTATAAATACCAAATTCGGGGGAGTTGTTTTGCAAGACTTTATAAGACGTTTTTGAGAGTCCAAATACCTCTAGTCTTCATATTTTTTGAGTCCCAAGACTCATGTTTTGATTCACACAATTGCCAAACCTTTGTGAATCTTTTTGGTAACCCAAGAACACAACTTTGGTTTGTTCAACCCTTGTGGAGAAGCTGTTCTATTCTTCATTGCTGCCCACCTGGAAAGGGAAACTTCCAGCCGCCGACATAGGAACCGACACCTGCGGGTAATTCTGTGTCACATTGTTTCTAGCCGTTGCTTTGAAGGTTTACCGAAGACACCGTGCGTTACACTTGTGGGCGATTATCAGGTTGTATGTAAGTCAATGGTCTTGTAAATTCTTTAAAGTTCTAGAAATAAAAGGTTTTGCCCTTCGGGGATTTTTTCTTAACTTTGTGTCGCATGCTTTATATTTGATGGGTTGATTTAGATGCATGTTTAAGGGTTGATTTTATTTGGCTTAAAAGTAGACGCTAATTAAATAAGGGTTCTTGGAAACTTGCGAATTTAATTTAAATCGATATTACACGACGTTCTCATTGTATTTATAAGAAGTTTTGCATTTTCCCTCTATCTTTAGCCTAGTAGGAAACTCATGTGCTTTGTGCCCTTTCCTTTCACATTCAAAACATCTCACTTGATCATTCTCATAAACATTCTTATACTCTTTGCCATTTTTATTTTTCTCAAACCTTTGTTTTCTTTGCAATAATTTCTTTATTAAATTTGAGATTTTTTTTTAATTTTTTGCAAACAAGTCAAATCATTAAGCTCAAAACTAAACTTCGACTCAGAATCAAAAACCTTTTCCTTGTTCTTTTTAGATTAAGATTTCAAAGAAATCCATATTTTTTTATTCACAATTTTGGGGAATATATCGATTTGAAAAGTTTGAAGGTCTCCTACGAGTTTTTCTAGCTTACACATATCTAAAATTCCCAAAGAATTTAGGACTGTGACTTTTGGGATAAGAAGAAACAAAAGGGATCTCAAAATCTTTTTCACAACTCTCGTCATAGTAATTATCTCTTCTCTCACCCTATTTAAAATGAGAATCGACTGTACCAGATAAATGCGTGCAAAACTCATCAAAAATTTTAGATTCTAGCATAGTAATAGTTTCAATCTATGTGGTAAGATTTTGTAGCTTAGAATCTTTCATATCATTAGAACCCCCATGAGTGAGTTCGATTATATCTCATGCTTCCTTAGATGTGGTGCACGTCATTAAAAGACGCAATTCATCGGGGGTGACAGCACCAGAAACAACACTTAAGCCTCGTGAATTAAAATTTCTCCATTGAAAATCATCATCCGTCCAAGCACTGACAAGTTTAAGACGAATGACAACATCATTAGTCACACTGAATGGTGTCCACCCTCTTTTATAAACAAGCCTGATACGCTCTTCAATCCAATAAAAATAATTTTACCCATAAAAATGGGAACCCTATTATACAAACTATCCATATAATCCCAAAATAAAGATCAGACAATAAATTACTATAACTGGTTTTGATACCAATTTGAAAAAACTGATATCCTAAAAGAATCCGTAAAAAATCAGGATCATGCGATAATTTAATGCAACCTACTCTGATACCAATTTGAAAACACGGGGTTATATGGATTCACTTGTATCTTAGGTAAACACACATAAAAGTCCAATTTTTAACCAACTTTTATATTGATTAGAATTAAGTGTGTATGCAAGATAAAGTCCAAAGAAGATATTCTAACCAAGTAATCAGACCAAACACACGAAGAAGAAGATGCAAGGAAAAATTCCTTTCGGATAAAACCTTTTGATTCAGAACTGTTTAAGAATTTGACAGGCTCAAATGACTTACAGACTAGTTAGAGGTCCACTAAGTATAATTCACAGGGTCTTCAAATCTTTAATAGAATGTAATGTGATCCAGCACTACCCACTGGAAGCATCTCTTCTATTGGTATCCACCCATTGGAATTACGATTGTAGAATCCTTTCTTCTTCTGTAATAGAGTCATAACGCCACAAATGTCAATCATAGAGAACACTTTATAAGGGTCTGAAGTTTGTGTATGTAATTAGGGTTTGACAACTATAGACCTCCCCAAGATCGAGAGGAGCAAAGAGAGGTCATCAGTCAACCTAGGTGTGCAGAAAGGGTTCCCTCGGTGGTCAAGTTAACAGAGAATGATCAGCTAATCCAGACGATAGAGAAGGGGCCGGGGAAAATGCTATTCCTGTAAAAGCCGAAGTTGCAGTAGGAAAGCCTTAGAATGAGTCCATACAGAGGTTGAAGAATAAAATAGGGGATATTATAAAAAGTCGAGACCCCTTACTGAGGGGATATGCTGAAGGATCTCCATTTGTGGCAAAGATACTGAACTACCCAAGCCCGACTAAGTTCAATACGCTGGTGGTTACTCTGAAGTATGACGGGAACTCAAATCCGGTGCATCATGTGGAGATGTATCAATCGGCCTCCAATACCTATTCAATTTCATACGAGATGAGATATCGAGCATTATCAAGCACCTTGATAGGGGCAACCCATGTATGGTTCGCCTCCCTTCCCAAGAACTCAATAGGGAGTTTTAAGAAGTTAGTCGATAGTTTTGTACACAATTTTTGCTTTGGGGTGAAACTCAGGAAGCAGACGACCCACCTGTTGTACATCAAACAGGGGAAGGACAAGACTCTGGGGGAATATATAGCACGTTTTAATAAGGCAAAGCTTGAAGTCAAAGATTATGAAGAAAGTATCATAATGACAGCCCTTATGGGAGGTCTTCAGAAAGGAAAGCTACTCTAGAAGCTAGCCGAGGACCCTCCAAAGTCCATGGCTGAAATCCTGGCTATATCCAGGTGAGTCATGAACGCAGAGGAGGCGATGGCCGTCAAAGAAGATGAAGAAAAGAGAGGCCATAGTGATGGAAAGTTTTAGAAGTCTAAGGGAAAGGATAGAAAGAAAAGGTTGATAGATGATAAGTTTGCGAACTATACCCCTCTGACAGTTAGTTGTGAGCACATTTTAATCTAGATAAAAAAGAACCTGTCTCTTAGGTGGCCGAAAAAGTTAAAGACAGCTCCTCACAAGCTAATTTCACCAAGATCATGAGCACATCATCGATAAATGCTTCTCCCTTAAAGGTGAGATAAAAAAAATGCTAAAGTCTAGTAAGTTGAGGAAATATGTTGATAAGAGAGATTCAGTTCAAGACCGAGATGACCAAGGTCGAGATGACCCTAGAAAGAGGAGAAATGATAAATGCTGAGAGGACGCTCCAACCAAGCGGGATGACCCTTAGGATGATGATAGTGATGATCTGGATCTCCCACCAAAGGAAGATAACATCCTAGTAAAGAGGCTCAACATGATTTCATTTGGTGTAGGCATGATTTGTGGTGGCCTAGCAGGGGGAGGCTCTAAGATGGCCGACCGCAAGGCGCACGTGGCCGAAACGATGGCAATAACTAAGGACGAGGTTGTAAACTCAACCTCTATTAATGTTAAGCCCGATAAAAGGAAGAAAATGGATATGGAAACCCTTGTAGTCGGATTTTTAAGACTAGATTTCATGGGTATCCTAGATCCCCATGATTACTCGCTCGTTATTACCACTAGAGTACATGGGTTTGAGGTACTGAGAATATTGGTTGAAGGAGGAAGATCTGCAGACATCATGTTCTGGCCGTGCTTCAAAGGTTTAGGACTTAGCTGTGCTAGGCTCATCCTGTACCATCATCCTCTGATAGGATTTAGTGGAGAAAAGGTTCACCCACTGGGTATGTACGAAGTGGATGTCAGAATGGGAGACGAGTGGACGAAGAGGATGACCAAGAAGATCAACTTTTTTATGATGGATGAGAACCTCTTATCGACTTATAACCTCATATTAGTACGGGTGTCTCTCAAAGAGTTTGAGGTCGTGCCTTCGACGGTTCACCAAATGATAAAATTCTCGACTCCTTATGGAGTAGGGGAAGGTGACCAAACGTCGGCACAAGAGTGCTAATTTAACTCAAAAGAGGAGAGAGAAGCACATAGGAAAGCAATAACCTCATATAACATTGACACCCTTGATCCTAGAGACGAGACAAAACTCAAGAAATGGGAGGCCGCGGATGAGGTAGAATTCATCGTCCTCAATGAGGACGAGCCAAAAAAATCATCCAGGTCGGCAAAGCCCTAAAATAAGAAATTAAGGATGAGCTGATCGAATTTTTGAGGAAGTGACAAAGCATCTTAGCATGGAGTCATGAAGACATGCCTAGGATTGACCCAAAAGTAATGTCTCAAAAGTTGAAAGTTGTTGATGGTGCAAAGCTAATAATGCAAAGGAGGAGGTTCTACTCGAGGGAGAAATACGAGGTCATTAGAGATGAGGTCAAAAAGCTTGAGAAGGCTGAGTTCATCAGAGAGGTAATATACCTTGAATGGCTTTCAAATGATGCTATAGTACTTAAAGCCAACGGTAAGTGGAGAATGCACGTGGACTTCACTGATTATAACAAGTCTTATCCTAAAGATAACTTCCCTCTCCCTCGTATTGATCAGATGGTAGATTCCATGGTCAGGCATGAATTGATGATTTTAATGGATGCCTACTCAGGCTATAACAAAATCTTTATGGACCCAACCGATGAAGAGAAGACAGCCTTTATCACTGACAAAGGTAACTACTGCTATAAGGTCATGCCTTTCGGTCTGAATAATGTCAGGGCCACCTAGCAGCGTCTAGTAAATAAGATGTTCAAAGATCAAATAGGGAATACGATGGACGTATATGTCAATGATATGCTTACGAAGAGTCTGAAGGCCGACACACATATGGCTGACCTTAAAAGAACATTCAACACAATGGACGAGTATAGAATGAAGCTCAATCCATCGAAGTGTGTGTTTGGTGTTGGAGTTGGTAAGTTTTTGGGATTCATCATAAATCAGAGGTGAATAAAGGAAAAACCCTGAGAAGATCAAAGCCCTAATAGAAAGTCAGGCCCCAAAGACCATCAAGGACGTTCAGAGGCTCACTGGACGAGTGGCTGCTCTAAATAGGTTCATCTCTAAAGGCATTAATAAATGTTTTCCATTCTTTAAAGTGCTCAAAGAATCTTTTGAGTGGGATAGGGAATGTGAGAGAGCCTTTATGGAGACAAAGTCTTATCTCATCTCTACACTTTTACTGTCTCTACCTATCTAAGAAGAGAAACTTTATCTATACTTGGTCGTGTCTGAGTTGGCTATCAGCGCAAAGATAGTACGAGATGATGAGGGTGTGCAAAGACCAGTGTATTTCAATAACAAGGCCCTCTAGAGGGCGTAACAGAGGTATCTAAAGATGGAGAAACTGGCCTATTACCTAATCCATGCTTCAAGAAAGATGAAACCATACTTCCAATCCCACACTATGGTCGTCTTGAAAGACTCACCCCTCAGACAGGTCATCCATAAACCTGAGAAATTGGGTAGGTTGAAGGCCTGGGCCATTGAGTTAGGAGAATATGACATAGCCTGTCAGTCGAGGGTGTCAATCAAAGGGCATGCCTTATCAAACTTTATGGCACAGTTCACCTGGTCTTAAGTCAATAGTGAAGAAGGAAACAGTCTTGCAAGGTCAGTCAAAATAAGTACCGAACTGGCAGAGGCCAAGACAAGAATGGTGAGACCTCATATAGTCGAGACTGAAAAGTGTTTTCTCATAAATGATGTTATTTAAGAAGGACCATTTTCAGAAGGGGAAGTGTGGAACTTGTATGTTGATGGTTCATCTTGCGAAAATGGGAGTGGAGCCAACCTGATTATGTCAGCACTGGATGAAATAGATATAGAGTACGGATTGAGGTTGAGTTTTAAGGCTTCCAATAATGAGTCAGAGTATGAGGTCGTCATATTCGAAATCTCCCTCACTAGAGCTCTAAATGTCGACCAACTTTTAGTCCATAGCGACTCTCAGCTTGTAGTTAATCAGGTGATGATGAAGGACTTAAATGAGATTAAAGTCAAAAGGGTGACTCGGTTGGATAATAGTCGAGTTGACGTGCTGGTAAGGCTAGCCTCGGCCACACGGACAGAGACCAAGAATTCGGTGTCAGTAAAAATCCTTCCTCGGTCGACCATCGAAGAGGATGACAAGAAGATGAATTTTTGTTTCAATTTAAACCTAGGACCATCTTGGATGGACCCCCTTATTTCAGTATATCAGAGATGGTAGTTTGTCGGAGTCTAAGGCCGAAAGAAGGAAGTTAAGATACAAAGCCGCTAAGTTCTCTATCTTAGGGGACATGCTATATAAGAAGGTTTATTTACCTCTGCTCAGATGTGTTTACCCAACCGAAGTAGATTATATTTTGAAGGATGTTCATGAAGGTTCTTGCTCAAGCCATATTTAGGGAAGATCATTGGCAAAGAGGATCATCACTCAATGATATTGGTGGCCGACCCTGGCCAAGACTCAGCCGAGTATGTAAAGAAGTGCGAAAAGTGCCAGCGATTTTCCACCATCCCTTAACAACCCCATCAACCTCTTACGTCAATCACCTCACCATGGGCATTTTCAGTGTGGGGTATTGATTTGGTTGGAACTCTACCAAGGGCCATGGGCAACTACAAATATTTGATTGTGGTGATAGACTACTTTTTAAAGTGGGTAGAGTCCGAAGCCATGATCAAGATCACAGAAAATAAGACCTTTCAGTTCATGTGGAAGAACATCATTTGCATATACGGCTTGCCTAATACACTCATCTCAAACAATGGGACCCAGTTCAATAACATCTCCTTATAAAAATATTGTAAAAGGGTTAGCATCAAGCAATTCTTCTCAGCACCAAGGTGACCTCGAGCCAATGGTTAGACTGAAGTCACTAATATAACTATTCTTGATGGAATCAAGAAAAGGCTGGAAGATGCTAAGGGAACATGTACTGAAGAGGTACATGTTATACTATGGGCTTATCGAAAGACAGTGAAAACGTCGATAGGGGAGACCCCATTCATGCTAGCCTATGGTTCAAAAGCTGTGGTGTCTATAGAGATTGGTATCCCCACTCATAGAGTTCAAACGTATGACCCTGAGGGAAATATGGTAGAGATAATAATTGACCTTGATCTGATTGAAGGGAGAAGAGAAGATGCATAGGTTAGGCAAGTAACCTACCAATAAAGGACGACTAAGTTCTAAAATAAAAGGGTCCAAGCAAGGCCGATAGCTGTGGGAGATTTATTTCTGAAAAGGACGTGGCAAAAACCTAATAAGCTCCATGAAAACTGGAATGGTCCTTACAGAGTTACTGATGAAGTCATCCCAGGACCTACCCGCTAGAAAATCTACAGGGAGATCCCTTCTCTAACCCCTGGAACACTGACCATTTAAGAAGATTCTACCAATAAAAGATCTTGGAGATTATATTTTATGTTTTTCTTTTTTCGTTGTATGATATAGTCTATAAATGAAAATTATCTTACATGTGTTTCCTCATATCTTCTTTATAGCAATTAAATTATATGGTCGAAATGTCCTCAAGCTATAAAACACCATTAATTTAGTGAGTATGAGATGAAACATAATTAGTTTGGTGATCTCAAACCTTAAACATCATTAATTTGGTGAGTATGAGATGAAACATCATTAGTTTAGTGATCTCAGACGTTTAAGCATCATTAATTTGGTGAATATGAGATGAAACATCATTAGTTTGGTGATCTCAGACCTTAAACATCATTAATTTGTTGAGTATGATATGAAACATCATTAGTTTAGTGATCTCAGACCTTAAACATCATTAATTTGGTGAGTATGAGATGACCATCATTAGTTTGGTGATCTCAGACCTTTAAACATCATTAATTTGGTGAATATGAGATGAAACATCATTGTTTTGGTGATCTCAGACCTTAAACGTCGTTAATTTGGTGAGTATGAGATGAACCATCATTAGTTTGGTGATCTCAGACCTTAAACATCATTAATTTTGTGAGTATGAGATGAAACATCATTAGTTTGTTGATCTCAAACCCTTAAACATCACTAATTTGGTGAACATGAGATTAAACATCATTAGTTTGGTGATCTGAGACCTTAAACATCATTGATTTGGTGAATATGTGAATATAAGATGAAGATGAAACATCATTAGTTGGTGGTATCATACTTCACGAGATAGCAAGCATAAGACATAAGAATTATGGAAAGAATAATTTCATTCATCAAATACGAGGTTACGAATGCCATAAACAGAGCTTGCAAAAGGAGGTACAATTATAAAAAGCCCTCAATGTTGACTGCCTCAACAGGAAAACTAATAACCAAAGATCCCACAAGGCTGAACATTGCCTTCGACTGAGGCTGAACCACCACCATTTTGAACCATTTCATTGGCTCTGACACTAGTGGCCCTAACCCCATCGTCATGAACATCCGGCGTGGTATCGTCCCCAAAGTTCTCTGTAACCTCCAGAGGGCTGGTCTCTGTAAGGGAAATAGCAGCATTCTCAACCTCGACCAAAACATCCCCGAGATGAGGGTCACCACAACCAAGGCCTATAAAGTCATTTAGGGATAGGCTTCCAGTCTCAGCGTGTTTAGGGGCAGCCCATCGGCCAACAGCCCTAATTCCCCTTTCAACATAGTCAAAGTCTAAGTCCACAAATTCATCAGACACTTTGTAGTCGGTAATGATTTGGTCCTTAACCTTGACCAAGGAAGCTTTAACGACGACATTAATGCTGGACTTCATGCTCTCATCCTTAGCCTTAAGAGCTTTGTCATGGTCTGCCTTTAAAGTGATGACCATATCTTTCTCCTTCTTAAAATCACCCTTGACCTTATCAAGGTTGGCCTTCCAAGACTTTTCTGCTTTTTCAGTATCTTGGCCCTTTTGGATTAAGGGCAGCCTCTTCAGAGTCCAGTTAGCCAAGAGGTGAAGAGAAATCGCACCCTACAACATAAGAGGCATACACTTGAGTACGAGATATAAGAAATGAAGGGACAACACTTCAGTGAATGATTTTTTCTTAAAGATACGTAGACAGTTCGGTGAGCGATGAATTCAGCCAGCAGAGGTACGTCTATGGATTGAAGAAAACGTTTATTATCCCTTGAGATGAGGGAGATGAGGGCATCTGTAGCCTTCAGACTATGACTAATGACGCTATTGTCACTTATTTTCAGCTGTGACAGACGAGCAGCTAGATCATCGTCCGTTGAAATAAGTTTGGCATAGTCGGAATGCTGAGTTTTGGAAGGCCGAGTGGAGGTTGGATCGGTTGGCTGACCCTTCCTCTCCTTCTCAGCACCATCGGTTCTGCTGGATCTGATAGTCTTCTTCGATAGTACAGTTGGAGGAGCAGCCTTGTTACCACGCCTATCAATAAGCTTGCTCAAATTTGGGGCCGACATATTCCAAAGATCGTTTGAAGTTCCTTCTAGACGATCTATAAAAAGAAAAGTCTCAGAATCAGTGTATCGTCTATACAAAGGTACGAGGCATCACTTAGAAACATTATTGAAATAATTTATGAAGTTCAGTCAGGGGGCCACCCCCTAGTCTGAGGAAGGTAATACGGGGTCATAAGATGCTCAAACTTCACAAGACAGCCTTTATCACCTTGGCTACGAAGTTTGTTAATCTTCTCTAGGCATCAACGCTCAATCCCGGGTCAACTTTGGCCGATATGGGGACCTTATCCCACCTCAGAGAAGTTTTAGGCACAGACATCCCATAGGCTTGGTGGGGACCAAACTCCCAAGCACCCTAAACAAAGAAGTATCGGAGTTTCCAATTATGGTTGGAGGTCTGAGTCACCAATAACATTTTGTTTTTAGACTTCCTGGCTACAAAGTGATAGTATCCTAGATGAGTCTTGGAAGACGATGGTGCATAACAACTAAGGAATATGTGAACTAGAAGGTCGGTTTGATGTACAACCTTCTAAAGGACGATTGATCCAATCATAACTCTGCATGCATTTGGAGATAGCTGAGAAGGGCAAGGTTTATGGGAGCAAGGATGGATCGGATTATGGGGTGAATAGGCACACGAAAACTTAATTTAAACATCTGCTCGTAGACGCAGATCTCACTATCTGGACCGTGAAAGGCTCTCTCATTATTGAGAGTTGTCCTCATAAAAATAGCGGGATCTATACCGTAGAGGTGTATGAAGACTAAGAGATCAGCCTCAGATACAAAAATCTCATACTTAGCGATAATGGAGGTGTCAACCTCACTCTCCTCCTCACTGTTATTCTCCGGGATGCTTGGGTGTTGTTCGGGTCACCTCTAGGGAACATCTCAGCGAACTCGGCTCCTGTCGCGGCCGATAATGGAATGGCATTTATTGGAGGAGGTAATGCAACATTGGATTCTAATATTTCCACAGAATCAGAGTTATGTGATGACTCGGATCTTTTTGAAGACGAGATACGAAAAGAAACCTCTTTAACATCAGACTCTACACTTTGTGTAGGGGAATAATCCATAACATCTTCGTATGAATCCACGCTCTCTTCTTATTGAGATGTGGGAATAGGTTCGGTAGCAGACAACTCTGACATTGGTTTGTAAGTCTAAATAACTTGGGGGTATACTACGGCCAAGGGTGGTGGAAAGATAGGGCAAACTGGAAAAGTCTCAGCCTTTCTACTCTCGGCTTGGGCTTCCTCTATCTACCTAATCTTGTCAAAGAACTTCTCTCTCAGGTTAAGGAAGTCCTCTGCTAACTTGTACAAGGGTCATAGCATTAGAAGGACGAGGCTACCCTTGGGTAAAATAGGAAAAGGTAATAAAGGGTAAACAACTTGAAAGTTTGACTGTAGTTGACTCAAGGATCAAACCTTAGAAATTTGAAAAGTTTTTCTAAGAACACCAAAAACAACCCTCACTTGACCAACCGGAGATGATGACCGGAGTTTGCCTAAAAACCTAAAAATAAGGTAGCTTGGGCCTACCAAACTCTCATGACCACACAAGCAACCTAAAAACCACAGGTAAGATACCCTCTTCAACCCAAAAAACCCCAATTGTGATAAAAACTGTCGTCGAAAAATATGAAAGTTGATCGAAAAAATAATGCGAAGATTGGAATTACTGGAAATGAAGAAAATAGGGGGTGAAGAGGATTACCTGAGCAAACTTAAGCTCTTAAGACAAGGGTAATAGCAGGAGGCGACTTGAGATTGAAGGATTTGCAGGTTTTGAGACTTGAACGGCTATGTTTTTTATTGCAGAAATGGCAAAGGCACGATGGTTTGTCTAAGAAGAAACAGAAAACCTTTGGTTGTTTTTGTTTTGGTTTAAATACTCGCTGATGAGTGAATTATTTTGTATATTTTATACCCAAATTTATACTTTGTTAGTCCCATTTTAGTGTATTTAATAAGTTCTTAGGACTATTTTATTAAAAAGATAAAAAAATGCGAGAATGATTGAATTCATATTGAAAATGGCAATTTTAAGTCAAAAATGGGAACTTAGATAATTTTATAATATTCTTGTGCTAATTTGTGAAAAAAAATTCCTAGTGAAATTTTTGCAGATAATGATAGAATTTGGAGCAACTGATGATCAATTCAAAAAAGGCGCGAAAAAGCTGATTTTTATGGTCATTTGAAAAACAACTGTTTTTACAAATGTCAGAAATTTTTATTCTCCGATTTGGACGAAACTCGGCATGCGTGTTCATCAAGAAAAGATAAGAGTTTTTGAGTGGGGAGAAATTCCATCCCTTATGACGACCCAAAGATTACAGAGGTGGAGAGATAGCTACCAACACCATTCGGTCAATCAGAAAGAAGCCTACCTCACCACTTGTTCTATAAAAAAGACCCTTGGGCGCATAATTTCGGAGACAATTAGAGATGAATTTTGTGGAGGATTTTAGGGAGCAACTTTGAGTGATTATATTCAATTTGAGGGCCAAGTTTTTATCATTTTTTAGAGGATTGAATATTGATGTTAGAGAACTATTTGTAAGTTTATTTTATTAATGAAGATCTCTACTCATTCTTGAAATTTCTCTTTCATTATGGTAGCTTGATTCTTATATTAGGAGTAGGGTGAAGTCTATCATATCTAGCTAATATTGTCACGTTAATTTTATCGGTGTTTATTCCCTACTTGTTTTAATTGTTATTAAAGATTCGGTATTCATTTTAAAGCGACACGATAGTATGTTTTAGAACCTTCAAGATTGTTTTGTCAAATCAAGTTTTGAGATTTAAAAATAGTAATTTTTGATGGATTATGCTTGCACTTTGATTGTTTTGATAGTCCATGCTTAAATACATTTGCGAATTTTAAAACCTGTATTTTCTAAAGGAATAGGGATTTTAGCTGTCTATTAGATACATTAAAAATATTATGATCATAACCATCATATTTTCCAAATTAAACGTGGCGAGAGTCGATTTAATTTGAGTTATAAAAAGGGAATGACAATATTAAATTAGCGTGCAATATTAGTTACGTGATAAATGGAACCCGAATCCTAATTATTTCCTAATTGTTTACAAATCTCTCATGTTACCATCATTTATCGTAGTTCCTTTTATTTAGTGTAGTTCATAATCATTATCTATCCCATTTAGTCTAGTTGGACAGTAACAATTAATTTGAATGAAAAATTGACAAATCTCTGTGGGTTCGACCTGTACTTACACTCGCTATTCTATAATAGCCCGTGCACTTGCGATATTTTATAAAATTGACAACACTCCCCTAATGATTATGCACATTTCCTAATTATGCCATATTAAAAGGCACGAAACCCCAAGCATGCAACCTCTAAACCCTACTTGGGGAAGGTGCCAACCAATCAGGTCAATGGCATGTGTCACCCAATGATGTATCATGCCCTATACAGCCAACATGTCAGAGACGTCTCATCACGCATTTAACAACACGTACGCCTCAACCTCCTATTCACACAGAAGGCTAAGGGATAGGGGTGATTGATATGACCGAAGTGAACCCTCATCTTGGAGGAAGAGTATCGTTATATCTCACTACCGAGTCCCCATAAGAGTCCCACGGGCCTATGGTGGGATAGTCGGGATAAGGGTCGACCTCGTCTCAATAAGTCTTGGCTACATAGAAAGCTAAAATCGAAAGAGCATGATGTGTTCGGCAAGGACTAACTTCGTACTCTTCTATAGCCGATAAAAGGAGTGACCATGCAAATCCAACATCATCATGAACTATTCAGTCGAGGTCATATTTGTTTCTGTGAGCATGGGGCCATCCTATCAGAGTTAGCAACCTCGTATCCTACCAAGCCGATCTCCCAGTGGATGACACCAAGCAGCGCAAGCATATGCAAGTGAAGAAGTGGCATGCCCTCATGGACAATTCTATTATAACAAGACCATTCCCTCACGTGAGGGAATATTACATCATTATTATATCCATGTGCCTGGGACATGTGTCTTCTTCTTATTGGGAGTTTACTCATGCACATGGTGATTACATGCTTAGGGGGTACATTACACCCCCTAAGCCCTATATATACACTTCATCTTCTCCATGTGAAAGGATCCTTAATTCATAACCCTAACAGAACCCTATGCAATTGTGTACAGAAGTGAGAGAGAGAGAGAGAGATAGTGTGGTTTGAATGTTGTATCCATGGACATTAGTGCCTTTGTTTAGTGGATTTTTCACACACTCACACAGTGGATGTAGGCCTAATTGGTTGGAGCACTTTATATTATTGTGTTCATCCTTTTAACCTCAACTCCTTCAATAATATATACATATAACCATCTCCATTGTTGTGCTGTGATTGAGCTTAAGCTATTTGTGACCTCATCTTAATGTGGTGGTGCTGATTACGGCATCATCAATATGGATGTTAATATTATGTTGGTGGTAGTATCTTTTATATACTCTATAATTCTTTACAAGATTTATGTTTTCTCTTTAACTAGGTTGTCCACGTGGCCCTATATAATTCTTTATTTTCTCTACTCTCACGGATGGACGATGAGGACAACATTATTCGTTAATTAAGCCAAATGCAAAAGGACATATGAGAGAGTGAGAGAGATGTGGGGATTATGGGATAGGAATCGACAGGTTATAAACCTATAAGATAAAAGACCTCTCCATTTTATCCACCTTATAAGAATCAGTTTCCCCAGGGTATAGTCTACATACCAAACCCATTACCCCTCTCCAATTTTTTCAATGCACCTTCATCTTCAACGCCCCAACCCCACCTTCATCCCCATCACCCCACCCACTCCAGAATATATATATATATATATATATATATATATATATATATATATATGTGTGTGTGTGTGTGTGTGTGTGTGTGTGTGTGTGGTGACAATAAATCTCAACCCAAATAATAAGAAAATGCGATCACCAAAAAAAGTAAAGAACACAAAATAACTGCAATCACACACGACATAAGATTTATGTGGTTCGGCAAAATTGCCTACATCCACGATGGTGCTCTCTGATTATATTTCTCTTTTCCCCAAGGGAGTGTTTAAAATTGCATGCCCTTTGCCTCAAGCGAGGGGTTTAATATATACATGTAATTCTCGGAGAGTGGTGGTGTTGGCCACCTCCACGTTGGTCCATAATCCCTAGAATATCTCGTGAGAGATTTTAGGGGTTGAATGGGCCATCTCTGAATTAATTGTTTATGAGACCTTAGAGTTTGGGTTGAATTTTCCCTATTAAGGCTTCATCGGGCTACTCATCTAGGACAAGACAATTTAAACGAGGTACCCACAATTGCCCCTAAAAATTTTGGGCCACAATTTGGGCTCAATAATTTTAAATAATAGCCCTGGTGGCATTTTTTTGACTTAAATCATGCTTTGGGGATCGAAACGTCTTTCTTCATCAGATTCAGGTGGGAGATTTGCTTTTTTCTCTGTGCGTCAAGATTGAGAGGGTTTAAACTTGTTTTGACGAAGCCATTTTAGTGTTGTTTCACAAAATCTCGAATTCTCAAGATATCCTTTGCTTTCTACTGTATTTTCTCATCTCCAGGTCTCTTTTTCTTCTTCGAGCTATTCATTATCATCCCATCTTCGTTGCTTGTGGCTTTGTGTCGTCTCAAGGTGATTCTCACTTCGTAAGTTCTCCAAACTTCTTATCCTTTCTTTTTTGTTGGAATTTCTTCATTATCACTGCTAGGGTTTTTCTTTTCTGATGGCAAGAATAGGCAATAGGTCGATAGCTGAGTTTAGGAAGTTTTACAACATTCTAAACTGAGTGGACATTGAATGTGCCCCTGTTACTCGTAATGTTAGAGACATTGAGGACGGGCACTGGATTCATATTCTTCTGTTATCCCGGGGGGTCTGACTTTCCCCTAAATTGCTTATTTTTGCATTTCTTTAGTTATTTCTATATAGTTCCTGCACAGTGCTCTTTAAATGTTTGGAAGATTGTCAATGGTGTACATAGAATCAATCATCTCAATGGAGCCAATCTAGGTATTGCTAAAATTTGTTATTGCCATTCCTTCTCTCGAACAAGCTCTGGTCTCCTCTATCTAAAATCTAGCAATCCTGACACAATATTGGTAGTCAATCTACCTGATTCTCACAAGGACTATTAGCAGGAGGGGTTTATTATCAGGAACTAGCAGTTCCCTCCCCAAACTGATGGTGCAAGATATAAGGGACCTATGATTCCCATTTATGGGGAGGAATATATAGGTAGGCATAGCTCTTGTTCTGTTCATTAGTTTGCTGTTATTGTATTATCTTTCTTATATTTCCTTTTTTCTTTTTCAGCGAAGACAAATAACTCAAAACCTGCTCTTCGCCAAATTCGAGCTGCTGAGTTAGTCAAGGCTTAGAAGATCAGGGAATACTTGGCTGACGGTGAACATCTGTGATCAGCTGTATTCCTTTTGGAGTACAAGATCATCGGGTCCAGCTTCATCGCCCGACCTGTGGATAGTATTCCTCAGCTAGATATCACAGAAGAGGTTGTTGTCTAACCAATTCAGTTAGATGAGGAGGAAAGTAACTCTGGTGAAGAGAGTGAGGGAGCTGATAAAGGTGGACTGTTAGAGGTGGAGATGAGGGGGATTATAGTGAGGAAAGTTCAAGCAGTGAATAATCTTCTAGTTCGGGGGAGCTTTTAGAGGACTCAGAGGATTCAAATAGCTCCAGCGAGGAAACTATGGCTCCTCCTAGGAAAAATTTGATCTGGGATGATGATGAAGACAATGTGGCTCTCACTCGCAGGTTGAAGAAGCAGAAGTCTGGGAGTGGGGATACTACCACTAGCTCCCAGACTGTAGCTCATGAGTAAGAGAGCAAGAGGAAAGATGAGGCGTTGGTGAGGAAGAAGGAAGAGGAGAAGAAGAAAGAGGAAGAGAGAAGGAATAAGGAGAGATAAGAAGAAAGGAGGAGAAAAGAGGTGAGGACCAAGGCGGGGCAATCTCTGGTGCTTGTGTCTGACTTAACAGAGGGGGCTTCTGTTGCTCTTTCTCCTCAATTGGCTCCGGCGGTGCTCGAGAGGGCAGTTTTGCCAACTGATCGCCAGAGGTCGTCGAGCATAGGGACATACCAGTTAGCCATGAAGGCAAGTCAGGGTCTAGCCTTGGTAAGTCTCTTCTTACTTCTCTATTTTCATAGTTATTATTTTAATGTCTCGTTTGCTAATGTTACTTTTCTTTATGCAATTTGTATCTAACTTCACCGTCTTGTATCACAGTTGCGATGAGCTGGAGATGAAGAATGCTGAGTTAGAGGTGAGTTTGAAGGCAACCATTAATGCTCAGAAGACTTCTGACCTTGCCTTGGCCAATGCTAACAAGGAAAAAGAGGCAACGTCCAAGAAGCTCGAGGAGCTGAGGCATTCTTACAACTTGGTCTCCACGAGCAAACTGATGGTGCTTTAGGAGAACAAGGTGCTTGCTGGGAAGGTGAAGAAGGTGGAATCTGAGGCTTCTACCCTCAAGGAGAGCTCGTATAACACTGAATGGGTCGTGATGTATGAGGATGCTGAGGCTTAGATTGGTTATATTAACCGTCTCAACTTTAAGAAGGGTTAGGAAAAGGCCTTGCTTACTGTCGAGGTGGATGTTGTTTCCCCCTATTTAATGAGCACAACCCTGGCCCTAAGCCTGTTATGGAAGATGTTCCTCCTATTGCTGCTAATGAAGGTGTCCCAACTGTCCAGACCACTAATGAAGATTCTCCCCTTGATCAGGGGATGGTGACTGCTCCATCTGAGGGAGGCATATCTGGGGATGCTGTGGACAAGGGGAAGCAACCACCATCCTCAGAGTAGACTGAGGTCTCCAGCTAGTCTTTTTAGGGACCTTTGTATTTTTGCCTTTTTTTTTTCTTTCTTTCTTTCTTTTGTTGATGTACTTGAACTTCCTTTTAATTAAATAAAATTTTTCTCCCTTCTGCGTACTAATTTATTTATTCTTTAATGCTTATATAGTTTGTATTTCATCGATGTTGATGAATATATTCCTGCTATCTCTCAACTAGGAAAAATTCTTGGTCCCGATTCGAGCAACCGAGTTCGTCATGCCTTTGTAAGAATATGCAAGTCTCTTAGGTCGAGGAATCAAGACTATAAGGACCAATCAGAGCTCGTTGCAAAGATGAAAAATAGGCTTCAGGAGATGGAGGAGGTCGGCGCTTCTGTTCAAGATCTGAAGGCCAAGCTTCTGGATGCCTTCGAGGTTAATCAAGTTGGAGCGATCCTCCAATAGGAGAATGATGCTTTAAGGAGATAAGTCTCACGACTTAGGGATAATTCACCGAGCATTTCTCCCCGAGTCTTACGTGGGTCCTCTTCATTGATTGGGCCACGAGCTGGTGCTGATGATAGTGGCTCATCTAGGGAGACTTTTGAATTTTGAGGTGATGTTCGTAGGGCGTATGTGATAGTTTTTGGTCTCCAAAGATATGTCACTTTGCTGAGGCATCTACTCAAGAAGGGTCCTCGACAGGTATGGGCTGATGATTATTATGACCTGGGTTGGACCGATGCTCTCATGAAGTTGAAGGAGGTCGAAGAGTTATCTTTCATAAGGGGTGGTTATGTACTCTTAGGGAGTTGCAAGTCCCTAGGAACTCTGTCCTCTGGTACCGACATGAGATCTCCCATTTAACTTTGATGCTGAATCCATTCATAAGTGATGATGAATGGGTTCCCATAGATGCAATCCCAAGGAAGCTCGTGGAACCAAATTTAGACGAAGTCGAGGAGGAATTAGCTCCTCACCCAGATGATGGTTGAAGAGAACGAGTGGCTGATTATCTTCCTCAACGATCTAGTTCTCATTAGGATTTAATATACTCAGCATATATAACTCTTTGTATATGTAATGATGTAATGAAATAGTTATGTTTTGGGAGATTTGCCAACTAAACATGTGTTGTATATTTTTTACTTCATTGATTTCTTGTTCAATCATCTTGGGAACTTCTAGCCGACTAGCTTGATTTAGGAAGAGTTGCTTTGTTGAGTGAGTATCCCCCCAGTCCAATATGCTTTTAGTGTACCATTCTTCCTCACTTTACCTTTTAGGTTGTGTCATCACACTTCCTTAGGCCTAAGTGAGGCAATGGCGAGGATACACCTGGTATCGGATGTTCTATCCGAGTAGGATTTTTAAGCCAAATAATATTAGCGACTAACTTGGGTTGGCCGTGTTGCCTAAGGGTCTCTTGTAGGACTTCATATTTTGCCAGGGGCAAGCTACGAGTTCATTCGTGTTTATTGATGAACGCCTAAGGAGGGCCATTCATAATGACCCTGTTATAATAAGTCTCTCTTGATCTTAGTTTAAGAAGGGAGCCCGTGACTTGGAAAGGGCGCACGAATTAAAATGTAGAGAGAAAAATCAACACTTCATAGAATTCCACTGCCAAAAAGATTTTTATTAATCAGAAATGAATTGAAAACTTCAACATTGAGTCTAAAAAGAGAAAAGAAAAACTATAAGTAGAATTTCTTAAAATTAGCTGCATTCCAAGCTCTAGGTATCTCCCTTCCCTCCAACGTTTCTAAGTGATAGGCTCCTAATAGGTCGTCTCTTATCACCTTGAATGGCCCTTCCCAGTTTGGTCCTAGATTTCCATCTGATGGTTTCACGGCGCTTTTAAGAACTTTCCTCAGGACGTACTCCCTAATTTGGAATGCTCTCGGATTGACCTTTTTGTTGTAGTTCTTCGCTAGCTATTGCTGATGAGCTGCTAGTTTCAGTAGAGACAACTTTCTTCGTTCTTCAGCTAGGTCGAGTTCAGCGAGCAATGCTACATTGTTCTGGACTTGGTCGACTAGGGTAGTCCTCATAGTAGGGAGACTAGCTTCCAAGGGGATAATTGTCTCCATCCCATACGTTAATGCGAACGGTGTCTCTCTAGTTGCTCGCCGTGGGGTGGTTTGGTAAGCCTATAGTATGTGGGGTAGTTCATTTACCCATGCCCCCTTGGCTTGCTCCAGCTCTTCTTTAATCCATCAATCATTATTTTGTTGGAAGCTTCAATCTGTCCGTTGCTCTGAGGATATGCCACAGAGCTGAAGTAATGCCTGATACCATGGTCGCTGCAGAAACCCTAGAAGAGGACACTTTCAAACTGGGTTTCGTTATCAGTGATAATAGTCTTGGGGATCCCAAAACGAGTGACAATGTTTCTCCATATGAATCTTATCATATATGCATCTCTAATGTTTTCCAGTGGCTCTGCCTCTATCCATTTGGTGAAGTAGTCTGTTGCGACCAGCAAATACTTGTGATTCCCGGATGCAACAGGTAGAGGGTGAACGATGTCCATACTTCATTGGGCGAAAGGCCATGGCCTGGTAAATGACTTCAGATCACTTGCTGGCTGGTGAACCATAAGTGTGTGAAGTTGGCACAATTTGCAATTACGAGCATATATTCCAGCGTCTTTCTGCATGTACGACCACTAGTAGCCTTCTTTCATTGCTCGAAAAGCTGGCGACCTACCCCCAATGTGGATCCCACAGATTCACTCATAGAGTTCGTGAAAAATTTGCTCGACATCCTTTGGATGAAGGCATTGGAGGTAAGGACCAATGAAACATCTCTTGTATATCTTTCCCTCAGAAGATAAGTGAAAGCGAGAAATTTTGACTCTTATCTGATGAGCAGTCTTCTTATCATCTGGTAGTGCACCATCCTTCAAATAATCCCTTAAGGAGTCCATCCAACTGGGGGCTATTTCAATCAAGAGAATATACCCCTCGTTCGACGGCTTGTCGATCTGGTTGATGTTTGGCTGGACGAGGAAATCAATCAGAATTGTTCTCTTCAAGTCAAAATTAATCACTTAGCTTAAGGCTGCTAGGGCGTCAGCATAACTGTTCTTTTCGCTGGGAAACTATTGGACGCTGACTTGTTCAAAGTCGGCCATCAATTTTTTTGTTGTAGCGAGGTAGGATACCATCCTCTCATCCCTAGTGTTGAAATTTCCACTTATCTGGTTGGAGACCAACTGTGAGTCACCGAAAACTTGGTGATGCTTTGCTCCAAGCGCCCGTGCTTTTTGTAGGCCTGCAATCAATGCTTCATATTTTCTTCATTGTTGGAGGCTTCAAATCCAAACCTAATTCCTTGCTCGAGTATTGCATCTTCGGGGGTAATCAGCACGATGCCTACTCCTGCCCCTTTGAAATTGGAGGATCCATCAATGAATAGTCTCCAGACGCCTGATGATAGGGCAACGTCATTCAGATGAATAGTGTGGGTTTGGTTACTAGGATGTTCTCCAATAAATTTTTTGATGAAGTCGGTGAGGATCTACCCTTTGATGGCATTCCTCGGTTGGAACTGAATGTCAAATCGCCCAAGATCACCCGACCACTTTGATAGCCTACCTGACAGATCTGCTTTTCTCAGGAATTCTTTAAGAGGGTGGGATATAAGTACGATGATGGAGTGGGCTTCTAAGTAATGCTTCAATTTCCCTGAGGCTACCACTAGCGTAAAGGTGAGCTTTTCTAGTGGTAGGTATCGTTCTAAGACATCCAAAAGAGTCATGCTTGCGTAATAGACTGGGTGTTGGAACCCCAACTTTTTACATACCAATGCAGAACTCACAACATGACTGGATACTGTAAGGTACAGGTATTGAGAATCATTCTTTTGATGGATTATGATCAAGGGTGATGTACTAAGGTAAGCTTTGAGCCCCTCTAACGCCCTCAAGAAATAGTCGTTCCACTCCACATCTTCGCTTTTCTTTAACAACTGGAAGAAAGGCTGGCACCTTTCTGATGACTTTGAGATGAACCGATTTAGGGCAATGAGCATCCCTGTGAGATTATGTACGTCTCATATCGTATGGGGGGCCACACCCTGTTAATGGCACTGAGCTGGTTTGGGTTAACTTCGAATCCTCTCTTGCTGACCAAGTACCCAGTGAATTTTCCTGATTGGACACCAAATGAACACTTGCTCGTGATGAGTTTCATTCGCTACTTTCTGCGGATTTAAAAGGTTCTTGATAGTTCAGATAGGTGGTTATCCTTGAGCTTTCTCTTAACGAGCATGTCATCGATGTAGACTTTCATAGTGTTTCCCATTTGGTCTCTGAACATTTTTTGTGACCAATCGCTGGTATGTTGCTCATGCATTTTTGAACCAAAAGGCATGACCTTGTAGCAATATAGCCCAATAGTGGTTATAAATATTGTTTTTTCTTGGTCTGGTTCATACAGAGGGATCTGATAATACCTGGAGTACGCATTTAATAAGCGCATCCTTTCGTGTGCTGCAGTGGTGTCCACCACCTGATCAATATTTGGGAGGGGGAAGTTGTCTTTAGGGCATGAATTATTGAGGTCGATGAAATCGATGCAGACTCTCCACTTTCTATTGCTTTTAGGAACAATCACTGGGTTGGATAGCCATTTGGGGAACTGGACTTCCCGTATGGATCTTGCATCTGGTCGTTTTTCAACTTCTTTCTCCACCGCCTTGGCTTTTTTCGTAGCAGTACATCGAGCTTTTTATGAAATTGGCTTGAATGTTGGATCAACGTGCAGTTGATGATAAGTGATGCTCGGATCAATCCCGGGCAGCTCTTAAGGATCCCATGCAAAGACATCTAGGTTACTACAGAGTAGGGAAACCAATTCCCTCTTTTCACGGTCAGCGAGTGAGGTTCCAATCAGGAACTTTATTTCACTTGAACTGCTACTGGCTGTGACTTCCTCTAGGTCCTCTATAACTCTTTCATAGGGGAGGAGCCTGGTCTCCTCCACTCATGGCCTTCCATATTTTAGTTGCTATTTGGAGGGCATTAGCCTCTCCTGCTCTTTATCCTTACTTATAACCTTCTCAACCTTCTTCTCTGGCTTAGGGTACATGGATACTATGAAGAACTTTCTCTCCATCGACTGATCTCCATGGATATACACCACTCCTCGTTTAGTCACACGTTTGATTTTCTAATAATAGGTAGAGGGGGTGGCCTTCATTGCGTGTAGCCATCCTCTGTCGAGGATCGCCTAGTAGGGTGAGTCAATATTGACCACGATAAATTAGATCATTTTGGAGATATTTCCTGTCCTTACTAATAGGACAATCTTCCCAAAATGGGTGGTTACTTTCCCAGCGAAGCCAACTAGAGGAATGGTGGCTTACTTTAGGTCGGAAACACTGAACTTCAACTTCCTGAACGGGTCGAGGTGCATTACTTTGGATGAGCTATGTTGGTTGACGAGCAACCTGTCTACGTCATAGTTAGTTATCATGAGTGTAATGATCAGTGCATTATGATGTGGGGTTCTCACTCCCTCCAAGTTCTCATCTGTAAACACAATGTGCTTATTAAAGTCGAAGTCCTCTGTTCGTCGATGCTTTCCTACTTTCATTTTGGCTGGATCGATCTGAAAAGATTGCATCACAGCTATAAGCTTTTTTATTTCCATCCGAGCTGTGTTTCCTTAAATCTGTTTGATATCGGATGCCCCATGAATTACTGCGAACTCATGGTCGACGTCTTCCTCGAGAACGTTGCCATGCCTTTGAGAAGAGTGCGCGTGCGTTCAAATAAGGAAGTTATTTAATTAAACTCATTTTTTGTCAATTAAATCCTAAACATGCATCTATATGTGATTGAACAAGATGATAACATATGCAAGAACATTCAAACACATAGATGTGAGGAAAAATCCCCCAGAGGGGCAAAACCATTTATTTTCACTATAATATTGTAACATACAATTTCGAATTACAATGAAAATACAGTGACACAGAGTTACCCGCAGGTGTCGGATCTCTAGTCGGCGGCGGGAAGTTTCCCTTTCTAGGAGGGCAGCAATGAAGAAGAAGAACAGTCTTCTCCACAACAGTACGAACAGATACACGGATGTGTTCTTGGGTTGCAAACAGATTCACAAAGGTTTGAGGTAAAATTGTGTGAATCAAAACATGAGTCTTGGGACTCAAAAAGGTGAAGAGTTGAGGTATTTGGATTCTCAAATTCGTCTTTCAAAGTCTTATAAAACAGCTCCCCCGAAGTTGGTATTTATAGGGAAATACATGAAGAGATCCACAATTTTAAAACTCTGAAATTCTATCCAGCGTACAGGGACCCCGAACGGGTTCGGGTACCCTGTGAACCGGTTCGCCCCCCGAACCGGTTCGGGCTGGGTTCGGGGACAATGGATGGTCAAAGGGGCTTTCAGCACTTAGAAAAAATTCCAAGGAGATTCTTGGAAATATCTCAATTTTCAACGGGCCATAACGTGTTCATTGTAGATCAGATTGAGGTGCTGTTTCTTCTAGTATATTTGTTGCGGTAAGCTCTTCAGCTTTCCAGTTGACCAGTCCTCCGGATGATGGCTGTAAAATTACCAAATTACCCTTGAACTTCCCTATCAAGCCTTGTTGCACTGTTTTGACTTCTCTTGCGTACCACTTGCATTACGAGCCTAAAATCATGAAACATGAAGTCGTTGAGGCAGATGAGGGACACATGATGGAGATCATAAATGATTGATTCCCAAAATTCAGATTGAGGCCTTCGTGTGCGATCGTGTAGAGACGTGCAAAATGTAATGGCGTACGACATAAATAAATGAAACATTTCGGACATGATAAAAATGTCCTTACAAATCTGCCCCTATGTCTATGCCGGTACATACATAAAAAATCCGAATTATCGAATAACAAAATTGCCTATACAAATCTACCTTTCCATGAACCCAAAACTGGAAAGATAAAAATGAATAAGTCTTCATCGTTTGATCTTCAAATCTTCAATACATTCATTGCTTTTCTCATCAGGGTGTGCAATTCAGAGATCATTATTGTAGTACCTACACACATGAGAACAAACAAATACCACATAACATATCGAGTTTAAATATACCAATTTAAAATAGATCATTAAACTCCAAAAACTCCCCCATAATATGATAATTCTTTCTCCCCCTTTTTATGATGTCCCCAAATAGACAAATATGGGAAGAAAAAATAGATTTACATGGAGAATGTCACAAGGTTGTAGACCACTATTTTTGAATTTTTCAAATTTTTTTTACAAATAATATAAAACAAAGAATCACACAAAAACAACCAAGTCAGTGATAGCGGAAATGAAGAGGTGTGATCAAATTCGATAGGAAAATCAATGCATACAAACATGACATATGTGCATGATGAATATTGGATACTCCTAACGAATGAACTCAAAATCTTCCGTTGGTGTAAAAAAATGGAAATATGAAACATTGACTCAATCAAATCAACAAATCAAAGCTAAAAATGATTTCCACATCAATAACGTCCAAAACTATTGCATGCTTTTTCAGGACTTTCAAGGAAGTGCAAACCCGTTTATATTCTCCAACCAAACTCCCTTAGATTTTTATTTTGACTAGAGGCATTCTAAATTCTCAAACTCTGGAGAATTGAAGGTGAAACCTAAATGGCCCATATGTGGCATGAATTGCTTTTTATTGCCTTTAAATTTTTTCGAGCTCTTTTAACCTCTTTGAACCCCGGATAATAAAATTCCTCCATTTTTTAGGTCCTTTTGAACGGTGGCTTTTGCGCAAAGAAGTGATAATTACCTTTCACAGCCCCTCCCCGTTCTTAAACAAACACTCAGTCTCACAAAAATAGTTTTTACATGCATTCCAATCTTGTCAAGTTTAATCGCATATTGTACGTTGTATAGACAAAATTGAGATGAAAACACTCAAGCCAATATGTGATAGACAAGTGCAATAATCAAATATAGCCTTGCATGTGTGCAAGAAAGGAGATATGAGTCAAACATGTAGAAAATCACTAATCACATCTCAAAGACTCCAAACAATGTAAAGCACATGAATGGAATGATGTAGCGTCTCAAATCTCTATCAAACAGTCACATGGATAAATGAAATAAAATTTTGACTCGGCTATCTTAAATGCTCATCCACAAAAGGTGCAAAAAAATACAAAAATATTTTTGGGCTTTTCTCAAAATTTTTATATACAAAAACAAAAATCTTTTGGGATTTTTTCAAAAGAATAAATAAATAGTTGTACAACAAAGCAACGATACATATAAAACAACTAGCAATAGGAAGCATATGATATGAACATGAAAAAGCATCCTATTCTAGACATAGACCAACCCCTCACTCAACTGTGAAAATCCCCAAAGACTACCTAAGACTCTCAAATATAAGGGCATCTAGAGGTTTCGTGAAAATATCGGCTAACTGACTGTCGGTGGGAACAAAACTCAGGGATACGACTTTCTCCTCAACTAACTATCGTATAAAGTTCTCGCGTATCCTGATGTGCTTTGTGCACAAATGCTGGACTGGATTGCGGGATATGTGTATCGCACTCGTGTTATCACGGTAAATGGTCATGGTGTCCTATGAAATCCCATAATCCTCCAGCATTTTCTTCATCCACAAGAGTTGCGTGCAACAACTCCTGGTGGCTATGTACTCGGCCTCTTCAGTGCACAAAGAGATGGAATTTTGCTTCTTGGTCAGCCAGGATACAAGAGCAGAACCAAAATAGAAACACCCACCTGAATTGCTCCTATAACCATCTACATCCCCGACCCAATCGACATCTGAATAGGCAGACAAACGGTCATCAGTATCAAAGGAATACCAAATACGATATGAGAGAGTCCAACTCACGTATTTAATAATACATTTTAAAGAAAGTAAATGTGACTCTTTCGGGGATGCCTGATATCGTGCACAGACTCCAACACTAAAGGCTATGTCGGGATGACTGACAGTCAAGTAGAGAAGACTACCTATCATACTCCGATATTAGGTTTGCTCTACGTCCTTGCCTGAAGTGTCCTTACTAAGATTGGTAATGGTACTCATAGGTGTACGTGCATGCTTAGCGGAGTCTAAACCATATTTTTTCACTAGGTCTCTATCATACTTGGATTGGGAGATGAACATTCCATCCTCTAGATGACGAACCTGGAGACCAAGGAAGAAAGTAAGCTTACCATCCATGCTCATCTCAAACTCACTTTTCATCTCCTCTTCAAAGTGATGAGCATGTTGAGAGCACGTGGATCCAAAGACTATGTCGTCCACATAGACCTGGGCAACAAAAATTGTACCATCATCTCTCCTGATGAATAACGTCATATCAACTCCCCCTCTCTTGAAGCCACGGGCTAAGATATAGGAAGTAAGCCTCTCGTACCAAACATGGGGTGCTTGCTTCAAACCAAACAAGGATTTCCTCAGATAGTATACGTGCTGAGGGTCTTCAAACCCTTTTGGTTGTTCCACGTAAACCTCCTCCTGTAGAATGCGATTCAGGAAGGCACTCTTGACATCTATCTGATATAACTTAAAGCGTAGATGACATGGGATGGCGAGTAGTAAGTGGACGGACTCAAGCCTCGTAATAGGAGAAAATGTCTCCCCAAAGTCTACACCTTCTATCTATGTGTAGCCTTGAGCGAACAACCTAGCCTTATTTCTGGTTATGGTACCATTTTCATCCATTTTATTCTTGAAAATCCACCGGGTACCAATCACATTAGTATCACTAGGTCGGGGGACAAGTTCCCAGACATTATTCTTTTTAAACTGAAGCAACTCATCCTGCATAGCAGATATCCAATGTTCATCCTTGAGTGCTTCTTTATGATTCTTGGGCTCGACTTTGGACGTGTAGTAAAAGTGGCTAACGATGTTCTCTAGTTGAGCACGATTCTTGACCCCAAGAGTGGGATCACCAACAATGGCAAAAGGGTCATGACTCTTGTGAACCCAAGAAGGTGTGTCCCCTAGCACATGAGTAGGGTCCACAGAGTGTGAGAAAGGGATAAGTAAATCACTGTCAGAAAAGTCCTCATCCTCACACTGAAGGTTAGAATCAATAGCCGTCGGAGGTTCGTCATCTTGCATGGTGTCGTTTATTGATTCCATAACCTTAGACCTCTTCAGGTTAAAAACTCAGTACGCTCTACTATTCGATGAATATCCTAGCAATATTCCTTCGTCGCTCTGGGATTCGAACTTTCCTAATTTCTCTCTATCCCGTAGGATGTAGCATTTACTCCCAAAAACACGGAAATACGCCAGGTTGGGTTTCTTGCCAGTCAACAACTCATAAGGAGTCTGAAGTGTGTGTGGACGCAGATAAACCCTATTCACCGTGTGGAATGCAGTAGATACTGCCTCTACCCAAAATATCCTAGAAACGTTTCGACCTAGAAGCATAGATCTAGCCATCTCCTAGATCGTTCTATTCTTTCTCTTAACAATCCCATTTTGCTGAGGAGTCTTCACAGTAGAAAACTCATGTTTGATCCCAAGACTATCACAGTAGAGATCTACTCTTGCTTCCTTAAATTATGTGTCATTTTCACTACGGATCCTATTAATAGTGACTCCGTGTTAATTTTGTAGGACACGACACTTGGTCATTAAAAACTCTACAGCATCGGATTTCTCTCTCAGAAAACCTACAATGGAGTATCTGGAGAAATCATCCACCATCATGAGGATATACCTCTTACCACCCAGACTCTCGGTACGAGTGGGACCCATAAGATCCATGTGTATAAGCTCAAGAACACGAGACGTGGTAATGAAATGAAACTTCCTATGAGGACTACGAATTTGTTTTCCCAACTGATAGGGTCCACAAACCATCGAAGATGGCCTTCCAAGAGATGGTAAGCCACGTACTAGGTCCTTTTTAGCTAAGCGAGTGAGATCGCTAATATTTATGTGACCTAGACATTGGTTCCACAGATCCATAGGACTGATCGTGGCGCTGTTGCAGACAAGTGAGGAAGTAGGCTCAGTCCCATAATAATTATCCTCGGTCCTCACCCCTTGCATCAAAATTTTATCGGCTTGATTATAGACATTACACGAGTCCCGGTCAAACATTACTGCATAGTCAGTGTCGCACAGCTGGCTAATACTGAGAAGGTTTACTTTTAAACCTTTGACGTACAACACATTCTCTAGCTTAGGAAATCCTAGTAACTCTACAGTACCTCGTCCTACAATGCTAGACTTCCTCCCATCTCCAAAGGTGACTCTGCTATACTGATAATCCTCAAGAGATGTTAAAAATGAGGCATCACCTGTCATATGTCTGGAGCAACCACTGTCAAAATACCACTGTGAGGTATTATGTTCTTTGAGAGAAACATGAACAACAAAAGCCTTTTTATCTTTCTTAGGTACCCAAGAAGTGGTGACCTTTTGTTTCCCTTTGTTCTTGTTGGTTTTAGCTGGAATGTGAGAAGCATTCACTAACGAAAAAGATATCCGTCGGAATTCTTCCATCAAACTCTGAGATGTGGCAGCTAAGAACTCAACTCGCTCTCTCAGACTAGAAAACTCATCAGTATGACGTGGTGGAGCAGTAGTACGTCGTGTCCAACCCATGTTATAGCAAAACTCCTTGAAGTGGCCTTTTCTTTTACAATAAGTACAAAAGAACACAGTCAAAGGCGGACCTTGGTTTTCTTTTCTTGGTCGAACTCTCCTTCGAGGTTTTTGACGATGGCCATAAGGATTCGTAGTAAACTCAGGAACTGGTCCAGGTGAAATTTGGGAGGTGGAGGCACCATCATAACCAATTCCCTGCCTATCACCAAAACCTAAAGCGGGGCCGAGGAGCATCTTTCCCATTTTCCCATATCTGTCCTCGATTTGTACCTTGACTTCCCGTGCTTTCTCAAGATCATGAGTCAGTTGGGCAACAAGGGCTTCAAGTTTCTTTCGAGTCTCCATGGAGGAATGGAGATCACTCGTAAGACTAGCCACTTGTTTAGTCAAGTCCCCTCTCTCTTTCTCAAAAATACTCTCTCTCTCTCTAAAAAAACTTTCTTTCTCAACACAGGAAGATTCTCTCTTTCTCAGGGCGGTGCAGGTGGAGGATTCTCTCTCTCTCTCTCTCTCTCTCTTTTCTTAAATCTTCCTCTAAGCCGGTGATCTTAAGAACTAATGCTTTGTTACTCTTTTTAGTTTTAAACGACTCAGAATACAACTCAGCGTAGGCGCGTTGAATATCACACTCGCTCTCACTTGTGTCATCCTCCCCCTCACTCACATCGATCTCACTGTCGAGGTGTCCCTGTGATGCATTATCCTCAGTGTCGTGAGTAGAACTAGTAGTGCTCACATGACTAGCCATGAATGCGGTGAAGTTACACTCATGCGGTGACTCGTCTCCAGAATCCATCGACTCGACCTCACTATCGTCGCTAAGGGTAGCATTAAGGACAACTTTCCCTTTCTCTCTGTTCAGACGTGTGGCACACTCAAAGGCTCTATGACCCCTACCGTCGCACTCAAAGCATCTCTCACTTTCTTTCTTAGGAGGATCTTTAAAAACTTTTTCATTTTTCTTTTCAAACTTATTTTTCTCAAATTTCTTTTTATCTTTAAAATTTCCATTTTTCTTAAATTTGTGAATCCTTTTAAAATTTTTTGCAAAAAGAGCCAAATCATCTAAGTTAAAATCACAATCAGAATCTGATGTGTCAGTCTCTCTCTTTCTAGATGACTCTACTCTCTTTCTAGCCGACCCCTCACTCTTTCTCTCTTGGGCATTAAGTGCAATTCTCTTATCTTTAGACTTAGCAGTTTTAGGGAACATATCAATTTCATATGTTTGCAAATCTCCTACAAGTTCTTCCAATTTTAGCGTATTTAAATTACCAATAGAATTTAGCACAGTGACTTTAGGGATAAAACGCTTAGGTAAAGAACGAAGAATCTTTTTAACAACTCTATCGTTAGGGATATGTTCACGAAGATTAAATCTAGTATTAACAATGTCAAAAAGCCTAGCATAGAAATCATCAAAAGATTCAGTCTCATGCATGGTGATTGTTTCAAATTGAGTTGTCAAATTTTGCAATTTAGACTCTTTCACAGCATTAGTTCCTTCATGGGTGAGTTGTAAAACATCCCATGTCTCTTTTGACGTGGTGCACGTCATTATGCATTTAAAGTCATCAGGTGTGTCAGAACCAGAAATAGCACTTAGAACCTTAGAATTGAATGAAGACCATTTAAATTCTTCTTCGGTCCAAGAAGTGACAAGTTTTAAATTGATGACATTATCAACAGTGACGAAGGGAGGTGTCCACCCTCTTTCAACCAAAATCCAGACACGTTCATCAATGGCTTTTAAAGCAGATCTCAAGCAGGCTTTCCAATATGCATAGTTTGTCCTGTCAAAAACTGGCATTTTATTATATAACTTCTCCATAATAAACACACTCGTTTTTAAAAATCAATTTTTCAGAAAATTGATAGCTTAGAAAAATTTTGCTGAAAATTACACAGTAAAATTGTGTAACTGGATCTGATACCAATTTGAGAAGAGTGCACGTGCGTTCAAATAAGGAAGTTATTTAATTAAACTCAGTTTTTGTCAATTAAATCCTAAAGATGCATATATATGTGATTGAACAAGATGATAACATATGCAAGAACATTCAAACACATAGATGTGAGGAAAAATCTCCCAAAGGGGCAAAACCATTTATTTTCACTATAATATTGTAACATACAATTTTGGATTACAATGAAAATACAGTGACACAGAGTTACCCGCAGGTGTCAGATCTGTAGTCGGTGGCTGGAAGTTTCCCTTTCCAGTAGGGCAGCAATGAAGAAGAACGGTCTTCTCCACAAGAGTACGAATAGATACACGGATGTGTTCTTGGGTTGCAAACGGATTCACAAAGGTTTGGAAGAATTGTGTGAATCAAAACATGAGTCTTGATACTCAAAAAGGTGAAGACTTGAGGTATTTGGACTCTCAAATTCGTCCTTCAATGTCTTGTAAAATAGCTCCCCCGAAGTTGGTATTTATAGGGAAATACATGAAGAGATCCACGATTTTAAAACTCTGAAATTCTATCCAGCGTATAGGGACCCCAAACTGGTTCGGGTACCCTATGAACCGATTCGCCCTCCCCCCAACCGGTTCGGGCTGGGTTCGGGGACAATGGCTGGTCAAAGGGGCTTTTAGCACTTAGAAAAAATTCCAAGGAGATTCTTGGAAATATCTCTATTTTCAACGGGCCATAACTTATTCATCGTAGATCGGATTGAGGTGTCGTTTCTTCCAGTATATTTGTTGCGATAAGATCTTCAACTTTCCAATTGATCGACCCTCCAGATGATGGCTGTAAAATTACCAAATTGCCCTTGAACTTCCCTATCAAGCCTTGTTGCACTGTTTTGACTTCTCTTACGTACCACTTGCATTACGAGCCTAAAATCATGGAACGTGAAGTTGTTGAGGTAGATGAGGGACACATGATGGAGATCATAAATGCTTGATTCTTGGAATTTGGATTGAGGCCATCGTGTGTGACCGTGTAGAGACGTGCCAAATGTAACGGCGTACGACATAAATAAATGAAACATTTTAGACATGAAAAAAATGTCCTTACATCCTTAGATCTACATTTGTAGCTACCTTCTCTGCCTTCTTTTCCATAAATTTGCTCAAGTGTCCAGTTTGAGCTAACTCTTCAAGATGAGACTTGAGAGCTTTATAGTGCTCAATTTTGTGCCCGCCCTAATTACGTAAAGCACATCTCAATGCGTTGTTCCTCTTTGAAGGGTCTCCACCCATCTTCCTGGGCCATTTGATGAATGGTTCGTCCTTAATCTTTGCTAGAATCTTGTAGATCGATTCTTTAAAATCTGTATTCACTGCTTGAAATGACTTCAAGGCATCATTCTTATTCCAGTTCTTAGGGCCACTCTTGCCCCCATTCTTGCTTTTTTTCTTTTAATTCTTAGTTTTATCGTTGCCCTTGCCGGTGAACTTGGCACGACCATTTTACCCTGCACTGAGATGAGTGACGTCTTCAACTTTGGCATATTTTTTAATATGAGCCATTGAGTCATAAATAGTTGTGGCCTCCTTCTTAGTGAAGGACTGGTGTAAGAGGCAAGAACTAGGTAAGCTAATCTTAAAGGACGCAACGGTGACCTTCTCCGAGCAGTCCTCGACCTCATTGAATAGTTACCAATACCTCTTTACATAGTCTATGAGGCTCTTCTGAGGATTTTTCTTCATAGTCAATAAATCATCCATCCTCTTCGGTTGGGAGCTGCTGGTAATGAAGCGAGCCGTGAAGAGCTCTACCAGGGACTCAAAGTTTTTGATGGATCTGTGAGGGAGTTTCTCTAACTACTTTTGAGCCACATCGTGCAATTTCGATAGGAAGATCCATCACATCAATGCATCCTTGAGGTTCCATAGGGTCATGGCCTGCCTGTACTGCCTGACATGGTCGATAAGATCAGTCTTTCCATCGTAGATCTTGAATGTGGGCATTGTGAACTTTTTAGGGTCTTCTTGTTCCTCTATCTCCCTTTTATCTGGGTCTTGAGAGATCTCCTGGCTAGCTCTTTGGTCGACTTGGCACCCCGATGGCCCGGGTGTTGGTCCATTTCTCTTCGGACTAAATTTCGTATGTCGTCGTTTCCTCGGCTTAGGCTCCTATATTGGCGAGCTGACTGTTATTGCTAGGATAAGTCATCATCTGACCTCAATTCTTTGATATCCACATCTCGGGCTCCTTCCTCAACTGTGAGATTTCTCGCTTGAGGGCTAGGAGTGCGATAATGATGTTGCCTTGTGTTGCGATGGATTTATCTCTCCATTTTTTTCCAGTATTCTCTTGAGGCGACCGTTCTCGACTTTCTACTTGCGAATGGCTTCCTCCTGCTCTTGGAGCCTAGCCTCATAGGCGTCGATCAGACTGGAGATTTGTGTGGACCTAGCTGGTCCCTGACTTTATTTTGAGGCTTTTTGCTCTGGGCGAGGCCTTGGATTTGAGCGTAAAACTTTATACCTAACCCTGCCAGGGATATGTTGCTCTTGAATATCCCTTACTTGAGGGGCATTGCTGCTGTGACCAAACATTCTAGCTTTTTGTTAGTGATGGTTTTCTTAAAGGAAGAACCATCTCTTCCCATAGATGGCACCAATTGTGGTGACAATAAATATCAACACAAATAATAAGCAAATGGGATCACTAAAAAAAGTAAAGAACACAAAATAACTGCAATCACACCCGACACAAGATTTACGCGATTCAGAAAATTGCCTACGTCCACGGTGGTGCTCTCTGATTATATTTCTCTTTTCCCCAGGGGAGTGTTTACAATTGCATGCCCTTTGCCCCAGGCTGAGGGGTTTAATATATACATGTAATTCTCGGAGAGTGGGGGTGTTGGGCACCTCCACGTCGGGCCATAATCCCTAGAATATCTCGTGACAGATTTTAGGGGTTGAATGGGACATCGCCGAATTAGTTGTTTACGATACCTTAGATTTTGGGCCAGATTTTCCCTATTAAGGCTTCATCAGGCTACTCTAACGTATAACCCACGCATCACGCGGGTTTCCAACTAGTTAATAATGATACTGAGGGTAATCTGATACTGTTAGAAATGATAATTAAATGGCAATGATTAATGATAATGATAATAAAAAAAAATAATGATAGTACGGTAGTAATGATGAAAAAATAGGAAAATGGTTTTGATATGATATAAGGAAAATTATAATAATTCCAAAAGTAATTGTACAAAAACACTAGTAATGATGATAATGATGTGATATGAGTAGTAATGTTGGTAAATATGATGGTAAGAAATTGTATAAAATTAGTGATGATATGATGATGGGGAGGAGGTACGTTTTTCAAAGGGTTGCCCTAAAAAATAAAAGATGGCTTGTTTCGAGTTGCCGTGTGAAAATGACGATGATAATGATTATGTTATTTAATCATAATGTTAGTAATGATAATAAAATATTATTTTATTATTAATACTTAGTTAATATTATGATATTAGTGGTATTTAGAATAAGCCACAAGAGTTGGGAGAAAAGGTGGGGTGATAAGTGTGTGTTGACCCATAGCGAAGGGAACTCAAATCTTTAGACGTAGGACATGGGTTGTTGTTACATATAACCATAGACGTAGACTAGTCAGGGTATACCATGGTGATTGGTCAGGCTTGCATGTACCATGCGTATCCCTTCTCTTATTATGAAATACAGGGTTCAAGTACCTGGAGAGAAAGCTCCGTAAAGGTGCATGGTATCCTTATTTTAGATTTTGGTTTTAGTAAAGATTCAAAAAATATTCCAGCCTCTTTCTATTTAAGGTCTTTACGGGGGGGACTAGACGTAGAAATGATGGGTTTCGATGACGTCTTTAGGTGTGAGTTCACCTCATGACTTGTTATCCTTCCTAGTTTGTTGGAATATAGGGAGATTAAATGTGAATGTATGGTGATTTGAACACCTTGAGGGAGGAATCTTTATAGGGGTGGAGGGTATACTAATTATAGACTTTGGTCTCAGAAAAGGATAAAAATATTCCAACCCCTTTATATTTTAGGTCGTTATGGGGACCAGATGTAGAAACGCGGGGTTTCAATGGCTTCTTTATGGTGGGAGATCACCTCATGACTAGTTATCCTTCCCAGTCAGCTAGAACCGATCGTTAGGAGATTAAGTGTGAACGTATGGTGATTTGAACACCGTGGGGGAGGAAGCTCCATAAGGTTTCAAGGTGTCCTAATTTTAGACTTTGAACTTAGCAAAGATACAAAATATTCCAACCTCTTTCTATTTAAGGTCGCTATGGGGACCAGACGTAGAAACATTGGCTTCAATGGCATCTTTCGGGTGCGAGATCACCATGTGCAATAAAGGTGACAAGGAGTCTAACGTGTAGAAAGTAGTCATCAAAGATTAATGTAATGATATCTACACATTATTAAGAACACTAGCGAAATAAAAGTCATGCCTTAAAACAATTTGAAAAGTCATGCGAATGGATGGAATGAAGGGGTGATCATGAAATATTAAATGATCATATGTGAATCCAAACGAAATGTCATCATAAAAGTAATCAATTAAGAACATGAAATAAGATTTCCAAAAGGCTTTCAAATAACTATTTTTGAATGTTTTTTAAGTACAAAAAGTTTATGTATAAAAGGTACATATAAGTATAAATACATCACTGACGCAACCACAAATGTGTATCTAGTGTTCGTGCTGATGTAGGATCAAGTGCAAGCCTCTCGTGTTAGTAATAAACTCGGTAAGTCGGGATCATCTCCACAGGGAAATGGGACGATGAAATCATGACGATATTGGAAATATTGAGAACCTTAACTTGAATCTAAAAAGAAATGAAAATATGATTTGGGGAGATGGATTAACTACAACTAAAGGGAATAAGAAAATCTAACTACTAAATGTGCAAGTAACTAACGAAATGCTTTTAAACAACTTATGAAACTGAATTATTAACTGAAAAGATTGCAGGTGAGAAAAATGAGTTAGGATACAATCCTCCAACCCTAGTTCATTTATTAATGTTAAAACTAAATTCTTAATTGAAATATCTAAGTAAACCCAGTCTTTAGTACTCCCAAGCTTTACATATATGAGGTTCAAGCCCGCACCATACGTAACCAAGAGATGAGTAAAGCAGTGTCGTATTAGCTACACGCGTGTTGCACTCTTAAGCATCCCGATTTCCAAGGCAAATGATCACACACAACACGATGAACTTAGTTATTTAATTCAAAATCAAATTTTACGCATTCATAAAGAACATCGGGTTGGATTCATGCATCCCAACCCTTTAAACATTATCCAGACATGATTAACTTAGATAAAAATATGGTTTTTAAGAAATAAAACATTAAATATAAAGAAACTAAATGAAAAGAATATTGCAGATTCAACCCAACAATTAAACTAATGAGCAATTGAAAACATAAAGGAAAGATGTTACTTGAATTACAGAAATTAAATTCAAATTCTTACAGACAAATCTTCTTCTGAAAAACTAGGGTTTATTACTGTAAAAACCTCTAGTCCTAGTTAGCTAACCTAAAAAATCGAACTCCTATCATTTTGTAACTAATCTGAATAAATAGCTCCGGAATATACAAGAGTTTGACCCACATAAAACTCTGAGAGAGAATCAAAAAAATTCGTGGAAATCCAATGTGGTCTGGACCCATCAAGGAAGGCAGTCTGGATCGCCCCCTTATTTTAAACAAGATTCCTTAGCTTAAGGCGGTTCAGATCCTTTTTGGGAAAAAGGTCCGGATTGCACCCCTTTTTTATACATTGATTTTTTTACCAGCGCAGTCCTAATTCTTTTTGGGAAAAAGGTCCGGATCGCCTGCCTTTTTCATTCAGAGATTTTTTTAGGAACCGGTCCGGATCCTTTTCTGGGAAAAGGACCGGACCGCCTTAGCTTTTCATGCTTGGGTCTTTTTCTTGTTCCTTCTCAACTTCAAATCTTCGCAACTTTTTCACCGTGGTTCGGATTGACTTGCTGTTTCTTCCAATGCTTTTGAATTTGAATTCTCTTCAACTCTCTAGTTGGATTCAACTCTGGACGAAGGCTACGAATTTATGAAATTTCCCCTTTGACTTTTCTTCTTTGACTTTGTTAATTTCTTTTCCAATTTCTTTCTTCCTCAATGCTTCAAATACCATCAAAACCAAGGAGAAATACACGAAACTAGATGTACTTGTTAGAAGGAGTTAGTATAAAAGAAATGTGATAATTACACTCATTTTATGTTACTCGAGATAATAAAAGTCTCTAAATTAAGGGGATAAATTCGAAAGAATATGAGCCTAATCAAAGCCCCCTAAATTAGAACTTTGCACATCCCGAGCAATGTAAAAGAATGTAACTATGGGTCAACTCTAAAATTTTTTGCTTTATTTGGATAGAATACCACTTTCGTGGGCAAGAAATTGCATTGAGCATGTGCAACAAGACATTAAACCCCTTGGTCACCCTAGTAGGACGAGTTGTGTCTCGTGAGGGTTTGGAGTGAGTACACCCACAATATTCGACTCAAAGCAAATCCAAAATACTCAAAAATTTTACAATTTAAATTTTTCTGAAAAATAGTCATCATTAATTCATATTCAAAAGTCTCAAATCATAGTGCGTGTGTGCGAAGCCATAAATTTAACTGCGGATTTCCACCGATTGATCATTATGTTACTTTTTCGAAAATTCGTTTTGATTCAAATGCTCACGGCGTACTCTCACAAACGAATCTCCTGAAAATGTGGCTATTTTCTCTCGGTGTGCGTGCATAATGAGTTAATGCATTGAAACACGAATTCACGCACACTAAATTCAAAAGATGGAAATTTATGGGGTGAAAAAATCTCATCAGCGGGATACGATTATTAAGAAATGGGAAACATCGCCTCTAATTCACACCTTTTATCTCTTTTTTTTCTTTAGCTCTCCACGTGGTAAGCAATTTTGAAATTTGGACTCGGTTAGGACTTTTTCGGGTTATAAGGTATAATGGGTAAAAGGAGATGGTTGGGTGTTTTTGGAATTGGAAAATTGTCTTATGATGTCCAATTGTGCCCTTTCGGGCTTTGCTCATTTTCTCCTTTTTTTTCTATCCTTTTTATTTTTCTTTTCTTTCTATTTTATTGAGAATTTTCAATTTTTCTTGGCCCTTTTATTTGCACCAATTGGACTAAATTTTCGGGGTTTCACTTTTCTCAATTCCGGGCCATTTAGGTTTTTCGGGTAGTTAAATGAAAAGGGAAAAATTTATTTGGCTCAAATTGGTCAGCAAAAGGAAGGTTTTTCACGGCTTTTTCTGGCCAATATTTTTTTGTGACAAACGAGGGCCTACTTCATTGTCCAAATTATTAATTGCGTCACCACATGCATCCCGAGGTGAATTTTAGTTTAGAGATTCGTTTAGCGCATTTTTCAGGACATCATCTCACATGTTTCCCGTAACTGATCAAATCAAAGGAATTGAGATCCTCAACGACTTTTATAAATGCTAAATAGAGCTTTGAGTTAACCATTAACTCGAATTTATTTATACACTCACCAAAGGATAGGCTCGAATCTCACCGAGTTGGTTAATCTCCACACTTATTCGTCAAGTCGTCAATTTTCTTTCAATTTCCATCTTTGGTCAATTTCGGCTTTGTGTAATTTATTTTCAAAATTTGAGACTTTCACCCGAATTTTAATGATATTTTTGGAAAATTCAAATTCAAATTTTTGTTTATTTTGAAGCAAAATATTTTTGGCTTTTCAGATTTTTCAACTTTTTTGGAAATTTTGAAATTTTCTAATTTTTTGGCATTTTGAAAATTTGTGAATTTTTAGAAATACGCACTCGTCACCCCCCCCCCCTAACTTAGACTTTTGCATTGTCCTCAATCAAAAGGACTAAAATCTAAAAAAGGAAAAGCAAGAAGTGCGAAAAATAAGACAAACAAATGAAGAAAATGTGGATTTTTATTAAGAACGACTGAGGTACATTAAACAGTGTAGAAAAACAAGGAAGAACATACAACCATCCAACCACATCAAAAACAGACTACCGACACAGAAATCACAAAAGGCTTCACATAGACGGGGGGTTGGAGCTACCGGGCGCATTCGTATTGTAAGGATAATAAAAGAAGCTTGGAGGGGTCCACCAAATTTGAGTTCGTACATGTGATCTTGAAGCCTATGCATCATGCTCGTGTACCTTCGGTATTGCATGATGAACCCATAAACGTTTCCATCTAATGCTGTTAGGCTCGCATCCGTATCATTATCGGGTAGCTCGAAATCATAATCTTCTTCATTCGCATTAGATCCCACCCTTTATTCCCCCATCTAGACATCGACAACTGCTTCCTCCTCCTCGCCACTCTCGTCCTCATCAGACTCTTCATCTGCTCGGGCTATTATAATTTCCCTTTATTTCTCGCTTTAATTCTAGATGTCTTTCCCTAAAGGGTTTGGGAGATGAAGAGTCCTGACATGATGACCGAAGAGGTGATCCACGATAATGGAGGTAATGAATCGGGCATAGGAAAGAGGAGTAGTGCCCTTTCATCCAAAGTCGCAAAGTAGACATCGCGGGAAATGATATGTGCCAGATTGATGGATGAGGTGCGGTCAAAGAGGTGGTAAACGAGTGTTACTTGTCAGGATCGCATTTCGGAGTCATTGGAATTCTGGAGAATGTTGGCGCACATAATTTGAAATGTTAGGTGCACTTTTTCGCTTAAGTGCCCGACCCGAAAGACATCCATGTGCCAGACTTCCTCGAGCATGAGACGCTCAATGAGGACAGCCTTTTCGAGTGGTTGGGAGATGTTGGGGTAGAAAAAAGTGGCGGGATTGGGTACATCTTTTTCAGCGATCTTCTCGGCTATTGATAACAAAGAGAAAGGGATGCGTTGCATCTGAATTCGTGCTTCAACCACAAACTCGTCGGTGCGTACGAGGGTGCTATAAAATTCCCGAACCCCAGATGCCCAAACGACGGTGTGAGGCACATACAAGCAGCGACACCCACATTTAAGATGAAATAAATTGGTGGCAGAATTGTCTAGTTCATCCCAATTAATGAACCACTCTACTTGGAGTTTTTGCGTATCCCAAAGTATGTCTCGCACTACCGCAGTTCTTAGTCGGAGCGATAGTCGTCGGTGTTATTATCGATGATATTGACGGATTTGTATTTGGTGGGTCTATCTTGGTCGGCCATGGAGTGAGAGAGTGGGTGGGAAAAATTTCTTGAGAGATGAAGAAAGAGAATATCTTGATAAGAGTTTGTGTGGGAGAGATGGGGGGTAGGGGTTGTATTTATAGGTGGGTTTTAGGGTGGGAAGGGTTGGATATGGAGGGAAAAGAGAAGGAGGGAAAGGGGATGTATTTTTGGAAGGGAAATGGTGGGAGAAACGAAATGGATGGAAGTGAAAGGATTGGGGAAGGAGGGTTGCACCTAGCAAATCGTTTGAAAAAAAACAGAAGGCGGTCCGGACCGGGTGCACAGGGGGGTCGTCTGGATTGTCAGGATTAATTTTATTTTTCAATTCTCCGAAGGCGGTCCAGACTGAGTGCACAGGGGCGGTCTGAATCGCCTGACATTTTGCGGCAGAACTCCTATTTGCTTTACTTCTAACTCTCTCTTGTACGTTAAATGCATGCCCACTTACTTACAACTCAAGCATGACCCTGATTTAGGACTAATCCTCATTTTCGAATCCCGAGATGGTCATAACGTGTATGCTTCCTACCTGTGAATGTACTCTACTCCCATTTAGTGAACCTACCTAACCCATCCTAATCGACACCTAACTACTATACATAAAAATCACCCCATACACGCCGTGGGTGCGATGACTTCTCATCATTAGCTCACTCTACCCCGTAAATGAGGTCCGATAACCAAATAGTGTCAAAATCCTCAACGCATGCCTCTAGATATGGTTTTAGGCGTTAACCATTGACTTTGAATGTATTTCCCCCTTTTGGATCTTCCAATTCCACTGCTCAGTGGGGGAATACGCTCTTCACAACGAATGGAGTAGTCCACTGAGATCACAACTTACCCGGAAATAGATGAAGCCGTGAGTTATAGAGGAGCACTTTTTGCACGGGAAGAAACTCTTTGCGTCAAATAATTTTATCTTGTGCAAGTTTCATCCTCTCCTTGAAAATCTTGGCGTTCTCATACGCGTCATTGCGTATCTCCTCTAACTCATTCAATTGAAGCCTGCTAGCTTCACCGGCTTTGTCCATGTCGTATTTCACCCTCTTAATGGACCAATACGCTTTGTGCTCCAACAAAATGGGAAGAAGTCAAGGTTTTCCATACACAAAGAGGAACGAGGACATTTCTAGTGGGTTTTTGTATGCGGTACGGTAGGCCCATAGAGAATCGTTCAATTGAAGGGACCAATCTTTCCAGTTAGGATCGACGGTCTTCTCGAGTATGTTTTTGATCTCACGATTCGCCAACTCGGCATGACCATTCATTTATGGGTGATAGGTCGCCCCAACTTTATGGACGACACCATACTTTCTCATGAGCTTCTCGAATGGCCTGTTGCAAAAATGCGTGCCATTATCACTGATGATTACTTTTGGAGCATCGAAGCCAGAAAGTATGTGTTCCTGCAGGAACCTTATCACCAATTTATTATCATTAGTCTTGGTAGCAATAGATTCCACCCATTTAGAAACATAGTCTACAGTGATTAGGATGTATAGGTAGCCAAAGGACGGGGGAAAAGGGCCCATGAAGTCAATACCCCAGCAGTCAAAAATCTCAATAATGAGTATCGGGAATAATGGCATCATGTCTCGTCGTGTAATCGCCCCCATTCGTTAGCATTTATCGCATGATTTTCAGTAATTTTTCATATCCCAAAACATTGTGGGCTAGTAGAAACCGCTTTGAAGAATTTTAGTTGTTGTCTTTTTCTTCAAGAAATGGCCTCCACATGCTTCTGAATGATAAAATTGGATGACCTTTGGAATCTCATCATTCGGTATGCTTCGTCGTATGATTTGGTCGGTGCAATATTTAAAAAGGAGTGGATCATCATAGAATAACATGTGCGACCACGTAGTGAACCTCTTCTTATCTTGTGGTGTCCACGCGGGAGGGACGGCTCCCGTGACAAGATAGTTCACTATATCCGCAAACCAGGGCAAAGAAGAGGTGGCAAAGAGTTGCTCATCCAGGAAGTACTCATCTATGGGTGTAGGATCACTAGGTACGTCGAACAAAAGTCATGATAAGTGATCAGCTATGACGTTTTCTACTCCTTTTTTTTATTCACAAATGGAGAGGGTAAACTCTTTTAGGAGTAGGATCCACCTTATGAGATGCGACTTTGAGTCTTTCTTTGCAAGGAGATATTTTAAGGTCACGTGGTCGATGAAACAGGTGATGGGGGAATCGATAAGATAGGACCGAAACTTGTCTAGAGCAAAGGCTACCGCTAGCAATTCCTTCTCCGTGGTGGAGTAATTAATTTTCGATCCGGTGAGAGTCCGGCTAGAGTAGTAGATGACATGAGCCTTTTTGTTTTTTCTTTAGCCCAAAACGGACCCTATCGCATAGTCACTAGCATCACACATGAGCTCAAATGGTAAGGACCAATCCGGAGCTTTCATGATGGGAGAGGACAAAAGCATAGTTTCCAATTTTTCAAAATCACTTTGACATGCTTCACTCCACTCGAATGGGATGTCCTTCATAAAAAGGTTTCTTAAGGGTCTAGCGACGGCGTTAAAGTCCTTAATGAACCGTCTATAAAACCACGCATGGCCCAAAAAGGAGCGCACATCTTTTAGAAATTTTGGTGGGGGTAGGTTAGCTATGACATCTATTTTTTCTCTATCAACCTCTGGATGAAACAATGTGGCCAAGAACGAATCCCTCAGTTACCATGAAATGGCATTTCTCCCAATTCAGCACTAAGTTCTTCTCCACACATCGGGCTAGTACTTTCTCAAGATTGGCTAACCATAGATCGAAAGAGGTGATGAAAACACTGAAGTCATCGATAAACACCTCTATACCTCTCTTAACCATGTCATTGAATAAGCTCAACATGCACCTTTGAAAGGTCGGGGGTACATTACACAAGCCGAATGGCATACGTTTGTAGGCAAAGGTAACAAAGGTACAAGTGAAGGTCGACTTCTATTGATCAAGTACATCTACCTTAATTTGGTTATATTCGGAATAACCATCTAAGAAGCAATATTAAGGGTGGTCCGCTACTCTTTCAAGCATTTGATCAAAAAATGGCAAGGGGAAATGGTCTTTCCTAGTTCTAGTAGTGAGTTTCCGATAATCAATGCAAACACGCCACCCAGTGGTGGTACGTTGGGGAACTAACTCTCCCTTTTCATTTTCAATCACTGTCATGCCCAACTTCTTCGGGGTGACTTGAATGGGGCTCACCCATTTGCAATATGAGATTGGGTAGATAATCCCGTCATCTAATAATTTTATGATTTCTTCCCTCACCACTTCTTTCATGGTTGGGTTCAACCTTCTTTGCATTTCCCTTGAGGGCTTAACATCCTCCTCGAGGTGGATTTTATGGGTACAAATCGAAGGACTTATACCCTTTAAATACGTAACGCACCAACCAAAAGCACTATGGTGCTTCCTCAAAATCTTTAATAGCTTTTCCTCCTACTCTTCATCTAGGCTAGAGGAGACAACAACAGGAAATGTCTCACCCTCTCCTAAAAAAGCGTATTTAACATTGGAGGGTAGTTTCTTCAATTCGAGAGTCAAGAATGTATCACTAGAAGGCACCATACGTGTCTCCCTTGGCGATAACTCTTTGAACCGAGAAACCCAACTAACATCTCTCGCGTCCTCATTCGACTCTCTCTCATCAAGTAGATCTCTCAACTCCTCAACCTCTCTCTCAAACTCGATATAATCTCCCTCGCTCTCATGACTAGGAACTAAGAAAGATTCTAAGGCATCACCACAAAAATTTTCCTCAATGTCCTGTTCAACGATCTCATCAATTAAGCTCACCGTGTTAAGATCATCTTCTTCCCCTATTTTTTGGGCTATGTTGAATATGTTCATTTCTAATGTCATGTTCCCAAATGTGAGTTGCATCTTCCCATTTCGAGTATTGATTAGTGCGTTAGCCGTAGATAAAAATGGGCTCCCAAAATGATGGGAACATGATTCCTCGACGCGAATGAGGGCTCCGTGTCCCAAATAATATAGTCTATGGGAAAGTAAAAAGTGTCCACTTGGACTATCATGTCCTCAACTATACCTCTTGGTATCTTCACGGTTCGATTCACTAATTGGAGAATGATCCTTGTGGGCTTAAGTTCCCCCAGATCTAGTTTCCTATAAATTGAATAGGGGAGGCTATTAACACTTGCCCCCAAGTCGAATAAGTCCTTTTCGAATTTATTCTCTCCAATGGTGCAGGAAATGGTGGGTGCACCAGGATCTTTAAATTTAGGTGGGAGATCGTTATGAAGAACTGAGCTCACGTTATGTGCTAGAAATACATTTTTCTTACCTTTATCCTCCTTTTCACTGTCAATAAGACTTTAATGACTTTTTCATAGGCTAGAATTTTCTTTATTGCATTGAGGAAAGGTAAGTTTAACTTCACATTTTTAAGCACTTCTAGCACTTCATCACGGGGGGTCCCTTTGTGGGGAGGACCAATCTTTGAGGAAATGGAGATGCGAAGGGTGGCTTGATAACTACCTCGGTCTCACTAGTGTTTTCTCTATCACTCTTATTCAATGGTATATCTTCGGCCTCTTTCATACTGGGCAAAGTCTCCTTATCTTTTGATGCATCATGTGGGGGAGGTGATAAATCAATGACTCTCCCACAACGAATAGTGATCACGGCTTAACATTTCTCTTTATGTTCTGTAGAGGTGGATCTAACAATAGTTTGACCTTGGGGAGGTCTTTGGCCCTGGGCAGGAAATTTGCCCTTCTCTTGGATACTCAACGAAGATTGAAAGTTTGAGATGTTCGCTTTCATGTCGATGAACTGCTTTATTGTATCCTCGAGGTTCCTCCACGATGGAGTAATATATGGAGCTGGAGGAGGTGGTGCTTACTGAAATTGAGAAGAGGGTGGAGGTGGGACAACCTGTGAATGTGGGTTCATCACAGCTTGGGGCTGTCCGTAGTTAAAACGAAGATGGTTTCTCCACGAAGGGTTGTATGAGTTCCCATGTGGGGCGTTAAAATTTTCCTTAAACCCTCCTATAGCATCCACCTGCTCAGTGTTCATGGATTTGTAGGTGAAAATCATTGGGCATGCCTTTGTGGAATGACCCGCCTCACAGATAGCACACACCTTTTCTTTGGCAACACGGTCGGATCTGGAGATGTATCTTAACCGGATATCAAGTAAGTCTTTCATATCTCTCTGAAACCGATCAAATCGACTGTCTATTATGGTATTACTATCCAATTGGAATAGATTGGATGCATTAGGCGTGTTCGATACTTGTTTAGGCCGAATTTTGATATTAGGATAGGATGAATCCCATGCTTGAGTAGTCTCTGCGACATACTTAAGATGAGACTCGACATCGCTAGAGTCTAATTCCTAAAAATGTCTTTCACACATTGTTTGCACAAGTTGTTTAGAAGCCACTGTCAACCCATTATGGAAGAAAGAGATTAAGTGGTGTTTTTCAAAACCACGATGGGGGAATGCGCTTACCAATTCTTAGAAATGTTCCTAACACTTATCAAAAGGCTCATTATCTTGTTGTCGAAAACCTTGGATTTGAGTCTTAACATAGTTGGTCTTGTGCGGTGGGTGGAATTTTGTGATAAATTTGGATTGCATATCCCTCCCGAAAATAACGGAGTTTGAGGGTAATGGACTTTAGGTGAACGATATCCTACGTGTAACCTTGGTCATTAAATGTGTCGTACGCCTCTTCGAACTCTCTTATGTGAAGTTATGGTTTCTCCGAATCCATGCCATGGAAAGTAGGGAGAATCTGTATCATCCTATTGCATAAGTGGAACTGACCGAAATTATACGAAAGTAAAATACAACCAGGGGTGACAGTTCATTTAGGAAAGATTTAGTCTTTCAAGGGACGATATGGTGGATTTCCCTCTCCAATGTCGAAACTAGCGACCTCAGACATCGCTCTCTCTACAAATGACTCGGAATCATCACTCGGTGTCCTAAATGTGTGGCTCAAGGATTGACTCTAGGTGTAACTAGCAATAGAGTGCTCAAGAGTAGGAAGTGGAACCCAAAACTATGGAACGCGAGGCGTGTAGAGACTGTTAGAGTTATACTCAACAATTGGATTTTCATGAATTCGGGTTGGAGTATTTTGAGGAGTTTGAGTATGTTCAGGATTTTGCATTAAAGGCTTTTAAGAGATGATTTTTTTTTTGAATTTTTGGTCTAAGCCTTAGATTGACTCGATCTAACCTAAGACTACCGAATTCTCCGCCAACGGCGCCAAAAACTTGATGCGACCATAATTGTGTATCTAGTGTTCGTGCTAATCTAGGCTCAAGTGCAAGCCTGTCGCTTTAGTAATATACCCGATAAGTTGAGATCGTCTCCACAGGGAAATAGGACGATGAAATCATGACGACCTTGAAAAGATTGAGAACCTAAACTCGACTCTACAAAGAAACGAAAAGATGATTTGGGGAGATGGATTAACTACAACTAAAGGAAATAAGAAAATCTAACTACTGAATGTGCAAGTAACTAACGAAATTCTTTTTAACTACTTATGAAATTGAATTTTTAACCGAAAAGATTGCAGGTGAGAAAAACGAGTTAGGATACACTCCTCCAACCCTAGTTCATTTATCAATGTTAAAACTAAATTCTGAATTGAAATATATGAGTAAACTCGGTCTTTAGTACTCCCAAGCATTACATATATGAGGTTCAAACCCTCACCATATGTAGTTAAGAGATGAGTAAAGTAGTGTCGTATTAGCTACACGCGGTTTACACTCATAAGCATCCAGGTTACCTAGGGCAAACGAGCTCAAAAGTCCTACAACGATTGTGATCACCACAAAACACGATGAACTCAGTTATTTAATTCAAAATCAAATTTTACGCATTCATAAAGAACATCGGGTTGGATTCATGCATCCCAACCCTTGGAAAATTAGCTAGACATGATTAACTTAGAGAAAAACGTGATTTTTTAGAAATAGAAAACTAAATCTAAAGAAACTAAATGAAAATAAAATTGCAGATTCAAACCAACAATTAAACTAATGATAAATTGAAAACATAAAGGAAAGATGTTACATGAATTGCAGAAATTAAATTCAAATTCTTACAGCCAAATCTTCTTTTGGAAAACTAGGGTTTTTTACTACAAAAACCCTCTACTGCTAATTGGCTAACCTAAAAAATCGAACTCTTATCATTGTGTAACTAATTTGAATAAATAGCTCCAAGATTTTAACCCACATAAAACTCTGAGAGAGAATCAGAAAAATTCATGGAAATCTAATGCGGTCCGAACCCATCGGGGTAGGCTGTCCGAATCGCTCCCTTATTTTAAGCAAGGTTCCTTAGCTTAAGGTGGTCCGGATCCTTTTTGGGAAAAAGGTCTGGATCGTACCCCTTTTCTATACATTGATTTTTTTACCAGCGCGGTTCGGATCCTTTTTGGGAAAAAGGTCCACATAGCCTGGCTTTTTCATTCAGAGATTTTTTTAGGAACCGGTCCGAATCCTTTTCTGGAAAAAGGTCCGGATCGCCTTGGTTTTTCATGCAGGGATCTTTTTCTTATTCCTTCTCAACTTTAAATCTTTATAACTTTTTCACCATGGTTCGGATTGACTTTCCATTTTTTCCAATGCTTTTAAAATTGAATTATCTTCAACTTTCTAGTTGGCTTCAACTCCGGACGAAGGCTACGAATTTACAAAATTTCCCCTTTGACTTTCCTTCTTTGACTTTGTTCATTGATTTTCCAGTTTCTTTCTTCCTCAATGATTCAAATACCTGCAAAACCTAGGAGAAATATATGAAACTTGATGTACTTGTTAGAAGGAGTTAGTATCCAAGTAATGCGATAATTACACTTATTTTTTGTTACTCGAGATAATAAAAGTCTCTAAATTAAGGGGATAAATTCGGAAGAATATGAGCCTAATCAATCACACCATGAAATAACCTTAAAATATCTTAATCTTGAAATCGAAAAGTAATTGTGTGAACATAATCCACGAGTAAATCAACATAGACATTCATAACGTAGGCGCACGAAGTCAGTGAGATACTTTTAAAGAAAGAACTCAAATTCGACCTTAGGTGTAAGAAAGTTGAACATAATGAAATTGGCTCGACTTACGCAACATGGCATGAATTTAAATTATTCTCAAATCTATAATGTTAAACTATTAAATGCCTTTCAAGAGAGCTCGTTATGCAAATCCATTGATCTTCTAATTTAAAACACTTTCAAAATCTCACACAATTAAGAATTCACTCTCAAATTTGTAAAGATTTCGTATTGTTGATTTGTAGAGAAGCATTAATGAAACTAAAATTAGCATCAACACTTCTTTTTTTGTGTGCCGTTAATCTGTAAGGATATTTTTGCAATTGATGTCTTTTGACGCGAATAGAATTTTCTCTTTCGTAGCTCTTTTCCATTGTTAAGCATATAACAAATTTTTTGAAACGGGCAACGGTTCTTACAAGCACAACTTATTTTTAGTACATTTGGTTCATTATTAAACACTATTGAGACGAGAAAATTTTATTCGAAATATGACAAGCAATTATAATGTTCAAAAAGTCCATGCTTGTGTGAAATAAGGTGATAAAGAGTCTATCATGAATAATGTAATCATCAATGAACAACGAAATGCAAACCACGCATTATTAAGCACACTAAAGAAACGAAGTCATGTATCAAAAAACCATGAAAATGTCACATGAATGAATTAAATTAAGTTGTGATTCGAACATCTTAAATGAACATCGATATATGGTGAAAAAAAACACAAAAATCTTTTTGAAAATTTTTAAACTTTTTACAAAAAACAAAAATCATTTTAGAATTTTCAAAATATGTCAAAAATTAAAAATAAACCTAAGAATACAATAGAAATGCAATCTAACAATAGGGACAAAAGATAGCGACATGATAATCACCTATATTAAATAAAATTTATAACCTCAATCATTACTCTGAGAGGAGTTATCAAAAGGAGCAAAAATCATTTGAAGGTACTCGATCAAAATTTGGGAAGTTTTTCCTTAAAATTCAACTTTCTCTCGAAAACTCTCAAAATATCTAAATGTCATTTGCGGTAGCAAGTGGAATGACATTAGTGGGATTGCGTGCGGGAGCATGTGTGTGAACTCATGTAGGAACATATCAGGGAACATACATTTGTCAATCTCTCCCTAAGATGAAAACAAAAATCTCTAAGGTGACCTTTTTTTTTACAATGGGGATAAACATAAACATGAATTGGGTCAAACTTGGTAAAAATTCCTTGGGTGTGCTCTCCTTGGTTGGGTTAGGATGAGGGCCATAAGGATCGATCACAAACTCAGGAATTGGCTCGGGTGCTACAATGAAAGTGGATGCACCATCATAACCTATTCCTTACCTCTCGTTATAACATAAAGGGGGACCAAGGAACATCTTTACAACCTTCTTAGATGTTCCCTATAAAGTGAACTTAACCTCTCGAGTACGTTCAAGATTTTTCTCGAGTTGGAATACAGGGTATTTAAGTTTCTCATGAGTCTCCAATGAAGCTTAAAGATCTCTCGTAAAACTAGACGCAATGTTGGTCAAATCGGTCTTCACCCTATCAACCACAATCAATTGTTCACACAATGAAACTTTTAACTTGTCAAGTTGACTCACCGATGACTCATACTCTCTCAAAACTTTTACCTCATTCTCTAAATAAAAAAACCTAAGATTCAAACTTTTATTTTGCTTTTTGGTTCTCAAAGACTCTTTGCAATGTTCTCATTAAGTGCATTGAAGTCCACCTTCTCTCACTCAAATTCTCATCGTCACTCTTACTCTGTCCAGAATGATTCAAACAAATTTTGATGCTATCATTTTTATAAATGTCCTCACCAACATGGGAGGAACTAGAAGTACTAACGTGACTGGTCATGAATGCAAGGCACGGTTCATGTAGTGATTCCTCCCCAAAATCCACCGACTCAACATCACTATCACTAAGTTTGTCTTTATAAGTAGTTTTGCATTTTCCCTCTCTCTTTAGCCTAGTAGGACACTCATGTGCCCTTTCCTTTCACATTCAAAACATCTTACTTGATCATTCTCATAAACTTTCTTATCCTCTTTTCCATTTTTATTTTTCTCAAACCTTTGTTTTCTTTGGAATAATTTCTTTATTAAATTTGAGAAATTTTTTAATTTTTTTGCAAACAAGTCAAATCATTAAGCTCAAAACTAAACTTCGACTCAGAATAAAAAAAACCTTTTCCTTTTTCTTTTTAGATTAAGCTTTCAAAGAAATCCATATTTCTTTTTATTCACAATTTTGGGGAATATATCGATTTAAAAACTTTGAAGATCTCCTACGATTTTTTCTAGACTAAGCATATCTAAAATTCCCAAAGAATTTAGGATTGTGAGTTTTAGGATATAGGGAAACGGAAGGGATCTCAAAATCTTTTTCACAGCTCTCGTCCGAGGAATTCTTTGGCCTAAATTAAAATGAGAATTGACTGTACCAGATAAACGCGTACAAAACTCATCAAAAATTTCAGATTCTAGCACAGTAATAGTTTCAATCTGTGTGGTAAGATTTCGTATCTTAAAATCTTTCATTACATTAGAACCCCAATGAGTGAGTTGGAATATATCCCATGCTTCCTTAGATGTGGTGTACGTCATAAAGAGACGCAATTTGTCGGGGGTGGTAGCACCAGAAATAACACTTAAGCCTCGTGAATTAAAATTTCTCCATTAAAAATCATCATCCGTCCAAGCAGTGATAAGTTTAAGAAGAATGACAGCATCATTATTCACATTGGATGGTGTCCACCCTCTTTTATAAATAAGCCTGATACGCTCTTTAATCGATTCAATGTCGACCTCATTCGTGCTTTCTAATAAACATAATTTTACCCATAAAAATGGGAACCCTATTATAAAAACTATCCATATAATCCCAAAATAAAGTTCAAACAATAAATTACTATAACTGGTTTTGAAACCAATTTGAAAAAATTGATATCATCAAAGAATCCGTAAAAAATCATGATCACGCGATAATTTAATGCAATCTACTCTGATACCAATTTGGAAATGTAAGGTTATATGGATTCACTTGTATATTAGGTAATCACACATAAAAGTCTAATTTTTAACTAACTTTTATCTTAATTAGAATTAAGCGTGTATGCAAGATAAAGTCCAAAGAAGATATTCCAAACCAAGTAATCAGACCAAACACACGAAGAAGAACATGTAAAAAAAATTCCTTTAATATAAAACCTTTTGATTCAGCATTGTTTAAGAATTTGACAGACTCAAATGACTTACAAACTACTTAGAGGTCCACTAATTATAATTCACAGGGTCTTCAAATCATCAATAGAATGTAATGCAGTCCGGCACTACCCAAAGAAAGCAGCTCTTCTCTTGGTATCCACTTGTCATCCTTGGGATTGTAGAATCCTTTCTTCTTCAGCGGTAGACTCATAACGCCACAAATGTCAATCGTAGAGAACACCCTACAAGGGTCTGAAGTTTGTGTATGGAATTATGGTTTAACAAACTCAACGAATCGTTCTAGGGATGAGGGATTTGGAAAATAAAAAATTGTTTTAAAGAACCAAAAAGATAACGCTTTTGGAACATCTATAGAGATTTGTTTTTGCCAAAAGTGTTGTGTAAAACATTCAAAAATATCCAATTTATATAAAACACAAATATCGAGGACAAAAAATTCATTAGAACGAAAATGGGACTTTGTTTGAATAAAAACCATAGTTTTATTATAACGAGGTCCTTTCTTGTTCGAACGAGCTTTCAACGTACTTCCAATGAGATAAGTTATTTCAAATAGAGACCATAAGTTAGAAGCTCATTAGAAGTTAATTCTAATGACTTAATCACTTCGTTCCAATGAAAAAGCAACTTCCTTCTAACGACCTATAGAAATAGTGTAAACGAGATATAAGTCATTCTAATGAGATTCGAGACTCGTTCTAACGAGGTGGGATTTTTGTTTAAACGAACTCAAAAAATAAAAAATATATATTTTATTATGTAATCCTTTTATCAAAATGCCCTGGTTTTAAAAGAAAACATCCCAGAATAAATTTGTCTAAATTAAATCAAATACCTTAAAACCATAAAGCTCTATATGTGACGTGACAGTTTCAATGTCTTGAACTTTGAATGTTTCTCAGTCAATTACATGTCCTCAAAGATCGTAGAAGCATATGAGGATGTAATGTTCGGTTTGTTTAGGGATATGCCCAATAATCAAATGTATGAGCAATTATAAAATGTTTCTTTTACACATTTAGAATTTTCAATTTAGCATAAATAATACACAATTTTAAGTACTTAGAACCACTACTTATGGTGTCATTTAAGGTAGGAAAGGAAACTTTAGAGAGCTTGGAGAAGTCTAGATTATAGGGGATATAGGGAGACGGTTTTCAACTGAGTAGACTTAAAACGTTACTGGCTTATTTAAATGGGATAGTCTCGGTAGTGAAGAGTTAGGATATATGTAGGTGGTCTTCATGACAGGGTCCATTGAGGAGGAGGTTAGGATGATTGGGTTCTTTTTTTTTTCTTTTTCAAATCCATTGTCACCTTGAATGAGCATAAGTTTTTTTCTAAAAACATTTGACCGTAATGTAAGAATATTTTATTTTTTGGTCTGGGAAAAGGTGCCTTTGCTCGCTGAGTGGAGGCTTTACTGTTTTGACACGTGGAGTGTAATTGAGAATTCTCAGTATTGTGAGAACTATATGAGTAAGGTTGGTTTAGACCCATGTAAACTCTTGAGCATACATTTGGAAAGAGAAAAACTTTTGAGGGGGGTCAAATTTTTTATTCAAACTTAAAAGAATGTGACCTTACCAGCGGGCTTGTGAAAAACAATTAGTTAGGAAAAAAAGGGTGGAGTGAGACTATGAACATCTCAGCTTGAGTCCACACTTAGAGTGGATAAATAAAAAAGGGGTGGATTTTCTATGATTCAAAAGTATTATAAGTGATCGTTTATCCCATTTTTCTTCTTTTTATTTTTTTGAAAAAAATGGTTGATTACTCTTTGAGAATACATGTAGGTTTAGGGTAAGCCCTAACACGAGTGATGGTTTTCATAAATCCAATGGATGTTCACGATCTTAGAGTAAGTCTTAAGGTGGTAGATTCAAATTTGGAGAAGTCTTCTGAAATGAATCCGTTATTAGGTAAGGCCTAACAAGTCCTAAAGGTGAAGGGGGTTTAAAGTCATCCACTAGAATGATGTTGGGATTGGAAGTCCCTTTATTGGATTGGGAATAGTAGGTCTTGCGTGAACGTGGGTGTATTATAAGCACCTAGGAGGAAATGCGAGACTTAGAGAGGTGGTTTCTCATGGCCGATGATGTCGAAAGAGAACCATAGAATCTTAGTTTAGCTAAAGTTTTTTTTACTTAAAGGATGCATGAGAGACAACAAGTCCAGACTCATATAGATGTGCGGTGGGTGTCTTATTCAGAATTCAAAGGTGAGATCTACTGGCCATGTTGGCATGATTTTCAGGTGTCTCCTATGGAAGATACATCATATTTACATATTCATGTGGGAGACTTAAGGGTCGTATCATTAGCTAGTGGAGGAGCTACAAACTCAACTCATAGAGTCCTTAAAAGGCGGTGTGTGTCTCCTTGGGGTACTGATGATAGAGTTCAAAGTATCCATGCAGGCCAAAAGGTACTAGGAAGTGGGGAGAGTCAGTGTTAGCAGGGAAACAGAACTAGGATTGGTGTAGGAAGATCCTTAGGGTTAGTTGGTATTACTTCGATACCCACTGAAAGCGGTGTACCAATGTTGGGGATGAAGAGAGGGAGTACGTTCTCTCCAGTTATGGTCTTAGCATTGGCTTCTTACTGGAAAACTTGTGCTTAGCCTAGTGCCCTGATTTATGACTGTATGTGGTCTAAGAGACCCTAATGTTCTTGAGTTGTCTAAAAACCTTGTCTATTACAGATGGAACCTGATGTTGTTTGATAAACATGGAACATATGGTGGTTTAGACCTGACAATCATGGGTAGGGAACTTGTTGACGAAAACTACACGATCGCACAAAGTGCAAACTTGTGTTTCCAGGGTAAGAACTTAGTGGGAATCATCTTCAAATAAGTATAATCTCAGAAAATTTGGGACTCTTTTTATAGACAGAAGGAACGATAGAACGATAATAAATAGGAGGAGAAGGACTCGCATAAGCACAATCTAATGCAATTATTTTATTTATTTTTTAGAGTATTTTTTCGATATTCTATTTTTTGAATTCTTTCGTTTGGTAGTATATTCAAAGAATGAAAAATTCAACACAGTCCCATTGGAATTGGGTGAATAGGGGTGAGCTATTATTTATTTAGAACAAGGAGTGAGAAATAATAAAGTGAGGTCTATTACTTTTAAAATAAAATAAAAATTGTTAGGGGAATCAAATGTGAGTGACCTTTGTTTTTGGTGATTACTTACAGATTCATATTGTTATCTTCCTTGTAAGAGGAAAGGACATTTAGCCTGGAATCTAAGGGGTTTTGGACTAGCCTCCGGTCGTATGATTATTTTGGGAAATTGTGCCAGAGCAATTATTCGTAAGTATCTTGTTCTTTTGTGCAATAGGTTGTGTTCCTAGAGTTTTTTTTTATATGCAAAAGGAGCGATGCGACTTTCTTATCGAATGATCACTTTTGGTTACCATGGATCACGATATACCTAGTTGCTTGGACAGAACAACCTTTAAGGTGGGTGTGACACCACTTTACCCTAGTATCGAATAGTTTTGAAATCCTATTCAATATACCCCGTTACTAAACAAACTTCAAATGTTCCCTGTCATCAAGACCGTGGGATAAAGATAGAAGTTGTTAGATATATAAGACAGGTGGGCAAAAAGAGTGAGGACACTCATTGGAGACTATCCTTTCGTAGAAGTGACTTTTCAAAAGTATGAGCTTTATCCAAGGAAATGACTTCTCGAAAATACGAACCTATCTGTCGGGAAATGCTAATTTCCTGAAGTAAGAATTTCTTTATGGATAAAGTGACATTCCTAAAGTACAAACTTCTTTCGACCAGTTGCTTTTGGAAGCCTCGAGGATATAGGGTTTAAACGATATGAAAATCAAGACTATGGAGTGCGTGATGCAAATAGGTAATCTTTAATTTTTTCATACTTTGATATTTAATTTTATCGCTAGGTCCTTCACATGTACCTATACATTTGGTAAAATGTACAATCCTATACATGGAGACCTAAGCACGTATCTACGTTGCGAGGGACTCTAAACTGAGGTTTCTAAACAGTTTTAAAATTAATAGAAAGTAGTCATGCAAAAGAACAATCGTAAGCATAGTAGGAAGCAAGAACATAGATAGTTTGATTCTTTAGATTTATCCTCGGTGGAGTCAACATTGTGATGTAGTTAATGAGGTCCAATAATGATACACAATGTTGCAATCTGATAGAAGAAAAATGATCCCCAACACCATCACCATCGTGGTGTTGAGAGCCCCAATCAATGGAAGTTGTAACACCGTACCCATCATTAAATAAAAAGTACCAGTTTTTTGTCAACCACATTTCATTATTTCTAAGAGTTTTGACCATGTGTGTGTATAAATGAATTTATTCAAAATTATTATCTAATTGTTAAAGTTACAAAGATCATGGGGCAAATGTAGAAATTCAAAAAAAACTAATTTAATTTTGGATCGATCCGAAATGATTCCGAATAGATCCGGTGCACCTGAGATAGCAGTCTGCATTTCCTTTTGAGTTGTCAATATGTGCAAAGTATGAGGTGTAAATTTGTTATCCCTCTAATGATTTTAGCCCATGATCTTGGGCTTCCTATCCCATGATGATTTGGGAACTCCCTACTTTGATCCCCTTGGGTTTCTAACCTCTCTTTACCTAATTCAATATCTATTATAGTGGCCTCGCGAATAATGGTGGCTAACTCTAGGCTCCCAAAAGAAAATTTTCTTTTCCTAACCTGACCCAAGTAACCAGAAATCAAATAATTTATCCTAGCTCCTTTTCTCATAGTGTACACTATATGAAAAGATAGGAACAAACATATGTTAAACTTTAAGCCTAAAGAGTACAAGTCAACAAAAAGTATCAAAGATCGGCACGTGTAAATATACAACAAACTCATAACCCTCGATACATATGACCATGCTCTGATACCAACTGTAACAACCGGCATATTTTGCTATTAAGGGTGATCAATTTCCGATACCGAGATAGGTCGATCGTTATAACTAAAATACCAAACCTAGTATGTGACAAAAATATGAGACATTTAAAACGTTTTCCAGTAAGATGTGATGAGAGATATCCAATAAATTAACCTTCTACCACAATAAGATCATCGCCATGCTAAGACTCCAATAATATAATACTCTAAAAAGAAATCATCAACATAATCCACCCAAACAAAAAAACATAACCATTGTAGATTCTAAGGAGCCACTAAATCTAAATATAATGTTCTTAAAAATAAATTATTGGAAATTAAAACTGAACTAAGCATAAAACAAATCTCCAGCTGCATGTCCCACTGATCTCTAAACTATGCAGATTACATCAACCTAAGCTGAAATGTTAATCGACAATAATAGGTCAAGGACTGCTACAAGAATACTAGATAATATTCCCAAATAAGGTTACATTAACCCATTCATCAACATTAAATGATACTAGTATCATAATAGAAATTTTAATTATCGATAAGAAATTTAAACAACAATGCGAGTAAAGTTAACTAAGCCAACTACTCATATTTCCAATTATGTTTCTTTCAAAATTTTATTATTATTTAAATATCAATTAATATCCATTGCACACTAATATAGCTAGTTTTCTTCTATACGACCCTACATATACCATGGTCTTCCACACAACTCATCTCGATAATAATCCACCTAGAAAACATTAATTACAAATAATATAAATCAGAGTAAAAAATTAGTATGTGATCTGATAGTGTCAACGATGTAATTATTTTAACATAGGCCAATTCCTATCATTATTATATTCTCTAACATGTGACATAATCAAATTTCAACATTACCATTGTTCAATTATCCTAAAACATGCAAGATTTTAAGTTTTAAATCAAATTAATTAACTTTAAAAAATATATTCTGTAAAACGTCATATGTGTGATACTGATTAAACTAAATTCGCAAATTTCCAAATTATACTTCGTTGAAAATGATAGGACCCCAATTTAAAAAATTCTTCTTTCAATTAAATATGATTAATTTCCTAACACGTGCAGAATAAAGATGGTTCAAAATTATACTAAAAATCAAATTTGTGAATTTTTACTTTAAGCCCAAAAATCAATTTAATACGAGTCCAAGAAATTTGCCTACCAATAAATATTAAATTAGGCCAAACCAAATTTTACCAAATTAAGGTTAACGACTTGAATTAAATTAATTAAATTATACCCAAACTAATTTAGCACCAAATTAAATAAGAGTTGTGAATTAAACCATATTTTATCTTTTAGTGCTAAGCATGCGTTTTAGGTGATTTTGCAAGATAAAATAAATTCACACACACTACGCCACAATGTAAGAGAAAAACCCACAACGGAAAAAACCTCGGAAGACCCCTAGCCTCCACTAAGTACAAAATTCTATAAATACAAGACAGATGACTTACAAAACTCGACTCGACTCCCTTCAAGACCCTGACGCATCTTCTTGTATCAACCTATACTTAGCTGACAATCCCGGACTCGACCAGAACCTCGGAATCCACCAATGAAGCTTTTGGGAACAACCGTCAACCCCACATGGTGCCTTTCACCATGTGAGAACCCCACAGCAAAAACAAGCCTTCTTCTTTTAGGAATGTAGAAGTAAACCCAAACTTCTCTTCTTTGAGGTGGAGAAAAAAACCCGGTGCCAAATAGTCCTAGAAAATATTTATATGAAGAAACTTGGAATAAACAAACTATGGGTGTATAAACCTTAATTTTGTTCTAAGGTTTAAAACAATTTAACAAAAATCAAGGGGACTTTTTCTTGGAAGAATTTGCCCTCAAAAACTATCTTAGATGTGTGAAAAAGTCTTAGAAAAAAGTATGGTCCCGAAGTGTATTTATTTGGCAAAAAGATAGTGGAACAAAAAGTGGGAAATTGGGATAAAACTGTCAAAAAACTGTTTCCGCCAATTTCGTTCGAACGATATTTTCGTTCGAACGACATTTCGTTCGAACGACACTTCGAACGATAATTCAGAACGAAAAAAATTCTTGTTTGAAATCTCGTTCGAACGAATTTGTATCTCATTCGAACCAGAATCAATATCATTTGAACGACCTTTCATGATTATAGATAATTTCTATACGAACGCATGGCCGCCAGTTTCGTATTTTTTTGATTTTTTTAGATTTGATATGATTTTTCTACGAAAAGGTGTCCGAAAACAAAATCCTTAGAACTACGAATTCAAAAAAAGTTTAACAAAAAAATACTAATGCCCAAAATAAATTTCCAAGCTCCTATATATGTATGTTAATGCATTCATCCCTTAAGGAGACATTGGAATCCACATGTTGATGACGTGAAACTTAGCACGAAAATCGACAAGGATATATTCTTCAATTTCTGACCGTTACATCTTCAACATACACCTGTCATAGTCTTGAAAGGATACAAGATGAACACTAACCTAGGACTCAAATGTTTTTGTCTGGAATTGAGGAAACACTACATAAGACTCAATTGAAAATTTGTGTCCTTACAAATCTCCCCTTTTGGCTATTCCGGGACAAAAACCAAACAGAAATCCTAAAGGCTCGTCAACCTTAACTAGACTCAAAACATCCCACCCAAAATAAAAAATACAAGCTTGACTCAAAACCCAATAATGACTATCTTTGCCGATGAAAGTTTTCACTAGAATAATTCCTGCACACTTAAGCAAAACTTTAAACGCATAGGGAATATCAAAATATCAAATGAATATAAAATAAATACTCCCCCTAATTTAATTCCCCTTTATCAAATGTGATCTACCTAAGAAGGTCGCGACTCCCCCTAAGTTAAATATCCTAAAATAAGATACGATTATAATAAGATTATATACCATTTCTCCCCCTATCATTCTCCCCCTTTTTGTTCAGGAATAGACAAAGGATTAGGAATTAATTAATTACTCATTTCTCCCCCAATTTAACTAAGTACCATTTCTCCCCCTAAAACTGCATAAGGAATATAAATATGGGAAAACAAGTAAAACATGACGATGCTTAAGGAAATAGGATCATTAAGGCATACGGGCAATAATAAAATTCAACTAATCCACATAAAAGACATGAATATCAACTATGATGCGATAACAAAAGATATCAATAGATGTATTAATAGATACCAATTATGAATTAAAGTATAAATGGACTAGCTAGCAAGGCAAAGACTTAAAAACAAACAATTTCTTATGTATACATACTCTAAATACACCAATAATGCACACGCACACACACACGTAAACACACACACACACACACACACACACACATATATATATATATATATATATATATATATATATATATATATATATATATATATATATATATATATATATATATATATAACTCACACATGATACAAAATTGAAAATAACATGAGTTTTCCACACTCTTATGGCATTAATGTGTCATATGGAAACGAAAGTGATGGGGCATGAACTAGATACTAAAGAATTAAAACCCAATCACTTAAACATGTTCATGGAGTTCTCATTTGATTGCAAAACTTTGTCAAATTCAAAATTTGCCTTATGTGACAATATATATTGAACGAAATGAACAAACAAACACAATGCATACAAGCCTATCATGTTGATTATTCTACAAACCAATATAGTAATGACATTGAAAGAACAACTAGGAAAAATAGACATTGTGTAAACCGTTGATATATCATCGAAACTCCCTCAAAATATGCATATTAATTTTTAAATGGCTATATCAAACTAAACAAAATAGGCCTTGGAAAATATTTTCTTTTAATGCCATTATTCTTTTAGGCCTTTGGACCACGTATTTCTTTTAGTTCCAAGGAAATGGTGGCTTACTCCCAAAGGATGATATTTCCTTTCAGAGACCTTCCCCGTGCACATATCATATATTAAAATTTTTAAACACACAATAAGCTCACGTGCAACGGATTTTAACATGCACTAGTCCTCCTAGGTCACATAATATGTAGATGACTAGATTGGTAGTAGAACACCTCACAAAGCTCAAATATACAAGTCAAGTTAAGATTCACAAGAGTTCGTGCATGTGTGTAAAAAGGCATATAAAATCAAATCCATTAAGCAAGTCAAACTTAAACAACTCTATGTAACCATGATAAAGAACATTTTAAGGATTAGAATTTTAACCAAAAGTCCTAGTCACATGGAAGCGGAAAGATAGGATTCAAAGACAAACATATGCCACAAAAGGTGTATCAAACTAAAATCCACAAAAAAAAATAAAATCTTTTTGAGTGTTTAAGATTTATAAACCAAACAAAAATAACTCAAAACACACACAAAAATCATTTTGTATTTTTCATTAAGTTCAAATAACTCACAAAAGTAAAATACTAATGATAAAGAAAATATTTTTGTATTTTTCATATAATGCAAACAAAAATGAAAAGAATATAATACAAAATATAAACAAGTCATAATTCTAGTAAGGCATGGATAATTAATCATGGACTAGAAAATGACTAAACATGCATACAACTAGCAAGGATATATGACATGAAGCACAAATAACTAGAGTATGCAAACATGCAAGAAGTCACCCATAAGATATAGCATGTGGGGACTCATGAAATACTAGATTTAAACTTCCTATAACATCTTCTAAGATCAAAACAAAAGAACCTAAGACGAACTTTCCTACCACAATGCGAACATGTGTAAACTTGAGGAAAGTGACCTAAGGTGTAATCTTTTCTAACGTTCTTGGACAAGTTGACCCTCTAAAACAAACAATGGTCTTAGTCTTAGATAAGGAAGCATTAGAATGTGATGATCTAGAACCATTACAACAACTACTCGATTCCTGTAAATCATTTTTCATTTTTAAAATTTCGGAGTCAAGTAATAAATTAGACTACTCAAATTTACGGGACTCCTTCTTTAAATTTTCTATAACTCCTAGAAGGTTATCATACTCTCCCTCAATGTGAGCAAACATGTCCCTAAGAGTCTTTTCTCGACTATCACTCTCTTTAGTGGACATTTCTAAAATATTATATTTGTAATTTATCTGCATGAGCTTTTTACGAAAAAATATCTGTTCGAGATAGTGAGGCTTGCAAAACTTCAATTCTATATTTAAAACATAAATTTTTATTTTCCAGATTCTTAATTCTTTTTGCAAATCTCAAATTTAATTCTCTAAATTTTTCATTGCACTTACTAAGCCCATTGAATTCCTCTCGAATATCAAAAAACTTCATTATCATTAAAAATGGACAAATTATCATTAAGACGTCCCATCGAGAGATACAAAACAAAAATAAGAGTGAGTAAAAAATGAACCACCTAAAAATACAAGGAGCAGAAGAATTATAAAAGCCGAAAAGCGGATCTTTAAAGCGATACCACTTGTTGAAAACGATAGGACCCCAATTTAAAAAATTCTTCTTTCAATTAATATGATTAATTTCCTAACACGTGCGGAATAGAGATAGTTCAAAATTATACTAAAAATCAAATTTGTGAATTTTTACTTTAAGCCCAAAAATCAATTTAATACAAGTCCTAGAAATTTGCCTAACAATAAATATTTAATATTTGCAAATTAGGCCAAACCAAATTTTACCAAATCAAGGTTAATGACTTGAATTAAATTAATTAAATTATACCCAAACTAATTTAGCACCAAATTAAACAAGAGTAGTGAATTAAACCATATTTTATCTTTTAGTCCTAAGCATGCGTTCTAGGTGATTTTGCAAGATAAAATAAATTCACAACCCACTACGCCGCGATGTACGAGGAAAACCCACAACGGGAAAATCATCGGAGTGTAGAGAAAAATCCGGTGCCAAACACTCCAAGCAAAGATATATATGAAGAAACTTGGAATAAACAAACTATGGTTGTATAAACCTTGACTTTTTTCTAAGGATTAAAACATTCGAACAAAAATCAAGGGTCCTTTTTCTTGGAAGAATTTGCTCTCAAAAACTATCTTAGATGTGTGAAAAATTCTTAGAAAAAGTATGGTCCCGAAGTATATTTATTTGAAAAAAAGATAGTGGCACAAAAAGTGGGAAAATGGGATAAAACTATCAAAAAACTGTTCCCACCAATTTCGTTCGAACGACATTTCGTTCGAACGACACTTCTAATGATAAGTCAGAAAGAAAAAAAATTATCGTTTGAATTCTTGTTCGAATGACTTTGGATCGTTCGAACCAGAATCAATGTCGTTCGATCGACCTTTCATGATTGTAGATAATTTCGATACGAACGCGTGGCCGCTAGTTTGGTCTTTTTTTTATTTTTTTTGTATTTGATATGATTTTTCTACGAAAAGGTGTCTGACAACAAAATCTTTATAACTATGAATTAAAAAAAAGTTTAACAAAAAAATACTAACACCTAAAATAAATTTCCAAGCTCCTATATATGTATATTAATGCATTCATACCTTTAGGAGACATTAGAATCCACATGTTGATGAAGTGAAACTTGGCACGAAAATCGGCAAGGATATATTCTTCAATTTCTGACCGCTACATCTTCAACATACACTTGCCATAGGCTTGAAAGGATACAACATGAAAACTATCCTATGACTCAAATGTTTTTGTTCTGAATTGAGCCAATACTACATAAGACTCAATTAAAAATTTGTGTCCTTACAAATCTCTCCCTTTGGCTATTCCGGGACAAAAACCAAACAAAAATCCTAAAGGGCAATCCAGTTTAACTTGACTCAAAATATCCCACCCAAAATAAAAAAAATACAAGCTTGACTCAAAACCCAAGGATGACTATCTTTGCCGATGAAAGTTACCGCTAGAATAATTCCTGCACACTTAAGCAAAACATTAAACGCATAGGGAATATCAAAATATTAAATGAATTTAAAATAAATAGTCCCCCTAAATTAATTCCCCTTTATCAAATGTGATCTACCTAAGAAGGTCGCGACTCCCCCTAAGTTTAATATCCTAAACTAATATACGATTATAATAGGATTAGATACCATTTCTCCCCCTATCATTCTCCCCCTTTTTGTTCAGGAATAGACAAAGGATTAGGAATTAATTAATTACTCATTTATCCCCCAATTTAACTAAGTACCATTTCTCCCCCTAAAACTGCATTAAAAATATAAATATGGGAAAATAAGTAAAACATGATGATGCTTAAGGAAATAGGATCATTAAGGCATACTGGCAACAATAAAATTCATCTAATCCACATAAAAGACATGAATATCAACTATGATGCGATAACAAAAGATATCAATAGATGTATTAATCTAAGCTTGTGATATAAAACCAAAATACGCAACAATAATATATACCAATTATGAATTAAAGCACAAATGGGCTAGCTAGCAAGGCAAAGACTTGAAAACAAACAATTTCTTATATATACATACTCTAAATATTCCAATAATGCACACACACACACACACACACACACACACACACATATATATATATATATATATATATATATATATATATATATATATATATATAGAGAGAGAGAGAGAGAGAGAGAGAGAGAGAGAGCCAGACTATAGTACATCATGCTCTATACATCACTCGTGCATCACATCTAATTCTTGGCCTTAAAAAACATTTTTTTTCAAATTTTATATTTTTTCCTTGAAATTAACCTTACAATCAACCCATATGCAAAAAATTAGGTCAAAATACATTTTGTAGCTATTTTTAAAAAATTCAGAAAAAAATTGTTAAAAATACCTTATTTACAAGGGTCTGCGCCAACAGTTTTTTGTGAAGTTTATAAAAATAGCTACAAAATGTATTTTGACCTAATTTTTTGCATATGGGTTTATTGGAAGGTTAATTTCAAGGAAAAAATATAAAATTTAAAAAATAGTGTTCTAGGGCCTAGAATTAGGCATGGTGTACGGTGTGATGTATAGATCATGATGTATGTGAGCCTTCCTCTCTCTCTCTCTCTCTCTCTCTCTCTCTCTCTCTCTCTCTTTATATATATATATATATATACTCACATATGACGCAAAATTAAAATAACATGAGTTTTTCACACTCTTATGTCATTAATGTGTCATATGGAAATGGAAGTGACGAGGCGTGAACTAGATACTAAAGAGTTAAAACCCAATCACTTAAACATGTTCACGGAGTTCTCAATTGATTGCAAAACTTTATAAAAATCAAAATTAGCCTTATGTGACAATATAGATTGAACGCAGTGAACAAACAAACACAATGCATACAAGCCTAGCATATTGATTATTCTACAAACCAATAGAGTCATGACATTGAAAGAACAAGTAGGACAAACGGACATTGTGCAAACCGTTGATATACCCTCCAAACTCCCTCAAAATAAGCATATTAATTTTTAAATGACTACATCAAACTAAACAAAATAGGCATTGGCAAATATTTTATTTTGATGCCATTATTCTTTTAGGCCTTTGGACCACATATTTCTTTTAGGTTCAATCAAACGGTGGCTTACTGGCAAAGGATGATATTTCCTTTCGGAGCCCTTCCCCGTGCACATATCATATATTAAATTTTTTAAACACATAATAAGCTCACGTGCAACGGATTTTAACATACACCAGTTCTCCTAGGTCACGTAATATGTAGATGACTAGATTGGGAGTAGAACACCTCATAAAGCTCAAATATACAAGTGGAGTTAATATTCACAAGAGCTCGTGCATGTGTGTAATAATTCATATAAAAGAAAATCCATTAACCAAGTCAAACTTAAACAACTTCATGTAAGCATGATAAAGAACATTTTAAGGATTAGAATTTAAACCAAAAGTTCTAGTCACATGGAAGTGGAAAGATAGGATTCAAACACAAACATATGCCATAAAAGGTGTGTCAAACTAAAATACACACACAAAAAATCTTTTTGAGTTTTTAAGATTTATAAACCAAACAAAAAGAACTCAAAAGATAAAAAAAAATCATTTTGTATTTTTCATTAAGTTCAAATAACTCACAAAAGTAAAATACTAATGATAAAGAAAATATTTTTGTATTTTTCATATAATGCAAACAAAAATGAAAAGAATATAATACAAAATATAAACAAGTCATAATTCTAGTAAGGCTTGGATAATTAATCATGGACTAGAAAATGGCTAAACATGCATACAACTAGCAAGGATATATGATATGAAGCACAAATATCTAGAGTATCAAAACATGCAAGGAGTCACCGATAAGATATATCATGTGGGGGGGTTATGAAATACTAGATTTAAACTTCCTATAACATCTTCTAAGATCAAAACAAAAGGACCTAAGATAACCTTTCCTATCACAATGCGAACATGTGTAAACTTGAGGAAAGTGACCTAAGGTGTGATCTTTTCTAACGCTCTTGAAAAAAGTTGACCCTATAAAACAAACAATGGTCTTAGCCTAAGATAAGGAAGCATTAGAATATGACGAGCTAGAAACATTACAACAACTACTCGAGTCTTGTAAATCATTTTTCATTTTTTTTTAAATTTCGGACTCAAGTAATAAATTAGACTCCTCAAATTTACGGGATTCCTTCTTTAAATTTTCTATAACTCCAAGAAGGTTATCACACTCCCCCTCAATGTGAGCAAACATGTCCCTAAGAGTCTTTTCTCGACTATTACTCTCTTTATTGGAAATTTCTAAAATATTAAATTTGTAATTTATGTCCATGAGCTTTTTACGAAAAATATCTTTGTGAGATAGTGAGGTTTGCAAAAGTTCAATTCCATATTTAAAACATAAATTTTCATTTTCAAGAAACTTAATTCTTTTTGCAAATCTCAAATTTAATTCTCTTAATTTTTCATTACACTTATTAAGCCCGTTAAATTCCTCTCGAATATCAAAAAACTTCATTGTAATTAAAAATGGACAAATTATCATTAAGATGTCTCATCGAGAGATACAAAATAAAAATGAGAGTGAGTAAAAAATGAACCACCTAAAAATACAAGGAGCACAAGAATTATAAAAGCCGAAAAACGGATCTTTAACGCGATACCACTTGTTGAAAACAATATGACCCCAATTTAAAAAATTCTTCTTTCAATTAAATATGATTAATTTCCTAACACGTGCAGAATAGAGATAGTTCAAAATTATACTAAAAATCAAATTTGTGAATTTTTACTTTTAAGCCCAAAAATCAATTTAATACAAGTCCTAGAAATTTGCCTAACAATAAATATTTAATATTTACAAATTAGGCCAAACCAAATTTTACCAAATCAAGGTTAATGAGTTGAATTAAATTAGTTAAATTATACCCAAACTAATTTAGCACCAAATTAAACAAGATTAGTGAATTAAACCATATTTTATCTTTTAGTCCTAAACGTGCGTTCTAGGTGATTTTTCAAGATAAAATAAATTCACAACCCACTACGCCGCAATGTCCGAGGAAAATCCACAACGGGAAAAACATCGGACGACCCCTAGCCTTATGTCCACGAAGTACAAAATTTTACAAATACAAGACAGATGACTTACACAACTCGACTCGACTCCTTTCAAGCCCCTGAGGCATCGTCTTGTATCAACCTCTGCTTAGCCGACAATCCTGGACTCAACCGGAACCTTCTAATTCACCAATGAAGCTTTTGGGAACAACCGTTAACCACACATGGTTCCTTTCACCATGTGAGAATGCCGCAACAAAAACAAGCCTTCATCTTTTAGCGATGTAGAAGTAAACCCAAACTTCTCTTCTTTGAGGTGTAGAGAAAAACCCGGTGCCAAACACTCCAAGCAAAGATATATATGAAGAAACTTGGAATAAACAAACTATGGGTGTATAAACCTTGATTTTTTTCTAAGGATTAAAACATTCTAACAAAAATCAAGGGGATTTTTTCTTGGAATAATTTTCTCTCAAAAACTATCTTAGAGGTGTGAAAAATTCTTAGAAAAAAGTATGTTACCGAAGTATATTTATTTGGCAAAAAGATAGTGGGACAAAAAGTGGGATAATGGGAAAAAACTGTCAAAAAACTATTCCCGCCAATTTCTTTCGAACGACATTTCGTTCGAACGACACTTCTAATGATAAGTCAGAACGAAAAAAATTCTCGTTTGAATTCTTGTTCGAACAACTTTGGATCTCGTTCGAACCAGAATCAATGTCGTTTGATCGACCATTCATGATTGTAGATAATTTCGATACAAACGCGTGGCCTCTAGTTTCGTATATTTTTTATTTTCTTGTATTTGATATGATTTTTCTACGAAAAGGTGTCTGACAACAAAATCTTTAGAACTATGAATTCAAAAAAAGTTTAACAAAAAATAATAACACCTAAAATAAATTTCCAAGCTCCTATATATGTATATTAATGCATTCATACCTTTAGGAGACATTAGAATCCACATGTTGATGAAGTGAAACTTGGCACGAAAATCGGCAAGGATATATTCTTCAATTTCTGACCGCTACATCTTCAACATACACTTGCCATAGGCTTGAAAGGATACAACATGAAAACTATCCTATGACTCAAATGTTTTTGTTCGGAATTGAGCCAATACTACATAAGACTCAATTAAAAATTTGTGTCCTTACAAATCTCCCCCTTTGGCTATTCCGGGACAAAAACCAAACAAAAATCCTAAAGGGCAATCAAGCTTAACTTGACTCAAAATATCCCACCCAAAATAAAAAAATACAAGCTTGACTCAAAACCCAAGGATGACTATCTTTGCCGATGAAAGTTACCGCTAGAATAATTCCTGCACACTTAAGCAAAACATTAAACGCATAGGGAATATCAAAATATTAAATGAATTTAAAATAAATACTCCCCCTAAATTAATTCCCCTTTATCAAATGTGATCTACCTAAGAAGGTCGCGACTCCCCCTAAGTTTAATATCCTAAACTAATATACGATTATAATAGGATTAGATACCATTTCTCCCCCTATCATTCTCCCCCTTTTTGTTCAGGAATAGACAAAGGATTAGGAATTAATTGATTACTCATTTCTCCCCCTAAAACTGCATAAGAAATATAAATATGGGAAAATAAGTAAAACATGATGATGCATAAGGAAATAGGATCATTAAGGCATACTGGAAACAATAAAATTCATCTAATCCACATAAAAGACAAGAATTTCAACAATGATGCGATAACAAAAGAGATCAATAGATGTATTAATCTAAGCTTGTGATATCAAACCAAAATACGCAACAGTAATATATACCAATTATTAATTAAAGCATAAATGGACTAGCTTGCAAGGCAAAGACTTAAAAACAAATAATTTCTTATATATACATACTCTAAAAACTCCAATAATGCATACACACTGTAACAACCCGCCTAATGGGATACCGGGCGATCACTCCTATATCAAATTAAAACAGGAGTCACATATGGATCATTCTTAGCATCACTGTCGAAAATCCATTTAATTACTAATATCCTATTAGGCGAGCGTTAAAATTTTTACTTAACTACTCTTTTTAAACGACAGTGATTAAAACATCCACACAGTTTTGCGTAAATGAAACTGAAATGAAATAAAATAACCGAACACTCGGTCAAAATATATAACCATATCGAATGATGTTCTAAAAGAATAAATAAATGCAGTTAGACCATTGGCCCGAATGTTTATACAATACCTCCTATCTAGATTACAAGAATGGAAGCAGCTATAAAAAACCCGCATGCATCCACAGCTGCTGCAGCTGACGTCTGACTCGAAAGAAGTTACATCCAGGTGTCCCTGTGTCTGGACACCTATATATATATATATATAATATAGAAAGAAAGGAAAAGTAGATAAACGGGTCAGAGCTCGAATTTTGAAAATATTTAGCAAGTGCATAAATGTCTTATTTTTTAGAAAAAGGTTTTATCTCATATTTAAGTTTGGTATCACACTCCCATGAGATACCCCTCACCTCTCCACTAACAGTGCACTCCTAGCGCATCCCTCTAAACATCCTAGTCAAGCTACCCTGCTAAACTAGTCTATCATCCAACCACTATCAACCCTAGATAGTCCAAGCAATGTACTAAGGGCTAAACTTCACCCTAGTCTCAACGCTATGCCATGTTCGTGCGTGGGGTGTCTCGCAAAGCGAAATCCAAATAAGGAACACCCGGATACACTACTACGCGGCACGGTCGATCGTCGAGATCCGCCAGTCCCTCAGTACAGAATATATATATATCTATATATATTTACATCATATAATAAATATCAATATAAGAGCACTAGGGATGAAACTTCTCCCTAGTCTCAACACATTGCCATATTCGTGCGTGGGGTGTCTCGCGAAGCGAAATCCAAACAAGGAACCCGCCCCGATACACTACTATGCGGCAAGGTCGATCGTCGGGATCCCTTAGACCCTCGGTACTCGATTCATCCATATATATATAATCACATTTTACCATAAACATCCGGATCTATCTCCCAGACTGAGAGTTCATATATCAAGTATTTATCAATACTTTTCATTTTCTCAAACTTCCCATTTCCCTTTTTATACTCGGGAAATGTAAATATAAAAGCTAATTCATTATCATGAATTGCTTTAACAAATCATATACTTTTAAAAGCCAGTTTTATAATCATAAAAATACTTTTCCATTTTATGTCATCCCATTTCCCTTTTTACACTCAGGAAATGTATTCAAAGCCATTTTTATTATCATGAAAATGTTTTGATCATATTATGCTTCCACATCCCTTCTTCCATCCGGGAGTGTTACCGAAGCCAAACCTTTATCCCATTTCCTTTTTTATACTCGGGAAATGTAAATTAAAGCCCATTTATTATCAAAAATTGCTTTAATAAAACTAAGACCGCCCCTATGGGTTTTCCCACTGGACGCGCCCCTAAATGGCTATCATCTTCCAGGGCCTATCAAATAAGACAACCTGGAAACCTACCAACGTCGGGAAGCGGCCATATGCCTGCGGGAAAGTCAAGACCACACCCAGAATCCCCTAACTAGCGCAGTAAACAATAATCGCCCATATGGCCTATAGGACTATAGTCACCCTGCATTCATTAGCCAGGGGGCATCACCATAACGCACACAACTTCCCTTATGATAGCGATTTAGGGAGGTGTGTAACCATAATTTATCAATTATGAAAATCATTTACCTTTTTCCCATTTTGAAAATATTCATCAATATATTTTCAAAATCATTTATATCATATCATATATATACATAATCACATAGTATATATATATATATATATATATACTATATATTCCTACCTGAATATATAAAAATGGCCATATTTTCCAAACCATCTATCGATGACCCATAATCCCAAATGTTCTCTCACGAAATCATAATCATGCATTCATATATGCATGATACTAAACCCAAAGTATTTCTTACTTTAATAAGTAATACATACTTAAGTCCCATCTACGGATTCATTTGGATATCTCCAAATATACTAATTCACTCTAAGTGAATTTACATATATATATATATATATATATATATATATATATATATATATTCCCAATTCACCAAGTCCTTTAGGACATAACCCTTTATAATACTCTAATTTAGAAGGTCCTTAAACTTTAAACTCAAAGAGGAGAAGTAATACAAATCTCCAAAATCTTGGGTTGAAAACAGGGCACTGGTCGACCGGTCCTGGACCCCCGGTCGACCGCGGGTTGCAAATAAGCCTACGAAACAAAGCAGTAGGCCCATTATTCTTGATGCGGTCGACCGGCCTTAGGGGCGCGGTCGACCGGTCACACCAGGTCCCCAAAACTAAATTCCTCAAATCCATTATCCAAAAACCCAAATTCATTATCGGGGTTTCTAAACTACCCCAAAACTCATCCAAAACATCTACACGATTAATCCTAGCCTTTATTTTTCCAATTCCCGATTTGATTTTCGAGTTGATGATTTCAACCCGGAGCTGCCATCTTGTAAAAATCATATCAAATCGAGGAAAGAATAAAAAAATACACGGTCGGCGTCCATGCGACCGTATAAAAAAGATCTACAATTTTTGTGTTTTGGCCGAGAGCTAAATCAATTATTTTCCTGACCAAAATGGCCCCCTAAAGTCATGGGTTACTATTCATCGTCTTCTCCGAGACGATTTCGGCCATTAAAGTTTCTCCCAAGCTTTTGTCGCCTCATCCAACGTCCTACAACCTCAACCAACTACAAATACACATATATTAAGGCTTCTAAACATCCTAGAAACCAAAACCACCAATTAATTTCAAATAAATTTTTAGGTATCTCCAATTAGAAAATTTTAGGGGTTTATTTGTTTTAACTTCCAAAGACCCGTTTTATCCACGAAAATCTAACCCGAAATATTTAGGGTTTGTTTATACCAAACTAAGGTATGAGATATTTATGCAAAAAGTAAATAAAGCAAGTAAACATTTGCCTCGTGGATAAAATCCGACGACCTCGAGTCGAATCCGGCGGAGTTTGGCCCGAGATCTCCATTTCTCTCCTGTTTTCTCTCCTCCTCTCTTTCTTCTCTCTTTTTTCTTTCTTTCTTTCTTCTTTTCTCCCTATCCCCCTCTTTATATAAGAAGAAAAAGGGTTATACTCCTTAAAACCCAAAAACGACTCGTTTACCCAATTACGAGTTACTTTTTCCTCTAAAATTACCCGAAACTCATTTTCGACAATCGAACACTCTTTTCTGACTATCTCGGCCATTTCGAGAATCATGGAGCAGTCGAAATTCCCATCCGAGGTACTTGACCGCAAATCACTATTCCAACCCAAAATAAATAAATGCGGGTTTTCCAATTAAAAATCTTGCCTCGTGTCGCTTTACTCAACGGCGACATATAATTAAAATATTTCAACCTATATAGTCCCAAAAATAATCACAACATCCTTCGAAAATCATTTAATCCTCAAAAATTCCAAAAATTACAATTTAGGAAAATTCCCCAAATTGACAATTTATATTTAATTATGGAATTTAATCGTCTCCAAAAGGGCGGGTTGTTACATACTCCCCCCCTTACAACGAAATTTCGTCCTCGAAATTCAGGCATAACCTACACCACTAAATCCTAATACCTCAAGGGAAACGATACTAACCCAACGGCTCCCAATCATACACTATGCAGCTACCGCAATCATAAAGTGACTCTAATACGTCACATAGTACCCATCATCTATAGCGCTTCACGGCATAAACTTCAACTTTATATACTACGCCCATCCCATCTTAGGCGGTATACAAAACCATCTTACCAAGGTGCCCATAAACCTTTCTAACTTTATGATTGCACATCTGCACATCCGTAGTGAACGTCTGACACGTAACACTCTCTCCCAATAACGGTCTCCTTTCCTCGGTGTAATACTCACCTATGGGTCCTGCCAACCCTCGAAATTCATTCTCCTAACCTTGGCGCCACTAACACTATCGAACTTACGTCCTAAATAATACTACGGTCTAAGCGTTACCCTACCTATACGAAACTAGTGTAATCCTATATATCCCTAGTGCCCAAGGCCTCTCTCAACTCCCAACATTTGCTTGGTTTCATGAGTGGGACGTCTCCCCAAAGAGAAATCCAAACAAGGAACCCTCCCGTTACACTACTCCCTCGCGTTGTCGGTCATCGAGATATAGAGACCCAAGGTACACCATCGGGACGTCCTAAATCCTACCTACGCTAAACTACGAACGCATTTCTACTATCTTATCCTTCCGCCCATACGAAAGGAAACCTAAATAATCGAAGTGCTCAATATCTATAAGAGCACTACGTACATCATACCCAACACATATTCCATCAAAGTTTGCCTTTTCATTAAAGCCTGGCCAAAATCTTTAAATCAATTGCTCTAAGTCCTACTCCACCCACCCACTTGTGGCGAGAGGACCACTTTAGTGATTTTTCATAGCACAGTATTTCCATAGTATATCAACATCATGTGGCTCATAGCCTTTAGTGGTTCATCCACACTATAAGACCTTTCCACAAAACTAACATCCTTGCATCCTATAACAGCTCTCCACTCCCGACGCCGTTAAGAGTCATGTGTGGAGTGTCTCGTAAAGCGAAATCCAAACAAGGAACCCCTCCACACATTGACACTTGACTTCGTCGGTTATGGAGTTCTGTTATTTCAACATGCAACCGGGATATCCCTATCCCCTAATCTAACAAAAAGGTGGTCTGAACTCCTATCTCTAACTAAGAGACATACCACCCTGAGCTCGCACTATTTTTAAGTCCTTGCGCAAACAATAATGAGCTTTATCTTCGGCTCAACAATAATCCTGCGGCCTTAAATCATATATATAAGGTCGCCATATACTCAAAATCATGATAATGAAACCTCTGCTCATCGAAGTTTCGTATACCCACAATAAATAAGGTGAACTCAACCTATATCTAGGTGAGACACCGCAGCAACAACCCGTTCCACCCTGGAACCATGGACACGATAGACTTGCCATTCTTAGCCTGCTATCGCTCCGAAAATACACCATAATGTATTATATACATCATATCACCATACTCGTATAGACATATAAAACGAGCATCCCAAACTATATATATATATATATATATATATATCAACACCCGCCTCTATGGCGAATGAAGGAAAATAAAACTCCGCTACTGCGGACATCACATAGACATACATGATATAATGTTATCGATATTGACACCAAACTCAAAATACACACACGAGTCTAGGGCTAACAAACACCGCGACTTTATCTAGCCACGCCAATTATACCTCCTCAATTGAGGTAAAGCTCATAACAACATCCTTCTCATTCCGACTAAATCGTGGGGACTCACGGTTAAGACTATCCGTAAGATCCCTTTCGAACCCTCAACTTCAATGAGGAATTCAACTTTAGTACCACTCTCAACTTCAGCGGTACTGTGGTACTCCTAACTACCATTCTTTAGTAGTTGCTGCCAAAATCCTTAACAATTACCATAAGGAGAGTGACCTCTACTAAGGCCCTCGTCCCCAACTTCCACCAGCTGCTCCAGCTAACCCTCACCTCCTGCTTCCATCCAAGCCCCACACACAATTCTCAAACGAGCGCGTAAAAGATTTCTATAAGCTTCTAACATGGCAAGAGAATGAAATCTCACAAGAGAAATCAACAATCCTAATCCTGAGGCTCTATGACAAATGAGAGCAACGCTGAAAGCATAGTACGTTCGCACAAATTCCTAAGGACACTAGAACCTGATGCTCTAATACCATCTGTATCAACCTGCCTAATGGGATACCGGGCAATCACTCCAATATCAAATTAAAACAAGAGTCACATATCACAGTCAAAAATCCATTTAATTACTTGTAGAGGGGGCTTGAAGGTAATCTTGAGATTAGGGACAAATCTCTAACTAGCAACAGTGTATGAGATTAAGCAACCGAGGCAGCTCAAGCGTGGCAACTCAGCGAGGCAGCTTGGCGCGGCAGCTCATATTTTAGCTTGTTGTATTAGTCATATTGTATTTTCATTATTGATGACTGTAAACTTTAACAGTTGTAATGACGTAACGATAATAACAAAAGAGTTTGTATGAGGTCAAACGGTACTTGCGAGAGACCAGGCTTGGCAGGGCCTGGGAGAGCTTTCTTGCTCTATCGAATGACCTCACCGTGAGAACTTTAGAGGGACCTGGTTTGGAGGATTGAGAAGTAAGGCACCATTGGGGCTTGTCCTGACCATCTTAGATACACCTGGTAAAATGTCTAAGAACCCTGACCGTGGAACCTCAAGCGGAGCAGCTTGGAGTCCCATCGGGCGTTGAGTTATGAACCAGATAGACCTTCTACTTAGTGTCACATCTACCGTAGGTGATGTTATTGGCCAGCCAAAAAAATGTCAGACATACACTTGAGTAAACCACGGTGGTATTTGGGGCTGTCAGGTAGTTGGTGAGCCACCTCTGCGACAACAGCCCCCTAACACACAGTGGTTAGGCAAAAGTCATGTCTTGGCACTTAATGATTATGACGTGGAGGCAACTAGTACACCAGGCATTTAATGCTGTGAAATAAAGTATGAGGGATGTCTTTCATAGTTTTAATGACTGAGTTGCCTCGGGGGTGGTGTGGGGGGCTATTTAAGGACCCCAACCACCTTTGAGGAAAGAGGATCTTTTTTGAGAACCCTGGAGTTATTACTAGAGATACACATCAGAAAGATAGATTTTATTGCAAACCAGAGGGTTTATCCCCTCACCATTGTCATTTATTGTAAACCTTTTAATACTTGACAGAGAATCCTGAGGGTATATGGTGTGTTTTTACCTGCCTACCAAGGTGTATCTAGGGTGCTTACTTCTCTCTCCCTCGAGCTAAGTTACTTCTAAGGTTCATTACTATTTCCTGAGTTATACACAAGGATTTTTGTGAGGTTAAGCTGAGTTTATCTTCATTGGGTCTGTGTTCGTGTGTCCTATCATTAATCCAAAGCTTTGGCCAGGATTATCTTATCTTTACCATACTCAAATAGGGGTTACGCCTCCATCTTATCTAAAGTACCCTCTTACATTTGGCGACTCTGGTGGGGATGCATTCTCTTAGCTAGGGAGTATGGTGCACGATAATGCTACTCGAAGACTCAAATTTGATGATATCCAGCGTAATGAAGAACAGGCCGCGAGGGAGAAGGAGGACCTAAGGGATGGGGCTCCTCGAGTAGAGGTACCGTCGGTTTCGACGATGTCAGACGTTCCTAGGGCGGCACAACCTGCCATGAGCGCGGGGTTGGGAGCCGCCCAGATGGCGCTCCTCATGAGCAAATTTTATGAGTTTTTGCAAACCCAGTAGCTTCAACTATACTGGGAGGATTGGAGGCTAATGCTTTCGTAACACCAGGGGTAGCTCCAACGGCCCCACCAGGTACAGGCATTGCAGTAGTGCTCCCGGAAAGCGTACCCCCTATTGCGAACCCAGCAGTGGGAACCTCAGGAGCCTCAATGGTACCACCGGTGACGTTTGTTTCAGTTGCAACGGGCTCTCAGCCCATGGCACCGTTGCTGGTGGCCCCTGAGGCCTCGCCTATGGAAGAAATGAGAAAAGAGATGCAGAAGGAGATGTTGAAGTTCATACGGGCTTCCTCATAATCAGCCGGCGAGGTGGCTTCGGTTTATGATGACCTTCGAACACCCTACCCTCAAGCGTACAACGATGAGCCTTACCCAAAGGACTATGTTCCCCCTATCTTCGAAAAATATACAGGGAAAGGTGGGAACCCGAAGGAGCACATTAAGAGGTTTGTTGAACATTTGGGAGCACATTGCAATGATAAGAAGCTTAGATTGAGGGAATTTTCCAAATCCCTAACCGAGAAGGCATACACCTGGTACTCTCACTTAGCTCCCAACAGCATTTCTACGTGGGAGGAGATGCACGTATTGTTTGGCCAAAAGTTCTTTTTAACAGAAGACGAGTTCACCTTGACCCAACTGGGAAGGGAGAAGCAAAGACCAGGGGAAGAAGTGGTGGCCTATGTTCAAAGGTTCAGGGAAAGGTCCCTCGATGTGAGGGAGGAGGCCAAAGAGTCCAAGTTATTACAAATATGCGCTGAGGGACTGCTTCCTGAATACATCTGCCATCTCATCAACGAGACGCGGGACGGGACTTTTGCGGCGTTCTTGAAAGCCGCAAGGAACATCTCTTTGGTGGTATGACCCAATCTGGTGGTAGTGCCCATGATATTCAGGCAACCAATGCAACCCACGGGGGGGGAGGTCTCATCCCCCACGGGTAGGGTACGCCGAAGGAGAAGATAGGGGCAAGACACCGAGGAGGGACAGCAAGAGAAAATTTGGGAAAGATAGAGAAGACCCTCCACCGTTGCCCTACACGATAGAAGAGGCTGTGAGTTGTTATAACGCGATGGTCCAAGGGGGGACAGTTTATGAACCAAAAGGCATCCCGATGGAAGAACCTGATGCTACAACGAAGGCGGATCCTAAGTACTGTCAGGTTCATCGAAAGATCCAGCATCCAACCGGGAGCTGCTTCACGCTGCGAAGAATCATCGACAAATACATGAAGGCGAGGACATTGCAAATCCCCTCACAGAACATTAACAACAACCCACTTCCGGCACACAGGTCCAATTTGGTGATGGCCTATGATGAGGAGGCAGAAAGAGGAGGAGGGTTGACGATGAAGCAGAAGGAGCTCGAAGAAGCTCTGGAACATTGTACCACGGGAATGGCTAATGTAGTTTTAGCCTATGATGAAGCAAGCGCTAGGGACATGGAAGACGTGTATAGCGTTGAAGATGAGGAAATAGACCCAGTCATAGAATGTAGTGCAGTTTCAAAATCCCCAAAATTCACTTGGTTCTTCGATCAAGTGGGGATCCCGAAGGAGAGCAGGACGGAGATAACTCACGCGATTTTGGACATTGCAAAAAGGAACGCAGTCCCCTCGTTAAGGTGGAGGGTACCCATGGCTAGGTTGGTAAAGAAATTTCTGTCAGAAGTAACCTTCAGCGATGCGGATAGAGCTGTAAGGTTCCCCCATAACAGGCCTCTATATATAACCACTAGCGTTAACAGAGTTAACTTTGCAAGGACCCTTATGGATGGGGGTGCTTTCATCAATATTATGCCAATCAACTCCTTCCACGCAGCTGGTATTCCAAAAGAAAGGCTAGTCCCCATGCCTTTGGTAATTTTGGGATATGACAATCAATCCTCCAAATCCATCGGGTATGTGAATGTTGAGATTGCGATGAGAAATCTGAGTTCCCACATCAAGTTCCATGTAATTGAAAGTGAAACTTCCTATCACTTACTAATAGAGAGAGTATGGATGCACAACCAAGGCTTAGTTCCTTCGACTTATCATCAATGTGCCAAGGCAAATGTAAAGGGAACGGAGGTGACCATCAGGGCTACGAAGAGGTCTTTCGCTATCGAAGAAGCGCGCTTAGTGGATACGGCGTTCTATACAGAACTGGAGGAGGATGTACGGGTCCTGACGAAGATAATGGAGGGGGCATGGGTTCCCTCAATTAGAGAGAGAATGGGGCCCTTGAATGAGCAGGATAAAGAGGGCGGAAGTAGCGAAGAGGTGAGGACCGAAGAAGACTATCAGGTGATACCTCAAATCTAAAAGGTCTCGAGGAAACTCAAAGACAGGATGAGGCCGAGAACAGACCCGATGGAGCACGAGGTGCAACGGCAAAGCGTGTTAAGTCACTTTTAAGGAAAAAGAATCACTGAGGATTCCAGAGAGAAGAAGAGGAAGGCCGTGGCAACAGCTACCAACAGGAAATGCAAGAAAATTTTCACTGAAGACGGAAAAGTAGTGTACCACTTATAACGGTGTGAACGGGCGACCCAAAAGACTATGGATGAGGTTAACCCGGTATATGAGTGTTTTTTGGTGGATCGACGGGGGCAGTGTATGGTGATAGATAACTCCAACATACAAGAATTCATAGAAGATATCGCCAAAGAACCAGACTACATGGGAGATCGACCAAGGCCCCAGGCACAACAGTTAGACTAGCTGAACTTGGCAAGAGAAGGAAAGGCCTATGTTTATCTCAAAATATCTCGGTGAGGGGAAACGAGAAGCCTTGGTCAAACTAATTCGAGAATTCATAAATATTTTCGCATGGAAGTACACTGAAATGAAAGGGCTAGATGAAGAGGTGAGTTGCCAGAGACTGAACGTGATGCCTTCAGCCATTCCGGTGAAGCAGGCAACGAGGACTTACAAGCCTGAACTTGACTTAAAGATTAAAGAAGAGGTCCAACGCTTATTGGCAGGAGGATTTATCAAGCCAATACAACATCCCCTCTGGCTATCCAACATTGTGCCAGTGGGTAAGAAAGACAAAAACCAAATAAGGATCTGCGTGCACTTCAGAGACTTGAATAGGGCTTGCCCCAAGGATGAGTTTCCCCTACCCTCCATTGACAGTTTGATAGATGCCACGGCTGGTCATGAGATGTATAGCTTCATGGATGGGTATGTGGGATACAACCAGATCAAGATGGACCCCTCTGATGCAGAGAAAATGGCGTTCAGAACTCCGTTAGGTAACTTCATGTATAAGGTGATGCTGTTTGGACTCGAGAACGCTGGAGCTACGTACCAGAGGACAATGAGGGCCATTTTTCATGACTTCTTCCATAAATTTATAGAATTTTACATGGACGACCTGGTCATCAAATCGAAGAAGGAGGAGTCCCATCTGAATGATTTAAGGAAGGTGTTTGCTTGGTGCAGGAGGTATAAATTGAGGATGAACCCGTTAAAGTGTGTCTTCGGAGTAACAAGCGGGAAGTTTCTAGGCTTCGTGGTTGATCGAAAAGGGGTACAGATGGACCAGGATAAACAGAGGGCGATATTAGAGATGCCATGTCCTAGGACGGCGAAGGAGTTGAGGAGTTTTCTTGGCAAAGTCTCCTACCTTAGGAGATTTATGCCCGAATTAGCCGAAATAACACACCCACTGATGCAGCTGTTGCAAAAAAACACGAAATTCAGGTGGGAGGAGGTTCACCGGGAGTCTCTTGTCAGGCTGATGAAACTGCTCTTTTCACCGTAAATCATGGTTCCTCCCCAGGCAGGAGTACCGTTGCAGCTATACCTCACGTCTACCACGAGGTCCGTTGGAGCGCTACTGGCACAAGAAGTGGATGGGAAAGAACGACTGGTTTACTACCTCCGCAGAATTATACATGGGCCAGAGATTAGATATAGTAGCTTAGAAAGGCATTGTTTAGCCTTAGTTTTTGTAGCACAAAAACTTGGGCATTATATGCTGTATTTCAAAATTCATATTGTAACTAGATGCGACCCAATTAAGTATTTGCTTGCAAGGACTATATTGATTGGCAGGGCAGCTAGATAGTTCCTTATCCTCTCTGAATATAACTTGAAGTGTGTGGTTCCTCGCACAATTAAAAGCTAGGCGTACGCTGATCTGTTGGCCATCTTCCCTTCAGGAACCTTTGAGCCACCTAAGGAAGACATTCCAGGAGATGATTTGTAGGCTAATTACCTGGATACAACTGATGAGGAGTGGACGATGCAGTTTGATGGATCTTCGGCAAAAAAGAAGGGGGGAGCAGGGGTTATTCTTTCAAAAGGGATGGAAGAGATTTGCCTTTCCTATAAGCTAGATTTCCTTTGTTCCAATAACGAAGCAGAATATGAGGCATTGGTACTGAGGATCCTAGAGGCTCTTCGAAGGGGAATTCGTTCACTCTGTATTAAGGGTGACTCGAACTTAATAATTCAGCAAGTAAACGGAGAATATGCGTTGAAACACATGATCCTGGCGCCCTATAGAATAATTATTCAAAGGCTTCTCAACCAGTTCCATCGGACCAAGATTAGAAGACATCCCAGAACGATGAACCGCCATCCAGACGCCTACGCCACTATCGCCTGAAAAATGGTCACGAAGAACGATGAGACTATAACTCTGATCCAACGAAGAACAGCTCCTTCGATGGTACAGTCAATACTACCGATGGAGGAAGACGCGGACTGAAGGGGAGAGATTAGGAAGCAACTGGAGTCTGGCAAAGGAGCTATGGGATTAAGAGAGTTGGAACAATACTTTATGAACCAGGGGAATCTTTACTATAGAAATGCTGGGGGATGGTTGTCAAGATGCGTCAGCCCAGAGAAAGCCGAGCAAAGATTGAGGAAAACGTATGAGGAGCATTACGAAATGACTGAGATACCTCTATTTAAGAGAATTCAAAGACAGGGGTATTTCTGGCCTAGAATGAAGTAAGATGCGGCAGAGCTGCAATGGAAGTGCAATAAATGTCAGCTATTCTTCGAGGCAGCTGAGTGCTGTTTCATTGAAGCTCAAACGGACTGGAGGCAGCCTTACATCGACTTCATTCAGGAGGGGGTTGTCCCAACGGATAAAATGGATGCAATGGGTCTGAGGCGAAGGGATCCAAGGTTCTATATTCAGAAAGGGCAGCTTTATCGAAGGGGGTACTTCAACAGGCCATTGTGTTGCGTCATGAATGAAGAAGCAGCGGAGGTCCTTCAACAAGCGCACGATCCAGCACACATAGGAGGGGCCAAGTTGTATGATCAGTTGATGACGTTGGGGTATTATTGGCCAACGATGGAGAAAGACTCTGCTGAGTTCATTCGAAAATGCAAAGCTTGCCAACTTTATGGAAATATGATCCATGCCCCATTGGTGGAATTACACTCTCTGTCAACACCCTATCCATTTCATACTTGGGAATTTGACCTAGTGGGGGTAATACACCCTTCTTCGAGAGGCAAGATATGGATACTGGTAGCAACAGAGTGTTTTACAAAATGGGCCAAAGCGATACCACTCAGAAGATAAACGGCTGGGGTGGTGAGCAACTTCATTAGAGAATACATCATTTGCTGTTTCGGGATCCCAAAGGTTATTCTTTCAGACAACGGGACTCCCTTCATCAATTTCGAAGTAACAATGCTCACAGAAAAGTACTCCATTATTCATCACACCTCAACGGTGGCATACCCAAAGGGAAATGGTCAGGCCGAAGCAACTAACAAAACCTTAGTTAATATTTTGGCCAAGATGATGGAGGACTTTTCAGGGGCATGGGATGATAAGATACTAGCTATTTTATGTGCCTATCGAACAACCAAGCGGAAACCCACAGGATACACGTCGTTCTCTCTTATTTATGGGGCTGAGGCAATCCTTTAAGTAGAGTTGGAAGTTCCTTCTGCTCGTTATGCCTTGCGAAGTAGCATGCTCCCTCATAGTAGACACGTACATCTGGAAGCGTTGGATGAACACAGAGATAATTCGATGCAGCACTTTCAAATATATACGAAACAACTCTCCAGGGCATATGACAACTTGGTGAGACCAAGGAAGTTCGTGGAGGGATACCTCGTATTGAAAGCGGCAGTGAATCACATCGGGGGACTTCCTCTACGAAAGTTCGCAGCCAACTGGGAGGGACCTTTCGTTGTGAAGGAAGCTCATGACTCAGGTTATTGTTTAATTTCGAAGTTAGAGGAAGACAAGCCATTTAAGATTAACAATAAATGGCTGAAGGTTTATCATGTGTAAACAATCAAGTTCGAATCAATGTTATGACTGGCTATTATTATAAATATACAAGTTTTGGGTTACAATTTGAACATAATTAAAGAATTGCATAAATATAGAACTCTATAGCATACAACAACAGTCACAACACACAAAGGGATTGAAAAGTATATATTCTTCATTCATAAATAATAGAGCATTACAAAATTTGTTTCGAGAGCTATCGCCCAAGAATTACATAAATAAGAGCAGATGGAGGATCTGTATACAAGAGGCAACTAGTCTAAAAGAAACGATAAATCTGAGGAAGAGAAAAAATCTCCAGAAAGGCCCGAAGAAGCTGATGTGAAAGATCGTTGGACGTTAATAGAAACCTCCAGCCTCATTTGCACTTGTGTACGTTCGATGAGGAGTCTCTCGCATTTCAGTTTGACCAGACATAAAGCTTCTTCGGCATCCTTTACCTCTTGATCCACAGCTTCCAAAAGGGGTGCCAATGCGACCAACCTAGCTTCCTCAGCTTGCTGGTCCTCCTAGTGCTTTCGTAACACTTCCCTCTGGCCGATCAGTTGCTAGTTCTTCAAAGTCTTCAAATGTGTTATAAGCAAGTCAAAATGGAATCCATCACGCTCCAACTCCCTCAGGAAACCCAGATATTGGTTAAGTAGGGATCGGGTAACGCTTGCAGTGGGAGTACCGATAATTTCAGCAACAACGATCGCCATGCCTTGAAGTCTGTGACTCATCACATGAATATTGGAACGTAGGCAGTCTGATGTGAAGGTCTCGAGGTGACGATTCACCAGTTGTTCAATCACCAAGCGATGATTGGCAGGCATTTGAGGAGACTGTCGAAGCACCACTAGGCAGAAAGCGTGAGGATCCAAGTCGGGAAGAGGAAGTTCGCACCCAGATTCGCTCTCTGCGGAAGCACCAGTCATGGAACCATGATTATCATGACCATAATTTCCCAAAGAAGCAGGTCCCCGATGGGGGGAGGCCATAGGCGAAAGAACTGGGGGAGAATTTTCCCGAGCAACCTGAAAAGAGATAGAGGGCATGATGAGTTTATGAAAAATCTTAACAAACGTTTTTCTTTGTTAAGTCACCGTTATAAGGTGGAGTTTATGAAAAATCTTAACAAGCGTTTTTTGTTGTTAAGTCACCGTTATAAGGTGGAGTTTATGAAAAATCTTAACAAGAGTTTTCGTTGTTAAGTCACCGTTATAAGGTGGAGTTTATAGAAAAATCTTAACAAGCGTTTTCGTTGTTAAGTCATTGTTATAAGGTGGAGTTTATTAAAAATCTTAACAAGCGTTTTCGTTGTTAAGTCACCGTTATAAGGTGGAGTTTATTAAAAATCTTAACAAGCGTTTTCGTTGTTAAATCACCGTTATAAGGTGGAGTTTGTTAAAAAATCTTAACAAGCGTTTTCGTTGTTAAGTCACCATCGTAAGGTGGAGTTCATGAAAAATCTTAACAAGCATTTTCGTTGTTAGGTCACCGTTGTAAGGTAGAGTTTATGAAAAATCTTAACAAGACTTAACGAAAAATACCTCAGTCGCTGCAGGGGCAAGAACGTGAGTCAGTGTAGCAGCCGTAGGGACAGGAACTGTTGGGGTCGAGATCATTGCCTCAGAAGCCACAACGGGGTCCCTGCTCGCAGAAGCCCCAACACATGGAAAAACTCCCTCACTTGCATAAGGCACTAGGGCCAGCATAGCGGGTTCATCGAGAGAAGATGACGGGATCCCAAACAAAGACCCAGCATGAAGGGGTGCAGAAGCACCACTATGTTGGATAGAAGCACCAACATGGGCCTTGACTGCAGTAGAACCACCAGGATAACTAGGTGGTACAAGATCAGGAGAAAACTATGACATGAGGGAAAGTGTTAGAAAAGAGGAATAAGCACAGAAAATATGAAGAAGTATCTCCAAATACTACTTACCTCGATTATGGTGTTAAAGAGGGGAATGGCAGTCAGAGGTCTCATCAACATCGTTGGAAGAAGAACGCCTGCTAACAACGAGGATATTTGAACCTGAGGCACCTAAAACATCTCAGGGTTCAGCAAGTCAAATAAAGAAAAGAGTGGGAACGAACAGACGCTAACGAAGGGTTATTTTGTAGAAGAAATCATACCTCGGGCTCACTTTCATTAACAAGAACAATGGGCGGAGGAACCTCAGGTGAGGTATGTAATTCAGAAGGGACTAAGAGTGTTGTCTCGGGTTGCGTTACATCTGGCAGCGTAGGGGCACCCGCAGGCTCAACAGCATCACCTCCCTCAGCAATTTCCCGCGCATGTCGGGAGGCTGAACGGTGAGAATAGGTAAGCCCCGTCATGGGGGAATGGGGAGGAGTCACATCGACACAAGAAACAGCGAAACGTCCCCCCATGAAAGGGCTCGCGAGAGGACTAGGGGGTATGGTCTTTCCATTTTAACTCCCTGCACCACAGTTGTCAAGAAAAAATAAACAAATACAGTCGTCCTTCAACAAAGAAGGGAAATAATAAATCAAGCATACATACCTCGGATTCAAAAGGGGAACGAGAAGACAGGACCACGGGCGAAGAAGGAGTAACAGCGACAGAAGGGGCAGGAGTGGGATGCACCTCAGAAGTTCGATGCACCTCAAGAGTTCACGTCTTCTAGGACTTGGTACCCAGAGTTTTCTTCCTCGATCTCGCTGCACCAATACCGACCTCTCGAGGAACCCTTGAGATCTTTATCCTTCTAGCCATTGGATCTGTAGGATCAACCACCACTGTGGGAAAAGCAACGGAAGGAGGAACAACGATAGCGTGTCGATGATACTCAACATTTATTCGATTTATTTCTGCTTGGGCCTCCCTCCTTAAACGCTCAGCCGTTTCAGCAGACATGGGAGGTGGAACGGAGGCTATGGGAAGGGATGCCACGGGAGTTTGGGGCTTTTGGGACTTAGACTTTGACTTTTATGTCCCACTCTTGGCCGTTTTTTCCTTCTTGGCAGGTGGTTGAGAAGGCCCCTCGCCGATGGTAGCTTCAGTTAAAGGGGCAGCCTTCTTCGGAGCTACAGGTGCTTTGGGTTTAGGCGTTGCAACTGGGACCATGGGACAAAGTGGGGGAAGCTCGGTGGGAGGTGATTTGGGGGTTAAACTTAGAGGGAATTATATCCCACGTATAGAGTTTCCTTTTAGCCCCGACTCTAGGGCAGAAAATGAAGAAACGGGAGGATACACCGGATCTCCCTCAATGAACTCAGCAATTTCAGCTAGTTGCTTCGGCCAGTACTTTGTGGCAAACAAAGGGGTCACGTCCCCCTGCCTAGTAATACTGGGAATGGCCACTCGCCTAGCCATAGTGGAGCTTATCCCCCACTCAGTGGTGGAAGAAAAAAGAGAGCACGCCTCGCTAAAGGAGACCTTAGGGTTTGACGATTGAAACACTAGACGTGGAGCCCCCTGATCAAACCCAAATTGGCGGCTGCATCGGTTGGGATTATAGTGCTCACTGGTATATCCCCACTCGGTGTAAGAAGGCAGATATTCGGGGGAGAACATAAGAACCACGGCCAACGAGGGATCCTCGATATCTGGGGAAGGCGCCTATACCATTCTGGCTTCATGTTAAAAAAATTCACAAGTGTGAAAGAAGACTTCCTCCTGATAAGGCCTCATTACAAAGTTCTCAAAATGGTCAATCACAGATATTAACTCCTTTCGGCTTTGTCTCCTGTGATAAATAAAGGACCGTGGAGGCAGAATTATTTCCCCCGAGGGAGGACTGTTGGCTTTGACTACTATGGCAGGAAAGCGAAAGTAAAGGAAGGTGGTCAAAAGAACGTTGTTGGAAAAATTTGCCAAGTTATAACGGCCAAGAGAGCGTTCCATATCTAACAAAGCTCTATCCATCCAGGTGTAGAGGGATCCCAAGGCAATTGCAGCCAGTGGAAGTTTTATGCCTCGGGCGAAATGAAGGGACATATTGATAAGGTCCCTTTGGGGTTGGTCGTTGGGTTTACCCGTCAAAAGGAAACGGGAGAGAATCACAAGAATATAGGCGGGAAGCTCCAATGGTGTACCTTAACCAGGAGCATCTGTTGAAGAACTGCCTTCACCAAAACCCTTGAAGAAATAATTAATCAAGGAAGAGAAAGTAGCTTTGTTGGATGAACCAATGCAGCTTCGGCATATGCGATCCAACTCCAAACTATCGGCAGTCTCTTGGGCATCAAGAGCCTCATCATCGTAGGGCTCATGACCTGTTGCATCGAGACCCAAAAGCTCGCACACGTCCTCTAGAGTTATGGTGAACTCTCCCCACGCAACGATGAACGTATGAGTAGTAACTTTCCATCAAGAGACTAGGGTAGGAAGAGCATCATTGTTCTTTGAAAGAGTGAAGTCACCAAACCACTTATCCCATTGCAATACAAGCTTGGTGAGAATATCAGCATAAGAACTTTGCATGTGAGAATTCCAGTCAGCAAAGTGGGCAGGAGAACCCCCTGGAGCTTCGAAGTCAACATGGGACCATAGGAAGTCCCCTCGCTCTAAGAGAAATCGTAGAGTCCCCTCTGGGGGAAAAAAGCCCCACTCAGAAGAATCCTCGTCTTCATCACCCAACAGTAAGGCATCGAACTTGGAAGAAAAATGCACAGCCTTGCAGGCAACAGCAAAGTCATCACCCTCCCCAAAAATAGGAGAGCGACGATAAAATCTCAAATGTTCCTGACGGGCAGCATCCAGGGCAGAGGCAGTAGTGGTGGTGGCAGACGGAGCACCAGTAGCAGAGATGGCGGGGTTGCTTGAGGTTGCCATAGAAAACGATGATGAAGACAGTAGAAAAGTTTCACGCAAGGGCGATTTGAAGAACGATAATAGAAGACCATGACCACAGGTAACGGTTTAGAGGATGAGAAGGGAAGAAGGCAAACAAGAAGCTTAGCAACAATGGATTTTTTACAAGTTTTTTCTTCTCTCTCTTTAAAAAAGAAACTAAAGTCTGAAGAAGATAGTAACAGAGTAAGAAAAAAAAGAGGGTTAAAGTGTTTTGGATATAGCTGTTTGGAAATTTCGGGGTTGTCGTTTCAGTCTCCCACCATCACACGTGCAATGCCGCCTGCAATCATTTCCAATGAACACGTGGCACCTTGGGAAGTGCTTTGACAGTTGAGAAGACTGCGCCACATCATTTACGAAGTGATATCTGGGGAACACAAATCGTTGCCTTCCTATACAAGATTGAGTTTTGGGGCCAAAGAAATTTTTGTTAGACTTATCTAATAAGACCCCCAACGAAGAAGATGTCCCAACGATTCCAAAAAGCTAAGATGTTCTCTCGTCATAAGTCTAGACGACTGATTAGTCATGACTAAGGTGCATCAGGCAGAATTTTACTTTTTCCCGAAGACTCTAACGCTCTGATTCTGAATAAAGGAGAAAAGGCCTAAATCTTTTCACACAAAGAAAAGTCCATCGGTTTGAGACATTTCGTGCAGGCATTTCTTGTTCCACAAAATATCTCCACGAGGGGGTAAATGTAGAGGGGGCTTGAAGGTAATCTTGAGATTAGGGACAAATCCCCAATTAGCAACAGTGTTTGAGATTAAGCAACCGAGGCAGCTCAAGCGTGGCAACTCAGCGAGGCAGCTTGGCGCGGCAGCTCATATTTTAGCTTGTTGTATTAGTCATATTGTATTTTCATTATTGATGACTGTAAGCTTTAACGGTTGTAATGACGTAACGATAATAACAAAAGAGTTTGTATGAGGTCAAACGGTACTTGTGAGAGACCAGGCTTGGCAGGGCCTGGGAGAGCTTTCATGCTATATCGAATGACCTCACCGTGGGAACTTTAGAGGGACCTGGTTTGGAGTATTTAGAAGTAAGGCACCGTTGGGGCTTGTCCTGACCATCTTAGATACACCTGGTAAAACGCCGAAGAACCCTGACCGTGGAACCTCAAGCGGAGCAGCTTGGAGTCCCATCGGGCGTTGAGTTATGAACTAGATAGCCCTTCTACTTAGTGTCACATCTACCATAGGTGATGTTACTGGCCAGCCAAAACAATGTCAGACATACACTTGAGTAAACCACCGTGGTATTTGGGGCTGTCAGGTAGTTGGTGAGCCACCTCTGCGACAACAGCCCCCCGACACACAGTGGTTAGGCAAAAGGCATGTCTTGGCATTTAATGATTATGACGTGGAGGCAACTAGTACACCAGGCATTTAATGCTGTGACATAAAGTATGAGGGATGTCTTTCATAGTTTTAATGACTGAGTTGCCTCGGGGGTGGTGTGGGGGGCTATTTAAGGACCCCAACCACCTTTGAGGAAAGAGGATCTTTTTTGAGAACCCTGGAGTTATTACTAGAGATACACACCAGAAAGAGAGATTTTTTTGCAAACCAGAGGGTTTATCCCCTCACCATTGTCATTTATTGTAAATATTTTAATACTTGACAGAGATTCCTGAGGGTATATGGTGTGTTTTTACCTGCCTACCAAGGTGTATCTAGGGTGCTTACTTCTCTCTCCCTCTAGCTAAGTTACTTCTAAGGTTCATTACTATTTCCTAAGTTATACACGAGGGTTTTTGTGAGTTTAAGCCGAGTTTATCTTCATTGGGTCTGTGTTCGTGTGTCCTATCATTAATCCAAATCTTTGGCCAAGATTAACTTATCTTTACCATAATCAAATAGGGGTTACGCCTCCATCTTATCTAAAGTACCCTATTACATTACTAATATCCTATTAGGCGAGCATTAAAATTTTGACTTAACTACTCTTTTTAAACGACAATGATTAAAACATCCACACAGTTTTGCATAAATGAAACTGAAATGAAATAAAATAACCGAACACTCGGTCAAAATATACAACCATATCGAATGATGTTCTAAAAGAATAAATAAATGCAGTTGGACCATTGGCCCGAATGTTTATACAATGCCTCCTATCTAGATTACAAGAATGGAAGCGGCTATCAAAAACCTGCACGCATCCACAGCTGCTGCAGCTAACGTCTGACTCGAAAGAAGTGTCATCCAGGCATCCCTGTGTCTGGACACCTATATATATATATATATATATATATAGAAAGAAAGGAAAAGTAGATAAACGGGTCAGAGCCCGAGTTTTGAAAATATTTAGCAAGTGCATAAATGCCTTATTTTTTAGAAAAAGGTTTTATCTCATATTTAAGTTTGGTATCGCACTCCCATGAGATACCCCTCACCTCTCCACTAACAGTGCACTCCTAGCGCATCCCTCTAAACATCCTAGTCAAGCTACCCTGCTAAACTAGTCTATCATCCAACCACTATCAACCCTAGATAGTCCAAGCAATGTACTAAGGGCTAAACTTCACCCTAGTCTCAAGGCTATGCCATGTTCGTGCGTGGGGTGTCTCGCAAAGCGAAATCCAAACAAGAAACCCCCCCGATACACTACTACGCGGCACGGTCGATCGTCGAGATCCGCCAGTCCCTCAGTACAGAATATATATATATATATATATATATATATATATATATATATATATATATATATATATATAATAAATATCAATATAAGAGCACTAAGGATGAAACTTCTCCCTAGTCTCAACACATTGCCATATTCGTGCGTGGGGTGTCTCGCGAAGCGAAATCCAAACAAGGAACCCCCCGATACACTACTATGCGGCAAGGTCGATCGTCGGGATCCCATAGACCCTCGGTACTCGATTCATCCATATATATATAATCACATTTTACCATAACCATCCGGATCTATCTCCCGGACTGAGAGTTCATATATCAAGTATTTATCAATACTTTTCATTTTCTCAAAACTTCCCATTTCCCTTTTTATACTCGGGAAATGTAAATATAAAAGCCAATTCATTATCATGAATTGCTTTAACAAATCATATACTTTTAAAAGCCAGTTTTATTATCATAAAAATTCTTTTCCGTTTTATGTCATCCCATTTCCCTTTTTACACTCAGGAAATGTATTCAAAGCCATTTTCATTATCATGAAAATGCTTTGATCATATTATGCTTCCATATCCCTTCTTCCTTCCGGGAGTGTTACCGAAGTCAACCTTTATCCCATTTCCCTTTTTATACTCAGGAAATGTAAATTAAAGTCAATTTATTATCATAAATTGCTTTAATAAAACTAAGACCGTCCCTCTGGGTTTCCCCACTGGACGCGCCCCTAAATGGCTATCATCTTCCAGGGCCTATCAAACAAGACAACCTGGGAACCTACCAACGTCGAAAAGTGGCCATATGCCTGCGGGAAAGTCAAGACCACATCCAAAATCCCTTAACCAGCGCAGTAAATAATAATCACCCATATGGCCTATAAGACTATAGCCACCCTCCATTCATTAGCCAGGGGGCATCACCATAAAGCACGCAACTTCCCTTATGATAGCGATTTAGGGAGGTGTGTAACCATAATTTATCAATTAAGAAAATCATTTACCTTTTTTCCATTTTGAATATATTCATCAATATATTTTCAAAATCATTTATATCATATCATATATATACATAATCACATAGTATTTATATATATATACCATATATTCCTACCTGAATATATAAAAATGGACATATTTGCCAAACCATCTATCGATGACCCTTAATCCCAAAGATTCTCTCAAGGAATCATAATCATGCATTCATATATGCATGATACTAAACCCAAAGTATTTCTTACTTTAATAAGTAATACATACTTAAGTCCCATCTACGGATTCATTTGAATATCTTTAAATATACTAATTCACTCTAAGTGAATTTACATATATATATATATATATATATATATATATTCCCAATTCACCAAGTCCTTTAGGACATAACCCTTTATAATACTCTAATTTAGAAGGTCCTTAAACTTTAAACTCAAAGAGGAGAAGAAATAGTAATCTCCAAAATCTTGGGTTGAAAACAGGGCACTGGTCGACCGGTCCTGGACCCCCGGTCGACCGCGGGTTGTAAATAAGCCTACGAAATAAAGCAGTAGGCCCTTTCTTCTTGACGCGGTCGACCGGCCTTAGGGGCGCGGTCGACCGGTCACACCAGGTCCCCAAAACTAAATTCCTCAAATCCATTATCCAACAATCCAAATTCATTATCGGGGTTTCTAAACTACCCCAAAACTCATCCAAAACATCTACACGATTAATCCTAGCCTTTATTTTTTCAATTCCCGATTTGATTTCCGAGTTGATGATTTCAACCCGGAGCTTCCATCTTGTAAAAATCATATCACATCGAGGAAAAATCAAAAAAATACGCGGTTGGTGCCCACGTGACCGTATCAAAAAGATCTACAATTTTCGTGTTTTGGCCAAGAGCTAAATCAATTCTTTTCCTGTCCAAAATGCCCCCCTAAAGTCACGGGTTATAATTCATCGTCTTCTCCGAGACGATTTCGGCCATTAAAGCTTCTCCCAAGCTTTTGTCGCCTCACCCAACGTCCTACAACCTCAACTAACTACAAATACACATATATTAAGGCTTCTAAACATCCTAGAAACCAAAACCACCAATTAATTTCAAATAAATTTCAAGGTATCTCCAATTAGAAAATTTTAGGGGTTTATTTGTTTTAACTTCCAAAAACCCGTTTTATCCATGAAAATCAAACCCGAAATCTTTAGGGTTTGTTTATACCAAACTACGGTATGAGATATTTATGCAAAAAGTAAATAAATCAAGTAAACACTTGCCTCGTGGATAAAAATCCGACGACCTCGAGTCAAATCCGGCGGAGTTTGGCCAGAGATTTCCATTTCTCTCCTCTTTTCTCTCCTCCTCTCTTTCTTCTCTCTCTTTTCTTTCTTTCTTTCTTCTTTTCTCCCTATCCCCCTCTTTATATAAGAAGAAAAAGGGTTATACCCCTTAAAACCCAAAAACGACTCGTTTACCCAATTACGAGTTACTTTTACCTCTAAAATTACCCGAAACTCATTTTCGACAATCGGACACTCTTTTCCAACTATCTCGGCCATTCCGACAATCATGGAGCAGTCAAAATTCTCATCCAAGGTACTTGACCGCAAATCACTATTCCAACCCAAAATAAATAAATATGGGTTTTTCAATTAAAAATCTTACCTCGTGTCGCTTTACTCAACCGCGACATATAATTAAAAAAATTCGACCTATATAGTCCAAAAAATAATCACAACATCCTTCGAAAATCATTTAATCCTCGAAAATCCCAAAAATTACTATTTAGGGAAATTACCCAAATTGCCAATTTATATTTAATTATGGAATTTAATCGTCCCCAAAACGGCGGGTTGTTACACGCACACACACACACACACACACACACACACACACACACACACACACACACATATATATATATATATATATACTCACAAAGGACACAAAATTAAAATAACATGAGTTTTCCAAACTCTTATGGCATTAATGTGTCATATGGAAACGGAAGTGATGAGGCGTGAACTAGATACTAAAGAATTAAAACTCAATCACTTAAACATGTTCACGAAGTTCTCATTTGATTGAAAAACTTTACCAAATTCAAAATTAGCCTTATGTGACAATATAGATTGAACGCAATGAAAAAACAAGCACAATGCATACAAGCCTAGCATGTTGATTATTCTACAAACCAATAGAGTCATGACATTGAAAGAACAACTAGGACAAACGAACATTGAGCAAACCGTTGATATACCATCCAAACTCCCTCAAAATAAGCATATTAATTTTTAAATGATTATATCAAACTAAACAAAATAGGCGTTGGCAAATATTTTCTTTTAATGCCATTATTCTTTTAGGCTTTTGGACCACGTATTTCTTTTAGGTTCAATCAAATGGTGTCTTACTGGCAGAGGATGATATTTCCTTTCGGAGCCCTTCCCCGTGCACATATCATATATTAAATTTTTTAAACACACAATAAGCTCACGTGCAACGGATTTTAACATACACTAGTTCTCCTAGGTCACATAATATGTAGATGACTAGATTGGGAGTAGAACACCTCACAAAGCTCAAATATACAAGTGAAGTTAATATTCACAAGAGCTCGTGCATGTGTGTAAAAAGTCATATAAAAGAAAATCCATTAAGCAAGTTAAACTTAAACAACTCCATGTAAGCATGATAAAGAACATTTTAAGGATTAGAATTTTAACCAAAACTTCTAGTCACATGGAAGGGAAAGATAGGATTCAAACACAAACGTATGCCACAAAAGGTGTGTCAAAATAAAATACACACACAAAAAAATCTTTTTGAGTTTTTATAATTTATAAACCAAACAAAAATAACTCAAACGATAAACAAAAATCATTTTGTATTTTTCATTAAGTTCAAATAACTCACAAAAGTAAAATTCAAATGATAAAGAAAATCTTTTTGTATTTTTCATATAATGCAAACAAAAATGAAAAGAATATAATACAAAAGATAAACAAGTCATAATTCTAGTAAGGCATGGATAATTAATCATGGACTAGAAAATGACTAAACAAGCATACAACTAGCAAGGATATATGATATGAAGCACAAATAGCTAGAGTATCAAAACATGCAAGGAGTCACCCATAAGATATAGCATGTGGGGGGTCATGAAATACTAGATTTAAACTTCCTAGAACATCTTCTAAGATCAAAACAAAATGACCTAAGATGACATTTCCTATCACAATGCAAACATGTGTAAACTTGAGGAAAGTGACCTAAGGTGTGATCTTTTCTAACGCTCTTGGACAAAGTTGACCCTCTAAAACAAACGATGGTCTTAGCCTAAGATAAGGAAGCATTAGAATATGATGAGCTAGAACCATTACAACAACTACTCGAGTCCTGTAAATTATTTTTTATTATTAAAATTTCATACTCAAGTAATAAATTAGACTCCTCAAATTTACGGGACTACTTCTTTAAATTTTCTATAACTCCTAGAAGGTTATCACACTCCCCCTCAATGTGAGCAAACATATCCTCAAACATATCCTTAAGAGTCTTTTCTCGACTATTACTCTATTTATTGGACATTTCTAAAATATTAAATTTGTAATTTATGTCCATGAACTTTTTACGAATAATATCTTTTTGAGATAGTGAGGTTTGCAATAGTTTAATTCCAGATTTAAAACATAAATTTTCATTTTCAAGAAACTTAATTATTTTTGCAAATCTCAAATTTAATTCTCTTAATTTTTCATTACACTTATTTAGCCCATTAAATTCCTCTCGAATATCAAAAAACTTCAATATCATTAGAAATGGACAAATTATCATTAAGACGTTCCATCAAGAGATACAAAACAAAAATGAGAGTGAGTAAAAAATGAACCACCTAAAAATACAAGGAGCACAAGAATTATAAAATCCGAAAAACGGATCTTTAACGTGATAAATTAGTGCTCCGGCTCTGATACCACTTGTTGAAAACGATAGGACCCCAATTTAAAAAATTCTTCTTTCAATTAAATATGATTAATTTCCTAACACGTGCGGAATAGAGATTGTTCAAAATTATACTAAAAATCAAATTTGTGAATTTTTACTTTAAGCCCAAAAATCAATTTAATATAAGTCCTAGAAATTTGCCTAACAATAAATATTTAATTTTTGCAAATTTGGCCAAACCAAATTTTACCAAATTAAGGTTAACGACTTGAATTAAATTAATTAAATTATACCCAAACTAATTTAGCACCAAATTAAACATGAGTAGTGAATTAAACCATATTTTATCTTTTAGTCCTAAGCATGCGTTCTAGGTGATTTTGCAAGATAAAATAAATTCACAACACACCACGCCGCGATGTACGAGGAAAACCCACAACGGAAAAAACCACGGACGGCCACTAGCCTTAAGTCAACTAAGTACGAAATTTTACAAATACAAGACAGATGACTTCAAGCCCCTGACGCGTCTTTTTGTATCAACCTCTGCTTAGCCAATAATCTTGGACTCCACCGAAACCTTGGAATCCACCACTGAAGCTTTTGGGAACAACTGTCAACCACACATGGTGCCTTTCACCATGTGAGAACGTCGCAGCAAAAATAAGCCTTCCTCTTTTAGGGATGTAGAAGTAAACCCAAACTTCTCTTCGTTTAGGTGTAGAGAAAAACTTGGTGCCAAACACTCCAAGCAAAGATATATATGAATAAACTTGGAATAAACAAACTATGGGTGTATAAACCTTGATTTTGTTCTAAGGATTAAAACATTTTAACGAAAGTCAAGGGGACTTTTCTTGGAAGAATTTCCACTCAAAAACTATCTTAGATGTGTGAAAAAGTCTTAGAAAAAAGTCTGGTCCCGAAGTATATTTATTTGGCAAAAAGATATTGGGACAAAAAGTGGAAAAATGGGATAAAACTGTTCCCACCAATTTCATTTGAATGACATTTTCATTCAAACGACATTTCGTTCGAATGACACTTCTAACGATAAGTCAGAACGAAAAAAAATTCTCGTTTGAAATCTCGTTCGAACGACTTTGGATCTCATTCGAACCAGAATCAGTGTTGTTCGAACGACCTTTCATGATTGTAGATAATTTCGATACGAACGCGTGGCAGCCAGTTTCGTATTTTTCTAATTTGTTTTTTTGATTTGATATGATTTTTCTACGGAAAGGTGTCCGAGAACAAAATCTTTGTAACTATGAATTCAAAAAAAATTTAACAAAAAAATACTGACACCCAAAATAAATTTTCAAGCTCCTATATATAAATATATTAATGCATTCATACCTTTAGGAGACATTGGAATCCACATGTTGATTATGTGAAACTTGGCACAAAAATCGGCAAGGATATATTTTTCAATTTATGACCGCTACATCTTCAACATACACTTGTCATAGGCTTGAAAGGATACAACATGAACACTATTCTATGACTCAAATAGTTTTGTCTGGAATTAAGCCAACACTACATAAGACTCAATTGAAAATTTGTGTCCTTACAGACTTATTTAATCAGTGTCAATTATTAATCTAATTTTATTCAGCCCTAAAACATGAAACTACTTGTGGATAAATCAAACTAACATAATTAATTGGTGACACACAAATTTCTGGAGAAAACCCCTTTCGAGTAAAACCTTTATTTCACAAATAATACTCACAATGATAATAAGTGAAATCTATAATGGATTAACCGCAGTAAACCCACATAGGCATCAACCTAAATTAGCATTGGAATTCCGCGGTAACTCCACATGAATTGCAGTTCAGACCGCCCAGGAATACCCACGAGCACTCCCTATTAACACGCAGTCATGTCAGCCCAGTACCTCCCTCAAGTGGCACCTTGATCAGTAGTAGAGATCTTCTCTACCAAAGAAACTTAACAAAGTTACGTTCCTGGGTTCCAAAATAATTCACATAAAGATCGGGAAGTTTTGTGAATTGAAAACAAAGCTAAAACTATCAAAAGTGAGAAGACAAACGTTTCTGCCAAAACAGTTTTCATAGAATAAAATTCTCAGGTCTTCTTAACTAAAATGAAGCTGTTTAACACGCTATTTATAAAAATGTTAAGGCAGCGCATCGCTCGAACGAGATATCAAACTCGCTTGAACGTTGACATGTGTCACTCGAATGAGCTTTGTTTGACACAGCTTTGTCGCTTGAACAATGCCACGTATCGCTCAAACGAGCTTCGCGTGATATCATATTGTCGCTCGAATGAGCTTCCTTTATTGCTTGAACAAGATAGAAAAAAAAATTATTTCGCCAAAAATACTCAGCCTTAACACTTAGAAAAAAATCTTAGAAAAAAAACTTCGCTTCTACACTTAGAAAATATTTTTTAAAGATTATCTCAACACTCTAGGTGAACCATTAAGGTACTTAAACACAGCCTTGTCAAAATTAATCTCGTGGAGGCTTGAATGTTGAAGAACTTTGATATTCGGGTTCGTCTTGACGCATGATTGAACTTGAATATAAATCGGGTCTAAGAATTTGATAATGTCCCTTCCCCATTTTTGAAAAAAGTCACACAAGCTCACAAACAACGGTTCTTACACTCGCTACTTTCATTGTCAAGTTTTATCGAATTTGGTTCATTTTAAAGACAGAATTGAGATGAAAACACAGCGACCAACATGTGTTAGACAAGAACAATAGTCAAAAAAATCCGTGCAAGTGTGAAATAAAGGAACTCATGAGTCAAACATGTTGGTAGTAACAACTAATCACATCTCAATGATTCCAAACATAGTAAGGCACATAAACGAAATGATGATGCATATCAAAACACTATTAAATAGTCACATGGATATGGAATGAAATTGTGACTCGGTCATCCTAAATGTCCATCCATATATAGTGTAAACAAAATACAAAAAACTTTTTTCCTTTTTTCCAAAACATTTATCAAAATAAAATATTTCTGTATTTTTCAAAAGTTTTGTCAAAAATAAAAATCTAATACAAAAAGTACATGTGTCATAACACTAGAAAGAATATATCATGAAACACAACTACTATATGACAAACATGTGAACACAATCATCTATATGATATAGCAAGAGAAGAATCATGTGTAGGCAACCGAGAATCAAATAGTATAAAATCTAGTACCTCTAAAAGTGATTTTCTAACCCAAATAGGTGTGCAACGATGCATAGAGGTTTTGGGAACCAAGGGAACTCTAGACTTCAACTTCCTAGGACCTCTTCCAACATCAAAAGAGAAATGCTTAAGGTGACCTTTCTTACTTTAATGTGAACATGTGTAAACAGGTGGAACGACACCTATGGGTTGACATTTTCTAACGTCCTTGGAATTTATTAACCCTCTAAAATAAATAATAGTCTTGGCTTTAACACTCGAAACATTAGAACACGACGAGACACTACCATTGCTACCAACACTACTCGAGTCTGTTAAATCATTTTTCATCTTCAAAATTTTTTACTCAAGCAAAGAATTATAATCTTCCAATTTTAGGGACTCCTTCTCTAAATTTTCAATTATTCCTAGAAGGTTATCACGTTCTCCCTTAAAATACGCACACTTATCCCTAAGAGTCTTTTCATGTCCCACAAACTCATCGATTAAAATATTTTTATTCTCTTTGGCATAGAAACAAATCCTAGAGTTTGTAAAGTCCTCCAATTCTTTTTCTAAAAATAGGACTTTATCATCGCTCTCCTTTTTGGACAATTTTAAAGCATTAAATTCATGGTCCAAAGAAATAAAATTTTCACGATAAAAAACTCTTTGATTTTGAAACGTTTGCAAAAGATCCATAGCGAATTTAAAACGATAATTTTCTTTTTCCAACATATCAATTCTTTTAGCAAACATCAAATTCAAACTATTTATATCATCAAAGCTATGACTCGTGCCATCAAAGGGGGGCATCAGATTACATAAATGCCCTATCGAAAAAAATTTGATTTTTCACAAAACAGATTTTTCAAAAAAAATCAATATCACAAAATTTTGCAGAAAACAAGGATCACTCGATAACTAAGAGAAACCCTCTATGATACCAATTTGTAAAATTGGTGATCACTTAAATAAGCTTTGATACCAATTTGTAAAAACTCGTATGTGTCGCAAATTTTCAAGTTAGACTTATTTAATCGGTGTCAACCATTAATCCAATTTTGCTCAGCCCTAAAACATGCAACTACGTGTGGATAAAGTAAACCAACATAAATAATTGGTGACACATAGATTTTAAGATAAAGCCCCTTTCAGGTAAAACCTTTATTTTACAAATAATACTCACAATGATTACAAGTGAAATATGCAATGGATTAATCGCAGTAAACCCACATAGGCCGCAACCTAAATTAGTAATGAAATTTCGTAGCAAATCCACATGAACCGCAGTTCAGACATCCCAGGAATACCCACGAGCACTCCCTATTGACACGCAGTCACGTCAGCCCAGTACCTCCCTCAAGTGGCACCTAGACAAGCGGTAGAGATTTTCTCTACAAGAGAAACTTCACAAAGTTGTCTTCTTGGGTTCCAAAACAATTCACATAAAGATCGAGATGTTTTGTGAATTGAAAACAAAGATAAAACTCTCAAAAGTGAGAAGACAAACGATTCTGCCGAAGCAGTTTTTGTAGAATAAAATCTCAGGTCTTCTTAACGAAAACGAAGTTGTTTAACATGCTATTTATAAAAAAAAAAAGTTAAGGCAACGTGTTGCTCGAACGAGATGTCAGAGTCGCTCGAACGTTGACACGCGTCGCTCGAATGAATTTCGCGCGACACAACTCTGTCGCTTGAACGATGCCATGTGTTGCTCGAACGAGCTGCCACTTTCGGTCGAACGAGACAGAAAAAAAAAATTTATTTTGCCAAAAATACTCTGCCTCAACACTTAGAAAAAATTCTTTGACGAAAAACTCTGTTTTTACACTTAAAAATATTTTAGAAAAATTATCCCAACACTCTAAGTGAACCGTTAAGGTACTTAAACACAGCCTTACCAAAATTAATCCCGCGGAGTCCTGAATGTTAAAGAACTTTGATATTCGGATCCGTCTTGACGCATGATTGAACTTGAATAAGTCATCGACGATTGTAGCGGTATATGACATACTCAAATGTAAACCGGATAATAAAATAATGTCCTTACATATTCTTAATTAGTTTATCACTTCCCCTAATTATATTCCTTGTCATATTTATAAAAAATGATTATTTAGAGTTTAGGCAAAATTCAAATCAAATAATACTTAAGGGAAAAAATAGAGATATTCTTACTTTATGAAAGCATCATGAAAAATTTGATTAAAGAAACTTAATCCTCCTTTAAAAATATTCAAAAGCTCTTCTTTCATCTTCTTAAAATTCCAATTAAAAATCTCTCAATTTAAAGGTTGAACATATTTTAATGGAGGTTTAAGGGTTTAGGATCAAAGAATAACAACTATGTAAGTTTATGCTTTGAAATATATGTGTTAAAAGGGAGAGAGTTCCCTCCAAATTTAAGTATCTTCTTATTGATCTTTTCTCCAGATTAGAAGAGTCATGATAGGTTTAATCATTTGTGATGTATTTTGATCTCCCTAAATACCCTGTTACCCTTCCCTTAATACTTGGTTGAATACACTGCCTCAACCCTTAGATGCCACATGTCAACCCATGTGGCATGACCAACCAAATATTTCTGCAATTGACCTCAATAATAGGGTGATCGATCTTTAGGCTAGGTCATCTCAATACAGTTATTGCATGAACATGTGTTTATATAGGTTTGTTCAAACATTGTTGACGACTTCACATATGCCCACTTACACAAGTGGGGGTGTAATAATTTAATTTGGACGTGCATGATCCCCATATCTTGGGTTTCGTGTGCCGTCAATGGTGTACCCTAGCTATTGATTACGCATGAGAACGTGGCTCAGGGGACAAATGGCTCAAGGCCCCCTGCCCAATTGGAAGTCGCCATTCCATTTGTGTTTGGTGAAAGAAGGTCTCGGGACTGGGGACCCTTATACCTTATCCATTCCATCACTGTTCTCATATATAAATCCATTTTGCTCTCTCTCTAGAATCTTTAATAACTAGAGACCATTTCCCCCTCTCTCTAGAATCTGCAATAACAAGAGACCATCTTGTCCTTCTTTTTCCCTCAATTTTACTTTGTAAAAATTTATTGCCATGTCAAGGCATTTAAGGAAGTATGAAGTGAGTTCAGAGAATAACTTTTAAGAATTTCATTAAAAATACCTTATGCCTGACAACGTTCATATCAGGCTTTCGTCGACTGATGAGGATACCTTCGGCATTGATGGTGGAGTCGCTTTTATGACGGTTGTCATAATATGGGGAGTTTATTTCTCCTTCACCCATTATTTGTGGAAGTACTCCATTTTTATGGAATACTTCTAATCCAGACAAACAGTAGCTTTTACTGGATCGTTATGGGATTAATTAAATTTTAGGACGAATCTCGACCTAAATGAAATTAGGTACTATTATGACCTAAGGAGTTGTTATGGTTCTGATGTGTACCGTTTCCAATGCAGAAACAAGTCTCGCAATTTGGTCATTTGGTTGCCCACATCGCAAGAAGACATTAACAATAATATTTTAGTTTTTTTGGACTCCTTTATGGTGAGGGCTACACTGGCCATCATGTGCCTGTTATGGTCGGATCTCCTGGTAGGTCACCCATCACTTTTTGGTTAATCTAATTTTATTTGTTGTTGTTAATCAGCCTATTTTCTGTGAAAATTCTTATCATAGATAAAAATCAAGAGATTTTTAAGTGAATTTGTGTGATCATGAAATCTTTTGGAGAAGGAGAACTTTGGTAGGTTTTAGCCCATATTAGAGAGTAGCTCGCATCTTACTTGGCTATGACTTCAACATTGTATTCACCAATAATTTCATAAAGATCCCAGAAATTACCGTAGTCAATTACACTGTGGTCAACGATCCTTAATTCCAACACCCACCCAAGTTCCAAGTGAAGCAGCAAAGTGTGTGTACCTTTGGGTGTCTTCCCCCATTTACATTGTGTCCACTAACTCTGGTGCCTGGAGGTAGAAGAAGAAGAAGAAGAAGAGAAAAGAGGAGAGAGATCACGACATAGAAAAAGAACCTCTCTTTGATGATCTTGATCCTCTTGTCTAATATAAAAAGGTCAACATTTTTGGTATCCTCTAGGAAGAGGTTGAAGATGAAAAATGAGAGTGGTGCGGTTATATATACATATCATAGATTAGGTCACACACGCAAGCCATGTTCAATTTAGTCCAAAATTTACCTTGATTAATTAGGTTAACCTAAACATCCAACATTTAGAAACTAAATCGAAACAACTAAATCACAAACCAGAAGATCAAAGATGAAGAAAATTCAACACTGTTATAGCTAGGTATTACAGAACGACACTAACGAAATTATAGAACTTAGACACCGCTAAGCAATGCAGTTATGTCTAACAGTAACCAATGCAAATCCAATAATGCTCCAGATCAAGATTCACTTGCCTTGGTGTCCATCAATCAGCCTCAAAAAATTATATTCCTATCTTCAGCCATACAAGAACAACTCCACAAGGGTATATGAACATGCTATGTGTTTTTCTACGGTTTGATAAAATGCTTAACAAATCATCCAAGGGATTTGGATTAAAAAATAAAAGTGTTTGTGTAAAACTAGGGTTCGGAGACCATTTGGATATGAATGGGAAAGTGATTTTTTCTAAACATCCTATGTAAAAATTATCCCAAGATCCCTTCATATAGAAAACGCAATTTTTGAGGCGGCACAAATGTTGAGGACCCATTCGAACGAAAATAGGACTTCATTCGAACGAAAAATGCTAACTCGTTCGAACCAAAATAAAATGCGTTTGAACGAACAACCAATCTCGTTCGAACCAGCTTCGAACAAGCTTCAGAAGACATTTGTTCTGCTAACAGAAAAATGTCGTTTGAACGAACTGCCAATCTTGTTCGAACGAATACTTAAAGTCATTTGAACGATTTAAAAATATAAAATTATTTTTCTTTGAAAATCACTTTATAATTAACCCTCAAACATTTTATAAAAACAACCCCCGAATAAATTTTTTACACGTAATCAAAACCGTATACCTTCTTGGATGATTTAAGTTACGATCTCAACTCTTTATATCTTGTATTATTGCATTCGGTCACTAACTTTTCTTCACTTAAAACTCTTGAGAATGTACATGATGGTGAAGGTGTAACGAAATGTGCCAAACTAAAAAACATGATGAGAAATTTTAAATATTTCTCTTACAATTCTCCCATTTGTCTATTCCGGTATAAAACACAAAAATCGAAAAGAATAATCCCTTAAGACAAGTCCAACTAATCTCCCTCCTAAAACCGAAAAAGAGAAGAAACTTTGGACATTGTCTTCAACTTAAAGTCTTCATCGTGTATTCCATGGAATCATAAAGGAAAAAAGGATCTACACACATTAAACAAAGTAAATACGATGACACACGGAGTTTAAACAAAACACAAAACTCCCCTTAAAAGCGTTCTCCCCTTTTTATCCTTTGACAAAGGGTTAGAAGCTAAACCTGAAAAGTTAGCATCATGAGAATCCAAATATGAAATATCATCACAAAGAATAAAGAATTAATCATATGCGGTGAAACGTCAACAAACCAACGAACTATTTATGAAAATACTTTACAAAAATTTACCATAAACATATGCAGACAAGTAAAAACATGCACACCATGGAGTAGTACGAAAATATCTTAATCATAAAAATGGAATGAATAGTTGTGAAATTAATGCATAGAAAAGTGAACAGAGGCATACGTAGCAGTGGTGCACAAAGTTAGAGATACACTCCTAAAGAAATAACTAAATTCATCCTTTGAAAGAATTGATCAAAATGAACTTGACTGAACTCATAAAAAATTTCATGAATTTCAATGCTTCTCAAATCAATAATTTGAAACTCTCTAATGTTTTTGAAGGTATTTTATTTTGCAAATCCATTATTCTTTAAATTATAACACCCTCAAAATCTCACATTTTAAGAATAAGCTCTAAAATTTTCTGAAGGAATCATATTGATCATGGAAATGAAGAATTAATGAAATAAAATAAATTGACCTTGCCACTTTTGTTTTCATGTGTCACTAGCATGGAACTCGCAAAATGCGCATGCATTTTATTAAAAAAACATACTTAAAATTTATTTTAAATACTTCTAATAAAATAAATAGATTGGAATCAAATCATTCTTGACCACTGTGTTATTTGTTGTAAAATGAAAATAAAATTGACAACCATCTTAACCCAATGGCAAAGAATATTTGGTATATTTTGTTCAGTTATCACTATAAAAATTATAAAGATACAGTTATGTGATGATAACATATAATCTTGTAAAGAACATAATCATCAAGAAAGATCTAACCAAACTACAAATGATTTTTACCTTCAATAAGGAAATTCATCAAATAGTGGACTTTCAATATATGAGTTACTAAAAATATAATAATGTGAAGACAAATGTAGAATTTCATTTTATTTCGAGGATATTGGTATGGAAAGTTTAATTACAAACACAATTAACTGTGTAAATGCTTATGCTTTATGGGAAAAGTTTTATTGTTTTTCACAGACACATAAAAAAAATTAAATCTCAATCGCTTTCTCGGCTTCATAGTGTTCCATCAATCCATGATGTTGATTTCTTTTCTCCTGCAAAAATAAAATAATTGTATGTTAAAAAATCATCTGAGTTTGTTTTGAATGTGAAGGCAGTGGGTGACATTTGAAATCCAGAAGTAAGGGAATGTGTAGTTCGTTTGGATGATTTAGTTATTGGAGTGACGAAATAGAGGAAAAGTTAGGTAGGTGTTATAGGTTGCGTTTATAATCGATTTCACCTATTAACTTCACGTGAAGGTAGCCATGTTCTACAGAAATTTTATATTAACTACAAATTGAAGATAAGGCTAATATTCTACAATTATAACTAACTTATAATTTTTAATGTTAAAAGACATTATTTTCATGACAATAAATATTTATTTTAAAAAATTATGAGTATACAATCATTTAGTTATCATCAAATATTTTTTTCTTGTTGACAAAGTACTATTATTTTCCAACTTAAGAATTATTATCACATTCATATTCTATATTTTTTTAAAAGGAACGAGGAAAAATGGAAAATGTCGTTTTTTAAATTAAAGCGAACAAAGTAGGTTATACCTTATTTGATTTGAGATGCCAAAGTTGCAATAGACTTGCAACAGCTTGAGGATACAAACGGTGAAAGAGGATGGCTTCTGCAGTGAAATAATCTAAACTAAAGTAAAATTCAGAAACTATAAAAAATATTTTGATAAAAAAAACATTCACATGTAGACATATGCCCAATAATATAAAAACATGATTGCCAATTTTAAATTTTATCAAACATAGGGGGAATCCATATACAACTTTGAATCTTTCCCAATCAAAACATAGATTTCAAAAAAAAAAATTAAAGAAACAATTGAATGATATCATTTTTATCATAACAACGGAAATATATTCGGATTTTGATAGAGGCAAATCAAAGCTAAATTATAATTTAGAAATTTTATCAAACTTATGTCAACCAAAATTCACGTATACATATTTCGCCAAAATTATACAAACACAGTTGTCACTTGAATATTTCATTAAACATATGTCGAACAAAATTCATATGTACGTAAAAATCTAAACTAAAGTATTATACTGAAATTGTGTAAAACTTACGTGAAAAAAATCCGTATATAACTTCAAATCAAAATCTTGATTGCAAAAAAAATATTAAAATAAATAATTAAATGATATCATTTTTTTCATAACAGAAACATTGAAAACATAACCGAATTCTGATATGAGAAATCAACACTAAAGTATAATTTAGAAATTGTATCAAGCCTATGTCAATCAAAACGTACATATATATATTTCCCCAACATTAGACATATACAATTGTCACTTAACAATGTAGAATTCAGAAATTGTATTAAACTTAATAATGTAGATGGTTTGAAAACAAAATTGAGAAAACAATTGATAAATACATTTTTTCCATAAAGCAAAAGCCATATTTTTCAATGAGCTCATGACATATGCACTACAATTAAAATAATTATACATGAAGCCTAAAACCATTCTAAACAATATTACTCTATTATTTATCAAAATTGTGATAAACGTTCTTTAATTTTTATATTATTCAATTATCAGCTAGGTGGCAGAAATTAGACTATTCCATTGGGAAGAAGGGACTCGACCACCTCAATCCCCTCCCATCTTTGGATCTCAGTGTTCTCATAACTTCCTTATCAAACAAATATTTCTCTGCCAATGAATTGGTGTCCCTCTCAGGTTTGAACCATTCTAAACAGCAAAAGCCCTTTTTTTTCCATAACACCAATATCAACTAAGATCATCCTCTTTTTCAAAACCCATAAAATCAAAAGCATCAACTAACCAAAATAGAATGGAATGGATAAGAATTGCCTTACACTAATAGGTGATCTTGAGGCGATTTAGTGGAAGTAGACAGATGTTGAAAAAGTTGAGTTTATTTGGTTTAGACTGTTAAAGGAGATTCATTACTCCTATGGGTCACTAACAAGGCTTTGAGTATTTCTCCTCAAGGCCTATTATGTCTCTTTTATTTAATCTCTCCTCACTAAAATAGGGGTGAGAAAGAATTATGTAACCAAAGAGTCGTAGTGGGAGTGGGACTCGAACTCTCTGTCTATCTGGATAGCTGAATGGTTCGCTCATAAAAAGGGCTGTTGAGTTCTGAATGTCCAACACGCTTATGTACCCAGTGCTAAACTCAAGAAAAATGCATTAATGGAAATATTAATACCTCTAATACTATCGTATTAGAGGTATAATATAGATAATCATCTTTTAGGCTCTTGTCAATGGTGGCCTTTAACGCAAAGAACATTGATTCTTTAATAGCTCATTTCCATTTCTCAAACATACATTAATTTTTTGAAAGAAAAATTCAGGTAATGGTTCTTATATGCACAATTAGTTCCTAGTACATTTGGTTCGTTATTAAGCACGATCGAGATGAAAACATCCTATTAGACATATGTCAAGCAAGTACAATATTCAAAAGTTTGTGCATGTGAGAAATAAAGTTGATTTGAAGATTCCAGCATGAAGGACGTAATCGTCCAAGAACAACGCAATGTTAAACATGCATGATTAAGCACACAAAAAATGAAGCCAAGTCTCACAACACCATGATTAAGTCACATGAATGGATGGTATTTAATTGTGATACGAACATCTTAAATGCACATCCACATATGATCTAAAACAAAATACAAAAATCTTATTGATTGTTTGAAATTTTTTATCAAAACTAAAATCTTTCTGAAATTTTTTAGACTTTTGCTAAAAGAACAGAAAATATTTTTAGATTTTTCAAAAAATATATACATTAAAATACAATTTAGTTATAAGGATAAAAGATAGGAATGTGAAAATCACCATAAACTAGAAATGGAAACCGAACTTAATCAATGCATCAAGTAACCAAATACTTCCTAACATCCTCAAAATAAAGTGCATCTAAAGGTTTAGTGAAAATGTCATCCAATTGACATTTGGTACTCATGAAGGTCAAGGAAGTGATTTTCTTCTCAACAAGATCATGAATAAAGTACTCATAAATCCTAATGTGTGTGACTCCCTGCCTAATAAAATACCGGGTAATCAATCCTATACCAAATTAAAACAGGAGTCTCATATAGTTCATTCTCAGCATCATTGTCGAAAAACCATTTTAATTACTAATAACCTATTATGCTGGCATCAAAATTTTATTTAACTAATCTTTTTAACCAAACCAACCACAATAGTTTATATACACAAAACTGAAATGAAATAAAATTATCGAATACTCGGTATAACATAATACAACCAAATTAAAATGCCACACTAAAAAGGCGGTAAAGGAATAAATGAATACAGTTGGGCTATCGGTTCGAGTGTCACTACAATGCTTCCTATCTAGATCACAAGAATAGAAGCGTCAAAAATAACCCTGCATGCATCCATAGCCATTGCAGCAAACGTCTGACTCGAAGTAATCATCATCCAGGCATCCTTGTGTCTGGACACCTAATATATATACATATATAGCAAGAGAGGGGGAAAATATAGAAACGGGTCAGAGCCCGAGTTTGAAAGTATTTTGCAAGTGCATATATGCCATATTTTAAAATATGAAATATCTCATATTTAGACTGGTATCGCACTCTCATGAGATACGCCTCACCCCTCTTCTCATAGTGCACACCTATCACATACCTTTAACATCCTAGTTAAGCTACCATGCCTAACTAATCTCTTACACCCATCTTCCAAATCCTCATAGCTATCACTACCCAATCGTGATATAATCTAAAGTTTTATCGTAAGCTATTAAATAAGCTTAACTTAAGATAATCCTCACAGTGATATATATATATATATATATATATATATATATATATATATATATATATATATATATATATATATATATATATATATATATATATTTCTCGTTTCTATATAATAATAATAATAATAATAATAATAATAATAATACCATTCACATTCCATAACTTTCGCTAATTTAAAACACCATTTTCACTTTAGTATATAAAATCTCGTATATCTATAGTTCTCACTTTAATACACAAATCACAATTTAAGTCCGGATATAATCTCCCAAAATGAGAATAAATCCTTATTCGTTTTACTATTTTCACCAGTTAAAGCTATATGATATCTCGTCTTCGTATACAAACAATATACTATACACAACAAGTATAAGAACCATCCCACCGAGCTGTAGCACGAGGATGCAGTCTCATAGTGCCTATCCGCATCCGAGTTTACTCAATCAACCACGGTACCAAGCCAGACTCACTCATGGTCATGGTAAAAATACACAACGGTGGAGGCGGTCACATTCCCCCAAAAAGTGGAATAAAGTTATCGCACTCGTATGCGGGACAATATGACCTGGGGATATACTCTTTCTTCTCCTCAAGCCAGGGGATTCACCCAGATCGTGCAACCTCCCTGGATCACACTAGAGAAAATATATAACCTGGTTGTCCATACCTATGCCCGGGGAAGCCTGTGGAACTAGCCTCTAAAGTATAAATATTCCAGTCACATCCATATATATATTTATATTTATATCATATCATAGATATACTGTAACAACTTTCGTATATATATTATAATGTATATCACTTCTTAAAATATATGGCTATACTTGCCAAACTCTCCTAGTGATAAACAATAACCCGAATATAATAATTCGTATTAATTAAATGAGTATACTAACTACTTATCTTAATTCCATAGGTATCGCATCACCTATACTAGTAGTCGTCGATAGATGTAGGACAACTGCTCAATTCTCTTTAGCCCATATCCTAAATTCCATCCTAATCACGTCCTAGGATTTACTTAATTACAATTGGCCCATATTTATCCTAACCACATAAATGTACTTACATACAATTGCGGAATAATTTTCTCGAATGTACCCTTAACTAACCCAAGGTTAGTATGCAACTCCTCGGGTCCTTTAGGTCCTAACCATATTTAATACACTAATTAAGAAGGCCCCTAAGTTTTAAACCCAAAGAGAAAAAGGAATAGAAAAATCCAATTCTTGGGCAGAAAACAGAGTACCAGTCGATTGGTCCCTGACCCCCGGTCGACCGCGATATGGAATTTTACCTTGTGAGCCAACCAGTAGCCTTTTCCCCTCATATCGGTCGACCTGTCATAGGGCCGCGATCGACCAGTCACACCAGATATTTCTCCCATCTCTCCAATTCTTACAAAACCTAAATCTCCAAAACACCCATTATCATCCCAATCTCCATTCTTATAGTTTCTAATCTCAACTAACAATACTATAAACATCTAATCTATATTTTTCAACTAACACATCAATTATTTGGGGGATTAAACCAATTTTCTTAGATTTAAACCCTAAAACCATTCAAGCCTTAGTTTTTATCATTTCTCCAATTTCTAACCATTTCTACACTTCATTGTCATGGGTTTAACATTAGAAACCATTAAGAGCTTACAACACATCAAATTGTAAACCTAAACTCAAATTTTCCAAATTTATTTTAAGGGTTCAAACCCAAAATTATATATTTTACCCTCTATAATATGAGATACACACACTATATAAAATAAAGCAAGTAAATACTTGCCTCGTGGATAAAATCCGACGACCTCGAGTCGAATCCCACGAAGTTTGACCCGAAATTTCCTTATCTCTCTTCCTTTTCCTTCTTCCTTTATTTTCTCTCTTTTCTCTCTCTCTCTCTCTCTCTCTCTCTCTCTATCTTGTGCCTTTTATAAGGGAGAATAAGAGTTTATCCTTTATAAACCTAAAAATGACTCGTTTACTCAATTATGAGTCCCTACAAGTCCACAAATCCTTGGAATCTAAACGCTACCCCCGGATACTCTATTCTAACTATCTCGACCATTCTGAAATCAACCGTGCACTCGAAATCTCCATCCGAGTCACTTAACTAAAATTTACTAATTAAACCCAACACATCTCAAATATGGGTTTTCCAATTAAAATATTTCCCTTTACCTCTTTGCTCAATTGCAATATGTAATTAAAATAATCTAACTCATTTACTTATTCCCAAAAGTAAATGTAACACACATCGAAAATCACTTAATCCTCATAAACTCCAAAAATTATTATTTAGTGTAATTCCTCAGATCTCCAAATTACATCCACTCATGTTATTTAAATATCCATAAAAGTACGAGGTTTTACATTCTCCCCTCCTTACAATGTAATTTTGTCCTCAAAATTCAAATGCGACCGGTACCACCAACCTAGGATTGATAATCACACTACATCATAGTACACAACAGTCGAATGGTACTGACCCAATGGTACCCTACCACATATAACCTATCTCAAGGATTATATTCTAACGCACTAGCTTAACCACAAACTTATCTAAGTCTCCATATGCTACAATGCTATCTCTTCGTAAGGTTGACTCTAACGTCATATCGCACTTAGTGCTTCTATAACCGAATATAAAGAAAATGAGCCTATAACCGTCGCTCTAACTTATTGATCCCATAGGAAATCTGCTACTCCAAGCGTGTACTCATTTATATCAGGACATCTGATTTCCCTCAAAAAGGAAGTTACCCTAACACTCGACTACTCCCGTCAGTCTTCTCGCTTTTCTTAGATGTGAAAACTTTGGTTGCACCTATACAATTGGATTATAGCATACCTCCTACGACATTCAATCCATCAAACTCCAAATGTAAATCCATTTATAACTATTCCACAGCATATCCTTCAGCTTTATATGATACGCATCTACAATCTCAGACAATACATAAAATCAACGTACTAAGGTTCCACTACACCTTTTAACCCGTGCCAATCTGCATACTATTGCAAACATCACACACGTAACATTCTCTCTAAAACTGGGCCTCACTTCCCTCGGCCTAGTATTAACACCTGGGTATTCCTAACTCGAATAATTCGAAATTCCATTCCTATTTTCCCTGGAAATACAATCCTTCTTAAAGTTAACCCACCAATATTCTCATGGTTATCTCACTACAACCTTTGAATTATCTTATTATGGGGGAGTTTTTGAAATTTGAGTTTGCTCATAAATTGATATATATATATATATATATATATATATATATATATATATATATATATATATATATATATATATATATATATATATATATATATGTTTATCTCATCATTTCAAACTCGATATGTCACTTGGTATTTTGCTTTATCTCATGTGTGTAGGTACTACATTGATGATCACTAAATTGCACACCCTGATGAGAAAAGATTTGAGATTCCTGATGATTAGAAGAACAAACGATGAAGACTATTCACTTGTACCTTTTCCAGTTTTGGGTTCATGGGAGGGTAGATTTGTATAGGCAATTTCATATTTGATAATTCGGATTTTTTATGTATGTACCGGCATAGACATAGGGGGAGATTTATAAGGACATTTTTCTCATGTCCGAAATGTTTCATTTATTTATGTCGTACGCCGCTACATTTGGCACATCTCCTCACGATCTCACATGACGGCCTCTATCCAAATTCCGGGAATCAAGCATGCATTATCTCCACTAATGTGTCCCTCATCTGCATCAATGACTTCACGTTCCTTGATTGTAGGCTCGTAATGCAAGTGGAACGCAAGAGAAGTCAAATCAGTGAAACAAGGCATGATAGGGATGTTCAAGGGCAAATTAGTAATTTTACAGCCACCGTCCGGAGGACCGGTCAACTGGAAAGTTGAAGAGCTTGCCACAACAAAGATACTGGAAGAAACGGATTACAATCGGATTATAATGAAAATACAAGGTGACTAAGAATTACCCTCGGGTATCGAATTCTGTAGTCGCGGCTGGAATTATCCCTTTCCAGTAGGGCTGCAATGAAGAAGAAGAACGGTCTCCTCCACAAGGGTTGAACAAACCAAAGTTGTGTTCTTGGGTTGCAAAAGGATTCACAAGTATTTGGCAAGGATGTGTGAATCAAAACATGAGTCTTGGGACTCAAAAATATGAAGACTAGATGTATTTGAACTCTCAAATTCGTCTCCTAAAGTCTTGCAAAACAACTCTCCTGAAGTTGGTATTTATAGGGAAATACATGAAGAGACCCACGATTTTAAACTGCTGAAATTCTATCCAGCGTACAGGTACCCCGAACCGGTTCGGGTACCCTTGCGAACCGGTTCGCCCCCCCGAACCGGTTTCGGGCTGGGTTCGGGAAAGTGTGCTGGGAACAAGGGCTTAAACACTTAGAAAAATTCCCAGAATTTTTAATGAACATATCTCCATTTTCAACGGGCCATAACTTGTTCACCGTAGCTCGGATTGAGGTGTCGTTTCTTCCAGTATCTTTGTTGCGGCAAGCTCTTCAACTTTCCAGTTGATCGGTCCTCCAGACGGTGGCTGTAAAATTACTAATTTGCCCTTGAACATCCCTATCATGCCTTGTTTCACTGATTTGACTTCTCTTGAGTTCCACTTGCATTACGAGCCTACAATCAAGGAACGTGAAGTCGTTGATGCAGATGAGGGACACATTAGTGGAGATAATGCATGCTTGATTCCCGGAATTCGGATAGAGGCCGTCATGTGAGATCGTGAGGAGACGTGCCAAATGTAGCGGCGTACGACATAAATAAATGAAACATTTCAGACATGAGAAAAATGTCCTTACAAATCTCCCCCTATGTCTATGCCGGTACATACATAAAAAATCCGAATTATCAAATATGAAATTGCCTATACAAATCTACCCTCCCATGAACCCAAAACTGGAAAAGGTACAAGTGAATAGTCGTCATCGTTTGTTCTTCTAATTGTCAGGAATCTCAAATCTTTTCTCATCAGGGTGTGCAATTTAGTGATCATCAATGTAGTACCTACACACATGAGATAAAGCAAAATACCAAGTGACATATCGAGTTTGAAATGATGAGATAAACATATATATATCAATTTATGAGCAAACTCAAATTTCAAAAACTCCCCCATAATAAGATAATTCATTCTCCCCCTTTTTATGATGTCCCCAAATAGACAAATGAGAGGCATAAATCAAATAAGCAAGTGCGGGGTGTCACTAGGATAAAAGCACACCATGAATAAACAGAAAGCAACCAAGTTGATGATAGCGTAAATGAAGTGGTGTGATCAAATTCGATAGGAAAATCAATGCATACAAACATGACATATGTGCACGATGAATATTGGATATTCCTAGCGAATGAACTCAAATGCTTCCTTTGGTGTAAAAGAGTGACAGTATAAGATATTGACTCAATCAAATCAACAAATCAAAGCTCAAAATGATTTTCACACCAATAACGTCCAAAATGATTTTATGCTTTTTCAGGACTTTCAAGGAAGTGCAAACCCGTTTAAAAATTCTCCAACCAAACTCCCTCAGATATAATTTTGAATAGAGGCATTCTAAATTCTCAAACTTTGGAGAATTGATGGTGAAACCTAAGTGGCCCATATTTGGCATGAATTGCTTTTTATTGCCTGTAAATTTTTTCGGGCTCTTTTAACCTCTTTGGACCTCGGATATTAAAATTCCTCCATTTTTTAGGTCCTTTTTAACGGTGGATTTTGCGCAAAGGATAGATGATTACCTTTCGCAGCCCCTCCCCGTTATACAAAAACACACAGTCTCACCAAAACGTTTTTTAAATTCATTCCAATCTTGTCAAGTTTTATCGCATATTGTACATTGTATAGACAGGATTGAGATGAAAACACGCAAGCCAACATGAGATAGATAAGTGCAATAATCAAATATAGTCGTGCATGTGTGCAATAAAGGATATAGGAGTCAAACATGTAGGAAGATATCACTAATTACATCTCAAAGACTCCAATCAATGTAAAGCACATGGATGAAATGATGTAGCCTCTCAAATCTCTATCAAACAGTCACATGGATATATGGAATGGAGTTGTGACTTGGCTAACTTAAATGCTCATCCATAAAAGGTGCAAAAACAGAAAAATCTTTTTTGGCCTTTTTCAAAAAATATTATCAAAATAAAAAATTTTGTGCTTTTTCTCAAAATTTTTCTTAAAGGAAAATCTTTTTGTATTTTTCAAAAGAAATATAAAAAGCAACAAGAATAAAACAAAGCTGTACAACTAAGCAATGATACATATAAAACAGACTAGCAATATGAAGCATATGATATGAACATGAAGGAGCATCCTATTCTAGACATAGACCAACCCCTCAGTCAACTGTGCAAATCCCTAAAGATTTCCTAAGACTCTCAAATCTAAGGGCATCTAAAGGTTTCGTGAAAATATCAGCTAACTGACGGTCGGTGGGAACAAATCTCAGGGATACGACTTTCTCTTCAACTAACTGACGTATAAAGTGCTCACGTATCCTGATGTGTTTTGTGCGCGAATGCTGAACTGGATTGCGGGATATGTGTATCGCGCTCGTGTTATCACAGGAAATGGTCATGGTGTCCTGTGATATCCCATAATCCTCCAACATTTGCTTTATCCATAAGAGTTGTGTGCAACAACTCCCGGCGGCTATGTACTCAGCCTCCGCAGTGGACAAAGAGATGGAATTTTTCTTCTTGCTCAGCCAGGAGACAAGAGCAGAACCAAAATAGAAACACCCACCAGAAGTGCTCCTACATCCATCTACATCCCCAGCCCAATCGGCATCCGAATAGGCAGACAGACGGTCATCGATATTAAAGGAATACCAAATCCCGTATGAGAGAGTCCCACTTACGTATTTAATAATACAGTTTAGAGCAAGTAAATGTGACTCTTTTGGGGATGCCTGATATCGCGCACAGACTCCAACACTAAAGGCGATGTCGGGAAGACTGGCAATCAAGTAGAGAAGACTACCTATCATACTCCGATATAAGGTTTGCTCTACATCCTTGCCTGAAGTGTCCTTACTAAGCTTGGTAGTGGTACTCATAGGTGTACGGGCATGCTTAGCGGAGTCTAAACCAAATTTCTTCACTAGGTCTCTAACATACTTGGATTGGGAGATGAACATCCCATCCTCTAGCTGACGAACCTGGAGACCAAGGAAGAATGTAAGCTCACCAACCATGCTCATTTCAAACTCACTTTTCATCTCCTCCTCAAAGTGATGACCATGCTGGGAGCATGTGGATCCAAAGACTATGTCGTCCACATAGACCTGGGCAACCAAAATAGCACCGTCATCTCTCCTGACGAACAACGTCATATCTACTCCCCCTTTCTTGAAGCCACGAGGTAAGAGATAGGAAGTAAGCCTCTCGTACCAAGCACGGGGTGCTTACTTCAAACCATACAAGGCTTTCCTCAGATAGTAGACGTGCTCAGGGTGCTGAGGGTCTTCAAACCCTTTTGGTTGTTCCATATAAACCTCCTCCTGTAGAATGCCATTCAAAAAGGCACTCTTGACATCCATCTGATACACCTTGAAGCGCAGATGACATGCGATGGCGAGCAGAAGACGGACGGACTCAAGCCTCGCAACAGGAGCAAATGTATCCCCAAAGTCTACACCCTCTATCTGTGTGTATCCTTGAGCGACCAACCTAGTCTTATTTCTGATTATGGTACCATATTCATCCATTTTGTTCTTGAAAATCCACCGGGTACCTATCACATTAGTCTCACTAGGTCGGGGGACTAATTCCCAGATATTATTCTTTTTAAACTGAAGCAACTCATCCTGCATAGCAGATATCCAGTGTTCATCCTTGAGTGCTTATTTATGGTTCTTGGGCTCGACTTTGGACGTGTATCAAAGATGGCTAACAACGTTCTCTAGCTGAGCACGAGTCTTGACCCCTAGAGTGGGATCACCAACAATGGCAGAAGGGTCATGACTCTTGCGAACCCAAGCAGGTGTGTCCCCTAACACAGGAGTAGGATCCACAGAGTGTGAGAGAGGAACAGGTAAATCGCTGTCAGAACAATCCTCATCCTCACACTTAAGGTTAGGATCAATAACCGTCGAAGGTTCGTCATATTGCACGGTAATGTTTATTGATTCCATAACCCTAGAGCTCTTCAGGTTAAATACCCGGTATGCTCTACTATTCGATGAATATCCTAGAAATATTCCCTCGTCGCTCCGGGAGTCGAACTTTCCTAATTGCTCTCCATCCCGTAGGATGTAGCATTTACTCCCAAAAACATGAAAATATGCCAGGTTGGGCTTCTTGTCGGTCCACAACTCATAAGGTGTCTGTAGTGTGTGTGGTCGCAAATAAACCCTATTCACCGTGTGGCATGCAGTAGATACTTCCTCTGCCCAAAATCTCCTAGAAACTTTACGACCTAGAAGCATAGATATAGCCATCTCTTGGATCGTTCTATTATTTCTCTCAACAATCCCATTTTGCTGAGGAGTTCTCACAGCAGAAAACTCATGTTTGATCCTAAGGCTATCACAGTACAAATCCACCTTTGCTTCCTTAAATTCAGTGCCGTTGTCACTACGTATTCTGTTAATAGTGACACCGTGTTGATTTTGCAGGACACGGCACTTAGTCGTTAAGAAATATACAACATCGGATTTCTCTCTCAGAAAACCTACAATGGAGTACCTGGAAAAATCATCTACCATCACGAGGATGTACCTCTTACCACCTAGACTCTCAGTACGAGTGGGACCCATAAGATCCATGTGAATCAACTCCAAAACACGAGAGGTGGTAATGGAATGTAACTTCCTATGAGGACTACGAATTTGTTTTCCCAACTGACAGGGTCCACAAACGGTCGAAGTTGACTTTCCAAGAGATGGTAAGCCACGTACTAGGTCCTTTTTAGCTAAACGATTAAGATCTCTAACGTTCACGTGACCTAGACGTTGGTGCCACAGATCCATAGGAGTGATCGTGGCGCTGTTGCAGACAAGTGAGGATGTGGGCTCAGTCCCATAGCAATTATCCTCAGTCCTCACCCCTTGCATCAATAGTTTACCGATTTGATTGTAGACTTTACACGCGTCCCGGTCAAACTTTACTGCAAGGTCAGTGTCGCACAACTGGCTAATGCTGAGAAGGTTTGCTTTCAAACCTTTGACGTACAAAACATTTTCTAGCTTAGGAAAACCAGGTAACTCTATAGTACCTCGTCCTATAATGCTAGACTTACTCCCATCTCCAAAGGTGACTCTACCATCTTGATAATCCTCAAGAGTAGTAAAAAATGAGGCATCACCTGTCATGTGTCTGGAGCACCCACTATTAAAATACCACTGAGAGGTATTATGTGCTTTGAGAGAAACATGAACAACAAAAGCCTTTTTATCTTTCTTAGGTACCCAAGTCGAGATGACCTTTTGTTTTCCTTTGTTGTTGTTGATTTTAGCTGGAATGTGAGAAGCATTCACTAACGGCAAAGAGATCCGTCGAAATTCTTCCATTAAACTTTGTGTCGTGGCAGCTAAGAACTCAACTCGCTCTCTCAGACTAGAAAACTCATTAGTATGACGTGGTGGAGCAGTAGTACGTCGTGTCCGACCCATGCTATAGCAAGTTTCCCTAAGGTGGCCTTTTCTTTTGCAATAAGTACAAAAGAGCACAGTCAAAGGCGGACCTTGGTTTTCTTTTCTTGGTCGAACTCTCCTTCGAGGTTTTTTAAGGTGACCATAAGGAGTTGTAGTAAACTCAGGAACTGGTCCAGGTGCAATTTGGGACGTGGAGGCACCATCATATCCAATTCCTTGACGATCACCAAAACCTAAAGCGGGGCCGAGGAGAATCTTTCCCATCTTCCCAGATCTGTCCTCGATTTGTACCTTGACTTCCCGTGCTTTCTCAAGGTCATGAGTCAGCTGGGCAACAAGGGCTTCAAGTTTCTTTCGAGTCTCCACGGAGGAATGGAGCTGACTCGTAAGACTAGCCACTTGTTTATTCAAGTCCCCTCTCTCTTTCTCTAAAACACTCTCTCTCTCTCTCTAAACAGAATCTCTTTCCCGACACATGCAGATTCTCTCTCTCTCAGGGCGGTGCAAGTGGATAACTCTCTTTCTCTTGCTTTCTTTAAATCTTGCTCTAAGCAGGTGATCTTAAGAACTAACGCTTTGTTACGCTTTTTAGTTTTAAATGACTCAGAATATAACTCAGCGTAGGCGCGTTGTATATCACTCTCGCTCTCACTTGTGTCATCCTCCCCCTCACTCACATCGATCTCACTGTCGAGGTGTCCCTGTGAAGCATCATCCTCAACGTCATGAGGAGAACTAGGAGTGCTCACTTGGCTGGCCATGAATGCGGTGAAGTTACACTCATGCGGTGACTCATCTCCAGAATCCACCGTCTTGACCTCACTGTCGTCACTAAGGGTAGCATTAAGAACAGCTTTCCCTTTCTCTCTATTCAGACGATTGGCACACTCAAAAGCTCTATGACCCCTACCATCACACTCAAAACATCTCTCACTTTCTTTCAGAGGATGATTTTTGGAAACTTTTTCATTTTTCTTTTCAAACTTATTTTTCTCAAATTTCTTTTTATCTTTAAAATTGCCATTTTTCTTAAATTTGAGAATCCTCTTGAATTTTTTTGCGAAAAGAGCCAAATCATCTAAGTCAAAATCGCACTCAGAATCTGACGTGTCAGTCTCTCTCTTTCTAGATGACTCTACCCTCTTTCTAGCTGACCCCTCACTCCTTCTCTCTTGGGCTTTAAGAGCAATTCCCTTATCTTTAGATTTAGCATTTTTAGGGAACATATCAATTTCATAAGTTTGCAAATCTCCTACAAGTTCTTCCAATTTTAGCGATTTAAATTACCTATAGAATTTAGCACAGTGACTTTAGGGATAAAACGCTTAGGCAAAGAACGAAGAATCTTTTTAACAACTCTAGCATTCGGAATATGTTCACCAAGATTAAAACTAGTATTCACAATGTCAGAAAGTCTAGCATAAAATTCATCAAAGCATTCAGAATCATGCATGGTGATTGTTTCAAATTGAGTTGTCAAGTTTTGCAACTTAGACTCTTTCACAGCATTAGTTCCTTCATGGGTGAGTTGTAAAACATCACATGCCTCTTTTGACGTGGTACACGTCATTATGCGTTTGAACTCATCAGGTGTGACAGACCCAGAAATAGCACTTAGACCCTTAGAATTAAAAGATGACCATTTAATTTCTTCATCAGTCCAAGAAATGTCAGGTTTCAAGTTGGTCACATTATCAACAGTCACGGTGGGAGGAGTCCACCCTCGTTCAACCAAAATCCAGACACTTTCATTAATGGCTTTTAAAGCCGACCTCATACGGGCTTTCCAATAAGCATAATTTGTCCCATCAAAAACAGGCATTTTATAATATGACTTCTCCATTTGAACACGCACTTTTTCAAAAATCAATTTTTTTTTTCAGAAAATTGATATCTTAGAAAAATTTTGCGGAAAAAGGAATACGCGATAGATTAGCGTAACCTGCTCTGATACCAATTTGAAGAACGCGTGTGCTCGCGTTCAAATGATCAAATTATATATAAAACCCTTTTAACACAAACAAACCCTAAACATGCAGCAGTATGTGATTGAATAAATTGATAATCTACGCAAGAACATTCAAACACATGCAATTAAGGAAAAATCCCCCTCAGGGGCAAAACCATTTATTTTCACTATAATTTGTAAGAAAACGGCTTACAATCGGATTACAATGAAAATACAAGTTGACTAAGAATTACCCTCGGGTATCGGATTCTGTAGTCGCGGCTGGAATTATCCCTTTCCAGTAGGGCTGCAATGAAGAAGAAGAACGGTCTCCTCCACAAGGGTTGAACAAACCAAAGTTGTGTTCTTGGGTTGCAAAAGGATTCACAAGTATTTGGCAAGGATGTGTGAATCAAAACATGAGTCTTGGGACTCAAAAATATGAAGACTAGATGTATTTGAACTCTCAAATTCGTCTCCTAAAGTCTTGCAAAACAACTCTCTCGAAGTTGGTATTTATAGGGAAATACATGAAGAGACCCACGATTTTAAACTGCTGAAATTCTATCTAGCGTACAGGTACCCCGAACCGGTTCGGGTACCCCTGCGAACCGGTTCGCCCCCCCGAACCGGTTTCGGGCTGGGTTCGGGAAAGTGTGCTGGGAACAAGGGCTTAAACACTTAGAAAAATTCCCAGAATTTTCAATGAACATATCTCCATTTTCAACGGGCCATAACTTGTTCACCGTACCTCAGATTGAGGTGCCGTTTCTTCCAGTATCTTTGTTGCGGCAAGCTCTTCAACTTTCCAGTTGACCGGTCCTCCGGACGGTGGATGTAAAATTACCAATATGCCCTTGAACATCCCTATCATGCCTTGTTTCACTGATTTGACTTCTCTTACGTTCCACTTGCATTACGAGCCTACAATCAAGGAACGTGAAGTCGTTGATGCAGATGAGGGACACATTAGTGGAGATAATGCATGCTTGATTCCCAGAATTCGGATAGAGGCTGTCATGTGAGATCGTGAGGAGACGTGCAAAATGTAGCGGCGTACGACATAAATAAATGAAACATTTCGGACATGAGAAAAACGTCCTTACATTCAATAACAGCGCCACATGCCCTGTTGGCCTTACTTCCTAATAACCCTAAGATCGATGTGTTTCCTACACATGTAAAATGATTACTATACTAACTATGTCCCTAGCGGCCAAGGCCTTTCCTAACTCCCGACATTAGCTCGGTTTCATGCATGGGACGTCTAGCAAAATGAAATCCAAACAAGGAACCCTCCCATTACACTACTTCCTCGCATCGTCGGTCATCAAGATGTAATGGCCTAAGGCACACCATCGGGACATTCTAATTCCTACCTCGCTAACCTACTAATGTACTTTTACCAATATGTCCTTCCAATTCGACGAAATGGAAAGTCTAACTAATCGGGGTGCCTATACGATGTACAAGTGTTATGAACATGATATCCAAAGCATACTACCTCCAAATTTGCCTTTTAATCAAGGCCTAGATCTAAGCCTCAAATCAATTCTCTAAATCTTACCTCACTCATTACTTACGGGGTGAGAACCATTTCAATGCCTTTCCATAGCACTTCTATCTCCATAAGCATGCAATCATCACTCTAGGTAACTTATTGTCAAAACCAATATCCTTGCATCCCATAACATCTCTCCACTCCCGGCCTCATTAAGGTTCATGCGCGGAGTGTCTCGCAAGTGAAATCCAAACAAGGAACCCATTGATACACTACTACTTAACTTTGTCGATTGTGGAGGTCCGTTAGCTTCAAATATGCAACCGGGAAAATTCCATCCCATCTATCAACAAAATGTGGTATGAACTCCAACTTCTCTCTAGGATCCATACGACAAAGCGCTTGTACTAACACTAAGTCCTTTGAGCAAACAATAATGAGATTAAACTCACAGCTTATCAATAAATCATATATACCTTAAATCATACCTATAAGGTTACCACACACTAAGATCGAGAAAATGAAACATCTACTCATCGAGGTTCCATCTAAACACATAAAAATATGGTGAGCTCAACCCGTATCTAGGTGTGATATCACAACAACAACCAGTTCCACCCTGGAACCGCAGGTATAATAACCTTACAATCATTAGCTTGTTATCGTTCTGATAATACAATAACATTACTCTTATAACAGTACCATACTCGTATAACATATACAAAATGAGCTATATAAACCAGATACAAATTCAAAATAGGACCTCACTACCGTAAAAAAAAACATATAGATATACCCTCTATAATATTGTCGACACCACCACAAAGCTCGAATTACACACATGAATCTAGGGTTAGTGAAACACCGCGACTCTATCTAGCCATGAAAAATATACCTCCTTCATCCAAGGCGAAACTCATAACAATAGCTTCGCCAATCACCCTAACTGCTCCAATTGGTTCCTTGACATAGTACACTTGTCTTAATTGAACCAAAACTACTTAAATTGATGTCCCATCTGGACACTCTATTCTTGTCCTTTAACACCTACCGGGCAAGGACTAACCGTGTGGTTCTATACTCCACTACCGGCCTCAACAACTCTGTTTCAATGAATTCCCCAGGTGGATGGCCACCAATGAGGCTTCACTAAAACAACCTCTCCATAGATGTTATCAACACTTTTCTAGTGAGCTTATCATTCCTCTGAAGGACTCTCTCCTTATTGCACCTACCTTACTTCGGTACAAGGTTCACTTAACCATGTCACTCTTTATTCACCGTCGAACTTTAATCGATCCTTATGTGAATATCCCAGAAACCGTATTCCTTTTATTCCTGATAAACCAAAGGAATTAACGGTTAAAACCATTCTTAAGATTCCTTCATGATCAAAACATCCTGCTCCCTCAAATATGATGACTACCATTCCCACGAATTTGACATTGCTCCCACGTGTGAAAAATTTTCCTTAAATTTTCACATCTGGGTATTTCCGTACCTTGCTCTAAGCCAAAGCTTATGAGACCTATACTTCCACTGAATAAAGCCACACTGCCTCCACATGACTTAATTTCAATGTATGGTCCTTATCAAAGACCCTTTAAACTTTTCCCAATTTACTTCACTCGGAAATTCAAGTTTAGCACCACTATATACTATAGCGGTACTTGGATAAATATAACTACTACACTTTAGTAGTCATTACAACGATCCTTGACAAATTCCATAAGGACAGTGACCTCTACTTCGGTCATGGTCTCCAACTTAGACTAACAGCTCCAACTAAGCCTCGCCTCCTACTGCCCTCGTAACGGCCTTCCTTGGTCACCCTTCCTCGATCAGCACACGAATCTCGAACGAGCGCGCAAAATATTTACTATAATCTTACCTAATAGCAGGAGAATGAAATCCCACAATAGGAGTTAACAATCCTAATATAAGGCTCTATATCGAATCGAAAGCAACGCTGAAATCGTAGTACGTTTGTACATATTCCTAAGGACACAAGAACCTGATGCTCTGATACCATATGTGACACCCCGCCTAATAAAATATCGGGGGATCAATCCTATACCAAATTAAAACAGGAGTCTCATATGGTTCATTCTCAGCATCACTGTCGAAAACCCATTTTAATGCCTAATAACCTATTAGGCTGGCGTCAAAATTTTATTTAACTAATCTTTTTAACAAAACCAACCACAACAGTTTATATACACAAAACTGAAATGAAATAAAATTATCGAACACTCGGTATAACATAATACAACCAAATCAAATGTCGCACTAAAAAGGCGGTAAAGGAATAAATGAATACAGTTGGGCTATCGTCCCGAGTGTCACTACAATGCTTCCTATCTAGATCACAAACATATAAGCGTCTAAAATAAACCTACATGCATCCACATCTGCTGCAGCAAACATTTGACTCAAAGGAATCATCATCCAGGCGTACCTATGTCGGGACACCTAATATATATACATATATAGCAAGTGAGGGGAAAAATAGAGAAACGGGTCAGAGCCCGAATTTGAAAGTATTTTGCAAGTGAATAAATGCCATATTTAAAATATGAAATATCTCATATTTAGACTGGTATCGCACTCTCATGAGATATGCCTCACCCCTCTTCTAATAGTGCACGCCTATAGCATACCTTTAACATCCTAGTTAAGCTACCCTGCATAACTAATCTCTTACACCCATATTTCAAATATTCATAGCTATCACAACCCAATCGTGATATAATATAAGTTATATCATAAGCTATTAAATAAGCTGAACTTAATATAGTCATATATATATATATATATATACATATATATATATATACATATATATATATATATACATATATATATATATATACATATATATATATATATATATATATATATATATATATATATATATATATATATATATATATATAATACCGTTCATTTTCCATAACTTTCGCTAGTTTAAAATATAATTTTTACTTTAGTATATAAAATACCGTATATCTATAGTTCTCACTTTAATATACAAATCAGAATTTAAGTCCGGATATAATCTCCCGAAATGAGAATAAATCCTTATTCGTTTTACTATTTTCACAAGTTAAAGCTATATGATAACTCGTCTTCATATACAAGCAATATACTATACACAACAAGTATAATAACCATCCCACCGAGCTATAACTCGAGGATGTCGTCTCATAGTGCCTATCCGCATCCGAGTTTACTCAATCAACCACGGTACCAAGCCAGACTCACTCATGGTCATGGTAAAAATACACAACGGTGGAGGCGGTCATATTCCCTCCTGAAAGTGGAATAAAGCTATGCGGGACGATATGACCTGGGGATATACTGTCCCTAATCCTCAAGCCAGGGGATTCCCCCACATCGTGCAACCTCCCTGGATCGTACTAGAGAAAATATATAACCTGGTTGTCCATACCTATGCTCAGGGAAGCCTGTGGAACTAGCCTCTAAAGTATAAATATTCCAGTCACATACATATATATATATATATATATTTATATTTATATCATATCATAGATATACTGTAACAACTTCCGTATATATATTATAATGTATATCACTTCTCAAAATATTTGGCTATACTTGCCAAACTCTTCTTGCGATAGCCAATAACCCGAATATACTATTTCGTATTAATTAAATGAGTATACTAACTACTTGTCTTAATTTCGTAGATATCGCATCACCAATACTAGTAGTCGTCGATAGACATTGGACAATCTCTCAATTATCTTTAGTCCATATCCTAAATTCCATCCTAATCACGTCCTAGGATTTACTTAATTACAATTGGACCATATTTATCCTAATCGCATAAATATACTTGCATACGCTTGCCGAATAATTTTCTCGAATGTCTCCTATCTTAAACATTCGTTAGGTCCTCACCCCGGATTGTACCCTTAACTAACCCAAGGATAGTATGCAACTCCTCAGGTCCTTTAGGTCCTAACCATCTTTAATACACTAATTAAGAAGGCCCCTGAGTTTTAAACCCAAAGATAAAAATGAATAGAAAAATCCAATTCTTGGGCAGAAAACAAAGTACTAGTCGACCGCGATATGGAATTTTACCTTGCGAGCCAACTAGTAGCCTTTTTTCCCTCATATCGGTCGATCGGTCATAGGGCCGCGGTCGACCTCACACCAGATATTTCGGCCATCTCTCTAATTTTTATAAAACCTAAATCTCCAAAACACCCATTATCATCCCAATCTCCATTGTTATATTTTCTAATCTCAACCAACAACATTGTAAACATTTAATCTATATTTTTCCACTAACACATCAATTATTTGGGGGATTAAACCAATTTTCTTATATTTAAACCCTAAAACCATTCAAGCCCTAGTTTTTATCATTTCTTCCATTTCTAACCATTTATACTCTTCATTATCATGGGTTTAACACTAGAACCATTAAGCGTATACAATACATCAAATTGTAAACCTAAACTCAAATTTCCCAAATTTATTTTAAGGGTTCTAACCCAAAATTATATAGTTTACCCACTATAATATGAGATACACACACTTTAAAAAATAAAGCAAGTAAACACTTGCCTCGTGGATAAAATCCGACGACCTCGAGTCGAATCCCACGAAGTTTGGCCTGAAATCTCATTCTCTCTCTTCCTTTTCCTTCTTCATTTCTTTTCTTTCTTTTTTTTCTCTTTCTCTCTCTCGTGCCTTTTATAAGAGAGAATAAGGGTTTATCCTTTATAAACTCAAAAATAACTCGTTTACTCAATTGCGAGTCCCTACTAGTCCAAAAATCCACAGAACCTAAACGCTACCCCCGGATACTCTATTCTAACTATCTCGGCCATTCTAAAATCAATCGCGCACTCGAAATCTCCATCCGAGTCACTTAAATAAGATTTACTAATTAAATCCAACACATCTCAAATATGGGTTTTCCAATTAAAATATTACCCTTTGCCGCTTTACTCAACTGCAGCATGTAATTAAAATAATCTAACTCATTTACTTAGTCCCAAAAGTAAATGTAACACACATCGAAAATCACCTAATCCTCATAAACTCCAAAGATTATTTCAGAGTAATTCCTCAAATCTCCAAATTACATCCACTCATGTGATTTAAATATCCATAAAATTACGAGGTATTACAATGTGCTTCGTAAGAGAATATAAGACAGGACGAGAAATATGGAGTGCACTCATATTATCGCAAGAAATAGTCATTATGCCTTGAGTAATCCGATACTCTTCAAACATTTGCTTCATCCATAAGAGTATGTGCAACATCCTGGGCCCAATTAGAATCTGAAAAAGTCGACAACAGTCATCGGTATTAAAGGAATACCAAATGCAATAATTAAGAGTGACACTCATTTATTTGATGATATGTTTAAGTGTAAGTAAATGTAACTCTTATGGGGATGTTTGGTACCATGCACAAACTCCAACACTAAATGTCATATAGGGATGACTAGCGGTTAAGTAAAGGAGACCACTTATCATAATCCTATAGAGTGTTTGCTCTATGTCCTTACCTAAAGTATCTTTGTTAAGATTTATCGAGGAACTCATAGGTGTGCATGGGTTCTTAGCGAAGTGTAAACTAAATTTCTTCGTTAGGTACCTAGCATATTTCGATTGAGATATAAATATCCCATTCTTGAGTTGATGCGCTTGGAGACCTAGGAATAAAGTGAGTTTACCAACCATTCTCATCTCAAATTCACTGTTATCTCCTCCATAAAGGTGTGAGCAAGTTGGGAACACGTGGATCCAATCAATATGTCGAGTAATAACGGATGGACTCAAGCCTAGCAATAGGAGTGAATGTCTCATCAAAGCCTATACCGTCAATATGTGTGTAACCTGGCATGACCAACCTAGTATTATTACGAATAATGGTACCATTATCATCCATCTTTTTCTTGTAAATCCACTTGGTATTAATCACATTAGTCTCTCTAGTTTGGGGGAATAATTCTCGAACATTGTTTTTCAAAAATTAAAGCAACTCATTTTGCATTGCACATATCCAATGCTCATCCATGAGTGTCCTTTAAATTCTTTGGCTTTAATTTGGAAGCATTAAAAAAGTAGATAACAACATTCTCAAGTTGAGCGGGAGTCTTAATACCTATCGTGGGATCACCAAGTATATCGGTAGGGTCTTTACTCATTCAAACCCAAGAGGCTGGATCTTTTATATCAAGAATGGGGTCTATAGTAGTAGTGTGAGGAAGAATGAGATTGTCATCGGAGGGTACATTATCCTCACACGCAAGACCATGATCAATACATGTAGTCGATGCATCATCTCTAATCGTGAAGTTTATCGATTTCATAACCTTAGAGCTTTTAAGGTTAAACACCCAATACGCTCTACTAGATGCTGAATACCCTAAAAATGTTCCCTCCTTGCTTCTAGAGTCGAACTTCCTTAAGTGCTCTCTATCTCTAAGGATATAGGAATGACTCCCAAAAACACAAAAATATGATAGGTTGGGTTTTTTACCTATCCACAACTCATACGGAGTGTAAGGTGTGGGTAGACGAAGATAAACCTTATTCACCGAATGGCATGTGGTGTTAATCACCTCCACCCGAAAACGTATAGGCGCATTACTAACGAGAAGCATGGACCTTGCCATATCTTGAATAATCTTATATTTACTCTCAACAATCCTATTTTGTTGAGGAGTACGAACGATCAAAAACTCATGTTTGATGTGGACTTCATCACAGAAGCTATCAACTTTAATTTCTTTAAATTTACTATCACTGTCATAAAGAATACGGTCTATAGTAACACCGCATTTATTTTGAATAACACAGTACTTGGTTGTTGGTAACTCAACAGCATCAGACTTTTCACTAAGAAATCCAACGATAGAATATCTCAAAAAGTAATCAACCATCATTAGATTCTACTGGGACCCATAACATCCACGTGTATCAACTCTAAAACACGAAGGTGGTAATGGTATTTAACTTCTTATGCGTACTCTTGATTTGTTTCTTTTGTTGTCAAGGACTACAAATAAAGGAATTGGGTTTTCCAAACGATGGTAAGCCACGAACTAGGTCTTTCTTGACTAATCTCTCATGATATCTAAAATTGATGTGACCTAGTCATTGATGTTAAAGGTCCATAGTGGATACCTTGGCATCATTCCATACTAAAGAGGATTTCAGAATGATCCTATAGCAATTATCGCTAGTCCTTACACCTTGTAGTAAAAGTTTATCGAAATGATCTTCAATGTTACACTTCGATCGGTCAAACTTTATCGCAATGTTAACATTGTAAAGTTGGATTATGCTTATTAAGTTTTCTTTTAACCCTTCAACATATAACAAAATTCCACACATCCTCGTCCTAATATGTTAGGCCTACTCCTATCCCCAAAGGTGAGTTTTCCTTCCTTGCGATCCATAAGGTTGGTAAAATGTGACTTGTCATTGCTCATGTGCCTAGATCACCCACTATAAAAATACCATTGGGAATGATCTTGAACCTTAAGAGCAACGTGAAAAATAAGGGCTTTTTCATCACTTTTAGGTACATTAGTGGTGGTAACCTTTTTCTTAGCCTTATCATTGTTGTCCCTAGTCATTATGTGGAAAATATTCTCAAAAGCCGTAGATATCCTTTGAAATTATTCCATTAAACTCTTGGAAGTAGTGACTAGAAACTAAACTTGGTCTCCAAGACTAGCAAAGTCGCTATAGTGGTATATGGGAGCATGTGTGTGAGAGATTATTCCTATCATGTACTAAAACTCCCTAAGGCAACTTATTTGTTTGCAATGGCCAAACACATAGATTTGTTTGAGTATACCTTGGTTAAAACACCTAGGACGAGTAATCCTTGGTGGGTTAGGTTGAGGCCTATAAGGATCCATTAGAAACTTGGGAACCAATTTGGGTGTGATATTGGAAGTGGATGCACATTCGTTGCCTATCCCTTGCCTCTCCTAAAAACCTAATGCGAAACCTAGGAACATCTTTCCAACCTTTTTAGATGTGTCCTGTAAAGTGACTTTGAACTCTTTTTAATATTATTTGCAATTAAGGGAGGTAAAAAAATATCTAGTGATCTTCATAGTACATGATTAAGGTAGTTGGAAACCTTGGAGTACTAGTCTTATCCGAATTTGGAGGACGAAATTCCTTTGTAAGGGGGGAAGTATGTAACACCTCGTATTTCTGAGAATACAAGATTTAATTAAATTGGTAATTTATCATTTATTTAAATCGGTGATTTGGGATTTATTTATTTTAAAAAAATTATTTAATTGGGTGATTTAGAGGTTAAATTAATTTGGTCTATATTAATTTCACGTTTGCCATATTTTGAGGTGGAAATAAGACGGTTGTATAAAGTGACTCGAATGATAATTTAGAGGTCGCGATTGGTTCCAAAAGGGTTAACATAGTCGAAATCGTATACCCGGGGGTATAGTTTGGGTTTTGAGGCAATTTTAGACCAAACGGGCACCGTATGAGGGCATTTTGGGAATTTGGTAATATGGGGTAAAGAGACCTTCAAATTTACAAAACCTTTATCATTATATAGATGGGAGAGGCTAGGGTTTAGAGGTTAGAAAACCAAGAGAGGGCATTAGAGAAGAAGGAGAGGCCATTCTTAAAGTTTAAGGAAGGGTTCTTGAGAGATTCAAGTAATTCTTCCACCACAAACAACTTTGGAGGGAGGATTGGAAGTGAAGACAATCAAACTTGTCATCAAATCACGAAATCAGATCTATCGAACCAAAGTCAAGTGTTTATCTTGCGTTTATATTAAGCATGTTATATGTAGAAGAGGGTTTGATTTACCTGTTTTTGGAAGATTTAATATGAATTTGGGTGGGTGTAATCTATTAATTGAAGTAGGATTACATTTAGTTATATTTAATTATGTAGGTGATATGAAATCATAGGGTTGGTGATGATTTATAATAAAGAAATTTGGGTTCTTGATTAAAAGATGTGAAGAACATGAGAAACTATGGTTTTTATGATTTGAAAAGATTAAATCTTGTATGATCTATTTTTGTGGAGGATTTAAAAATATAATTTGTTAGGAACTATTAGAATGATCATATATGAAGTTTGGTTTAGAGTTGGGACGTTTGCATGAAGGTTTAGGGGAGTAAAAATGGAGAAAATCATAAAAACGTAGAAGAATAAGAGACCTACTACATTTCGAATCGATTCGGCCTCTTGGGCGAACCGATTCGGCTGCCCAGAATTGGACAGTTTTGCCTTTTTGATGTTATTTCTCTTGGGATGAATTATAAGGATACTTGGGGGTTAATCTTAGAATTAACTAAGGACTTAGAGTAAGTCAATAAGTATATATTCCAGACTCGATTAGATCAGAATGTAAGTAAGATTTGAACTTTAAACAGATGATAGTAAATGGACTGAGATACAAATCGGGAATTTGGAATTTTGGTTTCAGGAAGATTATACCATGACCTATGGTTATAACCAGTAGGGTATGAGTGTAACAACTACTGAATTAACATAAGGGGAAACTTTGGGCTCTGTGAGTAGATAATAAGGCTCGGATAAATACAATCGAGAATTATAATTGTGAACGAATTGTATGGTGAGAATTTGAGAGATAAATACTACGTACGGGTTATAAGTACAGGTTGAGGGTATACCTATATGGATTTTTTATTATAGGTCGTGCGTGTGCCTATCCTGAATATACATATGGATTAGGTTGTGTGTATACCTATTATGTGCTTTTGTGTATATAAATATACCTACGCTGCATGCTATCATGGAGGTCCCATGCAGTGGACGATCCCACCTTGATGATTCTAGTGAGGTCTGGATTTGTGCCCCAGAGCATAGTGCCGATAGTGGATAACTATGTGAGAGAAATAGTGATGTCGGCAAGTCGTTTGGGTATGCTAGGTATGTGCGCATCCCCAAAGACTTAGTGTTATGATCGCCTCCAATATGTGTATTTTTTATTTATGATTCGATGAGAGATTATGAATCAATAGTCCATGATTAGGTACATGAGGTACTTAGACTTGATGGCAGAGTACGCGAGTGCGCATCGTTATGACCAGTCCGGGAGATGCGGTAATATATATATATAATAAAGTAGAAAACTTATGTATGTCATAAGATCAAAAGATGATGTCATCAATATGATTTATTCCTGCATTTCCCATTTTTCCCCATAAATTTTTATTCCCCTTTTTTTTCACACTCCCACTCGTCATCAAATTCAAAAATAAGGGTAAAAATGTCCAAAATGGAAGAGAAACTCAAAACCTTCCTCTCATTCTCTCCCGTTCATTTCATTCTCTTAAAAAACCCTACCTCACAAAATAACTCCCTCCTCCCGCCATCGTCCCCCTCTCCACTCTCTCCCTTGTTGTCGCACCGCTCTCCCAACTTCCTCCCCCTTCTCCCCGCTACCGCCCTTCATCCCCTATCTCCCTGCAGTTCCCTCAACACTGAAGTCAGGTACCCTTCATCTCCTGCCGCCCTTTTGGTGTTCATATTTTGTTTGCTCTTTTGTAATTTCTTAAATGTTGGAGATGGATTTACTAATTATTGGAGATGTGTTTAATAATGATTCACTGATTTATTGCTAGCCATTTTGGTTATTTCATTTGGGTTTTTTGGGTTTTTATGTAGGGTTTGCAGATTTGATGATGTGGTGAAGAGGATTGAATGTTTTTTCCAGCGGTATTCCTCCCTCTCTCTCTCTCTCTCTCTCTCTCTCTTTACACACACACCAGATGTGATGTTGGTATATTTTTCTCTCTATGCGTGTATTTTGAACAAATAACTCCACTTAGGCTAACATAAATTTACACATTTATAAGTGGTGTTCTACATTCATGATTCGGAAACCAAGTCATATTTGATTTAAATTTTTTGGGTTAGTGCCTTGAACTCTCTATTTAGGTTCATTTTTGCAGGTATACTTGAACATGCAACATTTATACACCTTGGGAATTTACAACCTGCAACAGGTTTTTCAGTCTTGCTATAATTTTTTAATTATTTGATTAGGTTATTTTTTATTGTGTTTTTGATTAGGTTGTATACACCTTTGGAACAAATTGATTGTGTTTTTTATTAGGTTTTTTGTACTAAAAAATTGGTAATTAAACCGTTTCGGGTGTAATGTATCCAAAATAATTTTACAATGAAAGGTTAATATGCTTTTATTTGCTTTAAAAGCTAACAATGCAATATATATTACAATCTTTTAAATATTACCCATGTCTACATAAGTTGGATCAAACTCCATTCTTGATTATATGTGTACTAATACTTTGTTTTGCTGTTTCAGGTAAGTTTTGAGGAATTTGAAATTTCATCTTTTCTTTCTTGCACTCCTAGAGTTTAAAATTAGAAAGTGAGTATTCTAATTTCTTTATTGGGACAATAGCATGTTAACTCGCATTATCACCCTGTTTTGACTCAACTGTTACACTCTTAGCCTTTAGATTTACTTTTCCCCTTTATATTGTTGGATTGCAGGAAGTAGTGGGCTTTGGATTCCAAATAGGCTTTATATTTGTAATGAAGTTGAAATTCTTTGTCTTCCATTATGGCTAAGGTACCTATATGCTTTTCCAATCATTCTTTTTAGCTATTTTCATGGTTATTTTTTTATGAATTTAGTGAAAATGGTTGCTAGTTACATATAATTTGATTATCTCAATCCATCGCATTTCATTTATGTGAGTTCACACATGTTACTGAATGCTTAATGAAATGCCTATAAAATGTCTATTATTTACCGTAGGTTGGCTTTGGAAGTGATTATTTTATTTAATTCAGAATCATAGGTTTTTTATCCTATGTATGGTGACATTATGGGATAAGACTACAGAGATAAAGTATGTGTTGGACATTTAATTTTTAGGTATACCCTCTTTCTCTTTATATTTTATTTTAAATTACGGCCTACGTGGGATGAGATTGTATTATAGGCAAGAGTAGTATGGGGTAAAACTGTAATAGCGTAGGGAAGAGTAGTTTCCACCTTATAGTGTACTCCAATTTGATGAAATACTTAGTAATAAGTTTATGCTTCCTATTCAATGGTCGGTTTTGACGAAAAGGCTGCCAATTTTCTTAATATTAATTTCATGAATATTTGTTTTAATCCTCTAACTGTGATTATGCATCTAACTTTTTTTCTATTGTTCTTCTACGAGAAGAAATTAGGGAAGCATGAAGTAAATGAGGTTTTTCTTATATTGGGCACTTAATAAATACTATATGATGTGACGATCGTTATTCAAGTCATTGAGGTAAACCCATCCCCGTGTAATTTTTGCATCTATTTGAGTTTAATGCGTAGCTTTGAACTTGAACTTTCAATTACCGTGTGAATAAATATGTACACTTTGGTGACTTTTTTTTTGCATACAACCCTTTTAATCTCCTCTATTATTTGTGTATTTTGTTTTAAATCCATAGTAAGAATTGTTTTTTCCTTGCATGCATACTAGAATATTGTGGTGTAATCTGAGTTTTGAAATGCGATAGATTTTAAATTACTCCATTCAAAATAAATATAGTTTCTACTAAGATCTACCATTTTGGAGCTTTGTTGATACGATGTGATATGAAAAGCATGAACAAAGTATTATGTTTTGTATGTATAATCATTTTAAAAGCTTCAAATGAGTTTGGGTTCTGTTGTTTAGTTTATTACCCACATTATTTTTTGTCCCGATGCTTTCATTCAATTTTTTTGTGCCTTTGGATTCATATTTTTGTTTCAGGGGAGTTTCAAAGAGCGAATGTCCATTTTGAACATGCTGGTTTCATAAAAAGTCATCAAAATGCTTCATTTCTTGAAGTTTTTTTAGTCGTTTGTTTACTTAATTAGTTGGTGTATGTAAAATCAAAATATGTATTTTTATATTTGTACCATACAGAATAATAAAAAGCTAAAAGTATTGGGTTATGGATTGTATAACAGAACCTGTCTATTCTGTTGGGGGTGGCCGGATGAATCTGGAAATCCTATCAAGTTACTGCAATGCACGTTTGAAATAAATAGTGGTACTAACAACAAACCAAAAAATGGAGCTCTATTATTCAAATAAATTTTGTATGTGAAGATCCGAGAATGTGACAACCATTCTTTATACTTTAGATCATGCAACAAACAGAGGGTGATGGGTCGGACACCCTATTTCACTATTAATTAGACTTCTTCCATAGAAATAATGCCAACAACTTCAATCATTATCTTCTCTGATATACTTCAAATTGGTATTTTTGTATTTGTAATCTTCTATTAAATTATATTAAAAATAAAAGTGAAACCTTTTGTTTTTAGGTATTGTCTCTATAAATTTCACCTTTATTCCTCTGTGATGCAAAATCTTCTTACACTACCTAATGTGGATTGTTATTTGTGGTTATTAGGCCGTATATTTCAGTTGTGAGAAAATTGTCTCCCTTTGTTCCAAGAGATATGGAGGAGTGCGTTTCTATAGCTTAATCAAACATCAGATAATTCCTATGCAACCAGCATTCTACGTATTTCAACTGTAAGTTTTTACCTTTTCTATTCAGCCATTTTTGTTTTTTGTAATTTATCTGAATTATGTCCTGATCTTTTTTGCATGTGGCAACTGGGAGGCAAATAGTTGTGGTATGGTTGTTAGTTGCACATACTCAATATAGAATATTACTATATTATCCCTTATGACACGTGTGCATTGGGTATTATTAGTTGGATAGTGATTACTCCAATATGTGTGCCATCAGCATGACAGAAGGTTTTATAAGTTATTTAAAGAAATCGGTTTTGTTTTGGGTTCTCAAACATATAAATTAAAAAGGATCTTCAAATAGATATGGTCGGTCACATGTATTATTAATATGTTTATAAGTTTAAGAAGCTAGAAATATGCCCTAGCATAAGTAATTTGGTCAAGCAGTTCATGTTTACCTTCTAAGTCACTATCGTGTATTATTAATGTGCTAATTCCAAGACTTTTTGCCTTTTTTACTGTACCAAGGTTTCTGGGCCATTTTCAAGTGCAGGTAAGTAGTTTTTGGATGATATTAAAAGTTTGGAATGATTCTAATCTCCTCATACCAGTTGCTAAAAGCTTTTTCACTTGATACGTTTGAAAAGGTAGGTAAGCAGTTTTCTGTCCTAATCTCCTCATATCAGTTGGTAAGTAGTTCGGAGGTTAGTGTTAATTTATTCCAAATACTAAGCTTAACAGTTAGTATGGAATTTACTCCATTAGTTCCATGTTGGTAGACATTTTATGGAATTGATTTCGGTTGTGTTTAATTCCATTTTCTATTTCTAAATTACGTATATAGGGTGATCATAATTTCGATGTATGGAAGAAAATCGCACAAGAGCACAATGTGAGGTGAGATTCTTCTAAAACTGAAGTTGAATTAAGCAAAAAATTTGATGATCCTCTGGCAATCAAACCTTTTATCTGATAATATTATAAATCAACTTTAAATTTCCCAAGCTTGAAATATTCTTTTGGTCTTCCTCTCAGGACCTTCTTTCAATCAAACACATGAAGGTTTGGACTGTATTTCTGCTCCTACGGTCGTTACTGTTAATAGGTTAGTAGTGTAATAGTTCAGTACATATTTTCCTTACTGTTGCACTTCTCTTTGTTGATGTGAAGGATTACAAAGGGGAACTGTAATTTGCTGATGACAAGGCTCTTGGAAGACCCGGTCATAATAAGCGCTATAGATTCAAGTTATATTTTTCCCATTCATAGTGTTATCTTTAGCTGATAATATTGTATGAAATATAGTATTTGTCTTCTTTTTTTCTCGACTGTAATATTTTGCACATATGCGATTTATTATGCATTTGGATAAGTGGAAAGTTTTAAAAGGGTTTCATAAATCATTACCTTCTTTAACCCCGTCTCACTTTTACTCCAAAGCTTCGCAGGTATAAGTAGAGATGGAGGTCGGTGACCTCGACGGTGGCGATAATCAAGGAGGTGAAAAAGGCTGACATTGAATATGGACAGATGCATGTTGGTTTGTGCGAAACAAATTATTTTTTGAAAATGGAGAGGAGTTAAATTTGGGTACCAGTTCAATTAGATTAGATATACATATACGTATCTTATTTGGGTTCCAGTTCATATTCAAATCAGTTACGACGTATCACGGAATTTGGGTACCCAAATTATTCGAATACTTATAGATGATTTGGGTTCCCAAATAATTTGAATACTTATACATATATCAGTTCATATAAGTATTTGGGAACTGTTTACTTATATGAACTGATAAAGGTAATTTAGTATATGAACTGGTGGACTGATATGAACTCATATGAATAGTTGATATGAATAGTTGGAAATCTAATTTGATATTAATTTGGTATATCAATTTGATATGAACAGTCGATATGAACAGTAGTGCTTAATAGCAGATGTTTAGTGCTTGATAGTACGCGTACAGTAGTGCTTAATAGCAGCTGTTTCAGCACCACTTAATAGCAGTAGTGCTTATAGTAGATGAAGAGATCACATAAGTTTTTGCAACACCGAGGGTGAAGAAGATCACACAATTTCGGGTGATGATGGTATGTATTATGATACTAACACCGAAGGTGAAGAAAATCATAGGTATTTTGTTCGTTTCGGTTTGTACCCTTGTATATTTATTTAGGTTCTTTTATAAAATTGATTTTTTGTTCATTTAACTATTCAGAAGGAAAATCGTTCATTCCACAGGATGTAATCCTACTCCCGTGTGGTTATCCGCATTGGTATAAGGTAAGGGTTTTAATGTTTAAAGTGTAACTATTTCATCAAATTTAGTAAATAAGACACGATTGTTCGGGAGTTTTCTTAAATTGATTTTATGTTTTCTTATTTTTTGTGGGGTCATCATTTGTAGGCAACATTTGTAAGCTGTGAAGCAAAAGTCATGTTTCTTAGGCAAGGAATGAAGTGCAGCTCTTCGACACTCTTGGTTGGTTCTTTGAAAGGCGTCGATGTAGTTAGCATACCTGTTGGTGTTCTGAGGAAGCCCGCTATGCCGTGATGACCTCTTCAACATCAACGCGAGAATAATGAAGAACTTGATAGGGGTTGTTACTGATAACTGTTCAATATTAGAAAATTGAATGGTGGATTTCATATACTGGCTATTACTTATTTGTTATGATATATGAAAATTTTGCATCGAGTCATTACTGCACTACAGATTTAGGAGTTTACTTTATAATTTATTTTAAATTTATCATTTTGTGATAAACTAATATTAGCAGACCTGTAGAATGTGGCACTTAGTGCCTTCCCTTTCCTTTGTAGAATGTGGCACAAATATTTTGTACAGCAGACCTGTAGAATGTGGCATTTTGTACTGATATTAGCAAACCTGCTGACATCCATTCGTTATCATAAAATGAAGTTTAGAATGATAAATATCGGCAGACCTCTCTACATTTTGCGATGTGTATGAATTGCAAACTTCATTTAGTTCCTTCTCTTTCCTTTGTTTTTGTACAGGAAAGAAAAAAGTACAACATCATCAAAACAAGTGCTACCATCTGGGCATATCACACCAAATTTATACTAACAAGTTGAAAAGATAAATAGGAGGATGATTTTAAAAAATGGATATTAAGACTTTAACCACTAATTTGTTATGGTATTTATAGTTTAGCCACCACAATAAGTGAAACCTGACTTTACCCATCGCTTTTGACGGATCTGCTAACGACCATTAACATTGCTCTTTTAATTAATAGTTTTTTGGGTTGTATAACTGATGTCTAATTTTTTTACGCTAATTATGTGGTTATTTTATACATGTCATGTTTAGTGCTATGAATTTTGATTCACACGGGTATTTTAAGATCAATCGTAGCTTTGGCGAGGACACTTGCCATCGCACCAAGGCACGACTTTATGCTTTTCAAAATTAGCAGCGTGCCTTCAGGTACGGGCATACCCTAGTATGTGTGTATATATATATATATATATGTGTGTGTGTGTGTGTGTGTGTGTGTGTGTGTGTGTATATATATATACACTTGTCTCAATGTCCACCGATTAGCCTCGAAAAACTATCACTATAAGAATTTGCACCATTATCAACATACAAATTATGTTGCTAAAGTTAGAAATATGTTGATAAAAGGTATTGGCAACATATTTTGCTATGTTGCCAGATTGTTGTCAATTGTCTGTCTAGAAAACCCTTTGGAAACACAGCGGGCTTGTGTTGGTGAAGGTATACTTTTGGCAACACGCAATTGTGTTGCCAAAAGTATTTTTTAATTTATCAAATTTCTAATAAAAAATATTATTTATGTTGCCAAAGGTCACTCAACAGCGACAAAAATAGTTGTGTTGACAAAAAGCAATCTTTCAGCGACACAAATTATGTTGCAGAATGTAAGATAAATGGTATAAAAAAATAACTTTCGGCAACAGAACTATTATGTTGCCAAAAGTTATACCTTTGGCAACACAGCTATTGTGTTGCCAAAAGCTATATCTTTGGCAACACGCCCTCGTTTGTGTTGCCAAAGGTATAGCTTTTGGCAACACAAGAGTTGTGTTGCTAAAAGCTATATCTTTGGCCACACAACTCTTGTGTTGCCAAAAGTTATCTTTCGACAAAAAAAATTGTGTTGCCAAAAGTACTATATTTGTATTTACTAGCTATTATTTTTTCGTAATTGAAAGCACTTTTAAAGCTACACCTTTTTCATCAAAACTTACACTACATAAAATGTGCAGCCTTATAATCCAAAATTACATTGCGCATTTTTCATACAATCATAAGTAATACAATGTTTCACAATTTTGAACCAAATCTCGTAAATATGAATTACAAAATAATATTTCATCACAATCCAAGTATAAAGGTACAAAATAAATGTCTTCCAAATAAGAACATAATCAATCCTAACATATCAAAAGATGTAAACATGATCTAACCTAATACATTAACACATCAAAAGATGTTAAAAAAATCCACGTAAACTAAAATGACGACGACAATATCGCTCCCTACACTATAAGAAACTGCATCTCCAAGCCACCACGAACATAATAACTCCAAGAAAAATCCATCATCAACCTACACAAGATACAAAAATAAATGACTACATGGGTTTGTATAACTTCAGATGAATGTATGTTTGACTTGATCAATTTAAAACACTATTTAATTTTAGAAAATTTCGGTAGAGTTTCCTTTGTTTATTTATCAAATCCAACCTGTTTTTAACATTAAAATAAACCTAACAACAAAAACCACAGCTAAACCACCAAAAAATTCCTTCCACCGATTTAACATCTAAAAATAGTATCCGAGTAGCTACATAAACTTAAATAACTATCCTAATAGCTACGTACCTCGATCCTCCGTATCCATTGACTTTTCCACGTGTCGCAAATCCATTTTCATTCTACACAAAATAAAAAATAAATTATAATTTATCCGACTTCAAAAGATAATAATAATTTATAACTATTATAGTTATATATATATATATAAACCTTTATATATAAATAGTTATATATAACTGTTATATAAACAGTTATGATAGTTTATATATAACAGTATATATGTACATATATTTTGTTATATATATATGTATGTTATATATATATATTATATATATATATAAATAGTTATATATAACTGTTATATAAACAGTTATGATAGTTTATATATAACAGTATATATGTACATATATTTTGTTATATATATATGTATGTTATATATATATATATACATATATATTATATATATATATATATATATATACATACATATATATATATATATATATATATATATGTATGTATATATATATATATATATATATATATAACAGATATCTGTTATACATATATATCTGTTATATATATACATATACTAGGGTGTACCCGTGCCGATGGCACGAGATATATTTGTCCCCATGATATTTTGGCCCCATGTCGATGGTACGACGATAAATTTGTTCCCATGATATTTTGTCTCCGTGCCGATGGCTCGACGATAAATTTGTTCCCGTGATTTTTTGTATTTTAAACGTGTCATCAATATTTCAAATATAAATACTATATTTTAAACGTGATAGCACGAGGACAAACTTTCTCCCGAATATTTGTGGTTATAAAACATGCACACTACCGAAAATAGAGAAAAAAATAGTTGCCTAAGATACTCATTTCACTCGGGTAAATAAAAACTATCCATCAAATAAGGTTTTAAAATTATACATTCTCAAAGTACCCCGAGTTGGTTCAACTGCAGAATATTAGGATTGTTTTGCATAACTTTACAAAAAAATACTAACAAAATATTAAATCTCCGATTTAATTTTTTTTATTTATATTTCAAGTTACTTTTGAAATCATCTTTAATTAGAGCATTATGTGTAGTATGAATTTTTCCACATATGTAATCATACTCTCATTTTTACAGTACATATCACATAGTTGTATTACCTTTTATTCTTACATGTATAATAGGGTGTACCTGTACCGATGACACGGTGATAAATTTATTCCCGAATATTTATGATTTGCTCACACTCGTACCCGTGTTGATGGCATAATAATGAATTTTCTCTCGAGTATGTGGTTGTAAAACACTCACTCCCATGTATGGTATTATTCATTTGTGATTAGGGTATACCCATGGTGGTGACACAACGATAAATTTGTTTTCAAAATATTTTGTACCCGTATCGATGGCACGATAATAAATTTATTCCCATGATAAATTTATTCCTGTGCCGATGGAGAATAGAATTATTGTTGTAAAAAATTTAAAAAGTAAATTATCATTTGTATTTTATCAAAAACGTAAGGAAAACAATCATATAAATTTTTAACAACATACGTACAACATTATAATACGTAATGAGCACTACAAAAAACTCAATTAAACATGAGTAATTATAACGTGACTGGAAAAAAAATAATAACCAAAAAAATTCTTAAAAAACTATATACGTAATGTCAAGAGTAATTTTAAAGTTCAAATCATAACTTCAATGCACATTTGAGAAGCTAATTGAAATACAAATTGGGACTGCTTTAAGTTGATCATAATTATTTATTATCTGATTTAAACTCATAAAAAATTATGCAAAATTGAGAAGCTGATTAAAATACATTTTTCTATTGGTAGAAAAACACATTTTCCTATTGGTAAGACAAATAAAACCCATGTGACCCTTAATATAACTTCTTACAAACCTCTCTCTCTAGATGTCGTTTTTTGGGCATTTTGAAAGTGAGAGTGCTTCTATGGTTCAATAACTTACTTTTTTAGCCCTTGCAGTGTACCTGCATTTCTTGAGCCCTATGTACTGTACCAACATTTATTATTTACTCAACGACTCCGTACTTCTCTCATGGACACACAACCCAACAAACCAAATTGAATCTCAAACACAACACAAACCCAAACATTTTGGCCAACCGAGTAGTAAACCTACCTTTGAAACACACAAAATGATTCCATCTATTTTTATTGATTTTACCAAAAAATGATTAGATCTCATAAACAGATCCACACATACACTGGTTGTGAACACTAATTCGGAACCCGAATTACAAAAAAAAATCAATGAACTACCAAATAGCAGAAATTTCAAAACAACCCTTAAATAATTTAAATAGCCATAGAAGTACCTGCAAAATGAAAAAATAAAAGGAAAGATCAGAGTGAGAGAACATCGTTTCTAATAGAAGAAACATAAATAAACTGTAAAAGGTGTAATTTATATTTTCTGATCCACACTTAAATAAACGGTGAAGAAGAAAAATAAATAAGACTTCAAAATCATTTTAAGTTGGAGAGAGAGAGAGAGAACCTCAGATCTAGCCACCTGTTGAAAAAGAAAAACACAATCAACCTGAAAAAGAGACAAAATGGTGAAAGCTAAGGTACCTGGAAATAGAGCTGATATTTGTACCTAAATCGAAGATCTGATATTTGTATCGAAATAAATGGGTTTTGTACCCGAACAAATTGGGGAAAGCTAAGGTAGAGAGGGATCTGAAACTCCAACACTGAACTCCATTCCAACCCGAACAAACCCTCTCCACCCCGTCCCAAAAATGTCGGGGCAGAAAAAAACAAATCCCACAAATGATCTCCACCTCCGGCGCCGTTAACGGCCTCCGCGTCATTCGTATCCACTCCGACGATATCGCCATTGACATTGATGATGACCCCTCTCTTTCCAAAAGTCACCGCCACATAATCTCGGATCTGGCCAAAGAAGAAATCTCAGTGGGCTTCATAGTGGACTCCCTACCCAAAGAAGAAATCGAAGCTGGTGGTATGTTTCCACCGCCCACATGCTTTAGTTTCTCCGGTACATCAATCAGTTTGGGGAAAAAAGGCCCATCAGCCAGTGCCTTATTTTGTGTATGTATGTAGAAATTCCAACAACCCACATGCTTGAGTTTATCACGTACAAAATGTCAAAGGGAAGCAGTACCTTATTTTGCCAACATCTTTGGGTGTTTGAGGGAGTGGGTGTTTAACACAGTGGGATGGTTGGGGGAAAGTGGGGGACGACTGGGGTTGTAGGCAGGGGAGTAGAGCACCCAACATCAGAGATATATGTTTTCTGCGTGGGGTGGATTTGGATAATGGGAGAGAGTAAAAAAACATCAGAGATATATGTTTTGTGGAAACTTGACCTTCCTTTTTTCTCGAGCCTTGGGCTCTGTCATGTTAAAAATATCAATTAATAAAATATGTAGCTTCATTCAGATTGTGCATTGTGCCGTGAGCCTTGAGCCTTGTGCTCAACTTCTGAGATATGTACTTTCTTCTTGAGCCTTGTGCTCAGTTTCATTCAGATTGTGGTTTTTAGCGAGTACAAATGGTCAGCACAATTGATTTTGGACAAACGATTTTGGAGGCAGTCTCGTCAAGAGACATAGATAAAATAATCTCAACCCTTAGTTGGACAAATGATTTGTATGACATGGAAAAAGTTGTATGATGTGGCTATATGATGTGATAAAACTTGTATGATGTGGCAAAACACCCTCCTGCTTTATTATATAGATATCTGTTATATATATATATATTTATATGTATATATATAACAGATATATATTTATAACAGATATATGTTATATATATATAACAGTTATATATATATAACACATACATATATAACATAACAGTTACATATATAAAACAGTACATATATGTATATAACACATACATATATAGAATAGTTATATATGTATATAACACATACATATATATAAAACAGTACATATATGTATATAACACATACATATATAGAATAGTTATATATATATATAACACATACATATATATACATACATATATAGAATAGTTATATATGTATATAACACATACATATATATAAAACAGTACATATATGTATATAACACATACATATATAGAATAGTTATATATATATAACACATACATATATATATACTGTTATATATATTTAACTGCTATTCATCCGCACATTTTAGTGTTTCTTTGATCTCATCTTCCCCGCCATCCTGCATATCATACGTCCACAACTTCTTTCATTTAGTTCTGCATCTTGTGCTTGCATTCTGGTCAAGAATGATTCCAATCGCTGCGTGTGTTGTTTCCAGTCAACTTCATCATTCCATTTAGTCATAGATGGAATGTTGGTGGCTTCTGAACTCTCAGCCTCTCATAAGCATTGGATGATTCTGGAAGTGGAAAGGGAAAGAGGTCTTTGAGAAAGTGAGAGGTTTTTTTGGATTTCACCTTGCGGTCCCCGTACTCATCGTCTATGTATGGTAATGCATCAATCAATTCTACGCCTACACATGTATCTATTTGGAACCGAAAAGAACTAAAAGTAAATAAAAACATTTTAGATCTTGAAATCCAAAACAGAGTGAATTCAATAAAAGCAGTAAGATCATTCATATCGAATAATCAATAAGATCATTCATTTCCTATAATCTGAGGGACCAAACCTCTCATTTTCGAAGCGTTTGGACTAAACAAAGTAACAAAACAATATTGAACTGATCTTGCTGATGAGGCAAAAGCAGTCTTCGATTTTCTCTCACTGGGAGGATAGGCTGCTTATAATCAAATGCTCCTAATGCGATGCCCACCATACTTTAAAAGCCTTGCTTAAAAAGGGTCCATTGGCGGACGAACAATCTGATATTATCTAATATTAAGTTCAGCATCTTCAATAAGATTACATCTTCAATAAGATAACAACACAATTAGAAAACCTCAAATAAAGCCCCAAATCAAAACCAAAGACAGTCCCAAAAACCTTATTTAGAAAAAAAAACTATTGTCAACTAAATAAACATAAACTTGAAACCCCCAAACAAAATCATACTTAAACAGAGAATGAGAGAGCATGATAGAAATTAGAGAATACCTAAATATGGGTTTATAAGTAAACACACAATAGTAGTGCCACGACATGTTGACTATAAACAAACAATAGGAGGTCAATAGTAGTGGGACATAACCATTTCTTTTATGGGAATATCAACTTAGGAAAGGTTTAAAAGTCCCAAAATGGTACTTCCATGACATGTTTAATTATCTATTAAAATCAACTTTTGGAACAGCAGAGTTAAAACATATAATAAGCCTTTTATACTTGTACTATAAAATACTAAAACTACCACCCCAAGAAAAATACTAAAATCCCAAATGAACTATCAACGTATCAATTTATCAAATTATATCCAAATAAAACAACCACCCCAAGAAAAATACATGAGAATAGAAGTACCAACATATCTACTGTTTATACTTGTACTATAAAATGTAAGCAAGCAGATAATAATTATAAAGTGTTCTATAGCCATTCAAAATATGCATGTTCCAACTTTTATTTTGTTTCCTCCCAAGCAAATAAATTCCAAAGCTTAACTTTGATTGGTTTAGCCTAAATAAACGCGCTCTTTTCTATAAAAAGAAATGGTAGAAAATAATTTAGTTTTCCATATTTTCTAAAACATACCAGTCCGGAGGCATCCGATCCATACCAGTTCGATATGAGCATTTCAGTTCAGCTAGGAAGGGAGATGAGGAGATTGTACCACTGCTGCCTTAGAATGGGAATATGACAAATGGGGAAAATGAGCGGTCTAACAGTATATATATATATATATATACTGTTATACATGATATCTCTCTGCTTGACAACTATTATACACGCTTGACAGCAGTAGTTATACATACAATAGTTATAAATTTAAATAATTTTCTAACCATTTTCAAGAAAATGCAAAAATAATTAGAATTAGAGTTGAGAATAATATAAATGTTAAGCAGGGTATAAACATAGCAGCAGACCCACCTTAATGATGAACGCCTTGATAACGAATAGAGCAAGGAAAACCATATTTGTTAAATTTGCAAAACAAATCACAAAACAACAACGAATTAGGTTGGATTCGAGCATCAATGTGTTCACACTTTTAACGAAAATGATTCAAGTATCAATGCATTTGAAGTAAGCGTGGTGCAATCATGGTAGCAGGAAGCAATGAAGCACCAAGTGCATTCTTGATGTATGATTCCTGTGAATTCAAATTTTTTTGAGAGACTAATTTATCTTCATCCAATGATTTAAAGTAGACATCCACCATACTTATCATTGCACGGGACAATTAATTGTATATTGAGTTCCTCTAGAACATACGCTTTTAGTTTTCTAGTAATGTCATCAAGGAACTCTGCATTTGGATGTACAACTGTGCCAAAATTGACTCCGATGCACAAAATTCTTTTTCACAATGGATGTCCCAATATAGTAAACTTAATGCGCTGACCTATAAAGTTACCATATACATACTCACACAGTGGGAGAATCACACTAAGATACAACCAAGCACACAAAATGAATTAGATATAATTACCTGTTCCAGCTGCACACTTTCAATGTCTTTCAAATCAATCCAATTAATCATCTCCACATACGCACTTTCAATGTCTTTTAGATTTTCAATAATCCAATTAAGTAATAAAATAAATAAACCTTGTTGTAGAAACCAAATAAGCTTATTGAGAAGCAGCAGCCCCAAAAAACCCATACAATCATTAAATATCTGCATCAGGAAAAATGAGATACATCTGATTAATATAGCATGCCACCATCTTAGTGCATGGTAAAATAATAAGATATAATGATAATACATTCACTAAAAAATTCATATTGATACTTTGCAAACTCATACTACAATTAAGATGCAAATACCTCGAAATTACCTTCGCAAACTCGGACAACAATTAAAAGAACATGAAACGTATCAATAGAAAATCTTTCTAGCTGCAGCTATGGCAGAAGCTACAACAGATGCGAGATGTACCCCGACATTGAGAATGCCATAGCTGCAACCATCATTGAGGGGGTGCACTATGGAAGATGTACGTTGAGAGGTCCGAGATGAGCTTTTTGGAATAAGGATGACATTCTTGCACGTGCAGACCAAACTGCACTTGTGATCTGTGCAAGTGCATACCAAAATCATTTCAGTGCCCCCCCCCCCTCCCCCCCCCCCCCGGGGTTATTTGGGTGTTATGATTTTGTGTACAGTCAGTCCAGTGTAAACCTCAAAAATCTCCAAAAATCATTTGAGTGACTTTACCCCAAAAAATTAATTTATAACATCAGTTATGTAAGCAAAACACAATCGCAACCATTACCTGTTGAATCAAAAGTGAGTCCGGCTGTTGTTGAAATCGATGGGTGTGATGGGTTGAATCCGCCACTGAATTCGAGGTCAATCGTTGTTCAAAACTGAGGTTGGGAGTTAAACACTTATATTTTTTAAATTTGGAATAAAACAAGAATTTAGTCGCTTAAAGTTTGAACCAAATCTCGATGACACTTTAGTTGCAACAAAAATAATTAAGACCATAGAAAACATAAACATATTTAAGAAGACTATACAGTTGGTTCCTACGGGTCACATTAGTCTCGTGCGCGGCGTTCGTGCCTCTTACGGGACCATTTAGTTGTTATTTTACATTTTCACCCATCGATGGAATGTTTTTATGCTCAAGTCTAATTTTTTATAAATTTACATCGTACACTCAAATCGAGAGCCCCGTGACTACGCGGTCGGTTCCTACGAGTCACATTGGTCCCGTGCGAGGTGTTCGTGCCTTTTACGGGACCGTTCTGTGTTTGTTTTATGTTTTCACCCTTCGATGGCATGTTTTTATGCTTAAGTCTAACTTTTTTCAAATTTACGTGGGACACTCAAATCGAGAGCCCCGTGACTCCCAGTCGGTTCCTACGAGTCACATTGGTCCCGTGCGAGGCGTTCGTGACTCTTACCGAACCATTTTGTGGTTGTTTTACATTTTCATCCTTCGATGGCATGGTTTTATGCTCAAGTCTAATTTTTTGTAAATTTATGTCGGACACTCAAACCGGGAGCCCCGTGACTACGCGGTCAGTTCCTAAAAATCACATTGGTCCCGTGCGAGGTGTTCGTGACTCTTACCGGACTATTTAGTGTTTGTTTTATATTTTCACCTTTTAATGGCATGTTTTTATGCTTAAGTCTAATTTCTTTCAAATTTACATCGTACACTCAAACCGGGAGCCCCGTGACTACGCGATCAGTTCCTACGAGTCACATTGGTCCCGTACAAGGCGTTCGTACCTCTTACAGAACCGTTTTGTGGTTGTTTTACGTTCTCACCATTCAATGGCATGTTTTTATGCTAGGTCTAATTTTTTGCAAATTCATGTCGTACACTCAAACCGGGAGCCCCGTGACTACGCAATCGGTTCCTACGAGTCACATTGGTCCCGTTCGAGGTGTTCGTGACTCTTACCGGACCGTTTTGTGTTTGTTTTATGTTTTCACCTTTCGATGGCAAGTTTTTATACTTAAGTCTAATTTTTTTTAAATTTATGTCATACATTAAAATCGGGAGCCCCGTGACTACGCGATCGGTTCCTACGAGTCACATTAGCCCCGTGAGAGGCGTTAGTGCCTCTTATGGGACCCTTTTGTGGTTGTTTTATATTTTCACCCCTCGATGGCATGTTTTTATGCTTAAGTCTAATTTTTTTGCAAATTTACGTCATACACTCAAACCGGAAGCCCCGTGACTACGTGGTCGGTTCCTACTAGTCACATTGGTCTCGTGCGAGCTGTTCATGAAACTTACGGGAGGGTTTTGTGGCTATTTTACGTTCTCACCCTACGATGGCATATTTTTATACTTAAGTCATTTTCTTCAAATTTATACCGTACACTCAAATCGGGAGGCCCGTGACTATGCGGTCGGTTCCTATAAGTCACATTGGTCCCATGCGAGGTGTTCGAGACTCTTATGGGACCGTTTTGTGTTTATTTTACGTTTTCACCCTTCGATGGCAAGTTTTTATGCTTAAGTCTAACTTTTTGTAAATTTATGTCGTACACTCAAACCAGGAGCGCCGTGACTACACGGCCTGTTCCTGTAACTTATATTGGTCCCGTGCGAGTTGTTCGTGACTCTTACAGGATCGTTTTGTGGTTGTTTTATATTTTCACCCTTCGATGGCATTTTTTATGCTTAAGTCTAATTTTTTTAAATTTTACGTCGTAAACTCAAACCGGGAGCCCCGTGACTATGCGATCACTTCCTACGAGTCACATTGGTCCCGTGCAAGACGTTCGTGCCTCTTACGGGACCGTTTTGGGGTTGTTTTATGTTTTCACCCTTCGATGGCATGTTTTTATGCTTAAGTCTAATTTTTTGCAAATTTAAGTCGTACACTCAAACCGAGAGACCCGTGACTATGCAATCGGTTTCAACGAGTCACTTGGTCCCGTGCGAGGTGTCCGTGACTCTTACGGGATCGTTTTGTGTTTGTTTTACGCTTCACCCTGCAATGACTTATATTTATCCTTAAGTCTATTTTTTTGCAAATTTACATCGTACACTCAAAACGGAATTCCCGTGACTACCCGATCAGTTCCTACGCATCACATTGGTCCTGTATGAGGCATTCGTGTTTCTTACGGGACCGTTTTGTGGTTATTTTACGTTCTCACCATTCGATGGCATGTGTTTATTCTTAAGTCTAATTTTCTTCAAATTCACGTTGTACACTCAAACCGAGATCCCCGTGAGTACGCGATCTATTCCTACGAGTCACATTGGTCCCGTGCGAGGTGTTCGTGACTCTTACCGGACCGTTTTGTGTTTGTTTTACGTTCTCACCATTATATGGCATTTTTATGTTTAAGTCTAATTTTTTGTAAATTTACGTCGTATGCTAAAATTGGGAGCCCCGTGACTACGCGGTCGGTTCCTACGAGTCACGTTGGTCCCGTGCGAGGTGCTCGTGACTTTTACGAAACCATTTTGTGGTTATTTTATGTTCTCACCATTCGACGACATGTTTTTATGCTTAATTCAATTTTTTACAAATTCACATCGTACACTCAAATCGGGAGCCTCGTGACTACGCGATCGGTTCCTACTAGTCACATTGGTCCCGTGCGAGCTGTTCATGACACTTACAGGAGCGTTTTGTGGATGTTTTACGTTCTCACCCTACGATGGCATATTTTTATGCTTAAGTAAATTTTTTTCAAATTTACGTCGTACACTTAAACCGGGAGGCCCGTGACTACGCGATCGGTTCCTTTAAGTCACATTGGTCCCATGCTATGTGTTCGAGACTCCTACGAGACCGTTTTGTGTTTGTTTTATGATCTCACCATTCGATGGCATGTTTTTGTGCTTAAGTCTAATTTTTTGTAAATTTACGTCGTACACCTAAACTTGGAGCCGCTTGACTACGCGATCGGTTCCTACGAGTCACGTTGGTCCCGTGCGAGGTGTTCGTGCCTCTTACGGGACCGTTTTGTGACTATTTTCTGTTCTCATCATTCGATGGCGTGTTTTTATGCTTAAGTCTATTTTTTTGTAATTTTAAGTCGTACACTCAAATCGGGAGCCCCGTGACTACGCAGTCGGTTCCAACGAGTCACATTGGTCTTGTGCGAGGTGTTCGTGACTCTTATCGAATCGTTTTGTGTTTGTTTTACATTTTCACCCTTTGATGGTATCTTTGTATGCTCAAGTCTAATTTTTTTCAAATTTACGTCGTACATTGAAATCGAGAGCTCCATGACTACGCGGTCGGTTCCTACGAGTCGCATTGGTCCCGTGCGAGGCGTTCGTGCCTCTTACTGGACCATTTTGTGATTATTTTATATTCTCATCATTCAATGGCGTGTTTTTATGCTTAAGTCTAATTTTCTACAATTTTAAGTCATACACTCAAATCGGGAGCCCTGTGAATACGCAGTCGGTTCCAACGAGTCACATTGGTCTCGTACGAGGTGTTCGTGACTCTTACCGGATCGTTTTGTGTTTGTTTTACATTTTCACACTTCGATAGCATATTTTTATGCTCAAGTCTAATTTTTTTCAAATTTACGTCGTACACTGAAACCGGGAGCCCCATGACTACGCGGTCGGTTCCTACGAATCACATTGGTCCCGTACGAGGCGTTCGTGCCTCTTACGGGACCATTTTGTGGTTATTTTATGTTCTCACCATCTGATGGCATGTTTTTATTCTTAAGTCTAATTTTTTCAAATTTACGTTGTACACTCAAACCGAGAGCGCCATGACTACACGATCGGTTCCTACGAGTCACATTGGTCCCGTGTGAGGTGTTCCTGACTCTTATCGGACCGTTTTGTATTTGTTTTATGTTTTCACCCTTCGATGGCATGTTTTGATGCTTAAGTCTAATGTTTTTCAAATTTGCGTCATACACTCAAATCGGGAGCCTCGTGACTATGCGATCGGTTCATAGGAGGCACATTGGTCCCGTGCGAGACGTTCGTGCCTCTTACGGGACCGTTTTGTGGTTGTTTTATGTTCTCTCAATTTGATGGCATGTTTTTATGCTTAAGTCTATTTTTTGCAAATTTAAGTCGTACACTTAAACTGGGAGCCCTGTGAATACGTGACCAGTTCCTATCAGTCACATTGGTCCCGTGCGAGGTGTCCGTGACTCTTACAGGACCGTTTTGTGTTTGTTTTATGTTTTCACCTTTCGATGGCATGTTAATTCAAAAGTTTTTACAAATTTATGTCGTACAATCAAATCGGGAATCCCGTGACAACGCGATCGGTTCCTACGAGTCACATTGGTCTCGTGCGAGGTGTTCGTGACTCTTACGAGGCCGTTTTGTGGTTATTTAACGTTTTCACTCTTCGATGGCATCTTCTTTATGCTCTAAGTAACTTTTTGCAAATTTACGTCGTACAGTCAAATCGGGATCCCCGTGAATACCCGGTCGGTTCCAATTAGTCACATTGGTCCCGTGTGAGGTGTTCGTGCCTTTTACAGGACCGTTATGTGTTTGTTTTATGTTTTCACCCTTCGATGGCGTGTTTTTATGCTTGAGTCTAACTTTTTGCAAATTTACGTGGGACACTCCAATCGAGAGCCCCGTGACTCCCAGTCGGTTCCTACGAGTCACATTGGTCCCGTGCGAGGCGTTCGTGACTCTTACCGGACCATTTTGTGGTTGTTTTACATTTTCATCCTTCGATGGCATGGTTTTATGCTCAAGTCTAATTTTTTGTAAATTTACGTGGGACACTCAAACCGGGAGCCCCGTGACTACGCGGTCGGTTTCTACAAATCACATTGGTCCCGTGCGAGGTGTTCGTGACTCTTATCGGACTGTTTTGTGTTTTTTTTACGTTTTCACCTTTTGATGGCATGTTTTTATCCTTAAGTCTAATTTTTTTTCAAATTTACATCGTACACTCAAACCGGGAGCCCCGTGACTACGCGATCAGTTCCTACGAGTCACATTGGTCCCGTGCAGGGCGTTCGTACCTCTTACGGAACCGTTTTGTGGTTGTTTTATGTTCTCACCATTCGATGGCATGTTTTTATGCTTAAGTCTATTTTTTTGCAAATTCATGTCGTACACTCAAACCGAGAGCCCCGTGACTACGCAATCGGTTCCTACGAGTCACATTGGTCCCGTGCGAGGTGTTCGTGACTCTTACCAGACCGTTTTGTGTTTGTTTTATGTTTTCACCTTTCGATGGCAAGTTTTTATACTTAAGTCTAATTTTTTTTAAATTTATGTCATACATTAAAACCGGGAGCCCCGTGACTACGCGATCGGTTCCTATGAGTCACATTAGTCCCGTGCGAGGCGTTAGTGCCTCTTATGGGACCCTTTTGTGGTTGTTTTACATTTTCACCCCTCGATGGCATGTTTTTATGCTTAAGTCTAATTTTTTTGCAAATTTACGTCATACACTCAAACCGGGAGCCCCGTGACTACGTGGTCGGTTCCTACTAGTCACATTGGTCTCGTGCGAGTTGTTCGTGAGACTTACGGGAGGGTTTTGTGGCTGGTTTACGTTCTCACCCTACGATGGCATATTTTTATACTTAAGTCATTTTCTTCAAATTTATGCCGTACACTCAAACCGGGAGGCCCGTGACTATGCGGTCGGTTCCTATAAGTCACATTGGTCCCATGCGAGGTGTTCGAGACTCTTATGGGACCGTTTTGTGTTTATTTTACGTTTTCACCCTTCGATGGCAAGTTTTTATACTTAAGTCTAACTTTTTGTAAATTTATGTCGTACGCTCAAACCAGGAGCGCCGTGACTACACGGCCTGTTCCTGTAACTTATATTGGTCCCGTGCGAGCTGTTCGTGACTCTTACAGGATCGTTTTGTGGTTGTTTTATATTTTCACCCTTCGATGGCATTTTTTATGCTTAAGTCTAATTTTTTTAAATTTTACGTCGTAAACTCAAACCGGGAGCCCCGTGACTATGCGATCACTTCCTACGAGTCACATTGGTCCCGTGCAAGACGTTCGTGCCTCTTATGGGACCGTTTTGGGGTTGTTTTATGTTTTCACCCTTCGATGGCATGTTTTTATGCTTAAGTCTAATTTTTTGCAAATTTACGTCGTACACTCAAACCGAGAGACCCGTGACTATGCAATCGGTTTCAACGAGTCACTTGGTCCCGTGCGAGGTGTTCGTGACTCTTACGGGATCGTTTTGTGTTTGTTTTACGCTTCACCCTTCAATGACTTATATTTATCCTTAAGTATATTTTTTTGCAAATTTACATCGTACACTCAAAACGGAATCCCCGTGACTACCCGATCAGTTCCTACGCATCACATTGGTCCCGTATGAGGCATTCGTGTTTCTTACGGGACCATTTTGTGGTTATTTTACGTTCTCACCATTCGATGGCATGTGTTTATGCTTAAGTCTAATTTTCTGCAAATTCACGTTGTACACTCAAACCGAGATCCCTATGAGTACGCGATCTGTTCCTACGAGTCACATTGGTCCCGTGCGAGGTGTTCGTGACTCTTACCAGACCGTTTTGTGTTTGTTTTACGTTCTCACCATTATATGGCGTTTTTATGCTTAAGTCTAATTTTTTGTAAATTTACGTCGTATACTAAAACTAGGAGCCCCGTGACTATGTGGTCGGTTCCTACGAGTCACGTTGGTCCCGTGCGAGGTGCTCGTGACTTTTACGGAACCGTTTTGTGGTTGTTTTATGTTCTCACCATTCGACGGCATGTTTTTATTCTTAAGTCGATTTTTTACAAATTCACGTCGTACACTCAAATCGCGAGCCTCGTGACTACGCGATCGGTTCCTACTAGTCATATTGGTCCCGTGCGAGCTGTTCGTGACACTTACAGGAGCATTTTGTGGATGTTTTACGTTCTCACCCTACGATGGCATATTTTTATGCTTAAGTTAATTTTTTTCAAATTTACGCCGTACACTCAAACCGGGAGGCCCGTGACTACGCGATCGGTTCCTATAAGTCTTATTGGTCCCATGCGATGTGTTCGAGACTCCTACGGGACCGTTTTGTGTTTGTTTTATGATCTCACCATTCGATGGCATGTTTTTTTGCTTAAGTCTAATTTTTTGTAAATTTACGTCGTACACCTAAACCGGGAGCCGCTTGACTACGCGGTCGGTTCCTATGAGTCACGTTGGTCCCGTGCGAGGCGTTCGTGCCTCTTACGGGACCGTTTTGTTACTATTTTCTGTTATCGTCATTCGATGGCGTGTTTTTATGCTTAAGTCTATTTTTTTGTAATTTTAAGTCGTACACTCAAATCGGGAGCCCCGTGACTACGCAATCGGTTCCAACGAGTCACATTGGTCTTGTGCGAGGTGTTCGTGACTCTTATTGAATCGTTTTGTGTTTGTTTTATGTTTTCACCCTTTGATGGCATCTTTGTATGCTCAAGTCTAATTTTTTACAAATTTACGTCGTACACTGAAATCGAGAGCTCCATGATTACGCGGTCGGTTCCTACGAGTCACATTGGTCCCGTACGAGGCGTTCGTGCCTCTTACGGGACCATTTTGTGACTATTTTACATTCTCATCATTCAATGGCGTGTTTTTATGCTTAAGTCTAATTTTCTATAATTTTAAGTCATACACTCAAATCGGGAGTCCTATGACTACGCAGTCGGTTCCAACGAGTCACATTGGTCTCGTGCGAGGTGTTCGTGACTCTTACCGGATCATTTTGTGTTTGTTTTACATTTTCACACTTCAATAGCATCTTTTTATGCTCAAGTCTAATTTTTTTCAAATTTACGTCGTACACTGAAACCGGGAGCCCTATAACTACGCGCTCGGTTCCTACGAGTCACATTGGTCCCGTGCGAGGCGTTCGTGCCTCTTACGGGACCATTTTGTGGTTATTTTACGTTCTCACCATTTGATGGCATGTTTTTATTCTTAAGTCTAATTTTTTTAAATTTACGTCGTACACTCAAACCGAGAGCGCCATGGCTACACGATCGGTTTCTACGAGTCACATTGGTCCCGTGTGAGGTGTTCCTGACTCTTATCGGACCGTTTTGTATTTGTTTTATGTTTTCACCCTTCGATGGCATGTTTTGATGCTTAAGTCTAATATTTTTCAAATTTACGTCATACACTCAAATCGGGAGCCTCGTGACTATGCCGTCGGTTCATACGAGGCACATTGGTCCCGTGCGAGACGTTCGTGCCTCTTACGGGACCGTTTTGTGGTTGTTTTATGTTCTCTCAATTTGATGGCATGTTTTTATGCTTAAGTCTATTTTTTTGCAAATTTAAGTCGTACACTTAAACTGGGAGCCCTGTGAATACGCGGCCAGTTCCTATCAGTCACATTGGTCCCGTGCGAGGTGTCCGTGACTCTTACAGGACCGTTTTGTGTTTGTTTTACGTTTTCACCTTTCGATGGCATGTTAATTCAAATTTTTTTGCAAATTTACGTCGTACACTCAAATCGGGAATCCCGTGACAACGCGGTCGGTTCCTACGAGTCACATTGGTCCCGTGCGAGGTGTTCGTGACTCTTACGAGGCCGTTTTGTGGTTGTTTAACGTTTTCACCCTTCGATGGCATCTTTTTTATGCTCTAAGTAACTTTTTGCAAATTTACGTTGTATAGTCAAACCGGGATCCCCGTGAATACCCGATCGGTTCCAATTAGTCACATTGGTCCCGTGCGAGGTGTTCGTGCCTTTTACGGGACCGTTCTGTGTTTGTTTTATGTTTTCACCCTTCGATGGCATGTTTTTATGCTTAAGTCTAACTTTTTGCAAATTTACGTGGGACACTCAAATCGAGAGCCCCGTGACTCCCAGTCGGTTCCTACGAGTCACATTGGTCCCGTGCGAGGCGTTCGTGACTCTTACCGAACCATTTTGTGGTTGTTTTACACTTTCATCCTTCGATGGCATGGTTTTATGCTCAATTCTAAATGTTTTGCAAATTTACATCGTACATTCAAACCGAGAACCCCATGACTACGCGGTCGGTTCCTACAAGTCACATTGGTCCCGTGCGAGGTGTTCATGACTCTTACAAGACCGTTTTGTATTTATTTTCCATTTCACCCTTCGATGGCCTATTTTTATGTTTAAGTGTAATTTTTTACAAATTTACATCGTACACTCAAACCGGGAGCCCCGTGACTACGCGATCGGTTCCTACGAGTCGCATTGGTCCCGTGCGAGGCGTTTGTTATGTTTAAGTGTAATTTTTTACAAATTTACATCGTACACTCAAACCGGGAGCCCCGTGACTACGCGATCGGTTCCTACGAGTCGCATTGGTCCCGTGCGAGGCGTTCGTTCCACTTACGGGACCGTTTTGTGGTTGTTTTACGTTCTCACCATTCGATGGCATGTTTTTATGCTTAAGTCTATTTTTTGTAAATTCACGTCGTACACTCAAACCGAGAGCCCCGTGACTATGCGGTCGGTTCCTACGAGTCGCATTGGTCTTGTGCAAGATATTCGTGACTCTTACCAGATCGTTTTGTTTTTGTTTTATATTTTCACCCTTTCATGGGATGTTTTTATGCTTAAGTCTAATGTTTTTCAAATTTACGTCATACACTCAAATCGGGAGCCCCGTGACTACGTGGTCGGTTCGTACGAGTCACATTCGTCCCGTGCAAGGTGTTCATGCCTCTTACGGGACCTTTTTGTGGCTATTTTATGTTCTCAGCATTCGATGGCATGTTTTTATACTTAAGTCTAATTTTTTGCAAATTTATGTCGTACACTGAAACCGGGAGCCCCGTGAATACGCGATCGGTTCCTATCAGTCATATTGGTCCCGTGCGAGGTGTCCGTGACTCTTACAGGACCGTTTTGTGTTTGTTTTATGTTTTCACCCTTCGGTGGCAGGTTTTTATGCTCAATTCTATTTTTTTATAAATTTACGTCGTACACTCAAACCGGGAGGCCCATGACAACGCAGTCGATTCCTACGAGTCACATTGGTCCCATGCGAGGTGTTCGTTACTCTTACGAGACCGTTTTTTGGTTGTTTTATGTTTTCACCCTTTGATGGAATCTTTTTTACGCTCAAGTCTAACTTTTTGTAAATTTACGTCGTACACTGAAACCGAGATCCCCATGAAAATCCGATCGGTTCCAACGAGTCACATTGGTCCAGTGCGAGTTGTTCGTTACTCTTACGAGACCCTTTTGTGGTTGTTTTACATTTTCACCCTTCGATGGCATGTTATTATGCTTAAGTCTTACTTTTTGCAAATTTACGTCGCATGCTAGAACCGGGAACCCCGTGACTACGCAGTCGATTCCGACGAGTCACATTGGTCCCGTGCGAGGTGTTCGTGACTCTTACGGGACCGTTTTGTGGCTGTTTTATATTCTCTCAATTTGATGGCATGTTTTTATGCTTAAGTCTATTTTTTGTTTTTGCAAATTTAAATCGTACACTTAAACCGGAAGCCCCGAGACTACGCGATCGGTTCCTATCAGTCACATTAGTCCGGTGCGAGGTGTCCGTGACTCTTACTGGACCGTTTTGTGTTTGTTTTACATTTTCACCTTTTGATGGCATGTTAATTCTAAATTTTTTGCAAATTTATGTCATACACTCAAATCAGGAATCCCGTGACAACGCGGTCGGTTCCTACAAGTCACATTGGTCCCGTACGAGGTGTTCGTGACTCTTACGAGACCGTTTTGTGGTTGTTTAATGTTTTCACCCTTCGATGGCATCTTTTTTATGCTCTAAGTAACTTTTTGCAAATTTACATCGTACAGTCAAACCGGGATCCCCGTGAATACCCGGTCGATTCCAATTAGTCACATTGGTCCCGTGCGAGGTGTTCATGACTCTTACGGGACTGTTTCGTGGTTGTTTTACATTTTCACCCTTTGATGGAATGTTTTTATGCTTAAGTCTAACTTTTTATAAATTTACGTCGTATACTCAAGTCGGGAGCGCCGTGACTACACGGTCGGTTCCTAGGAGACACATCGATCCCGTCTGAGGCATTCGTGCCTCTTACGGGACCATTTTGTGCTTGTTTTACATTTTCACCCTTCGATTGCATGTTTTTATGCTTAAGTCTAAATGTTTTGCAAATTTACATCGTAGATTCAAACCGGGAGCCCCGTGACTACGCGGTCGGTTCCTACGAGTCACATTGATCCCGTGTGAGGTGTTCGTGACTCTTACGGGACCGTTTTGTATTTTTTTTCCGTTTCACCCTTCAATGGCCTATTTTTATGTTTAAGTCTAATTTTTTACAAATTTACGTCGTACACTCAAACCGGGAGCCCCATGAATACGCGGTCGGTTCCTACAAGTCACACTGATCCCGTGCGAGGTGTTCGTTCCACTTACGGGACCATTTTGAGGTTGTTTTACGTTCTCACTATTTGATGGCATGTTTTTATGCTTAAGTCTAATTTTTTGTAAATTCACGTTGTACACTCAAACCGAGAGCCCCGTGACTATGCTGTCGGTTCCTACGAGTCACATTGGTCTCGTGCGAGGTGTTCATGACTCTTACCAGATCATTTTGTGTTTGTTTTACATTTTCACCCTTTCATGGGATGTTTTTATGCTTAAGTCTAATGTTTTTCAAATTTATGTCATACACTCAAATCGCGAGCCCCGTGACTACGCGGTCGGTTCATACGAGTCACATTGGTCCCGTGCGAGGCGTTTGTGCCTCTTACGGGACCGTTTTGTGGCTATTTTATGTTCTCACCATTCGATGGCATGTTTTTATAGTTAAGTCTAATTTTTTGCAAATTTACGTCGTACACTGAAACTGGGAGCCCCGTGAATATGCGATCGGTTCCTATCAGTCACATTGGTCCCGTGCGAGGTGTCCGTGACTCTTACAGGACCGTTTTGTGTTTGTTTTATGTTTTCACCCTTCGGTGGTAGGTTTTTATGCTCAATTCTATTTTTTTACAAATTTACGCCGTACACTCAAATCGGGAGGCCCATGACAACGCAGTCGGTTCCTACGAGTCACATTGGTCCCATGCGAGGTGTTCGTTACTCTTACGAGACCGTTTTTTGGTTGTTTTATGTTTTCACCCTTTGATGGAATCTTTTTTACGCTCAAGTCTAACTTTTTGTAAATTTACGTCGCACACTTAAACCGAGATCCCCATGAAAATCCGATCGGTTCCAACGAGTCACATTGGTCCAGTGCGAGTTGTTCGTTACTCTTACGAGACCCTTTTGTGGTTGTTTTACGTTTTCACCCTTCGATGGCATGTTATTATGCTTAAGTCTTACTTTTTGCAAATTTACGTCGCATGCTAGAACCGGGAACCCCGTGACTACGCGGTCGATTCCGACGAGTCACATTGGTCCCGTGCGAGGTGTTCATGACTCTTACGGGACCGTTTTGTGGCTGTTTTATATTCTCTCAATTTGATGGCATGTTTTTATGCTTAAGTCTATTTTTTTGTAAATTTACATCGTACACTTAAACCGGAAACCCCGGGACTACGCGATCGGTTCCTATCAGTCACATTAGTCCCGTGCGAGGTGTCCGTGACTCTTACTGGACCGTTTTGTGTTTGTTTTACATTTTCACCTTTTGATGGCATGTTAATTCTAAATTTTTTGCAAATTTATGTCATACACTCAAATCAGGAATCCCCTGACAAAGCGGTCGGTTCCTACAAGTCACATTGGTCCCGGGCGAGGTGTTCGTGACTCTTACGAGACCGTTTTGTGGTTGTTTAATGTTTTCACCCTTCGATGGCATCTTTTTATGCTCTAAGTAACTTTTTGAAAATTTACGTCGTACAGTCAAACCGGGATCCCTGTGAATACCTGGTCGATTCCAATTAGTCACATTGGTCCCATGCGAGGTGTTCGTGACTCTTACGGGGCTGTTTTGTGGTTATTTTACATTTTCACCCTTCAATGGCATATTTTTATGCTTAAGTCTAACTTTTTGTAAATTTACGTCGTATACTCAAGTCGGGAGCACCGTGACTACGCGGTCGGTTCCTAGGAGTCACATCGATCCCGTCCGAGGCATTCGTGCCTCTTACGGGACCATTTTGTGCTTGTTTTACATTTTCACCCTTCAATTGCATGTTTTTATGCTTAAGTCTAAATGTTTTGCAAATTTACATCGTACATTCAAACCGAGAGCCCCGTGACTACGCGGTCGGTTCCTACAAGTCACACTAGTCCCGTGCGAGGTGTTCGTGACTCTTACGGGACCGTTTTGTATTTGTTTTCCGTTTCACCCTTCGTTGGCCTGTTTTTATGTTTAAGTGTGATTTTTTACAAATTTACGTCGTACACTCAAATCGGAAGCCCCGTGACTACGCGGTCGGTTCCTACGAGTCATATTGGTCCCGTGCGAGGCGTTCGTTCCACTTACGGGACCGTTTTGTGGTTGTTTTACGTTCTCACCATTCGATGGCATGTTTTTATGCTTAAGTCTATTTTTTTGTAAATTCACATTGTACACTCAAACCGAGAGCCCCGTGACTATGCGGTCGGTTCTTACGAGTCACATTGGTCTCGTGCGAGGTGTTCGTGACTCTTACCGGATCATTTTGTGTTTGCTTTACATTTTCACCCTTTGATGGGATGTTTTTATGCTTAAGTCTAATGTTTTTCAAATTTACATCATACACTCAAATCGGGAGCCCCGTGACTACGCGGTCAGTTCGTACGAGTCACATTGGTTCTGTGTGAGGCGTTCGCGCCTCTTACGGGACCGTTTTGTGGCTATTTTACGTTCTCACCATTCGATAGCATGTTTATATACTTAAGTCTAATTTTTTGCAAATTTACGTCGTACACTGAAACCGGGAGCCCCGTGAATACGCGATCGGTTCCTATCAGTCACATTGGTCCCGTGCGAGGTGTTCGTGACTCTTACAGGACCGTTTTGTGTTTGTTTTACGTTTTCACCCTTCGGGGGCAGGTTTTTACGCTCAATTCTAATTTTTTTTGCAAATTTACGTCGTACACTCAAACCGGGAGCCCCGTGACAATGTTGTCGGTTCGTATGAGTCACATTGGTCCCGTGCGAGGTGTTCGTTACTCTTACGAGACCTTTTTTGGTTGTTTTATGTTTTCACCCTTTGATGGAATCTTTTTTATGCTCAAGTCTAGATTTTTGCAAATTTACATCGTACACTCAAACTGAGATCCCCATGAAAACCCGATCGGTTCCAACGAGTCACATGGGTCCCGTGCGAGGTGTTCGTTACTCTTACGAGACCATTTTATGGGTTTTTTACATTTTCACCCTTCGATGGAATGTTTTTATGTTTAAGTCCAACTTTTTGCAAATTTACGTCGCAAGCTTAAACCGGGAGCCCCGTGACTACGCGGTCGGTTCCTACGAGTCACATTGGTCCCGTGCGAGGTGTTCGTGACTCTTTCAGGACCGTTTTGTGTTAGTTTTACATTTTTACCCTTCGATGGCTTATTTTTATGCTTAAGTCTATCTTTTTGCAAATTTATGTCGTACACTCAAATCGAGAGCGTCGTGACAACGCAGCCAGTTCTTACGACTTACCTTGGTCCCGTGCGAGGTGTTCGTGACTAATACGAGACCGTTTTGTGGTTGTTTCGTGTTTTCACCCTTAATTGCAAGTTTTTATGCTTAAGTCTAATTTTTTTACAAATTGACGTCGTACACTTAAATCGAGAGCACCGTGACTACGCGGCCGATTCCTACGAGTCACATTAGTCCCGTGCGAGGTATTCGTGACTCTTATGGGATCGTTTTGTGTTTGTTTTACGTTTTCACCCTACGACAGCATATTCTTATGCTTAAGTCTATCTTTTCGCAAATTTATGTCGTACACTCAAACCGGGAGCGTCATGATAACGCGACCAGTTCCTACGACTTACCTTGGTCTCGTACGAGGTGTTCATGACTAATACGGGACCGTTTGTGGCTGTTTTATGTTTTCACCCTTCGATTACAAGTTTTTATGCTTAAGTCTATTTTTTTTACAAATTTACGTCGTACACTCAAACCAGGAATCCCGTGACTACGCGGTCGATTCCAACGAGTCACATTGGTCCCGTGCGAGGTGTTCATGACTCTTATTGGACCGTTTTGTGGCTTTTTTATGTTTTCACCCTTCGATGGCATGTTTTTATGCTTAAGTCTATTTTTTTGCAAATTTACGTCGTACACTCAAATCGGGTGCCCCGTGACTATGCGGTCGGTTCCTACGAGTCACATTGGTCCCGTGCGAGGTGTTCGTGACTCTTACGGGACCGTTTTGTGTTTGTTTTACGTTTTCACCCTTCGATGGCATGTTTTTATGCTTAAGTCTAACTTTTTATAAATTTATGTCCTACACTCAAACCGGGAGCGCCATGACTATACGACCGGTTCTTACGACTTATATAGGTCCCGTGCGAGGTGTTCGTGACTCTTACGGGACCGTTTTGTTGCTGTTTTATGTTTTCACCCTTCGATGGAATCTTTTTTATGCTCAAGTCTAACTTTTTACAAATTTACGTCGTACACTCAAACTGGCATCTCCGTGACTACTCGATCGGTTCTTACGAGTCACATTGGTCCCGTGCGAGGTGTTCGTGACTCTTACGGGACCATTTTGAGGTTTTTTTATGTTTTCACCCTTTGATGGCATGTTTTTATGCTTAAGTCGTTGTACACTCAAACCAGAAGCGCCGTGACTACGCGACGGGTCCTACAAGTCACATCGATCCCGTGTGAGGCATTCGTGCCTCTTACGGGACCATTTTATGCTTGTTTTACGTTTTCACCCTTAAATTGCATGTTTTTATGCTAAAGTCTAAATTTTTTGCAAATTTACGTCGTACACTCAAACCGGAGCCCCGTCACTACGCGGTCGGTTCCTACAAGTCACAGTGGTCCCGTGCGAGGTGTTCGTGACTCTTATTGGACCGTTTTGTGGCTTTTTACGTTTTCCCCCTTTGATGGCATGTTTTTATGCTTAAGTCTAATTTTTTGCAAATTTACGTCGTACACTCAAACCGGGAGCCCCGTGATTATGCGGTCGGTTCCTCTAGTCACATTGGTCCAGTACGAGGTGTTCGTGACTCTTATGGGACCGTTTTTATTTGTTTTACGTTTTCACCCTTCGATGGCATGTTTTTATTCTTAACTCTATTTTTAATTAATGTTTTAAAATTTATATTGCTCATCACATGAAAACAACTAATGAGATAATACTATTTATACTTTACGTTTAAATTTTTAGACCACAACCAACCCCTCGCAATAATACTATTAAAACTATAATTGAAAAGCAATGTACATATCTTCTAAACATTAATTTCAACATAATAAATTGAAAAATGGAAATAACATAAGTTATAAGTTAAAACATTTCTTGAATGAAAACATAGATCTAAACATCATTCAAATTTCAAACCAATTATGTCAAATTAAAAAAAATGATGGATGAGTTAACAAGTTACCAGAAAGTTGGAGCCGAAGAGAGGAAAAATGGATATGGAGCCTGACTGCTCAAACAGAGGCATGTCTGAAGCTTCCACGCTTTTAAATTATAACTGTTAACAAAAAAATTACTCATTAGCATTACAAACATATAACTAAATATTATAATGAAATCAGAATGAAATATATTACAATGAAATCAGAAGTTAAAAATATCTTATAATGTTTATTTATAAAAGAAACCAAAGAAATAAGTGAAAGGAAATCAGAAATCAGAATAATTACAAACAATTGCCGGTAAATCGATTCAACCATAAAAATAATAACTTAACTAAATTAAAAAAAAAAGTAAAAAACTAAAGGGGCCATCACAACAAAATTTGTTTGAACCCTTTATTTTGAACCTTCAGTCTTCAAATCGGAGAGGGACAAATCAGAACTCGGATTAAACCGCAACTAAACCATAAGCCATCAGAATTGAATCAAGCTCGGGCTGCGTTACCTGGATCGAAACTAAGGTTACCTGGAAGGAAACTTAGATCGGATTTGTAAAAATAGAGATTTGTAACTATTTATTCATGAGCAATAAAGGTTGGATCTGGTTATAGACGAGAGCAAGAGATAGAGGCGGTTGGGTCTGCAAGAGAGAGACGCGACCGGAGGGAGAGCAGAGGTGGCCGAAGTAGGGGTGATAAACGGACGGATACAGATCGGATACCATGTTTTCCATATCCGTATTCGCTATCTGAATGTAATATCCGTATCCGTATCCGTATTCGTATTCGTATCCGCCCGGATAGTTAAAACAACTATCCATATCCGTATCCGCTCGGATACCTCGGATTCGGATAATATCCGTATCCATTTACATTATTTAGCCATCGCAAAAAATAACAATTAAAATATCCAATCCAATCCAAATAAATATATAACAAAATTACTCCCTCCTAATATCAACAATTATGGATTCCATAATAATAGTATCATTCCATAATGCTAATATGGCTTAAAGTCATCCATAATTTACAACCATCCAAAAAAAAATAACAGTCGCATTCCATGACAGTAGAAATAAATATGCACCTTTTAGATTAATCAAATTTGTTGAGAATGATAACCTCATGGACCTTTTGTCCTCAAAACATACTGATATTTTTATTTTAATAAGTATACATTTTGATTTTGTATATAATATACATGTTAACTTCAGTTCTCATCACAATCAAAACCATCTCTTTACTTTTCTGTTTCTTTCTTACATTCTATTATGTTTCTCTCTTACATTCTTTTCTGTTTCTCTCTTACATTTATTTATAATTAAGAAAACTAACGAACAACCACATGAAAGTTTCTTTTCTCTTGTTTTGTACGAAAGAGAAATGAAACGAAGTTTTTTTTATTGGAGTATATGTTCTTTAGTCGGTGTATGTTGTGTGTGATAGGGTGTATTGTAACTTTAGTGTAACTTAATGATAATATACCTAATAAAATAATAATACATGACATTTTATAATATACCCAATAAAATAATAACTTTATGGTATTTTTGTTTTGAGAGGAGTATGTGTTTATTTTATTTTGGGGAACAAACAATTAAGGTTTTTTTAATATTTATTTATTAGTAATACTAATACTAATATTATTAGTAATATTTTAAACATATGTTTGACGGATACGGATATCCGATAAAACGGATATCCGATAAAATGGATACTCCGCATTGGATACGGATTATCCATGTCGGATACTAGTACTATCTGTATCCGTATCCGTTTTCTCGAATATTTTTATAGAGTATCCATATTCGTATCCGTTTCCATATTTTCGGATAAATATCCGCAAATTCGGATTCGGATATCGGACGGATGCGGATTTTCGAATATCCATTTACAGCCCTAGGCCGAAGGGAGAGTTTTAGGCGCAGCTTGTTTTTCGAGGGGGGTTAGGTTTTTGGAGCACAGATCATTTTTTTTTTTGTTATCTTTTTAGTTAACTTAAACACATAAGAAAAATAAGTAAGAAATGAAATAAAATACTTTTGGCATCATAATTTTCTTTGTTGCCAAAAGTGGGATATTTTTCTCAACACACTCCTATGTTGCCAAAAGTTAGGTCATGTTTAGCAACAAACACATATGATGCTAAAAGTTAAAATTTTCCACCCTTTTATTTTTTTAGCTTTCCGCTTGAAATTTTAACTTTTGGCAACAAGTTTTATTTTATGTTGCCAAAAGTACAATGTAAAATGGTCTTTTGGCAACATAAATAAGATTTTGTTGCCAAAAGGGTATCTTTGGCAACAAAAATATCTTGTTTTGCTAAATGTTGTTGCTAATGGTGCAAATTCTTGTAGTGTATATTCCTATCTTTAGATATCGAGAATCAACTTCACAAGGGTATGAATATGGTATGTGTTCTTTTAGGGTTTCATAAAATGCTCAACAAATCATCCAAGGGGTTTGGATTGAAATATAAAAGTGTTTTTATAAAACTAGGGTGTGAAGACCTTTTGGATATATATGGGAAAGTGATTTTTGCCAAAATTTTCATGTCAAATTGATCCCAATACCTCTTTATATAGAAAACATGATTTTCGAGGCGGCACAAATTTTGAGGACTCATTCGAATGAAAACAAGACTTTGTTTGAACAAAAATGCTAACTCTTTCAAACGAAAATAAAGCTCGTTCTAATGAATAACCAATCTCATTCGAATGAGGTTTGAATGAAATTTGTTCTCCTAATAGAAAAATATCATTTGATGGTCATTTGAAGTTCGGTTCAACGAACTGCCAATCTCATTCAAACACAGAGTTAAAGTCATTCGAATGGCTTAAAAATAAAAAATTAGTTTTCCGTGAAAATTATTTTAAAATCAGCCCTCAAACATTTTATAAAAATAACCCCTGAATAAAATTTTTACACATAATCAAAATCATATACCTTACCAATGATTGAAGTGATGATCTTAACTCTTTTGACCTTTGATTAATGAATTCGGTCACTAACTTGTCTTCACATGAAGCTCTTGAAAATGTACATGATGGTGAAGGTGTAACAAAATGAGCTAAACTTAAAAACATAATGACCAATTATAAATCTTGCTTATGCAAAGAAGGGGATAATTTCTAGTCAGATGAATTCATCTTTCCCCCACTTCAATACAACATTAAAGAAATGAAAATATTCTCGCGTCGTACACCTAATTTGGTCATCATTTGGGGAATCAAAAGAAATAAGGCATCCAATCCAATCAAGCCACCCAAGGTATTGTTGGGGTAAAACGAAGGTTATTACCCTTAGAGAAAAAGAAGCCCTCAAACTAGGCCAAAAGGAAGAAGGTAGATAAATTTTCCCTTACTGCCCTTGCATCACCTCCACGAGTGAATTCCAATCGACTTATGGCCATTCGTTCATAGCCACAGAATTGCCCAAACACTCCTCTATCGATAACATGCAGGGTTCATCTATGGAAAATCTCATTCACGAATGGAAAAGATCCTTTGACGATGATGGACTCTACCTACTCTAACCTAGATGTTGGGTATTTTATCACCCAAGCTGTTGCGATTTGATAGGGATTCTTTAAGATTGCTTTGATTAGAGCGCCTTAAAAAGGAAGGGCTCCGTCATAGTGCGCTGGTAAGAATTATTTTTATTGCATGATTTGTGAAATACATGTTCTTTAGTCAAATTTTATTCGTTCTTCATCTTCCGTGAACCATGTAAAAGTTTGTATCAGGACTAATCACTTGGTCAAGTGTAAAGACATTCTTCTTGACAGTAATAACGTCTAAAAGAATGATATGGAGGATAAGAACAATGAGGTGACTGACCTCCAAGACAAAGTGAAAGAAGAGATGGCTGCCAAAGAAAAGGTTGTTAAAGAGGATGAACGAACTTAGTTGTAGTTTAGCAGGGTTGATAGTGAGTTGATCGTCCTATTATTGGAAGACTTTGTAAAAACTTATTTTGTAAAGGAAAAAATTTAAACTAGAGAATAAAATTGAATCCAACCTCAGTAAGACTTATTACGATGGTTTCAAGGCAGTCGTTCAAGATATTACTTCTTAACTGGACTATCATGGATCCATTGCGTTCAACCTTGGTTGAATAGCTATCCTCCAAAGGGGAAATGTCCCTTAAGGAGATCCATCTTATAATGAACATCCTCCCTTATAGGACCACCACTATCATGGCGTAATGTTTCCATAATTCCTACTGTTGATACCAACCAAGTCATTGTTGAGACTGGCCAGATCATTAGCAAGACTGATTAGGTCGTTGCCTAATGCTCGAGATGATGGAATAGTTTATGTTGCCTTGGATAATTCCCTACAAGATAGTTTAGGTGAGGTCACCCCTAGCTGTTATTTTATTTTCTTTCTTTTGTTAACCTTTTTAGACCAATCAGTCATTTTTTTCCTTGAGCCACTTATCTTTTATCTAAATTGAGAGATTTTCCATTTTCCTTCATGTCTTTTTCTTTTGTAGTTTATATTTACTTCTTACATAATTAATATTTTTTACCTCAATTATTCCTTTTGTGATAATGTTTTGCAAAAGTGAATGTTCAATTTGACTGATTTGCCAATTGAATTTGAATTATCTATGAGTTGATCTCAAACTAAGCTTTTAGTCAGTCTCAATGAAGTCCATATATCAACCACTGAGATAAATGAATTATTTAATGAGTAAAAATAATCAAACAAGTTTATTCTCAATAAAATAGAATCGCTCAACTATCAGGACTTCTGCCTATTCTAGGCTGACCAGCCTAACTTGAGTTATTCCACTATTTTCAAGTGGGTTTCATGCCAAACGTAGGCCCCCAAATTATTAGGTGGGTTTCATGACAAACATAGGCCACTAAATTATTTATAAGTTTTACCACTTAATTCTTAAGTCGATTTATGCATATTCTAGGCCGAGCAGCCCAACTTGATTTTACCACCATTTTCAAATGGGTTTTATGCCAAATGTAGACTCCCACTTATTGCTAAGTTGTACCACTTCATTATTAAGTGGGTTTATGTCTATTTTAGGCTCACCAGCCCATCTTGAGTTGTACCACCTTTTTTAGGTGGGTTTTATGTCAACGTAGACCCTCAACTTACTTCTAAGTTGTACCACTTAATTCTTAAGTCGATTTATGCATATTTTAGGTCGACCAACCCAACTTGGATTTTACCACTGTTTTCAGTTGGGTTTAAAGAAGAAGAATTATATTGTTTCCATAATAATAACGAAAAATATTTTATTAATATGAATGACTTAAAACATTTGCAAAAAGTAAAATCTAACTAATGATAAAAATTTATAAGGTTGATGGCATTATATGACCTTATACTACTATGCCATCTAATTCTTCCAGATGGTAGGACTCGCTTCCCCCTTTGACACTATTATGTATTGTCCTTACTAGTTAAGTGCTAACATTCCATCTGAAGGTTTCTCCTCCACTGAAGGAGCTTTAAGAGGACTAGGTCATCGACGTAGAATTCTCTAACTTTCACTTTTTGGTTATGTTATTTACTGAGCTATTATTGTTAACAGTTAGATGTATGAGGGCTTGACCTCTATGTTCCTCTGCTAGGTCTATCTCCTGAGCTAATCGGTCATTGTTTTTCCCATCTTCAAAAATCTCACTCCTCAAAGTTGGAAGACCGGTCTCAAGGGGGATGACTACTTATATGTCATATGTCAATGAGTATGGGGCTTCTTCTGTTGGCCTCTTAGGTGGTCTTATAGGCCTAGAGGATGGATGGGAGCTCATCCACCCATCTTCCCTTTGAATTTTCTAATCGATGTTTGGTTTCGAAGATTAGAGACTTGTTTATGATCTCGGCTAGACTATTTTACTATAGGAAGACGATCGAAGAATAATGGATATTGATCACATTTTATGCGTAAAATTCTATAAAGTTATCATAATTGAGTAGAATCCCATTATAGGTTACAAGATCTCTGGAAATTCCAATTCTAGTAATGATGTTATTCTTAGTGAACTATTTGGAATCTACTTCTTTAATGTGAGTGAAAGATTCTACTTTCGCCCATTTAGTCTAGTAGTCAATGGTTGTTATCAGGTACTTTTGGTTTCACAAATATGCATGTATAGGGCCCACAATATCCATATCCTATTGAGAGAAAGTCCAAGGACTCATGAGGGGGTTCAGGACACCGGTTGGCTTCTTGATGATAAAGGAAATTCTTATTATTTTGCACACTTATAGATGAAATGAAGATCATATTTTTGCATGAAAGGCGAGTCATCTTCCACCTTTATGAGAACCATAAATACCTTCGTGAACCTAGTTAAGAATTTTCATGCCCTTGATATAGAAAGATATACTTGAGGAGAGAACTAGTGAATGAACATCGATATAGTTTTCCTTTAGAGTTAAGATAAAACCTCATCAGCTAGATCTTTAATTTGTGGGACTCCTTACTGTCCATCTATGAGGGTGCTAGTTGGATCTACATAATATCTAAAATCATACCCACATCATTCCTTTTGGTCCTATTTACATATTGTACCTCAATTTTTCTCTTTAAGTTGTTATCAATGGCAGACTCCAAAGTCGCTAATGCATCCACATAATTGTTGTTATTTCTAGGCAGTTTCTCTATGGTGGACGATCTGAGATGGTTGAGCAGTTCTCTTTCTCTATTTCAATAAGTGAGTATTTTATGATCTTTAACTTCATAATTCCTGCGAACTGATTCATGATCAGACGAGAATTATAGTATACTTTTGCATCCTTGGCTCCCATGTTGATCACTTATTGCATTCCATAGATAATAGCTTTGTATTCAGCCTTATTGTTGGATCCTTTAAACCCAAGATGAACTTCTTTCTTTATAAGTCATCCCTAAGGTGTGATAAATATGATCCTAACATTGATTCCACGCTCATTATATACCCCATTTATGAACAACTTCCAACCCTATTGTTGATCATCCTCAATGATTGCTAGTGATTCCATAATTGAGTTTGACTTCTCCCCTTCTTTTTTAGGTGGTGATAGATAGAATCTAGCGATGAAGTTAGCTAAAACTTATCATTTAACGGTAGTTCCTATATTATACTTGATGTCAAACCGTTCCATCTCTAAAGACCACTTTGTCATCTTATTGGAGATATTTTCCTTCTTGAGAACTTCTTACAAAGGAGAAGACGTTGGGAAGACTATTATATAGGTGTCAAAGTATTGTCATTGCTTCCTAGTGGATGTCACAAGTGTCAGGACCATTTTCTCAATCGACGTGTATTTTTTTTTCTTCAAGGAGAGTATGGCTGACAGAGTACACCGACAGTTGCTCTCCATCTCATAATCGTACTAGTGCTTCGCTAGTTGTGTTCTATGAGACAGTTAAGTAAATGTAGAGATCTTGTTCGATGGTAAGAGTTAATATCAAGGGAGGAGATCCCAAGTACTTCTGAATTCATTTTAGTGCCCGATCGCATTCTTCCTTCCAGATCTTCGTGCTTCTTTCTTTAGAGATTGAAATAAAGGTCGAAATTTATCTAATGATCGGTATATAAGCTGATTAGGGCGAATAAAATCCTAGTGAGAACTTGAACAACTCTGATGGTACTCAAATTTTTGATATCCTAGAAGGCCTTGATCTGGTCTGAATTTTCTTAAATATCCATCTGCGTAACTAAGTATCCTAGGAAGTTATCAAAGCTGACTTCAAAGACACACTTAGAAACATTCAGATTCATGTATTCTTTGGGGATCTTGAAAGTCTTAGTTAGATCGCTGACATGAGACAAGCATATCGTTGATGTAGACCTCCATAGTTACATTGATTTACTTTTTCAACATCTTGTCTACGAGGCATTGATAAGTTGCACCGACATTCTTCAAATCGAAAGGTATTACTTTATAGCAGTAAAGTCCTAAGGTTGTGGCGACTGAGTTTTTATCCCAAACTCGATTGAATAATGATATATGATGGTACCTAGTGTAGGAATTCATGAAACTCATACGCTAGTGTTCAGCCATTGAGTTCAAGAGATGGTCATTCTGAGGCAGTGGAAAATTATCTTTTGGAAAATGCTTGTTGAGGTCCATGAAGTCAATGCACACCTTCCATTTTCTCTCTTCTTTGTGACCATAATGGTATTGGAAATCAAGTCTGAGAATTGAACTTCTCTGATTGAGATAGAATGGAGGAGTTTCTCAACTTCTCTTTCTACGACTCTTACTTTTTCTGGTGCTGAATTCCTTGTCTTCGATTCGATTAATCGGCAGGTGGGATCCATGTGTAGTCAATCACAAGCAATGTCTGGATCTGTAGTCGGGAGATGATAAGGCTTCCAAGTGAAGGCATCGACGATAGTCCTAAGAAAGTAAAGGATCTTCTCTACCTCCTCGGGAAATACTGATCCGCAAAAGTTAGTAAACAACACACTATAGGAACACATTGTATTCATATAGCATTTAATGTGTTTAAAATTATTTTTAATAATTTCTGGGAATTTTTTTAATAATTTCTAGGAATTTTCCATCACCGGCTACACCTAATCAAACCTGATTGGTTATTTGTATGTTTTCTTACTATCATATTCTGAGATTGCATTATAGCCTTTGATCAAAACTTATTAACAATTTGCATGTTCCTAGGCTTAATCCCAGCACAACACATTTCAACCAATTATAGCACATAACTTGCAACCAGTTATAAACGGTTGTTCTTACCTTAAGCGGTGCATTATTGACCCTTAGTTTTAAATCAATCTATTAGATTGAATCACAGTCATTATTTTCACTCTCGAATTCCAAAATATTCTCATATCCCTAGAAAAAGGGACCTCGTCTTAGCCATTTGAGACTTTTGTCAGTCTTTAGAGAGAGAAGGAAAAATAGAGACTATAGAGAAGAAAGAGAAGAGAGAAAAGAGAGAGAAAGATTTGCATATAAAATCTTACATATCATTTTGAAATATCTTCTCTAGTAAAGAAGCGTGTTAGCGTTTTCAAACTAGAAGAAGGATCTCCCTTCCATTTTTTAAAACTACTTCTTAAGTAAAAAAAAAATCATTCTTCGAACAGTAGGGTTTCTATATGTTTTAGTTAGAGTGATTTTTCTGAGAAAAATCAGAGAGATCTTCCTCTAAAAACTTGTCTCTCTCACAACAACCTCACAAGGTTGAATATCTCATTTTCTTTTTAATTTTTTTAGATTTCGACTAATAAACACTCAAAAGTGTACATTTTATACCCCGAATAAATTAGTTGCTAATTCTCGGAAATTATGGTCTTATGCGCTTTATTATCTATTTTGTAGGTCGAATGCACGTTGCGGTGTTCAAACACGTATTTCAAGGAAATTGTGCGAATTATGGAGCTAATTACCCTTGTCCCGTATCCTAGCCTACCCTAAACCTACCCAAACCTGTCCCGAACCCTGTGTGTTTAGTTTGTCCCATTTTATTTTATTTGTGTCATTTTATTTTTAGGGTTGATTTTATGATTTTATTTTATTGAGTCATGTATATATTTTTAGGATTTTTAGTTTTTAGTTTTTATTGAGTCATGTATAATTTTCAGCGCGTCGTGTATTAGTTTTTATATTTTCTTTTATCTTCTTAGTTTTTAGTTAGTTTATTATTATTTCATTTTGCTTTTATTTGTTAGTTTTTATTGTAGTCGTGTTTAGTTTTGTTTTAGAGTTTGTATAGTGTGTCGTGTCATGTCAATTTTATTTTTAGTTGATTTTTATTTTTAGTTTAGTTAAATTTTTATTTTAAGTTAATTTTTTTTTATTTCATTTTTTATTTTTAGTTTATTTTTTAAGGGTCACTAAAACACACACAACACCCAAACTAACCTACACCACAAACACACCCTAACAACTCTCTCACCCACACCCACATTCCCATACACCCACACACACACACACAATCCAACCAACATCATCTTCTTCCCCCATCCCTCTCTCTCTCCTCTCTCCTCACCATAAAACCTCCATTAACACACCAAAAACAAACCCAACCTCCATATTCTCTCTCACACCCACCATTAACAACCAAAACCGAGACCCCCCTTCTGCCATCTCCGTCGCAACCTCCAATCCGCTGGCGAAAGCTTCTCACCCGGCCAGCCATCAGCGGCGCAAACCCGACCCGCTTGCGCTCCCTCTCTTAGCCCCCTTTTTTAGCTCGCAAACCCTTGTACCTCCGATCGGTTCGAAACCCCACCAACCTGGCGCCGAACTCTCTCAGACCCGACCACCACCGTTCGACCCGCTCAGCCCTCAACCTGTTGCCTGTTCTTCTAACCCTTGTCATCCCCAACCCGAAAACCTTTTCCAAAACCCATCTAAATCGGATACCCACATCACCAACCTTATAGCGCCAGCCACGATCCACAAACCCAATTGACACACCTTACTCCAAGACCCATTTACCACCTCCTTAAGCCAACATGATCTCCCACCTATTAACAAAACCAAGCCAAAACCATAAAACAAACTCATTAAAACCCACATGCCATATAACCCACTTAACCCTTTTTCCATAAATACCCCCAAACCCTTTTACCCAAATCTGATTTGTTTTATTCTCACCACCCCACTTCCCACATGTCCTCACACAACCCATGTACATTTGTGCATTTTTCTATTTTAATCGCAACTTATCCTCACACCCCTCATGTCCATTTATTACCTACCCAATTTACCCTTAGCGCCATGTGTGCCATGCATCTCCTATTTAAAGAGATGAAGACCATTTGAAGAGGGATCTCCAAATTAGTTTTAAAACTCTTGTGTGATAAATTTCTCTACATCCCTCTATGTTGAGTATTTTCATTGTTAGCAAATATCACAATATAGAGGTGTGTATTAAAATTTATCTCTAGGATGAATTCCACCCCACCATCTATAATGAATTTTTACATTTTTAGCAATTATTTCATAATAGATTGATGTAGTTGAATTCATCCATTAGGATGTAAATAGAGAGAGAAAAGTATAGAGATAGGTTAGATTAGAAAATAAATTAGGAAATTATTTTTGTAAATACTTTTATTTTTATTTTTATTTTTAGAGATTTGTGACGATAAATTGTGAGTAATTCAATTGAGTATTGTATTGAATTGATTATTGTTGGATGCGCATATTGGATGGATGGTGCTTGATTTTAAGGAAATAAGAGTTCAATTTCACTTCAAGAGATTGGGTTTGATTGTTCTCTTCTCTTTTATTTTATTTTATTAGCCTTTGATTATTTGATTATCGTGTTTAAAAGGATGTTAGGTTAAATCCCCTTTCAAGGGGTGGGGTGAACCCTTATTTGATGTTATTTTAAATTAATTAGTTTGATTAATTGAAAATTCCCTTTGAATGTTAATTTTGATCCCTAACCCTTAAATTTACGCCTCGAGAGAGGGTAAATAATTTTCGAGAGAAAATCGAAATTCTAGTTGTAATACCCATTTTAGATTCGAACTAGAGATAGGAATTTCTTAAGTGAGGTATTATTACTTGAATTTCAACTCTAAATTTATTTTCTAAGATTTACATAAATTTTAATCGATCGATCCTAGCGGGTCATTAATTAAAAGGAGTGTAGGTCTATTTTCTAAAGTTGTGGGGGATTGAACTTAATTTTCAAAAAGGTTACTATTAAAATTACATTTGCAACGAGAGTTGGTTTGTAATTTTGATATTAATTTGGGAGGATTCAAATATTTAAATTAATTAGTTAGAATAGTTAAAATTTGTGGTGTAAACCCACTCCTTGATATATTTTAGTGTTATACTTTGTTTTTCATTTTAATCACTTTTTAGTTAGTTGTTTTCATCTCTCATTTAGTATAGCTTTGTTTAAATCATCATTCTCACCCAAAATTGTTTTAATATTTGAAATGCTAAAAAAAATAGAAAAAGTAAAAAAGCCCAAAAAGAAAATAAAAGTGAATTACAATTGAGTTTGTCTCTAGCTTACCCTCTTAATGTGGATTGACATCCTTACTTACTGCTCTACACTTGAGTTTGATATTATTTTGTAGGTACTTTGATGATTTTGACTAACTTGTATTTCAACAACGACTACACACAAAACCAAAGTTATCAAATGGCGTCGTTGTCATTCTTGGGAGCGTGAAGCAATTGGAGCGGATTTCAACTTGTAGTTCATTTATTTTTCGCACTTTATTATTTTTTGTACCATTTTTATATTTTTAGAAGGCTTGTATTAGGATCATTCTATTATTGACTTGTATTGTGGTGCATAGAGACACCTTTATTTTATTTTTCATTTTAAAAATTGTAAATCGAAGACAAACGTGATAGGGAAACCGAACACGGTAGAGAGAGGGCGTCCATTGGCGAGGATTTAGAAGCCTCTCTACCTTGGGTTGGTCGGACTCCCGGGGCCGACTGAGATTGATGTGATATCCCCCCAATCGACTCAATTTTTCCGGCACCCCACGGCGTAAAAATGTGGGAGGTACATTTCTTACACCCTCGTGCCTCTCCTGTTAGCGAGTCAATTCTTTTATGTGCTCTTGTGTGATTTTATTCTCGCATTTATTTTTTTAATGGTGTGATGAATTAAATTCCTAAGACCTACACCCGGTCACTCACGAGAAGGGATTTCATCACCCGACTCACTCGCTTACCAATTGTGTGCTACCCTAGCCATCACTAAATTTAAAATCCATTAACTAGGTATCCCACTAGAAGAACATTTTTGCAAAGGTGATCATAAAGAAAATTCCGTGAATTTTTATCACCCGCGGACTTAATTAAAATTTGACCACCCCTTTCACTAAATTTTGAAGATAAAATTGGATATGTGCTAGTTAGGATTTCTCCTTGGCTTGCGTGTGTTCAATTCATTTTTCGGTAGTCGATTTTAGTGAGTTCATTCCAAATTCAAAGAGTCCACCTATTTTTCCCGCTATTTTCTTCCAAAAAAAATATCCAAAAACATTTTATTCCTATATTTTTTTTAGAAAATCCAAAAAAATATTTTCTTCTTTTTCATTTTTAGAAAAATCCAAAAATATTTTCTTTTCTTTTGAAAAAAAATCCAAAATATTTTTTCCCACTCTTTTCTTCCAAAAAAATTCCAAAAATATTTTTTTCCTTGGTTTTCTCCAAAAACATTTTCTTTCTTTATTATTTTTTTTAGAAAAATCCAAAAATATTTTCTTTCATTTTGAAAAAAAATTAAAATATCCAAAAATATTTTTTTTCCTCTATTTTCTTTCTGTCATTCTCTAAAAATCCCAAAAATATTTCCTTTCTGTTTCAAATTATTCAAAAACCACAAAAAAGAGAACATCTTGAAAATAAAAAATACGGCCGTGATCGGTGTTTCTTCACCCTCACCTTTGTCAAATTATCCAACAAGACTAACGCTTCAGTCTTGTTTGGGGGTGATCTACATCATCCAATTTTTCTGCCACCCCGTGCATTCCTAGATCTTATCTTTAGGGTGAGATCCCTTCGGTGTGGCTGAAGACATTAAACTTAGCACTGTCGGGAGGCAGCCTGCGTTTCTTGTACTAGTCTCATCGTGTTTGGGGGTAGTGTTTCACATCACCCAATGCTTTACCATGTTATGGACTTGTACACATTTTTTTCTCTCACTTCTTATTCAGGTTTATTCTTGGCTTCATCTATCCACTTCAATAGCGGTTGATTTTGGTAATATCTTTCCTACCTTATGCTCTCAATTTTAAAAATCATTTTACTTAACATCGAGGACGATGTTCCTTTTTATTTGGGGGTGGGGAATTTTATCAAAATCGTACCTCTTTTGAAAAATTTTGAGTTTTAAACCTGATTTTTAAAATTTCGTGCAGTTTCTTTCATCTCATTCAGTGATGTGAATTTTCAATCATCCGTTTTTTTAAGTCTAGGAATCAAGCTAGAGGATTTATATTTTTCTAAATAGCTTATGTAATATGTAACAAGGCATGTTGCACCATGAATTTCTAGACTCAACAAAAAAAAATTGCACACTTATCACGTCACTACGGTTTAGAGTTGAGAACTACTATCATTATCAAGAAAGCCTTAAGGATCACTAGTAGAGACTTTAGCTTGTGAGATTTGTGCCTTTCACACTTTCAGAGTGCTTTACGCAATTTTCGAGTCACAAGTTGATTCAACTTTCTTTGGGTCCGCACTAAATCATTGTATGATCTCATTATTCTTCACTAAATTTTTAGCCTGATCACTGAGAACGACATCACTTTCGAGTTGTAAGAAACATGTGTCTTTAAGTTCGTCCCGATTACTAGGTTTTCATCCATACACCTACCCCTTTTCCACATCACATTTCCATATCACATTTCCATTCACTCACCCATTACATTTCCATGCTTTTCCATATTTTCCACATCATACATTCCCCGATACATTATATATCATCCAAAATTTTGAGAAATAGGGTGTTTTTCAAATGTAAAATGTCTTATGTGTTGAGAGTAAAAAAAAAGTAAGAATAAAAAAGAAAAAGAAAAAGAAAAAAAAAGAAAGAGAGTTTTGTAGTTAGCTCTTGTGTAATAAAGACATTTGTTCTTCATGTATTGAACACTCCCTCACATTGCATATCCATCACTCACCCATCTCCATTCTATCCTATCCTACCTCATACCATACCACATACCCCATTTATTTTTCCCCTCACCCATATGCATACATTTTCTCCCCTAGGTGTTCGGGCAAATGAAAGTCAACGTGGTGAATAACTCGATGTTATCACTATAGTTGTGGGTACCCGAAAATTAGTATTATACGGATGGACGAGTAGCCCATCCCTAGCGGCCCAAAGTCCAGGCCCCTCATCTTTTGTATTGATCCGATTTCCTCACAACCCCATGAAGGGAAGTTATAGGGGAGCACGATCCCATGAAGGGAAGTTATAGGGAAGATGGCTAATAAGGAGGAACCCATCATCTCCACTAACTAACATACACATATATAAATTAAACCCTAGGTCCGGGGCAAAGGACAAGTTGTATTCTCTATACTCATTCTCCAGAATATTGAGAAATAATACTGACTGCACCACCGTGGACGTAGGCACATCTTTGCTGAACCACGTACATCCGTTGTTGTGTGATTGGCATTTTATTTTCTTTGTTCTTTCTTGGTCATTACTTCTCTCATATTTATTTGTGTTGCACAATTATTGTCTCCATAATTGGCGCCATCTGTGGGAAACGTTCATCTTTCCCTGAGAAGAGCCCACGCCAAGAAAAGAATCTAAGATGTCTGGTCACAGCAGCAACCCTCCTCAAGCAGGAGATATTCAAGAACCACATGCTCCTCGCAGAATTAGGTCTGAAGTCCGACGTTCAGATCGTGGGGCTCGCTTGGAAAGGCCAGCCTCAGAAGAAGGTCAAGGACCAGCAAGGTCCACGTAGATATCCAGATTGATTGATGCATACGAGGCAAGGCTCCACGAGCATAGGGAGTCTTCTCGCAGATACGAGGCTGAGAATGCTCGCTTGAAAAGAAGACTGGAAAGACTGGAGAAGGAACTACATCCTGATACTAGGAGACACCCCTATCGCACTCCTAGCCCTCAGGCGATCAAATCTCGCAGCCGAGGAAGGATCCCTAGGCGGGAATATCAAGGGGTCGAAGGTGGCGACTCAGACGACGACCTTCGCGAACGACTAAGAAGAGCTCGCCGCTACTAGAGCCCTACTCGCAGTGACGAAAACATACGGAACCTGGTCCGCAGAGAAATGGACCAACATCTAGCTCACCGCGGCACCAGGTCGACCAGAGAACTCGCCAGGAGAGCCCTCAAGACCTAGATGAAGTCACCCTTCACGAGGGAAATTGAAGAGGAAGAGGCTCCCAAGAAATTTGCCATTCCAAGGTTCAAGATTTACGACGGGAAGACTGATCCCATTGATCATGTCAGGCAGTACCGGCAGACCATGACCCTCTGGAATCACCGGGATGCACTGATGTGCTGTATTTTCCCCTCGAGCCTCCATGATGTGGCCCAGAAATGGTTCGAAAAACTCCCTCACCGATCCATCAGAAATTTCAAATCCCTGGCCGAGCTCTTTACGGCCCGGTTCATCACCAGCAGCTCCCATCCCAAAAGGATAGATGCTCTATTAACAATGAAGAAAACTCCTCAAGAAACACTCCGAGACTATGCGAAGAGGTACTGGGAGTTATTCAACGAGATCGAGGACTGCGCGGAAGAGGTGGCAGTGGCTTCCTTCAAAATTGGGTTACCTAGCTCTTCCCTCCTTTACCAGTCCTTGACGAAGAAGGAAGCTATGACCATTGACGACCTGATGGCCCGGATTGAGAAATACGCAAAGGTGAAAGATGTCACCTGCCTTAATGTAGGAGAAAACGGTCGAGCCAAGCTCACTACCAAGGGAAGTGAGAAATTTGAGAACCAGAAGAAAGGAGGAAAGAGTGGGGGAAAGAATGGCTCCAAAAACGGAGGGAACCCTGACGTAACAAAATCATTCCAGGCGGTCAACACCGTCTTCAAAGAGCCAATTTACAAAATTCTCGCGAAGATCAAGGATGAGCCGTTCATCAAATGGCCCCGGAAAATGGGAGGAGACCCCTCGAAAAGAAACAATGCATTAAGATGCGCTTTCCACAAAGAGGGAGGGCATAAGACCGAGCACTGCAAGGCTCTTAAGTCCCACCTCGAGGAGTTGGCCCAGTTTGGATATTTGAATGACTTTGTGGAAAAGAAGGTAGAGAAAGTGGCTGCCCACAGAGGGGCAAAACCCGATAACGTGCTGGAGGATGATGCCGGACATGAATTCGCAGTAATCCATGGAGTATCTGACGTCAAGCAAATACAAGGGAACTTAGCTCGAATGGAGGTAAAGAAACTGACAGCGGTAATGCAAGCTTTTTAGATTGATCCAGCAAAATCACAGTCAGGAAAACGTCGGCGAGCAGAGGACATCAACTACAACAAGCATATTATTTTCACGGATGAATACCTAGTGGGAGTAAGGACCCCACATCATGATGCCTTGGTCATTACACTCAGGATAGCCAACTTTGACATCGATAGGCTGCTCATCGATCAAGGAAGCTCATCCGAAGTAATGTACATCGACCTATTCAGGAAATTGAAATTGAGCGTCGCCGACCTAAAGGGAGCTACTGTCCCTCTAGTCGGCTTCGCTGGAAAAATGACCATGCCCCTGGGCATAATAGTACTGCCAGTGCGCGCTGGAAATGTTTCCAAGATGATCGAGTTTTTGGTGGTCGACATTGATTCACCGTATCAGGCCATCCTCGGCAGGGGATGGCTTCATGCGATGAAGGAAATCTCCTCGACCTACCATCAGAAGCTCAAATATGTTACCGAGAGAGGAGTAATGGAGATACACGGTGACCAGGCGATGGCAAGGAAGTGCTTTATAGCAGCCATCCGACCAAAGCCAGAGAAAAAAGCTGATCAACCCAGTGAGAAAGTGGAGGAAGGTGCAATTCCTTCCAAATTGAAATTAAAATACGGAAGGCCTGGAGTAGAAGAGACCAGGCTCCTCCCCTCCGAGCGTGTCGTCGAGGACCTGGTAGAAGTGGCGGCTAGGGAAGGCGACAATAGCAGAGTCTTCCTGATCGGAGCGTCACTCACCGACCAAGAGCAAAAGGAGTTGTCAACCTTACTCAGAAGCAACATAGATGTTTTCGCTTGGGAACCTTATGAGCTGCCAGGAATCGATCCCAATATGGTCTGCCACCAGTTGCACGTCGATCCCATATTCAAGCTGATAACGCAGAAGGCACGGCGAACTGCTCCCGAGAAGGCCAGAGCAATAGAAAAAGAAGTCGAAAAACTGCTGGATGCAGGATCCATACGGGAATTACAATTCCCGAAATGGTTATCCAACCCAGTGGTAGTTCCAAAAAGCAACAAAAAGTGGAGAGTTTGCATAGACTTCACTAACCTCAACAAATCCTGCCCCAAGGATAGCTTCCCTCTTCCAAAAATAGACCAACTAGCAGACGCTACCGCAGCTCACGAACGAATGAGTTTCCTGGACGCATACTCAGGGTATCACCAAATTCCCTTGTATTCCCCAAATCAGGACAAAACGGCGTTTATCACGACGGTTGGTTTATATTGTTACAAGGTCATGCCTTTTGGGCTCAAAAATGCAGGGGCAACCTATCAGCGGCTAGTTACTAAAATGTTCAAGAATCAAATGGGAGACACAATGGAGGTCTACATCGACGACATGCTCATCAAGAGCAAGGAGAAGGAGAATCACATCTCGGACCTGTCAAGTACCTTCGAAATCCTCAGGAAGTACCGAATGAAACTTAATGCGAGAAAGTGTTCCTTCGGTGTCCAGTCAGGGAAGTTTCTTGGGTATTTGGTCAGTAAGCGAGGCATAGAGGCTAATCCGGACCAGATTGATGCAATCAACAGAGTGCAACCTCCTCGCACAATCCGGGATGTACAGAAGCTCACTGGAATGCTCGCTGCTCTAAATCGTTTCATTTCTAAATCCTCCGAGAGATGCAAGCCTTTCTTCCAACTCTTAAAGGGCAGCAAAACAGTAGAGTGGAGCCCAGATTTCTCGCGAGCATTGGACGAGCTCAAGTCCTACCTAAGCACTCCACCACTGCTTGTCATACCACAGCAAATGGACTCTTTGTACCTCTACCTCTCTGTATCCAGTCATACTGTCAGCTCGGCGCTAATGTGCGAAGTTACAGGAATCCAACCTCCCGTCTATTACGCGAGCAAAACCTTATTAGATGCCGAGCAGCGCTACCTACCATTGGAAAAGCTCGCATTCGCCCTAGTAATAGCATCGAGAAAGCTGAAGCATTACTTCAAAGCTCATACGATCATCGTCCTTACATCACACCCCCTCAAGGTTGTCCTAAGGAAGGCGGATTTGTCAGGCAGACTGTCTAAATGGTCTGTCGAGCTCGGCCGATTTGACATCCAATTTCAACCAAGGACAGCTATCAAGGGTCAAATCCTTGCTGATTTCATAGCTGAATTCACAGGCGAAGAACCCTCCGACCAGCCTAAGCCAACAGAGCAAAACAACCAAGCTACAGTGGAAAGATGGAAACTATTCGTTGATGGAGCCTCCAACTCAAAGGGGGCAGGGGTAGGAATTGTTCTCATCACTCCAGAAAACACAGTCCTTGAGCAATGAATAAGGGTGGGATTTGCAGCCTCCAACAACGAAGCAGAATACGAAGCCCTAATAGCAGGTCTCCAAAAAGTGCAAACTCTGGGAGCAAAGCGTTTGCAGGTATTCGGCGATTCGCAACTAGTTTCCAACCAGATAAGTGGAGACTATAACGCAAAGGATGAAAGAATGACAGCCTACCTCTCCTTTGTGAAAAACTTAATGACGAGCTTTGAAGAGATCAACATCCAGCAGTTTCCCAGGGGGCAAAACATCCACGCTGATGCGTTAGCAGCCCTGAGTTCGGCAGTTGATTCTAGCCTTAAAAGGGTTATCCCTTTCGATTTCCTCAGTTGCCCAAGCATTTACCCCAACTGCGAGCTGCCAATACTCCAATTGGAATCAGCCCCCAGCTGGATGGATCCCTTGAAGGACTATTTAAAGGACGGAACGCTTCCATAGGACAAGAGAACTGCCTACCAGATAAGGGTCAAAGTTGCTCGCTTTCACTTATCCACAGGAGGCGACTTGTATAAAAGATCTTTCTCCGGTCCCTACCTTAGATGCGTCCACCCAGGCGATGTCAAGGCAGTGCTTTATGAGCTTCACGAAGGAATCTATGGAAGTCATGTCGGAGGAAGGTCTCTAGCCTTCCGAGCAATGAAGGAAGGCTATTGGTGGCCATACATGCAAAAGGACTCCGCAGTATATGTCCGCAAATGCCTGAAATTCCAACTTCACGCTCCTATGGTCCACCAGCCCGCCAGCGAATCAAAATCCCTCACCAGCCCCTGGCCTTTTGCCCAATGGGGAATGGACATCGTGGGACCACTGCCCACCGCTGCCGACAATCGTAAATACCGATTGGTTGCAACTGACTACTTTACCAAGTGGATCGAGGAAGAACCACTGGTGAACATCTGAGATGCTGAAATGATAAGGTTCGTATGGAGGAATATAATCACTCGATTCAGAATCCCCAGAACCATCATCACTGACAATGGAACACAGTTCGAGAGTGTCCCTTTACAGGTCTTCTGCAACGAACACGGGATCAGGCACCACTTCAGCTCGGTGGCCTACCCTCAAAGCAACGGACAAGCTGAAGCTTCCAACAAAACAGTGATCGCTAGATTGAAGAAGCGGTTAGAGCGAGCCAAAGGCGCATGGGCAACCGAGCTACCGCATATCCTATGGGCATACAGAACGACTCCTAGGCGAGCAACAGGAGAAACGCCATTCTCACTAACATATGGTATGAAGGCAATCATCCCACTAGAAGCGGGATTGCCAATAATGAGATCCGACCTTGTGGAACAAGGCCAGAACGATGAGGCTTTGCTCGCTGAACTCGACCTGGCCGACGAGCGCAGGGAACTTGCCCTAGTGAAACTAGGGAGCTATCAGCAACAGCTCGCGAAGCACTACAGCAAAAGGGTCAACCCGAGGAGATTCAAAGTTGGGTACTATGTTCTAAGAAAGGTCCTGGGCAACACAGTGAAGCCATCAGATGGTAAGCTGGGCCCAAATTGGGAAGGACCTTATAAGATTAGAGACGACCTGCAAGGTGCCTATCATTTGGAAACGATGGAGGGCAGGGAGATACCACGAGCATGGAACGCAGCTAATCTCAAGAAATTCTATTTTTAGGGATTCTATTATTAAATCTTTTATTATATTCGTTATGTGAAAGGACAGTTCATTTCCCATTTCACTAATGAAAATCTCTCAGTTGATCACTCCCTAATTGGTAACAGTTATATTTTATTACACATCCCTTCCAAATCACAGGCATAATGGTCGACATAGCAGGGGAACACCCCTCCTCAGGTCATCGTCATGAAGCACGACAGACCTCTTAGCATTGCCCCTGGCAATATATGAAGCCCTACAGAGTATTCTTAGGCATCAAACCTACTTTGGTTAAACAAAATCCTGATCGGATGAAGACATCCATTACCAGGTGTGTCCTCGCCAATTGCCCTACTTAGGCCTAAGGGAGTGTGACGACACAACCTAAAAGGTAAAGTGAGGTCACAATGGTATTCTTTCATTATACTGGACTGGGGGGACACTCGCATGACAAAATAAAAAGGATTATGAAGCAGCGAAAATATAAAAAGATTGGATGAACACGTTTAGTCGGAAAAATTGCCCAAAACGCGAACTTTTCGTTAATCCTTTATATTTACAAACAATGATAATACATGTTTAGTCGGCGAAGCTCGCCCAAAGCATTTACATTATCAAAAAGAAAAAGAATAACAAAATCTCAAGGAGGTGGAAGCCTCCGAGCAAGATAATCAGTAACTTTAGCTCTCCTTCCATCATCAGGAGCGGGGGCTAGCTCTTCCACGACCTCATTTGCGTCCAACTCCAATAGTTGTCGGGGAATAGCATCAATGGGGACCCATCGATCATCCCTCCTGAATGGATTGGGCATCAGAGTGGAGGAAGACATCTCGTGTCGATACCATAACACCGAGTTCCTCGGGACCTGCAGCTCTCTCAGGGCACTCAACCACCCTCTGATGAAAGAAAGTTCTTCGAACTCTGATAGTCTCGTGGGAGCATCCAGCGAGCCCTGATCGTAGCCATCAGACCACACTTGGCGAGGGCCCTTCTTGAATAGATGCCGCAGTTGGGAAACGTCCCTCTGGAGCCCAGCAGCAATTACATAAGCTCGCCAAACATCGTCGCGCATCTCCCCAATCTCTCGCTGTTCGACGGCTTCCCTGTTCCTACCCCTGGCACTCCTGCCAGCACGCGGGAGGGGAGGCCGAGCAGCTCGCGATGAAGAAGGGCCTTGCAGGACTATTGGAACGGTGCTCGGCGAATTCTCCTTAAGCTTCGAGACCTCCCTCCTCAGGTCTTCGTTATCCTGCTGCAGGAACTCCCCAACTTGGTTAATCTCGGTGGCCTCCAGTAACTTTGCTCTCAGTGCACTAACTACTTCTTTTACTGAGGCACCAATTTCTTCCATTTCCTGGAGCCTATCCTTCAGCTTAGCCACCAGCTCGGATTGCTCCTTGTATTTCTGATTCCTATACCTAAGTGACTTACAAAGTCTAACAAAGGCCTGGCGAACAGCAGGGCTTGCATTAGAACCAAGAGTCCTACCCAGTTGGGAGGTAGCAGGAATATAGTCATCAACATCAACCAACTACAAGTAAACGAAAGAGAAGAGAAAGAGATCAGCATAAACAAAAATGAAGTCTTTTCATTAATAAGGAATGAGGTTACATCAGATTGAAAAAGAAAAAATTACAAAGCAGCCCTATCAATTAGCAACCTCGGGTGGCCCAGAGGTGGATGGTCCCTTGTCCTTATCAGCATCAGTAGGGGCATTACCCTCTGTAGGGGTGTCCTCTGTCATCTCAACTAAAGGAGAGTCAGTAGGAGTCGCCTGAGAGACAGGATCAGTGCCTTCAGCAGTTGGGGCAGGGTCCTCATCTACGACTGGCCTCGACCCTAGATCGTGCTCGTCAAAGAGTGGGGATGCAACGTCCACCCCAGCAGCCACGAGAGCCTTATTCCACCCTTTCTTGAAGTTCAGATGGCTGATATAGCCTATCTGAACTTCAGCGTCCTCATACGCAACAGCCCAGCCAGAGTTGTACGAGTCCTCCTTAAGGGTGGCTGCCTGGGCTTTCTCCGCCTCCAGTTACTCGGCCTGAACCCTGTTCTTCTCTGCAAGGTCCATCTTGCTCGTACACACCAGATCATAAGCCTTCCTCAGCTCGCCCAGCTCCCTGACCGCATCATCTCTCTCGCGAGCAGAATTGACAAGGGCCAGGTCAGATGAAACTCGAGCTGCATCAGCAGCCTTCAGGTCGGCCTCCAGCTGAGAGCCCCTGGCTTCCAGAGCAGATTTTTGTTGTTCCATCTCACCATTACTCCTCACCAACTCGTCGCGAGAGCGATAGAGCACAGCGAAGTCGGTCACAAACTGCAAAGAATAAAGAAGAAATCAAGAAGAAGAAACCATCAAGACTTGTTAAAAGAAATTGAGAATTAGAAGAGAACTTTACCAAGGCAAGCCTATGGCTAGCTTGCAGAGCCAGTTGATCGGACCCCAACGCCATCTGGCGATCCGCAGGAAGGACTGCTCTCTCGAGCAGCGCAGGGGCTAGCTGAGGAGAAGTGGCCACCGAAGCCCCCTCAGGCAAAGCAGATACTGGGACCAGGGCTTGACCTGTTTTGGTCCTCGATTCCATCTTCCTTCTCTCCTCCACTTTCTTCTTCTCCTCCACCTTCCTCCTCTCCTCCTCCTTTTTCCTCTCCCTCTCTCTCGACTTCTCCTCCTCTCTCCTCTTCTTCTCTTGCTCCTGAGAAGAAGTCCGAGAACCAGTAGCTATGACCCCAGGTGCAGACTTCAGTTTCTTGGACCTCTGTGCAAGGAGCACGTTATTATCATCGTCATCATCTCTGATCAAATTCCTCCTGGGAGGCATCTCTTCACCAGAACTGTTGGAAGTGCTCGACGATCCTTGAGCTTCATAATTCTCCTCAGAATTAGAAGAACTGCTATCGACAGAGCTCCCTCCACCAAGATTACCGACAGGCTCACTTTCAGAGCTCCTCTCCTCTTCGTCCAACTGGATTAGCTCGGCAGTAGTCTCTTCGAGGGAAGCAAACTCTGGAACACTGTCCATAGGTCGTGCTATGAAGCTGGAGCCTACGTTCTTATACTCTAACAGGAAAGCGGCAGATCTGGGATGCTCGCCGTCACCTAAAGGCTCTCTGATGTTCTAAGCTTTAACCAACTCAGAAATTCGGACCTCGCTAAGAGCAGGCTCCACGTTCCTTGACCTCGTTGTAAAAGAAAACACAGAAAGGAGTTAGAAAAGTCATAAGTCAGCAGAGATTGAAGCAACAGTACAAATATCTACCTATATATTCTTCCCCATAAAAGGGAATAGTGAATCTTTCAGACCTTGACCCTTCAGATTGGGGAGAGAACTGCCAATTCCTAACAAGAAAACCTTCCTACTAGTAGTCCTTATGGGAATCAGGTAGATTTACTACCAATACCCTATCAGGGCTCCTAGCTTTGAGGTACAGGACACCTGAACTAGTTCGAGAGAAGGAGTAACAAAAGCAGACCTCGACAAGCCCTAACCTTGTGCCATACAATTGATTTATCCTATGCACGCCGTTCACTATTTTCCATACATTGGGCGAACATTGTGCAGGTACAATACTAAAATAGCTAAAAAAATGCAAAAACAGATCATTAGGGGGAAAAGTAAGTCCCCCCTGGGAAAGCAACAAAGCATGAATCCAGTGGGCATCCTCTATATCCCTAACGTTCCTAGGAGGCGAGGCACAACACTCAATCTCCACCCACTCAGGAATGTTGTAGAATTTTCTAAATTCCGAGATTGACCTATTTCCAATCTTCGCCATTGGAAAATACAAGAAAATCTACAAACCAAAGAGAAAATGTAAAGGGCACGAGAGACTTACAAGACAGAAGATCAGGTCAAATGACGAAGAAGCAACGAGAATGGAGATCGAAAGTAGAAGGTATGAAGAGCAAGAGTTCTCAAAAGATAGAAGAGTGCTGGAAAAGCTGAAACGACGAAAAGAAATGAGCCTTATTCCAAAAAACCTTCAAAATCTAATCATATCGCACAGTAAGCGAAGCGGCTGCCGCCAGAAATCGACTCTACAGCTCCCGAGGAATTGCAACATGGCTATTATGGCTAATCATTTAAATCTGTTAGGCCCACATGCGTGGCACAACAAATTTAGGGGAAATTGTGGGTACCCGAAAATTATTATTATAGGCCTGGACGAGTAGCCCATCCCTAGCGGCCCAAAGTCAAGGCCCCTCATCTTTTGTATTGATCCTATTTCCCCACGACCCCGTGAAGGGAAGTTATAGGGTAGCACGATCCCATTGAGGGAAGTTTTAGGGAAGATGGCTAATAAGGAGGAACCCATCATCTCCACTAACTAACATACACATATATAAATTAAACCCTAGGTCCGGGGCAAAGGACAAGTTGTATTCTCTGTACTCATTCTCCAGAATATTGAGAAATAATACTGCCTGCACCACCGTGGACGTAGGCACATCTTTGCTGAACCACGTACATCCGTTGTTGTGTGATTGGCGTTTTATTTTCTTTGTTCTTTCTTGGTCATTACTTCTCTCATATTTATTTGTGTTGCACAATCATTGTCTCCACAATAGTGATTAGCATTTCTTTCATGAGATCATTTTTCTTTCTAAAATGTTCGTTCTTTCTTATGCGTCTGTGAGACGTTTGAACTTGCTTACATTTACTCACCTCCTCACACACAAGAGCGATAAACTGACCATAATCTCAAGAGTTTGTTAGAGAGTTATATCCAGTGAGATTTGAAGTTGAAGCATTGATTTCGAAAAGGCAATCTAGGAATTACTCTAATAATGCTCGACCCGTTTTGACTGATTCACACACACGCATTAAGTTTTAGGAAGGATATGCCATGAGTATTTACTTATCTAAACTTTTTAAATACTCTAGATTGTATTCCTCAAAATATTTACCTCGTGATGGATTGTGCGATCATTCTATGTCTAATAAGAGATTGACTGTCTTTCAATAAATTTTTTTAAGTATAGAATTTTGTGGGTATATTCCCTACAAATCCTCACGAGACACAACTTGTCGTGTAAGGTAACCTATAAGTTTAAAGTCTTGTTGCACATGCTAAGTGCAATCGCAAGTGCCGGCGAAAGTGGTACACTTTTGGCTTCTTCTCTTTCTCTTTCTCTTTCTCTTTCTCTTTCTCTTTCTCTTTCTCTCTATCTTATAGCTCGAGGACTAGCAACGCTCTGTTCGGGGGTGGTGTGATAAGCACCCAAAAGTATACATTTTATACCCCGAATAGACGTATTTTTGTTGCTAATTCTCGGAAATTTAGGTCTTATGCGCTTTATTGTCTATTTTGTAGGTCGAATGCACGTTGCGGTGTTCAAATGCGTATTTCAAGGAAATTGTGAGGATTATGGAGCTAATTACCCTTGTCCTGTATCCTAGCCTACCCTAAACCTACCCAAACCTGTCCCGAACCCTATGTGTTTAGTTTTTCCCATTTTATTTTATTTGTGTCATTTTATTTTTAGGTTTGAATTTATGATTTTATCTTATTGAGTCATGAATATATTTTTAGAATTTTTATATTTTAATTTTTAGCGCGTCGTGTGTTAGTTTTTATATTTTCTTTTATCTTCTTAGTTTTTAGTTAATTTATTATTATTTCATTTTATTTTTATTAGTTAGTTTTTATTTTAGTCGTGTGTAGTATTTTTTTAGAGTTTGTATAGTGTGTCGTGTTGTGTCAATTTTATTTTTAGTTGATTTTTATTTTTAGTTTAGTTAAATTTTTATTTTAGGTTAATTTTGTTTTATTTCATTTTTTATTTTTAGTTTATTTTTTAAGGTCACTAACACACACACAACACCCAAACTAACCTACACCACAAGCACACCCTAACAACTCTCTCACCCACACCCACATTCATGTACACCCACACACACAATCCAACCAACATCATCTTATTCCCCCATCCCTTTCTTTCTCCTCTCTCCTCACCACAAAACCTCCATTAACACACCAAAAACAAACCCAACCTCCATCTTCTCTCTCAGACCCACCATTAAAAACCAAAATCGAGACCCCCCTTCTGCCATCTCCGTCACAAACTCCAATCTGTCGGCGAAACCTTCTCACCCGGCTAGACACTGGCGGCACCAACCCGACCCGCATGTGCTCCCTCGCTAAGCCCCCTTTTTCAACCTACAAACCCTTATACCTCCGATCTGTTCGAAATCCCACCAACCTGGCGCCGAACTCGCTCAGACCCGTCCACCACCGTCCGACCCGCTCAGCCCTCAACCTGTCGCCTGCTCTTCCAAACCTTGTCAGCCCCAACCCGGAAACCTCTTCCAAAACCCATCTAAATCGGATACCCACATCACCAACCTTATATCCCCAGCCATGATCCACAAACCCAATTGAACCACCTTACTCCAAGAGTCATTTTCCACCTCCTTAAGCCAACACGATCTCCCATCTGTTAACAAAACCAAGCCAAAACCATAAAACAAACTCATTAAAACCCACATGCCATATAACCCACTTAACCCTTTTTCCATAAATACCCCCAAACCCTTTTACCCAAATCTGATTTGTTTTTATCGTCACCACCCCACTTCCCATATGACCTCTCACAACCCATGCACATTTGTGCATTTTCCTATTTTAACCCCAACTTATCCTCACACCCCTCATGTCCATTTAATCCTTACCCAATTTACCCTTAGCCCCATGTGTGCTATGCATCTCCTATTTAACGAGATGAAGACCATTTGAAGAGGGATCTCCAAATTAGTTTTAAAACTCTTTTGTGATAAATTTCTCTACACCCCTCTTTAGAGAGTATTTGCATTTTTAGCAAATATCTCAATATAGAGATGTGTAGTGAAATTTATCTCTAGGATGAATTCCACCCCACCCATCTATAATGAATTTTTGCATTTTTAGAAATTATTTCATAATAGATTGATGTAGTTGAATTCATCCATTAGGATGTAAATAGAGAGAGAAAATTCTAGAGAAAAGTAGAGATATAGGTTAGATTAGAAAATAAATTAGGAAATTATTTTTGTAAATAGTTTTATTTTTAGTTTTAGAGATTTGTGAGGACAAATTGCGAGTCATTCAATTGAGTATTGTAATGAATTTATTATTGTTAGATGCTCATACTGGATAAACGGTGCTTGATTTCAAGGAAATAAGAGTTCAATTTGACTTTAAGAGATTGGGTTTGATTGCTCTCTTCTTTTCTATTTTATTTTATTAGCCTTCGATTATTTGATTATCATGTTTAATATAATGTTAGGCTAAATCCCCTTTCAAGGGGTTGGGTGAACCTTTATTTGATGTTATTTTAATTTAATTAGTTTGATTAATTGAAAATTCCCTTTGAATGTTAATTTTTATCCCTAACCCTTAAATTTACGCCTCGAGAGAGGGTAAATGATTTTCGAGAGAAAATCAAAATTCTAGGTTTAATACCCATTTTAGATTCGAACTAGAGATAGGGATTTCTTAAGTGGGGTATTATTACTTGAATTTCAACTCTAAATTTACATAAATTTTAATCGATCGATCCAAGCGGGTGATTAATTAAAAGGAGTGTAGTTCTATTTTCTAGAGTTGTGGGGGTTGAACTTAATTTTCTTAAAGGTTACTATTAAAATTACATTTGCAACGAGAGTTCGTTTGTAATTTTGATATTAATTTGGGAGGATTCAAATAATTAAATTAATTAGTTAGAATAACTAAAATTTATGGTGTAAACCCACTCCTTGATTGTTCTCACATTTATTTACCTCATTTATCTCATATTTTAGTGTTAGACTTTGTTTTTCATTTTAATCACTTTTTAGTTAGTTGTTTTGATCTCTAATTTAGTTTAGCTTTGTTTAAATCCTCATTCTCGCCCAAAATTGTTTTAATATTTGAAAATTTAAAAAAAAATAGAAAAAGTAAAAAAGCCCAAAAAGAAAATAAAAGTCAATTACAATTGAGTTTGTCTCTAGCTTACCCCCTTGATGTGGATTGACATCCTTACTTACCGCTCTACACTTGAGTTTGATATTATTTTGTAGGTACTTGAGGGTTTTGACTAACTTGGCTTTCAACAACGATTACACACAAAACTAAAGTTATCACATGCTATACATTCCTTGCACTATTTAGTTTGTTCTGTATATTTTCTATTCTTAGAAATCATTTGTCTGTGGATCTTGGGTAAAAAATCTTTCAAAATTTTAGATCCATTTTTTCTATTTTGAAAATTTGAAAAGTAGACTTAAAACTTGTTGCATGTTTTTTATTTGGTTTGATTTTTTAGTTATACATTTTGTAAAAATTTCTACATATAAATAATATTTTAGATCTGAGTTTTTCAAGATCTAAAACATACAAATCTAAAACAATCTTGTAGTTTGAAGTCTAATTTTTTATTGTTTTAAAACAAAAAGTGTATATATACTCTCTGTAGTTTGCAGGACTGGTTTGTAACATTTAAATGTGAGTGTGTCCATATCTTTCTTATCTTTAGACACACACATTACACTTCTCACACACACTGTACACATAGTCAAAGTGTATTGTTAAGAAAGAGATCTATTTAACTGAGTCGACGAAAACCTAAAAAGGAGAAGGACAGAGTATAACTATTATGAGAGGTCAGAAAGAAGGAATATTGTTATAGGTGTGTCTCAATTTAGTGTACTTCTTTATTTTTTGATCTCGTGTTATAGTTTGTAATCTTGTAACCTTGCTTGATTTTTAGTTGAATATTGGTTTGTGGTGTAGAGGTCACTGTGGATGTTTCCCCTAATTTGGGATTTTACCATGTAAAAAAAATATCATGTGTTCTTTACTATTCTCGTTTCTTAGTTTTTACAAAATTGGTAAGGATTAGTAAGGTTTATTTTCTAAAAACTAGTTTACCAAGAACCTTAAATTGGTTTATATTTTACATAGTTACACATCTTGTGTTTTTAATCAAAAGGAGTTTCCTCAAAGAGTTTAATTGGAACTTACCTAATCGTTAACTTTTGTAAATAACTTGGTGAGCAATTTCCAAATGGTATTAGAGTAGGTTTTTCAAAATATCCTTTGATCATGAAACTCGTGAAATTGCTTTTGAAATCAATTTTTCAAAATGGATGAAAAATTTGAGAAGCTTGGTAATCTTTCTCGTCTACCCTTCTTTGATGGAAATAATTTTCCTTACTAGAAGGTGAGGATGATTGCCTTCATCCAAGGGTCTCTGGGTGATGATGTCTGGGAAATAATTGAGAATGGTTATGTTCACCCTACTAAGCCTTAGCTAAAACCAATACAATAAGAATTAAGAAAAGTCTCAGTGAGTTCACTAAGGAAGAATGACAAATGTCACTTAGTAATAATCAGGGTAAAACCTACATCTTTATGTCTATGAATGAACATGAATTTAAACGAATATCTATATGTACCACTTCCAAAGAAGCCTAAGACACCCTTGTCACTGCCCATGAAGGTGATGATCATGCTAAGGTTGGGAAGACACAAACGTTAATTCAATAGTACAATGCCCTTATGATAAATGAAACTGAGTCATTTGATGACTTTTACATTAAGTTAACTTATCTTATCACTAAACTGCATGCTAATGGGATAGTACATGATAGGGGAGAAATTGTGCTTGAGATATGCTATTAAAGAAATGGATGACATTAATCTAACTCCTGAATTATTGAGTAGTAAACTTAGAACTGTTGAAATGGAGTTAGAATACAATAAACATATGACCTGAAGTAGTAAATGATCATCTGGATCTAATGTTATGTTTTCATCACAGTTGATTGTCCCTAATAAGACATTACCTGACTTTGACCTAAGGTTATATGAAGATTGTGATTTATAAATCCTTAATAACCAAATTTACCTAATGAGTAAACATTTTAAGAAAATTATTAAGTTTAGGAATGAAGTGGCTTCCAAATAAGGGAAATCTGGTTATTAAAATTTTCAGAATCCCAGACCCCACGATAGGAATGGTGATAGACGGACTTATGATAATCACTCCAGACCTAAGAAAGACCTTAGCAATGTACAGTGTCATAGGTATGGTAAGTTGGGGCACTTTGCTAATAAATGCATGACTAAGATTAAAAATATTGTTAAGGCCTATATGTGTAAAACTTGGGATGACTCTAGTGACTCAGAAGATGATGAACCTGAGTCATCCAATGCAAATTAATTATGCATGTCTTACTTTGCTAAATTTGTGTATACAGATAATAAAGCATGCTTGCCTATAAATAGTACTATTCATGTTATGCCTCCTATTGTTGTGAACAAAGTATCTGATGTTGCTATGATAATTGATCCTAGTACTTCCAGCATAAGTGTGAGTCAAAGTAAAATATCTTATGATGGATTGGATGGGTGTGTGAGTGCCACTACATAAATTGAAGCATTAGGGGGCACATAACACACATCACTTAGTGAGTATGAAGACGAATTATCTGACATTCAAGAACTGTACATTAAGATCCTTAAGAGAAGTGCCAAACTAGAAAATATGGTGAAATAGTTAATTGAACGTGTTGAGAACTTGAGCTACACTATTAGGAAGAATGTCGAGGAATACACTAATCAATGTATTGCCCACAAGACATAAACAAAATAATATGTTTCCAAACTGAAAGAACTTTCTAAGAAGGTATCAACTGTTTTTAAAAATCTAAACAAAAGGTATCAACTATTTTTAAAAATGTCTTCACTTTGAGACTAATGCTAAAGCTTATGACAAAATCATTGGTTCTACAAAACTTAATTCTGATGACAAAACTGGCCTTGGATTTGATAAAAAAAAAACTCAAAGAAACAAAGACAAATTTTTAAGATTCAACAATCTTCATTAAAACAAGCCAGCCTTTTGATAAATCTTAAAAATGAACTCTAAACATTGATGCCTCTAAAGCAACAGAATGTGTTAGTCTTCCAAAGCCGAAAAATAATGGTAAAGCTAAGTATGTTTGTCCCTCCATAAGAGAGCTTGGATAAAGAAATAAAATTGTTGCAGTTAAACCTCATGTTTCAGATATGACAAAACCTATTTTCAAGGACTTAGAAGACAAAGTCGAGACTACGTCGCACCAATACTGTAGTTACTGCGATGTCTATGGTCACTCCATTACTGAGTGTTTTCAAAAACGTTTGTTCATACTAGTTTACCAGAACTTTGACTATTCTGGGAAGTGTCAAAATAAATATGTTCTCCCTCAGGATACCTTTCAAAACTCTAATTATATGAAGAAAAAGGGAGGACCTCGAACTAAGAAGAAATATTTTAGAAAGACCCCTCAAATGATTTCTAAGCCCAAGGCCAAGAAACAAATTAAAACCAGGCCATTTGGGTTAGAAAAGATGCCATATACCCTAGCTTAGGTGCAATGTGGTTATAATTGCATTTAGAGCTAAACACGCCTCATCTTGATGGTATTTGGATTTCAGGTGTTCGAAACACATGATCGAGTATGAGACTAAATTAACTAATCAGACAGATTTCTTAGGAAGTAGTGTCCTTTTTGGCGACGGAGTCTCCTCCCAGATCATTAGTAAATGAGCCCTTTGTGAAAAGGATCTTCCTACCCTAAATGATGTCTTTTTGGTAAAAGGTCTTAAAGTAAATTTACTTAGTATATAACAATTTTTTGATTATGATCACACTGTTACCTTCTCTAAAAATAAATGCAAGATTTTAAGCAAATAGGGTAATCGTATTCTATTAGGAGGCAAAACTCTGGATAACTATTATACAGTGATTCCAAGTAATGAATCTTGTAGAATACTCAGGTTAGATGACTCTGATCTATGGCACAATAGATTACATCATACTAATTTTTATAATATATGCAAATTGAGTTCCCAATAGATAGTTAGAGGTTACCCAAACTAAAAAATATTTTTAACACTATTTGTGGCTCCTGCCATGTGGGAAAATAAGTAATACTACTCACAAGAAAGTTAAAGACATTATGACTTCTGAACCTCTTGAGCTAATCCACATGGACTTAATAGGTCCCTCTAGAACTATGAGCCTTTGTGGTAACTATTACATCCTTGTAATGGTGGATGACATTACGTGATTTACTTAGGCTGCTTTTATGAAAAACAAATCGGATAAATTCTGAGAATTTCTTAAATTCCTTTTAAAAGTTAAAAATGAAAAGGATACCCAAGTATCTCATATAAGGAGTGATAGAGGTGGAGAATTCAAAGACTCTGGTGTGGTAGAATATTGCGTTGGTAATGTTTATGAACACAAATTTAGTGCACCTAAGATACCTCAAAAAAATGATATTGTTGAGCGGAAGAATAGAACAATCCAAGAAATGTCTAGGGTTATGTCACATGCCAAAAGTTTGCCAAAATAATTTTGGGTTGAGGCAGTCCAAACAGCGTTTCACATTATCAATCGTGTCTACCTTAGAAAGAATGATAAAGAGATGGAGTTGCCGCCTATTTTTCACAAAACAGGCAAAATAACATGTCGCCTCGAGAGAGCGACATCAAAGGCCAACTGATGCTTATGAAACCAATAGTTCAAAGGTTAGGGGGCTAAGTTACGAAATGGGAAGTTTTTAGGCACCCATCCTGACGTTTTGGTCTCTCATGGGCTTATGTTACTATTTTCCTTAATTTCTCTGTGAAGTGTGTGTACATGTATATATAAATGGAGATCAAAATCGCTTGATTCCTATCATAGGAAAGATAGAGTGAGGTAATCCAAAGGAATGTTGCCAAAATAATAATTAGAAAATACAATGTATGCGCTTATCGAGATATTGATCGTTATAATGGAGCGTAAATATTTGTAAGATAAAATGCAAATATTAATCACAAGTATGGTATATATGAGTAATGTATGGATAAAATAGGGGAAAGATGAAAATAGGAAAATTAGAAAATTGGACTCGAGTTTTATTCCGAAACGCCCACATAGTCTATAAAGGCAACAAAGTCCACGTAGTTCTCATGCAGCACGAGGGTTGGTTTTATCCCATAAATTCAAACGGGAGTTTTTTTTTTGTGTGTGTGTAGAAAAGATATTTTTAGTTTTGAGAAAATATGGTGAATAATCCCACTGGAATTTATAGGTATCACCCTGTTTTTCTTTTTTAGGTTTTTTATATAAAAAAAAGTAATTGCAATATAACTAATAAAGTATTGGATATTAATGCGTATGATCTAGAGTGAAAGCTAAATTGGGAATTTATATAACTAATGCGAAAATAAAGAAATTTAGAGAAAGAAAAGGGGTATTTAAACCTTCTTTGGAGACTTGAGGCTTGATTTTGATCCTTGATGAGCTTACTTGCAAGTTGAGATGAATGTTTGATGAGAGATAAGGAGATTTTTTCTAGACTGGGTATGAAAATGATGGAAATGAAAGATGGAAAGGAATTTTACACAAGGAAACTTCACTAATTGTAGGAGAATGTTGTTGAGATCACTGATATTGATGAATTCAAGGTGTGCCCTGGAAGTGAGATCATACCCTCCTTATATAGGGTAGGGGGACTATCGATTGTCATATCCCTATCCCTGCCAGTCGGCAGATGAACCTAGACACATTGTCGATAGGCAAGGAAATGGACCTAGCAATTGGCAGTCTCGTGCAAATTTTTTTGATAAAATGGTCGTAAAATGCAATCTGTAAATCCAAATCATGCTCGGGGCATACTGTTAAAATTTTAATTAATAGACCTTCAAGATTCCTTTGGGATGCTCCCGGGTTTGGTAGTTGACTTTGAGTCAAACAGGGTTTGGAAGAGTATATCGATCCTTTGGATAATAGATCGTCGGATGATAATGGATCGTTCGTCCAAATTGTAAGTCAGAACCGCGCATGGGTCATACCATTGGAACTTTTATGTGAGGCAATTCGATGTTCTAAAGAGCTTTGCTCGGTTCGAAGAGTTAACTTTGGTCAATCGAGGCCCTAAAGTGCCTGGTGACCTTTCGAAGTAAAATGGGTTGTTCGTCCATACCATAAGGCTGATTAGTGCATGAGGTGGACCGTTGGAAATTTTATCCAGTGCCCTTCAAAGATTCATTCGGTCTCATTCAAACTGAAGAGTTGACTTTGATCAAATGGAGCTCGAGAATTCCCGGTGGCCTTCGAGTCAATTTTCGAGGGAAAATGGAATATTCATCCGAATTGTTATGCCATTTTGTGCATATGACAGAGTTTTGGAAAAGGGTTTCAGTTCCCTTAGAAGATGCATTAAGCTTTCACTCTAACGATGAAGTTGATTGGGTTTGAATCAGCTCCCGGGAGTACCCGATGGCTTCCAGATCAATTTTCGATAGTAAAATAGATCATTCGCTCAAATTATTATGCTGATTCGTGCATGGGGTAGATCGTTGGAAAGGGGATTTAGAGCCATTTGAAGATTCATTGATATTTTCTCTTATGATGAAGTTAATCGGAGTCAAACGAGGCTCGATAGTGCATAATGGCCTCTAAATCGATACTCGGAGTATGACCTAGGGTTTGTAATGAATAGGGAGGTGATAGGGACCTAACGAGAGACTTAGGGGGTCCTATAATGTGTTGTTTACAGATCCCCTCGACGGGTAATCTTAGAACAAGTGAAAGCCATAGAATAGACACCACATGATGTTTAGAAAAAGAGGTCAATTATGAGGATCTAAGGATGAGGATCACCAATCTAGAAGGTCGAGGCCATTTCTGAGGGCCGAAGGTAATGCTAAGGATGGCCAATTCTGCGGGCTGAGATCAATTCTAAGGACATAAGATGGGAGCGACCAATTCTAAGTGTCGAGATCAATTCTAAGGACCTTAAGTAGGGGCGACCAATTATGAGGCTCGAGTCCAATTCTAAGGACCTTAAGTGGGAGTGACCAATTCTTAGGGTCGAGGTCAATTCTGAGGACCTTAAGTTAGAACGACCAATTTTGAGGGTCGTGGGAAATTTTGAGGGCCTTAAGTTGGAGCGACTGATTCTGAGGGTCGATGTCAATTCTGCAGACCTTAAGTTAGAGAGACCAATTCTGAGGGACGAGGTCAATTCTGAGGACCTTAAGTAGGAGCGACCAATTCTTAGGGTCGAGGTTAATTCTGAGGACCTTAACTTGGAGCGACCAATTTTGAGGGTCGATGTCGCGCCCCGACTTAATTTTATTAAACTCATCCTTTTAATTAGAGATAAACTGGCTTAAACAATGCTTTAATTTAAATCTCTAAGGAAAAATAGCATAAGAATTTTTTTTTTCCAAAGGTATGTGTAGATGAAAACATAACTGCCTTTACTTATAACTAATAAGTACTACATAACTTTACATAACCAAGATCCTTAGTTTAATAATTACACAAAAGAAATCATGATATTCAAACCATACTAAATATCCGTCACTCCCCCCTTTTAAGGTCCTAACTTGGCAGTGAACTCCAAATTATAAGCATACCTGAAACAAAACATTACAGGAGTGTAAGCTATAAAGGCTTAGTGAATGACCACATACCACACATATAACCAATTTGAATAACCATTTTTATTTTGTTCTAATGCTATAACCCAACAAAAATTGTGAAACTCTCGCAAGCCTGGACCCGCCACAGTCCAAATAACCCACCACAGTTATTAGGGACCACCACATCCCTTTATAAGGCCCGAGTACACAAACCTTTAAGTTGGATTAACAGGACCACCACATCCCGTAGGACCCACCACATTCCTTAACATTAGATAAAGGACTCACTAGTCCATATCATTATATAACATCTCTTAACATTTTTAATCATATGCATATGTTTCATAAATACAACATCACTCCCATAAACATTTTAACACATGTGTTTAACTACACATTTCCATATGAAATTATAAGCATTTATATTTCATAAGGAAGGTCACTCACCTTTGATTTATTGCTAAGATTAATACCAACTACTTCCTTGGTATGGTAGTATTAGCTGCTTCCCCACCTAACAAGTCAATGTCGTTAGTATTTGAATACACCGATTAACATCAAACCCAGTAATACATCACATTATTTGGTCAATCAGAAATAACTAAGGAGGAATTAAATATGACACTTAACATTTCTATAACACCCAATTAATTAGAGTTCTAACACAATTTACAAAATTTAATTACGAATTTGCTAGACAAAGTTAAGCCCATTTTATTACAGCATTTTCCAAACCATTTCTCAAGAAAAATAACAACACAACTTCAACTTCATGAAATTCTCATAATTTTTGTATAACATAAATTTCCATGATATTACACCCAATATCAGTAAACACATTTAATAATACAAATTTAATGTTTCATAATTTTTAGGGCTCATTTTCTATGTCGAGAAAAACGTCAAACACCTGGTATGCATTCTTGCTCCTTTAGGGAAGATTTTAAATCAAGACTTCAAACTATCACCAAGGGTTCATTCCTTGGTATTTTTATATAATTTTTGGATATGTTATACATGTATGAGTATATTTTACTCTCCAACTTGAATCACTCAATTCCAATAAGTATTCCATGATTTATACCATTTTTAGCATAACTAGGTCAAAATACAACATTAAGGCATAACTTAACATTTTTAAGCATACATAACCTTGACCTTGATTATAATTCATGGAAAAATATAATAAACATGTTTTATCATAAATATACATCATAATAATGAATTTTCTAAATCAAAATGCTTTACGAAAAGATGATGTAAATTTAGGACTTTAAAGTATGCATTTACGATCCTAGCTCAAATTCTAACTTATGTTCTTAACCCATCCTTGTTCCAACACAATTCAGCAATATGGGTATCATTAAAATATATATCCAAATCAAAAATAAAAATATCATAAGTATATAACTCATCCATGTGACCAACTTTGATAAAGATGTAATTACCTTACGAGGGTTCCTTGATTTATAGAAAAAAATTCAAAGATTTCTTCCTTAATTTTCTTCTCTTTCTCTCTCTTTAGGCAAAAATCTTGTTCATGGCTGCATTTGCTGAACAAAGGGGATGTTTTATGAAGTTTAAGTCGGCCAAACCATCACCCACCCTCTAACCAATCAAAAAATAGCACATGGTGTGCTAATAAGACAATTGTCACTTAAGGAATGGACATATTTGCCCTTATTTCATACTTTCGCTATAAATTCTTGTACGAGCCTCCATTTAACCCATCGTTTGTTGTGTTATAATATTAATTCATATATCTACAACTTTCATAATTTATGTTTTCCCAAAATCATAAACTAATACGCCTAATTTGGGCTTCGAACATGAAAGTATCAATTTACCGAAAATCTCAAAACTTTCACATTTGGCAACCAAACATTGCCAATTTCGTATCAACACCCTTATTTACTTTTATAAACATAATCATGCGTTAAAAACATAATTTATGATGCATTAATCTCATAACTAATCATATGTTCTAAACATGGTATCCCCGATCATAAGCTCAATTAACACCTAATGTAAACAACACATATATCACATGAGCATGCATCCCCTAAACATGATAATTAACATGTTTAACACACATAACCAGTCTATAACTTATAACTCCTAAGTTATAATTAATCATGTAATTAACCTTCCTAATCATGTTTTAGTGCCTTACAATTCTACCCCACTTATAAAAATTTCGTCCTCGAAATTTAACACATAAGAAACTTACCAAATAGATGAGGATATTGCTTCTTCATGTTATCCTCCCCTTCCCCAGTGCCATACTCCACATTCCGATTTCTCCACATCACTTTAACTAGTGAAATGGTTTTACTACGTAACACTTGCTCCTTTCGATCTACAATAGCAATTGGTTCCTCCACATAGGTTAAGTCATCTTGAAGCTCTATCGGTTGTGAGATAAACACATGTGAAGGATCGGGCACATACTTACGTAACATGGATATATGAAAAACATCATGTATCCGGGATAATTCTGGTGGTAACGCCAATTTATAAGCTACATCTCCAACCCATTTCACTATCTCATAAGGGCCAATGTACCTGGGACTTAACTTTCCCTTCTTCCCGAATCTCATAACCCCTCTCCAAGGAGAAACACGTAGGAATACTCGATCACCTTCCTCAAATTTCAATTCTTTCCTTCGGTTGTCTGCATAACTTTTTTGTCTAGTTTGCACCACCTTTAAGTGATTATGGATAACATTGATCTTTTCAGTAGTCTGTTGTACAATTTCTGGCCCAAGAAGTTTTCGTTCTCCTACTTCAGTCCAACACACTAGAGTTCTGCATTTTCTCCCATACAAAGCTTCATAAGGATCCATATTAATACTCGAATGATAGCTATTATTATAAGCAAACTCTATTAGTGACAAGTGTTCATCCCAACTCCCCTTGAACTCCAACACACAGATTCGTAACATGTCTTCAAGTGTTTGGATCGTTCTTTCTGACTGCCCATCAGTTTGAGGATGAAAAGCTGTACTAAATTTCAATTTAGTCCCCAAAGCTTGTTGTAAACTAGGCCAAAAGTGAGAAGTAAACTTAGGATCTCGATCAGAAATAATAGAAACAGGTGCACCATCCAATCTGATAATCTCATCCACATATAATTTGGCATATCTATCCATGGAGTAAGTAGTTTTAACAGGAAGAAAATATGCAGACTTAGTCAATCTATCAACGACAACCCAAATAGAATCAAACCCTCGTGATGATTTTGGTAAACCTATAACAAAATCTGTAGTAACATGCTCCCATTTCCACTCAGGAATAGGTAAGGGCTGTAGTAAACCACTTGGCTTCTGATGCTCCACCTTCACCTATTGACAAACAAGACATCTAGCAACAAAATCTGCAATGTCGTGTTTCATTCCCGGCCACCAATAACATTGTTTCAAACCTCTATACAGTTTCGTGCTCCCTGGATGCATAGCATATAAAGAACAGTGGGCTTCCTCTAAAATTGTTCTTCTTAAATCAGTCACATTAGGTACACACAAACGATTTCCGTACATAACAATGTCATCATCCCGAATAGAAAATTCATTTGCTTTACCCTTTTTCATATTATCTCTAACTTTATCCAATTCTGTATCTCCTGCTTGTGCTTGTTTTATCCAGTCTATCAACGTGGGTCTAACATTTAAATGTGCCACTATTCCATAAGACTCATTCAAAGTTAATTCCACCCCCATTAAAGCTAACTCTCTCAGCAGGTCAACTCGAATACAATAAATACAAGATACTATGCCTAGAGATTTTCTACTCAAAGCATCAGCAACAACATTAGCTTTACCTGGATGGTGATGTATCATGCAATCATAATCTTTTATAAGTTCCATCCACCTTCTTTGCCTCAAGTTCAAGTCTTTTTGTGTAAACAAGTATTTTAAGCTTTGATGGTCAGTAAAAATTTCATAACTAACACCATATAAGTAGTGTCTCCAGATTTTTAATGCAAAAACTACTGCAGCCAACTCAAGATCGTGTGTAGGGTAGTTGTGTTCATGTATCTTTAACTGTCGAGAAGCAAAAGCAATTACCTTTCCATGCTGCATTAACACACAACCGAGTCCTTGATACGAGGCATCACTTTAAATAACTAAACCTTCTGTACCCGTTGGGATAGTCAATACTGGAGCTGATGTCAACTTACCCTTTAAATTTTCAAAGCTTTTATCACAATCGCCACTCCACACAAACTTGTTCTCCTTTCTTGTAAGCTTAGTTAATGGCAATGCAATAGAAGAAAACCCCGGTATAAACCTCCTGTAATAGCCCACCAATCCCAAAAATCTACGCACCTCTGTCACACTAGTTGGTCTTTCCCAATTCATTACTGCTTCAACCTTCTTGGGATCAACACAAATACCATCAGCAGAAATAACATGCCCTAAAAATACTACCCTGTCTAGCCAAAATTCACATTTAGAAAATTTAGCATACAACTGCTTCTCTCGCAAGGTCTGTAAAATAATACGCAGGTGGTGTTTGTGCTCATCCCTACTACGAGAATATATCAAAATATCATCAATGAAGACAATGACAAAAGAATCCACGTATGGGTGAAATATACGGTTCATCAAATCCATAAATACGGTCGGTGCATTTGTTAACCCAAATGGCATGACAAGAAATTCATAATGTACATACCTAGAATGAAAAGAAGTTTTAGAAATGTCACAATCTCTTACTTTCAATTGATGATATCCGGATCTGAGATCGATCTTGGAAAACACTTTGGATCCTTGCAACTGATCGAACAAGTCATCAATGCGGGGTAGTGGGTATTTGTTACGGATAGTCACCTTATTCAATTGACGATAATCGATGCACAGCCTCATGGTTCCATCTTTCTTCTTCACAAACAATACTGGGGCTCCCCATGGTGATACACTAGGCCTTATAAAACCACGATCTAACAAATCTTGCAAATGTATCTTTAGCTCTTTTAATTCTGCAGGTGCCATACCATATGGTGCAATAGATATTGGTGCAGTTCCTGGTACCAACTCAATCGAAAATTCCACCTCACGATCTGGTGCTAACCCTGGGAGTTCTTCTGGGAAGATATCTGCAAACTCATTAACTACTAGTATATCTGATAGTTTTCCAGCCTCTTGTCGTGTGTCCACCACATGAGCAAGATAACCCTCACATCCTTTCCTTAGCAGTTCATAACATTTTATAGCAGAGATCAAACATGTTAGAGTGACATTTCGTTCCCCAATAAATTTAAATTCAGGTTCACCCGGTAATCAAAACACTACCTCCTTTTTAAAGAAATCCAAACATGCATGATATGAGGCTAACCAATCCATACCCAGTATTACATCAAAGTCGCGCATATCGAGAGGTAATAAGTCAACTAGTAATTCTTTTTCACCCACTCGCACCACACACTCCCTATATACCCTCTCAATAAAAACCAACCCCCCCCCCCCCACTGGAGTAACAATAGCTAAACCAGAATCTAATGATGATAATGGTTTATTAAGATGCAACAGATAAAGCAAAGACACAAAAGAATGTGTAGAACCAGGATCTATCAACAAATAAGCATCTTTATCACCAATAGGAAGTGTACTTGTCACTACGTTAGGCATAGCTTGTGCATCTTGTTGCGTCAGTGCAAACACTCTGCCTTGGCCTTGACTTTGCGATATACATCCTCTACCTCCCCTGGGTACATTCTGTGTAGAACTCCTACCTCCTACTGCCACACTCATAATTGACGTTGTAGCTCCCATCACTGGACAATTCTTGCGTAAGTGCCCCGGTTGATGACAATGGAAACATAAAGGTGTCGTCTCAGCTATTGTACACTCTCGAGACATGTGCCCTTGACCACCACATCTATAACAAAATATGGCCCTCGGCACCAACACAGATGCATTTTCTGACCGATTCATCCTAGTCCTTCCACCTCGAGCTTGAAATCTTCCACGTGCACTTTTATTATTTTTAAATTCTTGTCCCTTAGGTACTCCTCGTGCTACACTCTGAGTTGAGGTTCCCATCTCCCATCCATATGATCTTATAACATCATGTCTAGCTTTCTTCGAGTGTTCAGCTTGCATTTCTTTCATTGACTTTTCTGACAGCATGGCCCTATCAACCAGGTCCACATAATCTATGATCTTCATATTAGCAACCATGTTTTTTATCTCTACACTCAGCCCGGTCTGAAACCGAACACATTTACTTTCTTCCGTCCTCACCAAGTCAGGTGAAAATCTAGATAAGGATATAAATAAAGCTTCATACTCTGCCACTGTTCGGTTCCCCTGTTTCAACGTGATAAATTCTTCCTCTTTCTCTTTCCTATAAAGCCTTGGAAAATATTTTTCAAAGAACACCTTCATAAATCTCTCCCATGTAATTGGTGGAGGATTTGCTGGCACTACTCCCCCAATCATAGTAAGTAACCTCTCTGTAGCATCCCACCATAACTTTGCATCATTCTCCAATCTAAAGGTTGCTAACAAAACCTTTTGTTCATCTCGCACTTCCATCACCTTGAATATTGTTTCCATTTTTCGAATCCACCCCTCTGCCATTAACGGATCCGTAGTCCCAGTAAATGCTGGAGGATTTAACTTCATGAACCTCTCATGTAATTTGTCCCTATCCCCAACATGTTCTCCACCTCTTGCTTGTTCCATAAGTTATGCCACAGCACGTAATATTCTTCCCACGTCATCAACAGGTTATTGTTGCACCTCTGGTTCATCAGCTTCAATAGGTCTATGTCCTTGCTGACTATTAGGTACATAGGATGCCTCACCCTCTGCTCTATCATGCGGCTCGTGTGGATCCATCACTCACTGCAATATAATTAACTTAAACAAAATATAATAGCAGTAGTTTAATATTAACATTGTTGGTCAAAATCCAGGTGCATAACAAACTCACTTTCTAGTGTCCACTTCCAATCTAGACCCTCACACCCTATCCAGAACCAAATAACCACGCTCTGATACCAAGTTGTCGGGCCCCGACTTAATTTTGTTAAACTCATCCTTTTAATTATAGATAAACTGTCTTAAACAATGCTTTAATTTAAATCTCTAAGGAAAAATAGCATAAGAATTTTTTTTTTCCAAAGGTATGTGTAGATGAAAACATAACTGCCTTTACTTATAACTAATAAGTAATACATAACTTTACATAACCAAGATCCTTAGTTTAATAATTACACAAAAGAAATCATGATATTCAAACCATACTAAATATCCGTCACTCCCCCGTTTTAAGGTCCTAACTTGGCAGTGAACTCCAAATTATAAGCATACCTGAAACAAAACATTACAGGAGTGTAAGCTATAAAGGCTTAGTGAATGACCACATACCACACATATAACCAATTTGAATAACCATTTTTATTTTTTTCTAATGCTATAACCCAACAGGAATTGTGAAACTCTCGCAAGCCTGGACCCGCCATAGTCCAATTAACACACCACAGTTATTAGGGACCACCACATCCCTTTATTAGGCCCGAGTACACAAACCTTTAAGTTGGATTAACAGGACCACCACATCCCGTAGGACCCACCACAGTCCTTAACATTAGATAAAGGACTCACTAGTCCATATCATTATATAACATCTCTTAACATTTTTAATCATATGCATATGTTTCATAAATACAACATCACTCCCATAAACATTTTAACACGTGTATTTAACTACACATTTCCATATGAAATTATAAGCATTTATATTTCATAATGAAGGTCACTCACCTTGGATTTAGTGCTAATATTAATACCAACTATTTCCTTGGTATGGTAGTATTAGCTGCTTCCCCACCTAACAAGTCAATGTCATTAGTATTTGAATACACCGATTAACATCAAACCCAGTAATACATCACATTATTTGGTCAATCAGAAATAACTAAGGAGGAATTAAATATGACACTTAATATTTCTATAACACCCAATTAATTAGGGTTTTAACACAATTTACAAAATTTAATTACGAATTTGCTAGACAAAGTTAAGCCCATTTTATTACAGCATTTTCCAAATCATTTCTCAAGAAAAATAACAACATAACTTCAACTTCATGAAATTCTCATAATTTTTGTACAACATAACTTTCCATGATATTCCACCCAATATCAGTAAACAAATTTAATAATACAAATTTAATGTTTCATAATTTTTAGGGCTCATTTTCTATGTCGAGCAAAACGTCAAACACCTGGTATGCATTCTTGCTCCTTTAGGGCAGATTTTAAACCAAGACTTCAAACTATCACCAAGGGTTCATTCCTTGGTATTTTTATATAAGTTTCGGATATGTTTTACATGTATGAGTATATTTTACTCCCCAACTTGAATCACTCAATTCCAATAAGTATTCCATGATTTATACCATTTTTAGCATAACTAGGTCAAAATACAACATTAAGGCATAACTTAACATTTGTAAGCATACATAACCTTGACCTTGATTATAATTCATGGAAAAATATAATAAACATGTTTTAGCAGAAATATACATCATAATCATGAATTTTCTAAATCAAAATGCTTTACGAAAAGATGATGTAAATTTAGGACTTTAAAGTATGCATTTACGATCCTAGCTCGAGTTCTAACTTATGTTCTTAACCCATACTTGTTCCAACACAATTCAGCAATATGGGTATCATTAAAATATATATCCAAATCAAAAATAAAAACATGATAAGTATATAACTCATCCATGTGACCAACTTTGATAAAGATGTAATTACCTTACGAGGGTTCCTTGATTTATTGAAAAAATTTCAAAGATTTCTTCCTTAACTTTCTTCTCTTTCTCTCTCTTTAGGCAAAACTCTTGTTCATGGCTGCATTTGCTGAACAAAGGGGATGTTTTATGAAGTTTAAGTCGGCCAAACCATCACCCACCCTCTAACCAATCAAAAAATAGCACATGGTGTGCTAATAAGACAATTGTCACTTAAGGAATGGACATATTTGCCCTTGTTTCGTACTTTTGCTATATTCTTGTACGAGCCTCCGTTTAACCCATCGTTTGTTGTGTTATAATATTAATTCATATATCTACAACTTTCATAATTTATGTTTTCTCAAAATCATAAACTAATACGCCTAATTTGGGCTTCGAACATGAAAGTATCAATTTACCGAAAATCTCAAAACTTTCACATTTGGGAACCAAACATTGTCAATTTCGTATCAACACCCTTATTTACTTTTATAAACATAATCATGCATTAAAAACATAATTTATGATGCATTAATCACATAACTAATCATATGTTCTAAACATGGTATCCCCGATCATAAGCTCAATTAACACCTAATGTAAACAACACATATATCACATGAGCATGCATCCCCTAAACATGATAATTAACATGTTTAACACACATAACCAATCTATAACTTATAACTCCTAAGTTATAATTAATCATGTAATTAACCTTCCTAATCATGTTTTAGGGCCTTACAGTCGAGGCCAATTCTGAGAACCTTAAGAGGGGGATAGCGCTCCTGGAGAATTTTTAATTTGTTTTTGTAGACTTCATTGGGGAAGAGACGTTTATCTAGGGATTATGTCCTTATAAGAATAACTAAAAATCTTAGTCTGGAAATTACATTTTGGGAAAACAGTTTAATAACTTGAGGTCTTAGGATTTCGCTGGGGGATGGTTTGTTGGGGAGAGATTCCCAGTTAAGGCTTCTAACTCTTCTTGGGGAAATTGGGATTTTTTAGGAAAAAGTTATTATTCAGGATTTCCTACTGGGGAAATCGGTAACTCTGCTGAGGAGCCACTTGATTTCTACTGAAGATGAAATTTTGACATTTCATTGGGGAGCAGTAATGGACGTGCTGATTTTTAGGGTTTTAAGTTGGGGTAAAATGTGGTATTCATTCGGTTGGGGATTTGGGGAACTTGTAAAATGATTTTCTTGGTGAAGGAATGTTCTAATACTCATTTGGCAATATTTAGTAATTTTTGGGGAAATTTTCTAGAATTTTTTTGCATTTTCTGGATTTTTTGTATGAAATTTCAAGGGCTTGTCAACCAGTAGGATGTAAGGGTTTCCTAAAGGCAATGGAATGGTTTTATAGAATTCCTAAGGAAAGGGAATGGACGGTGCCAATCGGAGGGTGCTAGGAGACTACCAATTGGCATACCCCTTAGAGTCCCATAAAAATGGTCGAATTCTCTTCATTTTTCATAGCTTCCAGCTTTCTTGTCTTCTACTTCTCTCTTCTGCAATCTGTTCCTGCGTTCTTTCCTCATTTGAGTTTAGAAAATGGTGAATTTTTCAAGCAGCGAGACCTACATGGCGTGGATAGGTGTTAACGATTGGGTGCACTTGGAGTGGCGGTACAGGGTGCCCTTAGCGTTGTTCAACAAGAACGCTTTTGATTTGTTCAAACCTGTTGCTAATGAGTAGACTTATGTGAGCCTTCGCACCATCGATCGTATAGGGTGAGGAACCCTGAGGGTTATTTAATTACCGCGTGACTTTTGGTATTCCTTTTTGCATTTTTTTCATCTCCTTGTTCCTTTAAATTTTGACAAAAGGTTTCTCTTTTATTTTGACAGACTCACATTGTTGCGACGAGTCTTCGCCCCCGGGGGATGAACGAATATAGAGATGTGTGGGAGAAACTTCCTACGGTGGTGCGGTGGATGGTTTCTTTCGCGAATTTTGGTAATTTGGCATCTGCGTTGGATGAGACGTCCCGCTCGATGGCTATTCTATGTGCTCTAGAGGAGAGGTGGGGGAGATGAAAGCGACTCCCATTGCTGGAGATAGACTGCGGGAGGACGCAAATAGAGGTGAATCGATCCATGAGGGTGACACTGATGGAGGTTGAGGGTACGCTGGGTGATGTTGGACGGATAGTCTCATGGGACTCGATTCGTATATCTCTTATTCGAGTGGTTTTGTTGAGTCGATAGATTGATGAAACCAATAGGATGCATGTTCTTCAAATGGCTCATCTATTTATTCTATTGTTGTGGGGAGGATTTTTGGTGGCGTCGAGCGACGACGTCATCCATTTATGGTTTTTACCATACTTGAGGGTATTTTCGAATATCCCTTTCTTTAACTGAGGGAGCTTGACTTTGGCGTCCCTTTATTCATCTTTGGATGCTTTCAGTCAGTGTTATCGGTAGACTTTTACTGGAGCCACGTATCTTCTGGAGGTATTTTCCTTTTTTGCATTTTTCCTTTATGAATTTTCCTTCACTTCCTTTTTATTCTTGACTACTGATTCTTGTCCTTTTGCAGACGTGGTTCTACGAGGTGATCGGGCTCATTGCCCATTTGATTAGTTTACGTGATGATTTGGTGGGGGCTTCTGTCGAATGTATCGGTGGTGAAAGTCCAATAGTTTGTCTAAACAGTCTCCGTCCTTGGCTGTGGTGTGTCAAGTTTTGAATGTCCTAACAAGAGATTAAGTTATATTTTTTCTTCTTTTCTGAGTTTTTTTCTTCAGCATTTCCTATGTGCAAGTATTGACTTTATCTTTGCAAAATGTAGGTTACCTTCTATTCCTGGGGGATAGCCATCCAGCACAGGAGGTGAACGAAGGGAATGCGCAAATGTGTCAATTGTTGGTGCACGAGTTTGTCTACTCCTGGTATTTGCGGGAGAGAGTAATTCGGTATATTATGGAGGACGAGGTGGTGGTCCCACCAGCGATACCCCCAAGGAATATGAGGCGGGTTTGAGAGATGTCAAAAGAAGCTCGAATGGCGGTAATGATTGGAAATCCCTATTCATTGTACACGGACACAGTGGCGACATATGACAACCTTTATTTCATGATGAGTTGGATGATGCCATCCTGTATCTATGACATGGTGAATATGCATCCACCTCCTATGGCTTCAGGCGGGGGTACGAGTCGGTTAGTGGGGTTTGCCCGCAACATTGGTGGTACATCAACGTCAGCAACGGCGACGGTATCATAGGTTCCATTTCTCTAGATTTCTCCTCCTTCCTACAACATCAGACTACCTGGGGGAGGGTCGGTGAGTATGCATCATCATCCTAACATGATGTACCTAGCACCGTTGGGGCTGACAGAGGACGTCCTTCGGACGGAGGTATATCCTTATCCTTTATCTTTTGTTTTTCGATCTTCTCTTTTTGCTTCAGACTGATTGATTTGATCTTTTATTTTCCTTATAACACGTCCGGTGTCGACTACCTGGCTTAGGGACATCCGAGACTGGGTGTCTTTTGTGACAGCTCATATCTGGGATTTAATCTCAGTTCCTTCCTGTTTTGTGCCATTTGGTTCGTCTGATGAGGGATCTAGATCAGGTAGCGGAGGCTCCTTAGCACATCATCAGGGGAAGAGTGCGCATCGCAGGAACGGGGGATCATAGACAGAGAGTGAGAGAGAGAGAGAAAAAAAAGTTTGGGGTATCGGGTTGAGTCCCGTTGTTTTTCTTTTTTTCTGTAAAAAGATGTAATGATGGCAAGACATATATGAAATGAATGGGATTTTATTTATTTATTTTTGTTGTGAATGACTTAATCTACATTCACTTTTTACTTTATTTGCTGAGACCGTGAAAAGGATCAGAATTACTTAAAAGAAAATTTTATTAAAACATGATGAGTTAAAAATATAAGGAGAGTAAAATTATGAATTCTTTTGGAATAAAAATCTATTTTTTTATTTGGACAAAAAAGGAAAAATAAAGATGCCAAACATCATACCCCTTATCCTGCCTATCGACGGGTCAATCCAATTAAATCACCTCAAAGCTTTTATTGTACTTTCTTCAAATACTTTGTCCTTGATGGGGTAGTGCACCATTTGAATTTTGAAGGACCCTTGTCTTTAACAAAGTTTTTCAAGTGTAAAAGGGGGTATGGTGGAGGGATTTTCTTCACCCATTCACATTTTATTTCTCTTGATTATTTCTTGCTTTTTGTCTTATCATTTTTCAAAATGGCCCTTCCTATAAGTGCGAAATTTGCTTCTTATCTTGAAAATTTAGAGGTTATGTGTTCGTACAATGTATACTATGATTCCTTTAACCTACGTCGGGCTTCTTTGTGGTGCAATCAGCCCATCAACTGGAACATACTGATGGTGGCAGTACAATTCGAGTACCCCGAGGATCATGTTTTTCATTTTAGCTTGGAAAAAGCTTGTCCGACTTATGAGGATTTTTTTGCTATATTAGGGGTAAATCCCAGTGTGGCAGTGGTCACGATTGAACTCTCTCGGTCTCCTAGGGCACTATTGGTAGAATTTCTTCATATCTCACCCTTGGAGACTTAGTAATTGGTCATTGGAGGAATGATCTCTCTCCAAACTGTGTTGTATTTCTTGCGACTACAGGATGTTAATGATGCAGGTTATGCCAGTGTCGTCTCCCTTGGCTCAACTTTGAAGCTAATGTGGGTGACTGGGGACCTATTGGTGGACCCTCAAATTTCTTACATTACTGTGTGGATGTCATATCATCGTAATCCTGTGGTGGTGATACTGGTAGAGACTCTGAATGGTCTAGATGCTTGGCGAGAAGGTCGTTCTGATTTTTTGAGAGGTTGCCTGGTTATGCTATTCATATGGATGTCTGAGAGATTCTGTTTGGCAGTCCCTCTGAATATCTCTTGGAAGTTATATCAAATTTCTTCACTCCCTATTACATCAATTTTGGCTCGAACATCGAAAACTAGGTAAACTAGTTTCTGGGGCACAGAGCTCGATGTCTGCGTTGGTCGATGCCTTGGTGGGGAGTTGTAGCTCGTTATGGAGCTGGGAGAATATCGATATGTTTGGTTAGTTAGCCTCCAGTAAATTCCTTCTACCTTCCCTGGAGGCTCCTACGTAAAGTCCGATAGGAGCAGATTATGCTATCCCATAACTTGGACATCTTCCCTGTGGAGGATTTGATGGAGGGCATGCGCAAGCAATTTGACTCTTTATGGGAGAGTCATTGGCCATCGACCCTCCCTTCCCAATATGTTAGCAGATTTTGGCATATTTTTTGGGACTATATGAAATGGTTGTGGAGGATGGTAGTCGCTAAGATGTTGGTCGAGGAGACAGGGCATAGATGGTTTTCCATATTGGAGACTATGGAGTGGGGCGTAGTGCTTTTTCCTAGACTGGTTCGAGCTTACCATTCCTTGGAGAACCTTAGATATACTATCTCGACAGGGGAAACTTGGGGGATGCAATATGTAGATGATGATGGGGCTGAATCTTCTGGCATCTACGGGTAGGGTATTTTTGTGAAGCTGGGGTTTATCTGTGAAGCTTTTATGATGGTTGTTTGTCTAGGTTATTTTTGGTTTTTTAGAAATAATTTGGGAAGGTTTGGTTAGTTTGTTTTAGAAGTAATTTGGTTTGGTTTTGTTATTAGTCAATCTAGGTTGGCGGCGGAAGTTGTTTGACTCCCTACGCTAAACCATATGAGCTGCCTATGTACCTCTGGAGGTTCTAAAAAAAATTTGAGTTTCATTTTTGAAGCAAAAGGTTTTTTAGAGGATCTGGCCCCGCGTAGTTCTGATTAGAGAGAAATGGAGAAAAAAAATTTAGAATATAACGGGTGTGAGAGGAGTCATAGCGCGCTGAGATTTTGAACTAGGGGCAGAATTTCTTGAGATACTCCAGGTTAACTGGTCGGGACATCTCTTCTCCGTCAAGGTCAGTGAGCATAGCGACGCCACCGAACAGGATCTTCTTTACAATATAGGGGTTACTCTAGTTCAACTTGAATTTTCCTCTAGGGTCCCAGATAGGTTTTATGGTTTCTTTAAGGGCTAAATCACCTTCTCAGACACCACATTCCTTAACTCTCCTATTTAATGATCGTGTTATCCGACAATGGTATCCCTGTATATGATATAGAGCCTTTAGCATCCTTTCGTCTAAGAGTGACAACTCATCGAAATGGCTTTAATGCGAATCTTCCTCGTTGACTTTGCTCTCAAGAATAGTGCGTAATGAAGGTAAATCTAGTTCAACGGTTAGGACTGCTTCCATACCATATACTAGAGAGTAAAGGGTAGCCCCAGTAGATGCTAGAACTAAAGTGTGGTAGACCCAAAGGGCGTAAGTGATATGATCATGCCAATCTCGGTAACTCTCGATCATCTTGCTGATGATTGATTTGAGGTTTTTATTGGCGTCTTCAACTGCATCATTGGTTTGTGGTTAGTAGAAAGAAGATTTGTGTCTCTGAATCCCATACTCGTCGACCAATTTTGTGACTTCTGACTCAAAATGTAACCCATTATTCGATACCAGCTCGTGTGAGACCCCGTATCGGCAAATGATGTTTTTCCAAATGAACTTGGCCACTTTTTTGGCATTTAGCACTACGTATGACTCAGCTTTGACCCATTTGGTGAAGTAATCAATGGCAACCAAGATGAAATTATACCCATTGGAGTATTTTGGTGTAACTTTCCTTCGGATATCGATGCCCAATATGGAAAACGGCTAGGGATAAGCCATGATGTATAATTCTCGAGGAGGAAAGCGCTGGAGATTGGCAAACTGTTAGAATTTAAGGCATCTCCAAACATAGGGGATATAATCTTGAACCATGGTAGTCCAATAGAAACCTTGTTGAATAACCTTCTTATCAAGCATATGTCCATTCATGTGGGGTCTGCACTTCCCTTTATGGATCTTTTGCATCATTTCTTCAACGATCGAAGTTTCTCTTGAATAGCGCTTTATCACAAATAATGTACTGGGTAGCCAGCTAGCGGATGGTTGCTCGATCTGTCTTGTTGGAATCTTGGGGGTACCAACACTCGACCATATCAGGATCCTCTTCCATGACGAGCTCAATGTGGTAGTAGTGGGTTGGTTCAGGTTGTTTTTAGACTAGGAAAGGGGCCATCATTATTCCCTCGGGCATTCCGACCATGGAGGCTAAGGTAGGAAGGTCATCGACTAAGTTGTTTCTTGTTCGAGACAAGTAGTTGAAGGTGATATCTCAGAATTGGGAGGCAAGCTCTCCGTGGTGGGTATGGAAGGGTAGGATCTTCTCGTCCTTAACTTTCCATCTTCTAAGGACCTGGCCAATTATGAGAGTTGAATCTTTGTAGACATCTAGGCATTGGATTCCTTTCTTAAGAGCTACCGTAAGGCTTACTATGCATGCCTCATATTTGGTCATGTTATTAGTGCAAGAAAAATTTAGCTTGATGGAAATGGCAGTGTAAGAATCATTAGGGGAGATCAGGAGTATCCCAATTTCATATCCTTTTTTTATTGGCCATGTCGTCAAAGAATATCTTCCACCGAAGGTCTTCCAGATAGGTGCAAAGGATATCTTTGTCTGGGAATTCAGAGATCCGGACGTCGGCTTCTTTCATAAGGTAGTCAGTAAGGTAGTCAGAGATATCTCTTCTTTTCATTGCTTTCTATGTGACATACACAATATTGAACTCGTCTAGCAGCATTAACCATCGGCCCATTCGACTAGATTGGGAAAGTTTCTCAAGTAAGTATTTGATAGGATCCATTCAGAACACAAGTCTAATGGTAAAATCAAGATGTAATGCCATAATTTTTGGGTGACCCAAATAAAGGCGACACGTGCCTTCTCCAAGGCAGTGTAATTGACTTCGTACCCGACCAATTTATGACTGGCGTAGTAGATGGCCCTCTCTTTACGGGTTTCTTCAATATATTGGTCTAGCAGAGCCCCAACTGTGGTGTCTGTCATGGTCAAGTATAGGAGTAGGGGGAGACCAGGTTGAAGTGGAAAGAGTTCCAGAGGTCGGGTTAGATGTTGCTTGATTCGGTGGAAGGCATCCTGATAAGCTTTGCTCTAGACTTTGGTTGAATCTTTTTAGAGGAGTTTAAAGATGGGTTCACAAATCAAAGTCAATTGGCTGATGAACCAGTTGATATACTATAATTTTCCAAAGAATCCTCGAACTTCCTTATCCATTCAAGGTGGTGGAATTTTGAGTATGGCATTCAGTTTGGCAGGATCTTCTTCAATCCCCTTCTCACTAACCATGAATCCCAAAAGTTTTCCTTTGATGTAGCCAAAGACACATTTTTATGGGTTAAGTCGCATCTAGTATTGTCACAGTCGTTCGAAGAACTTTTAAAAAGCGGGAGCATTTCTGTCCTGAGTATTAGACTTGATAATCATCTCATCCACATAGCCCTAGGCTTCTTTGTGTATAATATAATGCAAGATGGCTGCGGCAGCCCTTTGGTAGGTAGCCTCTGCATTTTTTAGACCGAATGGCATAACTGTGTAACAGAAGGTTCTCTAGGGGGTGATGAATGCACTTTTTTCTTCATGATCATGATGCATCTTGATATGATTATATCTGGAAAACCCATAAATGAATGACTTGAGAGAGTGACCAGATGTGTTGTCCACAATCATGTCGATATTGGGTAGCGGGTAATCATCCTTCGGTAAGGCCTTATTCAAATCTCGATAATCAATGAACATGCGAACCTTTCCTCCTGATTTTGGCATGGGCATGATATTGGATTACCATGTGGGATATTCAATCACTCAGATGAAGCCTACATTAAACTATTTGACCACCTCTTCCTTAGTCTTGAGTGACCATTCGGTGCGGAGCTTTCGCAATTTCTGTTTGATCGGTTTGCATTCCGGGGGAGTTAGAATATCGTGTTAAGCTATATCGAGATCAATATTGGGCATGTTATAGTAGGACCATGCAAATACATACACAAATTCCTTCAGTATTTCTTCGAGTTGTGAGCGCTCATGTTCATCAAGGGTGGACCCTATCCTAATCTCACACAGTTGGATACTAAAATCGAGATTGATAACAACAATTTTATCTTCATTAATTTGAATATGGTTATGTTTCTTGTTATTAACCTTATTAAGATCAGTTCAGAATTGCTCATTTGTAAAATCATCATCATTAAGAGTTTAATTAGAATCAAGACAATTAATGTAAGACACAGTAAGATACTCAAAATCTTCATTTATTTCATTCTTGGGAAAAACAGCATTAAGAACCTCGTTAAAGGAGGTCTCAATTACATTATTATTACAATATGGAACAAAAGAAGAAGAATAAATAGGATAAAAATCTGGGTTGGGTTTCATTTTAGTAGGTGGAACTGGTATAGCATTCCAGTTGAGAAGGGGTTCATCAACACCTTTGATTAGGATGGACGGATTTGACGATGTAACACCTGAGTGGATCATGCAGAGTGTCAACCCCAGTGTTTGTAAATTGAAATGAATCCTCATAACATCTGTAGTCTTCTCAATGAGTGGTTGTACATGATGCTAAGGACTTTCGGCCCACGAATAGTTATCTTGGAAGAAAATCTCCATCCTTAGTTTCATGTTCTTGTCCACATGATCATACCACGATTCAAGAAAGCCATAAAAGGGAAATTCTTCACCATCTTTGATGAATCTCCCATTCAAGGAATCTTCTAAAATAGTCTTGGCGCTTTCTAACCTTCTCTTAAATCGAGGTTGGTGGAGCATTTTGAGTTCCTCTTATGATGGTTGATAACCCACACCACATAGAGGAAAGGCCTTCTTCAGCACTATGGGTTCCAGTATTCCCTATTTTCTTCATCCCATTCCAGTCCGGGAATAAAGTGCATATTCTTAAACATTTGTATCACATTAACATTAACATGAGGGTTGTGCTCTGGACAGACTCTATCTTTGAAATTATCCCCTCATGGGAGTGGAAGTGGTTCAGCTCGAAAACCAGATAGAAGCATATAATTCTCCCCGTATTGTATCTCTAGTATCGGGTTACTCGTGCTCGCATTATCAGTATTATCATGATCGCCCAAGATGGTAATGACCTGCTTATTGGCGAAGAACTTCAATTTCTTATGAAGAGAGGAAGATATCCATTGATACTGTGAAGCCACGATTGGCCAAGAAATAGTTTGAAATAAGTCGGTATATCGATGACTTGGAATTCCATAACGAGATTTATAGGACCATCCCCTATTGTAAGCTTTATGGATCCCATCACATCTCGATGAGTATTGCCATAAGCACGCACCGCGATGGAAGTTGGAGCAAGGTTGCTTACTTTTAAACCCAAGAATGTGAAGGTTCTTAACGGGCAAACATTAAGTGCTAATCCATTATCGATGAGCGAAAGTGGGGCTGTCTTACCCATTATCTCAACAGAGATATCAAATGCATAGTCATGATTAGGACCAAACTTAGGGATTTCTTCCTCAGAAAATGAGAGCATTCTAGTTGAGGTTAGAGACCCGACCAAATTCATGGCTTCTTTCAAAGTGGTGGAAGGAGGGATTGTGGGTCCGATAAGCAATTTAATCAAGGCATTTCGGTGAAGCTAGGATGACATGAAGAGTCCCCATAAAGTGATGTTAGCCTGAGTTTTCTTTAATTAGTCGATGATCTTTCTCTCCTCGATGGTTATTTTCGGTATAGGGAGTTTCTCAACAACGCCCTTCCCTTTTATTCTTCACTACTAATTGAGGGTTAGGGCTCTGGTAGTGCCTCCCACATCTTGTCATATGATTCACAGAAGAGGGAAAAATAGAAGTCTTGTTTCTTCATCTATGTCGGGTTGTTCGGCCATTTTATAGATTTTTCCTAGAAAATCTTCAAATGATATCATCCCACATACACTGATCACTGGGCTAGCCTTTCCTTGGCTTGGATTTTTATCTGAACTATCAAATTCATCCTCATTAAGGGCCAACGATCCTTTCACAAGAAGTCAATACATTCAACAACCTCAACCGACTCTCCGTATAGATCCTCCCACTCAACGGGGAGATGCAAAAGTGAAGGGACCAACCGCCCTTGTAGTTTTAAAGCATCGAGTAGCTTCGATATACTACAAATTTGATCGGTCCGTAGAAATAAGTCTATCATAATCTGGACGGAATCATATAAACTGACTTCATCGGCGGCACTACCCAATTACCTGACTCGCGAGACCACTTTTGGGATTCCATGAACATTGTGTTAAACTTCTGACGAGTCAATGGTCAGTTTTTAGGGCAATTTTAGCCCAAACTCTAGGAGATGGTTCAGTACTATTGGAAATTCCATATCCTTCCTTTCGGACCGGGTACGAACGATAATACATGCACTTGTAAGAAGTGACATGGCTTGATCAACAAAACAGGTAAGGTGAAGGAGAAAATATGGGCAAACTTTGAGGGGTTTAAGTGAATATACGGATATAATGGGAGATTTATTAGGTACAATTTGGGTAGACAGGTAAAATTCTGGGTTATTTTCTCGAAAGATAGCATTTGTATGATTTGGAAGTGGGTTGTGAGTGGTGTTTGGGTTAGGATTGGCTGGTCGGGCGCTAACATCCGATCAATCAGACCTTGGATTAAATTTTAGAGATGGAAGCACAGATCATTAATATGGCCAGCATTTTGATGGAAATCACAGTGGGCGTCGAGTTTGAAATTTTTGGGAAGTGGGTTTAGTAATGGACGAGGGTCTAAATGCTTGATGAGATTTTGGCTCAAAAGAGCATGGTAGACTTTGTATAGGGGAGCATGAAGCTCGATGTATTCCTTTTTTAATAGGTTAGGGTGAATTTATGGTTCCCATGAAGTGGCAGACTGAGAGATTTTATTGATGGTTGAAACTGTGGTATTGGCAGGCTTCTCATACTTTCTGGGAGTGAATTGCTCGGATACTTTCTTTGGCTCAACTTCTGTCTTAGTAAGAATTTTTTCAACCTCCACTCCCACTTCTCGGAGGGATTGAAAATGGGGGTAATATTGTCCTTCCATCGTTGCTCGGACATGGGGTAAGAAGTTTTTCTTCGCAATACTGACTTGCTCTTCTTCGAAACTTCGGTTGGTCATAGTGGTCGCTTTCTCTCTCCACCTTGATATGAAATTACTGATGTTTTCCTCGAGGTTTGGCTTGAGAAGTTCTAAATCATGACATGTAACCTCTAATTCCTCGTTGTACTTATACTGTGACATGAATTCACGAGCAACATCCTTCCAACTGCAGATTTTGGATTCCTTAAGAGATAGGAACCAGCGAAGAGCATTGTCCTTCAAATTCTATTGGAACATCTAGGCCATTATTTCCTCAGAGGCACTTAGGAGAGTCATGACTCGATGGTAACTTTGGAGATGGACAATTAGGGGTCTGCTACCCCCGAACTTCTCAATGTTGGGCATCTTTAATTTTTTCGACAGCCTTACATTAGGATAGGGAGACATATGGATGTAATCCATGTAATTCCTGGATATTCGTACCTAGTCAACAGCTTAAGGTCCTCCTTGACCTTATTCAACTCTTCTTCCTTTGTATCAATGGTCACTGGTAGGTTAGCCCCTGATTAGGAAAGATTCGGCATAGGGAGTTGAGCTGGTGATGGCCTATTGGCAGGAGGGCCACATAGAGCGTGCCGATATTCTTTAAGGACCCAAGTAGGCTCAGGTCCAAGCGGACGGACCCTTATCCCGAAGGAAGAGTGTCAGGACAAAATTTCTAATGGAATTCGTTGTATGTTTATATGACTTATTCCCGAAACGAAAAATGTTTGAGTCATAGGTCGTATTTTTATTGTCACGATCCCACACAGACTATGACGTATTGAAGTTTATTGAAGACGTTGTGGCAAAGCTTCAAAGATTTATCATGCCAATTTTATGGTGCATATTTCGTCTTCAATTCAAATTGCATTCCAAGATCACTCAAGTATGAATGCATAATTTTAATGGGACTCGGAATTTATTTTAAAATTATTTAAGGATGTTATTTTATTAAAGAAATATTTTTAAAATGTTTTTAAAGAGTTTTAAAAGGATGACACTTCATTTTATTTTGAGATAAAGATGGATTAGAGTTGTATAAAATGCAAACTCTAAATGTTTCTCGTTCAAACGACATCATCAGTTGTTCAAAAGAGATATGCATATTATTCGAATGACATGGCAATCTCGTTCGAATGATGCACCGCCTTAAGAAAATTATTGAAGGCGTTTTTCCTCAGAATTTCGGAAGTTTGCAATCTGGAAAAATAGTATACGACCAGAACATATTCTGCACATGTTTTCTAAGGTTTTCTAAGTCCAAAAACATCCTTACAGTTTCAAAGATCCGATCTTTCATTATCTTATGCAATAGTGATCTTTGTTTGCACCTTGTTGGAGTTGTTTCTACACTTTGAAGAACATCGTTGGGTTTTTCAGCGAAGAAGGGTAGGAGTTCGTGTTCTTATTCCATAGACTTTCCAAGCTATATCGGTGGACACCGAGGCATTCATGGAGGCGACTGCTATGGACAGATATTGTGTGGGCACTGTAAAGGAGTGGTTGAAGATCAAAAGAGCGTCATGTCTCGTAGGGGAACGATTCATTGAGTAAGACTTGTGTCTATTCCTTGTAATTCCACATCATAGTGATTGTCTGGCTTGAGCCGTCTAAGGTTTTTTTCTCTTTGTTGTTTCCTCGTACATTCGGCGTTATGAGCATTCTTTTCCTTACTTTACTTGCTTTAATCACTAGATATTTGTTTAGGATTAATCAAGATAAAATTTGGTTAGGTTAAAATTAGTTCATAACTTGGTGAGGTTTAAAAAGTGGATAAAGTCTTTATTATAAAAAGAAGGTTGGTTTTTGTCATCCTCAAAACACATTCGAAATAAAAAGGGTCCTACAAATTGATATTAGAGCTAGAAACACTATTTTATTGTGTAGATCCTTGTTTTGTGTTTTTTGGTAGTCGAGTTTGTTTATCACTCTTGGGTTATTTTTTTCCTCGATGGATTCACAAAGTTTTGACGAATTAAATCTTTTGAATTTGAAGTTTAGAATATGTATTGAAATTTTGGAAGAAGAAAATTCTCGTTTTAAAATATGATTGAATATTTGTAAACGTTTCAAACTCAAAGAGATACCATTCCTGAGACGTTTGGAATTTTACATGGCAACTATGAATCTTTAAAAGTTTCTAAAAAGGAGAGTGATGATAGAGTCCTTATTTTATAGAAAGAGTTAGAGAACTTGAAAAATTCTAGGGTTTGTGTCATTGATCAAAATGTTTCAATAAATGATTTTGTGGCACGTGAGAAGAATCTTAGGGATAAGTTTACTCATACTGAGGGAAAAGAGATAACCTTCTAGGGGTAATTGAAAATCTAAAGAAGGAGTCCCGAAAAGGAGTCTAATCATTTGCATGATTCAAAAGTTTTGAAGTTGAAAAATGATTTAAATGACTCGAGTAGTGATGGTAGAGACTTATCTTATTCTAGTGGTTCGAATGTCAAAGACAAAACCATAGTCTGTTTTAGAGAGTCAACCACATCCGAGGGTGTTAGAAAAGGTCAACCTAAAGGTCTCCTTCCTCGTCATTTTTTCACATGTTTGCATTGTGGTAGGAAAGGTCACTATAGGCGTTTTTGCTATGATCATCCTAGGAAGTTTAAACGTAGTGTCCCGTCAATTCCCAAAACTCATTTTTTAGGTATACAACGGTTTGGGTTAGGAAATCCATTTTGGAGATGCTAAATGCTTCGTTGGTTATTTCTCACATGCATGCACATGATTCTTCACTTGCTATTTCTTATGGTTGATTGCATGTCCATATTTGTTATGACATGTGTATCTTTTGTATCATTGTTTTCATTTATTTGAGTCTTATTTAAAAAAATACAAAAAGATTTTATTTTTGAGAAGATAAAAAAAGATTTTTCTTTTATTTGAATCAATATATGTTGAAAACATAAAAATATTTTCGGTTTGTTTTTGTCTTTGAGTTTACATGTTTGATGTTGCCTATTGGTGTGCTTGGATCCCCTTCCTTTCATTATCCATGTGGCTAGGACATTTGGTCATAATTATTGATGCTTAGAATGATCTTAACCATTGTATTATGGGGTTATTTTGAAGTTGATATGTGTTTTGATTCGACTTTGTATATATGCCATCTTTGCACACAAGCACGAGCTAATATGAATGCTTGACATTATACATATTTGAGTTTGGTGAGGCGTTGTTATCCTAATTTTGTCATCTATGCGTAAGTAAACTTAAGGAGCAGGTGTGCATGTAAGAACCGTTTACCGTGAGGATTGGATATTGAAAATATGATGAGTGTTCACGGGAAAGGGCTGCAAAAGTGTAAAATTGACTCGTCGTGAAAGCCACCGTTTAAATGAGCCCAAAAGAAAATCGAGGAAATAAAAAGAAATAAATTCCAAAAATAGGGCCAATAGGATTTCTCTAAATTAAGAATGATAGAAACCTCAAAATAACTTAAAAAGTATATATTTATGAGGGAGTTTGGTTGGAGAAAATTTAAACGGGTTTGCACCACGAATCCTAACGTTAAAATATTGCATCATGATGCTATTGTTTGTAAGATCATCAAAATTTTGGATTTCTGTGCATGTTTGATTGTTTAGTTCATTTAGCTCACATTTTAAATGTCACATATCGCTAAAATAAAGTTTGATGATTTATAGCTATCAATTAAAGCTTCTTGATCTTTTCGATGTGTTGGAATTATGATTCATTTGTTGTAGTTCACAACAATACATTCCATGTTCATGTTTGGGCACATCGGTACTAGGTTAGTATGTAACTCACATTGTTTTATTTGTTTTATTTTTTATTTTTCTACTGTTTTGCAATTTCTGCTCTTTCCAATTAACTTTTTTAGGAATTTTTTTCACTGGACGAAATTTTATGATATTTAGAACTGGAACTGAGTTTTTTGTTTGTCTCATTCTAGCGAGATATTGATGTCGCGCGAAGCCTTCAAGCGACAAGCCTATGTCGTTTGATCGACAAGGCTGTGTCATTCAAGTGAAAGTTTGAAAAAAAAAATCTCTGGTTTCTGCTGTTTTAGTTACCTGATTCATATGGTTATTTCTTTTGGTACTGCTGGGTATGTTTGGTCAGTATGTTGTTCTCACTGATTATATTATTATGCTCCATTGTGATTTTTTTAGTCACATCTCTACTGGTTATGTTGATTTCTCACATGTGATTATTGTTTTCTAGCTACGAATTTGACATATTTTCATCACTATTAGCTGGTTGTTTCATGTTTATCTAGATATATTTCATTGATTATCTCATGCTAGATATGTTTATCTTTTTATCGAGTTGTCTATTCGAGACAAAAAAGGGGAGAGATGTATGTCATGTAGGGAGAGAGTTTGTTTGATAAGAAAATACATTTGTTGCATTACTTATTGGTATCATATTTGTGATCATATTCCTTCATGATTATCTTGAGTAGATTACATAAATTTGTATCATGATTTAGATGTTGTTTACAAATTGGTATCCATATTTTTGCTCACTTTTTTTATATCATTTGTTCCTCCATACGTCACTGAGTATTTGTCTATTTCATGTGTGTAGGTTTGCTTAAAGAGATTCGAGATTTCAAGACTACATCAAATTCAGACAGTTCATGCTTGTCGGACCATCATTTACTAGTCTTGTCTTATCCTGTATTTTTTTTATTTTGTGCTTATGGGTTGGGATTTAGGCATCATACGGCTTGACGGCCCGTCTTAGGCATTTCATTGTTGGTTTTGTCCCGGAATAGTCAAAGGGGGAGATTTGTAAGGAGAAAATTTCCAATTGAGTCCGATGTATGTTTATTTGACTTATTCTAAAAAAAACACGTTTGAGTCATAGGTCGTATTTTTATTATCAATATCCCACACAAACTATGACGTATTGAAGTTTATTAAAGACGTTGTGGCAAAGCATCAATGATTTATCATACCGATTTTATGGTGCATATATTGTCTTCAAGTGAAATTGCATTCTGAGATCACTCATGTATGAATGCGTAATTTTAATGGGACTCAAAATTTATTTTAAAATTATTTAAGGATGTTATTTTATTAAAGAAATGTTTTTAAAGAGTTTTAAAAGGATGACACTTCTTTTTATACTGAGATAAAGATGGATTAGAGTTGTATAAAATGAAAACTCTAAATGTTTCTCGTTCAAATGACATCAGCAGTCGTTCAAGTGAGATATGCATGTCATTCGAACGACATGGCAATATCGTTCGAGCGACAGGAGATCTCGTTCGAACAATGCGCCGCCTCAAGAAAATTATTTAAGGTGTGTTTTCCCCAGAATTTCGAAAGTGTGCAATCTGGAAAAATAGTATACACCCAGAACGTATTCTCCACATGTTTTCTAAGGTTTTCTAAGTACAAAAACATCCTTAGAGTTTCTAAGATCTGATCTTTCATTATCTTATGCAATAGTGATCTTTGTTCGCACCTTGTTGGAGTTTGTTCTATACTTTGAATAACATCATTGGGTTTTGCGGAGAATAAGCGAAGGAGTTCGTGTTTCGATTTCATAGATTTTCTAAGCTACATCAGTGGACACCGAGGCATTCATGGCGGTGACTGCTGTGGACGGGTATCGAGAAAGGACTCGTGTGGGCACTGTAGAGGAGTGGTTGAAGATTAGAAGAGCGTCAAGTCTCATAGGGGATCGAGATGTTGAGTAAGACTTGTGTCTGTTCCTTGTAATTCCATATCATAGTGATGGTCTGGCTTGGGCCTTTCAAGATTTTTTCCCTTTGTGGCTTCCTCGTACATCCGGCGTTGTGAGCATTCTTTTCCTTACTTTACTTGCTTTAATCACTAGATGTTTGTTTGGATTAATCAAGATAAAATTTGGTTAAGCTAAAAATTGGTTCACAACTTGGTGTGGCTTAAAAAGTGGAAAAAGTTTTTTTTTTATGAAAAGAAAGTTGGTTTTTGTCATTCTTAAAACACATTCCAAGAAAAAGGGATCAACAAAGAGGAACTCGGGCTCTTCGGGAATAGGGACCCAGTTTGCTGCATCTCATGAACCTTTATTCGAAGGTGGTCAATCTTAGCAGTAAGTTGGACTAGGATTGTCATCAAACCAGATTGTACATTCGGTACTAGGTTTGCATTCTCCATGGAAAACGGGTGAAGGTGGATTTCGAACTCGGAGGAACTAGCGGGAAAACTAATGGAGTTTCAGGGCAGTTCGACGAAAGACCGAAACCGATAGGAAGCCAGGCCAAGGCCCTAGTATGTGATCGACATGAGAAGGAAAAGGATTCAAAATTATTTTCGAAAGAGAAAAGGAAGAATATTTTTAGAATAAAGAGGAGAATATTTTTGATATTTTTTGGAAAGAGGAAGACAAAATGTATATTTTATAAAAGGAGGACAAATGTCTTCGGTATTTCGAAAAGAGGGGGGCAATGTTTTTGGTATTTTGATAAAAGAGGAGGAAAAATATTTTTGACACTTTTGGTAAGGAAGGAGGAGAAGTGAGAAAAGGGTCTCAGCATGATTATTATTATTATTATTATTATTATTATTATTATTGTTATAATATTTTCACTTGTATTAGGTTTACCTAAATGCAAAAAGATATGTCGAATGGGACCCGAGCCTAGGAAAAATTGAGTTTGAAAAATATGTAAATTACGATTTGACTTGTTGTCAGGCTTATGGACATGGTCCCAATTTAAAAAGAGATGATTAGGATTCAATAATCACCACTAACTAATGGAAAGACTATTAAGTTCTAACAATTTTAATTTCATAAGATAATACAAGCCAAGACGACCATCTCCATAATCTTCAACATAAACATAACCACCAACTGAGTATAATGTCTAAAGACGTAAAATGTAAACCTCAAGTAACTCGAAACAATAAAAATAAAATTAGTGTCCAACGGGGTAGGGGACATACGACGTAATTTTAAAATGTAAACCTCAAGGTCACTTTTTTCTCTTTTATCTTCTTGGTTATATCAATGGTTAAAACACAAGATGTAGGACCAAAGGGGTAGGGGACATTAAGATGTCTTTAGCTTATGTGGTACACACTCAAGGTGCCAAGGCATAATCTTATAGAAGATATGAAATATTATGTCATGATAACATTATCCACTAAAATCTTTTGGAAAAATATCTAAAAAGTGTATCACGCATAAAGCACGAGGGTTATTCACTGAAGGAAAGTCGGGATTTATGGGAGAAAACTAGATCGCGCCATTCTCTAGCTAAATTTGCCGACCCGACATTTCGACAGAGTTTTGGGTAGTAATCGACAATCTAAATATGAGTGACCTATGTTTGATGCCTATATGAGGGTATGCAGTTGTTGAGTTAGTGGAAAGGTTCCCCCCTTGGCATGACTTCCACGATATACATTTTGCTTTTGAGGGCAATTGGTACGTGTGGACAAGCCATTTGATATACCTGAGTGTACGTGAATTGCCTCACTAAATACCTCATGGGGACAATACGTATGAGAGAGAATTTTATATACTCGACATACGTGAACGAGTTCCCTGCTATATACCTCTCGTCATGACTTCGGTCAAGTGGTACAATGTGGGGGGAACCGTTCGACATACGTCGAAGGTACTTGGCCAATGGAAGGTGAGAGTCATATTGCTTAGCCTAACTGTAACCTTCCAGACTAGTGCCCATCACAAAGTGACCCCTAGTTACGGGACAAAATTTGGTAAATAGCCATGCTCTTTGGTGATGTAGTGTGCAAAATGCATGATTCTTGATTAGTATATTATGGAGAGAGTATTTTTATGTGGCATGATGAGTACTATACTAATAGGAAAGAATGTACAAGTATCACGAAAAGTAAATCTATCATGGAGCATGAAGATTACACTAAGCATGGATATGTGAGAGTGAGTGATGTGTGGGTATCTATAAGTGAGTGTGTGGTAGTGAACCTAAGCATGGATCATCTACTAGTGGTGTGTGATAAGTGTGAGTGAGCCAGTATATATACAAGTGTGATAAGTGGAGGTGTGTGCTAGTGCCACCTAGGCATGGATATTATAAGTAGTGTGTGCAACATGTGGATATAAGTGGTACTATGTGTAAGTAGTGTGAAGTGTTCATGGAGATTATCTATAAGTGTGTGAGTGAGGAGTGATATAAGCATGAGGTAGATATATACAAAAGATAATAGAGAAAGGAAGGGGAACATACAGGTAGGTGTATACATACACAAGCAGAAAATTATAACACCCATGAAAATAGAGTCTAGCCCTCTTTACTTGCATCCCCAGCGAAGTCACCACTATATCCATCCCTCTGATTCTCCTATGTCTCGAGGGTTGGCGCTCGCACTGAAGAGTAGGTCCTACGCCATTTCTCGAAGCGCTTCGACCGTCGTCAATGTAGGGTGATGTAAAAAGATGGAGTCGCCAGCCTATTTTGCATAAAACAGGCAAAAGAACACGTCGCCGTCTTGAGAGAGAGGCATCAAAGACAAACTGATGCTTACGAAATCAATAGTTCAGAGATTCTAGGGCTATGTTACGAAATGGGAAGGTGTTAGGAACCCATCCCACCCTTTCGGTCTCTCATGGGCTTATGTTACTATTTTCCTTAATTTCTCCATGAATTCTGTGTGCGTGTATATATAATTGGAGATTGGAATCGCTCGACTCATATAATACGAAAGATAGAGTGAGGTCATCCAGAGGAATGTTCCAAAAATTATAATTAGAAAATATGATGGATGCGCTTATCGAGATATTGATCGTTATAACGAAACGAAAATATTTTTTTAGATAAAATGCAAATATGAATCACAAGTATGGTATATATGATCAATGTATGGATAAAATAGGGGAAAGATGAAAATAGAAAAATTGGAAAATTAGACTCGAGTCTCTGATTTTAGCCTGAAACGCATACGTAGCCTGTAAAACATCAAAGTCAACGTAGTTAGCATGCAGCACGAGGGTGGGGTTTATCCCATAAATTCAAACGAGAGTTTATTATATGTGTGTATGTCAAAAATATATTTTTAGTTTTGAGAAAATGTGGGAATGTGTGTGAGTCGAAAAGATATTTTTAGTTTTGAGAAAATGTGGTGAATAATCCCGTTGGAATTTATAGGTATAACCCTATTTTTCTTTGTTTTGGATTTTTTATAGACTTTAAAGTATGTGCAATATAACTAATAAAGGATGAGATATTAATGTGTATGATCTAAATTAAAATCTAAATTGAGAATTTATGTAACTAATGCAAAAATAAAGAAATTTAGAGAAAGAAACGGGGTATTTGGGCCTTCTTTAGAGACTTGATTTATTAGGTATGAAAATTATGCGAATGAAAGATTGAAATGAATTTCACACAAGAAAACTTTGCTGATTGCAAGAACATATTATTGAGATCATTGATATTGATGGATCTGAGGTGTTCCTTGAAAGTCCCTCATTATATAGGTCAGGGGGACTACCGATAGACATATCTCTAAACCTTCCAATTGACAGGTGACCCTAGACACAATGCCGATAGGCAGGGAAATGGACCTGTCAAACTGGAGTCTCGTGCAGATTTTTCTAAAAAATGATCATATAACGCAATTCGTAAATCCAAATCATGCACGGGGCATATTGTTAGAAATTTAATTCAGAGACTTCAAGAGTCCTTTAGGCCGCTCCCGGGTTCGGGAGTTGACTTTAGGTCAAATGAGGTTTGGAAGCGCCCGTAGGTTCTTTAGACAGGAAATCGTCGGGTAGAAATGGATCGTTCATCCAAATCGTAAGTAAGAACTGTGCATGAGTTGGAACCGTTTGAAAGGTTATGCGAAGAACTTAGACGTTCCAAAGAGCTTCGCTCGGTTCAGAGAGTTAAATTTGATCAACCGGAGCTCGAAAGCACCCAATGACCTTTGGGAGTAAAACGGGTCGTTTGTCCATACCGTAAGGCTAATTCGCACATGGGGTAGACCGTTGGAAAGGGTATTCAGTTCCCTTCAAAGATACATTCATTCTCCTTCGAACTAAAGAGTTGACTTGGGTCAAACAGATCCCGGGACCGCTCGGTGGCCTTCGAATCAATTTTTAGGGGAAAATGGATCATTCGACCGAAATGTTATGTCGTTTTATGCACGAGGTGAACTGTTGGAAAGGGGTTTCAGTGCCCTTCAAAGATTTATTAAGCTTTCTCTATGATGATGAAGTATATTGGGGTCAAATCGAGGCTCGGGAGCGCCCGATGGCTTCCAAATTGATTTTCAGTAGTAAAATGGACCATTCGTCTGAATTGTTATGTCGATTCATGCACAGGTCAGACTGTTAGAAAGGGGATTCAGAGACCTTTGAAGATTCATTGAGCTTTCCCTCTGATGATGAAGTTGACCGGAGTCAAACGGGGCTCGACAGTACCCAATGGCCTCTAGATCGGTACTCGGAGTATGACCTAGGGTTTGTAATAAATGGGGAGGTGGTAGGGACCTAAGGAGACACTTAAAGGGGGTCCTATAATGTGGTGTCCACAAGGAGAATTTGTTATGTCTATAAAGACAGAGAAAACCTTTCTAAATTTGATACCCCGGGTGATAAAGCAATTTTGGGGGGGTATTCCCAAACAATTAGGGCTTACTGTGTTTACAAATTACATACAAAAGTTATGATGGAATCTATAAACGTAATTGTAAATGACATAAGTGCTGATAGTAGTGACAGTAGATCAATTATCGTGGATGAGTCTGAAAATGATTTTAAAATTGACTCTCCATAGATAACTGACCCACTACCACCTGAGTTCCTTACTGTACCAACCTAGGTTTCCAAAGACTGTCCCCTGAAAAAGGTTGTCGATAACCCTTCGGAGTCGGTTCAAACTAGGTCCCAACTCCAAAAAGCAATAAATTTTGCATTTTTTATTTCTCTTGTAGAACCAAATAATGTAAATGATACCCTTAATAACTCATACTGGATGAATGTTATCTAAAAATAATTAGTTTAGTTTAAGAGTGACAATGTTTGGTATCTTGTCCCTAGGCCTGAAAATAAAAAGATTATTAGCACTCGTTGGATTTTCAAAAATAAAACTGATGAGTCTGGTAATCATTAAAAATAACTCTAGGTTGGTTATGAAAGGATATTCTCAGATAGAGGGAATATATTTTGATGAGACTTTTGATCTAATAACAAGGCTCGAGTTTGTTTGTCTCCTCTTAGCCATTTCTTGTCATTTACAATTTAAGCTTTTTCAAATGGACGTTAAGTCTGACTTTATTCTATCAGAGGACGTATACATTGAACAACCTAAGGGCTTTATTGATCGCTCTTACCCTAACCATGTCTTTAGATTAAAAAAGGCATTGAATGGCCTAAAGCAATCCCGTAGGGCCTAGTATGAATTCCTCTCGACCTTTTTGGTCAATAAAGGGTTTGAGCGTGGCAGCAATGATCAGAAATTATTCTCCCGAAAAATTAACAACGAGATTTTAATCGCACGAATTTATGTGGATGATATAATTTTTGGTTCCACTTCCCTTGAACAAGTAAAGGGTTTTTCAAGTATCATGCATGAGGAATTTCAAATGTCCTTAATGGGAGAGTTACAATTTTTTCTTGGTTTACAAGTTAAGAAATTAAGTGATGGCCTTTTTATTTCATAAACTAAAATGCTAGTGAATTAGTTAAAAAGTTTGGCCTATATAATGCTAAAATTTCACGAACACCCATGAGCACTACCACTAAGATATCAAAAGATGAACATGAGAAAGATATTGATCTAACTCTATATATAATCGTGATAGGGAGTTTGTTATATCTTCCTGCATCAAGACCTGATATTTCATATGTTGTATGTTTTTGTGCACACTATCAATGTTCCACCTAAAGAATTTCATTTATTGTGTGTTAAAATAATCATAAAATATGTTAAGGGCACACTTAATTGTGGCATTTGGTACATAAAAGACACAACAAGCACTATAATTGGTTACACGGATGGTGACTAGGCAGGTTGCTCAGATGATAGTAAAAGTACGCATGGTGCCTGCTATTATGTAGAAAACAATTTAGTTGGGTGGAATAGTAATAAACAAAACTGTACATCCTTATTTACTGCGGAATCTAAGTATATCGCATATGGTAGCTATTGTGCTGAATTGCTATGGATTAAACAAATGTTGTGTGACTATGGCATTAAAGAAGAAAAACTAACATTATTTTGTGATAATCAAAGTGCTATAAACATTACTAAGAATCATGTTCAGCACTCACGCACTAAGCATATTAAAATCAGACATCACTTCATTCAAGAACTTGTAGAATCCAAAGAAATAGAAATTGAGTATCTAAACACGAAAAATAGTTGATCGATTTATTTACAAAACCCTGGGATAATACTCGTTTTGAACCATTAAGGAATCCATAGGGATGATAGTTCTTGAATAAAAATTCTGCCTTATAGTCATATTCTCAGGTATATATCTTGCTAATAATTGGTTTCTGAGGATCTAGAGTTTGGTTGTTTGATAAATGACAAAAGACGCCTCATTTATCTTTTAATGTAAGAGACCCTAGATATGACTTACAACTTGGTAAAATTATTCTATTTTTGTCTCTCTTATATCTATTTACCCATTGTCTATTTGAGATAAAAAGGGGGAGAAGGCTTGAGTACATTTCTAAGGACCTTACTCATATATTTATTTAATTCAACTAATTTGTCATTTCAATCATTTTATTTCAGGCATCTTCATACAGATCTAGATGTACATTATTCTCTATTTAGGGTAATGGTCTATATTGTAGTTGAGTTATGTATTTTTTGTATTTATCTTATTTTCAGTTCTAGGATGGGATTAGATAGAATAGAACTTTGTATAGCAATCTAGGATTTTTTTATGCCTGGGAGTACCAATGTACTCAAGAGAATTTTTTTCCTCCAATATTCAAAGAAGGAGATTGAAATAAACTATATGGCTGACTTATTAGGAGTCTGTGCCATATAGGAGTTTCAACTAGTTCGGATATGAAGACAAAATATTTTCTAAATAGAATTGAGCCTCCCTTCTTCAAGGTACCACAAAGTTCAGCATCAAGTAAAACTCCATCAATCCCATCAAGGTTTTAAAGGCAAAAGGTAGTAAACAACACACTATAGGAACACATTGCACTCATATTACATTTAGTGTGTTTAAAATTATTTATAAGAACTAGGTGTAAACCCGCGCGATGCGCGGACTAATTATTTTTCACATTGATTTATAACATAATGAAGAACAGCATGTATAATTCTTGAACTTTGTAGTATCTTTGTAGTCCATTAGGAATTTATTTTTATTAGATTCTATTATATATATACTTTTATTTATTTATTTATTTTAGTTTTATTTTATTAGGATTATATTTTTGTAAGTTTAATAGAGTTTTATTTTATTTTAGTTTGAGGTGTTAGTTTTTTTTAGTTTTATTAGATTTTAATTTTTTATTTTATTTTGTTTTCTTTTATTTTTTTAGTAGGTGTCATTTTTTAGGGGTACGAATTAAACACACACACACACATAACACCCCTAAACCAACCTATACCCAAACACACCCCTAAACTACTATTCATCATCATCCACCCACACCCACACCCGATTCTCTCACCTCCATTACCAAAAATCCATTTCCCCATCTTCTCCACACAACACACTCTCTCTCTCACCTCCATTAACCCACCTGCCTTCAATCGGACCTAGACCCACGAACCACCTGCTCCGGCCACTGCCCTTGCTCCGATTGTGACTCCTCCTCGAACCGCCCCAGCCTCCGGCGGAAATTCTTACCTCGCACCTCCACCTCCGGCGTTAACCCGTGTCCGGCCCCGTCCTGCTCAACCCGAAATCTCGATCCACCAACCCCAGAACCAGAAACCAATCGGGTTCAATCTAAACCCGACGGACCCGGTGACGATGCCCTCGCACAAACCCGGTTCCAAACCCGAACGCTCCAACCCGTTTTCCCAAGTCGACCCAGCAGAAATTCAAACCTGAGACCTGTCTGAATCCAGACCAACACACTAATCTCTCTAAACCATCACACACCTAACCAATTTCTCACCCATCTTCTTCCTTACACCCACCATCTCTCTCATCAAACCTCCATTACTATACCCATCTCCAACATCCATAGCCAACAATCCTCAACATCTCTCTACCCCCACCTGCCTCGCCGACCTCCTGACCACCGCCGACCGGCCTGAAACCCCTGACCGCTGTTGCCACCACCTGTCCGTCGCCGGCCTACCCCTTTCCGGCGACCACATCGCAAACCCAGCAGCAGTTTTCAGACCTTGAATAAAATAGATACCTTGATCTAACTTTTCAAGCCTTGCAAATGGGAGATATAAAGAGATGAAATAAGGGTCTACATTCAACGACCTTGGATTTGATACAAAACCTTGCAAAGGGTCTACATTCAACTCCTCGAGAAACTAAAAACAAATATTGAATGCATCTACGAAAAAAAGTAGGTAATGGATTTATAGTCCCACGACTCTAGGGTGAACTTTAGTAAAAGATAAAGATAGTAAAGTGATGTGCCACGTGGATAGGCTAATTGTAAAGCATAATAAATGCCTTGTTTTGCATTTTAGAGTATATAGAGATTTCCGAAAATTTTTAAAACCTTTTTAAATTAATTTTTAAACATTTAAAATTGATTTTAAAGTTTATGGGCTTTATTGGAAATATTAAAAAGCTTCCCAGAAACCTTTTGAACTGAATATAAAATCGGCACAAAATTTTGGGGTTAAAACTTGAATTTTTCAAACATAAAATATGCACGTCTGTTGGCTCGTTATTACGCTAACCTGATTGGTTATTTGTGTGTTTTCTTACTCTCACATTCCTGAGATTGCATTATAGCCTTTGATCAAAACTTATCAACAATCTGCATGTCCCTAGACTTAATCCCAATGTAACACATTTCAATTAATCATAGCACATAACTTGCAACCGATAATAAACGATTGTTCTTACCTTGAGCGGTGCATTATTGACCTTTAGATTTAGATCAATCTGGTAGATTGAATCTCATCCATTGTTTTCACTCTTGAATTCCAGAACATTCTCATCTCCCAATAAAAAGTGACCTCGTCTCAGCCATTTGAGACTTTTTCTAGTCATTAGAGAGAAAGAAAAAAATAGAGAGTACAGAGAAGAGAGAAAAAGAGGAAAAAAAAGATTTGAGTAAAAAAACACTTTCACGTCGTTTTGAAACATCTTCAATGTTAAAGAAGTTTGTTAGTGTTTCCAAAATAGAATAAGGATCTCCCTTCCATTTTTTAAAACCACATCTTAAAAAAACCATTCTTCGAACAGTTAGGATTTCTATGAGTTTTAGTTAGAGTATTTTTGTGAGAAAAATCATAGATAACTTCCTTTGTAAACTTATCTCTCTCACAATAACCTCATAAGGTTGAATATCTCATTTTCTTATTAGAAATCTGAGATTTTGACCAAGTGATACATTCCACGCACTATTTAGGTTAATCTGTATATTTTTTATTTTTAGAAATCATCTCTCTGTGGATCTTGTGCAAAAATTCTTTCAAAATTTCAGATCCATTTTTTCTATTTTGAAATTTTGAAAAGTAGACTTAAAGTTGGTTGCATGTTTTAAATCTGGTTTGATTTCATAATTTTACATTTTTTAAAATTTTCTGTATATAAATAATATTTTAGATTTTAGTTTTTCAATATCTAAAACATACAGATCTAAAAGAGTCTTGTAGTTTGAAGTCTGTTTTTTATTCTTTTAAAACAAAAGTACATATAGACTCTCTGTAATTTGTAGGACTAGTTTGTAACATTTAAGTGTGAATGTGTTCATATCTTGCTTATCTTTAGACGCAAACGTTACACTTCTCACACACATTGTACACATAGTCAAAGTGTGTTGTTGAGAAAGAGATTTGTTTTACTCTGTCGACGTAAAGCTAAAAAGGAGAAAGACGGAGTACAACTATTGAGAGAGGTCAGAATAAAAGGAATACCGTTGGAGGTGTGGCTCAATTTAGTTATACTTCTTTATTTTTTGATCTCGTGTTGCAGTTTGAAATCTTGTAACATTGCTTGATTTTTGGTTTGTGGTGTAGAGGTCACCGTGGATGTTTCCCCTAATTTTAGGTTTTTCCACGTAAAAAAATATCGTGCATTCTATACTATTTTCATTTATTATTTCTTACGAATTTTTTTTCTAAACATTGGTTTACCAAAAATCTTAAATTGGTTTATGTTTTACATAGTTACACATCTTGTGTTTTTAATCGAAAGGAGTTTTCTCAAAGAGTTTAACCGGAGCTTACCTAATCATTAACTTTTACTAATAACTTGGTGAGCGATTTTCAATAACTCCCTGATGGGTCAAGAACTTAAGATTTTGATAAAGAGATGAAGAAAAGGTCGTCATGGTATGGATCTATCCCCTACTTAAAATATCATTGTAGGGTGACTCTGATTGTATGACGTGAAACTCTATCTATTGGTGGAAAGGACCAACCTTGATAAGCAGTTTGGTTTTTCCCACTGGGGTCTCTATATTTCCCTTGAAGCCGATTAGTGGACCCTACTTTGGTGTCCATATCTTGTATAATGTAGCTAATTTTGAGAAATAGACTAGGTACATGATCTCTGAAGAACTCCATTGATTTACTACTATCCTCTTTACATTAAAATTTTCTATCCGCAAGGTCAAAACCAAAGCGTAATCATTGCTGAACATTATCATTCGATCGAAGTAAATATCCTTGCTTCTCTCTTAGCCATTATGGGCTTAGAAACTTACACATGAAAATCCTCTTAGATGTACGCTAAAATATTCACCCTTTATTTGAGCTTCTTAACCTCTCATTATGAGGGACCGGGGTAGCCGTGTATGGCTATCACCATTCTCGATGGTGGAAGATTTTCATCCTTGCCCTATTTATGCATATTTACTCGCCTTGAAGACTCGGTTTTGGTTTTGTCAATGTTCTCCTTAAGATGCCCGGCCTGAACAAGATCTTTGAGATGGTTCGTATAATTTTGTGTAAGGTGATCGTGGTCCTGATGATAGGTAAACCTGAGATTGGCGCCCGTATTGTTTGGATCTCTAGTCATCTTAATTAGTCTCTTACAAAACGATTTGTCATTTATCTGAGAAATTAACTTGTAGATTGGTCCCTTGGAAAAGGTATATACTGCCTAATAGGTACTCTCGTTGTTCGTGATTTGGAACGTCCCTTGGAAGTGTCATTATGTGTTACCTTATTTGCTGGAGTTGGTTGGTTCCCATTTTGGATGACTTCTTTAAATCATTCTTCTTAGGTTGTTTAATACCCCGATCAATCGGTGCTTCCACACTGAGAAGCTCGTCTTCCACCTAGTTTTACTTCTCAACACGTGCCATGAGATTGTCCATTGGCGAGTCTAAATTTGAAGGACAAAATGGCTAGTTTCTCATTGCAGTTATTGATTCGTTGAACAACTCCCAATATTATTGGGTTTATTGTCTAGGGGACTTTCCTTTCTTCCTTTTAACATTGACTAGTGAGACGACCCCTTTGATTGCCTTTCTATTGGTGATTAAATGATCCATAAATTATTCGGCTAGCTCTTTGAACGAGGAAGTCGTCATAGGGATCAATTTTTAGAACCACTTGAGACCGATCTCCCCTCGAGTACTCTTTATATTTAACAAACATTGTGTTTTTAGTCCCCGCATCTTTATCTTCTTAAATAAAGGAAGAATCCACCTCATCTCTCCTCTAATGACCTCCCCCCACCTCGTACTATAAATCCCCACGATCACCAGTAACTAGACCCACCCTCCAAGCCTGCCAAAAGTTTAAATTTTTCCCTACAATCGAGTATATTGTCATTTTATGTGTTAAACCTTGTTTTTCAAATCCAATTGTCTATTGTGTTGTTATTAGGATCACACCAAGTAAAAAAATAAGTTTTTACGTCTAAAACAGCCTTTGTTCGAAAAAATAACGAAAAACTCCATTAAAGCTTGACCTCTAATGGTGAAACTTAATTCCTTTTCTCTAAATCAGTTTCAAAGTGAGGAATAGGCTTCTTATGAGCCCAGGACATCAAGCACAATGGTCGTTTTCGAAAAACCATACATTTCGAACCTTAATTACTCAAAAGTATTTTCTATTTCAGAAAACTGAAAATTTCAAATTCTCCTTAACCAGAGAACCTCAATCCTTTAAACCAAAATCTTCCATAAGATAGCAGAAACCCAACCATATGCATAAAAACCATTGCCATATTCGGTAAAGCTTTAAAAGTTTTGTCAATTTTTTGAAAAACACATAGTATTTGTAACTCGATGAATATTGAACCTCAATCCATGAAACTTATATTTTTGGATTCCTTGTGAAAATTAGGTTGGATTGGTTCAAGAATCATCTCAAATGGTTTAGAAAATCAGGATTTATTAAAGGTCAAAGTTTTTTCAAAACCTAAGTCAACTATCGAGAGGTTGAAGATGAACTTTTCAACTAGAAACCTTGACCAAGTACGTGAGGGCGCGTGACCAATCAAAACTTTCTGATTTTTTTTCCAATATTTTTATTAAATTTTTCTATTCAAAATGGTATAAGATAAGGCATTGTTTGGTAAATCCTAGCTCAAGTTATAGAAAATTAGGGCTCTAAGTTATAAATATTTTCTTACAATTACAATTTCACCTCTCCTAACTTTTTCAAGTTATGAATTTTAACCCTAACTTTTTTTCTACATTTATTTTTAATAAATTTTGGATAAAAAAGTCTTCTATGTCAAGTTTCAAATTATACTCCAAGCCTTACACTTTAAAGCCCCTACAAATTAGCCCCTAAACTTTAACAAACACAGTGTTTTTAGTAATTTTCACTAAACCAACATTATTATTAACTACACTAACTTATAAAAGTGTTTGTGTACAGATAAGAAATCACTAGACCCTCCTGATCTCCTCTTCAATCATACTTAAACCCGTTCGATACTACGTGCAAGTAGACCCTTTTAATAGTAAACTTTAACATACTTATTTAAACTACTATTAATATCACTATGTGATAGCCCTACTTGATTCCTAGTGTCTATAGAAATTACCACACTAATATGTTATTATGTCTGGTTACTTTTATTTATGATCAATTGGGTCAATTTTAACCCTTATCACCTAATAGATGATATCATGAAAGTTATTGTAATGATTGAACCAGATCATCTTGCACCTCTGTGCATATTATTTATTGTAAGAAGCATCAGTATTAACTTGGTAGTAGACTGTTGCGTTGCCCTAGGGAACTTTACAACTTGGCCTAAGGTCTTAAATGATTGAGAACCTATATTTTAGATACATAAGTATGACTGTCACTTTATTAGTGTGCCTAGCAAGTTACTTTTTTCAAAAGGCTTTGGGTTGATTATAATTTGGTTATATTGATGATGATTCATGTATTTCTATACCCATTTATAATCTGATAAGTATGGGATTATGAGCTTAAATTTCTTAACTTTCTTATTATACAATTTGTACCATATTAGTATACCAAACAGTGAATTCTATACACACTCCAAGCTTCTATCTACATATAATTTGTATAAAATTGGTAAGATCTTCTTAGCATGTTTGTGCTAATTCCTTTTTCCTCCAGATGTCTCAGGAGAAAGGGGATAGTCTCCCCTCCCTTTTTTTGATACACATGGATCACATTTTTTCTTATATAACTATATGGATGGAGATTAAATAAGATGGGATCAATGAGTGGCTATTTTCGATGACCTACTTTATTTTTCAGTTTAAGAATAAAAGGTAATACACCCCTGTGGTGGCAATACAATAGGTGTGCGGCATTACTTAATGAATAAAGTTATGTTTTCCTTCCGTAACTGTAATCTATTGCTTTGTTACTCTCTTGTACATTCATACTAAAAAACAGGGTGTGATAATTTCCCCGTTGAGTGGGAATATATATATGATGAAGTCGTGGAAGTTATTGAGCGTGTTGACTACTCTTGGAAGGATGGTATCATCGCCACTGGTTGGGGTGATGATTTTGAAGGCTCGAACGATGAATTGGAAGGTAAGGACTTACCCTTCTGTGGGTTCCATGAACTGTTGTATGACCCTACTGATAAGAATATGAAACGAGGGTAAGAAATTTTCTTTAAGGATGACATCACCTGGGACGAAGGTATTCAATATATAATGCCGTGAAAAGCACTAAAAATTATGGGAACTGTGTTACCAATGAGTTGTTCTACCTGGACACATTGGGGTTTAACCTCTTAATAATCCTCTAGGAAGTCGGGTTATCTGACTCGTCTGAGAAGATCGTCGCTACTAAAACACCCCTCCTAACCTAGCAAGTCATCCTGCTCCAACCTACTCAAGTCAACCTAAGTCCTTTATCCAGTCTCTTCAGGAGATCCTTGAGCCCACTGTTTTTTCTCCTGTCTCTGATATCATTGTAAACAAGGCCTCCTTTTATGAGATTCTCACTGCTATATTTCCTGAAAACTCTTTTAAAAAATAAATGAGGATTTTTAGTATCTTGTTGTGTCTCGCATTAATTATCTTGATTCTAATCAAACTTTTTATGACGATGACTTAGTAAATCAACAATTCTTAACTAATCAAAAAAAGGAAAAAAATAAACAACATAACCACGTTCAAACTAATGATAATGAGACTGTTGTTATTAATCTCAATCCTAGTAGCTATTTGTGCGAGATTAGGATAGGTTCCACCCATGACGAGCATGAGAGGTCGCAATTCGAAGAGCTTCTGAAAGAGTTCATGGACGTCTTTGCATGGTCCTAAGATTATATGCTCGATATTCATCCAGAGATAGCTTAGCATGAGATCCCTACATTCCCAAAGAGCAAGCCTATCAATAAGAAACTGAGGAGGCTCCGAATAGAATGGTCCCTCAAGGGTCAAAGATGAAGTGGGCTTGCAAACATCATCCCCATACTGAAATCTAGAGGTAAAGTCTACATGTGTGTCGACTATCAAGATCTAAACAAGGCATCCCAAAAAAAAGATTACCCTTCGCACAATATCGACATGATCATAGATAACACTGTCAGTCACGCTGTCAAGTTATTTGTCGACGATTTTTCCTGTTACTATCACATTAAAATTCATCCTGACCACTAGGAGAAGATAGCCTTAATTACCCCATGGGGAACCTTCTGTTACATATTTTAAACAGGATTAAGGCAGTCCCCGCCAAACTAAAAGCCATAGTCATGATGCCACTACCCCGGACGGAGAAAGAAGTGCATAAATTCATGGGTAATCTATAATACATCAGTTAATTCATCTGCTAAATGACCTCTATTTGCAAACCCATTTTCAAACTTCTCCAAAAGGACTCATCCAAATTTTAGAATGAGGCGTGCCAATAAGCCTTCAATCGGATCAAATGATACCTCACGTAACCTCCGGTGCTCATACCTCCACAACAAGGTTTACCCCTCCTCCTATACTTGATTGTTATCGATAGCGCAATAGGGATTTTACTGGCATAATACATTGAGGAATATCATAAGGAGAGCTCAATCTACTAAGCTAGTCGAAAGCTAGCTAGGTACTTAATTAACTACACTGTATTGGAGAAGGCGTATGCACAATGGTCTGGGTCACGCAAAAACTAAGGCACTACATGCTTGCATTCCCCATCAGACTGATCTCTATAATGGATCTCATGAGATACTTGTTAAAGAATCTCGTTATGTCTAGCTACATGGCCCACTGGTTGATGATCTTGACATCATTTATGTCACATAAAAAGCTATGAAAGGGAAATCTATCTTCGATTATCTTACCGATTATCCCATCGAGGGAACTGAAGTTTAGATCATCGTATTCCCAGACAAAGACATCATATGAACCTCTCATGAGGACCTCAGGTGGAAGATGTTCTTCGACAGAGCTGCCAACAAGAAAGGGTATGGTATTGGGATACTCTTGATCCCTCCCGATGACTCTTACACCCCCATTGCTATTAAGTTGGACTTACCTTAAACCAACAGTATGACAGAATATGAGGCATGCACTGTAAGGCTCAAAATCACCCTAGAGAAAGGAATCAAACACGTGGATGTCCATGGAGACTCGGTCGTGATTATCGAGCAATTTCTCAAAAAATGGAAAGTCAAAGATGAGAAATTCCTACCTTTCCATGCACACCTAGAAGAGCTTGCCTCCCGATTCAAATATGTCACCTTCCATTACTTTCCTCGCTCAAAGAATAGCCTAGCCAAAGCACTAGCAACCTTAGCCTCTATGGTCGACATGCCTGAGGGAATAATAACGGCCCCTTTTTTGGTTCAGAAACAAGTTGCAGCCACACATTGCTTCCATATTGAGCTCGCTACACAAGAATATACATATATGGAAGGATTATGGTACTACAACATTTGGCACCTTATCAAAAATTATAGCAATCCCCGAGATGCGAATAAGAAAGGTTGTGCGACCCCCTTCGCAAGCTGCTTGCCTAGTACATCATTTTCTCCAAAGTGATTTTCAATAGAAACTTTGATAGAACACACTTGCATTACATAGCAAGGACTCAGATTGAAGATATAATATAGAAAATCCACAGCGAGGAATGTGGGCCCCACATGAACGATCACATGATTGCTAAAAAATATATATCAAGGGTACTACTAGACCACCATGGTCCAAGACTATACTGCTTATGTTCGAAAATGCCTCAAATACTAGCCGTTTACCAACCTCCAGTACTTGCCTCCTTGGGAGTTGTACGACATTACCTCTCGCTGACCCTTCTCCACTAAAGGCATAGATATCATAGGGAAGGTCACTCTCAAATCTTCAAATGGGCATGAATTCATCTTGGTCATCATTGACTACTTCGTAAGATGGGTCGAAGCTTTCATATATGGTATTAAGTGCGAAGAATGAGACCAAGTTCATCAGAAAGAACATCATCTATCATTATGGAGTTCCCCACAAATCGGTGTCAGACAATGGAATCCACTTCGAGGCTAAGGTCACAGAGTTAGTAGACAAATATGGAATTTAAAGGCACAAGTCTTCTCCTTACCAACCACAAACCAATGGCGATGTCGAAGTCGGCAACAATAGCCTCATGATCATCATTATTAAGATGACTAAAATCTATAGAGACTAGACCAACCGGATCCTATATGCTCTCTGGGACTATCGTACCTCTATTAGGACACCACTGGGGCTACTACCTATTCTATGGTATACGGAATGGAAGCGGTCCTCCCTATCAGGACACCACTGGGATACTACCTATTCTTTAGTCAATGAGCGTAAGCTGTGTAGAAAAGTGTTAAAATTAGGATCACTTTTTACCTCAGAAGTGTTCCCTACACGTGGAGAGTCAGGTCTCGAAAACGCATTGGTACCCTCCCAATCTTGCGAGTCATCGCCTAATTCAAGGAGAAAATTATAGGCAACAGTGGGAGTTAAATGCATGAACTTCCTTTTATGCATGGATTCAATCATGGTGCTAGAAGAAAGGATAAGACCATTGTAAAAACTATAGACTAAGCGACTTTTCTCGAGATCGTGATGTGGGAAACTATTAATATAGTCTTGATAATGGCCCCATGCTTCACAAAACTGTTCGGTAGGCTTTTGTCTAAAATCCTGAATTGCTTGGCGCATTTCATTTGTTTTGCTCATGGGATAAAATTTAGACTTGAACTTATTGACAAGTAGTTCCAAAGTTTGGATAAAGTCCGGGGGAAAGGAATGGATCCACATGGATCCATTATCATGAAGAGAAAAGGGAAACAACCGAAGACGAACATTCTTTTCGTCTAAGTTTTAATTTTTAAAAGTAGCGCACACAGTGAGAAATTTTCGCAAGTGAGTATAAGGAGACTCGCATTCAAGGCCATGAAAACTGGGCAACATAGAAATAGTCGCTGGATGAATTTCAAAACGGCCGGAGTGGGAGAAAGGACGATACATGAAGGCGGAGTGGCCATAATCGGGGCAAAGTAGTCCTTTAAAGCGTGTTCGTCGGCCATGATGGGTGGGGTAACAGAACTAGGGAAGTGGGAGAACTAGGCATCTTTGATGAAGATGAACACAAATCAGGGAGATAAGGAGGAAAATCAATGAGAAGATCACGTGCACCTAAGGGGGAATTTAGAGATGGAGCACTAGGAGAACGTGTTAATCGATGATCAATTCGGTGCCAATTGGGCATAAAATCAACAAGAAAAAAAATTTTGGTTTTTGTAAAGGAAAAATGAAAAATATTTTTGGATTTTTGGAAATCAAGGAAGGAAAAATAGTTGTGGTGTTTGGGGAGAAGAATGAGGTAAAAAAATGAAAAATATTTTTGTATTTTTGATTTTTGGAAAAAATAATTTAGAAACGCGAGAAAAGGGAGCGATGGACTTACGTGGGAAAAACTGACAGATGGAGCAAAAATTGGAGTACCTAAAGGAACAATTTAGACACATACACAAAAGGAACAAGTCCGAACGAGCACATAGCCAAATTATTATCTTCAAGTTAAGTGAGTGGGTAGTCAATTTTAATTAGTCCGCGGGCGAGAAAAACATGGAATCTTAGGCCTCGCCGGTAAAGTGTGCACCTACTTTCTTCTCGAGAGACAAGAGGCTTACTAGTTAAGGCTCACCACACTAGCTACTACAACAAACAACTATCCGATACCATGTTGGGGAAAGCACAAACCCGTTTTACCGGACGGCCTCACTTAAAACCCAGTTTCCCTGGACAAAAGTCTTAAGACAGTTGAATGAAGATTGGCAGGGGTGGAAAGGACTCACTAGAGTATCCTACGAGGGTCTCATTTTGAAAGGGTCCTAATGAACAGCGTTCCTACTTGGCTTGCTAGTTGATTGATTTTAATTTAAGTGAAAGCATAGGTAATAAGCAAATGGAGATGTGATTGAGTGGGTGATGAAATCCCAACTCATTGAAATGACCGGGTATAGGTCTTAGGTAAATTTATTCATCAAAACATCCAACTAAAGTGAAGTACTGAAATGAAAAACAAATAGGAGCAAGTAGCACACAAAAATTGACTCCCTTGTAGGAGTTTCACGAGTGATAAAGAGTTACCTCCCACGGTTGTTACATGTGTGCGGTGAAGATCGAGTTGAGTCGACCGAAGGGAAGTACTCCTACTTCAGTCATCCCGAGAGTCCTACCAACCCAAAGTAGAGAGGCTTCTAAATCCTCGCATTTGGACACCCTCTTTCTACCTTGTCCGGTTTCCCTTTTCGCTTTTTTTTTTATGAATAAATATTACAAAAATAAAACGGTGTCAAAATGCACCCCAAATGAATTACAAGGCCTCAATAAACCTAAACAACCAGTCTAAGGAGGGAGGAGAAGGAATAACTACACTAAAAAAATAAAAAATAAAAATTACAATTCTTCACGGGCTTCAATTGTCAAGAAATCGGCAACGGCGCAATTTGATAACTCTTAATTTGTGTTCCTTGGATATGGATTTGGAATGTCGTTGCGGTCAAACTTCGAGAATCAAAATTTATGGAATCACCTACAAAACTTGTTAAAAATTCAGTATCGTGGCAAATTCGAGTATCAATCCAATTTCTAGCATTGAAACGGTAATCGTGAAAACTTGCAATTCCAATTTTTATTAAAAATCTTTTTGTGTTTTTTTTTTATATTTTTAAAAACAATTTTAATGGAGAAAGTGAAATTTTACGCAACTAAAATGACTATGAAAATTTTAAAAGTAATTAAGTTTAAAATCTATGAGAAGAGACAAGAGATGGGATTACACCGCGTAGTCAAATTAATTTAACGTCCTAATTATTCAATTGAATAGTTCGAAATAATATTGAATTTAAAATTTAACTCTCGTTGCAATCCTAAATTCATTTTTATCTTTTTCATCAATTAAATCGGGAATAGTCACAATTATAAAAAAAAATTAAGATTCACACTCATTTCAACAAAATATCCACTAAGATAGATTTATTAAAAAATTTACGAATCTTTGAATTGCATAAACAGAATTAATGTTTAAATTTAAGAATAATACTTATCTCTAAGTCAAATCCAAAAATCAAATATTAATTTTTAACATTAATTTATTAACTCTCGTTATATATATTAATGTGTGATTTTTCTCAATTTAATTAGCCTAGAAAACATCAATGAACAATTATTCAAATAAAATAACTCAACATACGTGTTTCATCCCACCCCTTGAATGGGGTGTTTAGCCAGACATAATCAAAGATTCAGCACAAACACAATTAAAGAACAAGAAATTAAAGAATAAGAGAAAGAAATGCAATACCCAATAATTCCTTGTGTCAACTGTGCATGAACACGCATCCCAAACTTGTCACAAAAATTCGACTGGATTGCAAAACTAATAGCAAAAACTGAACCTGCAAATTTTTCTAAACCTAAAACTATATTTTTTTCTGACTATTTTTCTACCCTCTACAGTCTCTTTTTTTTTTTCTTACTCTCACGTTGCCTCTCTGTGTTTTTTTTTTTTTTTTGTTGATGAGAGTCCCCTTTTAAATGAGTTGCTCCTTCTCATTTGTAAAGTGGCTTGACATCTTCTTTTCTTGAGTCCCACGATTTTGTTTTGGTTGAAGATTTTGTTGGATTTTTATTTTTGGCTTTGGCTTATGTCCGATATTTTTGGGATTTTGGTTGACTATATATGGCTGGAAAATGGCAGGGGATAAGGTTGGGGTTTCGGGTTTTTTGGAGGTAGAAGGTCTCGGGTTTGGGTTCACGTTTTGGGTTGAGGCAGAAACCTATGTTGGGTTCGGGTCAGTGGGACGGAGGTGGAGGTCGGGTTTAGGCGGGAGTTGGCGTCGAAAATGGGGTTGGCCGGGTTGGGTATTTGCGCCGACGGGTTTTGGGTGTTTCGGTCGGGTTGGGTAGTTCGGGTATTGGTGTTATGTGCGTGTGTGTTTGGATATAAGTTAAGGGAATGGTGGGTGGGTGTGTGGTTATGGTGGAAAAAGGGAGGAGAGAGAGTATTGGTTGTTGGGGGAAGAAGATGAAGTGGTGGGGTTTGTGTGTGTGAGGGTGTAGGTGTAGGTGAGTTTGGTGAGGGTGAGGGATGTGTTTGAGTGTGTTTAGGTGTATAGGGAGTGGGTTGTATGTGTTTAATTTGTACCCCTAAAAATTAACACAACCTAAAAATAAAAATAAAATAAAAATAAAAGACTTCAAATCTAATAAACATAAAAAAAACTAACATCTCAAAATAAAAATTAAAAGACACTAAATAAAAAATGAAAATGAAAGTAAAATAAAACTCAATTAAAACTAAAAAAGAATATAATCCTAATAAAATTAAAATAAAAGAAATTAAAATCTAATAAAACTAGAAAATAAATTTCTAAAAACTAATCCTAATAAAAATAAAATAAAGATTAAAAAACTAATAAAAATCAAAATGAAAATAAAGAAATAGAAAAATAGAAAATAAATCCTAGAAAATTCTAAAAGAATTCCTAAAAATAAAAATGACATAAATAAAAAAATCTAAAAAATAATAAAGGTACAAAGTCAACACAAAACGGGCTCGGGGTATGGACTGGGCTCGGCCTGGGCTAGGTTAAGGTTACGGGACTGGTTCGGGGCATCGGAACACATCTCAGCACGCTCAAATAGGACTCCAGACTTCGCAGTCTCCTTTGATTTCTTTGATGCACGCTTTTGATCGCTATTGAGTCACAATTGACTTGATTTAGCATTATTTTATATTGCGACTACTGATTGACCTGCAAAATAATAAAATGCGAACATAAGGCCAATTTTAATTAAAACGAGTGACTAAAATGCACATATTCGGGGAATAAATTATACATTTTTGGGTGCTTATCACCTGACATTCTAAACCCTTTCAGTTAACAATGGTCATCCAGTTATTGTTGTTGCTAGAAGTAACCTCCATGAATTCTAGGAAGAAAACAATTTTGAAATCTACTTTTAGAGAGAGAAAGCATGAGGTTCAATCACTTAAAGGTGTGAAAAAATGAAGAGGGATGACCTTTTTTATAGGAGGCTAAGGGGTATGTCGATCGGTAGTCCCCCGAACCTACCTATTGGTAATGGCCTTTCCCCTCCCCCAAAAAGATCAAGAGTTTGTGACCTATGTCGATAAGAACCTCCTTAGTCCTACCTATCGTCATCTCCCAAAATTTCATTACAAAAATGCCAAAAAAATCCAAAAATTATCCAAAAAATTCATAAAAATACCCGCGAAGTCAAGAACATCATTACTCCAAGAAAAATCCATATTTAGAGCACCAACCCAGTTACAAAGTCCTTGTTAATCCCCAGCAAGATCATAAGTAGATGCATCGTCACTCACTCTCATCACCAACATACTCCCCAACAGAAGCAAAATCCAAAATGCGCCGACACCTAGGATAAAATACACTTTCCACGGCAGAGCCCCAATTAGAAAAGCATTCCTCATAAACAAATCCTTAGGTCCACAAAATTGATCTTGACCTGCTGAATCGATCAATCAAATCTTTAGGTCTGTAGAATCGACCTCGACCCTCTGAATCAATCATCTCAGCAACTTAGGTCCGCAGAACCGACCTCGACCCATTAAATCGGTCATTTAAAATCTTTAGGTCCATAGAATTGACTTTGACCCTATTAATCAGTTGCCTTAACTATTTAGATCCGAAGAATTGACCTCGGCCCTCTGAATCGATCATCTCAACTCTTTAGGTCCAAAAAATTGACCTTGACCCCCTGAATCGGTCATCTCAACTCTCTAGGTCCGCAAAATTGACCTCAAACCTCTAAATTGGTCATATCAATATTTTAGGTTCACATAATCGACCTCGGCCCTCTCCATAGGTCATCTCAACTCTCTAGATTCGCAAAATCAACCTCGACCCATTGAATCGATCATATTCGTCCCTTAGGTGCACAGAACTACCTCAATCCTTTCACCAATAACGTTTTAACTCCCGCGGGGTCCTCAATCCTCGAACATCGATAAGGTGTCTATGTTTTGATGACCTCCTCTTGTTCCAAGCTCGCCCATCGAGGGGCTCTGTAGACACACCATCCTAGTTACCCCTGAGAGTGCGCACGAACTAATGGATCAATTTATTTAATTAAATGACCTAACACACAAATCCAAATTTTAATTAAATTTTAACCTTTAATTAATTATGGTGTGCATGCAAGTTATATTCAAATTCCAATTCGCAATAACAGTCTAAACATGCAAAAAATACACAAGATGAGGAAAAATCCCTTTGTAGGGCAATACTTTTTATTCAGCACTATTGACAGTGTTGAAAACAATCAACTTGCAAAACACTTAGCTACACTAAGTTAGACGCGCAGAGTCTTAAAAATGCCAACAGATACAACCCAACTCCAGAGCCGTCCACAGGTAGCAATCTACCCTCGGTATCCTCCAATTCAGCCCTTTTTCTTCTTCAGTCGTGAAACCTCGCTTCATAAATTTAGCTATAGAGAAAAGTCTATACAATGTTGTATCTCAATAATCCTTCTTGATGTTGGTAAAAGTGATCTTGAATATATCCCGGGGGTAAGGAATGTGATATGAGGTGTTTAATTACAAAAGGAGAACTCAAAGGTGTTTTTCTTTTTGAAAAAGAGTTCTTGGAATATTTGATCCCTTTCAGCCTTTTTATAAGAAGGGTAGATAAAAAGGATAAACACAAAATATATTGGGAACATATTCATTAAAAAATAAAATATGTGTCAGTCGTTCAAACGAAAGGTCAGTTCGTTCAAACGACTGCCTTATTTTGTTCGAACGACAATCACTATATCTTCTAACGAGATTACAGTGTAAAACACTTTGGTACCTCATTAAAATTCGTTTGAACAATCATGACTCTCGTTCGAATGAGGCATCAATTTTAACACAATTTCCCTTATAAAAATTTTGAGCTCCTTAATAAAAAAGATTTCCTCATAAAAATTAAACAAACCCCATAAAGTACTCAAAACCTTTTTTCCAATCAAAATCCATACTTCTTCCATGATTGTTGAGATGACCAAGTCTTGCATTCTTTGATGGTCTTCAACATAGTCTTCACGTACTGAGAAGTAGTATTAAATATGTGTTTGTGTAATGGGATACGAAAAACCATAAATGAAATAAAAATATTAGCACTTACACCCCCTAAGTACCTCCTTGAGTCCCTAATATTTTTCCTCCCATCGTAGACCCTAGGTACTACTCTAAGACCTGATTTAGAGGCCACTGGGCACTTTTGGGCCCCGTTTAACTCAAGCCAACTCTCCAACCTGAGAGAATCTCAATAAAATCTCATAGGGCTATCAATCCCCTTTCCAACAGTCCATACCATAAGCGAATCTGTCGTAAGGTTCGCACAAACGTGACTTCTTACATTGAGACCTAATCTAAAGGTCATCGGGCGCTCCTGAGCCCCGTTTGACTCTAGTCAGCTCCCCAACCTCAGTGAATCTCAATGAATCATTGTATATATCCAAATTCCCTTTTCCAAAGATCTATACCAAGTACTAATCGGCCTCACAGTTCACACGAACGTTCCTTTTTTACTTCTAAAGATCACCGGGAGCTTTTAGGACCCATTTGACCTCGATCAACTATCCGAATGGAGTGAACCTCAATGAAATCATGTACGGATATGAATTCCCTTTCCAATGGTCCACACCATGCACGAATCGACCTTATGGGGCGTACGAACGACCTTTTTCTATCCAAAAAGTCCTCATTCATAGACCATCGAGTGCTTTCGAGCCCCATTTAACTTTGGTAAACTCTTGAAACTAGAAGTGGCTTAATGGATTCTTGTAGGGCTCTGAATACCCTTTTTACTGGTCCCAGTCGTTCATTATTTGAACTTACATTTTTCATTTTATGCCCGTTTTTTCAAAAAAGTCTATTCCGAATTACCTATACTCAACCAAAAAAACCCTGCCCATCAGCAGGGTGTACTTTCCATAGCCATCAAGGCATAGGCTATGTCGATAGGTAAACCAGGCTCCATGCCAATCAACACCCCATGAACTCTAATTTGTCACTATTTAAGGAGGTCATGACCTCTTTCCCAAGGACCCCTTTTTCAGTAATCAAAAATATCATCTCGAAATCAGTGCGCCATCATTCCCAGAATATCTAGTTTTTCAACATTCCTTTCATCTCCCCAACCTTACTTTCATACCACCTTTGGCCACTTATCTCACCCTTACTTCACCACCATTCCACCACCATAAAATCATCCTACTCTCCTCCAAAAATCAGAAGAAAAGTCTTCTAAGAGGTATATTCCTACTCCTTTCTAATTTATCTATTTAGAATTATTTACTCACTTTATTTCCATTTTTGATATCTTTTATTCTTTCTCCATTATATCACATCAAATAATATCCTTTTTTATTAGTAGTAATCACATAACATATTTTCATAAAAACCAAAAGACAAAAAATAGGGTTTACTTGTAAACTCCAAAAGTAAGATTTCCTCATTTTTTACACTTCTACACTTGAGCACGCCTTCTTCAAAAACAATTAAAGAGGATTCTTAAATTTGGGTTTATGGGTTAAATACCACCCTTATGACATATCAAACTACGTGGACTTTGATTCCCTTTGGGATACGGAGGCATCCTGGGCCAATCTTGAGATTCGAGTCATATCTTCTCGTTTTACTCTTCCTTGTATTTATTAGTATTTGTGAGTCGTGAAATCCTATATATTTGTGTTCCGCTCAACATAAACATTCACTTATCCATAGTGACTTATGATTCAATGGACACTCACATTATATTAATTTATGTCATTTTTCAATACATTCCTTAAGATTATTATGCTCCGTCTTTTCCATGATGTGAATCGAATGATTTCTTTCTCCCATTATTAATGATGCACACATGTACACATATATCACACTTTGGAGAAAAGGAGAATATTATCATAGCCCATAAGAGATTAAAAGGGAGGGATAGGTGCCAAACACCTTCCCATTCCGTAACTTAATCCCTGGATCCTTGATTCATTTGGTTTCGTATACATCAGTATGCCTTCAACGTCATTCTCTCGGGATGGATACATTTCTTTTGCCTATTTTGAGCAAAATAGGCTGGAAACTCCATATCTTCGTGTTATCCCTTTTTTATGATGGTCAATTTATATCCAAGGCAGCCCCCGAAGATATCAGTGCGAGCAACGAAAAAAGGACTCCCCATATTCTCGAATCATCCGCATGCGTAAGAAAAAGGGACTTTTTCGGTTTTCCCTCCCATCCTAATTGCCATGTCTCTTTAATGTAGTGGAACATTCGTGTGCTTTGTGACTATTTTTCTCGCACTCATAACATCTCACCTCATCTTTCTCACGAACGTTCTTGTCCTCATTTCCATTTTATTTTTCTTAAAACTTTTGTTTTCCTTAGAAGAATTTCCTTTGTTAAATTTGAGAAATATTTTTATTATTTTCACAAATAAAGTAAGATCATCAAGCATAAAATCAAACTTCGACTTAGAATCATAAACCTTTTCCTTTTTCTTTATAGACTGGGCCTTTAAAGCAATCCCTATTCCTTTTTTTTAATTTTATGTAACATATCGATTTTGTAAATTTGAAAGTCTCCTATGAATCCTTCCAACCTAAGAGTATCGAAAATTCCCAAAGAATTTAGGACAGTGACCTTAGGGATAAAACGGGACGGCGAGGATATCAAAATCATTTACATGACTCTCGTCTCAAGAACTCTTTCACCCAATCAAAAATAGAGTTGGCTATAGCAGATAAACGTGCATAAAACTCATCAAAAGTCTTAGTCTCTAGCATATTAATAGTCTCAAACTGTGTGGTGAGATTTCATATCTTAGAAGATTTCACAGCGTTAGTACTCTTGTGAGTGAGTTGGAGAGTGCCCCACGCTTCTTTAGACGCGGTGCACATCATAATGCGACAGAACTCATCAGGGGTAACGGCTCCGAAAATTGCACTTAAGTCATAAGATTTAATATTACTCCATTTAAAATCGTCCTATGTCCAAGCAGTGACATGTTTAATACTTTCAACGTTGTCGTTGGTCATAGTGGGTGGTTTATACGTCACGAATATTGCATACTCGCACCCATTATCTTTATGCATTATAGAACTTTTGTTCTCCCTAATTCCTATAGTTATGCTCGTTTATCATATAACCTTTATTATGTATGTTTATATGCTCTTAGAGGTATAATTGAGCTTTGTAGGTATGGGAATGCTTAGCGTGTGGATTGGTTGCATTTCGAGGAAGTTCCGTTATCTGACACAACTTCAAGGTTATTTTAGTCATTTCATACTTTATCTCCTGCTCACTGGATTTCCATAGAAGCGTAGTTCGTTGAGTTAGCTTCATGTGGCCACAAATGGCATGTCGTTTCAAGTCCGGATGAAGAAGTTATAGTCATTTCCATAATGGAACTTTTCCCCCTTTTGAAGAATCAAAAGCCCCTCAAAACAGAGCTCCGGTCTACCAGCCTTCAGACTCCGGTCGACCGGACATTCAAGATCAATCTATCGATCGACAGTTACAGGATTTCGAAGATTGTTTCATTTCTTTTCTTCTTTTTCCCACTTACTATATAAGTGGGTTTTATTATAATATACAATATACTTAGTTTTTATTCTACTTTTTAGGTTAGAGAGGGTGGATTTGGGTGGATGTTCTCTCTCCTAGTCTTTGCACCCATTTAGGTTGTTGTAAGTCACTATTCATCATCACCTTCATTAATATAGGTTTTCGTTGTTGTTTTTAATCTTTGTAACTTAGTTGTCTTTATTTATTTATTGCTTTATTTACATACTTGATTTAAATACATGTCTTTCATTATGCTTTCTAGCTAATTTAGTTTAGGTTGAGATTGATTGAACTCACCTTGGATTAATGGGTTCCTTTACTTTCGTGATGGGTTTTATGAGTTTAAATGGGTTATGTTGTTCTTGATTTTAAACCTAGGAGATTTAATGGTGTATATCATGTATGCATCGTATTTACGATCTTGCGTGTTCAATCTCGGGAATATTTGTTGACACCAAAATCAATTAAGCTTTTATGACAATCTAGGGGTGACAACTCTAGATTAAATTAATTGTAAAAATGAGATTTAATCTTGACGAATTTGTCTTCCCATGTAACCATTTAAACGTATTAACCCGAGGTGAGGGATATTATTCTCAATCTATAGTTTTTACGCCTTTTTGTTAATCGTAGTTTTAATCAATACCTAGATTTACCTTTTGTTTTATTTCTCATCTTTTACACTTTTATTCTTGAAATAATAAATCAATTAACGTCTTGCAACATTCCCTGTGGATTCGATACTCGGACTGGTTGATGTACTCCCTTAAAGAGTGGTCATAGTTTAGATTTTTTTTGCATAGCGATGGAAGCCAAAAATAACAATCGATGTGTTCTCTACACGAGCGTCGCGGTTCCTGCGGGCTATCAAAATGGTGTCGTTGTCGGGGAGTATTTGTTTTAGAAATTAATTGTTTTATGGTTTCGTATTATTTTTCTTTCTATTTTTATTCTTTGTTAACTATTTTTGTAGTATTATACATTTGAGCGTCGAGCAATGCTTGAATTTGTCAGACGCACATCACTTCATGGAATTTTTCCATCTTGAGCGTTTGGGGGTAGCGTGTCTTATTCTAATTTTTTCGATAATCGCATTAATAATTCTCAAAATTTCCCCAAACCTATAACTTTTGGTGAATACTCGCAAAGTCAAAGCTTGAAACATCTAAAATGTCTTCAGGTGAGTATTACAAAAGTCAAGTTATGAATTATGGGAATTTTGAGAATGATCATTCCGATAGTGGGACCCAAAATCCTTATAATAAAATTGTTGAAACTAATTGCAATAGCTTTCAAAATTCTTATAATAATGATTTTGATAGTAGTTCCGATGATAGTTTTCAAAGTTCTCATTTTCAAGAATCCGCGCATCCACCTATGAGATTGTGTGAGGGCTTGCGCATTCTTGAAAATGAGAAACTTGAAAACCGTTATCGGGAAGAAAATTGTTGTTGGGAGCAAGAGTTGGATGCATTATTCGAATCGAATGACGATTTTTCTTCCAAGACCTTTGAAGTTGAGGAATGTTTTGAATCAAATAACGAATCATTGCCTACTTTGGAATAAACAATTCATCAATTTTCCCATGGGATAATAGAGAATGAAAGTGAGGATGAAATGGACGTAGTATCCATGCAATGAAATGATTTCTTCTTTGGTAACCAAAGAAAAAATTTCATTCAAAATGATCCTATTTCCTTCAAAATTCAATCTTCTAGCGATGATGACTCATCTCTCGGGATTGAATTTATTTCCTCCCCATCTTTATTCTATATTGTCAAACCGTTACAAGTATCCTATGAATCGGTTCAAAACTTTAAAACTTTCAACCCTTTCACCGATGAGGATTACTTGCTCGAGTTACTTTCCATGAAGGCAATTTTGCCTCCATATGCGCCACCTCCCATTCCAAATGCAAAATCTTTGGGAGAAAATTATTTTTTTTATCCCATGTGTATTCGTCACCCGTTCAATCCATATACCCCATCATCCCTCCCTACCCCCACCCCAAAAAAAAATTTGGCTATGGCTCATTTTTTCCGCCTTACACATACCTTTCGTTGTTTAAACAAAATTCCTATTTTTCGGAAGGTATGCATGCAAACGAGGGTACAACAATTGTACCTCAAAGTCAAATTGTATTTTGGACGGACCCTCAAAAATTTTAACTTCTAGTGTATAGTTCGTTAGAAGTTAAAATTGTAGGTTGTACATATTAGGTTATTTTTCTTTTTACTTCTTGTCTAGTGTAATTAGTTAAAGTTTTAGTTCTTCTTTTTTGTATGCTTAGTGCTAACATATTTTGTAGAATCATTGGACTTGTACTATTCGGAGATCACTACATTTTGGATAATATCATTATTTTCCTCTCTTTAACTTGGTTCTTAATTTACATTTAAGACAATGCAAGAATCCATTATTTTTCTTAATCCATGATTTGATTATATGTTCGTACCAAGCATGCTTTTGTTGTAAAAATTGAAAAGTTCAAAATATTTTTTTTTCTGTTTTTTCCTTTATTGGGCATTTTGCCTTTATTTCTAATGACAAATTTCAATTGATTGCAAGTCCTATGGATAATTCAATGATGCATGTTCTCAATTTTAGAAGTTTTTAGACTTTAGTTGTCAAATTATTGATATTATGAAAAACTTTACGAATTAAACTTTAAACCCATGAGCACATGCACTCCTCTTGTTTTATTGATTTAGTTTAAGGCGTTTATAACTCGGTAATCTTTTGTTGCATTGTATATACTTACACCAAGTGAGCTTTGTGCTTTCTTCATTTGTGAGTGTTTATGCGTCTCTCTTTCCTCCTTGAAAATGTTAAATTAGTTGGTAATCTCATTATTCTTTCATTTTCTCTTTCATTATTTGAGTTCATATATGAAATGTGTTACTAGATCATGATTTTCAAAGTTGTTTTGACTCGATAATTGCATAAACTTTAGGAAATGATCATAGGCTTCTTTGTTTATATCACTCATATTGACCTTGACCTCACCTTATATGTTTTCCCTCATCAACCCCTTTGAGCCTTAATATAGCCTTTCGTTCCATAACCCAAAATCCTATAACCAACTCCACATTAAAGTTATAAACCATACATATTACATTCCATACCTTTGTTTGAAATGATACTTTGGATTGAACGATGCTCTTGTTATGTGGTCGCAATTAAGCATGTGAGAGTGTGAAAGAAGAGAAAAATAAGTGAAAAGCAAAATAAAATGAGAGAAAAGAAAAAAAGAAGAAAGGAAAAGAAAGAGAAAGAGAAAGTATTTTCATTTATGTATATAGTGTGCAATATTCTTTGTCACTTTCCAATATTATATTCAATGCTTGTTATAGAAATCATTTTCCAATTTTGAAATTGCCCACAATTTTCCATTATCCCAACTGTTTCATCCCCAAACACCTTTGAATCCGTACATATTACTTTCCCTTCATAACCTTAACCCCAAACCTACATTACAATTCTATAAAAGTCTATGTGATCCTAGGGTGAATATAATTCAAAAGTCATAATAATTGCGATAATCTGTGAAAATGCATTTCACCTCTTTAATGATGATACCTTTTCATTGAGATTACATATTTTTCATTTATATATAGCGTTCTTCATTGATGACATGTACGCGGCCTAGTTTCCATTTAAATTTACTCTGTATGCCTGCATATCCCAGGTATTACCTCCCATTTATAGTGATTCCATTTGTTGAGTATATACACCAGTGAGGATTGATATATGCACGCTTTAACGTTAATCCGGTTTATAAAAGTTTTTCCAAATCATATTTTGCATGTGCTCACTCTTCCTCCCACGTCTTAAGGTTTTAATTCGATGAAGTTCATTCTATAATACTAATAACTATGAATTTTTGTGTGAATTCATTCACTTTGCTAATAACACATTGAAATCCTTTTTGCTGTTGTTGAGCATGTATTTTTGTTGATTGGGCATATTTTGAGGAAACTTTGATATTTGTGGGTTTCATCCCTGAAAACACTCACGAGATAACACTAGTCAACTAGGGTAACCTAGGGGTTTAACGGTTTATTTCCTATGCTAAATGCAATCGTTCGCCCGCCAAAATGGCATTTATATATTTTATGCTTATATTTGTTGTGTATTGCCATCTATTGAACTTGTATTATTTTGTTTCATCACTAGGGACTAGCAATGTCTAAGTTAGGTAGTGATAAGTCACGAATAATACATAGTTTCACACGTTATCTTTATGTATTCTAGCACTTTTGTGTTCCTTAATTCCTATATTTATGCTCGTTGATAAAAAAAACTTGTATTATGTCTGTTTATATGCTCTGCGAGGTATAATTGAGCTTTCGTAGGTATCAGAATACTTAGCATGTGGATTGGTTGCATTTCGAGGAAGTTTCATCGTCTGACATAACTTCAAGGATATTTTAGTCATTTCATACTTCTTCTCCTGCTCAGTGGATTTCTATGGAATTATAGTTCGTTGATTTAGTTTCACGTGGCCGTAAACGGCATGTCATTTCGAGTTCAGATGAGCACATTATATCCATTTCCGTAATGGAACTTTTTCCCCTTTTGAAGAACCAAAAGCCCCTCAAAGCAAAGCTTCAATCAAACGATCTTCAAACCCCGGTCGATCGACTATTCAGTATTCACCTACAAAGGAAGGCAGTGTGCGATTTCAAGATCAATCGATCGACAGTTGCAGGATTTCAGCGATTGTTTCATTTCTTTTCTTTTTCCTTTTTCCTTTTTTCTTTTTCCCACTTACTATATAAGTGGGTTTTGGTGTAATATACAATATACTTAGTTTTTATTCTAGTTTTTAGGTGGGAGAGACGGGATTTGGGTGGAGCTTTTCTCTCCTAGGGTTTACACCCATTTGGGTTGTTGTAAGTCACTATTCATCTTCTCCTTCATTAATATAGCGTTCCATTGTTGTTTTTAAGCTTTGTAACTTAGTCGTCTTTACTTATTTATTGCTTTATTTACTTCCTTGCTTTAAATACACGTCTGTAATTATGCTTTCTAATTAATTTAGTTTAGGTTGAGATTGATTGAACTCACCTTGGATTAATGGGTTACTTTGCTTTGGTGATGGGTTTTATGAGTTTGAATGGGTTAGGTTGTTCTTGATTTTATATCTAGGAAATTTAACAATGTATATCATGTATGCACTGTATTTACGACTTGCGTGTGTAATCTCGGAGATATTTATTGACGCCAAAATCAATTAAGTTTTTATGATAATTTAGGGGTGACAACTCTAGATTTAATTGATTGTGAATATAAGATTTTATCTTAATGGATTTTTCTTCCCATGTAACCATTTATGACGCTCTTCTCAATTTGTAGTTTTTACCCCTTTTTTTTAATCGTAGTTTTAATCCATGCCTAGAATTATCTTTTGTTTTATTTCTCATCTTTTATACTTTTATTCTTGAAATAATAATTCAATTAACGTCTAGCAACATTCCCTGTGGATTCGATACTCGGATTGTCCGTTATACTCCCTTGAAGAGTGGTCATAATTTAGGTTTTTTTTTTAAAGCGACGAGAGCCGAAAACAATAATCGGCGTGTTCTCTAAGGGAGCATTGCAATTCCCGCGTGTTATCAGTGGTGTCCACCATCTTTCACACACATCAAACCCTTTTGTCAATTGATTTTAAAGCATACCTCATTCTAACTTTTCAATATGCATAATTTGACCCATTAAAAATAGGTGGTCTATTGTAAAAATTATCCATATAATCCTAAATTTACAGATCAATTAACGTAACATGCTCTGATATCAATTTGAAAAATTGGGATCTAAAAAAATCCATTAAAATCATGATTACATGATATTTTAGTGTAACCCGCTCTGATACCAATTTGAGAAAGGAAGGGTTATACGGATTTACTTGTATCATAGGAAAACACACAAATTCACTTTTGACCAAATTTTATCTTGATTGAAGTGAACATGCAAAATAAATTATGAAGTCAAATTTCAAACCAAATAAGGAGAATAAGAATATGAGGAAAAATTCATTTCGGGCAAAACCTTATTTTCAACACGGTTTAAGAAAAGACAGACACTTGACGATTTACATACTACTTAGAGATCCACTAAGTATTATGCGGTAGAGTCTTCGATTCTTCAACTAACAATGGTGCAACCCAGGACCACCCACAGCAAGCAGATCTTGCCTAGGTATCCAGTATTACATGGTTCTCTTCTTTTTCAGCAGTAGAGCCTCATCTCCACAAATCAGCAGTAGAGAAAATATCTACAAGGGTTTTAAAAATTAGAATTTATTCTTCTTGATTTGAAAAGACGATCTTTAAAGATTCAAGGTATTTGGATGAAAAGGTATAGAGTGTGATCACAAAAATAATTCTAAAATGGCCTAATCCCGTATCTCTATTTATAGGAAAAGTTATTTCAAAGACATAGGGATTAAAGATTAGAAAATATTTCATTGAAAAATAAAAACACGTGTACTCGTTCGAACGAACTAACATCTCGTTTGAACGAAGTACCTATTTTCGTTCGAACGCTTCCAACGAAATTTCGAACGACATTTTAGAGCGTATCCAAAAGGCGACCTTCTAGATCTCGTTCGAATGATGGATCCTCGTTCGAACGACATTTCAAGGCATTCTAACGAACTAGCAAAAGTTTCAAAAAAAATTATTTTAACCATTTGAAAACTTTTAAATAAAAACTCTTTTAAAATAAACCCTGCATAATTAAAGTCTTTACACCACCTCATTCTTCTGAATGATGTTGTGACGAACGATCTTCAATCTTCCAAATGTCATCCATTCCTTTTCTTCGAATGTGACACCCCGCCCAATTAAATATCGGGTGATCAGTCCTTTATAAAATTTATAACAGACTGTTCGGTTGGTTCATTCGTAGCATCACTGTCGAAAACTTAAATCCAATTAAATAACAAACATTTAATTAAGCTAGTGTCAAAAAAAAATTCAAATTTAACTTTAAACCAATTAATTTCAAAATACTAAACATGTAATTATAAACCATACACAAGAATTAAATGTTGGTTGAATCAAATACTGAATAATTAAGACTGTATAAAACCTTCCAGTTCACAGTTACAAACCAAACCATAATAAATAGTCAAACCAACTGAGAAGAACTACAAGGGAAACTGAGTATAACTCTGCTAATGAGAATGGGCGACACACGCCCTAACTGATATATCTGAACTAAGAACTGAATGAAATGAGAGAAGCGTCTAATCTCAAATAACCCGCAACTTCCACAACAGTTGTAGCTCAACAAACCATCCAAGTATCTAGAACCGGTGTCCCTGTGGCTGGGAACCTGTACTAATACATACATATATATAGCAAAAGAGAAAAGAGATGCAAGAAACGGGTCAAAGCCCGATGTGTAAAAATATTTGTTTTAGCAAGTATTTAAAACTACATTAAAGCAAGTATTATATGCATGTTAGTTCGAACTCTCACATGAGATTCTCACCTCTCGACTAGTGTGCACGCCTAACGTATATCTAATCCATCCTAACCATCTGACATACTTCTAACTAGGAAAAGGCTTATCCTTCAATTTACCCCTCATAGTAGTATTCCGTATTAGATCTCAACGTTTATCATTTTAATTAAGTGTTAACGCACTAAAGTCAAATATTCACTGTTTACATTACTGAAGATTTCTCTATCTTCATAATCTGATATTGTCTCATTTTAAATATACCAAAAGCATACATATATATCTTTCAGTATTATATATACGTATTAACCCAATCTTAATAGCCTACAATTATCACATTGTAAGTATAACACAAATATATATAAATAACCACCACTATTTTTATATATACTAATACAGCACCCCCAAGGCTATACCTGTAGTGCATGCATACTCTGCTATCATGTCCCGGTACCTATCGTACTCAAATAAGGACTATCGGTTTGGAAGTCTCCCACGAACCATATATACAAAACACAGATAATGGAGGGGAACATAGTTCACATACCTATGGATCACGCACATACCTACGCTCCCATAGTCAGCGACTTACCAACTCACAAGTAAGTCTTCACAGTCCTATGTTCTGAGATACAAGTCAAAAATCTCCTCAGGATAAGACTGTCTCTACACCACCTCCCGTGATAGCAAGCAGCTAGGTATGTCATACACATAATATCAAATATAGGTATACACGCAACCCATCCAATCAAACAGTATACTCAACCAAATGTCCTATTCCATACGTAGTATCTTCATTACTAAATACTATCAACGTATTTTAAGTTACGATATTCCCTCTCTCGTAATATATTTCTAAGGATAATACGTCACCCGAAAATCCTTAATACATAATCATAAGAGGTCCCAAACCTAATCACTAACTTTTATTCTTATAAGTTCCATATCATTAGAATTAATATCGTAAGTATTTATCACTTAATACTCTCGACACATTTACAATTACGATTATCTCTCTCTCGTAATCTCCAAGGAAATCTCACCGTCACGAATATTTAAATCAATACACCTAAACAACTCTCAATAATTCTGCACTATTCTGGGTTCATCGGACACTGATTTTCCTCACTCAAATTAACCGTTTACTAAAATAGAGGCAAAACAGGAAATTTCCTAAAATTTAGAAATCTCGATCGAACCAGAATGGATCTCGCTCGGACGACTTCCACGTGTCGTTCGAACTACTTCGCGAGACAACCAATCTCGCTCGAAGGACTTCGAGCTAGATCTCGTGACCTGTACTGTTTCGTCTTTAACCTTAGACAGCTTCATTTTTCACCATATTTCAACCCTAAGACCTCTAATATCATCCCAAACTCCAATCAATTATTCCCAAATCGAATCCTAAGATTTGTAAATGTATTCTAACAACCTAGAATCATAAAACATCACCAATTATTCATATAATTTGAAATCCCCAATTTTATTGTCAAGAACCCTAGTTCTTAAATCAATATGCATAACTTCAAATTAAACCCAGATTTGTTCATCGAGATCATCCAAATTTGGTAGGCATCATCCTATCTACATATGGTATTCAAATCCTTATCAAATCATCCCTAATTAATGATATAGTTCCCCAATTTCACCCAAATTAAATTTCATCACAAGGTTTATTAACCTAGACTAACATGAACATAATTATCGCTAATGAAAGCAAGTAATAAACACTTGCCTCGATTTCGAAGGTCTGATCCGTTGATGTTGTTGGTATGGCTGCATTCCTAGTGTTCTGATCTACTCGATAGTGGTGGTGGTTGTGTAAGGTGGTGAACATAGCTTCTCCTCCTTTGGAATTTGCTCTCCCTCACCCACTGTGGCTCTCTCTTCATTTTGGTTTTTCCTAACCCTAATTGTCTCTAATTAGCTGATATATTATTACTCTAATTTTCTTCCGTTTAATTCCTCCAAAAATCCAAATTACAAAACTACCCCTACCGGGTACCGGCTTGGCCTAAAAATGTCCCGGAGTCCAAATAAAATACCTGGGTAGAGTTTTTTTACTATCTCGACCCCTCTGGACTCAACGGTGCACTCGAAATGATATAACGAGTTACTTAAAAATAATTTACTTTATTACTTCACTTAATTAGTTCTGACACGACTCACACGTGCGTCCCGACTTAATATACCAAACTGTCGTATTTCTCTATCACGACAAATTATATAAAAAACTTCATTCCATATTACTTATTCTCACAGTAATATTAATAGTTACTAACTTCTCGTCACGCTAGTAAATATTCAATTTAAACCCGAATTAAATACTTAATTCTCATATTTTAATTTAATTAAACCCGCAATAATTATAAATCACATAATTATTTAAGTCTTCGAAAATACGGGGTATTACATACTCCCCCCCTAATAACGGAATTTTGTCCCAAAATTCAGAAAATAAGGCATTTCTGGTAAGGAAAACTCTGGGTATTTACCTCACATCTCATGAATCTACGCAGTACCGCCCATACAGTACATTACCGAATACGCTTAATAATGAACATCTCACTGATTAATTACTTTCCAAGCCTTACCATTTAAGTTTCACCACTTAACTTTTAGATAGTTACTATCTAGCCTCCTACTACTCGCACTAGTAGATTAATTAATATTTAGGTATATACATATTTGTCTTACACACGATACATACTATAAATGTTAACACATTTTTGCCATACTGCCTTCGCAAAGGACTATGGAACCTAAGCCTGTACGTTACCGGCTCAAACTTAATAATAATAGGAAAAGATCCCACATAATCGGTACCAATTTCCTCATTCCAACATGCAATAATGCAACTCCTAGTCATTTCCACCCAGGTTGAAGGGCCCTAAAATTCCTCTGAACCTAGTAGATTATTGTCCTCCCTTCTATCCAATAAGTACAAGGATAACAAGGATTTATATATAACGCCTCGAATGAAATTATATCGATAATAAGTTGAGGGGAGTCGTCTTACGCTAACTCCACCCGTGGAAGATATTACACTAAACCTTCCCATAATTGGAGATACAACATACCTCACAATGTGCAACTAAAACTCCCAGACTTACCGCCTGCCTGCGAGTGTGTTAGGCCGAATATGTTCGCATCTTGATATTCAGGGCCTCCCGGAACTCTTCCCAATAATCGAGTCATAACTCTCTTGACTCTTTCGGACAAAAACTCTACTTGTACCCCCTATAACCTTACTACCTCAGGAATAATGGTTGGGGTTTAATGTTACACCTTACGATTTGTCCTAACTTGGTATAACGTGAGCTACTTTAATTTCCCAACCCACTTTCACCCACATAGGGTCGTGTTCCCATTACGAAGTAATTAACTCTGTAATTGTTCAGGGATTCAGTCTCCCATTACTACCAAGGAATTCCTAATGCTGAAGGAACTCTATTATTTCCTGATGGTCCACTTCCAATTGGAGCTCAGAAATGTATTTCTTTGCTTAAGACATCACTACTATGGCTTTATATCGATATGCATTTCACATTTCCTATAACCACATCCATATCTATGGCTCAGGCGACGGTGTTATCACTGCATGTCGCAAGTCCTTCCCCTTCTCTCTAAGCTTCAGATTCTTATGAAACTTATTCTCTCCATGTCCTATCAAGTAAGTCTCAACTTGCTCGAGTTGAACTTTATCGGATTCCTCCTATACCATCCTCGTGGAAAATCTGGGAATTAACGGTCCTAACTGACCTAAACCATCAAACAGCTAAGTCCTGAAGTCACACTATTCTACATTCAGTTATCTCCAAAATACGCATTGTGTCACAATATTTCACTTAAGGAAGCAAAATTTATTACCCCAAATTTCTAGGGTGCCCATACACCCTAAGCTTTGTGCATTGCAGCACCACTGTACTAGACGTTTTATATAAATAACACATTATGCCCCACATACTTGGCATGACTATATGGTAAGGTCCTACTCAGTCACCCTACCTTCTCCACCTAATCATATCTTAGATTGTCCCACCGGTCTGCTCGTGGTGTCAACGATTGGTAACATTATCACATTTTAATCTTATACGGACCTATCAGCCTTAGTTTGTAATATAACCATTATCTTACAGTTATAACCACGTATATGGGTAATCATTACGATACTAATTCCATGTACTAAAGGTAAACTTCTCCCAACTTCCAACGTTCACTAACTTTCATACGTGGGATGTCTCGTGTAATACCCCGTATTTTTATGCTTTCTAAATTTGGGGATTTATTAAATTTGATGTGAGTTATTAATTTAATATAAATTCGAAAACTAATTATTTTTTTTAAAATAATTACTAACGTGACGAGAGTTAGTAATTATTGGAAACTTGTTGAATATTACTAATGAGCAAAGTAATATATAATATTGGTTCTATTAAATGTCACGAGTGAATAAAATGATAATTTCGGAAATTTAAGTCGGGACGCGCTCGTGTCGTATCAGGACTAAATTTTGATTAATAAAAGTGAATAAATTATAAGTCACCCGTATGGTCATTTTAAGTGCGCCAAAGTGTCCGTAATGGTCGAGATAGTCAAAATAATGTACCCGGGGGTTTAGTTTGGGTCTCGGGGTGTTTTTAGGATTAATTAACACCCCGGGAGGGCGTTTTAGGCATTTTGTATTTTTGGGCTTGGAAACCTACGAATTTTCTAGGTTATATCAGATGCTTAGGGTTGTCTTCTAGGTTTAACACAACCAAAAACAAAATACGTCCATTGGATAAGGAAAGGAAAAGCTTACCAAGGAGTTCTAGGCCAAGAACTCCTCCGTTTGCACCGCCATCACCGCCAAACGTTAGATCGCGCCACGAGGATCACAACCATACTGATTTCATCCACAAATCAGAAGCAAAAATTTCCAGGTAAGTATTTATCTTGCTTAATTTAGTTAATGCTTCATTCATATTAGTTTAGGGTTGATTAGGATGAGTTTTTATGAAAGAAAACCTATGTTGGAGGTTAGAAATCGCATGTTGTAGAGATATAAACATCATTCTGGAAATCCCCTTCACATGTAGAGGTTGAACTACGAATTTACATTGGGTTAGAAGTAGAAATTCTGGAAAAAGAATGAGAAGAACTAAGTTAAAGAAATTATTAGGGTTCATGAGATTTATATAGATTTTGGCCCTTTTAATTCATGATACTTGATGAAAACTCGCATGCCTTACGTAGAATATTGTTCATTTGGGTTCATAATGCTTATGGTATAAATTTCTAGGAGTTTGGGAGTTAAAAACTTGGATTTGGATGATTTTGGATGATAATTCCCGTAACTGGTATTCTGCAGTTTTCGCCATACCTGCTTGATCGATCGATCGACCAAAGAATGTCGATCGATCGACGGTTCAATCGATCGACCCCTCTTTATCGATCGATCGACCCCTTCTGGAAAACTAGATTTTTTCCTTGTGTTGACTTAATCCGATTAAATGCGTAATAAATCTTGATTAATGTTATTAGGACATAATGAAACATAAAAAGGACCAATAGGGTCAAGGTAAACCCCGTTAAGTGGAACTTTAACAAAATGGGAAAATGAAGGGTAAACGGGGAAATATTCATACCTAAGAAATCTAACGTGCGTAGACTTAATAATCGAAACGTCTAGGAGTTGGATTAGAAGGTAAGTGAGGGTCTACTGAAATTGTACTTAGGTAAAGGGAATACTTCGAGAGATGAGAAGTGAGTTGGAATAAATTAAATTTCGAAAATAAAATGAATAAGTCTGTTATAAGAAATAATCGAATAAAAATGTACTAAGAACGGAATAATATAATGTTGGGCCGTGGGCGTACCTAACTTATGAATGTGAATAGTTATATATCTATATGACTCTGTGATTGATCATATATCTTATATACGTATAAACAAATCATGACCGCGCTACTTGCTATCGCTGAGGTTTCTGTGTTGGGACAGTCTTATCTTGATGGGACCTTTATGGGGGATATTGACTCGTACCCTAGAACATAGGAATCCTTGGTACAGCCTATCTGATTGATAGTCAGACGGTCCTAAGAGACGTGAGGGTATGTGCTGACCTCTTAGTGACTTGGAACTATGCTTCGCCTCAATTTGTGTTTACTTGTATTAATACAGTTCGAGAGTGATTCCGAACTAGTATTTCCCTTAGTACGAGTGATACGGAGACTTGATAGCAGAGTATGCCAGCACCATAAATATTATGTGGGGTGCCAGTAGTATGTATATATATTATATGGGTAATTAATGTATATATATATAGTCTTGAAATTTGTAACTTCCTACCGAGACTGAAAGAAGTTAATTAATGGATAAATATTCCGATTTTATTATATATGGCTGAAATGTTGTGACACTGTTGAAAAACTTCTTAATCAAATAAGAGTTATGTGAAAACCTTAAATTCCTGGAATTTAATTATCTTAGTCCTAGAAATTGTCGGCATGGAATCTAATGAGGAATTTGAATTAAGTTAATCTTTTGGGATTAATAGTGCGGTAGGGTGCACACTAGAAGAGAGGTGAGACTTTCTCAAGAGAGTGTCGTTACTAATATGTTGTTGCATTAGCCAGTAAACATTTTAAATACTTGCTAAACTAAATTTTTAAACTATTTTACAATCAGGATCTGACCCGTTTACTGTTATCTCTCCTCTCTTGTATATATGTATATGTATTACAGGGGCCCAGCCACAGAGGCGTCAGGCTTAGGATTCTCTGAATATGGAACGCGCTGCAGGTTTTGTGGGAGTTGCAGGCCTTGTACTTAGACGACCTCATTATTGATTCCGTTTCTAGTTCTACTTTATCTAGTTGGGCATGTGTCGCCCTTTTCAATATTTAGTTGGTTTTGTGAGGGATGGTAATTCATTTACTTTCAATAGTTTTACTTTGGGATTTATTACTGTCAAAATGTTTTTCTTTGGTGTTTTGAAGTTGGGATTTACTGTTGATGGTTAAATTCTAGAATAATCATTTACATCCTTACTATTATTGTGTGACTCTTAAACTGTTAATTATCAAAGGTTTTATAATTGGACTTAAATAAAGTGGGAATAAGGTTTAAATGGTTTTAACACTTAGCTTAAATATTAAGGTGTTTAAATTGGAAAATTTATTTTTCGACAGTGATGCTGAGAATGAACCAACCGTTCACCTTGATTATAATTAAATAAAGGATTGATCACCCGGTATTTAATTAGGCGGGGTGTCACATCTCGCAAAGCGAAATCCAAACAAGGAACCCCCCCGATACACTACTACCTAACACTGTTGGTCGTCGAGATCTGCTAAGTCCTTAGTCCATAACATACATCCCTGAATTCCCGTTTGGGACATAAGAAGTCTATTCATCCACTCTCATGTTACTAAAGACAATATACAACGCAGGTCTCTCACTACCACGAGTTATTAGAGATATATAATTTATGAGCTATTTCTCTCTGCTCTACAATTAGTCAATATACCCTGAATCACATCAGTAGAACATCCTTGTTCACCGGGATCAACATAGTAAGACAACATACTCACTGAAGTCTATAATACAATTACAACACATGTGTAGGCTCAACCGTCTTTCAGGTGATGCCTCGCTAAAACCATATATTTAAAATTTGAATTTTTTTTTTTTTAGTACAATAGTCTTATCACACATTTTACTACTGTTCAAACCCTCGATAACCAGTAACCATAAAATATAATAATTATGCTCTACTATCATAATGCTCGAAGGATCACGAATCGTTACATAATACCGTATACAAATTTCTCTTAGTGTCCACACTTGCTCCTCCCCGCAGGTGGCACGAAAATCTTGCTACCAAATTGTAGTCATTTACATAATAAGGCTGTTGTCGCCAGCGTACTCACTAAACCGAATGCACACTCGAATCCTTAGTGTAAACTATTCACATATGTTGTGACACACCCGTGTCACTTGAACTCGTCACTTATTCACAAGGATGAAACAAAACTCCATCAGTTTATCTTGATCGTAGGGTCCCCGCACACACTTTTCGCGACCCATAATTATCCACAATCGTTATACCTTTCGGATTCCATTCATTAGATTTTCCCCTCCTTTTGGTGGGTAAATTATTATGTTTTACAGCTCACCCTCCCGACATCGATACATTGGCCCCATATCTCTAGGCCTCAATTATGACCTTACTGGACCTCCCTTGATTTCCTGGGACCCTTTGACCCTGAAATACGGTATGCTACAGATATTGAGGACTACGCTGGTCCTGCCTAGACCTACTACTCTCGGGTTATTAATTCCTGGGTCCAATTCTCTTGACCCGATTCCTACACTGGATATTTTACTTTTCCAACTGGTATGCCTTACAGGCACGATTTATTATTCCCGATACTTATCAATTTCACTACTCACGTGAACACATTCAATACTGGTAACCCTTATCTTTACATACAGGGTAATTTCCCTTTCACTGGTCCTCCTGGACTTGTTGGGATGTCCTTATCTCGGACATGGTAGTCTTAACTCCTAGTTATTATTTTTGGTGTTCCTTGCGCTCTATAGAGCATATGGAACACATGATCGACCCGCTGGTCTTGACTGAATCCATCACCATTACGTTAAATTTTAATCATGTCTTTTAAATAAGTTTTCCCTCGCTGGGTATACTTTCTGGTGATGTTCTACTAACACAATTGAATTCAACCTTGCCCTTCGGCTATGTATCACAACTCGAGTAGCTCCCTTTCTTCTGGGGCGTTGACATATTCAATAAACATATACTTTGATGACATTGACACTAGTCACCTTAGTCGCACCTCCCATTGACGTTAGGGTATTCTACCCACGAGTCCATTTTCAACTTACGGACCCTTTTTATCTTTCGTGACTCCTACTTCGGTTACAAAGTTAACTCATCCTTTACGGTCGGTCTCTACCCGACCTACTGGTGATAAGTTTAACATCTCTTCCATATCTTTGTCTGACCAGAAGGTGGAAAATTTTAAATGGTCAACCCGTACCCAATATCTCGGTTCGATTGACTATTTTTACTCTTTGTTGTTCCTCTGAGCTAGAAAAATTTCTTATGAATTTAAAATTCCGAGTGTTACTGCACTCTACTTTTCCTTTGGATTAGTTCCCTCCATTGTCCCATCTCACTTAGATATTACTGTTGGTGACTTCTACCGCGATCACCGTTCCCCGAATGCTTCACCACTCTCAATTGTTTTCCTCCTCCTGTAGTTCCGCTAACGGCCTTCGCTGGTCGTCCCATATTGTTTGGAGTACGAAGTCCAATCACTCCCGCATGTGAATTGGATTCACTAAACTAAATTGCAGGAGAGCGCAATTCGCATAAGTAGTGGAATACAACAATCCTAGAATAAGGCTCTACAGCAAAGAATGCTAAGCTGAAATGTAATAAGCCGTATAGATCCTAAAGGACACTAGAACCTGATGCTCTGATACCACCTGTGACACCCCGCCCAATTAAATATTGAGTGATCACTCCTTTATAAAATTTATAACAGAATGTTCGGTTGGTTCATTCTTAGCATCACTGTCGAAAACTTAAATCCAATTAAATACCTAACATTTAATTAAGCTAGTGTCAAAACATTTTTCCAATTTAACTTTAAACCAATTAATTTCAAAATTCGGAACATGTAATTATAAACCATACACAAGAATTAAATGTTGTCTGAATCAAATACTGAATAATTAAGACTAGATAAAACCTTCTAGTTCACAGTTACAAACCAAACCATATTAAATACTCAAACCAACTGAGAAGAACTACAAGGAAAATTGAGTATAACTCTACTAATGAGAATGGGCGACACATGCCCTAACTGAGATATCTGAACTAGGAACTGAATGAAATGAGAGAAGCGTTTAACCTCAAATAACCCGCAACTTTCACAACAGTTGTAGCTCGGCAAACCATCCAAGTATCTAGAACCGGTGTCCCTATGGCTGGGCACCTGTACTAATACATATATATATATAGCAAAATAGAAAAGAGATGCAAGAAACGGGTCAGAGCCTGATGTGTAAAAATATTTGTTTTAGCAAGTATTTAAAACTACATTAAAGCAAGTATTATATGCATGTTAGTTCGAACTCTCACATGAGATTCTCACCTCTCGACTAGTGTGCACGCCTAACGTACATCTAATCCATCCTATCCATCTGACATACTTTTAACTAGGAAAAGGCTTGTCCTTCAATTTACCCCTCGTATTAGTATTCCGTATTAGATATCAACGTTTATCATTTTAATTAAGTGTTAACACACTAAAGTCAAATATTCACTGTTTACGTTACTGAAGATTTCTCTATTTTAATAATCTGATATTGTCTCATTTTAAATATACCAAAAGCATACATATATATATCTTTCACTATTATATATACGTATTAACCCAATCTTAATGGCCTACAATTATCACATTGTAAGTATAACACAAATATATATAAATAACCACCACTATTTATATATATACTAATACAGCACCCCAAGTCTATACCTGTAGTGCATGCATACTTTGTTATCATGTCCCGATACCTCTCGTACTCAAATAAGGACTATCGGTTTGGAAGTCTCCCACGAACCATATATACAAAACACACATAAAGGAGGGGAACATAGTTCACATACCTATGGGTCACGCACATACCTACGCTCCCATAGTCAGCGACTTACCAACTCACAAGTAAGTCTTCACAGTCCTATGTTCTGAGATATGAGTCAAAAATCTCCTCGGGATAAGACTGTCTCTACACCACCTCCCGTGATAGCAAGCAGCTAGGTATGTCATACACATAATATCAAATATAGGTATACACACAACCCATCCAATCAAACAGTATACTCAACCAAATTTCCTATTCCATACGTAGTATCTTCATTACTAAATACTATCAAAGTATTTTAAGTTACGATATTCCCTCTCTCGTAATATATTTCTAAGGATAATATGTCACCCGAAAATCCTTAATACATAATCATAAGAGGTCCCAAACCTAATCACTAACTTTTATTCTTACAAGTTCCATATCATTAGAATTAATATCGTAAGTATTTATCACTTAATACTCTCGACACATTTACAATTACGATTATCTCTCTCTCTCGTAATCTCCAAGGAAATCTCACCGTCACGAATATTTAAATCAATACACCTAAACAACTCTCAATAATTCTGCACTATTCTGGGTTCATCGGACACTGATTTTCCTCACTCAAATTAACCGTTTACTAAAATAGAGGCAAAACAGGAAATTCCCTAAAATTTAGAATCTCTCTCGAACCAGAATGGATCTCTCTCGGACGACTTCCACGTGTCGTTCGAACAACTTCGCGAGACAACCAATCTCGCTCGAAGGACTTCGAGTTAGATCTCGCGACCTGGACTGTTTCGTCTTCAACCTTAGACAGCTTCGTTTTTCACCATATTTCAACCCTAAAACCACTAAAATATCATCTGAAACTCCAATAAATTATTCCCAAATTTAATCCTAACATTTGTAAATGTATTCTAACAACCTAGAATCATTAAATCATCACCAATTATTCATATAATTCGAAATCCCCAATTTTATTGTCAAGAACCCTAGTTCTTAAATTAATATGCATAACTTCAAATTAAACCCAGATTTGTTCATCGAGATTATCCAAATTTCGTAGGCATCATCCTATCTACATATGGTATTCAAATCCTTATCAAATCATCCCTAATTAATGATATAGTTCCCCAATTTCACCCAAATTAAATTTCATCACAAGGTTTATTAACCTAGACTAACATGAACATAATTATCGCTAATGAAAGCAAGCAATACACACTTGCCTCGATTTCGAAGGTCTGATCCATTGATGTTGTTGGTATGGCTGCATTCCTCGCGTTCCGATCTACACGATGGTGGTGGTGGTTGTGCAAGGTGGTGAATATAGCTTCTCCTCCTTTGGAATTTGCTCTCCCTCACCCACTGTGGCTCTCTCTTCATTTTGGTTTGTCTCTAATTAGATGATATATTATTCCTCTAATTTTCGTCCATTTAATTCCTCCAAAAATCCAAATTACAAAACTACCCCTACCGGGTGCCGGCTTGACCTAAAAATGTCCCGGAGTCCAAATAAAATACCCGGGTAGAGTTTTCTGAATATCTCGACCCCTCCGAACTCAACGGTGCACTCGAAATGATCTAACGAGTTACTTAAAAATAATTAACTTTATTACTTCACTTAATTAATTCTGACACAACTCACATGCGCGTCCCGATTTGATATACCAAACTGTCGTATTTCTCTATCATGACAAATTATATAAAAATCGTCATTCCATATTACTTATTCTCACAGTAATATTAATAGTTACTAACTTCTCGTCACGCTATTAAATATTCAATTTAAATCCGGATTAAATAATTAATTCTCATATTTTAATTTAATTAAACCCGCAATAATTATAAATCACATAATTATTTAAGTCTTCGAAAATACGGGGTATTACATAATAGGTGAAAATAGTCATGAAAGTGCAGTGGGGTGTAACGGGATAAGTCAAATAAAAATAAAATGTGCAATTATAAAACTTGTTCTTACAGTCAACGGCCTCCTTAGATGGACAATCTCTTCATCTTGATCGTTCAACCTTTCTTTATAAAGACTAACCAACCGTGACATTGCTCTCCCCACAGACCACTCTATGGAGGGAGTGTAGCGTCGATGACTAGGTCCAGATCTTATGGGCGAGCACCCCGTTGACCTCGGTCGACTAGGATGTGGAGGGGACCTCAAAGGAGTTTGATCCCTCCTAAAAAATCCGTACCTGAAACTGGATACAACTTCTGGCATATGAACGATGAGATTGGTGAGCATTTATATTAGTGTAGGGTTGACATTGCACGATAGTGAGAATTCCAACTTTTCCCACAAACGACGCCAAATTGTACGGGATATCGAACCCACAATAATTGCAATATTATGAATCAACCCCAAGAATACAAATGCAATAAAATATGTGACACCAGATGTATGTGGTTCGACAGATCGTCTTGCCTACGTCCACGGGAAAGAGAGAGAGTTGCTTATTACTCAGGAAGTACAAATAACGATTGGAGTGCTAGGATTGCTAGCTGAGAGTCCAAATTTCCGTGAACATGATACAAATCAGTACCCCCAAACAGGTTGTCCATCCTTATTTATAAGTAGTTCCTACAAATCTAGGTCTCTTCTCCTTGGGCTTATCTCCAAACTAGTAAACGTTGCATGACTGGCCAAATCTCCTTTCACTAATGTTTCAAATAAGACATATACGAGTGTTTACGTAATTTGATGTAATTTGTGTAAAAATTTGTTATAAGGGGATTGAGCATTGATTATATCGAGTCGAAGCTCGACTGCGGATAGAATTAACCAATATAGAAACTTACAAGTCATCCTGTTTTAGCACATTTATTTTTTTCAAAATCCAAATTGATCCATAGATTAGGACTCCTATAAGTAGTTACGTTGAAGATGCTCCGAATGGGTCATACATTATGAATCGATTTGGTATATTCTTCTAGAGGTGGACTTTTATAATAAAAACACGTAGTCCGATGATTGTTTTGATATTTGCCCAAGCGAAAGGCTGTACCATCAATTTGGGACAAAATGAGATAATCTTCCAATACTCAACAACTTACTGAAGGATCCAAACAAACTCAATAAATTAGAAAAAAGTTTGAAATGGAGCAGAAGTTGATTTGGATTTAAATACAATACTAGAAATAAATACAGCTTACATCATCCACCAAATAACCATCATATCATCTCTTATTAATACTAGATACAAATCAAATTTACAACCATTAGACTATCCGAAGAATTTCAGTTCCAAAATACAGAATCTCATATTGATTGTGATATAAATAATAATAAATAGATAAAAACCAAATTTACACCACTTGACTAACTTCAATGCCAATGTCATCTCCTAATACTACCAGATTTACCCTTCTATAACAACTCTCTCCTCCCACCCTCCTCCTCAACCACCCACCGCCACTGCCACCGCCACATCCCCCCACCCACCTTAAAAAAATAAGAAGAAATTATCATGTCAACTAATACAAGAACTCAATTGGCAGTTTCATATTCCCCTCAGTGTAAGCAGCCGTTTGGAACACCTTCAGTGGTTGCCCTTCTCCCATCTTTCTTAGTTTTCTTAATGTCAATAAAATATACTCCCCTGAACTTCTGTACAAAATTGTTGAAACATCATCAAGAATTCTATCTTCAACCAAGGAACAAAAATTATGTTGTGGCAAAGTTGAAACAAGGAAGATTTATAGGCTCACCATAATGAACTCCACATTCTTCCCATAAACCTACTCCAACTGCACTACAGTATCGCCATGGCTTCATTATAAATCCCCAAAAATATTGAGTTACTTGTATTTTGGGCTCCAATAGTCATTAGTAATGCACTTTGGGGTCCCAAGTTCTCATTATTTGCACTTTGGGATCCGTTTTCACTTTTTGCCAACTTTGTAAGAAATTTGTGACACTTGAAAGGAAAAAAAATGTGACACGAAAATTGAAAATGGACCCCAAACTCCCAAAGTATATCATGAGCAACTAGTGGGCCCTAAAGAACAAGTAGCCCAAAATTTTGATGGACACAGGAAAAAAACTCTCAACAAAAGCAAAGCCATATGTATTCAATCGGAAAGCGACTCCAACTCTTCCAACTCAGGTTCCTCAGTATCATAATCCCCACCTGTCCCGTTGAACAAACCTTGACCATGAGAACCACTTAGATATTCTTCATCTTCTGCATCAGACCACTCTGGCTCATTTGCAATATTCTGATCATCAGTTGCTTCACCCACACCTTTTCTCCCCAAATGAAGTTTTTGAGAACCAGACTCCATCTTCGCTTTTGCATCCGATTCTTCACATATGCAAGAAGATGGGTTTTCGTGAAATTCACCCCTACCGGGCCTTACCTCCTTTGGTTCCCCCATGAAACCTCTTTGATACCTACGGACTCTAGATGCAAACTCTTGCCAAGTCATGTTATCTCGGTTCATGAACGATCGATATAGTTTTTTACTATTTGGACGAATGGTAGGTTTATGTCCGAAGTATCTCCTGTAATCAAAAGCCAAATCGAAGTATAGTCAGCATTTTAATAATTGCTCCAGAAAATGTGGAAGTTAAATAGATGAAAGGGTTATTTTGAGTTTAACCCCCACTTTTTCAACCAGTTTTTAGTTACACCCTCATTCACGGTCTTAGTTGCACTCTATAATGATCTTTTGTGACACTCACTTTAGGAGGGCTGCTGCACATCATTTTAAAATCAGGGATGTAAAACTCAAACCAGTTTTATCTATGAAGCACCAACACTCTTCGACACTCTAGGACACCTTTCACACACACCTAGAGTCTTAAATTTTCTTTTATCTTTAGACATGCTCAATCATTTTGGGGGGATTATAATATAATTAACCTCAACATAAAATGGGCTCAAAATGTATTTTTTGTTGGTTGAAATGTGTTCTTTCTAATTAAAGGGATTAAAGTATAATTTTTTAACCTATTGGAACAACGTAAATTTTCTTCTATTGATATATGCAAAAGTGGGTGAACTTGGAACAACGGTAAGGTTGCCCCATTGTGACCTGGAGGTCACAGGTTCGAGTCGCAAAAACAGCCTCTCTGCATATGCAGGGGTAAGGCTGCATACATCTAACCCCACCCCCCCAATACCCCGCAGTGGTGCGAGCCTCGTGCACTGGGTTTGCCCTTCGCCCTTGGCCCTAATATATGCAAAAGTGTGAATAACTCTACATATCCCCAACGTATCCGTGTCCTAAATTATTTTTAAGAATATCGTTTCAGCATGTCAAGTCACATTGGTCATGTCACCTGTCTTAGCCGGTCATAAAAGTGGTGGTTAAACTCAAAATAACCTATAAATAAATAAATACATCAGCGTACCTTCGTCCCGCTAAAATTTTTGCCATATTACCATTGTTGTTGGTAACAAATACATCACTTTCATCACACACGATGAAATCTAGAGCGGCCATGCGAGAAGAAAATGCAGCAAATGGTTCCAACTCTTTCTTGCTTGCTATCGTCTCTTTTGAATAAAAGTTTGGGAAGAGTGCCTTCAGGGGAGCCAATGTCTCTTCCCCTCCATAAACTTCACCAGAAGCCACATAAATATGAACATCTTCGCCATATCCAAGTGCTCTCAGCATAAGACCTACTTCTTCAGGAGTAAGCGGGCATCTGCCTTGCCTCCTTCCCTTATCTGGGTTGCTGCTCTGCAAATCAATTTGAAAGAACTCTTACCAATGCGTAATTAGTTGATCCAAAATTTTGGTGTTTGGACAGTGTGCATGTGTATGTGTGTTCAAATTTTCACTTTTATGGGAGATAGTACCTCATTCACTTGATATTTTTTTTAAAAAAAGGTTCATGTATTCATATCCTTAATTGACCAAAATAGTCCCCAACTCTTTCATGGATAGAGTTGTTTGTTTTGAGAGAGAGATGTACCCTGAGCCGCATCCATAATTTTATTCCAGTGGAATATATACAACTAATTTTTTTGCCTGTTTCTAATGAAGACTGAAGTTTTTTTAGTCAATTGAATCGCGTTTAATGTCAAAGACTTTGTGACATGAATCTTTTCACGATAGTGTCAAAATTATGCCTCCTGTTAGTCGTGTTACTCGCGCTGTTGTGTTGTTTTATTCTTGGCATTGGGGCTTTATTGAGTTTGAAAATTATAATGAAGTTAATATGTTGTACTAGTCGTAAATAACACGATGATCTGTCACAGCAGTTCATACATTAATAATTCTTGTCATGCCATGTTGGACCAAAACACGACTTGTCACCTGAATTAGATGAGAAAAAAATTGGGTTTTTTATATTAGTGGATCCAAGTTTTGAAATGTGCGAACGTGGACAAGGACGTATTTGATTGCGGTGTATGAACAAAAAATTCCTATTTTGACCGAACAAATCGTGATTTTCAAGGGTATATATTCTATTTTCCAAATTTCAATCCCCCCTCCCTGCCCCGATGTGGCACCGCCAGAATAATTTAACGCTTCACTTAAAAAAAGGAATTAATGATCACTTGTGTTTCGTGTTTGGCATTCCTTATTAATATTTAGATGAAGTCAAGCAAGTGTGACATTTAGTGCCTTACATGTAAAGTTGTCCACCTTTTTCGTATTTTACCCAGGTCGTTCCTCTCCTTTTCTCCTCCACCGTAATAGCACCCTGAGAATGCAAGCATGTCAGGTTCAAACCTGTATAACAAGAAACGTATTGTTGTATGAGAATAGTTCATCATCCTTCATAGATCATAAATACAGTCAACCCCCTCGAACTATTGGGTCAGGTTGCCCCTAAAGAAAAAGAAAAAAAAACAGCAACCCCACCTCCCCCCCCCTTCTCTTCAACTAAAATTGAATAATCCCATTACAAAATACCCATAAAAAGTCAAACCCATGTATCGACCAGATTTATTATAATGAATAATTTAAATACCTTTAAAATATTGTTTGACCAAACAATAACATATCGAAAGATAGCCTTAAAACTGTGTTGACAAAAAATGCCTCACTTTTCTCTTCACTCTCTCAAAATATGTTGTCATGTGAGTGTTAACATTATATAATTGACAAGGGTTTACTGTCGGCTATTTGTCTTCAGGGGAAACCCGTAAACCCAAAGTAGTTCAAGGGGGTAACTGTAATTTACCCTTGATAAACAAAAGTTACAATGCAACGCCAACATAACAAATACTAGCCTCCCATGGTTCAAAGTCAAGGCCGATACCGCGACGATACGACCGAGTTGACTAGGTATCGGTGCCCACCGATCCGATTCCGAGTTACGAGTTGAGTTTTCAATTATTGATATGAATCGACCCTATATCGGTAATTTCTCGGTAGTATGGTGATATAGCGGTATAATCGCCCATATCGACGATATCACACTAGAATTGGCCCATATCGGCGATATCATGATGGAAACGGCCCATATCGGCGATATCACAATAGTATCGACCCATATCGGTGATATATCGGTCGAGATGATATAAGTTACTAAGCATCAATCTCTCTCTCTCTCTCTCTCTCTCTCTCTCTCATGTGTTATGTTGGTAAGCGTGGTTTTTTTGGGGGGTATGAAATGCTAATTGTTTTTTTAATTTAGTGTGTTGTGTGTGTGGGTTATTTGGTCATCGTGTGGGTTTAATTTAGTGCGTTGTATATGTGCCAGTTTTTTTTTTTAAAGAATGCAAATGATCCAAATGTTATTTGTTATTATTTTTTATAATAATGTTCCCAATGTTATTTTTTAATATGTTATTATTTATAAAAAAACGTAAATATTATTCTTTTACAAACAAATATACAATTGTAATTATTGTAAAAATAATATTTATATCCTCTAAACATTTGTAAAAATAATATTTGCATCCTTTATGTAAAAATAACATTTGCAACACAAGAAAAAAAAATATTTGCATCCTCTTTGTAAAAAAATAACATTGCCATCAATTAAAAAAAACATTTGCAACCCAACGACCAAAAAAAAAAAAAATTGCATCATTTTTTGTAGGAAAATAACATTTGCATCATTTTTGTAAAAAACGATTGTAAAAAAATGTAGTGTTTTGTCAAAATCACTATTTGTATCCTCTTTGTAAAAAAATAACAATACTAAAAAAGAAACATTTCTATTTTATTTAGAAAAATATAACATACTTAAAAAACACATTTGTATCCTCTTACTAAAAATAATACTAAGGATATAATAGTTGAATCCTCTTTGTAAAAATAAATAAATTATCCTCTTACTAAAAAAGTAACATTTGTTTTTCTTTGTAAAAACATTATATTTGTATCCTATGTGAAAAAAAAAATATTGATTTATCATGGAACATTGAATCTAGCAAGTTCGCAGCATGTCAATATAATTTATTGTACAATGTTATGCATATTAAAGGATAGTTTTAAACTTATCTGATTGGTCCACATTGTTAATCGTATTTTTTATAAATTTTCTAGATTTTTTTCGGAATTTTTTGCGCTCTCTAAATAGTGTATCTTTGCGTATCGCCCGATACCGCAACCGATACCGCAACCGAGTTAAAAATCGAGCGGCCGATACCGGGACTGATACCGAGACTTTGAACCATGTAGCCTCCCAATACCAATGTTTAAAAAGGCGAGAGGCGAGGCGTAGCGTAAGCCTAGAAGCGTATTTAGGAGTAAGTCTCACAAAAAAAAAGAGCAAAATAATATTAAAAAAGTACTGATAAAACCATACAAAAATAAAGTTAAAAAGAAATGCAAAATAAAACTGCAAAAAAAAATTTCTTTGAAGACTTTCTCACATAGTGCAACATTTTTTGTTCCCCCGAGATGACTTTTTTTTTTTAAATAATTGATAAGATCAATTTTAACATATTGGTTATTTTACGATATGACAATAAATTAATCAATGCAAAATCAATTTTTTTTTCATTTACATATTTTTAATTTTATAATATGACAATAAATCAATCAATGCAAAATCAAATTAAACAAATCTTTTTTTTTAGTTTCACTCACATATTGGTTATTTTATAATATGACAATGAATTAATCAATGTAAAATCAAATTGACAAAATCATTTTTTTTAGTTTCATTCAAATATTGGTTATTTTATAATATGACATATTGATTATTTTTTAATAATTTCTTTGAACTTAAAACAGTAAATAGTATAATTTAAGTGCAATTTTAAAACAAAAAAAAGGGGGGGGGGGGGGGGAGGAGGAAGAATAAGAGTCAGTATATTAAAACAGCAATTTTTTTAACTTAAGTGCAATTTTAGAAAAATGAAGAAGTCAACCTTTAAAAAAAACAGTGAATTTGAAAAGGGGAAAAAACACAGATCATTTATCCTTTAAAAAAACAGAGTATGTAATTTAGTAGAATTATAACAAAATTGTTTCACTATCTTCAAAGTATGTATATGTATACCAATTGTCGACATGTATTAAAATAAAATAAAAAATAAACAGAGCTCTTGATGGAAGAACAACGTTAACGGCAAAGAAATCAAGAAGTTTTATCCGCACATTGAAAAGGGATTAACAGAAAATTCTATACATGAATAAAATTAATTTGAGGGCAGAAAGAAACAAAAGAGAACATTAAGGAATGCAAAGAGAAAATCAGAAAAATCTAGCAGGACCAAGGATCAACCACAGAACCTTAGGTGCAGGGCAATGTAATGCTTGCTCATCAACCTCATTCGGTGGACCAATTTTTCACCCATTTCAGTTATGGGAGCAGTAAACTTTAAAGCATGGTAATTTACTCTGCATCTAAGCTTCTGTAAATCTGTCTCCAATTTATTTGCAAGCCTGTAATCAAACTTGGTGAGCTGAACAGCCTGTCAGAAGATAGAAAGCCATTTTGTATTAGTTGAGAACATTGGCAAATACATACTATGGAAAAAATGTAGCGAACGCCAAATAGTTGATAAAACTTTATTGAGTTAATTAGCTTCCAACACTTTGCCCTCTCTGAAAACTTGCCCACTAAAAATAAATTGTTTTCCAACCTTGTAATCAAACGCAACCTTACTGAAAATGTTGAACAAAGTAAAACGTTTTCAAATTTGAGCAACCTTTGCTGCAAATTGGATATTAAAGAGATTTCTCTAATATATTTGTCATTTACATTTTCATTCAATTTTTTTATGTCACCCATATACAATTAAAAAGATTATCAAACTGTATGCTATAGCATATTGTTGTTGATTCTAGCACCGCTAAAACATGAGAGAAAAATATAAACAGAATCTTTGATACAAGCACCTTTACCCTTGTTCTGCAGTATTCTAACTTATAGGAGCTATGTGGTGTGCACGGCTGAGATGTCTAACCTGGATGAATACAAGAAAGAGAGCAGTAGAGTACTAAAGAGTCCAATCAGGTAGGGGTCCATTCACCATGTACTGTCTCAAAAGCTAACAGAATGGACCAGAATTGAAAGAATTATTCAATTCGATATATTTCCTTTTCTTCTAAGCAAGTTAAGAAGATCTGGTATAAGTCCCCTTGAACGTTCAGCAGCCACGATACATGAGATATACTCCTTCCGCCCCAAATTAATAGTCGCCGTTTGAAAGGCTTCACATTTACTTTCCAAATTTATCCTCCTCAATATATTGAATACCTTTGAATGCAAAGACATAAACTTATCTTTGTGTTCTCATATAGGTATTATACGGATGGTTAACTTTGTAATTTCACCTCGGTTTACATACTATTTTTAGAAACACGACTATTAATTTTGGACGGAGGGAGTATATATTGACAAACTCTATATACATTTAACTAGAGGAAACCAAATGAGGTGATTTAACATGAGGGTAAATGGAGTAATCGAAAGGAAAGGGTAATAAAAATAAAAATAAAGTTGGAGTGCTCGATTAATTAAGATGTCAGGAGGACGATGAGTGACCATGATGCGGAGGGAAACAAGTGTGGTGGAGGAGATTTGCTTTATCCTTTTTCTCAATGAGGATAAATCGAGTTTCATGTGATGTTAAGGTTTGAATGACCTTAATAAGAGGCCAAATGTCAGAGCTTTTCTTGAAAGATTGAACCGTGGCATCTCTGGGAAACCAAGTTGACTCCTCAAATGTCAATCCTCGAAGTCTGTGGGGAGGGCGCTGGGTGAAATAGAGTGCGTATAAACACGTGGTAGCTTGGGTAGTATGGTCCTTTTGTGGGATGGTAGAGTTGTGAGTTGTTTGGATTGCCTCAAGAGAGTTAGATTATTCTCTGGTGATTGTTTAGGTTTGTTTGTACTTCTCAGGGGTTTACAGGCCTTGTTTAGATGGGTATAGATGCGAATATAAGAATACCTGGCGGGTGTGCACTGTTAAGGGGTGTTGGGGCCTTGGTGTATTGGAGGGGATTTTAATACGGTCAGATTTCCTTCTGAAAGGCGTGATTTTGTCAGACTTCTCGAACTGTGCAGTGTGCAGGGGTGTAGTGTGATGCTTGAGTTCTCGGACTTCATTTCGGAAGTGGGGTTGCTTGACTTGCCTTTATGTAGGAGCCTATTAACCTTGTCCAGCATAGAGACCATTTCTTAGTTTCTACATACTGGGAGGAAGCTTTCTCCAGATGTCCAGATGTATCATGTCTTCCGAGACCGACTTCCGATCACATTCCATTGCTTCTGGATTGTGGGATGACCAGTCGGGCGAGGCATCCATTCAGATTCGAGAACATGTGGCTTGTGATTCGAGTTTGGGGGGTAAAGTTGGATGGTGGTGGAATATTACCAGGCTGTTGGATCTGCAAGCTTTGTTTTAGCTAGGAGGAAGCTGAGGCTTCTTATGTATGACTTGAAAAGGTGGAATAAGGATGTTTTGGGGAATGTGCAGACAACCATCGCTAGTGTCCTTGAGGAGATTAGAGAGCTGGATAGAATGGAGGGGGATGGACAACTCATGGAAGAGGACAAAATCATAAAAGGGAGGCGAGGAAGGTGGAGGTGAATAGTAAGATGTTAGATGAGGAGAGTTGATGGGGACAGAGATTGAGAGTGTTGTGGCTCAAGGAAGGAGATAGAAACATGAAGTTCGTTCATAGGAGACGAAGTTCTTTCATAGGACGGCAAATGCTCAACGGAGGGACAATCATATTGGTGGTATAGTCATTGACTATGAAGCACGGATACTCTCCCGAGGTCATGTATTTTTTTAAGACTTGAATTGGATTCGAATACTCTCAAATGCTCAGATACACGAGTCAAAGAGTATCCCACTTTTTTAAAATACACTGGGATTCGTCAAGATATACGTTTTTGGACTCGTTTTTTGATACGCGGGAGTCTTTTGATATTTTAAAACCTAAATATTGTGGTCAAATGTCTAATAATAAAATTCTGTTAAGTTTTAAAACAAAAGACAAATAAAACACAATCGCACACCTCTTTATAACACAATCGCACATCTAGGTTTCCTACGTTTCTAGGGTTCTTTCATTGCACAGTGCTCGCCCGTTCCAGCCCAATTTCGGCTTCATCTGACCTCTACCATTGGACTTCCGGTTTCATCCAACCTCTACCAGCGCATTTCTGACCTGTTCCGGCCTGTACCAACCCACTTCCAACAGACTTTTGACTTTTCTAGGGTTGCGATTTCATTGGTCTCTTTAAATCATAAGTTTTCTTTATAGTTTGGATTATTATCCGGGTTCCTTTTAATCGATTATGGAGTATTACAAATCTGATTGTTTGTATGTTTTTAATCTAGTTTTTTTACTTTCAAAAAAATTTGTACCTACTTCACACAAGTATTACAAATCTCACTAACTATTTTTTTTATTATGAGTCGGACTAATCCTTTTTAAAAAGTTACAACTCCGACTTTTTTTTTTTTACAAATCTGTCTAATTCTTTTTTCATTCAACATATACAAAATAAAAATAAAAAATATTTAGCAAACCCCTACAATTTGGAAAATGAAGCATTTGTGTCCCGAGCCAATTCGTATCTCGTATTGCGAGTCAAGTCCGTGTTTCCTAGGTCATTGATGGGACTCAATTATCGGATTAGGTGTGGATGAAGAGAGGCATTGCCAAGTTTTACGAGGCATTGTTCGTTGAGGAGAGTGTTTGGAGGCCATCTCCAGATGACTATTAATTTGGGACGGTAGGGAGTCTTTCTCGTGGATGTGGAGGAATTCTTGGTGGGTGGTATTTGGTTTTTGTGACTCATTTAATGTTCTCAGACGATGTTATTTTATTATGTGATGTTGAGGATCATGCGTATCAGGATTGTGATTATGTTCTTTGAAGTGGTTTCGGTATTATGAACAAATTCTAGGAAGTGCAAATTTTTCCTACTAGAGGGGTATGGGACCCACAACCTCTGGCTGATATTTTAGGATGTGGCGTACGCACTCTGCCACGCACTTATCAAGGGAAACGTGAGTGCTAAATACAAGTCTAAAGCTTCTTGGGATGTAATGGGAGAGAGAGTTAAGGCTCCATGGAATGTATTGGAGAAGAAGGTTGGGACGAGGTTGGTGGGTGGAAGAGGGCCTATTAGTCTAAGGGCAGATGGTTGGCATTGATCAATTATTTGCTTCAACACTCTGCCTCTGGCCATCAAACCTATATAGAATATCTAACAAATCTAAAACAGGGATCACACTCCCAATGACGAGCCTGCCCCATAAAATCTATATTACCCGGACAACCCAACCCACTGTTGTAATATGAAAAGGAATCCATAAAAGACACATTCTTGTCAACATCCACACAACCCTAGAATGGACTACCTTAAGACAACACCTCCAGAATCTCAACCGCTCATATCCTCAATAAAAAAGCAACCGTATTCATGAAATTAATCTGAACCTTTTTTGATGAATTTTAGAGACGAATACCATTTGAGGAAAGGGAAACTTCTTTGAGTAATCCCACATAAGCACTAGCAGAAAAGAAGTCCATGTAGAACAAGACAAAAGTGGCTACACATACACTGTGAGGTAGATGAGCATTTCCGCTAGTAGTGATAAGTGTGGATCCCTTCATGCTGGCTGGACATCATTATCATCAGACCATCTGCATGCGTGTACCAGTCTGCAATTTAACAAGTTAGCAAATTTTACCATTACAACCTATTAATGTACTTTATTACGTATCAAAGTTTACCATTACAACCTATTTATGTACTTTATTATGTATCAAAGTTTACACCTTTTATAAGCTTACAAGCAAAGCTTTATGCTATGCAGAGATGACTATCAACAATCAAGGGAGCATATATTCCAACACCTTTCCACTTATGTTGCTCAAAGATGCCGCCCGATAAATCAAGCCATCCGCGTCTCACATCGCGAGACGGTCACCGACTAAACTTATAATCGAAAATATCACCAAGCAATCACACCATCAGCTATACCAAAGCTCGTCCAATGGATCAAGTCATCCGAGTCTCACATCACGGGGTGGTGACCGACTGAACGTGTGATCATATTCATATCTACCTCCACAAAGTCGTGTCATCTGTCAGGAATGCAGTACCCGATCACAAACCATTTAAATCAAACTCTGACCGATAGATTCCCCACGAGTCAAATACGGTATGTTCACATCAACAAGCAAGACTATCCACAATCGAAAGGAGCCAACCAAAATACAAGTTCAGATCAAGATGTTCCATAAGTCACTTAAGTTCAATAAAGTGACTAGAAAAGAGAAAGGAAAGAAACTTTGATGCTGTACTAACAATATCACCTTCCAGCTCAGATTTTCTCTACGTAAGTATAAATCACTTAGAATGGGACAACAATCAGCTCAACCCCACCAACAAACAGAGAAAACAGCGTTACTCACCCAACACAGAACAGATTACCAAGCATCGCAAGCAGGGCTCCAAAGCACAGAGATTACCAGACAAGGACCAACATCCTCTAGGCATGAATATAAGGTATGTACTTTCCTTCAAGGTGGATCTCGACTCTAACAATACTTGGTTAGGCAGGCAGGCAAGATTTAAGTGCCATGTAAGGCCTACTCTCTTCCCCCTCCCCCCCCCCCCCCCCCCCCACCCCCCCACCCCCCTCCCCACACACAAACACCCACCCACACAGAGCTTCTAGGGTGTGTGGATCAAAGGATAGAGAGTAGGGGTTTCATTAGGCTAAAAAGCTAACCACCTCAAAACGAGAAGGGCACCACTTGTTCACTCCACCCCATAAATAACCAACAGCCACACACCCATTTGAAAAGCTTCGAGACATACCATTTCCCTACATTACCAATAACCTCAACACAACAGCCCTCATAAAACAAAATCACTATTAACCTATAATGAGACATTGACCCCTCTGACAAACTCTGAAGAGGTATTTTACTTTAAGTCACCTCAGCCCCAACAACACTCCCTCGAGCCCGAACCCCTATCAGATTAGTGAAATTACTTATCACTTAAATGCGCCCGACTTCACATTCAATGGAATTCACTATAGCTACAGTACCTCTAAAATTAAAAATTAACAGCCCAGATCGCACCATACTTCACTCTATATATCACCAGCTACCTCATTAATAAGAGATACAACTTCCCACTAGCCTAGTACACGTAACTCCCCAATAACATCTCGTCTCAGTAGCCATAACTATACAAACATAACCACCACCTCATTACTTTTAACCTACTTGTAATACATCATAGTTATACTCTCTACTAAGAGACTCTTATCATACATGTTGCATATTCTCTCATTGTATGTTAAAGTATATACATCATCATTATACCTCACCCCAACGCTACCTCCACTATCACCACCTCACCCCACCACTACCTCCATCACCCCTCAATTTACTCTCCTTTGTTCCCTCTCTTTCCACTATATATAGGTTTCTCATGTAATCTAAACAAACACTTGACATATTAATACAATCACCTTTCTCTCTTTCTATCTATTCTAACATGATAACATGGTATCAGAGCAGGTATCCTATATCCTAGGCCTCACTGTCTTCCACTTCCGCTGGCGGGTGACGTTTTGTCACTCGTCAGACCACCCAAAACCACCACTGTTCTGATTCTTCCTCTCCGCGACTCCGTTCTGCTGTGTTGTATAAGAGCAGGCAAACTGTACGCGAATCCAGTGCTTTTCAAGTAAGCACTAATTTCTGTGATGTGCATTCCCTACGGAGTCTGTCCTCAAACATAGTTTTCTTTACCTTACTTTCTAAAAAACATTCTCCGCTAAGCTCCGGAACTCCATTAACTTTTGAAAGACTTCCTCAAAATCAGCTCGCTAAACTTCATGTGAAAACCCATGCCAGCAGCATGCTTCCTGGTGGAAACCAAAGCCACTTTCTCCCTCCTCATTTTCCAGCCACTTTCTCGATCTCGACCTACCTTTGACGGTATTTTTTTTGCACTTAGGTGGAGCAATTTTTTTTCCCGCTGAATTTGTCCTCTTTCCGGTGTCCCTTTGTCGGCTGCAAAGCACATCCTTTCACCTCACAAACCCCTTTCTCTTCTACTGTACCTTCCCCCAACAACGAGCATTGTTCATCGCTGGTAGTAATGCTCACCGTCGGAATCACTGTTCACCGTCGTAGTACTGTTATTAAAAAAAAATCCCCTTTTCACTTTTATCCTTCCAAACCTTTAATACCCTCAGTCATAAATCAATTTTCTGGCGAACCTCCACCAGCAATCTTCCTCTCCCACCCTTGGCACCACCTGTGCCGCTAGTGCTTTAGCGGTGAAAATCACTAGCCAAACCTTTGCCCCTAGATGGCACCTGCTCTCCTTCAACCTAGTTGTACCCACCAAATTCTCCCTTCTCACTCTCTCAACCCAAACTCTTCTACTCTCCTAAAATATTTAACCCACATCTCTCTTTTTCCCCTCTCATCACTCACACGAGAAAACCCAAATTTGATTTGGGGCATATACCAAATAGTCCCTCGAACTTTTTTTAATACACGTTTAGTCCAAACCTTTTTTTTTTTGCACCAAAAAGTTCTTTACCATGCCAAAAAGGCTTTACCATGCCGCTGGCGCGGACCTTTAAAGATAAGAGAATAAGGGACTTTTTGGTACAAAATAAAAGGCTTGGACTAAGTGTGTATTAAAAAATGTTTGAGGGACTTTTTGGTATTTGATCCATTTAATTTTATTTCAACCATACATTTTCTGAAATTCCCACTTCTGCCCCTGAAATTTCAGAAATTCACAAATCAGCCCCTAAAACTTCTGCAAATTAGCGCCTTGCGCGCTCTCTCATGAGTGCAACATGCACTCTTATAAATCCATCCATACATTATGGACTTTCTGGCCCTTTATTGTGCTTCGGCCCTCAGATTACTATGGCATCTCTGCACCTGCTCAATCCACCGCCATCTTCTTCAAAGCACATCCTCCGAGCATTTTCAAGACATCATTACCAAACTCAAGTTGGTCAATACTTTATCATCTTGAGTTTGAGGGGGAATGTTAAGTATATACATCATCATTATACCTCAACCCACCACTACCTCCACTATCACCACCTCATCCCACCACTACCTCCACCACTCAATTTACACCACTTTGTTCCCTCTTTTTCCACTATATATAGGTTCCTCATGTAATGTAAACAAATACTTGACATATTAATACAATCACCTTTCTCTCTTTCTATCTATTCTAAGTCTATTGCATATCTTCTAAAGGGTCTCTCATTGCTCTATGATAAAAACTCTCGGAATGGGTTACATTACGGTCCTCGAGGGACGAACTTCTTAGACCTACCCCAGCATGCACCACCCTCCTACACTTTGATTTTGTGGAATCTTATAACCACTACATAAGCGATTTTGCTCAAGGTCAAGCCATATAGGCTAGCAGCCTTCACTGCCTAGTTAGCACATCCAAAGCTAATTATGATTTAATCTCTCCTTGTCTCTTTAGTCTTTAACACATAAATGGCATACATATCTTCTAGTAAGAGCTAAAACTAGATAAAAAAATACCACAACAAAACAATCTTGAAGATAAGACACAAGTGAGATTCCGATAGTCGTTGATCCGACACAACAGGTCATAATACCATCGTATCTTTACTACTTGATTAACATATACCTATTTCATACACCTCACTTGACAAGATAGAGTACGTGGAAAATTAACCAATCGGAATCTACTTAAGCATATGCACTGGATAAAATGACATCATCTATTTTTCCCGAAACAGAAGATTTTGTTAATAAGTGTGAGTACATGTAATCTGTTGACAACATCTTCTTGATGCTATTAAGATAGTAACACCAAATTGGAAAGCAAGACACGAAACCCATATCAATTTCACACACAAAAAAAAAACTTAAGCATCACAATACACACACACATACATGATACGAGAGAAGGATTAAGGAACCTGATACTTACTTGCTTTTTCAAAAGAACAGGTAAGACACGACTTATATAGCATCTATCATTACACTTCCTTGGAACACGCATGGTGTCTGGATTCCACTTCTTCCCTGTCTTTTGTGGGAGTGCTTTTATGATTTTAACATCTTTTGATAGATGTGATATAAACCAATCAACTTCAAATATCTCAGAAAAATTACTGCAAAAGGCAAAGTAAATATGCTTTATATATACATTCAAATGCGCAAAACACTTGCATTTCTTTCTTCTACATATGAAAATTTATACCTAATAACAGGAATCAAAAAATTATAAGGAAAAAAAAAGGTGAGTGGCAAGAAATCCCATTAAATATTGCAGTAATTGCCAATACCTTTGAATTATTAATTTTGCATAGAAAATCCTATTTCCTCATAAATTTCTTCCCTTTGTGTTATTAAAAATGGTTCCAAATGATGTAATAAGAACAACTTTAGCGATAAATAAGGGATTATTTGCAACTTTTTCTTAATTTAGCCCTCAAGGGTATTTAGTATTTACAACAGCTGCAATAGTTTAGAAGTTTTTTCACAGTTTATTCTGGAAAAATGTGAGGACATGACATTTTCCATGGCTAACCTAGAATCCTTCCAGAAAGACTTCTGGTCCAGCTTTGGAACAACAAGTGTTGCATTCAAAATGCGAGCTGCAACAACAGCATCAGTAATCTGCCAAAGAGATGTACAATAAATTTGGCACCAGCAACTAGCACTACATAATATTCAAACATTTTGTACCAAGATGTGACTACACGGTGCTAATATTCAAGTTATATAACGATATTCTCCAAACAGAACAGTGTCCCAATCTTCGGGGCAGATTAATTGTAGAGAACAATTCATTAGGTCTATCTTTATATTGTGTATGAACCAAGAAGGCCACCCTATTTAGAAACATTATATCTTAAAATCATGCATATGAAGAATTACAATAAAGCATCATGATTCCAACTTCTTTCCTCGGTAAGATGAGATGAGAAGATGTCCAACAGCCATATCAACAAGTGAATTATAAGAAACAGCACATAAATGGTCAAGTATCTTGAAAAGAGGTTATGTCACTAATTCTTCATACTACATGGGTTTTCCAAGTTGTCTATTGCTTTACGCATATATATAGAAGTCCTGGTCTATCTTAGAGAAACTGCATATGGTGTCGGTGTGTAGCTAAGCTAATGGTCGCTAATTAATTACGACCTGTCAACTTGCACAAACCCCAGCCACTAATTCTAAATTATTGTTGAATACTTCAAGTTGTTTATGTTCGTATAAGGGATTTTTGACTTAAACCCCTATATTAATGCCATTATTAAACTTAACCCCTCATATACGAAAAACTAGGCATAACTACTCACAAGTGAACGGACATTAAAATCTTCACTAATGTGTATATTTTGACTTAACTGCTAAATATTTTGCGTACAAAAATACTCTTTTCTACCTCTCTTCATCTTTTTCCCTAACTCTAAACCCTAACCCTAATTTCAAACACCTAAAGTTGCACAGAATCTAAAAATAGACGAACTCTCATTACGTGAGCTCAACTTGATAAATTCATAAATACTTTGAACTTATATTAAAAATCGAACTACTCTGGCGGGACTCAAGAGCTTAACAAATTAAGCTTTGATCAACATATAAAAGCTAAAGAGCTTTTATGATCTTCCTATTTGGTAAAAGACAAACGATCTTTCTTTTGTTTAATGTTCTGGTTGGTTATGAAGTGAAGTGAATAGTAAAGGAAAAGAAATTTTACTCCCTCCTCTGGTTCTTTTGTTTAATGTTCAGGTGTTTACGAAGTAAAATGAATAGTAAAGGAAATGCAATTTTTCATGATTGCTCTCCGATTTGTGGTTGTGAAAATGCCAGAAAATAAATCCAACTTTTAATTTGAAAACGCCGGGGTTATATGGATTCACTTGTATTGTAGGTCACACACACAAAAGATCCATTTTAATCAAGTTTTATCTTGTTAAGAATTAGGTGTGCATGCAAGATCAAATCCAAGCTAAATATGCCAAACCAAGCAATCAAACCAAAACAAATCAAACAGAAGAAGAACTGAGAAAAAATCCCTTTCAGGCAAACCTTTTGATTCAACACTATTAGAGATCCACCAAGTATAATGCACAAGATCTTCAAATATTCAACATAATGTGATGCAGTCCAGCACCACCCAAAGGAAGTAGTTCTTCCCAGAATACGGAATCCTTTCTCTTATCAAATCTTTATAAAGACGAGTAGTAGCACTCTATCAGGGTTTGATTGTGTATACGTAACTAGGGATTGACTAAACCCAAGAAATCATCCTTGGGAATGTGATTTGAAAAACGAAGTCTTTTTGGAAAACTAAACTTGTGAGAATTTTGGGACAGCAATGCAAATTAATTTTTAGCCAAAAATTATGAGAAAATCAGTCCACAAGTGTCCAATTTATAGAAGATACGATTTTCGAGGCGGCGGACTTCGTTGAACGAAAATGGGCTTTTGTTCGAACGAAATCAAGCTTTCACTCTAATGAGGTTAAAACTCGTTCGAACGAACAGCTTAGTTCGTTCCAGCGAACGTCCAACGACCTTCTAACGGGTGACCCTCTGCTCGGCAGAGAACACGCGTTGGAAGCTCGTTTAATACACGTTCTAACGAACTCCAACCCTTCGTTCCAACGAACTGAAAACATCGTACGAACGAGAACAAAGTCTCATTCTAACGAGATGCAAATCTCGTTCCAATCAAATCAAAAATAAAAATTTTGATTTTAAAAAATCATTTTAGAAAAATGCCTCGAACAAATTAAAACACATCCCAGAATAAAATGTATAAGATTAAATCAAAAAACCTTTATACCATATACCTCCGAAAAGTGTCATGATGGTTTCAACGGCTTGAACTTCGGAACGTTGCTCAGTCACTACCATGTCTTCAAAAATCATGGAAGCATATGTGATGTAGTGTTTGGTTTGAAACGGGATACGCCAAAATATCTAAACTATGAGCAATTATAAAATCTTGCTCTTACATAATTAAGCAATGACACATTTTAATTCAAATCACATCAATTTAGCTAAATAGTTATATAATTTCTCCAAATTGATCAGGGTGCGATTTTCACTCGTCCTCTTAGCAAAGTAATGAAGTTTGTGCTTTTAGTTCCATTAATTTATTGCTATTGGGAGATTATTTTGGTTAGTTTGCCTACCAATTACTTGTTCAATAAAAGTATATGGATTAATCTTGAATCTTCCACTGTATATTTTTAGTTGTTTCATCGAAAGGGTAAACAAGTGTCACCTTGACAAATGTGAAATTGTCATGTTTTGGCTAAGTAGAGTGCATTATCTTGTCTTCTTAGTTCCCATGTACCAAAGTCTCTGTCAAGTTTAGGTATTTGAAATTTTAAGGGTTAGGGTTTTTTAGCTAAGGAAGAAAATGAAGAGCGGTAGAAGAGGAGGGTATTTTTGTCCACAAAAAATTAGAGGTTTAAGTCAAAATACACATTAGTGAAGGTTTTGTAACAAAGACTAACGTTCGTCCAATCGTAGGGGGGTATATCTAATTTTTCATCTTTAAGGGGGTTTATTCTAATAATGGCATTAGGGGGATTAAGTCCAAAAAACCTTCATATAAAGAGGTCAAGTTCAGCTTGATTCAACTAGGCCAGGTTTATACTTGTTTTCATGAGATAGAATACAATTAACAGGGAGCATTCATTATTAATTTGTCTTACAGAAACTCAACTGCCTACTTATATAATAAGGGTAGCTCAATTGCCAAAGCTATTTCGAAAGAAATGTACAGCTGCGGAATACAGTTGAAATATCAACAGCAGTAATTGTTTTGGAAAAATAAATAATCATGTAGACCGTAGGACTGTGAATATTACTATTGATTACGATGTTATAGTTCATAGGGTAAAGTGCAAAAAAAATGACTACACAATTTTTGCAATAACTTATCATAAAATATTTTCAATACAAAAAATCCTGAAACAGAACTTGTACTCGTTCAGAATGACAATTATTTTGCTCCCCTCATGTACACCACTAAATACAAAGAGATCTGATAATCCAAGTCTCAACCCAGTTTCTTACAAACCCTCGGATGACAATAGTTTGATCAATCCAAAATTGGACATCAAACAAATCAAAGCAGGAACAAAACAAAGCCACATAACTCAGTTCCACAAAAGTATTCAACAAGATGATAATTCACCAACTCTCCTGGACTCTTGCACATTCAACAAAAGTTATCGATAAACTTGCTCATTTTCCTCAAACGGTACCATGAAACAGCCATTAGAAGCTGGGTACCACCACCGAAAATCCAGCTTAACCGAAGAAAGCATGACAGAATATATACTCAACTATATATATATATATACACACACACACACACACACACACACACACACACAATAAGGCTTTCCAACATACCTCCTAACAACATACCTATGAACATACCAATTTTTAAAAATAGTACAAAATTATATTTTTCAACCAAAATTGGTATACATGATCTCCATAATGAGGAGATCATCTACAAAACATTCCATCAAAAAATACAACTAGGAAAAGGGTGAAATGATGACCACAAGTTTCAACAGTTAAAGATGACCACAAGTTTCAACGGTTGAAAATGCACTTATTCATCTAATTTTCAAATCACCCACTTCCAAGTTGTATTTTTCGATGAAATTTTTATAGATGTTCTGAATATGGAGATCATGTAATTTGGTTGAAAAATATATTTTTTTACCATTGTTTAAAAATGGGTATGTTCAGAAGTATGTTATTAGGAGGTATGTTGGAGAGTCTCATTGTGTGTGTGTGTGTGTGTGTAATCTTGACAAACACGGTAAAAACAAAGCGATCATACCATCCCAAGCTGCAAAAAAGCATATGAATTTGTCATAGAATAAAATAGTATATGAACTTTCCATAAAAATCTCCAAGTCATTTGCAATAATCAAAAGGTCCTGAAACTGATCTAGTAAGTAAATCCCCCCACGCCTATGACCAAGCTAAAATCTTGAACAAAAACCATCGTCCACTTCATACGTAGCATTAGTTTAAAAACACAAACCGTAATACCCTAAAACATGATTAAGCCTGTTAGTTGCATGATTAAGTGTAAGTTATGATTGATAAGGTTAATGATAAGTATTAAACATTTTAATCATCATGTCTGGAAAGTGCATACTCACGTGATATATATGTTGGTTGCATTAGATTCTAACTGAGCTTGTGATTGGTGATAACATGTTTAGAGTATATAATTAGTTATGTGGTTCGATACATTATGAAATATGTTTTAGATGCATAATGGTGTTTATATAAGTAAACCGGGGCATTGGTGCGAAATTGGTGAGGCTTGGTCGCCAAATGTTTAAGATTTCAAGAAGATTGTTATTTCCCTGTTTTGATCAAATTTAAGCATAGTAAAATTATGATTTTAGCAAACCATAAAATATGGAAGTTGTACATTTTTAAGTTGTCTACGCGTGGTCTTAAACGGGGGTCCAATCGGAGGCCGGAATAGTAAGTTACTATGGATTTACGAAAAGGGAACAAATCTGTCATAAGTTGAAATGTTTTGATTGGTCACCTTTGTTTCAACTAATCATAAACCACCACAACACCTAGAGCACATGTCCACGTCTTTGGCCTGTTAGAAAGTTGATCCCCACCTGTGCCTTCATTACATAACACAAGGGTTTAAAGAAAAAAGCTTGATGACAGAGAAATGAGGAGCTATAGAAGATTTTCTTGCAAAAATTACCATAGACTCCAGTCTTCATCTTGACAAAGTTTTTAAGCTATAAGATTAATGTATATGATGTGTATATATGTTTAAATGCTTTAGATAATTGTTTCTATGGATCAATTGAAGTTTATATTATATTCTATGAATTATGAGTTGTATATGATTTTTAAGAATTGAAGAACTTGTTGAAATTAACTAAGCATGGTCAGGGTGCATACAAGGTGTTTGAAAAACGTTTACATGAGGTGTAATAGAGTTAAAGTTATAATTATTATGAAAAATAGGTGACATGTTTTAGGAATGAATTGTGTGAAATTAGAGTGGTTTGATGTCTGTGAATTGTGTAAGAAAAGTATGAGGATAATTATGTAAACTTGAGTTATGAGATGCCGCCCAAAATAGGACAGATTTATGACGTCGAGCAAAAATGGGTATATATCACCCTAGGAAACTCGAAATGATGCACAGTCAGTTGCATTGGAAAGCTAACTCATATAGAATTTCAGAAATATAAGGCACCACATCTGTTATATCCCAATTAGTACAGTTTAATCATTGAAGTTGAACCAAAATAAGAGATTGTGTACAATCTGGACAGCTTGACCGTACAGTACTAAAATTAGAATACCTCCTAAACTGTTAATCCAATTGAGGTGATTCAAGTTGGGTTATAAACATTACTCATTAATCCATATTTGAACCAAATATGAGTTCTTAATTCATTTTAGTTTGGTTTGGGTGATGCTTTATTGTTGGAACTTTGTTGCTGTTTTTCTGCAGATACAGCTTGAGCATTTTGTAGTAAAATGGGCATAACTCTCTATAGAAAAGTCGGAATGAAGCACCGTAAAATGCGTTGAAAACTATATTTGCAGATCTTTACAAAAATCTATAGTAGAGAAGCTATTTAACTACCAATTGTTACAGTTTAATATGTGAATATGACTAATAATCGAATTAGTTGAGAGACCATTTGAACAACTCTGTTTCCATCATATCTCGATGTTGAATCTTATGATTATGATAAGAATGATACATGTTATAAATGAATATACAAGACTGATAATTAAATGTGTTATTTGGTACTTTCTAGTATACAAGTAAATACGGTGAGTGTGGAATATAAGAAGTGCGTTACATGCCTATAATATTTATGCATTTAAATATGGATATTATGGAAATGGTTATATATATTTCATATTAATATCCTATTGTTAATTGGTTGAGATTGAATACTAACATAGTTGAGGTGTTAGGAATGTAAGTGGGATATTCAGCAACACAAGAGAAACATTTTTAGACTTCGGTAATAAAGTGAACTCCAGGTGAAGGACCCACCTTATAAATGGTGTATGCTACTAATTTTACATAGAAATGTATAGTTAAGACCATTGTGTTGGAATTCATGTGTTATGATGTTGTGTTTATGGTACATATGCATATTGTTAACAAATGTTAAATTGAGATTCCCCGATTATATGGATTGTGGCAGGTCCTACGAGATGTGGTGGTCCCATGTTAATAAGAGAATCAAATTCAAGGTTTTGTTTACTCGGGCCAAAAAAAAAGGGATGTGGTGGTCCCCATTAACTGTGGTGGGTTAACTGGGGTGTGGCGGGTCTACGCTTGCGAGAGTCCACAATTCCTACTTGTGTTATCTGAATAAAATTATTTATCTAATTTAGCTTTTAGATACATATAGCTTTTAGATACATACAGCGCCATAAGGGATTGAATTGATAATTATAGCTTTTATCAGTTACGAATCACCATAAATCATAAGAGGCTTTCTTACCACACCAGTAATAAGCTTATATCTCCTGCCATTAAAGAGGGAGGAGGGAGATTACGACAATTTGAATATAACACACGACATTATGTTCTCATTAAATTCAAACGTACGTATTTTGCATGAAGGGTTGAAGGACTAACAATACATGCTGCATTTAACAAAGATGAAAGTAAAACTTATTTTGCAATATTGCATAAAATTAAACAAGGATTCTTCGCATTGGATCAATGTTCTTAAGGCTTCTTTACACTCTGTATAAATAAATAGTGACACTAAAGGATACTGAATTTTAAACAACCTTTTACGACCACAATCAGTCTACGCTTTAAGTTCCAACATGATAAGTCAGTTAGCATGTGAAACTTTCAGAGTAAAAATACCCTATCAACTCTTACACAATTAGCAACAGATGATGAAGACGAGCATCCCCTGAGAATGCTTATAATATATGCTATAGATGCAAGAGGAAATGCTCAGAAAATTACCCCAGTTCTTTGTTGGTTTAAGCCTCCACTTGTCTCAATCAACAAGTACCTATAGGGATGCACAATCGCTTCAGCTTCTGCAATTTGACAACAAAGTCCCAATCAAACTAGTGAATAATGCCGAAATCCTTATAATCAGCTCCCAATAAATATACGTAAAAAAACAAATAATGATTTTGCATTTCAAACTGGTATTTTCTTTTTCTTTTAGTTGTATAAATGGCTGTCAAAACCTTAAACAGCTCCATTTTATCGTAAAAGCAAGCACTGAATTAAGTATGAAACTGAAAGAAAAATCACAAACTGCATTTAATGAGTGAAGATGAGGAGAGAGAAAAAAAAATCAGTACATAAAGATCGTAAGAAATTACACACTTGCAAATTTATTGCTGGCATTACTGCATCCGTAGTAGAACTTGGACCTTCTTGAACTCCAAATATCACGACCAGATATCCCCCCAGCGGTCTGGATTTCAGGAACCAACAAAACAAAATGAGTCTCATCGATGCAATAAAAACCTCAAAGCAACTAATTAAACCAAATAGATAAATTAAAGTTGTGTAAAAAAACCCAAACCGGGACATGGAACCCTGCAACTCCAACCGCATCATCAACGCCAACGTCAACCTGAATCAATAGAAGATATAAATAACATTATTGGTGCTTTTGTTTTTTGTATCATTAATATGATTTTTGAGTTGAAATAAGTTTATGTATATGTTTATTTTTCGTCTAAATAGAGCCTATGAATGAACGCATTTAGTCTTTATGACGTAAATGACGTCAATGGGAAGAAGAAAAGACAATTCTCTCTCAAACTCTCTCTAATCAAATCTCATAAAATGGAAGAATGGCTCAAATGAGGCTACATAAGGGTTATTTATAGGAAGGAGGTTGTTTGGCCTCTAAGCTAAGTATCTAATTACAAATATGCCCTTAATTCCAATTAAGCTTCCTTCTTTTAAATACTAAACAAAAAGAGAAAATACAATGAATGCTAAAAATAAAAGAAATACTAAAAATGACTAAAAATGGATAAAAGACGATAATGACCCTAAATCACATCACTCTCCTCCCCTTGAAAAGAGTTCATCCTCAAACTCAGAGGGGAAGGCCTTCAGTGTCACCATCAAGGATTATCAAGGATAGTAATGAGAGCAGGCTGGGGGGGGGGAATCTTTGGTGCCTCCTCAAGATACTCAGGTCCCTGAAGCTAAGGGAGCTCGAGGGCGAGGGAGGGAACAATCTGAGGCTCGATGACCCATCAACCCATAGTTGTAGCATTTGAAGGTGACCAGATGAGTGGGGGCCGGAGGAGGAACCGTGGTAGTAGGAGTAGCTGCAGTAGATGGAGTCACAAAAGAAGCAAAAGTCACTAGGGTTGGAAGAGCTGTCATGGAGCGGTTACGCGGTGGAGGGGCAGTCTGATGGAAGGACTCGACTTTAGTGGCGTACTCCACCGCCTTGGCAAAGGAGGTGACGTCACGTAAAGCGAGATTCCGCTAAATATAACTTTGCAGCTCGTGAATATAACGACTAATCCATTGCTCCCACTCTTGCTGAGGCGGGCACGAGTACATAGAAGCTGGAAGCGCTCAGTGTAGCCCAAAACTGTGGTGTCCTACCGAAGAGACTGGACTCTCAACAATAGGTCATGCTCATAAGTGGCGGGGACAAAGGCCAACATCAACTGTGCTCGGAGCTCAACCCGGGACTGGATAGGAGGTAGGCCCTCAAGGACACGTCTCTGCTCCAAATCATTCCACCAAACACTGACATAGCCCCGAAACTTGATCGCTGCTAGAAGGACACATTTACGACCCTTCAGCCGTTTACACTCAAAAATCCGATCCATGGCGGCAAGCCAATCAACGATGGTATCAGGCTATAGGTGGCCGTCAAACATCGGGACATCCACTCTAATGTCACCCTGCATACTACGTGATAGCAACTGAAGTGCCAACTGTGTGATGGCATCACCTCCCTGAAGGGCCAGGGTATCATCATCTAGGTCGTCATCGCCTGGCGGAGGCCCAGGAAGTAAGGCACGCTGTGGGCGCCTCCGAGGCGGTGGATGAGGAGGAGCAGGGGCGGGTGGGGGAACTGGAGCTGCGGTAGGGGCAGTATGAGGTGGAAGTGGCTCATGGGGAGGGGAAGCAGGTGGGGCTGGGACCAATGGTGAGCGGTAGGGACAGTGGTTCATTTGATGTCCTTTCTGATAACATAAAACGCAGTGGCGCTCTCGGAGAGGAAGACATATGGAGTAACCTTTGGGCCAGGGGAGTCGAAAGGAGAAACATCAGTGCGCCACTCCGTAGGAGGGGGTGGGTCAAACTCAGGTGCGGAGTGAGGACAAGGGGAAGGGGGACCATCGTGTGGGGGAAGGGTAAGCCACTCATGTACCCCCTCATGGGAATCAACGGGTGCGGAGTGAAAGGAACGGGTATCCCATGGGTGTGGATGATGGGGAACATTGGGAGGGTGCACGGGTGCTGGAACGTGGAACGGTGTGTAGAAAATGTGGGGGCGGAAGCGTGGGGAAAGTGGAATGGTGTGGGTGGATGGGGATGTGTGGGATGAGATGGAGTGGGGGGTATGGGAGGGATTTGGGGGTATTCAAGGTGTTTTTATGAGTGGTGACGGGGGTAAGGAGTCGTCATATGGGGGTGGAATGGGAAAATTTATTGGATGTGGTGGTGGGGAGTGGGAGGGAATAAAATTTTGGGGTGGGGGAAGATGTGGAGAGGGCAAATGGTGGTGTGTTGATATGTTTGGTGGTGAAGGGAGAGGTATAGGAGGTTGTGGTGAATTTTGGGGGGTGAAATTATTAGGAATGTGGGAGAGTAAAAATTTTAGGGTTTGGTGTTCAAGATTGGGGTTAAGGTGTGGGTAGGGTTCATTAAAAATGGAAAATGTCACCAGAGGCTGAATTTGAATTGAATTTGACCCTTTGGCATGCCGGATGTCACGAATCATCTCGGCGAGAGTCGAGGAGTGCGTTTCCATCATGGGGGTACCGCTTGGAGGACAAATGGGGAGGAAATATTCGGATTTACCTCAATTTGCAGTGATGCTGGCAGCCGACCTGGAGGGGTTGCTTTTGACCCCTGTTTTGTGCGTCCCAATGTGTCGGAGATGTCCAGGGCAGCTGGGCGTGGGGCGGTTCATCTTGGACTTGGGCCGGGGCCGTACAGCCTTGTTTTATGGCTGTCCTACTGCGGAGGTAGTAACCGAGTGCAGGTAAAGGCTGACCGACTGGGTCGGCAGTACTGGTAGGGGCAGGGTTCTTTTGGAAGGGATCGGGTATGTTTTTTTGGGAGTTCAGGGGCAGTTGTGGGTCAAGGGGGATATTCTTGGATTTTTTTTTTGCATTCCGGCCAACAGGTGGTGGTGGGAGAGGGCCCTCGTTGGTGGTGGTGCTTTCTTAGTTGTGAATGGGGATAGGGTTTGTGAGACTAGGGTTTTTTGGGGGCAAAGGTGTAGAATGGGTGGATCTTGGAGAATTAGGGTTAGGGTTTTGAGAAGTTACCGGGGCGGTTTGGGGGCGGTCCGTGGAGGTTGTCCATGATGGGATTCGCTCATTCATGTCATCCATTTGAGCCTTCATTTGATGGAGGGCTTCTAAGATCTGCTCGAAAGGGTTTGATGCGAAGGTGTTCATCTTTTCTACGACCCACGTGACGTTGTTTACGAGTTATTGTTTTTGTACAACAACAACGAGTGGAGCAACTAGGCTCTGATATCAATTGACGTAAATGACGTCAATGGGAAGAAGAAAAGATAATTCTCTCCCAAACTCTCTCTAATCAAATCTCATAAAATGGAAGAATGCCTCAAATGAGGTTACATAAGCGGTATTTATTGGAAGAAGGTTGTTTGGCCTCTAAGCTAAATATCTAATTACAAATATGCCCTTTATGCCAATTAACCTTCCTTCTTCTAAATACTAAACAAAATGAGAAAATACAATGAATGCTGAAAATAAAAGAAATACTAAAAATGGATAAAAGACGATAATGACCTTAATTACATCACTTTAGAGATCTAAATTGTAGGGAGGGGAATTTCACCCAGAGGGGTGCCCACAATAATGGCTAATAAGCACTTAACAAATAGCAATAAAAGACAATATAATATAACGTGGTTTAGCCATCGTAGGCCTACATACATGGAGAAAGAGAGGAGATGATCTTTATTAATGCAGTTTAATAAAAGGGATTCTTGGGTGATAGAAAATGCTAGCTGAGAGCTAAGAATCATGGTTAGAAAGAGTTGACATTCGCCCTTCCACAAAGAAAGGGCGATTTTCTATAGTTACATGAAGTACAATTGCCATTCCCATCTCTAAGACAGTTTCACAGTCTTAGCACACTTATCTTGTTTTGCGATAGTCCTTGTCATGCTGGATTGTCATTGGGATCGTCGCCATCTGGAGTGAAGTCGTCAATTTCAGACTACGTGAGGTCGTCTCCGCACACATGTTCTATTATTATTATTTGGCAGAATCTGACATGGAATCTAACTTGGGCCCTGATGCTTGCAATATGCCATGCTTTTATTAAAGGAATATTTTTTACTCCCACAATAGCCCTAGCTCGTAGTTTAACTACATCGGCCTAGAGAGTTGGTCTTTTGATTTCTGTCTGTTTTTCTGTGCCGTTAGAACTCACAAGATATGGAAAAATGTTTGATCAATTTATAGCTTGTCGACATCCCTACGTACCCTCTGGGGATCAAGTCATTCGTAGTTCTAATCTGTATGTAGATACATCGTGTTGGTCTCCATATCTTTTGCCCATACATCATTCGCTATGATCGCACAATGATGCCCAAACAACATGTTGTTTTGTTTGATTTGATATGGACATCTCCTTTAGATAAGTCTTCATTTATATGGCCCCAATTTTCATCTTTATAAATTGGCATTCTTATCCAATTTATTAGTGTGCAAACTAGGTCGCTTGAACAGACCTTGAGTTAATCAAACTGGATAGGGGCCACACAGGTCGTTAAGCACTGCTCTTCCAAGTCTTTCTCGATTCTCATAAGGACGTGCACTTAGTCTAGGGACTTCCCCTTTATTAGGCTTTTTACCCAGTTAACGGGATTTCATAGTGCTGGAATTCATTCAAGTCTTTTCCTACGGTTCATACCGTAGATCTTTCGTATTAGGCCTTAATCAAGTTTTCTTAAGTGCCTCTGATTAGTCATTATTCAGGACTTGCGAATCCATTTGACGAGCTTATGGTTTTTATGATTTCATGCCGAACCGGTTCAATTGATTCTAACTAATCATGAGTCAATCTTATGACTTGCTGCGGAAGGCCTGTTCTAAGTTGTTCGATGTTGAGGTAAGTTTCACGTGCTAAGACGCCCCTTTATAGGCTGATTAATATGGAGATAATAGATATCAAAACAAGTCAGGATAACGTCGCTTGTGTCTTAATAGAAGTTAATCCACTCCCATTGACCAACTTTCTATCGAGATTATAACATGAAAATCAAATAGTAATATAGCCCAACCATCCAATCATTAAGATCGAATAATAATATGACACTCGACCATCCATCGGGCCTGAATTATAAAGATCCAATAATCTGACCTGAACTACACGTCAATGACCTAAAAATCAAGACAATATGATTTCTAGAGAGAGAGAAACAAAGAATTTCTTATTTTTCAAGAATTGAAGCTATCTTCAAATGAAGACTACAAAGCTATTTATAGGCGAGTTATTACTTGCTAATCAAGTAATTGCCTAAAATGGCTAAAAAATGACAAATACTAATAAAAGCATACCTAGTTAGTTCCAAACATGCTTCGAGACCAATTAAAAAGCTAAAAAGAAAATAAAAGAACTAAAATAAAAGAAAGACTAATAGAAAATATTGAAATTGACAATTAACACTAATATGACCCATTTCCATCATTCTCCCCGTCTTTGAAAAAGTTCGTTCTCGAACTTGAAATGTAAATGGCCAACATGGTGAGGCGTCATATTCCAAGAATTCTTCAATTTGATGCGGGAGACGCCCACGTACGCGACTTGCGTATCTACCTACAAGAAACCCTAGAAATGTAGCCAAGATATGTAAGGATTTGATTTTCTTGATTTTCCTTCGTTGCCGAGGGAGACGGGTAGAGGGTTGGGATGATATTCCGGGTAGGACAGCAGTGCTCGGGCTGCCCTAGGCAGAATGGGGGCGGGTTAGGGTTTTCTTGGGGTCGGAATGAGCTCGATGTGGGTTTTGGACTAGGGTTTCAACTTAGACAACAGGTATTTGGGTTTTTTTGCTGTAAGGTTGTTTTCAGGTTGCGTTCCAGGCCTTTGGGTAGCGTTCGGATGGTGATTAGGTGCTAAGGTTTCATGGGAGGGGTTAGGATTTTGAGATTTGGCAAGAAGTTGAATGATAGTTTTCATTTGATCTTTTAGTTCTTTCATGTCTTCTTCCATTCTTGAATAACTTTTTCATAATTCTTGGTTAATCTCATCTTGAATTCGCGTCATCTTCTTCGGATCCATTGAGAATGTAGTGCAAGATTTTGTTAATACTCTACACTACACCGATACACACTAACACCAATGTTTGGAATGACACCCGCTTTGATACCAATTTTGATGTGAACCACATGTCAATGACCTAAAAATCAAGACAATATGATTTCTAGCGAGAGAAACAAAGAATTTCTTGTATTTCAAAAATGGAAGCTATTTTCAAATGAAAACTACAAAGCTATTTATAGGTGGGTTATTACTTGCTAATCAAGTAATTGCCGAAAATGACCAAAAAGGACAAATCCTAATATAAGCATATCTAATTAGTCCCAAACATGCTTCGAGACCAATTAAAAGGCTAAAAAGGAAATAAAAGAAAGACTAATACACAATATTGAAATTAACAATTCACCCTAATATGATCCATTTCCATCATAATCACACCCGAACTTCCAACTGGTTGAACCATGAAGACTAGATAAACAACATGTCCAGCCTTTTATTGGGAATGAACAACGAAGATCGGATGCTCGACCATTAATATCGAATGCATGACCATCCACAAGGGTTAAATCCAAGATGGTGAATAATCAATAACATGCCCAACCATCCGTTGTTGCTAAATCAAATCGAGAGAGACTAATAATAAATAACATGTCCGACCATTCATCAGGGCTAAATCCAGAAAGACGAATACTCGAATAATCATTAATTTGACTGACCATCCATTGTGGCCAAATCCAAAAAACCAAATAATCATAATAATCACTTATACGCCCGACCCCCCTTGGGGGCTAAAGCCAAGAAGCCAAATAATCGACTATATGTGGATTTGTACAATCCCGAACATCCGTCGGGGCTGAATCTAGAGAGCCGTGTAATCAATAATTTATTCAACGGCTGAAAAGGCTTAATGATCAATAATTTGTTCGACCATCCATCGGATGAATCCAAAAAGGCAAATAATCAATAATATGCCCGACTATCCGTCGAGGCTAAAACAATTAGTCGAATAATCAATAATATGTCTGATCACTCGTCGGGGCTAAAGCCAAGAGGCAGAATAATTAATAATGAAAACCCCATACCGGTAAGGCATGTGGTTAGTGATACCACATGTCAGGTTCAAACCTCGTTGGCAATATTTTTTGGATATGAGTTAAAATATATATAAAAAAAAAATATATATATATATATATAAAATAATAAAAATATTCCACTGTGCGGTGGTTAAAGTGGAGACAATATGGCTACATATTATGATACTATGATGATTTCATGTGATGGAAGAATGATTAATATCGGATCCAGAAATTGACAACATAGCTTATGAAACAAGTAATCAAGTATGTGTGAATCGACATCACTGAATGAAAACTAATATATTGACATGTTATGGTGAATGAAAACGAACATATTGACACGTTACGCCCCACCATTCATCGCGGATAAATCCAAAAAGCCGGATAACACCCATGGACATCTACCAAGCTTATTCCAAAAAAATGAACAATCAGTAATATGACCGACCATCCATCGGGGTTGAATCCAAAAGGCCGAAAAATTGATAATATGCCGGACCACCCACCGGAGCTAAAGCCAATAAGTCGAAGTTCAAAGTGAAGGCCAAAATTGAAACGATACGACCGAGTTGACTCGGTATCAGTTCAGTTATCAATTAAACAAACTTGATGCCTCATGAAATGCCAATTTCTTTAGCCATGCACGCGAAATCAGGGCAACCAAATGAGCAAATTGGCCAATTCACCAAGTCAATATATGAGTTGCACTATTTTTTTCAAAATTATGTTTATCCTTGTAATAACGTATTATTTCTTCTCGCTCGAAACCGTTTGCTCATAACTACTGGAAAAATGGCACAACACGCCAATATAATCAGTTATACAATGTTATGTATAATAAATAATCAGTGTTGCTATATTTATTTTTCTATATACTTTCAAAACAAAAAAAAAAAAGAGTTATTAAACGACATATCATTATGTCTCGCTCGAAACGAATACCTAGTTAGAAATTAGGCGGCTAAGACTTTGAACTATAAGCCGAATAATTAATAATATGCCCGACCATCCGTCGAGGCTAAAGACAAGAAGCCGAATAATAAATATCATGCCAACCGTCATTGGGGCAAAAGTGGAGCAGATCTCCCCAGCCAACTAATAAGTATCTTATTTATAAGAAGCCCCCGTGATCAAACATAATGGGTTGATGCCTTCCAACCCGATTGTAGAAGCGCAACTCATAAAAAAATTATGTAACAAGCTAAGTTAGGCGTCTCATGCAAACTTATATAGAAGAAAAAAAATGATGATCAGTCCTCAAAAGAAAAGTAAGGAAAGAGTTCACCTTTTTATCACTAACGCACTCTAATTGCAAGGCCAAATTGATTTGATCAACGACATCAACTAACTGTTTCTCAAGATTTGTCTTTGTAATTTGACATTCCGCAATCAACAATGTAGCACAAGATTTTTCAATGATGATAAAGCATAATCAAATCAACACGTTTGTCATCTTATACTCAATATCTTTGTTGATGGGATAGCTTAATCTAGCGTAGCGTTACCCACATATGGCGCCAAATTGTAATGAAAAATTTCACCAGAGAGGGTGCTCACAATCATGGAAATAACCACTTAATAAATAGCAACAAAGACACTAGAATATAACGTGGTTCAACCATCATAGGCCTACATCAGCAAAGAAAAAGTGCAAATTATCTTCATTCTGTTGATGTAAAAAACTAGATTGCTCTAATTATTCAATCACAGATAAATAAATAAGACAAAGATTTTTTAAAGTGGTTCGGCTAGGAATAAAGCCTACGTCCACTGTTATGTTATTGCTGAGTGTTTGTGGAATTCTTGATTACAAGTTCTCTCAAGAAATTCCGGTCCCCTTGAATGGGTTTGATACAAGGTATTTATAGCCTTGAGGCTGTACATGAAAGGTTCAATACATTAAATGCTATACATATGAAAGGGTAATACATTTAATGCAGCGTGTGCGTCAAGAATATAAGTATTCAATGAATATCTGAACTGTTGATTATCTGGCAATTAATGGTACGACCGAGGTGCAGCTCGGACCGCCATAGCTGCTAGCTGATCAGGAGTACCTCGGAGAACTAGAGTACCTCGGTGCGCTGGAGTTCCTCGGTGTGCTATAATTCCTCGGTGTATCCTCGTTGCTCGGAAAGAAGCATGGTTGGTCGGGAAATGAACTTCCTCGCTGCTATCGTGCCACGTAGACTGACACGTGTCTTCGTATTATTCGTCCACATCAGCATATTAATTTTGGTATCAACAGAAGCCCTCAATGTTTCATATTTCGAACTTAGAGGAGTATGGAACATTCTTTCTCAGTATATGGCGATATTAAATAATCTTCCTGGGTTTCAGGAACATTGTATTCAAATTTCCTTCTTATTTCGCTGTTTTCGCCTTTTTTATAAGCGCTTCGACCTTTGTGCACTTTTTGTCCTTTTAGCCGCCGGAAGTTCAGTAGTTTCTTTTTGGTAATCATTTCTTTCGCCGCTTCCCAATGCAAAGTATTTAAACTTCTTTGTTAACCATACCGTCGTCTACGTTTTCCATTTTCTGCATTCAAGCTTTCTCTTCTTCTCTTGTGCGTTCATCCTTGTTTCCGTTCGTTGTCAACACACCTCCTTTCTTTCTGTAAGATCTTCTTCCTTTCTTCTGTATCTCTTTTATTCAATATGGTTTATATTGTGGAGTCTGTTGAGAAATTCCGTTCTGATTTTTCCATTCCTTCGTGGGTAACTCTAGAGGTTCTTTCTGAGCCTTTAGATTACTTTCGATTGGCTGAGGGACATTGGTTCCCCAGTCTTTTTGTTGCTGAATGTGGTTTTTCCTTTCCACCAAACCCATTATGTCTTGAGTTTTGTCAATATTTTGATCTTGTTCCTGCAAAAATAGCCCCCAATTCATGGAGAATAATTAACGGGGTGCACAAATTAAATCTAACTCATGGGACTCGTATTGGGATCCCTGAAATTATGTTTTGTTATAAATGGGCCACTCTAGATAATATTTATTATTTAAAAACTAGGTATCTGAATAGGGCTCTTGTAGTTAATCTCCCTGATTCAAATAGGGATTATTTTGAGCATGGGTTGGTCATAAAAAATTGGCAACATGCGCCTTTATCTGGGAATGAAGTATACAACGGTCCCAGATGCCCCCCATACGGCAATGGGATAGGTTTATTTTTCATTTTATTTTACTTATGAAATTATGCTTTCATCATGTTTGACAAAATGTATGATTGATATCTCAACATGTATTTATTTGCAGTTGATAGCAAAAGAAAAACTCCAAAGGAATCAGAAGTGAATATTAAACATCTGAAACTTATCTGGGGTTTGCATAAGAACATTGCAGACGAACACATCAGATCTGCTTCATATTTGCTACAGTATAAGAGTTACACAACCTCTTATACTGCTCGCCCTGTTGAACCAGCTTCAACACCAGAAGGTTCATCTTCAGATTCTCATATCCCCTTATCTCAGAGAATGGGCAAGAAAAGAGCTCCTCCTGCTCTATTTGATGAAATTTCCTCTGCTGTTGGAGCCAAGAAAGGCAAAATTGATGTCCCAGAAGGGACTAAAAAAGTAGATGCTGGGTCCTCCAAAGCTGCCGAGAAGCCCCCAGTGGCCCCGAGCAAGAAAAATGCTCCTGCAGATGTAATTACAATCTCCCCGACCAAGACCTCTCTGGTTGAAGGTTCTGACCACCCGTTGAAGAGATTGAGGAAATCATCCTTGGTTACTCCAGCTGAAACTGCCTCTTCTTTACCTGCTAGTGGTACTGATGTTCCAAATATCATTCTTCCAAGCTCTGCAATGAGCTCGGTCGTACCCGAGGTCCATGGTCTTGATGAAAGAATTCCTAGGGATACGCTGACATCCCTAGCTGCTCGTCACCTTGCTTCAGTAAGTTTCTCATACTTATGATTTCTCATTCTCCGAAAGCTAGCATTTTATATTGACTTCGCTATTTCTTTCTCATCTTTCAGCTGGTGAATTGTTTCAATAATATTGTGAAGAAGGATGAAGCTATTAAAGCTTCAAGCTCCTCGTCAGGTGTAGAGGATGCTCTGTTGGGTTTGACCCAATCTTTAAAGGAATCTCGTCAACAATATATTGACGAAAAAGCTGTTTGGGAGAAGAAATTAGCTGCGGCTGAGGCTGAGAAGGTGAAAATGGCCGAAACCTCCAAGAATTTGGAGGAGAAAGTAAAGGGTTTAGAGGTTAAACATCAAGAATATGATGGCCAGCTGAAAAAGGCAAATGAAGAGTTATCTACCTTGCAAGATATCAAGGTCAAAAAAGAGGAATTGGAGGTGAAACTCTCCTCGGAGAGATTGAGGAGAAAGGTCGCAATCAAGAAACATTTCAGTGCTGGTTGGGAGAAAGGATGGGAGAGAGGGATAGCTGCAATGACATCCCAAGTCCAATATGGGAAGTCGAAATACTTCCATGATGGCTGGGTAGCTGCTCTGCAAGAGCTAAAGGTCCAAGACGATTCTGATCTATTCCAACAACATCTCCCTGGTCCTCCTCCACCAATTGTGGAAGAAGAAGAAGATGAGCCTGCCTCAGATGAGTCTTCTATGGCTATGGGTGATCAAGTTTCTGCCTCTCAACCCTCTGCCACCGAGGACGTTTCTTCCATGCCTCTTCCTCCCGAGAAGATTCCTACCGATCAAGCTGTTGTTACCACCGAGCAACCGAGCTCCTCGTCCCAGCCTCCCGAGAAAGTCTTGGGGGACAAGGAAAAGGTGTGAAGTTGTTCGGTATCATTTCTATATTTCCTTGTAATCGAACAATGTAACTTTTTGATGATCTAATAAAATATATCTTTGCTCATCTCTGTTGTTGATGATTTATATTTGTTGATTGTTGTCTTTTTCTCGTCTTTAGTTTGTTGCTAGAATGGAATTGATCTCTTCACATGATACCGAGCTGATGCAGCAATGTCACCAATACTATAAGGCTGGTCATACAATCCTTAGTACATCAGAAATTGCTGATATTCTTGGCCATGGTGCCTCAGAGCAGGCAATTGAAGCTTATCAGTACTTGAAAGCTTTACTCGACCGAGCAGTGGCCAACAATGTCGCTTACTATGAGTTGATTGAAGAGCTTCATGGTTCCATAGAGGATCTTCAAAATCAACACAACGAATCAATGGCTTCGTTGCATAAGGATTATGAAAATAGATATCGGCAGCTCTCTTCAGAAACAGGCCATAAGAAGATCATTGTTGGGTACGACGTTAGGGAGAGAACCCTAAAAGGTGAAGTTGAAGCTTGTAGGCAGATTGCTGAGATCCTGGAACAAGAAAATAATAATCTGCAGAAAAAGTTGGCTCAATATGAATCTGCTGCTTCATCTTCTACTGCATTAATACCAGTTACTGATGAAGGCTTCTCGTTCTTAGAGGTCGAAAACGCCAAACTAAGGCAAGAGCTGGAGGACTTAAGAAGATCTGCCATTCCTGGAACTGCTCGGGGACGAGGAAGAGGTTCTCGGGGGCGAGGAAGAGTCCTCAGTCAAAATGTTGAAGAGGCTCGCACTCAGTCTACTCTGGAAACTCAAGCATTCCAGTTGAAAGTAAAAGACCGTGCTCTGACTGAAATGTCCAATAAAAATCTGTCTCTGGAAGATCAGCTTACTTCGACGAAATCTGCCTTGCACAATAAGGATCTTTTTGCCAAAAGCCTTCATGAACAATTGGATAGATTAACCTTCCAATTCCATAAACAGCCAAGGGAATTCTGGATGGCAGGATACAATGAAGCCCTTGTTCACCTGGATGCTCGTATTGAACATGCCAACAATGAAGGTTACAAGCAAGGATGGTTGAATGCACTGGGTGTGTTAAAATTGGAGCATGGGCATTTTTTATGGGATTATCATGCTCCATCATTATTAGACCTGCATGTACCACCTTTCAAATTGGACATGGCATGGATCCCAGCTCGTTCCATTCCTCGCAGCCTAATTTCAAAATACCTTGGTGATTATAGCCTTCATTCCCAAGTTGAATTATCTCGTCCTGAGCATCTCTTGGATACACCTTCTGTTATGAACGTCAGAATGCTCAGAGATGTTAATTTCATCAATTCTCCCCTTTGCCTAGAAGACCCTCCTGCCGGCGAGGAACCTGTTTCTAAAGCACAGGGCAAGAAACCAATAGAATAGTAATATCAATGTAACAATTAGTACATTCTTGTATCCTGTAATCTTAAATTTAATGAAAGAATTTCATTTTCTGCTTGCCAATTTTGCTATTGTCTTGTGTTTATCAAACACCTTCATATTTGTGCATATGTATCTATGTATTTAAAAGGATGGCAATATCGTGCTATTTATCAACCAACTTAAAAATTTACAAGTATCAAGGTTGATCAATAAAGTAATGAATGTAAATTGTTCAAACTGTTTCCAACCAACCAAGGTGGGTGAATAATGTTTGTCGACCAACTACAGTTGATGGGTTTTTATCCCCGACCAGCTATACTTGGTGTATTTTTTGAATATTTTGTTCTTCAAAGAACTCTTTGTAATAATATTACCTCCCGACCAATCATAAGCTGTAATATGAGAGTATATTTTTATCTTACCAACCGAAATTGATCATGCTGGTGTACACCTTTTAACCAAAGGAATATTTTTTGGCTCCTTGGAGCTTTTGGCTACTTATAGCTGTCCTCCTAACCAAAGGAGGTTGGCTCCTTAGAGCACTTTTTGGCTCCTTAGAGCTGTCCTCCTAACCAAAGGAGGTTGGCTCCTTAGAGCACTTTTGGCTACTTATAGCACTTTTTGGCTCCTTAGAGCTGTCCCCCTAACCAAAGGAGGTTGGCTCCTTAGAGCACTTTTGGCTCCTTATAGCACTTTTGGCTCCTTAGAGCACTTTTGTAGTGTATTACACTAGTATTACACTAGTATTCCCCGAAAAACTTTCAACAGAAAGAAAATGGTGAAACATCCTCGTTTTATTCATACTGAAGGAAAAGCTTTACATTTTACATTACTGATAATACTTGCGTAGGTGTTCAGCATTCCACGCATTCTTAAATTCTTCTCCTTCTAGAGTTGCTATTCTGTAAGTTCCTGGACGAACAACCTCTGTAACTCGGTAAGGTCCATGCCAGTTTGCTTCCAACTTATTTTGCTTCTGAATGACTTTCTTTAGCACATAATCCCCTTCTTTTAGGTCACATTTCTTCACCCTTTTGTTGTAAAACAGAGCTGTGCGTTGTTGGTAAGCAGCATTTCTAATGGCTGCCTCTTCTCTAACCTCCTCGAGCATATTCAAATCCAATCTCCTCATCAAATCACTGATCGGAGAGTTGAAATTCAACACCCTGTGTGTCGGTAGGCCTAACTCGGCAGGTATTACAGCCTCACTTCCAAATGCCAGCATGTATGGTGATTCTCCAGTTGCTGCTCGGGGAGTTGTTCGGTAAGCACACAAAACTGATTGTAGCTCATTAATCCAATTTGCTTTGGCCTCATTTAGCCTCTTCTTCAATCCATTTAATAATGTTCTGTTCGTCACCTCAGTCTGTCCATTGCTTTGGGGATGGCCTGGTGCTGAATGAAACTTCAAAATGTTCGACTGGTGACAGTAGGCAGCAAATTCTTCATTATCGAATTGTGTTCCATGGTCTGTGATAAAAGCATGTGGGAGACCATATCGACAAATGATATTCTTCCAAATGAACTGATATACCTTCTCGTACGTCATATCAATTAGTGGTTCAGCCTCTACCCACTTAGTAAAATAATCCACTGCAACGACGAGGTACTTGAATCTTCCTCGGGTGGTCGGCAGTGGTCCAACCAAATCAATTCCCCACATGGCAAATGGCCAAGGGGAAGTTATTGGTGTTAGCAATGCTTGTGGCGTTCGTCGGATGGAGGAAAAACGTTGGCACTTGTCGCACTTCTTAGCATATGCTATACAATCAGCCCTCATCGTCGGCCAGTAATATCCCTGTGTCATCACCCTTTGCAGAAGAGTCCGACCTGCTACATGAGCTCCACAAGATCCTTCATGGATTTCTTCAATCAATTCTTTGACTTCTGATGGATGCACACATCTCTGCAAACCTGCCATAATTCCTCGTTTATACAGAACGCCATTAGTTAACACATACCGAGCAACTTTATACTTCAATTTCTTGGCAGCTAGTTTGTCCTCCGGTAGCACTCCTTCTTCAATGTATGCCCTGATAGAATCCATCCAAGATGGTCCTAAATCAAGGGTAATAATTTTCACCATCAGGTCTTCCTCTATGCTCCGACTTTCCAGTACTTCAATTGGTATTGTCCGTCGCATCTCGGTGCGCGTAGCTGATGCTAATCGGGCCAATGCATCTACTCTAGCATTCTCCATCCTCGGTATTCTTACCAATTGAATGGCTTCAAAGTCTGCCAATAATTCCATCACTTTTGCATGGTACTTCATCATTAATTCCCCCTTCACTGCATATATTCCTATCATTTGATTCACAATTAATTGAGAATCACTGAAAACAACTACTTGTCGTGCCTCCATGACTTTCGCCAAACGAAAACCTGCTATCATAGCCTCATATTCAGCCTCATTATTGGAAGCTTTGAATTGGAATCTCAAGGCATACTCCATGTCAATATCATCTGGGGTGTTTAAAACAATCCCTGCTCCACAACCAGCTGTGCAAGATGATCCATCTACATATAATCTCCATGTAGGTACCTCGTCTTCAAATTTCTTGTCTGTCAGAGTTCCTCAGCAAAATATTTGTAATTTTCTTTCATCATCCCCTGCTATCTTTCTCTCCTCATCGGTCATTTGTTCGTACCCTTTTACCAACCTTAGTCGGTCCGGGTTTGAACATGATGATTCTTCTACATCCACAAGTCCTTTTACCAACCTTGGTTGGTCTGGATTTGTGTCTGTTGATCCTGTATCGTCCACAGGTAGGTTAGCAAGTACCTTTTGTTCCTCGGGGGTATCAGGGTATGTGAATTCCGCTATAAAATCTGCTACAGCTTGCCCCTTCAATGATGATCTGGGTTCATAAACAATATCATATTCACCGAGTTCTATTGCCCAGTACATCAATCTTCCTGATTTTTCTGGCTTGTGAAAGGCTTGTCTTAATGGCATGTCGGTATACACGATGATGGTATGGGCCTGGAAGTATGGCCTCATTCTTCTACTTGCTTCAATTAATGCCAATGCCAATTTTTCTAGCTTTGGGTATCTGATTTCTGCACCTCGGAAAGCCTTACTTGTGTAATAAATTGGCCTTTGGATTCCATTCTCCAATCTGATCAACGCCGAGCTAACTGCATTCTCTGATACTGCCAAATACAAGTACAACTTCTCTCCAGTTATTGGCCTGGACAACAAGGGTGGTGCCCCCAAATACTTCTTCAAATCTTGAAAAGCCTTCTCACATTCATCAGTCCACTGAAAACTTTTTCGCAATGTTTTGAAGAATGGGAGGCATTTATCAGTTGCTCGGGATACAAATCTGTTGAGCGCTGCAACTCATCCTGTAAGACTTTGTATTTCTTTCCTCGTCGTCGGGGATCGCAGCCCTAAAAGAGCTTTGATCTTCTCTGGATTTGCCTCAATACCTCGTTGGTTGACGATGTATCCGAGGAACATTCCTTCTCGTACTCCAAAGGTACACTTCGTCGGGTTGAGCTTCATTTGGTATTTATCCAGTTGGTCAAATGTTTGACTCAAGTCAACTAAATGATCAGTAGCTCTCTTGCTTTTGGTGAGCATGTCGTCGACATAGACTTCCATATTGCAACTGATTTGTTCGGCAAAAACCTTGTTCATCAGTCGCTGATATGTTGCACCTGCATTTTTTAAACCAAAAGGCATAACATTATAACAATAAGTTCCCCTTGGGGTAATAAAAGAAGTACTTTCCCTGTCTCCAGGTTTCATTTTGATCTGGTTGTAGCCAGAATAAGCATCCATGAAGCTGAGCAGCTCGTGTCCCGAGGTAGCATCCACTAGTTGATCAATTCTAGGCAATGGAAAATGATCTTTTGGACATGCTTTGTTGAGATCAGTGAAATCAACACACATTCTCCATTTGTTGTTCTTCTTCTTTACCATCACCACATTTGCCAACCAATCTGGATATTTCACATCTTCAATGAATTGGGCTTTCTGGAGTTTCTCGACCTCCTCTTGTATGGCCTGGTTCTTCTCGGGACTAAACACTCTTCTTCTTTGCTTCACAGGCTTGATCTCCTTATTCACATTGAGTTCATGACATAAGAAGTTTGGATCTATTCCTGGCATGTCTTCATGACTCCAAGCAAAAGTATTCTTCCTGTTTCTCAAGAAAGTTATCAACTCCTGTTTTATTGAAACATCCAACGACGATCCTATCTGAGTTACTCGTTCAGGATGCTCGTCGTCCAGGATAACAATTTCTGTAGATTCCACAACCTGCCCTTTTACGAGTTGAGATTCATCCCTAGGGTCAAGAGTTTCAATTTCTGTACCTTCCTCCACTTGGTAAGTAGTAGTCTTTTTCTTTGACTCTTCAAGTTCCTCTTGCTCGGCAGACGAATAATAGCATTCCCGAGCTACTTTTTTATCACCTTTCATAATTCCAACTCCAAAATTCGTTGGGAATTTCAAACACTGATGTACTGTAGATGGAACTGCCTCGAACTTCTTCAATCCAACTCTTCCCATGATGATGTTGTAGGCTGACTGTACATTCTTATCCATCACAAAGAAGCGTATTCTTTCGGTGCGACAAGCAGGCCAAGTTCCAATGAGTATATCCAACTTGATCGTCCCAAGTGGAAAAACTTTCTCGCCAGCAAAACCCAGAAGGGGTCTGTGATAAGGTTCCAATTGAGATAATTTTAAATTCAAGCTATCGAAGCATGATTAGTACATGATGTCTGCCGAACTACCATTGTCTACTAACACCCTTGAAATGACCACATCCTTCATCCTCATTTTGATCACCAAAGGATCATCATGAGGGTAAAGAACACCTGCCAGGTCGTTTTTTGAAAAACCAATCACTAACTTCTCTTTGTTCACCTTCCTCGGACGATCATCCTCGGCTAGATTTATTCGCTGAATATATGAACAAGCTTGAGCCTCTCCGAGGTAAGCTTTTCTTTCTGCAGTAAGGTCTCCTCCTCCTGCATCTCCTCCTGTAATAACATTACAATCAAATGACCCAAAACGTATGGAAAATACTTCTCGTTCAGGCTTCCTCGGCTTCTTGGGAAGATCAGGGTCATCATCTAGATCATCTTCATGGTCCCTCTTCTTTTTCTCCTCGGCACGACGAGGAGATCTAGATCTCTCCCTAGTTCTGTCATCATTCTTCCTTTCACCTCGGCGATCTACATACTTTGACAACTTTCCTCTTCGGATGAGTGTTTCAATCTCGTTCTGAAGGGCTATGCAATTTTTTGTCATATGGCCATGATCTTTGTGAAACTCGCAATATTTGGCCTTATTCCTCAGATCGGGATTTGTCTTCAGTTTCTCTGGCCACTTGATTTCCTCGCTATTCCTGATTTCTTCCAAAACATGATTGATACCCATTTTCAATGGAGTATAATTATCATACTTCTTTAGGACTTCCAAGGCCATCCTGTTATTCCTGGGATGCTTGTCACCACCATTACCTTTCTGATCTTTTTTCTTAGACTTGTCAACCTCCACCTTGATTTCTTTATCCATGTTCTTCTTCGCAGTCATAGCCTCCTCGGCATTCATGATTTTGGCCGCTTTAGCCATTAATTCCGACATAGTTTTAGGTGGATCTTTGGCCAAAGTATAGTACAGCTTATTAGGCAGTAAACCACTCATCAAAGCAGTGATCGCTGTCTTTTCTTCATAGTCTATGACTTCCAACTTCTCGTTATTAAAACGAGTTATGTAATCTCTAGTACTTTCACCTGATTTTTGTCTAACACTTACCAAGTGTGCTACTCGTTTTACCGGCTTCGCGCCAAAGCAAAAATTGCCAATGAACAACTCGGCTAATTGAATAAAAGTTGAAATCTTACCCCGAGGAAGATTGTTATACCATATCTGTGCAGATCCGGTAAGAGTTCCCGAGAATGCCCTACATCTCATTTCATCGGGTACGGCATAGATGTCAGCAGCAGCTTGGTATTGTTCTATATGAAGTACAGGATCTGTCTTTCCGTCGTACTTAGGGGTCACTACTGGTGCTTTGAATTTCGATGGTGTAGGAAAATCCACAATGTCTTGCACAAAAGGTGTCCCTTGAACAAAAGTTCTCTGTAAAGGGTTTCTTGCTTTAGCCATTTCGCCCAGTCTATCTTCCAACCGCTGAATGGAACCTTTCCATGCTTCATTTCCTTCCTCAGGCCGCTTAGTCCGAGCAACTGAGTGTTCTGACGTAGCTTCCTGAGATCTATCTCGACGAGTAGCTGGTCGTGATTGTGCTGATCCTTCTCTCAAACCTGATGATGGCCGAAAACTTTTCGACGGAGCTCTAGGTGGATTCATATTCCTCCTTGGTCCTAATCGACTGAAAGGAGACGCCCTGCTTAATCTTTCCAAAGCGCTGGTTCTTTCCGGAGAGAGTGTGACACGTTGATCTGTATCCGTAGCCCGTATCGATGATGTTCGCCCAGGTTGATACGTAGAATCAGTAGACTCCCCATTGCGATATGACCCAGTACGTCTAGATTGTGATTGCCCACGATCACTCCTATACCCTGAATAGGTAGGTGCACCGCCTTGAAGAGTTTGAATGAGTTGCCTCACAGATTCTTGCATGGCGGTTTGTCCTTGAGCCAGATTTGTCATAATTCCAGCCAGATCTGGAGGTGCAGATGGATTTGGAAGATTTCCAGTATTTCCAGCATTTCGATTACTGGATTCGGGATTATCTGCCATTGATAACAAATGATTTTTGGTGAAAAACGATTGCAACAGTCGATTCCCACAGACGGCGCCAATCTGTTGATGTAAAAAACTAGATTGCTCTAATTATTCAATCACAGATAAATAAATAAGACAAAGATTTTTTAAAGTGGTTCGGCTAGGAATAAAGCCTACGTCCACTGTTATGTTATTGCTGAGTGTTTGTGGAATTCTTGATTACAAGTTCTCTCAAGAAATTCCGGTCCCCTTGAATGGGTTTGATACAAGGTATTTATAGCCTTGAGGCTGTACATGAAAGGTTCAATACATTAAATGCTATACATATGAAAGGGTAATACATTTAATGCAGCGTGTGCGTCAAGAATATAAGTATTCAATGAATATCTGAACTGTTGATTATCTGGCAATTAATGGTACGACCGAGGTGCAGCTCGGACCGCCATAGCTGCTAGCTGATCAAGAGTACCTCGGTGCGCTGGAGTTCCTCGGTGTGCTATAATTCCTCGGTGTATCCTCGTTGCTCGGAAAGAAGCATGGTTGGTCGGGAAATGAACTTCCTCGCTGCTATCGTGCCACGTAGACTGACACGTGTCTTCGTATTATTCGTCCACATCAGCATATTAATTTTGGTATCAACAATTATCATCTTTATTAATGGTGAGAGGGATTTTTGGATGTTAAAGAGAATTATTACTGAGAGAGTACAAAGAGTGATCATCCGCCCTTTTAGAAAAAAGGGTGCCTATTTATAATTTCACAGAGTACAATTGTATCATAACTCTTCATTATGGTCGAACCCATCTTTACAACATTTTCGCAATTTAGCACAACTTATCATCTTTTGGGATTGTGCCTCCAGCTGAGGCCTACCAATATCTACTTCGTAATTATCGGGTTCATTGACGCTATCTGAAATGAGGTCGGTCATCACCGACCTAGCAATAATAATCATTGAAGTCGACTTCTAACTTTAACTTGGAGGTGAGGTCGCTCCGAACACGTGTATGCAGTTTGACTTGGGCTCAGATGCTTACCAAATCATATCCCTAAGTACTCTATCATAAGCATTTTATATTCTACATTTTTCTACTAATTGTCTTAATAAATATGATGTTCTTAAATATGATGTATATGGGATATGAAGCGACACGTGGCGCGTGGTTGTGCCTACGGGAGACTATCTTTTATTTTCTTTTATTTTCCATTTTTAGTTTAGGGTTTATTGTCATTTTCCTTTATTTTAGTCTTTTAATTAGTCTCTGAGTATGTTTGGGACTAATGAGTCATTTTTAGGTATTAGTTGTCCTTTTTGGTCTTTTGGGGTAATAGCTTTGCTAGCAAGCTAACTCTTCCTATAAATTGGCCTTTTGGCCCTCATTTGTAATTAACCTTGAATATTGAGAATTGAGAATAGAGAGAGAAAGAAACTCATTTCACTAGTCTAATTTATTTTTTGTTGTTGTTGTTGTTGTTGTTGTTGTTGTGTAGTGTAATTATTGTGTAGTGTAATAATAACGCTATCGCATTTGAAGAATTACATCAAATTGGTATCAGAGCTCGGTTTGTTCTTGGTGTTCGTCGCGGTGCGTGAAGCGGGTCACGAGTGGATATTCCAACTCCGACAACCCTTCAATCGAAAGATTGAGAAATGCCCGAAAGAGAGTCGGGTGAATGGAAACCCTAAATTTCATCACCACTAAAAGAGGAGATACCAACTCTTTTAGCTCTTCCATCCTCCATCTCCATCACCACCATCCTCCATCTCCACCTCCTACCACGACACAACCACTACCTCCCTACATGGATTTTCGTCTTCAATTTTTTTACCCAAACCCTAACCAAGAAACCCACTAAACAAAAATTCAAACCCTAACACTAAAATCAAAAACCCAACAAACCCTAACCCTAGAAAACCCCTGCCCTATTCCTACCCTCCCTAAACCCATTCCGGTCACCCCAGCAGCCCTTACCCTCCCATAACTCCGACTAGACCCCAGGCCATTTTCGGCGTAAAAATAACCCCAAAACCCCTGCCCTCTGCCACCAACATAACGCCCTAGCTTTCTGACCCTAACCGACCAAGCCACGGTCCTGACAAGCCAGAACCCCTGTTGAACAGTGGCCAACTATAAACAGAGGTCGACCACTCTTTTTTTTTACCTCCGACCATACCCCATCCCTGTTCGACCTCCGGCCAAACCCTCGGGGTTCTTTTTTGGCGCCGACACAACCCCAAAACCTCCGATCCATCCCTCCCTGATTCCGATCTAACCAAGAATCCCGCCACAGGGGTCGGACAATCTTTAAAGTTGTCAACCCACCCTTGCCACCCTCAATCCGATCTTCCCCACCCCTTTTTCGTCTCAACCCCTAATAAACACCAAACCCTAGACTCCTTTTTTTTTAAACCCAAAACAGCCCAACCTCTCCTAACCCTAAATTTTCCCCTTTCCACACTCATTAATGCCCAACAATAAGTAAATCCAATCCAAATCGGGTCTGCCCTACTTTGAGCCGATTTCACCCTCCCTATTGACCTCTATTCCAGTCAATCTTTGACACAACATATGACTTCCATGAGAAATATACCCACCGGGGATACATTTTCTGACTATTTGCCACCGGAGATGTGTCGCCTTCTTCAGTCCTCTTATTTCGCCATCGTACTTGCAAAGGTGCGGTCGCCGGAGTTACCGTCCGGTCAGATTCAAGGGTCCACTAAGCCAAGTTGCAACCATGTGCTTATGGTATTGAGAAGATGGAGTGGTCGTCAGTTTTTGTTTGTTCAAATCCTGTAAGAAGGCATCGTTGAGATTCGGGTATATTAGACCCTCTTATTGAAGGTCCATATGGGTCTAACAGAAGTTCGGTCGGTCCATTTGCGTGTTGGATTTGATTTGGGGTTTTGCTTTGCTTTGAAAACTAACACTTGTACCGACACGTGTTCATGTGGCATTAATGGGTTACCCTTCAAGCTCGAGGACGAGCTTTTTAGATGATGTATATGGGATATGAAGCGACACGTGGCGCGTGGTTGTGCTTACGGGAGACGACTATCCTTTATTTTCGTTTATTTTCTATATTTAGTTTAGGGTTTATTGTCATTTTCCTTTATTTTAGTCTTTTAATTAGTCTCCAAGTATGTTTGGGACTAATGAGTCATTTTTAGGTGTTAGTTGTCCATTTTTATCTTTTTGGGTAATAGCTTAGCTAGCAAGCTAACTCTTCCTATAATTAGGTCTTTTGGCCCTCATTTGTACTTAACCTTCAATATTGAGAATTAAGAACAGAGAGAGAGAAACCTATTTCGCTAGTCTAATTTTGTTGTTGTTGTTGTTGTTGTATAGTGTAATTGTTGTGTAGTGTAATAATAACGCTTCCGCATTTGAAGATTTACATCAAAATAAATAGCATTTATGATAGATCTCCCCGGCATAAATCCAAATTTATTATCCGATATTGTTGACTCATTCCTTAAGTGTTGTTCAATTATTTTTTTCCATAACGTCATAATGTGGCTCATCAATATTTCTTTATAATTGCCGAAGTCGTTATCTCCTTTATTTTTTATATAATATAATGTTACTAAGGTGTTTTTTCTCCATCCATTTGGCATTGGCCCTTCTCTTAAAATTTTATTTAAGAGCATGTTAAACATTTTTCTTATGTGCTTCTCATTGTTCTCCACACCTCTATCACTATTCCATCCGGCTCAGCTACTAACTAGTGTTTATTTTTCTTAAAATTGAATGGCTAACGACCTAAAGTGCCTCATAAGAGTCTAAGGGTTCGTTTGTTTTTGCTTCTTAAGTCTAAATCTAAATCTAAAGCATTCAGACTTAAGAGGTACCAAGTAAGGTTTGGTTTTTTAAATGATTAAGAGGTTAACGGCTATATTTGACTCTGAAGGGTTAGGAGGTTAAATTACCTCTGAACTCTAAGTGTCCAAATACATTCATTCATAAATTCATTCAGACATAAAAACAAACAGACTCCCTCCATCTCAAATTAAGAGTCTATGTTTTTATTCTGCATAGATTAAGGATACAATCAATCAATGGTCAAGATTAGCTTTTGTTCACCGACATGAAACTTTGTTCGTTAATTATATCCAAAAAGGAAAGTGGACTCTTAACTTGGGACAGCCCAATTAATAATGGACTCTTAATTTGGGACATAGGGAGTATTTAGCAGATTCATACTTCAAACGCAGCCTAAGGTTTCGTTTGTTTTTTCATCTGAATCTCTGAATCTAAATCTAAATCTGAAGTCTAAAATCTGAAACTTAAAAATATGTTTTTATGTCTGAATGAACCTCAAATGAATGTCTCTGAACGAATGTATTTAGACTGATTCAATTTTTTTTACTTATAGTCATTAACCTCTTAATCATTTAAAACTTCTTTTAAGTCTGAATTCTTAAGAGGTAAAATCAACACATAAATCTAATTTGATTAAATACATACATCCTAACATATAACAAAATTATTTAATTCAAATTTCAAAATTCAGATTCATACTTCAAATTAAGATTCAAAAAATATAAATAAATAAATAAAATGCTGCCTTGTGTTTGAACTGAACTCTGAATCCAAATCTGAATTCTGAACCTGAAAATTTTGCCTTTTCATTTGAGGCCAAAATAAAACCTTTGATATATTTAGTCCACTTCAAATACACCTCTACCTCTTAATAAGAGAAAAAAAGGAAAAAGAGCTGTTAATCTCTAAATAAAATTAGGTACACAAGTAAAAGAGAACCCTAATCTAATGTAAGTAGATGAAGAAATATGAAAGTTAATGAATAAGATGGAGAGACTGATACCGTACCGAGGTGTGTTGTAGACGATGATTGCCCATTGGAAAAGGAGAGAGAAATGAGAGGAGACAGAATATGAGAAGGAGAGAACCGGAGATGCCGGAAATGACTGGAGTTAGGCGCCGGAGCCGGTTTTTATGGTTGTCACGGCGGCGCCGGTGGAAACCCATCACCAATTGCAACAAAATTAATTACATTAGGATTAGTGTCATGTGAGGTCTAATAATAATGAACAAAAAAGAAAAATAATAATGATTATAAAAGGGATCAATTATTGAATACTCCCTATTATAAATATATATTTTTTTTAAAGGATACATATTTTTAATTTAACTCATTTAGTCCCTCAAGCACTCAATATTCTCTTATTTTTAGAGGTCCGCGCCAGCGGCACTCCATATCCAAAATATGTGGCAAAGGACTTTTTGAAGCAAAATAAAAAAGATTGGACTAAATTAGTATTAAAAAATGTTAGAGGGACTATTTGGTATAAATCCCTTATAAAAGTTAGTATATACTACTAGTATATACTAATTTTTTAATGTATTTCGCGCGATGTACGGATGCATATAATTTTTTAATGTATTTCAACAATACATATATGTGGCAAATATGAGAAATCACATATTTCCAAGTAGATATGAAAACTTAAATTGATATATGAATTCAACCATCAATATAAATTTTAGAATAATCAAATTTCACTTTTTACCGCGCTTAAATAATGAACCTTTTATGTAGCTTTCTGTCAATATATTATAACTAATTATTTATATAGGTTTTTACGGTCTAGTCCTTTGACTAAATATTTTGGACAAAAAAATCGGTGAAACAAATTTTAAACGATTAGGTCCAACATATAAATACTGCCAATCTAAAAAAATCATAAACCTAATCGGCTATTGGAGGTTTCTCTGCAACTAACCACTATTCTCCGAAATAAAAAATAACATCAATCTTGATGCTTTTTTCGTCTGTCGAATAATTGATTATAGTGTTCTTAATCGATTCTACCTGTATCACTTGGCTCTATCATTTGTAAGTTATCTTTATTAGCACTCGGTTTTTCTATTTTCGATCGATTACAATAGGTCAATGTACTTTGTTTTGATTCAAGAAACTCATTGTGATTTCGTAATTCATGTGATTGAATAACTTTTTATATTTTTTATATGTATATGTTTTGATTTTGTGTTTTTTATGCATTTATGTTTGGATTCTTCATATATAAGTTATATTTATCAATATTTGTAATTGTTAGTTGAATGAATATTATTGATGTTTCATTTTAATTTTAAGAGTACTTGATTTTGAGTTGGTATTGAATCACTTATTGATATAGCTCCGCGCCAGCGGAACTAACCAGTTCGACATTAGTTTTCAAAGTACACACAGTGTTTATAAAGTATACGTTATTGTTTTTTTGAAAATATGCGTCTTCTTTATTGCTTCATGTATAGGTTTTTAAATAGCGCATGTAATTTTATATTAATTATATATAAACATTTTGATATTTCATGCATTAAATTATTGCACACATTTTTAGAATTGTTGACTTTGAAGTAAATATTTTTCGTCTCTCTTTTACTGCAGGACATTATGGTAAGTAGTATAATTGCAAGGTGTTGTTATTTGGATAATATGGCTTGTATTAAAATATTTGAAGATAGCTCATTAGATTTCATATGCAATGAGTTGTGTATTAGGTTTACTAATTTGAGAAGTGGGAGTTTTTCATTGAGGTATTCATTTGGTGATGAATGTCGGTTCATGTTGGTTTGTGACAACGATATTTGTTGTATATTGCAGTCCCAATTGATCGTGAAAGCTAATTTCATTTGGATATATGTCATTGATTCATTAGCATTGCCAAGTAATGCATGTCGTGAAAGGGTTGAATGATCTAATCGAATTTTTGAAGGGGTTGACTGTAGTAATACAAGTTCTGAGAGGGTTGATAGTGGTTATACAAATACACTGAGGTTAGAGTCTGTATCATTAGACACTGCAAATGATTTTAATAGTTGCATTGAAAATGACTTTTATCTTGGAGGTGTGGAGCCAAGTAAGTCGAAAGTCTATCTTTCGAATGATTGGAAGACTTATATAAGTCATGAGCAACAGTGTTTTGAAGGAGGTGTAGTGAAATTTCAGGATAAATTGCGAAAGTATGCCGTTGAGGTTGGGTTCAAGTATGTGTATTTGAAGAATGATAAAACTCGAGTGACGGCGGAATGCTATAAAAAGACTACTGAGAATTGCATGTGGAGAATTCATGCTTCATTATCTACAATAAATGGATACTTTTACAACGTGCAATGAATACTGAGCATACATGTAGAGGTGTCTTTCGTAGTCCGTCAGCCAAAATGATAGCCTCTTAGTTGATTTCAACATTGGTAGCTGATGATCTTAGAGATAACCCGCTATTGAGGCCAATTGATGTAGTTAGAGATATGAAGAAGAATTATGGTCTTGATATAGCTTATCAACATGCATGGCGTGCGAAAGAGATGGTTGATATTGATATACATGGTGATGAAAAGGTTTCTTATGCATTAATGAATAATTATCGTGACCTTCTATTGCAGTATAATCATGGGTCGCATTGCATCCTTGACGTGGAACATGAGAGTAAAAAATTCAAGAGAATATTTGTAATGTTTAGAGGATGTGTTTATGGATTTTAATACTACAGACCTGTTTTATTTCTTGATGGTGCCTTTTTGAAGATCCGTTACCATGGAACAATATTGTCAGCAACTGCAAGGAATGGGAATAATGGTAAATTAATTCTAAATATTTTATTTTGTGTATTGCATTGACATTTTGTTTATTCCATTCCAGATCATCAAAATACAAGCATAAAAATATAAAGTACCTTTGAATGTCTTTGTTTTAGTTCACGTGTACTTTTCATTTTTCTGCGTGTATTTTGATGATATGTCTTATTATATGTAATACTAACTAAAGTACACGCATAGTACATATCAAGTACACGTGAATGTTTTTGTTAATTTCACGGGTACTTTTCATTTTTATGCGTGTACTTTGATGATGATGTTGTTATGTTGAATACAAACTAAAGTACACGCATAGTACATGTCAAGTACACGTGAATGCTTTTGTTAATTTCACGTGTAATTTTCATTTTTATGCGTGTACTTTGATGATGATGTTGTTATGTTGAATACAAACTAAAGTACACGCATAGTACATGTCAAGTACACGTGAATGTTTTTGCTAATTTCACGTGTACTTTTCATTTTTATGCATGTACTTTGTTGATATGTGTTGTTATTTAGAAATAATAAAGCCAAGTACACGTTAAAAATGTAAAGTACCTTTGAATGTCTTTGTTTAGTTCACCTGTACTACGAGTGTACGTTGATGTTAGTGTTGTTAATTGAAACTAATTCAAATTACAAGCAAAATATTAGAAAGTAAACGTGTATGTCTTTTTATCTTTATAATGTGTACTGTACATTTTTATGTTTTGTCTTATTATTTACAAACAATTTAAATTAAACACATAATATATTTCCCATGTGTTTTAAGGTCTGCGCCAGCAGCATCAATTTACGATGTGTTCTACATGGATATGTTATTTGTTTTAATTTTGATATATTTTTATATTTCAGGCCTTTTTCCTATTGCATATGTTGTTTTTGATTCTGAAACCGAAGATAACTGGATGTGATTTCTTGTTAATTTGCATAGTGCAGTAATTGAGCAATATCGAAACATAACATTTATATCAGATCGAAACAATGGATTACTTAAAGCTGTTTCGAGGGTCTTCCCGTTGTCTGCACATTCCTACTGTATACATCATTTACAAGGGAATATAAAAAAGAAAATTCGTGGGAATTGTGTTGGATTTCAAAAGAAAATTGTTAAAGATTTTTTGTCTTGTGCATATGCTGTCTCAGTAGATGTATTTCACAAGAGTATTGAAGCATTGAAGAAGGAAGGAGGAGTTTTTATTGCTGATTTCATTGATAGTTTGCCTCTCGATAATTGGTCATGTGCATATTTTCCTGATAAACGGTATGGTGACATGGCATCTAGTGTTGCGAAGTCATTCAATTCACGGATATTGGAGGAAAGACATTTATCAGTAATGAATATGCTTGATAAATTGAGAGTGAAGATTATGAATTTCAATGCAAACAAACTTGTTGAGTCTGACACTTGGACAAATGAGCTATGTCCTTTTATTCAAAAGTTACTGAATGAAAATTGGAATAAAAGTCGACATTGGACTATTAGTCGCTCAAGTCAAAACATATTTGAAGGTCATTCAGAAGTGCGAGCAACAGTTGACTTAGGATAAAGGACTTGTTCTTGTAAGAGTTGGCAGATTAGATGTTTTCCATGTTCTCATGTTGTTTGTGTTGTACGGAGGAAAGGGACCAGTATTTATGATTATATTGAGGAGTACTATAAGGTATCTTTCTACAAAATATCACACTCGATACCTATAGTTCCTTTTCCTGGTTTTATTTCCTTAAATATTCCTAAACCTGAAAATCCATTTGTCCTTCCACCAATGACTAAGAGACCGACAGGCAGGCCAAGAAATAAGAGAATAAAGTCTTCTGGTGAGATCACAGTAAGGGAAGTTACTTGCTCGAGGTGTAGTAAAATGGGTCATTACAGGTTTACTTATAAGGAACCTATTTAAGTACGTTTAAAATTGTTGAATTCATTCATTTTAACCATTTGATTGAATAAATTAATTAATAAACCATTTGTTTCACATAAATGAATGTAATTTTAGTTTTTAGTCTCATTTTTTAGTTTGTTTTTTGTGTAGCTGTACATGTATTTTTCATAAAATGCACGTGATCATTTTTCCTGATGTTCACGTGTACTTTACATTTGTATACGCATGTTATGTACAGTACACGCGCATTTTGATGACCAAAGCCATTTTATCAATGCATGTACTTGATGAAATATGCATGTACTTTACAAAGTACACGCAGAATATATAAATTACACGCATTTAAAAATGGATTTGGTCAGTTCAATCTGCGTGTACTATATAAAAGCATGCGTCTACTTTATTAATTACATTTAATTTAGATTTACTTGATATAATATGCGTGTACTTTTTGATGTACACGCATAATATAAATATAATATGTGTGTACTTGATTGATGAAATATACGTGTACTTTATGAAGTACATGCATAATATATAAAGTACACGCTTTTAAATATACATGTACACGCATGTTTTTATAAAGCACACGCGTATTGATATGACCAAAATCTAATTCAATATATGTGTACTTTATGTATTCTGCGTGTAATTTTATCAAGTAGACGTATATAAATGCATGTACTATTTGGAAAATGGTTTTGGACATTACAATGTGCTTGTACTTTATAAAAAATACTTAGGGCACTCATATTCTTAAATTCCTATGTGTATTATGGTCCGCGCCAGCGGCATTATTATACAAGTATTTCAATAAGCGTGTACTTTATAGACTATGCATGTACTTTATAAAGTACACGTGTAATATATAAAGTACACGCATTATATAATGGTTTAGGACAATACCTTGTGCGTGTGCTTTATTAAAACTTGCGTGTATTATAATTTATAATAGATAGAATCATATTTTGACAATACACTCATATTTTGACATACCAATTTTTTTACAATAAATGATATTAATGTTTACATTTTTTACAATACACATGATCATTTTTATAAAGGTTCACGTGTACTTGACTATATTTGGTGTATGATATAAGTGAGAATACATGCATGAAATAAATAAATTTTTTATTAAAACAGAAAAATAAAGTACAATTTTTTTACATAACAAAAGCTGAAAAAAAACTGAAGAAGGCTTCTATTAGGGAAATTTGTTAAAGGCATCTATGTGTCAGGAATATAGTCAATTAAATTCGACCAGTGTCGAATTTCTTCTTCTATGACAACTACAAGGCCTTCATGGTGCGCCTTTTTCTCGTTCAACTTGGAGATTTTCAAGGGAACTTCTTATCTATAGAAAGACACGAGGTCTTCATGTGTTTGAGGAGGGTCCTCATCCACATAAAATAAATTTATAGGATTGAGTGGAAGTCCAGAGCATCCTTCCCTCACATATAATTGAAACTGCTCAAAAGCAGTTTCATATGAGGAAAGATTTTTCGTAATTTGCCTTATTTTTTTATTTCTTTCATCTCTCTCAAGAGTTCCTCGCAACTTTTCTGCTGGAATAGTCATTATGTAATCTTTACCCTAGATGTAATGGTTAAGAAAGGAACAAATATTACTCTTTTATAGGAAAAGTTAGAGCTATTTATTTCTTTGACCAGAAGAAGTTGGGAAGTGAGTAGTGGAGCTTAATAAATTAATTTTGGTTATTGTGTCCTTCTAAATAAATATATAAAGTAGCTTTCAATTAAAAATAAAAAATTATTACATTAACCATTGTGTGTACATTGTTTATATTGAGTGTACTTTGAAGAATTCATGTGTGTACTTAGTAATTATCACTTGTAGTTTTAGTTAAAATGCGTGTACATTGTTTCATAACACTCAGGTGCATTGCTTGTCTATACCTTATGTGGATTGTGGTCCGTGCCGGCGAAAATAAACTATTTTGGTGTAATAAATATTGTAAACAATAACCAATATAACACAAAACAAATTACAAATATGGTTTGTATTTGAATCAATTTATAGAAGTTTTTTCTCCTTCCGGGGGAAGAAATATTTTGATAAAAGAATTTCCCTTAGTACATATGCTTTGTGTTTTAACATGTCAGGGTCTTGAAACAATTTTTGCATTTCCTTGTTTTTGCTAATTTGTTCAATGTATTACGTGCAGAACACCCCACAGTCAACCCTAAAATTAAAATAAAATAAATATACAAATTAGAATGATGTGAATGAAACTTTTTGAAAATATACAAATTAGTAATTTTTGGAAATGAAGTTTTTGCTTACCCATTATATTGCTTAGGGGCATTCATGATCTCTTATTAGGTCAAATTTGAGATCACTTTCCAACAAGAAATCTACTATCCTTTTTTCTTGCTCTGTCAATGGATCGTCATCCAATGTAAACTCATTTGATGTGCCTTCATCAAACTTTCTCTGAGTTTTGAAACCATTATTTTTCATTGTTTCTGCTTCAGTCTTCAATAGGTACAGTGTTTTTTGGAAAACGAAAAACTGTTAAGAAGACAAATATTTAGTGTATACAAATAAAATAGTATATGAAGATTAAAGAGTGAAAAGTACACGCATAATATTAAAGTACATGCATATTTTATTTTTTCATATCACGTGTATTTTAAAATATGATGCATGTACTTTGCCTAAAGAGTTAAAAGTACATGCATAATATTAAAGTACATGTAATTTGTGTTGGTTCATTTCACGTGTATTTTAAAATATGATGCGTGTACTTTGATAATCTGGGTGATTATGTGAAACTAATACAAAGTACACGCATTATATGACAAAGTACATGTGTATAATATAAGTACATGTAACATTACTAATTAAGTTTAGGCACTAACCATTTTTTTCGCATCATCGAAGTATATTATGCTTTTTTCCTTGTCGTTCGGTCGAAGGGAATCCATGTGGACCACTTTATTTTCTTTTTTGTATATCACAAGTAATGTGAAGTGTCCTATGTTATGTCTTAGTACAATAAACAAATTATTACAAGTTCCTAAGTATTCAAATAAATCTTTGTATAACTCCCCCTTCTTATTGACTTCATTTTTACTACAAGCTTCTATCTGAATAAAAATTATAGACATTGTGTTAATAAAAAAAATTGAAATTTTATTTCACAAAGTTTTCGATTTAATTGTACTTACCCAACAATAATCAGAAAAAGTGTGTGAGTAGGAGAGCCCTTCCTCTGACAATTTTAACCTCAATACTTCACTAAAGGCAAGTATTATCTGTTTCATACAATATAAAATGGTGAGGAAATAATAATGTTGAAATTTAATGAATGTCTAATATTTGGACTACATACTTGGCTTGAAATTTCTTGATTCATGAGGACTTCAACAAAATCTTCCAATGGGACATATGAAACCAACCCTTGAAAAATAAATTCCCTGCATTTTATATAAGCAATAAGAATTATATAATAATAATAACCTTATTCTTCTGCACCAAAAAAAATATAAATTAGCGAAGTGATATGATACGACGCAAATATTGCGTATTTCATCCATCGAACCTACGCATTTTAGCCCCCTCGGGTATCTTATTCCTTATATTTATGTTCGTTAACCAGACAACCTCTTATTTCTACGTTAACATGTTTTATAGGGGTTAATTGAGATTTTATAGGTTTTGGATGCTAAGTGTGAAGTTCGGACGCATTCCGCTCGATTTTCGTACGCGATCACACGTTCAAGGGCAATTTAGACAATTCACATTTTGGGAACCTGGCCCATCATCTTCACGGAAGTTGTATCCCTCCTCGCAAGCTTCGCGTGGCCGCGAATGGTGTGTGAATCCGATTCAGAATGAAGAAGTTACAGCGATTTCAGCAGACGAGAAAGGCAAACATCCCAAAACAACATGTAGGAGGCTCATACGTGCTTAATCGATCGATCGACCAAAGGGGTCGATCGATCGATCCTTCTTATTTTGCCAAATCGTGGGAGACAGTGGGCTGGATTTCTGAGCATCAATCGATCGAGCCCAGGGGATCGATCGATCGATCCCCTGTTTTCTGCAGATATTTTGGCCTTTTATTTTATTTTCTTTTCTCTTTTCTTTTCTAATTTAATTATTTTTACTATATAAAGGATTTTTGATGTAAAAACAAATATAATTCATTTTAGGTAGGATAGGTTAGGGTTTTGGAGGTTTGAGAGCTCATTTCTTCATTTCTTCTTGGATTGATACCCAATTGGTCTTGTAATTTATGCTACCATCTTCCATCTCCATTAATATAGTTGTATTTACTTATTTTTTGCTTTGTTAATTAGGTTTACAAGCTTTCATAATTAGTTTACATGCTTTGATTTACTTGCTTTCTAGTGTAGTTTTATCGCGTTTATTTATTGCGTTTATTTATCGCGTTTTTAATATGCTTTCTAGCTAATTTAAATTAGGTTGTGTTTGAATGGAACTCACTTGACTTGACGCATTGCTTTGCTTTGGTGATGGTGTTTACGGGTCTATTTCGGGTGCGTTGTCCTAGTTATTCCACCTGGGAGATTTAACGGGGCATATCATTTATGTCCCGTGCTTACGACCTTGTGTGCGTAATTTCGGGGTATTTGTTGACGCCAAAATCTTATTAGGCTTTTATGCGGATTTAGGGGCGTGACAACCCTTGATTCAATTAACTGTCGAAACGAGACGCATTCGTAATAACTCGTTGACCCATGTATCCATTTTATACAAATTAACTTGGGTGAGGGATAATGGATGCAACCTATAGTTTTTACCGCTTTGTTAGTCTAGTTTCAATACACTCGCCTAGATTAATATTTCCCTTTTATGCATCTTTTTCCTTTTTAGTTGTAATTTACCTTTTACACTTTTATTTAGAAGTATTAAATCATATAAATTCTAGCAACTCGTCTCAGTGGATCTTTCGATACCCGACTTACCGCTGTGCTTGCCTCGCAAGTGTAGTCGTAATTTAGGTTTTTGTATTATTGCGGTGAAACAAAAATAATGACTGTGTCCTTACACGAGCACACTTTTCACGCGTAATCAAAATGGCACCGTTGTCGGGGACTTGTTTGTTTTAGACTTTATTTGATTTAGTATTTCGTATTATTTTCTTTCTATTTGTATTATTTGCTAACCTTTTTGCAGGACTTCCACATTTGAGCACTTAGAACTGCTCGAATTTCTCGCGCGCACCTATCTTTGTGGGATTCGCCACTTCGAGCCATTTTTGGGGTAAGCATGTCTTATTCCAATTCTTTCGGTAATCATTGTTATAATTCTCAAAATGCTCGTAATCTTATGACTTTTGGTGAATACTTATAATCCCAAAGTATTTCAAATTCAAATATGACTTTGGGCGAGTATAACGAAAGTCAAAACTTGGGTTATTGGAATTTTGATGATGATGATAATGATTTTGGACCTTTACCTCCTTATAATAGGAATTTTGAAACGAATTGCAATAGTTTTCAAAATTCCTATAATAATGAGTTTTTGTTTAAGTCCGATGGTAATTTTTAAAATTTCCATTCTCATGTATCCGCAACTCGACCTATGACATTCGGTGAGGGTTTGCGTATGTATGAGAATGAGAAAATTGAAAATCGTTATTGGGAAGAAAATCGTTTGTGGGAACATGAATTGGATTTATTATTTGAGTCCGACGACGATTTTGCCTCCGAGACTTTTGAAGTCGAAGAATGTTTTGAACCAAATGAGGTCTTTATGCCTACTTTGGAACAAACCATTCTAGACTTTGCCCATTGCATAATAGATATTGAAATTGAGGATGAAAATGATGTAATATCTATTTGCACTTTGGCCCCCAAAGAAGAACATTTCATTGAAAATGATATTATTTCATTCGAAACTCAATCTTCATGCGATAATGATTCATCTCATGATTTTGAATTTCTTTCATCTCCATTTTCATTCTCTGTTATCACACCGTCACAAGTACCCGATGATTCGGTTTCACACTTTAATGTTTTAAACCTTTTCGCCGATGAGGAGTACTTGCTCGAGTCGCCTTCCATAATCGCATCTTTGCCTTTGTGTGCGCCACCTCCCATTCCAATTTCAAAATCCTTGGGAGGATATTTGGCTTTTCTCGGTCCCCACATGTTTTTGTCACCCGTTCAATCCAAACCCCCCATCGTCCCTCCAAAACTTTTAATCGACGATGGTTCCTTTCTTACGCCTTACACATGCCTTCCGTTGTTAAAACGGAATTCATATTTTTCGGAGGGCATGCTTGTATGTGAGGGTACACTGGTTATCCTCCAAAGTCAAATTATTTTCACGGTGGACCCTCAGCTATTTAGACTTCTAGTGTATAGTTAGTGTGAAGCCTAAATAGTAGGTTGTATATAGTTAGCTTTTTATTCTTTCTTTCTTTTTATTTTTCTTTCCTTTTAATTTAGTCTAGTGTAATTAGTTAACTTTTTTTTATTTATTTTTGCTATGCTCGGTACTAACTTGTTTTGTAGAATCATCGGACTCGCACTTTCCGGAGATCACTCCATTTTGGGTAATATCACTCTTTTCCTTCTTAAACTTGGTTCTTAATTAACATTGAGGACAATGTCAAGTTTTAAGTTAGGGGGTGTGGGATATTCTATCCATTCATTGGTAGTGTCCATGTTTTTGCTCACATGTTAGTTACTTAGTATGCTTTTCTTAGAAAATTCAAAAAAATTCAAAAAAAATCAAAAAGATTTTCTTTCTTTTTTTCTCCTTTTTTGGGCATTTTGCCTTTGTTTTCGATGATAAATTTCAATAATTGCCCGATCCAATTGACAAACCAATGATGCATGTTCTCGATTTTATAAGTTATTAGACATTAGTCTCACTTATTGATATTATAAATAACTTCATGAATTAAACTTTAATCCCATGAGCACATGCACTTTTATCGTCTTATTGATTTGGTTTAAGATTTTTATAACTCGGTAATCTTTTGTTGCATTGTATATACTTACACCGAGTAAGCTTTGTACCTTTCGTCGTTTGTGAGTGTATACACTATTCTTTTCTCATTGAAAACGTTGAATTCATTGGTAATCTCACTATTCTTTCATTTGATCGTTCATAAATTGAGTTCATACTTGAAATGTGTTACTTGATCATGATTTTCATATATTGTTTTAACTCGAGAATTGTGTAAACTTTGTGAAATGATCATAGGCCATCTTTGTTATATCACTTATATTATCCTTGACCTCACCTTATATGTTTACCCTCGTTAACCCCTTTGAGCCTAAATATAGCCTTTCGTTTCATTACCCAAAATCCCATAACCTACTCCAAATTGGAGTTATATACCATACATATTACCTTCTGTACCTTTGTTTGGAATGTTGCTTGGTATTGAATGTTATTGTTGTGTTGCGGTTGTAATTTAGGCATATGAGAGTTTGATAAGTAAAGAAAAGAAAAAGAGAAAGCAAAAAATTAAAAGAAAACATGAGAAAAAGAAGAAAAGAAAAGAAAGAGAAAGTTGTAAATTTTGTGTATAGTGTTCAATAAGCTTTGATTACTCTCCCCGATGATATATTCAATGCCTTTTTGGAACCTGTTTTCCAATTTTGATATTGCCCGCATCTTCCCATTATCCCAAGTTTTCATTTCCGAACACTTTGGATCCGTACATACATTCCTTCATTTCGTACCCTGGCCTAACCTACATTATAATCCTATTAAAGTCCTATGTGATCTTAGGTTGATGTAATTAGAAGTTTAAATAGTTTTTATAATCTGTGAAAATGCATTTTGCCTCCTTTAATGAACGGTATCCTTTCATTGAGATTACAATTTTTCATTTTATATATAGCGCTCTTCATTTGTGACATGTGTGCGGCCTAGTTTCTACTTACAATTACTCTGTATGCATGCATGTTCCGTGTGTTAGCTCCCTGTTTCGAGTGAATTCACTTGATGAGTGTAATGCCCGTGAGGATTGAATATAAGCATGCTTTAATTTTGATATAAGTTTTTGCCAAATCAAACTTTGCATGTGATCGCTCCCCTACCACATTTTAAGGTTTCAATTCAATAAAGTGCATTCTATAATGTTAATGATTTCGAACTTTTGTTTGAATCCGTTCAATGTGCTAATAATTTGTATGAAATCTTATTCGCCATTGTTGGGTTTGTCGTATGTTGGTTTGGGCATATTTTGAGAAAACCATGTGATGTTTGTGAGTATCATCCCTGAAAATCCTCACGAGACGACACTCGTTCACTAGGGTGACCTAGGGGTTTAACGGCTTATTGCATACGCTAAATGCAATCGAATCGCCCGCAAAAGTGGCCTTATGCTTTTATACCAAACTTTTATACTTATCCAGCTTTTGGTTTGCTTGTAGTTCTTGTTTCATCCTATTTCATTGCTAGGGACTAGCAAAGTGTAAGTTAGGGGGTGTGATACGACACAAATATTGCGTATTTCATCCCTCGAACCTATGCATTTTAGCCCCCTCGGGTATCTTATTCCCTATATTTATGCTCGTTAACCAGACAACCTCGGATTTCTGCGTTAACATGTTTTTCAGGGGTTAATTGAGTTATAGGTTTTTGGATGCTAAGTGTGAAGTTCGAACGCATTTCGCTCGATTTCCGTACGCGATCGAACGTTCAAGGGCAATTTAGTCAATTCAAATTTTGGGCACCTGGCCCATTATCTTCACGAAAGTTGTAGCCCTCCTCGTAAGCTTTGTGTGGCCATAAACGGTGCGTGAATCCGATTCAGAACGAAGAAGTTACGGCGATTTCAGCGGACGAGAAAGGCAAACATCCCAAAACAGCATGCAGGAGGCTCATATCTGCTTGATCGATTGATTGACCAAAGGGATCGATCGATCCTTCTTATTTTGCCAAATCGTGGGAGACAATGGGCTGGATTTCTGAGCATCGATCGATCGAGCCCAGGGGATTGATCGATCGATCCACTGTTTTCTGCAGATATTTTGGTCTTTTATTTTCTTTTCTCTTTTCTTTTCTAATTTAATTCCTTTTACTATATAAAGGATTTTTGATGTAAAAACAGATATAATTCGTTTTAGGTAGGATAGGTTAGGGTTTTGGAGGTTTGAGAGCTCATTTCTTCATTTCTTCTTGGATTGACACCCAATTAGGCTTGTAATTTGTGCTACCATCTTCCATCTCCATTAATATAGTTGTATTTACTTATTTCTTTCTTTGTTAATTAGGTTTACTAGCTTTCATAATTAGTTTACATGCTTTAATTTACTTGCTTTCTAGTGTAGTTTTATCGCGTTTATTTATTGCGTTTCTTTACCGCGTTTTTAACATGATTTCTAGCTAATTTAAATTAGGTTGTGTTTGAATGGAACTCACTCGAGTTGATGCGTTGCTTTGCTTTGGTGATGGTGTTTACGGGTCTATTTCGGGTGCGTTATCCTAGTTATTGCGCCTAGGAGATTTATCAGGGCATATCATATATGTCCCGTGTTTACAACCTTGCGTACGCAATTTTTGGGGTATTTGTTGACGCCAAAATTTTATTAGTCTTTTATGCGGATTTAGGGGAGTGACAACCCTTGATTCAAGTAACCGTTGAAACGAGACGCATTCGTAATAACTCGTCGACCCATGTATCCATTTTATACAAATTAACTCGGGTGAGGGATATTCGACGCAACCTATAGTTTTTACGGCTTTGTTAGTCTTGTTTTAATACACTTGCCTAGATTAATATTTTCTTTTATGCATCTTTTTCCTTTTTAGTTGTAATTTACCTTTTACACTTTTATTTAGGAGCATTAAATCATATAAATTCTAGCAACTCGTCTCGGTGGATCTTTCGATACCCTACTTACCGCTGTGCTTGTCTCGCAAGTGTAGTCGTAATTTAGGTTTTTGTATTATTGCGGTGAAACGAAAAAAATGATTGTGTCCTTACACGAGCACACTTTTCATGCGTAATCATGATAAATCATAAAACAATACACTTTACCCTGGCTCAGCCTTTTGAATAAACTCTTCAATTTTTTTCTTCTCAGCTTCATCGAGATATTTGTATACTTTGATTGCTTCAAGCTTGAAATAACTTTCTTTCATTCGTTGAGCTATTGTTAGAGGGCCTTTTCTCAGCTTTGACTCTTTTTGTTTCTTAATTGGTTCATGCTTCTCGGTTTCGCGTCAACTTTTCTTTTTCTTTTGTCCTCTAGTAAGAGGCCCTTTTGTTTTGGGTATTTTGGGGGTGCCCTGAACTGTCTTTGAGGCTAGTTCAATCTTCAAACTCGAAATTTCATCCATGAGTTGTTTATTAGTATTTGCCTGATATATTTAACAAGGAATGTTGGATTGTAAACATTTTTAAAAATAATGATTCATTTTCTCTTGCATGTATTTTGATAAAATTTATGTTTTTCATCAAAATTTGTGTGCATATTATAAAGTACACGTGTGCATATTATAAAGTACACGCGTGTATTTTATAAATACACGCGTGTATTTTTATAAATAGATGCGTGCACTTTGTAAAATTTATAAAATACGTGTACTTTATAAAATTTATAATATAGACGTGTACTTTCATCATAATTTGCGTTCACTTTAGAAAGTAAACGTGTGTACTATATATCTATTGTACTTTATAGATACCTGATCAGTTTTTTTCAACGTTGATTCCTCAAGCATTTTCTTCAACTCCGAAATTTCTTCATTAAGGATTTTATTATTGTTTTCGTGTTATACAAAAATAATGTTAGATTATAAGCAATACTTGAATAAAACTGCATTATTTTTAATCAAATAATGCATGTACCTGCATTATTTCTAATATCAAATAAAACTGCATTAAAAATACTATAAAATAAAAATGCGTGTGCTTTAGGAAAGCTACGTATACTTTAGGAAAACTGCGTGTACTTTAGGAAAACTGCGTGTACTCTGTATTATTTATAATCAAAAGTACCTATTGAGTTCTTTTCAATTCTGACTCCTCAAGATGCTGCCTCAATTTCATCTTTTCTATGTCAGCATCTTTCCATTTTTGCAATGTATAATTATACTTTTTTTTTATATCTTCATTACTCAAAGAGAGATATCCATTTTTTTGTTCCGAAATTCGTGTTGATTCTGCTCATTTTTTCAATGATTCATCCAATTCTTTAATTCTATCTGAGTCACTCATTGTGACTTGATCAAGCTTTTCTTTTAAAGAATTATTTAACTCAACTAGTTGGGGATTTTTCACCTCCAACTTATTTAGTAAATCTTTTTCCTTCAAAAAGTTGGAATTCTCCACCTTTAACTTCTTCATTTCCTAATGGGCTTCCAAAAGTGAATCACGATCTACCTGCAACTGTACATTCAAAATGGCACTCTCCACCTCCAAAGAGGTCACCTTCTCTAATTCACCATTAAAGTCTTCAGCTGCTTTAGATAGTTGATTATTTTTTGCTAACAATTCCCTTTTCAAAACAGCAATTTGTTCCTCTAAATTAACCTTTGGTTGATCTTTTTCTTCTTTTTCTTTGGAGTCACAATGTTTTTAAGGGGAATATTCCAACCATGTGAAAATTCATTGTCATTAATATCTTCAGCAACTTTTTATGATGATGAATCAACATGTATAGGACTTTCTGTAGAAATGTTCAAAGAGTTACTTAGCCCTTCAAATTGAGATTCCTTTTGTACAGAACTGTCCTTACAAGCTGGTTTATTTGTAGCCTGCTTTAAAGTTGTTGTTGCGATGTCATTCTTCATAAACCATTGTCTCAAAGAAGACAATTTCCACCTTAGGAATTTTGGCGTCTCATCTTTAAATTCTTTAACAGGATAAATAATTTCAAATTTCTCACATGCCCAATATTGTGATCATACAAAAAACAAAATGATATTAATAATTGTATTACCTAGGTATTCATAATGGAAAGTACAAGTGATTTGTTCAAAATGCACGCAAAATTAAACGTGTACTTTGTAAATTTTACAATTGTATTTTGAAAGTACATGTGATTTTTACAAATTTCACGTGTATTTTATCAATATAAGTTCACGTGTACTTTCTAAAGTACACTTACAATATTAACAAAAAAAATAACAAGTGTATTTTGTAAGTACACTGGTTATATTTACAAAATATAGTACACGTGTACTTTGTAAAATACAAATTCACTTTTTAAAGTAGAAGTGAAGTTTCAAAATACACGTGATATAAGACGAGTATTTTCAAAATACACGTTAAATTATCACGTGCATTTTAAAAATACACGTGAAAATATCACATGTATTTTGAAAGTACACGTCTTATATAACGTGTATTTTGAAACTTCACTTCTACTTTATAAAGTACACTTGTATTTTATAAAGTACACGTGTACTATGTTTTGTAAATATAACCAGTGTACTTTCAAAATACACTTGTTATATCACATGTATTTTTAAAATACACGTGAAAATATCACGTATGTTTTTAAAATACACGTGAAAATATCACGTGTATTTTGAAAGTACACGTGAAAATATCACATGTGTTTTCAAAATACACGTGATTTTTATTAAGTACACGTGAGTATTGGTATGTAAATTTTGAAATATCGGGATGTTTTTTTGCTCACCAGTAGGGAAATGACACATCCAATAACTGTGCTAGGTTTTGAACTTGCTGATTTGTCAAGTGAATGAATAAGAAACTCATGCACAGCAGATGCCCAATCATACTTATTCATTTCCTCAATATTGTTGATGTATTTCAACCAAAATTCTGCAAGGGTGAAGTTTGAGTTGGAGAAAAATAATGTGTTCAAGAAGTGGAGACACATAATTTTTATAAAATCGGCAACGCCTTCATCTGTCTCCAATTCGACTGATTCTTCAAACCATTCAATATTTCTGACTTTTCTATTCTTTTTGCGAAGTATCGTGCATGTAATCTAGGTTTTTGAGCAGTATTCTGTTCCTTTTTCAGTTCTATTGATTTTAAACCCTCAACCAGTGGTATGACAAATATTTCACTTATATCTATTGGCATTATTGCAATCCTACTCTTCATACGGAAAATTTTGGTTTTCGTATTGTACAGTTGGATAATTGATAAAATATTTTTATTGGTCTTCTTGTGGTCCACTTCTACTACTTTCCCGCTGTAGTAGGCATTGAAAAGCTCCCAAAATGGAGTCTTCTTAAGAAGTTCAATATGCCTATTATTTATTTTATCTTTAATCTGAGGCAAATCATGAAGAAAGCTAATAATATTTGATCGATATTGGTCAATCTTCTTTGCAGGACGTTTAGATTTCAATGCCACACTAGAACTGTAACTATAACTGGAACTGAAACTGGAACTGGATGAAGAACTATCATCAGAACTGCTATTTTTTGTTTCTTTCCTCTTCTTACCTTCATCTTCATCCCCATTATATTGATCTATAAACAAAATTTTAATTACTAACCTATAATGATATGTACATAAAATAAAATACATGCGAATTAGAATAAAACATAGACTAAAACAATAAAATACAAGCGTATTTAACAAAAGTACATGCAATATTCTCACAAATAATTCATACAAGTATCAACAAAATACATGCTAAAGGCGATAATATATATCGTCTGTTTCATGGTAATACCTAACAGAGGATGTTCGACAAGTCAAAAATCAAGATTCTCTATTCCTAACATATTCAGTAAAGAAGTGATACAATAGTTGCATGCTAAAAGCTCCAACATTATCAAACCCACTTAAGCAATACTGCTCAATTTGTTTAGCTAAATCCTTCGCTTTCGATTCAGTTACTTGAAGTTGTTGCACATCAAAAGTGCAGTAAATGTCTTCATAGTAGTATTAGAAACCAAGTAACCTTTTAGCTCTATCATTGATGCGAAGGAGAAAATGAATTTCGTCATTATTAGTACTATTAACTATCAATGTGAAAGGTTTTGTATTGTTAAGATCTTCAAACGTGCAAGCAACATTTTTGTAGTTGAACATGCTTGATCGTATGATTCCTAAACAATAACACAACAATACAAAATAGTACTTTCATAATACACATTAGTACACGCATATTGTATTGAACAAATTGAATTTCAATGTGCGTGTACTTTATGAATTTTTTGCGTGTACTTTCAACAAAGTACACACAAAAATGAAAAAGTACACGAAATAATACTGATTACAAACTAATAAAATATCATTCAAATGCCGCTGGCGTGGACCAAAATAACATAAGATTGATCAAATGTGGATTTGAAATATATATTTTATAGAGTACACATATAAAACATAAAAGTAAACGCATATTGGATTGAGAAATTCAATTTCAATGTGCGTGTACTCCGTGTATTTTGCGTGTACTTTTTGATAGTACACGCAGAATACACATAGTACACGCAATAAAACAGGGCTTGTACATGTACATATTCCAATAATGTATATATTCCCAGTCCTTGATAAATACTCGATAAATGATGTATACAGGAGGAAAAGTACAATGATGAAATACATATATCTAACATGCAAAAAGTGTGTTTTGCAATTAAAATGAGCGAAACAAATATATTTTTTCATATCATGAAGAAGAAGAATGTGATTTCATCAGTCCATATGTCTACAAATTTATACATATGAGAACAGAAAATACACAAGGACAAACAGGTGATAAGAGAATGTATACATACTTGTTAGTGGTGTTTGGAAGAATTTGATTTAGAATGTAAAATGCTCGGTAGAACTTCAACGATTAGAGTTTAATTGAAGAGAGTTAGGGTTTTGATCGAAGAGAGTGAGATTTTTGATCGAAGAGAGTTAGGGTTTTGATCGAAGAGAGTTAGATTTTTAACTGAAAAGAATTTTTGGCGCTTCGATTTCTGAATAGTGCGGGCTTGTTTTAATTTCGAGGTATTTATATATTGGACCTAATCGTTTAAAATTTGTTGGGACTAGTTTTTTTGTCCAAAATTGTTAGTCCAAGGACTAGACCGTAAAAGCCCCTTATTTATACTACACTTTTCAAATGGGTTTTGAAACTTTTTACGTCGGGTATTCAACAATAATATTGGGACTCTAAAATACAAATGTATATAATGTGTTATTATGTTTTGTAGCGAATGTAAAATAGTATTATATTATGCGCATAACCAATGGGAAAAATGCAAACATATGAAAATGGATTGAACATGCTGGTAACAAAAACTATACATAGATATAAACAACACATGTATATTCGATTTTGTGGTGCCTTTGTAACTTTTCTAGTTTAAAATATTTGAAGCCATAACAAAATTGATACCAAGGTAAGAAGAAGAGATGGATGTCAAGTAAGTAATATATATAACAGTGTGTTAATAATAATTAATTAAGAAGAGTAAGATGCACAAAATAATTTCAAATGATGTTGAGCATAACAATGAAGCAGATTAAATATAGGGCCACATATATTCTACATAATTTATTTAAAAAAATTCACCAAAGAATCACATAAACCAAAGAAAACTATATATAAAAAGAATATAATATCAGATCTGAGATTTTAAGGTACATTGACAATACACCCATCTATCGAGAAAAGAAAAGGAATGAAAAATGATGAAAACGAAGCAAATAGTTGTCACCTCCCAAGTAGAGAAATTTGTTATACATAACTCTTTTTCTGCAATTTTATCTTCATATGCAAAACTCGAAGTCATTTATATGAAATAAAAACTTAAACCAACAAATGTAGTCAAATAATGACCCGTAAGTAAAAAAAAAAGAAAAAAAAATAGTCAGTAGCGCTTTTAGCTTCAAAACTTGTACTCAGTCCATTGAGTAACCATTTGCAACAACGGCTGCTTGTAAATATTGGGAACCCTTCTATCGCAGCCTTGGAAACAGTGATATTACATGTGATGGGGCAACGATCACTATTTATAGGCTAAATATACTCCCATTACGGGAGAAATTTTACGTTGCAACTACATAGAAAATAAGTAGCTCAAATTAAAAAAAAATGTTTATAGGTTAAATATACTCCTTTACACATTTCATCAAACAGTTTATAAGCGGTGTATAACTAATAAATAACACAATATAATCAACATAAAAGTCCACGGTCCCTTTAAAATATAACAACATATTATATATAAAACATTTAAAGAAAAAATGAGATCTTTATAGACTCTCTCTCTTAAAAAAAATCAAAAAAAAAATCAAAATTGAAAATTCATATATAGTTTTAGCTTGGAATAAACCAAACGGGTTATATTATGGGGGCTAAAACAACCTCCAAACCAAATAATAACTCTTCCAATTCTAATTAATATAGCGAGAGGGTACAAACCAAACAATATTACATAAATCTTGTCATTGTCATAGTTTGTCTCACTGGGCCGCGAATCATCAGATCTAGCTCACTTGGAGGAATTCGTATAGTATCTAACTCGCTTGGACGAATCTCTATACTTCTCAGGCCTGTTACTTTTGCACTAGTTTTCCTTTCTTCCATGCCTTCTACTTTCACGTTGTTACTCCCGCTCTCTTCTAGGTCTTTCACGTTGATGCTCGGCATCATTTTTAGACTTCCTGTACATCTATTTTGTGCTTTCTCCCCTTGCGACCTTCTTCATCCCCACTTTCAAGTTGTCCTTCCTCTCTTCCATGGCTATGTACGATTAGAATCCTTATGTATAGAGAACATAGAGATAAGATGTTTTTGAAAGAAAGACTATTGGGTTCCCAAAAAATTCAATGCAACTCGTATTAAATATGAGTATCTTTTGGTTTTCATAGAGGGATGGGAAAAGGTTAGAACATAAAGGGATCAAACAGGAAAGAGAAGTGGGTGGAATATTCTGCCTTGCCTTTAGTTTTATAAGAATTATATAGATTAAATGCTCATAATGTGACACCGGAAGGGGTGAGATTAATGAGATGTCGGTTTATCAAGGGTTTCTCTAAAATCACTAGCCCTTTGACAAATTTGACCCGAAAGGGGGTGAGATTTGTTTGGGATAATTCTTGTCAGGCTGCATTTGATGAGCTCAAAGATAGGTTGACTTTGGCTCCAGTCCTTGCATTGCCAAAACCTGGATTGGAATATCTAGTCTTCACCGATGCATCTCTTCAAGGATTAGGAGGTGTACTTCAGCAAGAGAGACGGGCAATTGCTTATGCTTCTCGCAAGCTAAAGCCCCATGAAAGAAACTATCCGGTGCATGACTTAGAACTTGTAGCAGTTGTCTTTGCTTTGAAGATATGAAGGCATTATCTCTTAGGGGAGAAGTTCAGTCTTTTCACGGACCATAAATCGTTGCAATATCTATTTTCACAGAAATATTTGAATATGCGACAGCGTCGATGGTTGGAGTTCATGAAAGATTATAAATTTGATATCCATTATCATCTGGGCAAGGCGAACATTATAGCGGATGCTTCGAGTAGAAAGCCCGAGGAAGAGTCAGCTGATGTTTGGAAAGCTAAATGAAAGGAACTCAGTCAGGAGGATGCGGTGGGGAGAGCGTTTATGTCAGTGATGATAGTTACCCCTACCATTGTAGCAAGGATTGTAGAAGCCCAAGGAAGGGATAAGGGTTGCCAAGACCATATATGCCGATTACTGTCCGAGGGAGTAGAATCCTACTCGATTAGTTCTGAGGGTGGATTACACTTCTAGGGAAGACTCATTGTTCCGGAGGAAGGGGATTTGAGACTGGCGGTGATGGCCGAATCTGACGGGTCTAAATTTATGGTATATCCTGGTGGGGACAAGATGTATCAAGATATGCACCGTCAGTATTGGTGGTCAGGCATGAAGCGGGATATCTCTGAGTTTGTGTCTCAATGCACTACTTGTCAGCTGGTCAAGATAAATCATCAACGACCGACAGGTTTGTTGCAGCCGTTAGAGATTTTGGTATGGAAATGGGAAAGCATATCGATGGATTTTATTACGAGCTTGCCAAGGTCACGGAGCGGGTGTGAATCTATTTGGGTGATTGTCAACCGTTTGACTAAGTCGGCACACTTCCTACCCGTGCGGACTGATTATGACACTGCTCGATATGCCCGATTGTTCATCGAAGAGGTGACTAGACTCCATGGGGTGCTTTTGAATATAGTTTCTGACCGGGACAAAATCTTTGTTTCCCACTTTTGGCGAAGTTTCCAAGAGGCTATGGGGACCGAATTGAAGTTAAGCACTTCCTATCATCCTCAAACAGATGGCTAGACTGAAAGAGTAAACCAAATGTTGGAGGATATGCTCCGTATGTGTATGCTCGACTTCAAAGGTGGTTGGGAACAATATCTCCCATTGGTTGAGTTTGCTTATAACAACTCGTACCAATTTACTATTGGAATGGCGCCCTATGAAGCTTTGTATGGAAGGCCTTGTAGATCACCCGCTTGTTGGTTGGAAGTGGGCGATAATAAATTCCTTGGACCTGAAATGATCCAAGATACTTCTTCTAAAATTGAACTCATTCGGAATCGAATTCGGATAGCTCAAGACCGTCAAAAGATCTATGTCGATGCGGGTAGGAGACACATGGATTTGGAGATTGGGGACCAAGTCTTGGTTCGAGTGTCACCGATGAAAGGCATCAAGTGTTTCGGGAAGAAGGGGAAGCTTGTGCCACGTTTTGTTGGACCTTTTCCAGTTATTGCGAAGGTGGGTCCAGTAGCATATCAACTTGCCTTACCGGAACCTTTGTAACAAATTCACGATGTATTCCATGTTTCCTCTCTAAAGAAGTATAGGAGGTGCGAAGGTGCACTTTGGCACATTCCTTTCGAGGATATTGACTTGCAACCTGACATTTCCTATGAAGAACAACCGGTTGCCATTTTAGAGCATGGGGAGCGTAGGTTGAGGTCTCGAGTGTTTCCCTTGGTGCGAGTCCAATGGAGTCACCATCACGCCAAGGAATCAACATGGGAACGTGAAGATGATATGCGGGAAAAGTATCCGCATCTCTTTATACAAGGTAAGCTTGAAATTTGGGGACAAAATTCCCTCATAAGGGGGGGAGTATGTAACAACCCTCACTTTTGAGAACCTATTTTATATTTATTTGCTAGGTATAGTAATTAGATATAAAATGTTGGAATATGGAGTAAGTATTGATTTAGTGAAGAAAAGTTAATATTTACTAAGATGTTGCATATTTACCTTAAGTGTGGGTGAATATCACCATGATGTGTTTTATTGTGTCAGAAGATTTAAAATGACATTTTGGCTTAAAATGAAACCGGAACTTAAAATGAGTTATAAAATTTTCAAATGTTAATTTGGAGGGCGTAGTTAGTTCCGAAAGGTGCGAGACAATCAAAATATGTGCCATATGGTATTTTGAGGTTTCGGGCACTTTTGACTGATTTTAGCTTAAATGTGTAGTTGCGTGTTATTTTATCGCGGTATTAATCACTTAAGTTGGAATTTTAGACCAAGGCCACGATTTAGTCTCCCTAAGTCTTCTATTTTCTCCTAATTGTGTTCCCAAACCTAGAGAGAAAGAGAGAAGAAGAGAACTTTGAGAAAAAGAGAGATCGAAGGTTTGGAGATTGATCTTGCCTACATCTTCATCAAATCTGAATTTGCAAGCTAGAGGCAAGTTTTTTACTTGCTATTATATGATTTGAGTTGAATAATTAGTGTTGATAGTTGTGGGTTAATTATGGTTTAAGAAAGTTAGGGTTTTTATTGGATTTATGGGCTTTGAATCTTTGGAGGTTGATTTGAGTGGATATTGGTATAAATTATGGTTGTTTGATGCATTTATAATCAGCAGGTGGTAATAAATGATAAGGGTTTGGGTTGGTTGAAGTTGGGAGAAATTAGGAGTCCAAGACTCCATAGCCAAAATTGGCAAAATTCGCAGGGGCGAATCGATTCGGCCAAGCCGAATCGATTCGCATGGAGACAGTTTCCAGGTCTGAGTGAACCGAATCGATTCGGCTATTTTTGAATCGATTCAGCTGTTATGCAGAATGTGGGTTTTACTGACTGAATCGATTCGGCTGGTCCGAATCGATTCGGCTGGTCCGAATCGATTCGCTTGTCTGACTGAATCAATTCGGCCAGGCCGAATCGATTCGGAAATCCTGCATTTTTCTTTTGTTTTTCTTTTTTAATTTTAACCTTTTTCTTTAGGATTAGGACCTAGGAACCTTCTTGTATGAAGTAAACTTAGAGTCCTAGAGTTTTAGTTGAGTTTGGTCGTTACCCTAAAGTTGAATGGGTTCACTTGGGGTTCATTTCATGGGTACAAAAAGTGATGTTTAAGCATTACTTTTCATTTCACAAATTATTAGGAATTAAGAGTTCTAAGCCCATACTTGGAGACTTTAGGGGCCCTATTGAGGTATATGACACATTGGGACTCGTAAGATTTTTGGTGATCATGTGGAGACTAATTCGGGACTTAAAATATGATGAATATTAATGAGAATATTTAAAGATTATGGTTTCAAATAAAATGAAACATACATGTGATTAATGGAAATGATATTGAGATCTAGTTGGTAAATGTTAATTTACTTGAACACACCTCTCTAAATGCTATCATAAGGGAAGCTCGTGCATGAGGTTATGTCCCATGACTAGTGAACGCAGGGAGACTATAGTCCTCGGCCATATGCGGGATTTTTTTATATGTTTTTTTGCGCTAGTGAGGTAATTCCGGTTGTGGTTATGACTCACTCGCAGGCATATAGCCACTTCCCGACGTGCGTTAGGTGCCTAGGTTGTCTTGTATAGATAGGCCCTGGAAGATGATAGTCATTTAGGGGCGCGCCCAGTGGGAAAACTCGAAGGGTCGGTCTTAGAATCGTTATATGTATAAGAATATAACCTTTCTAAATCAAGTGGGACTTGATATATGTGAATTTCCATAAGAAAATATGATGGTAATTATATTCCTGTTAAGGAATGGAAAATGAAAAGATATGAGGAATAATTATGTTAAAATTTATTCTCTTGTTTGAGTAATAACTGTTAGAATCATTTAAATTGCCTTATCATACTTGGTGATTAGGTTGTTAGATTCTCATCTAATTCATTCATGATTAACTGTCCATATCTATCATGCTTCTTGTTCATCTGGTAATCATATATAAATCGGGCCCTGATCCGTTCATTTTCCATGTTGTGCATATTATTGTATCCGCTCAGGTGCTCCTCCGCAAGGGCGCCCGATGTGATATTCCTATTCCAATACTTTTGAGGAGCTGTAAGATTTTGCGGATATTACAGGATGCTTTGTTAGACACTTTCATTGTTGAATTTTAGATATGATCGGGTCTTTCATTCGGGCGTGTGGCCCAAACTTTTGTAATTGTTTAATGGATGTATTATGTAAATTATTGACAATTGTGATACGTTGATTGTAACTGTTGACCGACAGATTATTCGGTCCTCCTACTGTATGTTTGTTATAGTATTAATATAAGTTTCGTTGGAATTCCACTTTCTTATCAGATTGGGTTGTTTAATTTATTCCCTTAACTTGTAATCAAACTAAAATTTTGACAACCCGTTTTCTGAATTATTGGGTGGTTTTCCCGTATACTCATTTTATTGCTATGATGCTGAGAATGATTTCCATCCATGATTCCGTAATGTTGAGGTATCAGGCTGGCCACACCTTATTTCGGATCACGGATTGTCACAATAATATACGATGAATAAAAATATAGCTTATATAAAAGAGATAAATAACTAAGATCTATAAAATGGTAATAAATGATAAATTGTTATACTACATATATAACATAATATAAGTAATGAAAAATCATAACAAAATAGAATATAAAAAAAGGTAAATAAAATATATATTTATAGTATATATATTACTCGAATAAAATTAATACAGATATATATTGAATATATATATATATATAAACAGTAAATATAAGCAATATATAATATCTATTATATAAGCAATATATAATATCTATAAATATAAGCAATATTTATAGTATATATATTATTTGTTTATATATAATAGATATTATATATTGCTTATATTTACTGTTTTTTTATATATATATATATATATATATATATATATATATATATATATATATATATATATATATATATATAATATTTATAATAATTATATAGATGTATAAATACATAACTAAAAAAGTAACTAAATATATATATAGCACAACTAAGTGAATATTATTATAAGTAATAATGTAAATATATAAAATGATAACTACACTAAAAGTTGCATAACTATTAATAGAGAAATATTTACTTAATATTTAATGTAAGTTAGTAGAAGTATAAATAACACATATTTATATAAATGTAACAAATAAAATATATGTATTATAAGTTAAGAAATATTTGCAAAATCACTTAACAAAAGTATGTTTGGAATCATCAAAATCAATATATTACATTAAACTAAAATGTACACTAATTACAATTAAACTAATTAAATATTAATTAAGGGTTAAATACATTTTCGTTTAAAAATCTCCCCCTTTTTGATGATGACAAACAATGATTCACACTAATCTATAAAATGATATATTAAGCACAATTAGTGAATCATAAATATTTCTCCCCCCTTTGACATTATCAAAAAGAATTTTCAAATAAATCAAGTCTCAAGAGTAAAAAAAAGAATCTCTCCTTATCAAAAATAAATTATGGATGAGATTCAACCAAAAAAACACAAGGGCATAAACAAATTTTCAATACACATATATTCTAGCATATATTAATATCATCTAATAATGTACAAGTCACAAAAAAATGATAAGTGGTCAACTTTCAATAGGCACAAAGTAATTTATTTAAAAATCATAAAAAATAACTTGTCCATGTGCATTATATTAACCGTACACAATAAAATATATGACAAGTGGGTTAGGAAATATATAACTATTGGGACATGCTATTTGACAAACAGCATATCAGGCAGGGGCGGAGCTATTGGTCGGCTAGGGGGGGCACCAGCCCGCCCCTAAAAAAAATTTAGTGTTAATTATTAAAAAAAAAAAAAAAATAGTGTTAAAATTTAAATTCAGCCCACCCTTAATAGGAATTTTGATGATTTTCGTCAAATTTTTTTAATTAACCTCAAAAAAATTCGGCTCGGGGGCTCCCGCCCCCAAACCCCCGTTGTTAGCTCGTCCTAGCATCAAATCCTGGCTCCGCCCCTGATATCAGGTGCATTAAGCTAGGAAGCATGTATATGTAACAAACACAATTGAATATATAACAACTAAGATCCAAGTATAGCAATCTAACATCTTTAAATAAAGGAGTCCTCACATATCATTTTTACTAATCTATCAAAAGATACACAAGTCTAATTTAAATACCATAACTTACAGTTATTATCTACACATAATTGAACATGACATGATTTTATTAAAAACAGATTCATCATAACTCAATAAATTGATTATCTATGTTTTGACAAAAAATCAAATATTTCATTATAAATTTCTCAAAGCATGTATTTGAATATTCGGATAGACAAGAATATAATCAAATATGCATAAGTCACCAAAATGACAAAGTCAATAATTCAAGAGCATAATGGTGAATATTTCACAACTCGATATTTTTAAAATAATTTGAATTAAGCGCACAACGTGAGTTTAATGTAAATATGAGAGACATAAAAGATTTATCAATTAGCACAATTAACTCTCACTAATGTAATAAAATTGTAACATATAAATTTTTAATAGGCGCATTTCAAGTTGTTTTAGATCACCCCAAAAAAACTTTCAAGTGCACAACCATTATACATTTCATAACTCGATGTGTTCAAATAATTAGAATTAAGCACAAACATGAGTTAGAAGATAGTGGCATATGTATGGTGATAAGAATTCGCATTATGTTCAAGCTTTGCCATTTTCGAGATGCGAAAAAAAAATTCTCAGAATAATCATCTATATAGCAATATCCATAGTAAACCATCAAAATTCATGATCATCAATTTTCTTTAAATAATTTTGAATAAATATTTATCTCCCCCTAAGGGAAACCGATAAAGGCATATATGCATATAATAATTATAGTGCATCTTTTTGAGAGATAAAGATATAATCAATATTTTCTATCATAAAATAATTTTTCACAAGTCTCGATATATTCACAAATCAACTTGAAATTCAATAATCACGTGGTTTTCAATCAAGCACAAATATGTCAAGTGTTAATTTCTTTCAACAAAAATATATCCATAAATAACAATTTCAATAATCATAAGACTTTTTCATTTTTCAATGAAGCATGAATATCTCAAATGTCATTTTACTTTTAAAAAATATATCAAGAAAGTCAATAATATTCAAACAATGGGACTAATCTCCCAAGATTTGAAACAAAGCTAATATGTATACATATACGACACCAAGTGTTGCTTTCTTTCAAAAAACTATTCTTCATGAATTCCAATAGCTAATCAAATAACATGCCATAAATTTAAGTCATAAAGATCTATATGTTCATATAATTAAGAATATCATAACATCAACATGTAGCACATATAACTAGCAACTTTACACATGACACTTTCATTCCAATCAATATACAATAAAATTAGGAATTAATCCATTATCATTAACAACAAATATATGTCAAGATGTAACACAAACAAAATATGAATATTCATTTCAAAATATTTTCATCAAAATCAAGTGAATGTCTCACAACATAAAGTCATCTAAATAATAAATGAACGAGTTAACATGTAAAGGTTAAATTATCAACAAAAAGCTCATATGATTTAGCAAAAAAAAATCTAAGTATGGAATAATATCAACAAAGAATGTATCATTAATAAATATATGATATTTATAATTCAAGAAAGGTGTACCTCACAACCTTACCAATACCAAGTCATATATCCATGAAATGTTCTCCGTATGCGGCATTTTTAACACTAAGCAATGTTGCATACCCACTTTGCTTAATTTCCAAATCATAGGCTTGACAATCCATAATCCATAATGCATCTCAATTTAGAACCTACACAACTTTGAAGAATTTCTCTTTTTCATCCAAGAAGGTGTTAGGTTCATAAAGCAATATTAATACACAAAATGTATCAAAATATGTTTACTTGTCAATCATTTATCAAGCATGGACTTGTTAATTTGATAAACATCAGTGTCAATGATCATATACGAAAATAGAATATTCATCAAACCATATTCAAAGAAATAATATTTATCAAGATATATAAATAATTTATCATCCTTAGCATGCATTGTCTTAGACAAAAGTGAAGGTATTTACATTATCAAAAAATTGACACATTTAGGAATAACATGAATCTGATCAGATTATTAATCATGAATAGGCATATAAAATCCAAAAAATCATACGAAATAATATTTCATGAAAATAAGTATAGTAAATATGAAAACAACATATCACAATATTTATCAAGTAAAGAATGTGTTCAACTTAAACAAGCATATAAACAAGAAAATATTTTTTAGATATAACACTAATTCTATTCTCATAAATTTTGTTCAAGTCCCAATACCGATTTTTCACCTAAAGACATTATCTTTTGCAACCCAAAATGAGTGTAATTTATAAGGGTTAGCATGCATAATAGTTCCTTTAGGAATCCAAGCTAATTTTATTTTTTTTTATATTTCCATCTTTGACAACCTTAAAACATTTCCAAAATTTTCATTCCATTTACAAATTTCTCAAGACTACTTGTCAAATCCTCAACATGAAATTTCAGCTTATTGTTTTCATATTCAAGTATTTCAAGAGATATGCTACTAGTATTTTCTATTTTCAGAATTTCAACTTCATTTCTCAAAGAATGATTTTCTAATTTCAAATCATTAATTTCTTTCAAGTACAAATCACATTTTTTAGAAAGTAATCAATGTGACTTTTTAAGTTCTACATATTTATTTTTAAGTTCTTCAAAACTATCACATAATTCATCAAAAATATTTTGCAATGCCTCATAATCATCAATATCATCATTATCACTATCACTAGATGAATCAAGGTTAGAATGTACCACATCTTTCAAAGCCATGAAATAAGAGTTTGTAATATAATCATCTTGGCTTGAAGATTCATCAATAGATTCATTCTCTTTTGGATTGTCCATTTCTTCATGCTCATAGATGCCCATCTCATAAATAACATGTAATCTGTCCCAAATATCCTTAGCATATTCACAAGAAGAAATTTTGTTATACACATCAAAATGTAATGAACAATATAACATATTCAAGACTTTAGCATTTAACTGAATTTTCTTGATATCTAAATCACTTGAAGTATTTTTATTTTCAGAAATATGTGACCCATTTATAATTAATCTCCAAATTTCATAATCATAAAATTGAATATTTCATTCTATTTTTTCAATATGAATAATCATTTCAAAAAAATAGTGGAGGTCAACTAATGGACTAACCTTCAGCAAAAAAGGGATTAGAAAAATTTGACATAATTCATTTTTAACTCTAAGATGGTAAAATAAAAAACTAATCAGAGCACTAATTCTGATAACAATTGTTGCCCAGAAAAATACTCAAGAGGGGGGGGGGGGGGGGGAGGTGAATTGAGATTTTGCAAACTTTTTGGGTTAAATTAACATTTCAAAAAATATTTAATTTAAAATATTTAATCCAAAATTCAGATTAATAAAGCTTAAATTATTTGACAAATGAAAATTAACTAAATACCACCAATTAATTTAAATAAGATAAATCGCAGATTTCAACACCCACTAAACAAATTATCAATTTTCGTATTTAATATAAATTTATATTCTGAATATAATCTAAAGTGATTCACACAAGAATATCAAATAAATACTATAAATTAATTAAGCAAGTTATATTTCGAGATTATAAGACCCAATAAATTTATAAATAATTTTTGTGATTAATAAAAATTAATATTCTGAAATAAATTAATATTTACTAAAATAATTATTTTAATCTTAAAAATAAATTTACCAAATTTTTGGATTTAAATAACTTGCAAGTATAAGTGCTTAAAAATAAAATTAAACAATCACAAGCATATAAATAAATTTAAATGCTGAAAAAAATGACACCGTATTTTTAACTTGGTTCGGCCAAATCTCGCCCTACGTCCACGGCCCAAGAGCAGCTTTCGTCTCTCACGCTTCACTATCGTGATCCACTAAGGCAGGATCAAACCTCCAACGTACAATCGAGCAGCTGAACCGAGCTACTTGTACAACCGAAGCTAATCATGAGTTTCAAAATAAAACTGGAGTTTTAAGTACAAAGTTTGGATGTCGAAACTCTCTAAAATACAAATTGATCCGAGTTTCTTCTTGAGTGAGACTTCACAATAAATTTGATTTTTGGCACTAGTTCTTCTTGAAATTTTTATAGTAGAATAGTGATTCTTGTGCTTGTGACACCCCGCCTAATAAAATACCGGGTGATCAGTCCTATATCAAATTAAAACAGGAATCCCAGTTGGATCATCCTTAGCATCACTGTCGAAAACTTTTTAAAACTAACTAACCACCTAGTATTACAAAAGCTGGTACCAATTTTAACTTTTTGATTAAATAAAACAGTACATGCGGAATTAAATATAAACCATTGACACAACTGAATGAAAATAAACTGAATCCTTAATTAAACAATTTGCCAAATATACCATCGGCCACCAAAGTGAAATAATCCAAAATAAATATCCAACACATTAATAAAACAAGTCTGAAAACTGAACTGAAAGTCTGGGCGACATGCCCTAAATAAAACTGAAACTGATACAAGATTCCTACTTTAGGAATGAATAAATGATGCGTCTAATCCAAACTCCTGCTAGCATCCACATATGCCGCAACTCCGTGTCCCTGGAATAGAATATCAATCCTAGCGTCCCTGTGGCTCGACACCTTGATTGTTTTGAAAATAGTTTTATAGCAAGGGTTAGAACCCAAAACATTTTGAAAATATTTAGCAAGTGAATTAACTGTAGTAATTTAAAATGCATGAATGCGCTTCATATTTAAGTTAGTGTCGCACTCCCTTGTGGACATTCTCACCCCTCCACTAATGTGCACACCTAACGGTTACATTAACCCCACCTAGTTGCACTATCCTGTCCAACTAGTCCCGGTATAACATCCCCTTGCTATACTATTCTAACCCGAGTATAATGATTCTTGAATTATAAGTTATATCACAATTAACTTAATTAATTCCTCTTAAATAGTAGCATATAACCGTGTCACAAGTTATAGAAAGTAAATACATCACACACTATATTATTACCCGTATATAATATTTACTACCATTATATACGTACCTTTACCACAACATCCACACATATAACGTACGTATATCCATCCCTTCGAGTATACCCTCACCGGATGATTCCCTCTAAAATGCTATCTCACTAGGTGTGCTCACAAAACCTTGTTTCCCAGGTTGGAATCGCTCACCAACTTGGCCCAAAATATAAACGTAGTGGAGGCGATCATATTCCTTCCCTTAAAGTGAGATAAATTCCTCACCCATATATACCGGACGCTATGACCTGGGGATATACTCACCCTACTCCTCAAGCTAGGGGATTCACCCACATCGTGCATCCTCCCTTGATAGCATTAAAGTATATAAATTGAATAATATCTAGTCACTGATATTTAATATCACACACAACATATACACGTATATATATACTATCACTACACAGTATATATATAATATGAACCCCGGCTTTACCGTGTACTCAAAATCCCGTACACTGCCAGTAATTTCCTGAGTCTGTGGCCCGACTCAACACAATTAAGTTTCTCACTTAATAATTTATCATCTTCCCGAGTCTATGGTCTGACTCTAATATAATTAATTCACGCCTCAATTAGTATAATACTTTTCCCGAGTCTATCGTCCGACTCTAATTAAATTAATTAACACACTTATTAATTTAATACCACCCCGAGTCTATCGTCCGACTCTAATTAAATTAATTAACACACTTATTAACTTAATACCTCCCAGAGTCTACAATCCGACTCTAATTAAATTAATTAACACACCCATTAATTTAATACCTACCCGAGTCTACAATCCGACTCTTATTTAATTAATTTACACATTAATTAATCAACAAAAATCCGAGTCTGTGGTCCGACTCTAATATAATTAATTTATAAATTAATTAATTCATACCAAACTGAGTCTGTGGTCCGACTCTAATATAATTAATTTACACATTAATTAATTCATACCAAACTGAGTCTGTGGTCCGACTCTAATATAATTAATTTACACATTAATTAATTCATACCAAACTGAGTCTGTGGTCCGACTCCCAGTTAATTAATTTACACATTAATTAATTTATACTAAATCCTGGGTCTACAACCCGACCCTAAACTAATTAATTACAACATCAATTAATTTAATACTTTTTTGAGTCTACCCTCCGACTCTAACTTCATTAATTATCACATCCATTAATTCAATAACTTTGTGTCACCCAACCATTATCCCCGGACTCACTTACTTGGCCCGTAACTTAATATTTCCCGAGTCTATGTTCCGACTCCAAATTAATTACTCTCTCTCAATAATTAATTTAATACTTTGGTGTCACTTAACCAACATACCCGGACTCGCTCATTTGGTCCATTTTACATCTCAAAATTTCATACCCACATATTCGCCCACAATGTGTCACACATTCATCTCCATAAATTCCCCCAATTAATTTACCTATAACTATCAACATACCCGGACTCGCTCGCTTAGTCCATTTTTACATCTCATAATTTTATTCCCACATATTCGCCCACAATGTGTCACACTTGCATCTCCATCAAATTTCCCCATTATATTTACCTATAATTATCAATTTACCCGGACTCACTCGCTTAGTCCATTTTCAACATGTGAAATCAGCCCAAAAGTCTTTTTCTCAATAATTATTCTCATGTATTAAAAACTGGCGGCACTGCCAGAATTCCTGTAGCATCGATCGTTCGTTCCAGTGTTCGTCTCCTCCAGCCCTCTGTTAGCCATGGACGAAACCTAAAGCTTTGATTCTCAATCTAAATCCTTACCCAAATACAATTAACATATCCTCCATATGAGAAAAGGGTCTAAACATCCCACAGACCTTAATTAATCATCAATAACCATTAATTCCAAGGTTTTCCCGATTTGGGTATTATCCGGGTTTCAAATCCCCAATACGAATTTCATTCATATTATCAGCAATTAACAATTTATTCTCACTGGTTTTAACATACGATTCATTCCTCTACATTCTAGAATCATAACCACAATAAATCTCACCCTAAATCCCATTAAGGTATATTAATTTCAAAAAACTCAATTTTAATTTTGGCTACACACCCAAAACGAAATTTTGATTTACACATCACTATGATATGAATTGATTATTATCAATTTAGAGATCACAACAGTTAACCACGTGCCTGGAATTGTTCGTAGTGTCTGATCCGTTGGTGTAGTCCCTTAATTTGGCTCCAACATTCCCAAATTGGCTCTTGATTTGCTTTCCCCCGATTTTCCTCTCAAGCCCTAGGCTTAGAGTTGAGTTGACTGTCGTTCCCGAATCTCTCAATTAGGTTAAAAATATCAAATCCCATTTTTGGCCATGTGGGGCTAATTAAAAAGGCCCAACTCACCCTGTGTGGGCCCGGCTATGCCCAAAAATACCCCGAGACCCAATTACTACCCCCGGGTACTCTTTTCTGACTATCTCGACCCATCCGGACGTAACCGCACACTCGGAATTTCCATCCGAAATACTTTTCGAAATTTCCAAATTTCGACCTCAAAATGTGACACACGAGATTTTGAACCATTAAACTTAAAAGTCGCCAATTATAAATAATTCGGCTCACTCAAATAAATTCTCCAACTCATGAATTTGAGTTTCTCCAATTTAAATATTTTTATAACTCCCAAAAATAATTAAATATTAAATCCTCAAAATTACGGGGTGTTACATACTCCCCCCTTACAAAGGAATTTCGTCCTCGAAATTAAGATGAGCGTAATGTTCCAAGCTTCTCATATTACTCTCTAGTCATGTGCCTCTAAGCTCTCTATATCTATCCCATCCGCTTCTAACCATACGTTACACAAGTATGCATTTAAATTAATCAGGGCGCCCATACACCCTATACCCGTGCTTAACCGCACAAAATTTGCCTTAATTAACCCGGGTGCCCATACACCCTATCCCCGCGCTTTACCGCACGAAAGTTACCCGACTATGGTAGTAGTAACCCATAATATAACTTCGAACCCGTAGTCATATCACACACACACACACACACACACACACACACACACACACACACATATATATATATATATATATATACATATATATGTACTACCCGAGTACCCAACTCATGTACTAACGTCCGACATCTCCCCACAAAATACTTATCTCTCAACACAAAAGTATATACGCTTACTCTCATGTTACCAAAGACGACATAAAGTATCGCGCCCTTACCATCACTAGTCCTTGTGCAAAATAAATCCCGAGCTATCTCTCTTTGCTCGAACATAAATCTAACCACCCTGATTGACTTCAGTAAACACCCCTACTTACTGGGATAAAATGTGAGAAGACAAGACCTCACTTTGTGTTTATCGCACCACACAATATAACATATATACACCTTTATACATAGGCTAAACCCCCTCTCAGTTGATACTTTATACCAATCATATCCTGGTGTCGCGAACACCAAAACTTACCCCCACTATTCACAATAGTTCAAACCCATCACTATCCAGCCGATATTTAGGAAATATTATCAACCCTACTCCCATAATTCTTGAAAGTAGTAACTCTTCGCATAATTCAAACCTTCACTCAGTGTACACCTCCACTCTCCCGTGAAGGACACCACAGAACTCCGCTACCCCACGGAAAGTTTATCCACATACTATGGCTGCTAGAGCCAGCGCACCCACTAAATTCGACTCACCCGCGAACTCTAGTGAAAATAAGTCTTATATTGTGACATCCTCCTTGTCACTCAAAAATATACCCCATACCCATGGGTAAAAATAATTACCTCCATACTCCAGCTGCAACGACTGATCCTCGGGTTTCGGAGCATCTTCTCCCTTCCCGAATGCGCCCATGACTTGCTTTAGTGGCTGTACATCCAGGACCTCGTCCTGTAGTTGACCCCTGTCTCGCTTAAGACAATCTCTCTTCATGCGTCTCGCTTCCCCCATAAACGAAAAACCTTCTAATACATTCACCCTGCCACTTATTCCTTCCAAACCGACCTTGTTGGAATTTCTGGCCCTCCTGCCGATAGCCTCCAGTTCTAAATCGTTTGGCATGATTTCCCTGTTGGAATCCTGCCCCTGATCTCCCCCTGTCTGCTGCTGGGACACCCCACTGGTACTGTTCCCTCCAGCTTTATCCGACTGGCTGGTTTCCACTCCCCTCTTGCTTTCTTTCACGTAGAAGCGATCTTCCTGACCGTGCAGGAGTGTTGCGTTAACGACATCGGTATAATCTACTAATGTGGAATTGCCAATTGAATGTTGTCTGATTCTCCAGACTAACCCATCCACAAACCTTACTTTCTTTATCTCTTTATTTCTACCCTCATTCGGTACAAAATTTGCCAACCGAGTAAATTCTTCCTCGCAATTAGCCACTGAACGGTCCCCCTGAGTCCTCTTTAAATGTTCTCCTCATTTCGGTCTCAACTACTGGATGAAAATACTTGCGATTGAACTGCACCCAAAACTCGGTAATAGTCAAGGTATCCCTTTCCTCAACTGTGGTGATCGACTTCAACCACTGTAGCGCTGCTCCCACTAACCTAAAAGTGGCTAGCATTTGCTTCTGCACCTCATTGCAATCTACCATGCTTAGGTGACACTGGATATCTCTCTTCCACTGACATGCTAGTACCACATCTGAACCTCCGACGCCACTAACACCTGTGGCTGATCCCGTGGAAAGTACCCTTCCATTGCGACCACCGTCGTTTCAACCGCCTGCGCCACTAGTTCAGTTACCTGTGCTGCCAAAATCAGCTCTGGCAGTTGCTGCGGTCTCTTGCTCCTGACGAGCCTCCCTCATCTCATCTCCCCCTGCTGCCCCAGTTGCTCTCTCTCTCCTGGGCGTCATCTGGAATGAGAATCGAATTTGTATGAGTTTACCCTCAAATATAAATTCGGCAGAAGAACATAAATGCGCATACGTATAAGAATACAACAATCCTATGATAGGGCTCTATATCAAACATTGCTAAGCCGAAACGTGAAAAGTTGCACAGATCCTAAGGACACTAGAACCTGATGCTCTGATACCATCTGTGACACCCCGCCTAATAAAATACCGGGTGATCAGTCCTATACCAAATTAAAACAGGAATCCCAGTTGGATCATCCTTAGCATCACTGTCGAAAACTTTTTAAAACTTACTAACCACCTAGTATTCCAAAAGCTGGTGCCAATTTTAACTTTTTGATTAAACAGAACAAGACATGCGGAATTAAATATAGACCATTCACACAACTGAATGAAAATAAACTGAATCCTTAATGAAATAATTTGCCGAATAAACCATAGGCCACCAAAGTGAAATAATCCAAACAAATATCAAACACAGGAATAAAACAAGTTTGAAAACTGAACTGAAAGTCTGGGCGACATGCCCTAAATAAAACTGAAACTGATACAAGATTCCTACTCTAGGAATGAATGAATGATGCGTCTAATCCAAACTCCTGCTAGCATCCAGATATGCCGCAGCTCCGTGTCCCTAGAACAAAATATCAATCCTAGCGTCCCTGTGGCTGGACACCTAAAAGGTTTTGAAAATAGTTTTATAGCAAGGGTTAGAACCCAAAACATTTTGAAAATATTTAGCACATGAATTAACTGCAGTAATTTAAAATGCATGAATGCGCTTCATATTTAAGTTAGTATCGCACTCCCTTGTGTACATTCTCACCCCTCCACTAATGTCCACACCTAACGGTTACCTTAACCCCACCTAGTTGCACTATCCCGTCCAACTAGTCCCGGTATAACCTCCTCTTGCCATACTATTCTAACCCGAGTATAATGATTCTTGAATTATAAGTTATATCACAATTAACTTAATTAATTCCTCTTAAATAGTAGCATATAACCGTGTTACAAGTTATATAAAGTAAATACATCACACACTATATTATTACCCGTATATAATATTTACTACCATTATATACGTACCTTTACCACAACATCCACACATATAACATACGTATATCCATCCCTTAGAGTATACCTCGCTGGATGATTCCCTCTAAAATGCTATCTCACTAGGTGTGCTCACAAAACTTTGTTTCCCATGTTGGAATCGCTCACCAACTTGGCCCAAAATATAAACATAGTGGAGGAGGTCATATTCCTTCCCTGAAAGTGAAATAAATCCCTCACCCATATATAACGGACGCTATGACGTGGGGATATACTCGCCCTGCTCCTCAACCTAGGGGATTCACCCGCATCGCGCAACCTCCCTTGATAGCATTAAAGTATATAAATTGAATAATATCTAGTCCCTGATATTTAATATCACACACAACATATACACGTATATATATACTATCACTACACCGTATATATATAATATAAACCTCGGCTTTACCGTGTACTCAAAATCCCGTACACTGCCTGTAATTTCCTGAGTATGTGGCCCGACTCAACACAATTAATTTTCTCACTTAATAATTTATCACCTTCCCGAGTCTATGGTCCGACTCTAATATAATTAATTCACACCTCAATTAATATAATACTTTCCCTGAGTCAATCGTCCGACTCTAATTACATTAATTAACACACTTATTAATTTAATACCGCCCCGAGTCTATCGTCCAACTCTAATTAAATTAATTAACACACTTATTAACTTAATACCTCCCCGAGTCTACAATCCGACTCTAATTAAATTAATTAACACACACATTAATTTAATACCTAACCGAGTCTACAATCCGACTCTTATTAAATTAATTAACACACCCATTAATTTAATACCTACCCGATTCTACAATCCGACTCTTATTTAATTAATTTACACATTAATTAATCAACACAAATCCGAGTCTGTGGTCCGACTCTAATATAATTAATTTACACATTAATTAATTCATACCAAACTGAGTCTGTGGTCCGACTCTAATATAATTAATTTACACATTAATTAATTCATACCAAACTGAGTCCGTGGTCCGACTCCCAGTTAATTAATTTACACAATAATTAATTTATACCAAATCCCGGGTCTACAACCCGACCCTAAACTAATTAATTACAACATCAATTAATTTAATACTTTTCCGAGTCTACCCTCATTAATTATCACATCAATTAATTCAATAACTTGGTTTCACCCAACCATTATCCCCGGACTCACTTACTTGGCCCGTAACTTAATATTTCCCGAGTCTATGTTTCGCCTCCAAATTAATTACTCTCTCTCAAATACTTTGGTGTCACTTAACCAACATACCCGGACTCGCTCACTTGGTCCATTTTACATCTCAAAATTTCATACCCACATATTCGTCCACAATGTGTCACACATTCATCTCCATAAATTCCCCCAATTATATTTACCTATAACTATCAACATACCCGGACTCGCTCGCTTAGTCCATTTTTACATCTCAGAATTTCATTCCCACATATTCGCCCACAATGTGTCACACCTGCATCTCCATCAAATTTCCCCATTATATTTACCTATAATTATCAATTTACTCGGACTCGCTCGCTTAGTCCATTTTCAACATGTAAAATCAGCCCAAAAGTCTTTTTCTCAATAATTATTCCCATGTATTAAAAACTGGCGGCACTGCCGGAATTCCTGTAGCATTGATCGATCGTTCCAGTGTTCGTCTCCTCCAGCCCTCTGTCAGCCATGGACGAAACCTAAAACTTTGATTCTCAATCTAAATCCTTACCCAAATACAATTAACATATCCCCCATATGAGAAAATGGTCTAAACATCCCACAGACCTTAATTAATCATCAATAACCATTAATCCCAAGGTTTTTCCGATATGGGTATTATCTGGGTTTCGAATTCCCAATACCAATTTCATTCATATTATCAGCAATTAACCATTTATTCTCACTGGTTTTAACATACGATTCATTCCTTTACATTCTAGAATCATAACCACATAAATCTCACCCTAAATCCCATTAAGGTATATTAATTTCCAAAAACTCAATTTTAATTTTGGTTACACACCCAAAATGAAATTTTGATTTACACATCACTATGATATGAATTGATTATCATCAATTTAGAAATCACAACAGTTAACCACTTGCCTGGAATTGTTCGTAGTGTCTGATCCGTTGGTGTAGTCCCTTAATTTGGCTCCAACATTCCCAAATTGGCTCTTGATTTGCTTTCCCCCAATTTCCCTCTCAAGCCCTAGGCTTAGAGTTGAGTTGACTGCCATTCCCTAATCTCTCAATTAGGTTAAAAACATCAAATCCTGTTTTTGGCCATGTGGGTCTAATTAAAAAGGCCAAACTCACCCTGTGTGGGCCTGCTATGCCAAAAAATACCCATAGACCCAATTACTACCCCCGGATACTCTTTTCTGACTATCTCGACCCATCCCGACGCAAGCGCGCACTCGGAATTTCCAGCCGAAATACTTTTTGAAATTTTCAAATTTCGACCTCAAAATGTGACACACGAGATTTTGAACCATTAAACTTAAAAGTCGTCAATTATAAATAATTCGGCTCACTTAAATAAATTCTCCAACTCATGAATTTGAGTTTCTCCAATTTAAATATTTTTATAACTCCCAAAAATAATTAAATATTAAATCCACAAAATTACGGGGGTGTTACAGTGCTCTTGGATTTCTTCTTCAACAAATAGCTGAGTATATTGATTGCTGTTATCTCAAATGTGTAGAGTTGAATAAATTTTTGTTGCTCTCTTGAACTGAGTGAACTGGGTGGAATAAAAAATTTCTAGTTGCTCTCTATTTTTCATGAGTCATTTCTATGTTGAGTTCTTCTGTATCTCTTGAACACTTTGAATGTTTATTTGTAGATACCCAAATGAAAATGATCGTTGGAGAAGATTGGACCGAGAGTATGAACGTTGGAGCTTTTCTTCATCAACTTGGAAAGAGTCTGAAATAGCATTAAATGCTCACTATCTTGAGATGAAATCGCATCCGATGAAAAGAATTTCTGACTGGGTATATGGTTCTCCCCATAAAATCTGTAGACTTGAGACAACATTAAATGCTTAAGATTTTGAAATGCAAATCGTATTTGTTGAGCCTTTGTTTTTTGTCTAAGAAAAATATGATAGACTGATAGAGAGTGAGAGAGGTTAGTAGCAAATGGAAGATACAATGAATCACCGTGAGTGTAAGTTGGTAAACATAAAATGAATAAAACATAAAATGGAGTTTTATTTATTTATTTATTTTTTTGCAAATCGTCAATAGTCAATATTAACAGATATATTATCTGTACAAAAACTTATGTAAGGAGTAACGAATAAAATCTCCGCAAGATAATGATAATAGATGTATATAATATGTCACTAAATTAATTAATTAATCCTACGATCCAAATACGGTGTAGGAAATAACAAGAGAATTTTTTTTCTTAATATAATGTGTTATATATAATATATACTTTTGTGTTTTATCAAATTTAAAATATGAAATAAATCATATTTATGCAATAAAAATTATACCATTAGAACTTACAAATGAAGAAGATGACCGAGTCAAGTGTTTGACACTCTCTCCTTAAGACAAAATGCGCTCCCGCTATGGTGCTTACGGCAATGAACAATGAGCGTTTGCCTTCCAGGATAAAACGGTCTCGACACGCGCAAGAAGCACTTCAGTGTGTGTGTCCCACGAACCAATTATGTTTGATACTCTATCCGACTCGATTGGGAATGGAAAGTATAGAAAATATTTTTCCTCCTTATTTCCTCTCTTTAAAAATGAGGACAAGTCATGTATTTATAGAAAACAAAGTGTTTTTTCATGAAAAGACATGTCTTTTAGAAAACAGTCACTTTAGGGACGTTTTTCATGAACAGTCACAATTTATGGTGAACAGTCACAACCTTTAGGGACGGTTCTGAAAAACAGTCACTATATAGCGAACAGTCACAACCTTTAACGACAGTTACGAAAAACTGTCCCAGAAACTTAAATAAAATTTCTCGATAAACTTCATACATAAATGAGGCACTTTGATACCAAATTTTTTATTCATCATTTATCCGTTTTAAACAAATAAATATATCGCGTGACTCTTGACATTCTACAAGGAACGCGCACGTACTTGGTCCTACTTTGACCAATATATTAATTTGATTATAAAATAATTTGTGTAAAAACACAATATTTTCCAACATAATGTTCCCAAGTAACGTTCACAAGCTGAGTAACCAAAAAGTCTTCATCAGTTGTCAAAGCTAGAGAACTTGAACTGACAAACCACTTCTGCCAATGCACAAGCTATAAAAAATAGCTGACATATAAGAGGAAGTGTGTACATGTTTTTTATGTGTTTTGATAGTATAAAATCTCGTGGGGCCCAAGAGATAATAAATACTAACTAGTTAATAAAATATTTTGTGACTAACCAAGGTAAGTGGGTTAACAAAAGATAAAAAGTTTGTACAAATTTACTGCCAAAAAGAAATTTATGGGAGTAATCTATATATAAGAATTGAAAATTTTAAAAAAATTAATTGACCAAGTTAGTTTATCTCCCAAAAAAAATACACAGCAATATATATATATATATATATATATATATATATATATGCATACTGACACGCATGAGTGTTGATTATTTTTGTGAGACAATCATACTTATTATTTGTGACTGTACGAAACATTTTCACTCATTATTTTATCCCCCCCCAAAAAAAAAATTAGTATCTTTGAATCAATGGCTTCCGTTTTATTAGTATTATATGAGGGAGTATTAGCTAAGTCTACTCAAACTGTTAAAGCATATGACAAGAAGCTAAGTCTACATATGTAAGGAAAGAGTTATACATAAAATATATGTGTATAAACATGAAACTGTCAACTTTAATGTAAAAAAAATGCATAGATATACTACATATAATAAATAGCGATAAAGAAATGTAAGAGTGTGTGTCTCCTAATAGAGAATTATCTATATGTACACACACACACACACACACACACACACACAAGGCTAGGACTTGACACACGGCTGAGAAATCAGCTAAACAAATAAATTGCCAAAGCCTATAAGGTATACCAAATCAATAAAGATATAAGAGTTATTCAATGAAGTAAAGTGTCAATCAAACGTTATTTCATGTATCTTATCCGAGAAGTCTATCCAAGTGGTGGTATAAGTGATGAAGAAGGTAGAAAAAAATTCTAACTTCTCTTCATGTGATCTCAAGGACAATTTGATAATCATAAAATATTATACAATGCATATATAATATATGATGAATAAAAATATAGCTTATATAAAAGAGAATAAATAACTAAGATCTATAAAATAGTAATAAATGATAAATTGTTATACTACATATGTAACATAATATAAGTAATAAAAAATCATAACAAAACAGAAAAAAAAACGTAAATAAAAATATATATTTATAATATATATATTACTTGGATAAAATTAATACATATATATATATTGAATATATATATAAAAACAGTAAATATAAACAATATATAATATCTATTATATATAAACATATAATATATAATTATATAGAGTATATATTAACAGATTATATATATATATATAATATTTATAATAATTATATAGATGTATAAATACATAACTATAAAACTAACTATATATATATATATATATATATATATATATATATATGGGACAATGGTATTATGAATAGTAATTTATACATGATAAACATGCATGATAAACATCCATGGCATTTTATGTGTTGCATGCTTGCATGCATTCACATGCATGTATACATTATTATTTTATTATTTTTTAATAATATATTTTTTTAAATAAATTTTTAAAATTTTTTTTTTATAAAAAATATTTTTTTAAAAGTTTTTTTTTTAAAAAGGGTGGTTATTATGGGTTGGGTTTTATCACGAGGGCAAATTTATCGCCGTGCCCTCGGGCATGGGCATCCGCTAGTATATATATATAGCACAACTAAGTGAATATTATTATATGTAATAAAATAAATATATAAAATGATAACTACACTAAAAGTTGCATAACTATTAATAGAGAAATATTTACTTAGTATTTAATGTAAGTTCGTATAAGTATAAATAACACATATTTATATAAATGTAACAAATAAAATATATGTATTATAAGTTAAGAAATATTTGCAAAATCACTTAACAAAAGTATGTTTGGAATCATCAAAATCAATATATTACATTAAACTAAAATATACACTAATTACAATTAAACTAATTAAATATTAATTCAGGGTTAAATACATTTTCGTTTAATAATAATATAAGATACTAAAAATTTTAGGAGATGAGATACTATTCTAAGTGTTAATAGGTGGGGGAAGATTTATTGGTCATTGAAAGCTTCACACCAAATCAATTTGGATAGAGATCCATGTGTGAAAATGAGAATAAAAGATTGAAAACCCGTATAAAAGGATGAGAAATATGGAGTTATTGGTGAATTAATAGTTCTAGAGTTATAACACTTGTAAAAATTGCATTCATGGTCTCACGAATGTCAAAGGTGGCGCTTTAAAAGAGCTCTCAATTACCTACGTTTTCATTAGTTTCTCCATACAAATGTTTATAAAAAATATTTGATGAACGAATAAACAAAAATAATTACTAAAATGGCAACAATAAATCTAGGGAGCGGCTATTGCCGCTCCTTCCAATTCTGGAAGCACTCCAAATTTGAACATGATGACAAAAATACCCTTATGACTTTTATGTTATTGTTTTAACAATTCATTATTTATTTAAAAACAAAAGGATATTACAAAGATCTAATTCTCTTTTTCATATGTAATTAGAATATCTAGTACCCATTAAGTAACTAAATATAAATTACTTCCTTACAACATATGAAAATAATTATGAATATTAAATTTGAACCCATTTATTTTTATTTTTTTTATCAAACACAAGCACGATCTAATTAAAGCGTGATACGACATAACATGACAAGAAATATTATTTTTTTAATCTAATACGAACACGACAGAACATGAAATAATACAAACGATACGACACGCGAATCTTATTTTTCAACCAATCATAAACATGGCCAAATAAAACGAGACACAACACATAAAAACAACACAATTCAACACGACACGACACGACACGACATGATTTTCTTTTTTAACCAAATATGAACACGATTCGAATAAAAGTGACAAGACACAACATAAAATATTATTTTTTTAATAAACACGAACACGATCCAAGTAAAAGTGACACCCCACAATTTATGTTTTTTTTAACCAAACACGAACCCGACCGAAATAAAAAGGACACGACCCCCCTCAAAATCTTATTTTTGCCTAAAACGAAACACGAGTCCTATAAAAGTGATATGACACAACACGAAATCTCATTTTTTTTACCAAATATGAACACAACCCACTTGAAACGCAACACGACAATTGGGTCGTATTCGTGTGTGGTAAACCCATTGCTACAGTTATTTTTTTTTAATGAACACGAACCAAATAAAACGCGACATGGCAATAAATCGTATATTTTTCCTAACATGAGCACAAACTAATTAAAACACAACTAAAAGAAAATATTTTTTTTAACTTAACAAGAACACGCGCAAATATATCGCGACATGACTTGATTCAAGAACTCGACACGACACGAAATCTTATTTTTTTTATCTAACATGAACACGATCTAATTAAAATGTAATTTTGTATTTTTTTTCTTTTAAAAGTTAAGAAACATATATTTATTTTTTAAAACAAAAAAATGCCTTGGTGAAGTCTTTTTTTTTTTTAACTCTTTTCTATCTAAAACGAACACGGTTTAATTACAATGGACAATCCAGTTAAAATATGACACGACACAAAATTATACGAAATCTTATTTTTTATCTAACAAAAACACAATCCAAGTAAAAGAGACACGAGATGACACAAAATATTATTTTAATTTTTTTACAAAAATACAAACACCACAAAATTAAAATGCGATACAATACGGAATCTTTTTTTTTTACGAAACACAAATATGACCAAGTAAAAGCGACACAACATGATTTTTTTTTTCAAACCCAAATAATATTTTTTTTACCAAATAAAACACAATTTTTTTACCGAGCACAAATACAAACACGATCGAAGTAAAACATAAATACCACACCACACCACATTGGATCGGGATTTTGTTTGGTAAAAAAAAAATTATGTTGTGTTGTTTTTACTTGGCCATATTGATAAAAAAAAAAGATTTTGTATTGTGTCGCATTTTAATTGTGTTTGTATTTGGTAAAAAAAATTACCAAAAACTTATTATTTATGTTTGGAAAAAAAATCATGTTATAGCGCTTTACTTGGCCATATTTGTGTTTTGTAAAAAACATATTTCGTATTGTATCGCATTTTTATTCGGTCGTGTTTCTGTTTTTATAAATAAATTAAAATAATATTTCGTGTCATTTCGTCTCTTTTACTTGGATTGTGTTTGTGTTAGGTTAAAAAAATATTTCGTGTTCGTTTAAGATTTAAAAAAAAAAGATTTCGTGTCGTGTCACTTTTATTTGAGTTGTGTTTTTGTTAGATAAAGAATAAGATTTCGTGTTTTGTCGCATTTTAACTGAATCGTGTTCATATTTAGTAAAAAAAATAAGTAAGCACTAAAGTATAAATCAATCGATGCTTAAGTTGTTAATAATTGTTATTTAAAGTTAAAAAAAATTCTTTGCTTAAATTGTATTTAATTATTACATAATCTATAATTATTAATTGGGATTTGATGTAAGGGTAAAGAAATAAAGGATAGAGGGGTAGTATTGTCCTTTGAAAAAGTTTTGGAGTGTAGGAAGAATTTTTGGAGTGTTTTTAGCTCTATCCATAAATCTAAGAATAAACAAATGGAGCACACGAATACATAAATTTGTTGCTTATGACATTTCATAACATTAATATTTTCCCCTAAAAATTCAAATAAATATATACTTTAAGGATCACAATGCGAATATAAAACATTTTGTGTATTTTGTGAATCCTTGGACCACTTTAAAGTTTGAAGATAAAAGTGTGAATGAGGATACTTTTTACTGAAAAAGTTTTCTAACTAATGTAAGGAAAATATACCCAACTAACAACAACTACAATAAAATTAATCTTATATAGTAGACCTTCACCATAGTATCCAATAAAATGTTTTTTAACTCCTCATGTATCTTGGACCAAAGATAAACCAAATCAATTAAAACCATAGAGATGAATATTTATTTACAAATTATTTGGATTAATGGGTAGTATTAAATTAACAGTTCAAAATAATAACATCATAACAAAACACAATATATATCTCATCATTCATATATGTGTTATCCACAACCAAAGAACAATTAAGAATCATCCGAATTTCCTTCAAAAATTATATATAGAGGAGGTATCAACATTATGATATGTAGTAATTTCCATAAAAGAGTAAATAACATATATATATATATATATATATATATATATATATATATATATATATATATATATATATACTCTCACAATGACCAATTCTCTAGCTACTTAATCTTCATCCCTAAAATAAGCTTAAATTTACAATACGCAAACTGTTTGTAGGATGAATATACTATCATACATATTTTCTGAAACAGTTTATAGACAATATATAACCAATAAATAACGGAGTATAGTAAAATATAACCAAATCACCACTACTGTTCCATTCCTATGGAACCTACCGCCACTATTGCAGCCACCGATCCATCACCCACTTCTTGCTAAAACCAATTATCACCCGAGAGAGTTTGCAAAGAATCCGTGTTCCGAAAGTTCCACACTTACAAAAACCCAACCCCATCCATCAAACACTTCATAAGTAAGTATCTAAAAAAAGTTAAGCCTTTATATGAAAGGTTATCCCAAAAACACAAACAAATAATGGGCCCTAACGGATCTGTCAAGAATGTGCAAAATGAAAGGAATTACTTTCTCTGGGAATTTCAGATACCCAAGAAGTAGAAGTTATGTTTTCATCTTGTTTTTATTTTTTATTTTTAACGTGGATCAGAAAAGTTGCATATCTTCTCAAGTGACATACATTATATATAGATATAAGTAGACAGAGGGATGCCAGGAGTAGTGCTTAGATAGTCAGCGTGAATAATTGGAGAGTTTTTTTTGAGACTTTTTATATTCAAAAACTAAATGGGGATAAATTAATGGAGCAATGTGTATATAATAGAGTCATTAACCTATAATATTATTGTATTAGAGGTATAATATAGATTATAAATTTAATATATTATTTTAAAGTTATTATGAAAAATTAATTTTCCATAAATAATACTTGTCTATTATTTTGATTTTTTTTACTATATAAAAACTGTTTTTTACAAATAAAAAGTTTAATTATACATATTTATGAGTACAAGAAATATCACAAATGAGATTCACAAAAATAATTATGAATGCATAAAGTAAAAATCACACACACAACAATGATGTACGTGGTTCAACAACTTGTTAATGTCCACGGAGATGTTACTATGTTCTTATCAGTGTCTCTCGATGCTCGAGGTTACATCCCTTTGATTCAGGGTTTACAATTTATAGAATCAGAGATTGAGTTGTACAATAAACTCAATTAATATATGGATAACTTCGTTGTGTCCTTGAATATCTCCTCTGAGATTGTTGGTAATCGTGTGAGTATATCCGTAAGTGTTTGAGTGCATGTTAATTACACTTGTCTTTAATGTATAATAGATTTGGGTCAGGCAGTCCTTTTGTTCATGTCGGGTTGGTCGGCTACTCTCTTGGACTGAAAATAAATGAGCCCTCACAATTTCCCCTAAGATCTTTGGGCTAAACATTTGAGCTAATAGATTTTATGTAAGTCTAGGACCCATGACCTAAAACTTGCTTATAAAATCGTAATGGCAAATTTATAATTCTGGTGAACTCAAGAGGACACACTCGTTTGTAGCTAAAAACCATGGCAAACTTATAGTTTTGTTGATAAAGTAAGGGTATGCTGGTCCGATCAGATATGTGAAGCACTAAAATCCTTCTTGGTTGTCGTGTTCCATCATTAACTTGGAGTTCAAATAGAGATACATCACCTTCAACTGCTATCTTTCAAACGTTTCTTCATCTATTGAGCTTTCAGTATCTACTTCTTTAGCGTATCGTATTCTTCAGAGCTTCCGTTGATTCTTGTAAATTCTGCTCATCTCCTCTTTGTTTCCACTTCTGTGATTATTCTTTGTCTGTAGTTAGGGCTTTTCTCTTTTGTATTATCTATGGCACTATTAGATAACAAGTCAATAGCAGAATTTAGAAAAACTTATAATATTACTGACTGGGTTGAAATCAACTGTGCACATCTCCCTAAAGATGTCCGTGACATTAAAGATGTGCACTGGATTCACATCCTACTGATCACCCAAGTGGGGGTTGACATTTCCTCCAAACCTTCTTTTTTTTTAGATTCTTTAAATATTTTGATGTCATCCCTGTCCACTGTGCCCCTAATGTGTGGAAGATTATAAATGGGGTACACAAAATAAACACGATGTATGGGACTAATTTAGGTCTAGTTGAGCTCTGCTGCTATTGTTCCTTATCGCACTCCACTGACGGCGTCTTATATTTAAAAATGAGAAGAGAAAATATGGTTCGAGTTGTGTATCCCTGACTCTTACAAGGACTATTGGGGTCATGGTTTTATTTCCAGAAATGGTAGCATCCTCCCCTCCCCGAGGGTGTGAGGTACCGAGGCCCATGGATTGCTGATTTTGGGGAGGATCACATAGGTTGCTTTCTATTTTCTTCTGTCTGCTTATTGTTTTCTTTTTCTTCTATTTTCTTACTCATTGCTTCTGTTTTCCTATCCTCTAGCTTATATTTTCTTCCTCCATTTTGTATCTCGCAATAAAAATGAGGAGCTTGACTTGAGTGAGGTGAACATTGCTGAACTTCTTAAAGCGTGGAAAGTTCAAGAGAGGCTTCTACGTAGTGAGCACCCTCGCTCTGCAGCTTATCTGTTAGAATATAAGAACACAACCAGCAGCTTCATTACTCGGCCAGTTGATAAAGTCCCTGACTTGAAGATTCCTGAAGTAGGGCCCTCTAAACCAATTATGTTAGAGGAGCAGGAAGAAGCAAAAGAAGAAGGAGAAGAAGAAAAAGAATAAGTAAAAGATATGGTACCCCCTATAAAATAAGAGTGCTAAATATTAATGATGACGATTAATCTGTTTTATCTGATCGAATAAAATCTTTGAAGAGGTCGGAGGTTGATTCCCCAAAGGTAAGTGGCTCAAAGTTCAAGAGCCAAGGGGAATGAGAAAGATAAGGAGAAGAAGAAGGAAGAGGCAAGGAAGAGGTTGTCCCTAAAGGCCCCTGTTGTGCCCTTCTTCACTACTACTGCCGAGGGATGTAGTGTGGACAACACCTATTCTTGCCCCTGACCTGCTGAAGGGGGATATGCTTGCGACTGACTGCGAGCGCTCCTCGAGGCTAGAGTCAGCCCTACTTGTACTCAAGGTTGCCCAAGGACTTGCTCTAGTAAGCTTTTCCTCTCTATTCTCTTATCTTTGTTTCTCTGTATTTGTCTTTTTTATACTAATTTAGCTTTTTCTGATCGTGCAGTTGTTGGCTGACTTTACTACTCTTTTGGATGGTCATGACAACCGGTTTAAAAATAAGCAGGAGCTGAAAGATGCCCTAAAGAAGTCTGAGAAAAACTTAGTTGATGCCCGCGTGGCTTGGGAGCGGGAGAAGGGGAAAACGACAAAGGCCTGTGTCGATCTCTAAGCAGCCAAGAACTTGGTGGTTTCTGAGAAGAAGAAGTTGGACGAAGAAAATCTTAACTTGGTTGGGAAGGTTTAAAAGTTATAGAAATAGCTCCCTGACGAGAAGGACGACAGTTACACCAAAGGCTAGAATGCACCCTATAATGATGCAAAACTCCAGTTGGGCTACGCAAAGGAGGTGTCCTTAAAAAAAGTATAGGATCAAGCATTGGAGGTCATGGGAGTTCCTTCTGATTCTGAGCTCTTCAAACTCCACTATCCCGGACCCAACCCTTTCGCAGAAGAAGAGCCAAATGTTGGTCAGTTTGTCGACCATACTGAGAACGAGTCTTCTGAGGTCGGAGCCGCCACCGAGCAAGAAAATAGGGTTATCAAGAAAGGGAAAGGCAATAGACGACTCTGAGTAGGTGAAGGAATAGAGCCTTTAGTTTAAGACTTTTCCTTTTTCTATCTTTTTGTGTCCTGTAATCTTCCTTTTTCCCTCTAGTTGTACTGGCCTTTGGCCCTCTTTATCGATTAATGAAAAAAGAACTTTTTGCTTATATTGATGTGTTCTTCCCTTGTAAATATACTGATGTTTAATTGCAATATTATATGTTGCATTGTTTCCAGCCCGATGAGGATTATATTCCCCTAACCTCAAAGTTGGGGTGATTTTGGGACAAAACATCAACAGCCAAGCTCGCTAGGCGTTCATAAAGATATGCAAGTGTGACACCCCGCGTATTCTAATCCTGGGTGATCAGTCCATTATAAATTAAATAGGAATTATTAATGGTTTCATTATTAGCATCATTGTCTAATTCCAATTTATTTTACTACTACTCTAATGGCCTCGAATCAAAATTTTATCTTTTTATTAACATGCAATAGATTGAACTAATAAATCACATTCATCATTCCAGTAAACCACATAATAAAAAATAAAACAACTGAATAAATAAATATGTATTGAATAAACATTCCAACCTGAAATACACATACGATAGTCCATGAAATAAAACTAAGTCCAATATTGGAAATAAAATAAAGATACAGTGTCTCTGAAATAACTACTAGCTAAAGATGGGAGACATTCCCGACTGATATGCCTAAATTATAAAGAGGAACTAATAAAGGTGGGTGCATCTTCTACCAAGATCCTGCAAGGTCCACAACAGCTGCAGCACGTCAAATGTGAAGGAATTCCTAAGCCTGGCTGAACACCTAAAAGATTTGAAACACACCCAGATGACCGATCATACTATCATACACACAAGTAATGCTCAACCTTAAGTTCTATGTTCTGAGGTACAAGTCAAAAATCCCCCCAATGGGCTCATCAGGATAAGACTGTCCACGACGCGAAACCTCCCGTGATAGCAAGTATCCTAGGTATGTTCACACATATGAGAAATCACACAATAGGTATTCACACAACCTACACACACACACACACACACATCATTAGTATAGGTATACACGCAACCTATAATATATCCCGTATATAGTATATAACTCTCGAATATCCTACGTATTATCAATTTACCATTATACTTCTCATCGTATATTCCCGAGTATTTTCCATTACTATAAGGGTCCCAAATTATCACTTACAATTATTTCACTAGTTATATCATCTCTTTCCTACTAGTCTGGGCTCGGGTTGACTCATGCTCTTCGTGACCCATTCTAATTCTTATGAATTCATTATGTATTAAAACATGCCCAATAATCCCTAGCTTTAATTATCTTCTAATTGGGAAAACTCCAACCCTAACCTCTTAAAATTTAAACAAACTAAGTCCAGAGATAACATGTCACTCGAACTGGTTCAGGTGTACAGGAGAACTGGTTTGAGTGTACACCCGAACCAAATTGAGGGGTAAGCCAAACTAGTTCTAGGTACCTGACATCCCATCTTCTTCAATATTACGGGTTTCCACCATTGAGCCCTCTAAACATTCATAATACAGTCCCCAAACTCCCAACCAAGCATACTAATCCCTATAATAACATGTATAAAGGATTTCTAACGTAATCGAAACGTCAAAACATCAGAGAGGGTCATTTAAATCACATTAATTTTCAATTTAACTCCAAAACCCTAGGTTATTTTTTTTTTTAATTCAGGAACATCATCCAAACCTCGATTTCTCTATTATTATCATCACATATGGTCTGATTTCATTTTCTATTCATACAAGAATTCTATATACATGCAATTCCTATCGAATGTCATATTCTCCAATTTAAAGCCAAATTCATTTATTCATCGGTATTATTCAATCCTACTCTAGCATGGATAATAAATGCACTCAGTTTAGCAAGATAAACACTTACCTAGAATTATAGGTCTAATTTTTTGTATAAAGGTGTTGGTGCTGCCTTCCTCTCCTCCCGATCTACACTCTGGTGGTGGCGGTGGTGCAAAATTGGTGTGGATTGAAACTCCTCTCCTTTCTCCTCTGGTCGTCTCTCTTTGATTTTGCACTTCTAACCCTATCTCCCTCAACCTACCGGATGATATAACTCTAGAAAAATCGTAGGTCCCTTTACCTTAAAAATCTAAAAGACCAAAATACCCTCCTGAGGTGCCAATTTGGCCTAAAAATGCCTCGGGATCCAATCCAAACCCTCAGGTACAATTTTTTGACTATTTCAACACTTTCGTACACATTGGTGCACTCGAAATGACTATTTAAATTACCCATGATTGAGTCACATTTTATTTTATAAAATTAAGTTCCGACACAACTGACACGCGCGTCACGACTAAATTATCGTAACCGCTGTATTTCTCACCCACGATAATCATAATGTATTGTTACCAATTTATTACTCGTTCACTAAATAATACTCAATATAATTCTTACAAATAAATATTAACCCTTGTCCGCTGATTAATATTTATTTTAAATCGGATTAATATTCCATTTTTAATTTAATTAATCCTAATATAAAAATCATTAAAATACGGGGTGTTACATACTTCCCCCCAATAACGGAATTTTGTCCAACGGGGTAAAAATCATTAAAATACGGGGTGTTACATACTCACCCCCCCAATAACGGAATTTCATCCCGAAATTCAAAAAAAATACATGGTATGAATAACTCTAGGTATTTGTCTCGCATCTCATACTCTCGTTCTCAAGAAAACTCGTCGGCATTATGGTGCCCCCATTGAACATGTACAAGTGGAACTACCTTCGACCTCAGCCTCCTCTCACTATAGTCTAGGATAACAACTAGCCTCTCCTCGTATGAAATATCGGGTTGCAAATCAATCTCCTCCAAAGCAATGTGAGTGTGAGCTAACTTATCCCGGAGATATCGCCTCAGCGAAGAAATATGGAATACATCATGAATTCGATGCAAGTGCTTCGGCAATCCGAGTCTATACTTAATTGTCCCAATTCGCTCGATGATAGGGAATGGCCCCACATACCTCGGTGCCAACTTTCCTTTCTTCCCGAACCTCATTATCCCTTTCATAGGAGATACATGTACTAATACCTGGTCCCCAAAATTAAACTCCAGGAAGGACCTCTTGGCATGGGCATAACTCTTTTGTCTATCTTGAGCTATCCGTATACGACTTCGAATTAGCTCAATCTTGGTCGAAGTATCCTGAATTAACTCTGGTCTGAGTAGCTTATTGTCCCCCACCTCCAACCAATAAGCGGACGAACAATAAGGTCTACCATACAATGCCTCAAATGATGTCATGCCAATCATAAACTGGTAGGAGTTATTATATGCAAACTCCACCAGTGGAAGGTACGACTCCCAACCTCCCCCTAAAATTAAGGATACATATCCGCAACATGTCTTCTAACATCTGATTCGTCCTCTCTGTCTGCCCATCCATATGGGGGTGATAAGACGTACTCAATCGTAATTCTGTACCCATGCCTCCTGAAAACTTCCCCCCAAAATAATACATGGATATCTTGTCCCTGTCGGACATAATATCGAGTGGCACCCCATGCAATATCACTATCTCAGCGATAAAAATATGGGCATACTGTCCTGTGGTAAAATCCGTTCGGACTAGCATAAAATGGTCAACCGTAGTTAACCGATCCACTATCACCCAAATGGAATCGTGACCCATCTGAGATGTAGGCAACACAGTGATAAAATCCATGGAAATTCTCTCCCATTTCCTCATTGGAATCTCTAACGGCTGCAGAACCCCTGCTGTTTTTTGGTGGTCCACCTTCACCAGCTGACAAGTGGTACACCTCGAGATAAACTCTGCAATGTCTCTTTTCATCCACTCCACCAATACTGTCATCTAATATCCTGGTACATTTTATCCCCTCCAAGATGTACTGCAAACCGTGATCCGTGCAGCTTTGCCATCACCGTGTGTCGCAAGTCCTCCCCCTCTGGGACAATCAACCTCATGTTGAAGCTTAAGCCTCCCTCCAAACTCACGGACTACAACTCTGATCCCCCAACTAAAAGTTATCGAATCCGATCCTGACAAAATGATTCCGCTGCCTGGGCCTCTACCACCCTCGTGATAATTTGGGGGGTGACGATCATAACCAACATAAATGATTTAGCCACTAAATCCTGATGTCCCAACTCCTTCCATTTTGCCTTCCAAACACCATCCATAACACTCACTGGCCTACGGATCAACTCGTCTGCCACCACGTTAGCCTTCTCCGAATGATAATGGGTGTTGAACTGATAACCTTTAACAAATTCCAGCCACCTACCCTGACGCATATGTAACACCCCGTAATTTTGAGGACTCATTTAATTAAATTAGGGGAAAATAAAATTTATTTTATTCGGGTGAAATTAAATTTATGATTTGGAGAATTTATTTAAATTAGAGGATTGATTTAATTTGGCGAATTGAGATTTAATTATTCGGATTATTTTTGTGCGCATTTTTTAGGTAAAAATTTGTAGAACTTTATAATATAATTCGGACGATAATTTTGAGTGGACGGTTGATTCCGGATAGGCTGAGATAGTCGAAAAAGAGTACACGACGGTGGTATGTGGGTATCGGTACATTTTTAGGCATAACCAAGCCCACATGGTAGTATTTGGGACATTTTAATAAAGCCCACAAGCCTAAAAATAAGATTGACTTATTAAACCCTAAAAGTGAGAGGGTGTGGAGCCATAACTCATTTCAGAAAACCTAAGTATGTAGAGGAGAAGAGAGGGAGGAAATTGGATAACCCTTGGGAGCCAAAATTAAGAACAAACGTGTGTGTTCTTCATCAAATCATCATCTGCACCAAATGATTCAGACCCTACAAACCCTTTAAGGCAAGTGGTTAAACTTGCTTCTAATTAATTGCAGTTTTCAATTCATATCATAGTGGGTGTGATGAACACAAATGACTTGGGGTTGGTTTGATATCTAAATTGGGTTTGAAATAATTCAAGTTTATGAACTGTAAAGGATATAGGAATTTGATTAATTAACCTTTGATTGATGTGGGTGTTTTTAATTAAGATTGAGGATCTTGAAATTGAAGATTTAGCGTGATTTTTAAAGGGTTAAATGAAGGAAATCTGGGCAAAAATTGAGGCTTAAAATCATCAATGGCGGATTGGGGTTGATCAAAGAAGGGAGAGAGAAAACCCAGGCTCGTTTGAACGACCTGCGTTTCGTTCATGCGAGATCCATTGTTGCTCGAACGACATATGGTCTCGTTCGAACGACGTGACTGTTCCAGCTCCTATTTCTCCCGTATAATGTTTTGACATGGGCTTTTGTCTCGAAGGTTATGGTTACGGGGCCATTATTTTTGTGTGGAAATTTTAATGGGACAATTAGGGAAATAATCCATAAAATAAATTAAGTTTGAAAATTGAGTAATTTGGACCATAGATATATAAGTATGTAAAACTTATTAAGGAGAATTTGGGTAATAAATTCTGAGTATTATATGGCAGGCTAAATGAGTGAGTCCGGGTTTATTGGTTGAGGGACACCAAGGTAATAAATTAATTAATGCGTAGTTAATTAAAGTTTAAAATCGGGGAATTGACCCGACTATTTTGAGGTTAGTGCAACGAGTGCTTAGGCATGGATTTGGCCGAGTTAATTTATTATAGGGTTATATAATAAATTATGGAATATTTAAAATAAGAAGGGTGTTAACCTTAATAAGTGGAATTTGAGGAATAAGTTCTACAAGATAAAATTTCGGACCGAATGAGTGAGTCTGGGTAATTTAGTTGGGTGACACAACTCGAGTGATAAATAAATAAATGTGGGAATTATTTAAATTCCTAGTCGGCATATAGACTTGAGAATGTTAGGCTAGTGTTACGGTAAATTGTGCACGAAATAGCTTGGATTAATTAAATATATATATGCGGTGTTTGTGTAGTATATATATATATATATATATATTTGTGTGCTTTATAAATATTTGTGTGAATAATATTTATAGGAATACATACCCCTATAGTGCTATCATGGGAGATTGCGTAATGTGGGTGAATCCCCTGGCTTGAGGAGCAAGGTGAGTATAGTCCCCAGGTCATAGCATCCGTAGTTAGGGGTGAGAGGTCTTGGGTATGATTCAGTCTCATTTTCGGAGGGAACTATGACCGCCTCCGCTGCGTTTATTTTGTTTCACTGATTCGGGGAGCTAACCCTGTCAGAGTGTCCGGGTGGATCAATATACCTGGATTGATATCATTGTAGAGAACATTCAGTGAGTGTACACTCGGGAGATGGTGATATATTTACGGTATGCGTGTGAATGTTGTAATATGATGATATACATATATATGGTTCAAATATTTATATACAAGTAAAATACATGAAGTGAATTGTATTGTTATATATAACTAGTGATAATGTTATATGGTTTTAAATGGAAAATGATTAGTTAAGTTAATGTGATAAATAACTTATGAGTCATATATTAAACATACTCGGGCTAGAGTAGTGTGTTAGGAAGGAGTTATAACAAGGATTAGTTACGGGATAGATGACTAGGTGGGTTATGAAGAAAAGTGTTAGGTGTGCACAATAGTTGAGGGGTGAGTAGGTCCTCAAGGGAGTGCGACACTAGCTTAAATATGAAGAGAATTTATGCATTTTAATCACTTGCTAATATTTTCAAAATATTTTGGGTTCTAACCGTTGCTTTAAAATATTTTCAAACGTTTTAGGTGTCCAGCCACAGAGACGCCAAAATTGTTTCTATTCCAGGGATAAGCAACTGCGGCATATGTGGATGTTGCAGGATTTATACTTAACCGCTTCAGTTATTTCATTCCTAGAGTAGGATGCAATCAATATTTCATTTGGGCATGTCGCCCTAGTTCTTTCATTTGTTCCAGTTAGATGATGTACTCAGTTTATTATTCTGGTGGTTTATATTTTCGAATTTGGGTTTTGTAGCTGATGGTTTATTCGACAATGATTGTATTTATTCATTTTTAGTATTATTTTACTAAGTGATTATATGAGTGGTTTAAATTATATTCATCTGCATGTTGTTGTTATTGTTGTTTGATAAAAAGATAAAATTTGGCACTGTTTTTTTTTGGAATACTAGGTGGTTAGTAAGTTTTAAAAAGTTTTCGACAGTGATGCTAAGAATGAACCAAATGAGATTCCTGTTTAATTTGATATAGGACTGATCACCCGGTATTTTATTATACGGGGTGTCACAGATGGCATTAGAGCATCAGGTTCTAGTGTCCTTAGGATCTGTGCGGATTTTCACGTATCAACTTAGCGTTCTTTGATATAGGGCCTTATTATAGGTTTGTTGTATTCCTTTACATATGCGACTTACATTCTCCTGCTACAAAGTATAGTTGATGTAATTTATATACGGCTTCGATCGAGCGTGGAAGATCGAACATTATAAAAACGGCAAGCGTGGGATGTTAGAAGGATTGTAGGAGGGAGGACTCAGTAAAAGCCATAGAGTATTTTGAAAATAGTGACACGATAGGAGTCACCACAATCATTATTCAAACAATTGACGTTGGAGTAACAATTGGGGCATAGTAGCTACCCCAAGAACCGTCATGAAGGATGATGGCGCAAAGTTAGACTTACCAAGTGCAGACGACAAGAGCGAGGGTCGAAGAAGAATTTTTGGTTTTAAAAGAACAATCCACTAGAATCCGAGGAAAGTGCGGAAGGGTGATGTACCAGTAGAAAGATAATATCCATTTGGGATCATATGTGGGGGAGTGTAGTGACACTCAAGTTAAAATTACGGGCAAAGATGTTTGCTCATTCGAGTTACGTAGGGTGATGGGTGTCAGTCACCATATCTATGGAAAAATTACCATGTATAACAAGGAATTTGAGGTGAAAATTATTATTAATACTCTCACGAATTATTGAAATAGAGAGGAAAGGGATATTTTAGTACTTTTTTCAAAAGGGGACGGACAGTGGCCGAATGTGAAGGAAAGTTGATAAAATTCAAAAATTTCTACCCGATAGAGGGATACGAGGAATCAAAAAGGGGTTCGTAAGTTGATAATAGACTCACGGGTAGAATATAATAGCGTGAATAAGAGATCTGGCTAGGATTATTGGGGTTGTTATCACCAAGATTGTATAATTAAAATTTGTGTCAATGCTCTCGTGAGAAGGGAGCTAAGGGCGTTAGAGAACCTAACCGAAGGGCAAGACTGGATTTTTTCAGTGCTAGTGAGGCACCAAGGGAAGAGATACCCAACAGAGGACACAAATTTATGATCGAGATCGATATAATTTCTACCAAGTGATAGTGGATTCAATAAGGGCCGTCAAGGATAGCAACAAGTCCCATAGGACCAGCGGAGCTAAAGGGATAATGGAGGTAGCAAGCAGGGTCAAGAATACTAGGTCCGCGAAAAGAACCACCCTAATATGGCCGGTGGGGCCAGGGAAAAGGAGAAGGGCACAATGAGTCTTATGTGTAAAGAGAAGAAGCACAAGTGTGGATCTTGTCCGCAGCGAGTCAAGGGACAGGAGAAGGATGCCTAGTAGGGGCAACAATTATTAAAGTTTTGGTTTGGTTAAGGCGAGAGTGGCATGTCCAGGAACCATTTGAGTCGCCAGTGTTTTAGGCAATTGAAACTACGAGTTTTTATTTCTGAGTGATTGGGGTCTATTTTGGGTGACACAAGCGAGTCACAGTAGTTTGTTAGTACTAAATTCGTGTGTGAGACGGGTTTGGTAGAGGTATCATTAATAATACTATATTTGTAAATATTTACCGTGGTATAACAGGGTTCTATTTAGTTCCACCTAGACGAGAGAGGGTGTGGAGACTGAGAGGGCATATTTTCAAGGTAATCCCATGATGAGAGGTGATTATGTGCTTATGATTTTATCATGAGTACGGACGAGTTAGCGATGGTGGGCGGTTATCGCAAGACTATCATGTTCGTTGTTCCAGGGCAGGATGTATATTTTTGTGATGTCTCACCTAAAAGAGGGTGGATCTTGTGGTGGTATTTTGTGAAGTAGACTTCAGAGTGTACAGTTGTTTAGTTATATTAAATCTCGGTTCGTAGGACTCTTACTAATGAGATTCAGGGTATGTCGGGTTACCATGGAATGGAGAGATTTAGCTCGTTATTAATTTAGCATTGAGGACTTGGTGATATTGAGAGCATAGCAATATATGACTCCTTTATAGACGCGAGAGTCAATGATTAGACTTGTGAGTATAGGGACAGGGTTTGAGTGTCCCGAGTGTATGTTTTAGGTTCTACAAAAATCGAGGACCAAAAATGCTGAGGAATACTGCATTGGGAAAAGTTCTTTTGGGCTTTGCTATGAGATGTTATACGCATAAGCCTTAATAAATATTAGGAGTGGATAAACGTCATTGGATGTGAGGACATCGGATTTTATGATAATTATTGAACGTATGGAGAAAATACATTGAGCAGAGAGCTATAAATAAATAGGGCCGGTGGAGCCGGGAAGGGTTGCGAAAGAAACACTGGGAAGAATTTTTGCACCACAAGTTAATGGGCGGGGAAATATCGGGAAGAATTGAATATTAATTGGTGGGGTAATCGAAAATAATTGGAGGATATAGCCACGCTGAGAGTGCGGAGCTGACCTTGGGATAAGTGCGTTGTGTATGAGTCGTTAGTGATATTTATGTCAGGATGTTTTGGGCTATAGTATATAGTATAGTGAGACTTTGTGTTCGCTATTTCGAGATATGATTTACTTGTGTTAAGTATCACCTGAAAGAAGGTTTAATATATATATATTTATATGTGTGTGTGTGTGTGTACATATGATTATGGTGTGTTGCATAATAAACTTATAAGAAAATGTTTGTATTGTTATATTTTACCCCGGTGAATAGGGACGTTACTGATGTGATTCAGGGTGGATAGACTTATTGTCGAGCAGATATAGCTCGGGATTTATTGTTGCGCAAGGAAACTAGTGATAATAAGGGCACGGTATTATATGTTGTCTTATGTAGCATAAGGGTGGATGTGTATACGTTTATGTCAAGAAACGGGTATTTGTGGCTGCGTGCTATGGACTGAGGGCTTAACGGATCTCAACGACCGACAATATTAGGTAGTAGTGTAACGGGGGGTTTCATTGTTTAGATTTCTCTTTGCGAGACACCCCACGCAATAAACTTAGCTCAACATTGGAAGTGGGGAGATGTTTGGTCATTAGTACATAGGTTTGGTACCTCAGTTAATATATACATATGTAGACTGTGAAATCAAAGTTATCATACGATTTAAGGCAAGTAAAAGTCGAGTATTGTTTGTGCGATTAAGTACGGGTACAGGGGGTGTGGTCACCCTGGTCAACTAAATTATCTTAAGAAATATGTGTAGCGATCTTAGGGGTAAATGATTAGAGAACTATCCGAGGCTTGGTAGCACTAGGCTTGTTTGAATTTCGAGGATGAAATTCCTTTGTAAGGGGGGAAGTATGTAACACCCCGTAATTTCGAGGACTTTTCATTTAATTAAGTTAGGGAAAAATATAATTTAGTTTATTTGGGAGAAATTAAATTTATGATTTGGAGAATTTATTTAAATTAGAGGATTGATGTGATTCGAATTGATATTTAATTATTCGGATTATTTTTGTGTCGCATTTTTTAGGGCAAAAATTGGAGATTGTTATGAAATAATTCGGATGACAATTCTGAGTGCACGGTTGATTCCGGATAGGACGAGATAGTCGAAAAAGAGTACCTGGGGTGGTAAATGGGTCTCGAAATATTTTTAGGCATCACCAAGCCCACACGGAAGTGTTTGTACCATTTTAATAAAGCCCACAAACCTAAAAACGGGATTGACTTATTAAACCCTAAAAGTGAGAGGGTGTGGAGCCATAACTCATTTTAGAAAACCTGAGTATGTAGAGGCGAAAAGAGGGAGGAAATTAGAGAACCCTTAGGATCCAAACTCAAGAACAAGTGTGTGTGTTCTTTATCAAATCATCATCTACATCAAAGGATTCAGAGCCTACGAACCCTTTAAGGCAAGTGGTTAAACTTGCTTCTAATTAATTGCAGTTTTCAATTTCATCTCATAGTTGGTGTGATGAACCCAAATGATTTGGGGTTGGTTTGATACCTAAATTGGGTTTGAAATAATTTAGGTTTATGAACTGTAAAGGATATAGGAATTTGATTAATTAACCTTCGATTGATGTGGGTGTTTTTTTAAGATTGAGGATCTTGAAATTGTAGATTTATCATGAGTTTTAAAGGGTTAAACGAAGGAAATCTGGGCAGAAATTGAGGCTTAAAATCATCAATGGAAGATTGGGGTTGATCGAAGAAGGGAGAGAGAAATCCCAAGGTCGTTCGAATGACCTAGGTTTCATTCGATCGAGATCCATTATCGTTTGAACGACATATGGTCTCGTTTGAACGACGTGACTGTTCCAGCCCCTGTTTCTCCCTTCTACTGTTTTGACCTGAACTTTTATTTTGGAAGGTTATGGTTATGGGGCCTTGGGTTTTGTGTGGAAATTTTAATGGAACAATTAGGGAAATAATCCATAAAGGAAATTGAGGTTAAAAATTAAGTAATTTGGTAACCTTAGATATATATAAGTGTGCGAAAGTTATTAAAGAGAAGTTTGGGTCACAAATTCTAAGTATTATGTTACGGGCTAAGTGAGCGAGTCTGGGTTTATTGGTTGAGGGATGCCAAGGTAATAAATTAATTAATTGCGTAGTTAATTAAAGTTTAAAGTCGGGGAATTGACTGGGATATTTTGGGGTTAGTGCTACGAGTGCTTAGGCACGAATTTGACCGAGTTAATTTATTATAGGGTTATATAGTAAATTATGGAATTTCAAAATAATAAGAGTGGTAACCTTAACAAGTGGAATTTGAGGGATAAGTTCTACGAGATGAAATTTCGGACCGAATGAGTGAGTCTGGGTAATTTAGTTTGGTGACACGACTCGAGTGATAAATAAATAAATGTGGCAATTATTTAAATTACAAGTCGATATATAGACTTGGGAATGTTAGGCTAGTGTTACGGTAAATTGTGCACGGAGTAGCCTGGATTAATTAAATATATATATATATATATATATATATGCGGTGATTGTGTAGTATATATATATATCTGTGTGTGTGTGTGTGTATGTGTGCGCTTTATAAATATTTGTGTGAATAATATTTATAGGAATACATACCCCTCTAGTGCTATCATGAGAGGTTGCACAATGTGGGTGAATCCCCTGACTTGAGGAGAAGGGTGAGTATAGTCCCCAGGTCATAGCGTTCGTAGTTAGGAGTGAGACATCTTGGGTATGATTTGGTCTCATTTTCGGAGGGAACTATAACCGCCTCCGCTGCATTTATTTTGTTTCACTGATTCGGGGAGCTAACCGTGTCAGGGTGTCCGGGTGGATGAGTACCTGGAATGATAACATTGTAAAGAACATCCAGTGAGTGTATACTCGAGAGGATGGTGATGTATTTACGACATGCGTGTGAATGTTGTAATATGATGATGCGTATATATGGTTAAGATAATTATATACGGGTAAAATACATGAAGTGAACTGCTGGCCCTGCTAAAAATGTTGCTGGCCCTACTGACCTTTATGGCCATGCCTGAATCCACCCTGTCCCTACCTGAAATCTCCTGATAAAAATCGCTCAGCAACATCCCCCTACTGGGAACCCTGCTCACCTTGTCTCATCTGAGTCTAAGTCGATTGTGCCTTATTGGCACTGCCACCCCTATCCCGCCCTCTTGGCTGGACTTTCCTGTGCGCTTGCTTCCCTTCACGTGGAAGCGGTGATCTTGATAATGTAGTAAAGTGGCATTCAACACATCCGTGTACGTCTTCAGAGCGGGATTACCTAACAAATGTTGTCGGATGCTCCAAGTAAGACCATCGACAAATAGCTGAATCCTCTTCTCCTTTGTGCTCACATACTCTGGTACAAAATTTGATAATAAAGTAAATTCCTCCTCATATTTAGCTACTATCCTCCCTTCCTGGGAAACGTCTAATAATTTCAGCCTCATCTCTGTCTGAATGGAGGACGGAAAGTACTTGCGTCGAACCGCTCCCAGAACTCCTGAATAGATATGCTAACCCTCTCATAAGCGGTGGTAACAGAATACCACCACTGTAAGGCTGCCCTCACTAGCTTAAAAGTAGATACTATCTGTCTGTGTATGTCAGTGCACTCATAAATCTATAAATGCTGCTGGATGTCCTTCTTCCATTGGCAGGTAGCAACGACATCGGAGCTCCCCTGAAACTTGGGAGGATAAGCCTTCTGAAAGGCATCCTTGACTTGCTCCCAGGCAGAAGAAAAGGAGTGTGTCTGGTCTGGAGCCATAACCTGAGGCTGAGGTGGAACCTGTGGTGCCTGCTGAGAAAAATTAGTCAAAGTTGCATTAACCGCCGCTGCAACAATGGTGGCAACCTCAGCAGCATTCACAGTCCTTGGTGCCTGAACTGGTTGCGGATCGAGCTATGCATTTGGGGTGGCTCGTGGTGCACGTATGGGAGGCATATGAAATGAAAGACAATTCTCATAATCCATGGTTCTATATATCTTAAAATAAATGAAGACGTAAATGCGTAATTATGAATGCAATAATCCTAATAGTAGGGCTCTATATTAAAGAACGTTATGCTGGAAACGTGACAAGTTCGCACAGATCCTAAGAGCACTAGAACCTAATACCTAAATACCATCAGTGACACCCCGCCTATTCTAACCCCGGGTGATCAGTCCATTATTAAATTAAATAGGAATTATTAATGGTTTCATTCTTTGCATCACTGTCAAATTCTAATCTATTTTACTAATACCCTAATGGGCCGGTGTCAAAATTTTATCCTTTTATTAACATGCAATAGTTTAAACTAATAATCACATTCGCCATTTCGTAAACCACATAATAAATAATAAAACCACTGAATAAACAAATATATCTGGAATAAACATTCCAGCCTGAAATCCACATACGATAGTCCATAAAATAAAACCAAGTCCAATACTGGAAATAAAATAAAGATATAGTGTCTCTAAAATAACAACTAGCTAAAGATGGGCGATATGCCTGACTCCGATGCCTGAATGATAAAGAGGAACTGATAAAGGTGGGGGCGTCTACTACTAAGGTCCTGCAATGTCCAAAACAGCTGCAACACGTCAAATATGAAGGAACTCCTAAGTCTAGCATCCCTGTGGCCGGGCACCTAAAAGGTTTTTATAAAAAAAGATTTGAAACGGGTCAGAGCCCAAGTAAAACAGTTTAAAATATTTTGCAAGTATTTATAATGTATTAAAGAGAAGATATTGTATATATGTTAACTTTACGTGCCCTCATTTGATATCCTCACCTCGCAACTAATGTGCACACTTAACGTGTACTTCTAAACTAACCTAGTTACGCTAACTCGCCTAACTGGTTTAAATTAAGTCTCTTCTTGTCTAATAATTCATTGCGCCCACCCGTATTGCCCATGTAATGCGTTACTAAATTTTCAAACCCTTATAACCAGTAAAAGTCACCAGTTAAGTATTAAGTTCTCACATACTTAGATTACTTTAGATATCATTATCTATCTTATCTACTGATGCACACATAGTAGGATGAATCACAAGTATATATATATATATATATATATATATATATATATATAGACACACACACACACACACCACACTTGTAATATATACGAATACGGCATCCCTAGGCAGAGACTTGCGATGCGAGCATACTCTGATATCAAGTCCTGGTACATCACGTACTAAGTAAAGAAGGGCTTTTGGTTCATAATCACTCTCAAACCATACATTCACAATTCACTCAATTTGGAGGCACACAGACTTCTAAGCCTTTGGGCTACGCACACACCTAACACACCCAAATGACTGGTCACACTATCATACACACAAATAGTTCTCAACCCTAAGTTCTATATTCTGAGGTACAAGTCCAAAATCCCCCCAATGGGCTCATCAGGATAAGACTATCCATGACGTGAAATCTCACGTGATAGCAAGTGACCTACGTATGTTCACACATATGAGAAATCACACAATAGGTATTCACACAACCTATATATATATACACACATTATTAGTGTAGGTATAAACACAACCTATAATATATCCCCAACGTAGTATATAACTCTCGAATGTCCTATGTATTATCAATTTACCATTATACTTCTCCTCGTATATTCCCGAGTATTTTCCATTACTCTAAGGGTCCCAAATTATCACTTACAATGATTTCAGTAGTTATATCATATCTCTCCTACTAGTCTAGTCTCGGGTTCACTCGTGCTCTCCGTGACCCGTTCTAATTCTTATGAATTCATTATGTATTAAAACATGCCCAATAATCCATAGCTTTAATTCTCTTCAATTGGGGAAAGCTTTAACTCCAACCTCTTAAAAATTTAAACAAACTAAGGTTGGGCATAACAGGTCACCCAAATCGGTTCTGGTGTACAGGAGAACCGATTTGAGTGTACACCCGAACCGATTTGAGGGGTAGGCCGAACTGGTTCTTGGTACCTGATAACCCATCTTTTTCATTGTTACGGGTTTCCACCATTGTTAACCCACCAAACCTTTATAATTTAGTACCCAAACTCCCAACCAAGCATACTAATCCCTATAATAACACATATGAAGGATTTCTAACGTAATCAAAACATCAAAACATCAGAGAGCGTCATTTAAATCACATTAATCCTTCAATTTAACTCCAAAATCCTAGGTTATTCTTTTTTGTTAAATTCAAGAACATCATCCAAACTCGGATTTCTCTATTATTATCATCACATATGGTCTGATTTCATTTTCTATTCACACAAGAATTCAATCTACATGCAATTCCTACCCAAGATCATAAATTGATTCTCCAATTTAAAGCCAAATTCATTTATTTATGGGCATTGTTCAATCATACTCTGACATGGATAATATATGCACTAAATTTAGTAAGATGAACACTTGCCTAGAATTGTAGGTCTGATTTTCTATAAAAAAAAGGTATTGGGGTTGCCTTCCTCTCCTCCCGATCTACACTCCGGTTATGATGGTGGTGAAAAAATTAGTGTGGAAAGCCTTGAAACTCCTCTCCTTTCTCCTCTAGTGGTCTCTCTCTGATTTTGTAACTTCTAACCCTAGCTCTTTCAACCTACCATATGATATAACCCTATCAAACTCGTAGGTCCCTTTACCTTAAAAATCAAAAAGACCAAAATATCCTCCCGAGGTGCCGGTTTGGCCTAAAAATGCCTTGGGACCCAATCCAAACCTTTGGATAAATTTTTCTAACTATCTCGACCCTTCTATATTCATTGGCGCACTCAAAATGACCATTTGAATTACCCATTATTAATTCACATTTTATTTTATAAAATTAAGTCCCGACACGTCTGACATGCGCGTCCTGACTAAATTATCGTAACTGCCGTATTTCTCACTCACGACAATCAAAATGTATTATTACCAGTTTATTACTTGTTCACTAAGTAGTAATCAATATAATTCTTACAAATAAATATTAACTCCTGTCTCGGTAATTAATATTTTTTTTAAACCGGAATAGTTTCCCATTTTTAATTTAATTAATCCCAATATAAAAATCATTAAAATATGGGGTAAAAATCATTAAAATACGGGGTGTTTCATACTTTCCCCCTAATAATGTAATTTCTTCCAACGGGGTAAAAATCATTAAAATACGGGGTGTTACAGCAAGTCTTTGAGAGCGAGAACTGAGCAATTCAAGAACTGGTCCGAACTGGTCGCCAAATTGAAAGATTATCTCCAAGTGGTGGAGGACATCGGTTCCTTAATCCAAGAGGAGATAAATAATTTGAGGGCCCAAATTCTACCCACATGATGGGATTTCATAATGCCCAAATTCTTTCAAGTCTTTGTCCAGGGTTCCTTCTGTAGGGCTTGTTAGAGAAATAGACTAAAACCATGCTTTATGTAATAATTTTAGTTATGGATTTATTATTATAATAAAATCAATTATTCTTATTTTAATGAGAATCATGTATGGACATAATGTTTGCAGTATTTTATATATTGCTGGTGTCTTTTATTCTACCCAGTAGGTGTTGTGGTGTGTAGAGTATGACTTACACACAGAGGATCAGATCTCCAGTTCTTGTGGAATATAAGTTGTATCATTCACAGTCTTAGATGGAACTAGACACACCATCAGTAGGACTGTAGCACAACATTTTAGTAGGTCTATCTTGATTACAGGAAACTGTTTAGTTTCAACTTATTGTGCTAGTATACTTTGTGTGTATTGAACGTGACCAATTTGAGGTCATTGTTTTTATACTGATTTTATAAGAAAATGTACACCTCATGATTATTAGGTTTACTTAAGGATCTTAATTCGGATATGATTGATGGACACATGCACTACTTATTTATTTCTTTGACTTATCGGGTGAGATTCATTATTGGATCAATAATCTTGATAAATTGGGTAATTGTGATTAATGTATGGTGAAAGTCTTTTATGGATGGAATCCACATCACGATATAGATATTGGTGATACCCCTTTGAGATACTTATAATTTTTGTAGGTGTCAAACCGCAGGTGGATTATATTAATCCGACACTACAAATAAGTTAAGTTGGATCGCTCAAGGACTTGAAGAAGTTAATCAAATAAATTGTCAGTAATTTATTTTATTAGCGGGTATCTATAACCTTAATGTGGGGAGAATTAAGTAATTAATAATGAGGATCTCGAAATATAATTTTGAGTTAAGGAGTGGAGTTGCAGTTATAATTATTTAGTGGAATTAATTATAATTAAAGGACTGAGATTAGAATTCGGGACGAATTAGGTTTTCTCAGGCCCATTAGGAGCCACACCCTTATCTCTCCTTAGGGTCCCTACTGTAGTGTGACACCCCGCCTAATAAAATACCGGGTGATCAGTCCCATATCAAATTAAAACAGGAATCCCAGTTGGATCATCCTTAGCATCACTGTCGAAAACTCTTTAAAACTTACTAACCACCTTGTATTCCAAAAACTGGTGCCAAATTTTAACCTTTTTAATTAAACCAAAACAGTACATGCGGAATAAAAATATAAACCATTCACAAAACTGAATGAAAATAAACTGAATCATAATTACACAACTTGCCGAATAAATCACCGCCCACCAAAGAAATAATCCAATACAAATATCCAACACCTGAATAAATTACACCTGAAAACTGTACCGAGAAGTCTGGGGGACAAGCCCTAAATAAAACTGAAACTGATACAAGATTCCTACTCTAGGAATGAATGAATGATGCGTCAAATCCAAACTCCTGCTATCATCTGTAACAACCCTCGATTCTGGGAGGCTCATTTTATATTAATTTTACCGCATAAGGTAATTATATAAAATGTGGGGACTGGAGTAAATATTAATTGAATGAATTGAAAGTTAATATTTACTAGATTGATGTATATTTACTGTATGTGAAAGTAAATATCATGAAGTTGCATGTTTATAGTGTCATGTATTTAAAATGACATTTAGGTTTAAATAAGATTGGAATTCGAAATGATTTATAAAAATTTCCGGATGCCAGTTTAGAGGGTGTAGTTAGTCTCGGAAGGTGCGAGACAGTCAAAATAAGTGCCATATTGTAGTTTTGTATTTCGGGCACTTTTACCTGATTTTAGCTTATATGCGTATTTGCGAGTCATTTTAATGTGGCATTAACCACTTAAGTTGGGAGAATTATGTTAAGCCACGATTTTGGTCTTGCCCCTTACTTCATTTCCTCATTTTATGTCTTAAAACATAGAGAGATAAGGAGAGAAAGAAAGAAGAAGAGAAAAGAGGAGAAAGAAGAGAAAAATGAAGATTGAAGATGGATTGATGCTCCTACTCAAAGAAATCTGATATTTCCTACATCAAGGCAAGTTTTCTACTTGCTAATATGTGATTTAAGTTGAATAGATTGTATGATATTTATGTATATTCATTTTGGAGATAAAAAATGGAATTTATGGGAATTAAACCATAATCTTAGTTTTGATGATAAAAATTGTGGATTATAATGGTTATTAATCATGTAGGATAAATGTTGGGTAGATAAATGTTGTTGGTTATGGGTAAAATTGAAGAGATTGGAGGTTTGGGAGAATTAGGGCTCATAACCCTTAAGACAAATTAGGCAAATCTGCAGAACCGAATCGATTCGGCCTGGCCGAATCGATTCGCCTTGAGACAGTTTCCAGGCCTGGGTCGACCGAACCAATTCGGATGGTCCGAATCGATTCGACAATTATGCAGAAAGTCAGGTTTTCTTGACCGAATCGATTCGGATGGTCCGAATCGATTCGCTTTCCTTAGCCCAAATCGATTCGGCTATGCCGAATCGATTCGGAAGCCCTGCATTTTTAAATAATTTTGTTAGTTTAGTTCCAATTCATTTTATTTAAATCTAGGGCCTAGGAACCTTCTTAATTGAAGTAAACTAAGTGTCCTAGAGTTGTAATTGAGTTAGTTACTTTCCCTACTCTAGGAATGGGTTATGTGGGGACTTTTTCGGGGTTATGCCTATTGATGTTAGGGCATCCTTTCTTCTAGTCAATTAATATAAAACTAAGAGTTTTAATATTATGTTGGGAGACTTTAGGAGCTCATTCGAGCTATATTAGCCCTGATGGTTTATAATGACACCATAAAAGTATGTTGGGAGAATAAATTAGAGGTTCATTTATCCCTTCGAGGTATGATGATATTGGGGTTTTAAAATAATACCCTGCAATGTTCGGAGGAAATTAGGAGTTTACTTACTCCTTTGAGGTTGTAGTAACGATATAAATTATCGTATGGCTCCGGATAATAAGTTATATTATTCACAAGAAGTAAATAGTAATGGTTTCTGATAAAATGAGACATATACATTGAAATGAGATGGAAATGGTATTGATTTTTGTAAATGATAATTTACTTAATCATGAAACTAGTAAATGATAATTTACTTGATTTTGAAAATGATAAATAAAATGGTTTAAACACACCTCTCTAAATGACATCATAAGGGAAGTCCGCGCGCGAGGTGATGCCCCCTGACAAATTAACGCAGGGTGGATATAGTCCACAGGCCATGTGAGCGCTTATTGTTGTATATTTTTCTGCGATGGGTAGGAGATTCCGGGTGTGGTCTTGACTACCCCGAAGGCACATGGCCGCTTCCCGACGTCTTGCGATATAGGTGCCCAGGTTGTCTTATGATAGGCCCTGGAAGATGATGGTCATTTAGGGGCGCGCACAGTGGGGAAACCCGGACGGGCGGTCTTAGAATTTGTTATATGTATATAAATATAACAGTTCATAATCAAGTGGGACTTGATGTATTCGATATGCCATAAAGAGCGTGATGTAGTGCCACAAAGAGCACATATAGATGCCACAAAGGGCATTTGAAAATGATTATTTTTCCTGATAAGTAAAGGATTTTTACAAAAAGTAAAAGTGAGATAAAAATGCCATAAAGAGCATAACATTGTGATTTTATCTATATTTTCCTGTTAAGGAAAAAGATATATGAGATAATTGGTACCCATGATAAGTTTTCAGATTAATGTTATTTGTTTTATCTTCCTGCTTAGTTATATTTTAAATTGTGTAGTTAGATAGTTATATCTCTCATCATGATTCATCATTCATAACTGTCATACTCTTTATTCATCTGGTAATCATATAGAACCGGGCCCTAACCCGTTTACATTTCTTGTTGCATATGCACCTTGTCTCCGCTCAGGTACTCCGCCGCATGGATGCCTGATTTGAATTCGTATTCTGATGTCCTCGGCGAGCCGTGATGCATTGCGGGTATTACGGGATACATTTGGTATAGACGTTTTCATTTTTGCACTCTAGTTAAGATCGAGTCTTTTTACTCGGGCGAAAGGCCCACGCTTTTGTAATTGTTTAATGTAATGTATTATATAAATCTATTGAAATTGTTTATCAATGTTGTATGTATCAGCGGACCGATAACATGATTGGTCCTCTTATTTGTCAATTGTTATTATAGTAATATATATACATCCCTGAGGTTTCCCCTATCTTTTCAGGTTTTGGGTTGTTTAAATTCTTTCTTTATCTTTAAAACAAAATTTTTGGCAACTCGTGATCTGAAATTTTGGGTGGTTATCCTGGATACTCTATATTTTGTTATGATGTTGAGAATGATTCCATCTATGATTCCGTTATATTGGAGTATTGGGCTGGACACCCCTTATTTTGGTGAGCGGGTTGTCACAGCATCCACATATGCCGCAGCTCCGTGTCCCTGGAATAGAATATCAATCTTGGCGTCCCTGTGACTGGATACCTAAAAGGTTTTGAAAATATTTTTATAGCAAGGGTTAGAACCCAAAACATTTTAAAAATATTTAGCAAGTGAATTAACTGCAGTAATTTAAAATGCATGAAGTCGCACTCTCTTGTGGACAATCTCACCCCTCCACTATTGTGCACACCTACCGGTTACCTTAACCCCACCTAGTTGTGCTACCCCGCCCAACTAGTCCTGGTATAACCTTCCCTTGCCATACTACTCTAACCCGAGTATAATGATTCCTGAATTATAAGTTATTTCACAATTAACTTAATTAATTTCTCTTAAATAGTAGCATATAACCGTATCACAAGTTATATAAAGTAAATACGTCACACACTGTATTATTACCCGTATATAATATTTACTACTATTATATACGTACCTTTGCCACAAAATCCACACATATAACATACGTATATCCATCCCTTCGAGTATACCCTCGCCGGATGATTCCCTCTAAAATGCTATCTCACTAGGTGTGCTCAGAAAACCTAGTTCCCCAAGTTGGAATCGCTCACCAACCTGGCCCAAAATATAAACGTAGTGGAGGCGGTCATATTCCTTCCCTGAAAGTGAGATAAATCCCTCACCCATATATACCGGACGCTATGACCTAGGGATATACTCGCCCTACTCCTCAAGCTAGGGGATTCACCCACATCGCGCAACCTCCCTTGATAGCATTAGAGTATTTAAATTGAATAAATATCTAGTCACTGATATTTAATATCACACACAATATATACACGTATATATATATATACTATCACTACACCGTATATATATATTATAAACCATGGCTTTACCGTATACTAAATATCCCGTACACTGCCCGAAATTTCCTGAGTCTGTGGCCCGACTCAACGTAATTAATTTTCTCACTTAATAATTTATCGTCTTTCCGAGTCTATGGTCCGACTCTAATATATTTAACTCATACCTCAATTTATATAATATTTTTCCCGAGTCTATGGTCCGACTCCAATTAAATTAATTAACACACTTATTAATTTAATACCTCCCCGAGTCTATCGTCCGACTCTAATTAAATTAATTAACACACATATTGATTTAATACCTCCCCGAGTCTATTGTCCGACTCTAATTAAATTAATTATTACACCCATTAATTTAATACTTACCCGAGTCTACAATCCGACTCTTATTTAATTAATTTACACATTAATTAATCAACACAAATTCGAGTCTGCAATCCGACTCTAATTAAATTAATTATCACATTTATTAATTTAATCCTACCCGAGTCTACAATCCGACTCTAATTAAATTAATTATCACATTTATTAATTTAATCCTACCCGAGTCTACAATCCGACTGTAATTAAATTAATTATCACGCTTATTAATTTAATAACGTGGTGTCACCTAACCATTATCCCCGGACTCTCTCACTTGGCTCGTACCTCAACATTTCTCGAGTCTATGTTCCGACTCCAAACTAATTACTTTCTCTCAATAATTAATTTAACACTTAAATGTCACTTAACCAACATACCCGGACTCACTCACTTGGTCCAATTTACATCTCATAATATCATACCCACATTTTCGCCTACAATGTGTCACACCTTTATTTCTATAATTTTTCCAATTATATTTGCCTATAATTATTAACATACCCGGACTCAATTCACTTGGCCCGAAATTAAACATTTCCCGAGTCTATATCCCGACTCTAAATTAATTAGTTTATCTCCAAACTTAATTCACTACCTTGGCGTCGCTTAGCCAATATACCCGGACTCACTCACTAAATCCGTATTTCACCATTTTGGAATAAAACCTCTCAATTTCTTCCATTAAGTGCCCACATAAATTTATCCTAGTCCCAATTACTTTCTCTCAAATTGCTAGGAATTTTTGTTTCACAATTATTTATCACTTATTAATGTATGAAACTTAACTTTTAATAAATTTCCCTTTATATAACAAACTGGTCGAATTGCCCAGATTTCTCCATCATCGATCGATCGATCCCCCCGGTCGATCGATCGATCGTTTCAGTATTCGTCTTCTCCAACCACTGTCATCCATGGATGAAACTTTAAGCGTAATTCTCAACCTAAGCCCTTACCCAAATACAAATAACACATCCTCCATGTAAGGAAAGGGTCTAAACATCTCACAGACCTAATTTCATCATCAATATCCATAAATTCCAAGTTTTTCCCGATTTGGGTATTATCCGGGTTTCAAATCCCCAATACGAATTTCAATTATTTTAACAACAATTAACCATCTACTCTTACTGGTTTTAACATCTGATTCAGTTCTCTACATTCTAGAATCATAAACACGATCAATCTCCCCCTTAATCCCATTAAGGTATATAAATTTATAAAAATCCAATTTAGATTTTGGTGACACACCCAAAACGAATTTCATACACACATCACTATGATATGAATTGATTATCAAACTTTTAGAAATCACAATAGTTAACCACTTGCCTGTAAGTGTTCGTAGTGTCTGATTCGTTGGCGTAGCCCCTCGATTTGGCTCCAAAATCCCCAAATTGGCTTTTGCTAAGCTTTCCCCCAATTCCCTCTCAAGACCTAGGCTTAGATTTGTGATGGCTTCTGATTTCCTAATCCCTCACTTAGGTTAAAACCCTCAATCCCGTTTTTCACCCCGTGTGGGTCCGGCCATGCCCAAAAATACCCCGAGACCCAATTACTACTCCGGGTACTCTTTTCTGACTATCTCGACCCATCCGGACTTAACCGCGCACTCAGAATTGGCATCCGAATTAATTTATAAAAATTCTTGTTTCACACTCAATTTAGTCTATACGGACTCCCGGTTGAGATAAGTGCATACCCCGTCATTAATACCCGAAATGACGTAATTAAATTATTACTATTTACTTAGTAAATATTAACCATTTACTCCCCGATTAATATTTAAATATATATATTGCAATAATTTATTCAATTAAAATTACAACACACAAGTAATTTAAAATTTTCGAATTTATTAAATATTAAATGCACAAAAATACGGGGTGTTACATACTTCCCCCCTTACAAAGGAATTTCGTCCTCGAAATTAAGATGAGTGTAATGTTCAAAGTTTCGTATATTACTCTCTAGTCATGTGCCTCCAAGACCGCTATATCTATCACATCCTCTTCTAACCATAAGTTACTCAAGTATGCATTTAAAATTAACCAGGGCGCCCATACACCCTATACCCGTGCTTAACTGCACAAAATTTGCCTTAATTAACCCGGGTGCCCATACACCCTATCCCCGCGCTCCACCGCACGAAAGTTACCCGACTATGCTAGTCGTAACCCGTAATATAACTTCAAACCCGTAGTCATATTACATATATATATACATACATATATATCTACCGCCCGGGTACCCAACCTATGTGCTAACGTTCAAACCTCTCCCCATAAATACTTGTCTCTCAACACAAAAGTATATACGTTTACCCTTATGCTACCAAAGACAACATAAAATACCGCAGACTTACTATCACTAGTCCTTGCTCAAAATAAACCCCGAGCTATCTCTCTTTGCTCGAAAATAAATTTAACCACCCTGATTCACTTCAGTAAACATCCCCACTTACCGGGATAAAATGTGAGAACACAAAACCTCACTATGTGCTATCGCACCACGCAAGACAACATATATATCCACATATATACAGGTTATACGCCCTCTCCGGTGATACCTAGTACCAATCCTACCCTGGTGTCGCGAACACCAAAATTTTATACCACTATCCACAATAGTTAAATTCCATCGCTATCCAGCCGATATTTAGGAAATATTATCAACCCTACTCCCATAATTCTCGAAAGTAGTAACTCTTCGCAAAATTCAAACAATCACTCAGTGTACACCTCCACTCTCCCATGAAGAACACCAAGGAACTCCGTTACCCTACGAAAAATTTATCCACATACTATGGCTGCTACCGCCAACGCGCCCACTAAGTTCGACTCACCTGTGAACTCTAGTGAAAAATAAGTCTTATACTGTGACATCCTCTTTGTCACTCAAAATATATCCCCCATGCCCCTAGGGTAAAAATAATTACCTCTATACTCCAGCTGCAACGGCTGGTTCTCGGGTTCCGGAGCAGCTTCTCCCTGTCCGAATGCACCCATGACTTGCTTTAGTGACTGTACATCCAGGACCTCATCCTGTAGTTAACCTCTGCCTCGCTTAAGACAACTCTCCTCATGTGTCTCGCTTTCCCCACAAATGAAACACCTTCTAATACATTCACCCTGCTATTGGTCCCTTCCATACCGAATGTGAGATAAGCATGTTCGTAGGCCAATCATGTTGAAGATCCCACTCTATAGGCCTATAGATATGGGGGATATTATAAATTAAAATAAATCAGGTCAACATTGCTTACATGTGAATATAAACTAATCCACTCCAATTGATCGACTTTCCGTAGGGATTTTAACATAAAGATTAAATTATGATACAATTTCCAACTATCCACGAGGGTTGAATTAAAGATAGAATAATAATATATGATCCGACTATTCATTGAGATTTAATCATGAAGATTGAAAAAAGAATATCACGCCCGATTTGTCTATAATTATTAATAAAGTCAATTTTTTACTTTGACTAAGAAGGTTAAGCCATTTATTCATGCATGTCCACTTATTTTTATAGTAGAATATGATATCAAGCCTAACTTAATCATGTGAATATTTTTCCCTTACACATAAACTATTAAACCTCAAATGTACCAAATAGTCTTGTTTTTCAAAATTTAAGAGTGTAACGGCTATATTTGCATCTTGTAAGAGTATAGTATACTCGATGTGCTCCATAAAATAGATTGTCTAAATTCCATACCAAAAAATATTCGAGTCTTTGTCTAATAGGTCACTAGAAAGATTCATCAACATCCCGAATTCACTAACGTCGAACCTTAGGTACACCTCTTAGGAAACGTGTAAGTGTGGCCATCCCCGATCCTCGTGATGGGATAGGATCCTTGGTTCCGCGCGTCCCTCTCGGGAGCGCTTCGATCGACGTCATTGATGAGGTGAAAAATGTAGAGAGATGGAGTCGCCAGTCTATTTTACTCAAAATAGACAAAAGAAAAGGGAGTCGTTCTGAAGGACAACATCCAAAGACATACTGATACATAAGAAACCAAAATGATTCGAAAAGGGTCCAGAGGCTAAGTTACGAAATAGGAAGGTGTTCCGCCCTTACGGTCTCTCATGGGCTGTTGCTTTTTTCCTTTATTTCCCCGTGATGTGTGTGCATGTGTATACGTAGCGGAGATAGGAATCATCGACTTGTATCATGGAAGAGATAAAGTGAGTCATCCATAGGAATGTTCCTAAAAAATAATATTAGAAAATAGGATTTATGCGATTATCCTAGCGTCGATCATTATAAGGGAATGATAACGCATTTGGAATAATACGCCACTAAGAACAAATATATGTATATATAAGTATATAGAATCTAAGAGAGTTAAGTTTAAAGAACGTGGAAAAAATGGAAAAAAAGTAGGAAAAAGACTCGAGTCTCAGGTTTTACCCCGAGACGCCTACGTAGCCTATAGAGGCATCAAAGTCCATGTAGTTCGTATGAAAAATGGGGGGTGGGATTTATCCCATCCAACCGGGAACTTCTCTTATTTGTGTGTGTGTATAAGAAAGTGTTTTGTTGTGAGAAAAGTGTGAGAATTCCCGTTTGGAATTTATGAGCAAATCCTTTTTTTTCTTATTTTTTAGGTTTTATTTATATGAAAATAAGAGATGTGAAATAATAATAAATAAAAAGTAATTAGGATATGTGAGATAAGAGAATAAAAGTGCTAAGTAATAAAACAAGTTAATGCAAATTTAAGGGAATTTAAGGAGAGAGTTGAGAAAGTTGGACCTTCTTGAAGATCTTAAGCTTGATCTTGGATGTTGGAGAGAAGCCCTTGCACTTGGGCGATAATGGAGGGTACTTAATTCACCAAGTTTGATGAAGAAGGTGATGAAAGGTGAAGGTTGGAAAGGGATTTGGATGTGGAAATCACGCTGACTTCAAGAGGGATTTTCTGATCTTGCTGAGAGTGATGGATCTATGATTTTACTCCTTTTGGAATGAGGTTAGGCCCTCCTTTTTATAGGCCCAGGTCATTTCCAATCGGCATAGCCCTGGTCCTACCAATCGGCAGGTATGTTTAGGCACACTGCCGATAGGTAGGGTTTGGAACCTGTCGTTTGGCAGTGTCTTTTAGGTTCCTTCGGAAAATTGGTCGTAGAGCGCAAACCATTGATCTGAATCATGCACGGGGTGAATAGTTGGAAAGGTATTTTAGAGACCTTTGAAAGTCCTTTGGACTACTCTCGGGTCTAGGAGTTGACTTTGGGTCAAATGTGGCTCGGAAGCGTTCGTCGATCCTTCAGAAGAGGAAACTTCAGATGCAAACGGATCGTTCGTCCATATGGTAAGTCAGAATCGCACACAGGGTGGACCGTTAGAAAGGTTAGGAGATGTAATTAGACATTCCAAAGAGTTTGACCTGGTTCGGGGAGTTGATTTTGGTCAACTGGGGCCTGGAAGCATTCGGTGGCCTTTCAGAGTAAAACGGATCGTTCGTCCGTATCGTAAGTCAGAATCATGCACGGGACGGACCGTTGGAAAGGGGATTCAGTGACCTTCGAATATTTATCTAGTCTATATCAAGGTGAAGAGTTAAATTTGGTTAAACAGATCCTGGGACCGTCCGGTGACCTCCTGATCGAGTTTCGGGGGAAAACGGGTCGTTCATCTGCACCGTAGGTCAGAATTATGCACGGAATGGACCATTAGAAAGGGGATTCAGTGCCCTTTGAAGATTCATTTAGTCTCATTCGAGACGAAGAGTTTGACTTTTGGTCAAACAGAGCCTGGGAGTGCCCGATGGCCTTTAGGTCAGTACCCGGGGTATGACTTGGGTTTGTAATGGTGAACGGAGGTGCTCGGGACCTAAGGAGAGGTTAGGGGGATATTAAAATGGGGTGTCTATAGAGCCCCTCGACGGGTGAGTTTGGAATAAATGAAAGTCGTCGAATAGACACCACATAATGCCTTTGAAAGAGGATGACCGGGGGGTCAAGGTCGATTCTGAGGATTGAAGGATGAGGATGACCGAATCTATGGGTCGAATACGATTCTGAGGGATTGAAGATGAGGGTGACCAATTCTATGGGTCGAAGCCAATTATGAGGGCTTGAAGATGAGGGTGACCGATTCTACGGGTCGAAGCTAATTCTGAGGGCTTGAAGATGAGGATGACCGATTCTGCAGGTCGAAGCTAATTATGAGGGCTTAGAGATGAGGGTGATCGATTCTGCGAGTCAAAGCCAATTCTGAGGGCTTGGAGAGGGGCATGCTGGGGATGGTTTTAAAAGAAGTGATGAATAAAGATTTAGGTCAATTTTGAAGACCTACAGCAATAATGGGGGTGACCAATTCTGCGGGTCGAAGCCAATTCTGAGGGCTTAGGTTGTGATGATCGATTCTACGGGTCGAAGCCAATTCTGCGAGCTTAAGTTGAGGATCACCAATTCTGCGAGTCGAAGCCAATTCTGCAGGCTTAAGTTGGGGATGACCAATTCTGCGGGTTAAAGCCAATTTTGCGGGTCGAAGCCAATTCCGCGGGCTTAAGTTGAGATGACCAATTCTGCGGGTCGAAGCCAATTCTGCGAGCTTAAGTTGAGATGACCAATTCTACGGGTTGAAGCCAATTCTGTGGGCTTAAGTTACCAATTCTGTGGGTCGAAGCCAATTCAGCGAGCTTAAGTTGAAATGACCAATTCTACGGATCCAAGCCAATTCTGCGAGCTTAAGGATGAGAAGTTCTTGGGGAACTCTGTCGGGAAAATTACCTCGTGATTTTGATTTGAGTTGGGGAGCCGATTGCTGGGGAGATCCTTGTGTCTTTTGGAGACTTTACCGGGGGAATAACCAATCTGATGCTAGGGAAGCCATTAGGTGGTTCAGGGTTTGAACGTATTTCTCGAGAAAATTTGAGACCTTTGGGAAATAGGATATGAACCTGAAGTTTTGGATATTTTGGAGGTCCTCTAGGGACGTTGCCGGGGAGAGATTCGCTTGGATTTTGAGAGTTCCATTGGGGAAATAGGGGTTCCTCTTGGGTGAGTGTGAAATTTTCTCGGTGAAAATGTTCTAAATCCTTTTCGAGATTTTAAGGAATTTTCTGAGGATTTTTCAAGGTTTTCTGGTATTTTTTGGGAATTTCTGTACGAAAATTTCAAGGGGGGCGGTCGACATGGTGTGGAGGGTGCCATTCGGCAGTGGCACAGACTTTTGGGATGCCTCGAGAAGGCAAAGGATCAGTGCTGATCAATAGGTTGGGGTCAATGCCGATCGGCATGACCCTTGGTATCCTATATAAAGGGGGCGAATTCCCCTCATTTTTCACAGCTTCTTGCCTTCTCTCTTTCTACGATTTTCTTCTGCGAATCATTTTAGGTTTCCGATCTTTGAAAAATGGCCACTTTTATGAGTACTGCAGTACATCGGGAATGGTTGGTTGTTGATGACTGGACAAACATGGAGTGGAGGGCCAGGGCGCCTCTTGCTTTGGGGAGCGAGAACTCTTTTAACGCATTCGAGCCGGATACGGATGAGCGGACCTTGCTGCGGGAGCCGTCGTATCATCGCTCTTCGAGGGTGGTGAACCCTGGTAGTTATGTAAGTAAAATGACTTTTGGCATTCTTTTTTGGTGATTTTCCCCTTTTTCTTGGATTTTGACAAGGATTTCTTCTTTTGGCAATCTGATGTTTCTTTGTCGAATATGCGTGCCCGCGGGACGACGAGGCTTAGGGTGTTTGGGAGCATCTTCCACCTGTGGTGCGTTGGGTGGTATCCTCAGCAGGCTTTGGGAGGTTGGCGTCTATGCTAGATGAGACTCCTCGTTCGACGGCAGTCTTATGTGCTATGGGCAGAGGTGGTGGGACACTACCCACACCTTTAATTTTGGCTTCGGGGAGATGACTGTGACTCCTATAGAGGTGCAGCAGCTGCTGGGGGTGGATTGCGATGGAGAGCAGATAGAGGTTGATCGCTCTTTGCGGGTGAGGCCGGAGGCGGTGTGCGCGACGCTTGGTGATGTGGGGAGGATAGTGTCTGGGGACTCCATTCGTCTGTCACTGCTGAAGGATGTTTTATTGGGAAGAGTGATCAATGTGGAGGACAGGCAGTAGGTGAGACAGATGGCCCGATTGTTTATTTTGCTGGTGTTGGGGGGGTTTCTAGTGGCATCGAGCGGTGACGTCGTCCATTTATGGTTTTTGCCACATATGGGGATGTTTTCGAACTTCCCTCTCTATGATTGGGGGAGCCTGACTTTGGCGACCCTTTATTTCTCTTTGGATGCATTCAGCCGGCGCTGCCGGTAGTCTTTCACTGGAGCCATGTATCTTCTTTGGGTATTCTTTAATTTTATTCATTTCCCTTTCATGCATTCGCATTTTCCTTATGCACCTCTTTTGATTGCGAATTCTTGTCTTTGGCAGACGTGGTTCTATGAGGTGATTAGGTGTAATACCCAACTGATTGCTTTGAAGGACGAGACCATTGGGGATTTTTATTGGTTGCATCGATGGCGCAAGTTCAATCGGCAGTCGAGGAGGTCTCTCTCTTTGGATGCGGTGTGTCAGGTCTTGAATGGGCTAACTAGTGATAGGGTAAGAATTTTTTTCTTCTTCAGTCTAAGACCTTTATGTGCTCTGATTTTGTATTTGAATCATATCTGCTGGGGATTTTTTAGGTAACCTTTTACCCTTGGGGGACGACCGTTCAAGACACAGGGTTGACTGGAGTAAATGCGCAGATGAGGCGTTTGCTGGAGCATGAGTTTGGCCGCTCTTGGTATCTCGGCGAGAGGGTGGTCCGAAAGATTGCTGAGGGGGAGGTGGCACCACCAGCTGCGAGGCCCCCTATGTCTATGAGGCAGGAGCGACTGCTGCCGGAGGATGCGAGGATCGTGATAATGATTGGTGAGTCCTACCTGCTGTACACCGATACGGCTGAGTCGTATGATTATATAGACTTTGTAATGAGCTGGCTGATGGTGCCCAGCATATATGATGCACCGCCCTTCCCTCCTGCGGGTTCGAGTCGGCCAGTGGGGTCCTCCCATAGCGGTGGCGGTCCTTCTACATCTGTGGCGGAGGCAACTTCGGAGGTTCCCTTTATCCGGCTGCATACTCCTTCATACAATATCTGGCGGGCTGATGGAGGGATGGTGCCTATGCTACATCATCCTCATGTGATGGACCCATAGGAGTTGGGCTTGATAGAGGAGGTTCTTCGTCCTGAGGTATATCTTTCTGTTATTCTCCTTTAGTTTCTTTTGATCCTTTTTGCTTGATACCGATTTTGCCTTTTCTTGCAGCACGTCCGGGTGTCCACCACTTGGCTGAGGGATGTTAGGGACTGGATATCTTCGATGACTGCCCATATTTGGGATGCAATTCCTATTCCTTCTTTCTTGGTGCCGTCTGCCTCATCTGGGGGAGGAGTTTGGTTCAGGTAGCGGTGGTGCGTCATCTTGCCGTGGGGGAAAGAGAGCGCACCGCAGGGGTGGAAGCTCTTTAGGAGAGAGAGGGGAAATGGCAAGTGAGAGAGAGAGAATGTGGGTTCGGACTAAGTCCCGTTTGTTTTTTTGCTTTTCTTTATTTTCCTGCAAAATTATGTAACACAGAGAGATATATATGCAATGCAATGAAGTTTTTTGATTATCTTTTGTTAATGATGAATGAATGAATGCACATGCGCTTTTTACTTTGCTGCTGAGACCGTAAAATATTTTTGGAAGTTTGAAAGAAAGATGAAAAAGGGATTTTTGAAATTCTATTTGAGAACATCAATTTATTTTGAGTTTTCTGAATTTTGACAAAAGAGGAAAAAGGAAAATTTTCCAAAAGTAGGGGTTGCCGATCGGCAAGCACCTTATCCTGCCTGTCAGCAGGTCAGTCCAGTCCCATCAATTCAAAGCTTTGATTGGTACCCTCTTCAGCCTTTGGTACCTTGTGGGGCAGGATTTCTTCCGATTTCTGCAGGGGTTATGTCCTTTATGGGGGCTTTCAAGTATAAAAGAGGGGTAAGAGTGGAGTGTTTTCCTCACACCTTCACATTCCCACTTTCCTGTTCTGTGAGATGGCTCTCCCTGGTAGTGTTGAGTTTGCCAACTACCTCGAGACTTTGGAGGTGATGTGCTCCTACAATGTCGACTACGATGCCTACAATATGCGTCGAATTTCTTTATGGCGTAATCGGCCCATAAAATGGAACATACTGATGGCGACGGTATAATTCTAGTACCCCGAAGACCATGTATTCCGCTTTGGCTTGGACAAAGTCTGTCCGACTTATGAGGAATTTTTTGCCATGTTGGGGATAAATCCCGGTGTTGCTGCGGCTTTGCCTGAGTTTTCCCGTTATCCCGAGAGTTGTTGGCCAAGCTTCTTTGTATTTCGCTCTCGGCGGCCAAATCAGTGGTGGCTAGAGGTATGATTTATCTTCCTGCGGTGTTGTGGTCTGTGCATTTGTAGGACGTTGGTGATGCTGGATATGCCGGAGCTATCATTCTAGGCTTGGTTTCGAAAGTATTACTGGTGATCAGGGAGCTGTTGGTGGACCCATAACTTGCATCTATTGCTTCATAGATGTCCTACCGTCGTAATCCTGCGACGGTGATACTGGCAGAGACTTTGAATGGCTTAGATTCTCGGCAAGAAGGTCGTTCTAACTTTCTAACGGGTAGATTTGTGATGCTGTTCATGTAGTTGTCTGAAAGATTCCGCCTGGTGACTCCTCTAGAATACCCTTTGTCGGCTGTACCCAATTTCTTTTCGTTCCATTTCATCAGTGTTGGCCTGGATATTGAGAGTTGGGAGAACTGGTTCGTAGTGCACGGGGATCTAAATCTGTACTGGTCAGTACCTTGGTGGGGACAGCTGCTGCCTATTCTGGAACTGGGAGAATACCCGTATGTCCGGCTGGTTGGTCTCAGACAAACCTCTTTTTATTTACCTTGGCGGCTTCTGCGCCAATTTGGCTGGGAGCATATCGTGCCACCTCGGACACTAGACTTCTTTTCGATAGAAGATTTGACAGTGCATCTGCGCATGCTGCTTGGCTCTTTATGGGAGAGTCGACGTCCGTCGTCCCGTCCCTCTCAGTCTACTGGGAGAGTTTGGCACATCCCTGGGGATTATATAAAGTGGTTGTGGAGGAGAGTAGTTAGCAAGATATTGGTAGTGGAGACTGGACAAAGGTGGCTTATTTTATCTAATACCATGGAGGGAGGTGTGGTAGTTTTTTTGAGGCTGGTTCGAGCTTATCGGTCCTTGGAGCGTCTGCGGCACTCCATTCAGGCAGGGAAAGTTTGGGGACCCCAGGATATAGATGATGATGATGGAGCGGTCTCCTCTGGTAGCTGTGGGTAGGACTCCTGAAGAGTTTATTTTGTACCGAGAAATAAGTTTGGTTTTTTTATTTGGCCTTATAAAAAGGTAGGGGGAAGGGAGTCATCCGTTCCTTTATGAAATTGCACTGTAATTTCTTATTAGTGAAATAAACAAGTTTTTGATCATCCAGCTGTGCCTTTTGATGAATTTTGCATTTTGAATTATCTATACCGATCGCTAAGGCATGCATAATCCTTTTGTTCAAGTATATGTTAGAGTGAACTGTCGTTCTCGGAGATAAGAAAAGAATAGTTTTTTGTGAAAAAAGAAAAGGTCGTGCTCATGTAAGATGTATGATCTGCCTACGTATCTCTGGGGGTTTTTGAAAATTTTCAATTTTTCTGGGAATGAATTTTTTTTTATAATAGAAGGGAGTTGAGAAGAGCCGTAGTGCGCCGAGATTTTGAACTACGGGTAAAATTTCTTGAGACGGTCCAAGTTGACTGAACGAGCCATCTCTTCTCCGTCTAAGTCGGTGAGCTTGGCGGCACCGCCGGACAAGATCTTATTGACAATATATGGGCCACTCCAATTAGACTTGAATTTCCCTCTGGGGTCCTAGATGGGCTCTACTATTTATTTAAGGGCTAAATCCCCTTCTTGGACACCGCGGTCCTTGACTCTCTTATTGAATGAACGTGCTATTCGGTGATCGTACCCTTGTATGTGATACAACGCCTTCAGTCTCCTTTCATCCAAGAGTGATAGCTCGCTGAGGCGGCTTTGATGCCAGTCCTCCTCACTAACCTTGATTTCAAGCATGACGCGTAACGAGGGTATTTCTAGCTCCAATGGTAGGACTGCTTCCATGCCATAGACTAGAGAGTAAGGGGTATCCCCAGTAGAGGTTCGTATTGAGGTTTGGTATCCCCAAAGGGTGTATGGGATTCGATCGGCCCAATCTCGACAACTTTTGGTCATCTTGCTGATGATGGCTTTGAGGTTCTTGTCAGTGGCTTAGACTGCACCATTGATTTGAGGTTGGTAGGGAGAAGATTTGTGTCTCTGAATCCCATACTTGTTGACCACCTCTGTGACTTCTGCCTCGAAATGCAACTCGTTATCTGACACTAGCTCGTGCTGGACCCCATATCGACAGATGATGTTTTTCTTGATGAATTTGGCCACTGTCCTGGCGTTCATGACTGCGTATGACTCGACTTTGACCTATTTGGTGAAGTAATCAATGGCAACCAGGATGAACTTATGCCCGTTAGAGGCCTTGGGTGTAAACTTCCCTATGATGTCGATGTCCCTGGTGGAGAACGTCCAGGGAGAAGTCATGTTGTATAATTCTCGCGGAGGCAAGTGTTGAACGTTGGAGAACTGTTGGCATTTGAGGCATCTCCGGATATAGGCGGTGCAATCCTGGATCATGGTGGTCTTGTAGTAGCCTTATCGAATGATATTCTTGGCAAGCATGTGATCGTTCATGTGGGGTCCGCATTCCCCGCTGTGGATTCTTTACATCACCTCTTCAATGTCAGCCCCTGAGATGCAGTGTAGATGGGTTCCATCGAAGTTTCTTTTGAACAGTGCTTTGTGACAGATGATGTATTGGGGGGCCAGCCTTCAGAGGGTTTCCCGATCTTTCTTGTTGGAACCCTCGGGATACTTACCATGCTTGAGGAGATGCCAGATATCATAATAAAAATAGTTGTCTAGCTCGGGATCTTCTTTGGTGATGAGCTCAATATGGTAGTAGTGGGTTGGTTTATCTCACTTTTGGACCAGGAAGGGGTCCATTATTATTCCTTCGGGCATGTCGACCATGGAGGCTAGGGTAGCAAGGACATCGGCTAAGTTATTTTTTGCTCGAGGTAGGTAGTGGAAGGTGATATCTTAGAATTGGGAGGCTAGTTCTTCTAGGTGGGCATGGAAGGGTTGGAGTTTCTCGTCCTTGACTTTCCATTTTGTGAGCACTTGACCAATGATGAGGGAAGAATCCCCGTAGACATCTAGGTATTGAATACCTTTCTTGAGTGCAACTTTGAGGCCTACCGTACACGCCTCGTATTCAATCATGTTGTTAGTGTATGGGAAATCCAATTTGATGGCGATGGGAGTGTGGGAGTTATCTAGGGCGATTAGAAGTATCCCAATGCCATATCCCTTTTTGTTGGCAGCGCTGTCAAAGAAAATTTTCCATCGGAGGTCATCTTGAGCGGCATAGAGGATATTTTCATTTAGGAATTCACAGATCCAGTCATCATCTTCAAGCGAGGTAGTCAAAGATGACTCTTCCTTTAATGGATTTTTGTGTGACGTACACGATATCAAACTCGGCTAAGAGCATCAACCATCGGGCCATTCGGCTGGATAAGGCGGGTTTCTCAAGTAGGTACTTGACGGGGTCCATTCAGGATACAAGTTTAATGGGGAAGGCGAGCCTGTAGTGTCGCAACTTTTGGGTGACCTAAACAAGCGCGACGCATGATTTTTCCAAAGCGGTGTAGTTGACTTCGTACCCGACCAATTTATGACTAGCGTAATAGATTGATCTTTCTTTGCAGGAATGATCAAGGTATTGGGCTAGTAAATCCCCAGCTACAGTGTCGGTTATGGTTAGGTATAGGAGCAAGGGGAGACCAGGTTGTGGTGGCATGAGTACCGGAGGTTAAGTCAAGTATTATTTGATTCGATCGAAGGCTTCTTGGCAGGTCTCGTTCTAAACTTTGGTTGAATCCTTTCGGAGGATTTTGAAAATTGGTCCATAAATGGAGGTGAGATGGCTGATGAACCGGCTGATGTATTGTAATTTCCTAAGGAAACCTCGGACCTCTTTCTCTATTCGTGGAGGGGGCATGTCAAGTATGGCTTTTATCTTGGTAGGATCTGCTTCTATCCTTTTTTCACTGACCATGAATCCCAAGAGTTTTCCCTTTGTAACGCCGAAGACACATTTCTATGGATTGAGTCTCATCTGATACCGTCGCAGTCGTTCGACGAACTTTCAGAGATCGAGAACATGAACTTATCTAGTTTTGGATTTGATAATCATATCATCCATATAGGCCTCGACTTCTTTGTGAATCAGATTGTGCAGGATGGTTTTGACAGCCCTCTGGTAGGTAGCTCCAGTATTCTTGAGACCAAATGGCTTAACAGTGTAGCAAAAGGTTACCCATGGGGTGATGAATGTGGTTTTTTCTTGATGATATGGGTGCATTTTGATTTGGTTGTATCCGGAAAACCCGTCGATGAATGACTTGAGAGCATGACTGGCCGTGTTGTCCACGATCATGTCGATATTGGGTAGCGGGTAATCATCCTTTGGAGAGGCTTTGTTCAAGTCCCGATAGTCTACACACATTCAAACTTTCCCTCCTGATTTTGGTATAGGCACTATATTGGCTAGCCATGTGGGATATTTGATCACACGAATGAAACCCATGTTCAGCTGTTTAACCACCTCTTCTTTGACTTTGAGCGACCATTCGGTGCGGATCTTTCTCAGCTTTTGTTCAACCGGCTTGTAATCTAGAAGAGTAGGGATCTCATGCTGAGCAATTTCAGGATTAATGATGGGCATATCGTCATAGGACCATGCGAAGACATCTACGAATTCCTTTAATAATTATTTGAGTTCTGTGCGCTCATGCTCGTAGAGGGTAGCCCCTATCCTAATCTCACGCAGTTGGGTACTAGAACCGAGGTTAATAATAATAGTTTCTTCTTCATTAACTTGAACGCGGTTATGTTGTTTGTTATTAACCTTATTTAGACCAGTTAAGAATTGTTCATTTATAAAATCATCATCATTAAAAGTTTGATTAGAATCTAAACAATTAATGTAAGGCACAACAAGATACTCAAAATCTTCGTTTATTTTAATGATAGGAAAAATAACATTGACAACCTCATCAAAGGAGGTCTCAATTACATTTGAGCAAGGATAGACAGCAGAAGAAGAAATGGGGTAAACATTGGGGTTAGGTGAGATTTCAACAGGTAGAACTGGCGCAGCATGCCAGTTGAGGAGAGGTGTATCAACAACTTTAATCAGGTGGGATGGATCCAGTGATGTAGTGCCTGAATGAACCATGCAGAGTGTCAGCTCCAGTGTCTGTAAGTTGAATGAGTCCTCAGAGTCACTTTCCTCGGTCTCTTCAGTATCTTTGATGAGCGGTTATACATGGCGTTGGGAACTTTCGGCCCATGGGTAGCTGTCTTGGAAAAAGATCTCCATTTTAGGTTTCATCTTTTTGTCTGTATGGTCATACCATGGCTCCGAAAAGCCGCAAAAGGGGAAATCCTCACCCTCTTTGATGAATCATCCATTCAAGGAGTCACCTGAGATGGTTTGGATGTAGTCTAGTCTTCTCTTTAGTCGAGACTGGCGGATCATTTTGAGCTTTTGTTCTGATGGTTGATACCCCAAACCACAAGGAGGGAAAGTTTTCTTTAGTTCAATGGGATTAAGTATCCCTTGATGTCTTTGTACTTGCCCCAGTCCGGGCATGAAGTGCATGTTTCTGAACATCTGAATCACATTGACGTTGCCATGGGGGTCGTATTATGGACAAACCCTTTCTTTGAAATCGTCCCCTGCCGGGAGCAGGAGTGGCTCAACTCGAAATCCTGATAGGAGCATATCATTTGACCCGTGCTGTATCTTAAGCATTGGACTGCTGGTACTTGCACCCTAGGTATTATCGTCATCACCCAAAATGGTGATGACTTATCCGTCGGTGAAGAACTTCAATTTCTGATGGAGTGAGGAAGACACGCCCTTGATACTGTGGAGCCAAGGTCGTCCAAATAACAGGTTGAAACAAGTTGGGGTGTCAATAACTTGGAATTCAATGACAGGGTTTATAAGTCCAGCCCCTATAACAAGTTTTATGGATCCCATCAGCTCCCGACGGGATTTATCATAGGCATGTACAGCAGCGAAAGTTGGAGCAAGGTCACTTTCTTTTAGTCCTAAGCATTTGAAGGTCCTTAATAGGCAGACATTCAAGGCGGATCCATTATCGACAAGAGAGAGTGGTACGATTTTCCCCATAACTTCAACGGATATGTTGAGTGCATGATTATGATTTGGCCCAATTTTGGGAATTTCTTCTTCGAAAAAGTATAGCATTCGGGTATAGGTCAAGTATCGGACTAAATTTACCGCTTCTTCTGGTGTAGTAGAGGGAGGAACTGTGGGTCCAGTGTGCAACTTGATCAAAGCATTTCTGTGCAGTTAGGAAGATATAAAAATCCCCCATAGAGTGATGTTAGATTGAGTTTTCTTCAGTTGATCGAGGATCTTGCTTTCCTCGAGAGTCATTTCTGGCATAGGAAGGTTTTCAACGCCCTTCCCCTTATCATTGGCTGGTAGTGAGCATGGGTTCTGGTAATTCCTCCCTGATCTGGTCATGTGATTTACTGAAGAAAGGAAGAACATGAACCCTATTTCTTTGTCAATCTTGGGTTGTTCTGCCATCTTATTTATTTCTCTGAGGAGTTCCTCAAATGATATCATCCCACACATGTCGGCTATCGGGCCAGTTTTCTCGAAAACTTGTTCTTCATTCGAATCTTCAAATTCTCCCCCCATTCGGTGGCAATAATTCTGTTTTTCCATGAAAAGTTAATGCATTCCAAAACTTCAATGGCTTCTTCATACAGGTCTTCCCATTCTATGGGGATATGTAAGGGTAAAGGGACCAGGCGTCCTTGTAACTTTAGAGTATCGAGTAACTCGGTCATACTGCAGATATTATTATTTTGCCTGAATAACCCTGCGATGATCTGGACAACATTATCTAGGCTGACTTCATCGGTTGGTAACACCCAATTATCTGACTCCCGGGCCCATTTCGTGCTTCCAAGAACAACGTACTGAACCTCTGGCAATCAATGATCATCTGTGAGGGCAATTTCAGCCCGAACTCTAGGAGTTGGTTTAACGCTTTTGATAATTCCATACCTCCATTTTCAGAACGGGTACGGACAGCGATGCATGCTCTGGTAAGGAGTGACAGTGCTTTATCAGTGAGGCTAACAGGGTGTAGGAGGAAATATGGGCAAGTTTGGAGAGGTTTGGGAGAGTGTATGTGTGTGATTTGAGTTGAGGGATCAAATTCTGGGTTCATTTCTAGGAAAATAGCATTGGTATGATTTGGGATTGGGTTGTGAGTAGTGTTTGGCTTAGGATTAGCTGGTGGGACAATGGTACCCCGGTCAATTAGACCTTGGATTATGTTTCGAAGGTGAAAGCATTGGTTGGTGGTATGATCAACGGTTTAGTGAAAGGTGCAATGGGCATCTGCTTTGAAGTTTCTTGGAAGTGGATTTGGCAATGGATGGGGATCCAAGGGTTTGATGAGGTTTCGGCTTAACAGGACTTGATAAACTTTGGAGAGGGGAGCATGAAGCTTGGTGTATTCCTTTCGGACTAGGACGGGGCGGCTTTCTGGTGCCCATGAAGTGGTTGGTTGAGAGATGTTACTGAGGGTTGAGACTACAGCACTGGCAGGTTTGTCATATTTTCTGGGAGTGAACTATCCGGACACTTTTTTTGGTTTAACCTCTGTTTTAGCAAGACCTTCCTCGATTTCTACTCCTGCTTCTCTGAGAGCTTGAAAGTGGGGATAGTATTATCCTCCCATGGTTGCTCGAAAGAAATTCTTCTTCACTATGTTGACTTGTTCTTCCTCGGATGGCCGATTGGTCATAGTGGCTGCCTTTTCCTTCTATCAGGCTATGAAGTTGCAGACTGATTCCCCAGTGTTCTGTTTGAGCAGCTCTAAATCACGGCGGGTGACCTTAAGCTCTTTGTTATATTTATACTGCGACACGAATTCTCGGGCTACATCCTCCCAGCTACGAATTCTGGACTCCTCGAGAGACAAAAACCATCGGAGAGCGCTATCCTTCAGAATTTGCTGAAATAATTGGGCCTATCACTTCTTCAGAAGCCCCTAGGAGAGTTATAGAACGGTGATAATTGCGAAGATGAACAATCGGGGGTCCACTTCCTCCGAATTTCTCGATATTCGGCATCTTGAACTTCTCGGGTAACCTTGCCTTAGGATAAGGAGACATGTGGGTGTAGTCCATGTAATTTCCGGAGATTCGGACTTGGTCGAACTTCTTAGTCATAATTTTGAGATCTGTTTTGACCTTGTTCAACTCTTCCTCTTTCGGATCAATGATCGCAGGCAAGTTAGGCCCAGACTGGGCAAGGTTTGGCATAGGAAGCTGGACTGGCGGTGGCCTATTAACATGAGGGGCACGTGGAGCGTGCTGATACTCCTCGAGAACCCAGATACGCTCGGGTGGACCCATAGCGTGAGGGAATAAGACCTCGAGCTCTTGAGGAATAGGAACCTAGTTTCGTTGCATCTCTCGGACCTCAGTCTGAAGGTTGTCGATCTTGGACACGAGTTGAGCTAAAATTGCCATCAGATATGGTTGCGCAACTGGTACTTAATCTGTGTTCTCCATAGAAAGTGGATATATACCAGACTCGAAAGAGGTAGCAGGGGAATGGACGGAACTCCGGGGTGATTTGACTAAAGACCGAAGCCAATAAGGAGTCAGGCCAAGGACGTGAGATCGACCTGAGAAGGCGTACAACGGGATTTATTTTTGAAAAGAAAGAAGGAAAATATTTTTAACATTTTTTTCTTTTTGAGATTGAAAGACAAAATATTTTTAGATTTTTGGTAAAGAAAGGAGAAATGTTTTTGGATTTTTGATGAAAAATGGAGAAATATTTTTTTAGATTTTTTATAAAGAAGGGAGAAATATTTTTTTTTTTTGGATTTTTGATAAAGAAGGGAGGAATATTTTGGAGACGGGTCTCATTATTATTATTATTATTATTATTATTATTATTATTATTATTATTATTATTATTATTATTATTATTATTATTATTATTATTATTATTATTATTATGTTCTCACTTGTATTAAATTCTCCTAAATGCAAAATGAAATGCCGGACGGGACCCGAGCCCGGAAAAGTTGGGTTTGTAACATATACAAAGCTATGACCGGACTTGTAACCAGGCTCATGGGTAGGGTTCCGTTTTAAAAATACGTGAAAATTTAGGCGGCAGGCTAACTCGAAATTTCGGCAAAGTTTCGGGTTGAAACCGTCAATCTAACATGTGTGTCCTAGGCTTGACACCTATATGCGGGTATGCAGCTTGGTTGGGTGAATCGAAAAGGGTTCCCCCTTTGGCGTGGCTTCCACGATATACGTCTTGCTTTTGAGGGAAATCGGTACGTGTGGACAAGCCATTTGATATACCTGGGTGTACGTGAATTGCCTCACTATATACCTCGTGGGGATGGTACGTGTGAGAGCGAATTCGATATACTCGGCGTATGTGAATGAGTTCCTTGCGATATACCTCCCATCATGACTTCAGTCAAGCGATAAGATGTGGGGGAGCCGTTCGATATACGTCGAAGGTACTTGGCCAATGTAAGGTGAGAGTCATATCACTTAGGTTAACTGTGCCCTGTCGGACTAGCGCCCATCACGAAGTCACCCTCCAGTTACTGGACAAAGTTTGGTCAATTACAATGCTCTTTGGTGATATCGTGTGAATCATGCATGATTCTCTTATTAGTATCTTATGAAAGTATCTTTCTTGATCATGCCCAACAGGGAGAAAAGTATGAGTACTAATGGTATACCAAGTATGGGTGATGCGTGCAACATGGGGATATATGTGATCCTAGGTGCACGTGGTGTGAAGTGTACATGAAGAATTTTCTATAAGTATGTGAATATAAGCATAATCATGAGGTACACATGAATAGTAAAAGGGGAACATGCAAAATAGGGGAAAATATAAACAAATATAACACCCATGTAAATAGAGTCTAGCCCCCAAAATAAATAGTCCCCAGCAGAGTCGCCACTGTGGCCATCCCCGATCCTCGCAGCGGGAGAGGATCCTTAGTCCCGCGCGTCCCTCTCGGGATTGCTTCGGTCAGCGTCGTTGATGAGGTGAAAAATATAGAGAGATGGAGTTGCCAGTCTATTTTACTCAAAACAGACAAAAGAAAAGGGAGCCGTCCCGAAGGACAACATCCAAAGATATACTGATACATACGAAACCAAAATGATTCGAAAAGGGTCCGGAGGCTAAGTTACGAAATGGGAAGGTGTTAGGCACCCATTCCTCCCTTATGGTCTCTCATGGGTTGTTGCTATTTTTCTTTATTTCGCCGTGATGTGTGTGCACGTGTATACGTAGCGGAGATATGAATCATCGACTTGTATCATGGAAAAGATAAAGCGAGTCATCCATAGGAATGTTCCTAAAAAATATTATTAGAAAATAGGATTTATGCAATTATCCTAGCGTCGATCATTATAACGCAATGATAACGCACGTGGAATAATACCCCACTAAGAACAAATATATGTATATGTAAATATATAGAATCTAAGAGAGTTAAGTTTAAAGAGCATGGAAAAAGTGGGGAAAAAAGTAGGAAAAGGACTCGAGTCTCAGGTTTTACCCCGAGACGCCTACGTAGCCTATAGAGGCATAAAAGTCTACGTAGTTCGTATGCAAAATGAGGGGTAGGATTTATCCCATGAATCCAATCGGGAACTTCTCTTATTTGTGTGTGTGTGTGTGTAAGAAAATGTTTTAGTTGTGAGAAAAGTGTGAGAATTCCCGTTTGGAATTTATGAGCAAATCCTTTTTTTTTCTTTTTTTTGGGTTTTATTTATATGAAAATAAGAGATGTGTAATAATACTAAATAAAAAGTATATTAGGATATGTGAGATAATAGAATAAAAGTGCAAAGTAATAAAACAAGTTAATGCGAATTTAAGGGAATTTAAAGAGAGAGTTGAGAAAGTTGGACCTTCTTGAAGATCTTGAGCTTGATCTTCGATGTTAGAGAGAAGACCTTGCACTTGGGTGATGATGGAGGGTACTTAATTCACCAAGTTTGATGAAGAAGGTGATGAAAGGTGAAGGTTGTAAAGGGATTTGGATGTGGAAATCACGCTGACTTCGAGAGGGATTTTCTAAGCTTGCTGAGAGTGATGGATCTCTGATTTTCCTCTTTTTGGAATGAGGTTAGGCCCTCCTTTTTATAGGCCCAGGTAATTATCGATCGGCATAGCCCTGGTCCTACCAATCGTCAGGTGTGTTTAGGCTAGGGGTGTGTTTCGACCGGATCGGATCGAAATAGGGGTTTTCGAAAAATTTTCCAAAATTTTTGGATGTTTAAAATCCTTTCCAAAATCGGAAAAATAAATTTCGTAAAATCAATTTCTTTTCCGTGTCGGCGACTTCGGAATATTCGGAATTTTTGGAATTTTTGGATATTTTTTTATTCGGAAAAAACTAGGAATTATCGGAAATTTCAGTTTTATCTTTTTCGGATAATATCGAAAATACAAAATTATCAATTTTATCTTTTTTATTTCACTTTTTTGGGGGGTGGGGGGTAGTCTTATTTTCTTACAAATGTCAATTTCAAGAAATATTGAGTATTGATGCTAAGGTTAAAAATTGAACCTCATAAGACCAGATGAGCAGTGTCCATTACTATGAGAAAAAATAAGCAATGAATAACACCTATGTTATTAAGCAAACATGGAAAACACTATGATTCCACGAACATCCCAATCATAAATTGCAATTATTTACAGAGTTATACAGATACAACATGATGCAGACAATAAACGATGACTATATTATGTTTCAATGAGAAAAGATGGATTAAATCATTGATGGCAAGTTAAGTCAAAAGAAGGCTCATGTATGATTAACAAATAGAGCCACAAAATTGTGTTTAATAGATCGGAGATGAATGAGACCATACCTGACTGAGTTAGAGGAATGAGAAATGAAAGGATTCAGGAATGAGAGCGGTGTGAGAGCGTTGTGGTATTTATAATTAGGTTAGAAATGATAAAAGAAGGGGGCAAAAAAACCTTTATATAGGTAAAAATAAAGGGTTGAGATTATTGTAAATGAACGGGTGGGATTTTTTTAAATGAAGGGTGGGATTATTAAGAAATTTGATGAGTAAAAATTATTAAAATGAATAAAAATGTTATTATTTTGGAAAATATTTTGGATAAATCGGATCGGCGGAACGAAAAATCAGAAAGTCGAAAATTTATATATGATTTCCAATTCCATTCCAATTTATATCGGAAAAGTCGGAAATCCTAAAAATTCGGATCGAAAAAATTAAAATGGTGCCAAAATTGGAAAAATTCGGATAAAAATTTGGAAAATTGAGAAGTTCGGAAATAATTGACACCCCTAGTTTAGGCACACTGTTTGGAACCTGTCATTTGGCAGTGCTTTCAAGTTCCTTCGAAAAATCGATCGTAGAGCACGAATTGTTGATCCGAATCGCGCACGGGGTGAACCATTAGAAAGGTATTTCAGAGACCTTCAAAAGTCCTTTGGACTGCTCCAGGGTCCAGGAGTTGACTTTGGGTCAAATGTGGCTCGGAAGCGTTCATCGGTCCTTTGGACGAGGAAACTTCGGACGCAAACGGATCGTTCGTCCGCATGGTAAGTCAGAATCACGCACGGGGTGGACCGTTAGAAAGGTTAGGATATGTACTTCGACATTCCAAAGAGTTTGACCTAGTTCGGGGAGTTGGCTTTGGTTAACCGGGACTGGAAGCCTTCGGTGGCCTTTCAGAGTAAAACGGATCATTCGTCCGTACCGTAAGTCAGAATTGCGCACAGGATGGACCGTTGGTAAGGGGATTCAGTGACCTTCGAAGATTCATTCAGTCTCGGTCGAGCTGAAGAGTTGACTTTGGTCAAACGGGGCCTGGGAGCATCCAGTGACCTCCTGATCGAGTTTTGGGGGAAAACGGATCGTTCGTCCGCACCGTAAGTCAGAATTAAGCACGGGATGGACCATTGAAAAGAGGATTCAGTGCCCTTCGAAGATTCATTCAGTCTCATTTGAGATGAAGAGTTTGAGTTTTGGTCAAATGGAGCCTGGGAGTGCCCGATGGCCTTTAGGTCAATACCCGGGGTATGACTTGGGTTTGTAATGGTGAAGGGAGGTGTTAGGGACCTAAGGAGAGGTTGGGGGGGTATTAGAATGGGGTGTCTACAGTAACACCTAGTGGAATTTGATTCACACCGTAGTTAAATTATATTTATATTTAAATAAATCTTCTTAATTAACCTTGATTTTATAAATTTTGCAAATACACAATGCAAATGTACTTTTCGTATAGGAAAATCTATTTTATAAAGAAATTGCATATTTTTGTGTAATTTGAGTGAAGATGTTATTGGGTTGAATAAACACACTTAGAGTTTGTCCAAAAACTCATTTTGAAATTTGTTTCTAAAGCAAACTCGAAAAATTTTCTAGACACTCCCCCGGCCTGCATTATCACCACAACGATGATCCAGTGAAGATATTCTTCACTGTAGCGATAATGTCTTGCTCGACTTTCATGTCCCACGCAAATTTCTCTAGCTTTTCGTGCAACCTCTTATCTCTTCAGTTCGACACAGTGAGGAACGTTCTCGCTACTGCGAGACACATCTGACAGTGCCGCAGGAGCCTTTTTGCACAACATCTTCTTAGTTTATGTGTTAAGTATAACTTTTTAGATGACTAAGGCCTTTAAGTGACTACTTGACTCCATAAGAGTGTGACACCTAGCATATAATCCTATAAACCATTTCAAACCAAAGGGCTATATAGTTTAGTGTTGTTTACTCTTCCAAACAAAGAGTGAAAGCATTGAAAATATATTTTTACTGATCACAACACTTAATACATTTGATAGAATATTGTTACATTCCTTTTTTTAGTTCTTCAAGACATTGATTCTAATAGAGGTATATTTACTCACTTTGGATTCAAAAATAATTTTATTCGTGAGTAGATACTTTTTGTTCCTTGGCTTCAAAAACTCATTTTGAAATTTAATAAAGCACCACATTTTTGCAAACATCACACACATATATCTTTAGGATTCCCTAAAAAATTCTAGGTATAGTATTTTAGTTGCTTGAAGGTTCTGTATTCAGTTGATTCAAGTATAAAAAAGAAAAGTTTTAGCGAAATATTTGACGGCATTGGTTGTGGACCAAAATTGGTGGCGATTTTCTAGCATTATGGCATGAAAAGGGTGTTTAGATGGTCATAGAATCGTTTTGTTATAACTCTATGTCTTCTAGTTGTAAAACTCTACCATAATGCATTTATCCTTCTTATTAGCCCAAGGTTTTTCCCATTAATGGGGTTTTCCATCGTACTTCCAATCTTGTACTTATTTTACTCTTTACTCATTTTTTATAATCGTTATCTTATATAAAGAAGATAAAATTTGAGATTGTAAAATCTAGTAAAATATTTTATCACTTTAACTTTTGAATTTTTTGAATCCTTTTAATAATAATAAATTAATAAATCTTTTTTTCTTGAATTAGGGTAATTAATTTTTATTTGGGCAGCTACCATCGAGAGGCACACTCTCAAATGGTATCAGAATAGGTCTCCAAGTTTTAGATATAATAACCTAGGTTTAGATCCTTTATGTGCGATGGATGGAAGTTCAACCCTCCGACCTCCTCTATTTGATGGTAGCAATTATTCTTATTGGAAAGCTTGTATGACAACTCACTTAATGTCTATAGACAATCGAATATGAAATAGTGTGCTTATAGGATGGACTTATCCCAAAACCGTTGTCGATGATGTTCAAGTTGATAAGATTAAATCTAATTGGAATGACAACAATTTAAAGGAGAGTGGATGGAACATAAATGGACCCAATATTATTTTTTGTTCCATGTCCCCAATTAAGTTTAGACGTATAACTACTTGTACAACGTCTAGGGAGGCGGGGGAAATTTTATAAATAACCTACGAAGGCACCTCCAACGTGAAGCACTCCAAGCTTCAATAGATTACTACCCATTTCGAACTTCTTACTATAAAGGAGAGTGAAACTTTTGACAAGTGTTATGCTGAGCTGAACGATATAATAATGTATGCCTTTGCTTTGGGGGAGAATATTAAGGAGGATATGGTTGTTGATACAATCCTATATTCTTTCCCCACTAAGTTCCTTGGTAAAGTGGATGCTATTGATGAGGTTAGAGATTTACTTTAGAAGCCAATGCATGTAGAAGAACTAGTTGTCTCTCTCCAAACCTATGGGGCAAATTTGTTTTATCGCCATAGAATGCCTGCTATGGAGAAAAATATACATTTAAAGTCTAAGAATACATCTCATGATTTTTGTTCCCTTGATACTAGTGGAGATCATAAGGCATTTCTCACTAAGTTTGTCAAGAAGTGGTAAAAACGTTTGCAATCAAAGGTGCTCCCAATAATAATCCGCCTAGGTTTGAAAATGTTCAAGAAAGTGGAGAAAAGAAAGTTGATTCTCCAAAAACAGTCATGTGGTTTATATGTGGTGGTTGAGGGCGTATATAGAAGCAGTGTCCATCAGATTTGAGTTATGGTTGTGGTAAGAACATTTATCAAAACACTTTTAGTGACGATGACTCGGACTCCGACAATGACTCTCAAGAAAGAAATTATGCCGCTTTTATGGAGAGAGAGAAATTGACGAGTTGGATGATTTAGAGGATTTTGATATTCCTCGTCCGTCCAGCGAAGAAACGATTATTTTTATTCTCTCTTTGATCACTATTGAGGAAAAAAAAGAAAATTATCTTCAAACACACTATGTTAGGCTCTAGGAGGAATCCATAAACCTCAAAAGACATAACATGGAACTCTCCACCATGTTAGCCAATGCCGAGAGCAAAATAGTTATGGTTAGTGAGAGTAGTATGAGTTATTTTGATGCTCCACATGTGGTGAGTAGTGAACCACATATTGAAGTAAGTACCAATGACTTTATTCGTCTTGAGATTGAGGTCCTTATATGAGAATGGAAACTCGAGAATGGTCCTTGAGGAACAAGTCTCTTTCCTTAAGTCTGATATACTATTTGTGCCCACTTTTAAACTAAAATTGGCGTATATGTCTAAAAAATTGGATAGGATTATTTTTTAATCTAATTTATCCGCTTCGGATAAACGAGGAATTGATTTTAGTGTCTCTTCATCTAATCAAGGTACCTTGGCATTCTATTTCATTTCTCTATCTCCCATTGGTGAATATTCAACTCAATCCATACCTAAAGAAAACCAAAGGAAGGCGATGTTCATGTATTTCTTTTTCAATAAAGAAGGACACTTGAAAGAGTTTTCCTTTAGACTTATGAAGCAATAACTTAAATGCCCCATTGACCTAATTATTCCACAACCACATAGGTGCACACATTGCCATAAGTTTGGACATCTTAAGGATTTTTGTGTTTTACTTCACTTACATTGCCTTTAGGTGGTTTTGATAATGGTAGAAAGGTCATTAGGAAGAGGAAGAAGAAGGTGGAAGCTCCTCAAAATGTTTCCAAATAGAAGGGAAAATGAAAATGGTTGATCCTAACACAATTCCGAAATCGGTTTCTAGATCCAATTCTTTGAAGATTAAACCAGATTTGATTTCGAAACAAAATATTAATAGAGGAGAACGATAATCCCTATATAAACGGGTTAAGGCTTGGTCCTTGTTTAATAAGAAACATAATTATCTTGGTTTAGGTTTCTTAGTATGTTTAATTTACTCTTTTTGGATAGGCATATTGATTCCTCTTTATAATTATTTTATTCGTTAGATATATTCTTTATTTTGTTCATACCTTTAGATTTTAGCCTTGTACAATGGTTGGAATGTAGGTTCCCAGAAAATTCAAATTTTATTTATTTCAAAATTAAATTATCACTTATAAAAACAACACTTCAATTCAAATCTAAATTATGCAAATTAACCAAACATAAATTTTTCCAAATTAATGATTCCGACTTGAATTAAAGTACACCAAAATTACCCAATTTAATTAAGCACTAATTAAACTACTTTTTATGGTGAAACCAAAATTTATCTTGTTAAACCTAAGCATGCATATATATGAATTTGTAAGATAAAATAATTACAACCATAATGCCGCGATGTACGAGTAAAACTCACAACGAAAAATACCTCGGCCGGCCCAGCCACAAGTCCACTAAATATGGAATTACAAAGGACACGGCATAATACTTACAAAACTCGACGCCCTCGCAAGCCTTGATTCTCTTCGTTCCTTCCACCTCTGCCTTACGACAATGTAAGAGTCCACATACGTCTCGGAGTCTACCGATGAGGCAATGCTATCATCAAACACATGGAGTCCACCGTATGTACACCAATGAACACGAAATTCACCATTAGAAACCATCTCAATGACATAGAGAATAATGTCCCCGGTGCTAAAAACTTATCGCAAATATATATCATGTTGAAGCTTGGATCATAAAACAATATGGGTGTAAACTTGGTTTTTGTTTTGAAAATAAAATCATTAAAGATCAACAAAAACTCAAGGGACTTTTCTTAAAGGTTTCTCTCTTTAGAAGTTGGAAAATTCTTCTTAAAAAGTTAACTCCCGCACTATATAAATGGGTGTCAAAAGTAGAGGGAGGTTATGGAGAAAAAACTGCTTGAAAACTGACAATTTTCGCAAAAACTGCTCTTGTCATTCGAACGAGTCTCAATCTCGTTCGAGTGATATCGAAGGAGATATCAACACATGCAAAACAAAATCCCATTAGAATTCATTAGAACGAGGTCATTTGAACGAGATTGTTTAAACGAGATTTCAAGCCATGAATCTAGATAATTTCGATACAAACGCGTGACTGCCAATTTCGTATTTTTTTTCTTTTTTTGAATTAGTTACGATTTTCATATGGAAAGGTGTCCGAGAACAAAATCTTTAGACATAATGAATTCAAAAAAATTCACAAAGATTCTAAAACCCGATAATAAATTTCCAATTCTCAACATAATATAAGCATTCATACCTGGGAGATCCATAGACTGTTGATGACCAACACAAGGCACAAAACATAACATGGAGGTGATGTTCTTTGACTTGGTCTCTATGTCTTCGATATTAATGTCATAGGCTTGAAAGGTCATAAATAACTTCTATCCCGTGACTCAAGGAATTTTGTCCGGAATTAAGTCAACACTTACAAACAGACTCAATTGGAAATTTACCCTTACGAATCTCCCCTTTTGGCTATTTCGAGACAAAACCAAAATTAAAAACCTATGGGCCGTCAAGCTCATCTAAAAGACACAATCCCAACCCAAAATAAAAAATACAGACGCTTGATCGACACATATGTTGAGAAACTTTGCATTAAAAACTTTATCCCGTGGATGAAAACCTGCACACTTAAACACACCATTAAACGCATAGGGAATATAACAATATTAAATCATCCCCATTTATCTAACATTATCTACCTAAGAAAGACGTCTCCCCCTAAGTTTGATCTCCCCCAATTAAAAGAGTTAAATACCATTTCTCCCACGTTTTTGTTCAGGAATAGACAAAGATTAAGATACAAAGATTTGATTAATTTCTCCCCGATTAAACAAATTCTCCCCCTAAAAGAAATAAGGGATAAGCATAAAGGAAAAATAAGTATATCATGCAATGGTGTATAATGATACAAGAACAACAAAGCAACTAATCCACACAAAGAACAATAGAGACCAACTAAGGTGCGGTAACAAAATGATACCAACTAGAATTTACTAATATAAGGATGATATATCAAGGAAAAGTCGCAACAAGAACGATACCTATATCAACAAAAAGCATACATAGAGTAGATGTGAAAATAAAGGCTCAAAAATAAATGATACCATGTATATAAATATGGAAAAAATATCAATGAAGCACACACACACACACACACATACACACACACACACACACACACACACACATATATATATATATATATATATATATATATATATATATATATATATATATATATATATATATATATATATATATATATAGGCATTAAGACCACACAAGACACTAAACACAATAAGATTTTCACACTCATATGGCATAAATGTGTTTAAATAAACATGTGATAAACATAATGAATGGGTGTGAACTAGAGACAAAAAAATTATGACCCAATCACTTAAATATGTTCAAGGAGTTCTATTTGATTGCACAACCTTATTAAACTTATTTTTATCCTCATGTGATAAGATAAAGAGAACTTAAAGAACTAATAAGCACAATGCACACAAGCCTAGAATTTTGATGATTCTACAAATCAATAGCGTCATGACAAAATAAACATAATTAGGATTCATTGTGCAAACCCGTTGATCTTCAAATAAAAACCCTCAACAGATAAACATATTATATCTTTTCTTTTCTTTTCTTTTCTCAATTCTTTTAAAGTTCTTCTACGTTGGCTTTCGCTACTTTTTTTTAATACCACCCTTTTTAGGCTCCTTTTCAATGGTGGATTTTCACGCAAAGTCAACTTGACTTTCGCAACCCGATTCCATTGCTAAACAAAGCTTTACCGAATAAATATTTATCTAATTTTCTCAATCCGTGCAAAGGTTCTTTTATGTACAAATACCCCATAGTCACAAAACATGTAGATGACAAAATTGAAAGGAGAACCTTTCACTTAGCTTAATATAATATGTGAAGTTAAAGTTCAAAAGAGCTGATGCATGTGTTTGTGGAGGCATAAACAAAGAGAATCCATTAATCAAATCAAATTCAAACAACTCCTTGCAAGCATGATAAAGAACAATTTAAGAATTAAAATTTATAACCAAAAGTTCTAGCCACATGGAAGCGAAAATAAATATAAGATTCAAAAACAAGGATATGTCACATAAAACGTGTAAAACTAAAATATATAAATAATTTTTTTTGAGTTTTCAAAAATAATTTTAAAATAATGATAACTAAAAAGTACAAACAATATCTTTTGTATTTTTAATAAGACTCAATAAAAGAAAAACAAAATATAAAATACTCAATATACATACAACTAGTAAAAACATATATCACGAAGTACAAAAGTTAGTGTATGTAAAATATGCAAGCACCCATAAGATATAGCAAGTGAAGAGTCATGTGCAAGCATGCAAAATTCAACGAAAATAGGGAATTTTGAAAATGATATATTTTCCATATTAAAGCCTAAAATTCCTTAAAAATCAGGATCACACGATATCTTGGTGTAACCCGCTCTGATACCACTTGTTGGAATGTATATATTATATGCTCTGATACCACGTGTTGGGGGTTATGGTCCCTAAATACTCAAAATTTTAAGTTCTAAAAGGATGGTTGGCGAAATATTCCAAATTTTAATTTCTTCAAATTAATATTCTATTCTTACACAAAACAAAACTTCAATTCAAGTTCTGAATTATGCAAATCAAACCAAACATGAATTTTGTTAAATTAATGATTCCGACTTGAATTAAAGTAAACTAACCCAATTTAATTAAGCACCAATTAAACTAATTTTTTTGGCGAAACCAAATTTTATCTTGTTAAACCTAAGCATGCATTTAGATGAATTTGCAAGATAAAATAAACACAACCAAAACACGACGATGTACAAGGAAAACCCACAGCGGGAAAAACCTCGAACGGCCCAACTACAAGTCATCTAAGTATGGAATTACAAATGCACGATAGAATACTTACACAACAACTCGATGCCCTCGCAAGCCTTGACGTTCTTCGTTCCTTCCACCTCCACCTTGTGACAACGTAGGAATCCATCTATGTCTCAGAGTCCACCAATGGGGTAAAGCTACCGTCAAACACATGGAGCCCACAATTCGTACACTAACAACAAGAAATCCACCCCTAGAAATAATCTCAATGATGTAGAGAATAATGAACCCAGTGCCAAAAACTTATCTAAAATATATATCATGTTGAAGCTTGGATTATAAAATAATTTGGGTGTAAACTTAGTTTTTGTTTTGAAAATTAAATCATTAAAGATCAACAAAAACTCAAGAAACTTTTCTTAAAGGTTTCTCTCTTTATAAGTTGTAAAATCCTCTGAAAAATTTAAATCCCGCACTACATGAATGGGTGGCAAATGTAGTGGGAGGTTATGGAGAAAAAATTTCTTAAAAATTGACAATTTTCACAAAAACTGCTTCGGTCGTTCGAACGAGTCTCAATCTCGTTCGAGCGACATCGAAGGAGATGTCAGCGCATGTAAAACAAAATCTCGTTAATATTAGTTCGGACGAGGTCATTTGAACGAGGTTATTTGAACGAGATTTCAATCCATGAATCTAGATAATTACGATACAGACACGTGACCGCCAGTTTCGTATTTTTTTCAGATTTTTTTGAATTAGTTATGATTTTTCTACGGAAAGGTGTTCGAGAATAAAATCTTTAGACATAATGAATTCTAAAAAAATTGACAAAAATTCTAACACCCAATAATAAATTTTCAAATATCAACATAATATAAGCATTCATACCTGAGAGATTCTTAGACTGTTGATGATGAACACAAGGTACAAAACACGACATAAAATGTGATGTTCTTTTACTTGGCTGCTACGTCTTCATCATTAATGTCATAGGCTTGGAAGGTCTCACATAACTTCTATCCTATGACTCAAGGAGTTTTGTCCAAAATTAAGCCAACACTTACAAACTGACTCAATTGGAAATTTGTCCTTACAAAAATATTGGTCTTCCATGCTTGTTAGGTATTATTTTATCCCACGATCTTAAATGCAAACCTACATGCTTTGTTATTGTACTAACGGTTTTATTCATGGCTTTTATACTCCATGCTTGAAATTTTATAGTATGAAATGCATTGGTAAATTTAGCTTGTTATTTTAGAGTATTTGTCACAACTCATGCACTTACACCTCACAAGAAACTTGAGCATTTCTAATAAAATATAACGAAGGTATTTTTTTTCTACTTGTATCGAAAATTCAAAGTTTTATGTGACATTTTAATGAAATGGTGTCATTGTTAATCCTTTTTCTGTATGAGAGTTTTTATCATCATGATTGGAGGTGAAAAATATATATATTTCAAAATCATGAGTGATGATGTGGTAAAGGATGCAACTTTGGGATCGTTTGAACTACATTTGAAAATTATAAATAGTTCCCCACCTTTGTAATGATTGAGCAAAAGCTGCCACATGCAAAATTTTATCAAAAGCCATGTCTCAAAGAGTTTTATCTATCCAAAAATTGAGTAAAATCAAGTATATGAGACTTAAAAGGTTTTAATCATAAAGCACTATTTAAGGGAGAAAAAAGGTGGTAGTTAAAATTTTTATTTATTTTGAAGGAAAAATGAGGCTTTCTCTTTGTTGCATAAAGTCAAAAAATTTAAAAAGTGAGCTCAAACATTAATCCTTATACTTCGATTTTATGGGTTAATACTCATTTATTCACTTTTCTGTCACGAGTTATGGTTTTGAATCACTCTATCTTCTATATGGATTTAATTTGACCTTTGGCCTTTGAATGTTAAATCATACTATGTGTAGAGTATTTGGCATAATTAAAAATCGTTGTATGAACTTTTGGAGCTTGTTTGATCATCCTAAATGGTATTTACGGGATCAAATTATACATATAGATTTGAGAAATCATATATGTACATTTCATTGGTTGGTGTTATTTTTGCACATTTTATTTTCATGGAAGTTTTCACGACCTTCATTATCACAGGAGCTTCGTTGCGGCGATAACACCTCAACTAGCGAGAAAACTATCGCTATAACGAGACCATCGGGGTTGGTTTAATTGCCCAAATTTTGGATTTGTGATATTTTTCACCCATTGGTCTCTCAGAACCTCTCTCACCTTAGAAGCCTCCTGCCTTCCACCCATCTTAGAATCTTGGAAGTCATTTTTTATGATCTTTAGCTCATTCTATCATTTATGAGACTATCTTTCTCTCGTATTTTTGGTACAGGAACCTTGGTTAACACTTCCATTTCTCATTATATTTATGTTCTTGTCTCTTGGAGTGTGTTTTCGGTCTATACTCAATGGCTCTTAAATATCGCTCACGCACCTCGACTTCTTCTAATCACTCCATATTTAATGAAATCTTTGCTACATATTATATGCATTGGGAAATGTCAATTGATTTAGAATCCTCCTCCGGTACCCATTTGTACGTGTTCTTTAATAGAAGGAAGTGGATTCGTGTTTGCTCTCTAACTGGACCATGCCTACCCAACTCGGTGAGAGAATTTTACTCGACTCTTTTGGATGTTAATAATCACTTATGTGTAAGAGTTTTTCTTACCTAAGTGAGGGAAACTCAAGTGAAGTTTTCTTCTAAGTGGATAAGCAACCACTTCCGTATCCCAAAAGAAAATCAACCTAATTATCATTACAAGTCAATTAGCAGTGAACCTTGTAACCAAAATGTAATCATTACATCGAGTGACAGCCATTGTTAGTCTCGGAATGGAAAAACCTTTGCATAATCATTTTTTTGCTAAGGATTTCTATATACTGAATATGGTTGTATCCTCTTGCATTTTATCGACATACCACCCCCACAACGTATTTCTCAAGCATACACAATTATTATATGCCATTGGATCAGTTGATAGTATGTGTTTATATGATTTGATCAGGGATTTGATTTTTAATCACATGAAAGGACAGTAAGAAAGATCACGCTTTGATAGTTTGATCATGCACTTGCTTTTGGAGTTTGGAGTTACTGTTCTGACAGATGAAGTTAAAAAAAAGATAAAATCTTCTTTGACTATTGACTCATATTATAAGTCTATTGCTCAGCTTGGCGATTACAGTGGCACATCCATAACGCCGCATGTTGTTCCTCCACCAGCTCCTCGTCCTTCCTCTACATCACATGCATATAGTATATGCCTCTTAACTGAAATTGAGTTGGATTCTACCGTTTCTTGGTTATTAACTCAAATGTGTTATAGGTTGCAACCCTCATTTAAGGACTTTAGAAATCAGTTTTCTTCCTTTAATTCCATGAGTTTTTTATCCTACGACAACTTTCATCGCACCTTTGATCCTCAAGTGTAGAATGCCAGGGACATCTTGCAAAATGTTAAAAATGGGGTTATTGAAGTGTGTGCTAAAAAGATGTTAAAGACATGGAAATGATGAAGTTTATTTTGTGTTTGGGCCTTTTTTTTAGTTATTTGATTTATCTTAATCATATTTATTTAACCCTTGTAACTCTTAACTTTTATTCTAATGCTTATCACTTTTTAGCATTATTAATATATTTGCATGATATATTTTATCTTCCCATATGTAATTAAAATTGTTGATTTAGGCCAATTAATATCTTGATTAGATCTTGCCTAGACTAATATTTTAATTGTTCACTCATTATATAGTTCTTCTCTGTTTGTTGGTTTGATGAGCATATTTTTCTCTCTTCAAATGCCTTGAGAACTTGATCCCATTATGTGATTAGTTATTTCCTTTATCACTTTCTGTGAAAAAGGGAGATAAGTTTATGGATAGGGGGAGTATAGTTATCAAAACATATTAGGTTGCTTACACTTACTTCTTGTTATATCATATTTATTGAGAGGAATTGTATAATTGAGAGTGATTTTAAATAGACATTATGTTCACATGTTCACAATTTTGTATCCACATGTTCATATTTATCATATTTTCTCATCATATTTCCTTATATTAGTACCTGATTAGTTTTCTAGTATGTAACACGAAAGTAATTTGTAATAGCTTCTTTTGATCCATAAATATGGTTGAGTCTCTTGTAGTGATTAGTTACTTGTAACAAATGTAATTTTCTATTTTTGTATTTTCTATTGGCTACGCGAGTCATAAAATGGTAGATTTACTTCATTTGCTTGTAATTTTTCCTTTTTATGTTTTGTCTCGAAATTCGACAAAGGGGGAGATTTTAAGAGTATAGTATACTTGATGTGTTTCATAGAATATATTGTCTAAATTTCTTACCAAAACATATTTGAGTCTTTGTGTAAGAGGTCACCAAAAAGCTTCATCAACATCATGGATTCACTCAATTTCGAGCCTCAAATACACCATTTAGGAAAAGTATAAGACTTAGCGAACTTAAATTCACATCTTGGTTAAATTATTCTTATAATTAAAAAAAAATCTTTTTAATTACCCTTGGTTTTGTAAATTTGTCATATACAAAATTCAAATATACTTTTCATATCGAAAAATCTATTTTATAAAGGAATTGTATTTTCAAGTGTATTTGAATGTGGATGTTTTGAGTGGAATAAACATAGTTGGAGTTTGCTAAAAAAATTATTTTGAATTTTTTTCAAGGCCAATCGGGCAAAATTTGTGGACAATTCTACAAACTGCATTATTACCAAAAAGATGCTCCAACGAAGATCTTCTTTGCTATAGCGATAATGTCTCGCTGGACTATTGGGTACCGTGAAAATTCTTTAACTTTTTGCCCGACTTGATTATCACTTCAGTTCGCCATAATAAGGAATTTCCCCATTGCAGTGATGCTGCTGCGAGACGCGTCTAACAGCGTTGAAAGTGCCTTTTTGCACAAGATCTTCTTAGTTTATGTGTTAATTATAACTTTTTAAGTGGCACCTTAAATGAATACTGGACTCCATAAGAGTGTGACACCTATCATATGAGCCTTTAAACCGTTTCAAATCAAAGGGTTATATACTTAAATATTTTTTACTCTTCCAAAACAAGAGTGAGATCTTTGAAAAAATATTTTTACTGATAAAAACATGTAATATATTTGAGGTAACATTTTTTTAGTCCTCTTCTTTGCGTTCTTTAAGCCATTATTTTTAATAGAGGTATATTTACTCACCTTAGATTTAAAAACCTATTTTTATTCGTAAGTAAATATTTTATGTTCCTTGGCTTGGAAAGCTCATTTTGAGATATAAAGCACCATATATTTTCAAACATCTCAACACATATATATTTAGAATTCCCTTAAAAATCTTAAATGTAGCATTTTGGTTGTTTGAACGTTTTATCTTGCAAAAAGAAAAGTTTCGGTGAAATTTGTGATTGCATTGGTCACGGACTAAAATCAATGTTGGTTATGTAGCGTTCTTCAGCTATCAGTGCTCTCTGCGGAGAACATGGTATGAAAGAGTGTCTAGTCAGTCATAGCATCAAGTAGTTGTAAGTCTCTATCTTCTAATTGTAAAACTCTACCATAATGCATTTGTCATTCTTATCGGCCCCAAGTTTTTCCATTAATAGGGTCTTCCCTCGTACATATGGTCTTGTGCTTATTTTACTCTTTTTGCATTTTTGAATCATTGTATTAAATGAATAAGATAAAATTTGAGATTATAAAATCTAGTAAAATGTTTTGTCACTTACACTTTTGGATTTTTTAAATATTTTTTATACTAAATAAATTAATATACCTTTTTCTTGAATTAGAAAAATTAATTTTTAATTGAGTAGCTACCGTTGAAATACACACACTCACATCTCATAAGTGTCTCCTAAATGCATCCGTAGCAATACATCATTTTAATATAAAACAAACATATTATTTAGATTTAGATAAAAAGCAATAATGTCACAACTTTTTCAAAACTCAAATTCAAAGTTAAAATAATTATAGGAAAAATAAATGCTCGTTAGTGTTTAGACTCTTAAAATTCTTTTCATCTTAACTATTACAAATGTGTGTGCCTTTTATTTGAATCTAAAGCCTGAAATTAATATTTGAATATTTTTCCTTTTCCAACTCAACATAACCTTCGATGTATTTAGTCTTATTCTAAGACACTTTTACCTCTTAATAGTAACCATTAAGAGGTAAAGGTGTCTCGGAATAACAATAAAAGTGTTTTGGAATAAGACTAAGGATGCATGTGTTTTTTTATCTGAATTTTAAGTTTGAATCAAATCTAAATGTAACAAATCTGTTTCTTTTTTGGTCGAATTGATGTATTTGGTTTTATTTACCTCTGACTCTAATGTATGAATTTTAATAGTTAATCTCTTAATATTTTGTAAAAATAAATAACTTTGAGCATTGGTTGAGACTTCACTTCATGAGTAAAAACAAACAATGTCTAAATATATAGTTGCATTTGCTTTTTTATTTAAACTCCTCTGAATTTGAAATCTGAATATGAAGTCTGAAATCTCTATTTAGTCCTATGTAATATCAAATTTTAACTTTTAATCATTAGCATATATAACCTTTAACCTTTTTATTTTTTTATAAGGACAAGGAATATTTAGTACCTCTTAAGTTCAGATTCAGACTTAAAACATAACTAAACAACCCCTAGACACTGTTAGTAACTCTTAGGAGTGTTGAGATTCTAGTAAAAACAAACCATTCCTAATTATTACAATATATACAAGAGAGATATGAATAAATATGGAAGTATATGAATAAGATAGCGAAGTGATATCGAGTTTGTAGATGGAGATGGTGATAATTGTCCGTTGGAAAAGAAGATAGTAACTAAAGGATACAAAATATGAGGAGGAGATAACTTGAAATTATTGGAACTAGGCACTGGATACGATTTTTATTCTTTTGATGGTGTCACTGATGGAAATCCATAACCGTTTATTATTTAAGGATATGAACAAAAAAAATATAGTTTTACCTTTTGGGGTTAAGCATATTCAATAACGACTATAATTCAATGATTTATATATGTTTTTTTTGGAGAGAGAGAGAGAGAGCAAATTCATATTTACAGAACCTACAAGTGATAAGGAAATAGAAATTACCACCCTCAGATTTTGAATAAAGTTACTCGAACCCAACAAGATATTTTTGTTAAAGAAAAATATATAAATAATGAGAAGGAAAGGCCCCTTCATCGTGGCTTACAAGGAAAAATATACTCTAAAAAGAAACCAAAGAAAGAGGTTAAGGGACAATTATAAAAAAATCGTGTATCAAATAGTGATATCCCCTCAAACTTTGGGACTTTAAAGGAAAAGCTATAAAAATATATAAGAAGTGTCTTTTGATCTGAAAAATGATTTTTCTAGATTTCATAGGGACTCTATCAAAGTGACTTTTATTTTGAGAAATCCAAGTATGCCAACAAACCAATGAGAGAATCAATTTGTTAAGAGAACGAACAATACCTATGTAACGCCCCCAAGAATGCCCTATTTGACCCCAATTATAATTCCCCGAAGCCTTCCCTATTTGGTTGCGGTCGTTATGCCACTTTTTGCTCGCTATTTAAGATTTACTCAATTATCTTTAGGGCAATTCTTACACTACTGCGAATATCTAATACGGCCAAAGCCTCATCATATATATACACTATTATTGTACGGACCAATTCGCATTTTAAGAGTGTGTATCGAGCATGTGTCACCTGACGATGAGCCCAAAAAAAGAGAGAAAGTGTGCCTATAATTTAGAAGATAATTTCTAGACTCATCGCCAGGTAACACATGTCCGATCCGCACTCTTAAAATGCGGACTGGTCCGCACAAGAGCAATACTGTATATATATATATATATATATATATATATATATATATATATATATATATATATATATATATATATAATATGGCTCCCTTAGAAGATTGTAGGTGAAAAACTACTTTCATTAAATATCATAAAAGTCTCTAAATACAAGCCTTACAATATGAATATGATATCGTTTTCTCCTCATACAATTCTTTCATATATACACTTAAAAGATTAAAATTTAGGGAAGGCATGAGTATTTAAATTCTCTAAACAAAACTCCCAGATGCAAAACTATCTGCGGCCTCTAGTACTCAGCTCCGCGGCCTCTAACCCTCCGTAATATCTAACACTCCGCGCACCCTCTATCTTGAAGAAAACAAGGAATATGGAAAGGATGAGCTCAAATAGATCAGTAAGGGTTAAATCAAGTCCTCAGCCCACCTACCAGTGTTAATATTTAACAAATACAAGATATACCAATAGTGTAAATAGAAATGTATCAGTGCAGTAAGCAGGAGAGTTCAATATATGCAAATAGGAAGGAAAATAATATAAATTTCCCAACCCCTCAGATTACCCCAATTACCTAGGGCTCAAACTCCCTTAGACCATATTACCCCGGCTCCATCCAAAGCTCAATCTCCCTTGGTTCACCTCAACTCCCCACGACTCAATCTCTTATGGGTTACACTCATAGTACGCAGTCTTTAATTTATGGCCTTGGACATCTCAATCTCCAAGGCCTTATCCTAAGAATCTATGACCTAATCATGCCACAGGTCATAACCTCTCCTCTTGCCAAATACCAGGATGGTAGATCTGTGATTTGCTGTCAACCTCCTACTATATACTAGGATGGCAGATCCGCGATCTACTGCTAATTCCACACCTTAGCCGAGCTCTATCGTGGTGTGAGCCCCATATTTAGTCCAAAGCTCAATATCATTAGGAGAAACCATATTGACCTCAAGCACTAGGTAGGAGGCCTTCAAATAGACAATGACACCTCGGCCTGGTCAATAGTATCGCAGCCTCAGCATCGAATCCCATCTCAATTTTCCCAGGCACAACATATATCGCCTCTTAACTCCACGATCTCTACTAATAGGCCGCGACCTCAAAAAAGGACTTAAAATTCCTGATCAGCGAAACAATAAGGGTCATTTTTATAAAACATTAGTTTTAATCCTTAATTATCTCATAACTCTAAACATTAAACATCAAAAGTAAGACTCTAGGTAGAACCTCATATGATAAAATAATAATATCCTCAAAATACTCACTAGATCCCTGCTCTAGAACCTTAATAGAAGACTTTTAAAATCAAGGACTCTCCTAAGACCAACTTACATACTCAAAAAGGTTATGGTCAGTAAGAAGTTATGGCCTCTAAACACAAACCCCATTGGCTAACTTATAAATACACACAAGGGCTTATCTCATTCATTATAAAACATGGAAACTAAGGTTTTAAGCAAGGAATAAGAAGAATATGGATCCCTTACCTTGGTAGACCTAAGTTCGACGAACAATAACCAAACGCCGCCTTAAACGTCCCTTCTTCGCATGTGAACAGTGCCTGTCCGCGGCCTCCTCTTCGATAGCTCCTCTTTTTCCTCTCAAAGTCTCACTTTATCTCTATAAAGAGGGAATTGGTGTTATTAGCAACAAGATAAGGTTGGCAAGGATTTTCATTATAGGGTTCACTAAGGATCCTAAGGTTTATTCTTAAAACACCAGTTTTACATAAATATGCCTCAAAGATGCTTCTAGAACCTCCCAATAAATGTACCCAAATTATAATCTGATGAGGCCACGTCATCACCCCACGTTCTGAATTCTAGTGGGACCAGTTTACTACTGGTCGCGTCCTCTTACCCTTAGGATGTGGCCTCACCCAACGTCCGTGGCCTCACCCAACGTCCGTGGCCTCCAATATCCTTGGTCATGGCCTCTTGCCTAATTTTTAACCGTCCTTCTCTGACCTTCTACGATCTTTGTATTCCCAGCCCATTGACCTCATCTTCTAATTTCTCCCCTGGTCGTGTCCTTTACCATGGCCACAACCTCTAAATTTAAATATGATGACAGACTCTAGCTCCTATGTTGTCTCATCCACAACCTGGGGTGTCCAAAGCATTTTGATTAGGGAAATGGTTTTGTCCCTCAACTTATTTTCTTTCCTTTGAAAAATCTCAATTGGAGTTACATTATAGCTCAAGTATCTATGGACGTCAATTGGTTCATAGTTAATGATGTGACCGTAGTCCCTGATGTAGTTCCTCAGCATTAAAATACAAAAGACGTTGTGTACATAGGATAATTTTGAGGGTAGGGCAAGCATGTAAGAAATATTTCCAATCTTCTCAAGTATCTCAAAAGGTCCCATATACCAAAAACTCATTTTCCCTTCTTTTTAAACCTCATGACTCCCTTCCAAGGGAAAACCTTAAGGAAGGCATAGTCCTATGTCCTTAAGTCCACATTCTTTCTATTGATGCCAGCCTAACTTTTCTGCCTATTTTAAGCACTCTGCAGCCTATCTAGAATTAACTTGACCTTAATCGCAGCCTCTTAAATTATCTCTGGGCCAAGCAGTTGACTCTCCCCCACCTCATTCCAACATAGAGGGACGCGACACCTTCTTCTATACAGGGCGGCATACGTGGCTATTTTAATGCTCTTTTGGAAATTATTATTATACACAAACACCACTAAGGGTAAATGGTCTTCCCAACCACCATGGAAATCTAAAGCACAGGCTCTCAACATGTCCTCTAGGGTTTGATTGGTTTTCTCTATTTTCCCATCAGTTTGTGGATGAAAAGTTGTGCTAAAGTCTAGTCGTGGCCCCATAGACTTTTAAAAACCCTTTCAAAATCCTGAGGTAAATCTTAGGGCGCGGTCAGACACTATGGTCATTAGGATACCGTGGAGTCTTACAATCTTCTAAATGAAATGTTTGGCTAATTGATCAACATTGGTCGTGGTCTTAACGGATAAAAAGTGCATGGACTTGGTTGTTTTATCAATAATAACCTAAATTGATTCCATCCCTCTCTACGTCTGCAACCATCCAACTATAAAGTCCATGGAAATATCTTCCCACTTCCACTCTAGGATGGGAAAGGGTTACTGCAGTCCAGCCGACCTTTGGTGTTTGGCTTTAACTTACTGGCACACCAGGCACATTGCCACAAACTTCGCGGCCTCCCTCTTCATGTTAGGCCACAAAAAAATTCCTTAAGTTTTTGGTACATCTTAATGCTCCCTGGGTGAATTGCAAAGGGTGAGGAATGACCTCCTTCCAACACCTTGACCTTGATTTCTTCATTATGTGGAAAACAAAGTCTTGTACTAAAATTTAAGGCTCCACGGTCATCAACTCTAAAGTTAGTATTCTCACCTTTATTTCGAGTCCACGAATTTCTGAAGGTCCGAATCCTCGGCCTGAGTTATCTTTATCCTTTTAATTTATCAAAAAGATCATCAATCCTAGTCAAAGGATACTTATTCTTCACGGTCATCTTATTTAGTTCTCTATAGTCTATGAACATCATCACATACCCATCCTTATTCTTAACAAAACGTACCAGAGCACCCCAAGGGGAAGTTCTAGTCCTTATAAAGCCGCTGCCTAACAAGTCCTCCAGTTGCTCCTTTAAATCTTTTGACTCGGTAAGATCCATCCTATAAGGTGCCTTGACGGTCGATGGTAAACTTAATTTCTCTATTCGGGGACACCCCAGGTAACTCCTTTGGACAAATAGCATAATACTCCGCGATTACAAGCACATTGTCAATCGTGGTTACGACTTTCTCCGGGTCTTTCACATACTCCAGGTAGCCGCTGCAACCACCCTTTAGCATCCTTCTTTCTTTCAAGGCTGATATCAACAATGGCTTCCTACTAGGTTTAGTTCCTTTAAAACTCACCTCGGCCTTCTAAGACAACACAAGATAAAATCCCCACTGGCACAGTCTATCCTAGCAAAGTGGGTGGATAACCAATCCATGCCTAAGATCACATTACAGTTTTCCGTTTCTAAGGGAGTAAAACAAATTATGAAATTTTGATCTCATATATGCCCACGGCCTCTGAGGAGGCCCCTACTGGGGTATCAATCACTAGTGGTGGGTTTAGGGTCTGGGACCTCATACTAAAATATCGTGCAAAAGTGGTAGATACAAATGAGTGTGTGGCCTCGAAATTAAAAAGCACATAATCATTCCTCTCATCTATAGTAATGATACCAGCTATTACTTCTTTGGCTTTCTCCTCCTTCTTAGTATTAAGGTCAAAGACTCTGGCAGGAGCCCATGACTTATTTGCATCCTTCTTTGGCAGTCTGTAGTCTTTACTCCTATGATTAGGTTTTTCATAGTCATAACCACTCATTCCTAATGGGTAAGCCCTATTTATCCCCTGAGTTCCACATTGAAGCACATCACTCTTGTCGCGTCCACATTCCCCTTAGGGGTCAATTGATTTATAGCCTTTGAACCTATTGTTACGGCTTATTTTCTTTCCTTGGTGCTTTATCTGCCTTCCCCCTTTTCCTTCAGTCCATTCTTAAAATCCTGTTCCATGATTTAGGCCACCTCAACCATCTCCGAGAAATTTCTTAGCCTTAGTCCCAACATTCAGTTGCGGGGTACCCTCTTAAACTTCTTTACCTTTTTCTCCTCAGTGTCTACTAGATAGGGGAAAAATGTGATAACTCTACAAACTTGGTCTCATATTGGGACACGAACATAGTTCCTTAAGTTAGCTCCATGAATTCCACCTCTAGTTTTTCTATAGCCGTGACGCGAAAGTACTTTTCCAGAAAAAGTTCTTTGAATCTGGTCTAAAACCTAGTCACGACCTCTTCCCTCGTTTGAGTCCATTTTATCATAGACCACCAATGATCTACCTCAGCCTTAAACATGAAGGAGGCAAAATATAAATTTTGCTCCTCAGTGTAATTTAACATGGCAAAAATCTTCTCTATCTTTCGAATCCAGACATCGACCTCCAAAGGGTCAGCCTCCCACTTAAAAGGTGTTAGTCCTAACTTCTTAGAATGTTCAATAGTGCATCTAACAAGATTTTTTTCAGCCTCCCTTATAACCATAGCCCTCGATAGGTATTTTGTGAACAAAACTACCACCTTAGGTAAAATATTGGGGACAATAGGTTCCGCGACCTCAATATTGTCCGTGGCTCTTCTAACTCTCCTTTCTTTGACCATATCTTCCTTAGGAAAATATACACATGTATGAGTCTAACGTTCTAGATATAGGTCTCTAAATAACTTAAATCAAAATATTCCTAACACTCCAACTTTTCCTTGATCGAATTCTTTGATATCAACTATACCACCCCGAAGCCTGCCATATTTCGACTTAACTATAACACCCCCAACCTGCCTAATTTGGTCATAGTTGTTATGCCATTTTTTGCTCGCTACTTAAGATTTACTCAATTATCTTTAGGGAAATTCTTACACTGCCGCGACCTTATAATATGACCATAGCCTCATCATTAGATTTAGCAAAATATACTCATCAATATATATAATACGTCTCCATCAAAAGATTGTAGGTGAAAAACTACTTCCCTTAAATATCATAAAAGTCTCTAAATTCAAGCCTTAAGATATGTATATAACATTGTTTTCTCCTCATACAATTCTTTAATATAGACACTTAATAGATTAAAAATTTAGGGAAGACATGATTATTTAAATTCTCCAAAAAAAAAACTCCCAAATGCAAAACTATCCGCGACCCCTACTAATAGGCAACTAACTTTAGTACTCTGATCCTAGGTCTCTAACCCTCTGCAGTCTCTAACACTCCACGACCTCTTTCTTGAAGAAAACAAGGAATATGGAATAGATGATCTCAAATAGCTCAGTAAGGGTTAAATCAATTCCTTAGCCCACTTTCCAGTGTTACTATTTAACAAATACAAGATATACCAACAGTGTAAATAAAAATATATCAATACAGTAAGAAGGAAAGTGAAATATAAGAAAATAGGAAGGAAAATAATATATGTTTCCCAACCCCCCAGATTACCCAAACGACCTAAGGCTCAAACTCCCTTAAATCATATTACCACGGCTCCACCCAAGGCCCAATCTCCCTTGGTTCACCTCAGCTCCTCATGACTCAGTCTCTCATGGGTTAACCTTATATTCTGCGTCCTTTAATTTATGGCATTGGACATCTCAATCCCCGGGGCCTTATCCTATGTATCAGTGACCTAGTCATGCCACAAGCCACGATCTCCCATCCTGCCGAATAACAGGATGGTGAATCTGTAGTTTGCTGTGAAGTCCATACCTTGGATAAGCTCTGTCGCGGTGTAATCCCCATAGTTAGTCATAATCTCAATATCCTTAAGAAAATTGTCTTGACCTCAAGCACAAAGAAAGAATCCCTTAAATAGACAATGACACCTCGACCTAGCTAATAGTGCCGCAGCCTCAGCATCGAATCCTATTTAAATTTTACCCAGGCATAATATATACTGCCTCTCAACTCCACGACCCCTACTAATAGGTCCCGACCTCAAAAGAGTTAGAAATCCCGAGAAACAAAACAACAAGGGTTATTTTTGGAAAATATTAGTTTTAAACCCTAATTATCTCATAACTTCAAACCTTGAAGATCAAAGGTAAGACTCTAGGTAAAACCTCATATGGTTCAATAAGAACATCCTCAAAATACTGACTAAAACCCTACTCTAGAACCTTAATAGAAGACTTCTAAAATAAAGGATTCTCCCAAGCATTACTTACAAACCCAGAAAGACTGTGGTTAATAAGCAGCCATAGCCTCTAAACCCAAACCCCATGGCCTAACCTAAAAATACACACAAGTGCTCATCTCATTCAAAAGAAAACTTGGAAACTAAGGTTTTAAAAAAGTAAGAATAATAATATGAATCCTTTTCCTTAGTAGACCCAAGTCCGACGAACAATAACCAAATGCTTCCTTAAACTCCCCTTCTTCGCCTGTGAATAGTGCCCTCTCCATCCTTCTCTTCGGCTGTAATTCCCTAAATAAATCCCTTCGCGGTATTCTCTTCGACTGTAATGCCCTTCGCGGCCTTCTCTTTGGCTTTGAATTTTTGGATCACCCGTGGTCAACCCGATCCGACCCGAGCATTAGGTGTGAAGTGCAATAAAATAACCTAAATAATGTTGCTAGTCCACTTTTGATTTAATTATAGTTTCACTTGTTTAGCATGCGATTCAAATTTCAAATCAAACTACGCGAGGGAACCTTGGGGAGCACCCTAAAGTCCAAGCATACAGAGCTACTAACCTAACATAAAAGAGAGTACTTACCGGTATAACACTCTCAAAATACGAAATCGCACCCAACCTGCCATAACAAAATGAAGGAGTGAGCCAATTGATCAGTGGGAAATATACAACAATATAATATAGAATCGAACGGTAGAAAGAAGACTTAACACGTTATACCTGCATGCACATACAATTACCTTGTACACACACACACACACAGATATACTTAATGCGTGTAATAATTGTACTTCTGAAAATGTTATTTATCCTGACTAATTCACCTTAATCTTATAAAAGACTTCCTCTTTCTTATTTTGACATTTACCCATTCATTTAACACACACGGTTAAATACTTAAAACAACTACATTTGGTTTGACCGAAAGCCATTTCTTTACCAAAATTATCCTGTTCATTTTAGCTAATCCACATTAGTATTTTTATTGAAATCACCCTTTCAATACGCGTGAACACCGTGTTAGAAAGTACTTATTTAGCCTTTGAAAAGCTTTCACAACACACCTTTATGTTAATTGTGGGTTAAACCATTTAGGTCGCTTAACGACCCATTTAACCATTTAACTCTACCTTTTCTTCAGCTTGTGGACATTAATCAATTTTCACATTTACGTATCCATTTTATCCTTTACCGAAACATTTATTAATATGTCATGTTAGGTTGTCTTAACACATTTTCACCACACAACCCATTTCTTGACATGCTCCTTATTCCTTTATCTTTTCCTTAGAATCTTCCAATAAATCGCGTACTTAAACGGGCTCCACATCGCCGACGACGCCACGATATGCTCTGATCAGTGATTTTGGGTTTTTCACCCCAGGGCTTCGGGGCCTCCTTAATTTTTTTCGGTATCATCCGAGTCCTCATTAATGTGTTTTAACACTTTATAAATGTCCACATTATTCCACTTTTCCTTTTACCGAGCCGAAGCCAAAACTCGGGATTTCACCCCAACTTGTGTTATACTTTGAAAATCATCATTTCATGTCCTTTACACTTGAGCTTTAATTTTATTACAAAAATCATGTTCATTAGGACTATCATGTACGACACCATTTTCAACATTTTTATTTCATAAAAATGTTCCACTTTACGTAAAATTACAATTTTAGCCATTTATTTCCAAACTCACCTTTTATTCCATTTTCACAAGTGTTATTTTTCAAAACACCATTGAGTTACCCACACTAACTTCTTACGTGTTTTTAACACCTCAACACCTTTTAACCTTTTGGAGTAATATTTTTCGCAATTGGAAATATCTTTATTTTTCAAGAATCTTTAAACACGCAAGACTACTTTATAAGAAAATACTATTTCCTTTTATTAACATATGTAGTCTTACAATCTTATACTTATCACACCTATACCTCCTTTTTTCACATATTTTGAAGACTAGAATTTCTAATTTTCTTATTTTATGTTTAAACCTAACAAAACCTTCTTTAAACTTGCTTATATGTCCATTATCAAAATACTACAAGTTTATATGCATGAGAAGATGGATTTTAATCCCTTTTTTTGGAAGCCCTGAACCTCCACATGAACGAGCCCTTTGGACTCCCTCATGTTTGCTAAACAGGGGGGTGCAAGTGCCAGAGCCACCCTAACACACACCCCAATTTAAATCTGGCACTCGAGGGGGAATCGAACCTAGACACCTTACGGCATACCCACACGGCTCAGAGCCCGCCCTTACCCTCAGGGCAGGTATCCGCGGGGAGGGATCGAACTCAAGACCTATGGTCTAGAGAGAAACCCTCCTTACCACTGGACCAAGCTAGGGTGGATAGATGGATTTTAATCCTAAAATCCTAAAAAATGGGTTAGACATACATTTGAGTTTAGAAATTCTTAATACTTTGCAAAAATGCACTTTTAAAAACACAGAAGGCATTTTATTTTATAAACTCAACAAATATCCCACTTTCATAAAATCTTCATTATTCAAGAGACTTTGGGACATTATTTCACCAAACATTTTAGCAATATTAACATCATTTTTTTCCAAAACATTTTATTTCGTAAAATTTTTAACTTCAAACTTCTAGAAATACCATCTTCACAAAAGATTCGAGCTTAGTTTCTTTTCAAGAAAACTTTGAAATATTTATCTTCCTTTATTTCCAGCAAAATAATATTTTTCCAACATTTTTGTTCCATAAAAATGTTTAATACAAATCTATTAGAAACCCATCATTTTATCATATGCATTCTACTCTTAAATTTCGACAACAAGACTACTAATACACAAAAATAGAGTCTTAAACTAAGAGTAGGTTTTCCAACCTCAAATGGATCTCCAACAATGGTAGGCATGAAATATCTAAGAAGATGGCAACCTCCCACCTCCCAAGGTGACCTCTAGGAGGTTGCCCAAATCCAAAACATACTAATCAAGCTTCCAAGCAAAAATCAGTTCAAACTCCATTAATCTTCCATTCCCATCTTAAAGAACCTCCACAATAACTCCATAAATTTGTAGCTCTCCTTATCCATGGTGAAAATGGATATGTATGGTTTAAATATGGTGGTATAAGGTGGAGGAATGGTGGTTTGTGGTGGAGAAAGGTGGAAAATATATAAAAATGGTGGAAGACCGCCCCTCTCTCTCTCTCTTTCTCTCTCTCTCTCTCTCTCTCTCTCTCCCCCTTCCGACTTCCAATAATCCAAATGAACCCAAACAACCTTAATAAAACCCTTCAAGACTTCCAAGTCCAGTTTTGTCAAATCTGGGCAACGTACAAGGAAAACCTGACTTAAAAATTTGAATGGCCTCGTTCGAATAGGATTAACCCTCGTTCGAATGACAAAGGCATCTCGTTCGACCATCGTTTGATCCCCACTTTAAATGAAATTCGAACGACCTGGACCTGTTATGCTGTGGGATCTCGTTCGAACCTTTTTTGATCCCTACTTCAAACGAGCCTTGATTCTCGTTCGAACGACCTTGAACTTCGTTCAATCTAAACTTTACACTATTTTCTCAAAATTTCTAATTTTAACCCACAAATTTCCAACAATTACCATCAAGACTACAGAGCAGTAATAAGAATATATACACATTCATATTCATCCAAATCTCAATGTCTTCATATTATTGCAACTTATGCGGGAAAAATAAATAAATATTGGGGCGGGGTATTGTAATACCCCGTATTTTTATGACTTTTAAATTTTGGGGATTTATTAAATTTAATTAGAGATATTAATTTAATATTAATCCCGAAATCATTTAAATATTTACTAGCGTGATGAGAGTGAGTAATTATTGGAATTTTGTTGTAAATTACTTTATGGGTAAAGTAAGATGTATAATAAAATTTAGTAAAATTATCACGAGAATCTAATTTGATAATTTTGGAAATTTTATCGGGACGCGCCTGTGTCGTGTCGGGATTAAATTTGAACTATTAAAAGTGAATGAATTATAAGTCACACGTATGGTCATTTTGAGTGCGTCAATGTGTCCGAAAGGGTCGAGATAGTCAAAATAATATACCCGGGGGTTTAGTTTGGGTCTCGGGGCATTTTAGGGCCTAATTAACATTCCGAGAGGGTGTTTTAGACATTTTGCATTTTTGGACATGAAAACCCACGAATTTTCTAAGGATTTATCAGATGTTAGGGATTGCCTTCTAGGGTTAGCATAACCAAAAACCAAGGACGACCATTGGAGAGGAAGAGGAGAAGCTTTCCAAGGAGTTCTAGGCCAAGAACTCCACCGTTTGCACCGTCGTCGCCGCCAAATTGTAGATCGTGCGACGAGGATCACAACCACACCAATTTATTCCACAAATCTGAAACAAAGATTTCCATGCAAGTATCTATCTTGCTTTATTTTAGTTAATGCTTCAATTATATTAGCCTAGGGTGGATTAGAACTAGTTTTCGTGAAAGAAAATCATATTGGAGACTAGAATTTACATGTGGTATAGGTAAAAATTATATTCTGGAAATTTATTTCATATGTAGAGGTTGAACCACGAATTTAAATTGAGTTAGGAGTAGAAAATCTGGAAAAATAATGGGAGGAACTAAGTTAAAGAAAATATTAGGGCTCTTGAGATTTATATAGATTTTGCCCCTTTTAATTCGTTATACTTGATGAAAATTCACATGTCTTACGTAGAATATTAATTATTTGGGTATATAACACTTGTAGTATCATTTGTTGGGAGTTTGGGAATCAAATATGATGATTTGGATGAGTTTGGAATAGAATTCCCGTAACTGGTATTTCTGCAGTTTCTCCATAACTGCTTGATCGATCGATCGATCAAAGAGCATCGATCGATAGACCCTCCTGGAAAACTCATAATCCCCTTTTAAATAGTTATTTCGATTTAAATGAGTAGTAATCTCTGGACATTATTGTTAGAACATTTTAGGACATAAATAGGACCAGTAGGACTTTATAAAAATGGAGCATTTAATGTACGACAAAATTAGGATTAACAAGGAGTGAATTACACTTAAGGAATCATGGAAATGAGTGTCTAACGGAGTGAGACTCGTAAGGAAGTTACGTCGTAAAATAAAAGAGTACCTACTGAAATTACACTTAGGGAGATAGGATACTATGAGTGATAAGAAGTAAGTTTGGAATAATCCCATAAATAAGAATAAAAGAGACGAGCCGTTATATGGGATAATCTAGTAATGTGTACTAAGAATAAATATCATAAGTATGGGTCATGGGTGTACCTAATTTAGAAATGGGAATGGTAGTATATATATATATATATGACTGTGTTTGTGCATATATTATATACATGTGAAAATAATGCCCGCGCTACTTGCTATCACTGAGGTTACCGCGTCGGGACAGTCTTATCTCGATGGGACCTTTTGGGGGGATATTGACTTGTACCCTAGAACATAGGAATCCTTGGTACAAGCTATCTGATCGATAGTCAGACGGTCCTAAGAGACGTGAGGGTATGTGCTGACCTCTTAGTGACTTAGAACTATGGTTCGCCTCAATTTGTATGTGTTTTGTGTTAATACAGTTCGAGAGTGATTCCGAACTAGTATTTCCCTTAGTACGAGTGATACGGGGACTTGATAGCAGAGTATGCCAGCACCATAAATTTATGTGGGGTGCCGATAGTGTATATATATATATATATATATATATATATATTATGAGAGTGGTTGGTATATATGTATATATAGAATTGAAATTGGGAAATTTTCTACTGTGATTAAAAGTAGTTGGGTAATGAATATATTCTCCAAATTTATAAGTGTTTGAAAAGTTTGAGACAATACTGAAAGAATTTATAATAAAATGAGATTTATGTGAAAACTTTGCTTTCAGAAATTAATTATCTTAGCCCCATTAATTGTCGGCATGAAACCTTATGAGAAATTTAAGATAAACTAAACTTGTGGGGATAAATAGTGCGGTAGGTGTGCACATTAGAAGAGAGGTGAGAAATATCTCAAGAGAGTTCCGCATACTAATATGATTGTTGCATTAGCCGGTAAACATTTTAAATACTTGCTAAACTGAATTTTTAAACTGTTTTACAATCGGGCCCTGGCCCATTTTCCTATTACCTCTTCTCTCTTGTATATATATATGTATATATTATAGGTGCCCAGCCACAGGGGCGTCATGCTTAGGATCCTTTGGAAGGAACGTGCTGCAGCTTAGGAGGGAGTTGCAGGCCTTTTGCTTAGACGACCTCATTATTGATTCCACTTCTAGTTCTGTTTTATCCAGTTGGGCATGTGTCGCCCTTTTTCCTTATTCGGTTGATTTTTGTCAGAGATTGTGATTCATTTACATTCAGTATTTTTCTTTTGGGGTTTGTTACTGTCAGGATGTTTTTCCTTCGAAATTTTAAAGTTGGAATTAGTTATTTGAATGCTTAAATTGCTTGGATGATCTTTTCCAGTCTAGTTATTTGTGTGACTCTTAAACTATGAATTATGAAAGGTTTTTACTATTGGGCTTAAATTAAATATGGAAATAATGTTTTAAATGGGTTCGACACTTAGTTTAATTATTTAGGGTGTTTAATTTGAAAAGTTATATTGTGACAGTGATGCTAAGAATGAACCAACCGTTTACCTTGGTTATAATTTAATAAAGGACTGATCACCCGGTATTTAATTAGGCGGGGTGTCACAGGTGGTATCATAGCATCAGGTTCTAGTGTCCTTTAAGATCAGTACGGCTTATTTCGCTTTCAGCTTAGCGTCCTTGCTATAGTGCCCTATTTTTAGGATTGTTGTATTCTTGCATTTACGCTTACGTCTTCAGCTATTTGGGATTTGCTAATAACTGTAGACTAATAAATTCCTTTACGTTTCAGATGCCTCTGAGACGTGCACCAAAGGACAGACGTGTCCAGGCCGAGCAGCCAGCAGCTCCGACCCAGGGAACGATGAATGCAACCGAGGTAGCCGCTATCGTTGCCCAGGCGGTGAATGTCGCATTAGCAGTTGTGCAGCAGGCTCCACCCGAGGTTCAGGTAGTGGCGCCAGTACCAGCATAGCTTCCATCTGCATGGGAGCGGGTTAGGGATGCCTTCTAAAAGGCTCATCCCCCAGAGTTCGCGGGTAGTTCAGATATCATTGTAGCCAACCAATGGAAGAAAGATATCCAGAGGAATCTGCGCATGTACGAGTGCACGGACGTGCAAAAACTGTTGTTGGCTTCCTTCAAGCTGGTGGGGGCCACTTTGAAGTGGTGTGAATCCACCACCACCTTAGAGGAAAGGGATATTATCACCATTCAGTCATTTTGGGCATGGTTTGACCGCAAATACTTTCCATCCGCCATGCAGACTGAGATGAGGTGGAAGTTACTGAATCTGAAACAGGAGAATACGACTGTTGCTGAGTACGAGGAGGAGTTACTAGACTTATCACTATAGTGCCAGATGAGGCACCCACTAAGGGGAAGAAGATACTATTATTTGTGGACGGGTTGGCCTGGAGGATCCGTCAACACCTCATAGGTAATCTGTCACTGAGTACCTACACGGATGTACTCAATGCTGCTTTATTACTCTGCCAGGATCACCACTTCCATCTGCAGGGAAGCAAACGAGCAGGAGAGTCCATCCAGCAGGGCAGGACAGGGGGTAATAATACTAGTGGAGCACCGACATCTCAGGGACAGACTCGTCATCATGACCAGAGTTCCCATCAGGGGGACCCGGCCAAGCGGTTCTGATCAGGTGACTCCAGGTAGGGATTTGGGGGATTTAGGCAGGGCCAGCAGGGCCAATCTAATCAGCGGGGACAACAGGGACAACATCGTCATCCGCGGGGTCAGCAGCAGGGCCAATAACGTTTCCAGCAGGGCCAGCAGGGCCAATGGCGGGGTGGTAACGACCAGCAGGGCCGTAATCAGCAGGGACAGAGGGGAGGTTATTTCAGGGGCCGATGCTTCGGGTGTGGTAAAAATGGCCATAGGCGCCAGGATTTTCCAGAGGGAGATAGGGCCCCATAGCAACAGGATGCCCGAAATGAGCCACAGAGGCCACTTTTTCCATCCACCCTCCTAGCACCGGCTCAGGCACCAGCCCTACCATCCATCCCAGCAGCTCCAGTACAGCAGGGGCAGTTACAGTACGGACGTGTCTATAACGTGCACCAGGCAGCAGCTCCTCAGGTACCACCCCCGATTGAGGGTACGTTTCCTATCCATGGTACTATGGGTCGGGTTTTACTTGATACTGGGGTGACACACTATTTTATAGCTTTTCATTTTGCGAAGTCCTTAGGATTATTAGCCACGACAGAGAGCATTGTGACATGCGTAAACTCACCACTGGGAAATGGGTTGTTGATTTTCTTTATATGCCGGGGTATGGGAGTTTGAGATTGGTAGCTTAATCTTACCAGCAGACATGTTAGTCTTAGATATACATGAGCACGATGTTATTATTGGCATGGATTGGCTCGCAGCATATAGAGCAATGATAGATTGTTTCGGTGGGATTATTATCTTTGCCATTCCGGGGCAGGAGATGTTTCTAATGGTGATGCCTCGCCCAGAGGGAGGCTTTTACGCTCATTTGTATTATATAGAGGAGGATACCTCTAAGGAGGTCGTGATTCCCTTAGACTTGATCCTAGTTGTTCGTGAGTATTCTGATGTATTGCAGGAGATACCAGGCCTACCCCCAGTCGAGAGATAGATTTTGTCATAGATTTATTACCGGATACTCGACCGATAGCACACGCTCCGTACCGTATAGCTCCAACAAAAATGAGGGAGTTACGAGATCAGATAGACCAGCTGTTAGGTCAGGGCTTCATTCGTAGGAGCACCTCACCTTGGGGGACTCCAATTTTATTTGTGAAGAAGAGAGATGGTTCACTTAGGGACTACCAGGATCTGAACAAGGTCACAATACGAAACAAATATCCGTTACCTCGAATCCATGATCTGTTTGACTAGTTGAGGGGAGCAACTTTCTTTTCGAAGATAGATTTGAGGTTAGGATACCATCAGCTATGGATTAGGGAGAAGGATGTTTCGAAGACTTCTTTCTTAACGAGATATGGGTCCTATGAGTTCAAAGTGATGCCATTTGGACTCACAAATGGTCTAGCCATTTTCATGGACTTGATGAATCGAGTGTTCAGAGAGTTCTTCGATCAGTTTGTCATCGTCTTCATAGATAACATCCTGATATATTCACACACTGAGGAAGAGCATGCTGAGCACTTGAGGCAGGTTCTTCAGACTCTAAGAGAGCATCAGTTGTATGCTAAGTATGAAAAGTGCGGATTCTGGTTAAGGGAGGTGTAGTTTTTGGGACATGTTGTTTCTGAACTGGGGATAGCAGTTCACCCGAGTAAAGTGTCAGCAGTGAGGGAGTGGGGACAACCCATGACACCGACGGAAGTGCATAGTTTCTTGGGATTAGCCGAGTACTATAGGAGATTCATCTGAGGGTTCTCCAAGATAGCGGGTCCATTGACGAACCTGACTCGCAAGGGTGTACCATATGTGTGGGACGATGCTTGTCAATTGGCTTTCGATGAGCTGAAGGACAAGCTAACTTTGGCACAAGTCCTTGCTTTACCCAAGTCGGGAGTGGAGTATCTGGTTTATACCGATGCCTCCTTACAGGGACTCGGGGGAGTACTTCAGCAGGAGGAGAAGGCTATAACTTTTGCCTCCCACAAGCTTAAGTCATACGAGAGAAATTACCCCACTCACGACCTAGAGTTAGCAGCGGTCGTCTTCGCATTGAGAATATGGAGACATTATTTATTGGGGGATAAGTTCCGCTTGTTCACAGACCACAAGTCACTACAATACCTGTTCACTCAGCGAGAGCTGAATATGCATCAGTGCAGGTGGTTAGAGTTTGTGAAAGACTATTAGTTCGACATACAATACCATCTGGGGATGGCTAATGTAGTGGCTGATGCATTGAGCCGTAGACCGGTAGACGACGTATTGGACGCCTGGAGAGCAAAGTGGAAAGAGTTGGGTCACCAGGACGCGGTAGCCCATTCCTTCATATCTGTTAAGACAGTGACACCCGAGATTATTACGAGAGTAATACAGGCCCAGACAACAGACTCATTTTGCCAGGAGCAGATTATATGGCTTTTAGCTGAGGGTGCTGAGTCTTATTTAATTGTTTTTAATGGAGGTTTGAGGTTTAATGGGATATTAGTGGTCCCAGAAGGAACAGACTTACATCATGCAGTGATGACACAGTCACACGGGTCCAGATTTGGGGTGTGTCCGGGGGGAGATAAGATGTACCAGGATATGAGGCGACAGTACTGGTGGAGTGGGATGAAGAAGGACATTGTTGAGTTTATTTACAAGTGTTCTACTTGCCAGATGGTAAAGGTAGACCACTAGAAACCATTAGGGTTACTTTAGCCATTGGAAATACCTACGTGGAAGTGGGAGAGTATTTCCATAGACTTTATCACTGGGTTGCCTACATCACAGTGGGGTCACGACTCCATCTGGGTGATTGTAGACCATTTGGCTAAGGTGGTTCATTTTTTGCCAGTACGGACAGACTACACCGCGGGCCAGTATGCTCAGTTGTTCATTGCTGAGATTGTTAGACTACATGGGGTGCCCCTGGATATTGTGTCAAATAGAGACAAGATTTTTGTGTCGCGTTTCTGGGAGAGCTTTCAGGAGGCAATGGGCACAGAGTTGAGATTGAGTTCAGCTTATCATCCACAGACAGATGGACAATCAGAGCGTACCAATCAGATGTTGAAAGATATGCTACGCATGTGTATCCTTGATTTTGGAGGAGGATGGGAGCCACACCTTCCACTGGTGGAGTTTGCTTATAATAACTCCTATCAGTTCACGATTGGCATGGCTCCATTTGGGGCATTGTATGGCAGGCCTTGTCGTTCTCTGACTTGTTGGCTAGAGGTGGGGTACCACAAGTTTCTAGGACCAGAGGTGATTTAGGAAACTTCCGCTAGGATTGAGATCGCATTCGGGTAGTCCAGGACAGGCAGAAAAGCTACACCGATGCAAAACGGTTCTTCCAAGAATTTAATGTGGGGGACTAAGTGTTACTACGTGTATCTCCTATGAAAGGAGTGATGAGTTTTGGGAAGAAAGGGAAACTGACCCCAAGGTACGTGGGACCATTTCCCATTATAGAGAGGATTGGGTCGGTAGCCTACAGATTGGGACTGCCAGAGCATTTACACCGCATTCATGATGTATTCCACATCTCATCGTTGAGACGTTACCTTCGGGATGACATGGCCCACACCCACATCGCGATTGAGCAGAGTGACTTACAACCCAATAGCTCTTACGAGGAGAGGCCAGTGGCTATTCTAGACCATAGCAAACGGAGATTGAGGTCGAAAGTAGTCCCACTTGTACGGGTCCAGTGGGAGCATCATAATATGGAGGAATACACTTGGGAGCGTGAGGCAGACATGCGTGAGAAATACCCAGAGTTATTCTTACCAGGTATACCTTATTTTTTGAATTTCGGGATGAAATTCCATTATTAGAGAGGAAGTATGTAATACCCCGTATTTTTATGACTTTTAAATTTTGGGGATTTATTAAATTTAATTAGAGATATTAATTTAATATTAATTCGAAAATAATTTAAATATTTACTAGTGTGATGAGAGTTAGTAATTATTAGAATTTTGTTGTAAATTACTTTATGGATAAAGTAAGATGTATAATTAAATTTAGTAAAATTATCACGAGAATCTAATTTGATAATTTTGGAAATTTTATCGGGACGCGCCTGTGTCGTGTCGGGATTAAATTTGAACTATTAAAAGTGAATGAATTATAAGTCACCCGTATGGTCATTTTGAGTGCGTCAATGTGTCCAGAAGGGTCGAGATAGTCAAAATAATGTACCCGGGGGTTTAGTTTGGGTCTCGGGGCATTTTAGGGCCTAATTAACATCCCGGGAGGGCGTTTTAGACATTTTTTATTTTTGGGCATGGAAACCCACGAATTTTCTAAGGCTTTATCAGATGTTAGGGATTGTCTTCTAGGGTTAGCATAACCAAAAACCAAGGACGGCCATTAGAGAGTAAGAGGAGAAGCTTTCCAAGGAGCTCTAGGCCAAGAACTCCACCGTTTGCACCGCCGTCACCGCCAAATTGTAGATCGTGCGACGAGGATCACAACCACACCAATTTATTCCACAAATCTGAAACAAATATTTCCAGGAAAGTATCTATCTTGCTTTATTTTAGTTAATGCTTCCATTATATTATCCTAGGGTAGATTAGAACTAGTTTTCGTGAAAGAAAATCATATTGGAGACTAGAATTTACATGTGGTAGAGGTAAAAATCGTATTCTGGAAATCTATTTCATATGTAGAGGTTGAACTACGAATTTGCATTGAGTTAGGAGTAGAAAATCTGGAAAAATAATGGGAAGAACTAAGTTAAAGAAAATATTAGGGTTCTTGAGATTTATATAGATTTTGCCCCTTTTAATTCGTTATACTTAATGAAAACTCACATGTCTTACGTAGAATATTAATTATTTGGGTATATAACACTTGTAGTATCATTTGTTGGGAGTTTGGGAATCAAATATGATGATTTGGATGAGTTTGGAATAGAATTCCCGTAACTGGTATTTCTGCAGTTTCTCCATAACTGCTTGATCGATCGATCGACCCCTCCTGGAAAACTCATAATCCCCTTTTAAATAGTTATTTCGATTTAAATGAGTAGTAATCTTTGGACATTATTGTTAGAATATTTTGGGACATAAATAGGACCAGTAGGTCTTTATAAAAATGGAGCATTTAATGTACGACGAAATTAGGATTAACGGGGAGTGAATTACACTTAAGGAATAATGGAAACGTGTGTCTAACAGAGTGAGACTCGTAAGGAAGCTACGTCGTAAAATAAAAGAGTACCTACCGAAATTACACTTAGGGAGATACGATGTTATGAGATCTATGTGAAAACTTTTCTTTTAGAAATTAATTATCTTTTCTCCATTAATTGTCGGCATGAAACCTTATGAGAAATTTAAGATAAGCTAAACTTGTGGGGATTAATAGTGCGGTAGGTGTGCACATTAGAAGAGAGGTGAGAAATATCTCAAGAGAGTGCCGCATACTAATATGATTGTTGCATTAGCCGGTAAACATTTTAAATACTTGCTAAACTGAATTTTTAAACTGTTTTACAATCGGGCCCTGACCCATTTTCCTGTTACCTCTTCTCTCTTGTATATATATATGTATATATTATAGGTGCCCAGCCACAGGGGCGTCATGCTTAGGATCCTTTGGAAGGAACGTGCTGCAGCTTAGGAGGGAATTGCAGGCCTTTTGCTTAGACGACCTCATTATTGATTCCACTTCTAGTTCTGTTTTATCCAGTTGGGCATGTGTCGCCCTTTTTCCTTATTCAGTTGATTTTTGTCAGAGATTGTGATTCATTTACTTTCAGTATTTATCTTTTGGGGTTTGTTACTGTCAGGATGTTTTTCCTTTGAAGTTTTAAAGTTGGAATTAGTTATTTGAATGCTTAAATTGCTTGGATGATCTTTTCCAGTCTAGTTATTTGTGTGACTCTTAAACTATGAATTATGAAAGGTTTTTACTATTGGACTTAAATTAAATATGGAAATAATGTTTTAAATGGTTTTGACACTTAGCTTAATTATTTAGGGTGTTTAATTTGAATAGTTATTTTGCGACAATGATGCTAAGAATGAACCAACCGTTTACCTTGGTTATAATTTAATAAATGACTGATCACCCGATATTTAATTAGGCGGGGTGTCACAGGTATTACATTCTTCTGTGCTTAGGAAATTTTGTCCCCGAAATTAACGATTCGTTAATTCTTCAAATTCATGGGGTTTATCGATTCTCATTTTATGTCATAGAAATCCTCAAAGACAACATCATCTAAGTCCTCAGTAGCTAAGATCACATTAGAAGTCCTTACACGGGGTTTGTCGCCAATGGTTCGACATGCGACATGCTCTAACGCTCATCATTACACTAACCATCAATGTCACATAACCAATTTAGGGTCTCCATTCACTTAATGATTATGCTCATTTATGTCCTAGGACTACCTTTGCTAATACCCAAAGTATATCGGCACCTCCACGGGTAATCCTATCTAGTGATAGACACTTATCGAAGAGAGAACCATAACACAACCAATTATCAAATTCATCATCAAGAATCATTTACATAGTAGGATCACATATCTTGCATCCCCACAATTTTCAGGTTATTTTAACTATACAATTTTGCCTGAGATTGACATGAACCACGTATTACTAATCACTCGCTCCGAGGAGTAATATGCCGACCAAATCATCATCTTACACTCGGCTGACACCTTCCACTGCGTCACTCTGATGACCCTAATACTACTCTAGGCGTCTCACCTTTGAGCACTCACTTGAGCCTCGCACCAATCCACTCACCGTGGAAAATAAACACCATGTGTTAAGTTTTCTTGATTTCTAACACTACATAATATTTTCAAGTCATCATTTTTCTCTTTACAACCAGAGCTATTGACTGCCATGCCGACCAGTCGAAAGGTCACTAATCCTAAGAAAAGCAAATACTATGAGCAAACTATGAGACCGAAAGCACAGCCACACACACACTAAACTTTATGCAATTGTAAGAACACCTCATATAGGGCACACCCAGTTACCGAGCTGCATTAACCATACCAGGTCCATTCGCGCTCTATCAGACCCAACCGCATCGTACCATCACATGATACCAATACGAGATACCACACACGTGAGAATATCGATCCTCGATTACTGAAACCGAAAGGGACACTCAAGAGCCACAAGGAACACACAATCATTTTGAGAAAATCCTGCCTGCATGCATCAAACTATGATTTACGGAAAGTGAACCTACACTATATGCTTGAAGCCTTTTCACTTATCCCAGACGTTCTCACTGGGTACTATCCTAGCCACGTACCCTATCTTGTATTACCAACTATGATGAATCGAATATCAACCATTCATCCTTGCAAGACTAAAGAAATATACGAACCTATCATTCTCAAAAGTTAGACGCCCTGCTTCCCTCCTTAGGAGTAGGGCCCTCTCCCTCACATCCTTAGCACACATGAGCCACTTCTGTTGGAGGATGCCTAAAATCCTCATTTATACTGACCTTGTCTATTTACCAGTGATGACATCACCAACCCACTACACTTAGGTTACTATATGCCTTATCATATCGTGATCGCAACCACAAAATCCCCTTGGGCAGTATTCCGTCTAAGAGAGACAGTTACCTTATTACATCCTTTGATTATATGAGGTTGTCACTAAGTTTACTTTTGGGTTTACCCAAACTGAACTCACGTGGTGGCCATACCGGTCGCCATTGGCATTCTAAAGGTAGTAAGCATCACATAGAGCTATATCTTCTAATCCGTACCAATTTGGCAGGACTGTTAAGAACTATTCCTTACCTTGATAAGGCTATCCTACCATATACCGTCGACACATGCTAACCTTATAAGCATAGTTTAATATTACCCCTCCTTGTTTGCCATTTTCAAGTTTCCACAAGGCGTCATCAATTTAAGTCTCGAATATTTTTCCTAATACTCCTCAAAATAAGGTATCACACCTCCATTACTATTCATTCCATGACACCCAGCCATCACTACCGATAACGACACGAACTTCTAATTCCCCCTTGGAGGATACATCAACCATTGGTTCCGATCTGAGGGAATCGCACCCGGCACGTACATTATTCGACTCTTTTAAACCTTGACTAATAACCTCAGATCATCACCTAGCCCTCAATAAAATCATTATTAGGATGATAATACTTCTTCATACCGGACTTAACCGGTCTCCGAAGGACACCAAATACATTCCATGAAAATTTCTTGAAGATCGACAAGATTTCATCATCTATGCCTCTATCATTGTAGGTGTGCTCTACAAACTTTTAATACCAACATCATGATTACTAGGTGCTCGCAAAGACACTAGTCTACGAGCTTCTACATATAGTGCACCTTAACCATTGTATACCTTAAGACATCATAACAAGTCAATTTCTATCCCCAATGATGCCACACACAATGTGTCTTACGGACACTCCAAGATGCCCTTAAACCACATTCACCCACGGATTACCTCGCATCTAGCCATTCCCTCGGCTGCTAAAATGAGCCTTGACACTTAGATAACCATCTTATTTATCTTCCAAATGGCTGTGACTATAAGCCGCGTACCAACCCACAATTAATACTACTAAGGATTCTGGCAAGATACATGATGTCACCTACAACCTATAAACCTCTAGGTTTGCATCACTGACGTCACTAAAGTCATATTCCTTAAAATCACACAATTTCTCCAAAAACCTCGATATAGAAGACTATGTAGAACTTTCTCCTAAGTCGCCTCAACCATCATCGTTGCCTATGTAACATACATACTGCAATTTGCTCCTAACTCTCATTATACCCTACGAGGCATTATTTTCAACTAAGAATGACCAGAACACTTACAACGACATTATCTTATCAACTCAGACTAAGTACACATCCTAAGTGTTGGCCAACATGGTTCATCATGACCACTAAATAATCAATTGCCTTATAAAGTGATACTATCCTGAGAATTGAATTCGCCTAACCACATCATTGGTATTAACTACCGAAAAGTACCTAGTTAGAGAACCGAACACATTCCTATCATAAATTAATATTGCTTAGGTATGACGCCCTAGACACCTAATGTCCACAGTTGAGTTTACCCAATTCATATTTCTAATTCGACAAACGTCATTCACCACTCTCTATATCTCACTCGGCTTCTCATATCATCATGAATTGACACACAAGCACCTCACACTAAAAACCTATGGTGTCGCCACCACTGGCTTGCATGGACACTTGTAATTAATAGCATATCTAAATCAGAAGTGCGAAAGCGATTAATGACAACTAACTTAGTCACCTGCCACTTGGAAATGAATTCACTCATTGTGCTAATGTCTTTGACTTCATTATCGGGGACATGAACTAAATCGTCACCAAAACTACCGTGATCGACCCAAACAAACATCGATGTCGAAATATCCACTACCGACCTTCACTATATCACTCCTGAAAGGAATCTTGAACCTAGAGCTCTGATACCAATTGTAATGCCCTGGTCTGAATTTTTGTGTCACCCATAGTCAACCCGGTCTCATTCGAGCATTTGATGTGAAGTGCAATGAAACAACCTAAATAATGTTGCTAGTCTAGTTTTATTTAATTACGATTTCAACTTGTTTAGCATGCGATTCAAATTTTAAATCAAACTATGTGAGGGACCTGTAGGGAACACCTCAAACTCCAAGTATATAGAGCTACTAATGTAAAATAAAAGTTAGTACTTGCCTATATAACGCTCTCAAAATACGAAATCGCACCCAACCTACCGTAATAAAACGAGGGAGTGAGTCTAATGCTCAGTGGGAAATATACAACAATGCAATATGGAATCGAATGGTAGAAAGAAGACTCTAACACGTTATACCTATGTGCACATGAAACTAACTTGTATATATATACATAAACATATATATACTTTATGCGTGAAACCATTTTACTTCCGAAAATGTTATTTATCCCAAATAATTCACCTTAGTCTTGTAAAAAACTTCCTCTTTCTTGTTTTGATATTTACCCTATTATTTAACATACAGAGTTAAATAGTTAGCCAATCCACATTAGTATTTTCATTGAAAATCACTTTTTCAACACATGCGAACACCGTGTTAGAAAATACTTATTTAGCCTTTACCTTTCATAACATACCTTTGTGTTAATTATGGGTTAAACCATCGAGGTTGCTTAAAGACTCATTTAATCACTTAACTTTACCTTTTCTTCACCTTATGGATAGATTAGGAGGGTAGTGTGACTGGTGTCTTTGAAGAACTGGAACAGGTGAGGTCTGACCCACTCCAATGGACTCTGTCTTTAAGGTCCTCAAAGTCTCAAGAGTATCTTCTGATAGAAGACCTTCATCTTCTGGTAAAAATGGAGTAAATACTAGAACATCTTCCTACAAGAAGATGAATCTCACAAAAAATAATGGTAACTTGGAGAGGGAGATCTACTGAGAATGATGGCTATAATGATGGGAGTGAAGAGACATGCATATAGCAATTAGAGAGAGACCTGAGAGAGTACACTAGGTCTGGTGTGATTTTGACAGAGTAACAGCTTAAACTTGAGTTTCTGTTCTGACTTGACCTTACCAAAGGGTCCTATTTATAGGTGAATACTAGGACTGATTTGAGACTTTTGGGGTGCCAAAAATGAGAGGAAATATGAGGGACAAAGTCTGTAATGTACCTTTTGCCCCTATATGTCTACAGTCGACTATTCCCTCTAACAGGCGACACCTGGGTGTAAACCAAAGTCAAAAAGAAAATATGTTTCCCAATGGTGACAAAATATGTGACTTGGTAAATATATTTTCAAATGGTAACTTTCTGTATAAACTTTGTAAAACTTAAGAGTGACCTTGAGAGCGCCACCCTCTCAAAAACTGTTTTATAAATTTGCTTTTCCTTATGAGTATTCCTTTGTCTACTCACTTCAGTTATTACTAAGTGTAGACTGTGTAAGTGCTTGAGTGACTCCTAGGCTCCCTCTACTAGTATTATCTCTATCTTAAAGTGCTAAATATTTGAGCTTTCTTAACAAACCTTATCTCTCAGCCACCAAGCCAAAACTCCGAGGAGATCCCAACTTGATTGAGCCATGCTTGCTCAACTAGGTTACTTGTGTAAGAAAATAAACATTAGGACTTTATTTACTAAAAGGCAAATAATTCTTGGGGCGAGGGGCCACTCGTGGTGGACCTCGTCATCCTCAGTCATTTCTCTTTATAGTGTTGATTTTGGGTAGAGGGGCCACTCAAGGTGAGTCCCCTCGCCCTTATACCTTTTACCTAATTATTGGTTTATGTAGTGCGATAGGGGACACCGGAGGTGAACCCCCTCGTCACTATATCAATTCTTTGGCAGATTCGTTATTTGTTTTGGACTCCCTTGCCATAAATCACCTTTAGCATTAATTGTGGCTGAGGGGCCACTCAAGGTGGGATCCCTCGCCACTACCTATTATTATTTGCTCTAATCTTAGTCAAAGGTCCACTCGTGGTGGACTCCCGGTCCACTTGTGGTGGAATCTCTCGCCACAAAACTGTTGATGTTCTCATCCTTGGCTGAGGGTCCATCTGTGGTGGACCCCCTCACCCCCAAAATGTTATATGCATTAGTCTTGGTTGAGGGTCCACTCAAAGTGGACCCCACGCCATAAGTTACCTTATTTTTCAATGGGTTTAGTAGAAGGGGCCACTTGTGGTCGTGCCCTGGAGGTGTTAGTTCTGGAAATACCCCTCTAGAGACATTAATCAATTTTCACATTTACATGTCCATTTTATCCTTTGAGGAACAATTATTAATTCATTCAAGTTAGGCTGTCTTAACACATTTTCACCACAAAACCCATTTCTTGACATGTTCCTTATTTCCTTATCTTTTTTTCGGAATCTTCCAATAAACCACGTACTTTAACGGGCTTCACACGGCGAGTGACACCACCATAAGCTCTGGCCAGTGATTTTGGATCTTTCACCCTAGGGACCCAGGCCTTCCTTAATTTTTCTCGGTATCATCCGAGTCCTTATTAACGTGTATTAACATTTTGCAAATGTTTATGTTATTCCACTTTTTCTTTTACTCGATCGAAGCCAAAACCCAAGAATTCACCCCAACTTGTGTTACACTTTGAAACCATCATTTCATGTTCTTTATACTTTAACTTTGATATTATCTCAAAAATCATGTTCATTAGGTTTATCATGTGTAACACCCTTTTCAACATTTTTGTTTCACAAAAATGTTCCACTTTACATAAAATTACTATTTTACCCATTTGTTTCCAAACTCGCCTTTTACTCCATTTGCACAAGTGTTAATTTTTCAAAACACTATTAAGTTATCCACACTAACTTCTTAAGTGTTTATAGAACCTTAACACCTTTTAAACCTTTTGGAGTAATATTCTTCTCAATTGGAAGCATCTTTATTTTTCAAGAATCATTAAATATGTAAGACTACTTTATAACAAAAATACCATTTCATTTTATTAGCATATGTAGTCTTACAACCTTACACTTCTCATACATATAACCCCTTTTTAAAACACTTCGATGACTTGAATTTCTACTTTTCTTAGTTCATGTCTAAACCCAACAAAACATTCTTTAAACTTGTTTATATGCCCATTATCAAAATACTACAAGCTTATATGCATGAGAAGCTGGATTTTAATCCTAAAATCCTATTAAATGGGTTAAACATACATTTCATTCTAGAAATTCTTAATACTTTGCAAAAATTCACTTTCAAGACATAAAAGGCATTTTATTTTATAAACTCAATAAATGTCCCACTTTCATAAAATATTCATTTTTCAGGAGACTTTGGGACATTATTTCACAAACCATTTTAGCAAGATCAATATCATTTTTTCAAAACATTTTATTTCATAAAATGTTTAACTTCAAACTTCTAGAAATACTATTTTCATATAAGTCCCAAACTTAGTTTCTTTTCAAGAAAACTTTGAAATATTTAATCATCCTTTATTTCCAACCAAATAATATTTTGTCAATATTTTTATTCCATAAAAATGTTTAATATAGATCTATTAGAAACCCATCATTTTATCATATGCATTCTACTCTTAAATTCTAACAACGAGACTACTAATACTAAAAAATAGAGTCTTAAACTAAGAGTAGATTTTTTCACCTTAAATGAAGCTCCAACAACGGTATACAAAAAATGTCTAAGAAGATGACAACCTCCCACCTCCTAAGATGGCCTCAAAGAGGTTTTCCAACTCTAAAAGTATGCTCCATCAAGATTCCAAGAAAAAACCCCTTTAAACTCGATTAATCTTCCATTTCCATCTTCAAGAACTCCCAATAATAACTCCATAAATTCGTAGCTCTCCTTATCCTTGGTGGAAATGGGTATGTATGATTCAAATATGGTGGTATAAGGTGGAAAAATGGTGGTGGCATGGTGGTTGGTGGTGGAGAAAGATAGAAGAATACACAAAAATGGTGGAAGACACCCCCCCCCTCTCTCTCTCTCTCTCTCTCTCTCTCTCTCTCTCTCTCTCTCTCTCTCTCTCTCTCTCTCCTTCTAAATTCCAATAACCCAAACAACCCTTATAAAACCTTCCAAGCCTTCCAAATCCTGCTTTTGCCTAATTTGGGCTCACCAGAGCTTGACACCTCATCTATCCAGCAACCCAGAATGAGACAACGCACAAGGGAAACCTGACTTAAAAATATGATTGGACTCGTTCGAACGAGATTCGCCCCTCACTCTAGTGAGAAAGGCATGTCATTCAATCCCCACTTTAAACGACCTTCGAACGACCTAGACCTATTATGCAGTGGTATCTCGTTAGAACCTCATTCGATCCCTACTTCAAACGAGCCTTGATTCTCGTTCGAACGATCTTGAACTTCGTTCGAACTGCCCTTTTGTCTATTTTCTACATCTTTCTAATTTTAACCCACAAATTTCTAACAATTACCATTAAGACTTCAAAGTAGTCAAATAAGAATATAAACCCAGTCATAATCATCCAATTTTGAATGTCTTCATATTATTGCAACTTATGCAGGGAAAATAAATAAATATTAGGGTAGGGTATTACATCGGCAACTCCTGTCTTTCCTTTTAAAGTCTCATTTTCTCTCTCTAAAGTGGGAACAGTGTTGATAGAAATAAGAAAAGGCTGGCAAGGATTTCTATTTATAGGGTTTATTATGGAACCTTGGTTTATCCTTAAGAAGTCACTTTTATGGCAATTCCCCTAAAATATTCTTCTAAAATCTCCTAATAAATGTACCCAAGTTATGATCTGAGGAGGCCATGTCATCACCCCACGTGCTGAATTATAGTGGGACCAGGTCACTAATGGTCGCGATCTATTCCCCTTGGGATGTGGCATCGCCCAATGTCTGCGGCCTCCAATCTCCTTATCCATAACTTTTTACGTAATTTTTGACTGTTCGTGGCTAACACCCAGGCTATGGCCTTTTATACCCTTCTACTGCCCTTACATTCCCAGGTCGTGTTCCTCTTCTTTTGATCTCTCCCCTAGATGTGGCCTCTACTATGGCCACGACCTCATAGTATTTTTAGGTTCGTTATAACCTATGGCACCCAATCTAATCTACTTTTTTATAAGAGTAGTTTAAATAAGGGTATTGTCACCTCTAATGTCCATTATGCCTCTAAAATAGGCCCAAATTTGGGTAATAGCGTCTCTAAGAATAGACAATGATCAAAGCCTTTAGTATGCCCATCTAAACAATAATGGAATTTATAGAAAAAAGGAATTATCAGCTTCATGATAGAATAATTTAAGGGATAATATTATATCGTAACTTTCACATAAAAATTGAGGTCTTCTTTGGAATCATTTTGTCCCAAATGCTCTAGAAGCTAAGTTGCACACACTTTTTCTTGCTAATCAATTACCGTGCTGAAGTAGTCGAACATATGCTATTAGGATTCAGCTTCCATCTCAATTTAGGAGAGGTCTGAAATTGGTCTTCAATATCATCAATAACCTTATGTATGCGCTTGCAATCATGGGAACTTGTGTTGGTAATATGAGATAAAAAATATCTATATCTTGATAGTATTTATTGTGCATAATTTAGACCATAATGATTTGTTCTTCGCTAGAGTCCACCATCCACTATAATTTGCATAAGAAGAATAAATGAGTAGTGAGTGGTTTAATACCTTAATAACTTTGACTGTAACGATTTGTTCTTCGCTAGAGTCCACCACCCACCATAATTTGCATAAGAAGATTAAATGAGTAATAAGTGGTTTAAAACCTCAATAACTTTAGGCTTTTTATTTTTTTCCTTGAAAATGACTCAATATAATTTGTTTTTTAATATAAATTAAGAAATAAGTGGTTTTATTTTGACTCTGAATTATTAAGAGTTAAGGTACATCTGAATTCGAATCCAAATAAATCAATCATCGAACATAAAAACAAATAAATTTTTTATATTCAGATGAAAAAATAAACGTAGCCTAAATATGTAGTGTGAAATCTGAGTTAGTGAAATATGTTTGTGTAGGGGTGTCAAATATACAATAGTAATAAATAGCAAGATTGCCCACAAATATGAATGCAGTGAGATAAAAGACACTATAATATACCTTGTTATCGTCTAAAACTAGTACAAGTTTATCTTAGGTTGATTTCACTAATTATAAATAGACAATAAATAAATGATCTAATTACTGAAATACTAAATAGATAAAATAGTAGAGGAATGATAAAGAGAAATGAAACCATGATTTAGGTGGTTCATCCCAAAGTGGTGCCTATGTTAATAGGTGAAGTGTTTCGAGTACTGATTTATGGGGCAAAAGCCATGGATGAGTACATAATACTAGCTCTAAAGTTCTCTTTAGAATTTGGCAACATAATAGTAAGTAAAAGATCGATCTTTTGTGGGCATTGTGTGCTATTTATAGGATGTTGGAGGGGAGAAAAATGTGAGTGCCAGGTGTCCTACCGTTATAGGTGCTGTAGGTACACATTTGACATATATGTGAGAGAATAATCATAAGTTAGTTCATGACCCATGTGGGGAAATATTTACATATCTCCCACATGTGCACATGTAACCAATGATGCTAGCATCACCCCATCACCTAGTACATGCTTGCTTTAATGGAGAGAATTAATGGTCTTATCCAGCTATGAACTAACATTGTTAAATGACTTTTAGAACTTCTTGGGTCGACTTATATATGGGGGACCAAGTTGATAACTAAGCCGACCTCTTTTGCTGTAGAGAGTGTGTCGACATGTTCCCTTCTGATTAGTCCAAGAGGTGTCCCATATTTATGGTATAATAAAAGCCCTCATGACTTTGCTCACGATTTTAACTTGTAACGGGTTTTTTGGAGTGTTGTGTCTTCTGAGCAGATGCTAGGTAGATTGAGTTAGTGAAATGTTTACTGAAGAATGTCATTCTCTCTTGAGATTTTGTTCAGCTTTGGATATTCTAAACAAGCGCCAAGCAAATTGACTTATGAAAACTTTCCTTGGATTTGAACTTGATACATGTCGAATGCTGAGAGTGGCATCTGGTGCAATTATGACGTAGGCATGAATCCATGCCTTAGTTCAATATAGGTAATGATTATTTCCTATAAAGTATAAAAGCCTATTTTTTCCATTATTTAAACCTTTTAAAAACATTTCCATCACACGAGAGCTTTCTAAAGAGAGCCCAAAACTCATCGTCTTTGACTAAACTCGCCAAGTTTCAGCCATTTTTGATTATATCCACCTAAGAAAAGTTCTTTTCTGTGAGATTTCGTCCTTTTGGAGTTAGTGTCTTTAGAGTTTCGATCATCCTTGGGAGTTTTAGGCTTCCAGATACGCATTCCTCATTTCTATAGCTTTTTTAGGGCTTTCTCTGAAATTTACTCTATTTCCCTGAGATTTCATCTGGTTGTTTCTTATTGCTGCTATTTTTTGGTGTCGTTTGGCATTTGATTAAACATTCACACATCTTAAGTGGCCATTGAGTTGGTTGGCCAAATTTTTAGAACTAGAGCTTTTTCAATGTTTTTATCCCAAAATTTTCATTGTTAACATAGAAATTAAACCCCAAACCTTGAAATCCCTCCTTTATGAGTGATGAACATTAGATTAATAGGTGGTTAAAGCACCCTAGGGAGTTATATCAATAATTTCCCAGCGTTTATGCTAGAAGGTTCCCCACTTCTTTACAAATCGTTCGACCTGAGGACGAGCCCGGTCCTCCTAGGTATACTCCTAAGGTCCCTTATTCTGCTTATTTTGCTTTGTATCCCTCACTTGTAGAGTCAAGTACCCAAGTGTTTGTGGAATATGTAGGTGTTGAGGAGGTGGGACACCATTCTAGCGTTGTAAAATTAGTAAATACGAATTTAGATATATGTGTCATAGAGTTATAGTCCTCTACTAAATAAGAGATGGTTGAGAGGCCTGACCCATTAACTTTTCCAGTTATTGTGTCACCTACCTAGGAGAGGACTTCAAGAGATTCTTATAACGCTATTAGTATTAAGGAATAATACCATGGGTGTGACATAACAACGGATGATCTCATCGACCTGAAATAGCTCTACTCCCTTCTGATTAGCATTACCTACAGGTTACCGTACTGTGATGAGAGGATTTATGATCGACCCAATGCCGACGAGATCTATTTTCCAATTTAGGCCTTGTAGGTTGGAGTTCGTCTTCCTCTATATCCTATTATTAGGTCGATTCTAAAAGGATATGGGACAGCCCCTACATAACTTCCCCCCAATGCCTACCGGGCATTTAAGGGTTGATTGTATATTGGGAAGTCCATATTGGATATGATATCAGTGGGGATATCTTTAGACAAATCTATGAGATTAAGGACAACGCTAAGGCCCATGGTTATTACTACGTCTGAAAAAGGACCCAAGGGTCACACTAGAAAGGACCGAGTGGTACTTGCTAATGCGTATTAGGTAAATTAAAAATCTCCAACTCTTTCAAATCTTTAATACAAAATCTATTATAAATTTTAAGTGAGAAAACACTCACGCACACTATTAGTAAAGGTGATGATGCTAGAAGTAAAGAATAATTCCCTTTAAGAATGAGATGAGGAAAAGTAGAGCGTGACACAATATATGTTATCGAGGAACCCACCTTAGTGGTAAACCCCGTGTCCCTAGTCCCAGGACAGCCCGCGCACTCAAGTCCACTATTACCGATTATAGGTTACAGATTACAGTCCTCCAAGTCCACAATGAAATAAACTAAGCAAATACAAACCCGTACACCCAGCCTAGTCTAAAACAACCCAACTTGACTGAAAATCAGTCAACCCAATAACACCTCGGTAATAGAGACTATCACTCACTCACAACACAAGCACAACGACACACTCAAACCCGAGACCCCGTGAAGTTGTGCAACACACAAATATAATAATAGATATTGTTTATTCAAAACAACAAAAAATAATCTTGTTTAAAAATAGACCAAACAATCAAGGTTTAAATCTATTTTAATTGACAAGACAAATTACCAATCAAGGAGTAATTGAAAGGTAAGACAATATTGAATTAATCAATACTAAAAAGAATGCTTAAATATTAAGTCCCAAGACACAAGTAAGGTCTTCCTTAATATTTAATATTCAAGTAAAGATTAATTCTAAAAACAAATTAGTTGGCGCAAATGACCAAAAAATAAAATAGGAAATAAAATTCCAACAATTGTGTCGGGCAACTAAGATAAAAAATTAACCTAACACCAAATATAATATGAATCAATTTAAATAGGTGTTATGTTAAAAATATTAAGTCCAAGTAAAATGAGCAAAAGATAAATAAGTGTAGCACTTAGCTCATATAAATTGGGACTTAATTAAAATAAATAAAATAAGATTACAAATATTAAATTCCAATTTTAGTATAAACCAATACTATGACAAGGGTTGGATCAAATACTCATACACACATAAACACTACCTTAAGTTATAAAAGAATACAACAAAAAGTATTCAACTTAGGCAATAAAAAGTGTACGAGTCAAATGGTCCAATCCAAGTCAAATGAGTACGAGATAAAGAGTGTAGCACTCGACTCACTAAAATAGGATGGGTTTAACTAAAATAAAATTTAAATAAATAAAGATGTGATATAAAGACTACACACTAATTAAACCCAACTAAATAAAGTAACTTAGAGGGTGTAACTAGTTTAGAGTCAAAAATCAAATATCTTTATTCCCAAAAAAATTAAATCAAATTATAATAATTAATAAATAAAAAATGTGTGACACACTAAAATAAGTCTTGAGAATAAAGTGTACACACAAACTGAAATGGGTGTAAATAAATTCTCCAAACCAAACACCCAATAAACCTACTAAAATTCAGTCCCAACAAATTTTAGTTCAAATAAATTTATCCAAATAAAGTTGGTCAAAATAAAGTCACAGTCCAAATAAACAAAGTGTACATACACTAAATGAGTTGGGTATAAAATAACCTCCAACAATAAATACCCAACACCCAAATAAATTTTAATTCAGATTTATTTTTATAAAAAAAATGTGTGACACAAAATAATCTAAGTCCAATAAAAATGTGTACACACTAAATGAGTTGGGTGTAAAATAAGATCCAACAACAAACACACAACACCCAACTAAATTCAGACTTTGTTCCAAAGATAGTTCAACCAAAAATTTGTCTAAATAAATTTTAGTCTACAAAAATTTTAATAAAAAATGTGTGGCACAAAAATAATCTAAATAAATAATTGCACACACTAAATGAGTTGGGTGTAAAATAAGCTCCAACAAAAAAAAACACCCAACAAAAAGACTTAGTCCAAAACAGTTCCAAATTTCAGTTCAAAATAAATCCAAGTTCAAATTAATTTTTGGTTCAAATTAAAGTTCAAGAACAAATTAATTTGAGTCAAAAAAAAATTTAATCCAAATAAAATATTTAGACCAAAGAAAATTATTTAGTCTAAATATTTAACTCACACACCACAAGCAGATGTGTCCAAACAAAACTTAGAAAACTTTATACAACTATATATGTATATATGTATAAAACTGTGTGTGTGTATATATATGTATAAACCGTGTGTGTGTGTGTGTGTATATATATATATATATATATAAAACTGTGTATGTATGAATTTATATATAAACACACACCAACACACACACACTGCAAACACACGCACACACAGTACAAACCACACACACTGCAAACAGCACACACACACACTGTTCACACGCACACACACAGACCAAAAAAAATTGATCTATACTATTTATATATATATATATATATATATATATATATATATATATATATATATAGCAGATGCAGATTTATATGTATATATATATATATATATATATATATATGTACAAGTAGAGAAAGAAGGATACCCAAAAAAACTTCCGCCGGAAAACAGTCACCGGAGCCAGAAATAAACGAGACCGGACCGATCTCCAAACCCCCAAACCGAGGTCGCCGGAAAATTATGACCACCGCCGGAGTAGCCTCAAGCACCGGAACCTCCAACCGGAACCAAACACGAGGTGTGAAACCCCCTCAAAAACCGAACTCAACACGAGCTCAAATCGAAAAAAAAAACAGGCCGAAAAAAACTACACCTCCAAATCGAAAACCCAATACTTAAATCAAAGCTCCAAAACGAATCTCTCAAGATGAAGAGAGAAAAGAGAGAGCAAAAAAAATGAGAGAGGGGATGTCTTGAAACAAAAATGACGGCCGTAAAAGTGAGAGCTTGAGAAAGAGAGATAAGGGTTTTAAACTAAAACCAAAAACAAAACCCTAAAGGGCTTTCTCCAAAAAGCCCAAAACTTAAAAAGCCCAAAAAAAAAATAAAAACACACAAAAAAATATGAAATCCGAAAATAAGAATAAAAAAATAAAATAAAAAATTGAAACACAAAAATAATGATACTCATAAAAATTACAGATCTTACTACAAAGTTATAAAACAAAAAAAACACAAAATAAATATTCTGAATAAAAAAATATTTTATATATCAAGTCAAATAAAATAAAAGACTTGAAATATAAAATAAACTTTAAATTCAGAAAGATATCAAAACTCACACAAGAAAAGAAATAAATAAATTATATGACACCCAAAATAATTTGTACATTACACAAAAAATATTTTTCTCAAAAAATTAATTTATATAATAAATCAATATAGGAAAATATGATTTAAGATATAAAAAATAGATTTGAATAAAAATAACAAAATGCAAGAGCATATAAATAAAAAATTGTTTGTCTCAAGATTGAGCCAACACAAGAAGAATGAGATTTTCAATCTCCCCCTTTGGCCAATTTTGAGACAAACAAAAACCGAGACTCAAAAATAAAGAACAACAGAAATTACATAACTCGACTATACACATGAGTCCTAAAACAAAAGAAGATACAAAACTCTACTAACCACAAGAGTCCTAATCAAACATAGAAGAGTACTAAGCTCAACTAACAGCACAAATTCCTAAAAGACTCAAAAATACAATACCAAAAGAGTCTCCAATTCTCCCCCTGTTTGTCTCAAAGGGACAAAGGGTAGGGAAGAATCCTACAAAATAAAAGTTAGTACAACATGAATATGCAATTTAAAATGTACTAACAAATAAACTAAAACAAACTAAAGCAAAATTAGTTTGAAATTTCGATACTCCTCATTTGAGTACCTAAATCATCTTTCTTAACCCACTTCGATTTGACATTAGGAATAACGGTCTTAAATGGGGAAAAATTAGCATTAGTATGAGAACAATTCTCAACAACATTAGACTTTAAATGGATCTTGGACAAATCACCATTTTGTTGTCTACTTAAAGGCTTATAGCAAAACTGTCCCAAATGACCCTTTTGAAGACAAAAAGTGCATTTAAATACATGCCTATCATTTGATTTAGCATTATCATGAAAGCTCACATTTTTATCATATGCAGATTTTCTAGTTAAATTCAAACGCTCAAAACAGAATTGTTCTAAATGTCCATATTTGGAACAAAAGTTACATTTATAAACAAGTTTAACAGCATGTTTACACTTAGCATTCAGAGGCAATTTAGAATTTCTGCATATAGTGGGCAGCTTTTCAGAATCAAAATTCAACTTTTTATGACAAAACTGCTCTAAATGACCCATTTTAAAACAGAAATTACACCTAAAAACAGAATTTTCAACATGTTTATTTCTATCAAAATGACTATTTTTGCCCAAAACAGCTTGTTTCTGCATTAATTTCTGAACACAAAATTTTTCAATATGGCCGGTTTTAGAACAAAAACTGCATTTCAGCATAGGTTTGGCATTTTTAACATTTCGCTGATTTTCAATTTTTCTAAAAATGCCTATATTAGCATTATTCTGCCCAAGTCTTTTATAGCAGAATTTTTCAGCATGTCCATTTTTAGAGCAAAAATTACATTTAAGAGAAGGCTTTGCAGTTTTGAAATTCCCAACATTTTGAATTTGCCTAAATTTGCCTAGATCAGATTTGTTTTGTCCTAATTTCTTAAAACAAAATTTTTCTAAATGACCATTCTTATGGCAAAAACTACACTGAAAATTAGGTTTGACAAAATGATTATTTCCAACTTTTTGATTTTGCCTAACTTTTCCTAAATCAAAACTATTCTGCCCTAATTTCTTGAAGCAAAACTTTTCTAAATGCCCAATTTTATGGCAAAAATCACATTTAAGAACAGATTTACCACTTGAAGAACAACCCTCATTTTCAAAATGTTTATAAGACAACTTAATTTCGTTTGAATCGGGAAATTGTTCCTTAGAGTTTATAAAATTGGTAACATCAAATTCTTTTCCTTCAAAACCAAGCCCTTTAGTAGGAGCAAAATCAGAATAAGAGTTCGTTGGATCATAACATGTATTTTCATTAATAGTTTTGACGGCATCACCGGCATTCCAATAACTCTTTAACTTTTTCAAAGTGACATCTAGTTCCTTTTTACATTTATCAAATTTAATCAAAACGGCCTTTAGTTCAACTTGAGAATCATCAAATTTACACAAAACTTTCTTGTTTTTAGTTTCAAGAGAATGATTAAGTTCGGTTAACATGACAATTCTCTTCTCTAAAAACGAAACATCATTTTCAATTTCATCAATACGAAAAACAGATTCTTCGGTTATTAACTTGATTTGATCGCTTAAAATGTCATTTTTAGCCATTAAACTAGAATTAATTGTATCTAAGTCATTGCAATCCTCAATCGTGTTCTCAAAAGATTTATTACTCACACAATCCTCTAAATTTGTACTCACGCACCCTTCCAAAATGACAGCATTGTCTTCATTTTCAGATTCATCAACATCACCAAAAATATCATCAACATTAGATATAGAAGCTGTGAATGTAGGGTGACATGGAGTAGGTGAGGTACGAGATAAAATCACTTTGTCTAAAACAGAATTATCTACACATAAATCGAAATCATCCGAACTAGTAGATACGCAATCATAAATGCATTTGGATAAAGTAAGTGGGGCAATAACAGATTTAGTGCCACAAATAGTAGTAGGAGATAATAAGTGATCAAAATTATCTTTATCACTATCAGTATCACTATCAGTAATACCATCCCAAATATTTGTAGAAATAGGGGCAACAAATTTAGTATCACAAATAGGTGTAGAAGGCAATATATGATTAAAATTATCCTCATCACTATCACTATCAGACATATCATCCCACATTTTAAACCAAGATGTAGAAGATTTTGGAATGTTATATTGAGAGTAAAGCTTTTCATCATTAGAACATTCATAAAGGGATTTTTTCAAAGAAAAAATAGCATCACCAATTTGTTTTCCCATAATAAAAAATAGATTTTAAATGATATAAAATATATATTTTTTAAAAAGAGTTCAGGATCTTTGCGCAATAAAAACTTTTATAAAGTGAATCCTGAAGCTCTGATACCACTTGAAAAAGGACCCAAGGGTCACACTAGAAAGGACCGAGTGGTACTTGCTAATGCGTATTAGGTAAATTAAAAATCTCCAACTCTTTCAAATCTTTAATACAAAATCTATTATAAATTTTAAGTGAGAAAACACTCACGCACACTATTAGTAAAGGTGATGATGCTAGAAGTAAAGAATAATTCCCTTTAAGAATGAGATGAGGAAAAGTAGAGCGTGACACAATATATGTTATCGAGAAACCCACCTTAGTGGTAAACCCCGTGTCCCTAGTCCCAGGACAGCCCGCGCACTCAAGTCCACTATTACCGATTATAGGTTACAGATTACAGTCCTCCAAGTCCACAATGAAATAAACTAAGCAAATACAAACCCGTACACCCAGCCTAGTCTAAAACAACCCAACTTGACTGAAAATCAGTCAACCCAATAACACCTCGGTAATAGAGACTATCACTCACTCACAACACAAGCACAACGACACACTCAAACCCGAGACCCCGTGAAGTTGTGCAACACACAAATATAATAATAGATATTGTTTATTCAAAACAACAAAAAATAATCTTGTTTAAAAATAGACCAAACAACCAAGGTTTAAATCTATTTTAATTGACAAGACAAATTACCAATCAAGGAGTAATTGAAAGGTAAGACAATATTGAATTAATCAATACTAAAAAGAATGCTTAAATATTAAGTCCCAAGACACAAGTAAGGTCTTCCTTAATATTTAATATTCAAGTAAAGATTAATTCTAAAAACAAATTAGTTGGCGCAAATGACCAAAAAATAAAATAGGAAATAAAATTCCAACAATTGTGTCGTGCAACTAAGATAAAAAATTAACCTAACACCAAATATAATATGAATCAATTTAAATAGGTGTTATGTTAAAAATATTAAGTCCAAGTAAAATGAGCAAAAGATAAATAAGTGTAGCACTTAGCTCATATAAATTGGGACTTAATTAAAATAAATAAAATAAGATTACAAATATTAAATTCCAATTTTAGTATAAACCAATACTATGACAAGGGTTGGATCAAATACTCATACACACATAAACACTACCTTAAGTTATAAAAGAATACAACAAAAAGTATTCAACTTAGGCAATAAAAAGTGTACGAGTCAAATGGTCCAATCCAAGTCAAATGAGTACGAGATAAAGAGTGTAGCACTCGACTCACTAAAATAGGATGGGTTTAACTAAAATAAAATTTAAATAAATAAAGATGTGATATAAAGACTACACACTAATTAAACCCAACTAAATAAAGTGAATACACAAAAGTTCAACTTAGAGGGTGTAACTAGTTTAGAGTCAAAAATCAAATATCTTTATTCCCAAAAAAATTAAATCAAATTATAATAATTAATAAATAAAAAATGTGTGACACACTAAAATAAGTCTTGAGAATAAAGTGTACACACAAACTGAAATGGGTGTAAATAAATTCTCCAAACCAAACACCCAATAAACCTACTAAAATTCAGTCCCAACAAATTTTAGTTCAAATAAATTTATCCAAATAAAGTTGGTCAAAATAAAGTCACAGTCCAAATAAACAAAGTGTACACACACTAAATGAGTTGGGTATAAAATAACCTCCAACAACAAATACCCAACACCCAAATAAATTTTAATTCAGATTTATTTTTATAAAAAAAATGTGTGACACAAAATAATCTAAGTCCAATAAAAATGTGTACACACTAAATGAGTTGGGTGTAAAATAAGATCCAACAACAAACACACAACACCCAACTAAATTCAGACTTTGTTCCAAAGATAGTTCAACCAAAAATTTGTCTAAATAAATTTTAGTCTACAAAAATTTTAATAAAAAATGTGTGGCACAAAAATAATCTAAATAAATAAGTGCACACACTAAATGAGTTGGGTGTAAAATAAGCTCCAATAAAAAAAAACACCCAACAAAAAGACTTAGTCCAAAACAGTTCCCAATTTCAGTTCAAAATAAATCCAAGTTCAAATTAATTTTTGGTTCAAATTAAAGTTCAAGAACAAATTAATTTTAGTCAAAAAAAATTTAATCCAAATAAAATATTTAGACCAAAGAAAATTATTTAGTCTAAATATTTAACTCACACACCACAAGCAGATGTGTCCAAACAAAACTTAGAAAACTTTATACAACTATATATGTATATATGTATAAAACTGTGTGTGTGTGTATATATATGTATAAACCGTGTGTGTGTGTGTGTGTATATATATATATATATATATAAAACTGTGTATGTATGAATTTATATATAAACACACACCAACACACACACACTGCAAACACACGCACACACAGTACAAACCACACACACTGCAAACAGCACACACACACACACTGTTCACACGCACACACACACAAATCTGCACACACTACACACACACACTGTTCACACGCACACACACAGACCAAAAAAAATTGATCTATACTATTTATATATATATATATAGCAGATGCAGATTTATATGTATATATATATATATATATATATATATATATATATATATGTACAAGTAGAGAAAGAAGGATACCCAAAAAAACTTCCGCCGGAAAAAAGTCACCGGAGCCAGAAATAAACGAGACCGGACCGATCTCCAAACCCCCAAACCGAGGTCGCCGGAAAATTATGACCACCGCCGGAGTAGCCTCAAGCACCGGAACCTCCAACCGGAACCAAACACGAGGTGTGAAACCCCCTCAAAAACCGAACTCAACACGAGCTCAAATCGAAAAAAAAAACAGGCCGAAAAAAACTACACCTCCAAATCGAAAACCCAATACTTAAATCAAAGCTCCAAAACAAATCTCTCAAGATGAAGAGAGAAAAGAGAGAGCAAAAAAAATGAGAGAGAGGATGTCTTGAAACAAAAATGACGGCCGTAAAAGTGAGAGCTTGAGAAAGAGAGATAAGGGTTTTAAACTAAAACCAAAAACAAAACCCTAAAGGGCTTTCTCCAAAAAGCCCAAAACTTAAAAAGCCCAAAAAAAAAATAAAAACACACAAAAAAATATGAAATCCGAAAATAAGAATAAAAAAATAAAATAAAAAATTGAAACACAAAAATAATGATACTCATAAAAATTACAGATCTTACTACAAAGTTATAAAACAAAAAAAACACAAAATAAATATTCTGAATAAAAAAATATTTTATATATCAAGTCAAATAAAATAAAAGACTTGAAATATAAAATAAACTTTAAATTCAGAAAGATATCAAAACTCACACAAGAAAAGAAATAAATAAATTATATGACACCCAAAATAATTTGTACATTACACAAAAAATATTTTTCTCAAAAAATTAATTTATATAATAAATCAATATAGGAAAATATGATTTAAGATATAAAAAATAGATTTGAATAAAAATAACAAAATGCAAGAGCATATAAATAAAAAATTGTTTGTCTCAAGATTGAGCCAACACAAGAAGAATGAGATTTTCAACGTCTCCCCCAAAAAATCTCAATAAAAACTAGTAAAGATAGTCCATATGGATAATCATGACATGAAAATAAAGTTTATATATTTATTTAGTGAATAAGAGTTATACCCAAATGAGGGGGACCAAACTGATGTAGTGCCCCGTAACTGGGTTGGGCTTAAAAATATTGGTATACATTTTGACCTTTCTGTAGAATTATTTATGTTCTTCTACATGCTTTTAATGAATTGTTCTAACACTTTATACGATATTCTGTAGTTAAGAAAACTACTCAACTAGGTAAACCTCTGAAGGATTTGGTGAAGAGGATTTGTACTGACAAGCCCCAAGATTTTGAGAATATTTTTAACCTTACCAAGCTTATTAAACTTGGCTATTAAACACTTATAGACACCGCCCTTGCACAAAGGTTATCGTGAGATGAGGCATTAGCAGTTGAAGCTGAGGACAAGATTGATTCAAGAGGTTACTGAAGGTATCCAAGATTTTTTAAGTGTTGCATCGTCCTAATCTTTTTTCTCTTCGCATAGCTTCTTTGAACATTAGATCTCTCTGTGCAACTTATACCCCTAATTAATTAAACTAGAGTTGAACCTTCTTTTGGGATGGAACCAAAACATGTTGATCGTGCTTGAGGTAGCCCGATAGAAAAAACTTGAGCTGGAGACGAAAAAGAAAGATGACGCCGAGGCCGAGTCCAAGAAGAAAGTTGATGCCCATAAGAGGGTTGTAGCTAGAAAGAAAGCGAAGGTTTATTATGTTGTTCCTGCTAAAGCTAAAGGAAATGGGAAAGCCCCTTCTTCACATTATGCTCCACCTGCTGGTAATAAGAGGCCTCTAAAAGGGATTATGACCTAAAATGATCCTAAACATTCGAGGATCAATTATCTAAGGTAAAGAGTGCATATTGATGGGCTACCATGTCATCTTCTTTCCATAGGTGAGGGGTCTCCTTTATGCTATGGCGAAGCTGAACATTTCACTTTTGACACTAATAATATTATCACGCATAAATAGCTAAATAGGGATCCGAACTCTATCTTTCACTACATAAACATTGACATTGATGGGGTTGGTTACTACAAGATAACCCAGACTTCGAATTCCTTAGGGGTATTAACCCTGATGCTTTGTGTAATCTAGTCCAGCACCGGATGTTTATGGTAAGTTCTCAATAAAGCTTATGCTCGTCGTACTTTTTTCAAATATTATGTTCATTGCTAACCACATTGTCTTCCTTTTTAGGGCACCATGGGTGCCACCATTCTCAGGGGAAAAGCTATAATATGTCGTCATGCCTATAAGAAGGAAAAGAAGGTCAACGATGATCTCCACACTTGGTACGATTAATTTCATGAGGAGCTAAAGAAGTCAAAAGATAAGCACACATTGTCTTGCAACGAGCTCAAAGAGCGGGACGCGCTGTTAATGGTAAAAACTCAGGCCCTTAGTATGATGGAGGAAGATAACAGAAAGGTTAAGGACCAAGTCAATGAAGCTATAAAACTTCAGATCTTGATAAAATCTCTCAATAAAGCCAAAATTGAGCTCACCGAGACTCATGAGGCCCTTTCTCGTGCCGAGGATAAATAGTTAAGAAGTTCAAAGCTTATGATAGAGAAGACCATCAAAATCATGACCTTCTTTATGAAGGGTTACGATGAGCTGAAGAATCTATCACAATTAATGCCACACACATTACTCATGAAACTACCCAAGTGACTGCTCAAAATATCCCCACAGTAGAAGTTTTTAGTCATAATGCTCTTCAAACTGATCATCAAGCTCTTGTCACTTGAATTTCCAGACTTCCTTAATCTCTTGTAAAGCTTTGTAATTGCTCATATTTTTTTAACAATGTTTGCTAAGTTTTGAACATCTATTTTTGCTTTTAGATAACATTATAATGAATGATTATTCACTATTAAATTTTTTTCATCAACTTTGCTTGTCTTTGTGTAAGTGGTGTTTAGATTTCTTGCTAAGTTATTTTGATCGGCTAAACTGATATCCCTCATTTGTAGTTAAGTGTTTGTGAGAAAATATTTTTTGACAAGTAAATATAGTCAGATTTTTTTGATCTGCTAGTAGTTTAGTCTTATGGTTTTATGGATGTATCTCGTCAACCTGACCATGTAGGACTACTAACTTTTCAAATTAAGATTATCTTGTTAGTAGTTTAGTCTTATGATTATGTGGTCAGATCTTGTTAACCTGGCCCGACTTACTAGCTACCATTTTTTGACAAACCGAGCTTATCTTGATAGGGTCATCGTAAGTGAACACTTAGAGCTTTTATATCAATTATTGGCTTAGTATTTACCATTACTTTAGTCAGCTTACATATCGTTGTGGGCGGATCTTATCATCTTGACCATGCGACATTATTAGTTTCCCAAGTCGGTTAACTTCTCGATTATGACTCGTCTAAGACAAGGTCTTCATAGAAGTGTAATATGATCGTAGTCAAGCTTGTCGACTTGTACCTGAGATATCTTTGGCCTAAGATTCTTACACATCTCTTATACTAATGAACTTGTAAATAACCCTTAAAAGACAATAAAGAATATAAAGGATAATTTCTTATATTTAATTAATGATTGAAACTTTGATTACATGTAATTGAAAACTGTTTACATAGATGATCTGTTCATAAGATGAAATCTTCTCATCTCTACTGGTAATATTTACTCAGATGCTTATAGTTTCAAAGGTTTGTGAATGATTCGCCTTCTAGTGTTTGTATTTTGTACGTTCCTGGTCGGATCACCTCTAAAACTCTATACGCGTTGTGCCAGTTTGTTTTTAACTTAATAGTTTTTTAAATCACCTTCTTTCGAACGTAATGACCTTCTTTTAAGGTGCTTGGTTTCACACTCTTATTATAAAATCGCACAGTTCTCTATTCATATGCTGCTACTCTCAAGGCCGCTCGTTCCCTGACCTTTTTACCTAAGTCTAGATCAAGTCTATGCATGAAATCGCTCTTGGGGGAGTTAAAGTTTAGCACACCGTGACAGAATAAGACGATCTCAGTGGCTGCCACTGCTTCTATTCTAATTTGAACATAAATGGAATTTCACTCATGGCCATCATTAATATGGTTCTGTAAACCCGTAAGATGCTCTGAAGCTCATGGATCAAATCCCCCTTAACATTATCCAGCCTTATCTTCATCCCGTTTGGAAGGGCCCTATTAGTAACCTCATTTTTCCTTGTACTAGGATGAGAAGGAGCATAATACATGTTCTTAATCTTTGACCTTGCATAGTAGTCTAGATACTGTCTATTGTCAAATTGAGTACATTTTGTATCTGCAGATGATGTTTTATATATAAAATAAAATACTTTGGCACATGTCATTTCCATTAATAGTTCATCCTCCACCCAATTTGTGAAGTATTCTACAACCACCACCAGATAAGGAAATCTGTCCTTTGTCTTCGATGGTGGGCTGACCAGATTCATGCCCCATATTGCGAAGGGTCGCAGAGAAGTGAGATCAGTGTTATCTTTACTCCTGGTCTCCTATGTATGTTTGCATAACGCTAGCATTTGTCTCACTTCTTCACATAATAGGCACAATCATTCTTCATACTAGGCCTGTAGTAGCCCTAAGTTATCACCCTTTTGACTAACGATCATCATACTGAATTAGACCCAAATAAGCCCTCACGTACCTCTTTAACTAGATTTAGCATTTCTCTTAGATGAACACATTGCAATAATAGGAGTATATAACCCCTTTTAAACAGAACTGCCCCTTGTATCATGTATCGAGTTACCTTATAACGTAGCCTTTGTACTTCCTTGGGATCTGCTGGTCACTCGCCAGACTTTAAGTATGACCTGATAGGGTCCATCTAAGATGGGCCCAAGTTCAAATCCATTACCAATACATATTCCTTGTCAATGCTCTATTGTAGCAATATCTCAATAGGAACATTTCTTTTTATCTTGGCCCTAGTTATAGACGCTAGACGAGCAAGTGCATCTGATTGGGCATTCTTTGTCCTTGGAATTCTGACCATTGCTTCGTAAATCCTGCGCACCTGGTTAACCACCCGTTAGGAATCACAATGAGTTGACAATTTTTTGGCTCCCAATGAATATGCCAATCTAAAGACTTCCACTAAGCCTTCATATTATACTTTATTATTTAGGGCTTTGAAGTTTAATCGGAGGGCGCAATCTATATCGGACCCGTATGGCTTTAAAATTATCAGTCATGCCCCGCTTTCGTTAGTACAAAATAAACCATCCACGTATAATTACCAAACCGGGGGATCTTTCTCAAAACTGCCTTCTACTAAGGAACCATTCTCGAACAGTTCCTTCATCAGCTCGAGATCTTAATTTTTTTCTTCTCATCTAACTAAAGACTTTGGGAGTTCACTATTTGGAGTCGAAGTTGCCTCGACCTTAGCAGATAGCTCCTCCTCCTAACTAAACTATGTTATAAAAATCAACCACTCTTTTCCCCTTAATTGATGTTCTTAGCTCATACTGGATATCGTATTCTCCCATCTCCACGGGGTAAGCCATAATCCTTCTATATATTTTTATCTTACGAACAGCTTGTCGAAGGGGGAGATTTGTGTACACAACATTGGTATGAGCTTTAAAGTATGGTTTCCTCCTCCTGGATGCTTCAACCACTACAAGTGATGCTTTTCCAACCCGTGGTACCATATTTCAGCTCCATAGTACGCTTTGCTAGTATACTATATCAGTTCTTGGACATTTTCTTCTAATCATACCAGAGCCGAACTTACGGTAGACTCAGACACTGCTAGATAAAGGTAAATCTTTTAGCCAAAGATTAGCCTAGACAATAAAGGCATAGATCGTAGATATTTTTCTAGCTTTAGGAAGGCTTTTTCACATTCAACATTCCATTCAAAGGTCTTTCTGAGCACCTTAAAGAATGGTAAACAATGATAAGTTGCTTGTGAAATGAATCTATTGAGTATAACAACTCGACTTGTCAAACTTTGGATTTCATTATTATTTTTAAAAGGTTGTATATTGATCAACACCTGAATTTTTTCAGGGTTGGCCTCAATGCCCCTTTTTATTAACAATAAAGCCGAGAAACTTCCCAGCTCTAACCTCCAAAACACATTTATTTGGGTTCAACTTCATATAATATTTCTTGATCTTATTAAACGTTCGACTAAGATCGCTGATGTGGTTGGCTGCCTTCTTGCGCTTTGTCAGAATATCGTTCATGTAGACCTCTATAATCTTCCGATGGTATATTCAAAAACTTTATTGACTAGTATTTAGTAAGTTGGTATGGCATTTTTTTAGCCCAAAGGGCAACACATTATAGCAGAATGTACCTCTACTGGTGATAAATGAGGTCTTCTCGTGGTCTTTCGACTTCATACTAATCTGGTTATATCTCGAATATGCATTTATAAAACTAAAAAACTCATGCCCAACTGTGGCATCGACCAATTGGTCGATTTAGGGTAAAGGATAGTGGTCCTTAGGACAAGCTTTGTTCAAATCAGTTAAGTCTGCACATCTGCCATTTATTATTATTCTTTTCGACTATAATCACGTTTGACAGTCAATCAGGATGTCGTTATTGACTAGAATTAGAGCTATTGATACCATTACGTTGATGACCAGAGGGTCATCGTAGGGGTATAATAAACCATACATATCATTTTTGGAAAAACCTACAGCCAAATGATACTTTTTTACTTTGTGAGGACATTTTTACAATGATATGAGCACACGCCTTAGCCTCATTTAAATAAGACTTTCATTCTACTGGTCCATCTCTACCATCAGCATTATCACCTACAATGAGTAGCAACCCAAATAGATCATCCAAACACTATCCACTGGCTTTGGTAGCTTCTTTAGGATATCTGGATCGTCTTCACCATCTGATTATCGATCGCGCTTCTTCTCGTCATTACCCTTGTAAAGAGAATTAGACTGTCTCCTAAACTTTTGGTCATCTCTAGACTTGTCTTTTCGTATAGATCTATCAGTAAACTTTGACATCCTCCCCGTTCGAATTAAATTCGTAGTCTCATTTTTCAGAGCCAACTAACTCTAGGTGTCGTGGCCATGATCTTTATAGAACTCACAACATTTTCTCTTATCTCGTCTGCCAGGAGGTGATTTCAGTTTTTTTGGCCACTTAAAGTCATTACTTCCTCAGATCTCGTCGAGGATGTGGTGAACACTTACAGTGAATGGGGTATACTTTTTAAATCCTTTTGGTATGTTAGACTTGTCATATTTCTTAGACTTGTCTTTCTTGTTGAGCTATTTTTAGCATCGAATTTTATAAGTCCAGATTCTTTCGTAGCCATAGCTTCTCCCGCGTTCATAATATTTCTTGCCTTATCCAAGAGATTAACCATTATGCTCATCAGTTCCTTGATTCGGGCCCACTAAAGTTTTTCTAGCAAGCAATCTACTCATTATCGTTGTGATGGCAATATTTTAGTCAAAGTCAATAACCTCTAGTTTTTCTATATTAAATCGATTTATGTACTCTTTTTTCATTTCATCGGCCTTTTAGCGAATGCTTAATAAGTGAGCTACATGTTTAACAGGATTAGTACAAAATAAAAGTTACTTATAAATAAATCTAATAATTACTTGAAGTTTTTGATTTGCCCCTTTTGGAGCCCATTGTACCAAATTTGAGTCAATACAGTGTGTGTTAATGTCCAAAAAAAGAGACAACAAACAATAAGTAAAACAATCAAGAGAATAATAAGTAATATCCTTGGATTTCTATACATTTTACCAATGATTTTCGATAGAATGGTCTCCACAATATCCTTCATGCACTTCCTTAATGTGCTTGTTGACTTCCATCAAGTGAACACACTTCAATAGTGAGACGGTGTACCGTTGCTTGTATAGTATTCCTATTTCCATGACATACTGGGCTGCCTTATAACACAACTTTATGGCCTCGTTCGAATCTGTAGGGAGCTTTCCATCCTCAATGTATGCTCATATGGGGTCCATCCAGGATAGTCCTAAATTTACCTCTATTAATTTGGGTGGATCTTCCTCGATGCTCCTATGCACAAGCACTTCAATTAGTATTCTTCTTCTTAAAGATGTTCTCGTCGTTGAGGATATCCAAGGCGTTGGCTCAGACGTTCTTCAATATAGGGATTCTTACTATCTTTGCCTCCATGAATCCTTCCAACCTTTGTTGTACGATGGCCAGGTATTTCATCATGAACTCCTCCCTAGCTTCGTAAAGCCCCAATATCTGGTTGACAACTAGTCGGGAGTCGCTATTTGCTGAAATTTGGTCAGCTCCCATGGATGAAGTTAAACTTAGTCCCGCACGTTAGAGGATTCAAACTGAAATGACAACGCATATTCTACGTTTATCTCATCAAGCGCGGCGATGATAATTCCCGTGCTACTTCCTGCCGAACAAGATGACCCTTCAACATACAACTTCCATATCGGGCTGTCTTGACTGAAATATGCTTCTTCTATTTTGTCGAACCTAAAAAGTTTATGATGGGACTCGTCACACTATCCCATTACTTCTTTGGGGGAGATCTCTCCCTTGGGAGTCTGCTCGGTGTTTTCAGGATCTATGGTCTCCTCTGGGTGTGATTTTTCACTAAGGGGAACTGAGTTCTCTCCCAAGGGAGTCTTCTCGTAATGTTTCTCCTCATAAGTAAACTCAGCAATGAAGTCTTCTAACACCTTCCCTTTTATAGCAGTCCTTGGTTCATACTTTATATCATACGCACCCAGCTCAACTGCCCAAGCCATGAGCCGACCAGACTTTTCTGGTTTATGTACGACTTTTCGGAGAGGCAGATCCGTGTAAATCAAAATGGTGTGGGCTTGTAGGTACGGATTCATCCTTCGCGAAGCTTCTATTAATGCCAATGATGATTTTTTACTCGGGGGTATCGAACCTCAACCCCCTGGTACGCTCTACTGGTATAATAAACTAGTTTTTGTACCCCTTCCTCCCGCCTCACCATCGTGCGAGATAAAGTTAGAATTTTTCTCTAAAAATTGATCGTGATAAGAGAGGTGGGGAGCCCATGTAACTCTTCAGTTCTATGAACGCATTTTCGTATTCCTCATTCCATTCTATTGACTTTAGCAACACCTAAAAGAAACTCAAGTACTTATCAGTGGCTCTAGAGACGAACATGTTCAGTGCAACCACTCGCCCTGTTAGCCTTTGCACGTCCTTCTTCGTCGTGGGAGACTTCATGTTGAGCACATCCTGGATTTTGTCGATATTAGATTCAATACCCCGCTAGTTGATGATAAAACCTAGGAAAATGCCTTCCTGTACCCCAAATATACACTTGGCGGGATTCAACTTCATCTGTTATTTCTCTAATTTATCGAAGGTCTGCCCGAGGTGTTTAATGTGGTCGGCGGCCACCTTTCTCTTAGTACGCATGTTATCCACGTAAACCTCCATGTTAACCCTATTTTGTTCTTCAAAAACTTTGTTTACCAGCTCTGGTAGGTGTCTCCTGCATTTTTAAGACCAAACGACATAACATTATAACAGTAAGTACCTCTGTGGGTTATAAAGGACATCTTTTCCTTGTCGAAGGGCTACATCCTGATCTGGTTGTAATCAAAGTATGCATCCATGTAACTGACGAGCTCGTGGACCTCCGTAGCATCGATGAGCTGGTCAATCCATGGTAACGGGAAATAATCTTTTGGGTAGGCCTTATTCAGGTCAAAAAAATCGACACATATCCTCCATTTGTCATTTTTCTTACGCACTATGACCACATCATCCAACCACTCCGGGTATTTGACTTCGTCGATGAAGTTGGCTTTCTGCTGTTTGAGGACCTCTTCCTGAATGACGAAGTTCTTTTCAACATCAAAAACCTTCCATTTCTGCTTGACTGTCTTGGCCCCTTCCACATTCAATTCATGGCATATGAAGTCAGGATTTATCCCAAGCATGTCTTCATGGTTTCACGCGAACACATTCTTATATTAATGCAGGAAGTTTATGAGTTCTTGCTTCAAAGGTTGATCTAAAGACGACTCAATTTGAACTGTTCATTTTGAATGATTGGCGTCAAGTGGGACTGTTTCAATTTCTTTAGCAGGCTACCATTGGCCCGTTTTGTTTCATCTCGGGGATTAATAGTTTCAATGTGGTAGGTGGTTGTCAACTTCGCATGTTCTTCCTGGTCGGCTGAAATGAAATAGCATTCACACGTTACCTTTTGATTACCTTTGACAACACCTACTTCAAAATCGGTTGGAAATTTCAAGCACTGATGTACAGTAAATGGGATGACTTCGAAATTTTTCAGACCGATCCTCCCGGAGATCACATTGTGGGCTGAAAGTACGTTCTTATCAAGGAAAAATAAGCATATTTTCTTCGTTTGCCTGAGCGTCCAGGTGTCGACCACGACTTCCAACTCCCGGCCCTAGAGGGTATACCCTTTCTCTTCAAAACCCAATCAGAGGCTGATGATAAGGTGTTAGCTCTATATCTTAGAGCTCTCCTGTAATAACTATAGAACATCACCTGCAGAGCTTTTGCTTTCCACCAGGATCCTGGCCATTGAGACGACCAGAGGATCGTCATGGGGGTACAATACCCCAGACAAGTCATATTTTGAGAAGCCGACGATTAGTTTGTCCTTGTTCACCTTGCGAGGTTATTTATCTGAACCTGCTAGCTATTTTACTTATGTATGCTCGCAAGCTTGGGCCTTATTCGGGTGGTACTTCCTTTCCACGGGATTTTCTTCCCCACTGGCCCCACCTCCGACGATGAAATGACTGTCAAATGATATCATATCGACGTCATGTATAGGTTATTTAGTTTTTTAGAGAGATCTGGGTCATCATTCGAGTCGTCGTCCCTCACCCTTTTCTTATCGGTCGTCCTTTTGCAGGGCGATTCTTACCATCTCCTGACCTTTCTTTCTTCAAGATTTAATCGTCCGCTTTCATCCGCGTACTTCGATCGCTTGCCCCTCCTGATTAAGCCTTCGATCTCATTCTTCAGAGCTATACAGTGGTATGAATTGTGACCATGGTCCTTGTAGAATTCATAATAGTTGTTTTTATACCTCTTATTTTCTGGTATTTTTAATTTTCCCTGCCATCAGAGGTCTTTGCTCTCTCGAATTTCCTTTAGGATGTGGTGGACGCTAACTGTGAAAAGAGTGTACTCATCGTACTTCCTTGGTTTGTCAGCCTTTTTATGTTTTTTCTACCGTTTGTCGTTGTTATTGCCGTCCGATGGCTTTGAATCGTCTGATTCTTTGGCCGTCATCACCTCTTCTGCATTTATGATTTTTCCTGCTTTGGCCCAAAGTTCAATTATGGTTTTGGGCGACTCTTTGGATAATGCCCAGAACAATTTTCCTGGTCACAATCCACTCATCAGAGCCATAATGGCGGTTAGCTCATTGTTATCCACCACTTCCAGCTTGTCGGTGTTGAACTAGGTAATATAATCACGAGTTCTATCATCTTCCCTCTGGAAAATTCCGAGCAGATGGACAACTTATTTCCCTGGTTTTGCACCAAAGCAGAAATCGCTAACAACTAGGCCGGTCAACTGTTGAATTTTTTTTATCTCTTCCCTAGGCAGATTGTTGTACTAAATTTGGGGAGAGCCAGTTATGGTGCTGGAGAATACTCGATACCACATTTCATCTGGGATGGAATAAATATTCCCAGCGGCTTGGTATTATTTGTTATGCAAAATATGATTTTTCATCCCATCGTATTTTGGTGTAATAATTGGTGGCTTGAATTTTGCTAGAGTGGGGTACGCCACGATAGAGGAGACAAAGGGGGACCCTTTTGTGAAATCCCTCTGAAGGTTTTTTTAACTTGGCCATCTCTCCCAGGAAGTCTTCTAGGCGCTGGATGGAGCCTTTCCATGGTTGGTTATTGCCTTGGGTATCGTCTTCATCTATCTTTTCTGCTTGTCCTCGACTTTTGGCCGAGCTCTCTTCCTGAGAAGTCTGCTCGACTTTACCGATGCTCGGGCAGAGCGACGGGAGCCTCTAGTGGAGGGCCTACCTGATGCGCTCCTTCAGGAGTAGCCGCGTAAGGCCACTTATTCTCGCCAGCAGTTGTAATATGGGCCTAGCCGATCAAACGCCGAGCCCCTGCTCAATATTTTAAGAAAACGGGGATGCTCCTATGAATATAACCGGTGATTAGGCATAAATTCTTCCTATTTATCCCCTTTATTTAAAGTCTTTTATCACCTCGTGCGGTGTAATTTGAGTTGATTTATCTCATATCCTTGCTACTAACATCTTCTAGCTAGTATATCGCGTTTCGTGTATTTCTCAATTGTTTTAAGAGAATTTGATGCAAGTGAAGAAAAGAGAAAACTCAACATCAAGAAAGAAAGAAAAGAAGAAAAATTAAGGGAAAAAGAGTAATTCTACATCTGAGATTCGGACGCGGAACCTAAAGAGAAGTTAAATACCTTCAGTTCACAAGCATGTAACGACACCCAAATTCGAGTCCTGGTTGTAAAGATATGTAGATTCAAAGTTGAGAAGAAATCAAAGAAGAAGGAAGAAAAATTCAGAAAAGCAAACCGGTCCTATAAGAGGGGAACTGCTTCTAACTCACTGGAAAAACCAAATTACATCGATGTCCAAGAAGCATAACCGGTTTTACTAACTGGAATCCATGAACCGATTCGCCTAGTAAAGAAGGAAAATTTTGAACCAGTTTGGCGAGACGAAATTCTGAATTTTTATTTCTTAAACATAGAGTTGGGCAAGGTGCAAACACTTAAAAAAACGTGAGAGTTATATTCAATTTTGTTACCATACATTAGAGAGTGAGTTTTTACATTATTTTAAGAGGATCTTGAAGGCAAGAACCCTAGAATTAATCTTCTTCAATAATTGTCCGTCTTTTACATTGATTTCAAGGGTTTTTCATCAATCCAAGTATAGTTCCATTATTGCTTTCAATTTCTCTCTTCTTTTTGACTTGTAATTCATTATTTACTTGCTAGAAGCCTTTTTCACATGTTTGATTACACTTTTCACGTAAGAATGATTTCATGCAACGTAGAAATTATGTTTAGTCATAGTTACACATGTCGGTCTATATTTCTAAAGGGTTGGGGTACATGAACTCAACCTAGGTAAAGAGTTGGGTATAAAGTGAATAAAATTATGAAGATGATTTAAAGGGTTGGTATTTTGTCGGAACACGTATTGTAGATATCTTAACCTCGTTTGCCCTAGGTAACCGTGGTATTTGCGAGTATAATATGGGTGTCGATAATCTAATCGTTCACGTTAAATTTATCATTGATTAATTATTATGCAGAGTTAAATCCTCATATAGTTAATGCTTTGAGAAGATTTAATGTTTTCTTCGAATTATTAATATAATTTTTTAACCTTTTATATCCAACGACTTTACTAATGGTGCGGGGGAGTGTTCCATAACTCTATTTTCTCTCATATATTTAAAGTTTAATTTAGTTCTCCTTACATACATAGTTTAGTTATTAATTTAATTCAAATTGCATTAGTTGATAGGTAAAGTCACAAATCATCATATTTTCCTTTTTTTCTCTGAGTCATTAGTAGGGTTAATCGATCTTTCTATTCGTCGTCAAGAGCATTTGTCTTATTCCCTGAGTTCGACACTCGGTTTACCAAATTTATACTTGAGCGACCGACTTACACTTGAGTCGAGACTACTCAAGCATGGGACACATCCGATCCTAACACCCAAATCCGAGTTCGACAAATGTCCACAGCTCCTTCTGCGTTCGATCTCTATCAATTGGACAAGGAAGCCAAGTGGAAACTTCGAGTTAACCAAATTGAGAAAATATTAGAGGATGTAGTTGAATCACGGGTAAGAGAAACAACCAGATCTACCTGAGTAATGAAAGAGAAAGTGTCTGCAATTTGTGAGGTGGGTCATTCAATGAAGGAATGCTTGATGATAATCGCCTACAAAGTCATGCTTAATGAGAAAGTGGAAGTGGTAGGATTATTTAAGGGTAATTTCAATGCCCCTCACGGGAATTCTTACAACCCTTCGTGGAGGAACCATCCTGTTTTTAGTTATGGGAAACAAAATGCTGCTTTGAATCATAATTCACATGTTGCCCCTCCTCCACCACCGCCTTCGCATTTTTAACAAGGTCCACATGTGTAAGCATCGCCTCCCGCACCATATATCACCCCATAATGGAGAAATATTGAGGATACTTTGAATCAATTCATACAATGTCAAAATGCAACCAATGATCAAATGTTTGTCGAAATAAATGCTAATATTTTAAAGTTGTAGTCGTCCCTAAGTATCTAGGAGAAGGGTAAGTTTTTGGCCCAAAGCCAAAGACCTCCCCAAGGTCAACCTAGTGTTAGCTCTACATCCAACTACCATAAAGAGAAACGTCAAGCAGTCACCACTCTACATAGTGGGAAAGTTATTGATTTATCACCTCCCCCACACGATGAACCTTAAGATAAGAAGGTTTCACCCAGCACGGAAGAGGATGAAGATTCCCCTTTAGATGAGAGTGAGAATGAGGACAACACTACGAGGACCAAAGTCATAGTGAAACCACCCACTGATGAGACTTTCCCTTAATGGTTGGTTCCACCTCAAAAAGGGGCCTCTCGTGAGGATATGGTAGAAGTATTTAAGCAAGTAAAGCTAAATTTACCTTTTCTCGATGCCATAAAGCAAATTCCCGCCTATGCTAAAGTCCTTAAGGATCTATTGACAGTGAAACGGAGACTAAAGGTGAAAAAGAACGTTATTCTAGCACAAAATGTGATCTCTATATTACTTAATGACCTCCCGCCAAAGTTTAAAGATCCGGGTGCATCGACCATTTCGTGCATCATGAAGGGAATCGCATAGAAAAAGCCTTACTCTATTTAGGGGCGAGTGCTAACATTCTCCTTATTCCATATATAGGTAATTACATTTGGGGGATCTTAAGCCCACCAGGATCATTCTCCAACTCGTGAATCATATCGTGAAGATACCTCAAGGGATTATCGAGGACGTGACAGTCCAAGTGGATAGTTTCTACTTCTCGATATATTTTGTCATTTGGGACCCAGAGCCCTCCATACCCTCGAACAATCATGTTCTCGTCATCCTAGGCTACCCATTCTTAGCTACGACTAATGCATTAATTAACAACTCGAAATGGGCAAATGCAACTCACATTCGGGAACACGACCCTTGAGACGAATATCTCCGATATCACCAAGAAAGTGGGTAATGAGCACGATTTTTATGCGATAGATCTTATAGAGGTGGTAGTAGAGGAGCACATAGAGGGAAATATCGATGGGAATGCCTTAGGAGTGTACCTTATTTCAGGTAGTGAGTATGATAGGACGTACACCGACTTTGAGAGGGAGGTGGAGGAGTTGGGAGCGATATTAGACGAGAGAGCATAGGATGAGGACATGAGAGAGGTTAATAGGGTTTTGAGATTCAAGGAACTACCTTCGAGGGAGTCGCTCACAGTTCCCTTTGACGAAAAATTTCCCACCCTCGAATTAAAGAAACTACCCTCCAACGTAAAATATGCTTATTTGGGAGAGGATGAGGCATTTCCCCTTCTTGTCTCCTTGAGCCTAGATAAGGACCAAGAGGGTAAATTATTAGAGATTTTGAGGAAGAACCGAAGTGCTTTTAGTTAGAACATCGCGGATTTGAAAGGTATAAGTCCCCTTATTTGTACTCATAAAATCCACCTCGAGGAGGACGTGAAGCCCTCGAGGGAGATGCCACGGTGATTGAACCCCACTATGAAAGATGTAGTTGGAGCAGAGATTATTAAGATATTGGACGCAGAATCATTTACCCAATTTTTAATAGCAAATAGGTGAATACTATCCAAGTCGTTTCGAAGAATTCGGGCATGACCGTGGTTGAAAATGCCAAGGGTGAGCTAATTCCCCAACGTACCACCACCGGGTGGCATGTATGAATTAATTATCGGAAACTCAATGTCGGCACTAGGAAGGATCATTTCCTCTTACCATTTATTGACCAAATGCTAGTGAGAGTAGCGGGAGACCCATTCTATTGCTTTCTCGATGGTTATTTCGGATATAACCAAATTAAGGTAGATGTGCTTGATCAAGAGAAGACGACTTTGTTTCGCGAATCATAAAAAAGTGCTATCCCATTGTGTGGAAAAGAACTTGGTACTAAATTGGAAGAAGTGTCATTTTATGGTTACCGAAGGAATAATTCTTGGCTACATAGTATCGTCCAAAGGAATTGAGGTTGATAGGGCGAAAATAGATGTTATAGCCGAGCTTCCCCCACCTAAATCACTAAAGGATGTGCGCTTTATCTTGGGCCACACAAGTTTTTATTGAAAGTTTATTAAGGACTTTAGTGCCATCGCTAGTCCCTTGAGTAAACTACTTATAAAAGATTCCCCCTTCGAGTGGAATGAAGCATGCCAAAGCGCTTTTGATAAATTAAAAAGCATGCTTGTTTCAACCCCCAATATTCAAGCTCCAGATCGGTCCCTTCCATTCGATCTCATGTGTGATGCGAGTAATTATGCTATAGGGACTATTTTGCCCCAAAGAAAAGATAAGAAGGCTCATGTCATCTACTATGCTGGTCGAACGCTAACCGGATCCCAACTTAATTAGTCCCCCACGGAGAAAGAATTGCTAGCCGTAGTTCTCGTCTTAGACAAATTTTGCTCTTACCTTGTTGGTTCCCTGATCACTTGATTTACCCACCACACGGCTCTTAAATATCTCTTTTCTAAAAAGGATTCTAAATAGCGCTAATAAGGTAGATCCTACTCCTATAAGAGTTCAATCTCTCCATAATAGACAAGAAAGGAGTAGAAAACGTCATCGCCGGCCATTTGACATCGCTTTCGTTCGACGTGCCTAGAGATCCCATACCCATAGAAGAATATTTTTAGAATGAATAATTATTCGCCAATTTTTCTCTCCCTTGGTTTGCGGATATAGTGAATTACCTTATCACGAGGGCCATTCCCCCCAATTGGACACCGTAAGAGACAAATAAGTTCCTAACTTGGTTGTGCATGTTCTTCTACAATGATCCATTTCTATTCAAATATTGTGCATACCAAATCATCCGACGATGTGTACCGGATGACGAGATACATATGTGATACCCCGACTAATTAAATACCGGGTAGCTACTCCTTTATTAAATTAATACAAAATGCCAAGTTGGTTCAGTTAATAGCATCACTGTCGAAAACATTTTAATGACTACTAACCACCTAGTATTTAAAAAGTAAGTTGCCAAATTTTAGATTAAATCTGATTAACGTACAGTAAGAGGCTAATAATGGAATAACAACATTCACCATAACGAAACATTAGAATAACCAACAACATAATAATAAGTCCGGAGGAAAAACTCCTCACAACAATCCCACAACTGAACTAAATAAAACAAAGTACCCTGAATTAATTACATGCCAAAGTCTGAAAATCTGAAATAGGAAATAACACTAATGGAAATGGGCGACATGCCCTACAACTGATGAATACTGAATATGGAGTCAAGATGAAAGAAGCGTCTACTAGCAAGGCCCTGTAGCTTCCACAAACAGCTACAGCTCGTAACCTGTATGAAAATCCTATGCATGGTGTCCTTGTGGCTGGGCACCTAAAATGGTTTTTACAAAAAGTAGATTTGAAAGCAAACGGGTCAGAGCCCGAAAGTGGAGATTATTTTAAAAACATCAAGTGATTTAATAACATTAAAACAATGAATGCAAATACATGTTAGGATGTGCACTCACATGAAATGCTCACCTCTCGACTAATTGTGCACTCCTAACGTACCGTACCCATCTAAGTGACATACATAATCTAACCAAACCGTAATAAGTTCTATCCCTTAATACTCAATTCCCATTTTACGTTCTAGCGTTATCAAATAAATAGAGGACTTTACTTAACTCAGGTTCTCAATTATTAGTAATACAATTCATTACAGGTTATCCCTTTATAGATACTCAAAGCGTTTCTGTATTCATACGCACAATACCAAACATGAAAGTTCTCATTAATTTAAGTGTATATTAGCCACGCCATAAATATACAATACAAGCACCCGAGACTAAGCTGCGATGCATACATACTCTGCTATCCATCCCGGTACATCACGTACATAAGGATCACGCATTCCGAATCTCTCAGGAATCGTTCTCAGATAATAGCAAATCACAAACAATGGAGGCGAACACAGTCACATCACATGGGTCACGCACATACCTACGCTCCCACGATCAGCAGACTTATTAACATCCCAATAAGTCCTTCTCTGACCTATGTTCTCGAGGTACCAATCTAAATCCGGGCAACACAAGGATTAGAGGGCCCTAAGCGAACGTAGACCTCCCGTGATAGCAAGTATGGTAGGTATGTGATACACATCAAATCATATACATATACTAAGTAAACACACATCTTAGTAATAATCGTAATTTATTTGTGGTACACTTCTCATTCTCGTACCGACTTATAATGTTACACAATTCATAAGTTCCCGATTAATTCAATTATTTACGCCGTTAATAATTCTTGCATCGTAATAGTCACTCACGTCCAATTCCACAATTTCCATTCAATTCAAATTGCACTACTAAGTTTTACTCCTCGATATCTCCCAAATGTCCCAACTATATCAATTTATCAACAAGGGAATGTTATCTCTACAATTAACCAAGGGTACGGGACACGCGAAATCAAAACAGGCCAAAAAGCCTAAACTGTCAGCTCGTTAGAAGTCTCGTTCGAACGAGGATGTTCGAACGAGAGTTCGTTCGAACGAATTGGGCATCTAACGAGATCTCGTTCGAACGAAAGGCATCGAACGAACATCCCTCTCGTTAGAAGGAAAACTGTCAACTCGTTAGAAGCTCGTTCGAACGAGCTCGTTCGAATGACCTGGGCGGGCCTTCTAACGAGAGGCCAGTTTCGAGCCCAGATTTTCTAATTCTCGTTTTTCCATCTTTTCTTCACATCTAATCCCACATAAAAAATCGTCCCAACATTATTTTAAGGTTTCTAATCCATACCAAACAATCGTAGGTCATAATTAAACAATTATATAGGGCCAAATCTTCCTAAACATCATCAAATCATTAATTCCCCTCATTTATCCCCAAATCCCATGAACATGAACCCTAAAATTCTTAAATCCCCAATGAGCCTAATTAAATCCGTTTTTGTTTCATCCAAAATATATTATCATCAGATTAATCACCTATATACAATTCTACATGCAATTCCTCATCAAAATACAAGTTTCTAATTCCAATTTAATGGGTTTTCATCAATCTCCAAAAACAATACAATTTTATCAATTTCCTACGCATGGAAGAAGCATTTTTTGCAAATAATGAAATTAAACCACTTGCCTTATGTATATCTCTGATTTTGATGTCGAATTGATGGATGATTCTCTCTCTCTCTGCAGAATTCTCCTCTCTCTCTCTCTACAAGTCTTCTTCTCCAAGGTGACAATGGTGGCTAGGGTTTGCCTTAGGAGACTTGGAACTAATTCTAATAACCCCCGTAGCCCATTATGTCATAAGGTGTAGTTAGTGGGTTTAGTGGGTAATTACCAAATCAGATTTTTATTTTCTAATTTTCGTTGGTTTTAATTCCTAAAAATCTAAAATTACCAAACTACCCTTATACGTTGCCGGCATGACCTAAAAATGCCCCGGGACCCAAACTAAACCCCCGGCTAGTGTTTTCTGACTATTTCGACCCTTCCGGACGCGTTGGCGCACTCAAAACGACCATATGGTTAATAGAATTAAAATTCACTTTTTAATTAAATAATAATATTCCTGACGCGACTGTCATACGCGTCTCAACAAAATTTCCAAACTGCCGTATTTCAATCTCACGACAAATTTCATAATTTCCATTATTCATATATAGACATATATACTCATTAAAATCAAATACCAACTCGCATCTCGCTAGTATTGTTATCCGGATTAATTCCCAATTAATACACATCTAATTCAATTAATCCCATAAATAAATATCATAAAAATACGGGGTATTACAACATAGTGTCATTAATTTTTGTCATATGGAAGCATATGGAGGACATTTTACGACGAATAAGATGATCGCTAAGATTCTTCAAAGCGATCTTTATTGGTTCACAGTTTTTCGAGATGTTATTTCTTATTGAAAATCTTGCAATAGATGTCAAAGTATGGGATCCAATACTCAACGAGACATGATGTCATTGACCCCCATACTCGTTATTGAGATATTTGATTGTTGGGATATTGACTTCATGGACCCTTTTCCTCCCTCCTTGGGTTTCTTATACATCCTAGTCGCGGTAGACTATGTGTCAAAATGGGTTGAGGCCATAGCTACTAAGACTAACGACAATAAGGTGGTGATTAAGTTCTTGCAAGAACACATACTTTCGCTTTGGAGCTCCGAAGGTAATCATTAGTGATAACGGCAAATAATTTTGCAACCGGTCGTTTGAAAAACTTATGAGAAAGTACGGGGTCATCCACAAGGTTGGGATGACATATTACCCCCAAACAAATGGGCAAGTCGAGTTAGCCAATCGTAAAATCAATCACATTCTCGAAAAGATCGTCGATCCTAATCGAAAAGATTGGTCTCTCCGGTTGAACGATTCGTTATGGGCTTATAGAACCACATATAAGAACTCCCTTGGAATGTCCCCATTTTTCTTTGTGTATGGAAAGCCTTGTCATCTCCCCGTGAAGCTAGAACATAAAGCTTATTGGGAAATCAAGAGGTTGAACTACAATATGGACAAATCTAGTGAAGCACACAAGCTTCAATAGAATGAGTTGGAGGAGAGGTGCAATGATGCGTATGAGAATGCAAAAATATGCACAGAAATAATGAAACTCGCACATGATAGAATTATCCAACGCAAGGAGTTTCATCAGGGTAAAAACGTGCTTCTATACAACTCCCATCTACATTTGTTTTGTGGAAAATTACGTTCGTGGTGGATCAACCCATTCTTTGTGAGATAAGTATTCCCCCATGGAGCCGTCGAGTTAGAAGATCCAAAAGGGGGGAACACAAACAACTCCCCTCAAAATGCTGCACACTCTCTCGTGTTCTTCCTCGGCGTTAATCTCTCTAAGAAATTGCCTCCTAAGGACCTCAAACGACCCTAATCTACTCTACAAACTAATGTACACAAGACTCACCCCATACAAGTCGGGGGTGCGACGACCTCTTATATCATTATCAATCATCCCCCTAAACAGGGTCCGATAACCATATTGTGTCGGCTTCTTCAACACAACACTCTAAATATTGCTTTAGGCGTTGTTCATTAACTTTGAATTTTTGGATCAAATTATGCGTGGGAACATTTTTGGAAATTTTTTGAAAAGTTACGTTTCGAAGAAAGTCCATACTTAATTTTTTTTAGGATGAAAAAATTAAGGAGCTTGATAGTTTTTCGAACCGGTCCTCCCTTCTCTTTACTAAGGTCCGGACCGGTTCGCGGTTCCGATTAAAATAAAAATGGGGCAAACCGGTTCGCACCAGATCCCAAACCGGTTCTATTTTTCTGTAGATTTTCCATTTCCCTATTGGTTCATCCCCCTTTCCCTCCAATTCTTTTCCCTCCACATTCTTCCCACCAACTCCGATTTTCTTCCATTCTCCACCCCCTTTTATCTCCATTATTCATCCCCCCTTCCCTCCATTCCATTTCCCTCGAAATCCTTTCCCCTCCACACCCCCTCCTCACCTATAAATACATCCTATCTCCCCCATTCCACCCTACCCCTCTAATCTCCTTTTCTATTCTCAGATTTTTTTTACAATTCAAAATCCCCTCCAATGGCCAATGTTGAGCGCCCCGTCAAATAAGATTCAATCAAAATCCTCCCCAATGCAAATCACGGTATCTGTTCTCCCCAAGAGCGAATTTGTTGCGAGACCTTCTTTTTCGCTGCCCGCTTTATGCACATTTAGAGTTAATTTTAGTGGGGACGATCTCCCTCAAGTGATCACAAAGCTCTTACTTCCAAGGGGGTGGTGCCCCTTCTTTGAAGAGCCCGGTCCGATGGTATGGGAATACGAGGTGCGCACTTTTTATGGCACTCTCATCCACATGGGAGACTTCACCGCCAAAGCTTACGTCAATCAGAATCGAATCCCCTTCTCGCTTGAGGTTTTAGTCCAAAATATCCCAGCTATGGGGGTTCCAAGCTCCAACCGATATGATTATCCCACCAGGGCCTTGTCGATATCAAAAAGATCTTGCACAACCGAATTGACCCCTATCACTCGTGGGATAGAGACACCTTTCCCGTGGGGAATTTAGATGAAGGGGCCCGCATCACATTCCTTATTATTTGTGGTAATATCCTCCAAACTTCAAATGACTTGGTGATACGCCTCGCCAAGCTAACTTTTTGTACCACTTCCTCGATCTGAGCACCACTATTCACCTTGCCTGCACCTTTTATGTCGATATTCTCCATGTCGCCATGGATCGTAAGGGTAAATCTTCCCTCCCATATCCCTGTCTCATCACTTCGATCCATGGAGATGCCGACATTGAAGCTCCCCGAGTGCTCCCCCGCCTTCCAAAACCCATTGGGCGAGAATCACGAACGAGTAGTGAGCGATAAATGGATGTTCTACACGCCCCTACGATGAAGAAGGATGTTGCTACGGAGGAGGAAGAGGAGGAGGAGGATGCGTACTATGAGCCCGGAGAGGAATTTGATGAAGCCCATTTCAACACAACGGTGATTTCCCAACGCATAGACTCTTTGGAAGCCCATTTTGGTAACTTTGAACGCAATTATGAGCGCGACACTAGGATGATGATTCGGCTCAAAGCAGAAATGTATTGCTTGGATGTGGGGGCCGGCGTGTCTCTTCCGACATACTTTTACGACATATTTGATCCTGCGCACTCGACACATCTCATCCACCCCCACTGTAGGCCCCGCACTTAGTGTTGGTTGTTTTGCATTTTTACCTATATAGTTCTTTGTTCTTTTGGGTCTTTATTCTGTATCTTGTTACTAGGAACTATGTACTCTCTCTATTGCTTGTATTTGGTTGTTATTAATACAAAAAATTGCATTTTGGCATTTGTTTATTTTCACGAACTCTCATTTTGTTTGGATTTTGGTCCTTTTTGCATCGGAACATTGCAAAAGTCTATGTTAGGGGGTACACATGCGGTTTGAAAATTTCACAAATTTCAAAATGCCCCAATTTTTTTTTTCCAAAATTTCCAAAAAAATTGAAAAAATTTCTAAAAAGCCAAAAATATTTTCCTTCAAAATAAATAAAAATTGGAATTTAAAAACTTCAAAAATATCACTAAATTTTTTTTGAAGGCTCAAATTGTAAAAGTCAAATGCACAAAGCCAAAATTGAGCGAAAATTGATGACTTTATGAATAAGTGTAGAGATTATTAACCTGGTGAGATTTCGAGCCAATCGATTTTTACGAGTTTTTAAGTCAATCCGAGTTAGTGGTTAACTCAAAGTTCAATTTAGCTTCAAGTAAGTCGTTGAGGATCTCAATTCCTTTGTTTTGATCGGTTAGAGGAAACGAGTGAGATGTCGTCTTGAACACGAGCTAAAATATCTCTAAACTAAATATATTCTCGAGACGCCCGTGGTAAAAAAATTAGTAATTCAGATAATGAAGTTAGACTATTATTTGTTACTCAGAAATATTAGTAAGAAAAAGTTGTGAAAAATTATCTATTTGTGAACGCAATTGAGCCTAATAAAAATTTTCCAATTTCGTTTGATAACCCAAAAAACTCAATTAGCCCAGAGTTGTGAAAATAAAATTTATCAATAAAGTCCAAATGGTGCAATAAAAAGGGGTAAGTAAAAAAAATAGAAAATGCTCAACAAAAATAACAAGAAAAGAAAAATGTGAAAAATAGAAAAAAATGGAAACAAAAAAAAGAAAAATGAGCAAAAGCTCGAGAAAGCACCAACTGGCATCAATCGTAAGAAAAGTTTTCCAACTTAAAATTTCCCAGTTATTCTCATATTACCCAATACACCTTACAACCCAAAAAAGTCTTAATCAGGTCCAAATTTTGAAATTGATTACTGCGTGGAGAGCTAAGACACGAAAAGATAAGATAAGAGATTAATTGGTGTGAATAAGAGAATATGTTTCCCATTTTTCAATTACCGAATTTCGTTGAAGAGATATTTTCACCTCATATAATTCTATCATTCAAATTCATGTACGTGAAATTTTGTCCATTACATTTACTCTTTATATCTCACACACCGAGAGAATTAGCCATAATCCGAGTGATTCGTTTGTGAGTGCATTCGTGAGCATTTGAATTAAAATGAATTTTCGAAAAGTAACGTAATGATAAATCAGTGGAAATTAGTGGTTTGAGTTTCAGCTTCGCGCACACACGCAACAAATTGAGACTATTGAATATGAATTTACGGTGACTATTTTTGGGGAATTTAAATTGTACAGTTTCTAATTATTTTGATTTTTCCATGAGTCGAAAATGAATTTTGTGGGTATATTCACTGCAAACCCGCACGAGACACCACTCATCCTATTAGGGTAATCTAGGGGTTTAACGGTTTGTTGCAACACTAAATGCAATCGCTTGCCTGCGAAAGAGGTATTCTATCGCAATAAAATGTTTGTTAAGAGTTTTGACCTTGCGTTAATTCTTTTACATTGCTCGGGACGATCAAAGTTCTAAGTTAGGGGGTTTTATTAGGAATAAATTTGTAACACCCCGTATTTTCGTGCATTTAATATTTAATTAATCCGGTGCATTTAATATTTAATTATTTTGGAAATTCAAAATTACTTGTGTGTCGTAATTTTAATTTAATTAATTATGACAAGTTATATTTAAATATTAATCGGGAAGTGAATGGTTAATATTTAGTGAAACTTAATTACTAAGTGAATAATAATAATGTATTTACGTCATTTCGAGTATCAATGACGGGACATGTACTTATTTCAGCCGGGAGTCGGTATAGACTAATTTGGGTGTGAAATAAGGATTTTTATAATTTAATTCGGATGCCAATTCGGAGTATACGGTTGAGTCCGGATGGGCCGAGATAGTCAGAAAAGTTTACCCGGGGGTAGTAAATGGGTCACGGGATGTTTTTAGGCATAGCCGGGCCCACATGGGGGCATTTGGGTCACTTGGGCTTGGCCCATTAGGCAAAAAACGGGATTAAGGTTAATTAAACAATTAAAAGTAACAAGGGAACGGCTGAATTATTTTTTAGAGGAGACTTAGAGGGTTAGGAAACCCTAACAGCAGCCAAAGGCAAATTTGGGGATCACAGGAGAGCCAACAAGAGTCATCTTCAACCTTGGACACTCACGATTCCAAATTCAGACTCTACGAACCCTAAGGCAAGTGGTTAACTTGCTGTAGCATTTAAAGTGTAATTCAATTCATATTTATGTGATGTGGATAATTAAAGAAATTCTTTTTGGGATTTAAAGGGGATAAACATGGGGTTTTGTAAACCATGAATCTGATTTCTAAATTGAGTAAAAATTCGTATACAATCTGAGATTGGAATTCGTATCTGGTAAAATGTGTAAACCTGGATGATTTAGAAATGAATTGGTATTATGGAATTGATATTTAATTGGGTTAAAGATTAAATGGGTCTTTACCCAAATTCGTGGAAACAGTAGAGAAAGCAAAATTTAGTGATGTTTCTGGACTCTAGGAAAGATCCTTATAAAGCTTTTGATGTTATTTTTCGATGGGAAAACTTAGTTTTCAGTGTAGAAGAAACTAGGGTTTGGAGGTGTGCATCAATGGCTGAAACAGCCAACTCGGAGAAGACGAGGACCTGATCGATCGATCGATCGAAGGTGGACCATCGATCGATCGATGGTCCGGAAATTTTGACAGTTCGCCCAGATTTTAATGTATAGGGAAAATAATTAAAAATCCTTCCATGCCTTAATTGTTGAGTAATTAATACATGGGTTTAAATCTAATTAATTATGAATCAAGATTAATTAGGATTTGAGGGCGGCTTGGTGTGACATCATAATTAAAATTAATTGGGATTTGGAGAAAATTAGGTGTGACACACTAAGGTTGAATTTTGGAAAGTTTGTTTCGAAATGATTAAATATGGATGTAGTAAACAAATCCGGGAATAACGGTTTGAGCGATATCGAAATGTAAATTTTATTTAGGTGAAGGCTAAATAATTTAGAGTCGGGGATTTAGACTCGGGTAATGTTACTTCAGGCCGCGAGAGTAAGTCCGAATACATTGGTTGGGGTGGTACCAAAAGGAATTGATGTGAAAATTAATTAATAATTAGAGTTGGGCCATAAACTCAAAATAAAATGAAATAGGCTTGTGTCACGGACTTAGTGCACGGTGTAGCCGGGATATTTTATATTTATATATATACGGTGTGTGATAGTATATATATATGATGTGTACATTAATATCAGTGAATAGATATTATTATTATATATATACTCTAGTGCTATAGAAGGAGGTTGCACGTAGTGGATGAATCCCCTAGCTTGAGGAGTAGGGCGAGTATAATCCCAGGTCATAGCGTCTGTTATATGGGTGAGGGGCATCTCACTTTCAGGGAAGGAATATGACCGCCTCCAACATTTATGTATTTACCAAGTTAGTGAGCGACTCTGACTTGGGGGTAACTAGGTTATGTGAATATACCTAGTGGGATAGCACTATAGAGAATTTACACCCGGTGAGACTTGACTCGGGGGAAATACAATTATTAAATGTTATTTCAGTAGGTTTGTGAATACTGTAATATGATTGAGTATATAATTAGGTAAATAATTATATACGGGCTAATTAATACAAAGCATGCGTTGTATTATATGTATAACCGACGTGGAAGTTATATGAAATTAAAAAGGGAAATGAATTAATTAAGTTGATGATGATAATAACTTAAGAATCATAATTAAAGCATACTCGGTTAGAGTAGGGTGTTCACAAGGGGTTTTATAATTTATCTAGTCATAAGATGAAGGACTAGGTGAATTTATATAAGGCGTTAGTAGTGAAAATTAGAGGAGGGGTGAGGATGTCCTCAAGGGAGTGCGGCACTAACTAAAATATGGAGAGCATGCATATTTAATTATTACTGCAAGTTAATCATTTGCTAAATATTTTTCAAATATTTTTGGGTACTAACCCTTGCTATAAATTTTTTAAAAACCTTTTAGCTGTCCAGCCACAGGGACGCCAGGCTTGACTCAATTTCAGGGATCCTTTGCTGCAGTATATGTGGATGTTGCGGGAGTTTGATAAACGCCTCACTCTTTCATTATAGTATAGAGACTTCTATTAGTTATTTCTAGCATGTCGCTCACAGTCCATTTAGTTTTTGTCAGACTTGTTGAGATTAATTACTTGTCTTTATTTTATATTTGTTGGATTTTGGGCCGATGGTTTATTCGGTTAGTCATTTAATTGTGTATGGTTGTTTCAGTTAATTAAGATTATATTGTTGCTTTATTTTCCGCATGAGTTTCATTTAAGTTAATGAAAGATAAAACTTGGCACCAAACTAATTTTCTCACTTAGGTGGTTAGTAATTAAAAAGGTGGCAGTGATGCTAAGAATGATCCAACTGAGAAACCTGTTCTAACTTAATTTAGGACTGATCACCCGGGGTTAATTAGGCGGGGTGTCACAAAATTCTTCATATTTATCCCCTTTATTTAGAGTCTCTTATCACCTCGTGCGATATAATTTGAGTTGAACTATCTCATATCCTTTTTACTGACATCTTCTACCTAGTACATTGCATTTTATGTATTTTTCTTATGTTTTACAGGAATTTGGTGCAAGTGAAGAAAAGAGAAAACTCAAAATCAACAAAGAAAGGAAATAAGAAAAGTTAAGGGGAAAAGAGTTATTCTACATCCAGAATTCGGAGGTGGAACCTAAAGAGAAGTCAAAGAACTTAAGTTCACAAGGGTAAGAAGAAACGACACCCAAATTTGAGCCCCGGTTGCAAAGATAAGAAGATTCAAAGTTGAGAAGAAATCATAGAAGAAGGAAGAAAAATTCAGAAAAGCGAACCAGTTCTATAAGAGGGGAACCAGTTCTAAATCACTTGAAAAACCAAATTGAACCGATGTCCAAGAAGAAAATTCGGTTATACTAACTGGAATGCACAAATAGGTTCACCCAATAAAGAAGGAAAATTTCGAACCGGTTCGGCGAGGCAAAATTCTAAATTTTATTTCTTAAAAATAGAGTTGTGCAAGGTGAAAACAATTTAAAAAATGTGAGAGTTATATTCAATTTTGTTACCAGACATTAGAGAGTGAGTTTTTACTTAGTTTTGAAAGGATCTTGAAGGCAAGAACCCTAGAATTAATCTTCTTAAACAATTGTCCATCTTTTACATTGATTTCAAGGGTTTTTCATCAATCCACATATGTTTCATTATTGCTTTCAATTTCTCTCTTATTTTTTATTTGTAATTCTTTATTTCCTTACTAGAAGCCTTTTTTACATGTTTGATTACACTTTTTACGTAAGAATGATTTCATGCAACGTAGATATCATGTTTAGTCGCAGTTACACCATATCATGCTAGATTTCTAAATGATTGCGGTACATGAATCCAACCTAGGTAATGAGTTGGGTATAAAAGTGAATAAAATTATGGAGATAATTTGAAGGGTTGGTATTTTATCGAAACACGTATTGTAGATATCTTAATCTCGTTTGCCCTAGGTAACCGTGGTATTTGTGAGTATAATATGGGTGTCATTTATCATTGATTAATTATTGTGCGGAGTGAAATCCTCATATTGTTAATGCCTTGAGAATATATAATGTTTTCTTCGAATTATTAATGTTATTTTTGAACCTTTTATATTTTACGACTTTTATTAACAATGCGAGGGAATGTACCCTAACTCTATTTTCTCTCATATATTTAAAGTTTAATTTAGTTCTTCTTGCATACGTAGTTTAGTTATTAATTTAATTCAAATTGCATTAGTTGATACGTAAAGTCACAAATCATTATCTTTTCCTTCTTTCTATGAGTCATTAGTAGGGTTAATCGATCTTTCCATTCGTCGTCATGAGCATTCATCCTATTCCCTGAATTCGACACCCGATTTACTAGATTTATGCTTGAGCGACCGACTTACACTTGAGTCGATAGAAGCACACACTAGAAACACTTTTAAAGTCGCATTAACCGGTCATCAAAGTGGTTAGGAGACTAAATGGGGGAGGTAGCGCCGGGGCGATACGTCCAATCCCACTGCGACCCGATCCATCAGGAGGAACTGGTGTCTCTATAGGATCCCAGGTACTGCCTCTTGAGATTCTCCATCGCCTGTCTATGGTACTCTTAATGTCGCTCCTTGTGAGGTGTTTGGGGAAGTCATCTTTCGACCTCCTTGATATCTCGGGTCCATGGGTTAGGTTATTCTGATTGCGTTGCACCGGTATCGTCTGGAGGGTGTGCGTCAACTGCTGGATACTTTCCTGCATTGCTTCTTGCCCTTTAACGAGGCTCATCAGTATGTTGTGTAGGTCGCCCACCCTGGTAGGGGTAAGCGATGTCTTAACTTTTGCCATGCGACTACTCTCGTGGTTATCCGCCATTCTAGATTGCCTCGGCTAAGTATTTGAATAAATGGATTTAGGTAGGAATTGCAATGGCTTATTACGAAATTTCCATAAATGGCTCCAATTTGTTGATTTCCAAAAATGGAGACAACAAATAATAAGTAAAAAAATCAAGATAATAATAATGATAATAGAGAATGGGGATGAGAGACAGATAAAACACAATGAATTTACGTGGTTCGGCCCTTTAAGGAAACCTACGTCTACGGTGTTGTTGGTTTGTTATTGCATTTGTTGATAAGGTTATAATTAGGGTTACTGATATAACTCGTGGCTTGAGAAGATATAAGTGGAAGTCCCCTCCTATCATGGGTTATTGCCCTAGTTATAAATAATTACGGATAAGTACATGAGGACAGGTGGATTGCCCTTATAAGTCGGGCAGTTACACCTGAAGATACATGTTTATCATAATAATATATCAAGGCATCTTGGATCACAGGCTGACCTTATTGATAAGTGCATGGATAATGAAGTTGTAAATACGTTGTTATAATCTCACATGATTAATCTATTATCACGTCGGGTGTGTAAGCTCCCATAGGAACGCATGGTGCGTCCAACCTTATTTAAATGGGTGCAACGACTATTAATTAAATTGGCTGAGCAGATTACTACTGAGATGACCTCGTTTCGGAGTAGGGCTGAGCACATTTATTAATTACTTTTCCACTTGGAGATTATTCACCTTTGGGACTAGATAGGTATAACAGTGAGTGTACTGGAAAAATCTCGACAACGGATCTCATCAGGAATGGAATAAATATTAGATTGAACTTAATACTGGTCAACACGTAACAATGAATAAGATTTCCCATTATACTTAGGAGTGATGTTTAGTGGATTGAATTTTGCACGTAGGAGGTAGTTAACAACGGACGTTGCAAATGGTGACCCCTGCACATACCCCCACTGCAAAATATTTTGATCCTCATCAATTCACCTAGACAATCATTAAGATGTTAAATAGAACCCTTCCACAGTTGGTCCTCCTGTTGGGTTGGGGTCTTATTGGCTCTGCCATGGATCTGAGCTGAGTTCTCTTTTCTCTCGATAGTGCGCTCGAATCTAGCCGACCCTTTGATGTTCTGCCTAGAACGGGCCAAGAAGTTTATGTCCCTATTTACATTCCTCCTTGATTCCTTTATGTGTTCCCTTTCGTCTCTGCGCGAATGTTCTTGGGCAGCCCCTGGGCCCAAGTGGCCAAAAGTTGAACCTTTGTTGAGTCTTTCAAAGGCCCTTGTATGTTTAGCTGTGAAGCTTTGATCATCCTTGTTTCCCGTTGATCCGATGGTAGACATAGCCCCATGCCTGTAGGTTCTATCCTCTTGTCTAGAGCCTATAAACCTGGACCTAGTACTTTTATCATTGAACTTGGATATGGATCCCTCGCTAATGAACCTGTACCTGATCCCTTTTGCCTCACGATCCCAAATCATACCTCCTGGGATTTTCAAGGGCCTGAATATAGCGAGACTGCCTCATGTCATTGTATGGAGCTAGGGGAGGCATATCGTATCTCCTATCAGCGTTTCCACCCGCAACAGGGGTCATCAGGTTAATTTTTGGCCTTTGTTATCCGGCTAAAATACTCTGTGTCAACTGCATCATATTTTCCTACACTGCCTCTTGGATTTTATCTTGCCTTTGTAAGATCCTCTAGAGATCCCCCATTCCGACTGGTGTTTTGGGTTGAACCCCCTCCTATGTTTTACTTCTTTCTAGGTTATCTTCTATGTTTATAAATTGAACAAAAATAGAGAATCCTAACAGCAAAATAGAGTAGGATAACAACATCGATGGAATTACAGGAATTTTGTTGGAAAATGCGAATCAAAGTAGAAAAATGAAAATAAAAAATGGAATTTAAATAATTAAAAATAATTGTACGAAAATTGAACTGAAATTTATCATCAGATAACTCTAACCCCGTGAAAACCAATGAAATTGGATTTCAATCCTTGACTTTATAAAAACTTGTTATCTTGGAGATTTAGCAAACAACAATGATGAAAAGCGATAAATGGTCGTCGTTTCCCACAAACGACGCTAATCTGTTATCATCTAAAACTAGTACAGGTTTTATCTTAAGCTTAATTTCACTAATTATAAATAGATAAATGATCTAATTACTGAAATATTAATGATGATGCTGGGAATCAGCACCACCAGGTGAGGTGTTTGCAAGCTCAATACAGGTGTAACAATGGCAACACAACTATATGAATAAGGTAAGAATGGGGTGAGGATAAGAAGAATGACACCTGAATATAGGTGGTTCAGCTAATCTGGCCTACATCCACTGTGAGTGTGCGTGAGTAATATCACTGTAAGAAGGCGCTAATGACCATGGATACAATCTCTCAAGCTTACTCTCTCTCTCCTGTGTGTCTTTAGACAGAGTTTCAGCTAGGGTTTTTATCTCTAGATCCTTTTACAAGGTAGGGGATGATCCCTATATATAGTATCTAGGGGGTGTAATGTACCCCCCATGCATGCAATGAGCATGTGTGTGGTATCCTCACCAATGTGGGAATGCCACCTGTCCTTGTCACATGTAAGTAATGATGGTGAAATATTCTCCCACATGTGGAGAATAATCTTGTTATAACTGATTTATGCCCAGGTGTCCTTATCCAAATGTCAACAGATGCTTCGGCAGTCATGTTGGTGAATGGCCTCGGCCTAGGAGAGGCCGAGCTATAAAGGTTAGTCGTCCGATCATCCCGCGAAGTGCCATGAGGAGTCTCGGCCTGATGTAGGCCGAGGTGTATGCTGGTGTCGGCCAGAGCCGGGACAGGGCGTGCTGGTGATAAGTAATGCCTCTGGTAACCTCGGCCTAAGCTGAGGTAAGGTTCATGTTGAAGATGCATGGAGTTTCTTGTTATCTCTGCCCACTGTTGACCGGGGTTACTATTCCTTGGTACCTGGGGTGGATGTTGACATCTGTGACATGAGAAGTGTCCTTGGGGAGGTGCATGTGGTAGTGTCGGCCTTGGCCGAGGTAGCCTTGGCCGAGGTATGATATCGTGGACCCCGACGCACTGGGGGGTCGGTCATCGTCTCGGATCTCATCATGGCCGAGGTAGGTACCTCTAGGCCGAGGTCATACTTGGGTATATCAATCACCCCCCAGCCCTTAGTCATTTGCGAGAGTAGGTGGCTAGGGGATTCTTGCCTCCGAGGTCTATTCACCCCAAGGTCAACACCTGCATGACACTTGTCCTAAGCCAAGGCGTGCCTATTTGGTTGGCACGTGTTGTCAGTTGTCCCTTGGGCTTCCCAAGGCAATGATGAGCCTTGGGAGTCGTGCCCAAGTATTTAAAGGTTAAAACCCTTTCTTCTTCTTCTTCTTCCTCATTTTTCTCCTGTTCAAGCGTCCAGCTGTTTTCTGCGACTTTCCATTTCTCTCCGAAGTTAGCCCTGGTTCCAGTGATTGTTCTGCAGGGGGACACCTCACTTTCTGCGCGATTCTCTCCACCTTATTCATCAATCTCACCTTCAGGTATCCTCCCTCTCCATTTCCTTCGTTTTTGATACTTTTTATTTTGAATTTTCCGGCGAGCTCTTGAGTTTTCTGGTGAGCATTTGAATTTTTCGGTGAGCCAGGTTTCCTGCATAGGTTCCTTGGTTTGATCTTTGATTCCCTTAACTTTTCAAGCCACATTTGTTTGTAGTTTTTAGGATATTTCTATAAGTTTAGGGTCTGCCAAAGCCTTGGGTCGTCCCCAGATGCTCAGACCCCTGTACCAACTTCTTGAAGACTTCCCATCTCTAAAAGAAAAGACCTTAGAAAAAATTAGGCAAACAGAGAGAGCTCAGGAAGAAGCTCGTAGGTCACAAGAGTACCCTGTCAGACCTCTCTTTCCTCCACCTCTCAAGGTGGTATACCCTCGTCCACCTGAAAATTTTTACCAGACAGACGTCTCTGCCAACAACTTGCCGATGTCTGAGTCTGAGTCTTCCACCTCTAACCCGATGTCAGTGGACTCTTTCCAAGAGGCCATGTACTTCACTACTCAGGCTGATCAGAACCCTGACCATGCCGAGGTCTCCAGTTGTGCCTCGTCTCAAAATGGCACAAGTACCTCTAGTTCTTCTTCAGAGGTTGAACTTGTAGAGCCAAGTGTGGTTGTGCCTCCCATTCTAAATGCTATTCCCTGTCGGCCGTCATCGAGGCCGAGTTTGCTCAGAGGTTCCCCGGTAACCCGTCCACGTCTGCTCCAGCCGACGTTGAGTCTGACGATGATGAGGATGCCGAAAGTGATGTAGACACATCTGAGGCGGCCGAGTATGAGAGCACAATTACTGAGGTGGATCAACTGCACTTCAGGTACTTATACTCCATTAGCCCCTCTATTCACTTAAGGAGACCTCTGAGGGAAGAGAGGGCCTACCACGGCAGGGATGGTGAAATCTGCCTGTACGAGCAGATGTTCAAGTTAGGTTTTCGTCTTCCCTTCCACCCCGTCATTAGGTCCATTCTATCATTCATTAACTTGGCCCCCTCGCAGCTCTCTCCCAATGCATGGAGGGTTATTATAGGGGCCATCATCTTGTGGAGGGCGGTTCACCACTCTGACCTCCCAGTGCAGGTCTTTGCTGGTTGTTACGTCCCTACCTCGGCCAAAAATCATCCGAGATACTATCACTTTGTGGCTCGGAGGCCTGAGAAAAAGATGCTCCTGGTCACTCAGACCTCCAACCATAATTGGAAACCCAGGTACTTTTTTGTCTCAGGGCCGTGGGAATTTGGTTCTTCCATTCCCTCTTCCATCTATGATCCGAGGATACCCCTGAAATGGGGCAAAGTCACCATGGCTGCCAGGGCCGACCCTGGACTAAGTGTGCAACATGGCAAAAAGGTGAAGGCCCTGCAGGACCAAGGGGCCCATGGGATGTTTGTCAAGTTTGAGCATGTGCTGACCCCCCAGTATCTCTCGGGGACGAGCCTGGGCGGAAGTCCCCTAACTGACTTTGGTAAGGATTTTTATTTTGACCCAAAGTGTAGCCTCTTATCATACGTACTTTATTTCTGACTCATATCTCTTTACTTTTGCAGAGAAACCACCAGACATTTCAGACGAGTTGTGGGAGATGGCAGCTCCAAGCTTGTCCAGACTTGTCAAGAGGACTGGCATGAATGCTCCTCCACCTGCTCCCTCAACATCCAAGTCCAAGAAGAGGGCACCCGAGGTCCATCCTCCTGAGGATCAGAGGCTGAGCTCCAGGACAAAGAGGGCCTCAGACACTGCGATCCCCATCACGGCCGACACGTTATCAGCCCGTCTGGACCAATTAAAACTTTTTGATAGCGTGGTCGGCCACAGCCGACAGGCCATGGACGCTCTCAACAACATGATGACCGAGGCCGACAAGCATTTTTTCAGGGCCATGGAGACCCCTATGATGGTTGAATTTGGACTTCATAGAGTAGTCCAGGTATAACTTGTTCTCTTGTCCAAAGTGCAACGTTTGATTTTGCTCTCATCTAACTTCTTCATTTACTGTGCAGGGTGCGGCTGCCATGTATCAGCTATCCAACTGGGCCCTGAGGAAATTGCCTCTCATTCAGAAGGGGCAGGAGGCTGAGAAAGTTGAGGGCACCCTGAAGGCCGAGGTTGCTCGTCTGAGGTCCGAGTTACAGGAGGCTGAGACCAAGGCTCAGACCTCTGAAAATAAGGCCCAAGCTCTAGAGAAGGACATCTCTGCACTCGTTCAGAGCCACACCAAGGCCCTGAAGGACAAGGACGATGCTTTGTAGAGGAAGGTTGATGCTGCGGTGAAGGCTTCTCTTGCAGATGCCTCGGAGACAATAATTGCTGACTATAAGGTCTCCGAGGAGTTTGTAGGTTTTGGTCTGGAGTACCTTGAAAGGGGTATCAAGGCCACCTCCAAATGGGCCGAGGTAAGGGAGGCCGAGGTTGGCACTATTAAGGCCTCAGATTTTGTGGGCCTCGGCCTTGTCGACGCCCAGTTTGCCCAGGCCTTGCAGGAGATAGAGGATGAAGCTGCTGCCCCTGGTCAAACTGTTACTCTGGAAGGGACTGACCTCGGAGAGACTGACCCTGCAAACGAAGTAGCTGAGGTGACCAATACCGAGCAGGCCAACCCAGACGAGACATCAAATGTTCCTCCTTCCGATGTTTGACTTGTATTTTGCCTTAAATTGTTTTGATTTGTAATCCTGAACGTTATGTACCTCTGTTTTTTCTGAGACATTTAAATGTTGTAATTTCTTCTACTGAATGTCAAGGTGTTTCCTTCATCTTTATTTGTGAATGTCCATGAATTATATGCACTCTCTGAAGTCATTACTGAATAATGTACCACAACCATTACTTAAGAGTCTGAGGTCCTCACCTAAGAGGTTAGCCCCATAGTAAATTATCAAAAATATGATGTTAAAGGTCTGAGGTCCTCTCCTAAGAGGTTAGCCCCATTTTAAATCACCAAATGAATGATGTTAAGAGTCTGAGGTCCTCTAGCCGAGGTGCCGGAGCTCAGACCTCGTCACCACCGAGTGATGTTATGAAGGTCTGAGGTCATCACCTAGGCCGAGATAAGCCTCATAATGTCACCAAATTAATGATGTTAAAGGTCTGAGGTCCTCACCTAAGAGGTTAGCCCCATATTAAATCACCAAATGAATGATGTTAAGAGTCTGAGGTCCTCTAGCCGAGGTGTCGGAGCTCAGACCTCGTCACCACCGAGTGATGTTATGAAGGTCTGAGGTCATCACCTAGGCCGAGATAAGCCTCATAATGTCACCAAATTAATGATGTTAAAGGTCTGAGGTCCTCTAGCCGAGGTGTCAGAGCTCAGACCTCGTCACCATCGAGTGATGTTATGAAGGTCTGAGGTCATCACCTAGGCCGAGATAAGCCTCATAATGTCATCAAATTAATGATGTTAAAGGTCTGAGGTCCTCACCTAAGAGGTTAGCCCCATATTAAATCACCAAATGAATGATGTTAAGAGTCTGAGGTCCTCTAGCCGAGGTGTCGGAGCTCAGACCTCATCACCACCGAGTGATGTTATGAAGGTCTGAGGTCATCACCTAGGCCGAGGTAAGCCTCATAATGTCACCAAATTAATGATGTTAAAGGTCTGAGGTCCTCACCTAAGAGGTTAGCCCCGTATTAAATCACCAAATGAATGATGTTAAGAGTCTGAGGTCCTCTAGCCGAGGTGTCGGAGCTCAGACCTCGTCACCACCGAGTGATGTTATGAAGGTCTGAGGTCATCACCTAGGCCGAGGTAAGCCTCATAATGTCACCAAATTAATGATGTTAAAGGTCTGAGGTCCTCACCTAAGAGGTTAGCCCCATATTAAATCACCAAATGAATGATGTTAAGAGTCTGAGGTCCTCTAGCCGAGGTGTCGGAGCTCAGACCTCGTCACCACCGAGTGATGTTATGAAGGTCTGAGGTCATCACCTAGGCCGAGATAAGCCTCATAATGTCACCAAATTAATGATGTTAAAGGTCTGAGGTCCTCACCTAAGAGGTTAGCCCCATATTAAATCACCAAATGAATGATGTTAAAATGAAACAAGAATTTTCCATGGAAACTGATCTTTATTCACAACCTCTTCTCAATAAGATGGTACATTTACAATTGACAAAATAGATGCAACATTATATGAAATATTTCTTTAGGTGGTCGGCATTCCATGGGTTGGTGAAGGGTTCTCCCTCTAGGTTCTCTAACCTATACGTGCCAGGCACAACCTCTTCCGTTACTCTGTAGGGGCCATGCCAGTTCGGGTGTAGCTTGTTTGTTTTCTGTAGGGTCTTCTTAAGCACTAGGTCTCCTATCGTAATGGGTCTCGTCTTCACCCTTTGATTGTAGAATTTTGCCGCCCTCTGCTGGTAGGCTGCTTTCCTGACCTCTGCGTCTTCCCTTCTTTCTTCAATAAGGTCCAGGTCTAACCTCCTCCTTTCCCCATTGCTGTCATTATCATAGGTCTGAATCCGATGAGTTGGTAGGCCTATCTCCGTTGGTATGATGGCTTCTGAACCGTGTGCCAGCATGAATGGGGTTTCTCCCGTGGGTGTCCTTGATGTGGTCCTGTAAGCCCATAACACAGCGTAAACCTCTTCTATCCATCTCCCCTTCGCGTCTTCTAACCTCTTCTTGATTCCATCCAAGATAGTCCTATTTGTAACCTCAGTCTGGCCATTAGCCTGAGGTCGACCAGGAGATGAGAAGAACTGTTTAATCCCCACACTTTGGCAATACTTCTCCAAGGAGGCGTTCTTGAACTGGGTCCCATTATCTGAGATGAGCGTGTTTGGGAGGCCATACCTACATATGATGTTCTTCCAGATGAACTGAAAGATCTTCTGCTCCGTAATTGTTATCATGGGTTCGGCTTCTACCCATTTTGAAAAGTAGTCAATGGCAACTATCAAGAATCTATAGTTGTTGACTGCTCTTGGCAAAGGTCCTACCAAGTCAATTCCCCATACCGCGAACGACCATGGAGAAGAGATTGATGTCATGGGCTGATGGGGTTGATGAGGGATAGTGGCGAACCTCTGACATTTGTCGCACCTCTTCACATAATCAGCAGAGTCCCTAGACAAGGTTGGCCACCAGTATTCCTGAGTGATGATTCTCTTGGCTAAGGGTCTTCCTCCTATATGGCTAGAGCAAGAGCCTTCATGGACCTCCTGTAAGATCCGGGGTACCTCCAAGGGGTGAACACATCTGAGGAGGGGCAAGAGGAAACCTTTTTTGTACAAGACATCTCCTATCAATGAGAACTTGGCAGCCCTGTATCTCAACTTTTTCCTTTCTATCTTGGACTCAGGTAACTCCCCCTCCCTTAGGTATCTGACAATCGGGTCAATCCACGAGTCTCCCGGGTTTATATTGTGACAAGGGTTACATACCTCGTCCTCCTCGATGCTTGCTTTTCCTAGAACTTCAATTGGGATGGTTCTTCCCAAATCTGTCTTCATTGCTGAGGCCAGTCTTGCCAATGCATCAGCGTGGTTATTGCTCAGTCTAGGCACTCTCTTCAGTTTGGCCTCTTCAAAAAACTCTAGCAATCCTCTTACCTTTTTTAAGTACCTGGCCATCCTCTCATCCTTGGCCTCGTATGCCCCCAACACTTGGTTAACAACCAACCTTGAGTCGCTATGGAGTAGAAGCCACTTTACCCGCAGAGTTGCTGCCAATAGGAGGCCCGCTATCATGGCCTCATACTCAGACTCGTTGTTTGAAGCCTGAAAGTTGAATCTTAAGGCATACTCAATGTTGGCGCCATCTGGAGCTGAGAGTACTAGCCCCGCGCAGCTTCCACCATCACAGGAGGATCCATCCACGAAGAGGCTCCACACGTCTTCATCTGAAGAGAAGACCCCTTCTCTCATCACTCCTTTTTCGAAGAGGTATCGATTCTCTTCATTTTCTTCTACTCTCCTCCGAGCCTTAACTGGGACTACCTCTTCTCGGCCTTGGAAGATGTAAGGGTCTGTCTCTTCCGAATCTCGGGAAATAGCTCGGCTCTTCTGTTCGTCGCCATCCAAGCTCCTCTCTGACTCAGTCTCTTCCCAAGTGAATTATGCGACAAAGTCTGCAAGGGCCTGCCCCTTAATGGCTGTCCTGGGCTGGTAAGTAAGATCATACTCTCCTAGTTCAATGGCCCAGGCCATCAATCTCCCGGACTTCTCAGGCTTGTGCAGAACCTGTCTTAGTGGGGAGTCTGTAAGGACTGTCATAGAGTGAGCTTGAAAGTAGGGTTTCATTTTCCTTGAAGCATGGATAAGAGCATAAGCCAATTTCTCCATTCTGGGATAGTTCTGCTCAGACCCTTGTAGGGCCTTACTGTTGAAGTATACAGGCCTCTGAACTCCTCCTTCCTCTCGTATGATGGCCGCGCTAATAGCCGACTCAGAGACTGCCAAGTACACAAACAACCTTTCTCCCGCAATGGGCCGGGACAGCAGCAAGGGAGATCCTAAGTAGGACTTGAGTTGATCAAAGGCTTTTTCACACTCTTCATCCCACTGGAAGGCCTTCCTTAGAATCTTGAAGAATGGAAGACACTTATCCGTTGCCCTGGAAACAAACCTGTTCAGGGCAGCTACTCTTCCAGTAAGTCTTTGGACATCCTTGATACTCCTAGGAGTCTTCATGTCGAGCAATGCCTTGATCTTCTCAGGGTTTGCCTTAATCCCCCTCTGATTAACTATGAACCCCAGAAATTTCCCAGCTCCTACACCGAAGACACATTTCGCCGGGTTGAGCTTCATTCTGTATGAATCCATGACATCAAAGGTCTTCTCAAGGTCTGCCACGTGAGTACATGCCTTCAGGCTCTTCGTTAGCATATCGTCCACGTACACCTCCATGGTCTTACCTATCTGTTCCTCGAACATCCTATTGACGAGACGCTGATATGTTGCCCCCGCATTTTTCAGACCAAAGGGCATCACTTTATAACAATACGTCCCCTTGTCAGTGATGAAGGCTGTCTTCTCAGAGTCTTCAGCGTCCATGAAGATTTGGTTATAACCTGAATAAGCATCCATGAAGCTCATGAGCTCGTGCCCTGCTGTTGCGTCCACCATCTGGTCTATCCTAGGCAGGGGATAGCTGTCCTTCGGGCAAGACCTATTCAGGTCTGTGAAATCTACACACATCCTCCACTTTCCATTGGCCTTAGGCACGATCACTGCATTTGAGAGCCACTCTGGATAGGTGACCTCTCGTATGAACTCGTCCTCTTCCAACTTTTTCACCTCTTCCCGAATGACCTCATACTTCTCTCTGGAGTAAATTCTTCTCCTCTGCTTAATTGGCCTGGCATCCCTGTCCACGTTGAGTCTGTGAGTCATGACCTTAGGATCTATACCAGGCATATCGGTGTGGCTCCAGGCGAAGACACTCTGCCTCTTCCTGAGAAGGCTTACCAGCTCTTCCTTAATCTTTGGTTCTAGGGCCTTACCGACCTGGACGGTTCTTTCCGGCTCGTCCTTATTGAGGACGATGGATTCTACCTCTTCCGCGGCCTCGCCCTTCTTTAGCTTTGTTTCATCTCTCGGGTCAAGAGTATCTATGCTGTAGGTGATGGTTGCTCTCTTATGGGCCTCCCTCTCTTCAGTTGAGTTGAAGTAACACTCCCGTGCCGTGGTTTGATCCTCCTGCACTTCCCCTACCCTATAAGGAGTCGGGAATTTTAGCATTTGATGGACCGTTGACGGCACGGCTTCAAACTCCTTGAGGGATACTCTTCCGATGATGAGGTTGTAAGCTGAGAAGACATTCTCGTCCATCACAAAAAAGTTTATCTTCTTAGTCAGCCTCTTAGGCCACTCATCCCCCATATGCACATCCATCTCATACATGCCTAATGGGTGCACTTTCTCACCACTGAAGCCTATCAAGGGGTGGTGGTATGGCACTAGCCTCGATCTGCTAAGACCCAAGCTCTTGAAACAAGGCCAGAACATTACATCTGCCGAGCTTCCCCCATCTATGAGGATTCTCCCTACGTCGCACCCATGCACCCTTTTCGTTATGACCAAGGGGTCATCATGGGGGGCTAAGATGCCCTTGAAGTCGAGCCGGGAAAAACCCACCACTAGGGTGTCCATGTCCACCTTCGTTCTCTTCTGCACGGCGTCAGAAGACGTCAGGTTCACAACCTCTGGCCTGACCACCGACTTGGCCTCCGCTACATGAGCCTTTCTATCAGCTACCTCAGAGCCACCTCCTGCGAATCCCCCACATATGGTGCCAACACCAAAGGAGATCATTCCTACCCTCTTCACTGGGGTATTGTCATCCCTTGGTGGGAGATCTGGGTCATCTCCATCATCACCCTCTGAATCATCATGTCCTCTGGCTGGGGCATCGCCACGACACCTGTCATCTCTTCTCTTCTCTTCCTAGGGTCTTCTCTTCCAGCTTTCGGGGCTTTGCCATCCACATACTTTCTCAGCTTCCCAGACTTCAGCATTTTCTCAATCTCATCCTTTAAAGCGAAGCATCTGTCTGTGACATGGCCGTGATCCTGATGGAACTCACACCAGAGGTTTTATTCCTCTTATGCGGTGGGGCCTTCAGCTTCTCTGGCCACCGCAGAGCCCTGTCAGTCTTGATCTCATTAAGGATGTGCTCACAGCTCACAGTCAGAGGAGTGTAATGAGCGAACTTGTCCTCTGCTGACCGCTTCTTCCCTTCTTTCTTGCCCTGGGACCTCCCAGCGCTACCACGGTTCTCCTCCTCGTATTTGGCGGCCATCGCCTCTTCCGCATTCATCACTTTCCCTGCAGTGGACAACAGCTCTGCCATAGACTTGGGGGGGTCTTCCGCTAGCTTCCATAGTAGCTTTCCCTTCTGGAGGCCTCCTATAAGGGCGGTCATGGCTATGCTCTCCTCGTAATCCTCCACCTCCAACTTCTCCTTGTTGAATCTTGCTATATAGTCTCTTAGGCTTTCACCCTTAGCCTGTTTGACATATAGGAGGTGGGTGGTCTTCTTTTGGGGCCTTACCCCAAAGCAGAAGTTGTGGATGAACTGCTCGGCCAAGCCTTTGAAGTTTTCGATCGAGTTCTTTGGAAGAGAGGTGAACCAGCTATGCGCTGCCCCTGTCAAGGTGCCCGAGAAGGCCCTGCACTTCATCTCATCAGGTATCGAGTAAATATCTGCCGCCGACTGATACATCTCGATGTGGTGCACAGGGTTAGTGCTGCCATCATACTTAGGAGCCACTACAGGAGGCTTGAATTTAGCTGGGGTTGGGAACCCCACTATCCTAGCGACAAACGGTGAGCCCCCCGAGTACCCCCTCTGCAATGGGTCCCTGCTCTTCATGAGGTCCCCTATCTTCTCTTCAAGACGTTGAATCGAGTCATTCCATGGTCTTCTCTCGTCCACCTGGCCGAGGTTGTCCCCTGCCACCTCTCTGCGCCGGACAGAGTATTCCCCAGCCACGACCCTCTGACTGTTGACCTCTTCCTGCTCCCTGGCCCTTCTCTCTATGGGTCGGCCTTGATCTGGCCGAGCCTGCCTATCCCTTCTTTGGGAACCTGCTGCGCTCCTCGACCTTGATAGTCTTTGTATTAGGTCATTAACCGGGCCCAGCCTCTCGAAAGCCGAGCCTCGGCTCAGTCTGTCAAAAGCGGACCCTCTTGGTTGGGCCTCTTCTCTTCTTCGGTCGACACATCCTTGGCTCTGCCTAAGAGGCCGTACAGTGTTATCCGACACCTCATATGGCTCCCAACAGTCTTCCGGGGGCTCTTCAGCCTCCAGGTCATCATATCTATCCCCTGGGCAAGGGTTTCCTTGCCTCCCCAGACGCAAGCGCCTAGGGTCAGCAACGTCCCTCCTCCGCTTGGGTGCAGGTTGGTCCTTCATCGGTGCCTGGGGTGGTCCCCTGGCGTCCGGTTGGGTCTGAACTGCCGCCGGGGTGATCATGTCCGGTGAGACTCCAGGTGGCCTCATCATCATGGTTTGGCTGAGTTGGACAAACTGCTCATTCATGGCTTGTTGTGTTGCAGCCAGGGATTTCAAAGCAGCTGCCACCTTCGCCATTTCGGACTGAGGAGGAGCCTGACTGGAACTAGCCCCTCCACCCACAGGCGACGGAAGAGGTGGTGGCAAGTCTGGTGCCATGGGCTACCACTATAGAGCTTTGAGTAGCAGGTGAGCTTAATACCTCCAAGGATCTCTTTCAAAGGTGAAACAGCTCCACGCAAGGGGTGGTTTCTGGTTCACCACCAGAATCTCCTGTGAGGCTAAGCGGAAAAAGGGGAAGAGATATCTTCTCGTTCCCACAGACGGCGCCAAAATGATGATGCTGGGAATCAGCACCACCAGGTGAGGTGTTTGCAAGCTCAATACAGGTGTAACAATGGCAACACAGCTATATGAATAAGGTAAGAATGGGGTGAGGATAAGAAGAATGACACCTGAATATAGGTGGTTCAGCCAATCTGGCCTACATCCACTGTGAGTGTGCGTGAGTAATATCACTGTAAGAAGGCGCTAATGGCCATGGATACAATCTCTCAAGCTTACTCTCTCTCTCCTGTGTGTCTTTAGACAGAGTTTCAGCTAGGGTTTTTATCTCTGGATCCTTTTACAAGGTAGGGGATGATCCCTATATATAGTATCTAGGGGTGTAATGTACCCCCCATGCATGCAATGAGCATGTGTGTGGTATCCTCACCAATGTGGGAATGCCACTTGTCCTTGTCACATGTAAGCAATGATGGTGAAATATTCTCCCACATGTGGAGAATAATCTTGTTATAATTGATTTATGCCCAGGTGTCCTTATCCAAATGTCAACAGATGCTTCGGCAGTCATGTTGGTGAATGGCCTCGGCCTAGGAGAGGCCGAGCTATAAAGGTTAGTCGTCCGATCATCCCGCGAAGTGCCATGAGGAGTCTCGGCCTGATGTAGGCCGAGGTGTATGCTGGTGTCGGCCAGAGCCGGGACAGGGCGTGCTGGTGATAAGTAATGCCTCTGGTAACCTCGGCCTAAGCCGAGGTAAGGTTCATGTTGAAGATGCATGGAGTTTCTTGTTATCTCTGCCCACTGTTGACCGGGGTTACTATTCCTTAGTACCTGGGGTGGATGTTGACATCTGTGACATGAGAAGTGTCCTTGGGGAGGTGCATGTGGTAGTGTCGGCCTTGGCCGAGGTAGCCTTGGCCGAGGTATGATATCGTGGACCCCGACGCACTGGGGGGTCGGTCATCGTCTCGGCTCTCATCATGGCCGAGGTAGGTACCTCTAGGCCGAGGTCATACTTGGGTATATCAATTAAATAGAGAAATAGTAGAGAGATGAAATAAAGAGAAATGAAATTAGGATTTTGGTATTTCATCCCAAAGCGGTGCCTACATCCACATGTGCAGTGTTTCGAATACTGATTTACTAGGAAAAATTCATGGATTAGTACAAAATACAAGCTCTCAAGTTCTCTCTAGAATTTGGCAGTATAACAGTAAGTAAAAGGTCGATTCCCCCTGTGGGTACGGTGTGCCATTTACTAGTTTTTGGAGGAGAGAGAAACATGAGTGTCAGGTTTCCTGCCGTTATAGGTGCAACAGGTACACACTTTACATATATGTAAGAGAGTAATAATAAAGTTAGTTAGTGACCCATACAGGGATAATATTTTCATATTTTCTACATGTGCACGTGTAACCAATGTTGTTAACGTCACCCTATAACACAATACATGCTTGCTTTAATGAAGTGAATTAACGGTCTTAGCCAACTGCGAATTAAAGGTGTCAAACAAACTACTAGAATTTCCTGGGCCAACTGGGTTCATAACTGAGCCGACCTATTTTGCTATAGCGAGTGGGTATATATGTTCCCTTTTGATCGATCCATAAGGTATCCCATATTTATGAGTATAACATGCATGGGTAGGTGAGTTGGTCCTACCGATGTCCATGGGGAAGGGAGAGAGGGATTAATTAATTGATTTAGGAAAAGATAGACTAAAAGTGATAGAAAATGTTAGCTAAGAGTACACCCCATGGGTAAAATCATTTTATATCCTCCTTTACTCATAATAAGGGATCTCATTTATAGATACAAGAGTCCTATTACACAAGCTATTCACTTGAGCATTCCTGATGGGATAAACCTTTGTATTCAACTTTATCTTTTAGATTGTTGAGTTTCAAAAGGATTGCTTTCAATCATTTTCATCATTATTATTTATAAAGTTATCTTTATCCGGTCCATAATCGGCGGGTGACTAGGTTCCACAATGACGTTAGATTATTTGAGTACCTCCTGGGCAGTTTGGCTCATAATCCTTCCAATGGCCCCCAGACTTAGGGTGACTGGTATTGAGGCATAGTCTCTCTCAAGGCATAGTCGGACTAGTTCTGTTTGTGTTTATTATCCACGTGTATCGTGAATTTTCTCATTAAGGCTTCGTTAATTATCATGTGTCCCACTTGTACTTAATGAGAAATTCATGTGTAATCCCTATATCTAGGGTTCGTGCACCTATGTTTGGGGTCCCTACAATCAATCGTTACACCTGATAAGCATGGAGTAGTGGGCGTGACAATGTGGCTTTCTTTCCAAGAGAGATGTCACTTCACATGATGAGGAGGATGGTTATAACCTCTATCATAATGAGGTTGCATTTTTAAAAATTGCAATCATAAAGGGGGGTTTGTTTCCCCCTCCATCCATTATTCGTAGAGGTACTCCATTTTTATGGAATTTTACTTATCCAAGAAAACACAAATTTCTTCCATATTGTAATGGTTAGAATCTCCATAAACCAAAATTTTTAGCACTAGATTAGGCTTGAATAAGAACAAATACTGCTACAACCTTGTAACTTCACATGAATCTATCATGTACCACTTCCAGGTTAGGGACAAGTCCCGTAATTTCATTACATGGTTACCCACATTCCAAAAGGACATAATTAAAACCAATTAATCTTTTCTTGGTGACTATATAATAAGAACATGCTGGTATTCATGTGCCCGTGGAGGCCAGATATCATGGTAAATTACTTACCATTTATCTTAATATTTTTTCAATATGAATTTATCGGCTTGTAATCGGGCTTTCCCTTTTTTTTATAGATACTCATTGAAAGAGAAAGTCGAACGAGTATGAAGTCAACCTCACTAACCCAAGAAAAGTTTGGAATCAAAGAACTCCCCATAAACTAGCAGTTTTGTGGAGATCAATTTATATAATTCTTGGCTACACATTATCTTTTGCATTAACCAAGAATTTTAGAATCGTACCCATATGACTTCAATCGATTAAACCAAGATCAGCAATTCTTACATCCCCACATCCACTCCCACACTTTACGCAAAGGCAAGAGGAGTTTACATAGGCAAGTCTTCCTTACTTACCGATGTAATCTCAACTGATTTTGAGGATACAAAATTAATTCAAGATCAAGGGCATGTCCCAGACGATAGTCTTGAGCCTCTATTTTCTTATGAGGTTTTTACCATTTTCATTCCTCATTGACAAGAAGTGTAAGAAGAAAAAAGAGATTTTATCCTTCCTCCACTCCTCCAACACTCCATTGAGATGACAACATAAAGGCATGTTTTCAACCTTGATGCCTCCAGGGGAGCTTAAAAAATAAATATAGCAGATTAAGCCACTTAAGTGTAACCAAAAGCTCTAAGAATAAAATAACCTCCAGTAGGGAGAAAAAAGTGAGAGATAAAGATAAAGATAAATAGATAGAGTCAAAAAAGACCAAAAAGTTTAAGGCTGATAGGAACCCCTTAGTATACTGACCAAGGGGAATAATTTATCTTTAGTGACTACGCCCATAATGAAAGGTTGTTCGAACCTTTCTTCGTCATCTAGGGGTAAACCTTAGATTTTTACCTTTCTAAAGGTCAAGGAGCCCTTTACCACTAACAACTCATCATGTCATAGTGCAGACATCAGTTTCTTTATTCTCAAGCTGCCATGTTGCCTAAGGACATTCGACCTTGTAGAATTTCCATATGGATAAACTTCATAAGGAAGGGCTCCATAACATGGTTTTGGCAAGTATGCTTAAAATTTATTCCTTTTATTTACAAGTTTTATGAATCTTTTATATGTTGACCGACCTCTTTTACTTGTGTTTTCATTATATGTAGGATCTACATGAGATAGTCAACTGAGCTCATCATATAATAATGAAAAATGACATTACTCATGATTAAGACAACATTATGATAATCAACTTACTGATAAGGACAATAAGATCATCAATACATTCGATAAACTAAAAGAGGCTACTGTAATACCCCGTATTTTTATGGCCTTTAATTATGTGATTAATTAAATTTAATTGGGATAAATTAATTTAATATTAATCCGAATTTTAAATTGAATATTTACTAGCGTGACGAGAGTTAGTAATTATTGGTAAGAATTATGTCGAATAATACTTAATGAGTAAATTAATATATGAGATTGAATTTAGTAAAATTATCGCTAGTGAATAACACTACAGTTATAGAAATTAAGTAGGGACGCGCGTGTCAGTCATATCGGGACTAATTTAAGGAAATAAAAAGTAAATTAATTTTAAGTCACCCATATGGTCATTTCAAGTGCGTCAATGGATCCGGAAGGGTTGAGATAGTCAGAAAAGTTCACCCGGGGTGTTTGGGTTTCGGGGCGATTTTAGGCCTAACCGGCAACCCGAGAGGGCATTTTAGTAGTTTCTATTTTGGGACTTAATTAATGACGAAAATTAAAGGGTTACATCTGATGGAAGTTGGAGTCCTCGAGGGTTAGAAGCACTTGAGTTACAGAGAGGTTAAGGAAGACAGAAGAGAGAAGGTTTCCAAGGGGGAGAACCATCAATCCTACACCGTTTCCATCAATTCCACCACCAACGCATAGATCGGAAGAAGAGGATCGTTCTTATACAACTAAACTTCGTAGGATCAGACCTTTAATTTCCAGTTAAGTATCTATCTTGCTATTCTTGAGTTGATATTTCATCCATGTTAGAGTAGGAATGGTAATTATAAGTTTTTACGGAGATTTAATGTAATTGAAAGACTATAATGTATATGATTGAATGGAAATCATGTTAGGCTGATGTTCTTATCATATGTAGAGTATTTATCATGAATTTGAATGATAATTAGAAAAGGAAATATGGAAATATAATGTGGATTCTTCAATTAATATGGTAAACTAGGGTTAGAGCCCAAATCATGAATTATACCCATTTAATGATGATTCTTGGAGAATTAATTAATGATTTACGTTAAAAATCATCCACACTGGTTCATATAATATTTGTAATGTTTGGTTAGGAGTTGGGATATTTTAATGGAGGTTTTGATGATTAAAATGGAAGAAACCCGTAGGTGTGAATTGCAGAATTTCTGGGAAAATAATTGATCGATCGACCTTGAATTTCGATCGATCGACTCCTCCTAGAATTTGACTCTTCTTTCCTTTTTGAATGTTAATCCAACCCAACTGTATAAGGACCCTTAGACATAATTTAAATAGCAAAATGGGACTTGAGAGGGACCAGTAGAGTTGTGGACAAGGTCCAGGTACTACGATTTCATATGGAATTGAACTGTAGGGTTATGAGGGTATATTATTGCGTGTGTGATAAATTGGGATTGTGCAAGCCAATGACGACTTAGACCAGTAGGGTAGAGAGGGTACATCTACTGATTTGATATTAATTAAAATGATACAATTCGACAATCGAGAAGTACTTGCGAATTTGGAATAATTGAGAAAATAAAAGAATGAATTAATTATCCGTACGACTCGAGGGCTACGTGCCACGTATGGTTAGAATATGTTATGGGTCGTAGGTGTACCTATCTGAATATTGTGAACATATATATGAGTGCATGTGTATATGTATTATATGAATATCTGTGTTAATCATACCCGCGCTACTTACTATCACGGAGGTTTTCGCGTCGGGACAGTCTTGTCTCGTTAGGACCTTTATGGGGGATATTGACTTGTACCTCAGAATATAGTATCCATGGTACAGGCTATCTAAGATTGATAGTTCAAATGGTCCTAAGAGACGTGGGGGTATGTGCTGACCTCTTAGTGATCTAGAAGTATGTGTCGCCTCCAATATGTGTGTTTTGTGTTAATACAGTTCGAGAGTGGTTCTGAACTAGTATTTCCCTTTGTACGAGAGATACGGGGACTTGATAGCAGAGTATGCCCGCACATAGATTTATGTGGGGTGCCCTATTAGTATATATATTATGAGTGATAAATATATGTACCTGTGATTCATCTAATGTGCTTGTAAGTAGAATAAATTAAATAATTAATATTAAATAAATTAAGTGGTTGAGAACTTAAGGCTCTATTGAGATATACATATCTGGCTAGGTAAATTCATAAGAAAAGGTTATCATATATTAACTATAGTCATATGATCACGTGAATGAGGATTGAGGAGGGGATATTAGGATAGACTAGTTAACCGGGTTAGCGTTATCTAGATTAATTCAGTAGTACGTTAGGCGTGCACACTAATTGAGAGGTGAGAATTCTCAAGTGAGTGTCGAGGCACTAACATGTATGTTATATCAACTGGTAAACATCTTAAATACTTGCTAAAAAATTTTAAAGCTATTTTACACTTGGGCTCTGACTCGTTTCCTGTTATCTCTTCTTTCTCTTGTATATATATATATATATATATATGTATGTATGTATTTACAGGTGCCCAGCCACAGGGGCGTCAGACTTAGATCTTTAGACTGTTGACGTGCTGCAGCTAGTGTGGGAGTTGCAGGACTTTGCCTTTAAACAACTCCATCCTTGTCATCTTAGCTCTTCATTTAGTCATTTTAGATGGGGCATGTGTCGCTCATTTCCAGTTTTTATTTAGTTCAGAGATACTTTTACTCTTTATTATTTCAGTATTCAGTTTTAGTTGGGATTGTTTTAATTAATTCATTGTCATCCGATTTGGGATATTTTGTTTGGATTGATTAATCTAGTCTTTTTATTTCACTTGGATGGTTTGGTATTCATTATTATTATCTGTGTTCGTAAATGTGGTTTCGTATATTAAAGCATAACAATAGGACTTAATCTATAAAATTAAATGTTTTGACTCTTAGCTTAATTAATTATTAGGTGATTAATAAAGAAAAATTGCTTTCGACAGTGATGCTAAGAATGAACCAACCGGACACTTTAATTTAATTTAATAAAGTACTGATCACCAGGTATTTAATTAGGCGGGGTGTCACAGGTGGTATCAGAGCATCAAGTTCTAGAGTCTATAGGATCTGTGCGGCTTATTACGTTTCAGCGTAGCGTTCTTTGACTTAGAGCCCTATTATTAGGACTGTTACTTCATCTTTGTGTACTAACGATCACGTACTTCAGCTATTAAACTTTATGTTGACGGTGGACTTATATAATTCATTTCAATATCAAATGTATCCTCAGAGAGAAAATCAAATTTGTACCGCCCAAGAAGTGGATGTTGGACAAGTCCAACAAGTACTTTAGGTACCCTAAGAGAGGGTGGCCATCTCTGAGATAGCAGGTATTGTGGCACAAGCAATTACCACCGCAATATTACAATACCAAGATCATTGTGTACATATTATAGGAAGCAAAAGCACAGTGGCGGTTAGACCCTCTGACAGGATAAGGGATAACAATAAGGGGAAACACTGTTACAGCGACGACAAGTTCTTCAGAGTCATCAAGACCAAGAGGACAAAGGAAATTGCGAGAAGGACCAAAACCTTCAGGTTCAACAAAACAAAGGATAGAAAGGTGTTACAAAAATGTGTTTTAAATGTGGAAATAATGGTCATAGACGTCAAGCGTGCCCACAATGGGGGCGGAGGACAACCCCGATCAATTCAGCAAGTCGATCGGGGCCAGCATCATGCTTAGTAGGGCCAGCATAAGGGAGACTTTATGGGTAAGTGTTTTAGTTGTGGTAAACGGGGACACGGGCACTGGGATTGTCCTCAGAAGAGCATAGCCCCGCAGCAGCAGCAGGGCGCTTTCCCGTAACCATATAATTCCCAACATGAGACAGTTGGGACTTTTATTCCAGCAGCACCGTATCCACAATAGTAGATGGAAGCTTCAGATGTGCGTGACTATAATGCCAAATATGCAGTTATGCCATGGTTGCCACAGGTACCACCAGTAATTTGAGGTACAATACTTTAATTATGATTATCTTTTATGAGTACTGAGGAAACTTTTCTTATGACTTAGATGCATTACGACTATTTGTAAACACACTAAATGTATTAATTTTGTAACTACTAAGATCAGTGATCGTGAGTAGCAGGGCTTGTTAACGTCGCCTTCAGGATAGTGAATGTGGGCAAAAATAGAAAAATCAGAGTGTATATAACCTAATCCTTATCACTTTGGAGGGATAGAAGGATAGAGTGTATTACCACATGAAATTTCACATTGAATAGTGATGGATTGAGTAACAATAAATAGTTAATAAGGACATCATATTCAATGTGCAAAATAGAATGGACCTTATAAGATATTACCCGAAAACGATTAGGACATATATGCATTCATACATATATATACAAGATAGTAGACTACGAAGAATACGTTGTCTAATTATATTCAATTTCAGAGTATAAGAATGTATTTAATGCGACCCAAGGAGGGGTTAAATTTCTCTTGAGCATGGAGTTTAACTTGAACGCCTAATGATAGTGAGAACGCTGGTTAGTACATCATCTTGCATGAAAGAAGGGTAAAGCATTATGTCAAGAAATGGATATGGGAGGTACGAGTCAAGTACAGAGGGCCTCTAAATCTCGTTGACCGAAAACGTTAGTTAGTAGTGTATCGGGAGGGTTCCTTATTTGGATTTTTCTTTGTGAGACATCCCATGCATGAAACTTAGCGATCGTCGGTAGATAAAAAATTTTGGCTGTTAGTACACAAATTTTATACCTTAGTCCTGATAAGTAGACATTTTCTTGGCATTGCGAAATGGTTGTAGTAATATCTAAAGCCGATAGCCCGTGCACCTTACCGAATGGCCCCAGTTAAGATGGGGGTATTACGGGTTCAAATTGAGCAGCTGTTGGGGCAAGGATTTAATCGAAGGAGTACCACGCCTTGGGGTGCTCCCGTGCTGTTCGTTAAGAAAAGAGATGGGACATTGAGGTTATGTGTGGACTACCGAGAGTTGAACAAAGTCACGATACGAAATAAGTATCCGTTACCCCGAATTGATGACTTGTTTGACCAGTCGAGAGGAGCTGCCTTCTTCTCGAAGATAGACTTGAGATTGGGATATCATCAGTTGTGGATTAGGGAGTAGGATGTGTCAAAGACCGCTTTCTTGATGAAATATGGAACCTACAAATTTTAAGTTATGCCGTTTGGGCTAACTAATGCTCCAGCCGTGTTCATGGACTAAATGAACAGGGTGTTCAGAGAGTTCCTGGATCAGTTTATCATTGTCTTCATAAATGACATTCTGATTTATTCCAAGACTGAGGAGGAGCATGCCGAGCATTTGAGATGGGTTCTTCAGAATCTATGAGAGCATCATCTAGATGCTAAGTATGAGAAGTACAGGTTTGGCAACGCGAGGTCCAGTTCTCAGGGCACATTATTTCCGCAAGGGGGATATCTGTGGATCCAGGAAAGGTGTTCGCGATGAGGGACTGGGGGCAACCCATGACACCATCAGAGATTCGTAGTTTCTTAGGATTGGCAGGGAACTACATGCAGTTCATTCGAGAATTCTCGAAGATAGTGGATCCATTGACTAATCTGACTCGCAAGGGGGTACCGTACATATGGGATGACTCTTGTTAGTTGGCTTTTGATGAGCTAAAGGATAAGTTAACTTCGGTGCTAATTCTTGCTTTACCCAAGCCAGGAGTATAGTACTTGGTGTATACTAATGCTTCTGTACAGGGACTTGGAGGAGTACTTCAGCAGGAGGAGCATGCTATAGCTTATGCCTCCTGCAAGCTCAAGCCTCACGAGAGGAATTATCCCACCCACGACTTGGAGCTAAAAGCGGTCGTATTTGCCTTATGGATGGGGAGACACTACTTATTAGGGGAGAAATTTTGCCTGTTCACAGACCATAAGTCATTACAATACTTGTTCACTCAGCACGAGTTGAACATGCGTCAGCGCAGGTGGTTGGAGTTTGTGAAAGGTTACTTGTTCGAGATACAATACCACCCGGGGAAGGCTAACGTAGTTCCTGATGCGTTGAGCCGTAGGACAGTACGTGAGGTGGTGGAAGTGTGGAAGGAGAAATGGAAAGAGTTGGGAAATCAGGATGCAGTGGACCGATCCTTTATGTTCGTCATGTCAGTCACACCAGATATTGTTATGAGGGTGATCCAGGCCCAAGCTGCCGATTGGTTTTTCCAGGATCAGATTGTACGGCTTTCAGCCGAGGGCGCAGAGTCCTACTCAGTGAGTTCAGATGGGGGTTTGCGATTTAATGGGAGGTTAATGGTCCCAGAGGGGTGAGGACTTACATCATGCAGTGATGACATAATCGCATGGATCTAGATTTGTGGTACATCCCGGAGGGGATAAGATGTACCAGAATATGAGGCGACAGTACTGGTGGAGTAGGATGAAGAAGGACATGGCGGAGTTCATGTCCAAGTGTGACACATGTTAACTGGTAAAGATGGATCATCAGAAGCCACCAGGGTTACTTCAGCCGCTAGATATCCCAATGTGGAAATGGGAGAGCATTTACATGGATTTCATCAATGGGTTGCCTACATCGCAGCGGGGTCACGATTCTATATGGGTAATAGTGGATTGGTTGAAAAAGGCAGCTCATTTTCTGTCGATGCGAACAGACTACACTACGGGGCAGTATGCCCAGTTATTTATTGCTGAGATAGTGAGGTTGTATGGGGTGCCCTGGATATCGTGTCTGATAGAGACAAGATTTTTGTGTCACACTTCTGGAAGAGCTTTCAGGAGGCTATGGGTACCGAGCTGCGATTGAGTATGGCGTATCACCAGCAGACAAATGGACAAACTGAGCGTACTAATCATATGCTGGATGATATGCTACGCATGTGTGTCCTTGATTTTGGAGGGGATTAGGAGCAGTACCTTCCACTGGTGGAGTTCGCCTATAATAACTCCTACCAGTTTACGATTGGCATGGCCCCGTTTGAGGCGTTGTACAGCAGACCTTGTCGTTCTCGCACTTGTTGGCTAAAGGTGGGGGACAATAAGTTACTCGGGCCCGAGGTTATTCAGGACACGTAAACCAGGATTGAGTTGATCAAGAGTCGCATTTGGATAGCCCAGGACAGGCAGAAAAGCTACGCCAATGCAAAGCGGTTCTTCAGGGAGTTTAACGTGGGGGGACCAATTATTACTGCGAGTGTCTCCCATGAAAGGAGTAATGAGGTTCGAGAAGAAAGGAAAATTGGCTCCAAGGTACATAAGACTATTTCCCATTATCGAGAGGATCGGATCGGTGACATACAGACTTGGGTTGCCGGAGCACTTTCACCATATTCATGATATGTCCCACATTACGTCGTTGAGGCAGTATTTTTGGGATGATTGGCCCACACTCATATTACGATAGAGGATATTGACTTTCAACCCGAGAGTTCTTATGAGGAGAGACCAGTGGCTATCCTAGACCATAGTACGAGGAGATCGAGGTCGAAGGTAGTCCCACTTGCACGGGTCCAGTGGGAGCATCATAATGTAGAGGAGTCCACTTGGGAGCGCGAGGCAGATATGCACAAAAAGTATTCGGAATTGTTTTTACTAGGTATGCCTTATTTTTGAATTTCGGGACAAAATTCCATTATTAGGGGGAAGTATGTAATACCCCGTATTTTTATGGCCTTTAATTATGTGATTAATTAAATTTAATTGGGATAACTAATTTAATATTAATCCGAATTTTAAATTGAATATTTACTAGCTTGACGAGAGTTAGTAATTATTGGTAAGAATTATGTTGAATAGAACTTAATGAGTAAAGTAATATATGAGACTGAATTTATTAAAATTTTCGCGAGTGAAAAACACGACAGTTATAGAAATTAAGTCGGGATGCGCATGTTAGTTGTGCCACGACTAATTTAAGAAAATAAAAAGTAAATTAATTCTAAGTCACCCATATGGTCATTTTGAGTGCGCGAATGGGTCCGAAAGGGTCGAGTTAGTTAGAAAAGTGTACCCGGGGGTTTAGTTTGAGTCTCGGGGCGATTTTACGCCTAACCGGCAACCTAGGAGGACATTTTAGTAATTTCTATTTTGGGCCTTAATTAATGACAAAAATTAAAGGGTTGTATCTGATGGAAGTTGGAGTCCTCGAGGGTTAAAAAAACTTGAGTTACATAGAGGTTAAGGAAGTGAGAATAGAAAAGGTTTCCAAGGGGGAGAACCATCAATCCTACACTGTTTCCATCAATTCCACCACCAACGCGTAGATTGAAAGAAAAGGATCGTTCCTATACCACTCAAATTTGTTGGAACAGACCTTTTATTTCAAGGCAAGTATCTATCTTGATGTTATTGAGTTGATATTTCATCCAAGTTAGAGTAGGAATGGCAATTATAAGTTTTTATGGAGATTTAATGTAATTGGAAGACTATGTATATGCTTGAATGGAAATCATGTTAAGCTAATGTTCTTATCATATGTAGAGTATTTGTTACGAATTTGAATGATAATTAGATAAGGAAATCTAGAAATATCATGTGGATTCTTGAATTAATATGGTAAACTAAGGTTAGAGACCAAATCATGAATTATACCCATTTAATGATGATTCTTGGAGAATTAATGAATGTTTTACGTTAGAAAGCATCCACACCTGTTTATATAATGTTTGTAATGTTTGGTTGGGAGTTTGGGACATTTTAATGGAGGTTTTGATGATTAAAATGGAAGAAATCCGTACGTATGAATTACAGAATTTCTGCGCAAATAACTGATCGATTGATCGATCGACCTTGAATGTCGATTGATCGACTAGGTTTATCGATCGGCCCTTTCCTTCGATCGATCGACTCCTCATGGAATTTGACTCTTCTTTTATTTTTGAATGTTAATCCAACCCAACTGTATAAGGACCCTTAGACATAATTTAAATAGCATAATGGGACTTGAGAGGGACCAGTAGGGTTGTGGACAAGGTCCGGGTAGTACGATTTCATATGGAATTGAACTGTAGGGTTATGAGGGTATAAAATGGGTTATGATTGCGTGTGTGATAAATTGGGATTGTGCAAGCCAATGACGACTTAGACCAGTAGGGTAGAGAGGGTACACCTACTGATTTGATATTAATTAAAATGATACACTTCGACGATCGAGAAGTACTTGCGAATTTGCAATAATTGAGAAAATAAAAGAATGAATTAATTATCCGTACGACTCGAGGGCTACGTGCCACGTATGGTTAAAATATGTTATGGGTCGTAGGTGTACCTATCTGAATATTGTGAACATATATATGAGTGCATGTGTGTATATATTATATGAATATATGTGTTAATCATACCCGCGCTACTTACTATCATGGAGGTTTCCGCGCCGGGACAGTCTTATCTCGATGGGATATTTATGGGGGATATTGACTTGTACCCTAGAATATAGTATCCATGGTACAGGCTATCTGAGATTGATAGTTCAGATGGTCCTAAGAGACGTGAGGGTATGTGCTGACCTCTTAGTGATATGGAATTATGCTTCACCTCCAATATGTGTGTTTTGTGTTAATACAGTTCGAGACTGGTTCCGAACTAGTATTTCCCTTTGTACGAGAGATATGGGGACTTGATAGCAGAGTATGCCCGCACCATAGATTTATGTGGGGTGCCCTATTAGTATATATATTATGTGTGATAAGTATACGTACCTGTGATTCATCTACTTTGCTTGGAAGTAGAATAAATTGAAAAATTAATATTAAAGAAATTAAGTGGTGGAGAACTTAAGGTTGTATTGAGATGTACATAGCTGGCTTGGTAAATTCATAAAAAAAGGTTATCATATATTAACTATAGTCATGCAGCTAGTGTGAGAGTTGCACGACTTCATCCTTGTCATCTCAGCTCTTCATTTAGTCATTTTAGATGGGGCATGTGTCGCCCATTTCTAGTTTTTATTTAGTTCAGAGAGACTTGTACTCTTTATTATTTCAGTATTTTATTTTAGTTGGGATTGTTTTAATTAATTCATTGTCATCCGATTTGGGATATTTTATTTGAATTGATTAATCTAGTCTGTTTATTTCACTTGGATGGTTTGGTATTCATTATTATTATCTGTGTTTGTAAAAGTGGTTTCGTATATTAAATATTTTGACACTTAGCTTAATTAATTATTAGGTGATTGATAAAGAAAAAATATTTTCGACAGTGATGCTAAGAATGAACCAACCGACCACTTTGATTTAATTTAATAAAGGACTGATCACTCGGTATTTAATTAGGTTCGGTGTCACAGCTACCAATAATAAGAAGGCACTGGTGATGGAAAGTGAGACCCTCTAGTTGGAATACATTGAGGTGGATCCCCAACTCACCGAGATAAAGATGATTTGCGCCCTAAAAGCTCGGGGAAGCTAATCCTTTAAAGGAAAAAGTATTCTCTTGTTTTTAATTTAGAGCTGAATAAGGAAAAATCCTTTAACGAAATCTTCAAATTTAATGTCAAACAAGTGGCTTCGTAGCTCAACTGCCATAAGTCGGTTACATTTAATAAGGGGTAGGTGGTTGGCTTCAAAAGTAATATTCCCAATGAGTGACCCGACTTTTCTTGATTTTTCCCTTAAGAATCCAATTATTGGTAATGGGGAAGTATATTTTGTTTTTGGCCAATAAGTCAACCAACTGACGATCACAGTTGTAGTTGACGCTACTCTTGTCAGGTCGAGTAAGTCAGTGAGGTCGCCAAGAGATAGGGGAGGTCACCCCTAACACTTTAGTTTTTTGCTTTTTATTTTGATGTAGGCCTTGTGTCCATTTTCTAATTAATAAAAACAATTATCATTAACTTAATTTTCAGTGGAGGGTAAGTATGTAACCGACTCCACTTACTTGTAGAATTTAATAATAAGTTAACGTTATTATTTAATTCTTCATTTAATCAGTGGAGAGTAGGTCCATGACCGACTCCACACACTTGTAATAAAAATGGATATAAGTTAACTTTTCTTTTAAACTTATCATTTAGTAGACGAAGGGTAGGTCTATAACTGACTCCGCATTCTCGTAAAATTTAATAACAAGATAAGATTTTTGTTTAATGCATTATTTAATCGGTGAAGGGTAGGTCTATGACCAACTTCGCTTACTTGTAAAATTCAATAATAAGTTAACATTCTTATCAAACTCATCATTTAGTACGTAGAGGGTACGTCTCTGACTAACTCCACTTGTAAATTTTTAACAATAAGTTAACGTTCTTATTTAACTTATCATTTAGTATGTGGAGGGTAGGTAAGTGACTCACTCAACTTACTTGTAAAATTTAAGAATAATTTAATATTCTTATTTAAATCATAATTGTGCCATATGCTTCTCTGATGATCTTACCCATTCTTAAGTTGTACCACTATTTTCAAGTGAATTTTTGCCTATTCTATGCCAAGGTGGTATTTTATGTATGCTTTAGACCTACTAACCCATTCTTAGGTTGTAACACCATTTTTAGGAGTGGGTTTGATTATTCTAGGTCAACCGGCTTGTTTTAAGTCGTACCACCCATTCTTGGGTGATTTTTTATGATTATTCTTAGCCGCCCGACCATTCTTTTGTTATACCACCGTTTTTAGGTGGATTTTTGCCTATTCTATGTGAAACCGACTTGTTCAAAGTCGTAACCCATTCTTAGGTTGTACCACCATTTTCAGTTTTTTTCAATTATAGGATAAATCTACTTGTTTTAACTCATACCACCCATTCTCAGGTGGGTTTTATAAGAGTATATGTGTACTTACATGCCCCACGCCACTTGGATTTTCATATTTCATTTTATAAATTAAACTTTGAGTCTAGTCCTAAAGGTCTCTGCAAAGTTTCATAAAATTCATACAAGATCATTCATGTGGTTTCTCTGATTTAGTCACTTAGGATAATGATATATTGACTAGATAATTTAGATTCACCCTTTGGTTATATACTTTCTTAATTAAAAATTATTTTAATTCAACATTGTGGTTTTTGATATTTTTTGAATACATGGTGTTACATTCTTATGTTTAAAATGCATCATTTGTATCTAAAAATTACTTGGTCATATGTGGGACAAGAAAATCTTGAGTTTTTTTACATTCGACAGAATTGGAAAACTCTGGCTCTGTTCGCGACCTTGGTTACTGACTCTTCACCTCAACTAATAAGGACTTCAAGTTTGCTAAGCATATTTGCGTTGGTCGAAATCTTTTGAAGAACCCATGAAAAATGTTTGGCTTGTAGAGTGATCTTGTGTCGCCGATCTTTCACGCCACCGAACACTTTTTTTCGTGTTCGCAATGCAATCACAAGCCTGTAGATTTTTTACCTTTTAACACATTTTTCTAAAAGATTTCTTTTGGTAGTTATGACAAGACAAAACCATGGTTGGACAACCACATTGAGCTTATCTCGGCATATGGATTTTCTAATTCTTGAGTGTATCCCATTTATCTTCATACACTTGTGTATATAATCAAGAATTACTCTATTGCTCCAAACAAGAGGTGAGAAGTAAATTTTTATGAGATAAAATATCTTAGGGCCTATTTGGTTTGCAACTATACTTCTATTTTTTGTATTTAAATACAGTTCTAATGAAAATTTGCATTTAGCACACCTGTTTTTAAACACTGAATTATGATACTTTTGTGTTATAATCAAGTTTTTCAGAAAACAGCAAAATGGTATTTTCTAACTTCTGTTTTTTATTTTTCCACTCATAATTATTCATTCAAATTATTTTAATGAATTTATAACTGAATATATGATATACACAAATAGTACATTAATATGTGTGCAATTCTTATAAATACAAAATATATATGTACATGTACACAAAATTACATAAATTTATATTTTATTAAATTATATAATATACTAAGATACTTATGTTGAATACTATGATCAATAGATACATGATACTTATATATAGTTTTATACATGTATTATTAATGAATAAAATAATATAAAATATACATATAGTACATATGTATTAAAAATATTATCAATTCATGTATATATATATATATATATATAATTTTGTTGTGAATTATACATGAAATATCATTATATAGACATATAATATAAAGGATGGCTCTCCTATATCACATTATATAGATCACACCAAACATCACACCTAGTTCTAGACCCTAAGAAACCTTTTTCGATTTATTTTTATTTTCTATTGAAATTCACCTTTCAATCAACACATGTTCAAAAGGTTAGGTCAAAATACATTTTCTAGCTATTTTTAAAAAATTTACAAAATTTTGTTGGCGCGGACCCTTATAAATAAGATATTTTCACTTTTTTTATTGGACATTTAAAAAAAAGCTAGAAAATTATATTTTAACCTAATTTTTTGACATGTGTTGATTGGAAGACTAACACCATGGAAAAAATAAAAAATTGAAAAAAAAGGTATTTTAGGTCCTAGAGCTAGTTGTGATGTATGAGTGATGTAGGAAGCATGATGTATATGTGTCTCTCTCTCTACACACACACACGCACACACACATACACACACACACACACACACACACACACACACACACACACACACACACACACACACACACATATATATATATATATATATATATATATATATATATATACATACATACATGTTTTCCAATTTTGTTAAATTTTCAAAAAACTGTATTTAAAAATAAGTTTACCAAATGCGCACCAATACTTATAAACACAAAAAATTGAATTTTTAAATTATATTTAAAGACGGTGTTTAAATCGAGTTTTTTTTAATACCGAACCAAACGGGCACTTAGATTTTAAGAGAAAAAAATTCTTTAATCCTCTCATTGTGATATTCAAAATTTTCATTCATTCTCGAATCATGAAAAGTGTAACACCACGTATTGTTATAGCATTTTAAATTATACGTGTGCATATAATTTTAATTAAACCGAGAAATAAAGTGACTTCAATAATTTTCAATTAGTGAATAAAAGGGTTAATATTTATGTATATTCATATTTACTTGTGTGATAAGTAAATGGAAATGTAATGAATTACATTACGTCGTAAGTGAGTTAAAGCGATGGGTTTATTGGTATCTCATCCGGGACATGCGGATAGAGTTGTATCAAGCATGAGATGGAAATTAATGTTAGATAACCCAAATGATAATTTGAGTATGCCAATGGTCCGGAATGGGTTGAAATGGTTCGAAATAGGTACCCAGGGGTTACAATTGGGTTCCGGAGGTTTTTTAGGCTAAACGAGAGCCGTAATAGAGTATTCGGATCATTTTACATATGATGACTGACTCAATTTCGTGATTTGGAGTGTTTAGGTTTATATTTAAGTAAGGTGAATATATGGGACAACCATCCATCCACAAAAGAGGCTAGAGTTTTGAGAGAAGAGCGAAACATGAAGAGAAAATGGAGAAAAGTGAAGAGAAAAGGATCTGGGTTGAAGATCATCGTCAATAAAGGAATTCAATAAGAGGAATACCATAAATTCATCACTTTTAAGGAAAGTATTTAACTTACTTTAATATCCATTGTAGTTTCAATTAGTCATGCAATTTGGTGTAGAAAAACACAAACTTTAGGTTGGGAAAATTGTATGAATCCGGGTTTTGAATGAAGAACTTACTAGGAGATGAATCTAAAGAAAATTACATGTTGAATCTGATGTTAATTGAATAAGAAAGATAGGTTCTTGAATGATTTAAAAGAAAAAATATTGAATCTTGAAATTAGAGTTTTATTAGCATATGATTCTTGATATAAATTATTGTCGGATGAATTAGATGTGTTTTTCATAGTTGAGGATATATTGGAGTTCATATATAGGGTTTAGATGAAGGTTGGAACCACCATGGATGATGAAAGAAGGCAAAATACCATTAAAAGTTCAATTTTGGCAGCACAAAAAATCGAATCGGTTCACTTTTAGAAGTTGGATGACATTGTGCAAAATCGAATTACGAAGGTGAGAGCACCGATTTCATATTTTTCTATTTTTTTTAAATTTGTTATGAATTTTATGCTAAAACCAGCACGATACTGAAATTTTAAATTGGTGGTTTTAGATTTGGCTTTCTAAAATTTGAATTTGGGGGAAGAAAATCGTCTTGGTTTTGTTGGCTAGCCTCCTTTGCCTTGTGTTGTTCTTCTTAGACCGTTTGAGGATCGACATGGAATATTGAGTCCAGGGGTAGAGTTAAGATTTTGGGAATTCAGAGGGAAGGTTAGGAAGTGTCATAGGCTAATCGGGGATGGATTCTGGGTATGAAATTACGTGAATAAGTGTGTGAATGCACTTGGGTGAAAATTGGGAAATCGGGTTAGGATTTCGAGAATGATTAGGCTAGTGCTTGGATTTGATAGCATGATTGGCCAAAAGTATAAAGTTAGAGAGTTGATCAATAAGTATGTGAATATTTAGCTAATATCAAGAAGTCGGGATAGACTTTGGGATCTGATAGGCTAGAGCTACGAGAGATATTACGCACGTTGGCTGACTTTATATATATATGTGTGTGTGTATGTGTGTGTGTATATGTGTGTGTGTGTGTATTGAGTGTGGCCAGTATATAAGTCTATGTGTGAATGACTTTATGTGAACATACCTACTCTAATATGCTATCGTTGGAAGTTGCGCGTAGTGGGCGGTCCACCCTGGTGTTGACCAGTAGGTGTTGGATTGTTCCCCAAGTCATAGTATTGTTGCACGACCACTATCCGTGTGTTAGGATAACTGAGTTCCGAGTCCAGCTAGGGTAATGTGGTATGGTTATAACCCGCAGATGTATGTTTATGACCGTCTCCATTATGTGTTTGTGATTTTGGGATCAGTGGTGAGATTCCAATCCGGTGACCCGGGGATGGTATGGGACGTACCTGATGCCTGATAGCAGACTAGAGAATGCATTCGGGAGGCTAGCTCGGGGATGCTATATATATATGTACAAAGAGGGTTATATGTATAAGTGTACATAAATGATCGTGTGCAAACCAAATTATAACTAATATATAGTTATGTTGCTTATGTAGCGGTATAAATATAGTTGAGAAATACTATGTTATAACTTATGTGGCAGCTAAGTGATAAATAAAGTAAAGTAATATATGAGAGTGGGCTAGAAAGTTTAGCGGATTGGTTTATGTCGAGAATGTCGAGAATGTCTAGACTAGTAAGGTGGGGTAGCATAACTAGATAATTAAAATAAATAAATTAGGTGTACACTGTAGATGAGGGGTGAGGATAATCTCATGTGAGTGCGATACCAGATGCACATGGATTATTTCTTGCTGCTTATTTATTAATGCATTTAAATACTTGCAATTGTTATTAAATATATTTTGGGCACTGAACCGTATCGAAAATATTTTCAAAACCTTTTAGGTGATCAGACACAGAGTCGTTATGGATAGCTTTTCATTCCAGTCAAACACTGTTGCAGCAGCTGTGGAAGCGTGTAGGATTTGCTTAGATGCCTATTTCCATTCTATCTAGTTAGGATGTTATTTCAGTATTTCTCTTGGGCATGTCACTCGCAGTTAGACAACTTTATTATTTGACTTTGTTTACGCTATTTCATTTAGTGTTTGAATTATTGTACTTAGGATTTACCTAGAGTTTATTCGATTATTTATTTATTTATCTATTTATTCTGTTAGTATTCGTTATGTTTTGTTGTTGTGGATTTTTATCTTATATATTTGAATGGTTTAACAAAGCATGTTAATAAGTTTTAAAATTTTGACTCCGGAATTAATAGGTTATTAGCTTAATTAATTACTTTTCGACAATGATGCTAAGAATGAAACCAGATAAGATTCCGTTTAATTTAATAATGGCCTAATCAATCGGTAGGCAGGGTGTCACAGAAAGTTAGTCTTTTATATTCAAATTTGTTTTAACGAATTATTTTTCGAAATAGTTTTGTTCTTGAATATGGTCTACTTTAAAAATCTTGAAAAATATTTCGTAAGAGAAACCAAACCATTACTACATCTTTTTCGACCATAGGATATCCTCACACACATTAGATTATAATTGGTGGTTACTCGGTGATTTTATATTGCCTTGGAACAAAAGTTATCTTCCACTTCAAAGAAGATTTAATTGACATAAGATTTGAAGACGTTGGTTACGGACTAAAAAGGTATCCTTTTATATAATTTTTACTTATGTTTATGTAAGTTTAATCAATATATGAGTGATTCTTCTTGAGGAATTTTCGATCCACCTTTGTCATCTTTTGTCTCTACAAATAGTTTCTTAGTGATCTTTAAATGAAAATGAAAGAATTTTTAGTTAGTTATCTAATATTTTTATTTTCATTAACAAACCCCTTGGATGGGTTGCCCACTTACCTCCAACAGGGTGGCAAATTTCACATTAAGTTATTTTCTTTTGTTTAATATTTTAGGAGAATCACGTATGTATTTTCTCCCAGAAAATAATTATTTCATTTTCCCACTCTTTTTCCTTTATTCCACTTTTTCCTAACATTTTGACCATTTTTTGGGTTCCGGCCTAGTGGGCTATCTTTTCTTTATTCATTTTTAGACATAATATTTTTCCACTCGCACTAACTCGTCGAACCAAACACCAACATATCCAAGTTTAGGACTCCTCTACATCTCATAAATGTATAATTCTTTTAAGAGTTGAAATTATCCATAAAGTTATTTAGGATGTTTATTTTTTTATTGAAAAACATGGCTAGTATTTTTAAAAGTTTTTAAAATAATTTATTTAATTTTAACCTCGTTCAAACAAGATTCATTTCTCATTCGAGCGACTTTACATTCTCGTTAGAAGGTTCGTTTGATCTTTACATCGAACGAACATCCAACGAGGGCATACTGTTTGAATTCATTTGAAGCTTGTTCTAATGAGATAGTTGTTTCGTTTGAACGACTTGGTTTTCATTCTAACGAGTTGTTATTCTCGTTCGAATGAGTTTTATTTTTGTTCGAATGATCCGCTGCCTCAAAATTTTTGTCACCTTTAAAAATATCTATTTTCACTCCAAATCTTGTAAGACTTTTGCTAAAACGTTTCCTACACATCTATTGTAAAAGTTTTCACTTTTTGTGTTACCAAAACACGTTTGGTTCACACTTTACATCCCCAAATAGTTTTGTGAATCTTTTTGAAACCCCAAAAAGTTTTGAATCTTTACATTCATATTTATGGAGAGGATTCTCTATGGCTAACCTTGAGACTCGAGGGATCACGTCTAAAGAAGAAGGCTGGAGGTTGATCGGTGGATACCGAGGGTGGAACGCCGCCTGTGAACTGCTCTGGATCGGTTAGTATTCTTTAGAAGTTTTGAAGACACTTTGCATTATACTTGTGGGTGATATCAAGTAGTCTATAAGTCGATAGTCTTATAAGTGCTGAAATATAGGTTTTCGCCCGGAAAAGAGATTTTTCCTTTTTTTGTCGTGTGATTGCATGTTTTATTTATTTGTTTATTACCAAGATGCATGTTTAGAGCCTTCCACTCTTATAAGTGGTATCAGAGTGGGTTGAACTAATTTATCGTGTCGATCTTTGTTGAGTACGATTTAGGGTGGTTGTTTTTCCATTTATCTCGGATTTGATTTTTTTCTCTTGATGGATAGCCATACTAAAAATTTGTCTAATTTGAATTTGAAGTTTGTTAAAAGAATTAAAATTCCTAAAAAAGAAAACTTTCGTTTTAAAGCTGCTATGCAAACGATTCAAATTCAAATAGATTTATTTCGTGAGAAGCTTGTGAACATGGACCGTGGTTTTAGAAAATTAGAATTGTCTAAGAAAGAGAGTGATGATAGAGTCCGATTTTAGAGAAAAAATTAGAAGACTAAAAAATTTCTTGGTTTAGTAATTGTGCCATTAAGGATAATGATAATTTTATTAATGATTATAAGGCAAGTGAAAAGACTCTTAGGGATAGATTCACTTGCATTGAGGGGGAGCGAGATAACCTTCTAGGAATGACTGAATATATAAAGGAGTCCCTAAAACTGGAAGAGTATAATTCTTTTCTTAAGTAAAAAATTCTGAAGTTAAAAGATGATTTAGAAGACTCGAGTAATGTTGATAGTGATGATACTGAATTCTGTGATACCATTTCTTCCATTACTAAAGTCAAGACCATTGTTTGTTTTAGAGGGTCAACCACATCCATGGATGTTAGAAAAGGTCAACCCATAGGTAATATTCCTCGCATTTATACATATTCACATTATGGTAGGAAAGGTAACTTTAGGCATTTTTGTTATGATCTAGAAGAGGTCCTAGGAAGCTGAATTATAGTGTTCCATTGGTTTACAAAACTCGACGCATTACGTATACATCTATTTGGGTTAGGAAATCCGTTTTCAAGGAGCTAGATGTGGGACTAGTTGATTTTACATGCTTGCACATGATTCTTCACATTCTATATCTTATGAGTGATTCCTTCCATGATTTTGTTTGTCATACTCTAGTTGTGTATCATGATATATGCTTGCTAGGGTTATGACATGTGTATCTTTTGTATTATATATTTTTTTTATTGAGTCATATTGGAAAAAAATAAAAAGATTTTTTTATAAATTTTTGAAAAATACAAAAAGATTTTCAATTTTTGTGTATTTTAGTTTTACACATTTGGCGTGACATATTAGTGTGTTTGAATCCAATTCACTATATAATTTCCATGTGGATAGGACATTTGGTTATGATTGTAGATACTTAGATTGTTCTTATTCATATTTACTTGGAGTTATTTCGAACTTAAGTTGCTGTATGGGTTCGACTTTGTATATGCCTCCATACATATATGCACGAACTTATTGAACATTAACTTCACTTGTATATTTGAGCTTTGTGAGATGTTCTCCCATCAATCCTGACAACATATTTTTGTGACTATGGGCGATTTGTGTATCTAAGAACTGTTGCCCATGAGCTATTTTGATTAGTATTAAAAAAAATATGAGTGTGCACAGGAAAAGGGCTGCGAAAGGAGAAAATATCCTTTGCATGAAAGCCACGATTGGCAAGAAACCAATAAAAAGACTAAAGGTAATAAAAATAGAAAAATTGCCAAAAAGGGGACAACATAATTTTAATGTTTGATAATTCAAAAGGAAATAACTTCAAAAGAAAAGAAAAGAAAAGAAAAGAAAAGAAAAGAAAAGAGAAGAGAAGAAAATATGATATATGTTTATCTTTTGAAGGAGTTTAGTTGAAGATCAATGGGTTTACACAATGAATAATAGTTATGTTTATTTTATCATGAGTGTTGATACAAAAAATTATCCACTTACATGGACCAATTAGAAATAGACATGTGTCATCCATTGTGTCAATAATCCTTGTCTTCAAGGAATAACCACCGACTAAGGCCTGGAATGTCGACCATCATACTGGAATGCCGATCAACTCCAGGAATCCCGACCAACTGTAGGGAAGCCGATCAACAGTGTCAACAAAATGCCAACATCCAGAAACATTATGGATCTTCTGTAATGATGTAAATACCTGATTTATAAAGGCACTCCATCCTTTAACATTCTATTTCTTTGTCTTCTTACTGGTCTATATGTACGTTGTAATTTGTTTGTCAAGAGGAAAGTGATTGAAAGAGACATACCCGGCAATAAAAAGCACAATGGATGTAGGCTTTTCTTCATAGGCCGAACCACATTAAAAACCTCTTTGTCTCTTTCTTTTACTTTCAAATATTATCTGTGATTAATTAATTAGACATAGTCTAGTTTTTTACATTAACATATTGGCGTCATCTGTGGAAAACGTATTGCTAATCATTTTTCACTCATTCATTTACCCAACATGACTGATGTTCCTGAATCAAGCACCAGGAATGATGGAATTCCTCTTATTCCATCTACTTGACCAACAAACAACGATCTGACGGGAATCTTGGCTAGCCTTGCTAGAGGACAATAGGCTATGCAAGATACCATTAAGCAATTAGCCCAAACACTGCAGGCTGGATCTCCTGCCTTGTCTGCTTGTGGAAATATGCCACCACCACCTCCAAGAAATGGTAGGCATAGACAATCCAGGACTATTAGAGATATGTCCTATCGTCCAGGAGCAAGTTCTTCACTTAGAACTTCAGAACCATATAATTAATAATCTTTAACTCCTGAAAGATTGGGTGATTTGGAAAGATTGAGTAAATCATCTCCTTTTGACCGTCTAGGACCCAGGGGGAATAAAAATATTCTTAGGGCATTGTCGAGAAATTCTCGATGATAAGACGATCAACGTGAAGGCTCAGCCCAATCCATATCAGACCCCCGACGATCTGTTCGTGCTGAACAGATCTTACAGGAGGAGAGTTCAGCACAAACAGTTGGTTGTAACAACCCAACTGCAACACATAAATCTGATGCTGGTAATGATCTAGTAATAATTAATGGAAGGGCTCTATTCAACGATTGAAAGATAGGCTTGGAGAAATGACAAAGGCAAAAAACCCTTTGCAACGATTTTTTTTTAAAGGATCTCCTTTTATGCAGGCTATTATGGACTTTCTTACTCCTTCAAAGTTTAAAGATCCTATGGTTACTCCAAAGTATGATAGGAAAAGAGATCCTATTCTTCATATAGAGCAGTACCAAGCAGCAACTGATATTTATGTTGTTCCTGATGAAATGAGATGCATGACATTTTTAGGAACAATTATAGGGCCTACTCAAATTTGGTACAACAACCATCGTCGGGAACAAATTTCTAGTTTCAACCAGCTCGTCGAGCTATTTATTAGTAACTTCTGCTTTGGAGCCAAACTGACGAAAAGAGTAGCTCATTTGCTAAGTGTTAGGCAAAGGGTATGAGAGAGTACCAGATATTATATTACTCATTTTAACAACGAGAAGTTAGAAGTTATTGATTATGAGGAGAAAATAAATATTACAACCCTCGTGAGTGGATTACTTCCCGAGAAGATTTACTACACACTTGCCAAAGATCCTCCAAAGATAGTGATAAAATTGATGGCTAAAGCAGCCAAGATAATGAATGCCGAGGAAGCTATGGCAGCCAAACAAAACTCAGGTATAAAATCTGAAGGCAAAATCGAGGCAAAGGAGCTGAAAGAGCCCAAGGAGCATAAGGAATCAAAGCAAAAGGTGAATACTGATAGGCTTTATAGGGCCTACTCAAATTTGGTACAACAGCCATCGTCGGGAACAAATTTCTAGTTTCAAGCAGCTCGTCGAGCTATTTATTGGTAACTTCTGCTTTGGAGCCAAACCGACGAAAAGAGTAGCTCATTTGCTAAGTGTTAGGCAAAGGGTAGGAGAGAGTACCAGAGATTATATTACTCGTTTTAACAACGAGAAGTTAGAAGTTATTGATTATGAGGAGAAAATAACTATTACAACCCTCGTGAGTGGATTGCTTCCCGAGAATATTTACTACACACTTGCCAAAGATCCTCCAAAGATAGTGATAAAATTGATGGCTAAAGTAGCCAAGATAATGAATGCCGAGGAAGCTATGGCAGCCAAACAAAACTCAGGTATAAAATCTGAAGGCAAAATCGAGGCAAAGGAGTTGAAAGAGCACAAGGAGCATAAGGAATCAAAGCAAAAGGTGAATACTGATAGGCTCAAAAAATACAACAATTATACTCCATTAATAATGGGTATTCACCGTGTTTTGGAAGAAATAAAGCATAATGACGAAATACATTGGCATGAGAAGTTAAGAGCACTTACTGGAAAGAGAGATATATCCAAGTGTTTTGAATTTCACAAGAACCATGGGCATACGACAGATCGTTGCACTGCTATGCAAAATGAGATTGAAACCCTCATCCGAAGAGGAAAACTGGTCAGATTTGTTGATCAGCATGATAATAATGGAGCCCGAAGAAGATCAAAATCTCCATGCAAGCCTAGGGATGAGAAAAAGAAAACTCATGAAGACAATCAAGAAGATGATCCCGACTTGCCCAAAATACCCAAGCAACTGGAACGTGAGGTATTCATGCTTAGTTTTGGATCTTTTGATTGCCAGATAATTACAGGTGGATATGCAGGAGGAGGAGATCATAATACTAAAAGGAAAGCTTACCTCAATGAGGCTCAAGCGTGCTCCTATATTCAAAGGATCAATCTAGCTGAGGAAGACATGCCAAGGAAAGTTAACATAGAAAAATTGGTGATTGTGTTTTCCAAAAATGACCTTCCAGGAGTACTTTATCCCTATGATGATCCCCTAGTAATCAAGGTCAGAATGCAAGATATAATTATTTCCAGGGTATTGGTTGATAATGGTAGTTCGACGGACATCATGTTTTATCCATGATTTGACAGTCTAGACTTGAAGCTTAGACAATTGGACCCTTACCATAGGCCCTTAATAGGCTTTTCTGGTGAAAAAGTATTTCCCTTGGGTACAATCAAACTGGAAGTGTTGATCGGCACCTGGACAGTAAGTCGGACAGAGAAGATACGTTTCTTTGTAACGGATAAGAATGTTCATTCCGCCTACAATATGATCACGGGAAGGGTAAGATTAAAGAAATTCGAAGTCGTGTTGTCTACAGTCCATCAATGCTTAAAGTTCCCGACCAATTTTGGTGTATGTGTGGTTAAGGGTGATCATAAAGTACCTCAAGAATGTTATTACTCCTCCGCCGAGTAAGAAAATTTAGAAGAAATAAAGAGGAAGACCACCACTTGCCAAATGGATATTCCTGAGCCCAATAGCGGCTTTGAGGTGGAAACTTTAGATCCAAGAGAGGAGACAAAATTGGTAAAAAAACAAATTGTAGAAGTAATGGAGAATATCCTCTTAGACGATGACAAAATGGAGCGAACTACGCAGGTAGGATCAACACTAGACCCTGTTCTTAAACAGGAGCTAGCGACGTTCCTGAGACAGAGAAAGCACGTGTTCGCTTGGAGTCATGAGGACATGCTTGGGATTGATCCTAATTTCCTTTATCATGAGCTCAACATCAATAAGGATGCCAAGCTAGTGAAGTAAAGGCATAGAGTATATAGACCCGAGAAGAACCAGGCTATCCAAGATGAGGTAGAAAAACTTAAAAAAGCCTCATTTATTGAAGATAAGAAATATCCAAATTGGTTGGCCAATGTGTTTATGGTAAAAAAACAAAAACAAATGGAGGATGTGTGTGGACTTTAAAGATTTGAATAAAGCCTACCCAAAGGACCACTTTCCTTTTGCCCAGAATTTACCAACTCATTGATACTACTTCAGAGAATGAACTATTGAGTTTCATGGATGCATATTCTGGTTATAACCAGATCAAGATAAAGCCTGAAGATAGGGAAAGCACTTCTTTTATTACTACCCGAGGAACATAGTTTTATGATGTTACGCCATTTGGTTTGAAAAATACATGTGCTAATTACAAGAGGTTGGTAAACAAAGTCTTTGAGGAATAAATGGGCAAAAACATAGAGGTATATGTAAATGACATGCTAACGAAGAGTCAAAAAGCATCTGATCATATTACCGACCTCAGCCAAACCTTTGATCAACTGGAGAAACACCAGATGAAGTTGAATCCGATCAATTTGGTGTCCCATAAGGGATGTTCCTCAGGTACATAGTGAATCAAAGGGGAATTGAGGCTAAACCTAACAAAATCAAGGCGTTGATTGAAATGCAGTCTCTGACCTACAAAAAGGATGTGAAAAGGCTCACTGGGCGAGTAGGACCATTGAACAGATTTGTGTCCCGAGCTACAAATAAGTGTTTACCATTATTTAAAATCATAAGGAAGAGCTTTGAAAGGAATGATGAATGTGAGAAAGCTTTTTTGGAATTGAAAAAGTATTTGGGATCACCTCCATTACTTTCTCGACCAGTATTGGTAGAAAAATTGTATTTATACTTAGCTGTCTCTGAGTCAGTTGTAAGTTCTGCCATGATATAAGAAGATAACGGAGTTCAAAAGCCTGTTTACTACACCAGCAAAGCCTTCTAAGAGACAAAATTAGATATCCACGCTTGGAGAAATTAGCTTTGGCGTTGATTGAGGCATCCGGACGGATGAAACCTTACTTCCAAGCACGTACCATTGTGGTATACACTGAAATTCCTCTTTGGCAAGCTCTTCATATACTAGAGAAGTCTGGTAGATTTATGTATTGGGCAGTAGAACTGGGGGAGTATGATATTGTATATAAGCCAAGATCCTCATTAAAGCGCCAAGCAGTGGCATACTTCATTATTGAATTCACTTATCCAGAGGTTCCCGAGCAATGAAACATCAGGCAGAGCAAATTCAAATAGGGAAAAGCCCAACCGAAGTTATCGCCGACCAACATCCCAAACATGCCCCATTAGAGACAAGCTCATAAGAAGTTGTTGTAGACTTACCAAAGACGTCAACCAGGATGCAGGAGGTGGCCAGAAGATATGAGGAGGCAAGAAGCAAAGTATTTCATCATGGGATATTAACAGACCAAGTGTTTGACAATAACATCCCCATATGGAACTTGTATGTAGATGGATCCTCATGTGCAGCAAAAAGTTGAACATGTATAATACTCAGCACCCCTGATGGGATAAACATTGAATATGCATTGTGATTATAATTTCAGGCCTCAAAGAATGAAGCAAAGCATGAGGCGCTCACTATAGGCTTAAGTTTGGCTCAATCACTGAACTTCGAGTAAGTTGTGGCACACAGTGATTCTCAGTTAGTGGTGAATTAAATTTTGGGTTTGTATGGAGCCAAAGGAGAACTAATGATAAGGTACTTAGCCAAGGCATTAGATGTTATATCAAAAGTACATGATGTTCGGATGAGTAAAATTCCCAGACTGGATAATACCCAAGCTAACGCACTTTCTCGGCGGGCATCAGCGACCAGAATTGAGCTCAGGAGAACCATTCCCATTGAAATTTTGGCCAATCGAAGCATTGATAAAGATTTAATTATTAGTTTCATTACAATAGACATGGGACCATCCTAGATGGATCCCATCAGAGCTTATATTGAATAAGGAATACTTCCAGAAGACTCTATTGAGGCCAAAAAGCTCCAGTACAAAGTAACAAGGTATGTGTTAGACAAAGGAGTTTTATATAGGAGAGGATTAACATCTACTCTGCAGCGTTGTGTTCACCCAACATAGGTCAAAGATTTAATAAAAGAAGTTCATGAAGGATCCTTGTAGCTCATGTGGCAGGAAGATCATTACTACAGTGAATTAATAATTAAGGATATTACTGGCCGACCATAAGGTCAGATTGCACAACCTTTACGAAGAAGTGTCACAAGTGCCAAAAGTTCTCTAATATTCACAAAACTCCACATGCACCTTTGACCCCCATTACCTCACCTTAGACATTTGATATTTGGGGGATAGACTTGGTCGGGCCACTTCCGACCACCTGAGGAAGATTTAAGTACTTGGTCGTAGCTGTTGTCTATTTCACAAAATGGGTTAAAGAAGAACCATTGGTGAATATGCCTTACAAGAAAGTGTACCAGTTTATCTAGAAAAGCATAATTTGTAGATATGGATTACCATATTCCTTCATCACTGACCATGGCACGCAGTTTGATAATGAAGAGTTTGCAGCATATTGTGCCCAATACAAGATTCAAAAGTTGCACTCTACTCCAGGACATCCTCAAAGTAATGGGTAAACCGAGGTAACAAATAAAACTTTACTCAATGGGTTGAAGAAAAGACTTGATGATGATAAAGGGAACTGGATCAATTAATTACACTCAATTTTGTGGGCATACTGAACAACTCCGAGAGATTCCACTGGAGAAACACCTCACATACTGGCATTTGGGATGGAAGCAATCATACCAGCTGAAATAGGTTTGCCAACTCATAGAGTGTTGAACTTTGATTCTCCTCTCAGTGATTTGATGTGAAGGCTAGACTTAAATATGTTGGAAGAGGTGCATGAAGATGTTGCTTTGAGAAACGAAGGTTATCAATAACAAACAACATGATTTTATAACAAAAAGGTAAAGCTGACCAACTTAAAAGAATGGGACTACGTGCTTAAGAATGTGCTTCAGAAGACCAATAAGCTTGAAGCCAATTAGCATGGGACTTATCATGTCTTAGCAGTTGTTCGAACAGGAACTCATCGAATTGAGACTTTGGAGGGGGAGAATTCAAAAATCCCTGGAATGCCAAGCATCTTAGGAAGTACTACCAGTAATGTAGCAATCAATATTTTTTGTAATCAATTTGCTTCAGTATCAGTAAAAAGTTTGTTTTGTTTTCCATTTTGTTTTAATTTTTTTGGGCATATTGGTGATATACATCCTCAATATTTGGTCGGCAGAGATGCAATAGTTGGTTGGACGTGGTCAGAAAAGGCGATACTTGATCTACAAAACACAAATTCAAGTTTAAACAGAATTTTAATCCTCAGCACTTGGTTAAGAAGAAAAATTAGTGATAAAATTCTGTATAAAAATCAAGTCAAAATAGAATTTTAATCCTCAGCACTTGGTTAAGAAGAAAAATCGGGGATAAAACTCTGTATAAAAATCAATAAGTTTCATCCAAACTGAGCAAAATAGAGGAAAAACGTTGTGAAGATTCCTAAATAGGAATGTAGACACATATTCCATATACACTTGGTCACCACTGGTAACTAATGCTAAACCTAAAAAGTTAGGTGCATTAGTAGAACCTATGGCAATACCACGGGTAACTAATGCTAAACCTGGATTTGAATCTAGGTGCACTAGCAGAACCTATAGCCACATTAATGGTAACTGGTATTAAACTTAGAAATCTAAGTATATCAGTAGAACCTATGATAATCTCTAAATTTAGGCAAATGTCTAAGTGTGTCAGTAGAACTAGTGAAACAACAAAGACATTCAAGCATCCAGAAATTAATAAAATAAATTAATCAAATACCTTTCATTTATATATATAAGATGATTACATGCAAATATTGTGTATAAATGAAATAAAAGAACAAACTATGCTCAAGATTATTCTACTGGATGCTTTCCTTCAGCTTTAGAGGAGCTCGGTGCTGGTTCTATACCTGATGGAGGATCATCCAATGTGTATGGAGAGTTAATCAAGTTGAAATCTTAAAGCATTCTCCTATTGCTGTTGCTCAGAGCAACTAATAGATGAGGAGGTCGAACTATTTTTAGCTTGTCATGCAGACCATAATCCCTTAAGTATTTAGAGATCAGGCATTGAGGAATGGTTTTTATAGGGATCCAGTTGATATCGAGTTTAAAAGGAGGATTTTAACACTCCAAAAGCCCTGGATCAACCCAATACCACAGTCTAGTGTCCTGATCAACCTTCATAACTTTTAGGCAATTGGTTCAGCCCCATTTATAGCCTTCGTGCTGAGCTTGACTAAAGTTTTCATCAAAATGACCAAGAGACTCATTGTACCCCTCCATCCAAGCTTCTTTGGGGTTGCTTGTGAAAGTGGAAAGTTAACCTTTCAGCCTAGTGTTGCAGTTTCTTTAGCACTCTATCCTTGATTTGCAGTTGAGAAGACTAGGTGGTAAGTTTCTCGCCTTGGGTTTGGATCTTTTGGGACATCTCAGTAATGGCTAAATTCTTGGCCTTTATTTGTGCAGCCTGATTTACAAGTGTCTGTTGAGTTCTGCTTTTATCAGTTGTAGCTCGATCAGGTCTTGTATTTGATCGAGAGGAGGTAGAAGGTTTGGATTTTTTCAAAGCCTTCAGTTCTTCCCTCAGATTAACATTCTCAGTTTCCAAAAATGAAAGTCCATCATCATCAGTAGTAATAGTTGCCGAAACCTTCAAGGAGTTCAGTTCATCTCTCAAATTATTATTTTCTTCCTCCAACAGCTTGTTAATAGCCCCAGCCTCATCTGCTTCACACTTAAGCAAAATCTCTCTCTTTCTAAAAGTAGAGGTATGTTTCTCTAAGGATGAAAAAGGACCAGCAGCAGTAACAGGAAGGTCATAGTCTATGGATGAAAAAGGACCAGCAGCAAGTTCACCATTGCCTGATGAAGTGGACACTGGGTCCTGGTCCAAGTCAAGCACAATGGTAGGAGCAACAACAGAAGGTCGGGCAATAAAGGAGGTGACAGAACTCCTGTATATTAGCAAGTATGATACCGACCTAGTATGTTCCTCCCAAATTTTCTGATGAAGGCCCAGAAAAACTTGAGCTCGCTAAGCTTAATGTCACCTTCTTTGGGACACTTCCTCTTCCTATCAACTGCAACTAAACAAAAAACTAGTGATTAATTAACATTTTAACAAAAAAATTGTTAAGAAAGTCACATAAGAAATTAAAAAAAAAACTATCCTATGGCCATCCTAAGGGCATTTTGGCCCACTGTACACTTCACCCCCCGTTAGAGGTGCATATTGCCAATTTTTGGCAATCATTCCAAGGTCAAAGTAACCCCTATTGGAATCAGTTTGGTTAACAACTAAACTCTATTTACATCCCTAGTTTTTAAATAGTAAGTACTATCACCAGTGACCAATTTATAACAAAAAATGATTTTGGGAATCCCTATGTGGGTCCCATGGAGTTGATTGAGCATATGAACACCATTGATAACCCTCCAGGTATTGGGGGCTACTCTAGCAGGTAAAATGTCAAAATATTGATAAAATTCTAGACAAAAACGATTTTGGGGAAAGGAAAAATCACATTCAGCAATGAATAAGGAAGGGATCCAATGACCCTCAAACAAAGAAAAAACGTCTACAGAGGGATTAGGAAACTCTAAATTTACCCAATCTGGTATATTCCATTCTTTTCTAAACTCATCTAGATAAACAACAGCGTAAACCATGATTCGATGTGAAGAAAAGAAGAAAGAGAAAGAATTTTTATAAAGACTTAAGGATTCAGCAAGAACAAGAAGACATGAAGAACGATCACACGAAAGATCAAGAAATTGTAGCAGAAACTTAGAGGGTTTGAGGTGAAATATGATCGGGATTTTATCGCCTTTTATAGATTGCCTCAAAAATCGGCGAACGTAATGATTGAAGTGAAACGACGATTGAAATTTTGGCGACTAAGCAGAAAAAGACGTATTTTCCCCAAAACGATTTATTACAAGTTTGGATAATTATAAAGATGACATCAGCGGTGCAAGCCATCAACAAAGTTGATAATTTTACAAGTGTGGGAATTCGACAACCAATCAAGCATCAGAAATGTAGCCCGAGTTAATACCAGAACTAAATGCTCCATACTTTTAAGCAAGCATTAAGCATGGAACATTGGGGGGGGCTTCCGTTGATACCAAAAATTACCCACTTATGTGAACCAATCAGAAATAGACATGTGTCATTCACTGTGGCAATAATCCTAGTCAGCAAGGAATAACCACCGACCAAGGCCGGGAATGCTGACCATCATACTGGAATACCGACCAACTCCAGGAAGCCCGACCAACTATAGGGAGGCCGACCAACACTGTCAATAAAATGCCAACAACCAGAAACATTATGGACCTTTTATACTGATGTAAATGCATAATTTATAAAGGCACTCAATCCTTTAACATTATATCATTTTATCTTCCTACTGGGCTATAAATACGTTGTAATCCCTTCGTCAAGAAGAAAGTGATTGAAAGAGAAATACCCGGCAATAAGAAGCGCAATGGACGTAGGATTTTCTTCATAGGCCAAACCACTTTAAAAACCTCTTTGTCTATTTCTTTTACTTACAAATATTATCTGTGATTAATTAATTAGACATAGTCTAGTTTTTTACATCAACAATGACACTATTAATTTGTAGAATCATCAATATTCTAGACTTGTGTTCATTGCGCTTGTTTATTCATTAAGTTCACTATATTTATCACTTGAGGCTATAGCTTAGTTTGATTAAGTTTTGCGGAAAATTAGAATTTCTTGAACATATTTAAGTGCTTGGGTCATAATTCATTTGTATCTAGTTTACGCCCATTCATTACATTCCATATGTTTAGACACATCGATACTATACTAGTGTGTAAAGCTTATATGTTTTGTGTCATTTTTTCTAGTTATTTATACCTATATGTGTGTCGAATTTTCTTTGGGTATATTTTGCATATATTATATATGGTATCGTGTTTTGACTCATTGCAATTTATATTTATGTAACACTTAGTAATTTTATTAATTTTTATATTGGGAATTAATTGGGATTAATTAAATTATATTTGGAAAATTAATCTGGTAAAATAAATATCAAATAGCGAGATAAGAGTTAATATTTATTTATATTGAATATTACTTAATGAATGAGTAATAAATTGATAAGAAAATATTATGATTGTCGTGTGTGAGAAATACGGCAGTTACGGTAAATTTAGTCGGGACGCGCGTGCCAGTCGTGTCGGGACTAAATTTTGAAAAATAAAAGGTAAGTTTATTTTAATAATTCAAATGGTAATTTCGAGTGCGCCAGTGTCCAGAAGGGTCGGACACTTTTAGGCCAAACCGACACCTCAAAGTGGTATTTTAGTCTTTTGAAATTTGGGGGAAAATAAACCTACGAAAATTGGAGATTTAAATCTGCAATCACATAAGGGGAGTTAGGGTTATCAGCTACCAAACCAAAGAGAGACCACACGAGGGAGAAGGAGAGGTGTTCCAAGGCCAAAAACTACATTCTTGCACCATCACCGCCACCGGATTGTAAATCGGGAGGAGGAGAAAACAAATACCACTATCAATTCTGCAGAAATCAGACCTCTGAATTAAGGCAAGTGTTTATCTTGCTGACTTATAATTTGATATACCATTTATGTTAGAATATGATGATTACTTGCTGAATTTCATGAATTTTGGCACTTAAATTTGAAGATATAAATTATTTTCTTGGGTAGGAATGGTGATAGACTTGATTCTTTGTACATGTAGGATGAATTTGATAAGAAATATAATGAATTTGGGAAGAAATATGGAATTATGTTGAAGTTCTTGAACAAGAATGATAATCTAGGATTTTTAAAGATTAATCTTGATTTAATCCAATTTGAAGTTGTTCTTTACGAATTTGATGATTCTATTACGTTAAAATTCGTTTATACATGTTACTATAATGTTTGAAAGATTTAGTTGGGAGTTTGGGATAGGGTAATGGTGGTTTATATGATTAAAAATGGTGAATTTCCGTAACAGTTTAATGGAGAAGATGATAAATGTTACAACGAATCGATTCGGCTCCTTGGCCGAATCGATTCAGTTTCCCAGATTTGAACACTTTTCCCCTTTTTTTCTTAGAACTCATGGAAAATGATTAGTTTAACCTTTTTGAAGTAATTTTAAATTCTAATAAGAGACATTCTAATTCATATTAGGTTAATTTGGGGATTGAGTTTAAGGCTATAATTGATTAGGTTTAATGGGGTAATAAAAGCTTATTCAGATAATGATTTAGTGTTGTCGAAAATCATTGGAATGTAGGACCGAGACCAGTAGGCCTTGAGTGATATATCTACTGAAATTACTTAAGGGACAATTGGTGACCATTTGAGGAATTGGGAAACACTCTGGATTATATAATGAGAAGTATTATGATACTTAAAATATTTAAGAGTTACTATACTTCGTTTAGGGTATAAGATATAGGTTACGTGTATACCTATAATGACTTCATATATATATATATATATATATGGGTGGTGTGTATACCTATTGTTTGATTTGTATGCATAATCATACCTAGGCTACTTGTTATCACGGGAGATTCTGTATTGTGGACGTCTTATTCTGATGAGTCCATTGGGGGAATATTGACTTGTACCTCAGAACATAGAACTTAGGAATTTAGCACCACTTGTGTGAATAAGTGTGTGACCGGTTATTTGGGTGCGTTAGGTATGTGCGTAGCCCAAAGCCTTAGAACTATGTTCGTCTCCAATATGTATGATTTGATTAATGGTTAGAGGGAGATGATCCGAACTATTGTCCTTAGTTAGTACGTGATGTACCAGGACTTGATAGCAGAGTATGCCCAAACCTCAGGTCTCCACCTAGGGGTATTGTGTATGTATATATGATAAGAGTGATGTATGTATATATACATGTGATTGATCCTACAACGAGGGTATTAGTTGATATAATGTAAAGTGATATCTAAATTCCTCTAAGTGTATGAGAACTTATTCATAAACTGGTGATTCCTAATAAATAAAAAGAATTGGAAATGGGGTTTAGTATCGTATAGGTAATACATATGGGCACTATATATTATTAGGCGAGAAGATATGTAAGTCATACTAGTTAGGTGGGTAGCATAACTAGGTGGGTTAGAGTATAACTTTAGGTGTGCACAATAGCTGAGACGTGAGGACCTCAAGTGAGATCACGCAGAGCCAACTTTTATATAATGTCTTACCTTGATTCATTTTAAATACTTACTGAACTTTTTCAAAATGTTTTACTTTGGATAAGACCTGTTTCAAATCCATTTTTGTAAAAACATTTTAGGTGACCATTCATAGGGATGTCAGGCTTAGGAGTTCCTTCACTTGACGTGTTGTAGCTACTGTGGAAGTTTCACGACCTTGGTATTAGACGCCTTCACATCTTTCAGTTCATATTCCGTATTCTAGCTATTCCAATCGAGAATGCCACCCATTCCAATCGGGAATGCTATTCCGCGATAGAAGCCTCCATGAATATTGTTCAGACAAATGACAATAGCATTATTACTCAGGAGTAGTAGTATCCCCAAAAACTGTCGTAGATAATGATAGTACAAATTTAGACTCACCCAGCATAATCAGCAGAGGGGATTCGGAGGAACTCTTTTCAAGAGTCATTTATAAATATTCGGGGAATAGAAGAGTGTAATGGGAAAATGGAAGGATATAATACAAAGGAAATCGTGTATGGTGGAGTGAAGCGACAACTAGAATTAAATTACATGCGAAATTATTTTTCTCACAGGAGCAGTGTTGTAATTATAGGAGTCAATCACCAGAACAAGGGAGAGATGTATTAATACAGGGAAATTTGGGTTCGATTTGACCGTAAGATCTTCCATTTTCTATTCAGACAGAGATGTGAATGGAGATTCGGAACATATCATAAGTGTTCTAGATAGAGACCTCTCGTGGGAGAGAAGTTGACTTGTTTAGCGAACTCCATACCCGATGAAGGAGATACGAAGAAAAAAAAATGTTTTGTGAGTTGATAATGAACTCGTAAGTGTACAAGCGTGGATGGGAAATCCGAATAGGATGACTAGTGGATAATGTCATCAAGGTCGTATATTTACAAGTTTATAGCAACGCTTCCATGAAAAGGGATCCAAGAGGGTTGGAGAATCTATCTAAAGAGCAAGAATGGAGTAAAACAGTGTTAACAAAGCATCACAGGAGGGTGCACCCAGTAGGGGACCCATTTAAATGACTGTGCGAACGTATGTGCTTGCGTTCAAATGAGAAAATTATATATTAAACACCTTTTAACACAAACAAACCCTAAACATGCAACAATATGTGATTGAATAAGATGATAATCTAAGCAAGAACATTCAAACACTTGCTTGTGAGGAAAAATCCCCCAAAGGGGAAAAACCATTTATTTTCATTATAATATTGTAGGCTGTACAATTTTGGATTACAATGAAATTACAAGTGACTAAGAATTACCCTCAGGTGTCGGATTCTGTAGTCGGCGGCTGGAACTATCCCTTTCCAGTAGGGCTGCAATGGAGAAGAAGAACGGTCTTCTCCACAAGGGTGTGAACAGCAAAATTGCGTTCCTGGGTTGCAAAGTGATTCACAAAGGATTGGCAATTTGTGTGAATAAAAAACCTAGAGTCTAGATGCTCAATAGGTGAAGACTTAGGGTTTTCTGTACTCTGAAAATCGTGTGTATAAGTCTAAGAAAACCACTTCCCGTAGTGGGATTAAATAAGATGTCTCGGGCCTTAAAATCTGAACACGATCTGTTTAAGTTTATCCCAGGCGGACCGGTCCGGGTCTGAGGCGGATCGGTCCGATTGACCGGATCGGTTCTTTTATTTTGAGGCGGATCGGTCCGTTGATGATCGGGTCGGTTCTTTTCCAGGCTTCATCGGTTCGCTTGCGGTCCGGGGTATACTGGCCTTCAGCAGTCGGATCGGTTCGGGTCTGAGGCGGACCGGTCCAGTTGACCGGATCGGTTTTTTTATTCCAGGCGGACCGGTCCGGTCTGTCAGACTTTGATTCCTCTTCTTCTTTTGATATTCGGATCCGTTGATGAATGTATGAATCTTGAATTTCTTCAACGGTGTAACGGCGTGCGACATAATACATTGATAATGGACAAAAATGTCCTTACAAATCTCCCCCTATGTCTATGCCGGTACATACATAAAAACAAACATCCGAATTATCAAAATAACAAACAAAATGCTTATACAAATCTACCCTTCTATGAACCCAAAACTGGAAAGATACAATTGAATAAGACTACAGCGTTTGCTCTTCAATTCTGCAGGAATCTCAACACTTTTCTCATCAGGGTGTGCAATCCAATGATAATCCATGTAGTACCTACACACATGAGACAAAGCAAAATACCAAGTGACATATCGAGTTTGAAATGAGATAAACAGATATACCAATTTATGAGCAAACTCAAACTTTCAAATCTCCCCCATAATAAGATAATTCATTCTCCCCCTTTTTATGTTGTCCCCAAATAGACAAATGAGAGAAATAAATCAAATAAGCAAGTGCGGGGTGTCACTAGGATAAAATCACACGATGAATGAACACAAACCAACCAAGTCGATGATAGCGTAAATGAAGTGGTGTGATCAAATTCGATAGGAAAATCAATGCATACAAACATGAAATATGTGCACGATGAATATTGGATATTCCTAGCAAATGAACTCAAATGCTTCCTTTGGTGTAAAATAATGACAATATAAGATATTGACTCAATCAAATCAACAAATCAAAGCTCAAAGTGATTTTCACACTAATAACGTCCAAAACAATTTTATGCTTTTTCAGGACTTTCAAGGAAGTGCAACCCCGTTTAAAGATTCTCCAACCAAACTCCCTCAGATATAATATTTGAATAGAGGCATTCTAAATTCTCAAACTTTGGAGAATTGATGGTGAAACCTAAGTGGCCCATATTTGGCATGAATTGCTTTTTATTGCCTTTAAAATTTTTCGGGCTCTTTTAACCTCTTTGGACCTCGGATATTAAAATTCCTCCATTTTTTAGGTCCTTTTTAACGGTGGCTTTTGCGCAAAGGATATATGATTACCTTTCGCAACCTCTCCCCGTTATACAAAAACACACAGTCTCACCAAAACAGTTTTTACATGCATTCCAATCTTGTCAAGTTTTATCGCATATTGTACATTGTATAGACAGAATTGAGATGGAAACACTCAAACCAATATGAGATAGACAAGTGCAATAATCAAATATAGCCGTGCATGTGTGCAATAAAGGATATAGGAGTCAAACATGTAGGAAGATATCACTAATTACATCTCAAAGACTCTATACTATGTAAAGCACATGGATGAAATGATGTAGCCTCTCAAATCTCTATCAAACAGTCACATGGATAAATGGAATGAAGTTGTGACTTGGCTATCTTAAATTTTTCTTAAAGTAAAATCTTTTTGTATTTTTCAAAAGAAATATAAAAAGCAAAAAGAATAAATAAAAGCTGTACAACTAAGCAATGGTACATATAAAACAGACTAGCAATAGGAAGCATATGATATGAACATAAAGAAGCATCCTATTCTAGACATAAACCAACCCCTCAGTCAATTGTGCAAATCCCCAAAGACTTCCTAAGACTCTCAAATCTAAGAGCATCTAAAGGTTTCGTGAAAATGTCGGCTAATTGACGGTCGGTGGGAACAAAACTCAGGGATACCGTGTTCTCCTCAACTAACTGACGAATAAAGTGCTCACGTATCCTGATGTGTTTTGTGAGCGAATGCTGAACTGGATTGCGGGATATGTGGATCGCGCTCGTGTTGTCACAGGAAATGGTCACGGTGTCCTATGAAATCCCATAATCCTCCAGCATTTGCTTCATCCACAAGAGTTGTGTGCAACAACTCCCGGCGACTATGTACTCAGCCTCCGCAGTGGACAAAGAGATGGAATTTTTCTTCTTGCTCATCCAGGAGACAAGAGCATAACCAAAATAGAAACACCCACCAGAAGTGCTCCTACAACCATCTACATCCCCAGTCCAATCGGCATCCGAATAGGCGAACAAACAGTCATCGGTATCAAAGGAATACCAAATCCCGTATGAGAGAGTCCCACTCATGTATTTAATAATACGTTTTAGAGCAAGTAAATGTGACTCTTTTGGGGATGCCTGATATCGCGCACAGACTCCAACACTAAAGGCGATGTCGGGACGACTGGCAGTCAAGTAGAGAAGACTACCTATCATACTCCGATATAAGGTTTGCTCTACGTCCTTGCCTGAAGTGTCCTTACTAAGCTTGGTAGTGGTACTCATAGGTGTACGTGCATGCTTAGCGGAGTCTAAACCAAATTTCTTCACTAGGTCTCTAGCATACTTGGATTGGGAGATGAACATCCCATCCTCTAGCTGACGAACCTGGAGACCAAGGAAGAATGTAAGCTCACCAACCATGATCATCTCAAACTCACTTTTCATCTCCTCCTCAAAGTGGTGAGCATGCTGGGAGCATGTGGATCCAAAGACTATGTCGTCCACATAGACCTGGCAACCAAAATAGCACCGCCATCTCTCCTGACGAACAACGTCATATCTACTCCCCCTCTCTTGAAGCCACGAGCTAAGAGATAGGAAGTAAGCCTCTCGTACCAAGCACGGGGTGCTTACTTCAAACCATACAAGGCTTTCCTCAGATAGTAGACGTGCTTCGGGTGCTGAGGGTCTTCAAACCCTTTTGGTTGTTCCACATAAACCTCCTCATGTAGAATGCCATTCAGAAAGGCACTCTTGACATCCATCTGATATACCTTGAAGTGCAGATGACATGTGATGGCGAGCAGAAGACGGACGGACTCAAGCCTCGCAACAGGAGCAAATGTCTCCCCAAAGTCTACACCCTCTATCTGTGTGTAGCCTTGAGCTTCCAACCTAGCCTTATTTCTGATTATGGTACCAGTTTCATCCATTTTGTTCTTGAAAATCCACCGGGTACCTATCACATTAGTCTCACTAGGCCGGGGAACAAGTTCCCAGACATTATTCTTTTTAAACTGAAGCAACTCATCCTGCATAGCAGATATCCAGTGTTCATCCTTGAGTGCTTCTTTATGGTTTTTGGGCTCGACTTTGGACGTGTAGCAAAGATGGCTAACAACGTTCTCTATCTGAGCACGAGTCTTGACCCCTAGAGTGGGATTGCCAACAATGGCAAACGGGTCATGACTCTTGCGAACCCAAGCAGGTGTGTCCCCTAGCGCAGGAGTAGGGTCCACAGAGTGTGAGAGAGGAACAGGTAAATCACTGTCAGAACAATTCTCATCCTCACACTGAAGGTTAGGATTAATAACCGTCGGAGGTTCGTCATCTTGCATGGTGACGTTTATTGATTCCATAACCTTAGAGCTCTTCAGGTTAAACACCCGGTACGCTCTGCTATTCGATGAATATCCTAGAAATATTCTCTCGTCGCTCCGGGAGTCGAACTTTCCTAATTGCTCTCTATCCCGTAGGATGTAGCATTTACTCCCAAAAACACGAAAATATGCCAGGTTGGGCTTCTTGCCAGTCCACAACTCATAAGGAGTCTGAAGTGTGTGTGGACGCAAATAAACCCTATTCACCGTGTGGCATGTAGTAGACACTGCCTCTGCCCAAAATCTCCTAGGAACTTTACGACCTAGAAGCATAGATCTAGCCATCTCTTGGATCGTTCTATTCTTTCTCTCAACAATTCCATTTTGCTGAGGAGTCCTCACTGCAGAAAACTCATGTTTAATCCCGAGGCTATCACAGTAAAGGTCTACCTTTGCTTCTATGAATTCAGTGCCATTGTCACTACGCATCCTATTAATAATGACACCGTGTTAATTTTGCAGGACACGGCACTTGGTCGTTAAAAATTCTATAGCATCGGATTTCTCTCTCAGAAAACCTACAATGGAGTATCTGGAGAAATCATCTACCATCACGAGGATGTACCTCTTACCACCTAGACTCTCAGTACGAGTGGGACCCACAAGATCCATGTGTATCAACTCAAGAACACGAGAGGTGGTAATGGAGTGCAACTTCCTATGAGGACTACGAATTTGTTTTCCCAACTAACAGGGTCCACAAACGGTCGAAGTTGACTTTCCAAGAGATGGTAAGCCACGTACTAGGTCCTTTTTAGCTAAGCGATTGAGATCTCTAACGTTCACGTGACCTAGACGTTGATGCCACAGATCCATAGGAGTGATCGTGGCGCTGTTACAGACAAGTGAGGACGTGGGCTCAGTCCCATAGCAATTATCCTCGGTCCTCACCCCTTGCATCAAAATTTTTTCGGCTTGGTTGTAGACTTTATATGTGTCCCCGTCAAACTTTACTGCAAAGTCAGTGTCGCACAGCTGGATAATGCTGAGAAGGTTTGCTTTCAAACCTTTGACGTACAAAACATTTTCTAGCTTAGGAAATCCAGGTAACTCGATAGTACCACGTCCTATAATGATAGACTTGCTCCCATCTCTAAAGGTGACTCTGCCATCCTGATAATCCTCAAGAGTCGTAAAAAATGAGGCATCACCTGTCATATGTCTGGAGCATCCACTAGCAAAATACCACTGTGAGGTATTGTGTGCTTTGAGAGCAACATGAACAACGAAGGCCTTTTTATCTTTCTTAGGTACCCAAGCAGAGATGACCTTTTGTTTGCCTTTGTTGTTGTTGGTTTTAGCTGGAATGTGAGAAGCATTCACTAACGGCAAAGACATCCGTCGGAATTCTTCCATTAAACTCTGGGTCGTGGCAGCTAAGAACTCAACTCGCTCTCTCAGACTAGAAAACTCATCAGTATGATGTGGTGGAGCAATAGTACGTCGTGTCCGACCCATGCTATAGCAAGACTCCCTAAGGTGGCCTTTTCTTTTGCAATAACTACAAAAGAGCACATTCAAAGGCGGACCTTGGTTTGCTTTTCTTTGTCGAACTTTCCTTCGAGGTTTTTGACGGTGACCATAAGGAGTTGTAGTAAACTCAGGAACTGGTACAGGTGCAATTTGGGACGTGGAGGCACCATCATATCCAATTCCTTGCTGATCACCAAAACCTAAAGCGGGGCCGAGGAGCATCTTTCCCATCTTCCCAGATCTGTCCTCGATTTGTACCTTGACTTCCCATGCTTTCTCAAGATCACGAGTTAGCTGGGCAACAAGGGCTTCAAGTTTCTTCCGAGTCTCCATGGAGGAATGGAGCTGACTCGTAAGACTAGCCACTTGTTTAGTCAAGTCCCCTCTCTCTTTCTCTAAAACACTCTCTCTCTCTCTAAACAGAATCTCTTTCTCGACACAAGCAGATCCTCTCTCTCTCAGGGCGGTGAAGGTGGAGGACTCTCTTTCTCTCGCCTTTCTTAAATCATCCTCTAAGCCGGTGATCTTAAGAACTAGCGCTTTGTTACATTTTTTAGTTTTAAAAGACTCAGAATATAACTCAGCGTAGGCGCGTTGAATATCACTCTCGCTCTCACTTGAGTCATCCTCCCCCTCACTCACATCGATCTCACTGTCGAGGTGTCCCTGTGAAGCATCATCTTCATCGTCGTGAAGAGAACTAGGAGTGCTCACTTGACTGGCCATGAATGCGGTGAAGTTACACTCATGCGGTGACTCATCTCCTGAATTCACCGTCTCGACCTCACTGTCGTCACTAAGGGTAGCATTAAGGACAGCTTTCCCTTTCTCTCTATTCAGACGATTGGCACACTCAAATGCTCTATGACCCCTACCATCGCACTCAAAACATCTCTCACTTTCTTTCTTAGGAGGATTTTTGGAGTCTTTTTCATTTTTCTTTTCAAACTTATTTTTCTCAAATTTCTTTTTATCTTTAAAATTGCCATTTTTCTTAAATTTGAGAATCCTCTTGAAATTTTTTGCAAAGAGAGCCAAATCATCTAGGTCAAAATCACACTCAGAATCTGACGTGTCAGTCTCTCTCTTTCTAGACGACTCTACCCTTTTTCTAGCCGACCCCTCACTCCTTCTCTCTTGGGCTTTAAGTGCAATTCCCTTATCTTTAGATTTAGCAGTTTTAGGGAACGTATCAATTTCATAAGTTTGCAAATCTCCTACAAGTTCTTCCAATTTTAGCGTATTTAAATTACCCATAGAATTTAGCACAGTGACTTTAGGGATAAAACGCTTAGGTAAAGAACGAAGAATATTTTTAACAACTCTAGCATTAGGAATATGTTCACCAAGATTAAAGCTAGTATTCACAATATCAGAAAGTCTAGCATAAAATTCATCAAAGCATTCAGATTCATGCATGGTGATGGTTTCAAATTGAGTTGTCAAATTTTGCAACTTGGATTCTTTCACATCATTAGTTCCTTCATGGGTGAGTTGTAAAACATCCCATGCCTCTTTTGACGTGGTGCACGTCATTATGCGTTTGAACTCATCAGGTGTGACAGACCCAGAAATAGCACTTAGACCCTTAGAATTAAAAGATGACCATTTAAATTCTTCATCAGTCCAAGAAGTGTCAGGTTTCAAACTGATCACATTATCAACAGTCACGGAGGGAGGAGTCCACCCTCTTTCAACTAAAATCCAAACCCTTTCATCTATGGCTTTTAAAGCCGACCTCATTCGGGCTTTCCAATAAGCATAATTTGTCCCGTCAAAAACAGGCATTTTATTATATAACTTCTCCATTTGAACAAGCACCTTTTCAAAAATCAATTTTTTCAGAAAATTGATATCTTAGAAAAATTTTGCAGAAAATAGGAATACGCGATAGATTAGCGTAACCTGCTCTGATACCAATTTGAGAACGTATGTGCTTGCGTTCAAATGAGAAAATTATATATTAAACACCTTTTAACACAAACAAACCCTAAACATGCAACAATATGTGGTTGAATAAGATGATAATCTAAGCAAGAACATTCAAACACATGCTTGTGAGGAAAAATCCCCCAAAGGGGCAAAACCATTTATTTTCATTATAATATTGTAGGATGTACAATTTCGGATTACAATGAAAATACAAGTGACTAAGAATTACCCTCAGGTGTCGGATTCTGTAGTCGGCGGCTGGAACTATTCCTTTCCAGTAGGGCTGCAATAGAGAAGAAGAACGGTCTTCTCCACAAGGGTGTGAACAGCAAAAGTGCGTTCCTGGGTTGCAAAGTGATTCACAAAGGATTGGCAATTTGTGTGAATCAAAAACCTAGAGTCTAGATGCTCAATAGGTGAAGACTTAGGGCTTTCTGTACTCTGAAAATCGTGTGTATAAGTCTTAGAAAACCACTTCCCGTAGTGGGATTAAATAAGAAGTCTCGAGCCTTAAAAATCTGAACACGATCTGTTTAAGTTTATCCCAGGCGGACCGGTCCGGGTCTGAGGCGGATCGGTCCGATTGACCGGATCGATTCTTTATTTTGAGGCGGATCGGTCCGTTGATGATCGAATAGGTTCTTTTCCAGGCTTCATCGGTTCGCTTGCGGTCCGGGGTATACTGGCCTTCAGCAGTCGGATCGGTCCGGGTCTGAGGCGGACCGGTCCGGTTGACCGGATCGGTTCTTTTATTCCAGGCGGACCGGTCCGGTCTGTCAGACTTTAATTCCTCTTCTTCTTTTGATATTCGGATTCGTTGATGAATGTATGAATCTTGAATTTCTTCAACGGTGTAACGGCGTGCGACATAATACATTGATAATGGACAAAAATATCCTTACAAACTGAGATCAATGGAAGTTCTACCAAGTGACGGTGGTTTCAGTTAGGGCCATCAAGTCCAACATCGAGTTCCATGGGGCTAGCGGAGCCAAGGGGACAACGGGGGTAGTAATTGGGGTAAAGACTACCAGGTCCGAGAGAAGAACAACCTGACATGGCCAGTGGGGCTAGAGACAGGGGGATGACAGAGAAAAGTGTCCCATATGTGGAGAGTAGGGCCATCGTTTCCTCTTAGCACCTACGAAACCAGTTGCCCTTCTTCCAAGAATATTCCAAAGTAATTGGGCCGATATTCTAATGGCTATAACCAGGGGCGAACCTACCCCATCTCGAATGTTTTTCGGAAATTTTCTATGAGTATTTGTAATAAAAAAAATTGACCTATTTATATGTTTTTAAGAATATGAGGGGCAGTTATCTAATTAAGCTAAAGTTTTAAAACCTAAAAAAAATAGAGATCATAACTTAAAAGGGTCGTTCGTCCCCTATTTTCTGTTTTCATCGCTCTCTCTCGTCATCTCCGCTCTTAGTCCGTCGCCTTTGACTCAAATTGAGTATGCTTTTTTTTTCAATAAATCTGATCTGAGTTGCCTTCCTTTTAGTTGTTGCTGAAATTAGTTATTTTTTTTAAAGAAACTAGTATGCTCATTGTTATTATTGCTGAAATTAGTTTAGTTACTGAATTTTTTTAGTTTTTGTTATTGTTGCTGAATTTTTTAGTTTTTGTTATTATTGCTGAATTTTTTAGTTTTTGTTATTATTGCTGAAATTAGTTGCTGATTTTTTTTAGTTTTTGTTATTGTTGCTGAATTTTTTAGTTTTTGTTATTGTTGCTGAAATTAGGTGCTGAATTTTTTAGTTTTTATTATTATTGCTGAATTTTTTGGTTTTTATTATTGTTGCTGAAATTAGTTGCTGATTGTTATTGTTGCTGAATTTTTTGGTGAAATTTTTTAGTTTTTTGTTATTGTTGCTGAATTTTTTGTTTTTTATTATTGTTGCTGAAATTAGTTGCTGATTGTTATTGTTGCTGAATTTTTTGGTGAAACTATTAAACTTTAATTTTAATTAGTAACAATTTGACTATATATATATGTTAATTTTGATTATACGCCGCGTTTTTTTTCATATGTGTTTCTCCCACACAATGATAAATTTCTGGGTCCGCCACTGACTATAACATTCACTACCCTGGGGAAATGTCCCTCCTCCCTAGGTGCCAACTTACCTATTTTTAAATCATATACTCCCTTTGTGGGAGATATCTGTAGTCATACCCAACTCTTCACTTCAAACTTTTACATCTACAGTTGGTTTTGATGACTCTCATCATTTTACTCCTCTGCTCAGAGTAGTTACTGATTATCCTTAAAAATATAAAATGTACATTTCTTATACTTTTCAACACTATAATCACCATTTTTTATCTACTCATCGATTTCTGGTGACACGCCTTGCTCATTGTTGACGTAAAAAAATAGAATAGACTTAATTCTTTAATCACATATAAAGTATTTAAGAAAAAGAGACGCAAGAATTTTAAAGTGGTTCGGCTATGGAAGAAATCCTATGTCCACAGTACTTTGTTATTTTTTGGTATGCTTTGAGTGCTTTTAGCATACGATGTAGCGTTCTTCCCTTGATGAAGGGATTACGATACATTTATAGCCAAGTAAGGAGATAAAGAGGTGGAATATTTAAAGGATGGAATGCCTTTATACATTAGGCATTTACATTGATACATAATGTCCCTAATGTTCCTGGTTGTTGGCGCTTCGCTAATCATGTTGGTCGATTTTCTTGGTGTTGGTCGGTATTCCTTGACTTGGTCGACAATTCTAGGTTGGTTGTCACTGGCATCTGCTAACTAGGATTAATGCCACATTGGAGGAAACGCGTTCATCTCTGATTGGCCCACATATGTAAGTAATTTTTACTATCAACAGAAATAATGATCTGAATGGGATCCTGGTTAGCCTCGCTAGAGGACAGGAGGCTATGCAAGACACGTTCAGGCACTTGGCTCAAACGCTAGAAGCCGGGTCACCCGCCTTATCTATACAATGAAACATGTCGCCCCCGTCTCTAAGAACCAGCAGGCATAACTATTCCAGAACTTCTAGAGATACTTCTTATCGCCAAGGATCAAGCTCATCTCTCAGGTATACAGAGCCCTAGGATGATCACTATTTTTCTGTTGAAAGGAATAGCGCCTTGGAAATACTAAGCAAAGCTTCGCCCTTTGATCGGCTCGGACCAAGGGGTAATAGAAATCCTCCCAGGGTTAAGTCCAGGAACACTCGACGTCTAGCCGACCAATATGAGGCCTCAACCCAATCAAGGTCATGCGCCCGACGATCTGTTCACGTCGAACGAACCTCTCAGGAGGAGAGTTAAACGCAGACAAATGGTCGGAATAGTCGGGATACTTCATATAGGTCTGATATAGGTAATCCATTATGGAAAGGGTCAATCTAACGATGGGAAAATAGGTTGGGAGAAATGGCGAAAGCAAAGAATCCTTTGCAACGTAACTTTATGAAATGATCTCCCTTTTATTCTAACAATTGTGGATTTTCCTACCCCTTCAAAATTTAAAGCTCCTGTGGTTACCCCCAAATATGACGGTAAAACTGATATTATTCTCCATATCGACCAATATCAAGCTGTAGCAGATATTTATGCGGTTCCCGATGGGATGAGGTGCAGGGTATTTTCAAGTACCATCACAGGTTCAACCCAAATATGGTACAATATCCTACTTCAAGGGAAAATCACTAATTTTAATAAGCTTTCCGAGCTATTCGTTAGTAATTTCTTCTTTGGAGCTAAGACAGTGAAAAGAGTAGCTCATCTTCTAAGTGTAAAGCAGTGAGCAGGGGAAAACACCAGGGAATACATCACACTATTTAACGATGAAAAGTTGGAGGTGAATGATTATGAGGAAAAGACAACCATCTCCACTCTTATGAGTGGTTTGCTTCCCAAGAATCTTGATTACAAGACTATGGATAAACTAATGGCAAAGGCAACCAAAATAATGAATGTCGAGGAAGGTCAATAAAGATAAATTGGTGATCGACTTCTTCAAAAATGACCTTTCTGGAGTACTCATCCCCACGACGATCCACTGGTAGTCAAATTCAGAATCAAGGATGCAATCATATCTAGGATATTGGTTGATAATGGTAGCTTAGCGGACATAATGTTTTACTCATGTTTTCAAAAACTAGATTTAAAGCTTAGCCAGTTAGATCCATATCACAGGCCTCTGATAGGATTTTCTGGTGAAAAAGTGTATCCCCTAGGAACGATCAAATAATATTTATTGCTCGGTACCTGCCCGTAAGTCGGACAGAGAAAAGACGCTTCTTTGTGATGGATAAAAATGTTCAATCTGCTTATAATGTGATTATGGGCAGGGTAGGATTGAATAAATTTAAAGAAGTACCCTCCATAGTCCATCAATGCTTGAAGTTTCTAACCCATTTTGGAGTAGGTGTTGTGAAGGGTGATCAAAAGGTGGCCAGAGAATGTTACTACTCCTCTGTCGAGCAAGAAGATTAGAGGAGTTAAAGAAGAAGACCACCACTTACTAGGTGGATACAACTGAGCCTAATAGAGAATCTGAGGTTGAAACCTTAGATCCAAGAGATGAAACATAGCTGGTCAAAGGCCAGATTGTGGAAGTAACTGAGAGCATCATACTGGACGATGACAAGTAAGAAAGGAATACTCAGATCGGCTCAACACTGGATCCCGTTCTTAAATAGGAACTGATGATATTCATGAGGCAGAGGAAGAATGTGTTTGCATGGAGCTATGAGGATATGCCTGGAATTGATCAAAATTTCCTCTGTCACGAGCTCAATATCAGTAAGGATGCCAAGACGGTCAAGTAGAGACATAGAGTGTTCAGTTTCGAAAAGAATCAAGCTATCCAGGAGGAGGTTGAGAAGCTTTAAAAATCTTTTTCCATTGAAGATGAGAAGTACCCATAATGGTTGGCCAATGTTGTTACGGTAAAAAAGAAGAATGACAAGTGGAGAATGTGTGTGCATTTCACAGATCTGAATAAAGCGTGCCCAAAGAATCACTTTCCTTTGCCGAGGATTGATCATCTGGTGGATGCTACATCAGGACAAGAATTGTTAAGCTTTATGGATGCCTATTCTGGTTATAACCAGATAAAAATGAAGCCTGAAGAGAGGGAAAGTACAACTTTCATTACTTTCGAGGAACTTATTGTTATAATGTGATGCCTTTTGGTCTTAAAAATACAGGTGCAACATACCAGAGGCTGGTGAACAAAGTCTTTAAAGATCAAATAGACAAAAATAAGGAGGTTTACATGGATGATATGCTGATGAAAAGCAAAAAAGCCTCTAATCATATTACCGACCTCAGCCAGACCTTTGACCAATTAGAGAAACATTAGATGAAGCTGAATTTGACCAAGTGCATGTTCGGCATATAAGAAGGGATGTTCCTCAGCTTCATAGTCAATCAGAGGGGAATTAAGGCCAATCCAGCCAAAATAAAAGCTTTGATTGAAATGCAGTCGCTGACTAGCAAGAAGGAAGTTCAGAGACTCATCGGGCGCGTAGCAGCTTTGAACATATTTGTGTCCCGAGCAATATACATATATCTACCGTTCTTTAAGATGCTAAGAAAGACCTTCAAATGGAATGCAGAATGTGAGGAAGCATTCCAGGAGTTGAAGAAGTACTTGGGATCACCCCATTGCTTTCTCGACCAATTTTGGGTGAAAATTTATACCTATACTTAGCTATTATTGAGTTAGTTGTAAGTTCGGCCTTGGTTTGATAAGATAATGGAGTCCAGAAGCCAGTCTACTATACCAGCAAGGTGTTTCAAAGAGCTAAAATCAGGTATCCATGCTTGGAAAAATTAGCCTTAGCACTTATTAAGGCTTCTAGATGAATGAAACCTTACTTCCAAGCGTATACTATAGTGATGTATACTGATCTGCCTCTTCGACAAGCCCTTCATAAACTTGAGAATTCAGGAAGATTTATGTACTGGTTAGTAGAGCTGGGATAGTATGATATCATATATAAGCCGAGATCCTCACTGAAGGGCCAAACTGTAGCTGATTTCATCGTTGAATTTACTTATCTGAAAGTTCCTGAGCAATAACACTTATCGACTGAGCAGACCTCGAAAGAGGAGAGTTCAGTCGAAGTCAATGCCAGCCAACTGGCCGAGAAGACCTCGAAAGAGGAGAGTTCAGCTGAAGTTGTCACCGACCAACCAGAGTCTTCTAGAATTTAGGAAATGGATCAGAAATACGTAGAGGAAAGTAAAAAGATCTCTAAGTATAGATTATTGACAAATGAAAGCTTCGACAATAATAATCCAATATGGAATTTATATGTGGATGGATCCTTATGTGCTACTGGTAGTGGAGTAGGTCTCATACTTAATATCCCTGATGATCTTGATGTTGAATATGCTCTCAGATTCCAATTCAAAACATCAAACAATGAGGCGGAGTATGAAGCCTAATCGTGGGATTGAACTTAGACCATTCATTAGGCACCGAGCAAGTTATGGCGCAGAGTGATTCACAACTGGTGGTCAACCAGGTACTGAACTTGCATGGAACTAAAGGAGAATTGATAACTAGGTATCTCACTAAGGTAGTGGAGATCATCACCCAACTTCCTGTTGTTCGACTAAGAAGAATTCTAATAATAGAGAATGCCCAAGCTGATGTACTTGCTCGACTGGCTTCAGCAATAACGATTGAGCTCAGGAGGACTATACCCATAAAGATTCTGGCTAATTGGAGTGTAGATGAAGACTTAATGATTAATTTCATTACAGGAGATTTAGATCCCTCCTGTATGGATCCCATCCGAGCTTATATTGAAAAAAATACTCTACCAGTAGATCCCATGGAGGCCAAGAAGCTTAAGTACAAAGCAGCGAGGTATGTATTGGATAAGGGAATTCTATACAAAAGGGGGATGACGACCATCTTGCAGCACTGTGTTCACCTAACAGAGCTGCAAGACTTGAACCAAGAAGTTCATGAAGGATCTTGTGGGGTTCATGTGGTAGGAAAGACATTTCTCTAAAGAATAAACACCCAGGGATACTAATAAACAATAATGAGGGCGGATTGTATAGCCTTTGCGAATAAGTGTGATAAGTGCCAGAGGTTCTCTAACGTTCGTAAAACTCCACATGATGCTCTTACCCCAATGACTTCACCTTGGCCATTTACTATATGGGGGATAGACATAGTCGGGACCTTGCCTACCACCAGAGGCAGGTTTAAGTACTTGGTCGTTGTTATGGATTACTTTACTAAATGGGTTGAGGCAGAGCCATTGGTCGACATGCCTTATGAGATGGGGTACCAATCCATCTCGAAGAATATAATTTGCAGATATGGTTTGCCATATGCCTTCATCACTGATCATGGCACGCAGTTTAATAATGAAGAGTTCGAAGCCTATTGTGCCCAATTTAAAATCCAGAAGTTGCACTCCGCACAACTCCATCCTCAAAGTAATGGGCAAACAAAAGTGACGAGCAAAACTTTGTTGAATGGATTGAAGAAGAGGCTTGATAATGCCAAGGGAAACTGGATTAATGAACTACACTCAGTCCTATGGGCTTATAAAATAACGTCGAGCACTGCTACATGATAAACACCATATATGTAAGCATTAGGAACTGAGGCCATGGTACCAATTGAGCTCGGGCTGGAAACCCATAGAGTATTAAACTTTGATTCACCAGTTAGTGATTTAATGAGAAGACTAGACCTTGACATGTTGGAAGAGGTCCGAGAAGATGCTACTTTAAGGAACGCACCCTACCAATAAAGAACTGCTTGTTTCTATAACAAAAGGGTCAAGCTGACCAACTTGAAGAAATGAGATTATGTTCTTAAGAAAGTGAGTCAAAAGAGAAATAAACTTGAAGTAAATTGATATGGCTCATACCGCATCTCAGCAGCCATTCGACCAGGGACATATCGGATTGAAATTCTGGAAGGAGCGGAATTTAAAAATCCTTGGAATGCCGAACATCTCCAAAAGTACTACCAGTAGTCTCAAGGGTGATTTTTATTGTAATTCGTTCATTTTAATAAAAAGTTGGTTTATTTAATTTTTTGATTATTTTTGAAGTATAGTGATATGCATCCCCATAACAAAGACAACATGTATTTAAAAAGTGCCCACTCAAGCCAACTAACTCAAAACGGGGTTACGATCTTAAGAACTTAGTCGGTCAGGCAATTAAACCCAAGTCAAAATAGGATTTCAATCCTCAGTACTTGGTCAAAAAGAATTAGAGATAAAACTCCGTATAAAAATCAATAACTTTTATCTGACCTAATCTAAATAATAGAAGACGTGTAAAAATTCCTAAATAGGAATATCAATACATATTCCACATACGCTTAGTCACGAATGGTAACTAGTGTTAAACTTAGATTAATACATTTGAGTGCATTAGTAGAACATATGGTAACACCGTTGGTAACTGATACTAAATTTGGATAAATATCTAAGTGTATCAGTAGAACCAATGGCATAACAATTGTAAGACAATCCATTTAGACATTCAGAAGTTAGTAAGATAAGTTAACAAGAAAACAATGCATTTCATTTATATAAATATTATTACATGTAAATAGTGTTCTCAAATGAAATATAGGATATCCACTCTACTGGACATTTTCCTTCAGCCTTAGAAGAGGTCTGCACTTTTTCCATGCCTGCATGAGGATCATCCAGAGTATAAGGAGAATTAATGAAGTCAAAGTCCTGGAGCATTCTCTTATTTCTATTTCTCGGCATGTCCAATAGATATGAAGGTCGAACTACCTCTAGCTCATCATGCAGTCCATAATCACTTAAGTATTTTGATATCAAGTATTGGGGATCCAGTTGATATCTAACGTGAAGGGACACTTATCACAATACAAGAACCCAGGATTAGTCCAGTGCCACACCCGATTGTTCTGGTCAACCTTCATTACAGTTAAACAGTTGGTCCAACCCCACTTGTAGCCTTCACGCTGAGCTTGATTTTTGTGATCATTCAGATGCCCCAGAGCTTCATTATATCCTTACATCTATACCTATTTAGTTTTCTTGTGAAATTGGAATGTCAATCTCTCTACTTGATGATGAAGTTTCTTCAACACATCATCCTTCACCTGTAGTTGAGAGGATTGGTTGGCAAGTACATTATCTTTAATCTCCAGCTTTTGGGATAACTCAAAAATTACTCGGCTCTTAGCTTTCAGTTAAGCAGCTTGCTTGTCCAAAGTTTTTTGTGTCATTACCTCATCAACTGTTGGTTGGCTAACCCGTTGTTTTGAAGAGGAAGAAGGCTTGGACTTCTTCAGTGCTTCTAACTCTTCTCTCAGCTCGGCATTTTCATTATCCAAGAAGGAAATTCCTTTATCAGCTCTAGCAATAGAGGAACCTTTCAAAGATCCCAATTCATCCCTCAATTTATTATTTTCCTCTTCCAGTAGTTTGGCAATCTTTCTTGCCTCATCAACTTCACGATTCAACAGAAAATCCTTTTTTCTGTAGGCAAAAACATATTTCTCTAATTTTTCTTCAAAGACCCAAGCTTTACTTAAAGACTTGTATTTAACTTTATAGTCGGAATTGAGAAAAGCCTTGGCCTCGTTATGCTCCTATTGAAGTTCTTAAATCATCCCAAAATAAGCCATGTTATTGGCCATAGCTTGATCAAAAAGGAACTTGAGATAGGTATATGCGTCCATAACTTAGTTAGAAACATCTGCGTCTAGCAAATCTGTTAGTTCTTCATTGGTCAAATCCAAGTGACTAGCTTTGAACAAGTCATTGCAACGCTTCATTAGCTCGGAGTCATTAGATGTAATGTGTTCCATCTTGGCCATGAACTAGAAAAGTAAAGCAACAATTCATTATCAAAAGAAATGACAGCAATCGAGAAACAACAAACAGTGTGAAGAAAAAGTTCTTTTATTGATAAAGAGAAGTTAAAAGTATATTAGTTAAGAAACAAAAAGAAAGACACAAAATACAAAGACCAAGTGCAGAGCGAGTTTAAACCTTCTTCTTATCATTTCCAGCCTCGGGATTACCACCCTGGTCGGCAGGAAGATCAACAAAGGTTTTGTCTTGCTCGGTTGAACGGATAACCGAATCGACAACATCCTTGATTTGGTCGGCAGATGGAATATAGGAATCAACCACCAGAGAAGACTCCCCAGAACCAACATCATCTTCAACTTCATCGTCCATATTGGGGGAGAGCCGGGGTCATACCTCAGAAAAAGTTCAGAATTCTCTGTAGTGCCGACTTCATTCAACGCTGCTGACCAACCATCCTTGAAGTATTTCTTCTTTGCGTAATCAATTTGAGCAGAGGCAGTAGTGATAGCCCCATCCCAGCCTTTATTGAAAGAATCATCCTTATCCTTCTTCCTCTTGGTCGTCTCGACATAAAAGCCTTTAGTTAACCTAGTTACTTGTTCTTTAGTATCCTTTATCTTGCGTTCAACTTGAACGTCAATCGAATCAGCCTTTTGCTGAGTTTCTTTGGCAGCCTTGATTTTCTCTTCCCAAGTTTTATTCTCTGTCTCCAAGGCCCGTTTAGATGCCAGTAAAGATTTTTTAAGACCTGCAAAGGCCTCTTCCATATCATCTGAAAGAGAACAAAGAAGATCATCATTCTCTAACATCTGGTTGAAATTAACCAGGAACTGCAAAGAGAAAAATAAAGTCGGCACTAAAAGAGGTAGAAAATAAGATATGAGTAATGTAAGATCAACTATAGAAAGTAAAGAAGCTCGCCAAGGCAAGGATCTGAGTTGACCTCTCTGATAATTTTAATCGGGGCAAAGAAGCAGGAACATCCTTATGGTCCGAAAAAGTACCAGACTTAATTAATTTCCTAGCCAAGCTAGGGACCATGGCTATAGAGGAGCCAATAACAAATGGAGCAATACCGACCAAGTTTTTTTGGTCGGTGTCAATAATTTCTTCAACTCTCTTGGTAGTAGGACCTCTCCTTAATCATTTTAAAGGAGACTCATCTCCTTTGTTGGCTGGGGGCTTCTAATTAAAATCATTCTTATTTGTGGCACCACTATCCACAGGCTTATTGGTGCAAGCAGCAGCATCACCCAAAAGATTGGGAAACTTCCTTACGCCTATACTCACAGAGAGAGGAAGCTCGGAGTCAAGGTATGTAGGGATTCTAACTTCATTAATCCCAACAGAAGCACTGGTTGAGGAAGTAGAGATATGATCTTTCTCCAAGTCAATGACAACAATAGGAACGACTGTGGTCGGACGATATATAAAAAAAGTAACTGAACTTCTATATTCTAATAATATAGAAACAGATCGAGGATGAATTTCTCCAACTATCTAATTGAGACCCCAAATAAACTTTACTCCTCAAGATTTACATCAGTTGGTTTGGGGCACTTTCTCTTATGATCTTATGCAACAAAGCAATAAGAAGAAAACGTTAGTTTATATCAGAAGAGTAATTAGAAAAGAAGTACACAACCTAAAATTACAACTTATCCCATTACCTTATTGAGGGCACCTGGGACCTTGATAGACTATTCCACCATTAAGTGGGGTATGTTGCCAATTTTTAACTATTAGAGCATTACTCCAATAGTCCTTATAAGAATCAGGAAGGTTCAAGACTAAAGATTTATTAACTGCCCTACTTTTTAAATAGTATGTATTTTCTCATTCAATTGCCCATTTATAACAAAACATAATCTTTGGAATCCCAATATGGGTCCCATAGATTTCATTCAGCTTATTGACACCGTTAACAATTTTTGAAGTGTTTAGAGCTACTCTTGCAGGTTCAACGTCAAAATACTGAAAAAAATGAAGAAGAAAGGGGTTTGGAGGAAATGAAAAACCACATTAAGCGATAAACATAGTGGGAATCTAATGACCCTCATCTAGTTAATAAACGTTTAAGGGACCTTGTGGAATTTCTAAATCGACGCAAGAGGGGATTTTATGATCAACCCTAAACTCCTCTAAAGAATCAGTGTCAACAACATTATTCAATAAGACAAAAAGAATGAAAGGGAAAGGATTCTTAGAGAGGATTAAGGATTCAGCAAGAACTAAAAGAAAGGAAGAACGATTGCACAAGAGCTTAAGGATAGCAGCAACACTCAGAAAATTTAGAGTAAAGAAAAATTGGGAAATCTACTGCCTTTTATAAGTTGCCTCGAAAAATAGTGAACGTAATGTTTAAAGTAGACGGCGATTGATATTATGGCGGTGATACAACCAACAATAGGATAAAGACCTATTTGCCTTGAGGCGGTTCACTATAATTCAGATTATTTATAAAACTACCATCATCATTAAATGCCATCAACATTAGCGAAATTTATGCAAGTGTGGGAGGTCGGTAGCCGACCAAGTATCCTGAGCATAGCCTAAGCTATGCCCTGGAATAAATGCTCTATACTTTCAAGAAAGCATCAAGCATGGAACATTGGGGGCTTTTGTTGATACAAAAAATTACTTACATATGTGGACCAATCAGAGATGAGCGCGTGTCCTCCAATGTGGAATCAACCATAGTCAACAGATAACAGTGATGACCAACCTGGAAGCGCAGACTAACACCAAGAACGTCGACCAACACCAAGAATGCCGACCAACATGATCATCGAAACGCCAATAACCAGGAACATTATGGACATTATGTATCCATGTAATTGCCTAATGTATAAATACATTCCATCCTTTAAATATTCCACCTCTTGATCTCCTTACCTGGCTATAAATATATTATAATCCCTTCACCAAAGGAAGGACGCTACATCGTATGCTAAAAACACTCAAAGCATACCAAGAAATAATAAAGTACAACAGATGTAGGCCTTCTTCCATAGCCGAACCACGTTAAAAGTCCTGCGTCTCCTTTTCTTACATACTTTATCTGTGATTAAAGAATCGGTATATTCTAATTTTTTACATCAACAATGAGCAAGGCTTGTCACCAGAAATTAAAGAGTAGACGAAAAAGGGTGATTATAGTGTCGAAAAGTACAAGAAATGTACATTTTAGATTTTCAAGGATAATCAGGAACTACTCTGAGCAGAGGAGTAAAATGACGAGAGTTGTCATAACCAACTGTAGATGTAAAAGTCTGATGTGAATAGTCGGGTATAACTGCCGATATCTCCCACAAAGGGAGTATATGAGTTAAAAAGAGGTAAGTTGGCACCTAGGGAGGAGGGGACCTTTCCCCAGGATAGTGAATGGTATAACCATTAGAATATCTATTCAATTGCATTGGAATGTTCTTGGAAGAAGGGCAACTAGTTTCGTAGGAGCCAAGAGGAAATGGTAAGGGAAATGAAGAATTATTTCAGAGTAAGGGAGGATTGATCACGATGTGTATTCTTGAGTTTAGAGGAGGATGGGAGCAATATCTTCCACTGGTGGAGTTTGCATAAAATAACTCCTATTAGTTTACGATTGGCATGGCACCACTTGAGGCGTTGTACGGTAGGCCTTGTCGTTCTCCCGCTTATTGGTTGGAGGTGGGAGACAATAAGTTTCTCAGACCGGAGTTGATTCAGGATACGTCAGCCAAAATTGAGTTGGTTCAGAGTCATATATGGATATCCCAGGACCGACAGAAGTGTTATGCCGATGCTAAGCGTTTTTTCCTGAAGTTTAATATGGGTGACCAGGTGCTACTGCATGTATCTCCTATGGAGCGGATAATGAAGTTCAAAAAGAAAGGCAAGTTAGCACCAAGGTACGTGGGTCCATTTCCTATCATTGAGTGGATCAGGCCAGTGGCATATAGACTCGAGTTGCCGGAGCACTTGCATTGAATTCATGATATACTTCATGTTTCTCCGTTGAGACGATATCTCCGGGATGAGTTAACTCACACTCACATTGCGTTGGAGGATATTGATTTACAGCCCGATTTTTCATACGAGGAGAGGCCAGTCGCTATACTAGACCATAGTGAGAGGAGATCGAGGTCGAAGGTGGTTCCACTTGTACATATTCAGTGGGGGCATCATAATGCCGATGAGTCCACTTGGGAGTGCGAGGATGGTATGCGCAAAAAATATCCAGAGTTATTCATACCAGGTATTTCCTTTTTTTGAATTTCGGGACGAAATTCCGCTATTAGGGGGAAGTGGGTAACACCCCGTAATTTTATTGATTTTTATATTGGGAATTAATTGGGATTAATTAAATTATATTTGAAAAATTAATCCGGTAAAATAAATATTAATTAGAGATATAAGGGTTAATATTTTTTTATATTGAATAATACTTAGTGAATGAGTAATAAATTGATAAGAAAATATTATGATTGTCGTGAGTGAGAAATACGATAGTTACGGTAAATTTAATCAGGATGCACGTGTCAGCCGTGTCAGGAATTAATTTTAAAAAATAAAAGGTAAGTTCATTTCAATAATTCAAATGGTCATTTCGAGTGCGCCAGGGTGTCCCGAAGGGTTGAAATAGTCAGAAAATTGTACTCGTGGGTTTAGTTTGGCTCCCGGAGCACTTTTAGTCCATACCAGCACCCCAGAGGCGTATTTTGGTCCTTTAAAATTTTAAGAAAAATAAATCTACGAAAATTGGAGAGTTATATTTGCAATCACGTAAGGGGAGTTAGGGTTATCAGTTACCAAACTAAAGAGAGATCACATGAGGGAGAATGAAAGGTATTCCTAGTTGTTCCAAGGCTAAAAACTACATTCTTGCACCACCACCACCCCCGGATTGTAGATCGGGAGGAGGAGAACACAATTACCACCATCAATTCTGCATAAATCAGACCTCTGAATTAAGACAAGTGTTTATCTTGTTGATTTATCATTTGATATACCATCTATGATAGAATAGGATGGTTACTTGATGAATTACATGAATTTTGGTCTTAAATTTGAAGATATAAATCATGTTCTTGGGTAGGAATGGTGATAGACTTAATTCCTTATACATGTAGCATGAATTTGATAATAAATATCATGAATTTGGGAAAAAAATTGGAATTATGTTGAAGTTTTTGAACAAGAATGATAATCTAGGATTTTTAAAGATTAATCTTGATTTAATCTAGTTTGAAGTTGTTCTTTACGGATTTAATGATTATATTACGTTAAAAATCGTTTATACATGTTACTATAATGTTTGAGACATTTGGTTGGGAGTTTGGGATAGTGTAATGGTGATTATGCATACAAATCATACAGTTTAATAGAGAAGATGATACATGTTACAACGAATCGATTCGGACCAAGGCCCAACTGATTCGATTTCTCGAATTTGAACAATTTTCCCCTTTTTGATTATAACTCACGAGAAACGATTAGGTTGGCCTTTTAAGTAATTTTAAATCCTAATGGGAGACATTCTAATTCTTATTAGGTTAATGTGGGGATGGAGGTTAGTCACACGAGGAGAGTTTAAGGCTATAATTGATTAGGTTTAACAGCGTGATAAAAGATTATTCGGATAATGATTTCGTGACGTGGAAAATTATGGGAATGTAGGACCGAGACCGGCAGGCCTTGAGTGAGATATCAACTGAAATTACTTAAGGAATAATTGGTGACCATTTAGGGCATTGGGAAACACTCGGGATTATATAATGAGCAGTATTATGATAAATAAAATATTCGAGAGTTACTATACTATGTATGGGGTATATGATATAGGTTACGTGTATACCTATAATGACTTTATATATATATGGGTGATGTGTATACTTATTGTTTAATTTGTATGCATAATCATACCTAGGCTGCTTGCTATCACATGAGGTTTTGTGTTGTGGACAATGTTGTTCTGATGAGCCCATTGGGGGAATATTGACTTGTACCTCAGAACATAGAACTTAGGGATTGAACACCACTTGTGTGAATAAGGGTGTGACCCGTCATTTGGGTGCGTTAGGTATGTGCGTAGTCCAAAGGCTTAGGACTATGTTTGCCTCCAATATGTGTGATTTGATTTATGGTTCGAGGGAGATTATCTGAACCGGTGTCCTTAGTTAGTACGTGATGTACCAAGACTTGATAGCAGAGTATGTCCGCACCATAGGTCTTCACCTAGGGGTGTTATATACGTATATATGATAAGAGTGATGTATGTATATATACGTGTGATTAATCCTATCACGAGGCTATTAGTAGATATGATAGATAGTGATATCTAATTCCTCTAAGTGTATGAGAACTTATTCAAAAACTGGTGATTCCTAATAAATAAAAAGAATTTGAAATGTCGTTTGTTATTGTATGAGCAATACGGATGGGCACTATATATTATTAGGCGGGAAAAGATGTTAGTTAGACTAGTTAGGCGGGTAGCATAACTAGGCGGCTTAGAGTAGTACGTTAGGCGTGCACAATAGCTGAAAGGTGAGGATATCAAGTGAGAGCACGCGGAGCTAACATGTATATAACGTTTTATCTTGATGCATTTTAAATACTTGCTAAAAAATTTCAAACTGTTTTACTTGGGCTCTTATCCGTTTCAAATTTATTTTTGTAAAAATTAGGTGCTCAGCCACAGGGATGCCAGGCTTAGTAGTTCCTTCACTTGACGTGCTGCAGCTAGTATGGAAGTTGCAGGAACTTGTTATTAGACGCCTTCACATCTTTCAGTTCATATTCTGCATTCTAGCTATTTCAGTCGGGCACGCGCGCCCATTCTTAGTTGGTGGTTATATTTAAGACATTGTACTTATATTTTATTTCTAGTATGGGATTTGGATTTTATTCATGATGGTTGTAATGGGATTTTTTTCCTGGAGTGTTATTCCAGATACATTTATTTATTTTGTTATCTTATCATTTATTATTATGTGCGTGGAATGGGTGAATGTGATTTATTTAGTTATATCAATTTCATGTTAAAAAAAGAATTTAAAATTTTGACAGTGATGCTGAGAATGAAACCATTAGTGATTCATGTTTGATTTAATAATGGATTGATCACCCAGTATTAGAATAGTCAGGGTATCGCAATTTAGTCCATGTTTATCATATGCTTAATCATAGTTTGGATTATTTGCGCTTGAGTTATTGTGTTGTATTTGTACCAATTATATGTGACACTCTGCCCAATTTAATATCGGGTGATCAGTCCTTTATAAAATTTTAAAACAGAATGTTCAGTTGGTTCATTCTTAGCATCACTGTCGAAAACATTAACTTTAACAATCACCTAATATAAATTAAGCTGGTGTCAAAATACTTTTTCCTTTTTAAATTGTAACCAATTTTTTTTATTTAAAGTCCAAGAATTTAAATATAAATCATTCACCATTCAACAAAGATAAATAATAAATCTGAATCACGTACTGAAATAAATACGACTGGATTAAACATTCCAGTTCAAATTCTTAAACCAAAGAACCACAGTAAACTAAATCCAACTAGAATGAATGGAAAGTAAACTAAATACAATCTCTGATAAAAATGTCTAAGGAATGGGAGACACATGCCCTAAATGAAGAGTCTAGATGAACTGAGAGCAAAGATAGGAGCGTCTATAGCAAAAACCTACAGCTTCCACATCAGCTGCAGCACGCCAAGCAAACCAAGTCTCTAAATCTAGTGACCATGTGGCTGAGCACCTGATATAATACATACATATACAGTAAGAGAGAAAAGAGATGCAAGAGACGGGTCAGAGCCCGATGTGTAAAAATATGATTTTGCAAGTATTTAAAACTTCCTTAAAGCAAGTATTATGTGCATGTTAGATTCGTGCTCTCACATGAAAATCTCACCTCTCTTCTATTGTGCACTCTTAATGCATCTTCTATTTAGTACTTGTAACTCTACCCAAGATAACTAGTTCAAGTCACTTAACACTATCTACATGCAACAATAGTATTCCCATATCGCCCATACAATACCCCATAAGTAGTCTGTCACGTGTTACTACCTATCACGTTCACTATTTGAATATTTAAGTCTTTATCTCATTAAGATTAATTCATTTGTACTCATTGCCATGACTACTAATTTCTCTTGGTAGAATTTCTTATAATTATACATATACATATATATATCAGTCCTGCACCCCCGGTTTAAACCCCATTAGTGCTATTAATAAAATAATCCTGTACCCCCGGGTTATCACCCATTAGTACACTTAATACGGTATCCTTGCACCCCCGGGTCATCACCCATTAGTGCACTTAATAATAACTTTACACCCCCGAGTTATCACCCTTTAGTGTATAAAACAACATAACCTCGCACCCCCGGGTTATCACCCATTAGTGCACCTAACAAAATATTAAGTAATAGGCATACACACATCCTATTAAAGTTTATAGGTATTGTCCCAACCTATTTGCATACTTACTATACGTATTTTATTCTCATTGTTACATATTGTACAATATCATTAGATTACCATAACTCTCACGTAATTTCCAAGGTAAATTTTCTTTTCGAAATAATTAAAGTATAAATCTCAAACACTTTCTCATAAACCTGTCTCATTTCAAATTTGTTAACTGGCAGTTTCTCTGGCTCCAATAAACTTAAAATTCCAAAACTGGACCCTGAGAAAAATACTCAGAAATTTACCTCGTCGCTCCAGATGGCAACGTCATTTGAACGACTGCCACGTGTCGCTCGAGCGACTTCGTGTGAGCGACTTCGCACGAGATGCATATCTCGCTTGAACGACCCTTCGCGCGACTTCGCGCGAGATGTACTGTTTCGTCTTCTTCCCCAGAATTTTGCATTTTTCCACCATTAATACCTCTAAAACCTCTATTGTTCATTCCCAAATGCCCAAACAGCAAACCCAATTAATGTTCTAACATATTTAGATGATTTTTAACAACCTAGAATCATTAAATCTTCACAATACATCAATTAAATACTAAATCCCCAAATTAAACCATTAAAACCCTAGTTCTTACAATTTCAATTCAAGAACTACTATAACCCATATTTGTTCATGGAAATTACCATAAATTCTTGGATGACATCCTATCTACATGAAGGAATTTAAACTCTTATAATCTCAGACCCAATATGAATCAAATCATCAAGTTTTCATTAAAATTAAATCTCATAAATTAATGGATTATCACCTACTCTAATCATGAACATAATTATTACTAAATCACGCAAGTAATAAACACTTGCCTCGAATCAACCGTCTGTTTTCTTGATGTTGTTGGTATGGGTATGTTCCTCTCGTTCCGATCTACACGATGGTGGTGGTGGTTGTGCTAATTGGGCCTTCCTTCTTGGAATTTGTTCTCCCTGACACACTCTGTGGTCGTTCCTTACTTTTGTATATTCTAACCCCAAATGGACCTCTCGTAGCTGATATAATAACTCCCAATTTTCATCCATTTAATTTCTTCAAAAATGAAAATTACAAAATAACCCCTACGGGGTGCCGGTTTGGCCTAAAATCTCCCGGAGTCTAAATAAATTACTCGGGTTGTGTTATTTGACTATTTCGACCCTCCCGGACTCAATGGCGCACTCGTAATTACCATACGAGTTACTTAAAAATAATTTACTTTTATATTCCATTCAATTAGTTCCGACATGACTCACACGCATGTCCCGACTTAATATACCAAACTGTCGTATATTTCACTCTCGACAATTTATCAGATTCAAGAATTTCATATTACTTATTCACTCGGTAATATTCAATAATTCTCATTAATAAGTATTAACCCTTGTCACGCTAGTTAATAATTATTTTTAAATTCGGATTAATTTACCAATTAATTCTCGCATATTAATTTAATTAATCCCACAATAATAATTAAGCACATAATTATTTAGGTTCTAAAAAATACAGGGTGTTACATTATACTTAAGAAAAACTTGAAAATTTTCAAAAATAGTTGGTGGATTTTTCCTGTGAGATTATTATTACACGTGTGTTATTTAAAAAGTCTTTGTGATGATATAATATTTCTTCTATGTGATGCTTTATACTTCATGTTTAGATTATACTCCTTTGTCTATTTTAGTTAAAAAGGGGGAGAACCTACTGGGGAGATATAAGAGTTTGATTTATGGGGAGATAGCATTATGAATTTTTAGTTTTGTTCTCTATTTCAAACTCGATGCATCACGGGGTATTTTCTTTATTTCATGTTTGTAAGTATCTAAAGGAAGAACTATTTACACCGCATGGAGACAAAGTTGCATAAGTCAAGAACTAGTGGAGATTGAAGATAATGTTTCCTTACGTCAGTCCATTTCTTGGGTTTGGAAAGGGTACTAGAATATTTGTCATAGAGGGTTATTTTTTGTAATTTAGGTTTCGGTTAGTTTTTGTACCGGAATAGCCAAATGGGGAGATTTATAAGCGCAAATATTTTAGCATAGACTTTTTATTTGTTTTATTTTCACTTTTTCATATTTAGCGTATCCCGTTACAAACCGACTCGCACTGACTTGTCTAACCGAACACCAACATCTCCAAGTTCAAGACTCCTCTACATCTCATAAAGGTATAATTCTTTTAGGAGTTTGGAATTATTCATAAATTTGTTTGGGATGTTTATTTTTTTATTGAAAAACGCGACTGGTGTTTTTATAAGTTTTTAAAATAATTCCTTTATTTTTAACCTCTTTCAAATGAGATTCGTTTCTCGTTCAAACGACTTTAGAATCTAGTTAAAAGGGTCGTTTGAACTTTATATTGAGAAAACATCCAACGAGGGCGTACTATGTGAATTTGTTTGAAGCTCGATAGAAGCTTATTCTAATGAGATAGTTGTTTCCTTCGAACGAATTTGGTTTTCATTATAATGAGATACTATTCTCAATGAGAGAGTTTCATTTTCATTCGAACGAGCCGCCGTCTCAAAATTTGTGTTGCATTTATAAATTCCTCTTTTGACTTCAAATTTTTGTAAGACTTTTGTCAAAACGTTTCCTACATATTTGTTGCAAAAGTTTTCACTTTTTGTGTTACCAAAACACCTTTTGACTCACACTTTACATCCCTAAATAGTTTTATGAATCTTTTTAAAACCCATGAAAGTTTTATATCATTGCATACATCTTTGTGGATAGGATTCTCTATAACTGACCTTGTGACCCAAGGGATCACGGCTGAAGGTTGATCGATGGATATCGAGGGTGGATTGTCGCCTGTGAACTGCTCTAGATCGAGTAGTATTCTTTATAGGTTTTGAAGACACGAGGCATTATACTCGTGGGTGATATCAAGTAGTCTATAAGTCGATAGTCTTGTAAAACTCTCTAAAGTGTTGATATATAGGTTTTGCCTTGAAAAGGAATTTTTCCTTATTTTCCATGTGATTGCATGTTTTAGTCATCTGTTTTATCACCTAGATGCATGTTTAGGATAAAAAGATTAATTTTGGTAAAAAAAAAATTCACAAGAAAGGTTTAAGTGGGTTTTAAATTCAAAAATACAAAATTAGAATTTTTGTTTGTGACCATCCTTGTCGAGCACGTTTATTTACGCATTCTCAAATTGGTATTAGAGCCTTCCACTCTTACATTTTTATATATTGACTTGTACACCATCCATTGAACCCGATTAACAAAATTATTGCGGGCTCGTAGCAAGTGAAAAAAACTAGACGTCCTTAATTTGGGAGGACACTTCTTCTAAATATTTATGATAAGTTATAAACCCGTCATTTTAGATTTTTCAATGTCATGGGATCGAGCGAATAATAAAATTTGAATCCCGGAATGCTTCCAATTATAGTATTCCTCTGTTGTGGGTATTCTTCAAACCGATAATGCATACCTCATACTCTACAATGATATTGATGTAGTCAAACTTTAATATTATGGCAGTTTATCAACTGGTATCTTCCATATGGCAAAATTATCATCCTAATACCGTATCCTTTCTTATTCGAGGATCCTTAAATGTAAAATTGTCATCTACATTCGTCCTAAATTTTTATGTGAGGATGTTTTCATCTGGGAAGTGAGCTACCCTTATACATCTACTAAAGGAAAATTAACCTAGTATTTAGAAATAGACTTTCCTTTTATTACCTTTTGATGGACATAATTGTTTTCAAATTTTTTGAATAAAATTAACCATTTCGACATTTTGGTAGTGAGTGCAATTTTTTCGAGTATGTATTTTAGTGGGTCCATTAGAGAAGCTAATTTACTTGAATGCAATCATATAATGTCACGGCTTTTGGGTTACCTACACAAGTGATATGTATAATTGATTTAAAATGATTGTAAGCAGATAACTTTTGCTCAGTGTAGCATTTTAGCATTCTCTTTATAGGATTATTTGATATACTAGCTAGTATGGCTTCGACACTCTTATATGTTATCGTGAACTATAACTAGAATAGTGATCTTGATCTAGGATAGTCTAGTATTATTGGGTTAGTCGGTGACGAATTCCATATTTTGGGGTTGTCATTTATAAAATGGTCTTTACTATGTTTGGGTCAACTTTGGTCCTTTTCTCACTGACAAATAATCCTACTAAATTTCCTTGTGTGACCTCTAATACACACTTTTAAGGGTCTAACCGGATTCGGTACTTTCGTAATCTTTTATATAATTTTTTTAAATTGGTAGATAAACTTCTTAAGTAAAAAAATTGATAATTATATTATCCACATACACATTAACCTTCTTGTGGATCATGTTATTACATGTCAAGGTGGTATAATATCTCAGTAATGCAGTATCTTTATTATTAACATGAAAGGATAATCAAAGTGAAATTTTATTGCATTACTAAAAGGGGAAATATTATTGAATACATTCAAGTATTTATCATCAAAGGATTATATCATTGAAGAGACAATTACATAAAGATAGGGGAAATGGGTTCTCTTTGATTATGTAGGCAATCATATCCTCAAATAAATATTCATGTAGGAGTAGATGGAGAAATGTCTAATCCTTTAATTTCATCATGATTTCTCTAAACATGTCGATACCTTTTGGTGATTACATCGAATCCCATTAAGAGAACGACTTTTCCATGTCATCCATCTTGGAAGAGATCTAGTTAATATCATTTTTAACCCATGCAAAATGGTCCTTAAAGAAACTATACCATCTTGGCATTTGTTGTTGTTTGGAAATGATAAACCATGGCTCAAAAAATCCATGAAAAGGAAGTTTTACCCTTTTTTGACAAGGTATTTATTAAAACTTATAAGTATGGATAACGAGAAACCCCTTTCTTCTTGTAGCCCAATTTTTTAACCTTATATTTCTTGAGGAATGGTTTATCTTTTTTATGAGTATAATGCCCTTTATAGATATATTGCAAGGGTATCTTGATGGGATCAATTAATCCTTGCTATTTTTGTGTTAATCTTATTCCCCACATATGTGTCATTTAGTCATATAAGTTATGTCGTGACATCTGTATTCAGGGTAAAGAATGGGATTTTATCTTTAGTGTCAGAAGAGATACATTTTGCTTGGGGCAAGATGAAATTCGATGATGCATATATCCTTGCATTTGTATTGCATTTTTTAAACAATGGGGTATTAGTCCCCTTTACCTTAAGCAGGTCATAATTCCCATGTATGGTGACGAGGTTATCCCTAAAAAACTTTATCTTTTAACGTAATAGAGAGGCAAACCTACAATATCATGGAGCTATAACCTTCCCAAGAGAGGGTTAGAGGAATCAAGTATGTCCATGACTTGAAATTTAGTGATTATGTTCATTGGACCAATTTCGAATTCTAAATGTATAGAGCCCATGAATTCCCTTTTGGTGTTGTCATATGCCCTAACGACCTATGTCTTTGGAGTGAGGTCTTCATATTTGATTCCAAGATATTTGGGTGTTCTAAAGGGATAAATGTTCAAGGTATAACCATTATCCACCAGAACCATCAGTATCCTTTGACCTTGGATAGTCACTGCCAAACTATAGCAATGCCTAATTTCAGGAGTTGGGTGTTGGTGAAGAAGATAATTCTTATATAGTTTAGACTTCTTATTATATCCATTAACTATTGTAGTGTGGATGTAAATGGTATTTGGTTCTAGGCGAACTATTTTATAATGACATCCATATGAGGTTGGGATGGCATGAGCAATTAATAAATGAAGATTATCTTGAGTCTTTTTGAGTTTCTCGAGGACTTTGTTTTCTTCCATGATTTTCATGGGTTAATTTTTCATTATCTCCTTTCCTTTATTTTTACTCTTCCCCATGGTTGGGTGAGGTTTAAATATGAGTTATTGTAGAATACTATTAATCGTGTGCGGTGGCCAGTCTCCATAAATTCCTAATTCGATGCGAGGAATTCTTCTAGGATATAATTAAAGTTCAGGGTGAACACACAACCGATGTCATCTTGAGGAGGTGAAATGAGAAAATCATTAATATTGAATATTCAATCATCCTTTAAAGATACATCATTTACGCATTTATTTATGATGGATTCTTTTGATAAGGTATCCTCCTTGTTGATTTTAAAAACATTTTTCCCTAACTAGTAAGGATGATGGTTTTGGTTTTTGATACTAGAATGTTATACGTAGCCCGTTAATCTTCATAGTGAATTACCTCCCAGTTATCACAGAGTTTATCATGCTCGTGAAGGATATCCTTTGTTATAATTAACAGTTTCCTTTTAATAAGTAGTTTCATTAATTAATACAAGTGTTAGTCCTATGTGTCACGACCCCGAACCAAAAATAGTAGGGAACGAGTGTCTTGACATGCCACCAAGGCATCCAATATTCTGGCCTTAAAATTTTTCTTTTAAAATATATGTAGCGGAAGTATAATCACATAGTTATGAATCGTAAAATACTGAAAGTGAAGGAATTACATCATCAGAGCTTTCTAAAGGGAACTTCATTTGTATTAAAATATCAACGAGTTACAACTTGACACAAAGAGCTAAACATGCTCTATCTATTTAAACAAACTTCTACTTAAGGTAACAAAAAGAGCTTTAAAAGATAAATCTTTAACCTAGTCATTTTTTGTTCCATCCACAAGCTTAATTATTTCCTGAAAATGGTTATTCATACAACGTCAGCTAAAAGCCGAATGAGATTCAATCTCCAGACATTCCAGGGTTTTTCAGAAAATTGATACCTATTCAATTTAGAACAGAAAGTATATACATAAAGATAGGAATTTTAAGTAATATATATAAAGTAGATGACAATATATATATTCAGAATAAACAGTTCAGAGCAGAGCAGATAAAAAAATTGAGCATGTGTCAATTATTCAGTTTTAGTGGCCATGTACGCTCTAATACCCAGACAGATAGTGTTACCAAATATTTCCATCCGGTAACATCACAGACAGATAATCATGATTTCTGGAACAACGCCTTGTTTAGGGCACACCAGCGATAAACCAGCTGGGAAGGTACCACCCAAATATTTCCACCCGGTACTCAAGGCCAATATAGTAAGAGAGTTTCCATAGGCCGAATCAATAATTTCAAGAATTCAAATCAGATGTTTATATGGAGAGATATAAACATATAACAAATGACGGAATCATCGGTATCAGATGCATTTTGAGAATAAAATCATTTCACAAAATATGCATAGTTTGCATAATATAATATAATCAAAATGCGCAAGAAATTGCATAGATTACTCACCTAAAATAGACGTCGAAATTATAGATAATGAGTCTTCGATCGCACGTTAATATAACAAAAACGATAAAGGTTTAAGTATATGTTCTAAACAAGGTCCAGTCTACATATTGTATTTTAATAGTAACTTGTTTCAAAGGATTACTAAAAACTATTTTCTTAATTTTTAAAACTTATTGATCGTAATTAAAGGATTCAATTCATAATTCTTCCTAATCAGTCGGTTCCCAGTAGAGATGGAGGGTCACAGGGGCACCGCTTAAATACCATCTCCTCTAGACAGAACATTTCCGGATTCATTCCCAGTAGAGATGGAGGGTCACAGGGGCACCACTTAAATACCATCTCATCTAGACAGAATTTCACCGGGCCTGACTCTGGAATTACTTAAATGGGATTCCATAATAACGAGCAATTACTTTTAAAAAATCATTTTTTAAAAGCGTATATACAATTTCAAACAAGTTTACATGAAAATAAAATCAACTTGGATTTCTTCTTAACTTTAAGTTTTGATTAGTGAAGTCCTTAGTGTATTTTACCAGCATAACTACTAAGTAAAGCTATAAAACACCAAGTTAAAAATATAAAAATACATTATAACATTTAAATAAAATCATACCTACGAAATGAATTCTTTCTTCGAAATTATAGAACTCCTTCATAAGATATTTCCCAAGCTTTCTATCACTCTTTCTTACTATAATTCTCAAGGAATTGGTGTGAGTTTCAAATGAACCCTAAGGCCCTATTTATAGGTTTCCAAAAGTATTACGATATTGACACGTGTCTAATGACTAGGCTTTTTGGAGTGGTGATTCAACACCGAGGTGTCGCGATCCGGAGTGGTCTTGCAGTGTTAATATCACCAAATGATAACAAGTGTTTTAGCTTTCTCTCTAAAGATGACATGTGTAAGGTGGAAGTGACCAGCACGTGTTGGAAAGGTGATAAGGGTATAAGGGTCATTTCACACATGAAGGGTATTTTGGTAATTTCACACTATATATTTTGAATATTTCTTAGAGGTCCTTGAAAATATTTTATTTACAAAATAGCCCATTTTATATATTTATTTTAGTCCTTAAAGTTTCATAAAATTATATTTTCTACCCCAAAACTTATTATTTGCCTTAAGATATGTCATAAGAATTTGATCCAATTTACAGTTGATTCTTCGTAATTAAAAATGGGGTTTGTTATATTGATAGACAATAATACCACATATCTAATAATACAATATTTATAAGATAATAAGTAACACAAGAGTGTAAAAACAAACTATATATAAAAAGTGGGGTCATTACACTATGGATCATTACTAATAACTTTTAAAGTCCCATACATTTATGTATCATATCATACATATGCTTATGAGTAGATACCACATGTGCCAACCGATGATTTATTAGGTCTTTTGGATTAGGATGGCTTTCTGACTTGGAGATAACGTGTGTGATAAGGAGACAAGTGTCTATAACATTGCAACATATATTGATAGAGATTACCCCTGACCCATGTAAGGGATTCTTGGTGATATGTGGATTGGGTTTTGATGGAATTATGATCTTACCTTCATCTATGAATTATTTGATGGACATTTCAAAGGTCACCATCTTTCAAACTCGTGTCGAATTCCCTAGTGAAATCAATGGTATTACAATAATTCTTTAGGAAGGGATTAAGTGCAAATTTTGACTCCCTTGGCTTTAATAAACATTTATTTACTAGAGCTTGGAACACCATACTCATGGGACTTTAGATGGCATGAACCGCAACAGTGCTAGCACTGGTACTATTTAGGATTCATTTTTGGAATTAGGTGATGTATTCAGGATATCATATTTTAGTTGAGATATTATATCCACGAGGGACTTAAAATTTGTGAATTAGTGAGCCTTTAGCTATCTACGGTACGACGGAATCAAATTCTTCTTTACTAGGGATAGTCGTTCTTGTATCGAGGATTGGTTGACCATCTAAATTTCTTTGGCTCTTCACCGACCTATGAAGGTTCCCATGTTTTCCCATACCTCTTTATTTCTCATCTTATGGTCTTGGAAAGTTAATTTTAACTCGTCATTGTACGTATATTATTTTGTGAATTCACGACACATGTCGCTCTAGATCATAGTCCTCCCACCATCTCTGGGTATGAAACATTTGAGGGTGCATCTAACAGAGTTTGTTTATAAATTTGGGCAATTATATTTCCTAAAATATTTCATGGCATGAACATAAAAGTTTAAGTTGTAGAGTAGGTGGTCCCATTCTGACAAATTTTTCGAGATAAAGAATTTTGAATCTCCCATGCAATCTAGTATTTGGATGTAGGGATAAAAATCGTAAGTTAAAGAGGTCATCAATCAAACGTTGTTGTAGGAAGATTTTTTAAATTTTATAAAAATCCATTCAGAGACGACCCACGACTAATAAAGCCTTTCTTGTATCCGGGGGCATTTATGCTTTTAGTAGTGGCAGTAGTGGGGTATTAGTAGTTTTAACCATAGTTAGATGCAAAGCAATGTTCACTAGTGGTACAGTCCTTCCTTAACATTTGAAGTTATCAAAGCGAATTCAAATAAAATGTTCTTTGATTAAGACTCATGTTTATCTTCTCAAAGCAGCTAAACTAGATAAGAATTCAATAAGTAATACTTCTTTATCTTTATTCATGTGAATAAGACCTTAGGATTTCTAGGTTCTTGAGATACGACTCACGTCACGATACCAAGAATATTGTTATGATATGAAATGAAAATATATAATGTTCATATGTTAGCAAGACAAAACTTAGTGGGAGAAAGAGCCATCATTCCCAAAAAATGAAAATTCTTATGGTTACCCCACCCCAAGTTATACTCCATTGCCTATAAAAAAAATCCACATTCAAGTCAGATACCCTAACTTAAGGGATATAAAGAAATGAGTGAATCATCGTAGGTCCATATTTCTAACCTATCTACTAAGGAACTTTTTTTAGGGTTAAATCCTAGTTGAAAGAATCTCCTGACTTTATTTTTGGTGAGTGTCCTAATGATTTTTGGCATAAGTCTATGCAGGGCCTTCTATGAGGATAAAGGCTCCCTTATTTCTTTATGAGCCCTCATGATATACTTTAAGGTACGTGTGAGAGAGAAATTTGAGATACCTAAATGTATATAAATAGAGCCTCCCTATATAACTCATTAGAAAATTACACGTGAAAGTTTACTAGATATAGTCGAGGTACATGAGTGATGCTCACCGTGATAATACCACTCTATATAGGCTGAGAGTATGAGAAAAGTAGTTGTCATTAGGGACCTGTGTTGATTAGAAAAAAATCCACTTTCTAAGGTCCATATGGTGAAAGGGTATATAGTGATATGCACGTGTTATACGATGAAGTAATGCATCTTATGAAAGAAGATATTTATGCTTAGCAAATGCCATTTTTCACCTATTATTTATATATTATAGCAAACAAGCAATTCAGAAACACGAAAATAAGGGATAGCTAAGGTGTATTCTTATCCATATGGAATCATGCAATACCAGTGCCATACTACCTAGTCAACTCTCTAATAAATCATAGTTAGGTAGTCCCTAACAAAGTTGCCACTGTGAGAATATAAACCCATATATTGATCTTCTTTGCATATTCGGGAAGAGAAAGGGTCTTTTGTGGCATGCTAAGTTGTCATTTAATTATAACTTAAAAATATGTATTTTATAGTCTGTTTTACTCAAAATAGACAAAAGAAGGGGACTGACTCCATAGATACTTGTGAGGGCAAGTGATCTTCTTGTTTAACTAAAAAATTAAAGCTCGAGGATTGGGTTGTGGAGTGAGAAGGTGTTAAACACCCACTCTCCTCTTTTAATCTCAACTGTAGACGTGTATATTTATATTATCAAGTTATAGTGTAAGGAAGTAAACAAAACCTAAATGAAAAACGTCGCTAATGCCGTTTAACACAAGGTTAAACTGTATAAGCAACTCCGAATGTTTGTTGGAGAAACCCTTTTCTTTTGAAAATAAAAATTATAAACAAGATGTGTTTACAAAGAAACTTATGTACGAGATTAATTAAGATTGTGTAATCGGTTTTAAAACTAAGGCAGTTTCAAAAATTCAGCACACTTAAAGAATGAGGTGAGTAGATGAAGATAATCAACACAATGATTTTTAACGTGGTAAAACCTCTCCCAACAGAGGAAACATCCACGGTGACTTCTAAGTCACAAAAACAAAAATCCACTAATAACAAAAATCAGTTACAAACAACACAACATGCAAGCACACAAATCAACCTATTCTAAGTTTAGGAATATACCCCACTTGGCTCCTTCTAACTTCTGATAGATCTGATTTGTTGATGATGTTCTCCGGTTTGCTAACTTCCTTTGCTTTAGCTTCTTTACGTCGACTCAATGATCTCAGATCTTAAACACAACACTTCCAGTGTAGTAGTGTGTAAAGTGTTTGTGTAGTGAATCCTATTCACATGCATGAACTCACACACACTTAGATTTACAAACAGTCCTATACAAATTACATATAAAGTCTATATGCAGTGATTTTGTTATTTTTCTTTCTTACAAAACTAAAAACCTTTTGACCTTTAAATATAACCCAGATTCCACGGAGATCTTGCTTAAGAAATCGGTCAAGACCTTTCTCAATCTCTTTTGAAAATATTTAGGAGATTGAAAACCCTCCAAGTGCGAATCCAACTAGGTCAGGTTAAGTTTTGTAAAAACAGAAACTATAAAACATTTTTAAAACCAAAACAGAAATGATTTTCTTAAACCAAGTTGAAAATATGCAGATCTAGTGAAAAATGTAACATTCAGAGTATAGATCTAACGTTTCTATGAAAAAGAAACTAGATCTTCACTCTAACGTTTAAGTTGTGTACAAGATCAGAAATCACGAGGTTACAGCAACAATATGAACAAACCACTCTCTCTCTCTCTCTTTCAAACGCTCAGGTTGTGTTTGGGGTAAGGTTTATTTGAAGGTTTGTTTCAGAGACGAAGTGTTTAGGGTTAGGGTTTGGTTTTGGCTAACTGTTTCCCTTTCTCTCTCTTCTCTCTATTCTTTTCTCTCTTCTCTCACTTCTCTCTTCTCTCACTTCTCTCTTCTCTCTCTTATTTTTTTTCTCTCTGGAAGACGAATGCCCAAAAGTTCTCTAAGGCTGAGAAGTGAGGGGTATTTATAGTGCCTGGGGAAGGTTCTGGACGTTCGAGGCAAATCAAAGGCTGAGATAAAGTCTTCAAAGGTTTGACTTGATCCAATGGTTCTAAAACAGCGGTGGTTTAAAACGATTCTAATTGGTTCAAATGGATAGCACCGGGATTAACCAAGAACGCATGCAGACCCTTGATAAGAAATGATCCAACGATCAACAATCATCCATCCAACCCTCTCACATAAGAAACACAAATACATTAACCCGGAGGATGACAAGTGTTGGCTGGTTATAGGCTCTCACACGCGCGTCAAAATAGTTACAAAACCTCACCCTGAAGTCTCTAGCGCTTTGAGATCGTACCCAACCAAACAATTCAGTGAAAAAAGAAGTTTCTAAAATAGTAAATTAACCCCAAAAACTTTATTATCCCATTTTATTAATAAAAACAATTATTAAAAAAATGTTTTAAAAAAGTTTAAAAAGATTTAAAAATTATTTAAAATTCCCAAAAAATTATTAAAGCTCCAAATCAAGGGGAATTAAACACACACTCAATTTTAAGTAATATGAACACATGTATGCACTTCTAATTTTGTGTTGTGTGATTCATTTTATACCATCATTGATCTTTGAAGAGGATTAGAGAGATAGGTTCCGAGGCTTTTTGGTTTCTAGGATGGACTACCAATTTTGTCAATATTTCCAAATTAGTTGAGCACTTATACAATGCAGACTTAAGCAAGTTAAAGGTATAAGGTGCTCCACTAAATAGTGGTATATGTAAATATATTGCATAGTGCAGTGCAGTGCAGTGCAATGTAGATGGTGTGTATAGATAAATAAACAAAAGGGTAAAAAACACTCAAATAGAGGTTTGGGTGAGTTACGTACTCACACTAGGAGATTTAAAGTCCACGCAGTTCGTAAAGTCCATAGAGTAATTATACCTCTTACTTTAACTCGATGGAGGAGATATCAACTCCCGTTGATGTTTAAAAAAATAAGTTGATTATAAACTGGTTTGATGTGGCGATATTTGAAAATGTTTAAATTCGATTGTAACGACTTGATATAACTATATGTAAAAGGTGAAAATAATTTGATTAAAAAAACTAAAGTTAAGACTCTTGCATCAAGATCAAAATATGACGTTTCCCATGGTCAAGTGACCATCTAATTTAATATTTTTTTAATTCATTATTTTAATATTTTTATTTTTATTTTTAATGTTTATAAATGATTGTACAATATATAATACATATGCATAAATATTCGTAAGATTTGACTTGAGTTTGATTGATACACTCTTTAAAACACCTACGTATCTACCATAAGCAAACTTCAAAGTTCGCGTTATTTAAAAGAATGTTTATGAGAGGGAGAAGAAAATGTGGGTGTTTTAGAGGAGCACAACTCTTTAGTTTGTGTTTTTTTATATAATTTATGAAAATAAAGAGAGGATATCTTACTCGTGGCTTTCTTTTGCTTTTGCATGATTCTGTCTCAAAACCATCCTTCAATAGAGTTGGTCTATCATAGGAGAGTGTGTAAAACTTTAATAATATGATGGGCAGTTTATGTAATAAGGTTTGGTTAGGTTTTAGTGAGAAATTAGGGCTTTGGGACTTCTGGTGCCAAATTCTTCACTGACTAAGCACCGATATAGATCATCACCATAAGTGAGGAGGATATCTAATAAATGGTTATAAAAGGGGAACGATGGACCCTTTACGTTGATAGATCCTCCAATTCCAAAGGGTCTGGAGTCGGGATAGTGCTGGTATCCCCGGAGAAAATTATCCTTGATAGGGTTGTATGCTTGGAATTTATTGCCTCCAACAACAAAGCAAAATACGAAGCATTGATCATCAGTTTGAAGAAGGCACTTTTCTTGGGTACCCATCATCACCTTAACGTCTTTTATGAATCAAATATGGTATAAAATCAAATATGGTATAAAATCAAATATCAGGAGACTACAACACCAAGTATTAACGTATGGATGCATACATGGAAGAGGTCTAGCGTTTGGTCGCTTAATTCAAACAGGTACAAGTACAATAGTTCCTAAGAGATAATAATAGCGAAACGGATGCCTTGGACACACTTGCTTCAGTCGCAAAGAGATATATTAAGAGAACTATTTACGTGGAGTTCTTGATCAACCCATCATCAACAAGGGGACACTGGACGAGCAAGTTATGGCTATTGATAGGTCCTAAAGTTGGATGGATCCAATAGTTCGTTATTTGAAACATGATTTTTTTTCTTGATGACATGAATGAAGCATATAAGATCTGGGTAAAAGATCATCACTTCCATTTATCGCTAAATGGGAAACTTTACTAATGCTCCTTCTGAGGACCATATCTATAATGTGTTCACCCAGATGATTTCGAGCAAACCCTTTACGAGTTGAATAAGGGGATATATGGAAACCATGTAGGGGGTAGATCACTGGCATTAAAGTTATGAAAGAAAGGTAGTGGTGGCTCTACATGCAACAAGACATGGTCACATATGTCAAAAAGTGAAAAAACTACCAGATTTGCTCGCCAGTGGCGCATTAGCCCACCAGCGACCTCAAATCCATCACGAATCATTGGACTTTTGCGTAATGGGGACTGGACATTATTGGTTCGATACCCTTTGCATCTAGCAACATGAAGTTTTTTTTGGTCAACATAGACTACTTCTCCAAATGGGTTGAGGGGGAACTGGTGGAAAACATCTATTTTATCGACATGACCAGATTCATTTGGAGGAACATCATAACCCGTTTTGGCATTCCTTGGATCATCATAATAGATAAAAGGACTCAGTTTAAGAAAAACCTCTTTGAAACTTTCAGCGACGAGCACGGGATTAAACACTACTACAATTCAGTGGCTTACCCCTAGAGCAATAGGAAAACAAAAGCTTTCGATAAGATAGTCCTCGACGGAATAAGGAAATAGTTAGAAAAGTCAAAGCATGCTTGTGTCGACCAATTTCCCCATGTTTTCTGGTTGTACTAAACCATGCTTAGGATATCGATGGGGGAAAACCTTTTTGCCTAGCTTATAGGATGGAAGTCATCATTGTACTGGATACAGGTCTGCCGATCATGAAGTCCTCCCTGGTCGACCATGGTCTTAATAATGAGGCGATTGAAGTTTAACTTGACCTAACAGATGAAATGAGATAATTGGACCTTGTAAAGCTTGCATCCTATCAATAAAGTTAGATACGCAGTACAACATGGGAGTCAAGGTAATTAACTTCAAGGTCGGGGACTATTTCCTAAAGAAGATTGTGGTCAATGCAAAAAAGTCCACATACGAAAAGCTAAAGCCTAATTGGGAAGGTCCATTCAAAGTTGTCAGAGATAACTTATAAGAATCCTACCACTTAAAAATAATTGATGGAAGGGAAGTTCCCAACCTCAAGAAGATTTACTTTTAATTTAAATTCATATAAATTTTAAATTGTTTTCAGATATTCTCTTAGCTTTATTGTAAACTTTTATTTGTTAAGATTTAATTCAAATTTCTGTTTTAGAACTTATGATTTTATCTCTTAGCATTGTCCAAAGTGTAAGGAAAGATTGGTAGTCAAATGAAATGTGTTTGGCATGTTATTTATCGCCTAGGTTTCCATCTTCTTTAAAAAGTATTCTCTAAGACTGATTGGTTAGTTGATAAACGACCACTATTTGGTCCCCGAGTAGGGACACTTCTTTAAAAAGTCCTCTTTTAGATTGATTGGATGGTCGACTGATAACCGACTAGAAACTAAATTACATTGTTTCTTAACAAAACATACAATATTACTCAAAGAAAATAAAAGGCCTAAGGGGAAACCCTAGGCACCTAGTAACAACCACGTAAAAAAATCCTAGTTGGGAGATGACCCTGCAAACAGGTGCATTCTTATTTTTCTGGCTCTAGGCCTTAGACTTGATGTGATGACATCACCTAAAAGATAAGACCAGGGACTACACACTATAAAGGGAAGAAAACTATTAAAATTTCCATTAACACTTAAAGCTATTATAAGGAAATTATAATTATGGAAAATTTATAAGAAAAAAGTGATTACAAATAGGTCACTTGTGTGACCAGGGAGATTTAGCCTTGGAAGAATCAACTTCACTGGCCGAATCACCCAACCTAGGAAGTATGATGATATCATACAAGTCTTTAATTCTCGACGATCCCCCTGGAGTCATCCTACTCACTCAGTATGGAGGTGGGTGGAGTTAAGCATCCCCATCAAGTGCATGGTCGCATAATTACTGCCTTATCAAATTGATCGGAATAGCATCCGCTGGGATCCACGAAGCATGAAACCTATAAAAGGGCTTCTAATAATCAGGGCAACCAGGGTTATAATAATACCATAGTTTGGAATCTTTTGGCATCTTTGTAACAACTAAGACATTAAGCTATCCATTTTTATAAGAAATATTTCAGGAATCAGTTAAAGCATCGCGTAATTGAGAAGAGCCTCATCATAACCATTATTCCACACTTCGCGAGGTTTTTTATGAAATTGAAATTTGAGATTATCAAGTTTCTCGTATAGACCTTTTGATGACCTCCTCCTTATCATGTAAAAACTTTTGGATTTTCTCCAGGTCTTCCCTTTGTTGACCATTTTCCTTTACAAGAAATGAAGCTCCCTCTCTAGCTTGATTATTTGGTAGAGACTTCTTCCTCTCTTGAGCTTGGATCTCAAATCATTATTATTCCTCTTAAGAAGAATTGTAACCTCCCTTGATCTCAGGAGGTCGGTCTGTAATATAGAAGTCTTTTAGGCATGCGTAGACTCAACGTTAGCCAACTTATGATCAATCCCCTAACTTTGGTCATTTTGGAAATATATTTATCAAATTTGGCCATCAAGATGACAAGCGCTTCGCTATAATTTGGTTTGGTTAAAATAAATCATTTCATAATAAATAACGTTGGCTGCCACAACTTGATGGAAAAGTTAATGCAGATTTGAGTAAGCTCGTTTTAATTATGAGGATGCATCAGAGCCTAATATACCATAAATGTCATCATCCTCATCGATACAAGCACACTTGAAGTGATAAATCTCGTATGCATCTCTTTAAAGTTTTGATGCACAATGATGAGTGTTGTACGTCTTGCATCAAATTGAAAAGTGTAAGGACAAATGGTCGGTTATTCAAGATTAGCAAAAGAAAAAATGCAAAGAATATTATAAGAAAAATGAACAGACAAAGTTGATTTAAACTTTGGATTTCATTAATAAGAGTCAATGGGGAGAACCATTACATTATAAACTAGAAGAAAGAAAAAATAGATACAATCTAAACTGATCTAAGTGGAGGTCATAGTAATTTTCTCTCCCACCTTCGCTTTCTTGGCATCTTGGACAACGACGTCTTCCAGTTGGTCGCTCCCATCCTTAGCTTTCTCGGTATCTTGATTTTGTTGATCGAAGATAACTTTTTCCACCTCAACACCGATAGATTGGTCGCTGAGTGATCCCTCATCCTCTTTATCGTCATCCTCAATTGGAGGAAGGAAATCTTCATCATCCTCCTTGAACATCTTGTAGTCCTCAGAGATGCCAGCTTTGATAATAGCCTTATCCCAACCATTTTTGAAGAATAACTTCTTAAGGTAATCGATATGTGATTAGGATTTAACAAAGGCCTTGTCCCGGGCACGAGTGAAAGCACCATATTTAGCCTACACGACCTCTACTTAGGTCATTTCATCCCTGACCTTTGCTTTTTTAACTTTGTCCTTGGCATCCCTTGCCTCAATCTTGGCATTTTCAGCACCATCCTTGGCTTTTTAGCGATAACGACTAGGTCGGTTAAGTCTTTGATCTTCTTATTGAGGTCAACACTTGCAACCTCTAAGATCTGGGCCTTCTGGTCAAACTTATCCAATTTAGTAACCTCAACTTCACCGGCTTTCTGAGTAACTGCCAAAGCTTTAGCCGCCTTATCCATAGACATCTCCACATTACAGGAGGATTTCCTCAAAGTAATGTCTTTCTTCAAAAACTAATCGTAGTCAACCAGTATCTACAAGATATGAAGGAAAGAAAAATCAATAGCTCATAACTAAGAAGTGACGCGAAGAAAAAAATAAGTGTAAAAAAAGACGTACAAGAGAACGGGTATGATAAGCACATTCCACCAGCCAATTTTGAGTTAAACCAATAGAAGTTTCCCTATCAATGTGAACGTAGGCTAACCTAATCAAGCCATGTGCCAAGTTGGGGTGATAAAAAATAGAGTCGACAATAAGTTTTCCCTTGTTAGAAACATTCTTCCCCACAACAACTGAAGGGGGATGAAAAGCTTTATCCTTTTTTTTTCTTGGAGGTGGGCTCCACTTCCTTGGTTGGGGAGTCCCTAATCTCTAAGTGGTTAACAGGACCCCCAGCTTCATCATTCTTGATCACGAACGAGCATGCTTTTCTTTTTTACTCGTTGGGCGATCATGGGGAGACCTTGGTCCCAGATTAGTCATAGCTGGAGTATGGTCAACTAGCCTCGTAACAAACGAGGTAGTTAAAACTGTGTAACTAAGGAGAAAAGGAGCCAATCTTAGATTATCCTTGTCCCAAAGCTTGTTCTTTAGCAATAAAAAATTTCGAAGATCGATAAAGTTGACATCCTTATCACGAGGAAGTTTCCTCTTCCTGTTTGTTATCAAGAAACAAGGAGAAAATAATCAAAACCAATCAAATGTAATAAAAAGGAAGATGTAAAGCAGGAATATAAAGATAACTTAACATATTCCTTTAACCTCCTTAGAGTAATTCGTCCCTTTATATTTTATGCCCTCATAAAGAGGGGTGTGTTGCCAGTTCTTCAAAATTGCACCATAATCCCACTAATCCTTCTTGGAATGAGATAAGTTTTCTATTAGGGTTCGATTAGCTATCTGGTTCTCTCGCGAACTCATGGAGTCCTTATATAATACTAAATGATGAAGGGCAGTTCATCTAACCATTTTCTTTTCCATTCTTTAGACGTCGTATAATCTCGGCGATGAGAGTATTGTTAGTGATTTGTGCTTGACTGTTGAATAGTGGGTAGACTACTGAGGCATAATGATTTCGAATCCCATATTCTGGGCAAAAGTATATGAATGTTTCATTGTCAAATTAGGTCCCGTTATCTGATACTAAATCCCCGTTGATGTCGAATATAGTGATAATGTTTCTTCATATGAAATATTTACTATCGTCTTCTCTGATGTGTGTTAACGGTTAACCCTTCATCCATTAGGTAAAGTAGTCAGTATATGTGACCATGAGCTTATAATTTCTAATAGGTATGGGTAGATGTCCCATAATATTTATGTGCCACAGGGCGAAAAGCCACGGACTTGTTAGAGGTTTGAGGTTATCGGTCTCCCTGATGTGTGTTAACAGTTAACCTTTCACCCATTTGGTGAAGTAGTAAGTGGAAGTGATCTGGAACTTCCAAATTCTATGATGTATGAGTAAGAGTACCACAATATTTATTCCCCACTAGGCTAAAATCCATGTACTTGTTAGAGGTTTAAGGTAGTCAACTGGTTGCCTAATATAAGGTCTAACTCCCGGCACTTGGGGCACTTTTGTATGAACTAGATTACATCATTTTGCATTAAAAACAACCAATACCTTTGTAAAATTGCCTGATACAAGGATCTTCCTCTTGCATAAGAGCCGCAACTGCATTCATGCATTTCACTAAGAATTCATTTTATATGATTCAGATGAATGCATTTGAGTAGCGTCTTTGTGAATGATCACCGATAGAGTTTTCCCTTTAAATTGAGGAAAAATCTAGTCGACTGTATTTTTAATTTATGGCCCTCTTTTTTGTCCCGTGGGAGATCTACGTTCTTTAGGTAGATAATGATAGGGTCCGTCTAAGATGGAGTTGATTTGACTTGTATGATATCAAATTCTAGTTCATTAATGCTTGATCAGTACATTCCACCCTAATTGTCCTCTTCAAATCATTATTAATTATTGAAACCAATGTGTCTAGAACATTAATATGATTGTTGGTGTTCGTCGACAACTGTTCGATCGCCACTTATCTAAAGGTCTAGAGGATTTTCCTTGCATTATCTCGATATGCAAGCATTATGGGATCTTTAACATCATATTCTTCTCATAATTGATTAGCGATCAAACGAGAGTCATAAGGAATGACAAAATCTTGTGCTCCCATGTAAATTTCCATTTAAGGCCAATTTCATGGCCCAGTACTCTACCTCATTGATTGAACCCTTGAACCGAAATGGAAATACTTGCTCGACAAGAATCTCTGGGGGGTGATGAAAATAATTCCAACAACAATGCCTAATTCATTAGAAGGCCTATCGATAAATAACCTCCACCTATGTGTTTGATAAACTTTCTCCAGATTAGACATTTCCAAATGAGGACTCAACTTAATAACTTCTTCCTCCAGGCTTCCCGAGAAATCAATAATGAAGTCAACCAATACTTAACCCTTTATGACAATTGAGGGATCGTATAAAATATCAAACTAAGTTAACTCTAATGACCATTTAGTCATCCTGTTAGACATATTATATTTCTTTAAAACTTCTTTAAGAGGGAAAAAAGTCAGTTGGATTATAGTGTGGGCATGAAAATAGTACCATAGAGTACTTGATAATATTATTAGTGCCAACATCAACTTCTCACTAGGCATGTACATCATTTCAAATTCAAGCGGAGTGTGTTTGGATTAATAAATCTTCTACTATTGTCCATCCTCAGATCAAACCAATGCGCCTCTGGCTTCATTATAAGAAATAGCAAGTTACAAGTGGATCTTCTAACCACTTATAGGCATTAAAAATAATAGGGAATATCCCAAGTACTGCTTGATCTTATCCAATGCTTTATCGTATTCCTATGTCCAGTGTCCAAATTATTATACTTGCTTTCTTTAAATCTTGAAAGAGAGGCTAAAATTTGACAAATAATTGGTATTTAAATTGGTTGAGGGATGCAATCATCTCAATTAAGACTTGAACATCTCTATCCGTGATTATTTTTTATATCTTGTAAGACTTCAATTTGATCGAGGTTAGTTATGATCCCTCTATGCATCATAAGATACCTTAAATCTTGTCCGAGCGGACACCAAAGGATCATTTGGAAGCATTCAACTTTATTATGTAATTCCTTATAATATTGAAAGTATCCCAGAGATCTTTTATGTGATCCGATGCATGTTTGATCTTGATGAGCATATCGCCAATACAAACCTTTATGGTGGAGCCGATTTTCCTCATGAACATTTTATTTACAAGAAGTTGATACATTGCCCCTGAATTCTTAAGGTCGAACAATATGAATCTGTATTAGAAGAGTTTCGTAGTGGTAATGAATGAGGTATCCTCCTGATCAGTGTTGAAAAAGGGTATGTGGTGGTAACCCAAGTATGCATCCATAAAATTCATGCCCTGGTGGCTTATAGTTAAATCAATGAGCTAATTAATCCCACGGACATAAAAACTATATTTTGGATAACCCTTGGCGAAGTCTATAAAGTCAACACGAACTCTTTATTTTCAAATTCTTTTTTTACCATGACTTTGTTAGAAATACAATCCGAAAATTGTACTTTTTTTTATATAGTTGGCATAAAGTATATTCCTAACTTCATCCTCAAATGAATTGATCTTTCTAGAGATAATTTCCCAAGCTTATGTTTGATTGGACGGCATGCAAGATCAATGTGCAATTGATGACGAACAACGCATGAGTCAATTCTTGGGAGATCAAAATGATGTTAGGCAAATACATCGACATTCATTTTGAGGAAACAAATGAGTTGTTCCGCCTTGTCTTTAGGTATTTTGGAACCAATTAAATTTTTTTCCTTATATTGCGCTAAATTTAGAGGATAAATTTTGAGTTTCTCTATCATTAGTCGACGGGGTGAGTCTGGTGTCTTCTAGCACCGATCGAGCTCCATTTGATTGCTATTTGGGTTGATTTCCCTCTAAATCGTCATCTTCTTTACTCTTATTGGGTAGGATTTGCTTTAGTTATATATCACCGATGAAGCAACTTTAAGTTGTCGTTTGATCACCTCTGACTTCGATGATTCGCTAATTAGTCATAAATTTTATTATCTGATACAACAAAGAAGGAACAATACTCATGGTATGGATCCACCTTCCGCTTAGAATGGCATTGTAGAGTGACTCTAATTCGATAATGTGAATCTCAATATCATGATTAATAGGGACGATCTTGACTGGAAACTTGATTTTTCCTAATGGTGTCACCATTGAAACCGACCAAATGATCGACCTATATATTTAAGTCATGGATCTTGTATCCAAGTTTATAGAAAAGGTTAACATATATGATATCTGAGGATATTTTTAGATCAAACAATATCCTTTTGACTCCAAAAGTATCCACCTTGAGAGTAAGAACTATGGCATTTATATAGTGTAAGTTGATGCTAACTAGGTCCTCATCAGAGAACATGATTACCCGATCAACTGACTTGGATATCTCCAATTATAACACTTTTTATATGTTGGTTTCAATTCTAACTCTCCTCCGAAGCTTCTTGCCAGTGCCCTGGGATACATCAGTGTATCCATGTATGGCTATAATAATTCTTGATGGTGGGAGGTCATCATCATCCTTTTTATCTAATGTTGACCCAACCAAGACAATTTTTTTTGTGTCAACATCTTGTGGTACTCCATTGTATGGCCATGATCCCGATAATAAGCGCACCATATGTTAATGTCTCTCTCATTTGGACTGCTCGCCATAATAGGGGGTTTCTTGTAATATGATTTATTCTTTATTTGAGGAAGGAGCTTTAAACTGGCTCTATGAAAAATATGTTTATTGCTTACTAGGCATTTTTATTAATTGACATCCTTGACTGTCCCTTGTTCTCTGCTTTGCCTCCCTTTTAGCGAAAGTCGGTTGTGATCCTCCCTTTGATCCTTTCTTCATGTCGTTCATTTGGGATTTATTGAAATCGTATTTGGTTTGATTTCCAGCATTGAGGAGCTCGTCCTCTACATTGGCATGTTTTTAAACACGTGTCATTAGATTCTCCATTAATGATATCAACTTCTTACTAAGAGATTAATAATAGGCCGCGGGGTTTGGAAATGGTGAATTTGAAAGAAGAATTTGCCAAATTCTTATTACAATTGTTAATTTCATTGAATAACTCCCAGTATTGATGAGCATACTTCTTGCGAGATTCCCCTTTATTGCATTTGGGGGCGATTAGGGAGTCAACCTTCTTTACGATCTTGTCGTTGGTGATAAAACGATCAGTAAACTTCTCGATTAGTTCCACGAAAAAGAAAATCGATTTAGGGGTTGGCTTCTTAAACCACTTGAGACCGATCTTGCCCAAAGTAGATGGGAAAACACGACACATTAAGGCATCATGATGGCTCCATAGATACATCGGTTGCCTATGGTGCCTAAAATGATGACCCAATCAGCCTTGCCAGCGTGTGTTATGATATTTGGCAGAAAGAACTTCTTTGGGGTTTTCGACAATTCTATTTCTAGGATATATGGAAAGTCAAACTCGTAACCGAAAGTCGTCCTAGAACGATCGTTTGACGTCCATGCCAGGTTAGGATTCAAGCGTTCCTTAATTTTTTTTTCATTAACTCACGTAGGTCATCGTAGTCAGTGCTCTCCCTAGGATGTTAAGATTTAACCAAACTGTTGCTTGGCTGGAGCCAACTGATCAAACTGGTCGACTTCCATAACTGACTGACCTACGTATAAAGGAATGCCCCGGCTGAGGACGATTAGAATGTGCAAGAGGAGCTTTAGGATATAGAATTATTCATTTTCTACAACGTTCAAAGTTATGGGAGCTAGAATTGCCTATTCAATCAGGTAATTTCCTCATCTCATTCGTTGAAGAGTTCGTCATAAAGGTTGATGAGCCGTGATGTGGCGTTCCTAGAAGAGGGATCCAAGGATGGAGTGTTGCGGTGATGATAAGGACCAGACCTACGAGGAGTGCGTCCCCGAAAACTCACGTTACTAAAAGGTAGAGGAGATTTGGAAGGAGTCTTTTCCCTCTTCACAATCCGTAAAAACGATTCCCAGCATGGGAATGATAAATTAATGTGCGCTCATTATGATTGAAATCTTGTACTCATATGTAGTGGAATTAAAAGTATTCCCACAAACGACGCCAAATTGTAAGAGATATCAATCCTAATAAAACACTAAATAATAGTTTTACCCACAAATATGAATGCAAATTCAGTATAGACACAAAGATGTATGTGGTTCATCAGGTCAACCTGCCTATAGGGAAAGGAGTGGGATATTTTTATTACTTCGAGGAGAATAAGACGACTTGGAGTGTTAGATAAGGATAGCAGAGAGCCCAAGCAATTGGTATAATATTGCGCAATATTCCTTTTTAACATTAAGGTTGCTTTATTTATAGGTACAAGAATCCTAACTATATAAACTATCTTTTAAGGCCTTTCCAATGTACTCAATTTTTACCACAAGAGTCCTAACCACATGATAATCATGTCATTTTAACAACATTCCACCAAATAAATGTAGGCCCACTCTACCCTTAGCGTTACCATCGATAACCATTCATATGTTTGACGTGTCCAAACCATGTAAGCTAATTTTCTCTTAATATATCTTCTATTGGGGCTTTTTTTATTTGACGAATATGTTCAAGAATTTAATGTCTAATTATGACATGAATACATAAATTAAGTAAAATGAGAGCTTGACAGATAAGTTCCGTTTACATAAGGTATTTCCTAATTAGTCCCAATCGAAAGAAAACTTTTCCAATATATCTTATGATATGTTTTTCACATGTAGCAAAGATTACTACATTACATATTTACTACATGCATTGTTCTAAAAAACTCGCCCAGGCTCCGCCTAGGCTTAAGGCTTAGGAGAAACGCCCCGCCTTAAAGTTTTTACACCTTATTCTTAGTAAAACCCTCAAAGAACATTTTTTTTTCTAAAAACAACTATGCTTTAGTGAAACGATATCGCCTTTTAAAGATTTTTTTAACTAACCGGACCATTATCTCATCCAAAATAATCAAATAGTAGTTTAATTTGCATATATTCAGACATATTTTTATGATATGTACAATTTTAGTATTTCAATAGCCTTATTATTATTAAAAAATATTAAAATATATTAAGAAGGCCTAAACGCCTTTTCACGCCTTTTTATGCCTAAGGCTTGCCTAGGCTTCTAAGGTTTAAGGCTTGGTCTCCACGCCTCAATCACGCCCCGCATTTTTTAGAACCTTGACTATATGTAGTAAATATTTACTATATGTTTTGCTCAAATTACATAAATAGTAAACTACCTACTTTTAATGGAAATTATTGGAGCATTAAAAATTTTCATGAGAACTTTTCAAGGCAAAACCACTTTGTGTACTCCTCCTGGTGATCAAATCTACGGTTCACAGAGACTGACCCCCATTCCATAGGATGCGAACAATGTAAGTGCGACATTTGCATTCAGTAATAGGGAGAAATCGAACCCACCCCCTCAAGCTCGCAAAGCCTTTGAAGATTTCATCCTTAACTATGTGACGTCCCTGGGGCATAACCAAAGAAACTTAGTAAATGAGAAGTCCTTAAAATAATCACAAGTAAAAAATAGAAAGGTATTTTTACGCCAACACAAGAATTAAACAGACATTGGTAATGACTTGCATTCGAGCTCTACACATGTTTCATAATAGTAGAGTTCGAATATAAGTCAAATTATTTGTGAGTGTGTCGCATCAAATACATCCCATTAATATGTCTAGCTAGAATTATTTAAAAAAAAATAAACTATAACATAGAACAAGAGTCATGCGACCGGAAGCATATGCAAAATTATCATAACCGTCGAAGGAGGAGAAATCAAAGGCAACCTGACAAACTTCCTCTCTCTTTCTCTCTCATTAATTTCAAAGTTCTTTCACTTTCTCTTGCTTTCATAATTGAGCCATGACAATGAAATGAAAACTAACCCACAAACCCAACATCCATTTTTTCCTCTCTCCAGTATATCTTTTCAAGATGGCTCTTTTTTCTCCCATCTTCCTATTGTACTTATTATTATTCTTTGCTTGTTTCTCACTCATTTATGCCCAAATTAATCTCACCCCACCTTCTTTTACCCCTATCAATCGTGATCTCTACCACACCAGGTAATTTTCCACCTTATTTCAAATGGGTATCTATTAAAAATGTTTCTTGAACATATCTATGTATTGTTGCATATTGGATTTGGTGTTCATATGGCATTTGAATTTGATGGGCTTTTAAAGCTACTAATGAAATTAGAGTGACAAATGTTTCAAAAATGACCATTCAATTTCTTTGTTTGTTTGTTGAGTGGTGAGATCCAAATTGGAATCCAATGTTTGATGAGTGATTTATTTTTGTTTCTATAGTTGCTTTGACTTATTCAATTTTATTTTGAATGGGTGTCTATAAAATTGTTTCTTTGACATATTTATGTATTCTTGGATAATGGGTTTGGTTATTTATTAATATGGTATTTGAATTTGATGGGATCTTGAAAGCTACTAATGGGATTAGAGTGACAAATGTTCCAAAAATGACCATTCAATTTTTTGTTTGTTTGTTGAGTGGTGAGATCCAAATTGGAATCCAACGTTTGATGAGTTAGGGTGGTTTATATTTATTTGTATAGTTGCATTGAGATACTAAGAAATGGAAAATTTTCAACCTTATTTTAAATGGGTGTCTATAAAAATTGTTTCTTTGACATATTTATGTTTCTTGGATAATGGGTTTGGTGTTTTACACTTATTTATTAATATGGTATTTGAATTTGATGGAATGTTGAAAGCTACTAATGGGATTAGAGTGAGAAATGTTCCAAAAATGACCATTCAATTTTTTTTTGGGTTTGTTGAGTGGTGAGATCCAATGTGGAATCCAATGTTTGATGAGCTTGGGTGGTTTATTTTTGTTTGTATAGTTGCTTTGAAATGCTAAGAAATAGAAAATTTTCAACCCTATTTTAAATGGGTATCTATAAAAATTGTTTCTTTGACATATTTATGTATTATTGGCAAGGTTCTAAAAAACGCGGGGCGTGATCGAGGCGTGGAGGTCAAGCCTTAAGCCTTAGAAGCCTAGGCGGGTTTAAGCGTAAAAAGACGTGAAAAGGCGTTTAGGCCTTCTTAATATATTTTAATATTTTTACACCATAACAAGGCTATTAAAATACTAAAATTGTACATATCATAAAAATATGTCTGAATGTATGAAAATTAAAATACTATTTGATTATTTTGGATGAGATAATGGTCCGATTAGTTAAAAAATTCTTTAAAAGGCGATATCATTTTACTAAAGCATTGTTGTTTGCACCTTAAGGGTTTTACTAAGCATAAGGCGTAAAAAACTGCGAGGTGTTTCGCCCAAGCCTTAAGCCGCCTAGGCGGGTTTTTTAGAACAGTGATTATTGGATAATGGGTTTGGTTCATACATCTATTTATTCATATGCCATTTGAATTTGATGGGATCTTGATAGCTACTAATGGAATTAGAGTGACCGTTCAAAACTTTTATTGTTGTTGTTGTTGTTTGTTGAGTGTTGAGATCCAAGATGGAATCCAATGTTTGATGAGCTTGTGTTTTTTTTTTTGCTTGTTTAGTTGCTTAGAAATGCTAAGAAATTGAAAATTAATTATTGCTATAGATTTCCATTTATCCTCCTTTGTTTATAATCCTTTGTTTGTAAATGGATCCACAAGAAAACATAAAGAATTCATTTATTTAGTACTCTTTTTTCCTGTTCCCATCCTACATTTTTTCAAAAAAGCCAATACCTTTTATTTTATTTATATCATCTCCAAGCTTTGGCAACCTTTGGGTTAAACCCATTGTACAAAAGGGATAAGCCTAGGTAATTTTGAACCTTATTTTAAATGGGTGTCTATAAATTTTTTTTGTTTGACATATCTAAGTATTGTAGGATATTGGGTTTGGTGTATTACGCTTATTTATTCACTCGCCATTTGAATTAGATGGGATCTTGAAAGTTTCTAATGGAATTAGAGTGAGAATTGTTCCAAAAATGACCATTCACTTTTCTTGTTTATTTGTTTGTTGAGTGGTGAGATCCAAATTGACTTCCAATGTTTGATGAGCTAAGGGGGGTTTATTTTTGTATGTTTAGTTGCTTAGAAATGCTAAGAAATAGATATTAATTATTGCTAGAGATTTCCATTATGTATATAACCCTATGTTTGCAAATAGATCCACAAGAAAACATAAAGACTTCATTTTTTTAGCACTCTTTTTTCCTTTGCCTATCCTACATTTGCCTGAAAGTGCCAATGTCCTACATGTTTCATATAATGTTAATGTCATGCTAATGTCACTACTAGGGACTAAAACTTATTTCTGATAATATGTCAGACTCAAATTTAAATATATAATATATCATGTGCATTCTGTTAAATGCCCCTTAAAAAACAGAAGTTTGGCCTCATTGGCCGGGTTAAAAAGGTTAAAGTTAAAGAGAAGGAAAATATATTGTAAATATGTAAGAAGTTAAATATGGTGGCAAATCGGGAAAGTGTTTATGGTTTTAAGCCGGGTAATTTGGCACAGACGTGTTAAAACCGGAAGTTTGATAAAAACGGTGGTCCGCAAAGAATTGAACTAAATTGCAAAGTGAAAGAGTTTCATAAAAAGGAGTTATCGGAAAAATTTAAGAAGGGCTCGGAGTCCTGGAACACGGCTTCGGCTTAGACACTAAACAACTAGGTAGTTAAGCAATGGCTGCTGCATGTATGGAGACGATGAAGTTGGGGGTGACAACTGAGTTGTCGCCCGAGCAGGATCACTTTGTGGACCCAATTTGTTTAGCAAAATGACTCTAGATTTCAGTATGGAAATTAGTTTCACCTACTTTGGCCGGTCGGTTGGATTTGGTTGGATTCAGTTTGACTGACGGGGGAAAATGGTTTTGCCCAAAGGTTTGGGGATGGTGAAGGGGTTGTGTCATGTAATATTGGGTTTTTGTCAATTATCACTCAAGCCATACCCAATAATTTCAATAGTGTCATGCAGGGGTCATGCGTGTTTAAACCGTGTATTTGCTATGTATCAGGTTTGTTTCGTCCATATGTGTTAGCGTGACTAACGGTGACCCCCATTATGACCTGAAAACCGTTAAAAGTTGAGCCATTAACCGTTAATTCCATGTCGATTCTATGTCGTGTTTCATTTTGTCAGATCTGTTTTATGATTGTTATGTTCAATAATATTTTGCAGTGGAGCTATAATGGAAGAAATAGAAGGATTGGTCAATCGTCACCCTGACAAACTTTTGGTAGGGGTTGTGTCTTTATTCCTTTTCTTTCTTTTCTTTTTAGTGTTAGATTTCGTCATTTGCTTATATCATATTTTGACAGATGGAGACAATGACAAGTAAAAATAAGGGGTACCAAGCTGAGCTTACTGTGATTACTTATTCCCGGAACAGAACAGAGATTGATGACAGGTCAAAGTTTCGGATCCTTCTTGTAAGTTTGTTTTCTACATATTTTTGTTGTTGAATGTATTTGAAGCGAACCCAAAAAGTTATAGCCTGTTTGGTTGTCCTCGAAAACACATTTATTCATTTTTTAATTGATCCATTAAATATACTTTTATTGTAAATACGATTGATTGTTTGAATCACTTACATTCTTATTCAATTAAGTACATGTTTGTAAGCTCAAATTTATAGTTAGGAAGTAAAATCATTGTATATTTGTGAACAACCAAACAGGCTTATACATTGATTATTTTAACTTTCATGGTAACAAAGGAAAAAACCCAAAGAAATAAAGCTATGAGGGGGATAGAATGATTTTGTTTTACTAACACCTCTTTTTTTATTTTTTTTATTTCACATGTAGTGGTTAGAAAATCTCAGATTGGTAATTGCTGGTGTTTTTGACAGATGATTACTTTTATTCCAGACTTTTGGGCAGCATGGGAGGGAGCTCATTACATCCGAGGTAGCTTTAAGGATCCTTTCCATCTTAAGTGAAGAGCAGTTTTTACCCGGAATGGATCGAGTTTTGTTGAAGAACACCCTTGAGAAGCTTGTAATAAAGGTAACTTTATTAAGCAATTGCTGGAATATATATACCTGTTCCTAATAGATAGGCCTTTGAACTATTCCACTTGTTTTTGTTAAGCCCTTAAACTGTATTTTGTCTCAGTTTAGCTCTCAAACTTTTTAAAATGCCTCAGTGTCTTTCCATTTATCCATTCTAGCAGAGGAATCCACTTGTATCTCATGTAATCAATCTGTGGGGGCATTCTAGATAAACTTATTAATATCTCAACTATCCATATTCCATAATACACCTTATACTAACTTTGAATGACCATCCATTTTGGTAACCAACCAATTTTATATCCATCGCCACATAATCATTCATTTCAATAAATTATTCTATATTTCTAGCTTGTTTCTCACCATCGAATCCCACTATGTTATAGTACTTATCACAAATTCACCACCACCTTCGCCCACCAAAGCACCCAACCTTTTTTAATTTGATTCCTTACACTTATCTACTTTTTCCTCGTACCCAACATCACTATACGGGACCCTAATTTCCAAAATATAAAAAATAAAAATAATGTGCTCCACCTCCACCATCACTACCTAATATCCTCACGCAGGGGAAGAAGTTTGAATGAGGTCATATCTGGTCTTCAAAGTATAGAAACTCGGCCCATTCATGTCATGGTTAATGTTCTAGATTCAACTGAGATATATAAATAAACACATTCAAGTTGAACATGATAACATACTCGGTTTTGTGTTCAGATCTGGTGTGGGTTTTGGTAGTTGAGCAAGTGTTTTTGTCTAAAATACTTCAGTAGGAGGGGTTACATGAGGTATCATTTAAATTCCATCTAAAGCATTATGAAATTGGATGAAGTGTTAACATTGGAACAATTTTGAAAGTTCAAGGATGCAATTGAGACTATTTTTCGTTTAAGGGTTTAATGGAGTCTAGTGGTGTAGTTCAAGGTTCACTTAGATATTCTACTTAAATATTTTACAGTTTTTGAAAACTAATTAGATTTGCACCCAAAACTAATATTTCTTTGGAAGTTGGAAACTAGGAATGCTAATATGTGTATTGATATGTCAGGTCATACCAATGGAAAATTTGAATGGACGCAAGCTTGTTGAAGCAGGAGACCTTTGTGAAAGAAGAAATGGTCTTGCAGTTAATCTTTAATGACTCTGGATATACCTCATGACTGCTTGGAATATATGAGAATGCTTACACTTGGTGTTTTCTTGCAGGAAGAGGAGTTGATCTCAATCGAAATTGGAGCGTAGATTGGGGTAAAAAAGAAAAGGTTCGATTCTTTTATTCATTTGTGCATGGTGATTTGATTGCTTATAAACTATGTCATTATCTGTTTGCTTTTGTTTTCAATCTAGTTGAGATATGTTCAGGTGGATCTTCTTAAACCTTTTTAAATCACAGTTTTAGTTGTGTTTTGGGTTCGATCGTTGATGTTTTATTCTCTTTCTTCATATTGGTTTCAACTATTGAATTTATGTGTGCGTCTTTTTTTCCTGGGATGCTATTACAGCCTAAGAGTCTTTATTAATTATAAATTTCCGCCTTTTTCCTTTGTTCCTCTACTTTTAGGACTATGACCCGTATGAAGAAAATCCTGGAACTGGTCCTTTTAGCGAGCCTGAAACTCAGTTAATGCGAAAACTCTCCTTATCATTTGAACCGCACGTATGGGTTAACGTGCATTCTGGAATGGAGGTAAATCATTCCCTCCCCCCTCTCTCTCCATTTGTCTTAGGGGCGTTTGTTAGGTATGTTGCGCGGTAACATTTTTCTCTTCCGATGCTTGTCTATTTAGGCTCTTTTTATGCCATATGATCACAAAAACAAGACCCCAGATGGACTACAATCCCAAAGAATGCGGCTGATGCTTGAAAAGTTGAATCATTTACATTGTGAAGGCCGTTGCATGGTTGGGTCAGGGGGAGGCTCTGTTGGGTTTGTATTAGTTACTCGGATATCCGATTCTATTTACTTTTCTTATTTTCATGCATATATTCGTTCTGTCATATATTCATAGAAGCCAAAAAATGAGAAACACAGGTTGAAAATGGGAAACCATATAATAGATTCTAGCCAACATTTTCATGGTATCAAGGGACTTGGAATCATGAGCATGCAATTTTTAATCTTACAAAGAAATTGATAATTTTACATCCATTAAGAAGCTTAAGATTTTGATTCTATGTTCTGTTGACATATCTATATATATATATATATATATTTTTTTGCTAAATTAGGTATCTGGCACATGGGACAGCCACAGATTACATGTTTGATGTTGCAAGGGTTCCCATGGCTTTCACGTTTGAGGTTTGTGGACGAAATATCTTTGTCATAAATTTGATTTGCTCATTTAGCAAATTTAGCATGTTAATGTACTGACATCTAGTTATTGACTGGCAGATTTACGGAGACGGAACAGCCTCATCGAAAGACTGCTTTAAAATGTTCAATCCCATTGATCATACTACCTTTAATGTATGTCAGATCACATATAGAATGATGCTTACATTCATTTTAAATTTTAACTCTTCTGTTATATATAGGGGAGGGTTCAACTTATGAAGTTACGTCGGTGTAAAACGAAAGAAGTTTTACACCCCTCAATAACCTTTTGATAATTATATATACATAAGTCAATAACTAAACGTTACTTTTGATAATTATTGCATTCATCGTGCATCACAAATTAAATTAATTGGAGTTTAAGAGGCATCTCATCATGATTATATACTTTAAACCATAAGTATTTCGGCAATAAATTAAGAAAAACGTGAGCATACTAATCGAGTCGCTATTAATAGTAGAATAACATGATACTTTGCACAATAAGTATATCAATTTAACGGTTGGTTTGTTGAATTCGCATCAAATTGCAAGTGGCACCCTCTCCATACACACATAAACGTTGCGAAAAATACTCATAACAACACAACATTTAGATATAAAGGATTATCTCTCTCACTCATTCATTTTCAATAGAGCCTTATTTATAGCATATAGGTATCTTGCTAGCCAAGATAACCCCAAAAGGGTAAAAAACTAGACACACTAAGAATATTCAAGGGGATTCCCTCAAACTAAAATACCAACTAAATTAGAGAAATAAACTTAAAATATGAATAACTAAAATACAATTAAAGTGGGGCGATCATTATCGGAGTGGTGCAAATATCACCACTCACTCCATTCAGAGCACCGGATAGCAAAAATATGAGGGCGATTAATGACAAATCCCAACCATTACCGACGAAAATAAACTTGGCACTGGAGCTCCACACTGGACCACCACACCAAGTCTTGGGAGGGGCCAACGATGCCAGGCGAGGGCAGAATCTCGAGGATGAGCACCTTTGATGCTAGATGCTTCAGCTCAACCTCGGAACGGGCCTTAACCGTGTCCCAGAACGGATCCCCATTCTTAATCCAGTCAACTCCACCCAATTTGGATAACAAAGTTAGGTAGGTCCACCCTACGCAATGAGTTAATCTTGGAAGGACCACTACAAAAAAACAATCACAACAAAAAGTGTGGGTCTGCCTCTCCAAAAAGAGTGTGGATCGTCCACCCAGTCTCTACAATGATATCGATCAAAGAAGTCTCCAATACAAAACCCGACTTTCTCCTCATTGAAGAAATCTCCGATAGCAAAGACCTCGACATCTCTAAACTTTGTGAAAGGAATTCCAGATATAGTACTCGAGTTAGTCCTCAATAATCCCCAACAAGTCCCTTTTGAAAAGTTGATCTGAGTAGCAAGAAAGGAGGAGGGGTCACCGAGGAGGCCTCACTCAAGGCCAATCAGCGGGCAATGTCGTCGGCGGATGCACGGGGATCAGATAACTCCATCCTTCACTTGCGCTCGACTTTTCTGTACTCCGCTTTCAGATTACTGATTGCCTTTAGTGCATCGATCATCCTCAGATTTTACCAAGAGACTTGGTCATTCTCCCACAACTCGATCTCATGTCTAATATCCTCGAAGATTTTAAGATTACAGATTACTGATTACTGATAGCCTTCAATTTGGGTGTATAATAGTCAACTCGAAGGGCACAAGATGCTAGGTTCGAGGGACGGTTTGAATCGCAATGTTAGGGGGACCTTGTAGTTTTTGTAAATTCAGGGGCTGTTACGGCATTTTTAGAACGTTTGGGGAGTGAATATAATTTTCAGAAGTAGAACGAGGTAGTTTGAATTATCTAGAAGCTGGTTGGGAATTTTGGGGGGGCATAATGATAAATATGAGCACATGAGGGGTGGGTGTGTAATTATTCGAAGACCAAGGGGAGGGGCAAGACAAACGGAAAAGATGAGGGGAGTAGAGGGGGTATTACCTTAGAAACTAGGGCAACCAGAAAAGAATTTCTTTTGTAAACCCTAGCTGGTATAGATGGGTCCAACCATCATTGGGCCAAGAAGGTTCCCTGGAGGGATCCCCACCATCACGGGACATCGGTGATGGTCACCGCTTGTCGGCAAGCCGTCTGTTTCCTGAAAACATCTGGACTTTGATAACAGATGACCGAAAGGGATATGGGCCATCCAAGTTCGGGAGGACTTTGACAACGACTGATCGACCTCCAATCAACAGTGATCAAAGGGGTCCAAGGAAGGGCCTGCGATTTCGAAAAACCCTCCGATCTAGGCTTCTTAATGTTTTTAGCCTATGTGATGATGAAGATAGGTCTTTCCAACTAGGGTATTGGTAAGGTAGTCCGATGCCAGTTTTGTCGAATCTGGTGGCTGGGGACAAATCGGGGGACTTTTGAGGCAGTAGAGCAAGGGTTTTGGGCCTGTGCTCGTTGCTATAACCCATAAAGGTGGTGTTTTTATATTTTTTGGGGGTGTCTCATGACTGCTGGTGGCAGGGGTGTGGCTTGGAGGAGTGGTCCACCGGTTCTTTTAAACCATACCCATATCTCTACAACATCGGCGACGACATTAGAAGCAAAAGAAAATGCAGTTTGATTCTGATGCTACTTTGATGTGTGAACGTAGCGGAAAATACTCTCAACAACATCTAGAAATAAAGGTTGCTTATAGTCATTCATCCACTCTCAATAGTAAAGTGAGTACAATGATGGTTCAACGGCCTTATTTATAGCGTAATGGTATAAATAAGAATATTCAAAAGGTACCCCCAACCTTAAATACTAACTAAACTAGGGAAATAACATAAAAGGGCATGTGACCAAAAATCAACAAAATACAATTAAGTCCTTATGTCCTCGTGTCCACACACACTCCCAAATTAGGCTCTACAGCATACCCCCGTTTAACATATACTTTCATATTTTGCGGTGTATTTGTATGATTTTTTTACGAAATTTGGCGGAGAGGATCTCCTCACCATGGAGATCAACTCCAGCAAATTTTATTAAAAAAAAATCAAGCATGTCGTCGGTTTTACGATGATCACAAGTTTCACTGGGGGGAAATGCGCGTGCGTGCACATGCACACACTTACATGTTCAATTTTCTTTTCATCCACTAAATGGTTGAATTTTTTGCATGAATTTTGGTGCAGTCATCTCCTCATCTCCACCAAATTTTTTTCCCAAAGTGGAGGTTTGTTATATACAACCCCTTGTTCAACAGTGTTATGTTTACAAAATTTGTTGTTATTTTCGTATTTCAGAGAGTTATCAATGATTGGTCTTCCGCATTCTTCACGATGTTCAACATGGGTGCGCACCAGACCGATGAATTTCTTCAAACAAACTCTTCATCTAAGTTAGAGCAGTTGATATCCATAGATGACTACATGAATGGTTATTTAATGGAGAGGAGCAGTAGATATGGGAAGAAGATGGAGGTTCTTGAGCTTGGAATGCAGGAGATTAGAACATATTTCAGGCTCTTCTTGTTATCATCAGTGCTGTTAATGTTCATGTTTTGTTCTAGAATCTCAAAGAGTAGTAGGCCAATTGTTTCTGCAATAACCATCTGATATTTTAATTTTTGTCAATGGGGGAAAGAGAGGATAACTTATTTGTGCATGCATATTTATTTACCCCTCACACAACCTACACCTTTTAGTTTTCATCATTCACCTTATTCAGGATAGTGAGAGTATGATTTTTTTGTAAGAGTTTATTGAGACTATAGAACAGATATGAGGAATTATTTCAATCACTTGTGCATTATTAATAGAAAGGGAAATTTGGTTGGTTTCTTATTCTTGTAAGATCTACAATTTTTCTGTTTCTGTGTTGGAGTTGGTTACACTTCTAGTGACACGTGTACTTTAACCGCGTGGCCAGTTTTTAGTTATTTCGACTTTAACCCCCATTTATTTGTGTTTCAATAGTCTAATCCTATAAAGTTTTCACTTGGTCTTCGGTTAAAGTCAAATAACTATAAAAAAATCGCAAGCTGGCCTGGGATAGATAACCCTCCATATCAAGGAAAAACACACACAAGATTAGTTCCTACTATAAAATCTCAAATTGGATGCCCCCCTTCTCGAAAATAAAAATAAAAATACATACCGTGTTTTTTGTTTGATGGGATGAGATTTAAGGTAGGATAAGTTATGCTAAAGGATCATCTTATTCCACCAGTGGTGGAATAAAACTTTTTAGGTGGTGAGATTATTTATATCACTGGGAAATGATAGACTTTATATTCGGAGCATCGAACAATAAAAAATAAACACCAATTGATGCATTGTTTTTGTCGATTAATCGGTTAAATGGTTTTATGTTTGGATCAAAATTACTATTTCCGAATAGAATAATGATGAGTTCTAAATACTCTTCCAATTCATCTTTCAAATGATGTAATATTGTACTAATGACTGAGCAATACACTTTAATGCTATGTCAATTCATTCGGTGATACGGGGATGCAGTTGGTACTAATAGCTTTACTCTTATTCGGTTGATGAAGGCTTTTGATACTATAATCCATGGTGGGGTGGGAGGATTTATTTATTTACTAATTATTATTATTTATTTACTTTTATCAAAAAATGTTTTTTGGGGTGTGGGTAGATTTTAGGGTGAAAGTGGGATGGATAGAAGAAGATTCTGCCAGCTTAGCTGGTACATTTTTATCCCCAAGTAAATAGGATATTCAGGTTTTGGTATTAGCTAAACGAGTTATGCTAGCTCCGATTCAACAATTATGATTGGTGATATTATCACACACAACCCCAAAGCAAAGAAAGAGATGAAAAAGAAAGAACACTTAATTTAACATGATGAGGCAAGTTGCCCACCACAAAGATAAATGCATAAACATCAAATATCCAAAAGGGATTACAAAATGGTCTCTCAAAAACTCTTTGAGCACTCAACAAATTGTGTTTTAAAATTGACAAAAGAGTGGTCCTTACAGGGTGCAAACTAATCATATTTTAAATTAGAATTAAATCTACAAATCATAAAATGAGTTGAAAGAAGGCCTATAAAGAGTATGTCTATAAATAAGCCGATCAAATAAGAACACCCTAAGAAATCGAATTCCTTTGGGACTGTAGAGTCCATTACTTAACAATTCTCCACATTGGCAAATTTTGAAGTCCAACTCCAAGTAGCCTCCATGAAAAATAGGGCTCCATCTTGATGAAATCTCACGGCATTCAAATGATCTTTGTAGCCTCCAAATGCGCTCGAAAGTATCATGCTCCATAAGGGGATCAATTACATACGACGTTGATTAATTTCAAGTAAAACTCAAACTCGACTCCATCACACTACTTTGTCAGCATATATGTGGGATTATCTGCAATTCTAATCGTCTAAAAGGCATCCCCTTTCTCCAAAATCTCCAGAGCAAATTAGAAAGCTATGTCGATATGCTTTACTCGTGAATGATGAACCTGATTGTTCGCTAAGTAAATGCCATTCCTTTTTTCACAAAGTACCTCTTAATGTTCCTTAATGATTCCCAAATCCTAAATCAACTCATAAAGCCAAATAATTTCCTTAATTATCTCTGTTACTTCTATGTACACTACCTGTGTAGTAGGTAAAGCAATTGTACTCTAGTGTAGATCTTTAACTCATTAACCCTCAAGAGAATGCAGACGCTTATCTAATCACCAATAAATTCTTTGTTCTTAGTCCACAATTCCAAAAATTTGTTGACCGACACTCAAATTTTGCCCAAACATCATACATATATCCACGATACCCACTATATATCATAGGACCCATTTCACCGCGTACCGGTGCCCTTTTCTTGGATCATGCATGTATCTGCTAACCATACTAAACGCTTGTGAAATATCGGTCCTACATCAAACTCCTAACTATGCTAGGAGACAAAAAACACTAAATTTAAAGTGAGGGGGAACTAATTGTAGCCCCTTGTTCAAATAGTGTTTCTATAGGAAACAAACTATTCCCATCAGTTGGTCTCTATGAATCTCCATAAAAAGTTTCTTCTTAGCTTCTCCAACATCTTTAATCTAAGATTCTTTGTTCATATAAAATTTAAACTTATCAATCTCCATTTTTATCTTTGATGCAATAAACACATCATCAATGTACGAGCATTTATAGAAAGGAAACATCACAAAGCTTCCAAAAATAAAAATAATGATCATATTGACTCCGCATGTATTGTTACTTTATCATAAATTAATCACATCACTTGAACAACTTCCTTAGACTTTGTTTTAAACCAGACACTGGATTTTTAATTTTTAAGACCCAATTTTCCTTTTCAACAACCTTATACCCCTTACAAATCATTGTGTAAGCAAGTAACTTTTAAATTGGGTTGTGTAACTCAAGATCACAGTGCGCCACCAAAGCTAATAGAATGCGAATAAATGAATTCTTCACAACTAGAGAAAATACTCATTGCAGTCTATCCCTTCCCTTTGTGCATATCCTTTTGCTACAAATATTATTTTCAATCTTAAAATCATTACTTAAGGATCTTTCCTTTTTGGTCTACCGACCTAATGGCTTTCTTACATTTACCAAATCTGGCTACTCATATGATTCGACTCACATCAAACCGATATTGATTTAATTCCCACCACAATAGCCATACAACCCAATAGAGTTAGCACCCCAAGGCCCCGCACATACTATGTCATGCTCACAAATAATCACGTTACTATAGCCAAACATCCCTACATAGTTAAAACTCCGTGGTTTTCGCAAATACTATGACACACACATAAACCCCTCACTACAATTAGTTAGTCCTAGCGCCCACATAATGTGTTACGCTCATCACTGTAGCTAATTGACACTAATTGGCAGTAGACCTGCATATACTAGCATACACACACAGTCCCATTATTCTAATCCCCTCACATACTGTGCATTTGTCATTATAGCTAGACAAATCTTTGCACTTCATATATAGTGATGCTCACACCAAAAAACACATTATAATCAAGATAAATTATAACACGGGTATATAAGGACGATAGTTTCAATTGAGTTAGTTTGTATGTAATTTGACTTATTTTCGGAACAAAACTTGTTTGAGCCGTAAATAGTTTTTTATCTTGTCACAATACCCACATAGTTTATGAGGTGTTGTTTGAAGACGTAGCGTCCAAGCTTCAAAGATATATTATCCCGTATAGTTTTTTGGTGCACGTTTCACGTTTTCATATCACATTGCATTCCGAGATACTCTCAAGTATGAATGTATAATATTTATGGGACTTGGAAATTTTTTTGAGGATGATATTTTGTTTAAAAATGATTTAAAAGGTTTTAACTTCGTTTATTCTGAGATAAACACTGTTTAGAGTCGTGTGAATTCTCACCTTGGTTTTCGAGACTTCAAACAACATGTGATGTCGTTCGAACGACATCTCACTGTCATTAGAACGACATGTGGATCTCGTTAGAATGACCCGCAAACTTAGCTTTTTTATTTGAGGCATTTTTTCTTTCAGAATTTCAAAGTGTGCAGAACAAAAATACAGTTTAGAATAGTCACATATTTTCTAAGGATTTCAAAGTCTAAAATCATCTTTAGTGTTTAAAAGATCTGAGTTTACATAGCATATGTTATAGAGATCTTGTTTGCACCATTGGTTTGTTCATCCATATTGAACAGAAGGTTTTGTTGGAGTTTTGTGGTGAAGAAACAGTGAAGGCCGTGTTTCGAATCATAAACGGTTGCCAAAGCTGTATCGGTGGACACCGAGGCACTCGTGGTTACATGTGTTGTGGATAAGTATCGTGGAAGGATTTCTGCGTGGGCACTGTAGAGGAGAGATTAAAGTGAAGAAGAGCATCAAGGTTTGTGGGGATCGAGTCATTGTGTAGGTCTATTTGTCTTCTTTTGTAATTACCGTATTATAGTGATTGTTTGGCTTGGGTCGTCTGAGTTTTTTTTCCCTTAGTGGTTTCCTCGTACATCCGGCGTTGTGAACTTTACTTTATTTCACTTGCTTTGATCACCTAAATGTATGTTTAGGATTAAACAAGATAAAATTGGACTTAAGTAAAATTGGTTCACAAAGGAATTAAAATTGAAAAAAGTTTGATTTTTTAGAAAAGTTATTTTTACCTAAAGCACAATTTGAGAAAAGGGCCTACAAATTGGTGTCAGACCTAGAAATATTTTTTATTGTGTTGATCCCTTAGGTATGAATTTCAGAAATGTTGATGCGTTTCAAACTCCTATTTTGATGGCACTGATTACCCTTATTGGAAAATGCGAATGAAAAGTGCTCTTAAAGCTATTAATGAACGTGTTTGGTTAGCGGTAGAAAAAGGGTGGTCACCATCGGTCACAAATGAGGGAGATGTCACTAGTTTAAAACATGTTGAGTCTTGGACCCAAGCTGAAAATAGATTTGCACTTTATAACTCTAAAGGTTTAAATATTATTTCCTCGTCTGTCACCCCGAATGAATATAATCGTATTACGATGTGTAAGACGTCGAAAGAGGCTTGGGATATTCTTGCACTCACTCATGAGGGAAGCAACATGGTTAGGACATCTAAACTTTAACACCTCACTACACAATTTGAGACGATTAAAACGCTAAAGAGTGAGACGTTTGATGAGTTTTACACTAGATTGTCCCATATTGTCAACTCGTCGTTTAAATTGGGAGAGAAAATACCCAACAACCGAGTCATAAAGAAAATCTTGAGGTCGTTGCCTAGTAGATTTGATCAAAAAGTGACAGTTTTAAACTTCTTGGGTATGCCTGATTCAACGAAAATATAAGAGATTGTAGGTGACTTACTAAACTATGAACTCGACATGTTTACCTCCAAGCAAGTACCAAAGAAAGAAAAGGGCATTGCTTTGAAAACTCGAAAGGAGGAGACTAAAGTTTTAGATGATGATTCTGACACCGATTCCAAGATGTTGCTTAAGTTCAAAAAGTTTCTTAAGTTTCAACAGCAATCGAAAGATGCCAAACGATTTGAGAAATTCAAGAACAACAAAGTGAATCAAGTTCCTAAAAATAAAAATGAGAATGTTAAGAGGGATGAGTCGGATAGGAGTTTTGGTTGTGAGGATTTTGGCCATAAGTTAGCAGAGTGTACCACTAGACTTAAGAAGGAGGGAAAGAAACCACTAGCATATAATGCCATCTTAAGTGATAGTGAACCGAAAGAGGGAGAGAATTCCCCCATTGAGCACAATTTTGTAGTGTTTAGGCATGTCATTTGAGTGACGACGATAAATCTTCTCATGAAGATACTCATGTGAATGACACTTTCGAGGCCGTTTTGTGTGAATCCCAAAGAGTGAAAGAGCAGCTAGTGAGGAGGAGGAGATAGGTTTTAGAGAGTTGTAAGTTGACTTTAATGATTTGTATGTGGAATCGATAAATGTTAAAAAGGCAAACTTGAAGTTACAAGCTAAGTGAATGAGCGTGCCATAGAAAATAATGATGCTTTGATTAAGGATCTTCGGGCACGGGAGAAGACTCTTCGAGAGAAACTAGAATATGTTGAGGGTGAGAGATATAGACTTCGTGGTTTGATGGAGGATTTAAAGAGAGAGATTCTAGAGTTTGAGGAGTCTAGGTATTTGCTTGAGTCTAGGATTAGTAAGCTTGAGAGACTCAAGTAAGGTGAAGTTTGATTTGGAGGCAAGGTCGAAAAAGTTGGATAGGATTTTAGGTACCGTCCAAATCAAGGATGATAAGTCTAGTATAGGCTTCGATGATCATATTTCACCCATTCCCAAATCCAATACCAATCGTGTGAGAGATCCGACTAGGAAGGTTAGGAGAGGTCCACATTTAGGTCATGTTCCTCGGTGTGTTTACGCTTGCACTCATTGCGGTAGGAAGGGTCACCTTAGGTGTTATTGTTATGACCTTAAAAAAGCTCCTAGAAAGTTTAAGAATAAAGTCGTTTTGGTTCCCAAAACCCCCATGCATCGTTACACACCTACTTGGGTTAGGAAATCGAACTTATAGGCTTTAGGAATTAAACTTCATGGTTCTTGTTTGGTAGCACATAATACTTCTCTTGCTAAATTTAATGGATGATTGTGTTAGCCACATTTGTCATACACTAGTCTTTGCATCATGATATATATTTTGCTAGTGTTATGACATGTGTATTTCTTTGTATTATTTTTTTCATTTATTTGAGTCTTATTTGAAAAGCACAAAAAGATTTTTTATTTCATATATTTTTGAGAAAATATAAAAAAAGATTTTATTTTTGAGTTAAAAATATTTTTTAAAAAACAAAAAAGATTTTAGGTTTATTTGTGTGTCATGAGTTTTCATATTTGATATGGCATATTGATGTGCTTGGACCCCCATCATTTCATTATCCATGTGCCTATGACATTTGGTCATAATTATAGATGCTTAGAATGATCTTAACCATTGATTAATTGGGTTGTTTCGAAGTTAATTTGCATTTGGATTCGACTTTGTATATATGCCATCACACTCACATGCTCGCATTTATATGAATGTTTGACTTCTCATGCGTATTTGAGTTTGGTGAGACGTTCTCCTCTCAATTTTGTTTTCTATGCGTAATAAGACTTAGGGTATGTGTGCATGTAAGAACCGTTTGCAATGAGAATTTATATTCTTATAATTGAAAAAATGATGAGTGTTCATGGGAAATGGCTGCGAGAGAATAATGACCTAGTCGTGAAAGACACCGTTCCAAGAAAAAATTAAGGCAACAAAAAGAAACATATGTCAAAAATGGGGCCAATAGGATTTCTTTAAGGAGAGAAAAATAGAAACCTCTAAAGAGCTAAAAAAAGAAAATATGAATATATGAGGGTGTTTGGATGGAAAATAACAACGGGTTTGCACCACGAATTCTAATGCTGAAACATCGTGTCATGACACTATTATTTGTTGAATCGTTAAAATTTTGAATTTATGTGCATGTTGTTCGTTTAGTTCATTAAGCTCAATATATTAATTGTCACATATGGATCAAACTTAGTTTGATGACATTTAGCTATCAATTAGATCTTCTTGATCGTTTCGATGTGTTCAAGTTGTGATTTATTTGTTGTAGTTCATGTCCATTCATTCCATATCCACGTTTGAGCATATTGATACTATGTTAGCATGAAACTCATACTTGTTTTTACTTATTTTATTTTTCTGTTTTGAGTCTCTTTTGCTACTGTTTCATATTTCCAGTACCTGTTTTGAACTAAATTTTTCACAGGGAAAAACTTTGCCATTTTTAGAGCTGGAATACAGATTTTTTTCAAGTCGTTTAAACGATTTCTGGATGTCGTTCGAACGACTTATACAAATCGTTCGAAGACTGGTTCACGCGACACGAGTTTCGAGGCAGTAATTGTGTCAGGTATGGTCGTGATAAGGGTTGTTTTTAGGATTGTTAGATAGATGCTTCAAACGACACCTTACTATTTAAGGTCATTTTTATCTTCGTTCAAACGACATGGCATAGTCGTTCGAACCACCTAGAGAGAAATTTTTTGATTTTTTTTTCTGGTTTCATACTTGCTTCGTATATATGATGATATCATAATGTTTTGGTACTTCTGGGTTATTTTAACATTTTACATGCAATGTACTTCGATTATTCATGATTAATTCATTTACTGCATTGATTTGTTTAGTCATAACTTTGCTTAGATTGATGATTCATTCTTTGTGAGTGTTTGCTAGCTACGATTTGGTACTTTGTGATTATTATTAGTTGGCTTTCCATGTTTATATAGATATGTTTTATTGTTTATTTCATGCTAGATATTCGTGTGTTTATCTTTTTCACTTATTGTCTATTTGAGACAAAAGGGAGAGAGATGGTATGTGATGTAAGGGGAGTTTGTTTGACGAGATATATTCCTTTTAAATTGTAAATTGGTATAATGTTTTTTTATCATATGTATGTTAAATTTTTTGGTATCATATTGTCTTGCACAAATTGGTATCATGATTTGCTCACATATTTAACAAACGATTTATTTTACATATTGGTATTTTTATATCAAATGTTCCTTCATACTTCACTAGGTATTTGTCTGTTTTATGTGTGTAGGTATTCTCCAGCGATTAGAGATTTCAATACTACATCACATTCAGATAGATTATGCTTTTCGGACCTGCATATACTAGTCTTTATCCTGTATTTTTTTATTTTAGATTTTATGGGATGGGATTTAGGTGCCATATGGCTTAGCGGCCTGACTTAGTCATTTCACTGTCTGGGTTTTGTCCCGAAATATTCAAAGGGGGAGATTTGTAATGACAAAATTTCCAATTGAGTTAATTTGTATGTAATTGACTTATTTTCAGAACAAAATTTGTTTGAGCATAGATAGTTTTTTATCTTATCATGATACCCACATAGTTTATGACGTGTTGTTTGAAGACTAGTGTCCAAGCTTCAAAGATAGATCATGCCGTGTTGTTTATTGGTGCACGTTTCACGTCTTCATATCACATTGCATTTTGAGATACTCTCATGTATGAACGCATAATGTTTATGGGACTAAAAAAATATTTTAAGGATGATATTTTGTTTAAAAATGATTTTAAAAGGTTTTAACTTCATTTATTCTGAGATAAACACTGTTTAGAATCGTGTGAATTCTCACCTTGGTTTTCGAGACTTCAAACGACATGTGATGTCGTTCGAACGATATCTCACTGTCGTTAGAACGGCATGTGGATCTCATTAGAAAGACATGTCAAATTAACTTTTTTATTTAAGGCATTTTTCTCTCAGAATTTCAAAGTGTGCAAAACCAAAATACAGTTTAGAACAACTCATTTTTCTGCACATATTTTCTAAAGATTTCAAGGTATAAAATCATCCTTAGTGTTTAAAAGATCCAAGTTTACATAGAATATGTTATAGAGATCTTGTTTGAACCATTGGTTTGTTCATTCATATTGAACAAAAGGTTTCGTTGGAGTTTTATGGTGAAGAAACGATAAAGGCCGTGTTTCAAATCATAGACGGCTGCTAAAGATGCATTGGTGGACACCAAGGCACTCATGGATACGTGTTCTGTGGACGATAATCATGGAAGTATTTCTGCGTGGGCACTGTGGAGGAGCGATTAAAGTGAAGAAGAGCGTCAAGGCTTATGGGGATCGAGTTGTTGTGTAAGTCTGTTTGTCTTCCTTTGTAATTACCGTATCATAGTGGATGTCTAGCTTAGGTCATCTGAGGTTTTTGACCTTAGTGGTTTCCTCATACATCCGGCATTGTGAAATTTACTTTATTTTACTTTCTTTAATCACCTAGATGCGGAATTAAAACTGGTTCACAAACTCGGTGCGGAATTATAATTGAAAAAAGTTTGATTTTTTGGAAAAGTTGTTTTTACCTAAGGCACACTTTGAAAAAGGGGCCTACAGAGTATCTCTTCTCTATATAGGTACACAACTCATATCATCATATTATTACTTACTTTAATTAATCTTACAATATTTTTCCAAGTGTCCTAGCTTTCAATTATCATATTTCCACTGCCCATAAGCCTTCTCTAATCTCATACTTAGAGAATTCACACAAATAATTATTCATTACTAGCTTATTTTCTTATACTACAACAACGTTAACATATTATTTTCATATTAATATGTTGATAAAGTAAATATTTAATATTTTATCATAAACTTAATCACACAAATGTTTGATTGTTATCATCTTCTCACTATTCATCAATTTTGGCATTAACCATAAAAATACTAAATACTAGTAGAAGAACCATAGTATTCATTATGATATTTATAGTATTATTCTTTTACCATCATTATTCTATTATCATAGAAGTTATATCATTTCATATACATATAGTAAATTACCATTTATATACCACAACTTAGTTTCAAATTAAAATTACTATTTCAAAATTAGGTGTGGCGTGTCATCATACTTGTACCACAATTCAAGAATATATAAAGAAATTTAAAGTATAAAATTAACTTTTTATTTATCTATTAACATTAAAACATAACAATGTGAAATATCTCTAATTTTATTGTAATAACCTCTATTTTCACGTAAAGGTTGGCCAGACACAATACGTTGAAGACGGGGATTGTTTACCAATTTATATCATTCTCAACATCAACTCGCAATAAAACATTTTATAATTTTAAAACCACGTTCATAATAAAACCGATTTAATCCAGAACTAAAATAATAATGCTAAATCCATCATCCACATCCAAATAAAATAAGTCCAACATAACTACTACTCTCTGACATGACTAGATAAAATAAACTCCGGGCTTATGTCCATACAATATCTAAAATGAACAATTGAAAAAAAATGACAACTTAGACTAGAATCAAGAAGCTGATATCTATCCCTGTTTAGGCAAACATGGGGGAGAAAATATTTATAATTTCGGTCAGCTCTCTAGAGTTGCAAGAATTAACTTACGAAAATTAAGATGCAATAATACAGTTAATTCAAAGTATGTACCCTCCATCGGTACTCGCATGCGTTAAATACTTTACTCCTCTTAGAAGGACAATACTACATGCATCTCAACACAAGTCCCCAATCATGAAAGACTCATAACCGTAATAATAATTGTTATATGATGCATCTAGCATAGTTTATGTACCGAATATAACTATCTACACATGTATTCCATTTCCTCGAATACCCCAATAATACTACCTACAAAAGGAACATAAACATCGATTATGCATTCACGTAGTATTGGGTTCATAAGTGATTATCTACATCATTAAACTAATTAATTAATCTCAATTAATTCATAAGAGTATATATATATATATGCACACCTAAGGGAATCTACCCTTAGTGTTCCGTTAGTGCTCTATCAATAATTCCGTAGGACTCCCTCATCCAACCGGACAACACAAAATACATACATGTGGGGTGGTCCCTACGCAGTATACCATTACACGACCCATACCCAACGGTGATAATGGATCCCAGTATCTACACCTACCACTCATAAGTGGCGCTGCTACGTAATACCTAAAGTAGTGACCTACACAACGTCTAGCCCAACTGTGCCAACGTGTGCTACAGTCCCAAACGCACGTAACCCCAACCAGTATGACCGTCCACAAACATAGGTATGTCCACACAAACATAGGTATGTATATATAATTACTCCCCAAGATATACCGTTGAATCACCCATCAATAAATTTCGGTATAATAATTAACCGTATAGTGAATCATTAATTTCTCCATTTAAATAATAAGCCAACCTTTATCAGAAAATGAACTACAATTATATAGGGTATTCCCCAACCTTCCCATTTTGTTCCCAAAAGTTCCATCATAACTTTCAGACTCTATCCATCACGTCGTACCCCAAACGACCCTAAAAACTATCACAAAACCCAAGGGGGACCAGTTAACTGAACCAAACCAATTTGCCTAGCTAGCCAAAGAAGTTCGATCAGCGAACCAGTTCGACCCAGCTTAATCATCACGTGTCTTCTTCCTTAACTTAAAGAATCTCTAACCTTCTTCTAAACATCATATATGATCCTTGAATGATTTTCCATCATGAAAACACAATTTTCTACACGAATTATGTTCCTAAACATACCCAATCATCCCAGTAACTATTATTTCAAGAATTACCCAGTATACAAACCTTAGTTTCCAAGATTTACCCTTTTCTCATTTAATCTATTCAAAAACCCTTCTTTATCATTAATTTACATCAGATTTACATTCCTACAACATAATCGTCAAATTTACATTCTCCCAATCAATATAATTATCAAATTTTTGGGTTTCTCATCAAATTATCAATTATCTACTCATAACAATTCAGATTTGTTCCTCTATATGCATGAGATTTAACTCATCCTATTATCATCAATTCATATACACTTTAACTTAAACATTCTATGAGAGATACAACAATGAATTAAGAAATATATTAAAAGTTAATTTTAGCAAGAGAATTCTTGCCTTATGATGAAGATTTAAAGCTTCTCGTCTTGAATCCTTAATCTCCTTATTTGAGTGGACTTTCGCGATCTTAGTTAAATGATTTATATAATTGAATGTCCAAACACAAATACAATTTTATTGTTTTACCCCTAAGACATACATCTAGGTGATAAAATAGATAAAGTAAATCATGAAATCAACAAAGGCAAAGTTTGGGAAAAAATCCCTTACGAGCAAAAACCTTTTTTAGCACTTTAGAAATAATATAAAACAGACGACTTACGATACTACTTAATACCAGCCACAAGTATAACGCACCAGTCTTCATAAATCCCTAAAGAATACTACTCGATGGCATTCCACCCTTAGTATCCATCGATCAGCCTTTATCTTTAGCAGTGATCCCCTCCAGTATCACAAGGTCAGCAGTAGTGATGATCGTTTCATAAAAGTAGTGTATGAAAGGATACAAGTCTATTTAAGGTTTAAAAAATTCACAAAATATATTTTGGGGATGTGTTTTGTGAATCAAAAGAATTTTCTAAACTCAAAAGGTTGAAAAGTTTTGCAAAGAGTATGAAGAATTCGTCATGGAAAAAGTCTTAAAAAAAATAAGCACGAAATAGGTATTTATAAGCTCGACACAAATTTTGAGGCAGCGCTACTCGGTCTAACGAAAACAAGGTTCGTTTGAACGAGAATATCATATTGAACGAAAGCGAGTTCATTCGAACGACATTACTATCTCGTTTAAACCAGCTTCAAATGACCTTCAAACGATGCAAAATAGTATGCTCTCATTAGATGCACATTAGATGTAAGAATCACACTATACTTCGAACGACTTTGACACCTCGTTCGAACGAGAATGCCTTCTCGTTTGAACAAGGTCAGCGAACTTTGAGATTTTTTTAAATAAATAATGCCTTGATTTTTAAACAAAAAGTCTTGTTTTAGTTTTAATAAAAATAAAACATCCCAAAATAAATTTAATGAATAAATTTAAATTCCTAAAAGCTTTATACCTTCATAAAGTGGAGAACCATTGAACTTGGAGATGTTGGAGATTTGATTCTTCGTGGCGACTTGAATCGAAGTGTAACGGGATACCCCAAACTAAATGTGAGCCTAAACTATGAGCAATGACATAAAATTTGCTGTTACAAATCTCCCCCTTTGACATTCCGGTACAAAAATAAAAAATGAAATCTAAATTACATCCAAAATCCCCTAAAACATAAAATTATCCTAATATCCTCCCAAATCCTAGAAAATGGATTGGATCCAAATTACATGCGAAATCCCCTAAGACATAAAATTATCATAATACCCTCCCAAACCCTAGAAAATGGATTGGTATAAGAAAATAATGTCTTCAAATCTCCACTTCTTCTTCTTCTTCTTCTTCTTCTTCTTCTTCTTCTTCTTCTTCTTCTTCTTCTTCTTCTTCTTCTAATCTTCTAATCAATTCCCAAGGAAAGCTACACACATGAAATGAGAACAATACTCGTGGTGCATAGAGTTTAAAATACAAAATAAAACTCATAAGAATTTCTCCCCCATAAAACAAACTCATGTAAACTCCTTGTAATTTGTTCTCCCCCTTTATTTTGTTTGAAGTAAATAAGGAGCAGAAACTAAATCATTAAAATAGAGAGCATCACAAAAGATAGAATATCATCACAAAGATTTATCAAATAGGAGCATGTAATGATAAACGCAAAGCATAACCAAGTATTTTTTAATTTTTCAAAAAAAATTCTCAAGTATAATTTGTACAAACACAACACCCCGTGAATTAACACAAAAATATTCAAATCATGGAAGCAAAATGTAGGGGTGTGAACATGTTTCATAGGTTAATAAATATAGACAAACATAGTACATGTGCAAGAAGGATTGAGACACCACTAACGAAAGATCTCAAAGTATACCTTAGGTGTAAAAACGATGAACTCATGTGAAATTGACTTAATCTAATAAACAAATCATGATCGTAAGTGATTTTTAAACCAATGACGCCCAAAACTATGTAATGTTTTTTTGAGATTTTTATAGCATGTGCAAACCCATTGATCTTCGACTTATCTCCCTCAAAATATCACATACAACAACAAAGCTCTCAATTATTTTGAAGAAATTAATGCTCATTTGTAGCGAAACATCAATGTTTAAGCAAATGGCCTCTGACTTTTGTTTTTATGTGCTTTTAATCTTTTTGGCTATTTTTATTGCAAATGGTGTCTTTTCACGCAAAGACTTTGTCTTTCGCAGCCCGAATCCATTGCTTAAAATATAACAATTTATCAAAAAAATGATTTTTTTTTAAATCCGGGCAATAGTTCTTAGATGCACAACTTTTTATTATCTCGTTTTTCACATTTGATTCGTCTTAAAGAAAAATTGAGATGAAAACCTTATGATCAACATGTGACAAGTAAGTGCAATACTCAAATAAATTCGTGCTCATGTGTAATAAAGGAGATACAGAGTCAAACATGTAGCAAGTTATCATCAACTCATATCTTAATGACTCCACACATTATTAAGCACATATATGAAATGATGTCACATCTCAAAATACTACAAAACAGTCACGTGGATATGGAATGAATGGGTGACTCAGACATCTTTAATATTCATCCATATATGGTGTAAAAAATTACAAAACTCTTTTTGTCTTTTTCACCTTTTTCTTAAAAATCAAAAAACTTTTTGTATTTTTAACGAAAAACAAAACTTGTTTTGAATTTTTTGAACAATGTAACAAATTGAAAAATATAAATATAATGATAATACAATCTAGCAATAGGCATGTAAGATATGAACATGAAAATCATCATATGATAGAAACAAGTTTCAACCTCAATCATTAGGCCCGGAGGAGCTCTCAAAAGTAGATGACATCCTAAGAAATTCCTCCATCAAATTTTCTGAAGTTTTGACTAAATACACTACTTACTCTCTAAAGCTCTCAATATCTCTCAAGTGATGTGTAGGAGTATGCAGAGTAACATATGTGGGAGTGTGTGCTGGAACTCATGTAGGAGAAAATCGGGAAACATACATATGCGACACTCTCCCTAGCTTAAAATAAAACTCTCTAAAGTGACCTCTTTGTTTGTAATGGGAACAAACATATACGGTCTTGGGTCCACCTCTCTATGAACGTCTAGGATGAGCTCTCTTAGGTGGGTTAGGTTGAGGGCTATGTGGATCTAACACAAACTCGGGAATCGGCTCGGGTGTGGTATGGGAAGTGGGTGCACCATTATAATATATTCCTTGCCTCTCGACGTTACCTAACGCGGGACCGAGGAGCATCTTTACAATCTTATTAGATGTATCCTCTATAGTGACCTTGACCTCCCGAGCACGTTCGATATCTTTCTTGAGTTAGGATACATGGGCTTTAATTTTTTCACGAGTCTCCAATGAAGATTGAAGATCTCTAGTAAGACTAGACACGGTGTTGGTCAAATCGGTCCTTTTCCAGCCTAAAACGATCAATTTCTCACATAAGTAAACCTTAACCTTCTCGAGTTGACTCACCGACACTTCACACTCTCTCAAAACTTTCACCTCTTTCTCCAAATCTAACACCTTAAAAAACAAATCCTTATTAATCTTTTTCTTTTTTAACGTCTCGGTGTATAAATCACTAAATGCTTTTTGGAGATCCCTTTCTCCCCCACTTACAATCTCATCCTCACACTCAGTATCTCCTGAGTGAATCGAAACATCACCGAGACTTTCACGTTTAGATATGTCCTCATCGACGTGGGACAAGCTATAAGTGCTAACGTGACTAGATATGAACACAACACACGATTCATGCGGTGATTTTCCCCCTGAATCAACCGACTCGATGTCACTATCGCTAAGAGTGGCTTTATTCGCAACCTCTTTTGCCTTTATATTTAGCCTAGTGAGACACTCATATGCCTTGTGCCATTTACCCTCGCACTCATAACACCTTATCTCTTCCTCTTTCTCACTGTTACTCCTGTCGTCATTCTTATATTTATTTTTCTCAAAAATCTTTTTATTGTAAGAATTTTTTTTAGAAAATTTGAGAAACTTTTTTAACAATTTTACAAATAAGGCCAAGTCATCAAAATCACAATCACAATCACTCTCAGATTCAGACTCACAGACTTTTTCTTTTTTCTTTTTCTTAGTTTGAGTCTTTAAAGAAATCCCTACTTCCTTAAGTTTAATAGTTTTAGGGAACATATCGATCTCGTATGTTTGAAGATCTCCAACAAGGTCTTATATCCTAAGAGTCTCTAGGATTCCTAATTAGTTAATGACTGCAACCTTAAGAATAAAGTGGTCAGAGAGTGACCTCAAAATATTTTTCATAACTCTCAGCTCAGAAATTTTCTCACCCTAATTATGGCTAGAAATAACAATGTTCGATAAACTCGCATAAAACTCATTGAATGACTCGGACTCTAGCATAGTGATGGTCTCAAATTGCGTGGTCAAATTTTGAATCTTTGACACTTTTACAGTGTTGGTACTCTCGTGAGTGGGCCCGAGGGTGTCCCAAGCTTCCTTAGACGTGATGCACGTCATAATGCGGTGGAACTTGTCAGGGCTGACGGCTCTAGAAATAACATTAAGTCTGCGAGAGTTAAAATTACTCCAAATTTAGCCTCTATACATGAAGAGACAGGTTTAAGGCCAACGACATTATCAACGGTGATAGTGGGTGGGTTCCACCCTCTTTTTCAAACAAGCCAGACTCGTTCATCTATGGATTTTAATGCATACCTCATCCTAGCTTTCCACTAAGCATAATTGGAACCATCAAAGATGGACATTTGATTATACAAATTATCCATTAAAATCCAGCTTTTCAGATATCAATAATGTTTAAAAAAAAGATATTAAAGAAAAAATATTTTTTGTGGAACAATATCACACATCATTTTTGTGTAACTAGCTCTGATACCAATTTAAAAGTTTGCTATCACGATCTTAATGGAATGATTTATATAATTGAATGTCCAAACACAAATCCAATTTTATCTTTTTACCCTAAGACATACATCTAGGTGATAAAATAGATAAAGTAAAGCATGCAACCAGCAAAGGCAAAGTTTGTGGAAAAATTCCTTAGGGGTAATACCTTTTTTAGCACTTTAGAATAAATACAAGAAAGTCGACTTATAATAATACTCGATACCGGCCAAAAGTATAACGCGCTAGTCTTTGTAAATCTCTAAAGAATACTACTCGATCAAGAGCAGTTCACAGATGGTGTTCCACCTTCGGTATTCACTGATCAACCTTTGTCTTCAGTAGTGAATCCCTTGAGTATCACAAGGCCTGCAGTAAAGATGATCTCTTAATAAGGAAAAAAACTATCAAAGGTTTAAACAGATTCTCTCACACACACACACACACACACACACACACACACACACATATATATATATATATATATATATTGGGGATGTGTTTTATAAATCAAAAGAATTTTCTAAACTCAAAAGGTTGAAAACTTTTGCAAAAGAGTATGCAGAAATCGTTCTCGAAAAAGTCTTAAAAATAAACACGAAATATGTATTTATAAAGTGAACACAAATTTTGAGGTGATGCTACTTGTTCGAACGAAAATAAGGATCGTTCGAACGAGAATAGCATATCATTAGAACGAAAGTGAGTGCGTGCAAACGACATTGCTATCTCATTTGAACCAACTTCAAACGACCTTCAAATGATGGAAAACAATACACCCTCATTAGAGGCACGTTAGATGTAAAGATCAAGTGATGCTCCGAACGACTTTGACATCTCATTCGAACGAGAATGTCTTCTCGTTTGAATGATGTCATCGAACTTTGAAAAAATTTTAAATAAAAAATGCCTCGATTTTTAAACAAAAAATCCTATTTCAATTTTAATAAAAATAAAGCATCCCAAAATAAATTTAATGAATAAATTTAAATTCATAAATGCTTTATTCCTTCATAAAGTGTAGAACCATTGAACTTAGAGATGTTGGAGATTCGGTTCTTCGTGACGGCTTGAGTCGAAGCTTAATGGGATACGCCAAACTAAATGTAAGCCTAAGCTATGAGAAATGATAGAAAATTTTCTCTTACATTCTCTCTTTTGGCCTTGGTAACTTCCCTCTATGGATGTGGGGATGTTAGGTTAAACTTTGGTGAATGAAATGAGTTCTCTAAACACCTGAATTAACTTATGTTATTTGCTAATTCCGAGTTACCTTTAACCTCCATATTTGGACCCCTAGATAAACCCGAACTGATAATCAGATTGGCCAACGACTCCCCAAATGGTAAACCTATACCCCAGACCCAATTTATATCCTTAAAACACCTAAACGAGTCCCTAAATCTTTCCGGAATGTGCCCGAATTATGTTTACACAACATACACATTTTTTCAATTTCTTGAACATTACATATCAATATTTAATAACCATACAATTATTTTCTTCGATAATTTTTTAGCATTCATAATTCACGTAACATGTAGTTAGTACCAATCAATTTAACCATGACTTATTTAATTAAATTTCAGCACTTTAGTTTAATTTTTATGTATTTTATTTTATTATAAAAATACTGGGTATTACATTCTTCCCCCTAATAACAAAGTTTCATCCTCAGAATTCTAAACGTACCTGACTAGAAGAGTTCCGAATATTAATCTTGCATGTCTTCCTCCCTCTCGCACGTTGAATCATCCTTATTATAGTGTCCCCACTGCACACCTACTAAGGGAACCACATTGGAACAAAGTCTACTCTCCTTCCAGTTCAGAATAGCTATGGGTCTTTCCTCGTAGGTCACGTCAGGCTGAAGCTCTATCTCATCGATATCTATATGCTGGTAAGCAACCTCATATCTAAGAGACCTCCACAACACATAAATATGAAAGACATCGTGCATCCTATGCAATTGGTTCGATAATCCCAACTAATACGTCACAGGTCCAATTCTCTCAATAATAGGGAATCTTCCCACATACCGACGAGCCAGTTCTCCTTTCTTCCTAAGTATCATCACTCCTTTTATGGAAGATACCGTAATCAGCAACTGAACCCCGACATCAAAATCCAAGTGCCTCTGGCCCGCATCCACACAACTCTTTTGTCTATCCTGGGCAATCCAAATCTTGTCCTGAATCATATCCACATTCTCTGAGATGTCCTAGATAAAATCTGGTTCGATAAGTTTGTTTTCCCCCACCTCCAACCAATATGAGGGTGAATGGAAATGCCTCCCATATAACACTTCAAAAGTTTCCATCCCAATAGTAAACTGCTAGCTGTTATTGTAAGCAAATTCCACCAAAGGCAAGTACTACTCCTAACTACCCTTAAAATCTAAGATGCACATTCGCAACATATCTTCCAGCATTAAGTGTAACACCCCGTGCTTTTATTATTTAATTTAATTAATTAATCGGAAAACTTGGGAAAAATAATTTTTTGAATTTAATAATTTTATTGTTTAAATATGCTGGTTATGATTTTAGAAGAATAAAACTTCAAACGGTTTTGAAATCAGAGTTAAAACGGATTTTAAAATGATTTTTATATATTTATCCCCTTATAAATTTTTTAGTCCGAACTGTCAAAATACTTGGGCTATCGATCGATTGACGCCAGGAGGTCGATCGATCGATCCCCTCAGGTTTCGTGCGCTGCAATCCTTTTCTTTGATGAATTTGATTACTTTTAAAACTCTTCCACTTATATATAATTAATGTGATGGGCTAGTTTTTAAAACACCCATTTGTGAAAACCCTAAGAACGTAAAACTCTCTCTTTTTCATCATCTTCTACCTTAAAACCCTAGCCACCATTAAAATTACTTTTCAAGCTCAGTTTTGAAGGCTAAGGCTAATATGTCCCAAGTTGGTTCAAGAAGGGATTTTAATCCATTTTTCGAGAGGAACACATATATCTAATCAGATTTTTGTCAAACTCATCACAGGCATGTTGACCCTATTCTTTCCCTTTAGTTTTATGTGTCTTGATTGTAGCCTCCATTAAACTCATATTTTCTAAAATAAGTTATGAATATAAATATTAAAGAGATACTTTATGGGATTGTTTTGCATGAAAAATTAATGTTATTGAATAATAATAACTTTGTTGCTCTTTGGGTTGTGTCGGTGTAGTCGATTTTGCTATGGGCATGTGCATGTGCATGTGCATGTAGAGGAGCCCTTTTAAAAGTAAATTTTGATATTTCATGTGAGAACCCTAGAGAATTAACTATTTTTGTTAGAAAATAATAACTATGATAGGACTTGCATGTAGCGATATTTCTGAAAATCACAATATTTATGTGTTCTATTCTCCCTATCTGGTTATCCTTACCCCAACTTCCTGTTCATCTTTTTGCTAAACCAGCTTTATTTGCCATTGCAAAGTTAGTTGGCAACCCTCTTAAAGTGGATGAAGCTACTGCAAATGTCACTAGACCCAGCCAAGCTAGACTCTGTGTGGAGATTGACATTGCCAAAAAACTTCCCTCCAGACTACGTATAAGGTGTGGAAATACAAGCTTTTGGCAAAGAATTATCTGTGAGAATGTTCCCTTGTTCTGTGTTAACTGTGTGAAGGTTGGTCACAATGATGCTGACTGTGTTCATGGTCAGGATAATGGTGCTACCAATTCATTGCAAAGTCTCAAACAAGATGATGGGGTGAAAGATTCTCAAGTTGGTTTGGTCAGGGATCTTAGACCTAATCATAACCCTAAACCAGTAGGGGTTTGGATAGAGAAACCCAGACCTCCCCATGTAACGGTTCCATCAGAAAAGGACGTACGCATCAAAGATAAGGGAAAATGCCCATTACTTATTCAAGAAGTTACTAAACATGGCCTGACATCTACCTCATTAACTGGTACGATTCTTAACTCTAGTATTCAACCGAAAAAATTTGTTATAGGTGGTCTTCCAACTTTAGTGGAGGAAGATAACTCTACGAAGGTGATTGCTGCCCAAAATGAGGAGACTGAATCAATAGATTCGGAAATTCCGATTCTTACTCAAAATCAGTTTGATGTGCCGTTACTAGGTGCTAAAGACCAGGAGGATGGTGAGATTTTTCCCCATACCTTTTTAAAAAATCAAAACACGTGTCCAGTTAACAAAACATATTCCCCTCCTGTTGTCAATATTGCCAACAATAGCTGGAAACCGTTATGGAAGTCAGACGAAGATATCCCTGTTGATGGAACCTTTTCTTCAGCTCCTACTCTTTCGGATGAATTTAAAAAAATTTCAGAGCAACTTTCAAACAAATTTTCTCTCTTTCAAAAAAATAATCCCTCCCTTCAGAAAACTTCGCTTCCCAGTATAACCACACCTGTTAACCTTTCTCCCTTAAACTATGGCTCCATTGAATTGTTCTGCCCTTATCTAAACCCTCTTCCATTGAACCAACTTCAGAGAACACAAACAGAGGCAAATCTTTAAAATTAAAAAAGAATAAAAGGAAGAAAATAATCACTGGTTTATCGATCATCCAAAGTAGAGCTGGTAGAACGAACTCGAAAAATTCCGCTCCTCCTAACCTCTAATGATTAACGCCCTATTCTGGAATATCCAAGGAGTTGGTAACAAATCCTCCATCAGAAGACTCAAGCGAATTGTAAGGAAACATTCCATCGTTTTGGTAACTTTACAGGAACCAAAAATCGATAAAGGTAATCTGCAGGATCTGTGCCGTAAATTGAACTTCGATGGGGGAATATCTAATTGTAACAGAAAAATCTAGATCATATGGAAATATGCATGCAATGCTATCACTGTAAGTGACAATCAACAATGCCTTTCAATTTCATTGACTATTCCTCAGGTGGGTGTAAAAATTCTCTTCTCCTCAGTGTATGCTAGTTGTAATAAAAGAGATAGATCTGCTTTATGGGATGATATTATCTCACTGGCTGATTTAAAGTTTAACATGTGGGTTCGGGAGGGGACTTCAATATTATCTCTTCCCAAAATGAAAAATCTGGAGGCAATTTGGTGGACCAACAAGCTATTTTAGAATTTAATGCTGCCATGGTTCAAGCAAGATTGACGAAAGTTTCGTACAATGGAGCGGATTTCACTTGGTGCAACAATCGAGTTGGAGATGCTACAATCTGGGATAGACTTGATAGAATTTTGGGGAATGAAGGATGGTTTAAAGCTAAATTTTTGTCCAATGTGGAACATCTTAATAGAGTCAATTCTGATCATGCTCCTATGCTTTTAAATTTGAAATTTCCCAGTGACAACACTCCAAAACAATTTAGATTTCAAACCATGTGGATTTCTCACAAGACTTTCTATTCGGTTGTTTCTGATGCATGGAAAATAAAAGTTGATGGCAGACCTATGAAAGCCTTTTATGCTAAACTTAAGATGGTTAAAAAGTCTCTGCAAGCTTGGAATAAAGAGGTGTTTTCAAATATTTTCTCCCGGGTTCAAAAGGCTGAAGAGGCTCTCATTCTCAAAGAAGCCCTGTATAACACTAACCCTTCCGAAGAAAATAGAGAGGCTTAGCATAAAGCTTCTGCTAAGTTCAATCTTGAACTTAGAATTGAGGAAATGTATTGGCATCAAAAGGCTAATGTGAATTAGGCTCAATATGGGGATCAAAATTTGCATATTTCCATTCTTCAGTTAAAAAAAATTCAATTGTTTAACCATTCATAAAATCAAAAATGATTCTGGTGATTGGTTGGACAATGATGTTGATATTGAAAATGAAATTTCCTCTCATTTTCAATCTCTACTTGGCAGCACCACTTTCAATATTTCTGATTTTTCTATTTTTGATTGCATCCCTAAGGTTATAAAAGAGGAAACTAATTTATTTCTTACGGATGTCCAATCAGAAATAGAAATTAAAAATGCAATTTTTTCTCTTGGGAAAAATAGTGCTGCAGGTCCTGATGGGTTTAATGGTTTTTTTTTTCAATCTTATTGGGATATCATCAAAGAGGAATTAATTATAGCTATTAAATCTTTTTTCCTTGGAGATGAAATTCCTATTAGTTGGTCTTAAACTAACATTATTCTTATTCCAAAAAAAGATAACCCATCTTCTTGTAAAGACTTTAGACCCATTAGCCTTTGTAATTTTTCAAATAAAATTATTTCCAAAATTCTTGCTAATAGAATTGGGAGCGTTCTTCCCAACATTATTTCTTCCTCTCAAGAAGGTTTCATCAAAGGAAGATCTATATCGGGCAATATTTTGTTGGCTCAAGAATTGCTCTCTTCTTTCAATAACAATGTTCGTGGAGGTAATCTAGTTGTTAAGCTAGACATGGCCAAAGCCTACGATCGCTTATCTTGGCAATTCATTCTTATAGCCCTGAGGGAATTCGGATTTTCTAAAACTTGGATAGACATCATATGGCGGTTAATATCGAATTGTTGGTATTCAATTATGATCAATGGAAAACCTGCTGGTTTTTTTTAAATCTCAACGTGGTGTGAGACAAGGTGACCCACTTTCTCCAGCTCTTTTTGTTATAGCCAGTGAAGTTCTCTCAAGAGGTGTCCACCAATTGGTATTACAGAAAAAAATTAATAATTTTTCAATACTAAGTGGATGTCCTCTCATTACATCTCTATCCCTTGCTAATGATATTTTGTTCTTCACCAACGGACACAAGAGTTCTCTTCTCAATTTTATGGAATTTCTCGGTAATTATGAACAACATTCGGGCCAGCTGGTGAATAAGGGTAAAAGTTGCTTCATCACTCCCCCAAAATGCAAACGTTCTCGGTCAGATAATATCAAGAAGATTTCAGGATTCACTCAAAATCATATGCCTATCAACTACTTGGGAGTGCCTCTGTTTTCTAGAAGGAAACGAAATTCCTTATTTTATCCAATCCTGGGAAAAGTCGATGCGAAGATAACCAATTGGGGCAGCAGGTCAATCTCTCATGCTGGTAGGACTGTGCTCATAAAATCTGTGATACAAACTATGGGGTTACATTTGTTGGCGACTATACATCCTACTATCTCCTTTGTCCGAGATTTAGACAAACAATGTGCAAATTTTTTGGGGGGCCAGCAAGATGAGAATTATAAATATCATTGGATATCATGGAGGAAAATGTGCTTGCCAAAGAATGAAGGTGGTTTAGGTTTTCGAGATACTATGGATGTTTGCAACACTTTCACATGTAAGTTATGGGTTAATTTTTTGCAAAATCAATCCCTCTGGGCCAACTTTATCAACAAAAAATACAAAAAGTTGGAGAATTTTTTTTTAATGGTTCTATTACTACTGCCAGTTCAGTTTGGAAAAGAATGCAAGGAATTTGGATTTTTCAGAATTCTAATGAGGTGATTCATCATATCCGCTCTTGGGTGGAGAAGGAGTTTGTTTTCAAAATTGTATGGGAACAAATTAGGAGAAGGGAGTGTTATCAATTTACGTCGTCTATGATATGGGACGACCATTCAACTCCAAAAGTTTCAATCTTTATGTGGCGTCTCATGCACAATGGTCTTCCACTAGATCACAATTTAAAAAATATCAAAATTCCCATAGTTTCTAAATGTCAGTGTTGCTCAAGAAATCAAGAAGAAAATCAAGATCACTTATTCAATGAGGGAGAATCGGCTTGCCAAGTGTGGAATCATTTTGAAGGTTTGATTGGGTGTAAAACTTCTAATACTAGTCTTAGATCTTGTCTTGTTTCCTGGTGTCTCTCAACGCGTGGAAGATCTATAAAGGCTATTCTTTGTAAAATTATTCCTAGTTTAATCTGCTGGAAATTATGGTGTGCTAGGAATAAATGTGTTTTTGAAGGTATAAAGATGGTCTCTAGCTCTATAATTAGGGAGATTCATGATGATATTAGGATTAGATTTAAATCTAAACCTTATAAGGGTCCTTCTCTAGATTTCTAAATTCTTTCATAGATGATTTTTCCATTGTTTGTTCCTAAGTTGGTAAGCCTCCGAAGAAGGGCTTTTCTTCTTCTATATCAATAAAAGTTTTCTCCTTTGAAAAAAAAAATATATATATATATATATATATATATATATATATATATATATATATATATATATATAATTTGTAATTGTGTTACCTTATGGAAATATGATAATATTTTAGAAATGTTGGGTATTGTAGATAATTAGTTTCCACCCCTTATTATAGTACACTTGTTAGGTATGGGACTAGTAAGTGGGCCTTAGTTGCGATTTATGCTAATTAGGTATGAGACTAGTTAGTGTGAGTATATGCGGGTTATATAATTTGGGGTGGGGGCTGATTTTCTATATTATACCTTTGTTAGGATAGACTAGGATTGATATCTAGGTGGAGTCAAATTTTTATAATCATCCTTTACTTAGGATATGACGAATTGTGTTTAGGGAACCCTTAGTTGGGACTAAGGGGTATTTTGAGGATTTTCACATCGCTTCTAAGGATGGGGGAAATATATTTGATTAATGAGTATAAGAAATTTTGGGAATTAATATCGCAGGACTAAAACGGATATTAAAAATTTATTGGCAACATAATGTGTCTAGGGCCGACAGTTTGAACGGGTCAGAGGACGATTTATGTCGTGTCATGTGTGGAACCTTGTCATATCGCGAGGATCGGAGGATAAAAACGGATCAGACGGCGGACTTGACAAGGTGATGTATGTGTGTGTGTGGAACCTTGTCATATCGCGAGGATTGCAGAATAAAAACGGATCAGACGGAGGACTTGACAAGGGGCCGGATGTTGGAAATTTTTTCTTCACGGTTAAATTAATTAAATTTAACATTGTTGGGAAGGTGGGTTAATTAAAATAATATTGCTGTGGCTTTTATAGAGATCTTGCGGGTAGTTAGTAATTTATTTATGGTGATTAATAGTCTCGTAATTAAAAGATTCTATTGTTATAGTCGTTATATATAACACTATTGTCTGGGTTCAAGGACCCTATTTGAGAGGAGTAACCGATTTACATGCTCGGGGCTTTGGCTCTGATACATGCGTTGACTAATCTTTTTCAGGATTTATTTGGGAGTTGCTGCATAGGAGTCATTGGAGATCATTTGGAGGTGCAGCTGGATTTATTTTATGGCTTTAGTAGTTGGATTTTCTCTTTCCATTTCGTCGTTTTATTTATGAGACTACTTTTGGAGTTATTGGGCCTTTTCGGTTACAAAGTTGTTTTAAGATTTCAGTTGGATTTATTTATTTAATTATTGAGATATTTGGAGTTCATGTGATGGATTTTAATCACTTTTTGGAGATATATAAGTTGGATATCATTTCATATTTGGGTTTGATTAAAATAATTTATCTTGTGGATTAAACTGTTATGTCTCATATATGTCACATGCTAAGGATGATATTTAATTTACCCGCACCCGGCTTAGTTTTGGTGGCGACCGATGCCAAAATTTAGCGGGGTGTGACATCAAGTTTACCCGCTATATTTGCCCATCTGTCTGTGGATGGTACGAAGTGCTCAACCTCAACTCTGTCCCCAAGGACTACTGGAAACTCCTCCAAAAGTAGGACATAAACTTCTTGTTCCTATTCGATACAATATTGAGTGGTACCCCATGAAATTTCACAATCTGTGCAAGGAAAAGCTTGTCCTACTGCTCTGATGTATAGTCTGTCCGGACCGGTAAGAAGTGAGCCACTTTTTTCAATCGATCAACAATAACCCAAATAGAATCGTTCCCCCTCTATGACGTAGGTAAACCTGTGATAAAATCCATGGAAATTCTCTCGCATTTTCACATCGGGATCTTAAGAGGCTTTAGAACACTCGCGGGATGCTAATGTTCCATCTTCACTAGTTGACCTGTGGCAAACGTGGACATAAAGACTGCTATGTCCTTCTTTATGCCTGCCCACTAATATGGGTACCTCACGTCCTAGTATATCTTATACCCACCAGAATGTACCATGAAATGTGACTCGTGAGCCTCAGTTATAACGGCTTGCCTCAACTCTTCATCCTCTCAAACAACCAACCTACCCTGAAATATCAATTCACCATCTGATCCAATCGAGTAGTGCTTTGTCGCCTTGGCTGACAACTGTTTAACCCTCTCCAGGCAAAAATGATCCTATGCTTGTGCCTTCATGACCCGAATAATGATCTCGAGTGTGATAGAGAAAACCTCCATAAAATCACGTGTCAACTCATCGTCATCACAAAGCGATTTCCATTTTGCCTTCCACACTGTCGCTAACTCCAATGCTGATTTGCGTCTCAAAGAATTTTCCACTATGTTTGCCTTACCGGGGTGAAATTGAATGTCGAACTGGTAGTCTTCCACAATTTTATCCATCTCCGTTGTCTCATGTTCAACTCTCTCTGTGTGAACAAGTATTGTAGGCTCTTATGGTTTGTGAATAGCTGAAATTTCTCCCCCAGGAGATAATGCCTTCATATGTGTAAAGCAAGTGCCACGGCTGTTAACTCCAATTCATAGGTGGGATAATATCCCTCATGAGGCTTTAGGTTCCGTGAAGCATAAGCTATCATCCTATCCTCCTTTATTTACACTCTTCCAAGTCCTCGTAATGACGCATTTGTACAGACCTTATAGTCTATCCTTACTCGAGGTAACGCAAGTACCAGAGCTGAAGTCAATCGAGCCTTCATCTCATCAAAGGACTACTAACATGAATCATCCCATATAAATGGCATATCCTTCCTCGTCAAATTATTTAGGGGCTCGGCTATCTTCGAGAATCCCTGAATGAAACGATGGTAATACATGGACAATCCTAGAAAACTACGCACCTCCTTAGGTATAGTGGGTTATCCCCACTACATCATTGCAGAAAACTTTCCTAGATCTATTGATATCCCCCTCTCAGATATGATGTGGCCCAAGAACTGAACCTAATGTAATAAAAAAACTATATTTATCGAACGTAGCATAAAGCTCATGGTCCCGTAACGTCTGCAAGACTACCTACAAATGTCGTGCGTACTCCTCTGCAGTCTGAGAATAAATTAGTATGTCGACTACGAATACAATGACGAACTGATTTAGAAAATATCTCAATACCCGATTCATCAGGTCCATAAACACAGCCGGTGCATTGGTTAGACAAAAAGGCATAACTAAAAACTCATACGACCCTTATCTCATCATAATTATTATCTTTAGGACATTCTATTCCCGAACCCTCAGCTGATGATAACCTGATATCAAATCGATATTAGAAAATTACGCGTCACCCCTCAGCTGGTCGAACAAGTCATCAATATGGGGCAACGAATACTTGTTCTGTATGATGACCTTGTTCAACTCCCAGTAATTAATACAAAGTCGTAAAGATCTGTCTTTCTTCTTGACGAACAGAATTTGAGCACCCCATGGCGAAGTACCCCTCCGAATAAACTCCTGATCCAATTACTACTAAATTTGGTCCTTAATCTCCCTCATCTCCAGAGGATCCATCAGATATGGTGCACGTGCAATGGATCTCGTACCCAAAATCAAATCAATCACAAATTCTATCTCCCTGCTAAGTGGCAACCCTCGAATCTCCTTAAATACATCAATAAACTCACTAAATATCAGGATGAAATCTAGCGAAACAATGATCTTTGAGGAAGTCTCCTCCTAAATATAATACAAATACGTGCTCGACCTGGCCCTGGGGTACGACATCGCAACCAGGTATATCTCTTTCCCCGGAATGGCAAAGATGATGGACCTATCATAATAATTAACACAGACTCTGTACATAGCTAGCTGATCCATCCCTAAGATAACGTCGTACTCAGACATATCTAATACTCGTAAGTCTGCCACAAATATGAGTTACCCAATCTTAACCCCTATACCTTTATATACTGAATATATGGATGCCCCTATACCCATGGGTGAATCAATATGAAGTACTATATCAGATGTAAAATTTACCAATCCTGACTCGCATGCAAAGATAGTATTAACGAATGAATGCGATACACCAGTGTAAAATAAGATACGACACACATGCCTAAAGATAGGGAACATACCCTCGATGTTTTAAACTGGCACCGTTCCTACACCCGGCACTATATGGTACACCTGCCCATACTGTAACTATGGTTTTTTTTCCCTGACTTGGGGTGGATGAAGCTGGTAATGCTGGCACTACAATCCTTGGGAGTGGCAACTGTTGATGCTGCCTTGTAGTTCCAGATTCCCTCATTGTCCGCCCTGCTCTTGTGGTACCTGATTACCCCGAGGACACCTCTTTGATGTATGACTCCTTTCACCACAACTAGCATAGTTCACGTACCGAAGTTAACTGTCTACACATGTATTCCATTTCGCCAAATACCCCAATGATACTACCCACAAAAGGAACATAAATATTGATTATGCATTCATGTACTATTGGTTCATAAGTAATTGAATACATCATTAGACTAAAAAATTAATCTCAATTAATTCATAAGAGTGTATGTATGTATATATGTGTCTGTGTCTGTGTGTGTCTGTGTGTCTTTATATGTATACGACACCTAAGGGCTTCAACCTTTAGTGTCCCGTTTATTCTCTATAGATAAGTTCGAAGGAGTCCCTCATCCAAACAGACAACAAAAGATACATACAAGTGGGGTATTCCCCACGCAGGACACCATTGCACAACCCATGCCCAACGGTGACAATGGATCGCAACATCTCTACCTACCTCTCGTTAGTGGAACTACTACATAGTACCTAAAGTAATGACCTACACAACCCCTAACCCACCTGTATCGACGTGTGCTACGGTCCCGTACGCACGTAACCCCAACGATAAGACCATCCATGAATATAGGTATGTCCACACAATAAAATTATTACATATCTTTATTACATAATATGTATAGGTAATTACTCTATAATTACCCCCAAGATATACCATATAATCACCCATTAATAAGTTTCGGTTTAATAGTTAACCATCTAATTAATCGTTAACTTCTCCATTTAAATAATAATCTAACCTTTACCCGAAATTGATCTACAAATATTTAAGGTATTCCTCAACCTTCCCATTTTGTTTCCAGAAGTTTCATTCTAACTACCGGATTCTATCCATCATGTTGTACCCCAAACGACTGTAATACCCCGTATTTTCATGGCTTTTAAATTATGGGATTTATTAAATTTAATTGAGATAAATTAATTTAATTTTAATCCGGAATGTTGTTTTAAATATTTACTAGCGTGACGAGAGTTAGTAATTATTGGAAATTTGTTATTTGTTGAATATTACTGGATGAGTATAGTAATATATGAGATTTATTTTTATAATATTGTCAAGTGTGAATAAAATGACAATTGTGGAAATTTAAGTCGGGACGCGCCTGTGTCGTGTCGGGACTAAATGTGGATTAATAAAAGTGAATATTTTATAAGTTGTCTGTATGGTCATTTTGAGTGCGCCAACGAATTCGAAAGGGTCGAGATAGTCAGAAAAGTATACCCGAGAGTTTGATTTGGGTCTCGGAGCATTTTTAGGCCTAATTAGTACCCCGGGAGGGCATTTTAGTCATTTTGTATTTTTGGGTAATTAAACCCACGAAAATTAAAGGGGTTATATCAGATGTTTAGGTTATCTCCTAGGGTTAGATAACTCAAAACACTAGAACGACCATTGGAGAGGAGAGGAGAGAGCTCTCAAGGCATTCCAAGGCTCAAAACTCAACCGTTTGCACCGCCGCCACCGCCAACGCGTAGATCGCGAGACGGGGAACGCAACCACACCAAATTCAACACCAAACCAGATTTCTGAAAATCCCAGGCAAGTATTTATCTTGCTTACCTCGTTGATTCATCTTTCATATTGGTTTAGGAATGATTAGGATGAATTGTATGGAAGAAAAACCCAATTTGAGATAGGAAATTGCATGTAGTGATGATTTATATGATATTCTGGAAACCCTTTGTCATGTAAAGGATTAAGAGTTTGATTAAGAAAAGAGTTTTAATTAGATACAAACACTAAAAAAATTATTTCGGATGATCGGACCATTGGAATCGCTTGAAATTTTAGTATGTTGTAGCGAACGGCGAGACAGGACTGCTGACAAAAATTCAGCTTGATCAGACGGTCGGATTTCTAAAACTATTATTTTTACTAGAAAGTTTTATGTTTTGAGGACTCTTAGAGAGTTTTATATTTTGAGGACTCTTCTAAGTAATAAAAAAAAAATCAATTAAAACTCCATTTTAATTCCGATTTCGAAACCGTTTGAAATTCTCATCTTTGAAAATAAAATTCAAAATCCTTTAATGTAAGGCGAAATCTATATTTTTGGGATATTTTGCGTAAGGGATAATGTAAGTATATATTAAAGGGGAGAGACACGTAAGAGAGAGTTACGTTGGAACATAAATGGATATCTACTGAATTGTACATTTGGAAGAATAGAGTCCATGAGGGTTACATAGTAAGTTGGAAAAACCTTCGAATTAAAGTTAGAAACGAACCATTATACTTCGAATTAAAGTTAGAAACGAACCATTATACTTGATATATAATAATGGTAAAATAAGGATAAATGTTGTGAATGTGGGTTATGGGATAAACCTAAATTGATATAATAAAAGTGGTATATTTATATGATTGTGTATGCATATATTATATACTTGTGAAAATCATGCCCGCGCTACTTGCTATCCCTGAGGTTACCGCGCTGGGACGATCTTATCTCATGTGCCTTATGGGGGATATTGACTCGTACCCTAGAAGATAGGAATCCTAGGTACAGGCTATCGAATCGGTAATCACGGTCCTAAGAGACGTGAAGGTATGTACTAACCTATTGGACTTGGAAACTATGCTTCGCCTCAATATTGTTTGTGTATGTATTTATACAGTTCGAGAGTGATTCCGAACTTGTATTCCCTTTAGTACGATTGATACGGGGATTGGATAGCAGAGTATGCCCGCACCATAGTTTTTATGTGGGGTGCTGTTATGATATATATATTATACGAGTAGTTAATATATATATATGAAATTCTGAAATCTGGAACTGCCTACTGTGATTTGATATGCAGGACATGGTTGATGACTCAAATTATAAATAATTGTTTTGAGAAAGTATAATATGACACTGGAAAACTTTATTGATTAATAAAGTTAAAAGGAGAACCTTGGTTACAAATTGAAATCTTACGTTTTAAATACTTGTGTTGTTCAGTTGTAAAACCTGCGAATAACCTAAGATAAGTTAAATCATTGGGAAAAGATAGTGTGGTATATGACGAGATAGACCATTGGGAAGGTTAGTGCGATAGGTGTGCACATTAGAAGAGAGGTGAGAATTTCTCAAGAGAGTGTCGCACTAATTTGTTGTTGCATTGACCTGTATCAATTTAAGTACTTGCTAAACGAATTTTTAAATCATATACACTATCGGGCTCTGACCCGTTTCTATTTCCTTTTCTCTCTTGTATATATATGTATGTATTACAGGTGCCCAACCACAGGGGCGTCTTACTTAGGATCCTTTGGAAAGAACGTGCTGCAGCTTAGGTGGGAGTTGCAGGCCTGTTGTTTAGACGAATTCATCCATTTGATTCTACTCCTAGTTCAGTTTTATCCAGCAGGGGCATGTGTCGCCCTCTTTCTATTATTTAGTTGGTATAGTCAGAGATTGAAATTTTTACTTTCAGTACCTTTATTTCGGGATTTATTATGGTCAGTTGGTTTTCCTTTAGTGTTGTAAATGTTGGGATTTATTATTGATGATTAAATTCGTGTATGTTCAATTCTATTTTTATTATTAATGGGTGACTCTTTAGATGTTAATGGTTTAAGGTTTTATAATCAGATTTAATAAAATGAGAATAAGGTTTTAAATGGTTTTGACACTTAGCTTAATTATTTAGGGTGTTTAAATTGGAAAAGTATTTTTACGACAGTGATGCTAAGAATGAACCAACTATTCACCTTGATTTTAATTTAATAAAGGAGTGATCGCCCGGTATTTAATTAGGCGGGGTGTCACAGGTGGTATCAGAGCATCAGGTTCTAGTGTTCTTAGGATCTGTACGGCTTATTATGCATTCAACGTTGCTTTGTTTGTTATAGAGCCCTATGTTTAGGATTGTCGATTCCTTTGATGAGATTTCGTTCTCCTGCTATAATGTGTATACACTAGTGAATTCTAATTTCTTTCGGATGTGTGCGTGTGCCGAGCGATGACATATGTCAGAAGAGGACCGTTAAGCGTACATCAGGAGGCAGGGCTCAGTTGAGATTATGAAATATATCCGAGGATGATGACCGTAGTCGAGGTCACCTCCATTATGGCACGAGAAGCCATGACTAGAAAGGCGACTAAGGTGCAGCAATGATTTTCAAATGCTGTTATAGTCAAATGAGGTGTGAGGGTAAACTTACCCAACGTATTACAAAAACGTGTAGAGACTGTCAGTGGGAAATTTTAGAAACGCGAAAATTGTATGTGTTTACCAAAGGAGGTAAAGTATCCAAAGGCTTAAATATAGGACGGAGTGTGGCAAACTGAAAGTGAAAATTTAGAGAAAATTTTCTTGGCTTTCGGGACGAAATTATAATGGTTGGAGTCAATCACCAATTTTAGAAGTGGAATGCTATGCCTATATGAGAACCTTAGGTATAGTGTTGACCGTATGTTCCTTCCTCAACTGTTCAGGATGAGAAGCAAACGTGGTTCTGAACTCATCGCAGGAGAGCATGACAGAAGTCCAATTGTGGATATGAATCCTAATCGTTAGCAAATTTTGTATCGAAAGAGATAGATACTAGTGGAGGAAACGACTCCAAGTGGGAGACCAACTTGTAATAATAGTTGATAATACTCGAGGAGGAAATTCTGATGGACGACCGATTCAGAGGTTGACAATGTCCTATTTTGTCAATATAGATGATAACGCTTCTTTGTGGGGGAAGTTAAAGGAATCGAAGAATTTAGTCGAGAATAAGACTGAATACAACGGTGGTGGTATAGCACCACAAAAGGATGTGGATACACAGCAGGAAAACCATTTAAATGCTTCAGATAGTTAAATTCTTACCAAGTGATGGTAAATTCAGTAAGTACTATTATAGATAGTAACATGATCTTTATGGCCTAAAAAGCTAAGGGAACAACCGGGATGGCTAACAGGAATCGAGTCTACTAAAGTCCGAGAGAAGGACAATCCTAACCTGGTTAGTAGGATAGGTGGTAAGTGGATTATGTGTTGAGGTATTTTGTGCGGAGTGAGATCGCTCACGATAATATGTTCCAAAATGAGAAAAAGGACAAGAATACGGTGCCTAGTAAAAGGCAACGATTAAAATAATTTTGTTTTGGTTTGGGCAGACGTGTTACGTCCGAAAACCATTTGTGCAGTCAAGACGATTGCCAGGATGGAAGTATAAGTTGTATCCTTAGAGGATGCGGCGTGTTTATGTGACACGAGCGAGTCACCATATTTTGTTCATTACTAGATTAGCATGTGAAACGAGTTTAATGCATATCATTATAAATGTTACCATTATGTGAATATTTTTCCTTAGTATAGCGGGATTTTTCTTTGGTTCTATCCGCGGGGGATGAATGAGTATATTAACAGTGTTTTATACTTTATTGAGGCTACTCGTTGTAGTGATGCGATACACAAGTATGATATTATCTTTGTTAAAATGTTATAGAAATGGGTAGTATGATAGTGGGCATTTATTGCAAGGCTATCTGAGTAGTTACATTAGTGCAACACGTTTTGTTTTGGCGAGGCTTTACCTGTAAGAAGGTTGGACTCGCACTTATATTATCTATCCTAGAGACTTCGGAGGAGGTAGTGGGCTCGAGATATTCGATACCAATGTATGTATAGACTTTGTCAGTATGATTCAGTATGTACCAGGATTTACCGTTGAGCAAAAAGACTTGACTCGGTATTATGTTTAGCACTCCGGACTTAGTGATAGGAAGAGTGCAGTGTTATATTTATCCTTAAGAGATGTGGGAGTTAAGAGTTATACCCCTAATGTTAGAAAAAGGAAATTTAGAGAATTTCGATCGTATGTATCCGAGGTTTATAGAATGTAATTACCATCAACCAATACGGGACGATAGTGAAATTGGTGAAACGTTCTTTGTTAAGCATAATTATGGGAGAAATTGTAACTTTTCTGTCAAGGGACGGAATAAAGGGGTATATACTATGGACGGAGGACCTAACGGATTTCAATAACCGACAATGCTAGGTAGTAGTGTATCGGAGGGGTTCCTTGTTTGGATTTTGCTTTGCGAGACATCCCACGCATGAAACTTAGCGTAAGGTTGGAAATAGGGAGACTTTTGGTCACTATTCCATGAGTTCGGTACCCTGGTCGAAATGGGATCAAGTAATTATGAATGTAAGTTGGAAGTTGAATTTTGTTTTAAGGTCATTGGAGCCGAATTTTTGTGGTAGGAAAGCATTGAAAGTTATCCCCACGAGTTAAGGGGTGGAACGATGATAAGGAGAATTTAAGAATTTTGATTTCTAGGGTGATTGAGAGTACCCAAATGTCATAACCGCATACAGAACACAAGGTGAATAAAGAGTTGGAATGATTTTTAGCATGGATTATCTGGAAAGAACTTTATATTATATAAAAGAGATGACCTGTAATTATTTTGATGAATAGAGCGTTAGTGATTTATTTTGGTTGTTGTACCTATTTGGGAAAATTGTTGTACTTATCTGAGAAAGGTTGAGAATTATTATTCCTCTTTTATTGTAATGGAATTTGAATGCCCTATTCCTTCTATTCCGTTGAATTTAGTTAGTCCTACAGATGAGTAGTACGCCGTTCGCTCTCCCAGGGCAGTCGGAGTGTTGCAAAAATGTGGGCATCTTGGTTAACTACAGTTAAAATAGTCCGAGTCGAAGGGACGTGGTAATAGACGTGTGAAATATATGTTTGTGGGACTAGTATAACGAAGTGGAAGTGATAGAGTGGATTAAACATCACATGAGGGGGGATAATTCATACATAAGTGTGCAATTAGAATAGCACGCCCTAACTTGATTGGAAGGTTGTGGGAAGCCATTCAAGAATTGGTATTCCTTGAATAGAGTAGAATTTAATTGTTATGAAGCACACCCGGAGCGGAGTTGTTATTAGTCAAGTGTGAGAGCGACTTGCGCATACAAAGAGTAATGATGTTAGTATAGTATAAGAGATCCATAAGTGCGCTTCGTGGAGACAAGAGCACGGGTCGGAACTTTCGGCATACTCCAATGAAGGAAGGGGAGTATTACGTGTCACTTAATGTGAGACATTTCAAGGGAAGAATCGATGTTTAGCGAGACGTAGTGAGTAGTCTCTACACGCACTGCCCATAGGTAAGGTTTGGTTGAAAGAGGAGAATCAACCAAAGAATTTTGTGTTTATCGAAAATTCCTGAAATTGGAAGAGGTTGGTAAAGTCGGTAAAGTTCTTGGATGGGTTGCCATCTTCAAAACAAGATCAAGGGTTTATCCCGAACATGTGAATTAAGTCACAAAGAAGGAAGTGGTTGATATTCCTTTGGGCTGGCTTACAATATTAACTAGTATGCCCCAGACTTCCTTTGAAAGGAAGGATCGCGCCAGTGCATGGTCCGGCGCAGTATAAATTTATGAATCAGGATGAGATTGGTGAATCCCACCTTTGATATGGGATTTCAGGAACCAGCGGAGATAAGATTTTATTTCGAGTAGGATGTATCACCCTTAGCCAGGGAATAAGTGCATGGTGATTAAAGATTAGTGGAGCCACGTGAAGGAGATTTTGGAATCTTGGTACGATGATTTTAAGAATGCTCTGTAGAAGCACTCGTACCTTTTTGTCGCGTACGAGGTACTTATTAAGGTTTTGTTATGGAAGAACCTCGACTATTCTCCTTCCTATGTTTAGAGGAGAGTAGATAATCAGAATTTTTGGATCGTTTGAGAAAATATCCGATGACTATGGTGGAATTCCACGACTATTTTAGGCAGTCAAGAGTGGTCAAATGTTCGTATGATCTTCTCAGAATGGGAATTTTGTGTATGAATAAATCCGAGTAGTTGTCAAATAGTGAGGGGCGGCCTCCTAATGATAGTGAGATAATGGAATTTATAACGTATAGACATAACCTATTCAAATGTTGTCAGTTGGGAGTGCAATGTGGAGTGTCTCCAATGAGAATGTAAAACAATGTTGCTGTGAGGAAAAAGCTATAGTGATTGAGCGTCGTACTATGTAGATAGTTTGCGTATTGACAAGGATATCCAGTATTGTGCTACCTGGTAGGCCTTATTTTCTGAATTTCGGGACGAAATTCCATTATTAGGGGGGAAGTATGTAATACCCCGTATTTTCATGGCTTTTAAATTATGGGATTTATTAAATTTAATTGAGATAAATTAATTTAATTTTAATCCGGAATGTTGTTTTAAATATTTACTAGCGTGACGAGAGTTAGTAATTATTGGAAATTTGTTATTTTTTGAATATTATTGGATGATTATAGTAATATATGAGATTTATTTTTATAATATTGTCACGTGTGAATAAAATGACAATTGTGAAAATTTAAGTCGGGACGCGCCTGTGTCGTGTCGGGACTAAATGTGGATTAATAAAAATGAATATTTTATAAGTTGTCTGTATGGTCGTTTTGAGTGCGCCAACGAGTCCGAAAGGGTCGAGATAGTCAGAAAAGTATACCCGGAAGTTTGATTTGGGTCTCGGGGCGTTTTTAGGCCTAATTAGTACCCCGGGAGGGCATTTTAGTCATTTTGTATTTTTGGGTAATTAAACCCACGAAAATTAAAGGGGTTATATCAGATGTTCAGGTTATCTCCTAGGGTTAGATAACTCAAAACACTAGAACGGCCATTGGAGAGGAGATGAGAGAGCTCTCAAGGCATTCCAAGGCTCAAAACTCAACCGTTTGCACCGCCGCCACCGCCAACGCGTAGATCGCGAGACGGGGAACGCAACCACACCAAATTCAACACCAAACCAGATATCTGAAAATCCCAGGCAAGTGTTTATCTTGCTTATTTGGTTGATGCATCTTTCATATTGGTTTAGGAATGATTAGGATGAATTGTATGGAAGAAAAACCCAATTTGAGATAGAAAATTGCATGTAGTGATGATTTATATGATATTCTAGAAACCCTTTGTCATGTAAAGGATTAAGAGTTTGATTAAGAAAAGAGTTCTAATCAGATACAAACACTAAAAAAATTATTTCGGACCATTGGAATCGCTTGAAATTTTAGTATGTTGTAGCGAACGGCGAGACAGGACTGCTGACAAAAATTCAGCTTGATCAGACGGTCGGATTTCTAAAACTATTATTTTTACTAGAAATTTTATGTTTTGAGGACTCTTAGAGAGTTTTATATTTTTAGGACTCTTCAAAGTAAAAAAAAAAATTCAATTAAAACTCCATTTTAATTCCGATTTCGAAACCGTTTGAAATTCTCATCTTTGAAAATAAAATTCAAAATCCTTTAATGTAAGGCGAAATCTATATTTTTGGGATATTTTACATAAGGGATAATGTAAGTATATATTAAAGGGGAGAGACACGTAAGAGAGAGTTACGTTGGAACATAAATGGATATCTACTGAATTGTACATTTGGAAGAATAGAGTCCATGAGGGTTACATAGTAAGTTGGAAAAACCTTTCGAATTAAAGTTAGAAACGAACCATTATACTTCGAATTAAAGTTAGAAACGAACCATTATACTTGATATATAATAATGGGAAAATAAGGATAAATGTTGTGAATGTGGGTTATGGGATAAACGTAAATTGATATAATAAAAGTGGTATATTTATATGATTGTGTATGCATATATTATATACTTGTGAAAATCATGCCCGCGCTACTTGCTATCCCTGAGGTTACCGCGCTGGGACGATCTTATCTCTTGTGCCTTATAGGGGATATTGACTCGTACCCTAGAAGATAGGAATCCTAGGTACAGGCTATCGAATCGGTAGTCACGGTCCTAAGAGACGTGAGGGTATGTACTGACCTCTTGGACTTGGAAACTATGCTTCGCCTCAATATTGTTTGTGTATGTATTTATACAGTTCGAGAGTGATTCCGAACTTGTATTCCCTTTAGTACGATTGATACGGGGATTGGATAGCAGAGTATGCCCGCACCATAGTTTTTATGTGGGGTGCTGTTATGATATATATATTATACGAGTAGTTAATATATATATATGAAATTCTGAAATCTGGAACTGCCTACTGTGATTTGATATGTAGGACATGGTTGATGACTCAAATTATAAATAATTGTTTTGAGAAAGTATAATATGACACTGGAAAACTTTATTGATTAATAAAGTTAAAAGGAGAACCTTGGTTACAAATTGAAATCTTACATTTTAAATACTTGTGTTGTTCAGTTGTAAAACCTGCGAATAACCTAAGATAAGTTAAATCATTGGGAAAAGATAGTGTCGTATATGACGAGATAGACCATTGGGAAGGTTAGTGCGATAGGTGTGCACATTAGAAGAGAGGTGAGAATTTCTTAAGAGAGTGTCGCACTAATTTGTTGTTGCATTGACCTGTATCAATTTAAGTACTTGCTAAACGAATTTTTAAATCATATACACTATCGGGCTCTGACCCGTTTCTATTTCCTTTTCTCTCTTGTATATATATGTATGTATTATAGGTGCCCAACCACAGGGGCGTCTTACTTAGGATCCTTTGGAAGGAACGTGCTGCAGCTTAGGTGGGAGTTGCAGACCTGTTGTTTAGACGACTTCATCCATTTGATTCTACTCCTAGTTCAGTTTTATCCAGCAGGGGCATGTGTCGCCCTCTTTCTATTATTTAGTTGGTATAGTCAGAGATTGAAATTTTTACTTTCAGTACCTTTATTTCGGAATTTATTACGGTCAGGATGTTTTCCTTTAGTGTTGTAAATGTTGGGATTTATTATTGATGATTAAATTCGTGTATGTTCAATTCTATTTTTATTATTAATGGGTGACTCTTTAGATGTTAATGGTTTAAGGTTTTATAACCGGATTTAATAAAATGAGAATAAGGTTTTAAATGGTTTTGACACTTAGCTTAATTATTTAGGGTGTTTAAATTGGAAAAGTATTTTTACGACAGTGATGCTAAGAATGAACCAACTGTTCACCTTGATTTTAATTTAATAAAGGAGTGATCGCCCGGTATTTAATTAGGCGGGGTGTCACAACGACCCTCCAAAATATCATAATTCCAAGGGGGACCAGCCAGTTGAACCGAACAGGTATCGAACTGGTTCGCCCCTACCAGGGAACCGGTTCGATTTTACTCGCTGCCCTGATGAGCAAAAAACGTGATTTGGTCTTCTCCCTTGACCCAAACTACATTTAACCTTCTTCTAAACATCATATATGATCCCTGAACGATTTCCAATCATGAAAACACAATTTTCTAGATGAAATATGTTCCTAAACATATCTAATCAGTGACAGTTATTTCAAGAATTGCCCAATTTTCAAACCCTAGTTTTTAAAATTTACCCTTTTATCATTTAATCTATTAAAGAACCCTTCTTTATCATTAATTTACATCATATTTTCATTCCTACAACACAATCATCAAATTTACATTCTCCCAATTAATATAATTATCAAAATTTTGAGTTTCTCATAAAATTGTCAATTATCCATTCATAACAATTCAGATTTATTCCTCTACATGCATGAGATTTAACTCATCCAATTATCATCAATTCGTATACACTGTAACCCATAAATTATGTGAGAGATACAACAATGAATTAAAAAAATACATTGAAAGTTAATTTTTGTAAGATAACTCTTGCCTTATGATGAAGATTGAAAGCTTTTCTTCTTGAATTCTAATCTCCTTCTCTCTCTTGGCCTTGGTAACTTCTCTCTATGGATGTGGGAATGCTAGGTTAAACTTTGGTCAATAAAATGAGTTCTCTTAATACCTAATTAACTTATATTATTTGCTAATTTTGTGTTACCCCTTAACCTCCATATTTAGGCCCCAAATAAACCCGAACCCATAGTCGGATTGGCCCAACGACTCCCCGAATAGTATACCTATAACCCATGCCCAATTTTAGATGTTTAAAACACCTAAACGAGTCCTCAAATCATCCCGAAACGTGCCCGAATTATCTTTATCCAACATATACATTTTTCTAATTTCTTGAACATCACATATCAATTATTTAATAACCATGCAATTATTTTTTACGAGAAATTTTTACCATTCATATATGAATCCACATAACATGTAATTACGACCACTTAATTTACCCACGACTCATTTAATTAAAAGAATCAAATACCAAAAAGTGCCTCAAACATTTTTTAATACACACTTAGTCCAAGCCTTTTTATTTTGTTCCAAAAAAGTCCTCCAAACACCCATTAGACCAATATTCTCTTATTTTTGAAGTCCGCGCTAGCGGCATGTTGAGGGACTTTTTGGAACAAATAAAAAAGCTTGGACTAAACGTGTATTAAAAAATATTCGAGGGACTATTTGATATATGCACCTTAATTAAATTCCACTAATTGAATTTAATTTCTACCGATTTTATTTTATTATAAAAATACAGGTATTATATTTATCACCTTCAAATATTGGATATATTTTTTTATTATCAAGAACCAACGAAATTTAATCATCACATCATCACTTTTATTATCTTTTGGATTCATTTGGGCTTCAATCATCAATTAGGTTTAGGTGTTCTTTCTTTGTTTGGATAAGCTCTTGATAGAATATTTTTCTACAACTTTGCCTCTTGGATATTCCTCAAATTCCTCCTTTTGAAGCTCCTTAATTAAGTGGCTATGAAGGTTTAGGTTAGCGAGATTTTGATAATTGCTTTGCGTTGCGTGTCTAGAGTTTCATTCACCCCCACCCCCACCACTCGCCCCACCAGCACACACCAACATCACCCCCACCATTGTCTACAACTGTCGCAACACTCCACCCACCAACACCCACCTCCACCCAATTCTCTCTCCACCCCAACACCCACTGCCATTGTCATTTATAGATTTAGTTGATTGGTTGATGTGGTGGGGTGTGTTTGTGGGTGAGACAAAGAGAGAAATGGGTGGGGGTGGGGGGGGGGGGGGATGGCCCAAAAGTGTGGGGGTTGGTGGTGGATGGCCGAGAGGTTGAGGAGGGGGAGGGGCTTGGATTGACGATAGGGTGGGGTGTAGGGAGAGTGGTTTTTTATTTATTTTCTTTGTGTGTTTTTTTTGAGGGGGGGGGGGGGGGGGGGGGGTTGATTTATGTAAACATTGTTTTTTACTTAGATTTTGGGTTTTTAACTTTTATTTTTTCTTTTTGAGAGATTTTTTTGGGTCTTTGAATTATTTTAATTTAAAAAAGCCACCTCTCAGCATAGTTTTTTTAACATTTTGTATTCAAATCTAATTTTAAAAAAGATTAAAATTAAGTTTAAATTTGAAGATTAGTAGTGTATTAAAGTGAAATTCACAGAGATAGAATTATGATATTTTATACAATTAATCCAAGACAAGACTTTTATTATGTTTCTTACTCAATACAATAACCTCTAAAACAGGTTAAATCTAATTTTTCGATAGGGGGTAAATTCAAGTGTTTTGATAACAGAATTTGAATAATAAATATCATAACTGACCCAGTAATCCTTTCCATGAGGGGGATCGAGTCATCGAGCCACTAGTATATATATATAAATATATATATATAAATATATATATATATATATATATATATATATATATATATATAGAGAGAGAGAGAGAGAGAGAGAGGCCCGATCGTATGCGGAGTGACTTAAGGTCACCTTACAGACCTTAAGTCAGGCGATATCGTTTCACTTTTCTTAAGCCTAGCCGTATAAAACAAAACCCACCTCACTTTTGTGTCATGCAACAAACAAAGAAAAAGAGTTGAGTAAAGAATTAATAAAATAAAACCTCACTTCACTTTTCTCATGCCCAAAACCTAAGACAAACATAAGATAAAAGTTCCTGCATAAATAAGACCCACCTCAAGTAGCCGTATAAGACAAAAAGGCAACTTTTATCCAAAAGATGTGAAGTAAAGAATTAAAAAAGTAAGACCCACTTCACTTTTCTCATACCCACGCCCGTATGACCAAATTAAAAAAAAACCACATATCTGTAGAATTAAAAAAGTAAGACCCACTTCACTTTTCTCATACCCACACCCGTATAACCAAATTAAAAAAAAAAAACTCACATATCTGTAGAACCATAAAAAAACCCAAGACCAAGCCAAGCAAAAATTCTCCTTAACAAAACTCATCAAAAAAATTCTTTCAATAAAGTTTCAAGTTAACACTTAAAAGTTATCACCAAATAAAAATTCTAAATTGTTAAAAGTCTAACCAACAAAGTTAACAGTTATAACTAATTAAAAATTACAGTTAAAAGCAGTAACCAAATTTAGTAGGGCTAAGCTACAGTAACTAAATTCTTTCAGCAAAATTACAGTAACCGAATTCTAACCAATTAAAAATTACAAAAAAAAATAGTTCAGCCAATCAAAACAGTTCATGCGTCTCCACTACTATATCCATCTGAACTTATATTTGTTGTTCCCTCCTCCTGCGTCGATGATCTACAAGAAAACAAAAAAATTATTATAGTAAGATGTAAAAAATAATCGAAAGCTACAATTTATAAGTAAAGTATATATTACCGTTTTATAATCACGGGACAATTTCTCTTGTCGTGTGACGCCCCAACTTGACCACAACCATTACAACGCCTAACTTTAGCATTCTTTGCTCGTAACGCCTTTTCCTCCCCCCCCCCCCCCCCCCCCTTTAGTCGTTTGCCATATCCTTTTGCCCTCACGTGCATAGGTTCATTAAAAATTTCGTCATTATTACATCTGAATTTTCCGAAAAGCACCCCACTTGTACCACCAACCATGTAATTAGTTTCAAAATCACGAACTCCAATGCTTGTGTTAATACTAACAATTTGGTTGATTTTTTCATTCACACCGTCCAAACCATCCGTGAAAATCTTACTCGTCTCTTCACTTATGAGGGCCTTTTCCACGACATCAAGTGCATATTGTATCAACCGACTCCGTCTAAGTAGATATGATTTACCATCACTTATTTTCGTTCCATGATCATCAATGACAACGCCACACTTTGCCATTTGTGTCCACCTCCTCAAAATATATTGATTCGTTAATTTTTCATAATCATGAATTTTTTGCAAGTAAGCTAACACATGCCTACACGGGATCCCCGAACTCTCAAACTTTTTACAAGAACAAGATGCGAAATCCAAGGTTTTGCCATAAAAAATTTCCCATACCCGTCCCGCCTCAACATTTTTTCGTTTGATATTGAACAAGCGGTGATTGTCATCCTCGCTGATAAACTCAAATTTATAATTTGAACTTTTCAAAAATTCATCTTGAAATTTATAAAACATTTCATGCGTGTAAATATCAATCATTTGAATCAAAACATCATCATTGAATCGTACCTTATGCTTCTCTATCAAGTCCTTATGATCCGCTACGAGCTCTTTATGTCGTTGCCTTTGTAATCCCCTACCAAATTGAACCATGAAATCTAAAAAAGAATTTCTCTTGGACAAAAATCTCTTAAAAAATGAGTGTGTGCTTTCCGCTCGTTGGCTAGTTGAATCTCGGCCGAGAAAACATGGTTAACATACGTCGGAACCCATTGTCCTCGAATTTCATACATTGATTTCAGCCACTTGTTATCATGTAGTCCACTACTCTCAATAATATCTTCCCACTTCGACTCAAACTCTTCTTTACTCTTCGAATTCCATATGCAATTGGAAAATGCTTTACAAGAAGCACTATATTTAACCGAGTCTAACTTTTCAGAGAACTTCATCAAAATGTGCCAACTACAAAACCTATGGAACGTATTTGGGAGAGATTTTGCAATCGCATTTGTCATTGCCGGATCTTGATCAGTAATTATCATCTTTGGGGGATCACCGGGCATTGCTTCCAAAAATTGTTTGAACAACCACAAAAAAGACTCTATAGTCTCATCACTCAAGAAAGCGCACCCAAATACAATAGTTTGACCGTGATTATTAACCCCCATCAACGGTGCAAATATCATACTATATCGATTAGTGTTGTATGTAGTATCAAAGATGACCACATCACCATAATGCTTGTAAGCCCGTCGAGATGTTGCATCCGCCCAAAAACAATGGGTTATCCTTTTCTCACCGTTCGCCTCAATTTTAAAGGTAAATGACGGATTCTTTCCTTGTTCGAACTTTAAATACTCATACAACATTTCTCCATCATGTCCAATCATCTCACTACGTAAATCTCTTTTGTGATTGTACAAATCCCGTTGTGTGCAACCAACATTCTCATACCCACCCGCTTGCACTCCTAATAAAGCAAATTGTTGATGCGGAGGTATATTAACCATGCCAAGTTGTTGAGTCAATGATTTTTGGGCATTCGTGACTTTACAATGTGATCTCAATAGGTGACTTTTTCGGGGGGTCGATAATGGATGAGAATGGCCCTCAAAAAATTTGGCCACTACAAACGTGTCAGACTTTGATTTCAATACAGCAAAAATAGCTTTACATTTCTCGCGTATAAAGCCCCGACGCCTTGTTGTTTCAATATCAGGCACCAATAGACTCTTCCCTTGCTTATAACAAACAAACTCCTTCCGATAAATTTCACCATCCTCATTTTTCTTTGTAGACCAATTACGCACACTAAAACCCGATTCTTTCGCGTATGCATTGTAAAAATCTTTAGCATCCTCTAAGTTTTGGAACTCTTGACCCACTTTAGGTATTAACTCATCCGCAACTTGAGGAATGTATATATTTTCCCCTTCACTTCTTATGTTTTCATCAAAATTCAACCCACTGTCTACTTCTAATTCAATGTTGTCCCTTGGATCACCAACAGAATAGTCCATATCAATAAACAAACCTGAAATATAATTTTTATAAAGGTGTTATTATTTGAGATTAAATTTGAATTTTTTTTCCCAAACATGCCTACTCAAGTATATTATTAAGGGGAAAAAAATTAGCTATAGTAATTTCAACAAATGTATGTTATTTTTTGGACTATAGATGCAATCATTAAGTGAAAAATGCCAATGCAAGAATGTTATGTGGATTGAAAAAAATAATAATAACAACACAAGTATATGTGGACATGTTGTGGTAAATGTAATACAAAAATGTTATGGTAATGTAAGAATGTTATGACAACACAGGTGTATAATTAAATGTCAATGCAAGAATGTTATGGCAGCTGTAATTTCTTTACAGACATGTGGTTATTATTTGCGACTAAAAAAATAAATACAAGTTTAAAAGAATCCAAATATTCAACCATAGATCTTACCTGTTTGTGGGGTTTTGTTTTGGAGCAAAGTTGCCTTTTTGTCTTAGACGACTACTTGAGGTGGGTCTTATTTGTGCAGGAACTTTTATCTTAGGTTTTGGGTTGTCTTAGGTTTTGGGCATGAGAAAAGTGAGGTGAGGTTTTATTTTATTAATTCTTTACTCAGCTCTTATTCTTTGTTTGTTGCAAGACACAAAAGTGAGGTGGGTTTTGTTTTATACGGCTAGGCTTAAGAAAAGTGAAACGATGTAGCCTGACTTAAGGTCCGTAAGGTGACCTTAAGTCAGTCCGCATACGATCGGGCCTCTCTCTCTCTCTCTCTCTCTCTCTCTCTCTCTCTCTCTATATATATATATATATATATATTTTCTTGATGTAAAAATCGCCTTGTTATGTGTACCAATCAGAAAACTGGCAAAGGTAATGATTAAAGGGAACGTTGATTGAACTCTTGGCGGCTAAGCCAAAAAAGATATATCTGTCCAAAAATGATTCATTAAAATATTGAATAATTGCAAAAATGCCATCTGCGTTATGTGCCATCAGTTAAGTCAATAATTTCACAAGTGTGGGAAGTCGGTAACCGACCAAGCATCATAATTGTTCTCGAGCAACTTTAGGGCTAAATATTCCACACTTTCGCAAAAAACTCAAGCATGAAACATTGGGGGCTTTTGTTGATGTCAAAAATCGCCTTATTACATGGACCAATCATAAATGAATATATGTTATCCAATGTCGCATCAGTCCTAGTCAGCAAGCGTTAATCCTTCGACCAAGTCCAGAAATGCCGACCAAGTCCAGGAATGCCGACCAACATATTAAGAAGCCCGACCAACAGCAGGAATACCAACCAACCTGGTCAGTAAATCGCAATTAGTCGTATACATTATGGATGTTATACAGATGTAAACGCCTAATTTATAAAGGCATTTCATCCTTTGATATTCCAACTCTGGTACTCTCTCATGGGCTATAAATGCATTGTAATCCCTGAATCTAAGGAATAAGGACACACCTGAACAAAGGCAAGACAATACACAACAGTGGACGTGGGCTTTTTCCCTTTAGCCGAACTACTTTAAAAATCTTTTGTGTCTCTCTTATTTACTTATTTTATCTATGATCAAATAATTAGATGTAGTCTAATTTTTTGCATTAACAATATATATATATATATATATATATATATATATATATATATATATATATAATTTTTACTGATATAAATATATTTCGGTCATTCTAAATTGATAGGGATTATTGTAGTGTTATAAAAAAAATTACCTTCCAAATTCACGTAGGTAAAAATAATGAATACCTTTAAATATAGAACTTTGATAGGGAGACCTCTTTTTGTTATCCCTTTGTTACCCTTAACTTTAAAATGTTATACCTTGTTTTGTGTTTTATGCCCGGGCGGACCTCATACAAGTAAAGACAAAGCAAGGTACAACACTTTGAAGACAGAGGTAACAAAAAGGGTAACAAAAAAAAGTCTTCCTAATATTTTTCTTAAATATAACGCATGCATTTAGGTAAGTTGTGTACCTTGTGGTATGATCCCGTAAGAGCATAATACTTTATTGTTATTTATGAAATGATTTGAGAGGTTTTTTTGAATTCAATGCTCTATTCGAAAAAGTAATTTTATAATCCCACCTACTTTTATATGGTAATTAAGATATACAAATATTAATTTGAAACAAAATAAAAATAAAAACATAATTATTAATTTGAGATTGATAATATTTTTACTTTTTAGAATCACAAATAATTCAAATTTCATAACACGAGTAAATTGTAATATAATAGATAACCATTCAGACATAAAAATAGTTACAACTCGACTTATTGAGTTTGTAAAACAAACTGGTCGGGTCACCGAGTTAACCCGTTGTTTCCCGGGTTTGGCAACACTTGTTTGAATTGATTTAGTTTGGGTGGACCCATTGCAAATGGCATGAATGTATTCTTTTTGGAAAGTATTTTTTTAAGATGCTCACATCATGTGTGTTTAGGCTTGAAACAATTGTGGACCGTGGGATGAGGAATATGACCGTTACAAACGCTCCCCAAATTCAAACTCATTAGTGGTTACAATAAAACCCCCCAAACAGATAGATAAAGACAACCCAATCCAGTAAACAAACTGTTGCAAAGTTCAAACACAACGGTAAGCACTATTTTTATTATTTTTTTTCTTGTGTAATGAAATTATGAGTGAAGTGGTTGGTTATATTGAGTTTATTTTTTGCAGTTGTTATGTCTAAGATGATGATGAGATCCGATTGTAAGCCTCCGCTTGCTAGATCTCCTATTAGGCTTCGTCCTCGCCGTGTTCTTCGTTCAAATTCCTCAAACTCCATTCAATCTCCACCAGGTTATTTCATTTCTCTATCTTTGTCATTACCCAGATATCAATTGTTACTCATTTTTTTATGACTCTCGTACCCTCTCTTAAGACCAACTATACAACTTTGGCCTTTTTTCAAAAATTTAAGGATTACCAAAAGAGTCATAATAAGGCCACAGAGTTGACCGTGACATACTGACATGTCGTATTTGCATTCCTGAAAATCGGGTTCCAATAATAGTGAAGTATGCGACACGTCACTGTATCACTGTATCACTGTATCGTATTCCTGAGTTGGTCTAGAATTACTGTTGAGCACGACTACAGCGACCCAAAAATTAGACATAAATTCCAAACTTAATGATATGTCATTGCCACATCATTAATCCCATAATACCCATTTTTTCTTTAGAGTGCATCCTAACAGAAAAAAAAAAAAAAAAAAAATTATTTCTTTATTTTATCACTCTATAAAGTCATTTTTTCCATAAAATTGAACTTTCAAGTTAAAAAAAAGTCCCGTTAAAAAACATATATGGCGTGCATTTATGTTTTTTAATGGGACTTTTTTTTAACTTGAAAGTTCAATTTTATGGAAAAAATGACTTTATAGAGTGATAAAATAAATAAATAATTTTTTTTTTTTTGCTGTTAGGATACACCCTAAAGAAAATATATGTTAAAATTATGTGTGTTAAAATACATCATTGTGTTCATTTTTTCGTTCATATACCAAATAGTACCTCAAATATTTTTTAATACACGTTTAGTCTAAGCCTTTTCATTTTGTTCCAAAAAATCACTCACCACATAAAAACACTTAAAATGTGCCGCAGGCGCGGACCTTTAAAAATAAGAGAACATTGGTTAAATGGGTGTTTGAGGGACTTTTTAGAACAAAATAAAAACGCTTGGACTAAATGTGTATTAAAAAATGTTTGAGGGACTTTTTGGTAATTGATCATTTATTTACTTAACACAGTACAATTGTAATATTATTTCAAAATTACATAGTACGATTATGAATATTTTATTTTTTAACGAACACGATCACGGCCTAAATAAAACGCGACGTGATATGGAGTCGTATTTTTTTCATGCCGCTGGCGCGGACCATTTTTCCTACAACGGTATTAAAAAAATCGACTCCATGCCACGTCGTTTTATTTGGGTCGTGATCGTGTTAGTTAAAAAATAAAAGATTCATAATCGCATTGTGTAATTTTTTAATGATTTGCGTTAAGTAAAAAAATTAACACAATGATGTATTTTAACACGTATAATGTTAACAAATATTTTTTTACATGTCGCCGTATCATTTCTCATTATTGTTACCAAAATGCGAGATGCGAGATAATTAAAACCAGTCAAATTGGCCATAGACTTTGCGCGTGTGACAAATATCAAGCATAACAATAAAAAAGATTTAACTGGTAATATTGCAGATTTAGGGTAGTGGACCAAAAAAAGGTTTACAATTCTCCTCCCCATTAATACATAGTATAGATTTAGTGTTCCAGTATTTTTTTATTTTGGTTGTCAGTAATCTTGCCTCTCAAAGTTACCAAAGAAAATGAAAGAAAGAAAAAAAGTTAGCTGTCAAGATAATGTCACCCCAACTAGCAAAAGCAAAAAAGAACTAAAAAAAAAGGAAATTGGGGCAAAACAAAATAGATCTAAAATTTGGTTTTGAAAATAGATCAAATCTATTTTGATTAGGGTCATGTTTGAGAGTGATTCTGATTTTTTCAGAAATTAATTTATTTGCCAAAATAAAGTAAAGGAATTTATGAAATTTCGGAGAATAACTTTGGGAGTTTTTTTTAATAGAATGTATGACAAAAAGCTTAGAATAGCATAAATTTGGGAAACATTGAATTTTATTGGGAAAAAGGTATTGAAAATCCAAAAAACTTATGAACTGATTCTTCTTTCCAGAAAATATTATTCTCAACCTTTCCAAATTGTTTGTCTCTCTCAACTTTTTGTTTAAAAATGCTTTGTACATAAAGAAAATACGAAGGGTGTGTTTAATAACGAAGTTGGAAAATAATTTAATTACTTCATTTTCAGGACAAATTGAAAACGAGTGAAAAAAGATAGGAGTCATATGGTCTTATGTTTGGAGTTTTCCATGGAAATTAATTCTTTGGGATTTTGGTAAGAAATGTTTTCCATGAAAAATGATAAAATTTTCATAAAATTGTGCAACACTTTCCGTATTTATGACAATTGATTTTATAGAATGTTTGAAATCAAGCACTTCAAAAGTTAAAATGAACTGAAATTAATCAGACAGCCCGAAGTGTTGCAAGTTATATTAAAATTAATTATTGTATTTGTTGTACTGCAACATCACCCTCCTGACATTATTCATTTTTTCTCATTCATTGTGACAGTTTTTCTAACGAAATCCGAATTACCAAAACGCCCTTCTAATCCTCTGGAAGAATTAGAGCTCCGGCCCGAATACCGCTCAATCTCCTGTGAGTTCAAAGCGTTGGCAAAAATGGTTCAAGACGAATTCGGAAACACTGATATAAGTAGAGTTCCATTTGGTAACATATCCAATGCAAATACTAGCCCTCTATTTGAAAGAGGCAGGTTTTATGAAGAATACTCAGCCAGAAGAAATGAGAGGCTGAAAAGGAAGTATGTTGATACTGGAGATGAAAAGAAAAGTGTGTATGGTCTTGGTGTTAGGGTTGAGTCTGCTAAAAGAAAAGAAGTAAAGAAAGTTGGGAGTGTGAGGAAAACGGTTCCCATTACTCCTATGATGGAGAGGAGGGAGAATTCGCGGTATTTATTGAGAGGGAGTAGTTTGAAGGAAAATAAAAAACCGCCTTTGGCTGTGAGTTTCGAGAAAGTGTGTGCTACGGATCGGAAAGTTGGAGTCAGAAGGACTCGAAAAATCGGAATTTGAAACGAGTAATTCTAGGTCCGACTTATAATTTAAACTCATTTTTTGGGACTACTTGACATATACGAGTCGGCCTAGAATGAGTCAGAATTACGAGTCGGCCTAGAATTAGTGATTTAGGATTGGGTGAAACATTTTCGGACTCGGACTCTTTTACCCAATACTCTCTTATATGTGTTCATGTTTTCATATCAGATTGTCAGATAAAATAGTGGGCAAATCTTGTTAGTATAGATTACTGGGGGGAAGGGTGTTGGAGTTTGATTTTTCTGGTGAATATTTGTGGGTTTTCTAGGAGTTGGTTATTTGATGCTTTGTGGTAATTGCAAAATTATTCAAAACAGTATGGTGTCTGTGTGGTCTGTTTTTTACATTTTGAGAAGTACAGATGTATTTAAACTCTAATCTACTTTTATTGTGATTTGGGGTTTATTAGTTGTCTGTGCAACATTGCAATCAATTTGATTGCCAAGACGTTTGGAAGGGAAAGATTTGTTGTCAGGTTACTCTTATGCTTCTAATTATTGAAAATATGTATCGGATGGAATGGTGTTTTTGCCATTTGCATGTTGCAAAAAGAATGAATTTTGCTTTGAAAATTGAACTATATCGTGTCTAGCATTGTTTTAAGGGTTTCTTATATATAGGTCCCTTGGGGAAGTTACATATGGGTCCTTCTAGGGGAGTCAAAATTGGGACTCAAAATGGGGACTCGCTGACATGGCGAGTCACGATTGATTAACGCCGCTGGCGCGAACCCACGTTCATAAGGAATCAACCAATGATGGCACGCCATGTCAGCGAGAGTCCCAATTTTGAGTCTCAATCAAAAGTCTCTTTATCATTTTCCGTTAAATATATCCATATAATAAAGGAGCATGGTTTTTGGCAAAATATCTCTACTTTTATGCATGACATTTCATGCATGATATTTTCTCCCTTTCATGACCATAAAATATCTATATATTTTATATTTTTTTTAATTTATATATTTAAAATATTTTTTTATTTATATTTTATATTTTTTTAATTTTTTCTTTAATTTTTATTTTTTTATCGCGGGGACAAATTTTTCGCCGTGCTGAAAAAGTGTGATCGCTTAAATAAACATTTTGAAAAAAAAACGTGATTGTGTGATGATGATTGATTAAATTCGCAAGTTTCTAATTTGACACACTTATTTAATTAGAGTCTATTTTTAAACCAAATAAATTCAGCCCCTAAACATAAATATGATAAACTATTCAAACCATGCATGAAAAATAAAGACGACCGAAATACCCTCCAGGTGACGGTTCTTCATCTTCAGCTCGTCCACACGCAGAATAATGACTACGCTCGGTATTCACCAATTAAAGATGGAGATGTCTTCTCCACAAAGGTTGAACAAAAGCAAAGTTGTTCTTAAACACCAAAATAATTCACTAAAGCATATGGGAGTTTTGTGAATTGAAAACCAAAAGGGAATTAAACCCTACAGGAAGAAACCAAAAAGGATTCTGCTTTCGCAGTGTTTCTGTTCTGAAAAACGTATAATGAAAACGTTACCAAATAATGAGTATTTATAGAAAAATGCGTCGCCTCGAAAACAGAGGTCGCTCGAACGAGAAGCAGATGTCGCTCGAACGAAGGACGCGTATCGTTCAAACGACATCGCGCGACTTTCAATCTCGTTCGAACAAGATGCTGATCTCGCGCGAACGACCTGGGCGTCAAAATCGAGGTCCGCTTCAAAACTTAGAAAAAATACTCATTCTTAAACTTTGACGAAAAAGTCCGCTCAAACACTTAGAAAATATTTTGAAAAAATATCCCAAAAGCTCTAAGTGAATTTAAAATATAACCTTACCAAAGTAAATTTCGCGGAGTCTTGAATGATGAAGAACTTGAGTAATTCGGATCCGTCTTTGATGTAGATATCTCTTGAATGCTTTTCGACGGTGTAGCGGTATATGACATAATAAATTGATAACGGAGCTATGAAAACATGTCCTTACACGTGCCCTCAGCACGTGCATCCACTAGCGGCACCTATATTGAAAAAAAGACACCTATTTTTAGTTTAATCCATTTAGTCGCTCAATCACCCATTTATTCAATATTCTCTTACTTTTAAAGGATCGCGCTAGCGACACCTAATGACACACTTACCCCAAACCGGAGCTCCGATGGATCCAAAACCCCTCCATCGACTCCAGAGCGGAGCTCTGGAGTAGGTGGGTGGGTGGTAGTGGAGATTGAGTGCCGCTAGCACAAACCTTTAAAAATAAGAGAATATCGAAAAAAAGTGGTTTGGATCTATCGGAACTCCCGTTTGGGATAAGTAGGGAGGGGTGGCATGGGGTGCCGCTGGCGCGGACCTTTAAAAATAAGAGAATATAAATAAATGAGTGTTTGAGCGACTAAATGGATTAAATTAAAAATAGGTGTCTTTTTTACAGTCTTGCTCTTGTGCGGACTAGTCCGCATTTTAAGAATACGGACCGGACATGTGTCACCTGGCGGTGAGTCCAGAAAAGAGAGAGAGAGTGCCTATAATTTAGGCGATAATTTCTAGGCGCACCTTTAGGTGACACATGTCCGGTCCGCATTCTTAAAATGCGGACTTATTTTGAGATTTTTTTTATTAATTAAAACCCGATGACTATTCAACCATTAATTAATTCTATTTTAAAGGTGTACACAGTAAATATTAACCGTATGTGTAATTTTTTCATTGAAATATTATGTATTTCGTGGATCTTGTTTGATAAATATATGGGTAAATTTTCTTGAGAGCACAGTAAATTTTACTGTCTGTGTAATATTAACATAGAAAAATGTCATTTTTTTGTGAAAATGTCGCATATATAAAAATATTTCATTTTCTGGTACAAACAGTAAAGTTTACTGTCTGTGTAATTTTTTTTCTTTGAAATTTTATAGGATTCATGGATCTTGTTTGATAGTTCTTGGCGAGAAGATTTCAAAAATAGTTTTTTTCTGAAGAACGGATTTGTCAATCAACAATTATGATCATTTGAAAATTAAAAATAAAATGAAAAAAAAGTTCAACAACTAATGTAACTTCCCTTAGAAAGTTACGGATGGTTGGTTTTTAAAGCAGAAAATTGTGAAAAAAAAATCTCCAAAACTAAGGAATAAGACCTATTTAATGGTTGAAATGTCAATAGGACTTAGTTAGGGAAATTTTGTTCATATGGAACCTAACTCATTTTTTTTCAAGAACAAAATTTAGCATGACACGTATCGAATTGGGTAATTTTAAACTATGTCAACCATGCATTATCTTGTTTGAAACTTACATGATGTTTATAAAAACGTTAACCAAGTTACGGGTCGCGTTAGTGCCAAACAATAAATGGGTTGCATTAGTGTCAAACACCGTTAACTCAAAAATGACACAAATACACTTGTCAACGCTAGTCTAAAAAGCATTAAAATATTGTTTATATTATGTTTTGTTACTTGCTAGTTTACAACCCGCGCGATGCGCGGACGTTATCACATATTTGTTTACTATGAATGTAAGAATTTAATTTTATTTAACATTTTAATCTTTATACAAATGTCAAACGAAAATTCCAATTATTAAAAAATACAGAAGATTAGAATTAACAAAAAAAAAATTATTTATGTACAAAAATTAATAATTATAGAAATCAACCATCTATGTAACAAATTACAAGCGAACTGAAACTAACATAATAAAGTAGAAAGACAGAGGGGTCATTTTTTGTCCATCAATATTAAGTTTGATGCTACTTGTTGTAGCTATAAATATCCAAATACCATATACTCACAATGTCCAATTTAAACAAAAATCTTACCAGTGTAGCTTTTAAAAACACTCACTAATAGACTGACATATACTATAAAACAAACAATTTTAGAAGAAACAATGTATAACATAAAAGAAAAGGAAAAAAAAATATTTATAGAACTCAAAATGGTACAGCCCTCCTAAACCCATAGTACTTTCATCACAATTCACTACGATGTTTACCTCTTATTTCTTTAATTTACATAGATAATTTTTAAAACTAATTTTTTATTCTTGTTCGGCAAAGATAAAAAATAAAAAGGAAACTCATTTCTAGTCAATTAAAAAATATATTACCTTTTTCTGTTCTACATAAAAATATTACATTTACAACATAGGTGCATCACAAAAAAAACCATTCCAAAAATATTTGTTTATAACACCTTCAAATCACTTCAAAAATATATGCTCACAACCTTGAAACCCCTGTCTCTCCCAACTCACAAAGATGCCTTACTACAACCATGGAATCACCGACATCAATTTGCATACCGACAACCTCTTAAAGCCTAAGATTCAATTCCTCCACCACCACATGGACACCCGCCACCACCCACAAACCCACCTCTCTGTACCTCTCCCACCTCCATTCTCTCCACCGCATATGCGTCGATGAAAATTTCATCTTTAACTCTCAGTTTTGCCAAGGTGTGATCTTTATGGCCTGAACAAAGAGGGACATGAGAGGTAGAAAAGAGTAATTATTAACTTGTATAACTTATTTCTATTAGTTAGTTTTAGTTAATTGATTCACTTGACACGTCAACATATAAGTTAAGATAATTAGTTAATAGTTGATGGCAGATTAGTTAAAGAGTAAGAAGTTAGTTAGAAAGTTGTTTTTCTGTTTTTTACTTTAGTGTATATAAATATATGATGTATTGAGAATCAAGGCATAATAGAGAATTCATTCATTTTCATTTTCTCTTCAATTAGTCTGAAATGGTATCAGAGCAAAAGTTTATCACGTTTTATTGCTCGTTTTTATCAAAATCTTTTCTACCCTATCTTATAAATCTTTCTTTACTCATCATCCTCTTCTGAATTCATCAGTCAATTAGTTTCTTTATCTTCCCTTTTGAAGACTCTCCTCTTGTATTTAGATTATCGATTTCATGGCAACTGGTATTGAAATGCATGTCATAATAATAGAAAGAACTGATGAAGCTTCAAATCCCTATTTTTTTCACTATGGTGATAGCCATGGATCTGTGTTGGTTACTCAACAACTCACTCGAGAAAATTATCATACATGGAGCAGATCCATGTTAATAGCGTTAACTGTAAAGAACAAAGTTGGATTTGTGGGTGGATCAATTGCAGAACCTTCAGAAGGTAGTCCTCTTGTTTCTTCTTGGATTAGATGTAACAATATGGTATTGTCATGGCTCTTAAATTCCGTATAAAAGGAAATTTCATCTAGTATAATATACATCAATACATCACGAGATGTGTGGGTAGACCTTAAAGATATATTCTGTAGAAGAAATGGACCTCGAATCTTTCAATTGAAAAAGTCAATATCATCACTCACATAATAATAATCATCTGTCACAATTTATTACACAAAATTAAAGGCACTTTGGGATGAACTGATGAACTATGGACATTGCACATGTGGAGCTCAACAATCTGAACATGTCTTGTAATTTCTTATGGGCCTAAATGATATTTATTCCCATATTCGAGGCCAAATTCTATTATTGAATCCTCTTCCACCCATAAACAAAGTCTTCTCACTTGTTGTTCAAGAAGAAGAGCAAAGAACAATCACTTTAGGAAGTGAGCATATCACTGAACCATCAGCCTTTTTTGTTTGAAATAACAATTTTCGTCCCAATACTATTATTTCTGTTAATTTTCATGGAGGAAAACCAAACTATAATAACCCCAAAGCCTCATACCCTCACAGTAATAGGACATTCCATACTCACTGTGGGATACCAGGACATGTAGTGGACAAATGTTACAAGATACATGGTTATCCATCTGGTTTTAAATTCAAAGGAAAAGGATTTGGACATCAAGTTCTATCTGGTAATGATCATCAGAACTACTACACAAGTCCAAATGTTTCATAGATAATGAATAATGGATCTCAGAATCAATCTCCACATCAAGAATTAACTTTTATGGGGTTGAATAATTCTTAATGCCATCAATTGATTCAGTTTCTCACTAATCAAATGGACCAATAGTCTCCTTTTGATTCACTTAAGGATTTAGCTACTGCTAGCTCTACTTCTATGACAGATATATCTCATTTCACTCCACATGCTTAATCCTCAATAACTACATTTTTCTTCATTCAAAGATATGACTATAGATAGTAAAGTCTGGATCATAGATACCAGAGCAACTGATCACATGGCTTGCTCCATATCCCTCTTCACAAATGCCCAACATGTTCATAATACCTTTGTCAAATTACCAAATGGAAATAGAGTCTATGTTAGTCACATTGGTAATGTACAAATATCCAAATCCCTCATTCTCACAGATGTGTTGTGTGTTCGAAATTTCAATTTCAATCTTCTTTCTGTTAGTAAGCTCACACAATCTTTAAACTGTGCTTTCTCCTTCTCACACACCAATTGCTTTATCCAGGACCTCACCACCTGGAGAGTGATTGTTGTATCTAATTTTTTTGCAGGATAACAATATATCGTTAGCTTTTGTCCACGTGGAAAATACGAAGAAGTCAATGGTTTACGATAAGGGGATTATTTATTTAATGTCGTTAATATTTAGGATTCTATTTTTTGTGTTATGGTCGTGCGAGCTTTTGTAGTTTTATTATTAACTTTTATGGTCTTCCGAGCCTTTGTAATTATATTGTTATATTTTATGGCCATGCAGGATTTACATTACGCAGGTTTTATATTATAGGTTTTAGAATGTCCAAAAAATAGAGGAATCTGTGAATTATTAAAACTTGTAATGTTTTGAAGTTTATATGTACATTAGTTTATCAACAACGTGCGAGATTCACAATTTGTGAATTTTCTTATTTTAAAATAATTAATTGTTTCTTTGATCCAAAAATTTGGCACAGTTCAAAACCGTGCCAAAAGTTTATCAAATTTTGGCACGATTTTTTATATTGTATCAAAAGTGGACCAAAATGTACTCAATTTGGCATAGTTATAAACTGTGTCAAAAGTGCGACAAAAATATCAAATTCTGACATGGTTTAAAAGTGTGCCAAAAGTGTTCCTGTTTGGCCAAATCTAGCACACATTTAAACCATGCCAGAAAAAAAATGACCATTTTGGAACACCTGATTCTGGCACAATTCAAAATTTTGGCAAATTTGTTTTGGAAAAGTTTTAAACCGTTCCAGATTGTTATTTTTGGTGTAGTGATTGGGGAGGTACTAGGGACCTAAGGAGATACTTAGGGGATCCTAGAATGTGGTGTCTACAGATGTCGAGAGCCAGATAAACTATGTAAGGCAGGTGGGTCTCAAGAAGTGCTGGGACTAGGCCTTGATCGCTATCGGGGTTCCATCGGATTCTTATCTATTCACCCAACACATTCCAAACCCTAATCCCATGGTTGTTGAGGAGCTTCCGACCAACCAACCTGCGGCTCAAGCTGAGATGGAGCCTGTTGATCCAGCTGCAATGGATCCTTCTATCAATCAAGATGTAAGGAATCTCCCTGTCGATCAAGATACTGGGGATCTTGGTGCGATCGTGGTTCTAAAGACCAGGTTCCAGGGCTGCTGAAAAGGGAAAAGGGCCAGCCTCTTTCGAGCAGGTGTAGATATTGGAGTTCATAGGACTTATGTCTTCTTTTTGGTTGGTGTTGTGTTGTAATCTCCCAAGATTTGTACCAGCTTATGCCCGACTTATATTTAATGGAAAAAAAGGCTTTCCTTCCTTGCTTGTATTGTATTTTATTTGGTGATCTTTGTTACTGATGTTTGCTAAATCCATTACTTGTCTTGTTGATTATAACCCATTGATTTAGATGAATATATTCCTCCTGACTCCCGATTTAGACAGATCCTTGGATCAAACATCAGTGTCCAGGCTCGCAACGCTTTTTTAAAGGTCTGCAAATCTTTGAAGACAAGAATCGAGCAATATAAGGATCAGGCTGAGTTAGTTGCCAAGTTAAAAGACAGCTTGAAGAAATGGAGGAGATTGGAGCTTCAGTTCAGGGGGAAGTGAATGCCTTGAAGGCTAAACACTTGGACGCCACTGAGGTCAATCAAGTGGGGGAGCTACTCTAAAGAGAAAATGATGTAATAAAGAGGGAAGTTGCTCGACTAAAGGAGAACATTCCATCAGGGTATTCTCTAATACTACGAGGTTCCTCTTCATCATCTGTTGGGACAGCTCGAGCTGAAAACCAAGCTCTGCAGGGGGAGGTTGCTTAGCTCAAAGGAGATGTCCAACGAGCTTATGTGATCGTTGTCAAACTTCAAAGATATGTGAAGAGGTTGAGGCATTTATTTTGAATGGGACCTCGGTAGGCATGGGCAGATGGTTATAACCAAGGATAAACTGATGCTCCGACAAGATTGAAGGAGGCAGAGGACCTTGCTTTTTCTCGTGAATGGCTTAGTGCCCTTAGGGAGGTGAAAACGCCTAAGGAGTCTAACCTGTGGTACAAGTACCAAATCGACTGTCCAGCCCATCGTCACAATCCCTTCTCGAGAAATGATAAGGGGATTCCAATAGATGCTGTCCCTGTCCATCTTTTGGAGCATTACTTGGAAGATGTCGAAGCGGAATTTTCCCCACACACAGACGATGGTCGGAGAGTGCGTGTTGTATACTACCTTTCTCGATATCTTCGGTTATCTTAAGCCTTTTTTTGTTTTTTGGCTCTCATATAAATGTAACTTCTCATTCTGGTTAATTAAAGAAATGTTATTTATCAACTTTTGATGTTTTGGGCTTGTGCTCACTAAATATATGTCTATATCTGTTGATTCGTTGGTTATTTGAGATCTTTGTTGGATAATTAGTGCTGAATGACCATTTAGGATTTTAGTAGCTAAGTGGACTAACACATGTTTTTTTATAACTTTGGGTATCTTCAGCTGATTAAATGGCGTTGAAGCCAAGTGTTAGCCCTTTGTCCCCGCATGTGTGAACATTCCTCCAGTCCAATATTCCTTAGTAATATCATTCCATATACTTTACCTTTTAGGTCATGTCATCACACTTACTTGGTCCTAAGTAAGATGATGGAGAGAATGCACATGTTCATTGGGCCTTCCGCCCAAGCAGGTTTTTTGTGATCAACCTAAGTCGGATTTTTTGCCTAAGGATCCCATGTAGGGATTTTGTTATTTCCAGGGCAACTCATGAGGTCACTTGTGTTCATAAAAAACACCTGAGATTGGTAGCAATTAAAATATTTTTATTAATTTGTTATAACTGGTGCAAACCCTGCTCGACATGTGATATTTCGTGATTGAAACAAGTTTCGACATGTGATATTTTGTGATTAAAACAAGTTATGCGCGAAGGAGTTATCATTGGAAAAGGTGCGTATTAGTGAGATGTGATCAAGAAAATTAAGCAGCCAATATATAATATCAAAATGCTAGGGCCAGGCCTTTATTCATTAAATACTATCTAACGAGCAATATAAGTTTGATAATAAGAATTTGCTTAAACTAAATGTGCTATAAGAAGATATAGAAGGCCAAAAGTAAAACTTCTTGAGATTGGTTTCATTTCAGGCTCTTGGTATATCCCTACCCCCAACGTTTCTAAGTGATATGCTCCTTGAAGGTCATCCCTGATGACTCTAAAGGATCCTTCCCAGTATGGTCCTAGTTTTCCATCTGACGGTTTTACGAAACTACCGAGCACTTTCCTTAGGATATAATCTCCAACCAGAAACCTTCTTGAATTAACTTTCTTATTGTACTGCCTAGCGAGTTGTTGGTGGTAGGAAGCTAACTTGATCATGGCAATCTCTCTCTGCTGGTATGCTAAGTTAATCTCAGTGCGTAAGGCATCATCATTAAGGCCTTGGTCAACCAAGGTGGTTCTCATGGTGGGGAGACCTGCTTCTTATAGGATGATGGATTTTATCCCATAAGCAAGCGCAGATGGTGTTTCCCGAGTTGATCATCTTGGGGTGGTACGGAATGCCCACAAAATATGAGGGAGCTCATCCACCTAGGCACCCTTTGCTCTTTCCAACCATTTTTTTAGTCCATCAATGATGGTTTGATTGGAAGCCTTTGCATGTCCATTTCTTTGGAATGTGCCACAGAACTGAAGTGGTGATTGATGCCATGTTCATCACAAAAACCTTGAAAGAAACTACTTTCAAATTGCATGCCACTATCGGCGATGATAGTCTTTGGTACCCCAAAAGGTGTTATGATGTTTCTCCAGACGAACCTGGTCATATCTGAGTCACAAATATTCGCTAGTGGTTCTGCCTTTACCCATTTGGTGAAGTAATCTATGCCAACCAGTAGATACTTTCAATTTCCAAATGCGGTTGGTAGTGGTCCCACTATACCTAGTCCTTATTGCACGCATGGCCATGGGCTTGTTAGTGATTTCAAGTCGCTAGGGGGCTGGTGGATCATTGGAGAGTGCTTCTGACATTTTTCACACTTGCAAACATAAGTGGCTGCATCCTTTTGCATATGAGGCCACCAGTAGCCCTACTTAATTTCTCAGAAGGCCAACGATGTCCCTCCTGCGTGACTCCCACAAATGCCCTCATGAAGTTTGCTAAATACTTTCTCGATGTAATATGGGTGAATACACTGAAGATAAGGGCCACAAAATGACTTCTTGTAAAGTTTCCCTTCTGGGGAGAGGTAGAAACAGGCAGCGTTGACCTTTACCTGATGGGACGACCTTATATCATTGGGCAGTATGTCGCTCCGTAGATAACCAATAATGGGATCCATCCAACTAGAAGCCTTCTCTGTGAGGAGGACTTTCTTAGCTACAACTGTCTAATCAATACTTGGTTGCACGAGGAATTCTATCTGGATGGTTCTTCTTAAGTCAGAGTCAATTATCGAGCTCAGGGCTGCTAAAGCGTCGACGTGACTATTCTTCCCCCGAGGGAACTGTTAAATGTCCATTTTCTTAAATTTATCCATAAGTCCTCTAATGACAATAAGGTAAGCCACCACTCTATTGCCTTTGGCGTCGAAGTCCCCACTTACTTTCTTGAAGTCTTCGAACATGTAAAGGGAGTTGGGCCTTGCACAAACCAGGGATCAGTGCTTTATATTTAGCTTTGTTGTTAGAAGCCCCAAATCCCAATCATATTCCTTATTCGATGACAACATCTTCGAGAGTGATGAGGACAATCCCTACTTCTTCCCCCTTAGAATTGAAGGCTCTATCAACGTATGGGGTTCAGTACTTAGACGGTGCTTCCTCATTTGTTGACTGCTCAAATTCCAATTGGCCAATTGGAAGGGTCTACTATAAATTCAGTAATAAAAGTCTGCTAAAACTTGTCCCTTAATCATCGTTCTTGGTTGAAAGTGAATATCGAATCTCCCAAGTTCTACCGACCACTTTGAAAGTCGCTCGGAGAGGTTGGCTTTCCAAAGAATAGCTTTGAGGGGTTAGGAAGTGATTACGATTATTGAGTGGGCTTCAAAGTAATGCTTCATCTTCCTCGAGACAACCACCAGCGTGTAAACGAGTTTTTCCAGAGACAAGTATCGCTGCTCTGTGTTCAAAAGTTTCTTATTGGCCTAATAAACCAGATGCAAACCTCCTTCCTTATCACACACTAGAGCGAAGCTTACAGCATGATCTGATGCTGCAAGGTAAATATATAGTGGGTCTCCATTATTTAGAATTACTAGAAAAGGTGGCTTACTAAGCTACGATTTGATCTCTTCAAAGCTCTTAAATAGTCATCATTCCATATAAGGCCTTTGTCCTTCTTCAGGAGCTTAAAGAATGGTCGGAAGCATTCTGAAGACTTGGAGATGAAGCGATTAAGCGCCACTAGCATACCAGTGAGTTTTTAAACATCTCGCAACGTCTGAGGAGGATGGAATCTTGTGATAGCATCGATGTGATCTGGATTGAACTCAATTCCTATTTTACTAACGAGATAGCCCAAAAACTTTCCAGACTATACATCAAACGAATATTTACTTCTATTAAGCTTCATTTAGTACTTCCTAAGGATCTCAAAAGTTTTGTCTAAGTCCGTGAGGTGGTCGCCCTTATACTTAGTTTTGACTAACATAGCGTCGATGTATACCTACAACATATCTCCCATCTGTCTCTTGAACATCTTGGTGACCAGTCTCTGATAAGTCGCCCCTGTATTTTTTGAATCGAACAGCATGACCTTGTAGCAGTATAACCCTATAGAGGTTATAAAGGACGTTTTATCCTGATCGGTTCTGAACAAAGGAATTTGATGGTATCTAGAAGAGGCATCTAGTAAACTCATCCTTTCGTGCATCGTCGTAGCGTCAACCAACTGATCTATTTTGAGAAGTGAGAATCTATCTTTAGGACATGCTCTGTTGAGATCTATGAAATCAATACAGACCCTCTAACTATCGCTGCTCTTGCACACCACCACTAGGTTGGACAACTATTTAGGGAACTGAACTTCCCTAATGGATCTTGTATCCAGTAGCTTCCCTACTTCGTTCGCCACTGCTCTAACCTTCTCGGGGGTTGTTTGGAAAGCCTTTTGAGTGATCGTCTTAAAAGTAGGGTCAATGTGAAAGTGATGGCAGGCTACGCTGGGGTCAATCCCTGGCAAGTCATATGGTTCCCAAGTGAAAACATCTAGATTCCTTTTGAGAAAGGCAATCAATTCTTTCTTCTCTTAATTGGCAAGTGTGGCTCTGATCAGAAATTTCCTCCCTGGAAAAATTTGTCATCGACCCCAATTTCTTCCAGGATTTCAACGACCATGTCAGCAGGGTGGACCTTAGTCTCCTCTACCCCTGGTCGGTCGTACCGTATTTGCTATTTGGAAGGTATATCCCCCTAATTGGATTCCTCTTGAGCATCCTTTACCTCCTCCTTTTTTTCTTTCTTGGGGCGAATGGCCACGATGAATCACTTCCTGGTTGTGGCCTGATCGCCATGTATTTCGACCACACAGCAATCAGTAACTCACTTCAACTTTTAGTGGTAAGTGGATGGTACGACCTTCATGGTAGGCAACTAGCCTCTGCCTAGGATGGCGTGATATGGAGACTCAATGTCCACCACTAAAAACTCAATTATCTTTGAGATATTTCCTGCCTTAACTGGCAGGACTATCTTTCCCAGTGACATCGTGATCCTCCCTGCAAAGCCAACCAACAGAACTGTGGCTTCCTTGAGGTTGGAGACGTTCAGTTCTAGCTTATGGAATAACTCCTGGTACATCACTTCTGACATGCTCCCTTGGTCAACAAACATCTTGTCAACATACCAATTAGTAATTATAAGGGTAATTACCAATGCATCATGATGTGGGGTTCTGACCCCAACCAAATCTTCCTCGATGAAAATAATATGCTTAGTGTAGTCGACGTCCTCTAATCATTGACGTTTACCATCCTGGGTTTTGGTGGGGTCGATCTAAAATGCCTCCATGATGGTAGTAACCTTTTTTAGCTCCATCCGAACAGTATTTCATTGGATTTTCCAAAGATATAATACCCCATAGATTTTCGTAAACTCATGCCTTGTGTCATCATCGAGGAGGTTGTTCGGCTTCTAATCATCATTCGTTGAGACCTTCTCTATTTCTTTTCTATGTACTCATTGAGGTTCCCATCTTGGGCCATCTCCTCTAAGTGTGACTTCAGAGCCTTACAACTTTCAGTCCTGTAGCCACCCTCAGTGTGGAATGCGCATCTCAGTGCATTGTTTCTTTTTGTTGGGTAGCCATCCATATTTTTGGGCCACTTGATGAATGGTTGGTCTTTGATCTTGCTCAGGATATTATGAATAGGTTCCTTAAAGATTGTGTTATCAGCCTGGAATGCCTTGGAAGGATCAGCCTTATTCCCATTCTTAGAGCCTATAACACCCCGTATTTCCGTGCATGTAATATTTAATTAATTCGGAAAATTTTAAATTACTTGTGTGTCATAATTTAATTTAATTAATTATGGTAATATTTATTTAAATATTAATCGGAGAGTGAATGTTTAATATTTAGGAAAATTTAATTACTAAGTGAATAGTAATAATTTATTTACACGATAACGTGTATTAGTGATGTGGCATTTATTTATCTCAGCCAGGAGTCGATATAGACTAATTTGGGTGTGAGATAAGGATTTTTATAAATTAAATCGGATGTTGATTTTGAGTGCACAGTTGAGTCCGGATGGGCCGAGATAGTCGGAAAAGTGTACCCGGGGGTAGTAAACGGGTCACGGGCATTTTTAGGCATAACCGGACCCACACAGGGCCATTTGGGTCACTTGGGCTTGGCCCATTAGGCTAAAAATGGGATTAGTGTTTTAATACCTAAATCTAAGAGTTGGGAACGGCAGAGAAACATAAATTTAAATCTAAGAAATTGGGGAGAAAGTGAGAGGGCGCAGTTAGAGACAATTTGGGGATCTTTTGGAGATAAAGCAAGGAATGGATTGGCTCAAGTTTGCCTCTACACCAACGGATCAGACCCAATGAACCCCAAAAGGAAAGTGGTTAACTTTCTGTGATGTTTATTTACGATATCAAATTCATATTTTTTTTATGTGTAAATCAAAATTCGTTTTGGGTGAAAGAGGGTACAAAAAAAGGGGTTTTGTATATAGAACACTTGAATGAAATTCATGGGAAATTAATGTGGGAATTCATTATGTTACATAGTTCTGAGATAATTTATTCAGATGTGAAAACCTAGTAGAAATTTATGAATGAATTTGGGATAAACAGATGAAATTGGAACTTAATGAGTAAAGGCACGGAATTTTCCCAAATTCGGAAAAGTAGAGATTTGTGAAATTTAATTTGTGTTTAAGGTTCTAGGGGAGATCCTAATCACGTTTCCATACGATAAAAATGTTTTGTGTGCTTGATATGAACCATAGACGAGTTTGGAGCTTAGAAGAATTTGTTAATGGCATAAACAGAAAGTTGGAGAAGATAAGGACCGATCGATCGATCGATGGCTGGGATCGATCGATCGATGGCTGGGAATTTTTGACAGTTTGGCCTTGGGAGTTTTAGGTGGGATTTTCTTTTAGTTTAATTACCACCAAGTCTAATTAAGGGAGCAAATTTCATTAGGGAGGTTAATATCCTCACAATTATAGGGGCATATAATTGGGAGTGGTGGGGTAATTAAGTGTAACACTCGCGTATGAATTTTGAGAATAAATTATGAGAAATAAAATAACGAACTGGGTGAATACGTTTGGGTATAGTAGTAGGGAGACACTACTCACTTAAATTAATTATGGATGAAAAACTAATTAATTTAGATTCGGGGATTAGAATCGGGGGTTATATTAATTTTGGGCAACGAGAGCGAGCCCGAGTATATTGGATGGTGACATCAATAATAATTTAATTAATTAATATGCAAATTAATTAATAATCAGATTTGGACCATAAACTCGAGATACTAAGTATAGGCTAGTGTTACGGACTCAGTACACGGTAAAGCCGGGATATTTTATATTTATATATATACAGTGTGCAATAGTATATATATGGTGTGTGCATATAAATATCAGTGATTAGGTATTATTAATATATATATACTCTAGTGTTATCGGAGGAGGTTGCGCGATGTCGGTGAATCCCCTAGCTTGAGGAGTAGGGCGATTATATCCCCAGGTCATAGCGTTCGTTATATGGGTAAGGGACTTATCTCACTTTCAGGGAAGGAATATGACCGCCTCCATTATGTTCATATTTTTTGCCAAGTTAGTGAGCGATTCTGACTTGGGGTAACTAGGTTATGCGAGTACAACTAGTGTGATAGCACGTTAGAGAATACATCCGATGAGTTATTACTCGGGAGGATGGGTTATACTTATATTCAACATATGTGTGAATGTTTTAATATGGTTCTACGTATATAATGGGATAAATAGTCATATACAGGTCATTAAATACATGTAGTGAATTGTATTAATTATATGTGGGTTATATTCACATTCAACATGTGTGATTGTTGTAAGATAATTGTACATACATAATGGGGTGAATAATTATATAAAGGAAGTTTAAATACATGGAGAAAAGTGTATTATTTATCTAACTAGTGAGTGTTATATGGCTTTCAAGGAAAGATTATTAACTAAGTTAAGGCGATAAATAGCTTATAAGTCATACATTAAATATACTCGGGATTGAGTAGGGCGGTTGACAAGAGTTATATGAAGTATCTAGTTTCGGGATAGAGGAATAGGTGGGATATAAAGAAGGCGTTAGGTGTGCACATTAGTTGAGGGGTAAGTCTGTCCTCAAGGGAGTGCGACACTCTAACTAAAATATGAAGCACATCCATGCATATTTTATTACTGCAAGTTAATCATTTGCTAAATGTTTTTAAAATGTTTCGGGTTCTAACCCTTGCTATAAAATATTTTCAAAACCTTTTAGGTATTCGGCCACAGGGACGCCAGGCTTGATTCATTTCAGGGATTCATTGCCGCAGCATATGTGGATGTTGCAGGATTTGGATAGGGGCCTCTATTCCTTCTATTCCTAGTATAGGGATTTTCTATCAGATATTTGAGCATGTTGCTCACGGTTTTATTTAGTATTTATTTCAAATACTTGAGATCCATTATTATATGTCTTTACATTTGTGTTGGATTTTAGCCGATGGTTTATTCGGCCATTTTCTTATTTATATGTGATGGTTGGATTCAGTTAGCTTGTGATTGTTGATGATTTATTTCCGCATGAGTATTTCATTGAATTAATGAAAGATAAATCTTTGCACCAATCTAATTTCACTTAGGTGGTTTGTAATTAAAAAGTTTCGATAGTGATGTTAAGAATGAACCAACTGAGAAACTTGTTCTAATTTAATTTAGGACTGATCACCCGAGGTTTAATTAGGCGGAGTGTCAGAGATGGTATTAGAGGATCAGGTTCTAGTGTCCTTAGGATCTGTGCGGCTTTTCACGCTTCAGCTTAGTGTTCTTTGATGTAGAGCCTTATGATAGGATTGTTGTATTCCTCTACGTATGCGACTTACGTTCTCATACTATCAAGTATAGTTGATGTGATACATATACGAGTTCGATTAGGCAATGTACATCGAACAATTTCGGATGACCAGCGAGGGCCGTTAGAAGTACTGCAAGACGAGAGGGGAGGCAGAAAATATTGAGTATTCTTAGAATAGGATAATCACTTGGGGGTAGTAAATTTCCCCAAGCACTGTCGTGGAGAACGATGATACAATTTTGGATTCACTCAGCATTGTTGGCAAGGAGAAAGAGTCGATGAGGATTGTTTTCGAGAGTGAGTCACCACGTATGAAGGAGAATATATCGATTTCAGTGAGAAATTTTGGGTACGGTGTGACCATAAGATCGTCCACCCGCTATTTAAATAGGGATGCGTGGGAAATTTCAAAGTTTATGAAATGGGCAAGATTGTAACTGATCGTGAGGTGAGATGATAAATTCTATAAGCGAACTTCATAACCGACAAAGGGGATACTGAGAACGATAAAGAAACCCGCAAATGGATAATGAACCGTGTGAGAAAACACAATAATGGATGGAAAATCCAACTAGGATGACCAGTGTTGAGGTCGTCAATATCTTTTGTTTGCCATCTTACATTAACGCTTCTAAGATGAAGGAGACAATAAGGTTAGAGAGTTTAACCTAAGAACGAAATGAGATTTAATGGTGCTAGTGAAGCACGATGGAAGGGTATACCTAGTAACGGACCCATATTGACGTTTTAAATTAAGTAAATTTCTACTTGTTGACGGTGGATTTGATCTGGGTCATCGAGGACAATAACGAGTCCCATAGGGATAGGGAAGCCAAGGGTACAACGGGGGTAGAACTTAGGGTCAAGACTACCAATTACGCGAGAAGGATAACCCCAACATGGACATTTGGGCCATAGGCAGGGGATTGACACAGAGAGGTGTCTTATGTGTGGAAGTGGAACAACAACAATTGATTATGTCCACAGTGAGTCAGGGATGTATACTGAAGCGATTCAGTATACATTTGTTTATCTTGTATACTGGGATGCCCAGTAGGGACAACAATTACGAAGTTTTGGTTAGATCGGATGAGAATATTATGTCCAGGAGCCATTTGGGCCGCCGGTGTATAGGCGAGTGGAAGTATGAATTTTATCCTCGGATAGATGGAGTGAATTTCGTGACACGAGTGATCACAATATTCTTGTTAGCACTATATTCGGGTGGGGGACGAGTTTAGTGGGTGTATAGTAGTGTTACTATTAAGTATATGGTTACCACAGTGTAACAAGGCCCTCTTTTGTTTTATCTGCAGGGAAGCAGGCGTGAAAACTGAGAGGGTATATTTTATGAGATTTACTCATTTTGAGGAGTGTTATAAAAGCATGATTTTTCCCGGGTATGGATTGGTTAGCAATGGATGTGATCTACTATGGATAGTGATAGTAAGTTTTGGTGTTCGTGACAACAGGTTATGAATGACTCCTACTAGGTGTCACCTGAGAGGGAGCCTAGCCAATATATATATATATATATATATATATATATATATATATATATATATATATATATATATATATATATATATATATATATATATATGTGTGTGTGTGTGTGTGTGTGTGTGTGTGTATATAGCTTGTATTGTGAGGTATGATAGACATATAAGAATATCTAGTATTATTATATTTTTCTAAGTAAGAAGGGATGTATACTGAAGCGATTCAGGGCGGTTGAAATTTATTTTCGAGCGGGGAGAGATCGCTCGGGATTTATTTTGCACAAGAACTAGTGATAGTAAGGGCGCGATATTTTATGCTGTCTTTTATAGCATAAGAGTAGGCGTGTATGCTTTTCTGTTAAGAGAAAAGTATTTGGGGGTGCGTGCTATGGACTGAAGGTCTAACAGATATCAACGACTGATAATGTTAGGTAGTAGTGTATCGGGGGGGTTCCTTGTTTTGATTTTGCTTTGCGAGACGTCCCATACATGAAACTTAGTGCAACATTGGAAGTGGTCACATGTTTGGTCGTTAGTACATAGGTTGGGTAGCTCGATTATTATTCATATATGTGATATGACTACGAGTTGGAAGTTATACTACGGGCTACGGTTAGCATAGTCGGGTAACTTTCGTGCGGTTGAGCACGGGGACAGGGTGTATGGGCACCCTGGTTAATTAAGGTAATTTTTGTGCGGTTAAGCACGGGATATAGGGTGTATGGGTGCCCTGGTTAGTGTGATTTCATAGTCGTCTTAGATAAAAGGGACGTGTAAATAAACATATTGAATGTACACCTACGGGGCAGTCAAAGAATAAGTGGAAAAGTGTAGTGAACTAAAATCCGTTTGAGAAAGGAAACGGTCTGACTATATGTATATCAAGGAGAACTAACTCCACCGTAGGGAGTGGGAAGGTGGGGGAGACCTATGTAATAAGATATCCCTAGGCAAGGGAAAAACCCATATTTTGGGAAGATAGAAAAGAGTATAACTTAGTCATATACCTAGAGTGGTTTTACGCATAGACAAGGTATAGATTCATGCCTGATAAAAACCGCACAAGGAATAGAGTTCTTGAGCGTGGGAATCGGTGTTGAATGGGACATAGTGAATTTGTCGCCGGGTAAACCATTTAAGGATGGAAAAAGGTTGATTGGAGGGTATCAACCAAGAAATTTTTTAAATTCTATGGTTCCAGTGAAGGGATTAATGCTCAGGTTGGTAAACTGTCAGGAGGTGATAGGGACAGAGTTACATATTGGGTTGAACGTGTCGCCCATAAGTCGATGGGTAGACGGGAAGGGAGGATTGTGCATTTTAGATTTTTGGGTAATTAGGGAGTAGTATTTACCACAGGTAGAGTTACGTGTGATTCCTCATAACGGTTTGGTCTGAGTGACACCTTAGGAGACTTTATGGGAAAAGTTTCATTATCCACCTTTGGTAGAAAAGATGTGGGGAAATAACAAGCTCCTAGGACCCGAGGTGGGTTATGGTCCATCATCGGGAATTAAGTAAGTTGTACCCTTTCATATAGTTCAGGGGCGTAAGGAAGGGTACATCACCGTGAGTTAAAGGTTCAAGTCTGACATGATTAATCAGGGATGATGTGGGTAATTACCCGAAAGATAGTCACACGTTTTGGCAACAAGAAAATTGACACCCATATAGGAGGGGAATTTCCTAACTGAGAGATAGTGGAGCCAGAGGAGTATAGGCTCATCTTCTGGGGCACTATGTTGTCAGGGGCCATCGAGTTAAAAATTTGTGACCAGGTATTAGTTCGGGTGTCTCCAATGAAAGGAGTGATGAAGTTCGGTAAGAAAGGGGAGCTATCATCGAGGTATGTGGGTCCTTTCCCTATCTTTGAGAGGGTGAGCACATCTTCAGCGGATACGGGATGTGTTCCACGTGGCATAGCTGGAGGGATATAGGAGGAGCGATTGAGATTTTTGGGCACGTTCCACTCAAGGATAATGACTTGCAATAAGACACCTCATATGAGGGGAGACTGGTAGCCATGTGAGCACAAGCTGCAGTCTAGCATAGTACCACCAGTTAAAGTGTAGTGGAGTGGGGTCATCACAGTATTGATAAGTATACATGGGATCGGGAGGAGGATATGTGAGAGAAGTATCAAGAATTATTCGTCGCAGTAATAACCAAATTTTGGGGACGAAATTCCTTTGTAAGGGGAAGAGTATGTAACACCCCGTATTTTTGTGCATGTAATACTTAATTAATTCAGGAAATTTTAAATTACTTGTGTGTCGTAATTTAATTGAATTAATTATAGTAATATTTATTTAAACATTAATCAGAGAGTGAATGGTTAATATTTAGGGAAATTTAATTACTAAGTTAATAGTAATAATTTATTTACGTCATAACGTGTATTAGTGACGTGGCATTTATTTATCTCAGCCGGGAGTTAGTATAGACTAATTTGGGTGTGAGATAAGGATTTTTATAAATTAATTTGAATGTCGATTTTGAGTGCACAGTTGAGTCCGGATTGGCCGAGATAGTCGGAAAAGTGTTCCCGGGGGTAGTAAATGGGTCACGGGGAGTTGTTGGGCATAATCGGGCCCACACGGGGATATTTGGATCACTTGGGCTTGGCCCATTAGGCTAAGAATGGTATTAGTGTTTTAATACCTAAATCTAAGAGTGGGGAACGGCAGAGAAACATAAACCTAAATCTAAGAAATTGGGGAAAAAGTGAGAGGGAGCAGTTAGAGCCAATTTGGGGATCTTTTGGAGATAAAACAAGGAAAGGATTGGGTGCTCATCATCAAGCTTGCCTCTACACCAACAGATCAGACCCAACGAACCCCAAAAGGCAAGTGGTTAACTTTCTGTGATGTTATTTTGTGATATCCAATTCATATTTTTTTATGTGTAAATCAAAATTCGTTATGGGTGAAAGAGGGTACAAATAAAGGAATTTTTGTATATAGAACACTTGAATAAAATTAATGGGAAATTAATGTGGGAATTCATTATGTTACATAGTTCTGAGATAATTTATTCAGATGTGAAAACCCAATAGAAATTTATGAACGAATTTGGGACAGACAGATTAAATTGGGACTGAACGAGTAAAGACCCAGAATTTCCCCAAATTCGGAAAAGTAGATATTTATGAAATTTAATTTGTGTTTAAGGTTCAAGGGGAGGTCCTAATCACGTTCACTTATGATAAAAATGTTTTGTGTGCTTGAGATGAACCATATACGAGTTTGGAGGTTAGAGGAATTCGTTAATGGAAGAAACAAAAAGTCGGAGAAGATGAGGACTTATTCGATCGATCGATCTATGGCTGGGATTGATCGATCAATGGCTGGGAATTTTTGACAGTTTGGCCTTGGGAGTTTTAGGTGGGATTTTCTTTTAGTTTAATTACCACCAAGTCTACTTAAGGGAGAACATTTAATTAGGGAGGTTAATATCCTCACAATTATAGGGGCATATAATTGGGAGTGGTGCGGTAATTAAGTGTAACACTCACGTATGAATTTTGAGAATAAATTATGAGAAATAAAATAACGAACTGGGTGAATACGTTTGGGTATAGTAGTAGGGAGACACTACTCACTTAAATTAATTATAGATGAAAAACTAATTAATTTGGATTCGGGGATTAGAATCGGGGGTTATATTAATTTTGGGCAACGAGAGCGAGCCCGAGTATATTGGATGGTGACATCAATAATAATTTAATTAATTAATATGCAAATTAATTAATAATCAGATTTGGACCATAAACTCGAGATACTAAGTATAGGCTAGTGTTACGGACTCAGTACACGGTAAAGCCGGGATATTTTATATTTATATATATACAGTGTGCAATAGTATATATATGGTGTGTGCATATAAATATCAGTGATTAGATATTATTAATATATATATACTCTAGTGTCATCAGATGTTAGATAAAAGGATCTAGGGTTAGAAACTCAAAATACAATGCGAGTCTATTTGAGAACAAAAGGAGAGAGTCTTTGGAGCTTTTGAGGAGAATCTTGGAGCCTTTCATCTCAATCTTGCACCACAAATAACCTAGGAGTGTGGATTCATAGAGAAGACAATCAAATCCATTTCCAAACCATGAAATCATACCCTACTGATCAAAGTCAAGTGTTCATATACAAGTTGTTTGAAGTTATAATACCCATGTGACTAGGGTTTCTTCATATTTTGATTAAAGTGATAATCCTTGGAAGAAAATAATGATTTAACACATGTTTGGGTAGGAATTGCATGTAGAAAGATTTGATATAAGTATAGAATAATAAACTAGATATTTTGTGTTCTTATTCATGAATTAAATCTCGGTTTTTTTATGTATAATGGTGGAAGAACATAACACCTAGGGTTTTGAGGATTAGATGTTTAAATCCCTTCTTGGATGAAAATTGTAAGGTTTTAATGTTCTATTCACGATAAAAATCATCCTAATGCATGTAGAAATGGACAGGGACAATTGGTTTCAAATTTGGTGAAGAAATATTTACGTTATGTGGGTGTTACTGGTAAAAAATGCATCTGCGAAACGTAGAAGACGAAGTGCAGAGGGGCGAACCGGTTCGGTTCCAAGAAAAATGTAAAATTTCCTTTTTTAGCCTAGGACTCCTAAATTTTTATCGAGAAAACTTTTGGGATATTGTTAGAATATAATGAGGAATCTATTATACTGCAGTAGTCCATGATAAGGTTAAAGGAAATTTAATCTTATCGAGATAATTAAGATGATGATTAAATGGGATTAAAAGATAATGTAATTAATTCACGAGAATGAGAATGGAATTATGGGAAAGCGTGAGTGACCTTATGGCATGAACCAGTAGGGTAAGGAAGAATTAGCTACTAAAATAGAACAAGGGGATGTGCGTGCGGCTTATACGATAGACTATAATGCGGAAGTAAAACAATTTGCCGAAATAAACTCCAATTACCTACGAGTTATCTATGTTATTCAAGAGGGGACCAATTCAAACTTTTTTTGAATTGCTAACTTTGCTAAAACAGATTTTAGTTTGCCAAGTCAATTAATAGTCCTAATTATTATCTTGAGTTAACTAGGTGTCAAAACAGATAATATATGATTCAATTAATTAGGTGCATTTCTATTATTAAACCAACTTTTTCGTATGAGGCGAGATATTGCAAATATGTAACGTAAAGCATAAGGTGTTTATTTTACGTCACAAAAACCCTACCCCGGGGAAAACGACGGACCCCTCTAGGAGTCACCTAATCTACTTCCACTAAAATAATAAAAACAACAGGAACGAGTTACAGTCAACAAACACGACAATTAAAGAAGATAGATGTAGATATTACCTCACACGACCAAGACTCCTCCCTGGTTGTTTATTCTGCCCTCTCTTTAAGTATGTCCTTGCTTGCTATTGCGTTATACACTTCTTAGTGTCTCCCTTTTGCTCTTCTAGCTCAAGATCAGCTCAGTGCCTATTGTGTTTTATTTTCTAGTGAAGTATTTGTGTGTGGTGTTCTGTCCTAAATGACTCACCCACACTTAAATGATACACACACAATCCAATGCAACAGATTATATCTCCTCTATATATCTTCGCAAGTATTGTGTCAACTAAAGTCAATTCTTCTTGATTTTCAATATAGTTTTGAAAAACTTTATTTTCTTCTAAATTTTGAACACTAGACTTATTCAAATATTCATAGCCATAAATGTCTACGTGAGTCCAAAGTGAGTGAATATATCTAAGTGATATGAGATGTAAATCAATTCCTGAAAATCACCTAAATCAACCAAGTGATCTATACTAAAATAACAAGACTGAAAATATCATGCAACTGTCTTAAAGAATATTTAGATTAAGTCAATTTTAATCTCACATATATATATATATATATATATATATATATATATATATATATATATATATATATATATATATATATATATATCACGTCAATCCAAACAGTTCAGTAATATGATATTCTTAATTTAGTATAAACAGTTCTATGTTCTCAAATCATCAAGTATATGGTTCATGCAAGAATAAAATCAGATTTTAGATTTCTACAAATTATTCCTCTACAGGTTTAAATGTCTAAACCTAGTCAAACGAATATAATGAACCATAATTTCTAAATTCAATTAAAACAAAACGTTTTAAATAAGCACTGATTTAGAACATATCAAAATAATCAAAGTTATTAAACAAATCATATTTGTGTACAAGACTTATTCACAGAAATAGATCTAAGAAAAATAGATCAAACACAATACCAATAATTTTGGAAAATCAGCCTTAATACCACAAGTATATTGTTCGTGTGTGTAGTGTTTATATATATATAAAAAATATTTCAGAAATACACTCCAAGAAGGTAGATCTAATAGATAACAGATTTAAATGAACAAATAAAATAAGAACAACAATTAGAGATACTCACAACCAGATTTTTGAAAATGAAAAATCAACACAGAGAGGAGAGGTTCTGAAAAAAACATCCAAGCTTGAATCCTCACCAATATGTTGAGACACAGCAATGGCTTTCGAAAAATGCACAGAAGATTTGTCTCTGAAAATATAGGTGTATAATCTCATTCTGTCTAGAAATTTTAGCAGAGCTTACGCTTAAAAATATTTTTTCTCGAATGTTTAAACTAAGACCTTAAGGGTTCTATTTATAAAGAAATAAGAACAGGTCTGATTGGTTCAAAACGTTTTCACAAGGATTAACATTAAACACACACAGTTGTAGATAAAAGTTGATCTTATGGCTGTAAAAGAAATGTAAGATAGTGTGTTATAAACGAGACATGTGTTTGCAAGCTGGTGTATCAACGGCGTACTGAATACGCTAACAGCAATACCAGCTTTGGTTTTGGACAAAACCGTGGGCAAAGGGATAAGGTTCAAAATTGGTGGAATCCAGTTGTAACCCATAAAGGATGTTACCGTTGTAACAAAAATAACGACACACGATGTCATTTCAAATTGACCAAAAAGACGGCTATTAAATACATTTTTCACTCATCTCATTTTTCAAATACAATGTTATCAGCTCTGGAAAATGATAGGTCAAATCGGTTTTAAAAAAGGGAACACGCAATCACCAATTGGCCAAGGCTATAACTGCTAGGAGTTTGACAGCCAAGGGCCATATATGTAAAAGGCCTGATAAGGGGACAAACATGTTAACACGAGACCAGGTGGTAGACCAGCTAAAATATTGCTAACAAATATTAAGAGAACAAATATCTGCTTTGGACAAAATGCCAGCTAACATATTAAAATATATAAATACTTAATATAATATCACGTATGTACTTAAACATATAATAGCCTAAAAGTCTATAGACTAGTCCTGCTAAGGTCACATACATATTAACATATGAACGCATGCCAACATATATATAAAACATAATCCTCATATACGGACACATACATATTAATAATAGATATCACACAAGAATTAAAACGGGTATTGAATATTTTAGAAAATAATTCTGAAAATTGATTTTTGACATATATGTACCATCAAATAAATTTCAAATTAAATTTCAAACAGTTTTAAAAATTCATTTTTAATCACAAACTTAATCAATAGAAATGTGAAATGATATGCAGTGTCGTGTGGTGTCCTATGTGACAAAATCCTACGAGCCATAGAGGGTGTGAGAAACAACCTTATGATGTATTGAAGGATTGAGCTGAATGCCAAGATGATGTAGATAGAAGTAGGAGCTTGGTGGAGGTAATGACACTCACCCTAATTACATGAATAATTTTGTCAAAATCGAAGTCCAACTAGATAAAGGCCTATATAGCTAAAGCACGGAGCACAAACCTTAAGAGTGCTCTATATAGGATCCTTCAAACTCCCCCATTGGACTTATTTTGACAAAACCCTTGAGTACATCAAATGATATACTAAGAAAAAAATTCCTATGATGTCCTATACAGAAGTGCATCGGACTACCCAAAACACGACACGGGCACACGGTTGATGAAACCCTGCAAAACATAAATACCTTTCTGCCGAGATCAAAGTTAAACGTATTTGCTCTACCAAATTAATACGAACAGAAATAATTGTGCAGGATAGAATAAGATAGACCAATATACATGAGATAATAATCAACATATAAAACAGAAAGATGTACCCAATTCTCCCCCATTTTGACTAAATAGTACAATGGAAGAAATGAACATATGAATATGTTTATAAAAAGCAGAATAAATGTCTGAGAAACGTGTGTGCTCGCGTTCAAATGATCAAACCATATATAAAACCCTTTTAACACAAACAAACCCTAAACATGCAACAGTATGTGATTGAATAAATAGATAATCTACGCAAGAACATTCAAACACATGCAATTAAGGAAAAATCCCCCTCAGGGGCAAAACCATTTATTTTCACTATAATTTGTAAGAAAACGGCTTACAATCGGATTACAATGAAAATACAAGTTGACTAAGAATTACCCTCGGGTATCGGATTCTGTAGTCGCGGCTGGAATTATCCCTTTTCAGTAGGGCTGCAATGAAGAAGAAGAACGGTCTCCTCCACAAGGGTTGAACAAACCAAAGTTGTGTTCTTGGGTTGCAAAAGGATTCACAAAGGTTTGGCAATGATGTGTGAATCAAAACATGAGTCTTGGGACTCAAAAATATGAAGACTAGATGTATTTGGACTCTCAAATTCGTCTCCTAAAGTCTTGCAAAACAACTCCCCCGAAGTTGGTATTTATAGGAAAAAATATGAAGAGTCCCACGTTCTTAAAACTCTAAAATTCTATCCAGCGTACAAAAAAAACAGCATTCTTTAAGGAATTTTCTCTATCTTCAAAAGGTCATAACTCCTTCACCGTAGCTCGGATTGAGGTGCCGTTTTTTTCAGTATCTTCGTTGCGGCGAGATCTTCAACTTTCTAGTTGACCAGACCTCTGAACTATGAATGTGAAATTACGAAAATGCCCTTGAACTCTCCTATTGTGCCTTTTTTTTTACTGTTTTGGCTTCCCTTGCGTACCACTTGCATTAAGTCCCTAAAATCTTGGAACGTGAAGTCATTGAGGCAGATGTGGGACATATTAGTGGAGATAATGCATGCTTGATTCCCGGAATTCGGATAGAGGTCGTCATGTGAGATCGTGAGGAGACGAGCCAAATGTAGCGGCGTACGACATAAATAAATGAAACATTTCGGATATGTGAAAAATGTCCTTACAAATCTCCCCCTATGTCTATGCCGGTACATACATAAAAAATCCGAATTATCAAATATGAAATTTCCTATACAAATCTACCCTCCCATGAACCCAAAACTGGAAAAGGTACAAATGAATAGTCTTCATCGTTTGTTCTTTAATTCTTCAGGAATCTCAAAACTTTTCTCATCAGGGTGTGCAACATATAGATCTGCAATCTTCATACCTACACACATGAGACAAAACAAATACCACGTGACATATCGAGTTTGAAATGAGATAACATGGATATCAATATATGATAAAAATATAAGCAACATCTCAAAAACTCCCCCAGAATTCAAACTCCCCCATAATATGATAATTCTTTCTCCCCTTTTTTTATGATGTCCCCAAATGGACAAATTAGAGAAATAAATCAAATAAGCAAGTGCGGGGTGTCACTAGGATAAAAACACACCATGAATAAACAGAAAGCAACCAAGTCAATGATAGCGTAAATGAAGTGGTGTGATCAAATTCGATAGGAAAATCAATGCATACAAACATGACATATGTGCACAATGAATATTGGATATTCCTAGCGTGACAATATAACATATGGTGTAAAAGAGTGACAATATAAGATATTGACTCAATCAAATCAACAAATCAAAGCTCAAAATGATTTTCACACCAATAACGTCCAAAATGATTTTATGCTTTTTCAGGACTTTCAAAGAAGTGCAAACCCGTTTATATTCTCCAACCAAACTCCCTCAGATATTATATTGAATAGAGGCATTCTAAATTCTCAAACTTTGGAGAATTGATGATGAAACCTAAGTGGCCCATATTTGGCATGAATTGCTTTTTATTGCCTGTAAAAAAATTTTTTTGGCCTCTTTTAACCTCTTTGGACCTCGGATATTAAAATTCCTCCATTTTTTAGGTCCTTTTTAACGGTGGCTTTTGCGCAAAGGATAGATGATTACCTTTCGCAGCCCCTCCCCGTTATACAAAAACACACAGTCTCACCAAAACGGTTTTTACATGCATTCCAATCTTGTCAAGTTTTATCGCATATTGTACATTGTATAGACATGATTGAGATGAAAACACGCAAGCCAACATGAGATAGACAAGTGCAATAATCAAATATAGCCGTGCATGTGTGCAATAAAGGATATAGGAGTCAAACATGTTGGAAGATATCACTAATTACATCTCAAAGACTCCAATCAATGTAAAGCACATGGATGAAATGATGTAGCCTCTCAAATCTCTATCAAACAGTCACATGGATAAATGGAATGAAGTTGTGACTTGGCTATCTTACATGCTCATCCATAAAAGAAGCAAAATACAAAAATCTCTTTGGATTTTTTCAAAAATTTGGAAAAAATAAAATAAAATCTTTTTGTGCTTTTCTCAAAAATTTTCTTAAAGGAAAATCTTTTTGTATTTTTTTTTTTAAAGAAATATAAAAAGCAAAAGGAATAAAACAAAGCTGTACAACAAAGTAATGGTACATATAAAACAGACTAGCAATAGGAAGCATATGATATGAACATGAAGAAGCATCCTATTCTAGACATAGACCAACCCCTCACTCAACTGTGCAAATCCCTAAAGATTTCCTAAGACTCTCAAATCTAAGGGCATCTAAAGGTTTCGTGAAAATATCGGCTAACTGACGGTCGGTAGGAACAAAACTCAGGGATACGACTTTCTCTTCAACTAACTGACGAATAAAGTGCTCACGTATCCTGATGTGTTTTGTGCGCGAATGCTGAACTGGATTGCGGGATATGTGTATCGCGCTCGTGTTATCACAGGAAATGGTCATGGTGTCCTGTGATATCCCATAATCCTCCAGCATTTGCTTCATCCACAAGAGTTGTGTGCAACAACTCCCGGCGGCTATGTACTCAGCCTCCGCAGTGGACAAAGAGATGGAATTTTGCTTCTTGCTCAGCCAGGAGACAAGAGCAGAACCAAAATAGAAACACCCACCAGAAGTGCTCCTACATCCATCTACATCCCCAGCCCAATCGGCATCCGAGTAGGCGGACAGACGGTCATCGGTATCAAAGGAATACCAAATCCCGTATGAGAGAGTCCCACTTACGTATTTAATAATACGTTTTAGAGCAAGTAAATGTGACTCTTTTGGGGATGCCTGATAACGCGCACAGACTCCAACACTAAAGGCGATGTCAGGACGACTGGCAGTCAAGTAGAGGAGACTACCTATCATACTCTGATATAAGGTTTGCTCTACGTCCTTGCCTGAAGTGTCCTTACTAAGCTTGGTAGTGGTACTCATAGGTGTACGTGCATGCTTAGCGGAGTCTAAACCAAATTTCTTCAGTAGGTCTCTAGCATACTTGGATTGGGAGATGAACATCCCATCCTCTAGCTGACGAACCTGGAGACCAAGGAAGAATGTAAGCTCACCAACCATGCTCATCTCAAACTCACTTTTCATCTCCTCCTCAAAGTGGTGAGCATGCTGGGAGCATGTGGATCCAAAGACTATGTCGTCCACATAGACCTGGGCAACCAAAATAGCACCGTCATCTCTCCTGACAAACAACGTCATATCTACTCCCCCTCTCTTGAAGCCACGAGCTAAGAGATAAGAAGTAAGCCTCTCGTACCAAGCACGGGGTGCTTGCTTCAAACCATACAAGGATTTCCTCAGATAGTAGACGTGCTCAGGGTGCTGAGGGTCTTTAAACCCTTTTGGTTGTTCCACATAAACCTCCTCCTGCAGAATGCCATTCAAAAAGGCACTCTTGACATCCATCTGATACACCTTGAAGCGCAGATGACATGCGATGGCGAGCAGAAGACGGACGGACTCAAGCCTCGCAACAGGAGCAAATGTCTCCCCAAAGTCTACACCCTCTATCTGTGTGTAGCCTTGAGCGACCAACCTAGCCTTATTTTTTATTATGGTACCATATTCATCCATTTTGTTCTTGAAAATCCACCGGGTACCTATCACATTAGTCTCACTAGGTCGGGGGACTAATTCCCAGACATTATTCTTTTTAAACTGAAGCAACTCATCCTGCATAGCAGATATCCAGTGTTCATCCTTGAGTGCTTCTTTATGGTTCTTGGGCTCGACTTTGGACGTATAGCAAAGATGGCTAACAACGTTCTCTAGCTGAGCACGAGTCTTGACCCCTAGAGTGGGATCACCAACAATGGCAGAAGGGTCATGACTCTTGCGAACCCAAGCAGGTGTGTCCCCTAACTCAGGAGTAGGGTCCACAGAGTGTGAGAGAGGAACAGGTAAATCACTGTCAGAACAATCCTCATCCTCACACTGAAGGTTAGGATCAATAACCATCAAAGGTTCGTCATCTTGTACGGTAACGTTTATTGATTCCATAACCCTAGAGCTCTTCAGGTTAAAAACCCGGTATGCTCTACTATTCGATGAATATCCTAGAAATATTCCCTCGTCGCTCCGGGAGTCGAACTTTCCTAATTGCTCTCTATCCCGTAGGATGTAGCATTTACTCCCAAAAACACGAAAATACGCCAGGTTGGGATTCTTACCGGTCCACAACTCATAAGGTGTCTGTAGTGTGTGTGGACGCAAATAAACCCTATTCACCGTGTGGCATGCAGTAGACACTGCCTCTGCCCAAAATCTCCTAGAAACTTTACGACCTAGAAGCATAGATCTAGCCATCTCTTGGATCGTTCTATTCTTTCTCTCAACAATCCCATTTTGCTGAGGAGTTCTCACAGCAGAAAACTCATGTTTGATCCCAAGGCTATCACAATAGAGATCTACTTTTGCTTCCTTAAATTCAGTGTCGTTGTCACTACGTATTTTGTTAATAGTGACACCGTGTTGATTTTGCAGGACACGGCACTTGGTCGTTAAGAAATCTACAGCATCGGATTTCTCTCTCAGAAAACCTACAATGGAGTATCTGGAGAAATCATCTACCATCACGAGGATGTACCTCTTACCACCTAGACTCTCAGTACGAGTGGGACCCATAAGATCCATGTGAATCAACTCCAGAACACGAGAGGTGGTAATGGAATGTAACTTCCTATGAGGACTACGAATTTGTTTTCCCAACTGACAGGGTCCACAAACGGTCGAAGTTGACTTTCCAAGAGATGGTAATCCACGTACTAGGTCCTTTTTAGATAAACGATTGAGATCTCTAACGTTCACGTGACCTAGACGTTGGTGCCACAGATCCATAGGAGTGATCGTGGCGCTGTTGCAGACAAGTGAGGATGTGGGCTCAGTCCCATAGCAATTATCCTCGGTCCTCACCCCTTGCATCAAAAGTTTACCGGCTTGATTGTAGACTTTACACGCGTCCCGGTCAAACTTTACTGCAAAGTTAGTGTCGCACAGCTGGCTAATGCTGAGAAGGTTTGCTTTCAAACCTTTGACGTACAAAACATTTTCTAGCTTAGGAAAACCAGGTAACTTGATAGTACCTCGTCCTATAATGCTAGACTTACTCCCATCTCCAAAGGTGACTCTGCCATCTTGATAATCCTCAAGAGTAGTAAAAAATGAGGCATCACCTGTCATGTGTCTGGAGCACCCACTATCAAAATACCACTGTGAGGTATTATGTGCTTTGAGAGCAACATGAACAACAAAGGCCTTTTTATCTTTCTTAGGCACCCAAGCAGAGATGACCTTTTGTTTGCCTTTGTTGGTTTTAGCTGGAATGTAAGAAGCATTCACTAACGGCGAAGACATCCGTCGGAATTCTTTCATCAAACTCTGAGTCGTGGCAGCTAAGAACTCAACTCGCTCTCTCAGACTAGAAAACTCATCAGTATGTCGTGGTGGAGCAGTAGTACGTCGTGTCCGACCCATGCTATAGCAAGTTTCCCTAAGGTGGCCTTTTCTTTTGTAATAAGTACAAAAGAGCTCAGTCAAAGGCGGACCTTGGTTTGCTTTTCTTGGTCGAACTCTCCTTCGAGGTTTTTTATGGTGACCATAAGGAGTTGTAGTAAACTCAGGAACTCGTCCAGGTGCAATTTGGGACGTGGAGGCACCATCATATCCAATTCCTTGACGATCACCAAAACCTAAAGCGGGGCCGAGGAGCATCTTTCCCATCTTCCCAGATCTGTCCTCGATTTGTACCTTGACTTCCCGTGCTTTCTCAAGATCATGAGTCAGCTGGGCAACAAGGGCTTCAAGTTTCTTCCGAGTCTCCACGGAGGAATGGAGCTGACTCGTAAGACTAGCCACTTGCTTGATCAAGTCCCCTCTCTCTTTCTCTAGAGTACTCTCTATCTCTCTAAACAAATTCTCATTCTCGACACATGTAGACTCTCTCTCTCTCAGGGCGGTGCAGGTGGAGAACTCTCTTTCTCTCGCTTTCTTTAAATCTTCCTATAGGCAAGTGATCTTAAGAACTAACGCTTTGTTACGCTTTTTAGTTTTAAAAGACTCAGAATATAACTCAGCGTAGGCGCGTTGTATATCACTCTCGCTCTCACTTGTGTCATCCTCCCCCTCACTCACATCGCTCTCACTGTCGAGGTGTCCCTGTGAAGCATCATCCTCAACGTCGTGAGGAGAACTAGGAGTGCTCACTTGGCTGGCCATGAATGCAGTGAAGTTACACTCATGCGGTGACTCATCTCCAGAATCCACTGTCTCGACCTCACTGTCGTCACTAAGGGTAGCATTAAGAACAGCTTTCCCTTTCTCTCTATTCAGACGATTGGCACACTCAAAAGCTCTATGACCCCTACCATCACACTCAAAACATCTCTCACTTTCTTTCAGAGGAGGATTTTTGGAAACTTTTTCATTTTTCTTTTCAAACTTATTTTTCTCAAATTTCTTTTTATCTTTAAAATTGCCATTTTTCTTAAATTTGAGAATCCTCTTGAAATTTTTTGCGAAAAGAGCCAAATCATCTAAGTCAAAATCGCACTCAGAATCTGACGTGTCAGTCTCTCTCTTTCTAGATGACTTTACCCTCTTTCTAGCTGACCCCTCACTCCTTCTCTCTTGGGCTTTAAGAGAAATTCCCTTATCTTTAGATTTAGCATTTTTAGGGAACATATCAATTTCATAAGTTTGCAAATCTCCTACAAGTTCTTCCAATTTTAGCGTATTTAAATTACCCATAGAATTTAGCACAGTGACTTTAGGGATAAAACGCTTAGGCAAAGAACGAAGAATCTTTTTAACAACTCTAGCATTCGGAATTTGTTCACCAAGATTAAAACTAGTATTCACAATGTCAGAAAGTCTAGCATAAAATTCATCAAAGCATTCAGAATCATGCATGGTGATTGTTTCAAATTGAGTTGTCAAGTTTTGCAACTTAGACTCTTTCACAGCATTAGTTCCTTCATGGGTGAGTTGTAAAACATCCCATGCCTCTTTTGACGTGGTACACGTCATTATGCGTTTGAACTCATCAGGTGTGACAGACCCAGAAATAGCACTTAGACCCTTAGAATTAAAAGATGACCATTTAATTTCTTCATCAGATCAAGAAATGTCAGGTTTCAAGTTGGTCACATTATCAACAGTCACGGTGGGAGGAGTCCACCCTCGTTCAACCAAAATCCAGACACGTTCATCAATGGCTTTTAAAGCCGACCTCATACGGGCTTTCCAATAAGCATAATTTGTCCCGTCAAAAATAGGCATTTTATAATATGACTTCTCCATTTGAACACGCACTTTTTCAAAAATCAATTTTTTCAGAAAATTGATATCTTAGAAAAAAAAATTTGCGGAAAAAGTAATACGCGATAAATTAGCGTAACCTGCTCTGATACCAATTTGAGAAACGTGTGTGCTCGCGTTCAAATGATCAAACCATATATAAAACCCTTTTAACACAAACAAACCCTAAACATGCAGCAGTATGTGATTGAATAAATAGATAATCTACGCAAGAACATTCAAACACATGCAATTAAGGAAAAATCCCCCTCAGGGGCAAAACCATTTATTTTCACTATAATTTGTAAGAAAACGGCTTACAATCGGATTACAATGAAAATACAAGTTGACTAAGAATTACCCTCGGGTATCGGATTCTGTAGTCGCGGCTGGAATTATCCCTTTCCAGTAGGGCTGCAATGAAGAAGAAGAACGGTCTCCTCCACAAGGGTTGAACAAACCAAAGTTGTGTTCTTGGGTTGCAAAAGGATTCACAAAGGTTTGGCAATGATGTGTGAATCAAAACATGAGTCTTGGGACTCAAAAATATGAAGACTAGATGTATTTGGACTCTCAAATTCGTCTCCTAAAGTCTTGCAAAACAACTCCCCCGAAGTTGGTATTTATAGGAAAAAATATGAAGAGTCCCACGTTCTTAAAACTCTAAAATTCTATCCAGCGTACAAAAAAAACAGCATTCTTTAAGGAATTTTCTCTATCTTCAAAAGGTCATAACTCCTTCATCGTAGCTCGGATTGAGGTGCCGTTTTTTCCAGTATCTTCTTTGCGACGAGATCTTCAACTTTCTAGTTGACCAGACCTCCGAACTATGGATGTGAAATTACGAAAATGCCCTTGAACTCTCCTATTGTGCCTTTTTTTTTTTACTGTTTTGACTTCCCTTGCGTACCACTTGCATTAAGTCCCTAAAATCTTGGAACGTGAAGTCATTGAGGCAGATGTGGGACATATTAGTGGAGATAATGCATGCTTGATTCCCGAAATTCGGATAGAGGCCGTCATGTGAGATCGTGAGGAGACGTGCCAAATGTAGCGGCGTACGACATAAATAAATAAAACATTTCGGACATGTGAAAAATGTCCTTACAATGTCTACTACATTAAACATGATTTTAAGAGATACTGGTTGTTAGTAGATATCTTTATCCTAAAATCTCAGAGATCTGGTAAACAGGATGCAGAAAAAATACAAACTAGTTATCAAGTACAGTTATTCCTATCATATGTCTCAATCTTTCAAAATGAGGTTTATCTAACGGTTTTGTAAACAGATCAGCAAGTTGACTATCGGTAGAAATATGTTCTATTACAAGCTATTTCGATTCAACCAACTCTCTAATTAAGTGATGTCGAATATTAATGTACTTAGTCCTACTATGCTAAACAGGATTTTTAGCAATGCAAATAGCACTCTCATTATCACAATAAAGGTGAATTTGGTCTCAATTATATCATAATTCGATAACATATGTTTAATCCAAATTAGTTGAGCACAACATGCGCCATAGCAACATATTCAGATTCGGCAGTTGACAAAGTTACACTAGTCTTCTTTTTATTAGACCATCCAACTAGGTTCTGCCCTAAATAACAGCAACCACCCGAGGTGGACCGACAATCATATGTGCTACCACTCCAATCGGCATCTGAGTACCCAATTATCTCACATGATGAGTCATTGGTACACCAAAGTCCAAACTCAATTATGCCTTTAACATGTTTCAAAATATTTTTAGCAGAAGTAAGGTGTGACTCCTTTGGACTAGATTAAAACCGCGCACAAATATAAATAGCACATTGAATATCAGGCCTAGAAGCAGTTAAGTATAATAAACTACCAATAAAGCTACAGTATAAAGTAGGATCTACATCAGGCCCACTATCAGATTTTGATAATTTGGTTTTTATAGCCATAGGTGTAGACGATATTTCAGCATTTTCAAGTCCAAATTTAACAAGTAAGTCCTTAGCATACTTAGATTGTGATATAAAAAGACCATCACTTCGTTGTCTTATCTGAAGTCCTAGAAAATACTGTAAATCCCCCATAAGCGACATTTTAAATTCACTACTCATATCTTTTGAAAACTTTTTGACTTTATCCGGAGAGGTTGACCCAAAGATAATGTCATCTACGTAAATTTGAGCAATTAAGATGTCATTTTTATTCGACTTTTTAACAAATAAAGTTTGGCCAACTCCTCCTCTAACAAAGCCATGTGAAGATAAAAAAAAGCAGTTAAACGTCCGTACCAAGCACGAGGAGCTTGTTTTAAACTATATAAAGCCTTTTTAGGTCTATAAACATGATTGGGAAGTTTGGGATCATGAAATCCTTTGGGCTGGTCAACGTAAACTTCTTCGGACAAAATACCATTAAGAAAAGCATATTTTACGTCCATTTGGACAAGTTTAAATTGTAAGTGATAAGCAACAGCTAGAAGTAATCTCACCGATTCAAGACGAGTCACCTGGGCAAACGTCTTGTCACAGTCTATTCCTTCTATTTGAGAATAACCATGTGCTACTAGTCTAGCCTTATTTCGAATGACTATTCCTTGTTCATCGGTCTTATTTTTGAAAATCCATTTTGTACCGGTTACTTTGATATCTTTGGGCCTCGGGACTAAATACAAAACATCATGATCCGTGAACTGAGCTTGCTCCTCTTGCATCGCATCAATCCAATAAGAATCATAAAGTTCCTCATCTACTGATTTTGGTTCCACAAGGGATACAAAAGCAACCATATGAACTATTTGACGTAATTAATTTCTAGACCTCACTGGCGCACGAATATCACCCACAACTTCTGCGGAGGGATGATCTTTTAAAACCCAGTCAGGCACGGCAAGGGTTGGTGTTGGTAAAGATTCATCTTCTGTCGATATTGGTTCATTTAAAATATTTATATCCAAACCAGTTTCAATAGGTGGATCTTTACTAATAGGCTCAATAGTGCTGTCAATCACAACAACATTAATGGACTCTACAATGGATTTGGTTCTCAAGTTGTAAACTCTAAAAGCCCTGCTATTTTGAGAATATCACCTTTGGCTTCAAATTTAGAAAGATTATCGCAATCATTGCAAACATAACAAATAGAGCCAAAGGTTCGAAAATACTTTACATTGGGCTTTTTGTTGAACCAAAACCCATAAGGGGTCATTTTGGTATTCTTCCTAAGATAAACACGATTAATAATGTGAACAGCAGTATTGCATGCTTCCTCCCAAAAATATAACGGTAAATATTTAGCATGTATAAGGAATCTAGCCATTTCTTGGATGACTCTATTTTTTTGTTCAATAACCCCATTATGTTGAGGAGTTTTTGGAGCACTAAACTGGTGAGAGTAACCATTAGCTTCACAATATTCAATGACACCAGTTTCTTTAAACTCACCACCTCTATCAATTCGAATTCTAGTTACTTAGGGGTCTTTCTCATTTTCTATTCTAGTCAGTATTTTCAGAAAATTATTAAACGTTTCTAACTTAGCGTTCATGAAAGCTACCCAAGTAAACCGAGAGAAATCATCCATAATGACTATAATATAAGAATTTCCATTTAAACTAACAGTCCTAGTTGGACCCATTAAATCCATGTGGAGAAGTTCAAGAGATGCAGTGGTGTTAACGTCTTTAACCTTTTTGTGACGGGATTAAGTAATCTTACCCACTTGACATGGACCACAAACAGCAGAGGGGAATTTCTTTATTTTTTGTAAGCCTCTAACAAGGTCTTATGATGATAACCAATTTAAGGTTTCATAACTAATGTGTCCCAACCTATTGTGCCATAAGTCAGAACCATCCAAAAGAGTCACATTACAAGACAATGAGCCAGAAGCTTTGTAACAGTTCTATGTGGTACGATTGCCTTTAATGTAATCTTCTCCCAATTTAGTCAAAACATCACAGGAGGTTTTCAAAAATTTAACTTGGCAGATGTTACCAAAAAATTGACTGATGGAAAGCAAATTGGCTCTCATTTCATGAACTAACAACACATTATTGACATTGGGTAAACCCTCTTCATTAAGAATACATTTACCTATGATTTGGGAGGTCTTACCATCTCCAAAGGTAAAGTTTCCATCTTTATAATGAATAAAATCCTTTAGTTTGGTAATATCCCCCGTCATATAGCGCGAGCATCCGCTGTCTAAGTACCAACCAGCACTATGCATCTCACAGCGGAGGGTTGTCAAGACAACAAAAGATTTCAAATTTAAATGATTTAGCTGGAGTCTTAGATCGTCAGATCTGATCCAAATAGGCATAGTTTTAAATTTGTTTTAAGACATTAAATGGGATCTATCATAGGGTTGCCTAATGGTTTTGATTTTTGGTGAGTCCAAGATCTAGGCTTACTAAAATGACTAAATGAACAATTACAATTCGAGGTTTTATTACCAAATCTCCTAACTCTTGCCTTAAAGTAAAAATGGTCATTTTTCTTTAGAAACCTTTGGCACTCACAGTTTTGGTGTCCAAAAACATCACATTTAGTACAGAATTTACTAGACGTAGGAAGGCCTAAATTGTGAAGTTTTCTAACAAAACCCGTTTCAGAGTCCTTATGTGCATTAGACATAAAAGGTCTAGAAATTCTCCTAGGAGGGGGGAAATATTTAGGCGTAGATGCTTCAACATAATTTTCAATGAAACTATCAATGTCACTTTCAAAATCACTTTCAATTAAAACTTGTTTTCCTTTGGCCTTTTCAGACGACTTACTTTCTAAGTGAAGAACCATTTCTTCTTCGGCTTGTACAAAGAAGACTGGTCTAGTTATTTTTCACAAGAGGACCTTCATAACCAAACCCTCTAGTATCTCCATGATAACGCTGGACAACTATCAATTCCTCAAGATCACAAGATTTTATATCACGACTACGACACATTTTGAAAGTAATTTCACAAACTTCTTTGGATTTTTCAACTTGTAAAAGTGCAGTATTATATTTATTTTCCAAAGAAATCAGGTTATCATTTAAGGTCGTAATATGAAATTTAAAGTCAAATGACTGTCTTTCAAAATCAATTTTGACATTACTCATTTCAATTGAATTTTGTTGAACTATCGTATAGTGCTTCTTTAGGGACTCACTAAGCAATTTAACCAGATTAGATAATTCTTATCTATTCTGCAAAGGCCTCACATATAATTCATAATAATAATCATAAGCAACAAAATTTTCATTATTCTCTATGTTGGTGTGTGAATTATTGCAATCTTCAGACTTAGCGTCACACAAACATGCACATTTAGCATCAAATGGAGCAGTTAATTCAAGCATAGAAGGCTGACTAGCTAACAAAGATTTAGCAGCATCAATTAAATCATGCACTTCATCAAATTCACATTCATCTTCGGTATCAGTCATTCCAGCAAGATATATATATCCACAACAGTCATAAACTTCTCCTAAAAATGCAAGGTAGTTTGATTCAAATTCTGCTTGGTCTTCTTCTGATTCAGAATCAGAGGAATCATCCCAAGTTTTAGTGATGTTAGCCTTGAGTATTTTAGAATACTTGGACTGTGGTATGGATCTACATTCAGCAATAAAATGAACGAGTTTCCCACATTTGTGACAAGCCAATTTTGATTTATCAATATTACTACTAGAACTCTCATAATCAGACTTTGGTTTAGAATTTCTATTATGGGGTCGATTGAACCGACGCGACTGATTATTCTCTTGCATACTTCTTTTAGCAATAGAGTTTATATGCTTCAAAAGTTTCTTAAATTGGGAAGACATAAGTGCAAGTTGATTGTCAATCTTATCAATTTTATTTGACTCATGATCAGATTCATTGTTCGACTCATATTGTTGTTTAACTACCTTATGCTTATTTATATTAGGACAGGCAGTTTTGAACGCAACTTTAAAAGAGTTAGTTACATCATTTTTAGCATAAGAAGTAAGAGACTTTCTAAAAGCTGTTTCAAGTTCCATGTAATACCCCGTATTTTTATGCTTTATAAATTTGGGGATTTATTAAATTTAATGTGAGTTATTAATTTAATATAAATCCGGAAATTAATTATTTTTAATTATTAACATGATGTGAGTTAGTAATTATGGGAAACTTGTTGAATATTACAAATGAGTAAAGTAATCTAATATTGGTTCTATGAAATGTCACGAGTGAATAAAATGACAATTTTGGAAATTTGAGTCGGGACGCGCCCGTGTCGCGTCGGGACTAAATATTGATTAATAAAAGTGAATAAACTATAAGTCACCCGTATGGTCATTTCGAGTGCGTCAAAGTGTCCGAAAGGGTCTAAATAGTCAGAAAAGTGTACCCGGGGGTTTAGTTTGGGTCTCGGGACATTTTTAGGCTTAATTAGTACCCCAGGAGGGCATTTTGGATATTTTGCATTTTTGGGTAATTAAACCCACGAAAATTATTAAGCTATATCAGCCATTTGGAATGGTCCTTTAGGGTTAGAAGACTCAAAACCTTAGAACGGCCATAGGAGAGGGAAGGAGAAAGCTTTCCAAGCAATCCAAGGCCAAAACGTCATCCGATTGCACCGCCACCACCACCAACGAGTAGATCGCGCGACGGGGAAAGCAACCACACCAAATTCGTCCACAAATCAGAACTCCGAAATTTTCAGGCAAGTATTTATCTTGCTTATTTTCGTTAGTGCATCATTCATGTTAGCCTAGGGTGATTAGGATGAGTTTTATAGAAGAAAACCCATGTTGGAGATTAGAAAATCGCATGTAGTTATGATTTGATTGATAATCTGGAAACCCTTCATATGTAGAGGCTTAACCACGAATTTATGATGCATTAGGATTAGATTTTCTGGAAAAAGACAGATTAGAACCATGTTAAAGAAATTTCTAGGGTTCTTGAGATTGACATGAATTTTGGCCTGTTAATCCATGGTTATTAATGGAAATTTGTCTGCTTTACGTAGAAGATGTATGATATGGGTTTATATTAGTTGTAGTACGAATTTTTGGGAGTTTGGGTGTGAAAAATCTGGAATTGATTGAGGTTGATTCATGAAACCCATAACTGTTAATCTGCGGAATTCGCATACCTGTTTGATCGATCGATCGAACCAGGAGTGTCGATCGATCGACGCATCGATCGATCGATCGACGCATCGATCGATCGAGCTCCTACCATCGATCGATCGACCCCTTCTGGCAGAATCATAATTCCCCCTTTTAAATTAGTTGAATTCAATTTAAATGAGTAATAATCCTTGGACACCCTTATTAAAATGTTTTGGGAGATAAAGAAGACCAATAGGACTTATAAATAATTATGAGACCTTTAATGTAATACGAGAGTTGTATTTTTTTGGGATGTTTACATATAAGGGACGATGGAATTTTGTATTAAAGGGAGAGACGCGTAAGATAGCTACGTTGGAAATTAGATGAGTACCTACTGAATTCTACACTAGGGAGGATAGAGTCCATGAGTGTTACGTAGTAAGCTGGATTAATCCCTCAATTAAAGTAAGAGACGAACGGTTATACGTGATAACTAAATAATGAGAAATAAGGACAAATGTCGTAATTATGGGTTATGAGATGAACCTAAATTTGATATGGTAAAAGTAGTATATTTATATGATTGTGTTTATGCATATACTATATACGTGTGAAAATCATGCCCGCGCTACTTGCTATCCCTGAGGTTACCGCGCTGGGACAGTCTTATCTCGATGTGACCTTTATGGGGGATATTGGCTCGTACCCAAGAAGATAGGAATCCTAGGTACAGGCTATCGAATTGATAGTCACGGTCCTAAGAGACACGAGGGTATGTGCTGACCTCTTGGACTTGGAAACTATGCTTCGCCTCAATATTGTTTGTGTATGTATTAATACAGTTCGAGAGTGATTCCGAACATGTATTTCCCTTAGTACGAGAGATACGGGGATTGGATAGCAGAGTATGCCCGCACCATAATTTTTATGTGGGGTGCTATTAGAATATATATATTATACGAGTATTTAATATATATATTTAATTTATGGAAATTTGGGAACTACCTATTGTGTTTATGGTAAGTAAGGAAACGAATTATTATTTTCGATTGGGGAACATGTGTTTGAAAAGTATAACATGATACTTAGAAACTTTATGAGTAAATAAGGTTTAAATGAGAACTTTGTTGTTAAAAGAAATCAACCTCTTAAACAATTGAATTTATCAGTATTAAATCTTACGAGTAACCTAAGATAAGATAAGTTAAACCGTTGGGATGGTTAGTACGATAGGCGTGCACATTAGAAGAGAGGTGAGAATTTCTCAGGGGAGTGTCGCACTAATATGTTGTTGCATTGGCCTGTAAACATTTTAAATACTTGCTAAACAAATTTTAAATCTTTTACAATCGGGCTCTGACCCGTTTCTATTTTTCCTTTCTCTCTTGTATATATATGTATATATTACAGGTGCCCAGCCACAGGGGCATCTTGCATAGGATCCTTTGGAAGGAACGCGCTGCAGCTTAGGTGGGAGTTGCAGGCCTCTTGCTTAGACGACCTCATTCATTTGATTCTACTCCTAGCATTATTTACTCCAGTTGGGCATGTGTCGCCCCTTCCTTTATTCTGTTGTTTTGTTGGATATTGTAATCCATTTATTTTCAGTATTTGCACTTTGGGATTATTTATTGTCAGGATGTTTTTCATTTAAGTATTAAATGTTGGATTCAATTAATTGAATGTTTGGTTATTTGGATTTATATATTCCAGGATAATTGTGATGTGATTCTTTAATATTGAATTATGTAAAGTTTTAAATCATTGGTTATAAATAGAATTTGAATAGTAATGTTTAAAATGGTTTTGACACTTAGCTTAATTAATTAGGGTGTTTAAATTGGAAAAGTTATTTTTACGACAGTGATTCTAAGAATGAACCAACTGTTCACCTTGATTTTAATTTAGTAAAGGAGTGATCGTCCGGTATTTAATTAGGCGGGGTGTCACATTCCATAGTTCTCAATTTTGAGTTAAGCAATTCTAGTGTGAGAGATGGATCATTCATTTCTTCAATGATATAATGTTTATGGTCAAACCTAGGGGTAAGGGACCTTAAAATCTTAGTACATACTTCCTAATCAGTATAGTCTACATCATTAGCATGCAGTTGGGTAATAATATTAGTCAAATGCATATAAAAATCATCAAATAGTTCGTTATCTTTCATAACTAGCATATTATATTATTGAGCAAGCATTTGAGTTTTACACTTCTTTACCCTAGCATAGCCCTCGTGTGTTATTACCTAAGTATCCCAAGAATCTTTGCTATTAGTGTAGTGACATATACGTTTCAATTCATTTTCACTCAAACTCACTTATTATTGAAATTGCTTATGTTTTTCTGATCAACACTTAATTCAGAAGTTTTAAGTTTTCTAAAGATAGTGCTACCTTCTGCTATAGGAGTAATGGGATGCCTATAACAATTTTCAATCAAATCGCAAACATCATCTCCTAAAGTGCCTTGGATAAATGCAACCATTCTAATTTTCCAGTATGAAAATTTTAAGCCATCGAAAATAGGAGGTCTACTAAAATTTCCAAGCCTACGAAATTGACTTGAATCATCCATTGAAAACAAGGTAACACGAGTTTGACAAAAGTTTTGGAAAATAACCTTTTTTAAAGTCTAGCTCTGATACCACTTGAGCGTGCGGCTTATACGATAGACTCTAATGCGGAAGTAAAATAATTTTCCGAAATAAACTCCAATTACCTACGAGTTATCTATGTTATTCAAGAGGGGACCAATTCAAACTTTTCTTTAATTGCTAACTTTGCTAAAACAAGTTTTAGTTTGCCAAGTCAATTAATAGTCCTAATTATTATCTTGAGTTAACTAGGTGTCAAAACAGATAATATATGATTCAATTAATTAGGTGTAATTCTATTATTAAACCTACTTTTTCGTATGAGGCGAGATATTGCAAATATGTAAAGTAAAGCACAAGGTGTTTATTTTACGTCGTAAAAACCCTTCCCCGGGAAAAACGATGGGCCCCTCTAGGAGTCACCCAATCAACTTCCACTAAAACCATAAAAACAACAAGAACGAGTTACAATCAACAAACACGACAACTAAAGAAGATAGATGTAGCTATTACCTCACACGACTAAGAATCCTCCCTGGTTTCTTATTTTGCTCTCTCTTTAAGTCTGTCCTTGCTTGCTATTGCGTTTTACACTTCTTAGCGTCTCCCTTTTGCTCTTCTAGCTGAAGATCAGCTCAGTGGCAATTGTGTTTTATTTTCTAGTGAAGTATTTGTGTGCGGTGTTCTATCCTAGATGACACACCCACACTTAAATGATGCACACCAAATCCAATGCAACAGATTATATCTCCTATATATATCTTCGCAAGTCTTGTGTTAACTAAAGTCAAGTCTTCCTGACTTTCAATACAGTTTTGAAAAACTTTCTTTTCTTTTAAATTTTGAACACTAGACTTGTTCAAATATTCACAGTCATAAATGTCTACATGAGTACAAAGTGAGTGAATATATCTGAGTGATATGAGATGTAAATCAATTCTGAAAAATCACTTAAATCAACCAAGTGATCATATACTCAAATAACAAGACTGAAAATATCATGCAACTGTCTTAAAGAATATTTAAATTAAATCAATTTTAATCTCGTATATATATATATATATAAGGTCAACCCAAAAAATTAAGCAATATGATATTCTTGATTTAGTCTAAACAGTTCTATGTTCTCAAATCATCAAGTATATGGTTCATGCAATAATAAAATTAGATTCTAGATTTCTAAAAATTATTCCTCTACAGGTTTAAATGTCTAAACATAGTAAAAAGAATATAATGAACCAAGATTTCTAAATTCAATTAAAACAAAACGTTTTAATTAAGCATTGATTTAGAACATATCAAAATAATCAAAGTTATTAAACAAATCATATTTGTGTATAAGACTTATTCACAGAAATAGATCTAAGAAAAATAGATCAAACACAATACCAATAATTTTGGAAAACCAACCTTAATACCACATATATGTTGTTCGTGTGTGTAGTGTTTATATATATATAAAATATATTTCATAAATACACTACAAGAAGGTAGATCTAATAGATAACAGATCTAAATGAACAAATAAAACAAGAACAAAAATTAGAGATACTCACAACCAGATTTTTCAAAATGAAAAATCAACACAGAAAGGAGAGGTTCTGGAAAAAATGTCCAAGCTTGAATCCTCAACAATATGTTGAGACTCAGCAACGGCTTTCGAAAAATACACATAAGATTTATCTCCGAAAATATAGGTGTATAATCTCACTCTCTCTCTAGAAATTTTAGCAGAGCTTACGCTTAAAAATAATTTTTCTCGGTTGTTTAAACCAAGACCTTAAGGGTTCTATTTATAGAGAAATAAGAACAGGTCTGATTGGTTCATAGATTTTTCACAAGGGTTGACATTAGACACACACAGCCGTAGATAAAATTTGATCTTGTGGCTGCAAAAGAAACACAAGATAGTGTGTTATAAACGAGACACGTGTGTTGCAGGTTGGTGTATCAACGACGTAGTGAATATGCTAACAGCAATACTAGCTTTGGTTTTGGACAAAACCGTGGGCAAAGGGATAAGGTTCAAAATTATTGGAATCCAGCTGTAACCCATAAAGGATGTTACCGTTGTAACAAAAATAACGACACACGATGTCATTTCAAATTGACCAAAAAGACGGCTATTAAATACATTTTTCACTCATCTCATTTTTCAAATACAATGTTATCAGCTCTGGAAAATGATAGGTCAAATCGGTTTTAAAAAAGGGAACACGCAATCACCAAATGGCCAAGGCTATAACTGCTAGGAGTTTGACAGCTAAGGGCCATTTTGGTAATAGGCCTGATAAGGGGACAAACATGTTAACACGAGACCAGGTGGTAGACCAGCTAAAATATTGCTAACAAATATTAAGAGAACAAATATCTGCTTTGGACAAAATGCCAGCTAACTTATTAAAATATATAAATACTTAATATAATATCATGTATGTACTTAAACATATAATAGCCTAAAAGTCTATAGACTAGTCCTGCTAAGGTCACATACATATTAACATACGAACGCATGCCAACATATATATAAAACATAATCCTCATATACGGACACATACATATTAATAATAAATATCACACAAGAATTAAAACGGGTATTGAATATTTTAGAAAATAATTCTGAAAATTTATTTTTGACATATATGTACCATCAAATAAATTTCAAATTAAATTTCAAACAGTTTTAAAAATTCATTTTTAATCACACACTCAATCAATATAAATGTTAAATGATATGTAGTGTCGTGTGGTGTCCTATGTGACAAAATCCTACGAGCCATATAGGGTGTGATAAACAACATTATGCAGGATTGAAGGATTGAGCTGAATGCCAAGATGATGTAGATAGGAGTGGGAGCTTGGCGGAGATAATGACACTCACCCTAATTACACGAATAATTTTGTCAAAATCGAAGTCCAATTAGATGAAGGCCTATATAGCTAAAGCACGAAACACAAACTCTAAGAGTTCTCTATATAGGTACCTTCGGGGGTAACTAGGGCCCTTAAAGTAGATAATCATACTCCATTAAATGCGATAGTGAGAATAATCATAAATTGAATGTACGGCGAGCATCCGAGTGATATATACTACGTACAAGTGATGATAATTAGGTTGTGTGAACACCTATTGAATATATATGGGTCGTGTGTGTACTTATTGAATGATTGATGATATATGTTAACATACCTACGCTACCTGCTATCACGGAGGTTCTCGCGCAGTGGGCGATCCCACCTTACCGATTGCAGGGAGGTTTGGATTTATGCCCCAAAACATAAAACTTAGGGCGGCTCACTATATGTCGTGTATTAGTGTGTCTGGCATGTCTTTTGGGTACGTTAGGTATGTGCGTAGCCCAAAGGCTTAGAACTATGTTCGCCTCCATTGCTTGTTGTTTGATTTTGGGTTCAAGGAGATGTACCGAACCATATGTCCCTATTTAGTACGAGAGGTACTTGGACCGATAGCAGCGTATGCCATTGTTTCACGGTAGTCCTTTTGAGAGACGATGTAATGATATATATATATATATATATATATATATATATATATATATATATATATATATATATGTGTGTGTGTGTGTGTGTGTGTGTGTGTGTGTGTGTGTGTGTGTGTGTGTGTGTGTGTGTATGTTTATATATATACCGATGTGAATATTTTATTATGTGTGACAGTAGACAGTTAAATAGTGTATATCTAAAGATTGAATCAAGTAATGAAACTTAATTAATTGAATAAATGAGAATATAAGTGAAATGGAAATTTTAATTCTTATAACGTATGTGAAACGTTAACTAACAGGTAAAGTACTGTATGGGTGGTACGGGAATAGAGACGTTGTTCATATTCAAAAATACTTAAGTCTAGTTAGCTTGGGTAGAATAGCTAGGTGGGATAAGTAGAGACGTTAGGCATGCACAATAGCTAAGAGGTGAGAAAACTCAAGTGAGTGTACGTGAACCTAACATGTCTAATCAATAACTGATTTTAAATTGTGGTAGATACTTACAAAATATTTTCAAAATTTTTTGGGTACTAACCCTTGCTATAAAATCTTCTCAAAACCTTTTAGGTGTCCAGCCATAGGGACGCCAAACTTGACGATTCTTTACAGGGTAGTATAGCTGCAGCGTTGTGGAGGCTTGCTGAGTTTTGATTTGTCTCATCATTCCTTCATTTCTAGTGTAGGCCTTTTAGCAGTATTTCAGTTTGGGGGTGTTTCCCCATTTAAGACTATATTCATTTAGTATTTTAGTTTCAGACTTGTATTCTGATATTCTTATTAGTTCGATTTATTATTCTGGTTTTGGGATTTTTAACCGATGGTTTATTTGGCAAGACTTTATTTATTTATTTACTTGAGATGGTTTGGACTCTAGTATTATGTGAATGTTGTAATTTAGTTTTTTGCATGTTATTAATTATTTTTTAATGAAAGATAAAATTTGGCACCGGCTTAATTAACTAATAGGTGATTAGTAATTAATTTGGTTTCGACAGTGATGCTAAGAATGAACTATTTTGTAAATTCCGTTTTAATTTGATAAAGGCCTGATCATTCGGTATTTAATAAGGCGGGGTGTCACAGATGGTATCAGAGCATCAGGTTCTAGTGTCCATAGGATCTGTATGTCTTATTACGATTTCAGCGTGTCGTTGTTTTGTTATAGAGCCCTATTATTAGGGCGGTTGCTTTTATCTTCACGTGTTTGAGATATCTTGCTTCTGCTATTAAATTTTGTTTAATTGTGTGCTTGTACAAATTCGATTTGTTTTAATATGCCACCGAGGAGAGAGCGAACAGCCAAGGCAATGGACAGGGAGGAGGTGAGGGAGTCTCACCAGGAGCCACGGGAGGTTCTTCAACCATAACCACCACTAGAGATTATTTCCACGGCCTAGGTGACAGAGATTGTCGCCCAGGCAATCAATACAGCGATGACAACTATGGTCGTGCATTTCCCACAGCCCCAGTCGCAAAAACTAGTGGCACCGATTATTCAGGACCAAACCAGGCCATTCACTTAGCAGAGAGTCGGGAAGACGTTCTAGAAGGGCCACCCGCCCAAGTTTCAGGGCAATTCTGATGTGGTGGAAGCATGTCAGTGGAAGAAGAATATTCAGCGCCATATGTGCATGGTAGAGTGTTTTGATACACAAAAATAGATGTTAGCTACTTTCAGACTGGATGGAGCAACCTTACAGTGGTGGGAGTCGGTTAACACTGTTGAGGAGAGAGATATGATGACCATTATTGAGTTTTGGATGCAGTTCGACCGCAAATACTTTTTGCCTACTGTCGAGTCAGAGATGGAAAAGAAGTTTGGGGAGGTGATACATGGTGACCACTAGGTAGATGAGTACGAGGAAGAGTTCACCCGTCTCGCTAACTTTTTGCTAGATGAGGTGATCAATGAGGAGAGAAAGAAGACAAAGTTTATGGACGGGTTTGCTTGGAAGATCAGGCAACATTTTATCGGTAACCCCGCATTGGTGACATATACTGATGTCGTCAATGTTTCTCTTGTACACTGTCAGGATCATCGCTTCATGTGAATAGGAGTTAGAGAGGTGGAGAGTCTAACCAGTAGGGCAAGGAAAATGGAGTTGGTGCCATCTCGACAGCGTAGCAGCAAACAGTCAGTCATCAAGGGCAGGATTCCTAACAGGGGAACAATGCCAAGAGATTCAGGCATGGAGGGTACCAACCAGAGGGGCTGGGTTACAGATAGGTTAAGCAGGCCCCAAATCAATAGAAGTTTCCTCAAGGCCATCAGGTCAAGGGAACCAGGGGGAGACCATCAGGGCCAACAGCGTCAGGGCCAGCACGGCCAGAGACAAAAGGAGTTCTCAGAGAAGTGCTTTATCTGTGGTCAGCAGGGTCACAAGAGGAGGATTGCACACAGTAAGGCAGGGCACAGCAGTAGGGTGCCCAGTAGGGACATCAGGCTCTTTTATTCCTACAGCACCAGCACCACCAGCCCCTCAGCAACAGCAGGGAAAGATGTATTACGGGCATGTGTATAATGTCCAGGACATACCGATGCCACCTGTGCAATCACCCACGATGCGCAAAAAGACTATATGTGTGGAAGTAAACAAATTGCCGAAATAAACTCCAATTACCTACGAGTTAACTATGTTATTCAAGAGGGGACCAATTCAAAATTTTCTTGAATTGCTAACTTAGCTAAAAGAGGTTTCAGTTTGCCAAGTCAAATAATAGTCTTATTTATCATCTTGAATTAACTAGGTGTCAAAACAGATAATATATGATTCAATTAATTGGGTGCGTTTCTAGTATTAAACCTACGTTTTCGTATGAGGCGAGATATTTCAAATTTGTAAAGTAAAGCACAAGGTATTTATTTTACGTCGCAAAAACCCTTCCCCGGGAAAAACGACGAATTCCTCTAGGAGTTACCTAATCTACTTCCATTAAAATAATAAAACCAACTGGAACGAGTTACAATCAACAAACTTGACAACTAAAGAAGATAGATGTAGCGATTACCCCACACGACCAAGACTCCTCCCTCGTTGCTTATTATGCTCTCTCTTTAAGTCTCTCCTTGCTTGTTATTGCGTTCTACACTTCGCACCTTCTCCCTTTTTCTCTTCTAGCTCAAGATTAGCTCAGTGTCTATTGTGTTATTTTCTAGTGAAGTATATTGTGTGTGATGTACTATCCTAGATGACACACCCACACTTAAATGATACAAACCAAATGATATGCAACAGATTATATCTCCTATATATCTTCGCAAGTCTTATGTCAACTTAAATCAAGTCTTATTGACTTTCAATACAATTTTGAAAAACTTTCTTTTCTTTCTTTCAAACTTTGAACACTAGACTTGTTCAAATATTCACATACATAAATGTGTCTACGTGAATACAAAGTGAGTGAATATATGTAAGTGATATGAGCTGAAAACAGATCCTGAAAATCACTTAAACAACCAAGAGATCATATACACAAAAATATGACTTCAAATATATTCAATAAAATCACAAAGTTAAATATTCACAATCTATTTTTCAAAAAATAAATATTAGATTAAATCAGATTTTAATCTAAAATCATATCAAGACTATTTTCACAAATATTTCAGATTAAATCAAAACAGTCTTTCACACTCAAGAAAATAATATTCAGTCAAGATTTTAAATCTTCACAAATTATATCTCAAAAATCTTAGGTTTAACTTTCTAAACCACAAACAATATAAATCTGAATATTACCAAATATTTTCTGAAAAAATATGTTTTAAAACATTCAAGATCTCACAAATAATATTCAAACAGAATATTCACACAAAAATTAATTTCGTGAATAGAGTGTGTTGTGTACAAAAATTAGATCTAAAGAGTGATCTAAATAAAACACACAAAGATGAGAGAAATCACTTACAAAAATAATATACTCTTAAAAATTAGTAAGTGCAAATTTAGAATGAGAGATGTTCAATCTTCATTTTGGTTTTGACAGAAATCAATCCTTGAAGATGACACAAAAATAGTTATGGTTTAATCTCTCTCTCTCTAGAAATTTCGACAGAGTTTAGCCATAAAAATTAATTTCTCCGCTCTTCAAAAATGATACACGAAGGGTTTTATTTATAGAGTGCACAAGTGTGTGCATATTGGTGTAAAACAAAATCACATGGATTGACACTCAATCAATATAAGCCTTAGATAAAAATTTATCTAACGACTGTTAAAGAAACAAAAAAGGCTCCATCAAAAATTTGACACATGTAGTGCAAGCTGTAACAGACTAACAAACAAGTAACAAAATGAATCTTCTCTTCGTATTCCCTCGTCTGTTCCAGTATGCTGACAATGGTCTTGACGCTGGAGATCTTCCAATTCACTCGAAAGATGACAGCCTCCTCCACATTCCCCACTAGATTGGTTAATACTTCTCCCGAGATTAGAGTCATATTTTGGATTTGAACGTCCCCTAACAAGGCTAGAGGAGATAGGAGGTCCATTATCTATTTGGTTAGCAGGTATTTTTTCTTTGGAAGTGTGATTCTCCTGGGAGTAGTTCTCACATATCCTCACAGAACCAACGTTGACGTTATGTGGTTCAGGCTCTCTACATGCTGGGTCTTTAATAGTAATGACGCCCACAGTAATGCTTTCTGCCTCACACACCTGATTATTGGCTGTGTACTGGTTCTGCCGTGTGCAGTTGTCATAATTGCTCTTCCCCATACCTGTATGTACCGCCTGCGACGAGTTCAAAACATCGTTTCTGTCACACGCTAAGTGCGTTCCTGTGGATTTTTCCACTTCCCCATTTTTCCTTTTTGCTACCATTTCTTTGAAACCCCCGCTTTTTATGCCATGTGTTTTCCTTGTATCTCTACCTTTCTGATTACTCACGTGGTTGGTATTGTGGTAAGTTGCCATATGTCCTTTCATCTGTGGGTTGGTAGCCGTCGGTGTACCTTTTCCAAGATGTGCGTCATAATGGTTTTGGGGCTTGTCACCTCCATCACTGCTTAGGATAGCATACTTATTATTTGTCTTGACTAGCAGATCCTTAGTTCCATTTGGATTTGTTTTTGCTCTCTCATTATTAACTCTCCTATTACGTTGAACTAGCATCCATGGACCATAATGGTCTTGTTTTTTCTCCACGTCATCACTTCTATTAACTTCAATATTTCCGTTAGCCGAACATGTGGGGTGACCGTTATCAACAGTCGTAGCCGGATAAAATTCCACGGAGGTAACAGGCGGCTTTTCCGGTTGCTTATATGGAGTGTGGTTTGGTGCATGCAGTGGGCAGTAGTCTGTTTTGTGCCCAATTTTTCCACATTTGAAACAGATGTAAGGTAGGAATTCATATTCCACTCTGTATTTACGACCATCCAATTTGTAGCATGGAATCAAAGGTTTTGAAATATCAACTTCAACACAGATTCTGGCATATTTTCCCCTAGATGATGATACCGAGTTAAAATCCGTTTTTATAGGTCTACCAAGTTTACTACCTATTTGAAACAGGGCTCTCTCATCAAACCACTCAATGGGAAGTCTGGGTAGTCTTGCCCATAATGCTGTATGTACCTGGTTAGACTCAAGGGGGTTGAAGTTTGGAACCCACTTTCTGACTATTAAGTAATGATTATTGACTATCCATGGGCCTCCAGTCAAGACATTATAGTAATCCTCTTTCATCATGAATTTGAAAACAAAGTGTCCCTCCTCCAAATCCACAACTTCATAGTCTCCCAATAAATTCCACAGAGATGGAACTCTTGAACTAAGCAGTTTGTAGCCAATATTTCTACCAAGTAGGCTCACAATGATGCTGTCACTCCATTTCTTTCTCAACTTTTCAACATGTTTTTTAGGTATCGATACAGTTGGGCACAGTGGGTCATCTTCGACTTCAGCAGGATTTGAGTTAAGGTCCATCTCGTGATAGTTAGTTTCATGAGGGTCCTCCATATCATCATCAGACCACAAGCAGTTAGTGTCCTCAAACAGAATATCCGAGTTTAATTTTTTGCCCACCACATCCTTATAAGAACGTGGTTTACTGTTTTTATCTTTTTCATAGCCGTTGGGATCGGTGGTATGTTCAGTTCCAAGACCATTATGGCTGTCTTCCATGATCATATCATCATTTGATCCCTTCCTATTCTCATCGCTGGCTTCCATGTTAGTTAGAGTAACCAAATTATCTTCAGTATTCCCCAGCTCCATATCCACAGATACATCATGTTTGTCCTTATGTTTCTTTTTGCTTCGCAGAAGGAGGTCTTCTTCCTCTTTTGAGTAACTGGTCGCAGACGGCTGGGGGGGGGGGGCACTACCGTTTGCATGTACACCATGCATGGTGGGAGAGAGCGTTTGACAGAGAGAGAGCGTTTGTCAGAGAGAGCGTTTGTCAGAAGATTGCCAAAAGTTGTAAGTGTACATTATTTGACTTAGAGTCTCTCATCCAACTCACTCCATCAATGGTTGCGATTATCTGGAATTGTCGAGGTGCTGGTAAACCTATTTTCAAACCCACCATTGCTGAACTTAAAAGAATTTATAACCCAGATGTTGTGGTTATCCTTGAAACGCAAATCCACATTGACAACTTGGTTAACTTCTTCGAAAATATGGGTTTTACAAACAGAGAGGTCTCTGAACCTATTGGTAGATCTGGGGGTATTTGGGTAATTTGGAACCAAAACACTATTGAGTTGGAAACCCTCTCTATTACTAGACAAGCTATCCATTTGATGGTTACTAAAAATAATTACGAAGACTGGATTTTTTCAGCCATCTATGCTTGTCCACAACCGCGGTTACGAAGAATTTTATGGGAGAATCTGTACGACATTTCTGAAAACATTAACCTCCCTTGGCTGGTTGCGGGTGATTTCAATGACCATGTGGACGAGTCTGAGAAAAAAAGTTTTGGTAAGCAGACTAAGGATAGCACCTTCCTTGAAAATATTAATAAATGCAAGCTTACGGACCTGGGTTGTTCGGGACCTAAACTGACATGGACGAATAGTCGTAAGGGTATGGCTAATACCTTCATCATATTGGACAGGGGGCTTGCGAATACTGAGTGGAACCTTAAATTCCCTGATGCTAGTGTTGAGAACATCCCCCGCACGGCCTCTGACCACTGCCCTATCTTGATCAGATTTGAAGGTATGTCCACTAACCGTTTAAGTCCTAAACCTTTTCGATTTTTGGCATGCTGGTTTGAGAGAGATGACTATAATAATCTCATTAACATGAACTGGAAAAATTCTGCTAGCCTTGACACAAATATCCACAACTGTACTGAAATTACTAAAATTTGGAATAAAAACAGCTTTGGTAATATTTTTAAAAATAAAAAACGTATTCTTAGAAGACTTAGTGGCATTCAGAAAGCCCAAGAAAATTATTATTCCCATAACCTTGCTACCCTTGAATTTAAGCTCCGCTATGAGTTTAACACCTTACTTAGACATGAGGAAATTTTATGGAGACAAAAATCGAGAATTTCATGGCTTAACGAGGGTGATAGAAATACAAAGTTCTTCCACACCTCTACTCTTGTTAGACGTAGAAGAAATAGTATAAAGAAGCTTTTCATTAATGGGGAGTGGATTGATAATGGTGCCATCATATCTAATCATATAAATGTATATTTCGAAAATTTGTTCAAAGCTGAATTTAGTTATGATATAAAAAGTCAGATGCGTATTCTTGATAATTTAAGACTGTTAGATGATGACAATTTTTTCCTAACTACCCCACTATCATTGGGGGAAGTTAGGAAAGCGGTCTTCAGTATAAAAGGTCTTAAAGCCCCTGGCCCGGATGGAATTCAACCTCTTTTCTACCAACATTTTTGGAAAACCATTGCTATAAACCTTTTCAACTTTTGCCAAAAATGTTTTACGGAATATGCGTTTCCTAAGGATTTAAATAACAGCTACATAATACTTATTCCGAAAATTGATAATCCGGAAAACATATCCCAATTCAGACCTATCACACTATGCAATGTTTCCTACAAAATTCTTGCTAAAATTATTGTGGATAGACTTAGACCCATTCTGTGTCGTAACATTAGCCCGTTTCAGGCAAGCTTCCTTCCTGGAAGACAAGCCTCAGATAATGTTATTGTCACTCAGGAGATTATTCACACACTTATGAATTTAAAAGGAAAAAAAGGTGGCTTTATTCTGAAAATTGATCTTGAAAAAGCGTATGATAGAATTGAATGGGACTTCCTTGTGGAGGTCCTAAATTGGTTTAACATTGATAAAGAATTTTCTAACCTAATCATGAGCTGTGTGAGGAACACCACCACCTCTATCCTATGGAATGGTTCCCCCCTCCCTAGTTTTAACCCGACTAGGGGTCTCCGTCAGGAAGATCCGTTGTCCCCCTATCTTTTTGTTATGTGTATGGATTATCTATCCGCCATGATTTCTGAAAAGGTTAAATGTAAAGTGTGGAAAGGTATTAGGGCGTCTGCTGCGGAACCTCACATCTCGCACCTTTTCTTTGCAGACGACCTTATCCTTTTCACGGAAAATGATATCACCTCTTGTGAATCTATCGTTGATACTCTTGAGGAATTTTTCCATATCTCTGGTCAGAAAATAAATTACACAAAATCTAAAGTGTTTGCCTCCCCCAATATCCCCAAAAGGGAGGCCTCGAATATTAGTCACTTATTTGGTATGAGCATCACTAATGACTTAGGAGTTTATCTTGGCCATAGACTTATACATGGTAAAATGACAAGCTCACATTTTAAAGACATCATAGAAAAAGTTCAGAAAAGACTAACGGGGTGGAAAGCTAAACTACTCTCCTTTGCGGGTAGGAAAACCCTAATAAAAGTTGTGACCTCCACCATACCCAATTATAACATGCAAAACATCTTACTCCCGATTAAGGTTTGCAATGAAATTGATAGATTAAATAGAAACTTTCTCTGGGGTGAGGATAGAGAGAAGAAAAAAATCCACCTGATTAACTGGGATAAAATTTGCACGCCAAAAATTAATGGTGGCCTGGGCCTGAGAAAGAGCCATATTAATAACCATGCCTGTGTCGCTAAACTTGGGTGGAAAATCGTTAATAACGATAATTCCATTTGGGCTAAGGTTTTAAGAAATAAATATAAAGTTAATCAAAACCCGAGACTTTGGAAAAAAAAAATGCTTCCTCTCACATTTGGAGAAGTATCTTTAAATGTCGTGAGACCATGTCTAGTAATGTCAAATGGAATGTCGGGAATGGCAAAAAAATCAATATTCTCAAAGATTGGTGGGTTGGGAACAAAGTTATCAATTCCGCAGAGCAACTGAGAGACTTAAACAACCTTAATGTTGACACGCTGATTGGGGAAAATGGAAATTGGGATTATACTAAAATTGACAATGCCTTCAATTCGATCACCAAAAATGATATTATGAATCTTCCCCTTTCCCGTACTAGCTTTCATGGGGACAATCCCTCTTGGTCCTTGAGTAAAAATGGGAAATTTACCATAAGTTCTTGTTATAAATATCTTGTGGGGAAACATGATGAACTCCAATCTTGGGAAATTTGGGAAAAGTTGTGGAAACTCAATATCCCCACAAAAATCATCACCTTTTTATGGACCATTCTCCATGGAAAGCTCCTCACAAATGAGCATCGTCTGCATAGAGGACTCACATCCATTGGAGACTGCCAACGGTGTGGTTTATTGGAGGACACCATCCATCTTTTAAAGGAATGCAGGCATGCTAGAGAGATATGGAGCACCCTCGGTTTCGACCAAGCTTTTGAAAGAAACATCACGGGTAATGTAAATGAGTGGATCATCCGTAATATTTGGGGTGATTCCAAAGATACAAGGTATACAAGTTTTATTTTTACTTTATGGCACATTTGGAAATCAAGGAATAATTTTATATTTAAGAATATTGATGATACTCCACAAACAGTTGCTCACTTGATTAGAACTTATGGAAATTACGTGTTTGAAGCACATAACAATAAACGAGCAAAAGTTTGTGGAGTAAACTCTGCGTTAATATGTATTGACCCGATGTCTATTGCAGGTAAGTATATAGTACACACAGACGGAGGATTCGACCATAGAAGTGGGATAGGATCATTCGGTGGAATAATCAGGAATGAAGATGGTGATTGGATTGTTGGGTTCACTGGGAAAATCCAGGGCACCGGGAGCCCTCTTCGCGCGGAATTGGAAGGAATATTTCATGGCTTAAACTTAGCGCTCAAAAGAAAATGGAAGAGGATCTGTTTAAAAAATGACTGCCTTGAAGCCATCAACCTTATCAAGCAGGAGAATACCATCAACCACCCATTGGCCAATATCATCGAAGATTGCAAGACACTTGTTAGTGACCTTGAGGTTAACATAGTGCATATCCCAAGAGCAAGTAATTTCATGGCAGACTGTATGGTGAAGGTTGCTAGAGAAGCGGATAGTGTGTACAAGGAATACGAGGTGGCACCAGATGAACTGATGAAGTTGGTTGACGCTGAGTTGGAAGAGGAAGGATTTTCCTTTGGCTAGGTTTCCTGTTTCTGCTTTGTGTTGTTTTTTATTTCTTGTTTTCACCAAAAAAAAAAAAATGAATTGACAGTGTAGGCCAGCTGTACAAGTAAACAGATGTTACTGTTGGAATAAAAACTGAAGTTGCGTTGTTTTGGTGACAGAGATCAAAACCATTTTTGGTTTTGTTTAAGAACCGTGGGCTAGTAAAACAATCAACATATCGGTATAAAAGAAAAGGTATCGTTTTTAAAAAAAATGAAACCGTAGGCTATGCTAGCTAATATAAAATAGACATATAACAGGCCAAGGTCCAATCGTATGGGACAGGTGGCTATAAAGGGTCAGCACATCTACTATATACATGCCAACAGTTATTAATAACAGTTAAGGTCTTAATGACCTGTTGTGGGTCAAACTCGGAAGGCCACAGCTTAGGTCCATTCACTACGGTCAAATCGATAAAGGCCTAAGGCCATATGGATCAATCCGTGAGCCACCACGCAAAGGTAGAATCGGACAAGCCGAAAAGGTGAACAACTTAGAAACAAGGGCCAACTGTTAGTGTAACAAGACACAAGGGGACAAATCGCTAGACTATAACATGTATTACACGCCAAATCATATGGTAACAGCTAATGACACGCATACATAAGACATATCAATATAATATATGCACGCATATAATCAATATACAAGGCCTATATTCAGGGGCGGCCCTGAGCATGTGCTAAGTGAGCGATCGCACAGGGCCTCCCGTTGATCCATTTTTATTACTTATATATTGAGGGCCCATTTTTTATATCAATACAGGTAAAAGGGGCCTATTTTACAATTTTTGCACGGGGCCTTGTCAATTTTTATCAATCTCAGGACCGGCCCTGCCTATATTATATAATAAACATGTGCACATATAAATGAACATGCAAACATTTAAACACGCAAAAATTATTTTTAACTTCAAATATTTTAATTTGAAAATTTTATTCAAAAAAATATTTTGTGTCGAAAATTTATTTTCACAAAAATATTTATTCTCATAAAAGCTTCAAATTAAATTATTGAACTCAAAAAAATTATAATATGACAAGACCCAATAATATCATGCAGTGTCGTGTGGTGTCGTGTCGTGTCCTATGTGATTGAGATCCTATGAGCCATAGAATATGAAATTTACCTTTTCGGAGATGAGGGACAAAATCAAGAGCTCATTTGATGTAGACGAACAAGGAGAGCTAAAGCACGTAGGACACGACACAATCTTATATTACAAAAATATTTTGTCAAAATTTACGTCCAACTAGATGAAGTCCTATATAGCTAAAGCACGAAAAGCAAACCCTAGGTGTGATCTATATAGGTACCTTCAACCTGCACCTCAGGTGCCGCCAGTAATAAAGGGTACGTTTCTCATTCATGGGCTTGTGGGTAGGATTGTTGTTTATACTGGGGTATCGCATTCATGTATTAAGACCAGATTTGCTAGAGCTAGCGATTTATTAGAGATCGCCGCTAGTCTCCTTATGTGTGTAGAGCCACCGATGGGTAGTGGTTCACTGATACACTCGATTTGTAAAGGAGTCTATATCGTGATAGGGAGACTAAGCTTAGTGGCAAACCTTCTAGTGTTAGACATGGAGGGGTACGATGTGATTCTGGGTATGGATTGGTTGACAGGATATAGGGCGATGGTAGATATCTATGAGAGGACCATTGTGTTTTCCATTCCGGGGCAGGAGATATACTTGGTGGCAATGCCTCTTCCTGAGGGAGGGTTGCGCACACACTTATACTACATTGAGGAGGAGACCTCAAAAGAGATACTGATTTCGTTAGACTCGATTCCAGTCATCGGGGACTTCGAAGACGTGTTTCAAGAGATACTCGAGTTACCACCCAAACGAGAGATCGAGTTTGTGATTGACCTACCACCGGGTACTAGACTAATTGCTCGAACACCATACCACATGGCCTTTATAGAGATGCGTAAGTTGAGAGAGATGATTCAACAGCTCCTGGGTAAGGGTTTCCATTCGGCAGAGTACATCGCCATGCGGTGCGCCTGTGTTGTTTTTGAAAAAGAGAGGTGGTTCGCTCCGCTTGTGTGTGGATTACAGAGAGCTGAACAAGGTCACTATACGGAATAAATATCCGTTGTCAAGGATAGATGACCTGTTTGATCAGTTGAGAGGGGTTGCTTACTTCTCAAAGATTAATTTGAGATCGGGTTATCACCAACTACGTATTTCGGAGGAGGATATTCCTAAGACTGCTTTACTACCACGGTATGGGTCATACGAGTTCAGGGTGATTTCATTTGGTCTCACTAATGAATCACCTTATACTCTTAACTCACTTGAGTCTACATTGTATAAGTGCTCATCTAGTTTGGAAATTGTGACAAAATTAGAGTCCCATTCCCTAGATACCAAAGAGCCTCAGATTCTTGTAATGCCACACTTGATTCAATTGAAGGTATAAATCTCAATCACACACACACTAGGGTTGCATACATTGTTCATATATTGTATTGATTAATTGTGTGTGAGTTATGTGTATTAAATCCCATTCAAATTGTTTTTAATAATTTTGGGGAATTTTAAATAATTTTTAAATTATTTTTTGGAAATTAAAATTTGGTTTATAAAACTTTTGGGATCATTCTATAATTACTGTTATTTCCATTTCATACCTGAAAGTTGGGTTGGGTAGGATCCAAAATCGCTTGACACTTCAGGGGAGCTGTGTAAATATTTTCAAAACACGCGTATAAGAGTTCATCATGTCCATACACCTGTCAATCTTATAACGGCTAGATTTGTATTTGTTGTAAGAATCATATCTCTTGTGTTATCTCATGTGACACCCCGACTAATTAACTACCGGGTAGCTACTCCTTTATTAAATTAATACAAAATGCCAAGTTGGTTCAGTTCATAGCATCACTGTCGAAAAAACGTTTTAACGACTACTAGCCACCTAATATTTAAAAAGTGAGTTGTCAATTTTAATTAAATCTGATTAACATGCAATAAGTAGATTATGAAATGCTAACATAACCACCACAACATAATGACAATATAATAACCATAAAATAGTAATGATTTTGGAGGAATACTCCTCGCAACAATTCGAATACTGAAATAAACAAATAACACATCTGCATCACTAAATTAATTACAACCCAAAATCTGAAATAACTGAATAGGTAGAATGTCTCTAAAAGAAATGGGGCGACATGCCCAACAAATGAGAAAGTCTGATAATAGATTCAGATCGAAGATGGAGGCGTCTACTGTCAAGATCTTATAACTTCCTGATTAGGCACATATTCTTCACATTTATCCCCTTAATTTCGGTATTTTTATGATCCTGTGCAGTGTAAATAGCTTGGATTTGTCTCGTATTTATGCTAATAACCTCTTTTGGCAAGTATTTCGTATTTTGTGTATTTCTCATGTGCTTTATAGGTATTTCATGCAAGTTAGTGTGAAGGAGAACTCAAAACAGTGAAAGAAACCAAGAAATGGAGAGTTGAAGGGAATTTTCGTAATTTTCCAGCCTTAGTCCGGAGGTAGGTCCAATTGGAAAGTTGAAAAGATCTAAATTACAAGAATATTGGAAAAAACGGCACCCCAATCCGAGCTACGGTGAAGAAGTTATGCCCATTTAAAGTTGGAGACAGAAAGTCAAAAGTTGAAATTAATTATGGAAGCTGAAGAGGCAACTCTTGAAATTTCTTGTTTAATTCATTTTTATTAGTTGTAAAACGTGGAGATGCATGGGAAGAGTCTCATTTAGGTATATTAAAAGGGTAAAACGTGGAGAGGCATGGAAAAAGTCATTTTTGAGATCTATAAAAGCCCATGCCCTACATCATTTGAAGGAGGCTAGGTTAGGAGTAGCTATGAAGTTGCTAGGTAGAGAGTTCTAGAGAGAATTAGAGGGGGAATTCTAGGGTTAGTTTTTGAGAGAGTAATTCATAAGTTTTCAATTTCTTTCATGAACTCTAGGTTGTAAGGATTTCGGGCTTCCAATTACTTTCTTGTTGCTGAATTCAAGTAAAATCTTTCCATTCTCTAGTTTTATTATTTGCAAATTATTTCCAATGTCTTGTAGATCCATAATTTTGTGTTTGAATTTATTCTTTAATCAAATCATGAGTAGCTAAATTCCCAAGGGTTGGGGTACATGAACTCAATCCAAGACAAATTATTTATGTAGAAAATAGAGGTTAAATTAAAATATTGATTGAATCGTGAAAGAAATTCATACAAACATTGTCAATCTTATAATCTCTCTTGCCCTAGGTAATTGAGATGTTTAAGAACGCTTTGCGAGTATGATTTATCATTCACCGCTTTATATCTATCTTTGATTTCATATGATGCGGGTTAGATCCCTCATATATGTAATGCTTAGAATTTATAAAGACCGGATCTAGTCAATAATTTTAATTTACAATTCTAGTATTCTATAAGGTAATTTGTTAAGGATTGAGGGATTGTACCTTACCCTATTTTCTCCCATTTGTCAGATCTAAATTTTTTTTGCAATTTTCAGTTTGTTTTTTTCTTAAGTAAATTTTTATTTCACTAAAAATTTTCCCAATCATTAATCATCTTTTTGTTTCTTTTAAGAAATCATTTCAAGATTTAATAATTTTTCTTATTACTATTTGGCAATCTCGATCCCTGTGGATACGATCCCGACTTACCGGGTTATTACTTGAGCGACAGGCTTGCACTTGAGCCTAGAGAAAAACGCACTTTTGAGACAAAATCTTAGTCGCGTCAAGTTTTTGGCGCCGTTGCTGGGGATCCGAAATTGTTAAATTTTTAAGAAAGTTATTTTTATCTACAAGTGATTTCGAAAAAAAAAAAATTCTCATGGTAGGGGAGGTATGTAGGGGAGGTATGTTTAGTTAATGCATTCGAGAGCATGAGTGAGCCCGTGAACAAGAGTGAAAGAAGAGATTTAGAGTGTGTCGGGAGAGGCTCGTCGAAATACTTAGAGGAAAGCGAATGGCAGGACACTATCGATACATTTTTCCTCGATTATCACCAACCCACACCACCCTATCATTCGGCGAGTGAGCACGAAAGGCAGGTTGAGGACACTAAGCAAGAGAGAGAGCTCGAGGAGTTGAGCCTAGCAGAGTTTGAGCGCGAGTTCGGACAGGTGGATGAAAGCATAAATGTTGAAGTCCAATCTTTCTGGGCCTCATTTCGTCATTTAGACGAAAGCGAGTGGGAAAATAGAATTGATGAATTTCTCCTTCCCAAACCTCCACCAGATCCATTTGAAAATTTGGGGGGAGAAGATTTTGAGGACAAGGACTCAATGATTAAATTATTTTCCAAGATGGACTCTTTCTACTTGTGTGATCCGCTTCCCATACTACTTAAAAAATCTTTGGGAGGTGATTATATTTTTCTTGGATCTCAATTGTACTTGTCCCACCTAGCACCCAAAACCCCCATCATCCCGTTAAATTTTTTAATTGGTGATGGTTCATTTTTTAAACTCTGCACATGCCTTCCGTTTTTCAAACGGAATTCTTATTTTTTGGGAGGCATGCTTTATAGTGAGGGTACACTATTAATCCCTCAAAGTCAAATTGTATTTTGGGTGGACCCTCAAATTTTTCGACTTCTACTATATGAGTTATTAGAAGTTAAAATCGTAGGTTGTACATAATTAGCTTTTTCTTTTTCCTTTTCTTTCTTTTATAGTTTAGAGTAATTAGTTAAAGTTTTTGTTATTATTTTTGTTATGCTTGGTTCTAACATGTTTTGTAGATTCATTGGACTCGTACTTATCGGGGATCGCTCCATTTGGGTAATATCTTTCTTTTCTTCTCTTTATGTTGTGTTCTTGATTCGCATTGAGGGCAATGCAACATTTCAGTTAGGGGGTGTGGGATATTCTTCCCATTTATTATTTAGATTCATTGATTCGATCGATTCGATCACATGTTCTTTCCAAGTGTGTTTTTTAAAAAAATATATATATATTTTTGTTCAAAATAAATAAAAATTGGAATTTAAATTTTTCAAAAATATCACCTTTATTCTATTTAAAGTCTCAAATTGTTAACAATCAAATTGCACTAAGCCAAAATTGACCAAAGATGGAAATTGAAAGAAAATTAACGACTTAACGAATAAGTGTGGAGATTAGTCCAACCCGGTGAGATTTCGAGCCTTTCAATTTTTTATGAGTTTTTAAATCAATCTCAGTTTATGATTAACTCAAAGTTCTTTTTCGGCGTTTTAATAAGTTGTTGATGATCTCAATCCTTTGTTTTGATCGGTTATGGGAAATGTGTGAATTGTTGTCTCGAAATTCGTGCTAAATATATCTCTAAACTTAATTAATCTCGAGATGCATATGGTAATGTGATTAGCAATTTGGACAATGAAGTAGGCCATCGTTTGTACCCAAAAATATTAGCCATAAAAAGTTGTGAAAAACAAAACTATCCCTTTGCAACCCAATTGTAACAACCCTCGATTCTGGGAGGCTCATTTTATACTAATTTTACCGCATAAGGTAATTATATAAAATGTGGGGACTGGAGTAAATATTAATTTAATGAATTGAAAGTTAATATTTACTAGATTGATGCATATTTACTGTATGTGAAAGTAAATAACATCAGGTTGCATGTCAGTAGTGTCATGTATTTTAAATGGACTTTTAGTTTAAATGATTTTGGAACTCGAAATAATTTATAAAATTTCCGGATGCCAATTTAGAGGGTGTAGTTAGTCTCGGAAGGTGCGAGACAGTCAAAATAAGTGCCATATTGTATTTTTGTGTTTCGGGCACTTTTACCTAGTTTTAGCTTATATGCGTATTTGCGAGTCATTTTAATGTGGTATTAACCATTTAAGTTGGGAGTTTTAACCTAAGCCACGATTTTTGTCTTCTAAATCCCTTATTTTCCCCATTTTATGTCTTGAACATAGAGAGAGACAAAGAGAGAAAGAAGAGGAAGAGAAAAGAGGAGAATGAGAGAGAGATTTGAAGATGGAGGATTTGGGATTGCTTCTTCTCCAAACAAATCTGAGATATCAACCCTAAGGCAAGTTTTCTACTTGCTAATATGTGATTTAAGATGCATAAATTGTATGATAGTTGTGTATTTATATTTATGGTTTGAAAATGGAATTTATGGGATTTAAGACCTAATCTTAGTTTTTGATGATGAAATCTTGGGTTATAGTTGTTATTAACCATGTAGGATGTTTTGGGGTAGATTATTGTTGCTGGATGTGTATAAAGGGAGGGAGTTAGAGTTTGGAGAAATTAGGGTTCATAACCCTTCGTAGCCATTTTTGGCAAATTTGCAGGTCCGAATCGATTCGGCCTTTTGGGCGAATCGATTCGCTAAGGGAAATTGGCAGGTCTGCATAACCCGAATCGATTCGGGTTAAGACCGAATCGATTCGGTCAATTGTAGAAAGTTGGTTTAGTAGTCCGAACCGATTCGCTTTTTGGGCGAATCGATTCGTTTTCCTGCTGTTTTTGAGTTAATTTTATAACTCAATTTCAATTCTTTTCTTTAAATATAGGGATTAGGAACCTTCTTGAATGAAGTAAACTTAGAGTCCTAGAGTGTGAGATGAGTTAGTTGTCTACCCTACATTAGGAATGGTTTATGTGGGGACTTTTCCGGGGTTAGGCCTATTAATGATAGGGCATTCTTTTCTTCTAGTTAATTATTATAAAACTAGGAGATGTAGTGTTATGTTCGGGAGACCTTAGAAGCTTAATTAAGCTATACTAGTTTTGATGGTTTATATTACCACCCCAAAAGAATGTTGGGAGATTTTAAAAGTTCGATTGAGCTATGTTAACCTTGGTGGTTCATCATAACGCCATAAAGGTGAGTTTGGAGAATAAATTGAAAGTTGTTTCATTCCTTCGAAAGATGATAACCTTGGGGTTTTAAAATAACATCCAAAAATGCTTGGGAGATGATAAAGAGTTTATTTACTCCTTTGAGGTTGTAGTGTTGATATAAACTATCGTATGACTCTGGATAGTAAGTTAGATTATTTACAAAAGTAAATGGTAAGGGTTTAGGATAAAATGAATCATATAAATGGAAATGGTATTAATATTAGTATATGATAATTTACTTAATCATGAAACCGGTAAATAATGATTTACTTGATTTTGAAATGATAAATAAAATGGCTTTAACACACCTCTCTAAATGACATCATAAGGGAAGTCCGCACGTGAGGTGAAGCCCCCTGGCTAATAAATGCAGGGTGGATATAGTCCTAGGCCATGGGAGCGCTTATTGTTGTATATGTTTCTGCGATGGGTAGGAGATTCCGGGTGTGGTCTTGACTACCCCGCAGGCTCATGGCCGCTTCCCGACGTCTTGCGATATAGGTGCCCAGGTTGTCTAATGATAGGCCCTGGAAGATGATGGTCATTTAGGGGCGCGCACAGTGGGGAAACCCGGACGGGCGGTCTTAGAATTCGTTATATGTATATAATTATAACAGTTCATAATCAAGTGGGACTTGATGTATTTGATATGCCATAAGAGCATGATGGAGTGCCACAAAGAGCACATGTAAATGCCACAAAGAGCATTTGAAAATGATTATTCTCCTGATAAGGAAAGGATTTTTTTACAAAAGGTAAAATTAAGATAAAATTTCCTTAAAGAGCAAAAGATTGTGATTATATATATATACTTCCTGCTAAGGAAAAGATATATGAAATAATTGGCACATTTGGTGAAGTTTTTAGCTTAATGCTTCTTATTATTATTCCTGCTCAGCTTATGTTTTAAATTGTATAGGTTTCTTCTTATTTCTCTTTATTCACGATTTATTCATTACATAACTGTCATACTCTTTATTCATCTGGTAATCATATAGAACCGGGCCCTGACCTGGTTACATTTCTTGTTGCATATTCATCTTGTCTCTGCTCAGGTACTCCGTCGCAAGGATGCCTGATTTGAATTCCTATTCCGATGTTTTCGACGAGCCGTGATGCATTGCGGGTATTACGGGATACATTTGGTATAGACGTTTTCATTCTTTATTCTAGTCAAGATCAAGTCTTTTATTCGGGCGAGAGGCCCAAGCTGTTGTAAATGTCTAATGAAGTGTAATAAGTAACTTATTGTACTTGTGTATTAGTGGTGTATCAGTTTAGTGACCGGTTACATATTCGGTCTCTTTATTGTATTCTTGTTGTATTATATATTTATGTCTTGGGGTTTCCCTCATCTTTCAAGAATTGGGTTGTTTGTTTTCATTTATTTACTTTCAAATCAAAATTTTTTTTTTGGCAACCCGTTTTCTGAAATATTGGGTGGTTATCCTGGATACTCTATATTTTGTTATGATGCTGAGAATGATTCCATCCATGATTCCGTTATATTGGAGTATTGGGCTGGCCACCCCTTATTTTGGTGAGCGGGTTGTCACACCAATTTGAGCCTAATAAAATATTTCCCTTTCGTTTGATAACCCGAAAAACCCAAATAGCCCGGAATTGTGAAAATTGAGAAAATTCATCAAGTAAGTCCAAATTGTGCAATAAAAAGGGGCAAGAAAAAAAATAGATATGCTCAACAAAAATAGCAAGAAAAGAAAAAGAAAAAAAAATGAAAATTGAAAAAGAAAGAGAAAAATGAGAAAATGCCCGAAAAAGCACTAATGGACGTCATCAGGACATTTTCCAATTCCGAACAATCCACCTATTTCCAATTTTACCCTTTACACCTTTTAACCCAAAAAGTCCTAACCGAATCCGAATGGCGAAATTGATTACCGCATGGAGAGCTAAGATGTGAAAAGATAATATGAGAGATTAAATGGTGTGAACTAAAGGTGATGTTCCCGTTTCCTAATAACTGTATTCCGATGATGAGATCTTTTCACCATATATTTCCTTCTTTTCCATTTTGTATGCATGAATTTGTGTCCATTATATTTACTCTTTATATCATGCGTACCGAGAGAAAACAACCACATTCCGAGTGATTCGTTTGTGAGTGCCATCCGTAAGAATTTGAATCAAAACGAATTTTCGAAAAGTAACGTAATGCTCAATCGGTGGAAATTTGAGGTTTAATTTCTGGCTTTGCACACACACACAATGGTTTGAGACATTTGAATATGAGTTGATGGTGATTATTTTTTCGAAAAGTTTAAATTGTACAATTTTTAAGTATTTTGATATTTATTTGAGTCAATAAAGAATTTTGTGGGTAAATTCACTGCAAACCCTCACGAGACAAAACTCGTCCTACTAGGGTAACCTAGGGGTTTAAAGGCTTGTTGCATATGCTAAATGCAATCGCTTGCCCGCGAAAAAGGTATTCTATCCCAATAAAATATTTTTCAAGAGTTGAGCCTTGATAGGATTCATTTACATTGCTCGGGACGCGCAAATTTCTAAGTTAGGGGGTGTGATTAGGCACATATTCTTCACATTTATCCCCTTAATTTCGGTATTTTTATGATCTTGTGCAGTGTAAATAGCTTGGATTTGTCTCGTATTTATGCTAATAACCTCTTTTGGAAAGTATTTCGTGTTTTGTGTATTTCTCATGTGCTTTATAGGTATTTCATGCAAGTTAGTGCGAAGGAGAACTCAAAACAGTGAAAGAAACCAAGAAATGGAGAGTTGAAGGGCATTTTCGTAATTTTTTAGTCTTAGTCCGGAGGTGGGTCCGATTGGAAAGTTGAAAAGATCTAAATTACAAGAATATTGGAAAAAACGGCACCCCTATTCGAGCTACGGTGAAGAAGTTATGCCCATTTAAAGTTGGAGACAGAAATTCAAAAGTTGAAATTAATTATGGAAGCTGAAGAGACAACTCTTGAAATTTCTTGTTTAATTCATTTTTATTAGTTGTAAAACGTGTAGATGCATGGTAAGAGTCTCATTTAGGTATATTAAAAGGGTAAAACGTGGAGAGGCATGGGAAAAGTCATTTTTGAGATCTATAAAAGCCCATGCCCTACATCATTTGAAGGAGGCTAGGTTAGGAGTAGCTAGGAAGTTGCCAGGTAGAGAGTTCTAGAGAGAATTAGAGGGGGAATTCTAGGGTTATTTTTTGATAGAGTAATTCATAAGTTTTCAATTTCTTTCATGAACTCTAGGTTGTAAGGATTTCGGGCTTCCAATTACTTTCTTGTTGCTGAATTCAAGTAAAATATTTCCATTCTCTAGTTTTATTATTTGCAAATTATTTCCAATGTCTTGTAGATCCATAATTTTGTGTATGAATTTGTTCTTTAATCAAATCATGAGTAGCTAAATTCCCAAGGGTTGGGGTACATGAACTCAATCCAAGGCAAATTATTTATGTAGAAAATAGAGGTTAAATTAAAATATTGATTGAATCGTGAAAGAAATTCATACAAACATTGTCAATCTTTTAATCTCTCTTGCCTAGGTACTTGAGATGTTTAAGAACGCTTTGCGAGTATGATTTAGCATTCACCGCTTTATATCTATCTTTGATTTCTTATGATGCGGGCTAGATCCCTCATATATGTAATGCTTAGAATTTATAAAGACCGGATCTAGTTAATAATTTTAATTTACAATTCTAGTATTCTATAAGGTAATTTGTTAAGGATTGAGGGATTGTACCCTACCTTATTTTCTCCCATTTGTCAGATCTAAATTTTTTTTGCAATTTTCAGTTTGTTTTTTTCTTAAGTAAATTTTTATTTCACTAGAAATATTCCCAATCATTAATCATCTTTTTGTTTCTTTTAAGAAATCATTTCATGATTTAATAATTTTTCTTATTACTATTTGGCAATCTCGATCCCTGTGGATACGATCCCGACTTACCGGGTTATTACTTGAGCGACAGGCTTGCACTTGAGCCTAGAGGAAAACTCACTTTTGAGACAAAATCTTAGTCGCGTCACTTCCACAGCAGCTACAGTACGTCACCTGAATGGAACTTCTATGCTTGATGTCCTTGTGGCTGGGCACCTAAAAGGTTTTTACAAGAAAATATATTTGGAAGTAAACGGGTCAGAGCCCGATTGTGAAAACAGTTTAAAATAAAGCGAGTGGTTTAATATAATTAAACAGTGAATATAAAGTACATGATAGTGTGTGCACTCACATGAGTTCCTCACCTCTCAACTAAGTGCGCACTCCTATCGTACCCGTACCCATTCTAGTTATTCCCATATCTAACTAATCCAATACAAAATCTAACATCACTATACAATTCATGATTTAATTCCCGACATCTTCATTTAAACAGAGAGTTTTACTTTACTTCACATTTTCCCATATTAGTAATACTACTACTAGCGACCTTCCATTTTATATTTACAAAAAAGTTGCTATAATTTATACTCACATTTATACATGACAGTTCATTTCAATCAACAGTATTTTATTCCCAACATAAACATATAACATTAGCACCCCGAGACTAAGCTGCGGTGCACACATACTCTGCTATCCAATCCCGGTACATCACGTACATAAGGACCACGCATTCCGAATCTCTCAGGAATCGTTCTCAAATAACAACAATTACACAAAATGGAGGCGAACATAGTTCACATCACATGGGTCACGCACATACCTACGCTCCCATGATCAACAGACTTATTAACTTCTCAATAAGTCCTTCTCTGACCTATGTCCTCGAGGTACCAATCTAAATCCCCCCGTAGGCACACAAAGATTAGATGGCCCAAATTGAACGTAGACCTCCCATGATAGCAAGTATGGTAGGTATGTTATACACATAAAACCACATATACTAAGCATTCGCACATCTTAGATATCTCGTATTATTAATATAGGTATACTTCTCGTTCTTATACCGTCATTTAGTGTGATACGTTTACAAGTCCCCGATTTATGTATATTAACGTTATCAACTCTTCTCACGTCGTAATTAGGTACTCGTTTCCTAATCCACAAATGTCATCCGGTTTACTCCAAGGTTCTAAGTTTTACTCCTCACGTACTCCAAACTCTCGATTCTACTCTCTGGTCAATAAGGGAAGGTTATCACTCCATTACCTAAGTCTACGGAAACATTTAAAATGAAATCAGGCCTAAAAGGCCATTATGTCAACTCGTTAGAAGTCTCGTTCGAACGAGGTCGTTCGAACGAGTTCGTTCTAACAAAAGGCTTCGAACGAACCACCAACTCGTTAGAAGGGGTACTGTCATCTCGTTAGAAGTTCGTTCGAACGACCTGGGCAGGTGTTCTAACGAGATGGCAGAACACGCCCAGAAATCCCAAAATCCGTTTTTCTCTTCATTTTTCTCTTTTCTAAATTCATACTAAGATCATTCCAATAGCATTTTGATGTTCCTAAACCACTCTAATTCATTTTAGGTCGCTTCTAAACATATTTTTGGGGTCAAATCCTCCGAATCAACATGTAATTAACATTAATCCCCAAATTTTACCCCAAACCCTATGAACATGAACCCAGAATTTTATTGTGCCCAATTACTCATCAATAATCTGTTTTTAAATCATCATATTTAAGTCTTCGAATACTACATTCGTCCTTAGCCATTCTACATGCAAATCCTATCCCAAATTTAGAGTTTCTCCAACAATTTCATTAGTTTTCCTCAAAACTTTCAAGACAAAACAGTTCCTACACTAAACATGGAAGAAATATTCAATGCACGTAAAAATATCAAATTACTTGCCTTAGATTTGTTCTTCTGAATTGATGTTGGTGAATGAAGGTTGATCTCTCCCTTTTTTCTACAGAATTTCTCCCAAAGATGGTGATGGTGGTTGGAGGTTCTTTTGGAACTTCTTCAAACTCTCCCTTTAACTCCCGTAGCCCACTAACTTACTAAATGCTGATAATGGACATTGTGGGTTCTTTTAAAATATCTAAATTAACACTTAAATTCGTGGTTCTAAATCCCTTAATTTTCAAAATTACCAAAATACCCTTCTAGGTTGTCGGTTTGGTCTAAAAGTGCTCCGGGTTCCAAACTAAACCCCCGGCTGTTTTCTGACTATTTCGACCCTTCCGGACACGTTGGCGCACTTGATTAGGCACATATTCTTCGTATTTATCCCCTTAATTTCGGTATTTTTATGATCCCGTGCAGTGTAATTAGCTTGGATTTGTCTCGTATTTATGCTACTAACCTTTTTTGGCAAGTATTTCTTGTTTTGTGTATTTCTCATGTGTTTATACAGGTATTTCATGTAAGTTAGTGCGAAAGAGAACTCAAAACAGTAAAAGAAACCAAGAAAAGGATAGTTGAAGGGCATTTTTGTAATTTTCAGCCTTAGTCCGGAGGTGGGGCCAACTAGAAAGTTGAAGATCTCTAAATTACAAGAACACTAGAAAAAATGGCACCTCAATCCGAGCTACGGTGAAGAAGTTACGATGTTTTGAAGTTGCACGATAATGGACCGGTCCGGTCATGCAAAATCCAGGCAATTAATTATGCATTTAATGCAGTGCAACTCTTGGAAAACTTGTGCCACAAGCGGAATTTGATGCCAAATTCGTGCAACTTGGTGCTATAAAAGACCAAGCCCTACCTCATTTCAAAGGGAGTTGAATTCTAGAGAGAGGGAGACAAATTCTAGAGAGTAGAATAGAATTTTAGAGAGAGAAAGTGAGATTTTAGAGAGTTTTCTTAGTTTTTCTTTACATAGAAATTTTCATAAACTCTAGTTTGTAAGGTTGAAGAAGAAGAATTTTTCTGGATTCAAGTTCATCTCTTTTCCCTATTGCTGAATACAAGTATCAACTTTTCACTCTCTTATTTATTCTTTACTTTATTTCCAATTTAATTCTCAATTCTTTTGCAATTTGTTAACAATGTTTGTTAGATCCATAATTCCACATATTGTTATGAATTTGCTTTCTCATAAAACCATGTTTAGTTAAGTTTTTTAAGGGTTGGGATGCATGAACCCATCCCAATGTAAATTACTTATGTAGAAAATAGAATTTAAATTAAAAATTTGAAAGAGTCGTGCGAGACAATTTTACAACCATTGTAGATCTTTTAATCTCTCTTGCCCTAGGTACTTGGGATGTTTAAGAATACGATGTGCGTATAATTATTTAACACCTCTTTATATTTACCTTTGATTTCGTATGGTGCGGGCATAAACCTCATATACGTAATGCTTAGGATCTATAAAGACTGGATTCATTCAAATTTGTAATTTACAATTCTAGTATTCTACACGGTAAATTACTAGGGTTAGGGGATTGTATTCCAACCTACTTTCTCATTCATCTTAATTAGTTTGCTCATGCATGCATAGTTAACTTTTTTATTTTTTCCCTCTTCAACCATCATCATCTTTTTCACTTTTATCTTAGAAGTAATAAATCAGTTAAATTCTATCAAACATTCCCTGTGGATTCGATACCTAGACTCGCCACTATACTCCTTAAGAGTGTAGTTACAAGTTTAGGTTTTTTTGTATTGAGGTTGAAAGCCGATAACAACGACTAGCGTATTACACGGACGCTCGATTTTTCCACTCGATCAAAATGGCGCCGTTGCCGGGGAGTGTTTGTTATAGATTATAATTGACTTACTACTTCGTAAAAAAAAAAAAAAAAGTAAATAATTTTTTTTTTTGAAAAATATGGGTGTCACGTTCTTGAATTGCCCACTTTGAAATGTCTTATTTTAACTCTTTTGGTGGCTTTAATTGTTATGCTAATAGTGAGGAGGAGGAGGCACTCAAGACTTATGACCATTGGATCAATATCACTAAAGATGATTATCAAAAATACAAGCCTAGTGCTAAGAAACTCCAAATTTATCAAAATCAATTGCTTGAAGAAGAAAGACTTGAAAAAGAATATCGAGAAAAAAATCGTTATTGGGAGAAAGAGTTAGATGCATTATTTGAACCCAATGAGAATTTTTTTTCCGATAGTTTTGAAGATGAAGTAAGTTTTCAACCAAATGAGGAATTCGAGGTGCTAGAACCAAGGAAGCCTACTTTGGAAGAACTCTTGCTTGATATAAAAAAGCAATCTGATGACCTTGTTGTTACCGAGTTGAAAATTTTAGCAACTTGCAAGGAGTTGAATGATTATTTGGACAACTTAGAGAAGGTCGAGACATGCGCTTCACCTAATACTTTTGAGGATGAAATCATTGAGAGTGATCCAAGTTCTTTTGAATCTCAACCTCTTATAAATATTTCAAAACCTATTGAGGTTGAAGATCATTTATCTCCTTGTGTCCCCACTATTATCGAACCATTAAATTCATCACAAGAACTGGATGAATGTCTTGAGGATGTTGATCCGCTTCTTGTATGGGAATGTTATTTTGAGATGCTTCATCTTATGGGCCATACACTTAGACGTGTCACTCCACCAGGCCCAATTGAAAATTTTGAGGGAGAAGATTTTGAGGACAAGGACTCAATGCTTGAATTGTTTTCCAAGATGGACTCTTTTAGTTTGTGTTCTCCGCTTCCCATAATTCTTGAAAAATCATTGGGAATTGATTCTATTTTTCTTGGATCCCAATGGTACTTGTCCTCTTATGCACCCAAATCCTTCATTATCTCCCTAAATTTTTTAATTGGTGATGGTTCATTTTTTAACATTTGCACATGCCTTCCCTTTTTCAAATGGAATTCTTATTTTTCGGGAGGCATGCTTTTTAGTGAGGGTACACTATTAATCCCTCAAAGTCAAATTGTATTTTGGGTGGACCTCCAAATTTTTCGACTTCTACTGTATGAGTTATTAAGAGTTAAAATCGTAGGTTGTACATAATTAGCTTTTTATTTTTATTTTTCTTTTTTTTTTATAGTTTAGAGTAATTAGTTAAAGTTTTTGTTATTCTTTTTGTTATGCTTGGTTCTAACATGTTTTGTAGATTCAATGGACTCGCACTCATCGGGATCGCTCCATTTGGGTAATATCTTTATTTTCCGCTCTTTATGTTGTGTTTTTTATTTGCATTGAGGATAATGCAACATTTAAGTTAGGGGGTGTTGGATATTCTTCTCGTTTATTGTTTAGATTTATTGATTCAATCACATGTTTGTTCCAAGTATATTTTTTATTATTTTCAAAAAAAATATATATATTTTTAATCAAAATAAATAAAAATTGGAATTTAAATTTTTCAAAAATGTCACCTTTATTCTATTTAAAGTCTCAAATTGTTAAATCATAATGCACTAAGCCAAAATTGACCAAAGATGGAAATTGAAAGAAAATTGACGACTTAACGAATAAGTGTGGAGATTGATCAAACCCGGTGAGATTTCGAGCCTTTCAATTTTTTTATGAGTTTTTAAATCAATCCGAGTTTATGATTAACTCAAAGTTCTTTTCAGCGTTTTAATTAGTCGTTGATGATCTTAATCCTTTGTTTTGATCGGTTATGGGAAATGTGTGAAATGTTGTCTCGAAATTCGTGCTAAATATATCTCTAAACTTAATTAATCTCGAGATGCATATGGTAATGTGATTAGCAATTTGGACAATAAAGTAGGCCCTCATTTGTTACCCAAAAATATTAGCCATAAAAAGTCGTGAAAAATAAAATTATCCCTTTGCAACCCAAGTTGAGCCTAATAAATATTTCCCTTTCGTTTGATAACCCGAAAAAACCAAATAGCCCGGAATTGCAAAAATGGAATATTCATTAAGTCCGAAAAGTGCAACAAAAAGGGGCAAGAAAAAAAATAGATATGCTCAACAAAAATAACAAGAAAAGGAAAAAAAATGAAAATAGAAAAAGAAAGAGAAAAATGAGCAAATGCCCGAAAAAGCACTAATGGACATCATAAGGACATTTTCCGATTCCAACATTCCCTACTATTTCCATTTTTTTCCTTTTACACCTTAACCCCAAGAAAAGTCCTTACCGAGTCCAAATTGCGAAACTGGTTAACGCGTGGAGAGCTAAGACATGAAAAGATAAAATGAGAGATTAAATGGTGTGAAATAGAGATGATGTTTTCCGTTTCCTAATAACTGTATTCCGATGATGAGATCTTTTCACCATATATTTCCTTCTTTTCAATTTTGTATGCGTGAATTTGTGTCCATTATATTTACTTCTTATATCATGCATACCGAGAGAATAGCCATAATCCGAGTGATTCGTTTGTGAGGGCATCCGTAAGAATTTGAATCAAAACGAATTTTCGGAAAGTAACGTAATGCTCAATCGGTGGAAATTTGATGTTTAATTTCTGGCTTTGCACACACATACTATGGTTTGAGACATTTGAATATGAATTTATGGTGATTATTTTTCGAAAAGTTTAAATTGTACAATTTTTAAGTATTTTGATATTTATTTGAGTCAATAAAGAATTTTGTGGGTATATTCACTGCAAACCCACACGAGACAAAACTCGTCCTACTAGGGTAACCTAGGGGTTTAAAGACTTGTTGCATAAGCTAAATGCAATCGCTTGCCCGCAAAAAAGGTATTATATCCCAATAAAATGATTTTCAACAGTTGAACTTTAAACTAATTTCATTTAGATTGCTCGGGACGCGCAAAGTTCTAAGTTAGGGGGTGTGATTAGGCACATATTCTTCGTATTTATCCCCTTAATTTCGGTATTTTTATGATCCCATGCAGTGTAATTAGCTTGGATTTGTCTCGTATATATGCTACTAACCTTTTTTGGCAAGTATTTCGTGTTTTGTGTATTTCTCATGTGTTTTACAGGTATTTCATGTAAGTTAGTGCGAAAGAGAACTCAAAACAGTGAAAGAAACCAAGAAAAGGAGAGTTGAAGGGCATTTTCGTAATTTTTCAGCCTTATTCCGGAGGTGGGGTCAACTAGAAAGTTGAAGAGCTCTAAATTACAAGAACACTGGAAAAAACGGCACCTCAATCCGAGCTACGGTGAAGAAGTTACGATGTTTTGAAGTTGCACGATAATGGACCGGTCCGGTCATGCGAAATCCAGGCAATTAATTATGCATTTAATGCAGTGCAACTCTTGGAAAACTTGTGCCACAAGCGAAATTTGATGCCAAATTCGTGCAACTTGGTGCTATAAAAGACCAATCCCTACCTCATTTCAAAGGGAGTTGAATTCTAGAGAGAGGGAGACAAATTCTAGAGAGTAGAATAGAATTTTAGAGAGAGAAAGTGAGATTTTAGAGAGTTTTCTTAGTTTTTCTTTACATAAAAATTTTCATAAACTCTAGTTTGTAAGGTTGAAGAAGAAGAATTTTTCTGGATTCAAGTTCATCTCTTTTCCCTATTGCTGAATACAAGTATCAATTTTTCATTCTCTTATTTATTCTTTACTTTATTTCCAATTTAATTCTCAATTCTTTTGCAATTTGTTAACAATGTTTGTTAGATCCATAATTCCATATATTGTTATGAATTTGCTTTCTCATAAAACCATGTTTAGTTAAGTTTTTTAAGGGTTGGGATGCATGAACCCATCCCAATGTAAATTACTTATGTAGAAAATAGAATTTAAATTAAAAATTTGAAAGAGTCGTGCGAAACAATTTTACAACCATTGTAGATCTTTTAATCCCTCTTGCCCTAGGTACTTGGGATGTTTAAGAATACGATGTGCGTATACTTATTTAACACCTCTTTATATTTACCTTTGATTTCGTATGGTGCGGGCATAAACCTCATATACGTAATGCTTAGGATCTATAAAGACTGGATTCATTCAAATTTGTAATTTACAATTCTAGTATTCTACACGATAAATTACTAGGGTTAGGGGATTGTATTCCAACCTACTTTCTCATTCATCTTAATTAGTTTGCTCATGCATGCATAGTTAACTTTTTTATTTTTTCCCTCTTCAACCATCATCATCTTTTTCACTTTTATTTTAGAAGTAATAAATCAGTTAAATTCTATCAAACATTCCCTGTGGATTCGATACCTAGACTCGTCACTATACTCCTTAAGAGTGTAGTTACAAGTTTAGGTTTTTTTGTATTGAGGTTGGAAGCCGATAACAACGATTAGCGTATTACACGAACGCTCGGTTTTTCCACTCGATCAGCACTCAAAATGACCATTCGGTTGATAAAAATATAATTCACTTTTTAATTCAAATAATTTCATTCCTGACGCGACTGACACGCGCGTCCCCACTAAATTTCCAAACTGTCGTATTTCTGTCTCGTGACAATTTCAATATTCAATACTCATGAAATTTTCAATTTTAACATCATAATCAAATACCAACTCACATCTCGCTAGTATTTACATCCGGATTAATTCCCAATTAATTCTCATTTAATTCAATTAATCTCTTAAATAAAAATCAATAAAATTACGGGGTATTACATCTCAGCCATTGGATCTATGTTGTCAACACTATGCACGTGTTTAAGCCCAATCCAAGTGAAACCTCTCTTGTCCAATCATCATATACTCTTTCCACCATTTTTATTACCGTTGGATCAAAGTCAATTGGCAAAGACTAAATCTCAGCCATTGATTGGATGAGCCATTCTCTAACCTTCGCCTCTCAGTATAAAAAGGAAGCTAAGTCTCTGCATTTAAGGACTTTTGCCAGTTCGTCCAAATAGAGAGAGAGAGAGAGAGAGAGAATAGAGAAGAGAGTGAGAAGAGTGAAGAGAAAAACTAGAGAGTAAACCCTAAATTGCTTCAAACCCTAAACTCATTTTTCCTAAACCGTTTACACCAAACACCATACCTGAGTGTTTGAGAGTGATTTTGGTAGAGGTTTGAAGGTTGTTTGAGAGTTTTATCCTCTGAGTTCGAGATCTTACTTCTAACTTAGACATTTCATGTTAGATCTCTATTTCTTTTTTATAGAAACTATAGATCTGGCTATTGCATGTCATATTACACTTAGATCTGCATATTTTAGTTTCTCATCTTGAGAAATCGTATTTGTTGATTAAAGTTTTTCTGTAAATGTTTTTAACAAATCAAAAATCAACAAATCTATTTTCTGTTTCTAGTTCTTATAAAACAAGACTTATGACCTAGTTGGTATCGCAATTGGTGATTTACAATTTCAAAATCATTTTCAAAACTCCTGAAATTGTTTAAGACCTTAGCAGTCTTCCGAGCAAGGTAACCTTGGATTCTGAGACTATTTGAAAGGTCAAATAAAGTCTTCTTTTTTTTTAAAGAAGAGAGAAATTGTAAATATCTTCATTTAGATCTGATCTGTAATTTGCTAGGACTTATTTGTATAAATAAGTGTGCGTGTGTACATGCATATGTTAGAACACTGCCACAAACACTTGTCACACTACAACATAAGAAGTGTTGGCTATAAGATCTTGAAACGTCAAGAGTCGACGTAAAGCTGGAACAAAGTGGAGAAGTTAGCAAACTGAGAAAGCCACATACACATCAGAACTGTAGAAAAGCTAGAATCAAACCAATGGGTACATATTCTAAACTTGTACAGGTCTGTTTTGTGTGCATGTGTGTTATATAGTTTGCAACTTGAATATGTTATTTTAGTGGATTTTTGGTTTGTGACTTAGAAGTCACCGTGGATGTTTCCTCAGTTGGGTGAGGTTTTACCACGTTAAAAATGCCTTGTCCTTAATCTTTCTACATCTCCTCATCTCATTCTTGTATGTGTGCTGATTTAGTTGACTTAACCTGTTTAGTTTTGGTTTTCAAAACTAGTTACAAAATCTTGATCATATCTTGTACATTTTTCATTAAACACATCTTGTTATTAACTTGTTTTGATTTACAGAAATATTCTCTCCAAAAAATAGTTTGGAGTTACTTAGACTGTTGAATTCTGAATTAAACGACTTAAGTAATAGCTTTTTCAATTGGTATGAGAGCTTTGGAAATTATTTTTAAAGATCCTGTGTTTCTGAAATTATTTTCTTAAAATCAAAGAATGGACGAGAAATCTGAAAGATTTGGTAACTTGTACAGACCTCCTCTCTTTGATGGAAACAACTTCCCTTAATGGAAAGTAAGGATGGTTGCTTTCATATAAGGAACCTTTGGAGATGATGTCTGGGATATTGTTTAAAACGGATATACTTATCCTACCAAACCAACCACTGAAGGAATCAATGAGAGGATTAAGAAAATATTAAGTGAATTTACTCGAGAAGAGAAGCAAGCCTCTCTGAACAATAACAAAGGCAAGAATTCCATTTTTATGCCTATAAATGAACATGAGTTCAAAAGGATCTCATCTTCTACCACTTCTAAGGAAGCTTGGTATACACTAGTTACTGAACATGAAGGTGACACTAGAGTTAAGGATGCTAAAATATAGATGCTCATCCAGAAGTATAACTCTTTAATCATGTCTGACTCTGAGTCATTTGATGACTTTTACATAAATTTGATCGATATTATGACCAAATTACATGCTAATGGGATAACTTATGATAGAAAAGAAATTGTCTCTGAAATTCTAAGGTCATTACCACAAAGATTTTATAGCAAAAGATATGCTATTGAGGAAATGAGTGATCAAAATCTCACTCCTAAATTACTCAATAGTAAACTGAGAACTGTGGAAATGAAATTAGAATTTAAGAAACAATTGACCCAGTACCATAGGAAACAGACTAGTTCCAATTTGAGTTTTTCTTTTAAGCTGATGAAACCTGAGCTTAGTATTCCCAATAATTATTCTAATGAGGAATGTGATATAGATAGTTTGGATAATCAAATTGCCTTGATATCAAAGAAATTTAAGAAGATGGTTAAATTTAGAAATAAAATGGCAAACAGACAAGGCAAGCCAAATTATCCAACTCAGTCTAACCACAAACCTAATGAGAAAGGTCAAGACAAACATCACAAGGACATTCATACGAGATCTAACAAAGACTTCAAGAATATTGAATGTTTTAGATGTGATAAATTGGGTCATATAGAATAAGATTGTAGAGTTAACTTGAACACGACCAATAAACATACTAGGGCCAATATTTGCAAGACATGGGATGATTCAAGTGATTCTGAAAATGAGAACCCTGAGTCATCTGATATTTTTTATCCTTGCATGTCTTTCTTTTCCAAGATTATTTATAATAATGATATGCTTGTGCCTATGTATACGAATGATGTTAGTATCTCTACTTCTGTTGTTATGAATCATGTTGCTACTGGTTTAGATGCTTTAATTTCTGAGAACAATGCTATTTCTACTACGGGGTGTGTGATTCAAAGGTAAAACGATAATGATGATGTCAATGAGTGTGTGAGTTCTAGAAATGAATCCTTAGGGGTCACTTCACACACTACACTTAGTGATTCTGACACTGAAGACCTCCCTAATATTCACATACTTTATGCCAAGACTCTCAAGAAAAGAACTAGACTAGAGAAGATAGTGAAAGATCTCACTAAGAATATAATTTAGAAGGTTTATTCGTATCGTAATCAAAATATGCTTTAGATATTGTCAAAAAATTCGGGCTTGAAAGTGAAAAAGAAGCTAGAACTCCCATGAGTACTACGGTCAAATTATCTAAGGATGAGAGTGGAAAATCCATAAATCCTACTATATATCGTAGTATGATAGGAACCTTACTATACCTTACTGCCTCGCATCCTAATATTATGTACGTAGTTTGCGTGTGTGCCCGTTATCAAAATAATCCTAAAGAGATCCACTTAGTATGTGTGAAAAGAATCATTAAATACATAAAAGTCACTCTAAATTTAGGACTCTGGTACACCAATGATACTCCTAGTACTATAATAGGATACACTGATGCCGATTGGGTCGGGTGTACTGACGATAGTAAGAGCACATCAGGGGTGTGTTACCATATCGGTAACAATTTGGTAGGATGGAGTAGTAAGAAAAAAAAATGCATTTTTTTATCCACAGCTAAATTTGAATACATAGCCACTAGTAGTTGTTGTGCTCAATTACTTTGGCTTTAAAAAATGCTAAATGATTACGGTATTCAGAAGATCAACTACATCTCCATTGTGATAATCAAAGTGCGATTAATATCTCTAAAAATCTTATTCAACACTCGCGAACTAAATATATAAAAATTAGGCATCACTTCATACGCGAATTAGTTGAGACTAAGGAATTATAAATCAATTGTCTTCCTACTGATTTGCAGCTCGCAGATATGTTTACCAAACCTTTGGATTACAATAGATTTCTTACTTTGCGAAAATCGATATGAATGGTTTGTGCTCAATAAACTCCTATGACTTAAGTATTTTTTCCTTTGTCCATTTGAGACAAAATGGGGGAGAAGTTTGAGCCTTATGAGTTCATTTTTTATTGTACATTTGATTAATAAGCTTGATCTTAGTGTTATTTGCAGGAATCTGTACAGTTGTATTCAACAGATATTATTAGGGTATTAGTTTGTAATTAGTTGAGTTATGTAATTTTCTTTTTCTAGCATATGAGTAGATAGAATTTTTGTATAGGAATAGGTTTTTCCTTATTTTTTGTAGCCCTATGAGTCCTAGATGACTCAAAGGAGATTTTATCTCATATTTTCAAAGGAGGAGATTGAAGCACCTTATACTCTTGACTCATTTGAGTCTACATTGTATAAGTGCTCATCTAGTTTAGAAATTTAGACAAAATTAGAGTCCCATTCCCTAGATACCAAAGAGCCTCAGATTCTTCTAATGACACACTTGATTCAATTGAAGGTATAAATCTCAATCACACACACACTAGGGTTGTATACATTGTTCATATATTGCATTGATTGATTGTGTGTGAGTTGTGGGTATTAAATCCCTTTCAAATTATTTTTAATAATTTTTGGGAATTTTAAATGATTTTTTTGAAATTAAGATTTGGTTTATAAAACTTTTGGGGTCATTCTGCAATTATTGTTATTTCCATTTCATACCTAAAAGTTGGGTTGGGTAGGATCCGAAAGCGCTTGAGACTTCAGGGGAGCTGTGTAAATATTTTCAAAACACGCGTGTGAGAGTTCATCCTGTCCATACACCTGTCAATCTTATAACGGCTAGATTTGTGTTTGTTATAAGACTCATATCTCTTGTGTTATCTCAGCCATTGGATCTATTTTATCAATGCTCTGCATGCATTTAAGCCCCATCCAAGTGAAACCTCTCTTGTCCAATCAGCGTATACGCTTTCCACCGTTTTTATTACACCGTTGGATTAAAGTCAATTGGCCAAGACTAAATCTCAGCCATTGATTTGATGAGCCACTCTCGAAACTTCACCTCTCAGTATAAAAGGAAGTCAAGTCTCTACATTTGAGGACTTTGCCAGTTCGTCTAAATAGAGAGAGATAAGAGATAAGAGAGTGAGAAGAGAGAAGAGAGAAGAGAGAAACCAGAGAATAAACCCTAACCTGTTTCAAATCCTGAACTAATTTTTCTAAAACCGTTTACACCAAACACCATACCTGAGTGTTTGAGAGTGATTTTAGTAGAGGTTTGAAGGTTGTTTGAGAGTTTTATCCCTTGAATTCGAGATCTTACTTTCAACTTAGACATTTCATGTTATATATCTATTTCTTTTTTATAGAAACTGTAGATCTGGCTATTGCATGTCATATTACACTTAGATCTGCATATTTTAGTTTCTCATCTTAAGAAATCGTATTTGTTAATAAAAGTTTTTCTGTAAATGTTTTTAACAACTCAAAAATCAACAAATCTATTTTCTGTTTTTAGTTCTTATAAAATAAGACTTATGACCTAGTTGGAATCGCAATTGGTGATTTACAATTTCAAAATCATTTTCAAAACTCCTGAAATTATTTAAGACCTTGGCAGTCTTTCGAGCAAGGTAACCTTAGATTCTGGGATTATTTGAAAGGTCAAATAAAGTCTTTTATTTCTAAAGAAGAGAGAAACTAAAAATATCTTCATTTAGATCTAATCTATAATTTGCTAGGACTTGTTTGTATAAATAAGTGTGCGAGTGTACATGCATGTGTTAGAACACTGTCACAAACACTTGTCACACTACAACGCAAGAAATGTTTGCTGTAAGATCTTGAAACGTCAAGAGTCGACGTAAAGCTGGAACAAAGTGGAGAAGTTAGCAAACTGAGAAAGCCACATCAACATCAGAACTGCAGAACAGTTACAATCAAACCAGTGGATACATATTCTAAACTTTTATAGGTATGTTTTATGTGCATTTGTGTTATATAGTTTGTAACTTGAATATTTTGTTTTAGTGGATTTTTAGTTTGTGACTTAGAATCCACCGTGGATGTTTCCTCAGTTGGGTGAGATTTTATCACGTTAAAAACACCTTGTCCTTAATCTTTCTACATCTCCTCATCTCATTCTTGTGGGTGTGCTGATTTAGTTGACTTAATCTATTTAGTTTTGGTTTTCAAAACTAGTTACAAAGTCTTGATCATATCTCGTACATTTGTCATTAAACACATTTTGTGATTAACCTGTTTTGATTTAAAGAAAATAGTTTCTCCAAAAAATAGTTCGGAGTTACTTAGACTGTTTAATCCTGAATTAAATGACTTGAGTAACAGCTTTTTCAACCAATGCACCAGTAGTGTTCATGGACCTCATGAACAGAGTATTCAGAGAGTTCTTGGATCAGTTCGTGATCGTGTTCATAGGCGACATTCTGGTCTACTTTCGTATTGAGGAGGAGCACGTGGAGCATCTGTGTAGGGTCTTGCAGACCCTTAGGGACCATCAGTTATTTTCCAAATTCGGGAAGTGTGGATTTTAGCTACGAGAGGTGAAGTTTCTTGGCCACATCGTATCTGATAGGGGTATTGCAGTGGATCCGATTAAGGTATCGGCGATAAAGGAGTAGGGACAGCCCACGACATTGATGAAGATTCACATCTTCTTGGGTTTAGCCGGGTATTATCACCACTTCATTAAAGGATTTTCAAATATTGCGAGTCCATTGACGAACCTGACTCGCAAGGGGATACCGTTTGTGTGGAATGACCACTGTCAGTTGGCCTTCGATAAGCTCAAGGATAACTTGACGTCAGCAGCAGTACTTTCATTATCAAGGATTGGGGTGGAGTATTGGGTCTGCACGGATGCATCTCTACAGGGACTTGGGGTTGTATTGCAGCAGGAGGAGAGGTCCATAGCTTATGCATCTCGCCCCATGAGAATAATTTCCCCACCCACGACGTTGAGTTAGAAGCGATGGCATTTGATCTGAGGATATGGATACATTATCTATTAGGAGATTAGTTTACATTGTTCACAAATCATAAGTCACTTTAGTATCTCTTCACACAGAAGGATCTGAATATGAGGCAGAGTCGATGGCTAGAATTTGTGAAGGATTTCCAGTTTGATATACAGTATCATCCTAGTAAGGCTAACATAGTAGCAGACGCATTGAGCTGAAAATCCATTAGGGAGTTAGAGAAGGTTTGAAAGGCGAAGTAGACTGACCTTAGACATGAGGATGAGGTCGTAAGGGCATGTATGACAGTGTTAGCTATCACACCCTAGATTGTGATTAGGGTAGTGAAAGCGCAGACTGAGGAACATTTTATGAGGAAAGGGTGCAGTCCTTATTAGTTGAGGGTGTGGAGTCATACTCGATCAGCTCAGAGGGAGGTCTACATTTTAATGGGAGATTAGTTGTGCCTGAGAATGAGGATTTGAGGCATGCTGTGATGAATGAGTCCTATGGTTCGAGGTTTGCGATATATCCCAGCGGGGATAAGACGTATCAGGATATGAGGAGACAGTACTGGTGGGCAAGAATGAAGAGAGACATAACAAAGCTTGTCTCGAAATGTGTTACTTGTTATCTTGTGAAAGTTAACCATCATAGACCTTCAGAGATGCTATAGCCATTGGAGATTCCCGTGTGGAAGTGGGAGAGTATCTCGATGGATTTTAATACATGGTTGCCGATATCGTTAGGGGGTCAAGATTCCATTTGAGTGATTGTGGATCGATTGAAAAAGGTGGCCCACTTCTTGCTCGTCTGCACGGACTATGTGATGACTCAGTACGCACAGTTGCTCATTTCCGAGATAGTTAAGCTGCACGGGGTTCCAATTAACATTGTGTCTAATAAAGATAAGATCTCTGCGTCTCACTTCTGGCAGAGCTTTCAGGAGGCCATGGGTACAGACTTTCAATTGAGTATCTCTTATCATCCACAGATATACGGGAAGCCTGAGTGGGTTAATCAGATGCTAAAGGATATGTTGAGGATGTGCATTCTGGATTTCGGAGGAGGATGGGAGCGATATCATCTATTGGTAGAGTTTTCTTATAAAAACTCTTACCAGTTCACTATCGGCATGGAAACGTTTGAGGCATCATAGGGGAGACCTTGTCAATCACTCGCTTACTGGTTAGAGGTGGGGGATAACAGGTTATTGGGGACAGAGATGATACAGGGGATGACTGCCAAAATCGAGCTAATTCGTAGATGTATTCGAATCGTTCGGGAGAGGTAAAAGAGCTATGCTGATGCAGACCGAAGGCACATTGAATTAGAGGTTGGGGACCAGGTGTTGGTTCGTGTGTCTCCCATGAAGGGGGTCATGAGATTTGGCAAGAAAGGGAAGTTAGCACCGAGATATGTGGGGGCTTTCTCTATTATTAAGAGAGTAGGATCAGTGGCTTAAAGATTGGGTTTATCGGAGCACCTTCAGCAAATACACGATGTATTCCATGTAGCATCGATGAAGAAGTACTGGATGAGCTAGAGAGCTTTCTGGAATGTTAGACTTGAGGAGATTGACTTGCAGCCAGAAGTCTCGTACGAGGAGAGACCTGTGGCTATTCTCGACCGTAACGAGCATAAGCTGCGGTCTAAAGAGGTGCCACTAGTCAGAGTGACACCATAGTGTTGATGAGTCTACTTGGGAGCAGGAGGATGACATGTGAGAGAGGTATTCACAGTTATTCACCACATGTATGACCTAATTTCGGGGAAGAAATTCCCTATATGGGGGGAAGTATGTAATACCCCGTAATTCTGAGTATTTGAATTTAATTAATTCGGTAATTAATTAGTGTTATTTTAAATTACGCTAGAGAAGTAATTTAATTGAATTGAGTAATAATGTGTTTATTAAATATTAATTGAGAGTGAGACAATTATTAATATTATGAATTTAAATTACTAAGTGCATAGTAAATAACGTATGGAAATTATTGCGCATAATAGTGAGTGATATTGGTGTAATTGGATTTTATCTCAATCGGGATTCGCGTGCTGATTAATTTGAGGTAGAGATGGGATGATTATATAGAGTGACTCGAATGATGATTTCAAGGTCATGGATGATTCCGTAAGGGTCAAAATAGTATACCCAGGGGTGTCGATTAGGTCCCGGGGCATTTTTAGGCTAAGCCGACACCGTATAGGGGCGTTTTAGTCATTTGGAAATAGAGGGTTAGGAGACCAATATATTTTTAAATCCTTTATCAGATGTTAGATAAGAGGGGCTAGGGTTAGAAACTCAAAATACAACGTGAGTCCATTTGAGAACAAAAGGAGAGATTCCTTGGAGTTTTTGAGGAGATTTTTGGAGCCTTTCATCTCAATTTTGCACCACAAACAACCTAGGAGTGAGGATTGATAGAGAAGACAATCAAATCTATCACCAAGTCACAAAATCAGACCTTAGTGATCAAATTCAAGTGTTTATATACAAGTTATTTGAAGTTATAATACCCATGTGACTAGGATTTCTTCATATTTTGATTAAAGTGATAATCCTTGGAAGAAAAGAATGATTTAACACATGTTTGGGTAGGAATTGCATGTAGAATGATTTGATATCATCATAGGATAATAAATTAGATATTTTGTGTTATTATACACAAATTAAATCTGGATTTTTGATGTATAATGGTGGAAGAACATAAAACCTAGGGTTTTGAGGATTAGATATTTAAATCCCTTCTTGGAAGAAAATTGTAAAGTTTTGATGTTATATTCGTGTTTGAAATCATCCTAATACATGTAAAAATGGTTAGGGACAATTGGTTCCAAATTTGGTGAAGAAATATGTAAGTTATGTGGGTGTTAATGGTGAAAAACGCATCTGCGAAACGAAGAAGACGAAGTGCAGAGGGGCGAACCGGTCCGGGTCAGAGGCGAACCGATTCGGTTCCTAAAAAAATGTGAAATTTCCCTTTTTAGCCTAGAACTCCAAAATTGTTGTCGGGGAAACTTTTGGGATAGTGTTAGAATATAATGAGGAATCTATTATATTGCAGTAGGCCATGATAGGGTTATGGGAAATTTAGTCTTATCGAGAGAATGAAGACGATGATTAAACGGGATTGAAAGATAATGTAATTAATTCATGAGAAGGAGAATATGGGAAAGCGTGAGTGAGATTATGGCATAAACCGGTAGGGTAAGGAAGACTTATCTACTGAAATATAACAAGGGGTAACTAGTACCCTTAGAGTAGAGTATCATACTCCATTAAAAGCGATAGTGAGAATAATCGTAAATTGAATGTACGACGAGTATTCGAGTGATATATAATGCGTACAAGTGATGATAATTAGGTTATGTGAACACCTAATGAATATATATAGGTTGTGTGTGTACCTATTGTATGATTGATGATATATGTTAGCATACCTATACTGCCTTCTATCACTGAGGTTCCCGTGCAGTGGGCAATCCTATCTTGCTGATCCCAGGGAGGTCTAGATTTGTGCCCTAGAACATAAAACTTAGGGCGGCTCACTATGTGTCGTGTATTAGTGTGTCTGGCATGTCTTTTGCATACGTTAGGTATGTGCGTAGCCCAAAGGATTAGAACTATGTTCGCCTCCATTGCTTGTTGTTCGATTTTGGGTTCGAGGAGATGTACCAACCATATGTCCCTATTTAGTATGAGAGGTTGATGATGTGAGTTTTTCTTAATAAATGCTCTGATACCGCTTGATGATGCGAAAGCCCTCAAATTTTAAACATTCTTTTAAGTTAACTTTCCTTTAATGCGGAATATGATAGTTCAACATAATACAAAGTACAAATTCTAATTTCAAATTTTAATATCTTTCAAATTAAAATAAGCAAAACTAAAAGTGACATTAAATTAATAAACAAATTAATTTTCACTTAAAAAACTTAATTCAATCCAAGTCCTAAAATTTGCCTAAAAAGATTAACTCATTTTTCTACATAGGCCAAACCAAAATTTATCAAATTAAAATTAATGACATGAACTAAATTAATTAAATACTACCCAAATTAATTTTAGCACCAACTTAAGCATGCTTTCTAGGTGATTTTGCAAGGTAAAACAAATTGACAACACACTTCGGCGCGATGTACGAGGAAAACCCACAACGGGAAAAACCTCGAACGGCCCCTAGCCTTAAATCCACTAAGTACGAAATTTTACAAATACAAGACAAATGACTTACACAACTCGATTGACTCCCTTTAAGGCCCTAACGCATCTTCTTGTATCAACCTCTACTTAGCCGATAATCCCGAACTCCACCGTAACCTTGCAATCCACCAGTGAAGCTTTTGGAAACAACCGTCAACCACACATGGTGCCGTTCACCATGTGAGAACGTCGTAGCAAAAATAACTCACCTTCTTTTAGGGATGTAGAAGTAAACCTAAACTTATCTTCTTTGAGGTGTAAAGAAAAACTTGGTGCCAAACACTCCAAGCAAAGATATATATGGAGAAACTTGGAATAAACAAACTATGGGTGTATAAAACTTGATTTTGTTCTAAGAATTAAAACATTTTAACAAAAATCAATGGGACTTTTTCTTGGAATAATTTTCTCTCAAAAACTATATTAGATGTGTGAAAAGGTCTTATTAAAAGTCTGACCCGAAATTGGTTTAAAACTGTCAAAAGATAGTGGGACAAAGTAGTGAAAAAATGGGAGAAAACTGTCAAACTGTTCCCGCCCAGAAATCTCGTTCGAACGAATTTTTCGTTCGAACGACCCAACTAACGATAGACCGGTGTAAAATTTGTAAAGCCATTAGTAAACTCATCAGAATTCTCGTTTGAACAACATTCTCGTTCGAACGACAATTCGAACGATGTTCCAGTGGCCAAAAGGGAACTCGTTGGCAAAATCTCGTTCGAACGAAATTCTTGGTCGAACGACATTCTCGTTCGAATGACAATTTCGAACGAAATACCAGATTTGAATATTTTCATTTTAAGTCCAAAATAATTCTGAAAATTATTTTAATAATGAAAATTACACCCTTAAACGTATTCCAAGTCTCCTACAAATATACATAGATTGCATTCATACCTTTTGGGGACAATGGAATACGGTGATGTTGATGACGCATAAACTAGGTATAAGAAACTAGGGGTGTTCAAAAAATTGATTGGATCAGCAGACCGAACCGGACCGAATCGAATCGCCCTATTTTTACCGGTTTTTTTAATCATCGGTACGGTCTTGTTTTTTTTTTTTTTACAAACCGATCTAGTCGGTCGGGTCCTCGATCTGCCGCATTAAATAACCTGTTTGGACTGACCCGGACCGGTTGTTCATATTAATATATATTTTAATTATATTTTTATATATAAAATAACTTAAATAAAGGAGGTACGGGTACGATCGTCATTTAAAAAAAAACTAATGTCGTTTGCCCTACTAAAAGACTTAATCCCTCCTCTCTCTCTACGCCATTTCTCTCCACTGCTTCTACTTGTGCCGCTGACATCTCCTCTCCTCTCTCCGCTGCCATTTCAGCTCATGGCTGCTGGATTTGTACGCTGCTACCGCTTCTCTTTTACTACGCCTTCAACGGAGGAGATGACTTCTGGTATCTCAATTTCTCAATCCCTTTCTCCAAAAAGTCCAAAGTTGTGTCGGTAACATGATTAGGGGGACACCCAGCATCCAACATCATCTTTAAGAACTGGTAAGCATCCTTTAATTTACATGCTTGGCTATGCACTTCAATAAGAGTATTATAAGTGACAACATCAGGATTTACCCCGCTGCTCCTCATCTGTTGAAAAAACTTGGTTGCTTCGTCAATCCGACCAGCTTTCCCAAGGGCATTAATAAGAGTATTATACATCACAATGTCAAGATAACCTCCCTACTTAATTAGATTATCCAAAACACCACTGGTTAGATTTTTCCTTCCCATATTACCTAAACCTTGAATTATCACATTGTAAGTCGCTATATCTCCCCTTCCCATTTTTTGCACTGATTTTTGTTTTTAGATTGATTTTGCTTTTTACACTGATTTTTGCATTGATTGGTTTTCGCTCTGATTTCTAATCTAATAGGATCCCTACATATTTTCATTAACTAGTTGTATATACATGCTTTTATACCAGAATATTGAGAAATTTGAAGAGTTTTTAGGACCTAAAATCTAAACAAGTTTGAATATTTTAAAGGTAATTTTTATTTTTAAAATGTTTAATTTAATACGATTAGGGCCGAAAAGTTAGACCGGACCGACTAGGGCTGGGTGACCGACACAATTGGTCTGGTCTTGGTCCATTTATTTTTAGGACCAGTTTAATTGATCCGGTCCATAAAAATCCTAAAAATCGGCCCGAACCGGACCGCGAACACCACTATAAGAAATCGACAATTGATGTTCACTTGAAAAGTTGGCCGCTACGTCTTCAACTTTAACATATCATAGGCTTGATGGATGGTCAAGAAATCTATCCTATTACTCAAACATTTTTCTCCATAATTGAGCCAACACTACATTAAGACTCAATTGGAGACTTGTGTCCTTACAAATCTCACCCTTTGGCTATACTGGAATAAAAACCAAAACAAAATCCTAAAGGGCCGTCAAGCTCTACTAGACTCAAAAACATCCCACCCAAAATAAAAAATTACATAGCTTGACTCAAAAACCCAAGGATCAACATCTTTGCCGATGAAAGTTGACACTTTGAAGAATTCTTGCACACTTAAGCAAACTATCAAACACATAAGGAATATCAAAGATTTAAATTCAATAAAACTAAATACTCCCCCTAAATTAATTCCCCTTTATCAAATGTGATCTACCTAAGAAGGTCGCGACTCCTCCTAAGTTAAATCTCCTAAACTAAGATACGATTATAATAGGATTAGATACCATTTCTCCCCCTATCATTCTCCCCCTTTGTGTTCAGGAATAGACAAAGGATAAAAGAACTAATAAACAAGATAATGCATAAGGAAATAGGATCATTAAGGCATATGGGCAACAATAAAAAGTAACTAATCCATACAAAATAAAAAAAAAGGATACCAACTAAGATGCAATAAAAATGATACCAATTTGATACAAATAATACTAAGTATGTGATGTCAAACAAACATTTTGAAACTAGTTAGATACCAAATATGAATTCAAGCATATGCGGACTAGCTACCAAGGCAAAGACTAAACCAAATAAAATATCATATATATGTATACACATTAGATATAAAATATATGCAAGCACACATATATAGATATAAACACACAAATGACACAAAATAAATTAACATGAGTTTTTCACACTCTTATATCATAAATGTGTCATATGGAAACGGAATTGAAGGGGTGTGAACAAGATACCAATCACTTAAAACATGTTCACGGAGTTCTCATTTGATTGCAAAATTTTATCACATTTAGATATAGCTTCATGTGACAATATAAATTTAACTCATTGAACAAACAAACACAATGCATACAAGCCTAGCATGTTGATGATTCTATAAACATATAGAGTCGTGATATTGAAAGCGCAACGAGGATAAACAGACATTGTGCAAACCGTTGATATACCATCCAAACTCTCTAAAAATAAGCATATTAACTTTTGAATGACTATATCAAACTAAACAAATAGGCCTTGGCAAATATTTTCTTTTAATACCATTATTATTTTAGGCCTTTAGACCACGCATTTATTTTAGGTCCAAACAAACGGTGGCTTACTCGCAAAGGATGATATTTCCTTTCGGAGCCCTTCCCCATGCACATTTATATATATCATTTTTATATCTCAAACAAATCTCACGTGCAACGGATTTTAACATGCACTAGCCCTCCTAGGTCACATAATACGTAGATGACTATATTGGTAGGAGAACACCTCACAAAGCTCAAATATACATGTGAAGTTAAAATTTCAAGTGAGCTCGTGCATGTGTGAATTGAGGCATATAAAAATAGAATCCATTATAGCAACACAAAATTCAACTACTCCATGTAAACATGGTAAAGAACATTTTAAGGATTGACAATCTTAATCAAAAGTTCTAGCCAAATGAGAGCGAAAAAGATGGGATTCAAACACAAGTATATGCCACATAAAGTGTGTCAAACTAAAATACACAAAAAAAAAATCTTTTTGAGTTTTTAAAATTTTTAACCAAACGAACAAAAATATTTACTCAAAAGAAAAACAAAAATCATTTGTATTTTTCATTAAGCCTAAATTACTAAAAACGATAAAACACAAATGATAAACAAAAACCTTTTGTATTTTTTATTTAATCCAAACAAAATAAATATAATACAAAAGACAAACAAACATCATAATTCTAGCATGAGATATGCGATAAAGCAATGATTAGAAAAAGATAAACAAGTCATAATTCTATTAAGGCATGGATAACTAATCATGGATAAGAAAATGACTAAACATTCATACAACTAGCAAGGATATATGATATGAAGCACAAATAACTAGATTATGCAAATATGCAAGCATTCACCCATAAGATATAGTATGTGGGGGGTCATGTGCAAGCATGTGACAATCAACAAGTCTAACATCTAGTTCCTCTAAAAGAGATTTTCAAACCCAAATGGATGTGTATCTATAATGTTGGGATTTGAAAAAAAATGAAATACTAGATTTAAACTTCATAGAACACCTTCTAAGATCAAAACAAAAGGACCTAAGATGACCTTTCCTACCACAATGTGAACATGTGTAAACTTGAGGAAAGTAACCTAAGGTGTGATCTATTCTACCGTTCTTGGACAAAGCTGGTGTAACAACCCTCGCTTTTGGGAGCCCATTTTTATATTTAATTGCTATGTTGGGTAGTTGCTTATATTAAATACCGGGTGTGGGTAAGTATTAATTTGATGAAATAAGTTAATATTTACAATTAAGTTGCATTATTACCATGTGGGTAAGTGATTATTACCATATAGTGTTTTATTTTGTCATGGAAATTAAAATGGCAATTTGAATTAAAATGGAACCGGAAATCAAATGGTTTATGAAATTTCCAAATGATAATTTGGAGGGTGTAGTTAGTTCCGGGAGGTACGAGACAGTCAAAATGTGTGCCATATTGTATTTTGGGATTTTGGGCACTTTTGACTGGTTTTGGCATATCGCGTATTAGAAATTAACTATTGCGATATTATCACTTAAAGGTTGGAGACTTTTTAATCTTAAGCCACGTTTAGTTTTCCCCAAGTCTTCCATTTCCTCTTATTTTCCCTAAGTGTTCTCGCCCTAGAGTGAGAGAGAGTGAGAGTGGAAGATTGGAGAGAAAGGGAAATCTTGAAGATTTGTGGTTTGATCTTGATTCCTTCTTCAACCAAGCTTGATATTGAAGCCCCAAGGCAAGTTTTCTACTTGCTATTATATGGTTTAAGATGAATAATTAGTATGGTTAGTTATGTATAGTCTTGATGTTATATAATTGTGGTTTTTGGTTGGATTTATGGGTATCAACATCTTTGATAGAGTTAGATTGTTGATTGAGGTGGAAAAATGTGGTTGGGAGCATTTATGATCTTTGAGTAGTCATTAAATGTAGTTGGTTGATTTTGGGGTTGGTTATTGATTTTGGGTTTTGAAGATAATAGGAGAGAAAGGTCTAGGTCTGCTATGGCCGGTCGACCGCGTCTCTCAGACCGGTCGACCGGGCCTTCGGAGGAGGGCACACTGCTTTCTTTCCAAGGCACGAAATAAGGACGCGGTCGATCGCGGTTCCACCATAGGTCGACCGGTCCACCCGAAATGGACTTTCTGCTTTCTTTCAAAAGCTAAACTTTGAGACGCGGTCGACCGCGGTCTTGGGACCGGTCGACCGGTCCCTGTTTTTTTTTTAACCAAATTTTCTACTTTGGTTTTAAATCCCTTTTCTTCCCCTAGGAACTTAGGACTCTTCTTGAATGAAGTAAACCTTGACTTTTAGAGTCCTAGCTGAGTTGGTTGTCACCCTAGTGTTGAATGGGTTTCACTTGGGGTTAAGTCCGGGGAAGGGGTTGTCCTAAGTGATGCTAAGGCATCACTTCTCTTCGTGCATCCAAAAATATGGATGGAAATTATTGGCCCATACTTGGAGACTTAGGGGCTTGAAATGAGGCATATGAGACCTTAAGCTCGGGAAAATAATATGATCCCTTGGAGATTTATTCTAGGCATAACCTAGGATGATAATAAAATGAATTATCCTATGATAACGGTTTCAAACAAACGAAACATATAAATGTTAATGAAAGGGAAAAGTATGGTTTTTATAGTAAATGCTAATTTACTTAAACACACCTCTCTAAATGCTATCATAAGGGAAGCTCGCGCATGAGGTGATGTTCCTTGGCTAATGAATTCAGGGAGACTATAGTCCTCGGCCATATGCGGGTTTATTATATGTATTTTTCTGCGCTAGTGAAGTAATTCCGGGTGTGGTTATGACTCACTCGCAGGCATATGGCCACTTCCCAACGTGCGTTAGGTACCCAGGCTGCCTTGTTTGATGGGCCCCTGGAAGATGATAGTCATTTAGGGGCGCGCCCAGTGGGGAAACTCGGAGGGGCGGTCTTAGAATCGTTATATGTATAAGAATATGACTTTTCTAAACTCAAGTGGGACTTGAGGGTTGTATAATTTCCACTAAATGATATTATTGATAATTACCTTCCTGCTAAGAAATAGGAATTGGAATAAATGAGGAAATAATGATTAGTGTATTCCTATTAAGGAATTGAAACTGGGTTAAAGTGGAAATTGGTGTATAGAAGCTTTTAATTTAATCATTGCATCATCTTCCTTTCCTGCATAGTTTATTTAAGCATGTCATGTTAGTTGTCTTATTAGTATTCATGCTTAGGTTGTTAGATTTTGATTTCCTTTGTCATGATTAACTGTTCATATCTAGCATGCTTTTTGTTCATCTGGGAACTATATATAAATCGGGTCCTGACCCGTCCATTTTCCTCTATGTTGTGTTTGTTATTGTATCCGCCCAGGTGCTCCTCCGCAAGGACGCCCGTGTTGATATTTCTACTCTTTTGCTTTTAAAGGAGCTGTATGAAATTGCGGATATTACAGGATGTTTTGTTAGACGCCGTCATTCTTTTGATATCTAGTTATGATCGGGTCTGTCACTCGGGCGAGTGGCCCAAACTTGTAATTGTATAATGAATGTAAAACATTATATCTAACTGTTGTGACTACTTTTGTGTAGCTGTGAACCGACAACATAGTCGGTTCTCTCTTTGTATAGTGGTTTTAGATGTATCTAAATTATGTTTCTTTGAATTCCACTATTGTTCTAAAATGGGTTGTTTAAATTGTTTTTCTTAACTTCACTTTTAATTGCATAAATTGTTTTGACAACCCGTTTTCCGAATTATTGGGTGGTTTTCTCGGTTACTCTTACTTTATTTGTGGTGCTGAGAATGATTTCCGTCCATGATTACCGTATATGTCGGAGTATCGGGCTGGCCACCCCTTATTTCGGAGTGCGGATTGTCACAGATGGTATCAGAGCACTGGGTTCTAGAGTACTAGGATCTGTGTGGACTTATCACGATCTACCGTAGCGTTCTTTGATATAGAGCCTAATGATAAGACTGCTTTATTGCTTATAATTGCGATCTTCTGTGAATTAGAATGTTGTGGATTGTATTCTAATACTTTTGTCCCTTCATCTCAGATGACGCCTAAGAGAGGTCGCCCCGCGAGACGTAATAGAGATGTAGAAGAGGATGTTGGTCCTCTACCGCCCCAAGGAACTTTAAATGTTGCGGACGTAGCCAATATCGTGGCTCATGCAGTTAATGCTGCTATGGCCGTAGTAGCTCAACAGATGCCAACAGCTCAACAACGGGTACAGGATGCTCAAGCACCTACGGGACCATCCCCGTGGGAAAGAGTAAGGGAGTCCTTTTTAAAGGGCCATCCCCCAGAGTTTGACGGAGGTTCTGATGTTGTTCGACCAAATCAATGGAAAAAGGATATGCAACGCCATTTGCGAATGGTGGATTGTAGTGAGGAAAAGAAGCAGGTCCTTGCTACTTTCAAGTTGGTTGGGGCAGCGTTACATTGGTGGGAGTCGATGACTACGCCAGATCAGAGGGATACTATGTCCATTACCGATTTTTGGGTCTTATACGACCGGAAATATTTTCCTCCCGCAATTCAAAGGGAGATGAGGAGGAAACTTCAAGATCTAGTTCAGGGAGAACGATCGATTGCCGAATACGAGGAGGAGTTTACCCGGCTAGCTAGTTTTGTGCCGGAGGAGGTGACTCCGGAGGAAAGAAAAGTCTCAAAATTCATGGGAGGTCTAAACTGGAGAATCCGACAGCATTTGTTGGGTAATCCGGCTTTACAAACTTTTGGTCAAGTGATGAATGCGGCATTGCTTCATTGTCAGGAGCATCGGTTGTTTATACAAAATAGCAAGAAAGCTACCGGAATGGGGCAAGTAGGGAAGCCCGGTGTGAGTGGGAATGGAGGAGGAGCCTTTCCTTCGTCCCAACCTGCGGGTAATAAGCAACGTGAAAGGGATCCTCAGCAAGGGGATGGGTCGAAAAGACAACGCTCTGGCGGGTTTAATGTTAGTGGTAATGCTAACAGACAAGGTCAGGGTACCGTACCACAGCAAGCGGGTCGTGGTGGCCAGGGAGGTAGGGGCCAACCGGGCCAAGGTTTCAGGCAGTTCAGAAATAACAGAGGTCGAGGTCAGGAGAATATGGTGGGGAAATGTTTCCAATGTGGAGAACTTGGTCATTTTAAGAGAGATTGTCCTCATGTGATTGGGGGACAACCTCCACGAGTTCCTCAGCAGCCTTATGTACAGTTCCCTCCAGAAGCACCGAATCCAGTTGCCCCTCTGCAGCAGGGTCAACTACAGTATGGGAGAGTCTACCACATTCAGGATGCTATGCTTCCTCCTGTTCAGCCAGCACCGCCAGCTATAGAGGGTAAGTTCCTTATTCAAGGACACATGGGTCGCGTTCTGTTTGATACGGGTGCGACACATTATTTTATTTCCAGAAGTTTTGCTCAGTCCACAGAGTTGATAAAATCTACGGAAAGTACCTTTACTAGTGTGGAATCCTCTATGGGTGACGGTTCCCTCATCTTCTTTGTTTGCAAACGTTTAGGGATCACTCTTGGTAATTTGTGTTTTGAGGCCGACTTACTCGTCCTAGATATGGTCGGGTATGATGTTATTTTGGGCATGGATTGGCTTGTTAAGTATTATGCTATAGTAAATTGTTACGGGAAGAGTATAATCTTCGCCGTTCCGGGACAAAATATGTTCCTGGTAGTTATGCCTCGTTTAGAGGGAGATTCTGGTACTTATTTGTATTGTATTGCGGATGAGATTTCTCGGGATGTAGTTGTTCCCTTAGATTCTATTCCTGTTGTTCGAGATTTTGGGGACGTTTTTCGGGAGATACCGGGTTTGCCTCCTAGTAGAGAGATTGAGTTTATAATTGACTTAGCGTCGGGAACTCGACCGATTGCGCGAACTCCTTATCGTATGGCTCCTGTAGAAATGAGGGAGCTAAAAGATGAGATTCAGCAGTTGTTGGAACAGGGGTTTATCAGGCTAGCACATCGCCGTGGGGTGCTCCTGTGTTATTCGTGAAGAAAAGAGATGGTTCGCTCCGGTTGTGTGTCGACTATAGAGAGTTGAATAAAGCCACCATCCGGAATAAATACCCTTTGCCTCGCATAGATGACTTGTTTGATCAGCTCAGGGGATCAACCTACTTCTCTAAGATTGATTTGAGAACGGGGTATCATCAGTTGAGGATATGGGAGCAAGATGTATCCAAGACTGCTTTTCTAACGAGGTACGGGTCTTATGAGTTTTTGGTTATGCCTTTTGGGCTAACCAATGCCCCTGCGGTGTTCATGGACCTTATGAATAGGGTATTTCGGGACTTCCTGGACCAATTTGTTATCGTGTTTATTGATGACATCCTTGTGTATTCTCAAACGGAAGATGACCATGCTACTCATTTGGGGTTGGTCCTGCAAAGGTTAAGGGATCACCATTTGTACGCTAAGTTTGAGAAGTGTGGTTTTTGGTTACGGGAAGTGCAGTTTTTGGGTCATGTTGTGACTTCACAAGGTATATCGGTTGACCCAAGTAAAGTTGTTGCGGTGAGGGAGTGGGGTCAGCCCACGACACCTACCGAAATACGCAGTTTTCTGGGTTTAGCGGGGTATTACCGTCGTTTTATCAAGGGATTTTCTAAGATTGCTAGTCCATTGATAAATTTGACCCGGAAGGGGGTTAAGTTTGTTTGGGATGACGCCTGTCAAGCTGCGTTCGATGAGCTTAAAGATAGATTGACTTCGGCTCCGATCCTCGCTTTACCCAAGCCGGGATTGGAATATTTAGTCTTCACCGACGCATCTCTTCAGGGTTTAGGAGGTGTGCTTCAGCAGGAGCGACAAGCTATTGCGTATGCTTCTAAGAAACTCAAACCTCATGAAAGAAATTATCCAGTGCATGACTTGGAATTAGCCGCCGTTGTCTTTGCCTTAAATATTTGGAGGCACTATCTTCTCGGGGAGAAGTTTAGTCTTTTCACAGACCATAAATCGTTGCAATATTTATTTTCTCAGAAAGATTTGAATATGCGGCAGCGAAGATGGTTGGAGTTCGTGAAAGATTATCAATTTGATATTCATTATCATCCGGGCAAGGCGAACGTAGTGGCGGATGCCTTGAGTAGGAAACCCGAGGGAGAATTAGCTGATGTGTGGAAAGCTAAATGGAAGGAACTCAGTCATGAGGATGCGATTGCTAGGGCGTTTATGTCCGTAATGACCGTTACTCCGACGATTGTGGCAAGGGTTGTGGAAGCCCAAGGCAGAGATAAGGAATGTCAAGACCATATTCGCCGATTATTGACTGGGGGAGCGGAGTCCTACTCGGTAAGTTCTGAGGGTGGATTGCGCTTTCATGGAAGGCTTATTGTTCCGGAGGATGGAGATTTGCGACGGGCTGTGATGGAGGAATCTCACGGCTCTAAATTTTCGGTGCATCCGGGAAATGATAAAATGTATCAAGATATGCGCCGTCAATATTGGTGGTCGGGTATGAAACGAGATATTTCGGAGTTTGTATCTCGATGCACTACTTGTCAGTTAGTTAAGGTTGATCATCAGCTACCGGCAGGTTTGTTGCAACCGTTGGAAATTCCTGTTTGGAAATGGGAGAGCATTTCAATGGATTTTATCACCGGCTTGCCAACGTCACCAAAGGGTCACGATTCTATTTGGGTGATCGTGGATCGCTTGACAAAGTCGGCGCACTTCTTTCCCGTCCGTACTGATTATAATACCGCTCGTTACGCTCGATTGTTCATTGAAGAGATTGTTAGATTGCATGGGGTGCCCTTGAATATTGTTTCCGATAGAGACAAGATCTTTGTTTCCCACTTTTGGCAAAGTTTCCAAGAGGCCATGGGAACCGAATTGAAATTAAGTACTTCTTATCATCCTCAAACAGATGGCCAGACCGAAAGGGTTAACCAAATGTTGGAGGATATGCTCCGAATGTGCATGCTTGATTTTAAGGGTAGTTGGGAACAATATCTCCCTTTAGTTGAATTTGCTTATAATAATTCATACCAGTTCACTATTGGGATGGCGCCCTATGAATCCTTGTATGGTAGGCCGTGTAGATCCCCCACGTGTTGGTTAGAAGTGGGAGATAACAAGTTTCTCGGACCTGAAATGATTCGGGATACTTCTTCTAAGATCGAGCTTATTCGAGATCGTATTCGGATAGCCCAAGATAGACAAAAGAGCTATGCCGATGCGGGGAGAAGGCATGTGGAGTTGGAAGTGGGAGACCAAGTGTTGGTACAGGTGTCGCCTATGAAAGGCGTTAAGCGTTTCGGAAAGAAAGGGAAGCTTGCACCACGTTTCGTTGGGCCTTTTCCTGTACTTGCTAAGGTAGGCCCAGTGGCGTATCAAATCGCCCTACCGGAACCTTTACAGCAAATTCACGATGTTTTCCACATCTCCTCTTTGAAGAAGTATAAGAGGTGTGATGGTGCCCTTTGGCACATTCCTTTCGAGGATATAGAGTTACTTCCCGATGTTTCTTATGAAGAGCAACCAGTGGCCATATTGGAGCATGGGGAGCGTAGATTGAGATCTCGTGTGGTGCCCTTGGTTAGAGTACAATGGAGTCATCACAGCGTCGAGGAATCTACTTGGGAGCGTGAGGACGATATGCGGGATAAGTATCCGCATCTCTTTATCCAAGGTACGCTTGAATTTTGGGGGCAAAATTCCCTCATAAGGGGGGGAGTATGTAACAACCCTCGCTTTTGGGAGCCCATTTTTATATTTATTTGCTATGTTGGGTAGTTGCTTATATTAAATACCGGGTGTCGGTAAGTATTAAATTGATGAAATAAGTTAATATTTACAATTAAGTTGCATTATTACCATGTGGGTAAGTGATTATTACCTTATAGTGTTTTATTTTGTCATGGAAATTAAAATAGCAATTTGAATTAAAATGGAACCGGAACTCAAATGGTTTATGAAATTTCCAAATGATAATTTGGAGGGTGTAGTTAGTTCCGGGAGGTACGAGACAGTCAAAATGTGTGCCATATTGTATTTTGGGATTTTGGGCACTTTTGACTGGTTTTGGCATATCCCGTATTAGAAATTAACTATTGCGGTATTATCACTTAAAGGTTGGAGACTTTTTAATCTTAAGCCACGTTTAGTTTTCCCCAAGTCTTCCATTTCCTCTTATTTGCCCTAAGTGTTCTAGCCCTAGAGTGAGAGAGAGTGAGAGTGGAAGATTGGAGAGAAAGGGAAATCTTGAAGATTTGTGGTTTGATCTTGCTTCCTTCTTCAACCAAGCTTGATATTGAAGCCCCAAGGCAAGTTTTCTACTTACTATTATATGGTTTAAGATGAATAATTAGTATGGTCAGTTATGTATAGTCTTGATGTTATATAATTGTGGTTTTTGGTTGGATTTATGGGTATCAACATCTTTGATAGAGTTAGATTGTTGATTGAGGTGGAAAAATGTGGTTGGGAGCATTTATGATCTTTGAGTAGTCATTAAATGTAATTGGTTGATTTTGGGGTTGGTTATTGATTTTGGGTTTTGAAGATAATAGGAGAGAAAGGTCTAGGTCTGCTATGGCCGGTCGACCGCGTCTCTCAGACCGGTCGACCGGGCCTTCGGAGTAGGGCACACTGCTTTCTTTCAAAGGCACGAAATAAGGACGCGGTCGACCGCGGTTCCACCAAAGGTCGACCGGTCCACCCGAAATGGACTTTCTGCTTTCTTTCAAAAGCTAAACTTTGAGACGCGGTCGACCGCGGTCTTGGGACCGGTCGACCGGTCCCTGTTTTTTTTTTAACCAAATTTTCTACTTTGGTTTTAAATCCCTTTTCTTCCCCTAGGAACTTAGGACTCTTCTTGAATGAAGTAAACCTTAGCTTTTAGAGTCCTAGCTGAGTTGGTTGTCACCCTAGTGTTGAATGGGTTTCACTTGGGGTTAAGTCCGGGGGAGGGGTTGTCCTAAGTGATGCTAAGGCATCACTTCTCTTCGTGCATCCAAAAATATGGATGGAAATTGTTGGCCCATACTTGGAGACTTAGGGGCTTGAAATGAGGCATATGAGACCTTAAGCTCGGGAAAATAATATGATCCCTTGGAGATTTATTCTAGGCATAACCTAGGATGATAATAAAATGAATTATCCTATGATAACAGTTTCAAACAAACGAAACATGTAAATGTTAATGAAAAGGAAAAGTATGGTTTTTATAGTAAATGCTAATTTACTTAAACACACCTCTCTAAATGCTATCATAAGGGAAGCTCGTGCATGAGGTGATGTTCCTTGGCTAGTGAATGCAGGGAGACTATAGTCCTCGGCCATATGCGGGTTTATTATATGTATTTTTCTGCGCTAGTGAAGTAATTCCGGGTGTGGTTATGACTCACTCGCAGGCATATGGCCACTTCCCGACGTGCGTTAGGTACCCAGGCTGCCTTGTTTGATGGGCCCCTGGAAGATGATAGTCATTTAGGGGCGCGCCCAGTGGGGAAACTCGGAGGGGCGGTCTTAGAATCGTTATATGTATAAGAATATGACTTTTCTAAACTCAAGTGGGACTTGAGGGTTGTATAATTTCCACTAAATGATATTATTGATAATTACCTTCCTGCTAAGAAATGGGAATTGGAATAAATGAGGAAATAATGATTAGTGTATTCCTATTAAGTAATTGAAACTGGGTTAAAGTGGAAATTGGTGTATAGAAGCTTTTAATTTAATCATTGCATCATCTTCCTTTCCTGCATAGTTTATTTAAGCATGTCATGTTAGTTGTCTTATTAGTATTCATGCTTAGGTTGTTAGATTCTGCTTTCCTTTGTCATGATTAACTGTTCATATCTAGCATGATTTTTGTTCATCTGGGAACTATATATAAACCGGGTCCTGACCCGTCCATTTTCCTCTATGTTGTGTTTGTTATTGTATCCGCCCAGGTGCTCCTCCGCAAGGACGCCCGTGTTGATATTTCTACTCTTTTGCTTTTAAAGGAGCTGTATGAAATTACGGATATTACAGGATGTTTTGTTAGACGCCGTCATTCTTTTGATATCTAGTTATGATCGGGTCTGTCACTCGGGCGAGTGGCCCAAACTTGTAATTGTATAATGAATGTAAAACATTATATCTAACTGTTGTGACTACTTTTGTGTAGCTGTGAACCGACAACATATTTGGTTCTCTCTTTGTATAGTGGTTTTAGATGTATCTAAATTATGTTTCTTTGAATTCCACTATTGTTCTAAAATGGGTTGTTTAAATTGTTTTTCTTAACTTCACTTTTAATTGCATAAATTGTTTTGACAACCCGTTTTCCGAATTATTGGGTGGTTTTCTCGGTTACTCTTACTTTATTTGTGGTGCTGAGAATGATTTCCGTCCATGATTACCGTATATGTCGGAGTATCGGGCTGGCCACCCCTTATTTCGGAGTGCGGGTTGTCACAGCTGGCCCTCTAAAACAAACAATGGTCTTAGCCTTAGATAAGGAAGCATTAGAATATGATGAGCTAGAACCATTAAAATAACTAATCGAGTCCTGTAAATCATTTTTCATTTTTAAAATTTTAGACAAAGTAATAAATTAGACACCTCAAATTTACGGGACTCCTTCTTTAAATTTTTTATAACTCCTTGAAGGTTCTCACGCTCCCCCTCAATGTGAGCAAACTTGTACCTAAGAGTCTTTTCTCGACTATCACTCTCTTTCATGGACATTTCTAAAATATTAAATTTGTAATTTATGACCATGAGCTTTTTACGAAAAATCTCTTTTTGAGATAGTGAGGTTTGTAAAAGTTCAATTCTAGATTTAAAACATAAATTTTCATTTTCAAGAAACTTAATTCTTTTTTCAAATCTCAAATTTAATTCTCTTACTTTTTCATTACACTTATTAATCCCATTAAATTCCTCCCGAATATCAAAAACTTCATTATCGTTAGAAATGGACATATTATCATTAAGACGTCCCATCGAGAGATACAAAACAGAAATGAGAGTGAGTAAAAAATGAACCACCTAAAAATACAAGGAGCACAAAAATTATAAAAGCCAAAAAACCGATCTTTAATGCAATAAATTAGCGCTCCGGCTCTGATACAAATCTGATGATGTGAGTTTTTCTTAATCAATGCTCTGATACCGCTTGATGATGCGGAAGCCCCTAAATTTTTAAAAATTCTTTTAAGTTAACTTTCCTTTAATGCGGAATAGGATGGTTCAACACAATACAAACTACAAATTCTAATTTCAAATTTTAATTTCTTTCAAATTAAAATAAACTAAACTAAAAGTGACATTAAATTAATCAACAAATTAACTTTCACTTAAACAACTTAATTCAATCCAAGTCCTAAAATTTACCTAACAAGATTAATTCATTTTTCTACATAGGCCAAACCAAGTTTTATCAAATTAAAATTAATGACTTGAACTAAATTAATTAAATATTAACCAAATTAATTTTAGAACCAACTTAAGCATGCGTTCTAGGTGATTTTTCAAGGTAAAATAAATTGACAACATACTACGCCGCAATGTACGAGAAAAACCCACAACGGGAAAAATCTCGGACGGCCCCTAGCCTTAAGTCCACTAAGTACGGAATTTTATAAATACAATACAAATGACTTACACAACTCAACTCGACTCCCTTCAAGCCCCTGACGCGTCTTCTTGTATCAACCTCTGTTTAGCCGACAATCTCGAATTCTACCGGAACCTTGGAATCCACCAATGAAGCTTTTGGGAACAACCGTCAACCACACATGGTGCCTTTCACCATGTGAGAACGTCGCAGCAAAAATAAGTCTTCTTTTTTTAGGGATGTAGAAGTAAACCCAAACTTCTCTTCTTTGAGGTGTAGAGAAAAACCTGGTGCCAAACACTCCAAGCAAAGATATATATGAAGAAACTTGGAATAAACAAATTATGGGTGTATAAACCTTGATTTTGTTCTAAGAATTAAAAAATTTTAACAAAAATCAAGGGGACTATTTCTTGGAATAATTTGCTCTCAAAAACTATCTTAGATGTGTGAAAAAGTCTTATTAAAAGTCTGTCCCGAATTTGGTTTAAAACTGTCAAAAGATAGTGGGACAAAGTAGTGGAAAATGGGAAAAAACTATCAAACTTTTCTCACCCAGAAATCTCGTTCGAACGAATTTTTCGTTCGAATGACATTTTGTTCAAACGACCCAACTGATGATAGACCAGTGTAAAATTTGTAAAGTCGTTAGTAAACTCATCAGAATTCTCGTTCGAACAACAGTGTCGTTCGAACGACAATTCGAACGATATTCCAGTGGCCAAAAGGGAACTCATTGGCAAAACTTCGTTCGAACGAAATTCTTGTTCGAACGACATTCTCGTTTGAATGACAATTCCGAACGAAATCCCAGATTTGTTTATTTTCATTTTAAGTCCAAAATAATTCTGAAAATTATTTTAACAATGAAAATTACACCCTTAAACTTATTCCAAGTCTCCTACAAATATACATAGATTGCATTCATACCTTTTGGAGGTAATGGAATACGGTGATGTCGATAACGCATAAACTAGGCATAAGAAACCGACAATTGATGTTCACTTGAAAAGCTGTCCTCTACATCTTCAACTTTAACATGTCATAGGCTTGATGGATGGGCAAGAACTCTATCATGTGACTTAAACGTTTTTGTCCGGAATTGAGCTAACACTATATTAAGACTCAATCGTAGACTTGTGTCCTTACAAAGGTACTTGGACTGATAGCATCGTATGCCATTATTTCACGGTGGTCCTTTTGAGAGACGCTGTAATGATATATATATATATATATATATATATATATATATATATATATATATATCGACGTGAATATTCTACTTATGTGTGACAGTAGACAGTTAAATAGTGGATATCTAAAGATTGAATTAAGTAGTGAAACTTAATTAATTAAATAAATGAGAATATAAGTGAAATGGAAATTTTAATTCTTATAACGTATGTGAAACGTTAACTAACAGGTAAAGTACTGTATGGGCGGTACGGGAACAGAGACGTTGTTCATATTCAAAAATGCTTAAGTCTAGTTAGCTTGGGTAGAATAGCTAGGTGGGATAAGTAGAGACTTTAGGCGTGCACAATAATTGAGCGCTGAGGAATCTCAAGTGACTGTAAGTGAACCTAACTTGTGTAATCAATAACTGATTCTAAATTGTAATAAATACTTGTAAAATATTTTCAAAATGTTTTGGGTACAAACCCTTGCTATAAAATCTTTTCAAACCCTTTTAGGTGTCCAGCCACAGGGATGCTAAACTTGACGATTCTTTACAGGAACGTGTAGCTGTAGCGTTGTGGAGGCTTGAAGATTTTTTATTAGATGCATAATTCCTTCATTTTTAGTGTAGGCCCTTCAGCAGTATTTTAGTATTTTAGTTTGGCGAGTTGCCCCATTTGAGACTATTCATTTAATATTTCAGTTTCAAACTTGTATTAAATTTATTATTAGTTGGATTTATTATTCTGGTTTTGGGATTTTTATCCGATGGTTTATTCGACAAGACTTTATTTATTTATTTACTTGAGATGGTTTGGACTCTAGTATTATGTGAATGTTGTAATTTAGTTTTCTGCGTGTTATTAATTATCTATTTTATGAAAGATAAAATTTGGCACCGGCGTAATAACTAATAGGTGATTAGTAATTAATTTGGTTTCGACACTGATGCTAAGAATGAACCATTTTGTAAATCATGTTTTAATTTAATAAAGGCTTGATCACCCGATATTTAATTAGGCAGGGTGTCACGCACTCTTCTATGTTCCCGCATTTGCCTTTGCTCAACCATTGTCCCCTGCACTATAGTTAACCACATCTTGCACCTTGGCATATTTTTCAATGCGATCCATGAGGTCATCAATAGTGATGGCTTTTTTCTTGGTTAGGGACTGGTGCAGCAAAGAGGTGGTCGGCAAATCGATTTTGAAGGATGCCATGTAAACCTTCTCCGACCAATCCTCGACCTCATTGAATACTTCCCAATACCTTTTGGAATAATCGCGAATATTCTCCTATGACTTTGTTTCCATCTGCTTCGGGTGGGAGTTTCTGTTTATAAAGTGGGCAGTAAAGGCTTCTGCTAGAGCCTGGAAGTTTCTGATCGACCTGTGAGGTAGCTTCTTAAACCACTTTTGTGCTACGTCATGTAGGTTATATGGTAATATCCTTCACATTAGTGAATTATTATGGCTCCATAAGTTCATCGCTTGTTTGTATTGTCGAACGTGGTTTATAGGATCTATCTTTTGGTCGTAAATCTTGAACCTGGGAATGGAAAATTTCTTTGGGGATTCCTCCTCTTTCATCTCCCTTGAAAAAGGGGATTTTATTTAGGTATTAAGTGCCCTCCTGGCTAGCTCTCTGGTGGACTGGATCCACGATGGGCTATATATTGCTCCATCTCTCTACGGACCAGGATCCTAATGTCTTCGTTATGTCGATCGTTTCTCCTATGGTTTCCCTCTGGCTGGCCATACTCTGATCCACTATGTTTTGATCTCCCACGTTAAGCTTTATCCTATTCGTGCCTATAGATCCTCTCTCGACTGTGAGTATTACTCACTTGAGGACTATGAGTCCTATCACGACGCTTCCTTATGTCCCTATGGAGATCTCTCTCCATTCTCTCAAGTTGCCTCTGAAGGCGAGCATTATCTTCCACCTGGAGGTGCATAGCCTCTTCTTATTCTCTAAGCCTGTATTCGTAAGTGTCGACTAACCTGGAGATCTGTGTAGACCTAGGTGATCCTTGACTTTCTTCAGATGGCTATATTTCCTGGTGAAACCTGGGATTTGTATGCTGGCGAATCTTTGACCTGACCCTTGGCAGGATTGGCTCTTCATCCACATCACCAGCCTAAGGAACGTTGCTATGGTGAGAAATCATAAGCTTTTTGTTTATGAAGGTTTTTGTAGGAATAGAAATATCTTCCCATGGACGGTTCCAATCGTGAGTACAAGAAATATCACAATAAAGATATCCACGAAAATAATCACAGAGAGCATAAAGTAAAGACCACATACAACAACGATATACGTGGTCTGGAAACTTGCCTTCATTCACGGAGAGGTTACTCTTTTATTATAATGTCTCTCAATGTTCTTTATTACACCCCTTTGTCCCGGGTCAGGGTTTACAATTTATAGAAGTGTGAAATAAGTGATTGAATTCCATAGGCAACTCAAATGACTTAATAGATAGCACATAAGTGTCCCTGAATATCTCCCTGAGATTGTTTGTAACTGATTCATGCTTATATTCATGCATTTAGGCATATGTTAAATACACGTTTAAATAATAATCTAAATGTTTGGGTCGGGCAGTCCGTCTTATGCACTAGGCTGGTCGGCGAGGTGATTGGGCTTTTAATTACGTCCCTACAGTTGGTGTTAGGTATGGATCATGACTAGGGAGAGTTTGGATCTTGGTAATTTGTTTCTTATGGGTTTATTGCTTAAAAGCAATCTTATAACATGGGTGGAACTTTCTCTCCCTAAAAAGGCATCATTTATAGGACTATCAAGAACTTTGGTTAAATGGGTTTGGGGTATGGAACTTAGATAAAATGGGCTTTGATTCTTGGAACTCACGGAGTTTGGTTTAGGACTTGGATATGATAGGTTTGAGGTTTGAGGTTTGAGGTTTGAAGTTTAACTTCAATGGAGCTTTGGTTGTAATGGATATTTGGGTTTGAATCTCACATTAATGGAAAAGGGGTTTAATAGAGAAAGGCTAGTAGGATAACTCAAGCTTTGAGTTGAATGTTGGTGAGTTGAAATGGTAATGGGAGGGATTTATTTATAGAGTAGTTATGGGGTAGTATGCATCTATAATTTCGTAAGAAGCTTGGTAAATACTTTGGAAAGATCAGGGTTTTGAGTAGGAAGGTTGGAGGATTGTACCAAACTAAATGCACAAAATCTGGCACTTTCAATCGACTAGAAATACAAATTTGGTTGACTGAAACTCCCCAGAAAGCTTGTTAAAAAGATTAGGGAGGTTTGGGGTAGGTTTGTGTGAGTTCTATTAAGCTTATACATGATGGAAACAAGTTACTTTACTTTTTACAATGGTTCCTAAAGTACAGTAAAAATAAAGTAATGAGTATCAGGGCTTCTGAACTTTATTACTTGAGATGATTGAATCATTATTAGATGGCTTAATATATAATGCTTGCATAAGATGGATAATTATATGTTGTGGGATTAGATGGATAATGGTTGTTTGTCTTAGTTGAGCTTTGAACTTCTCTGGTTAGATGTTGAACTTCTCTCTAATGCTTGTGATATGATCTAGTTTATATGTATGGATAAGATAGGTTGATGTTGATCTTGTGTTGATTGGTATTTTCATTGATTTACTTGGCCATTGGTATGGTTGCATGTGTTTATGTGTTTTTTGTAACATATCTCATAATGTATTGAGTGTTTAGTTTTTATCTCAAGTACAATAGAGAGAATATAGTGAAGTTATGACCATATAATAATTGTGTTGTCATCATACAAAATTATTTTTAGTTGAAATACATTTGGTTTCGCAATCTCCCCCTTATTATAATGACAATACATTTGATATAGTTTGAGAAAAAGGCTGAAAGTTTTCCCCTTACTTTGAGATATGTTTTTAGAAAAACTATTTTCTCCCCCTTAGTTGAAGCATCACTCTCATATCATTTTTCTTCCCCTTTGTCATTATCGAAAAAGGTGGGGATTTCTGAAATTAAATTTTCTTATGTTTTAAGGAATGGTTATCCTTTAGGTGCGGAAGTGTACTAGCTACAATGATGGTTACTACAACATATACAGGAGTACATAATTCATATGCATGAAAAGTAGTGATGCACTTGCCATGTATGTTTTTCATGCCTATCTTATGTGGAATGGTGCAAAGTTTTCTATTGGAAAAGGCTTTTGTTGAAATATTATACTCTATAGAGGCAATGGTTTCTTTGAAAATATTTTTCTCCCCTGGTTCAAGAAGTTTCTTATTGGTTTAAAGAAATAATAGTTGTATGATCACATAAAATTAGAATTTTGGTAAGGAAGTATTTCAAAATCCATTATGTGCTTATGATGTTATGGGAATTTACAAGTGTTTAGTAGTTTTATTTTTTAGTGGGATCATTCTTGTTAGCGATATTTTCTTACGTGGGTGGGTCTTTGTTGGATTTATATAAAAAGGTCTATATTTGTTTATATCACTTAGTTCAAGGATTCTTGAATGTCGTAGGTTCTTTGTGTAGTTAGGTTTGTTTATGAGCGTAGGTAAAATTTTAATTATGTACCTTCATTTTGAGGAAGTTATGTGGGATAAATTTGGTATTTCAATATGTGTAAGGGGGATAGTGTGGTAATTTTGTGATAAACTCATTTATCACGATGAGATTAAATCTATTTTATTTTCTTCTTTTTATATGTGTAGGTTATCATGTGAATCTTTTACAAAAATAGTTTTTTGGAATGTGGTCTTATTTTTTATTTTCTATTGAGAATATCTCATCACAATGTGTTATTTTTCTTCTTTCGAAAATGGCTAGTGTATGGATACTTTCACAAAGTTTCTTTCTCTCATAAAAAATGAGTGATTTATATCCTAAGGTGTGTGAAAGTTAATCAATGTGTGCTTTGCATTGAATATATATGTGAACATAAAAATCATATTTGGTACCAAACCTTAGTATATGTTCCTTTTTTATCCACCTTGTGCATAAAGTTTGCCTTTGTGATGTTAATCGTCACTTTTTCATAGTTGCCTCATTTGGTTGATATGTACCATTTCCTCCTCCTTTTATATATAATTTTGTCTCATCGAACATCAACATTCCTATGTTCACATACACACTTAAAAACTTCTCATTAATAGTATAAGTATATGGAATCATCTTTTTTTTTTGCACACACATACAAAATAATAGAAAAACAATTGTTCCATATAGGTTTATAGTCCATAAAACTTTGTTCAATTAAAAATTTGAAGTAAAAACAAAAGACTAGTTTCGCTCCTGAAAATACATGAAAGTAAGTAAACAAGACCCTCAATCGCTAACTACCTCAATCTGGTGTTAAATCTTTTTGAAGCCAACATGATATCCTTCTTTTTTCTTCCCTTATGGAGACTCTCATATGTTGCTTGGGTATATGAAAACTTTAACTCTAGCTCCCATGGATTTTGGAGGGAGGATGGAGGGGAACTTAGCATGAGAAATTCCATTGTTACCATGGGGCCTACTAACCTTCCCCCAAATGCAATGATAATGAGATTCATTCTTCTTCACCTTAGCCTTGTTAATGTACGCCATGCATTTCCCTTGGTACCATGTGATATCGTCCTTGGTGTTCACTCCCTCGATTTGAACTAAAGATGTGTTTGGGTACTAGTTCGACTTGGACCTCTTGTACCCAAGAATCGATCCCCTAACATAGAGCCTGACACGTTCTCCTTGGCGACCCTTGACCATTTTCAATGGCTAGAAGAAGTGTCTACGAAGATGAAAGATAAAACCCCAAGTATATGTAATTATCAAGACTATCGTGCAGACTTTTTTAGATTCACAATTCAAGTCAAAAAAAATATATCAAGCAATATAGCTTCTCACATATCTATGATTTAATATAGAAGTATTCTCACAATGAAATGGGACGGCCCTTACAAGCACTTTGTCATAATAATTTCAATATATCATGTATATGAGAATACCATATATTATTAATTTAATTTATATGTAATCTTACGATGATAGGATTGCCATCAATATTAAACTAAGCATGTATATCATTCAAGCTCAATATTGTGAAACAATGATGGGATTTCCATGAGGTCGTATGTTAGAATGTGTGGTCATTTTAGGCATGTTTCTAAATGATAAGGGATTTCCTTCAACGTTATAATGGGTAGGATTGCTACCAAAATATCATATTGATGGGAATGTCATCCAATATTTCACTAAGGCGGGATTCCCACGTTGATCACATAAATGGGAATGCCATTTATAATGACGGTAGTGCCGTTAAATTTCATACTATGTGAGAACATTTGAAGCATGACTTGAGTGTAGATCCACTATCTAACAAATATTGACTTTTCATGAGTAAGAGATTCAAATAGGCATTTTCTCGAGCATGTGATTTTAAATCTCTGGTGAGACTTTTCTCCACGTAAGTTCTAATTAACTAGGATATACATGTAAGCATTTTTAAGAGTATTCTTTCTTGATCATGTGAGCATATGAGTGAGAGCAAGATCATATAGCATTAAGTTTATGTTAGGTGATGTATGTGAGTATCATATCAATTGTATATCACTAAATGACTTTTAATATTTTTTAGGCACCAGCGTCGTAGAGTGTAAGCATATTAATTCATGAGTCATATAGAAATAATAAAAATATTTGTCCATAGGCACAAAGGAAAACATTAAATACCCATGTAGCATATGTTAGGTATATATTAATGGTGAGTGCAAACAAATGGGCATGTGTCAGAATAATGGATATTCATATTTGAAGCATGTGTGAAGACACTTAGTGATGGCATGTATCACATTAACATGGTATTAGCATCATAGGCGTGTGTGATAATGTCTTGGGATAAATCAAGGGACCATAAAGGATTAGGTTTGTAAAGTATCATTTTCAAATATCATGAACCCAAGTATGATTTTCAAACATCTTTAGATAATCTCTCAAAAATCTCTTTTATAAGTTTCTTAAACATTTAAATGTATCTTTTTCAAAAAAAATCTTTTATAAAACATCCAATATAATTTCTTTTTCAAAAGTATTTTTTTCTACAAATCTCTAATAATTTGTGTAACCGGGTTTTACAACTATCAATCTCTTTAACAAATTGATTTATCTTTTTCAAAACTTTTTTTGATCTCTGTTGATGTAAAAAACTAGATTCGATCTAATTATTTTAATCACAGATAAAAAATGAATAAGTAAATAAGGCAACAAATTTTTAAAGTGGTTCAGCCTTAATAAAATGGCCTACGTCCACTATTTTTGTATTGTTGATTGCTTGCCAGGAATTCTTGATAAGTGATTTACCAAGAAATTTCGAGTCCCCTTTTCGTGAGGATGTTACAATGTATTTATAGCCTTGAGGCTGTACATGTGGAAGAATAATGCGTTGTTTTCCAGCAGTCATATACATCTGTACGATAATAAATGCATATTAAATGCGCAGCTATCTCCTGGTATACTTGACGTGTACGCCACAAGTATTTGAGTTGCTCGGACCTCTTGAGTTGTTCGGATCGCTTGAGTTGTTTGGCCCTCCTGAGTTGTTCGGGTTTATTGAGTTGCTCGGCATTTATTCGTCCAAAGTCTTTATATTCATCATGCAAATGGACACATGTATTTTGATGATTGGTCCATGTCATCAGATCAAATTTGGTATCAACAGAAGCCCCCAATGTTTTCACAGTTCGAGGTTGAGGAGGAGTGTGAAACATTCTTCTCGAAATATAATGAGATTAAATAGTCATCCTGAATTGTAGGAGTGTTTTCCTTATATTTAATTCCTTTTTGAATTCATAGAATCAGACTTCATAAATATTTTGAATTTTTCCAGCCACTTCGATTTTCGTGCTCCTTTTTCTCCTTTTAGCCGCCGGTAACGCAAACGTATTTCTCTATAATCATTACTTTTCTCCATTCCCGAGGTAAGGTATTTAGGCGTTACAGAAAATCCTATCGTCTTTTACCTTTTCAAATTTGTATCCTTGGACTCTTTACCTTCTCTTTATCTTGTGCCTTCGTTCTTTTCCATCGTTTATTGACAACTGATCTCTATTTCTTCTGTAATATTTTCTTCGTTCTTTTTTAATTTCTTTATTCACCATGGTTTATCCTGTTGAGTCATTAAATAAGTTTTGGTCTAATTTTTCAATCCCTTCATGGGTTATTTTGGAAGAATTATCTGGTCCTTCTGATTTATTTTCCTTGGCTGAGGGACACTGGTTCCCAAGTATCTTTGTAGCCGAATGTGTCTTTTCTTTCCCGCCAAATCCACTGTGTTTGGAGTTTTGCCAATATTTCGATATTGTACCTGCAAAAGTAGCTCCAAATACATGGAGGGTAGTTAACGGTGTACATAGATTAAATCAAATCCATGGGACTCGTTTAGGAATCCCAGAAATTATGTATTGCTATAGATGGGTCACTAGCGATAGTACTTTTTATTTAAAAACTAGATTTTTAAATAGAGCCTTAGTTATCAATCTTCCCGATACCAACAAAGATTATTTTGATCACGGGGTAGTGATGGAAAATTGGCAACACCCTCCACTTGATGAAAATGAGGTGTACCAAGGTCCCAAGTGTCCGCCTTATGGCAATGGGATAGGTTGTTTTTATTTTTATTTTATTTTTGAAATCATGTTTTCTTTGTGTTTGATAAAAATGCTTTACTGATATTTGGTTTTGTTTGTTATAGTTGATAGTAAAAGGAAGCCCCCAAAAGAGATTGATGTCAATATAAAAAATTTAAAACTTATTTGGAGTTTGCATCAATCTGTTACTGGGGAGCATATTAGGTCTGCATCTTATTTGCTGGAATAAAGAACTTCGAGCTCATCTTTCATTGCTCGTCCTGTGGTGGTTGACCTTGATCAAGTACCAGCTGCTGATACTAGTGTGGAAGGTTCTTCTTCTTAATCAAATATCCCTATCAGTGATATAATGAAGAGAATAAAAGTTCCTTCCTTTTTTGACAAGTCTGCCTCTCCTGCTGTGGAAGCAAAGAGAAGTAAGAAAGATGTCCCAGAAGAGGGGATAAAGGTTGTAGAGGTACCCCTTCTGATGATGCCAAGAAGTCTAGCGAGAAGCCCCTTGTGGATTCGAGCAAGATCGTTGAAAAACCCCTCGTGATTCCGAGCAAGGCTGTTTCTGTCCTCCCTTCAAGTGATGTCGTTGTCATTTCTCCAACAAAGACAGCATCATTGGTTGAAGACGCTCCTGCTCCTCTAAGGATATTAAGGAAGGGTTCGTCTGAGGAAATTGCTGATCCTACCTTTCAATGTTCCAGTGTTGAAAGTAGTGTTACAACCTTCATTCCTCCGAGCTCCGCTGTGGGCTTAGTAAAATTCTGGACTATCCCCGAAGTCCATGACATTGAAAATACTCTCACTCGTGAGAGATTTACTGCTCTGGCTGCCGAACACATTGCCTCAGTAAGTGTTATTGATCTGAACCTTTTACTTTTTAAAACTATGTTCATACATTGACTTAGATTTATTTCTCTTTTCAGCTGGTAACATGTTTCAACAGCCTTGTAAAAAGGGATGAAGCTATCAGGGCCTCCAGTTCTTCGGATGGAGTGGAAAAGGCTTTTACTGGATTAACCCAGTCTTTGAAAGACTCTCATCAGAAGTATGAGGAAAATAAAGTTGCTTGGGAGAAGCAGGTTAAGTCCGTTGAGTAAGAGAGAGATCGAGTTGTGGAAGCCTCCAAGGGATTGGAGAAAAAATTGAAAGAGTTTGAGAAGAATAATAAAGAGATTGAGGAGAAGCTCAAGAATGCTGAAGAGCTTGAGAATAAGCTCAAAACTACTAAAGAGGAAGTTGGTAGACTTCATGGTGTTGATCGCCAGAAATAGGAGGTGGAAGGGAAATTAAAAGTTGTCGAGGAACTTCTTATTGAGAGGACTTCCTCGGAAAAGGCAAAAAGAAAGAATGCAGTTAAAAAGTCCTTCAGCGCTGGTTGGGACAAAGGCTGGAACAAAGGCATGGCTGCCATGTCTTCCCAAATGGAGTATGCCATCCTCAAATTGTTTAGGGATGGATGGGTTACAGCTCTGCAGGAGCTGAAAATTACTGAGAATTCTGAATTATTCCAGCTATACACTCATGGCCCTCCTCCCTCTCTTGGAGAAGAAGAAGAGGATGAAGTTGCCTCAGAGTAATCTTCCATGATAATGGGAGTCCGGGTCCCTGCTGTTAAACCTTGCTCCGAGCTACTCCAACCAGTAAACACTTCTGCAGAGCAGCTTTCTTTGCCTTCTGAGCAACCAACCTCTTCGTCCAAGCCTTCAGAGGAAGTCTTAGGAAGCAAGGAGAAGGTGTAGAGTTGTTTGGATCTTTCTTTTGCTGTTTTGTTGAATGTAATTTTGGACTATGCAATTCTTCTTATGATGAAATAAAATTTGAACTTAGGTTGTTTGTCTTGATTTTCTCTTGTCCTTGCTCTGCTTGTATCATCATTGATTTTTTTTTATCTCTTTCTCTTTGCTAGTTTATGGCCAGGATGGAGTTGTGATCAGCTCATGACACAGCTTTAATGAAAAAATGCAACGATTATTTTAATGCAGGTCATACAAATCTTGATGAGCCTCAAATCATTGACATCCTGGGTTCAGATGCTTCTGAACGAGTAGTTGGGGCTTACCAATATCTTAAGTGCTTGCTCGACCGTGCTGTTACCAATAATGTGGCTTATTATGAGATGATTGAGGACCTCTAAGGAACGGTCGAGGAGCTCCAGCAGCAGTACAAAGAATCCTCTACCCTTCTGCATCAAGGGTATGCAAAGAAATTTTAGCAATTGAGTGATGAAAAAGGTTATGATAAATTCATCTCCGCTTCTGAGAAGAAAAATAGCGTTCTGAAGCTTGAGGTTGAAGAGCATAGGCAGATCGCTAAACTGTTGGAGCAGGAAAATGTTATTTTGCAAGAAGAGATAACCCAACTAAAATATGCAGCATCTTCCTCAGGAGCCTTGGTCCCTGTTACTGACGAAGGTTTCTCTTTCTTGGAGGTAGAGAATGCCAAACTGCGAGATGAGTTGGAGACTTTGAAAAGAACTGGATCTTCCACGTCTACTGGTGGTCGAGCAAAATCTTCTTCTCGTGGACGAGCACGGGCTGTTCGGATTTCAGTTGAAGAGGCGAGGACTCAATTAGCCTTGGATAACCAGGCATTCCAGTTGATGGAGAAGAACCAAGCTCTGGCAGATATGTCTAAAGAAATTCTGAACCTCTTCGAAAAACTTTACAATCAAGCTTTTTCTCTGGAGAGTAAAGAAATTCTGGTGAAGAAGCTCAATGAGCAACTTGAGAGATTAACCTATCAATTCCATAAGCAGCCCAAAGAATTTTGGATGGCTGGGTATAACGAAGCACTTTGTCATCTTGATGCTCGTTTAGAACAGTCAAACAATGAAGGGTATAAACAGGGATGGTTGAATGCTCTTTGTGTTCTAAAATTGGAGAGAGGTCATTTCTTGTGGGATTACTATACTCCTGGAGTTCTTGATCTACCTGTGCCTCCTTTTAAGCTTGACCTTAGTTGGATTCCAGCCCGGGCCATTCCTCGCGTTCTAATCTCCAAGTATCTTGATGATTGTAGTCTTCATTCAAATTTTGAAATATCTCTCCCAGAGCACCTGCTTGATCGTCCATCTATAATGAACGTCAGAATGCTGCAAGATCTTAACTTCATAAATTCCCCTTATAGTCTTGATGATCCTCCAGCTGGGGTTGACCCCGTGTCAAAGGCAGAGGGAAAGAAACCAATAGAGTAGGATTTGTTTATGTAATGAACTCAATTCATATTACATGTAATCTGCAATTTATGTCATATGTAATTTGTTCTGGTTTTAATGAAGAAATCTTTAGTTTTCTTTGCAATTTAATTGTCATTGGTTTAGAAATATTTTATGAAATATCTTTTTATTTACTGATGAACATGTATGTATATCTGTAAAAAGATAAAAAAATGTCATGTGTTATTTTAAATTATCGACCAACCGGAGTTGGTGAAAATTATATTGCTGACCAACTCCCGGCCAACTTAAAGTTGGTATTTTGCTTCCCGGCCAACTTAGAGTTGGTGGTAATTGCTTCCCGACCAACTTAGAGTTGGTGGTATTTTATTTGCCGACCAACCGGAGTTGGTGGTATTTTGCTTCCCGACCAACTTAGAGTTGGTGGTAATTTATTTGCCGACCAATCGGAGTTGGTGGTATTTTGCTTCCCGACCAACTTAGAGTTGGTGGTAATTGCTTCCCGACCAACTTAGAGTTGGTGGTAATTTATTTGTCGACCAACCGGAGTTGGTGGTATTTTGCTTCTCGGCCAACTTAGAGTTGGTGGTAATTGCTTCCCGACCAACTTAGAGTTGGTGGTAATTTATTTGCCGACCAACCGGAGTTGGTGGTATTTTATTTTCCAACCAACTTAGAGTTGCTGGTAATTGTTTCCCGACCAACTTAGAGTTGGTGGTAATTTATTTGCCGACTAATCGGAGTTGGTGATATTTTGCTTCCCGACCAACTTAGAGTTGGTGGTAATTTATTGTATAGTGTGTAGTACTAATATTCTGAAAATTTTTAACGAATAAAGAAATATGGAGGAAACATCACTTTATTCATATTTAAAGAATTGTGTTACATAGAAATTTTAACTATTGATAATATTTTCATATATGCTCCGCATTTCATGCGTTCTTGAATTCTTCTCCTTCTAGGGTTTCAATCCTGTATGTCCCTGGACGAACAACTTCTGTCACTCTATAGGGTCCGTGCCAGTTGGCTTCCAGTTTATTATGCTTTTGGATGACTTTCTTCAGCACATAATCCCCTTCTTTCAAATCACATTTCTTGACTCTTTTATTGTAGAACGAAGTTGTTCGTTGTTGATACGCGGCGTTTCTTATAGCTGCTTCTTCTATGACTTCTTCTAGCATATCCAGATCTAATATTCTCATCAAATCACTAATAGGAGAATTGAAATTAAGTACCCTATGTGTAGGTAGACCTAATTCAACAGGTATGACAGCTTCACTCCCAAATGCCAGCATGTATGGGGACTCTCCAGTTGTTGTTCGTGGTGTGGTGCGATATGCCCAAAGCACAGACTGTAGCTCATTAATCCAATTTGCCTTTGCATCATCCAGTCATTTTTTAAACCATTTTGCAGCGTTCTGTTTGTCACCTCAGTTTGCCCATTACTTTGGGGATGGCCTGGTGCAGAATGGACCTTCAGTACATTGGATTGATGACAATATGCAGCAAATTCTTCGTTGTCAAACTGGGTTCCATGGTCAGTAATGAACACATGTGGGAGGCCGTATCTGCACATTATATTTTTCCAAATAAATTGATAGACTTTGTTGTATGTCATATCAATGATAGGCTCATCTTCCACCCATTTAGTAAAATAATCCACTGCGACCACTAAGTATTTGAATCTTCCTTTAGTCGTTGGTAGTGGTCCGACCAAATCTATTCCCCATATAGAGAATGGCCAAGGGGATGTGATGGCTGTTATCAATGCTTGGGGAGTTCTTCGGACAGAGGAAAAGCGTTGACACTTATCGTATTTCTTGGCATAAGCCACACAATCAGCTCTCATTAATGTCCAGTAGTACCCCTGTGTTGTTATTCTCTGCAAAAGTGTCCGACCAGCTACATGGGCTCCACAAGACCCTTCGTGAACCTCTTCAATCAAGTCCTTCACTTCGGAGGGATGAACACACCTTTGTAGTGCTACTATAACTCCTCTTCTGTATAAAATACCATTGGTTAATACATAACGAGCAGCTTTGAACTTCAATTTCTTGGCTGCTAGTTTATCAATTAGCAAAGTTACCTCTTCAATATAAGCCCTGATGGGATCCATCCAAGATGGTCCCAAATCAAGTGCAATGAAGTTCATAATCATATCTTCGTCGATGCTCCGACTAGCTAAAATATCTATTGGTATTATTCTTCGTAGCTCGGTGCGGGTGGCTGATGTTAATCGGGCTAGGGCGTCTACCCTTGCATTCTCTAATCTTGGTATTCTAACCAACTGAACAGCAATAAAACTTGATACCAACTCCATTGCTTTTGCGTACTTGATCATTAACTCTCCCTTTGCTGCATACACTCCAAGAATCTGATTTACGATTAACTCTGAATCGCTGAATACAACAATTTTCTCTGCTTCCATTGATCTGGATAGACTTAAACCTACAATCATTGCTTCATATTCAACCTCATTATTAGAAGCTTTAAATTGAAAGCGCAGAGTATACTCCATATCGACCTCATCTGGACTTTTCAAAATAATCCCTGCTCAACTGCATGTAGTGCACGAAGATCAATCTACATACAAATTCCATATGGGTAACTGATCATCAAAATTTTGATCCGAGAGAGTTCCTTGGTGAAGTATCTGGTACTTCCTCTTATCCTCGTCCAATACTTCTCGCTGCTCGTCAGTCATCTTTCCTTCCTCATCTACCGAAGTAAGTTGGTCGGGGTTTAATTTTGATGATCCTGTAACATCTACAGGTTGATCAATTTTTAAATCCTGTTCTTCGGCGACATTTTCTTGAGTAAACTCTGCGATAAAGTCTACTACTGCTTTCCCTTTGAGCGATGACCTAGGCTCATAAATTATATCATATTCACCGAGCTCCACTGCCCAGTACATCAATCTTCCTGATTTCTCCGGTTTATGTAGAGCTTGCCTTAATGGCATATCAGTGTACACCAATATAGTATAGGCTTGAAAGTATGGTCTCATTCTTCTGCTGTCTTCAATCAGCGCTAATGCCAACTTCTCCAGCCTTGGGTATCTGATTTTTTTCTCCTCAAAAAGCCTTGCTGGTGTAGTAGACTGGTTTCTGCACTCCATCCTCCACTCTTATTAATGTCGATCTAACAACATTTTTTGAGAGTGCTAGATATAAGTATAGTCCTTCTCCCATCACTGGCCTGAACATCAATGGAAGTGTCCCTAGATATTTTTTCAATTCTTGAAAAGCCTCCTCGCATTCATCATTCCACTCAAAAGTTTTTCAGAGGGTTTTGAAGAATGAGAGGCATCTATCAGTTGCTTGTGACACAAATTTGTTAAGTACAGCAACTCGTCCTGTGAGACTTTGTACTTCCTTCTTCGTGGTTGGAGATCGTATCTCTAATAGAGCCTTGATCTTCTCAGGGTTCGCCTCAATCCCTCGTTAATTAACAATGTATCCGAGAAACATGCCTTCTCGTACTCCGAATATGCATTTGGTGGTGTTGATGTAAAAAATTAGATCGCTCTAATAATTCAATCACAGATAAATAAATGAGACAAAGAATTTTAAAGTGGTTCAGCCTTATAAGAATGGCCTACGTCCACTGCTGTTTTATTGCTGAGTGTTTGGGAATTCTCGAGTACAAGTTATCTCAAGAAATTCTGGTCTGGTCCCTTTACAATGAGGATTGTACAATGTATTTATAGCCCTGAGGCTGTAATGTGAAAGGGTACTAAATTAAATTATATATATATGAAAGGGTAATACATTTAATGCCCTCTTTGCGTGCGCGTCCAAATGATAAGCATTTAATGAGCATTTAAACTATTGGTATCCTGCTTCGAGGTGCAGCTCGGACCGCCATGAGTTGCTCGGACCGCCTAAGCTTCTCGGTATTTAAGATTTCCTCGGAGAGGCATTGTTCCTCGGAGCTTATGAGTTCCTTGGGAAACTAGTCTTCCTCGTTGTGGTCTTGTTCCTCGGAGCGAGTGGGTTCCTCGGAAGTGTTTGCTGTTTCCATGTAGATATCCACGTGTGTTCATATGATTGGTCCATGTTAGCAGATTAAATTTGGTATCAACAGAAGCCCCCAATGCTTCATAGTTCGAAATTTGAGGAGTATGGGACATTCTTTCCCGAAATATGGTAGCTTTGAATAGTCTTCCTGATTTTTAGGAGCGTTTCTCTTGTATTTATTTCTCCTTCCCAATTCGTAGAATCATGCTTTTTGGGACTTTTCTGCGTGCTTCGATTCCCGCATCACTTTTCGTCTTTTTAGCCGCTGTTACCCGCTTTGGTTCCCGCGCCCCTTTTTATCTGTTTAGCCACCGGTAACGTAATAATCCTTTTTTGTAATCATTACTTCACCATTTCCCAAGGCAAGGTATTTAAACTTCACAGACGCTCCCATCATCTTCTACCTTTTCAAATTTTTATTTTCGAGTTTTACGTCGTCTCTTCCTACTCTCTCGTGCGTTCATCTTTTCCGTCGTTCGTTGTCAACAAATCCATTATTTTCCTGTAAGATCTTCTTCCTTCTTCTTTATTTCTTTATTCACCATGGTTTACCTTGTTGAGTCTCTTGAGAAGTTCCGTTCTGATTTCTCCATCCCCTCTTGGGTTGTCTTGGAAAAACTTTCTGAGCCTTCTGATTATTTCAATTTGGCTGAGGGACATTGGTTCCCCAGTCTCTTTTTTGCTGAATGTGGATTTTCTTTTCCACCCAATTCCTTGTGTTTGGAATTCTGTCAGTATTTCGATGTTGTTCCTGCACGAATAGCCCCCAACACATGGAGAATAGTTAATGGGGTGCATAGATTAAATCAAGTGCATGGGACTCGTATAGGAATCCCAGAAATCATGTACTTCTATAGATGGGAAGTCAATGAAAATATTTATTATTTAAAAACTAGATTTTTAAACAGAGCCTTAGTAGTTAATCTACCTGATGCCAATAGGGATTATTTTGAACATGGGGTTGTTATAAAAAATTGGCAACACCCTCCATTAACTGGAGATGAAGTTCACCAGGGTTCCAGATGCCCTCCTTATGGCAATGGGATAGGTTATTTTTATTTCATTTTATTTTGAAATTATGTTTCTTTTGTGTTTGATAAAATGTGCCACTGATAACAATGTTTAATTATTTGCAGTTGATAACAAAAGAAAGTGCCCAAAAGAAGCAGATGTCAACATAAGGCATTTGAAACTTATCTGGAGTCTGCATCAAAGTGTTGCAGACGAGCACATTAGGTCGGCTTCGTATCTGCTCCAGTACAAGAGCTACACCATCTCCTTCACTGCTCGTCCTGTGATCAGTGAGGCAGAGCCAGTACCTGCCTCTGCAAGTTCTTCGTATGAATCTCATATTCCTTTTAGTGAAAGGATGAAGAAGAGAAGACCTCCCACCTTTTTTGAGAAAAATGCCTCTGGTTCTGGGGAGGCGAAAAGGAGTAAAATTGACGTCCCAAGGGAGGGGACGAAGAAGACTGATGCAGCTCCTCCAGCTGCTCCTGCTAAAATTACCGAGAAGGTTACTAATAAGCCCGCAGTGGCTTCGAGCAGGTCTGCTGCTCCTGGAGAGGTGATTGTGATATCACCGACCAAGGGTTCTTCCTTTGTTGAATCTGTACCTGTTCCCTCGAGGAGGCTGAAGAAAAGCTCCTCGGTCAATTTGGCTGACACCACTACTCAGCCCCCAGCTACTGGGATTGTAGTTCCCACTTTTGTTCCTCCGAGCTCTGCCATGAGCTCGGTGAAGTCCCGGACCATTCCCGAGGTCTAAGGTAATGAAGATAATCTTACTCGGGACATGGTTACTTCTTTGGTTGCTCGTCATCTTGCTTCAGTAAGTCTCTTTACTTTGAACTCTTTATATTTTCCTTTGTCATTTATGTTTCTAACTTGCTTTCTTTTTCTGTTCACAGTTGACGAGCTGCTTTAATATAATCCTGAAGAAGGATGAAGCGAATAAGGCTTCTTGCTCCTCGTCCAGTATGGAGGGAGCTATGGAAGAGGCTATCAAGTCTTTGGAAGACTCTCGCCAGCAGTATGCCACTGATAAGGCTATCTGGGAGAAAAATCTTGCCTCCTCCGAGCAAGAAAAAGCTCGAGCGGTTGATGCCTCCAAGGAGTTGGAGAAGAAAAAGACTGCCTTGGAGAAGGAGAATAAAGAGCTTGAAGAGAAGCTCAGGGCTGAAGGGGAGCTTGAGAATAAGCTCAAAATTGCTGAGGAGAGGTTGGACCAGCTCCAGGAAGTAGTTCGGCAGAAGGAGGAGGCAGAAAATAAATTGAAGGTTGTTGAGAACCTGCTGTCCGAGAAGCTTGCCTTGGAGAAGACTAAGAGGAAAGCTGCTGTGAAGAAGTCCTTCAGCTCTGGCTGGGACAAGGGGTGGAACAAGGGGTGTGCTTCCATGGTATCTCAAGTGAACTATGGCAATCTAAAGTACTTCAGGGATGGATGGGTTGCTGCCCTTCAGGAAATGAAGGTTGATAAGTCCTCCGAGCTTTTCCAGAGACATATCCCTAGTCCCCCTCCTACTCCAGAAGAATTAGAAGAGGACGAAGCTACCTCTGAGGAGTCTTCAATGGTGATGGGAGATCACCCCCCATCCATTCAGTATGCTGCCGAGCAAGTCGTTTCTTCTTCTGAGCAACAGCTGATGCTCTCTGAACAACCCACAGTTCCCTCCGAGCAACCTGCTTCCTCTTCCCAACCTCCCAAGAGGGTTTTGGGAGAAAAGGAAAAGGTGTAGTGTTGTTCGGGCTTATCTTTATATTTTGTTTTCTCTTTGTCAAATGTAATCCATAATATGTAACTCTGAATTATGATCTAATAAAACTTGAACTTTTTTCATACTATTGTTTATCTTCTATTCATACTCTGCTTGTTTTTCTTATTGATGATTGCTCTTTCTTTCTCTGCTAGTTTCTGGCCAGGATGGAACTGCTATCTGCCCATGATACAAAGTTGTTGCAACAATGCAATGAGTACTTTAAGGCTGGTCACACAGACTTGAGTGCTGCACAAATTACCGACATCCTTGGACAGGATGCTTCAGAACAGGCAGTTGAAGCATATCAGTACCTGAAGTGTCTACTTGACCGAGCAGTGGCCAATAATGTGGCTTATTATGAAATGATCGAGGATCTCCAGTGCACCCTCAAAGACCTTCAGAGTCAATACAAGGAATCAACTGCCTTGTTGCACGAGGGGTACGAAAAGAAGTATAAGCTGATCATGGCTGACAAGGGCTACGAGAAGATTTTTGCTGGGTATGATCTGAGGGAGAGAACTTTGAAGGGTGAGGTCGAGGAATGTAGACAGATTGCTGAGTTTCTGGAAAAGGAAAACAACAATTTGCAGAAAGAGCTATCACAGTTGAAGTCCGCAGCCTCTTCTTCAACAGCCCTAATCCCAGTGACTGACGAGGGATTTTCATTCTTAGAAGTTGAGAATGTCAAGTTGAGGGAAGAATTGGACGCCTTGAAGAGGTCGAGCCCTTCCACATCTTCTCGCGGTCGAGCAAGAGCTCCTCGGGGACGAGGAAGAGCAGCTCGGGTCCTTGTCGAGGAACAGAGAACTCAGTCTGCGTTAGAGAACCAAGCTTTCCAATTAATGGCGAATAACCAGGCTTTGTCTGATATGTCAAAGAAAATTAGGTACTTGGAAAAATATCTCTCTGCGCAGAAGTCAGTCTTGGAGAATAAGGAGCTTTTCATCAAGAGTCTCCACGAGCATCTAGAGAGGTTAACATATCAATTCCACAAACAGCCCAGGGAGTTCTGGATGGCTGGATACAACGAAGCACTATTCCACCTGGACGATCGTATCCAGAATGCCAACAATGAGGGCTACAAGCAAGGCTGGCTGAATGCCTTAGGTGTGTTGAAGCTCGAACAAGGCCATTATCTGTGGGACTACCATGATCCCGGGTTGATCGACTTGCCTGTGCCACCATACAATGTGGAGATGGATTGGATCCCTGCTCGGGCCATTCCTCGGAGCTTAATTTCAAAGTACCTCGGTGACTACAATCTTCACTCTCAAGTCGAGATATCTCGTCCCGAGCATCTTTTAGATCGACCATCCGTGATGAATACAAGGATGTTGAAAGATCTTAATTTCATCAATTCTCCTCTATCTTTAAATGATCAACCTGCTGGTGAGGAACCTGTGTCAAAAGCAGAGGGGAAGAGACCAGTAGAATAGGAATTTTTTGATGTAATAGTTAGTATACATTTCAATATCAATGTACTTGTAATTTATTTTGAATTCAATGAAAGACTTTCATTTTTATTTGCAAATCTTGATTGCTACTGTTAAAACACTTTATATTTATGCATATCTGTTAAAAAGATAGCAATATTGTGTTGTTTGTCGACCAACTCATTAACAATTAAAAAGTTATAAGTATCAATAATGTTGCTCGATCACTTAATAATAAAGTAATGAGTATAAAAATGTTTATTAAAAAATTAGCAACCAACTAAGGTTGTTAACTTATGCTTGTCGACCAACTACAGTTAGTGGGTTTTTATCCCCGACCAGCCATACTTGGTAGATTTTTCTCTTAAATGTTTCCGATCAACCAAGGTCGGTAAATGTTCATTGTCGACCAACTACGATTAGTGGGTTTTTATCCCCGACTAGCCATACTTGGTAGATTTTTATCTTTTTCATAAAATGCGTCCGACCAACCAAGGTCGATAAATTCTACTTGTCGACCAACTACAGTTAGTGGGTTTTTATCCCCGACCAACCATAGTTAGCAACTTTTGCACTTTCTGGAATAATCTTACCTCCCGACCAACATAAGTTGGCATTTTCGAGAATGTACGTACCTTCCGACCAACATAAGTTGGCATTTTCGAGCATATTTTGTTTCCTAGCCAAACAGGTTGGCATTTTTAGGAATATATCGTTTCCTAGCCAAACAGGTTGGCATTTTTAGGAATATATCGTCTCCTAGCCAAACAGGTTGGCATTTTTAGGAATATCTTGTTTCCTAACCAACCGAAGTTGGCATTTTTAGGAATATTTTGTTTCCTAACCAACCGAGGTTGGCATTTTTAGGAATATTTTGTTTCCTAACCAACCGAGGTTGGCCTTTTTAGGAATATTTTATTTCCTAACCAACCGAAGTTGGCATTTTTAGGAATATTTTGCTGCTGAGCAGTCTGAGCTTTGCCGAGTTTTGCTGAGTAGTGTGTAGCACTAGTATTCCCCGAAAAATTCTCAATAAAAGGAGAGACTTTAGCAGAATATCTTCATTTTATTCATACTGATGGAACTGTGTTACATATACATCACTGATAATACTTGCGTAGGTGCTCTGCGTTCCATGCGTTCTTGAACTCTTCCCCTTCTAGAGTTGTTATTCGATAAGTTCCTGATCGAACAACTTCTGTAACTCGGTATGGTCCATGCCAGTTTGCCTCCAGTTTGTTGTGCTTTTGGATTACTTTCTTCAGCACATAGTCTCCTTCTTTCAAATCCCACCTCTTCACCCTTTTGTTGTAGAACAAAGTTATTCACTGCTGGTAAGCAGTATTTCTAATGGCTGCTTCTTCTCTAACTTCCTCGAGCATATCTAAATCCAGTCTTCTCATTAAGTCGCTGACAGGGGAATTGAAATTTAGTACCCTGTGTGTTGGGAGGCCCAACTCGGCAGGTATAACAGCTTCACTTCCAAACGCCAGCATGTATGGTGATTCTCCAGTTGCTACTCGGGGAGTAGTTCGGTAAGCCCAAAGTACTGATTGTAACTCGTTGATCCAGTTTGCTTTTGCATCATCCAATATTTTCTTCAATCCATTTAGCAGCGTCCTGTTTGTTACTTCAGTTTGCCCATTGCTTTGAGGATGGCCTGGAGCTGAGTGGACCTTCAAAATATTTGATTGATGACAATAGGCGGCAAACTCCTCGTTATCAAATTGTGTTCCATGGTCTGTGATGAAGGCATGAGGTAGACCATATCGACAAATGATGTTCTTCCAAACAAATTGGTACACCTTCTCGTACGTCATGTCAATGCGGGGCTCAGCTTCTACCCATTTAGTAAAATAATCCACTGCGACGACGAGGTACTTGAACCTTTCTCTGGTCGTTGGCAGTGGCCCAACCAAGTCAATTCCCCACATGGAAAATGGCCAAGGGGAAGTTATGGGTGTCAACAATGCTTGTGGAGTTCTTCGGATGGAGGAAAAGCGCTGGCACTTGTCACATTTCTTGGCGTAGGCTATGCAATCAGCCCTCATCGTCGGCCAGTAGTATCCTTGCGTCATCACCCTTTGTAAAAGCGTCCGACCTGCTACATGTGCTCCACAAGACCCTTCGTGGATCTCTTCAATTAATTCTTTCACCTCGGAGGGATGTACACATCTCTGCAAACTTGTCATAATTCCTCGTCTATATAAAACACCATTAGTTAGTACATACCGAGCAGTTTTAAACTTCAACTTTTTAGCAGCGAGCTTGTCAATTGGCAATTCTCCCTCCTCAATAAACGCCCTGATGGAATCCATCCAAGATGGTCCTAAATCAAGGGTGATAAATTTCATCGTCAGATCTTCATCTATGCTCCGACCAGCTAACACTTCAATTGGAATTGTTCGTCGTAGCTCGGTGCGAGTAGCTGATGTTAGTCGAGCTAGGGCGTCTGCTCTCGCATTCTCCATTCTTGGTATTCTGACCAGCTGAATAGCGGCAAATTCTGACACCAGCTCCTTTACCTTTGCATGATATCTGATCATCAATTCTCCTCTAACTGCATAAATTCCCATCATTTGGTTTAGGATCAATTGAGAATCGCTGAAGATCATGACCTGCTGCGCCTCCATAATTTTTGCCAGATTGAGCCCTGCAATCATGGCCTCATATTCAGCCTCATTGTTGGAGGCTTTGAATTGGAAACGCAAGGCGTATTCCATGTCGACCTCATCTGGAGTACTCAAAACTATCCCCGCGCCACATCCTGCAGTGCAAGATGAGCCATCTACATATAGCCTCCATATAGGTAACTCATCATCAAATTTCTGATCAGTCAGAGTTCCTTGGTGAAATATTTGTTGCTTCCTTTCATCCTCCCCGGATTTTTCTCGCTCCTCGTCGATCATCTTTTCTTGCCCTTTTACCAACCGGAGTTGGTCTGAGCTCGAATTTAATGATCCTGTAACATCCACTTGCCCTTTTACCAACCGGAGTTGGTCTGAGCTAGTGTTTGTCGATCCTGTAACATCCACAGGTTGATCAGCGAGCAACTTTGGTTCCTCGGGGGTATCAGGGTAGGTGGACTCTGCTATAGCTTACCCTTTTAGCGATGATCTGGGTTCATAGATTATATCATATTCACCGAGCTCTATTGCCCAGTACATCAATCTTCCTGATTTTTCTGGCTTATGAAGGGCTTGTCTCAATGGCACATCGGTATATACTACTATAGTATGAGCCTGGAAGTATGGCCTCATTCTCCTACTCGCCTCAATCATTGCCAGTGCCAATTTCTCCAGCCTTGGATATCTGATCTCTGCTCCTCGGAAGGCCTTACTTGTGTAGTAAATTGGCTTTTGTACTCCATTCTCCACTCTGATCAATGCCGAGCTAACTGCATTCTCGGACACTGCAAGGTACAAATACAATTTTTCTCCCATCACCGGCCTGGACAACAATGGAGGTGCCCCCAAGTATTTCTTCAAGTCTTGAAAAGCCTTCTCACATTCATCATACCACTCAAAAGTCTTTCTAAGTGTCTTGAAGAATGGGAGACATCTATCAGTTGCTCGTGACACAAATCTGTTGAGTGTCGCTAATCGTCCAGTGAGACTCTGTACTTCCTTCTTCGTTGTTGGAGATCGCAGCCCTAATAGATCTTTGATCTTTTTAGGATTTGCTTTAATGCCTCGTTGATTGATAATGTACCCGAGGAACATGCCTTCTCGTACTCCAATTATGCACTTCGTCGGGTTCAGCTTCATTTGATATTTATCTAGTTGATCAAAAGTCTGACTTAAGTCAACTAGATAATCGGCAACTTTCTTGCTTTTTGTCAGCATGTCGTCAACATAGACTTCCATATTGTCACTGATTTGTTTAGCAAATACCTTGTTCATCAGCCTTTGATATGTCGCACCTGCATTTTTCAAACCAAAAGGCATAACATTATAACAATAAGTTCCCCTAGGGGTAATGAAAGAAGTACTCTCCCTGTCTTTAGGTTTCATTTTAATCTGGTTGTAACCAGAATAAGCATCCATGAAGCTCAGCAACTCGTGTCCCGAGGTAGCATCCACCAGTTGATCAATTCGGGGCAATGGAAAGTGATCCTTTGGGCATGCCTTGTTGAGGTCGGTGAAGTCTACACACATCCTCCACTTGTTGTTCTTCTTCTTTACCATTACCACATTGGCTAACCAATCTGGATATTTAACATCTTCAATGAAACAAGCTTTCTGGAGCTTCTCGACTTCCTCCTATATGGCTTGATTCTTATCGGGACTGAATACTCTTCTTCTCTGCTTCACAGGCTTGATCTCCTTATTCACATTGAGCTCGTGACATAAGAAGTTCGGGTCTATCCCAGGCATATCTTCATGACTCCACGCAAAAGTTCATCTTCTGCTTCTAAGGAAAGTTATCAATTCCTGTTTTAATGAGGCCTCCAACGAAGAACCTATTTGAGTAGTTCGCTCAGGGTGCTCGTCGTCCAGAATGATATTTTCAGTAGCTTCCACCACTTGACCCTTTACGAGTTGCGACTCATCTCGGGGATCCAATGTTTCAATTTCTGCACCTTCATCCACTTGATAAGTAGTGGTCTTTTTCTTTGATTCTTCTAGTTCTTCTTGCTCGACGGATGAATAATAGCATTCCCGAGCTACTTTCTGATCACCTTTCACAACTCCTACTCCAAATTTTGTTGGAAATTTTAGGCATTGATGCATTGTATATGGTACGGCCTCGAACTTCTTCAATCCTACTCTTCCCATGGTGATATTGTACGATGATTGGACATTCTTATCCATCACGAAGAAACGTATTCTTTCTGTCCGACAAGCAGGCCACGTACCAATGAATATATACAAGTGGAAATACTTTCTCGCCAGCAAAACCGATGAGGGGTCCGTGATAAGGCTCCATTTGAGATAGCTTTAGATTTAAACTATCAAAGCACGAGTAGAACATTATGTCTGTCGAGCTACCATTGTCGACCAGTACTCTTGAAATCATAACCTCCTCCATCCTCATTTTGATCACCAATGGGTCATCATGAGGATATAGAACACCTGCGAGGTCGTTCTTTGAGAACCCGATGACCAACTTCTCTTTGTTCACCTTTCTCGGGCGATCCTCTTCGGCTAGATTTATTCGCTGAATGTACGAGCAAGCTTATGCCTCACCGAGGTAAGTTTTTCTTTCTGCAGTAAGGTCTCCTCCTCCTGCATCTCCACCTGTAATAACATTACAGTCAAATGATCCAAAGCGTATTGAAAATACCTCTCGTTCTGGCTGCCTTGGCTTCTTGGGAAGATCGGGGTCGTCCTCGGGATCATCTTTATGGTTTCTTTTCTTTTTCTCCTCTGCTCGACGAGGAGATCTAGACCTCTCTCTAGTTCGATTGTTATTTCTTCTTTCGCCTCCCCGGTCAACATACTTTGCTAGCTTTCCTCGTCGGATGAGTGTTTCAATCTCATTCTGAAGAGTTATGCAATTTTTGGTCATATGGCCATGATCCATGTGGAATTCGCAATATTTTTCCCTATTCCTCGTGTCAGGGTCTGCCTTCATTTTCTTTGGCCAGTTTAACTCCTCGCTGTTCTTGATTTCTTCCAGGACGTGGTTGATATTTACCTTCAAAGGTGTGTAATTATCAAATTTCCTCAAGACCTCCCATGACGACCTATTTTTGGATTGTTTGTCACCACCATTGTTCTTATGTTCTTTCTTCTTAGCTTTATCACCTTCCACTTGGTTTCTTTGGCGTCCATATTCTTCTTCGCAGACATAGCCTCCTCGGCATTCATAATCTTGGACGCTTTTCCCATCAGGTCTGACATAGTTCGAGGTGGATCTTTGGCCAAGGTGTAGTACAACTTGTTTGGCAGTAGTCCACTCATCAAAGCGGTAATTGTTGTCTTCTCCTCATAATCAATAACTTCGAGTTTCTCGTTATTAAAACGAGTTATATAATCTCTGGTACTCTCACCAGCTTTTTGTCTAACACTTAACAAATGTGCTACTCGTTTAACTGGATTTGCTCCAAAGTAAAAATTCCCAATGAATAGCTCGGCCAGTTGAAGAAAAGTTGAAATCTTACCCCGAGGAAGACTATTATACCATATTTGAGCAGATCCAGTAAGTGTTCCCGAGAATGCTCTACATCTCATCTCATCTGGGACAGCATAGAAGTCAGCTGCAGCTTGGTATTGTTCTATATGAAGGACAGGGTCAGTCTTTCCATCATACTTGGGAGTCATAATAGGTGCTTTGAACTTTGATGGTGTTGGAAAATCAACAATGTCCTGGACAAAAGGTGTTCCTCGAACAAAGGTTCGTTGTAGAGGATTCTTAGCCTTAGCCATTTCCCCTAATCTATCCTCCAGCCTCTGAATAGATCCTTTCCATGCATCATTTCCTTCCTCGGGCCTATTGGTTCGAGCAACTGATCACGTTGAAGTGGCTTCCTGGGATTTATCTTGACGAGCAACTGGTCGGTCATAGGATCTATCTTGACGAGCAGCTGGTCGCGACTGGGCAGATCTTTCCCTTAAATCTAATGGTTGTCGAAAGTTCCTCGACGTTGCATTAAGAGGACTTTTGTTCCTCCTAGGGCCTATTCGGTCGAAAGGAGAAACCCTACTTAATCTTTCCAATGCGCTGGTCCTTTTTGGGGAGAGGGTGACACGTTGTTCAGTATCCGTGGCTCGCACCGATGAAGTTCGCCCAGGTTGATAAGAGAAATCATCAGATTCCTCATTGCGATGTGAGTTAGTATGCCTAGTACGCGAAGAAGGCGCACGGATATTTCTTTGAATGCTTCGTGGTCCGGAATGGGCTGATGCACCGCCATGGAGGGTTTGGATGAGTTGTCGCATTGTTTCTTGCATCACCGTCTGGCCCTGAGCCAAATTTGCCATTATTCCAGTCAGATCTGGAACAATTGGTGGAGCAGACGGATTTGGAGGGGTTCTAGCATTTCGATTGCTGGATTCAGGAATATCAGCCATTGGTAATGGATTGTATTTGATTGAGAAAACGATATTACCAGTCGTTTCCCACAGACGGCGCCAATCTGTTAATGTAAAAAATTAGATCACTCTAATAATTCAATCACAGATAAATAAATGAGACAAAGAATTTTAAAGTGGTTCAGCCTTATAAGAATGGCCTACGTCCACTGTTGTTTTATTGCTGAGTGTTTGGGAATTCTCGAGTACAAGTTATCTCAAGAAATTCTGGTCTGGTCCCATTACAATGAGGATTGTACAATGTATTTACAGCCCTGAGGCTGTAATGTGAAAGGGTACTACATTAAATGATATACATATGAAAGGGTAATACATTTAATGCCCTCTTTGCGTGCGCGTCCAAATGATAAGCATTTAATGAGCATTTAAACTATTAGTATCCTGCTTCGAGGTGCAGCTCGGACCGCCATGAGTTTCTCGGACCGCCTAAGCTTCTCGATATTTAAGAGTTCCTCGGAGAGGCATTATTCCTCGGAGCTTATGAGTTCCTCGTGGAACTAGTCTTCCTCGTTGTGGTCTTGTTCCTCGGAGCGAGTGGGTTCCTCGGAAGTGTTTGCTGTTTCCATGTAGATAGCCACGTGTCTTCATATGATTGGTCTATGTTAGCAGATTAAATTTGGTATCAACAGGTGGGGTTCAGCTTCATTTGATATTTCTCTAGTTAATCAAAGGTTGGACCTAGATCAACTAGATGGTCAGCATCTTTCTTGCTCTTTGTCAGCATATCATCAACGTAAACCTCCATGTTATGACTGATCTGCTCTACAAACACCTTATTCATCAGTCGCTGATATATTGCACCTGCATTTTTCAATCCAAAAGGCATAATATTATAACAATAAGTTCCCCTGGGGTGATAAAAGAAGTACTCTCCCTGTCTTCAGGCTTCATTTTAATCTGGTTGTAACCAGAATAAGCATCTATGAAACTCAACAACTCGTGTCCCGAGGTGGCATCCACCAATTGATCGATTCGAGGCAAAGGAAAATGATCTTTTAGGCAGGCTTTATAAAGATCAGTGAAATCAACACGCATCCTTCACTTGTTATTCTTCTTCTTCACCATCACCATATTTGCTAACCAGTCCGGATATTTGACATCTTCGCTAAAATAAGCTTTCTAAAGCTTCTCGACCTCTTCTTGTATAGCTTGGTTCTTTTCGGGGATGAACACTCTTCTTCTTTGATTTACTGGCTTGATTTCCTTGTTCACAGTAAGCTCGTGACATAGGAAGGCTGTGTCTATCCCTGGCATGTCTTCGTGGCTCCATGCAAAAGTTTATTTTCTACTTCTTAGGAAAGCTATCAATTTCTGTTTTAGTGAAGCATCCAATGACGCACCAATTTGAGTTATTCGTTCTGGATGCTCCCTTAACGAGCTGAGATTCATCTCTTAGGTTTAAAGTTTTAATCCCCGCATCTTCTATTTCATCTACCTGATAAGTAGTAGTCTTCTTCCTGGACTCTTCACGTTCCTCTTGCTCGGTAGATGAATAGTAGCATTCCCGAGCTACTTTTTGGTCACCTTTCACAACTCCCACTCTAAATTGGTTGGGAATTTTAAACACTGATTTACAGTAGATGGTACTGCTTCGAACTTCTTCAAACCTACCCTTCCCATGATGATATTGTAAGCTGATTGGACATTTTTATCCATTACGAAAAAGCGTACTCTTTCTGTTCGACAAGCGGGCCATGTACCGATGAGCATATCCAACTTGATCATCCCAAGTGAAAAAACCTTCTCGCCAGTAAAACCAAGGAGGGGCCTATGATAGGTCTCCAACTGGACTAGCTTCAAATTCAAACTATCAAAACATGGGTAGAATATGATATCTGTCGAGCTACCGTTATCCACCAATACTCGTGAAATCACTACTTCTTTCATTCTCATTTTGATCACCAATGGGTCATCGTGAGGATATAGCACACCTGCTAGCTCGTTCTTAGAGAAGCCAATGACCAACTTATCTTTATTTACCTTCCTCGGGCGATCATCTTCAGCTAGATTTATTCGTTGAATGTACCAGCAAGCTTGAGCCTCATTGAGGTAAGATTTTCTCTCTGCAGTAAGGTCTCCCCTTCCTGCATCTCCACCTGTAATAACATTATAATCAAATGATCCAAAATGAATTGAAAATACCTCACGTTCTGGTTGTCTTGGTCTTTTAGGGAGATCGGGATCATCTTGATCATCTTCTGGATCTTCTTCATGATTTCTTTTCTTGTCTTCTTTTGCTTGACGAGGAGATTTGGATCTTTTTCTTCCTCGGTCGTTGGTCCTTCCACCATTTTGGCGATCAACATACTTAGCCAGCTTTTCTCGTCTGATGAGGGCTTCAATTTCATTCTGAAGAGTTATGTACTGTTTGGTCGTATGACCATGGTCTTTATGGAATTCGCAATATTTGGACTTATCTCCTTACCTTCATTTTCGCTGGCCAGGTTAGCTCCTCGCTATTCTTGATTTTTTCCAGAATGTGATTTATATCCACCTTCAAAGGAGTATAATTTCCATATTTCTTCATCTATTCCAATACTTGCTTACCCTTTGATTGCCTGTTACTACCATTATTCTTTTGATCCTTCTTTTTGATTTTACCATATTCCACCTTGGTCTCCTTAGTATTTGCATTCTTCTTCGCGGCCATGGCTTCCTCAGTATTCATAATTTTAGCTGCTTTCTCCATCAGTTCTGCCATGGTCCTGGACGGATCTTTGGCTAAAGTGTAGTACAATTTATTGGGTAGCAGTTCACTCATCAAAGCAGTAATTGCAGTTTTCTCCTCGTAATCAATTACTTCCAGTTTCTCGTTATTGAAACGAGTAATATAATCCCTGGTGCTTTCACCTGTCTTTTGTCTAACACTTAGCAAGTGTGCTACTCGTTTGACAGGCTTTGCTCCAAACTAAAAATTTCAAATAAAGAGTTCTACTAGCTGAAAGAAATTTACAATTTTCCCCTGAAGAAGGTTATTGTACCACATCTGAGCAGATTCGGTAAGAGTTCCTGAAAATTCCCTACATCGCATCTCGTCTGGAATAGCATAGATATCAGCAGCTTCTTGGTATTATTCTATATGGAGAACAGGATCAGTTTTTCCATAGTATTTTGGTGTTACTACCGGGGCTTTGAATTTTGACAGTGTGGGAAAATCCACAATCTCTTGTATGAATGGTGTTCCTTGGATAAAAGTCCTTTGGAGAGGATTCTTGGTTTTAGACATCTCTCCTAATCTATCCTCCAACCTTTGAATTGATCCCTTCCATGCATCATTTCCTTCTTCGATCCTATTGGTTCGAGCAACTGATCTTGTTGAATTTGCCTCTTGGGATCTTTCATGACGAGCAGCTGGTCGTGATTGGGCAGAGCCTTCCTTTAAATCAGATGGTCGTTGAGAGTTCCTCGACACAATCCTAGGAGGACTTCTATTCCTCCTAGGGCCCAAACGATCAAAAGGAGATACTCTACTCAACCTTTCAAGAGAACTTATCCTTTCTAGAGACAGGGTGATGTTTTGTTGAGTGCCCGTAGCTCGTATCGAGGAAGTTCATCCAGGTTAATAAGAAGGATCATTAGATCTCTCAGTACGATATGAATCGGTGCGTCCGGACTGAGATTCCTCTGGGAATAACGTTCGCCTAGTTCGCGAAGAGGGTAAACGAGTATTTCTCTGAACACTTCGTTGTCCTGATTAGGTTGGCACTCCGCCTTGAACGGTTTGTATGAGTTGATGCATGGTTTCTTGCATGGTCGCCTGGTCTTGGGACAAATTATCCATTTTACCCGCGAGATCTAAAAAATTTGGGGGAACAGAAGGGTTTGGAGGAATGCCAGTGTTTCGATTACTGGATTCTGGATTATCAGCCATTGATAATGAGTTGTTTTGGTGAAAAATGCTAATTACAGTCGTTTCCTACAGACGGCGCCAATCTGTTGATGTAAAAAACTAGATTCGATCTAATTATTTTAATCATGGATACAAAATAAATAAGCAAATAAGACAACAAATTTTTAAAGTGGTTCAGCATTAATAAAATGGCCTACGTCCACTGTTTTTGTATTGCTGATTGCTTGCCAGGAATTCTCGATAAGTGATTTACCAAGAAATTCCGATTCCCCTTTTCGTGAGGATGTTACAATGTATTTATAGCCTTGAGGCTGTACATGTGGAAGAATAATGCGCTGTTTTCCAGCAGTCATATACATTTGTACGATAATAAATGCATATTAAATGCGCAGTTATATCCTGGTATACTTGACGCGTACGTCACAAGTATTTGAGTTGCTCGACCCTCTTGAGTTGTTCGGATTGCTTGAGTTGCTCGGCCCTCTTGAGTTGTTCGGGTTGATTAAGTTGCTCGGCATTTATTCGTCCAAAGTCTTTATATTCATCATGCAAATGGACACATGTATTTTGATGATTGGTCCACGTCAGCAGATCAAATTTGGTATCAAAAATATCTTTACCAAAATATCATTTATGATATAAAATTCTATAATAAGTATTCAAGGATACCAAGTTTATTTTTCTCACAAATTTAGGGATTTAATTTGTGGGAGATATGTGGGTTATTATCTTCAAGTTACTAATGTGAGTGTTCTATATGTATGAGATATGGGTAAGAACAGTAATAATCATGTTAGAACAAGGGAGGCATATATCAATATGAAAGTGAATGTGTATGGATCTTTTCAACAATAGTGTTATAAAAATCAAATTTACTCAAATAATTTTCCAAGGCCCATTTCATATCACAAGGCCTTTGTTTTGTATCAAGGGAACTTTGTTTCTCAGACATAAATTTTTATAAAAACTTCTTCAAGGATAAAAACCTTTTCATTCCTCTTTTTTGTATCAATATTTCATAACGTTTTGTTTTTTCAAACAAAATCCATCTTTTAGAAGAACCGAGAAAATATCACTTTTGAAAAATTCCCTCTTTTGGGTGTGATCTTTAAAATCAAAATATACGTTTTCAAAAAAAGTAACCATGAGCTTTGCTCTGATACTAATTTTTGTCCGAGAATAATCCCAAGAGGAGGTGAATTGGGATTATGACATTTATTTTTTACAAATTAATATTTATTTCTTTCTTTTCATCGTCATTTTATAAACATTACAACTTAGTAAAAGCCATTTATTAGTTTGTTGATAAAATGACTTGTCTATTATTGTCTTGCATCCATATACATTCATATTCATATTCACATTATAGAAATTTAAGTATTAAGAATATTAAAATAAAGAAAGAATCTAAATAAGGTAAGGAAGGGGAGAGGGTTTAAGAAACTTTACAAACCGATATTTTAATGTGGTTCGGCCCTGCCTACATCCACACTCGAGATAGTACTCGATAACTTCACTATCTCTAGTTAACTTATGGTGGAACCAAAACCTCACAGTGAACTCTTCCTTTCAACACCACAACCAATAAGATGATACCCTCGTCATTGCCCAAGAGGTACCCATTCAATAGCCTAAGTACTTTAAACGCCTCGACTGCCCATAACAATGGCGCTACCGGCCGTGAAGATATAATGAAGTTTCCCGTAATCAATAATAAAACATTTGTAACCGAATCATACATAGAAATTTCTTTACAAAAAGAATGGTGAAATGTGTTTAATTTCTCTTTCTAAAAAGTAAACAAATATGAGTTCTCATGTATTTATCTCAAAGGTGTATTTGATTTGAATCTATGTCTTATGAGATTTGGGTTTAAATTTCTAAGAACGTGTGTTGTTTTTGCGTAACTTGGTTCAAGAGCGATTTTGGGTTTAAATCACTTTCAATCACAAGGGAGTTTTGGGTATGGATATTTATCTTAGGGGATATGTGTTTTAATCTCTAAGAATAAATTATGGTTTGGGTACCTTAGTTCAATAGTGATTTTGTGTTTAAATCAATTCGAAACACAAGTGGGTGTTGAGTATGGATATTTATCTTAGGGTTTTAAGGGAGAAAGGCTAGTAGGATGACTCAAGCTTCTGGTTGAAGCTTGGTGACTTGAAATGTTAATGGGAGGACTTTATTCATAGTGTAGGGATGGGGTAGTATGCATCCAAAAGTTGGTAAGAAGCTTGGTAAATACTTTAGAAGGGTAAGGGTTTGGGGCAAGAAGGTTAGAGGATTGTACCAAACTAAATGCACAAAATCTGGCACTTTCAGTCGACTGAAAATGCACTTTTAGTTGACTCAAACTCCCAAGAAATCTTTTTAAAGAGATTAGATGGTTCTCCAAAAAGATGATATGGTTGATCTTTTTTCCTAGGACTTTCAGTCGATTAAAACCCAAGTTTTAGTCGACTAAAACTCTTGGTTTTAGTCAAAATAATATTTTTTAAGGTCCAATCTTTAGGTAAGGTTTAGGGAGATTTGGAGTAAGTTTAGGTAGGTGGGATTGAGCTTATTCATGGTGAAAACATGTTACTTTACTTTTGTACAATGGTTCTTAAGTATAGTAAAAATAAAGTAATGAATATCATAACTTCTGAACATTCCTTGAGATGCTTGAATCATTATTAGAGGGATTGAGATGTAATGATTGCATGAGATAGATTATTAGATGTTGAGGGATGAGATGGATCATTCTTGTTTGTCTTAGTTGAGCTTTGAACTTCTCTAGCTGGATGTTGAACTTCTCTTTGATGCTTGTGATATGATTTTGTTTGTGTGTATGGTTGAACTTAGTTGATGTTGATCTTGTATTGATTGGGATCATCATTGAGTTTCTTTGGCATTGGTATGGTTTCATGGATTTGTGTGTTCCTGGTAACATAAATCATAATGTATTGAGTGCGTGTTTTTATCTCAAGTACATTAGAGAGCCGATAGTGAAGTTATGATATTTTATAATTTGTGTTGTCGTAATACAAAGTCATTTTTAGTTGAAATACATTTGTTTTCACGATATAGTCAAAGTGGGGGACATTAGGGTATCTTATAGCACATGTGTCAAATAAACAAAGCGTAAAAGATCAATTATATGGTTTATAAACCAAAGATTTATCATTAACACACTTCCCGGCGAAATATAATGGATATATCGCCTAAAAAGTGAAATTTATGAAAATGTACCAGTTCGTTGTAGTGAACCTGAAGCAAACAGTTCGTGTCAAAGCCCAGTAAGGAATTTTCCAGTTTTACTTCTAAAAGTTTGAAAATAATTTATGCAAAACTCCAAAATATGTTGTACTCAACCAAGTGATACGATTTTTAAAAAGCACTTGTTTTTCTAAAAAAAAATAGATTTGTATAAGAATAATATATTGCATTATGTAATTGACATTACACAAAGTGAATTTTTAAAATTATTTCTCTTTTTATGAAAACATTTAACTATAGATGTGATTCTAAGTCCACTAGTCAAACTATACATATTTCCTAAGTGGTGTACTTGAGGTGTTAGCATGAATTATCTACGATAAAGTTGATGAATCTTTCGAGAGACCTATCGGACAAAGACTCAAAGTATGTTTAGTCAAGGAATTTGGACAATTTAATTATATGGATCACTTTGAGTATATAAGTACTCTTATAATCTCCCCCTTTGTCGAATTCAGAGACAAAACATACAAAAAGATAAATTACAACCAAATAAAGTAAATCTACACTTATGACATGACTCGTTTGGCCAAAGGAATAAGAGTTAGAAAACATAAGAGCAAGTAACTAAACCATGAAAACACCCATGATTCCTCAATGAGCTCTTGAACTTTTAATTTTCCTAAGCAAACTCATGAAGATACCAATGTAAAATAAAGAGAGAAGAAAAATATGAATAATAAGAGCATGTGAATATAGCAATTTGTACATATTATCGTAAAATTATCAAAAAAGAAATCCCCCTTAACCAAGCAAACCCTCTCAATTGACATGATATAGCAACAGACACTCTTAAATCCTAAACAAGGATAAGACTAAATACTCCCCTCTATCTACAGACTTCATTCCCGTTCGTCATAAAAATTGACAAAGGAAAGAACTAAGCATATAATGAGATGTTATGGATTAATCATATTAAGAGAGTAAAGCATGCTAATCAAGCCTACAAATTGAGAGTGAACCGTATAGTGAGTGAGAAATTAAAGCGAAATCAAAGCTAAAAGTAATATATGAAAAGCAAGCTTAAAGAACCTCAAATTAACAACTACACGTGGTGATACAAAACATATCAAACAGAGATATGCTAAAACTTAATAAGCAAGTCATTCAAAATAAAGAGTTTTAAGCATTATAGTGAGAATCAATTAAAGATAAAATCCTAATACTCTTGAACAAACAAAGCCCAAAATAAAATAACCAAAACACATCATTTCTTCTTCTTTTTCTTCAAAATCTTCTTTATATCACACATTCTTGAACATTTGTATGAGAAACCTGCAAAACGTCCCCAACATTAGCTAATTCAGTATATATATCATGTTGAAAATCCTCATAAGAATATTAATCAGTTGCATCCCCCTACTTTGAAAATAATATTTTAATCCCCTAAATTATTTAAAATTTCTAAATATGCCCCAAAAACTTTTTGAAAATTATAATCATCCCCCCTGCATTCTGAAAAAATGATCAAATATCCCCTCATCTTTCCCAACCCTCCTATTCTCACCCCCAACCTTCTAGGATTACTAAAAATCCTATTCTAACTTCCCTTGAAAAATCCACCATTTACCACACACTTGAATTGAAATCCACACCTAGTCATTTGGGGTCCGTTGAGATAATTAAGGAAGATATTAAGGAGTTTGAGGCTTACCATCGAGAGTATCTCCTACACATCGCGAAGAGGTTGGTCGATGAGACCACAAGGTATCAGTTCGGCATCATCACATGTTCAAGGAATGTTGCTTAAAAGTTGAGGAGTGCGAAAGGGAGGCACTATATTGAAGGAATGATTATAAAGAGTTTGATTTGAGGGTGCATCTATCTAGACTCTCTGCATCACTTAATACCTCCATTAGTCTTATGCCTTAGATGAACCACTTCCTAAAGTCCTCATTCCTGCTATTGTTGATAGCCATCTCCCCACCCCTCTTGTGACCCCGGACAACATTTCAGTCGAGAATGGGGTTCATGGTATTCACTACCCACCTCGAGTATTGTATTGGAGATTTTTCTTAACATCTTCATTGAGGATCATTATATCACTTTGGATAGGTATAAAGAGACCGAGGCATTTGACTTTAGAGACTTATTTCCCATATTTAGGGAAGAAGATGTTGGGTTATTTCTTACACTACAAAAAAAAGTTGCTTTTAAGACCCTATTTTTTGAGACAGACAAAATGTAGTCTTTAAAACATACTTTTTTATACGGATATAATGAGCCGTCTCAAAAACTATTATTTTTTGGGACTGCTAATTATATCCGTCTAAAAAAGGTCATTTTTTGATACGGTTAATTATACCCGTCTCAAAAAATGTCACTTTTTGATACGATTAATTATATCCGTCTTATAAAGTAAAGCAAATGAGACGGTAAATACTTACTGTATCAAAATATAAACCAAATAAGACGGCTAAAAAAATTAATTCCCACCACTAATTATTTTCATCTCCCGCTCTAACACTTTAACCTAACTTCCCACCTCAAAAAAAACAAAAAACAAAAAACCCAAATTTCGTCACCTACAAACCCAAACCGCCCCCCCTCCCCCCCCCACCCCCCCCCCCCCCACCCACCCACGCACGCCCCCGTTTCTTCTCCAGCCAACAGAGGCGCGCTCCGCCCCCCCTCCCCCCCCCCACCACCCACCCACGCACGCCCCTGTTTCTTCTCCAGCCAACAGAGGCGCGCTCCGCCCCCCCCCCCCCCCCCACCCACCCACCCACCACAGCTGCGTTTTCTCCCTCCCCCAGCTGCGTTATCTCTCCCGTTATTTTCTTTTCATGGTAAGTTTTCATCTTTACTTTTTTTTTTGAGGAAAACAGCATAGAAATTATTGTTATTAATTTATTTATTATGTTTCTTCTTCAAAATATGCTACTGTAAATAGTATGTTGCACAATGGTAACAATGGGTGATCAAAAATTATTCTTTAGACATAATTAATGATGCCATATACATAAAACTGTAAATAAATAACCATATGTATAATACTTATATAAAATGTAAATAAAGAGTAGATGCTTATTTGTTGATTTTAATTTTTTTTGTAGCTTTCAATGTGACCTAATAAGAAGATCTATAATAGGCTATTTATTTTGTTTGATGTTATATAGCATTATGGTTCATGTTGGCTCAATGATTCTATAATAATTTTTTATTTAATTTTTAAAGAAATTCTTAAATGCATGAACCAATTATTCAAAGATCCTAAAATTATTCTTCTCCCAACCCATTAATGTTTTTTTTTTATGTATTTGAGGTTTGTAGAACGATTGATTAGGTTTTTGATGTAAAGTTATGATTGGTAGATCTTTTTTTTTATGTATTTCTAAGAATGAAGTTAAATGATATTGGGTCTTATTACTACAAAGCTAAAGGCAAGGATAAAAATGATTTAGGGATCGTTTGGTTCGAGGTTTAGAAAAGGGATGGGAATTCTTGATTCCAGGAATTCTAAGTTCCTGGAATCTTGAATTCCTTTCCATTGTTTGGTTCGAACGGGAATTCTTTTTTTTTCGGCATCTAAATTATTTTCCCATATTAGGAATAAATATCATTTAATTAAAATACCCTTCTACTTGATTTGAGTGTGTGCGCGCGAGTGTGTGGTGAGTGTGTGTGTGTGTGTGTGAGAGAGATAGTGTGAGAGAAAGAGAGAGAGTGTGTGTGTGTGAGAGAGAGAGCGTGTGTATATGTGACAGAGCGTGTGTGTGTGATAGAGAAAGAGATTATGTGTGTGTGTTGTGAGAGAGAGAGAGAGAGTGTGTGTATGTGTATGAGAGAGAAAGAGAGAGAGAGTGTGTGTGTGTGTGAGAGAGAGAGAGAGAGTGTGTATATGTGTGTGTGTGTGAAAGAGAGAGATAGAGTGTGTGTGTGTGAAAGAGAGAGATAGAGTGTGTGTGTGTGTAAGAGAGAGATAATGTATGTGTGAGTTTAAGTGAGGTGGTATTTTTGTCTCACCACAAAAGTAAACTAGAATGCCCGGGAATATAGGATTCCCCCATTTTAGAGGGGAAATGAGAATTCCAATTTTGTTGGAATTATAAATTCCAGTAATTCTAAGTTCCTCCCAAATTTCCAACCAAACATTGTAATTCTAGATGAGGGGAATTCTAAATTCCTTTTCCAATCCTCGAACCAAATGAGTCATTAAAGTTCTACAACTACTTTGGGAGCAAGTATAGAAATGAAATTAACATGTTAAAGAAGTAGTATGAGTCTCATTCCTTCTTTAATTACATATCTTTTCTCAGAAAAAGTTTGTGACAATGAAGGAGTACGAGAAAGAAAAGAGGAAGAGAATAGAAGAGAATAGAGCAAAATTGAAGGAATTGGGAATACATGAATTGTATTCGGCACTTCAAAACAAAGATAAAAATAAAAAAAGTGGTTCAAAGAGTAAAAAAAAAATCATTGGTGATGATGACGAGTTTGTGCCACGTGAAGAAGAAAATGAGCATACGGATTCAAACGAGGATGAAAATGGGTATGTGCCTTGTGAGTTTTTTAATGTGTAAATGTTTAGTGACGTAGATGTTAATTAGTTGATTGTGTGAATTTTTGTTTGATACTTTCCATTATCATGCGTGCATTAATACTTCAATATTTCAAATTTGAATTGCTCGGTTTAGTTAGCCATAATAATACTTAAATTGATGTGATGAATTATGTTCTTATTTTATAGTTTGTTCTCTTTTTATGTGCTAATCTTTTTAGGAATTCATGTTTGCCATTATTAATCTTTTTAGCTTTTCATCATCTTACGAAAACATTACTAATCTCTTTATCTTTATATTATGAAATATAAATTTACTGACATTTTTTTTTTTAGATTCATAGATGGGAACCATGGATAAGAGTTGGATTGATTTTCGCAATCGGTGTTCAAAGGAATACATTAATGGGATTGAAGGGTTTCTTAACTATGCATATGCTAATAAAAACATTGAGACAACGAAAATCTATTGCCCCTGTAAGAGATGTGCAAATCGAGTGTACCACGCCTGACAAACTGTGAGAGATCACCTTGAGATGCATGGTTTCGACAAGACATATAAGGTTTGGATTTTTCACGGAGAAACTTTTGGTGGTGTAAGCAGCAATATAAATACTCCGGGGGATGATATGTTAGTTGATGATATACATATACCTGTTGAACTGAGTGCTCGAGATAACATGGTTACAATGGTTCAAGAGGGAATAGGTATTTTCCACGCGCATGACAATATGCGTAAGGAGGAATATAACACCGAAGATGTCTTTGAATCCGACGGAGATGTTCCAGAGTACTATACTCTTATGAAAAAGGCTCAATGCGACTTTTATGAAAATTGTCCGCCTGGGATTACCGAATTATCATTTGTTGTTGAACTCTTGCAAATGAAGCAACTTCATGGTTGGACAAATTGTTCTCTCACGGCTTTATTGAAATTTTTGGGGAGGATGTTTCCGCATGCTAGAATTCCCAAGTCTTACTACCAAGCCAACAAGCTAAAAAAAGACCTGGGATTCAAGTACGAGACATGGGATGCATGCCCAAATAACTGTATGTTGTTTCGTAATGAAACCGAGGGTCTTGAAAAGTGTGGCATATGCGGATCTTCTCGATATAAAGATGAGGACTCAAGTATTGATGGTGTCCATGGTCCGAAGGTAGCCGTAAAGAAAATGAGATACTTCCCTTTGAAACCGAGATTGCATAAATTATTTTGGTCATCCTATTCAGTTCCTTTAATGAAATGGCATGCTGAAGAAAGGATCGACGATGGTGTAATGAGACATCCCGCTGACTCTCCTACTTGGAAAACTTTTAATGAGAAAAACCCTTCTTTTACGAGGGAGATTCGCAATGTTAGACTTGGGTTAGCTGTTGATGGATTTAATCCGTTTGGTAATATGAGCATTAAGCACAGCACATGGCCAGTTATCCTCATTATTTACAACTTACCTCCATGGTTGTGCATGAAGCAACCGAACTTGATTTTGTCTATTCTTATAGATGGACCAAAAGGACCCGGAGATAAGATTGATGTATTTTTACAGCCATTGATTGATGAGTTGATTGAGCTATGGGTTGATGGTGTACGCACTTACGATGCGTCAAGTAAGGAGTTCTTTCAGTTGCATGCATCGTTGTTGTGGACCATTAACGATTTCCCCGCTTATGCGATGTTATCGGGATGGAGCACAAAAGGTACATTTGCTTGCCCTTGCTGTAACGAAGACCACCAGTCAATGCGATTAGATAAGGGTAAGAAGTTCTGTTATTGGGGTCATCGTCGATTCTTAGACTCGCGCCATAGGCTTCGTAGGCAGAAAGCACCATTTAATGGGAGGGTAGAATTACGTCCATCCCCACTTAAACTTTCGGGCTTACAAGTATTGCAACAGTTGAATGATCTTGACGTTGAATCTGAATATGAGATGGAAGATGTCTTTAGAAGGAGGGAAAGAGAGGCGTTAGAAAAAAGTAAACAGGTAGTTCGAAAATGTAGATTTGGTTGGAAAAAAAAGAGCATATTTTTTGAATTGCCATATTGGAAGGATAATCTTATTCGCCATAATCTTGATGTCATGCATATTGAGAAAAACGTCTGCGATAATGTCCTGTTTACATTGTTGGGTACTAAAGGAAAGACAAAAGACAATTTACAGGCTCGAAAAGATCTAAAAAAATTGGGTATTAGATCAGAGCTACATCCTCAACCACGAGGGTCAAATCTAGAGTACCTCCCCCCAGCAGAGTACACGATGAGTAACAAAGAGAAGGAGATTTTTTTAAAAGTGTTGCAGAATGTTAAAGTTCCTGATGGCTACTCTTCGAACATTTCACGGTGCGTGAACATGCAAGAAAGAAATATTTCGGGATTAAAGAGCCATGATAATCATATTTTAATGCAACAATTACTTCCAATAGCCGCGAGAAGGGTATTGCCCACTCATATTGTCAAAGCCTTGATTGAATTGAGCAATTTCTTTGTTATACTGTGCTCAAAAGCAGTTATCGCAGCTGATTTGGAAAGGTTTGAAGATCGGATGGCCCTTACACTTTGTAGCCTTGAGAAGATATTCCCTCCGAGTTTCTTTGATGTGATGGAACATTTGCCTATCCATTTGTCGGACGAACTCTTAATTGCTGGATGTGTCCTTTACCGTTGGATGTATCCGATTGAAAGGTACCTCCACACTTTAAAAGGCTACGTTGGTAATCGGGCTCATCCCGAGGCCTCGATTGCCAACTCTGTTATTCTTCAGGAATGCATGACTTTTTGTTCCCAGTATGTGGATGTGGAAACTAAGTCTAACCGACCGGCTAGAAATGATGACTGGGGGCATATAAATGGTCGTGCAATTGGGAAAAAAGTTCAATTTGAACTTGATTCTGTAATGTATATGCAAGCTCATCGGCACGTTCTTACCAACACTGAGGCAGTGGCGCCATTTGTTGAGTAAGTTTTATTATAAGTAATTGGTGTTTTTGAAAACCATTTTTATATTTTTTGTGGAATTGACATATGGCTATATGTTTACTTGTAGAAAGCATCTTGCGGAACTTTTATCAAAGTATCCTCAAGATTCACAAAAGCATCGTGTTAATCGTCTTCACAACGATGAGTTACACAAATGGTTTAAGGATTATGTAAGCGAAAATATCATAACTAATAGTTGAATTATGAATAAATACTATACTTTTATATTGACATTTATTTTAATATACTATAGGTTAATAAATTGGGACGTGACGGTGTGCAAGTATCCGAAGAAATCAAATGCTTGTCTTTAGGTCCTCTTAAGGATGCGGTCAGATTCAACACTTATATTGTTAGCGGTTTTAGATTTCGAACAAAGAGACTTGATAAGGGAAAGAAAACTCAAAATAGAGGAGTTTTTATAAAAGCCGAACAAATGAGTTATTCTAGCCGGAAGGATAAAAACCCCATTGTGGGTGATATTACATACTATGGGGAACTAACGGATATTATTGAAGTTCAGTATCTTAATGGCATAAAGTTTGTGTTATTCAAGTGTGATTGGGTTAAAAATCGCATGGGTACAAAAGTTGACGAGTTTAACTATACGCTGGTGAATTTCAAGCATTTGAAATATAAAGATGATCGAGAGAGTAACGAACCTTTCGTACTAGCATCCCAAGCAGAACAAGTATTTTACGTGCAGGACCCTATCGATACAGATTGGCATATTGTTGTTCCCATGACACCAAGAGACCAATTTGATAGGTACACGACAGTTCAAGAAACTGGAGAAGAATTATTGCTTAATGGAGATGAGCCGTTTGTCATGCAAAATTTGAATGAAGATCACAACTTACGGTGGGTGAGGGATGGAGATGGATTAATAGTTGACACTAGTGTTGTTCAAGCTAATGATCACGAAGATGCAGATGCAGATGCAGACGAAGATGGAGATGAAATTTAGAGGGGCAATGCTTGAGGGAGATATAGTTATAAACTAGTTATTTTTGTTTTTGAACTGGAGCATTTGTAGTTTGGTTTTGTACTGATGCATAACTGAGTAGTGTTTCTTATAACAAATGCATAACTGAACAGATAGTTTGCTGCATATCTGAACATATATTTTGTTAGTTTTCTGAATTAGCTAGTTTGCTGAATTTGCTTTGTGATTACTGAATTCGCTATATCATATGCTTTATAATTAATAGTTGTTGAACGTTCACTACGAATTGATCATACTTCTCCTTAATCTCAGTTCTGGCCTTTTCATAATTAGCTTGCGCAGTCTTATGGTGATATTCAACTCAATGAAGGAGCAAATTTATACTATATTTATGTTTCATGAGTCGCACTCAGATGTATGCCCATGCACATAATGATGCTCGTATATTCGAGCTTTATCAGGAGAGCCTCTTAGGAGTCCCTGCATTTCTTCGTCCTCGATGATTTTGGTTACCTTCCGTCTCATTGAGAAGAATTGGCATAATATGAGCCTACCAGTGATTTTCCACCTGAAACTGTGTCCTTACACCTGGTACGTTTAGATGCCAGCATAAATATCAATTTTTTATGGGATTCAGATCTGGGTTTGATTCGTTAAAAACTCAGATCTTTAATACCTCACATATGCCAACTATGCGAGGTATTATATGAGTCATGGTTATCTTTAATACCTCACTTACACTTATATAAATGAGTCATGGTTATCGCGACCTTGATTCACATGCCTAAGTAGTTGGCATATGTGAGGTATTAAAGATCACATGCCTTTTCCTATGGTGATATTGTGTAATAGTTTTTTAATGGAACTCAACTGCGTGCAATTCAAATTATTAAAAATTTAAAAGACATGATTTTTGCTGAAGCTTAGTCTATTTATTTTACGCATCCATTTGCTCATAGTCATGTTTATCTAGGCTTCCAATTTCGTATCAAAGTGAAAGTGAAAGTGACTAAAAGTATCATCTCTCGATGGTCCTATCCAATATCATCTTAGAAGAAGCTCTATAGAAAGAATGACCATTAACTCACCAAAGTAACAAGGCCATAATTCACAAAATTATGGAGATGAGAAACCCAAGCCCTGGCCCTGGTGAATAATCCCCTGAGACTGCATCGGATGGGGTTGAAGACCTGGAACATATACCGGCTGCTGCACTTGTGCTGGATTTCCCATTGGTATAGGCATAGGCATCGGCATTGAAGTGTTCGTCAAGCCCTGAGACTGCATTTGTGGGTTAGGGCCAGGGAATTGAACCGGTGGTGCCTGTGGCTGGTGAAATGGCCTTTGCACAGAAATTCCAAAGCTTGAGTGAACGTGGACAGAAGGCTTCTGAGTTTGGGTTGCTGAGGGTGCAACCATTTTCATAGAGTTATGTGGACTCCAGCATTATGTTTGGGAGTTATGGTTATAGCGAAAAGGAATAATGGATGAATGATTTACTTCCCCTTATCTGAGAGTTTAGGAGAAAAGAAGGAAATTTTCTTTCGTCTTGTTTGAGGAAACAAAAAAGAAAGAAAAATCAAAAAACTTTTCTTCTATAAGAACAATATCAAGCTAACTATATTCATTCTTCATGCAGAAAGATAAGCCATCCTTTAAAACCTTAACTTGAGCCTCTATGTTTAAATTCGTATGATCACTGTGTGTAGCATCCCAAATAAAAACTCCCATACTATTTCTGATTATAACCCAAGTACCAAAATTTGAATGATGATCTTCAGCTCCTGAACAGTTGAGCGTGACTCTGCCCATATATGGTTTCAACCAAGAAATAGAAGAAGGGAGTAGAAATATATGGTTCTGTATATTGATTTTGAAGAAATTCCGGACATCTGTGCTCAATTATTTTAATCCTCCTTTAAAAATTATAGGAGAGGCTTGATCAGCAATAGAAGAGATCACCTTTTCAATAATTTTTTAATGTTTCATAGTCTTAGATTCAAAAATTGATTTGTTCCTACTTAGCCAAATATCCCAAAGAATACATAGAGGAGTGATCTTGAACAACCATTTGAAAGAATCTGAATCACTAGCTTGAATGCACCATTGGATCACTAAGCCATGGATTGAATTTGGAAGATAAGTAATCCCCATATGAACAGATGATTCATTGATTATGTAAGTTTAAAGTAGCATACATATCTCGATGCAAGTCTAACTCCCACCTTTTAAACCTTCTCTTCTATAAGAACACATGAAGATAACCATTTCCAAGCAAACACGGAGATTTTTTGAGGAATTTTTGAATGCCAAATGAAATCAAAGGCCATAGATGATAACTTTTTTGGTCTAGAAATCTCATAAGCTAAGTGAAAGGAAAACTTCCCACTTTTTATTAGGCTTCCATATCTGCACATTGCTGACCCATGCTGAATTTGAATCAACAATGTCCCACACTGCTTTAATCCTCTTGAAACGTTTTGATCCCCCTACAATATTCAAATTTGAGTACTTAGCTTTCATAAATTTTGCCCATAAGCTAGAACCTTGTTTAAAATTCCATGCAAGTTTGATATTTGAGGCCATTAACATAGCAGATAAATTCATTATACCCAATCCTCCTACATTTTTGGATGGCACAGAGATGCCCATCTAATCTAATGAAACTTCTTTCCAAAATTAAGGTTGACACCCCAAAAGAAAGAGTTGATTAGATGATTAATGGATTTTTGGACAAGTTTTTGAGGGCTTAAAAACATTAAAGAGTATAGAGGTGTAGATGAAAGGACAGATTGGATCAAGTTTACCCTTCCTCCCATAGACAAGAATTTGTATTTCTAACTGTGAATCTTCGAATAAATAGCTTGGACAAGAGGATCAAAATGAATTGCTTTGTTTCTTCCTTTAAAGATTAAACTTCCTAAGTATTTTAAAGGCCACACTTCATAATTATAACCAGTGATTTCTGCAGTTTGAGTTCTTGTACCATAAGATGCTTTAGAACTCAGTTTAAAACAGCTTTTCTCCTGGCTTATAAGCTGACCAGACTCATCTTCATAACTCTTCAAGAAAGACATTAACTGCTTGAGACTTCTCTTTAGTATATCAGTTACTAATCATTATATCAATTATTAAAAATGAGTATATCAGTTACTAATCATTATATCAATTATTAAAAATGAGTATATCAGTATATCATCCAAATCTAGTATAATCCAAATCAGTAACTAATGAGGTATCATCCAAATTCAATAGCATTTACTAATCAGGTATCATCCAAATTACACATCAGTTACTAAATTCCTATAGCAGGTATCATCCAAACTAAATTCGTATAGTAGATATCAGTTACTAAAAATGAGTTACTAATTAGCATATTAGTTACTAAAAATGAGTATATTAGTTACTAAAAATGAGTATATCAGTTACTTAAAATTAGAATATCTGTATATCATCCAAATTCAGTATCATCCAAATCAGTTACTAATCAGGTATCATCCAAATTCAATGGCATTTACTAATCAGGTATCATCTAAATTACACATCAAGATAATAATTTAAAAGTGACTTGGGATTCCTGTGCAGTCATTTCTTATTAAACTTAGACCGAGTAATTGGTGAATTCACGCAAATTCTTACTCAGTTTAAGGTATTATTAACTAGATCCTTCCTTCTATTACAAGTTGGGAGCTGTGGAAAGATAAAATGGGTTTTTTATGGGACTTCTCCTTATGACCCTCTGGTATTAACAATGTGATATTTTTCAATGGTAGATGTGCTCAAGTGTAAAAACTTACACAAGATTATTCCATATAATGATTCCTGCTTCAAAACTTATATATTAGTTACTAAAAATAAGTTACTAATTAGTATATTAGTTACTAAAAAAGAGTATATCAATTACGAAAAATGAGTATAGCAGTTACTAATCATTATATCAATTATTAAAAATGAGTATATCAGTATATCATCCAAATCTAGTATAATCCAAATCAGTAACTAATGAGGTATCATCCAAATTCAATAGCATTTACTAATCAGGTATCATCCAAATTACACATCAGTTACTAAATTCCTATAGCAGGTATCATCCAAACTAAATTCGTATAGTAGATATCAGTTACTAAAAATGAGTTACTAATTAGCATATTAGTTACTAAAAATGAGTATATTAGTTACTAAAAATTAGTATATCAGTTACTTAAAATTAGTATATCTGTATATCATCCAAATTCAGTATCATCCAAATCAGTTACTAATCAGGTATCATCCAAATTCAATGGCATTTACTAATCAGGTATCATATAAATTACACATCAAGATAATAATTTAAAAGTGACTTGGGATTCCTGTGCAGTCATTTCTTATTAAACTTAGACCGAGTAATTGGTGAATTCACGCAAATTCCTGCTTCAAAACTTCATTTCCACCAATTCAAAGAAAGATGCTTATTGTTAGATGGATTCCTCGAAAGCATATGTGTTATAAGCTTAATTGTGATAGTAGTTCTAAAGGAAAGGGTTTTGTTTCAGCTTATTTGTTCCACGCTTTAGTCTCTAGTGGGCTGTGATTGAGATATTTTCTTGGGGTTCAACATATTTGGGTTAATCTAAAACCTTAAGTGGTTGCCAACTTAGTTTTTGGACCCAAAAATGAGAGGTTTATTGTGTCTCAGATAAAAAATCCAAAATTCTAAAAAATATTTGTTTTGGTTGTATGGCCCATCCAGTTTTCCACGAAAGCTTGAGTCGAGATCTTTTTATGGAGTAATATTTTAAAGGAGGGAAGAATGATGTATATGATAATGATGCTAATGGATGAAATCAAGATCTCTATGACTCAAATTAATAAGTATTTATCAGTAATGGGTTTAAGTTGCTCCTCTTATTCTTGGAAATGATTTTGAAATGAACACGATCATTTTAATGTAATGATCGATCATTTTATATTTTGTTTCATGTTTGATTAGTTTTATAACCGATGTTGAAATGTGATATATAACTGAAATGTAACTTCTTGCTATGATAAATGCAAATATACAGATCCATGACATTGAGGCGTCGTCGTCGTCGTCGGTTGACTATGTCCGACCTCATAGGCGAGGAAAGACTACTCGAGAAGCAACCACTCACAACTCCAGTGAGAAATGATTTAGAGAGGACATCTCAAATTACTCCCGTGCAACACAACATAAGGGACCATGGAAATAGAGAGATGCAACCACAACTTTCACCAAATATTGAATTAACATACCATAATACACACCTCAACTCAAGAGCTCAAGTTTCTTTATTTCAAACACCTACACGTCAACTTTCCCCAAATATTGAATAGATTGATAATTCAGTTGGGAATGCCAATCCTCCATCCGCTTTAGATGGTGAGGATCTCACAGGTATGATATGTTACACAGTGTTTGTATATCTCCATTTGTATTACTATTATGTTTATATTCATATTGAATAAGATGTATAAACATTATTTATCAACTTTTTTTCCAGGTACAATGGCTACCCTTACTAGTAAAAAAAGGGTTAGAAAGGGGGCAAGGCCTTGGCTCGAATGGAATGATAACAAAAAGAAGATATTGGAATGGAATGAACTTTGTCAGCCAGTTTGTAAACTTGAAAGTAAATTGATGTCACATTTAGGTTATTACGCAAGGTGTGGAAATTTATTTCCATTGACAATGTTGGATTGGAGAGAGGCGGACGAGGAAGCACTTGATAATATTTGGAAGGAAGTGAAGGTAACTTATTAGTTTGATTTACTTATTTGTTCTGTTGTACATTAGCTGTCAAGTTTTAACTAATTTATTCTTTTTATTCTTAGAATAACACAAATGCACCGGAAGGTTTTAAACAAATCTGCTTTGCAAGGATGGGACTTGCGTGGAAGCAATGGAAGCATCGAGTGAAGGCGAATCACTATAAAAAGTTTCAAACAGATGAAGAGCGGTTGAGTTATACGCCTGAACGAGTCGAAAAAGATCAGTGGCCTGAATTGGTGAAATACTGGGGTCTAAAGAAGATTAAGGTATAAATATCACATTTATTAAGAATTTTATACATACATTCTTCTTCACTAGTATCATAATTTTTATTTTTATTTATTCAAATATTTAGGATATTGCCAATCAAAACACTAAGAACCGTGAAGTTGAATGTGCTTACTCAAGGACAGGACGAAAGCCACATGCTAAAATAGCCAAGGAGGTTGGAATTTTTATTATTATAAATATTTCTGATTTTAATATAAGAGTATTAATATACATACATTGTTTTTTTCAGAGGATAGAACTGGGGGAGCCCATCGACAATATTAGCATGTGGAAAGCCACTCGAGCTCCAAATAATAAAACTTTTAGTGTTGAAGATGGATCATTTGATAGAGCGGTATGTATAAATATTAATTCGTAAGAGATGATTGAAAGATTTATTTAATATTTGTTATAAATTGTGTTCTTGAAAATTATTTTATGTTCATTAATAATAATATTAATTCAATTGGTAGAAAATGCTTGAAAGACGACTAAATGAGCTACCAGAAGAGCAACAAAATGACCCAGAAGTGCGGAACAAGATTTTTACTGATGTAGTAGGATATGGAGGGCATGGGTATGCTTTATTAAAGGGAGCAGGTATTAGGCCAACGTCGACAAAAGCATGTTCATCTCAGTTATTATTGGAAGAAATTAACCAGTTAAAGAAAGAAGCTGAAGATCGAGAGACTCGACATCTACAGGAGCTTGAGGAGTTAGAGATTCGTAACCAACAAGCTTTATTACAGATGAAGAATGATATGCGAAGTGAAATGCGAAGTGAAATGCAAAGTTTGTTCCAAAGTTTTACCCTTCAGCAAGCTTCCACTACCTCGACGATTCAGTCCGACTAGGTAATACAATATAATTCATACATATAATTACTTATATATATATATAATGAAAAATTCTCTTGTTTAAAGTTAAATTTTCAATGGCGGTGGAGAAAATTTGTTATGGTGGTGAGAATTTATTATGGTGGTGGTTAAAATTTTCTGATGTTGGTGTATATCATTCTTAGAATCAATAATTTTGATGTTTAAAACAGATTGGCTACCTGTGGTTTTCATGAATAAACAAAGGAGACTCTGCCGAATTTTTTAAAAAATAATAATAGTTGGATATTTATATTGTTAATGATGAAAATATACTATATTGATTCATTTTGCACATTGTATTGTTGACGAGGGGTATTAATTCTGACATAATCGAAACTATATTTTTTTTTGTGCAGGTGACAATTTTTGTAGAACATGCAAATGTTAATTAGTGGTTTTGGAGGTCGTACGCTTCAGTGTTGCGGAATTAGTTTGATAAAAGCATTTCGTGTTTGGAGTAATAATAAATTAATGTATTTTTGTTGTCAAGTCAAATATTTGAACTTAGTGTTATAATTCTTGTTTTGATGAATATTTGGAGATGGTTGTAAGAACTCTATTTATTGTTGAATGAAAATGATTCGTTCTGTTGGTTGAAAATCATCTTATGTATTACATTTTATGATTATTCGTTGTTTGTGTTGTTTCAAATGTAATTAAATTCTATATTAAACTTTAGCGGTAGATTTTATTCTCCACAAAATATTGGTGCAAAAATTTTAAGATCCCTTCACCTGTTTTGGGATGGATAAAACTGTCCCAAAAATATATTAAAGACGGCTATGTTGCCGTCTCAAAAAGGTTTTTTAAAATAGTAATCTTTTGAGACAGATTAATTTTCGTTTCAAAAATAATCTTTTGTGACAGCGCTTGTGCCGTCTCAAAAGGGTCATATAAAATGAGGACCTTTTGAGACGGATCTGTTCCTGTTTCAAAAAACTCTTTTGAGACGGCTATGGCGTCACAAAAAGTATTTATAACCCCCTATCAAAAAGATCCCCCCTAGCCGTCCCAAATAGCATCACAAAAAGTATTTGAGACGGATAAATGATCTTTTAGGACTCTTAGGCCACCGTCTCAAAAGCTATTTTTTTTTGTAGTGTTAGGAAATTATTTGTTATCTTTTTTTATGATAGGTAGGTGACTTTATCACATTTCCACAAGGTAAAGTCACATTTTGTTGTTGGTTTCTTCCTGCTTTTAGAGACTAAGAATGATTTTTTAGGGTTGATTTAGCAGCTAAATATTCTGAGACCGATTGGTTATCTTTAGTTGATGATTCTGTGTATATGGACCTGCTTTGGGACCAATTTATAAATTCTAGCCTTAAGTATTCTCATCATGGAGGACTCATACTTCATTTGGCATTATTGGGCTTTCTTAAGGTGTTATTATGTTGGTTTTCTCAATGGTAAGATTTGGGTCGAGTTTATGTTTGTCGGACATTATTGGGAATTTTAATTAATCGCCCCAAAATCTGTGAGTTGATATTCTGGATGTTTTTGTGGATTACGTCCTCCTAGGTTGGGGAGAATGATGGTGATTTCATGCTTCAGATGACGGTCACCTCTGCCACTTTTACGTTTGTGGGAGAACTTTTCCCATTTGGGGAGAGTGACGTGTACAAGTGGCTTGGTATTAATATGTATTTTTTCTTATTCCATTCTTATATTTCATTAGGTTATATCCTTGTTATTAGTTTTTATATTAGGTTAGAGGGTGATATTGTCTTTTAATGTCTTTAGTGTGCCCTCTTTAGTCTTTTTACATTTTAAGGTTATCTTAGATAGCAAGATAACCTCACCTGTATATAAGGCATTTGACCACTCTTGGAAATAATTTTACTTTTTATATGAATGATAATTTAAAAGATAATTTATTTCATTGTCCTCTAAACAAATGTTGTTGTTGTTGTTGTAAAAGTGCTTACTCTTACATCAAAGATAGAATGCAAGAACTTCATTATCTTCGATTTGTTAAGGTAGAACCATACCTTACAAGGAATTATCAAACATTCCAACAACTACTAACAAGTTCACTACATCCATCTTTAACAAATCATCTAAGAGCGAGCTCTGAGTTTTTACCTGCTTCCTTGACTCCTAGCAACAATAACATTTTTGGTCATGAAGATACAATAAAGTTTTTACAGTGTAAAGAAACTAAGGAAAATAATATGTTGAAGTCCAAGAACTATGAATAGATATATTTAATGGTATATCATTCCATTAGATGAATAAACTATTGTCTCAATGAGTGCAAGTGAAAAAAAATGATTTGTCAAACTTTTGAGGCTCCCTATTTCTTGGGGAAAAAAACTAATAAGACTTTTTGTTGATTTAAAGGTTGTGTAGGTGTTTTGATATTATGTATGTGTTTTGTAAACTTATGTATTTTCAAAAGGTGAATAAATAGTGTCTTGAAGCAAACAAATTATTTGGGGGTGGTTTGGTAAACTTAAAAAGGTCTTTTGTAAAAATTAGTCATTACAAGTCCAAATGATCTAACACGGTCGATGTGAGGAAGGTCCCAGTGACCTTACTAGTAGCAATTGCAAGATATGATAATTCCTTTTAAGGTTTTAGTTCCGATTCCTTTTAAGGTTTTAGTTCAGCCTAAGTGAATTGAATATAGCGAAGTTCTCGAGTACCATCTCGAGGTTGGATGTAGGCGAGGTTGAACCACATAAAAATCCTTATTTGCAAAGTCTCTCTAACTCTAGCTTTAATATTTCTCTTGTTTTTTAATTAATTGGTCTTACACATATTAATTCTCCATATTTCAAGCAAGCAAAATAAAATCTTTAATTGTCATTTACTTTATATATAGCCCATTCACACACACACACACCAACCCAATGGGGGTATATTTCTAAGTCAACACATCCTTCATTCATCTCTTTTGGTAAATCTCGTCGAGACTTTCCAAATATATAAATTTAGTATAAATCGAACTTATTGAGAGATATATGGTCTTGAAATTTTAACACGAAAGATAAAATAAGAAAAATAAATATGGACTCAACCGTAACTGGATAACCCTATCATTTAAGCAAAATAAACGCCTAACATAATATCAAGAAAAGTATAACACAGAATATAAGAGTAAACATATATTATTTTAAAGCTTAAGTGTGTATGTGTTGAGCCTTTATCTGGCATGCATGCCACTGCTTATCACGAAATATCTAATAAAAAATGGGGGTCATTTTAACTTTAGCTACCATTTTTTTTCTTTTAGACTTTAGCCATCATTTTGAAATTCGGTGTAACTTTTTCATTATTTACGACATTTTTTTGTGTCGGTTAAAAATCAAAATAAAGGCTATAGTATATATTAGGTGATTAAAATCAAACAATGATAACTAAATGATGAGTAAAGTCAAAATATACTTGCAAAATTGCATTTGTGTAGCAATATGTAAAATGATTTGACAATGAGATTATAGTAGGGGTAGCAAAACGGGTCAACGGGTCATGTTTTCACACGACCCAATACGATACGATAAGAATCCAGCGGCCCGAATACGATACAACACGATAGCGTGTTTTTTTTCCTTAACCCGAACACAACACGACAACACGATTAGTACATAGGGTTCGATTCCACACGATTAGACCCAACACGATTGGACACGATTAGACCAGTTAGTGAAGAATTAAAAAATAATGCGTATAAATAGTGGGTGGATAATGGGTCTAAATGGGGTCGATAGTGGGTCTATATAGGGTTTATATCGTATCCTTGATTGGGTCACTATCATATCCTGATCGGATCAATTTCGTGACAGAAATTGGATACGAACACGACACGATCCGATGACGGGCACAAAAATCCAAATCCGAACATGAAATACCGTATCAATTTCGTGTTATCGTTTTGTTCATAAAATTGTTACCACTAAATTTGGAGCAAAAATGTTCACAGGATTATATTTAAGGACGAACATGTAAAGTGACACTTCAAATACTAATTTGTACCTTGCTTTAATTATAATGTGAAAGAGCTGAAAACAATCCCACCAAGCAAACGCTAAATAATTGATTTATGAGCTAAAAGGTAAATTCCAATTACTTGCTTTCATTTAGGGGGGAAAAAAAGACTTCCGTTGCCGGGACTTGAACCCGGGTCTCTCGGGTGAGAGCCGAGTATCCTAACCAACTAGACTACAACGGATTTGCCATTATTTTGATTCTTAATTCTATCAGTACTTAAATAACTTTTGATTATACTACAAAAATTGTGGTGAAATTTTATTTTCTTGATTTTAGTTCGTAGCGTATTATGTTATAGTAATTAGTACTGCACCTGTGATATTAAAAGGGCTGAAAGCAATCCCGTGGGTAAGAAACTAGATAGCAGCTGATTTGTTAGCTAAAAAGCAAATTATCTCATCTTACTTTAATTAAATTTCTTAAATTAGAACCAAAACTTGGAAAAAGAAAAATAATTCCGTTGCCGGGACTTGAACCCGGGTCTCTCGGGTGAGAGCCGAGTATCCTAACCAACTAGACTACAACGGATTTGTGATGAGTGAGGCCTACTAAATTTTTCTAAGAATAACAACAGGTTTTGTGAGGAACAATTACCAATTGTTTATTAACAAATAACTGCAATGGGTGGATGTGTTCATTCCTCTTTTATATTATTTTATTTTGTTTAGTTATCATGGATGTGTTCATTCAATGAGTGCAAGTTCACTCGTAAATACTCTCACACGCACACGCAATCAACGATCAAGATTAACTCTTGTTCACCATCGTGAAACTTGGTCTTTGATCATGTCCATCTCTCTACCATCATCTATGATATTTGTCATTTCATACTAAAGTGGGACATTGAGGTGAGGTGGGTTAGGCCATCCACAATGAGAAAAGTTAAAAAGTTGTAAATTTAGACATTTAGATTCTGAATTACATTGTGGGATACACATTGGGACAATGAAAAAATGGCTTGGGTGGGAGACTGTAACCCGCACAATCTGTAGGTCCCAAAACTGGGCGGTTAAGTGTTACCCGCCTTGTAACTCTAAACAGTTAAATGTCTTTTGAACAAGTGAACGTTAGAGTCGTCAGTTACCATTTAAAATCAAGCCTTTAAAATTCATTTTAATGTGCAAATCAAGGTGTTGATGAAAGATTTTTTTTTATTTATTTAACATAAGTTGGGCGGGAGACATAAAGTGCACACAGCAACTGGGCGGTAAATTGTTACCCGCCCAATCCTGTAGAAGTACACACCATCTATCGGCAATGCAAATTTATATCATCACTACATATTTGAACAGTAAAATGTGCATTGTTTCTTGTCATTGCGAGCAGAAACAATGGAAGTATACATTTACATTGCCCCGGTGCGAGTGTGAAGAACCTTAGTAGGACTCTTAATAAAGTTGCTCATTGGTAGCCTCATCTAAAGTTAGTATACGTCCAGGAGATTTTAGGTATTGATGTTTTTTGAAACATTTAGTGTGATTTGATCACAAGCAATCATATTTCAATGGAAGGTTATGATTAATAGAACTCTACTCTCTAGAGTTATTCCACAAACTCTAGAGGAGCCCAAATTCTCACTCTTGTTTGACTACTTTTTTAAGTAAAAACATTCTCGTTGGCTCCGGCCAATACACCTATTGTAATGGCAAGAAATAAAGAATACATCCGTATTAATAGTGTATACACATTTTTTTGTAATATATCTGTATTAAGATTGTACATACCCTAACTCATAAAGTATACATCAAGTGCTGAGGGACCTTCATGCCCAAAAAATATGTAAATGACTATAGCCAAAAAAATGTTGGTTGAGAACTGAAATAGAAAACTCCTCTCAAAACCAACACTGCAAACACACCGTCATGCCTTTTGCACGCGTGATAAACAACCAATCATTGCATTTAATATTTCTATTGGAAAGAAGAAGAAAAATATATATTATAGGCAAGTGGTAATTGGCATTTCACTCGCCAAGCGTGTGGTAAATGTCTAGGGGTCACAAGCATAATTTCTTATTGAAAGGGGGGGGGGGAGGAAACAAATATGTACCTGTGGCAAAGCAATGTGTAAATGTTTGTGGTGGATTGGCAAATGAACATTTGCTCAAAAGTTAATAATGCTTGATTTCAATGTAATCCTTATTCATATCTTCAATTTTTTCTAGGCCATATAGTACAAATAAATTCCCCTAAATTTCAATTATTTTTACAAATCATACCCCAAATATCCCAATAACACCCTAGTTATGCATTTTGTTGCTGGGAACATTTTGGCAATATTTTTAGCTACATGTAGGAGGATCTTTATAACAAAATGCATAGTTCAGGGGGTCTCTTGCACCAAAAATTTATCAAACCGGCTTCTAGCAAAATTTGAAAACTTAAGGGAGTTATATGCATTAAAGCCAAATTTCATAATACTGAGAGAGGAGACCGTACAAATTGCTTAACTCAGGCTAAAAGATTCAGAAAATGTATATTCAAATCAAATATCAAAATGTTGCTCAACTTACAAAGCCAATAAACCTACGTCACAAACGGATCAAAAATATAAATTTGCTGAAATGAAGCTATTTTTTTATTACTGAAAAGTACAATCAGAAACTACATTCTCTTTCGATGGTATTGGGAGGCCAAGCTGATTTTTTGTCCATTTAAATAAGGCCATCAGTTATTTGTATCGCTAGAGGTTTTAAACTAAAAACAAAATTTACGGCTCTGCAAAAAAGTTGAAAATGTGATTATGAAGAACAATCTCCCCTCCAATTCAAGTTGTAAACAGAAGATACACAAGGCCCTTCAGATACTCTACTATTTCTGATCCTCCAAGCTTCGAACTTCCATAAACTCTGTCCACAAATGTAATTGGAACCTGTAAAGAGTAGGAAAAAAACAATTTAAAAGTTTTAGGGACCAAAATATGTAAAAAGTTAGACAAACAGATCTAAAACCCCATATAGCAGTTTTGAAAAAAATGTAAACGAAAAACACAAGGCGCATTTAATCAATTTTTAGTACGCTATAAGGCCAAAGTAACCAAACAGTGCTCAGACAGTATTTATGAACACAATATACTATTGTTCAAATACTTGAACAGTGTTGTGGCCGTATTTAGAAGAAGAAAAAAACATGCAGATGATTCAATCAGAATTTGCATTTGGAAACAAAACTTCATTACAATTTACACCACGGAGTGAACCGTATTCACCAAAAAAAGGCAGCAGCATTGAACTAAGGAAACAACATGCATTAACAGCACCCCAAACAAGATATAAATAAACAGGCATCAAAGAAAACCAGATTGCAAATAAATATCCCAAAGAGAGATCCTCACTTTTCCCATAACTATACTATATCCAAAAACTTATCCTGCGGTTTTCCAGTTTCTTTTGAACTAAATGTTCTCTGGGGAACGCTCCCACCAAAATAAACTTGTTAAACACCTTACACCAGATGAAGGATGGTCATTAGATTCACAACGAACCAAAAGATGGTCATTAGATTCACGTGTACATGCCAGACATCCACAATCGAATGAACTGACATATATGACCATGTACTGAAATTTGTGAAGGTGTAAGAGGGTAAAGGAGAATCAGGATTTAAGAGAGACGCAATTACGGGGATGGAAATTTGGACCTGCAACACTAAAAATTAACAAAAGTAAGCTGCAGTTCGTACATATTTTTCTCACAGGCCGTAAATGGGTGGCATCTAAAGTTTTGTAGGTTGGTGCGGGTTGTATACCGAGTCGGTATACAACCCATTTAAACTCCAACAATTTACCCTAATACCTTTTACGATTATTTCCTGTCAGACCTAAGTCTTCAACTCTCTCTCTCGATATATATCTCACCAGATGTAGATCGTCTCTCTCTCTCTCTCTCTCTTCCCACCCCTGACACAATATATCACCATCCTTACAGGCTTGTAGCCAAGAAAATATTCAAATCGAATAGAGAAATTGATGGGAATGGGTTTATTTTCTTTTATTTTAGTGTTCATTTGTCATTAGTTTCCTTTTATTTTAGTTCTATTATTTCCTTTATAGTCCTTTAATTGGCCTCCAAGCATGTTTGAGTCTAATTGGGTATATTTTTGTTAATGATTGTCCTTTTTAGTCTTTTAGGCAATTATTTGGTTAGTAAGTAATCCTCTCCCTATAAATACTTTTGTACTCCTCATTTGGATATAACTTTGATCTCGAATATAAGAAATTCTTAGTTTCCCTTTCTAGAAATTTTATTGGTTTTGTTTTTTTGGCCATTGACGTGTAGTTTACGTTATATTGGAATCGGAGCGGGTGTCGCTCCAACATTGGTGAATTGGTGTATCGGTGTTTAGATTATCAAACAAATCGTACACTACTTTGCAATGGGCAAGAAGAAAACAAATCGATTTCAAGACGAGATTAATCAAGAATTAAGAAAAAACATTCAAGATCTCAAGAAGAACTTTGATTCTCTCTTCCGCCTCATCACCACAAAACAACCACCCTCCCGGTATGCCACTAGTCCCCCGAATTTGGCCAAAAATAGACGGATCCCATCAGTAATCATCGAAGACACGTCAAAGTGCCCCGATAATGGCCGGAAAACCCCCAGGCCAGCCAGAATCATCTCGGGCAGCGCTGAACTTGTTCGGGCAGCCCTTCCGACACCGGCCTTGGACCATGGCAGCACTACTCTCCATCCGAGTGGCACGGCTCACTCTCCCTCGTTCCCAACCAATCCAACCCAATTTCTAAACCCTAATTTGACCCAAAATCATAAACCCTCCATTCAAGATCCAAGACAACCCACTTATAGGGTTTCACCTCCCATTATACAACCCAATTCACAATTTACAAACCCTAGCCTCCCCATCCTACAAAATTCCTCCACCACCAACTCGAATCCCCCAACCCACCACCCATTTTTCAAACCCCAAACATCAAAAAAATTACGTTCGCGCCCCGATTAACTCCCGAGGCTCAATTCAAGATTACCAGCGGCTAGTCCAGGATTGGTTGCTCCACCCAATCATTCTCCCTCACTCATACACCCAATCGGGTCAAATCAACGCTAAAAACTCTCCTCCCAAGCCGGTTGATTGCAAGAAAGATAGAAACGACGAAATTGGGTTGTGTATTAGGGATTTTTTTGACATTTTTGACAAGGATGTTTGGTGACTCGCACACACTTTCGTGAGCCAAAAACATTTGATTTGGGAGACTTCTTCTCAATCTTTGGGGATGGGGATGATGGTTTTGATGAGGATGGATCAGCGATTATCTCTCTTGGGGTTGAGGTGGAGATTGGAGATGATGTGATAGGTGGTGGGTATGTTGACCCATTTGTGGTAGCTTTTTGATATGCGCTCGGAGGAAGTTTTCCACGGCTTATCATTGAGGAGGTTCATCACGGGGCTCTCAGATCGAGATTTTGTGAACCGGTCGTAGTTGGTTTGTATGACTATTCTCCATGAACGTTTCGGAAGCATGTACGAGGGACGTTTCCGAGGACAGCTCTTATTTCTAGTGGGAAGCTCTTTGATAGTTGCCTTGCTTTCTTGTTGTTCATCTCCTATGCTCAAGGACGAGCTTTTCGAAGCCGGGAAGAATGATGGGAATGAGTTTATTTTCTATTAATTTAGGGTTTATTGGTCATTACTTTCCTTTTATTTTAATTATTTTATTTCCCTTTTAGTCTTTTAATTCGTCTCCAAGCATGTTTGGAACTGATTGGATATATTTTTGTTAATAATTGTCCTTTTTAGTCTTTTAGGCAATTACTTGATTAGCAAGTAATCCTCTCCCTATAAATACTTTTGTACTCCTATAAGAAATTCTTTGTTTCTCTCTCTATAAATTGTATTGGTTTTATTTTTTTGACTATTGGAGTGCAGTTTACGTCAGAAACAATGGGAAGAAAAGAAGCAAGAGAAGAGATTTTGCAAACTAAGCTTCATGCACGAAAGGGTTTTCTGCAACCAAATAAATGAGAAGAAAGTGCAATGTGTACGTTCTACAAATATCAGTTGGTCTAAACAGAATCTTAAAGGCAGGGAAATATATGCGGAATGTTCTCATGTACTGTTACCATTTAGTTAAAATATTTTCTTCCCATTTCCACTTCTTTGTTCTCCTAGTGTGTATAGTCTTCGCTCAGCAGACTTCTATCTAATATTTCTCCTCAAAGAAAGAAAGAAAAAAAAAATCTCAAGTTTGATTATATGTACCATTTAGTTGGTAGCATTCCCACTCACAAACACACAAAAGAGAGAGGGGAGCCCTGGGTAAGGTGGTTAACCCAGCCCGTGTTCGATCTGCTCAAAACCCAACCCCACAAACAGCCTGCCCAAATCGAGTCCAACTCATATCTGACCCTCCCATATCCACCCAACTGTCAGTGCTAATCACAAAATATGATAAGAATCATGTTGCTTGTGGAACAAGACAATTCCACAGATTTCAATCCACTGTGGATGAGACACAGTTCTGAACTCGTAGCTCATTTGGTCTTTACAATTGATGAAAAGCCACAAGATTTAATGACTTCTTTGGCAAAAAAACATTTGACAATGATTTTATGTAGTTTAAATAACAGATTCCACTCTGTAAGAATCGGGGATCCTTTTCAAGAGAAGATTAGAACTCAGTTACTCAGGCAACAGAAGGTAAAGGCTAACCAATTTATTTATTATACTAAAATATTATGCACTAGATGCAAGTCTAAATCAATCCAAGAAAGTAGACCCTAAACTACATGTCTGATGATCATGAACAAAGCTGATATAATAAGAATCGACTCATTACCTCCTCAATACGGTACCCTTTTCTCGAAGCCCGAACAATCATCTCCATTTGAAAAACATATCCCTTACTAACACACGAACCTATAACGTCTTCCAGCACAGATTTCTGATAAAGCCTATAAAAATAGAAAAATAATTAGTTTCCGAAAAAATGAATGTGAGAAGAAACAACTTAATATCATGTGAAACCATTAGGTCTGGACCTCACTCTCATGTAGAAGATTAGGGCTCACCCCCAACTCCCCACCCCCCACAACAAACAAACAAACTAAAAATTATATAAAAATAAATAAACTTAATATGTGATCATTACTTAGCAAAAAAATTATATATCCTGTGATAATTACCGGAAAGATCCTGTTAGGTCTGAGACACCTGGCCAAAGAAGCGTGTGTGCAAGGACATTCGCACCCCTACTCGTCAATTTGCGCATGAGATTCCACCCATGCACACCACCACCTTTAACATAACGTGTTCCAGTTACAATACTCGCACCTGTCTCCATCTGTTTTCTGTAGTAAACATAATGTTTATTTATGAGCATGGACTGGCAACAAAACTGAAACTTAAGGGGAAACTTTCTTACTTAATGAAGCTTGGCAGGTACTTTGGCTGTGTAAACAGAAACACGATAACAAATAAAATTGAATCAGATTGCGAGAAAGAAAAAAAATGGACAGCACTATCAGTCTAGCTGATGAAAAGAGGTACTCAAACTGCATATGGTAAAAAAAATCCCCTAAAAGTTATAATCAGACATGATTTTAAATTCAAAAGTCAGTTTTGGACAATCCACTTACTTAAAGACCTCCCGGATTTATTGTTATATCTTTACATTTTCCTTATTTGAATATTTCATTTTATTGTTTCTGGATGTTAAATAAAAAGTGGGTTATTTTGTAGGGACACTGGAAGCAATTACATCATGTCTGGGTAGTTTCAGTAGTTTACATAAGCTCACCACTTGACTGAAAATATTTCGAAGAAATTTTAAGATGTATAGTTCAAAGAGTGTTGCAAATTGATAACAAACCAGATAACAGTAAACCCAAATATGATGGCTTTATTCCTCGCTTGGGTGTATATTTAATTACACACAAAATTACTCCGTGGCGCTCTTCAAAAAATTGCTAACACTCAATAAAATTTACTTACATGGTGTGACAGATCAGCATCCATGATAACCACAAAATTGCCTGATGCATGCATCAAACCATGAACATAAGCAGTCCCTGGAATAAAATACTGTATCAAGACCACTCCATTGTTTCTATCTTCAAATTTTAAACATAAAGAACACAAGCTTACCTAATCCCAGCTTCTTAGGCCTCGCTCTTAAAAGCTGTATTAATGAAGAGAAGATAGGAAGAGTGGTACCAAAAGTTCATATTAAGCAATAGCATGATCTCCAAAGTTAAGTGAAGTAACTATCATTATACTTACAATGCGATCTTCACCGTACACCAGCTGCAACTGTTTGACAATATCCTGAGTTCCATCAGGACTTCCATCATCCACAACTATTATTTCAAAGTCAAAGTCCCTGCCCAGACAGCAAGAAATGTCATATTACTATCCAAGTCCTAAACACGTAGGGAAGATATATATCCAATTCTCATATGTGATAAATAATACTAACTGTGAGGAGGTAGTAAGATTCTTTGGAGAGTTATATACAAAAGAGAACGTGGGGCTCGGGTGAGGGGTCTTGATTGGAATTCAATTGGTGATGGTAGAGGAAATTATAAAAGATCTTTTCAATTGCGAGGGAGATAAAGCCCCAGGTCCAAATGGCTTTTCCATGGCTGTGTTACAAGAGTGTATGGTTGGTTAATAGAGGACAGCATGAATGTTCTTAGGGAACTTTGTCAGAATGGTGTGGTGAGTGCAGTAACAAATGTTACTTATATTTATTCAATCCCAAAGAAGGTTTCATCTATTAAAATTGAAGGACTTCAGACCCATTAGCCTTCTTACATGTCTCTCTATTGTTCTCTAGTCTTTATCCTTAAGGTTTAGAGACGTACTGGAAAAAATGATTACTTTGGCACAAGGGGTGGGGTAGAAAAATATTAAATCTAGTTTAGGTAGAAAATAAGGTGTTGAATGAATACCAGTGCAACAATAAAGGTGTGGTTTTCAAAAACTTTGAGAATGCTTGAGATAATGTGGATCAGGAATTTCTCAATTTTGTCAAGAATGAAAGAATTCGGGACTAGATGGAGGACTAAAATCAATGATTGTTTGAAATAGACAACTTTTACGGTCATGGTTAATGAGAGGCCTAAGAAAAAATTCTTTGCATGAGGGTTGATTGCATCTAGACAGTTGACACAAGGGCATCCCCTATCCCCTTTGTTCATCATAGTGACCAGTGTGTTGAGACCCATGATGAGACTATTGCAACCAATTGGTTGAGGGATTTACCATTGGGAGGGAGTACATGAGTCTCACATGTACAATTTTCTGGAAGATGCTTTTGTCTCAGAGGAGGAGAGTAAGTTTAAAAATTTGTTAAATATTTTGGACCTTTTTGGCAAGCTCTCTGGTCTTAACTGAATATGGTTAAAAGTGTTATAGTCGGAATTAACATAGAGAATGGAAAGTTCGGAAGGCTAGCGAGTGAAGTGTGAGATTAGTTTGTGGCCACTAAAGTATTTAGGAATGACGTTGGCTATGAAGCACGGATACTCTCGGGAGGTCGCGAATTTTTGTTGGATACGTTAGGATACGCTAGGGCACGTGAATCCTAGAGTATCCTGATTTTTTTTATTTGTTAAATGGCTGTGATACGGTAGGATACGTTGGGGATACGTTTTTAGGATACATTTTTTATTTTTTTAACTGTGTTGTTTTTCTTTCTTTAATTATTTTTCTTTCTTTACTATGTTTTTTTTTAACTGTGTTGTTTCTTTTTCATTCTTTGCTTGTGCTGTATTGTTTTCTGATTTTTTTTCTTTAACTTTTTTTATGTTTTCATTCTTTTTTTTAACTGGGTTGTTTTTAACTGTATTGTTTTCTTTAACTGTTTTCACTCTTAACTGTGTTATTTTTAACCTTTACATCGCACTGTTTGAATCCTTTTTTATGGTACTTGATGATGTGGTTGACGGAGATGATGATGCCGTTGATATTGGGTCTACTTAGTGATTGAGATACCATGAAGCCTGGATGATCTCGGGAGGCTTCTCTCTATCTTATTTTATGCTAAGGATATTATCTTTATTTTTGTCTTGTGTTTTTGTTCGAACAACCTTTTATGTTAATGATGTTTTATTGTAATGATGTTTGTTTGGTGACAACAATCATCATATTTGAGCACTTTAATATAATGGTGTTTGATGCTTTAGTTTCATTTTATCAAGTTTATCATTAATATATATAAAATAAAATAATAAATATTTGACGTATCCTAGCGTATCCGTATCCTACATTTTGAAAAAATCACGTATTCTGTATCCCAAAATAATTACAAGAGTGTATGGTTACTTTTGGGAGCTGGTCGCTGAAAAAGTGTCCAAAAGATTGGAAGGGTGGAGGAAAGGGTGTCTCGACGGTAGGTTTGCTTTGATTCAAGTCATGCCTAGTAGCATCCCCATCTTCTTTTTATTGCTTTTCAAAATCCTGGTTAGAGTTGCCAATAGAATTATAAAAAATTAATGGAATTGTGAGTAACCTGAAAAAGAAAAGGGGTTTGGGAAGTAGGAATTTGCCTAAAAGGAATTTTTCTCTCTTAGGTAAATGGCTATTAGGTAGCAGTGGAGATTTCCTTTAAAACATGAGTCTCTTGAGATTTTGTGGTTAGAAACAAATATGGGGTGCATGCTAATGGGTAGGGCTAGGGGTGCTCTTTTTTCTGAACATCTTTTGAAACAGAAAATCAGATCGGAATCAGAATTGATGCTGAACTTCTGATTTTCAACGAATTATACCATTCCAATTTTTCTGATATTTTCGGAATTTGTTCCAATTTCCAAATTTTGCGATTTTGGCAAAATATTCCAATCTCTGAAAGGAAAAAAATCAGAATCGAGAAGATGTTTTATTTTCTGCTGGAAAAATTGGATTTTTTTCAGAAGTCTCATTTCCGATCTGACACGCAGCCCTAGGTGGAATTCCAATATCATTTAAAGTGGCTCCCCATGATTCCCTAAAAAGTCTTTCTCTAGGGTTGGATTTGTTCTTTTAAAAATATATGGTGCCAAGTTGGCGGTGGTGGAAAATTGTGTCTGGGGGAAGATTGTTAGGTTGGGAGAGTAAATTGGCTTCCCTTTTCCCAATACTTTATCATTTATGCTCTTCTCCTCATATTTTAATTTGTTATGGAGCTCTTGTAAATATTCTTGGAACCTCGATTTTATAAGACATAAAGAAGTAGAAGAATTAATTTCCCTCAATAGCTTAATATAAGGGGTCCCCTTAACTAAATCATTATTTGACTCTCTTGTCTATTCCCCATCTTCCCCTTGTTGCTTGTCCCTATAAAATAATATGGACAACAAGGATGCCTTCAAAATCTTGTCATGGTTAGCGGCCTTGGAAAGGTGAATGCTTGTGTTATGGTCCAAAGAAAAAGCCAAAAATCCTGTTATCAGCCATCATTTGCTTCATCGTAGATTTTTGAGGTTCACGTGAAATAACATTTTCAAGGAATTTGAGATAGCGGAGGGATCTTTAAATCTTGGGTATCATTATTGATTGGATTACTTTTGGTGCAAGGGAGTGAAGTACGTGCTTGTGGAGATGCATTGCTATGGCATCAGCTTCGTCCATTTGTTTGGAACAATATTGCAGGACTTGTGATGAGGAGGTGGAGTAGGATATAAAGTTTTTAGTTCCTGGGATGATACATCAGTGTTGGGGCTACTTTTAAGATGTGTAAAGTGATCTTTGAAGTATATTTTTGGTTTTGGGTCAGTACGAGGCAGTGGCTTCATCATTTGGGTCTGATTCTGAGGATGAATTGATTCCTGTGTTGGGCTGCTCCGAAAAATGAGGTGTCTCTTGACATTTGTATATTTTTCTCTCTTTTGCCTTTAGTCTGCATTCTCGTTGTACATATCTTATTTTTTATTTTGTTAATCGGTGGACTGCTGGTCCACTTATTCTGTACTGCTACCTTCTTAACAGAGAAGAAAAAATAACAAACATGCAAAGGTACAGATTACTAATAAGTCTTCACTAGCGAGGATGAGTATCCCCATGTTGTCCCTAACAAAGCTGATTTAATCCAACTTAACACTGGTTGGAAGGAAAATTCAATTCATGGATAGAATGAAATGTCAGCACTAACACCAACAAGATGACGATATGTTTCAGCCGGTTATCTCTTAATACTTTAAAATGCAAAACAAAGGCATTTATTATGCTTTGCAATTAGCCTATCCACGTGGCACCTAATATTTATTGCATGTTTCCTCCTCTCCTATCCACGTGGCCCTATTATTTGTTGCATGTTTCCTCCTCTCTCTCTCTTAATTTAGATGCACATACACGATCCTTATGGGGAAGCCAAAAGGTTGGTCATCCCTTCAATTTACATTAATTATTCCTCGCAAGTTGTCATTTTTCTCCTCCAACCGATACAAAGCCTTTCGCTTCTTTCTACACTTCTCTATCTCCTTTTTTTCACTTATTTCTATGCACGTTCTCAGTTTTCTCTTCCCACCTCTTTCAAAACCTTATGTTTCTTTCTCTGCCTTTCTATCTAATTTTTTTCATCTCATCATAGTCGAAATCAAAATAGAGAGCAATGATCACAGCGAAAACCAATGATCATTTTCTCCGACCTCAGCTCTGACATCCACTAGGGAGAACGCTTGACGAAGGCCAGCAACAACCCATACTCATACGGTCTTCCAATTCTTCTTCAAGATCAGCGACAAACCCAGTTCTTCAAGATCAGCAACAAACGTCTGTTAAAATATCCAACCCCTCATAGTCGGAGTCCACATCAATGACGTCGTTTGAGGGGAGGTAGCGTTGGAGCTTTGACATCAGCGCGTCTATTTGGAAAAATAAGAAGAAGTTGTCGTTGGCATTGTTGGGGCTCATCATAGCCATTGGGTAAAACCTTTTTATCGTTGTACTGTATGTATATTGTGTACACAAGTCAAAAAGACCTCACTGATCTTTTTTTTTGTTAAACCTTTTACCCGATTTATTTTTTGGATGAGCAAGGAGCTAATGTTTTTCGTTGTGATTTATATGAATGATTATGAAGACGTTTTGATAAATCATCAATTTCCTAACTAATTAATACAATTTACTAATTATCAATTTATTTTAAATTTAGAAATTAAAATTGGATTAATTGTTTATTTTTTCGTTCTCTACCATGGGTTTATATATGACCTACTAAGGTTGGGTAGGTGCCCATGGTTTTAATGAGCTTATAGTTTATTGATATGTTTATTTCATGTAGATTTATGTTATGCATCATTTTTTGTTTAATTCATTAACAAAATGTTTTAGAGTTCTTAAAATATCATTTTAGTGGATATATAGGATTTGTTAAATCTAGATGACAAGAAGTAAACGAAATGATTATAGTAATTGTCTATTCCGCGCATCGCGCGGGTTTACACCTAGTTTCATGTTAAAAACAGAAAGCTTTGGTCACATACTCCAAGAGGGTCACTAGGTCCTCTTAGGTTCCCAATAACTCTATTCCATTCAGTCCCCAGTGATTAGGACACTGATTTGGAATATCCGAGGGATTGGTCTTAAGCCTCCTGTGGAAGACTCAAAAAGTTAATTAGGAAAAATAACATTTCTGTTCTTGTTTTATTGGAACTCAAGATTGATAGTCAGAGAATTGACAAGCTAAGGCTCAAACGTAATTTTGAAGGCGGATTTGCAAATGTGAGTGGCACCATTGAATGTTATGGAGACATGGTATCCAAGCCTCAATCTCAGTGAACTCTGCTTTGCTTATGGTATCACAGATAAACTTCCAAGGCTTTGAAGTTTCTATTGGGGCAGTTCATGCAAAATGTAATGGCTTCGAAAGGGGAAAACTTTGGGAAGACATGATTTCCTTTTCCTCGTCAATTGAGGGTCCTTGCTTGATTGGAGGGGACTTTAACATTGTGATGTCTCAAAAGGTAAAATTGGGAGGAAATCCAGTGAACTTACAAGAAGTATCTGAATTTTGTGATGATGTTGTATTGTGTTTGATTACTGACTTGAAATTTAAGGGAAGCAAATACACTTGGTGTAAGAAGAATATGGGCTAGATTAGATAGAGTTATTTGAAATGTACAATGGGTGCAAACCTTTATAACAAATTCTGACCATTCACCTCTATTGATTAGAGTGTAGGACAAGTGGGATGGATGCCCTGGACCTTTTGGATGCCTTAAGATGTGAACTAAACATAAGGATTTTCTACCTTTAGTGAAACAAAACTGGGATCTAGACATGATTATGCGAGGTAGAGTCCTATGGCGAAATTTGCTTGGAGATTGAAGAAGTTAAAAGATACACTAAAAGAATGGAACATATCAGTGTTCCAAAATATTTTTGATTCCATACAATCAGCAGAAGACCTAGTTCCGGAAAAATAAGTAGCACAAGAACAAGACAATTCAATTCAAGCAAAAGGTAAGGTACAAGAGGCAAAAGCTAAGTTGCAACATCTCTTAGCCTGTGAAGAAATTTATTGGAGGCAAAAATCAAGAATCAAATGGTTGGCAGCTGGTGACGATAACACAAAATATTTTCATGGCATAGCCTCTGCTAAATATGTTAGCCAAACGGCTTTAAATTTAAAGATTAAACTAATGGAACCTGGGTTACAGAGAATTCACAAATTAAGGAAGAAGAGTATAAGTACTTTAAGAATCTGATGGCAGGGGACTGCAGCATTAAAATGGAAGAAAATTTGTTCAGTTTTATCTCCAATCTAGCTTCCTTAGAAGATAATGACCAGTTGACCACAATACCCTCTCACGAAGAAATCAAAAAAAGTGTGGAGTTTGAATGGTGATAGTGCAGCAGGTATTAATGGTTTTTCAGGGGGCTTTCTTTATCTCTTCTTGGGAAATCATTGAGAATGACTTTGTTGAAGCTGTTAAGAGCTTTTTTGGGGAGCTATCATGCCTAGGAGCTAGACAAGAACTCTAATTATATTAATCCCTAAAATCAAGAACCCTACTAGTTGTAGTGATTTGAGACCCATAATCCTTTGTACTTCCAAGAACAAAGTTATATCAAAAATTATTGCTGTCAGGCTTAGTTTAATTCTACCTAAAATCATTTCTCCTCACCAATCTGGTCTCATTGAGGAGAGAGGCGTCATGGATAATGTCTTGTTGGCTAAAGAGATGCTCCAGAGTACTGGCTCAAAAGTGAGGGGGAGAATGTAGCATTCAAGCTTGACATGGCAACCAAAGGACTTTGGTCTAATGGTTACCCTCCTACCATGTGGGGTGGAAGGTTTGGGGTTCGAAACTTGGGGGATGGGTTTGAGGGCGTTTTCTTTCTTTGTGTGTGGGGGTTAAGGGTGGAGAGACTTAAAGACCTCCCCCTTTATATTTTTTTTTTTAAATTCAAGCTTGACATGGCCAAAGCCTGTGATATACTGTCATGGTTTTTCTTACTCAAGGTGTTAAGAGCTTTTGGCTTCTCAAAAATTTGTATTGACTTGGTGTGCAGATTGGTAAGTTTTTTTTCTCTTTGCTCAATAACGGAGAAAATGTGGATTACTTTCAATCAACTAAAGGTGTGAGGCAGTGGGGGTTCCATCTCCCCTACATTATTTGTTTTGGCTGCTGAAGTTCTAAATAGAGGGCTGGTTGGGTTGGCAAATCTAGATAAAATAGGAAACTTCTCAATGCCTTTTGGAAGCCCCATGGTGAGTCACTCGTCATTTGCAGATGACATAGTAATTTTTTCAAATGGGGCAAAAAGATCTCTTCATAACTTGATGTAATTCATTCAACAATATGAAAATAGTTATAAGCAGCTGGTGAACAGATTCAAAAGTGAATTCTCTGAGTCCAATAAGTGCCCTTTAAGATGGAAAAAATTTGATTGCTCAATCCACTGGTTTTCAGAAGAAAAACTTTCCTATCAAATACTTGGGTTGCCCAATCTTTCCTGGAAGAAACAAATCTTGCCACTATTTTGATCCGTTGGACAGAGTCAGAGACAAAGTGAAAGGTTGGAGTGCAAAACTACTCTCTTCTGGAGGCAAGTTGGTTTTAACTAAACATGTCCTTCAATCAACCTCTACATACATTAGCAGATGTATCTTCCCCTAAGGCTGTGATTGAGAGATTGAAAACCATTTTGGCTAATTTCTTCTGGGGTGAGGAGGAGGTGAGAAAACATCATTGGACTTCTTAGTGTCATTTGTTTTATCCAATTATGGAGGGAAGTTTGGGCATTAGATCCATGATTGACATTACTCAGTCTATGGTCATGAAGAGATTGTGGAAAATTAGAAATACCAATTCTGAGTCAATTTCATGAAAAACATATATTGCAAAAGGTTGGCCCCCAATGTTGTTTTGCCTAGACCCATCGATTCAAGAGATTAGAAAACGATGCCCCATCTACCCTCTGCCCCTCCCCCGCCTCAACCGCTAGTCGACCACCCAACCCCAGCCCATCCTGGTCACTGTAGAAGGCAGTCTGACCCGGGCCATCTGCCAAAACAGCCCCTGGGGCCTACCGACCTCTGCGCCATCCTACCCCAACCACCCCGCCCTGCTTCCGACACCTCTCCTTGCCCCCACAACCACCGGAAGGCTTCCAAATTCACTCGGCCTCACCCCAAACCTCAGTCAACCTGCTTTGACCCTTCTCCACATCATCCCGAACACAAAAACACCTTTGTCCAACCCCTGCCATACCGACCACTTTTCCTCTTCCACCAACACGATTTTTGACCCGGGAGGAGGAATCTGGGGCTGGTTTGGAAGAAAAAAACAGAAAAAGAATAATAAATTAAGAAGTAAATTTGTGGGATGTGCACTCAACTTTCAGAAATTATTTTTTGAAGCCCCACAAGTTTTTGGAACTTTTTGGAATTTCCACGATTCCCAAATTTTTTTGAACACTCGAGGACGAGCTTGGTCTTAAGAGGGGGAGAGTCATGGAAATGGGCCCTTTTTAGGGTTTTATTGCATTTTATTTTATTTTTGTGATTTTCTTTTATTTTGTTATGTCATTGTATTTGTTTTTATTTCGTATTTAGAGGTAAGGAGTAGTAAAGGCAATTAAATGCATTGTTGTGATTAGATTATTAACTTAGGGCCTAAGCTGCTACTCCTCCCTTTTAAATACCCCCTTGTATTCCTCATTTGGGGACATTCTCCATTTTGAAATATAAGAAATCTCTTGATTCTCTCTCTAAAGTTAGGGTTTGGTTTATTTTCTTGGCCATTGAGGTGTAGTTTACATCACCATCATTTGGCAACAAAGGCCTTTCTCTTTTGTTTTATCTTATATTTGGCATCCTGACCTGAAAATTAAGATCTCCGTTTTCATGTGGAAATTCATCCAATATAAACTGCCAATTGATGAGGCTTTAAACAAGATAGGATTTCTTCTTGCATCCAAAAGTCATTGTTGTAAAAGCTACCCCCAATGTGAAACTTTTAAACATTTATTCATTGATTATGATCTTACAAGGGAGATATGAAACCATTTTGCAGCCTTTATTGGCATCCGAATTGATTACTCATCAAGTAGATCAGTTTTATTTTCCTGGTGACTCAAAGGGAGACAACCCTCTCACTGCACTACTGTCTAGACTAATACCAACCTTGATTTGTTGGGAAATAGGGAAATATCAAAACAAACATTTTTTAAGGCACTCCCATGACAACATCAAGCATTATCTTCCAGATCCATCTACAAATTTCTGACTTAGCTCTGTGGGTAAATAGAAAATAAAAAAACCAACCAACGTAGTCAGCAAGTCAAGACGGAACCCAATCATCGTTCATAAGAAGTGAGAACGCTTAGTTAGGGCAAACCGAAGGCCAAAGACCCTGCATTAGTGAGGAGAGGGATATAGCAGCAAGCCAGGACCCGTGGGTGGAGTAGGAATTTGTAGGGGCAGCGTAGGAAAGTTTGTTTTTCGCTTTAGTCATTTCTTTATGGAAGGGAATAATATACAAGCAGATGCTAAGGCTGTTCTCACGGGGATTCAAATTTCCCTAGAAAAGGGTATTCAAGAATTTGTAATTGAGTCCGATTCTTCAGCTTTAATCAATTTAATCAATACGGGAAGTAAAACCCCATTAATTTTTAGGTGAAATTGAGACAATCAAACAGTATGGTAACCTGCACATATTGAGTGACACTCATTGTTATAGAGAAGCAAACTTTGTGGCAGATTTAATAGCCAATGAGGAAGTTTCCTCGTCCACAAGACAATGAGGGAGTTTGCTCGTCCACAAATCGTACTTATGAACAATTTATGGTCCTTCCAAGGCTTGCTAGAGGTTCTGTTAACACGGATAGATTGAGTTTGCCTAATATTAGAGTTTAGAGTGTTAAAAATGAGGTAAAGTTCATATAGGCTGCTATACAGGTTAAGAATTTGGGCACTACTGGTCCAGTTGTCTGTCTTGTAATGATGGTTGTGTATAAAACCATCTCTTTCGATTTTGTAATCAGTACCTAGGAAGATTTTTTCTTCCTAATTATCTAATAAAATTGCGGGGGGTCAATAAAAATAAAAAATAAATTAGAATGTTTGTATTAAAATAATACCATCACTGAGTACAATCATGCATTGCAAAATTAATATAAAAAAATGGGAGCAAAAAAAAAATGTTTGATTTAAAGAACATCGCCACATTCAAAATAATGCCAGCACAACTGACAAGCGTAGACTTCACAGTAGAGCCAAATTGTGAAACACACGTGGGCCACGTGTGTTTCACAATGTTAAGTAATTAGACAACAACTGGCACTAAGTGTCAAAAAAGTGCCAGATGAGCTAATATATTCATCACGCTGTAAGCCTATAACTGCTAAACCCCACCTGGATACTAAAGATTCCATAACTTATAAATCTATCAGTTACAATCCCTTCCAGTTGTCTTTCAGCACCGCTTATGACCTTTAAACTTCAATCGAAAGTAGCCATCTCAAAAACATATGAATCAAGACGTTGATCCTGAAGATAATGCATAAACCTAGACACAAATGAAGCCTCTTTCCGTCCCAACACATGATATCGTATACCATAAATGATAAAGGACTATCCTTGGGAACTCCAGAGACACAATAATCAAAGAAGTATCTCCACATCGAGCATCATGAAGAAATGAATTCTTGATCCATACCCCCACAATAAAAGGGCTACCATTTTGAGTATTTAAAACAGTTTTGCACACCCTAAGAAACCAACACTCTGCTTCTAATCCCTAAATGAGATTCTTATATATTTCCTTCAAATATTAAAGCCTGATTTTTGGAAGAAAAAAATTTATATAATTTCCATTTCTTTTGTGATTTGATTTGATTTTGGTCAAAGTCATTTGAAAGTTGACATCTACATATCCTACATGGCAAAGTGTTAATGGTTGTTTGTCCAAAATGTCATAATACATATTACATTGCACAACATGCGTGTGTTCATTATTACACTCTCTCATACTTCCATTCAAAACTCTCTCAATTTCACATTCCATACTCTTACTATCCACTTTAATTGAAAATTATAATACATCGCCCGAAATTTACAAATACCACACTAATAGTTCTAAAAATTATATGGTAACAAAACATGCGTCTCGTAGGCAGGTTGTGTCGTGAGAAAGAAGCTTGTCATGGAAACACATACACTGACACAAAACTACAATAGGTACTAGCAGCACGGGTATTTGCTAGTTAGAAAATATAACGTAATCTGACCATACATATGTAACCTAGGAAGACCCCTTTGATTAGTAGACCTTTCTTGCCAAACATTTTAGACCCAAGTTCAATCGTCAATCGTAGTGATGAGGCTAAAATAAACAGTTCCCACTATTACAATAATTGCCAACCGAATACCTTCAAAAGTATTTGCTTGTCTGCCATAGAATACATAGTATGTCATGCTTCATTTTCTAGTTTAAGACCAAGTTTACATACCAAAGATAATGTTGTATTTAGACATAATCCCCGCTTTTCAAATTATTACACTTACCCCCCCACCCCCTTGTGAATCATCCCGCTTGTACCTTATGCATCAACCCTCTTGTACCTTATGCATATGGGGATAAGTCTAATTATTCTTACACCTACACCATCAGCTGATTATGCATCAACCCTCTTGTACCTAATGCTTTTCAAATTGATAGATCATATTGCCAAATTACAGCAAAAGTTATCAAATTTGAAACTTGAAACTAATATTAAACAATTCAAATTATGACAGAATTCAATAAAAATAAATGAAGATAAATAGATCATACGTATAGGTAAATGAGAAATAAAATCATACTGGAGATGTTTGAAGACGAGATAAACAATGAGGGCGATGTTGAGACGTTCGTTGTAAGTGGGTACTATTATACTATACTTGTTCTTCTTCTCCTCCATATTCAATCACAACCCAACAAAGATCAAATTTTTTTTATTGGCAATCAACAAATTTTATGACCCAAATCCGGTGCGTCTTGTTTTGATTGCCGGTGTGTAAAAAAACAACCTAGGCTTCTAATTGTGTACGGCACATATATATGCAGAAGTACGACTACGTGTAACCAGACGGCGAGCCTATAAATTATGAGTACGAGTCCCAAATAATTCTCTCAAAACTTCCCTAAAAAGCAATTAATATGATATTTTGGCGGACCCCCATAACACAAGGCAATATTTAATAAGCAAGTGAGAGAGTAAGTGGAATCCATATCAAATTTGAGAGTACCCGGGTTTATGAAATATATATATATATATTTTATAAAATATATATATATATATATATAACACTTGTAATTTATATTTTTGGGAGTACCCGAGTTTTATGCCCGTATTATTGGGGATCAAAATTAATATTGACCTTATAAAAATTATTTTTGAAATATATTAATCTTAAGATTTCACTAAGTTTGAAATGTGAATTGGAACTGAAAATCGATCCGAACCAATCCAGGAACCGTTTGGTTCTGTTTGGTTTGGTTCTACACAACTGTCGGTTCGATTCCGATTCCAAAAATTCGAAACCGATCCATCCCGTTCGGTTCTCGGGTTAGTATCAAAACCAAACCAAAACGAACCATGTGCACCCCTAGTACACGTCATAAAACATCCTCAAACACATTTATAAATTGCATTAAGTATGTTGTGCCTTGTACGGATTTCACCTCAATATATAAACACTTAATGCACTTTGGAGATGTTTTGTAGGATAAATTTGGGGTACATATTATTTTTCTTGAATAAATAAATGAATTTTATCAACTGGTTAAATTTACTAAGTATACAGTCAAATAAGTCTTACGAGTATTTTTTGCTCCAAAATGTCTTATAAAAAAATATATGCTCCAATAGGTAATGTTACAAAACAAATAGTGAATATTTATTACATGTACACTAAGTATATATTGTGATAATTTTGTTCTTATAGGACTAATGAAGGAATTTATTGCGTAAATAGGACTTATATATTAAGCTTTCACAAATAAATGGGTTATTTAAGTTGAGTAACCAAAATTATTGTTCATTTAGCATTGTCAATTGACCTTATTTTTTAGGGTATTTTATTTTCATTTCATTTTTCTTTCTATCCATCCTATTTTGAATTTTTTAAATTTTAGTACTTTAGATGTAAAAGTCCAACTTAACCCCATTTAACCCACCCCGATCAGGTTTCAAAACAAATTAACATCTCGTAATTGAATAGAGTTTAATAACTATAAACAAATTAAAGAACATGTAATACCCCGTATTTTTATAGGCATTATTTAATTGTGAAAATTGGTGAAAATTAATGATATGTGTGTTTGTTATGACAGTAGATGTCACTATTTATATTTTTATGTGTTGTTTAATTTGTAATTGGAATCGAATTTAATATACGAAAAATCATTAATTAAATAATTGACAATTGGACTTATACCGATTGATTATAAATTACTGAGTTGTTAGTTACTTGATTTGAAATATTTTGTATTCGTCTTTTCGAACGCTTAGATTGTCTGATTTTATCTTAAAATGATGGGGTTTGGCCCTATTGGGATAGTATAAGGCTTGGGTAAAGTTTTAAGTCATTGGAGGTGATTTTGAACGCTCATAGATGAGGCGCACCGAGAGTCTAAGTAAAATTTTGGGATAATATACTTTTAACGAGTCATTAGGGATCTCATAAGTCGAATATTACAATTTCGGAGGCACCTTGAGACTAAAGAAAATGCACTTCAAGAAAATAGGAGAAATTAAAAGGATTTTGATATGGTTTTCTCCATAAATTAGATTGCGGTAAGTTTATTTAAAATTTTATTATAGTTGCTTTCGTGTTAGATTATACATATTCATTGAATATAAATTTAATAACCTTATAATTTGATTTAGAGGATTTAAATAATTAATTTCGTAATTAACCTAAGTAAGATAATAATTATGTTTATTTCCATCTAATATTGATTGATTTCCTCGTGAACTTAAATTGAAAATGTTACAAAAGTGGTAGGACTTGTTATTATATTGTAAATCCTTCAAAAGCCTCGTGTTAATTGAATCAGTCCATGGTATCCTATTTCAATTGAAGGTGTTTACGAAATTATGGTTCTTATTATTAAATCTAACATTATCTTTAAATCTTAATAGAAACTTGTGGATTTATTTATAAAATTAAGTTTCAATCAGATATTTATAGTTGTTATGTTGTTTGGTTGTTAATTTCCTTGGGTGAAGCTCTGCAAGTCATTGATGGATTTTTAAAGAAAGAAATTAGGTTGTAGAGAAGATGAATTTCGTCAAAGGGGGAAGTGTCACTTTTCTGGAGTGATCGATCGATTGACTCCAGACCATCGATCGATTGATCCTCCTAGTTTGGCTTAGGATGGGATTATGACTTGTTTGGTTGGTTTTTGGAATTTGGGGGCATAATAGTAAGTTGGATTTTGCGTTTCTTATAAATGTAGATAAAGTAAATATTTACATTTTGAGATTTTGGAATTTGGTGTATTATTAGTTGGGTATTTTGACCGAGATAAGTTTATAGGGGTTGAATTTAATCTGCGGTCTTAGTTTGCATAATCCGAGATTATTATGGGTTATTATATAAGATTTTTGAAGTTTAGAAAATTGAGTGATTTGGTCGGGTTTGTTAAGGTCATTGTGAGATTTTAGTAAGGCGTGAATCCTTTGGGGAGGATAGGATTAAGTAAAAAACAATAAATTGGGGTAGTTAGTATATTCAATATTATTATATAAGTTGATTATATTTATGTTGTGTATTTTTAGTGTTAGTTAGGTGTAAGACTGTACCTAAATTTGGGAACCCTGAGATTCAAGGTTAATAATGTATAGGATCAATTTAAGGTCAAAGTGTGGTTTATCTTTTTATGATAGCGATGCTAGGTTGTGACACCCCGCCTAATTAAATATCGGGTGATCAATCATTTATTAAATCATAACCAAAGTGAACGGTTGGTTCATTCTTAGCATCACTGTCGCAATAAAAATAACTTTACAAATTAAACACCCTAAATAATTAAGCTAAGTGACAAAACCATTTTTAAGACATCAAATCCAATTTTAATTTAAAACCGATATTTAAAACCTTTCATAATCCATGGTTTAAAAATCACACAACAACTAGACTGGAAAAGATAATCCAAGCAATTTAAATATTCAACTAATTAATTCCAACTTTAAAACTTTAAAGGAAAACATCCTGACAGTAACAATTCCAAAGTATAAATACTGGAAGTAAACGAATCACAATCTCTGATAAAACCAACTGAATAATGGAAAAAGGGCGACACATGCCCAACTGGATGAAATAGAACTAGAAGTGGACTCAATAATGAGGTCGTCTAAGCAAGAGGCCTGCAACTCCCACCTAAGCTGCAGCACGTTCCTTCCAAAGGATCCTATACAAGACGCCCCTGTGGCTGGACACCTGTAATATATACATATATATACAAGAGAGAAAAGAAAATATAAAATGGGTCAGAGCCTGATTGTAAAACAGTTTAAAATTTAGTTTAGCAAGTATTTAAAATGCTTACCGGCTAATGCAACAATGATATCAATGTGCGACACTCTCTTGAGAAATTCTCACATTTCTTCTAATGTGCACGCCAACCGGACTACTAATCCCAACAGTTTAGCTCATCTTAAGTTACTCACAAGGTTTCATGCCGACAATTTCTAGTATTAAGAAAATAAATTTTTAAAAGCAAAGTTCTCACATAAACCCCATTTGATTATAAAGTTTGTATTGCCTCAAACTTTTCAAACACTTATACCCAAGTTGAAATAATTATTCATTATTTACCTACTTTAGTCACAGTAGATAGTTCCCAAATTTTAAGTCTACATATATATTAATCACTCATATAATATATATATATATACTATCGGCACCCCACATAAAATTTATGATCCTGACATACTCTATTATCAAGTCCCCGTATCACTCGTACTAAGGGGAATACTTGTTCGAAATCACTCTCGAACTGTATTAACACAAAACACATACAAATTAAGGCGAAGCATAGGTCCGAGTCACTAAGAGGTCAGCACATACCCTCACATCTCTTAGGACCATCTGACTATCGATCAAATAGCTTGTACTAAGGATTCCTATGTTCTAGGGTACAAGTCAATATCCCCCATAAAGGTCCCATCGAGATAAGACTGTCCCAGCGCGGTAACCTCAGTGATAGCAAGTAGCGCGGGAATGATTTGTACACGTATATAGTATATGCACAAACACAGTCATATATGTATACTACCATTCTCATTTCAAATTTAGGTACACCCACGACCCATACTTATGATATTTATTCTTATTGCACATTACTAGATTATCCCGTATAACGACTCGTCTCTTATTCTTATTTATGGGATTATTCCAAACCTTCTTCGTAACACTAGTGAAATCCTATCTCCCTAAGTGTAATTTTAGTAGGTACTCTTTTACTTTACGACGTAACTTCCTTATGAGTCTCACCCTTTAGACACGCGTTCCCATTGTTCCTTAAGTGTAAAACACCTCCGTTAAATGTTAATCTCGTCTTACATTAAAGGTTCCATTTTTACAAAGTCCTACTAGTCTTCTTTATATCCCAAAATGTTCTAGCAGTAATGTCCAAGAATTTTTATTCATTTAAGTTGGAACAACCTATATAAAAAGGGGAATTTGAGTTTTTCAGGAGAGGTCGATTGATCGATGACAGGTTCTCGATCAATCGATGCTCTTGGGTCGATCGATCGATCAAGCAATTATGGCGAAACTGCAGAATTTCCAGTTACGGGAATGTTATTCTAAAATCATTCAAATCATCATATTTGATTTCCAAACTTCCAACAACTTATACTACAAGTGTTATATCCCCAAATAATGAATATTATACGTAAGACATGCGAGTTTTCATCAATTATAACGAATTAAAAGGGTTTAAATCCAGAAAAATTACAAGAACCCTAATAATTTCTTTAACTTAGTTCTTCTCATTCTTTTCCCATATTTTCTACTCCTAACTCAATGAATTTCTTTGTTCAACCTCTACATATGAATTAGATTTCCAGAACACGTCTTTTATCTATACATCATGCAAATTCGAGTCTCCAAAATATGTTTTCTTTCACAAAAAACTAGTTCTAATCAACCCTGGGCTAATATCATTGAAGCATTAACTAATATAGAGCAAGATAGATACTTGCCTGGAAATATTTGGCTCAAATTTGTGAAAAATATTGGTGTGGTTGTGATCCTCGTTGCGCGATCTAAAGTTTGGCGGCGACGGCGGTGCAAACGGTGGAGTTCTTGGCCTAGAACTCCTTGGAAAGCTTATCCTCTTCCTCTCTAATGGCCATCTTTAGTTCTTGGTTATGCTAACCTTAGAAGACAATCCCTAACATCTGATAAAGCCTTAGAAATTCGTGGGTTTCCATGCCCAAAAATACGAAATGTCTAAAACGCCCTCCCGGGATGTTAATTAGGCCTAGAAACGCCCGAGAACCAAACTAAACCCCCGGATACATTATTTTGACTATCTCAACCCTTTCTGACACCTTGACGTACTCAAAATGACCATATGGGTGACTTATAATTTATTCACTTTTAATAGTTCGAATTTTATCCCGACACGACACAGGCGCGTCCCGATAAATTTCCAAAATTATCAAATTAGATTCTCGTGATAATTTTACTAAATTCAATTACACCTCTTACTTTACCCATAAAGTAATTTACAACAAAATTTCAATAATTACTAACTCTCATCACACTAGTAAGTATTTAAATGATTTTTCGGATTAATATTAAATTAATATCTCTCGTTAAATTTAATAAATCCCCAAAATTAAAAGTCATAAAAATACGGGGTATTACATAGGTATGACCCGGTAGTGTTGGGTATGTATGGGTTGTGTTTCTTCAACTCGTTAGTGAGGGTTATATTTGTTTGTGTGTTTTCTATGCAATACATACCATGAGGGAGTTATCGCAGGTGACGTACTAGATAGGGTATCCTTTATGGAAAGTGCACAACGCAAACCGCGCTAGTAACCCGATGATAGTGATGGGTTTTACCTTGCTCATTTATCCCGAACACTACTGTCTACATACCCGTGTCCCGATAGGGGAATACACGGGGGTTATCATTGTATAGTCACTAGATATGCGATTTATGATCATCGTATAGGCTTAGTTTTGGTAGTCTATGTGGTTGATGGGAAAGCATAGTGATTAGTCCTATTTTTGTGTGGTTGAGAATGAGTTATGAGGTTCGGAAGTGTGTCCACTTTTGCCCAGATGTGACTCAATAAGGGGGGGTTGAAATGAGTCTAACAAACTTATTATTTTAATTAAAATTCCAGCCATTAAAAAAAATGATTTTTGGACTAAATTAATTTGAATAAATAAATCATAAATTATAAAATAAATCTTTAGATTGCTTGGTCAAATGAGATCATAAAAGATAGCAATAAAAACTTATTAAATAAATTTTCGAATTTAATTCTATATTAAATAAGATTCGGAATTAGTTTAAGAAATAAAGGAATTAATGAACAATATTTTTCAGCTTAATAAAAATCTAAACATCAAATGTTTACAAGACTAATTAACTCATAATTTTTTAAATCAAATTTCATTTAACTTTAAACAAAAAAAAATGTTTAAGAATTTTAATTTTAATTTTCGAAAAAAAAAAATTAACCAGATAAAATTAATGTCGAGTTAGTTGTTGATTTTATGAGATAATAAATACAGTTACACACACAACTAAATAAATGACTCAAGATTAATAACACCGGTTTTAACATGATTCGGCCAAATACGGCATACGCCCACATGCCAAGAGCAGCCTCTGTCTCCCGCGCTTCACTAATCTGATTCACTTCACGGTAGGATCAACCCACCACTTGTACAGCAGCACCACCAATTACAAAATTATTCCCGAAGCTAAACAACCAACTTCAAACTTTACAAATGGAGCAAAAAAAATAGATGAACTTTTACACTCTTGAAATGATACTGATTTAAGCTTGAGTGTTTCTTGAAGTATCTCCAAACGAATCAGCAAAGAACCTTGATCTTGAAATATGTAATGAGGTTGATTTTGCAATCAAGAATATCATAGATGAGCTTTGTCTTTTTCTTTTCTTCTCTTGATAAATTTCTATTTCGTCTAACTGTGAGAGAGAGTTTTTTTTTTTTGTTCCGTTTTTGTTGTGTCCCATTTTGAATTTTGGGGTAAAATAAATATGACCATCAAGAATGATCGTTAGAGATATGAACATTGGAAACCCTTAATCAACTTGAAAGCAACATTAATGAGAACTGATGGATAGAGTGAGACCTTATCTTCTTCTGTTGATTTTTGTCCAAGAAAATAAATGATAGACTGATAGAGAGAGAAGTGTTAGTTGAACAAATGAGATATTATACAATGAATCTAATAACGAGAGAGTTAGTACACAAAGGATAACATCTTTGTAAGAGATAAATGATATCTCAGTTAAATATATGTGGGGCCCATGATATCAGATCACTTGCTAGGGAATATCAAGCCAAGATTTGGCTTCGTAGAAAAAAGGCAACAACTGTCATTAGTTAGACAAAAAGAAACCATATAAAAAAACTTAAGATAAACATTAGAATAAGAAATTGTGACACCCCGACTAATTAAATACCGGGTAGCTACTCCTTTATTAAATTAATTCAAAATGCCAAGTTGGCTCAGCTAATAGCATCACTGTCGAAAACATTTCTATTATTACTAACCACCTAGTATTTAAAAAGTAAGTTGCCAAATTTTAATTAAAGTCTGATTAACATGCAGTAAAAGATTTAAAGCAGGAATAATAACATCATTCACCATAACGAAATAGAAGAATAACCAACACATGAAATAAATAAATCCGGAGGAAAAACTCCTCACAACAAACTCCACATCTAAAATGAAATAACTACATACTGAATACTAAATCAATACATGCCAAGTCTGAGAACTGAAATGGAAAAGTCTCTAATAGAATTTGGGCAACATGCCCTACAACTGAAGAATACTGAATATGGAATCCAATGATAGAAGCGTCTAAGAGCAAATCCCTGTAGCTTCCACAAACAGCTACAGCTCGTCACCTGAATGAGTATCCTATGCATGGTGTCCTTGTGGCTGGGAACCTAAAAATGGTTTTACAAAAAGATAGATTTGAAAGAAAACGGGTCAGAGCCCGAATGTGGAGACATTTTAAAAACCTGCAAGTGCTTTAAAAACATTTAAAACATTAAATGCAAAGTACATGTTAGGATGTGCACTCACATGAAATCCTCACCTCTCGACTAAATGTGCACTCCTAACGTAATTACCCATCTAAAGTGACACTAACCACTAGCTAAGTGACATCCTCTCTAGCTAGACTGCCATAGGTTTTACCCTTATTACTCGGTTCCCATTAACATTATAACGATCTCAATTAAATAGGGCTTAACGTAAATTCAGGTTCTCATATAAAAGTAATACAACTCGTTATAGATTATCCCTTTGTTATTCCATAGTTACACACAATACCATATGAAAGTTCTCAGTTTATTAAGTGTATATTTCCCACAACATAAATATACAATATAAGCACCCCGAGACTAAGCTGCGGTGCACACATACTCTGCTATCCATCCCGGTACATCACGTACATAAGGATCACATATTCCGAATCTCTCAGGAATAGTTCACAGATAACAACATCACAAATAATGGAGGCGAACACAGTCACATCACATGGGTCACGCACATACCTGCGCTCCCACGATCAGCAGACTTATTAACATCCCAATAAGTCCTTCTCTGACCTATGTTCATCGAGGTAACCAGTCTAAATCCGGGCAACACAAGGATTAGAGGGCCCTAAGCGAACGCAAACCTCCCGTGATAGCAAGTATGGTAGGTATGTCATACACACAAATCATATACCAATACTAAGTAAGCACACATCTTAGTAATCACCGTAGTTTAATTGTAGTACTTATCGCATTCTCGTACCAACTTAATATATATACAACTTATATAATCCCGGTCCATATTTATACGCGCCATAATTTATTCTCACGTCGTAGTAGGCACTCACGTCTCAACTCAAATGTCTATTTGATTTGATCCACACTTATATAATTTACTCCTCATTATATCCCAAATGTCCCAAGTATACTAATACACCATCAAACGAATGTTATCTCTATCCTCGAACAAGTTTACGGGACTCCCAAATCAAAACAGGCCAAAAAGGCCTAAACTGCCAGCTCGTTAGAAGTCTCGTTTGAACGAGGCTGTTCGAACGAGATTTCGTTCGAACGAACTGGGCTATCTAACGAGATCTCGTTCGAACGAGATTATCGAACGAACATCCTCCTCGTTAAAACCCCAAACTGTCAACTCGTTAGAAGCTCGTTCGAACGAGCTCGTTCGAACGACCTGGGTAGGTCTTCTAACGAGTGGCCAGATTCAAGCCCAGAAATTCTATATTCGTTTTTCACCAATTTCTACACTTCTAATCTCAACCAAAATTCGTCCCAACAATGTTTTATGGTCTCTAATCATCCCTAAACATATCAAGGTTATATACAAACGTATTTTAAAGGACCAATTCCTCCTAATCATCATCAATCCATCAAATCTCTACACTTTTCCCCAAATTTTCAAGAACATAAACCCTAGAATTTTAAATCCTCAATAAGTCCATTCTAGATCCGTTTTTGTTACATCCAACATATATTAACATCAAAATAATCATCTCCATACTATTCTACATGCAATTTGTCCTCAAAATTCAAGTCCTAAATTCAATTAACATGGGTTTTTATTTAACTTCCAAGAACAAATGTAAATCTTTCAATTTATCTAACATGGAAGAAACATACTCTGAATTAAATCAAATTAAATCACTTGCCTCTAGTGTCTCTGAATTTGGTGTTGGTTTGATGAAGCTTTTCTGCAGAATTCCTTCTCTCTCTCTCTCTACAAGCCTTCTTCTCCAAAGGTGGCTAGGGTTTTCTTTGGGAAAGTTTTGGAAACCTAATTTGATAACCCCCGTAGCTTATTGGGTCATTAAGGGTTGGTTAGTGGGTTTAGTGGGTCTATTCCCAATCAGATAAATACTCCTAATTTTCGTCATTATTAATTCCCAAAAATACAATATTACCAAACTACCCTTATAAGATGCCGGTATGGCCTAAAAATACCCCGGGACCCAAACTAAACCCCCGGGTAGTGTTTTTTGACTATCTAGATCCTTCCGGACGCGTTGGCGCACTCAAAACGACCATACCGTTAATAGAATTTAAATTCACTTTTATAAATAAAATAATTATATCCTGACGCGACTGTCACACGCGTCCCAATAAAATGACCAAATTGTTGTATATCAATCTCACGACAAATTTCATAATTCAATATTCATATATCATCATATATACTCAATATAGTCAAATACCAACTCACATCTCGCTAGTATTTTATCCGGATTAATTCCCAATTAATTCTCATTTAATTAATTAATCCCAAAAATAAATATCGCCAAAAATACGGGGTATTACAGAAATGTATTATGTAGTTGTTAGCATCACATAATAAAGCTCTAAAAATGTTCTATAACTTGGGCACACCGAACTATTATAAAAAAATTATATTCATTTAAAACAAAATTAATAACATTTTCAAAAAAATTATTTACGTTGTTTTATGTGAAAGATATAATAACGTTTTTACAAAAAAAATTATATAGAAAATCATTAAATTATTAGGATTGATGAACCCATCTTTAAATGATTTATAATAATATAAATCGTAAATATACATAAACGTTTCCATCAAAGGGCAGTCGTGGGGACCAAGAATAATTATAAATAAATGCAAGTAGGTTGTCTCAGTCAAACTGACGCACATGATGAGCGTCCGTTTTCAAGACAGATAGGCTATCTCAAAGATTTTATACAAATAATGTCCAGGTACAAAAGAACATATATATGTAAACGCATATAAAAATTTGACTGTCTATATATATATATATATATATATATATATATATATATATATAAAGGTTCTAAAAAACGCGGGGCATGATCGAGGCGTGGAGACCAAGTCTTAAACCTTAGAAGCCTAGGCGGGCGTCAGGCGTAAAAAGGCGTTTAGGCTTTTTTAATATATTTTAATATTTTTTTAAACCATAACAACCTATTAAAATACTAAAATTGCACACATTATTAAAATATGTCTGAATATATGCAAATTAAAATACTATTTGATAATTTTTGATGAGATAATGGTCCGGTTAGTAAAAAAGTTATTTAAAAGACGATATCGTTTCACTAAAGCATTGTTGTTTTTAGAAAAAAGTGCGACTTAAAGGTTTTACCAAGAATAAGGCATAAAAAACTTAAGGCGGGACACCTAGGCGGACTTTTTTATAACATAATAAGATGTATAGATATATTACATGTAAATAAAAAAAAATGTTATCCGTCATAATATTAACAAAAAAAATAAGCAATACAAATGGCCAAAAAAAAAAGAAGAAAACTTTCGTTTTTATCATTTTGTGAAGTAAGTGGGTAGAGATTTGTGTTCCCAAAAAAAAAGTCTCTTCCATTTGTTGAAAAAAACCAACAAGAGATATCAAATGTGAGACTAGTTGGCGGTAGATTTTTGAGATGGCAAAATCGTGTTGGGACTGCAAAATCTCCATGGCCTCATATTTGACAAGATTTCTGTAACTTCATATTTGAAAAAAATTAAACAAAGTTTATAATTAAAACTAACGAACATTTGAAGATGTAAAAGATTAAAAAAAAATTAAAAGAATTTTTTTTCCACAAATTTTAGCGAAAAAAAAAATGTTAAACAAAATTTACAATTGATAAAAAAATAACGAACAGTAAAAAAAAGGTTAAAAATTACAGAAAAAATGTTAAAAAGAATTAAAAAGAGTGATGTTAAAAAAAACGTTACATGGATAAAAAAAATGCACAAGCTATTTTTTAATGAATAGAAAAAATATACAATCAGATAACTAAGTAAACTAAGTAACCACAGCAAATCATCTACTAGTATTTATAGTAATATTTGTATTGTTAATAAATAGTTATTTGTTTGTTATCATCAAAAGCAATATTATAAAAAATGATAATTAATTACAATCAAAGTAAATTAATAAATGACTAATGATATTTTATTTAACAATCTCCCCCTTTTTTATGATGACAAACAAAGTCATTCACACAAACAAAAAAATGAATACATATTAGCACAAAAATGAAGAATCACATAAATCTTCCCTTGTTTGTCATAAGCAAAAAAAAAAATTAGAGATAACATAATCTCCCCCTATCAAAGGCAATAGGTGCAAGAAAAAATAAAATTTAAGCATAACAACAAGTTTATTTATACCAATAACAAATTACATTTTCAAATTGTTAATCATATGACAAACATCATTTGGATGCCCTTCAAGAGAGAGTTCTTGCCCATTTTCTTTCACCATAAGTTTGATAGATTTTCTGGTGTAGGCATCAGAAGAGGAAGATTCAACTTTAGTGAAGGTGTTCTCTTGAAAGGGAGTAGGCATATGAGGCGTCAAGACAAGTGACAAAGGAGGTAGTGACACCCAAGGAACGAAAGGAGGAGAAAGAGCTATAACTTTAAGTGCTTCAGTGTAAGGTGAATATTTTTTAAATTTAGCATCACTTACTCCTTTTGTTTGAAGCTCACATTCTCCCCAAGAAGTATAAATCCCGAGTTGTTTTACTACCCAAACTACATAGTAAGACTTCATGGTGTGAGGAAAGAGAGAATAAAAGGGGGGTATATGTATAAGAGAGGATGTTTGTCTAGTATTAATAAAGCACCCTGGAAAAGTGTGAATACACTATTCATATAAATAATTCATCTTTTCTGATTTAAATAATAAGAAATCTTTAAATTATAATTCTAGGTCACTTAAACGTGCCATACCGAGTTCTCGACCAATAAAAGAAAATCGGTCTTCGGGTAGAGGTTTTGTGAAAATATCCGCCAATCAAAGATCCGTACTAATAAATTTAAGTCTAACGTCACCTTTTTGAACATGATCTCATAAAAAGTTATGTCTAATTTCAATATGTATTGTTCTAGAATGAATAATTGGATTTTTAGTTAAACATATTGCACTTGTGTTGTCACATAAAATTGGAGTATTTCGAAAAGACAATTTAAAATGTTCTAATTATTGTTTAATATATAATGTTTGAGCTCAACTACTATCGGCGGCAATATACTCGGCCTCGACCGTGGAAAGAGCTACGAAATTTTATTTTTTACTAAACCAAGAAGCAAGTGAGTGTCCTAGAAAATGACATGTACCATTAGTGCTTTTTCTATCAACTTTTACAACCGACAAAATCCGCACCGCAATAACTTATAAGTTCAAAAGATGTAGATTTAGGATACCATAAGCCTAAGTCTTTTGTCCCATTTAAATATCTAAAGATGCGTTTCATGGCGCACAAATGTGATTCTTTGGGATTAGCTTGAAACCGAGCATAGAAACAAACACAAAACATAATGTCGGGTCTACTAGTGATTATATATAATAGACTACCAATCACGCCACGATATAAAGTTGTATTAAGGGATTTTTCTTTTTTGTCAATATCTAACTTTATAGAAGTGCTCATAGGTGTACCAAGTGTTTTAGCATTTCTAAATCTATTTTACTAAAAGATCCTTAATATATTTAGATTGATTAATAAAAACACCATTTTTAGTTTGTTTAATTTGCAAACCCAAAAAGAAATTTAACTCACCCATCATACTCATTTCAAATTCATTTTGCATAAATTCTAAAAAATCTGTACATAAATTTTCATTTGTGGATCCAAATATAATATCATCAATATAGATTTGTAGAAGAAGCATATCATTGTCATGAACTTTTATAAATAAAGTGGAATCCATTTTTCCTCTTACAAAATCATTTTCAAGCAAAAATCCACTTAATCTATCATACCAGGCCCTAGGGGCCTGTTTCAATCCATATAAAAGCTTTATTTAGTTTATAAACATAATTTGGAAATTTGTGATTTTCAAAACTGGGTGGTTGCTTAACATAAATATCTTCATTTATAAAACCATTTAAGAATGCACTTTTAACATTCATTTGAAATAATTTAAATTTTTTACAACATGCATATGCTAACAACATACGAATGGCTTCTATTCTATCTACGTGGGCATACGTTTTATCATAATCAATTCCTTCTTGTTGGTTATAACTTTGTGCAACTAGTCTAGCTTTATTTCTTATAATTAATTCGGTATCATCCTTTTTATTTATAAATACCCATTTAGTTCCAATAATAATTTTATCTTTGGGTGAGGGCACAAGTGACCAAACATTATTACGTTCGAATTGTAACAATTTTTCTTTCATAGCCAACAACCAAAACTCATCTTTTTCAGCTTCATTAATATCTTTAGGTTCAATTTGTGACACAAAAGCTAAATTATTACAAACATTGTTTAAGGAGGATCTAGTAAGAATACCAATAGAAGGTTCACCCAAAATATTTTCAAAAGGATGATTATTAACGAATTTCCAGCTTTTAGGTAAACTAGAATTATTATCACTTTTATCTTTATTTGGAGTCTTTTCAACATTAATTGGAATCATCAACACTAGACGTAACATTTTCATTTAAATTTAATTTATTAAGAGATTTATTTAAGACCATAACATCATCATCTTCATCATTGTCAGCAAATGGATTAAATTCATCAAAAGCGACGTGAATTGATTCTTGAACAACTAAAGTCCTTTTATTAAAAACTCTATATGCTTTACTATGAAGTGCATACCCAAGAAAAATACCTTCATCCGATTTTGCATCAAATTTACCCAAATTATCTCTATCATTTAAAATAAAACATTTACAACCCCTTAAAATAGCTAACACTAGGTCTTTTATTTTCCAGAATCTCATATGGGCTTTTATCTAAACCTTTCCTAACAACAGTTTTATTTATTACATAGGAAGATGAGTTAACGGCTTCCGCCCAGAAATATTTTGGTAAATTATGTTCATTTAACATAGTTCTAGCCATTTCTTGTAAAGATCTATTCTTTCTTTCTACTACTCCATTTTATTGAGGTGTCCGAGGTGCGAAAAAGTTATGTTCAAAACCATTTTCATCACAAAATAATTCAACATCTTTGTTATTAAATTGTCTTCCTCTATCACTTCTTATAAAGGCAATATTACATCCTTTTTCATTTTGAATTTTGAACAAAACTTTGAAAAAATCGGGTGTGTATCATTTTTATGAGTGAGAAAGAAAATCCATGTAAATCGAGAATAATCATCAACAATAACAAGAGCATAATATTTACCACCTAAACTAGCAACTTTATTAGGTCCGAATAAGTCTAAGTGTAAAAATTCTATAGATCTACTAGTTGAAATATCTCTTTTCTTTTTTAAAGAAGTTTTAGTTTGTTTTCCAATTCGACATGCATTATAAATTTTATCTTTAATAAACTTAGTTTTGGGCAGCCCTCTAACTAACTCATTTTTAGAAAAAATATTAAGTTGTTCCAGATTAGAATGACCTAATCTTCTATGCCATAACCAACAAGCATCATTTAGGGCAGATAAACACTTAACATTTCGCCGTGACAAATTATCAAAATCAAGAGTATAAACATTTTCATGTCTAGAAGCAACAAATAAAACACTATTACCCTTAACATTTTTTATTAAACAAAAATCTTCTTTAAAAGTAACTTCATAGCCTTTATCACACAAATGACTAATACTAAATATATTATATTTAGGACCATCAACAAGAAGAACATTCTCAATGCAAGGGGAAAGTTCCTTATCGACTTTACCTGTCCCGATGATTTTGCCTTTGGAGTTGCCTTCGAATGTCACTAGCCCTCCATCCTTAGCAACCAAGCTGGAAAACCTATTTTTGTCACCCGTCATATGTCTTGAACACTCACTGTCTAAGAACCACTTTGACTTGTGGGAAAGCGCTCTTAAACAAACCTACAAATAGACATTTAAATAACTTTTCTTTTGTTACCTAAAATGTGTTGGGTCCATAGGGGTTAGCAAAGATAGAAGTTCCCTTAGGGATCCATGCAACTTTAGTTGAAAATCTATATTTACAAAAGTTTAAAAAATGGGTGTGTCTTCCACATTATGTACATAAGGAATTTTCCATATTTTTAGAATAATTTTCAAAACTTTTCTCATTTTCATATTCACTATAACCAATTTCAGACCTCTCAAACATCCACATTTGGCTTCCAAGGAGCATATCTAAGTTGTTCTTTCCTTTTACAGATTTTTCAAAGTCGTGTTTCAAATTTTCAACTTGAAGTTTTAATTTATCATTTTCATAAATAAGATATTGACCTGGGGAATCGTTAACTTTAAGTTTTTCAATTTCTAATTTTAAAGACTGGTTTTCAGATTTTATTACATCTATATGTTTAGAGAGAGAATCATATTTATGTCAAAAGAAGAATGAATATTTTTAAGATTCGTGTATTTAGTCCTAAGTTCATCAAAATTATAATAAAGTTCATCAAAATCATTTTGTAGTTCATCATGATCATTTGACGTTTCATATTCACTATCAGAATTAAAATTAGAAGATACCTCGTCATTATTTGCCATAAGGCAAAGATTTGAAACTTCTTCATCACTTCTTATAAATAGCAAGTGTTTACAAGACTAATTAACTCGGAATCTATTAAATCAAATTTCGTTTAACTTTAAACAAAAAATTGTTTAAGAATTTTAATTTTAATTTTCGACAAAAAAAAATTAACCAGATGAAATTAGTGTTGAGTTAGTTGTTGATTTTAAGAGACAATTAAAACAGTTACACACACAACTAAATAAATGACAGAAAAATTAATAACACCGGTTTTAACCTGGTTCGACCAAATACGACCTACGTTCATGCCCCAAGAGCAGCCTCCTGCTCCCGTGCTTCACTAATGTGATCCACTTCATAGTAGGATCAAATTACCACTTGTACAGCATCACCATAGATACAAAATTATTCCGAAGCTAAACAACCACCTTCAAACTTCACAAATGGAGCAAAAAAAAAAATAGATGAACTTTTACACTCTTGAAATGATACTGATTTGAGCTCGAGTGTTTCTTGAAGATCTCCAAATGAATCAGCAAAGAACCTTGATCTTGAAAAATGTATGTTGATACGAAAATTAGTCAACTGGCGTGGACCAATTATATAACTACACGTGTCACCTTACGTGGTAAATACATATGCTCACCGAGCTACATAGCGTGTCGACCTACTCAGCATGCAGAGCATCTGGCCGAGAAGATCAAGCGGCGATTGCACATTAAATGAACATTGGATTTAATGAACATTGGATTTAATGAACATTCTTATTGTACATACGTATATGTCTATTAAACAGCGGCATATCGTCTATTCATACTGATGGCCCCAAGGCTATAAATACATTGTGACACCCACCGTAGGGGGTAATTGATCTCTTGTAATCATCATCGAGTGTAAAGACATAATTCTATAAATGTCCGGGGTAGAATCTAAGGATTTTCTATTTATTCCTAGATCACAGTTCATATGTCTGATACCGCTACATTCGGCACATCAACACGATCATCCTCGGCGGCCTGTATCCGAATTCATTGCATCCACTTTCTTCATGTGCATCATGCTACAAGCAACATGTTGCTCAGCTCATTCCCACTACTCCACTACGCTTTATCAGTAATATGTTATATTGGAGTTTTAAATATTTGCATAGATATTTGGGAAATATTTTTGAAGTCTGGGCTAATTTTTTTTATCAAAAGCAGAATTTTTCTAAGTGTAGAAGCGAATGGCCTCGATCGACGAGATCGCTCGAGCGACTTTGCAAGTCGTTCGCGCGAGATAGAATGTCGCACGATATCGTTCGAACGACTTATGTACTTCGTTCGAGCGACAAGCTATCTCGTTCGAGCGACATGCCATCTCGTTCGCATGAGCCACCGCCTCGATTTTTATATAAATATCTGATCTCCTTCTGCACGTTTTTCAAGTCTTTTTGCAATGTCGAAAATCTGAAAAAACTGCCCAGAACAAGACTTCACCTTTTAAGGTTTTCTAAACCTTTTTGATTCACAAAACCATTCCCATATATGTGTGTGAATCTTTAAACCTTCAAGAAGATCGTTTACTCATCTGGAGTACTTTGTGAGGAAGCCACTCTCTTCGTCACTGCTGCCCTACTGGAAAGGGATTATTCCAGCCATCGACAACAGAACCAACACCCAAGGGTATTTCTATGTCTCTATATTTTCATTGTAATCCGTTGTAAGCCGTTCTCTTACAAATATTATTGTGAAAATAAAAGGTTTTGCCCCGTTGGGGATTTTTCCTCATATTTGTGTTCTTGCATATTTCATCATCGTATTCAATCACATATAGATGCATGTTTAGGACTGGTTTGATAAAAACTGTGTTTGATTAAATAACTTCATTATTTGAACGCAAGCGCCACTCTTCAAATTGGTATCAGATCCAGTTACACATATTTATCGTGTAATTTTTCGCAAAATTTTTCTAAGATATCAATTTTTGAAATTGATTTTTGAAAACGAGTGTGTTCATTATGGAGAAGTTATATAATAAAATGCCAGTTTTTTACGGGACTAACTATGCATATTGGAAAGCCCGCTTGAGGTCTGCTTTAAAAGCCATTGATGAACGTGTCTGTATTTTAGTTGAAAGAGGGTGGACACCTCCCTCCGTGACTGTTGAGAATGTGATTAATTTAAAACCTGTCACTTCTTGGACTGAAGAAGAATTTAAATGGTCATCTTTTAATTCTAAGGGTCTAAGTGCTATTTCTGGGTCTGTCACACCTGATGAGTTCAAACGCATAATGACGTGCACCATGTCTAAAGAGGCATGGGATGTTTTACAACTCACCCATGAAGGAACTAATGATGTGAAAGAATTTAAACTTCAAAATTTGACAACTCAATTTGAAACCATCACCAGCATGAGACTGAATATTTTGATGATTTTTATGCTAGACTTTCTGACATTGTTAATACTAGCTTTAATCTTGGTGAACATATTCCGAATGCTAGAGTTGTTAAAAAGATTCTTCGCTCTTTATCTAAGCGTTTTATCCCTAAAGTCACTGTGCTAAATTCTATGGGTAATTTAAATACGCTAAAATTGGAAGAACTTGTAGGAGACTTGCAAACCTATGAAATTGATATGTTCCCTAAAACTGCTAAATCTAAAGATAAGGGAATTGCACTTAATGCCCAAGAGAGAAGGAGTGAGGGGTTGGCTAGAAAGAGGGTAGAGTCATCTAGAAAGAGAGAGAGACTGACACGTCAGATTCTGATTGTGATTTTGACTTAGACGATTTGTCCCTTTTTGCAAATTTTTTTAAAAGAATTCTCAAATTCAAGAAAAATGGAAATTTTAAAGATAAAAAGAATTTTGAGAAAAATAAGTTTGAAAAGAAAAATCAAAAAGATTTTAAAGATCCTCCTAAGAAAGAAAGCGAGAGATGCTTTGAGTGTGACGGTAGGGGTCATAGAGCCTTTGAGTGTGCCACATGTCTGAACAGAGAGAAAGGGAAAGCTGTCCTTAATGCTACCCTTAGCGACGACAGTGAGGTCGAGTCGGTGGATTCTGAAGTCGAGTCACCGCATGAGTGTAAGTTCACCGCATTCATGGCTAGTCATGTGAGCACTTCTAGTTCTCCTCGCGACGATGAGGATGATGCTTCAAAGGGACACCTCGACATTGAGAGCGATGTGAGTGGGGGGGAGGATGACACAAATGAGAGCGAGAGTGATATTCAACGCGCCTACGCTGAGTTATATTCTGAGTCTTTTAAAACTAAAAAGTGTAACTAAGTGTTAGTTCTTAAGATCACTGGCTTAGAGGAAGATTTAAGAAAAGCTAGAGAGAGAGAGTCATCCACCCGCACCGCCCTGAGAGAGAGACAATCTGCATGTGTTGAGAAAGAGAGTTTGTTTAGAGAGAGAGAGAGTAGTTTTGAGAAAGAGAGAGGGGACTTGACTAAACAAGTGGCTAGTCTTATGAGTGAGCTCCATTCCTCCGTGGAGACTCGGAAGAAACTTGAAGCCCTTATTGCCCAGCTGACTCATGATCTTGAGAAAGCACGGGAAGTCAAGGTACAAATCGAGGACAAATCTAGAAAAATGGAAAAAATGCTCCTCGGCCCCGCTTTAGGTTTTGGTGATAGGCAGGGAATTGGGTATGATGGTGCCTCCACGTCTCAAATTGCACCTGGACCAGTTCTTGAGTTTACTACGACTCCTTATGGCCATCGTCAAAAACCTCACAGGAGAGTTCGACCAAGAAAGGCAAACCAAGGTCCGCCTTTGACTGTATTCTTTCGTACTTATTGCAAAAGAAAAGGCCACCTCAGGGAGTTTTGCTATAGCATGGGTCGGACACGACGTACTACTGCTCCACCACGTCATACTGATGAGTTTTCTAGTCTGAGAGAGCGAGTTGAGTTCTTAGCTGCCACGTCCCAAAGTTTAATAGAAGAATTCTGACGGATGTCTTTGTCGTTAGTGAATGTTTCTCACATTCCAGCTAAAACCAACAACAACAAAGGCAAACAAAAGGTCACCTCTTCTTGGGTACCTAAGAAAGATAAAAAGGCCTTTGTTGTTCATGTTGCTCTCAAAGTACACAATACCTCAAGTGATATTTTGATAGTGGGTGCTCCATACACATGACAGGTGATGCCTCATTTTTTACGACTCTTGAGGATTATCAGGATGGCAGAGTCACCTTTGGAGATGGGAGCAAGTCTAGCATTATAGGATGTGATACTGTCGAGTTACCTGGATTTCCTAAGCTAGAAAATGTTTTGTACGTCAATGGTTTGAAAGCAAACCTTCTCATCATTAACCAGCTATGCGACGCTGACTTTGCAGTAAAGTTTGACCGGGACGCTTGTAAGGTCTATAATCAAGCCGGTAAACTGTTAGTGCAAGGGGTGAGGACAAAGGATAATTGTTATGGGACTGATCCCACATACTCACTTGTCTGCAACAGCGCCACGATCACTCCTATGGATCTGTGACACCAACGTCTAAGTCACGTGAACGTTAGAGATCTCAACCGCTTAGCTAAAAAGGACCTAGTACGTGGCTTACCATCGCTTGGAAGGCCAACTTCGACGGTTTGTGAACCGTGTCAATTGGGAAAACAAATTCGTAGTCCTCATAAGAAGTTGCATTCCATTACCACCTCTCGTGTTCTTGAGCTTATACACATGGATCTTATGGGTCCCACTCGTACTGAGAGTCTAGGTGGTAAGAGGTATATCCTCGTGATGGTGGATGATTTCTCCAGGTACTCCATTGTAGGTTTTCTGGGAGAGAAATCCGATGCTGTAGAGTTTTTAACGACCAAGTGTCGTATCCTGCAAAATCAACACGGAGTCACTATTAACAGGATACGTAGTGACAACGACACTGAATTCAAGGAAGCAAAGGTAGATTTGTATTGTGATAGCCTTGGGATCAAACATGAGTTTTCTGCTGTGAAGACTCCTCAGCAAAATGGGATTGTTGAGAGAAAGAATAGAACGATCCAGGAGATGGCTAGATCTATGCTTCTAGGTCGTAAAGTTTCTAAAAGATTTTGGGCAGAGGCAGTGTCTACTGCATGCCACATGGTGAATAGGATCTATCTGCGTCCACACACACTTCAGACACCTTATGAGTTGTGGACTGGCAAGAAGCCCAACCTGGCATATTTTCGTGTTTTGGGGAGTAAATGCTACATCCTACGGGATAGAGAGCAATTAGGAAAGTTTGACTCCCGAAGCGACGGGGGAATATTGTTAGGATATTCATCGAATAGTAGAGTGTACCTGGTTTTTAACGTGAAGAGCTCTAAGGTTATGGAGTCAATAAACGTCTATTAATCATAAGCTTCAGTGTGAGGATGAGGATTGTTCTGACAGTGATTTACCTGTTCCTCTCCCACACCCTGTGGACCCTATTCCTGTGTTAGGGGACACACCCGCTTGGGTTCGCAAGAGTCATGACCGTCTGCCATTGTTGTCGATCCCACTCTAGGCGTTAAGCCTCGTGCTCAGCTAGAGAACGTTGTTAGCCATCTTTCCTACACGTCTAAAGTCGAGCCCAAGAATCATAAATAAGCACTCAAGGATGAACACTGGATATCTGCCATGCAGGATGAGTTGCTTCAGTTTAAAAAGAATAATGTCTGGGGACTTGTCCCCCGACCTAGTGAGACTAATGTGATAGGTACCCGGTGGATTTTTAAGAATAAAATGGATGAAAATGGTACCATAATCCGAAACAAAGCTAGGTTGGTCGCTCAAGGCTACACACAGATAGAGGGTGTAGACTTTGGGGAGACATTTGCTCCTGTTGCGAGGCTTGAGTCCGTCTGCCTACTACTCGTCATTGCATGTCATCTGCGTTTCAAGTTATATCAGATGGATGTCAAGAGTGCCTTTCGGAATGGCATTCTACAGGAGGAGGTTTACGTGGAACAACCAAAAGGGTTTGAAGATCCTCAAAACCCGGAGCATGTCTACTATCTGAGAAAATCCTTGTATGGTTTGAAGCAAGCACCTCGTGCTTCGTACGAGAGGCTTACTTCCTATCTCTTAGCCCGTGGCTTCAAGAGAGGGGGAGTTAATATGACATTGTTCGTCAGGAGACATGACGGTGCTATTTTGGTTGCCCAAGTCTATGTGGACGACATAGTCTTTGGATCCACGCGCTCCCAACATGCTCACCACTTTGAGAAGGAGATGAAAAGTGAGTTTGAGATGAGCATGGTTGGTGAGCTTACCTTCTTCCTTGGTCTCTAGGTTCGTCAGCTAGAGGATGGGATGTTCATCTCCTAATCCAAGTATGCTAGAGACCTAGTGAAGAAATTTGGTTTAGACTCCTCTAAGCATGCACGTACACCTATGAGTACCACTACCAAGCTTAGTAAGGACACTTCAGGCAAGGACGTCGAGAAAACCTTATATCGGAGTATGATAAGTAGTCTTCTCTACTTGACTGCCAGTCGTCTCGACATAGCCTTTAGTGTTGAAGTCTGTGCGCGATATCAGGCGTCCCCAAAAGAGTTACACTTACTTGCTCTAAAACGTATTATTAAATACGTGAGTGGGACTCTCTCATACGGTATTTGGTATTCCTTTGATACTGATGACCGTTTGTCCGCCTATTCAGATGCCGATTGGACCGGGGATGTAGATGGTTGTAGGAGCACTTCTGGTGGGTGTTTCTATTTTGGTTCTACTCTTGTCTCCTGGCTGAGCAAGAAATAAAATTCCATCTCTTTGTCCACTACGGAGGCTGAGTACATAGCCGTCGGGAGTTGTTGCACGCAACTCATGTGAATGAAGCAAATGCTGGAAGATTATGGGATTTCACAGGACACCATGAGTATTTCCTGTGATAACACGAGCGCGATACACATATCCCGCAATCGTGTCCAGCATTCGCGCACAAAGCACATCAGGATACGTGAGCACTTTATACGTCAGTTAGTTAAGGAGAAAGTCGTATCCCTGAGTTTTGTTCCCACCGACCGTCTGTTAGCCGATATTTTCACGAAACCTTTAAATGCCCTTAGATTTGAGAGTCTTAGGAAGTCTTTGGGAATTTGCACAGTTGACTGAGGGGTTGGTGTTTGTCTAGAATAGGATGCTTCTTCATGTTCATATCATATGCTTCCTATTGCTAGTCTGTTTTTATGTACCATTGCTATGTTGTACAGCTATTTATTTATTCTTTTGAAAAAATCCAAAAAGATTTTTGTTTTTGTATATAAATATTTAAGAAAAAATCCAAAAAGATTTTTGTATTTTTATATACTCCTTTTATGGATGAACAGTTAAGATAGCCAAGTCACAAATTCATTCTATTTATCCACGTGACTGTTTGATAGAGATGTGAGACGCTACATCATTTCATCCATGTGCTTTACATTGTATGGAGTCTTTGAGATGTAATTAGTGATATTTTCCTACATGTCTGACTCTTATCTCCTTTATTGCACACATGCACGGCTTTATTTGATTATTGTGCTTATCTGTCACATGTTGGCTTAAGTGTTTCCATCTCAATTATGTCTATACAACTTGCAATATGCGATAAAACTTGACAAGATTGGAATGCATGTAAAAACCATTTTTGTGAGACTGAGTGATTGTTTAAGAACGGCGAGGGGCTGCGAAAGGTAATTCTCTTCTTTGCACAAAATCCACCGTTCAAAAGGACCTAAAAATTGGAGGAATTTTATTATTCGGGGTCCAAAGAGGTTAAAAGAGCCCGAAAAAATTTAAAGGCAATAAAAAGCAATTCATGCCAAATATGGGCCACTTAGGTTTCACCTTCAATTCTCCAAAGTTTGAGAATTTAGAAAGCCTCTATTCAATATATATATCTGAGGGAATTTGGTTGGAGAATATAAACGGGTTTGCACTTCCTTGAAAGTCCTGAAAAAGCATGAAATAGTTTTGGACGTTATTGGTGTGGAAATCACTTTGAGCTTTGATTTGTTGATTTGATTGAGTCGATGTATTATATTTCCATTTTTTTTTACCAAAGGAAGACTTTGAGTTCATTCGTTAGGAGTATCTGATATTCATCGTGCACATATGTCATGTTTGTATGCATTGATTTTCCTATCGAATCTGATCACACCAATTCATTTTCGCTATCATTGACTTGGTTATTTTTGTGATCTTCCATTGTGTGATTCTTTGTTGTTTATTATGTGTGAAAAATAGCAGTTTATTCCCATGTGTCATTCTCCATGTGAATTCATCTCTACTTCTCATATTTGTCTATTAGGGGACATCATAAAAAGGGGGAGAAGAATTACGGGGGAGAATTGTTTTGATGATTGGTTGATTTATGAAATGATTGATTTGCTTAAGCTTAATTGATCATCAATCTTTGCATATCATTATATTTCAAACTGTTGCTTGTAACGGGTATTTGCTTTTTCTCATGTGTGTAGGTACATCATTGTTCATTAATTGGATTGCACACCCTGATGAGAAAAGCTTTGAAAGTTTTTGAAGAGCTGAAGATTTAGGAGACATGTCATTTAGTATTCTCAGTTTGAGGGTTTAATGGGGATATTATCTTATATGTCATTTGATTGCATAATTCGAATTTTTATGTATGTACCGGCATAGACATAGGGGGAGATTTGTAAGGACAAAATTCTATAAATGTTCGGGGTAGAATCTAGGGATTTTCTATTTATTCCTAGATCATAGTTCATATGTCTGATACCGCTACATTCGGCACGTCAACACGATCATCCTCGACGGCCTCTGTCCGAATTCATTGCATCCACTTTCTTCACGTGCATCATGCTATAAGCAACGTGTTGCTCAACTCATTCCCACTACTCCACTACGCTTTATCAGTAATATGTTATATTTGAGTTTTAAATATTTGCATAAATATTTGGGAAATATTTTTGAAAATTATTTTTGAAGTCGGGGCTAATTTTTTATCAAAAGCAGAATTTTTCTAAGTGTAGAAGCGAATGGCCTCGATCGACGAGATCGCTCGAGCGACTTTGCAAGTCGTTCGCGCGAGATAGAACGTCTCGCGATATCGTTCGAACGACTTCTGTACTTCGTTCGAGCGACATGCTATCTCGTTCGAGCGACATGCCACCGCCTCGATTTTTGTATAAATATCTGATCTCCTTCTGCACGTTTTTCAAGTCTTTTTGCAATGTCGAGAATCTGAAAAAACTGCCCAGAACAAGCCTTCACCTTTTAAGGTTTTCTAAACCTTTTTTATTCACAAAACCATTCCCATATACGTGTGTGAATCTTTAAACCTTCAAGAAGATCGTTTACTCATCTGGAGTACTTTGTGAGGAAGCCGCTCTCTTCATCACTGCTGCCCTACTGGAAAGGGATTGTTCCAGCCGTCGACAACAGAACTGACACCCGAGGGTATTTTTGTGTCTCTATATTTTCATTGTAATCCGTTGTAAGCCGTTCTCTTACAAATATTATTGTGAAAATAAAAGGTTTTGCCCCGTTGGGGATTTTTCCTCATATTTGTGTTCTTGCATGTTTCATCATCGTATTCAATCACATATAGATGCATGTTTAGGACTGGTTTGATAAAAACTGTGTTTAATTAAATAACTTCATTATTTGAACGCAAGAGCCACTCTTTATCGAGATTGAGGCGAACATCGATAATACAAAACAGTGGACGTAGGTCATTTTCATAAGGCTAAACCACTTTAAAAATCTTCTGTCCCATTCCTTTATTCTATTTTTTATCTGTGATTGATTAATTAGATCAAATCTAGTCTTTTACATCAACAGATTGGCATCGTCTATGGGAAACGACTATACGTAGCGTTTTTCACTAAAAACTTATCACAATGGCTGAACTCCCAGAATCCAGTAACCGGAATAATACCGGGGTCCCTCCAAACCCCTGTGCTCCTCCAACTATCGATCAACTTACTAGAATAGTGTCCAACCTAGCCCAAGGGCAAACGTCTATGCAAGAAACCATGCGACAACTCATTCAGACCGTTCGTAACAGATCACCAACCCAGTCAGGTCACTGAAGCGTTCAGAGAAACACCCATCTGCCATCTTCAAGAACCATACGTACGTTATTCCTGGATGGTTCACAGCCCAGGCGTTGTGGCTCTCATTACACAGAGAGGTCCAACGATCCTTCATATCAGCCTGGACGGACCTCATCTATAAGAGCTACAGATTGTCGAAAAAATGTTACCTTAACTCCTGAGCGAACAAGCACTTTGGAAATGTTGAGCAGAGTCTCTCCCTTTGACCCTTTGGGCCCTAGGAGGAATAAAAATCCCCCTAGGATTGCATCTAGGAATCCTCAATGACCAATTGATCTACGGGAGGGCTCTGCCCAATCACGCCCAACAACTAGTAGTGAAAGATCCCAAGAGGAGAATTCAGCGCACTCTGTTGCTCGGGCAAATAGGCGTGAGGCTGGGAATGATGCGTGAAAGGGGTCCATTCAGAGACTGGAAGATCGGTTAGGGGGAATGTCTAAGGCCAATAACCCTCTCCAAAGAACTTTTGTCCAAGGATCACCCTTTGTCCTAGCAATTATGGATTTTTCCACACCATCAAAATTTAAAGCTCCTGTAGTGATGCGTAAATATGATGGAAAAATTAATCCCGTTCTCCACATAGAGTAGTACAAAGCCGCTGCTGATATATATGCGATTCCTAATGAGATGAGGTGCAGGGCATTCTCAGAAACTATCACTGCGTCAACACAAATATGGTATAACAACCTTCCCCGGGATAAGATTGCCACCTTCCATTAACTGGCAGAGCTCTTCATAGGGAACTTCTGCTTTGGTGCGAAGTCAGTTAAAAGAGTAGCACACCTACTGAGCGTAAGGCAGAAAATAAGAGAAAGTACTAGGGATTACATCACTCGTTTTAATAACGAGAAGCTAGAGGTGATTGACTACAAAGAGAAGACAGCACTTACAGCACTGATGAGTGGCCTGTTGCCTGATAAGTTATATTATACCTTGGCCAAAGATCCCCCTAAATCCATAGCAGAATTGATGGTAAAAGCAACTAAGATCATGAACGCCGAAGAGGCCATAGTTGCGAAGAAGGGTGCTAACACTAAAGCAAAGACCAAGGCTGAAGGTATAGCGATAAAGAAGGATCAAAAGCACAACGCGAGTGGCAAACGATAAAAAGGCAAGGAGACGCTCGAGAAATTGAAGAAGTATGGGAATTACACTCCTTGAAAGGTGGACATAAACCATATCCTGGAGGAGATCAAGAACAGCGAGGAGCTAACTTGGTCGGAGAAAATAAGAACAGACCCCCCGATAAGAGGGATAAGTCCAAATACTGCGAATTCCATAGAGATCATGGCTATACGATGAAGCATTGCATAGCTCTCCAGAATAAGATCGAAGCACTCATCAGGCGTGGAAAATTGAGTAAGTTCGTTGATCGCCAGAATGGTGGGAAGACTAACGAGAGAGGAAGACAAAGGTCCAAATCTCCTCGCCGAACAAGAGATGATAAAAAGAGGGACCACGAATATAATCCAGAAGATGACCCCGACCTCCCTAAAAATCTAAGACAAACTGAGCGTGAGGTATTCTCAATCCACTTTGGATCATTTGAATATAATGTGATTACAGGTAGCGATGCAGGGGGAGGAGATCATACTGCTGAATGGAAAGCTTACCTCAATGAGGCCCAAGCTTGTTCTTACACACAACGCATAAATTTGGCCGAAAGCGATCGCTCGAGGAAGGTGAACAAGGATAGACTGGTTATCAGTTTTTCCAAAAATGATTTTGCAGGTGTATTGTATCCTCACGATGACCCATTGGTAGTCAAGATGAGAATGAATGATGTGGTGATCTTACGTGTATTGGTTGACAATGGTAACTCTGTGAACATCATGTTCTACCCTTATTTTGATAGTTTGAATTTGAAGCTAGCCCAGTTGGAGCCATATCACAGTCCCCTCCTCAGTTTTACCAGCGAAAAGGTTTTTCCACTTGGGACGATCAAGTTGGATATGTTCATTGGCACCTGGCCTGCTTGCAGAACAGAAAAAGTATGTTTTTTTTATAATGGACAAGAATGTCCAATTAGCCTACAATATAATCATGGGGAGGGTATACTTGAAGAAGTTCGAGGCAGTGCCATCCACGGTACACCAATGCTTGAAGTTTCTAACTAATTTTTAGATTGGAGTTGTGAAAGGCGATCAGAAAGTAGCTCGAGAATATTACTATTCATCTACCGAGCAGGAAGAACTGGAGGAAACCATGAAGAAAACCACCACCTACCAGGTGGATGAGTTTGAAGATGCAGAAGTCGAGACTTTGGACCCTAGGGACGAGTCCCAGCTTGTGAAGTGTCAGGTTATCGAAGCTACGGAGAACGTCATTTTGGACGATGAACGATAAGAATAGACAACTCAAATTAGCGCTTCCCTAGAGCCGTCAATAAAGCGGGAACTAGTGGTATTTTTATGACATAGAAAGCAAGCTTTCGCATGAAATCATGAAGACATGCCAGGGATAGACCCAGCCTTCCTGTGCCACGAGCTCAATGTTAATAAAGAGGTCAAGCTAGTGAAGCAACGAAGAAGGGTATTTAGCCCAAAGAAGAACCAAGCTATTTAGGAGGAAGTCGAGAAGCTACAAAATGCTTTTTTTATTGAAGATCTCAAATATCCAGATTGGCTAGCCAATGTTGTGATGGTAAAGAAGAAGAATAACAAGTGGAAGATGTGTGTAGATTTCACAGATATCAATAAAGCCTGTCTGAAAGATCAATTTCCTTTGCCCCGAATTGATCAGTTAGTGGATGCTACATCGGGTCATGAGTTATTGAGCTTTATGGACGCTCACTCCGACTATAACCAGATTAAGATGAAACCAGAAGACATGGAGAGTACTTCTTTTATTACCCTAAGGGGAACATATTGCTATAATGTTATGCCTTTTGGACTTAAAAAGGTCGGCACTACGTACTAGAGGTTGATGAATAAAGTTTTTGTAGAGAAAATCGGCAAAAACATGGAGGTTTATATTAAAGATATACTAACTAAGAGCAAAAAAGTTGCCGACCATCTAGTTGACCTCAACCAAACCGTTGATCAGTTGGATAAATATCAGATAAAGCTGAACCTGATGAAATGCATATTTGGTGTACGAGAAGGCATGCTCCTCGGGTATATTGTGAATCAGCGAGGCATTGAGGCAAATCCAGAGAAGATTAAAGCTTTGCTGGAATAACGATCTCCAACTACGAAGAAGGATGTGCAAAGCCTCACAGGTCGCGTTGCAGCTCCCAACAAGTTTATGTCAAGAGCAACTGACAAGTGTATCCCATTCTTCAAGACTCTCAGAATAACTTTCGAGAAGAATGATGAGTGCGAGAAAGCATTTCAAGAATTGAAGAAATATTTGGGGATACCTCCACTGTTATCCAGGCCAGTGATGGGAGAAAGATTATACTTATACCTGGCTGTCTCAGAAAGCGCCGTCAGTTCAGCATTGATAAGAATGGAGGATGGAGTGCAAAAACCAGTGTATTACACAAGCAAAGCATTCCGAGGAGCAGAGATTAGATATCCAAGGCTGAAAAAGCTAACATTAGCTCTAATAGAGGTGAGTAGGAAGATGAAACCTTATTTTCAGGCCCATACTATAGTAGTGTACACTGATATGCCACTTAGATAAGCCTTACATAAGCTAGAAAAATTTAGAAGACTGATGTATTGGGCGGTCAAAATGGGCGAGTACGATATTATTTATGAACCAAGGTCCTCATTTAAAGGGCAAGCGGTGGCAGATTTCATTACGGAATCCATTTACCCAGATATCTCCAACCAATAAGAGCCTAATGCAAAATAACCCGTGGATGTTACGGGATCATAAAAGATAATACCCAATTAACTACCATTGGTAGTTTCATCAGAAGGGATGAACAACGAGCAACAAGCATCATCGGGTAGCAACCCAGCAGTGGAGAATGATAAGAGGAAGTACTAAATATTCTATCAGGGAACCTTATCCGATCAAGAGTTTGATAATGGTATACTTGTGTGGAACTTGTATGTTGGTGGCTCTTCATGTGCTACAAGGAGTGGAGTCAAAAATAATTCTTAACAACCCTAATGGATTAGATGTCGAATACACTCTGCGCTTTCAATTTAAAGATTCCAATAATGAGGCCAAATATGAAGCTATGATTGTGGGCCTCAGTTTAGCAAAAATAATGTATGCAGAGGAAGTCACCGTGTTTAGTGATTCACAATTAATTGTACATTAAATTCTGAGGTTGTATGCGACGAAGGGAGAGTTGGTGTCAAGATATCACGGCAAGGCTAAGGAGATTGTGTCCACCTTTGTTGCAGTTCAGTTGATCAGAATACCAAGATTGGAGAATGCGAGAGCTGACGCACTAACTCGGTTAGCCTCAGCTACTCGCACTAAGCTACGAAGAATAATTCCTATCGAGATATTGGCAGAACAGAGCATAGATGAAGATTTAATGGTAAAATTCATTACCCTAGACATGGGACCATCCTGAATGGACCCCATCAGGGCATACATCGAGATAGGGGTTGTGCCAACTGACCATTTTGCATCCAATAGGCTGAAGTTTAAAGCTGCTTGATATGTACTAAATAATGGTATTTTGTATAAAAGGGATATCATCGCAGATCTACAGAGATGTGTGCATCCCTCAGAAGTTAAAGATCTGATTGAAGAGGTTTACGAAGGCTCTTGTGGAGCTCATGTGGCAAGTTGGACTCTCTTACAGAGGATAATGACGCAAGGATATTATTGATCGATAATGAGAGTTGACTGCACAGCCTATGCGAAGAAATGCGATAAATGACAATGTTTCTTTCCCATTCGAAGAACTCCCCAAACATTGTTAATGCCCATTACTTCCCCCTAGCCATTTGCTATGTGGGGACTAGACTTGGTTGAGCCCTTGCCGACCACCAAAGGGATGTTCAAATATCTGGTAGTCGATGTCAATTATTTCACCAAGTGGGTTGAGACTGGACCTCTCACTGACATGTCATACGAAAGGGTTTACCAGTTCATATGGAAGGATATTATTCATCGGTATGGTTTGCCACATGTCTTTATCACTGACCATTGAACCCAATTTGATAATGAGGAGTTCGCTTCATATTGCCATCAATCTAATGTCCAGAAGATCCATTATGCACCAGGTCACCCTCAGAGCAATGGGCAAACTGAAGTGACGAACAGGACTCTACTGAATGGCTTGAATAAACGACTGGATAATGTAAAAGGAAATTGGATTAACGAGATACACTCTGTGTTATGGGCATATCGCACAACACCCCGAGCAGCCAATGGGGAATCACCCTACATGCTAGCCTTTGAAAGTGAAGCAGTTATTCCAGCTGAATTGGGCTTACCCACGCACAGGGTACTTAATTTCAACTCTCATGTAAGCAATTTGATGAGACGTTGAGATCTGGACTTGCTGGAGGAAGTTAGAGAAGATGCGACAATCAAGAATGCAACCTACCAATAAAGAACAACCATGTTCTACAATAAAATAGTGAAGCAATGGGATCTTAAATAGGGGAATTATGTGCTCAAGAAGGTGATCCAAAAGCATAATAAGCTAGAGGCCAACTAGCATGGGCCCTACCGAGTAACTACAGTTGTTCACTCTTGGACTTATAGAATAAAAACCTTAGAGGGGGAAGAATTAAAAAATGCGTGGAATGCGGAGCATCTGCACAAGTATCATCAGTAATACAGATATAAATGTACACATTTCTCTTTAAATGAATAAAATTGTTAGTTTTTCCATATTCCTTTTTGGTTCAATTTTTTTTAGAGTACTAGTGCTACACACTACACCAACTAAGGTTAATCGGCATTCAGCAACCTCCAACCCCGGTCGGTCGGCAGCAATAAACTTTACCAATAAAGTTGGCATAATAATCATACAAGGCAAAGCCTGTTTGATCGCGGATGATCCCAATGGACATCCCAAACTAGACAAGAAGCTGGGTGACCTCCCGAGGCATCCACTATCTAGGAACCAAGGTTATCCTAGCACGATTACTACAACTAAGCAGAAATATGGGATGAAAATTATTCCATTTCTTAGGCACTAATGGGTGACAAGTCACTACAGCTAGGCAGCAAGTGGGGCAAGCTCCATTGCCTAGGCAAAACAGGACAAACTATCCCTCTATAAATATATATTCATTATATATATATGATAAGAAAAACATTTTCGAAATTATTTCCAAGGAAAGGAAATTACACAAAGACTAAATCTTTCTTCGTCAAAATGCAAGCAGATTACATAAAGATGAATTTTGATTCATTAAGTACCAATTTCCTATTCTATGGGTTTCTTTCCCTCTGATTTTGATACAGGTTCTACCCCAGCTGGAGGGTCATCTAACGCATAGGGAGAATTGATAAAATTCATATCTTGTAGCATTATAACATTGGTCGAACATAGTCGATCAAACAAATATTCAGGATGAGATATCTCAAAATCTGAATGGAGCTGGTAATCACCAAGAGACCTGGAGATCAAACACCGAGGAATGGCACGAGCTGGAATCCAGCTGACATCGAGTTTAAAGGGAGGAACATGAATATCAAGTAGTCCAGGCTCACACCAATCCCATAAAGATTGTCCTTGATCAACTTTTATCACACACAAGGCATTCAACCACCCCTGTTTGTATCCCTCGTTATTCTATTGTTGCAGCCAAGCATCGAGATGGCATAGAGTTTCATTGTATCCTTCCATCTAAAATTCTATTGTCTGCTTGTGAAATTGATAAGTCAATCTCTCAACCTGCTCGCGGAGTTTCTTCACCAAAATTTCTTTAATTTCCAGTACAGAGCTCTGTTTGGAGAGTTGGTCGATTCGTATTAAATATTGTACATTTCCGCCCGTTATCTGTATGCATTCTAGCACTTTTACGGTCCTTAATGCCTATATTTATGCTCATTAACCAAACAACCTTGAATTTGGATATATGCATGTTTTGCAAGGGTTAGTTGTGCTTTTGTAGGTATTGGAATGCTAAAAGTGAGTATCCACTGCATTTCGGAGAAGTTTCATCGTCGAACGCTACTTCAAGGGCATTTTAGTCAATTCATATTTCTTATCTGGCTTATGGAAATTCCACAAATGCGTAGTTCATTAAGTTAGCATCGCGTGGCTGCAAACGGTGCGTCGTTTGGAGTTTGGAGGAAGAAGATATGCCTGTTTCCGTTATTAAACTTTCCTTTCATGTGATGACCAAAGGATTCCAGGAAACAGAGTATCGGTCTACCGCGCCCAGAGGACCGGTCGACCGTGGTTTCAACTTTTGTTATGGGAAGGAGACAGTGCACTTTTGCCTAAGGGATCGGTCGATCGCACTCCTGCGATCAGTCGACCGGTTATGCCAAATATTTTGAGATCTTTCCTTTTTCTTTCTTTTTCCTTTATGTCTTTTGCAACTTACTATATAAAGGAATTTTGTTTTTATTTTCATATATAATTAGATATTATTAGAGGTTAGATAGTTTAGGATAGGGTTCGGAGGTGGAGAGCTCATGCTTCTTCCTCTCTTGGTTTGACACCCAATTGGGTTTGTAAGTGTGCACTATTCATCTTCCCTACCATTTAATATAGTGTGTATTTACTTATTTCTTTCTTTGATAATTAGATTTACATGCTTTGTTAATTAGATTCACATGCTTTCTAGGTAGATTTATAGGGTTTATTTACCGCGTTTTTACGATGCTCTCTAGCTAATTTAAATTAGGTTGTGCTTGAATTGAACTCACTCAAGTTGACGCGTTGCTTGGCTTTGGTGATGGCATTTACGGGTTTATTTTGGGTGCGTTGTCCTAGTTAGTGCGTCTAAAAGATTTGACGGGGCATATCATATATGTCCCGTGCTTACGACCTTGCGTGCGCAATTTCTGGGATATTTGTTGATGCCAAAATCTTATTAGGCTTTTATGCGGATTTAGGGGCGTGACAACCCTTGATTCAATTAACTGTCGAAATGAGACGCATCTGTAATAACCCATCGACCCATGTATCCATTTTATACAAATTAACTCGAGTGAGGGATATTCGACGTAACCTATAGTTTTACCGCTTTGTTAATCTAGTTTCAATACCCTCCCCTAGAATAATCATTTCCCTTTTTGCATCTTTTTTCCTTTTAGGTTGTAATCTCCTTTTGCACTTTTATTTCGGAGTATTAAATCTCATAAATTCTAGCAACTCGTCCCTGTGGATTTTCAATACCCGACTTACCGTTGTGCTTGCCTCGCAAGTGTAGTAATAACTTAGGTTTATTTGTATAGTCACGGTGAGACAGAAAACAACGACTGTGCACTTACGCGCGCACACCTCTCGCGTGCTATCAAATGGCGCCATTGTCGGGGACTTGTTTGTTTTAGACTTTATTTGATTTAGTATTTCATAGTATTTTCTTTCTATTTGTATTATTTGCTAACCTTTTTGCAAGACTTCCACATTTGAGCACTTAGAAATGCTCGAATTTTTTCCGCGCGCACCTACTTTGTGGAATTCGCCACTTCGAGCCATTTTGGGGGTAAGCATGTCTTATTCCCATTCTTTCGGTAATCATTGTTATAATTCTCAAAATTCTCGCAAACCTACGACTTTCGGTGAATACTTAGAATCCCAAAGTATAACAAATTCAAATATGACTTTGGGTGAGTATAACGAAAGTCAAAACATAGGTTATTGGAATTTTGATGATGATGATAATGATTTTGGCCCTTTACCTCCTAATAATAGGAATTTTGAAACAAATTCGAATAGTTTTCAAAATTCCTATAATATTGAGTTTTCGTTTAAGTCTGATGGTAATTTTCAAAGTTCCCATTTTCATGGATCTGCACCTCGACCTATGACTTTTGGTGAGGGTTTACGTATGTACGAAAATGAGAAAATTGAAAATCGTTATCGGGAAGAAAATCATTTTTGGGAACATGAATTGGATTTATTATTTGAGTCCGACGATAATTTTGCTTCCGAGACTTTCGAAGTCGAGGAATGTTTTGAACCAAATGAGGTACTTGTGCGTACTTCGGAACAAACCATTCTAAAATTTTCCCATCCCGTAATAGATATCGAAAGTGAGGACGATAATGATGTAATATCTATTTGCAATGAAATGATTTCTTCTTTGGCTCCCAAAGAATAACATTTCATTGAAAATGATATTATTTCCTTCGAAACTCAAACTTCATACGATGATGATTCATCTCATGAGTTTGAATTTCTTTCATCCCCATTTTCATTCTCTATTATCACACCGTCACAAGTACCCGATGATTCCATTTTAAACTTTAATGTTTTAAACCTTTTCGCCGATGAGGAGTACTTACTCGAGTCGCCTTCCACGATCGCATTCGTGCCTTCGCGTGCGTCACCTCCCATTACAATGTCAAAATCCTTGGGAGGATATTTAGCTTTTCTCGGTCCTCACATGTTTTTGTCACCCGTGCAATCCAAACCCCCCATCGTCCCTCTAATTTTTTTTATTGGCGATGGTTCCTTTCTTCTGCCTTACACATGCATTCCGTTGTTCAAACGGAATTCATATTTTGCGAAAGGCATGCTTGTATGTGAGGGTACACCGGTTATCCTCCAAAGTCAAATCGTTCTTACGGTGGGCCCTCGACTATTTAGACTTCTAGTGTACAGTTAGTGTGAAGCCTAAATAGTAGGTTGTATATAGTTAGCTTTCTTTCTTTTTATTTTTTCTTTCTTTTTAATTTAGTCTAGTGTAATTAGTTAACTTTTTGTTATTTGTTTTTGCTATGCTCAGTACTAACTTGTTTTTTAGATTCTTTGGACTTGTTCTTATGGGGATCGCTCCACTTTTAGGTAATATCACTATTTTCCTCTCTTTAACTTGGTTCTTAATTTACATTGAGGATAATGTCAAGTTTTAAGTTAGGGGGTGTGGGATATTCTATCCATTTCTTTATTTAGTCCATGTTTTTGCTCACATGTTAGTTACTTAGTATGGTTTTCTTAGAAAAATTGAGAATTTCAAAAAGATTTTCTTTCTTTTTTCTTCTTTTTGGGGCTTTTTACCTTCGTTTCCGATGATAAATTTTAATAATTGCCCGATCCAATAGACAACCCAACGATGCATGTTCTCGATTTTAGAAGTTATTAGACTTTAGTCTCATTTATTGATATTATGAATAACTTCATGAATTAAACTTTAACCCCATGGGCACATGCACTTTTATTGTTATATTGATTTGGTTTGATATTTTTATAACTCGGTAATCTTTTGTTGCATTGTATATACTTACACCGAGTAAGCTTTGTACCTTTCGTCGTTTGTGAGTGTATACACTTTTCTTTTCTCATTGAAAACGTTGAATTCGTCGGTAATCTCTCTATTCTTTCATTTGACCGTTCATTAATTGAGTTCATACATGAAATGTGTTACTTGATCATGATTTTCATATATTGTTTTGATTCGAGAATTGGGTAAATTTTGGAAATGATCATAGGCCCTTTTTGTTATATCACACATATTAGCCTTGACCTCACCCTTATATGTTTACCCTCGTTTACCACTTTTAGCCTAAATATGGCCTTTCGTTTCATAACCCCATTCCTATAACCAACTCTAAATTGGAGTTTTAGCCCATACATACACTTTCCATACCTTTGTTTGGAATGTTACTTGGGATTGAATGATGTTGTTATGATGTCGGTTGCAATTTAGGCATATGAGAGTGAGAAAAGTAAAGAAAGGAAAGTAGTGAAAAAGTGAAGAAAAAGATAAAGCAAAAAGAAAAAGAAAAAAAAAAGAAAAAGAAGAAAAGAAAAAAGAAAGAAAGTTGTATATGTTGTATAGTGTTCAATAAGCTTTGATTACTTTCCCCGATGATATATCTAATGCCTTTTTGGAACTTGTTTTCCAATTTTGATATTGCCCGCATCTTCCCATTATCTTGAGTTTTCATCCCGAACACTTTGAATCCGTACATACATTCCTTTCATTTCATACCCTAGCCTAGCCTACATTTTAACCCTATTAAAGTCCTATGTGATCGTAGGTGCGTGTAATTGAAATGTCATAATAGTTTTGATAATCTGTGAAAATGCATTTCGCCTCTTTTAGTGTGCGATATCTTTCATTGAGATTACAGTTTTTCAGTTTATATATAGAATTCTTCATTTGTGACATGTGTGCAGCCTAGTTTCCATTTACATTTACTCTTTATGCCCGCATGTTCCGTGTGTTACCTCCCTGTTTTGAGTGAATTCACTTGATGAGCATAATGCCCGTGATGATTGAATGTATGCTTGTTTTAATGTTTATCCGATTTATATAAGTTTTTCTCCAAATCATACTTTGCATGTGCTCGCTCCCCCTCCCACATTTTAGGTTTCAATTATATGAGGTGCATTCTATAATGTTAATGATTCAGACTTTTGTTTGAATTCATTCACTTTGCTAATAATGCGTATGAAATCCGACTCTACTTCAATTTACATTTCTTATCCGGCTCATGAAAAATCCACGGATGCGTAGTTCATTGAGTTAGCATCGCGTGTCCACAAATGGTGCATCTTTTGGAGTTCGGACAAAGAAGATATGCCCGTTTTCGTTATTGAACTTTCCTTTCATGTGATGACCAAAGGATTTTAGGAAACAGAGTACCGGTCAACCGCGCCCAAAGAACCGATCGCCCACGGTTTTAACTTTTGCTGTGGGAAGGAGACAATGCACTTTTTGCCTAAGGGACCGACCGATCGCGCCCCTACGACCGGTCGACCAATTATGCCAGATATTTTGGAATCTTTCCTTTTTCTTTTCTTTCTCCTTTATTTCTTTTTGCAACTTACTATATAAAAGGAATTTTGTTTTTATTTTCAGATATAGTTAGATATGATTAGAGGGTAGATAGTTAAGGATAGGGTTTGGAGGTGGAGAGCTCATGCTTATTCCTCTCTTGGTTTGACACCCATTTGGGTTTTTAAGTGTGCACTATTCATCTTCCCTACCATTTAATATAGTGTGTATTTACTTATTACTTGCTTTGATAATTAGATTTACATGCTTTGTTATTTAGATTCACATGCTTTCTAGGTAGATTTATCGCATTTTTACGGTGATTTCTAGCTAATTTAAATTAGGTTGTACTTGAATTGAACTCACTCGAGTTGACGCGTTGCTTGGCTTTGGTGATGGCGTTTACAAGTTTATTTCGGGTGCGTTGCCCTAATTATTGCGCCTAGGAGATTTGACGGGGCATATCATGTATGTTCCGTGCTTACGACCTTGCGTGCGTAATTTTCGGTATATTTGTTGATGCCAAAATCTTATTAGGTTTTTATGCGGATTTATGGGCGTGACAACCCTTGATTCAATTAACTGTCGAAACGAGACGTAACCTATAGTTTTACCGCTTTGTTAATCTAGTTTCAATACCCTTGCCTTGAATAATCATTTCCCTTTTTACATCTTTTTCTTTTTAGTTTGTAATCACCTTTTGCACTTTTATTTCGGAGTATTAAATCTCATAAATTCTAGTAACTGATCCCTGTGGATTTTTGATACCCGAATTACCGCTGTGCTTGCCTCGCAAGTGTAGTAGTAACTTAGGTTTGTTTGTATAGTCGCGGCGAGATAAAAAACAACGACTGTGCACTTACACGCATACACCTGTCGCGCGCTATCATTAGTCGGTAAGAGTCTGAATCTTCTGAGACATTTCAGCCAAGGCTTGATTTTTTGCCTTCAACTGGACAACCTGATTCACTAAGGCTTGCTCGGTCCTAGTCTCTTCGATACTTATTCGACCAGATCTAGTTCTACCTCGCAAGGATAATATAGCTTTGGTTTGCTTCGAAGCCTCCAGCTCTACTCGCAAGGTAGCATTTTCAGCCTCTAGAAAGGTAAAACCTTCATCATTAACTGGAACCAAGGCTCCCGAAGAAGAGGAGGCAGCAGATCTGAGTTGCTTCACTTCCTCTTGCAACGTAATATTCTCTTGCTCTAACAGCTTGGCTATATTCCTGTGCTCTTCGATCTCAAGTTTCAGCATACTTTCCCTTTTCTCATGGGCCGAGATATATTTGTCATAGCCCCAATCAGCACTCAACTGTTTCTACTTTTTTCTCATACCCTTCATGCAAAAGTGCAGTGGTTTCTTTGTGTTGTAATTAGAGTTCCTCGATCATTCCTTGAAGGTCTTCAATTATTTCATAATAAGCCACATTGGTAGATACAACACGATCAAGTAAACATTTCAAGTACCTGTATGCATCAACTGCTCACTCCGAAGCATCAGGTCTAATTATATTAATTATTTGAGCCTCAGTAAAATCTGCATGACCCGCTTTGAGGTAATCATTACATTTTTTTATCAACTCTGTGTCATGAGATGATAAGAGTTCCATCCTGGCAACAAACTAGCAAGGGAAAATAAAAATACATCAACAACGATACAAACAGAGCAAGTCAATGAGAAATTGAGATTAGATGATAAAATTCGTTTTATTGATCATAAGAGGAGAGAGTACAACCAAAGTTACAACAAAAAAAGTAAAAATAGATAAACAACATAAATAAAGAGCCGAATAACTCTACACCTTCTCCTTATTTCCTATTACATCATCAACCGGTTTGGGCGAAGGAGTTTGTTGCTCGGAAGGTACTTGGCGTTGCTCGGCAGAAGTTGTTGCATGTTGAATTTGCTCGGAAGGCTGAGGAATAATAATAGCAGCTACTTGTTCTATTATTATCATAGAAGACTCATCAGATGCAGCTTCATCCTCTTATTCTTCGTCAATAGTAGGAGGAGTGCCATGAGTGTGTTTCTGAAACAATTCAGAATCGTTCGCAACACTCAATTCTTTTGATGTTGCGACCCATCAGTCTCTGAAGTATTTCGGGCTTGCGTACTCCATTTGGCAAGTAATAGCAGTTAAGGCTCTGTTCCATCCTTTGTCCCAACCAGAGCTGAAAGACTTCTTCACAGCTGCCTTTCTCTTCGTCTTCTCAGAAGAAGCACATTCCTCAGCAAGCATCACCTTCTCTTCAAGATCTTTCTTACGCCGTTCAGCCTCTTTAAGCTTGCCATCAGCCTCTTTCTTGTTGGAAACAGCGACCTTTAATTTTTCCTCCAACTCCTTGGAGGCATTTATGGCTTGATCTCGAGCTGACTCTGCAGATAAAAATTTATTCTCCCAAGCAGCTTTATCTTTCTCTTACTTCTTCTGGGAGGCCTTTAAGGATTGTGATAACCCAGCAAAAGCTTCTTCAACCCCACTGGATGAAGTTGGGGCCTTGATAGCCACATCTTTATCCAGGATGCTATTAAAGCACGTCATGAACTGGGAAAGAAAAGAAACTCATATCAGAATATGAATACAGTGTACAGAGATAAAGTAGCAGGAATGATAATACTTACTCACGCGATATATTGGGTCGCTAAGTCAGTAATCTTCTCCCGAGAAAGGGAACCCTCAGTAGCTCAGTATTCGAGAATAGTCTAAGACTTGATCAAACCTTTGGCTGAGCTCAGAGCGATGAGAGTTTAAGTGTTAGCTCTCAAAGAAGAATCCTTAACAACAAAAGGTTGGGCAGCAGTTTTTATAGGTCTTTCTGCGAGACCTCTACTCAATCTCCTTAAAGGAGCTCCTTCAATCAAAGGTGCTGCCTATTTTGGGGCAACAGGTGGCTTCCTATCGACCTCCTTGACATTCACAGTTGATCCTTAGATGGAGTACTATCCATTTTCTTCATCCTCTCAGCTGGGACATCCACTTTGATCTTCTTTGCCCCATCCGTGAGCATCTTTAACAAATAACGCATGCATTCTCCTCTTCTTCATCATTAAATCAACAATAGAGATATTTAAATCATAAGAAGATTCTTCAGCACTTGCTTGAGATGTTAGAACTTGATCAAGATCAATTACCACAGGAGGGGTAAGAGGACGAGTAATGAAAGAAGAGGAGGTGTTTTTGTATCTCAGCAAATAAGAAACAGCTATAACGTGCTCCCCAGCAATTGATTGGTGCAAACTCCAGATAAGTTTTAGATCTTTTATATTAATATTGCTTTCTTTTGTGGGCTTTCTTTTGTTATCAACTTCAAAAAGTGAAATAAATATCAGTGACGCATTTCATCAAACGCAAATAGAGCTAAAGTGAATAATTAAAAACAACCTATCCCATTGCCATAAAATGGACATCTAGGACCTTGGTAAACATCATTTCCTTTTAATGGAGGGTGTTGTTAATTTTTCATCACATCCCCCATGATAAAAATAGTCTCTATTAGCATCGGGAAGATTGACTACTAAAGCTTTGTTGGAAAACCTAGTTTTTAAATAAAATGTGGTATCACTAGTAATCCATTTATAACAAAACATAATCTCAGGGATCCCTAAGTGAGTCCCATGTGTTTGGTTTAACCTATGCACGCCATTAACTACCCTCCATGTATTTGGAGCTACCCTTGCATGAACAATATCGAAATATTGGCAAAACTCCAAACACAGGGGATTAGGCGGGAAAAAAAGCCACACTCCGTTACGAAAAATGAGGGAAACCAGTGTCCCTCGGCTAGAGAAAATAAATCAGATGAAGAAGGAGGATCTTCTAGAATAACCCAAGAGGGAATCACAAAATCAACTCAGAATTTATCCAAAGATCCGACAAGATAAACCATGATGACTAAAGCAAAGAAAGAAGAAGGAAGAAATTCTTACAGAAAATTGAGAAATCTGCTAAGGCGGGCGATGGAAAGAATGATAGTATAAAAACAGAGTGAGAAAACATAGAGTTTAGAAATCTGGAGGTGAAAAATAGATGACGATCTTTTTCTATCACTTTTAAATGCCTTGCATTGGGAAGTAGGAAAAGAAATGATTACTAGAAAAGACGATTGCATTTTCGGCGGTTAAATGATGAAAAAGACGCAAATATCCAAGCGTCTGTCGCAGATTCAAAATATTTACAAGTTTGCCATTTCGCGCTCAAATGACGAGATTTAATGAAAAATTCCTAAGTGTTGGAGATATGTAATTAATCAAGGCACAAATAGATACCCGAACAACCTTTGGGTAAAATATTCCACACTCTCACATCAAAGCTCAAATGAGAAACATTTGGGGCTTCTGTTGATACGAAAATTAGTCAACTGACGTGGACCAATTATATAACTACACGTGTCACCTTACGTGGAAAGTACATATGCTCACCGAGCTATATAGCGTGTCGACCTACTCAGCATGCAGAGCATCTGGTCGGGAAGATCAAGCGACGATTGCACATTCAATGAACATTGGATTTAATGAACATTCTTATTGTACAGATATATATGTCTATTAAACAGCGGCATATCGTCTATTCATACTAATAGCCCCAAGGCTATAAATACATTGTGACACCCACCTAGGGGGTAATTGATCTCTTGTAATCATCGTCGAGATTAAGGCGAACATCGGCAATACAAAACAGTGGACGTAGGCCATTTTCATAAGTCTGAACCACTTTAAAAATCTTTTGTCCCATTCCTTTATTCTATTTTTTATCTGTGATTGATTAATTAGATCAAATCTAGTTTTTTACATCAACAATGTAATGAGGCTGATTTTGCAAGCAAGAATATGACAGATGAGCTTTGTCCTTTTCTTTTCTTTTCTTCTCTTGATAAATTTCTATTTCGTTTAACTGTGAGAGAGTGTGTTTTTTTGTTCTGTTATTGTTGTGTCCCATTTTGATTTTGGGAGTAAAATAAATATGACCTTCAAGAATGATCGTTAGAGATATAAACGTTGGAACCCCTTGATCAACTTGAGAGCAGCATTAATGAGAACTGATGGAGAGATGAGACCTTATCTTCTTCTGTTGATTTATGTCCAAGAAAATAAATGATGGACTGATAGAGAGAGTAGTGTTAGTTGAACAAATGAGATTTTATACAATGAATCTAGTAACAAGAGAGTTAGTACACAAAGGATAATATCTCTGTATGAGATAAATGATATCTCACTTAAATATAAGTGGGGCCCATGATATCATATCACTTGCTAGGGAATATCAAACCAAGATTTGGTTTCGTAGAAAAAAGGCAACAACTGACATTGGTTAGACAAAAAGAAACCATATAATTTTTTTTAAAGATAAACATTATAATAAGAAATGTATTATTAGAATAAGAAATGTATTATGTAGTTGCTAACATCACATAATAAAGCTCTAAAAATGTTCTATAACTTGGGCACACCGTCTTGTTATAAAAAAAGAATATTCATTTAAAACAAAATTAATAATATTTTAAAAAAAATTATTTACGTTATTTTATGTGAAAGATATAATAACGTTTTTCGACAAAAAAAATATTATTTGTTTTTATAGAAAATAGTTAAACTATTAGGATTGATGAACCCATCTTTAAATGATTTATAATAATATAAATGGTACATATACATAAACGTTTCCATCAAAGGGCAGTCGTGAGGATCAAGAATAATTGCAAACAAATGCAAGTGAGTTGTCTCAATCAAACTCATGCACATGGTGAGTGTCCCTTTCCTAGACAGATAGGCTATCTCAAAGATTTTATAAAGATAATGTCCAGGTACAAAAGAACATATATATTTAAACGCATATACAAATTTGACTATATATATATATATATAAGATGTACAAATATATTATATGTAAATAAAAAAAAACGTTATCTGTCATAAAAAAATTATATTAACAAAAAAAAGAAGCAATAAAAAAAAGAAAATACTTTCGTTTTTATCATTTTGTGAAGTAAGTGGGTAGAGATTTGTGTTCCCCAAAAAAAGTCGCTTTCATTTGTTGGGAAAGACCAACAAGAGATATCAAATGTGAGAGTAGTTAGTGGTAGATTTTGTAATACCCCGTATTTTTATGGCATTTAATTATGAGATTAATTAAATTAAATTGGGATGAATTAATTTAATATTAATCCGGATTTCAAAATAAATATTTACTAGCGTGACGAGAGTTAGTAATTATTGGTAATAATTATGTTGAATATTAATATATGAGTAAATTAATATATACGATTGAATTTTTTAAAATTATCGCGAGTGAATAATACGACTATCATAGAAATTAAGTCGGGACACGCGTGTGTTGTGTCGGGACAAAATTAATGGAATAAAAACTAATTTAATTATAAGTCGTCCGTATGGTCATTTCGAGTGCGTCAATGTGTCCGGAATGGTCGAGATAGTCAAAAAAGTATACCCGGGGATTTAGTTTGAGTCTTAGGACATTTTTAGGCCTAACCGGTAACCCGGGAGGGCATTTTGGTAATTTCTAATTTTAGGCCTTAATTATGGACGAAATTGAAGTGTTATATCTGATGGGAGTTATAGTCCTCGAGGGTTAGAAACATTAGAGTTGTAGAGAGGTCAAGGAAGAGAGAAGAGAAAAGGCTTCCGAGGAGGAGAGCCACCAACCCTACACCACTCTCACCAATTCCACCATCAACGCGTAGATCGGAATAAGGATATCGTTCCTATACCACTCTAATCCGTCAGACCAGACCTTTGATTCCCAGGCAAGTATCTAACTTTCTCCTCTTTAGTTGATAACACATCCATGCTAGTGTAGGACTTAATTATTTTATGCCTTCATGAAAATATAATGTTGTTGGGAGATTATTATTGCAATTTTGGAGTAAAAACCATATTAGGATGAATACCTTGTTATATGTAGAATATTATCCACGAAATTTGATGCCCAGTAGAGGTAGAAATCTGGAAATTAAATGAATTCTTGAGAAAATTTGAAGAACTTGATTTAAATGATAGTTTATTGAATTAACCCATTTGATGACGAATCTTGAGGAATTAATGAATGTTTTAGGTTATAATTCATCCATATTGGTTTATATAACGTTCATAATGTTTGGTTGGGAGTTTGGGACATGTTAATGGAGTTTTGATGATTTAAGTTGGAATAAACCCATAGGTTTGTTATGCAGAATTCTGGGCAATAACTGCTTGATCGATTGATCAACTGGATCGATCGATCGACCCCCTTTCATCGATCGATCGACTCCTCCCGGAAATGGAAACTTTTTCCCCTTTTTAATGTTAATCGAATCCAAATGTGTAAAGACCTTTGGGCATAATTTAAATATTATATTGGGACTTGAGGAGGACTAGTAGGGTATAATTAGAGTCCGGAGAAGATGATTTTATAAGGGATTTAAACGTGGAATTTCGGGTGTATAAATTGAATGGAAAATCGTGCGTACGTTAAATTTGGTCTTGCGAGAATTAGGAAGGCCTTAGAACAGTAGGGTAGGGGTGGCCATAGGCCCGAGGCCCGCCAAGCCCGCCCAATAAAAAAATAGGGCTTGGGTAAGGTGAATAGGCCCGCAAAGCGAGCTTGGCAAAATTTTATAGGCCCGATTTTTTTTCGGCGGGCTTGGGCATGAGTTCTTAAGCCCGATGAGGCCCGGCCCGACCCGAGGCCCGAAATATATATATATATATATATATATATATATATATATATATATATATATATATATATATGGGGGGGAACTTTTATAAATATAAAAACGTATACCAAGTCTTTTCATGTAGAGTGAGAAACTTTATATATGGACTTTGTAATATATGGAGTTTATAACAGATTTTTAATTAAAAAATTGGTCTTTAAATAAAAAAATAGGTATTTTAATTTAAAAAAAAATCTTTTAATTAACATAATAAGGCCCGATCAGGAGGGCATGGGTAAAGAGCTTTCAAATCTGGGCGGGCTTGGGATTACATAATAAGGCCCGATCTGAGTCCGAGCGGGCTTGGGATAACACTTAATTTTTCAAGCCCGGACCGGGCCTGCCCAGGCCCGGCCCACGGCCACCCCTACAGTAGGGTAGTGAGTGTACACCTACTGATTTTATATTTATCAAGAGGATACACCTTGAGAGTCGAGAAGCACTTAAAGATTTACGATAATTGTGAAAATAAAAAGAATAATTTAATTATACGTATAACTCGGGCGTTATGTGCCACACATGGTTCGAATATATTATGGGTCGTGGGCGTACCTAGTTGAATAATGTGAATATATATATATATTGTATATTTGTGCGTAATCATACCCGCCCTACTTGCTATCACAGAGGTTTCGAGCCGGGACAGTCTTATCTCGATTGGACCTTTATGGGGGATATTGACATGTACCCTAGAACATAACATCCCTGAATATAGGCTATCTGAGAATGATAGTCAGACGGTCCTAAAAGACGTGAGGGTATGTGCTGACCTCTTAGTGACTGGGAACTATGCTTCGCCTCTAATATGTGTGTTTTGTGTTAATACAGTTCGAGAGTGATTCCAAACTAGTATTTTCCTTTTGTACGAGTGATATGGGGGACTTGATAGCAGAGTATGCCAGCACCATAGACTTTTCGTGGGGTGCCCGATTAGTATATATATTATATGAGTGATAAATATATATACATATACTTGTGATTTATCTACTGTGCTTGTAAGTAGATAAAATGGAATAATTAATATTAAACGAATTAAGTGGTTGAAAACTTATGTCTGTATTGAGATGAATATAATTGGCTTGGCAAATTCACAAGAAAAGGTTATCAGATATAAACTACAGTCATGCGATCACTTGGATTAGGCTTGGTGAATGAAAATTTGGGTTAGTCTAGATAGCTAGGTTAGATTTAACTAAGTTAACTTGGTAGTACGTTAGGCGTTCACACTAGTGGAGAGATGAGAATTCTCAAGTGAGTGTCGAGGTACTAACATGTATCTAATATCAACTGATAAACATTTTAAATACTTACTAAACTATTTTAAAGTTGTTTTACACTCGGGCTCTGACCCGTTTCCTGTTATCTTTTCTTCCTCTTGTATGTACACACACACACACACACACACACACACACACACACACACACATATATATACCCAGCCACAGGGGCGTCAGGCCTAGATCTTTGGACCATTGACTTGCTGCAACTAGTGTGGAAGTTGCAGGTCCTTGCAGTAGACGACTCCATTCTTGTGTTCCCAGTTTTTTATTTAACTATTCTCATATAGGACATGTGTCGCCAATTCCCATTTTTCATTTAGTTCGGAAAGGGACTTGTACTCTTTATTATTTCAGGATTTAGCTATTGTTGGTATTGTTTTGTTTATTTCCTTGTCATGCGATTGAGATTTATTATTTGGATTGATTAATCTAGCTTGGTTATTTCATATGGATGATTTGGTTTTAATATTATTATTTGTGTTCGTAAAAATTGTTTCGTATATTAAATCATAACAATAGGTCTTAATTTATAATATTAAATATTTTGACACTTAGCCTAATTATTTATTAGGTGATTAATAAAGAAAAATTATTGTTCGACAGTGATGCTAAGAATGAACCAACCGGACACTTTGAATTAATTTAATAAATTACTGATCACCCGGTATTTAATTAGGCGGGGTATCACAGATTTTTGAGATGGCAAAATCGTGTTGGGACCACAAAATCTCCTTGGCTTCATATTTGACAGGATTTTTGTAACTTCATATTTAAAAAAAATTAAACAAAGGTTATAATAAAAACTAACGAACATTTAAAGATGTAAAAGATTAAAAAAAAAAATCAATAGCGAAATTTTTTCACGAATTTTAACCGGAAAAAAATGTTAAACAAAATTTACAATTGATAAAAAAAAATAACGAATAGTAAAAAAAGGTTAAAAATTACAGAAAAAAATGTTAAAAAGAGTGATGTTGAAAAAAACATTACACAGATAAAAAAATACACAAGCTAGTTTTTAATGAATAGAGAAAAATATACAAGCAGTTAACTAAGTAACCACAAAAAATCATCTACTTGTATTTATAGCAATATTTTTATTGATAATAAATATTTATTTATTTGTTATCATCAAAAGAAATATTACAAAAAAATGATCATTAATTACCATCAAAGTAAATTAATAAATGACTATTCATATTTTATTTAACATCCACATATTTGAAAAACCAATACTCCTATTTAATTCACTATTTTCTCATTCACAAAATAAGGTTGAAGATTTTTAGAAATGGTTTCATTATTTTATCAAGATAAAAGAATTTCTTTGTATTTTATTGATATCCATTATTATTATTATTGTTTAAAGTTTTTGAAGTTTGATTACTTCTCTCAAGCCTTGAACAAAATATTTTGCAAAGCTTATTCTTGAGAAACTTTAAATATTTTTTATATCTCAAAGACACTTTGGGAGTTTTGATTAGCCAAACACTCTTAAACTTCCCTCAACCTATAGAACCCTTACGTCCTAGGAAGTTTATTATTCACAGATGCTTTTCACTTGTTCCATTTTGGAACATAAAAGTTTTTATTCAAACTATAAAAGAAGAAAGTTCTCTTTTATAACTTTAAATGAAGAAACTTGGTTTGGTGCAAACGCGACATTATCAACAAAAGTTGACACTTGCGGCGTCGCAAGTGGTTGGAGAGCGATCCGTGCATGCTCTTCCCGCTAAGAGGTGAAAAAAGTGTATTGTACAGGTTGTGCATTATTGAGTCTAGTAGCGATTCAAGTTTTTAAGTCATTTATCCCTTTTGTAAATCTTTACCTATTTAGTAGAAGGTGTCAGTTTGACCTGAGATTTTTCTCGCAAGGGTTTTCCCTCATATAAATCCCCCATCTCTAGTGCATGATTTACTATTCCACATTTTGATATATCTTATACGCTTCATGAACATATATTGCTAAGTTAAATCAACATGTGAATCATTATTTAGTCACTTAGATGTTAGGATTAACTTTTTCCTGGATATGGATTAAAAGTAAACATTGTCTTCATTTAGGTAATAATTTTTAATTTGGGAATTCTCTCTCTACAATCACAAACTCTCAACCATGATATCATCTATAAATAATGTTAGCATATTCGTTAATGATTGATACGAATCATATGATTGATCAAGGTCGAACTTAAATGAGGAGACTGCCAATTACTTATTACAATTGTCAATGTTATTGAATAACTACCAATATCTTTGAGAATTCTTATTAAGGGACTCCCCTCATTTTACGAAGGGCACGTAAAGAGTTTACTCGATAAAACGGATAGTGAACTATTTTGTCAACTCCCTATTTGCGCTTTGTGGGTCAAGTCAGTCTTATTTTCTTTCAAAAGCTCTATAACATTAAACAAAATAACATTATAGTATATAACTAAAATTGATAGCGTAACACGGAGATGACATTTGTCGCGTTTTCAAAGCGCCACATGGACAATTGTAATTAATATTTTATTATAATGTATCTGCTTATTTTATAAGGTTTCTCCCTATTAAAGGACACACGACCCTATATCTTCCTCTTGCACTTTTTATCTTTTCCTCATCCATGCCTTACGCCCCTTTGTCTTTAAATCAATTTAGGAGTTGATGAGTCTTTTTAAATTACTTTATGGTCTTTATTACTCAATTAATTTGGGAGTTGATGGGTCACTCTTTTTACTTGATAACACTCCAACTCATCTCATATTTAGCCGTCGAAACCCTAGAAGTCATGGTTGTCTTTTTTGTGATCCAAACCCATTAGTCTCACCAAATCTATAATGTATGTTCACTTATATGGTTATTTAATTGTTACCCAACTCGGCCTTCTTTAGCAATAGTTTGAAAAAGTGATCTGTAAGACATGCAACCACCCTAAGATCTCATTAGGTAAATTAAGTATTATTGCATAAGTGGATGAAAAGAAGCAAAAACGCATGGATAGATAGAGAAGCCTTACATTTAATGAATCGAATGATCAACAAAACATCACGAGAGGAGATATAATCGTGGAATCTCTCTTTCAAGAACCTATGAATTACAGTACTCATTACGCGGTCATCAGCTTGTGCGAGTACCTCAAAATAGTTATTTGTTGTAGAGATTTAAGCAGTGTACTACCTTGGTACTGTTGAACTTTTACAACTTCTCTATTGTATTATTTTTCTTACTTTTCTTTAGGATATGCTTATCGATCTATCTATATTTTTATCGTGAAATTATTTTATTGCATTATATTGTGATGATTTACGAATATGAATTTTTTCCCATCTTAAACATTTTGAAGTTTCAAAGTTTTCTAAATACAATAAAGATATTTTTATCCATATATCATTTTAATACTACGCGAGTTATACTCAACAGTTTTTAAAAGTAAATTTTGTATTATAATTTATTTTACATTATCCACTTAACTTCTAGTTTTTTAAATCTATACTTTTGTCAACTTCATCAGCTCTCTTTATACATGTCCACCTATACAACTTATTTCAGGAAATTGTGATATATTAGTTTTGTTTATTTTACAAATAATATTATTGTAAGGTTTATAATTGTTCACCATGAATTTAATATTTATAATCTACTTATCCTTCAACAAAATAGTACTAGTAAGACTTTTATATTTATAATCGATTCTTTGTTTCATTTGCTTTCATTGTTTTTAATTAATTTTATAATATTTTCGTTAAAACTGACAATTTTTGACACGATAACCCGTTTATGGTAATAACCCGAAATGATCCGAACTTGACACGATTAGCTGGTATAGATTTAAAAGTACCCAAGACTTATACTCAAATAAAAATCAATGCTACAAAAAAATGACACGATTAACCCGAATTGTCACCCATAATTTTCGCGTATTGTGCTAATTCCATGCTAATTTTATAACAAAAGTTGAAATTAAGACTATTTTGGTAATAAATATTCTCTAACCACAATTCTATTTCACCCAGTATATATATAACTTCCAACTTCGCCCGTAACCGTCGGCCCGCCATTGTTTTTAGGGTTTTACAAAAAGCAAGCACACAACCAGAGTTTTCCCCGTAGATCAGTAAAAAAAATTGGATATAAAAATGAGCAGGAGCTTAGGAATACCAGTGAAGCTTCTACACGAGGCGGCTGGTCACATTGTTACCGTAGAATTGAAAAGCGGCGAACTTTACAGAGGCAGCATGATCGAATGCGAAGATAACTGGAATTGCCAACTTGAAAGCATCACATTCACTGCCAAGGTTTCATTTTTTCTCATCTAATTTACTTTCGTATCTACATCTCTCTTTTCATAAACCCTAGATTATTGTATAAAAATTAATTGTATATTTTTTTTTTTGTATAAAAAGTAGTACAAAAAAATGTAGGACAATTATAGAAATGTAGGACCAACAAAAAAAAAAATAATGACATGGGATTAATCACACATATATTTAAAAGAGTAGGACTAAGAAAGACAGTTGGATAATTTTTGTATAATATTAATTAGATATTTTTGGTCGAAACATTGGATTAAATGTTTCGGATACGATTTAATTATATTTGGGTTTGTCATTTTCGAGTGTGATTTATTGAGTTATTTGGAGGCCCATTAAGGCAAATTTGGAAGCATTTTGAGTGTGGTTTTGGGGTTAATAAGCTAATGTTAAAATAGTCCCATTAAAAGTAACGGAAATCACATGTTTTTATATAACTTAAGTTAATGGTCTTACCACTTCATTTTTAATATTAAACCCTAAAAGCTAAAACTTCTTTGGGAGACGAGAGAGTGAAAAGTCGGAGGCTATGGACACTATCGAGGTTTCAAGTTGGACATAATAAAAAAGCAATGAAGGAGGTCTAATTAAGGCAAATACATACCGGAGTCAATTTTACTCCGCAATTGGAATTCATCTCTCTCAAATAACTCGAGACAAGATTACTTAAGTGTAGAAGGAGTTATGATCATTTTACCAAAGTGTGTTTTGACTAACAACGTATCTTGAAAATGAGCTTTTGAATAGATTCATGAACTAATGAATTATTTTTCTCGTGCATTTACTGACTCGAGATGTACCTAAGACTTCGAGGGTATTATTTAATTCATATTTAGACTAGTAGGTTGGGGTTTATGGCTTCGTTTTGTGTAATAACATTAAATATAACGAATTTGTAAACATTGGGTGTTGGGAAACACCCATGTTTATAATTGCTTGCTATTTTATGTGGTGACGAAAATACGCGATATAGCGTATAATGGCTTTCTTAGCGTCCAAAAAGCGCACACAATTTGCTGACGTGGCATGCGATTTGTGTTTTCTTTAAACCCAGCGGAACAAAAATAAAACTAACCTCCGAAACCCCTTTCTCTTTAAAGCCGACCGTATTTCCGGCCAATCTGAAGTCGCCGGATCAAAACAAAGTCTTCGGGCCAAGATGATTTCAAAGTCGAGGTCGATTGAGGGATTGACGCTGAGGATTGTATCGTCAGGCCAAGCCGACTTCACTGCTACTATTTCTTTTGTTTTTTTAGGTCGATTGAGACCGAGGGTTGAAAATATCTTTTGTTTATTTATAATTCCATCCAAATCTTAAATATGTTTGTTTATTTTCATTTTAAAATGTTACTTATTTATGTTTTTATTCTAAAAATTTTATTTATTTATGATTCCATCCATAATGTTTAAGGCGCTAAGGTGTCCATGGAGTCTAGGCGCAAGGTGAGGCGCTAGCCTGACTGAAGCAAGGGGCACTTTTATAAAAACATACAAAAAAATAAATTTTATTTATATATTACATATATAATGATGTTATATATCATACCATTAATAATAATTTATATTAGATATACATTTTTGATTCAATACATAATCCAAGATGAAAAATAACAATTGGTTACGGAACAAGGTATACCATGGTGCCAAGGGTTAATCGCTCATATATTTAAATATAAAACTTATTAAGATGATTTATAGTAAAATCAAATTATATAAAAAAATTGATTCAAAATATAACAAATATATTAACATAATAATAAACTTGAAAATATCTAATAAGTTCAAGACTTGAAACAAATAAAAAGACAACCACCGCCAACAAACAAGTACGAGTCTGAGAACGAAACTGAAGCTCCAACAAATGATTGTACTAAATCAAGTTAGTTAATTAAATTTTCAAAAAGAAATATAGCGTCATTTTGTTCAATGTTTTTACTCTTTTTTAAGCAAAGAAGGAGGCATAAAAAATTCATGAAAAAGGCAAAAATATTTGGATTGTTTGTTAAATTTCTTCACAACAAACAAAACAGAGCATCAAAGAGGAAAAAGGAGAAAGGCAGGAAAATGGAAAAGGTGATTATAGAAAGAACAACAAAGATGAGTAGAACAATAAAATAAGAAATGAAAAAAGCGAAAGAAAAAGTTGTATGAAAAAGACAAAAAATAAAGAGTACAATGAAGCAAAGAAGGAAAAAACCAAATAAAGAAAGTTGAAAATAGTTTTAAAAATATATATATTTTTTTGAATAAGGCAACTTTAAAAAGGTCGTATCTTGATGCGATGGCAAGTGCCCTCGCCTAAGCTATGATTGGTCTCGGTTCGAGACATGGGAGCATCCTCTTCATATATGGGGTAAGGCCAACCGACATCCTCCTCTTCTAGACACTGCGGTTAAGCGGGAGCCTTGTGTACTGGGTACGACCTTTGGAATAAGGCAACTTTAATCTGGCGCGCCTAGGCGTGCTCCTCACGCCTAATTACGCCTTGAGACTTTAGGCGCGTCTCTTTGAAGTCGCTTAACCTAGGCTAAGGCAAGGCGCTATAGGTGCACCTTGCGCCTAGACGCGCTTTTGACAACTATTCAATCCAAATTAATTTTCATTTTGAAATGTACCTATTTATGTTTTTATTCTCTAAAATTTCTTTATTTATGATTTTTCATTTCAAAAGTTACTTATTTATGATTTTGTTCTACAAAATAATCTTTATTTTTTTTTTCAAATTTTTAGTTTAGAATGTTGATTTTGATGATTTATTCTTTAAAATTTAATATTGTGTGTTAATTTAAAGTCGCTTATTTAAGTTATATGACTTTATTTGGAACGATGTGGTCCAGGTCCGATGTTTGGTGTGATGTTAGTATTTTATGGCCTTATGATTTTGAAATGATGTAAATAAATTATACGGAGTGGATATTTGAACTTATTTATACTTATATTTTTTTTTAAATATTTTTTTAATTAAAAAATTGAAAGGAACGAAATGCTTGCGCGATGTGCGTCGCGACTACAGAATCAAAACGCGACACTTTGCGCGACCCCGATTAAAAACATTGGGAGATATGCTTATACCATATTTAACATCGTAAAACGAGAATTCCATTGAAAATGATGCTAAAATTATTTTTAATTTACAATACGCATCAACATATGCAACGTACTCACCCTCAATGCTGGATCAAGGAATATTGAGTAAAGGGTGGACAACTCCTAAACCGGGAATGGCTGATCCGAGATAGACTGCTTGACTAGTATATATGTGCGTCTTCCGACTCAATACCCAACATATCCATAATATCCCCACATATCTAAAATAAGTGAAACCACACATGTAGAATCACCCATCACAATTCTTTTAATTTAATTTAACCAATTAATGGTATGTTAATCATAGTTAAATAAGTACTTGGATCATCTTTTAGAATAACTTTCCAATTTAAGTTTCGTAGGTTCCCAACATGTATTATTTTATACTACTGCTAATTTCCATGTTATTAGGCCCATACATGTCCCTATTAAATTAAGAAAATTCTTAACATTAATTCTACGTCTGATTTACCAAATACAATTTAGGCATATTTCCGAATATCTGTTTATTACACGTTCTTTATAAACTTTGTGGATACCCAAATTTAACTCACAAATACCTACCTTTATACCCAATTATAAATTGAAAATAGTTGTAGCATCATTTTCAATGAAAATCCCATTTGTGCGATGTTTAATATGGTTTAAACGTATTTTCCAACACACGATAATTACATATACATTATGTTTAATGTTATTACACCAACCCAAGTCATAACCCCTAACCTACTCGTCCAAATATGAATTAAATGATACCCTCAAAGTCTAGGTACATCTTGAGTCACTAAATGCATGCAAAAAATAATTTATTAATTAATGAATTGACTAAAAAATCCATTTTTGGGTTGTGCTGTCAGCCCAAACACAGTTTGATAAAATAATCACAACTCCTTCTACAGGAGTCCAATTAACGAACAACTTTCTTAGTCCGGGGCTTTCTTTTGGTATATGCCCCCCTTTTGCTTCAAAACACACAAAAAAAGCCATGCTTGTGAACACCAGAGTGGTAATTTTATCTTCCTACTAGTTCTTTGAACCTAACTCTTTTTGGTTATGCACCCAAAATCGTCAACTTCAACCCCAATTCATGCCACTTGATTCTTAAAATTCTAATGTATATTTAGGGATTGAATTCTATCACAAATAAAGTCTAACTTGGATTTCATCCATAACCAATCACTTTGCAAGTTCATCATACCCATTAACCCTAAATTCCTAATTCATGATTTGCTTCTAATCCCCTTGAATTCCAGTCACACGTATCTCTATCACCATAAACAATGAATTTAACACAATATAACTCAATACTCAAAATTAGTTAACTTCATACAAGAATATCCAAAATTCCACTTTAACACAGAAGCTCTACTTTATATAGTCGTGGTGATTATCATCAATCTCAATTATTTTACCCAATTCAACTTGAATTCATAATTAAATAATAGTTGCTAACCAATGTTTTAAATCGCGGTCGCGCAGGGTGTCGCGTTCTGGCTCCTAAGTAGTGTCGCGCTAATCGCGTCGCGCATCGCGCAAGCAATTCATGCATTCCCGCTTTTTAATTAAAAAACTTATAAAAAAAATATAAATAAAAAAATAACATTTTAAAATGAAATTTGTAAGAAAGTAACATTTTAAACTGAAATTGGTAAAAAAAGTTATAATTGAAATTGATTTTTTTATTTTTTTCTAAATTTACTTTTTAAATTGGCAATTAAAAAAAAAATAATAATAACATTTTAAACAGAATTCTGAAAATAAGTAACATTCAAAGCTAAAAATAATAAAATAAATAATTTTTTTTTCTAAAGTTGCTTTTTAAATTGCCAATAAAAATAATAATAATAATAATAACATTTTAAACAGAATTTTGAAAATAAGTAACATTCAAAGCTAAAAATAATAAAATAAATAAAATTTTAATATGAAATTTGTAAAATAAGTCAAGTTTAAACTTAAAATTATAATATAATAACTTTTTAAACATAAATTTATAAAACAAGTAGTATTTTAAATTGACAAATATAATAATAATAATAATAATAATAATAATAATAATAACAACAACATTTTAAACAGAAATCTGAAAAATAAGTAACATTTAAAGCTGAAAATCATAAAATAAATAACAATTTAAATAGATATTTATGACACATGTAGCATTTTAAACTGACAATTATTAAAAAAAAACATTTTGAACTGAGATTTGAAAAATTAGTAACATTTAAAACTGGAAATTATAAAATAAAAAACATTATTTACTGTAAAATGTAAAATGAGTAAACGTTTAAGTAAATCGAGAGTTTGGAATAGATAATATTAAATAAAAGTAACCTTTTAAGCTAAACTTTTTTAAAAAAGCAAATAACATCATTGAGACCTTCGTAAATAAGTAAATTGAGGGTTTGGAACAAAGAATACCTCACCCAAACAAAGTCCGTACGCGAAATAAGAAACACTTTTCCCCCTCCTTAACTAAACTGTGATTTCTGAAAAAAACATGAATAGCGTTCCTGTAGCGCACAATAGCGCAAAATAGCGCCAAATAGCGCACGCTTTTTGAGCATCCCAAATAGCAGCCTTGTTTGCCTTGCTTTTTTCCACCGCAAAACGCAATAGCGCGCTTTTAAAAACACTGGGCAGCACTAAACACTGACAGCAAAATTGGTTTCTGACGACAGCATATGGGGTTCTGATGACCGAAAGTAGATTTCTGGCTAGGTTCAATCTCGATTTCCGACAAAAATGTTCGAAGTGGCAAAAAGACGCGTGATTTGTGAAGTCTTCGCTCAATTCTGTGAAGATTTAAGGAAAAAAAGCTTTAAGGGTTGACTCTCTTCCCTTTTTGTGATCTGTTATTCGATTCGCCTGGACTCAGTCCAACTTGGGTGAACTTGCTTGTACTAGGTTCTAACTCGTCTATTAAACCGATATCTCGGACAATTCAACCGATGTATTGCTGAGCTAGATCAAATTTAGGTTGATTCGTCCATTCATTGACTCGCACTATGTTAATCTGCTTTCTAACTCTGAAATCGAGTCAACTTTGATGATACTGAGTTGACTTGACCCATGGGCCCAAGGAGTAGGCCTACTCCCGAATTCTAGGCCCCTTTATCGTTGAACCTCCAGATTTGGTTTTAGCCAGTGGAATTAGAGGGCGGCATTATGAAATTATGAAGTATGGCTGAGCGGATCTGACAGATGGCTGCTTCGTTTGCGAGACTAATAGTGAGAACTTGTAGGATTCCAATTTCCACTAATGGAGCCTCATAATGCCCAAAGGAATTGGATTTAAAAACCTTATCAACTTCCCACACTTGGAGGCCGATGAGGCCACTAGAAGGAGGCCTGTTTTTTGTAGCCTCATCGTATCGCCAAATTTGTTGCCGACTTAAAGGAAAAAAGCTATGAATGACTGATTATCTTGATTTAGCTTGCCGAGAGACTCAGACCGTACAATCCACTCTCTTCTTTACACTTAAATGTCCAACTTTATATTTTTGAAACACAACTGATGAGAATGCTAGGGCTAGTAGTAATTTTGATTTGATTTGATTTCCTGTTTGAATTGTTTTTACGTTTTAAATTTTTTGTATTTTTTGCTATGAAGCACCGACACTCTCCCGAGGGCGACGAATCTTGTTTGACACATGTCGGGCATGCGATACGCTCCGACACGTCCCAACACGCGAGTCCCAGAGTGCCCTTTTTTTTTTTGTTTTTTTAGTTGGACACTCTCGACACGCTAGTCCCTTTTTTTTTTTTTTTGCTATTTCTTCTCCATTCTTTGCTGTTTTTCTTTCCCTTTTCTTTGCTATTTCCCCCTCTTTATTTTATGCAACTACAGCAAAAAAAAAGGATTAGAAACAACAAAAAAATAAATAAATAAAAGAAACAGTAAAAAAAAGTATGTTTGAATGTTAAATGCAACTAATGTTGACACAAATTTCCAATTGAGTCCATGTATAGTGTTGGCTCAATTCCGGACAAAAACATTTATTCATAGGATAGAATGTAATTGTAATACTCTCAAGCCTATGAAGTGGTTGTTGAAGACATAGCGGCAAAGAGTATAAAGCTTCATCAAATATGCCGGTTTGCGTGCCTCGTTTCTACGTCATCAACCATAGTTCCATGCTCCCAAGGTATGAATGCAATATTATATATATAGGAGCTTGGAACAAGTTTATTGGGTGTTAGGTTTATTAAAACTGTGCTTTATTTTCAGAAAGAATTATTTAAAACTATAGAATAAGTTTATAAAGTTTTCTGGGCTAAAAATCGAATTTTCCAAACTTTCTGGAAGTTCGTTCGATATGTCATTCGAACGAGTTTTTCGTTCGAACCAGATGTCGTTCGAACGAGTTTGCCAACGAGGTTCCAGTATAGGCCTATGAAATGTCGTTCGATATGTCGTTCGAACGAACCTTATGTTCGAACGAGATATCCAACGAGATTCTAACGAGTTCAATCTGGAACGTCGTTAGAAGTCTCGTTCGAACGAAATGTCGTTCGAACGAGATGCCAGGCGGGAACAGTTTTTGGCAGTTTTTTCACCCACTTCCCCACTTAGTTTTTAACCAACTTTTTCAGACTTTAATATGTGCGAGAATCACTTTTGATAATCTATCTTTTTCATATCATACAAACTCTTAGAGAGTGTTTTGAGAGCAAAAACAAAAAGAGAAAAAGATCAAGTTTTGAGTGTTATTTTTCAAAGCAAAATTTGCTTACCACTCTAGTTTTACACCCATATTGTTTATCCAAGTTCACCTATATACGTATCAATTGCTTGGAGTTTTGGCACCGGTTTTCTCTACCGAATTGAAGAAGAGAAGTTTCGGGTTTTGCTTCTACCTCCCACAAAGAAAGAAGAAGTGTTCTTATGTTGTTTTACCCGCTTGGAGAAAGGCTTCATGTACGGGTGACGGTGACCATATAAAGTCCTATCGGTGGATTCCGAGACCGCGGTGGTGTTCCAAGGTTATTCGCTAGGAAGAGGTGTCTACAAGAAGAAGCATCGAGGCTTGAGAGGGATTGAGTCGTGCGTTGTAAGTCTATCTGTCTTGTACTTGTAAATCCGTACCTAGTGGATTTGTGGCTAGGGCCGTCCGAGGTTGTTTCCCGTCTTAGGTTTTTCCTCGTACATCGCGGCGTAGTGTGATTGATTTATTTTATCTTGCATAATAACATAGAACGCATGCTTAGGATAATTCAAGATAAAATTCGGTTTAAATTATCACACTCACTTTAATTTGGTGCTAAATTAAATATTGGGTAAAGTTTACTTTGCTAAAATTGGTTTGGCCTAACTATGGAATATTGATAATATTGACTTAGGCAAATTTCTAGGGCTTGCATTGAATTAACATTGGTTTATGTGAAATTAAAATTTGGTATTTGTTTGTTATGTTGAACCATCCATCACCTTTTACGCGTCCGCATCTCGATTTTATATCTAAGGAAATTATAAATTTGATTTTAATTGTAATAATCAAAATTTGATTCGGGGTTTTACAAATGTGATGGTGATTATGTTTTATTTGTGATTTTTAATGTTAAAGTGTGTTTGAATATTGTTTTGTATGGTTCATTTTCTTAATTTTATTATGTTAAATGCTATAATAATGTATTTTATGGAAAAAAATTGTTTTATTTCTTTTGTATATATTTAAATATATATTATATATTATACGTATCCTAGTTTTTAGAAAAAATCACATGTCGCGTGTCGCGTCGAAACACGTATTGTGCGTCGAGTCCCTGCTTCATAGATATTTTGGGATATTATGGGGAAGGTTAGAGGGAGAGAGAGCTAGCTGGACTGGGAAATATTAAGAAGAAATTTTAGAAGTTCTGTTAGGGATGTGATTATCTTTCTGGTAATTCCTTCCATTATCCATGTTTCCTTAGTTATCTTTATAGCTTTCATTAGATTGTGGACTCTATTGAGTTTTTCTTTTATATAAAAGAGGCTTGTAAACTTTTCTAGGCACTTCTGATTTGAATAATATTTAGAGAGTTCGAAGCTTTTCTGATTTAGTGTTATTTTCCGCTGCGTATCCACATCAATCTCACTTTTGAGCTCTAACGCTTCCTCCACTGATGGGAACACTACTCCATTCTTCCTTCTAATATCGTCAAAACTCAGCCATAAATATTGGAAATAGAGGGTCGGTCTTTAGCGAGATCCTCAAAGTAACCTACCACGCATCACTGTAATTCCATGGTTTTCACTACTTCTCCCATTGACAATATCCCCAAAGTTACTTACGGTCTTCAACAACTCTTCATTCACAGGAGGCCTGTCCTTCAAAACACCTAATAAACTGGGATTTCTATTTGCTGGTCTACTTAAGGGAATTGAATTTCCTCTTGAAAAATGTTTTCACGTATGAAGATGCATCCACTAAGCAGCAACATGTCCAAGGTATTCTCATAATTACCGGGATCGCTACATCCCCTTATATACTGCGATCCGGACCACACGACCCAAAACATGGTGGCTTCATGATCCAGACCTCTAAAAGCAACAATATCCCAAATTTGTCATCAATAAGCATAATATTTGCAACATGTGTAAAAGTATACAAGATTGCTAGACCTAATAACAGTTTAAAACGTCTATAATCTAAAGTGACAAACTTACTAAGCCTATCCACACTCCACCATGTACAAACCAAATCAACGTACCACGTACCCAAAGCTGTACCATGTACCACAGCAACCCACGTTTCAGGTAACATTGGGAATTCCACCCGAAGAGCTGAATCTGCTCTCAACTCCATTTTTTCCACCACGCGGACAAGATATTTAGAATGTATCTCCCTCATTGATTTGATCAAACGGCCCACCGTATTCTCCTATAGCTTAAAGAAGCTATAATTGATTTCGATGAGTTTTTACTTTAATTCCTTTTTTTCAGTTGCCTTCGCAATGAAACAATGTTTGGTCTACAACAATATTTGGCCTCAAATATTTTTTAAGCCAAAAATAACTATTATTTATAGGTATGGCTTATGGTGTGTGTTTATCCTCCTACTGGATAATACTTAATTTACCATCTAATTGTAATACTCCCTACATCCAAAATTAGAGTCCCTATCTTCTTTTTGTACACACCCAATCAACGGCCAAGATCAAAACTTGTTTACAATTATGGAATCTGGTTTGATGATTATGTCCAAAAAAGTAAAGTGGACTATTAATGACATAAATGAGCGCCAAATGGGAAATAAGATGAAGAAATCTTCTCAACTCTTTTTATTAGATCTCAAAATGGTAGAATTCCCCAAATGAGGCTACAATATGTGTATTTATAGGTGGAAGTAGCTTAGGCTTCAAGCAATGATTCTAATTACAAATATACCCTTATTAGCCTTTACTACTTCGTCCTATAATACTAAGCAACTACTTACTAAAAGAAAATATAACCAAATAAAGAAAATAAAAGAAAATGCCATTAAATCCTAAAAAGACTAAATAAGCTTATTGATTTACATCATTCTCCCCCACTTAAAACTAAGTTCGTCCTCGAGCTTTCAAAGATTCAGGGACTCGTGAGCAAATTCTAAAACCGTGCAGCGTTTATTTATGTAATATCCCTTACTTTTGAGTGATTATTTTATATTAATTTGCCTGGTGGGTTAATTTTATAAAATAAAGGAAATTGAAGTGAATATTATTTTAAGTGATTTGAGAGATAATATTTACCGAGTTTTGCGTATGTACTTTTATATGAATGTAAATAGCATCATATTATTTTTATTGCGTCGTTGTGCTTTAAGCGACGGTTATGACTTTTATTCCAATCGGGTTACTATTAAAGAGTTAAAATGATGTGGAAACATGAAATATTGTACGATATTTATTCCGGATGCCAATTTAGAGGGTACGGTTAGTCCGAAAATGATCGAGGTAGTCAAAATAATTGTCAAGTTGTATTTTTGGATTCCGGGTACTTTTGACTAGTTATAACTTAATTATGTTGTTACGAGTCATTTAAATTGTGTAGTAGCATTTGAATGCTAAACTTAATGTAATTGGGCATTTAAGTCTTCCAAGAGCATTTTATTTCTCATTTTATGTTTCTAAACCTAGAGAGAGTTAAAGAGAGCGAGAGAGAGAGAGAGAGAGAGAGAGAGAGAGAGCTTGGGAGAAAGAGAAGAGAGAAGAGAGAAGAGAGAAGAGATAATTGGAGATTTGGACCTTGGAATCGTTGCTACCGGAAGAGAATCCGGGACTACAATCTTGAAGCAAGTTTCTAACTTGCATATGTATGATTGAGTGTGAATAATTTGTATATATAGTTGTGTTTTTGAGATTTAACCATTAATGGGTTTTGAGAATTTTGGTGTTTAAACCCTTAAACTTTGATTTAAATATGATTTGAGTTGAAGATATTAGTTAGTTATTGTGTAGGAATGATTTGAGGAAATTATTAGTTGATGATGTTGGGATGTGTTGGAAGAAATGGATTTGGGGGATTTAGGGTTCATAACAATCCGTAGTCCCAACTGGGCAATTCGACCGGGGCGAATCGATTCCCTAAAAAGGGTAGCTACAGGTCTGAGGAACCGAATCGATTCAGGTTAAGGCCGAATCGATTCGGGCTGAGACAAAAGGTTGATTTTTCTCAGTCGAATCGAGTCGCTATCAGGGGCGAATCGATTCGGAAACCTGCTGTTTTAGGATAGTTTTCTATCTTGATTTCTAGTCCTTTTCTTTTAGGTTTTAAGGCTTAGGAACCTTCTCTTATGAAGTAATAAAGCGTATTAGGGGTCTATATTAGGGGGATTAATACCCTAGGTTAGTGGGGGGAGTATTTGGGCTTATTTCATGGATTAATTATTAGAGTTTAGTGTCACATTTTATCTAATGAGCTAGCTTAGGACTAAAGGAGAGTTGGGTGGTAATGTTTAGGACTTTTAGAGACTATTTTGAGGAAAATTTCACTTGGTAGCCTATAGTGTTGTGAACTTTCGGAGACTAGTATGGGGGTAATTAAACCTTGTAGCTTATATCGTGATGCAGAATCCGTTCCGGAAATAAGAAATATGCATATATTTTAAATTGGTACGTATTGCTAAGCTCATATGATTTCGAAAATCTAAAAAGTGGATGTTTTAAATTGGCATATCTTGTGACTATGGCATTCACATACATACCTCTGTAAATGTTATCATAAGGGAAGTTACGCGCATGAGGTGATGTCCCCTGCCCTAGCTAGTGAATGCAGGGAGAATATAGTCCTCGGCCATAGGACCGGTGATTACATTGTGTTGTTGTTTTATTTGAAGTGAGCTAATTCCGGGTATGGTTATGACTCACTGTCGAAGGTATATGACCGCTTCCCACGCTTCGCGATTTAGGATGCTTAGATGGTCTTGGTTATAGGCCCTGGAAGATGATAGCTATTTAGGGGCGCATCCAGTGGGGTGACTCCCAGAAGGATGGTCATAGAATCGTTATATTGTGATTGTAACTATTCTCACGAAAGTGGCATTTTATAAATGGCTAAATCATTTTATAGATCAACTTTGTGGCATAAGTTGCCCAAATGGTAAATGGACTTGTGAAGTAATATTTTATGAATTTGTAATTTAAGCATGATTAATGGAATTTAGCTATTTCTCTTAATTAAACATGTAGTTTAATTTATAATGATCTAGTGTGACGCTAGGATGTGCATTTAGATGAGAGGTGAGGATGATTCTTATATTGAAGAGCGAATCCAACCTATTTATGATGTTTAGTGCTCATAATTGTTATGCATTTTATTCATACGTATATCATATCAAACTGGGCCCTGACCCGTTTATATTTCTCTTTCTTGTGTGGTTCTCATTTATGCTCAGGTGCTCCGCCGCAAAGGCGCCCGATATGATCCTTCCTTCCTAGAGTCAAAGAGCTACAACATTTTTGCGGATGTTGTAGGATTTTTGTTATAGACGCATCCATCTCTTGTATCCTCTAGTTATGATAAAACTGAACATTCGGGCGTGTTGCCCAAGTTTTGTACTTGCTTATATACTGTGATAGTTAATTGTAATACTTGGTGTAACCGTTGTAGTGGTCTGTTAATCGACAGCTTATTCGGTTATGGTTTTGTAGAATAGTTATTAAACTATCTCTTATATATGTATTTATCCACCTTCTTTTATAAATTGGATTGTCGAAATCGTTTTTATTAAACTTGAAAATTTAATTGACATCCGTTTTCTAAAATAACTGGTGGTTATCTCGTACTATTATGTTTACGACAGTGATGCTAAGAATGGACCATCTATGATTCCTGTATTTATTGGAGTATCGGACTGGCCACCTCTTATTTTAATGAGCGGGATGTTACAATTTATTTATTTATTTTTTTGTTTTTCGCTTCTCTTTCACTTCTCTTTCATTTCTCTTTGTCTTCTCCCTTCTTGATATGCCCCTTCTCTTGCTCTCGATTTCTTCTCTCTTCGACTTCGAGCGAGAAAACATAGCCACCTGGGTCGAACATCAATCTAGGGGTTCGAAACGCTAGGTTTAGCCCTCCATAGCCTTTGGCGGCCAAATCAGACTTTGCCAGGGATCGTCGGAGTACAAGGAGGGTCGCCGGAGTTGAAACGATGGCGGATTTAACCCCCTTTATGCTTGTTTTTCTCTTTACTTCCTTCTCTTTCGGGGGCTTTGACTGGCGCGGATTTAGGGTTTGAATTAGGATTGTGGAGGGATTAGAAACTAGGGGTTCTTGAGGAAAAAAAATGGTTGAAGATGGATTTGTAAGTGGTTCGGAGGATTTGGTTGGAGAAACTAGGGTTTCTTGCGTGACGGAAGGGGTAGGGGTCTTGGGCGGTAGCTGTAATGGCGGTCCTGCCCTATTTTGAATAGTGGCGGCAGCCTGTGGGTGGCCCGAGAAGTTTTTGGTGGTCCCTCTGATGGGGGAATTTGGTTCGGATTCGGTGGGATTGATTTTCGGGGTTTTTGTGGTAGCCACGGGTGGAGGTGATGTCATAGAGGGATTAGGAAGATTAGGGTTACGTCGTGGTGGTGGCGGCGTTGGGGTGGGGATAGTGATGGAAGCGTGCATTGAAACATTTTGGCGGCTAGGGCTAGGGTTAGGGTTTTGGGTGGTGGTGGGAACGGTGTGAGGACGGATCATGGATGTGTTGGGTGGAGGAAGGTGAGCCTCAAGAGTGTCAAGTCGCGCTAAGAGGTGGTTCAAAACTCCCTCGAATTGATCGGTGCCAGGTTCCCCGGGAGCATATCTCCTCTTATATTATATTTGTCGTCGTCTACGATTTTTTTGTATTATTCTACAACAATAACAACGGGTGGAGCTAACGACGCTTTGATACCAATTGACGTAAATGAGCGTCAAATGAGAAATAAGATGATGAAAACTCTCGTCTCAACTCTCTCTATTAAACCTCAATATGATATAATGCCCCAAATGATGCTACAATATGGATATTTATATGTGGAAGTAGCTTAGGCTACAAGTAATGATTCGAATTACAAATATGCCCTTATTAGCTTTTACTACTTCCTCCTATAATATCAGGCAACTATTTACTAAAAGAAAATACAAACAAATAAAGAAAATAACAAAAATGCCATAAAATATTAAAAATACTAAATAAGCTTCTTGATTCACATCAATTAATTTGGGACGACGCATAAAGAAATAGTGGACTCTTAATACGGGATGAAGGGCGTATAAAACATGGTCACTTGAGAACCACATGAAACCTCATCTCATTAATTGGGATTTTTTTATGTGTGTGTATGTGGTTCTGTGGTACAATAAGATATAATGTGTAGTTATACGGTATGCTACAACTTTAAACGCCCCCCCCCCCCCTCTCTCTGCGAGCTCACACTGCCATTTTTATACTTCCAACTCTTTGGTGTACCTTAACACTTGGTCTCTCCCATCCTCGTACGATTTTAGTTATTCTCTTTCATATTGTCATTCGCATCTCCTTGGAAGTGGGTTACGCCTCATACCCAAATGAAAGGATGACTCGGGTCATTTCATACATTATCATTCCCCCAACTCACTATCCTCTTGTAGAATGGAAATAAATAAAGAGTTGAAAATATTGAGAATTGTTATGCGCCCAATATTTAAAAATTAAGCGTAACTCGTTGGTTGTTAATTGGCGGCCTTGTCATTGTGGTCATAATTACTTCGAAATTTCATCACTATGTTTGTCCTCTATCTGTGACTAATATTTACTAATTCCTCTGTAGGACGGCAAGGTCTCACAACTGGAGCATGTTTTTATCCGAGGCAGCAAAGTCAGGTAAGTAGTTATTTCTTGAGATACTCTGCTTGTAATTTATAACTGCAGTTGTATTAAACTGGTGTGAAATTCCATCAGGTTTATGGTGATTCCAGATATGCTTAAGAATGCTCCAATGTTCAAGCGTCTAGAAGCTAGAATCAAGGTACCCTTTTCCATCCCGTGTGTATTATTCATGGATCATTTTACCTTCTTTACTTTTTTCTCATTATTTTGATTTCGCCTCTTAAAGGGTAAGGGCTCATCCCTTGGAGTTGGCCGTGGTCGTGCTGTTGCAATGCGGGCTAGAGTAAGTTTTCTTTCGATAGTGTTTGTATATATAATGGTTATCATTAATACATAATGAAAAGCATGGGTTTGGAAAAAAAAATTAATTTATCATTTTATATCTCATAGTAATTGTTATAGAAACCCAACAGTAAGGCAGAATAGGAGAAACAGGCATGCCATGGTTGCAGCGTTGGAACTTCCAGTTTTTTTGGGAACTGTTTTTTATTCAAGAAACCCCTTGAACTATGCATTTTTGTTTACAAAGATACCGTATGCGCCACTAGAAAGTCTTCACAAGGGGGGGGGGTGTTTGCAACAAAATACATAATTGAGTAGATTATTGGGACATTCACGGGGTTGTGCCCTTTAGTCTATTTTTTCCTATTTTTATCATATTCCTCCCTAGTCATTCCCAAAAGTAGTTTCTATCAATATATGTTATTCAAAACATTGTTGTATAATATACCAGGGCTTTCTTTACAGTCTTTCATGCCTGACTATTGGAAAACTTTTCACTTTCAGGCTCAGGCTGCTGGTCGTGGTGCTGTTCCTGGTGGTGGTAGGGGTGTTGTGCCACCTGTTCGGAGATAATCTATCCTCCGAATGGGATTACATGTTTTCCTTGCTCCGAAGTTGGTATACTCATTGTAATGTTTGCTCGAGTATCAACTTCTAGATCGCTGATTTTGTAACCTAGAAATTTGGTGTAAACAAAGAGAACTTCGTTTTAAATAGTTGCGATTTAAGCGAGCTTTTTGGCAACTGTTGTGCTAGTTATGATGTTAAATTGGTATGCCACTTTCTTGGGTCTTTTAATTCTTTGTCGCCGTGTTTGAACTTTTAGCATTGTTTTGATCTGTAGTTTAATAGGAAACCCTCTGAAAGTGGTTAGAGAACAAGAATTCAAACTCTATGTTATGTTCTCTTTTTTCTTTGTATTGCCACATTAGATGATACATTTATATTATCAACTTACCAGTGATATAGATATAACTTTTTTCTACACCAAGTTGGGCTAATAGTAGCATCCTTGACGAATTCACAGTAGTTTGTGTTTGATTGTTTGATGTGTAAAACACTGTATATGTATCAATAAATTAGCAGTAAATAGATTGGAAGGACTTATTGACCAAGGCTTGTATTTTTTTTTTAACCAGGAACAAGGCCAAGCCATCAATTATATTATTAACTTGTACAGCTCCTCAGAGGGAGAAACAGACCATTCATAACTGAGAAAAGCGTTTGGATTTTGACAAATCCAATGAGCAACAGTGTTAATACGCCTAGGGACCCAACGAAAAGTCACATCCCACCCTGAAGTAGTCTCCCGAATGTCAGCAAGAATGGAGCTAATCTCCCAAGGGGCCACGCCACAACTGTTGGAACAGTTGATGAGCTCTATGTTATCACTGATCAAAGTGATTGACTTTATGTCACACCACTTGGCAGTAAGGCAGGCTTCATGCAATAGCCATAGCTTCACTACATAAAGCCGAGGCAGCAGGTCTGGTTTTCCGGAATCCCATGATAAAGTGACCATTAGGACCTTGGAGGATCCCACCTATTGCGGCAATGTTGGTATTATAGCTGAAAGCAGCATCAACTTTAAACTGTGGAACAGTTGGGGTAGGAGGGGCCCTCTGAGGGCTCTGGTGAATAGAAGACCTGTCCGGCATAAAGTTGTCGACAGTGTTGGAAATACTATCCTTCCACGATTCTTGCATGCCTAAAATATTATCAGCTATAATGTTGACAGGACGACCGGCGCTGTTAAAAGTAACACTATTAACAGACAAACCAAAGGGGGGACACTATAGATTTAAGAGACTTGGAACCCAAGACACTGATTCCTCTCTTTCTATTAAACTCGAAAACCATTTTAGCATACTCCTATCATGAACTTCCATCCAGACATCCTTCAAACCACACTTTTCCCATATATTTCTAGCATGAGAGCAATGTAAAAAATGTGTTGCAATTCCTCCACTTCATCTGTGCAAATGGCACATAGAGGAGAGTTTGAACATTTCCTTCTAAAAAGGTTTGTTTTGCTAGCGAAGGCATTATTGGCAACTTTCCACATAAAATGTTTCAGCTTTGGGGGGACATTCATCTTCCATAAAGCTTTCCACAAGTTAGGGTGTGGTTGAAAAGAGGAGGAGGTGTTCAGAAGTCTGGCTTCCTCATTTAGAATTTTAGTGGCATCTGATTTCACATTATAAACCCCATTCTTGCTATAGTGCCAAACCAAAGTGTCATTAGCCACTCCATGAGAAGTGAGAATGCATAAAATCCTCCCAGCTTCTTCTCTACTCATCAACTACCTTATTCTGCTAGCTTTCCACTCTTTTGACCGAGGGCATATAAGATCTATAACTCTAGTTTTCGTCGCTTCTGTAGGTTTCCTTGAAGAGATTTTAAACCCTTTCAAGGTGGGAATCCATTTGTCATCCCAAATGTTGATATCTGTTCCACCTCCCACAAGCCAATGCATCCCATTTAGTAAGATGTTTCTGTCTTTCGGAATGCTGCTTCAAATTGCAGAAGGCTTGTTACCTCTCTTAAGCTTCAACAAAGGATGTTTTTGGGAAGTAAATAGCTTTGAGGTTCCTAGCCCAAAGAGCATCTGGGTTTTGGATCAACCTCCACCCTTGTTTAGCTAATAGGGATTTGTTGAAAGAAGAGAAGTTCCTGAAGCCTAATCGTTAATGGGGAGAGTGAGTTTTGACCACTTGGACCAGTGGATTTTAAATTTCTCATCGGAACCTCCCTACCGAAAGTTACTCACCATGCAGTTAATCTTGTTGCAAAGAGACTTGGGAACGAGAATACAAGACATGATGCAAGTGGGAATAACTTGTATTACATATTTTATTAAGACACTTCGGTCACTCGGGGAAAGTAGAAGTTGATTCCATCCTCTCATTTTCATGCCTACCCTATCCAGAATGAATGAAAGGGTGTAGGTTTTAGATCGGCCCCAGGAGGCAGGAAATCCAAGATAATATCTTTGGGGTTCATTTCACTGACGTGGAGAAGATTGCAAATAGTTTCTTTGTCCCCCTCACTAGTGTTGGGGGAAAAGCAAGTTCCAGATTTAGCAAAGTTCACTCTGGCCAGAAGCAACTCCATATTGGTGGAGGATATTGAGGACCTCCATGCATTCAGAGGACTCAGCTCGGAGAAAGAGGATTGGATCGTCTGCAAAGAAGAGGTAGGAAAGGGTCGGACATCCTCTGTTCATCTTTATCCCTGAGATAAGGCCTTTAGACGTTGAATTCACAAGCATTCTAGAAAACACATCTTGAACGAAGCGAAAAAAGTATGGAGACAGCAAATCCCCCTGCCGAAGACTTCTCTTAGGTTTGACCTCGCAACATTCTTCTCCATTAAGAAGCACCTTGAAAGAAACTGTGGTAACACACTGCATAATAAGTTGAATCCACTTACTACAGAATCCCATTTTTTCCATAACACATTGTAGGAAGTCCCATTCGATTTGATTATATGCTTGGTTGAGGTCTAATTTAAGGCCATCTCATATTTCTTTCTTTTTTTCTCCAATTTCAAGTAATGGAAGGCTTCGTGGGTTATGATGATGCCATCTTGAAGCACTCGCCTGGGGATAAAGGCAACTTGGTTAGGGGTGATAAGTTTTTGAAACAAAGGTTTCAACCCATTGGCCAATGTTTTGGATAATGAAGCTAATGGGGCGAAAATGGTTTAAGTTTTCGGAGCAGGGACTTTTGGAATAAGGACAATGTTGGTTCTATTAACTTCTGTAAAGAGGAAATTCCCCTTAAAGAATCCTTTGATAGCATTGCACACATCTTCTCCCACAACATGTTAATATTTTTGGAAAAATAAACTCGGGAATCCATCGGTCCATGGGCTTTAGTGGCACCCAGTTGAGACACTGCTCGGGCAATCTTCGTGTTATTTAGCGGTTTACATAACTCATCTTTCATGTCCGAAGAAACAATGCCGTCCACGGTTGCTAAAGGCCCCTCGAGCTCTCCGACTCCTTGAGATTTGAACAATCCTTCAAAGTGGTTTGCATCAAAGTCTTAAGGCCTTCCTTATCTGCTACCCATATGCCCTCTTCATTCATTAATTGGACAATAAGGTTTCTACTTCTCCTCTGAACTGTTGTGGTGTGAAAATACTTGGTATTTTGGTCAACAAATTTAAGCCAATTGATTCGGGATCGTTTGTGCCAATATTTTTCTTCTCTAATCAGGATTTCATCAACATCAGCAATCAAAGAAGCCTCAACTTTGAGGTTTTGAGAGGTCGGGGTCATCGGTTGGACCAAGGCCAACTTTTTGTTAAGATCATTCAAGGTTGAATGCGTATTCCCGAAGTGGTGCTTCCTCCATTTAATCACGTCACTTGCCACACAATTAAGTTTAGAGGAAACTTTCAAATATATGGGAGCCTCTAACATCTCTTTCCCAACCTTTTTTGATAGTCTCCTCGCTCTCATTGCCCCCCACCCACTTGGATTCGAATTTAAATCTAAACTTTGGTTTTCTGATTTACGGCAGCATGTCTAATAAAAGAGGACAATGATCAGATCCCTTGATTATCTTATGTAAATGGAAGGCCTCCGGAAAGATATTCATCCATTCGAGATTAATTAGAGACCTCTCAATCCTCTCCTTCACATTAACCATGTTTTCTCTTTTGTTGGTCCACGCAAACTTGGGGCCTTTAAACTCAACTTCTTGAAGATTACCCCTCATTAACACGTTATGATACTCCTCTATCTTCCTTCTAGTATCCTCCTGCCCTCTTTCCTTCTCCCAAGTCGCTCCAATGACATTGAGGTCGCCCAAAACAAGCCATGAAGAGTTGGTTTGCCTAGGGATAAAAAAAAGTTCCTCCGACACCCACTGTCTTTTGGCGTAATCCGGGTCAACATAAATGAAGGAGGAAACCCATTCTGATTCCTCCCTTTCCATATCACATACTGCACTGATAATATTCTTGGAAGAATGCTACACTCTTATATTAACAATGTCATTCCACCACAAGGCCGGACCACCCGATTTCCCCTTAGGATCAACGTAAAAAAAATAATTCAAACTGGTTACTTTTTTGATATCTTCCAATTTGTGTCTTTTATTTTTTTCTCCCCATTAAAAAGACAATGGAGGGCGATAGTTACTGATAACATCCTTCAACATATGAGTTGCCTAACTCCCTGATAATTCCATAATAGAATCAATATTGGCCTTGTGGCTGATTGGGGTTAGCCACCCCAACCCTTTGATCTCCATTGTTGTCCTTTCTCAATTCTCCACCATAGCTTCCTGTTTGAGAGATGCCCATAACAGGGACCTTGATGTTCCAGGTTTATGAGTGTCAGTTGATTATCTCGTTCTCCTCTAGGATCGTATTTCAAGATAGATTGTGTTACTCCCCTCCTGCCTGATTCTCTCTTTATTTTGTACTTTTTCTTCCCCGGAGGGACTTAGTTGAGGTGGGACGAATTTTTGTATGAGGCTTGTTAGACATTTGATCAGCTGTATTGTCAACCTTTCTTTTGAGGGAAATGGAGTTAAGATAGGGGGCCAACACTTCTTCTGTAATGGAGTAGGTATTGACGATAGTGGTTTGGGGGGTGGGGGTGGGGGGATTTTGTTAGATGTAATGTCGTGAGTCTTAAGAGTAGCTGGGAGTTTTTCTGGTATTGATTGAATGCTTGGGTATGGGATTTAATTCTGGATTCTTTGGGCTGGTCAGGGGCATTTTGGGGGCAGTGTAGGTTTGCTCCTCAATTGGTTCAGTTACATAACAATTTGGGGTGGATGTTATAGGGTTGGAGAGGAGTAAATCAGAGGCTGTTTTTGGTTAGGGTTGTAAGATGGTAGCAGCGCATACCTACTTTCCTTTGCATGAATACGCATATTATTAAGCGTACAATTGTCCATGGCCATGTGTCTGGGTAGAGATAGAGGACTTTTGTTGTATTCAGTATTGTCATGAAAGATTCCAATGGTATTGGTTGTACCCCCAGTAGTGGAGCCACTATCTCCACGTATTTTGTCCCTCCATGTCAGCCCTAAACTCCCACCTTCTATTATTTCCCCCCTCTAACCCATGCGCCTGTCCTCTTTGCCAGCCATAGTCTCTATACGCTTGCCTTTGATCTTATCTTCCGTACGCACCACCTGGCTGGGCATCTTTACCCTTTTACTCAACGGCGTTCCTTCGTTTGGCTGTTTTGGTTTTGTGTAATTACTGAAAAAAAGTTTGGCTCTACTTGGATCCGCCCTAAGCCAGGGGCCAAAACCCTCCCCAGTTGCGTCCTCCTCCTTTTAAAACCAACAATTTTCTTTTCATGGCCAATCCGGCCGCATTCAAAACAAAAGTTGGATAATCTTTCATACCCAAAGGCTATCGAGCTTGGGCTCGCATTTTCTCTATGAATATTAACTCCTCCTTATGTGGGCTATTTAGGTTGAGGTTAACTTTAACTCTCACCACCATAAACTTTCGGAGTTCGCTCTCTTCTTTCACCTCCCCCGCAGTGGAGGCAATTTTTTTAACATTGGTCATAAAGCGTTTGCTGAAAGGTAAGTTAAGGATCCAGAACCTACAGTCATCGAATCTCATATCTTCGATATCCACCTCAACACTCCATTGCTTCAACACCAATAAATTCCCCATTGCTGACCAGGGGCCTCCCTCGAAGATTTTCTTCATATCTTCAACATATATTAATCTATATATGAAGGTGTTTGTACCCCAGTTGATTATAGTAAAGCCCTTTTTTGTTTTCCACGCACTGCTTATGATGCTGCATACCCCTATTTTGTTAAGCTCCTTAATCGCCTTAACTCTCCCCACCGGAGTTTTAGCAGGGTTATCATCGTCACCAAGGGGGCTTTCTTCAAGGGAAAGAATCTCTATAGGGTTTGGTTCATTTGATACATTAGGGTTTGGGTCTGCCATTAAAGAGCAGTGAAAGAGTGTAGGTTGGAGGGTAAGAAGATAGAGTGAGTGAAAGAGAGAGAGGTCTGGGATTAGAAACTAAAAGAATGGTATTAACGACAAGAAGAAATATGTATAGATGATGGAGATGGGTTTGAACCCAGATGAAAACTCAGACGACGAAACACTCGAAGAGAGAGAGAAACTCTCACTAAGGGGTTGTTTGTTTTTAACTCTTAAGTCTGAATCTGAACCATTCAGATTTAAGAGGTATTAAAAAGTGTTTGTTTTTTAAATGATTAAGAGGCAAACAACTATATTTGCCTCTTAATGATTAAGAGGTTGAGTTACATCTGATGTCTGAATCAGTCTAAATACATTCATTCAGATGTATGTTTAGACATAAAAACAAACATCTTTTTCAGATTCAGATTTCAGACTTTAGATTCAGTCTTCAGACAGATTCAAATGAAAAAACAAACGCAACCTAAGAGAGAAAATTGACTAAGGCTTGTATTAGATACAAAATCTTAAAGCTATTTTTTTTGCTGCTATAGCGAACTCTCAGGTGTACTTCGAAATAGGAAACAGTAAAAAAAATCTGAGAATGTTTTTGTTTTTGGGCGTGTTTGTGAAAAAACAAACCTAGATCTTATAGAGTTTTAAAAATGCCTAGATCTTATAGAGTTTTAAAAATAGACGATTTTCAATACCCCATAATCTCCTACATATCTCCACTAGAGTGGTTGACAATTCAAGTAAAAATAGACGATTTACTTGTCTATATTCTTTTCAATCACATTAGAAATATATTTAGGGCATGTTCAATTGGATGACTGAAATAATTTTCTAGGAATTTTTTTCCATGAAAATGACCAGTGTTTTATTTTTTTATTTTTATGGGATTGTACTTGTACCAAGTTGGAAAAAAGATTCAATGAAATTTAAGCAATCGAAATACTAAAAGTTGGAAACTTTGGAATCTATCGTATTTCTCATGGAAATTATCGTCAATCGAAAACTCTTTAAGTTTGACTGTTGATGAATTATTTTCCATGGAATATACACATTTTAATTCTTTTTTTTTTTAAATTTTGAATGTTTTTGATTGCGAATACATTTTATGAAAATAATAGTCATAAATATGATAAGTCCAATGTAGTTTTGCCAAAAATTGATTTTCATGGAAAATTTGAGAAATAAGACCAATTATATATTTTTCCACTTATTTTCCTACCTTTTTCTTTTTAATAAAAGATTAACTATTTCAATAGTTTTTCAACTCTTTAATCAAACACCCCTATAAAGTTATGATTACTAAAGGCGCGCTAGCTCACATACCCATTTTACTTTTCCTTATAATTTATTGATGAATTCAAATTTAGGAGATGATTTTTTTTGACAATTACAAGAACTCTTGGGTATTCTTGTCAATTTTTGTTCCGGATGTAATTGTGGCTTCATGTCAACCCGAGCTTCGTGCCTAGGAATGTAAATCACCAGAGCATCGTGCATAGGAATGTAAATGAGTCGAGCCAAGCCGTTCCAAAGGTTGTTCAAGCTTGGTTAAGAAAGTTATTATGAGCTTACAAATATTTTCGAGCTTGGGTTGTTTGTCTTACATAGGGAGTTTTAATGAGCTTATAAAGCGAACAAATGTGAGCCAAGTTTGAATAGGTTGGTTGTTTTATACTAGTTTAGTAGGCTTACTAGAAATCGAGTCGAATTCAAGCCATAAACAAAATGATTATTACCTTAAAAATATGTTCAAGGTTGACTTGTTTATTTCACGAGTCTGTCTCAAACGAGTTTTTTATCCAAACGAACACGAGTAGCTTGATTCATTTGACAACGCTAATCATGCCTCGTATTTTTTAACATATTCAAATATTAAGCAGTGGATTTAGCAATTTTTATGACATACTTTGTAAATGAAGAAAGCAAAAGAAAAAGTGAGTTACTATGCTGTTTTTGAAAGGGAAAAACTAAAATGCAAAAGTTAATTCCAACTCAAGGGTAATCCTCAGTGTATCAAGTTATTATCATGCATCTATGATGATGAATTATTATAACTTTATCCTACGTAAAATCTGTTATGGTATTTTTTAAGACTAATATATGTTGCAGTATTGTTAACTGATAGCTGACAATTTTCAACATGGGGTTCACGTTCTAAAGTTTGAAATTGTCGTAATGGATTTTAAAATTACTCTTTTAACATTTCTTAGAAACATCATTTGAAATTCTCAATAAAAATACATTGATTTAATTTAAAAAAAATATATTCCTTCTCAAATTAAGATTAACAAAAATTGTCTAATGAAATAAATATCTTGAATGCAATGATCTAAGAGCATCTCCATAATAATGTATAATTTTATTGTTTTAGATAAGTGGTAAAGATGATGTGGCCATGTATATTCTAGCGCTGTCAGTGGGTCGTGTTCGTGTCGTTTTTTATAGTGCTTGAGTCTTATTGGGTTCGTGTCTAAACGGGTGACTTTTTTATCGTGTGAAAAAATTATATCCAAACCCATCCCGTTATGTTATCGTGTCGTGTTCACTCCTTAATACCCATTAAGATAATAAATTATTTTGAATTGTATACAATTTGACATATTATCTCATTTTTGAACCCAAATAGACCTATTGATTCATTGACATCACTAAATCTCTCATTTAGTAAAATTCATTATGATTAAATTAACATTATGTTACATAAATTATTTATAAGTTCCAAAAGTATATCTTATTTACATAACGGGTTTTATCGGGTATTAGCGCGTGAAGGGGGTCAACCCTAACTCGATCCGTTAACTATTGTGTTTTATCGGGTTAGCACTGATATGATCCGAACTCATTAAGGGTCCACCTATTAACTTATAACTTTGTATCGGTTCGTGCCGTATTATCGTGTCGTGCCTCATTTTACCAGGACTAGCATATTCAAAGTGTATTTTACACAATATACATTTAGCATTACTATTGGATTTGTTGATTTAAAACTAAAAATATAATTCAAGTACAACAAATCCGTTGTAGTCTAGTTGGTTAGGATACTCGGCTCTCACCCGAGAGACCCGGGTTCAAGTCCCGGCAACGGAATATTTTTTTCTTCCAAGTTTGGTTCTATATAAGAAATTTATTAGTAAAAAAAATGAGAGATGTTGGCAAAAAAATAAAATGAAATAAAAGATAAAAGATCAACTTTCATTTAGTTTCTCACAGAGACGGGATTGTTTTTAGCTTTTCTGACATCACAGATCCAGTCCTAATTTTTATATCATAAGAAGTAAAACCAAGAAGATTAAAAATGTTATCATATATTATGAACATAACTAAAGGTTGTTTTTAGTACTGGACAAATGAAGAATCCAAACTGACAGAAATCCGTTGTAGTCTAGTTGGTTAGGATACTCGGCTCTCACCCGAGAGACCCGGGTTCAAGTCCCGGCAACGGAATTTTTGCTTTGAAAAAATAGCATTCTTAAAATTCAGTCTAAGCAAGATAAGATTTGTTTTTTGGCCAAACAAATCAGCTGTTATCTAGTTTCTTGCCAGTCTTTTTTCTTAGTAATTAAAAGAGCAACTTTAGAACTAACGCGAATCCCGTCGTGCACGTGTTATCATAATAGAGTGTGTTATTCGTGTTTTTAGTCGTTATATTGTGTAACAATTATTGATTGTGTTAGTCTTGTTGCGTCATTAAGGACTTGTTCGATTTCGTGTCGTGTTCGTATCTGAACGGTGCATGTCGTACGAGGCCAAAATACTATCCAAAATACATATTGCAAAACCCTACGTGTGTGAGTGCCATCAGTGGCGGAGCCACAGTGCTCCTGACCTGGGCACGTGCCTAGGCCAGAAATTCAAGATTTTTTTTTTTTACCCACATGTCTTAGCAGCGCTGCAGCGTGCAGGGTAGTATTAGCTGGCCCAAAAATATGATATAAAAGTCCAAACACAATAAAAGCCCCAAAAAACCCTACTTATTTATCTCTTTCTCTTCACACAAACAGCAGAATCATTTCCTTCCAAAACACAACTAGTAACAGCAAGCAAGGCAGCCACAAGGTTTGTATTCTTTAAAAGACTACAAGGTTTGCATTCTTTTTTTTATTAATCTAAATTTTATTTATTTATAATTTTTTTATCCGTGTAATTTTTTTTGTCCCTCTAAATTTTTTTATTAATCTGATTTATTTAACAACATTATTTTAATATCAGGTTGTATTCGTTTTTTATTTAGGATGATTCTTAGTCTTTTTTTTATTAAGTTGTTTATTTATGTTCATGTTATTATCAATTTGGCATTAACTTAAAAACATTGTTGTTAATTATTAATTTGTATTAAGCAGTTTTTTTTTTTATTAAGCAGTTTTTTTTATTATTAATGTTATTAAGCAGTTTTTTTAATGTTATTAAACAGTTTTTTTTATTAAGCAGTTTTTTTTATTAATGTTATTAAGCAGTTTTTATTAATGTTATTAAGCAGTTTTTTTAATGTTATTAAGCAGTTTTTTTTATTAAGCAGTTTTTTTTTTTATTAAGCAGTTTTTTTTTTTTATTAATGTTATTAAGCAGTTTTTATTAATGTTATTAAGCAGTTTTTTTTATGTTAAATGTTGTTAATATCACCTCTTATTAAGTTAATGATGTTAATTTTTTATTCAGCTATGGAGAGATTTTTTAAAAGGGCTCGTGAAGACTCGGTCGAAACGCCAGTGTCCACTCCAATTGACACTAATGCTGTTCAAAATGAGCCTAGCCCAAATATAATTCCTCGAAGCCGAATTAATATTGACTTGTCAAATCTTCCTTCCGATCCTATTTTACGGCCACGCATTTCAGATTATGATGTTAATTATCAAGATAAAATGAGACGATCATACTTGCAATTGGGTCCTTGCCAACCATATTCACATACATTTCCTAAAACAAATATTGGAAACAAGGTTCGTCGTTTCAACACTGATTGGTTTGCTGAATTTCCTAGTTGGTTGGAATATAGTGTAAAGGAGAACTCCGCTTTTTGTTTGGTTTGCTACTTATTTTATGATGAGTCTACCGACATAAATAAAAGTGATGTATTTGTTAGGGGTGGATTTAGTAATTGGAAGTGCAAACGGAGGCTAAATGAGCATGCTAGTAGTATTGGTCATCACACGGCGTACACGAGGAGTCAGAATTTATTGAATCAAGATCAACATATTGAGACAATAATTCATAAGCAATCCAAGGAGTGCCGAGTTGAGTACCACCGAAGGTTAGTTGCCACAATTGATGTGGTGCGATTTTTGTTGAGACAAGGGTTATCTTTCCGTTCTCACGATGAATCAGAAAAGTCGATGAATAAAGGTAACTTTCTTGAACTCTTAGAATTTCTTGCTCGTAGGGAGGCACTTGTTAATAATGTTGTACTTAACAATGCTCCTGGAAATTTAAAATTGACATCTCCCGATATTCAAAAAGATGTTGTAAATGCAATTGCTAGTGCGGTTATTAAAGAAATATTAAATGATCTTGGGGGGGATTTATTTCCAATATTAATTGATGAAGCACGAGATGTGTCGATTAAAGAATAAATGGCTATTGTTGTGCGTTATGTGGATAAGAGGGGTTTTGTGATTGGAAGATTTATGGGCATGGTCCATGTTCCGGACACTACGTCTTTGTCTTTAAAGGCCTCATTAGATCAATTTTTCAACAAACACAACTTGAGTATAAAAAATTTACGGGGTCAAGGTTATGATGGGGCAAGTAATATGCAAGGGACCTATAACGGGCTAAAATCACTTATTTTGAAGGAGAACAAGTCGGCATACTATGTACACTGTTTTGCACACCAACTTCAATTGGCACTAGTAAAAGTCGCAAAAGATCTTAAGCACATTGATGAGTTCTTTTTTAGTTTGAATATGATAGTGAATATGTCTAGTGCATCATGTAAGCGACGAGACATTTTACGAAAGAAAGAGGTTGAGCGAATTTTCAGTCAGTTAGAACTCGGCGAGACATCAAGTGGTAGAGGGTTAAATCAAGAAACTTCCATGAAACGACCCGGAGATACACGATGGAATTCACATTATGGGACTTTGATTAATTTGATGCTTATGTTTGGGTCCGTGGTGGATGTTTTGGATGAATTGGGAGATAATGGTACGGATAGAAGAGGTGAAGCAGTGGCCTTGCAAATGAAGATGCAAACTTTTGATTTTGTATTTAACATGCATTTGATGAAGAACATACTTTCAATCACTAATATACTTTCTAAGTTATTGCAAAAAAAAGGATCAAGATATTGTAAAATGCAATGGACAGTGTGAGAGTTGCCAAGGGCCGTTTCCAAACAATGAGGGATGAGGGGTGGGGTAATTTATTGATGGAAGTATCTTCGTTTTGTACTAAATATGAGATTGTGGTTCCTAACATGGAAGATAACTTTTGTCTTTTAGGGAGAGTAAGGAGAAGTCCAGTGGTAACAAATTTACATCATTATAAAGTGGACATATTTTTCTAATGCGTGGATAAGCAACTAGTTGAACTTAACCACCGTTTTGATGAGGTGAATTCTGAATTGCTTATATGTATGACCGCATTTGATCCTAAATTTCAATTTGCTGCTTTTGATGTAAATTTGTTGGTTCGTCTTTCTGAGTTTTATACTGAAGATTTCACGGAGGAAGAGCGTATTGAACTTCGAGATGAACTTGTGAATTTTCAATTTGATGTCAAGTCAAATAGGCACTTTGATGAAGTGGAAGGAATAAGTGGATTGGCTAAGAAGATGGTTGAGAAAGGAAAACATCTAGCATATGGATTGGTCTACAGGCTTTTGAAATTGTCATTAATTCTTCCGGTTTCCACTGCTTCAGTAGAAAGGGCCTTCTCTGCTATGAATATCATCAAGACTGATCTTCGGAACCGCATGGGGGATGCTTGGTTGAGTGATACATGCATAACATACATTGAAAATGATGTGTTTGATGTAATTTCCAATGATGTAATCGTGAATCGTTTTCAGAAAATGAAAAATCGTAGAGGAATTTTGTAGAATGTAATGACAACTATCTATTTTAAATCATTGTATTTAATCTATTGATATGTAATTTTTCATGCATTTAATAGATTATTATAAGTTTTTTCTAAAAAAAAAATCGAGGGATACCGCCCCTGAACCCCCGTATTTTTCCTTCTGTGCCCAGGTCAACTTTAATTCCTGGCTCCGCCACTGGGTGCCATGTCGGGTGCTTAGATTCGGATCCACCAAAAATTTTCAAAGTGTTATTCGTGTTGTGTTATTAATGAGTTGTGTAAGGTAAAAAATACGATTTTGTGTTGTGACGTGTTCGTGTCTAAATGACGGGTTTTGTGTGAGGCCAATACAATAAACAAAAATACGTATTGTAACCGTTTAATGCATGTGTAAGTGCCATGTCGGGTGCACGTTCGGATTTCCTTGTTATTTATTTGAATATAAATCCTTAAAATAATATGACATTTAGACATAACTCTATGCTCTTAACTTGCAATTTGAATTTTTTTTATACTTTTACCAACACATTTAAAAAAAAAAGTGTCGCTAAAGTGAAAATGAGAATTAATCATACAATAATTTTTAATTGGGGTTTAATCCTCAAACGAACAAAACTAATGGGAGTCATAACCCAAAAAATTCTTAAAATATTCTATTGTGATATTTTTCTCTTATAATGCTTACAACTCGATTCACGAATCATATTTGAGAAGAGTAGCTGATATTCTTGTGATGGAACCTGACCCGTCACTGTCGACTAACCTTTCAGGATAGCTTGCTGGGTAGTGGCACAGTTTTGGAGTTTGGCGGACTTGCAACTGGAGTTTACTTTATTGTATTAGCTTAGTTTGATTTCTAATATTTTTTTAAATATCACGAGACAAGTGTTATGAATTTCGTGGGTCATTCGACTCCACAATTGCTTTATGATTTTTAGTTGGAGAGACTATTGTAGTTGACTTTATTTTATTTGAGTTTATTATTTGGAGTTGAGATTGATTATTGAAGCTTAGCATGGTGATAAAATTTATTGTGGTGAATGATTTAAATTAGTTAAATTATCTTGATTTATGTCTTACAGATAAAGTTTAAATGTCTCGTATTTTTGTTACATTCTAAGAATTACATTCAATTCTAATGCCCAACATATTTTTGGCATCGTGACCTGATCGTCATCAATAACAAAAATATGTGGGGTGTAACCGTTACACATACCTACATATATTAATTCCTTTGTCGATTCATTCTCCTAGCTCTAGTCTTTCAAACCCTACAATTTCTTTGTTGACACCCAAAATCTAATCAATAAAATTTGAAATCAAATGAAAAAAACGCAAATGGACTTGGGAGTGCCACATCTATAAGTTTTTATTTTAGTGTCATTTGGCCATCGACCTCATTAATTATGTTGTGTATCGCTTTGGGTACCAAAAACGTAATATAACTTCTGGTACCGTTTTCACTTCTAAAGATACATTTGACACTGTTTGTCACTTTTTGCGATACCTTTTTCCCATAAAAGTGTCGCAAAAATTGAAAATGTTAGTGCGTTATATAGTTATATTTATTGAATTGTATCGTATATTTTATATATGAACCAAATTGTGAATTCATCATCTGAAATTCCAATGGAGTTGACAATCCTAACATATTAATAAGTTATAAAGAAATTTGATAAAAGCACGTGAATGAAGCAATTAATTGAATAACTAGAGGGTTCAACGTAAGTCATTATAAGAAAGAAAATGGATTGTTGCCCCAAAATCGAGGGTATGGAATTCTGTACGTTGGAATTTATTCATAAGCAAATGTTTCTTTCATGCCAACGCTGGTTAATATTCTTTTATCTCCTCATTACTTTTATGTATATGTAGTTGTCATGGTAGACAATTCGAACTAAATACTCCAAAATACATCTTCGATTACCTTTTAATGATATGTGATGGCAATAATTTGTAAGGTGTATTTGCAACGTGAGCACAAATCATTTGACGAAAGAAAAAGTTACATGATAATTACTTTAACATTTTCAATTTGCATTTATTTTGCAAAATCATATTTTTATTAACTTGACTTCTATCCCACATAACTTAGTAAACCCTTCTTAGATTTTTCATTTAAATAATTTTTCTTAATATTATTACATTCTATAAGCATTTTGAGACATGCAAATACACATTTAAATTCCTCCCGTTATTTTACACTCTTATGAATACAAATATCTTGAAAATTGTTCATAAATCACTTCAAAAAAAATCTGTCATAAGTGAAAATCCATTTCACCCTTTTCATCGACTTCCTCACTTTATTCATGTATACATACATACACAAGTTATTTTATAAAGTGTAAGATTAATTTTATTTGTTATACTAATTTCACAAATATAAATATATTATTGTAAGGATTAGGATTGCTAACTATAGGTTTTAAATTTATAAATTATTCACCCCTAACAAGTGGTCTTAGTATGAAAAGGTTTGTTTTATGGTTGGTTCCTTATTTTATTTATTGAATTTTTTTCGATGTATATATAAGAAATATTATAGTACGCCCGTACATCGTGCGGATTGCATGCTAATGAACATAAATAACACGCTCATATTATTTAAAAAAGATGTTAATTGCCAATGAAAATCCTAAATGCATTCATCCATTCTCTCTCATTCACACTTTTAAACTGCACATTAAGGCCTCAACATTCTAATACTGCATCGGGCAGGTTCTTAGCACTAAGTATGAACCTAAATTAATCGTACGATTATATGATTAATTGTATTATTAGTGGCGGTGTTCAACTGAATGTAAGGATTGACGAGTTTTAAATAGGCTCGTGGGGAAAGGACTTTAACCACATGGTTAAATGTAATCAAGTGTGTGGTTTAATGATCAACCGTGTGATTGATTCTCACTTTCTCTTTTCTTCTAGTTTGATGGGGAATTTTTGGGGTATACTTCTAGAGTTGTCACTCTCCAAATTCTCATAAAGCCTACATTTATTTATGAATCAACAAATATTCTTGAGATTACATATGCAAGGTCACAAACATGGTGCACACATGATATACTCCATAAAGTTTCCTAGATGCAAAAGCAAGAACAAATTACCCTAGTCCACTTAACCTAAACCATCATACCATAGACAAGCAATTAATTAACCTAAGGTGAGTTCAGTAATCTCAACCTAATTAAGCTTGCTAGAAAACATGTTAAATGACATGAAAATTAAAGGAATGAAATAAGAAAATCATAAATAATTGAAATCAAATGGCATGGAAACCTTAGGAGAGAGAAAGAGAAGACATCCCAAATCATGGAAACCTTTGGAGATAGTGAATAGTACATACATAAAAAATTGGCATTGAAACCTTAGGAGAGAGAAAGAGAAGATATCCCAAATCAAAACCTAATCTAACCTAAAAATTAAGATAAAAACTAGATAATGAAATAATATCCCCACTTACTATTTATAGTAAGTGGTTGAAAAGAAAAGAGAAAATAAAACAACTCGATTGATCGATCCTTTATTTTTATTTTTGAACTAGACAATTCTGAATCGATTCGAGGTAAGGGACAAATCAATTTGACATCTGAGACTTTGACGTTTTGTACTAAATTCTTGTCTTTACTTGATTCATAACACGAAAAGTGCTGTAACTTCTTCGTCATTAGTCGAAATAACTTCCACAAGTCTTTAGGCCACAAACAAAAATAATGAATTGACTAAAATATCCCTGAACATGCGCGTAATGATGAAAATGTTCAGGAGTACAACCAAACTTCACGTTTAGCCCATAATACCTACAAAAGCTCAATTATACCTCGCAAAGCATGTAAACGTAAGTAATATATTTTGTCTGGTTAACGAATATAAATATAAGAATTAAGGTACTCGATGGGGCTAAAATGCATAAGAATAATGGGTAAATAAATACAATAATCGAGACGAATCACCCTCCAACTTACACATTACTAGTCCCTAACAATGAAGTGCAAAGAAACTAGATATACAAGATGTACTAAAATATAAGAAATATGTAAAAAGGATAAATGCCACTTCGCGAGCGAACAATTGTATTTAGCATTTATAATAAGCTGTTAAACTCCTAGGTTGCCTAAGAGGACGAGTGTCGTGTCGTACGGGTTTTCATGTATGAAATCCACAAACATCAAAGTTTTCTCCAAAGGTATGCCTAAATAATAAAAAAGACACGCTCAACAATAACGAAAAGAATTTAAAAAAATTATTAGCATAGCAAATGAATTTACCCAAAAGTGCATACTTATTAACAATAGAGCAACTTCATCAGAATTGAAAACCTTAAATGTGGCAGGAAGAGCGAGTACATGAAAATATTTATTTGGCAAAACTTTTATAAACCGGATAAACATTAAAGCGTGGATGATCTCAAATCTTTTCGGTAATTACACTTAATAAATAAAAACACTTTGAATGGGGTGTTACACACACGACACATACGGGCATAAAGAGTAAATGTAAATGGAAACAAGACTGCACACATGTCATTAATTAAGAATGCTATATATAAAATAAAAAACTGTAATCTCAATGAAAGGATACCGTTCATTAAGGGAGGCGAACGTATTTTCATAGATTATCGCAATTAATATGAGATTCAAGTCAAATTCATCCTAGGATCACATAGAACCTTTTAGGGTTTTAATGTAGGCATGAGGCTAAGGTGTATAAAAGGAATAAAATATTTATGGATTCAAAGTGTTCGGGGGAGAATATTCGGGATAATGAAAAATTACGAGTAATTTCAAAATTGTAATATAATTTCCACAATTATCAATGGATATAACTAAAGAGAGTGACAAATATTATTAAACACTGTACAATCAAGGAAATCTTTCTCTTTCTTTTATTTTCTTCTTTTTCTCATATTTTTCTTTTATTTTTTACTTTTCTTTTTCTTCTTACTCTCACATGCTTAATTGTAACCACATAACACGAACATAATAAAATCCCAAGTATCATTCCAAAAAAGGTATGAAAGGTGTATATATGGTTTAAAAAGTCCTATGTGGGGTTGGTTATGGAGTTTTGAAACGAAAGGCTATATTTAGGCTCAAAGGGGTTAGCTAGAGAAATATTTAGGGCGAGGTCAAGGTCAATATGGGTGTAATAACAAAGAGGATCTATAATTCTTCCCTAAATTTTATGCGATTCTTGAGTCAAAAGAACGTTGATTATCATGATCAAGTAACACATCGTAGGGGGCTCGAAGATAATCTCAAGATTAGGGATAATCCCCCCCAGCTAATACAACAGACTCAAGGGACTAAGGCAGCTCGGCAGCTCAAAACGATGCGACTTAGTTAGGCAAGCGATGCAGCTCAGTAAGGTAGCGATGCAGTTCAAAGCGATGCAGCTCATCAAGGTATCTCAAGCGAGGTAGTTCAGCGTGGCAGTCCAGAGGGGTATCTTGGCGAAGAAACTAACCGAGAGAGCTCATCCTTTAGTCCTATTTCTTTACTTAGTCTTGTTGCATCTCTTTATTTATATTGACCATGAGTTTTAATGATTATAATGATTTTTAGTGTGAGGTCAAACGGGTATCGCGAGAGACCAATCTTGGCAGGGCCTGTGAGAGATTTCATGCTCTATCGAATGACCTCGCCGTGGGAACTTAAGAGGGACTTGGTTTGGAGGATTGAGAAGTAAGTCACCGTTGGGGCTTATCCTGACCATCTTGGATACACCTGGAAAAACACCAAAAGACGCTGACCGTGGAACCTCGGACGGAGCAGCCTTGAGTTCTATCGGGCGTTGAGTTGTGAACCAAACAACCCTCTAGTTAACGTCAAACCTACTTTATGTGATGTCACTAACCAGATAGGCAATGCCAAATCTGTACTTGAGTAAATCACTGTGATATTTGGGGCTGTCAGATGGTTGGTGAGACACCTCTGTGACAACAGCCCCCTGACACATAGTGGTTAGGCAAAAGGCATGTCTTGGCATTCAATGTTTATGGCATGGAGATAACTAGTGCATCAGGAATTTAATGTTTGTGATATAAAGTATGAGGGATGTCTTTCATAGTTATTAATGACTGATTTATCTCGAGAGTGGTGTGGGGGCTATTTAAGGGCCCCGACCACCTCTGGGAAAGGGATGTTCTTTTGAGAGTTCTGAAGTTATTGCTAGAGAGAAATATATACATCGAAAAGAGAGATTTATTGTAAACCAGAGTTCACTCACCCACCATTGCCATTTATTACGAAGCTTTTAATACTTGACATAGATCTTTGAGGGTGGTTGGGGTGTTTGGCTGCCTGCCAAGGTGTATTTAGGATGCTTACTTCTCTCTCCCTCTAAATGAGTTACTTCTGAGTTCATTATTATTTTTTGAGTTATACACGAGCGATCTGAGTTTATCTTCACTAAGTTGTGATTGCGTGTCTTGTAGTTAATCAATAGAAATGTTAGTTAACTTATCATTACTGTACTCAAAAGGGATTACGCCTCCATCTAATCTAAACTATCCTCTTACATTTGACAACTTTACTGGGGAGCTATTCTTGTAAGCAAGGAGTATGGCACAGGATAATGTTAATCGAAGAATTAACTTTGATGCTATTCAACATAATGAAAAATAGGCGATGAGAGAGCTGGAGGCTTCGAGAGACGGAGCTCCTCGAGTGGAGGTACCTCCAGTTCAAACAATGACAGGCATTTCAGAGGTGACACAACCTTCCACGAGCGCCGGGTTGGGACCAACTCAAGTGGTACTCCACATGGATAAATTTTATGAGTTTTTGTAAACTCCTGTAGCTACAACGATGTTGGGAGGATTTGAGGCCAACTCCTTCGTGACACCAGGGGCAGCCCCAACGGCCTCACAAAGTGCAATTTTAATAGGAACGACCCCAGTAAGCATATCCACTATTGCGACTCCAAAAGTGGGAACCCCAGGAGTAGCAAGCATTCCAACTGTGGTGATTATTCCGGGTACAACGGGTGTCCCATTTATGGTCCCTCTGGATGTTCCTTCAACGGTATCAGCTATGGAGGAGATGAGGAAAGAGATGCAGAAGGAGATGCTGAAATTCATGCAAGTTTCCTTGTAATCTGCTGGCGAGGTAGCTTCGGTTTATGATGACTTTCGGACGCCTTAACCTCAGGAGTATAACGATGAGCCTTATCCAAAAGATTATATTCCTCCTATCTTTGAAAATTACACAGGAAAGGGAGGGAACCCGAAGGAGCACATTAAACGCTTCGTTGAACCTTTGGGGGCACATTGCAACAACAAAAAGCTCAAGTTAAGGGAGTTTTCCAAATCCTTAATCGATAAGGCATATACCTGGTATTCTCACCTAGATCCTAAGAGTGTTTTCACGTGGGAGGAGATGCATGCTTTGTTTGTCCAAAAGTTTTTTCTGGCAGAAGATGAGTTCACCTTGACCCAACTGGGAAGAGAGAAGCAACGACTAGGGGAAGATGTGGTGGCATATGCTCGAAGGTTTAGGGAAAGGTCCCTTAATGTAAGAGAGGAAGATAAAGAGTCCAAACTACTACAGATCTGTGTGGAAGGACTACTTTTCGAGTACATCTGCCATCTTATTAATGAGACACGCGAGGAGAATTTTGCGATATTACTAAAAATAACAAGGAATATCTCATTGGTGGTACGACCAAACCCAGTGGTGGTGCCTATGATGATTAGGCTGCCGATACAACCTGTGGGAGGAAGGTCTCAGTCCCCACGGGTGGAATATACCGAAGGAGAAGACGGGGGCAAACTAGCAAAGAGTGATAACAAGAGAAAGTTTGGGAGAGATAGGGAAGATCCACCATCGTTACCTTGCACGGTGGAGGAGGCTGTTAGGTGTTATAATGCCATGGTTCAAGGAGGAACGATGTATGAATCAAAGGGCATCCCTGTTGGGGAACCACCGCGATAACCAGAGCGGATCCTAAATATTGTCAGATCCATCAAAAGATCTAACATCCAACCTAAGAAGAATTATCGACCAATATGTAAAGGCAAGAACACTGTAAATCCCTCTGCAAAATGTTAACAACAACCCACTCTCGATACATGGGGCCAATCTGGTGGTGGCCTACGATGATGAGGTAGAAAGAGAAGCAAGGGAGATAACGATGGAGCAGGAGGAGTTTGAAGAGTCTTTGGAAGACTGCATTAGGGTAATTGCTAAGGTGGTGTTAGCTTATGATGAAGCAAGTGCTAAATATGTGGAGGACGTATACAATATTGAAGGTGAGGAAGTAGACCAAGTTATTGAATACTGTGCAGTTTTGAAGTCTCCAAAGTTTGCCTAGTTCTTCGACCAGGTGGGGATGCCAAAAGAAAGTAGGTTGGAGATAACCCAAGCAATCCTTAATATTACGAGGCAGAAAGCAGTCCCTTCGCTAAGATGGAAGGGACCCATGGCCAGGTTGGTGAAGAAGTTTATATCAGAAATATCCTTCAGTGATGCAGATAGGGCCATGATATTCCCTCATAATAGGCCATTATATGTGACTGCCAGCATCAACAGAGTTATCTTTGCAAGGGATTTTATGGATGAGGGAGCCTCCATCAATATCATACCAATCAATTGCTTCCACGCAGCTAATATTCCAGAGGAAAGGTTAGTCCCCATGACTTTGGTGATTTCAAGTTATGACAACCAGTCTTCCAAGTCCATTGGTTATGTGAATGTGGGTATTGTAATGGGAAATCTGAGTACCCACATCAAATTTCACATGATAGAGAGTGAGACTTCCTACCATCTGTTGATAGGAAGAGTGTAGATGCACAAATAAGGGCTAGTTCCTTCGATGTATCACCAATACGCTAAGGAGAATATCAAAGGAACGGAGATCACCATTAGAGCTAAAAAGAGTCCCTTCACTATCGAAGAAGCTAACCTAATAGATGCAATGTTTATACAAAATTAAAGGAGGATGTCAGAGTCCTAATAAGAAGAATGGAGGGAGAATGGGTTCCCTCGATAAGAAAAAAGATGGGGCCTATGAATGGACAAAATAATAAAGTTACAAGCAGAAAATGAGTGATGGCAGAAGAAGTCCACCAGGTGGTCCCTCGTCCCCAAAATATCTCGAGGCAGCTTAAAGACAAGATGAGGTCCATAATGGATCCAATGAAGCATGAGGTCCAATGCCAAAGTGTGCTGAGTCGATTTTCAGGAGAAAGAGTTGTTGAGGCTTCCAGAGAGAAGAAAATGAAGGCAGTTGCAACTGCCAGTAGACAGTGCAAGAAGGTTGAAGGAAAGGTGGTTTATCGGTTATAATGGTGTGAACGGGTGACTGAAGAAGCTATGGTAAAAGCTGATGAGGAGGCTAACCCGATATATGAGTATTTTTTGGTGGATCAACGGGGGCAATGTATGGTGATAGATAACTCCAATATATAGGAGTTTGTGGAGGACGTCATTAAAGAACCAGACTACATGGTAGATCAACCGAAGCCATAAGCACAAGAGTTGGAGAAATTAAACCTGGCGAAAGAAGGGGAGGATCCAAGGCTTATTTTTATCTCGAAGGATCTTAGTAAGGAGAAACGAGAAGCCTTGGTTGAGTTGATTCAAGACTTTATATACATTTTTTCAGGAAAGTACACAGAAATGGAAGGGCTAAATGAGAAAGCGAGCTGCCACAAGTTAAACGTGATGCCTTTAACCATTACGGTAAAGTAAGCAATGAGTACTTATAAGCTTGAGCTGGACTTAAGGATCAAGGAAGAGGTCCAATGCTTATTGGCAGCATGGTTAATCAAACTGATACATCTCCCACTTTGGCTGTCTAGCATCGTCCCAGTGGGAAAAAAAGAAAGATAAAAATCAAATAAGGATCTGTGTGGATTTCAGAGACTTAAATAAGGCTTGCCTCAAGAATAAGTTCCCCCTACCCTCCATCGATAGCTTGATAGAACGGCTGGTCATAAGATGTACAACTTCATGGATGGGTACGTAGGGTACAACCAGATCAAGATGAACCCGACGAACGCAAAAAAGACGACATTAGAACCCCGTTGGGGAACTTCATGTATAAAGTAATGCCGTTTTGACTCAAGAACGTTGGGGCTACTTATCAAAGAACAATGATGGCCATTTTCCATGACTTCTTCCACAAATTTATGGAATTTTATGTTGGTGATTTGGTCATAAAATCAAGGAAGGAGAAGTCCCATTTGAGCGATTTGAGAAATGTGTTTGCCCTATGCAGGAAGTATAAGCTGAAGATGAACCCACTGAAATGCGCCTTCGGAGTAACTAGTGAAAAGTTTTTAGGTTTTGTGGTTGATCGACATGGGGTGCAGATGGAACAGGATAAACAGCGAGCGATCTTGAAGATGCCAAGTCCAATAATGAAGAAGGAGCTGAAGAGCTTCCTTGGTAAAGTTTTCTACCTTAGGAGATTTGTGCCTGGATTAGTCAAAACAGCGCACCCATTGATACAACTTTTACGAAAGAACACAAAATTCAAGTGGGAGGAGGTTCACCAGGAGTCTCTCACTAGGATCAAGAAGTTGCTTGTTTCACCACAAACTGTGGTTCCTCTAAGGGCAGGAATACCATTGCAGCTATACCTCACATCCACCACGAGGTCTGTTAGAGCTCTGTTAGCACAGGAGATTGACGGATAGGAACGAACAGTCTACTACCTCAGTAGAATCATACATGGCTAAAGGTCAGGTATAGTAGCTTAGAAAGGCATTATTTAGCCTTAGTCTCTGTAGCGCAAAAACTTAGACATTATATGCTATCTTTTACAATTCATATTGTAATAAGATGTGATCTTATTAAGTTTTTAATGGCAAGAACTATATTGATTGGTAGGGCAACTAAGTGGTTCCTCATCTTCTCAAAATATGACTTGAAGTGCGTGGTCCCTCGCGCGATTAAGAGCCAAGTGTACGCAGATCTTTTGGCAATCTTCCCCTCTGGGACATTTGAGCCACCTAAAGAAAGCATTCCAGGAGATGATTTGCAGGCCAATCACTGAGACACAAGCGAGGAGGAATAAACGATGCAGTTCGATGGATCTTCAGCAAAAAATAAAGAAGGACCGTGGGTTATTCTTTCAAGAAGAATGGAGGATATTTATCTTTCCTACAAGTTAGATTTGCCTTGTTCCAATAGTGAAGCAAAGTATGAAGCGTTGGTACTGGGGTTGTTGGAGGCCCTTCGAAGGGGAATTCGTTCACTTTGCATTAAGGGTGATTCGAACTTAGTGATTCATCAAGTGAATGGAGAATATGCATTGAAACACCTTAGTCTCGCACCATACAGAATAATCATTCAGAGGCTTCTTAACCAGTTCCATCGAACCAAGATCAAGAGGCATCTCCGAATGATGATCTACCATTTAGACGCCTATGCCACCATCGCTTAGAAGATGATCATGAGGGACGATACAACTACAATCATGATTTAATGAAGAACAGCTCCATCAGTGGTACAGTCAATTATGTCGATAGAGGATGACTCTGACTGGAGGGGAGAGATTAAAAAATAATCAGAGTCTAGGAAAGAAGTGATGGAGCTGAGAGAATTAGCCCAATACTTTACAAATCAGGGAAATCTTTATTTTAGATATGCAGGAGGATGGTTGTCAAGATGCGTCGGCCCAAAAGAAGTAGAGCGGAGGTTAAAGAAAACACATGAAGAGCACTACGAAATAACTGACATACCTCTTTACAGAAGAATGCAAAGGGAGAGATACTTTTGTATTAGAATGAAGCAAGACGCAGCAGAGCTATAACGGAAGTGTGATAAGTGCCAACTATTCTTCGATGCATCTGAATGCCATTTCGTTGAAGCTCAATAGGACTGGAGGCATCCCTATATTGACTTCATTAAAGATGGAGTTGTCCCAATAGATAAAATTAATGCGATGAGAACTCAAGCGAAGGGCCTCAAGGTTCTACGTTTAGGAGGGGAAGCTTTATCAAAGGGGATACTTCAATAGGCCATTGCGTTGCATCACAAAGGAAGAAGCAACTGAAGTCCTCAAATAAGCTCACGATCCATCTCACATAAGAGGGGCCAAGTTGTGTGACCAACTGATGACTTTGGGGTATAATTGGCCAACGATGGAGAAGGGCTTTGCTGAGTTTGTTCAAAAATGTAAGCCTTGCTAACTCTATGGAAATATTATCCATGCCCCATCGATGGATCTACACTCCCTGGCAACGCCTTATCCTTTTCACACCTGGGCATTTGACCTAGTGGGAGCAATACATCCGTCTTCAAGGGGGAAGATCTGAATACTAGTAGCAAAATAGAGTGCTTTATAAAGTGGGCTGAAGAGATACCACTAAGAAGGGAAATAATAGGGGTGGTGAGAAACTTCCTCAGAGAATACATCATTTGCCATTTTTGGATTCCAAAGGTTATTCTCTCTATTAACGGAACCCTATTCGTCAATTCAGAGGTAACAATGCTAATAGACAAGTACTCCATTATTCATCATACTTCAACGGTGGCATACCTAAAGGGAAACGGTGAAGCCGAAGCAACTAACAAAACATTGGTTAATATTTTGGCCAAGACGATGGAGGATTTTCCAGGATCGTGGGATGACAAGATACTAGCTGTATTGTGGGCCTATAGAATAACTACAAGGAATCCCACAAGATATACTCCGTTCTCCCTTGTGTATGGAGCTGAAAGCAATTCTCCCGGTGGAGTTGGAATTTCCCTCTGCTCGATATGCCTTACGAAGTAGCATGCTCCCCCAAAACAGACATGTGCAGTTGGAAGCGTTGGATGAACACAGGGATAATGCGATGTAGCACTTTCAAATGTACACGAAATATCTCTCCAGGGAGTATGATAACTTGGTGAGACCAAGGAAGTTTATGGAGGGAGACCTCGTTTTGAAGGCAGCAGTGAAGCACATCAGGGGGCTTCCTCTACCTAAGTTTACAGCGAATTGGGAGGGACCTTTCATTTTAAAGGAGGCTCATGATTCAGGTTATTGCTTAATTTCTAAGATCGAAGAAGACAAACCATTTTAGATTAACAATAAATGGTTGAAAGTCTATCATGTATAAACAATTAACTTTAGATCATCAATGTATCTAGCCGTTTTTATTATAAATATATAATTTATTGTTCCTGATGTCTATTATTGTAACTTGAGTGGAGATGAAAGAATTGTAGAATTTTGTAATATACGCAAGCAGTTACAATGCAAAGAGGTGGCATAGAAAAACATAATTTTTTTTTCATTCATAAACTTTGGGGCATTACAAATTGGGAGTTATTGCCCAAGAATTACATAAGAGAAAAAAGGAAAATATATACAAAAGTAAAAGAGTTCATTGGCCTAAGAGGAACCATAAGTTCGGAGCAGAGAAAAAATCTCCAGGAAGGCCTGAAGAAGCTGCTAGGCATGATTGTTGGGCATTAGTATAAACCTTCAACCTTGTTTGAACTTGTGTACGCTCAATAAGGAGTTTCTCTTATTTCAGCTTTGCCAGCGCAGAGCTTCTTCGATGTCCTCTACCTCCTTATTCGAAGCTTCAAGTGGAGGTGCTAGCTCGACCAATCTAGCTTCCTTAGCTTGTTGATCCTCCCGATGCTTCTGTAACAGTTCCTAACTTCCCTCTGGCTCTCCAATCGTTGGCCCTTCAAAGACTTTAAGTGCCCAATCATCCAGTAAAAACGGAAGCCGTCTCTGCCCAACTCTTTTAGATAACCCAGAAATTGATTCAGAAGGGGACTGGTAACACTTTCAGTTGGAGTGCTAACGAGATTAGTGATAACCATTTGCATGCCTCGAAGCTTGTAGCTTATCATCGGAATATTTGTACGAAGATAATTAATAGTGAAAGTCTCAGGGTGATGGTTTGCAATATGTGTAATTACTAAGCGATAGGTGGCAGGAATTTGAGGAGAACGCTGAAGGACCATAAGACAAAAGTCATGAGGAGCTAGGTTGGGCCGAGGAAGCTCACAACCAGATTCTCTATCAGTAGCAGCACCAGTCACGGAACCTTGGTCGTTGTGACTAGAATATTTTTGACAGGGCGAAGCGATATGCGAAAGAACTAGTGGAGATCTCTATCGCTGGAAAGAACTCACGAGCAACCTGAGAACAGGTAAAAGAATTAATAAGTTTGACAAAAAAATCTTAACAAGTATTTTCATTATTAGGTCACCGTTAGTGGTGGAGTTTGACCAAAAAATCTTAACAAGTGTTTTCATTGTTAAGTCACCGTTACTGGTGGAGTTTGACCAAAGAATCTTAACAAGTGTTTTTATTATTAAGTCACCGTTACTGGTGGAGTTTGACAAAAAAATCTTAATAAGTGTTTTCATTGTTAAGTCACCGTTATTGGCGGAGTTTGTCAAAAAAACCTTAAGAAGTGTTTTCATTGTTAAGTCACCGTTACTGGTGGAGTTTGACAAAAAAAATCTTAACAAGTGTTTTTATTGTTAAGTCATCGTTACTGGTGAAGTTTGACAAAAAAAATTCTTAACAAGTGTTTTCATCGTTAAGTCACCGTTACTGGTAGAGTTTGACAAAAAATCTTAACAAGTATTTTCATTGTTAAGTCACCATTACTGGTGGAGTTTGAATGATTGGATATGAGACTCTTCCAGATTTCACATTGTCAAGAATAGAAGACAAACACCAAGAAACGAAGTGAAACTAGAAAAATACCTCTGTAATGATGGGAAACAGAATGGGAGCCACCTTGGAAGCTACAACAGGGGGAACTGTTGAAGGCAAATTTGTCTTTTCGGAAACCCCCATAGAACCCTCAATGGTGGGAAGCTCAACGTCTACTGAAGCTCCTTTGCCAATAAAAGGTACCAAGGCCAGCATAGGAGTCCCATTTGGGGAGGACGTTTGAACTCCAAGTGATGCCTCAACGTTGGTGGATGTAGAAGAATCACCATGCTGGGCAGAAAAATCAAAGCTGGCCTTGGGAATGGGTAGACCACTAAGAGAAGTTGGTGGGACAAGATCTGGAGAAATTGCCAAAATGAAGCTAAGTGTTAGAAATGGGGAATAAGTATAAAAGAAGGTAGAAATACCTCTAAGTTTTACTTACCTCAGTTATGGTACTGAAGAGGGGAACTGCAGTTATGGGTCTCGTCAACATGGCGGGAAGAAGAATGTTAGCTAATAAAGAAGCCATTTTGACCTGAGGCAGCCCAAGAGATTAAAGTTCAACGCGGTGAATAGAAAAAAAGGGTGAAGGAGAGAAAAGACGTCAGACCTAACAGTGTTGAGAATGTGTTACCTCTGTAGAACTTTCTGCATCTGAAACGATGGGCAGAGGGACCTTGGGTTGGGGTGATAATTCAGAAAAAGCTGGGAGAGTTATCTCTGGTTGAGAAGAGATTCCCACAGATTCAACAGAATCAACCCCGCAGCAGCATCCTTCGCACGTTGGGAGGACAAACGGTGAGAGTAAGTAAGCCCGATCATGGGAGAACGGGTAGAAGTTACACCGGTCTGAGAGGAATCGAAGCATCCCCCCACAAAAGGACTCACGGGGGGCTGGACCTTTCATCTTCAGCTTCCTGCACCAAAGTTTCTAAGAGTTAGACAGATGCAATTTGTTTTAAAAAAAATAACAACACACGTGTACACCTTTGATCCAGGAGGAGAATGGGAGGATATCACCATTGGAGAGGAAGGAGGGGAAGCAACGACAGAGGGAGCTGGGGTGATTTGGACATTAGAAGCCCGTTTTTTTTGGGACTTAGTACCCAGAGTCTTTTTCCTCGTACCCGTAATACCAACACTTGAAGGAACCCTTGAGATCTTCCTCCTCTTTGGCCTTTCATCTGATGGATCTACTAAAATAGTGGAGAAGGCAGTAGCAGGAGGAACGACTGAAGCGTGTCGTTGAAACTCAAAATTTATTCGCGCCACCTCAGCTTAAATTTTCTTCCTCAACTCCTTACTCACTTCTGCAGAGATAAGAGGAGGAACAGGGGCAATGGGAAATGCCTCCAAGGGAACTTATGACTGAGGTTGGGACTTAGACTTTGAGGAAGTACCACTCTTGGGACCCCTAGTTCTTTTGGCTGGTGGCTGGGAAGGTCCTTCGCCAGAAGATGCTTCAGTTGGAACCCCTTCACCAGAACCACCTTTAGAAGGAGAAGGTTTTTTGGGTGCTGGGGCCTTTTTGGACTTTGGGGTAGCAACAGGAATCATGGAGTAGTATGGAGGAAGCTCACTGGGAGGTTCCTTGGGAGTTTTTCTCAAATGGAACTCTATTTCCAGAACGGAATTGCTTTTCAAACCCAATTCCTGTGAAGAAAACGAAAGCACTGGGGGATATATATGAGTCCCCTCAATAAATCCAAAGATTTGGGCCAGTTGCTTCGACCAATACTTGGTGGCAAATAAAGACATCACATCACCTTGCCTGGACAAACTGAGGATGATGACTCTGTCAGATATTGTGGAGCTCACTCCCCACATAGCAGTATAAGTGAAGAGAGAATAATCCACGCTGAACGTGACCTTGGGGTGGTTTAGATGGAAGACGGGGTAAGGAGCCAATTGATCAAAACCAAATTGACGGGCACACCGATGGGGGTTATAATGTTCGCACGAGTACCTCCACTCGGTGTAGGAGGGTAAGCAACTGGGAGAGAATGGAAGAACCACAGGAAGTGAAGGGTCTTCTTCCATAAGGTTCGCAGTCGTTAGTGGGGCCACCTTTGGCTCATTATTGAAAAAATCACAAGTGTTGTGGGAAACTTCCTCTCCATAGGGGCGCATCAAAAAACATTCCCGTTTGTCAATAACAGAGGTTAACTCCTTTCGACTTTGCCTCTTGTGATAAATGTAAGAACATGGAGGCAGAATTGTTTCTTCTGAAGGAGGATGGTTGGGTTTAGCTGCTACATCGGGGAAACAAACATAGAGGAAGCCCGTCAGAAGTATGCAGTTGGCAAAGTTGTCCAAGTTATAACGGCTAAGGGACCGTTCCATGTCAAAGTGGGTCCTATCAAGCCATGTATAGAGTGACCCCAGGACAATTACAACCAGAAGAAGCTTAATACCCTGAGCCAAATGAAGGGATATATTGATGAGGTCCCTTAGGGGTTGGTCATTAGGTTTCCCTGATAAAAGGAAGCGAGAGAGAACGATAAGGATGTAAGCGGGAAGTTCTAATGATATACTTTAAACAGGGGCAGCCTCAGAAGAACTACCCTCAGAAGGATCCTTGAAGAAATAGTTGATGAGAGGGGTGAAGGTGGCTTTATTTGAATAACCGATGCACCTACGGTATATACGGTCCAACTCTGAATGGTCAACAACTTCTTAAGTGTCAAAGTCTTCATCAGAATAGGGCTCATGGCATGTTGCCTCAAGGCCTAGAAGCTCACACACGTCTTCCAATATTACTGTAAACTCACCCCATGCAGTAATGAAAGTGTGAGCAGTAACATTCCAGCGAGACACTAGGACAGGAAGGGCAGCATTGTTCTTGGACAGAGTAAACTCAACGAACCACTTGGCCCGATGAAGCCTGATTTTTATGAGGGTATTAGCATGGGAACTCTGCATGTGGGAGTTTCAGGTAGAAAAGTGAGCAAGAGAACCCCCAGGCCTTTCGAAGTCAATATGGGACCACTAAAAGTCCCCTCGCTCAAGAAGAAATCGAAGAGTACCTTTTGGGGGGGAGAAAGCTCCAGTCAATAACATTTTTGTCTTTATCACCAAGCACCATGGCATCACACTTAGCGTTAAAAATCGAAGTTTTGAAAAATCCAGAAGAATCATCATCCTTGCCGAATATAGGGGACCAACGGTAGAAACGTAGCTGTTCCTAGCGGGCGACAGTCAAGAGGTGGTAGCAGAGGGAGTATTGGTGGAAGACGTAGTAGGATTGCTTGAGGAATCCATTGTAGATGACAGTGAGGTACATAAAGATTAAAAAAGATACCAGAGGAGTAATAATGGAGTGGCTAGAGGGCGAAGATGATTGCAGAGGAAAGAAATGAGGAGAAAAGCTTGACAAGATTGGAGTTTTTGAAGAGTTTATCTCTCTCTAAAGTAGACAGGAGTTTGAAGAAGACGAAGAAAAGGGTCAAGTGTTTTAAAAAAGTAGAAGTTTGAATAACTTAAACTGATCTTTTGATTTTCCCACCAACACACGTTCAAGGACGCCAATAATCATTTCAAGCGGACATGTGGCACTTCGAGGAGTATCCTATCAGTTGAAAAAATAGCACCATGTCGTTAATGAAGTGACGTATGGGGAATAGAAAGGGTTTTCTTCCTGGTCAAGTTTGAGTTTTGATGCCAGAATTTTTGTCAGACATATCCAATCGCTCCCAACGTAGAAACTGTTCCAATGGTTTACAAATCTACGACGTCCCCTCACCATAAGTCCAAACGTTATTTAATTATGACTCAGGTACATCAGGGAGATTTTTTTTTTACTCTTTCGAACATAAAGAAACGATGACACAATAGAGCCTAAATGAAGTACCACCTTCATATAGGGAAAATTTCCTAAGGATAAGTTTACAATGGAGGATTCCACAAGTCTCAACGATAGGGGCAGTCCCAACGAAAAACCCACTGCCTGTAACTATAGTCCACAACGTCACAAACATGAGAATTTCACTTCCCAAGAGTCAAAACGGGTATTTGAGAAAGTCCGCAGGTATTTCAGGAGAAGTCCAAATTAGCCAAGGAAGTAAAGACAGAAGGGTTAAAGCTCAGTAACAGGAAAAAGTAGTGATGTCCCTTCGCCAAATCATCGACAATCCGCAACACTTTAGTTCAGGTACATCAGGGAGAATTTTACTTTTTCCTGGCAGTAATAACGACAGAGGACGTAACGAAGACAGAGACACCAAGGTTCATCAGATTAAGAAGTTTTCATGCAGACATTTCTTGTTCCCACAACAAATCTCTCCATAAAGGGGCAAATATAGGGCGGCTCGAAGATAATCTCGATATTAGGGATAATCCCCCCAGCTAATACAACATACTCAAGGGACTAAGGCAACGAGACAACTCAAAGCGATGCGGCTTAGTTAGGCAAGCGATGCAGCTCAGTAAGGCAGCGATGCAGTTTAAAGCGATGCATCTCAACAAGGCAGATCAAGCGAGGTAGTTCAGCGTGGCAGTCTAGAGGGATCTCTCGACGAAGAAACTAACCGAGATAGCTCATACTTTAGTCCTATTGCTTTACTTAGCCTTGTTGTATCTCTTTATTTATATTGACCATGAGTTGTAACAATTATAATGATTTTTGGTGTGAGGTCGAACGGCACTCGCGAAAGACCAGGCTTGGCAGAGCCTAGGAGAGCTTTCATGCTCCATCGAACGACCTCACCGTGGGAAATTTAGAGGAACTTGGTTTGGAGGATTTAGATGTAAGGCCCCGTTGGAGCTTGTCCTGACCATCTTAGATACACCTGGCAAAATACCAAAAGACCCTGACCGTGGAACCTCGGACGGAGCAGCCTTGAGGTCCATCGGGCGTTGAGTTGTGAACCAAATAACCCTTTACTTAAGGTCACACCTACTTTATGTGATGTCACTAACCAACTAGGCAATATCAAATCTGCACTTGAGTAAACCACTGTGGTATTTAGGGCTGTCAGATGGTTGGCGAGCCACCTTTGTGACGATAGCTCCCTGACACACAGTGGTTAGGCAAAAGGCATGTCTTGGCATTTAATGTTTATGACGTGGAGCTAACTAGTGCATCAGGCATTTAATATTTGTGACATAAAGTATGAGGGATGCCTTTCATAGTTATTAATTACTGATTTATCTTGGGAGTGGTGTGTGGGCTATTTAAGGTCCCCAACCACCTCTGGGGAAGGGATGTTCTTTTGAGAGTTCAGAAGTTGTTACTAGAGAGAAAAATATACATCAGAAATAAAGATTTATTGCGAACTATAGTTCACTCACCCACCATTGCCATTTATTACGAAGCTTTTAATACTTGACAGAGATCTTTGAGGGTGTTTAGCTACCTGCTAAGGTGTATCTATGATGCTTACTTCTCTCTCCCTCTAAATGAGTTACTTCTGAGTTCGTTATTATCTTCTGAGTTATACATGAGCGATTTGTGAGTTCAAACTGAGTTTATCTTCACTAAGTTGTGATTGCGTTTCTTGTAGTTAATCAATAGTAATGTTAGTTAACTTATCATTATTGTACTCAAATGGGGTTACGCATCCATCTAATCTAAACTACCCTCTTACACACATTTAATAATGAACTTATTTAATAAACGATCAAAGAAAGAATAGTGAGGTGACTTTAACATTTTGAAAAAGGAAAGAGTAATGTATAAACACTCACAAATGAAGAAAAGTGCAACGCTCACTTAGTTTAAATATATATAATGCACCTAAAGATCATCGAGTTATAAAAGCCTTAAATCGAATTACTTAAACAAGAAAAGCTCATGTGTTCATGGGTTTAAAGTTTAATTCATTAAGTTTTTTTATAATATCAATGACTCGAGGACTAAAGTCTAATAACTTTTTAAATAGAGAACATGCATCATTGAATGGTCTATTCAATCGGGCATTTATTTGAATGATCATCGAAAACAAGGGTGGAATGCCCAACAAAGGAGAAAAAAGAAAGAAAATATTTTTTTGAATTTTTAGTTTCTTTTACAACAAAAGCATGCTTGGGAAGAACATGTAATCAATCCATGGAACTCAAAAAGAAATGGGAAGCATATCCTACACTCATAACTTAAACCTCGCATTATCCTCAATGCAAATCAAGAACCAAATTAAAGAGAGAAATATGATGATATTAGAAGTCCAAAAATTCTACAAAACATGCTAGAATCGAGCATAATAGGAAAGAATAGCAATTTTTTTTTAACTAATTACACTTGATAAAATGAAAAAAGGAAGAAGCTACTATGTACAATTACAATTTTAACTTTTCTCTAGCTAAACACTAGAAGTTAAAATTTTTGAGTGTCCACTAAAAAAATGATTTGACTTTAAGGGATTAATGGTGGTCCCTTATTTGAGTTCATACCTTCTGAAAAATAAGAATTCCAATTGAACAACAAAAGGCATGGATTAAAAGTTTTAGGCAGATGATGGGGGGTTTGGAGTGACAACTAAAATTGGGATCCAACAAAAAATGAATTTCCTCCCAAATATTTTTCAAATGGAATGGGAGGTAGCACACATGGAGGCACAACCGCATTCAAGGAAAATAATTCAAGAAAATAATTGTCATCACTAAAAGGGTTGAATATTTTAAAGTTCTGAACCAACTCATGGGATACCTGTAACGGTTCGATAATGATGAATGGAAAGGGTAAGAAATAAATTCAATCTCGATAGATTACTTAAAATCTCTAAAGATTTAATTTTATTGGAGATAGGTGTGACACCCCGCCTAATTAAATACCGGGCGATCACTCCTTTATTAAATTAGAATCAAGGTGAACAGTCGGTTCATTCTTAGCATCACTGTCGTGAAAGTAACTTTTCCAATTTAAACACCCTAAATAATTAAGCTAAGTGTCAAAACCATTTTTAGACATTACTTTCCAAATTTTATTTTATAAGCCAACATTTAAAACTTTACATAATTAACATTCTAAAGAATCACACAACAATTATCCTGTAACTTATAATTCCAAAACATTCAACAAATAAATCCCAACATTAAAACTTAAAGGAAAACATCCTGACAGTAATAAAAATCCAAAGTGTAAATACTGGAAATAAATGAATTGCAATATCCAACAAAACGACTGAATAATGGAAAAGGGCAACACATGCCGAACTGATAAAATAAATGCTAGGAGTGGAATCAAGAAATGAGGTCGTCTAGGCAAGAGGCCTGCAACTCCCACCTAAGCTGCAGTGCGTTCCTTCCAAAGGATCCAATGCAAGACGCCCCTGTGGCTGGGCACCTGTAATATATACCTACCTATATATACAAGAGAGAAAAGAAAATGAAAACCGGTCAGAGCCCGATTGTAAAAACGATTTAAAATTTGTTTAGCAAGTATTTAAAATGTTTACTGGCCAATGCAACAACATATTAGTGCGACACTCCCTTGAGAAATTCTCACCTCCCTTCTAATGTGCACGCCTATCGTACTAACCTTCCCAACGGTTTAACTTATCTTATCTTATGTCGCTCGTAAGATTTAAACTCACAATTTCAACTGTTTAAGAGGTTCATTTCATTTAACAACATAGTTCTCATTTCACCTTATTTACTAATAAAGTCTCTCAACAATATATTATACTTTTCAAACACTTATTCTCAAATTGAAATAATTATTCATATCTTACTTACCATAAACACAGTAAGTAGTTCCCAAATTCCAGAATTTTATATATATATTAAATACTCATATAATATATATATTCTAACGGCACCCCACATAATAATTATGGTACGGGAATACTCTGCTATCCAATCTCCGTATCACTCGTACTAAGGGAAATACAAGTTCGGAATCACTCTCTAACCGTACTAACACAAACACACACAATATTGAGGCGAAGCATAGATTCCAGGTCTCTAAGAGGTCAGTACATGCCCTCACGTCTCTTAGGACCGTCTGAACTATCGATTCGATAGCCTGTACCGAGGGATTTCTATCTTCTAGGGTACGAGTCAATATCCCCCATAAAGGTCTCAAAGAGATAAGACTGTCCTGGCACGGTAACCTCAGGGATAGCAAGTAGCGCGATCATGATTTTTACACGTATATAGTATATGCATAAACACAATCATATACATATACTACTATTACCATATCAAATTTAGGTACATCTCATAACCCATAATTATGACATTTGTCCTTATTATTCGCTATTTAGTTATCACGTATAACGGTTGCCTCTTATCTTAATTTGTGGGATTATTCCAACTTATCAAGTAACACTCGTGGATTTCTATAGTCCCAAGTGAAATTTTAGTAGATACTCATTTATTTTCCAACGTAACTATCTTACGCGTCTCTTTGTTTAATACATAGTTCCATCGTCCCTTTTATGTAAACATCCCCGAAAATGTAAATCTCGTCTTACATTAAAGATTTCATATTTTTAATAAGTCCTACTGGTCTTCTTTATCTACCAAAATATTTTAATAAGGATGTCCAAGGATTATTACTCATTTAAATTGAATTCATCTATTTAAAAGGGGAAATATGAGTTTGCCAGGAGGGGTCGATCGATCGAGGGCAGGTGTTCGATCGATCGACGATCTATGATCGATCGACCGATCAAGCAGGTATGGCTAATTCTGCAGAAATCCAGTTACGGGTTCTATCATCCAAATCCAGATTTTTAACATCCAAACTCTCACAAATTTGTACTACAACCATTATAAACCCAAACTAGCAATCTTCTACGTAAAACATGTGAATTTCCATCAATATCCATGAATTAAAGGGCCAAAACTTATACGAATCGCATGAACCCTAGAAATTTCTTTAACTTTGTTCTAATCAACCTTTTTCCAGAATTTCTACTTCTAATCCATCATAAATCCGTGGTTCAACCTCTACATATGAAGGGGATTTTCCAGATTATCATTTATATCATTACTACATGCAATTTTCCTATCTCCAACATGGGTTTTCTTCTATGAAACTCATCCTAATCAACCCTAAACTAAGCTAAATGATGCATTAACGAAATTAAGCAAGTTAAATACTTGCCTGGGGATTTTTGGTCTCTGATTTGTGCTGAAATCGGTGTGGTTAAGATTCTTGCAACGTGATATATCGTTTGGCGGCGACGGCGGCACAAACGGAGGAGTTTTCGTCCTAGAACTCCTTGGTAACCTCTTCCTTTCCTTCTCCAATGGCCATCACTAGGTTTTGATTGTATTAATCCTAGAAGACAACCCTAGGCATCTGATATAATCCTGGAAAATTCGTGGACCCAAAATTACAAAATATCCAAAATACCCTCCCGTCGGTGTGGTTAATATCCTTGCAACGTGATCTATCGTTTGGCGGCGACGGCGGCACAAACGGAGGAGTTTTCGGCCTAGAACTCCTTGGTAACCTCTTCCTTTCCTTCTCCAATGGCCGTCACTAGGTTTTGATTGTATTAATCCTAGAAGACAACCCTAGGCATCTGATATAACCCTAGAAAATTCGTGGGTTTAATTACCCAAAATTACAAAATGTCCAAAATACCCTCCCGTGTTAAGATCCTTGCAACGTGATCTATCGTTTGGCGGCGATGGCGGCACAAACGGAGGAGTTTTCGGCCTAGAACTCCTTGGTAACCTCTTCTTTTCCTTCTCCAATGGCCGTCACTAGATTTTGATTTTGTTAATCCTAGAAGACAACCCTAGGAATATGATATAACCCTTGAAAATTCGTGGGTTTAATTACCCAAAATTACAAAATGTCCAAAATGCCCTCCCGGGGTACTAATTAAGTTTAAAAACGCCCTGAGACCCAAACTAAACCCCCGGGTACACTTTTCTGACTATCTCGACCCTTACGGATACTTTGGCGCACTCAAAACGACCATAAGAGCAACTTATAATTTATTCACTTTTTATTAATCGATATTTAATCCCGACACGACACAGGCGCGTCCCGACTTAAATTTCCAAAATTATCATTTTATTCACTCATGACAGTTAATAGAACCAATATCATATATTCCTTTGCTCATTAGTAATATTCAACAAGTTTCCCATACTTACTAACTCACATCGCGTTAGTAATTATTAAAAAGAATTAATTTTTGGATTTATATTAAATTAATATCTCACACTAAATTTAATAAATTCCCAAATTTAGAAAGCATAAAAATACGGGGTATTACATACTTCCCCCCTAATAACAGAATTTCGTCCTGAAATTCAGAAAATAAGGCATACATGATAAGAATAAATCTGGGTATCTCTCGCGCATATCTTCCTCGCGCTCCCAGGTGGATTCCTCCTTATTATGATGCTCCCACTGGACCTGTACAAGCGGAACTACCTTCGACCTCAATCTCCTCTCGCTATGGTCTAGGATAGCCACTGGTCTCTCCTCGTAAGAGCTGTCAGGCTATAAGTCTATCTCTTCTATCGCAATGTGGGTGTGTGCCATATAATCCCGAAGGTATCGTCTCAACGACGAGATGTGGAATACATCGTGGATGCGATGGAGATGCTCTGAAAGTCCCAATCTGTATGCTACCGGCCCAATCCTCTCGATAATGGGAAATGGTCCCACGTATCTCGGGGCCAATTTCCCTTTATTACCGAACCTCATCACTCCTTTCATAGGAGATACACGTAGTAATACTTGGTCCCCCACATTAAACTCTCGAAAGAACCATTTCGCATTGGCGTAACTTTTCTGCCTATCCTGGGCTACTCGAATGCGACTCCTGATAATCTCAATCCTCGCGAAGGTTTCCTGAATCACCTCTGATCCGAGAAACTTATTATCCCTCACCTCTAGCCAACACGTTGGGGAACGAAATGGTCTGCCATACAAAGCCTCGAATGGAGCCATGCCAATCGTGAACTGATAAGAGTTATTATAAGCGAACTCTACCAGTGGAAGATGTGGCTCCCAACCTCCTCTAAAGTCAAGGACACACATGCATAGCATATCCTCCAACATCTGATTAGCACGCTCTGTTTGTCCATCTGTCTGCGGGTGATAAGCTAAACTCAACCTCAACTCTGTACCCATAGCCTCCTGAAAGCTCTCCCAGAAATGCGACACGAAAATCTTGTCTCTATCTGACATAATACTCAGGGACACCCCATGCAATCTGACAATCTCGACAATGAACAGCTGAGCATACTGACCCGTGGTATAGTCTGTTCGCACTGGCAGAAAATGATCCACCTTGGTCAAATGGTCCACAATCACCCAGATGGAATCATGGCCCCGCTGTGATGTAGGCAACCCTGTGATAAAATCCATGGAAATACTCTCCCACTTCCACGCGAGTATTTCCAATGGCTGAAGCAACCCTGACGGTTTCTGATGGTCCACCTTTACCAGCTGGCAGGTAGAACATTTGAACACGAACTTCGTAATGTTTTTTTCATTCCACTCCACCAGTATTACCGTCTCATATCCTGGTACATCTTATCTTTTCCAGGATGTACCGCAAATCAGGACCCGTGAGAATGGGTCATCACTGCATGACGTAAGTCTGCTCGTTCTGGTACCACCAATCTCCCATTAAACCTCAAACCCCCATCAGAACTAATAGAATAGGACTCGGCACCCTAAGCTAAAAGTCATACAATCTTCTCCAGGCAAAATGGGTCTGCGGTCTATGCCTATATCACCCTCATAACGATCTCGGGTGTCACTGTCATGACAGATATAAAGGAACGGGCTACTTCATGGTGATGTAACTCTTTTTGCTTTGCTTTCCAGACGTCCGCTACATTGCCTACCGATCTACGGCTCAACGCATTAGCAACTACGTTGGCCTTCCCCGGATGGTACTGTATGTCTAACTGATAGTCCTTCACAAACTCTAACCACCTGCGCTGACGCATATTCAGCTCTCGCTGAGTGAACATGTACTGCAGTGACTTGTGGTCTGTAAACAAGTGAAATTTCTCTCCCAATAAATAGTGCCTCCAAATCCTCAATGCAAAAACGATCGCTGCTAACTCTAGGTCGTGTGTGAGGTAAGTCTTCTCGTGCGGCTTAAGCTTGCGGGAGGCAAAAGCTATAGCCTTCTCCTCCTGCTGAAGTACTCCCCCAAGTCCCCATAAAAAAGCATCGGTGTAAACCAGGTACTCCACGCCTGGCTTAGGTAAAGCAAGGACCGGTGCTGAAGTAAGCTTGTCTTTCAGTTTGTCGAAAGCCAATTGGCAAGCATCATCCCAGATATATGGTACCCCCTTGCGAGTCAGGTTCGTCAATGGACCGTCTATTTTGAAGAACCCCCGAATGAATCTCCTGTAGTATTCGACTAATCCCAAGAAACTACGTACTTATGTCGATGTCGTGGGCTGTCCCCATTCCCTCACCACTGACACTTTACTCGGGTCAACTGCTATACCCTGTTCAGAAACAACATGCCCCAAGTATACTTTTCATAACCAGAACCCGCACTTCTCGTACTTAGCATACAACTGATGCTCTCGTAGAGTCTGAAGAACCTACCTCAAGTGCTCGGCATGCTCCTCCTCGGAGTGTCAATATATCAGAATGTCATCTATGAAAATGATAACAAACTGATCCAAGAACTCTCAGAACACTCAATTCATCAAGTCCATGAATACGGCTGGAGCATTTGTGAGTCCAAATGGCATCACTCTGAACTCATAGGACCCATATCTCGTCAAGAAAGCAGTCTTTGAAACATCCTGCTCCCTAATACGTAGCTGATGGTACCCTGACCTCAGATCTATCTTTGAAAAGAAAGTTTCTCCCCTCAGCTGGTTGAACAGATCATCGATTCGAGGCAACGAATACTTGTTCCGTATCATGACCTTGTTCAGCTCCCGGTAGTCCACACATAGCCTCAGTGAACCATCTCTCTTTTTCACAAACAAAACTGGAGCGCCCCAAGGTGAGGTACTCCTGCGAATGAAGCCCTGACCTAACAGCTGCTCTATTTGATCTCGTAACTCTCGCATCTCCGCCAGAGCCATACGATATGGAGTGCGTGCTATAGGTCGAGTATCCGGTTGTAAATCTATGACAAAGTCTATCTCTCGACTGGGGGGTAGGCTTGGTATTTCCTGAAATACATCGGAATACTCACAAACAACTGGGATCAAGTCTAAGGGAATCACAACCTCCTTAGAGGTATCCTCCTCTATGTAAAACAAATGAGCGGTCGAGCCTCCCTCCGGGCGAGGCATCGCCACTACAAACATCTCTTACCCCGAAATGGCAAAGACAATACTCCCACCGAAATAATCTATCATGGCTCTGTAAACTGCGAGCCAATCCATACCAATAATAACGTCGTGCTCATGCATATCTAAGACTAACATGTCTGCTGGTAATACCAAGCTACCAATCTCTACCCCCACTCCCCGGCATATAAAGAAAACTAGCGATCCATTTCCCAATGGTGAGTCCACACACGTCGCAGTGCTCTCTGCTATGGCTAATAACCCTAAGGCCTTCGTAAAATGGGTAGCTATAAAATAGTGCCTCGCCCCAGTATCAAATAAAACCTAACCCATAGTACCATGGATAAGAAACATACCCTCAATCGCGGGTGGTGCCTGTGGAGCTACTACCTGGTGGACGTTATAGACACGTCTGTACTGTAGCTGCCCCTGCTGCACTGGAGCGGCTATAATGGCTGGTAGGGCTAGTACCTGAGCTAGTGCTGGGAGGGAGGCTGGAAAAAGTGGCCTCTGTGGCTCATTACGGGCACTTCGCTGCTGTGAGGCCCTATCACCCTCTGGACAATCCTGGCGCTTATGGCCATGCTTGCCGCACACAAAACATCGGCCTCTGAAATTTCCTCCCCTCTGACCCTGCTGACCACGGCCCTGTTGGCCGTTACCGCCCAACCACTGGCCCTGTTGGCCCTAATGAAAACGCTGTTGGCCCTGTTAGCCTTGCTACTGACCCTGCTACTGGCGATGTTGGCCTTGCTGGCCCTGCTGACCCTGCCTAAATCCCCCAAATCCCTGCCTGGAATCACCTGATCGGAATCGCTTGGCAGGGTCTCCCTGATGGGAACTCTGCTCATGATGACGAGTTTGCCCCTGAGATGTTGGTGCTCCACTAGTGCCACTACCCCCTGTCCTGCCCTGCTGGCCGGACTCTCCTGCCCGTTTGCTTCCCTGCAAATGGAAACGGTGATCCTGGCAGTGTAGTAAAGCAGGATTGAGTAATTCTGTGAAGGTACTCAGAGACAGGTTCCCTATAAGGTGCTGACGGATCCTCCAAGCTAACCTGTCCACAAATAATAGTATCTTCTTACCCTCAGTGGGTGCCTCATCTAGCACTATTGTGAGGAGTCTTATGAACTCCTCTTCATACTCAGCAACAGTGGAATTTTCCTGCTTCAAGTTCAGTAACTTTCTCCTCATCTCAGTTTGCATGGTGGATAGAAAATACTTGTGGTCAAACCGCTCCCAGAATGACTGAATCGGAATAGTATCCCTCTCTTCCAAGGTGGTGGTGGACTCCCACCATTGAAAAGCGGCCCCCACTACCTTAAATGAGGCCAACAACTGTTTTTGCACATCCGTGCACTCATACATACGCAGATGCCTCTGGATATCTTTCTTCCATTGGCTGACGATGATGCTATCTGAACTACCCGAGAACTCAGGGGGATGTGCCTTCTGAAAGGCATCCCTAAGCCGCTCCCATGCTGATGGAAACTGTTCAGGTACTGGCGCCACTGCCTGAATCTGGGGTGGAGCCTGTTGTACTACCGCCAATGCGGCATTCACCTCCTGAGCAACAATAACGGCTACCTCATTAGAATTCATCGTTTCCTGAGCCGGAGCTGCTGGATACTCGGCTTGGGATCGCCTATCCTTTGGTGCACGTCTCGGAGGCATCTGAAACGTGAAGAAATTTATTAGTCTTACAGTTATTATCAAATCTAGAATAGCTGAAGATGTAATCGTAAAAGTAAGAATACAACAATCCTAAAATAGGGCTCTATAACAAAAACGTTAAGCTGAAAGCGAAATAAGCCATACAGATCCTAAGGACACTAGAACCTGATGCTCTGATACCACCTGTGACACCCCGCCTAATTAAATACCGGGCGATCACTCCTTTATTAAATTAGAATCAAGGTGAACAGTCGGTTCATTCTTAGCATCACTGTCGTGAAAGTAACTTTTCCAATTTAAACACCCTAAATAATTAAGCTAAGTGTCAAAACCATTTTTAGACATTACTTTCCAAATTTTATTTTATAAGCCAACATTTAAAACTTTACATGATTAACATTCTAAAGAATCACACAACAATTATCCTGTAACTTATAATTCCAAAACATTCAACAAATAAATCCCAACATTAAAACTTAAAGGAAAACATCCTGACAGTAATAAAAATCCAAAGTGTAAATACTGGAAATAAATGAATTGCAATATCCAACAAAACGACTGAATAATGGAAAAGGGCAACACATGCCGAACTGATAAAATAAATGCTAGGAGTGGAATCAAGAAATGAGGTCGTCTAGGCAAGAGGCCTGCAACTCCCACCTAAGCTGCAGCGCGTTCCTTCCAAAGGATCCAATGCAAGACGCCCCTGTGGCTGGGCACCTGTAATATATACCTATATATACAAGAGAGAAAAGAAAATGAAAACCGGTCAGAGCCCGATTGTAAAAACGATTTAAAATTTGTTTAGCAAGTATTTAAAATGTTTACTGGCCAATGCAACAACATATTAGTGCGACACTCCCTTGAGAAATTCTCACCTCCCTTCTAATGTGCACGCTTATCGTACTAACCTTCCCAACGGTTTAACTTATCTTATCTTATGTCGCTCGTAAGATTTAAACTCACAATTTCAACTGTTTAAGAGGTTCATTTCATTTAACAACATAGTTCTCATTTCACCTTATTTACTAATAAAGTCTCTCAACAATATATTATACTTTTCAAACACTTATTCCCAAATTGAAATAATTATTCATATCTTACTTACCAGAAACACAGTAGGTAGTTCCCGAATTCCAGAATTATATATATATATATATATATTAAATACTCATATAATATATATATTCTAACGGCACCCCACATAATAATTATGGTGAGGGCATACTCTGCTGTCCAATCCCCGTATCACTCGTACTAAGGGAAATACAAGTTCGGAATCACTCTCTAACCGTACTAACACAAACACAAGCAATATTGAGGCGAAGCATAGATTTCAGGTCTCTAAGAGGTCAGTACATGCCCTCACGTCTCTTAGGACCGTCTGAACTATCGATTCGATAGCTTGTACCGAAGGATTTCTATCTTCTAGGGTACGAGTCAATATCCCCCATAAAGGTCCCATCGAGATAAGACTGTCCCAGCGCGGTAACCTCAGGGATAGCAAGTAGCGCGATCATGATTTTTACACGTATATAGTATATGCATAGACACAATCATATACATATACTACTATTACCATATCAAATTTAGGTACATCTCATAACCCATAATTATGACATTTGTCCTTATTATTCGCTATTTAGTTATCACGTATAACGGTTGCCTCTTATCTTAATTTGTGGGATTATTCCAACTTATCAAGTTACACTCGTGGATTTCTATAGTCCCAAGTGAAATTTTAGTAGATACTCATTTATTTTCCAACGTAACTATCTTACGCGTCTCTTTGTTTAATACATAGTTCCATCGTCCCTTTTATGTAAACATCCACGAAAATGTAAATCTCGTCTTACATTAAAGATTTCATATTTTTAATAAGTCCTACTGGTCTTCTTTATCTACCAAAATATTTTAATAAGGATGTCCAAGGATTATTACTCATTTAAATTGAATTCAGCTATTTAAAAGGGGAAATATGAGTTTGCCAGGAGGGGTCGATCGATCGAGGGCAGGTGTTCGATCGATCGAACCATCGATCGATCGAGGATCTATGATCGATTGACCGATCAAGCAGGTATGGCTAATTCTGCAGAAATCCAGTTACGGGTTCTATCATCCAAATCCATATTTTTAACATCCAAACTCTCACAAATTTGTACTACAACCATTATAAACCCAAACTAGCAATCTTCTACGTAAAACATGTGAATTTCCATAAATATCCATGAATTAAAGGGCCAAAACTTATACGAATCGCATGAACCCTAGAAATTTCTTTAACTTTGTTCTAATCAATATTTTCCAGAATTTTTACTTCTAATCCATCATAAATCCATGGTTCAACCTCTACATATGAAGGGGATTTTCCGTATTATCATTTATATCATTACTACATGCAATTTTCCTATCTCCAATATGGGTTTTCTTCTATGAAACTCATCCTAATCAACCCTAAACTAACGTGAATGATGCATTAACGAAATTAAGAAAGTTAAATACTTGCCTGGGGATTTTTGGTCTGCTGAAATTGGTGTGGTTAAGATTCTTGCAACGTGATCTATCGTTTGGCGGTGACGGCGGCGCAAACGGAGGAGTTTTCGGCCTAAAACTCCTTGGTAACCTCTTCCTTTCCTTCTCCAATGGCCGTCACAAGGTTTTGATTGTGTTAACCCTAGAAGACAACCCTAAGCATATGATATAACCCTTGTAAATTCGTGGGTTTAATTACCCAAAATTACAAAATGTCCAAAATGCCCTCCCGGGGTACTAATTAAGCTTAAAAACGCCCCGAGACCCAAACTAAACCCCCAGGTACACATTTCTGACTATCTCGACCCTTCCGGACACTTTGACGCACTAAAAATGACCATACGAGCAACTTATAATTTATTCACTTTTTATTAATCGATATTTAATCCCGACACGACACAGGCGCGTCCCGACTTAAGTTTCCAAAATTGTCATTTTATTTACTCGTGACAGTTAATAAAACCAATATCATATATTAATTTGCTCATTAGTAATATTCAACAAGTTTACCATACTTACTAACTCACATCGCGTTAGTAATGATTAAAAATAATTAATTTCTGGATTTATATTAAATTATTATCTCACATTAAATTTAATAAATCCCCAAATTTAGAAAGCATAAAAATACGGGGTATTACAATAGGATAATTTTTAATGAAATTTTCTTCTTTGGTTACTAAAGAAGAAATCATTTCTTTTCAAAAGGATAATACATCTATTTCTTCCTCACAAACATTCTTTATCATGCCTTGGGCAAAAATAATAATGGTTTGTTACAAAGTAGGCATCGATTCATCATTTGATTGAAAACATTCCTCATTTTATAACGGCTTGAAAGAAAATTCATAGTTAGATTCGAATAATGCATCCAAATATTTTTTTCAACAATGATTTTTTTCCCGATAACAATTTTCAAGCTTTTTATTCACAAGAATGAGAATAACCTCATGCAAAGTCATAGGTGGAGGCGCGAATTCTTCAAAATAAAAAGTTTGAGAACTATCCTCGAAACTACTGTCAAAATCATTACTCTAAATTTTTTGAAAGTTATTGCAATAAGTTTGAATATTCTTAATATAAGAATTTTGTGTCCCTTTATCGGAATAACCATTCTCAAAATTCACATAATCCTTTACTTGACTTTTGTAATACTCACCCAAAGTGATATTTTTAATATTCATTCTTCTCTTTATGCAATTATTCACTAAAATTCATAAGTTTTGGGGGATTTTGAGAATTATCGTTGCAATTACCGAAAACAGAAGACTAAGAAATGCTTATTCTGATAGCTCAAGATGGAAAAATTCACGAAGTGGTGCGCGATCGAAAATATAATGTCCCGGCCCGAATTTATGGGTTACTTGTGATAAACTCGGTCAGACCTGAACATTAGGTGGAAGTCAAATGAAACAACCAACATAATGTCGCTAGTCCAATTTTTTTTAATTAATATTTAACTTATTTAACATGAAATTTTCATTTAAATCAAGCTACGTGAGGGACCCGGGGAAAGCATCCTCAGAATCCAAGTATACAGAGATACTAACGTAAATTAAAAAGAACACTTACTTGTGCAAAACTCTCAAAATATGGAACCTCACCCAACCTACTGTAACAAAGATGAGAGAATGAGCCGAATGCCCAGTGAAAAAAACAACAATGCAATATATAATCGAATGGAGGAAAGAAGAATCTAACACATTATATCTACGTGAACATGCAACTATAATACGTATATATATATATGCACGAAATCGTTTTTATTCAAAAAAATTTACCTTATTCTTGTAAAAGAAATCCCTTTTACCCGACTTTACCTTTATTTTTTGATTTAACACACCCGCTTAAATACTTACAACGAATATACTTTATTTAAGGAAAATCATTTTTTTTAAATTACCCCTTTATTTATACCAATTCACGTTAGTTTTTTCTTTGAAAATCATCCTTTCAACACACGCAAACACCATGCTACAAAATACTTATTTTCCTTTGAAAAACCTTTCATAAACACACCCTTGTGTTAATTATGGGTTAAACGTCTCTAGGCTGCTTAACTACCCATCTATTCCCTTACCAATACCATTACTTTACTTTGTGGACATTAATCAATTTCCTCATTACTTGTCCACTTTATCCTTTATCGGAACATTTATTAATTCGTTGAAGTTAGGCTGTCCGTAGCCAACAACCCATTTCCTAATATGTTCCATTTTCATTATCTTTTTCTTGGAATCTTTCAATATCCGCATACTTTAACAGGCTCCACACCTCCGACTATGCTTCCATATGCTCTGGCCAGTGATTTTGAGTTTTCACCCCAGGGCTCCAGGCCCTCCTTAATTATTTTCGTGTCATCCGAGTCCTTATTAATGTGTTTTAATATTTTGCAATTGTCCATGTTATTTCACTTTTTCTTTTCCCGATCAAAGCCAAAGTCCGTGGTTTCACCCCAACTTGTGTTACACTTTAAAATAATAATTTATATCCTTTACACCTTACATTGATTTTTATTTCAAAATCAAGTTCATTTAGGACCATTGTGTGTAACAACCTTTCCAACATTTTTATTTCGTAAAAATGTTCCACTTTACATAAAATTACCATTTATCTATATGTTCCAAACTTGTCTTTTGCTTCATTTTCTCAAGTATTATTTTCCAAACACCATTAAGTTATCCACACTAACTTCTTGAATATTTTTAACGCATTAATAGTTTTTAAACATTTTGGAGTAACATTATTCTAAAGTTGGAAACATATTTATTTCATTACTTTCCTTTCCATGAAACCATTGAAAATCCAAGACTACTTTATAAGAAAATACCATTTTTTTATTAGTACGCGTAGTCTTAAAACCATACACTTACCACATTTTCCACCCCTTATTACTCCTTAAAGGCTAAAATTTATATTTTTATTTATCTCATGTTTAAACCCATTAGAACCATTATCGAACTTGTTTATATGTTTAACAACAAAATACTGCAAGTTTATATTCACGAAAATATGGATTTCAAGTCCAAAATCCTGTTAAATGAGTCTAACATATAATTTATTGTAGAAATTTCACGGTATTGGCATAAACAGGCTTTTCAAGCTAAAGACATTTTTTATTTCTCCAAAATTTGAGTAAATGTCTATTTATAAAAAAATTCTAATTTCGATAAGAAAACTTGAAAATATTTGCTCATAAAACATTCCCAATATTTTTATTTCATAAAAATATTTAAACACCAAGTTTTCTTCAAATATACCATTTTTTCTCAAAATATTTGAAACCCTTTTTAAATCCATTTTTACAAATCATAAGAAATATCATTCTTAACTCATGAATGCATCCTACTCTTATAAACTCTAAACACATGACTAACACTATGGAAAAAATAGTTTTTCTATACTAAAGAGATAAGTTTTCTCACCTGAAATGTAGATAAAAAAAATGGTGGATGAGAAAGAAGATGATGGCAACCCCCACCTCCCAAGATGGCCTCAAGGAGGTTGCCTAGCTCCACAAAACTTGTCTCCATAGAAGTTTCAATAAAATTCCCTTCAAACTTCACAAATTTATACTCTACTTATTCTCCAAAACCCCTAATAACACCTCCAAAATTTGTAGCTTTGTTCAACCATGGTGGAAATTGGTGTATTGGGATTAAGTATGGTGGTATACTAATAGAATATGAAGCCCTTATACTCTTGACTCACTTGAGTCTATATTGTATAAGAGTTCATATAGTTTGGAAATTGTGACAAAATTAAGTCCATCCTAGAAACCAAAGAACCTCAGAGATTGACTTGCTATATCATTCTTATATCTTGTAGTGATCTAGACCTAATTACCAACATTCACACACAATAGAATACATCATATACATATCATATTGCATATTTATGTGTGTACATATGTGGAGTATGTTTAAATCCCTAAATTTGTTTTTTAAATATTATTTGGGATTTTATAAACATTTTTTTATAAAGGTTTTTATTAATTAAAACTTGATTTTAGAAGTTTGTGGGTGCAATCTTCAATTAAGAATTAATGGTTTTATTGGCTCAAAGTTGGTTTAGGTAGAAACCAAAAGCGGCAGAGACTTCAGGGTGTGATTGTAATTATTTTATAACACGCATTTTATATCGACTTATTGGTTGACACCTGTTGCTTGCTGATTGGTGGGATTTGAGTTTCTTTACTGACTATACAAACGCGTATGCTTTCAGCCCTTGGATTAAACCGTATCAACGTTCTGCATGTTATCTTTCTTAATCCCTGTGTATCCCTTTTTAACCAATCAGATGTTTTTTGATCATCGCTTTCTGTGAGCCCTAGGATTTAAGTCAAACCATCTTGACTCGATCCTGACCCTTTCTTTTGAACCTGCTTCTCGATCCTTCTCTTCGTACTATAAAAAGGACCCTCCTCTCAATCGTCCAAGACTTTGGCCATTTCATTCCTGAGAATAAAAAAGAGAGAGTAGAGAGAAGAGAGAGAAAGAAGAAAGAGAAGAGATAAACCAGAGAGAGAGAGAATTAGAAACCCTAACCCTAACCTTTATTCGTCAAGCCTCTTTCAAAACAAACACATCTCTAAAAACTTCTACATATCCAAAACACTATCCTGAGTGTTATTGAGTGTTTGAGAGTTTGAATTGAGTTTGTTGTTGTTGCTGTAACCTCTTGTTCGTTAGATCTTGTTTCCAACTTAAACTATTTTCTTAGATCTAGTTTCTGCTTTAATAGAAATTTCAGATCTGAGTTATTCATGTTACATTACACTTAGTTCCATAGTTTATTTCTCATCTTGAGAAATATATTGTTGATTCTTTTCTAAAAATTGTTTTTATCTTTAAATCAACAATAAATGTTTTCTGTTTTTAGTTCTCTTAAAACTAAACCTTTGACCTAGTTTAGAATCACACTTGGAGGTTTTCAATCTAGAAAATCTTTTCAAAATAGAGAGATTGATTAAGATCTTGACTGATTTCTAAGCAAGATATCCGTGGATTCTGGGATTGATTTAAAGGTAAAAAAGGTTCAAAGTTTTGTGAGAAGAGAGAAAAGGAAAATCACTGCATATAGCCTTATATGTAATTTGCTAGGACTGTTTGTACTTAATAAGTGTGTGTGTGTGCATGCATGTGTTAGAGAGCACCTCCACAAACACTTTCACCCTATAACACGAAAAGTGTTGGTAATAATATCTTGTGAACAAGAGTCGATGTAAAGTGATGGAACAAATCAGAAAGTTAGCAAACTGGGAGAACAACATCTACAATCAGAACCGCGGAAAAGTTATAAGGACACCAGAGGGTACATTCCTAAACTTATATAGGTCTGAGTTTTATGCATGTTAGTTATATAGTTTGTAACTCATAAATTTGTTTTAGTGGATTTTTCATTTTACTCCATAGAGGGAGTCGTGGATGTTTCCTCAATTGGTGAGGTTTTACCACGTAAAAATCGTGAACATAATCTTTCTACATCTCCTCATCTCATTCTTGGTTGTGATGAGTTTAAAGCTTGTTTGAACTACATTATAAACATGTTATTCAAATCTTGAATAGATCTCGTACATAATGATTTGTTAAACACATCTTGTGTTCAATTAGTTTGGTTTTTACGAAAAGAGTTTCTTCAAAAAACAACTCGGAGTTACTTAGAAAGTTTATTTTTAATAAACGACTTTAGTAACATATTTTCAGAATATGGTGGCATAAGGTGGATACATGGTAGTGTATGGTGGTTTGTGATTGTGGAAAAAGGAAAAAAGGCTCCCAAGAGTTAGAGAGAGAGGAAGAAAATCTAAAAAATGATGGGAAGTCCCACCCTTACTCTCTCTCTTCTCTACACTTAATTAAACCTACAATAATCCCAAACAAACCCTTATAAAATATGCCCAAGAATCAAAATCCCTATTTTGTTCAATCTGAATTCACCAAATCTCTACATGTCATCGATCCAATGGTCCAAAACATAATAGCACACAAGGGCACCCGATTTTACAATTTCTGGGTAACCTAGTTCGAACGAAAAAAAAGGCTCATTTGAACGACAATCGAATGACCTTCTAACGAAGTCAATACAGTGGAATCTCATTCTAACCTCGTTGGCGCCCAGATTCGAACGGACTTTATTCTCGTTCGAACGAAATAGGGATCTCGTTCGAATTACCTTAAAGTCATTTGATCTTGCCAGATTCCTTAAATCTTTAATTTTTACCCACAATGTTTCAACAATTACCATCAAGGCCCAATAATACTCAAATATAGCAATAGAAGCCCATATTAATGATCCAAATTCTAAGCGTTTCAAATTATTACAATTTATATGCGAAAAATAATAAAATCTTGGGCACGAGTATTACATTCTTCCCTCCCCAGGAAATTTCATCCCCGAAATTATCGATCCGCCAATTCCTCAAGTTCATGGAATTTACCAACTCTCATTCGAAGTCATAGAAATCCTCAATAGCTAAGATCACATCACACACTCTTACATAGGGGGTTGTTACCAAAAGCCTAACATGAGACATATTCTAATGCTCACCGTCACGCTAACTATCAACATCGCATAACCGTCCCCGAGTCTCCACTCCCCTGACGATCACATTCAATCATGTCCCAAGACTAACTTTCTAATACCCAAAGTATACCAGAGCCTCTGTCGGGTAATGATCTTTATGTATTAATACTCACCCAAGGACTGACCGTTATATAACCAATAATCAGATTCACCACTAAGATCCATTTTTAACCTTAGGACTACATATATCCTGCATCCCATTAATTCTCGAGTTATCCTGACTACATAATTTTTCCTGAGCTTGATACTAACCTTACATTGCTAATTACTCACTTAGAGGAGTGATACACTGACCAAATCATCATATTACACTCGACTGATGCCTTTCGCTGCATCACTCTGATGACTCTAGTATTAGTCTGGGCATCTAACTTTGGATCACTCACTTGAGATAACACCAATCCACTCACCGTGGAAAAGTAACACTGTGTGATAAGTCTCCTCGAGTTCTAACACTATACAATGTCCTCGAATCACCATCCCGTTCTTTACAATGGGAGCCCCTGACTGCCATGCTGACCAATCCTAAGGTCGCTAATCCTAAAGAAAATGAATACTATGAGAAAATTGTGCACCCGAAAGCGCAGCCACCCGTACAATGAACTTTGTGCAATAGTAAGGTCACCTCAGATAAGGGCGCACCCAATTAACGAGTTGCATTGACCATGCCAGGTCCCACCTCACTCTAGTAGGACAAACCGTGCCGTACAATAACATGATACAAATTCGAGCTACCACGATCATGGAAATATAATTTCGCAATCATTAGAACTAAAAGGGGCACACACAAGAATCAAAGGAACAAATGATCGTTCTGAAAAAATCCCATTCGGACACATTAGACCATGGTTTATAAAAAGCGAACCTACGTTACCTACTTTTAAGTTTACGACTCCTTCCAGGCATTCTCGCTGGTACCGACCTAGCCACACACCTTGGCTTGAGTTACCAATTATGACAAATCGAATCACAACTATTCATCCTTATCAGATGAAAGCAACATATGAACCTATTGTTCTCTGGGAAGTCAAATTCCATACTTTCCTCTTTAGGAATAAGGCTCTCCCCTTACATCCTTAACTCACACGAACCACTCCAAATGGTGAATGTATAATGCTTTTGTCAAGCCGACCTTGTCCACATCTTTAGGGACGTAGTGGCCAACCTAATACACCTAGGTCATTTTCATACTGTAATCACATCCCAACGTCTCCTTAGGAAGAATCCTGTTAAGAGAAACATTCATTTTATAATTAACCTTCAACTACACAAGGTTGTCACTGGGCTTATTTCCGAGTTCTACCCAACTAAATTTACATGACGGCCACACCAACCGTCATTGGCATTCGAAAGGTAGAAAGCACCACACAGGGCTATATTTTCTAATTGATATCGGCTTGGCAAGACGTGACAAGAACTAGTCCCTACCTTGATAGGGCTATTCTAAATTATACTGTCGATGAAAATACCTAACTAAGTTATTTAACACAAGTTAAAGTAATCTAGTAGGTTTCGAAGTTGTTTCTTGAAGAAAATATTTTTGAAAACAAAATAATAAAGAACACAAGATGTGTTTAAAAACCTTGAACGAGTCATTTAAGGTATTAGTGAATAAGTTTTGAAAAAAAAAACTAATTTTATAAAATGCTTTTTAAAAGTTTAAAATTTCCAAATAAATCTGAAAAAGTTCTAGAAAATTTATTTTAGCGCATATTACCACACAAACCTCATAAATGTATAAAAATATGATTAATGCAATCGTAGAGTGTGTTATGATGTTGGTATTTTACCTGTATGACCATTTTCTTGCTGATGTAGATATCTTGGAATCTTTGAAGAGGCAATGGGGCTTAAGAAAAAATAAGGATGCCACAAATTTTGTCTCTTTTTTCAAACTAGACAAGCTCCTATATATTAGACTCAAGTAAGTCATATATATATACTGTGCTTCAATCTCTCCCTTTGGAAATATGAGACAAAATATCCTTTGAGTCATCTGGGACTCGTAGGGATACCAAAACGATAAGAAAACCTTATTCCTATACAAAAGTTCTATCTACCCCATATCCTAGAAATAAAAAAGTATATAACTCAACTAAGTACATACCAATACCCTAAAAATATTATGATAAAAGCAATGGTACTGATTCCTGAAAAATAAAACAGCTAAGATTAAGGATTTTAGCTTTAGTTAAATTATAAAAATGTCCAAGATGGACTCAAATATCTCTCCCCCATTATGTCTCAAATGGACAAAGGGTGAAAAATCATAAATAAGCAGATATAGAGAATAAATGGAATATATATCTATCAAATCATAATAATCAACTGGTCACATCACGAATCTCCTACGTAAAATAGATATAGAAGGCGTCTTTTGTCATTTTTCAAATGATCGTGCCCTATACCCTCAAAGATCAATTATAAGCATGAGTATGACCGGGTGATATATATTAAAAGAATATAGATACTATTCGGGAAAAACCATGCCAATAGATTTCTTAAGTGATTCAAATCGTAAGTTATCTAAAAACTTAGTAAATTAGTCAGCCAATTGAAGTTCTGTCAATAATTGATTTCTAATTCCTTGGATTATACTAATTCATGTATAATGTGATGTCGAATCCTTATGTGTTTTGTGAGCAAGTGTGGAACATGATTTTTAGAAATATTAATTGCACTTTGGTTATCGCAATATAGATGTAATTTGTCTTCATTAATGCCATAATCGCTTAACATATGCTTTATCCACATCAATTGAGCACAGCAGCTACCTGCGGCTATATATTCTAACTCGGTTGTGGAAAGTGAAGTATAATTTTGTGTCTTACTATTCCATCCTACCAAGTTATTACTAACATAATAACACGCGCCTGACGTGCTTTTACTGTCATCGGAATAGCCAATCCAGTCAGCATCGATGTACCCAATTATGGTGTTAGATGTGTCATTTGTGTACCAAATACCTAAATTGATAGTCCCTTTTATTTATTTTATAATCCTTTTGATGCACAGTAAGTGACTTTCCTTAAGAGCGCTTTGATATTGGGCACACACACAAATATCATACATTATATCAGAATGTGAAGAAGTAAGGTACAAAAGTCTTCCTATCATGCTTCTATACAAGGTAAGATTAATAGGTTTTCCATGTTCATCTTTCGATAATTTGATTGAGGTACTCATGGGTGCCCTAGCGTCTTTGGCATTTTCTAACCCAAATTTATTTACTAACACTAAAGCGTATTTTGATTGCGATATAAATAACCCATCATATATTTGTTTGATTTGGGGACCTAAAAAATATTGTAGCTCCCTCATTAATGATATTTGGAATTCCCCATGCATAATATTTGAAAAGTTTTTTACTTCAGTAGGGGATGTTGTCTGGCACCTCATAATTTTGGGGACATGGAATTTAATTATTTTTGGGAGAAATAGGACTTATTTTATTTGGAGAAATTGAAATTTATGATTTGGAGAAATTATTCAAATAGGAGGATTTATTTAATTTGGCGAATTGAGATTTAATTTTCGGATTATTTTTGTGTCGCATTTTTGAGGTAAAAAATTAGAGAATGTTATAAAGTAATTCGGATGATAATTTTGAGTGGACGATTGATTCCAGATAGGTCTAAATAGTCGAAAAAGAGTACCCGGGAGTAGTAAATGGGTCTTATGGCATTTTTAGGCATAAGCAGGCCCACACGGGAGTGTTTGAGCCATTTTAATAAAAATCACAAGCCTAAAAATAGGATTGGCTTAATAAAACCTAAACGTGAGAGGGTGTGGCAGCCACAAATCACTTTAGAAAATCTAAGTATGTAGATGAGAAAAGAGGGAGAATTTGGAGAACTTTTGGGAGCCAAAATCTAGAACAAGTGTGTGTGTTCTTCATCAAATCATCATTTACACCAAAGTGATTCAGACCCTACGAACCCAATAAGGCAAGTGGTTACACTTGCTTTTACATTAATTGCAGTTTTTAATTCATATCATAGTTGGTGCAATAGAAACCAATTATTTTGGGTTGGGTTGATATATAAATTGGGGTTTCAATTTATGGATGATTACGTGTAAATGTTGTAGGGGAAGAATGACATCTGAAAAATGTTGTTAGAGAATTTAGATTAATGATTTGAACCCATAAATTATCTCCATATATTGATAATTGGTGAAATGAAATTTGAAGAAGAATTATACATATGTGATATTTAGATTTATATATTTAGAGATAAAAGATGTGGACGGTTAATGATTTTAATTTGATGAAATCTGATTAAGTGGTTGGAATCGAATTGGAGATTTAGATATGAAATTTGTAGAAATCATTTCATATTAAAACGATTAACAGTAGAAAAATTTGGGTTTATAAGCTTTTAAGTTCTCCCATGGCAGACAAACTGCACGAAGAAGAAGAAAGAGAAAAACCTAGAGGTCGTTCGAGCGACCTGGTTCGTTCGTGTGAGATCCTGTGTCGTTCGAATGACGTGATAAATCCGGCCACTTTTTTTTATTTTTTCTACAGTTTAGCTAGGGATTGGTTTGAGGATTTCTATAATTGTGCAGTATACTTTTAGCCTAAGATTATTTGAGGTTATAATGGGGCATGACAGTGTTAGATTAAACTTAATGTGGTAAGATGAACATTAAGGAACATTAAATTAATAAGGGTGTCAAACTTATTAAGGGGAATTCTAAATAATAAATTATGAATATTGAAGTACGGGCCAAATGAGTAAGTTCGAGTAGTTTGGTTGGGTGACACCATGTTAATAAATTATTTAATGAGAGATTAATTAAATTAAGAGTCGGGATATAGACTCGGGTATATTTTTAGGCTAGTTCTACGGATGTCGGGCATGGTATAGCCGGGATTAAATTTAAATTATATATATACGATAGCGTGATAATATATATATATATATATATTGTGTGAGTATTAAAATATTGGTGACTAGGTATTTTATAATTATTTATCCTCTAGTGCTATCACAGGAGGTTGCGCGATGTGGGTGAATCCTCCTAGCTTGAGGAGCAGGGAGAGTATAATCCCTAGGTCATATCGTCTAATAGAGGTGAGGCATGTGAGATGATTGTCTTCACACTCGGGAAAATATGCCACCTCCACTACGCTTATATTATATGTAGGGGTGGCAATTTGCGACACGACCCGTTAACCCGACACGAAATCGACACGCTTTAAGCGGGTTTGGGTATAGCCTTAACGGGTTCGGGTCATAAACGGGTGGACCCGCCAGACCCGTTAAGAAAACGAATCGGGTTTGTGTATATTCTCAAAACCCGTTAGTGACCCGTCACCCATTTAGAACCCGTGTGACCCGCTACCCGTTTACAACCCGTCACCCGTTTGCAACCCGCGACCCGTTTGTAACCCGTTAACTCATTTATAACCCGTTAACCCACTAACAACCCGTAATCTAAGCATCCCACATCGATTTGTTATGAAAATTCTCCATTCTTGACTAAGTATAAGTAAGTTGTTTCCTCTCTAGATTTTTAAAGTAATCGTGTTACCGGGTTAAACGGGTGAATCGTGTTAAACGGGTGAACCGGGTTAAACGAGTGAACCAGGTCAAAACCATTCGTTTATTTAACGGGTGTAAATGGGTCGTGTCGTGTCATTCGTTAAGTAAACGAATCGTGTATGAATTTCATTTTACCACCCGTTTAGTAAACGAATCGTGTTTGGGTGGATGAATTTTTGACACGATTCGTTTATCACCCGACACGAACCCGGCTCGACACGACCCGTTGCCACCCCTAATTATATGTTCCAACTCGACGATATTTAGATATCTTGGAATCCAAGTGGGACTGTCTAGAACTGGGATGATAGCACTTTAGAGAAGCATTCGGTGAGGTATTACTCGGGAGGATGGAGTTATATATATACGACATATGTGTGAATGTTGTAATATAGTACTGCGTATATAATAGAGTAAATAGTTATATGGAATTAATAATACATGAAGTGAAATGTATTAATTATATATAACTCGTGAGAATGTTATATGGTCTTAAATGAAAATTGATTAGTTAAGTTAATATATTAAATAACTTACCAATCATATATTAAACATACTCGGGCTAGAGTAGTGTGATAAGAAGGAGTTATAACAGGAACTAGTTACGGGCTAGATGACTGGGTGGATTATAAAGAAAAGCATTAGGTGTGCACCCTAGTTGATGGGTAAGCAGGTCCTCAAGGGAGTGCAACACTAGCTTAAATATTAAGATCATTCATGCATTTTAAATTACTACGATTTAATCACTTGCTAAATATTTTCAAAATATTTTGGGTTCTAATTGTTGCTGTCAAATATTTCCACAACTTTTTAGGTGTTCAGCCACAGGGATGCCAAACTTGATTTTATTCTAGGGTTTCGCAGCTGCGGCATATGTGGATGTTATTGGAGTTGGAGTAGTCACCTATTTTATTTATTCCTAGTTTAGGAATTCTATCTCTGTCTTATTTCGAGCATGTTGCTCACTGCATGTATTCAAATTATTTCAGTTCAGATTGTATGGGATTTATTTACTATCCGTCAGATTTATTTGGTTTTGATTTTAGTCGATGGTTAATTTGGTAAGACTTTGATTTAGTTAGTTGATGGGATGTTTAGCCTCTTTTATTATGTGATGGTTCTATTTCGTTTTCCAATGTACTTAATGGTTTGGTTATTAAAAGATAAAATTTTGAGACCGACTTAATTAAGTAGTTGGTGGTTAGTAATAAATAAGGTTTTCGACAGTGATGCTAAGAATGAAGCAGATGAAAATCCCGTTTTAATTTAATAAATGACTGATCACCCGATATTTAATTAGGCGGTGTGTCACATGTTGATCCAAAAATGATGCCATCTACGTAAACCTGGGCGATTAAGGCATGTTGATTTAAATTTTTGACAAATAATGTCTGGTCATTACTACATCCTCGAAAATCTTTATTGATGATAAAGGTCGGGAGACATTCATACTAGGATCCGAGGGCTTGATTTAAACCATAAAATAATTTTTTCAATCTATAGATGTGGTTCAGGTATTGAGAATCAATGAAGCCTTTTGGCTGTTCAACATAGGTTTCTTCTGTCAAAATACCATTAAGAAAAGAGGATTTCACATCTATTTGAAAAAGTGTGAAAGGTAAATGACATGCTATTGCTAAGAGTAATCAAACAGACTTGAGGCGAGTTAAGGGGGAAAAAGTTTCCTCGAAGTCTATTCCTTCAATCTGAGAGTAACCTTGAGCCACTAATCGGGCTTTATTTCTAACTATCATCCCAAATTCATCAGTTTTATTTTTAAAAATCCATCTAGTGCCAATAACCCTTTTATTTTCTGGCCGAGGTACTAGATACCACACATCATGACTCTTGAATTGAGCGAGATCCTCTTGCATAATATCAATCCAAAAAGAGTCATTTACTTTATTTACATTCTTTGGTTCCACTAGGGATATAAAACATGCAAAATGAGCAATATTTTGTAATTGGGATCTTGTACAAATAGGCTCATTAGGATTACCAACTATTTTATCTAAGGGATGATCTTTGTAAACCCAGTTAGGTACTTTCGGGGTCTTATTTGGTAAAGAATCAACTATCTCCAGAGAGTCATAATTTAAAATATTTTCATACTCATCCACTATAGTTGGATCTTGTTTATTACTCTCAATATTAGTGTCACTAATAATCACATTTATAGATTCCATTAGACTTTTGGTATGCATATTATAAACAAGATTACCCTACTATTAAGGGAGTAACCCCAAAAAGCTTTGTCACCACGAGTTTCAAATTTAGACAGATGTTCTCTGTGTTTACAAACATAGCAAATACTCCCAAATGTTTGAAAATATTTTAAGTTGGGATTTTTTCCATACCAAAGTTCATATGGAGTCTGTTTGGTATTTTTCCTAAGATAAACCCTATTGATTATGTGACATGCTGTCTGAACTGCCTCAACCCAAAAGTATTTTAATAAGTTCTTAGCATGTATCATTACCCTAGCCATCTCTTGAATTGTGCGATTCTTACGCTCGGATATACCATTTTATTGTGGCATTTAGGAGCACTGAATTCATATTTATAACCATTATAGTCACAATATTCTGTTACACCCAAATCTATAAATTCACCTCCTTTATCGCTACGAATTCGATTCACTTGGGTATCTTTTTCATTTTCAATACGTAAAAGAATTTTTCCAAATTCATGGAATGTGTCAGATTTTTGTTTTAAGAAAGCAACCCAAGTAAAACGAGTGAAATCATCAACCGTTATTAGAATATAACTATTACCACAAAGGCTTACAGTTTTAGACGGACCCATAAGATCCATGTGGATAAGCTCTAGAGGTTTTGTTGTTAAGATTTATTTAACTTTCTTGTGAGCAGCTTTAACTATCTTTCGTTCTTGGAAAGGCCCACAAATAACGTTTGAAATAGATTTTATTTTGGGCAAACCTCTAACTATTTCTTGGGAGCTTAATTTAGGAAGGCTATCGTAATTTATGTGATCCAACCTATTGTGCCAAATTTCATTATCTTCCATCCTAGATATATTACAAGTCTCAGTCCCTAAATTTAGCGTGTAACATTATTAGGAGTTTTGAGACCTGTAATGATGCAATCTCCATTCTCGTTCAAATTTTACAGTTTGTCATTGAGAATGTGACTATGTGGTTGGAGTCGCAAAATTTCAATATACTTAACAAGTTGGATTTCAGGCCTTTTACTAAAAGGACGTCTTTGAAAATAGGTAGTCCTTTTTTTGGAGTGTCCCTTTACCTATGATCTGAGTTGATACTCCATCTCCAAACAAAACTTTTCCTGTTAAGAAGTCGGTTTTGTTGGTTAGTTTAGTATTGTCCCCGGTCTTATGTTTGGAACAACCCGAGTCTAAATACTATAAAAAAGAAGTTTGTTAATCTTTTAAACCACTAATCACAATGTTACACTTCATTTGGGTTATTAGATCATCTTTCCTAACCCAAATTGCTCTAGTTTTAAAATATTTACGCAACTTTGCTTGAATGTCATAAAATTTGCGAGCATTAGATTTTTCTTCAAAATATTTGTGCACCTTTTTTTAAGGGATAACACTCCCAACAAAATTATTCAAGCTGGAGAAACAGCCTCCCCAGGATGGCACTTATAATACCAAAGCTAAATTAGTGGAAATAAGGAAAACTTAATAAATAAAATTGGTGCTTTATCATAGACCCATTACAATGCTAAGATGAAGAAGTGACTCTAACATATTGGCATCTAATTGCATCCATTTTGCTAGAACCCCTGACCACCCTAGGAAGCTTATGAATATTATTGAATAATTTTCCTAAATGAAGATCAATACCTAAGTTTGCCAATTTATCAACCACCGTGATGGATTCTGTATAATAAATTTTTATAGTGAATTGCATCTGATTGAGCATAGATCTGATATTATTAGTAAGCTTGAATAATTTCCAACGAGGTTTCCACGAATTACTTATCACCTTCACCACCATCAATGAGTTAGATTCAATGAGGACATTATCAATCTTGAAATTTAAACACAATTGAATCCCCTTTTGTAATGTAAGAAGCCCCACCTCTAAATTTGAAGCAAGATGACCTGGATAAGCAAACACAAACATCACGTGACCTTTATTATTTCTAAGAATCCTACCATAACCACTATTACCTGGATTACCCTTTGAAGCAACATCAACAATAACTTTGAAATAATTAGCAGGGGGTCCAATTACTTAAAGTACGGACTTTGGAGGTCTTCTTAAAGGATAAGTTGAACAACTCCTTAATTCTGAAATTCTAAACCAAGCAATCACTTGAGAATTCCATACCACTGCATAGGTTTGAAATCATGGAAATTGTAGTTGAAATGATATTTTGATGCTTAAATTTCAAACCCTAAAAAAAAATATTATTTCTAGCTTTCCACACCTCCCAACATACCACAATAAGGATATATTTGCAAAAGAACCTTTGGTAATCTCTTCTTCTTGATCTAAACCACCAGCTCCGAAGAGCAGCATACATATAATTCCTATCAAAATTGATTCCCATAAGGTTTGAAAAGAACTCCCATACCAGTATTATACCTCTGGACATTGAAGGAACAAGTGAGTACTTGATTGAATTTTCTTTAGATAGGCTTGGCATCTAGAAGGCAACCGAATTCCTACCTTTTGGATATTATCATCTAGCGATAAATATCTGTTGAGAATCCACATAGTAATAGAGATCTTTATAGGAATATGGGGATCCTAAATTCTTTCAGTTACAAGAGCCTTAGGAAACCTGCTATCAATAGCCTTACAAGCTGAAGAGAAAGAGAAGCCTCCACTGTTTGATACCTTCCAGATCCATTTTCCATCCAACACCTCCATATTTTCTAAATCCACATCTTTATATTTCCTCAAATTTCTCCAAGCTTGAGATCCCCTTTACTAATGATGAGACCAGGACTTATATTTTTCTTTCATATAGGTAGTCCATAGAGACTCCTCTAAATAGAACTTCCATAATAATCTAACGCTAGAGGCTTTCGCAAGAATATTAAAATCTTTGAAGCCAAGACTCCCTGCTTCTTTTGGCTTACACATCACCTATCATTTTGACCAGTGGAGCTTCCAACCATCTATGTCATTGCCTCCCCAAAAAAACCTGCTAAACTTCTTATGAATCCTATTAATAACAGCTAATGGGGGGTGTGGTAAAGCAATCATGTATGTAGGAATTTAAGAGAGAACATGATGAATCAATAGCCTTTACTTAAGTTTGTCAAATCTTTGAGCATTTAGTTTAGTCATAAATCTAGGACTCTTTCTCTTGGACTTTCTTTTGGTATTAGATTGTTTCTTCTTCTTATTACTATAGTTAGAGTTATTATCAGGATGCCTAGAAAGGACGAAGTTATTTCTGTTTTGTCTAGAATAGTTAAAGTTTTTATAAACATGTGAATTGAATATGGTCTTTACATACATTTTTGAAAATATTCTTCAAGGCAGTGTCCATAAACATCGTAATAAGAATAGTATAGACGGCTATATGGTTTTGCAAGATTTTGAAAATCTTTAAAAATTGGCTTGTCCATTTGTTGGACTTTAGCCTTATGTCTAACTGCAACAGGTTGAAACAAAGGGTCTCCTTAACTTATAGGGGGGCAGGCATACTTAGCCTCAAGCTCAACATTAGGATTAGAACTATTTCCCACACCAATGTCTGTTCCTTTCATTTTCTTATCAAACACTTGTTTTAAACCATTAAAATCTGGACATAGTTCCTTATGTCTATTATCACCAGACACAAATTTCATATTTTAAAGAGGTTTATTTTGTGCCTTGGGTTTTTCTTCAAATCCTATGCTAGTCTTATTATCAAAATTGGTTTTACTTGACGCTACACACTCTTTAAAACAGTTCGCATTATTTTCAAATTTAGAGTTTTTTTAAAGACTGTTGAATCGTTCTTTCTAGATTTTTCCAATTACAAAAGGGTGGCTTTATATTTCTTTTCCAAAATCTCATTTGATTCCATAAGATCATTGATTTTTTAACAAAAGAATTAGTTTCATTTTCATAAGCTAGACATTGAGTGGTGTAATCCTCAACATTTTATTTAACCATTTGGCTTAGGGCTTCTATTTTCTTAGTAAGGTCCTTGACTGTTTTTTCTAGTTTAGTATTTTTCTTGACAGTTTTAGTGTAGAGTGTGTGAATGTCTAGGAGGTCATCATTATCTGAGTCACTAAGTGTGGTGTGTGATGTGTCCCCCAACGATTCATTTTTAAGACTCACGCACACGTTCAATTCGCCATTTTTGCATTCCCTTTAACTCTCACATATGGTAGTTGAACTAATAACATATTCTATATGAGTAGCATTCTCAAGGCACGGAAAAGACAAACCAGTAGGCAAAATATCATGAGATATAGAAATATTAGACATTCTATCACCATGTTCAACATGAGTCATAAGCTTATCATCAGAGTACATAATCTTGGCAAAAAATGACATACAAGGGTCAAACACATAAGATGATTCAGGCTCATCATTATCCGAGTCGCTTGAATCCTCCCAGGTCTTGCATAGATTAACCCTATTATTTTTGTTACTAAGTTTGACTCTATACTTATTGGCCAAGTGACCTAATTTTCCACATATAAAATATTTAACATTTTTAAGATCTTTGTTAGGTCTATTGTTGTTTTCAATCTGGTGTTTGTTATGTTTTTTTTCTCATAAGGTTTATAATTAGAGAAATTTGAATAAGCATGCTTGCCTTGTTTAGAAGCAACATTGTTTCTAAATTTTAAGATTTTCTTAAACTGTTTATACATCAAGGCAATTTGATCATCCAAATTTTCTAAGTTACATTCCTCATCAGAATCTAACTCAATGTTAGGGACAAGAAACCTAGGTTTGGCCACTTTTGAATGGAAGATAAGATTGGGACTGGAATGTTTCTTTTGAGTGTTGGACAGATGTTTCTTAAATTCTAATTCCATTTCCACCGTTCTTAGCTTGCTACTGAGGAGTTCGGTAGTTAGGTTATGAACATTCATCTCCTCAATAGCATAGCACTTATTATCAAATTTGGGTGGAAGTGATCTCAGAATTTTAGACACAATATCTTTTCTATCATACATGATACCATTAACATGTAGTTTGGTAACTATATCAGTCAACCTAATGTGAAAGTCATCGAAGGTATCAGTCTTAGTCATAATGAGTGTGTTGTATTGTTGAATCAACATTTGAGTTTTATTCGTTTTAACACAGATGTCACCTCCATGGGAAGTAACCAGTGTGTCCTAAGCTTCTTTAGATGTTGAACAAATAGAGATTCTTTTAAACTCATGTTCATTTACAGACATAAAAATGGCATTATTTCCTTTATTATTACTATGGTAAGCCTGTATTTCTTCCTTTATGAACTCACTAAGCAGTTTCTTAACTCTTTCATTACTACCATTTACTGCAGGTTTAGTAGGATGAGTATAACCATTTTCTATGGCATCCCAAGCGTTATCTCCCAAGGTTCCTTGGATGGAGGTTATCATCCTTACTTTCCAATAAGAAAAATTAGTCCCATAGAAGAAGGGAGGCCTAGACAGATTCCCTAATCTCTCAAATTTCTCTTCCATATGTTTGTTTTGAAAAACAGTTTCAAAACACACAGGAATTTAAAGATTTTATGAAAATCAAAGCTAAGCTTTGATACCAATTGAAAATACCTAACTAAGTTGTTAAACAGAAGTTAAGCAGTCTAGTAGATTCCTAAGTTGTTTCTTGAAGACACTCTTTTAGAAAACAAAATAGTAAAGAACACAATACGTGTTTAAAAACTTTGAACGAATTATTTCAGATATTAGTGAATAAGTTTTGAAAAGTAAACTAATTTTAGTAAATGATTTTTAAAAGTTAAAAAATTCCTAATAAATCTTAAAAAATTATAGAAAATTCCTTTTAGCCCATATTACCACACACACCTCATAAATGTATAAAAATATGATAAATGCAATCCTAGAGTGTGTTGTGATGTTGATATTCTACACGTATGACCATTTTCTTGTTGATGAAGATATCTTGGAATCTTTGAAGAGGCAATGAGGCTTAGGGAAAAATAAAGATGACACAAATTTAGTCTATATTTTGAAACTTTACAAGCTCCTATATATTAGACTCAAGTAAGTTATATATATAGTGTGCTTCAGTTGACACATGCCAATATTCTAATCATGCTTCGTTAGTTCCCCTTATGGTGCTATTTGAAGTCTCTAATATGACATCATCATTCTAAGTCCCGAATATATTTTCTAGTACTCCTAAAAATCATGTGTTACACCGCCTACACTAGTCATTCAATGAGACTCAAGCATCGTGCCCTCTCACGACTCGAGCTTTTAATATATCTTAGAAGGCTACATCAGCCATCTGTGCCAATTCGGATGACAGCACCCGGCACGTACACTACTCGACTCCCTTAGACCTTGGCCAATAATCTAAGGTCATTACCTGACCTTCACCACGATCATCACCAGGACATTAACACTTCTTTATACCAGACTCAACTGGTTTCCTAAGGATACCAAATATGCTCCACGTAAAAGTTGCAAAAACTCGACAATAGCTCATCATCCATGACTTTCCCATCGTAGGTATGCTCTACAAACTTCTCAATACCCACACAATGATTACTAAGTGATCGCAAAGAAACTAGTATACGAGCCTCTATATATGGCTCACCTTAACCATTGAACACCTTAAGACTTCACAACAAGTTAAAAACTATTCCCAATGATGCCACACACAATTAGTCTTACAAACACTCCAAGACGCCCTTAAATCACACTCACACTAGGATTGCCTCGAATCTAGCCATTACTTAACAAGGGTTCTGACACTTAGAAAATAATCTTATCCCTCTTCCAAATGACATAAACATTGTGATGTTTATATGATTGTCACTACACCAAATCTGTCGAATTATCATGGTCATTGACCTTGACAAGTTGGACTTGTTAAGGTCAATGAACGTGACAATTCTAGGGGTGATAACTTTTGTTGTCACGGTCAATGACCGTGATAAGTTTTGTCACGGTCATAAATCGTGACAAACTCGTAACTTTTAATAAAAAATAATCACGATCAATGATCGTGATAATTCTGGGCATAAATTAAAAAAAAATTTGCTGGGCAGTATGGCCACTGCCACTGCCCAGCAGTATATTTGTACCTGTTATAGCAACTTTGTACTTGTTCAAACATCATATATCCAAATAAAATAGAGATAATGCAAATATACATTCAAAACAATATGCATCACGATATAATCCAAATATAATTCAAATGTAACAACTTAAAATAATTTAATTCAAACAATGTCACTACATGTCTAGGGTAAGGTTAGCTCTGAGGCGGTGAGTAGGCCACACGATATACGAATTAGCACACCCAACAATATACATCGTGACGCATTGTTCGCACAACCACAAGGGGGAGTTCTCCTTCTCGGGTATCACATGTGTGATGAGCACCTTGGACTCGATGTCTTGAAGCGAACGTCAATAAATTGGCATACCTTGGACGGTATTTGGGTCCCTCAACCCACGCCCTATCCGCTGGCCATCAAATATGTCCAGTAAAAACACGCTCGGCCAAGCAAGTGTCGACATCGGTCGGTCGAAGGGAGCCAAATAAGGGTGTGGATCATCAAAGTCCACACGTGTCAGCGATGAAGCAGCGAGGTCCACATCCTCGTCCTCCTGCACCTCCTCCTCCACCACCTTCTCCTTCCCTTTCCCCTTACAGTTTTCGCCCAACGAACGCTTTATGAATGAGTACATATCTTGGATTGTCTCCTCCAAACGGGACAGCTTCGCGTTATGCGAGTCCACCGTTTGAGCCAACCTGGTGTCGCTCGTCTCCAATATGATGATCCTAGATTTGTCCACCAGTGAGCTCACCCCCTTGTCCTCCCCTTTCGATCAATGCTAAGCACTTGGCTGAGTGCGTCTGTGGACAAAGATGCCTTATCGGTATCAGACTGCGACTCATGCACTTCCTAAAGCTTTGCCTGAAACGACAAAAAGCACATGATTAGTAAAATAAGTAAATAAAAAAATTATAACGTAATTAATAAAAAGTAAACTGTCGGATTACTTACAATCATGGCTGAGACACTCGGGGACACCTTCTTATCCTTCCCCTTCTTCGTTCGAATAACCATATCAGTATCGAGCCTATGTGGCCTAACCCCAGGGCCACGCCATGTCCCCTGAAATAAAATAAAGTAAAATTAGTATCGGCCTCGCAAAGTAAAATAATGCAAAATAATATATTTCTGTAGTTATAGAAAAATTAAATCTTACCATCATCCTAAGCTCCACCTCAGTGTAAGACGTCCGGCCAGAGTAGTGCACATCCGTCTTTTTTACCCGATTTTCCCTCCCCGATTGGTGAGATGCCAATTGTCTCTCCCCGATCTCATTGTCATATGAACTTTTGCCATTGTGCTAATGAGATCGGTTCCTTCGACGGGATGGATTCACACATTCGGCTAACGGACTCTCGAGTCTTCCCAAAGTACCGGGTTCGCATATTTTTTTTCCACGTCTTGTGTTGCTCCCTCAATTGCTTCAAGACGGAATCGTGTAGCTTTGGATCCAGGCAGAATTGTTCTTGTCCAACAAATACAATGTTAGTTGCGAATAAATATAAATATAAATATAAATATAAAATGAAAGTGAAATCGAAATTGAAATTGAAATTAAAATATTCATATAAATACATTACTTGTAGTGCCACCCAAATTGCTAACTTGAGCTCATTTGGCACCTCCCTCCAACTAGTGTACCCCGGGCTGATGATCGTCTTTACCAGCTCGAGGGATCTCGCTAATAGCCTCATTTTATTCTCGATGGCCATGCCCAATTTTCCATATTTGGGGAGCCTAGGGGCCGAGGAGTCCTCGTCGCCTCCACTACCACTGAGCCCAGACGACATCATCATAATCAGTATCATCATCCTCGCCTTAATACCTGAAGGAGACATTTTCTGTAAAAAATGTTGTTATTAGTACAAATCAAAATGAATTAGAATAAGACATGCAAATATATACAATTACTACAAATCCAAATGAATTGTTACTGTTTAACACCTCAATTCTGAATTCCAAAACAACAGCTTCTAGCTCATAATATGCACAATTACTAAAAATCCTAAACATCCCCACCCCCACCCCTACTGCCCACACACACGCACACTACACGAGAGTGAAAATGATAAAGTTCAAATCAATTAAAATCATTAAAATGGATTGATAAAGTACAAATTGGAATATTTATTACAAATTGAAAAATTATTTCAAATTCGAGTTATCATAAAAAATGGATTGATATTCGGTAGTAGCAGCCAAGTCATCCACACTACTATTTAGATGCTTTGGCGTGTGTAGGATAATTGACCCCGACTCGTTGTTGATATACTCCGAGTAAAACACTTGGTTAAAATTTTGAAATGCACAAACAAACGGTTCATCGCTCACGTTGTCGTTGCTCTTCAACTTGGACAAGTCAACCATGATCAAATTGGTGACTTGATTAACTTTACAAACATTTTTATCCTCAACTCTTACCCAGTCACAATAAAATACAACCTTTTTAAAGCTTATATAATCCAATTCAAATATATTTCGAATTACACCATAGTAAATCATTTCAGCTTCAACGAGGTTTTTATTTTTTGCGCTCGCTCGAAAGAAAGTAAGAGCCTTGTATGAAATTCCCGAGTCTTGTACACTTGTACTTTCCTTGTACACTTTTGTGCCGAATACGTAACCATTCAATCGATACTTTTTGTACTCTTGTGCCACGAACAAGGGTCCAGTGGCTACACGAGCAAGCCTTGATGTCTCATCACCCGTCTTTAAGAGCTGAGAATATAGATAAATTAATTAGATGGGTTGTAAAGTGTGAGTGTAATGTAACGTTATATAACGACCATTTTCATTATAATTACCTCTTGTGACAACCACAACCTAAATTCGTTGTCTGATTGTACCATTGTTTTTCGTCTTTTATTGTTCTCACATGCTTCATATTTTCTGCATATTACAAAATTAATCATATATAAAATAATCTAAAATATTCTAAAATAATGTTAAACATTAAAATAATTTAAACTTACTTTTTCTATTCTTCGACATCTTCATGTGTGTCAAATAGATAACGAGCTACTTGTTCATGTTGCAAACTCGTTAATTTCACTCATTTTCCCATAACATGACCACCATCATCGACGAACTCATCAGTGTCATCAAAGCTGGTCGAGTCATGCATATATTTTCGAGTATATATTGATGACTCCACTGTGATGTATTCATATGCAATTGATCCTGCAATGTATCGTGTATTCTTGATGTAATCTTTAAAAACTTCCATCAATCTTTCAAATGGATACATCCATCGATATCTAGCTAGACCACAAAGAAGTGTCTCGTCACATAGGTGTACCAACAAGTGAACACTTATGTCAAAGGATGCTGATGGAAAGTACTTCTCCAACACACAAATCTCTTTGGTCATCGCCAATTTTGTTGCCACTATGTATTCTCGATTGACTACCTTCTCACACAAGAGTGAGAAGGTAATACTATTTTGCATAATAGCCCTCCACAAATCCTTGTGCTTGGAGAAATAATGCTTAAACAATAGAGGAACCAATTGCAAGATCACATGTAAATCGTGGGACTTGCACTTATGTAAATCATGAGTAGCATAATTCACAATCCTTTGCAAGTTGGATGAAAAATTAGTTGGGCCCTTCAAATTATATATTGTGTCTAAAAGCACCTTCCTTTCCCCACTCATCAAAGTAAACGCACCAGGGGGAATTATTTTCCTTCCCCTACTATCTTCTTTCAACCATAGTTGTGGCTTAAGTTTCAACGATTTAAGGTCTTTTCGTTCATTTTCTCCATCCTTCGAATGACTCCCCCCTAGGCAAGTGCCCACAATGTGTTCAACGAGGTTCTTCTTTGCATGCATCACATCCAATACATGGCACACCGAGTTATTCTTCCAATAAGGTAAGTCAAATAAAATTGACCTCCTAGACCATGCCTTTCTTTTCTCAGTTTCATTCCCAGTTGGGGCCTTCTTATGCTTGAAATTCTTAAATTTGGGATTCTTACCTGGCATATTAGGGCCACATTCAAAAGATTTACTTTCAATTTCTGAACCTAAAAGTTGTCTCGGTGGTAGCCTATGTTCAACCCCGCCCAATAAAAAATTAGAACCTTTATCAAATCTGAAACTATGAGACGGGGGTATAAACCTCCTATGGAAATGGTATACATTTTTTGAGCTAAAGCATAGACGAGGAGATTCAGTCTCCTCTCCACAAATAGGACACCCCAAATAACCATGTACTACACAATCGGATAATGTCCCATAAGCTGAAAAATCATGAATTGCCCATATCAACATAGCTTTCAACGTAAACTCTTCTTTTGTAAAAGAGTCAAATGATTCTACACCCTCTTCCTACAACTCATTTAATTCTTCTACCTAAGGAGACATTTAGACGTCGATGTCATCATTTGGTTCCTTTGGCCCAGGTATCAACAAAGACATCATCGAAAATTCAGGTCTCATACACTGTGAAGGAGGGATGTTGAGTGGGGCTAGGATCACTGGCCATACACTCTGATTGGTGCTTAGATTTCCAAATGGATTGAAACCATCTGTTCATATAACCGAACGAATGTTACGCTGTTCTCGAGCAAAATCGGGATACTCATAATTCATTCTCTTCTAAGCTGTAGAATCAATAGGATGACGCATGAGATTACACTCTACTTCTTCCCTAGCATGCCAAGTCATTGCTTCCGCTATCCATAGTACTGTGAAAAATCGCTTTAATCTAGGCCCAATGGGAAAATATTTCAACACTTTTTGAGGCACTTCTGAGCTTGTGCCTTCCTTACCAGTAAATTGGACATATCTAGGTTCATCGCATACCGAACAATGATCCAGATTTTCATACTCCTTTCGGTATAGTATGCAGTCATACACACAAGCATGAATCGATTTATACTTCATTCCCAAACCTTTTAAACTGTTCTTCATAACATGATAGCTATTTGGAAGCGTATTCTCCTTGCGTAGTAAGCCTTTCATCCATTTCAGAATTCATGTCACGCTATTGCCAAACAAACCGTACTACATCTTTAAACTATGCAAACCAACCATGGCTTGTAAAGTTGTTTGATCTTTCTCACAACCAGAGTATAACGTTCGGGTCGCCTTAAATTTTAAACTTTGGTAGTCATCATCAAGGTTTATCGTGATATCTTCACGAGCACTTGAACCTTGTACATCATCCGTAACCTCATTCTCCTCTGCTTCATAAACTCTGTACGCATCATCAACTAAATACTCTAACATATTATGATCTACATTGTCCCCTTCTAAATCTATCCTACTTATTGAAGGTTGTTGTGAAGGTTGTTCGGGGACAAAAGGAACTTTCAATTCATTGTGAAAACTCCAGAATCGATAATTATCTTGCATACCCGATCTTAACAAATGTAGTTCAACTGCTTTCTAGTTTAACACCTTACCATTCTTACACCTAGCACACGGAAACTCTTCATCATTATGACATCTCTTTGCGTATTTCACAAATTCAAGAGCACCTCTGCGAAACACATCCCCCATTCTATTTGTCTCACCCATCCACTCTTTGTATTTCGGATATCCCATCACAGCTACCACAACTAATCACCTATTAAAGGTAAGAAGCATATATTCATAGATTAGTATAAATAAAACTTAGATTTATAGTATGTTTCATTTAATTATGTCTTATTTATATTTGATTTTTAAATTTCAATTTCAAATTCAATTTATAATAGAAATTCCTATTTCCTCCATCTCCTCTAAAGGGTGAGTGGTCCTATCCCATTCAAGACCGCATATTTCTGTAATACACTTAAAAAGCTCATACACATTGTTACGATTTAAGAAAAATTCGGCAGTATATCCCCGTAGTTCTCCAAGTACATGACGTAGATTGAGAAGTGTGACTGTTATTTCAATTGATCAATTGAAATAATAGTTGCACTTGTCAATCTAGTATATACCCAGAGAACATTAGGATACGACTGCAGAACTTCCTCCAAAAGTAACAACTTTAAGCCACTAAGAATATTATTATACATAAATTATGCAGTCCCAAACTGTCCAAATGGGACAATTCGAGAGATCTCATTACAGGGGTAATGACTCTCGAACGGGTCTAAGGACTATTGAATGCGTACGCATAAGAACTAGAAGTCTAGTATCTATGCGCACTATATGTAATTTTAAGTATGTTTCATTTAATTATGATACTATATATATATTGTTCATTATACAAAGTAATTTTTAAAAAAAGTGGAAAAATCCCATCCCCATATGGATAATAATCCAATGGTCATGTCACTTTTAAAATTAACCAACCCAACATCGATCCACTATAATCCAACCGCAACGGCAACAACAAATGTGTATCCCGTACTCCTTCTAAATCATCTACTCAATTAGTTCTTTTCATCAATTAAACTAACAATTAAAGTATATAATAGGCGCGCGAGAAGTGTGCGCGTGTAAAGTGCACAGTCGTTGTTTTCTGTCGTGCCGCAACTATACAAACAAACCTAAATTACTACTACACTTGCGGGGCAAGCACAACGGTAAGTCGGGTATCGAGAATCCACTGGGATGAGTTGCTAGAATTTATATGATTTAATACTCCGAAATAAAAGTGCAAAAGATGATTACAAACTAAAAGAAAAGATGCATGAAAGGGAAAGATTAATCTAGGCGAGGGAAATGAAACTAGGTTAACAAAACGAGTAAAACTATAGGTTGCGTTGAATATCCCTCACCCGAGTTAATTTGTATAAAATGGTTACATGGATCGATGAGTTATTACAAATGTGTCTCGTATCAACAGTTAATTAAACCAAGGGTTGTCACGCCCCTAAATCATCATAAAAGCCTAATAAGATTTTGGCGTCAACAAATATCCCGAAAATTACGTGCGAAAGGTCGTAAGCACGGGACATACATGATATGCTCCATCAAATCTCCTAGGCGTAATAACTAGGACAACGCACCCGAAATAGACCCGTAAACACTATCACCAAGCAAAGCAACGCGTTAACCCGAGTGAGTTCCATTCAAACACAACCTAATTTAAATTACCTAGAAAGCATATTATAAACGCGGTAAATAAACGCAATAAAGAAACACGATAAATCTATACTAGAAAGCGTGTAAAGAAAGTAAGTAAACCTAATTTAGAAAGCATGAAAATTACACTACAAAGCAAGAAATTAATGAAATACAACTATATTAAAGGAAGATGATGATGAATAGTGTAACTTACAACCCAATTGGGTGTCAAACCAAGAAAAATCCAAGCCAAACTCTCCAAAACCCTCAAACCCTAACTAAACTTTCCTACCCTCTAATATATTACAAGATATCTGAAAATGAAACCAAAAATGGGTTTATATAGTAAGTGGGAAAGAAAATAAAGAAAAAAGAAAAGAAAAGAAAAAGATCTCAAAATATCTGCAATCACCGGTCGACCGGTCGCAGGGGTGCGGTCGAACGATCCCTTAGGCCAAAGTGCACTGTCTCCTTCCCACGGAAAAACTCCAAATCGCGGTCGACCGGTATTCTGTTTTCAGGCCGCATTTGGTCATCACAAGGAAGAAAAGCTTCATTACAGAATCGAGCATATCTTCTTCATCCGAACTCCAAACGATGCACCGTTTGCGGCCACGCGATGCTAACTCAATGAACTACGCATCCATGGAATTTCGATGAGCTGGATAAGAAGTGTGGATTAACTAAAATTCCCTTGAAGTAGCGTTCGACGACGGAACTTCTCCGAAATATAATAAATCCTCACTTTTAGCGTTCCAATACCTACAAAAACACAATTAACCCCTGCAAAACTTATATCTATCCAAATCCAAGGTTGTCTGGTTAATGAGCATTAATATAGGCGTTAAGGACCGCAAAAGCGCTAGAATGCATAAAGATAACGGGCGAAAATATGCAATATTTGATACGAATCACACCCCCTAACTTAAACATTGCTAGTCCCTAGTAATGAAATAAAGAAAACCAGACCACAGAGGGCGGTACACGACGTATATATGCATCGAAATATAAATGCCACTTTCGTAGGGAGCACGATTGCATTTAGCATATGCAATAAGCCATTAAACCCCTAGGTTACCCTAGTGGACGAGTGTCGTCTCGTAAGGGTTTTCAGGAATGATACCCACAAACATCACATGGTTTCCTCAAAATATGCCCAACCCAACATGCGACAAGCCCAACAACGGTGAAAAGGATTTGATACGCATTATTAGCTCATTGAATGAATTCAGACAAAAGTCCAAATCATTAACATTATAGAATGCACCTCATAGAATTGAAACCTTAAAATGTGAGAGGGGATCAAGCACATGCAAAGTATGATTGGGCAAAAACTTATATAAATTGGATACTAAATAAAGCAAGCATACATTCAATCCTCACGGGCATTACACTCATCAAGTGAATTCACTCAAAATAGGGAGGTAGCGCACGGAACATGCGGGCTAAAGAGTAAATGTAAATGGAAACTAGGCCGCACATATGTCACAGAAGAAGAACGCTATATATAAAATGAAAAACTGTAATCTCAATGAAAGATACCGCACATTAAAAGAGGCGAAATGCATTTTCACAGATTATCAAAACTATTATGACTTTTAAATTACATCAACCAAAGATCAAATAGGACTTTAATAGGGTTGTAATGTAGGTTAGTCTAGGGTGCGAAATGAAGGAATGTATGTACGGATTCAAAGTGTTCGGAATGAAACTCCGGATAATGGGAAAATGCAGGCAATATCAAAATTGGAAAACAAGTTCCAAAACGACATTAGCTATATCATCGGGGAGAGTAATCAAAGCTTATTGAACTATATACAACATTTCTTTCTCTTTCTTTTCTTTTCTTCTTTTTCTCATTTTTCTTTTGTTTTCTTTTGCTTTTTGTTTTTTTTTTCATCTTTTTTTTCCACTTCTCTTTTCTTTACTTTTCATACTATCATATGACTAAATTGCAACCGACATCACAACAACATCATTCAATCCCAAGTAACATTCCAAACAAAGGTATGGAAAGTGTATGTATGGGCTAAAACTCCAATGTAGAGTTGGTTATGGGATTTGGGGTTATGAAACGAAAGGCTATATTTAGGCTCAAAGGGGTCAACGAGGATAAACATATAAGGGTGAGGTCAAGGCTAATATGGGTGATATAACAAAGAGGGCCTATGATAATTTACAAAAGTTTACGCAATTATTGAATCAAAACAATATATGAAAATCATGATCAAGTAACACATTTCAAGTATGAACTCAATTAATGAACGATCAAATGAAAGAATAGTGAGATTACCAACGAATTCAACGTTTTCAATGAGAAAAGAATAGTGTATACACTCACAAACGACGAAAGGTACAAATCTTACTCGATGTAAGTATATACAATGCAATAAAAGATTACTGAGTTATAAAAATCTTAAACCAAATCAATGTAACAATAAAAGTGCATGTGCTCATGGGATTAAATTTTAATTCATGAAGTTATTCATAATATCAATAAGTGAGACTAAAGTCCAATAACTTCTAAAATCGAGAACATGCATCATTGGGTTGTCTATTGGATAGGGTAATTATTGAAATTTATCATCGGAAACACAGGCAAAAAGCCCAAAAAAGGAGAAAAAAAGAAGAAAATCTTTTTGAAAATTTTCAAAATTTTAACAAAAACATGCTAAGTAACTAACATGTGAGCGAAACACATGGACTAAACATGTGAAATGGATAGAATATCCCACACCCCTAACTTAAAACTTGACATTGTCCTCATTGTAAATTAAGAACCAAGTTAAGAGAGGAAAATATCGATATTACCCAAAATTGGAGCGATCCCCATAAGAACAAGTCCAAAGAATCTACAAAACAAGTTAGTACCGAGCATAGTAAAAATAAATAGTAAAAAGTTAACTAATTACACTAGACTAAATTAAAAAGGAGAGAAAAAAATTAAAAAGCTAACTATATACAACCTACTATTTAGGCTTCACACTAACTATACACTAGAAGTTTAAATAGCTGAGGGTCCACCATAAGAACAATTTGACTTTGGAGGATAATCGGTGTACCCTCACATACAAGCATGCCTTTCGAAAAATATGAATTCCGTTTGAACAATGGAAGACATGTGTAAGACAGAAGAAATGAACCATCGCCAATTAAAAGTTTTGGAGGGACGATGGGGGGTTTGGATTGAACGGGTGACAAAAACAAGTGGGGATCGAGAAAATCTGAATATCCTCCCAATGATTTTGAAATTGGAATGGGGGGTGGCGCACATGAAGGCACAAATGCAATTGTGGAGGGCGACTCGAGCAAGCACTCCTCATCGGCGAAAAGGTTTAAAACATTAAAGTTTGAAACCGAATCATCGGGTACTTGAGACGGTGTGGTAATAGAGAATGAAAATGGGGATGAAAGAAATTCAAACTCATGAGATGAATTATCATCACATGAAGATTGAGTTTCAAAGGAAATAATATCATTTTCAATGAAATGTTCTTCTTTGGGGGCCAAAGAAGAAATAATTTCATTGCAAATAGATATTACGTCATTATCATTCTCACTTTCAATATATATTACGCAATGGGCAAAGTATAGAATGGCTTGTTCCAAAGTAGGCACTAGTACGTCATTTGGTTCAAAACATTCCTTAACCTCGAAAGTCTCGGAAGCAAATCATTGTCGGACTCAAATAATAAATCCTATTCATGTTCCCACGAATAATTTATTCCAAGATAACGGTTTTCAAGTTTCTCATTCTCATACATAAGCAAACCCTCACCGAATGTCATAGGCCAAAGTACGGATGTATGAGAATAGAAACTTTGAAAATTACCATCGGACTTAAACGAAAACTCATTATGATAGGAATTTTGAAAACTATTCGAATTGATTTCAAAATTCCTATTATAAGGAGGTAAAGGCCCAAAATCATTGTCATCATCATCAAAATTCCAATAACCTAAGCTTTGATTTTCGTTATACTCTCCCAAAGTCATATTTGAATTTGTTATACTTTGGGATTCTAAGTATTGACCGAAAGTCATAGGTTTGCGAGAATTTTGAGAATTATAACAAGGATTACCGTAAGACTTGGAATAAGACATGCTTACCCCAAAAATGGCTCGAAGTGGCAGATTTCACAAAGTAAGTGCGCGCGAGAAAAATTTAAGCATTTCTAAGTGCTCAATTGTGGAAGTCATGCAAAAAGGTTAGCAAACAATACAAATACAAAGAAAATACTATGAAATACTAAATCAAATAAAGTCTAAAACAAACAAGTCCCCGGCAATGATGCCATTTTTATGGGCGCGCGAGAAGTGTGCGCGTGTAAAGTGCACAGTCGTTATTTTCTGTCTCGCCGCGACTATACAAACAAACCTAAATTACTACTACACTTGCGGGGCAAGCATAGCGGTAAGTCGGCACTACACCAAAATCACCTAGGTGTAGTGCGGGTATCGAGAATCCACTGGGACGAGTTGCTAGAATTTATATGATTTAATACTCCGAAATAAAAGTGCAAAAGATGATTACAAACTAAAAGAAAAGATGTATGAAAGGGTAAGATTAATCTAGGCGAGGAAAATGAAACTAGGTTAACAAAGCGAGTAAAACTATAGTTTGCGTCAAATATCCCCCACCCGAGTTAATTTTTATAAAATGGTTACATGGGTCGACGAGTTATTGCAAATGCGTTTCATTTCGACAGTTAATTAAACCAAGGGCTGTCACGCCCCTAAATCAACATAAAAGCCTAATAAGATTTTGGCGTCAACAAATATCCCGAAAATTACGCGCGAAAGATCCTAAGCACGGGACATACATGATATGCCCTGTCAAATATCCTAGGCGTAATAACTAGGACAATGCACCCGAAATAGACCCGTAAACACTATCACTAAGCAAAGCAACATGTTAACCCGAGTGAGTTCCATTCAAACACTACCTAATTTAAATTACCTAGAAAGCATATTAAAAACGCGGTAAATAAACGCAATAAAGAAACGCGGTAAATCTATACTAGAAAGCGTGTAAAGAAAATAAGTAAACCTAATTTAGAAAGCATGAAAATTACACTAAAAACCAAGAAATTAATGAAATACAACTATATTAAAGGAAGAGGATGATGAATAGTGTAACTTACAACCCAATTGGGTGTCAAACCAAGAAGAATCCAAGCCAAACTCTCAAAAACCCTCAAACCCTAAGTGAACTATCCTACCCTTTAATATATTACAAGATATCAGAAAATGAAACCAAAAATGGGTTTATATAGTAAGTGGGAAAGAAAATAAAGGAAAAAGAAAAGAAAAGAAAAGAAAAAGATCTCAAAATATCTGCAATCACCGGTCGACCAGTCGCAGGGGCGCGATCGACCGGTCCCTTAGGCCAAAGTGCACTGTCTTCTTCCCATGGCAAAACTCCAAGCCGCGATCGATCGGCTCCCTGGGCGCGGTCGACCGGTACTCTGTTTTCAGGCTGCAATTGGTCATCACAAGGAAGAAAAGCTACATTACGGAATCGAGCATATCTTCTTCATTCGAACTCCAAGCGACGCACCGTTTGCTGCCATGCGATGATAACTCTGTGACACCCCGCCTAATAAAATACCGGGCGATCACTCCTATATCAAATTAAAACAGGAGTCTCATGTGGTTCATTCTTAACATCACTGTCGAAAACCAAATAATTACTAATATCCTATTAGGCCGACATCAAAATTTTAAATTAACTAATCTTTTTAACCAAACCATCCAAATACAATAAGGACAACAATTTATATGCAACAACTGAAATAAAATAAAGTAAAATAACCGAACACTCGGTCCAAATAATACAACCAAATCGAATTCCGCGCAAAAGGCGGTAAATGAATAAATGAGTACAGTTGGGCCATTAGCCCGGATATGACTACAATACCTCCTATCTAGATCTCAATGATGGAAGCGCCTACAATAAACCTTCTTGCATCAACAGCTGCTGCAGCAAACGTCTGACTCGAATGAATTATTATCCAGGCGTCCCTGTGTCTGGACACCTATATATATATATATAGCAAGAGAGGGGAAAAGTAGAGAAAATAGGTCAGAGCCCGATTGTTGAAACTATTTTAGCAAGTGCATAAAATCCATATTTTAAAATATGTTATTTCTCATATTTTAAACTGGTATCGCTCTCACATGAGATACACCTCACCCCGCTTCTAACAGTGCACAACTAGCGCATACCATTTTAAACAACCTAGTTAAGCTACCCTGCCTAACTAATGTAACTACCCATCTTCTAATAAACCTCATCGATTCGGGTACTAAGGACTAAACTTCTCCCCATTCCCAACATTACGTTACGTTCGTGCATGGGGTGTCTCGCGAAGCGAAATCCAAACAAGGAACCCCCCCCCCCTGATACACTACTACGTGACAATGTTGATCACCGGGATCCATTAGGCCTTCAGTACATAACATATTTATACCATCTCGTATTTATTAATAGTTCTCATTAGAACCTATTATTCGCATTCATATAAATCCGGATATAAATCTACTAGAAGTAATATCACACTTTATTCATTCTTTTCACTTTATACAAGGTTAGGTTATATGATATCTCATCTCATATATATCAACAGTATACTATACGCAACAAGTATATTAATCATCCACCGAACTATAATATAAGTGGCTTAGTCATTCTCATTTACTAAGCATCCGTTAATTATCTCAAGTACACATATAAGTTAATCGCAATACATATATAGATATATAGCACCCCTAGCCTCAGCTGCGGTGCACTCATACTCTGCTATCCAATCCAAGTACATCTCGTACAAAAAGGATTACCCGTTCCACATCACTCAGGAACTGTAACAATACAAATCACACGTATTGGAGGCGAACATAGTTCACGTACCTACGGGTCACGCACATACCTACGCTCCCATAAGCAGCGGACTTATCAACTCACAAATAAGCCTTTCACAACCCTATGTTCTTGAGGTACCAAATCTAAAATCCCCCCGAAGGCAACACAGGATAAGATTGTCCTCTTCCGAACGTCAACCTCCCGTGATAGCAAGTATGGTAGGTATGTCATACACATAATAAAAAATCATATAGGTACACATTCCACCTATATACATATATTATCAATTTGGTATTCACACAACCATATTATAATTATATGTATTTCTCTCACCTATACATAATTCCCCATAGGTAATTATTTAACCCATGTATATAATAACATTCGAGCATACGCACAACCCGTATAATAAATTTCCCACGTAGTATATTTATCTCTCGAATATCCTACGCATTAATCAATTTTAACTAATCCTCAATACATCATTTCCGATACTTTCTCACCGCACGATGACAATACCAACGACACCGATATATATTATTTATCTATTCTCAATCTTTTATGGCTATAATCTCCAAACTCTCGTAACGATAGCCAATAACCTTGAATATTCTCATTCACAATAATACAAGCCGTCACACAATTAAAACACTACCCCAATACATGTTCCGTTATTTAACATTCAAATCACACTTAAATACCCCTTTAAGTATTTTTCCTCACGAACACCCCAATTTGGGTAAATCTTGGATTTTACTTTCAACTAACCCAAGGTACACGCCTTACTAAAAAAAAATATTTAGAAGTCCCCACACTATTTTTAGGAACCCCAAATATTTATCTCCAAATAATTCCAGCCTTTATTTTTCCAATTTCCGAGTGCATTTCCGAGTTGGTGATCTCACCCCGGAACTGCCATCTTGTAAAAATCATAACAATTCGAAGAAAAATCAGAAAAATACGCGGTCGGCGCCCACGCGACCGTATCGAAATTATCTACAACTTTTGTGTTTTGACCGAGAGCTAAATCGGTTTTATTCCTGTCCGAAACATCCCGGAAGTGGGCTGGTCACTATTCACCTTCTTCTCCAAAAATCCAAACCTCCATTAAAACACATCTAAGCTTTTTATCTCCTCTCTCATCGTCATTCAACCTCAAATAACCATAAATACACACATTCAAAGGGTTCTAATCATCCTAGAACCCATATCCAATAATTAATTTCAATTAATTTCAAGTTTCTCAAATTGGGTATTAATCAAGTTATATCCGTTTTAATCTTTCGAAAACCCCTTTGATCCACGAAATTTCAACCCAAAAATCTTTAGTTTTATACCAACTACAATATGAGAAATTAACACACTAAATCAATATGCAAGTTAACACTTGCCTTGTGGAATAAATCCGACGTTCTCGAGTCGAATCCCGCGAATTTGGCCGGATTTTCCTTCTCTTCTTCTTCTTTTCTTTCTTTCTTCTTCTTCTTCTTCTCTTCCTTCTCTCTACTCTCTTCTCTCTCTTAGGGTAGAAATGAAAGGGAAAGGGGCTGCTTAAGTCTTTAAACCCGAAATTGGGTAAATGCCCAATTGTTAAATGACTCGTGTACCCGTTTACGAGCCCCTACTAGTCCAAAAATGTCCGGAACCCAAATACTACCCCCGGGTAGTCTATTTTGACTATCTCGGCCATTCCGAACCTAATGGTGCAGTCAAAATCTCCGTCCGAGGTACTTAACTAAAATTCATTAATTTTGCCCCAACATGTTCAATATGCGTATTTTCCAATTTAAAATATTTTCTTTGTCGCTTTACCCAACTTGCGACATGTAATTAAAAATAATCCATGTAAATATTAATCTGGCACTTACAAACTAATATTTACTATTTACTTTATATTCTGAATCTATTCAATTTCACTCATAAATTCCATAATTACTATTCACAGTAATTCCTCAATTTACCAAATTACGCCCACCTTTGTAATTTAAATATCTTTAAAAGTACGGGGTATTACATACTTCCCCCCTTACAACAGAATTTGGTCCTCGAAATTCAGATATAGCCTGTACCACTACTCTAGGATCGGTATATACATTACGTCCTAGCTTAACCAAATTTAGATATAGCCTAACACAATGGTCTCTCACTGTATTCCACCCATCTCAAGGCATATGCTCATATATATAGTCTCATCATCTCTATATATTTTCCCTAATCTTGCACTCTTTTTGTTAAGACCACTTAGCGTAAAGTATTTATTATTAATACCATATCTACTAGTCTCACACAGTAGAAATATTCGTAAATCCATATATATACACATATAGTCACATCATCCCTATACATATATATATTAATCCTGCACCCCGGGTTAACACCCATTAGCGCACTTAATCAATAATGTTCTTGCACCCCCGGGGTTATCACCCATTAATGCTCTTAATAGTAATATCACATAATAGGCATACACACATCTTATTAAGATTCATAGGCATATTCCCATCCTAATTGTACACTTCTCATATGTGTTTTATTCTCATCGCTACGTATTATATAAATATTCAGATTACTATCTCTCTTGTAATCTACAAGGTATATTCCCTATGCCGAATAAGTAAAGTATTAACTATCATATACTTTTCCGGAATTTGGTACTACATACACTCCTTCTTTACTTGGAGTATGCTAACCATACAGTCACGCGCAAGCCACTCTTCAATACTCGATTGAGTAAGACCCCGCTCCACTTTCTCACAATAAATTGGGTAACCTTTTCATTAAAAGGTACTTTTTTTTAAATGACTTTCCACAGCCTTTCAATCCCATCTCAGGTGTGTTAGCTCTCGTTGCACATAAATGTTTGCATTATCATCATTCTCGCACGACATTCAATACGCTATACCGTTTAACCTTGTTTATAGCTGCCCTTCAGGCATATATTATACATATATATTTTCACATCTTTCAATCTCGGACATTTTTGGGATTTACTAATCAGGGTACCCATACCCCCTATCATCCGTGCATATATGCACCACCATTGCAAACGTTTTGATACATCACACTCACTCTAAATAATGGGCCTCATTTCATTGGTCGGGTACTAACACATGGGTATCCCTTAACCCGAATAATTCGAATTTAATTCACCCGATACTTGGAAATTCAATCCTTCTTAAGATTATCCCATCGATCGTCTTGTGGTTATCTTACAATAGTCTTCGTATATCAGTGCCTTATTGCCCTTACTTCGTGGTAGTCTTAAGATTAAGGTGTCTCTAACACACGTAATATGAGTACTATTCTAAATATTTCCCTAGTGCTCAAGACCTCTCTCAACTTCCGACATTTGCTCGGTTTCATGCGTGGGACGTCTCGCAAAGAGAAATCCAAACAAGGAACCCTCCCGTTACACTACTCCCTCGCATCGTCGGTCATCGAGATATAAAGGTCCAAGGGACACCAACGGGATGTTTTAAATTTTTCCTCGTTAACCTACCAGCGTACTTCTACCACTATATCCTTCCATCTTAGTGAAATGCAAAATCTAACTAATTGGGCACCTACTCTCTGCAAAAGCGCTATGAACATTATACCCAAAATGTATTTCCTCTGAATTTGCCTTCTATTCAAGGCCTGAATATACGCATATTGAACATGTTGGGGCAAAATTAATGAATTTTAGTTAAGTACCTCGGATGGAGATTTTGACTGCGCCATTAGGTTCGGAATGGCCGAGATAGTCAAAATAGACTACCCGGGGGTAGTATTTGGGTTCTGGACATTTTTGGACTAGTAGGGGCTCGTAAACGGGTACACGAGTCATTTAACAATTGGGCATTTACCCAATTTCGGGTTTAAAGACTTAATCAGCCCCCTTTCCCTTTCATTTCTGCCCTAAGAGAGAGAAGAGAGTAGAGAGAAGGAAGAGAAGAAGAAGAAGAAAGAAAAGAAGAAGAAGAGAAGGAAAATCCGGCCAATTTCGCGGGATTCGACTCGAGAATGTCGGATTTATTCCACAAGGCAAGTGTTTAACTTGCATATTGATTTAGTGTGTTAATTTCTCAAATTGGGTATTAATCGAGTTATATCCGTTTTAATCTTTCGAAAACCCCTTTGATCCACGAAATTTCCGACGTCATTAATGTTCATGCGTGGAGCGTCTCGCAAGCGAAATCCAAACAAGGAACCCCTCCTATACACTATTACTTAACTTTGTCGGTCGTGGAGGTTCGCTAGTTCAAATATGCCACTCGGATAATCCCATCTCTCCTATCGACAAAATGTGGTCAAAACTCTTAATTCTTTCCAGGAGCCACACCACCAAGCGCTTGTACTAACACTAAGTCCTTAGCCCAAACAACAATGAGCTTAAACTCACAGCTCAATAATAAAGCCTGCATACCTTAAATTGTATCTATAAGGTCCCCATGCATTCAAATCATGGTAATGAAACATCTCCCCATCAAATTTTCATCTAAACAAGTAATCAAGGCGAGCTCATCCAGCATTTATCTCGCATTCCATGCGTTTTTATGTTCGTATATATATGTTTCACATCTTAAATAAATATATATACATTATACTATACACATTAAGTATATCCATACTTATATCACACACTATATAAGTATAAATAACCATTCCTCAGAGCTATAACTCAATGGATGCAGTCTCTCAATGTCATCATCTTCCAGGGAATTACTCACACATCATCCTGGGTACCAGCGATCGGACTATCGTACCGACTTGGTAAAAACCAAATCACAATGAATGGGAAGCAATTATAGTTCCTCCGAGGAAATGAGAACGAAGCATACCCACCACGTCTCATTCCTGATAAAAATCACACAATATAAAATGGACATTATGACCTGGGGACTATACGCTCCCTGCTCCTCAAGCCAGGGGCCTCACCCAAAATGCATAACTTCCCATGATAGCACTAGAGAGGTATGTTTCATATAAATATACCAATCACATACATATATATTTAAACATATCACATATACGTCTCAATATGCTCGTGTATATATACAATATAATCGGCTAATCGTGTATATCTCTCGTAACATTAGCCTGTATTTCCCGAATAAACATATTCGATTTTTATCCTATAAGTATTCACTTACTTATAACATAAATAAATATTAAGCTTATCACAACTAGCTCGTATCCCAATTATATCCAAAATTTTAATTCGAATCCCAAGAGTCTTTATCCCATTTGACTCTTAAAATCACAAAGTCTCACAACTTTATTTTTTTTTTTTTTTTTTTGCATATTTCACACCTTGCACTAAAATATATATAACTCACTCTACATAAGTCCAATTACTAGTGAGTCTATCATTCCACTGGAGAAGCCTCTTCCTCCCTTGTACCTACCTTACTCCGGTACTAACTTCACTTATCCATGTCACTCTTTATTCATCTGGCTGATTCTTATGTGAATAACCTAGAAACTTCATTCACTTCATTCTAAATCACGAGAATTTTCATTTTAAAACCGTCTGTAAGATTAATTTATGAGCAAAATATTATGCTCCTCTATATATGGTGACCATCATTCCCCCTATTTCACATTGCTCCAACGAGTGAAAAATTTTTCCTCAAATTTTCACATATGGGTATTTCCATACCCAACTCTAGGCCCAAGCTTTCGATCCTTCAACTTCCTAGAAGTGAAGTTACACTATTTTCGCCTATCTCAACTTCAATGGACGATCCTCATCAAAGACCTCTTAAGCTTTTTCCCCATCTAACTTCACTGGGAAATTCAAGTTTAGCACCATTCTCTACTATAGCGGTGCATAGATAATTATAACTACTATCCTATAGTAGTCATTGCAGCAATCAATGACAATGCCGCAAGGAAAATGACCTTTACCGCGATCCTCATTTCCAACATCAACTTATAGCTCTAACTAAGCCCCGTCTCCTCCTGCCCTCACAATGGACTTCCATGGTCGCCCTTCGTCAATCAGCGCACGAATCCCGAATGAGCGCGCAAAAGATTTACTATAATCTTACATAATGGCAGGAGAACGAAATCTCACAAGAGGATATAAACAATCCTAATCATAAGGCTCTATATCAAATCAAAAGCAACGCTGAAAGCGTAGTACGTCCGCACAGATTCCTAAGGACACTAGAACCTGATGCTCTGATACCACCTATGACACCCCACCTAATAAAATACCGGGCGATCACTCCTATATCAAATTAAAACAGGAGTCTCATGTGGTTCATTCTTAACATCACTGTCGAAAACCAAATAATTACTAATATCCTATTGGGCCGACGTCAAAATTTTAAATTAACTAATCTTTTTAACCAAACCATCCAAATACAATAAGGACAACAATTTATATGCAACAACTGAAATAAAATAAAGTAAAATAACCGACCGCTCGGTCCAAATAATACAACCAAATCGAATTCCGCACAAAAGGCGGTAAATGAATAAATGAGTACAGTTGGGCCATTAGCCCGAATATGACTACAATACCTCCTATCTAGATCTCAATGATGGAAGCGTCTACAATAAACCTGCTTGCATCCACAGCTGCTGCAGCAAACGTCTGACTCGAATGAATTATTATCCAGGCGTCCCTGTGTCTGGACACCTATATATATATATATAGCAAGATAGGGGAAAAGTAGAGAAAATGGGTCAGAGCCCGATTGTTGAAACTATTTTAGCAAGTGCATAAAATCCATATTTTAAAATATTTTATTTCTCATATTTTAAACTGGTATCGCTTTCACATGAGATACACCTCACCCCGCTTCTAACAGTGCACAACTAGCGCATACCATTTTAGACAACCTAGTTAGGCTACCCTGCCTAACTAATGTAACTACCCATCTTCTAATAAACTTCATCGATTCGGGTACTAAGGACTAAACTTCTCCCCATTCCCAACATTACGTTACGTTCGTGCGTGGGGTGTCTCGCGAAGCGAAATCCAAACAAGGAACCCCCCCCCGATACACTACTACGTGACAATGTTGATCACCGGGATCCATTAGGCCTTCAGTACATAACATATTTATACCATCTCGTATTTATTAATAGTTCTCATTAGAACCTATTATTCGCATTCATATAAATCCGGATATAAATCTACCGGAAGTAATATCACACTTTATTCATTCTTTTCACTTTATACAAGGTTAGGTTATATGATATCTCATCTCATATATATCAACAGTATACTATACGCAACAAGTATATTAATCATCCACCGAACTATAATATAAGTGGCTTAGTCATTCTCATTTACTAAGCATCCGTGAATTATCTCAAGTACACATATATGTTAATCGCAATACATATATAGATATATAGCACCCCTAGCCTCAGCTGCGGTTCACTCATACTCTGCTATCCAATCCAAGTACATCTCGTACAAAAAGGATTACCCGTTCCACATCACTCAGGAACTGTAACAATACAAATCACACGTATTGGAGGCGAACATAGTTCACGTACCTACGGGTCACGCACATACCTACGCTCCCATAAGCAGCGGACTTATCAACTCACAAATAAGCCTTTCACAGCCCTATGTTCTTGAGGTACCAAATCTAAAATCCCCCCGAAGGCAACACAGGATAAGATTGTCCTCTTCCGAACGTCAACCTCCCGTGATAGCAAGTATGGTAGGTATGTCATACACATAATAAAAAATCATATAGGTACACATTCCACCTATATACATATATCATCAATTTGGTATTCACATAACCATATTATAATTATAGGTATTTCTCTCACCTATACATAATTCCCCATAGGTAATTATTTAACCCATGTATATAATAACATTCGAGCATACGCACAACCCGTATAATAAATTTCCCACGTAGTATATTTATCTCTCGAATATCCTACGCATTAATCAATTTTAACTAATCCTCAATACATCATTTCCGATACTTTCTCACCGCACGATGACAATACCAACGACACCGATATATATTATTTATCTATTCTCAATCTTTTATGGCTATAATCTCCAAACTCTCGTAACGATAGCCAATAACCTTGAATATTCTCATTCACAATAATACAAGCCGTCACACAATTAAAACACTACCCCAATACATGTTCCCTTATTTAACATTCAAATCACACTTAAATACCACTTTAAGTATTTTTCCTCACGAACACCCCTATTTGGGTAAATCTTGGATTTTACTTTCAACTAACCCAAGGTACACGCCTTACTAAAAAAAAATATTTAGAAGTCCCCACACTATTTTTAGGAACCCCAAATATTTATCTCCAAATAATTCTAGCCTTTATTTTTCCAATTTCCGAGTGCATTTCCGAGTTGGTGATCTCACCCCGGAACTGCCATCTTGTAAAAATCATAACAATTCGAAGAAAAAATCAGAAAAATATGCGGTCGGCGTCCACGTGACCGTATCGAAATTATCTACAACTTTTGTGTTTTGACCGAGAGCTAAATCGGTTGTCTTCCTGTCCGAAACAGCCCAGAAGTGGGCTGGTCACTATTCACCTTCTTCTCCAAAAATCCAAACCTCCATTAAAACACATCTAAGCTTTTTATCTCCTCTCTCATCGTCATTCAACCTCAAATAACCATAAATACACACATTCAAAGGGTTCCAATCATCCTAGAACCCATATCCAACAATTAATTTCAATTAATTTCAAGTTTCTCAAATTGGGTATTAATCGAGTTATATCCGTTTTAATCTTTCGAAAACCCCTTTGATCCACGAAATTTCAACGCAAAAATCTTTAGTTTTATACCAACTACAATATGAGAAATTAACACACTAAATCAATATGCAAGTTAAACACTTGCCTTGTGGAATAAATCCGACGTTCTCGAGTCGAATCCCGCGAATTCGGCCGGATTTTCCTTCTCTTCTTCTTCTTTTCTTTCTTCTTCTTCTTCTCTTCCTTCTCTCTACTCTCTTCTCTCTCTTAGGGCAGAAATGAAAGGGAAAGGGGGCTGCTTAAGTCTTTAAACCCGAAATTGGGTAAATGCCCAATTGTTAAATGACTCGTGTACCCGTTTACGAGCCTCTACTAGTCCAAAAATGTCCGGAACCCAAATACTACCCCCGGGTAGTCTATTTTGACTATCTCGGCCATTCCGAACCTAATGGCGCAGTCGAAATCTCCATCCGAGGTACGTAACTAAAATTCATTAATTTTGCCCCAACATGTTCAATATGCGTATTTTCCAATTTAAAATATTTTCTTTGTCGCTTTACCCAACTTGCGACATGTAATTAAAAATAATCCATGTAAATATTAATCTGGCACTTACAAACTAATATTTACTATTTACTTTATATTCTGAATTTATTCAATTTCACTCATAAAGTCCATAATTACTATTCACAGTAATTCCTCAATTTACCAAATTACGCCCACCTTTGTAATTTAAATATCTTTAAAAGTACGGGGTATTACATACTTCCCCCCTTACAACAGAATTTGGTCCTCGAAATTCAGATATAGCCTGTACCACTACTCTAGGATCGGTATATACATTACGTCCTAGCTTAACCAAATTTAGATATAGCCTAACACAATGGTCTCTCACTGTATTCCACCCATCTCAAGGCATATGCTCATATATATAGTCTCATCATCTCTATATATTTTCCCTAATCTTGCACTCTTTTTGTTAAGACCACTTAGCGTAAAGTATTTATTATTAATACCATATCTACTAGTCTCACACAGTAGAAATATTCGTAAATCCATATATATACACATATAGTCACATCATCCCTATACATATATATATTAATCCTGCACCCCGGGTTAACACCCATTAGCGCACTTAATCAATAATGTTCTTGCACCCCCGGGGTTATCACCCATTAATGCTCTTAATAATAATATCACATAATAGGCATACACACATCCTATTAAGATTCATAGGCATATTCCCATCCTAATTGTACACTTCACATATGTGTTTTATTCTCATCGCTACGTATTATATAAATATTCAGATTACTATCTCTCTTGTAATCTACAAGGTATATTCCCTATGCCGAATAATTAAAGTATTAACTATCATATACTTTTCCGGAATTTGGTACTACATACACTCCTTCTTTACTTGGAGTATGCTAACCATACAGTCACGCACAAGCCACTCTTCAATACTCGCTTGAGTAAGACCCCGCTCCACTTTCTCACAATAAATTGGGTAACCTTTTCATTAAGAGGTACTTTTTTTTAAATGACTTTCCACAGCCTTTCAATCCCATCTCAGGTGTGTTAGCTCTCGTTGCACATAAATGTTTGCATTATCATCATTCTCGCACGACATTCAATACGCTATACCGTTTAACCTTGTTTATAGCCGCCCTTCAGGCATATATTATACATATATATTTTCACATCTTTCAATCTCGGACATTTTTGGGATTTACTAATCAGGGTACCCATACCCCCTATCATCCGTGCATATATGCACCACCATTGCAAACGTTTTGATACATCACACTCACTCTAAATAATAGGCCTCATTTCATTGGCCTGGTACTAACACATGGGTATCCTTTAACCCGAATAATTCGAAATTTAATTCACCCGATACTTGGAAATTCAATCCTTCTTAAGATTATCCCATCGATCGTCTTGTGGTTATCTTACAATAGTCTTCGTATATCAGTGCCTTATTGCCCTTACTTCGTGGTAGTCTTAAGATTAAGGTGTCTCTAACACACGTAATATGAGTACTATTCTAAATATTTCCCTAGTGCTCAAGACCTCTCTTAACTTCCGATATTTGGTCGGTTTCATGCGTGGGACGTCTCGCAAAGAGAAATCCAAACAAGGAACCCTCCCGTTACACTACTCCCTCGCATCGTCGGTCATCGAGATATAAAGGTCCAAGGGACACCAACGGGATGTTCTAAATTTTACCTCGTTAACCTACCAGCGTACTTCTACCACTATATCCTTCCATCTTAGTGAAAGGCAAAATCTAACTAATTGGGCACATACTCTCTGCAAAAGCGCTATGAACATTATACCCAAAATGTATTTCCTCTGAATTTACCTTCTATTCAAGGCCTGAATATACGCATATTGAACATGTTGGGGCAAAATTAATGAATTTTAGTTAAGTACCTCGGATGGAGATTTCGACTGCGCCATTAGGTTCAGAATGGCCGAGATAGTCAAAATAGACTACCCGGGGGTAGTATTTGGGTTCTGGACATTTTTGGACTAGCAGGGGCTCGTAAACGGGTACACGAGTCATTTAACAATTGGGCATTTACCCAATTTCGGGTTTAAAGACTTAATCAGCCCCCTTTCCCTTTCATTTCTGCCCTAAGAGAGAGAAGAGAGTAGAGAGAAGGAAGAGAAGAAGAAGAAGAAAGAAAAGAAGAAGAAGAGAAGGAAAATCCGGCCAAATTCGCGGGATTCGACTCGAGAATGTCGGATTTATTCCACAAGGCAAGTGTTTAACTTGCATATTGATTTAGTGTGTTAATTTCTCAAATTGGGTATTAATCGAGTTATATCCGTTTTAATCTTTCGAAAACCCCTTTGATCCACGAAATTTCCGACGTCATTAATGTTCATGCGTGGAGCGTCTCGCAAGCGAAATCCAAACAAGGAACCCCTCCTATACACTATTACTTAACTTTGTCGGTCGTGGAGGTTCGCTAGTTCAAATATGCCACTCGGATAATCCCATCTCTCCTATCGACAAAATTTGGTCAAAACTCTTAATTCTTTCCAGGAGCCACACCACCAAGCGCTTGTACTAACACTAAGTCCTTAGCCCAAACAACAATGAGCTTAAACTCACAGCTCAATAATAAAGCCTGCATACCTTAAATTGTATCTATAAGGTCCCCATGCATTCAAATCATGGTAATGAAACATCTCCTCATCAAATTTTCATCTAAACAAGTAATCAAGGCGAGCTCATCCAGCATTTATCTCGCATTCCATGCGTTATTATGTTCGTATATATATGTTTCACATCTTAAATAAATATATATACATTATACTATACACATTAAGTATATCCATACTTATATATCACACACTATATAAGTATAAATAACCATTCCTCAGAGCTATAACTCAATGGATACAGTCTCTCAATGTCATCATCTTCCAGGGAATTACTCACACATCATCCTGGGTACCAGCGATCGGACTATCGTACCGACTTGGTAAAAACCAAATCACAATGAATGGGAAGCAATTATAGTTCCTCCGAGGAAATGAGAACGAAGCATACCCACCACGTCTCATTCCTGATAAAAATCACACAATATAAAATGGACATTATGACCTGGGGACTATACGCTCCCTGCTCCTCAAGCCAGGGGCCTCACCCAAAATGCATAACTTCCCATGATAGCACTAGAGAGGTATGTTTCATATAAATATACCAATCACATACATATATATTTAAACATATCACATATACGTCTCAATATGCTCGTGTATATATACAATATAATCGGCTAATCGTGTATATCTCTCGTAACATTAGCCCGTATTTCCCGAATAAACATATTCGATTTTTATCCTATAAGTATTCACTTACTTATAACATAAATAAATATTAAGCTTATCACAACTAGCTCGTATCCCAATTATATCCAAAATTTTAATTCGAATCCCAAGAGTCTTTATCCCATTTGACTCTTAAAATCACAAAGTCTCACAACTTTTTTTTTTTTTGCATATTTCACACCTTGCACTAAAATAAATATAACTCACTCTACATAAGTCCAATTACTAGTGAGTCTATCATTCCACTGGAGAAGCCTCTTCCTCCCTTGTACCTACCTTACTCCGGTACTAACTTCACTTATCCATGTCACTCTTTATTCATCTGACTGATTCTTATGTGAATAACCTAGAAACTTCATTCACTTGATTCTAAATCACGGGAATTTTCATTTTAAAACCGTCTGTAAGATTAATTTATGAGCAAAATATTATGCTCCTCTATATATGGTGACCATCGTTCCCCCTATTTCACATTGCTCCAACGAGTGAAAAATTTTTCCTCAAATTTTCACATATGGGTATTTCCATACCCAACTCTAGGCCCAAGCTTTCGATCCTTCAACTTCCTAGAAGTGAAGTTACACTATTTTCGCCTATCTCAACTTCAATGCACGATCCTCATCAAAGACCTCTTAAGCTTTTTCCCCATCTAACTTCACTGGGAAATTCAAGTTTAGCACCATTCTCTACTATAGCGGTGCATAGATAATTATAACTACTATCCTATAGTAGTCATTGCAGCAATCAATGACAATGCCGCAAGGAAAATGACCTTTACCGCGATCCTCATTTCCAACATCAACTTATAGCTCTAACTAAGCCCCGTCTCCTCCTGCCCTCACAATGGACTTCCATGGTCGCCCTTCGTCAATCAGCGCACGAATCCCGAATGAGCGCGCAAAAGATTTACTATAATCTTACATAATGGCAGGAGAACGAAATCTCACAAGAGGATATAAACAATCCTAATCATAAGGCTCTATATCAAATCAAAAGCAACGCTGAAAGCGTAGTACGTCCGCACAGATTCCTAAGGACACTAGAACCTGATGCTCTGATACCACCTGTGACACCCCGCCTAATAAAATACCGGGCGATCACTCCTATATCAAATTAAAACAGGAGTCTCATGTGGTTCATTCTTAACATCACTGTCGAAAACCAAATAATTACTAATATCCTATTGGGCCGACGTCAAAATTTTAAATTAACTAATCTTTTTAACCAAACCATCCAAATACAATAAGGACAACAATTTATATGCAACAACTGAAATAAAATAAAGTAAAATAACCGAACACTCGGTCCAAATAATACAACCAAATCGAATTCCGCACAAAAGGCGGTAAATGAATAAATAAGTACAGTTGGGCCATTAGCCCGAATATGACTACAATACCTCCTATCTAGATCTCAATGATGGAAGCGTCTACAATAAACCTGCTTGCATCCACAGCTGCTGCAGCAAACGTCTGACTCGAATGAATTATTATCCAGGCGTCCTTGTGTCTGGACACCTATATATATATATATATCAAGAGAGGGGAAAAGTAGAGAAAATAGGTCAGAGCCCGATTGTTGAAACTATTTTAGCAAGTGCATAAAATCCATATTTTAAAATATGTTATTTCTCATATTTTAAACTGGTATCGCTCTCACATGAGATACACCTCACCCCGCTTCTAACAGTGCACAACTAGCGCATACCATTTTAGACAACCTAGTTAAGCTACCCTGCCTAACTAATGTAACTACCCATCTTCTAATAAACCTCATCGATTCGGGTACTAAGGACTAAACTTCTCCCCATTCCCAACATTACGTTACGTTCGTGCGTGGGGTGTCTCGCGAAGCGAAATCCAAACAAGGAACCCCCCCCGATACACTACTACGTGACAATGTTGATCACCGGGATCCATTAGGCCTTCAGTACATAACATATTTATACCATCTCGTATTTATTAATAGTTCTCATTAGAACCTATTATTCGCATTCATATAAATTCGGATATAAATCTACCGGAAGTAATATCACACTTTATTCATTCTTTTCACTTTATACAAGGTTAGGTTATATGATATCTCATCTCATATATATCAACAGTATACTATACGCAACAAGTATATTAATCATCCACCGAACTATAATATAAGTGGCTTAGTCATTCTCATTTACTAAGCATCCGTTAATTATCTCAAGTACACATATATGTTAATCGCAATACATATATAGATATATAGCACCCCTAGCCTCAGCTGCGGTGCACTCATACTCTGCTATCCAATCCAAGTACATCTCATACAAAAAGGATTACCCGTTCCACATCACTCAGGAACTGTAACAATACAAATCACACGTATTGGAGGCGAACATAGTTCACGTACCTACGGGTCACGCACATACCTACGCTCCCATAAGCAGCGGACTTATCAACTCACAAATAAACCTTTCACAGCCCTATGTTCTTGAGGTACCAAATCTAAAATCCCCCCGAAGGCAACACAGGATAAGATTGTCCTCTTCCGAACGTCAACCTTCCATGATAGCAAGTATGGTAGGTATGTCATACACATAATAAAAAATCATATAGGTACACATTCCACCTATATACATATATCATCAATTTGGTATTCACACAACCATATTATAATTATAGGTATTTCTCTCACCTATACATAATTCCCCATAGGTAATTATTTAACCCATGTATATAATAACATTCGAGCATACGCACAATCCGTATAATAAATTTCCCACGTAGTATATTTATCTCTCGAATATCCTACGCATTAATCAATTTTAACTAATCCTCAATACATCATTTCCGATACTTTCTCACCGCACGATGACAATACCAACGACACCGATATATATTATTTATTTATTCTCAATCTTTTATGGCTATAATCTCCAAACTCTCGTAACGATAGCCAATAACCTTGAATATTCTCATTCACAATACTACAAGCCGTCACACAATTAAAACACTACCCCAATACATGTTCCCTTATTTAACATTCAAATCACACTTAAATACCCCTTTAAGTATTTTTCCTCACGAACACCCCTATTTGGGTAAATCTTGGATTTTACTTTCAACTAACCCAAGGTACACGCCTTACTAAAAAAAAATATTTAGAAGTCCCCACACTATTTTTAGAAACCCCAAATATTTATCTCCAAATAATTCTAGCCTTTGTTTTTCCAATTTCCGAGTGCATTTCCGAGTTGGTGATCTCACCCCGGAACTGCCATCTTGTAAAAATCATAACAATTCGAAATAAAATCAGAAAAATACGCAGTCGGCGCGCACGCGACCGTATCGAAATTATCTACAACTTTCGTGTTTTGACCGAGAGCTAAATCGGTTGTCTTCCTGTCCGAAACAGCCCGGAAGTGGGCTGGTCACTATTCACCTTCTTCTCCAAAAATCCAAACCTCCATTAAAACACATCTAAGCTTTTTATCTCCTCTCTCATCGTCATTCAACCTCAAATAACCATAAATACACACATTCAAAGGGTTCCAATCATCCTAGAACCCATATCCAACAATTAATTTCAATTAATTTCAAGTTTCTCAAATTGGGTATTAATCGAGTTATATCCGTTTTAATCTTTCGAAAACCCCTTTGATCCACGAAATTTCAACCCAAAAATCTTTAGTTTTATACCAACTACAATATGAGAAATTAACACACTAAATCAATATGCAAGTTAAACACTTGCCTTGTGGAATAAATCCGACGTTCTCGAGTCGAATCCCGCGAATTTGGCCGGATTTTCCTTCTCTTCTTCTTCTTTTCTTTCTTCTTCTTCTTCTTCTCTTCCTTCTCTCTACTCTCTTCTCTCTCTTAGGGCAGAAATGAAAGGGAAAGGGGGCTGCTTAAGTCTTTAAACCCGAAATTGGGTAAATGCCCAATTGTTAAATGACTCGTGTACCCGTTTACGAGCCTCTACTAGTCCAAAAATGTCCGGAACCCAAATACTACCCCGGGTAGTCTATTTTGACTATCTCGGCCATTCCGAACCTAATGGCGCAGTCGAAATCTCCATCCGAGGTACTTAACTAAAATTCATTAATTTTGCCCCAACATGTTTAATATGCGTATTTTCCAATTTAAAATATTTTCTTTGTCGCTTTACCCAACTTGCGACATGTAATTAAAAATAATCCATGTAAATATTAATCTGGCACTTACAAACTAATATTTACTATTTACTTTATATTCTGAATTTATTCAATTTCACTCATAAATTCCATAATTACTATTCACAGTAATTCCTCAATTTACCAAATTACGCCCACCTTTGTAATTTAAATATCTTTAAAAGTACGGGGTATTAAAAACTCAACGAACTACGCATCAGTGGAATTTTCATGAGCTGGATAAGAAATGCGGATTGACTAAAATTCCCTTGAAGTACCGTCCGACGACGGAATTTCTCCGAAATGCAACGGATCCTCACTTTTAGCGTTCCAATACCTACAAAAACACAATTAACCCCTGCAAAACATGTATCTATCCAAAACTAAGGTTGTCTGGTTAATGAGCATAAATATAGGCATTAAGGACCGTAAAAGCGCTAGAATGGATAAAGATAACGGGCAGAAATATACAATATCTGATACAAATTAGTATACAATTATTAATTTACTAATTTACATGATGGGAAATCCTACTTGCATATAAAAGGGGCACTAATTATTAATTTACAAAAAAACTTAACAACCAACCAATATTAAATCAATCAATTCTTTTACAAGGGGGAGTACAATATGAGGGGCAATATCTAATAAATCAATAAAAATTTAATTAAAAAATACACTCACACGCACAACCCCCCTGCCCTGCCCCCTTCGCCCCCCTGCCGCTGCCCACCACATGCACACACACGTGCAAATATACACACACACACACACATATATACACACACAAACACACACATACACACACATATATATATATACACACACACACGCACAAACACCCCCCTCCCCCCACGCATATATACGCCACACACACACACACACACACACACACATTTACACACACATATATACACACACGCACATATACATACACATATACATAAATGGAGGAGAAATAGAGAGGGAAAACGTACCAAAGTTGTAGAGAGAGAGAGAGTGTGTGCATTCGCTAAAGAGAGAGAGAGAAATGGAGGGAATGAAAATCGGTGGGAAAAAAGAAGAGGGAGGTTTTTTTTACTGACAGAATTATCACGGACATGTCATGGTCATTGACCGTGACAACATTATATGATTGTCATGGTCAATGACTGTGATAAAAAATGAGTATTTTTTTGTTACGGTCAATGACCGTGACAAGGCTGGCCAGTTGAAGGGTGCCAATTTAAACATTTTGGTGTAGTGTCGCTTTGATTACTAGTGGTGACATTAAATTTTAGATTGGATTAAATGATCCCTGTATATTGGGTGACAGTTATATAAGTAGGCTTGAGATCATAGTTCAAAGGAATTCACGTCCAAGGGATACCATGAATTGTGATACCCCCTTGATAGACTTATATGTTTTGTTTCTACAAAGCCTACCTGGTCTGTGGATTATTTTACAATCCCGGTGGAGTAGCGAATAAGTTAAGTATGAGAATAAAGAAAATTGATTATATGCTGGTTAAAATCGATTAAAAACAAATTGATTTGACCAAGTGGGTATCGGATACTTAACGCGGGGAATCATATTATCTACCATAATCAACTTTGCAAATAAGATCTTGTTATATTTGAGTGATTTTTGAGATAATTAAATTGGAGTGTAGTCATAATTATTTGTAGAATTAATTATAAATAAATAAAGAAAGAAAATGGATTATGGTAATGGTAATTGGGCTTTTTGAGTATTTATTTGAAGCCAATTTAATTTATTTGCCTTGGGTCCCTAGTGTAGTCCACATATCCAAGAAGTTATAGAACTAAACTTTCAAGAAACTTAGTTTGGCCCAAGGCTACCTTTTGTACTTGTATATAAAGATGTAAGAAGGGGTTTTAATCATTATGATTAGTCGTTGTGGTTTGGAAGGGGTGAGAGAAAAATCTATTCACGTTTTTTTGAAGAGGCTAAGAGGGAGAGGACCACATCTCCAAAAAAGTGCCCACACACCTACTTATCTTTTGGGGAGGATCATACATTAGAAGATTCAAGATTTACAGAAGGTTATTTTGGAGATATTTGATGAGAAGCAACATCATCTTCATCATCAACCATCTCTCCTCATACAAATCACAACAAGGTTTGCTATATTATGAATTCTTGAAATTCTAGGTTTAATCTTTAAACCTAGTTCTTGTCTTCTTTTTATTGCACGATTAATCAAATATCTTTAGGGTTGGAAATTTTTCGCGTTTAAGTGTCAATCCTGAGTCCCAACAAATGAATGTAATTCAAATAAAAATATGGATCAAGTTCAATCAAATAAAGGCACTCGTAAGGGTGGCCAATATTTTACTTCAAAACAATAAATAGAATTTAGAAAAAAAATTACACAATTTTTTTTAAACATGTGATATTTGTGTTTTTTGGTTATGTTTTGTCCTGACATGATAGAAAACGACAAACACCATCTTGACATTAACACACGACATGAAATTATGTTGTTTTTACCTAATACGAACGTGAGTAAAATGATTAATCATCAAACACAATAATACACAAAAACACAACAAAAAAATGAATGACACGAGAACATGAGTCATAATTTTGACTCGATCGTGATACGACTACATGTTATATAATCCCGATAAAAGTAAGTCAAGAACAAGACTCATCGTATCAATTTCATGTGAATTTTATGCCATGTTATTGTGTCGTGTCTAAGGTTTTCGTTAAATCACATTAAAAATATTGAAAATAATCTATCGTGTATTCAAAAATTATATTTAAAATGCACATGTTTTGAATTACTTGCAATAAACGATATAATATTAGATTTGCGAACAATATTTTTTCTCAATCAACATCTGGTTCAGATGCCCATAATTTTTATATTTTGTAATTTATATAGATTCATTATTCACCAAAAAAATATAAATATGATTTGGCTTTCTAGAAAAAAGCGTCACAAATTTATAGAGGCCAAATAATTATCAAACGAAGTTTAAAAGACTATGTGGAAAAAACATCATTTAAGAAACTTTTTAGAATAATTTTTCTTGACACCATGTATTAACACATTTTTCTTGACACCATCATGTATCTTTTATGCATTGAACATTATATTAATTATAATCCGCTTACACACCAAGAAAACATATTAGAGTTTCAGGGGTAGCTAAATTGTGTCCCCAAAGAACTACTCAACTTATTACCATTTGACAGAAGTGGTGATTTTAGAAAGATACGAAAATACGAAATGAAATGATACGAAATTGATTTGAAATTGATACAATATGTCGTATTCATGTCGGGTAGGCCTGTGTTTCGGCCGGTCGGATCGAAAAATGCCTCTTCGATTTTTTTTTTGATTTTTTCAAAAATAAAATAATTATTCCGATTTCTGATCCGATTTTTTCAGAAAATTAAAAAATTCCCAAATTCAAAAAAATCGGAAATTCACAAAATATATTAAAAATTCAGAAATTTTAGAAAATTTTCAAATTTGGAAAAAATAATATTAGGATTTTCGATTACTCGAAATTCTCATTTTAAAGAAACAAAGAAAATGGTTTAACCTAACATATAGATCCATGAGGATTTGACCCATTTTTTCATTTGTGTAGAAGTTAAGAGGATAATTTCATTTATAGAGCACTACTTTGGAGCGCACATCCTCTCTCAACCGATGTGGGATATGAGAAAATTTTAAAAAATCAGAAAATAAATCGAAAATCGGAAAACAATTCGGAAAAATTGAAATATCAAAAATTCAAAATTATTTCCGATTCGATTTTTTTTTTCTGAATTATCAGAAATCTGAAAATTGGAAATCGAAAAACTAAAATTTCATTCAAAATTCGGAAAACATTGGATCGGGAATCGAAAAAATAGAAAGTTCGAAAAAAAAACACAGAGCTAGTATCAGAACTTTTTTGATACGAAGTCGTGTTATGTTCGTGTCAAAATTATGAATTATGTTATAGTGTATTATCGTATTAAACATACTTTTAATCAGATTTATATATCTATTTATATTTAATATAATATAAGATTTATGAAATCTTTCTTCGAATTTATAGGAATGACTAAGCAGGGAAAATTGTGAGGTGAACACGTTAAAACCCTAGCCCTTGAATGCTACATTATAAACAAGTTGAACTTCCACATTTCCTACCGTGGTTGAAGATAGAATCCATGTTTGCTTACCCACAAATCCAACCCTTAAACCCTTACCCACTTCAAATTCCCCACAAACCCTTTTCAATTCCAACCTCCATCACTCCACTAAAATCATCCAAATCCCAACAAACCCAAACCACCAAAACCCACGAAGATGGCATCCCCTTCAACATGGTTAAAACCATAGTCAAATTCAAATCCAAACACAACTTCATTCGAGTGTTAGAAGTTTCCAGAAAAGCTGACCACCCTTTAGCAGGGTCTAGACTTTTATTACTAGATGGCCCTGGCAACATCCACAGCATATCCTTCCTCTTCAAATCCCTCACCGAAACATATTTTGACGTTTTCGCCACTCTCCCCCCGGTCATCCCCCCGGGGCCCCTAGGCATCCTCGGCTTCGGAGCCGGGTCGGCCGCGCGCTTAATCCTAGACCTTTACCCCAATGGTATAATTCACGGTTGGGAGCTCGACCCAGCCGTGATAGCCGTTGGGAGAGAGTATTTTAAAATTTCATACATGGAACAAAAGTTCCCAAATAGGCTTTTTATCTACATTGGCAATGCGTTGAATGCGAATGTGGAAAACGGGTTTTCGGGGTTGTTGGTCGATTTGTTTGCGAAGGGGAGTTTGATACCGGAGTTGCAAAATTTTAAAACGTGGGAGAAGTTAAAACGGAGTTTAAGGGAAGGCGGGAGGATAATGGTGAATGTGGGTGGGAGTTGCGTCGAGGCGGAGGATTGTAGGAGAGATGGGCGAGTGGTGATGGAGACGACGTTGAGGGCGATGAGTGAGGTGTTTGGGGAGGTTTGGTTGTTGAGTCTTGGGAATGGGAAGGATGACAGTGCTATTGCGCTTACGGGTGGATTGCCGGATAGGAGTGCGTGGGAAAAGGCGTTGCCGAAAGGCTTGAAGTTTTATGTTGATATGTGGAAGCCGTATGATGGATGAGATTTGCTTTGTTGTATGGTGTTTGTGCTTTGTATATGTAAACCAATTTATTGTAATGAAATGCCCCAAGGTCTTATATTGTTTCGATTAATATTCTATGATTGTGATTCCGTTTGTGCAAAGTCTAGTTTCACCCTTTGGCTACCATTGAGATTAAAATTTCAAAGATAGAAAGAAAGTATCCAAATAGATTTTATATTTACGTTGGCAATGCATCAAATGCGAATGTGGTAAACGGTTTTCGGGGTTGGTTGATTTGTTTGGGAAGCGTAGTTTGATACCGGAGTTGCAAGATTTTAAGACGTTGGAGAAGTTGAAGCGGAGATTGAGGGAAGGCGGGAGGGTGATGGTGAATGTGGGTGGGAGTTGCGTTGAGGCGGAGGATTGTGGGAGAGATGGGAGAGTGGTGATGGAGGAGATGTTGAGGGCAATGAATGAGGTGTTTGGCGAGGTTTGGTTGTTGAGTCTTGGGAATGGGAAGGATGATAGTTTTATTGCGCTTACGGGTGGATTGCCGGATGAGTGCTTGGGAAAAGGCGTTGCCGAAAGGTTTGAAGTTTTTTGGTGATATGTGGAAGCCGTATGATGGATGAGATTCGCTTTGTTGTATGGTGTTTGTGCTATGTATAAGTAAACCAATTTATTGTAATGAAATGCCCCAAGGGCTTATTTGGTTTCGTTTAATACTATGATTGTGATTCCGTTTGTGCAAAGTCTAGTTTCACCACTGGCTATAATTGGGATAGGAAGCAACGTGCAAGATTTTGGAGAAATGAAAAAGTTTAGTGGCTAGGAAAGCAACTTTGAAGTGCCTCATTTCCTCTCTATATGTCCATTTTATTTATGTGATGTGATTTCGTGTTTTCGTATTGCCTTGAAAAAATAGTTAGACGCAAGGGATTTATGTTATGTCAGACCCTAGAGACTTAACACCGAAAAAATGGACTTATATGGGATGAGAAAGAGAAAAAAGATAAACAGGTTGCTCAAGGACTATACAAAGACACCAGATACCTAAAGACATCCTTAGGGACTAAAGCTAAAGACCATTGACAACAGAGCCAAAAAACCAAGCCACGAAGAAAAAAACACTAGTAGACACGACGGACCTTAAAAAACGAAAAAAAAACAGTAGAAATCCTCATGTCCTACGCCTATAGTTGTTTCATGTTGCACCTGAAGGCTACCCGGATTATTCTGTATAATTTTGAATAGCATATATATGTGCCATTTGCTAGTTGGGTTGCTAAATATGTGATCTTCGCATCTCGGTTTTACAACTGAAATTTCTATCCTTTGGTCTTATTAGCTAGTTATAATTTGTAGAGATCTATTAACTGTAGAGTAGCAATTTCACAGGTTTTATTAAGTTAAGGGACCAGACTCTTTACTCCCTATATAGCAGCAATTATCAACACCCGGATTAGATGAGGCTCTTACTGACAAGATGTAGGCTTTGGCTCTAGTGTGTGTAGTTTTTTGGCATAAGTTAATTCTTGGTTCCAATCTCACCTCTACAACATATACTCGCAACAAAATGGTATTCTTATGCACTAAACTTTTGAAATAATAATATGTAGTACGAACCCCCCCAGGAACCGGAATTCTTGAGAAATTGAGACGCAAGAGTTTGCTTTGTGACTGGAGAATAACATGGTGATGATTCACGTGTTCTTCTCGACCCTACGCATTGAACATATTGTCATATATATAAAGAAGTTGCTTGAAACCTGGTAAGTATGCATTACTGTAATTCATTTCCCTCTCTGAATTATATCTAAGATATAAAACTTAACTGACAAACAAAGAGAACTAATGAAACTCGGCTTGTTAAAGGGCTTAACTAAATGTTGGGAAAAAAATACTAAAAACTGATGGTTGCAGTACGGTTGGTAAATTGAGTTACTTTCTTCTAAAAGGTTGTATTTTTTTATTTTTGCCAAAAATATTCTCTCTTTATTAACCAAATTTTAAATGTTGAGTTTGCTGCATTTTTTTTACATTTTGTATATAGCCAATCTAATTTGCTCGAACTTCTGCTTTGGTGAAGCTATAGGATGGTGGTAGTTTAGAGAGGACAACAATGCGTTGAGAAAAGTGAACTATCATGGCAATTGCCTACCAAAGTTTTAAACCACAAAACAAAGGCTTTACATCTAATCCTTTTAGATCCACAATCGCTTAGTAGATTTGGGGCAAAATTTCGGGTCCAAACCCCAATAAGTACGATTTTGACACTTTTGCGGGTCCAGACCCTAATCTAGGCCAAATTTTGGGGTCCAAGCTCCGAATGTGGGGAAACATTTCGGGAATGGGTTGACTAAGTTTCGTGTAGGCTTCTTTGATTTTCTATTAGGAAAGAAAAATGGTTTGAGTCCCAAATAACTCCTCCAAATCTTACGTAGACGCCACATCATTCTTCCACTTGCCTGTCATCTATTATCATGTGGTGCAGGTCCCGCCAATACACGAAGCCTAAGTCATTTTGGGAGAGGTTTGAGGGAGTTATTTGGGATATGTAGCATTACTCATTCTGAAAACTCGATTTAAACGTTATTTTTAAATACAATTTTAAAATTTAATTTTGTGTTTATAATTATTGATGTGCGTTTGGTAAAATTGTTTTTAAATACAATTTTTTTAAAAAAATTGACAAAATTAGCAAACATGTATATTTATATGAGTGGTGCTATGGGTACCAAACAACTCCCCCAAATCTCTCCCAAATAGCATTAATGAGTTGTGCCCTGGCGGGACCCATATCACAAGGTATAACACTTAAAACTATTTGGGGGACGATTTGGGGGAGTTGTTTGTGACACATAGCATTTCCCTATTTATATTATACATATATGTGTATATATTTAAACACATACATAAAACTTTCATACATACATGATACATGAATATATAAATACATACATACATACATACATCATAAATTATATACATATACATTTAATATCATGTATTTTTATGTATATTTAATGAGGTATGTTGGAGAGTTATATATATATATATATATATATATATATATATATATATATATATATATATATATATATATATATATATATATATGTGTGTGTGTGTGTGTGTGTGTGTGCGCGCGTGTGTCTTATAATGATATTGCATGTATACTTCACAATAAAATTATATACATACATGAATTGATAATATTTTTAATACATATGTAGTATATGTATATTTTATATTATTCAATACATTAATAATACATGTAAAACTATATATAAGTATCATGTATCTATTCATATTATTATTTAACATATGGATCTTAGTATATTATATAATTTAATAATATAAATATACCTAATTTTGTGTACGTGTACATATATATATATATTTTATTTATAAGAATTGCACATATATTAATGTATTATGTATGTATATTATATATTAAAGTATAAATGCATTAAAATATTAAGAATGAAAAAATCTGAGTTGAAAAATAAAAACTAGAAATTATAAAACACCCTTTTACCGTTTTATGAAAAACTTGATTATAACACTGAAATATTATAATTCAGTGTTTAAAAACAGGTTGCCAAACACAAAGTTTTATCAGAATTGTATTTAAACACCGAAACAGAATTATAGTTGCAAACCAAACAGGCCCTTAATGTTTTTATCAAAATTTTAAATATGTGTAATGTTATTATGTATTTTATTTTAAGGTGTTTATGGGTTTCTGAAACAAAAAAGTTTCCTAGGGTCATTTTTTTGATTAAAAATATATACTTTTCTATACTAGGGGTTTTTGTGAGAGATAGTCAGAGAGAGAACATATATATATATATAGACCCAGGCTCAGGTGCGGACTTCCCGTGCGGACTTTTCGTGCGGACTTTTGTCCTTATCCCGAAAGTGGTCCCCCGTGGTCCCAAAGACTTTTTGTTATTTACTCTAGATGGTCCCCCTCTTGTCTTACTCTAAAAACTTAGTTTAAGACTATATAATTAAAAGATTTATAATTCAGATCCAAAAATTGGTATCAAGACTTTAAAGATTTTAGAACCTCACCAAATTCCGACCAAAACCCAATTCTGGTATCAGACCCATAAGACGTTCCTTTTAGACATACGATTAAAAGACTTTAATGCCCTTGGGATTTATCCCCCGCATTTACCAAGATATTTTTGGATCCAACCCAGACTACCAACCTATACCCATAACTGATTTAGACTCAGAAGGTTGTTTAACCACACACATAGACGATTGTTCACATATTGAACATATCCCAGCCAAACACGCAGACAGTAGACAAGTTACTGCTAGTGCTATTAATAGTATAATAGACCAAAATAAGTGTATACTGCTTATATTAAGACAATTAATAAAAGACACTCAAACTTTAGAAACAGAGATAAAAAATATCTCTAAAAGATTATTAGACATAGATAATCAAATCCCAATAGACTTAGTACACGTGTTACAAGAAATAAATATTAAGACTAATCATATAGAAGTCATTAACAAAGACATTTTAGAAATTAAAACTTTAATTAAAAATCAAGAGAGTGAGTTAATTAAACTTACTAAAGAACAAGCTAAGCTTATCCCTAGACTTGATAATTATCTTCCTAATGGAGATAGTTAGATCAGACTGGAACGAAGTATCAAAAGACCTTTCCATTCAGACCTTATCAGAATTTTATCAAAGAATTTTAGAAAAGATAAATGATGATAAATTTTATTATAAGATAAATGAAAATGAGATTGCCAACGCAGCTAAGGCAACTAGACTTATATTAGAAAGATTAAATTTAATTTCTACATCTATAGCAGCTACCCAAGACTATAATAGTAGCTTTGTTAAAGACTTGCATTTAGACTTAAAAGCTAAGACAGAAGGATTAACTACCTTCTACACAGACTTTGTTAAATTCCAACAGAATTTAGCAAATTACCTTAATAATATAGAAAGACATAATCTATCTAAAATGGATAGTATTATTAATGAACTTAGACTAGACATAGCCCAAGTAGAAGAAAAATATAACGAAATTATAAACGGGATTAAGGCCGTATATAATAAACCTTCTCAAGCAGAAATAGACTCTCCTTTTATTCTAACTAGGTTAGATAAAATTGAAAAGACTGTAGAAGCCATAGAAGTTAGAACTATGCAACAACTAGAAAAAGATAATGAATTAAAAGACTATATCACTAACGTTGGTAAAACCATCGTTAATTCTCTAGCTAGACATAGTGAAGAAACTTCTGAAAAGACTAGAAAAGAGAATAAGAATTTTAAAGAAGAAATCCTTAATCAGGTAAAAAGACAAAAAGATTATTCAGACTTTTTAGAAAGAATTGAAAAAAGACTTGAACAAAAATAGGTAACCACCTGTAAGTTTAAAGAATCCTCCTCCATAGAAACTAGAGAAAGGAATACTATAGGTAGACGAGTCATAAATGATGGATTAGATAAGACTAGTAAGATAGTTAGCTCTATCCCTAATATAGGACAGAGTAACCATATGCTCCAAAGACTTAAAGACTCATCCTCCAATGTTAGGACATGGTGGAAAGAAAGAAATTTCACCAATCCCCTCCAATGGAAAGAGTGGGGTGAAGTAGACTGGAAAATTGTTGAAGACTCCATACATAATGGACAACTTCCAGCCGTTAGATATATAGATTTGTTTAAAGAAGGTCCCACTCCTAAGACTCCCAATTATAACATGACCTACCATTGTAGAAATCATGTGTTAGATAAATCCTATACTGAGCTCCAAGTATTTGACTCAGAATGGCTTAGATCTAGAGGAACTGATAGGAAGTTCCAATTCCTAACCTTTGGACTCTTTCAAGCAAGAATCCAAGGATTACATAGACCTCAGAATAATATTAACATATTATGCTGTTTAGTAGACAAAAGATGGAAAGAATTTGAGAAAAGTCTTATTGGAATAGCCCAATTAGAAATGTCAGACAACATAGGATACTTTAATGTCATTCCGGCATTTACAGTAACCGTAGACACAGCCAAACATTTTAAGTTAATCTTATATGCTAGTGGCTATGAAGACTATATTATCCCAGACGCTAATATAAACATAGAATTTCAAAGCTATGTGAAGTTCTCCCAATTTCCTTATGAAGGAATGCAGTCAGGAATTCCTAGCGGTAGACTTAATGAAGAAATCTTAGTTAGAACCAATGTTTCAGACTATAATCATACTTACAGTATTAGGAATACTGGACCTATGAAAGAGAAAGCTAAGACTCTCTGGAAATTGCCAGAATTTCAAGAGACTAAGACTATACAGAATAAACCCTTGTTTATTAATCAAGACGACGTCACTGGAAATGTTACCATCCAGTTTGGTCCCCCTAAGATTGTCAATAAGAATATCCAGACCGAAGAAATTAGATTTAGGAATATGGGAGAAGCCATAATCAATGATCCTTCAGAAGGAGAATGTAGTAGTAAGACTAATGCTAGTTTACTTAGACAAGCTCCGATAATTAGACCTAGAAGATCATTTGAACAAAAAAACTTAATTAAAGAAAAATCTAGGATCCAAAACTTTGGACATGAGCCCTCAGAATTGGATATGAAGACATTTAAAGATAACCTTAAGAAAAGTCATTCTGTTAGGTTTCAAGAAAGAGAAAGATTTAATATGATAGCCCAAGACCGCATATTAAAATTAAAAGAATCTAAGAACACTAAAGAACTTCTTAGAAACCTAAGACTAATAGAAGAAGGAGAACAAAGACTAATGCCAGCTACACAAGTAGAACCTAGTAAGCTAGAGATAGGAAGTAGTAGTAGGCTAGAAGATGCTCCTAGACTTTTTAGTAAACCAATAGGAATAAATATCCCTATATACTCTAGCACCGTAGTAAAGACTAAACCTGATTATATAAAAGACTTCCCAACTAGTGATAAGAGTTTCACTCCCGTCAAGACTATGGCAAGCCAAGCCATAAATCCAGTAGGTATATACCTCAACCTAGACAATGTGCAAGATAGGAAGAAGGCCTTAGACGAATGGCGTAATCAGATGAACATGTGTTTTGCATCTAATGAACAATGGGATGCAAGTTCATGTAAGCAGTACGCTGAGCAATCCATTAGAGGTATTGCAAAAGACTACTTAGATAGTTTAAGAAAGGCTACGGATGAAGACTCCTTAGCTAAGATTGATAAGATAAAGGAAAACCTAGAAGAACGATCAATTGAAGAATATATTCAATTGTTCACTGCAGAATTCATTGGAGCAGGACATCTAGCTCAGATCAATGAACAAGACCTAGAAAAAACTAAGTTAGCCCTCCTTAGCATTTGCAAATTAGATAAGATAAATGAATATATCAATAATTACGAGCCTTAGGATACTTTAAGACTAAGAAACTTTCAAACAGATCCCTCCAATCAAAGACGAAAGAGACATCGCTCCAATCCAATGGGGATGTGGAAGTAAATCCAAGAAATTCAAGAAGAAAGTAGAATGAAAACATAGGAAGTTTAAGACTAAACCTTTAGGATTTCCAAAGAAATATAAATTTAGACAATCTACTACTTTTAGGGAAAAGAATCCTAAGACTAAGAAAAATAGATTTAACCAAAGAAGATACTTTAAGAAGAACACTAGTAAGCATAAGAAAGTTCCTAATTATAGGAAAGAAAAAGACATAGCTCAATCTAAGACTGCCACCAAAGAATGTTGGACTTGCGGCAAAGAAGGACACTTTGCTAAAGACTGCCCTAATAAGAAAGATAAAGAAAGTATTAAGATTATTAATACAATATTAGACTATGCAGATCAAGAAGAATTAGATATTTTATATGCTATATAAATATCAGACATAGAAGATGATGATAACACTAGTATCTATAGTGTTTATACAGACAGCGATTCTGAAGACTATAGTGATACTGATGAGTATGAAGACTCTCAGGATACCTTAGACTTATATATGATGCAGACTGATCTAGGCGATCTAGATAATGAATATATAGACTTTGAAGACGCTTGGTATAAGTGTATATTAAGCCCCTTTTTGAAGAAAAGATGGACTGTTAGTAATCCTGAATTACTAACCTATATACCTAGATGTTACTTTGATGAAAGACATTATTGCACGTTTGAGATGAAATGTTGCAAGAAAGACTTTAGATGTGTAGAATGTTTTGAGACTATACAAACAAAATTATTTATGGTTTGTATTGTTTGTCAACTACACTACCATGAAGACTGTTGGAGAACTAGATTTAGAGCAATTTATACTAGCCAGTATGACTCTCAAATAGACTTAGATATTAAAACCTATTATCAAGACATTGATAAGAATATAGCCAAAAAATTGCAAGAAAATAAAGACTTCAAAGGAAAAGGAATTTCCTATGACTTAGACGAATACCATTCTGATAATAGTTCAGAAGGCCAAATACCCTTAGATTTTATAGATAAACCCCAGAAAGGAATATCTATTTTAGAAAAGAGTAATTTAGGAATTTCTACTAAACCACATGCTTGTTTTGTAGAATTATTTGTTCAACATAAAGACTATCCTAAAAGACTTTCAGCCTTTATAGATACAGGGTGCTCTCAGAGTATTTGTAAGGCTAATGCCTTCCCTGAAGACTACTTTTTAGAAAGTACTCAAGAAATCTATGGTAAAGTGGCTAATGGAGATCCATTTACCTTATATTTCCAGACTATTCCTATTTACTTTAAATTAGGAAATCAGACCAACAAAACCGTTAATCATCGGTTTTGGATAATGGATCCTCGTCCTAGTTTCACAGGAAACATTATTTTAGGACAAGACTTTATTAGTAAATATCATCCTTATACTCAGTATAACGATAAGATATTAATTAGTGACCAAGAGGAATTTAATATTAAAGCTCCTCTCATAGATCATAAGACTGCCTTTGACCTTATGCAGGTCAAGCCCAATTATAAACTCTTAAAACATCAGAGTTCTTCAGCTGAGCATGGTGGACCTAGACCTACAACCCAACAAGAAGCCCTAGATATTACCAAACCCTTACAAAAAGAGTGTAAGTGTCCAGACCTAAAGTGTTATAAGCAAATAGCACTTATACAACAAGACATTTTAGATCAAGCCCAGCAGACCCTATTACAGATTCAAGCCATATCCAAACAGAAGAAAATGGATATAGAAGTAGAAAAGGAAAAGATTAGGCAACTAGCTGAGCCTACCTTAGGAGAAAATCCCATCGATAAGTGGGATAAAGACCAAAGTTATTGTGAGATCATCCCTATTAACCCAGACGCCACTATTAATGGAGGAACCTATAAGAAAGGATACTCACAAGAAGATAGGGAAGAATTCAAGAAAGACGTAGAAGAGATGCTTAAGCTAGGCATTATTAAAGAAAGTAAAAGTAGACATAATAGTTTAGCCTTCTATGTTCAAAATGAATCTGAACGTAAAAGAGGAAAAAGACGTATGGTTATAGACTATAGACAATTAAATAAGAATTGTGAATTTGATTCTTATAAGATACCAGACAAGAATAATTTGATTAATTTAATTGAAGACAGAATTATATTCAGTAAGTTTGATTGCAAATCAGGCTTCTGGCAAATTAAGATGCATCCAGACAGTATTACTTGGACAGCCTTTAGTGTGCCCCAAGGAAAATATGAATGGCTAGTCATGCCATTTGGATACTTGAATGCTCCTCAAGTTTTCCAAAGAAGAATGGATAATATATTTAGACCTTATTCAGAATTTTGTCTTATTTACATAGATGATATTTTTGTAGCTAGTAAGACAGAGATAGAGCATGTAGACCATCTTAAAAAGATTATTCTAGAATTAGACAAACATGGTATTGTTATTTCCGAAAGGAAAATGCAATTATTTCAGACTGAGATAGACTTTGTGGGAATGCATATTAATAAAGGAAAATTATCCTTAGCAGAACACATAACCAAAAAGATTCTTGAGTTCCCAGACCAACTCAAAGATAGAAAACAATTACAATCATTTTTAGGATTGCTAAATTGTGCTGCAGACTTTATTAAAGACCTTGCTTCAAAAAGACAAAGCTTAACATCCAAATTAAAAGGAACAGACAAAACTAATCCCTTTTATTGGACTGAAGACGATTTTAAAGTAATAAGACAAATTAAAGATGCAGTCAAGAACATTCCTTTACTTGAGCTGCCTAATGCAGAAGATCAGTTTATAGTAGAAACAGATGCCTCTGATAAGCAATGGGGAGCAGTATACTTTGCCATTGATCATCAGACAAAAAAGAAGAAATTATGTAGACATAGTTCTGGAACTTTCACAGACCCAGAAACAAGATATACTGCCCATGAAAAAGAAGTTTTAGCAATAGTAAGGGCAATAGAAAAAATATATGTTATTTCTTAGACCTAAACATTTTACTGTTTATACAGACTCTTCTTATGCAGTAAAATTCAGAGACTTAGATTTATCCAAATCAAGAACTAATAGACTTATTAGATGGCAGCAATTGCTTAATGGTTATGACTTCTCTATTATTCATATTAAGGGAAGTAAAAATACCATTCCAGACATTATTTAAAGAGAGCCAATGTTTGCTAACACTAATATAATTTCATGTTTTATGTTGCAAACAGAAGACTTAGAAGACATGAGTTCCTCTGGAGCAAATAGACTAAACAAAGAAGACGTTGCAGACTATCTTAGACGCGTAAGACCAAATGCTGGCGTAACGCAAAGACAGACTCATATTCAAGACTCTCAAGAAAGACCAATCCTAGAGAACTTCGATGATATCTTAGTTCCCCCTGGAAAATCTAGACAAGAGATTATTTCTCAAAATAGACTCATTGGGAAGATGTATTTCCCCTAATATAGACCCGATCAAAGATACCCTGACTTGATCAAATTTAGACGAGAATTCTCAGAAGACGAAAATACCCTTGTAGATGCCATATGGTGGAACGTAAAGAATAGACTTTGGATTGAGTTCAAACAAAATTTGGTAGCTATTGCCAGATTTATGCGAACCCAAAGACTCGCAGTTACCCAGCTCAGTGGTAATACTATGCCTAGACCTCAGAATCAGACTTATGCTCAGACTCTTGGAGAATCCTCCAAAGCTAGACCCACTGATAATTTTTGTTATCAGAAAAAGACTTTTAAGACTAAGATTGTTATACCATTTGGTCATAATAATCTTCCATTAACTGAAGACTATTTGAAAGAGTCTTATAGCATTATTGAACATTTCAATATGTTATTATCTGAGACCAATGGAGATGCCTTAATAATGAAAGGCTTCTTCAAAGAAGTTCCAAAGATTTATCTTGCTGGGAAAGCAGAAATTGCCCAGATAACTCTAGCAGACTATGGGTTCATTGGACTCATCAGAATTGAGACTATAGAAGACTTTGTTGCTCTTGGAAAGATAGTCCATGAGTATGTTAAAAAGGTAGAAGATTTCCTTCCTTTATTTGCTAGAATCTATCAGATTGCTCCAAGTTCCTGTGGAGGAATGAGAGTGGAAGGATTTAAACTTGTTAGATTTTCTAATTATACTTTTGAAGATGTTGAGATCCTATCAGAAGACGAGATTAAAGATTTAATTATTGATAAGTCCAAGATCCAGATCTCTCAAGCCATGGAGACAATTGAAATCATGGAGTTATTAAGAAGGGAAGACAGGTGGTACATTGCCTACCACAAAGAAGACTTGATAATCCAAGCTGATGAGCCATTCAACGGAAGGCTAAAAAAAGAATCCAAAGACATGGTGGAGATAGCTTTGCCAGCCAGCCTCAGAACTGTGGGCCTTATTGACGAATTTTTCAATAATACCCTCCCAAACCAAGATAAGGCAGAAGAAGACACAAACACGACAAAGAAGAGCCCCTCAGTGGTAGATGAATTATTAAAGACAGAAGAATCATTTGCCTAGACCTTGCCCCACAGAGACCACCAGAAAAGACGAAGACTTTAATGCTCCTGCATTATCATAAAGACGACAAAGCTCAAGCACGCCTATCCAGCTGGCCTGTCCTTTTCAAGGGTCCCCCCATTATTAAAAGGCGTCCAAAGCTGTAGACCCAGGGATAAAGATTCCTAAAAGACTATGCTACTTTAATAATTATGTTTTCATAACCGGATCTCTTTTATTTACCGGTTACCAGTCATCTTAGGTTCCCTTGATCTATAAAAGGGAGTAGGAGGAGTTGTAATAAACATAGGAGTGAGAGAGTGAGAGATAACAAGACTGCTAGGCTTGTAATAAATGTTATGTATATGAGTGAGTAAACCTTTCATAGTTAGGGGAGAGAGGAGAGTTGTAACTACTTATGATATGTAATAAAAGTGTTTTCTTTTCCAGAAATCTCTTATGTCAAGTTGTTGTTATTTTCCAAATTGTCTCCAACTTTCTGTTCATAGAGGACTATTGTGTGGAACCTCTGGTGTAGCACACAAGGTGTTATACTGGTGAACCGCCGTCAGGTGCCGATTAGCCGTGAGCCGTTAGCCAGGTGGGCGTTAGGCGTAAAGGCGTACAGGCAGGAAACGGGTCAACCACCAAAGTAGTGGATTGAGGTGCGACACATAAAGAGAGAGTTGTAGGAGGCCGAGACCGGAGAAGAATAGTGACAAAGCTGAAGAGGCAAAGGGAAGAAGATAAAGATATTACAGACCAGAAGGAAGGTATAACTCGAATCAAACCCTTAACTATTCTACATAATATTGTTTTAAGAAAAATCTTATATGAGCTTACAAATCACTAAAGACTTTTTAGAATTCGTTAATCAAACAAGTTTAGACTTAACTAGAGAAATTCAAGACTGGACTCTTACAGACCCTAAAGACAAAGAACTTATAGAAACTGCTTTAACATACGCAGGTGGAACGTTTAAATACATAGACCAGATTATTGAATGGCTAGGAAGAGAAGTACCTAGAATAGAAATAATTAGAACAGGAATCCGTGACCTCTTTAGACAAAAATTAAGAACTGAAGAATTTGCAGAAGAATTGTCAAGACCTGAAAAGTATCAAGAATACACTAGGATACTTGAAGATAGTATAGACGTATTAAAATTTGTTAGACGTAAAAGGTTAGCTGAAACAAAGACTACTTTAATTAGAGCCGGAGGAATCCGTAATCTCCTTAAAAACGTAGAGACAGCTGCCCCTAGAACATACTGTAGATATTTGTCATCTTACGGTGATAATAATTTAGACAAATTTATAGATAACGATATAATTGATATTATTAATCAAATATATAAAGAAACTAGACAGATAAACCCACGATATCGTATAAGGTATTTAAGACTAGAATATTTTCCAGCAAAACCTATTTCAATTTCTAAATTCCCTGAAGAAACTGTTTATATAGATAATCCTCGCTATTCAGAATTCCAGTACGATAGTGACGGAAGAAGCTTAAGAAGTAGCAGCAGCCCTGAAACTTCTACACTTAGACTTCCAGATTAATTAGGCTTAAAATAAGCTTAAAAGACCTTAGAAATCATTAGGGTAAGAATTGATATTTCCCAAAACTTAGAAAGAGTTAAAAGACATTGCGGTCCCAAAAGGTGGTCCTAAATAGACAAAACGGTCCCTAGATAATTCTTGGACGGTAGCGGTCCGTAAACTAGGTCCGTAAACTAGGTCCGTATACGATCCAGCCTCTCTCTCTCTCTCTCTATATATATATATATATATATATATATATATATATATATGTGTGTGTGTGTGTGTCTTTACACACACACGAATTGTTGCGTTTGTGGTAATGGGGGTGGTGTGGGGTGGAGATTGTGAAGGTATGTGGCGGAGATGGTGATAATATGATGTTTGATGTTCAAAAGGGTTTGAAAGTTTTGGAGAGAGAAATAGGCGAGAGTGAAGGGAAAAAGCTGAAAAATGAAAATTTTGAACTTTAAATATGTGGGTGATCTTAGGTGGAAAAAGGAAGGAAGGAATGGTATTAGTGTGGTGTTAGTGTGTTATTTTTTGCTTATAAGTATTACGGAGCAAAATCTTGGGTGTTAATAGTCGTCACCTAAAAATTTACGGCTTAAAGTTTAGTTGAATCTATGGATGATTTCGAATGGTTGCCTGTTCCGTTCTCATCAACATAAATGCAAACTGATTTTGTTTGGCTCTTAAATGATTAACAATTTATCAATTTTAGAACTGTACTTATATTGATATGAAGAAGAAGAAGTCTTATAAGCTATCTTTAGTATTTTTAGTATATAGTGTCATTTTGGTTATTTTCTCTATTTTGATGTACTTTCTTTTATTAGTAGTATAGGTGGAAGCATTAAAGGTTAGTAAGGGCATAGTTATAATTATGCCATTTTCTTGTAGCCCAAGTAAAAACCTTCTACTTTCCTCTATAAACACTTCTCTTATAGCCTCATTTGGGGCATTATATTATTTTGAGATTTAAGAGAGAAAGCAAACTAACCGTAGCGAGACTTCATTCAGTTTGACATCAAAGTGAAGGTTGGGTAATGACAACTTATCCCCCCTATTTACAAAAGTGGAACATAATAGTTAGTTGATTTAGATTTAATCTTTTTCACTTGGCCAACTCCATCTCCTTCCTCATTTCGGTGCTTCAATTAGCTCAAGCTCCTACCAGCATGGTAAATAGCGCCATAAAAACACTATACCAAAACTGCCGAATTGTCACGGTCATTGACAGTAACAAGTCCAACTTGTCAAGGTCAATGACCGTGATAAGTTTGGGGGTGACAATTTTTATTGTCACGGTAATTGACCGTGACAAGTTTGTTAGAATTTCCACGGTCGTTGACCTTGTAAGGACATATTTTTATAAGTCCGTTATCAATTTGTTATGTCATATACCGATAAACCGTCGAAGAGCATTCAAGAGCAATCTACATCAAAGACGGATCCGAATTAATCATATTCTTCATCAAAAAGCCTCCGCGAAGTTTACTTTGGTAAGGTTATGTTTTAAATACCTTTACTTTTCACTTAGAACTCTTGGGAGATTTTTACAAAATATTTTCGAAGTGTTGGAGCGGATTTTTTCGTCATATGTTGAGAATGAGTATTTTTTCTAAGTTTTGAAGCGGACCTCGATTTTGACGCCCATGTCGTTCGCGCGAGATCAGCATCTCGTTCAAACGAGATTGGAAGTCGCGCAATGTCGTTTGAACGACATGCGTCCTTCGTTCAAGCGACATCTGCTTCTCGTTCGAACGTGCACATTTTTCGAGGGGGTGCATTTTTGTATAAATACTCATTAAATGGTAACGTTTTCATTAAGAAGTCACAGCGTTTTGACGAACAGAAAAACTGCGAAAGCAGAATCCTTTTAGGCTTCTTCCTTTAGGGTTTTATTCCCTTTTTTGTTTTCAATTCACAAACTTCCCATATGTTTTAGTGAATTGTTTTGGTTTTCAAGAACATACTTTGCTCTTGTTTATACTTTGCGGGGAGAGCTCTACAACCGAAAACTGCATGCTATTATGGAGGGAGTCCTTATAAAGTTTACTCTTATGGAGAAGCCACTTTTCTTCTTCATTGCTGCCCTCCTGGAAAGGGAAAATTCCAGCCGTAACTTGTGGAGGAGCCGTCTTCTTCTTCACTGCTGCCCTCCTGGAAAGGGAAAGTTCCAACCGAGACATCGGAACCGACACCTGCGGGTATTTCGTATGTCACCCTATTTCATTGTAATCCGTCTAAGCCGTTTTCTTACAAATTATAGTGAAATAAAAAGTTTTTCCCCTTTGGGGGATTTTTACTAAAATTGTTTGTTTTATCCTGCATGCTTTATTTTATTTTATTGGATAAATCATCCACATGCATGTTTTAGGGTTTAACTAAAATTTGAGATTAATTAAAATTGAATTTTATTTGAGAAGTCGCAATATTTCCGCTGTAGCGATTCTACAAATTGGTATCAGAGCGGGTTACGCTAATTTATCGCATGATCCTGATTTTTCAATTTGATACAATTTGACTTCTCACGTCGTCAAATTGGTATCAGAGTCTGTTGCACTAAGTTATTGTGTTTTGATCCTGATTTTGCATAAAAATGGCTTTTGATGCTTTTGATGATCTTCGATGTCAAATTTTTGAAAAAGTTAATTGGAAAATTCACACGAACTCTTGTTTTAAATCTTGTGTTGAAAACGAATCTGAGAGGTGTCCTTGTTGTGAGGGTGTTGGTCACACGTTAGATGAAAATACCACAAATTTAAAGAAGAAATTGAATAAACTAGTTTCCCATGTTTCTACCCTTAGTGATAATGATTCGGAAGAAGAAGTCTTTTATGCTTCTAGGCGAGAGCTTCCCATCCATGTGATTAGTGATGAGAGTGAGGGTGAAAAGAGTGAGGAGGGAGAAGAAGAATTGAGTGAGTTGCAAGTTGCCTACAATAATTTGTATTTTGAATCTTTAAAGACAAAAAAGTCCAACTTGAAACTTAAAGCTGAATTGAAGAAACGTGCTTTAGATAATGATAATACTGATGTGTTGATTAAGGATATTAGGGCACGTGAGGAGATGCTTAAAGAGAAATTAGGATACGTCGAGGATGAGAGAGATAGTCTTAGAGGGTTGATGGAGACTATGAAAAAGGAGCTTTTAGAGGTTAAGGATTCTAGACGTACACTTGAATCTAGGATAGGTGAACTTGAGGTGAAATTAAAAGATTTAAGTAAAGTGAAATTTGATTTGGAGTCTAGGTCTGAAAAACTTGATAAGATTTTAGGCACCGTCGAGATAAAAAAGGATAGGGGTGGGATTGGTCTTGAAAAATATGTTGCACCCATTCCCACACGTGTGAGAGAGCCTCCTAGGATTATTAAGGAAGAGGCACCTAAGTTTGTTAGGAAAGAGCCCCCTAGGAACATCGTGATATAGCCTCCTAGGATCATTAGGATAGTGCCACCTAGGAAAATTTGGAGAGAGCAATCGAGACATTTGAGGAGAGGGCCTCCTTTAGGTAACACACACTGCCCGATTTACACTTGCACACATTGCGGTAGACAAGGTCATCTTAGGCACTTTTGTTAAAAGCTTTTAAATGGTCCTACTAAGGTTAATTAAAGAATAAATTCTATTCCCCAAACCCCCACGTGTCGTTACAAATCTATTTGGGTTAGAAAATCGGATTTAGAGGCATATGGTCTTTTTGTTCACAACTCTCATTTGCTTGCACGTGATTCACCCCATGTGAAATCTTTTGGTTGATTGTGTTGGATGTTTATCATACACTAGGTATGCATCATGTTATATTCTTTCTAGTGTTATTACTCACTTTGATGTAGCGCACATTGATTTATTTATTGCTCATATCGATATTATATGCCTATTGCTGGTTGTATCATTTTGTAGTTATATTTTTTTATGTTTGAAAATTTTGAAAAAAAATACAAAAAGATTTTATTTTGATAAAATTTTTGAAAATCCAAAAAGAGTTTTGTATTTTGTTTACACCGTTTATGGATAGACACTTAGGATGATCGAGTCACAATTTCATTCCATTTATTCATGTGACTATTTGATAGTGTTTTGAGACAATAGGTCAATTCATCCTTGTGCTTTATAATGTTTGGAGTCATTAAGATGTAATTAAGTGTTACTTCCTACATGTTTGACTCATGTTTCCTTTATTGCACACATGCATATATTTGTTTGATTATTGTGCTTGTCTTATCACATGTTGGTTGGGTGTTTTCACTTCAATTCTGTCCTTAAAACGAAACAAGCGCGATAAAACTTGATGAAAAGTTGTGCATATAAGAACTCGTTTTGTGAGTTTGTGTGCTTTATTTAAAAACGGGGAAGGGCTACGAAAGGTTCATTTAGCCTTTGCGAATACTAAACCACCGTTAAATTGGACCTAAAAAATGGAGGAATTTTATTATCCGGGGTCCAAAGAGGTTTAAAAGGGCCCGAAAAAATTTGAAGGCAATAAAAAGAAATTCATGCCAATTATGGCCCATTTAGGGTTTTGCACCAATTCTCCAAAGTTTGAGAATTTAGTTTATTACCTCTACAAGAAAATATATATGAGGGAGTTTGGTTGGAAATTTTATAACGGGTTTGCACGTCCTTGAAAATCTTGAAAAAACGCTAAATAGTTTTGGACGTTATTGGTGTGGAAATCATTTTGACTTTGATTTGTTGATTTGCATAAGACGATGTCATTTAAATTCAACAAATTTTTACACCTAAGGATAATTTTGATGTTCATTCGTTAGGGGTACACATATGCATCGTGCACATATGCTTGATCGAGTTGATTTACCTATCGAATGTGTTCACACCCATTCATTCCATTTCCATGACTTGGTTGTTGGAGTTTAAATCCATGGTGTGATTTTTGTATCATATTTTTCAAAGTGGTATTTTTTTTTTGTATGAAAAATTGAAAAATAGTTTGTGAGATTTTTGAGATATCCCTTTGCATGCGTGTAGTTTGATCTTTGTTTACTATGTATTTTGTCGTGACACTCCATGTTTTGATTTTTTCTTCTTATCTGTCTATTTGGGGACATCATAAAAAGGGGGAGAAAGAATTATCAGTTATTGGGGAGTTTTTGCATCATGGGGGAGATTTGATTTATTAATGCTTTGTTCTTATATCATTTCAAACTCGATGCCTCACGAAGGTTTTTGCTTTATCTCATGTGTGTAGGTACAAAGATTGAAAATTATGATATGCACACCCTGATGAGAAAAGCTTTGAGATTTGACGAAGATGATTGAAGAATAATTTTTAGGTCTTGCAAATTTATTCATGGGAGGGTAGATTTGTATAGGCAATTTGGTTTTTGATAATTCAGATTTTTTATGTACGTACCGGCATAGACATAGGGTGAGATTTATAAGGACATATTTTTATAAGTCCGTTATTAATTTGTTATGTCATATACCGATACACCGTCGAAGAGCATTCAAGAGAAATCTACATCAAAGACGGATCTGAATTAATCATGTTCTTCATCAAAAAGACTCCGCGAAGTTTACTTTGGTAAGGTTATGTTTTAAATACCTTTACTTTTCACTTAAAGCTTTTGGGAGATTTTTACAAAATATTTTCTAAGTATTGGAGCGGATTTTTTTGTCAAATGTTGAGAATGAGTATTTTTTCTAAGTTTTAAAGCGGACCTCGATTTTGATGCCCAGGTTGTTCGCGTGAGATCAAGATCTCGTTCGAACGAGATTGGAAGTCGCGCAATGTCGTTTGAATGACTGCGTCCTTCGTTCGAGCGATATCTGCTTCTCGTTCGAACGAGCACGTTTTTTGAGGCAATGCGTTTTTGTATAAATACTCATTAAATGGTAATGTTTTCATTAAGAAGTCATAGCGTTTTGAAGAACAAAAAAACAGCGAAAGCAGAATCCTTTTAGTCTTCTTCCTTTAGGGTTTTAATCCCTTTTTGTTTTCAATTCACAAACCTCCCATATGCTTTAGTGAATTGTTTTGGTTTTAAAGAACATACTTTGCTCTTGTTTATACTTTGTGGGGAGATCTCTACAACTGACAACTGCATGATATTGTGGATGGAGTCGTTATAAAGTTCACTTTTGTGGAGAAGCCGCTTTTCTTCTTCATTGCTGCCCTCCTGGAATGGGAAAATTCTAGCCGTAACTTGTGGAGGAGCTGTGACAACCCGCATATTATTAAGATAAATTATATTTAAATCATGCTTATCTTATGTGATATAAATAATGTGATATTATTATATCTAATGTTAAGTGATTATGTTTATTATAATCCTACTTTCATAAATCATGAAAGGTCGAATTATTTACAAACACAAAATTTTGTTGCTTTCGGTAGAAATGTTCCTGTTAGAGACTAGTTTTGACCTTTATAACATTATAAATGACTTGAGGTGAAAACTAGATATTTGTAGACATGTGAGTTAGGGTTGTAACACAACAAACGTATCATCAAATGGATGCCCGAGTAAAGAGTTATACCGAATTTACGAACAAAGGGCAAAGCTGTCGATTCCCTTTAACTGGTAAATTATCTTTTATTAAACCAAATGTTTTAATTTGATTGGATGACTTGGGAGGCAGCCTTGGCCGACTTAAAACCCCCCCTTTAGATTATTTGTTCAGAAAATATAACCCTAGGTTAAGTTTTGAGAGATTTAAGCTTAAGGAAAGAGAAAGTTGAAGTTAAGGAAGAAAGATTACCAGGAAAAGCTAGGAAAAATTTCCAACAAAGTCCTTAAGGTTTTTCCAAGGTAAAATTATGTGTTAATATTGTTGTAATATTGTATTATACTTATTTCTATAAATCATGAATTATTGATTAAAACCTCATCATCCTTTGTGATAACATGTATTGGTTCATATGTGAATTACTTTGTATTGAAACCCCTTGTATTCAAATCTGTATATCTCTTTGTGTGATTACTGGAATTGAGAAATTCCAATTGGACATGAAAGTAGACTCATATATTAATACCATATCCTAAAATTAGAATTTATATCCTTGTGGTTACGCCGTAATGATGATTTAAAGTTAGTATATAGTTTCTATTTGTATACTTCATTTCGGTATGCCCTGAGTTTAGTCAAGCTTTTGAGATAGAAAATGAAGTCAAACAATTATGAAACTTTGATTCTATACTATTAAGTATGTGCACTGAAAATGGGTTGAAAATCATTGAAATTTATGCTGGAGAAAAATTATGAAAATTCTTGGAAGTTGAAGGAACAATAGAGGAGCTTGTAGGACAGATTTCTTGTGTTGTAAAGAAATGGTCATAACTTGGTCTAGGAAGCTTGAAAAATTACACCGTCACTTGTACTGGAAAGTATATTCATATATGTTTTCATATTGGTAAGGCTGGACCCCTGTATTTGTACAATTTAGGAATATAGGATGGTTAAGTATGTAGGACAATAATTTCAAGCCATATTGGATACCCCTTGAATGAATGTTTGTATTTCGTCCTTACAAAGGGTACTTTGAGTACATGTTTCATGTGTATATACATTGAGAAGTATAATTTCATGTTTAATTGACTTTGGTTATAAATTCCTTATGAGGTATTTCCTACGGTTGAATGTTCATAACTTTATCAATATGTGCAACATTGTTTTGTCTTTACTCATGTTTCATGGAATGTGACTTGAGTGGAATTATGTGGTCGTTGTATAGTCATGGAAAGTTACATAATTATATTAGGATGATAATTATGATTGAGATTCAGTACTGATTTTGTTGGATTGACAGGCGTAAGGTCTAATCAACCCAGTTCAGCTCCTCCCGAAGGAAATGTGAATACGTAGTTGACAACACAAGGTGAGTGTACTCACTGGAATGATGTATTTGTATACTGTTACGAATATGATCATAATGTTATGAATTTGAAATTGTTCATTTCGGTTATCCTAAATGGGAGGTTACTCCTCGACCCAGAATGGGGGAGATTTGTCTATTAATGATAAGGGGTACTCCTCAACCAGGAATGAGGGAGAATTGTCTATTTAGACAGGATATGTGAATCATGATTCGAAAAAGTTGGTCATTCATTATGAATGGGCCGGATAAGTTAATACATGATTATATGGACATAATTTATTGCATTTAAATTCATGCAGCAGTATAGTAGTGATGCATTCAATGGGCTATTTTGCTCATGGTTCCTATGTTCACATTTTTTCAGGTAACGCGATGTCACTGTCAAATCTAAGAGGTCGGGTTGGGTTAGCCAGGAACGGAAGAAACAATGATTTTGTGTAAATGTAAATGATGTAATCAAGTTAACTTATCCTTCAAGAAATTTTTTATGGACATGACTACTCTGATGTTGTAAAAAGGCTTTCGATTATATGGATTTACAATGATGACCCTGAAATTAAAACTCGTGTTTATGGTTTGGTTAGATTAATTATGGTTTGACTCACTTTGACTTTTAGACTTAATTATAAGTAACTGGATTGGGGTGTGTCAGCTTTTGGTATCAGAGCCTAGGTTTTAGAGGTTCTGGATTGAGGAGAGTCTAGATTTGGCAGTGCATGTTAGAAATATATATTATTTGATACTAACGATTATGTTAGGAAAGATATGTCCATATGTATGTTGTTATATCTTTGATTTATTTCAGATATAAAAGTATGGAAGGAGGAAATGTTAATGTGAGAATAGAAGATGAGGCTTCAAATATGGCAGCAGAAGCGGAGGTTGAGCAACCTGTTCATGGAAATGTAGAACCCGAGCTAGAATAATTGACAGATATACAAAAAATGTCACGTGCTATGACTCTAATGGCAGAGCAAGAAGCTAGATTTATGGCTCATGTGGAAGAACAACAGACCAGGCAACTTGAGGCATAAGCATTGGCTAGGGCTGAGGAGGTGATACACCGGGAAGAAAGGAGTACTTCACATGAGAAATTTATTAAAATGAATCCACCCTCATTTGAAGGAGCAGTTGATCCAGCAGAGGCAGAAGAATGGGTTAAAGAGATTGAACTTATTTTCGGGGTGATGAGAATGCCTGAAAATCAACGAGTGATCTTAGCGACGTGCATGCTGAAAGGAGAAGCTAAATATTGGTGGGATGCCACAAAACTTTTGTTGATTACTCCAGGAGGTGGGAATGTGATCTCATGGGATGCTTTTATCAAAGCTTTGTATGAAAAGTATTTTCCCCCAATGTATCGAAAATAAAAGGAGAAGGAAAATTTCATGCTGAATCAGGGAAGTATGACAGTTAGAGAATATGAAGCTAAACTTACAACTTTATCTCGGTTTTCTTCGAGGTTTATACAAAATAAGGAAGACATGTGTAGCCGATTTCTCGACGGACTTGAGTTAGTCATTAAATCACGGTTGTCGGCTTTAGAGACTGCTAATTATTCAGCCTTGGTGAACAAAGCCATGCTGGTAGAAAAGGACGTGAATGAAGCGAGAGGGAATTGAGACCGAGGTGTAAAGAGAAGTAGATTCGATCCAAACTATCAAAAGGGTAGCGATACTGAATATTCAAGGTTTGGAGGGCAGAAATTCCAGCATGGTAGAGGCATGGAAGGTAGTTCGCAAAGGGTTGAAACTAGTGGTGGAAGAGGTTCAGGAGTTTTAACACAATGTGATCCAAATGTTTGTTTCTTTTGTGGGACATCGGGTCATATAAAGAGAAATTGCCCAAAGTTACAGAATATAGAATGTTTTGACTGCCATCAGAAGGGCCATCTGAGAAAGAATTGTCCTATGTTAGCAAGAACAGTTTTAGTTAGTAGTGTGGGGCCTCATAAAGGATCCTCTCCAGGCCGTGCCACTAGGGGAAGAGGTACATGAGAAGCAAGTGGATCGAAAGCAGGAGGAAGAGTGTTTGCGATGACATTACAAGATGCCCATGCTATACCGGAAGTGGTTACAGGTAAACTTTATATTGCAAACAAAGATTTATATGCACTTATTGATCTTGGATCTACGCATTCATTTGTGGCATTACATATTGTTTCATATTTGGGTAGACAATGTTCATTTCTCAATTGTGCCTTATATATTTCTACCCCAATGGAAAGTGTAATTCTGGTGGAGCATGTTTATAAAGACTGTGTCTTACGGATGGGTGAGCGAGATTTCTATGTTGATTTGATACCGTTGGCCATTCGGGATTTTGATATTATATTGGGGATGGATTGGTTATCATCGTATCATGCTTCCATTTATTATTTTCGAAAAGAAGTTACATTTCATCTGCCTGGTGAACCTGAGTTCCAGTTTACAGAAGAAATGAATGTTGTCCCTAATTGTCTTATCTCAGCAATTAAGAGCAAAAAATTATTGAGTAAAGGCTGTACAGGATATTTAACTTATGCTGTTGATACTAGTAAAGAGACAGTTACAATTCAAGATATACCAGTGGTTAGAGAGTTTTCTGATGTCTTCCCAGAGGAATTACCAGGATTGCCACCCGATACGGAAGCAGAGTTTTCCATTGAATTAATTCCAGGTACTGGTCCAATTTCTCTTGCTCCATATAGAATGGCACCAGCGGAGTTGAAAGAATTAAAAGTGCAATTACAAGATCTAATAAGCAGAGGTTTCATTTGGCCTAGTGTTTCACCATGGGGAGCCCCAGTGTTATTTGTGAAAAAGAAAGATGGGACAATGCGATTATGTATTGATTATCGACAATTGAATAAGGTGACCATTAGAAATAAGTACCCTCTACCTCGTATCGATGACTTGTTTGACCAATTACAGGGGGCCACAATATTTTCGAAGATTAATTTGAGATCGGGTTACCACCAACTGAAAGTGAAGGATAATGATATTTCCAAAATAGCTTTTTGAACTCGATATGGGCACTATGAGTTTTTGGTGATGCCATTTGGATTAACTAATGCTCCAACAGTTTTTATGGATTTGATGAATCGGGTATTCCACCCTTTCATTGATTTATTTTTGATTGTATTCATAGACGATGTGTTGATTTACTCGCGTAGCATGGAGGAACGTGAGAAACATTTGAGACTTGTATTGAAGATTTTGAGAGAGAAGAAATTATTTGATAAATTTAGCAAGTGTGAGTTTTGGTTGAATGAAATTGTGTTTTTAGGGCATGTTGTCTCGGGAAATGGGATATATGTTGATCCAAAAAAGGTGGAAGCAATCGTTGAATGGGAAAGTCCTAAGAATGTGACAGAAATTAGGAGTTTCCTAGGATTGGCAGGTTACTATCACAGATTCATTAAGGGATTTTCAACAATAGCATTACCATTGAAAAAGTTGACTCGTAAAGTAGTGAAGTTTATATGGGATGAAGAATGCGAGAGGAGTTTTAAAGAGTTAAAGAATCGGTTGGTTTCAGCCCCTATACTTACTATTCCATGTGGGAATGAGTCTTTTGTGATCTATACAGACGCTTCATTTCAGGGTTTAGGATGTGTTCTTACGCAGAATGGGAAGGTAATGGCATATGCTTACAGACACTTAAAGACGCATGAACGAAATTACCCTACACACGATTTGGAGCTAGCAACCATTGTTTTTGCTTTAAATTAGTGGAGACATTACTTGTATGGAGAAACTTGTGAGATATTTACAGATCATCAAAGTTTGAAATACTTGTTTACACAGAAAGAACTGAATTTGAGACAGAGGCGTTGGATAGAGCTGATTAAAGACTATGACTGTATCATTCATCATCATCCTGGAAAGACCAATGTAGTAGCAGATGCTTTGAGTCGAAAATCATTAGGGATTCTTGGTTGCATACGGTGTGCCCGTGTTGGAAATATTCTTGACTTGGCATCGATGGGGATTGAATTGAAGTTTTCAAAAAGCGAAGGATTATTAGCACATGTCACAGTGAGACCTTTATTGGCCGAACGCATGCGAAATTTGCAGATTAATGATCCATTCCTTGAGAAGAAGAAACAAGAAGTTCAAGACGGTAAAGAGAGTGAGTTTGAGATTAAGAATGATGAATCGCTGTCTTATAAAAATAGGATTTGTGTACCGAATGATCCACCCTTAAAGAAATATATATTAGAAGAGGCACATAGTTCTATTTACTCTATGCATCCCGGAGGTACCAAAATGTACAGAGATTTGAAAGAGTATTACTGGTGGAACAATATGAAATGTGAGATTGCAGAGTTCGTAGCTAAATGCTTAGTAAGCCAGCAAGTAAAGGCGGAGCATCAGAAGCCGACAGGATTATTACAGTCGTTGCCTATTCCGGAATGGAAGTGGGAGCATATAACGATGGACTTTGTTACAAGATTACCCCGGTCACCAAAGGGGCATGATTCTATTTGGGTGATTGTAGACCGATTAACGAAGTCAGCTCATTTTCTTCCAGTTAAGACCACCTACACTGTTGACAAGTATGCACGTTGACGAGATTATCCGTTTACATGGGGCACTAGTGTCAATTGTATCAGCTAGGGATCCAACGTTCACTTCTAAGTTTTGGCCTTATCCCCAGAATGCCATGGTCACAAGTTTGAAGTTCAGCACTGCGTTTCATCCACAAACTAATGGGCAATCAGAAAGGACGATTCAAATATTAGAAGACATGTTACGAGCCTGTGTATTTGACTTCAAAGGTAGTTGGGATGATCATTTGCCATTGATGGAATTTTCATATAATAATAGTTATCAGTTGACTATTGGTATGGCTCCTTATAAAGCTTTATATGGGAGGAGATGTGTTGGGATGAAGTGGGCGAAAGGAAAATACCGGGTCCTGAATTAATAGATGTGACGACTGAAAAGATCAAAATTATTCGGGAGCGGATAAAGATAGTACAAAGAAGGCAGAAATTTTATGCAGATAAGAGGAAGTATCCATTGGAATTTCAGAAGGGAGATTTTGTATTCCTGCGTATTTCACCGTGGAAAGGCGTTATGAGATTTGGGAAAAAGGGGAAACTAAGTCCAAGATACATTGGACCATATGAGGTGTTGGAAAGAATTGGGGCCCTGACATATAGATTAACATTACCTCCAGACTTATCCCGTTTGCATGACGTGTTTCACGTATCGATGCTTCGTAAGTATTTAGCGGATCCATCTCATCAGTTGAAAACTCAACCAATTGAACTGAAGGAAAACTTGTCGTACATCGAGGAACCAATGGAAATTATTGATCGTAAGGACCAAGTATTGAGAAATAAAGTTATTCCCTTAGTTAAAGTCACGTGGACGAGCCATGGAGTTAAAGAAGCAACTTGAGAAATGGAGGATAGCATGAGGAAACAGTATCCCCATTTGTTTGGTAAGTGACATTTATATTAAATTTCGGGGACGAAATTTTCTAAGGGGGGGAAGTTAAGACAACTCGAAAATAATTATGATAAATTATATTTAAATCACGCTTATCTTATGTGATATTAATAATGTGCTATTAGTATATCTAATGTTAAGTGATTTTGTTTATTATAATCCTACTTTCATAAATCATGAAAGGTCGAATTATTTACAAACACAAAATTTTGTTGTTTTCGGTAGAAATGTTCCCGTTAGAGATTTTGACCTTTATAACATTATAAATGACTTAAGGTGAAAAATATATAGTTGTAGACATGTGAGTTAGGGTTGTAACACAACAAACGGATCATTAAATGGATGCATGAGTAAGGAGTTATACCGAATTTACGAACAAAGGTAAAAGCTGTCCATTCCCTTTAAGTGGTAAATTGTCTTTTATTAAACCAAATATTTTAATTTGATTGGATGGCTTGGGAGGCAGCCTTGGCCGACTTAAAACTCCCCCTTTAGCTTATTTGTTCAGCAAATATAACCCTAGGTTAAGTTTTGAGAGATTTAATCTTAAGGAATGAGAAAGTATAAGTTAAGGAAGAAAGATTACAAGGAAAAGCTAGGAAAAATTTTCAACAAAGTCCTTAAGGTATTTTCAAGGTAAAATTATGTGTTAATATTGTTGTAATCTTGTATTATACTTATTTCAAAGTATATAAATCATTAATTATTGATTAAAAACTCATCATACTTTGTGATAACATGTATTGGTTCATATGTGAGATAAGTGGTGTTTATATGTCATATTGCTTTGTATTGAAACCCCTTGTATACAAATCTTCATATCTCTTTGTGTGATTACTGTAATTGATAAATTCCAATTGGATATGAAAGTATACTCATATATTCATATCATATCTTAAAATTAGAATTTATCTCCTTGTGGTTAGGCTGTAATGATGATTTCAAGTTAGTACATAGTTTCTGTTTGTATACTTCATTTCAGTATGCCCTGAGTTTAGTCAAGATTTTGAGATAGCAAATGAAGTCAAACAATTATGAAACTTTGATTCTTTACTATTCAGTATGTGTAATGAAAATGAGTTGAAAATCATTGAAATATATGATGGAGAAAAATTATGAAAATTCTTGGAAGTTGAAGGAACAATAGAGGAGCTTGTAGGGCAGACTTCTTGTGTTGTAAAGAAATGGTCATAACTTGCTCTAGGAAGCTTGAAAAATTACACCGTCACTTGTAATGGAAAGTATATTCATATATATTTTCATATTGATAAGGTTATACCCCTGTTTTTGTACAATTTAGGAATATAGGATGGTTAAGTATGTAGGACAATAATTTCAGGCCATATTGGATACCCCTTGAATGAATGTTTGTATTTCGTCCTTACAAAGGGTACTTTGAGTACATGTTTCATGTGTATACACATTAAGAAGTATAATTTTATTTTTAATTGACTTTGGTTATAAATTCCTTATGATGTATTTCCTACGGTTGAATGTTCATAACTTTATCAATATGTGCACTATTATTTTGTCTTTACTCATGTTTCATGGAATGTGACTTGAGTGGAATTATATGGTCGTTGTATAGTCATGGAAAGTAACATAATTATATTAGGATGATACTTATGATTGAGATTCAGTACTGATTTAGTTGGATTGACAGACGTAAGGTCTAATCAACCCAGTTCAGCTCCTCCCGAAGGAAACGTGAATACGTAGTTGGCAACCCAAGGTAAGTGTACTCACTGGGATGATGTATTTGCATAATGTTACGAATATGATCATAATGTTATGAATGTGAAATTATTCATTTCGGTTTACCGAAATGGTAGGTTACTCCTCGACCCGAAATGGGGGAGATTTGTCTATTAATGACAAGGGGTTACTCCTCGACCATGAATGGGGAAAAATTATCTATTTAGACAGGATATATGAATCATGATTCAAAAAAGTTGGTCATTCATTATGAATGGGTCAGATAAGTTAATACATGATTATATGGACATGATTTATTGCATTTAAATTCATGCAGTAGTATAGTAGTGATGCATTCACTGGGCTATTTTGCTCATGGTTCCTATGTTCACATTTTTTCTGGTAACGCGATGTCACTGCCAAATCTAAGAGGTCGGGTTGGGTTAGCCAGGAACGGAAGAAACATTGATTTTGTGTAAATGTAAATGATGTAATTAAGTTAACTTATCCTTCAAGAAATTTTTTATGGACATGACTACTCTGATGTTGGAAAAAGGCTTTCAGTTATATGGATTTACAATGATGACTCCGAAATTAAAACTCGTGTTTATGGTTTGGTTAGATTAATTATGGTTTGACTCACTTTGAATTTCAGACTTAATTATAACTGGGTTGGGGTGCGTCAGGAGTCGTCTTCTTCTTCACTGTTGCCCTCCTGGATAGGGAAAGTTCAAGCCGAGACATCGGAACCGACACCTGCGGGTATTTCGTATGTCACCATATTTCATTATAATCCGTGTAAGCCGTTTTCTTACAAATTATAGTGAAATAAAAGGTTTTGCCCCTTTGGGGGATTTTTCCTGAAATTGTTTGTTTTATCCTGCATGCTTTATTTTATTTTATTGGATACATCATCTAGATGCATGTTTTAGGATTTAACTAAAATTTGGGATTAATTAAAATTGGATTTTATTTGAGAATTCGCAATATTTCCGCTGTAGCGATTCTACAGACCTTGATAATTTTTTTCACGATTTTTGACCGTGACAAACCCATGATAACCTTTAAAAAATTCTCACGGTCAATGACCGTGACAAATCTGGGCACTGTCACTGCCCAGCAGTATAATTGTACCTGTTATCGCAAAATTGTATCTGTTCAAACAACATATATCCAAATAAAATAGAAATAATGCTCCAATTCGTTGCATATATATTTCCATATCCAAATAAAATAAAAATACAATCCATATCCAAACCAAAATGTAACAAATCAAAATAATTCAAATATAATCCAAGTGTCCAAATAAAAATAGATACAAATAATGTCACAATATAGTGTCTGGGGTAGGTTCGAGGAGGAAGGAAGGCCACACGATATACGCATTGAGACACCCCTTAATATGCGTCACGCTGCATTATTCGTGCAACCATAATGCAGAGTTCTCCTTTTGGGTATCACATGCGTGACGAGCACCTTGGCCTCAATGTTTTGAAAGTTACGTTTATGAATCGAGATACCCGTGACGGTATTCGGGTCCCTCAACCCCCTCGCTATCCGCTGACCATCATATATGTCGTGTAAAAATACGCTCGGCCAACCGATTGTTGACATAGGCTGCTGGACGGGAGCCAAGTAGGGGACCAGATCATCAAGCGGTGAGTCCACGCGTATCAGCGATGAAGAAGCGATGTCCACGTTCTCGTCCTCCTCCCCCTCCACCACCTTCTGCTTCACCTTGCCCTTGCTCTTGCCCTTTTCGCCCAAGTGATGCTTCATGAATGCGTACATATCTAGGACTGTCTCCTCCAACCTTGATAGCTTCGCGACATGTGTGTCCACCTGATGAGCCAACCCGGTGCTGCTCGTCTCCATTTCGGTGATCCTAGAATTTCTCACCTGCGAGCTCACCCCCTAGTCCTCCCCTTGCGATCAGCGCCAAGTACTTGGCTGAGTGCGTCCGTGGATAAAGATAGCTTGTCGGCGTCAGATTGCGACTCCGCACTTCCTTAAGCTTTGATTGAAACGACAAAAAACACACGATTAGTTAAATAAGTAAATAAAACATTATAACGTAATTCATAAAAATTAAACTGTCGGATTACTTACAATCGTAACCGCGATGCTCGGGAACACCTCCTTATCCTTGCCCTTCTTCGTCCAAATTTCCACATAGGCATCGAGCCTATGTGGCCTACCCCCATGGCCACTCCCTGTCCCCTGAAATAAAATAATGCAAAATTTGTAAGTAACGCAAAGTAAAATAATGCTGAATAACATACTTCTGTAATTATAGAACAATAAAAAGTTACCATCCTGTACTCCACCTCGGCGTAAGACGTCCGACCGGAGTAGTGCACGTCCGTCTTTTTTGCCCGATTTTCCCTCCTCGATTGGGGAGATGCCAATTGTCGCTCCTCGATATCATTGTCAATGAGCTTTTTCCAATGTGCCAATGCGATCGTCTCCTTCGTCGGGACGGACTCACCCATTCTGATAATGGAGTTTCGGGTCTCCCAAAGTACCGGGCCCGAAAATTCTTCTTCCATGTCTTGTGTTGCTTTCTCAACTGCTCCAACACAGAATCGCAGGGTTCTGGGGGCAGGCTGAATTGTTCCTGTCAAATAAATACAAAACAATGTAAGTGTTAGTTGCGAATAAATATAAATATAAATATAAGTTGAAATTGAAATTGAAATTGAAATATAAATACATTACATGTAGTGCCGCCCAAATAACTAACTTGAGCTCATTTGGCACCTCCCTCTAACTGGTGTACCGCTGGCCGATAATCGTCTTCATTAGCCCGAGGGATCTAGTCAATAACCCATATTGTTCTCAACAGCTATTCCTAATTCGCCCCATTTGGGGAGCCTAGGGGCCAAGGAGCCCTCGTCACCTCCGCTACCACCGAGCCCTGAAGAAGACATCATCATTATCATCTTCATCATACTTGCCTTAATCCCTGAAGGCGACATTTTCTGTAAAAAATGTTGTTATTAGTACAAATCCAAATGAATTAGAAGAATACAAACACACCTTCACCCCCCCTCCACACACACATTTGAAGAAGATATACAAACATTTTATGTGGTCGTGCCACTCTCGAATGGGTCGTGACACCAAGTGATTTTAAAAAATAGTTAAAAAATACCTCCCCGCACACACAACTGCACACACAAACATAAACACAAACACAAACACACACACACATACAAATGATCAAGTACAAATGAATTAAAAGCAGTAAAATGATGTCAGATAAAAGCATTAAACTATTGTTCGATAATTGGAATAGTTATTACAAATTTAAAAATTGTTTCAAATTCCGGTTATCATAAAAAATGGATTGATATTCGGTAGGAGCAGTTGATAGGTTGGGTTTCGCCATGGCGCGAGAGTCACCTACGTGACGGTCGTTTTATTTTCGGCTCACCAGCTCTATACAAAAACCTAAACTTAGGACTACACTAAAAAAGGGAGTATATCAGCCAAGTCCGGGTATCAAATCCACGGAGAATGTTGCTAGGTTGTAATCGAATTATTATTTCAGGAATAAAAAAGGTAAAAGGTGATTAAAAGAAGAGAAAAGTTAATCTAGGCATGTATTTAAACTAGACTAGAAAAAGCGGTAAAGACTATAGGTTGCGACGGATATCCCTCACCGCGAGTTAATTAGTATAAAATGGTTACATGGGTCGACGAATTAGTAAGATTGCGTCTCATTTCGACAATTAATTAAATCAAGGGTTGTCACACCCCTAAATTCTCATAAAAACTTAATAAGATTTTGACGTCAACAAATACTCGAAAATTACGCACACAAGGTCGTAAATATGGAGCATACATAATATACCCCGTTAAATCTCCTAGGCGTAGAAAATAGGACAACCCACTTGAAATAAACTCGTAAACTTCATCACCAAAGCAAAGCAACACATCAACCCTCTGTGAGTTCAATCCAACACAACATAGGCTAATTTAACCAAGAAAGCATGATAAAAACGCGATAAATAAAGCGGTAAATCTACACTAAAAAGCATGTAAATAAACACAATAAATCTAAACTAAAAAGCGAGTAAAAACGCGGTAAATAAAGAAATACAAACATGGGAAACTTGGATTGATAGAGAAGATGGAGGATAGTGTTCTACACAACCTCGACGGGCAAACCCCTCTATACGAGCAAACCCTCGGAGGGAGAAAATGGCACACTCCCCAAAACCCTCCAAACCCTAGCTTCCCTCTCTAACCCTAAGTATAGAAAATGATCTATTATTACAAGATATCAAAAATATAAACCAAAATTGGTTTACATAGTAATATGGAAAAGAAATAAAGGAAAAAGAAAAAAAATAGAACAAAGGGAAATTGCCGGGTAACTGTTACTACCGGTCGATCGACAATAGGGGCGCGGTCGACCGGTCCCTTAAGTTGAAGCCCACTAGTTACTTCGCCAGGAAAAATCCCAAAATGCGGTTGACCGGCAGCAGGGGCGCGGTCGACTAGCACTCTGTTTTCTGGTGCTCTTTGGTCTTCACATGGGAGATAAGGTTCATAACGAAAATGGCCATAGCTTCTTCATCAGAACTCGAAATGACGCGCCGTTTATGGCTAGGCGATGCTACCTCAAAGAACTACACATCTGTGGAAATTACATGAGCTGGAGATTTAGTGTGAATTGACTAAAAATCCCTTGAAGTAGCGTCTGGTGATGAAACTTCTCCGAAATGCAACCGATCCTCACTTTTAGCGTTCCAATACCTACAAAAGTACAATTAACCCCTACAAAACATATATATGTCAAAATCTGAGGTTGTCTAGTTAACGAGCATAAATATAGGAACTAAGAACGTAAAAGTTCTAGAATGCACAAAGATAAAGGGCGTAAATATGCAATGTTCGTAACGTATCAGCAGCCAAGTCATCCACATTACTATTTAGACGCTTTGGAGCATGTAGGACGATTGACCATGGCTCGTTGTTGCCACTAAGAATATTATTATATAAAAATTATGCAGTTCCAAACTGTCCAAACGGGACAATGCGAGAGATCTCATTACAGGGGTAATGACTCTCGAACGGGTCTAAGGGTTATTGAATGCGTACGCATAAGAACTAGAAGGCTAGTATCTATGCGCACTATATGTAATTTCAAGTATGTTTCATTTAATTATCATAAATGAAACATACTATATATATGAATTAATAATATATTATTTGTGACAAATTAATTTTAGAAAAAAGTTGAAAACTCTCCCCCCCCCCCCCCCCATTTCGACGATAATCCAGTGGTCATGCCACTTCCAAAATTAACCAACCCAACATCGGTCCACTATAATCCAATAGCAACCGCAACAACAAACCAAAAAACGTGTTTCCCGTACTCCTTCTAATTCATCTACTCAATTAATTCATTTCATCACGTCTTATAAATATATCATCATTAAAGCTGTACAATTAAAGTTATAATTAAAGCTATATTTTATTAATCAATTTTTCCGTTTCAATTGTCACAGTGTAATATCAAGGCTTAACAACTTAATTCTGAATTCCAAAACAACAACATCTAATATGTAGAATTACTATCCACCCTGGTTGATCCAGCGGTAAGGGACAAGTTCAGAGTGTGTGGGTTAGGCACACGGTCTCGAGTTCGATTCCCCCAAAGGATACTAGACTTTAATTGGGGTGTGTGTTAGGGTGGCTCTGTCACTAGCACCCCTTGTTTAGCTTGCACGGGGGAGTCCAAACGGCTCGTTCGTATGGAGGTTCAGGGTTATAAAAAAATTAAAAAAATAAAAAATTACTAAAAATCCTAAATATTAAGTCAAACTAACTACTTACTAATTCTCTTGACTCATTTATATCCAATTAAAGCCTCTCAATTGTTAATGTTGATTGGGGACTTGAAATTAATGTTTAGCTTAGGACTTGAAATTAATGTGTAAATATCCAAATATATGTTGTACCCAAATATTGGTTTGGGTACAACATATATTTGTTGGCTAATACATAATGATAAGTAATTAACCCTTTAGATTCTCCCCATTGTTGGTTTCAACATTAACAACCCCTCCCCCACCCCCACCCCCTGCCCCACCACTCCCCCTTCCCCCCACCATACACAGACACACCTGTAGATACACACACACACCACCCATGTACACACACATACTCACATATACACACACATATATACTGAGGATAGAGAAAGAGAGGAAAAAACTAACCTGAAAATCGCTTAGAGAGAGAGAGAGCAGTCGCTTAGAGAGAGAAAAAAAGGGGGAAGTGAAAAGGTGGGAAAGAAGAAGAGGGAAAGGTTCTTTTACTGAATAAGTTATCACGGACTTGTCACGGTCTTTGACCATGATAACTTTATAAGGTTGTCACGGTCATTGACCGTGATAAAAAACATGCATTTTTTAATCATGATCATTGATCGTGACAAGGGTGATTGGTTGAAAGGTGACAATTTAACATTTTTGGTGTAGTGAAAATGTGACAAGGGTGGTCGACTGAAAGGTGACAATTTGGCCTTTTTGGTGTAGTGAAAATCAAAACTTCCTTCTAGCCTTTAAGTGATAGGGGGAGTCACTCTCAGTCTCGCTCTCTCTTATCGGTAATTATATCTGTTGTGGTATGGCTGTCGTGTCGTGCCGTTCCATTAGTGTTTGTGAATTAGTCCTTTCGAGGGGGGAGTGCAAAAAGGTAAATAAAGACCATAACCAAAAGCAAGGGATTCCCGGGGCCCGAACGAGAGCAGAGGTGACAGGGCAGGATGGACGAGAAAAGCAATGACACGAATAAATCATCTTCTTATTTTCCATTTGACGCTCATTTACGTCAATTGGTATCAGGACATAATTGGCTATACCCGTTGTTATTATTATTGTTGTTGTATAATAAGAAAATCATATACGATGACAAATGGGAACTAAGAATAGGTTTCCCCCATTGATTCACATATCAATCGGATTGAGGAAGTTTTAAATCGCCTTGTAGCATGATTTGACGCTATCGACTCACGTCTTCCTCCATCAGATGCATCCACGAGCCGTCCTCACTCTGCCCCCACCCCCGCATAAAACCCTAATCTCACTAACACCAATTCTGCTCATTCCACCCCTGCACAAACAAAAAAAATACCATACCATATCCAGTCACCATATCCACAGCCACTACGGCAGCCAAAAAGAAAGCCGAGAGTGGCAATCCGACGAAAAACCCCACGGCCCCATCGGATGTAACACCACGTATTTATGAGGATTTAAAATTTAATTAATTCAGTTATTTTAAATTACATGCATGACCTAATTTAATTGAATTAAATATTATGTGTTTGTTAAAATATTAATTGGGAGAGATAAATATTAATAGTTATGGAATAAAATTACTAAGTGAGTAGTAAATGATTATTTTATGTCATAGCGAGTAATAGTGTTATACCTCAATCGGGAGTCGAGTGTAGACTATATGAGGTCGAGATATGAAATTATTATAGAGTGAGTTGGATGACGATTTCGAGGTCATGGTTGGTTCTAAATGGATCGAAATAGTCAGAATAGTATACCCGGGTTCATAGATTGTGTCCCGAGGCGATTTTAGACCAACTCGACACCACATAAGGGCTTTTTGGTTATTTAAGAGTCTAGAGTAGATGGAACTCCGAAAATTAAAGAGGTATATCAGCCCATTTGAGTGTGAGTCTAAGGTTAAAACACTTTAGAGAGAGAGAGAGAGAGAGAGAGGAGGCCATAGGAGAGGAAGATGAGAAGAAACCTAGGCCAATCCACACTGTTTCGCACCACGAACATCGCAGGAATCGAGATCAGAGCAAGGAAAGGGCATCCTCACCATCTCAGAATGAAAATCAGACACATTTCTATAAGGTAAGTGTTTATCTTGCATAATTTGAGCATGTTATAATACCCATGTAGTGTAGGGTTTTCAATTCATGATTCAAATGATAATTCTTGGGATTTGGGTGGGTAAAACACATGATTTGGAGTTGTAGAGCAAATCCTTGCATGTAGATAACAAAGAATCAGAGAATGCATGATTAATATGGAAGAAATCGAGGTTAAACTATGAATATGCATGAAGAACACATAAATTAGGGTTTTAATGAAATAATGGGTTTTGATCATTTCTTGGGTAGATTTCTTATCATCTCGATATGTTATTTACGTTGATTACTGCCCCTACACATATATTACATGTTTGGGTATGTTGGATGGGTGATTAGGGAAGTATTATATATTTTTGAAAGAGTTTAAAGAGAGTAAACCCGTAACAACAAAGAAGGAGAACTGCCAGGGCTTTCGAACCGGTTCAGACCCTCTATCGAATCGGTTCGGCTGGTGAATAGAACCAATTCGACTTACCTGTTTCTGAAAGATTTGTTTTGTGTAGAACTTATCATGAAATTAATCAGGGGAAAACTTTTGGGATAGTTTAATAATTCTATAAAGACTTACAGAACTTCAGTAGGTATATGGTTTAGACTCGGTTATTCTTAATGAGGGTAATGTAATACCCCGTAATTTTAAATGACTTTTAAAATGGTTATATTTTAAATTAATGGATTAATTAGATTTTATTATTAATTAATTCATTCGGGTTTTATCCGGACGGTGGATATTAAAATGGATGATTCTGAATATTACTTAAAGGTATTTAGGTAATATATGAATATGATGTCATTGATATGACTGTATGATATAAATTCGGTAATTTATATTTCTAGTCAGACGCGGTATGGGACGTGTCGGGACTAGTTTATTAAATTAAAAAGGAAATTTATTTTCTATCGATCTAATAGTCATTTCGACTGCGTCGTTGCGTCCGGAAGGTTCGAAATAGTCAGAAAAGTCTATTTGGATGTTAATTTTAAGTCTCGGGTCATTTGGAAATGAATAGACAACCCGAAAAGGCATTTTGGTCATTTTTCTAGGGGGGATGAATAGTGATTACGGATTTGGCACTATTATAAGTATTGGTAGATTAAGTGTATGGGGGTTATTCATCTCCTCTTCACAAATAAGAGCAGCCATCTTCCTAGAGAGAGTGTAAGAGTGCTTGGGAAAGGAAAAGCCACTTGGGAAGGAGAAGAACAAGAACCAAGGTTCACCACCACCAACCACCACCGGAGTTTGACCGGAGAAGGGACAACCAACTGAAATATACTACACCAAAGGATCAGACCTACAAGAAAGGCAAGTGTTTGATAATGGCAATTTAAGTTTTTATATTGTCCATGTTAGAATAATATGAAAAGAGAAGATTATTATTGTTTAGAAGAAATAATGGAGTATTAAATGGAGTTCTGGAAAACTGAAATGATATAGGAATCTAACTCATGTTTTAGGATGATATTAATCCATGAAATAGTCATGAATATGTTGAAGAAAAATCTGAAATACCATTGTAGTGTTCTTGAAGTTAATATGTTGATAATTTCTGGAAATAAGGAGATAAACATGCTTTTTAATCCAATCCCTTGATGATTCTAGGATGTTTAGAGTATTGGAAATCGTTAATATATGTTGATATATCATGTAGTAAAGATTATAACTCATTTTGGAGGTTAATATGAAGGTTTAAATGAGTAAAAATGGTGAAACCCGTAGTTACAGAAAATGCAGAAAACCAGGCTTGGACCTGAGGGATCGATCGATCGACCCCTGCCTTCGATCGATCGACCTCCCCAGAATATGTAAAGTTATTTCTTTTTAAATGTTGATTATTATCCCAAACCTTTTGTGGATCTTTGGAGATTATTATTTGGATATTATGGGACTTAGAAAATATCAGTAAACCCTTGATAAGATTTGAATTAATTTGATTTGGATTCAAGTGATTAAAATGATGAAAATTATATCGAATGGAATTTCGGTTGCTAGATTCATTTGTTAAATTCTAAATGGAGATGTATGAGGATTAAAGATAGGACCAGTAGGGGTGATTTAATGTAACACCTGGGTATCCTTAAGTTTACAAGAGGGTTTAATCCTAAGAGAAAGAATATGTGTTTATAAGAGATTTGAAACTATCGATTTTAACCTTAATGAAAAGGAGAATTTAACTCGTAGTAATTCGGGAGAAATGATGTTATGGACCAGTAGGATATTAGTGAATTCTTACTGAATATATGTTGAGGAAAAACCTATTTGAATCTTGTGTATTGAGTGAGGGTAGCCTTAGGGTTACAATTTGAACATCAAGGACTGAGTTTGAACTCATTATTGATTACGCAAGGACTGAGTGTAGTACAAGAGCGTAGTGGTATGACTCCTAGATAGAGATGGGAGTTTAAAACACTTTTGGGTTGAAAGAGGTATGAGGTTATCCCTATCGCATAGTTGTAGTTGTCGGACCTCCTCGATCGAAAAAGTTAAGTAGTAGTGTATTGGAGGGGTTCCTTGTTTGGATTTCGCTTTGCGAGACGCTCCGCGCATGAACCTTAACGACGTCGGTAGTGGAGAGATGTTATAGGATGCGAGGATAATTAAATTATGAAGTAAAGATATGATATTTTAAAAGAGATATAATGCTACATATGGGAAATATCTTAGGGTAGTGATAATTACCTTATTGATATTATATTATAGGTATGATAATACCTATTTGATTGATTATTGATTTATGTGTATGACATACCTAGCTTACTTGCTATCGGTGGGAGGTTTGCGCGTGAGGGCAGTCATATCCTGATGAATCCATGGGATCTTTGATTTGTCGCTCGAGAACATAGGTCTATGAAAGACTTATCGGGGAGTTGATAAGTCCGCTGACTGTGGGTACGTAGGTATGTGCGTGACCCATGGATACGAGAACTATGTTCGCCTCCAATTTGTTTGTTGTTGATTGTGGTTTGTAATATCTTACCGAACCTGTAGTCCCCTATTCGGCGACCTGCGATAATGGGACATGATAGCAGAGTAATGCATTGCACCACAGCTGTGACTCGGGGTGCCGTATTATATATGAATATATATAATGGATTAAATGGTTACATGGATATTTATTGTGGTTAAATCTATCTACGGTGATAATTGTAGATAACGGTGAATAGAGAAAGATAATGGAATTAAGTTAATGCTTATAGAATTGAAAAGCTTCACTCATGATAATGAGAAACGATTCATATTAATGAGTAATGATTCATGTTAATGAGAAACTAATCATATAAAGAAGAAATGTAAATGCATAATAAGGTGACGTATGGTATGGGACATACGGGGATTATTATGTGGGAATGGAATTATAATATGGAGACTAGAAAAGAGGAACCGTTAACTAGGAGGTTAATAGGAAACGTTAAGTGTGCACTTTAGTTGAGAGGTGAGAATTGCAAGTGAGAGTTGGATCTAATATGTACATAATAAATGCTTTATTGCACTTGTTAAATACTTGTTGTTTTAAAAATAATCTACACATTCGGGCTCTGACCCGTTTCCTTGCATATTTTCTCTTCTATTGTATCTCTATATCAGGTGTCCAGCAACAGGGACGCCAAAGTTAGCGGATTATGACAAGCTATGGATTTATGGAGTTTTGCCTAGACGCCTTCCATCTTTTGATTCACAGTATTCTTAGTTAGGGCATGTCGCCCAAAGGATTCAGTTATCTTTTCTATCGAGGTCAAATTCTATTGTATTCGGGACTTTTTAATACATTCAACATTGTTGGGATTATTGTAAAGGATTTATATTATTTGGGAATGTTTATTCAAATTGCATTTAAATTCTTTTGTGTTATTTATTGTGTTACCAGTTTTGTAGAATAAAATGTGTAGTGTTATTCTTAAACTAAAAATGGTTTTGTTGAAATTTAAAATTGGAAAGTTTTTAACACCAGCTTAATTGGGTATTGGGTGAGTTGTAAATGTTTTCGACAGTGATGCTAAGAATGAGCCAACTGTATATTCTGTTTTAATTTGGTATGGGACTGGCCACCCGGTATTTAATTTGGCGGGGTGTTACAGGTAAATTGGGATTTGGACCGATGGGGCTTAACCGATTGAGAGGCGAATCGAGAATTTACTATTTGGGTTACGGGAAGAGTGAACGATAAGCTAAGACTTATACCAGTATTATAGTGATGTATAAACGACTGATATAATATAAGGGATAGTTGGGACCCTTCGGGTAGTGAATGATACTCGAAAAATACGAAATAAACATTATGTGAGAATTATTAGTACTTTGAGTATTCGAGAGAGATAAATACTACGTACATGTTTATATGGCGAGATTTATATATATATATATATATATATATATATATATATATATATATATATATATTTATTGCGTGTGAATACCTATTATGTGATTGGTTATGTGTGTGAACATACCTACGTTGTTTGCTATCACGGGAGGTTCCGCGCAGAGGGCGATCCCACCTTGACGATTCCAGTGAGGTTTGGACGTGTGCCCCAGAACACAGAACTTAGGGTGTCTCACTATGTGTTATGTATTAGTGGGACTGGCAAGTCATTTGGGTACGTTAGGTATGTGCATATCCCAAAGTCTTATAACTATGTTCGCCTCTATTGACCGATAGTCCTTGATTTGGTACAAGATATACATGGACATGATATGCAAGCATCGTGGTGGCCATTCTAGGGGATGCTATAGTTGTATATATTATAGTGTGATAAATATATACAAGTGTGATTAATCTACTTATGTGTGATGGTAGAAACAATAGATAGTGTGTATCTAAATGTAATTTAGGTAGAGAAACTTAATAAATGGTTCAATAGTAATATTTGGTTAATATTAATTATTGGTGTTACGTTAACGTATCGTATGGGTGGTACGGGGAAGTTAAAATTATAGTGGTTAGTTAGGTACTTGGGTCTAGTTAGGTTGGGTAATGTGACTAGGTGGGTAAAATATGAGACGTTAGGTCCTGCACCATAGATGAGAGGTGAGGAACTCAAGGGAGTGTACGTTGGACTAACGTGTGTATCTAATAACTGTTTTTTAACTGCAATTTAAGTACTTGCTAAATATTTTAAAATGGTTTGGGGCTCTAACCCGTGTCAAAATATTTTAGGTCTCCAGCCATAGGGACACCAAGCTTGATGACTCATTTCAGGGATGCGTAGGCTCGTAGGACTTTATGTAGTTGCTTTAATTATTCATTCTTAGATTAAGATTTATGATTCAATATTTTATTTGGGCATGTTGCCCCTTTCAGTTGAGAAGCTTTTCTTTTATTTATCAGACGATGTACTTGGATTCAATTTTATTTCCGTAGACTTATGGTTTGGTTATTACTTTAGAACCGATGGTTTATTCGGTGTTTATTTCTATATATCTATCATGTGATGATTTAGACTCTTAAAAATTATTGTGGATGAGTTATTATATTTATATGTTTTTGTATGTTGTTACGTTAATAAAAGATAAAATTTGGCACCGTCTTGATTTAACGTAAGTGGTTATTAATTTAAAAAGATTTCAACAGTGATGCTAAGAATGAACCAAATGCGATTACCGTTTAATTTGATAAAGGACTGATCACCCGTGATTAAAATAGGCAGGGTGTTACACCGGACACCCCCAAAATAGTCCCTTCGGCTGTCAGAAACCGGATCTAACCACACCTTAGCCGATGGCAGCGGCGTTGGCCTCCTGCTAGGCGCGACTCCTCCATCCCCTTCTCAGCTCATGCTTTTGAGAATTGACTTAGGATATGGTTGAAAAAGGATATAATTAAACCTTTTAGCGTATTCCCTTAGGGTCTCCCCAAGCTTTTGCTTGAAGTTAAAAAGGGATATGGTTGACTTGCGCATCTTCTCAACCTGTGTGAAGTGATCCATAAAGGATTCAACCGAGTGTATGAAGATTTTTATAATCTCAAGTTTGATCTTAGCATAACAATGTCTGGCGGTGCATTTTAGAGTGGTAGGAAAGACTCTCCATAACACCTCGTTTTGATTTCTTACAGTAGCATTAAAGACTTGTAAGTCTCAAAATGATCGATGGGATCCTTGGACACATCGAATGGTTATATAGTGGGAATCTTATACTTGTAAGGAAGAGCATACCATTGAACTTCATTATATATGGGGGATAGAGTTTTCTACGGGACAACCCGATGGTATTAGGAGTGTGAGCTTGATATTGGTTAAGGAAATTGCTTAACTATACTATATTTTCTTAATTTTGCCATCCCAAAGCTTAACCATTATGGATCATCTTAGCGAGTGTACACATGGGAGGAATATTCTCTCCTTTGCAGGGACTTGGGTTTGAGAAATCGAGTTAGGAGAGAATTTAGTTTCACTCAACGTTAATTTAAATATCTTTCTCGCCATGATCTAAGTCATAGTTCCTCCCTTAATGAGTCGATTGGGAGGATGCTTCATCTAGTGCGAGTACAAGAGGTGGTCGTTTCATCATAATAACATCAGGTTGTTTTTGGAATTCCTTCTATTGAGCCTATATTTCTTTCATTCTCTTCCTAAACATGGCATTAGTTATCATGGTGGTGAGAATCATATAAGCTTGGTATAATGGCTTTAGAGAATAATCGTTTCCATACAAAATGCCAAACTTATGGTGCTGAAATAAATTTTGACCTCAACATCACCAAATAATAATCCTAAGGGCATGAAAAGGTGTTCTTAAGTTAACAATAATAAGAAATAAGATTTATAGTGGTTCAACACCTCTTCTAAGATGCTTATGTCCACTCTGAAGGTGTTTCTCTATTTTATGTTTAATATAATGATGAATAATACAAACATGTTTAACCTTAAATCTCAGTTAAAGTGTCACAAAGAAGTTTGAGATATGTGTAATGGTAAAAGAGATTTTATGAAGAAACTAATTGGCTCCTCAAAATAATTCTTACTCACTTAGGACTCCAAAGAGTAAACGAGACTACAACATCTCTGCTTGATATCTATAACACAATATATGAGTTGTAAGTGGTCTAATCTATATTACAAATGCTAAATATAGTTCTTAACATTTGTCATACTGGATGAATAACTTAAATATGATTCCTTTCAACCTTCCCCAAGTACTCTTTATATAACCAGTTGTTAAGAGCAAGTGGGAAGTGACAGTTAAATTATGGGCGATAATAGGTGATATTTGTAGCTACAATTGAATGGTTGAGTGTCGGTGGAATAAGTTATAAGTGAGTGGCGATGGATGTTGAGTGAAATAAATGGCATGGAATGCATGATTACAAACTTCAAGTGGTGATTTGAGTTTTTTTAAGCAGTGTATGTACTATCTACCAACCCGTTAGAATGGTCTATTGAGGTTGCAGTCATAAGCTATTGAGGCTGTATCAATCACGTACAAGTGGACCCAAGTTTTACAGAGGTTTGGAAGAGATGAATAAGGTTGATTATGCCCTGATATAGCTTTCATGTATATTGATAATTACTAAAATGAGGTGAGGAACCATTGATAATATGCAAATATTGCGTATTTCACCCCTCGAACCTACACATTTTATCCCCCTCGGGTATCTTATTCCCTATATTTATGCTCATTAACCAGACAACCTCGGATTTCTATGTTAACATGTTTTGCAGGGGTTAATTGGGCTTTATAGGTATTTGGATGCTAAGTGTGAAGTTCAGACGCATTTCGCTCGATTTCCATACATGATCGTACGTTCAAGAGCATTTTAGTCTTTTCATAGCTTGGATAACTCCCTAACATCAACACATAAGTTGAATCCCTCCTCGTAAGCTTCGCGTGGCCGTGAACGGTGCGCGATTCCGATTCAGAACGAAGAAGTTACGGCAATTTTAGCGGAGGAGAAATGCAAACATGCCAAAACAGGAGGAAATGAGAAGCAACCCTGCTTGATCGATCGATTATTAAAAAGGATCGATCGATCGATCCTTTATTCTTTGCAATTCGTGGGGAGACAGTGGGCTTGGATATTTACCATCGATCGATCGATCACAGGGGATCGATCCCCTGTTTCCAGCTGATTTTTTGGCTTTTCTTTTCTTTTCTTTCCTCTTTTCTTTTCTATTTCATTTTCCCACTTACTATATAAAGAAATTTTGTTGTAAATATCATAAATTAAGATATAGAATAGATTTTAGGTTAGTTTAGCTTAGGGTTTTGGAGTTGAGAGCTCTTTTCTTCTTCCTCATTTGGTGTGACAACATTTGGGTTTGTAAGATTAATCTTTTCTTCTTCCCACTCCATTAATATAGCTTGTATTTCATTAATTCTTGCTTTCTAATTTAGTTTACATGCTTTCTTTACATGCTTTGATTTAATCACTTTCTAGTGTAGATTTACCGCTTTTATTTACCGTTTTCCTGTATCGCGTTTTTACCATGCTTTCTATCGAATTTAGTCTAGGTTGTGTTTGAATGGAACTCACTCGGGTTGACGTGTTGCTTTGCTTTGGTGATGGTGTTTACGGGTCTATTTTGGGTGCCTTATCCTAGCTATTATGCCTAGGATATTTGATGGGGCATATCATGTATGTCCCGTGCTTACAACCTTGCGTGCGTAATTTCTGGGGTATTTGTTAACGCCAAAATCTTATGAGGCTTTTATGTGGATTTAGGGGCGTGACAACCCTTGATTCAATTAACTGTCGAAACGAGACGCATACGTAATAACTTGTTGACCCATGTGACCATTTTATATAAATTAACTCGAGTGAGGGATATTCGATGCCACCTATAGTTTTACTCGCTTTCTTAATCTAGTTTTATTTACACTCGCCTAGATTAATATTTCCCTTTTTGCATCTTTTCTCTTTTAGTTTTAATTCATCTTTTACACTTTTATTTAGGAGTATTAAATCATATAAATTCTAGCAACTCGTCTCTGTGGATTTTCGATACCCGGACTTGGCTGCTATACTCATCCATTGAGTGTAGTCATAAGTTTAGGTTTTTTATATTAAGGAAGTGAACAGAAAACAACTACTGTGTCCTTACACGAGCACACCTTTCACACGCTTAATCAAAATGGCGCCGTTGCCGGGGATGATTTTATTTTAGACTTTATTTGATTTAGTATTTCATAGTATTTTCTTTCTATTTGTATTATTTGTTAATCTTTTTTGCAGGACTTTCACATTTGAGCACTTAGAAACGCTTGAATTTCTCGCGCGCGCATATCTTTGTGGAATTTGCCATTTCGAGCCATTTTTGGGGTAAACATACCTTATTTCAATTCTTTCGGTAATCATTGTTATAATTCTCAAAATGCTCGTAATCCTATGACTTTTGGTCAATACTTAAAATCCGAAAAAATTACAAATTCAAAAATAACTTTGGGCGAGTATAACGAAAGTCAAAACTTGGGTTATTGGAATTTTGATGATGATGATAATGATTTTGGGCCTTTACCTCCTTATAATAGGAATTTTGAAATGAATTGCAATAGTTTTCAAAATTCCTATAATAATGAGTTTTCGTTTAAGTCCGATGGTAATTTTCAAAGTTCCCATTTTCAAGTATCCGCACCTCGACCTATGACATTCGGTGAGGGCTTGCGTATGCTTGAAAATGAAAAAATTGAAAATCGTTATCGAGAAAAAAATCGTTTGTGGGAACATGAATTCGATTTATTATTTGAATCCGATGACGATTTTGCTTTCGAGACTTTGGAAGTCGAAGAATGTTTTGAACCAAATGAGGACTTTGTGCCTACTTTGGAACAAATCATTGTCTATTTTGCCCATTGCGTAATAGATATTGAAAGTGAGGATGAAAATGACATAATATCTATTTGCAATGAAATGATTTTTTCTTTGGCCCCCAAAGAATAACATTTCATTGAAAATGATATTATTTCCTTCGAAACTCAATCTTCATATGTTGATGATTAATCTCATGAGTTTGAATTTCTTTCCTCCCCATTTTCATTCTCTATTATCCCACCGTCACAAGTACCCGATGATTCGGTTTCAAACTTTAATGTTTTAAACCTTTTCGCCGATGAGGAGTACTTGCTCGAGTCGCCTTCCACGATCGCGTCTTTTCCTTTGTGTGCACCACCTCCCATTCCAATTTCAAAATCTTTGGGAGGATATTCGGCTTTTCTCGATCCCCACATGTTTTTGCCACCCGTTCAATCTAAACCCCCATCGTCTCTCCAAAACTTTTAATTGACGATGGTTCATTTCTTCCGCCTTACACATGCCTTCCGTTGTTAAAACGGAATTCATATTTTTTGGAAGGCATGCTTGTATGTGAGGGTACACCGGTTATCCTCCAAAGTCAAATCGTTTTTGCGGTGGACCCTCAGCTATTTAGACTTCTAGTGTACAGTTAGTGTGAAGCCTAAATAGTAGGTTGTATATAGTTAGCTTTTTATTCTTTCTTACTTTTTATTTTTTCTTTCCTTTTTAATTTAGTCTAGTGTAATTAGTTAACTTTTCGTTATTTGTTTTTGCTATGCTTAGTACTAACTTGTTTTGTAGAATCATCGGACTCGCACTTTCCGGAGATCGCTCCATTTTGGGTAATATCGCTATTTTCCTCTCTTTAACTTGGTTCTTAATTAACATTGAGGACAATGTCAGGTTTTAAGTTAGGGGGTGTGGGATATTCTATCCATTCATTGGTAGTGTCCATGTTTTTGCTCACATGTTAGTGACTTAATTTGGTTTTCTTAAAAAAATTGAAAATTTCAAAAAGATTTTCTTTCTTTTTTCTCCTTTATTGGGCATTTTGTCTTTATTTTCGATGATAAATTTCAATAATTGCCCGATCCGATAGACAACTCAACGATGCATGGTCTTGATTTTAGAAGTTATTGGACATTAGTCCTCAATCATTGATATTGTGAATAACTTCATGAATTAAACTTTAATCCCATGAGCACATGCACTTTTATTGCTTTATTGATATGGTTTAAGATTTTTATAACTCGGTAATATTTTGTTGCATTGTATATACTTACACCGAGTAAGCTTTGTACCTTTCGTCGTTTGTGAGTGTTATACAATTTTCTTTCCTCTTTGAAAACGTTGAATTTGTCGGCAATCTCTCTATTCTTTCATTGATCGTTCTTTAATTGAGTTTATATCTTGAAATGTGTTACTTGATCATGATTTTCATTTATTATTTGGACTCGAGAATTGCTTAAACTTTGTGAAATGATCATAGGCCATCTTTGTTATATCACCCATATTAGCCTTGACCTAACCATTTATGTCTACCCTCGTCAACCCCTTTGAGACGAAATATTAGCCTTTCGTTTCATAACCCAAATCCCATACCAACTCTAAATTGGAGTTTTACACCATACATACACTTTCCATACCTTTGTTTGGAATGTTACTTGGGATTAAATGATGTTGTTGTATTGCGGTTGCAATTTAGGCATATGAGAGTGAGAAAAGTAAGAAAAGAGAAGTGAAAAAGAGAAGAAAAAGTGAAAGCAAAAAGTAAAAAAAAAAAAAAAACATGAGAAAAAGAAGAGAAGAAAAGAAAGAGAAAGTTGTAAATGTCGTATATAGTTCAATAAGCTTGGATTACTCTCTCCATTGATATATGTAATGCTTTTTTGGAACTTGTTTTCCAATTTTGATATTGCCCGCATTTTACCATTATCCCAAGTTTTCATTCCGAACACTTTGAATCCGTACATACATATCCTTCATTTCGTACCCTAGCCTGGCCTAAATTACAACCCTATTAAAGTCCTATGTGATCTTAGTGTATGTAATTCAAAAGTCATAATAGTTTTGATAATCTGTGAAATGCATTTCGCCTCCTTTAATGTGTGGTATCTTTCATTGAGATTATAATTTTTCAGTTTATATATAGCTTTCTTCATTTGTGACATGTGTGCGACCTAGTTTCCCTTTACGTTTACTCTTTGTGCCCGCATATTCCGTGTGTTACCTCCCTGTTTCGAGTGATTTCACTTGATGAGTGTAATTCCCGTGAGGATTGAATATATGTGTAGAGGGGGCTTGAAGGTAATCCTGAGATTAGAGATAATTCCTTAATTGGAAAAAGTGTTTGAGATTAAGCAACCGAAGCAGCTCAAGCGCGACAACTCAGCGAGGCATCTTGGCATGGGAACTCATACTTTAGCTTGTTGCATTTGTCATATTGTATTTATGTTTATGTTGATTGTAAGCTATAACGGTTGTAATATTGTAACGAGATTAATAATGAGTTTGTGTGAGGTCAAGCGGTACTTGCGAGAGACTAGGCTTGGCAGGGCCTGGGAGAGCTTTCATGCTCTATCGAATGACCTCGTCGTGGGAACTTTAGAGGGACTTGGTTTGGAGGATTGAGAAGTGAGGCACCGTTGGGGGCTTATCCTGACCATCTTACATACACCTGGTAAAACACCGAAGGACCCTGACCGTGGAACCTCGGACGGAGCAGCCTTGAGTTCCATCGGGCGTTGAGTTGTGAACCAAACAACCCTCTACTTAATGTCAAATCTACTGCAGGTAATGTCACTAGCCAACTAAACAATTTCAGACCTGCACTTGAGTAAACCACCGTGGTATTTGGGGCTGTCAGGTAGTTGGTGAGCCACCTCTGCGATAACAGCCCCCTGACGCACAGTGATTAGGCAAAAGGCATGTCTTGGCATTTAATTTTTATGACGCGGAGACAACTAGTGCATCAGACATTTAATATTGTGACATAAAGTATGAGGGATGTCTTTCATAGTCTTAAATGACTGAGTTACCTCGAGGGTGGTGTGGGGGATATTTAAGGACCCCAACCACCCTTGAGGAGAGGATGATCCTTTAAGAGTTTAGAAGTTATTACTGGAGAGAATATACATCTAGAGAGAATTATTGCAAACCAGAGGGGTTTTCTCACTCACCATTGTTATTTATTACGAAGCTTTTAATACTTGACATAGATTCTTTAGGGTGTTTGGTGTGTTTATACCTGCCTACCGAGGTGTATCTATGGTGTTTACTTCTCTCTCCATTTAGCCGAGTTACTTCTAAGGTTCTTTACTATTTCCTGAGTTATACACGAGAGATTTGCGTGTTTAAACTGAGTTTATCTTCATTAAGTCTGTGTTTGCATGCCCTATCATTAATCCAAAGCTTTAGCCAATTAGCTTATCATTACGATACTCGAATAGGGGTTACGCCTCCATCTATAATATAAAGTACCCTCTTACATTTGGCGACTCTGTTGGGGAGGCACTCTTCTAAGTAAGGAGTATGTCACTAGATAATGCTAATCGAAGGCTCAACTTTGATGACATTTAGCATAATGAAGAACAAACCGCGAGAGAACTGGAGGCCCTAAGGGATGGGGCTCCTCGAGTGGAGGTACCTCCGGTACCGGAGAAGTCAGGTGTTCTGGGGGTGACACAAGCTTCCATGAGTGCGGGGTTGGGACCCACTCAGGTCGCGCTCCTTATGAGCAAGTTTTATGAGTTTTTGCAAACTCCAGTAGCTTCAACTATGCTGGGAGGATTGGAGGCTAATGCCTTCGTAACACCAGGGGTAGCTCCAACGGCCCCGCTAGGTGTAGGTGTAGAGGGAACAGTCCCAGCGAGCGTACCCTCTATTATGAATCCATCATGGGGAACATCAGAAGCATCGGCGTCCCCGACCGTGGCGCCTGCTCCAGCTGCAATGAGCGCTCAGCCCGTGGTACCATTGGTTGTTGCCTCTGTAGCATCACCCATGGAGGAAATGCAAAAGGAGATGCTAAAGTTCATACAGGCATCCTCGCAATCTGGTTGTGAGGTAGCTTCGGTTTTTGATGACTTTCGAACACCATATCCCCAGGAATACAATGACGAGTTCTATCCGAATGACTATATTCCTCCTATTTTTGAAAAATACACGGGAAAGGGTGGGAACCCGAAGGAGCATATTAAGCGCTTTGTTGAATATTTGGGGGTGCATTGTAACAATAAAACGTTTAGGTTGAGGGAGTTTTCTAAATCCTTGATCGATAAAGCATATACCTAGTATTCCCATTTGGCTCCCAACAACGTTTCTACATGGGAATAGATGCACGTGTTGTTTGTACAGAAGTTCTTTCTGGCGGAAGATGAGTTTACTTTGACCCAACTGGGTAGGGAGAATCAACGACCCGGGGAAGAATTAGTGGCCTATGTTCGAAGATTCATAGAAAGATCCCTCGACGTAAGGGAGGAGGCCAAAGAATCCAAGTTACTACAGATCTGCACTGAGGGGCTGCTTCCTGAGTACATCTGCCATCTTATTAATGAGACGTACGAGGGGACTTTTGCGGCGTTCTTAAAAGCAGCAACAAATATCTCTTTGGTGGTGTGACCTAATCCGGTGGCGGTGCCCATGATGTTTAGGCAGCCGATGCAACCCGCGGGGGGAGGACTCAGCCCCCACGGGTAGGGTACACCGAGGGGGGAGATAAGGGCAAAGCACCGAAGAAGGACAATAAGAGGAAGTTCAAAAGAGACAGGAAATACCCACCACCATTACCTTGTACAGTAGAAGAGGCTGTCAGTTGTTACAACGCGATGGTCCAAGGGGGAACGGTCTATGAGCCAAAAGACATTTCCTCTGGGGAGCCCGATGTGGCAACGAAGGCGGATCCAAAGTATTGCCAGGTTCATCGGAGGATCCAGCATCTAACAGAAATTTACTTCACACTGAGAAGAATTATCGATAAGTACGTGAAGGCAGGGATGTTGCAAATCCCTCCCCAGAATGTCAATAACAACCCACTACCAGCACATGGGGCCAATCTCGTGGTGGCCTACGATGAAGAGGCAGAGAGAGAAGAAAGAGAAGAGTATGAAGCAACTTTGGAGACCTGTACCAAGGGAATAGCTAACGTAGTTTTAGCCTACGATGAAGAAAGGACCAAAGATGTGGAAGACGTGTACATCGTTGAAAGTGAGGAAGCAGATCTGGGCCTGGAGTACTGTGCAGTTTCAAAATCCCTGAAGTTCACCTGGTTCTTCGACCAAGTGGGGATTCCAAAAGAAAGAAGGCTGGAAATAACCCAGGCGATACTAGATATTGCGAGGAAAGACGCAGTCCCTTTGCTGAAATGGAAGGGACCTATGGCCAGGTTGGTAAGGAGGTTCCTGTCAGAGGTGACCTTCAGCGATGCCGATAGGGCTGTGAGATTCCCTCATAATAGGCCATTGTACGTGACTGCCAGTGTCAATAGAGTTAGTTTTGCAAGGACTCTCATGGATGGGGGAGCCTCCATAAATATCATGCCAATTAACTCCTTTCACACAACCAATATTCCAGAAGAAAGGTTGGTCCCCATGCCTTTGGTAATTTCGGGGTATGATAACCAATCTTCCAAATCCATTAGGTATGTTAATGTTGGGATTGTGATGGGAAATTTGAGTTCCCATATAAAGTTCCACGTAATAGAGAGTGCAATTTCCTATCATCTATTAATAGGAAGGGTGTGAATGCACAACTAAGGGCTAGTCCCTTCCACATACCACCAGTGTGCTAAGGTGAACATCAAGGGGACAAAGGTGACTATTAGGGATACAAAGAGGCCCTTCTCTATCGAGGAAGCTCACTTGGTGGACGTAACATTTTATATTGAGTTGGAAGAGGATGTCCGGGTCCTAATGAGAAGGATGGAGGGAGCATGGGTTCCCTCGATCAGAGAAAGGATGGGGCCCTTGAACGAGCAGAGTAAAGAGGTTGCAAGCAACGAAAGAGTATTGACCGAAGAAGCTCACTAAGTGGTACCTCAGCCCCAAGGCATCTCGAAGCAGCTCAAAGACGGGATGAGGCCCAGAGTGGATCCGATGGAGCATGAGGTCCAACGCCAAAGCGTGCTGAGTCGGTTCTCAGGAAAAAGAGTGGCCGAAGCATCTAGAGAAAAGAAGAGGAAAGCAGTCACCACTATCGGTAGACAGTGAAAGAAGGTCGTTACCGAGGAAGGAAAGATGATGTATCGATGGAAGTTGACGATGAGGTTGACCCGATATATGAGTGCTTTCTGGTAGATCAAAGGGGACAATGTATGGCGATAGACAATTTCAGCATACATGAATTTATGGAAGAAGTCATCGAGGAACCAAATTACATGGCGGATCGACCGAAGCCGCAGGCACAAGGGCTAAAGCAGTTGAACTTGGCGAAAGAAGGGGGCGACCCAAGGTCCATCTTCATCTCGAAGGATCTCGATAAAGAAAAATGAGAGGCCTTGGTTGAGTTAATTCAGGAATTTGTAGATGTCTTCGCGTGGAAGTACACAGAGATGGAGGGGCTAGATGGGGAAGTAAGTTGTCACAAGTTGAACGTGATGCCTTCAGACATTCTAGTAAAACAAGCAACGAGAACGTACAAGACTGAGCTAGATTTGAATATCAAAAAAGAAGTTCAACGCTTACTAACGACAGGGTTCATTACACCGATACAACACCCATTCTGGTTATCCAGTATTATCCCAGTGGGGAAGAAAGACAAAAACCAGATAAGGATCTGCGTAGACTTCAGAGATTTGAATAGAGCCTGCCCCAAAGACGAGTTCCCTCTACCGTCCATCGATAGCCTGATAGATGCAACGGCAAGTCATGAGATGTATAGCTTCATGGATGGGTATGTAGGGTACAACCAGATCAAGATGGACCCCGTGGATGCAGAGAAAATAACGTTCAGAACTCCGTTGGGCAACTTTATGTATAGGGTGATGCCGTTTGGACTCAACAACGCTGGGGCGACTTACCAAAGAACAATGATGGCCATTTTCCATGACTTATTTCACAAATTTATGAAATTCTATGTGGATGATTTGGTCATCAAGTCGAGGAAGGAGGAGTCCCATCTGAGCGATTTGAAGAAGGTGTTTTCCCGTTGCAGGAAGTTTAAATTAAAGATGAATCCATTGCAGTGCATTTTTGGAGTAACAAGTGGGAAGTTCCTAGGCTTCGTGGTTGACCGATAAGGGGTACAGATGGACCAGGATAAGCAGCGGGCGATCTTAGAAATGCCATGTCCAAGAACGGCGAAAGAGCTGAAAAGTTTCCTCAGTAAAGTCTCCTACCTTAGGAGATTTGTGCCTGGGTTAGTCGAGATAACACACCCACTAATGCAACTACTGCGAAAGAACATGAAGTTCAAATGGGAGGCAATTCACCAGGAGTCTCTTGACGGACTGAAGAAGCTGCTCATCTCACCACAGACATGGTTCTACCAAGGGCAGGAATACCGTTGCAGCTGTACGTCACATCCACCATAAGGTCCGTGGAAGATTTGCTGGCATAAGAGATCGATGGGAAAGAATGACCAGTTTACTACCTCAGCAGGATCATCCACGGGCCAGAAGTCAGATATAGTAGCTTAGAAAGTCATTATTTAGCCTTAGTATTTGTAGTGCAAAAACTTAGACATTATATGTTATCTTTTACAATTCATATTGTAACTAGATGTTACCCCATTAAGTATTTTCTTGCAAGAACTATATTGATTGGCAGGGCAGCTAAATGGTTCCTTATCCTTTCCGAATATGGCTTGAAGTGCGTGGTTGCTCGCGCAATTAAAAGTTAGGCGTACACTGATCTGTTGGCCATTTTCCCTTCGGGAACCTTCGAGCCACCCAAAGAAGATATTCCAGGAGATGATTTGCAGGCCAACCATCTAGACACAGCGGACGAGGAATGGACAATGCAGTTCGATGGGTCATTGGCAGAAAAAAAAGGAGGAGTAGGGGTCATTTTTTCGAAAGGAATGAAGGAGATTTACTTTTCTTACAAGTTAGATTTCCCTTGCTCTAATAACGAGGCAGAATATGAAGCATTGGTGTTGGGATTGCTAGAGGCTCTTCGAAGAGGGATCCGTTCACTTTACATCAAGGGGGATTCAAACTTGGTGGTTCAGCAAGTGAATGGAGAATACGCGTTAAAACACATGAGCCTGGAACCATACAAAATGATCATTCAAAGGCTCCTTGGCCAGTTCCATCAGATCGAGATCAAGAGGCAGCCCAAAATAATGAACCATCACCCGGATGCTTAAGCCACCATTGCCCAGAAGATGATCATGAGGAGCTATATAACTACTGTCGTGATTTAACGAAGAACAGCTCCTTCGATGGTACAATCAATTTTATCGATGGAAGAGGACGCAGACTGGAAGGGAGAGATTAAGAGGCAACAGGAGTCTGGTGAAGGAACGATGGGGCTCAGAGAATTGACCCAGTACTTTATAAACCAGGGAAACCTTTACTTAAGAAAAGTAGGAGGATGGCTGTCAAGGTGCATCGGCCTAGAAGAAAAAGGGTAAAGATTAAAGAAAATTCACGAAGAACACTGCGAAATAACTGAAATCCCCCTTTATAGAAGAATTCAAAGGGAAGGGTATTTTTGGCCTAGCATGAAGCACGATGCAGCCGAATTACAACGGAAGTGCGATAAATGACAGTTGTTCTTCGAGGTAGCATAATGTCATTTTGTGGAGACTCAGCCTGACTGTAGATAACCCTATATTGACTTCATTAAAGATGGAGTTATCCTAACAGAGAAAATTGATGCGATGGGACTCCGGGGAAGGGACCCGAGGTTCTATGTTCAAGAGGGGCAGCTTTATCGAAGGGGATACTTCAACAGGCCATTGCGTTGCATCATGAAGGAAGAAGCAGCCGAGGTTCTCAAACAGGCGCACGATCCATCTCATATAGGAGGGGCCAAGTTGTATGACCAGCTGATGACTTTTGGGTACTATTGGCTAACGATAGAGACAGATTCTGCTGAGTTCGTTCGAAAGTGCAAGGCTTGTCAACTTCATGAAAATATGATTCATGCCCCGTCAGTGGACTTACACTCCCTAGCAATGCCTTATCCTTTTCACACTTAGGCGTTCGACCTGGTAGGGGAAATACACCCTTCTTTGAGGGGGAAGATATGGATCCTAATAGCAACGGAGTGTTTCATAAAGTGGTTCGAGGCGATACCACTGAGAAGGGCAACAACATGAGTAGTGAGCAACTTCATCAAAGAATACATTATTTGCCATTTTGGGATCCCAAAGGTTATCCTTTCAGACAACGGAACCCCTTTCGTCAATTCAGAGGTAACGATGCTCACAAACAAATACTCTATTGTCCATCACACGTCGACGGTGGCATACCCAAAGGGGAACGGTCAAGTCGAAGCGACTAACAAGACATTGGTCAATATCTTAGCTAAAACGATAGAGGATTTCCGAGGATCATGGGATGACATGATACCAACCATTTTATGGGCCTATCGGACGACTAAGAGGAAGCCTACAGGGTATACACCGTTCTTTCTTATTTATGGGGCTGAGGCAATTCTCCCGGTAGAGTTAGAAGTTCCCTCGGCTCGATATGCTCTGCGAAGCAGCATGCTCCCTCAGAATAGACTCGTGTAGTTGGAAGCATTAGACAAACACATGGATAATGCGATGCAACACTTTCAAATGTATACGAAGCAGCTCTCCAAGGCATATGATAACTTGGTGAGACCAAGGAAGTTCCTTGAGGGAGATCTTGTATTGAAGGCAACGGTTAAACATATTAGGGGGCTTCCTCTACCTAAGTTTGCAGCGAATTGGGAGGGACCTTTCATCGTAAAGGAGGCTCATGGCTTAGGTTATTGCTCAATTTCTAAGATAGAAGAAGACATACCATTTAAGATTAACAACAAATGGTTAAAGGTCTATCACGTGTAAGCAATTACATTTGGGGTCACCGATGTATCTAACTGTTATGAATATACGAGTTCATTTTTTTTATGTAAGTTCTCTTTATTTTAATTCAAGTAGAGATGAAAGAACTATAGAACTTCATATTTCACAATCTATGTAAACAACTGTAACACAAAGAAATGGCATGGGAAAAAGTACTTTTTCCATTCATATACTTTGGGGCATTAAAAAATTAGGAGCTATCGCCCAAGGATTACATGAGAAGAAAGGAAAAATACATATACAAAAACTCATTGACCCAGGAGGAACCACAAATCTGGGGAGGAGAAAAAATCTCTAGGAAGGCCCGAAGAAACTTCTAAGCAAGACTGTTGGGCATTAATGGAAACTTCCAACCTAGTCTGTGCTTGCGACGTTCGATAAGAAGTTTTTGTTGTCTTAGCTTTGCTAAACACAGAGCTTCTTCGAGGTCCTCCACCTCCTTGTCAATAGCTCCGAGGAGAGGTGCTAGCTCGGCCAACTTGGCTTCCTCGGCCCTCCGATCCTCCTGATGTTTTCGTAAGAGCTCCCTCTGGCTGTCCAATCGTTGGCTCTTTAAAGTCTTCAAATGTTCGATGAGCCAGTCAAAATGAAACCTGTCACGACCCAACTCCCTCAGATAGCCTAAGAACTGGTTGAGGAGGGGTCTGGTCATGTTCGCAGTTGGAGTGTTAGCAATTTCAGCAATAACAGTGGCCATGCCTCGAAGCCTGTGGCTCATAACTGGGATATTTGAACGTAGGCAGTCCACCGTGAAGGTCTTAGGATGATATCTCACAAGTTGTTCGATGACCAAATGATGTTTGGAAGGCATTTGGGGAGAACGTGGAGTACCATCAGGCAGAAAGTGGGAGGAGCCAAGTCAGGGAGAGGAAACTAGCACCCAGATTCGCTCTCTGCAGTAGCACCTGTCATGGAACCTTGATCATTATGGTTCGATTCTTCGAAGGAGATAGGTTCACGATGTAGCGAGGCAACATGAGAAGGAGCTGGTGGAGAATCCTCCCGAGCAACCTGAGATCAGGTAGGAGAAATAATGAGTTTGTGAAAAAAAATCTTAACAAGTGTTTGCGTTGTTAAGTCACCGTTATAGGTGGAGTTTATGAAAAAATCTTAACAAGTGTTTTCGTTGTTAAGTCACAGTTATAGGTAGAGTTTGTGAAAAAATCTTAACACGTGTTTGCGTTGTTAAGTCATCGTTATAGGTAGAGTTTAGAAAAAAAATCTTAACAAGTGTTTTCGTTGTTAAGTCACCATTATAGGTAGAGTTTGTAAAAAAAATCTTAACAAGTGTTTGCGTTGTTAAGTCACCGTTATAAGTGGAGTTTATGAAAAAATCTTAACAAGTGTTTTCGTTGTGAAGTCACCATTATAGGCAGAGTTTGTGAAAAAATCTTAACAAGTGTTTGCGTTTTTAAGTCACCGTTATAGGTAGAGCTTATGAAAAAAATCTTAATAAGTGTTTTCGTTGTTAAGTCACCGTTATAAGTGGAGTTTGTAGAAAAATCTTAACAAGTGTTTTTGTTGTTAAGTCATCGTTATAGGTGGAGCTTATGAAAAAATCTTAACAAGTGTTTTTGTTGTTAAGTCATCGTTATAGGTGGAGTTTGTGAAAAAATCTTTATAAGTGTTTGCGTTGTTAAGTCACCGTTATAGGTGGAGTTTACGAAAAAAATGTTAAACAAATGTTTTCATTGATTAAGTCACCTACATAGGTGGAGTTTGTGAAACTGAGAAATATAGAGAAATTAGAGAAGTACCTCAGCAGCAGGAGCGAGATTAGTAGTTACTACGGGAGCCATAATGCTAGAAATCGTGGGAGGTGAGCTCGTTACCTCAGCAGATTCAAGGGAGCTTTCGACTGCAGAAGCCTCAAAGGTAGGCACACTCCCCTCGCCAGAATAGGGTACTATGGCCAACACGGGTGAATCATGAGAAGGAGATATTGGACCTTCGAGAGATGCCCCAATGAAAGCAGCTGCTCCAACCTGGGCCTGAGAAGGGATAAGGTCACTCAACGCAAAAGGAGGAGAAAGACTTGGAGAGATCTACAAATGTAAATACAAATGTTAGATGAAAGGAGTAATCACAAAGGGATAAGAGACATTAATGCACTTAGCTTACCCCCGTTATGGCACTAAAGAGAGAAACTACAGTAATGGGTCTTGACAATGCAGGAGGAAGGATAATGTTGGCTATCAGCGATGCCATGTCCACCTAAAGTAGCCCAATAGGTTAGAGTTGATAAATAAGCCAATGGGACAAATAAAAGATGCAAGGTTCGAAAATACATTTACCTGTGAGACACTCTCTTCGACCACAACCAGGGGCAGAGAGACCTCCCGTTCCGAGGGTAACTCATGGGAAGCTGGAGCAAGTGCCTCGGGCTGGCCAGATAACTCAGCAGCACCCGCGACAGCATTTCTGGCTTGGTGGGAGGAGGAACGGCGCGAATAGGTAAGGCTTATTAACGGAGAGCGTGGAAGGGTGAAAGTGGCTGGAGGAGTACTGCAACGTCCTCCCACGAAACGACTCACTGGGGGACTTGAGGGACTGGGAGGACTGACCCTCACTTCTTCAACTCCCTGCACCAAAGATGTCAGGCAATAAGTAAAGGCGCTATGTTAAGAAAATAAGAATGAGAAATAAAGAATGCACATATACCTCAGATTCGAAGGGAGAACGAGAGGGTATGACCACCGGTGAACGTGGCGAGGGGGCAGCAGTCAAAGGAACTGGGGAGGGGGCTCCTCATGTGTCTGTTTCCTCTGGGACTTAGTACCCAACTTTTTCTTCCTGGAGCTCGTTGCACCACCAGTTTTAAGTACCTTCAACCTTCTCCTCCTTTTTACAGTTGGCTCCGTAGGATCAACCATGATCACAGGGAACGTACCCGGAGGAGGAACGACGAATGCGCACTATTGGAATTCAACGTTTATTCGGGAAACTTCAGCCTCCACCCGCCTCCTCAGCTCTTCAGCTAGTTTTGGAGATATGGGCGGGGGAATGGAGGCAATTGGGAATGCCTCCAATGGAGTTTGCGTTTGACCTTGGGCCTTAGCCTTCTTGGACTTGGACTTCCTGGCTTTCTTGGCAGATGGCTCAGAAGGCCCTTCTCCCGTGGTAGCTTCATCCGTGGGGACAAATGGTTTGGGGGTCACAGCAGCCTTGGGTTTCGGGGTGGCAGTTGGGATTATTGGACAATGAGGGGGTAGTTCATGGGGAGACTCCTTAATAGTTGTACTTAAGGGAAACTCAGACCCAAGCACGGAGTTCCCCTTTAAACCCAGCTCAGAAGAAGAAAAGGAAAGGACTGGGGGATATTGAGGGGAAGACTTGATGTACTCATGAATCATGGCCAACTGCTCCAGATGGAACTTCGTGGTAAAAGAAATGGATACGCCTCTCTTCCTAGTAGCACTAGGAAAGGTGAAACGACCATCAATGGTGGATGTCACACCAAGCTCCGCGACTGCAGTGTAGAAGGTGCATGCTTCAGTGAAGGTGGCCTTCGAATGATTGTCCTGGAACACAGGTCGAGGAGCCCCCTGATCGAACCCGAACTTCCTGCTGCATCTATCGGGATTGTAAGGCTCAGAAGTATATCCCCATTCAGTATAAGAGGGGAGAAACCTCGGGGTGAAAACAAGCACTACGGCTTATGAGGGATCTTCTACAACCGGGTTAAATTTGACCGTTGTGGCTGCAGTAGGAAAGAAGTCCCAACTATGGGCAAAGGTAGGCTCACTATACGATGTCATTATGAAAGAGTCTGAGGAATAAAAAACCTCCATTATCTCCTTTCGTCTATGCTTCTTGTGGAAACATAGGAGGCGTGGGGGCTTGATACCTTGGCTCACAGGTAGAGAAACTGACTTCGCAGTAATAGCAGGAAAGTAGGTATAGAGGAAGCCCGTCAAGATGATAGTATTGGAAAAATTTTCCAAGTTGTAACGGCCCAGTGATCGTTCCATATCAATATGGGTTCGATCCAACCAGGTGTAGAGGGACCCCAAAGCGATGGAGGCCAGAGGTAGGTTGAATCCTCTAGCCAAATGAATGGAAATGTTTATCAGGTCCCTCCTGGACTGATCGTTGGTCTTTCCAGTAAGAAAGAAGCGTGAAAGTAGTACGATATATGCCGGTAGTTCCAGGGAGGTACTTCTACCACGGCCCGTTACATCACTAGCATCCTTCGGCGTCGGGGCCTCGAAAAAAAAATTGATAAAGGGGGAAAATATGGCTTTGTTTGAGGGACTGGTGCAACTGCGGTAGATCCGATCCAGCTCAACTCGATCAGCAGCCTCTTCGGCATTCAGAGCCTCGTCATGATAGGTGAACTCGCCCATGGGCTCAAACCCAAGGAGTTCATAGACATCCTCCAACGTAATAGTAAACTCCCCCCACGTAGCGAAGTAGGTGTGGGTTGTGATGTTCCATCGGGAGACTAGCACTTGAAGTGCTGCGTTGTGCTTCGAGAGGGTGAACTCACCAAACTAGTAAGCTTGATGCAGCCCAACCTTCGTAAGAGCAGCAACGTGGGAGCTCTGCATATGTGTGTGCCAAGCAGTAAAATGGGCTAGTAACCCACAGGTGCTTCGAAATCGATCTGGGAATAAGGGAAGTCACCACGGTCCAGAAGAAAGCGTAGGGTCCCCTCGGGTGGAAGATAGCCCCACTTCGACGAATCCACTTCTTCATCACCCAACAGTAATGGATCAAACTTGGATGAGAAATGGCAGGTCTTGCACGCCTCATAAAATTTATCATCTTCTTCTTCAAAGATGTGTGCCCGACGATAGAATCGTAGTTGCTCTTGACGAGCAGCGATCAGGGCAGCGCCGCTAAGGGCGGTGGCAGCGCAAGTAGTGGCAGAGGGGAAACCTGGCTGAGTAGTGGAAGCAACATTGGAAATACTTGAAGAAGCCATGAGAAAGTTCCGATGAATGGTACAACCGGGTAAGAAGGGCTAAGAACAAGGAGAGATGAGCACAACCGCAAATGGTGGTGCAAAAGGATGAGAGAGGAGGAGACTGGGTAAAGAGGGGGGCAACAATGGAGGTTTCACACAGTTCGCACAGAGTTTCTCTCTGAAAAGAAAGCGGGAGCTTGAATAAGATAAAGAAGATGAAGATATAGAAGGGTTTTAAAATAAAAGAGACGTTTGAAGGGTTTCAAACTCGACGGTTGGAGTTTCCCACCATCGCACGTGCAAGGGACGCCTATAATCATTTCAAATGAACACGTGTCACATCGGGAAGGGTCTCGACAGCTGAAAAGACAGCGTTACGTCGAATACGAAGTGACGTCTGGGGAATAGAAAGGGTTGCCTTCCTAACCAAGTTTATGTTTTGGCGCCAAATTGGTGTCAGACTTATCCATCAATGCCTAACAAAAAATATGTCCCAACGGTTCCCAAAAAAAAAAAGCTACGATGTCCCCCGCCACAGGTCCAAACATTGTTTAAATTTTGACTCAGTTACATCGGGGAGAATTTTTGCTTTTTCGAACATAGCAAAGCATTATAAGGGATAATTTCACTTTCCAAGATATCAAACGAGTATTCGACAAGGTTAGTAGACCTTTCGTGAGAATTTCAAATAAGTAAAACCAGAACGATTGAGGCTCAACATGAGAAAAAAGTGGCGATGTCCCTTCGCCCAAGCCTCATTAAGTTATGGCACTTCGACTCAGGTACATCAGGGATAATTTTACTTTTTCTAGGAGTTTATAACGCTGCGGCTCTAACGAGGGAAAGAAGGCCAGATTTTTTTTTCACGAAGAGAGGGTTTATTGTCGGATTGATAAGTTTTCGTGCAGACATTTCTTGTTCCAACAACAAATCTCTTCACTAAGGGGCAAATGTAGAGGGGGCTTGAAGGTAATCTTGAGATTAGAGATAATTCCTTAATTGACAAAAGTGTTTGAGATTAAGCAACCGAAGCAGCTCAAGCGTGGCAACTCAAGCGCGATAACTCAGCGAGGCAGCTTGGCGTGGCAACTCATACTTTATCTTGTTGCATTTATCATATTGTATTTCTATTTATGTTGATTGTAAGCTGTAACGGTTGTAATGTTGTAACGAGATTAATAATGAGTTTGTGTGAGGTTAAACGGTACTTGCGAGAGACCAGGCTTGGCAGGGCCTGGGAGAGATTTCATGCTCTATCGAATGACCTCGCCGTGGGAACTTTAGAGGGACTTGGTTTGGAGGATTGAGAAGTGAGGCACCGTTGGGGGCTTGTCCTGATCATCTTAGATACACCTGGTAAAACACCAAAGGAACCTGACCATGGAACCTCGGGCGGAGCAGCCTTGAGTTCCATAAGGCGTTGAGTTGTAAACCAAACAACCTTCTACTTAATGTCACATCTACTGTAGGTAATGTCACTAGCCAACTAAACGATTTCAGACCTACACTTGAGTAAACCACCGTGGTATTTCGGGCTGTCAGGCAGTTGGTGAGCCACCTCTGCGACAACAACCCATTGACACACAATGGTTAGGCAAAAGGCATGTCTTGGCATTTAATGTTTATGACGTGGAGACAACTAGTGCATCAAGCATTTAATGTTGTGACATAAAGTATGAGGGATATCTTTCATAGTCTTAAATGACTGAGTTGCCTCGGGGGTGGTGTGGGGGGCTATTTAAGGACCCCAACCACCCTTGAGGAGACGATGATCCTTTGAGAGTTTAGAAGTTATTACTAGAGAGAATATACATCCAGAGAGAATTATTGCAAACCAGAGGGGTTTTCTCACTCACCATTGTTATTTTTTACGAATATTTTAATACTTGACAGAGATTCTTGAGGGAATTTGGTGTCTTTATACCTGCCTGCCGAGGTATATCTAGGGTGCTTACTTTTATCTCCCTCTAACCGAGTTACTTCTTAGGTTCTTTACTATTTCCAGAGATATACACGAGAGATTTGTGAGTTAAAACTGAGTTTATTTTCATTAAGTTTGTGTTTGCATGCCCTATCATTAATCCAAAGCTTTGGCCAATTAGCTTATCATTACCATACTCGAATAGGGGTTACGCTTCCATCTATAATCTAAAGTACCCTCTTACAATATGCTTGCTTTATTTAGTATCTGGTTTATATAAGTTTTTTCCAAATCATACTTTGCATGTGCTCGCTCCCCCTCCCACATTTTAAGGTTTCAATTCTATGAGGTGCATTCTATAATGTTAATGATTTATGACTTTTGTTTGAATTCGTTCAATGTGCTAATAATGCGTATGAAATCTTGTTCTCTATTGTTGGTCTTGTCGCATGTTTGGTTTGGGCTTATTTTGATGAAACCATGTGATGTTTGTGGGTATCATCCCTGAAAATCCTCACGAGACGACACTCGTCCACTAGGGTAACCTAGGGGTTTAACATCTTATTGCATACACTAAATGCAATCGAATCGCCCGCGAAAGTGGCCTTATGCTTTTATACCATACTTTTTACTATCTCCTGTTTTTGGTTTACTTGTATTTCTTGTTTCATCCTATTTCATTGCTAGGGACTAGCAATATGTAAGCTAGGGGGTATGATAATACGCAAATATTGCGTATTTCATCCCTCGAACCTATGCATTTTAGTACCCTCGGGTATCTTATTCCCTATATTTATGTCCGTTAACCAGACAACCTCGGATTTCTATGTTAACATATTTTGCATGGGTTAATTGAGCTTTTATAGGTATTTGTATGCTAAGTGTGAAGTTCAGACGCATTCCGCTTGATTTCTGTATACGATCGCATGTTCAAGGGGATTTTAGTCTTTCCACAACTTGAGCACCTGGCCCAACATCTCATGGAAGTTGTAGCCCTCCTCGCAAGCTTAGCGTGGCCACGGACGATGCGCGATTCCGATTCAGAACGAAGAAGTTACGGCGATTTTAGCGGAGGAGAAATGCAAACATGCAAAACAGGAGGAAAAGATAAGCAACCCTGCTTGATCGATCGATCGATCAGAAGGATCGATCGATCGATCCTTCAGTTTTTGCAATTCGTGGGGAGACAGTGGGCTTGGATATTTACCATCGATCAATCGATCACAGGGGATCGATCGATCGATCCCCTGTTTCCAGCTGATTTTTTGGCTTTTCTTTTCTATTTCATTTTCCCACTTACTATATAAAGAAATTTTGTTGTAAATATCAGAAATTAAGATATAGAATAGATTTTAGGTTAGTTTAGCTTGGGGTTTGGGAGTTGAGAGCTCTTTTCTTCTTCCTAATTTGGTGTGACAACATTTGGGTTTGTAAGATTGATCTTTTCTTCTTCCCTCTCCATTAATATAGCTTGTATTTCATTAATTCTTGCTTTCTAATTTAGTTTACATGCTTTGATTTAATCGCTTTCTAGTGTAGATTTATCGCATTTATTTACCACTTTTCTTTATCGCATTTTTAACATGCTTTCTAGCTAATTTAGTCTAGGTTGTGTTTGAATGGAACTCACTCGGGTTGACGCGTTGCTTTGCTTTGGTGATGGTGTTTACGGGTCTATTTTGGGTGCGTTGTCCTAGTTATTACACCTAGAATTTTTGTTTGAATGTAATTTTCGGGGTATTTTGTTGACGCCAAAATCTTATGAGGCTTTTATATGGATTTAGGGGCGTGATAACCCTTGATTCAATTAACTGTCGAAACGAGACGCATACGTAATAACTCGTTGACCCATGTGACCATTTTATACTAATTAAGTCGAGTGAGGGATATTCGATGCAACGTATAATTTTACTCGCTTTCTTAATCTAATTTTATTTACACTCGCCTAGATTAATATTTCCCTTTTTGCATCTTTTCTCTTTTAGTTTTTAATTCATCTTTTACACTTTTATTTAGGAGTATTAAATCATATAAATTCTAGCAACTCGTCTCTGTGGATTTTCGATACCCGGACTTGGCAGCTATACTCACCTATTGAGTGTAGTCATAAGTTTAGTTTTTTTGTATTAAGGCGGTGAACATAAAATAACGATTGTGTCCTTACACGAGCACACTTTTCATGCACTTAATCAACCATCACTTCAGGGATAAGGATCTTTTGACAACATTTTCTTCCTTGGATTGGTAATATAGAGGATTGCTAAGGTCCCTTCCTTGTAATACGGATTTTATCTTCAGGCACTAAGGTCTGTTAGCGGTTCTATATACTTGGTGATGTTTTAGAGGAGCCTTTTAGAGGCCCTTTGCTTGGGTGAGGGGTTTTGACCTTCTGCCAGGGTTGGAGGAAGAAAATATGTTGCCCTTTTGTCTACATTGAGCTCAGGTTGGTACCTAAAACCTTTTCCCAAGGTTTTGAGTTGAAGATCATACTTTGTATCATCAGAAAGCATAACATGAGATCTTTAACCTAGACCCTATGACACTCACGGTTCTAAATTTAAGGAATCGAACATTCCTGCACTTGCACAAACTTCATGTCATAGTATCTTAATAAAATTCTAAAGTAGAATAACTATGTTTTGACTTGGTTGAACCTTTTCTTTTGCACACTATGTTTTTATATAAATTAACCTTTAAATATATAACATAAAATAATTAGGCCTTGAACATATTACGTGTAACACATAAGTCAAGTCCTACACGTCGCTCACCTTCCACTTACTCAGGCAAAGGATCCATTCACATCCCCGTCCACGCTTAAAATCCCTAACATCATCCTCACCTTCATTCGCACTTTTCCTAGACGAGGGAATCCCAATAATAAAATCTATTTGGGATTTGGTTCCCCGTAGGGATCCAATTTCATTAAAAAAATATTTTTTATCATGTTTTTGCTTTTGATCACATATTGGAAATTTTAATTAAATATATGAAAAAGGATCTTGACATATAAGTCCTATTTACATAAGACATTTCCTAATAGGTCCTATCAAAATATATTTTTTTCAATAGGTCCTATTTATACATGTAGTGAATATTTACTGCATGATTACAAATAGGACATATTGGAGCAAAAATCATTTTTCATGGAACCTGTTGAGGCAAAAAAATTCATAGGACCTATTGAACTACATACTTAGTAAACGGGACTAATTTGTAAAAAAAACTACTATGTATGTTGATTTTTATAAAAAGATTGCGATATAAAGTCTTGAACTTTAAAAATGTAATATAAATGATAATTTCATACATATATGTATATTAAAAATATATAAAAAAAATGTCGGGGATTACTCGATACCGAATTAGGGATTAAAGTTAATCCTCGCCTTCATAATTAACCCCTCTATCAATTCCTCAATAGGGAAAAATCCCCACTGGGACACAAACCACGAGTGCGAGGGTGCGTATCGCCAAAATGGTTTACGAGAGGACCTCGAAAGAGACATCAACCTTTTTGAAAAAGTTCATAAAACCTAAAATGCAAAAGAGTATTCTACATAAATGCAAAAGAGTATTCTACATAAATGTTTTGCATTCATTTGAGATTTGGTAAGGTTGTGGAAGAAATGTATTTAAGGGTGATAATGGACATGTGTTTTATTGCATAGTGTAATCATTGGGGACGCGTTTTATTGCATAATATTACGTGGACGAAGTGTCCTATATTACACGATAGGGATAAACCTGGTTACCTTCATAACGATTTAATGAATTGTGTATAGGCTATAGTTAGTTGTTGTGTGTAACAACCTTCCCTATCTTATGTTACTGTCTTACAAGAGTGTAACATGATTAATCGAAATATGTGGACATTATGTTAGAAAGGCGGAATGATATGCAGGCAGCCTCTCCATACAGTGAAGTGGGAGCCTTGTGCACTAGGTACGACCTTTATGCAGTGGGAGTAGTTACATTGTAACTTGGCTGTAAAATTTCCGAGTTATTCCCTTTTTTCTCCAAGTCTCCAAAGGCATAGTCAAATCCTCGAGGCATCGTGCTGATAGTTGAAATCCCTTTTCTCTCCAAGTTAAACTTCTAAAACTCTTTCAAAATCTAAAATCAGCTAGTTCTCATGTTTACATCAGAATGACATTCAAACAATAACAATGAAAACACAACCCCATACGTTGTTCTTTCAAGATTACAATAAAACGAAACTGAAAAATGCCATCCCCATTTGGTGGTATTTGGTCAAGATTTTCCCAATGCCGATGTTGCATTGCACTGTCGTTGCTACTGGCTTCATAGCCTACAATATGCATAATATGTTTGAAGTTCCAATATTGGAGGCAGACAGGTTGTGGTTTTGAAATGTTGAAAGTCAGACAGATTACAAATAGGACATTATTTTTTATATTATTTTTTGTCTAGTTAGATACCATTAAAAGCACCAGGACAGCACACCTCTAAAAAAACACATAATCCATAGCTTCCCCAAAGAACCTCCTAAAATTAAAAACAGGCATATACACTAAATGAACAGAAATTTTATCATTCACAGCAAACAACTACCACCAGTAATCAAACAAAGTTCACACAAGATTTAAGAAGTCGAGATGACCTTAATACACTAAATGAGGGGAAACACTTCTATTTCACTCGCACCCAAGGGCAACTTCTGTTGCTTAATTGCATTCCCACTCCCATATTACCCTTAAGTTTTAGTTACTGCCTCATAACTTCATCCTCTATTCACTCTTCGCAACCGTGCTAGAAGAATCTAGCATTTAACATAAAATGAGCCGGTTCTGCTCTTGCGGCATGGCCGTACTTAGACGTGCTGTACTTTCGGTGCACACCTGTGAGTTTTCCCGTGGCTGCCTTCTGATGGAAAGCAACCATCAACTTCGAGCATTCCCTATCAAAATTAAAATAAAAATTGTTACCAAAAATACATTAGTCTATTTGTGCCATTTGAAACTTGAAATACTATGCAGATTTTGCAAGAAGTCCAAACAATTTTTATTTCAAGAAATTATCCTTAACTATGCATTCCTATATCGCAAAAAAAAGCCATTGTTAAAACTCCTCTGAATCTGCAACAGAGCGTTGTTTGAATATACATGGATGCAAAAACTTGAAAAATTCACGGGTTCTTCTTGGACTTGTATATATTGTCTATTGGGTAATTTGCAACCTGAAAACACCTTGCAGGTTTTGCAAGAACCCGTGATTTGAACATACTTGAATGTTCACGAGTTCTTTTTGGAGTTTGGGTAATATGGGTAAAATTCATGTCCAATGGGTAATTTGCAGATTTAATAAAATTTATTAGTCCAGGGAGTTATTTGAACATAAATGGTGTTATTTGTACAAAATTACACGTTCACATTTGTTTTTTTTCTTTCCTTTTTTTGCACTTTTCCGGTGGTCTTATTTTCTCTCTTCAACACACATTCTTATGTCATATAATTTGATAAAACAAAGACGGAAACAGCTTACAATAGTTGATACTCGGTGTAGTTAGTATGCATCTCGCTGGTTTTAGTCCACTGCTGTAATCCAAACAAAGTACAATGAGCAGTGAAAATTGCAGCTGCTGCTAACAAAGACGGCGGGAACTTTAGCATTTCATACTCGACCAGGCAAAGCTCGATCAAGAAGAAGGACAAAAGTTCCATCTGGCTCAATTCATAAACGAAATGCTTGTCATTATTTATATAGCTAATGAGTAACGATAAATTTGAAGGACAGTAAATTGATACAAACCTTCTTGTCAGATTGGGCAGCTTTGAGAAAGCGCCTCATAAACACATATGGTGTGGGGACTGAGAGATTAAACTGCAAGGTATTTACCATTGACTTCTCCTGCAGGAAAACAAATTGAATTTTGTGTGAGGGAATTGCGTAAAGCTCATGAACATTTTAGTTTTTGCACAAAGGTATTTACCATTGACTTCTCCTGCAGGAAAACAAATTGAATTTTGTGTGAGGGAATTGCGTATAGCTCATGAACATTTTAGTTTTTGCACAAAAATAAAAAGATGTAAAATGAATAAAGACACTCGCACAAATATCAATTTCAACAGCGATAAATAAATGCAATCTCAATATTGCAATAAAAAAAAATAATCACTCTTTGAATGCTTAATATAGACTAAAAGACAAATAAAAGATTAGTCCTAAACTAATTCTAATAACTAACAAAAATAAATGCAATCTCAATATTGCAATAAAAAAAAATAATCACTCTTTGAATGCTTCATCACAAAGGGAAAGCATTTATTAGGTAATATAGACTAAAAGACAAATAAAAGATTAGTCCTAAACTAATTCTAATAACTAACAATTATCTTAAATATTATGCATTTTGTTGCAAATACACATTTTGGGGATTTTTAGCATCATTTGTTTTGCATAAATAACCCTTGCAAGAAAATGCATTTTGTTAAACTATGCATTTTCTTGCAAATAAAATTCCCTTCTAAGGGATTTTAGTGACACTTTTAGCGATGGATCGCGTGTCATTCAAACATGGAGTGAAGAAAACCTCCCTGAACTTATAAGTTTTTCAAAAAAAAAAATTATGATTTTTTTGTAACAAACACCCCCATAACAGAATAGCCTTATAACATGAACACTGATTATTTGATTATACAAACTTACCATATCAAGCACTTCTTTTCGGGTGTAAGCCTTATCAGAAATCACTATAAAGTCCTCAAGAACAGGAACAGAAACCTCTTCATATTTGCAAGAAAGAAGCATGGCTGTGATTCCTACAAGCTGGAGTTTCTTTCTCACAACTGATTGGGCTGCTAAGAATCTATCAATGAGATTGACAGTTAAGTATAAGGTCTCCTCCATCAGTTCAAATTTGTAGTGCACCTGTTTCATTTGATGAATTGTATTAATGATGATCCCATATTTTCAGATACCTCGCTATTAGTGGAAATCAAGACTTTGTACATCCAGAGTACATTTTTGTCATTGACTACTAAACATGTTCTCAGTTGGAGGTGATGTTTAGCGATGAAAAAGTAACCAAAGCTAATTTTCGGTCATTAGTGAGGTACCCAATATTTTAAGGGGTTTATTGACATAGTAACCCCTTTAATGGCCAAAATTAGACTTTGGTCCTATCATATACTTTGGTCATTGACTCTTGCACTTCTTTGGTACATTTTTTTGCCGTTGTAGACATTTAGTGATGAAAATGTAAATTTCTACATTAGTAAGGCACCAATATTTTAAGGGTTTTATTGATTGGACATTTTTCACCGTTGTAGTAGGTGACATTTAGTGACAGAGCCAAAACCTAATTAGGATTCCTTAAAATAATGGATTCCTTACAAACGGTCGAAATTAGGATTGTCGTTGCGAAACGTCACCTACAATGGCGAAAAGCATACATTCAACCTTGAAAAATGTACCGTAATAGTGCCAAGCCAATGTACCGTAATAGTGCCAAGCCTTTTGCCATTGTAGGTTGACATTTAGCAACAATAAATGTCACATTTAGCAATGATAAAGTACCAAATTTTGATTTCACCCATCAGTACGGATTTTTTTGTGTGATTTATTGTTATCGTCTGGATTGATCTTAATGGTATATTTTGGGAACAAGGTGCACAAGTGAGGAAACTCTCTTGTTTACAACCGATGAGCATGGTGACAGGAATCTTGCCAGTGAAGAGGTCGAGTCGAGGTCCCTCTTCGGAGTCAATGGGTATATTCGACTCAGTGTTCAACTTCATAAGATGACCAAGAAGAGAAAATTGCAAGAGGACATACTCCGAGAGTAATTTTCACAAATTAATTTGGATCTTTGAAGGTGCATTAAACGGTGTAAGGATAGATGTGTACAAAGAAGATCAATTGTGTGTCCTTTTTTTGTTTGATGCGGCAAGCTGGGAGACTCAGATAGGGGAATTCTCATCATGGCACTCCGATTATTGTCTTGCCGTTGGCATCATTGATTGCCAAGGTAGAGATTGTTGGGGTTGGCAAACCATTAATGCCAAAAGCCACAAGGTGTGGTTGGCAACCATATGTAGCTAATCAATGACATGTGTGGGCAATTGCTAAGTTTGTTCACATGGTTGGGCCATTGCCAACTTTGTTCACATAGTTACCAACTTATTCCAATTGCCAACTTTGTTCATATGGTTTGTTTGGCAAAAAGCCACAAGGTGTGGTTGGCCAAAAGAAAGTTGGCAACCATGTGTGGGCATATGGAACAAGTTGGTAACCATTTGGAACAAGTTGGTAATCAATGACATGTGTGGGCAATTGCCAACTTGTTCCATATGCCCACACATGGGTAGCCAATTTTCATCCTCATACCCACACATGGTTTGCCAACCACCGGCTTTTGGCACTAATGGTTTGTCAACCCCAACAATCTCCACCTTGGCAATCAATGACATGCCAATGACAAGACAATAATCGAAGCGCCATAACCGATTGCCAACTTTGGTGATGATGATGATAAATGCCAAGTTGACATGATGCTATGTCTCCTCTTTATTTGTATAAATTCATGGGCTGAGTTTGCAGCAAATATGTAGAGAAGGAGTGAGAACTTTTAAGCGTAGAGAGAGAAGAGTGTAATACTCTTCGGTGAGACAAAGAGTTCTTGGAAAATTCTATCAATGTGGGTGTACAAGGGTTTATGGGGGTATTGGGCTTTGTTATTTAACTCAAATATATCTTGTACTATTTGTATTCTCATAGTGTAGAAGATATATCTTTGGTGGACGTAGGCAAAATTTGTGGAACCACCCTAATATCATGTGCACTATTTAATTTCTCTGTTATTGTGCACTACTTTCATCATAAAAGGTTATTTTAATTTGTCAAACCACCTTAATTTCTTTGTTAGTATCATCATAAAAGGTTTTTAGACTTTTGTACTTCTTTGGAACATTTTGGTGGTTACATGTCAACTTTTCTCAGCTAGAATCTCCCATATATTTTAAACCACTAACATGCAATACAACATTTTATATATACCTCAATTAGCCAGTCAATGAGAATCCCTCTCATCCTGTCGTTGATATCAAACTGGTGTTCCATATAGTTTGGCGACACACAGCTAGAATTCTGCATACAAATTTAAATGGGAAAAATAAAATCAAATAAAATTTCAGCGAAACAAACATGCGAGGATTCATATTAACGTAATATGACACATAACAAATTCCCTTAAAAAAAAGTAATCGGAGGTATGCTCTATAATGAAAATATGTAGAAAATTCAATTTAAAATGTAAGAATGTCAAATCCAACAATTAGCTTATTAAATTATGCAATAAAAATGCAAGGATGTGAAATTATAATTATTCCGAACAGAACGCATTGGATAAGTTAATCACATGAGTTAATTCAAAACATGATCCGAAACAATTATACACCAAATCTTTCGACCTCAGTAGTTTGAATAAATATTACAAACCATCCTAAAAAATGGAAACAATGTGTTATGTACGGTACATATACCGGATTAAAGAAGGCAGTAAAGATGCTATCACCTCTGCTTTCTTGTAATATGCGTAAATATCATCAATATACTCGACTACAGCAAGTGGATTATTCTTATCATCACTGTCTATGTCCACAATGGGGTCCTCCTCTGTATCTTCCATTTCAATCTCCTCGTCCTACATTAATATAGAACATCAATGACACTCGGGCCCATCGAAGTTCAAAACAACTTCAACATTTCAAATTAGATTTCCCTAGAGTGTTTTTGGACTAAAAATTATCCCACATTAACATTTGACTTTTGAAAGTGTCTCTTGATTTGATATGTAATTACTAAAAGAGAGAAAAATAAAAGGTTAATTTGAATACCATTCGGTCTATTTCCTCCATCATAGCTTCTGTATGTTGCACAAACATAGGCACAGGAAAGTCATCAGTGGCCTTGTTGTAATACTCCGCATCAATTATACTAAAATCTTCGGATTCACTCGTGTTTTGGACCGATTCGATTGTTTTCTTTGTTTCCTATTAATATCATTAATTCATATCAATACTAATACTAGTCCAATATCCTAAAGCAAAGATAAAAGGTAAGAATTTTCTTTATTTAATAGAAGATTTACCTGCTGTTTGGTACCCATCTGTGAAGCAAATTTCCTAAACAAACACAAAAAGGATTAGTACTCAAACAAAAACATTTATCATGAATAATTTGCCAGAGTAATATCATGTACTCAAACAAAAACATTTTTTAGACAAACAAGAAGGATTAGTAGCGGACCTAGTAATCGGTCGATGCACTGGAACGGGCGGGTTCTTATTAGGCATTGCATGTTTTCTGAATAATTTTAATAATGAAAAAAATGTCAAATTTGAGTACTAGAAGAAAAATGCAATTACAGAATTGGGATTTTAGAAATTACTCTGGCAAGCCCCCTCTTTTGTTAATTGTACATTGGTACGGTGGAGCTCCGATTATGTTGCGATTAATATTACTCAACGCCCTTCGATTTTGCCCCATTCCCACTGCAAATTTCCCACCTTCAGGACTTAATCCACCTAATATCAATCAACCAACAAAAAAAAATCATCCTTATTTATTTACAAGTGTAAAAAAAGAACATGTTCTCATTTATACTACCTTCATCCACCTAATAATAACAATGAAATTCTCATTCTTTAAGTTACTGTTTTCTAAGCTCTAATATATACTACCTTGATCCACCTAATATTAAATGATAAAATTCTCATTATTTAACAAAAACAACCTCTTTAGTTCAGATTAATTCCCCAACTAAACTTTTTTCTTTAAGAAATTCTCATGCTTTAATTCATTCAATAACAAAAGATCAAACAAGTTATCAAAGGGTTATCAAATTCACAATACCTTGATTATTTACAGGCCTAATCACCTCAGAATAGTTCTCATCTGATCCCACCATTTTGACTCCTTGATTTTCAGCTACAGAAAATAAAAAATATCCAATTAAAAAAAATGCTCAAATCACCCCAAGAATCCATTAACATTACACAAAGAACATAAAAATACTCAGTAAAAAAATAATCAAGAACTAAACACCCCCAAATAAAATATGTAAAAAGAGGTTAGAAATCATAAATGCTCATAAAATATCACAAAAAACAGAACCCAGATCTTTTTTTCGATTATAAACAAAACCCATATCATGAAATTTTAAAAAACTTAAGAAATCAATTATACCTTAAAATTTGTCCCCTTGCTATCGCAAAGAATATAGAGACTATAAAGAAAAGAAGTGCATATAATTCTTTGTTTGTCTAATGGGTTTTTATGTTTAAGGCCATTACAAAGATTTTTTTTTATGAAGTTTGATAAGAGAAATTGAGACGTAAATAGCGGATATATGTCCGCTCTTGCCCACTTCATTTTTCTCTTTTTGAAAACAACGGCTACTAAATCTCAACCGTTGGATTGGCAAGATGAAAAAAGCAGTGTTTGTGTGTTGGCTTAAGGCTTAACGGTTACCTTACCATGTGCTTTGAAATATTTTATTTGTTTTTCATGTTTACTTCATAAGGCTTTTGAGTTGTAGTAATTTGGACATGTAAAAATAATAAATATTGTCGGCCAAGAATAAGATAATAAATGCTTGTGGATTATAATTTGAGGACAAAAGGGATATGGGTACATGATAGAGACATGTCAATAAATAAATATATATTTATAATTTATTGAAATTAACATGACTAAATATTTTATAATAACACTTGTAATTCAAGTCAAAAGTATTCATAAAAATAAAGTGAGATACTAACTTATATTATGACACTATAATTCTTACAGCTCATCAATATTTTGGACTCCGTTGTGCTCGTGAAGTGTCTACTGTGTGTCAACAAAGTGTCTAGAATCTTTAAAATGTCAAACATGCCTGACACGCGTGTCGGACGCGTGTCGGACGTCACCTACAGAGAAATGTTAGTGTTTTCTAGTGAATTATAAATTATATTGTTTATTTTTTTGGGAGGGGGTGCATTTAAGTGAAAAGAAATATAGCTTTGAAATTCAATCAAGAAGATGAGAATATTATTAAGATTCATGGGCAATACGTGTTTTTTATGATAGATTCATATAGTGTTATTTTAGGATGGATCTAATAAATTTCGTGATTAGACATCGTATATATTGGTTGTTGCTAAATGTATCCACATAATTGTCATATCAGGGTATAAAATATTTAAGGGAAACATGGTGATAAATTCTTGAACTCTATAGAAATTAAAAATAATGACAAGCAAAAACTGTTTTTTTTTAATAAGTCCACGTGTATTAAAATTATTAATGTAGATACATGAGTATAGATACAATTATACTTATTAATATAAATTCAATTACAATTATAAATATATATAATGTTACAATTGCAATTGTATGATCATACCAAAAGATACCAACACTTAAACTTATAATGAGCTCAAACTAGTAAATCTATAGAAATGGAGATGATGAACATCATAAGTAATAAAAAAAGAGATGAGAAGAAGAGGACGGACACAATTATGTAAGTGGTTCGACAATTGACCTACTCCACTGTGAAGGTGTTTTATATGTTTTTACACTAATAAGTGGAGTCTAAGTGGTTCGGCCATTGACCTATTCCACTGTGACACTTATATGTTTTTACACTAATAAGTGGAGTCTAATGCAATTTTAGCACTTTCTCTCTCTAAAATAGATTTTATAGAGCTTGTGCTAGGGTTTTTAATTTCTGATCCCCCTCAAGGAAGGAGATAACAAGTATTTATAGTCCTTGGGGTGCACATTATACCATCAAGCATGTAAAAGGCATGTCCATGATGAAGTTTCAACCAGATCCAGCCACTTGTCCGGCACAAATATGTCATGATGATGCAATATTCCCTCATGTGATCATGGAGATCATGTTATAACTTCCTACCCACGTGGACTAGTTATAATGGTAACCTATGTCATATGTGAGATATATGTTGTCCTGAGAGGTCTCGGCCTGGCCGAAATTGACACGTTTGATGTCCTAGTAAGCTACTGTTGAGTTGGTTTAAAGTATGGTCTCGGATGTCCACATGGTATGAGGCCTAGACGAGTGAGGTTAGGATGAGCCAGCTGATAGGTCTCGACCTAAGAGATTGGTACGAGTCCGATACTGCTGATGAAAGGCAGCTCCAAAAGGACCCACGACTGTCTTATATTATAAGTGAGTAAGGTCGGCTTAGCCTGACTGAGGCTTGCTGAGGACGAGGCTACACTTATGTATATCAATCACCCTTAGCCCTTAGTTTTCAATGTGAGTGGAAGGCTAAGTAGTAAAAATGTTTGACCCCCCATGCTGATGAGACTTTTTAACTGAGGGTTGAGATGTCCTTTTAATGCCAGCTCTGAAACGTTGGACATGAGTTCTTGATTGGACATTTGGCAGTCATCATGTGGATTACCGTGTTGCCTAAGAGTGATGGCTGTAATCCTACCTTGGGAAGTTATGTCCTAATGATGACTGCGTGGGGGAAATGTACACAATCATTAAACCATTTAAATAGGTTTAAAAAATTCCTTTTCTCTTTCTTCTTCATTTTACATCCGTGCTCAAACCGTTCTCTTTCTAAGAAACCAATCCACCTCTCGCTCTCCTCTGTTAAGCATTTTCAACCGTTTTTAGGGTTCTTTCTTGCTCCTTTGATCTCCTCTTCCATCCCGGTAACCTTCTTCAGCCTTTACCCTAAGATTTCATCGTTGTTTCTATTTTTTGCTAGTTGTTTTACTTTTTCGATCACCTGTGATTTTTTTCGACGACTTTGGTTGGGTGTTTTAGAGCCATTTTATGAGCGTTTAGAGGTGGTTTAGAGGTTAGATGGGTGTTTGTGGTTGTTCTGGGTGGTCCTTTGCCCTCTTTGTCCACTGTGAGAGTCATCGGTGCAAGTTCGGTTGTCTTCTGTGATGATCTTATTCCATCTTTTCTTGGTGTTCTTCCTTAAAAATGATTAAGTTTCCACCTTTTAATCTTTTAGTCATCCTAGGTCAAACCTTGAAACTGTTTGGATATTAAGGACCTTATACGAGATAATAGACCAGTACCCCAACCTTAGGGAGAGACTATTTACTAAGATACGTAAGGTTGAGATCGAGGCCAAGGGTAAATGAAGGGTTGGAGCCAACCCTCCACTTCCAATCCTCCCAGTCCTATTAATTGTCATCCATCCTCTTATCATATAGATTAGTGATTTCATTTTTTAGCCTTCAGCCTCTTAGATAACAACCCTTTCGTCTCCTCTCAAGTCGAGAGCCAGGATTCCTTTGTTGAGGCGATGAGAGTTCCCATTAGTGACCCTGAGGGGTCTGAGGCAGCTGAGACCTCTTCTCGTACCTTTCCTCTCAATGTGATGAGTCCTCCAATCGTGCAGACCACTCTATGCACGAGATCTCGAATTCTGATGAGACGGGAGTGGAGATTGCATTCCCCCCTATGGTTGTCCCCATTTCGTCTATAACCGACGCCAAGTATGTTAAGAGGTGTCAAGAAGAAACCATGACTGTTCAAGTTGAGGAGCTCTTGTCTGACGACGACGAGGATCCACTTAACACAAGTTATGCTCAGAAATTCCCTAATACCGCCTATGAGTTAGATTTTCTGACGTAGAGGCAAAAATATGGCATAAATCTGACATCAGTATGAGGGTACCGACGAGGGATGAGAGGGCATAAAACGACTAAGACAGCAAGGCCACCATCTATGAACATATGTTCAAAGTTGGCTTCAAACTTCCTGTCCATCCCAATATTCGAGTTATTCTTACACGACTGGTTTAGCCCCATGTAGCACCCCGTAAATTTTAATGATTTTTATATGGGGATTACTTAAATTAAAAGGGAAAATTAATTTGGATTAAAATAAATACTAATTAGCGTGATAATGATTAATAATTATTTGTATGAATTATATTGAGTATTACTTAGTGAACAAGTAATAAATTGATGTGATTGTCGTGAGTGAGAAATATGATAATTATGGTAATTTACTCGGGACGCGGGTATGAGTCATGTCCGGACTTAAAACATATGAAATGAAATGCGAATTTTTATGGGTCATCCAAATGGTCATTTTGAGTAGGCAACGGAAGGGTCGAAATAGTTAGAAAAGTGTACTCGAGGGTTTGGAATGGGTCCCAAGATATTTTTAGGCGAAACTAACACCCGAAAGGGTATTTTGGTCTTTTGAATTTTTAGAGAAAGGGGACCTACGAATATACCTTATTTATATCAGTATATATGATAAAGGAGTTAGGGTTAGAATTTAGAAAATCAAAGTAGAGGAGAGGAGAGGCCATTTGAGAGGAAGAAAAAAGGGTTTGGAGGTGTAACACATTGATCCATCGCAAAAGTGTTGCCAGAATCGGAATTACAACGAGGAGAGATCAACTTCATCATTAACAAATGAATTCAAATGATCAATCATATAGAGGAAAGTGTTTATTACAAGTTCTTTTGAATTTATAATACCCATACAGTGTAGGGTTTTATATTTGATGATCTTAAATGAAATTCTTCGAAAAGTGGTGAATTAAACACATGATCTTGGGTAGGGTTGCATGTAGATTGATCCATGTATGAAGAGGATACGAAACTAGATGATATGTGATGATTTAGATGAGAAAAATTTGCGTTTTATGTTGAGTATGAATGAAGAACATGAAAATCTAAGGTTTTGATGAATAAATGATTTAATCTGTTCTTGAATAGAAATCGTTGTGTTTTGACGTTATAATCACGTTGGAAATCATCCTAACATATGTAGATAACTTTTGGTACAATTGTTTATAAGTTTGGTGAAGGGTCATGGAGGTTGTTGTAATACCCCGTATTTTCATGGCTTTTAAATTTAAGGATTTATTAAATTTAATTGAGATAAATTAATTTAATTTTAATCCGAAATGTTGTTTTAAATATTTACTAGCGTGACAAGAGTTAGTAATTATTGGGAATATATTATTTGTTGCATATTACTGGATGAGTATAGTAATATATGAGATTTATTTTTATAATATTGTCACGTGTGAATAAAATGACAATTGTGGAAATTTAAGTCGGGACGCGCCTGTGTCGTGTCCGGACTAAATGTGGATTGATAAAAGTGAATATTTTATAGGTTGTTCGTATGGTCGTTTTGAGTGCGCCAACGCGTCCGAAATGGTCGAGATAGTCAGAAAAGTATACCCGGGGGTTTGATTTGGGTCTCGGGGCGTTTTTAGGCCTAATTAGTACCCCGAGAGGGCATTTTAGTCATTTTGTATTTTTGGGTAATTAAACCCACGAAAATTAAAAGGGTTATATCAGATTTTTAGGTTATCTCCTAGGGTTAGATAACTCAAAATACTAGAACGGCCATTGGAGAGGAGAGGAGAGAGCTCTCAAGGCATTCCAAGGCTTAAAACTCATCCGTTTACACCGCCGCCACCGCCAACGCGTAGATCGCGAGACGGGAAACACAACCACACCAAATTCAACACCAAACCAGATTTCTGAAAATCCCAGGCAAGTGTTTATCTTGCTTATTTCGTTGATGCATCATCCATATTAGTTTAGGAGTTATTAGGATGAGATTTATGGAAGAAAAATCCAATTTGAGATGGGAAATTTTCATGTAGTGATGATTTATATGATATTCTAGAAACCCTTTGTCATGTAAAGGATTAAGAGTTTGATTAAGAAAAGAGTTCTAATCAGATACAAAAACTAAAACATTTATTCCGGATGATCAGACCGTTCGAATTGGATGATATTTTATAGAGAATTAGCTGAAGACGGGAGGAAGTTATAGAAAAAAATTCAGCTTGATTGTACCGTTCAATATTTTTTAATATTTTTTTTGCTAGACAGATTTATGTTTTGAGGACTCTTAGAGATAATAAAAATTCAATTAAAACTCCATTTTAATTCCGATTTCGAAACCGTTTAAAATTCTCATCTTTGAAAATAAAATTCAAAATCCTTTAATGTAAGGCTAAATCTATATTTTTGGGATATTTTGCATAAAGGATAATGTAAGTATATATTAAAGGGGAGAGACACGTAAGAGAGAGTTACGTTGGAACATAAATGGATATCTACTGAATTGTACATTTGGAAGAATAGAGTCCATGAGGGTTACGTAGTAAGTTGGAAAAACCCTTCGAATTAAAGTTAAAAATGAACCATTATACTTGATAAATAATAATGGAAAAATAAGGATAAATGTTGTGAATGTGGGTTATTGGATAAACCTAAATTGATATAATAAAAGTGGTATATTTATATGATTGTGTATGCATATATTATATACTTGTGAAAATCATGCCCGCGCTACTTGCTATCCCTGAGGTTACCGCGCTGGGACGATCTTATCTCGTGTGCCTTATGGGGGATATTGACTCGTACCCTAGAAGATAGGAATCCTAGGTACATGCTATCGAATCGGTAGTCACGGTCCTAAGAGACGTGAGGGTATGTACTGACCTCTTGGACTTGGAAACTATGCTTCGCCTCAATATTGTTTGTGTATGTATTTATACAGTTCGAGAGTGATTCTGAACTTGTATTCCCTTTAGTACGATTGATACGGGGATTGGATAGCAGAGTATGCCCGAACCATAGTTTTTATGTGGGGTGCTGTTATGATATATATATTATACGAGTAGTTAATATATATATGAAATTCTGAAATCTGGAACTGCCTACTGTGATTTGATATGTAGGACATGGTTGATGACTCAAATTATAAATAATTGTTTTGAGAAAGTATAATATGACACTGGAAAACTTTATTGATTAATAAAGTTAAAAGGAGAACCTTGGTTACAAATTGAAATCTTATGTTTTAAATACTTGTGTTGTTCAGTTGTAAATCTTGCGAATAACCTAAGATAAGTTAAATCATTGGGGAAAGATAGTGTGGTATATGACGAGATAGACCATTGGGAAGGTTAGTGCGATAGGTGTGCACATTAGAAGAGAGGTGAGAATTTCTCAAGAGAGTGTCGCACTAATATGTTGTTGCATTAGCCTGTAATCAATTTAAATACTTGCTAAATGAATTTTTAAATCATATACACTATAGGGCTCTAACCCGTTTCCATTTCTCTTTCTCTCTTGTATATATATATATATATATGTATATATTACATGTGCCCAGCCACAGGGGCGTCTTGCATAGGGTCCTTTGGCAGGAACGCGCTGCAGCTTAGGTGGGAGTTGCAGGTCTGTTGTTTAGACGACTTCATCCATTTGATTCTACTCCTAGCATGTTCATTATTGGGGCATGTGTCGCCCTTTCCATTTTTCAGTTGTTATTTGGATATTGTACTTCATCTATTTCTAGTATTGTCACTTTGGGATTTATTATATTCTGGATGGTTTACTTTAAGTTTTATTGTTAGTAGGCAGTTGTTGAATGTTAAATTATTGGATTGATTGTTTAATAAAATAAATAAATAAAACTTGAAAGGAATGTTAAAAATGGTTTTGACACTTAGCTTATTTAATTGGGGTGTTTAAATTGGAACGACAGTGATGCTAAGAATGATCCAACTGTTCACCTTGATTTTAATTTAATAAAGGAGTGATCGCCCGGTATTTAATTAGGCGGGGTGTCACAGTTGTGTGAAATAAAAATGGTGAGAAATGCAAGAACTCAACGAAGAAAATAAACTGCTACTTTTTGAATCAATTCGACCCTACGGCGAATCGATTCGATTTGCCCAGATTTTTATTATTTACCTTATTAAGCCCTTAAAATGTGATTTATAAATGGGGAAACTTTTAGGAAATCTTTATAATATAATAAGGGGTATACTGGATGACAGTAGGACTATGATATGGATGTAACTTAATCTTAATGAGAAAATTAAGGCGAGGATTAATCGGGATGAAAGATAATTTATTCGAGAGCTCAAGTATGAGTTATGGGGATTTAAATTGGATGTATTATATAGTCTAGTGGAGTATGAGTGAATTAACTACTGAATTAATGCAAGGGAGTAACTAGGGCCCTTCGAATTGAGAATAATACTTGAGAATTCACAATCGAGGGTTATAATCATAAATTGATAAGTATGGTAAGTATTCGAGATATATATATACTACGTACAAGTGATAATTATAGGTTAAGTGTATACCTATATGGATTATATTAGAGGTTGAGTAAATATCTGTAAAGATTATTTTATATGAGGAGTGTATACCTACATGAATGATATTTATAGGTTGTTTGTATACCTATACTATGACGACCCGTATATGATTATGATAAACCATGTTAAAATCATGCTTACCGTATAGGATGGGGATAATGTGTTATTAGAATATATAATGTTAAGTTATTGTGTTTATTCTAATCTTACATTCATAACTTATGAAATATTGAATTAGTCACAACCACAAATTTGTGAAGTCTTTGGTAGGAATGTTTAAGTTCAGGAGTAGTTTTGGCCACTATAATATGATAATTGACTTGAGGTGAAAACTATATAGTTGTATATATATGAGTTAATTTTGTAACACAATGAACGGTGTGTAAAACAAAGGTCCGAGGAAGTATTTATACTGAAATTACGAACAGGGGGTAAAGTAGTCATTTAGCTTTAAAGGATATTTTGTCTTATATGGCGACACATGTCATATTTTAATTGGACTAAGGGGTATGTGGATTATGCCGACTTATAACTCTTGAAATAATCTCTTCCTTAAGCATATTTCAGAAAGGAAGAGTTTTAGCCTAAGGTGAGAGAGTCGGGAACTTCGGGAAGAAGAAAGTGAGGAGAAAAATTGAAGAAAAATTCGTATAAATTACGTAAAAGTCCCTAAGATAAGGTTACCCATAACTCTTGTTATATTTTTGGTATTTATGATTGAAATGATATAAATCATCATTTGGTTACTAAACTTCCATGTCTTGAGGTATACTTATGAATAGATGTGAGTTTAAGCAAAGTTGAACGTGTAAATTACGTATATTGCTTCGACTGGAAATCTTGTGTATTCAAACTCCTATATCTTTCTGTATATTTATTGGAATTGAATCATTCCACTTGGATATAAAAATAAACTCCAATATGTATAACATATCCGAAAATTATATGAAAATACGAAGAAATGAATCTTTGGTGATAGTTTGAAGTTTAGGTATACAATCTGCCCCAAAGGTGTAAGTATGCACACTAGGTGTTCGATGTTTTGCTTGACATAGAAAATGAACCTTAAAAATTATGAAACTTTAATTTTGTATTTTTAAATATGTTTATGTATGTTGGGTAAAATATCACAGGAAGTTATGATGTAAAAAAATTATGAAAATTCCTAGAATTTGACTAAACGATTAAAAAGCTTATAGGGCAGATTTGCTTTGTAATAAAAAGATGGACACATCTTGCTCTAGGAAACTTGAAATGAAGTGTTGTATTTTTATATTGGGAACTTAATATGATAAGAATTGGATTACTAAGAAGAAATTAAATTATGTTTGAGCTATGGATTGGATATGTTAAATATTTTAACATGAAATTGGATGAGACTTTATTTATGATAAATGACTTCAATGGGATCATATGATGCTTATGAGTTGAATTACATTAAAGTGAGTATATATATTGTTAATATTCTTATGATGATACTAATATTGTAATAATGATAGGAATGGAAGGAGTACCAGTTGGACAAGTGTCAGATAAGGACCCAAGGAAAACTCATTAAGTGGCCAAAGTATTGTGATATCACTGCCAAATCTAGGAGGTCGGCGGGGTTAGCAAATGATTCATAAAACCATGATTTGGTGAAATGTAAATGGGGTAATTTAAGCCTACTTACCTTTTCAGTAAGTTTGAATAAGCATAATTACCTTAAAATTGTGAAAGGATTTTAGTTCTATTGATTCATGTTAATAACTGAAAAAAAAGATACTCATATTTATGGTTTGGTTAAGGTAATTATGATTTGACTCACTTTGACTTTCAAACTTAATTATAAGTAACTGGGTTGAGGTGTGTTAACTTGGGTATCAGAGCCTAGGTTTTGGAGGATATGGAGTGAAGAGCGCCTATATTTGGTAGTTGAAGTAGAAATTATTTTGAGTCATAAGTAAATTGGCTTTTGCTGACTGACATTTGTTAGTTATACATATATATTATTGTGCGAGACATGAAATGTAAGGATCTTGCAGGAAAGTAAATGAGATGTTAAGGTTTATTCGAGGATGATAGTGAATACATGTATTTTAATATGAATCATTGCTTTATTTTAGTTGTGGTATGGACAAACATGTTAATTAAGGAAAATTTTTAAAGAAAAAATGTGGTATACGAAAATTGTGAAGTATTGGAAGTAATCTCTTCTTATACTGGAATATGTAGACTTGAGTTGTGTCACTTATTTATCCATGGTTTGGTGTGTGCCCATTTATGTGGGAGAATGAGGTGCGGGAACCCATATTTCGTTAAAGGATGAGATGGTAAATTGTTAGAGTGTGAATAAAATGAAGATTCACATGGCAAAGGTGAAGTGAAAATATTAATAGTTGTATATATTTAAATTTAATATGTGAAATGGTCTGAAATTCAATTACTAGTCAAAATATCATAATTGATCCGAATATGGGTTAATACTGAATTATGATAAGTAGAAGAAAAGAGTAATAAGAGTTGATATGTACTTCTTCAATATTACGAGTATATGTCATGGATATTACCCTTGTGATGTTTTGAAATGCTAATATGAATAATAAAGTTTGGACAAGGTGTTAAAGAGTTGGAAGTTTAAGAATATTGGGGAGCCATTTTAAGAATATGTGTTGTGTATAAGTATGGAAAAGAGGCTACTCAGGTTTGAATATTAACAAGTGGTTTGGGTGGATATTGAGTTGTATTTGTCACTGTGCCTATGTATTGTCACTAAGGGTATGTCATATAAAGAATATGGTTGACATTATAATGGGTCACTAGAAATATGTGTAAGAATAATGTGTTATGTGAAATACTATAATGTGATACATTAAGGTATTTATATAGGTTATTTGAAAGAAATACGACATATAATAATTAGAGAATTATTATGGAGCTAGTGGGCATGGTTAAGGTTTTAAGTTGTGATGTTACATTTAACATCCAGGTTACGAAAACTGGTAATGTTAGTAAATTAATGATGTTGCATAATACTATCACGCTAATAAGGATTGGGGTAAGATTATAATTGTAAAGTAATTGTGTTGGATAAATGACTTGTTAAGGTCATTGTATGTTTAGTTAAAGAACAATCATACGATACTGAAAAGGGGAATATAGTGAGAAGTTATATTGAGTTCATAGTGCATGACTGCACAATATCATGAACGTGAGTATGAAATCTTGGTTAAGAATAAAAATTTAGTGAATGATTGTTCAGTTTCGATATATTAAAAGTAGTGAGGCTATATTTAAATTAAGAAATTACAAGGACAAGATTTAACATACTCTTAAACATTAGAAATGATATGGATAGTAGTTAAAGTCAAATACGTGTATTTGGTGTTCAATGGAAGATGGAAATATGCCGTATAATAAGCTAATCTGGTAATATGATATTTATGATTTGAAATATTACACGATGATAAGGATAGACTATAAGAATGAAGGAAGAAGGTAAAGAATGATACTAGGTTTGTTAAGAATATTCACTCATTGTGAATATACGATGATACAACTGATAATCTAGTATGTGTGAATGTTTGACATACCTATTTAAAGGTGTGAAGTAATATATGAGTTGGGGATTTGTTTTCATTAATAAGAAATCATTATAAGATTATTCTTACATGTAATGATAAAGAAACTGAAGTTATTATGAAAAAAATATTTGTCGTACATCGAGGAACCGGTTTAAATTCTTAGTCGTAAGGAGTGAGTATTAGGGAATAAAGTTAGTTCTGTAGTTAAAGTGTTGTAGAGGATCCATGATATTAAATAAGCAACTTGTTAAATGGAAGATAGAATTAGAAAATAGTATCCCTAATTGTTTGATAAGTGAAATTCGTCCTAAATTTCAGGGACAAAATTTTCTAAGGGGGGAAGGTTGTGACGACCCGTATATGATTATGATAAACCATATTTAAATCATGATTACCGTATGGGATGGGGATAATGTGTTATTAGAATATATAATTTTAAGTTATAGTTTTTATTCTAATCCTACATTCATAACTTATGAAATATTGAATTAGTCATAAACACAAATTTGTGAAGTCTTTGGTAGGAATGTTCAAGTTCGGGACGAATTTTGACCACTATAATATGATAATTGACTTGAGGTGAAAACTAGATAGTTGTATATATATGAGTTAATATTGTAATACAACAAACGGTGTGTAAAACAAAGGTCCGAGGAAGGAGTTATGCTGAAATTACGAACAAGGGGTAAAGTGGTCATTTAGCTTTAAAGGATATTTTGTCTTATATGACAACACATGTCATATTTTAATTGGACCAAGGGGGAGGTGACTTATGCCGACTTATAACTCTTGAAATAATCTCTTCCTTCGGCATATTTCATAAAGAAAGAGTTTTAGCCTAAGGTGAGAGAGTCGGGAACTTCGAGAAGAAGAAAGTGAGGAGAAAAATTGAAGAAAAATCCATAGAAATTACGTAAAAGTCCCTAAGGTAAGGTTACCCATAAATCTTGTTATCTTTTTGGTATTTCTAATTGAAATGATATAAATCGTCATTTGGTTACTAAACTTCCATGTCTTGAGGTAAACTTATGAATAGATGCGAGTTTAAGCAAAGTTGAACGTGTAAATCATGTATATTGCTTCGATTGGAAACCTTGTGTATTCAAACTCCTATATATTTTTGTATATTTATTGGAATTGAATCATTCCACTTGGTTATAAAAAATAAACCCCAATATGTATAACCTATCCAAAAATTATGTGAAAATACAAAGAAATGAATCTTTGGTGACAGTTTGAAGTTTAGGTATAAAATATGCAGCAAAGGTGTAAGTATGCATACCTGGTGTTCGATGTTTTGCTTGACATAGCAAATGAACCTTAAAAATTATGAAACATTAATTTTGTATTGCTAAATATGTTTATGGATGTTGGGTGAAATATCACAGGAAGTTATGATGTAAAAAAAATATGAATATTCCTGAAAGTTGACTAAATGATTAAAAAGCCTATACGACATATTTGCTTGTAATAATGAGATGGACACATCTTGCTCTAGGAAACTTGAAATGATGTGTTTTCTTTTTATATTGGGAACTTAATATGATAAGAATTTTATTACCAAGAAGAAATTATATTATGTTTGAGCTATGGATTGGATATGTTAAATATTTTAACAAAATTGGATTAAACTTCATTTATGATAAATGATTTGAATGGGATCATATGCTGCTTATGATTTGAATTACGTTAAATTGAGTATATATATTGTTAATATTCTATGATGATACTAATATTGTAAGAATGATAGGAAGGGAAGGAGTACCGGTTGGATAAGTGGCAGATAAGGACCCATGGAAAACTCATTAAGTGGCTAAGGTATTGTGATATCACTGCCAAATCTAGGAGGTCGGTGGGGTTAGCAAGGGATGCATAAAACCATTATTTGGTGAAATATAAATGGGATAATTTGAGTCTAATTACCTTTTCAGTAAGTTTGAATAAGCATAATTACCTTAAAATTATGAAAGGCTTTTAATTTTATTGATTCATGTTAATAACTCGAAAAAAATATACTCGTGTTTATGGTTTGGTTAAGGTAATTATGATTTGACTCACTTTGACTTTCAAACTTAATTATAAGTAACTGGGTTGAGGTGTGTCATATACAGATTACATTTATAGGTGGTGTTTATTCTTATTATCTGTGAACATACCTACGCTACCAGCTATCCAGAGGTTTCTGCGCAGAGGGTGATCCCACCTTGACGATTTTAGTGAGGTCTAGAATTGTGTCCCAGAATATGGAACTTAGGGTGGCTCACTATGTGTGTGTATTAGTGTGGTTGGTGTGTCGTTTGGGTACGTTAGGTAAGCCCAAAAGCTTAGAACCATGTTTGCTTCCATTATGTGTGTTGATTTATTTTGGGTTCGCGGGGACATACCACACCAATATTCCTTGTCTGAGTACGAGAGGTACATGAACTTGATTACAGAGTATGCAGACTCGCACTGCGGTTCTTAGCCCGAGGATGCTGGAGTTATATATATATAGATTGTGTGACATATCTATACATACATGTGTATTATCCTACTTGTGTGTGAAAGTAGTAGTTGTAGTTAACGTATATTTAAATATGATGTAATTGAGAGATATTCTACCTCGTGTGTGATGTTAATAAAGTTAGATAACATATATCTAAAAGATGAATTAAGTAGGGTAACTTAATGAAATGGTTTAACGATAACATATGTGAGATGTTAATTATGGTTAATAATAACATATGAGATATATTATTTAATAGTGTCATAGTAATATACTGTATGGGCGTTACGAAAGAGCCAAAATTTTTAGCGGGTAATTAGTTATTGATGAGACCTAGTAGGGCTAGGTAGCATAGCTAGGTAGTATGTAACACCCTGTATTTTTGATGATTTTAAATAATTATCGGATTAATTATTATTACTGGATTAATTAAATTAAAATGTGAGAAATTAATTGTTAATTAATTCAGATTAAAATAAATATTAACTAGCGTGCCAAGGGTTATTACTTATTGTTGAGAATTATTGAATATTACTGGGTGGATATGTAATATGGAATTATGAAATTTTATAAATTGTCGAGAGTGAGAATACGACAGTTTGGTATATTAAGTCAGGACGCGCATGTGAGTCGTATCGGGACTAATTTATTGGATTAAAGAAGTAAATTATTTTTAAGTAATTTTTATGGTCATTTCGAGTGCGCCATTGAGTCCGAAAGGGTCGAGATAGTCAGAAAATCTACCCGGGTATTTTATTTAAACTCCAGAATATTTTTAGGCCTAACCGGCACCCCGTAGGGGTATTTTTGTCTTTTGAATATTTAGGGAATTCTTATGGACGAAAATTAGATAATTAAAAATGAATGTAAGTGGGTGATAAGGAGTTTGTCAGTTTCTAAACCTACGAGAGAGATAGAGAGATAGAGAGAACCACAATAGAAGAAGGAAAGTCCATAGGTGTTCTTAATGCAAAACTCAAGAACTCACACCACAAATCCCACCAAAGCATAGATCGAAAGACGAGGAACAAGTCTATATCAATTTCATCAGCGAAGCAGACCATCATAATCGATGCAAGTGTTTATTACTTGCTTTCAATTAGCAATAATTATGTTCATGTTAGTATAGGAATCAAATACATGATCTGGAATTGAATTGGATGAATTTGGAGAATGTAAATCATAGATTATGAGTTATTCCGATGAAGAATTGGATCCATATGCATGTAGAATAGAAATTCCGAAATTATATATTGTGATTGAGAAATGAATCTGGGTTTTAATGGTTCTTGAATTGAAATTGGAAGAAGTAGGGTATTAATGGTTTAATTTGGGGATTTCATATTTAATTGATGTACTCTGAAAATTTAATGATTCTAGGTTGATAGAAATCATCTCAACATGTTAGGATAACAATTGGGTTTGTTTATTAGGAGTTTAGGAATAAAATGTGAAGGGTTTAGAGAGTAAAAATGGTAGAAAAAGTTGAATTTAGAGGTTGAAGACGTAACAGTGTGAAAGAGCGGAAGTTGGAGAGTCCCCGGGTTTGAAATAATAATCTCACAAATTAAAATAGTAATTAATTTCCTTTTTCAATAAATGCGGAAGCGTTGAGATGGTTTCAACAAAATAACAAGGCCGGGTTTTAATATCTTATTAACAAATTAAAACAAAATTCAAGTCCTAGAGATTTGCCTAAGTCATGATTAACAATTATATCCAAAATTAGGCGAAACCAAATTAATGCAAGAGACTTGAATAAACCAATTTTACCCAATATTTAATTTAATTCCCAAATTAAATGAGTGTGATAATCAAACCCGATTTTATCTTGAATTAAACCTAAATCATGCGTTCTAAATGATGAGCAAGATAAAATAAACAAAGTCACACTACACCACGATGTACGAGGAAAAACCCACTAACGGGAAAAAAAACCTCGGGACGGCCCTAGCCTCAAATCCACTAAAAATGGTATTACAAAATACAAGACAAAAGACTTACTTCCTAAACTCGAACCCTCTCAAGCCGTGATGCTCCTTCTTGTATCAACCTCCAATTAGCGGATAACCAACGGAGCTCCACCGTGGTCTCGAAATTCATCGATCGGGCAATTAGGCACACCGTCACCCTAACATGGAGCCTTTCTCCAAATAGGTAGAAATGAAACAAACTTCTCTTCAATTCGGTGTAGAGAAAAACCGGTGCCAAAACAATCTCCAAGCAATTGATATTTATATAGACGCTTGGATAAACAATTGGGTGTAAACTAGAGTGTGTATGAAATTTTTCTTGAAAGAATTACACTCAAAACATTAACATTTTCCTAAAAATATTTTTGCTCTCAAACTCTCTCTAGGAGATAAACTAAGTTGGAAAAGTTAGAAGGAAAAATGTGTTTTTCGTCCCTCATAAGGCTGGAAAAAGTTGGTTAAAAAACAAGTGGGGATCATGGGAGAAAACTGCCAAAAAACTGCTCAAAACTGTTCCCGCCTGGCATTCTCGTTCGAACGACTTTGACTGTCGTTCGAACGAGGTTTCTAACGAGCGACCAGCCTGGGCTCGTTAGAACCTCGTTAGATACCTCGTTAGAACGAGAAAGTCGTTCGAACGACTTATCTAACGACTGACCAGTTTGGTTGGAAAGCAGTCTCGTTCGAACGAAGTTTGGTTCGAACGAAAAATCTCGTTCGAACGAAATTTCGAACGAGTTTCAGAAATTTTTGTTAAATTCTATTTTGGCCCAGAAACATTTATATATATTAATATAAAGTTCTTTTTAAATTATTTCTGAAATAAACATGGCTTTTATTAAACCTAACACCCAAATAAACATTGTTCCAAGCTCCTATATAAATATAATTACATTCATACCTTGGGAGCATGGAACCTTAGTTGATGACGTAGAAACGAGGCACACAATCCAGCATTTTGATGAAGCTTTAAGTTCTTTGCCGCTACGTCTTCAACATACACTTCATAGGCTTGAAAATATTACAATAAATACTATCCTATGAATAAAATGTTTTTGTCCGGAATTGAGCCAAAACTATATATGGACTCAATTGGAAATTTGTGTCCTTACACAGTGTTGGTTGCATGATGTCGCGTGAAGTGGTTCGAACGAGATGGATCTCGCGTGAAGTTGGTTTTAACGAGATGCTATATCATTCAAACGAGATAGCACCTGCTTTGAACGACAGGTCAAAAACCTGGAAAATCCTATTTTTACCCAAATCGAGTTATGCAGTTAATTTAAGTAAGGAGAACTGCTATTTGAGGAATTTAGCATATAGCATAATTTTTGGAAAGTATGTGGGGAATAATATTTTAAATAATTCGAAATGATGAATTGACTTTGTGGATTATGAAAGAGATATTTGACTTTTACCCGGAGCATATGAACTTGGTCACGAGCTATCTAAGATGTAGGATAGTTTCGACGGCTAAATATGAGGATAGGTATGTGCGTGACCCATTTGGCTGGGGATTATGTCCGCCTCCAATATATGTGATTTGAATTTTATGGTTCGTGAGAGATTGAACCAACAGTCCTTTATGTAGTGAGCGATGCACCGAGATAGGATAACAGAGTATGCATTGCACCAAGTGGTCTTAACCTAAGGGTACATGATTAGTATATATATATATATATATAGGGATGCTGTGACTATATGTATATATTTATATACTGGTGAATATTTCTACTATGTGAAACTAAAAGATATGCTAATAATAATAAATGCTTTGCGCTAAGTGGTCTGAACTAAGGGGTGCAAGATTAGTATATATATATATATATATATATATATATATATATATATATATATAGGGATGATGTGACTATATATATATATGAATATACTTGAAAAAATTCTAGTGTGTGAAATTAGTAGATATGGTAATGATGATAAATAAAATAATCTTAGTGGGTAAAAGATTAACTATCCGAACGGTGTTTATGAAATGTGGTTATTCGGGATTAACTATTTTAATAACGTATTATATGGGCGATACGAGTATACTACTGGTGAACGTAGAGAGTGACATTGTGATTTCGAACTAATAGGGTTGAGTAACATAGCTAGTGTGGATTAGAAGATGCGTTAGGCGTGCACAATAGATGATAGGTGAGGACCTCAGGTGAGAGTTCGAAAAGTTATCATGCACATAATACTTGTTTTATTGCAAATTTTAAATACTTGCTAAAATAAATATTTTTTACAACTCGGGCTCTGACCCGTCTCTTGCTATTCTTCTCTCTTTTGCTATATATATATGTATTATATCAAGTGCCCGGCCACAGGGTTACCAGACTTAGATGCTTGGATTGTTTAGCAAGCTGCAGCGGTTGTGAGAGTTGCAGGTCCTTGCATTTAGACTCCTCTATGATTTCTTTCAGTTCTATCCATACATTTCATTTAGGGCATGTGTCACCCATTCTCAGCAGTTTTATTAAATAGATTGTACTAAATTTACTTTTATAGTTCTTTTTAGCTGGGTTGAGTATTTTATGGTTTATTGGCCTTAGATTTTAAATTGGAATATTTTATCCAGTCTTATTTATTTCAGCAGTTGAGTTATATCCAATATTTATTATATTCTTGTGAATGGTAAATATTTGATGTCTTAATATTTAAAAATTATTAATGGACTCTTTGGGTATAACTTAAAATGAAAAATATTTTTGGCACTATCTTAATTAATTATTAGGTGATTATTAATGTTAATTGTGTTTCGACAGTGATGCTAAGAATGAACCAACTGAACACTTTGTTTTAAATTGAATAAAGGACTGATCACCCGATATTTAACTGGGCGGGGTGTCACATAGGAGACGTTAGGCATGCACATTAGTTGAGAGGTGAGGAATTCAAGGGAGTGTACATTGAACTAATATGTGTAATTAATAACTGATTTTGAACTGTGATAAATACTTACTAAAATATTTTCAAAAGGTTTTCTTGTGCTCTGACCCGTCTTGCAAAAATATTTTCAAAACCTTTTAGGTGTCCATCCACAGGGACGCCGAGATTAATATTTATTATAAGGGTGCGTAGATGCATCACTTGTGGATGATTACAGAATTTAGACTAGACGCTTCAGTTGCTTCATTCCTAGAGTAGGATTAAGGTTCAGTTATTCAATTTGGTCATGTGTCCCCTTCAGCTATTTCTTTTATTTAGTTTATTAGACTTTGTATTAGTGGGCTTAGTTTATTTCAGTAGATTTTTAGTTGGAATTTTGTATTGGCAAACGATGATTTATTCGGTATTATTTTATTCAGTATTTATTTTGTGCTGGATTTATATTACTACTGCGTGGATGGTTTGGAGTTTGTATTTATTTTTCCACATGTTGTTATTTAACTAAAGATCAAATTTGGCACCAGTTTATTTAAAAACATAGGTGGTTAATAATATTAAAAGTTTTCGACAGTGATGCTAAGAATGAACCAGATGAGAATCCTGTTTTATTTTTAAGAAGGAATGATCACTCGGTGTTTAAATAGGTTGGGTGTCACACCCCCATCTCAATTTTCTCCTAATGCGTGGAGAATTTTGATCGGTTTCGTCCAGTTTTGGCACCTCGTCCACTAAAATTATCTTCCTATCTTAGTGTTCAGAGGCTGCTAAAACGTCTCGTGCACTTAGGCATAACTTGACTACTATCATCTCGTATCCAGGAATACCACCAAAAAAGTTCTACATTTTAGCAGACTTCCAACCACCACTGGGAACCTCGCTATATCTTTATCTATGGTGCTTAGGATTTTGGCACCGACACCCCAGACATTTTCGCTGAACCGAGGGTACCCGGGAGATGGGTGAAGGCCCCTATATCAACCAAATTTGATCCCGACCTGAGCATAGATGGTAGGGGAAAAGTGGAGAAGCTCTGTAATAAGGGAGATGATGAGGGACTCGTGGAGTTTGAGAGATTAATGACTCTCGAGTATCTTCAAAAGACGGGACTGAGGGTTGACCCATTATCATAATTATGTAAGTGTCTATTATCTTTACATCTGTTCTCTCTTCTTCTGATACCCTTTATTGATATTATTCTTATCTCTTAATTGCAGGTTGTCCTTCAGACACATTAAACTAACTTTGGGAAATGGTTTCTCTTTCTCTCGGTAACCTTCTGAGCAAGATGACCAAGGGGGTTAATCCTCACAAGAAGACCACCATTGGAGACCCCGGCTAGGTTGGCCATACGAAGAAAAGGAAGGAACCGACCAACAATAACAATAATGTCCCACCTCTACAAAAAAAACGTAGGAGGTTTGACACTCCAAAGGACACTGTGTCCTCTGTTATTCTAATCTCGTCGATCTCAGTCCTGGCCAATAGGCTCTCCCTCTTGTCCATTAGTACTGACTCCGTGATGGGAGATCAGACGATAGCCAGGTCCTCTATCGGCTCCTGGGTACCTGATTCTGACTGAAGGTTCTTGGAGTCTTTAAACCTCTCATGTCCTTCCAACTTCGACCTCCATCAGGCCGTCTAGGTAGTTAACTCTTGTAACACCCCGTATTTTTTTTTATATTGGGCTTTAATTAGGATAAATTAAACTATATTTGGAAAATTTTATTTATTTTTATATTCGTAATTAATTGGGATTAATTAAACTATATTTGGAAATTTTTACTGATTTTTATATTGGAAATTAATTGGGATTAATTAAACTATATTTGGAAAATTAATCCGGTAAAATAAATATTAATTAGCGAGATAAGGGTTAATATTTATTTATGTTGACTATTACTTAGTGAATGAGTAATAATAATGATAAGAAAATATTATAACTATCGTGAGTGAAAAATACGACAGTTACGGTAAATTTAGTCTGGACGAGCGTGTTAGCCGTGTCGGGACTTAAGTTGGAAAATAAAAGATAATTAAACTTTTGATGTTCCATATTGTCCTTTTGAGTGCGTCAATGTGTCCGAAAGAGTCAAGATAGTCAGAAAAGTGTACCCTGGAGTTTAGTGTGGGTCCCAAGGCAACTTTTGGCCAAACCGACACCTTGGGAGGGTATTTTAGTCAATTGTATTTTTAAGGAAAGGTGACCCACGAATTTTATAAGTGTAAATCAGATTGGGAGTTGTATAAGTTAAGATTACGAGAACCAAATTTAGAGAGGTTATAAAGGGAGGAAGAAGGAAAGTCCAGGAGGAAGTCCCAAGGCCATTCCACACCTTTCTTGCACCAAAATCACCGTAGTTGCATAGATCGGGAGGAAATGATCACATCCATACCACTCTTCTACAGCGGATCAGACCTTTAATAAGAGGCAAGTGTTTATCTTTCTAGATTATGTGCATATGTTATCCATGTAAGAGTATATTTGAAGAAATATCCATGTATCTATGAATTTGACGTTGAATTAGAGAATTAAATTAAGTCTTTGGTTAGGAATTACTTTTAGATGGAATTCTGGTATAATTAGAGGACGAAATCAGGCCTTAATGGATGGAAAAAATCTGACCTTATTGGTGTATGTACATGGAAGAACATAAAACTAGGGTTTTTATTGATAATTAGGAATTAACGGTTCTTGGGTAGAATTCATGATGTTTTGATGATGTTTTACGTTGGAAATCATCCCTATATATCAATATAATGTTTGGGGATACTTAGTTTTTAATTCGGTAAAGATCCATGAGAATTTGGTTAAGAAAAAGTTAGGAAAACGCAACTACGTAAGGAAGAAGAAACAAAGCAATAGCTTTCGAATCGATTTGGCCCAAGGGCAAATCGATTTGGCTCTGGGGCGAATTGATTCGTTTTTTCCAGACTTTCAAAAATTTTCTACTTTAGCCTTGAAATTGAAATCGATGAATAGGAGACTTTTAGGATATCTTTAAAATATTGTGAGAGATAGGTTGGTCAACAGCAGGCTGATGGTAGTGTTGGAATTTAATCATAAGTGAGATCAATTAAGGCTAAGATTAACCAGTGTGAATTTTAATGTAAGTGGATTAAGGAAACGAGAATGAGTCACGGCAAAGGTGAGAGAACCTATGACGTAGACCAGTAGGATATGAGTAATTTACCTACTGAATTATGTTAAAGAATATTTGGCACCCTTCGAGTAGTGTAGGACACTTAGGAATGTACGATGAGATGTAAAATTAGTGATTAACAATACGTGGGATATCGGGAGTTAAATATGCTACGTATGGGATATATAATATAGGTCGTGAGTATACCTATATTGATGATATAAAATATAGGTTGTGTGTATACCTATTGTATGATTAATGTGTGCGTCGGGGAAACTCTTATTCTAATGAGCCCATTGGGGGGATATTGAATTGTACCTCAAGACATAAAACTTAGGGATTGAGCGCCGCTTGTGTAAATAAAGGTGTGACTGGTCATTTGGGTGCGTTAGGTATGTGCGTAGCCCAAAGGCTTAGAACTATGTTCGCCTTCAATATGTGTGATTTGTAATTATGGTTCGAGAGAGATACTGAACCAATGGTCCTTTATTGAGTATGTAATGTACCAGGATTTGGTAGCAGAGTATGCATGCACTGCAGCTCAGACAAGGGGTGATGCATTAGTATATATATAATACAGTGATAATATATATATATATATATATATATATATACACTTGTGATATATTCTACTGTGTGTACTTAACAGATGAGAAAGATACTGACATCTGAAATAATCCTAGTATATGGAGAATTAAACATATCTTGAGAACTTTATAACTGGATAATTGATATGAAGAATTTAGTAGTACATAGTATGGGCAAAACTGCTAAGCACCTCAATATTGGTTATGAAGAAATAGATTTGGTTCGGACTAGTTAGGCGGGGTAGCATAACTAGGACAGGTTAGAAATATACGTTAGGTGTGGACATTAGTTGAGAGGTGAGGACCTCAACTGAGGGCATGTGAACCTAACATGTTTATAATATCTGCTGATTTTTCATTTTAAATACTTGCTAAACCTTTTAAAACTATTTTACTCGAGCTCTGACTCATTTTCTCCAAATCTATATTTTTTGTAAAATATTTTAGATGCCCACCCACAGGGACACCAAGCTTAGTAGATGTTATCAATTCACGTGTTGCCGCTGTTGTGGAAGTTACAAGACCTTGATGTTAGACGCCATTGTATTCATCATTCCTTCCTTGTGAGTTATTTATTTCAGTCGAGCATGTTTCCACTTTCATTTAGACTTTATTCAAAGATAGAGTATTTCTATTTTATTTCTCAAATTGTTGGGCTAGTTTTTGTAGATGACTGTATTATTATTTCTGACTTGATTGTGTATACCTGACACACTTGTATTATTATGTCACTATTTTCATCATATGTTCGATTATTGAATGTTGAATGTTATATTACAAATTTATTTGGTTTCATGTTAATTATAAAGATAAAATCTGACACCAACTTTTCAAATACTAGGTGGTTAGTAAATATTAAAAAGTTTTCGACGGTGATGCTAAGAATGAACTAATTGGATATTATATTTTAATTTAATAAATGACTGATCACCCTGTATTTAATTAGGCGGGGTGTCACAGATTGTATCAGAGTATCAGGTTCTAGTGTCCTTAGGATATGCGAGACTTTACTACATTTTAGCCTAACGTTCTTTGATATAGAGACCTATTATAGGATTGTTGTATTTCTCCTCATACACACGTTTACGTTCTTCTGTTACTAAGTGTAATTAATACGAGTCATATGCGAGTTTAGTTAGGTTTCGTACACTGAAGAGCATAGAACGACCAGCGAGGGCCGTTAGAAGACCTGAAGGAGGAGAGCCTCAGAAAAAGCTATAAAGTATTTTAGGGATGGTGGTCGTGATGGGAGTCACCATGATTATTTCTCGGGCAAACGACGACGATAGGGCGCGGTAATTTTCCAAGCACCGTCGTTGATAACAGTAGTGAAAATTCAGACTCACCTAGCATAGGCGGTAAGGGGAAATCAGAGGGCCTGTTTCAAAGAGTCGTTTGTAAGAATTCGAGTAAAAAGAAGAAGTGTGATGGGCCAATGGAAGGAGATAGTTGTGCATGGTGAGGTGAGGTGACACTAAAGATTTAAATTTTAGTTTAAATTTGGGCTCGTAGGAGCATTACTGCCATGGTGGGAGATAGTCACCACATATAGGGAAGTGGATAAGGAATTAATTGAGAAGTTTTGGGCATGATGTAATAAAAAATTATTTCATCTACTTTTCAGACGAAGGTGAGAAAGAAGTCTCTGTACTTTTCACGAGAGGGACAAACAAAGGTTGATCGTGATGAAAAATTTATTTATTTAAGTGAACTTCGTATTTGGGAAGATAGGTGGTGAAGAGGAAGGTTACTACAGGTGAGGTTGGACTCGCGAGTAGGATTCACCATATTTATTAGAAATCAGTTTAGGACGACTTGTGCACATGACGTCAATGACAAATTTTTACAAAGTTTATATAAACGTTTCTAAAAGAGGGAGCCAAGAGAGTAGGCGAGCATAATCAGAAGGGCAAAACTAAAGGTAATTGGTGATAGTAATGCACCACAAAGGGATGCCCAGTAGGGCCTATCGACTGATGATGGAATCAATTAGGGTCGCTAGGGACAACACGGTGTTCCAGAGGACCAATAAAGTCAAAGGATTAGCGAGGGTGGCAATTGAGGCCGGGACTACCAGGTCAGAGAGAAGGAAAATCCTGATATGGCCAGTGGGGCTAGAGATAGGAAAATGACCCAAGAGGTGTCCTATGTATGGAGAGTAGGGCAATATGTATTGACCTTATCCACAACGATTTAGGAGACAGAAGCAGAATGACCATTTGGGGAGATAGTTGTAAAAGTCTTTGGATCAGTATGAATAAGAGTGTTATGTCCAAAAATCATTTGGACCACTTGTGCTATTGGCAATTAACTGTGTGAATTTTAATCTTAGGGTAAGTGGGATATGTTTTATGTGACATGAGTGAGTCACAGTACTTCGTTACCACTGGATTCATGCGTGACACGAGTTTAGTGGGTGTAATGTTAATATTACGATTGTGTGCCTATATCTTTACCATTTAGTTGCGAGGATCTTTGGTCCCATCTACAGTAAAATGAGTATGATTGATTAAGCGTGTGAAAGGTGTGTTCGTGTAAGGACACAGTCCTTGTTTTCATTTCACCGTGATAATACAAAAACCTAAATTACGACTACACTTGCGAGGCAAGCACAGCAGTAAGTCGGGTATCGAAAATCCATAGAGACGAGTTGCTAGAATTTATAGGATTTAATACTCCTAAATAAAAGTGAAAAAGGTGATTTACAAACTAAAAAGTAAAAGATGCATAAAAGGGAAATGATTAATCTAGGCAAAGGTAAATAAAACTAGATTACCAAAGCGAGTAAAACTATAGGCTGCGTCGAATATCCCTCACCCGAGTTAATTAGTATAAAATGGTTACATGGGTCGACGAGTTATTACAAATGCGTCTCGTTTCGACAGTTAATTAAATCAAGGGTTGTCATGCCCCTAAATTCGCATAAAAGACTAATAAGATTTTGGCGTTAAAAAATACCCCGAAAATTACGCATGAAAGGTCGAAAGTAAGGGACATACATGATATGCCCCGTCAAATCCCCTAGGCGTAATAACTAGGACAATGCACTCGAAATAGACCCGTAAACACCATCACCAAAGCAAAGCAACATGTCAACTCGGAACGAGTTCAATCCAGCACAACCTAGACTAAATTAGCTTGAGAGCATATTAAAAACGCGATAAAGGAAAGCAATAAATAAATGCGATAAATCTACACTAGAAAACGATTAAATCAAAGCATGTAAACTAAATTAGAAAGCAAGAATTAATGAAATACAAGTTATATTGATGGAGAGGATGATGAATAGTGCAACTTACAACCTAATTGGGTGTCAAACCAAGTAGAATCAAATAAGAACTCTCCAAAACCCTCAAACCCTAAGCTAAACTAACCTAAAATTTATTCTATAACTTGATATGTGATATTTACAACAAAATTAGTATTTATAGTAAGTTGAATTAAAATAGAAAAGAAAAGAGAAAAGAAAAGAAAAGCCAAAATATCAGCTGGAAACAGGGGATCGATCGATCGATCCCCTGTGATCGATCGATCGATGGTAAATATCCAAGCCCACTGTCTCCCCACGAATTGCAAAAATGGAAGGATCGATCGATCGATCAACTAGGGTTGCTTCTCCTTTCCTCCTATTTTGGCATGTTTACTTTTCCTCTCCGCTAAAATTGCCGTAACTTCTTCGTTCTGAATCGGAATCACGCACCATTCGTGACCACGCGAATCTTGTGAGGAGGGATACAACTTTCGTGAAGATGATGGGCCAGGTGCCCAAAATGTGAATTGAATAAATTTCCCTTAAACTTGCGATCGCGTACGAAAATCGAGCGAAAAGCGTCCGAACTTCACACTTAGCATCCAAATACCTATAAAGGCTCAATTAACCCCTGAATAACATGTTAACATATAAATCTGAGGTTGTATGGTTAGCGAGCATATAGGGAATAAGATATCCGAGGGGGCTAAAATATGTCGGTTCGAGGGATGAAATATGCAATATTTGCGTATTATCACACCCCCTAACTTACACATTGCTAGTCCCTAGCAATTAAATAGGATGCAACAAGAACTACAAGCAAACCAAAAGTAGGAGATAGTACAAAAGTATGGTATAAAATCTTAAGGTCACTTTCGGGGGCGATTCAATTGTATTTAGCGTATGCAATAAGCCGTTAAACCCTTAGGTTATCCTAGTGGACGAGTGTCGTCTCTTGCGGGTTTTCAGGGATGATACCCACAAACATTAAATGGTTTCCTCAAAATATGCCCAACCCAACATGAGACAAGCCCAACAATAGCGAACAAGATTTCATACACATTATTAGCACATTGAACGAATTCAAACAAAAGTTCAAAATCATTAACATTATAGAATGCACCTCATAGAATTGAAACCTTTAAATGTGGGAGGGGAGCGAGCACATGCAAAGTTTGATTTGGAAAAAACTTAAATAAATCGGATACTAAATAAAGCAAGAATATATTCAATCCTCACGGACATTACACTCATCAAGTGAATTCACTCAAAATAGGGAGGTAACACACGGAACATGCGAGCATAAAGAGTAAATGTAAATGGAAACTAGGCCACACACATGTCACAAATGAAGAACGCTATATATAAAATGAAAAACTGTAATCTCAATGAAAGATATCGCTCATTAAAGGAGGCGAAATGTATTTTCACAGATTATCAAAACTATTATGACTTTTAAATTAAATTCACCCTAAGATCACATAGGACTTGTAACAGGGTTATAATGTAGGTTTGGCTAGGGTACGAAATGAAGGAATGTATGTACGGATTCAAAGTGTTCGGGATGAAAACTCAGGATAATGGGAAAATGCGGGCAATATCAAAATTGGAAAACAAGTTCCAAAAAGGCATTAGATATATCATCGGGGAGAATAATCAAAGCTTATTGAACTATATACACAACATTTACAATTTTCTCTTTCTCTTTCTTTTCTTTTTTCTCATGTTTTCTTTTGCTTTTTGCTTTCTCTTTTTCTTCTCTTTTTTCATATTTCTTTTCTCTTTAATTTTCTCACTCGTGTATGCCTAAATTGCAACCGCAACACAACAACAACATTCAATCCCAAACGACATTCCAAACAAAGGTATGGAAGGTGTATATATGGTATATAACTCCAATTCGAAGTCGATGATGGGATTGGGTTATGAAATGAAAGGCTAATATTTAGGATCAAAGGGGTTAATGAGGGTAGATATATATGGTGAGGTCAAGGTCAATATGAGTGATATAACAAAGATGCCCTATGATCATTTCCAAAATTTTATGCAATTCTCAAGTCAAAATAATATATGAAAATCATGCTCAAGTAACACATTTCATGTATGAACTCAATTAACGAACGATCAATGAAAGAATAGTGAGATTACCAACGAATTCAATGTTTTCAAAGAGGAAAGAATAGTGTATAACACTCACAAATGATGAAAGGTACAAAGCTTACTCGGTGTAAGTATATACAATGCAACAAAAGATTACCGAGTTATACAAATCTTAAACCAAATCAATATAGCAATAAAAGTGCATGTGCTCATGGGATTAAAGTTTAATTCATGAAGTTATTCACAATATCAATAATGGACATTAAAGTCTAATAACTTCTAAAATTGAGAACATGCATCATTGGGTTGTCAATTGGATCAGGCAATTATTGAAATTTATCATCGGAAACATAGGCAAAATGCCCAAAAAAGGAGGAAAAAAAAGAAAATATTTTTGAAATTTTTAATTTTTCTAAGAAAAGGATACTAAGTAACTAACATGTGAGCAAAAACATGGATTAAACAAAGAAATTGATAGAATATCCCACACCCCCTAACTTAAAACTTGACATTGTCCTCAATGTGAATTAAGAACTAAGTTAAAGAGAGGAAACAAGCGATATTACCCAAAATTGGAGCGATCTCCATAAGAACAAGTCCAAAGAATCTACAAAATAAGTTAGTACCGAGCATAGAAAAAACAAGTAACAAAAAGTTAACTAGTTACACTAGACTAAATTAAAAAGGAACGAAAAGATAAAAAGAATAAAAAGCTAACTATATACAACCTACTATTCAGTCTTCACACTAACTATACACTAGAAGTCTAAATAGGTGAGGGTCCACCATGAAAATGATTTGACTTTGGAGGATAATCGGTGTACCCTCACACTCAAGCATGCCTTACGAAAAATATGGATTCCGTTTTAACAACGGAAGGCATGTGTAAGGCGGAAGAAATGAACCATCGTCAATTAAAAGTTTTGGAGGGACGATGGGGGATTTGGATTGAAAGGGTGACAAAAACATGTGGGGACCGAGAAAAGTCGAATATCCTCCCAATGATTTTGAAATTGGAATGGGAGGTGATGAGCACAAAGGAAAAGATGCGATTATGAAAGCCGACTCGAGCAAGTACTCCTCATCGGCGAAAAGCTTTAACACATTAAAGTTTGAAACCGACTCATCGGGTACTTATGACGGTGTGATAACATAAAATGAAAATGGGGATGAAAGAAATTCAAACTCATGAGATGAATCATCATCGCATGAAGATTGAGTTTCGAAGGAAATAATATCATTTTCAATGAAATGTTCTTCTTTGGGGACCAAAGAAGAAATCATTTCATTGCAAATAGATATTACGTCATTTTCATCCTCACTTTCAATATCTATTATGCAATGGGAAAAGTCTAGAATGGTTTGTTCTAAAGTAGACACAAAGTCCTTATTTGGTTCAAAACATTCCTCGACTTCGAAAGTCTCGGAAGAAAAATCGCCGTCGGATTCAAATAATAAATCCAATTCATGTTCCCACAAACAATTTTCTTCTCGATAACGATTTTCAATTTCCTCATTTTCAAGCATACGCAAGCCCTCACCAAAAGTCATAGGTCGAGGTGCGAATACTTGAAAATGCGAACTTTGAAAATTACCATCGGACTTAAACGAAAACTCATTATTATAGGAATTTTGAAAACTATTGCAATTCGTTTCAAAATTCCTATTATAAGGAGGTAAAGGACCAAAGTCATTATCATCATCATCAAAATTCTAATAACCTAAGTTTTGACTTTCGTTATACTCGTCCAAAGCCATATTAGATGTTGCAATTTTTTGAGATTCTAAGTATTGACCAAAAGTCAAAGGAGTACGAGAATTTTGTGAATTATAACAATGATTACGAAAGAATTGGAATAAGACATGCTTACCCCAAAAATGGCTCGAAATGGCGAATTCCACAAAGTAGATGCACGCGCGAAAAATTCAAGCGTTTCTAAGTGCTCAAATGTAGAAGTCCTGCAAAAATATTAAAAAATAATAAAAATAGAAAGAAAATACTATAAAATACTAAATCAAATAAAGTCTAAAACAAACTCATCCCCGACAACGACGCCATTTTGATTAAGCGCGTGAAATGTGTGTTCGTATAAGGACACAGTCGTTGTTTTCATTTCACCGCGATAATACAAAAACTTAAATTACGACTACAGTTGCGAGGCAAGCACAACGGTAAGTCAGGTATCAAAAATCCACTGAGACGAGTTGATAGAATTTGTAGGATTTAATACTCCTAAATAAAAGTGAAAAAGTTGATTTACAAACTAAAAAGTAACAGATGCATAAAATGGAAATGATTAATCTAGGCAAAGGTAAATAAAACTAGATTAGCAAAGCGAGTAAAACTATAGGTTGCGTCGAATATCCCTCACCAGAGTTAATTAGTATGAAATGGTTGCATGGGTCGACGAGTTATTACAAATGCGTCTCGTTTCGACGGTTAATTAAATCAAGGGTTGTCACGCCCCTAAATTCGCATAAAAGCCTAATAAGATTTTGGCGTCAACAAATACCCCAAAAATTACACACGAAAGGTCGAAAGAACAGGACATACATGATATGCCTCGTCAAATCACCTAGGCATAATAACTAGGACAACGCACCCGAAATAGACTCGTAAACACCATCACCAAAGCAGAGCAATATGTCAACCCGAAATGAGTTCAATCCGATACAACCTAGACTAAATTAACTAGAGAGCATGTTAAAAATGCGATAAAGAAAAATGGTAAATAAATGCGATAAATCTACACTAGAAAGAGATTAAATCAAAGCATGTAAACTAAATTAGAAAGCAAGAATTAATGAAATACAAGCTATATTAATGGAGAGGATGATGAATAATGCAAATTACAACCCAATTGGGTGTTAAACCAAGAAGAATCAAAGAAGAACTTTCCAAAACCCTCAAACCCTAAGCTAAAATAACCTAAAATCTATTCTATAACTTGATATATGATATTTACAACAAAATTAATATTTATAGTAAGTGGAATTAAAATAGAAAAGAAAAGAGAAAAGAAAAGAAAAGCCAAAATATCAGCTGGAAATAGGGGATCGATCGATCGATCCCCTGTGATCGATCGATCGATGGTAAATATCCATGGACACTATCTCCCCACGAATTGTAAAAAACTGAAAGATCGATCGATCCTTTTGATCGATCGATCGATCAAGCAGGGCTTCTTCTTCTTTCCTCCTGTTTTGGCATGTTTGTTTTTCTTCTCCGCTATAATCGCCGTAACTTCTTCATTCTGAATCGAAATCACGCACCGTTTGTGGTCACGTGAAGCTTGTGAGGAGGTCTACAACTTCCATGAAGATGATGGGATAGGTGCCCAAAATGTGAATTGACTAAATGCCCTTGAACGTGCGATCGCGTACCGAAATCGAGCGAAAAGCGTTCGAACTTCACACTTATCATCCAAATACCTATAAAAGCTCAATTACCCCCTGCAAAACCTGTTAACATAGAAATATGAGGTTGTCTGGTTAGCGAGCATAAATATAAGGAATAAGATACCCGAGGGGGCTAAAATACGTCGGTTCGAGGGATGAAATACGCAATATTTGCGTATTATCAATGATCATTGAGAGGATATATTTTAGTGGGTTATCTCATTTCTAGAGATGATATTCGTGTATGATATTGTCCCGGTTATGTGTTGGTTAATGATGTGTCGAGTGATGGTGGGTTGTTAGAGTTAGGCTATCATGTTTGCTATTCCAAGGCAAAATATGTTGATTAGCGATGTGTCAATTGGAAGAAATTTGAGCTCATGTTTACATTATATCATGGAGGAGACTTCAGAGGGTATAGTTGTCTTTTTATATTTGATCCCAGTGTGTAGGGGTTGTATTGATATGATTTGAGGTATATTAAGTTTACTGACGAGCGGAGATATTTAGCTCGCTGTCAACATAGTGCAGGAAAACTAGTGATAGTGAGGGCGTTATGTTGTATAACTCCTTTAGTGATGTGGGAGTGGAAGGTTAGACTTATACATCTAGGGATAGGATTTTGGATGTTTTGATCTTGTGTATAGGACTTAAGGATCTCGATGACTGATAATGCTAGGTAGAAGTGTATCGAGGGGTTCTTTGTTTGGATTTTTCTTGTGAGACGTCTCACACATGAATCCTAGCGAATGTCAAGAGTTGAGATATGTATTGGTCACTATGGAATGAGTTCCTCAATTTAATTATTACACGTGTATGGGTTAAAGCATGAGCTAAGAGCTATTCTATGATATAAGATCGGTGAGTCGATTAGTGCTATATGGGGAGCACCGGGGATTTTTTTTTCTTCGCACCACTAGTTGATGGGTGGAATTTAATCATTTCAATAGAATAACTGCGGTTATCCATACATTATAGCGACACTGATAATGTGAGGTCTAACTTGAGATAAGTATGCTACGTGTGGAACGTTAGAGATGATTGTGCAGATGTGCACATAATATAGGGTGTATGGGCGCCCTGGTCTATTTAACTTTCGGTATCATCTATGATAAGGAGGTTTATAAAGATGTTGTAAATATGTCCGCGGGACAGTAAAAAAATAAGTAAAAATATAGGAGAGGCTAAACTTCATTCGAGGAAAGGAGGTAGTCTGACTATTTGTATGTCACAAGAAAACTCACACAACCGAAGTGGGTTGAAAGATGATTCCAAATACGTTGGGAACAAATGGAGTCTCACATGGTCGAATGCATAGAGTGGTTCTCACGAAGATAGGTTGCTAAGATTATAATAGACGGAGAAAAAAGGTCCTAAGAAGTACTCAGCTTCAGAGCAAGCGCATGGGTTATAATTTTTACATATTTCAGAACAAGGACAGTAAGATATTCCATGTGATGTGAAATATTGAGTATGTTGATATCAAGTTGAGTGAGACATAGCGAAGTTGTTTTCAAGTTCGCCATTCGTAAAAGGAAGAGGTTGGTTCAATACTACCGACCCAAATGTGGTGATAGATTGATGATTCCAGGGACGAAAAGGGTATGCATACTGATAAAGTCCATTATTGGATTATAAAAATTGAGGAGTGGGCAAGATTTTATTTGGGTTGTGAAGTGAATTGTCCCGAAACAAAATAATTATTATTCGTTTGGGGTGTGTTATATTACTGGGCAGTGTGATGTTCTTAAAGAGAAGAAATGAATCGGCACAAGGTGCCGCCTAATACTGTTGTAAATCAGAACGAGACCCATGAGTCCCACCTTGAATATGGAGTATCAGAAGGCAAATGGGGTGGAGTTGAGCCCTGAGCTAGGTATGCCAACTGTAGGCCAATGTATAGTCGGGAGGGGTGATATCGAAGGTGGTGGAATGCGAGGATGCATGTCTTGGACTTTTGAAGTAATCAGAAATATTAACTACAACTAATAGGGTTGAATGTGATTACCTGTAGCATAAGATTAACTGTTAAGAGACTTATGAGGCTTAATAGGGAGAAAATTTTTCTCCCACCCTTTGGATAGTTGCAAACATGGGAAAATAATAAGTTTCTCAGATCTGAAGTGATTCCTAATCTGTCGACAAGGATTGAGTCAATCCATATCCTTTCGGTATAGTTTAGGAATGCAGTGAGGGTAATTTAATGGGAACCAAAGTTTTAAGGCCTGACATGAGTAAGTATGGATTATTGAGGGTGTACCGCATGAGGATAAATGGCTTGGTATGACAATAAGGGAAATTGATACCTATGGAATTGAGGTCCTTTCTAACATAGAGATGATAGAGCCAGTGGAGTATAGGCTCGTCTTTTGAGATATTAATATCAAATTCACAATAGCTTTACGTGTCATTATATAAGTAAGACGTTAAGCGTAAAGGAATCTGTTGGTATGTAACGACTTGAATAAACTTGTTATTAAATATGGGTGTAGTGAACATACCTTCGGTTGAAACGATACCATTGGTGTATGTAGAGTGGAAATAACAAAAGATTATTACAAGTAAATTCTGAACATGTTCGAACACAATTGTGTGTAAGAATATGAGGTGATATTACGGGGCATCATAATGCCGACGAGTCTATTTAGGAGTGCAAAAATGAGATGCGTAACAATTATCCAGAGTTATCTATACCAGTTATGTTTTCGAATTTCGGGACGAAATTCCGTTATTAGGGGAGAAATATGAAACACCCTATATTTTTATTAATTTTTACATTGGGATTAATTAAACTATATTTAGAATTTTTTATTGATTTTTATATTTGGAATTAATTAGGATTAATTAAACTATATTTGGAAATTTTTATTGATTTATATATTGGGAATTAATTAGGATTAACTAAACTATATTTGGAAAATTAATGCGGTAAAATAAATATTAATTAGGGAGATAAGGGTTCATATTTATTTATGTTGAATATTACTTAGTGAATGAGTAATAATAATGATAAGGAAATATTATAACTGTTGGGAGTGAAAAATACATCTGTTACGGTAAATTTAGTTGGGATACACGTGTCAGCCGTACCGGAACTTAATTTGGGAAGTAAAAGATAATTCTACTTTTGATGTTACATATGATCATTTTGAGTGCACCAATGTGTATGACAGGGTCGCGATAGTAAAAAAAGTGTACCCGAGGGTTTATTTCTGGTCTCGGAGCAATTTTAGGCCAACCCGACACCTTGGGAGGGTATTTTAGTCAATTGTATTTTTAAGGAAAGGTGACCCACGAATTTTATAAGTGTAAATCAGATTGGGAGTTGTATAAGTTAGGGTTAAGGGAACCACATTTAGAGAGGTTATAAATGGAGGAAGAAGGAAAGTCCAGGATGAAGTCCCAAGGCCATTCCACACCTTTCTTGCACCTAAATCACCGTAGTTGCATAGATCAGGAGGAAATGATCACATCCATACCACTCTTCTACAACGGATCAGACCTTCAATAAGAGGCAAGTGTTTATCTTTCTAGATTGTGTGCATATGTTATCCATGTAAGAGTAGATTTGAAGAAATATCCATGTATCTATGAATTTGACGTTGAACTGGAGAATTAAATTAAGTCTTTGGTTAGGAATTACTTGTAGATGTAATTCTAGAACAATTAGAGGATGAAATCAGTCCTTAATGGATGGGAAAAATCTGAACTTGTTGGTGTATGTATATAGAAGAACATAAAACTAGGGTTCTTGTTAATAATTAGGAATTAATCAGTTCTTGGGTAGAATTCATGATGTTTTGATGATGTTTTACGTTGGAAATCATCCCTATACGTCTATATAATGTTTGGGGATCCTTAGTTTTGAATTTGGTAAAGAACCATGAGAATTTGGTTAATAAAAAGGTGGGAAAATGCAACTACGTAAGGAAGAAGAAACTGACATGTAGCTTTTGAATCGATTCGGCCCCAGGGCAAATTGATTCGGTTTTTCCAGACTTTCGAAATGTGTCTACTTTAGCCCTGAAATTGAAATCGATGAATAGGAGACTCTTAGGATATATTTAAAATATTATAAGAGATAGGTTAGTCAACAGTAGGCTGATGTTAGTGTTGGGATTTAGTCATAAGTGAGATCAATTAAGGTTAAGATTAATTAGTGTAAATTGTAATATAAGTGGATTCGAGAAACAAGAATGAGTCACGGTGAAGGTGAGAGAACCTATGACGTAGACAAGTAGGATATGAGTAATTTACCTACTGAATTATGTTAAAGAATATTTGGCACCCTTCCAGTAGTGTGGGACACTTAGGAATGTACGATGAGATGTAAAAAGAATGGTTAACAATACATGGGATATTCAGGAGTTATATATACTACGTGATAAGCACCCAAAAGTGTCTATTTTATGCTCCGAATAGATACATTTTAGTCACTCGTTTTAAGTAAAAATGGGAATATGTTCGTATTTATTTATTTCTCAGGTCAATACGCAGTTGAGGTACAAATAATACTAAATTAGTACAACTGCGACACATGAGCAGTTAAAGCAGTGCAACGAAGAAATCAAACGAGATCACGAAGTCAGAGTCCCATTGAGCGTGCCGAGATGTGTTCCAATGCCCCGAAACAGTCCCATAACCTTAATCTAGCCCAAACCGCGCCTATTCGACACCCCAAGCCCGTTGAGTTTGTACCTTTACTATGTTTTTAGATTTTTAGTTTGAGTCATTTTTATTTTTAGAATTTATGTCAGATTTATTTAGAATTTTCTAGAATTTATTTTCTATTTTTCTATTTCTTTATTTTTATTAGTTTTTAATTTTTATTTTATTTCATTTTTTATTAGGATTGGTTTTTATGATTTTATTTTCTATTTTTATTAGATATTATCTCACTTTAGTTTTATTATATTAGGATTATAATTTTTAGTTTTAATAGAGTTTTATTATTTTGTGTCTTTTATATATTTTTTATAGCTTTATTATATATATATATATTTTAGAGTCTTTTTAATTTAATAGGTTTATTGTTTTTATTTTATTTTTAGTAGGATTTTATTTTTATCTAGTTTTTATTTCAATTTTTTTTCAAACTAAAACTCACACACACCCCTAAACCAAACACACACCCAAACACACCCTTACACCACTATTCATCATCTTCACCACTTCCCTAACATAATCCATACCTCTCTCCTCATCCTTTCTACCTCCATTAACAGCACCACAACAAATATCAACCCACAACCACCATTTAATCACCTATCACCTTTCCCCATACCCATTTCCACCGCCTGAACCAAAAACCCGGCAAACTACAACCCGCGCCCAACCAACAAACCCCATACCCACTCTCGATCCATACCAACCCGAGCCCCCAGATCCGGCGTCCCACCTCCGACCGGATCTCAATCCGGCGATGCATCCAAACCCGTGTCAAACCCGCGAGCTACCCAGGACCAAAGCGCGACCACACCTGCTCCAACCCAATACCCATTAACCCGAAATCAAGCTGCCCGAGTCACTCCTCACACACAAAACCGAAAATCACCTACCATCTCCAACCCAAATCCCTTTAAAATCGGAAGTTTCCACCAAAGCCACGTGCAAATCAAAGCTAAATTTTAACTTCTGATTTGGCAACATTCAAATCAAATCGTGGAACTAAGAAAAAGGGGTAAAGCTTATAAAAGAAGACTCTCAGCATAAAAAAAAAAAAAGAGATACAGAGAGAGAACGGAGAGACAGAAAAAGAAAAAAAAGAGGGTAGAAAAAATATAGTTTTAGGTCTAGAAAAATTTGTAGGTTAATTTTTTACTTTTAGTTTTGTAATTCAGTCAGACTTTGTGACAAGTTTGGAACGCGTGTTCATGCACACAGTTGACACAAGAAATTATTGCGTATCGTATTTCTTTCTCTTTCTACTTAGTTTCTTGTTTATTAATTGTGTTTTTGCTGCAATTGTAATCATGTATGGCTAAACATCCCATTCAAGGGGTGGGATGAAACGCGTATGTTGAGTTGTTTTATTCGAATAATTAATCGTTGATGCGTTCTAGGCTAATTAAAATGGAAAAACTCACACGTTAATTTATGTAATGAGAGTTACTAAATTAAGGGTAAAAATTAATATTTGAATTTTGAATTTCACTTAGAGATAAGTATTATTCTTAAATTTAAATATTAATTCTGTGTTTGCAATTCAAAGATTTGTACAAATTTTAATAAATTGATTTTAGCGAATATTTTATTGAAATGAGTGTGAATCCTAATTTTTTATGTTGTGACTATTCCCGATTTAATTGCTGAAAAAGATAAAATTGAATTTAGGATTGTAACCAGAGTTAAATTTTAAATTCAATATTATTTTGAACTATTCAATTGAATAATTAGGACATTAAATTGATTTGACTACGCGGTGTACTCCCACCTCTTGTTTCTTCTCATAAATTCTCAACTAGATTACTTTCTGATTTTTCATAGTCATTTTAGTTACATAAATTTTCGTTTGCTCACTTGAAAATTGTTTTTAAAATATATATAAAAAAACATTAAAGAAAAATTTTAAAAACACAAAAAGATCGAAGTTGCAAGTTTTCATGATAACAGTTTCAACGCTAGAAATTGGATTGATACCCGATTTACCACGATACTGAATTTTTAACAAGTTTTGTAGGTAATTCCAAGAATTTTGATACTCGAGGTTTGACCGCAACGACATTCCAAGTCCATATCCGAAGGAATACAAATTTAAGAGATATCACTACGTATAGAATATATAATATAGATTGTGAGTATACCTATACCGATGATATAAAATATAAGTTGTGTGCATACCTATTGTATGATTCTTGTGTGTATTGACATACCTACGCTACTCGCTATCATGGGAGGTTTCGCGTCAGGGACAGTCATATTTTGATGGGCCCATTGGGGGTATATTGACTTGTACCTCAGGTCATATAACTTGGGGATTAAGCACCACTTGTGTGAATAAGGATATGATCGGTCATTTGGGTGTGTTATGTGTGTGCGTAGCCCAAAGGCTTAGAACTATGTTCGCCTCCAATATGTGTGATTTGTAATTATGGTTCAACAAAGATACTGAGTGAATGGTCCTTATTGAGTACGTGATGCACCAGGAATTAATAGCAGAGTATGCATGCATCGAAACTGAGCCTAGGGGTGTCGTTTTAGTATATATATAATAGAGTGATAACAATATATATACTTGAGATATATTCTACTGTGTGTGCTTTGTAGATGAGAAAGATAGTGACATCTCAAATAATCCTAGTATATGGAAAATTAAAATATCTTGGGAACTTTATAACTTGCTAATTGATATGAAGAGTTTGGTAATATATAGTATGGGCAAAATGGGTAAGCATAAAGAGATTAATTATGAAGAAATAGATTTGGTTCGGACTAATTAGGCGGGATAGCATAACTAGGACGGGTTAGAAAACATCCGTTGGGTGTGCACATTAATTGAAAGGAGAGGACCTCATGTGAGGGAACGTAAACCTAACATGTATATAATATATGTTGATTTTTTATTTTAAATACTTGTTAAACCTTTTAAATTGTTTTACTCGGTCTCTGACCCGTATTCTCCAAATTTCTATTTTTTGTAAAAGATTTTAGCTGCCCACCACAGGAACACCAAGCTTAGCAGATCTTATCAATTGATGTGTTGCAACTGCTGTGGAAGTTAAAGGACCTTGATGTTAGACATCTTTGTATTCATTATTCCTTCCTTGTGAGCTATTTATTTCAGTCGGGCATGTTGCCCCTTTCATTTAAAATTTATTCAGAGATAGAGGACTTTTATTTTATTTCTCAAACTGTTTAGCTAGTTTTTATGGATGACTGTGTTGTTATTTCTGACTGGATTGTGTATTCCAGACACACTTGTATTATTATGTCACTATTTTCATTATGTGTTCACTTATTGAATGTTTAATGTGGTATTACAAATTTATTTGGTTGCATGTTAATTATAAAGATAAAATCTGACACCATCTTTTCAAATACTAGGTGGTTAGTAGATATTAAAAAGTTTTCAACAGTGATGCTAAGAATGAACCAACTGAATATTCTGATTTAATTTAATAAATAATTGATCACCCAGTATTTAATTAGGCGGGGTGTCACAAATCTCCTAGATTACTTCTTTCTCTTTTCATTAAGTGGTATATCATCGATCTCTTGCTAACTTTATTTATTATTTTTCATTCTCTGTTTTCCTTCCACCTATTGGTCAAGTGGGTCCAGACAAACTAGGACAAAATTAACAAATATAATGATGGTGTCACGGCTGAAAGGGTGGACAATCAAGCCCTAAAGAAAAAGGATGCCGATCGCTAGAAATTGGTGGATAATTTGAGGCAACAGAGACTAGACGACCTTGATGCCAATATCAAGGAGCACAATGACTCCGTGGCCGATCTGGAGAGGAAATATGAGAATGAGATCAAGGATGCTATTAAGGCTGCCGATAAGAAGGTTATTGAAGGCTTCAAGGCATCAAAGGAGCTTAGAGGGTATGGATTCTGATACTTGGAGTGGGGAGCTTATACTTCTCTTAAATGGGCAACCAGAAAACACCCATACATGACTCATCTGACTTAGAGTCTTACAACCTTCAAATTCTCTGACCCTATAGCCATTGTTGTGCTTAACGAGGTATAAGTCGAGGCTACTGCTCCTGAGCCAATGGATACCAAAGATCTGGAAAAAGTTGGGGCCAAGATTGAGGATGCTAACGCTGAGGGGGAAGTTTAGACCTTGCCCATGGTTCATGACCTCATCTCAGAGTGGACCGAGAGGACAACCTAAACTTCCAATGGTCATCTGTGGTTGATTGCCCTTTTTGTGTAATTATTTTTGTGAATGATGTGTAGCAACGTCCTTTCGAACATCATTATTCTTCTGAACAATATTTTTATTATCTCCATCTCTTATGTGATATATTGAACTTGCTGAATGGAAATTAGCTCATACTTAATGGAAATAATCTTATCATTACAATTTCATATCTGGTAAGTAAATATCTGTTATTGATGCAAAAAACTAGACTAGGCTAATTAATTGATCACAAATAAATAGAAATAAGAGACAAGAGATTTTTAAAGTGGTTCGGCTTAAGGGAAGAACCTATATCCACTGTTGTATATTGCCTTGGGATTGTTCAATTGCCTCTCTTTTTGTTTATTTTTTTGTCATCCATTGGATGTAGGGTTTACAATGTATTTATAGTCCCCAGGGGGTGTACAATAGCTAGAATATCAAAGGATGGAATGTATTTATATCCTAGACATTTACTTCTGTACAATTATTAATGTATACAACTATTGGTGTTTGCCTGTCCTCATTGGTCGACAATCCTAATATTGGTTGGTATTCCTGGTGTTGGTCGATATTTCATCCTTAATAACTAAGATTAATCTCCCAGTGTACCACACGTGTTAGTATCTGAATGGTCCACGTAGATGGACAATTTTTGGTATCAACAGAACTCCCCAATGTTTCATGTTTGAAGTTTTTATAAAAGTATGGAGCATTTGGATCTTAAAGTTGCTCGGGTAACAATTTTAGGTCTGGTCGATTGCCGACTTCCCCTACTTGTAAAAATTTATGGTTTAATTATGTAAATATAATGCATGTGGTATTTTTGAAATTATCCACAACTTTAACGAATCGTTTTTAGGCAAATCCATATTTTCTGTCTTTTATCCACCACCAGTTCAATTGACTCTGCCTTTTAATCATTACTTTTTCAGTTTCGAGACAACCTATAAAGAGCGGAGAAACCCACGAACATTCATTATCTCAAATTTTCTGAGTATTTTTGGCTACAGTGTCTTCAAGCTTTCTTTCTATCTTCTTGTGCGATCATTTTTTATTCTTCAGTTCTTGCAGAATCCTTAATTCCTGCAAGAACTCTTTCTTTTCTCTTCTATTCTTCATCATGGTTTACTCTGTTGATTCTCTTAATGAATTCAGAAATTAATTTAAGATTCCATCATGGGTTATTTTGGAACATGCTATTTTACCTACTAATTTTTTCTCACTTGCTGAGGGTCACTGGTTTCCCTCTATTTTTATTGCTGAGTGTGGGTTTACCTTTCTTGCCAACCCACTGTGCCTTGAATTTCGTCAATACTTTGATGTTTTCCCAGTTAGGGTAGCCCCCAATACTTGGAGGGTTGTAAATGGAGTTTATATGTTGAATCAAATTCATGGAACCCATCTGGGGATTTCTTTTAAGTGGGTGACCAGTGACACAACTTTTTATTTAAAGACTAGGGTTGTAAATAAAGTGTTATTAGTTAATCTTCCAAACTCCAATAGGGATTATTTTGAGCATGGAATTGTTGTAAAAATTTGGCAATATGCCCCTTTTATCGGAAATGCTGAGTACCAGGGGCCTAGATGCCCTCCTTTTGGCAATGGGATAGGTTATTCCTCATTTAACTGTTTTACCCTGCACATAGGGGAGGCAATTCGGGTTAGTCGTGTCATTTTCGGGTTGCGTTGATTTTTATATTAGTATAAGTTTTGAGTACTCCTAAATCTATACAAGCTAATCAGGCCATGTTCGGGTCATTTCGAGTTATTACCGTAAACGGGTTATCGGGTCCAAAATTGCCAGCTCTAGTCGCTGCACATATCTGTTTAAATGTAACACTAATTATTGCTCTGTAAATTTTTATTGCAGTTTATCAGAAGAGAAGGTGTCCCAAGGAAAGTGAAGTGAATCTTAGGGAGTTGAAATTCATATAGGGACTTCATCAAAGGATTGGAGAGGAGCACGTTAGGTCTGCATCTTATTTGATGCAGTACAAGAACATAATTTCTTCCTTTATTGCTCATCCTATTCCTTCCCCTGTAATTGATGTCACGACCCCGTTCTGGATTTAATTTGCTTCCTTAAATAAATGCAACGAAAATACATCCACATGGTCACGAATCGTAAACTACAATGAAGGAATTACATCATTAGAGATTTCTAAAAGGAAACTTTATATAAGTAACAACGAGTTTACAACTTTAGACAAAATTTAAAACCTATCACATGCTCTATCTGGTAACCAAACATTTTACATAAAGTAACAAAAAGAGCTCTAAAAGATAAATCTTCAATATAGTCCTTTTACATTCTATCCGTGAGCTTAGTTATTTCCTAAAAATTATTACAACGTCAGCTAAAAGCCGAATGAGATTTAATCTCCAGACATTCCAAGATTTTTCATAAAATAGATACATATTCAAGAAAGAACAGAAGGCATAGATATATATATATATATAGACAAGAATTTACAATAGTATATTTATATGTGAATGACAGTACGTAGAAATGAATAGCTTAGAATAAACAAATTTGATAATTCAAAGGCAATATCTTTTTCTTTCAATCATATCATTTTAATAGCCAAATAAACTTTAATACCGTATTCTTCTATCGTATTATTCCCCGGTAGTTGAGGGTCAATCGAACTTGTTCGTCACAACGCCTTATTTAGGGCACACCAGCGATAACCCAGCTAGGAAGGTCCGTCAGTAAACTGGATCCCTTAGGTCGAATCTTATTTCAAATATTCAATATCATTTTCAAAACTCATTTTAATTGGTATGTCTATATGGACAAATATAAACATATCACAAGGAATTAATCATCGGTATCAGATGAATTTTGAGAATAAAAGCAGTTCACAAAATATATATAGTTTGCAATATATCATATAATTAAAATGTACAATAAATGTCAGAGTACTCACCTAAAAAGAGGTTCGAAGTTACAGGTATCGGGTCCTGGATCACTAAGACGAAATTTCTTCTTAAACTTCCTCGTAATTTACCTCACTATTTCTCTCTGATCTTTTTAATGAATTTGATGTAAGAACTGATCCTAAGGCCTTTATTTATATTTTCCCAAAGTTATATGGGTGATGACACGTGTCCCGGTGACTAAGCGTTCATTTTGGTGAGTCGACGTTAGCGTGCCGCGTACCGGACTGTCTTAAAGTCTTAATTCACCAGATGGTGCCATGTGTTTTAACTTTCACTAATTGCATTACATGTGCTTTGTCCCTTCCTTTAAATCTGACACGTGTACGATGGAGGTGTCAAAACCAAGCACGATGTGTAAAGTTATTAAGGGTATAAGGGTTATGTTACACATGAAGGGTATTTTAGTAACTTTACACCATATATTTTCAATATTTCTTAGAGGTCATTGAAAATATTTTATTTAAAAAATGCTCCTTTTTTATATTTTCATTTTAGTCCCTGAAACTTTCTTTATTTAAAATCAAGTCCCTAAAGTTTCATAAAATTTCATTTTCTACTACAAAACTTATCATTTAGCTTAGGTACTCCTATAAGACTTTGATTTAATCCATTTTGATGAAGAAGGAGGTTATTTCAAAGTGTTTAAGTTGGAAAAACCAATCTCCCTTTCCAACCAATCAAAATATAACACATGGTGTGGTAATAAGACAAAATACAACTTAAAGGATGGACAGATTTGCCCTTAGTTCGTAATTTCGATATAACTTCTTGCTCGACCCTTCATTTAACACACCATTTGTTGTGTTACAAACCTAATTCATATATCTACAACTTTTTATTTTTATCTCAAGTCAATTGTTATATTATAAAGGTGAAAACTAGTCTCCAATATGAACATTCCTACCGAAAACTTAGAATTTTATATTTGTAACTAATTTGATATTTCATGATTTATAAAGGGAGGATTAGACTAAAAATAATAAATTAAAATTATCCATATCACATATGAAATAATACAACATTTAAAACTGTATATGAACGTATAAAAGTGGGGTCATTACATCCTACCCTCATTATATAAAAAGTATGGTCCCCAAACTTTACTTACATTAATTTTCAAACAGGTATGGATATTTCTCCTTTATTTCATCTTATCGTTCCCATGATGCTTATTCAATGGAATTATTACTCCATAATACTTTGACCAATGGAATTACCTTGGTTCCTAATATTTGATCTTTATGGTCCAAAATTTCTATTGGATGCTCAATGTAGGTCAAATCTTCTCTAACTTGAAGAGGTTCGTGACTTAGGATATGCGTTTGATCTGGGACATATTTATTCATTAGTGACACATGAAACACATTATGCACACTAGAGAGTTCAGTGGGTAAGGACATTATATACGCAATAACTCCTATCCTTTCAAGGATTTCGAAAGGTCGTGTGTATCTTGAACTCAACTTCCATTTCTTCCTAAATCGGATTACTCCTTTTGCTGGTGATACTCGTAAGAACACATAATCTCCTCTTTGTAATTCCAAATTTTGGTGGAGATTATCAACATAACTCTTTTGACGGTTTTGGGTGATTCGAAGTCGGTCTTGTATCAATTTCACTTTCTTTGTTGTAATCTGGATCAATTCTGGTCCCAATAATTTTCTTTCTCTAACTTCTACCCAACATGTAGGGGAATGACACCTTCTACCATAGAGTGCCTCATACGAATCCATTTGAATACTTTCTTGATAACTATTATTATATGCAAATCCTACTAATGGTAAATGACCATCCCAATTCCCCTCCAGATTAAGTACATATGCCCTAAGCATATCCTCTAAGATTTGAATGGTTCTCTCAGATTATCCATCTGTTTGAGGATAAAAAGAGGTGTTGAAATTCAATTGTGTTCACATGGCTGCTTGTAGGCTTTTCCAAAAGTGAGACATAAATCCAGGGTCATGATTATAAATAATTGAAATTGGGATCCCATAAAGCCTAAAAATTTCCTTCACATATAACTGAGCTAATTTTTCTAAGGAATGGGTAATCTTAATGGCAATAATATGAGAATATTTAATTAACCTATCAATAATCACCCAAATAGAATCATTATCATTTGAACTCATTGGTAAACCTGTGACAAAATCCACAGTAATATGTTCCTATTTTCACTCAGGGATAGGTAGGGGTTGTAATAATTTTGATGGTTTCTAGTGTTCATATTTTACTTGTTGACAAGCCAAACACTGAGATACAAATTCCTCTATCTCTCTTTTCATGTTATTCCACCAAAACACTTCTCAAAGATCCCTATAGATCTTTGTACATCCGGGATGAAATATGAATCTCGAGTAATGAATTTCCTCCAAAATTTTCCTCTTTAGTTGGAAATCATGTGGAACACAAACTCTATTTCCAAACCTCAATATATCATCTCATATCGCAAATTCAATTCTCTTCCCTTCGATAACTTCTTTAATCTTCTTCAGTTGTGGGTCATTTACTTGTGTAGTTTTGATCATTTCCATCAACATGGGTTGTACTTGTAAGTTTGCGATTATTACTCTTTTATTATAAATACGAACATCTATTTCCATACTTCTTAAATCCTCCAACATAGATTCTTGTCTTGTAATAAGACATGCTAAATTTAGTGTAGACTTTCTACTTAAAGCATCATCTACTATATTAGCTTTCCCTGGGTGATAATCCTTCATCAATTCCAACCACCTCCTTTATCTCATGTTCAACTCCTTCTGAGTAAAGATATATTTTAAACTCTTATGATCCGTATAAATCTCACATGTCTCACCATATAAATAATGATTCCAAATCTTAAGCGAAAAAATTATAGATGCTAATTCTAGGTCATAGGTTGGATAATTTTGCTCATGTGGTTTTAATTGTCTCGAGGAATAAGGTACTACTTTTCCATTTTTCATTAGAACACATCCCAAACCATTTTTAGAAGCATCACTATAAATCACAAATCCCCATGTCCTGGAAGGAATAGTCAAAATTAGGGTAGTTACTAATCGATTCTTAAGTTCTCGAAAACTATTCTCAATTTCCTCAGACCATTCATATTTCACATTCATTTGGGTTAATCTAGATAGAGGTTTGGATATACTAGAAACTTCCTCAACATATCTTCGATAATAACCTGTTAATCCAAGAAAACTACGAATCTCCGTCATATTAGTTGGTTTAGGCCAATCTAGTATAACCCTGATCTTTTAAGGATCAACTGACACTCCCTCCTTAGAAATAACATGTCCTAGATAAGCGACACTAGGCAACCAAAAGTCACACTTCTTTAATTTCGCATATAATTTCTCCCTCCTAAGAATTTGTAACACTATCTCTTAATGCTTTTCGTATTCTTCAATACTTTTAGAATAAATAAGGATGTCATCAATGAAAAAAACCACACACTGATCCAAATATTTCCTAAACACCCTATTCATCATATCCATAAAAGCGGCTAGTGTATTAGTTAGTCCAAATGGCATCATAAGAAATTCATAGTGACCATATCTGGTACGAAAAGATAATTTTGAAATATCATCTTCCTTAATCTTCAATTGGTGATAGCCTGACCTAAGGCCAATCTTTGAAAATACACGTGCTCCTTGTAGTTGGTCAAAAAAATCATCTATACGAGGTAGGGGATATTTAGACTTAATGTTCACCTTATTTAGTTCACGATAATATTCACATACCCTCATCGTCCCATCCTTCTTTTTAACAAATAACACTGGAGCACCCCACGGGGATACACTTGGTCTAATAAAACCTTCATCTAACAGATCTTGTAATTGAACTTTTAAATCCCTTAATTCAAAAGGTGCCATGCGATAAGGGGGTTTTGAGATTGGTATAGTTCCAGGAATAAAGTCAATCGTAAAATCTATTTCTCTACTAGGAGGAAGACTGGGTAAATCACCTGAAAAATGTTTAACTATAAGAATATCTTATAAACTAGGATCTTTTATTTGCAAATCAATAACACTTGCAAGGAATCCTTGACACCCCTTCTTAAGAAAACTAAAAGCTTGCATTGTAGAGATAATATGTATGGGAGATACGATGCCAGTTCCTTCAAAACTAAATTGTGGGTGGTTAGGAATTTGTAAAGTAACTCTCTTCTCAAAATAATCTACCTTAGTATGATACGATACTAACCAATATATCCCCAAAATGATTTCAAAATCTCTTATGTCTAAAATTATCAAATTAAAAAATAGTTTATGACTACTGACATCTATAGGTCAAGACTTATATACTAATGTTCCTGTCAATAACTCACCCGAAGGGGTAAAAATGTGTATGCTGTGGTTCAAGGGTTTAGGAATATTACGAAAGCGATTAACAAAACGTACAGACACAAATGAATGGGTAGAACTAGGATCTATTAAAATTTGAAAAGGTTGTGCACATATTGAAAGTGTACCTGACACTAGTGCATTAGAATCCTTTGCATCGGAAAGGTTAAAAACTCTACCTTAACTTCCATGATCCTTATCGTCCTTAAACGTATTTGTTGGCGCCTTCCTTTTGTTTGAGAAATCTCTCATTTTATGTCCCTTTTGGCCACACCCAAAGCAACTTCCAGTCTCCAAATAACACGGTTGCCCTCTGTGAATAATACTGCATCGTTGGCATCTATCAATGTTAAAGAAATTGTTTACAAAAGGTTGCCCTATATTAGTTATAGTCCTAAAGGGGTTGTTATTAGGGTTCCTTCCTCTTTCTTCTCCACCCTTCCTCTTTCCCTCTCTAACTTGATTATATTCTTCACCATCCTTCTTAACTACCGTTGTCCTAGTTAGCACGTCATTATATAAGGTCAATTTCAGGATGGAAATTTGACTACGAATATTCAACCTCAACCCACATTCAAACTTCTTGGCTTTTAAAACATCAGTTATCACAACATGAGGTGCAAAATGGGATAACTCAGTAAGCTTTGCCTCATATTGACTAACCATCATATTTCCTTAAACCAGACTTATAAAGTCAGCTGCTTTTTGGTCTTGCATCATTTTGAGAAAGTATTTATTGTAGAATATCACTAAGAAGTCATTCCAACCAATAGGATTATTACTTCCCTCATAAATTCTCTTAGTCATTCTCCACCAATCTTTGGCTTCAGCTTATAACATGAATGTTCTAAATGAAACCCTTTGTTCACCAGTACACTTAAGAACGCCGAATATCTTTTCCATTTGCATCACCCAACTTTCTGCTTCAGTGGGGTTGGGAGTACCTTTAAAAGATGGCGGATTCAACTTTTTGAATTGTTCAATAGTACATATACTTAGTTCAGGATTCCTTAGTGCTCCATTATTTACCTGATGCTTCACAATTCTTGCTAGACTTTCATTTTCCTTGTATGCATCTTCTAGTCCTTCCATACTTGAACCACTAGTTTTCGCAGTTGATCTTCTCTTGGTCAGTTTTCTACAGTCATGCTCAAACATAAGATGTATTATACTATCTCAAAATTCAAATTAAAAGAATAATTATATATATATATATATATATATATATATATATATATATATATATATATATATATATATATATATATATATATATAAAAGATGTAAAACATATGGAGGGTTATCACATAAGTCAGATATTTAATCCTAAATCCTATGTACGGAAACTTAAAATCTATAATGTTAGAAACTTATGTTTTATAGTCTACGGGTTCATAAGCTATGCTCCACAAGTTTAATACTTCTTTTAAACTTTCTACACACTCCCCCACCTCTCTATTTCTTTCTCATTGGGTCTATTATTAGGTATTCAAAACTACTGGTGCCTGATTTTGGTGAGTAGGAAGATTATGAACTTTTTGAATGCATGGCAGGTGTTTGACAAAATACTCAAGTGAACAGGGATTCATCTAGACAATAATGATTGGTATATCAAAACAAATGGTCAAGAGGGATTTATGGTCATGTGAGGAAGGTAATACAAGGAACTAAAATTGTCTGAAGTAAATTGAATGTTCTGAATTTTAATTTTTTACCTATGTTACCTTTTTTGTTTATTGTATAGAGTTGGAAGCAATTTTCTTTCCTTATTTCTCGATTATTTTGTTCTATGTTATCAAATTAATAAAACAATTGGGTATAGTAACTTTAAAAATGAAAAGAAGTTAGAGTTCTGTAATGTTTTATTTTTACCTGCTTCCTTTCATGTTTTTCTTTTCATTTTATTTTTTCTAATAAATTTGTCTGGAGTTTGTAAGTAGTAGATCATCTTTAGTTATTATGATTTTTTGATAAAATTTACTTCTTCACATGCTTGGGTTTTGATTTTTATACTTTGATTAGACTTATTGCTTATGATTTGTTGTAAGCATGAGGTACAAGCCTCATGTCATGACAAAACCAAAAGGTAAAAGGATAAGTAGGTATTTATCTCAAGTTTATAATATGATTGTTGGATTTTAATTTCTTCGTTTAAACTTTAATGCTAAGGTGTCAAAAAAGGGCAACTTTGATGATGGTGGATGGGTTATAGTCCCTTTATTATAATCCCAACTTCTATTGTTAGTAAACAACATATATAATTTCCATTTTTATGTTTTATCTTGCAACCTTAGTTTAGCATGATGTATGTCATTTAAGTATAATATGGGGGATATAATTTTCTTTCTTTAACTGTTTGTATCGAATGGGTTAAAAACTTTTCTTCTATATTTCAATTTGTTTCACATTCGTTATTCTGATGATACAAAATTGATGTACGAGTTCAATCCATAATCTTGAAAACAATTTGGGGGATTCTACCATTTCAAGGTAAATGCACTATAAGGATTCCTTTTTTCACTGATTCTTAGTTCATTCACCCTTAGTTTCAATACGTGGATATGAATTTCTTAGTTTATTGACCATTTGTATGATTCATATGTAGATCTAATTTCATATTTTTTATTTATTTTACAGTTACTACATTAGGTTTAGATGGGATTTGATATGAGGGTATGGAAATTATGCTAAATTGAAGAATCGTGAAAACAAATGAGAAAGCTTGGTATTTTCTTAGTTCCAAGATAAATCTTTTATAATATTTTTATAATTTGACGACCATTTTGTTTGGTTATTGTTTGACTTATGCATAATTATCCTATTATATAGGGAATATTTCAGTGAGGAATTAACAAGATTGTTGGAGTGGAAAGTAATGCTTTCTTTCACAAGTTTTATATTCCTATGTTCTTTCATAGGTATTTATTTATTTCGTTATTCCTCTGTTGGTTTTTAGTAATGTTGTCTCTATTACACAATGACTAAGATAAAAATCTAAGATCTTGGACTTCATCCTTGCAAAAGTATGTTCTAATCATATTTAATCATATTTATGTGGTTTTGGTCTTCCAATTGCTCCAATCCATTAATGGACTATGTGGGTTATATGACTTTTGTAAGAGTATGTATCCTGACGAATGGGCTTTGTTATTTACAATGATGGGGAATTAAGATTTGTTGTTTATTTTATTTTTACAACTTTAATTTGGGTTTAATCAACTCATAAATTTCTACATTTTTGTCTCCACAGATTTATAAAGTGTATAAATCTGAGTGTTCTGCTCATGGTTACTTTAGAACCATATGCATGACTTTATAGAGGAGTACACTAGGAGGTTCATAAGAGTACAAAGAGGCTTACAAGACACTATCAAATGAGCATAGTAGAGATTTGTATGATATGGACTCATGATTATCTAAGATATGTATTGAAAGGTACTAAAATTGATTTTATGTTAGTTTTGTGAACACTCTGTAATTTAATATGTCCTTATTTCTTAGTTATTTTGTTTTATATTAGCAATGATATACATCAACTTGATTTTATTTCACCCAATTAATTGATTTAAAAGTTGCAGTTTTTCTACTCTCATTTACTTCTTGAGCTGATGGAATTTAAATTTGTCTTCTTGATTGTGTTTGGCTTTAGGCATGACCTGCAACCATTATGTTGTCACAAATAAAAAAGGTTGTAGTATAAGATTCATGTTGTAGTTTTTGTACAAACAATCTTAAAATCAAATTATAAGAGATATGTTGTAGTTTTTGTATACTCTCATTATTGTTCGATTCATTGTTCTTTTTTATTTCATTTATTTATTTAATAATGTTATACCTTGAGAAATGTTTGAATAGGCGAATGTTTAGAGTGAGTAGTTTATTGTGAGCAAATCTTGGATAGGCGAATGTTCTCAAGTTTATTTTATCTTTTTATTTTGTTTGTTTTTTTCCAGTAAATAATATTTTGTTCTATTATTAATTATTTTGTTCTATTTGTTCGACCTATATTATTTCGAATGCATGTTTTGTTAGGGTCATACTTTTACGATGAATATGAAAAATTCATTAGGATAATTAACTCGCTCGGGTTTGTAATTTAAGAATGATTCGTGAAAAAAATGCAACTGTTATTGTTACAGGCATGTTGTTGTTTCGACAAAATTGCCCGTCAATATTTGTTACATGATTTTGTGACAAAAGGTGGTTCTGATGACTCATTCGATGTTCCTATCATCATGGTCGGTGACCGTGGAAGTGAAAAATGAAGTTTGATTATCACAGCCGCCGCTGATAATTTTATTACCTATGTTGCCAACGAGATTTACGGACGATATTTACCGCGATCGAATCCTTGTTACGAGTTAGATACTTTCTTTAGGTTTCAATCTCTCTACAATATATAGAATTGATCATTTATTCTTTAAATTCATACTATTAAATCAATAGTGCAATTGTTTCAGATTGATTTATTCTTCAGTTGCTGCATTTTGATATGTTGATTAATTTTTTTCTCATTTAAGGAACCTATGAACATATTAGCTTATGTGGTTTCAAATGTCAGGTAAGTGGACGTTAATTTGATTGCCAAATGTTCTATAAAATTCTTCATTCAACGTTGTGTTTTTTTTATGACTTTCTACCTTAGGTTTATTCTAATACTTAACATCTTAACTTAGGTTTGGTGTGTTACTTTATAATTTGAAATCATTTCTACTTTATCTGACATCAACTTTAGATATGTATTAATAATTTTATTCTTTTTCATTATTATTCCTGTCTTATATGTCGGATTGTTTATTATTAATCAATGCCACGATTATTATCCAATGCCATAAAGAGTAATGACACGTTACCAAGGCCGTTTTAAGTACACTTCTCATTCACGATATGCAGTTGAAAGCTTGTCATAAGTCCATTTTGCATCCTCGAAGTTTTGTAGCGCTTTAGCATGCCTTGTCCTATTAAGGTGTTTCTCCAATACTATGCCACTAGAGCACGAAGCTTTACACAACTCACAACGAATCGGGTTGCTCAAAACCTCTCCCCTTTTCTTTAAGTGAAATATTTTGCATTTGTTTCTTAAACTTTCAAAATGTTGTTGAATATGAAAAAGAGTACTAAACGCAAACTTACGGATCTCACATTGAAGACCAATGGGATGTCTTTGGAAGGATTGGGAGCATGAAGAAGCTTGCAATGCAGAATTGCTAGCTGGTGCTTTTCTCTTTCTCCCCGCTTGACTTGGAGAAGAGTCATGTAAAGGACCCAAAGGTTTAAAGTCAGTTTGATGTTGGGTTCTAAAAATGTATGTTCTCATCAAGGATACCTAATTTAAATTTTTAGATCTAATTAACATTGCTCAATGTCTTAAGTTCCACAAATTGTATATATTTGGCCTCAAATTATTCTTTTATTCCTATTTGGTATGATTTCGGATGATGATTGAAATGAGGATTTTGGCTTTTGAACTTATTAGTTCGCATATGAAAGTATAGTTTATTGTTTAGTTTCTTAAATCGGTCTCCTAATCCAAACATTCACATTAATATTTTTGGTTATTAATTTTCCAAAGAATCACATCATATAATCCGACACATCATATTTTTGGTGTTTGATCTGCTTCCTAAAGCACATGGTAACAAGATGCTTTTGTTGATTAAAACATATCCCAAACTACTAAGGTAATTTATGTGAACTTGATTATGATTTTGTTTGTTAAAACATATCCTGATATTTTGTTTGGTCAAGACAGGTCAGCACCATAGATGATTCAATGATGAACTGTAACATTTACCAGCATTTTATTTTAACGCTGAAAAATCCATCTACATTAGCTACAACAATAGGCTTTGATGCTCCAACAACCATAATAGCCCCCTCGCTTAGAGGAAGGATAACATCAAACCTATCCGTCTCTTACTCCGCCTCCGCCCCTCTCTCTCACAGGTGAAACTCCTTCAATTTCCTACACATGCGCACATTCACACAGATTGGTTATTGTTTTCTAAGTTTGATATTAGATTTTTCAATTATACACATGTAATGTTTTTTTTATCAATTATACACAGATTGGGTGTCTTGATATGTATTGGATTTATTTAATTTGTTTGGATGTATTGACATGTATTGGATTTATTTAATTTGTTTCCATTTCTTTTAGGTGAAAAAGTCAACCAAAGGAGAACCGAACAAACTAGGTGTTTATCCCTCCTTTAGTTGGCTCCCATTTGATTTAGATTACTATTTATTTCTCTTTCATTTTTAATGTATTTTTGTTTTGTTTTGCAGATTCTAGATATTAGGGCTTGAAGCTTGAAATAAAGGTATAAAAATGAAGTTTTTATTTTCTTTAGTTGCTTCAGTTTGGTTAGACTAAGTAATTTCATTTTGATATATGTTTTTTTTTCACCCTTCCTTGATCCTAAAGATGTGTACGCAATCATGTTGTAGTCTACAAGAGAGACAAATATGATTTGTTCTCTTCTTCCCAGACTTGGACTAAGGGTGTGGATGGTAGAGCGGAGTAAAGGAAATACAACCTCAAAAATGAACTCAATGCTTATAGAACAAACTTTATTAAAGACAACATTAGAATGGGATACAATGATTTTGGAGATTTTTACTATGCGCATGGTGCTCTTGGGGATGCATCTAAGAATTACATTCGTACCCATGATTGTTGCACGACATCTAAAAAATATTCGTACCCGTTATCATTGCACGACATCTAACGAATTATATTCGTACCCATGTTAAATAAAAAATATGTTGAGGGACTTTTTGTCAAATGACCTCTAAAAATACATTAAGTTATTCAATATATTTTTTATTTTATGTGTTTAGAATGTGTTTGACATTTTTCTTTAATGACAGATTTAAAAAGAAGAATGAGCAAGAGACCTCCACCGGATCCGGTGGCTATGGTGAGAGGCCATCGTTCTTCTATAATGGGTGTTTGTTTTCATCATTCTAAAAAATTATTATTTTCCAGTTCTGCAAATGGCGAGTTGAACATTTGGAAATACTGTACAACATCGGACTATGTCATCTGCATGGTAATAATTTAAAGCTTTTGGATTATTTTATGTTCTACAAGATTTTGGAATGTTGATTTGATTATCTTGAACCAATTGAAGTATTCGGGACAAAACGAGTTGTAAATTAAGTTATTTTAGCCTAATGATGGTTGAATTTTAGTTGGACTGGTCATATTAATTGAAAATTAAATACAGTGCTGCACACGGGAGTATTTGTGTTACATTAGCCCTTTAATTGGAAACAACAAAATTGTCAGGTAAAATTTTTCCTGTTATGTTTTATGATTCTCGAGCTTTGCATTGGCATTCTTAAATTTTAGGATCTGAACTATAATTAGTCCATCTTTTGCAAATTATGGGTGCCATTTAAAAAAAAATCTGAACCTAAAGCTTTAAATCTGAATTTGAATAATCTATTTGTTATATGACTGAGTGAAACCTCTGAATATATGCATTTAGCATCATTCAGATTCGACAGAAAGTGTTCATATTCAGATTTCAGTGGCAAAAACAAAAGCACCCTAATTTTTGGAATGTTCATGTTTTAATTAATGTAGCCAAGGAAGGATAAAATCGTTAAATATTGGGATATTGATGATGGGGGCTTATCCAGATTGTTTTAGGAGGGTTTCTCCTGTTTGATTTTGAGGATTGGTGCGTTGTCAAAGGATCTATTCTTTTATGCGGACTTCCCATTATTTTTTTATGCGAACATCCCACTATTTTTTTATACGGACTTAACATATATAAGTGGTGAACTATAGGTGTTTAAACTATATTCACTTCATCTACGTGCTATATGCCACAACCACTACCCATCAAATTTCTAATGAAACTATTTCAAACCCTCTTTCTCTAGACGATCACTCTTCATATCTATTTACTTCAGCATATCTGTTTTAATCATACCTGTTTGATTCTTCATCCTTTAATGTTTATCACTTGGGCATACCAAATGTTTCATCGGGTATTGTTTTGTTTTTCTCCATATCTCATTCTTTTAGCGTAATTTTGAGTTCAACATTCTCTTTGTAGTTCGTATTGGAACCAATCTAGAGAACTTATAGAAACTCGAATGTATTTATAGGTGACGCGTCTCCATCTTTAAACAGTACCGATTCAGTCAGAACAACGACTGCATTAATAAATTAGAACAGTACTAATCTTATGTAATGACTGCATTAACGACTATAGGAAAGGTATGTATGGATAATTTCCCATATTCTTCTATGTGTACATCGTTGAGGCCGTTTCACTCATTTTTAATTAACAAATAACAAATGTGCATGGTAGTTAATTAGTCAATCAGGCACAAAGCTCATTATTCTAGATTTGAATAATGATCTTAGAAATCGTTATCTTTTGAATTAACGGTTTGTTTGGATATAGTGCATATAACTGTTATTGTTCTAAGGGTTACTTATTTTTTCTTTAAATTTATTCTCACTTTTTATGTATGTTTTACCGTTATTGAATTTTGGTTTAGCTTAATCATGGATACAACGGATGTTCTTTTGAATTTATAATATAGATACAAGAGGGTTAAATTTTTTTGTTGTATTGTTTACTTATAATTTTGTACTATTATAATATCATAGTGTGTTCTACAAGTATTATGGGAAACTGGTGTATTTGGGTAAGTATCTCGTATGCCTTTGATTGAACTTTATTTATTTAAGATGAGTTTAGTTTTATTCTATTCTTCCATTATATCAACTTATGTTCACATGACACCTAGAGGTATTATGACGGAGGTATTATGACATATATGGTCCCGTAGACAACACATGGATTCAAAATCAAACCTCACAACAGTCATAGATGCACTGTACCTACAAATATTGATACTTTTGGGCTTCAAACATATCTGATTGTGCAATGACCAATATCTGCCACATTAGAGAGTGGTTAGTGAACAAGCAGGTGCAGTATGCCATAAATATGTATAGATATGATAAAATATGATGCTACCAACTTTAAACTTGATGAGGGAAAGAGTAAGTAGATTAGTATTCAGGTCTCTTATATAGATGTTATTTAAGGTTCATGCCGCTTTTATATAGACGTGACATGTTTTTTATGTGTTTTTCTTCTAATTTTTCAACTAATTGTACGAGTTATATATTGAATTCTTAACACTTTAACTTTAAGCTTCACTTTTTTAAAACATAAATGAATGGAAAGTGAGCTATGTTGATACTTACTTTACCTCTAATATGTCTTCCTCTTTTTGATTATGCAAGTTAAAATAGGGTTTTCAATGCGGCATAACTTTTTGTTTTAGATTATGAACCATAGGATGGTATATAATGGTTGGTCATAATTTTATTTGGTTTTTGACAGTAGGACACTTTTAAGAGATATGGGTCTGTTGAATAGACAGTGTGTGGTTCTATGTATATATAAAATTCTATATTCAGATATCAGGTAAGTTTTTTCTACAATATCATTGTGCATATGTGATCGAATCTAATATCTTCTTTTTGGTCATTTAATCCCTTCTTTTTAAGAATATGTTGCAGATTTTGATGGACTAATACATTATGCCACCATGATCTAATTGGAAGGTTATAATTTTCTTTTCAATGGTTGCAATATAATGATGTTACAAGTGATCTTGATGTGAAGGACATAAAATTTGTGATCAACTATGACTTCCCATCAAATTTTGAGGATTATGTTCATAGGATTGGTCGAACCGGTCGTGCAGGAGCCAAGGGAATTGCCATAACATTTTTCACATAGTCAAATGCTATGTATGCTAGAGATCTCATTAAGATTATGAAAGAAGCCAACCAAATTGTTCCTCCTGCATTGGCTGCATATTCCCGGTCAGGTGGTTCTACCTTTGGAGCTTTTAGAGGAAACTTTCGCTCTAGAGGATGAGGGTGCTTTGGTGGTTGTTTTCGTAATTTGAAGTAACAAGAGCATCAAATTTGTAACTAAAGATAGTTTTCCAATATCATAGCATTAATAACCTTCAACAAAGTACACTATTTTGTTTCCGTTGAATGCTTTGTTTGTAAAGCAGGTATGGTTTTTTTATTCACATTATATATATCTTTATAGCTGCTGATTAGCGCTTTTCTCTTTCTTAAAGAAAATTAAAGGTACAGAAGAATTACGTGGAGGGACAATTAATGAGTGTAATTTTTCAATGCCACTTAAATGATTGTTACATTTTCTAGATTAATTCATGCTGATGAACAAGTTGGGTACCACACTATGATCTCTAATGATGGGATTGACATAGATTTTTCTATTGACATTGTTGGATAGTTTTGCAATATGAGTTGTACATTTCAGAGAATATGGTGGTTGTGGATAATTTTTTGTAATTATATTATTTTCTTGATGGTGTATTGGTGTGTAAGTTGTCCACTATTAGTAGTATTGTTTGATTTTTTTAATTTTCTTAAATAGGGTGGATGGTCTTATAAATAGGGAAAATTTTATTTAAATTTTTAAAATTGTTTAAAATTATTTGTGTTGTAAAAAAACTGATTTAAATTATACACGACTTACATTGGGGAATGAAATTTTCGCCGTTCCTTCAGGCACGAGCATTACGCTAGTATATATATAAGATGTAAAACATATGGAGGTTTATCACATAAGTCAGATATTTAATCCTATATCCTATGCATGGAAGCATAAAATCTATAATGTTAGAAACTTATGTTCAATAATCTACTGGTTCATAAGCTATGCTCTGATACCACCTCAGTCACGGTCCCGTCCCAAAGTTAGTAGGGAACGAACTAATTGACATGCCACCAAGGCATTCAATATTCTGGATTTAATTTGTTTCCTTAAATAAATGCAACGGAAATACATCCACATGGTCATGAATCGTAAACTATTGAAAATAAAGGAATTACGTCATCAGAGCTTTCTAAAAGGAAACTTTATATAAGTAACAACGAGTTTACAACTGTAGACAAAATTTAAAACCTATAACATGCTCTATCTAATAACCAAACATTTTACATAAAGTAACAAATAGAGCTCTAAAAGACAAATCATCAATGTAGTCCTTTTCTGTTCCATCCGTGAGCCTAATTATTTCCTGAAAAATTATTACAACATTAGCTAAAAGCCAAATGAGATTTAATTTCCAGACATTCCAAGGTTTTTCATAAAATGATACCTATTCAAGCGCAAGAACAGAAGTCATAGATATATATAGACATGAATTTGCAGTAGTATATTTATATGTGAATGACAGTATATAGAAATGAAAATCTCATAATAGAACAGATGCGATAATTCAAAGGCAGTATCTTTTTCTTTCAATCATATCATTTTAATGGCCAGGTACACTTTAATATCGTATTCTTCTACCGTATTATTCCCCGGTAGTTGAGGGTCAATCGAACTTGTTCATCACAACGCCTTATTTAGGGCACACCAGCGATAACCCAGTTGGGAAGGTCAATCAGTAAGAGAGGTCCCTTAGGCCGAATCTTATTTCCAATATTCAATATCATTTTCAAAACTCATTTTAATCGGCATGTCTATATGGACAAATATAAACATATCACAAGGAATAAATCATTGGTATCAGATGAATTTTGAAAATAAAAGAGGTTCACAAAATATATATAGTTTACATGATATCATATAATAAAATGTACAAGGAATGTCAGAGTACTCACCTAAAAAGAGGTTCGAAGTTACAGGTATCGGATCTTGGATTACTAAGACAAAATTTCTTCTTAAATTTCCTCGTACTTTCCCTCACTAATTCTCTCTGATCTTTTGAATGAATTTCGTGTAAGAACTCATCCCAAGACATCTATTTATAATTTCCCAAAGTTATCTGGGTGATGACACGTGTCCTGATGACTAAGCGTTCATTTTGGTGAGTCGGCATTAGCATGTCATGTAATGGGGGCTGTCTTGCAGTCTTAATTCACCAGATGGTGACACATGTTTTAACTTTCTCTAATTGCATGACATGTGTTTGTTCCCTTCCTTTAAAGATGACACATGTATGGTGGAGGTGTCAAAACCAAGAACGAGGTGTCAAGCACGAGATGTAAAGTTATTAAGGGTATTAGGGATATTTTACACATGAAGGGTATTTTAGTAATTTTATACCATACATTTTCAAAATTTCTTAGAGGTCCTTGAAAATATTTTATTTACAAAATGGTCCTTTTTAAAATTTTCATTTTAGTCCCTAAAACTTTCTTTATTTATAATCAAGTCCCTAAAGTTTTATAAAATTTCATTTTCTACCCCAAAACTTATTATTTAGCTTAGGATATGCTATAAGACTTTGATTTAATCCATTTTGATGAAAAAGGAGGTTATTTCAACGTGTTTAAGTCGGCCAAACCAACATCCCCTTCCAACCAATCTAAATATAACACATGGTTTGGTAATAAGACAAAATACAACTTAAAGGATGAACAAATTTGTCCTTATTTCGTAATTTTGTTATAACTTCTTGCTCGGACCTCCGTTTAACACACCGTTTATTGTGTTACAAAATTAATTCATATATATACAACTTTTTAGTTTTTACCTCAAGTCAGTCTCTATATTATAATGGTCAAAACTAGTCTCCAATATGAACATTCCTACCAAAAACTTTAAAATTATATGTTTGTAACTAATTTGATATTTCATGATTTATGAAGGGAGTATTAGACTAAAAATAATAAATTAACATTATCCATATCACAAATGAAATAATATAACATTTAAAACTATATATGAACATATAAAAGTGGGGTCATTGCAATTGACCTTTAGCAAGAACCTCCTTCTACTTCCTCAGCTACTGCATCTGGCAGTGGTGATCTTGTTGCCCTTTCTTCCTCTTCCTTAGATTTAAATTTTCCCCTTGCCGTATCCATAGAGAAGAGGAAGATTCCCAACATTTTGGAAGACATATTTTCCAATCCCCTTCCAAACAAGCTGATGCAGAGGTGAAAAATAACAATGATACTAGGAAGAAGCCTCCAGCCAAGAAAATTAAAGAGAGCCCCCTGAAAAGAATAAAGAAAAGGTTGCCTTCTAAGTTATTAGAAGGTTCTTAAACTCCTCCCAATTAATGTGAGTTGGTCAATATATCTTCTTCTGCCTCTCTAGTGGTATTTGGCACTAGATTGGCAAGACACCTAATAAAGTATGGGACTTTGGCAGACCATAGGAGTGCTGCTGGTGCATTACCTCGTTCCAAGAGTTCTAACAGGGCTGCTCAAATCCTTTCTCTGATATATTCTTTTTGCCTTCTTTAATTTTTGTCTCTTGATTTGTTCCTCATAATACTGACTTTTCATGTTATTCTTGTTCAGTTCCTCATTGACTTCAATAATATATTGGAAAAAGATGAGGCTTTGAGAGCTTCTTCTTCTGGTGAAGTTGAGAAGATTTTAATAAGTTAAAAAGTCATTTCTTGATTCCCAACAAGCATTGTATAATGAACAAAAAAATGGGATGAGAAGATAAAAGCTACTGACGAACCTGTTGGGACTCCTCGGGGTCTAGCTGAGAAGTTGCAGAAAGAATTAGATGCCAAGAAAGTTAAGTTTGCCCAGCTACAGAAGGACCTAGATGGTGAGAAGGTTAAGGGGGCTAAGGCCAGGGAGGTTGGATTCAACAGAGGCTGGGATAAGGCCTTTGGATCAGCTTCTTCACAAATTGAGTTTGCGAAGAAGAAATGCTTCAAAGATGGTCGATATGTTGCTTTGGTGGGGGTCGACACTTTAAAAGATTTTAAGTTATTCTTGCGATATGATCCGATGACTCCTCCAAACTTGGATGAGGAAGTTGATGATGGGAGTTCCCGTGAATCTTTGATAATGGTGAAGTCTGCCGATCAATATCATGATGTTAATTCTACTGCGCCTTCCAAAGTTAATCCTTCTCTTCCTTCTACTCTCGCTTCCTCTTCAGCTAATCCTGAGGCAGATAAGAAGAAGGTGTAAAACAAAGCATCTTTTTTTTTCCTTTTTCAATAGTTATACTTTTTTTCTTTTTGAAGATGTATCTGCACTTCCTTTTTTTATTAATGAAAAGAGAAATACTTTTGTTCCTCTGTTGGTGTTTTTCAATACTCTGCACCTTGTTGATTGATAACTTTCTTCTTTTTAATAGGTTATGGATAAATTGGAATACTTCTCATCTACTGACTCCGAGCTACTCCAGAGGTGTAATGAGATTTTCAAAGCTGGTCACTTATCTCTGACTGATGTCGACCTGCTGAGGTTTCTCAGGGAAGGGGTATCCAAACAAGCTAAAGAGTCCTATATTCATCTAAAGTGTCTTCTTAATTGGGAAATAACCAATAACGTTGCCTACTATGAAATGATTAAAAAGCTGCGAGAGAACCATAATGAAGCTAAGCCACGTTTGCATGTGGATTATGAGAAGAAATTCCAGGCCCTTAATGAAGGTTGGGGCTTTGATCAAAAGTTGGATAAATTTGCTTCTCATTTTCAAAAATAAGAATTCCTTTTGAAACGTGAAGTGGATGAAGCAAGGGACATTGCCAAGCTTCTAAAGGAAGATAATAACAACCTGAGAGATGAACTTGATGCCCTCTAGTCATCCACTGCTATTGTTTCTACTACAGATGAAGGTTATTCCTTCTTAAAGGATGAAAACGCAAGGTTGAGTGAGGAGTTGGAGGCTCTGAAGAAATTTAAACCTGCTTCTTCACCTTCTCGAGCTAGAGCCAAACCTGACCGAGGTATTATAGAGGAAGTTAGGACCCAGCAGGCCCTTGCCAATCAAGCTGCATAATTAAAAGCCAAAGATCAAGTCATATCTGAGATGTCCCGGAAGCTGCATGCCTTGTTTGAACAACTATCCACTCAATCTTCTTAGTTACAAGCTAAGGATGGAGTGTTGAAGAAACTGCATTCCCAGGTTGAAAAATTAACCTTTCAATTCCATAAACAGTCAAGGGAAGTTTGGATGAACGGGTATAATGAAGCTCTGGGACATCTTGATGATAAGCTTCTACAAGATAATAATAATAAGAGCTATCAATGGGGTTGGATAAATGCTTTGACAGTGATGAAAGTGGATAAAAAAATCTCATTGTGGGACTATTATGATCCAGGCTTACTTGAGATTGACAATCTTTCTTTTAAATTAGATGTCAATTGGATTCTAATCCCTCGTATTCCTCAATGCTTGATTTTAAAATACTTGGGATATTATGAGCTTCATGATGAATTAAAAATCATTCGACTTCCTCATCTGCTTGATCGTCCTAGTAGCAGTAATACCAGAATGCTTCAAGATTTTAACTTCATTAATTCTGCTTATACTTTAGATGATCCTCCTGCTGGAACGGATTCTGTTTCCAAAGCTGAAGGGAAGCGTCCTGCAGAAGGAATCTTTGTATTTTATTTTATTAACATATTCATGTAATTAATTTGATTGAATGAAATAGAAATTGTATCAACTTATCTTATGTTGAATGCTAATCCTTTCTTTATCATTAGTTCTATTGATACACTTTGATTAATTTGATTATCAATGAAAAATGAGTGCAGATGTTATACTAGCATACTTAGATTAAAGTCTAAATTTAGAGCTAGTTAGATGAATACATAGGTTCCACTAGCATACTTATATTAAAATCTAAATTTAGAGCTAGTTACCCATGTGTCTCCAATGGTCTTACTTGTGCACCCAAGTATTGGATTTTTGCCTTAAATACCAGTGGTGTGACTTTGTGTAATATGTGCTTATATTCCTCTTGAGGAACCTTTGCAAAGTTCTTCTTGTACTTTTCCCAGTAGGATAAAGATCTTGTTTTATCCTTATGTTTGTGGACCAAGTTTCTTGAGGATTTAACATACTGTTGACTTGGATTTCGTGTATCAACGATCAAGTTTGTGGCTGCTCCGAGTAACCTATTGCTTCTGTCGAGCAACATTCAGGGAATTAATTACTGAGTCGAGCAATAATTTACTGAGCCGAGTAATGTGTAAAACGTTTTGTCAATCAGTTAGAGTAGTGCATAGCACTAGTATTCCCCAAAAAATTAACAATAAAAATGGAAAGAACTGAAGATTTTATTAATTATGCAAGTTGATTTCAAACTGATTACAACATCATTGATAATATTTTCTGAGATGCTCTACATGCCATGGGTTTTTGAATTCATCACCTTCCAAGGTTTCAATTCGATAGGTTCCAGGTCGGATCACTGTTGAAATATGATATGGTCCATGATAGTTGGCCTCAAGCTTGTTGTTTTTCTGCAGCACTTTCTTCAACACATAATCGCCTTCCTTCAAGTTGGTCGGTTTCATCCTTTTATTGTAAAAACGAGTTGTTCTCTATTGGTAGGCTGCATTTTTTAGGGCAATGGTCTTGTCACACCCCAAACCCAATATCCATACTAATCATTCATTAAAAGAATAATTAAATCATAATCTTGAGCGCATTGGAAATATAATTCATCTATCCATATTTTACTGCATAATGTGCATAATCAACATAATATTATTCTTGTGCCATAACGAAATCAACATCATAGTCATAATTAGAGATTATACAATACTACGATTAACTATGATAAACTCAATCCATACTAAATCAATATATACAATGTATGAGTATATCAAAATCTTCAGTGTGACAACGATAAAATCTCCATACTTAAACCCCAGCTCTTCTAACGGTGCAACCCTCAAGTTACCGGTCATATATTATCCTAGCTGGCAGCGTACAAACCTGAAATTGTTAAAATATAAACCGTAAGCATTAAGCTTAGTGAGGTACTCCTTCCCTGCAATAGAATAACAATTCTATATCGAATATGTAGATATAAAATCCGAACAATCCTGCCCATTGGCAATAACAAATCATGGATCATAAGATCCAAATAATTCTGCCCGTTGGCAATAACAAATCCTGGATATTTGAATATCCAAACAAATCCTGAATACCGAAGTATTCAAACCAATCCTGGATCATAGGACCCAAACAAATCCTGGATATTTTAATATCCAAACAAATCCTGAATACCGAAGTATTCAAACAAATCCGCTCTTAGAGCTATATTCATATTTATATATGAAACAAATCATAAGTACACTCACCTTGACAGTTTAACTGGCTTTTCCCTTGCCTTTATCCGGTACTTGTTCAATCAGCTCTTCTTCCCTTCCTATCATTCTCACAATATTAGTATCATCATAAGAATATTAATAGTCTAAAGAATAACTTCAATCATAACTCAATTCATAAGCATCATATTATTCAATTCAAATCATTCATTAAAATGAAGTCCCATCTAGACTCAGGTTCTGATATCTAACATATTCAAATTACATCCCAAACCCTTTTTAATTATTCTTGGTAATCCAATCCTTATTATATCATGTTTCCAAAACAAAAGACGGCACATCATTCCGAGTTTCCTAGAGCAAAATAAGCCTATTTCTTCACTACATAGCAAATCTGCCCTATAGGCTCTTTTATCGTTCATTCAACTTCCAGGAATTTTCATAATTTTTCTACATCATAAATTTCTATGATATTTCACCCAACATCAGTAAACACATTGAAAAATATAATATTAAAGTTTCATAATTTTTAAGGTTCGTTTTCTATGTTAAGCAAAACATCGAACACATGGCGGGCATATTTTCACCCTTAGGGCAGATTTCATACCCGGACTTCAAACTCTCACCAAGGTCTCATTTCTTGGTATTTTCACATGATTTTCGGATATGTCATACATATATGAGTCCAAGTTAATCTCCAATTGGAATCAATCGATTCCAGTAACTACACAAAAATATATGGAAGTCTGAATAAACAAAGTTTCTAAACAAAGCAATTTTAGGGTTTTATACATTAAACTTAACTTAAACTTTCATCTAACCACACATATATATCAAGGGCTGAAAGTTTAGTAAAAAAATGATGATTTCTATCATATAAAACATAAATATAAGAAAAACAATAAGATTTGCAGTTAGAATTACCTTCGGGGCTTTTTCGTAATTTTCTATGAATTTTCTTCAATTTTCTCCTCACTTTTTCTTCCTAACTTCCTACTTCTCTTTCCTTAAGCTTAAAATCTCTCATGGCTGCATTTTGGATGAATGAAGAGGTAATTCTAAGGGTTTAAGGTCGGACAAAGCCACCACCCTTCCCAACCAATGAGAATAAAACATTTGTTGCCATAATAAGACAAAATACTACTTAACGGATGGACTACTTTGCCCTTGTTTCGTAATTTTGGTATAAATTCTTACTCGAACCTCCGTTTCATTCACCGTTTGTTGTGTTACAACCATAACTCACTTGTCTACAATTATGTAGTTTTCACCTCAAGTCAATTGTTATGTCATAAAGGTCAAAACTAGCCTTAAACATGGACATTCCTATCGAAACCTTCAAATTTTGTATTTGTAACTAATTCGACATTTCATGCTTTTTGGAGGTAGGATTAGACTAAACATAATAAATTAACATCACATATATTAATAACACACTAATCATATCACACAAGCTAGGCATGATTTACGTATAATTAATCATAATTATATTCGGGTTGTCACAATTCTCCCCCTGTTAGGAAATTTCGTCCTCGAAATTGACATACCTTGGTTGTCCGAATCAAACAAATAGGGATAACGCATTTTCATGCTATCCTCACTCTCCCATGTAGCTTCTTCCATGGAATGCCTTCTCCACACAATTTTCACAAGTGGGATCACCTTTGATCTTATTATTTGTTCTTTCCTATCAACGATAGCAAGCGGTTCTTCCACGTAGCTCAAATCTTCCTTCAACTCAATAGGTTGTTCCACCAATACATGTGAAGGGTCTGCTACATACTTTCTCAACATAGAAACATGGAAAACATCATGTAACCGAGATAATTCTGGTGGTAACGCTAACTTGTAGGCAACCATCCCGACTTTCTCAAGGATTTCATAAGGTCCAATGTAGCGTGGACTTAATTTCCCTTTCTTTCCAAACCTCATAACTCCTTTCCATGGAGATATCCGAAGAAACACATAATCCCCTTTCTGGAATTCCAAATCTTTTCGTCGTTTATCCGCATAACTTTTCTGTCTGCTTTGAGCTATTCTCATTCTATCTTGAATAATCTTCACTTTTTCAGTGGTGACTTCAATTAATTCTGGACCCTCTATCTTCCTTTCACCAACTTCACCCCAACATATCGGTGTACGACATCGTCTACCATACAAGGCTTCATATGGAGCCATACCAATAGTAGACTGAAAACTATTGTTATATGCAAATTCTATCAAAGGCAAATATTCATCCCAATTACCTTTGAAATCAAGCACACAAGCTCTAAGCATATCTTCCAAAATCTGTATTGTCCTTTCAGACTGCCCATCTGTCTGGGGGTGAAAAGCCGTACTAAACTTCAAGTTAGTACCCATAGCATACTGCAAGCTATCCCAAAATCTGGATGTAAAAGTAGGGTCCCTATCTGAAACAATAGATACTGGTGCTCCATGCAATCGAATAATTTCATTAACATACAATCTAGCATACCTATCAACTGTATATGTAGTCTTGACTGCTAGAAAGTGAGCGGACTTTGTCAATCTATCCACCACTACCCAAATCGAATCTGACCCCTTCTGAGATCGAGGAAGCCCAACCACAAAATCCATCGTTACATGATCCCATTTCCATTCCGGTATCGGCAATGGCTGAAGCAGACCAGTAGGTTTCTGATGCTCCACTTTCACTTGCTGACATATAAGGCACCTCGCAACAAAATCAGCTATTTCCTTCTTCATATTATTCCACCAATAATGCTCCTTTAAATCCCCATACATTTTAGTGCTACCAGGATGCATAGTATAAATGGAATTATGAGCCTCATCTAAAATTTCCTCTTTCAATCCACACACATTAGGCACACACAACCGATGCTTATACAATAAAGTGCCATCATTCACAATACAAAAATCTTCAGACTTACCATCTCGGAGATCTTGTCGTTTCTTCTCAAGGAAAGGATCTTGACTTTGCAAATCATGAATACGGGTAGCTAACAAAGGCCTCACGCTTACATGAGCAAAGAATCTGTCCCCATCTGCTAGCTGCAATTCCACTCCCATCAATCTCAACTCCATAATATGAGCAACTCTAGCACATCGAATACACGATAACCTGCCTGAAGCCTTTCTACTCAAAGCGTCTGCAACTACATTTGCCTTTCCTGGGTGGTAGTGAATTGTACAATCATAATCTTTAATTAACTCCATCCACCGCCTCTGCCTCAAATTCAACTCCTTCTGAGTAAACAAATACTTAAGGCTTTGATGGTCAGTAAAAATTTCACATACCTCACCATATAGATAATGACGCCATAATTTCAAAGCAAATACAATAGCAGCAAGTTCCAAATCATGTGTAGGATAATTACGTTCATGTGTACGCAACTGCCTAGAAGCATAGGCAATAACTTTACCATGCTGCATAAAAACACAACCCAACCCCTGATGTGAAGCATCGGTATAAACAACAAAACCATCTCCACCATGCGGAATAGTAAGAACAGGTGCGGTTACCAACCTCTTTTTCAATTCATCAAAACTATTTTCGCAATCAGAATTCCATTCAAACTTAACATCTTTCCGAGTCAGTTTAGTCATTGGTAAGGCAATCGAAGAAAATCCCTTAATAAACCTTCTATAATACCCAGCTAAACTCAGAAAACTCCTCACCTCAGTCACATTATCGGGTCTCTCCCATTTCACAATAGCCTCTACCTTTTTAGGATCAACACATATACCATCTCCAGAAATAACATGGCCTAAAAATGCAACTTGTGATAGCCAAAATTCACACTTGCTAAACTTGGCATACAACTTCTTATCTTTCAACAGATTCAAAATAGTTGTGAGATGTTTTTCATGTTCAACCATATCATGGGAATAAATCAGAATATCATCAATAAAAACTATCACAAATGAATCAACAAAAGGATGCAGTACCCGGTTCATAAGATCCATAAATACAGCTGGAGCATTAGTCACCCCAAAAGGCATCACAAGAAATTCAAAATGACCATACCGAGTACGGAAAGCGGTTTTAGAAATATCACTTTCCTTCACCCTCACCTGATGATAACCCGATCGCAAGTCTATCTTTGAAAACACTTTAGCACCCTGCAACTGATCAAACAAATCATCTATACGAGGTAAAGGATACTTGTTCTTAATTGTAGCTTTATTCAGTTGCCTATAATCAATACACAAACGCATGGTACCATCTTTCTTTTTCACAAATAAAACTGGCGCACCCCATGGAGATACGCTAGGTTGTATGAACCCCCTATCAAGTAAATCTTGCAATTGAATCTTGAGTTCTTTCAACTCAGCAGGTGCCATTCTATACGGTGCCATAGAAATAGGGGTTGTCCCTGGTGCTAATTTAATACTAAATTCAACTTCTCTTTCTGGAGGTAACCCTGGCAACTCACTAGGAAACACTTCAGGAAAATCCCGTACAATAGGAACATCGACTAATTGTAAAGCCCCCTTCCTAGTGTCAAGAACATATGCAATAAAACCCTCACAACCCTTACTCAATAATTTCCTCGTCTGAATAGCAGAAATGATGCAACTGGGAACAATTTTCCTTTCCCCCACAAATTTAAATTCAGGCTCACCGGGCATATTAAAAACAACTTCCTTACGAAAACAATCCATGGATGCATGATATTTGGATAGCCAATCCATTCCCAGAATTATATCAAAATCAGAAATATCCAATGGAAGTAGATCTATAACTGTATCTCTAGACCCCACAGTCAAAACACAATCATGAAAAACATATTCAGTTACAACCATATCCCCCATAGGCATATAAATACCCAACCCCACATCTAAACGAGCACACGGTATATTCAAGTATATGGCAAAAGCATAGGACACAAAAGAATGTGTGGAACCAGGATCAACCAAAACATAAGCACTTCTATCACTAACAGAAAGTGTACCTGTCACCACATCTGGCGTAATCTGAGCTTCTTTCATCGTAAAGACTCGTCCACCTGGCCTGGAACCACTAGCTTGTCCTCTACCCACACTCTTCACTGTACTGCCTGGAGATAACATTCTGCTTGCTACTTCACTATGTGCTGCTGGAGTCTGTGCCAATTGCGGACAATTCTTCTTAATATGCCCCACTTGATGACAATGGTAGCATTCCAATCCCTTAAGCTTAGGACACTCAGATTTATAATGTCCTTCCTCTTTACAAAAGAAACATGTAACACCTCCTATTGGGGCCTCACCTCTCCCTGACTTTCTGGCTGAACCAAAAGATCCTCCACCCCTGGTATCTCTACCAAACCTCCCCTGACCTCTACCACTATCTCCACCACCTCTCTGAAATTTATGAGGTTCCACCTTAACACTTCCACTCTCACCTCCCCTATACTGAGATGCGTCGAATCTACTTTTCTTAAAACTCTCTCTGCTCGCCACCCCTTGGTTCATTTGCCTTTCTGCTATCATGGCTTTGTTTACCAGAGAAGCATAATCTTCTAACTCATAAGTGGCTACTCTATTTTGAATAGGCAAAATCAGTCCATCTTGAAACTTACTACATTTATCTTCTTCCTCTTGCACATACTTAGTAGCAAATCTAGACAAAGCAGTAAATTTAGCATCATACTCCCTCACAGACATGTTCCCTTGGGTCAAATTTATAAACTCCCTCAGTTTCTCCCTCCTATAGACCTTAGGGAAATACTTAACATACAAAGCTTTAATAAATTCAGCCCAAGTAATAACATCAGTACCTTCCATCCTGGGCACCAAATGGTTGTTGGCTTCCCACCAATATTTCGCCTCTCCTTTGAGCTTAAACACAGCTAGATTCACTTTCTGGTTATCTGGAACCTTCATAACTGCAAAGATAGTTTCTAGATCCCTGACCCACATCTCAGCTTCCGTAGGTTCAACTGACCCTGAATATTCTGGAGGATTCAACTTCAAAAACTTCTCATGCATGGAATCTTTCATTTCCTTCCTTGCCTCTTTCTCAATCCTGGCCACAGTCTTGGATTCTAGATATCTAGCCTGTTGTTCTGCCATTTGCGCCATATTTCTTTCTTGTTGCTCTGCCATCCTCATCATTGCCTGCGCCATTATTTGCATCTCTGTAGGCTGCTCTTGCTCTCTAGCCCTTCCAGCAACACTTTGCTCCACTTCAGTATTCTCTGTACGAGAAGCGACTCCCTCTTCTCTAGGTTGTCCATTCCCAGGTTCCATCTGGAATTATCTGTAATACAATAAAATTCTAACAACCAATATAAACAGTTTACAGTACTAAACTATTTGTTAGTATATAAACAATTCAATAATATCAAATCAATCAATAACTGCCATCTAATCGTCACACACGTCCAGAATTAATAACCTAGACGCTCTGATACCACTAATTGTCACACCCCAAACCCAATATCCATACTAATCATTCATTAAAAGAATAATTAAATCATAATCTTGAGCGCATTGGAAATATAATTCATCTATCCATATTTTACTGCATAATGTGCATAATCAACATAATATTATTCTTGTGCCATAACGAAATCAACATCATAGTCATAATTAGAGATTATACAATACTACGATTAACTATGATAAACTCAATCCATACTAAATCAATATATACAATGTATGAGTATATCAAAATCTTCAGTGTGACAACGATAAAATCTCCATACTTAAACCCCAGCTCTTCTAACGGTGCAACCCTCAAGTTACCGGTCATATATTATCCTAGCTGGCAGCGTACAAACCTGAAATTGTTAAAATATAAACCGTAAGCATTAAGCTTAGTGAGGTACTCCTTCCCTGCAATAGAATAACAATTCTATATCGAATATGTAGATATAAAATCCGAACAATCCTGCCCATTGGCAATAACAAATCATGGATCATAAGATCCAAATAATTCTGCCCATTGGCAATAACAAATCCTGGATATTTGAATATCCAAACAAATCCTGAATACCGAAGTATTCAAACCAATCCTGGATCATAGGACCCAAACAAATCCTGGATATTTTAATATCCAAACAAATCCTGAATACCGAAGTATTCAAACAAATCCGCTCTTAGAGCTATATTCATATTTATATATGAAACAAATCATAAGTACACTCACCTTGACAGTTTAACTGGCTTTTCCCTTGCCTTTATCCGGTACTTGTTCAATCAGCTCTTCTTCCCTTCCTATCATTCTCACAATATTAGTATCATCATAAGAATATTAATAGTCTAAAGAATAACTTCAATCATAACTCAATTCATAAGCATCATATTATTCAATTCAAATCATTCATTAAAATGAAGTCCCATCTAGACTCAGGTTCTGATATCTAACATATTCAAATTACATCCCAAACCCTTTTTAATTATTCTTGGTAATCCAATCCTTATTATATCATGTTTCCAAAACAAAAGACGGCACATCATTCCGAGTTTCCTAGAGCAAAATAAGCCTATTTCTTCACTACATAGCAAATCTGCCCTATAGGCTCTTTTATCGTTCATTCAACTTCCAGGAATTTTCATAATTTTTCTACATCATAAATTTCTATGATATTTCACCCAACATCATTAAACACATTGAAAAATATAATATTAAAGTTTCATAATTTTTAAGGTTCGTTTTCTATGTTAAGCAAAACATCGAACACATGGCGGGCATATTTTCACCCTTAGGGCAGATTTCATACCCGGACTTCAAACTCTCACCAAGGTCTCATTTCTTGGTATTTTCACATGATTTTCGGATATGTCATACATATATGAGTCCAAGTTAATCTCCAATTGGAATCAATCGATTCCAGTAACTACACAAAAATATATGGAAGTCTGAATAAACAAAGTTTCTAAACAAAGCAATTTTAGGGTTTTATACATTAAACTTAACTTAAACTTTCATCTAACCACACATATATATCAAGGGCTGAAAGTTTAGTAAACAAATGATGATTTCTATCATATAAAACATAAATATAAGAAAAACAATAAGATTTGCAGTTAGAATTACCTTCGGGGCTTTTTCGTAATTTTCTATGAATTTTCTTCAATTTTCTCCTCACTTTTTCTTCCTAACTTCCTACTTCTCTTTCCTTAAGCTTAAAATCTCTCATGGCTGCATTTTGGATGAATGAAGAGGTAATTCTAAGGGTTTAAGGTCGGACAAAGCCACCACCCTTCCCAACCAATGAGAATAAAACATTTGTTGCCATAATAAGACAAAATACTACTTAACGGATGGACTACTTTGCCCTTGTTTCGTAATTTTGGTATAACTTCTCACTCGAACCTCCGTTTCATTCACCGTTTGTTGTGTTACAACCATAACTCACTTTTCTACAATTATGTAGTTTTCACCTCAAGTCAATTGTTATGTCATAAAGGTCAAAACTAGCCTTAAACATGGACATTCCTATCGAAACCTTCAAATTTTGTATTTGTAACTAATTCGACATTTCATGCTTTTTGGAGGTAGGATTAGACTAAACATAATAAATTAACATCACATATATTAATAACACACTAATCATATCACACAAGCTAGGCATGATTTACGTATAATTAATCATAATTATATTCGGGTTGTCACAGGTCTTCTCTCTCTTCTTTCAGCATATCTAGATCCAACCTTCTCATTAAATCACTTACTAGAGAGTTAAAATTTAAAACTCTATGGGATGGCAAACCTAGCTCATATGGAATGACAACTTCAGTCCCAAATGCTAACATATTTGGGGATTCTCCAGTTGTTGTTCGCGGTGTTGTTCGGTATACCCACAAGATAGAGTGTTGCTCGCTTATCCAATTTCCCTTGGCATAATCAAGTCTTTTCTTCAACCCGTTAAGCAAGGTTTTGTTCGTAACTTCAGTTTGTCCATTACTCTGAGGATGTCTTGGAGCAGAATGCAATTTTTGAACATTGGACTGAGCACAGTAATTTTGCCAATTCTTCATTATCTAATTGAGTTTCATGGTCAGTAATAAAAGCATAAGGCAACCCATACCTACAAATAATGCTTTTCCATATGAATTGATAGACCTTTTCATAAGGAATGTCTATCAGAGGCTCTACTTCAACTCATTTTGTAAAATAATCCACAACGACAAATAAGTACTTAAATCTTCCTCGGGTGGTTGGCAGTGGTCCGACCAAGTCTATACCCCATATGGAAAATGGCCATGGTGAAGTGATTAGAGTGAGAATATCTTGTGGAGTTTTGCAAATTATGGAGAATTTCTAACATTTGTCACACTTCTTAGCAAAAGTTGTACAGTCTGCTTGCATTGTTTGCCAGTAATACCCTTGAGTGCTGATTCTTTACAGAAGCATTATCACTGATATGTTTGCTCCATATGATCCTTTATGCAACTCATGAATTAGATCTTGGACCTCTGATGGATGCACACAGTGCTGAAAATTGATTGTTAGCCCTTTCTTGTACAAAACACCTTTATTTAATACATACCAGGCTGCTTTATATTTTAATTTCTTTGTTTCCACCATATCTGTTGGTAAAGTTCCTTCTTCAATGTATGCTGTGATGGGGTCCATTTATGATAGCCCCACATCTATGGAAATAAAATTGATCATCAAATCTTCATCTATGCTCTTATTGGCCAAAATCTCAATAGGAATAGTTCGCTGGAGTTTAATTCTGGAAGCAGACGCTAGACGAGCATGGGAATCAGCTCGAGCATTTTTCAACCTTGGGATTATGTTAATCTGAATAACTGGAAATTTTGCAATGACTTCCATCATCTTGGATAAATACGTGGTTGTTAATTATCCTTTAGCCCCATATAAACCTAGTGTTTGGTTTACTACCAGTTGCGAGTCACTGTGTGCCACAACTTGCTCGGCATTCAATGATTGGGCTAAACTTAAGCCCATAATAAGATCTTCGTACTCTGCTTTATTATTTGAAGCCTGGAATTAAAAACATAATGCATACTCAATATCAATACCATCAGAAGTGTTGAATATTATACCTGTTCCACTACCGGTTGAACTAGATGATCCATCAACATATAAGTTCCATATTGGGACGTTGTTATCGAATGTTTGATCTGTCAAACTCTCTTAGTGGAATATTTTTCTCTTTGCTTCTTCATACTTTCTGGTCATCTCTTGTGTTCGAGAAGAGGAGTATGGTAGGTCTGCAATCGATTCTTCTGAAGAAAAGTCTTCGGGATCATTCTTGTTAACATTACTTTCTCCTGATTCTTGTTCTGCCTGCTCACTTTGTTGCTCGGGGACCTCAGAGCAAGTGAAATTCGCTATGAAATCTTCCACTGCTTGGAATTTCAAAGAAGACCTTGGCTCATATGTGATATCATACTCCCTTAATTTCACAGCCCAATACATTAATCTGCCATATTTCTCTGGTTTATGCAAAGCTTATCTTAGAGGCATATAAGTGTAAACTATAATTGTATGGGCTTGGAAATAAGGTTTCATGCATCTGGATGCTTCAATTAGTGACAAAGATAATTTCTCCAAACGAGGGCACCTGATTTCTTCTCCTGGAAAAGCCTTACTGGTATAGTAGATGGGTTTTTTAACTCCTTTTTCTTCTCGGATCAATGCAAAACTTACTGTCGATTCATAAATAGCTAAGTACATGTATAACTTTTCTCCTATGATTGGTCGAGAGAGTGATGGAGGTGAACCCAAATACTTTTTTAACTCCATAAAATCATTTTTGCAGTCTTCATTCCATTCAAAGATTTTTTTGAGCACTTTGAAGAACGTCCGACATCTATCTGTAGCTCGGACACGAATCTGTTCAAGGTTACTACTCATCCAGTCAGTCTTTGCACGTCCTTGTTGTAAGTTGGAGATTGCATTTAATTATTGACTTAATCTTATCTGGATTTGCTTCAATTCTCATTTGATTTACTATGTATCCGGGGAACATTCCCTCTTGTACACCAAAAACACATTTGGTCGGATTCAGTATCATCTGGTGCTTCTCAAGTTGATCAAAAGTCTGGCTGAGGTCTGCAATGTGATCGGATGCCTTTTTGCTTTTTGTTATCATATAATCTACGTAGAATTCCATATTCTTGCCTATCTGCTCCTTAAATACCTTATTGACCATCCTTTGATATGTAGCACCTGCATTTTTCAAACCAAAAGTCATAACATTATAATAGTATATTCCTCGGGGAGTGATGAAAGAAGTGTTTTTCCTATCCTCGGGCTTCATTTTTATCTAGTTATAACCAGAATAAGCATCCATAAAGTTGAGTAACTCATGTCATGATGTTACATCCACGAGTTGATCTATTCGGGGCAAAGGAAAATAATCATTTGGGCATGCTTATTTAAATCTGTGAAGTCTATGCACATTCTCCACTTGTTGTTTTTATTTTTGACCATAACTACATTGGCCAACCAGTCTGGGTATTTCACTTCATTAATAAAAGCTGCTTTCTGAAGCTTTTTGACTTCTTCCTGTATGGCTTGGTTCTTCTCGGGGGCTGAACACTCTTTGTCTATGTTTTACTGGTTTAACTTCTTTGTTTACGTTAAGCTTATAATAAAGAAAATTGGGATCTATCCCAGGCATATCTTCATAACTCCAGGAAAACACATGCTTTCTATGTTTAAGTAAGCTCACCAGTTCCTGTTTAAGAACAAGATCCAATGTTATCCCTATTTGGGTGATGTGTTCCGATTTGTCATCGTCTAATATAATGCTTTCAGTTGCTTCTATAATATGTCCCTTTATCAGCTATGTTTCCTCTCTTGGATCTAAGGTTTCAACCTTAGAGTCGTCATCAAGCTCAGAAGTATCCACTTGGTAGGTAGTGGTTTTCTTCTTTATTTCTTCCAAGTCTTCTTGCTCGGCAGTAGAGTAGTAGTATTCCTGAGCTACTTTCTGATCGCCATTCATAATTCCCACACCAAAATTAGTGCGGAATTTTAGATACCGATGAACAGTGGATGGTACTGCTTCAAACTTCTTTAGCCCTACTCTTCCCATTATTATATTTTAAGATGAATGGACATTTTTATCCATTACAAAGAAATGGATCTTCTTTGTTCGGCTAGCTGGGCAGTGCCTACCATCACCTCTATTTTAATATTTCCCAAAGGAAAGACTTTCTCACCTGTAAAGCCTATTAGTGGTCGATGATAGGGCTCTAATTGGCTGAGTTCAAAATCCAAGTCGCTGAAATAAGGATAGAACATAATATCTGCCGAACTACCATTATCTACTAATACTCTAAAGACAATACTCCTGAAAGGTAATTTTTAGAGAAACCAATTACTAGTTTGTCTTTGTTAACCTTCCTTGGTCGTTGATCTTCCTTTGCAAGATTGATTCTCTGTATGTACGCGCAAGCTTGTTCCTCATTGAGGTAAGCTTTTCGCTCTACTGTATAATCTCATCATCCTGTATCTCCACCTGTAATCATTTGGCAATCAAAGGAACCAAAATTCATACAGAATACCTCATGTTCTGCTTGTCGGAGTTTTTTGGGAGATCAGGATCATCGTCCCGGTCATCTTTATGACCTCTTTTCTTCTCCTCTATGAGCTTGCAAGGATATTTTGATCTATGCCGCATTCCTTCATTGTTCTTCCGATCAACATACTAATTCAACTTTCCTCTTTGAATGAGAGTTTCAATCTTATTTTGAAAATCTATGCAATGTTTCGTCGTGTGACCATGATCCTTGTGGAATTCACATTACTTAGTTTTATATCTCTTGGTCGGGGAAATTCTCAACTTATCAGGCCAACGCACATCTTTATTATTCTTGATTTCCTCCAAAGCATGGTTAATTCCCCTGGTTAGCGGAGTATAGTCGTTTTACTTATTGAGTCATTCCAAAACTCATTTATGTCTTGATTCCCTGTGTCTCCGGGGTCTTTATGATCTATCTTATCATTTTTGCCATTAACCTTTTTGCACGAGCTACGCTTAACTACCATTGCTTCCTCGGTATTCATGATCTTTGATGCTTTAGCTATTAATTTCGCCATTGTCTTCGGAGGATCCTTAGTAAGAGTGTAATACAGTTTTTCAGGAAGCAATCCACTCATGAGGCCAGTTATTGCAGTCTTATCCTCATGATCTATGATTTCTTGTTTCTCGTTATTAAAATGAATGATGTAATCTCTAGTGCTCTCTCTTTCTTTATGTCTGACACTAAGTGTGCCATCCTTTTCACCGACTTTTCTCCAAAGCAAAAGTTGTTAATGAATAGCTCGGTCAGTCGGTTGAAGCTAGAAATTTGTCCTCGAGGAAAACCATTGAACGAGATTTGGGTAGATCCAGTAATGGTTCCAAAAAATACTCTACACATCATTTCGTCGGGGATGACATAAATATCAGCAGTTGCCTAGTATTGTTCAATATGGAGGACTGGATCAATTTTTCCATCATATTTGGGTGTTACTACTGGAGCAGGAAAATCCACAATTGCTTGCACAAATGTAGACCTTTTATAAAGATTTTTTGTAATGAGTTTCTTATCTTCGCCATTTCTCCCAATCTGTCTTCTAATCTCTGTATGGATCCTTTCCATGCATCACTGGTAGCCCCGAATTTATGCGTTGCAACTTTATTAATTGCTGAGCTTTATTCCTGTAGTCGTTGCTCAGTCCGAGTAACAGTTAGTCAGGCGTTTGATCTAGATTGAGTTGTGCTTTCCCTTTGATCAGATGGTTATCTGGTATTACCATATCTTGCCCAGGAATATTTCTATTCCCCTTGGGTACCAAACGATCGAATGAAAAAGCATGACTTAATCTCTCTAAGTCACTTCGCCTCTCTGGACAATAAGACTACATGTGGAAAGATTCAGATGTCCATAGAAATGAAGCTGACCTTGGATGATAGGTGACATCTCTTGTCGATATCGAGTGGATGCGTCGCCCACCTTTTGGTGGAGGTGGTGGCATATTTCCTCGAGCAGATAGAGAAGGTGCCTCGAATTGAAGAGTTTGTGCAAGTTGCCTGATAGTATCTTGCATGGCCTCTTGCAAGGCTGGCCAAAATCTCGATTAAATCATTTGCAGATGGAGGAGAAGAAGGAGAAGGCGTAATACCTTCATTCCTGAGACCTTATTCAATAATTTTAGCCATTTAGATGTTTGATTGAGTGAGATCGATTAGAACTATTGTTCCCACAGAGATTGCCAATCTGTTGATTTAAAAACTAGACTATGCTAATCAATTGATCACAGATAAATAAAAATAAGAGAAGAGATATTTTTAAAGTTGTTCACCTTAAGGGAAGAACCTACATCCACTACAGTATATTGCCTTGGGATTGTTCAATTGCCTCTCTTTTTGTTTATTTTTTTGTCGTCCCTTGGATGTAGGGTTTATAATGTATTTATAGTCCCCAGGGGGTGTATAAGAGCTGGAATATCAAGGGGTGGAATGTTTTATATCATAGACATTTACATATGTACAATCATTAATGTATACAACTATTGGTGTTTTCCTGTCATCGTTGTTCGACATCCCTAATGTTGGTCTGTATTCCTGGTGTTGGTCGGTATTTCATCCTTAATGACTAGGATTAATCTCCCACTATACAACACGTGTAAGTATCTGAATGATTCACGTAGATGGATAATTTTTGGTATCAACATTTGCTTTGCTTTGTAATTTGTGAAAGTGTTTTTTTTATGTTTTTACAATTGTTAATAAATTTTCAATGGGCCGACACAATTCCAATTCACAACCTTTTCAAGTTTACTCTCATCTTAGCCGAGAGAGGTCACCACATAGGGGTGTCTACGTAACCAATGAATGATTTTTTAATTTGAATCATCAAGTTAATGATGTTAAACGTAAGTCCACTCTCGTCTTAGCCAAGAGGGTCACCACGTTGTGATGTTCATATAACCATTGAATGATTTTCATAAGTCTTCTCTCGTCTTAGCTGAGAGAGGTCACCATCACATAACCGTGTTCATACAACCATTAAATGATTTTCAATTTTAATCACAAAGATGATGATGTTAAACGTAAGTCCACTCTTATCTTAATCAAGAGGGGTCACCACATAGTGTTCTTAATATAACCATTAAATCATTTTTAATTTGAAACCACTAAATTATTGATGTTGATTATAAGCCCCCCTCATCGTTTTTGGAAGTGTATGGAATCTCTTCATACACTCTTGTCTTTGCCAAGGGAGAGACAAAATTTAAAACCACCAAATTAATGATGTTTAAGACAACCATAATAAAATGGTTTTTATCAGAATTTTTATGTTTTTCACCACCTAAGTGATGTTGTCACACTATTCACCCCTCTCGGTGTTACTGCGAGCTCATAGACGAGATGAGTCTCCCATGGGTTCTCGTATCACCGAGAGTGAGTAAAAATTAATTCACCATATGAATGATGTTATTTATCTTAGAGAAATTCAAACCATGCATTAGATAATTGAACACAAAGGTATGAGGAAACACTTGCGTTCTTTCATTCATTACTTCGAAATATTCCAAATACAAGCACTTTGTAAATAAAGAGGATGACATATAAATGGAATTCAAGCCTATTGATAATATTCCTTTAAGTGATTTGTGTTCCATGGATTGGATAAGGCTCTACCTCTAGGTTCTCCAATATGTAGGTCCCAGGGACGACCTCTTCAGTGACTCTGTATAGGCCGTGCTAGTTCGAATGCAACTTGTTCAATTTCTGCCAAATATTTTTTAACACCAAATCTCCCATAGCAATTGGCCTTGCTCTGACCCACTTATTATAAAATTTGGTCTTCCTTTGTTGATATGTCACTTGTCTGACCTTGGCATCCTCTCTTCTTTCTTCTATCAAGTACAAGTCCAACCTCATTTCTTCATTCTTGGTCTCAGAATTTTAAGTCTGGACTCTGTGATTCGGTAAACCGAGTTCAGTGGGGATTACTGCTTCTGACCTATAGGTAAGCATGGAGGGTGTCACCCTTGTAGGTGTCCTTTCCTTCATCCTATAGGCCCATAAAATTCCATGTAAATCCTACGTCCATAAAACCTTAGCATCTTCCTAATTTCGTTTGAGATCGTCCTATTAATGACTTCAATTTGGGCATTATCTTGAGGTCGGCTAGGCACAAAATAAAATTGCTTCATTACCACTCTTTCCGAATATTTTTTCAAGGATTTATTCTTGAACTATTTCCCATTATCTGAGATGAGGGTATTGGGTAGGCCATACCTATAGATGATGTTTCTCTATATGAAGTTAATTGTCTTCACTTCAGTGATGGAGATCACGACCTCTACTTTCACCCATTTAGAAAAGTAATCAATGGTGACGATCAAATACTGATACCCACCTAGTTCTTTAAGGAGTGGGTTGATCAGGTCAATCCCCAAACTATGAATAGACATGGAGAAGTAATGGACAAGAGTGGCCGATTAGGCTAGTGGGGAATCTTTGCATAGTGCTGACACTTATCACATATTTTCCCATAATCGACCACATTTCTTATAAGGCTCTACCACCAGTACCCCTGTGGCATGACCCTCTTTGTGAGAGACCTTACTCCAATATGTCTTACACATGACCCCTCATGGATGTCATATAGGACATAGTCAACTTCTGTAGGATGGACACACCTGAGGAGAGGCAACACGAAACCTTTTTTGTAGATCATAACTCCTACAATAGTGAACTTGGTCGCTCAACATCAGAGTCTCTTTCTCTCGGATTTAATGTCTAAGAGTTCCCCATATCTAATGTATTTGATCAAAATATCCATCCATGAATCTCCCAAATTTAGGTTCAAAGAAAGTTCCACTCTATTATCATCTTCCTCAATACTGGATTTATTCAAGATCTCCACAGAAATGGTCCGTCTGATTTCTGTTCTTATGGCCGAGGCTAACCTCGCTAATGCATCGACTCGATTATTCTGAGGACGAGGGACTCTCTTTAACTTCACTTTATTGAACTTGGTCAAGACCTTCTTTACTCTTGACAAATACTTGGCCATTTTATTATCTTTAGCCTCGTAGATCCCTAGGATTTGGTTTATCATTAGCTGAGAGTCATTGTGTACTATCATGTGGCCGATGTTTAATACTTTTGGCCAAACATAGACCTGCCAACAAGGCCTTATACTTAGATTTATTATTTAAAGCTTTGAAACTGAATCTTAAAGCATATTTAATATTAGCTCCATCTAGAGCCGACAAATAAGTCATGCCACACTATCGCTTTCTCAAGAGGAGTCGTCTACAAACAAACTCTAGACTAGGATGTTATCTGAAAAAGGGCCCTCATTCACTGCCCTATTTTTTTAACAAAATATCATTCTTTGTAGGATCAACTCTCATTCTATCGGCTAGGGCTGGACCCAGGGTTGTCTCTTCAGTCAATGCTGTAACCTCATCTTCTCTAACATGGGCCTCGATCCAAGTGAATTCATCCATCAAATCAGCCAATGCTTGCCCCTTAATCTCAATTCTTAGATAATACCCGATGTCAAACTCTCCTAACTCAATTGACTAAGATATCAACCTTCTCGATTTCTCACATTTACTGATGACTTGCCTTAACTTCTGACACAAGAAGTTCTATTCCTAGAAGGATAATATCAACCACTTGACGTCCATCTGATGCATCCTATATGGTTATTTTGTATCCCCTCTCTTCTTTTCGTATTATTTTTCTTACTATACCAGTTGTTGTAGCATTATAAACTATATTGTTACTCTTGCTTCCGTCGGGATAAATCTTACCCCTTCCCCCGTTTTCGCCTACATATATAGGATATTTTAAGAAGTTAACATCTTTCTTAGTGGCTGGGTCCAAGGAAAGAATAGGAAAAGTGATTTTACTATATTTTTGACCAGGAACAGGGCCTATCACAAGAATATTTTTTTATTGGGGCGATAGCCACCACGATATGAGATTGAAAATAAGGCTTCATTTTTATTAAAGGCATGGATCAAAGCATATGCTAGTTTTTCCAGTTTTTCCATCCTTGGGTACTGTAGCTCGGCCCCTTGAAGAGCCTTTCTATTTAAGTATACAAGCTTCTGAACCCCTTCATCATCTCAAATAATAGTTGCATTTATAACTGACCCTGATACTACTAGGTATAGGAACAACTTCTCCCGTTGGATGAGCAGAGAAAGGAGCATAGGAGACCCCAAATAAGTTTTAAGTTCTTAAAAAGTTTTCTAACACTTTTCAACCCAGAAAAATTCTTTTTCAAGATTTTGATAAACGGAAGACACTTATTTGTGGCCCTAGAGACAAAGCGATTTAGAGCTGTAACTCTTCTTGTCAATCTATACAAGTCTTTTATAATCTTTGGCATCTTCATTTCTATCAATGCCTTAATTTTCTTTAGGTTTGACTCAATCCAACTTTGGTTGACTGTGAAGCCGATGAACTTTCCTTTTTCGACACTGAACACGCATTTTGATGGATTAAACTTCATCTTGGAGAGATCCATGGTGTCTAATGTCCTCTCAAGATCGACAACGTGATCCTCGATCTTATGGATCTTCATTAACATAAACCTCCATGGTTTTCCCAATCCGATGTTCGAACATTTTACTGACCAACCTCTGGTAGGTTGCCACTATGTTCTTAAGGCCTAATGGCATGACCTTATAGCAGTAGGTTCCTTGTCAATGATGAAGGAAGTCTTCCCGTCATCATCTTTGTGCACGAAGATCTAATTATACCCTCAATATGCATTAATAAAGCTCATTAGCTCGTGCCTAACTGTGGCATCTACCGTCTGATCTATATGAGGCAACGAGAAACTGTCTTTTGGGCAGGCCTTGTTTAACTCTATGAATTCCACACAGATTCTCTATTTCCTATTGGCTTTTGGCATAATCACAACATTAGACAACCAATCCAGGTACTGCACTTCACAAATAAACTTAGTCAATTGGAGCTTTTTGACCTCTTCCTGGATGACTTTTACCTATCTCTGGCATTGGTCCTCCTCCTCCTCTGATTTACTGGATTGGTATTCTTATCAATGTTTAGCCGATGTCAGATAACTTCGAGGTCAATCCCTGACATATCCCCATGGATCCATATGAAGATAATTTTTTTCTTTCTTAATAGATCTATTAACCTTTGTTTCACCTTCTTCTTCAATGATGATACGATTTATATTATTTTCTCTGGCTCATTTTCATTGAGGATGATGGATTCTACCTCTTCTTCAACCTCACCCTTCTTTTGTTTCCTCTCGTCCCTTGGGTCAAGAATATCAATATTGTAGGAGGTTTTGAGCTTCTTGTGAACCTCCTTTTATTTAATTGGGCTAAATTAACACTATCTTGACTCTTCCTCATCACCTTAGACTTCCCCTACTCCATAAGGATTCGGTAATTTTACCGTTTGGTGAATAGTGGAGGGCACTGTCTCAAATTCGTTTAGTGCCACTCTACCAAGGATGATATTTTAGGCCTAGAATACGTTCTCCTCCATCACAAAAAATCTTGCTTTCTTCGTTAGGCACCTCGGTCAGGTACCCATACAAACATCCATTTCAATCATCCCTAGCGGGTGCACCTTTTCTCCACTGAAACCTATCAATTGTTGATAATAAGGAACTAACCTCTTCTTATTGAGCTTTAATCCTTTAAAGCAATTTGAAAACATAACATCGGCTGAGATGTCACCGTTCACCAGTATTCGAGACACATCGTACCTATGGAACCTTATGGTGATGACCAAAGGTTCATCATGAGGGGCGAAGATACCCTTGAAGTCCATTCACGAGAAACTTACAACCAATGTATCCTTGTTTACTTTCTCCAGCTTCCCCAACCTTGGCTCTGAAGTAGTCAAGTTGACATCCATATGTTCGGGTGCATACTTTTCTTTCACGACGTGTGCCTCACGGTCTACCATCTCAGTTCCTCTGTTGTCCATTCCTCCACTAATCATTTTAACATCGAAAGAAATTATATTCATGCATTTGTTTAGCCTATCATCTCGACTTGTCATATTTTGACCCACCATATTTCTTTCTAGTGGCATATTTAGCACCACTCCGATCAATATACTTCCTGATTTACACTTTCTTCAACATCTTCTCAATCTCGTCTTTGAGATCAAAATAGTTATCTATGGCCGTGGTCTTGGTGGAACTCGCACCACTTGCTTTTTTCGCTCTTGTGAGGAGGGGACTTGAGATTTTCAGGCCACCTGAGAGATCTTTCATCTTTAATCTCATTTAATATCAAGTCATTTCTTACTGTCAATAGGGTATAACTGGTAAATTTTTCATTGGTCGATTTCTGCTTTCCATCCTTTTCTTTCTCCTTCTTAGACTTACCCCCACTAACTTCTTTCTCGTCCTCTCCCTTGGCCACCATGGCCTCCTCAACTATACTGACTCTCCTGGCTAGAACCAAAAGTTCAGCTATGGACTTAGGAGGTTCCCTAACCAGCTTCCAAAGTAGCTTGACTTTTTATAGACCACTCATGAGATTTGTCATAACATTATTTTTCTCCTAGTCTTCCACTTCAAGTTCTTCCTTATTAAACAGGGCAATGTAGTTTGTCAGTAGCTCATTTTTCCCTTGTTTCACATACAAAAGATGAGTCACTTTCTTTGGGGGCTTCATGCCAAATCAAAAGTTATGGATGGACCTCATTGCTAGCTATTTGAAATTCTCGAATGAATTAATTGGCAGAGACATGTATTACATGTAGGTTGCGCCAATGAGAGTGCTGAAGAAGGCTCGACATCTCATATCATTTGAGACATAGTAAATATTGGTTGTCTACTAATACATCTTAATATGGTGGATCGAATTCATGCTGGCATCATATTTTGGGGTCACAGTAGGAGGCTTGAGCTTATCTAGAGTAGGTAAGTTCATTATTTTAGGCATGAAGGGAGATCCTTCCACGTAGCCCCTATGAATTAACTCTCGGCCCTTCAATAAATCATCGATCTTATCCTCTAGCCTCTGAATTGAACTGTTCCATGGCTTCTCTAATGTTGCATTATTGTATCCTCTCATGGATTAGAAATTTCTCTCGTCTAATATTCCTCTGATGACTGTTCGCTTCCCTCTATTCTCCTTCTTAGCGTTGTTGAGGCCGACAGTCACCACATCCATCATTTCCTCTAGAGGCAGCATTATTACATGAATGATAAAGTTGGTCTCGCAGGTCACCTATTGGGACTAGATGATCAAAATCTACCCCTACTAAGTTTGTCAAATACTGAAGTTCTGGGCCGGCCTTCTCGTGTCGGCGTTGCACTATTTCCCCTATTGGTTGGTGCTAGGCAAATCGTGTTTGTAAAAATATCATATGGTTCCCAATAGTCGTCCTCATCATAATCATAATCATCTGAACCCTCTTGCACATGTTTTCCCAGATCGAGTTGCCTGGGGTCAACCACGTCTCTCCGCCTCTGTTGGCATTGCACCTCCTTGTGTGGGGCTGGGGGTGGTCCCTCTATCGCCGCATCCACAGGATTTCTTGGAGTGATCATCTCTACTGTAGCACCTGGAGTCCTGGGCATCATGGTTTGGGGAAAAACCACAAATTGTTCTTGCATCTTTTGTTGGCAGGCCACTAGTGAGCGTAGGGACGCCACCATATCGGCTATTTCTGACTGAGGTGGTGCCTAGCTAGAGCTGGGGCCAACACCTAGAGGTAGATCTAAATCCATCTCTCTGGTGATAGTATAGATGAAGTAGATGAGATAAAAGAAGCTTGAAGGTACTAACCAAAACTCTTTCAATGGTGATTCAGGTCTAGAAATGGTGGAGCTGGATCACCACAAGAGATTCAAGTAGGAGCTAAGCTAGAAATGAGAGGAAGAAGATAAAACCTCACTTTCCACATACAACGACAAAATGATGATACCAGAAGATACCAACACTTAAACTTATAATGGGCTAAAACGAGTAAGTTTATAGAAATGAAGATGATGAAGAGCAGGAGTAATGAAGGAGATGAGAAGAATAGGATGGACACAATCATGTAAGCGGTTCGGAAGACTACTCCACTGGGCAGGTGTTTTGTGTGTTTTTACACTAACAAGTGAGATCTAATGGGTCTAAGTAAAATTCTAGCACTTTTTATCTCTAAAGTAGATTTTACAGAGCTTGAGCTAGGGTTTCAAATTTCTGATCCCCCTTGAAGAAACATATGATAAGTATTTGTAGTCCTTGGGGTGCACATTGTATCCCCAAGCATGTAAGAGGTATGTCCGGGTGAAGCTTCCAGTCAGATCCAAACACCTGTCCAGGCACAAATATGTCATAATGATGTAATATTCCCTCACGCGCTCATGGAGATCTTATTGTAACTTCCTGTCCATATGGACTAGTCATGATGGTACCCTTAGTTACACATGAGATATATGTCGTCCTGAGAGGTCTCAGCCTGGCCAAGACTAACACGTTCGATATCCTAGTAAGCAACTGTTGAGTTGGTTTAAAGTATGGTATCGACTATCTGAGTGGTATAAGGCTAAGATGAGACTGACGAGGTTATGATAGGCCAGTTGATAGGTCTTGGCCTAAGAATTGGTACGAGGCCGAGACTGCTGACAAAAGGCGTCTCAAAAAGGACCCCCGACTGTCTAACTTGATAAGTGAGTAAGGTCATCTTGGCCTAGCTGAGGCTTGCTAAGGACGAGGCTACACTTATGCATATCATTGTATGTGCATTAATAAGCATAATTGTATCTACATTAATAAGTGTAACTATATTGTTTGGACTTATTGTTAATCAGTTAAAAATTTATGGATTTAAGATCCTAACAAGTTACCGCTTAGACTGGTCATATATAAATAGACTTTTAAGGGATTTATTAGCTAATAACTCAATATATAAAGCAATTGTATAATATGCTTAAAAACATGTGGTGCTAGTTAGCAATTATGTAAGTGTCTTTGGTAACACTAGATGTATTTCATTTCCAATGTAACCTTCATAGTATTTACCAAGACTTGAAACACATTTGATAACACAATGAGAACAAAGATGAAATTATTAGTCAGTGGTCAATCATCAAAAGATTTTTTATCATAATAGGTTGCCTGGCGGACAGGCTAGGATAAAATCTTAACATGAACACATCCTTACACAACAAGAAACCAACATTTATACATAAATTCATAAAGGGATAGAGAGAGAGAGAGAGAGAGAGAGAGAAAGAGAAAATTCCACACAAGAGATTTACAAATCACTATTTTTTCTCCCTTTTTTGTGAAACTGTTTTTTCCTCTGTGATTTTCTCGATATATTTCCCTACACATAAGGGTGGAGTAGTTTATTTAGTATATCTCCAAAATATGAGGGGGGGTGGGGGGGGGGGGGGGGGGGGGGATTTTAGGAATATAAGGGTTAAATGATTTTCAAATAAACCAAATACGACGTGACACGAACACTATATGACAGAACCATTCGCCAAGTCTCATATTTATACTAGAATAAGGTCTCTATGATATTGTTAGAATCATTAATTAACTGTATAAAATCTGTGAAATTAATTGTTCATTTAAAATATGTAAGAATAGTATAAACATTGTGCCCCACAATTAGGATTATCAAGATTTCCTTAATCGAAACACTCTTTGAGTCTTGTCCTTTGAGGTTAACTAAAAGCTTCATCAACATTGTGGAGTATAAGCCAAGTGGTCTAAACATGACTCCCTAACTAGGTCCCGATCCGAAAATAAGGCCAGACTAATAAATAACAGTCGAGAGACTTCTTAAGAGACAACTACGTAGAGATAAATCCATAAAGCAAAGATCTCAGAGGAGATTAACATGAATCAAGAAGATGCTCGATAAACAGCTCCAACACAATTCCCCCCCCCCCCCCCCCCCACCTCTATAAATGTAACCATCACCCTAAGGAAAAGGGGAAGATTAACTTCGTGATATCGAATCATAGAGAGGTAATAAAAAGAGAGGAATACCCCATGAACGTAGGCCATTGTCGAACCACGTAAATCCTTTATTGTGAGATTACTTTATTCGTAAATTGGACTGTACTGCTCAGATTCATTCAATGTGATTATTTGCACTCACAATTGACGTCATTTTTGGGAATCGACTTTTTTCCCCAAGTCAGTTAAAGACAAGTTAAGCAATGTCTTAGCCTCACAGTGAACCCATTCGGGCAATCAGCAAGGGGGACTACCACTGCATAGAGTCAAGTCTGAGATCCACCTAAATAGGAGTTAGGTCACCTGTAATAACCCCCATTTTCTCATGTAAAGGCTGTCCAGACACCATACGCCGAAGATGGGGCTTGTCGATCAATTAATACCATTCTTAGCACAACTTAATATAAATATTGTTGTTTAAAGTCTATTACTTTAACTTAATGAATATTTCCATGATAGTAATTACACTCAAACCAACATCAACTAAATAATAAGCCCAATAGCAAGTGAAAATCACAACTCTAACATAATGTAAATAAATAAATCTCGGGGGTATGCCCTTACAAATGTTTTTAAATAAAATAATTAAACTCTAGCAGAAAAGCACATAGACTAGAGTCAATAAATCTGAAAAGCGGATAAGCATGAGAGATCGCAAGGCTGGTATATCAACAATCCTTCTACCCCTATCTAGAAATAACTTGAGGGGGAAACATATTTAAATTTGGGTCAGAGCCCGAGGTGTGCAAGAATTAACTTATTTAATTTAAGATGCAATAGAATAATTACTTAACCATCTAGTTAATTGTAATTTACCATCAAGTGAATTATTAATTCCATTCCATACAATAATTACCTAACCATCTAATTAATTGCAATTTTCTCTATTTAATGTGGGAACATTTGTATTTTTAATAAATTCTTTATTTCCCTAAACCTGGTTCCACTTACCCACTTGGACTCATAAAAATACTCATAACCAAATCCCAGGCCCAATACCCTCATTAATGTTAATATTCCTTAATACCCAATCTCCCGATACCCTAAGTATTAAATTTCCTTCTAACCTTTCTCTAATTTAAATACCAAAAGGAATTTTGGAAAAGGAACAAAGGTGTCTGATTTAGATAACTACTCCATAATTACCCTAGAACCCCTCCTAAAGTTCACAAATATTTTTATTAATAATTCACCATCTAATAAATTAATATTTCCACCACATAGAATAATTATTTAGCCACGTAATTTTCCCAATTAAAGGTGGCATATTCTTATTGTTAATAATTTCCCTTATTAACTCATACACAGTTAACCAAACCTTTTAACTCATACATTAGACCAAACCATATTTCATTAAACCAAACCAAACCAAACCAAAGCCAAAGCGAAAAAAGAACTAAGTGTCAAAAAGCCATTTACTCCGCTCGAACGAGGCTGGGGGTCGTTCTCGCGACATGATATGTCACTCGGACGACGCACGACATCGTTTGAGCGACCCTGTCATTTTTTACCTCACGCTATTGCGTCAATTCTCCCTCCCAGATTCAATTTCCAACCCAGAAGTAGTTATACGCAAACTCAGAATGACATATTCAACTCCAAAAACTTACCCCTATTAATGATTTTAACGATAGAAGATTCTCTAAAACCCAACCGGATTTTTTTTTACAATAAGAGGTATCTATTAGGGGATCTACATCACAATTTCAGTCCATGATTCAATAGTGACATCCTCTACATTAATTAGTTAATTTATCCCAAATAACTATCAAAACCATAAAGAATCTACCATTAATTTTCAGATTTACGATACCTAAATTTCTGGGACAAATTCTACATTAAATTCAGTCCTCTGTATTCATTGTTCATCATCAAATCAATTATATTCAAGCCTAAATCCCAGAAATTGAAGGGATAATTATGATACATCAATAAATACATTGAAAATATAAATTAAGCAAGAGAATTGTTACCTTAAAGATTCGTAGAAAAAAGTCCCTTGAAATCCCTTTGATTTTTTCTCAGTTCCTTGCCCTTTCCCTTTTTTTTGGCACTTCTCATTTCCTCTCCCGTTAACTATTGTTTTTAGATTTTTTGGAATAATAGTGGGGGAGTGATTTTCCCCCACTTAAACACTAATTAAGGCGAATCCCGAGTTGGGCGTAAAGCCTAACTTTTGGACCCCCAAATGGACCAAATCCATAACCCAACTAGACAAAAGCTCCCCAACCTATATATTATTGACCCGAGATTATTTTTAAAGGTTTAAAATACTTAAACAAGCATTTAAATCTTCCCAAAATGCGTCCCAATTATTTCAACTTCAAATAGACATTTTTATTATGTTCCAACGACATCCGCCCGTAAATTTATTTATGTGTGAATTATTTTTCACTAGACCATTATGTCTAATTGAGTTTTATATTTATATAATCATGAATAAAAGTTTATTTAAATTAAAAAATTTACTCGATTAATTTAAATCCTTCATTTTTAATTAATTCTCAAAATAAATTCGAAATTCATAAATTTAATTATGACGTAATATCTTATTCTGAAAATACAGGGTATTACATCACCCCTCATCCACGATATCGCTTGATATCATGTCTTTTGTGTATATGTCATTTTGGGTAAAAAATGGTCAATAAAAAATCCCTGTTGGTACTTACAAACATACTAAAAATGTATATTGACAAGTAAGGGGTCAATACATGCTCTTTAATGCGGACAAGAGCAAAATGAAGTCTAAGTATGATTTTTTAAATAATTATGAAGGGATATTTATACTACTAATTATCAACTAAAATTAAAACTACACTAATAAATAAAGAAAATGATAAAGTGAGCTAAATATGAGGAGAAAATAATTATGAGATAACTCAAGGGATGAAAACTTCACCACTTAACCTATTTATTTTCATTAATTAGTTTGTCTATTTGAAATACCCCAAAACATATATAAATTCACAAATCAAATCTCGTTGCAAATGTGAAGTTACATATAACCCTTTTAGAAGATTAATATTTAAATTTCACATACTAAAAAAAAATAGATTTAAATATTTTCTAATAAATCACCTGCTAGGGAAAATCTACTAAAAGTATTCTAAATCATTAAAAATTACATTTTTAGAGTCGAGAAATCCGAACTATAATATTATTTAAAAATTGCCTATCTCTAGTTTAATTAATAAATAAATATTATAACTTGTATTTTCGATTTTCTCTCGAAAATAATTCACCCTCTCTCGAGGTGTAAATATAAATTATAAAATTTTAATATTAATATTCAAAGGGGCATAATAGATAAACAAACCAAAAATAAAAATAACTAAATTAAGGATTCCATATCACCACTTGAATGGGGTATTTAACCTCTCATTTTGGTATTATTACATATAAAATGTAATAATGACACAACAAGAGGCATAAAAAAATTAAAATGGAATGAGAAAAATAGTTGAACCAAGTCTCCTTGAACTCAATACAAATTTCCCAAACATGAACAAGCACCCAAAAATTTGAGTATTACAACACTAAAATTTAATACCAACTCAAGGTTTGTGTTTCAAAAAATATTCAGCCTCACTCAAGTCACCAAAAAAAATTATAAAAGAAGAAAAATAAAATTTATATACAATCTACAACTAAAAATGAGCTCCAAAAAATGGAGCACTAAAAAAAACTACACTAGTCTATCTATTCTCTCTACACTGTCCCTGTCCGTTCTTTTTTTTGTGTGTCTTCTACCCTTTTTAAAGTGAAGAGGAGGTCTTATTTTATGAAAGGGATGAAGCTATGAACTGTGAATAATGGATATTTCCAGTGATTGGTGCGTTTGGGGCTGCGATTGAAAAGATGTGTCAGAGGTAGGGAATCGAGGGAGGCATCGAACTGTTGGGTATTGTCGCTTTTGGTTTTTATTTTGGGTCTTGTGTTTATGAAGGTGGAAAAGAGATTTTGGGTGTGAAGTGGTTTTGAAAATGGGACATGGGTTTTAGCGGGTTAAGGACATGGGGTTTCCAGGGTTGTGGAGCATTTGGGTTCGCGGGTTTGAGAGCTGAAATCGGAATTGTTTTCTTGGGTGGGGGTCGCAAGTGGAAGGTCCGGGTTTTGTAGTTACAAGTCAAGACATGGATAGTGGGGTTTGGAGGTATGGGTGGAGTAGGGTCAATTTAGTGTCAGGTTGGAGGGTTGTGCCGGAGCAGGTCCGGTTTCTGCACGACAGCGACGGGTTCGGGCTATGTGGCTGAGAAAGTCACTGGTGGTGTTTGTTGGTCGGGCTTACTGACGACGGAGGTGGGAGGGGGTTTGGTTTTGTTGGGGTTTTGGGAAATGGGTTTGGCTGGGATTTGGGGGGTGCGATGGCTGCCATGGCATGTTCCGGCCATGGGGCTGGTATAAGGGTGGTTTAATCGATTTTTGTTAGAGAGAGAGATGTGGTGTGGTGTTGGTTGTGGAGGTGATGTGAGAGAGAGAGGTGGGTTTAACGGTGTTAATGGAGGATGGAGGAGAGAGAGAAAGATTTGGCGGGAAAGAAGATGGGTGGAGGTGATTGTGTCTAGGGGAGGTTTAGGGTAAGTTAGGTGAGGGTGAGGGGATTGGTTGGGTGTGTTTAGGTGTATGGGTGTTGGGTGTGTGTCAGTGACCCTAAAAAAATAAGCTAAAAATAAAATTAAATTAAATTAACCTAAAATAAATTTAAAAAATGAATAAAATAAAAATTTAACTAAACTAAAAATAAAAATCAACTAAAAATAAAATGACACGACACGACACACTATACAAAACTCTAAAAAAAACTAAACATGACTAAAATAAAAACTATAAAAATAAAAAATAACAAATGAAAAAAATAAAAACAAAATGAAATAATAATAAACTGACTAAAAACTAAGAAGATATAAAAACTAATACACGACGCGCTAAAAATTAAAATATAAAAATCCTAAAAATATATACATGACTCAATAAAATAAAATAATAAAATAAATCCTAAAAATAAAAGGACACAAATAAAATAAAATGGGATAAACTAAACACACATGGTTCGGGACATGTTTAGGTAGGTTTAGGGTAGGCTAGGATACGTGACAAAGGTAATTAGCTCCATAATCCTCACAATTTCCTTAAAATACACATTTGGACACCGCAACCTGCATTCAACCTATAAAATAGACAATAAAGCGCATAAGACCCAAGTTTTCAAGAATTAACAACTAAAATACATCTATTTAGCCCATAAAATATACACTTTTGGGTGCTTTTCACACCACCCCCAAACAGAGCGTTGCTAGTCCTCGAGCAATAAGATAGAGAGAAAGAAAGATAAGAAACCAAAGGTGTGCCACTTTCGTGGGCACTTGCGATTGCACTTAGAATGTGCAACAAACCTTTAAACCTATAGGTTGCCCTACAGGACGAGTTGTGTCTCGTGAGGGTTTACTGGGAATTTACCCACAAAATTCTTTATTTGCAATGGCAGTTTATCTCTTATTAGACGTAGAATAATCGCACAATCCATCATGAGATAAATAATTTCAGAAATACAAGCTAGAATATGTAAAAGTTTAGCTATATGAATACTTAAGGCACATCCTTCCTAGAACTCAACGTGTGTCATGTGAATCAGTCAAAACGGGTCGAGAATCATAAGAGTAATTCATAGATCGCCTTATCGGAATCAACGGTTCAACTTGAAATCTCACTGGATATAACTCTCTCAAATGAACTCTCGAGATTTGGGTTAGTGTATCGCTCTTGTGTGTGAGAGGGTGAGTAAATTTAAGCAAGTTCAAATGTCTCACACACACATAAGAAAGAAAGAACAATTAGAAAGAAAAGTGATCTCATGAAAGAATGCTAATCACTATAGTGAGAACGTCGAGTTATATGCCACATTGACTTTTATTTGCCCGAACACCTAGGGGAAAATGTGGATGTTTATGGGTGAGGGGACATGAAATGAGAAGGATATGATGATATGAGGTAGGATGGTGATATGATGGATGGGTGATGAATGCGTGAGAAGAGTGTTCTATACTTGAAGAAAAAATGTCTTTATTTCACAAGAACTAACTACAACTCTTTCTTTTCTTTTCTCTCTTTTTTTTTTGCTTTTTTTCATTTTTTCTATTTTTTCTATTTTTCCTATTTTTCCTATTTTTCTTTTTTCAAACCAATGATGAAGACATTTAACATTTGGAATCAACATTTTTTTCTCAAAATGATGGATGATATATGAATGGAGCTGATAGGTGAGGGTGTGGGGAATTTGGGAAAAATATGGGAGTGTAATGGGTGAAGTGAATGGGAATGTGATATGGGGGAAAACCTAGTGATCGGGACAAATTTCAAGACACGTGTTTCTTACAACTCAAAAGTGGTGTCATTCTCAGTGATCAAGTCAAACTTTAATGAAGAATAATGAGATCATACAATGATTTAAAGTGCGGACCCAAAAGAAGTTGAATCAACTTATGACTTGAAGATTGCGTAAAACACTTTGAAAAAGTGAAAGGCACAAATCTCACAAGCTAAAGTCTCTACTAATGATCCTTAAGTGTTTATTGGGAATTGTAATACTCTTCAACTCTAAACCGTAGTGACGTAATAAGTGCGCAAATTTTGCCGAGTTTAGAAATTCATGGTGTAACATGCATTGTTATGTATTGCATAAAAGCTATTTATGAAAAGATAATTCATCTAGCTTGATTCCTAGACAAAAAGAGATGGATGATAGAAAATTCACATCAATGAGTGAGATGAAAGAAACTGCACGAAAATTTTAAAAATCAGGTTTAAAAATCAAAATTGTTCAAAAGAGGTATGATTTTGATAAAATTCCCCACCCCCAAACAAAAAGGAACATCGTCCTCGATGTTAAGTAAAATGATTTTTAAAATTGAGAGCATAAGGTAGGAAAGATATTACCATAATCAACCGTTAATGAAATGGACAGATGTATCCAAGATGAAACCTGAATAAATGATAAGATAAAAATATTTGTACAAGTCTATAAACATGATAAAGCATTGGGTGGTGTGAAACACCACCCCCAAACAGGATGAGACTAGTACAAGAAACAATGGGCTGCCTCTCGGTAGCGCTAAGTTTAACGTCTTCAGCCAGACCGAGCCATTCTCACCCTAAAGATAAGATCTATGAAAGCTCGGGGCGTCAGAAAAATTTGGTGATGATAATCACCCCCAAACAAGACTGAAACGTCGGTCTTGTTGGATAAAGGCTAAAACGGGTCAATGCACTTGTATGGCAAAGTGCATCACACGATGCAAAGCATCGGTGGACTATGGGCAGGTGGGTATTAGGGTAAGGGAGCAAAGGCATCGGTCTTGGGCCTTAGCGAGTGTAAAGGTGAGGGCAATAAGGGCCATATAAGCATGATGGTCTAGTTGGATGGGGATGCGAAATAGTGGGGAAAGTGGAATGGGGTGGGCCTCATAAAAATCACACGACCATTCTATAAATGGGCGATGATAATGGTCACGCTGTGACACACTAGGGAGCTGACGGGAAGAAAAAAAACACCACAAGGAAGTGGTGTGCATGGAGAAACAAGCTAGGTGTCACGGAAGTGGAGAGTAGCACCACATATACTCTCATGGATGGCGGGATGGACGATGGGTGGAGGATGAAAGTAAGGACATAAATAAACATATGTGAACTATGGAGGTATAATGACTAGGTCCACACAAGGTGGTGGCGAAGAAGGTGAAATATTGGGTGGGTTAAAGGGTTTGGGTGGGATAAATGGTGGGGGAAGATGATTCAACTCGAGTGTAGGGGACACACACTCATGGGGAGGAGTAAAGGAATACTCCCAAATGAGCGTGGTATCTAAAGATGGAATGATCAACTTCTCCACTAATGTGTCACCATCCGTAATGGTGAAAGGGTCTAACGAGCCATTAAGATCCGAGATATATGAATCAATATCAATATCAGACTCAAAGTGAGCCAAACATCGCTGGAGAGGATCCATAGAAAGGGAGGTGGGAACCATCTCCGATTCAATCTTGGTGCAGGGGGGGGGGGGGGGAACTCGTAGCCAGAGCTAACCTATAAGCAACAGGCATCTCGAGGACACACTCAATGGGTGCAACATGTATAAAATTGGGCGTGTTTTTATATTCAATGGGAATGCGAACCTCAAAAGTGGGTTCTTTTGGATATGGCAGGGAAAGGCGAACCTTGGCATTGGGTTCTTTTGGAGCTTCTGGGTATGGATCAGTATCACTAAAGATGGGTATGTCAAAACAATTGTCAACTTGGGGATCGGACCACGAGGTGGTCTCAACTTCGAGATTCACAGGGTGGTAGGGTTGGTCACACTCATAATCAGTGGCACAAGACGACTCATTGTCACTCCACATAGGTGTAATAATGGGTTGACTTGGGGTGAAATCCGACACACTCACACACTCAAATTCATTTAAGCGTTGTTCAAGCCTTTGAATAGCTTGAGTTTGAATTTGAGTTGCTTGCCCTTGCTCGTGGATGAACTGTTGCAAGAGTGCCTCGAGAGCGGATGTGGATGATAGTGTTGAAGTGGTGGCGTGTGGCGATGGTGGTTGAGGTGGACACAACTCACTACTATCATGACTATACGGAGAATACTCAAATGAAGTGTGTGGAGTGCGGCCTAGTTCATCATACACGAAAGGATCGCCTTCGTGATGGTCACATGGTTGATATTCAGTAGGTGCATAGTGAGGGAACTGACCGGTATAATGTGTAATAGGTTGCAATGATGACTGTTGGAACGTGTGAGGATCCGCAACAAGCGGTTGGGATTCGTATTGCGTGGAAGGGTGATCAATCCGCCATGAATATCTTGGTTGCTCACACCACTCGAGATTGGATATATCACGACAATAGGTCGAGGTGGGTTCCGGAACAGTGTCAGATGGACACATATGTTCCATAGTTGGTTCAGATGGATAAGGAAGGTACGGGCACTCACAGGATATATGATCAGTGTGAAAATAATGTGTGCACAACAAAGCACGCGACACATCGACAATTGACACCGAGGGTAATGGAATAGGAGATGCGTGCATAGATGGGTCAAGAGTATTGAAGATACTCGTAAGAGAGGTGAGACCGCTAAGGATATCATAAAGAGACGGCTCGGGATCACTCTCACACGTGTCGCGTGTCAACGGGAAATGACCAAAGTAGTCCCGTAAAGGACGTTCTTCGGCCATGATGGAATGGATATGGTAGAAAAAGGTTTCTCCAAAAATATTTTTAGCTTTTTTATTGTTTGAAAAAGAAAGAAAATCTTTTTGGGGTTTTGAATTTCTTGAAAAAGAAGGAAAATGTTTTTGGATTTTTTTTAATTAAAAATAGAGGAAGAAAAGTGTATTTTTTTTAAAATTTTTGGATTTTATAAGAAAAAGATGATTTTTTTTTTATTTTTTTTTTGAAAAAGGGATAAAAGTAGTCTCGGCATGAAAGACACACTAGTACGGAGCAAACAAAATTGACTACCAAAGGATTCGAATCAGAAACACACAAGCAAATGACAAGTCATAACTAGCACATAACCAATTTTAATCTTCAATTAAGTGATTGGGTAGTCAAATTTTAATTACTCCGTGGGCGAGAAAAAGTACGGAATGTTATACGTCGCCTTTGGAAAATTATGCTCCTACTTGGCTTGCTAGTTGATTGATTTTAATTAAATGATGGTACGGGTTAACAAGAAAGTGGAGTAAAGTGATTGAGTTGGGTGATGAAATCCTTTCTCGTTTCAATGACCGAGTTTAGGTCTTAAGTTCATTAATTCATCAAACCATCCAAAATAAATGCAATGTGACAATAAAAATCACATAGGAGCAATTAATCACACAATAATGGAATCGCTAACAGGAGAGGTGCGAGTGATAAAGAAATGTACCTCCCACGGCTTTTACACACGTGGGGTGAAGACCGAGTTGAGTCGACTGGGGGAAAGTTCTCTAAACTTCAGTCGACCCCGGGAGTCATACGGACCCAAAGTAGAGAGGCTTCAAATTTCACTCCAATGGTGCTCTCTCTCTATCTTGTCCCGTTTCCCTTTTCCCTTTTATTTTTTAGTTTTTTTAATTAATTGTTACAAATAATTGGTGTCCAAAGTACCACAAATAAATGTACAAGGCCTTAATATCCTAATACATACAATCTATGAAAAATAAAGAATATATACAAATAAACAAATGTATAAGTCTTCAAAATGCTCCTCAACTCGAAAAATTCGGCAACGGCACTTCGTGAAAAGTCAATAGCCAAAGTTTGAGCAAAGATCCAACGCTTAAAAATCTAGTAATGACACCATTTGATAACTCGCCTTTTCGGTATATGTCGTTGTGGGGGTAAAGACAGTCAATAAAAAATCCCTTTTGTACCTACAAACACACTAAAAATGTATATTAGCAAGTAAGGGGTCAATCCGCGCTTTCTAATGTGGACGAGAGCAAGTTGAAAACGATGTATGGTTTTTAAAATAATTATGAAGGGATATTTATACTACTAATTATCAACTAAAATTAAAACTACACTAATAAATAAAGAAAATGATAAAGTGAGCTAAATGTGAGGAGAAAACAATTATGAGATAATTCAAGGGATTAAAATTTCACCACTTAACCTATTTATTTTCATTAATTAGTTTGTCTATTTAAAATATCCCAAAACATATATAGATTCACAAATAAACTCTCATTGCAAATGTGAAGTTACATATAGCCCTTTTAGAAGATTAATATTTAAATTTCACATACTAAAAAAAATAGATTTAAATATTTTCTAATAAATCACCCGCTAGGGAAAATCTACTAAAAATATTTTAAATCATTAAAAATTACATTTTTAGAGTCGTGGAATCCGAACTATAATATTATTTAAAAATTGCCTATCTCTAGTTTAATTAATAAATAAATATTATAATCTGTATTTCGAATTTTCTCTCGAAAATAATTCACCCTCTCTCGAGGCGTAAATATAAATTGTAAAATTTTAATATTAATATTCAAAGGGGCATAATAAATAAATAAACCAAAAATAAAAATAACTAAATTAAGGGTTCCATCTCACCATTTGAATGGGGTATTTAGCCTCTCATTTTGGTATTATTATATATAAAATGTAATAATGACACAACAAGAGACATACAAAAAATTAAAATGGAATGAGAAAAATAGTTGAACCAAGTCTCCTTGAACTCAATAAAAATTTCCTGAACAATTAAGTGCACCCAAAAATTTGAGTATTACAACATTGAAATTTAATGCCAACTCAAGATTTGTATTTCACAAAATATTCGCCTCACTCAAGTCACTAAAAAAATTATAAAAGAAGAAAAATAAAATTTACATACAATCTACAACTCAAAATGAGCTAAAAAAACGGAGCACTAAAAAAAACTACAATAGTCTCGCTATTCTCTCTACACTGTTCATGTCCGTTCTTTTTTTAAGTGTCTTCTCCCCTTTTTAAAGTGAAGAGGAGGTTTTATTTTATCCAAGTGATTAAGCTATGGACTGTGCATAATGGATATTGCCAATGATTGGTTCGTTTAGGGCTGCGATTGAAAAGATGTGTCAGAGGTAGGGAATCGAGGGAGGCTTCGGACTGTTGGGTATTGTGGCTTTTGGTTTTTATTTTGGTCTTGTGTTTATGCAGGTGGCAAAGCGATTTTGGGTGTGAAGTGGTTTTAAAAATGGGACATGGGTTTTAGCGGGTTAAGGACATGGGGTTTCCAAGGGTTGTGGAGCATCCGAGTTCACGAGTTTGAGAGCTGAAATCGGGTTGGTTTTCTCGGGTGGGGGTCAAAAGAGGAAGGTTCGAATTTTGTAGGTTCAAGTCAAGCCATGGTTAGTGGGGTTTGGAGGTATGGGTGGAGCTGGTTCGGTTTAGTGTCGAGTTGGAGGGTTGTGCCGGAGCAGGTCCGATTTGGGCGGGACAGTGGAGGGTTCAGGCTATGTGGGTGAGCAGGTCGCTGGTGGTGTTTGTTGGTCGGGCTCGCCGGCGACGGAGGTGGGAGGGAGTTCGGTCTTGTTGGGGTTTTGGGAAATGGGTTTGGCTGGGATTTGGGGGGTGCGATGGCTGCCATGGAAGGTTCCGGCCATAGGGCTGGTATAAGGCTGGTTTGATCGTTTTTTGTTAGAGAGAGATGTGGTGTGGTGTTAGATTGTGGAGGTGATGAGAGAGAGAGAGCTGGATTTAATGGTGTTAATGGAGGATGGAGGAGAGAGAAATATTTGGTGGTGAAGAAGAAGGGTGGATGTGATCGTGTGTAGTGGAGGTGTAGGGTAAGTTAGGTGAGGGTTAGGGGGTTGGTTGGGTGTGTTTAGGTGTATGGGTGTTGTGTGTGTGTTAGTGACCAAAAAAATAAATAAACTAAAACTAAGACTAAAATTAAATTAACCTAAAATAAATAAAAAAATGAATAAAATAAAAATATAACTAAACTAAAAATAAAAATCAACTAAAAATAAAAATTATACGACACGACACACTATACAAACTCTAAAAAAAATAAACACGACTAAAATAAAAACTATAAAAATAAAAAAATAAAAACAAAATGAAATAATAATAAACTAACTAAAAACTGAGAAAATATAAAAACTAATACACGGCGCGCTAAAAATTAAAATATAAAAATCCTAAAAATATGTACATGACTCAATAAAATAAAATAATAAAATAAACCCTAAAAATAAAATGACACAAATAAAATAAAATGGGATAAACTAAACACACATGGTTCGGGACATGTTTAAGTAGGTTTAGGGTAGGCTAGGGGTACGGGACAAGGGTAATTAGCTCCATAATCCGAACAATTGCCTTGAAATACGCACTTGAACACCGCAACGTGCATATGACCTACAAAATCGACAATAAAGCGCATAAGACCCAAATTACCGAGAATTAGAAACTAAAATACGTCTGTTTAGGCCATAAAATATACACTTTTTGGTGCTTATAACCTCCCATAAGATCAACATTCTGAACAGAGGAATGAGTAGCCCAAATCAACTCAGATCTCAAGGTTGGTCGATGCTTACGAACAACGACTCTATCTGCAAGAGGAGGCAATGCATTTCCAATTGGAAAAGAATGCGGATGTTAAATGACGCATAAAAAGAGTGTAACGAGAGCTTCAATCAGATAAAGGCAAGCATCATGGTCAGATGCCTAGCCCTAAGGAGAGAAAAAATCATAATCGAGGAAGTAGTTCGCATCGCGTGCAGGAGCACTCAGAACACGAGACCCCTCCAGTGAGGCTGAACTAGTAGGAGGGGCATCGTAGACACAATATTCAAAGTCTGGTGCAAAAGGAAACGGATCAAAACTTAGCTAATCATGAGACTAGATCCACTAAGGAATTATCTTAGAGGGCCCTCATCACTCAGATCTAATTCCCCTTATCTAGGAAAATAAAGGAGCAAGATCCCCCGAAGAATTTTGAAATACTAAGGTTCAAAGTGTAAGATGAAAATACCGACCCTATTGATAACGCATGCCAATACAGGCAGACGATAACCCTATGGAACTATAATGATGCTCTTATGTGCCTTGTATTCCCTTCCATCGTAGGGGATGTTGTACAAAAGTGGTTTGCGAAGTTACCACATAGGTCGATCAAGGATTTAAAGTAATTTTATGAAGCCTTTATAGCTCGCTTTATTATGAGCAGTTCTCACCCAAAAAGGATGGACTTTATTCTCACTATGAGGAAGAAACCCCTGGAGACTTTGCGAGATTATTTCAAGCGGTACTGGCAAACATACAACAAAGTTGAAGATTACTCGGAGCAAGTTGTCATAGTATCATTCAAGATAGGACTGACCCCATAACACCATATTGCACCAGTCCCTCACTAAGATGGAGGAAAACACCGTCGACAATCTTATATCTCACATAGAATAGTTGCCAAGGTGGAAGAAATGGTCACTCTCAACCAAGGTGATAATTGTTGTGTGAAGGTAACCAAAGGTAACGACAAAGAAATCACCCTAATAAGGGAGCAAGAAGTAGAATGAAGGTTCTAAGAATGGAGACAAGGCAGACCTGTCCAAAGCTTTTCGGGCAATCAATATTGTTTTCAATGAATCGATCTGATTTTGGGTAAGATCAAAGACCAAAAGTTCCTCAAGTGGCCAAAGAAGATGGGTGGAGATACAAGCAAGAGGGACAGGGCACTCAGATATGCCTATCACAAAGAGAACATGCATAAAATAAATAACTATAAGGCCCTTAAATCCCATTTGGAAGATTTGTCTTAACTGGAGCATTTAAACTAGTATGAAGAGAAGATAAGTGACAAGGTAATGTTATGGAAGAAGAGTTGGTGCATGAGTTCATCATTATTCACGATGCCTCAAGTTCCAAGAAGATCTAAGGTAATGATGTTTGGATGAAACTCAAGAAGGTCATGGAAGTTATTGAGTCCTTTTAAATTGACCCTATAAAAATCCCAACCGATAAGAGCAGCTGACGAAAAGATATAGACTACAATAAGCATATAGTCTTCATATTAGACAATTTGATTTGGGTTAGGAACCCACACTATGATGCACTAGTAATCACCCTCAAGATTATAAACTAGGATGTGCATAAGCTACTATTAAATCAAGGGATATCCTCTAAAGTCACGTACTTAGAACTATTTCACAAGCTCAAACTGAAGATAAATCAACCATCTCTTTGTTCGGCTTTGTTCGAAAGGTGACTATATTGTTAGGAAAGGTGGTCCCACCATTTAGGTATAGGAATATCTCAAAGCTAATTGAGTTCTTAGTGGTAAATATTGATTCTCCCAAGTATACCCTTCTTGGGAGAGGATGGTTGCATGCCATGCAGGTTTTTCCTTTTACTTACCACTAAAAACTCAAGTGCACCACGAATCGCAAAATAATGGAAATCAGAGGGAACCAAACTATTGCTAGAAAGTGTTTCATCATTTCCATCAGGCCTAAATAAGAGAAGAAGAAAAAGAAAGATATTATTCCTGAAGCATCTCAACACAAAGCTACACTGTCTAAATAATAACTAAATCATGGAAGACCATGGGTGAAAGAAACTATGGTTGAACCCATGGATAGGACCATGAAAAAGTTAGATTAAGTAGCCTTTAATGGTGCACAATTGCAAAGGAAATTCCCGATCAACACCATATTATCCGAACAAGAAAGGGAGGAATTGATTTTTCTTTTAAAGAAGAATCAAGATATATTTGTGTGGTAACCGTATGATATGCCCAGAATTCGTATGCCATAGACTTTACAATGATCCCATTTATCCACTGACTACACAAAAGTCTCACGGAACTGACTTAGAGAAAGCAAAAGCAGTGGAAACAAAGGTAGGGGAAGTTCTGGAGTCAGGTTCCATCAGAGAATTTCCATTCCAAAAATGGCTCTCAAACCCGATGGTGGTAAAAAAGAATAACGATAACTGAACTGATCTCAATAAAGCTTATCTAAAATACAACTTTCCTCTGCCTAAGATCGATCAGCTAGTCGATGCCACAACCAGTAATGAATGAATGAGATTTCTGGATAGATACTCAGGGTATTGTCAGATCCTTTTGTTTAACCATGACTAAGATAAAAATTCAGTGATAACCACGTTAGGCCTGTATTGTTACATGGTCATGCCTTTTGGACTTAAAAATGCAAGAGTCGCATACCAATGGTGATTCAATAGTTGGGAGATAACATGGAGGTATACATTAACTACATGGTCATTAAGGGAAAGATCAAAATTGACCATCTAAAGGTCTTAGCAGAGACCTTTGAGATCCTCATGCAATGCCTAATGAATCTCAATACTGCCAAATGCTCCTTTGGGATTTAGTTCAGAAAGTTCCTTGGAAACTTAGTTAGCAAAAGGGTATTGAGGCCAACCCTGGATATATAGTGGCGATCAACACAGTTTATCCTCCAAAGAGGCTGCATAAAATCTAAAAGCTAACAGGAAAGTTGACATCCCTAAACCGTTTCATCTAAAGTCTTTCGAATGATGCCGACCATTTTTTCAGCTATCGAAGAAGAAAAATGGCCTCACTTGGAATGAGGAATTCTCAAAGGCCCTTAAAGAAATCAAATCCTACCTAAGCAAACCTCCCCTACTATTATTCCAAATTTGAAGTCCCTCTTTATCTCTACTTAGTGGTTTCAAACCATGTAGTCAATTCGACTTTAATATACTAGAAGGCGGAATATCAGGCCCCTATTTATTATATCAATAAAATATTCTTGGACGCTGAGCGACGCTACTTCCCACTTCAAAAATTATCTTATTCTTCGGATCACGCAAGTTGAAGAATTATTTTGAATCTCATTAAATCATAGTGATCACTTCTTTCCCCTTAAAAGTCATAATTCGAAAGGCCAACTTGTATAAACGGATGTCCTAATGGTCAGTTGAACTTGAGAGGTTTGATATACACTATAAGCCAAGAATGACGATTAAGGGTCAGGATTTGGAAGACTTCATCGTCGAATTCATAAGAGAAGAGAAGCCCAACTATTAAGATATAATCGATTAGTTAATAAGCCGAGAGATCGACCAGTTCAAAAATTGGACCCTTTATGTTAATGTCACATCCAACTCAATGGGGGAATAATTAAGAATTATGTTTATTTCCCCAGAGAATACCATAATTGAGCAAGGTATTAGACTTAGCTTCGAAGCTTCCGATAATGAGGCTGAGTATAAAACCCTAATTGTTAGAATGTACAAAGCATACTCATTTGGGCAAACCATATTGATATATAATGAGATTCAAAGTGGGTATATAACTAAGTGACATGATATATTAATGTTAGTGATGAATGGTTATCAGTATACCTGTAGGTCGCCTAGGAATTGATGGCTAAATTTAAGAAATACAACATTTGATAGTTCCCTCTGGGGAACAATAGCCATGTTAATGCCTTAATAGCCTTAAGTTCAGCAGTGGACTCTGATCTGAGGATAACTATTGAAGTGGACTTCCTCTCCAAGCCCAGTATCTTGAAGCTTGTGGTCGCTGAGCAGGTTCTTACCATGAATAGAAGTCCCAACTGGATGGACTCAATAATCACTTATCTGCAAGTTTACATCCTACCGACCAATAAGAAGCAAGCCCACCAAATTAGGGTGAAAGTCGTACAGTTTTATCTAAAGCCTGAAAGAAAACTCTACAGGATATTTTTCGCCCGTCCCTACCTCCAATGAACACATATAAGTGACATCTGCCATTTATGTAAAAACTTTACGATGGAATATGTGGGAGCCATGCTGGAAGAACTTCAAGATGAGATCAAAGAATTGATCTCATCTTACATAAGTGGTCCTTGACATCATCTTTCAGCTTGGAAACCAAGGAAGATTATTTTTTGTAAGCCTTGGGAATTTTCTAAACAATGTTTCGAGAAGAAGTAAAAGCACGTCAAGCTTGAACGCAAGCTCCCTAACGAATAATGGTATCAATGTTACCAGGAAAAGAATGAATCTATAAAGACACACTCCCAAGCTACAAGGATAAACGAAAATCACTCAAAAATAATAAGAGACGGAGTCGGACATTGAAAAGATCTTTCATTACAATAAAATGGGGTAAAGCCTTTACAAATGAATAAGAAAAAAATATAAGGATACTCAAACTAATTATTCCTAACTAGTTTTTGGATTCTTTTTCTTTCACCTGCTTATAATACCCCGTGTTTGCAAAATAAAATATTGTGACAGAATTTAATTTAATAATTTTGGAATACATTTGAGAATAAATTAAATATGTGGGATTTTAATTAAAAGGGTCAAATTTAAATTAAGAATAAATGTTTATTAATGATTACATAATTATTTGACTCAATTGGGCATGATGGGTTCACTTTTGGAAAGTAAATCGAATAGTAATTAACTTATGGTTACGTGTTATTTAAACATAATACAAATGGATATGTCGAGTAAAAATAATTCGGGCACATATTCGGACATTCTGGGAACTTGTTTAGGTATTTTAGACATCTAAAAATGGTGCCAGGGTATATGTTTATATTAGAGAGTTATTGGGCTATATTGGTAATGGATTTGGGCGCATCTGGAGGTCCAAAAATGAGGATTAAAGCCTAACTCGAGATTAGGAAATATATAAGTTAATTAGAATGACTAAGAAAATCATTCCAATTTTTTAAAGAAACCCTAGTAGCCCCACCCATTGAGAGTAGATTTCAAGGTCAAAAAGAAGGAGGAAATTGGAGATTCAAGAAGAGGGACTTTAACCTTCATTCTAAAGCAAGAATTTTCTTACTCAAATTAATTTTTAATTTATTTCTTAATTAAAATATGTAGTTCCTCATGTAGAATTTTGAATTTTATTATATCAATTGATGATAATATGTTGTTGTATATATTGAGCATGTAGAGGATCCAATTTTAATTGACTACAATTTTAGGAATTATTAATCGTTGAGAGACCTAAAAAGAATGATGTTTCTATCGAATTGGGATGAATCTTTTGACTTTATATCATAATAATTTGATTGTAATGGATATCCATAAGAAATAATGAATTTTAATTCAATTTGGTGAAAAAGATATAAATCTTGGAAACTAGTCAACTTTATAATTTTTAGAAAAAAACTCGTAGCTATATGAAATAAAGATATTATTAGGATCAATTTCGACACGAAAATTGTTGGTTAATAAAAGAAAACCAAATTGTTGGTTAATAAAAGAAAACCATGTAGGGATCATATATAATGTTTGGTTGGGTTTTGGATAAAGAAGGAAGTGTTTTTGGTAAAGAAAAGTGGGGAAATTGCGTAGTAAATTGTAGCAACCCATCTTGGTTTATTCCCAGGGGAGAACGGATTCGCCCTTTAGCCAAACTAGTTTTACTGCCCTACTTTGTCGGGTTTGGTTATTTAAATGGTTTTGTTGACCGGGTTAGTTTTTGGGTTGGTTTGGGATGTTCATAATAAGATTAGAGCTTCTGAAATTATCTAGAAATGTTATTAATTATCTTGGGTTAGTAGGGATGGAAATATGAGTATTAAAGGCATGACTCGGGAAGGATGGTAACTACCTACATAAATTATATAAATTCAATTAATGTTTGAATGACTATTTAAAATAGAGGAATTTATATTTAAAGTGATGGTTAATTAAATGGGAAATTATTAATGGATGAATTAATAAAACATCGTGGAGGTAAGTATAGAGTAATTACCTACCTACATACTATGTGATATAAATATGCAATTTATTTATTTGTGTGAACATACCTATGTTCGTGGACGGTACTATCGGTTTCACGCATTCGTGACCGTAGCACATGTCGGCACACATGGGCTAGGCATCGTGTAGTAATTATTTTCGGTACTACGTAGCAGCACCACTTACGAGAGGTAGGTGTAGATGTTATGATCCATTGTCACTGTTGGGTATGGATCTTATAATAGTGTACTGCGTAGGGATCGCCCCATTTATGTGTGTTTTGAGATGTCCAATTTGGATAAGAGACTCCCTCAGACTTATCAATAGAGCACGAACTTGACAAAAATAGTAGATGCCATGTAGTGTCGTGTACACACACACACACACACACACACACACACTGTGTGTGTGTGTATATATATATAATCCTGTGAATTAAATGAAGTGTATTTAATTAGTCTAATAATGTAGACAAACAATCACAGACCCAATACTATACAGTATGCATAATAGATGGTTACAATACTGTTGTGGGTAGTATGACTAGGGTATTCGGGAAATGGGAATATGGGTGTAAATAATGATTTTTTCGATACACGATTTATGCTAGATGGATCACAAGTTTAATAATGTTTCCTATTATTCATGTTTCATATGGGGTTTTGGGGATGGGATGCGATTAGTATTGTACCTATGTGAGAGGTGAGATAATTATCGTATGCGAATTCCGATGGGGGAATACATATGTTGGATTAAGAGTACAATTACATTTTAATTTGAGTATGTTAATTCTTGCATACTCTAAGTTGCTGACCCAAAATTGTAAATGCCCCCCCCCCCCCTCGATTTTCCTAGATATAGCGAGACTGAAGGAATATTAGACTTACTATCACATTTTACTTCTCGGAGATCGATTTATTGATTCTAGCTTTCTTCATGGCTTTATTTCTTTTGGATTATTGTACGGGCATAAGCCCAGAGTCATTTGCCTTTATTAGTCGAGATAGTTATGTTCATGTTAGATTTTATTTTATTAGGCATGGATGTTGGATTTATTATTATATTTTGTTTATCAATTCAAATCAATTTTAATTCCAATTGTAGTTTAAAATATAAATGTTTATTTATGATTAATGATGAGAATGATATAGATTATTCGACAAGCCCCAACTTTATCTATTGTGTCTGGACAACCTATACGTGGAATATAGGGGTTGTTACACTGCTCCTGTGTTTCTTGAACTTTTACCTTGTCAGCTTCAAAGTCCCCCTAGTCAGCAGTTACCTCTGCCCAACTAACTTCTTCTAATCTTGGAGGAGAATATGAATCGTGCTCGCCAAAGAGTTTAGACTCAGCTGGGACATTGGCTGTCATCAAAGCAGCGTCCCATCCTTTTTTTAAGTTTGACTTTCTAATGAAACTCAACTGGCATTTTTCATCGATGAAGGCATCACCATATTTAGTATTATAGTTTGCATCCTTTGTAGTGGCTAAAGGCTTCAGAAGATCTCTAGCTTTTAGAGCGATCAAAGAAGGGTATTGGTGGTCATATATGCAAAAAGATGTGATCTTCTACGTCAAAAAATGTGAAAAATTCCAAAGTTTTATCACATGCTCCATTAGCCAGCCAATGATTTGAAGTCACTAACTAGCCCATAGTAGTTCTCTAATGGGGTTTGGATATCATAGGTCCACTCTCAATAACACTAGGGGATTGAAAATACCTCTTGGTCGGCACAGACTAGTTCACGGAGTGGACTGAAACAGAACCATTGGTAAAAATTAGGGACACTGACGTGATAAGATTCATCAGAAAGGACATCATGATGTGCTTTGGTGTACTTAGGGTGATCATCATGGATAATGGTACCCAGTTTACAAATGGTCCATTCCAAAGCTTATGTGATAACCATAGCATTACGCATCACTTTAGCTCTTTAGCATATCCTTAAAAAAAGGGGGCAAGCTAAGGCCTCTAACAAAATAATGCTCGACGACAGGAGCTTGGGTGGATGAGCTTCCCCACATCCTATGGTCATGTCATACTACAACCGGAAGACTAGCTGGAGAAAATCCCTTCACTTTAGCTTAAGGGATGAAAGTTATTATCCCTTTAGATGTTAGTCTTTCAACAATAAAGACCATCATTGCTGAACAGGTTTTGAACGATGAAATTACCAGGATTGGTCTTGACCTGGCTGATGAACGAAAGGAAAAGGAACTAATAAAATTATCCTTATATCGACAGTAGTTAGATAAGGAGTACAACAAGGGTGTAGTCCCAAGGATATTTCAGTCGACGACTACATCCTCAAAAAGGTGGTCGGGATTGCTAAAAAACCTTCGAACAACAAGCTAGCGCCAAACTGGGAAGGACTGTTCAAGGTCATCCAGGATGATTTGAAATATGCCTACCACTTGGAAACAATATAGGGAAGAGATATACCAAGGGCTTGGAATGCAACCAACTTAAGAAAATTTTATTTCTCATATGTTTATTTATTTCTTGCAATTTTTAGTTCCTAACTTATGTTGATCGAAATATTTTAAGATTTAAATTTAATAAATTACAAGACCAAGTGGTTGAGTGGTTCATTTAGTCATTCAACATTGTTTTAAATGGCAGGATTACACTTTCCTATTTTGGTCGGACAGTGACAATTATCACCTTAGTTTGATTATATATAATCTAAAAGCCAAGGTTTAATAGTTTTTGTCACAAAAATACGAAAGCCTCAAGAATTTCCTAGGAAAGCAAAAGACTTATGGGGAACCCCTAGGCACTAAGTAAACCCGACTTTGGTTGGCTAAATATACTGAACGGGTGGATGGTCCTAAAACCAGGTGAATTTTTCCAAAGCATGATCTTGCCTAAGGTAGTGTGACGAATCAACCTAAAAGGTAAGATAAATAACATAAATATGCTCAACATAAAAAAATGGAAAAAATTCATAATGTGGAACTACACAAGGAAAAGCATAAATCGACAGAAAAATCAAAATTACATTTGTGCAAGACAAAAATAACTTGTACAATTATGGTCCCTGACGAGCAATCACCTCGGCTACAATGACTCTTTAGCCATCAAATAATTTTGGCTTGAGCTCTTCGTCACTCTCATAAGAAGCCAAATAATGTTAGACTAATTAAAGAGGGGTGACATCAAGAGGGCCCCAACTCTTTTGACTTCCAAATAGGGGATGGCTGTAAGCTAGATAGTCAACTTGTTACCAATACCAAAGTTAGGAATCCTTTGGGAACTTTATAAATCCCAAATCATTCAACCAACCATGATTGCATGCTAACTGTTTGGCCTTGTCCAGCCTGAGAGGAGCGCCCATCCAGCCCTCATTATAACCAGAAGCCCATGCCGCTCGAGGAAATTTCCTAAAGAGATAACGGAGCTTGATCACTTCATCTCTTTGTAAGTCTTCCTTGGCTTCCACAATCTATTTTTACAAGGAATTATTCTCATCTTGAAAGAGTGTGCCAATATCACTAATGTCTTTGACTTCGGTGAGATGCCTCCTCAAAGAGTTGATTTCATCTTGCATAAGTGCACGAACATCGCCAAGATTATTAACATTATCTTTCTACTTGGAAACCAAGGAAGATTGTTCTTTGTAAGCCTCGATCATTTTTTGAGCATCTTTTCGAGCATAAGTAAAAGCACGACGATCTTGAAGACTATCTCCCTGACTAAATGGTATCAAGTTACTAGTAAAAAAAGAAATATTTGCAGACATACTATCGAGATAAAAAATAAAAGAAAATAACTCAAAAATAATAAAAGACAGAGTAAGATATTTAAAAAATCTTTCATTACAACAAAATGGGGCAAAACCCTTACAAACGAACAAGAATGAAAGAAAATATAAGAATCCTCAAGATAGTTATTCCTAACTAGTTTTTGTCTTCTTTTCATTTCACTAGCTCCTGTGTTTTTAGAACTTTTCCCTTATTAGCCTCAGATTCCCCTGGGTCGGCAACTGCCTCTGCCCGACTAACTTCTTCTGCTCATGGAGGAGAACCTGGATTATGCTCTCTAAAGAGTTCAGACTCAACTGGGACATTGGCCGTTGTCAAAGAAGCATCCCAACCTTTTTTAAGCTTTATTTTCTAATAAAAGTTAACTTCCATTTTGCATTGGCGAAGGCCGCCTCATAATCAGTATCATAACCTATATCCTTGGTGGCAGCTAGAGCCTTTGTTTGATCCTTATGGGATTTCTTCAGTTGGCCGTATTCAACTAAGAGTTGGTTGCGATCGACCTTTAGTTAGTCGCTCATAACTTTCAGGGAGTCACACTCATTATTTAGCTCATCCATTATCGAGCTAATGGACTTCCTCTCTATCTCATAGGACTTCAGTGAAGTAGAAAGAGCCTATTCATACTTGTTCAAAGTCGTGGTCACTTCATCAGTGACCCTAGATTGATAAGAACATTTTTCCAGAATGATGAAAAAGTCAACCACAAACTGCAAAAAGAAGATAGAGGATTATATAAAAAATCAGCAATCCAGGCAAAGTAAAGAAGGTGAAAATGAAAGAATGTTTTATTTACCAATGACAATGCCTGAGCGACATGTGTAGAAAGATTATTGTGGGTCATCTTGTTAACTTTCTCGCATTCAAGCACAAGCACTCCCCCATCAACATGCCAAAGGCTAAAGATGCATTATTAGCTACCGACATTACCTAGTGGCTCTTACCAAGGTTTACGTCATGTCCCATTGGGGGGAGGGGGGGGGGGGGATAACTAAGACAAAATAATAAGTCGTCTTTTCCTTCTTAATGTTCTCTCAGATGGGGGAATCTATCACAGAAATTGGTGCAGAAAGGTCACTAAACTCCTTCTTAGGAACCTTTGACTTGGGGGAAGTCGGCATATCATCATCAACTAGAAGAATACTCTTTTTAGAGTCATCTATTCTTCCTTTGTATCGAAGATGGTATTAATGTTTATTAACTCAAAAGAAGAGGAGGTAGAAGACCCCTCACTTACAAAGGGAAAGAGCACATCAGGGATTGAATCTATATGGAGGGAAATGAAACTGATAATGGAATTCTTATATTCAAGAAGGAAAAATGCCGACCTTTGGTGATTACCAACTGCAACTAATAGCCTTCTCAACTTTCGAACCTTGATGAGTTATTACCTATTAAAATAAGAGGAAGATGGCTCTTTCTTCTTCAATCAAGCTGGAAAAAAATAAAATAGTATTATCATAAGTGATTGCATTAACAAATAAAATTAAAAGTGCAGAGAATATAAATAAGATGGACCTACATCCCTTGCTCTCTCCAGGCACAAAACCCCTTGATATTGTTCACCCTCGGGAAGATGTGGGCATTGCCAAATTATGGCTATAATGCCTTGATTCCAATAACCTTTATTGGAGTTAGTAAGGTTGAAAACTAGGAATATATGAGCCTTTTCACCTTCAGATAAAGAATCCCATTCGTTGTCTAGGACCACGAATAATAATGCCTAAATTCTAGGATCCCAATATAGGTTCCATACAGTTCATTGATTATATGATCACCTTTAATGATTCGCCAAGTATTTAGGGACTACTTCAAAAACTGATAAAACTCCATAAATAGTTGATTTAAGAGAAAAGCTATTCCTCCCTCAGCTACTGAAATTGTGTGGATCCAATGTTCACCTTCAATAGTGTTGTAACCTTTCATAACTTCAGTACACTCGGTGATTACCCATAATGGAATCTATAGGAGGTTGGTTTTATTGGGGTTTATGAAGAACTGGAATGGGTGAGGCATGACCCACTTCCACATATGCTGTCTTTAAGGCCTTCAAAGTCTCAAGAGCATCTATGAGAGAAAACCTTCCACTTCTGGTAATAATGGAGTAATGACTATGCACTACACCAAAAATAGGAATCTGGCATGGTTTAAAACTGTGCCAGATCAAATCTGGCACGGTTTTGAACTGTGCCAGAATCAGGTGATCCAAAATGGCCATTTTTTTCTGGCACGGTTTGAAAGTGCGCCATATTTGACCTTACAGGAACACTTCTGGCACAGTTTTAAACCATGCCAGAATTCGATATTTTTGGCACACTTTTGGTACAGTTTTGAACTGTGCCAGATTGAGCACATTTTGATAAACTTTTGGCACAATTCAAAATCGTGCCAAAATTTGATACACTTTTGGCACGGTTTTTAACTCTGCCAAATTTTTGGATAAAAGGAAAAAAAAAATTATTTGAAAACAAGAAAATGGACAAATTGAAAATCTTTGACGTTGTTGATAAACTAATGTACATACAAACTTCAAAATATGACAAGTCTTTAGTAGTTTACAGACCAAAAAAAATTGGGCAAAGTTTCCTCTATTTTCTGGACATTCTAAAACCTGCTAATATAAAACCTGTGTAACATAAAGCCCGAACGACCAAAAAATATAACAATAAACTTACAAAAGTCCGCACGGCCATAAAAGTTAACAATAAAACTACAAAATCCCGCACGACCATAACACCAAAAAATAGAATCATGAATAAATCACGTGTTGTAAGCCATTGACTTCTCTCTGTGTTCCACATGAATAAATGCTAACGATAAAATGTTATCCTGCAAAAAAAAATAGGCTACAAAAAAGAGACGATATTAATAACCAAGTAATTTATAAAAAAAGATTACATAAGCTAAAAAATTACATATAGGAGTTGCAATTATTATTATATTCTAAAATTGAAAATCTTACGCAAGCTATGACTACCTGATCACTTCATACGAGTTACATTGGTCTCGTGTGAGGTATTAGTTCTTCTTACGGGATCGTTTGGGTGGGTTTTCACCCTTCAATGGCTTGTTTCTAAGCCAAATCCATATATTATAAAATTATCAAACTGAGAGGCCCGTGACTACACTGTCAGTTAGTACAAGTTACATTGGTCCTGTGTGAGGTGTTCGTGCCTCTTACGGGGCCGTTTGGGGGCTGGTTTGGGTTTTAACCCTCAAACGGCTTGTTTTTAAGCCTAATCTACACATTTCCAAATTATCATCATATTCTCAAACCGAGAGGCCTGCAACTACGCGGTCAATTCGTACAAGTTACATTGGTCCCGTACGAGGTGTTCGTGCCTCTTACAGGGCTGTTTGGAGGCTGGCTTGGGTTTTCACCCAGTAACGACTTGTTTTTAAGCCTAATATAGATATTTCCAAATTATTATCATATTCTCAAATTGGGAGACCTGCGACTACGCGGTTAGTTCCTACAAGTTACATTAGTCCCGTGCGAGGTGTTCGTGCCTTTTACGGGGTCATTTGGTGACTGGTTTGGGTTTTGACCATCAAATGGCTTGTTTTTAATCCTAATCTATATATTTCCAAATTATCATCATATTCTCAAACCGGGAGACCCACGACTACGCGGTCAATTTCTACAAGTTACATTGGTCTCGTACGTGGTGTTCGTGCCTCTTACGGAGCCGTTTAGTGGTTGGTTTGGGTTTTCACCCTTTAAGGTTTTTTTAAGCTTAATCAATATATTTTCAAATTATCATCATATTCTCAAACTGAGAGGCCCGCGTCTACGCGGTCAGATCGTACAAGTTACATTGTTCCTCTGCGAGGTGTTCATGCCTCTAACGAGGCCGTTTGGGGGTTGGTTTGGATTTTCACCCTGTAACGGCTTATTTTTAAGCCTAATCGATATATTTCCAAATTATCATCATATTCTTAAAATGGGAGACCCGCGACAATGCAGTCAGTTCGTACAAGTTACATTGGTCCCGTGCGAGGTGTTCGTGCCTCTTACGGGGCTGTTTCGGGGCTGGTTTGGGTTTTCACCCTATAACGGCTTATTTTTAAGCTTAATCAATATATTTCCAAATTATCGTTATATTCTCAAATCGGGAGACCCGTGACTACACGGTCAGTTAGTACAAGTTACATTGGTCCTGTGCGAGGTGTTCGTGTCTCTTACGGGGCCGTTTGGCGTCTGGTTTGGGTTTTCACCCTCAAACGACTTATTTTTAAGCCTAATCTAGATATTTACAAATTATTGTCATATTCTCAAATCGGGAGACCTACGACTACGCGGTCAATTCCTATAAATTACATTGGTCCCGTGTGAGGTGTTTGTGCCTCTTATAGGGTCGTTTGGCGGCTGGTTTGGGTTTTCACCCTCAAACGACTTATTTTTAAGCCTAATCTTGATATTTCCAAATCATCATCATATTCTCAAATCAAGAGACCCGCGACTACGCGGTTCATTCCTACAGATTACATTGCTCCCGTGCGAGGTGTCCATGCCTCTTACGGGGCCGTTTGGCGGATGGTTTGGGTTTTCACCCTTAAACGACTTGTTTTTAAGTCTAATCTAGATATTTCCAAATTATAATCATATTCTCAAATCGAGAGACCCACAACTATGCAGTCTGTTTCTATAAGTTACATTGGTCCCGTACGAGGTGTTCGTGCCTCTTACGGAGCTGTTTGGTGGATGGTGTGGGTTTTCACCCTTTAAGGGCTTTTTTTAAGCTTAATCGATATATTTTCAAATTATCATGATATTCTCAAACCGAGAGGCCCGCGACTACGCGGTCAGTTCATACAAATTACATTGGTCCCATGCGAGGTGTTTGTGCCTCTTACGGGGCCATTTGGGGGCTGGTTTGAGTTTTCTCCTTGTAACGGCTTGTTTTTAAGCTTAATTGATATATTTCCAAATTATTGTCATATTCTCAAGCCGGGAGACCTGTAACTACGTGGTCAGTTCATACAAATTACATTGATCCCGTGCGAGGTGTTCGTGCCTCTCACGGGGCCGTTTGGCAGCTGATTTGGGTTTTTACCCTCAAACGGCTTATTTTTAAGCCTAATCTAGATATTTCCAATTTATCATCATATTCTTAAACCGAGAGACCCGCAATCACGTGGTCAGTTCCTATAAGTTACATTGGTCCCGTGCGAGCTGTTTGTGCCTCTTACAGAGTCGTTTGGCAGTTGGTTTGGGTTTTCACCCTCAAACGGCTTATTTTTAAGCCAAATCTAGATATTTCAAAATTAACATCATATTCTCAAATCGGGAGACCCACGACTACGCGGTAAGTTCCTACAAGTTACATTGCTCCCGTGCGAGGTGTTCGTGCCTCTTACGGGGCCATTTGGCGGTTGGTTTGGGTTTTCATCCTCAAACGACTTATTTTTAAGCCTAATTTGGATATTTCCAAATTATTCTCATATTCTCAAATCGGGAGATCCGCGACTACGCGATCAGTTTCTACAAGTTACATTGGTCCCGTACGAGGTGTTCGTGCCTCTTACGGAGCCGTTTGGTGGCTGGTTTGTGTTTTCACCCTTTAAGGTCTTTTTTTTGCTTAATCGATATATTTTCAAATTATCATTATATTCTCAAACCAACAGGCCCATGATCGTACAAGTTACATTGGTCCCGTGCGAGGTGTTCGTGCCTCTTACTGGGCCGTTTGGGGGCTGGATTGGGTATTCACCCTGTAACGGCTTGTTTTTAAGCTTAATCGATATATTTCCAAATTATCATCATATTCTCAAATTGGGAGACCCGCGACTACGTGGTCAGTTCGTACAAGTTATATTGGTCCCGTGTGATGTGTTCGTGCCTTTTACGGGGCCTTTTGGCGACTGGTTTGGGTTTTTACCCTCAAACGACTTATTTTTAAGTCTAATCTAGATATTTTCAATTTATCATCATATTCCCAAATCGGGAGACCCGCAACTACGCGGTCAGTTCCTACAAGTTATATTGGTCCCGTGCGAGGTGTTCGTACCTCTTACGGGGTCGTTTGGTGGCTGGTGTGGGTTTTCACCCTCAAACAACTTGTTTTTAAGCCTAATCTAGATATTTCTAAATTATCGTTATATTCTCAAATCGGGAGACCCGCGACTAAGTGGTCAGTTTCTACAAGTTACATTAGTCCCGTACGAGGTGTTCGTGCCTCTTACGGAGTCGTTTGGTGGCTGGTTTGGGTTTTCACCCTTAAGGGCTTTTTTTTCAGCTTAATCGATATATTTTCAAATTATCATCATATTCTCAAACCGAGAGGCCCATGACAACACGGTGAGTTCGTACAAGTTACATTGGTCTCGTGCGAGGTGTCCGTGCCTCTTACGGGGCCGTTTGGGGGTTGGTTAGGGTTTTCACCCTGTAACGACTTGTTTTTAAGCTTAATCGATATATTTCCAAATTATCGTCATATTCTCAAACCAGGACCTGCGACTACGCTGTCAGTTCGTACACGTGATATTGGTCCCGTGCGAGGTGTTCGTGACTCTTACGGGCCGTTTGGTGGCTGGTTTGAGTTTTCACCCTCAAACGACTTATTTTTAAGCCTAATCAAGATATTTCCAATTTATCATCATATTCACAAACCGAAAAACCCGCGACTCTGCGGTCAGTTTTTATAAGTTACATTGGTCCCATGCAGGTGTTCGTACCTCTTACGGGGCCGTTTGGTGGCTGGTGTGGGTTTTCACCCTCAAACGGCTTGTTTTTAAGCCTAATCTAGATATTTCCAAATTATCATCATATTGTCAAATCGGGAGACTCGTGACTAAGTGGTTAATTTCTATAAGTTACATTGGTCCCGTACGAGGTGTTCGTGCCTCTTACGGAGCCATTTGGTAGCTGGTTTGGGTTTTCACCCTTTAAGGGCTTTTTTAAGCTTAATCGTTATATTTTAAAATTATCATCATATTCTCAAACTGAGAGGCCCGTGACTACGCGGTCAGTTCGTACAAGTTATATTGGTCCCGTGCATGGTGTCCATGCCTCTTACGGGGCCGTTTGGGGGCTGGTTTGGGTTTTCACCCTATAACGGCTTATTTTTAAGCTTAATCGATATATTTCCAAATTATCATCATATTCTGAAACTGGGAGACCCGCGACTAGGTGATCAGTTCGTACAAGTTACATTAGTCCTGTGCAATGTGTTTGTGCCTCTTACGGGGCCGTTTGGTGGCTGATTTGGGTTTTCACCCTCAAACGGCTTGTTTTTAAGCCTAATCTACACATTTCCAAATTATCATCATATTCTCAAAGTGGGAGACCCGCGACTACACGCTCAGTTCCTATAAGTTACATTGGTCCTGTGCTATCTTTAAGCCTAATCTATATATTTTGAAATTATCGTCATATTCTCAAATCGAGAGACTCGCGACTGCGTGGTCAGTTCCTACAAGTTACATTGATCCCATGCAAGGTGTTCGTGCCTCTTATGGGGCTGTTTGGAAGCTGGTTTGAGTTTTCACTCTCAAACGACTTGTTTTTAAGCCTAATTTAGATATTTCCAAATTATCGTCATATTCTCAAATCGGGAGACCCGCGACTACGAGGTCTGTTCGTACAAGTTAGATTGGTCCCGTAAGAGGTGTCTGTTCCTCTTACGGGGCCATTTGGGGGCTGGTTTGGGTTTTCACCCTGTAACTGCTTGTTTTTAAGCTTAATCGATATATTTCCAAATTATCATCATATTCTCAAATCAGAAGACCTGCGACTACGCGGTCAGTTCGTACAAGTTACATTGGTCCCGTGCGAGGTGTTCGTGCCTCTTACGGGGCCATTTGGCGACTGGTTTGGGTTTTCACCCTCAAACGGCTGGTTTTTAAGCCTAATCTAGATATTTCCAAATTATTGTCATATTATCAAACCAGGAGACCCCTGACTACGCGGTCAGTTCCTACAAGTTACATTGGTCCCGTGCGAGGTGTTCGTGCCTCTTACGGGACCGTTTGGCGGTTGGTTTGGGTTTTCACCCTCAAATGGCTTATTTTTAAGCCTAATCTAGATATTTTCAAATTATCATCATATTCTCAAACTGGGAGACCCGTGACTACGTGGTCGAGCTTTCCCCACTAGGACAGAATGATGTGCTATTCACCGTAAATGTTTTTTAATTTTGATATGCAGAGGGGTTTTTATTCATATTCATATTAATTCGTTGCTCCTCCATTTCATTCAACTTAGCCCGAGTAACAACGACATGAAATTTCTTCCTATAGTCAGCAAATAACAAAATATTTTCTATCGAACTCGGGTGAATAAGTCCCTCACTTAAGCCTTTGATTTCCCTCAGATTTGAAATTTTCCTTAATTACACACCTACACCTAATCCCTGGATCAACCACCGTTACCACCAAACCCTAAATCACTTCAATTCAGTGTGTTTAGATTAAATTGTACATCGAGGTGTAGTATTGTGATTGTAATAACAATAGAATAGTAATGGATGATGGGATTATTTGTTGGGTATTTATTGAAGAGGGAGTCGTGGTCCGACTATATTGTTTCGTTTCACATTGACGTTGGTGACGTTTAAAAGCTATCTTTAATGCTTACATGTATCGCCCATTATATAACGTTGGTGACGTTTAAAATCGTGTATCGCCCATTATATGTAACAACTGTTATATATAACAGTCAGTTATCATTGGAATTTTAAGCTTCTTCCTAATAGGCTACTGTGCAAATGCTCTTCTTATATTCGTATTGAATTACAACTATGATTTCTTAAAGCATCACGTGTTAATAGTACAAAACAAAAGCAAATCAAGTATTCAAGAACAATTGATTTTATATGTCAATTCATGTCTTAAATCATCGTTGTTTTAATAGAACAAAAAAATTAAAATACTAAGAACCTTGAAATGCTAAATTCATATAAACTAATTTAAGAGGAAGATACGAGGGGTGTTCCTACGCTAGTTTTCTCCATACCTTCTGCACAAGTTCTTTTGGAGCTTGTGAACTTAGATGAGTTGAATTGTCCTCAGTTTCACCCATTCCATCAGCAGAGTCATCATTTTTCATCTCCCCTGAGGCCATCGATTCTCTTCTTCCATCAAAGGCACCACTACAGACATGAGTTTAGGCACATATCTAAGATAACCTAACATAGATTCCACCGACAGACATGAAAATGAATATTAAATTTAATAAAACATTGAGAACACATTCTTGAGTAAAAGGATGTCGTGTGGAGAAAAGAGTACATGCGAGCCTTAAGTGGTATGAGCTTGGTTGTGGCGATGAGCCTCTCCTCCTCTGTGAGGGATTGCCAAAAGTGTTAGCGATGGCGATAAGGACATGGATTACCATTAAGTACCGTATGACACACCTGCCAAATTATAATCAATTAGCTCAATAATATTAAGGGAATTAAACATTGAATAATTATACGATTCCCAAATAGTAAAAAATCAGTCTTGTAGCGTGGGTTGCGAAGAACTGGGCGAAGCTCTTCAATGTCGTGGGAAAATTGGCGGTGGTCACCATATGAGCGATCCTTGATGACTTCTGCAACTTGGAAAGAAAATATCCAGTCAATCTATATAACAGTCTTAAGGCACAATACTAAAAATCAAGTAACAATACGAAACCAAATGAACTTACCCTAGTAGGCTCTAAACCAATCAATCCATGGGTTTGTGGTGCCACGCAAGTAAAACTATGAGAAATAGCAGCGACTCCAATGGAATCGGAACCGGGATCTGAATATAAAAATAAAATAAAAAAAACACTCAAAAGTGTGGCACTTTACTTACCGGAATGAGTGTGCATGACATCTCATCCTAACATGCATCTGGAGGATTCAAATGCCTTCAAAAGCGAAGGCACTTGAGTCAAGTTACTTAAAAAATATAAGAATAAAGTCATCATTGCTATATAAACTTGAGCTCACATGAGGGTTATTTCACTTAAAGCATTGAACTGGAATGTACAATGCTCATGTTATATGCTAAAGGATCTATATGTAAGACCAAAAACATAATAGACCTACTAACCCGGGTAAAGTGTAGCAGTGACAGTCGCAGTATATAGTGTACACATGTGTCTCACATTAATATCATACATTTTCATAAATGACATGACCTATGTAACTACCGAGGATTGCAAAATGAAATAAAATTAAATGTAATCCGATTAAAAGGTATCAAAAGCTGTTAGAGATTAGATAATAACCATGAAAACTTCATTGCAAAATGAATTATGTAGGACTACATAGATACTACATAGATACCTTCATCCCATAAATTCCACCATGCATTCATGTCACCGGTTTAAAAAAGAATCACTATGAATCGCATTTTTAATAAAAACATATAACAAAGTTCATATATTTAATAAGTTATATACTAAATTTTCACCAAAATGTAAAGGGTTAAACAAAGAAAAATGTGGGTCCTTTTTTCAAAGATTCCTAGAAGTAAGAGTCAAAGTAATAGCGTACAAATTAATAGACACACCTAGCAAATAACTAAAACTGACAAAAACATCGGTACCATGATAATCCACCACCACCAAAACAGATAAAAACATCGGTACGAAGTTTAATTTACGAACCAAAAGAATAAAACTAACTTGGAAGCTTTATCAAACACCTTGCAAGCACCAAAGAAATCACATGAGTTCATTTGAAATTCTCTCCAATATGTGTTTAATACATCAATTGAATCACAAAAAAGAGTTTCCTAGTATTATTCATAAATATATATTCCAAAAATTGTAACATGACATATATATTATCAAGCACTTCTTCATCTTTTTTTTAACATCTAGAATAAATTTCAACAGCTGCCAGATTACATCCAGCTGGCAGAGCTAAAGCTCACCACAACCTCAAATGAAAACACGTGAAAACACATCAATTGGTATTTGCCACCTACACATCATAATAAACAAATGTTTAAAAGGTAAAAGAGAGGATCATATATTTAAATATTCATCTTCCCCTCCCATTTAAAGATTTAATACAAAACCTACTAAGAAAATTCATCGAACACTTAGTTTGCATATACCTAAACTATTGTGTACAATACAAATAGCACTGAAAAAATCCTACAAATAATTAATTTCCATCACCATCATGTTCAACATGTCTACTCTTATTAAAGTAAATAATGTATATGCATTGTTTTGAAAGATCATTACCCGTTAAGGAAATAAATGATTATTTGTTTCTTCTTGAAGAACTCAAATCTTCTCCATAAGCATTGTAACTAATTTGAATATAAACTAATACTGGAGATAATAAATCACTAATATGTAGACTGTTCGTTATTGGTGGTGAGTTAAAGAATATCATCATGTGGGTTATATTCGTATTTTGTGAACGAAAAATTTAAGAAAAAATTAACAGAGTGAAATATGCTTAAATAAATCAAAATATATCCACACAAAATGTAAAAAGGCAGATAACTTTGAATGGAAAAAACTTACTCACTTCAAAAAAATGAATCACCATTTAAGAAATTTGGTCAATTCAGAGAAGCCTTTCCCTGATGCACCAAAAAAGCATAAATAATCATATTTAGTGGGGTTGGAATTACTAAGGTGAAAGACTTATTAAACCTTAGTAATTCATTGGTTTGATAGACCTAAACCCATTGGTTTGACAGAAAAATCGACCAAAGCAAAACTGCATCTTAAATAGAAGAAAGCAAAATATGGTTAAGACGAGACACCTTAATCGTCACAACTATGGAGTTCTACTCACTCGTTCCCTGTTGGCTTGAAATCAGTTTGAAGAATACCAACATAAACAAATGCCAGATCGGGATTCTAAAGCAGGGGCAGGAGACATTTTTGGCAAACCGTGTGACTAAAGTTGTGGTGAGGGGAGATTTGTGAAATGGTCCCGATTTGAGCGTGAGAGAGAGAGGGGGAGGCAATATTGAGAGAGGAGAGAGAGCGGGAGAACAAAAATCATTTAGGGGATTAATTTTTGTGAGGATATTTATATTTTAGCGAAGTTTTCTCAATTTTGGCACACTTTAAAACAGTGCCAAAATTTGGCACTGCTTAAAAGTACGCCAGATTCTTATAAAACTGTGCCAAAATTTGGCACAGTTTTAAAGTGTGCCAGATTTTTAATATCAAGGTGTGCCAAATTGGTGTTTTTGGTGTAGTGATGACTTTGTTTCTTAAAAGAGAGTGGAGAATATTAAATTTCACAAATGATAATGATGTCTGAGAAATAGATCTCCTGAGAATAATGGATGTAAAAGGGGAGTGAAGAGGTAATCACTTTGACACTTAAAAAGAGAGCAGGGAGACAATATTATTTCTAAAGAAATTTTGGCAGAGTATTGGTACAAACTCGAGTTTTCTATCTATTCTTGTCCTTACCAAAGGGTCCCATTGATAGGTATCACTACACAAAAAATAGCAATCTGGCAAGGTTATGGCACGGTTTTGAACCTTGTCAGAATCAGGTGTTCCAAAATGGCCATTTTTTTCTTGCACAGTTTAAAAGTGTTCCAGATTTGACCAAATAGGAACACTTCTGGCACACTTTAAAACTGTGGCATAATTTAATATTTCTGGCACACTTTTGGCACACTTTATAACTGTGCAAGATTGAGTACATTTTGGTACTCTTTTGGCACAGTTCAAAATCGTGCCAAAATTTGATACACTTTAGGCACGGTTTTGAACTGTGCCAAATTTTTTAGTACACTTTTGGCACTGTTCAAAACCGTTTGGGGTTGGTTTGTGTTTTCACCCTTTAACGGCTTTTTTTCAAGCGTAATCTTTATATTTTTTTAATTATCATCATATTCTCAAATCGAGAGACCCGAGACTATGCAGTCAATTCTTATGAGTTACAATGGCCCCGTAGAAGGTGTATGTGCCTCTTACGGGGCCATTCGGGGTCTAGTTTATGTTTTCACCCACTAATGGCATGTTTTTAAGCCAAAGTCTAGATATTCTCAAATCACCATCATATTCTCAAACCATATGTCCCGTGACTACACGGTCAGTTCCTATGAGTTACATTGGCCCCGTTCGAGGTGTTAGTGCTTTTTATGAGGCCGTTTGGGGGTTGGTTTGAGTTTTCACCCTCAAACGGCATGTTTTTAAGAATAATCTAAATATTTTTACATTATCATCATATTCTCAAACCGGGAGACCCGTGACTACACGGTCAGTTCTTACAAGTTACATTGATCCCGTGCGAGGTGTTCATGCCTCTAATGGGACCGTTTGGGGGTTGGTTTGGGTTTTCACCCTTTAACGACTTGTTTTTAACCCTTATCTAGATATTTTCAAATTATCATCATATTATCGAATCGAAAGACCCACGACTACGCGATCAATTCCAATGAATTACATTGGCCTCGTTCAAGGTGTCCGTGCCTCCTACGGGGCCATTTGGTGTCAAGTTTGGGTTTTCACCCACTAATGGCATGTTTTTAAGCCAAAGTCTAGATATTTTCAAATTATCATAGTATTTTCAAATCATATGTCCCGTGACTATGCGGTAAGTTCCTACGAGTTACATCCCCCCGATGCGAGGTATTAGTGCCTCTTACGGGACCGTTTGGGGGCTAGTTTGAGTTTTCACCTTCAAACGGCATGTTTTTAAGAATAATCTGAATATTTTTAAATTATTCTCACAATATCAAATCGGGAGACCCGTGACTACACGATTAGTACCTATAAGTTACATTGGTACCGTGCGAGGTGTTCGTGCATTTTACAGGACCGTTTGGGGGCTGGTTTGGGTTTTCACCATTTAACGGCTTATTTTTAAGCCTAATCTAGTTATTTTCAAATCATCATCATATTCTCAAACCGAGAGAATCGTGACTACAAGGTCAGTTCCTACAAGTTACATTGGTCCCCTGCGAGGTGTTTATGCCTCTACAGGGCCGTTTGGGAGCTGGTTTGGTTTTCACCCTTTAACGGCTTGTTTTTAAGCATAATCTTGATATTTTTAAATTATCTTCATATTATCAAACCGAGAGACCCACGACTATGCGATCAATTCTTACGAGTTACATTGGTCACGTGCGAGGTGTCGTGCCTCCTACGAGACCGTTTGGGATTGGTTTGGGTTTTCACCCTTTAACAGCTTATTTTTAATCCTAATCTAGATATTTTTAAATTATCGTCATATTCTCAAATCGAGAGACCCGAGAGTACGCCGTCAATTCTTACTAGTTACATTGATCCTGTACGAGGTGTTCGTGCCTCTTAAAGGCTATTTGGGATCTAGTTTAGGTTTTCACCCACTAACGACATGTTTTTAAGCCAAAATCTAAATATTTGCAAAATATCATCGTATTCTCAAACCATATGTCCCGTGACTACATGATCAGTTCCTACGAGTTATATTGGTCTCGTGCAAGGTGTTAGTGCCTTTTACGGGGCTGTTTGGGGGCTGATTTGAGTTTTCACCCTCAAACGACATGTTTTTAAGAATAATCTAAATATTTTTAAATTATCATCATATTCTCAAATCAGGAGACCCGTGAGTACACGATCAGTTCCTACAAGTTACATTGGTTCCGTACGAGGTGTCCGTGCCTCTTACGGGGTCGTTTGGGGCCTGGTTTGGGTTTTCACCCTTTAACGACTTATTTTAAGAGCAATCTCAATATTTTTAAATTATCGTCATATTCTCAAATTGGGAGAACCATGACAACACGGTTAGTTCCTACAAGTTACATTGGTCCCCTGCAAGGTGTTTGTGCCTCTTACGGGGCCGTTTGGGAGTTGGTTTGAGTTTTCTCCTTCAAACGACATGTTTTCATTTTTAAATTATCATCATAATCTCAAATCGATAGACTCGTGACTACACGATCAGTACCTACAAGTTACATTGGTACCGTACGAGGTGTTCGTGCATTTTACGGGATCGTTTAGGGGGCTAGTTTGGGATTTGACCCTTTAATGGCTTGTTTTTAAGCCTAATCTTGACATTTTCAAATTATCCTCATATTCTCAAACTGGGAGAACCGTGACTATACGGCCAATTCTTACATGTTACATTGGTCCCGTGCGAGGCGTCATGCCTCTTAGGCGGCCGTTTGGTGTCTAGTTTGGGTTTTCACCCATTAACATCATGTTTTTAAGCCAAAGTCTAGATATTTTCAAATTATCATAATCATATGTCCCGCGACTATGCGGTCAGTTCCTACGAGTTACATCCCCCCCGTGCGAGTTATTAATGCCTCTTATGGTACCGTTTGGGGGCTAGTTTGAGTTTTCACCTTCAAACGACATGTTTTTAAGAGTAATCTAAATATTTTTAAATTATTTCATAATCTCAAATCGGGAGACCCATGATTGAATGTTCAGTTCCTACAAGTTACATTGGTCCCGTGTGAGTTGTTCGTGCATCTTACGGGACCGTTTGGGGGTTAGTTTGGGTTTTCACCCTTTAACAACTTATTTTTAAGCCTAGTCTAGATATTTTCAAATTATCGTCATATTCTCAAAACGGGAGAATCGTGATTACACGGTCAGTTCGTACAAGTTACATTGGTCCCGTGCGAGGTGTTTGTGCCTCTTACGGGGTTGTTTGGGAGATGGTTTGGATTTTCACCCTTTAACGACTTGTTTTTAAGCGTAATTTAGATATTTTCAAATTATCGTCATATTCTCAAACCGAGAGACCCGCGACTATGCGATAAATTTCTACGAGTTACATTGGTAAAGTGCGAGGTGTTCGTTCCTCTTACGGGGCCGTTTTGGGGTTGGTTTGGATTTTCACCCTTTAACAACTTGTTTTTAAGCCAAAGTCTAGATATTTTTAAAATTATCATCATATTCTCAAACCATATGTCCCGTGACTATGCGATCAGTTCCTACGAGTTACATTGGCCCCGTGCAAGGTGTTAGTGCCTCTTACGGGGCCGTTTAGGGGCAGATTTGAATTTTCACTTGTCTAAAAGGAAATAATTTTTCTTATTAAACGTGTATGTTTTCTAATCTTTCTAACTCCTTTAATCTGACAACTATGACCACAAGATGAATCAATCGAACATGAACATAAAGAAATTTACAAACATGTGGAGCCGATATGACGATTTCAAGAAAGCCTACAGATTCCATCGTCTTGTGTATCTCCGATACAATCTACATAAGGAAAACATAGATCAACATATGAATAATTTTTTTACTTTCACCCTCGAACTGACATGGAAGTATGATGTTTATAACTTTGGGCTTGGTACGGACTTCCTTGGCATGATCCGCCTAGTGATTTTAACAAATGATTTAATTATAAACATCATAGGACTTCCATATTAAAAATGATTTTAACAAAAGTCCGCACCAACACTGTAATGATTAAGATCGCACCAAGGAAGTTGAGTAATAATTATCATCTGTAATAAAAGTGGGTTCACATCCTAAGGTAGGAAAACATCCCCATTTCTCCATACCAGTTTTTAAGGCCAATTCCTTGAACTCGACCTCTATTTCCTCTAAAGTTTCAATATGTTCACTGAAAAAGCTGAATCAAGTGGCACAACAAAATTTAATTTTAACAAAGTAAATATAACTTGAGAAATAATTTAACGAGTCATAGTATTTAAGAGGTTGCTAATAGGGTGGTAACAGATTCTCAAAAACGTCATCTCAAGTTTAGTTACTTGCTAATATCAATACCTGACTGGGATTGCTAGCAGACTTTTAACTCCTTTCTGCCCAAGTTCAACAATTGTCTCATCCATATAGGGTTTTAACCATTGCACAAGTCCAACTATACTCCGCATAAGGACCAGCAAAGTCACCATGAAGCTCACATAATATGAATTATAACATATTTGAGAATCATTTCAAAATTCTCAGTAATATAAAGATTAAATATTAAATACATTCTTAGTAAGAACTTCTTTATTATTGGATAATATTCATACTTGAAATATACTAATGGTACCGAAGAAAAATAAAGAAGAACTCTGAAATATCACTAAAAATGCCTTAACATCTCCCCAAACCACTACCCAACACTAAAAGAAACAAAAACATCCAAATAATCACATCACATGCCTTAGTGCGGACTTCCTTGGCTCAATTTGCCCAGTGAAGGGTGTTTTGTGTTTCGCCAAATGAGAGTTTGCTTGAGCTGATATTGGCAATCATTATAGTGTTGCAATTTCCACCTAGGTAGTCCTTGAGCAGTTGAGTGAGATTAGAATTATGGTAGGGCATGTGTTTCTTGCCCTGCACAAGGGCATTGATGCAGCTGCTAGAGGGAAATATTTATGTTGACACCCTCGAGAGATCGAAGTGTTGTTTGATCGGTAGCAAGGCCTCTCTCAAAATTCGCAAGGTCAATAAGTGACAACTTTCCCACTTTATTCACGACATTGTTGGAAGTGTCTTTGGCTCGGTATTCAACCACAACCAGCAGAATAGCATGGGAAGTTCAGACTAAAGGAAAATTGAGGAGCCCAACTTTCCCATAATCCACAAGTGTCTTTGCCATACTCAGCAGCCCAACTTTCCCACTCTATTCACAACTAGACTTGAAAGTTCAGACTAAAGGAAAACTGACAAATATATATGCATCCAATTTGAAATCCCAATTGCACAATGCTTTGTAGCAAAGACCCGTTCAAGTTGCCACATTCAATGCTGATTTGTTCTCCCTAGCACCTGTTGTCCCAAATGCTAAGAAATCTATTGTTATTATACCTAATAATGAAGATTTTTCCAAGATTAATCATCCTCCCAAAAGCATACTAAAGCAATATCCTTTACATCCCTTTAGGAATGAGACTAAGGTCACAAAATCAAAACTAAGTTTCAATAAATCTTCCAGATAATGAGATCCCTTTTGGCTTAAAATAATGTGCTTTATTATTTTTATTTATTTTTAATTTAAAGTAAAGGTTCAATTCTCTTCCTCCTGTAAATTTATTATTTTTTACTACCTCGCTAATACTATTTTTTTATTATTATTACTTTTGCACAAGGTGCTTAGCATTGTGGATGCATCTTCAAGCAAATTTAAGAATGGAAGAAATAAAAAAGCCAAGCACCAATGAGGTCCCCTTTATGCCTTTCTCTTTATATGATTAATTGGATGAATGATGGGAGTTTTTGAGAAGGATGTGAAATAATTCTTGATACGCTTTAAAGAAGGAGAATGCGGATATATGGGCTTTAGAAGGTGTGAAAGCTGAGAAAGATAAAGACATGAGACCTCTTTCAGACTTGCCTTGTGCTTTGGGGATGAATTATGTGTTTGCTGAGAGTTGGGATCCTGGGTATGGCAACGCCTTCTTCTCAAAATGTCCAATTAAGATGTGGAAAGTTCAGATAATCTTCAACGATCATGAGTTTATGTGTTTTTCCTTTTCCTATATAGCTTACCTGTAAAATTCAATTTTCCATCCAAATCAATTATCTTATTTATTTGTGTTTCAGAACATTAGTTCTGATCATTATTGTAGTTTGAAAAGTAGTTTAGTGCTTAGAGTATTTCTTTTTATCTTGAAATTGAATGTGATATTTTGATAATCCAGTCTTGTGGAAGCATAAAGTTTTACATGAATACCAAAGGTTACATTGAGTCTATTTATCACAAAATTGAATCTGCCACCCTAAAATCTCATAACTATAATACCTAAATAATTTTTTTCTCTTATCTAGCAGGGCAAAATGCCCTCGACTGCTGGAGATGGTCATAACTAGCTAAAATAGTAAAAGATAAAGAGCTATGTGCACGAAGGACACTACGTGTTATGTTCGCATGGTGCATTGCACTTAATAGACATGAAATATGAGTGTCGCGTGAAATGTTTACTCATACAAAAACATTATATAAATTTTTGTGCAACCTGCTGTGATAGCTTATCTATAATAAATGAAACCTACATCTTTAATGTCTTCTTTTTCATTTCTCCACAGTCTCACTACCGTGTCAGTTTGCATAAAAAAATTATGGAATCTTTTTGTATTTTTGTCATTATTCATGAGAAAAATATGCATTAGAGGGGTAAGCCACACATGTTACAACTTCATTTTAACGTTCATTGCTGGAACGTTCTGAAGGAGACAATTGAAGTGATAGTAGAAGTTAACTTCTACGACACCCATCTTGATCATATAAACGAGAACTGGAGGATGAAGCAGATTAATGCAATAATCCAACCAAGTGATCGTCCTCACATCTTGGCATAACGTCTTATTCCCTCAACGCATCGGATTACTCTCCAGAGAGATGGGCAAAGATTGTCAAGGTAAATTTGCAAAAAAAGAAAATATATACTTTTCTTTTGATCGTCACAACAATATAGCATGCAAGTAAACCATATCTCTCTCTCACTGCAGTATTATAAGGATATAAGGAAGCCTACACAAGAAGTTGTAAGTGATGGACTTTTTGAAGGGAAAAAGAGTACATAGATATAAAAGGCTTTGTAGGAGAAAGTTACCATTAAGGTAGACATGATGTTCTTTTGATTACAATCTTTTGATCGTATTTAGCAATATAACATACCTTTTTTTATGAAATTCTTATGTATTAATGGATGTGGTAACTTCAGATACCTTTCTTCATACTTTGTATACTTAAATTGAATACTCGGATTCAGTCACACGTGCAACGCATGATTTCACACCTAGTATAGATAAATGAGTAAACCTCACAAAAACATATGCATTGAAGACTTTAGATCATCAAAGATTCACAACAAGTAGAAAGGCAATAAATCAAAGTCACTATATATTTCTTCCAAACCCAAATCAAAGTCATTCTAAAACATAGACGTAGAACATACTTTAGACACATTTTTTTATGAGAATGTTAGACTCATGATGATACGCAAATATTGCGTATTTCATCCACCGAATGGATGCATTTTAGCCCTCTCGAGTATCTTATTCCCTATATGTATGTTCGTTAACCAGACAACCTCGTATTTCTACGTTAACATGTTTTACAGGGGTTAATTGAGCTTTTATAGGTAATTGGACGCTAAGTGTGAAGTTCGGACACGTTCCGCTCAATTTTCGTACGCAATTTGCACGTTCAAGGGCATTTTAGTCATTTCATAGATTGGGCACTTGGCCCAACATCTTCACGTAATTTTATCCCTCCTCGCAAGATTTGCGTGGCCGTGAATGGTGCGCAATTCCGAGTTCGTATGAAGAAGTTACCAGAGTTTCAGCGAAAGGAAAAATAATGAAATCAAAAGAGGAGGATAAGAGAAGAAAGGGAATGTAGTGAGATGCCTTGATTCTTCCTTGCTTGATCGATCGATCGATCAAAAGGATCGATCGATCGATCCTTCTCGACATGGGATATTTTGTTCATGATCGATCGATCAATCAAAGGGGTCGATCTATCAATCCCCTGTTTCCTGGAGATATTTTGCCTTTTCTTTTCTATTCTTATTCCCACTTACTATATAGAGTAATTTTGTTGTAAATAACAGAGATAACTAGTTTAGGATATATTTTAGGTTAGGGTTTGGGAGTTGAGAGCTCTTTTCTTCTTCCTCATATGGTGTGACAACATTTGGGTTTGTAAGATTGTACTTTCATCTTCTTCTCCATTAATATAGCTTATTTTCCATCTTTTCTTGCTTTGATAATTAGGTTTACAAGATTTTTTAATTAGTTTAGTTGCTTTCTTTACTTGCTTTCTTGGTAGCTTTATTACGTTTATTTACCGCTTTCCATTTATCGCATTTCAACATGTTTTCTAGGTAATTTAAATTAGGTTGTGTTTGAATGGAACTCACTCGGGTTAACACGTTGTTTAGCTTTGGTGATAGTGTTTATGGGTCTATTTCGGGTGCGTTGTCCTAGTTATTACACCTAGGAGATTTGACGGGGCATATCATGTATGTCCCGTGCTTACGACCTTTTGCGCGCAATTTTTGGGATATTTGTTGACGCCAAAATCTTATTAGGTTTTTATGCGGATTTAGGGGCGTGACAACCCTTGATTCAATTAACTGTAGAAACGAGACGCATTTGTAGTAACTCGTCGACCCATGTATCCATTTTATACAAATTAACTCGGGTGATGGATATTCGACGCAACCTACTTTTACTCGTTTTGTTAGTCTAGTTTCAATACACTCACCTAGATTAATATTTCCTTTTTATGAATCTTTTCGTTTTTAGTTTGTAATTTATCTTTTACACTTTTATTTCAGAGCACTAAATCATATAAATTCTAGCAACTCGTCCCAGTGGATCTTTCGATACCCGACTTACCGTTGTGCTTGCCTTGCAAGTGAAGTCGTAATTTAGGTTTTTGTATTGTCGCGGTGAAATGAAAACAACGACTGTGCACCTTACATGAGCACACTTTTCGCGTGTAATCAAAATGGCGTCGTTGTTGGGGATGAGTTTGTTTTAGACTTTATTTGATTTAGTATTTCAGAGTATTTTCTTTCTATTTGTATTATTTGCTAATATTTTTTGCAGGACTTCCTCATTTGAGCACTTAGAAAGACTCGAATTTTTTCTGCGCGCACTTACTTTGTGGAATCCTCCACTTTGAGCCATTTTTGGGGTAAGCATGTCTTATTCCAATTCTTTCGGTAATCATTGTTATAATTCTCAAAATGCTCGCAAACCTATGACTTTTGGTGAATACTTAGAATCCCAAAGTACAACAAAATCAAATATGACTTTGGGCGAGTTTAACGAAAGTCAAAATTTAGGTTATTAGAATTTTGATGACGACGACAATGATTTTGGGCCTTTACCTCCTTATAATAGGAATTTTGAAACGAATTGCAATAGTTTTCAAAATTCCTATCATAATGAGGTTTCGTTTAAGTCCGATGGTAATTTTCAAAGTTCCCATTTTCATGCATCCGCACCTCGACCCATGACATTCGATGAGGGTTTGTGTATGCATGAAAATGAGAAAATTGAAAATCGTTATCGGGAATAAAATCGTTCGTGGGAACATGACTTGGATTTACTATTTGAGTGAGACGACAATTTTGCTTCCGAGACTTTCAAAGTCGAGGAATGTTTTGAACCAAATGAGGTACTTTTACCTACTGTGGAACAAACCATTCTATTATTTTCCCATTGCGTAATAGATATTGAAAGTGAGGATGAAAATGACGTAATATCTATTTTCAATGAAATGATTTCTTCTTTGGCCCCCAAAGAAGAACATTTCATTGAAAATGATATTATTTCCTTCGAAACTCAATCTTCATGCGATGATGATTCATCTCATGAGTTTAAATTTCTTTCATCACCATTTTCATTCTCTATTATCACACCATCTCAAGTACCCGATGATTCGGTTTCCAACTTTAATGTTTTAAACCTTTTCGCCGATGAGGAGTACTTGCTCGAGTTGCCTTCCATGATCACATTCGTGCCTTCGTGTGCACCACCTCCCATTCTAATTTCAAAATCCTTGGGAGGATATTCGACTTTTCTCGATCCCCACATGTTTTTGTCACCCGTTCAATCCAAACGCCCCATTGTCCCTCCAAAATTTTTAATTGGCGATGGTTCATTTCTTACGCCTTACACATGCCTTCCGTTGTTCAAACGGAATTCATATTTTTTGGAGGGCATGCTTGTATGTGAGGGTACACCGGTTTTCCTCCAAAGTCAAATCGTTCTTATGGTGGACCCTCAATTATTTAGACTTCTAGTGTACAGTTAGTGTGAGGCCTAAATAGCAGGTCGTATATAGTTATCTTTCTTTTTATTTTTTCTCTCTTTTTATTTTAGTCTAGTGTAATTAGTTAACTTTTTGTTACTTGTTTTTACTATGCTCGGTATTAACTTGTTTTGAAGATTCTTTGGACTTGTTCTTACGGGGATCGCTCCAATTTTGGGTAATATCTCTCTTTTCCTCTCTTTAACTTGGTTCTTAATTCACATTGAGGACAATGTCAGGTTTTAAGTTAGGGGGTGTGGGATATTCTATCCATTTCTTATTTTGTCCATGTTTTTGCTCACATGTTAGTTACTTAATATGCTTTTCTTAGAAAAATTGAAAATTTTCAAAAAGATTTTCTTTCTTTTTTCTCCTTTTTTGGGCTTTTTGCCTTTATTTCGGATGATCCATTTCAATAATTGCCCGATCCAATAGACAACCCGACGATGCATGTTCTTGATTTTAGAAGTTATTAGGCTCTAGGCTCGATTATTGATATTATGAATAACTTCATGAATTAAACTTTAATCCCATTAGAACATGCACTTTTATTGTTCTATTGATTTGGTTTAAGATTTTTATAACTCGGTAATCTTTTGTTGCTTTTGATATACTTACACCGAGTAAGCTTTGTACCTTTCATCGTTTCTGAGTGTATACACTATTCTTTTCTCATTGAAAACATTGAATTCGTTGGTAATCTCACTATTCTTTCATTTTATCGTTCATTAATTGAGTTCATACTTGAAATGTGTTACTTGATCATGATTTTCATATATTGTTTTGATTCGAGAATTGCGTAAACTTTGTGAAATGATCATATGCATTCTTTGTTATATCACCTATATTAGCCTTGACCTCACCCTTATATGTTTACCCTCATTAACCCCTTTGAGCCTAAATATAGCCTTTCATATCATAACCCCATTCCCATAACCAACTCTAAATTGGAGTTTTAGCCCATACATACACTTTCCATACCTTTGTTTGGAATGTTACTTAGGATTGAATGATGTTGTTATGATGTTGGTTGCAATTTAGGCATATGAGAGTTTGAAAAGAAAAGAGATGTGATAAAAGTGAAGAAAAAGAGAAAGCAAAAATCAAAAGAAAAAAAAAAGAGAAAATTGAGAAAAAGAAGAAAAGAAAAGAAAGAGAAAGTTGTAAATGTTGTATATAGTTCAATAAGCTTTTACTACTCTCCCCGATGATATATCTAATGCCGTTTTGGAACTTGTTTTCCAAATTTGATTTTTCCCGCATTTTTCCATTATTCCAAGTTTTCATTCCGAACACTTTGAATCCGTACATACATATCCTTCATTTCGTACCTTAACCTAACCTACATTGCAACCCTATTAAAGTCCTATGTGATCTTAGGTTGATGTAATTTAAAAGTCATAACAGTTTTGATATAATCTATGAAATGCATTTCGCCTCTTTTAATGTGCGGTATCTTTCATTGAGATTATAATTTTTCAGTTTATATATAGCGTTCTTCATTTGTGACATGTGTGCGGCCTAGTTTCCATTTACATTTACTCTTTAGCCTGCATGTTTCGTGTGTTACCTCCATGTTTTGTGCGAATTCACTTGATGAGCGTAATGCCCGTGAGGATTGAATGTATGCTTGCGTTAATTTAGTATCCGGTTTATATAAGTTTTTTTCCAAATCTCACTTTGCATGTGCTCACTCCCCTCTCACATTTTAAGGTTTCAATTCTATGATGTGCATTCTATAATGTTAATAATTTGGACTTTTGTTTGAATTCATTCACTTTGCTAATAATGCATATGAAATATTTTTCGCCATTGTTGGGCTTGTCGCATGTTGGGTTGGGCATATTTTGAGGAAACAATGTGATGTTTATGGGTATCATCCTTGAAAACCCTCACGAGATGACACTCTTCCACTAGGGTAACCTAGGGGTTTAACAGCTTATTGCATACGCTAAATGCAATCGAATCGCCCGCGAAAGTGGCCTTTTGCTTTTATACCATACTTTTGTACTTATCCTATTTTTGGTTTGATTGTAGTTCTTATTGCATCCTATTTCATTGCTAGGGACTAGCAATATGTAAGTTAGGGGGTGTGATGATACGCAAATATTGTGTATTTTATCCTCCAAACAGACGCATTTTAGGCCCCTCAGGTATCTTATTCCCTATATTTATTCTTGTTAACCAGGCAACCTCGGATTTCCATGTTAACATGTTTTGCAGGGGTTAATTGAGCTTTTATAGGTAATTGGATGCTAAGTGTGAAGTTCGGACGCGTTCTGCTCGATTTTCGTATGCAATTGTACGTTCAAGGGCATTTTAGTCATTTCACGGATTGGTCACTTGGCCCAACATCTTCACGAAATTTTTAGCCCTCCTCGTAAGCTTTGCGTAGCCGCAAACGGTGCGCAATTCCGAGTCCATATGATGAAGTTATGGGAAATTTAGTGTAGGAAAAATAATAAAACCAAAAGAGGAGGAGAAGAGAAAAAAGGGAATGCAGTGAGATGCCTTGATTCTGCCCTGCTTGATCGATTGTCGATCAAAAGGATTAATAAATCGATCCATCTCAACATGGGATATTTTGTTCATGATCAATCGATCGACCAAAGGGGTCGATCTATCAATCCCCTGTTTCCTGGAGATATTTTGCCTTTTCTTTTCTATTCTTATTCCCACTTACTATATAGAGTAATTTTGTTGTAAATAACAGAGATAACTAGTTTAGGATATATTTTAGGTTAGGGTTTGGGAGTTGAGAGCTCTTTTCTTCTTCCTCATATGGTGTGACAACATTTGGCTCTGTAAGATTGTACTTTAATCTTCTTCTCCATTAATATAGCTTATTTTCTATTCTTTCTTGCTTTGATAATTAGGTTTACAAGATTTGTTAATTAGTTTACTTGCTTTCATTACTTTCTTTCTAGGTAGCTTTATTGTGTTTATTTACCACTTTCCATTTACCGCATTTTTAACATGCTTTCTAGGTAATTTAAATTAGGTTGTGTTTGAATGGAACTCACTCGGGTTAACGCGTTGCTTTGATTTGGTGATAGTGTTTACGGGTCTACTTCGGGTGCATTGTCCTAGTTATTACGCCTAGGAGATTTGACGGGGCATATCATGTATGTCCCGTGCTTATGACCTTCGCGCGCAATTTTCGGGATATTTGTTGATGCAAAAATCTTATTAGGCTTTTATGCGGATTTAGGGGCGTGACAACCCTTGATTCAATTAACTGTCGAAACGATATGCATTTGTAATAAATCGTCGACCCATGTATCCATTTTATACAAATTAACTCGGGTGAGGGATATTCGACGCAACCTATAGTTTTTCTCTCTTTGTTAGTCTAGTTTAAATACACTCGCCTAGATTAACATTTCCCTTTTATGCATCTTTTCATTTTTAGTTTGTAATTTATCTTTTACAATTTTATTTCGGAGCACTAAATAATGTAAATTCTAGCAACTCATCCCAGTGGATCTTTTGATACCCGACTTACCGTTGTGCTTGCCTCGCAAGTGTAGTCATAATTTAGGTTTTTGTATTGTCACGGTGAAACGAAAATAGTGACTGTGCAGCTTACACGAGCACACTTTTCGCGCGCAATCAACTCACATAGAATCATGATTGAAGACAATGTGCATGAATGTCCATAAAGGAATATAACGCATGCTCTATTACACTCAATTAGTATTGCAAAAAATATCAAACACCAATTATAACCATACCGGTTATTCGTCGGTGCTTTGTTTCATAGTGGTGTGTGACGCACCAAATATATGAAATCTAATTAGTACCTGAAAAGAAAAATATAAACAAAATTTGAATCAATAAGAACTAAAATAGATTTTAATAGAAAAAAAGTAGTGGTTTACGGCGACTTATCTAAGTGTGGCAGCAATTTACGACGACTTATATTAGGGTGGTGGTTCCACCAAGGAAATATCGAAGAGAAATAGTCCAACTACACCTATTAAACAACAAACAAACATTTGAGAAGAAACATATTAACTATTAACATAAACAACCATCCAATACAACAACGTTTGGAAAGCTTACAAAGGAACATTCACACTGAAAGCTATTATATACTAAACCTCAAGTCTCACAAATTAACGAAATAAATAAATCTCCAAAAATAATGTTACTTTATTCTATTATTAAAACCAACTAAAAACAATAACACGTTTCACTCTATTGTTAACTCTTCAAATCAAGATAAGCTAAACAAACAAAAAATAGAAGCATAATAGTTTCAACTGACATTTGAATAAACATCATATATGCAAATAGTTTCGCACTTGAAAACTTGGAAACCATATTTACATGCAAACAAATATTCTAACAAACACTAAAATAGATAGATATAAACTTGGTTAAATTAGAAAAGGGGGGAAAATATATACAAATACAACAATTACTTGAGCCATCAAAGACAACACTTTACAGATCTATTCACCGTCTAATTAGCTAATTTCTTTAATGATAGTGCTACAAGTACAGTCAAGGTTCAACCAAATCATAATAAAGTAACAGTAATACAACCAAATCGTGACAGATTTCCTTCTTCACGATTAGAAAAGGCACACCATTTTGATTGAGAATCGATAAGAAGGAAAGGAAGGCTTTATATAAACATCATCTGGAATAATATGAGAATACCTGAACGGTTGAATGTCCGATGGCAAATCGCAAGCAGTTGCAACGTGTGGGTAGAGAGTGTTTGAGGGTTTTGTTTTTGAGTAGGTCGTTTTGAGAAGAGTTGGTTAGAGGCCTTTTTGAGGGTTTTTTTCCTTTTATTTTTAAAATTCTAAATATATGTGTTAGTAACACTTATAAGTTATTAGTAACACTATAAGAATGTTATGCATAGTAATGGTATAGTAGCTTTAGTAATTGTAAAAAAAGTATGTTACTAATACCTCGTTTTGGTGTAGTGCATGTGCTACCAAAACCCATACCATTGCTGATACGGCCCATATCCCTCTAACCATTACCCACCTGAAACTTCAGAACCTAAACCCCTGACCCAACTCGTGTAGACCACCTCCGTATTCCCATACCACCCCCTATGATAAAACCTCTCTACAATTGCCCAATAAAATCAGAAAGTTTGATCACTCGCTTTTGTGTATGAACCAATCTCCATTCAGTTCGGTTTTGTAAAATTGACTGATTTCTTGGTTCAAAAACCATTAGAAAAAATAGTCAAGCCTTGCTGAAGTAATATCAGAGATTAATTCACACACAAGCCTCGATTATTCACGAACCCAGTTGATTCAATTTTTTGAATCAACATCGCAGCTTGAGATACCAAAATCAAATGGGTTTGTGAATACATCCAAAACACATACATCCAAACCCATACATCTTGGATCCATAAAGAAGCAGAGAAGACAATACACACAGACAATGATTCCATTTTTACCCAAAATGGCACCCAAAAAAATTATAACCTAGCAGCAGTGGCGGACCCCAGATTTTTTTTCCCGGGGATGCGAAATGTTTTGATGGAGTTTTGGGAGTTCGGGGGCGGGAGCCCCCGAGATAATATTTTGGGTTATTTTTATTTTTTTTCATTTTTAGCCCTAAAAATATTGATATTAATAATCACCCATTTTTAGCTCCTACTTTTTTCTTTGGGTTTTTTATACCTCAACATAATACTGCCCTAAATTTGAAATAACAATAAAAATACTTCAATGTAATTACTGTAAATTTGAAAAGATATTCGTAATTATATTTCAACAATTAAAAATAATACACAATGGGCAAACTAGTACATTCACCAAATGATCGAACATTTTTAACAATCTAACAAACTAACAAACCAATATTTTCTACTTAGGGGCAAAAAAAGAAACTAAAAAAATTGAGCTGAAAAAAAATGAACTTAAACTTAGGGCTACCCGCTTAGTTTGCTACCTTCTTCCCCAAATCATAATTAATTCCAAATTTCAGATTTTTATTACCTCCCACACTTTTAGTTACCTAATTTTGAGATGCTAGATTTTTCTTTCATGGGTATATACCACTCTTAGGTTATGTTCTTAAAATTAAATTCAAATTATCCAAATCTTTTAATCTAAGATTTGAATCCTTTATGAGTTATCCAACCTCTGTCATTACTGTTAGTAAAAGGAAATTAATATGTGTCTAAACAATGAATTTGGATATCTTCACTACACTATCCAAACCAAAAAAAAAAAAAATTACCCCGGCTGTCGGAGACAGGGGCGGTGCACGACAGAGCAGGAGCTGAGATGAGTCCCTCAACTTGGGGGATAGAGGCGGACAGATCTCTTGAAAATGGGTGATCTAAGCTGAGGCCCTCAACCTGGGAGACATATTTCTCGAAAAAAGCCTTATAAATAAACATAGTAGACAATGATATATTCTTACATCAATTTTTTAGCAAAAATAAATTTGTTTTGTTCAAATCAAACAAAAACCACTTCAAATCAAATAAAACCCAATTCAAGATCACCTCCTCCTCACCTATTTTTTTCAATTTTGGAGTTGGGACAGATGGTGGTGTTTCGATGATGGAGGTTCATGGATGTTGGTGGTTCATGGATGAGGCAGCGATGATGGTGGTTCATGGATGAGGCAGCGATGGTGGTTCGTGGATGATAGTATGTATAAGGATGATGGAGGCACATGAAAAGAAGATATGGATGAGCGGGGGTGAGCGGAATCCAAAATGTTAGTGCTGATTTTTTTTAGGGGATTTTATATTTTAGTTAAGTGTACTCAATTTTGGCACACTTTAAAACAATGCTAAATTTTGGCATTGTTTTAAAGTGTGCCAGATTATCATCAAACCGTGCCAGAATTTGGCACAGTTTCAAACTGTGCCAGATTTTTAATAATAGAGTGTGCCAAATTGTTGTTTTTGGTGTAGTGTATATACTAGGTCTGATTTAGCATTTTGGACGCCAAAAATGAGAGGGAACTTAGGAATAAGGTCTGCAATGTAACTTTTGTCCCTATCTATTTGTTAGCTACTGGTCTCCTTTGATGGATGACATCTGGTGCCTACCAAAATCAAAAATAAAATATATCGACTAATAATGACAAAATATATTATTTGGTAAATATCTTTTCCCATGGTAACTTGTACAAACTTTTGTAAAAAACTTATGAGTAACCTTGAGAGCCACTCACCAAAGGTCATTTAGAAAATACTCCTCTGATCATCCTCTTGGCTACTTAATCATTTATTTTAAGTGTGGGATGTTTGAGTGCATGAATGACCTCTAGGGTCCCTCCACTAGTATTCTCTCTATCTTAAAGTGTCAAGTGGTACATTCTCTCACATCCAACAAACCAAAACTCCCAGAAGATCCAAATTGGCCTGCTTGAGCCTTGGTTGCTCGATCAAAAGCTAGTTGTGTAGGAAAATAAAAATATTAGTAAATATTTACTAAAAATTTGGGGATGGGGTCACTTGTGGTGGACCCCCTTTCCTTAAACACTTCCTACCATCATTTTTGGGGATGGAGCCACTCGTGGTGGATCCCCTCGTCGTAAATATTTTTTCGGTATTTCTTTGTTGACGAAGGGTCACTCGTGATGAACCTCCTCACCCTAAATCCTTTTTCTAGTGTTTCTTTGGGGATGGGTCCACTCGTGGTGAACCCTCTAGCCCTATTTTTTTTTCTAATATCACTTTTAGGATGGGGTCACTCGTGGTGAACCCCCTCGCCCTAAATCCTTTTTTATGTCACTTTAGGGATTGGGCCACTCGTGGTAGACCCCCTTGCCCTAAATCCCTATTTGATGTCATTTTGGGATGGGTACACTCCTGGTGTACCCCTTGGACCTAAATCCTCTTTTAATGTCACTTCAGGGACTGGGGCCATTCATGGTGGACCCCCTCACCCAAATATTTTTCTCACTACAATAAAATGGTCAAATTGGCACCCTTCAAGCGGCCAACCTTGCCACGGTCAATGACCGTGACAAAAAACACGCATTTTTTATCACGTTCATTAACCATGATAAAGGTTTATCGCGGTCAATGACCATGACAAGACCGTGACATTTACGGTTGTCACGGTCTTTTCACGACCAATGACCGTGATAAACCTTATAAACTTATCGCGGTCAAGGACATTGACATATCCGTGACAATTCTGTCAGTAAAAAAACCCTTCCCTCTTCTTTTTTCCCACTGATTTCTATTCTCTCCATTTATCTCTCTCTCTCTAAGCGACTGCACTCTCTCTCTACGATTTTGGTAAGTTTTCTCTCTCTATTTCTCTTCCATTTGTATATGTGTGTGTATATGTTCGTGTGTGTATATATGTGTGTGTAAATGTGTGGTGGATTGAGGGGGAAGGGATGGGGGTGTGGGGTGGGGGTGTATATGTGTGTGTATATATATGCGTGTGTGTATATATGCATGTGTGTGTGTGTTTATGCATGTATGTGTGTTTATGCATGTGTTTATGTGTGTGTGTGTGTGTGTATGTGTGTGTTTGTGCGTGTGTGTGGTGGGCAGTGACAGTGGGGGGAGAGGGCAGGGCTGGGGGTGGGGGTGGGGCTATGTGTGCGCATGTGTGTGTGTGTGTGTGCTTGTGTGTGGTGGGGGGAAGGAGTGGGTGGGGAAGGGGAAATGGGGCAGGGGTGGGGCTTTTTAAATTTTTTTAATCAAATTTTGATTGGTTTATTAGATATTGCCCCTCATATGCAAGTAGTGCCCATTGTAAAAGAATTTATTGATTGGTTATTAATTTTTTTAGTAAATTAATAATTAGTGCCCCTTTCATATGCAAGTAGGTTGCCCCTCATTGTAAATTAGTAAATTAATAATTCTATACTTAATGGTTAGTTTAATTGATGAAATGAATTAATTGAGTAGATGAATTAGAAGAGTACAGGAGACACATTTGTTATTGCTATTGCGGTTGAATTATAGTGGATCGATGTTCGGTTGGTTAATTTTAGAAGTGGCATGACCACTGGATTATTGTCCATATGGTTTTTTAAAATTACTTTGTATCACGAACAATATATATATATATATATATATATATATATATATATATATATATATATATATATAATATGATAATTAAATGAAACATACTTGAAATTACATATAGTGCGCATAGATACTAGCCTTCTAGTTCTTATGCGTACGCATTCAATAGCCCTTAGACCTGTTCGAGAGTCATTACCCCTATAATGAGATCTCTCGAATTGTCCCGTTTGGACAGTTTGGGACTGCATAATTTCTGTATAATAATATTCTTAGTGGCTTAAAGTAGTTACTTTTGGAGAAAGTTCTGCAGTCGTATCCTAATGTTCACTGGGTACATACTAGATTGACAAGTGTGACTGTTATTTTAATTGATAAATTGAAATAACACTCACACTTGATAATCTATGTCGTGTACTTGGAGATGAACAAGTAGATCTTTATCTATTTGGCACACATGAAGATCTCGAAGAATGAAAAAAGTATGTTTAAATTATTTTAAGTTTTACATTATTTTAGAATATTTTATATTATTTTATACATGATTAATTTTGTAATATGTAGAAAATATGAATCCTCTGAGAACAATAGAAGACGAAAAATAATGGTACAATCAGACAACGAATTTAGGCTATGGTTGTCACAAGAGGTAATTATAATGAAAATGGTTGTTATATAACGTTACATTACACTCAGACTTTACAACTAACCTAATTAATTTATCTATATTCTTAGCGCTTAAAGAAGGGTGATGCGACATCAAGGCTTGCTCGTCTAGCCACTGGACCCTTGTTCATGGAACAAGGGTACAAAAAGTATCGATTAAACGCTTACATATTCAGTGCAAAAGTGTACGAGGAAAGTACAAATGTACAGAACTCGGGCATTTCATATAAGGCTCTTACTTTCTTTCAAACGAGCGCAAAAGATAAAAACCTCATTGTTGATACCAAATTTATTCTGCTGATGTGGACCAATTATGTGGAGACACGTGTCAATCTACATGGCACTCGCAAACATTTTTTGAACAAACACCTTGACCCCGAGGAACTCAACCTCCCCGACTAACTCAGACGCTCCGAGCAACAAGTGTTCTCCGAAGAACTCTATTGTACCGAGCAACTCATGTATACCGAGCTACTTAGGCGGTCCAAGTTGCATCTCGTACAGAGCATTCATATCCGGATAATTAAGAGGATGATTGCGCATTAAATGATCATTATTATCACACAGATAAACACGACTATTGGACAGTTATGTATTATTCTTTCATTTGTACCACCTCAAGGCTATAAATACATTGTAACCTCCTCATTAGCTGGGGACTCGGAATTTCTTGATAAACCCATTATCGAGAAATAACACAAACAGTGGACGTAGGCCATTCTTTCAAGACTGAACCACTTTAAAAATCTTTTGTCTTGTTTATTTTTATCTGTGATGAAAGAATTAGGTCAAATCTTGTTTTTTATATCAACAGATTGGCGCCGTCTGTGGGAAACGACTGTAATTATCGTTTTTCACCAAAACAATTCATCACCAATGGATGATAATCCTGAATCCAGTAATTGAAATGCTAGAAACCCCCCAAATCCATCTACTCCTCCAAGTGTCCAAGATCTGGCTGGAATAATGGCTAATTTGGCTCAGGGCCAGACCGCCATGCAAGAAACCATGCGATAACTCATGCAAACTATCCACGGTGGAGCACCCGCCCAGTCAGGACAGCGAAGCATTCATAGAAATATCCGATTGCCTTCTTCGCAAACTAGACGAACTCCACTCCTAGAAGAATCTCATTCTAGATGCACCGATTCATATCGTACTGAGAGATCCAATGATCCTTCTTATCATCCTGGAAGGACTTCCTCGGTACGAGCTACAGACACTCAACAAAACGTCACTCTATCTCCAGAAAGGACCAGTGCTCTTGAAAGATTGAGTAGAGTCTCTCCCTTTGATTATTTGGGTCCTATGAGGAATAAAAGTCCCCCTAGGATGGTGTCGAGGAACTCTCAACGATCCTTTGATTTAAAGGAAGGTTCTACCCAATCCCGACCAGCTGCTCGTCGTGAAAGATCCCAAGAGGCAAATTCAACACGATCAGTTGCTCGGACCAATAGTCCCGATGAGGGAAATGATGCATGGAAGGGATCTATTCAGAGGTTAGAAAATAGACTAGGGGAAATGGCTAAGGCCAAGAATCCTCTACAAAGAACTTCTGTCCAAGGGACACCTTTTATCCAGGAAATTATGGATTTTACCACACCATCAAAGTTCAAAGCACCTGTTGTGACTCCTAAATATGATGGAAAAACTAGCCCTGTCCTTCATATAGAACAATACCAAGCTGTTGTCGATATCTATGCCGTGCCAGACGAGATGAGATGCAGGGCATTCTCGGGAACTCTTATCGGATCTGCTCAAATATGGTACAATAATCTTCCTCGAGGGAAGATTGTAACTTTCTTTCAACTGGCCGAGCTCTTTATTGGAAACTTCTATTTTGGAGCAAAACCAGTTAAACGAGTAGCACACTTGTTAAGTGTTAGACAAAAAGCAGGTGTGGGTGCCAGGGATTACATAACTCATTTCAATAAAGAGAAGCTCGAAGTTATTAATTACGAGAAAAAGACAACAATTACTACTCTGATGAGTGGATTGTTGCCAAATAAACTGTACTACACTCTAGCCAAAGATCCACCCACAACCATTGCAAAGCTAATGGCAAAGGCAACTAAAATTACGAACGCCGAGGAAGCTATGGATGCGAAGAAGAATATGGATCCCAAAGAGACAAAGATTGAGGGTGATAAGGCTGAGAAGAAAGAGCAGAAGAATAATGGTGGTAACAAGCAATCAAAAGCAAAGCAAGTATTGGAACAGCTGAAGAAATTTGGAAACTATACTCCTTTGAAGGTAGATATAAATCACGTTCTGGAAGAGATCAAGAACAGTGAGGAGTTAAACTGGCCTGAAAAAATGAAGACAGATCCTGACAAAAGGGATAAATCCAAATATTGCGAGTTCCATAAGGATCATGGTCATACGAACAAAAACTGTATAGCTCTCCAGAATGAAATTGAAGAGCTCATCAGGAGAGGAAAATTGAACAAGTATGTGGATCGCCGAAATGGTGGAAAGAGAAACGACCGAGCAAGGCAGAGGTCTATATCTCCTTATCGAACAAAAGAAGATAAAAAGAGAAGTCATGAAGAAGACCTGGATGATGATCAAGACGACCCTGATCTCCCCAAAAGACCAAAACAGCCAGAATGTGAGGTATTTTCTATCCATTTTGGATCATTTAATTGCAATGTTATTATTGGTGGAGATGCAGGAGGTGGAGACCTGACCGCAGAAAGGAAAGCTTAACTCAACGAGGCTCAAGCTTGTTCGTATATTCAACGGATAAATCTAGATGAAGATGATCGCCCGAGGAAGGTGAACAAAGATAAACTGGTCATCGGTTTCTCTAAGAATGACCTTGCAGGTGTGCTATATCCTCATGATGACCCATTAGTGATCAAAATGAGGATGAAAGAAGTAATGATTTCGTGAGTATTGGTGGATAATGGCAGCTCGGTAGATATTATGTTCTACCCACGTTTTGATAGTTTAAACCTAAAGCTATCCCAGTTGGAGCCATATCATCGACCCCTCCTCGGTTTTACTGGCGAGAAAGTTTTTACACTTGGGACAATCAAGTTGGATATGTTCATCGGTACATGACCTGCTTGTCGAACAGAAAGAGTGCGCTTTTTCGTGATGGATAAAAATGTCCAATCAGCTTACAATATCATCATGGGAAGGGTAGGTTTGAAAAATTCGAGGCAGTACCATCTACAGTACATCAATGTTTAAAATTCCCAACCAACTTTGGAGTAGGAGTGGTGAAGGGCGACCAAAAAGTAGCTCAGGAATGTTACTATTCATCTGCCGAGCAAGAAGAGCGTGAAGAATCCAGAAAGAAGACTACTACTTATCAGGTTGATGAGATAGAAGACGCAGAGATTGAAACTTTAAACCCAAGAGATGAGTCTCAGCTCATTAAGGGTCAGGTCATGGAGGCTCCTAAAAATATCGTTCTGGACGACGAGCATCTAGAACGAACAAATTAAATTGGTGCTTCACTAGATGTGTCAATAAAACAAGAGCTGATAGCGTTTCTAAAAAGCAAAAAATAAACTTTTGCATGGAGCCACGAAGACATGCCAGGGATAAACCCAAATTTCCTATGTCACGAGCTTAATGTGAATAAGGAGATCAAGCCAGTAAAATAAAGAAGAAGAGTGTTCAGCCCCGCAAAGAACCAAGCTATAAAAGAAGAAGTCGAGAAGCTCCAGAAAGCTTGCTTGATTAAAGATGTTAAATATCCAGACTGGTTAGCTAACGTGGTGATGGTGAAGAAGAAAAATAACAAATGGAGGATGTGTGTAGACTTCACCGATCTCAATAAGGCATGCCCAAAGGATCATTTTCCTCTGCCACTGGTGGATGCTACCTCGGGACACGAATTGCTGAGTTTTATGAATGCTTACTCTGGTTACAATCAGATTAAGATGAAGCCTGAGGACAGGGAGAGTACCTCTTTTATTATCCCTATGAGAACTTATTGTTATAATGTTATGCCTTTTGGATTGAAAAATGCAGGTGGAACATATCAGCGGCTGATGAACAAGGTGTTTGCAGAGCAAATCAATTACAACATGGAAGTTTATGTTGACGATATGCTGACGAAGATCAAGAAAGCTGCTAATCATCTAATTGACTTAGGCCAAACCTTTGATCAACTAGATAAATATCAAATGAAGTTGAACCCTACCAAATGCATATTCGGAGTACGAGAAGGCATGTTCCTCGGGTATATTGTCAACCAACGAGGAATTGAAGCAAACCCTGAAAAGATCAAGGCTCTATTGGGACTACGATCTCCAACGACGAAGAAGGAAGTGCAAAGTCTCACAGGGCGAGTTGCAGCACTTAATAGATTTGTATCACGAGCAACTGACATATGTCTACCATTCTTTAAAACACTTCGAGAGACTTTCGAGTGGAAGATGAATACGAGAAGGCCTTTCATGAATTGAAAAAATACCTGGGAGCACCTCCATTGTTGTCCAGGCCAGTGATGGGAGAAAGACTATACTTGTATCTGGCAGTCTCAGAAAAATGCAGTAAGCTCGGTGTTGATAAGAGTGGAGGATGGAGTGCAAAAACCAATCTATTACACAAGCAAGGCTTTCCGAGGAGAAGAGATCAGATATCCAAGGATGGAAAAGTTAGCACTGGCATTGATCGAAGCAAGTAGAAGAATGAGGCTGTACTTCCAAGCTCATACTATAGTTGTGTACAGACATGCCGTTGAGGCAAGCTCTTTAAAACTAGAGAAGTCAGGGAGATTGATGTGCTGGGCAGTAGAACTTGGTGAATATGACATAGTTTATGAGCCTAGATCGTCGCTTAAAGGGCAAGCAGTAGTAGATTTCATCACAGAATTCACTTATCCTGACACCTCCGAGGAGCAAAAGCTGAATACCGACCAATTTATGGATGTTACAGGATAATCAAATTTAAACTCCGACCAACTTAAGTCGTTTGACGATCAATAGGAGATGGTCGATGAGCAGCAAGAAGTGCTAGGGGAGGATACAAAGAACCAATAAATATTCCATCGAGAAACTTTATCCGATAAAAAATTTGAGAATGAAGTACCTATATGGAATCTGTATGTGGATGGCTCATCTTGCAGTACAGGCTGTGGGGCAGGGATTGTTTTAAACAACCCGGATGAAATCGATGTGGAGGATGATCTGTGCTTTCAATTCAAGGCTTCTAATAATGAGGCTGAATATGAAGCTCTGATTGTAGGTCTTAGTTTGGCAAAAACCATGGGGGCAGAGCAGGTCGTTGTATTCAGTGACTCACAGTTGATCGTAAATCAAATGCTGGGAGTGTACGCAACAAAGGGAGAATTGATGATCAAGTATTATGCGAAAGCAATGGAGATTATATCGAGCTTTAAAGTAGTACAGTTAATTAGAATACCAAGATTGGAGAATGCAAGAGAAGATGCTTTAGCTCGGTTAGCCTCAGCCACACGCACCGAGCTACGAAGAACAATCCCAATAGAAATTTTGGCTAGCAGGAGCATCGACGAAGATCTAATGATAAACTTCATTGCCCTTGATTCAGGACCGTCATGGATGGATCCTATCAAGGCCTATATTGAGGAGGGGGTTTTACCAACTGATAAGCTCGCAGCCAAGAAACCGAAGTTTAAAGCTGCTCGTTATGTAATGAATAATGGTATTCTATATAGACGAGGAATTATAGCAGGTTTACAAAGATGTGTGCATCCCTCCGAGGTGAAATACTTGATTGAAGAGGTCCATGAAGGGTCCTGTGGAGCCCATGTAAAAGGTTGGACACTTTTACAAAGAATAATGACGCAAGAATACTACTAGCCAACGATGAGGGCTGATTGTATAGCCTATGCCAAAAAATGTGACAAATGTCAACGCTTCTCCTCTATCCGAAGAACTCCCCAAGCATTATTAACACCCATTACTTCCCTTTGGCCATTTTCCATGTGGGTAATTGACTTGGTCGGGCCACTTCCAAAGACCAGGGGAAGATTTAAATATCTCGTGGTCGTGGTGGATTACTTTACTAAGTGGGTGGAAGCTGAGCCCCTTATTGATATGACATTCGACAAGGTGTATAAATTCATATGGAAGAACATCATTTGTAGATATGGTCTTCCTCATGCATTCATCACAGACTATGGAACTCAATTTGATAACGAGGAGTTCGCTGCATATTTTCATCAGTCAAGCATATTGAAAACCCACTCTACACCAGGCTATCCCCAGACCAATGGACAAGCTGAGGTGACAAACCGAACGCTGCTGAATGGTTTGAAGAAAAGATTGGATGATGCGAAGGCAAATTGGATCAACGAGCTACATTCTGTGATGTGGGCTTATCGTACTACACCATGAGCAGCAACAGGAGAATCTCCATACATGCTGGCATTTGGAAGTGAAGCTGTTATACCTGTCGAGCTGGGCCTCCCCACACACAGAGTGCTAAATTTGAATTCTCCTATCAGTGACTTAATGAGAAGATTAGACTTGGATATGCTCGAGGAAGTTAGAGAAGAAGCAGCAATTAGGAATGCCGCATACTAACAACGAACAACTCTGTTCTACAATAAGAGAGTAAAGAAAATTGATTTGAAAGAAGGGGACTACGTGCTAAAGAAAGTAATCCAAAAGCACAATAAACTGGAAGCTAACTGGCATGGACCCTATAGAGTAACAGAAGTTATTCGTCCAGGAACTACAGGATTGAAAACTTAGAAGGAGAAGAATTTAAGAATGCATGGAATGCAGAACATCTACGCAAGTATTATCAGTAGTTGGGATTCCTATGTAAATGAAGTTTTCTTTAGTATGAATAAAGTGTTGAAATTTTTATCCAATTCTCTCCTTTTGATGAAATTTTTTCGGAGTATTAGTGCTACACACTACGCATCAAGTTCAGAACAAAAATCCACCAACTACGGTTGGTCGGTAAAATAAACCCCCCAACTACGGTTGGTCAGTCCACCAACTACGGTTGGTCGGTAAAATAAATCCCTCCAACTACGGTTGGTCGGTCCACCAAAAAAAGTTGGTCGGTAAAATAAACCCCTCCTAACTACGGTTGGTCGGTCCACCAACTACGGTTGGTCGGTAAAATAAAACCCCCAACTACGGTTGGTCGGTCCACTAACTACGATTGGTCAGTAAAATAAAACCCCCCAACTACGGTTGGTCGGTCCACCAACTACGGTTGGTCGGTAAAATAAAATCCACCAACTCCGGTTGGTCGGAAACAGTTATTTAAGCAATATCATGGGATGGAAGTCGTTTCGTGGCTTATAATTAAAAAGTGATTAGTCACTATAATAAAAAAATAAAACAGAATTTCTTTACTTATGGCATATCAAATTACCACCAACTCTAAGTTGGTCGGAAAACAAAATATCACCAACTCCGGTTGATCGTCAACTAATTATCACAAACTCAGATTGGTCAGCAATAAATTTTCACCAACTCCAGTTGGTCGGCAATTTAAAATAACACAGTAAATTTTTGTTTTCTTACAAGATATACATACACATTCATCAGAGAATAAAATAGATATTTTACACTACAGGATTATTGATTTTTTTCGGCATAAATTAAATGCCGAGAAAAGCACTAAAAATGCCGGTAACACTTTTTGCGGCACTTTTGGCGACATTTCCACAAGTGCGGTAATAGCCAATGTGGTAAAAGAACAACGACATTTTAAAAAATGCCGCGAAAAGTTAGCGGCACTTTTGGCGGCAATTCCATAAGTGCGGTAGCCAATGTGGTAAAAGAACAACGGCATTTTAAAAAATGCCGCAAATAATTAGCGGCATTTTTAAGCATTTATATTAATGCCGGTAATAACCTTTTAGCGGCATTAAAAAACTGTTGGTAATAACCTTTTGCAACACCTATTAAATGTTCAACACACTTTTGGCGGCACTAAAAAAATTCCGAGAATGATAATAACGACATTAAATAAAATGTTAATATTATTTTGCAATATATGACTTGGAAGAAGTGTTAAAAAAATCATTTATATGAAGTATTGTATTTATGTGCAAATAAATTACCATAACATTAAATTAAGAGGGAAGTAATCAAATTAAAACGTCATTAAATTAAAACCAATAGCATTCATTATAAATAAACATAATTGTGCTTGGAACAGTTATCCATCCACAAAATAAAATGTATCACATGTCCAATAAGAAAAAGCGGTGAAACATGAAGCGAAACGAAATTTTATATAATGTACGATCCTTCTTCATCAAAGTCAAACATCCTCTTCGACTTACAAATAAAAAAGTCAATCGTTAGTCATTGATAATTATTCTTTAGTATTTTAATTAAAAATTAGTACATTAGCAATATGCCACACTACAGTTGAATGATATGCATGTCCAATTGTGGACTTGTTTCCATAAGGTCTAGGCAATGGTTAATTTATTACAAATATTTTCTCAATATATACTTCCCAAAAGTCTTCACCCAGTGGCGTACCCCCTACTTTTGTTGAAGGGTCCTTGGTCACAATGAATCCACGTTCCACAACCACTTTTGGAAGTCCGGAAGTAATAAGGTCTACAATTTTAGGAAGTGCATTATTGGAGACCCTTTGTCGTGGTTGATGGTGCTTCTTCTTCTTCTTTAATGGTTCTTTCTACAAACAAGATCAATATGTCATCAGCCATATATTTCTGGAAAAAAATCAGCAGAGTTTTATTTGTTTTTAAGACATCCCAAAAATTTTAAAACTATATACAACAAAATAAACCAACAACCCAATGTCAAGTATACATAAACTCCCCAAGAAAGTACAGATATATTGTTCCCCTTGAAATTCTTTAAATTAGTAACATACCTGAATTGAAGTAGCATTCACTTCTTCACTAACACGAGCAGCAGTCTCGAGGGTAAGGGTGGCAATTCGTGTGCGTCGTGTCGTGTTCGGGTCATGTCATGTTGGGTTCGTGTTAAGTATTAGTCAACCCAAAACCGAACCATTTAACGAATCGTGTCAATTGAGCAAACACTAACCCGGCCTATTTATTATCGTGCCGTGTTCGGGTTGACCCGCATAACCCATTAAGTAAAATATAAAATAATTTTTTCCTTCTCTCTTAACCAATCATACCACTCATAGGCTTACAATAACTTAAATTTAATTAATTTCAACTTCTTGCAACACATGAATAATTTATCATCCGATTCTCCATGAATTTTATAGAATGCCTATCAAGATATATAAATTACCTAATATATTATCCATAAAATACGAGTTAAACGCGTCTATTCGTGTCATTTTGGAGTTATTCGTGTTTGACACTAACCAAACCCATTTATTATTCGTGTTGGCGGGTCGTGTCATATTCGGGTTCGTGTCAAGAAATCGTCAACCCTAACCCGCTAACTTCGTGTCGAGTTCGTGTCGGGTTATCGTGTCGTGTCAAAAATTGCCACCCCTACTCGAGGGCAGCCTGCAATCTACAAAAAATGAATTAGTTCAGTCATGAAAACGTAAAGTCTTAAATTATGATTTTAAAAAGTAGTTATCTACTTACCTGTTGAGATGGAGCGAAATGGTGATTTGATTGTGGTACCACTATAGGTTGAAATTGGTTGGTTACTTCTAATTGTTGCTCGGATTGCAAAATAAACCTATATGATGGTATGTTTTGCTCATTGGAGGATTGAGGAACCTGTTAATAGCATAATTTAATATTAGAACATACATTTATATATATATACACGATAATTAAGCACAAAAGATAAAAGTGTGTACTTATTAACCGGTTTGGATACAACGAAAGGGCAAGTCATCATGTGTGTGTGTATCAACTCAAACTGAGACTCTAAATAATCAAATTTATCCTGAAATTCAGATCGAATTTTAGATCGTAGCCGCTTATACTCTTTTTCATTAACCTTCGTCCGCTTAGTTACATGCACATCAGTTGGAGATGGTTTATGCCCATAAGCTAGACAATAACTGTGTTTATCATATCCCAGGACTTCATAAGATATCTCGTCTTACGACTGACCAATTTATTACAATCTAACGGAAGTTGATCTAGTTTTTGCCTCATTTTTGACTTAAATGAAAGGATTCTTATTATATACACGTGTCGCTTTCGTGTCTTGTGTTTTAATTGATCACCTTTCAGATTTATCTTTCCATGACTGGAGGGTGCTACATCGGTTGCTTGAATGCTTTTGGTGCCTATAAGGAGGAGGAAAATGATGTTATGAAAGATGAACAATCTTATGGTAGAACAAAGAAAAAAGCGCATCTTGCTAACATAAGAGGAAAATTATAAGCACGTCAAGAGTAAAATTGCTTCAAATATTAAGCCAACTGCTATGAGGTCAACTCTTGTGTTTTAGTTCTTTCTCTAAAAAACATCACATCACCTTGTACTCACTTTTCTCATTCATTTCACTTTTCTTTACTCTCTCTCCCAATACCCCATACTCTCTTGCCCCCTGAATCTCTGAAAATTATAAAAGTTAACCACCAAAATTTTGTAACGATCTAATAATGAAATTTTATATTTCGACTCTAAGACTTTCTAAAAAATACAAAAAATCTCAAATGGCCATGGGTCTTGCAGTAGACATGGAGTGTTTCGTAGTCACAAATAAGGCCATAAACAGGGGTACGAGCATGAACTGCATCGTAGACATGGGCATACACTATCACAGCTACACATAATTTTAGAATTAGTAAGCAAACAAGAGGAAAAAATAAACGAAGGCTCCACGATAATATTTTTTTCAGCAAAAAGCAATGAAAACCGACGAAAAAAATGATGGTATTTGTCTATAAGGGGGCAATTTCCTGCCCAATGGGCAAGAACAGACTATAGTAGAGTTCTCATGGTAACCAAAAGGGATTATCTAGGTAGACCAACAAATATTTATCCATAGTTAAGAGGAAAAAACAAGAAGTCAACAATCGTGTAAGAGCATAATCATCAAACCCTCACCAGTAATCCATGTGTCTATTCACTACACAACCCAGCAGTTGCCCAATATTGTGCAAAGTTCTTCTTCACCTGCTTCATGAGATCCACAATGCAATCACCTTTATTATTGTACTTAAATAAGTTTTCCCATATGTATTGCACATCATTTAACACGTCTGCTGAATTCATGTACTTAACACAATTTTCAAGACTGTTGCATATTGTACCAAAATCCATAGGTGTATCAATGACATCAAAATAATCCTGGTTCCCACCCCCACATAAGGATAAAAAATCAGTGAAAATATATAAAGCAAAAAAAAAAGAAAAAATAAAGAAGAAAAAGTATACATTGAGAGCAGTTTATACGTACAGGTAAACACAATGCAATAGGATTCACTGGAACATTGAAGGGCTAAGCTGTATCCATTTTTATAATCTTCTTAATCACCTAAGATGCGAAAAAATGAAGATGAATATAAACAAATATAACTTCATAAGCACGTTCCAAATTGATATCACGAATGAAAGACAATAACCTTATTCTTACTATCATTTTAAAATGGCCCCGTACAAAAGGCAATAATCATTGTTGAAGATGAGAGACAATTATACCTCTATCTATGTATAATTCAAAGAGAAAAGGTAATATTGAGCATTGAGCCTAAAATTATACCTCTATATATTTCCTATCAAAGTTTTATCCCAAAAAGAAATATGGTAGGGGTATCTCTGTCATTTCACCCAAAAAAGGGTAGCAATATTAATGTGATGAATTATGGTGAATCTGAACCAAAAAATTTACAAGACTGTATATTAAACAATTTACAAGAGTTGTGGTTGGGTCTAAAAGAAGGATGGTTGGGGCAGTGGTGAAAGGAGAGTGAAGAGAGGATTGTCTTTTGTTTAATAGGTTTGACTAACAGATTGAATGGAAGTTGAACATAATGGAAGCTATTGGAATTTGTTATTTTAAAGAAAGGATGTATTGCAAAACCAATCATAATTGGGGGTTAAACTCAAAATAACCCTCTCTTTTTGACAAGTCACCACATGCACCCATATACACAATATATCGTTGGTGACTCGTATGAACATATTTGGGGGGCTTGGGGTTGTCAACTTATCAGCATAAATTAAGGGAATGAATGAACTATTAGTTTAATCTTTCTAAGCTTATCCCGATTTTTTATAAAGGTCTAGCTACAGGTACAGATAGTGTGAAGAAACTTCAGGCTTACCCTAAGATATTGAACAAACGAGTTAACCTGAGCACGAAATTGTGATCCTAGAACAAGATCTAGCAATTCACTGATGCTCTTCTGCTTATCCTCTACAATAACATGTAATAAAAGTTATGAACGGTACACAAGATTTCAATTTTCTCCAACTTAAACTGTAATGCAACTATAAATCATAGTACCTGTTAAGCAATATCGAAATGCATAGGAATAGAAATCCACGAAATTTGATTGCCTGCTGACTTTTTTAAAGGGGAAAAACAAAGGAAGATAAAGAAAAAGTGAAGAAATCAACAGCTTGAAGCCTTTAAACAAGGTTCAACACTAAGTATATGGTACCTATTTCTCAAGCTCTGGAAGAGCTTTCTTTAATTTGACTATGTTGATATGGTTTAGTGTCTTTGATTTGCTGCCACCAAAATGCGTCAATGTTATTGTGTGTGCGTGTGGGGGGGGGGGGGAGGTGTCGGGGGAGAAGAGAATAAGGAAAACATTGATTTTGTCCTACTTACTTCCCTGCGTTCTTAGTTGATGTCAAATGACAAGATCATAAAAGATCGACACTTGTTAACGATCGTGTAATTTGGTTAGTTGATTACATCGAATAAAGGAATGTGAACGCTTAATTTGGAAAATAATCTTAGTTTGGGATAGAGGGAGTACAACATTTGGATTCAATTATTAAGAAAATAATACAAATCCTGTTATAGCATTCCACATAAAAGAAAGTTCAACAGGTATCGAATCTGTGGCATACATCGTCATTGAGTCTTCTTATAACTTATTTTTCCAAACATTGATTAGGTGAGGATCCCATTCTCATGTAGGACCACTGAACTGTGATTACAAACAAACACACCAGGATATTTTCTTTGTTAGAGGACACAATGAATCCTATCCCATATAAACACACCAGAATATACACTTTATGAGCCAAACCCGGTGGTTGAAAAATATAAATAAGCTTATCTGAACATTACCTGATTATATATTCCACATCGTATCGAAAACAAAAGGGAAATGCCAAAACTCAGAGAACTGAAATGAGTTAATGCATACAACTAATAACTGTATAGGCTCATGAGTTATTGCACACAAATAATAAAATAATTTAATGATATGAGTTAATGCATACAAATAATAAAAGAATTTATTATAGACATGCAAACAACTAATTCAAAGGACAAACATTTGCATACTTGCGAACTCCAAACAAATTCTAACTGGAGTATATTTTCAGAGATTTTTGGTCTTAGAAAACATTGGGGGAACCCAATGGTTGATGCTACCACTTCTAGAAAAGTCGTAGAAGAAAAATTAGACGATGACCTGGCATTTCACCCATATGGTTTAGTGAAACTTCTAGCATCTTTCAATCGTATAATAACACTTGAATATATAAAGTGGCACGGGGAATCGCCACAATATTATTTCAATGAAGAAGACAAGCATCTTCCTATAGAGCTAGCACTTGAAATGGGCAATAATAGGGTAACATAAATGGCCTTAGGGCATGAACATGAACATTGGAGTCGATTACATTTTTCACCAAACTTTGTTATTGATAGCTATTGTGATGTATTGTCTACCTTAAGTGATAAATCGATATGCCTGCCACGATCAAAGATGGATTATCTGTACGAGCAAAATTCCCCGGGTGATAATTTTACCAAACCACCAGAGGAGCAGCGAAGGTTAATCTTGGAGTTTCTTAGGAAAGATCAACTTGGAGTATTGGATATATTTAAGATGATAATGAGAGGTAAAGTTCCTAAAGAGTGGTTGGACAATGGATCATTCATGAAAGGAACATAAATGAAATATTGGAAGGCCCGGATATTTACGATTTTAACATATGAGTTATGTCAGTATTTTGTTGTAACTCAAGAAATAATAAAAGATCACATTTTCCATACAATCCTCATCAAACTATGACAATGAATGAGGTAGATCTGATTTCCAGATTGAGAAGCATCACAATTAAGATGGATCCAGATGCACGTTCAGATTACCTACATGTGATACACATGATTGATTTTCCCAAGTGGAATCTGAGGATGAAGTACTCCAACACTGCATTAGTGTTCAAGTCTATTGGCGATTTTCTTAGAACACCAGGTTTGATTGAGTCCAACCCTGATTTATTTCATCAATGGTGAATATTGTCCTGGAAAAATCTAATCCACCAGAAGTAGGAGTTTTAAATTCGACATCAGATACAATGTGGATGCTTCATAACTGAGGATGGGAAGGACAAAGGCAGAAAGGTTGGACTATGTTGATGAGTGTTTTGTTATCAGATGTTGAGCGCCTTACCAGTGTGAATAGTTTTCTCTGTGGATAAGAGGACAATCAATTAGTGTTGAGTAAATTCTAAATTCCTCCAGGTTTCAAAAACACGAGTGAGTGGATCAAATAAGACCAAACAAGTTTCAGAAACATGTTGGACCAATTCTATATGGTTTTAAAGAGGGAGTGTTTGTTTGTTGGGTTGAAGATCAAAATAGGAGAGTCTTGTAGAAGCATCTCCTATTTCAATTATGGGAAACGATTGTATTTCAAAGGGGCAGAACTAAGCATGACATTAAAGAAGTTGGAAAAAATAATGATCGAACCCAATGATGGATATCCCACAACCGAGAGCATCTTGAAAATAGTGAATGGATCATAATTTAGAGCTAATCTCTATAATCATCCAAGCATATTTCCATCGGTTGTGAGTTTCTTCTTTAATGGTTTGCAACTTCTTAGCTATTTTCATGACAATCCGCTGATAGGTGATGACGGTATAAAAATGCTCAAAGCTAGAGGGTATTATTTCAATTCACGAGTCCTTTGGATTATAATGTCGATACCATCGTCAATCGGAGGAACACCAAGCTGCAGTTTATTATCTTCTACTTTTAGGGGACATCCAGATTCCACAGCTGAGGATTTTTTGATCCTACAATCTCGTAGTGAAGCAAACAACATTATTTTCCGAAAGATCTTACAGACCCTCAGATCCAGAGTATGGTACAACCATGAAGATAAGGGGAGAGAATCTTTGATACATTCACCTTACTCCATAAATTTGGCACTGCCACCTTCTGCGAAGCGACCAATTTTGGATGCAACACTTCCTGCTGTAACCTCATACTGTCAAAATATGTCAGTCACCTCATTATATTCTGAAACAATCTTGTCAGATGAGGATAAGATCTTAGATGGTCTTTCCTCTGTGTTCATGTTTCATCCTGTTGTTGCCAATGACCTGTATCAACGATCGATTCCTGGAAAACGTCGAACCTTCACCTTGAGCCTATCCAATACGACAAGTCTAGTTAGAATAGTAAATGATAACCCTATGAAGCCTATAATAATATCTGTATCTGAGGGAGAAAGAAACCAGTTGTCGTGGTGGATAAAAATGTTAGATGACATTGTTAAAACTAAGTCTGAGGCCAATAAGTTTCAATCTTTAAAACATAATGTTGAACTTCAACATTCAAGGGACATGTCTTGGAACATAGAGGTGGTAGGTGTTACAGTGCCTCATCCCTTGGAGCAATTTTTTTTGTGCGAATCAATAAATGGCTTATGTTCTAACAGTTGTTTATCATACTGTGAAAAACATATTATTTTTGTTTTAATGTTCGAGGATTTGTTCGTCTTTGAGTGGCAGAGCAAGGCTCAAATTTGGATCTGTCAATCTTGAATTTGATAGCAACCCGAACAGATACTGACATAAGTGTTATTAATGTGGCCACAGGAATGCCATCTTTAATGGCACTAAAAAATACATGTGCTCCAGGTTCTACAAATATCATCGCTTCCAGAGTCTATATATCTAGCAAAAAAATGGGGGAATATTCTCATGGTGATGAAAACTACTCTATGCCATTTCGTCCTACTTTTTTAGTTGGCCAGTACCTGATTGCATTAAAGGAAATTTACAGAGAAAATCGTGGAAAGAGTGTTCGAGGTCGGGAAGTCGTGCACTTCAATGTGCATTCACAAGATGTCCCAAAAGTTTATGATGGAAGAATTGATGCCAGCCGGTACATACCGCCTTTGTCCACTGCCGGGGTTGATACTTCTTACTTTGTTCAATATAAAATTTATTATTGCAAGACAACTCAGGACGCTTAGTGGGCGCTTTTTGGAGATCAATCGACCTTACATCTCCAAATATGACCCGGTTTGCATACGATACTTAGCTTTTAGGCAACTCCTTAATTGATGAGACCTTGTTTAGAGAGCAGTTGTCGATGAATGTGTGATCTGCCTATCCACAAAGATCAACTACAATTTCTCTAGGGGATGTAAGTATGATAGGAGTTACTCCTCATGTATACTATGATCCTGATGAAATATGATTTACCCCTGCTGTAACGGAGGTCGTTGATAGAATTTCTGACACATATTGGGGGCAATTCACATCGGTGTTTATTCATCCCAAACTGCTAAAAAATCTTTTAAATATAGTTCCCTACTCAACACAACACGAATGTTCAAGATCACACAAGTCGTTAATAAACATTGCTTCAGAATCTATGAGAAAATTTGCTGTAGAATCGTCGGGGTATCTTGCTGCCCCCACTCCTAATGCTCTTGCTTATCAAATTTAGAGTCATGTTTTTCTTTTCTTATCCATCCCAAATTAAAAGTCATGTTTGGCCTGTTAAAAAATAATATATAATAGTAGGTAAGATTAACAGTATTTTTTCCTTAAAATGATTGACTTTCAAATAGAGACTCAAAATTTGGGATAGAGGGATACTTTATTCTTTTTCGATAACACATAATAATAAGTGCGAACAAATTCAGTCCCAATCTCTCAATGCTTCCTACTTTGTACCCACTGGGAATAAATAGGTTGATCAGTAGTAATTCAAGTTCCATCTAAGAGCTGCTTTATCTCGGGTAAGCAGAGTGTAGTTGCTTTACTCGGTACAATAGAAAACTTATTCACATTTTAGGAAGGCTCTTAATATGGGATGAAGAGAGTAAATATCAGTGATATTGATATCATCTTCTTTATTAGAAGGAAATACCACCTGCCCTATACGCACACACTTCATTTCGACCACCTTACCCCTTCTACCTGCCAATCCACAAACCCAACATCACCTAAACCCCTCTACTACTACTCTCAAACCTCTCTCCTGCCCTTAACCACTGCTGACCCCTGATATCCTAGCTTCCACAGCTACCCAGTGGCTGCCATACCCTCCTAAAACCATCCCAATCCCAATCTCGACACCTAACAACCCACCTCACCAATTTGTTAATACCCCATGCACACCCTCTACCCTGTACCTACCCCGCTGCCAAACTCACCACAAATCCACGCATGGGTTCACAAATACGCCAAGACTGAGCAAAATATATTAAACAATCCTAACTATTGGTGTCTTTATTATCAAATAAGATCTGAAATTAAGTACTTTATTACAAAAATCTTGAGAAGCCCATTATTTTCTTTACTTAGTCTTTTTCTCCAGTTCACATGTTGTCATATGTGCAACACATGGGGTAATGAAACTCTCTTACTACTTCTGGTACAATAGGAGTAGAGTGAAAAAGATGAATCTGTAAGAAATTTATATGCCCCTGGGAAAATCATCAGATCATTAAATTTCTATAGGTATCGACCAAAGCTTAGTTTGTAAAACTCAACGTATTAATTTAAGCCAACTAATAAGAAAAAAAGGGATAACACCCAACTTAATTCAAGCCAGATAATAAGAGACGAATATTATAAATCATTAAGACACGGTTTTTACGTTGTATTGGAGTATCCTCTCTTGTTCACGTTGAAAACACATAACATTGCGCTCAAATCAGCAGTGCATACACGCATTAAATAAGTAAATCAATTAATTAAGATAAACGAAGTAATACAATGCACCTGATGGGTGAATCACAACAAGTACTGACTTGGGGACATTTCCAGTAGTTCTTCATCCAATCCATACATGCCATAACACTCTGCCACATTCTCTTGAAGCCCCAGACCCCAAAGAAACTCCTCAAACATAAATACTAGTTTGTTTATATATCTAATCATCATCTATTTTTCATACACTCATAAAAATTTCAATCCAAATTGCCATTTTCACATTTTCAATACAATCTTAACTTAGTGTCTTAAGAATCAATGAATAAATTTAGTTATAATTTTATAACAGTAATGAGATAGCTAGGCAAGTTTGTTTTCCATTGATTGTTAATCTTTAATCGAGATTTGAAATACGGTGCATCAAAGATATTATGAATCAAAATTAAGAAGATTGGAGAGAGAGATTTAATACCTAATTCATAACTTCAGGGCGGTGCCAAGTAAGATCTATTGAGCGAATACCTTTGGTGATTCCAAGTAAGAGTCCATCCCAAGGTAGAGTCCATTCCCTTGTGCAATGTTAAATAAGACATGTTCACTGAATCATATCTTCAGTATCACTCTCTATTTGACTCCAAATAGTGAATGTCGTTGGCTCTAGTAGCATTCAACCATATATTTGAGCAGGATAAAAGTGATGATTAATTAAATGTAAGAAAATTATAAAGTACCTCAAAACACTCCATTTTTTTTATCTAGGATACCACATTTTGTTAAAGATACATTACTAGTAGTAAGCAACTTAAAAGTTGCTAAAAACCTATTTTATAGACATGTAAGGGAGAAACTGGAAATTAAATTGATAGTTCATGGATTATTTTTAAAAATGAAATAGATTGGATATCCTTATGAAGAGCTAGAAATACGCCTCCCAAAATGAAGATTTGAGATAAAACTGATTATCAAATTCGGTGGACTTTAGCCAGATGAGACGAACTTGAATGAATGATTTTGAAAAGGACGATGGGACCTCCACCACAAAGTCATCTCACAGAAAATCATCAATATAAAAGTATTCTAGATTGGGGAAGTTGACCACAAGCTTGTGCCTTGGAACAAATTCATCATTATTGTATGGATCATTAACTTAATATCTTCTTAATGAAAACATGTACTCATGAATTACTATGAAACTCCTCAATAAAGGTATATACACATTCATAACTAGATGATCATCAAGTGTCGAATATCTATAAACAATGTTTAAATAATTGGGCAGCCAGTAATATGATCCGCTCAATTAGATCACATTAATGTAATATGTTCAATTTTTTATGCTCAATATTTACTAACTAATTTATGGGTTACGTCTAACAAATGAAGTTGCTTCCCTAATTTTTAAAATTTTCTATTGAAAATAAGAATTAAAAACATAAATGAAAACTGGAAAAAATTTCAAATTTCCTCGAAGTTTAGAAAATCTAAGATAAAATTAAAGTTATTTTTATAGGGTCATCCATCTATTTGTGTGTATCTAGTAGATTTATTCAACATTGACGTGAATCAGTTGATAAAAATATGAATAGATTAAATGATATATTTTCTCAAATACCTCTATGAATTAGTCACTATAACCAGACAATCCAACACATAAGGCTCTTCAACCCAAAGAGAACATCAAATAGACGATGAAAGGTTTATGATCAACAAAAAAATAAGATTTGTAGAGAGATACAAAGTACTAATCAAACCATCTGAACACTTTTCAAGATAAGCACACAAAGCATTTCTTCCTATTTAGTTAGGATTTCTTTAGTTTACACAAAGTAAAAATGTAATATACATTAAAATCCAAATAAACAAACTTTTAAGTATAATGAAAAACACAAAGAAAATGAATCAAACATAAACTTTTTACTTATTATTGTGGAGTGAACTATACTAAACGCTAAAAAAATGATAAATAAAAAAATTACCAAACCAAAACAGACACAAAAATGCAAACCTTGAAGATATTGATTTAGTATGAAAGATGGGAAACCTTTAATAAAATTAATACAAAATAAAATAGTTTTCCATTAGGTTCACCAAACAGGTCACTAACTTTAATACAATTAATCAAATAGAAATATATAAATTTTCGAACCTTTTTTGAATTTGAATTGAGAATAGAGTCAAAATTAAAGCTTTTATCCCCAATTGATATTGAATCATCATAAACCTTTCTAACTAGCTGATCTCCTCCTCTCTCATGGCCATTATCACGTTTAATTATTACCACAATTATTAATAGAAGTGTTAATAACAATAACTATAAAAATTGAATACATCGAGTTAATTAGTGGTCAGTACCTTGATGGATGGATGAAGAGGTGCTAGTAAGTCAAATTGATCTTCCAATCTGGTTATTTATTTCTGGAACATTTGTGATTTTTGAGGGTAATTGTTAAGGGATTGTGGGTAAAACTGAGAGTGTGTTAAGTCTTCTATTTGCAGGAAACATATCTGGGTAGGAGATTTGTAATCCATAAACGGATATGTACATATACATATTTACACACACACACACACACACACACACATATATATATATATATATATAGAGAGAGAGAGAGAGAGATACACACACACACACACACACACATTGGAGAGAGATATATTACCTTGCTGGTCATCAGTGGCAAGAGTGAGAGAATCTTGCCAGTCTACAACGGCAACTTCTAATTGATATGGGATGAACCCGTTGGTCGGAGTGCTTCATTTTTTGAGTCACCAGTTGCGAGAAATAGAGACAGGTAAAAGTGAAGAGGAGTAAACCCTCTCAATAAAAATTTACCAAAAAAAGTGCCTGCCAAAATTAAAAACAATCTTAGCGCCAGTTTTTTTATAAAGTGTCCATAATTTGTTCTAAAAGTGCTATAAATATTTCAGAATTTGTTAAAAAGTGCGTTAAATTTCCGAAATTTATTACAAACCTTGTAAATTTTCTGCATTTAAAAATAAATGTCGGGAAAAGTTTTTTCTGGGTATATCTTAAAAAAATAACTTTAGTGAAAAATAAACATTACGAAAAACAAATTTCCTTTTCAATAATGAGACAGCATAATTAAATCATAGAATCTAGATGAAAACGCCACTAAATCAAATTGTCCTGATTAGAAAGTAATATTAAAACTTGTTTGTTATCTTAAAATTCAACACATTGCATGAATAAAGGGGCTTACTAAATTCAACTATAACGTAAAAAACTAATTTGGTAAAGATACCATCACGACAACATTAATTACAAAACAGAACATATACAAACTAAGTTAAGTAACATTGTAAAAAAAGTTCTTACATCTTTTTGGGGCAAGTGCATTGTCGAACTCTAGTGATTAGCTCTAACTTGTAGCCTGAACATTATCATATAAAAGTAAGATTAAATTTCGAGTACATATTAATAAAAAATTAGATAAACACACACTTGAGTATTCGATATGGCATCAACACAGTTCAGTATTCAAATTTCCATGATATATATAGAGAGAGAGAGAAGCAGTTTAATTTTTATATCTGGCATCAACACTGTTTAATTTTTTCATGCCTTAATTTGCATTTTTGATTCATGATAAATAATAAACAATATCAGAAGAAAAAAGATGTCAAAATATTAATTATTCATAATATATACATATATATATATATATAGACACACACACACACACACACACACAACATATCAAAACCCATTATATGCACCGAAATAAATAAATAAGAAACACCAATGATCCCAAGAAAGTGACGCAGGTTTTAGAAAATCGAACTGGTCCAAGAAAAAAAAATGCACACGAACACTTGTAGAGAATATTGAGGAACAGAAAAACAGGAAAAAAAGGAATCCAAGAAAGTCAAATAGAAAAAAACGCAACTTACCTAGACAACGAACATATCCAAGAAAGTCTTGAAAGAACAACACGCAACAACACCCAACCAAGAAAGTGACGCACTTATAGAGAGGATTGAGGATTATAAGGTCAAACTAATTGAGGGGGAGAGGTTTGGAAAGGATTAGAGTTGTGGAGATTATTTCAAAGAAGATAAGGCTTTAAGCTTAGAAGAAGGAAACGTGGGTATTTTTTTTAAGAGGAAACAAATACCCGCCAAATAGTAGCGAAAAGTGCTTCTTCTTTTTCTCATTTTTAGTGGCATATGTTATGAAATGCCTACAAAATACCACATTTATTTTAGAATTAATAAAAAATGCTTTATTTATGCGACACATTAATATAAATGCCGTGAATCTTCAATACTTATAAAAAATGCTGGTAAAAAGAAAATTCTCAGCATTTTTAAATAATACTGAGAAAAAAGTGCCGGAAAAAATTAGTTTTCTTGTAGTGTTATAAAGTAATGACAAAAGACAAATGATGTGAGAAATGTATTTCATTACCAATATTTTTCATTCAAATCGAGAAGGATTACATATGCTGTGGAAAGTAGAAATCATTACATAAAAATCCTATTCTATTGGCTTTTTCCCTTCTGCCTTTGAAACAAGCTCTACTCCAGCAGGAGGATCATCTAAGGCGTAAGGAGAATTTATGAAGTTCAGATCTTTAATCATCCTGACATTCATTATTGATGGCCGATCAAGTAAGTGCTCCGGGTGAGATATCTCAAAATTAGAATGAAGATTGTAGTCCCCAAGATACTTTGAGACCAGGCACTGAGGAATTGCCCGAGCAGGAATCCAACTCATATCAAGCTTAAATGGAGGCACTGGCAAATCAAGAAACCCAGGATCATAATAGTCCCATAAATAGCGACCCTGTTCCAATTGTAGCACACCCAGGGCATTCAGCCATCATTGCTTGTGCCCCTCGTTGTTTGACTGCTGGATCCGGTCATCAAGATGGTAGAGGGCTTCATTGTAACCAGCCATCCAAAACTCTCTGGGCTGTTTGTGAAACTGGTAGGTTAACCTCTCCAATTGATCGTGGAGGTTCTTCACTAAAAGTTCTTTATTCTCCAAGGCAGAATTTTGTGTGGAAAGCTACTCGTTGAGGTTTAGAATCTTCTTGGACATCTCTGACAAAGCCTGATTCTTCGCCATCAACTGGAAAGCCTGATTCTCCAAGGCTGCCTGTGTTCTAGCTTCTTCAACAGTAATCCGAGCAGCCCTTGTTCGTCCCTGAGAAGCTCTTGCTCGTCCACGAGCAGAAGTAGAGGGCCCAGTTCTCTTTAAAGTTTCCAATTCATCTCTCAAGTTGGCATTCTCCACCTCCAAAAAAGAGAAACCTTCATCATTAACAAGGATAATGGCTCCCGAGGAAGACGCTGCCGATTTTAATTGGGATATCTCTTCTTGCAAAACATTATTTTCCTGCTCCAGCAGCTTCGCGATTTGCCTATGCTCCTCGACCTCAACCCTTAGAATTTTCTCTTTCTTCTCGTAAGCAGCAATGAACTTATCGTATCCTTTGTCAGCATTTAGTTGCTGATATTTTTTCTCGTACCCCTGATGCAAAAGGGCAGAAGATTCCTTGTATTGTTGTTGAAGTTCCTTGATGATACCCCAGAGATCTTCAATCATCTCATAGTATGCCACATTATTGGCAACAGCTCGGTCAAGCAGGCATTTCAAATACTGATAAGAATTTAGACCAAGGATGTCAACAATTTGAGCCTCGTTTAGATCTGCATGGCCAGCCTTGAAGTAGTCATTGCATTTTTTCATCAGTTCAGTATCGTGAGCTGACAAGAGCTCCATTCTAGCGATAAACTAGTAAAAAAGAGATAGAAAGAATCAATAAGAATGCAAACAGAGCAAGAAGAATAAAATGGATCGATAATAAGAGAAGATCAAGAAAAAGGGAGTTAAAATGCACAACCAAAACTTCAAATATTATTACTTCATAAAAAGAAGTACATAGCCCAAAATTACATTCAACAAAAAAATAAAAAGCAAAGAGAAAGGTCCGAACAACTCTACACCTTCTCCTTGCTTCCTAAGACTTCCTCGGGAGGCTTGGATGAAGAAGTAGGTTGCTCGGAGGGCAGAGAAAGTTGATCGGTAGACATGTTGGTTGGCTGGGGATGCTCGTAGCCAAGTTCAACAGTAGGGACCTGATCCTCAATCATCATTGAAGACTCTTCAGAGGAAGCTTTGTCCACTTCTTCTTCTCCAGGAGAGGGAGGAGGACCATAAACATGGCGCTGAAAAAGTTCAGAACTCTCAGAGACCTTTAACTCCTGCAGAGCAGCAATACATCCATCCCTAAACTATTTGAGGCTATTAAATTCCATCTGAGAGGACATGGCAGCTAGGCCTTTGTTCCAACATTTGTCCCAGCCAGCGCTAAAGGACTTTTTAACAGCAAGTTTTCTCTTTGCCTTCTCTGAGGAAATCCTCTCAGTATGAAGTTCTTCGGCAGCCTTCATTTTCCCTTATATCTCCTGCCTCTGACGATCAACGTCGCGGAGTCTAACAACTTCCTGTTCAGTTTTCTTGAGCTTGTTCTCAAGCTCTTCAGTGTTCTTGAGCTTTTCCTCAATCTCTTTGTTTTTCTTCTCAAATTCTCTCATTTTCCTCTCTAACTCTTGGGAGGCCTCCTCAGCTCGGTCCCTTTCTTTCTCGATAAACTTAACCTGCTTCTCCCAAACAATTTTATTCTCCTTATACTTCTGATGAGATTCCTTCAAAGATTGGGTCAATCCAGTAAAAGCTTCTTCTACACCTCCCGAGGAGATTGAAGCCTTGATAGCTTCATCTTTCTTCAGAATGGTATTGAAACATGTTACCAGGTGGAAAAAGAAAATAACTGTAAGTCAGTACAAGGAAATAACATTGAAAAATGAAAGTTTAGTTTAGCAATACTTACTGAGGCAATATGCTGAGCTACCAAGGTAGTGACTCTGTCACGAGAAAGACTGTCTTCAATACCTTGGATCTCTGGGATAATCCAATACTTCACCGAGCTCATAGCAGAGCTCGGAGCAACAAAAGTGGGAATGCCACTTCCAGCAGTTAAAGGCTGAGAGATAGATTCAGCTGGTTTATTCGAGGAACTTTTCTTCAACTTCCTCGGAGGAGCAGGAACATTCTCAACCAAGGATGTCATCTTGGTCGGTGATATAACGATAACCCCGCTTAGAGGAAAAATAGCAACAACCTTGCTCGGAGCCACTGGGGGCTTCTCAACAACCTTCTTAGCAGTAATTGGAGGGGGTGCATCAATTTTTATCTTCCCTTCCTCTGGGATATCCTACTTGTTTTTATTTGCCTCTCCAGCAGTAGAGGCAAACTTATTAAAGAAGGTAGGAGCTCTTCTTCTCTTCATTGTGTCACTCAGAGGAATATTTGATTCAGGGGAGGAACCTTCAGAAGCTGGTATTGAGTCAATGTCACCTACCACTGGACGAGCAGTAAAAGACGAACTGTAGCTCTTGTACTGCAATAAGTATGAGGCTGATCTGATATGTTCGTCAGCAACGGTTTGGTGCAAACTCCAGATAAGTTTCAAGTGCTTCAAATTGACATCAGTTTCCGTGGGGGATTTTCTTTTGCTGTCGACTGCAAATAAACAAAAATTAAAATGTCAATGACGCATTTTGTCAAACACAAAGAAAACATAATTTCAAAAATAAAATAAAATAAAAACAACCTATCCCATTGCCATAGGGAGGGCATCTAGGACCCTGATACACATCATTTCCATTTAATGGAGCATGGTGCCAATTTTTCATAACAACCCCATGCTCGAAGTAATCCTTGTTGGCATCTGGGAGATTGACAACTAAAGCCCTATTTAAAAACCTAGTTTTTAAATAAAAAGTACTATCGCTGACAACCCATCTATAACAAAACATAATTTCTGGAATTCCTAAACGGGTTCCATGAATTTGATTTAACCTATGAACTCCGTAACTATTCTCCAAGTGTTTGGCGCTATTTTTGCAGGAACAACATCAAAAAACTGACAGAACTCCAAACATAAAGGATTTGGAGGAAAAAAAGCCGCATTCGGCCACAAAGAGACTGGGGAACCAATGTCCCTCAGCCAGACGAAAATAGTCAGAAGGTTCAGAAAGTTCTTCCAAAGTAACCCATGAAGGAATAAAAAAATCAGAACAAAACTTATCAAGCGACTCAACAAGGTAAACCGTGATGAACAAAGAAAATAAAAGATAAGGAAGAAGATCTTACAGAAAAAGGGTGGATCAGTTGACAACGAACAATAGAAGAAATGAACGCATAAGATAGAGAAGAAGTAAAGAAGTTCTAAGATGCAGATTTGAAAAAAGTAAAAGACGATCGAATTTTCTGAAGCGTTTAAATACTTTACCTCGGGAATAGAGAAAAACAATGATTACCAGGATGGACGATTGCGTATCCGGTGACTAAAAAAAAGAAAAGGGCATAAAAACGAAGCGGTTATGGAAATTCAAAATATTTATAAAGACTGATACTGTGCATTTATAAAGGAGTTGTATACAACAAATGCTTTCCTAGAAACCATACAAATCGAAAATCTAAGAAGCAGAATGTTCCATACTTTTCTTCAACATCAAACTACGAAACATTGGGGGCTTCTATTGATACCAAATTTATTCTGCTGATGTGGACCAATTATGTGGAGACACGTGTCAATCTATATGGCACTCGCAAACATTTTTTGAACAAACACCTTGACTCCGAGGAACTCAACCTCCCCGACCAACTCATACGCTCCGAGCAACAAGTGTTCTCTGAGGAACTCTATTGTACCGAGCAACTCATGTATACCGAGCTACTTAGGCGGTCTGAGCAGCTTAGGCGATCCAAGCTGCATCTCGTACAGAGCATTCATATCCGGATAATTAAGAGGATGATTGCGCATTAAATGCTCATTATTATCACACAGACGCACACGCCTATTGGACAGCTATGTATTATTCTTTCATTTGTACCGCCTCAAGGCTATAAATACATTGTAACCTCCTCATTAGCTGGGGACTCGTAATTTCTTGATAAACCCATTATCGAGAATTCTGCAAACAGTCAGCAATAACACAAGCAGTGGACGTAGGCCATTCTTTCAAGGCTGAGCCACTTTAAAAATCTTTTGTCTTGTTTATTTTTATCTGTGATTAAAGAATTAGGTCAAATCTAGTTTTTTACATCAACACTCGTTGACGCTGAAATGACTTACTATGGTGTAATTCGAAATATATTTGAATTGGATTATATAGGCTTAAAAGTGGTTGTATTTTACTGTGACTGGGTAAGAGTTGATGATAAAAATGCTTGTAAAGTTGATCCTGACACCAATTTTATCATGGTTGACTTGTCCAAGTTGAAGAGCAACGACCACGTGAGCGATGAGATGTTTGTTTGTGCATTTCAAAAGGTCAACCAAGTGTTTTACTCGAAGTATATCAACAACGAGTTGTGGTCAATTTTCCTACATGCGCCAAAGCGTCTAAATAGTAGTATGGATGACTTGGTTGCTCCTACCGAATATCAATCCATTTTTTATGATAACCCGAATTTGAAAAAAAAATTCAATTTGTAATAAATATTCCAATTTGTACTTTATCAATCCATGTTTAATGCTTTTAATTGATTTGCACTTTATCATTTTCACTCTTTTTATCTTTCTCTCTCTCCTTTGTATATGTATGTGTGTGTGTGTGTTGGGGGGGGGGGGGGGGCAATGTGTGTGTAGTGTGCGTGTGTGGGCAGTAGGGGTGGGGGTGGGGATGTTTTGGATTTTTAGTAATTGTACATATTATGAGTTAGATGTTGTTCTTTTGTAATTCATAATTGAGGAGTTAAACAGTAATAATTCATTTGGATTTGTAGTAATTGTACATATTTGCATGTCTTCTTCTAATTCATTTGGATTTGTACTAATAACAACATTTTTTTACAAAAAATGTCTCCTTCAGGTATTAAGGCGAGGATGATGATATTGATTATGATGATGTCGTCTGCGCTCAGTGGTAGTGAAGGAGACGAGGGCTCCTAGGCCCCTAAGCTCTCCAAATGAGGCAAATTGGGGATGGCCGTCAAGAACAAGACAGGGCTATTAGCGAGATCCCTCGAGTTGGTAAAGACTATCATCGGTCCGGGGTACGCTAGTTGGAGGGAGGTGCCAAATGAGCTCAAGTTAGCTATTTGGGTGGCACTACATGTAATGTATTTATATTTATATTTATATGAATATTTCAATTTCAATTTCATATTTATATTTATATTTATATTTATATTTATATTTATATTTATATTTATATTTATATTTATATTTATATTTATATTTATATTTATTCGCAACTAACATTGTATTTGTTGGACAGGAACAATTCAGCCTCGACCCAAAACTACGCGATTCCGTCTTGGAGCAGTTGAGGGAGCAGCACAAGACGTGGAAGAAAAATATGCGGATCCGATACTTTGGAAAGACTCGAGACTCCATTATCCGAATATGTGACTCTGTCCCGCCGAAGGAGCCGATATCATTGGCACAATGCCAAAAGTTTATTGACAATGAGATCGAGGAGCGACGATTGGCATCTCACCAATCGAGAAGGGATAATCGGGCAAAAAAGATGAACGTGCACTACTCCGACCAAACGTCTTACGCCGAGGTGGAGCATAGGATGATGGTAAGATTTAATTTTTCTATAATTACAGAAATATGTTATTTTGCATTATTTTACTTTGCGGGACCGATACTGATTTTGCATTATTTTATTTCAGGGAACGGGGAGTGGCCCTGGGGGTATGCCACATAGGCTCGATAGTTAAGTGGCTATTCGGATGAAGAAGGGGAAGGATAAGGAGGTGTCCCCGATTGTCGCATCCACGATTGTAAGTAATCTGACAGTTTACTTTTTGTTAATTATGTTATAATTTGTTTATTTACTTATTTAACTAATCATGTGCTTTTTGTCGTTTCAGGCAAAGCTTAAGGAAGTGCATGAATCGCAATCTGATGCCGACAAGGCATCTTTTTGCACAGACGCAGTCAGCCAAGTTCTTGGCGTTAATCTCTAAGGGATGACAAAGGGGTGAGCTCGCGGGTGGCCAAATCTAGGATCATCGGATGGGAGACGAGCAACACTGGGTTGGCTTGAATGGTGAACTCACATGATGAAAAGCTGTCCCATTTGGAGGCGACGGTCCAAGATATGTTCTCATTCATGAAGTGTTCATTGGGAGAAAACTGCTAGGGGAAAGGGAAGGAGAGGGTGGTGGAGGAGGAGGTGCAGGAGGATGAGGATGTGGACCTCGCTGCTTCATCGCCGACACGTGCGGACTCTGATGATCCAGTCCCCTATTTGGCTCCCTTCGACCGATCGATGTCGACACTTGGTTAGCCGAGCACGTTTATACAGGACATATTTGATGGCCAGCGAATAAGGCGGGGGTTGAGGGACCCGAATACTGTCCAGGGTTTGCCAGTTTATGGACGTTTTCTTTAAGACATCGAGGCCAAGGTTCTCGTCACACATGTGATACCCGGGAAGGATAACCCCCACTATGGTTGCATAAATAATGTGGCACGATGCATATTGCTGGGTGTATCAATTCATATATTGTGTGTCCTACTCACGTCCTCAGACCTACCCCAGACTTGTAGTGACATTATTTGAATTAAATTGTTTTAAGTTGTTACATTTGAATTATATCGTGATGCATATTGTTTTGAATGTATGTTTGCATTATCTCTATTTTATTTGGATATATGATGTTTGAACAGGTATAATGTTGTTATAACAGGTACAAATATACTGCTGGGCAGTGGTAGTGGCCATACTGCCCAGCAATTTTTTTTTAATTCTGTCCAGAATTATCACGGTCATTGATCGTGATAATTTTTTTTAAAGTCACAGGTTTTTCACAGTTAGTAATCGTGACTAAGCTTGTCAAGGTCATTGACCATGACATGACCGTGACAAATCTAATGAACTTTTCACGATCAATGACCGTGATAAGACCATGACAATAATCACGGTCAATGACCGTGACAAATTGACATATTTGGTGTAGTGTTTTGTCACAACTTGTGACTGGGATTACTAATGATGGACCTTTTCAACCTTCAACCCCCTCGCCCTATTTGCCTTTTAAGTGGACTGGTGAATAGGTATCCCTCTACATTAGCCCCCGCGTGCAAAAGTCTTTATGTTGGGCAGACCAAATGGTTTTGTACGAAATGATTTTCTTGTATTGGAATTCAAAAGGTTTGCTTTCTTTTTCATCATTGCTATGAGGGCATTAAATAGTCCTTTCACTTCACCCCATGTTTGTACTCTCTAGGAAACACGTGTCAACCTAGTAATAAGCCTCCCATCATGTGGGTAATGATTTTACCCTCTTTTAGCTGTCAAATTATGTGTACCCTATTTGGTATCAAAGGGTCAATTAAAAAAATGTTACCCTCTACCTTAGGCATTCAAACTTTTGCTTATGATTTTTAGAGAGAGAAAACACCATCCCTTCCTAAACTCCATAATTTTCATAATCAAAACCTTTAATTTCTTTCATTATTCATGACTTCTTCATCTTAAACCTCCTCTATTTCCATCACTACCACCATTAGTGGGCTTTTGGTGGGCTCTTTGCCCATCTACACGATGATTTCCACCATTTTGGCCATTGGTGATACCATCGTGGCCACCACTATTACTGCCTCTGTCACCACCATTACTGGTAGGGCTTCTTCTGAGATTACGCTCTCAAAATCTCATAGGGATTTCCTTAAAAATCATTCAAAGAGGGACTTTGGGCTCTACCGTCTTCCCCTTTACTTTGGAAAAATGATACCTTTATGCCCTCGCTCGAGAGGTTCAAGGAGGATCTCGTGGCCAAGATCAACGAACGACCTAACCTAGGCCTAAGTGAGTCCACTGATACCCCTATTATCCTTGTAGATAGAATTTTGTAATTGAAAGTAAATATGGGTCACCTCCCCTTTTTCAATACTAATGGGACCTTTGGGTAAATCACGTTTTTGCTGAGCCTGCTTATAAGGCCATCAACGAGGGTTTTGGTCTAACCAAGACTATCTCAAGTTTAAAGGCCTACACTATTGCAAAACACTCCACCACTTTCAATCTCGTGGCTTCTTGTTAGAGTATGCACTCACGTGACTTTCTTACTAGTTGGGAGAATTTACTATCACCATCGAGGACACATGCAAGCTAATTGGCCTCCCTACTAGGGGAGCCATATTTTCACTAATGATTTTGAGGATAACGAGGAAGAGGAGATATTCTAAGAACTGTAGCAAGACTTATCTGAGTGTTGTTGTTATGTTGCTATTAACAAAGCGAGTGCCACCAAGCAATCTTTTGTGTAGGGAAGAGAGTTGGAGCAGAGTGCCTAAGCGCCTGGATGGGCCCAAAATCAAGTCTTCTTCACACTTAGCTACATTTTTTCACTTTTTTGAGCATATTTTTATTCCTAGGGATACTGGACGATTCTCCCCGTGAGTTAATCTTTAGGTTGGCTATCAGGCTAGCTTGAGGGAGGGATATTCCTCTCACAACCCTTACTTTGGGCTCTATGTATACTTGGCTAGATCATTCATATGTGGATGTGGAACGAACTAGTGGTCGACATGATATGACTAGATTTGTTAATTTATTTATCTTGATGGCCTTTCTTTTCAATAAGTTTCCAAATATTGCTCTAGAAGCTCGTACTTATCACAGTGATGCCACTCGAATTACCAGGTGGCACAAAAAGAATCCTAAGAACCCCCTATACCCATTTATTGACAATATGGATGAATTTTGCTTTCACCCCTACTGCAAGCGGGTGAGTGGTGTCTTATCATGGAACTCTTTCCTAGCTCTTAGGGGAACCTTTTATTGTCAATCTGGTGTGGAGTCTGTATCTGCATGCCCCCACATTTCTTTAATGGAAATGCTATTTCCTTGCACTCCTCCTTCATTAATAGATCTTAGCTAAGGTGTACAGTTTTATCACTTCAAGTGAGTGAAGAGGCAGTTCGGCTACGATTAGGGAGTCCATACCCCCATTTATCCATTGATAACCTCTCCCGCAGAACTATACTTAGAAACATATTCCAAATTTACTCTCAAGGTAATGTTTGATAGGACTGATGGCTTGGGGTGGATTTTTATACCTGCTCGTTATTATCTTTTTTTATTTAGTTATTCCTGGTTCAACCTTTGGTAGTGGTAGATTATCTTAATCAAGAATTATATCATGGATGTGCCCCACGAAACCATCCCCACATAAATTCCAAGCAATGACAAATACTTGGGGAAAATGACTCAGAAGGAGTTATGGTTCCGTAGCTCAATAGATAAGATTCCCTCGAGCAAGTCACACAGTCCTTGTGAGGCCCTTGCATGAATAGTCCATTATGTGAAACACCCTAAGTCCCAGCTAGCTAAGGCAAAGGGAAAGGCCAAGTCCAAAGCCCCCTCTAAAAGGAAACATATAGATGCTGATGTGACCAACTTTATTCCTTCCCTCTTGATGCTCCTTTACCCCTCCTTCTCCTGTGGGACTAGGGATAGAAAAAATTGTAAGAAGACTAATGTTGAGCCTGGTGCTCCCCCCTCCCCCCCCCCCCCCCCCCCCCCCGTTGTTTCAGACTAAGGGGTAGACACTAATACTCTTGGGATTTAGGAGACTTACTAAACTGTTCACGAGAAAGGCTATAAAGCCTTCGGTGTTTCTACTCAGGAGCCATCCATCTAATAATCCCCTATTATTGAAGTTACACCAGCTAATTCCCTTTTGCTTAGTGAAACTACCAGTCATGAGTTTTCGACTGCTTGTTCCCATTCTTACTCATTTGAAGAGGGACTGGTTGATTATGGAAGCACCCATTCTTATGATGATAATATTTCTTCTTCAAATGACATCGGTGTCATTTATCCTCATCATGCTCACTGGTCTGACACTTGTGCTTTATTTCCAGATTCGAGGGTACCTGAAGTCAAGGATGATACCATGATCTATTCTCCCTCCCCCACCACTAGGCAACTTCCTATGGGCAAGCTCCTCGCCCTTCCACTGTAAGTGTTTATATCATTTCCTTTATTTCTTATTTGAATTTTCTTCACTTTATTTTCTAATCTTTTAACTTGATTTCTTTTTTTGTCCAGGCTATCTCTCAAGAAGAGACTGGTCCTTCAGGGATGGGGACCACCCTCTCGTCTTCACCTACCCCTATTTGTATATCCCCCTTCTTGCCTGAGAGGAACTCCATGGTCGTCTCTTCTTTAGGTATTGCTCGTGACGTAAGGTCCTTAATACTTTAAGATCTTCTTTTATTCTTATTTGTTCAACTATTTTTGACATTTTTTGTTTTTATTTATTCTAAAACTTTCCATTTTGTTCCCCAACTCTGTGAGGGAGTCTTCTGTGGCCTCTCGTAATGTGCAGGTGCCCACCTATCTTTTTCAAATATTCCTTTTTTAAGTTTATTCACCTATTAGCTCATGACTTCTCTCGTTAGCTTATTTATTCATTTATCTTCCTAACAGGTGACTATAGGTCCCAATCTACCTGTCAGACCTCTACCTTCTTCTTTAGTGAGCAGTTCTCTTGCCGAGTCTACCACCACCACACCTTCAACGGTATTTCTTAGAATTTCTTATTTTTCATGTGTTCTCGCTCTTATATTAGCTATTCTCATTCTATTTTTACTACATTTGAAATTTAAGTTGTAGGGCTCCTTCTTTGTCAACCCTGCCACTAGTGGAGAAGTACTTCTACCCATAAGGTTTGTTATTCCTGAGTTTCCAACTTCTAGGAGGATATCTATTTCCAAAGTTTGTCTTCTCTTAGACAGTCGGCCACTATTTAAGCCACTTCGCAGCCAACCTGTTTATAGTATATTTATGAGCGAACCTATTTCATAGGTTTCTTCTTCAGCACATGTATTTATATCTCTTTCTTTGTTATATAATTTTATTACTTGGTACTTCTCTAACAAAATTTTTATTGATAGGTTAGCATGAGTATCCCTATGGCCTTTAGGGTTAATTTAAGCTCTCTCCCACTCTGAGGGTTTGGGTATTTAGACACTTTTGTCTCCGTTCTTTAACAACTCGTTAGTCTATACTTTAATTGAGTTGTAACTCCCTTCCTATTTGTTTATATTTCAGACTAGCGTCAGCACTTCTCCATTGGCTATTTCAGAAACTTGTGAGCACGTGAGTAACTCAGTTTCCATTCCACCTCAGGTATTTCCTTTCTTTTCCCATGACCTCTATATTCGCAATTCTTTCTTTATTTGAGAATATGTTGGATCATGGTATTACCTTTTTTCCAGGTAATCCCCTCACAGATCTTTGTTGTAGTGGACCCTACTTTGAGCTTACCTATAAGCCCTCCTCATTAGAGGTCTCTCAGGTACACTATTATACTCAATACTTCAATCTTCTTACTTTTTTTACTATGTAAGGAACATTGGTGACTTATTCTCCATTTCTTTATCCTTTAGGCTAGCACTGTTGCTGAGGTCCCTCTTTCTATGGGACGTGTAATGAGTGTGACACCCCGCTTAATTAAATATAGGGTGATCAGTCCGTTATTAAATTAAAATCAAGGCGAACGGTTGGCTCATTCTTAGCATCACTGTCGCAAAATAAAATTTCCAATTTAAACACCCTAAATAATTAACCTAAGTGTCAAAACAATTTTAAAACCTTATTTCCATTTTATTAAATCCAAATATGAAAACCTTTTTAAATAACCAACAATTTAAGAACTCTGACATACTAAATATGGATAATAACACACAAGAATTAGATTCATCCATGTAAACCAAACCAGTTTAAACTATAAATAAAACCATCCTAACAGTAATTAAATCCCAAAGAGTACCAACTAATGGAAATATAAAGGAACGTAAATCTCTGACAAAAATACAAACCGAATAGAGAAATGGGTAACACATGCCCTAACTAATAAAAACTAAAAGTATGAGTGGAGTCAATAATGGGGTCGTCTAAGCAATGGCCTGCAACTGCCACATAAGCTGCAGTGCGCCCCGTCCGAAAAAACCTAAGCATGTCGCCCCTGTGGCTGGGCACCTGTATAATATACATACATATATAAATATATATATATACAAGAGAAAAGAAATAACAGGAAACGGGTCAGAGCCCGAGTGTAAAACAGTTTAAAATTAATTTAGCAAGTATTTAAAATGATTATCGGCTAATGCAACAACTATGTTAGTATGCGACACTCTCTTGAGAATTCTCACCTCTCATTCTAGTGTGCACGCCTACCGTACTAATAAATCTTATAAATTTCTCTAACTTATCTTCCATAAGGTTTAATCACGTGAAAAACAAGGTTATGATATTTACTTTAGGAAACCATTCTCTTCAAGATTTCTTATGTTATTTAGAACAACTCATTACCGTTATAAAGTTCCCGAACACTTATAACAAAGCTGAAGCATTTATTCATTACTTATCTAATTATACGCGCAGTAGAAAGTTCCCATATAGATATGCATATATATATTAGTCACACATATAATATATATACTAACGGCACCCCATATAAAATCTATGGTGCTGCCATACTCTGCTATCAATTCCCCGTATCACTCAAACTAAGGGAAATACTAGTTCGGAATCACTTTCGAACTGCATTAACACAATACACAAACAAGTGGAGGTGAAGCATAATTCTAGGTCCTAAGAGGTCAGCACAAACCCTCACATATCTTAGAACATCTTACTATCATTTTCAGATAGCCTGTATCGAGGATACTATCTTCTAGGGTACGAGTCAATATCCCCTATAAAGGTCCAATCGAGATAAGACCGTCCCGGCGCGAAAACCCCCGTGATAGCAAGTAGCTCGGGTATGATTTTTACACAGATATATAATATGCACAATCACACGGTCATATATATAAATATTCATATTTCTTAATTAGGTGCGCCCACGACCCATAATTATAATTATCAGCACTTAGCACATTTCTACTTGATTATCTCGCATAACGGATTTGTCACTTTTATTCTCATATATATAAGTTACACCATACCTACTTCTCGTCTCTCTAAGTATTCTAACTCCTTAAGTATAATTTCAGTAGGCACTCTCACTGACCTTCTAGTCTAACTTCCTTACAACTCTCGACCTTTTATTAAACGTACCCATGATTTCATATGTGTGAATAACTCCCCGTTAACCCTTAATTTCATCTTACATTAAATTCTCACTCAACGGAGTTTACCTAGACCCTACTGGTCCTATTTACATCCCATTATGCTCCAACAATAATAATCAAGGGTTAATACGTATTTTAATCGGATTAAACCAAAAGAAGAAAAATATGCAGTTTTATAGGAAGGGTCGATCGATCGATATAAGGGGGTCGATCGATCGATCATCGATTGATCGATGTTCTTGGGTCGATCGATCGATCAAGTAGTTATGATGAAAATTGCATTAACCTAGTTACGGTTTGCCTCTCGAACCTCAAACAAATATCCATATATCATTCCCAAACTACCAACAAACGTTACTACAAGTACTATATACCAAAGCACTTAATTTTCTATGTAAAATATGTCCCAATTCATCAATTACAACAATTTAATGGGTAAAATTTACCTGAACTTCAAGAAACCTAATTTTTTTCCTTTTCTTTCAATTCTTCCAATTCCTTTCCATATTTCCTACTTCTAAATCCATACAAATTCATGATTTATCCTCTACATGCGATTTAGATGTCCAGAATATGATTACTTCTTCTTCAACATGTGATTTTAAGTCTCAAAACGATACTTTCTTTCATGAAACAAGTTCTAAACAACCCTAGACTAAAATGATTGAGGCATCAACTAAAAATAAATCAAGATAGATACTTGCCTGAAAATTGAGTTTCTGATTTGTGGAAGAAAGTGGTATGGTTGCATTCCCCATCGCGCGATCTACGACTCGGTGATGACGACGGTGCAAACGGTTGAGTTTTTTGCCTTGAATTGCTTGGGAAGCTTTCCCACTTCTTATCTAATTGTCATTCTTTAATTTTTCTCTTGTTAACCCTAGAGGACAACTCCTAGAGGATGATATAACCTTGGGAAATTCGTGGATTTAATTAGCCAAAAATATGAAATGTCCATAATACCCTCCCGGGGTGCCAGTTAGGCTTAAAAACGTCCTGAGACCCAAACTAAACCCCCGGGTACATTATTTTGACTATCTGGACCCTTACGGACACATTGACACACTCGAAATGGCCATACGGGTGACTTATAATATTCACTTTTAGTAATAATAATTTAGTCCTGACACGACACAGGCGCGTCCTGACTTAATTTCCATAATTGTAATATTATTCCCTCGTGACAATTTTAATAAATTCAATTCTACACATTACCCTACTTAATAAGTAATATTTAACAAATCAATAATTTTCCATTAATTACCAATTCTCGTCACGCTAGTAACATTTAAAACAAATTTTCGGATTAATATTAAGTTAATTTATCTCAATTAAATTTAATAAATCCCTAAATTTAAAAGTCATAAAAATACGGGGTATTACATACTTCCCCCTAATAACGAAATTTCGTCCCGAAATTCCAAAAATAAGGCCTATCTTGTATTATCTTTAACAAGGTATAGATCATCTAATTCCCACAACATCGAAAGAGAACTACAAATCTCAATCTCATCAATTTAATACAACAAAATTCTCTTGAATAAATATAACTAAAGTAAATTTCCGATGCTCTATACAAAAAAAATAAATAAATACAAGTCGTCTCATCTTGTATTAAAAATTATGGATACCTGATCAGTACGCAAACTATCTACATAGTAAGGCGCTCAATCACTATATCCCCCGCCTCACAACAAGCTTGTTTAACACTCTCATTAAAGACACTTGTCATTGAGCTTTTAACCAACACAAATTGCATAAGACATGCCTATACATTTTTAATTCCTTATTATTTCAATATCATTGGGAGGCCACACCTCACTACCTGAGAACCACTCAGATTTATCTAACCACAAAACTCCCATTCTTAGAGAAACCATACGAATATCTGACCACTTTTGTTCGCCTAAAACGGTCGTGGAATTCCACTATAGTCGTCAGACTCTAACTCACCCAATCCAAAATTTTGATTATCCGCCCATCTCTTAACATTCAGAGTAAGAAAAGTTAAGGTTTTTCCACACTAAATCCTCAATAAGCATCTTGTTCATAATAAACAGGTACGAGTGCTCCCACGTAACCCTACCATTAGGTAATATCTTCCCCCAATTACCGTACTATACTCCACTTGCTAGCTATAACCGTGGTGGAAAATAAATGATCACAATGAATCCAAAAGTACTTTCACACTGCTCCACTAATGGTTAATCATCGCTCGCGTACTCCTCGAATTATGGGTGATACAACCTGCTCAAAATGAAACGATATCCCCACTGCTTCCTGAAATCCCGTATTGAAGATGGGATTCAAAAATCTTATCCTAATTCAGAAAGATACTATGTAGGACCACATACTGGCGCGATTCTCCTTTTCAAAGGAAGACTGGGGCACACTAGCTAATATTGTAACTCACCCCAAAGGAATGTCAATCAATTCCTTCTTGGTCATCTTGTTCCACACGTTCAAAAGTACTCTTGATCTTACCTTTAGGTTGTCAACTCATCCAAGAAACTTTACCGGCTTTACCGACCTCTTCCATTATAGGAATTGTTGATAGCCCCAAAATTCTTTGGTTGTTCCACTTGTTCTAACTGATTTATATTTATGAGTGGTGCCCGCGGAGGCTACTCAATATGTCCCGCTCGACATCAAATTCTACTTGTTATATCTCACATTAAGTGACACTTAATATTCCCCTTCTATCCTTTGCGTATACTGAAAGTTCCGACCCATGCACTTTTCTCCACGATGTGCACTTCCGGACCTTTTTATACCATACTAACATCTTCACTCTTTGTACGCGTCAGTCGCTCTCAACATTGGACTAATTCCAACTTCGCTCCGAGTGTTCTCCATAATAATTTGAATTCTACCCATACCCCTTTTTAAATGGCTTCCCACAACCTTCCAACCAGATTTGGTGTGCTTATCTGAATACAAATGTATGGATTTATCATCTTTCACATGGCGTTCAATCCTCCCTACCACTTCCACTTCGTTATGTTAATCCCACACACATTTATTCCACACGTCTATTCCCACATCCCTACAACTCGGACAATTCTAACATCAGCTAACCAGGATGCCACACACCCTATAAACCGTGCATACTAGCGTAAGCATCCCATACGCTTCACACATAACACCCAATTCTTTCTTTTCCTTGTGCTCACAATGATCTTACAACACTCGGGTACTCTCAATTACCCTAGAAATTGAAATTTTAAATCCTCTTTATCATCGTTCCACCCCTTAACTCGTGGTGATAAGACAAAACTTTCAATGCTTTCTTACTACCCAACCATCTCCACTGGCCTTAATTCATAATTCAACTTCCAATTTATAGATATAATTACCTGCTCTTATTACGATCGAGGTACTAAACTCATAGATTAATGACCAAACATCTTCCTACTTCCAACATTACGCTAAGCTTCATGGGTGGGATGTCTCGCAATGCGAAATCCAAATAAGGAACCCCCTCGATACACTACTACCTAGCATTATCGGTTATCGAAATCCGTTAGGTCCTCTGTCCATAGCATGTACCCCTTTATTTCGTCTCTTGACAGAAAAGTTACATCTCTTCCCGTAATTACACTTAACAAAGAACATTTCGTCAATTGCACTATCGTTCAGCATTAGGGGTAACCACATTTCATAAACCCCGAATACATACCATCGGGATTCTCTAAATCTTATACCCAAACATATGGGTATAACTCTTAACTCTCACATCTCTAAAGGATAGATATATCAATGAGCTCTTCCTATCACCAAGTCCTGAGCACTAAACATAATAATGAGTTAATTTTTTTTTTTTGCTCAACAGTAAACCTAATACATACTGAATCATAACAACAAAGTCCCTACACACATCGGGATCGAATATGTCGAGCCCACTATCCCCTCTGAAGTTTCTAGAATAGAAAATATAAGTGCGAGTTCGACCCTCTCGCAGGTTAGGCCTCGCCAGAACAAAACATGTTGCATTAATGCAACCATTCCAATAGCCTTGCAATAACTGCCTACTATCGTACTACCCATTACTATAAAGTTGTAACCAAGACAATATCATACTCGTTTATCACATCACTAAAACGAGTAATCTTAATAAAGTATATAACACTATTAATACACCCATTTATCCTCCGCGGATAGCACTAAGGATAATCCCACTACATTAGGGAAAATATTCACATAATAATAATGTTTATAGTTATACGCACTAACTCATCGCACATGCTAATCTATCAATGAACAAAATATGGTGACTCACTCGTGTCACATAAAACACGCCTCATCCTCTGAGGATAAAACTCATACTTCTACCTTGCCAACCATCTTGACTGCACAAATGGTCCCCGAACGTAACTCGTATATCCAAACCAAAACAAAAACTCCTTTAATCGTTGTCCTTTACTAGGCATCTTACTCTTGTCCCTTTACTCACTTCGGTAAAACGTTAACGTATGTGAACCACTTTCCACAAAATACCTCTACACATGGTCCACTTATCACCTGTCATACTAAACATATTTGGATTGTCCTTCTAGGACTTTGGTACGTTTAATTCCTGGTGGCTACCCCCGTTGTTCCCTTAGCTTTGCTGGCCCTAAGGAACATGCTACTGGCTTTAATAACCCTTACTGAATTCACCATTTCTTGGTAAGAATTTAAATATCCAAATCAATTAAATGAGTCCCCGATGGGTCTCCCCCTTGCGATGTTTTACTAACTACTTTTCATCTAGACTCACTTTCCAATAAGTTTTCCGATTATTTTAGCTCCCTTCATAAGAGTGTTAAAATCTCTTCGGACGATGCGTGACATTGTCACCATATGGATCGACTGTCCAACAAAATTCTCTTTAAGTGTTGTCAATCTTTCCTCACGAGTCGATTTCCCACTTGAAATCTTCTCTACCATTAGTATCCAATCCCACTAATACAAAATTTGCAAAAGTCTAAATCCATTTACAAATGGACCCTTGTCCGGCCCTTCCATAATGGGTTCAGCACGACGTTCATATCTTATCCTAAACTATTGATGAAAGAACATGCGATTAAACTGTACCTAAGGTCCTTTCATTGACGTAACATTTTCACTACTAACGGTGGTGGTTGACTCTCACTATTGTAACTTTTCTCCCGTGAGTCAAGAAAAATCTTACCCCAAATTTTACTTCTAGTTAACCACACCCACTATATTTCCAAGCCTTTGAATATATTACCTTCGTTGGGTAACACACACAATTCCCGCATGTCTAGAATTTCCGCGATGACTCTCCTCAATTTTACCCTTCGAACCTCTCACAAGAGCACCACGTTGGGTGGGTCAAATTTGTCCTCACTTTCGACTATAGCAGAAATTGAAATTTGTAGGTTGTATCCTAGTCATCTTTACAGTCCTGGACTCTCGTTCCCTAATAGCAGTGACCTCGACTACGGTTATCATCCTTGAATATAGTTTACAACCTCGACTGAGCCCTACCTCCTGATGTCCGCCTAACGACACTCGTCTAACATCCTTCATTGCTCGTCACATGCAAACATCCGAACGCAGTAAGAATTCACTAATATACATACATTATAGCTGAAGAACATAATCTCACCATAGAAACAAAAAATCCTAAACATAGGGCTCTATATCAAACAAAGAAGCGCTGGAAGCATAATAAGCGACACAGATCCTAAAGGACACTAGAACTTGATGCTCTGATACCACCTGTGACACCCCGCCTAATTAAATACCGGGGATTAATCCTTTATTACATTAAAATCAAGGTGAACGGTTGGTTCATTCTTAGCATCACTGTCACAAAATAAAATTTCCAATTTAAACACCCTAAATAATTAAGTTAAGTGTCAAAACCATTTTAAAACCTTATTCCCATTTTATTAAATCCAAATATGAAAACCTTTTTAAATAACCAACAATTTAAGAACTCTGACATACTAAAGATGGATAATAACATATAAGAATTAGATTCATCCATATAAACCAAACCAGTTTAAACTATAAATAAAACCATCCTGACAGTAATTAAATCCCAAAGAGTACCAACTAATGAAAATATAAAGGAACGTAATCTCTGACAAAAATACAAAATGAATAGAGAAACGGGCGACACATGCCCTAACTAATAAGAACTAAAAGTAGGAGTGGAGTCAATAATGAGGTCATATAAGCAATGGCCTGCAACTCCCACATAAGCTGCAGAGCATCCGGTCCAAAAAACCTAAGCATGATGCCCCTGTGGCTGGGCACCTGTATAATATATATATATATATATATATATATATATATATATATATATATATATATACACACACACACAAGAGAGAAGAAATAATATAAAACGGGTCAGTGCCCGAGTGTAAAACAGTTTAAAATTAGTTTAGCAAGTTTTTAAAATGCTTACCGGCTAATGCAACAACCATGTTAGTATGCGACACTCTCTTGAGAATTCTCACCTCTCATTCTAGTATGCACGCCTACCTTACTAATAAATCTTATAAATTTCTATAACTTATCTTCCATAAGGTTTTATCACGTGAAAAACAAGGTTATGATATTTACTTTAGGAAACCATTCTCTTCAAGATTTCTTACATTATTTAGAATAACTCATTACCGTTATAAAGTTCCCGAACACTTATAATAAAGTTGAAGCATTTATTCATTACTTATCTACTTATACGCGCAGTAGAAAGTTCCCATATAGATATACGTATATATATTAGTCACACATATAATATATATACTAATGGCACCCCACATAAAATCTATGGTGCTGGCATACTCCGCTATCAAGTCCCCGTATCACTCAAACTAAGGGAAATACTAGTTCGGAATCACTCTTAAACTGTATTAACACAATACACAAACAAGTGGAGGCGAAGCATAGTTCCAGGTCCTAAGAGGTAAGCACATACCTTCACGTCTCTTAGAACATCTGACTATCATTTTCAGATAACCTGTATCGAGGATACTATCTTCTAGGGTACGAGTCAATATCCCCCATAAAGGTCCAATCGAGATAAGACCGTCCCAGCATGGAAACCCCCGTGATAGCAAGTAGCCCGTGTATGATTTTTACACAGATATATAATATGCACAATCACACAGTCATATATATAAATATTCATACTTCTAAATTAGGTGCGCCCATGACCCATAATTTTAATTATCCGCACTTAGCACATTTCTACTTGATTATCTCGCATAACGGATTTGTCACTTTTATTCTCATATATATAAGTTACTCCATACCTACTTCTCGTCTCTCGAAGTATTCTAACTCCCTAAGTATAATTTTAGTAGGCACTCTCACTTACCTTCTAGTCTAACTTCCTTACAAGTCTCGACCTTTTATTAAACGTACCCATGATTTCATATGTGTGAATAACTCCCCGTTATCCCTTAATTTCATCTTACATTAAATTCTCAGTCAACGGAGTTTACCTAGACCCTAATGGTCCTATTTATATCCCATTATGATCCAACAATAATAATTAAGGGTTAATATGTTTTTGAATCGGATTAAATCAACAGAATAAAAATATGCAGTTTTCCAGGAGGGGTCAATCGATTGATGTAAGGGGGTCGATCGATCGATCAAGCAGTTATGATGAAAACTGCATTAATCTAGTTACGGGTTTGCCTCTCCAACCTCAACCAAATCTCCATATATCATTCCCAAACTACCAACAAACGTTACTACAAGAACTATATACCAGAACACTTAATTTTTTACGTAAAATATTTCCCAATTCATCAATTACAACAATTTAAGGGGTAAAATTTTCCTGAACTTCAAGAAGCCTAATTTTTTTCTTTTTCTTTCAATTATTCCAATTCTTTTCCAGATTTCCTACTTCTAAATCCATACAAATTTGTGGTTTATCATCTACATGCGATTTAGATATCCATAATATGATTACTTCTTCTTCAACATGTGATTTTAAGTCTCAAAATGATACTTTCTTTCATGAAATAACTTCTAAACAACCCTAGACTAACATGATTGAGACATCAACTAAAAATAAAGCAAGATAGATACTTGCCTAGAAATTGAGATTCTGATTTGTGGAAGAAAGTGGTACGATTGCGTTCCCCATCGCACGATCTACGACTCGGTGGTGGTGGCGGTGCAAACGGTTGAGTTTTCGGCCTTGAATTGCTTGGGAAGCTTTCCTACTTCTTCTCTAATGTCCGTTCTTTGATTTTTCTCTTGTTAACCCTAGAGGACAACTCCTAAAGTCTGATATAACCTTGGGAAATTCGTGGATTTAATTACCCAAAATTACGAAATGTCCATAATACCCTCCCGGGGTGCCAATTAGGCTTAAAAATACCCCGAGACCCAAACTAAACCCCCGGGTACATTATTTTGACTATCTCGACCCTTCCGAACACATTGGAGCACTCGAAATGATCATATGGGTGACTTATAATATTCACTTTTAATAATAATAATTTAGTCCCGACACGACACACGGGCGTCCTCACTTAATTTCCATTATTGTCATATTATTTCCTCGTGACAATTTTAATAAATTCAATTCTACAGATTACCCTACTCAATAAGTAATATTTAACAAATCAACAATTTTTCAATAATTACTAACTCTCGTCACGCTAGTAACATTTAAAACAAATTTTCGAATTAATATTAAATTAATTTATCTCAATTAAATTTAATAAATCCCTAAATTTAAAAGCCATAAAAATACGGGGTATTACAATCAGAACTGTGGAGATAATTTCCCAAGTAGTCATTTTGACACCTCTATTTGCTAGGCTTGCTTTTTTTTTGCTCAAGTAGTTTACTAACACCTCTTTATTTTCTTACCTTCAGGCAAGTGTGGCGAAGATCCCTATGTATGTGGGACACTGCTAGTACTGTGGAAGAGGCTCCTTAGGTACTTATTTAGATATGCTTTTTGTTCTAACTTTCTTTCTTCTACGCAAGTGTTTGCTAACACTTTCCTATTTCCCTGTTTTTAGGTTAGTGTTGCCACTGTTCCTATCACTTTGGAATAGTTTGGGGAGGACACAGTGAGTGAGATATTACGTTGTTATACCTTGCTCACTCTATTTTATTTTCCCTATCTTTTTATTCTTGCCTTTTTGTGCAAGATTCCTACCATCACACTCTTCTTTCCTTATTTTTAGGTTAGTGAGGCAAGTGTTCTTGTACCTGCGAAACAGACTAGGAGCATTGCAGTAAGCATTCCTTAGGTATTGTACTGTCATACCTGACTTATTATGGGTGTTTCTTAGAGTCTTTCTCTCTATTAAGGAAGTATCCTAATAACGTTACATTTGTTCTGTCTTTACTAGGTTGGCATGTTACGTTTAGGTCCCGATTTTTTGGAAGTATTCTCACCCCTTTGGGTTGAGGGGTAAACTTTTTATTTTTAAATTTCTTTTATAAGAGAATTAATTTGACTATTCTTCTTCCTTTCTTTAACCATTCTTTCTATGCTGCTTGTTTTCAGGATCCTATGATCTAGCCTGTTGAGGCAGCTGATAAGGAGGGGCCTAGCTCTGAGGCCACTCGCCCTGATAGTGTTGAGGGTTATGGTTAAGAGTCCTCCTTCTGAGATTGAGTCTAAGAAAATATACTATGCCGATATTGAGGTAGAGGATCCTACGACTTTTATGAGGGATATATGGTGCGAGGAGAAACCCAAAAGTTTTAGGAGTCACGAGTGGCAGGTGTTAGAGATGATTCTTGAGCACCATCTTAAGACTTTTACTTCTCAGAGTGCTTTTAACATTGATAGCCTTATTATCTTCAACCTGAAAACCCTTTCCAGTCATATGCACGACTTTCTATACACTCCAACAGCTAACTTAACTAGTGCCAATACTTCATTATTTTTGTAGGCTCTCCATGATCTTCACAGGGTCTACTATTTTCAGTTAGATTGGCATGACACTGTAATTCATTGCTTCCCAAATGTTCCTTTTAGGAAGATAGTGAGGCTTCATACATCCAGACATTCTAGAGCTCAGCAATGCCAACTAAGTCCACTAAGATTCGGGGTTAAATTCAACTATTCGAGGCCAATTTGGCCAATCATAAGACTAGTGACACGGATGAAGAGGCTAAGATGACCGGACTAGAGGAGAAGTTTATTCAGGAGGCAGGTCCCTCTTATGATGACATGCATTTATCAGAGGATCTCATTTTATGTTATCTAGCTGATGTATTTTGTGATGTAGACTTTTCCTTTTTTTGTATTCTTTATCTCTTTTGTACATGAAAAGGTATATTAATAAAAAAAACTGTTTGCTTCCATTTTCTTCTTATCTCTACGTTATTTAACATCTGTTTATAGTGAGATGCTATTTTTTCGAAAGAAAATTAGCACATTATTTTAACAATTATAATCCTTAACTGCCCTATAGTCTGTGGGGTAATTGTACATGATCTGAGAAAGTTATCATTTAAAACTGCCCCTCTAATTGTGGGATTCATTTTCTGGAGTTTATTGTATTTTAAAACTACCCCTTTGCATACGGGTTTCTTGTTCCACACTTCATTTATAACTTTTTTACTTTTAAGAAAAAAGCTATAGGGGGATAGACTCCCTATTCATATTCTCAAAAAATCAAATAAACAATTTTCAACATATATGTAAAGACATCGATTGATTTTTCAAAACTTATTCTCAACTGAAGTAAAGAATCTATCAGCAGATTTAAAATTTCTCTTAATCTGCGAGGTATTTAAACTGTTATGTCGAGAAGGACTTTTCTCACTGTACTTTACCTTTGGGATGGATATTTCCCCCCAAGTATAATGAGTAAAGTTACTTAGGTTCTGGCCCCTCTCATAAACTTTAAGAATTAAAAATCTCTTTTTTGCCTACTAGAAAATATATACCTCATTTTCTTTCATACTCAAGTAAAAATGGTAAACTAGTTATTCTAGATTTACCCGCTTCACAACTTATTAGTGTGTGGGTACTTATAACTTCTTAGCAACAAATGCAGGTAAATAAAGTATGCATAGAATTTCAAGTTTACCTAGTCAAAATAATTGATATTCATTCCTTTATGTACAATATTCAGTGTTTATGTTGTTTACTGAGATTGTGCTCGTGATTTTCTTTACAAAAAAAGAATTTATATACTAGAGCAAACTTTTTGAACTTATCAAAAGAAAGTAAACTTGGGCAAGAGTTAGGCATAATATTTATTTAGCCACTTACAGTTGATAGACTGGGGGCACTCACTCTCAAGCTCAGATATTTTGCAGTAGCTTGACTTGCCTACCCCTCGTAACATAAAGGGCCTTCCGATTTTGGCTTAAACTTGGATGCCAACATGCTTCGTAGGTGGTGAGTGGATTACTATAAGACCATGTCCCCTACTTCAAACTCTCTAGGCTTTCTCATAAGCCCTAGATAGCTGTTGGGTATAGACTTTAAAATTCTCTTTGGCCTTATCTCTATGTTCATATAATTCCTCTAACTGTATATGCCTATGGTCTGGTATAAGACCATTACTTAGATCTACTCTAGATGAGGGTACTGCTAATTCTACCGGTAGGATAGCTTCAGTCCCATAAACCAGTGAGAAAGGCGTAAACCCCATTGGCTTTCATTTTAAGGTTATGTAGGCCCATGACACTATCGATAGCTTTTCATCCCAAGTTCCTGATATATCTTTAAGCATTTTCTTCAGGATGTTGATCAGTGTTTTATTCGTAGCCTCCGCCTGACCATTCCCCTAGAATATGAGATGGTTGAAATATTATGCATGATCTTGTACTTGTCTACTAGGAGCCCTATATACTTGCATACAAATTGTTTTTCATTATATGTGAGGCTACTTTTGGGATACCAAACCTACATATTATGTATTCTCTGATAAATTGGGTTATCACTTGAGCAGCCACTCTCCTCAAGGGAATCGCTTCCACCCACTTGGTATAAAATTTGGTAGCAACAAGGATGAAAGATTTTCCATGAAATGCTGAGATGATCTTACCTAGAGGCTGGGGTAATCTTACATACTAGATCAAATGCCCAAGTGTGTAAGGATAAGGGGATGTTAGTCTTTTGTAGACTAACTGAGGGGGCCGCACCATATTGCATGCACTTGGCATGACTTACATTTTTCCATAAAGTGGATGGAGTCAGCCTTCTTCGTTGGCTAAGAATACCCCAGTGTCATTAATTGGTCATATAATTTAGCACCTCCTATATGAGAAGGCTCATGATCCTCCTTCAGCACTTTCTCTGTATCCCCCTTTGCCACACACCTCAGTGCTCTCACATTACCTTTTTCAGTAGAGTTTCCCATCCACTAAGTAGATATAGGCCGCCCTTTTTTTTAAATAGATTTCATCTGCCCTCTCTGCTGGTAGCTCTCCATCTTTGAGGTAGGTTATGTAAGGTTATCGCAAATATTTAAAATTTTCTACAAATTTAGCCTTAGCGGATTGGTCAAACTGAGTTTGGCACTTTAAATAACCCTGTTGTAGACGAGCAACTTTTATGCTCACGGTCGGAGAATAATAGCTTCCCCGCTATAGCAAACGATAAAGAGGGATATCAATATCCCCACAATGCTTCTCGTGCATTGCTGCTAGCCTTTTTTCATGTTCTTCATTTCCTACACACCTTGATAAAAACCCTCCTGGGCTCTTAAAGTAGAGAGCTCCCTTGAGAAATTGATAATTCACCAACTCCAATATCTTTATATTTCCTTCTCTCATTTCCAATTGTTTCATTATAGGACATCTCTTGTCTTCTGGCTCCTCACTTGAAGATAATGACTTCATTGTGGTTGGCACTATTCTTCACCGCACCATGATGTTAGCTTCTTGCTCCTCCATCTCTAATTTCTGAGCTATCATGGCCAACACATTCGAATGCATGTTCATCATACGAGCATGCATCTTTGTTATCACCTTTAAAAATTGGCTTGTAATCTTTGAATGATTGACCTGTATGGGGCTAGGTTACCATGCTTGAGGGAGAACTCACCATTAACTTGTTTCACCACTAAGTTAGATTCCCCTCGTATGCATAGCATCGTGATTCCTCTTCTCAATGATTCTAGTAAGCCTAGAATGAGAGCCTCATACTCGACTTCATTGTTTGAACATCTAAAATTCATCTTGAAAGAGAAAGTAACCTTCTCTTTCCCATTCGAGAGGATAATATCAGCCCCACTTGTCCCTTAGGCACAAGAGCCGTCAAACTCCATCTTCCAATCTTCAATCCCCTATGCTAGGCAGGCTTGAAAATTCTCGCTTGGCAATTCCTTAATACGAAGTTCATAGGTCTGACTGGGGAAGTGGGCCAATAAATCTGCTACTACTTGGCTCTTGATGGCCTTCGGGACCACACATTTTGAGTTATATTTGAATAATATTATAAACCACCTTACTTCTCTCCTTGCAAGGACTACTCGCACTAAGAGGTATTTGATGGGATCACACTTAGTGATGATATGAACTGTGAAATCACGGAGGTAGTGTCTCAGTATGTGCTACAAAAACTAAGGCAATACAATGCCTCTCTACGCTGGTATATTTTCCAAGATAGGCCTCTTTACTCCTGACTTTTCTTCAGCCTGCAAGGCTCATATAGACCTTTCTATTGAGGTCAAGTAAAGCATCAATGGGAAAACTGCTTTTGTCGGTACCATCGTTGATGGGGAAGCCAATATCTCCTTTATCTTCTCAAAAGCTTTTTTTGGTTCCTCCCCCCAAATCCGTTTTACCCTCTTTCATCAAAGAATCAAAAGGGTGAGTCACCTCTGCCAATGTTGGTATAAATCTTCTCGGGTAAGAGACCTTTACCAAGAAACTATTGAGTTATCTCAAGCTTTTAGATGGTGGCATCATCAAGATGACTTTCTTCTTTTCCTCATCAACTTTAAGTCCTTGTTTGTTTACTACAAAACCCAAAAATTTCCCCGTTATTACCCAAAAGACACATTTAGAGGGGTTTATCTTCATCTTATATATGCGGCATCTTTCAAACACCTGCCTCAGATCCTGAATATGCCTGCTTTCCTTTTTGGACATCAATACTAGGTAGTCCATATAGAATTCCATTATATCATGAAACAAGTCATGAAATATGGCCATCATTGTAGGCAGATAGATGGCACCTACGTTCTTCAGACTGAACGACATGACTATGTAGTGGAAATTCCCCAAGGGTTTTTGAAAAGAAGTTTTCTCAGCATCAGTTGGATCTATTCCAATTTGGTTGTAACCAACATAGCCATCCATGAAGTTGTACATTTCGTGTCCCGCCGTATCATCCACCAAACTATCAATGTTTGATAATGTGGAATCATCTTTTAGACAAGCTCGATTCAAGTCTCTGAAGTCTACACAGATCGTTATTTGAGTCTTGTCTTTCTTGGCTATAGGTACGATTCTTGAGAGTAACATGGGGTATTGAATTGGCTTGATAAACCCTACTACCAACATCATCTTTGTAAGTGCGAGTGGCTTACCTCACTAGTAGAGCATTGGGGAGGACGTTCAACTTATAAGAGCTTACTTTTGTATCTATCCTAATCATATATGTATATTTTCATAAGAACACATCTGTAAGCTCCTTAAGCAAGTTGACGATCTCCTCCCTCTATTTGGGGTTCAGGCCTTTGGAGATAAAGATAGGTTTATCGTCTCCTCCTTTTACTCCCAAGTTTATCTCTTCTAGTTCTTAAAGGTGTTCCTTTGGACCATTTTACATACACTTAGGCAACTCCTCAAGCTCCTATATATGTTCAATAATGTGGGACTCATCCATCATAAAGCGTTCCGATGTTGGGTCGGCGCTTTCGTCCCCAAATGTTGCCCGCATAGATCGTTATAAATGGTAGATGACTTTTTCATCAGGTATCACAACTTTTTTGCATGTTCGAGGAGGCCTTGTCTCAACTTCAAGCTTTATTTTTCCTTTCATTTTTCATCTAAAGGGGTCACTCGTTGACCAAATCTTGATAGAAAATACTTTTTGAGCTGGTCACTTTCTCCAGGCACGCAGGGCTCCTCTAACCCCCTAGTTAAGCTTCTTCTTTCTTCATTTATCTTAGTGTAGAATATTTCGTCTACTAAGTGATCTTCTTCCACTGAAAATGACATTTCTATGGATTTAATCACAATCTCTATTCCTCGAATGTTTTATTTTGTACACTGGTGGAATATTGACGGAACTATCCTACATGTGTGCAACAATACTCTCCCTATCAAGAGCTGGCAGCTAGTACTGGCATTGATGATATGAAATTGAATATGGGATGAAAAATTTCTTAATTTAACTCCCACATTCACATTACCCAAAGATTGCATGCCTGCACTATCAAAATCGAAAATCACTAATAGGGCAAGCACTATATTCTCCTGAGATATGTTTATTTCATACAACGTGCTAGTAGACATGATATTAATGGATGCTCCTCCATCCATAAGTGCTCTAGGGAAACTGATTGCATTTATTTAAGCTGTCACATACAGAGGACGGTTGTGGAAATATGGCATCACCTTATAGGTGTACCTCTTAATCAACTTTCTTATGAGTCCATGCCAATTTAGAGAGGGATCCCCTTGCTATTGAATTGAATCTAGGATCCTCTTTTTAATAACCACATGGGTATCATGTTTCACTTCAGCCTGATAAAAAAAATGCTTAAATTTTGGACTTATTGTTATGGCTGCGCATTCTACGTCCATATCTACTTCATACGTTTGCATATTGCACAAATATTCTGCTTTAGATATCCCTCACTCATCTAGATCAAATACCACATTTTCTCTTCCTTAGAAGGGGCTCACCTGCTAGTCCTACCCCTCTTCTTGCTTGCTCTTTTCTATCCAGGCTGGCTAGCCATCCTTCAAATCTTTTCTCATTGCTCCACCATTCCTGCGGCTCTTGAGTTTGTTCATCATCATATGACACTACCATGTTGGCTGAAGCATAATGATGAGTGGGCAAGGGACTCTCATTAACATTTGCAAGAGTTATTTGTAGAGTGACATTGGCCACCCGCTCGCTAAATATCTTTCACAAATAAAGGAAATCTTTGGTCGCATGCTAGACCCTTTAGTAGAGTTCACAAAATTTTGCATTTATCTTACCTGCTGCTAATGATATTTTCCCATTAAAATAAGGGGGACCTACTACCCCTTCTCGTACTAAGGTGCCATAACATTCCATGGATTCTACCACACTACAAGGCAGTGGTGGTGGAATGTCATCTCCAAACTTCATTTTGCCTATTGGAATGTTGACTTTTTATCCTTGGCCTCCCTTCTTACCTTTTAAGTTTCCATCCACATAGTTGATGGCTTTTCAGCTAAAAACTTGGAATATTCCTGCTATCAGGGGAACTTGTGTCCTCTAGCTTTATGAATGGGGTTTCATAATTATCATGATGCTACTAGCTGCTCACGTGAATTCCCTGAAAGTTCCATCTTTGGTCTCATTGACCAAAGGGATCTTATAATCCTATAGCAACCGCTCAACATATATCTGCAGCAACCTTGCTTCTTCCACATCCTCATGGACATTCAAAGACCTTTATCAAAAGATTTTGATGTACTGTAATAATTCTTCACTAGGTTTTTGTAACTTTTGTGTAAGGTGCCTTAACGTGAACTCATCTTCTGCCAAGAAAAACTTCTGGAGGAACTGCCTATACATTTCTTCCCAGGTTGGAATGTTGTTAGGCGCCAGGTGGGAATACCATGTGTATGATTTTTCGTGAGTGTTTTGGATAACTCCCACAACTTCAACTCCTTGTCATTTTCATGTACATCCAAGTACTCTACGAACCTTTTCATGTGCTCTCTAGGGTTATCACCCCTTTTGTTGAACTTGATAAACTTAGTAGGAATGTTTCCCTCTGGGTATGGCTTACCATTGATTCTTTTTAGGTAAGTATTCTACAACTCCTCATACATGTGAGAGGATTCCCTTTGAGAGGAAAGCAACTTCTTCACTTCCTCTATAGTAGCGACTTTGGAGGAGGAATCTTCCAAGTTAATTTTTTTATCACCGATGAACTTGTTGGCGTTGTTATCTGCTCTGCTACCACATTCTAAGGCGGAGCCACCTCTACGTTCCCTGCTATTGCTTCCCCTCAAAATTGCTAAGTTAACATTATTCTTCTTTAAAAACTCAAAACACTCATTAAACTCATCCCATCCAGCAACATGGCAGCTGCTGCACTTGGTTTCCCTCCTTGAGGAGCATGTGCTCTCAGTCCAGCCACTCCAGTTACTCCAAGCTCCTCTTAGGTTGTCTAGTCACTCTAAACTCCATTGCCTGCTAGAGTGTCTTCAAATACGAGCTACTTTAAAACATTGTGTCCTTATTTATCAATGGCTGTGAGAATACCTCCCCACGGAGTCACCAAATGTATGAGGGTAGATGTACGAGAATCTATAAAGAACTGGAATATGTAAGACATGAACCACAAATGATGTCTTCAAGGCCTTCAGAGTCTCAAGAGCATATATAAGAGAAAACCTTCCACTTTGGGTAATAATGGAGTAATGACTATGACCTTTTTCCTGAAAAGAGAGTGGACAATATCAAATTCCACAAATGATAATAATGTCAAAGAGAGCAATCTCATGAGAATAATGGATGTAAAAGGGGAGTGAAAAGTCAAGCACTTTGACACTTAGAGAGATCAGGGAGAGAAACTATTTTTGGAGCAATTTGGGCAGAATAATGGTACAAACTTGAGTTTTCTCTCTGTTCTTTACCTTACCAAAGGATCCTATTTATATGTATATACTCGGGATGACTTGGCATTTTGGGTGCCAAAAAGGAGAGGGAACTTAAGGACAAGTTTTGCAATGTACCTTTTGTCCTTATTTGTCTGTTATCCACCTATCCCTTCTGAGAGACGACATCTAGTTCCTTTCAAAGTCAAAAAGCAAATATGTCGGGTAATAGTGCCAAAATATGTGATTTGGTAAATATCTTTTCAAATGGTAACTTGTACAAACTTTTGTAAAAAAATAGTTAGTGGCCTTGAGGGGTACCCACCAAAGGTCATTTAGAAAATACTCCTATGAGTAGCCGCTTGGCTAATTACTCATTTAGTTTAAGTGTAGGTTGTGTGAGTGCTTGAGCGACCCCTAGGATCCCTCTACTAGTATTATCTCTATCTTAGTGTCAAGTGGTTGGACTTTGGTTTTTCTCAACAAACCTTGTCTCTAAGCCACCAAACCAAAAACTCCCAGAAGATCCTAATCGACCCTATCCCTAAACACTTCTTAACATCATTTTTAGGGATAGGGCCACTTGTTGTGGACCCTCTCGTCGTAAATATTTTTCTGGTATTGCTTTGGGGATGAGAGGTCACTCGTGGTGAACCCCCTCGCCCAAAATCCCTTTATGGTGTTGCTTTGGGGATCGAGCTCACTCGTGGTGAACCCCCTCACCCTAAATCCTTTTCTGGTATCATTTTGGGGATGGAGCCACTTGTGGTGGAGCCTTCATCCTAAATCTTTTTCTGATGTCACTTTGGGGATGGGGTCACTCGTAGTGGACCCTCTCTCCATAAATCCTTTTATGATGTCACTTTGGGGATGGAGACAGTCATGGTGGACCTCCTCTCCCTAAATCCTTTTCTATGTCACTTTGGGGATGTGGCCACTCGTGGTGGACCCACTCGTCCAAATCTTTATTTTGTCATAACTTATGACTGGGATCATGAATGATGGATCTTTTCAACCTTCAACCCCTTGCCCTAATTTCCTTTTTAGTGGACTGGCGAGTGTGTACTCCTTTATAGAATCGAATATGTTTTTTTAATTTCCTCAATGGTCCTTTCATTGATAAAGTACATCATTTTTACCATGAACAGAGATGAAACTCAAAGAAACAAAACCTCTTTGAAGATAAGATCACTAAGAAACAATGATACTATTCAGAAATAATGAAGCAAAATAAAGCTAAGGATGAAGAAGACTTGCAGGAAAAGTATGTAAAGGCTGAAGCTATAAGCCTTTACTTTGAGTAGAGTAAAGTGTGCAAATGACGGTATAGACTTTTGATTAAAATTTGAATAAAATTTCGAACATCTAATCATCTGAGAATGGAGCCCAAAGCTCATTAAAGCAATCTATGATTCATATTTGAAATATTATCAGCATACCCTTACTAAAATAATATAATTACGGGCATTCCCCACAAGATTAAATGGTTAGAATAGTAACCTACTAGCTCAAAGTTTCTTTTTAAAGAACTTTTTTTTTAGATACAATCTCTAATGACGATAAGCCACTTGGACAGGTTAACGATTCAAGTCGACCAGCTACTCAAAGCTCTCCTCCTCATATGAGCAAAAGAGCTTTGGGGGCAAGTATGGTCTATAAGCCCATCGGCCTAAACATGACAACCTAAATATGTCTGAATCCGAAAAAGGTCGTCCAAATAAATAATAAAAGAAAGACTTATCAAGATATAACAACATGGAGATAAATCCATTAAGCAAAGATCTCAGAGGACATTAACATGAATCAAGAAGCATCTCGATTAACAACTCCAACACGATTTTGCCTCTATAAATGTAACCCTCACCATAGGGAAAAGGCGACAGATAACTTCTTGATATCAAATCATGGAAAGTTATAAAAAGAGAGGAACACCCATAAACATAGGCCATTATCGAACCACGTAAATCCTTTGTTGTGAGATTATTTTAATCGTAGATTGGAATTTACTACTCAGATTCATTCATTATGATTATTTGCAAGTAAAAATATTTTTCTTCTTTTGGTGTACTATAAAATCTTTGCACCATTATTGGTAAATCTTATTAAATATACTACAAAATATTTCCACCATTGTTGGTAAATCCTATTAAATATTCCTTCCTTCATTACTCAAGACTTGAACAAATAAAAAACATTTGTTCATGAATAAGTTTTTCTTCTTTGAGTTTTAAAACCATTTTTTACTTTTGAGAGAGCAAAACCTTTTCCTACAATTTTCAACTTTAGGATACCCTCACGCATCCTTGTGTAGATATTTTAGTTGATCTTGGTTTCTTTTCCATTAAAACAAGTTTTCTTTAATTATAAAGAAGATTGAGTTTTTTTTAGGTTTGAAAACATTAGTTCTAGAACAAAACTGGTCGCGTTTGTATAGCCCTCTATAGTTATTTACGCTTTCCCAAGTTGGAAAATAAGGTGTGAAGAGTGTTAAATGAAGTGATGCATAAATGGGTGTAAGCAATGTTTATTCTTTGTAAGTCCTTAGATGAGTATATGTATCATTCAAATCTCCCGAGGGTTTTTTCGTTAGTTGGTTTTTACCTTATATATTCGATGTTGTGTGATTGTGCTACTTTTTTGCATATTTAAAAGCACTAGTATTAATAAGAAGATCAAATATGGTTTGACTTTAATCTTGGTAAAAAAGTTCACATAGGTTTGTAGGATATATTTGTTTTTCCCTTTAAAATAAAATAAATGTCTTTAACTAAGTAATAATTTTTCATTTGGGTAGTCACCATCTAGATCACGCACTTTAAACTTGTATCAGAGTGGGTAACTTTGTTTTTAATTTTAATAACCTAGAGTAGATCATTTTTAGTGTATGATAAATGATGGTTTGTCTCTCTCACCCCTTCATTTGATGATAGCAAGTATTCATATTATAAGGAGCTTATAATGGCGCATATAAAGTCACTTGATGAGCACATATGGGATTTTTTATTACACCTTACAAGTTGGAAGTGGACCTATTTTATTATCAATGATACCATGAGGGAAAAGAAGCACGGTATGTGAGATGATAATGAGTTCAAGGAGAGTGGGTCGAATGCTCGCGAACTCAATGCATATTCATAGGCGTTAGTGTTAATGAGTTTATATATATGTCTAATTGTAAGACTTCTAGGGAGACATGGGAAATTTTAGAATTAACCCTCAAAGGAGCCTCCATTGTAAAGCATGCCAAATTTTTGTGGTTAACAACTTGATTCAAACTCCTTATGATGGATGAAAAAAAATATTTGATTGAGTTTTATGCACAACTTAGTTACATGGTTAACTTGGATTTTGACTTTGAAAGAAAAATTTTGGATGATGTTATTATAGACAAAATCCTTAGGGTCACAACCTAAGAGTTAATTTTTCAAGGTTGATGCCATCAAAGAAGTTTGAGCCATTTCTGAATTCCCTTTGAACGTAGATGGGTTAGGTGGATCAGTTTAAATGTATGAGATCATTTAAATTATCATCACGAGGATCTCATTGATTATAGTTTTAAAATATAAGGCTCACAAAGGATCTCCATCTTGTTGTTCCATTGATAATAACTAACGCGATATGACTATTTTCGCTAATAAAAATTCCAAGTCATGGGAAAATAGTTATTAAACCAAATTTAACGCCAAGTTTAGTGCAACTAGATTTAATCAAGGTCAGGAAAATGAGGAGAAAATGAATCCCCAAGTGGACCCTCACATAGTTTAATCGTGTTGGGAGAGGGAATATAGAGAAGAAATTCCCATCCAAACTGACTCAAGGTAGTGGAAAGAATATATAAAATCCACTTTAAGTGATTATAACTACAATTCTCACTTTGATGAAAATTCTCCTAAAATTCTCCTCGAGAATACTCTACTTAAGTCACATTTATGGTTATATGAGGTTTTAACGAGTTAGATGACCTAGAGGAATTTGAAGTTCCTTCGACGTGCAATGAAGAGAAGGTTGAGATTTAATTCTAGTGGGGATGAGGAAGAAGAGACCAAGACCACCTATTGTTAAATTCTTGAGGAGTCACGAAAAATTGAGAATTGTAATATTGGTCTAGAGAGTGAGATGGCCATCTTGTGAGAAAGTTCTTAGAGTAATATTGATGGTCAAGAATAGATGTTTGGTTATACAATGTGTTCCTTCATAGAAAATACGGTTATTTGATGTGTTGAAAGAGAGCAAATATTCTAAATTTCTCTTGAGGAACGTAACAACCCCTAATTTTTTAATCCAATTTTGTTATTTATTTCTATCACTTTATTCCCTATTGCTTATAATTAATACATGTGAATATTCATGCATGTTTTAAACTATTAAGATAAAGAAGGAATTGTGGAAAATTAATTTAGATTACTTAATAAAGACATGGACAGTGAATTTTAGTGACATACACCCGAGGGGTATTTAATTATACAAGCATATTATTTAAAATATTGGACTTTAAAAGGTGAAAATAGTTTATAAATTGAAATTTCAAATGCAAATTAATATATACAGGGAATAAAGGAAAGGTTGGAGAGAATATTTGATAGAGAGGGCAAAGTAGGGCTAGGAGTGTGTGTGTGCATGTGTGTGTGGTGTGAATATGTGTGTTTGTGCGCGTAATGAGTGCAAGTGTGCGTTATTTCAAGCATACCTTGAAGAAAGGAAGTTGAAGAGTTTAAATTTCATTAAAACTAATTATTAAGAGATAATGGGGAAGAGAGAGAGAAGGCGAGAAGGGATATAACTTACCACTATAGGGAGGGAGAGATAGAAAGAGTCCCTAATTTCAGTCCGGGAAGAGATAAAATCACAAGGGAGAAAAGAAAGAACAATAAATAAAGAAGAATAACAAGAAGCAAGAAAGAAGAGAAAGAGAATGGAAACCTTCTCCACCCTTCATTGTTGTCTTCTACCTTGAGTTCAATATTCACAAAGGTGAGTTAATCAACCCCATTAATTATATATATGAAAAAATTGTTACAGTCACCTTAAAAAAAGAAAAAAAAGTTAAAATTCAATAAAATAATAAATCCTTATGTTTAGCCATTTTTTTAGCAATAGGGACACACACACACAGACATATACCCATATTTAAGTATGAATTCATTAAAAATATTGCATGAGAGAATAATATCTTAATGATGAAAACCCTAAATTTATAAGTAAAAAATCCTATGTTCATGAAGAGAATGAAACTCCATTATTGTTGCATATTTTCTTTAATTTATCGATGTACATGTCAATAGTTATATACGTCCATATGATACTTGGGAGTATAATAAATATTGCATCGAAGAAACCTTAAGTAGTTAAAGAAAAATCCTAGAAATTGGTGTAAAATGAATCCTACATATTTAACTTGTTGTCAATAATTATAACTAGAATTTGATATTATTTATTAGGTTTTTTATGCAATTTTAAATCAAGATGTGAAATAGGAGTTTCATTAGTTTTTCGTACCAACGAATCGCAAAAATGAATAAATATGGTAATCGAGAAAACTTTAATTTATTTTTTTAAGGGTTGGACTAAAAACCCTAATTTCATAAGCTTTAGAATTATGAAATTTTATGGTTAATAAGTAGTTATGAAGTGAAGGAATTATGTTAGTGAAACTTAAAGAATTGGAAAAAATGACATTTCTAAACGTGAATGGGACAAATTGGCAATTTATTATAACTTGATAACAAAAGGATGCTTATAAATCTTGTTAGGATAAAATATGATATTTAATCATATGATTATTAATGATCAAGAATTAACATTTTAGAATTTCGCTAAAAACTCCTTTAGCTTGAATTGTCGAGGTATAAATTTTTGTGTATTTTTACCTCACGTGTGTAACGTTTAATTAAAATGAAAAATAAAGTAAATTATCCTTAAGAAAATCCTTAGTACTTCCCCACTACCTTGAGTATGATGTAATGGATATTAAAGACATGGTTTATATGGAATCGTACAATATTTATTTTTGCAAAACCAAAGTTTTGCTAATTGAAGCCATTAATTTTCTTATTCTAAATCCCTTGAAGCCTCATTCCCGGCTTAGGTTGATTTTACTCACAAGTGTTCAATAGTTTTTGTACATTTAAATTTGAAAAGTGTTAGACCATTATGCGTATTTTAAATGTAGAATAACCTTTCGATTGAAAATCCAAACTCAATTTTGATGCCTCGAATGTACGTTTGGATTCAGGGTGTCATTGTAATTATGGGGAACACTTGGGAGTCATATACGTAAGTTGGACAGGCAAAAGCTTGGAGAGGTGGTGAACCTAGGGTACAGACACTAACCTGCTAGCATAAGCATTTCAAGGTAAAAATTTGTAGTGTTCAGGAATGTCTTAAATTTTTTCAAAATAGTTATATCATAAAAAATATGAAAAATTACAGTCTCGTCGAAAATTTAATTGTGTACAATTTTCATGCATTAAGTTCTTGTGAGAAAAATCATTCATGGGATGTAATAAGTGAATTATTATTTCTGGTCCTCTGTGACAAATTAAGTTAAATTAATAAAAATTATTAATTTGTCCAACTTAGGATTAAAGGGACATCTAAATTTTTCTATACTTAAAGTAGGAATTATCATAATATTTTTTATGTTTATACTTTTGTGGAGAATTTTGTCCAAGGACTCGTCATTGTGCTTGAAAGATGGTAACAAGTTTTAATATTTTTGGGGTGTATAATTTAAAACTGAAATTTAATTAGCATCTAAGTATTTTTTTTCGTGACACTTTTACGTGTTCCCTTAGGAATTTAATTATGCATAATATTTTTTTTCTTTGCATTTGGTCAAATTTGTAAGATTCGAACATGAAATAACACTTAATGCTAACTATTCTCATTTAGGAGGGGAGTAATACTAACTATTTTGTAAGTTTGACCCAATCTTTTATAGTCTATTTTATTCAAATTAATGTTTGGTATGGGAAAGAGGTTAAGAAACTATCTGATTTACGACACGCAAAAACTACGCTATTGTCCCGTATTGTGTTTTACTTGTCTTGCCCCTCGTCTAATGGCAATGAGATAAATAAACAGAAAAGTATTTTTTTATATTAATCTTCTGGTTGAATATATAGTACTTGTCTCATACTAGTACCTCATACTATGACCCAATTTTTATCTCGGGCATATATGTTCAATGAACGTAATGAAGAATATCTTTAGTGGCATTCGAATAATGATGGGATTGAGATTTGGGACGTTAGAGAGATTTAGTTTTATTTGTTTTAATTTTTGTATATTTATTTTTGATCATGGGTATATTCTCTTGCCATTTTAAATAAATCTTTTGTAAAAGGATTTGTACTTTATTTTTCCTATAAAGTTACTGAGGTTCAAGAAATAAAAAGGTAAATATATTTATCGTATATTTGGAATTAAACATTTCATATTTTAATATGTTTCCACATATTGTATTCATTTATTTATTCTTTTACAATTAATAATGATTTTTTTGCAAAAATGACCTTAAGTAGTGTGAATATATATTTACATGATAATCAGTTTTTCTAAAAAACTTAACTAAAGGTTTGAATAGTTTTTTTACATTCAATAGTTAAATGTCGATTATTCATTGAGTTTGTACTTGATGGGATATTGATTATTTGAAAATGAGTTTGACAACTCCAATCAACTCAATAAAGCCCTTTCAATTATTTAGGGTCGGCTAAATGATCTTTATCTTTTACTTGAGATCGAGCTTGTCTCTTCATCTACTTTGAAGTATGATCGGATGGATATATTTCAAATGTTGAGTGTGATATTTTTATATCCCAAATAATCTTCGAAATACAAGATAGGGCTAGGGTTTAAAAGAGGATAGAATACATCCACAAGAGTATGTATGTGCAATATATGTATATGTACAAATATATACATGTGAGTGAAAATGCAGATGTGAGTGAAAATTTAAGAGGTGGAAAAATGGTGAATTGTGCTAATAAAATGAGCAAAATATTTTTATACAACCCCATTAAAATGATAAGAAAATATTCATGTGTTCAAACATAATCAACTGTACCCGTAAAATGAAGAAGGAAAAAAAATGAGTGTGACGGTGTTTCTAGAACGTGATTTTGACACTTATAGATTAAGATAGCGCATTTAAAGTATTTCGCAATTTTATTAGCAACTAAACAAGAAATTTTATAAACAATATGTTTATGCCGACACAATAAACAATAAGTTTAGGCGGACTCATGATTTTCATGTGTCGATCGCGACACGCTGACACGAATTAATTGCGACACGTCGTGTCAGCGTGTCGCGACCGACACATGAAAATCATAAATCGACGTATAAAGACATATGTAAATGTTCACAACAGTTAGTTAAAGTCACGTATTGCTGATAAGTGTGTTGTGACAACCCATATGAATAGTTAGTGGGTGTCTTTCTTCTAAAATGGACACAAAGGTTTGTTTGTTTGTTGATGGGGCTTTTTTAAAAGGGCTTAATGCTGTAAAGCAGTGCTTAAATAAACAAGCCTTAACCTCCTAACTCAGTTAAACTCATATGCATTTTATCTTGTAATCTTTGATAAAATTAATGAGAGGTTAAACCTCTTTCTCTCCCTCTATTCCATCACCATAGGGTGGTCTAGCGAGTTTCTTCTCATCCTACCAATTTTATTCTCCCTCTTTATTAAATTTCTCTCTCCTAAAATATGTTTGGGGTGTTGAGGATTTTGTTGATGACACTGATACCCGGCTATTTATCGGTGGTATGGGGTTTGGGGTTTTTTAGGTTTATTTGTTAGGTTAAATTAGAACTAATGAACTTTTTTCTTAAAACTCAATTGATTGAAACTGAAATAAAAATGGATTTTAGCTCATTTTCTATGTCGAATGACACCAAGAGAATAATTTGTCACTCTATCATGAGTGTTGGATGGAATGAGATTGTCGGGAAATTATAATTGAGCTCTTTTGACATGTTTGACACATCATTTTAGTGAATTTTAGCATATTTGATTATTAAAATATATGCTCGGGCATTCTGATTAGTCTGATGCTTAATGCGATTAATGTTAGAATAAAAAATCGTTCAATTGAGATTATTTACGAAATGAGGAGCAATTGGAAAGGAAACTCTTTTAAAAATAGCAAAGTAATCTTACATCTCTCACAAATAAATTTTAAATATTAAAGGAATTTTGACAAATTTTAAACATTTAGGTTCGCTACTTCTCTTCTCGTTGAAGTACACACTAGTGGCACAACAAATAAGCCTAATAATAAATTATCCTTAAATATTTAAAAATGATCAACAAGGGACCTAATTGTAAATGTTCCTTTAAAAAATGCCCTGTGCACTTAAATGTGAGTGTTGTATGATATAAGATATCTAGGAAATGATGACGGACTGGGTGGGCCCATTCAACCTTCTTTTTGCGATGTATTTATGAGGTAAAATGTTTGAAATAAAAATAATTATTAATTTGGACAACCTATTAAAAAATGGTAGAAATGGGATCAGACGATCAAATTAATTATAGAAAGGGGTACAAGATCGAGGTATCTACATCGGGATTGTGAATTTGAGATTTGATATATACCCACTTGAGCATATATCATACAAGCAAGAGACACCCTAATGTTTCCCTCTTATCTATATAGCTTGTTTACTAATGGTCTTGAAATAATCTAGGACCTCAGGCTCACTAAATAATCCTTTTATAAGAAGTAAGAAGTGTATTTATGCTGGTAATAACATTAACAAAGGATGTAGAGTTGTTAAGTACCTCTGCTAAGGTACCAATGACCACTATGAAGGTATTTCTCACATGTATATTCCTAATAATAATAAATAATACAAACATAAAAAACATTAGGTTTAGCTAAGGTAGAATGTTTTAGTCTAAGGTTTTTATATGGATAAAGGCCCATAAGAAGTAACTAATTGACTTCTCTCAGTACCTTTTGACTGCATTAGGACTCACAAGAATAAAATAGTTCTAACGAATGCAAGTGCTGGGCTTATAAAAATATAATAGGGAAGGAAATGGTTATTTCCCTTTACAAATATAGAATATAATTAATTTGAACTATCAATTGCTTTTTGACAAATTGAATTTGATCCCCTAAACCCTTCCACGAGTATTATTTATATAGGCAACCACTTATGGTGAAAATGAGTGGTGAAGAATGAGTGACCTTATCTGGCTTAAGGTGATATCACCATTATTATTAGGAATGTGACAAACAAATTTGTCACAATAATTTTCGTCACGGTCCCGAGCCGTGACTAGATGCCTAGTTTGGTGCAACGGATATGTTATTAATGAGGGTTAAGTCTCTATTTAACCTATAAATCCCGTAGGTCTTGTATGAGAATACATTAAGACATATAAATAATCCTAAAATGCAAACCAAATGCTCCTAAATTTATCCTAAAGGGTTAGCCACCCCTACGGCCCAATTTGGCTTCCTAAAAGACCACTCTTGGCCTCTTTATCCCCTCGAGACAAGTACAAAAACACACACTCTCAATACAAAATAGATAATGATGTTATTATAAATTCATTAGTTCTTCATATTTCAGTTAAATTCCAATCATAACACGATATCCAAGTTTCAATAATTTACACAGTCAACCCTACACGCGAGTGAATTTAAAATAATTATTAAATAACCATGTATTTAGTTAATTAAAAATATGAGGTATTAAAGTAAAAAGAAAAATGTGAGGGGTATAAAGAATAGAAGGAAGTTAGCAAGGTGTATGAGGGTTCTGACACTCGTTAGTCTCACCATTCATAGCGAGTCATATACACCACCTCTACGTTAAGATTCATCTTTCACAGTTCATCATACATTTTCGTTCTTGGAGTGAATTATATTTTTTGATGTATTTACATTTATACTTTTTTCAAAAAAAATACACAAATATTTTTATTTTTGATTTTTTTAGTAAAAAATTTACTTTTCCTTTAAAATCATAAAAATAAAAAAATATATTTTGTGATTTTTATGGTTTCTTTTATGTTCGATGATTGAGGATGTGGAAAAATATTTTGTGACCTAATTATCTTTTTGATGTTTTTATAATTTCAGAGAATAGTGTGAGCTTATAGTTTACTTCAGTTAATCATTGTGTTTGGAGTTCTCCTAGGAACAACTTATACTAAACATGTCGTAGTCATTAGCATATCACACACGCATATACAAGAGTTGTAATGTGGTGTATCTGATGGGAATCGAAATATATAGAATAAAAATTTTGATCCATGAATCATTGAATGATTATGTAGTTGGAAGAATAATATACAAAAACTAGGTTTGAAACCCAAACCTAGGGTTATAAATGCAATAGCAATGCTGATTCGATTGCAATCTGATATGAAGAAAGGTATTCTTGTTTGAATCCATCAAAAATCTTGAATTTTCTAGTATATGATCCTCCCAAATCTAGGTAGGTGTGTGGTCCCTTTAAGATGAAAACTCTTGCTTTTGAAAGATATGGACCTCTATCCATTGGCCTCTTCATAAAAATGTGAATAGTATGTATGTTCCCTCTCTAACCTTTGATAACGAATATAAAACTTAAAACCCTAACTTACACCAATATATATTATTATTATTTGTGGATTTGGGTTAAACCGGGATATCAGAGAGTCTGGGCCTAACTACTTAGGTATATGGACTATATTAAAAGGACCCAAGATAAATAATTAAATTGGCAACCAAATAAATAATCAAAAATCCCAAATTTATGATTACTTTGCTACTCCACCGAATTATTTAATAATCCTTTGTTCAGGTTTAGTTAGTAGAAATAAATCTTATATGTATATCATGGGGGTATCTCAATCCAAGATATCTCCTAGATTTGGATTCCTATGAATTAATGTCTCAGACCTACTCACACAATTGTTTAACAATTTGCGAGAATTTATTAACCTGATATGGATTCAAATCTCACCATAGAATTTAAAGAAACAATTGTTCAAGAATTCAAATCCTCACAATTCTTAGGATTAAGAATCTTTGAAACCTTTTCAATGATGTGAGATAATCTAAGTCTAACCAAAATAACACTCAAACTTAAATCTCATAGGTGGTCCTGTTCAATATATTCTTCGACGGACTGGTCACAATCCTCTTTCGAACTATCTTACAAGTTCTCGAAATATCAGAAAAGTTCTCGTAGTTTGAGATAAACGACAAGGATTGTACACGTAACCATTCTGATTGGATGTTAACTAGAATATAAATTCCGATCTCCTGTGATCAAATCGAACCCAACTCACTAGGATTCTTAATAAATACAATTGACCGATATATATATATATATATATATATATATATATATATATTAAGAACTCACACAAACTTGATTCCTATTTCAAAATCAAGCAAAAAATCCTTTTATCAATGAATAAAATGTCATTATATAATTTAGGAATAAAACCCAACAGTTTTCCACTAAATCTTAAATCCACGCGCCTTTTCATTTGACTCTCATTCCCTCTACATGACTCTCGAAAGTCTTAGCTAGTAAGCTCTTAGTAAAAGGATCCTCTAGATTTTCCAGAGATTCAATCTTGGTCACGACGATGTCGACTATTTGCACAATCTCCCAGATTAGGTAATGCTTGCACTCAATGTGTTTTTTCCTCTTATGAGTCCCTGGTTATTTTTAATTTTCAATTACATTGTTATGTCATAATAAAGTGTAATAGATGACTGCACTGAAGGAACCATACCTAAGTCATTTAGAAAGTTCTAGAGCTAAACAAACTCATTTACTGCATTTAAAGCAACAACATATTCAGCTTCATAATCAAATTAATAATATATGATTGCTTGATAATCTTCTAACTTATGGCTCCGCCTCTTAGGGTAAACACATATCCCGAGGTCGATCTCCTGGAATTCCTATCCAATTAAAAAAATTGAGTATGTGTACCTGACAGGGGCTAGACCATTAACTAAATAAACCAACACATAATCTCCTATAATTTTTAGGTACACGAGAATGTGCTTAACAGCGATCTAGTTCTCTTCACCTGGGCTAGGTTGGAATCTTCTGGCCATGCTAATAACAAACTAAATATCTCGTCTTGTAAAAAGCATAACATAAATAAGGCTTCTTATTGCCTAAGTATACGGTATATTCCCCATCCTCTCCATCTGATTAGATGTCCTAGGACACTGGTCCCTAAATAAAGAGATTCCATACCTACAAAGGATAAAACCTTTGTTCGACCTTTCATGTTAAACCTCGTGAGCACATTATCAATATAAATATCTCGGGACAAGCCTGACATCTTATTTTTTTGATCAAGTGTAAACTTATTCCCAAGGATGTAACTGGCTTCTCCCAAGCCCTTTATTTCAAATTGATTATTAAACTACACTTGTATACTTTACAATACACTCGCATCATTCTAGATTAGGAGAATATCATCCGCATAAAGTATAAGAAATACCACCACTTTTTTGTTATGATTTTTATACGTACGAGTTTCATCCGGACATTGATGAATATCAAATGATTTGATTGCCTGATCAAAATAGATGTTTCGAGACCTTGACGCTTGTTGAAGTTCAAAAATAGATCTCTTAATCTTGTAAACCTTATTTTCCCGGATATTTAATATGAATCCATCGGATTGCATAGATGCACTCATTAAGTCTACCATTTAAGAATGTAGCCTTAATATTCATTTGAAAAAATTCAAGATCGAGATGATCCGCAATGGATAAAAGAATCTGGATCGACTTTAACTTGGCTACCGGTGAGAAGGTTTCATCACATTCAATTCCTTCTTTTATAAAAAGCTCAGAGTCCTTGTTTTGGAGTACCTCGCCATAGTTGTTGGGATCCGATTCATATTCCACTAGGGTATCACCAAAGTGTTCACCCAAATTCACGAGCCTATCAGGCTGATGCCTAACTTTCCCATGAAATGTGGATCCACTTGTGGTCTAGTATAAGAGACATGTATATCCCAATCATGGGTAATTCTCTAACTACTGCTAGGCTATGTACTATCGATATCAGGTTGTATTTCGTTCTATACGAGTGTATCTATAGAAATTTCTTGGTTTTTACCTCCTAGTTATTTCTAGATAATCCAGCTCTTAGACTTTTGCTCTATCATATAATCTTCCTCTAATTATTGAGAATTTGTGTTAATAAATACTCTATGGCCCTTTGGATAATAAATTTACCACCCTTGGTTCCTTTTGTATAACCCACAAAGAGACACATCTGTTACCAATTCAATTTTATTGGATTCTTCCTCAGATATGTGCTAGGCAACCCTAGATTTGAACATGTCCTAGACTAGGCTTGTGCCCATTTTATAGTTCAATGGGAGTCGATGAGACTAATTTAGAAGGAACTAAGTTCAGTAAGTATGTGATCGTCTCTAGTTCAAACCCAAAAAGGAATCTAATAATCGGAATAACTCATTATGGATCTAACCATGTCTAAAAGAGTTATGTTTCTCCTTTTTGTTGCACTATTTAATTATGGAGTGTCCAGTGCAGACAATTGGGATGTAATCCTAATCTCTGATAAATAGTTCCTAAGTTCTACTAAGAGGCATTTTCCTCCACAATTAAATCATTGAGTTTGGATTATTTTACCATCCATATTCTCCACTTCATCCTTATATACTTTGAACTTATCAAAGGCTTCAAACTTATAATGCATAAGGTAAACATACCCAAACCTTGAGTAGTCATCAATGAAAGTGATAAATTACTCATAACCACCTTTTTTGAATAGTCATAGGACCACACAAATTAGAATAAATCATTTAAAACACGTCTTTGGCTCTATACCCATTGATCGTGAACGTACCCTTAGCCATTTCACCCTCTAAGTAGGATTTAAAAACTGGAAGTGCCTCCCTTTCCAATGAACTTGATTGTTCATTTGAGACTAGTCTTTGAATTGTTTTCAGATTAATATGACCTAAGAGTAATTGTCAGAGATATGTTTGGATAAACTTAAAAGGTTCTTTCCTCTTTAGCTACTTTCCATTTAAGTAATTTAGTATTATGTAGTAGTGGTGAGACACATCTTATAATATAAATACCATTTTCCTATGTACCCCAACAGATAAGATATTTTTCATTTTTAATATAAAAAACCACCATCATTAAAATAAACTAAATATCCATTCAAAACCAGTTTAAAAACAGAAATAAAATTTCTTCTAATGCTAGGAACATATAAAAAATATATCAATTTTAACTTAATGTCTTCAATAAATTGCTACTATGGTTGCCTGGTTGTGATCGCCCATGAAAAAAATATTTCTCCATTACTGAGCTCCTTTATTACTTGGAACCCCTGCAAAGAATTGTAAACATGGTTAGTGGCTGAGACTAAGGAAAATTTATCGTTTCCATTATTACTTTCTAAGAAGATAGAGAACTACTTCTTCTATTGTACAGTCCGTTTGTAGATATAATAGTTGTCTTTCGTCTTCTTATCTAAAACTTGAGGCTTAAAAGTAGTTTTAACAACCACGGGTTATGCATGAGGCTTTCCCTTCTTCTTCTTCTTCTTCTTCTCCTTCTTCTTCTTCTTCTTCTTCTTCTTCTTCTTCTTCTTCTTCTTCTTCTTCTATTATATTATTATTATTATTATTATTATTATTACATGACAAAAGAAGATGGGCCTTTCTCAGTAATCTGAACCATGACAATATGTTTGGTGATATTCTTCGCAGCTTAGAGTTATTTAAGTAGTTGCACCATAGAGTAATCAAACTTGTTCATGGAATAATTTAGGATAAACTATTTAAAGGACTTCTCCAGTGATTGGATCATAAATTCTACTTGGGTTTCCCCATCAATTTTAGATCCAAGCACCTATAGTTCTCCTAAGATGGACATCAACTTAAGAACATTCTTACATATGGGAGTACCATTTACCACCTTGGTGTTAACTATACTTGCCATAACATCCATCCTTGCGGCACGATTTTGATCCTCAAACATGACCTTGAGGTTCATAATCATGTCGTAAGCGCTTGACATGTGCTAATGCCAGTGTTGTAACACACTGGTCATATAGGCCAATATGTGGTGATAATCCATCTCATTAACCTTTTTCCACCTATGATAATCTTGGTCAACCCCTTAGGATGTCCTTTGTTTAAGATTGGTAGGGCAAGTTTCAGTTGAAACAAGCTTATAGTCTCAACTGTTAGGACAATGTCTAGGTTTCTTTTCCAATTAATATAATTCATGACAGTAAATTTGTTGTCCTTTAAGATTGAAGCATATGGGTTTACTAAAGAGCTTATTTATTCAAAATCATAAATTTGAAAACAAAATTAATTTCCAACTATACATGTGAAAATTAACTTCAATTTAATTTCAATTTGGCACCCCTGTACCGCCAGATGAAAATAAAATCCCGTCGAACATCCTAGTTCCTATACAAAGTGATATTTCTCATTGTGAGCTTAAATCGCTTCACCTTGAACTAAACAGACTTTCATCTTTAAATTACGTATTCCAGACAATTCGGAAATTTATGTCCAATAGAATAGAATAGTCAACGTCTTTTGGTCCCACAATTAATGACAGTGACTCCATTAGGGGGGAAAATATCATTAATTATGTTTAAATTTATACAACTATTTCATTCCTTATATCAGAATCCTCTTTGAAGGACTTTTCTGTTGGGACATCGAGCTCACTTATATTTTAATGATAGAAATTATCACTTAAGAGTTTTAAGAATACTGAATGCCTTGATTCAATCCATATGTTGGTTTCCAGACAAGCTTTTTCAAGGAATTAATCACATCACATTCATAAAATGCCAATGGAGATCATGGAGTTTATATTGAAACCCCTCTCCTACTTAATTTAAAAACTTGAGGATTTTATAAAAATTAATTTGTTCAATTCTAAATCCTTAGTAATTTTTCAATTTACTTGTCCAAATTAAATTTTTCAATCTCTTTATTTTAATTTTTTCAAAATAAAAAGTATTTTAAAATTAAAATAAAATCTAGAAATCTCAATTTAATCTACACCTTATATTAATCACCCTATTAAATTCCATTAATAAAAGAATGAATTAAAATGAATTTTCTAAGAAAAACATGATCTAGGAAAATCTCTAATTAATAAACCATGTTGTTCATTAAATCGGGTGTCCCTAATTATCTAATAAATTAACACGCGAAATCATGCAACAAGATAAAATAAAGAGACATGCTAATAATAAAAATTATAAATATGAAATAAAAGGACAAAATTTCCTCTTTTCATCATAATCGTAATTCTTCCTTGAATAAACTCCTTGAAGAATGTGGATATTGGATCAAGATAAACTTATTGCAAAAGAAACTTGTAAAGAAGAGTCCGTGAGAAAAAAAACTTTAAGAATACAATTTGGAATAGGCCTCCTAAACCATGCCCACCTCTGGCCTCCCACAGTTATAGCTGTGGTGTCAGGCCACTATAGCGGGCCAAGACAACCGCTATAGTAGTTGGTCATCTTGTCTAAGGCCGTATATTTCTTTTTCTTTTCTCTTTCTTTATATTTTCTTCCTCTTTATTCCTTCGACAACAACTTTTGCAGCTCCTCAAAAGTTTCATTGAAAACCTCTAAGCTAGAGCAAAACTCCATGAAAATCCTTTGTATACAAACCCAATACAGAAAATAGAAATAAAATAAAATTGCATCTCTTTACAATCTCCTTCAGTATATCAATTACAAGAAATAATTAAAACCCCTAATTATTACTACCAAATTGAATCTAGAGCAGAAAAATAATTGAGGATAAACCACCATTCGATCCATTCACAAAACATACAATAATGTGATCATGATGGAATAGATATAATAAAAAAAACATCCTACAAAACCATGCTCATACACAAATACATCCATCCATGCATATATTGATAAAAAGAAACCTAGGGTTTGAACGTGGACAATATGGGTTTTTCCTAAAATATGATCATTTGACAATGTTGGCATTGATACCAATTAATAAGGATCAAAATATGAAAAATAAAAATTTATCCCATGAATATTTGAATGATTATATATAGGAAGAATAAAATGCAAACACTAGGTTTGAAACCCAAATCCAGGATACATTTGCAAATATGGTTGCAATCCGTGATAGAGAAAGGTGTTTGTTAGTGACGAAGGGTTGCTTTCTTTTGGCCCTCCAAAGCTTGCTTTTTTTCATCGAATATATTAAATCTTTTAGTATATAATCCTCCCAATACTAGGTAGGTGTGTGGGAACCTTTTGAGATAAAACTCTTGCTTTTGAATGAGATATGGACCTATCTCTTAGCCTCTTCATAAAAACATAAATATTGTTTTCTCACCCTCTCGAACCCTTAATAATAAATATGCAACTTAAAACTCTAGCTTACACCAATGTATATTAGTATAAGTTATCAGCTTGGGATAAATTAGGCTTCTAGTGAGTCTCGTCCTAACTACTTAGGTATATGGACAATACTAGAGACCCAAGACAAATAATTAAACTGTCTTCTAAGTAAATAATTGGAAATCCAGAATTATAGTCTCGTAATTTATTTCCTTTCTTTATTAAATCATAATTAATTTCACTACATAATTATAATTGCAATCCAATTTAATTATCTCAAAAATCACTCGAATATAATGAGGTCTTTTTGGCAAAGTTGATTATGGTATATAATGTGATTCACCACGTTGAGATTCTAATACCCACTTAGTAAAATTAATTTTTGCTAATTGATTTTAACCAGCGTCTAATCAAATCCTTAATTCTCTGACTTAACTCATTTCGATACTCCACTTGATTATAAAATAATCCAATGATTAGGTCTAACTGGTGGAAACAAATCTTTTAAGTCTATCAAGAGGGTATCTTAATCCAAGATATCTCATGCATACGGATTCTTCTGAATTATGATCTCAAACCTACTCATACACTTATTGCCCAATTTGCGGGGATCTAATACTCAAATATGGAATACAATCACACTCATAACAATCAAAATAATAATTACACAAACATTTTAATCCTTAAAATTCTCGGGATTAAGAATATATGCACCCTATGTAATTGGTGTGAGACCACCTATGTCTAATCAAGACAACCCTTATACTTAAATCTCATGAGTGGTCCTTTTAAATACATTCATATATGTACGGGTCAAAATTCTCTTTTGAAATATCATACAAGTTCTCGAACCATTAAACACGTTTCCATAATTTGAGATAAACCACTAGGATTGCACATGCAACCGTTATGATAGTATGTTAACTCTTATTCTAGGTTAATTGTACTAGGATAGGAATTTCAATATCTTGTGATCAAGCCAAAGCCAACTCATCAGAATTCCTACTAAGTACAATTGACCGACATATATAAACAATATTTTTAAAACATAAATATAAGTGTTGATGTAAAAAATTAGATTATCTCTAATTTTTCAATCACGGATAAAATAAATAAGACAAAAGAATTTTTAAAGTGGTTCAGCCTTAAAAGTATGGCCTACGTCCATTATTTTTGTTATTGCTGACTGTTTGGGAATTCTTGATAACAGGTTTTTACCAAGAAATTCCGAGTCCCCTTACAATGAGGATGATACAATGTATTTATAGCTCTGAGGTTGTACATGTGAAAGGGTATTACATAGCTATCCGATAGGCGTATACATCTGTATGATAATAATCAGCATTTAATGCACATTTAATCCTCTTAATTGTCTGGCAATTAATGCTCTGATCGAGGTGCATCTCGGACCGCCTAAGTATCTCGGTATCCATAAGTTGCTCGGTGCAGTAAAGTTCCATGGAGAGCACCTACTTCTCGGAGTATCTGAGTTGGTCGGGGAAGCTGAGTTCCTCGAAGTCAAGGTGTTGTTCAGAAATATTTATTAGTGCCATGTAGATTGCCATGTGTCTCCACTTAATTGAGCCATGTTAGCATACTAAAGTTGGTATCAACAGAAGCCCCCAATGTTTCACAGTTCGAGATTGAGGAGTGTGGAACATTTTTCTCGAAATATGGCGGGATTAAATGGTCATCCTGACTTTTAAGAGTGTTTTCTTTCTATTTGTTTTTCTTTTCGAATTCATAGAATCAGACTTTTTGAATTTTTCTAACTGCTTCGATCTCCGCACCCTTTTTGTCCTTTTAGCCGTCGGTAGCGCAAACGTCTCTCTTTGTAATCATTATTTTTACCCCTTCCCAAGGTAAGGTATTTAAACGTTGCAAAAAATCCTATCGTCTCTTCACTTTTTCAAATCTGTATCTTTGAGTTCTCCATTTCTTCTCTATCTTGTGCGCTCATTCCTTCCATCGTTCGCTGTCAACTGATCCATCCTTTTTTCTGTAAGATCTTCTTCCTTCTTTTTATTTCCTTTATTCATCATGGTTTACCTTATTGAGTCACTTGATAAGTTTCGTTCTGATTTCTCTATTCCTTCATAGGTCATTTTGGAGGAACTTTTTGAACCTTTAGATTATTTTCATTTGGCTGAGGGACATTGGTTCCCCAGTCTCTTTGTAGATGAATGTGGCTTCTCTTTTCCCCCAAACCCCTTGTATCTGGAATTCTGTCAATATTTTGACGTGGTTCCTGTAAAAATAGCCCCCAATACATGGAGAATAGTTAATGGAGTCCATAGGTTAAATCTGATTCCTGGAACTCGTATAGAAATTCCAAAAATTATGTTTTGCTATAGATGGGTTGTCAGCGACAGTACTTTTTACTTGAAAACTAGGTTTTTAAATAGGGCTTTAGTCATCAATCTCCCAGATGCCAACATGGATTACTTCGAGCATGGTGTTGTTATGAAAAATTGGAAACACGCTCCGCTAATTGGAAATGATGTGTATCAAGATCCTAGATGCCCTCCCTATGGCAATGGGATAGGTTGTTTTTATTTTAATTTATTTTTGAAATTATGCTTTCTTTGTGTTTGATAAAATGTGTCACTGATATTTTAATTTTGATTTATTTGCAGTTGACAGCAAGAGAAGGTCTCCAAAAGAGACAGAAGTTAATTTAAAGCATTTGAAACTTATTTGGGGTTTGCATTAAACTGTTACCGACGAACACATCAGATCAGCTTCATAATTGTTGCAGTACAAGAGTTACACCTCGTCTTTTACTGCTCGTCCAGTGATAAGTGACATAAAAACCAGTACCAGCTTCTGAAAGTTCCTCTCTTGAGTCACATATTCCTCGCAGTGAAAGAATGAAGAGAAGAAGAGCTCCTGCCCTCTTCGAGAAATCTGCCTCTATTGCTGGAGAGGCAAAGAAAAGCAAGCAGGATGTCCCAGAAGGGACAAGACAAATTGATGCACCTCCTCCAACTGTTACTATGAAGGTTGTCGAGAAGCCCCCTGTGGCTCCGAGACAGATTGCAACTGTTTCCCTTCCAAGCGAGGTTGTAGTTATATCACCGACCAAGACGACATCCTTGGTCGAGAATGTTCCCGTTCCCACGAAGAAGCTGAAGAAGAGCTCCTCGGTCAATTTGGCTGAATCCATCTCTCAGCCTCCAAATACTGGAAGTGGTGTTCCCACTTTCATTGCTCCGAGATCTTCCATGAGCTCAGTGAAGTCTTGGATCATCCCCGAGATCCAAGGTATTGAAGAAAATCTTTCCCACGATAGGGTTACCACTTTGGCAGCTCAGCACATTGCCTCAGTAAGTATTGCTAATCTAACTTTTCATTTTTCAATGTTATGTCTTTGCACTGACTTACAGTTATTTTCTTTTTCCAGTTGGTAACTTGTTTCAATACAATTCTGAAGAAGGACGAAGCCATCAAGTCGTCCATCTCCTCTGGTGGTGTAGAGGAGGCTTTTGTAGGTCTGACGCAGTCTTTAAAGGATTCTCGTTAGAAGTATGTCGATAATAAAAATTCTTGGGAGAAGCAGCTTAATTCCACCGAGCAAGAGAGGGATCAAGTTGTTGAAGTCTCCAAGGGGTTGGAGAAGAAAATAAAAAACTTGGAGAAGAAGAACAAAGAACTCGAGGAGAAGCTCCAACATGCTGTAGAGTTTGAAAATAAGCTCAAATCTGCTGAGGAAGAGTTAAGTAGACTTCGTGACGCTGGTCGTCAGAAGGAAGAGGTAGAAAAGAAATTAAAAGCTGCCGAGGAACTTTTGTCTGAGAAACTTTCCTCGGAGAAGGTGAAAAGGAAACTGGCTTTGAAGAAGTCCTTCAGTGCTGGCTGGGACAAAGGTTGGAATAAGGGTTTGCCTGCTATGGTCTCACAAATGGAGTATGGCAGCCTTAAATATTTCAGGGATGGTTGGGTAGCTGCTCTGACAGAGATGAATGTCGATGAAAATTCCAACCTGTTTCAGTGACACATTCCGGGCCCCCCTCCTACTCCCGGGGAAGAAGAAGAAGAAGAAGAAGAAGAAGACGAAGCTGCCTCCGAGGAATCTTCTATGATGGTTGGGGATCAGGTCCCTACTATTTAACTTCCCTACGAACAGCCCCAACTAACTATTACTCCTACCGAGCAGCTTCAACCAACCAACCTTTCATACGAGCAGCTACCAGCACCCACCGAGCAACCTTCTATGCCATCCGAGCAACCTTCTTCCTCGTCCCAGCTTCCCGAGAAAGTTTTGGGAGACAAGGAGAAAGTGTAGAGTTGTTTGGACGTTTCTCTCTCTGTTTATTTTCTTTGTCAAATGTAACTCTGAACTATGTACTTCTCTTTTATGATGCAATAAAATTTGAAATTTTGATTCTTCATACTATTGATTATCTTATTCTTGCTCTGTTCGCGCTCTTATTGATTCTTGCTATCTCTTCCTTTTACTAGTTTATGGCTAGAATGGAACTCTTGTCAGCCCATGATACAGAACTGATGAAAAAATGTAACGATTACTTCAAGATTGGCCAAGCTAATTTGAATGAATCTGAAATCGTCAATATCCTTGGCCCAGATGGTTCAGAACGAGAAGTTGAAGCTTACCAGTATTTAAAGTGTCATCTCGACCGGGCAGTGGCTAACAATGTAGCTTATTATGAGATGATTGAAGACCTCCAGGGCACTCTCGAGGAGCTTCAACAACAATACAAGGAATCTTCATCCCTTTTGCACCAGGGATATGAGAAGAAGTATCAACAACTAAGTGCTGATAAAGGATATGATAGATTGATTGCTTCCTATAACATAAAGGAGAGAACTCTGAAGACCGAGGTTGAAGAGCACAGGCAGATAGCTAAGTTGCTGGAGCAGGAAAATAATAACCTGCGAGGAGAGATATCTCAGTTGAAGTCTGCAGTATCTTCCTCGAATGCTTTGATCCCTGTCAATGACGAGGGTTTCTCTTTCTTAGAGGTCGAAAATGCCAATTTGAGAGATGAATTGGAGACTTTGAAGAGAACCAAAGCCTCTACTTCTGCTCGCGGTCGAGCAAGAGGTTCTTGGGGATGAGCAAGAGCTGCTCGACTTACTATTGAAGAGCAAAGGACTCAATCAGCTTTGGAGAATCAAGCCTTCCAGTTAATGGCAAAGAATCAAGCATTAGCTGAGATGTCCAAGAAAATTATGAATCTGGATGAGCAGCTCTCTGCACAAAAGTCTGCCTTGGAGAATAAAGAACTTTTTGTAAAGAATCTCCACGAGCAGCTGGAAAGGTTGACTTATCAATTCCACAAGCAGCCTAGAGAATTTTGGATGGCTGGCTATAATGAAGCCCTCTATCACCTCGATGACCGGATCCAACAGTCGAACAACGAGGGGTACAAGCAAGGATGGCTAAATGCCTTGGGTGTGCTACAATTGGAATAAGGTCACTATTTGTGGGATTACTATAATCCTGGGTTGCTCGACCTGCCAGTGCCACCATTCAAACTCAACATGAGCTGGATTCCTGCTTGGGCAATCCCTCAGTGTTTGATCTCCAAATATCTCGGCGACTACAGTCTTCATTCCAATGTTGAGATATCTCGCCCGGAGCACCTACTCGATCGGCCATCTGTGATGAACATCAGGATGCTCAAAGACCTTAATTTCATAAATTCCCCTTATGATTTAGACGATCCTCCTGCTGGCGAGGAACCTGTTTCAAAAGCAGAGGGGAAGAAACCAATAGAATACGAATCTTGATGTAATAATTAATATGTATTTCATTCTCGATATATTTTGTTCTAGATTTAATGAAAGACTTCTAGTTTTACTTGCAATTTCGATTGTCATTGTCTTGGAAATATTCTGTAAAACATTTCCTTTTATTTACTAACGAATGTGCACATATATGTGTTAAAAAGATAGAAATATTTTGTGTTACTTTAAATTGCCGATCAACTAAAGTTGGTGAAAAATTATTGTTGACTATCCTGAATTGATGATAATTATCTGACGACCAACTAGAGTTGGTGATATTTTGCCTTTCGACCAAATATAGCGACAATTTAAAATGCCATAAGTATCAAGAATTTTATCACTTTTTAATTTTAAGCCTTTAAATGACTTTCATTTGTTTACCCAACTGTTTTCGACCAACCGGAGTTGGTGATTTTTGTTTCCGATCAACCGAAGTTGGTGATTTTTGTTTTTGACCAACCTAAGTTGGTGGATTTTCTTCCAATTTTCTTCCCAACCAACCAGAGTTGGTATTTCTGGGAAATTTTTGTTCCCGACCAACTAAAGTTGGTGGATTTTCTTCCCAACCAACCGGAGTTGGCATTTCTGGGAATTTTTTATTCCCGACCAACTAAAAGTTGGTGGATTTTCTTACCAACCAACTGAAGTTGGTATTTATGGAAAATTTTTATTTCCGACCAACTAAAGTTGGTGGATTTTCTTCCCAACCAAACGGAGTTGGTATTTTGGGGAATTTTTTATTCCCGACCAACTAAAAGTTGGTGGATTTTCTTCCCAACCAACCGGAGTTGGTATTTCTGGGAAATTTTTATTCCCGACCAACTAAAGTTGGTGGATTTTCTTCCCAACCAACCGGAGTTGGTATTTTTGGGAAATTTTTGTTCCCGACCAACTAAAGTTGGTGGATTTTCTTCCCAACCAATCGGAGTTGGTATTTCTGGAAAATTTTTGTTCCCGACCAACTAAAGTTGGTGGTTTTTCTTCCTAACCAACCGGAGTTGGTATTTCTGGGAATTTTTTATTCCCGACCAACTAAAAGTTGGTGAATTTTCTTCCCAACCAACCGGAGTTGGTATTTCTGAGAAATTTTTATTCCTGACCAACTAAAGTTAGTGGATTTTCTTTCCAACCAACCGGAGTTGGTATTTCTGGGAAATTTTGTTCCCGACCAACTAAAGTTGGTGGATTTTCTTCCCAACCAACCGGAGTTGGTATTTCTGGGAAATTTTTATTCTCGACCAACTAAAGTTGGTGGATTTTCTTCCCAACCAATCAGAGTTGGTATTTCTGGAAAATTTTTGTTCCCGACTAACTAAAGTTGGTGAATTTTCTTCCCAACCAATCGGAGTTGGTATTTCTGGGCTTGATGCGTAGTGTGCAGCACTAGTATTCCGAAAAAATTTCAACAACAAGAGAGAATTGGGGGAAATAACCAAAACTTTATTCATATCGAAAAAAACTGCATTACATAGAGATGAGACTACTGATAATATTTACGAAGATCCTCTGCGTTCCATGCATTTTTAAACTCCTCCCCTTCTAAAGTTTCAATTCTATGTCCCTGGTCGAACAAACTCTGTTACTCTGTAGGGCCCATGCCAGTTAGCTTCCAGTTTATTGTGCTTTTGAATTACTTTCTTCAGCACATAGTCCCCCTCTTTCAGGTCGCACTTTTTCACTCTCTTGTTGTAGAACAAAGTTGTTCGTTGCTGGTAAGCAACATTCCTGATGGCTGCTTCTTCTTTAACTTCCTCGAGCATGTCCAAATCTAACCTTCTCATCAAGTCGCTGATAGGGGAATTGAAGTTCAGCACTCGGTGTGTTGGGAGGCCCAGCTCGGCAAGTATAACAGCTTCACTTCCAAAGGCCAGCATATATGGAGATTCTCCTGTTGCTGCTCGGGGAGTAGTACGATAAGCCCGCATTACAAAATGTAGCTCGTTGATCTAATTTGCCTTTGCATCATTTAATCTTTTCTTCAAGTCATTCAGCAATGTTCTGTTCGTCACTTCAGTTTGCCCATTGCTTTGGGGATGGCCTGGTGCAGAGTGGGTTTTTAATATGTTCGACTGATGACAATATGCAGCGAACTTCTCGTTGTCAAATTGTGTTCCATGGTTGGTGATGAATGCATGAGGAAGACCATATCTACAGATGATATTTTTCCAAATAAATTGGTACACCTTTTCGTACGTCATGTCTACAAGAGGCTCGACTTCCACCCATTTAGTAAAGTAATCCACTGCGACGACGAGATATTTAAATCTTCCTCTTGTCATTGGAAGTGGCCCGACCAAGTCAATTCCCCACATGAAAAATGGCCAAGGGGAAGTAATGGGTGTCAACAAGGCTTGGGGAGTTCTTCGGATGGTGGATAAACATTGACATTTGTCACATTTTTTGGGATAGGCTATGCAATCAGCCCTCATTGTCGGCCAATAGTATCCCTGCGTCATTATTATTTACAAAAGTGTCCGACCTGCTACATGGGCTCCACAAGACCCTTCATGGACTTCTTCGATCAAGTCTTTCACCTCGGCGGGATGTACACATCTCTGCAAGCTGACTGTAATTCCACGTCTATATAGAACACCATTAGTCAATACATAACGAGCAACTTTAAACTTTAGTTTCTTGGCTGCGAGTTTATCAGTTGGCAAATACCCCTCTTCAATATATGCCCTGATACGATCCATCCAAGATGCTCCTAAATCAAGGGTAATAAAGTTCATCATCAGATCTTCATCTATGCTCCGACTAGACAAGACTTCAATTGGGATTGTTCTTTGTAGCTCGATACATGTGGTTGATGCTAAACGAGCTAAGGCATCTGCTCTGGTATTCTCCAATCTTGGTATTCTAATTATCTGCACTGCCATCAGACTTGATAAAATCTCCATCGCTTTTGCATGATACCTGATCATTAATTCTCCTTTGGCTGCATATACTCCCAGTATTTGATTTACGATCAACTACGAGTCACTGAATACAATAACTTGCTCTGCCCACATGGTTTTTGCCAGATTAAGACCTACAATCATAGCTTCATATCCAGCCTCATTATTAGAAGCCTTGAATTGGAAGCGTAGAGCATACTCCATATCGACCTCGTTCGGGCTGTTCAAAACGATCCCTACTCCACAACCTGCAGTACATGAAGATCCATCTACATATATATTCCATACAGGTACCTTGTCTTCAAATTTTTGATCGGACAGAGTTCCTCGGTGGAATATTTGTTGCTTTCTCTTATCCTCCTCTAGCACTTCTTGTTGCTCTTCGACCATCTTTTCTTGCTCGCCGACCACCTTAAGTTGATCGGGATTTAAATTTGATGACCCTGTAACATCCATAAGTTGGTCGGTGAACTCTGCTATAAAATCTTCTACTGCCTGCCCTTTTAGTGACGATATAGGCTCATAAATTATATCATATTCACCGAGTTCTATTGCCCAATACACCAATCTCCCTGATTTTTCTGGTTTATAAAGAGCTTGCCTTAGCGGCATATCGGTATACACAACTATGGTATGAGCCTGGAAGTATGGCCTCATTCTTCTACTCACTTCGATCAGCGCTAGTGCCAACTTTTCCAGTCTTGGATATTTGATCTCTGCTCCTCGGAAGGCCTTACTAGTGTAATAAATTGGTTTTTGTACTCCATCCTCTACTCTTATTAATGCCGAGCTAACTGCATTTTCTGAAACTGCCAGATATATGTACAATCTTTCTCCCATCACTGGCCTGGACAATAGTGGAGGTGCTCCCAGATATTTCTTCAACTCTTGAAAGGCTTTCTCGTATTCTTCATTCCATTCGAACATTTTTCGGAGTGTTTTGAAGAATGGAAGGCACCTATAGTTGCTCGTGATACAAATCTGTTAAGTGTTGTAACTCGCCCTGTGAGACTTTGTACTTCCTTCTTCGTCGTTGGAGATCGTAGCCCTAATAGAGCTTTGATCTTTTCAGGGTTTGCTTCAATACCTCGTTGGTTGACAATATACCCGAGGAACATGCCTTCTCGTACTCCGAATATGCACTTTATAGGATTCAACTTCATTTGATATTTATCTAGTTGATCAAAGGTCTAGCATAAATCAATTAAATGGTCAGCAACTCTCTTGCTCTTTGTCAGCATATCATCAACATAAACTTCCATATTGCAACTGATTTGCTCTGTAAACACCTTGTTCATCAGCCGTTGATATGTTGTACCTGCATTTTTCAAACCAAAAGGCATAACATTATAACAATAAGTTTCCCTAGGGGTAATGAAAGAGGTACTCTCCCTGTCTTCAGGTTTCATTTTAATCTGGTTGTAACCAGAATAAGCTTCCATGAAGCTCAACAACTCATGTCCCGAGGTAGCATCCACTAATTGATCGATTCGGGGCAAAGGAAAATGATCCTTTGGGCATGCCTTGTTAAGGTCGGTAAAGTCTACACACATCCTCTATTTATTATTCTTCTTCTTTACCATCACCACATTCGCCAACCAGTCTGGATATTTGACATCGTTAATAAAGCAAGCTTTCTGGAGCTTCTTGACCTCCTCTTGTATAGCTTAGTTCTTTTCAGGGCTGAACACTCTTCGTCTCTGCTTCACTGGCTTGATCTCCTTATTCACATTGAGTTCGTGACATAAGAAATTTGGATATATTCCTGGCATATCCTCATGAATCCAAGAAAAAGTTTGTTTTCTACTTTTTAGGAAAACTATCAATTCCTGTTTTAGTGAGGCATCTAATGACGAACCTATCTGAGTTATTCGTTCTGGGTGTTCGTCATCCAGAATGATATTTTTTGTAGCTTCCACCACTTGACCTTTCACGAGTTGCGACTCGTCTCTAGGATCCAATGTTTCAATCTCTGCTCCTTCCCCCACTTGGTAGGTAGGTGTCTTTTTCCTAGATTCCTCCAGTTCTTCCTGCTCGGTAGATGAATAGTAATATTCCCGAGCTACTTTTTGGTCGCCCTTCACAACTCCCACTCCAAAATTAGTTGGAAATTTTAGGCATTGATGTACGATAGATGGTATTGCTTCGAACTTCTTCAATCCCATTCTTCCCATGACGATATTGTAAGCTGACTGGACATTCTTATCCATCACAAAGAAATGTACTCTTTCTGTTCGACAAGCAGGCCATGTTATCCAACTTGATCGTCCCAAGTGGAAAGACTTTCTCACCAGCAAACCCAAGGAGGGGCCTGTGATAAGGTTCCAACTGAGACACTTCAGATTTAAACTATCAAAGCATGAGCAAAACATGATATTCGCCGAGCTACCATTATCCACCTGTACTCTTAAGATTATTACTTCTTTCATCCTCATTTTGATCACCAGTGGATCATCATGAGGATATATTACACCTGCGAGGTCGTTTTTGGAGAAACCAATGACCAATTTTTCTTTGTTCACCTTCCTCGGGTGATCATCCTAAGCTAGATTTATTCACTGAATGTATGAACAAGCTTGAGCTTCATTGAGGTAAGCTTTCCTTTCCGCAGTAAGGTTCCCACCTCCTGCATCTCCACCTGTAATAACGTTACAATCAAATGATCCAAAACTAATTGAAAATACCTCACGTTTTGGCTGTCTTGGTCTTTTAGGGAGATCAGGGTCGTCCTCTGGATCATCTTCATAATCTCTTTTCTTGTTTTCTTCGGGTCGACGAGGAGATCTAGACCTCTGTCTTGCTTGGTCATTGCTTTTTCTTTTATTTCTTCGATCAACATACTTGGTCAGCTTTCCTCGTCTGATGAGCGCTTCGATTTCATTCTGGAGAGCTATGCAATTTTTGGTTGTGTGACCATGGTCTTTATGAAACTCGCAATATTTGGCCTTATTCCTCTTATCAGGATCTGACTTCATTTTCTCAGGCCAGTTTAGTTCCTCGCTGTTCTTGATCTCTTCTAGGACATGGTTTATGTCTACTTTCAAAGGAGTATAATTTTCAAATTTCTTCAATAATTCCCATGATGGCTTTATTTTTGACTGTTTGTCACCACCATTATTCTTATGTTCTTTCTTCTTAGCCTTATTAACCTACACCTTGGTCTCTTTGGTGTCCATGCTCTTCTTCATAGCCATAGCCTCCTCGGCATTCATGATCTTGGCCGCTTTTGCCATTAGTTCTAACATGGTTCTGGGTGGATCTTTGGCCAAAGTGTAGTACAATTTATTGGGCAACAGTCCACTCATCAAAGCTGTAATTGCTATTTTTTCCTCGTAATCAATAACTTCAATCTTCTCGTTATTGAAACGAGTTATGTAATCTCTGGTGCTCTCACCTATTTTTTGTCTAACACTTAACAAATGTGCAACTCGTTTAACTAGTTTTTCACCAAAACAGAAATTTCCAATAAAGAGCTCGGCCAATTGAAAGAAAGTTGATATCTTCCCCCGAGGAAGATTATTGTACCATATTTGTGCAGATCCGGTAAGAGTTTCCGAAAATGCCCTGCATCTCATCTCGTCTGGCACGGCATAGATGTCGGCAGCAGCTTGGTATTGTTCTATATGAAGGACAGGGTCAGTTTTTCCATCATATTTAGGGGTCACAACAGGTACTTTGAACTTCGATGGTGTGGGAAAATCCACAATTGCCTATATAAAAGGCGTCCCTTAGACCAAAGTTCTTTGTAGAGGATTCTTGGCCTTAACCATTTCCCCTAGTCTATCCTCCAACCTTTGGATAGAGCCTTTCCATGCATCCTTTCCCTCCTCGGGCCTATTGGTTTCGAGCAATTGATCGTGTTGAAGTCGCTTCCGGGGATCTATCTTGTCGAGCAACTGGTTGTGATTGGGCAGAATCCTCTCTTAGATCAGATAGTCGTCGAAAGTTTCTCGACACAGTCTTAGGAGGACTTTTATTCTTCCTAGGGCCCAATCGATCAAAAGGAGAGACCCTACTTAATATTTCCAGTGCACTAGTCCTTTCTGGAGAGAGAGTGATGTGTTGTTCAGTATCTGTGGCTCGTACTGACGAAGTTCGACCCGGTTGATAAGAAAAATCATCAGATTTCTCAGTGCGATATGAATAGCTTTGCCTAATGCGTGAAGAAACTAGACGGGTATTTCTTTGAACACTTCGTTGTCATGAATTGGTCGACGCTCCACCTTGGATAGTTTGCATGAGTTATCGCATAGTCTCTTGCATAGCCGTCTGGCCTTGAGCCAAACTGGCCACAATTCCTGCTAGATCTTGAACATTTGGAGGAGCGGATGGATTCGGGAGGTTTCCAGCGTTTCGATTACTGGATTCAGGATTATCAGCCATTGGTGATAAATTGCTTTGGTGAAAAACGAGAATTTCAGTCGTTTCCCACAGACGGCGCCAATCTGTTGATGTAAAAAATTAGTTTATCTCTAATTTTTCAATCACAGATAAAATAAATAAGACAAAAGAATTTTTAAAGTGGTTCAGCCTTAAAAGTATGGCCTACGTCCACTATTTTTGTTATTGCTGACTGTTTGGGAATTCTTGATAACAGGTTTTTACCAAGAAATTCCGAGTCCCCTTATAATGAGGATGATACAATGTATTTATAGGTCTGAGGCTGTACATGTGAAAGGGTAATACATAGCTATCCGATAGGCGTATACATTTGTATGATAATAATTAGCATGTAATGCACATTTAATCCTTTTAATTGTCTGGCAATTAATGCTCTGATCGAGGTGCAGCTCGGACCGCCTAAGCTGCTCGATATCCATGAGTTGCTCGGTGCAGTAAAGTTCCTTGGAGAGCACCTACTGCTCGGAATATCTGAGTTGGTCGGGGAATTTGAGTTCCTCAAAGTCAAGGTGTTGTTCAGAAATGTTTGTTAGTGCCATGTAGATTGCCACGTGTCTCCACTTAATTGAGCCATGTCAGCGGACTAAAGTTGGTATCAACAATAAGCATTTTCACAAACATGATACTCATTTCAAAATGAAGAAGACAATTCTTTTATTAATAAGTAAAATCTCATTACACGGTTTTAAGAATAATACCCCAATAGTATCTTCGATTGTGATTCGAAAATATTTATAAATTGGAGATTTTCACTCAATTGATACATTTTCTTCTCTATAGTTTTAGGTGTACTTGTAAGAACTATTGCATATTAGGAAAACTTTATTAAATTAGTGTGGGAAACAATGGATAGATATGTAGAAGGGGGTTATTGAGCCATTGATAAAAACCTTAATTTAATTTGTGTAAATGAGAGAAAATTATACTATATTCATCTAAACTTAGTATTCGTTATTTTAAAACAATGGTTTTTAAGGATTCACTTAATTAGTGTCCAAGATCAACCCTTGTTCACTATCATCAAATTTGGTTCGTTGATTGTGTCTAAAAATGGAAAGAGACTATTAATTTAAGACGCCACAAAAAGGAAAGTATGACTAATAATTAAAGGTGGAGGGAGAACTATTTATAAAAGAGCATATTCTTAATGAATAAAGATAAAAAAAATCTAAAAGACACAAATTTGAAGGATTAATAAGTCGAATATCAATGGATTTTCACATTCTCATCTAGTATGTTATTTTCTTTTGGCCTATTTAACTCTTCTTTAGGTTGTTAACTATGTAAACCCAAAGTCACTTACCTTGTCTCAATATGCTTGACTCATGTAATCAATTGATATATATGTTGGTTTTGGGTTTCGTATGTAGTTTTTATGAGATTTACGATTTTTCGGATATTAAGATCATTCACTATCTTTTGGTTACATGTGTGGGGTTTTAAAGTTTATCGTCTTCAGGGCATATAATCACTTGTGATTCATTTATTTAATTTGTTGTGTTCTAGGAGTATATTTTTCCAAGGTTCATGCTTTTATTGGGGTAGGGGAGAAATTTACCTTCTTGGTTGAATGAGGTCCTCTCTAGTTTGAATGAGGCCCTCTCCGGTTCACACGAAAGACAAGTTTAAAATATTTTGTCGTATTTCAGTGCGTTGGTCCACTTTAAGCTCATCTAAAAACTTGTATTCGCCATTATTTCTTTACTAATCTTGTACGCCCTTCACATTCCTTCACCCGTTTATTATTTAGAGCGTGGATTATTGGCTTTTGGACCATCTAGATCGAGATTTTACCATCAAATCTTGCTTTTAAGGTTTACCAAGTTAGAGAACGTTATAGATGAGAAGGAGATGAAGGTAAATCTCATTATTATAAGGAAAATGTGACGAGTAACTAATTATAAGAGGATTTTATTTCAAGTTTCATTTTTTATGAGACTATTGCAACTGTTTCTCAACTAAAATATATTCAACTTCTCTTTAAGCATGGCTTACCACATGCATATTACGCTCTAATGCCAATTTAAAAAATTTGGGTGTCTATTTTAACTATATTAAATTTGTAAATTGCACATTTTAATAAAAAATTATCCAATCTCCATAAAATTTGGAGTGGCTAAATTTAAAGGAATTAATCTCAATTTTACCTTTACCCATATCCATTAATAAAATTTAATTAATTCCGTTGTATCTAAAGGTATTTTGGTGTTCCTTTAGATCTCAGATTCAGAAGTTAATATCAAGTATATCTCTAAGAACACTAAATAAAAATATCACTTAGAGTTTACAGAAAATCGAGTTGCTTTAATGTTTATTTATTCTTTCCATGAAAAAATAAGTAAAAATGTAACATTGTATCTATAACCTCGTACGTATGAAAATTCACCTCGTACGAGCGAGGTATGCTTCTAGTATAAATGATACATCTTACAATCTTCTAATAAGGATTACTGCCCATGTCTTAAAATTCTCATGAGAAGCTCATTTTATGTTAACTTTGTATGAGTCATGCAAAACTTTTGGTTCACCTCGTACGAAGCTTGTATGATGCTGACTTTATATAAGCTTTATACCAGACGTAACGCTTCCAATATAAGAAATTTTATCCATAGGAAGGCCAGTATAAATATCTCATATAAACGAAGTCTTCTACATAATAATCTCTCATTCCAATAAGAGGTCAAAACTAATATTATAAATAAAGATTTCCAAAACAATCTTTTATAAATAAAATAATATTCCTCACTTAATTTAAACTATCAAGTCTTATATCTGGTGAATATAGAACATAAGTAAATCGGAACTTACCAAATCCCACAAAATCTTGCGAAAGCATGCGTATTATCGGATTTGGTAATCCAAGTATAGTAGGCAGGCACATATAACTTGATCTCCATCACTCTCTAACACAACACACATGCCCAGACTTACAATTTATTCAACCTAAATAAGCCAACACGAAAAGTATTCGTACACTAATTATTTTGGTTTGAATATTTTTGGTGTCATCTATAACACAATATCCTATCATTGCATGCCAAAGAACATGTTATGTTAGAGTTGAACTTTTCTATTTTTGAGAGCGTGTGATTAAATATTTACAAGCATATTACAAAACATGCGTTGAGAAATTAATTAGAGTGAAAACCATCTTTGTCAGTAAATTTTTTGAATTATTCGAATGCCTTAACTAAGAAGACGTTTTATTAAATTTCAAAATTACTATAATAAGGGGGAAATTATATTTATAAAGGGTGATGATATGCCCAACTTGAAATATTCTCCAAAATACCACTTACATCAAAACACCATAAAACCCACTTCATATATCTTTAACACCACAAAAACCCAACATTACAATTTCAAATCCCATTATTTAAACCAAAATAAAAAACACTTCATTTTTTTCCTCCTCGCTCTTTCTCTCTCTCTACTACTTTCTTTAAAAAAACTATCCTAAATCAAACCCTTATTCAAATCTCATTAGAAATCTCAATCTTAGCCCGGTATGTATTTAAATAATCACATTAACTTATCCTTCTGTATATATGTTCATTATCCATGCCTAATCTCAATCTAAACATGCATAAATCTGAAAATCCCAAACCTTAATCTCTATTAAACCCATTTGAACAAAAATCTTTATTAACCTGATAATAGGTCGATATTAACTAAATATATAATGTATATTGTTAAATACCATATTATTTACATAATTTTCGTTGAATCTGAGCCCTAAAAGTAAAAAAATAAACTTGTGATATCTCCCACGGTCTCCCGTAATTAGAGGAGGTGGGTTTTCATGGCTATCCCCAACCATGGAACCCATACTCACGGCTAGAGCAGACCGTGGTATGTGTAATCATCGCGGATAAGTAAATCGTTTGGATTACAAATCACATGGTCTGGTTTAGCCGTAAGTATGGGTTCCATGGTTGGGCCTGGCGGTGGTTGCATATCTCACCGTTTCCCCCAACCGTGAGATTATTAATTTCTATTTTTTTTTAACTTGGTACCACTTTTGCTCGCTTCTTTATCATTTTAATTTGATGCCCCCATTTGTTTTGTTCTTTATTCATTTTAAATGCGTCTTCCCATATTTGTTCATTTCTAACATGTATTCTCATTTTGTTGCAGATCATAAATGGAAAGGGAGGATAGACTAGCTATGACTGCATAAAAAAGAAAACGAATCGAGGAAAAAAATTAGAAGTAAGGATGTATAGGAGAATGTATTATGTGAGAAAAATGTTGGGGATTAGGTGGTAGGTGATAAGGATACAGTTCATAATGAGAAAATAGTAGGTTAGGATGCATTTCCTAATGAGGAAGTGGTTAGTGAAGGGGCGGTTGGCGATGTTGGGAAGATAGAGTAAAGTGGTACAGGGGAGACTATTGGTGAGGTTGGGAAAAACGGTGGTGGTAAGTTAGTTGAGAGGGTGGATGAACGTGTTGAGGGGAGAGTAGCTCTAGTGAATCATGTCATTCATTTGCATCATCTTCTAATGATGATGATGTATCTAACGGAGCATCTTCTCCTGTCCCGATTAAGAAGAAAAATTCAAGGATTAAACCAAAAAGGTTCGACGCTCAACCATAAAATGGGTTGACTCCTAATAACCCCGAGTTTCTAAACCATTTTTCAAACCATGTGTCATATGAGATTTAAAACAATGACGAAGAGAGAGGTTTAATAAAGTGTGTATACCACTTCAAAAATTCGCGGAGTGGAATATAGACAAAAAAGACGAGAGGGTGGTTAATGCAGTTAAGGACTCTGTATTATAGCCTTTGATAAAAAAAACTCTTACTGACTTATTGATCATGTCTTATGTGTTCATTCATTGAACGGTGGCAACTCGAAACTAATACTTTTCATATGTTGTTCGGCCATCTGGTGGGGATAGCAATTGAGGGGGTAGTGTGTACGGGGATATCCCAAAGACACCAGAAGAGAGGGCGAAATAAATTAATAAGTTTGCTAAGTCGATTGGGTCTTCGATAAAATATTTTGACGAGTGCAAATCTTTTCATGTGGGTAGGTTTGATTGGTTGATGAAAATATGGAAGGGTAAGATTAGGGCATTGGGTGAGACTGTACTCGCTAAACATATCGATAGATATACCCAGGCCCGTATTCTATTTAGTATTGGGCGCCTTCTTTTCCCGGACAAGTTAGGGACCCGAGTCCCGATATATTACATACAATTATTGAATAACTTGGGATAAGTGTATGATAAGAATTGGGGAGGTTCATTCTTATCCCACCTATACCGTCAATTGGGGATCGCATCTAGGGATAATGTACCCCAAGTTGCTAGAAATCTCCCTCTTTTAGTGGTACTGTGTATATATATAAATATATATATATATATATACACAATGTTGAGCCCCAAATTTGTAGGTAGAAGGCACAAATGGTATCGGGTGATTCGAAAGTGAAATTTTTACTTTGAGGGAGACCCTGAATGACTTAAAAGTTTTGGTGATTCGAAAGTGCAATTTCTTACTTTGAGGGAGACCCTGGACAACATAAAAGTCCACGATCTGAGTATCACTATTATTTTACACTTATGCAATATGTTCTAGTTAACTTTACTGTTTTAAATCATGTGATATTTTAAAATGTAGGTTATATGGGATCCATACATAAAAAATGTTGAGGCGTATCCTTTTCAGGATATCGTGGCACAACGGTCTTCTTATATGTTATGAGGTGGTCGAGCAATACTATCCAGAGCGCGCACTTTGTCATGTCGGTCGGGTCCAAATGATTCCACGACTTCTCATGTGCTTGACAAAATAGGAGGTGGGTAGGACACAACAGAGGTACAATGTAGTTTATGACAATGAAAAATGGTACCAAGAGAATTAGGTTGACCATGTCCTAAACGCTACTAGAAGATTTACTCCCATTTGTAACTACCAATGGGAATGTGTTGAAGAGTACATGATGTGGTATACCGATTTCTCACATCCCTTAGTCTTCAATCCAATTTATAAAAAGGTAAAACCAAAAATGGATGCGACTGGAAAACTCTTATGATACTTTAATCCGACTTAAATTCAACATTTATGGTTTGTGACTTACATTTATAATATTAATTTCTTTTGTTGTTGCAACATTGAAATGTGGTTAGTCTTGAAGTAGCAGTTGAAATATTAAAAAAAGTCCTAAAAGATCCTTCTAATGATCCTTTGGCAGAAGATTGTCAAACGTTAAATGATGCTCCTCGAGTAGCATGTGATGCACTCCTAGAGGCTAAATGCGATCGTGATGGAAAAGAAAAACGAAAGCAGAGGGATGAACCAGACCTAGAGCAATGAACAAAACATCGCTTTGACCCTAATAAGAAAAGTGCTCTTGTTGCTCCAGGAAAGGTGCCCAAACAACTGCAAAGAAAAGTTGTAACACCCCGCCCGCCCGGAGAGAGCGAACGGAGCACTAATGCGATAAAACTAAACTAAATCCACAATATAACAAGGTATAGAGCACCTAAATAAACCCACAATAATATATATCCACTAATCTCAATCTCTTCAATTACAGCAAGTCTCTCGAATTAAAATTACAACTATCTAACTCGAATAAAAATGCTCTATACATCAATGAAATAATTATTACAAATATTTCCCAAACAATCCTCGCTAAAATCAATCTCCATAGTGCCCCAAAATCCGCGCTAACCTGACAACTAAAGAAAATATGGGGAAGTACACAATACGACAGGAATGATTCTCAACAAATATATTAACGATGAATAAAGTGTAACAACACGAGTACGAATATTCAAATCAAATGCAAATCTCAATAGCATTTTATCAATAAATTTCTCAACAACACTTTAACCGGGTCACCAGGCCTCACCACATCTGTATATGCTTTATCAAGCCATAGCTTGGGAAACAGGAATTTCGGTGGGTGCCCAACATCCGTGCCATATTAAAATCTCATGGCAACGTGCTCATCAACAATATAATGATACCACATGAATCAGAATAATTTCAACAATTATTTTCCAGATTTTAATGAATTTATTAATTCAAATATGAGTTCAATTAAACAAGAATTCAAAGAGAATGACACTCGCGAGATTTAAGGAGCATATTGTGTAAAACCCCATACCTCAAACCATGATGAGAAACCAATGATCACATCCTCAAGAACAACTCAAAAGATCTACAAAATCTCCTCCAAGAACCTCCAACAAAATAGCCCCAAGAACACCTCTAATCTAAGGTTGGAACTCACAAATCTCAAGGGCCAATGTGTATATAAAAAGAAGAATCTAAAATATATTTTCTGCCAAAAGTATGTTAAAAGGCTTGCCCACGACTTCCTTTTATAATGCAAAAAAATGAAGAGTTGGAATCCAAAAGACTCCTTTCAATAAGGCAAAGAAATGAAGAGTTGGAAGTCAAAACAACTCTTGAAAATTACTTAATGTTCCCCGACTTAGAATTCCAAGAGTTAAAAACATTTAAAAATCATTTTAAAATCCTTTTTAACTCCGTTTTCGAAACCGTTTGAAATTCTTGCATTTAAAAATAATAACCAACATATTTGAGCAATAAAAATAATTTTATCAAAAACTTTATTTTCCTCCATTTTCCAGAAATTAATTAAAATAGCCCAAAATTACGCGGGTTATTACAAAATTCCGACTAAAAAATGACAATAAAGGAAGAAGTAGAAAAGTCTGAAAGTTGAAACAATATTATATTGGTATATTTCTTGGTTAAACATTAATTATTTTGGATTATTGGTTTGTATATTTTATTTGTAAACATTATGGTTATTTGTAGTTTTTTTTTGGATGTCTGGTTTATATGTATGCATGTTTGTTAATATGTATGTAGGTTTTTTTATTAAACGTATGTATATTGGTTTGTTAAACTTTATATGGCTAATTTTAACTGTGGGAATGACTTCCATGACTTTCTTTGGCCGTGTAAATCATTACCTTGATCATCCTGAACCTTGAATAACCTTGGGTTGAAAAACAAAGTTTCTGCCTCATTTATACGACTAACCTCAACTATGGGAATCACTACCACGACTTTCTTTGGTCATGGTAATCATTACCATGGTCATCCTGAATCGTGAATAAACTTGAGTAAAAAAATAAAATTTATGCCTCATTAATACCGCACCATTAAACCATGGGAATGACTGCCACGGTCATCCTGAACCGTAAATAACCTTTGGTAAAAACCCAAAGTTTTTGCCTTATTTATACAGCTAACCTCTATCGTGGGAATGACTACCACAGCTTTCTTTGTCCATGGGAATCATTACCACGGTCATCCTGAACTGCGAATAACTGTGGGTAAAAAATCAAAGTTTCTGCCTTATTTATACGGTTAACCTCAACTGTGAAAATGACTACCATGGATTTCTTTGGCTGTGGGAATCATTACCACGATCATCCCAAACCATGAATAATCTTTGGTTAAAAAAAAATTCTGCCTCATTTATATCTAATTATTATTGTTAAAATAGTTATATCCAACATTCATATAACCTTTCATAATCATTTACAAAAAATATAATTTCCCACCTACCAATTTCTTTACATATTCTGTTACGAAAAATACTAAACAAAAATTACAAGTTCCTGCCCACCAATCACGATTTGGTCAAATGCACTTCGTCATTCGATTCAATTAACACTGGTTCATCCGTTGTGGCTATATCTTTTGAATAAATTTCCTTGAATATAGTTAGACATTATTTGAATATATTTTCCCAATCTAGTGCATCAATCAATGCCTTTAACTTCCAATTAACTGCAACTTGTGGTAAAATTTCGTTCACTGCATTATCACTTAGTGGCAATTAGACATGTGCAACAAGTAAACTATTGTGTTCTCCCTTTGAATCAGTGTTGGACCCTCATCGACCGACGTAAAACTTAGGCATTGGAGCTTTGATATTAACACTACCATTACTTTGAGAGAATTCATCCCTAGATAACCAAACTCAAGCATTATGAACCAATAATCACTCGTGATGGAATGCTTGAACTTATCTAATCAAGTTTTACACTCGTCAATGGTATATGATGTCATGATTGAAGCATAAAATTCCTTATCCCTACGTAGCTCATTCAACATTTGAATATGCATAGCATGAGATTAGCTAAGTGAATCTCCAATGCTCGCTCCCGCACCATGGCATTAAAGCCATAATTTCGTCTGACCTGACTTCATATATGTCCTCTACAAATAATTAGAAGAAATTCAGTACATTCTTTATATATAGCCTCTTATAAGTAGACCACACATCCAATTTCTTAGTTGTATAAGATGCCCTCTCTTTTAACTTCTTGCCATAAAGCTTATTCATATTGGGAGCATCCTTTTCCCACACATATGGTGTTTTTTTTGTGGATGTATCTACATTTTTCATGACCTTTGGTCTCCCCTTTGCCTTAACTACGTTGGGCTTCATCAACGGTGTGTAAGATGGTTGAGAAATTTCCATTAGTTTAGCTTGTATCATTTGTTGTTCGGCCTCCCCTACTTCATTCCACCTCTTCTTGAGTAAAATCATCTTGGGTGTATAATCAAGATCCTAATATTTTGGGATGTCAGGGACTATAAAAATCTTCTTCCAATGATCGTCTAATGCCCAAGTTGGAATTGCGGCACTATCTTCTCTCATCTAACTAACTCACAATAACACGAAAGACCATAAATTGTACAAATTTTTGTGCTCTCATGTAGGATCATTTAATTGAGTGTTTGACAAAAATTCGGATAAAACCATCCTCATACAATCTATCTCTTCTTGTATAAAAATCTAAATCAAGGTGAAGGCTCGCCCACGTATCTCTCGTTGTAATGATTTGTTATGAGTGTGCTTTGTTGATTACAAAGACTTTCTAAATTTCAATCTAATTAGATTCTCCTGAGATTTAAGGAGTGCATCCATCCCTTTCCAAACCGTGGCAAAGGTCCCCTTAGCGCTAAGCAAATACTTTTTCAACTGTACATGGGCTCCCTCGACCCTATTAGTGGTACGGTTCTCGCAGTGTTAAAACTTATTCATCCATAAATGTGCATATATAAAATGGTATGGCCATCAAATCTTTACAAGGTATAAAATCATATGAAGACATTGTTGCTTCAAAGTTCAAAGAAAGTGTGACTATGTGTCATACTCCTCATATGTTTCGAATTCCACCACACCAATCCCTTTAGACATAAAGGCCTTTTTATTCGGGTTTTTTAAGATAAATTTTGAATAAGCTATTTTGATATTCTTTCGCACATGGAATAAACTTAGTAGAAGCTTGGCACTCAGAAATATTTTTCTCACGGCATGCATGCATGATATTTGTCTATCGGGCGGGCAAATCTTCTGGCTCATATAGAAATCTCAAATGTTACAATGCCCATTGATAATTCTCCTCCTTCTCACAGTTTAAAAATATAAATACAATACATAACGATTGACCGGTAGAGGTAACCCTAATCATCTCGAACAAAAACGTGTTATATTTATTTGTCTTGTAAGTCTCGTCAATCATAATAATAGAAAGAAATCACTTAGCAAGTAATATGGATATCGAATGGGCAGAAAATATGTCTTCAACCATGTTATTTTTCTCATGACACCGATGCTAATGTTTCTAATGTTTTTTGGAAATAAAATGCATGAGTTGTTGTATTGCCTTCCACCCGACATAATCCTATACTTTTATCTTGTGTTTCACGTTGCACACGGTTGTTATTGAAGAACAATTGTAAGGATTTTTTATTTTAATGCGTGGATCACCTCCTTCGGGCGAATATTATTAGAAACCATCTCCCTTTTGATATTCCATTCTTCCTCGTTTAACCGTTAGATATATAGGTGACCAACTATAGAATCAGAGACCTCGTGATTATGTAGACTGCACATAACACTAACACCCCACCTACCATCTTTCATCGAGACACCCTTAAGTCTAAATGGACAATCTCACTTACAGGTTATAACATTATGTTTTTTCTTCTTTTTCATTTCCTCCACCTTTGTCGGGTTGTGCAATAAGCTTCTTTCACATGAAAATTTATACGAGGCCTTCTTCCCTATTTTTCCTTCTCATATTTGTGTATAATTCTGATAGCATTCATTTGTAGTCCAATCGTCAGGCACTATTCGAGCATTTTACCCAATTAACGAATATCTATAAAGTATGAAAATAAACCAAGATTTAATATGGTGTATATGACTAGACTCTCAAAGTTATAAATTAATAAGAAAAGAACTAATATCATCAGGAGTGAATTATACGGTATGATATTGGCAAATGGAACTTGGACAAGTGCTCTCATCCATACGTACATCTTGGAAAATATTGAATATTTATGACACATTGTGTAATATTGAGATAATAAGGTAAATTTATAACACATTGTGCAATGACGTGGAAAATTATCGTGGATGGAGTCAAGTCATGAAATTCATCTTGCAAGCAACGATCTGTTGTCTTAAGTAATTCATTATATGAAGATGATGGTTGAGCAGTAGATGTTTCAGTAGTAGACGGTTCAGCAGTAGATTGCTCAAAAGTAGATTTCTTAAGTGCACGTTGCTCACGTGTAAGTTCTTCACCTGTGTATTTCTCAAGTGTGGTACCGGATAATGATTTGTTAATCCGTGTCGCACTAGAACTTGGTACGATAAGGTTATCAAAATCTCCCCAATCAACTGAGTTCAATATTGAGTCATCGAGTTGAAATTAAAGAAATATATAAAACAGTCAATATTTATCAATCAATGAAAAGGTAATTACGACAAAAGTTAACAGTAAAAAGGTAACCACGACTAAGGTTAGTCGTGTGGACATAATGATGGCCAATGTTAACCGTGTGGCCATACTAAACCGTGGAAATATTATCACGGTCTAGGTTGAATGTAAGATTGGAAAATCTTCCCCACGATTTACCGTGGCTGTGGAATTTGATCTACTACAGTTAACCCAAACCGTGAATACTCACCTTCTCCATTTATGGGTAACCATGGATGGCCATAACAACTTTTTTTTTCTTTTTTTAAGATTAATTTCTTAGACTTCTTGGTGTGTAATGATTAAATACAATGTACGCATGTGTATATTACCTCAAATGAGTTCAATGTGGGAGTGAAATCTAAGTTTTGAGCATCCTTTGTATCTTTAGGTTTTTCATCATCCATGGTCATTTTTGTTGGTCTTATACTATTAAAGATGCACAAAACAACCCCACGGCCTTTTTCAAACACAATGTGTAGCGTAGAAACAAAGTTGGATTGAAAAATAAAAGTTTGGTTTTAGAGGCTTTGAGATGGAGGATTTGGTTTTGTATTTTGAAATTTTGGGTATTGGAATAATTTAATGTTTAATTTTATCATTATGTGAAAGGGCATTATAAACTTTTAATTGAAAAAAAGGGGGTGAAATTTATGGTGTTTAATGGTAGAAAAAGTGAATTTTTATTTTGTGGTGTTTTGGAGAATATTTCGGGGTGGGAATATGAGCACCTATTTAAAAAATGGGCTTTTACGGTTTAGTCCTTGGACTAAAAATTTTGGACAAAAAAACCAGGCCCAACAAATTTTAAATGATTAGGTCCAACATATAAATACCCCAAAATTAAAACAAACACGCACTATTTAGAAATCGAAGCGCCAAAAACACTGTATTCTCTATTGAATCAAAACCTTAATCGTACCATCTCTTCGATCAAAACCCCAAAACGAATCGATTTCTCAATCAAATTTTGGTCAACAACAACATATAAATACTCCTGATCGAAGCACTAAAAACTCTGTTCGATCAAAACCCTAACTCTCTTCGATCAAAACCCTATCTCTCTTCGATCAAACCCTAATCGTTGAAGTTCTACATTTTACATTCTAAATTAAATTCTTCCAAACACCACTAACAAGTATGTATACACTCTCTTATCACCTTTTTGTCCTTGTGTATTTTGTGTTCTCATGTGTATAAATTTGTAGACACATGGACTGATGAAATCACATTCTTCTTCATGATATGAAAAAATATATTTGTTTCCCTCATTTTAATTGCAAAACACACTTTTTGCATGTTAGATATATTTATTTCATCATTGTACTTTTCCTCCTGTATACATCATTTATCGAGGATTTATCAAGGACTAGGAATATACACATGATTGGAATATGTATATGTACTAGCCCTGTTTTGCGTGTACTATGTGTATTTTGCGTGTACTATCAAAAAGTACACACAAAATACACAGAGTACACGCACATTGAAATTGAATTTCTCAATTCATTATGCGTGTACTTTTATGTTTTATACGTGTACTCTATAAAATATTTATTTCAAATCCATATTTGATCAATCCTATGTTATTTTGGTCCGCGCCAGTGACATTTGAATGATATTCCATGAGTTTGTAAGAAGTATTAATATTTTGTTAATATTTAGGAGTGTTTTTGGTCCGCGCCAGCTGCATTTGAATGATATGTTATTAGCTAATAATCTGTATTATTGCATGTACTTTTTCATTTTTTGCGTGTAGTTTGTTGAAAGTACACGCAAAAAAATTATAAAGTACACGCACATTAAAATTCAATTTGTTCAATCCAATATCCATGTACTAATGTGTATTATGAGTGTACTATTTTGTATTGTTGTGTTATTGTTTAGGAATCATACGATCAAGCATGTTCAACTACAAAACTGTTGCTTGCACGTTCGAAGATCTTGACAGTCAATAGTACTAATGATGACGAAATTCATTTTCTCCTTCGCATCAATGATAGAGCTAAAAGGTTACTTGGTTTCTACTACTACTATGAAGACATTTACTGCACTTTTGATGTGCAACATCTTCAAGTAACTGAATCGAAAGCGAAGGATTTAGCTAAACGAATTGAGCAGTATTGCTTAAGGGTTTTTGATAATGTTGGAGCTTTTAACATTCAGCTATTGTATCACTTCTTTACTCAATATGTTAGGAGTAGAGAATCTTGGTTTTTGACTTGTCGAACAACCTCTGTTAGGTATTACCATGAAACTGACGATATATATTATCGCCTTTAGCATGTATTTTGTTGAGACTTGTATAAATTGTTTGTGAGAATATTGCATGTACTTTTGTTAAATACGCTTGTATTTTATTGTTTTAGTCTATGTTTTATTCTAATTCACATGTATTTTATTTTTTGTACATATAATTATAGGTTAGTAATTTAAATTTTATTTATAGATCAATATAATGGGGATGAAGATGAAGGCAAGAAGAGGAAATAAATAAAAAAAAGAGCAGTTCTGATGATAGTTCTTCATCCAGTTCCAGTTCTAGTTCTAGTGTGGCATTGAAATCTAAAAGTCCTGCAAAGAAGAATGACCAATATCAGTCAAATATTGTTAGCTTTCTCTATGATTTGCATCAGATTAAAGATAAAATAAACAATAGTCATATTGAACTTCTTAAGAAGACTCCATTTTGGAAGCTTTTCAATGCCTACTACAGTGAGAAAGTAGTAGAAGTGGACCACAAGAAGACGGATAAAAGTATTTTATCAATTATCGAGCTGTACAATACTGAAACCAAAAGTTTCCGTATAAAGAGTAGGATTCCAATAATGCCAATAGATATAAGTGAAATATTTGGCATACCCCTAGTTGAGGGTTTAAAATCAATAGAACTGAAAAAGCGACCGAATACTGCTAAAAAATCTGGATTACAAGCACGATACTTCACAAAAAGAATAGGAAAGTCAGAAATATTGAATGGTTTAAAGAAATCAGTTGAATTGGAGACAGATGAAGGAATTGCTGATTTTGTTAAAATTGTGTGTCTCCACTTCTTGAACACGTTATTTTTCTCCAATTCAAACTTCACCCTTGGAGAATTTTGGTTGAAATACATCGACAATATTGAGGAAATGAATAAGTATGATTAGGCATCTGCTGTGCATGAGTTTCTCATACATTCACTTGACAAATCAGCAAGTTCAAAACCTAGCACAGTTACTCGATGTGTCATTTTCCTACTGGTGAGCGAAAAAACATCCTGATATTTCAAAATTTACATACCATTACTCACCTGTATTTTGAAAATACACGTGATATTTTCACTTGTATTTTAAAAATACATGTTTATTGTCACGTGTATTTTCAAAATACACGTGATATTTTCACTTGTATTTTAAAAATACACGTATATTTTCACGTGTATTTTCAAAATACACTTGATATTCCTAATATTTCAAAATTTACATACCAATACTTACCTGTACTTTGAAAATATTACGTGTATTTTCAAAATACACGTGATATTTTCTCTTGTTCTTTGAAAATACACTTGATATTTAACGTGTATTTTCAAAATACACGTCTTATATCACTTGTATTTTGAAAAATACACATTTTATATCACGTGTATTTTGAAAATACACGTCTTATATCACGTGAAAGTACACTTGTATTTTACAAAGTACACGTGTACTATGTTTTATAAATTTAACTAGTGTACTTTCAAAATACTCTTGTTATATTTTCTGTCAATATTATAAATGCACTTTAGAAAGTACACGTGAACTTATATTGACAAAGTACAGGTTAAATTTGTAAAAATCACGTGTACTTTCAATATACAATTGTAAAATATGTAAAGTACACATTTAATTTTGCGTGTATTTTGAACAAATCACTTGTACTTTACATTATGAATCCCTAGGAAATGAAGAAGTTAAAGGTGGAGAATTCCAACCTTTTGAAGGAAAAAGAGTTACTAAATAAGTTGGAGGTAGAAAATGCCCAACTAGTTGAGTTAAACAATTCTTTAAAAGAAAAGCTTGATCAAGTCACAATGAGTGACTCAGATAGAATTAAAGAATTGGATGAATCATTGAAAAAACAGGCAGAATCAACACGAATTTTGGAATAAAAAAATGGATATCTGTCTCTGACTAATGAAGATCTAAAAAAAAGTATGATGATACATTACAAAAATGGAAAGATGCTGACATAGAAAAGATGACATTGAGGCAGAATCTTGGGGAGTCAGAATTGAAAAGAACTCAACAGGTACTTTTGAATGTAAAGTACACGCAGTTTTACTAAAGTACACGCAGTTTTACTAAAGTACACGCAGTTTTCCTAAAGTACATGTTAAAAGTACACGCAGTTTTACTAAAGTACACGCAGTTTTCCTGAAGTACATGTTAAAAGTACACGCAGTGTTCCTAAGGTACACGCAGTTTTCCTAAAGTACACGCAGTTTTCCTAATGTACACTCAGTTTCCATAAAGTACACGCAGTTTTCCTAAAGTACACTCAGTTATATTTCATAGTATTTTTAATGCAGTTTTATTTGATATTAGAAATAATGCAGAGTACATGCATTATTTGATTAAAAATAATACAGTTTTACTCAAGTATTTCTTATAATGTAACATTCTTTTTGTATAACAGGAAAACAATAATATAATCCTTAATGACGAAATTTCGGAGTTGAAGAAAATGATTGAAGAATCAGAATTGAAAAAAATTGATCAGGTATCTATAAAGAACAATAGATATATAGTACACGCTTTACTTTCTAAAGTAAATGCAAATTATGTTAAGTACACGTGTATATTATAAATTTTATAAACTACACGTATTTTATAATACATGCGTGTATATTATAAAATACACCCATGTATTAAAATACAGGTGTGTACTTTATAAAATACACGTAAGAGAAAATGAATCATTTTTTCAAAAAATGCTTACAATCCAACATTCCTTATTAAATATATGGGGAAAACATTAATAAACAACTCATGGACGAAATTTCGATTTTGAAGATTGAACTAGACTGAAAGACAGTTCAGGGAACCCCCAAAATATCCAAAACAAAAGGACCTCTTACTAGAGGGCAGAAGAAAATAAAAGTTGACAGCGAAACCGAAAAGCATGAACCAATTAAGAAACAAAAAAAGTCAAAGCTGAGAAAAGGCCGTCTAACAATAGCTCAACAAATGAATGAAACCCACTTCAAGCTTGAAGCAATCGAAGTATACAAATATCTCGATGAAGCTTCAAAGAAAAAGATTGAAGAGTTTATTCAAAAGGCTGAGCCAGGGTAAAGTTTATTGTTTTATGATTTATCACTTCGCTAATTTGTATTTTTTTTTGTGCGAAAGAAAGAATAAGGTTATTATTATTATACAATTCTTATTGATTATATAAAATGCAGGGAATTTATTTTCCAAGGGCTGGTTTCGTACGTCCCATGGGAAGATTTTGTTGAAGTCCTCAACAATCAAGAAATTTCAAGCCAAGTATGTAGTCCAAATATTAGACATCCATTAAATTTCAACATTATTATTTCCTCACCATTTTATATTGTGTGAAACAGATAATACTTGCCTTTAATGAAGTATTGAGGTTAAAATTGTCAGAGGAAGGGCTCTCCTACTCACACACTTTTTCTGATTATTGTTGGATAAGTACAATTAAACCGAAAGTTTTGAGAAACAAAATTTCAGTTTTTTTTATTAACACAATGTCTATAATTTTTATTCAGATAGAAGCTTGTAGCACAAATGAAGTCAATAAGAAGGGGGAGTTATATAGAGATTTATTTGAATACTTAGGCACTTGTAATAATTTGTTCATTGTACTAAGACATAGTGTAGGACATTTCATATTACTTGTGATATACAAAAAAGAAAATAAAGTGGTCCATATGGATTCCCTTCGACCGAACGACAAGAAAAAAAACATAATATTCTTTGATGATGCAAAAAAATTGGTTAGTGCCTAAACTTAATTAGTAATGTTACATGTACTTATATTATACACGTGTACACGTGTATAATATAATGCGTGTACTTTGTATTAGTTGCACATAATTACCCAGATTATCAAAGTACACGCATCATATTTTAAAATACACGTGAAATGAACCAATATAAGTTACGTGTACTTTAATATTATGCGTATACTTTTAACTCTTTAGAAACAATACACGCATCATATTTTAAAATACACATGATATGAAAAAATAAAATATGCGTGTGCTTTAATATTATGCGTGTACTTTTAACTCATTAGGCAAAGTACACGCATCATATTTTAAAATACACGTGATATGAAAAAATAAAATATACGTGTACGTTAATATAATACGTTTTTTTAATCTTCATATACTATTTTATTTGTATACACTAAATATTTGTCTTATTAACAGTTTTCTGTCTTCCAAAAAAACACTGTGCCTATTGAAGACTGAAGCAAAAATAATGAAAATCAATGGTTTCAAAATTCAGAGGAAGTTTGATGAAGGTACACCAAATGAGTTTACATTGGATGATGATCCATTGACAGAGCAAGAAAAAAGGACAATAGATTTCTTGCTGGAAAGTGATCTCAAATTTGACCTAATAAGAGATCATGAATGCCCTAAATAATATAATGGGTAAGAAAAACTTCATTTCTAAAAATTACTAATTTGTGTCTTTTCAAAAAATTTCATTCACATCATACTAATTTGTATATTTGTTTTATTTTAATTTCAGGGTTGACTGTGGGGTTATCTGCATGTACTACATTGAACAAATAAGCAGAAACAAGGAAATGCAAAAATTATTTCAAGACCCTCACATGCTAAAACAAAGAGCATATGTACTCGACGAAATTCTTCTATCAAAATATTTCTTCCCCCGAAAGGAGAAAAAACTTCTATAAATTGTGATTCAAATACAAAACATATTTGTAATTTGTTTTGTGTTATATTGGTTATTGTTTACAATATTTATTACACCAAAATGGTTTTTTTTCGTTGGCGCGGATCACAATCCACGTAAGGTTTAGACAAACAATGCAGCTGAGTGTTATGAAATAATGTACAAAGCATTTTTCATGAAAAATACAAGTGATAATTACTAAGTACACCAATGAATTCTTAAAAGTACACGCATTTTTACTAAAGTACACGCACTGGTCTATAATAATTTGTTCATTTCTTAACCATTTTTACTAAAGTACACGCATTTTTACTAAAGTACACGCACTGGTTAATATAACAATTTTTTATTATTTTAATTGAAAACTACTTTGAAGAATTCATTCAGGACACAATAACGAAAATCAATTTATTAAGCTCAACTACTCACTTCCCAACTACTTCTGGTCAAGAAATAAATAACTTTAACTTTTCCTATAAAAGAGTAATATTTGGTCCTTTCTTAACCATTACATCTAGGGTAAAGATAACATAATGGCTATTCCAGCAGAAAACTTGCGAGAAACTCTTGAGAGAGATGAAAGAAATAAAACAAAAATAATGCAAATTGAGGAAAATATTTCCTTATATGAAACTGCCTTTGAGCAGTTTCAAACATATGTGAGGAAAGGCTATTTTGGACTTATACCCAATCCCATAGATTTATTTGATGTGGATGAGGACCCTCCTCAAACACATGAAGACCTCATGTCTTTCTATACACAAGAAGTTCCCATGAAAATCGACAAACTGAAGGAGAAGAATGCTCTCCATGAAGGCCTTATAGCTGTCATAGAAGAAGAAATTCGACACTGGTCGAATTTAATTAACTCTCTTCCTGACACCCTAGATGCATTTGACAAACTTCCCTAATGGAAGCCATCTTTAGTTTTTTCAGCTTTCGTTATTTGAAAAAATTGTACTTTATTTTTTTATTTTTAATAAAATTTTTATTTCTTTCATGCATGTATTCTCACTTATGTCATACACCAAATATAGTAAAGTACACGTGAACCCTTATAAAAATGATCACGTGTATTGTAAAAAATGTAAATATTAATATCATTTCATGTAAAAAAAAATGGTATGTCAAAATATGATTGTGTGTATTATAAATTATAATACACGCAAATTTTTATAAAGCACAAACAATATACTGTCCCAAAACATTATATAAATGCGTGTACTCTATATATTACACGTGTACTTTATAAAGTACACGTATAGTCTATAAAGTACACGCTTATTGAAATACTTCTACAATAATGCCGCTGGCGCGGCCCATAATACACGTAGGAGTTTAAGAATATGAGTGACCCAAGTGTCTTTTATAAAGTACAAGCACATTGTAATGTCCAAAACCATTTTCCAAATAGTACATACACTTATATACGTCTACTTGATAAAATTACATACAGAATACATAAAGTACACGTATATTGAATTAGATTTTTGTCATATCATGCGTGTACTTTGCTAAAACATGCATGTACACTTATATTTAAATGCGTGTACTTTAATTATCAATGCGTGTACTTCATAAAGTACACGCATATTTCATCAAGTACACGCATATTATATTTATATTATGCGTGTACTTCATGCATGTACATCATAGAGTACACGCATATTTCATCAAGTTAATCTAAATTAAATGTCATTAATAAAGTACACGCATATTGAACTGACCAAATCCGTTTTTAAATGCGTGTACTTTATGTATTCTATGTGTACTTCATAAAGTACACGCATATTTCATCAAGTACACGCATTGATAAAATTTCTGTGGACATCAAAATGCGCGTGTACTGTACATAACATGCGTATACAAATGTAAAGTACACGTGAACATCAGGAAAAATGATCACGTATGTTTTATGAAAAATATGTGTATAGCTACACAAAAAACAAACTAAGAAATGAGACTTAAAAATAAATTACATTCATTTATGTGAAACAAATGGTTTATTAATTAATTTATTCAGTCAAATGGTTAAAATGAATGAATTCAACAATTTTAAAAATACTCAAATGGGTTCCTTACAAGTAGACATGTAATGACCCGTTTTACTACACCTCGAGCAAGTAACTTCCCTTACTGTGATCTCACCAGAAGACTTTATTCTCTTATTTCTTGGTCTGCCTGTCGGTGTCTTAGTCATTGGTGGAAGGACAGATGGATTTTCAGGAATAGGAATATTTAAGGACATCAAATCAGGAAGAGGAACTATAGGTATCGAGTATGATTTTCTGTAGAAAGATACCTTATAGTACTCCTCAATATAATCATAAATACTGGTCCATTTCCTCCACACAACACAAACAGCATGAGAACATGGAAAACATCTAATCTGTCAACTCTTACGAGAACAAGCCCTTTCTCCTAAGTCAACTGTTGCTCACACTTATGAATAAACTTCAAATACATTTTGACTTGAGCGACTAATAGTCCAATGTCGGCTTTTATTCCAATTTTCATTCAGTAACTTTTGAAAAAAAGGACATAGCTCATTTGTCCAAGTGTCAGACTCAACAAGTTTGTTTGCATTGAAATTCATAATCTTCACTCTCAATTTATCAAGCATATTCATTACTGGTAAATGCATTTCCTCCAATATTCATGAATTGAATGACTCCGCAACACTAGATGCCATGCCACCGTACCGTTTACCAGGAAAATATGCACAAGACCAATTCTCGGGAGGCAAACTATCAATGAAATCGGCAATATCAGTTCCTCCTTCCTTCTTCAATGCTTCAATATTCCTGTGAAATACATCTACTGAGACAACATATGTACAAGACAAAAAATCTTTAACAATTTTCTTTCAAAATCCAGCACAGTTCCCACGAATTTTTTTTATATTCCTTTGTAAATGATGTATACAATAGGAATGTGCAGACAATGAGAAGACCCTCGAAACAGCTTCAAGTAATCCATTGTTTCGATCTGATATAAATGTTATGTTTCGATATTGCTCAACTACTGCACTATGCAAATTGACAAGAAACCACATCCAGTTATCTTCAATTTCAGAATCAACAACAGCATATGCAACAGGAAAAAGGCCTGAAATATAAAAATATATCAAAATTAAAATAAATAACATATCCATGTACAACACTTTGTAAATTGATGCTGCTGGCGCACACCCTAAAACACATGGGAAATATATTATGTGTTTAATTTAAATTGTTTGTAAATATTAAGACAACACATAAAAATGTACCGTACACATGATAAAGAAAGACATGCACGTTTACTTTCCAATCTTTTGCTTGGCTTTATTATTTACAACACTAACATCAACATACACGCATAAAAATGTAAAGTACAGGTGAACTAAACAAAAACATTCAAAGTTACTTTACATTTTTAACATGTACTTGGCTTTATTATTTCTAAATAACAACACCTATCATCAAAGTACACGCATAAAAATGAAAAGTACACGTGAAATTAAGAAAAACATTCACGTGTACTTGACATGTACTATGCGTGTACTTTAGTTTGTATTCAACATAACAACATCATCATCAAAATACACGCATAAAAATGACAATTACACGTGAAATTAACAAAAACATTCACGTGTACTTGACATGTACAATGCGTGTAATTTACTTAGTATTACACATAACATCATCATCATCAAAGTACACGCATAAAAATGAAAAGTACACGTGAAATTAAGAAAAATATTCACGTGTACTTGACATGTACTATGCGTGTACTTTAGTTTGTATTCAACATAACAACATCATCATCAAAGTACACGCATAAAAATGAAAAGTACACGTGAAATTAATAAAAACATTCATGTGTACTTGACATGTACTATACGTGTACTTTACTTAGTATTACACATAATAAGACATATCATGAAAATACACGCAGAAAAATAAAAAGTACACGTGAACTAAAACAAATACCTTCAAAGGTATTTTATATTTTTATGCTTGTATTTTGATGATATGGAATGTAACAAACAAAATGTCAATGCAATACACAAAATAAAATATTTATAATTAATTTACCATTGTTCTCATTCCTTGCAGTAGCTGATAGTATTGTTCCACGGTAACGGCTCTTCAAAAAGGCACCATCAAGAAATAAAACAGGTCTGTAGTATTGAAATCCATAAATACATCCTCTAAACATTACAAATATTCTCTTGAATTTTTTACTCTCATGTTCCATGTCAAGGATGCAATGCGGCCCAGGATTATACTGCAATAGAAGGTCACGATAATTATTCATTAATGCATAAGAAACCTTTTCATCACCATGTATATCAACAACATCCATCTCTTTCGCACGCCATGCATGTTGATAAGCTATATCAAGACCATAATTCTTCTTCATATTTCTAACTACATCAGTTGGTCTCAATAGCGGGTTATCTCTAAGATCATCAACTACCAATATTGAAACCCACTTGGAGGCTATCATTTTGGCTGACGGACTACGAAAGACACCTCTACATGTATGCTTATTATGCATTGCATGTATGTAAAAGTATCAATTTATTGTAGATAATGAAGTATGAATTATCCACATGCAATTCTCAGTAGTCTTTTTAGAGCATTTAGCTGTCACTCGAGTTTTATCATTCTTCAAATACACATACTTGAACCCAACCTCAACGGCATACTTTCGCAATTTATCCCGAAATTCCACTACACCTCCTTCAAAACACTGCTGCTCATAACTTATATAAGTCTTTCAATCATTCGAAAGATAGACTTTCGACTTACTTGGCTCCAGACCTCTAAGATAAAAGTCATTTTCAATGCAACTATTAAAATCATTTGCAGTGCCTGATGATAAAGACTATAACCTCTGTGTATTTGTAGCACCACTGTCAACCCTCTCAGAACTTGTATTACTGCAGTCAACCCCTTCAAAAATTCAATTAGAGCATTCAACCCGTTCAGGACATGTATTACATGGAAATGGTAATGAATCAATGCGATATATCCAAATGAAATTAGCTTTCACGATCAATTGGGACCGCAACATAAAACAAACATCGTTGTCATAAACCAACATGAACCGACATTCATCACCAAATGAATACCTCAATGAAAAACTCCCACTTCTCAAATTAGTAAACCTAATACACAACTCATTGCATATGAAATCTAATGAGCTATCTTCAAATATTTCAATATAAGCCATATTATCCAAATAACAACACCTTGCTATTACACTACTTACCATAATGTCCTGCAGTAAAACAGAGACGAAAAATATTTACTTCAAGGTCAGCAATTCTAAAAATGTGTGCAATAATTTAATGCATGAAATATCAAAATATTTATTTATAATTAATATAAAATTACAGGCACTATTTAAAACCTATACATGAAGCAATAAAGCAGACACATATTTTCAAAAAAACAATCACGTGTACTTTATAAACATTGCGTGTACTTGGAAAACTGATATCGAACTAGTTATTTCTCTGGCGCGAACCTATATCAATAAGTGATTCAATACCAAATCAAAATCAAGGACTCTTAAAACTATAATGAAACATCAATAATATTCATTCAGCACATTCAACTAATAATTACAAATATTGATAAATATAACTTATATATGAAGAATCCAAACATAAATGCATAAAAAACACAAAATCAAAACATATACATATATAACATATAAAAGGCTATTCAATCACATGAATGAATATTACAATGAGTCTCTTGAATAAAAACAAAGGACATATACTTATTGTAATCGGTCGAAAATAAAAAACCAACTGCTGATAAAGATAAACTTACAAATGATAGAGCCAAGTGATACAGGTAGAATCGATTAAGAACACTGTAATCGATTATAGGACAGACGAAAAAAGCATAAGATTGATGTTATTTTCGATTTCGGATAATAGTCGTTAGTTGCAGAGAAAACTCCCATAGCCGATTAGGTTTATGATTTTTTTTAAATTGGCGGTATTTATATGTTGGACCTAATCGTTTAAAATTTGGTTCACCGATTTTTTTGTCCAAAATTATTAGTCAAAGGACTAGACCGTAAAACCTATTTAAAAAAAGTATACTGTTGCTATGGAGTACGAAACTTTAACAAGCCCAATATAAAAGTAAATTACGTAAAAATGAAAAAGATAGTAAAGTATAACGTCATGAATTAAATATAGAAAGATAAAAGATACTAAATTGAAATGTGAAGAAAATATAAATTTTGGTAAAGTAGATGACTTCACAAAGTAAAACTCTAATGAAAGAAATAAATGTAAAGAAACTAAACTAGCTATAACCCTCACATTCTTCAAAGTGTGTCGAACCTAAATTAAACTACACATAATAAATAAAAATAATTTTGAAATCATATTGAACTGGCAAAGGAAATTTTTTGGGTCAGTTAGGACTCTAAATTTAAACCAATATGCATTAAATTTATAACATTAGCTTCCTAATCAGTGGAAATAGTTTCATTACTTTCTAACCACTAAGATGCTCCAATTGAATGCCACAAGCTTATATATTGATTTTGAATTTTACTTATTGGTATCCCATATGAAATGAAACTACAAATCTAAAATGTGGTTGATTTTGGTTGTTGAATTTAACTCAGTTTGGTCTACTTGGAGAACTTGATATCTCAGGTTAATTAATTTATACTAATTTTATCTTGGGATAATGCCACATATCATATTGTGTGCTTATAGATGGTGTAAACATAATTACCTTAATTTATTAAAGTACATTCATAATTGGTACAAGAGCGCTCGATTCTAGCAAATGGATTGTGTGAAATTTTGAAGCCTTGAACAAACTATGCACAACTTAAGAAAAAATGACACGAGGAGGGTTAGAATCGTGTTTTTGACTTTATTTGAATTTTTTAAAGGTTAATATGTTATGTTCGTCACCTCTGTTAGCTCTGTTGATGAGTTTGGACCAGGTTGAAATGAGCAATAGTACAAGGGGCGGGGTGTTGGGTAAAACCCACGAAGAAGCAATTCAAAAACCTGTGATAATACAAGGTGTTAACTGAAATTTACCTTAATAAATTATATAATTATATATCTATCGGACTAAGATCAAACATAGTATAATAAAATAAATTATTTCAGTTAAACTCCTTTATTATAGCCATTATATCGGATCGGAATGTGTACAAATGAATAAAGTTATTAATAAATTATTATAATAACAAATAATTTATTAGAATATTTGTTAGAGCATGCTTAATATGCAAATAAAATATGTTAACTTTATAATATCCATTAAATGTCACAATGTGTAAAATTAGATAAAATAAAATATTTTTTTCCCTTTTAATGGCAAACAAGCTTTTGGAATGAAGACTACCAAGTTTCCTCTCATTAAATTTTACATTTTCAATATTAGTGTCTACCTTATTGCCATCCCTTCCGAAATTTAACTCATAATATTGTAAGCTTATACGATCAATGGGTTGTCGAATATAAATTTATTTATTTTCTATAAAATGTTTCAGACAATCCAAAAGTTGTCATCCCACACATGAGACGACTCACTAATTCTTGTTTTTTACGACGGTAGAGACGATTGCTTCCATTACTGACCAGAAAGACACCAAGTTCTCCTTTAGTATTATTGTCTTTTGTGATGAGATGCCAACTAAATTTCCGTTTAATCTTTTAAGTCGTGGATTGCCGAATCATTATTCACCCTTAAACATAAACCAACTTAACCAATTACTATCCTATCCTTCAAGTTATCCAATACATTGCGATGGGTTTAAAGCTTAAAACTAAGATTTGTACATACATTAGTATACTAATTTTGTTGAGTTAATATACCTAATACGTCTCACAGTGAATTATATTAATTAAAATTTAGAGTAAAAAGTGTGAAGTCATTTTCAAATTTGAATTCGATGTTTCAGAAGTTAAAATATTAACTTTGGTGTTTCAAAACTCGTGCAATTTTAACTCCCGTAACATCTTTATAACGTAATGGATGGAATAACAAAAAAAAAAAATTGTCAACCAGCCATCAGTCTTCTAACGAAATGCGATTGAGAGCTAAAACATAGTATAACATTACAACTTTTATAACATCAAACTTGAAATTAAAAATACTCAAAACTTCATGTTAGTTTTGTAGTTTACCCTTTTAACTTTACCAAACATTTTGTGGTTTACTTTAAATTGAAAGTTTACTAAAAACAACTCTCTTCTTGGCATCCCTTTGGAGCCAAAGCATGTCCTTTTGAAAAAAGGTTGACTCTATCTTTCTCTGTAGCCGTTTGTCTCTCTCTTGGATCCATTTTCAACATGCAGAGATAAAAGGGTAACTCTCATTTAGTTGAATTTTCTGTTCTATCTTATACAACTCTTTAACCCCATATAAAAATATGGACTTGTGTAATATATGTCATTTTCTTGTTACCCTTTTCATGTTATTGACTGGTATATGATAATCAAGTAATTTTCCCATAATAATTTAGTGTTATAATCAAGATTTCTCGTTTTGGGTTCTTACTTCTTTTTAACATGTTTTATTTTGGAAAAATGAGATAATTTGACCATGTTGGATTTAATTGGTAATCATTTGGTGGTAATGCTATGCCCATTTTGCATGTTTGAATGCTTTTCAATTTTCGTGTCTTTATGGAATTTAAATGAGGTGTTAGGGCACCTTTTTTAGTGGTTGTTGAACTAAAGTCATTAATACAATTCATAAAAACCCAAAAGGGAAAATTGCAAAATTTACACTCGGGTTTGGTTCATTTTCAATTTTGGACCTGATGTTTTCAAAGTTTGCAAAGTTAAACATGGTGTTTTAAAAGTAAAATTTGATTATTTTTACGGGATCTCAATTATTTAGTCCTATTTTTGAAGATTTATTTGTGTCCACTCCCATGTTTTTTATTTTTTAGTTATTGGCCCTATTATAACAACTAATGGACACATGTCATTCTCTGAGAAAATGAAGAGGGGTGGTTACAGAGCGGTTATGGACAGTTTTGGATGGTTATGGGACTTGCAACAATTTTAAAAGTACATGGAATGGGGGAGCCTAACAAATGTTCGGAAATAGGACTAAAACAAAAAAAACTATATTTTCACCCTCTGTTAGAAGACTTACTAGAAAATTCAACGGTTACATGATTCCCTTTGATATGTGATGCCGCATAGAATGCCCGTGTATCCATTTCCTTATGTCTAAAATTGATGAATTTTTAAATACTTGGGTTAACATTGCAACATTTGAAGCACCAGGTCCAAAATTGAAAATGATCCCACACTTCAGGGTTAGTTTTGCATTTGACCCAAATCCGAAATACCCTTTCTCCCGTGATGGGGAAACTATCATATTAATTATAAGAGATATGTTGAGATTGTACCCTATGTTTATATGGAGTTTTGACTTGCACCGCATTTTTTCGATTTTTTTTACTTTACACCCCCATGTTAGCTTTAGTGATACAGGACCAGGTGCAAAATCAATGATTTCAAATTATATTGTGCAAAGTCGAAACTTTCCACAAATATAGGGTGCAAAGTCTAAATATCTCTAATTATTATACGCAGGTCCGGGAAATACACTTGACTCTAGGTAATATAATCTGGCTGAATTTCAGGATTGAAATTGGGCCTCGTTGAGTTTATCTCAGTTATATTAGGGAAGTTTTTGTTAAATTAGAAACATGGCTAGTTGTTGTCTGTTATGTTTTGTACCATAATTTAAGTTTGCATTCCACTTTTTACGTACAATTAGCCGTTGAATTTTGGTTGGTAGTCAAGATGAAACAGTTGAGATTCAACGAAAGGGTGAAATTTTGAAGAATTTAAAATGTGGAGTGCAAACTCACGTTATGGTGCTAAACCTAGAGTGCAAACTCAAAATAGCTCAACATTGTTTTTACAATGTGACAAGTGAATACTTCTCGAGTGCAATAATTTCCCCATTACTGGATGGACAGTATGTTACCAAGTATAATCTGGAAAATATGAAGTCTCATAAGTTCATGGATTCCTTTGACTTTGGCTCGTCAGATAATTCTGTATACAGACATACCCCCTAATAGCCCTACATGTTATTAAATAGACATACTACACCGTCATATAACGGATATCCATCTCTATCCGGAAAAGCCCAAAATAAACTCGTATGTATGTGTGTTAAACTCGTATGTATGTGTGTAGCGAGGGGGTGGGGGAGTTAAGACTAAATATGCAACTATCTTAAGGGGAAAAGTAAAAAAGACTATAATTAGTGCTTATTTTAGTTCTATTTTTTCGGTTACAGGGATCCCAGGTTGGTAAATTCACATATGAAGTCTCATAATTCACGTATATAGTTTGAAGCACATAATGTCAATTCATTTCCTAATGCTATAAATTTAACCTGGAATATTACCAATTTAGGATCTCGTTAATGAAAAAAACTTGAACCAACCAAAATAAATTTATTTTCTGTCATTTTGTATAGAAAATACTATGTTTTTGTTTCTTTCACCTCTCATCTTATGCTGAAGAATTTTATGTTAGGTTTGTTTCACTGATTTCAACAATGATTAATTCCGAATTCATCAACAATGGGCTGGGAAACATTGGCAGTAGCAAGCCAACTTGCCGTAAGCTGTCACATTGTTCAACAAAGAAGTTAGTGCTAAGAGATGTTCAAAATGATAACAGATGCTTAATTCGCAACGGTCAAGAAAGTTTGCCTTTCCTAGAGGGAAAACCCAATTTTGATGCTGTTAGGGCTTGTGAGAAGTTATACCTGAGTACCCCTTCAAACCAAATGTGCCCTCCCCCTTTGATCACCAACGGTGCAAAATTAAAAAACGAACAAGGCAAAGGGAAAAATGAGGACGATTTGGTAGCGTATTCTGAATGTCCTCAATCGCGGTATTTTTGCATGCCTGAAATACCTCAAAAGCAAGCTCAAATGAAAGAAAGTAATACGCGTTGCCTTCCTGTTGTTACCGCGAATCATACAAGTCCAATGATGACATATTCTTACGGGTCACCCTCAGTACCCAATTCTCTTGGGAGGCTGAATAATGGACAGCTGGCTGTTGAATACGATTGCATTAAGGGACGCGAAGAGCTGCAAAGGAGAGAACAGTTCGTTTATCTGCAGAACTGTATAAAGAACTGTAATGAGTTTAATGAAAGAGATTATGCTCAGAGTAAGCACTCGAATGGCAGTCATGATGCTTAATAATATATTACATACTTAGGGTGTGTTTGAAGTGGGCGAATAAAAGTAAATTTTTTTTACCTTCCAGTCAAAGAAATTTTTTCTGTGGAATTGTCAAACTTGGGAAATATTTCTAATAGAAATGTAGAAAATCAAACACACCGAAAGTGGGAAGATACTATCAATCAAACACACCCTTATTATATATTACTTCTTTTGATTGTTCTAGTTTTTGTTTTGTTTTTATGTGATATTACCAGTGCTTCTACATTTATCTCCGGCTGAGCTTAGCAGACATGCGGTTGAGTTGGAGAAAAGAGCAATTCAGTTGACAATAGAGGAAGGTAAGCAGAATATTTTTTCCCTACATGATTTTTCCCTTCATGTTTCATATGACCACATATTTTTTTTATCTTCTTAATTGTCTTCTCCTGTAAATATTTCCAATTTACAAACATAAACATTTAACATTATTTGTAGACTACGAGGCACGGAGACCCCAACACGGCAACTCTAAAATTAGGATACACCACGGCAGGGACACGGTGAAAAATAAATATATTTCTATACATTTATATATGAAGATTAAAAAGCATGTTTGAATACAGTTAAGATGAGAGTACATGAGGTAAGGTGAAAGAGCATCCAAATTTTCGTAAATTGTTTTTTATTTATTTAAATTCTTTGTAGACTTTAGTTTAAAAGGCCTTACAAGTTTCTCAATGCGGGTTCTCTCGTTCTTCTTATGATAGAAGTTGCTATATATATTATTTATTTTGTTCCACTTGGAGTTTTGTTCACCTTATTTTATGATGCTCCCTTTTTCATTATGTATAAATAGATTTTAGGATGCTTTTTCATTTAGTTCTGGTTGCCCTAATTTCAGGAAAAGAGATGCAAAGGATGAAGGCACTAAATATCTTAGGGAAATCTTCGGCACCCAACAATCCATCGGAAATGAGTCAACAACTCCAATTTAAGAAATGAAAATTATTAAGGGTCTATTTGAGAGCCCCCAAATTTTATGTCTTGGAAATGGATATGGATATTTTTAGTTCAAAATTTATACTTTCTGAACTGAAATATTCCAATTTAAGGAATTTAATTTTGTTGCTGTGATGAGGAGGTGAATGCGCTTGGCTTCATGTCCTTTAATCTGGGACAAGTTTGAAGTTCGGCGTTGACTATTAGTTGATTCCAACCGATTTGGTAGTTTGACTAGAGAAAATTATTTCCAATCCAGTAACAGTCACGTTGTCGTACTTTTACGAGGACAATAATTTTTTTTTATCTGCAAATAGTGCATTATGTAATTCAGTTTTTAATAAAATCATAGATCCGAAAGCCTGTAATTAAATCCCGCTGCAGCTAAACTGTATTAATGAATCCCCAAGTTCCGGATTTGTTCACTGTGTTTAGAGCACAACTTTACATCCCTTCAATTATCTTATAGAGTTTTATTACTACTATTGCGTGACTACAGGTAATAGAGCATAGTTCAAATGGTAGTGGCCCCTGATAAGAATCATCTCTGTTGAAGACTTCTTAGTCATTGTGAAACATCCCACAAGGTAAGTTCTGGATCCATTCTTTTGTGAAAGATGGCAAAGAGGGTTAACAGAAGTTATCTTCTGAGTGAAATGTAGTGTAATTTGCATTATCCTGCACTAGTGATTTAAATGTTTATCAACGGCCTCCTTGAATTTCATCCTCGTTCTACATACAACCCGTCACCCTCACTCCCTTTCCAACCCAGCTTCACTCGCGAATGAGCTAAGAGTGCGGATGCGTTGTTTAGCGAGCTCAATCAACTTATGGAATTTACCTCGATGTTCCCACCATATTTTTAGTCATTTTGGCCTCGTTCAATCGACATTTGAACGGTTTCGTTTTTGCTTAAATGGCACCCATCATTAGGGCTAAATTTTTGCGGCAGGTTTTGTTTTTCACTTGTTTTTTGGCTTGGGATTGTTATTACAAATTTTGTTGTGTGCCATTTTTTTCACTGGGGAGGCATTGGGTAGGGGGCGATGCTGAAGTTCGATAAATGACATGTAATATTCTCATGACTTTATTTGGTTGAGCTATTCCACAAGGTTTGTAGCGTAAGTTAGGTTCCCCATTGGTATAGTACAGCCATTCCTTGGTTTGAACAAGTGTATAATGGCTTGTTCATTGTTGAGTACTGCTGGCCAGTAGTTGGTATGACTTAACCATTGGCGTGCTAAACGCTGACGAGGAGCCATTTCCTTAGTTGACTGGGTGTACAATGGAGTTGAGAAATGACCACTCCTTCCAAATAAGGAAGTAACTGCCACGTTCACGTTCGACATAAAACTGGCCCATTGGTAAAAAATAAGCGTTAACCTGTTAAAAACTCTTTCCTAAATTTCATCACTTCCCAAAAGCTTGTGATGATATGGGTTTAACCATTAGCTTATTGAAAGATGACGATGAGCCGTTTGCTTGGTCGACTGGGTGTACAATGTAGTTGAGAGATGACAACTCCTAAATAAGGAAGTAACTACCACGTTTACGTTCTGTATCAAAACACCCAATTGATAAAAAATAGGCATTAGCTAGTAACTTGTATTTCCTCAATATCATCACCTCCCAAAAGCTTGTGAGCTTGTTTGTCCAATTTTTCTTGGTCTTATTTTTGGACCAGTGGACGCAATGTTATGGAAATTTTGAGGATTGTCAGGCTCGGTATCTTAAATTGTGATGTTAATTCACCAAGTGTCATTATGAAGATTATCTCCCCTTTTTTGCATATTCTAAGATTTTGGCTTGCAAAATGCTGGGCCTGGTTATGCAGTCTAAGTTGTGGGAACCGTTGATCCGTAGCTCTAACCTTGTGGCTTGGGTGGTGCTCACAGCATCGTAATTAACCGTGCTGTATATATAAGAAACCAAAGATCCCCTCCTGAACTCCACCCATTATGTATTGTAGTCCATAAGCATTTATATGCATGGGTCGTGATCCACCACCTCTCGAGCAAGGCAAAAACATATTGTAAAATGAGTATTGAACATTTCAATTGGGTTAACTTTATGCCTAAATAAATTGGGATCACACATCATTTTGATCAAGTCCACACATTGACTCGTTCCTCTCCGCAAGCAAATTAACGTGGTATATTCACATGTTCAAAACCATTAAGAAGTGAATGAGAAATTGACCTTAAAATACCCCATTTGAAGTGGGTAAACTAGTGTGTGGTTGGGTGAAATCGATTTGTCCCACATAGAATAATTATAAGAAATGTGAGGAGTATGTATACTCCTTTAATGGTCTAGTGGCCTTGCGGTATTTCACCCCATTGACGGGGAGATGATGTGCATGATGCATGGTTTGGGCTTTGTCCAAAGGCCACATCCACATGTGTCGTTGCCAGTCCGTTCGACCCGATCAGTGCTCGAGTCCAGGTTCGTGGTCCAAGGTTTTTATTCTAGTTTTTTCTTTCTGGACAAAATTTGTTTAGTATTTATTCGTAAGTTTTCTAACAAATGGTTTTTCATAATCAATTGGGCCTCAAATTTTTAAAAAACACACACACTATCAACAACCCGACCCATTTTGTGGGACTTTTAAAACAATTATTTTCATTCATTTTTTACAGTTCCAATTTTTTTTTTCTTATAAGGTGTGCTTTTGTTATTTTCCAATTTTAGAGTTATGTCGTTCTGTATTGGGAATCTTTTTAATGGAATTTGAATCTGATAAGAAAAGGTACAATTCTCTCTCACGCACATATGTGTGTGTGTGTGTGTATTCCTTTACTCCATTTAAAAGAAAATTTGAAATCAAAACCAAGAGTCTATTACCATATACTTTGTAGTTTTGAGTCTGCATATTTTGAGAATTCATCACATAATAGTTGGTGTGGGGACCCATTTCGTACGGCCCATGAGAGTAGACGACTAGCCTGGATTGCCCAAAGCATTGTCTGACCCAAATCAAAATTTAATTTACTTGCATGTATTTGAAATACATTAGAACACTTACGGATATAGTCAAATCAGTTACCAATAATCTCAAAAGAGATATTCAGGTCCTTCTTAATATATTCACATGTTAATTGAGTTCCTTGTACAACTCAATCTCTAATTTGATGCACATATAAATTGTACACCCTGACTCGGGGCAAGGGGATGTAACAAAAAACATTGAGAGACACTATAATAAAACAGTAACATCTCCGTGGACGTAGGCAAGTTGTTGAACCACGTATATCGTTGCTGTGTGTAATCTTTACTTTTTGTTCTTTGTGATTGTTTTCGTGGATCTCTTTATTGTGATATTTCTTGTAATCACAATTATTTCGTAGGCAAATCAAACTGGAGTACTACTTTTGATGTGCAAAGATCGTTGTATCCTGGGGACAATCATTCAAGGGACCATTAATACTGGAGTGGGGACGTAATTGCCATTAGGACATAATGTGCAAAATTAGCCTCGATCAAATTTTGAGCTATTCATTTCTGGATACTCTAACTCCAATTTCGTAAGTTTCTACAATATTCATTAAGTGTAATTATATTGCAATTGTTAGTAATAAAATACGATTTTGTTATATATATTAACCATCATATATAGTTTAAATAAAATTTTGTAAGAGCATATATATGTTCATGTGCCCTTGACTTGTTAGATTGTTTATTCCGTTATTAAAACTCAACTTTTGAGTCTTAGTCTAAGAAGTCTTTGAAAAACTTCATTTTCATGATATTAAGATCGGACTTTACCAAATCTTTATCACGATAGTTTCCCAGAGTAAGTCAAATTTTAAAACTTTTAGAGTGAAGGCAAAAATGACTTATTGGAAGTCCCGTGACCACGTGGTCAGTTTTACGAGTTACATTGGTCCCTTGCGAGGTGTTCATGTCTCTTTCAGTACCATTTTGGGGTATTCTTGGGTTTTCATCCTATAGTGGCATGTTTTTAAGCCTAAGTATAGATATTTGTAAATTATCATCATATTCTCAAGCTAGGAGTCTTGTAACTATGCAATCAGTTATTACGAGTTACATTGGTCCCATGCGATGTGTTCATAAATTTTACGGGGCCGTTTCTGAGCTATTTTGTATTTTTGTCCTCTAACGGCATGTTTTTAAGCATAAGTCTAGATATTTACAAATTTTTGTCATATTCTCAAATCGAAAGTCCCATGACTACGCGGTCAGTTCCTATGAGTTAAATTGGTCCAGTGCGAGGCGTACATGCCTCTTACAGGATTGTTTTGGATTTTCTCCCTCTAACGACATGTTTTAAGCCTAAGTATAGATATTTGCAAATTTCGTCATATTCTCAAATCGGGAGTCTTGCGACTATGCGTTCAGTTCCTACAAGTTACCGGTTAGAGGTGTTAGCGACTTCTTTTCTTTCTGCGAGCGTGTATGGCATTTGTTTTGAATTATGAAAAGTCATTTAATTGTAACCATTTTGGAGAGTTTTATTTTATCTTCAATATGGGATCCACAATAATTATTTAATCCCTTCTCATACATAGCTAAACATGAAGATTGAGGTTACAAACCGAATGATATTGAAGGAAATCATATCTCTATTATAAAATGGTTGTTGTTATACTTGGTTGTCGCGGGGATATTGAAGGAAATCATCATACATAATTAAATGTGACATATACTTGGATTAATAATATTTCATTACTTTGGTTGTTATAGTTTAATATATAGGTATTCGTAACGAATTACACATTTGACAAATTGATTATTATTACACACTTGAATTGTACTGTAACTAATTTGATACTTTTCATAATTTTCAAAAATTGTTGGGAGTGTCATCAACACTTGCGGATTGACATTTAGTGCTAATTTGAGGGTGTTTTATTGCTGATTCACACTTATTTTGGTGCTAATTTTATTGCTGATTCGCACATGTTTTAGTGTTGGTTTTGTTGTTGATTCGCGTCTGTTTTGGTGTTGATTTTGTTGGTTTTGTAAGCACATAATTTTATAAATCTACAGGGTAGAATCTAGGAATTTTTTGTTTATCCTAGATCATAGTATGTATGTCTGATACCACTATATTCGGCACGTCAACATGATCATCCACGACGGCCTTGATCCGAATCCATTCATCCATCATCTTCACAACTGCATCATGCTACATGCGACGTGCTGCTCAACTGTTCCCACTACTCCACTTCATATTATTGGTAAAATGATTTATTGGAGTTGTTTATATTTGCATAAATATTTGAAAAATTTTAAGAAAAATATTTTTCGAAATCTGGTTTGTTTTTAACAAAAGCAGAAATTTTTCTAAGTGTAGAAGCGGACGACCTCGGTCGACGAGCTCATTCAAATGACATCGCACTATCGTTCGAGCGACATACGCATGTCACGCGATCTTGTTCGAGCGACACGTGTCCTTCGTTCGAGAGATATGCCTATCTCGTTCGAACGCCACCATCGCCTCGATTTTCGTATAAATATATGGTTTTATTCTACACGTTTTTTAAGTCTTTTTCACACGATTTCTGCGATTAACAGCCCAGAAAACATACTTCATCTTTTAAGGTTTCATGCCTTCTTTATTCACATAAACACTCTCATATATATATATATATATATATATATATGTGTGTGTGTGTGTGTGTGTGTGTGTGTGTGTGTGTGTGTGTGTGAATCTGTAAACCTTCAAGAGGATCATTTTTTACTCATCTGGAGTAACTTGTGGAGAAGTCGTCTCTTCTTCATTGTTGCCCATCTGGAGTTCTTGCGGGAGATTCCAGCCGACGACATCGAAACCAACACCTGAGGGTATTTCGTATGTCACTCTTATTTTAATTGTAATCCATGTAACCGTTATTTACAAATTATAGTGAAAATAAAAAGGTTTTGCCCCTTTGAGAAATTTTTTCTCATTTATGTGTTCTGTTTTTTATTGACTGTTCTTGCATGATCATATTGATTTCAATCACACCTAGATGCATGTTTTAGGATTTAATTAAAAAACTGAGTTTAATTAAATAATTTTTTTGTTTGAACAAAAGCGCACTCTTCAAATTGGTATCAGAGCCAATTACATAATTATACAGTGTAAGTTTCCGTAAAATTTTTCTAAGATATCAATTTTTTGAAAATTTGATTTTTGAAAAAGGGCGTGTTCAATGTGGAGAAATTATATAATAAAATGCCAGTTTTAGACGGGACAAATTATGCTTACTGGAAAGTCCGCATGAAATCTGCTTTAAAGCCATTGATGAAAGAGTCTGGATTTTGGTTGAAAGAGGGTGGACACCTCCCTCCATCACTGTTGATAAGGTGACTAATTTAAAATCTGTGACTGCATGGACTGAAGAAGAATTTAAATGGTCATCTTTGAACTCTAAGGGTCTAAGTGCTATTTTCGGATCCGTCACATCTGACGAGTTCCGACGGATAATGACGTGTACCACGTCAAAAGAGAAATGGGATGTTTTACAACTTACCCATGAAGGAACTAATGCTTTGAAAGAATCAAAATTGCAAAACTTAACAACTCAATTTGAAACTATCGTCATGCTTGAAACTGAATGTTTTGATGAATTTTATGCTAGGTTATCTGATATTGTAAACACTAGCTTTAATCTTGGTGAACACATTCCTAATGCTAGAGTTGTTAAAAAGATTCTAAGATCACTACCTAAGCGTTTTATCCCTAAAGTCATTGTGCTAAATTCTATGGGTAATTTAAACATGCTTAAATTAGAGGAACTTATAGGAGACTTACAAATGTATGAAATTGATATGTTTTCTAAATCTGTCGAGCCTAAAGATAAGGGAATTGCACTTAATGCCCAGGATAGGAAGAGTGAGGGGTCGGCAAGAAAGAAAGTTGAGTCAGTTAGAAAAAGGGAGATAAAAATGTCTGATTTCGAGTGTGACTTTGATTTAGATGATTTGGCTCTGTTTGCAAAAAAATTCAAGAAAAATGAAAATTTCAAAGATAAAAAGAATTTTGAGAAAAATAAGTTTGAAAAGAAAAATGAATAAGATTTTAAAGACCCTCCTAAGAAAGACGGTGAGAGATTCTATGAGTACGACGGTAAGGGTCATGGAGCTTTTGAGTGTGCTACTAAGCCAAACAGACTTGTAAAAGAAAAGGGCAAAGTTGTCCTTAATGCTACCTTTAGTGATGACAGTGAGGTCGAGTCAGTGGACTCTGGAGACGAATCACCGCATGAGTGTAACTTCACCGCATTCATGGCTAGTCATGTGAGTACCTCTAGTGCTCCTTACGACAAAGAGGATGCTGCTTCACAAGGACACCTCGACAGTGAGAATGAAGTGAGTGAGGGGGAGGATGATGTAAGTGAGAGCGAGAGTAATCTTCAACGCGCCTACGCTGAGTTATATAATGAGTCATTTAAAACCAAAAAGTGTTACAAAGCATTAGTTCTTAGGATCACTGCTTTAACGGAAGATTTAGAAGAAGCGAGAGAGAGAGAGTCCTCCACTTGCACTACCTTGAGAGAGAGAGTGTTTGCTTGTGTTGAGAGATAAAGTCTGTTTAGAGAAAGAGAGAGACTGTTTGGAGAGAGAGAGGTTTGTTTTGAGAATGAGAAAGAGAAAGGGTGCTTGATTAAACAAGTTGGAGACTCGGAAGAAACTTGAAGCCCTTGTAGCCCAGCTTACTCGTGATCTTGACAGAGCACGAGAAGTCAAGGTTCAAATCGAGGACATGTTTTGGTGATAGGAAGGGAATAGGTTTTGATGGTGCCTCCATGTCCCAAATTTCACCTGGACCAGTTCTTCAGTTTACTATGACTCCATATGGCCATCGTCAAAAAACACGAAGAAGAGTTCGACCAAGAAAAGCAAACCAAGGTTCGCCTAAGACTGCGTTCTTTTGTACATACTGCAAAAGAAAAGGACACCTCAGGGAGTTTTGCTATAGTTTGGGTCGGGCACGATGTACTACTACTCTACCACATCGTACTGATGATTTTACCAGTCTGAGAGAGCGTGTTGAGTTTTTAGTTGCCACATCACAGAGTTTGATGGAGAAATTTCGACGGATGTCTTTGCCGTCAGTGAATGCTTCCCGCATCCCGACTAAAACCAACAACAACAAGGGTAAACAAAAGGTTATCACTTCTTGGGTACCTAAGAAAGATGAAAAGGCCCTTGTTGTTCATGTCGCTCTCAAAGCACATAATACCTCACAGTGGTATTTTGATAGTGGGTGCTCCAGACATATGACAGGTGATGTCTCATTTTTTACCTACCTGGAGGAGTATAAGGAAGGTAGAGTCACCTTTGGAGACAGGAGCAAGTTTAGCATCGTAGGACGAGGTACAGTAGAGTTACCAGGATTTCCTAAGCTAGAGAATGTTTTGTACGTCAAATGTTTGAAAGCAAACCTTCTCAGCATTAGCCAGTTGTTCGACACTGACGTTGCCGTTAATTTTGACCTGGATGCGTGTAATTTCTATAATCAAGACGGTAAACTTTTAGTGCAAGGGATGAGGACAGATGATAATTTCTATGGGACTGTGCCCAAGTCCTCACTTGTCTGCAACAGCGTCGCGATCACTCCTATGAACCTGTGGCACCAACGTCTAGGTCATGTGAACGTTAGAGAGTTAATGCGATTAGCTAAAAAGGACCTAGTACGTGGCTTACCAACACTTGGAAGGCCAACTTCCACGTTTTGTGGACCCTGTCAGTTAGGAAAGCAAATTCGTAGCCCCCACAAGAAGTTGAATTCCATTACCACTTCACGAGTACTTGAGTTGATACACATGGATCTTATGGGTCCTACTCGTATTGAGAGTCTGGGTGGTAAGAGGTACATCCTAGTGATGGTAGATGATTTCTCCAGATATTCGATTGTGGGTTTTCTAAGAGAGAAATTTGATGCCGTATAGTTTTTAACGACTAAGTGTCGTGTCCTGCAAAATCAACACGGAGTCACTATCAACAGGATACGTAGTGACAACGACACGGAATTTAAGGAAGCAAATGTAGATCTTTACTGTGATAGCCTTGGGATTAAACATAATTTTTTGACCGTAAGGACTCCTCAGCAAAATGGGATTGTCGAGAGGAAGAATCGGACGATTCAGGAAATGGCTAGATCTATGCTTTTGGCTTGTAAGATTGCTAGGAGATTTTGGGCATAGGCGGTGTCTACAGCGTGCCACACGGTGAATAGGGTTTACCTGCGTCCACACACACTTAAGACGCCTTATGAATTGTGGACTGGAAATAAACCCAACCTTACATATTGTCGTGTCTTTAGGAGTAAATTTTACATCCTACGGAATAGAGAGCAATTAGGAAAGTTTGACTCCCAGAGCGATGAGATAATATTGCTAGGATATTCATCAAATAGTAGAGCATACCGGGTTTTTAACCAGAAGAGCTCTAAGGTTATAGAGTCAATTAATGTCACCGTGCAAAATGGCGAACCTCCGACTTTTATTGATCCCAGCCTTCAGTGTGAGGATGAGGACTTTTCTGGCAGCGATTTACTTGTCCCTCACCCACACTCTGTGGACCCTACTCCTATGTTAAGGGACACACGTACTTGGGTTCGCAAGAGTCATGACCTTGCCTCCATTGTAGGTGATCCCACCTTAGGGGTCAAGACTCCTGCTGAGCTAGAGAAAGTTGTTAATCATTTTTACTACATGCCCATAGTCGAGCAAAAGAATCACAAAGAAGCACTCAAGGATGAACACTGGATATCTGCTATGCAGGATGAGTTGCTTCAGTTTAAAAAGAATAATGTTTGGGAACTTGTCCCCCGACCTAGTGAGACTAATGTGATAGCTACCAGGTGGATTTTCAAAAATAAAATGAATAAAAATGGTACCATAATCAGAAACAAGGCTAGGTTGGTCGCTCAAGGCTACACACAGATAGAGGGTATAGACTTTGGGAAGATATTTGCTCCTGTTGCGAGACTTGAGTCCGTCCGCTTACTACTCGTCATCGCATGTCATCTGTGCTTTAAGTTATATCATATGGATGCCAAGAGTTCCTTTCTAAATGGCATTATACATGAAGAGGTTTACATGGAACAACTCAAAGGGTTTGAAGACCCTAAGCACCCAGAGCACGTCTACTATCTGAGGAAAGCCGTGTATGGTTTGAAGCAAACACCCCGTGCTTGGTACGAGAGGCTTACGTCCTATCTCTTAGCCTGTTGCTTCAAGAGAGGGGGACTTTATATGACGTTGTTTGTTAGGAGAGATGACAGTGCTATTTTGGTTGCCCAGGTCTATGTGGACGACATAGTCTTTGGATCCACGTGCTCCCTGCATGCTCACCACTTTGAGGAGGAAATTAAAAGTGAGTTTGAGATGATCATGGTAGGTGAGCTTACTTTCTTCCTTGGTCTCTAGGTTCATCAGCTAGAGGATGGAATGCTCATCTCCTAATCCAAGTATGCTAGAGACCTAGTGAAGAAATTTGGTTTAGACTCCGATAAGCATGCACGAACACCTATGAGTAATTCTATCAAGCTTAGTAAGGACACTTCAGGCAAGGACGTAGAGAAAACCTTGTATCGGAGTATGATAGGTAGTCTTCTATTCTTGGGTTCCAGTCATCTCGACATAGCCTTTAGTGTCGGAGTCTTTGCGTGATATCAGGCGTCCCCGAAAGTGTCACACTTACTCGTTCTAAAACGTATTATCAAATACGTGAGTGGGACACTCCTACGGTATTTGGTATTCCTTTGATACCGATGCCCGTTTGTCTGCCTATTCAGATGCCGATTTGAACGGGGATGTAGATGGTTGTAGGAGCACTTCTAGTGGGTGTTTCTACTTTGGTTCTGCTCTTGTCTCATGGCTGAGCAAGAAGCAAAACTCCACCTCTTTGTCCACTGTAGAGGCTGAGTACATCGTCGTCGGGAGTTGTTGCACGCAACTCTTGTGGATGAAGTAAATGTTGGAGGATTACGGGATATCACAGGACACCATGACCATCTCCTGTGATAACACGAGCGCGATACACATATCTCGCAATCCAGTTCAGCATTCGAGCACAAAGCCCATCAGGATACGCGAGCACTTTATACGACAGTTAGTTGAGGAGAAAGTCGTATCCCTGAGTTTCGTACCCATTGACATTCAGTTAGCCGATATTTTCACGAAACCTTTAGATGCCCTTAAATTTGAGAGTCTTAGAAAGTCTTTAGGGATTTGCACAGCTGACTGAGGGGTTGGTTCATGTTTAAGATAGTATTCATTGTCATATTCATATCATATGATTCCTATTGCTAGTTTGTATTATTTGTATTATTATTTTTTTTGCTTTTTCTATTTTTTTTTTAAATCCAAAAAATTTTCTTTTTATAAAATTTTTAGAAAAGCACAAAAAGATTATTGTATTTTGTTTACACCTTTTATGGATGAGCATTTAAGATAGCCGATTCACAAATTTCATTCCATTTATCCATGTGACTGTTTGATAGTGATTTGAGACGCTACATCATTGCATCTATGTGCTTTACATTGTTTGGAGTCTTTGAGATGTGATTAGTGATATCTTTCTACATGTTTGGCTCCTTATATCCTTTATTGCACACATGCGCTGTTTTATTTGATCATTGTACTTGTCTATCACATATTGGCTTGAGTGTTTCCATCTCAATTTTGTCTATACAACGAACAATATGCGACAAAACTTGACAAGATTGGAATGCATGTAAAAAATCGTTTGGTGAGAGTGTTTGGTATGTTAAAACGGTGAAGGGCTACGAAAAGTTATTATCTATCCTTTGCGATTAAGCCACGGTTAAATCGGATCTAAAAATTGAGGAATTTTATTATCCGGGGTCCAAAGAGGTTATAAGAGCCCAAAAAAATTTAAAGGCAATAAAAAACAATACATGCCAAACATGGGCCATTAGGTGTCATCATAAATTCCCCAAAGTTTGAGAATTTAGATCACCTATATTAAAAATATAAATCTGAGGGAGTTTGGTTGGAGAATTTAAACGGGTTTGCACTTCCTTGAAAGTCCTGAAAAAGCATTAAATCGTTTTGAACGTTATTGGTGTGGAAATCCCTTTGAGCTTTGATTTGCTGATTTGATTGAGTCATTGTCTCATATTTCCATCTTTTTACACCTAAGGAAGATGTTGATTTCATTCGTTAGGAGTATCTGATATTCATCGTGCACATATGTCATGTTTGTATGCATTGATTTTCCTATCGAATTTGATCACACCCCTACATTTTCGCTATCATCGACTTGGTTGTTTTTGTGTTTATCCATGGTGTGACTCTTTGTTGTATATTTTGTGTGAAAAATTTTAAAAAATTCAAAATTGAAAGTTCATTACCTTGTGACATTTTCCATATTTATGCTTCTCATATCTGTCTATTTGGGGACATCATAAAAATGGGGAGAATGAATTATGGAGGAGAATTTTTGTTGATTTATCAATGATTTGCTTAAGCTTAATTGATCTTTGATTTTTGCATATCATTATATTTCAAACTGTTGCGTGTCACGGGTATCTGCTTTATCTCATGTGTGTAGGTACAAAGTTGATAATTATTGGATTGCACACCTTAATGAGAAAAGCTTTGAGAATTTTTAAAGAGCTGAAGATTTGAAGATATTGAAGTTTGATTGACAACATGTCATTTAGTATTCTCAGTTTGAGGGTTTAATGGGGATATTATCTTGTATGTCATGTGATTGCATAATTCGGATTTTTTATGTATGTACTGGCATAGGCGTATGGGGAGATTTGTAAGGACATAATTTTATAAATGTCCGGGGTAGAATCTAGGAATTTTATGTTTGTCCTAGATCATAGTATGTATGTCGAATACCGCTACATTCGGCACGTCAACACGATCATCCACGATGGCCTTGATCCGAATCCATCATCTTCACACGTGCATCATGCTACATGCGACGTGCTGCTCAACTGTTCTCACTACTCCACTTCACATTATTGGTAAAATAATTTATTGGAGTTGTTTATATTTCATAAATATTTGGGAATTTTTCAGAAAAATATTTTTCGAAGTCTGGTTTGTTTTTAACAAAAGCAAAAAAAAATTCTAAGTGTAGAAGCGGACTGCCTCGATCGCCGAGCTCGTTCAAACAACATCGCACTGTCGTTCGAGCGACATACACATGTCGCGTGATGTTGTTCGAGCAACATGCCTATCTCGTTCGAACGCCGTCGTCGCCTCGATTTTCGTATAAATATCTGGTTTCATTCTACACGTTTTTCAAGTTTTTTTCACACACGATTTTTGTGATTAACATCCCAGAAGATAGACTTCATCTTTTAAGGTTTCATGCCTTCTTTATTCACATAAACACTCCTATATATGTACAAGGATCTTTAAACCTTCAAGAGGATCGTTTTTTACTCATCTGGAGTAACTTACGGAGAAGCCGTCTCTTCTTCATTGCTGCCCATCTAGAGTTCTTGCAGGAGATTCCAACCGATGACATCGGAACCGACACCTGAGGGTATTTCGTATGTTACTCTTACTTTTATTGTAATCCGTGTAACCGTTCTTTACAAATTATAGTGAAAATAAAAAGGTTTTGCCCCTTTTGGGGATTTTTCCTCATTTGTGTGTTTTGTTTGTGATTGACTGTTCTTGCATGATCATATTGATTTCAATCACACCTAGATGCATGTTTTAGGATTTAATTGAAAAACTGAGTTTAATTAAATAATTTTTTTGTTTGAACAAAAGCGCACTCTTCAGGTTTTTAGACTATTTGTCGGCTTTTTAATGTATTTATTGTTGTAGTTTAAAATTGATATATGGTGGTTATATTGTAATATAACTAAGTTAAAACCTAAACCTTATGTCGGAGTTTGACATTAATTAGTAAAAATGGCATTTCAATGAAAATATGCAATTGTAGTCTTCTTCTAATTGAAAATTAGGACATTTTTAGACCCTTAATATTTGAAAAAAAAAAGCTTGGTTATTTTTTAAAACAAGTTAATACACATTATATACTATAAGTGTCAACTCATCTCTGACCTTCCCCCACCTTTAACTGATAAGCAGGAGAACAACAAGGCTTACCGTGCCATACCTCAACTGGAACCATGCCCAAAAGTGAAATTATATGAGTTATTGCACACAAACTCCACTAGTGGGAGGTACTGTTCTCGTCCTCCCCAAAGATTCAAGGGTACACATATATGTTATTCTCTAACGTCTAATTATTTCGCTTGTTCTGCCCATTCGTCTGCGGATAATAGGCCCTACTCATTCATAACTCGGTAACTATGGACTCATGAACACTCTTCCACAATCTAAGGACAAAGATCTTATCCAAATCGGACACAATATTAAACAGTACCCTATGTAACCTCACTATCTCGATTATAAAGATCTCGCATACTGTCCCTTAGTATGATCAGTCCTAACTGCCATAACGTGAGATACTTTGCTCAATCGATCCACTATCATCATGTAGCATCATGACCCTCTCCAAAAAAAATCCTTGGGAATACTCTCCCATTACTACTTAGGAATCCCTAACGGTTTAAGAAACCCCAACTTGTTTTAGCTAGTCCACCTTTTACCAACTGACAGGTAACTCGTAAAATAATTTAGTAATATCTCTCTTCATTAAATCAAATCTCCAGTGTCATTTATAACATGGTACATCTTATATTATCATAAGTGTACCTATAACCGTGATCCATGTGATTTTGCCTTATCGCGTGTCACAAGTCCTTCCCCCTGCTCTAAAATCAATTTCTCGTGAAACGTAAGCTTCTGAAAAATCTTAAGGAATAAGCTTCAACTTTCCTGGATAAATATGCTTTTAGTTCCCACCCGTCTCACTCACGGGGACATCAGAAAGCCCCGTTACCCATGATAAATACGTTTATAACCAAACTGTTAAAGCTAACGTATCCACTAAATTGACTCGCACGCGAATTTTAGTGATAACAATTCATGTATGTATATATATATATATATATATATATTGTGACACTCCCATATCTCTTGAATGAATCCTTTACTCACAGGGATAAAACAGAACTTCACCAGTCTTCACCTAATCATAAGGTCCCAGCAGGTAGCTGTCAGCACGACCCATGAGCATCTGCAATCATTATACAACTAGGATTTCATCTAGTAGTTGCCCTCTCCTCATTATGGGCAAATTATTCTGTTCTGCAGCTTACACACCCATCACTGAAATGTTGGCCCAAAATCTATAGGCCTCAATTCTCTATCTAAACCCACCACTCTAGGGTTGTAAATTTTTGGGCCCAATTCTCTTGACCCAATTCTTCCGCTGGAAATCTCACTCCTCTAGTTATTATGCCTAACTGCCATGGTTTATCGTTCCCAAATTTATTGGTTTCATTTCTCAACGTTGACACATTCAACACTGGTAGTCCCACTTTCTACACATAAGGAAGTTTTCTGAGCCATTTCCCCGTCACTGGTCCCACTGACCATTTTGGAATTTCCTTCCCTCAGACATGGAAGTCTTAGCTCCCAATTGTTATTTTTGTCGTTCCATTGGCTCCACTGGTCCCATGGAACACGTTGTCAACCTCGTTGGTCTTGGCTGAATTCATCGCTCCTTAGTATAGACTTAAATAGGTTCCCCTACTGGGTATACCTTCCGGTAATGTTTCACTATCACCATTGAATTCAATATTGTCTTTCAGCTAGGTTTTCCCAACCCTCCGGGTTCCCCTTCTTCAGAAAGTGGTTACAAATTTCTTTGCGACATCAACCCTAGTCGTCTTTGTGATATTTCTCACCCGTACTTGAGTATTTAACTCACAAGTCCTTTCACAACAAGGAACTCTTCTTATCTTAAAAAAACCCCATTCTTCGTTGGGTAAGGAACTTGTTAAGCAAGTTAATTGCTCTCTCGCGTTAGGCTATCTTTCTTGCCCATATGAGCTAAATTTCAAAGTTCCATACATATCTGGTTAAAACAATAAATGGAAGATTTCACTGTCGAACCATACCCAAATTTCTCATTTTAGCTTCACACATGCTTCTTTATATGTGATGTCTATCTCTCATCACTTTAGATTGCTCCATGATCAAAAATTTTGTCCAAAATTTTCAAGTCCTAGTGTTACTACACTTCACCCTACATAATGGCCTTTGGATTTCTTTCTTCACAAAAGTCCTTCCGACTCCCTCACCCTTTGCTGACAGTGTTAGGTGAGTTTGGAACGGCACAAACGTCATCCATGACGGTGCTTGGTAAACTACACCTCCCGAATGACTCCTTTATTTTCCTCAGCCTGAACAATAATTTTGGTGGGTTCTATCTCAAACACCATTTTCCCAAAATACTCTGTATCTTTGGCTGAGTTCTCCTCCTGTTGTCCTTCTAACAACCCTCGCTAGTCATCGATGCCCAACCGAGCTCGTATAAGAATTACATCACTTATATTTACTGGCAATAGCACGTAAGTAGTAGTACGCTGAGGAATACAACATCCTAATAATAGGGCTCTACATCAAAGAACGCTATGCTGAAATGTAGAAAGCCATACAGATCCTAAGGACACTAGAACCTAATGCTCTGATACCAATTGTGCCACCCCGCCTAATTAAATACCGCGTGATCATTCCTTTGATAAATTAAATTAGAATATCCAGTTGATTCATTCTCAACATCACAGTCGAAAAATAATTTCTTCATTAATTCACCTAATAATTAATTAAGCTAGTGTCAAAACTTTTCCATTTTTAATTTAATAAAAACCATTCCACAAAGCGTAGTAATAATAGACAACATCACATCACAACTGAACAAGACTAAATATGACTAGATTAACTCTCCAGTAAATAATATTTCATTACCATCAAATAAAACTGATATCAACAGCACTTACATAAATGATTACAATCTCTACAGATGTGTGAATCAACAGAATGGAAGCGTCTATACAAATCAGCCTCTCCTGTAGCAGCTATAACCCGTCGAGATATCCATATTCTATGCCGGCATCCCTGATACTGGATACTTGATGTAAAAGATACAATAGAGAAGAGCATATGCAAGGAAACGGGTTTGAGCCCGATTGTAAAATATTTTTTAAATAATAGCGAGTGCTTAACAAGTACAATTAAGCAAGCATAATGTACATGTTAGATTCTCAAGCTCTCGCTTGAGAATTCTCACCTTTTATCTAGTGTGAACGCCTAACGTACCTTATCATCTCTCAAATTAAGGTTTACAATTATGATTCTAACCCATATCATTTCCTCGTATTTTCCACACAATACGTATGATAATTAAACATGTTCATTTCTCTTTAATATAAACTAGGCTTTCACAGCTTTAAGATTAACTATTAACTTACTTAATTCAATCAGATCTCATTATTCATTTTTATCTACAATTTCACACAATAGATTACCTCATAGGATGTATATATATATATATATATATAATCTACAAACTTCATGCAGTAGATTACATCCCAGTATATATATGGTTTAATCTACTAATTTACACAGTAGATCACATCATAGTATATATATTCATCACACTATTATATATACTAATACTGCGCCCCCCAGACACAACTGCAGTGTATGCATACTCTATTATCATGTCCTGATACATCTCTCATTATATAAAGGACTATTGGTTCGACGTCTCCCACGAACCATAAAAACATAACACACATATTGGAGGCGAGCATACTCCACATCCGAATGGGTCACGCACATACATATGCTCCCATTCAACCGTCAAAACTATCATTCACACCGATAGAATGTGTCCAAGGTCCTATGCTCAAGGTACGAATCTAAAATCCCCCCAAATGGGCTCATCAGGATAAGATCTACTACAAAGCGAAACCTCCACCCCGATAGCAAGCGGCATAGGTATGTCATACACACAATAAATAATAATATAGGTATTCACCCCACCTATATATAATAACAATAGGGCATACGCACAACCCACATAAATATTTCCAAACGTAGTATATTTATCTCTAATACCCTACGTATTTACAAATTATGACTTTACTTCTCAAATTATATTCTCGAGCTTCTCTCATCACTCGAAGGGTAATCATTAATTTCTCATGTAAATTCAGTAGGTAGCCGCTCACATCCTACTAGTCCATGTCATCACAACTCTCGAATTTCTACGAATCAAAATTATCGTCAATTAGGCTTATTTCTCAATAATCCCTAATTTAATATTAACCCTTTCTTTTATCTCCCAGGGCTAATCCTATATACGACCCTTTTACTACTGGTATTAATCTAAAATCGTCATTAACCCAATTTAAACCCCCAATTTATATAATTCTCCACCGTAATGAATTCAATTCACACTCGTTAATTTCCTCCATTCCATCCCATACAAAATAATATTTTTCGGGTTTTAAGTATACCCTACTTCCCTCCTCTAAGTCCCAATTTGTTCAATTAATCATCACCAAATATTTCTCAAAGTTGGGATTTAAACAAATATTTAAATAGGAATTGAATCACATTTCCAGGGGGAGTCGATCGATCGACTGTTCCAGGTCGATCGATCGACCTTCTTGAGTCGATCAATCGATCGATCAGATATTTGCCCAGATTCTGCATATGTTTACCTACGGGTTTTACATTTTTCATTATCAAAACCATTATCAATTAATCCCAAACTCCTCATAATTCATCTCGAATGATATATCACGGCGTATGAATGATTTCTACCATTTAACAACATAAATTCATCAACAAGTTTCAATTAAACCATGTCATTTACCTTAAAATTCATAATCTTCTTATTTTATCATTTCTCCAAGAACAATTATAAATCCCCAATTTTTCTCACCAAATGATTACCAAATTTCGTGGATTAAACCATATATTCAAAAAAAGATTAATCCTACATAATTCTCATTTTAAGGATTCATCAAAAATCATCTTAATTCATATAACTTTTCAAAATTTTCCAAATATCCTAACATGGACAATATACATGCTAAAATTTACAATAGTTAATCACTTTACTTTAGATTGTAGGTCTGAAACTTTGAGGATGATAGTCTATTGGTGGACCTCTCCCTTCTCCGGCCAACTTCCGGTGGCGGTGGTGGTATAGGATGAGCTTTGGTCTCTTGGCTTCCTAGAATAGTCTCCTTATTTCCTAGAGAAGTCTCTCACTCTCCCCCTAAGTCTTGCTCTCTAAGTTTTGTGAATGAATAATGAATCTTACCACATTTTAGACTTATTATTACCCTTCAATTTTCGTGTTTACTATTCACTTCCAAGTAAAATGACCAAAATACCCCTTTGGGGTGTCTATTCAGTTCCACAGTGTCTCGAGACCCACATCAAATACCCAAGTAGACTTTTTTTACTATTTAAACCCTTCCGGACACTTTAGCGCAATTAAAACGACCATTTGGATGACATAAAATATATTATTTTTATTTCCATTTAATAATAGTCCCGACATGACTCACACGCACGTCCTGACTTAATTATCATAATTGTCGCATTCGTAACTCGTAAAAAATTATAAAATCATAATCATATGTAAAGTCATAATCATATATATTCACATATTACTTTATTCTCAAGTAATATTTAAATCCGGATTAATTTTCAATTATCCCACCATTAATTTTAATTAATCTCATTTTTAAAATCATTAAAAATACGGGGTGTTACAAAAACATACAAAATGCAAGCAAAGATTTTTCAAAAGAGTTTTATTGCATTTCATATAAATCTAGTCCAAAGAAATCATATCAAGCCCACAAATGCACAACAAAAATATTTTTTTCAAAAGATAAAGTAGTGTGATAAAATGTTTATGAGTCCAAAGAAATTATTAGTCGCAGTTAATAAAAATATTTGGCACTTGTTTTGAAACAAAAGAGAAGAGAATTTAATGTACTTTGACACTAAGAATATTTCACATGATGTTCAATTATTTGTATAGAACTAGAAGTTCTAATTACTTTTCAAATGAAATATTTGTCAAACATATGTTCTTTGTGAATTTTCGTAAACCTATGGATCTTTATCTTTAAATATGAAATTATTTTAAGATTATTATGTATTCAGAGATTATTTTCTTATTCATACCACTCTTTAAATATCTGATAATTATTTTACACAAGTTTTTTTTTAAATACTTCTATTTGTTTAGTGCTCACAAAATACTTGACCGTAACATAAATTATCATTGCTCATATAGATTTGAACTCACGGTTTATATTGGATTTTGTCATTGGCAATTGTGAGTTGTCATTATATAATTACATTTGGCTAGAATACAATGAACAACTCAAACTATTCTTTAAAAAACATATTTTTTTCTAGACATGGTATGTAATATAGTAAAGGTTTAAATTAAAGTCGAACCTAAGACTATAGAATAGCCTATGTGATGTTGTTATGTGGTACACGCCCATTCATATACAATGAGTTATATGAAAGTAATTCCTGAAAAAATTCTCTTCGTTCATGGGCATAAGAATACATGGGTACCATATTTAAATAAATTATAAAAAGTAATTTTGCATTACTTCTAGTGTTGGAAGCCAAAAGCTTAAACTACAAAAACGTCATTATTCACGGGGTTATACTATACAACATGTATTGTTGTAGAATTTCACTTTGTCATGAGCCTGAAGCTCCATGATTATTGAACCATTATCAAATGTAGTGCTCATTATATATTTTATAAAATTTTATTATTGATGAAACAATATTTTCGTCATCATGGGGAGGATATAACGTAACTGAAGTACAAATTGTTCCTCAAAAAATCCCATTAGAAAAGAACGACAAGAATTATCGTGGAATACTTTCATTTTATCTCATCTAATCCCTCGTATCGCTCAATGCAAAAATAAAGTGACAAATGATATTGAAACATCAAATGTCACATAAAATAGTTGCAAATGTATTTGCTAAAATATTATCCCAGAAGGATAAAATAAATTTTTCAGAAAATAAAGTAACTGTACGCCAAAAGCGTAGCAAATCTATAGGTCCTAACTACTTGACTCTATAGAAGTGGAGATCAAATAAAATTATGGCTGAATAACGCTCCAAAAGAGGTTATACATAACGCCTTAGAAGAGGTTACAAATAAAATGTATATTTTCCTTAAAATCTTAGTAGAGGATATTGTTTATGAAAAGACACAAGTCATTGAAGTGACTATAAAGCGCCTGAAGTTAGCAGAGGTACATACTATTAAATGATATATATATATATATATATATATAAGAGAAAAGTGGGATCAATAAAGATGATTATTGATCATATAATTATATATATTGTAGCTACACAAAAATCAAAGGGTAATGATACTACAAATCCACATATGATGAATGAATGTCGACAAAAAATATGTTGGCCAAAAGGAAAAATGCCACAATGGCATAATTCAAGTTTCTTAATATAGTGGTGTATTTGAACCTGTGGTGGAAACCCTAAAAGATGTTAACCTTGGAGGTTACGAATCCGTGTTTATAAGAATGTGAAGTGTTAAAACTCAGCATAAAGTGCATGATTTATGGCACAAGTTTTCCTAAAGAAACTAAAATTAAATATCTATGAGCATACTATCCCGTTAGAGCCGTAAATACTTTTCAGATATCTGATTAGCTTAGCAGTTTTTGAAATATATTATACGAGAATCATGAATATTATAACTGCTTATATATACAATACTTCGACAAAGAATACATATAAAAAAACCACACAAATTTTTTTTGTCGAAAAAAAATATAAGGAGTGCGTACTCAAATGCACTAAGACATTCATTGCATAGCAGGGAATCCAAATGGATATAGATACAACCATCTTAATAAATAATTGTCTAAGGAAGGGTAAGAAAATAATCATATAAGCAAATGTGCCATTATAAAATATCCTTAAATGGATGTGGTTCTCTTAATTGAAATGCAAAATATCCAACTAAGAAATTAAAAAATGAATGGGACCTTGGGGTAACTACTTATTGTCTCGGCATACAGATCAAGAAAATTTTATGTTAGATCCATTAGTCAAATGGATTGAAAAGGTCCGCAATGCTTTAAAAATGTATTAAGCATACAACTTTATTATACCTATTGCGACAACCCAGATATAATTATGATAAATTATGATAGAATCATGCTTTCCTTATGTGATATGGGTAATTTTCTATTAACATATATAATGTAAGGTTTATATGTAGTCTAATCCAACCTCCAAAAATATGAAATATCGAGTTGGATATAGACACAAAATTTAGAAGTTTTGGGTAGGGTTGTTCATGTTAGAGACTAGTTTTGACCCCTATAATATAACAATTGACTCGAGGTAAAAACTATATAGTTGTAGATATATGAGTTAGGTTTATAACACAATAAACGACGTATCAAAGGGACATCCAAGTAATAAGTTATACCACATTTACAAACAAAGGGCAAATCTGTACATTCCTTTTAAGTGGTAATTTATCTTTTAGTAAACCAAATGGTTTAATTTGATTAGTTGGAAAGGAAGGTAACCTTTGTCAAGTTAAACCTCTCAATCTAAACCATTTCTTCAGAAAATTTAACCCTTGGTTTAGTTTGGAGAGTTTCTAGATTGATGAAAGAGAAAGGAGAAGTTTAAGGAAGAAAGGATTAAAAGAAAAGCTATGAAAATTCCAAAAAAATCCTTAAGGAGTTTTCAAGGTATAATTATGTGTTAATATTATTTTAATATTGGATTATAATTATTGAAAATTACAAAAATCATCAATTATTGATTAAAATTCCATCCTCCTTTGCAATTGTATGTATCTGTTCATACATGAGATAAGTGGTATATGTAAGTCGTATTGCTTTGTATAAAATTCCCTTGTATTCAAACTTGTATATATTTTTGTATGCTTACTGGAATTGAGAATTTACAATTGAATATGAAACTAGACTCAAATATTCATAGAATATCTGAAAATTAGAATTAAAATTCTCATGGTTAGGCTTTGATGATGGTTGTAAGTTGGTACGTAGTTGTTGTTAGCATAAATAAGTTTAGATATACCCTAAGTTTGATAAATCGTTTGACAAAGAAATGACCTCTAAAAAAATATGAAACTTTAATTTTGTATTATTCAGTGTGTTTATGGAAAATGAGTGGAAAATCATAGGAAGTTATGATGTATAAAAATCATGGAAATTCTTGGAAGTTGGCTGCATAGTAGAGGAGCGTGTAGGACAAATTTAATATGTTGCAAAGAAATGGTCATATATTGCGCTAGGAAGCTTGAAAAATTACACTGTCACTTTTAATTAAAATTATATTCAGATATGTTTTCATATTGATAAGGTTGGATACCTGGTTTTGTACAATTGATGAATATAGGATACTTAAGTATAGAGGATAATAATTTGATGCCATACTAGATACCCCATGAAAGAATGTTCTTATCTCATCCTTCCAAAGGGTATTTTGAGAACATGTTCCATGTGTATATATATGGAGAAGTATATTTTTATGTTTACTTGGTTTTAGTTATAAATTTTGTACGAGGCAGTTTCTAGGGTTGAATTTTCATAAATTTATCAACAAAGATACCATTGCATCTTCTTTACCCATGTTTCATGGAATTCTCCTTAAGTGGAATTATATTGAGGTTGTATAGTCATTGAAAGTTACACGAATATATTAAGATAGTACTTATGATTGGGATTCAATACTGATTTAGTGGGATTGACAGGTGTAAGATCTAATTCACCCAGTTCAGCTCCACTATAAGGATACATAAATATATAGTTGACAACCCAAGGTGAGTTTACTCATTGAAAAGATGTATTTCTAAATTGTTATTAATATGATCAGAACATTATGAGTATGAAATTTTTCATTTCGTTTTATCGAAATAAGAGGTTACTCCCTGGCCCGAAATGAGGAAGGATTGTTTATTACAGACATGGGATTAATCCTTGACCAGGATTGGGGGAGAATTATCTATTACATACAGGATATGTAAATCATGATTTGAAAAGTCTTATCACTCATTATGAATGAACCGGATAAGTTAATACGTTATAATATGAATATAATTTTTTGCATTTAATTTTATACAATAATGTAGTAGTAAGGCATTCACTGCGTTATTTTGCTCACGGTTCCTATGTTTATATTTTTCAGGTAACGTGAGGTCACTACCCAATCTAGGAGGTCAAGTTGGGTTAGCAAGTAATAGGTAAACAATGACTTTAGTTCAAATGTAAATGATGTAAGTAAATCAACTTATCCTTCAAACAAGTTTGTATAAGCATAAGTACTTTAACAATGTGAAATTTTTTTGGCTTTATGCATCTTCGTTGATGACTTTAAAATTAAAATTCACGTTTATGATTTGATAAATTTGATAATAGTTTGACTCACTTTGAGTTTCAAACTTAATTATAAGTAAATGGGTTGGGGTGTGTCATCTTTTGGTATCAGAGCGGTTCTATAGTTAGAAGACTCGAGATTTGAAAGTGAATGTAAGAAATATATTTTGTTTTATACTAATAATTATGTTAGAAAATATATGTATATCTGCATGTTTTTATATCTTTGATTCATTTCAGATATAAAATAATTGAACGAGGAATGTTAATGTGACAATAGAAGATGAGGCTTCAAATATGTCAGCAAAACCGGAGGTTGAACAACTTATTCTTATAAATGTAGAACTCGAGCCAGAATGATTGACAGATATGAAAAAAATGTCACGTGCTATGACTTTAATGAAAGAGCAGCAAGCTAGGTAAATGGGTCAGATGGAAGAGCAACAAGCTAGGCAACTGAAGGCATAATAATTGGTTAGGGCGAAGGAGGTGATACACGGGGAAGAAAAGAATACTTCAACTAAGAAATTTATTAAGATGAATCCATCATCGTTTCAAGGATCAGTTGATCCTTCTGAGGAAGAAGTGTGGGCTAAAAAGATTGAACTTATTTTTGGGGTAATAAGAATGCCTGAAAATCAACATGTGACCCTAGCAACGTATATGCTGAAAGGAGAAGGTAAGTATTGGTGGGATGTCACAAAAAATTTATTTATTACTCAAGGGGGTTAGAATGTGATCTCATGGGATGCATTTATTAAAGCTTTGTATGATAAGTATTTTCCTCCAATGTATCAAAAACTGAAGGAGAACGAATATTTTATATTGAATCAAAGAAGCATGACAGTTAGGGAATATGAAGTTAAACTTATAGCTTTATCTAGGTTTCATTTGAGGTTTATACAGAATAAGGAATACATGTAGAGACGATTCCATGATGGACTAGATTTGGTTATTGAATCACGATTATCGGCTTTAGATAATGTTAAATATTCGTCCTTGGTGAATAAAGCTATGCTAGTAGAAAATGATGTGAATGAAGCAAGAAAAAATGAGAATGAAATACAAAGAGAAGTAAATTTGATCCAAATTATCAAAAGAGTAGTGATGCAGAATATTCAAGGCTTGGAGGGAAGAAATTTCAATATAGTAAAGGTATGGGAAGTACACAAAGGGGTGAAGCTAGTAGTGGAAGAGGGTCAGGAGTTTCATCACAATGAGATTGAAATGCTTATTTATTTTGTGGGATATCGGGTTATATAAAGAGCAATTACCCAAAGTTATTGAATATATAATGTTTTAACTGTCACCAAAAGGGTCATCTGAAAGAGAATTGTACTGTGTTATCAAGAGAAATTATAGCTAGTAGTGTGGGTCTTAGTAAAGGATTATCTCCAGGAAGTACAGCCAGGGGAAGAGGTACAGGACAAGAAAATGGATCGAAGGCGGAGGAAGAGTGTTTGTGATGATGTTGGAAGATGCTCATGCTACAGGAAAGCTGTTACAGGTAAACTTTCTATTGCAAATAAAGATGTATATGTTCTCATTGACCCTATATCTACACATTCATTTGTAGCATTACCTATTGTTTCATATTTGGGTAGACCATATTCATTTCTCAATTGTGCTTTATATATTTCTACCCCAATAGAAAGTGTAATTCTGGTGGAGCATGTTTATAAAGATTGTGTCCTAAGAATGGGTGAACGATATTTATATGTTGATTTGATATCTTTTTCCATTCAGAATTTTAATATTATATTGGGGATGGATTGGTTATCATTGTATCAAGCTTTCATTGATTTTTTTCAAAAGGAAGTTACATTTCATCTGCCAGGTGAACCCAAGTTCTAGTTTATAGGGGAAAGGAATGTTATTCTTAATTGTCTAATATCAGCAATTAAGAGCAGGAGGTTGTTGAGTAAAGGTTGTACCATGGTATTTATCTTATGTGGTTGATACTAGTAAAGAGACACTAAAAATTGAAGATATACCAGTAGTTAAAGAATTTTTTAATGTCTTCACAGAGGAATTTCCAGGATTTTCGCCAGATAGGGAAGTAGAGTTTTTTTATTGAATTAGTTTCAGCTACTGTTCTAATTTCTCTTGCTCATACAGAATGGAACCAATGGAGTTAAAAGAATTGAAAGTGCAATTACAATATCTTATAAGCCGAGGTTTTATTCGGCCTAGTGTTTCACCATGGGGAGCCCTACGATTATTTTGTAAAAAAGAAATATGGAACAATGCGATTACGTATTGATACCGAAAATTAAAGGTGACCATTAGAAATAAGTACCCTCTACCTCGTATCAATGATTTGTTTAATCAATTACAAGGGCCATAATATTTTTGAAGATTGATTTGAGATTGAGTTACGACCAATTGAAAGTAAAGGATAGTGATATTTCCAAAATAACTATTCAGACTCGATATAGGCACTATGAGTTTTTAGTGATGCTATTTGGATTAGCTAAGGCTCTAGCAACTTTTGTGGATCTGATGAATCGGGTATTCTACCCTTTTATTGATTCGTTTATGATTGTATTCATAGATGATGTGTTGATTTACTCGCGTAGTATGGAGGAATACGATAAACATTTGAAACTTCTATTGCAAATTTTGAGAGAGAAGAAACTATTTGTTAAATTCAACAAGTGTGAGTTTTGGTTAAATAAAATTGTGTTTTTAGGTCAAGTTATCTCGAGAAATGGGATATATGTTGATCCGAAGAAGGTATAAGCCATCGTTGAATGGGAAAGTCCTAGAAATGTGACAAAAATTAGGAGTTTCCAAGGAGTGGCAGGTTATTATCGCAGATTTATTAAGGGATTTTCATCAATATCATTACCGTTGACAAAGTTGACTCGTAAAGAAGTGAAATTTGTGTGGGATGAAGAATACGAGAGGGGTTTTAAAGAATTAAAGAATCGGTTAGTTTCATCTCCTATACTTACTATTCCGTTTGGGAATGAGTCTTTTGTAATTTATATAGATGCTTCATTTCAAGGGTTAGAATGTGTTCTTATGCAGAATGAAAAAGTAATCGCATATGATTCTAGAAAATTAAATATACAAGAAAAAAATTACTCTACACATGATTTGGAGCTAGCTGTTAATATTTTTACTTTGAAGTTATGGTGACATTACTTATATGGAGAAACTTGTGAGATATTTATGGATCATCAAAGTTTGAAATAATTATTTACATAAAAGAAATTGAATTTGAGATAGAGGCATTGAATTGACCTAATTAAAGACTATGGATGTACCATCCATCATCATCCTGGGAAGACCAATGTGGTAGCAAATGCTTTGAGTAAAAAATCATCAGGGATTTTGGGTTGCATACAGTGTTCCCATATTGGAAATATTCTTGACTTTACATCGATGGGGATTGAATTAAAGTCGTTGAATGAGGGAGGATTATTAACACATATAACGGTGAGACCTTTATTGACAGAACGCATTTGAAAATTACGGATTAATGATTCATTCATTGAGAAGAGGAAACATGATGTTCAAGATCGTAAAGAAAGTGACTTTGATATTAAGAAGGATGAATCTTTATTGTATAAAAATAGAATTTGTGTACCAAATGATCCATCCTTAAAGAATGATATATTAGAAGAGGCACATAATTCTATTTATTATATACATCCTAGAGGTACCAAAATTTATAGAGATTTGAAAGAGTATTACTAGTGGAACAATATGAAGTATGAGATTGCAGAATTTATAGCAAAATATTTAATATACTAGTAGGTGAAAGATGAACATCAGAAGCCGACAGGATTATTGCAGTTATTGCTTATATGAAATGGAAGTGGTAGCATATAACGATGAATTTTGTAATAGGATTACAAAGGTCACAAAAGGGTCATAATTCTATTTGGGTGATTGTAGACCGATTGAGGAAGCGAGCCCATTTTCTTCCAATTAAGACCACTTAAACTATTGACAAGTACGCACACACACACACAGTGTGTGTGTGTGTGTGTGTGTGTGAGAGATTATCCATTTACATGGGGCACCAATATCAATTGTATCAGATAGAGAGTCAATGTTCACATCTAAATTTTGGCATCGTCTACAGAATGCTATGGGCACCAGTTTGAAGTTCAGTACTACATTTCATTAAATAGGTGGACAATAAAAAAGGACGATTCAAATATTAGAAGATATTTTATGAGCTTGTGTATTTGATTTCAAGGGTAGTTGGGACGATTATTTTCCATTAATGGAATTCTCTTATAATAATTGTTATCAGTCCACCATTTGTATGGCTCCTTATAAAGCTTTATATGGTAAGAGATATAGAGTGCCTTTGTGTTGGAATGAAGTAGGTGAAAAGAAAATTTTGGGTCCTGAATTGATAGATATGACAACTGAAAAAATTAAAATGCTTCGGAAATGGATAAAGATAGTGCAAAGTAGGCGGATATTTTATGCAGATAAAGAAAGTATCCATTGGAATTTAAAAAGGGAGATTTTTTATTCCTATATATTTCACCGTGGAAAGGCGTCATAAGATTTGGGGAAAATGGGAAGTTAATTCCAAGATACATTGGACCATATGAAGTGCTAGAAAGAATTGGGACCCTAGCATATAGATTATCACTACCTCCATAGTTGTCTCGTTTACATGATAGGTTTTATGTATCGATTATTCGTAAGTATTTGGAGGATCCATCCCTTCAATTGAAAACTCAACAAATTGAACAAAAAGAAGACTGGTTGTGCATCGAGGAATCGGTGGAAATTCTTGATCCTAAGGAGAAAGTATTAAGGAACAAAGTTATTACCTTAGTCAAAGTGATATGGATGAGCCATAGAATTAGAGAAGTAACTTGGGAAAGGGAGGATAGCATGAAGAAACAATATCCCCATTTGTTTGGTAAGTGACATTCATACTAAATTTCGGGGAAAAAATTTCTAAGGTGGAAAGTTGTGATAACTCGGATATAATTTTGATAAATTATATTAGAATCATGGAGTGTTGCAAAGTAATGGAGATATTGACGAGGATGTTACAAGTAGAATATCAACAGGTTGGATGAAATGGAGACAAGCAAGTGGAGTGTTATGCAATAGGAGGATAACTAATAAAGTAAAAGGAATTTTTTATAGAACGGTTGTTAGGCCAGCGACCCTCTATAGAGCGGAGTGTTGGGCTTTAAAGAAAAAATATGAACAAAGTCTCTATATTAGTGAGATGAGGATGCTCCGATGGATGATAGGAATTACTAGAAAGGACAAAATTAAAAATTAGTACGTGAGAGAAAAGTTAGGAGTTGCTCCCATTAGCGATAAATTAAGAGAAAGTAGATTTAAGTGGTATGGACATGTGTTGCGTAGACCAGTAGATACACCTATAATAAGAAGAAGATTATTATAAATAAAATGTAAAATAAAAAGGGGACAACCTAAGCTATTGTGGGAGGAAATTATTAGGACAGATCTTAAGTAATTAAACTTAAATGATAATATTGCATATAATAGATTAGAATGGAAAAAGAGAATCCATGTGACCGACCCCATATGATGGGATTAAGGCAAGGATGATGATGATGATGATATGATGTTAGAATCCTGCTTAGCATATGTGATATGGTTAATGTATTATTAATATATATAATGCTAGGTTCATAAATAGTATAATCCTACCTCCAAAAATCATGACATATATAGTTGGTTACAGACACAAAATTTTGAAGTTTTTTATAGGAATATTCATGTTAGAGACTAGTATTGAACCTTATAATATAACGATTGGCTCAAAGTAAAACTAGATAGTTGTAAATATATGAGTTAGGTTTGTAACAAAATAAACAGTGTATTAAATGGACGTCCGAGTAAGAAGTTATACCGAATTTACGAACCAAGGGTAAATCTGTCCATTTCTTTAAAGTGGTAATTTGTCTTTTAGTAAACCAAATGGTTTAATTTGATTGGTTGGAAAGGAAAGTATCCTTTACCGAGTTAAAACTCTCAATCTAACCTATTTCTTCAGAAAATTTAACCATTGGTTCAGTTTGGAGAGTTTCTAGCTTGATGAAAGAGAAATGAGAAGTTTAAGGAAGAAAGGGTTATAAGAAAAGCTAGGAAAATTCCAAGAAAATCCTTAAGATGTTTCCAAGGTATAATTATGTGTTAATATTATTTTAATCTTGGATTATAATTATTTAAAAGTATAGAAATTATCAATTATTTATTAAAATACATCCTCCTTTGCAATTGTATGTATCTGCTCATATGTAAGATAAGTGGTATATGTAAGCCGTGTTGTTTTGTATATAATTCCCTTGTATTCAAACTTGTATATATTTTTGTATGCTTACTAGAATTGAGAAATTCCAATTGGATATGAAACTAGACTCACATATTCATATCATATCCAAAAATTAGAATTAAACTCCTTGTTGTTAGGCTTTAATGATGGTTGTAAGTTGGTACGTAGTTGTTGTTTGCATAAATAAGTTTAGATATACCCTAAGTTTGATAAATCTTTTGACAAAGCAATGAACTCTAAAAAAATATGAAACTTTAATTTTGTATTATTCAGTGTGTTTATGTAAAATGAGTGGAAAATCATAGGAAGTTATGATGTATAAAAATCATGGAAATTCTTGGAAGTTGACTTAAATTTAATATGTTGTAAAGAAATTGTCATATCTTGCACTGGGGAGCTTGAAAAATTACACCATTACTTGTAATTGAAAGTATATACAGATATATTTTCATATTGATAAGGTTGGATACTTGTATTTATGCAATTTATGAATATAGGATAGTTAAGTATAGAGAACAATAGATTGATGCCATACTAAATACCTTGTAAAAGAATGTTCTTATCTCCTCCTTCCAAAGGGTATTTTGTACATGTTCCATTTGTATATATATTGAGAAGTATAATTTTATGTTTACTTAATTTTATTTATAAATTCCTTACAAGGTAATTTTTAGGGTTGAATGTTCATAATTTCATCAACATAGATACCATTGCATCTTCTTTACCCATGTTTCATGGATTTCTACTTAAATGGAATTATATTGTGGTTGTATTGTCATTGAAAGTTACATGAATATATTAAGATAATACTTATTATTGGGATTCAATACTAATTTAGTGGGATTGACAGGTGCAAGGTCTATCTACCCACTTTAGCTCCACCTGAAGGATACGTAAACACATAGTTGACAACCCAATGTGAGTCTACTCACTGGAAAAATGTATTTATACATTGTTAGTAATATGATCAGAACGTTAGGACTATGAAATTATTCATTTCGGTTTACCAAAATGAGAGGTTACTCCCCGACCCGGAATAGGGGAGGATTGACTATTACAGATAAGGGGTTACTCCTCGACTAGGAATGTGGGAGAATTGTCTATTACAAACAGGATTTGTGAATCATGATTCAAAAAGTTGGGTCATTCATTATGAATGGACCCGATAAGTTAATACCTTATTATATGAATATGATTTATTTCATTTAATTGTATGAAATAGTGTAGTAGTGAGGTATTCACTGAGTTATTTTGCTTGCGGTTCCTATGTTTATGTTTTTCAGGTAACGTGAGGTCACTGCCAAATCTAGGAAGTCGGGTTGGGTTAGAAAGGAATGGGTAAACAATGACTTTGTTTCATTTAATTCAAATTTAAATGATGTAATTAAATCGATTTATCCTTCAATCAAGTTTGTATAAGCATAAGTACTTTATTTTTGTGAAAAGTTTTTAGTTTTACGGACCTTCGTTGATGTCTCTAAATTAAAATTCATATTTATGGTTTGGTTAATTTAATAATGGTTTGACTCACTTTGACTTTCAAACTTAATTATAAGTAACTTGGCTGGGGTGTGTCACCTATGGTCTCCAGTATTTAGATATTAAATTGTCCATATCATCTTAAAGAGGACGATAAATATAAATTTGGTCCTGGAGTACCATATGTGCATGTTATTATAGTATTTGGTCTAGAAGTAACATCATTATACGTTATTAGTATACTACTATACATGACATAATACATCATACAAGATATTATAATATTAGTCAATATCTTGGAAAGACATGATTATCATTGACTTGCAAAGCATGGGACTAATATTAATGTTATGTGATACGTTCATGAAATTATTGGTATAGTATTTTTGTAAATGTAATGATCCATGTCAAGTTAGTAATGTATATTCAGATTATCTCCATGATTCTCACAAGGAATAATCAGAGCAGTTATGACTTGCCTCAAATGACATATGATCTTAGTACTACTTATGAAGCCAAGGGTGTTTTTATATCTTAAACTCAAGGAGGCGACATCGATGGAGATATAACTAACACGTTTAAATTCTTCTATATACATGAACTCAAGAAGAGTTATGCAACACATAAACTCCAAAAGAGTTATGCTATTAAAGTCAAATAGATTCCATAAAGTGGCATGTTCATTCCTCTTCAACAAAGTCTTATAAAATTCATGCTTATGAAAAAAAAATGAAATTGAAGCTATAGCCTATCAAATCTATTCATCGAGTCAAAGAAACATTTCAGAAGGTTGTGTATGAAATCAATATGCATCGACTCAATCATTGGAGAAATACCATTATCAGGGAGATCATTTTATCAAGGGGAGAATCAAAGAACATGATATTTTGGACATATGTCGTTGTAATCTTTTTTCTTTAAATAGATTTTTTTCATTGCATTTTTCAGTTAAAGGTTTAGACGAGTCAATACTAAGCGCGTCCAACACGAATTAAATGATCACAAAATTTTTACTCTTTTTCCTTAACTATCGTTTTTTTCAGTGGATTTTTCCTTAGTACTGTTTCAATGAGGCAACAATCATGAAATTGTGGATATAGTATACATCTAAGGAGGAGTGTTATAAAATATGTATTTAGTGAATGTCCACTTGCATTCCATAATTAATAAGGGATCTCTTGAGATACCATCGTTTATATTATCAATACGGGTCATACCTCTTGAGTATTGACATATCAACGAAATGAAAGACTCTCTCTCTCTCTCTCTCTCTCTATATATATATATATATATATATATATATATATATATATATATATATATATATATATATATATTCATTCCATTTCATAATAGTTAGAATATATAAAAAAATCCTAATATTTTGGAAAACTAAAAAGTGTAATTAAAACATCGTAACATGATGGAAAATTAAAAAAACAATAATATATTCTTGAAATTTAAATATAGTAACATTCTAGAAAATTAAAAAGAAGTAATATTTTGGAACTTAAAAAAGTGTAATATTTGGAATATAAAAAATCCAAATATTCGTTTTTTAACTATGAAAAATCATATTTTTGTCTTTTTTAAGTGTTTGATCCCAAATATATTATTTTTATTTTCAAAAAATCCCAATATGACCCTAAAAACGTGTTTTTAGAGGAATTTTGTAAATCTAGAAATCTAATTTTTTTTTGCAAAAATCTATTTTTTCTAGAATTACTTTTTTTCTTTGCTGGAAATCATTTTTTATGAAAATATTTTTTTCTTCTTAAAATCATTTTTTTTCTTGATGGAAATTCTTTTGTTATTTTTCTTTTATCGAGTGTCGAATGGTTTTGCTGCAAATTGTTTTTTTTTCAAATTTATAAAATATATTTTTCAATATTAATCAAAGTCTTTAATTTTATTTATTACTTTTTGTAATTAAAAATATTTTTTTATAATTTTTAGATTTTTAAAATATATTTTCATAATTTTGAATTTTTTTAATTTTTTTAATTATTTTCTGTAATTTTTAGATTTTGTAAATATTTTTCTGCAATTTCTTGTTTTTTTAAACTTTTATATTGGATTGAACAAAATTACCTTATATCCATTGAACATGTTTGTCCAAAAAATTGACGGTGTTATGATTATGGGATCACTTGAACCTGTTTTGATAGTCCAGGGGGTTAAGTACAAAAAATGAAAGTTCAGTGGTGATGTGAAAAAGGGGTAATATTTAGGGGGTAAATATAATTAACCCTTAAAAATATTATAATAGTTTAGAGAGATTAAAATTTATGTAAGTATGCTAATATGTTTTGAGCTTATATGATTTTCATAAATTCTAAAATAATAAATTCATGTACGTTGTTTTACCATTAGTGTAAAGAATTTGTATAATGGATCACAATCCCTCATTAATATTAAAATATGCATCATTTTACGTAACCCATGAGGTAATGTTGTATTTAGAGATATTACCGTAAATGTTCAATGACTAGAATTACCATCCACATGTGTAACAACTCATTTGCACCTTACGCATTAATTTACTTATCCCTTATCCATACCGTGGGGTAAGTCTAATTATCGAACATTTAGAGAGTATCTTTAATACAACATTATCTTATTGGGTAAAATAAAAATATTATACATGTGAATTTAACATTTTAAATTAGCAAAAAAAAACCATAAAAACTTAAATCAAATAAACACAAAAAGTTTAGCCCATTGTCCATCCATCCTTTGTGTATTATTATTAGGGATAATTGGTATCAAGTCTCATTTACTTGGTGAATGATGCAAAAAATCATTTGACTGAGTAAATGATATCAAGACTCCTATTTTGCGTGCATTAAAATGACCAACATACCATCAAAATATCTTCGACATCTAAATATCTCGTTTTTCGCAAAAATAAATCATTAAATCTTTAAAAGTTCATAACTTCAAATCTACGAATTCAAAATTCACAAAATTTTATATTTGCAATCTAGTCATCAAAATCTATCAAACACCAATATTCGCTATTTTTTGACGAAAAAATCAAAATATATAAATTTAATGTTTTTGTAAATCTCCATTTTTCTGTGAAACTCCATTTTTTTCGGCAAAAAACCTTGTCCTCCAGCACCGGTTATTGTGCTGCTATCGCGGATAAAAAAATGAAAGAAATAGACGAAGAGAAAGAGAAAAAAAGAATAAGATGGAGAAACACTAAATAAACGAAGAGAAAGAGAAAGAAAATTAAATAAGAGGGAGAAGCACTCCGACAAGCAGTGGCGGACCCAGGATTTTAGTCCAATCGGGGATAAATCGATTCAAAAAAAAATTAACAACACTAATAAATAATCAAGTCATAAAAACCAACAACCGATAAAACATAAATATCGAATATGCCAAAATTTCATATCAATTCATCCATACATAACCAGTTTTTGCAAATACAAAGAGATTGTTTACAATATTACCCTACTTGGCTTCATATTTTGAAAATATTGAATGATATCTTTCGTATCAACATTTTTGAAGATATCCTGTTCAATGTACTTCACCAAGCAATCATTTGTAAAATCATCTCCCATTCGGTTACGTAATGTACTCTTCACGATTTTCATTGCGGAGAATGCTCTTTCCAGGCTTGCAGGTGCAACCGGCAATGTCAAGGCAAGTTTTATAAGCAAGTACACTAATGGAAATAATCGATCCCTCTACATTTCAACCATTTTTTGAGCAAGATCACCAATCCCTTTCAAATCTTTGAATTCTTCCTTATCACGCACACTGTATATATAATTTTCAAGTTGTTCCCCAATGACTGTGTGTTCAATTTGATCAAAATCATTCGGATAAAACTCCGCAAATCGAACTAATCTTTCCAAATCAAATTTGGAGAAGTTCATACTTGGATCAAGACATGCCATACAAAAAAGTAGCTCTGTATTCACCTCATTAAACTAATGGTTCAACTCATGTAGTTGCATATCTATCACCGAATAGAACAATTCCACTCGATAGTGACGAAGATTTATCCTATCTTCGACGTTTCGACGTGATCTTCCACTGGTCACAAAATAATCTTCCATATTTATGATTACAATGTCGTGTGTACTACAAAATGAAAAGACTACTTTCAACAACTTATCCCATCCATGCTCCCTTTTTTCTTGTAAATGCATCTTAGCTATTCCAACAAGATCCATTGCATTCACAATATCTTGATCCCTCCGTTGTAGTGATTGCGACAAGTCATTGGTAATCCCTAAAATTGCTTTCATTGACTGTAATTTGAACACAAAATCAAAGCACTGCAAATAGCTAATCATATCATATGCTTCTAGTCTCTGAGTACCTACATCACCATTAACTTAAACCACCTCAAGTACACCAATCATAGGAGAGAACAAATGATCTAAACTCAAAAGTTGTAATACCCCGTATTTTTATAGCTTTTAAATTATGGGATTTATTAAATCTAATTGAAATAAATTAATTTAATTTTAATCCGGAATGTTGCTTTAAATATTTACTAGCGTGGCGAGAGTTAGTAATTATAGGAAATTTGTTATTTGTTGCATATTACTGGATGAGTATAGTTATAAATGAGATTTATTTTTATAATATTGTCACGTGTGAATAAAATGGCAATTGTGGAAATTTAAGTCGGGCGCGCCTGTGTCGTGTCGGGACTAAATGTGAATTAATAAAAGTGAATATTTTATAAGTTGTTCGGATGGTCGTTATGAGTGCGCCAACGCGTCCGTAAGGGTCGAGATAGTCAGAAAAGTGTACCCGAGAGTTTAGTTTGGGTCTCGGGACGTTTTTAGGCCTAATTAGTAACCCGGGAGGGCATTTTGGTCATTTTACATTTTTGGGTAATTAAACCCACGAAAATTAGAGGAGTTATATCAGATACCTAGGTTACCTTCTAGGGTTAGAAACTCAAAACACAAGTGACGGCCATAGGAGAGGAAGGAGAGAGCTCTCAAGGAAAATTCAAGGCCCGAAACTCAACCGTTTGCACCGCCGCCACCGCCAACGCGTAGATCGCGAGACGGGGAACACAACCATAACGAATTCGACGCCAAATCAGAATGTCAAAAATCCTAGGCAAGTGTTTATCTTGCTATTTTCGTTGGTGCATCTTTCATATTAGTTTAGGAGTAATTATGATGAGTTTTAATGGTGGAAAACCCGATTTATGATAGGAAAATCCATGTAGTATTGGTCTAATTGAAAATTCTGGAAACCCTTGCCATGTAGAGGAATTTAAACCACGAAATTATGATGTGTATAAGAAGAGAATTCTGGAAATAATTGTTAGAACCATGTTTAAGATAATTTTAGGGTTCTTGAGATTTTGTATGAAATTGGGGCTGTAAATCCATGATTAAATGACAAAAATCCACATGCTTTACGTTGAAAATACCTATTATGATGATATAGGGTTAGTAGTATCAATTCTGGGTCGATTGGGATTAGAAAAGATGGAATTTATTGATGTTAGTAGAGGAAACCCGTAACTGCAATTCTGCAGTTTTCGCAGACCTGTTTGATCGATCGATCGAGCCCAGAGCTTCGATCGATCGAAGGTTCGATCGATCGAACCCCAGACCTCGATCGATCAACCCCTCCGGGCAGACTCCTATTTCCCTTATTAAATGAGTTAAATTCAATTTATTGTGAGAAAATTCTTGGGCATCCTTAATGAAATGTTTTGGGAGATAGGGGAGACCAGTAGGACATGTGAATAGATTTTGGGACCCTCGATGTCGGGCAAGGATTGTATTTTGGGATAACTACATAAGGGTCGGTAAATTTATAATTTAAAGAGAGAGATACACATAAGAGAGTTACTTTGGGACAAATGTGTATACTTACTGAATTTTATACTTGGGAGGATAGAACCCATGAGCGTTATGTAGTAAGTGGAGAAGTTCCTCAAATTAAAATAAGATGTGAATGGTTATATGTGATAACTAAATAATGAGAAATAAATGCGAATGACGTAATTATGGGAATTGAGAATTTACCCGTTATTGATATGGTAATATGAGTATAGTTATATGATTGTGTATGCATATACTATCTATGTGTGAAAATTATGCCCACGCTACTTGCTATCCCTGAGGTTTCCGCACTGGGACAGTCTTATCTCGATGGGACCTTTATGGGGGATATTGACTTGTACCCTAGAAGATAGATATCCTTGGTACAGGCTATCGGAATGATAGTTCAGACGGTCCTAAGAGATGTGGGTATGTGCTTTCCTCTTAGAGACTTGGAATCTATGCTTCGCCTCATTTTGTTTTTGTATAGGTATCCTCGGTACAGGCTATCGCAGTGATAGTTCAGACGGTCCTAAGGGACTTGGAACCTATAGTTTGTATATGTGTTAATACAATTCGAGAGTGATTCCGAATTTGTATTCCCCTTAATATGAGTGATATGGGGTTTGGATAGTAGAGTATGCCCGCACCATAGTTTTATTTGGGGTACTGTTATAGTTTATATATATATTTTACGAGTGGTTAATATATATATGAAATTCTGAAATCTGGAACTGTCTTCTGTGATGTGATATGTAGGACGTGGTTGATGACTCAAATTATAAATACTTGTGTTGAGAAAGTATAATATGACACTGGAAAACTTTATTGATTTATAAGGTTAAAAATGATAACTTTGGTTACTAATTGAATAGTATATTCAAACAATTAAATCGTTAATTTTGAATCTTACGAGTAATATAAGATAAATTAATCCATTGGGAAAGGATAGCATGTTATATGATGATATAGACCATTGAGAAGGTTAGTGCGATAGGTGTGCACATTAGAAGAGAGGTGAGGATTTCTCAAGAGAGTGTCGCACTAATATGTTGTTGCATTGGCCTGTATCAATTTAAATAATTGCTAAACATATTTTAAATCAAACACACTATTGGGCTCTTACCCGTTTTTTTTTCTCTTTCTCTCTCTTGTATATACATGTATGTATTGCAGGTGCCCAACCACAGGGGCGTCTTGCTTAGGATCTTTTGGAAGGAACGCGTTGCAGCTTAGGTGGGAGTTGCAGGTCTCTTGATTAGACGACTTCGTTCATTCGGATCCATTCTTAGTACTTTCATCTAGTTGAGCATGTGTAGCTCTTTCCATTATTCCGTTGTTATTGGACATTTGTATTTCAGTTATTTCCAGTATTATTACTATGGGATTTATTTCAGTTTGGATGTGTGACTTTAGATTTCATACGTTGACATTCGATTGACGAATGTATTAAATTAGTTGGATTATGTTTTAGAATTTAATGTTGTGTGATTTTTACTTATTGAATGTTGTTAATAAAATAAATGATTTTTCTTTAAATAAAATTTGTAAAGTATGTATGAAAATGGTTTTGACACTTAGCTTAATTATTTAGGGTGTTTAAATTGGAAAAGTATTTTTACGACAGTGATGCTAAGAATGAACCAACTGTTCACCTTGATTGTAATTTAATAAAGGAGTGATCGCCCGGTATTTAATTAGGCGGGGTGTCACAGGTGGTATCAGAGCATCAGGTTCTAGTGTCCTTAGGATCTGTACGGCTTATTATGCTTTCAAAGTTGCTTTGTTTGTTATAGAGCCCTATGTTTAGGATTGTCGATTCCTTTGACGAGATTTCGTTCTCCTGCTATAATGTGTATGCATTAGTGAATTCTAATTTCGTTCGGATGTGTGCGTGTGCCGAATGATGACGAATGTCAGAAGAGGACCGTTAAGCGTACATCAGGAGGCAGGGCTCAGTTGAGATTATGAAATATATTCGAGGACGATGACCGTAGTCGAGGTCACCTCCATTGTGGCACGAGAAGCCAAGACTAGAAAGGCGACTAAGGTGCAACAATGATTTTCAAATGTTGTTATAGTCAAATGAGGTGAGAGGGTAAACTTATCCAACGTATTACAAAAACGTGTAGAGACTGTCAGTGGGAAATTTTAGAAACGCAAAAATTGTATGTGTCTTTACCAAAGGCGGTAAAGTATCCAAAGGCTTAAATATAGGACGGAGTGTGGCAAACCGAAAGTGAAAAATTTAGAGAAAAATTTTCTTGGCTTTCGGGACGAAATTATAAAGGTTGGAGTCAACCACCAATTTTAGAAGTGGAATGCTATGCCTATAGGAGAACCTTAGGTACAGTGCTGACCGTATGTTCCTTCCTTAACTGTTCAGGATTAGAAGAAAATGTGGTTCTGAACTCATTGAGAGAGGGCATGTCAGGGTTTCATTCGTGAATATGAATCTTAACCGTTAGCGAATTTTGTATCGAAAGAGGTAGATACTAGTGGAGGAAACGACTCCAAGTGGGAGACCAACTTGTAATAATAGTTGATAATACTCGAGGAGGAAATTCTGATGGACGACCGATTCAGAGGTTGACATTGTCATATTTTGTCAAAATAGATGATAACGCTTCTTTGTGGGGGAAGTTAAAGAAATCGAAGGATTTAGTCGAGAATGAGACTGAATGCAACGATGGTGGTATAGCACCACAAAAAGGATGTGGATACCCATCAGGAAAACCATTTAAATGCTTTAGATGGTTAAATTCTTACCAAGTGATGGTAAATTCAGTAAGTACTATTATAGATAGTAACATGATCTTTATGGCCTGAAAAGTTAAGAGAACAATCGGGATGGTTTACAGGAATCGAGTTTACTAAAGTTCGAGAGGAGGACAAATCCTGACCTGGTTAGTAGGACAGGTGGTAAGTGGATTATGTACTGAGGTATTTTGTGCGGAGTGCGATCGCTCACGATAATATGTCCAAAATGAGAAAAAGGACAAGAATACGGTGCCTAGTAAAAGGCAACGATTAAAATAATTTTGTTTTGGTTTGGGCAGACGTGTTACGTCCGAAAACCATTTGTGCAGTCAAGACGATTGCCAGGATGGAAGTATAGGTTGTATCCTTAGAGGATGCGGCGTGTTTATGTGACACGAGCGAGTCACCATATTTTGTTCATTGCTAGATTAGCATGTGAGACGAGTTTAATGCATATAATTATAAATGTTACCATTATGTAAATATTTTTCCCTAGTGTAGCGGAATTTTTCTTTAGTACTATCCGCGGAGGATGGATAAGTATATTAACAGTGTCACATATTTTTTTTTAGATTACTCGTTGTAGTGATGCGATACACGAGTACGATATTATCTTTGTTAAAACATTATAGAAATGGTTATACGATAGTAGGCATTTATTGCAAGACTATCGGAGTGGTTGCATTAGTGCAACATGTTTTATGTTTGTGTTGGCGAGGCTTTACCTGTGATAAGGTTGGACTCGCACTTATATTATCTATCCTAGAGACTTCAGAGGAGATAGTGGGCTCGAGATATTCGATGCCAATATATGTATAGACTTTGTCAGTATAATTCCGTATGTATCGGGACTTACCGTTGAGCGAAAAGATTTGACTCAGTATTATGTTTAGCACTCTGGACTTAGTGATAAGAAGAGTGCATTGTAATATATATCCTTTAGAGATGTGGGAGTTAATAGTTATACCCCTATTATTAGGGAAGGAAATTTTGAGAATTCCGATCGTATGTATCCGAGGTTTATAGAATGTAATTACCATCAACCAATATGGGACGATAGTGAAATTGGTGAAACATTCTTTGTTAAGCATAATTACGGGAAAAAATGTCACTTTTCTGTCAAGGGACGGAATAAAGGGGTATATACTATCGACGGAGGACCTAACGGATTTCGATAACCGACAATGCTAGGTAGTAGTGTATCGGGGGGTTCCTTGTTTGGATTTCGCTTTGCGAGATATCCCACGCATGAAACTTGGCGTAAGGTTGGAAATAGGGAGACGTTTGGTCACTATTCCATGAGTTCGGTACCCTAGTCGAAATGGGATCAAGTAATTATGTATGTAAGTTGGGAGTTGAATTTTGTTTTAAGGTCATTGGAGCCGGATTTTTGTGGTAGGAAAGCATTGAAAGTTATCCCCACAAGTTGAGGGGTGGAACTATGATAAGGAGAATTTAAGAATTTTGATTTCTAGGGTGATTGAGAGTACCCAAATGTCATAACCGCGTACAGAACACAAGGTGAATAAAGAGTTGGAATGATTTTTAGAATGGATTGTCTGGAAAGAACTTTATATTATACAAAAGAGATAACCTGTAATCATTTTGATGAATAGAGCGTTAGTGAATTATTTTGGTTGTTGTACAAATTTGAGAAATTTTTGTACTTATCTGAGGAAGGTTGAGAATTATTATTCCTCTCTTATTGTCATGGAAATTGAATGCCCTATTCCTTCTATTCCGCTGAATTTAGTTAGTTCTACATAAGAGTAGTCGCCGTTCGCTCTCCCAAGGCGGACGGGGTGTTGCCAAAATGTGGGCATCTGGGTTAGATGCAGTCAAAATAGTCTGAGTCGAAGGGACATGGTAATAGACGTGTGAAATAAATGTTTGTGGGACTAGTATAACGAAGTGGAAGTGATAGAGTGGATTAAATGTCACATGAGGGGAGATAATCCATACATAAGTGTGCAATTAAAAATAGCATGCCCTAACTTGATTGGAAGGCTGTGGGAAGCCATTCAAGGATTGGTATTCCTTGAATAGAGTAGAATTTAATTGTCATGAAGCACACCCGGAGCGGAATTGTTATTTGTCAAGAGTGAGAGCGACTTGCGCCTATAAAGAGTAATGATGTTAGTATAGTATAAGAGATCCAGAAGTGCGCTTCGTGGAGAGGAGAGCACGGGTCGAAACTTTCGGCATATTACGTGTCACTTAATGTGAGACATTTCAAGGGAAGAATCGATATTTAGCAAGACGTAGTGAGTAGTCTCTACATGCACCGCCCATAGGTAAAGTTTGGTTGAAAGAGGAGAATCAACCAAAGAATTTTTTGTTTATCGAAAATTCCTGAACTTGGAAGAGGTCGGTAAAGCCGATTAAGTTCTTGAATGAGTTTCCATCCTCAAAACAAGATCAAGGGTTTATCCCGAACATGTGAATTAAGTCGCCGAGAGGGAAGTGATTGATATTCCTTTGGACTGGCTTACAATATTAACTAGTATTCCCCAGACTTCCTTTGAAAGGAAGGATCGCGCCAGTGCATGGTCCGGCGCAGTATAAATTTCTGAATCAGGATGAGATTTGGTGAATCCCACCTTTGATAGGGGATTTCAGGAACCATCGGAGAAAAGAATTTCGTTTTGAGTAGGATGTATCACCCTTAGCCAAAGAATGGGCGCACGGTGATTAAAGATTTGTGGAACCACGTGAAGGAGATTTTGGAATCTTGATACGATGATTTCAAGAATGCTCTGTAGAAGCACTCGTACCTGTTTGTCGCGTACAAGGTACTTATTAAGTTTTTGTTATGGAAGAACCTCGACTATTCTCTTTCCGTATGTTTATAGGAGAATAGGTAATCAAAATTTTTGGATCGGTCGAGAAAACATCTAATAAATGTGGTAAAATTCCACGACTGTTTTAGGCGAGCAAGAGTGATCAAATGTTCGTAATATTTTCTCAGAATGGGAGTTTTGTATATGAATAAATCCGAGTATTTGTCATGTAGTGAGGTGCGACCTCCTAATGTTAGTGATATAACGAAATTTATAACGTATAGGCGTGACCTATGCGAATGTTTTCGGTTGGGAGCACAAGGTGAAGTGTCCCCAAAGAGAATGTAAAATAATGCTGCTGGGAAGAAAGGGCTATAGTAATTGAGCGCCGTAATGTGTAGTTAGTTGTGTACGGAAAAGGATATCAAGAATTGTGCTAACGGATAGGCCTTATTTTCTGAATTTCGGGATGAAATTCAGTTATTAGGGGGGAAGTATGTAATACCCCGTATTTTTATAGCTTTTAAATTATGGGATTTATTAAATCTAATTGAGATAAATTAATTTAATTTTAATCCGGAATGTTGCTTTAAATATTTACTAGCGTGACGAGAGTTAGTAATTATTGGAAATTTGTTATTTGTTGCATATTACTGGATGAGTATAGTAATAAATGAGATTTATTTTTATAATATTGTCACGTGTGAATAAAATGGCAATTGTGGAAATTTAAGTCGGGCGCGCCTGTGTCGTGTCGGGACTAATTGTGAATTAATAAAAGTAAATATTTTATAAGTTGTTCGGATGGTCATTTTGAGTGTGCCAACGCGTCCGGAAGGGTCGAGATAGTCAGAAAAGTGTACCCGGGAGTTTAGTTTGGGTCTCGGGACGTTTTTAGGCCTAATTAGTAACCCGGAGGGCATTTTGGTCATTTTATATTTTTGGGTAATTAAACCCACGAAAATTAGAGGAGTTATATCAGATACCTAGGTTACCTTCAAGGTTTAGAAACTCAAAACACAAGTGACGGCCATAGGAGAGGAGGGAGAGAGCTCTCAAGGCAAATTCAAGGCCCGAAACTCAACCGTTTGCACCGCCGCCGTCGCCGCCGCCACCGCCAACGCGTAGATCGCGAGATGGGAAACACAACCATACCGAATTCGACGCCAAATCAGAACGTCAAAAATCCCAGGCAAGTGTTTATCTTGCTATTTTCGTTGGTGCATCTTTCATATTAGTTTAGGAGTAATTAAGATGAGTTTTAATGGAGGAAAACCGGATTTATGATAGGAAAATCCATGTAGTATTGGTCTAATTGAAAATTCTGGAAACCCTTGCCATGTAGAGGAATTTAAACCACGAAATTATGATGTGTATAAGAAGAGAATTCTGGAAATAATTGTTAGAACCATGTTTAAGAGAATTTTAGGGTTCTTGAGATTTTGTATGAAATTGGGGCTGTAAATCCATGATTAAATGACAGAAATCCACATGCTTTACGTTGAAAATACCTATTATGATGATATAGGGTTAGTAGTATCAATTCTGGGTCGATTGGGATTAGAAAAGATGGAATTTGTTGATGTTAGTAGAGGAAACCCGTAACTGCAATTCTGCAATTTTCGCAGACCTGTTTGATCGATCGATCGAGCCCAGAGCTTCGATCGATCGAAGGTTCGATCGATCGAGCCCCAGACCTCGATCGATCGACCCCTCCTGGCAGACTCCTATTTCCCTTATTAAATGAGTTAAATTCAATTTATTGTGAGAAAATTCTTGGGCATCCTTAATGAAATGTTTTGGGAGATAGGGGAGACCAGTAGGACATGTGAATAGATTTTGGGACCCTCGATGTCGGGCAAGGATTGTATTTTGGGATAACTACATAAGGGTCGGTAAATTTATAATTTAAAGAGAGAGAGACACGTAAGAGAGTTACTTTGGGACAAATGTGTATACCTACTGAATTTTATACTTGGGAGGATAGAACCCATGAGCGTTATGTAGTAAGTGGAGAAGTTCCTCAAATTAAAATAAGATGTGAATGGTTATATGTGATAACTAAATAATGAGAAATAAATGCGAATGGCGTAATTATGGGAATTGAGAATTTACCCGTTATTGATATGGTAATATGAGTATAGTTATATGATTGTGTATGCATATACTATCTATGTGTGAAAATCATGCCCACGCTACTTGCTATCCCTGAGGTTTCCACGCTGGGACAGTCTTATCTCGATGGGACCTTTATGGGGGATATTGACTTGTACCCTAGAAGATATATATCCTTGGTACAGGCTATCGGAATGATAGTTCAGACGGTCCTAGGAGATGCGAGTATGTGCTTTCCTCTTAGAGACTTGGAATCTATGCTTCGCCTCATTTTGTTTGTGTATAGGTATCCTTGGTACAGGCTATCGCAGTGATAGTTCAGACGGTCCTAAGGGACTTGGAACCTATAGTTTGTATATGTGTTAATACAATTCGAGAGTGATTCCGAATTTGTATTCCCCTTAATATGAGTGATATGGGGTTTGGATAGTAGAGTATGCCCGCACCATAGTTTTATTTGGGGTGGTTTTATGGTTTATATATATATTTTACGAGTGGTTAATATATATATGAAATTCTGAAATCTGGAACTGTCTTCTGTGATGTGATATGTAGGACGTGGTTGATGACTCAAATTATAAATACTTGTGTTGAGAAAGTATAATATGACACTGGAAAACTTTATTGATTTATAAGGTTAAAAATGAGAACTTTGGTTACTAATTGAATAGTATCTAAAAAAATTAAATCGTTAATTTTGAATCTTACGAGTAATATAAGATAAATTAATCCATTGGGAAAGGATAGCATGTTATATGATAAGATAGACCATTGTGAAGGTTAGTGCGATAGGTGTGCACATTAGAAGAGAGGTGAGGATTTCTCAAGAGAGTGTCACACTAATATGTTGTTGCATTGGCCTGTATCAATTTAAATACTTGCTAAACGTATTTTAAATCAAACACACTATCGGGCTGTGACCCGTTTCTTTTTCTCTTTCTCTCTCTTGTATATACATGTATGTATTACAGGTGCCCAGCCATAGGGGCGTCTTGATTAGGATCTTTTGGAAGGAACGCGCTGCAGCTTAGGTGGGAGTTGCAGGTCTCTTGATTAGATGACTTCGTTCATTCGGATCCATTATTAGTACTTTCATCTAGTTGAGCATGTGTAGCTCTTTCCATTATTCCGTTGTTATTGGACATTTGTATTTCAGTTATTTCCAGTTTTATTACTATGGGATTTATTTCAGTTTGGATGTGTGACTTTAGATTTTATACGTTGACATTCGATTGACGAATGTATTAAATTAATTTGATTATGTTGCAGAATTTAATGTGGTGTGATTTTTACTTATTGAATGTTGTTAATAAAATAAATGATTTTTCTTTAAATAAAATTTGGAAAGTATGTATGAAAATGGTTTTGACACTTAAGCTTAATTATTTAGGATTTTTAAATTGGAAAAGTATTTTTACGACAGTGATGCTAAGAATGAACCAACTGTTCACCTTGATTGTAATTTAATAAAGGAGTGATCGCCCGGTATTTAATTAGGCGGGGTGTCACAAAAGTGTACCGTAATGTGAACCCCACCGTGTGTCACCTGCCCGTGTGAATGCTTCTTCTTGGTGTAAACCACGACCCGTCTCCCGATCACCAGTGTATATTCCTTCGAGTATATCATCATACTGTTTCATCCGAAATATTTCTCTACGCTTACAAGATGCTCCAACAACATTCGACAAATTGAAACTTTGGGAAAGAAAGAACCAATTGTGTTATGATTGTTTGCGATCGCTACCAATGCCAATTGTAGCTGATGAGCAAAACAATGAACGTAATAAGCTAAACCGTTTTCCCTTATAATCAAACTCTTTAGCCCATTGAACTCCCCTTTCATGTTGCTCACCCCATCATAACCTTGCCCACTAATACTTGACATACTCAACCCATGTTTCAAGAGAAGTGACTCAAGGCTATTTTTAAGTGTTACAGATGTAGTGTCAAGGACATGTACAATGCCAAGAAAACGTTCAACCATATAACCTTTTTTGTTCACATAACGTAAAGTCACGGTTATTTGCTCCTTCACGGAGATGTCACGGGACTCGTCAACTAGTATGGAGAATACATCATCCCCAATATCTAGAATATGACTTTGGTGGTCAAAGTGGCGGCGACATTAATGAGCTCTTTTTGAATTGATGGAGCTATCAGCTGGTGGTTTTCAGGGGCATTTTTTAACACAACTTGGTTGATGACCCCACCGATTCATCATGCCCTCGCATCGGCAAACCTTGACGTAGTAAGTACTTAAGGCAATTCAAAGATGCAGTCAGACGGATGTGATAATCAACTCTTATCTTATCTGAATGGTTAGACAAAGACACTTCGATGTGTTGATCTTGTTTCATCAAGTCATCACAAGCATTCATGCATTTGTTATGAATACTTGAATGGGGACCAACATGATCTATAAACGCTTGTTTCTTTTTCCAATTTGAAAAGCCTCCACTAACAAATACCCCCCATTGCCCCCTGTATTTGGTCGGAACAAATAGCAAAACAAATAAAACGCAGCGTCCTTTGCCACACTATACTCTAACCATCTCCCAAACTCCTCAAACCATGACGAAATAAATCTACGTTTCTGTGTTCCAACTTGTAGCCATGGAAAATTGTCATTTTTTGGTTGGCAAGGTCCCCTGGTAAGATATGTTCGACGAACTAACTCCATTTGTTTAGAATCACCATATTCCGATATAAATTTCCTCTAACCTGGATCCGATGGTAGTTCATCCAAATTGACCCCAATATTAGGTGAGTGTTGGGGTTGTGAGGTTTGTGCCACAATTTGGGGTTGAACTTCTTGATGAAGAAGATTATCGGACTCCGCATTGGGAGATGATTGAACCTCAGCTTTGGATACGGCTTGTGTGTTGTCTCTTCTTTTTCGTTTAAAAATTTTCTCCATGACTTCCTATTTAAAAAAAAATACCACATATTTTAGACTACATTTATCATCACATATTTAAAAAAAATAATGGCATATATTTTTGGGACACAAATTACAGAAATTTGATATTTTTCCCCAAATTACAGAAATTATGGAGATTTTTTTGGAGAAATTACAGAAATTTGACATTTTTTTGAGAAATTGTACGAAAAATGTATAGCGTTATTTCTGTACAATTTCTCAAAAAATCATAAACTCAACCAATCAAACATTCAATCAAAACCCTATATTTTACACAATCAAAATCTTAAACAAAAATCTTAAACCCAATAGAACTACTCAACTCTATATAGTGGTACTCTTATTTTGTCGATGTTAGTTTTAGAGCTATTTTTACACGCATAAATCATTCTCACATGGTGTTATCCGCAGTAGTCGAGTAATATCTTGGCAGGAATAATAACAACAAAAATAGCGGCCAAACACATCCTTATCTTTCCATTTAAAAACATCTCAATCCCAACGGTTTGCCTTGAGAAAAACAATGCTTTCATGGTGATGATGCATATGTAAGGCTAGAGGATGTAAGGCTAGAAGAACGTCTCGTGGCCCAGCCTTATCAAGTTCACATTCACAATTTTTTAGCATAAAAAGATAGTAAAAGGTAAAACTTAGGCTGTTTGACAGAAGTGGTGGAATTAATTTTCAAGTTATTAATTTTTTGGAAATTTTTAAAGAATTGAATTTTATGACAAATCAATTTTTTGTGCTTTAGGTGTTAGTACCTTAGTATAAGTAGTAATTATTTTTCAGAACAAATAAGTGCTATCAAACGCAACTAAAAGCTGAAAAATGAGAAAGATTCCTTATTTGTCATGGCAAATATTGTTATCAAACGGACCCTTAGATTTCACATACTACTAACATTTTTCAAACTCAATCCCGAGGGTTATTCAAGATGGTAATCGGGTGTAATTATAAATTTAAGTACTCAGGTTCGAATTTTGATACATTTTGGGTTCACGAATTGTAAGAATTAAATGTCTGTTTCGAAAATTTTGTTCATGATGGATGGATTAGTTCGAGGTGTGCGTAAGCTGATCCGGTATTTTCATTCATAACAAAAAAAAACATTTTTCAAACTCTAATTCACTATATTATTTTTCTAGGGTGATTAACTAATAAATTCTTTAAAATTTATTTATAAATGATTATTCGTATGTAATAGTTTTATTAATATCTTGTATATACAAACTTTTTAATTAACTAATGATGATCTCAATGATACAGTTACATTTATAAATGTAATACAGTTTCACGTACTAATATACATATAGTTGTGATTGTAAATATATTTATCAGTGTAAATATATATACATTAATGAGTGTAATTGTATCTATATTTCTATATCTACATTAATAATTGCAACACATGTGAACTTATTGAAAAGCCTAAAAAACGTGCGTCCTTAATATTAATTACAACAAAATTAAGGAATTTTTCACCATTTTCCATACGTTTTTAGGCATATATATTCTGGACTCCCTAATTATTTAATGTGTACTTTAGATATTAGAATATATATAGACTTAACATGTGTACATTATTAAAAACTAATAAATATATATATATATATATATATATATATATTACTAATAAAAAACCAAATGTACATAGGCACCACTAAAAAGATATTTTCATCATGTCCACTATCAAAAACCCTAAAACAATTATCTATTACTCCCTCCGTTCTAAATTAAGAGTCCATATTTAATTTTTGCATAAATATATATATATATATATATATATATATATATATATATATATATATATATATATATTACTAATAAAAAACCAAATGTACATAGGCACCACTAAAAAGATATTTTCATCATGTCCACTATCAAAAACCCTAAAACAATTATCTATTACTCCCTCCGTTCTAAATTAAGAGTCCATATTTAATTTTTGCATAAATTAAGAATATGCTCAATCAATGACCAACGTCAACCCTTATTTATTATTATAAAATTTTGTTCGTTGATTATGTTAAAAAAAAAAGTTTTTTCTTAATTTGAAACAACCTAAAATAAAATAGTGGATTCTTAATTTGAAACAAATGGAGTATATAATAAATTCAAAAAAATAGTACAACTATGCTAAGTTTGTATTTAGGCATTCCATTTTAATGATAGAAAGTGAAACCAATTATATATTTAATTATTTGAATTCTTAGATATGAAATTGGGTTTTCAGACAGAACCCAAGTGGTAATCTTTCTTTATCATAACAATAGTTTAAGAGTGCCAACTTAGCAAATGTATAATAAAAGTGCAACGGTCTATAATTATAGACTCATACATCTATTTTTTCTAACATCCAATCTTTCAAAATATTATATTCTGTCCACTCAAAGTTAATAGTTATTATTTAAGAAACCATCCTTTTTAAGGATACACTTTATCAATATGATCACGATCAAGATTTGTTTAATACTAAAAATTTAGTTTGTTGATTACATCAAAAAATACTCTGGTTTTGGGACATTCCACAGAGGAAACATGATTATTAATTTGACATAAAGTTTGTAATTACCTACTTTACATATTCATTTATTATAAATGTTCTATCTTTATAAAAAAGTTATCAAAACCTATTAGACAAGATTCATATTCAATTTTGAATTCATTCAAAAATTGTTATTTTACATGTGTTTTATGTCGCCATTGTTTTATAATTTTTTTGCATTAAAGTTTGAAAGAAAATCATTAGACTATACAAGAAAGCATTGTATAATTTTGTAATAATCCATTACATGTAGCATATATATAAAAAAAAATTAATATAGCCATTGAATTGTGTTTAAATTTTTAGAAGTGTAAAAAATAATTTACTGTAAATTTTATATCACGCTTAAAATTTCAATGTTGTAATAGTAGTGCAAGTGTCATTATTTAACTCAATCAAATGTAAAATAAACTTATAAAGAACACCATAATTAGACAATTCCAAATCAACATTTTCTCCCAATGAAGTATTAAAATGTTATCTATTTTATTTTCAATGTTATAGTTTATATATATATATATATATATATATATATATATAAGAGGTATTTATTGAGAGTTGTTAAGAAAGATCCATATTAATATTAATTTCTCTTAACAATACTTATTAAAATGTGATATTGTTTCATTTTTTTTATTTTTTATTTTAAAAAATAATATATACTCTCTCTATTCTCAGTAAAGGGTTATCTATTTTTATTTTGACTATTCTGAATTACGAGTTACATTTTGATTTTAGTCGAACATTAATAGATCAAATGTCACGATAGCTAATATATTTTTGAGGAGTTTGTCAATAGCCTATTAACTATTCATTTATCTATGTTAAAGACTTGTCAAAATCTTCTTTATATCTTAAGGACATTATATTTTTTTATTAATTTATGCTAAACCCATTTATTATGTAGTTAAGGTATTAATAAAAAAAATTCTTAATTTCGAGCGCTGTAAAACTAAGTGGATACATTTTTACAGAAAAAACATATACACTTTAAAGTGTGTCCAATGTAATGCAATTACATTGTATGGTTGAAAGTAACTTTTTCTCTTCTTAATTTTGATCTAGTGATGGTGTTGTTACATTAAAGACATACATTTTGATTGACGAGAAGAGTAAAAATTAGAAAATAAGTTAATGTTATAAAATATGTATATTTATTGGATGTCCACTGATATTCCTCAATATTAAAGGGAATCTTGGGATACCATGATTTGTACTATAAATAGAGATAATACCCCTTGAATATACATACCAATGAAATAAAAAGCTTTCTCCCTTAAATTATCTCTCTTTGTCCCAATTATTTTGCAACACGTTATCAGCACAATGCTCCAATTAGTGTACGAAGAATAAAATAAGATATCCAATTAGTGTACGAAGAAGAAAATAAGATGTAATAAGGATGGTTGGTTGATTTGAAGTCCAAAGTCATAGGCTCATAGTAGATTTAGAATTTGCAAAGTTGTTTTTATCCTTTACTGCTTGTGGGGTTAGTACCTTTTTGTGGGGGTGTGCATCGGTTTGAAACCGATTTATTAGAAGAGATATGCATCAAATTCAATTGAAGTCGATTTTTCAATTTCAGAATCCAATCCAATCCAAACTAAAGATGAAATCAAGTCCGATTCAATGCAATTAAGGTTGGATTGGATCGGTTTTAATTCCACTAATTTAGACATTATTGAATAAGAATTGGATTGACTTTGGATCAAATAAAATGAAATAGATCCAATCCACTCCATCAAATTTAATACTATAAAATTTAATATTTTTCATTTAACCTAATCTAAGTGATAAGGTATATAAGACTAGAAAATAATAAAATATTCTATCTAATAAACTGTGATACATATTTCATTTTAGCATATTTTATGTATAGTCGATTTGGATCGGTTTCATCGATTCTTACATATATAAAACTGAAACTGATCAAGGTCGATTTTTTAAAAATCAAATTCAATCCAATCTAGTTTTGATCGTTTTCAAATTTGATTGGATTGGATCGGTCAGTTCATCGGTTTGGTATCGATCTTGAATACCCTACTTTGTGTGTGAATAACACCCTACATACAGTTTCTTTAACACTTGCATTGATTGCACACTGCTATCTTCCATCCCCAATTATATATTAAATTTTGTTGGATATTTGAAGATACTTCCAACGGATCTTTCTTACACATAATCACATGCTCATATAACTACGATTATACAATTGTGATATGCCTCTAAGTAAATGGGTATATTAGTTGCTCTCTACATCCCCACAACATAATTGGTGTGCAAAAAATCTCTCTCCTCTTGGGTGGGATTGGAGGCCCGAGGTTGGCTTGAAGCATCATATCTTAATGAATTCAATATATGGGTTAAAATATGGGATAGGCACAAGAGGGTTCTAGCATAGATACTAAGATGCAATTTGTATTAAATTAATATGGTATTTGACATTCACTAATAAAAATAAAATAAACATATTTTTTTACAATTTGATTCATCACTATTATCTATTGATATATTCTACCAACCAATAATAGTTTTGGTTTGTAACATATTTGTATGTGTAATATGTATGTGTTAAGAAAGTAATATGATATATATATAATTAAAATGATATTGTGTAATTATTATTTTTCTAACCTTTTGCTTCTAGTTTTGGTATTTACAATTCAGCCCTATAGTTTTGATTATATTAAATTATACATTTAGCTATCCATAATTTAACCTTCTAAAAATTATTATTATTATTATTATTATTATTGGAACTTGAAGTTTCCAATGACTATTTATATTTTGGGGCCTGAAGTTATCAATTGCTATTTGAATTTTGGAACTTGAAGTTTCTAAATAAGAACTTTAATTTGGGTCCAACAGTTCCCAAATCATTTAAAGTTGGGCTAAAAGTTCTCAATTACAATTTAAATTTTGAACATGAAGTTCCAATAATATATATATTAAATCAAAACATGAAGTTTTGATTACTTGTATAATAGGGTATGAGACTCTAAAAGTCCATTAATAATTATTTATAATTTGGACCCGAAGCTCCAATAACTATTTTTTAAATAAAAATCTGAAGTTTTAATTATTTATATAGTTTGGACATGAAGTTTTAAATAATTTTACCCCTTATCAAACTTTTTTGATACAATTGGGTAAGGCCTTTGAAGCCTCCAAATATATAGTGTTCAACTTGATGTTCCACTAATTATTCATCATTGGAACTTGCAGTTCCTTAATAATTATTCAAATTGGACTAGAAGTTCCTATATTATTTTGGACATAAAATGTCAAAGACAATATATCACAATCATAACTGAAGTATTAATTAGCTAATTGAAAGGGTATAAACCAAGAGTCCCCCAATTATCATATTTGGCGATATGAAGAACCACGACCAATATTATGACAAGAAGTTCACAATATATTATTTGAAATTGTGATATAGTTTCTCAAATTGCTATTGAAATTTTAAGACTTGAAGTTCTCAAGTTAGTTAATAATATTTGGACTTGAAGTCCCTAAAAAATTATATTCAAATTCAAGATATGAAGTTTTGATTATTTATATAATAGGGCATGGATATTAAAAATCGTTAAAATAATCTTTTATAATTTGGACATGAAGTCTAGATATATTTTTTTATCGGGATTAATTTGAAAATAAATTGGATATTAAAACATGAATTTTCAACTTCTTGGCTTTTCATTTTCTTTAGTAAATGAAATATCTTTTTAATGATTAAATGTCCCAGTAATTATCATGTTAATGTTTTCACCATTCAAAGTTTGTCTCTTGACCTTTCATTTCATTTAAGTATTAAAATGTATTTTTAATTGTATTTAATTTTAACTCCTTTTCACATTCCAATCATTTACTACACACTGGAGTCTTGAGAATATATAGAGAATTTTGTAAGGACATATTTTTCATGTCCGTTATCTTACATTTGTGTATGTCGTACGCCGCTACATTTGGCACGTCTCTTCACGATCTCACACGACGGCCTCAATTCGAATTTCGTGAATCATACATTTAATATCTCCATCATGTGTCCCACATCTACCTCAATGACTTCACGTTCCACGATTTTAGGTACTTAATGCAAGTGGTACGCAAGAGAAGTCAAAACCGTAAAAGAAGGCAAGATATAGAAGTTCAAGGGCATTTTTGTAATTTTACAGCCACCGTCCGGAGGTCCAGTCAACTGTAAAGTTGAAGATCTCACCACAACGAAGATACTGGAAGAAACGGCACCTCAATCTGAGCTACGGTTAAGAATTATGGCCCTTTGAAAATGGAGAAAATTCCGAGAAAAACCCTTGAAAAAATGCTAAGTGTTTAAGCCCCAAGTTCCAGCGAATTTTTGCGAACCGAAGGCCAAACCAGTTCGGGAGCGAACCGATTTGAGGTACCTGATGCTGTCAAGTGTTTTAAAATCGTGAAACTCATTTTGGTTTCCTATAAAAGCCAACTTCGAGGGAGTTATTTCATAAGACTTGGAGAGACGATTTTGAGAGTTCTAATTGCTCTAGTCTTCATATTTTTGAGTCCCAAGACTCATGTTTTGATTCACATATCATTCCCAAATCTTTGTGAACCCTTTTGTAACCCAAGAACACAACCTTGTGTTTGTTCAACCTTTGTGGAGAAGTCGTATTTCTTCTTCGTTGCTGCTCACTTGGAGTTTCTGAGGGAGATTCCAGCCGACGACATCAGAACCAACACCTACGGGTATTTCTGTGTCACACTGTATTTTTACTGTAATTCGTGTAATTGTTACTTACAAAATTATAGTGAAAATAAAAGGTTTTGCCCCTTTCGGGGATTTTTCCTCACATGTTTGAATGTTCTTGCATGATTTTATCATCTTCAATCACACCTAGATGCATATTTAGGACTTAATTGATAAAAACTGAGTTTAATTAAATAATTTCTTTTTTTGAACGCAAGCGCACTCCTTCAAATTGGTATCAAAGCCAATTACACAATTATACTGTGTAATTTTTGAAAAAGAGCGTGTTCATAATGGAGAAGTTATATAATAAAATGCCAATTTTTTACGGGACAAACTATGCATACTAGAAAGTTTGCATGATATCTGCATTAAAAGCCATTGATGAACATGTCTGGATTTTGGTTGAAAGAGGGTGCACTCCTCCCTCTGTCATTGTTAATAACGTGACTAGTTTAAAACCTGACACTACATGGACTCAAGAAGAATTTAAATGGTCATCTTTTAATTCTAAGGTTTTAAGTGCTATTTCTGGATCTGTCACACCTGATGAGTTCAAATGCATAATGACGTGCACCACGTCAAAAGAGGCATGGGATGTTTTGCAACTTACCCATGAAAGAACTAATACTGTGAAAGAGTCTAACCTGCAAAATTTGACAACTCAATTTGAAACCATCACAATACTTGAAACTGAATGTTTTGATGAATTTTATGCTAGACTGTCTGATATTTTAAACACAAGCTTTAATCTTGGTGAACACATTGCTAATGCTAGAGTTGTTAAAAAGATTCTTAGATCACTGCCTAAGCGTTTTATCCCTAAAGTCACTATGCTAAATTCTATGGGTAATTTAAATACGCTTAAATTGGGGGAACTTGTAGGAGACTTACAAACATATGAAATTTATATGTTTCCTAAATTTTCCAAGCCTAAAGATAAGGTAATTGCACTTAATTCCCAGGAGAGAAAGAGTGAGGGATCGTCAAGAAAGAAGGGAGAGTCATCTAGAAAAAGAGAGATAGATACGTCAGATTCTGAGTGTGACTTTGATTTAGATGATTTTGCCCTGTTTGCTAAAAAATTTAAAAAAATTCTCAAATTCAAGAAAAATGGCAATTTCAAAGATAAAAAGAAGTTTGAGAAAAATAAGTTTGAAAAGAAAAATGAAAAAGATTTTAAAGATCCTCCTAAGAAAGAGAGTGAGAGATGCTATGAGCGCGACGGTAAGGGTCATAGAGCTTTTGAGTGTTCTACTAGGCTGAATAGAGAAAATGGAAAAGTTGTCCTTAATGCTACCCTTAGTGACGACAGTGAGGTCGAGTCGGTGGACTCTGGAGACGAGTCATCGCATGAGTGTAACTTCACCACATTCATGGCTAGTCATATGAGCACTTATAGTACTGCTCACGACGATGAGGATTCTACTTCACAGGGACACCTCGACAGTGAGAGCGATGTGAGTGAGGGGGAGGATGATGCAAGTGAGAGCGAGAGTAATCTTCAACGTGCCTACACCGAGTTATATAATGAGTCGTTTAAAACTAAAAAGCGTAACAAAGTGTTAGTTCTTAGGATCACCGCTCTAGAGGAAGATTTAGAAAAATTAAGAGAGAGAGAGTTTTCCACCTGCACCACCTTGAGAGAGAGAGAGTTCGCCTGTGTTGAGAAAGAGAGTTTGTTTAGAGAGAAAGAGAGAGATTATTTAGAGAGAGAGAGGGAGTTATTTTGAGAAAGAGAAAGGGGGATTGACTAAACAAGTGGTAGTCTTACGAGTGAGCTCCATTCCTCCCTGGAGACCCGGAAGAAACTTAAAGCCCTTGTTGCCCAGCTTACTCATGATCTTGAGAGAGCACAAGAAGTCAAGGTTCAAATCGAGGACAGATCTGGGAAGATGGAAAATATGCTCCTCGACCCCGCTTTAGGTATTGGTGATAGGAAGGGAATAGGTTATGACGGTGCATTCACATCCCAAATTGCACATGGACCAGTTCCTGAGTTTACTAAGACTCCATAAGGACATCGTTAAAAACCACGAAGGAGAGTTCGACCAAGAAAAGCAAACCCAGGTCTGCCTAAGACTGCGTTCTTCTGTACGTACTGCAAAAGAAAAGGCCACTTCAGGGAGTTTTGCTATAGTTTGGGTCAGACACGACGTACTACTGCTCCACCACATTATACTGATGATTTTGACAGTCTGAGAGAGCGTGTTGAGTTTTTAGTTGCCACATCACAGAGTTTGATAGAGGAATTCTGACGGATGTCTTTGTCGTCAGTGAATACTTATCACTTCCCGGCTAAAACCAACAACAACAAGGGTAAACAAAAGGTTACCACTTCTTGGGTACCTAAGAAAGATAAGAAAGCCCTTGTTGTTCATGTCGCTCTCAAAGCACATAATACCTCAGAGTGGTATTTTTATAGTGGGTGCTACAGACATATGACACGTGATGCATCATTTTTTACCTACCTTGAGGATTATAAGGATGGTAGAGTCACCTTTGGTGATAGGAGCAAGTCTAGAATTGTAGGACGAGGTACAGTAGAGTTACCAGGATTTCCTAAGCTAGAGAATATTTTGTACGTTAGAGGTTTGAAAGCAAATCTTCTCAGCATTAGCCAGCTGTGTGACACTGACTTCACCGTAAAGTTTGACTGGGATGCATGTAATGTCTATAATCAAGCCGGTAAACTTTCAGTGCGAGGGGTGAGGACCGAGGATAATTACTATGGAACTGTTCCCACATCCTCACTTGTCTGCAACAACGCCACGATTACTCCAATGGATCTGTGGCACCAATGTCTAGGTCATGTGAACGTTAGAGGGTTGACTCGCTTAGCTAAAAATGACCTAGTACGTGGCTTACCATCACTTGAAAAGCCGACTTCCACATTTTGTGGACCCTGTCAGTTGGAAAAGCAAATCCGTAGCCCCCCATAGGAAGTTGCATTCTATTATCACCTCCCGTGTACTTGAGTTGATTCACATGGATCTTATAAGTCCTACTCGTACTGAGAGTCTGGGTGGTAAGAGGTATATCCTCGTGATGGTGGATGATTTCTCCAGATATTCGATTGTAGGTTTTCTGAGAGAGAAATTCGATGTTGTAGAGTTTTTAATGACCAAGTGCCATGTCCTGCAAAACCAACACAGAGTCACTATTAATAGGATATGTAGTGATAACGGCACAAAATTTAAAGAAGCAAAGGTAGATCTTTTCTATGATAGCCTTGGGATTAAATATGAGTTTTCTGCTATGAAGACTCCTCAGCAAAATGTGATTGTTGAGAGAAAGAATAGGATGATCCAGGAAATGGCTAGATCTATGCTTCTAGGTCGTAGAGTTGCTAGGAGATTTTAGGCAGAGGCAGTGTTTATCGCATGCCACACGGTGAATAGGGTTTACCTACGTCCACACACACTTAAGACGCCTTATGAATTGTTAACTGGCAAGAAACTCAACCTTGCATATTTTCGTGTTTTGGGGAGTAAATGCTACATCCTACGGGATAGAGAGCAATTACGAAAGTTTGACTCCCGGAACGATAAGGGAATATTTCTAGGATATTCATCGAATTGTAGAGCGTACCGGGTCTTTAACCTGAAGAGCTCTAAGGTTATGGAGTCAATAAACATCATCGTGTAAGATGACAACCTCTGACGGTTATTGATCCTAACCTTCAGTGTGAGGATGAGGACTTTTCTGGAAGTAATTTACTTGTCCCTCACCCAGACTCTGTGGACCCTACTCCTGTGTTAGGGAACCCACCTTCTTAGGCTCGCAAGAGTCATGACCCGGCCTTCATTGTAGGCAATCCCACTCTTGGGGTCAAGACTCGTGCTCAGCTAGAGAAAATCGTTAACCACTTTTGCTACACATCCAAAGTCGAGCCCAAAAATCACAAAGAAGCACTCAAGGATGAACACTGGATATCTTCTATGCAGGATGAGTTGCTTCAGTTTAAAAATAATAATGTTTGGGAACTAGTCCCCCAACCTAGTGAGACTAATCTGATAGGTACCAGGTGGATTTTTAAGAATAAAATGGATGAAAATGGTACCATAATCACAAATAAGGCTAGGTTGGTTACTCAAGGCTGCACACAGATAGAGGGTATAGACTTTGGGGAGACATTTGCTCCTGTTGCAAGGCTTGAGTCCATCCGCTTACTACTCGCCATCGCATGTCATCTGCGCTTTAAGTTATATCATATGGATGTCAAGAGTGCCTTTCTAAATGGCATTCTTCAGGAGGAGGTTTACGTGGAACAATCAAAGGGTTTGAAGACCCTAAGCACCCGTAGCACGTCTACTATTTGAGGAAAGCCCTATATGGTTTGAAGCAAGCACCCGTGCTTGGTACGAGAGGCCTAGTGAAGAAATTTGGTTTAGACTTGGCTAAGCATGCACGTACACCTATAAGTACTTCTATCAAGCTTAGTAAGGACACTTTAGGCAAGGACGTAGAGCAAACCTTGTATCAAAGTATGATAGGTAGTCTTCTTTACTTGACTGCCAGTCGTCCCGACATAGCCTTTAATGTTGGAGTCTGTGCGCGATATCAGGCGTCCCCGAAAGAGTCACACTTACTCGCTCTAAAACGTATTATCAAATACGTAAGTGGGACTCTCTCATATGGTATTTGGTATTCCTTTGATACCAATGATCGATTGTCCGCCTATTCGGATACCGATTGGGCTGGAGATGTAGATGGTTATTGAATCACTTCTGGTGGGTGTTTTTATTTTTGTTCTACTCTTATCTCGTGGTTGAGCCAGAATCAAGGCTTCATCTCTTTGTCCACTGCGGAGGCTGAGTACATCGCCGCTGGGAGTTGTTGCACGCAACTCTTATGGATGAAGCAGATGTTGGATGATTATGGGATTTCACAGGACACCATGACCATTTCTTGTGATAACACGAGCGCGATACACATATCCCGTAATTCAGTCCAGCATTCGCGCATAAAGCACATCAAGATACGCGAGCACTTTATAGGTCAGTTAGTTAAGTAGAAAGTCGTATCCCTGAGTTTCGTTCCCACCGACCGTCAGTTAGCCGATATTTTCGCAAAACCATTAGATGCTCTTGGATTTGAGAGTGTTCGAAAGTCTTTGGGAATTTGCATAGTTGACTGAAGGGTTGGTCCGTATCTAGGATAGGACGCTTTTTCATGTTCATATCATATGCTTCCTATTGTTAGTTTTTATCATGTGTATTATTACTTTTGCTTTTTTATATATTTTTTACTGAAAAATCCAAAAAGATTTTCTTTTTATAAAAAAATTTCAAAAAGCACAAAAATATTTTATTTTGATAAAATTTTGAAAAATTCAAAAAGATTTTTTGTTTTTTTATGAGCATTTAAGATAGACACGTCGCAAATTTCATTCCATTTATCCTCGTGACTGTTTGATAGTGATTTGAGACGCTACATTATTGCATCCATGTGCTTTACATTGTTTGGAGTCTTTGAGATGTGATTAGTCATATCTTTCTACATGTTTGACTCCTATCTCCTTTTCACACATGCACGGCTATGTTTAATTATTTTACTTGTTTATCACATATTGGCTTGAGTGTTTCCATCTCAATTATGTCTATACAATGAACCATATGCGAAAAAACTTGACAAGATTGGAATGCATGTGAAAAACCGTTTGGTGAGATTGTGTTTTTAAATGGTGAAGGGCTACGAACGGTTCTTATCTAGCCTTTGCGATTAAGCCACCGTTAAATCGGACCTAAAAAATTGAGCAATTTTATTATTCGGGGTCCAAGAGGTTAAAAGAGCCCGAAAAATTTAAAGGCAATAAAAAGAAATTCATGTCAAATATGGGCCATTAGGTTTCACCATCAATTCTCCAAAGTTTTAGAATTTAGATCACCTCCATTCAAAATATAAATCTGAGGGAGTTTGGTTGGAGAATTTAAACGGGCTTGCACTTCCTTGAAAGTTCTGAAAAAGCATGAAATCGTTTTGGACGTTATTGGTGTGAAATCACTTTGAGCTTTGATTTGTTGATTTAATTGAGTCATTGTCTCATATTTCCAATCTTTTTACACCAAACGAAGATTTTAAGGTCATTCGTTAGGAGTATCCGATATTCATCGCGCACATATGTCATGTTTGTATGCATTGATTTTCCTATCGAATTTTATCATACCCATACATTTACGTTATCATCATTTTTGGTTGTTTTGTGTTCGTTTATTGTGTAATTATTTGTTTGTATATTTTGTGTGACAAATTTTGAAAAATTCAAAAATAAAAGTTTCTTTCCTTGTGACATTCTCCATGTGAATTTATTTTTTCTTCTCTTATCTATCTATTTGGGGACATTATAAAAAGGGGAAGAAAGAATTATCATATGATGGGGGAGTTTTTAAGATTTGAGATTTGTCGTATGCTTTCATCATAAACTGATATCCATGTTTATCCCATTTCAAACTCGATATGTCACTTGGTATTTGCTTTATCTCATGTCTGTGGGCACTTCATTGATGAGAATATGTTGCACACCCTAATGAGAAAAGTTTTAAAGATTTGAAGAACAAACGTTGAAGACTTATTCATTTGTACCTTTTCAGTTTTGGGTTCATGGGAGGGTAGATTTATATAGGCAATTTGTTATTTGATAATTCGGATTTTTATGTATGTACCAGCATAGACATAGGGGGAGATTTGTAATGACATATTTCTCATGTCCATTATCTTACATTTATGTATGTCGTACGCCGCTACATTTGGCACATCTCTTCACGATCCCACACGACAACCTCAATCCGAATTTCGGGAATCATGCATTCAACATCTCCATCATGTGCCCCACATCTACCTCAATGACTTCACGTTCCACGATTTTAAGGACTTAATGCAAGTGGTACTCAAGAGAAGTCAAAACCGTGAAAGAAGGCAAAATATGGAAGTTCAAGGGAATTTTTGTAATTTTACAGCCACCATCTGAAGGTCGGTGGACTATAAAGTTGAAGAGCTCACCGCAACGAAGATACTGGAAGAAATGCCACCACCATCCGAGCTACGGTTAAGAATTATGGCCCTTTGAAAATGGAGAAAATTCTGAGAAAAACCCATGGAAAAATGCTAAGTGTTTAAGACCCAAGTTCCAGCAAATTTTGGCAAACCAAAGGCCAAACCGGTTTGGGGGGTGAACTGGTATGCGGTACACTTGAACCAGTTCGAGGTACCTGACGCTGTCAAGTGTTTTAAAATCATGAAACTCTTTTTGGTTTCCTATAAAAGCCAACTTCGGGGGAGTTATTTCATAAGACTTGGAGAGATGATTTTGAGAGCTCTAATTGCTCTAGTCTTCATATTTTTGAGTCCCAAGACTCATGTTTTGATTCACATATCATTCCAAATCTTTGTGAATCCTTTTGTAACCCAAGAACACAACCTTGTGTTTGTTCAACCTTTGTGGAGAAGTCGTCTTTCTTCTTCATTGTTGCTCACCTGGAGTTCCTGAGGGAGATTCCAGCTGACGACATCAGAACCGACACCTGCGGGTATTTCTGTGTCACACTGTATTTTTACTATAATCCGTGTAACCGTTTCTTACAAAATTATAGTGAAAATAAAAGGTTTTGCACCTTTGGGGGATTTTTCCTCACATGTGCGTGTTTGAATGTTCTTGCATGATTTTATCATCTTCAATCACACCTAGATGCATGTTTAGGACTTAATGGATAAAAACTGAGTTTAATTAAATAATTTATTTATTTGAACACAAGCGCACTCCTTCAAATTTAAAAAATTAAGACCCTCATTTTTTTAATAAAGAGATTGGATTATTAATGATTGGAGTTAATAAAATTATTTGACACTTGTTTGAAAGGTTATTTAACATCTTTAGCCATAATCAAACTTGAAAGTTTTGATATAAAAAGGGTATATAGCTTAATTTCCTTTGATATTAACAATATAAACTTGAAGTTATGACACACAAATGATAAAACTTAAAGTTTTATATTTCTCTTAATTCTTGCCAGATGCTTTGTGAATTATTTTATTTTGTACCTGAAGCCCTAGGTTTTAATTTTATATTTTATATGAACTCAAAAATTCATATGCATATGACATTCAATCGATTTATAGACATGCCGCAATCAAAAGAACCTGAAATTCTAAATGCCAGAAGTTCCAAAATACTATATTGAGAACGTGAAGTTCTGATTACTTTTCGAACGAAATATTAGTCATAATTATTTTAGTGATCCATAATATCTCCTTAACTGTTTATTTTATTTACTACACCGTTTGAAAAAATATGGGTCAATGTCACGTTAAGCCTAAAGTTTTAGGACAACCTAAAAATGTATTCACTAATTATATATTAAAAACCTTAAGTTTCTTAATTCTGAGCTTGAAATGTCTGAAACATGATAAGCATATAAAATTTTGATTTATCAGTATGTACTTAAAGGTTAAAACTTTAGAGTAAATTACACTGGACCCCTTTGAACTATATCAGTTTTGTAAATATCCCCTAATCTATAAATTTCGATAAAGAAACCCCTAAACTATTGAATTGTGAGACCTAACACATTCTCATTGAGAATGTGTTAGGTGTCAAAATTCAATGAGAATGTGTTAGGTGTCAACATTCAATAGTTTAGGGGTCTAGTTTAGGGGTTTTTAGATTAGTGGGTTATCTACAAAATCACTATAGTTCAGGGGGTTTGGTATAATTTACTCTAAAATATAATTGGCCAATTTTCCTCCTTCAAATATTTATCCTGATTTGATACCCGTATAGTAAAAGTTATTTATGCTACAAGAATTATTGATTAAATTCTAATTTGTGGTGATCCAAAGTCACCAAAATACATGATCTTTAGACATATATAATTTTAGGTGACTTTTCATAAACCAAACGATCTTTATCTTTATCTTGAAATTTATAAATCTATTGAGATTATTAAATATTATATGCTTCTTTGAGAAAAAACTTGAATTTTTTGTTATCCGACCCATTTCTTTTATATATTATAATTATTTGATAAGAGATTTTTTTTACAATACTTTCATTTATTAAGGTTTGGTCACTAAAAGGTTGACCATAACATACATTATTGTATTATTATGCATCTATATATTTGGACTCGCACACAATTCACAATCTACATTGAATATTATAATTGGAAATTGTGAAAGTAATTATATAATGGCATTTGTCTAGATGATATTGAATAACCCTCATTATTATTAAAAAAATAATATAATTTTTTTAGACTTGGTGTGCATTATAATTAAGGTTTCAACCGTAATTGAACCTCCTAAAATTATTGAAGGCTGCGGTGTTGTTATATGGTACTTGATCAATCATATGCGATGATTTATATGAAAGTAATTCCTGAATAAATTCACTTCATTTTATGGGCATCAGAATACATAGGTACCATATTAATAAATATTGAAAAGTTTGCATTACATTTAGTGTTAAAAGCCAAAAGCTTACATTAGCAAACCATCATTTTATTATTCATGGAGTTATACTATACAACATTTATTGTTATAAAATTACATTTTGTCATGAGTCTGAAGCTCTATGGTTCAACTATTTGATATTATACAATGATCAATATTTGATAACTATTGTTATCACAAGGGTATGTATATATGGTGTTTATAATTCACCCTTTATTGAACCATTAACAAATATATTGTTAATTTCCTATTTTGCAAAATTTTATTTTGATGAGACACTCTTCACGCCATTAGGGGGAGGGAAGAACATACCTGAAGTACAAATTATGCCTGAAGAATAACGAGCATTGTCGTGAAATACTTCCACTTTGTCTCATCTATCCCCCATATCGCTCAATGCAAAAATGAAGTGAAAATGATATTACAACATCAAATGACTACGGAACTTAAAATGATAGATGTAGTCACATGAACTAGTTCCAAATGTGCTTGCCAAAATCATCATCCAGTAAAACAAAATAATATGGAATCAAATATATTTACTGCATGACAGAAGCATGACAAACCTATAGGTTCTAACTACTTGACTCCCTAGTAATGGAAAGCATGCCCAAATAATAGTCTAGAAGAGGTTATACATAACACTCAAGGAGAGGTTATGAACAAAATATCCACTTTTTTCTAAAATTCCAAAAGAGGTTATAGTCTATGAAAAGACACAAGTCCCTCTCTAGAGTAGGTAAAGGTACCTAATATTATATAAGGTCTTTATATTTTATACATATACAAGGAAAAAATGAGATCGTCAAAGATGATCATCGTTGACATGATTATATATATTATAGCTACACAAAAACCAAAGGGCAATGATATTACAAATTCACGTACTATAAATGAATGTCAGCAAAAAGTATATTAGCCCAAATGAGAAAATGCCATGATGGCATAATTCGAGTCTCAAATTTTACATGGTTTATTTAGACTTATAGTACAAACCCCATAAGATGTTAACCCTCAAGATTACAAATGGGCGTTTATAAGAAAGCGAAGTAATAAACACGTTAAAAATGCATGACCTATAGCACAAAGTTTCCTGAAGAACATGAAAATTGATTGTATACGAATATACCATCCCGTTACATATGTAAATACGTTTTAAGATATTTGACTAGCTTAGAAATTTTAAAATATATTATATATATGACTCGTTAATATTATAACTGCTTATTTATACGAGACTTAGACAAAGAATACATACAAAAATTATAGGAGGATTTTCTTTGCCTGAAGAAAAAACAAAGAGTACTTACTTAATTTGAATAAGATATGCATTGTAAAACTTAAAGCAATTCAAAAAGATATGATTACATCCGTCTTAGAAAATACTTGATTATACATGTCAATGTGCCATTATACAAATATCCTTAAATGATATGCTCCTTAAGTGCTCAATTAAAATGGAAAATATTCAAAGAGGGAATTCAAAAATGAATGACCTTTGGGTAATTAGTTATTGTCTCGGCCTGCAGATCGAGAATAATGTTGGTTTAACACAGATGTTAAATGGATTGAAAAGTCTTGCCATGCTTTAGTATATATTAAGCAAACCATTTTTTTATATCCATTATCTCCAGTCTTTCAATATAAAATATCAATATTGTTTAAAAGAGGATGACAAATATAAATTTGGTCCAAAAGTACCACATTCACATATTATTATTGTATTGTTAAATTCGTTCATGTCATTAGTATATTGCTATACATAACACAAAGAATGATATAGGACATAATACTTACAGTCAATCTCTTGGCAATAAATAATTTCTATTGAGTTGCAAAACACGACAATAAAATCAATCATATTATGTCATACGTTCGTGGAATTATTGGTGTGATAACTTTAATTCTAACAATCCACATCTACTTAGTTAAGTACATCTAGGTTATCTCTGGGATCTTCACAAGGAAAAATCTATGTACAGTATATACTTATGACCTACCTCAATAAATATATGTTTGTACCACTACCTATGAAGGCAATGATGCGTGTATGGCTCAAAATCAAAAAGTTAATGTAAGATCAAGATTTTATAATTGCTCATAGTTTATATTAATTGGCGTATGCCATTATAAATCGAATATTATATCCGCATATGCTTCCATGATCATTTGAATACAAGTTAATGACCGAGCATCGATTCCAAATTTAAAGCCATTGGAATCGTCACGAAAACTATATGGAGGTATATAGATTTGAGGTTTTGATTATTTCTCAGTCAATTATATTCTGGGATGATTTTTCACTCAAGGCGATTGTTTATCAAAATATTTTATTTTTATTTTCATTTGTTTGAACAAGATTGCCATCTTGTTAGAATGAGATCTGATTCTTGTTCAAATAAGGTTGAATTTCGTTGGAATTAAGTGCTAAATTTGTTAGAACGAACTTCTAATTAGTGGTGTATGTTTAACAAAGCAAACTTCGTTGGAAGCTCATTCGAATGAGCTAAGCATTTCATTTTGACGAAATTGGACCTCGTTAGAACAAAACTAGGTTTTCATTCGAATGAAATCCAATTTTCATTCAAATGAGTTCATGGCCTCAAAAAATGTGTCTTTCTCTAAAAAAAAAGGATTCTCTTGCATTATTTTACCCAACTCTTTTGGAGAAAACAAATTGTAATACCTCACCAAAAGTTTTTTTCCTTTTGTTTCATAGAAACACTTTCGTTTTCCAAATTATACATCCCTAAATATGATTTGTTGAGTTTTGTCAAACCCAATTTCCATACACTACATCAAACCCTTGTAGAGGTTTCTCTATGGCTGATTGTGGAGTTGCTACACTACTGGTGAAAAAAAGGGATTGCGCATCCTAAGGCTGATCGGTGGATCATGGGGGAAGAACTACTTCCTATGGGTGGTGCTGGACTGCATCACTTTGTGTCAAAGTTTTAAAGATCCTATGCATTATACTTAGTGGAGCTCTAAGTAGTCTATAAGTTATCGAGTCTTTTATACTCTTTAGTAGTGCTGAAATATAGGTTTTGACCGAAAGGATTTTTTTCTCAAAACTTCTTATGTTTGGGTTGGTTTGATTGCGTGGTTTGGAATATTTAATTTTCACTCTATCCTGTATGCACACCTAATCATAATCAAGATACAATTTGGTTAAAAATTGGATCTTTTTGCATATAATCTAAACTACAAGTGATTCCATATAGCCCTGCATTATCAAATTGGTATCACGACATGTTGAACTAATTTATTATGTGATATTTAAATTAGGTTCATATGGATAATTTGTATAGTAGGGTTTCTATTTTCGATGGGTCAAATTATGCCTATTGAAAAGCTCGAATAAAGTCGACGTTGAAGTCGATTAACGAGAGAGTCTAACTTGTCTGTAAAAGAGGGTGGACACCACCCACTGTGATTAATGACAATATCAAAAGTCTTAAACATGTCACTGTATGTACATAGGATGATTTTAAATGGAGTAATTTTAACTCATGCGTCTTGAGTGAAATTTCTGGAGCCGTCACGCCTAACGAGTTATGTCGTCACGTCTAAAGAAGCATGGGATACTCTCTAGCTCACTCACGAGGGTACCAACGTTGTGAAAGAGTCTAATCTACAAAATGTCACCACACAGTTTGAGACTATTACCATGCTAGAATCTAAGACTTTTGATGAATTTTATGCTAGATTATCTGATACTGTCAATTATAGTTTTAATTTGGGTAAGAGAATTCTTGAGAGGCGTGTTGTAAAAAAAAATTGAGATCCCTTCCGTCCCACTTTATTCCTATAGTCATTGTCCTTAATTCATTGGGAATTTTAGATACATTTAGGTTAGAAGAACTCATAGGAGGCCTTCAAACTTATGAAATCGATTTATTTTCCAAAATTGTTAAGCTAAAAGGAAAATGGATTGCTTTGAAAGCTCAATCTAAAAAGAAAGTGGACGTATATTCTGATTTAAAGTATGATTTTGATCTAGAGTATCTTTCCCTTTTTGCAAAAAAATTCAAAAAAATTCTCAAACTAAAAAAATAAAATACTTCCAAAGCAAACGAAGGTTTTGAGAAAGATAAAGAGTTTAAATCAAGTAAAAAAAAGGTTTTGAAAAAAGTATGAGGCGAGTACCCTAAGAAAGATGATATGAGTGTGAGGGTAAAGGTCACAAAGCTCACGAGTGTGCTATAAGGTTAAAGAGACAAGGCAAGGGTAAAGATGACTTCCATGCCACTCTTAGTAATAGCGATGTCGAGTTGGTGGATTCCTAAAATGAATCATCGTATGGACGTAACTTCACCTCGCTCATGGTTAGTTATGTTAGTACATTGAGTATGTCTCATACTGATAATGACGTTTCCAAAAATAATGACCTCGATAGTGAGTCTAGTCATTTTGGAGAGAGTTAGGGACAATGAATTTTGAGTGAGGGAGAAAGTGGCCTCCAACATGCTTATTTCGAGCTTTACACTAAGTCCTTTACAACGAAAAGACAAAATAAATATTTGGCGCTTAGGGTATTAGCTTTAGAAAAGGAGTTGAGAGAGTCAAGAGAGAGCGAGTCCTCCGTGAGAGTTTATTTAAGAGAGATAGTCATTTTAGTAGAGTGGAAATATACTAACTTGACCAACAAAGTGGCTAGTCTTAAGAGAGATCTTCAAGTTTCATTGGAGACTCATAAGAAACTTGAAGTCCTTGTATCCCAACTCAAGAAAGATCTCGAACGTGCCCGGAAGGTCAAGGTTACTATAAAGGATACGTCGAAGAAGGTAGGTAAGATGATCCTCAATCTTGCTTTAGTTTTTAGGGAGAGGCAAGGAATAGGTTATGTTAGTATATCCACTTCCAATGCCACACCCGTACCGGTTCCTAAGGTTGTGGTGGATCCATATAAGCCTCGACCTAACCCACCAAAGATAGTTCAACCTAAATAAGCTAACCACGGTAGACATAAACATGTCAATTTTTGCACCTATTGCAAAAGAAGAGGTCACCTTAGGGAATTTTGCTATAAGTTAGGAATAACTCAACGTAAATATACTCCAGTGCGCCGCTATAAAAACCTTACTAGTCTTAGAGTGAAAGTTGAGTTCCTAGTCGCGACTTTGTAAAGCTTAATGGAAGAATTTCAAAGGATGTCTATGCCTTTTTAGAAGGCTTCTAATGCTACGATTAGAGTGAACACATGGGAAAAAAGGGTTACCTCCACTTGTGTACCTAAGCAAAATGACAAAGCCCTTATTGTTCACATTACTCTCAAGGTCCAAGATAATTACCAATGGTATTTTGATAGTGGGTGTTCTAGACACATGACCGATGACAAGTCATTTGTTTCCAATTTTATGGATTGTAAGGAAGGTAAAGTGACCTTTGGATATGGGGGTAGGTCTAGCATTTTAGGACATGATTATGTTGGAATACTCGAATTTCTTATGTATAGCACTCCATAAATTCAAGGTCCTTTAATTAAATAATATTTCGGGAGAAAAGGAATTTAATTTATTTGGAGGAATTAAAGTCATGACTTGAGAAAATTATAAATTTGAGGAATTTATTAATTTAGTGAATTAAGGTTTAATATTTTGGATTATTTTGGGTCGCATTTTGAGATCAAGAATTAGGAAAATGTTATAAATTAATTCGGATGGAAATTCGAAGTGCATGATTGAGTCTGGATGGGTCAAAATAGTTTCAAATGAGTGGCCATAAATATATATTGGGCTTCAGGACATTTCTAGACATAATTAAGCTCCAAATTAAGAGTTTGGGCTTTTTAAGGAGGCATATAGGACCAAAAATGGGATTTGAGTTTTTAACCCTAATGGTGAAAGGGTAAGGAAACTTAAAGTCATTTTAGAAGACTAAAATTGGGGAGAGCTTAAGAGAAGAACCCTTAGAAGAGAATTTGGGAATTTTGGGAGATTACTTCAAGAACAAGAGGAGATCCTTGATTTCAATCCAACATCTTCATCCAAATGATTTGATTCTACAAACTAAGGCAAGTGTTTTAATTTGCATTTAATTATTCATATTAAAGGAGGTGGGAATCAATTAATATGTTAGGGTTTATGTTCATAAGAAATTGGGAATTTCTTTGATTTGGAGTTATAAATCTGTAGAGGTGTTAAGATTTGACTAATTTGATGCCCTAATTTGGTGTAATTGATGGGGTTAGATTGAATATAATAAAAGGATGGATTTAGGATGAATCTTGGAAAGTTTTGAAAAATAAATTTGTACAGAATTGAGGTTTTAAACATGTCAATGGTGGACTTAGTTTCACTAGATAGATTAGGGATGAAGATGATACCAGGGTCGTTCGAACGACTTGGTATCTCGTTCAAACGAGAGCCATTGTCATTCGAACGACATGGCTAGATGTTTGAACGACTTGTTAAGCCTGTCAGATTTCCTCCTTCCCGTGATTCAGACCTCTTATGTGTTTGAGATACACAGTTTCTGCATTAATTGATTCTGTAATTTTGGTTATGATCTAGGGTTTTAATTTGTGAATGTTTACCCTTGAATTAATCAGAGGATTAATTAATTTGAAGAATTAAGGTTCATATTTGAGTGATTTGAAAACCTTGTTAATTAAGTGGGAAATGTTAATTGAATGAAATTGAATAATGAATTGGGAATTTTGAATTTCAGACCAAGAGTGAGATAATCTGGGTTTATTTGGTAGATAGACACCAAGATAATGGAATTAATTAGTGTATAATTAATTGTAATTAAGTCAGATTGTAGGCTTGCATGTTTTAGGCTTGTGTATAGACGTAGTACACCGGTAACGTGTATTTAATATATATATATATATATATATATATATACGATGATGTGTAGTATATATATAATTTATAATTATTTGTGTGAATAATATTTAGAGTAAAGCATACCAATATTAATGCTATCTTAGGAGGTTGCGCGATGTGGGTGAATCCCCTGTCTAGTGAATACAGGGTGAGTATAATCCCCGGGTCATAGCATCTGTTAATAGGGGTGAGCCGTCATGGTATGGGATGGGCACTTTCGGGGGGAACTATGGTCGCCTCCTACGCGTTTGTGATAGCATTTATATATCTAAGACATGCGTGTGAATGTTGGGATATAGTGATATGTATATATGGTGCAGATTTATATAAGGGCGAATACATGATGTGAAATGTATAATTATATAACTTGAGAGATTGTTATATGGTATCAAATGAGAAGTGACTTAAATAAATTAGTGTGAATGTTGTGACATAGTGATATGTATATATGGTGCAGATTTATATACAAGTAAATACATGATGTGAAATGTATAAATTAGATAACTCGTGAAAATGTTATATGGTAATAATTGAGAAGAGATTTAAATAAGTTAGTGTGATTAATAACTTATAACTCGTTTATTAAACTCACTCGGGATAGAGTAATGGGAATTAGTGGGATATATGTGACAAGGCTAGTTACGGGGTAGTTATCTAGATGGTTCATGTATATGTATGTTAGGCGTGCATATTAGTAGAGGGGAGAGGTGTCCTCAAGAGAGCGTGCGATACTAACTTAAATATGAAGCGCATACTTGCATTTTAAATTCCTGATTTAAATTCGCTTGCTAAATATTTTCCAATGTTTTTGGGTTCTAACCCTTGCTATAAAATATTTTTCCAAAACCTTTTAGGTGTCCAACCAAAGGGATGCCAGAAGTGTTCTATTCCAGGTTTACGCAGTTACGACACATGTAGATGTTGCAAGACTTTGACTTAGCCGCTTCAGTCATTTTATTTCTAGAGTAGTATGTCGTCACTATTCTATTTGGGCATGTCGCCCTAGTTGTTCCATTATATTTCAATTAGATGTTGTATTCAGTTATTACTCTTATGATTCATTTTGTTATTTATTTGTAGCCTGTGGTTGTCTCGACAAAGATTACATTTATTCCATTTTTAGTATTACTTAATTCAGTGATTGGATGGTGGTTAGTTATATATTCTTTTGCATATTGTTAGTGATGTTAATTAAAAGATATGATTTGACACCATGTGTTTTGATTATTAGGTAGTTAGCATATTTTTTTTAAAAAAAAAGTTTTCGACGGTGATGTTAAGAATGAACCAGATAAGATTCTTGTTTAATTTGATATAGGACTGATAACCCGGTATTTTATTAGGTAGGGTGTCACAGATGGTATCAAAGCATCAGGTTCTAGTATCTTTAGCATCTGTGTGGCTTTTTACGTTTCAGCGTAGCGTTCTTTGATATAGAGCCTTATTATAGGATTATTGTATTCCTTTACATATGCGACTTACGTTCTCCTGCTATAATGTTTAGTTAATGTGATTTATATACGATTTCGATTGAGCATGACAGATCGAACATTTTAGATTAACAAGTGTAGGGTGTAGAAGGATTTGTAGAAGGGAGGACTAAGCAAGAACCGCAGAGTATTCTGAAAATAATGACACGATAGGATTCACCATGATAATTGTTTGAACAATTAAAGTTGGGGAAACCGCTGAGGAGCAGTAGTTGCACAAAAATCATCGTGAAGGACGGTGGTGAAAGGTTAAAACCCCAAGTGTAGACGATAAGGGGTAAGGGCCGAAGAAATTTTTTTTTAAGAAGAACAATCCATTAATATTCGACGGATGTGCGGAAGAGTGATTTACCAGTGGGTAGAGAACATCCAATTGGGATCATGTGTGAGGGAGTGTAGTAACACTCAAGTCAAAATTTTAAGCAAAGATGTTTGTTCTTAGAAGTAGTATAGGGTGATGGGAGCCAGTCACCACATTCATGGAGAGGTACCATGAATAACAAGGGATTTGGGGTGTGAGTATTATGAATCTTCTCACTAGAGTTTAAATTGAGAGACAAGGGAAACTTCAGTAATTTTCCAAAAGGGCCGGACTATGGATGAAAGTGAAGGAAAGTTGATGAAATTCATAAACTTCTAATCGATGATAGGGATATGAAGAATGAAAAGGGTTTGGAAGTTGATAAAAGATCCATGGGTAGAAAATACAAGCACGAAGATGAGATCTGACTAGAATGATATGACTGATGTCGTTGTCATCAAAGTTTTACAATTACAATTGGTATCAATGCTCTCGAAAGAGGGGAGCTAAGGGAGTTTGAGAATCTATCAGAAGAGTAAGAATGAAATTTTTGTGCTCGTGAGGCATTAAGGGAAGGGATACCTAGTAGAGGACCCAGATTAATGATCGAGATTAATGAAATCTCTATCGAGTGATGGTGGGTTTACTTAGGGCCATCAAGGCCAGCGAATAGACTATTGGATCAGCGGATCCAAAGGGACAATTGGGGTACCATGTTCGTAAGAAGAATAACCCCGACAGGGACGGTATGGACAGATAAAGGGAGATGACACAGAGAGGTGTAATATATGTATAATAATGGAAAAACATGGATCAATCTTGTCCACAAAAAGTTAGGGAACAAGAGCTATATGCCTAGTAGGGACATCTGCTGGAGAAGTTTTTGGTTTGGTTAGGACGCGGGTGTTATGTCTAATAACCATTGAGCCGACGGTGTTATGAGTAACTAAAACTATAAGTTTTATTCCAAGATGATTGGGGTATGTTTTATGTTATGCAAGCGGGTCACAGTAATGTATTAGTACTAGAATCGCATGAGAAATGGATTTAGTGAAAGTATCGTTAATATCACTAGTATGTGTATTCTTACCATGGAGTAGCAGGGTACTCTTCGGTTCCACCTGAAAGAAACAGGTGGGTACATTGAGACGATGTATTTCTTGAGGACTAGATCCTTTGAGAGGTGATAATTGAGGTATAGTTATATCTTGGGTACGAACGGGTTCGTAATGGTGGGCGATCATAGCAAGGCTATCGTGTTCGTTGTTTCAGTACCGGATGTATATTCTCTTGAGATGTCTTACCTGGAAGAGGGTTGATTCGTGATAATATATTGTGAACTAGACTTTAGAGGTATAGTTGTCTAGTTATATTGGATTTCGGTGCGTGGGGACTCTTACTGATGAGATTCAAGGTATGTTAGGTTGCCATGGAGTGGAGAGATTTAGCTCATCATTAATATTTTGCACTGGGGGCTTAGTGATAGTACGAGCGCAGTAGTATATGACTCCTTTATAGATGCTGGATTCCATGATAGACTTCGGAGTATAGGGTTAAGGTTTGAGAGTCTGTGGAAATCAAGGACTGACGATGCTGAGGAATAGTGCATCAGGAAAAGTTCTTTTGGGCTTTGTTGGGAAGTGTTATACGTCTACGCCTTAATAAAATGCCAAAAGTGTGAAGATATCATTGGATTCTAGGTCATCGTATTTAATGATAATTAGTGAACGTGTAGAGAAAATACATTGATCAGAGATCCACTAAGAGATAGGGTTAGTTATGACAGAAAGTGTTACGAAAGAAACACTGCGAAGCTTTGCACCACAAGTTCATAGGTGAGGTAATATCAAGAAGAATTTATTAGTGATGAGAAAATTCATTGAAAATATTTGGAGGATATAGCCACGCCAAGAATGCGGGGGCCGAAATTGACACAAATATGGTTGCGTAAGTGGTGATCGGAGGTTTGTGCAATTATGAACTAGATATAGGGTGTATTGGCACCCTCGGAGGCGCCAGAGCCTCTACTGTGCAGGTACTTAGCAGATTCGGGGAGAAAATGCAAATGAAATGATTTTGGGTATATTTCGGAGGAATGGGAATAAGTTGTCCCCCAAATTATGGAATGTTTGAGCATGGGTGTGTTTGGAAGTGACATTTAGTGCATCATAACCTATGATTTTCTATCACTAGGATTCGTGAGTGAGACGGATATTAGTGGATGTGTTGGCCGTAATTGCAATAATATATATATATATATATATATAAGTACCATGGGATAACATGATTATTTTGTGTTAACCACGTGAGAGTGGGGGGGGGGGGGGGGGTTACACTAAGAGGATGGTTGCATTATTCGAGAGATTTCTATTTTCGAGAAGTATGGGAGTAGCGTGGATGTTTTCCAAGCTTCAACTGCGTAGATATAGTTTGGGGCTATAGTGGATAGTTATGGTAAGATTGAATGTTCGCAGTACCGGGGTAGAATTACCGTTGCTAGGTAATACCTAAGATAAGGTCTAGGGCATATATACAGTTATGTATGTTAAATGTGTTGCATATTAATGTAAAAAAATTTAATTGAAATCCTGGGGAGTAGGGACATTTCTGATGTGATTCAGAGTGGTTGGAATTATAGTTGAGCGGGGAGTTGTAGCTCGGGTTTTATTTTCGTGCAAGGAAACTAGTAATAGTAAGGGTGCGGTAGTGTATGCTTTTTTTTTTATATAAGAGTGGATATGTATACTTTCATGCCGAGAGAAGGGTATTTGGAATGTTATAATTGTGGGATTGAAGTTATATTACGAATTAAGGGCAAGTAAATGTCGGGTTTCATTTCGTGCGGTTAAGCACAGGTACCAGGTGTATAGGCACTTTGGTTAATTACATTCGCTTAATAACTTTGTGTGGCAATGCTAAGGGCAAGTGATTGCCGGGCTAGTTGAGACTGGGAATACTGGGCTCAACAAAATTTCGAGGACGAAATTTCATTGTAAGGGGGGAAGTATGTAATACCCCGTAAATTTAAGGACCTTTAATTAAATAATATTTTTGGAGAAAATGAATTTAATTTATTTAGAGGAATTAAATTTATGATTTGGTAAATTTTTAAATTTGAGAAATTTATTAATTTGGCGAAATGAGGTTTAATATTTTGGATTATTTTGTGTCGCATTTTGAGATCAAGAATTAATAGAATGTTATGAATTAATTCGGATGGCAATCTGGAGTGCACGGTTGAGTCTGGATGGGTTAAAATAGTTGCAAATGAGTGACCATAAATATATATTGGGCTTCAGGATATTTCTAGACATAATTGGGATCAAAATTAAGAGTTTGGGTCCTTTTTAGGAGGCCCATACGCCCAAAAACGGGATTTGAGTTTTTAACCTTAATGATGAAAGGGTAAGTCATTTTAGAAGATTAAAATTGGGGAGAGCTTAAGTGAAGAACCCTTAGAAGAGAATTTGGGGATTTTGGGAGATTGCTTCAAGAAGAAGAGGAGATTCTTGATTTCAATACAATATCTTCATCCAAAGGCTTTGATTCTATAAATTAAGACAAGTGGTTTAATTTGCAATTGTCAATTTCCATTTACCTATTTATATTAAAGGAGGTGGGAATCAATTAATATGTTAGGGTTTGTGTTCTAGAGAAATTGGGAATTTCTTTGATTTGGAGTTATAAATCTATAGAAGTGTTAAGATTTGACTAATTTGATGCCCTGATTTGGTGTAATTCATGGGGTTAGATTGAATATAATAATATGATGGAATTAGGATGAATCTTGGGAAGTTTTGATGAAGAAATCTGTACAGAATGGAGGTTTTAAACATGTCAATGGTGGGGTGGGTTTTACTGAAAAGATTAGGGATGAAGATGATATCAGGGTCGTTCAAACGATCTGGTATCTCGTTCAAACAAGAGCCCGTTCGAACGACATGGCTGGTCATTTGAATGACCTATTAAGCCTGTCAGATTTTCTCCTTCCCCTGATTCAGTCCTGTTATGTATTCGAGATACACAGTTTTTGCATTAATTGATTCACCAATTTTGGTTATGATCTAGGGTTTTAATTAGAGGATTAATTAATTTGAAGAATTAAGGTTCATGTTTGAGTGATTTGAAACCTTGTTAATTAAATGGTCAATCTTAATTGAATGAAATTGAATAATGAAATGAGAATTTTGAATTTCGAGCCAAGATAGAGATAGTCCGGGTATGTTTGGTAGAGAGACACCAAGCTAATGAAATGAATTAATGTATGATTAATTATAATTAAGTCGAATTGTAGGCTTGCGTGTTTTAGGCTTGTGTATAGACGTAGTACACCCGCAGCCTGTATTTAATATATATATATATATATATATATATATATATATATATAATTTATAAATACTTGTGTGAATAATATTTATAGTAAATCATACCAATATTAATGCTATCTTAGGAGGTTGTGCGAGCGTGATGTGGGTTATTCCTCTGGCTAGCGGATGCATGGTGAATATAATCCCCAGGTCATAGCGTTTATTATTAGGGGTGAGCCGTCATGGTATGGGACTGACACTTTTGCGGGGGAACTATGGACGCCTCCTACGCGTTTGTGATAGAATTTATATATCTACGACATGCATGTTAATGTTGGGATATAGTGATACGTATATATGGTGCAGATTTATATAAGGGTGAATACATGATGTGAAATGTATAATTATATAACAATCAACTGACTTAAATAAATTAGTGTGAATGTTACGACATAGTGATACGTATATAGGGTATAGATTTATATATGGGTAAATACATGATGTGAAATGTATAAATTAGATAACTCGTGAAAATGCTATATGGTACTAATTGAGAAGGGAATTAAATAAGTTAGTGTGATTAATAACTTATAACTCGTATACTAAACTCACTTGGGATAGAGTAGTGGGAATTAGTGGAATATATATGACAAGACTATTTACGGGGAAGTTAGCTAGATGGTTCATGTATATGTACATTAGGCGTGCACATTAGTAGAGAGGTGAGGTGTCCTCAAGAGAGTGTGCGGCACTATCTTAAATATGAAAAGGATACTTGCATTTTAATTTCCTGCATTTAAATTCACTTGCTAAATATTTTCGAATGTTTTGGGTTCTAAGCCTTTTTGTAAAATATTTTTTAAAAACCTTTTAGGTGTCCAACCACAGGGATGCCATAAGTGTTCTATTCCAGGTTTACGCAGCTGCGACATGTGTGAAAGTTGCAGGACTTTGACTTAACCACTTCATTCATTTCATTTCTAGAGTAGGATTCAGTCAGTGTTCCATTTGGGCATGTTTCCATATTTTTCCATTTTATTTCAGTTAGATGATGTATTTAGTTACTACTCTTGTGATTCATTTTGTTATTGATTTGTAGTCGGTGGTTGTCTCGACAAAGATTACATTTATTCCATTTTTAGTATTACTTGATTAAGTGATTGGATGATGGTTAGTTATATATTCTTTCGCATGTTGTTAGTGATGTTAAATAAAATATATAATTTGACACCATGTCTTTTGAATACTAGGTGGTTGGCAAGTTTAAAAAAAAATTCGACACTGATGCTAAGAATAAACCAGATAAGATTCCTATTTAATTTGATATAAGACCGATCGCCCGGTATTTTATTAGGCGGGGTGTCATATTACGCTAAAAATGGGTTATATGTCAATGGGTTGAAAGAGAACTTGATTAGCATAAGTTAACTTTTCGATGCAAACTTTACGATAAAGTTCAATCAGTCCAAGTGCAACATATATGATCAATCCAATAACCCGTTACTATAAGGAGTGAGGACCAAAGATAATTATTATGGGATCATTCCTAAGTACTCTTTTATGTGCAATAATGCGGCGATCTCCTCTATGGACCTTTGGCATCAATGACTAGGTGATGTGAACTTTAGAGATCTTGAGAGATTAGCAAAAAATAACCTATTTCGTGGCTTAAAATTGCTTGGGAAACCAACTTCCCTAGTTTATGGTCCTTTCCAACAATGAAAATAAATTCAAAGTTCCCATAGGAAGTTGAATACCATTACCACTTCTAGTGTGTTGGAGTTTATACACATGGATCTTATGTGTCCTGCGCGTACGAAGACCATTGGTGGTAAGAGATACTTTCTCGTGCTGGTCGATGACTTTTCGAGTTACTCTATTACGGGGTTTCTTACAGAAAAGTCTAATGCAGTTGAATTCCTAATAACCAAGTGGCATGTCCTTCAAAACCAACACGGTATCATTATTAATCTAATGTGCAGTGAAAACGACACTGAATTTAAAAAAGTCGAAGTGGATAGCTATTGTGATGGACTGGGCATCCAATGCGAATTTTGATTGTGTGTACTACTCAATAAAATGGGATAGTTGAGAGCAAGAACCAAACGATTGAAGAAATGTCTATATCCATGCTTCTTAAGAGAAACATGCCTATACATATTTTTCCATAGACAATTAATACCGCATGCCATATGGCGAATCGGGTATATCTTCATCCACACACGTCACACATGCCATATGAGTTATTAATATGGAAGAAACCCAACCCATCATATTTTTGTGTCTTTGGGAGTCCTCACTACATTTTGACAGATATAGAGCATTTAGGAAAGTTTGCCTCCCAAAGTAATGAGGTGATATTTTTAGGTTACGGTGTCTAAACTTGCAAGCTCTTAGGTTATAGTGTTTATAAACGCCACAATTAGAGATAATGAGGCATCGTCATTTATTGACCCAGATCTCAAATGTGATAATGATGCACCCCCTGGTGACGATACCATTGTTCCTCATACTACCTTGGTGGATCCCACTCTTGGTTTGGAGGATCCACCCTCTTGGGTTCGTAAGAGTCATAAGATTTTTGCTATATTTGGTGATCCCATACTAATTGTCAAGACTCTTGCTCAACTTGAGAATGTGGTTAACTACTTTTGCTACACCTATTTAGTAGAACCCAAGAATATGAAATAAGCACTCAAGGACAAGCATTGGATATCTTCTATGCAAGATGAGTTACTTCAGTTTCACAAGAACGATGTCTGGGAGTTGGTCCCTAAACCTAGAGAGACTAATATGATTGGTACTAAGTGTATTTACAAGAATAAGATGGATGAGAATGGTACCATAGTTACCATTAAGGCTAAGTTCGTCAATAAAGGCTACACGCATATTAAAGGTGTAGATTTTGACGATACATTCGCTCCTGGTTCTAGGCTTGAGTCTGTTCTCTTACTACTCATCATAATATGTCATATACAGTTGAAGTTATACTGAATGGATGTCAAAAGTACCTTCCTTAATGTCACTCTACAGGAAGAAGTGTGTGTGGAACAACTAAACGGGTTTGAAGAACCAAAGAACCTGGGGCATGTCTTGTATCTTTAGAAGGCTTTGTATTGTTTGAAGTAAGCATCCTACGCTCGGTACGAGAGACTCACTTCTTATCTCTTAGCTAATGGCTTCAAGATAGGAGGAGTGTATAAGACGTTTGTGAAGAGAGAGAGAGTGGTGTTATTTTGGTTGCCCAAGTCTATACGGATGACATAGTATTTGGATCCATGTATTTCCAGCATGCTCACATATTTCAGGATGAGATGGAGAGTGAGTTTTAGATGAGTATGGTTGGTGAGTTTACATTCTTCTTCGATCTCCAGGTGCGTAAAATTGAGGATGTGATATTCATATCTCAATCCAAATATGCTAAGGACCTAGTGAAGAAGTTTGGTTAGACTTCGTTAAGCACTCACGTACCCCTATGAGTAAATCGACTAAGCTTACCAAAGACACTTTAAAAACAGGATGTAGATTAAACCCTTTATAACAACATGATAGGTAGTCTTCTCTACTTGACCTATAGTCGTCCCGACATTGCCTTTAGAGTTGGAGTTTGTATGTGATACCATGCGCTCCCGAAAGAGTCTCACATGATCACATTTAAATGTGTCATCAAATACGAGAATGGAACTCTTTCCAATGGTATTTTATTCCTTAAATACCGATGATCGTTTATTCACCTATTCGGATGCCATTTGGGTCGAGAATATTCATGGTTGTAGGATCACCTCGGGTGAGTGTTTTTACTTTAGAAGTTATCTTGTCTCTTAGTTGAGCAAGAATCAAAACTCCATTTCTTGGTCCACGGGGGAGGCTGAGTATATAGTCGCCGGGAGTTATTGCACACAACTCTTACGGATGAAGCAGATGTTAAACGATTATGGGATTTTCATAGGCACAATGACAATTTCAGGTGATATTACGAGTGCAATTCATATATCCTCTAATCTAATCAAACATTATCGTGCGAAACATATTAGGATACATGAGCATTTTATTTCTGATCTCATTGAGGAGAAGGTCGTGTCCTTGAGCTTTGTGAGCACCAAACGTCAATTAACCGATATTTTCACGAAACCTTTAGATGCACTTATATTCAAGAATATTAGGAAGTCTTTGGGTATTTGATATGTTAATTGAATTCGGGAACTTTGTCTAGTATTACTATTGCTAGATGGTATTGATATTGTATTATTATGCTTATACTTGTTTATGCCTTTTCTTTTGAATAGATTTAAAAAAAAGATTTTCTATTTTTTTGAAAATGTTTCAAAAAGTTCAAAAAGATTTTATTTTTGATAAATTTTTGTAAGAGATAAAAGAATTTTTGTATTTTCGTTTTTCACCATATATGGTTGTACAATTAAGATGTTCGAATCATCCTTACATTCCATCCATTCATGTGACTTTTTCATGGTGTTTTGAGACATGACTTCGTTTCTATATTGTGCTTAATAATTTATGGATAGCATTTCGTTATTTATTATGATTACCTTCATCATGATAGACTCTTTATCACCTTTATTGCACAAATGCACGAACTATTTCAACATCGTACTTGCTTGTCATATGTCCAATATGGTGTTCTCATCTTAATAGTGTTTAACAACGAACCAAATATACTAGAGATAAGTTGTGCTTGTCAGAACCATTGCTCGGATCTTGTTTCCCAAAAAATTTGTTATATGTTAAGTAATGAAAAGGGGATAGAAAAGAGCAAAATTCTCATTGCGTTAAAACCACCATTTGCCAAAAGAGCCTAAAAGATTAACAACACATAAAAACAAAAGTGCCAAGGCTATTTTATTTCATTAATGCTTTGCTAGATATGAGCATTATAATATATTCAAAATATTGAGGGTGAATTCTAGTGTATGTGAGGTTTTTAGGGTGTTATATAATAGAAGATCAATGATTTGCACAAAAAACTCTCTTGAAAAATATTAAATATTTTTGCGTTATTGATTTGAAAAGAATTTAAATTCATGGTATGTTGATTAATTCAAGTTAATTTCATTTAAGTTTAACATTCTTACACCTAAGGTTAAAATTGAGTTCTTTCTTTTGAAGTATTTCGTTGACTTCATCCACCTATGCTATGAAAGCTTTTATTGATTTGCACGTGGAAAATTTTCATATAATTACATTATGTTTTCACCTTTCCATGGTATTATTGTAAGAGCATAATTTTTGGTATATCCCCCTACCGTTTGACTCGAGCCATCATGAAGTTCGAAGATCTAACATCTTCAATTTTTAAGCATCTCAACACCATAAAGGTATAATGCTATTAAGTTTAAATTTATTCTTTGAATTTGTTTTGGGAAATAGGAATTTTTATTTAAAACTCGACAAAAATTTTCTTTATTTAAAATTTTTTCATAGTCCGCGTATCTCATTCAAATGAGATGGGATTCTTGTTCTAATGAGATCCTTTTTTTGTTTGAAGTCTAGTTTGAAGATTACTTCGATCGAACATTGAACGAGGGCATACTGTTTTTAGTCGTTTGAATGAAGTTTAAACGAGATGGCTAATTGGTTCGAACGAGATTTATTTTCTTCAAATGAATTGACATTCTCATTCGAGCGAGCTTCAAAATTCGTTCGAACAAGACGCCACCTCGAAATTTGTAAATCTCATATAAATACATGTTTCATGTTTATTTTTGTTAAGACTTTTACCATAATTGTTTCTACATACCTTTAAAAAAAGTTTTCAACCTTTTGATTTTGGAAAAGCTTTTTGATTCACAAATCACATACTCAAAATATATTTGAGTGAATCAAGTTTAAACCCTTTAGTTTGTATCCTTGCATATACAACCTTTGTAGAGAAGGCATGTCCATATCTGACTTGTGAAATCAGAGGGGATCACCACTAAAGATGAAGGTTGAGGCTGAAGAAGGACTGCGGTTCTGGTGATTCTTGTGAAGAACATTGTTGAAGGAAGGTTGCGATTTGTGATTCTTTAGAGGATCATAGTAGATTCATTTATAAAATATGTAAGTTGCGATTTGTAAATTTTATAAAGTGAATAAAAGGTTTTGCCCAAAAGTTTTTTTTCCCTAAAATTCTGTTTTGATTTCATGCTTTCTTGATTTACATTTTGAAACACATAGTTGCATGTTCAGGGCGTAATCGAATCAAAATTGGTGTGGGTTGTCATCTGAATTTAATAAATCAACTCCATTAGATCATTACTCACCCTAAAAATTAGTATTAGAGAAGGTTTCACCAAATTATCGCGAGATCCTAATTTTTCGCAAAAAAATTCTGTGATATCTGTTTTTTTAAATTGATTTTAAAAAATCACAAATTTTCTGATGGATAGCTTATATAATAGGATACCAATTTTTGATGGATTGAACTATGCCCATTGGAAAGCTCGAATGAGATCCACTTAAAAATCCATAAATGAGAGGGTTTGGTTATTATTTGAAAGAGGGTGGACCCCACCCACGACCAGTGTGAATAATGTTGAGAGTCCTAAATCTGTCACCTCCTAGACTGATGATGAGCTTAAGTGGAGTGCCTTAAACTCCCACGACCTTACTGCTATTTTTGGATCCATTACCCCTGATGAGTTTTGATGCATCACTACGTGCACTACGTCCAATGATACATGGGTTATCCTCTAATTGACACATGAGGGTACCAACACTATAGAAACATCTAAGATTTAAAATTTGACCACCCAATTTGAGACCATCGCTATGTTAGAGTTCAATAATTTTAATGAATATTATGCTAGGTTGTGAGACATCGTTAATACTAGTTTTAATTTGGGTGAGAAAATTCCTAAGACTAGGGTTGTTAAAAAGATTCTAAGGTCACTCCCTTTCTAATTTATTCCCAAGGTTACGGTTCTTAATTGTTTAGGGGTTTTAGACACTCTTACGTTAGAAGTACTTGTATGAGACTTCAGACTTATGAGATAGTTCTATTTCCTAAAACCATTAAACCTAAGGATATAGGGGTAGCTTTAAAGACTCAAGCTAAAAAGAAGAAAAAGGAGAGAGTTTTTCAGTCTGAATATGAGGATGATTTTGATGTTGATGACTTGGCCTTATTTGCAAAAAACTTCAAAAAAATTCTCAAATTTTCCAAAGAAAATTCTTCCAATAAAAATATTTTTGAGAAAAATATAAATAAGAATGAGGTTAAGGATAGCGGTTAGAAAGAGGAAGAGATAAAGTATTTTAAGTGCGTAAAGGTCACAATTCATATGAATGTACCACTATGAGAAAAATAAAGGGCAAGGAGATTGCAAATAAAGCCACTCTTAGCGATAGTGACATCGAGTCGGTTGATTCAGGGGGAGAATCACCACATGAACCATGCATTGAGTTCATAGCTAGTCAAATGATATCTACTAGTTTATCCCATGACGATGTGGACACATGTAAATGTTAAAGCCTCGATGATGTTTCGAGCCATTCGAGTGAGAGTGAGGATGAGATTGTAAGTGAGGGAGAAGGTGATCTTAAAAAATATTTAGTGATTTGTACATCGAGACGTTGAAAACCAAAAAGTTAAATAAATATTTTTCTCTTAGGGTGTTAGATTTGGAGAAAGAGGTGAAAGTTTTGAGGGTGTGTGGGGCATCAACGACTCAACTCGAGAATGTGAAGGTTTTTGTAAGTGAGCAGTTGATCATCTTAGTTAGGGAAAATAACGATTTGACTAACATCGTGACTAGTCTTACGAGAGATCTTCAATCTTCATTGTAATTTCTTGAGAAACTTGAAGCCCATGTATCCCAACTCGACATAGATCTCGAACGTGTTCGGGAGGTCAAAGTCACTTTAGAGGACACATCTAAGAAGGCTGAAAAGATGCTCCTAGATCCAACTTTGGGTAATGTTGTTGAGAGACTATGAATAACTTATAATGGTGCGTCCACTTCCCATGTTGCACCCGAGCCGGTTCTCGAGTTTGTGTTAGATCCATATGGCCCTCGACCTAACCCACTTAGGCGTCTGAATCCACATAAAAGAGCTCGTTTTAGACTTTTTGAGAAAAGTGGACCTAAGTCTGTGTATGTTTGCTCCCATTGCAAGCAAAGATGTCACCTTAGAGAATTTTGCCTTAAGTTAGGGAGGGTGTCTCATAGGTTTCTTCTACGTTATGCTACTACAAGTGTTTTTGCACGCACTCCCACGCATATTACTTTGTATGCTCTCGCACATCACATGAGAGATTTTGAAAATTTTTGAGAGCAAGTTAAGTATTTAGTCAAGAACTCACAAGATTTGATGGATATTTTTCATAGGATGTCATCTCTTTTAGAGAACTCCTCTCAGCCTCATGATTGAGGTTAAGATTTGTTTGCTTGAATAGGGTGTTCTTTATGCTCATATCATTTATCCCTATTGCTAGTGTGTTTTATCATTTTACTTATATTTTTATTTTGATATATTTTTTGAAAAATCTAAAAAGATTGTTGTTTTTCTTGAAATATTTTGAAAATTACAAAAAGATTTTATGTTTTTAAAAAAAGACAAAAATATTTTATTTTTGATAAAATTCTGGAAAATTCAAAAAGAGTTTTTTTTACACCATATGTGGATGAACATTAAAGATCTCTGAGTCAACTATTCATTATATATCCATGTGATTATTTTGTAGTGTTTTGAGACGTGACATCATTTTATTTTTGCGCTTCATAATGTGTGGAGTCATTAAGATGTGATATGATGACTACTTGCTATATGTTTGACTCCTTGTCACCTTTCATGTACACGAGCACTGACTTATTTAAGTATTACACTTACCTTTCATGTGTCGATTGTAGTGTTTTCATCTCAATCTTGTTTTTAAAACGAACTAAATATGAAAAACGAGATAATAAAAGTAGTGCATGTAAAAACCATTTTTCGGATTGAAAAAAAATAAAAAATTATTTATTCGATATATTTTATGCAGTGGAATCGAATTGCGAAAGATATGTTGAATTTGCGTGAAAAATCACCATTTGAAAAAATAAAATAGCCTAAAAGATTAACGACACATAAAAACAGAAGTGTCACGCCAATTTTTAAGAACATTGATGTTTCGCTACATATGAGCATTAATTTCTTCAAAAGAATTGAGAATATAATTCACTATGTGAGATTTTGTGGGAGTTAAGATGAAGATTAATGGATTTGCACGTCCTATAAATATCTAGTAAAGCATTACATAGTTTTGAGCGTTATTGGTGTGAAAATCACTTATGATTTTGATTAGTTGATTAGGTTAAGTCAATTTCACTTGAGTTCATCATCTTTACACCAAATGTAGACTTTGAGATCTCGTGTCAGTAGTATCTCATTCTTTCGTGCACATATGTTACGTCTCTCTACGTTAATTAACCTATTGAATATGTCCACACCCATACATTTCGTTTCCATAATTCAGTTATTTTTGTGTTTCTCCATGGTGTGTTGTATTTGTATAAAAAAAAACTGAAAAATTGAAAGTTTTTAAAAATAGTTTGTTAAGTCTTTGAGTTTATCATCACATGATTTATCACTCATAGTTTTTTTATGATGATATATTTTTATTATTGTTGATGTTGCTTATAGTTTTCTTGTTTATTTTATACTCCTTGTTTATTTCGGACAAAATAAAAGGGAGAGAACAAATTATAAGGGAGAATCGAATGAGTTTGATATATGGAGGAGATTTTATCTTTATGTGTTTTGTTTGATTTTTCAAACTTGATGCACCATGGGATATTTTCTTTGTTTCATATGTGTAGATATTTTGAAAGATCATATTTGGATTACACTCAATAAAGAAAAAGTGCCCAAGCGTAGACAAAGAATAAGTGGAGATTTAAAGACTTTAGTTTTTAATACATCTTTATCTTGTACCTATCCATTCTAGGATTTGGGAGGGTATTAGGATATTGTATTGATCTTAGGGGATTTATATGTAATTTGGATTTGGATTTTATGTTTGTACCAGAATAGCCAAAAAGGGGGAGATTTGTAAGAGCATAATTTTCTCATAACTTAGGCTAACATAGGTTTTGGCATATCCCGCTACCGTTTGACTCGAGCCGTCACGAATTTTGAAGATCCAACATCTCCAAATTTCAAGCATCCCCACATCATAAAGTTATAATGCTATTAAGTTTAAATTTATTCCTTAAATTTATTTTGGGATGTTTATTTTTATTAAAACTGAAACATGGATTTTTATTTGAAAACGCGAGGCATTTTTTCTTTATTTAAATTTTTTTCATAGTTCGCGTATCTTGTTCAAACGATATGGGATTCTTGTTCTAACGAGATCCTTTTTTCGTTTGAAGTTTACTTCGATCGAACATAGAACATCGAACAAGGGCATACTAATTTAGGTCGTTTGACCTTCGTTTAAATGAGATGACTGATTGGTTCGAACGAGATTTATTTCGTTCAAACGAATTGCCATTGCATTGGGCGGTCTAGACTAGCATCTCCTCCATATATCAAACTCGAGGGTCTATTCTCTCAAGGGCTCTTTTCCCTCGTACCCATCTCATCGATACAATTTCCCTTCAACGGATAATTTCTCTCTCACGATTGGCCTCTACCAGGCTTTCACGTGGGGGTTCATATATTCCCATTCACTACGCTTCCGAATTATCATTGGAGAACTTTGCGGTTAAACTATACGTAAAGTTCTTGTATTTATATATACGAACCCTCGATCCGAATGTAGTGACTGGTATCCCCGCCACGTTGCCTGAAAATTTACTCAAATTTTCACTTCTGAGTATTTCTAGTCAGTCCTAAATGCCAAAACCTCTGGACATACTACTTCCATTGGTTAACATGCACAGTCGCCACTTTATCACATTTACGGCATGTTCTCATCAAATTTTCTTCAGACCTACTCCCACTATCACTGCATTGGGCGGTCTAGACTAGCATCCCTCTTGCCGTCGCGACACTTGGAAAATGCCTGCTATGCCTCAACAACCCTTGCAGCATTTACTTCCATTACACGCTAGGAGTGACCTCAACCACGGTCATCTCTCCTATGATTGCCATCTTCGAACACCCCATGCTTTATGCCGAGCTCCTCCCTCCTGTAGTCCTTCTAATGCCAATGCTGGTCCTACCACCATATTCGACGTACCGTGCCCAATTGGACTCGTATATATAACACTACGTCTACCAAATAGCAGGAGAACGTAAACTACGTACGTAGAGGAGTACAATCATCCTAAGATAGGGCTCTATATCAATCAAACGATACGCTGAAAACGTAGTAAGTCGTACAGATCCTATGGACACTAGAACCTGATGCTCTGATACCATCTGTGACACCCTGCCTAATTAAACATCGGGTGATCATGCCTTCATTAAATTAAAACAGGTTTCTCAAATGGTTCATTCTTAGCATCACTGTCGAAAACTTTTTAATTACTAATCCCCTAAGTAAAATTAGACCGGTGCCAAATTTTATCTTTCTTTAAAACAGATAAATCAACCAAACGGAACAAAGTACAAATTATCATGTACTGTAATTCAAACAACAAAGTAAAAGTACAACAGAACAAAAGTATTACCGAATAAACCATCGGCTAAAAAAAATCACAAACAATCAATAGAATAACCACTAGTCTAAATCTAACATCTGAGACTAATACCGGACAATAAGTCCATACATAGAAGAGTGCGAGATCCTGTGCTAGATCTGAATGAGAGATATCGTCTAGTCAAATCCTGTAAGCATCCACAGTACTACAGCTCCGAGTCTGGAATGGAATCATCACACATGGCGTCCCTGTGGCTGGACACCTAAAAAGTTTTAAAAATATTTTATAGCAAGAGTTAGTACTCAAAACATTTTGAAAATATTTAGCAAGCGTTTATCACAATATAAAATGCGGTTATTGATTACACATGTTAGGTTCTTGTACACTCTCTTGAGTTAACTCACCCCTCATCTTTTGTGCACACCTAACGTTCTACACTTAGTTTATCTAGCCATACTTCTCAAGCTAACTAAAACCAAAGTAGTGAACTGAACTTATCTGTACCCAAGTTCCAGTACCGCCCATACAGTACAACCGTTTTACTAACATCTCGCGTATGTTAAAAAATTCCCAAGTGACATTTAATCTATGTTATTTCTCAAGACTTCTCATTTAGTTTCACTACTAAAATTACTACAGTTCTCACAATTGTTAACTTTCCCACTTATGTAATTAAGTTTCACTACTTGAATTACTAAATAGATTTTCTCTATCTAAAGGTGCATTTCGTAATTAAGTTTCACTACTTAACTTACCATTTCAGTATGTATCTTTAAATAGATACTATATATCAATCTACTAATACACGGAAGTAAAATATCGTCAAGTATATATATTTCACACATAATATATACTAAATATCAGTCATTACTATTTTGCCCTTTTTATACACGTAAAGGACTCTTGGTTCGAAATGATTCATCGACCCCAAGTAAGAATTGGTTCGGAATGATCCATCGACCCCAATTATTTTTAAAAATATATATATATACACATATTCTGGTTCGGGACTCTCTCATCGCGACCCCAGTTCAAAGTTTGGTTCGGCATTTCTCATCGACCCCAAACACAATATAACTTTATGTTAGTTCGGAATGTCTCATCGACCCTAACATAATTAATTTAGGTATAATCTCCCTACCTAAAAGATCACATAATTCAGTAGGTACACGCCCGACCTATTAATCATATACGTACGTAATGTTTTAAATCTCATATATCTATCGTACAATATTCGCTTTACGATTTATCTCATTAATCATATTTATTTGAGTATTCACACAACTCTAAGGGTCCTAGTTACCCCTTGCATATAATTTCAGTAGTTATTTCTTACCCTACTGGTCTATTACTTAAATTGAATTTACTTCGCCCCGTAACTCAATTTCCGAAGTCCCCGATACTCTACTAAATCAGATTATTCTCCTCGGTCCGTAATCCAAGCCCTACACCCAATGGCCTTATTGGACCTCAACAATATACCTACTGGTCTTATTCTTACTCCCAAATAAGTATAATGTAAATCCTAGAATACTCATTCATTCCCGAACTCAATGAAGGATTAAACACAAAATTTTTGGAAAACAGCTTTCGTCGATCGATCGACGGCTGGGTTCGATCGATCGACAGTCCGGGATCGATCGATCGATCGAACAGGGGCAGACGCAGTCTTCTTCTTCGTTAAGAGTTTTCCTCCATTAACAAATCTTCAAACTCCATTATAGTCCACCAAACTTTAACCCAATGATCCTAACATATTTCCACATATACTAGGACAGTTTCTAACGTGTCAAATACATCAAAACTCCAATTACTTTAAAGAATTAATGAATTAAAACCCAGAATTTCTTGAAACCCTAGTTATGGTGTTCTTCCCATATTATAATTCAAAATCCATATTTTTATTCCGAAAATCATCAAGTCTAATCTGAATATTAATTCTCTTCATAGTATAAATCATTCTACATGCGATTCCTATCCCAACATGCATAAATATCATCTTTCTCCAATCAAAATATTGATTTAAACAAAACTATTCAAAAACCCTACACATGGGTATTATAACTTTATAATTTGCAATAAACAACTTGCCTTATGATCAGTAGGGTCTGATTTCGTGGTTCTTGTTGATGATTGATGATCTTCATCCTTCAATCCTTCTTCCCCAACAAGTTGATGGTAGGAATCCCTTTGAATCCTTCCCAAATCTTCTTTTTGCTTTAGAAAGTTGTGCCTCTCTTCTCTCTAATGGTATTGGTGTTGTCATGGGTGTTCTAACCCTAATTCATCTATCATACGGCTGATATAAAACTCTCAATTTCGTAGGTCTCCATACCCTCTTATGTTAAAAGACTAAAATGCCCCCGAACGGTCTCTGTTTAGCCCAAAATTACCCCGGGACTCAACTAGTAGCCCCGGGTATACTATTTTGACTAATTTGACCCTTCCGAACTCTTTGGTGACCTCTAAATTATCATTTGAGTCACTTAAAAAATATTACTCATTTTCACCCCAACGCGGTCTATACGCGTTAAGTAACTATTTACCACTCGCACTAAGTAAATAAAATGATGCAATATATACCGGTATCTATCTTTCGATTTATATACCATAATTAACATTTTAAATAAAACTCTTTAAATTACTACTCTTACGTAATTTAAATCATGCCGATATTTTCTCATTTAATTCTCCAATCTAATTAAATGGAATATTTAGAATATTCAGAAATACGGGGTATTACATTAAAACCCATGAATTTTAGAGTTTATATTTTTATTTTTAAAGAGGCCACTAAGGCCATTACCAGCAAAAGGCAAGAGATTGGGCGACTGGAGTTTTGAGAGGAGTTAGAAAGAAGTTAAAAGAGGTTCCACCAAACCATCTTCCATCACCACCATTTTGAAAGGAAATTGTGACCGAAAAGAAGAGAGAGAGAGCCAACCTTGATCATCAATAATGAATCAGAACATCGGATTTAAGGCAAGTGATTTGATATTATTAAGTTCAATGAATATTTCTTCCATGTTTAGTGAAGGAACGGTAATTGCCTTGAAAGTTTTGATGAAAACCTAATGGAATTGTTGTAGAAACTATAAAGTTTGGTTAGGGATTGCATGTAGAATGACTATAGGCGAATTTGTTACCCCAAAACTTATCTTTGATGATTTAAAAATGGATTTATGATGAAAATTTAGGAGCAATTGAATTCTAAATTCATGTTCTTAGGGTTTGGGGAAAGAATTGCGGGATTTATTATTATTGCAAGTTGATTAGTAAGATTTAACCCCAAAAATATATTAAGGAGTGATCTAGAGTGACTTAGAATGGTTTAAAAACATTAAAACGTAATTGGGATGATCCTAGGATGGATTTAGAGAAGAGAAAAATGAAGAAAAATGGAGTGGGAAAATTTTGGGCGTTTTCTGCCATCTCGTTAGAAGACCAACCCAGGTCGTTCGAACGACCTCGTTCGAACGAGTTTCTAACGAGATTCCAGTGTCCCTTCAAACGATTTCAGAGTTCGTTCGAATGACGCTCGTTCGAACGACCTCGTTCGAACGAGATTTTTGGGACTTCTAACGAGTTCACATAATGGTCTTTTTAGGCCAGATTTTGGTTTCGAATTTTCCATAGGCTTATTTTATTGATAGTTATCCTTCCCTAGTGGGTATAGTGGTGAAATTGGAGTACATTGAGGATTAAAAATGTGGAATTATATAATAGACCGGGTGACTTCTACAGGTTAGGTTGTAAGTACTTGAATTTGCGACGTGAGAAGAGTTGACAACTTTAATGTATATTATTCGGTGACTTGTAAACATGAAACATTTAATGACGGTATAGGAGTGTGACATATGCCTCTATTAATATTATAAGATATCTAATATGTGTGAATGCTTAGTATATGTGTTTATCTGTGTATAACATACCTACCATACTTGCTATCATGGGAGGTCGGCGTTAGATCAGGACCATCTAATCGCTGTGTGCCTACGGGGGGATTTAGATTGGTACCTCGAGAACATAGGTCAGAGAATGGCTTATTAGGGAGTTAATAAGTCAGCTGATCATTGGAGCGTAGGTATGTGCGTGACCCATGTGATGTGAGCTATGTTCGCCTCCATTGTGTGTGATTGTTACTTATTGAGACGGTTCCTGAGTGATTTGGAATACGTGATCCTAATGTACGTGATGTACCGGAATTTGATAGCAGAGTATGTGTGCACCGCAGCTTAGTCTCGGGGTGCCAATATTGTATATTTATGATGGGATTAATATACAGATAACTGTAATGAAATGTTATTATAAATGTAAGTGTGAATAATCGTAACATTTTTAGTAGAGTTAAAGATGGAACATTTTAGTAAGTATTATGATAAGTTCTGAGAAATAAAAAGTAAAACTTTCTATTTATATTAAGATGTCGAGAATTGAACCTCAATAGTTTACCGAAATTGGGTGGTGAATTGGACTAGTTAGATAGTGAAATGACTAGAACGGGTACGGGTACGTTAGGCGTGCACTATTAGTTGAGAGGTGAGGAACTCATGTGAGCGCATGCACTATCATGTATTTTATATTCACTATTTATTGATATTAAACACTTGCTATATTTTAAACTGTTTTCACACTCGGGCTCTGACCCGTTTTCTTTCAAATCTATTTTCTTGTAAAAACATTTTAGGTGCCCAGCCACAAGGACACCAGACTTAGGAGTTCCATTCCAGTGACGTGTTGTAGCTGCTGTGGAAGTTACAGGACCTCGATTATAGACGCCTCCACTTTCTACCTTGATTCCAGTTCAGACTTGTTTATCTGTAGGGCATGTCGCCCCTTTTCTTAGAGACAATTTACTTATTCAGTTTTAATTCAGTTTTGATGTAATTAATTTGTGATTCAGACTTTGAATTTGGTTGTATTTAGTATTCGGATTATTTAGAGAAGTATTCCACCGATTTACTGTTATTCCATTGTTATTCTATTGTGACTGTGTTGTGATTATGGTATTAGCATTTCATAATTTAAATGGATTGTATGTTAATCTTGTTTAATTTAAAAATTGACAACTCACTTTTTAAATATTAGGTGGCTAGTAATTGTTAAAATGTTTTCGACAGTGATGCTATGAACTGAACCAACTTGACATTTTGTATTAGTTGAAATAAAGGAGTAGCTACCCGGTATTTAATTAGTCGGGGTGTCACAGGTGGTATCAGAGCATCAGGTTCTAGTGTCCTTTAGGATCTGTGCGGCTTATTATGCTTCCAGCGTAGCTTTCTTTGATGTTGAGCCCTATGTTTAGGATTGTTTATTTCTTTGGTGAGATTTCGTTCTCCTTCTTCAATCTATATGATAGTGAACCATATTTTCAATCGGGTGTGTTCGTGTGCCTAATAATGTAGTATGTCAGGCAAAGACAGTGGGCGAATAATAGGAAACAAAAGGTCAGTGAGGTTATTTGAATTTATTAAAGAAGGATGACCGTAGTTGAAGTCACCCATATTATGGCACGGAAGTTCAGGACGGTATAGACGGCTAAGGCGCGATTTGCGACTTCCAGGTACAACTATAGCAGGAATGGAGTAAAATTAGACTCACCCAACAAGGTTGGAATGGGAGAGAAATAGTTAGGTGAAACATTAAAGAGAACCAGCAGTGAAAATACTAGAAGTGTGGAGATGGCCTGTTCTAGCCAAATGAACGTAATATATCCAAAGGCTTGGACATATGTCGGGGTATGGCTCATTGGGACTGAGAATTTGGGGTAATTTTTTCTTGGCTCGTGAGAGCGGAGTTTCAATAGTGAGAGACAATCACTACACTTAGAAGTGGATTGTGATGTCAAGAGGAGGCGTACACGTATGGTTTGACCATAAGTTCCTTAATCAGATGTTCAGGGTGAAAAGCGAATATTATTCTGAACTCACACAAGAGGGCCGGACTGAGATCACTTTGTGAGGAAAAATTTAATTATTTAGCGAACCTTACACCGGGTAAAGTAAGTAAAATGGAGAATAGGATATAAAGGGAGAATTTATATACAAGAAGAATTATTAACTCTTCTGGAAAATTCTGCTTGGACGGTCAATGCAGATGGTATTAATGTCGCGTAGTGTTAATTTGGAGGTAAACGTTTCCTTGGGTGGGGAGGTGCAAGAATCGAGGATCTTTATAGAGTAAGACTGGGAAAATGGTGTTGGAGAAGCACCACAAGGGGAAGACTCAACGGGAAACTCGTTAAAGTGATTCAGATAGTTGAATTATTACCGAGCGATGGTGATTTCAGTGAGAAATGTGGGAATTAGTAGCGTGTTCATTAGGTCCATTAAACTAAGGAAAACAATGGAGGTAGTCGTCAGAACTGGGACTACCAACGTCCGAGAGAAGGACCACCTTGACATGGCCAGGGTGACCAAAGATAAGTGGAGTAGGTGTAGAGGTATTTTGTGGAAAGTGAAACCCGTGCGTTATAAATGTTCCCGAAGCAAGTGTAGGGATAAAAGTATTGTGCCTGGCAAGGGAAAAAATTATTGGAATATTCGGGTTGGTAAGGACAGGTGTGTTAAGTCCAGGAACCATTTGAGCAGCAGGACGATTGTTAGGATACAAGTAGGATTTATATCCTCAGATGATGTTGCATGTTGTTTGTGGCATGACGAGTTGCTACAATTGTTATTATTGTTATATTTTTACTTGAGAGTCGAGTTTAGTGAGTATCGACAATTTTATTTATTTATGTGAATATTTTTCCCTTATAGTGTGGGGTTATATTGATTTTCATCCGCGGACGATGAATGAGTATATTGATAGTGGTATATACTTTATTGAAATTTCTCATTTTATGTGTTGTGTTATACGAGTATGATATTATCCTAATTATGATTTTATAATATACTTATACCGATAGTGTGCTGGTATTACAAGTTTCTCGGAGTTACTACCTTGGGGTCGAATGTTTTGATTCTGGCAAGGTCCCATCTGTGAGAGGATCGGGCTCGCAATTGTACTTTTGTGTATATATATATATATATATATTGTTGTGACTGCAAGAAGGTATAATAGTCTCGGATATTTAATCCCAACATGTGTAGGGATTTAAATTGTTATGATTCGCAAGCAATTGGTTTACTAGTCAGCAAAAAGGCTTAGCTGGTTATTATATTAACGCTCAGGATGTCGTAATAAGAAGAGTGCATTGTTTTCTCACCCTTTAGAGATTTAGTAGTTTATACTCATAGTTGTATGTATGGGGACGGAATTTTGAGAGCCCCGATTTTATTTGCATGGTGTATATGGAATGTGATTATCATCAATGTCAAGAGAAAGTGTCTTTCGGGAAGAGTTCCTTGTTTAAGTGTAATTGTGGAAGGAAATGTAACTTTGTTGTTAAGAGACGGGAATATAGGGGTACATGTTATGGACTGAGGGTTAACGGCTCCCGATGACCGACGATGTTAGGTAGTAGTGTATCGGGGGGGTTCCTTATTTGGATTTCGCTTTGTGAGACATCCCACGCATGAAACTTAGCGTAAAGTAGGTAGTAGGGAGATGTTTGACCATTCATCCATAAATTGGATACCTCGATCATTATGAAAGTAAGTAGTTATGACTGAAAGTTAACAAGGGGTAAATTGCGATGTAAGGCCAGTAGAGCCAATTGTTAGTAAAGAAGTACTGATAATGTTGGTTTTTTTACGGAGGGTTGAAAGACGCATTGAGGTTAAGAAGGATTTAGGATTTCAAAATTCAGAAGCGATTGAGAACGCCCAAGTGGTATAGCAACATTGTAAATGCAGCAGCAATAAAGAGTTTGGGATACGTATGAAGCGTATATAATGTTTAAAACCGTATGATTGGGTTATAAGGGGTGTAGACATCTTGATTTGCTAATGTGTAGATCAAAGGAAGAGGGGACATAGAGGGGTGAGATTATTACTTATGGAATTAAACGTCGTAAGAAAATGTGTAAATGAATATCATGTATAATCAGTGTAGCACGTCCGAATTTGGTGAAAAGGCAGTGGAAAGCCATTTAATAAGGGGAATTTTCTTGAGAAGGCAAATAATTAACTATTATGGACAATTTGGAGTAGAGTTCCGACCAATCGAGTATTGAGGGTGAATCAAGAGTAAATAGAATGAGGATGTCAATAAGGTAAAAGAGGGTCCAGATGTGCACAACGTGGCGAAAAGTGTAAGGGTCGAAACTTTTGGTATACACTGAGAGAAGAATAAGATCACTAAATATCACTTAACATGAAGAATTATACGTGAAGGTCGACATTGAAAGGGGTGTAGTAAGTAGTAGAATGGTTGGGGTTAGATGTTCAACCAGATAATTTTGTATCAAGCCGACGATTCCAGGGATGGAAGAGTCAAGGTGGTAAATTTCCTTTAGGGGTCGTCAACTTATAGATAAGTAACGAGTTCCTTCGAATAAGTGGGACAGGTTATCCAGAAGGAGAGAAATTGTTATATACTAGGGGGATTTACACTATTAGATAGTGATCACGACGGTACATGTTACCACGCAGTATTATTTAGAACTGGGATGAGATCCTCAAAATCCACCTTCAATGTGGGGTAGCAAGAAGTAGTGGGAATTAACAATTCATTTTGAGGGTTGTATCACCTATAGCCCGAGGTGTAGGCACAAGGTGATTAACGACTGATGGATTGTATGAAATAAATTTTGGATTCATTGCGATCTTTTCAATTCCAAATCGGGTATAACTAGTAAGTGAGGTATATTATAGTAATGGGGAGAAGATATTACCTAATGGTAGAGTTGGGAGAAAGCACTCGTATCTATTTATAGTGGAAAAGGTTATTACAAATGTTTGTGTGTCACCAACCGGCTGAAGTGGTTTTCCCTTGTGTAAAAGTCACAACGTCGGGAACTGAGATTCAAAGAATGGGCAAGAGTAGTCAGATGTGTTATTGATTTCTTCCAGGATGGGAATTTGGTGTTTTGATAAACGCGGGAGTTAATGAGTAGTGAGGTGCGGACTCACAATAATATTAAAATAATGCGGCTAATGATGTATAGGCTATTTTTATTCGAATGTTGTTTAATAAGAGCACAACGTGAGGTGCATTTATTGAAGTGTATTCTGATAAAGTATCAAGTCAGTTAAACAAGCTTGTTGTGAAGCGAGGGTTTTAGTGATTGGGCCTTTCTTTAGATTTTATTTTGAATATTGGAGGATACCAAATTTTCCATGTGTGCCTTACTTTTTCGAATTTCAGGACGAAATTTCGTTATTAGGGGGAAGTATGTAATACCCCGTATTTTTATAGCTTTTAATTATGAAGGTAATTAAATGGAATTGCTTTTAATTCAGGGATTTTTTTAAAATTTATTTGAGATGTATCAAATCAATTTGGGATTTATTAATTGGAAAAATTAATTCGGATTTAAATGCTAGCGAGACAAGAGTTAGTATTTGGTCATTTATATGTCATTGAACATTACTGAGTGATTATGGTAATATGTGATTATTGAATTTATTAAAAATGTCGTGAGTCGAAAATACAACAATTTTTGTAGTTTAGTTAGACGCGCGTATCAGTCGCGTTAGGAATGAATTTATTTAAAATTAAAAATTATATTATATTTTTATCAACCGAATGATCATTTTGAGTGCACCAACGCATCCGGAAGGGTCGAAATAGTCAGAAAACACTAGCCAGGGGTTTAGTTTGGGTCCCGGGGCATTTTTAGGCCAAACCGGCAACCTAGAAGGGTATTTTGGTAATTTTAAAAATTGAGGAATTAAAACCAATGAATTTTAGAGTTTATTTTTATATTTTTAAAGTTTCCACTAAGGCCATTACTAGTAAAAGGCAAGAGAGTGGGCTACGGGAGGTTTGAGAGGAGTTAGAGAGAAGTTAAAAGAGGTTCCACCAAACCATCTTACATCACCAGCATTTTGAAAGGAAATTGTGACTTGAATGAAGAGAGAGAGAAAGACAACCTTGATCATCAACAATGAATCATAACATCGGATTTAAGGCAAGTGATTTTATATTATTAAGTTCAATGAATATTTCTTCCATGTTTAGTGTAGGAACGGTAATTGCCTTAAAAGTTTTGATGAAAACCTAATGGAATTGTTGTAGAAACTATAAAGTTTGGTTAGGGATTGCATGTAGAATGACTATGGGCGAATTTGTTACCCCAAAACTTGTCTTTGATGATTTAAAAATGGATTTCTGATGAGAATTTAGGTGCAATTGAATTCTGGATTCATGTTCTTAGGGTTTGGGGAAAGAATTAGGGGATTTATGTTTATTGCATGTTGATTAGTAAGATTTAACCCCAAAAATATGTTAAGGAGTGATATAGTGTAACTTAGAATAGTTTAAAAACATTAAAACGTAATTTGGGATGATCCTAGGATGGATTTAGAGAAGAGAAAAATGAAGAAAAACGGAGTGGGGAAATTCTGGGTGTTTTCTGCCATCTCGTTAGAAGACCAACCCAGGTCGTTCGAACGACCTCGTTCGAACGAGTTTCTAACGAGATGTCAGTGTCCCTTCAAATGAGTTCAGAGTTCGTTCGAAGCCATTCGTTCGAACGACGCTCGTTCGAACGACCTCGTTCGGACGAGATTTCTGGGACTTCTAACGAGTTCACATAATGGTCTTTTTAGGCCCGATTTTGGTTTCGAGTTTTCCTTAGACTTATTTTATTGATAGTTATCCTTCCCTTGTGATTAGTGGATATAGTGGTGAAATTGGAGTACATTGAGGATTAAAAACTTGGAATTATATAATAGATCGGGTGACTTCTACAGGTTAGGTTGTAAGTACTTGAATTTGCGACGTGAGAAGAGTTGACAACTTTAATGTATATTATTCGGGAACTTGTAAACGTGAAACATTTAATGACGGTATAGGAGTGTGACATATGCCTCTATTAATATTATAAGATATCTAAGATGTGTGAATGCTTAGTATATGTGTTTATCTATGTATAACATACCTACCATACTTGCTATCACGGGAGGTCGGCGTTCGATCCGGACCATCTAATCTTTGTGTGCCTACGGGAGGGATTTAGATTGGTACCTCGAGAACATAGGTCAGAGAATGGCTTATTGGGGAGTTAATAAGTCAGCTGATCATGGGAGCGTAGGTATGTGCGTGACCCATGTGATGTGAGCTATGTTCGCCTCCATTGTGTGTGATTGTTACTTATTGATACGGTTCCTGAGTGATTTGGAATATGTGATCCTAATGTACGTGATGTATCGGTATTTGATAGCAGAGTATGTGTTCACCGTAGCTTAGTCTCGGGGTGCCAATATTGTATATTTATGATGGGATTAATATACTGATAACTGTAATGAAATGTTGTTATAAATGTAAGTGTGAATAATCGTAACATTTTTAGTAGAGTTAAAGATGGAACATTTTAGTAAGTAAAAAGTAAAACTTTCCATTTATATTAAGATGTCAAGAATTGAACCTCAATAGTTTACCGAAATTGGGTGGTTAATTGGACTAGTTAGATAGTGAAATGACTAAAACGGGTACGAGTACGTTAGGCGTGCACTATTAGTTGAGAGGTGAGGAACTCATGTGAGCGCACGCACTATCATGTATTTTATATTCACTGTTTAATGATATTAAACACTTGTTATATTTTAAACTGTTTTCACACTCGGGCTCTGACCCGTTTGCTTTCAAATCTATTTTCTTGTAAAAACCTTTTAGGTGCCCAGCCACAAGGACACCAGACTTAGGAGTTCCATTCCAGTGACGTGCTGTAGCTGCTGTGGAAGTTACAGGACCTCGATTATAGACGCCTCCACTTTCTACCTTGATTCCAGTTCAGACTTGTTTATCTGTAAGGCATGTCGTCCCTTTTCTTAGTGACAATTTACTTATTCAGTTTTAATTCAGTTTGGATGTAATTAATTTGTGATTCAGACTTTGAATTTTGTTGTATTCTGTATTCCGATTATTTAGAGAAGTATTCCGCCAGATTTACTGTTATTCCATTGTTATTCTATTATGACTGTGTTGTGATTATTGTATGAGCATTTCATAATTTAAATGGATTGTATGTTAATCTTGTTTAATTTAAAAATTGACAGCTCACTTTTTAAATATTAGGTGGCTAGTAATTGTTAAAATATTTTCGACAGTGATGCTATGAACTGAACCAACTTGACATTTTGTATTAATTGGAATAAAGGAGTAGCTACCCGGTATTTAATTAGTCGGGGTGTCACAAAACATTGTATAAGATCTCTCCTTCAGGTGTTTTAGAATCACGGGTTGGTTCACATTTTATTTTATGAGCTACCTTTTTTCAGATCTCACAACAAATATTGGTTTAAAAACTTTTAGACCAATCAATCTTACACCTGTTTGAGAAATTTTCCATTCTTGAATGGAATGATTATTTACATTTTTGTTGTGATAGTTTTGCAAGATTTCACTTGAATTTTTGGTACATATTTATGCTATTGTTTTCTATTCTTTTTATTTATCCCTTATTTCTTTATGTCGCCTTCCACGTGTTAATGTTCAGGTAGCTGGAGATATAATTCTATAAGGGAACATGTGGAACAAATAAAATAAGTCAGTTCAAATAAACATAAGCAGTGCGTGGCAGAGATACAATTTTACAGGGTAATATGTGTTGAATGCTGATAGTATGTGTTGTAGTTGATCCAATACCTTTAAGAAATAACTTAAAATTGTTGTTCCAGGTGTCTTATCCACCATTTTTTAGTTTATTCATTTGTAAGTTTATGTAGACTTTATTCATAGTTGTTGGCTAAATCTTCATGCTGATGTTGTGTAACTTTTTATAGTAGGACAAATTCTAGGTAGAAACTATTCAGATTTCTTTGTCTATTTGATTGTGGCTCCCATGATTCTGATATTTTAGTTTATTTAATTTTGTGGGTTGTACATGTGGTCTAATTAAGGTACAATTTTTTGATTCGTCATTTTTTGTTTCTTTTTCAAGCAATATAGAGCTTTTATAATAAGTGTGGGTTGCATATACAGTTTCATTTTTCTTTCATCTCAATTTTGAAAAATATGTTGCTATGTTTGTGTTTTGTTTTAAACTAGTATACTAAATTACTATTTGAGATTTTTCAGTTGAAGAAGCCGAATGTATTGGGGGTTTGGATGATGTTTCATAAAATTAAGTCTCTATTAAGGCGTACCATATGAATGTGGCTTGCTGTAAGTATACGAGATTTTTTAGGCATGAAACTATTTCGTATATGTGTTTCGTTGCATCCTATGTGTTTAAGTCACTTTATACGTGTCTGTGTAATTGGTTTTAGACCTTTATGCAACTATTGTATCCCACACATTTCAAATACCTAGGATAAAAAAAGTCACAATTCTTTATATGTAAAAAAGTCACAATTCTATATATGTAAAAACGTCACAATTCTATACATTTCAATGGGCAGGCAGTCTTTTTTTTTCTTTCTATCAAATAAGGTTGTTATTTTATTAATCGATTCCCCCAAGTTATATGCTAAATATTAGCTTTATTTAAGTTCAAATATGCTAATTTGGAGTCTAAATCTTATGAATATATACAACACAATATATATGGTATATGTATATTGACGTGTTTCTTATACTGATGTGTTTTTTCGACTTACTGAAAAATGCCTCTTTTTTGCAGGTACCGAAGATGAAATGAAGAAGTTTCAATGGATTATATTTTTTGTAATTTTTTATATTGATGTGGTTATGATACAAATTATATTCCGTGATGGATTATATTCTTTTTAATAGGTTATACGGTGGCTATTGTTAAATATTAGTATACTTGTTGTTGTTTGTCTCTCCTTAAATAGGGCGGATTGTTCATAAACAAAGAGAATTCTGCCCAAATTTTTTAGTATGTTAGATTTTTTATTAATAATAGTATAGCTGATATTTTTACTCTTAAACAGGGAGAATTGTTCTATAAATAAAGGAATTTTTGTCCAATTTTTTAAAATTATCATATTTACCATTAATAATAATTTAGTTGGTAGTTTTGTTTATAAATAAGGTGGATTGTCTCATAAAGAAAGGTAATTTTCCCCTATTTTTTTTTAAACTAATAGGTTTGTACCATAGGTTATTTAAAAAATTATTTATCTGTTGCGAACTAAAAACGACGCATGGGCCTATCTGTTGGAACGAAATGCTAAATTTGTTAGAACGAACTTCTAGCGAGCATCTAACGAGTTGTCTCTGCTTGACAAAACAAACCTCGTTGGAAGTTCGTTGGAAGCTTGTTCAAATGAGCTAAGCCTTTCGTTTGAGTGAGATTGAACCTCATTAGAATGAAGTTAGGTTTTCGTTCGAACGAAGTCCAATTTTCATTCGAACGATTTTATTGCCTCGAAAAACGTGTTTTCTACAAAAATGGTTCTTTTGGACTATTTTACACAACTCTTTTGGCGAAAGCCAATTGCAATACCTGCACCAAAAGTTTTCTTCCTTTTGTTTCATAGATCACTTTCATTTTCCAAATGATACATCCCTAAATATGATTTGTTGAGTTTTGTCAAACCCAAGTTTCATACACTATCAAACCCTTGTAAAGGTTTCTCTACGGTTGATTATGGAGTTGCGTCTCTACTGCTAAAGAAGAAAGAATTTCGCATCCTGAGGCTGATCGGTGGATCTTGATGGAAGACCTACAACCTGTGGGTGGTGCTGGACTGCATCACTTTATGTCAAAGATTTTAAGACCCTATGCATTATACTTAGCGGAGCTCTAAGTAGTCTGTAAGTTATCGAGTCTGTCAAACTCTTTAACATTGCTGAAATATAGGTTTTGCTCGAAAGGAATTTTTCCTCAAAGGTTTTTTTTTGTTGGGGTTGGTTTGATCGTGTGGTTTGAAATATTTAATTTGGACACTATCTTACATACACACCTAATTATAATAAAGATAAAATTTAGTTAAAAATTGAATCTTTATGCGTGTAACCTAATATACAGGGGATTCCATATAGGCTTGCTGTAACACCCCGTATTTTTTAGAATTAAATAATTAATTAATTTGAACATTAAATATTTAATTAATTCAGCTAAATTGAAATTACAAATGTGTCATATTTTAATTAAACTAAGTATTATGTGTGCATTTAAATACTAATCTGAAGAGATAATGATTAATATAGACGGAATAAAATTTACTAAGTGTGTAGAAAATTAATACGTGACTATTATTATGCGTCGTAGCGAATTAAACGACAGGATTTTCCTGTATCTCAACCAGGAGTCGGGTATAGATTATATTAAGGTAGAGATGGAGATTTTTAGTAAAGTGACTCGGATGACAAGTTTCAGTGTGCGGTTGATTCGGGATGGATCGAGATAGTCAGAATCGAGTAGCCGGGGTAGTAATTGAGTCTCGAGACATTTTTAGGATAACAACCGGGCCCACACGGGGGTGTTCGGGTCAGTTGAGATGGGACCATAAGCTTAATTTTGGGTTTAATATTATTTAACCTAAATCTAAGAGAGTTGAACAACATTTAATCACAATCTAACCCTAAGAACTTGAGAGAAGAAAAAAGAAAGGAATTTGGGGAGATTTTGGGAGCCAAATCAAGAGGAAATGGGTGTGTTATTCGTCAATTCATCTTCAACCTCAAAGGAATCAGACTCTACGAATCTAATCAGGCAAGTGGTTAACTTGCTTTCAATCAAATTTCCAGTTTTTCAGTTCATATTATAATGGGTGTAAACCAAAATCCGTTTTTGGGTGGGTTCTTGTATAAAAATGGGTTTTTATGATTGGAATGCAAATTAATAAGTTAAAAAAGAAATTGGTGATGAGGTACCATGTAGTACGGTTAAAATTGAATTCCTATTTGAAATCCATAAGTAGATGTGTTGATTTAGTAATCGTGAAATCAAATTTAGGAAGGGAATTTGATATATGGGAGAAAAAACCAATTCGTAAATTATCGGATTAATGTGAGAATCATTAATGTTAAATGGTGATTTTGATGATTAGTAATGGTTGATAACACATACAAGTCGTTAGTAAGGTTTGGGTTAGAATGGAACTGAAACCGAAAAAGCTTTAAAAGTTAACAATGGTGGAATTCGTAATAGAGTAGGCGAGGAGATGAACTGCTCGCGGCGAATCAATTCGGTTTCTAAGACGAATCGATTCAGCAAGGCAGATCGATTTGAAATATGGCCAAATCGACTCGGCTGCCCAGATTTAGGGGAATTTTTCTGTTTATGCCCTAAACTCACGATTAAATATCAGGGGAAATTTTGTGTCATTTTTAAAATATGAAGAGGGACATATTTAATTTCAGTAGGCTATATTAGGGGGGTTGTTAGCCAAATTGAAAGGAATCCAAGGCTAAGACCTTTATGAATATATTATGAAATGGAAAGAATTTTGGATATCGAGATGGGAGTTCGGGTAGAGTGAATAAACCCAAATTTTGAACCAGTATTATAAAGAAAATTTGAGTGGGATAGATAAACTTAGTTATCATAGGCTAGTGCCGGGGAAGTTAGGCACGGGTGAGCCGAACTTAATATATATATATATATATATAATAAGTTATAAAACTTATGTATGTCATAAGATAGAACTATGATGTCATCAATATGAATTTTTTTTGCACTCCCTATTTTACCCCTCTATCATTTGAGTTCCCCCTCTTTTCTTAGACTCAAATTTATCTCCCACTCTTCCTCAAAATTCAAAATTGAGGGTAAGTTTGTAAACTCATCTAAACCAAAATCTCTCTCATACTTTCCGCACACCCAAACCCTCCATCAAACCCATCCGCCCCTCTCTCTCTCTGGTGCGTTTCCTGTTCTAATCTCACATGAGATTTACTATCCCTCTCCCTCATCCGCCCCTCAAACTCTCTCTCATTTTATTGATCATTCCATGATTCAAAATCAGGTATGCTCTTAACTTTATTTTGTTTTTTGTTGATCTGAAGTTGTGTCTATTTTTCTCTATCTCTTAGAGTTAGCTGCTTCTAAGACTCCAACTGTTAAATAAATACATCAAATAAATGGGTATGCCCTTTTTTTATTGATCTGAAATTTCATTTTCATTTATTTCGAAGATATTTTAAAGACTTTTTCTTATTATGTATTTATTTAACTGTTCATTTGTAGTTTGATTTTTGGGTTTATTTTGTAGATATTTCAAATACTAAGGTATATAATTGGTTTTGTCCATACTGTTATATGTTGATGAGTTGAGAATGTGGAATGTTTAGATTTTCGCCTATTTTGATTAATGTATTATCTCAAGTTCTCCACCCTATTGTTGAAATTTAAGGTATATAATTGTTTTTATTTTTTTTATCTTGATAGTAACTTTGTGTTTCAACACAAAATAACTAACATTAAGGGACGCGCAGCTGCAGCACATGTGGATGCATGCAGGATTTGGACTAGACTCCCCAGCTGTTCATTTTAGATTAGGATTTTCCTATCTCGGTATTTCATTTTTGGGCATGTTTCCCTACAACACTTTATTTAGTTTATTCAGTTTAAACTTGTATTGAACCTTATTTATTATTTGTTGAATTTATCGCTTGGATTTGGGATTTGTAGCCGATGGTTTATTCGGTAAGACATTTATTTATTTTTATCCTGTGATAGTTTTGACTCTATTACCGCGTGAATGATTTAATCTAGTTTCCATACATTGTTATCTGTTAAATGAAAAGATAAAATTTGACACCGGTTTAATTAACTAACAGGTGGTTAGTAATTAATGGTTTTCGACAGTGATGCTAAGAGTGAAGCAAATGTGAATGTTGTTTTAATATAATAAATGACTGATTATCCAGGATTTAATTAAGCGGGGTGTCACACCTGCATTTTCAGTTTACATAAAGGGATTTATGACTAACACATTTCGATCGATCTATATATATGAAGTTCATAAGAGTCATGGAATTAATTGAAGTAAAATAGATCATATAAAGTAACATTTTCATCCTTCTTTACCAAAGTCTTATGAAACACAGGGTTCAGAAGAAAAAATGAGATTGGAGTGATAACCTATTTGATTTTTCACCAAGTCATTACCGAAAGTAACATTTTGGAAGCTTGTGTATGAGACTGGTATGCGTCGACTCAATCGTCAAAGAAATGTCAAAATGAGGGGAATATCCAATCAGGGGGAACATCTTATCAGGGGGAGGAAAGAACAAGCAATTTATGGACATATGCGCACTGTACTTTTTTTTTTCCCTTTAACTAGTTTTTTTATCATTTGATTTTCCTGTGAAAGGTTTTAACGAGTCAATACTAAGCGCGTCCAACACCGATTCAATAATCATATAATTTACTCTTTTTCCTTCATTTTGATTTTTTTCTCACTAATTTTTCTTTATTAAGATTTTAATGAAGCAACAATCATTGAATGATAAAAATAATGTACATCCAAGTAGGAGTATTATAAAATATGTATTTTTATTGGATGTTTACTGATATTCCTCAATATTAAAGGTCTCTTGGGATAACATGATTTGTACCATAAATATGGGTAATAACCATTGAACATCCATACCATTGGAATGAAAAAATTTCTCCTTCTAAACTCTTTCTCTCGATCCCAATTATTTTACAACAACTAATACATTTTTCTATGAACTTATTATCATAACTATTTTTAACTTATCCTTAATATTTAATTTTTAAATAGTGTGAATACTTATCCTCATATTTTCCCATATATTTATGGTGGTACTTGATCATATACTTAATAAACATTAAAGTTAAATCAATACTCTTAAAATTGGGACAAAGAAATTAATATATTTTATATAATGCCTATTTTAGAAAATAAAATTTTCATAAATAAATCATAATTTGAGATACTCTTTTTTGCAGCGTTCACACTTCACATTCTCCCATAGAAGAATAAAACAGCTTTTGGTGGCCATCTTGGGTCACTATGTGGTTTTCAGTTCAACACGCGCCTCAAGGACTTGAGTACACGTGTCAGGTGTTAAGAGGTCCATGCCATCACCTTCTATAAGTGGTTAGAAATAAAACTACAATAGTGAAACTACAGGATAAGGAACTAGGGGTGCAAGATTATCTCTTATTTTTCCCTACAACTGGATAAATTTTTGCCACATAAATTATATAACAAACAAAAAGGACTTGTGGGCCAATATGACAAAAAAGTTAATTTTTAAAAACAATATAAGATCCCCGCCAAATAAATAAGCATATAAAATTGTGCACCACAATAAGACCAGAAAATAACTTGAGATCTATCTTAATATAACAAGCCTTCTTTCTTGCTTTGGTTGAAAATTTGTGCACACTCTAGCTATGGATCCATACAAGGTACATGTTTGACTTTATATTTTCAATATAAAGTTCAGCTTTTTTTTTTATATATCTGGTAAAATATAATATAGTTGACGTTTCTTGATTTCAAGTTTGGTATAAATGGTGGAGAAGAAATCAAGAACATGTTAAATTTTATGTTTTTTGGAATGAGTATAGTTTGAAATGATAAAGAATCTATATTCAATGGAGTTAGCTGTTGTATTTAGCTCAAATGAGTTGAGGTTTATGTTTCTCTTTGATATGTTGGTTTAGAGGGAGAATATTAATCCTATATTCAATGTTTTACACCATCTCAATCCTATATAGAGACTATTTTGCACTCAGAATGGTATTCCTTTCAACTTTAGGTCCAAAAATTGGGACGGCGAATAAGTAAACACAAGTAAAAATTTACCATATTTTTATGAAGAATCTATGTTTGATGTATCTCATTGAATGCTTTTTGAAATATAATTTTTGTACTTATCTAACAGGTAAAATAAAACTTAGCATTGTTAAGTTTTAGATTATAGACAAAATTAATGTGACAATATATAGTCGTGGTACCATTTTTGCACCCTCATTTTATAATGAATTGACAATGAGTTTTACAGTGTGCAAGAAAAATTTACACCTAAATGCAAATTTGATACTAAATATAACATTGGAGATGGTTCAACCAAACATTTTTTGCTTCTATGGTAGTTCTCTAACTCTTCCCTTTCCCCTATATACATAATCTGTATATAGGGGGGAGGGGAAGAGTATATATATATATATATATATATATATCAGTCTTACTGTTGTGCGGACTAATCTACATTTTAAGAGTGCGGACCGGACAAGTTTCACCTAGCGGTGAGCCAAAAAAAGAGAGAGAGTGTGCCTATAATTTACGCTAGTATTATTATATATATACATGTATAACTTGTTATTTCTGTTCATTTTCTTCTTTATGTGATATAGTTCCGCCCTTCAAGTGCTCACGACTCCCCGTTTTGGACAACAAATTCTGGTGCTCCAGTTTACAACAATAACTCATCTTTGACTGTTGGAAGTAGAGGTATTTTTCCTTACATCATTTAAATTCAAGTTTTTGCAGTGGATAACAAGTATTTATGGCCAATGTTCGAATTGATGCTTATAAGCAATTGGCGCATTTCGCTATACAAGCAGGGTTCCCCCTACCCAGTATCCCTAATCCCGCAATGGTGGGAGCCTCGTGCACTGAGTTTGCTCTTTTTATTCTGTATTATTTCTTGTTTTATTGGGAATATTTGATACATCCCACTGGATTTACTAATATAGCACTTATCTCTGTTACATTGGTTAATGTTGCATTGGGCAGTTTAAAGATGTGTTTGCTTCTGGTGTTAACATGGTCGTTTTTAAGCGTTTGGTTTGTCGTAAAATATTTTTCACCGCGATGAAAAGTAAAGTGGTGAAATATGTTTTCAACTTTTTAGGATTAAATTTTGTTCACTGTTTTTGTTCAGAGTTGCATAATTCTAGCGTTTGAACTTGTTCACCAATTTCAAGCCATCAAAAATATAATTTCAAATATGTGAAAATATATTTCACCCCGGACTAAAACGGGCCCTAAAATTTATAATATCAGTGAGTAAGTTCTTCAGCTTATATTCATCGTACCAAGTGATAGCGCGACAGGATGCGATACTGAAATAAGGTCAAAGTGAAAATTGTTAAAGAGTTGTAATCCAGCTTTGACCAAGATTTCAAAACTGCTCCTATGGCTATAGACACTTGCTTCTTTTTTTTTTCTGTTCATGAGAGTCATATTCTTGCTAGTAAATGTTCAATCAAGCTACAACGTTTCACATTGTATCTCGTAGTTTTATTAAATCAAGGATTGTATGGATTGTTTTCTCTCCTTCAGAATTTTCCTCTATTTTTTACAGCACTTGTTGATTTAAGTATATTTGAAAAAGATGTACTTGTTATCTGTTTGTGATTTTTATTTCATTTGCAGTATGTTATCCACATCACAATTTATGGCTGACAATTGTGACCAGTTAAATAATGCCAAGGCTTGTTTAATCTATTTGATTGTGGTTTTAAAATGTGTTCAGTGATTTGAACTCGTTTTCCATTTGACAGGTCCAATTCTCCTTGAGGATTATCATGTGGTGGAGAAACTCGCTAATTTCGATCGCGAACGGATCCCAGAACGTGTTGTTCATGCAAGGGGTGCCAGTGCCAAGGGTTTCTTTGAGGTCACTCATGATATTTCTCACCTTACATGTGCTGATTTCCTTCGTGCTCCTGGAGTTCAGACACCTGTCATCGTCCGATTCTCCACTGTTATCCATGAGCGAGGAAGTCCCGAAACCCTTCGTGACCCTCGAGGTTTTGCAGTGAAGTTTTATACCAGAGAGGTGAATATGATCTTATTCTTGTTCTAGTTTGTTGAAGTACATTGTTTTTTTACAACAGTAGTTGTTTTGTTGACTTAGCTGGTGTATATTTGGATAGTTTCATTGAATATTGTTGAAATTATACGTCCCACATCGGAAAATTATAGCATTGCACCTATATAGAGCTTTGGGGTCTCTCCAGTCATTGCCAGTGGTTTGGGGTTGGATGCTCTGAATTCGACATGGTATCAGAGCTGGTTAGGCTTATGCCACACAATATATTGTGGGACATATTACCACATTACACAATATATTGTCCACATATTTTGCATATGTCACATCACACGTGAGGGGCGTGTTGATAATATAACTCCCACTTGAGAAAATTATAGCCTTGCATCGCAGTATGAAAGATATTGGGCCTTTCCCCCCATTGCTATGGTTTGGATACGTTAAATTTGGCAAATACTTTAAAATGAAGGAATATTTAATATGAAAGCTTTAACTTGTTTCCGTCATGCAGAGCTTTTATGACTTTTTATGCTGGTGAAACTTAATTAAGACTCTATGTTCAATGACAATTTTTTGGATGAAATAGTTGAGGAGTTCCCCTTTTTTCAATTTACTTTGTTTCTGTTGTTGACTTGTTTCTCATGGAAAGCATTTCAACACCACGAGTTTGCAGATTATGCATTATTTCATATGTTTGCCACCATTGCAGATTAATGCATCAAACCTTGTATGCATTTTAGACCAATTCTTACAAGTCATCAGCAAAACATGTACTTGTTTCTTATATTTTTCAAAGCATATATATTCATGTTGGTAGCTGGTTTGCGTTAGTATAACAAGGTTTTAAGATTGTATTTACATCCCCTCTTTTTGTTCTAGTGATTTATTTGAAATTAGTGCTTGTTGTGTAGTCCTTGTTAATTTCATAACTTTTTCTTATCCAGGGTAACTTTGATTTGGTGGGAAACAACTTCCCTGTCTTCTTTATCCGCGACGGGATGAAATTTCCGGACATGGTCCATGCCCTTAAACCCAACCCAAAATCCCACATCCAAGAAAACTGGCGTATCGTCGACTTCTTCTCTCACCATCCAGAGAGTTTGCACATGTTCACCTTCCTCTTTGATGACATTGGTGTCCCACAAGATTACCGCCACATGGAGGGATCTGGTGTTAACACCTATTCTTTTATTAACAAAGCTGGTAAAGCACACCTCGTGAAATTCCACTGGAAACCTACTTGTGGAGTCAAGAGTTTGTTAGAGGAAGAAGCCATTAAGATTGGAGGAGCTAATCACAGCCACGCCACCCAAGACCTTTATGACTCTATTGCAGCGGGTAATTTTCCCGAGTGGAAACTTTTCGTGCAGACAATTGATCCGGATCACGAGGATAGGTTTGACTTTGACCCGCTCGATGTGACCAAGACTTGGCCAGAGGATATATTGCCCTTGCAGCCGGTGGGCCGGTTGGTGTTGAACAAAAACATTGATAACTTTTTCGCGGAAAATGAACAGCTTGCTTTTTGTCCGTCTATTATCGTTCCCGGTGTGTACTATTCGGACGATAAGATGCTCCAAACTCGTCTATTCTCGTATTCCGATACGCAGAGGTACCGTCTCGGATCAAATTATTTGCAGCTCCCAGCTAATGCTCCCAAGTGCTCCCATCGCAACAATCACCATGACGGGTTCATGAATTTCATGCATAGGGATGAGGAGGTAACATACTTTATTTCTTAATGTTCTTTCCATCACAGATTTTGAGAATTTTTTCTTTTTTAATTATAACATCCCAGCTTTATTAATGTTATACATTACTTGATGTTAGTTTCTACGCCTCGGGTGATGAGTCCCCATTTAGTATTCACAAACTTTAATATATCTCTTTTTTCCATATCTATTTGAAGGTGATGCTCAGTTTATAACAAACAGAATTCATACATATGCTATAGTTAATGGGTGATAAAAGAATTTCAGGCTATTTTATATACTCCCTCTGTCCCACATCTAGGGTCCAGTTTTCCTTTTCGGTCCGTCCTGAATTAAGAGCCATGTTACTTTCGCATAGACTCTTAATTTTGGATGGAGGGAGAAACAATTTTGGAAATAAGATTCAAAATTTCGGACATCCCAATGAACTTTTAATTTGGGACGGAGAGAGTATATGCTACATTTAGAAAAGGAAAACATGACTCTTAATTTGGGACGGGAGGGAGTTTCTCATTTCTTCGCAAAAGTTAGATGTTTTGAAACGTTTTATGAGATGTCATGTGTCCCAAATAGTTACCTAAGATTTTTATTAACATGCAAAGTAGATGAAGGTAAAATTACATTCTTACCCTGTAAATTTGCTTTGATTCGATTCTATGATTGTCTATCTTCCAGGTTAATTACTTCCCTTCGAGGTATGATCCTGCTCGTCATGCTGAGACGTACCCCATTCCTCCTGCTGTCTTGTCGGGAAAACGTGATAGGGTCAGTTCTTCTTGTTATCTTCCCTTCATGTTCGATGTTTTGACTTGTTGACCATCAGATATGTTGATCAGAATATTCAATTGATGTTGGTTAAACTAGATTGTTATTCTTGTGTAATTTTTGTAAGTGTTTAACTGATTTTGAAAGTCCACTGTTTGGATCCTTTTTACAATTAATAACAGAAATCATTTTGCCTATTTCGATGTGGGAAACATTTACCAATTTCATTTTTATTTATACTTTTCATCCTTTAGAAAATTTGAAAAATTACAAATGCTTTTATTGTTGAAATTGATAATTGACATTTTTTGAACACATTTGTTAAAAATGAAGATACGCACACACACGCGCGTGTGATGTTAATCTGCACGAGTTTTTGCGTGTGTGAATTCGCATATATATACATGTGTGTACAAATGTAAGTAAATTCACATAAATATATGCAGTGCATGTGTAGATTATAACTTCATAAAAAATAAAATGTGGTGTTATTGATTAATGCAGTGCGTCATTGAGAAAGAAAACAACTTCAAGCAACCAGGAGAGAGATACCGATCCTTTACACCAGAGAGGTAAACATGTGTCCCTCATTTGGTCTTAAAGTTATCATAATTTCTCATAAATCACATGGATTTGCTCTATTGTTTGTTTGTATTATTTCCAGGCAAGAGCGATTCATCTGCCGATGGGTTACCGCTTTATCTGACCCACGGGTCACCCATGAGATCCGCAGTATCTGGGTCTCATACTGGTCTCAGGTCTGATTCGCTTGACCTTTTCTTTTTAACTACTTTTCGAATTAAAGTGAAGTTGGCTCGCTTCGGGTGCATTACATTTTTCATGCCGTATGCCAAATCTGAATTTGAAAAATATATTTGTTTTCGATCAAAATGAAACCTCTTGGTGAATGTGTTAGTCCAATTCAGTTTTTTTGCCAAATGATGGTCAATGTCTAAATTCTTTTTAAAAACAAACATTATTTGGTTCATAGGAGCCTATAGTTTTGGTCCCTGAAGTGAATTTTTTTTAGTAAAAACTTTATATTGTTTGCACTTAAATGTGCTGGAACTTTATGTTGTTTGGATACGTCACGCGTAGGCAATGGATGCCCCCTTAATGAAGAGTAATTTAGTTAGTATTGATGGTAACGCAAGGGACATTGGTATATCATGTGATTTAACTAAAAATATTGCGCTGAACAGAGCGAAATGAAAAAACAGGATTCATGTAGCAGACCCTAAATAATTGAATAAGTAAAAACCACACACTAAGGTTTTAAAAACCTGGATCTTAGGGACCAAATACATGACCTATTTCTTCCGGACCCTAATGTGAATTTATTCGAACGAAAACTATTTTTTTGCACTTTAGTGTGCGGTCACCGACACAAATTTTATCACACGCAAAGATATTTTAGCACCATGTCATGCGACGGTGGCCGCACACTAGTTATTTTTACGGAGTTAAACCAAATTTTAGGGACCTAAGACCATATCCCCAGGCTAGATATCTTGATCAAAACTCCATGTTTTTTGCACTTGTGGATACATTCTCTAACATTCACTAACCCTTTATAAGCTAATCTTATTTCACAATTTTGCATATTTTTTTTTTAATTTTTTTTTTATGTCTGGAAGATATCTCAAAACATTTTTTTACTAAGTTTAATCACTCAATATTTTGCTGTTGTGGGGTGTAGGCTGACAGGTCTCTTGGTCAGAAGCTAGCATCTCGTCTCAATGTGAGGCCAAGCATTTGAAAAAAGTGAGACACTGAAGGGATGTTTGGAGTTCTCTTCAATTGTGAGAAAGAAAGTTTACAAAGGATTTCATATGTTTGGAAGTACGAAGGCACTAATAGTCCTTTACTGTCATGTTATAAATTGAAAACATACTTGCATGTTATGTAACTCGTAAAACTGGTGGTGTCCTGTTATTATTAAATTACAGTTAATATGTCTTAATTTATTGTCACGAGTTATTTGGTTCGAAAAATAATCGCGGCGTATTTGTTTCCATTTTTACAATAAATTGGGTTGATGCTCCTTTGGTAAAAATTTTGGCTGCTTGAACACGGTTTATTACTAGGCGTATTCTGGCTTTTCGCTGATTTAGACCCTGAGGTGAAGACGTTTTAGTAAAAATATGATTTTTTACGAATTAATCCCGTTTACTAAGTATTTAGTTAAATAAGTTTTACGTTTCTTTTTGCTTCAACAGGTTCTAAGAAAAACTAATTTTGTTCCAATAGCTACCATTAGAAAACATGTAAGAAATATTTGGGACTTGTATCATTAAGATTTATTGAGAAAACTTTGTTGTGACAAGACTAATGAAAAAATGTCTTATACAAATTATTAGACCTGACAAAATGTGACACAACATGATAACACAACACGACAAGAAACTAACAGTTAATGGGTCAAGGCTTATCGGGTATGGGTCACTATTAAGTTAATACGATAGACCCGTTAAAAATAATTAATCGGATTGGTTAAAATTTTCTTCACCCGATAACAATCCGTTAAGACCTGAATACTATTCATGTCATACCAGGTTGTCTGACTAGTTAGTAACTATAATGACCCGTTAAGATATGTAGGCAAAAATAAAAATAATATTTTTAGTTTGAGAGGGTTAAATATGTAATTGTGCAAAGCTAATGGGTGTTATTGACAATTAACGGGTCTTATTGGTAGCTAACGTGTCACTCAACGCGGAATAACCCATTAATATAAAAGGTATATCGATTCGTATCGGGTAAACGATGCAATTCATTACCTTAACGGGTTAAATGGGTTCGTCTTATGTAACCTGTTAAGAAAACGAAGCGTGTACGAATATTGAATTCATGACCTGTTAAGTTAACAAATCGTGTTCAAGTGAAGCATAATTTCACACGAATTCGTTAAGACTCGACACGGACACGACCCAAACCACACGTTGCCAGGTCTACAAATTATACAAATATGACTTATTTGTCAAATTCTAAAAATATGTTACAAGGTGAGATTTTAGTAGATCACTTTTTGGGACCTAGAACTAAATTTCTAAATTTTTTATGAGAAGTAATATAAGTTATAAAGGGCAAAGTAATATTAGCAATAAATATTTTTATCCATTTTTTATAAAGTAAGCAAACAAAATATTAAAGCGATAATATAAATATGTTTCTTTCAACAATTAAAATTAATCAAATTTTAATTAATAGCAAAATCCATAAACTCAGACTAATTAATAGCAAGAAGAGAAGAAAAGAAATTAAAAAAAAAATGCTTTCCAAAGAAAAAAGTGTCCGGTAGCGACGACAAAGACGAAGGAGATACCGAGAAACTGAGACAAAGAGAGAAGTGTCCGACGAGAGAGGGGGCAAAGGATGGGGACGGCGTCGGTCTTCTTGCTGTTGGAGTTGCTGAGAGGAGAGAGATAGTGCCTAGCTTAGTTTTTTTTTGGTGAATGAAATGGAAACAAGCAAGTTGAATGAAAGCAGATGCGTGTGTTTTTAGGTTTTAAATAAAAATATATATACTGCTCGCCCTTCATGGTTTGAAAAGCTTTTATTTTGTTGCCTTATATTTCAAAAACTTACGCATAAGTAATTTTTTTTTACAATATATCCTAAAAATAGAAAATTTTGTGGGTGCGACCACCCCCTTGGGAACTGGATAGATCTGCCCAGGGTTGGCTCTGTCTATAGGCGAGCTAGGCGGCCGCCTAGGGCTCCCTGTTAACCGGTGACTCGAAATTTAAAAAACAAATAGGTATAAAGAAAATCAGGTATAAAAAAATTATTTATAAATTTATCCCTAAAAAAGCGCTCCAAAATAAATAAAACTTGATCCACTTATAATAAATTACAAATTAAAAAGACACAAAATAAATTAAATTAGACTCATTTACACTTGGAATATAGTAATTTAAATAATCCAATTTTTTTATACGCCCAATAAAAATAAGTTCAATCAAAATAAGCCAAAATAACTCATCAAACTTACTCCCTAACACTAAAATCCATCAAACCTGCTTGTTTTTCCTTTTCAAAACCCCTAACCCCTCTCTCCTTTTTTCTTCTCAACAACTTCTTCCCATCTCCCCTCTCATACATTGTTGTGTGATTAATATGTCAACTAGAAAATATCATTTCGTTTACGAAAAAATCGACAAAAACAAATTGAAGAAGAAACCCAAAAATTAGTAGGGTCATTAAATAAGTATTTTAATAAATTTTAAAAAAATAAACAATGAATATGTTGAAAATCAAAATTAAATTTGTTAAAAAAAGTTAATTGAAAAATATTTGATCACCCGTTTTGTATCAAATGAAAAAAATTTATCAAAAAAAATAAATTTCATGATTTAATTGATAGTTTTGTCTTAAAATACGTAAAAATATCATTTTTTTCAATTTGATTTTTCTTAATATATAAAGAGTCCCATTTTATTGTTCGCTTAAGATTCCTAAAATCTCAAAATCGATCCTGAATCCGCCCCGAATAAAATACATACACACACTTCACGCTCTTCTTCTTTTAATTCCAAATTAGGATTTTTTAGGAAGTTCAATGTGCATGTCCAAAGCATTAAAGAAACATATGTATGAGAGAGTCAAACTAATTTCTCACGGTTTGGTGACGTGAAATGTGTATAAATATCTGATGATAATTAATAATATTCAATTGTGTAGTTGTTCATTGCCATCATGTCTCAATGAGTCAACCCAAATCTTCATGACAACTTATGTTATCTTCCCAACTAGTGAGTAGACAGTTAGTCATGTCAGCATGTTCATTAAAGTTTAAGCAAGTCAAATCTCAAACTTAATACTTGAAATTAATAGATGGGTTTAAATAAATTGATTGCTTAGCCAAAAAGAATATATAATCAAGGGTTTTATAACTGCTCCTGATCAGACTTATCTTCATAGTCGTAAGCCCGCTATATTGCTATTATAAATACCAAACCGAAGTCTGTCCAAAGTGACTCCCCCATGTATCACTTATTCAATTAAATTTTGTAAAGAAATCTTGTTGTCTAATATTTTTGGTGTTTTAAATGAATATTCATAAGGCGTCATGTTTAAATCCTTCAAATTTAAAAAACTGTCGGATAAAAAAAATGGACTTATTCTTAGCAACACGGTAAAATCGGCTTTAGTGAGCCTACGATAGCATTGGTAGGCAAGTGAACACGAAAATGACGAATCACTCTTTTTATTGAATAGAAATTAATGTTGTCACACATTTGTAATTACAGAATTCACTTACAATTATAACTCTAGAATTTCTACGTTAATGAGAAAACACAGTGACTTATTTATTCAATAGACCAATATTAACTCGAAAACTTTTCACTTTCAACAAGACTTTACTTATTCCTAAGCTAAGACTCTTCACTTTCAATGTCCTTTGGTCTTCCATCTCGAAAAGTCTAGATTAGTATTCCAACATCCTCCCCTCAAGCTAGACTTGTGCAAGTCCGAGCTTCTCCTTTAAATTGAAAATAATTTTCAACTACAACGCTTTGGCAAAAATGTCTGCCACTTGTTCTTGAGTCTTGCAATGCTTAATGGTGACTTCTCCATCTTTGACTAGATCTTGGATGAAGTGATACTAGATCCATATGTGTTTGCTTCTTCCATGAAAAACTAGATATTTGCTAAGTGCAATTGCTGAATTGTTGTCACAAAACTAACAATCCCTTTCTCTTGAGAACACTTTAATTCTTTAAAATTCATCTCAACCATAGTGCTTGACAACCAGTTACTGACAAAGCAATATACTCAACTTCTGTAGTTAAAAGATCCACTATAATCAATCCCATGTCTTTCATGCCCAGAATACCACACCTGAACCAAATTAAGGTGAAAAGATAACCTGAAATGCGTTTATGATCATCAGTATTTTCTCCCCAATCACTATCCTTATAACCAACTAGGACTGAATTTTGAACCTTCTTGTAAAGAATTCCACGATCAATGTTATCATATACATGTATGAGAACTTTCTTTCCATCTTTCCAATGACTTGACTTCGGAGTTGCCATGCATTTTCTTAACATACTAACTGAAAACATTAAATCTGGTCTTGTTGAAGTTATATACATGAGAATTACCACAAGACTTCTATAAATAGTACCATAAAAATCTTCACTTCGATCATTTCTAATTAAGTTTGAACTTTCTTCCATTGGGGTCTTACTTAACAATGCTTCTTCCATTTTGAACTTTACAAGAAAATCTTTTTCATATTTCTTTTTGCGAAATAACAATCTCATCGTCACCTTACACTACACCAAAATGGGTGATTTTTGAGTGATGTTAACAGTCACAAATGATCTTTATAACTGTTATTTACCGTCATAATTTAGGGGGTGACAAAGGAGATATCGTTACTCCTAACAGCAGTCATAAATTTTTATAACTCCTATGGAGTTATGACTGGTGACCCCAATTTGTAACTGCTGTAAGCATTTACGAATATAATATTTATTACTGCTGACAACAATTACGAATCTAAGAAAATAATGGAGAAGACCCATGTCTGCATTTCAAACTCATCCATTATTGACTTCTTGAACTCATCACACACTTTCTTGTTGTTGTTTGTAAAAATAAGATCACCAACATATAAGCAGACTATTAAGAAATCACCACCCTTCTCTTCCTTAGTGTAGAGAGCATGCTCATAAGGACATATCTCGAAACCATTCATAAAAAAGAAACTATCAATGCGACTATACCAGGCTATTGGAGCTTGCTTCAATCTATACAATGCTTTCTTCATTAGACACACTTTCTTTTCTTCTCCTTTCTTCATATAGCATGGTGGATGTTCCACGTAAACTTCTTATTCAATGTATCCATTCAAAAATGTTGATTTGACATCCATTTGATAAACTTTCCATCCTCTTTGAGCTGCTAAAGAAATGATCAAACGAACAGTCTCCGATCGATTCACTGGTGTAAAAATCTCCTCATATTCAAACCCATATTTTTTCCTATAGCCTTTCACAACCAACCTTGCTTTGTGCTTGTCAACTTCACCTTTTTTTATTAGGCTTTGTCATGTAAACCCACCTCACACAAAATGGTTTATTGTCTTTTGGAAGTTCTGTTAACTCCCACGTCTTGTTCCTCTTGATCTAATTAATTTCTTGATCCCTAGCTTTCTTCCATTTCTGATCTTGTATTGCTTCTTCAAAATAAATAGGATATACATAAAAAATATTAAAAAATATACAAAATCATTTTAATCAATTCTTCTTATTGAATCATAAATCTCTTAAATGCTTCTTTATCTTCGTGGGGGAGAATCTTCATTACTTGAGGATGATGAACTTGAGCCTAGAAAATCTGGTGCATTCTCCACTTATTGAACCTCTTGAACTTCTTCTCCATTATCTATATCAAACACTGATAAATTCTGCACTTGAGTAGCATTATCCCACTTCCATGCTTTTTTTATTTATTAAATTTCACATCACAACTGATAATCATTTTCTTTATGATGGGATTGTACAACCTAAATGCCTTGGAATTCTCACTATAGCCAACAAAAACACAATTTAAGATTTAACATCCAATTTACCCATATTCTCATTTGAAATGTGCGAATAGGCAATGCTATAAAAAATTCTAAAATGATCGACATGAGGCTTCGAACTGCTCCATGCTTCATAAGAAGTCATGCCTTGAACACTATTTTTTACCGCTCAATTTAGTTAATAAACCACACGTGAAGTTGTTTCTCCCTAGACACTAAGTTTCCCTCCTTTTAAGTAATACTTCCTTCTTTCATCCTCGATAAATACGAATTGTTCCAGTCGATGAATGCTAAACACTTTTGTCAACGCCGACCTTGTCCATCTTTCTAGTCAATGAGACGTCAACACCAACCTAACACACCTAGGTTAGTGTCTACTTTTGTTGTATAGTGATTGTTTCCCAAATATCTTCTTAGTCAATGCCCACCTAGGCAAAACACTCACCTTATTATAACCTCCAATGACATCAGGTTGTCACTGAGCCTAGCTCTAATTTCTACCCAAGATAAATTGACATAATGGACACACCGGTCGACATTATCACTATAAGGATATCAATTACTACTCGGGTCTACACCTCCTAATTCGTACAAGTCTGGCAAGACATGCCAAGGGCTAATCATTTCCTTACTAGATTTGTTCTAATTTATACCTTTGGCATATGTCAATACTCTAATCATACTCCGATATCTCACCTGGGGTACTATTCTCAAGTCCTTACATTATTAATTAAAGTCTCCAATGCATTTCTTAGTACTTATCTAAGTCAAGTATGACACATTCTACATCAATCATCTCTGACAACGAGCATTGTGTCTAATCCTGACACTAATCTATAATTACCCTTAGAAAGTTGCCACGGCTATTCATACTAAATTTAATGACATCACTAAGGACTACACGATTTGACTCATGCGTACTTGACCAATAACCCGAGATCATCACATGACCCTCAATGCAACCATCACCAGAACACTAGCACTTCATAATACCGAACTTAACTGCTTCCCTATAGACACCAAGAGTACCCAAACGTAATTTGTCACCACCAGCCTGATAAGATTTCATCGCCTATGACCCTATCATAGTAGGTACAATTTTCTAATATCCATCCCATAACTATTAAGTACTCACAACAACTCTACACATGGCAAGTTACATCCATTGAACACTTCAAAGTGCCACAACAAGTCTACTCCTATCCCCAAGGACTCCACATGCAAGAAGTTTTGAGGATATTCCAAGAACTTCCTTTTAAACAATTAATGTCATATAATACGTATTAAATTACAAGCTAACACTAATGATGATTCTGGAAGGATATAGGATGTCATGTACAACTTAAAAACCATTAAGTCCACACTACCGACGTCACAAAGGACCCTATTTCTCGAATGTCATATCACATTCTCTAAAATCACCTCATACAAGACTACCTAGGGTTCAATCTTATCTCACTTCAACTCCTGATCATTACACATATAACATGCTTATAGGGGTGGTAAACAGACGGATACGGTTCGGATACCATGTTTTCCATATCCGTATCCGCTATCTGGATGCACTATCCATATCCGTATTCGTATCCGCCCGGATAGTTAAAACAACTATCCGTATCCGTATCCGCTCGGATACCTCGGATTCGGATAATATCCGTATCCGTTTACATTGTTTAGCCATTAACAAAAATAACTATTAAAAAAGCTACAATATAATTCTATAGGAAATTAGTAATAAATGAAGTACTAACCTTTAATATCCATACTCATAAGATCATTTGTGTGTCCAGATTGTTTCCTTAAATTAGCATGACAATCACGTTAAAAAAACCCTGTTGATTGATAGAATACGAAGTGCATACAATAATAAAATCAACTAATAATGAAAATACTATAAATAACAAGTAAATGATTTGAAGCAAGTGCAAATAGTTTTGTAATATAACAAAAAGTGGTGCCGCGATACATAGTCAAGTTTGCAACGTCCATAAACGAAAAGTGGTCCCACGATACATACTAAGAATTGAAATAACAATAAAGATTGTTTTTCAACCGGAAAAAACATCGCTTCATAAACAAAAAGTTTGCAACGTCTCGGTAGTCATCATTCAGTATCCCTTGTGACCTTCAAATTATCTGAAAAAAAATTATGAATTAATGAAAAATTAATTGACTACTTAGATTTTTTTAATATGTAATAAATAATTAATTGACTTACTTAGTTTGTCACCAATTGATGGCAACCAGTCTTTTATGCATATAAGAGTCTCAACGGTCTCTGAAGCCAACGATGAACGCGAGTCATCCACAATCCGACGTCCCCAACTAAAAGCAGACTCTGACGCTACGGTCGAAACAGGTATAGCTAGAATATCACAAGCCATCTTTGCTAGTATTGGATACTTTGGCCCATTAAGTTTCCACCAATTCAATATATCAAAAGAAAGGTCATTTGAATCATCAAGAGGAAATAAATCCTCCTCTAAATATTGTTCCAACTCCGTCTTTTGCACCAATGAAGTGCCGAAACACTCCCTAATGTACCTCTTAAACCCTCCAGTAAATCCAACCCTCATTTGGTTTGTTATTTCACCATCACTATCACTTGTACGAGAATGCTCAAATATTGTGGGAGAAGAAGATGAAACATTCAAACTCTTATACTCGCCATACAAATCAAATAAAGCTGCACGAACTCTATGTATGTAACTATCGGCCAAAGAACCATATATCTCATGGTAAGCAAATTGAACAAACTCCATTTTGTACCTAGGGTCAAGCACTAATCCGAATGTCAATACCAAACTACAATCCTCCCAATATTTTTCAAACTTAACCTGCATCTTCAATGCCATCAAACGAACGTAATCTACATTACTTTGTTGCCACTGCATCAACTGAAAATTAATTTGGCATACATCATTAAAGTAATAGTTTGCCGTTGGATATTTTGTGCCAGAAAGACGATTTGTCATGTCATAAAATATTTTCAAACACTTACAGATAAGTTTACCACGCTCCCAATCTTGTTCACTTGGAAGCCATTGGTATTCCTTATCCAATTCCGCTAAACGCTCAAATGCTGCTCTCACATCTATAGCACTCTCAAGCATATGGTAAGTGGCATTCCATCTAGTTTGACAATCAAGTTCAACATTTTTTTTCGAATTCAATTGGGTTTGTCGTAAAGCTATACTCCATGTGTGACCTCTTTGAAGTGACGAACCAACATACTTAACACTGTTCCTAATCCTTTCAATAAAACGATCAATTACTTTCAACCCATTCTTCACAATTATATTGATTATATGTGCGGTGCAACGAGTGTGAAACATATCACCGTTTTTAAGAAGGGTTTTTTTACCATTCAACCACAATTTAATATGATCAACCATTGGCTTATTATATCTAGCATTATCAACTACAATAGTCATTAGTTTCTTATCAATATTCCACTTCAAGATTCTAGCCTTCACCCACTCGGCCACATTTTCCGCATCGTGAGGACATTCAATCCAACAAAAAGCAATTATCTTTTTATGCAAATCCCATTCATCATCAATATAGTGACATGTTAAACAACAATAACCGGTGCCTTGATGCTTAGGAGTCCATATATCAGTGGTTAGGGTAACTCTTGAAGAAAGATTTTCCAAAACTTTGTAAAGTGTTTCTTTCTCGATCTTGAAACATTTTTTCAAATCATTTTTCACAGTAGCTCTTGAACGAAATTTGTATGTGGGGCAACAATAAGAAAGCCAATACCTGAAATACTCGTGCTCAGCCATAAGAAATGAATAATCGTGTCGTGCAACCATTTGAGCATATAGCATTCGCTCCACCTCCGGGTCAAACTTATGATTTCCGAACTTTGGAATTGGATCGGTGGGAGACTTGAAACTTCCGAGAATTTTTTGTCGAATATCACCACCACCATCTCTTGGTTTTGCTTTATATGATTTCCAATGATTATTTAAATGAGACGTCCCTTTCGAACTTCCAGCATCGAACTTTCTCTTACAATAATTACAAGTGGCGGTAACATTATTATCCTGATGTATCTCACGAGAAAAGTGATTCCAAGCCTCAGATGTGCGCTTCTTGTTTGCTTGTTTTGATGCATCACTGATTTGATTCTCACTACTGGGAGGAGCAAGGGAAGATGCATTGGTTGAAATATTTGTTCGGCTTGCCTCTTCTTCCTACATAATCCTATAATCACGAATAATAAATTTAACAATTTTAGTACAAAAACAGTTTAAGAGTTGCAATTCAATTCTAATGGTCAAATGAATTAGAATTAAAATTAAGCCCTAGATACTGAATTAATATTAGCCTAATATTAACCCTTTGCTAATGTGTGAGAGGGATTTAAAATTAAGCCCTAGATACTGAATTAATACTGCATTAATATTCAAACTCATAACATGCCACTAATATTAATACTGCATTAATATTAATTAATACTGAATTAATACTGCATTAATATTAATACTGCATTAATATTCAAACTCATACTGCATTAATATTCAAACTCATACTGCATAAAATTAAGCCCTAGATTTCATCAAAATATGAATTCAACAATACATAACATGCCACTGATAAGCCTAAATATTCAAACTCAGCAACTAAAAAGCCAAAATAACAATGAAATGAGCCACAATACCTCTAAATAAAATCAAAACCACAAATCAACCTAAATGTATTCCAAACAGCTACGATTTTAGATCTGACAAGTTTCCAAACAGCTACGATTTTAGATCTTGGCTACAACCGGATAATTTCAACAGCTACGATTAAGACAATCTTGGCTACAACCGGAGACAGACGCTAGATCTTGGCTACAACCGGAGACAGACGCTACGATCAACCGGAGACAGACGCTACAACCGGATAATTTCAACAGCTACGATCTTGGCTACAACCGGAGACAGACGCTAGAGCTTTTGGGCGGCTGGACGAGGGAGAGGGAGAGGGATGGTGATGGAGAGTTTGGGCGGCTAGAGAGGGAAGGGTTTGAGCTTTTTTTGGTTTGGGACGATCTCTTTTTTATTTATTAGGTTAGAAGGTTAGATTTTAAGTGTTTTGATAATTAAACATCTACCCCAACTTTTATTTTAAGTGTTACTTTATACCTAAAATATTATATAAGTAATATTTAAAACTAGTGTTAGATGGATACGGATATCCGGTAAAACGGATATCCGGTAAAATGGATACTCCGCATCGGATACGGATTATCCGTGTCGGATATTAGTATTATCCGTATCCATATCCGTTTTTTCGGATATTTTTATAGAGTATCCATATTCGTATCCATTTCCATTTTTTCGGATAAATATCCGTAAATTCGGATTCGGATATCGGACGGATGCGGATTTTCGAATATCCGTTTACAGCCCTACATGCTTACAACTAATTACCTGTAACTCTCATCATAACTCATGAGATATAACATTCAATCGATAATTACTAGGGCACCCACCTATAATGATAATATCCTATCAACTAAGTCCCAAGTACACATCCTCAAGTAATAACCAACACTGGTCTACCTGCCTATGAATTGTTAAATGATTGCGATATGAAATTACCCAAGGATAAAATTTGCCTCATCATATCATCAGTATCAACTGCCCGCAAGTACCTAACTAAGGAACTTAATACATCTTTATCACAAAATTAATACTGCTTAGGCACGACACTTTAGTTACCTAATCTCCAAAGCCGATTTTACACAACTTATGTCTTTAATTCAATGGATGATAATTACCCCTTTTTAACATCTTAATAGGCCTCCCACATCATCAAAAGGTGACATAAAGGCACCTCACACTAGAGAAAGCGGTGTCACCAATAATAGATTACGCAGACACTCATAAATTACTAACACGCTTATGTAAGAAGCTTCGAGAACCATTATAGGAAACTAACTAACTTAGCCACTTACTACTTGACAATAAATTAATGATCATGCTAATCTCCTTAACTATATCATTGAGAACACGAACCGAAACCATCACCTGTCTAGCGTGACCGACCTAAAACCAACATCGATGTCAAAAATCCACTACCGGCCACATAACGTCACTCCCAAAAGGAACCTTGAACCTAGAGCTCTGATACAATTTATAATGACCCGACCTCCGAATTTATAGGTTGCTTACGGTTAGTCCCTGTTCGACTCGAAAGTTAGGTTTAAAGTGCAATAAGAAAACACAAATAATGTTTATAGTCTGGTTTTATTTAATTAACATTTCATTTGTTTAGAATGCGACTCCAATTTATCTCGAGCTACGTTTGGGGGCCCATGGGAAGCATCGCAATGATTCAAGCATTCAGAGATACTAACATGAAATAAAAGAACACTTGCCTGTATAATGTTGTCAAAGTACGGAATCACATACAACCTTCCGTAATAAAGAAAAGAGAGTGGATAGACTGCGTAGTGGAAAATATAATAATGCAATATAGAATTGAACGGTAGAAAAGAGATTCTAACACGTTATACCTACGCGCACATGAAATTACCGCATATATATACTTACATTAATGCATGAAATCGTTTTCATTTAAAAAATGTTACTTGTTTCGATTAAACTACATTAATCTTATGAGAGGCCCCCTTTTGCTTAACTTACCAATTTTGTCAATTTAACGCGCCCGCTTAAATACTTGAACAATAGACCTTTTTTTTAGATAGAATATTTATTTTCTCAAAATAATTCATTTACTCACAACGAATTTACCTCAGTATTTTCTTTGAAAATAGCCCTCCGACACACGCACACGCACACGCCGTTTTAGAATATACTTGTTTTCTATTGAAAGGCTTTCACAACACACCCTTGTGTTCATTATAGGTTAAAATTTCCTTAGGTTGCTTAATTACCCACTTAATCACTCCACTTTACCATTCTTTCACTATATATAGACATTAGCCAATTTCTCATATTATTTTACCACATCATCTTTCAATCAGAATATTTATCAATTTCATTTCAAGTTAGGTTATATTTTCTTATATTTATAACACAACCCATTTATATACCATGTTCCATTATATTTTTCTCGAAATCCCCCAAATAATCGCATACTTAAATAGGAACCACACCGCCGGCTACGCTACCATATGCTCTGACTATTGTTTTGGATCTTTTACCCTAAGGCTCCGAGCCCTTTTTAACTCTTTAACGGTCTCATTCGAGTCCAAATTAATGTGTTTTAATATTTTTCAAATGTCCAAATTATTCCACTTTTATTGGCCGAAGCCAAAATCCAGAGATTTTATCCCACCTTGTGTTACATTTTGAAAATCATCATTTCTTGCCATTAACACACATGCGTTAATTTTATCCAAAAAATCATTTTCATTGGGACTACTTTGTGTAACAACTTTTTCAATATTTTTCTACTTCACCTAAATTTACCATTTTACCCATTTATTTCCAAATTCATCTTTTTGTCCATTTTCTTAAGTGTTGTTTCCCTAAAATAGTATTAAGTTACACAATCTTACTTCTTAAATGTTTTTAATTCGGTAACACTTATTTAACGCTTTGGAGTAACATGTTTTTCAAGTTGAAAATATCTTTATTTTATTACTTTCTTTATCAAATAAGTCATTTGCCATTTTTAAAACTACGCTATAAGAAAAGTACCATTTTCTTATCATCACATATAGTCTTAAAAATATATACTTTTTACACTTTCCATACTTATTAGCACACTTTTGTAACACCCCATATTTTTTAACGATTTTTAATTATGGGTGTGATTGATTTAAATAATGGGAAATTAATTTATAATTAATCTGGATTTAATTAGATATTTACTAGCGTGACGAGAGTTAGTATTTATTGATCTGAATTATGTTGAATATTACTGAGTGAGAAAATTACTATGTGATTATGAATTTATTAAAATAGTCGTTAGTAAAAAATACGACAGTTATTGTAATTAAGCCGGGACACGAGTGTTAGTCGCGTCGGACCGTAATTTAATGAAATAAAAAGTAATTTATTTTTACATCTTCTTTATGGTCATTTCGAGTGTGCCAAAGTGTCCTAAAGGATCGAGATAGTTAGAAAAGTCTACCCGGGGGTTTAGTTTGGTTCTCGGGGTAGTTTTAAGCCAAACCGTCATCCCGGGAGGGTATTTTAGTCATTTTAATTCTTAGAGTAATTAAAACTACGAATTTCATAAAACTATATCAGCTGCTAGGGTTGGGCATTCTAGGGTTATCAAACACAAAAGCTCAGGAGGCCATTAGAGGAGGAAGGAGAAGAGATTTCCAAGCCAAAAACTACCATTGTTACACCTCTTTCATAACCTAATATAACCGAAGCGTAGATCGGAAGACGAAGAACGCAACCATACCCTTCGTCATCAAAGGATGAGACCTACTGTTGTAAGGCAAGTATTGTTCTTGATTAAATTCAAGTAGATAAAATATCCATGTTAGTAGAATATGATTAAAAGTTGAATCTCATGCATGTAGGTGACAAATTTTATATATTAAATCATATTCAGGGTAAGATTCATATTTAGGATTGGATCATTGATATTGAAAGACGAAATTGAATATATTATCAATATTTATATGTTTAGAAATTGGAGTTTTATACTTGTTCTTGAAGAAAAATTAGAAACTAGGGTTCTTGAGAATTTAACTCGAATTTAGGTGATAAATTAATGAATCTTGATGTTTAAATGATTCTTGTACGTTAGAAATCATTAATATGAGTTAGAATAACATTTAGCATATATTTTTTGGAGTTTGGGAATGATTTATGGAGGTTTTAGAGGTTAAAAATAGGGTAAACCCATAACGGACTAAGGTTGAAGATGAAGACCTATAGGGGCGAATCGAATCGATCCGGCCCCAGACCGAACCGGCCCAACTGCCCCGTTTTTGGCCAATTTTCCTTTTTGATTAGAATCTTTAGGAATTGTGTGGGATTCGATTATGGGATTTAACTTTAATTAATTTAAGGAATATATGGGAATACCGGTAGGCCTAGGTTGGGTTTTGGGTCCAAGTTCTATAAGAGGGAAAACTAAGGATTTAATTTAATTAGGTTAAATCGAGATAAATTCCTAATTTGGAGAATGATTTCGGATAACGGGATTTTGAGCGTTGCAGTGAATTAGATCAGTAGGGTATAGTGTGTTACCTACTGATATTATGTGTAGAATAAGGGATAAACTTCGGGCGGTGATAATTACTTAGGAGCATACGATGAGAAGTAAAGCTTTAATCCTTTAATATGTGAGATAATCGGAATTTAAATATATTACATATGGGATGCATGTATACCTACATTGAATTTATAAATACTTAGGTTATGTAAATACCTATTGTATGTATTATTGTGTATATGACATACCTACCAAACTTGCTATCACGGGAGGTCTTAGAAAGGGGACAATCTTATCTTGATGAGCCTTTGGGGGGATTTAGATTGGTGCCTCAGAACATAGGACTTAGGTTGGATTGCCATATATGTGAACAATGTGTAACAACCCAGGTTTCTGAGCGACGATTTTATATTATTTTGCCTGATGGGCTAATTTTATAAAATAGGGGAAGTTGGAGTAATATTATTTCCCGTGATATTAAGGGATGATATTTACTATGTTTTGTCTATTTACCGTATGAGAAGGTAAATAGCAGCATATTGTGTACTGTTGCGGCGTTATATGTAAAACGACAGTTATGACTCATATATAAGTTGGCGTATAATTAATGAAATTTGGAACACTAAAATGGTTCACTTTATTCCGAATGCCAAAATAGGGAGTGCTTGTTTTTAGAATAGTCGAGATAGTCGAAATAAGTGCCAAGTTGTATTTTTGAGTTTCGGGCACTTTTGGAGTGTTATGACTCAATTATGTGGATACGAGCCATTTTAATGGTGTATTAGTAATTAAAAACGGGGAATTTATGTTTTAAGACCCATATAAGTCCCCCCCCCTTTTTATTTTCTCAATCTTATGAGAGAAGCCAAAGGAGAGAGAGAGAGAAGAGAGAGTTGGGAGAAATATTGAGAAAGAGAGAAAAATGGGAGATTTGGGCTGAAATTCGTGGCTACCGGAGGAGGATATGAGACTACAACCTTGAGGCAAGTTTCTTACTTGCGAGATATTGATTTAATGTGATAAATTGCATGTACAGTTAGGTTTTTGGAGGTTTAAACCATAAATGGATATTTGTTGATTTTGGTGTTTAATCCCTTAATCTTAGTTTTAATTTGATTTGAGGAGATAATATCGGTTATTAATGGTGTAGAGATGATTTGGTAGTGTTTATTGTTGTTGTATTTGGTTGGATTTACGGATAAAAGCTTGAAGGTTTCGTTAATGGCCGAAACAGCTTCTCAGGGAAGAAGCTGTCCGCCAGGATCGATCCCCAGGCTCGATCGATCGACGACCAAGGGTCGATCCATCGACCCCTTCTGAAAAGGTGGGATTTTTCCTAGTTTGTTTTAGCCCTTTTATTTTAGGTTCGAGGTTTAGGAACCTTCCTTTGGGAAGTAATTAAGAGTCCTAGAGGGTTATCTTGGGTAGACAAATGTCCTAGGATGGAATAAGATAATTAGGCTTACCCCGAGGGCTAGTTTGTGTAGGTTAATATCCGAATGATTTAGGAAGTTAACCTAAAGATAAATTGGAGATATAATGTGAATGTTGAGACATTTGGGAGATACTCCTTGAGGGAGACTCACTTTGATGATTTACGAAATTGTATAAACTCTTGGAGGCTAGTTTGAGGATAATGGCACTTTGGGTTTTAGGTCATTAATAAAATATGACTTTAAGAATTAGAAATGAATATCCTAAAACTTAGTACTAAATGAGTAAGTACAAATGATTTTGAGAATGTAAAAATGGATGTTTTCAAATGGAAAGGAAAATGATTTTCATTAATGTTAAAATATGGATACACACCCTCTCTAAATCGCTATCTTAAGGGAAGTTCGCTCGTGTGGTGAAGCCCCTTGGCTAGTGAATGCAGGGTGGATATATCCCTAGGCCATATGAGCGTTTATTGTATGTTTCTGCGATGGGTAGGTAATTCCGGGTGTGGTTATGACTATCCCGCAGGCATATGGCCGCTTCCCGACGTTTCGATAGGATCCCAGGTTGTCTTGATGATAGGCCCTGGAAGATGATAGCCATTTAGGGGCGCGCACAGTGGGGAAACCCGGACGGGCGGTCTTAGATTGCGTTATATTATATGTTATATAACTATGTGCAATAATGTGGGACATTATTGGTTATTAAAGCATTTTATGATAATAAAATGGCTTTAATTTACATTTTTCGGATGGAAGAAGGAAAATGGATGATATGATATGAAAAGGTTAAAAACATTTTTATGATAATAAAACTTGCTTTAAATTATGTATAAATTCCGGATGGAAGAAGGAAAATGAAAAGTTATGAAATGAAAGAAAAGCATTTTTATATTAATAAAACTTGCTTTATATATGTATTTTTCCTAGATGGAAGAAAGGAAATAAAATTGGTAAAGAAAGTTTTGAAATGTGATTAAATTGGTAAACATTTGATAAAATGAATTACCATATATATATATATATATATATATATATATATATATATATATATATATATATATATATATATATTCCTAGAGAAGAAATAGGAATTATGCTTTTAGATGGTGAATGGGTTTATTTTTGTCTTCTTAAGTATTGTAGATGAGACCTCCCATATATATATATATATGTATATATTGATATTGTGCTGAGGGTCTAATGTATCTCGACGATCAACCTTGCCTAGTAGTAGTGTATCGGGGTGGGGGGGGGGGGGGTGTTCCTTGTTTGGATATCACTTTACGACCACGCACGAATAAAGGCATAGTGTTGAGACTGGGGAGAAGTTAGCCCTTAGTACTTGGGTTAACTAGATCATTTCATTGATATTGCGCTAGGTTGCTTTTAGATTAAGAGGTGAGAAATATTATGTTAACTGCGAGAGAATTACGTAGTTAACTGTCATGCATTTTAGTCACGTGGGAATCATATCAAACCGGGCCCTGACCCGTCTATATTTCTTTGTTTCTGCATATACTTCTTGTCGTATAAGTGCTCTACCGCATGGACACCCGTCTATAAGTATGGTGTCGTGTGCGTGTGGCCTAGTGTAGTCGACTGAGTACCTTGCCTGCTCGTTGGGGTTGAACTAACGGATAATACATTCCTTGGGCTGGAAGTGGTCCGGGAATATTTCTTTAATGATTGGGCTCCTTGAGCCGCATACTTGTAAGAGGCTACGCCAATGCGAATAGAAGTAAGTAGTGTTGGGGTGAGCGATTATAAGTTAGTATAGTTATTCCCTAGTAAGGGTGTAACGTGATTCGGGAATAAAGGCAATTTGTGCCGAGATGTGTAGGTATCTCTTTTCATAGTAGAAGGGTAGGATCGATAGTTCGTGGGGAACGGTTTGGTGCTATGTTAGAGCACGGAGAATATAGGCTAAGATAAAAAATGATGACCTTAATCCGAGTCCAATAGAGATGCTGCACTGCTAAGGGGTTTGCTAAGTTTGGTAGAACGATAGTTTAGTATAGTATACCTTTATATGGTTATACTCAATGCCTGAATTTTGAGGGAAAAATTTCCTTCTAGGGGGGGGGGGGGAGTATGTAACAACCCAGGTTTCTGAGCGACGATTTTATATTATTTTTCCTGATGGGCTAATTTTATAAAATAGGGGAAGTTGGAGTAAATATTATTTCCCGTGATATTAAGGGATGATATTTACTATGTTTTGTCTATTTATCGTATGAGAAGGTAAATAGCAGCATATTGTGTACTGTTGCGTCATTATATGTAAAACGACGGTTATGACTCATATATAAGTTGGCGTATAATTAATGAAATTTGGAACACTAAAATGGTTCACTTTATTCCGAATGCCAAAATAGGGAGTGCGGCTGTTTTTAGAATAGTCGAGATAGTCGAAATAAGTGCCAAGTTGTATTTTTGAGTTTCGAGCACTTTTGGGGTGTTATGACTCAATTATGTGGATACGAGTCATTTTAATGGTGTATTAGCAATTAAAAGTGGGGCATATATGTTTTAAGACCCGTATAAGTCCCCAACCCCTTTTTATTTTCTCAATCTTATGAGAGAAGCCAAAGGAGAGAGAGAAGAGAGAGTTGGGAGAAATGTTGAGAAAGAGAGAAAAATGGGAGATTTGGACTAAAATTCGTGGCTACCGGAGGAGGATACGAGACTACAACCTTGAGGCAAGTTTCTTACTTGTTAGATATTGATTTAATGTGATAAATTGCATGTATAGTTAGGTTTTTGGAGGTTTAAACCATAAATGGATATTTGTTGATTTTGGTTTTTAATCCCTTAATCTTAGTTTTAATTTGATTTGAGGAGATAATATTGGCTATTAATGGTGTAGAGATGATTTGGTAGTATTTATTGTTGTTGTATTTGGTTGGATTTACGGATAAAATCTTAGAGGTTTCGTTAATGGCCGAAATAGCTTCTCGGGGAAGAAGCTGTCCGCCAGGGTCGATCGATCGAGCCTGGGGGATCTATCGATCGACGGCCAAGGGATCGATCGACCCCTTCTGAAAAGGTGGGATATTTCCTAGTTTATTTTAGACCTTTTCTTTTAGGTTCGAGGTTTAGGAACCATCCTTTGGGAAGTAATTAAGAGTCCTAGAGGGTTGTCTTGGGTAGACAAATGTCCTAGGATGGAATAGGATAATTGGGCTTACCCCGAGGGATAGTTTGTGTAGGTTAATATCCGAATGATTTAGGAAGTTAACCTAAAGATAAATTGGAGATAATGTGAATGTTGAGACATTTGGGAGATACTCCTTGAGGGAGACTCACTTTGATGATTTACGAAATTGTATAAACTCTTGGAGGCTAGTTTGAGGATTATGGCACTTTAGGTTTTAGGTCATTAATAAAATATGACTTTAAGAATAAGAAATGAATATCCTAAAACTTGGTACTAAATGAGTAAGTACAAATGATTTTGAGAATGTAAAAATGGATGTTTTCAAATGGAAAGGAAAATGATTTTCATAAATGTTAAAATATGGATACAAACCCTCTCTAAATCGCTATGTTAAGGGAAGTTCGCTCGTGTGGTGAAGCCCCTTGGCTAGTGAATGCAGGGTGGATATATCCCTAGGCCATATGAGCGTTTATTGTATGTTTCTGCGATGGGTAGGTAATTCCGGGTGTGGTTATGACTATCCCGCAGGCATATGGCCGCTTCCCGACGTTTCGATAGGATCCCAGGTTGTCTTAATGATAGGTCCTGGAAGATGATAGCCATTTAGGGGCGCGCACAGTGGGGAAACCCGGACGGGCAGTCTTAGATTGCATTATATTATATGTTATATAACTATGTGCAATAATGTGGGACATTATTGGTTATTAAAGCATTTTATGATTATAAAATGGCTTTAATTTACATTTTTCGGATGGAAGAAGGAAAATGGATGATATAATATGAAAAGGTTAAAAGCATTTTTATGATAATAAAACTTGCTTTAAATTATGTATATTTTCCGGATGGAAGAAGGAAAATGAAAAGTTATGAAATGAAAGAAAAGCATTTTTATATTAATGAAACTTTCTTTATATATGTATTTTTCCTAGATGGAAGAAAGAAAATAAAATTGGTAAAGAAAGTTTTGAAATGTGATTAAATTGGTAAACATTTGATAAAATGAATTACCATATATATATATATATATATATATATATATATATATATATTCCTAAAGAAGAAATAGGAATTATGCTTTTAGATGGTGAATGGGTTTATTTATGTCTTCTTAAGTAGCTGTAGATGAGACCTCCCATATATGTATATATATATTGATATTGTGCTGAGGGTCTAATGTATCTCGACGATCAACCTTGCCTAGTAGTAGTGTATCGGGGGGGGGGGGGGGGGGTTCCTTGTTTGGATTTCGCTTTGCGACCACGCACGAATAAAGGCATAGTGTTGAGACTGGGGAGAAGTTAGCCCTTAGTACTTTGGTTAACTAGATCATTTCATTGATATTGCGCTAGGTTGCTTTTAGATTGAGAGGTGAGAAATATTATGTTAACTGCGAGAGAATTTCGTACTTAACTGTCATGCATTTTAGTCACGTGGGAATCATATCAAACCGGGCCCTGACCCATCTATATTTCTTTGTTTCTGCATATACTTCTTGCCCTACAGGTGCTCTACCACATGGACACTCGTCTTTACATTTCCATTCCAGTTGTCATGGAGCTATAGCATATTGCGGATGTTGTAGGTTATTTGTTTTAGACGCCTCTATCTTTTGTACTCTAGTTATGTTTAGTTTATTTATTCAGGCGTGTTTCCCAAGCTTTGCATTCATTTATTATATTGTAATAATTGAATTGTAATACCTGGTGTAACTATTTGTATTGATCTGTTCACCGACAACTTATTCGGTGATTAATTATTATACTGTCATTCTTTATTTATTGATTTTTGAAATCCACCGTTTTTGAAAAAGGGGATTGTCTAAGTGTTTTTCTTTTATTTATAAATTTTCTTTTTATTGACAATCTGTTTGCTACAATGATTGGTGGTTATCTCGTACTATTATTTTAATCGACAGTGTTGCTGAGGATGAACCATCTATGATTCCTGTAATTATTAGAGTATTGGGCTGGCCACCTATTATTTTAGTAGGCGGGTTATCACACAATGGTATTGAACAGTCTTTTGGGTGTGTAGGTATGTGCATATCCCACAGGACTATGTTCGCCTCCAATATGTGTGATTTGTATTAATACGGTTCCAGAGTGATTCGAAATTCGTAATGCTTTTGTACGTGATGTATCGAAATTTGATAGCAGAGTGTGCACGCACCGTAGGTTTAGCCTTTTGGGGTGCCGGATATATATATACACACACACACTTGTGATTATTCTACTTTGTTTCTTAGTAGATAAGAAAGGTTATAACGTATAATACAAGATAAGAAGGTGAAAACTTAAATGAATAAAGAGATACTTGAAATGATTAATAAATACTCGAAATGAGATAGTGTACTATTGGATAATATGAGTGGGCAGAATAACTTAGTCATCATACACAGAGATTGGGTTCAAAATGGTTAGGTGGGATAGCATAACTAGGACATGTTAGGAGTATGTGTTAGGCATGCACAATAGTTGAGAGGTGAGAATCTCAGATGAGAGTACATGACTAATATGTATATAATTATCTGATATTTATGCATTTAAATACTTTCTATTTTAAAACTATTTTCAACTCGGGCTCTGACCTCTTTTCTTCCAAATCTATTTTGTCTTTGTAGAACCTTTTAGGTTCCCAACCATAATGACGCCAGTCATAGGAGTTTCCATCAGTTGACGTGTTGTAGCTGCGTGGAAGTTACAGGACCTCGGTATTAAATGCCTCCACATTTATCCTTGATTCATTCAGAGTCATTTATATCAGTCAGGGCATATCGTCCATTCTTATTTAAAGATAGTGGTTTTAGTCATTTATTTATATTTCAGATGTTGGAATTTATTTCATTTCAGACTATTGTATTTGGAATTTTTACTGTGAGTGTTTACTCTAAGACTTAGTTTAGTTCAACATGACATTTTAATTCCTATGAGATTATTTATTAGATGATGAATGCTTAGTTAATCACATAATTGGTTGCACGTTTTGACATCTGATTTTTAAATTACTAGGGGATTAGTAGTTAATAAAAAGTTTTCAATAATGATGCTAAGAATGAACCAACTGAATATTCTGATTTAATTTAATAAAGGACTGATCACTCGGTATTTAATTAGGCCAGGTGTCACAACATTAAGGGCCAAAATTTTATTTTATTTTCTTCATATTAACACTTATTAAAACCGTCCATAAACTTGTTTATATTCTCATCATCAAAATACTACATGTTTATACACATGGAAAGAGGGATTTGAAGTCCAAAAATCCAAAATAATGAGTTTAACGCATGATTTATTCAAGAAATTTCATAATACTTATAGAAATGTGCCCTTTCAAGATTAAAAGACATTTTGTTCTTCGAACTTGAATAAATGTCTAATTTCACCAAAAAATTCCATTTTTCCAAGAAAGCTTTCCCAAAATGTCTCAACAAGCTAGATTTCATTTTAAAACATTTTGTTTCATAAAATGTTTAACACTAAGTTTTCTTGAAGCATATTATTTTCTCAAACTCTTGAAATCATTTGTAAACCATTTTACACAAAACCATAAGAAATAACCTTCTTAAATCATACAAATATTCTACTTTTACAAACTTTAACTGCAAGACCAACATTATAGAAAATACAGTTAAAAAGTAGCGTTTCTCACCTCAAAGAAACTCCAAAAATAATATGATGGATGTAGAAGAAGATGGAAACCTCCCACCTCCAAATGTGGCCTTATACTGGTTGCCTGGATCCATTAAGATTTCTACTTGAAAGCTCCATGAAAATCCCCTTCAAACTCCATAATTTCTTCTTCATCTTCTCTCCACAATCCCCTAATAACATCTTCAAAATCCATAACTTTTCCAAACATTGGTGTAGATGGGTTTTATAAACTTAAATATGGAAGAAAATGGTTAATCTATGGTTATTTAGGGTGAAGAAATGGTTGTGTTAAGGTGGCATTTGGTGGTTTGGTAGAGAAGGAGCTCTAAGAGCTAGAGAGAGGAAGATTATGATTGGGTTGCTTAAATGAGCCAAAATCCACTTTAAATACCACTAAAACATAAGGGTTAAATCCCATAATTCTCCTAAGATCAACCCTTTAATCCATTGGTCCATCAAACCTTTATCCCACGTTTTGATCTGAGCCGCTGAGAGCTTGACACGTCATCCAATATGACGATGCATGTCATGACACATATTAAAATGTGTAAAAATATTTAATTTAATGCGGTTGTTCGAATGACTTTGGACCTTATTTGAATGAGATCCCGTCTTTTTCGAATGAGAGTTCCAATGAGAGGTCTAACGAGTGCAAAACGTGTCTTAAAAGGGCAAAATACACTGCCTCATTCGAACAGGAAACTACCCCTTGTTCGAACGGTAATGCACCTTGTTCGAACGAGGGCATTCCAACGAGATTCAAAAAACTATGGAAATCGAAGAGGTCATATTCATTAAAAGGTCATTCGAATCTCATTCGAATGATAAACATTTTCATTCGAACGACGTGGACACATGTTCGAATAGAGGCCAAATTTCTGCATGTAGACTTCAGGTCATACAAATCTAGTTTAATCGTACCAAGACCACTATATTACCCAAATTTGACCCAAGATCCATCTTACCAAGTCTAAAACCCGAAATGGGTCATTCCAAGTTACAAAATCACATGGGTATAATCAAAATTATGGGGGCGAGTGTTACATACTACTCGTCAAATAATTAGGTTGTGTATTTTTATTTTACATTGTGAGACATTATCATTTGTATTAGTCTCTAGAGTGGTACACATGCCCGAAGATGTATTTTTAGTGCTTTGGATTAGGCCTTAGGTGTAGGTATACCCATAGGTTAAGTTTTCAGTCAGTTTGGGTGGCATTTTGGGCACATATGCAAGTCCAAAATTAGGCCTTTTATGGATGTACGGGATTGAGGGTATATAATTGGTGTTAGTTATCATTAGTCATTTAAATTAAACCTAAAAAATAAACATAACTGCATGAGAGTTTTTGGAGATATTTAGGAGGTCTTAGAAACATATTAGGAGTATAATCAGTTGATTAATCTTGTTTTATATTGTTCTAATACTGATTAAAGATGTTGACTTGTAATCCTCTATTAGATCTGATCTTAGCTAAATTTATTGATAAAATCCATCTTAAATATGTGCCAATTATGTATAGTGATATTAGAACTCATGTGTAGAGATGATGTTTATACTTAAATGATGCCTTTGATTTGGCAAGTACATAATTAATAGTGAAACCCAATATCTTTGTAGATGCTTAATTTAGTCTTCTTAAAAGTTACGATTTTGAAAAAAAAAATCCTATTAGACTTTGAATCTATGATGTGAAGAATAAAATTAGAAATATTTAGGATTAATCCAATGGTGATTTAGCTATGAATATAAGGTTTTATTAACACTAATGGTAGATTAAGGCTATCAAATTTAATTATGGGTTAAAGACAAAGAGATAACCAGAGTTAGGCTGAGTAGGGAACACCCCCCCCCCCCCCCGGATGCTATATCGAGGCTTCACCCCAGGTATAACACCCTAGGGTTGCTATAGCGGTAGGGTAAGACAATGGGTAGATCATGTTCCTTTTTTATTCCTTTTGTTGGGTCCATTCAGTGGGATTTATTCTTGACAGTTAAAATTGAATTATTATCATAAATGATAGGACATAGTTTATAGATATGTAATTAGGATTTGGAAATCCTAGGAAGATACTTAATTAGGGATTTGGGTTAGTACGTGTATATCTATTTGGGCATTCAATTTTGGGATTTCAAATGGTAATTGGGTACGTGAGTGATAATGCAATATCATATACATTTATTGTGTTACATAAAATTGTGTGTGGATGTAAACCTACCAAATGGAAATATTTAGTTCGTGGAGAATCTAACGATGGTGGATTTAAATGGATTATGGGACCGAGTGCCTCGCTCCCATATGATGTATTAGGTTGTGTAGAGGTTGATTTTACTGATCATGCATTCAGATGGTCTTCGTCTCATGATGTGGTAATGTAGATGAATTGATCAATTAGACGGTTTGGTATTTGACTAGATGATGGTGTGACTGCGTGGTGATCCATCATTCATTTGTATGTGAATGTTTTAAATCCATTAGGTACGGAACTCCTATGAATTTATCGATATATGTATGAGAACATCCCCAAAGGTTTAGGCCTTCATGTGGTTTATGATATATATATTTATATAGTCCAGTGATAGACATGTTAGTTAAAGACACTATGCCATGTTATTGCGTGTATTATGATATCGTGTATATCTTACAATTCAGGTGACATAAGTGGGGGTTATATTGGGTTGTACTATATATATATATATATATATATATATATATATATATATATATAATAATAATAATAATAATAATAATAATAATAATAATAATAATAATAATAATAATAATAATGCTCTTGTGCGGACTAGTTTAATAATAATAATAATAATAATAATAATAATAATAATAATAATAATAATAATAATAATGCTCTTGTGCGGACTAGTTCGCATTTTAAGAATGCGGACCAGACATGTGTCTCCTAACGGTGTGCCTAGAAATTATCGCCTAAATTATTGGCACACTCTGTCTCTTTTCTGGGCTCACCTCCAGGTAACACATGTCCGATCCGCACTCTTAAAATGAGGACTAGCTCGCACAAGAGCAGGACTGTATATATATATATATATATATATGTGTGTGTGTGTGTGTGTGTGTGTGTGTGTGTGTGTGTTACGATGTAGTTGCAAGATAGTGAGATAGGTTACTTGTTAGTCTAGTTTTTAAGACTTATTAGTATTAGTTGGGACTTGGGTTGGGACACTCATGTAAATTATTTTACTTATGTTTAGGGGTGAGGTATCTTTTGCACGCTAGTGTCGACGAGTTTTCATGATTACATAAGAGAGTCACATATTATTAACCCATTGATATAGTAAGATATTTCTTGCAACTTTCACGCTATGACCCATTTATTATATAAAAATCTTTATCAGGTGCTCATAAGAAGGGGTAGTAGGGTTGAGTAGTCAGACTTGCTATCTTCACTTTTCGTTCATTCTCATTATTAGATTAGGCTAATATTTCCATAAGTAATTTTAGTATTCAGAAGCATTTGATTCACGGGTTATTTATTGACAATGTTGGTCCCAATATTATTTAATTTCTATTAAGATTATTAGTGATATTAAGAGAATGCCTAATTATTTTATTACAGTTATGGAGATAGTTTCGGTTTATCTCAATATTTAAATTTATTTCATCGCATGCCATAAATGTTTTAAATTCATTACAATTTAATTATTATTATTATTATTATTATTATTATTATTATTATTATTATTATTATTATTATTATTAATATTATTATTATTATTATTATTATTATTATTATTATTATTATTATTATTATTATTATTATTATTATTATTATTATTATTATTATTATTATTATTATTATTATTATTATTATGGTGGTGGTGGTTGTTGTTGTTGTTGTTGTTGTTGTTGTTGTTGTTGTTGTTGTTGTTGTTGTTATTAAGATTGTCATGATGTTGAGAATGATATATGTTGATTTAATTTGTCTTATCTTTGATGTATTAGAATGGCCAACTAACACGTAGAAAATAGGGGGTGGTATAGTTGGCATCAGAGAATCCTTGGTTTTATTATCTTAGGTTATGTGGAATTTCCTTTACGTTTTTCATTTCATTAATTTGTTTATTGGAGCCCATTATCTAGGATTCATTTTATTCTTATTTCTGAATCGTTAGATAATTCGAGTTCTTGGTTTGCTTTCATATGGAAACACACGCGAGGTAGGAAAGGATGGTCGGTTGGCAATAAGACTGCCGACCGAGTTGGTCATTCAGAGAAATAACCATAGCTGCCATCATTCCTCAGGCAGTCAGTGCTGGAGCGGTTGTCACACTAGAATAGTCTCAGCATCCACATATGGCAGTGCCAACTCAGCTGTAGACATCCACTTGGAGAGGGAAAGTGGGGCCTTTGTTAAAGATAACTCACCGGAGTTCATGGGGACCGTCAATATTCTGGTGGCACATTATTGGATCAATGATATCCAGAGACATTTGAGGATGATTGAGCGAGATAATGTTGAAGTGTCGATGCTTACCAGCTTAAAGTTTGTGGGTGAGACATTGTATTGGTGGGAGTCTATCGCCACCGTGGGGAAGAGGATAACTATGACCATTTTTAAGTTCTGGATCAGGTTTAATGGCATGTACTTTGCGCCACCTGTCACGGGATAAAAGAAAAGATAGTTTCTGAGTCTGATATAGGGGATACACATTGTTGCAGAATATAATCAAGAGTTCCCCAACTTCTTACTGTTTGTACCAGAGAAGGTGGACATTGAGTGAAAGAATATGGATTTCTTCATCTGTGGGTTGACAAGGCAAATTAAGAAAATACTATGGGAAACCCCGTCTTACACCACTTGTACATAAGTGGTGAATGTCTCTTTACTAAATGTATCGGATCAACGGAAAAGTCCCAATGGGAATGCGTCTATCCATTCTAATAAGATAGGAGGAGGCCGCTTAGGAAAAAATGTCTCACACACTAGGAGCCTAAATGTATCCATTCTAATAAGGGACTGCAGATTAGAGATCAGCCTCACAAGAGGCACGGTGGTTCTAATGATCATTACCTTCGAGGACATCAGTGCCAATGGAAGCAGTCCTACTAAGGACAATATATCCATGGATAGAAGGGCAGAGGACAATAGGGATATCACCATGGTAGGCCCTACTATGGGATATTTATTAGTACTTGTTTTGCATATGGTGAGGTATACAACCAAGAGGTGACTTAAGGGAAAGCAAGGCGTCCAAGGGTATAAAGGTTAATAGTGATACTAATCACCACAGGGACAATGCTAAAAGTTACTGGCTCCACAAATGATTTCAATGCTAACCCTACCAGCTTAGCCTCAGGGAAAACCGTAATTTCACTATGGGCGCATGTATCATGTCGCTACTAGAGATGATTGCGCACCAGTTCAGGTGGTAAAGGGTATGATTCCTATCCATGATCATATTGGACTTGTTTTATTTTATACTAGTGCATTGTATTTATATAGCCATAGTTTAGTTAGCTGGGATGTCAAATTTAGTTTCGGGCACATTATTGAACATAGATTTACCGTTGAATTAGGGCACACCTATTTGTTCCGTGTGTCGAGGTATGGGTGTGGATATTAGAGGTCAAGGTGTCTAACTGATTTATGAATCTTATATATGTTTACGTATGCCATTACCTTAGGGATGGATTGGTTATTTCTTTATCATGCTAGTGTAAATTGTTTTGGTAATTCCATCCTTTTTTTTCATTTTGGGGAAGTATACATAATTAATACTTGTAGGGGATATCAAACTCACAATAAAATAAATATTATGATTTAGCCCTATAAAGTAATATGAATGCAATAAACACAAAAAATTGGATGTACTTGTGCTGGTAGATCGTCATGCCTACGTCCATGGGGAAGGGCGGGAGAGTAGTTTAGTTCATTTAAGGGCAAAGGAAGATTATACTTTTATGATTTTTTAGCTGAGAGTCCAAGTCACCGTGAGTAAGATACAAGTCAATACGCTCAAATTGGGCGAGGTCGCCTTTTTTTTATAAGTATAAGGATCCTCTCCTTCTAGGTCTTTTTATATTAATCCTATTTACAAGTTATAGAATCCTATTAGGAATATTTGTCCACATCTTTAAACACTCCATAATAATACCTATTCAAATACTTCCTTGAACATAGATTTAACTTTGGTCATCTCACAGACCCGAGAGCAGCTTGATAGATTTTCATAGGGATTCGAATACCCTTTCAAACATTCTTTCTGTGCGTGATTTAGACTTTCTATTTTAATTTTTTGCTCTTTTTCCCAAAAAAGTTCATTTTCAACTGCTATAGGCACTCGAGACACTCTACCTATCGACATAGGAGTACTTTACCTCACTAGAAATCCTGGGTATGATGATTGGCACGTCAGGGCCTTTGTCAATTGACAAACCCCCTAACCCTAAATTTTTCTATTTACGGAGGTCATGACCTCACTTCTAGGGACCCCTTTTGGAAGATAAAAAAGGCATCTACCTCAAAATTAGAGTGTCATCTTTCCAAAAATACCATTTTCCAAATATTCTTTCCACTTTTTGTACATCACCCTCATCCCATCTTTTCCCACCCATTTTACCACCACTTCACTATAACTCCACCACCATAAAAATTAGCCTACTTCTACTCAGAATTAGTACCACAGTCTCATAGAAGGTCCACTTACACCTCTTTGAAGCTCATTTAATTAATGTTAATTATCATATTTCCTTTATTCTGAGCATATTTTTTCTTTATTCTCACTTTTCACTCTCACTAATCTCTTTTTTATTACTTATCTGTATAAAATATAATTTCATAAATCTAAAAAATCCAAAAAGAGGGTTTAATCTTTAAACCCCAAATTAGAATTTTCCTCCCATTTTCCATAATTTCTACACTTATACACATTTTCTAACAAATTAAAGGAAATTTTATGAAGTTGAAGGTTCTTGGATTTGGTTATAATTTGTGAAATAAACTTCGTCAAACAAATTAACAATACATGATATAAATTATAATTAGTCCAGCAGGTTGGCACTTCACTAATTTCAGTCTTGGTTACTAAGTTCCTATATGAGCAGGAATGATATACCACAACGTGCCGATGTATGAGAAAAACCCAAATGGGAAAAACCTTGGATGGTCAGGCCTAGTCAAAATCCACCATGAATATGGTTTTTATAATAATACACACAAGACTTATAGAATTAACTCCACAAGAGCCACTGATTCCGTCTTCAATACCTCCGTCCATAGTACATGTAGACCCAACACACTAGACAACACTCATGTGTCTCGATATCCCCCGAAAGTCAAGCATCGTCTTCAAAACTAACTTGTACATAGGTCCACTGCACCCAAACTAGGATGAATGTATGAGAGGATGAATTTGTGGTTTTTGGTTCTTGGAAATATGATCCTAAAGATCACATAAAATGTTGGAGACTTTTTTATAAAGAGAAAATATATTTTCTTCTAAATTACAAGGACTAAATCTGTAGTTTTTCCCGAGATCTTAAGTAGTTTGAAAGGTGGAAGTAGTAGACAAGGGTGGTTGAGGGGTGAAACTAACTTTTTAAAAAATTAAACCACTTGTTTGAACGACTGAACTGACTCGTTTGAATGACATGACAAAAATATCATTTGAATGAGTCTTCAAACGACAATTCAGATAAAATCCATCAAAGATCTCATCCGAAGTCGTTTGAATGACTATAAGAGAAAGGTCGTTTCAACGAGATATCAAACGACATTACAAGGAAATCCATAAAGGAACTCGGATGATGTCGTTCGAACACACACATTCAAACGAACACGTTTGAACGACCTCTTTAATTTTGGAAAATTAAATTTAACTTTAAAGAGCAAAAAGTGTTTAGAAAATTTTCACTAGGAAGGATGTAACAATTAAAAATTTGTCTCCAACAAAGTATAAAATAACTGAGTTGTATACCTTTCGAAAAATGAGCAATCAGATGACGAGGTCAAGACTTGTTGAATGTTGAAATTCGGGATGTTCAAATTCTTCGTCGAGTAGAGTAGCATGATAATAAATGACGCTAAATGTTTTGTCCAATGGAAATAGCCAATAATACAAATTGAATGTATTGGAAGTTTGTCCTTACATTCTAGTTTTAGGTTTATCGGTTAAATCATAACCTTGCGGGTTATCGAACTATATGGACTTTGATACCTTTTTCGGCTATTAGGCATCCCGAGTCATCTTTGGGATTTGAGTTCCATTTTCTTAGTTTGTTACCTTAATTATTCTCATATTTATTAGTGTCGCGCGCGTGTGTGTGTGTGTGTGTATGTGTGTGTGTGTGTGTGTATATATTATATTTTTATATGTTTCTAACAATATCACCAGACATACATATTCACTTTCTCATGGGGAATTAGGATCCGGTGGTTGCTCCCATTATATTGTATTTTGATATTTTTTAATCTCTTTCCTTTTTACAATTCCTTCAGACATGCATATCCACTTTCTCATAGTGGATTATGTTTCGACATATTGCTTATAGTGTAGCTTGACCTCCTTATTTTTTTAACGGAATCGTTAGACATACGTATTCCATTTATCACGGCGGATTATGATCTAATGCACTGATCATATTTCAACTAGCTTGAGATTATTTCCTTTTTCTTTATACTCCTCAAAATAACTCATCTCCATATTTACCAAGACGTGTGACGATTTCTTTTCTCACCCATTTTTACATTACACATTATTCACATGAATTATATTTTTGAGAAACATGAGAATATTATCATAGCCCATGAGAGACTAAAAGGGCAGAATGGGTGCCTACAACCTTGCCATTCCGTAGCTTAGTACCTGGATACTCGATCTATTTGGTTTCGTATGCATCTGTTTGTCTTTGATGTCGTTTCTTCGAAAATCACTACATCTTTTTCCTGTTTTAAGAAAAATAGGTTGGCGACTCCACTTTCTATATTTTCACCCCTTTTGACGATGGCCAATTATATTTGCAAAAGTACTCGAAAATTGCACAAGTGGTGGAAAGAGGACTTCCCTCCTTGAACCCCTCTCTCCATCGGGGCGAGTGTCAAAAGAAACCTAAATGGCCATAGTGGAGACTTTGCTGGGGGCTTTGGTTTTAGAGGACTAGACTCTATTTACATGGGCTTTATTTACTTTCTTCTATCTTTCTATATTTCGCTCCTGTGTGAACATAACTCACTTTTATATTCTTCCTACGCTCATACGTACATGTTGTATATATGTCTTGTTCATATCATGATGTTCATATATATATTTCTTTCCATCATGCTTTTCTCCTCATTACATGTATATGCTACCTTTTCTATTACATGCTTTATTTTTTTATTCACGTGTATATTTACCATGTTCACTTTACTTACTCACATTTTTTCACATGTTTCATGTCACTTATAGATATCTATGCTTAGTCTCACTAGCACACATTCCCGTGCTAGCAGGGAACTCATTCACGTATGTCAAGTATATCGAATTTGCTCTCACATGTACTGTCTCTATGAGGTAGAGGTAATTCACATACACTCAGGTACTCCACACATACCGATGAATGATTTCCCTAATAGGTAATAGGTATATCGTGGAAATCATGCCAAAGGGGGAACCTTTGTAACAACCCGAATTTTTTAAATGGAAATTTTTAAATTTATTTTGAAAATTAGAGAAAAATAAAATTTTGGATTTTATTATTTTTAATAATTAAATATATTGGTTTTTATATTCAAAATTCAAAAAGCTAGATTAAAAGACTCCTAATTTGAGTATATATAACTCTTGGGGTGTTTAGAAGACTCCTCAAAATATAAAACTCTCTAAGAGTCCTCAAAACATAAAACTCTCTAGAAAAAAATTTATATAAATATTCGACCTTTCGATCGAGTTGAAATTTTTTATGTAGGTTCCTCTCGTTTTCAGCTACTACGCCCCCAAATTCCATCCAATTCCAACAGTCCGATCATCCGAAATATTTATTTTAGTGTTTGTATCTGATTAGAACTCTTTTCTTAATCAAACTCTTAAACCTTTATATATCACAATAAATTTGTGGCTTGGCTTTTAAAAATCATTTTTTCATCAACTTTTCAACCAGAAGCCCTCTCCAAAATTATTCCATTTCATCTACAAACCCTAGCCCTATTTCCTTCATCATTCAACCATAGATTTGGAGGCCTGTTTGAGGTCATTTTTTGTTGGGGCTAGAACGTGATTTGACTATTTTTCGCGAGGGAAACATGATGGCGCAATATGATTTTTGAGGCAGAATATATGTGATAATTCATGTGATGATTTTGAGGTACGAGACTTATACAATATGCTCATAAATTCTCTTGAGAGCATTCGGTTTTTTCATGTGTTAATTGAACTCATGTTGATTTATGATATTCTTTTGAAAATTCTGAAATAATTGTTGGAATCTATTATGTTGATTCATTGAGATATTAAATTGTTGATTTAGGCATCGTGTCATGATATTTTAATATGGCATGGAGAATTAGCACCCGTCGATAGTCCAAAATTCGATATATTGCTTGAGAATGCCTAGGGGAGGTGAGGTGAGACCTGGTGACCCATTGATGTGTTGTTGAGAAATTAATATTGGTACAATTCTTGAGTATTACATTTGACTCGTATTTGATATTCGTAATGTTGCGATTTATTCAGCGTGCTATATATTTTTCAGCATCGATTCTAGTCATATTGTGTACTTCCCCGTATTTTCTTTTAGTGGCAGGTTAGTATGGATTGGGATGCTAAGGCTTGTTTGAAGGTTTATTTTATAGCATGGATTGGAAGATTTATTTATTTTATTTATAAATTGGTGGTGTAATTAGTTGGAGAGTTGGGTATTTTTAGAGAAACATTATTATAATTAATGTGGAAGTGTAACAATTTATGGATTTGTTACATTTAAATTATGGAATATGGAGGATCTATACTTATTGTGAATGGTTTTAGTTTAGTATTTATCGTAGTAGCACGCAACGTGTCTTTTTTCGAGCACACGGAGTGTTACAACCTTTACATTAACCTCCTCATGCATCAACATCATAAAGGCGTCTACCTTAGGACACTCATACCTAGTCTGCCAATTTTGGAACAAAACTCTACTGAAATTTTGAGTTGTCTTACCACCCAAATTTTGGGCTATTTCACCCATTTTTAAAAATAGGACCTTTCACGTGAGTCTAGAAACATGTGAAATCATGTATTTCATCATGTACCCTATTATCCCCAGGCTCAGGTCCTATCCAAATTTCAATTGCACCCCAGGCGTAACATAATACAAGTGAAACCTAATAATAATAACTACACTAGAGAATTTCCCTTTTCACCCTTTTTCAAAATACCAAAAATATTTTCTCCCCTTTTCAAAAGATAATACCAAAAATATTATTTTTCAACTAGGATAAACACAAAATCCTTTTCCCTCTCAGATGTAATTGCATTCCCCAGTTTTGTCTTAGCTCCCTATTGGCTCAGATTCTCCATCAAGCCACCTCGAAGCTCTACCCCCTCCTATGCTACCTCCAAGAAATTTGAACAGTCCCTTCGAAGACTCTTCATGGATAACATTGATCAGAACACCAGCGTTTATCCAAACTTGATGGCAGTCCTTGCTCCGCTCAATGCCAAGATTGATAATATCCATGCAAAAAATCCAGATTTTGACCCTTCCCTTAGAATTAAGGATATATGATCCATCTACTAGTTCACTTAAAACCCTAAAGATTTATACTTTTTCCCTTCTATATATAGGAAATGCATTTAATGAAGTCTTATCCCTCTTAACTAGCATCTACATAGCTGTCTAAACCTGTTTAGATAGGGGGGGGGGGGGGGGAGGATGGATATGTCGACAGTCTTGAATTAACTCTGGGATTTTCGGCTGAAACTACTACCAGGAATGACTCTTGAAGAAGACAGTTGTGAAAAGATCAGTGATATGTATATAGAAGGTTGGGAATGATCTTGACAGTTAGATTATTAGTTTCTATCAGTGAAGGAGTTCAGTTTTGATGGTATTGTGCAAGTCACATGTGATGAGTTCGTTAAGTAGAAAGAAGTATATACAGTCTTCGTACTGCTCTCCATACTGAAACGTAAGGGATACAAGACCCCATCTTTCCAACACTTCTCTGATAAATGGGTAGACCTATGCGAAGAGGCTAATAAAGTCATAGAATGCTTTGATTTCTTATGGAGCGATGATATAGTTTCCACTGGATGGGGCAATAATTCAAAGATATAACTGCCACTAAATGGGGCAATAATTTAGATAACTCAAGCAATGAACTAGAGGGTGAAAAATTCCTATTCTTTGGGTTCCTCAAGCCATGGTATGATCCTATAGAGAAAATAATGAAGTTAGAATTACAAATTTTCTTTGGAGACGAAGTCAACTGGGCTTAAGGACGGAGGCACGAGGTGGAGACTTCGATCATCAAAGCTATGAAAAGCACTGAAGATTCTAAGGGTAGTGATAATAATGAGACATCTGATATTCATACACTGGGATGGATATTTACGTGATCCACACCATATTTGAGATGTCTAACCCATCTACTAAGATCATCCTTATTAAGAAAGCACTCCTCAACTAGCATTGTATACCCATCAATCTAGCTCAGATTGGCCCCAACCTTGTTGTTCACCCCCTACAAAATGAACCTGAGTTTATCCCCTCTCCTATAACAGATATGATTATAAATTAGACCTCCTTTGATGAGGTTCTCACTGTTATATTTCTCAAAGATGTTTTTAACGAAATGAATGATTATTTTGAGTATCACACTTTCCCAGATATTAATTGCATTGATTCTAATCAGACAACTGATGACGATGATATAATAAATGACCAATTATTAATTAATCTCAATAATATTAAAATTAAACAGCATAACCGAGTTCAAACTAATGGTGATGAGACTGTCATTATCAGTTTCAGCTCTAGTATCAATCTGTACGAGATTATGATAGGGTCCACCCTCGATGAGCATGAGTAGTCACAATTTTAAGAACTTTTGAAAGAATTTGTGGACATCTTCTCATTGTTCTACATCTACATGCCTAGAATCGACACATAGATTGTGAAACATGAGATTCCTACCTTTCCAGAGAACAAGATTGTTAAGATGAAGTTAAGAAAGCTCTAGACGGAGTGGTTTCTCAAAGTCAAAGATGAGGTGGTAAAGCAGTTGAACATATGCATATCCACATAGTCAAATACCCCACGTTGCTCGCCAACATCGTCTCTGTGATGAAATTAGGAAGAAAAGTTCTCATGTGCATCGACTATCAGTATCTGAACAAAGCATCCCCAAAGAATGATTTTCCTATACCCAACTTTAACATGAACTTTTGTAACACTACCACTCATGCCCTCAAGTCATTCATCGACAGTTATGCTCAGTATAACCAAATCAAGATGCACATTGACCATCAAAAGAAGACTGTCTTTATCACCCTATGGGGGAACCTTTTGCTACACAATCATGCCTATCGATCACAAAATTGCTAGAGCTACCCACTAAAGGGCAGCTACATCTATTTTGCACCATCTTATCAATAAACAAGTCAAACTGTATATTAATAATATGATCATCAAGTCTAAAACTCAAGAAGTCGCATCCCTGCTTTGAGGAATTCTTTCAGTGACTGCGATACTAACAGATGCGTCTCAATTCACAAAAATGATTTTTCATCATCACAAAGGGTAAATTCCTCAATTTCATGGTCATTGAAAAGGGGATCGAAGCATATCCTACCAAAATTAGAGCAATTCTCAAAATGCTACCATATCAAATAGAAAAAGAATTTTACGACTTCTTGGGAAAACTCCAATACATCAGTCGATTAGATAACTATGTGACCTCCATTTATGCTTCAAGCTTCTTCTAAAGGGTTCAACCAAAGTATGGAGTGACGCATGTCAAGAGGCCTTGACCAGATCAAGCGACACCTTGCCTAACCTCCTTTGCTCATGCCTCAGCACCAAGGTCTTCCCCTCCTTCTATACCTTATTATCTCAGGCATTACAATTGGTTCTATGGTAGCCCAATACATTAACAAATCACACAAATAAAGATACATCTACTACCCCAGTCGAAAGCTAGTAGGGTTTATTGCAAACTACAGCGCGTTGGAGAAGCCGTGTGTCGCTTTAGTCTGGGCCACACAGAAGTTCTGGTATTACATGATTGTGTTCCCCATCAAGTTGGTACCCCAAATGGATCCTAGAAAATACCTATTAGAGAAACCTTCCTTATCCAGTCGCATAGCTCGATGGTTGATGTTATTAGCTAAATTCGACATCACATATGTTATTTAAATGGCTATAAAAGGAAGAGCCATATATGAATACCTTGTCGAAAATCCCATGGGGGGGGGGGGGGGGGGCGAGGTATGGACTTTTGAGTCCTTGGATGAAGACATTCTTTGTGCTTCTCATGGAAATATCAGATGTCATATTTTTTCGACGGGGATGCTAATAAAAAAAAGGATACGGTGTTGGGATACTCCTGATCGCTCCTAACGATTCTCACACTCCCGTAGCCATTAAGTTGGATTTTCCTTACACCAATAATATGATAGAGTATGAAGTATGTATTGTAGATCTCAAGATCAACCTCGAAAAAAGAAATCAGGTGCATCAATCTCTATGGTGATTTAACTCTCATCGTAGGGAAATCCTTAGAAAGTGAAAAGTCAAAGGCGATAAAATCCTACCCTTCCATGCTCACATTGAAGAGATTGCCTCATAGTTTAAAGATATCACTTTCCACAACCTTCCTCCCTCAAGAAACATTCTAGCCAAAGCATTAGCAACCTTAGCCTTTATGGTCGACATCCCATAAGGAATAATATTGGCTCCCTTTCTAATCCAACAACAGTTAACACCCACTCACTCCTACCGCATCGACCTCACACCAGAAGAAGATCCGGATATATATGGATTATGGTATTATGACATTTTGTGCCTACTCAAGCATGGTAGATATCATCTGGACTAGGCCTGTCAATGGGTCGGGTTTGGACCCGGACCCGACCTGAACCCGATCCGTATAATAGGGTCTGAACATATTTTTTTGGACCCAAGACCCGAATACCTGAAGACCCGTTTATTAAACGGGTAGGGTCTGATTCTTATACAAGACCCGGACCCGAAGACTCGACCCAGATTGTACATTATTATTTTTCAAATATATATACATATACTAGAAATTTAGATATATTTATAAGTATATCTTATCAATATAACATGTAAGTAATATATATAAATATATATTTATGTATATAATAAATATAAATAATATATGTTTTATTTGTACTAATAATATTTTATAATGCATTACAAAATATTTTAATTTAAGATTGAAAAATAAAGAAGGGGGATAATATAAAATAAATGTATATATTTGGCTAGACCCGGACCCAAACCCGAGACCCGAAAACCCGTACGGATTCGGGTCTGGATCCAATATTGTCGATCAGGACCCGAATCTGATGAAGACCCAATTACACGGATCTGAATCTCTCTAAACCCGACCCGGCTCTGACCCGTTGACAGGCCTAATCTGGACACTAATAAGAAAGACCGTGCAATCCTTTCCAGGCTTATTAGTCAGTACATCATCTGCGATAAGTCACTCTTCAAGAGAAATTTTGAAAAAAACCATATGCATTACATAGCAAGGGCTGGGGTAAAAGATGTGATGTGGAAAATTCATGGAAAATCCATAGCGAGAAATGTGGACCGCACATGAACTATCATATGCTTGCTAAGAAAATCATCCGTCAGGGATATTACTGGACCATCATAGTCCAACACTGCAGTACTTATGTAAGAAAACACCTCAAATTCCCACAGTTTTCCAATTTACAACACTTAACTCCTCAAGAGTTGTACAACATGACTTCGCCTTAGACTTTCTCCACTTTAGGGCATTGCCATCATTAGAAAACTCACTCCCAAAGCATCAAACAGTCATGAGTTCATCCTAGTCGCCAGTGATTATTTCACTCAATGGGTTGAAGCTGAATCATGTGCAATTTTAATGCGAAGAAAGTGGACAAGTTCATCAGAAAGAACATCATCTGTTGTTACTGAGTTCCCCACGAGCTGGTATTAGATAATGGGCTCCATTTTGAAGTTTAAGTCATTGAATTAGTAAATGAGGATGGAATTCAAAGGCACTAGTCCTTCCCCTACCGATCGTAAAATAATGTGGATTGCCAAAGCCACCAATAAAAACCTCAAGTACATAATTAAAAAAATGATCGAAAGTTATAGAGATTGGGCAGACCAAATCTCATATGCTCTTTAGGAATATCGCACCTATATTTTAACACGCACTAGGATTACCCCCTACTCACTAGCATACACTATGAAGGCAGTCCTACCTATTGAACTTGAAATACCCTATCTGCGGGTCATGCTTGAATTCAAATCGGTGGGGTTAATTGGCAGTAAAATTGCTATGATGAACTCACACCCTGAAAGGAAAGAAGATTAAAGGCCCAATATCATATACAAGAATGCCACCGCCATATTATGCGATTATTAAATAGAAAAGTCAAATACCATGACGTGAAAGTACGAGATCTCTCCCTTAAAGAAATTATAGAATCCATCTGGGATGCAAGAGGAAAATCCAAAACTAACAGAAGTGGGGCCCACATCATGAAGAAGATTCCTTCAGATGTTGCCGCTATGCTCACCGACCTCGATGGAGAAGAAACAACGCATCCAGTCAATTTGGACCGTCTTAGGAAATTCTCTCTCTCTCTCTCTCTCTCTCTCTCTCTCTATATATATATATATATATATATATATATATATATATATATATATATATATATATATATATATCCCTTTTCTTTTCAGAACTACGTGGGACCTAATTCTCTCAAAATCGCTTTTTCAAAGAAAAACTTACAAAATAGCTTTCAAACCATGAAGAGGTACGTAGGCAGCCCATAAAACCCATTTGCACATGATACCCCTCCCCTCATAAATTCAAATTAAATGTGGATGGGGCATCTAAAGGTAATCCTGGAAGAAGTGGTATTGGTGGCATTCTAAGAAATCACAAAGGAGACATCATCTTTGCCTATGCTCAAAATGAGGGATATGCTTCTAATTCATTTGTGGAAATCAAAAGTCTTTGGTTGGGATCAAATCTTTGCTTGGAACACAATCTTGAGGAAGTGGTGATTGAATCTGATTCTTCTTATGTGGTGAATCTGATTAATCGAAATTGGAAACCGCCTTGGAAGCTTATTAAATGTGTGGAAGAAATCAAAGAGAATCTCATCAATACCAAAAGTTCTTTAGTTCACTGCTTCAGGGAATCAAATATGGTTGCAGATAGTCTTGCTAATTATGGGGTTAATATTCATTCATCTTCAATCTTCAACAATTTCTCGGAACTTCCTAAGATATCTCAAGGAGCTTATAAGATGGACAAGATGGGATGTTGCTACATTAGATCTTCTTTCAAATAATTTTCCTTTTCCCTTGTAATGGGACTTTTTTATTGCTTTTTTAAGTTTCCAGTTTCTTTCTTGTATCTAAGTTTGCTCAGTTGCCATCTGGGAGAGGCTTTTTCTCCTCTGATTAATAATATTTAGGGGGCTCAGTCCTCTTTAAAAAAAAAAAAAAAAAAAAAAAAAAAAAAAAAAGAGAACCCACCCCAAGAATCCTAATCCTAACTACACTTTTATATGCACTCCATGCGACAGTATGCCTTTATAAGTTTGGATAAAACCACAACGCCTTCATATAGAGCATCAAACATCATAAGCCATTTCTGCCCAGTCTCCTCAACATAAACCTTCATGACCACCTTCTCCCATAACCACCTCAAATAGTACCCAGTTACGAAACCAACCTCCCCGACGAATTGAGATGGATGGGTAGCTGGTAGACGACATTGCCATAAAAATCGTTCTCAAAGACTCAGTTAAAGCCTCCACAAAGGACAAAAGAATTAGCTTATTGATACAACAACTTCTTTTGAGTATACAGAAGTGAAGGAAAAAGAAAATTATGGTTGGAAAAGAAATTTGGACTTGATTGGTATGCCTATAGGCCAACCAAGGGCTATGTTGATCGGCAGACACCCCATTTTGAGAGTCTTCCTACTTTTCTTCCTTTTTATTTTTTAAATAAACCCATTTTTATCAAAACAAACGTGTTACAAAGGTTTTCCCTAGTATTCCTTCCTAAAAAAGAATTTCCAAAAATTATACATATCTTAAAAAAGGGTTATTTCTTGCCCTTTTAATGAATAAAACCAAATAGAAATTTAAAGTGCATACAGACTAGGCCATTTAATTTAAGGTAAATATAGAAAATGAAAAATGCATCTTGTATATATATATATATATATATTCGTTATTGCTTTTAAATTTTATAGAATAAAAGGGAAAAAAGGTCAAATTTTGTAGGGATGCAGCGAGACATTTTAAAAATTCTACCAACTAAAACTAACACCTCAAGCACCTCGAAAAACATGTTATTCCCAACGACGAGTAGTGTACCCCTCGCTCCCAGAATCGAGCTCTCCTCAAAAGTGGACGGTGGCTCTATACAAGACCTCGCATCCTTCTTCACTTGATCAAATACCGAAGCCATCCAATCTCAAATATCCCCCAGCTAAGATGTCAATACATGAACAGTCTACAAAAGAATCAATCTTATAAAACAGAGAAGATCAATAATGGATAAGGAGATCAGAATCACGATAAAAAAGAAAATGCATACCTTCTTCGAAAGAACCTCCTTCGGAAGTGGAGTGAAACTGTCTATCGTCACTTGAGGATGATGAGGAACTAAGACGACATGTCCACCACACATCTGAATGTGGTAATAAGGGATAGAAACATGTTGGAGATGAATAACCCCCATCGTTGTGCCAACCCTGAGCTATGCACCGAAGATATCGATATGCTGTTATCCCTCCCTGATCTTATTGCTGATGGGGAATAACCTCCATGTTATAAATAAATGGCGGCATCAACCAATTTATTGCAAAGTCTAAATAATCATATACCGCTTTCATATTCGTGTAGATTATGTAGGGTTCTGCCGTTATCACCTTCTCCTCATCCAACATCTTCTTCACTCGCCCTATATACTCAGGAGGCGCTGATGGAGGAAACTCCACCTCAACATCCATCACCCGCCTCGTCACCCTTTCTCATAGGTTCCAGATATACCCCGAACTTATGCGCTTTCAATCCCCGCATTTGGGCATGAACTCCGTAACCCCTATGCCTTCGATAGCCAGGTGTCAAGGATAGAACGCCACTTGCCCCCAAATAAAAGTTAGTTATTAAAAATATGTAAAAATGCAAAAAAAATACAAAAAATCAAGAAAAAAGTAACGAAATCAGAACCCAACTTAATCACTCGTCGAAGTGTTCAAAACTTCCCTCACATCCTTTAAAGCCAGAAACTCCTTCAACTTACTGTTCGACTTTCTACATTGGTACATCCTAGAAATTTCCCCCACCTTACTCGTATTCGAGGGCTATAATTAGACATTGTGCCCAATCACCTCATAAAACCATGTCTGTAGAAAGCAACACAAGATGTCAAAAAATAGGAAGAAATGTAGGGGAAATAAAGAAAGCTGTAGCAAAAGGTTACCTCCAAAAGGTACGTGAGCCCAATAAAAATCTATCAACGACACCGAATGAAGGCATCCAGAGAAGCATAAAGGGATGCCAACATAAAGCTCCCCCAGTTGTACACGTAAATCTAAAAAATAATTCGTAAATAGGGGGAAACAACAAATGGAAGATGCCATCACTCGTTGCCACCACAAACCCCCAGCGAAAGTAAAATGAGTAAACAGGTTGCCTATCTCACATGCTTTCCACCAATCAAATCAATATGTCTGTCTAGTAAGGTCTCCTTTACACTACACCAAAAAATTCAAATTGTCACCTTTGAGTCGGCCAGCCTTATCACGGCCATTGACCATGAAAAAACACACACATTTTTTTTATCACGGCCAATGATCTTGACAAGATCGTGACAAGTTCATGACAATAAAAGTTGCCACGAACTTGTCATAATCAATGATCGTAAGACGTTCGTGAAAATTTTCCCAGTAAAAAACCTTACCCTTTCATTTTTCCCACTATTTCCATTCCCTTCTTTTTTCCCTCTCTCACGCGGTTGCTCTCTCTCTCTCTCTCTCTAAGGTACATTTTTTTCTCCATCTCACTTTCCATTATATGTGTATATATGTGTGTGTATATATGTATATAGAATGATGTGTGTACAGGTGTGTGTGTGGTGGGGGGGTGGGGGGAATGTGTGTGCATGTGTGTGTGGGAGGGGGCAGGGGGTGGGGGTGGGAAGTGTGTGTGCGTGTGTGTGAGAGGGGGTAAGGGGCGGCGGGGGGTGGGGGGCTTAATTTATTAATTCACACTAATAAATCCTTAAATAATTATTTTGTCTTAATTTTCAAATATTATTTGTGTATTCTTATTTAGGTATGAAATTGGTTAGAAATTATTAATGTTGATTGGGTGTTATTGTTTAGGACTTGGAGCTAATTAGTCATTGTATTTAATTTCTTATGTTGTTGAAAATGAATTAATTGATTAGATGAATTAGAAGGAGTATGTGATACACATTTGTTAGTTTATTTGTTGCTGTTGAATTATATTGGACGGTTGTGGTTGGATATGGAAGTTGGTTGTTTATTTTTTTTAATCCTTAATTTATTAATTCACGCTAATAAATCCTTAAATAATTATATTGGTTAATTTTGGAAGTGGCACGACCTGTTCGAGAGTTTCACGACTACAGACTTAAGATAATTAAATGAAACATACTTGAAATTACATATACTTCACATACATACTAGCCTTCTAGTTCTTATGCGTACGCCTTCAATAGTCCTTAGACCCATTCGAGAGTCATTACCCCTATAATGAGATCTTTCGAATTGTCCTATTTAAATAGTTTGGGACTGCATAGATTTTGCATAATACTATTCTTAGTGGCTTAAACTTTTTACTTTTGGAAGAAGTTTTGCAGTCGTATCTTAATGTTCTCTGGGTACATACTAGATGATGCGATATTAAATGCTATTTCAATTGATAAATTGAAACAACACTCACACTTGAGAATCTACGTCGTGTACTTGAAGAACTATGGGGATATGCTGTCGAATTTTTCTCAAATTGGAACAATATGCATGAGCTGTTAAATATATTACAGAAATATGCGATCTTGAAAGGGATAGGACCGCTCACCCTTTAGAGGAGATGGAGGAAATAGGAATTAATATTATAAATTAAATTTTAATTTCATTTTCATTTTCAATTTCAAATTAAAATTGAATTTGAATGCATGAATAAATTTACCCATCGAACATAGCCTTCTAGTTGTTATGCACACGCATTCAATAGGTGTTTATACTAATAGGAACTAAATATTCACATTTTTTTTAATGCTATTTAACCCATAATAGGTGATTGTTTATAGTAGCTGTGATGGGATATCCTAAATACAAAGAGTGGATGGGTGAGAGAAATAGATTAGGGGATGAGTTTCACAGAGGTGCTAATGAATTTGTGAAATACGCAAAGAGATTCCATGATAATGAAGAGTTTTCGTCTGCTAGGTGTAATAATGGTAAGGTGGTTGAGTGGAAAATAATTGAACTACATTCATTAAGATCGGGTTTGCAAGATTGTTATCGAAGTTGGTTCACGGGGAACTGAAAGTTCCTTTTGTCCTCGAGCAACCTTCACAACAACCTTCAAGAAGTAGGATAGATGTACAAGGTGAGGATGAAAATGTAGATCATAATATTCTAGAGGATTTAGTTGATGACTCGTATGGAGTCCATAAAGTAGAAGAGAACGAGGTCACTGGCGATGTACAAGGTTTAGGTGCTCATGAAGATATCAGCATAAACCTTTACGCTGACTACCAAAGTTTAAAATTTAAGGCGAGCCCACCATTATACACTACTTGTGAGAAAGATAAAACAACTTTACACGCCATGATTGGTTTGCATAAGACTCAATATGGTTTGTCTGGCACTAGCGTGACAGGAATTTTGAATTGGGCAAAGGGCTTGCTACCCAAGCAGAATACGCTTCCAAACAACTATCCTACTATGAAAAATAGTTTGAAATGTTTAGGAATGAAGTATAAATCAATTCATGCTTGTGTGTATGACTGCATATTATACTGAAAGGAGTATGAAAATCTCAATCGGTGTCCGATATTCGATGAACCTAGATATATCCAATCTACTGGAAAAGAAGGCACAAACTAAAAAGTGCCTGAAAAAGTGTTGAAATATTTTCCAGATGGGCCTAGATTAAATAATTTTTTCACAGTACTATGGATAGCGGAGGCAATGAATTGGCATGCTAGGGAAGAAGCACGAGAAAATCTCATGCGTCATCCTATTGATTCTATAGTTTGGAAGATGATGAATTTTGAGTATCCCAATTTTTCTCGAGAATACTGTACCATTCGTTTAGCAATATCAACAGATGGTTTCAATCCATTTGGAAATCTAAGCGCCAATCAGAGTGTATGGGTAGTGATCCTAGCCCCACTAAACCTCCCTCCTTTACTTTGTATGAGACCTAAATTTTTGATGTTGTCTTTATTGATCCCTGGGCCAAAGGCACCAAGTGAGGACATCGATGTTTACCTAGCTCCTTTGATAGAAGAATTAAATGAGTTGTAGGAAGAGGGTGTGCAAGCATTTGACTCTTTTAGAAAAGAAGAGTACGCCGAAAGATATGTTGATGTGGGCAATTTATGATTTTTCAGCTCATGGGACATTATTCGGTTGTGTAGTACAAGGTTATATGGGTTGTCCTATTTGTGGAAAAGAGATTGAATCTCCTTGTCTCCCCGCTAGCTCAAAAGTGTATACAATCCCATAGGACGTTGTTACCACATCTCATTATTTCAGATTTGAGAAAGGTTCCAATTTTTTAACGGGCGAGGTTGAACATAGGATAGGGCCGAGAATACTTTTAGGCTAAAAAATTGAAACTAAATATTCTTATTGTGGCCTAATATGCCAGGTAAGAATCATAAATTTAAGAATGTCAAGCATAAGAAGACCCCAACTTGGAATGAAACTGAGATAAGAAATACATGGTCTAGGAGGTCAATTTTATTTGACTTACGTTATTAGAAGAAAAACCACTTACGCCATGTATTGGATGTGATTCACGCAGAGAAGAACATCGTTCATGCCTTGGGGGGAGTCATTCGAGAGATGGATAAAATGCAAGAAAAGACCTTAAAGCGTTAAAACTTAATCCACAACTACAATTAAATAAAGATAGTAGGGGAAAGACAATAATTCCCCCTAGTGCATTTACTTTGACGAGTGAGTAAATGAAGGTGCTTTTAGACACTATATATAATTTGAAAGTTCCAACTAATTTTTCATCCAACTTGCAAAGGATTGTGAATTATGCTCCCCAATATTTACATAAGTGGAAGTCCCATGATTGGCATCTGATCATCCAATTAGTTCCTATATTGTTTAAGCATTGTTTCTCCATGCACAAGGATTTGCGGAGGGCTATTATGTAAATTTGTATCTACTTCATACTTTTATGTGAGAAGGTAATCAATCGAGATCACATAGTGGCCGCAAAATTGGCAGTGAACAAAGCAATTTGTGTCTTGGAGAAGTACTTTCCCTCATATTTCTTTGACATAAGTGTTCACTTATTGGTACACCTATGCAATGGGACACTTCTTTGCAGCCCATTAAGATATCGGTGGATGTATCCATTTGAAATATTGATAAAAGTTATCAAATATTACGTTAAGAATACACGATACATTAAAGGATCAATTGCAAAGGAATACATCACTGTGGAGTCATCAATCTACACTCAGGAATATATGCCTGGCTCGATCAGGGTGGATGACAATGATGAGTTCATCGATGAAGGTGGTTATGTGATAGGCAAGCGAGTGAAATTAACGTGTTTGCAATATGAACAAGTAGCTCGTTATCTTCTTGACACACATGAAGATGTCGAAGAATGGAAAAAGTAAGTTTAAATTATTTTAACTTTTAAATTATTTTAATTTTTACATGATTAATTTTGTAATAGATTCATCAACATCTTCGCAGAAAATATGAAGCCCGTGAGAATAATAAAAAATGAAAAACATTGGCACAATCAGACAACGAGTTTAGGTTGTGGTTTTCACACGAGGTCATTATAATTAATATAGACTGTTATCAAATGTCACATTAAAAGCAAGCTTTACAGCTAACCTAATTAATTTATCTATATTCTCATCTCTTAAAGACGGCTGATGCGACATCAAGGCTTTCTCGTCTGGCCACTAGACCCCCTTGTTCATGGCACAAGAGTACAAAAAGTATTACGTATTTGACGCAAGGGTGTAGGAGGAAAGTATAAATGTATAGAACTCGGGCATTTCATACAAGGATCTTACTTTCTTTCGAGCGAGTGCAAAAGATAAAAACCTCGTTGAAGCTGAAATGACTAACTATGGTGTAATTCAAAATATATTTGAATTGGACTATGTAAACTTCAAAGAGGTAGTATTTTACCATGATTGGGTAAAAGTTGAGGATAAAAATGCTTGTAAAGTTGGTCCTAGCACTAATTTGATCATTGTTGACTTGTCCAAGTTGAAGAGAAATAAACACGTGACCGATGAGCCGTTTGTTTGTTCTTTTCAAAAGGTTAAGCAAGTGTTTTACTCGGAGTATATGAACAAGGAGTCATGGTAAATCATCCTACATGGGCCAAATCGTCTAAACAGTAGTGTCGATGACTTGGTTGCACCTACCGAATATCAATCCATTTTTTATGATAACCCCAATCTGAAATAATTTTTTGATTTGTAATAAGTATTCAAATTATTTATAACGACCAGTAACTGTACTGTTCTATTTCTATGTTATTATCGGGTGACAATTTATAGTCAATTAGAATTTTCATCAATTTAAGCACAAATATCATTTTAATGCTAATAAGGTATTGGTATAAATTAATATTGGTACAAATTGGTATCGGTATTGGTGTTGGGTATAAATTGATATTAGTATTGCTATAAATTGAAATTGGTATTGATATAAATTGAAATTGGTAAAAATTGGTATTCGTATTTGTATTGATATAAATTGAAATTGGTATAAATTGATATTGGTATTGGTATAATTGATATTCGTATTCGTATTGGTGTAAATTGATATTAGTAGGTATTGGTATTGGTATGTATTGTTATTATCGAATTTGAGCATTAATTCAAATTTCATATACATGTTTGTACTAATAATAACAATTTTTGCAGAAAATGACTTCATCAAGATGCGATAGCGGAGGCGATGAGGACTCCTCGAATAGTAGGCCCCCAAAATGGGGAAAATTAGGGTTCATCATCGAGAATTAGATGACATTATTAGCTAGAGCGCTAGAGTTGTTAAAGGCAATTATGGGCCCGGGCTACATTGATTGGATGGCCGTCCCTATTGACTTCAAGATATGCTTCTGGCGGGCGCTACAGGTTGAATATTTAATATTTATATTCATATTTATAACTATAATAATTACTTACAAGTTGATTTGTATTTCTTTGACAGGAACAATTTGGCCTGCCCTCTTATCTCCGCGACCCCAAGTTGGTGCAATTGATGGATCAATATAATACATGGAAGAATAATTTATGAGCACGTTACTTTGGGAAGACCCGGGAGTCCATTCTGAGACTCCGTGATACCTCCCTCCCCCCCCCCCCAAGGAGCCAATCTCATTGGCACAATGAGAGAAATTTATCGACAATGAGATGAAAGAGCGACAATTGGAATCTCACCAATCAGGGAGGGAGAACCGGGTGAAAAAGTTGGATTTTCACTACTCCGGGAGGACGTCTTACGCCAAGGTGGAGGACGGGATGGTAAGTTTTAATTTTCTTTATTTTTAGTTATTATAATTTTGCATTAATTTGCATTACTTACTAATTTTGTATTATTTTATTTCAGGAGACGGGGAGTGACCCTGACGGTAGACCACATAGGCTCGATGCCTATGTGGGAATTCAGAAGAAAAGGGGAAGGTCGAGGAGGTGGCCTCGAGCGTCGCAGTCATCATTGTAAGCTATAAATGTTTAATTTTTTTATTTACTTAATTGACTAATCGTGTACTTTTTGTTTTTTCAGGCAAAGCTTAAGGAAGTGCATGGATCACAGTCTGATGCCGACAAAGCATCTTTGGCTACAAATGCACTCAGCCAAGTGTTCAGCCCGGATCACAAGGAGAGGACTAGGGAGTGAGCTCGTAGGTTGGGAAGTCCAGGATCATCGGCATGGAGATGAGCAACAACGGGTTGGACCATAAGGTGAACTACCATAACGATAAGCTATCAATGTTAGAGGCGACAGTCCTAGATATGTACGCCTTTATGAAGCGTCAGTTGGGCAAGGGGAAGGGGGAGGAAAAGGTGGTAGAGGAGGATGAGGAGCAGGATGAGAACACCGACGTTGATGACATTTCTTCATCGTCGATATGTACGGATGCAGTGCCATATGACCACCCATTTCCCATCGTGACCCCCGTCGAGCAGCCTATGTCAACACTCGTTTGGCCGAGAGTGCATTTAATCGACATATATTGTGGCCTGACGATAGAGAGGGGGTTAAGGGATCCGAGCTTTGAACCAGGTATGCTGATTCATGGATATCCCGTCCAAGACATTGAGTCAAGAATGCACATCACGCATGTGGTGGAGGGAAAGGAGAACTCATTTGTGTGGTTGCGTGAACAGTGTGACGTTCAACATATTTGGGGGTGTGTGAATTCATATGTTGTGTGGCCTTCCTTCCTCCTCTGACCTGCTTAAGATTGACATTATTTCTATCTCTTTTGATTTTGAAAATTGGATTGTATTTATATGCTTTTGATTTTGGTACAATTTGGTTTGGATATGAAGGATACTTGTGTTTCTATTTTATTTGGATATGGATTGTAAATGCCTTGATTTGGTATATGATTTGTATTTTATTTGGATATATATGTTGTTTAAATAGGTACAATTTTGTTATAACAGGTACAAATATACTGTTGGGCTCGATGCCTATGTGGGAATTCAGAAGAAAAGGGGAAGGTCGAGGAGGTGGCCTCGAGCGTCGCAGTCATTATTGTAAGCTATAAATGTTTAATTTTTTTAATTATGTTATAATTTTTTTATTTACTTAATTGACTAATCGTGTACTTTTTGTTTTTTCAGGCAAAGCTTAAGGAAGTGCATGGATCACAGTCTGATGCCGACAAAGCATCTTTGGCTACAAATGCACTCAGCCAAGTGTTCAGCCCGGATCACAAGGAGAGGACTAGGGAGTGAGCTCGTAGGTTGGGAAGTCCAGGATCATCGGCATGGAGATGAGCAACAACGGGTTGGACCATAAGGTGAACTACCATAACGATAAGCTATCAATGTTAGAGGCGACAGTCCTAGATATGTACGCCTTTATGAAGCGTCAGTTGGGCAAGGGGAAGGGGGAGGAAAAGGTGGTAGAGGAGGATGAGGAGCAGGATGAGAACACCGACGTTGATGACATTTCTTCATCGTCGATATGTACGGATGCAGTGCCATATGACCACCCATTTTCCATCGTGACCCCCGTCGAGCAGCCTATGTCAACACTCGTTTGGTCGAGCGTGGATTTAATCGACATATATTGTGGCCTGACGATAGAGAGGGGGTTGAGGGATCCGAGCTTTGAACCAGGTATGCCGATTCATGGATATCCCCTCCAAGACATTGAGTCAAGAATGCACATCACGCATGTGGTGGAGGGAAAGGAGAACTCATTTGTGTGGTTGCGTGAACAGTGTGACGTTTAACATATTTGGGGGTGTGTGAATTCATATGTTGTGTGGCCCTCCTTCCTCCTCTGACCTGCTTAAGATTGACATTATTTCTATCTCTTTTGATTTTGAAAATTGGATTGTATTTATATGCTTTTGATTTTGGTACAATTTGGTTTGGATATGAAGGATACTTGTGTTTCTATTTTATTTGGATATGGATTGTAAATGCCTTGATTTGTTATATGATTTGTATTTTATTTGGATATATATGTTGTTTAAATATGTACAATTTTGTTATAACAGGTACAAATATACTGTTGGGCAGTGGCAGAGGCCATACTGCCTAGCTGTTTTTAAAATTCTACCCAGAATTGTCACGGTAAAAATTCGTGACAAGTTCGTGACAAAAAAACTTATCACAGTCTATGATCATGACAATATTTTTGTTTTGTCACGGGTTTGTCAGATAAGTATAATGAACTTGTCACGGTCATTGACCATGACAAGTCCGTGATAATAAAGTTATCACCCCCATACTTGTCATGGTCATTGACCTTGACAAGTTGGACTTATCACTATCAATGACCGTGATAAGTCGCAAGTTTTGGTTTAGTGTTAACACCAATATCCTAATTGACTCCCCCGAAATGATCCACCTAATATCCCCCAGGACAACCTGAATCACGACCTCAGATATAAGCACATTCTAACTCGGTCAACTGATGCATATCCTTGGGTGTAACCGTCATCTCTCCCACGTCTATGTGAAATGTATGGGTGGTGTCCCACTGTCTTTCGTCTAAACCAAATGACATTGTCGAAGAGCGCGATATCTCATCAAGAGCCCACGCCTGAGGACTAAATCCAATAGCTTTTACTATTAATTGCACTGCCTTAGGGATCTTCTCCCACACCTTCCTTATCCCTGTCGAACTGCGAGAACGGATGCGCGATGAAGAAACGTCCACCTGCACACAAATGAAAAATATTCAAAAATTCCACAAACAAAAAAAAACAGAAGGATAAATAAAAAAATTCAAAACAAAAGAGACAAGCACTCACTTAACCCTTGTATAACGATGGTTCCCAGGTTCCCGAAGTAGGATCCTCTCATCTAGAATAGTCTCGAAGTTGTCATAAGTCTTCTCACTCCTAAGTAGCAACGCTTCACTATCATGACACTCTAGGCCATCCCTATTGGTAGTCCCCTTAAACTTGGTCACAAAATTCTAAAAAAATCCAAAAATTTCCTAGAAACTTTACAAAAAAATATCCAAAATCTTCAAAAGGTCATGAAACTCCAAACTCACCAAAAAAACACTCTTTTGTCGAAAAACACAAAAAATTTCAAAAGTTTGCACCGAAATATTATCCAGTAGGAATGAAATTAAAGTGCACTGCCTATCGCAACCACTAATCACCAGTCATATTTATCAACTCTTCTATCTCCTTAGGTCCACAAAATTAATCTAGACCTGCAGAATTGGCATCGACCCTCTGAATTAGGTCTCTATCACTCTTTAGGTCCGTAAGATTAACCTAGCCCGCAGAATTGGCCTCAACCCTCTAACTTTGGTCGCTTTTAGTCACGAGGTTCATAGAATTGATCAAGTCCCGTAGAATTGACCTAGGCCCGGATAATTGGCCTCGACCCTTTGAATTAGGTCATTATCACTCTTTAATTCCCAGAATTGACCTAGGTCCATAGAATCAGCCTGGACCCTCTGAATTAGGTCACTATCACTCTTTGGGTCCACATAATTGACTTAGGCTCGTATAATTGGCCTCGGCCCTCTGAATTAGATCGCTATCACTCTTTAGGCTCACAAAATTGACCTATGCTTCCAGAATCGACCCTGACCCTTTGAATTGGTCGCTTTCACTCTTTAAGTCTGCAGAATTAACCTAGGCCCATAGATAAGGACCAACCCTCTAAATTAGATCTCTATCACTCTTTAGGTTTACACAATTGACCTAGGCCTATAAAATCGGGCGTGACCCTCTGAATTAGGTTACTATCACTCTTTAGGTCCGTATAATTGACCTAATCCCATTGAATTAGTCTCAACCCTCTAAATTAGGTCACTATCGCTCTTTAGGCTTACGGAATTGAACTAGGCCTGTAAAATTGGCCTTAACCCTCCGAATCATTTGCTTTCACTCTTTAGGTCCGCAGAATTAACCTAGGCTCACAAAATTGGCCTCAACCCTTGGAATCTATCGTTTTCACTCTTTAGGTATGTAGAATTGATCTAGGTCCACAAAATTGACCTCGACCCTTCGAATCGATCGCTTTCACTCTTTAGGTTCGTAGAATTAACCTAGGCTTGTAGATTTAGCCTTGACCCTTTAGGTTCGTAGAATTGACCTAGTCCCATAGAATTGGCCTCGATCTTATGAATTTGTTCGCTACCTCCCTTAATTTTTAGTAAAGACCTCGACTCGTTAAATTGGCGACTTACGCTCCTCTGGTCCTACGCGTCAAGACTTTACCCTTAAAGCTTATAACCTTCCATGAGGTGTTTATCTTTTGACTATCTCCATTTTTCACAAGATCGCCTATCGAGGGTCTCTCTATACACCCCATCCTAGTATCCTTTAAATACCTCCTTAGGTCCTTAACACTATTCTTTTCACCTTCGAACCCCAGGTCCTATGCCAAACCTTAACCTAGAGGCCACAAAATGCTTCCAAGCTCCATCTGACTTCGATAAACTCTTGAACTCAAGGGTATCTCATTTCACTTTTATAGGTACTTGAATACCCTTTCCAACGGTTCATACATGCGCAAATCGGCCTTGCGATTTTAGAGTATTGGAATTTTTGCTATAAGCCCTAACCTAGAGTCCACTTAGTGATTTTGGGCTCTGTTTGACTTTGGTAAACTCTCAAAACTAATATTATCTCAATAGATTTTTATAAGGCTCTGAATATCCTATCTAATGGTCCATAGTCTATACCATGCATAAATCAGCCTTACGGTGTGTGTACTTGATTTTTTACTCTTGGGACCCGTCCTAGAGGTCACCGGGCGCTTTCGAGTCCTGTTTGACTTAGATTAACTCTTGGACCCAAGATTGGCTCAATATATTTTTATAGCTATCTGAGTACCTTTTCTAATGATTTTTGTCATGCATGATTCGAAGTTACGGTTTGGGTTTTATGCCCATTTGTTAAAAACAATCTCTTTTGGACTGCCTATAGGCACCCCTGACCCTCGTCCTATCGATATAGGGGTACTTTACTTCCCCAGCAATCCAAGGGTACCCTGATAGGTAGGTCAGGGCCTATGCCGATCGACATACCCCCAGTCCTAAATTTTGCTATTTTTGGGGGACCCGTTTTTAGAAGATCAGAAGAGTCTCTGCCTCGAAATTAATGCGTCGTCTTTCTAAAAATACCATTTTTCAAAAATTCTCTCCACTTTTCTTAAATAACCCTCACCCAATATTTTGCAACTCATTTTACCACCACTGTAAAAATCAGCCTAATCCTTCTCAAAATAATTAGCAAAGTCTCATAGATGGTATGCCTTCACCTTTTTAAAGCTCATTTAATTAGTGTTACTTATCACATTTGCTTTGTTCTTAGAATATTTTTTCTTTATTCCCACTCTAACTAATCTCTTTTTTATTACTTAAATGCACAAAATATAGTTTCATAAATCTTAAAAAAAAAGACGAAAGAGGTTTTAATATTTAAACACAAAATTAGAATTTTTCTCCCCTTTTCCACACTTTTTACACTTGTACACATTTTCTAACAAATTAAGGAAACCCGAGTTTAGGGTTAATGGGTTAAATCCCACCCTTGCTTGTTATCAAACTACGTGAACTTTGATACTTTTTTCGACTACATATCATATCAAGTCATCTTCGGGATTCGATCCCCATTTTTTAATTTCGTTACCTTACTTACTCTCATATATATATATATATATATATATATATATATATATATATATATATATAATGCTCTTGTGTGGACCAGTCCGCATTTTAAGAGTGAGGATTGGACATGTGTCACTTGGCGGTAAGCCTAGAAATTATCGGTTAAATTATAGGCACTTTCTCTCTCTTTTTTGGGCTCACCGCTAGGTGACACATGTCCGGTCTGCACTCTTAAAATGAAGACTGATATGCACAAGAGCAGTACTATATATATATATATATATATATAGTGAATCATGATCCGGTGGTTGCTCACATTACATTACATTATATTTTCATTTTTTTATTCTCTTCCCTCTTTGCAATCCCACCCGACATGCATATGTACATTCTCATAGTGGATTATTGTTATATGAAAATGTAATTAATTATTTATTAATTCATGCTCATTTTAATTTAATTTAATATAATATTTATCTTTTGATGATTACAAACAAATGATTTATCTTAATTATAAATTATGTACATTTTAATTTTTGATGATTCCAAATATATTTTTGATTATATAATCATTCATCATTTATTGGAACATGCATGTTTACTCTTATAAAATAGTTAATATGTTCATTGGTATTTTATTTATTAGTTATGTTATACATGTATGTTTTATATTACAATAATTGTTACTGCACTGCTTTTTTTGTTATATGTCTAAAATATACTTTTATAATATAAACATTATGATCATATAACTTGTACATATCATATATCTGTTTTTGGATTTTCTTATAGTCCCATATAAATAGCATAGGTATTGACTATATGACTAACTAATCTTATTTTTTGGTACACGCATTATAGCCATGGACAAGTTGATTTTAAAATCGTACACTGTAAGCCAAATCTCAGTTGACACGATTTGAGTGTCCCTACCAAAATATTTGAACTTGGTCATATTATTTTCTTTGTTTGAATCTACACGCAAATTTCAAGGCCATCGCATCTGTCATTTGCCCCTTGCTTTGGTCAAGATTGTGATTCAATCTTTGGGTCCTGTGAATGACCATAACTAGCTTTGTGAACAGTTGTTATCAGACTTAACTGATTTTGATCACATTTATCAATTCTCATCTTTCAATATTGGACCAAGCATAGATTATATAAAGCTTTTGTTCACAGACCTATTTATATATACGGTATAATATTATACTATATACAAATAACGATTGCATAAATTTGTTCTATTATATAAACTACTCTTATATCAGCTGAACATTCATATTATATAAATTTATATGTAGGAATGCTCATTGTTGTCTCACGCCCATTCACCACATCGTGTATTGTGACATGCACATATTTTGTTAATACAAAGACAAATACAACCTTGTTTATTGTAGAATATATACATAGATATCTAAACATTCAATTTTTTAACAACTATCTTTTATAGTTTGTGCGTTAGTAGAAGTGGTTTGTCAGTTCAAGAGACAACTGATGACATAATGATAAAAGATTTTTGTCAGTAAAAGATTTATATATCTTTATTTGAGATAAATTTTGTTTGGCGTGTATATCTAATATAGAGAATTTCTTTGTCGTGACAATTTTCTCACTTATACCTCTCGCTAACTCAGGTCAATCACATCTATCATATATCTGTTGATAAATTCTGTTTCTCTCATTTTTTAAAAATCCTTTACATGAACAAATAATTGTTATATATATATATTTTTTTTTTGGGTGAAAAGGGGAATATATTAATTAATTAAACAAGCACACCATGATAGTACAAATGGTCCGACATACATCCATAATATTAAGCATGTTCCTAACAGTAACTCCACACAGTGGAAGCAGCTACGTTTAGTTTGATCCAGATGCCTCATCCTGAAATTTGTTTTTCTCTTCATCGATAATTGCTCTGAGTTGGTCCGGAGGGTCCATCAAAGTGAAGAAGTTTGTCGCCCGAGACTTGGCATATTTGGCTAACCAGTCCGCACATCGGTTGGCTTCTCTTGGGATGAACTTGACATTAATGCTCAGCTCCGTCTTCAGGTCCCTGCAGTCAAGAATAATGGCTGATTGAGGGTGATTCATCCACTCCCCTTCATTGATCATGTCCACTGCCACTTTTCTATCCGACTCGAGGTTGATGTTCTTCCACCCCCTGTCTCTAGCCAAGAGCAAGCCGTAGAAGATGCCTTCAAACTCCGCACGAAGTGGGTGAGCTCCGATGATTTTTCCAATAAAGCCGGTGATCCATTCTCCCCTCCAGTCTCTCACAATTCCGCCGAAAGATCCCACTCCGATACTGTTGTCCCAACCTCCATCGGTGTTGATCTTCAATCTACCTGCACAAGGACAAGACCACGACATTAGTGTAGAAACTGAAGGCCCCCTATGCTTGTCAAGTTTAGTGTGTGCACTAAGGATCTCGAGTGCATAGTTTACACTAGACTTGGCATTCATAGTAGGCGTAGTAGAAAAATCCTCGAAGATACGTTGGTTCCTAGCTTTCCAAAGATGCCAAATAGTAGATATAAAGAGGATGCCATGTTTATTATTTTTCACATTCATTATGATCCATTCTCCAAGACTCTCCGTGCCCTCACTGAACGGATTAACCCTCGGCCTCATCAGTTGCCAAGTTTCCTTGGCTGCGGAGCACTCACGAAACACATGCTCCATGTCCTCAATCCTACCACATGTGTGACAGGCGGGGTCATTCGTCATATTTCTGATCAAACGGTGCTGGTTAGTTAAGAGCTTTCCATGTAGGATGGTCCATAGGAAAGTTTTCAATTTTTGGGGGATTTGTTTCTTCCATATGAGGTTCCATTCGTTATGTCCCGGCACATTAAGGTCCCTCCCCAGGAGAAGATCATAGAACGACTTGGTAGTGAATTTACCATTCGGGTTGGGGGTCCAAATGGGTTTGTCGCATTGGGAGCTAATCCTAGGTAAGTTCGTATTAATGACGTCATTTATGTCCGAGGGGTGGATCCAATGGTGTATGGCGTTCAAGTCCCAACGACCCTGTTGGTCCAATAAGATTTCCACTCTCGTGCCCTCATCTGTGTTGACCCCCAACTTGGGTTTAACGGGGTATTCACCGCACCACCAGTCATTAAATATGTTGACAGGCTTTCCATTTCCAATATTCCACTTGATATTTTTATTCATGATCGCCTTATTCTTGAAAATTCCCCGCCAGATGTGGGAGGCCTTACTTTTCTTCGCCCAAGTTCTGGGGTTGTGGTTTTTTACGTATTTCTTTCTCAAGACTTTAACCCAAAGATAATTGTCTTCATTTATGATTCTCCAGCCGAGTTTGGCAATGGTCGCCATGTTATTAATTGCAGCCTTCCTGATCCCCAACCCCCCTGACCTTTTAGGTCGACAGACAATGTCCCATTTGACTAGGTGGATCTTTTTATTGTTCCCGTGTTCTCCCCAAAGAAAGTTGCTATTTATCCTATCAATTTCCTTACAGACGCTGACAGGGAAGGGTATAGTTTGCATGTTATAACTTGGGATAGCAGAGGTGGTGGCCTGAATGAGTGTGGCTCTTCCAGCCAAGGAAAGGAGATTGGTCTTCCATCCGGCGAGTTTTCTTTTCATCTTATCAAGAATGTCGGTGAAGTAGTTCTTACTCACACGTCCTATAATAAGGGGGGTGCCTAGATACTTCCCCAGGTCGTTGGTGAGGCTCATACCGCAGATGTGAGCAAGATCGAGGGCATATTTTTTGGCAATATTGGGAGACACATAGAGCTTGGACTTAGTGAGGTTGATAGTTTGTCCGGATAGAAGGCAGAAGTCTTTCAGGGTTTCTTTGACGGTGTAGCACGCAGTGCTTGTAGCCTCCGTGAAGAGGTTTAAATCATCATCAAAGAATAAATGCGAGATGATTGGGCCCCCGGGGGAGGCGCGGAGTCCCCTCCAATCTTTACAATCTACTTTTTTTGAGATGTTACAAGATAGGTATTCCATACATAGTACGAACAGATACGGGGAGAGAGGGTCCCCTTGTCGGAGCCCCTAGACGGTCTGAAGGATGGGAGAGGTTCGCCGTTCCATAAAATGGCCGTGCTGGTGGTTGTAACACAATTCATGATTAGATCAATCAAGTTTTTATTAAAGTTGAAAGCCGTAAGGACTTTATGAAGGAATTTCTAACTTACTTTATCATAGGCTTTCTCTAAATCAATATTAAAAACGATACCACCCGAGTTACCCTTCCTATATTGAAGGGTATGGAGGATTTATTGGGTGATGATAATGTTGTCCGTGGTCTGTCTGCCAGGTAAGAAGCTAGCTTGGTAGGGGCTGATTATTTTCATAAGAATGGGCCTGATTCTATTCACAATAGTTTTAGCCAGTATTTTATACGTGACGTTGCATAGTGTGATGGGTCTAAACTGGTTAATGGTTTCTGGGTTATCAATTTTAGGTATTAGAGTTATGTGATTTTTATTCATATATTCAGGTACAAGTCCTTTACTAAAGAAATCTTTGATCGCGTCCTCGAGGCTCGGGGCGACCGTGTTCCAATATTTTTGGAAAAATAAGGGTTGAAAACCGTCGGGCCCGGGAGCTTTTAGAGGTTTCATACTAAAAAGGGCTCTCCTAATTTCATAATCGCTAATCTCATAATTGAGTCTATTTTTCTCCACAATATTAACTTTAGGGAGAAGTGAGTGGTCAAAATTATTCTCGATATCAAAAGGGTTCGTTTCCGAAAAAATATTTTCAAAATAGTCCTTTATATGTTTGCTAATTATATCCCTGTTATCGGTCCACTCACCCTCAATGTTTAACCTATCAATTTTATTTCTTCTCCTCCTAATAATGGTAGAGGTGTGAAAAAATTTTGTGTTCTTATCGCCCTCTGTAAGCCATAGAATTCTAGATTTTTGTTTCCAAAAAAGTTCTTCCTCCCGAAGAATATTATTATAATCCTTCTTAAGGTCAATTTCGAGACAGTCTAAACTGTGCGAGAATTTATGTTGTTGGGCCATTTGGATTCCTTTGATTCTATTAAAAAGCCTCCTTTTTCTCTGAAAAATGTTACCATAGACATTTTTATTCCAGACTATGGCATTGTTGGTGATTAAATTAATGTTATGGTTAATATTGGAGTGCGGGTGCCAACTCCCTCTCACGAGTTCGTCGAAATCCGTCCTCTCAAACCAACTGGCCAGGAGTCTGAAAGGTTTGTTAGTAGACTTAGGAGTGGGTTTACCTTCCGTGAAGATTAGCATAGGGCAATGATCTGAGGCTGTTCTCGGCAAGTTTTCCACAACCGCCTCCGAAAACATGATCCGCCAATCCGAATTAGCCATTGAACGGTCTAGCCTTACCATTGAGTTTGCGAAGCCCTTCCTGCTGTTAGTCCATGTTAGTCTCGGTCCGGTGCTACTAATTTCAGAGAGCTTGCATTTGTCAATATTCCTTGCGAAGGAGGAGCAATTGCCTTTAGTCTGTGGGTTAGAGAACCTCTTTTTCTCACTAGAGTCAAGGTGATCGTTAAAATCTCCCGTGACCAGCCAGGGAATGTTGGATTGATCGGTGAGTATGCAGAGATTCTCCCATAGTTTCCTTCTTAGCGTGGGGAGAGGACTTGCATAGACAGCCGTGAGAAGTCAGTCGTCATAGTTTCTTCTCGTCACAAGGAGATGGATGGCCTGCCTTGAAACCGAGATGGGTTGGATAGAGATGGCAGCTTCCTTCCACAGCACCCAAATGCCACCCGCTCTTCCCTGCGGGTCAGATTTTTCTTTCTCATTGAAACCCAAATCATCGAAGAAGGTTCCCATATCAGCAAGAGTAATTTGTGCTTCCAGAATAATTATCACCTCCGGTGCATACATATTATTCAATTCAACCAAGGTGGGCTTAAACAAGGGTTTACCCGCTCCCCTTACGTTCCAAACAAGCATTTTCATTGAGAACAAGTTGGGTTGTAAAGGTAGTGGCTCCATATCAGGCCAAGGGAGTTGGTTTTTCACCATAGTCACTATTTCTTCCGTTGTCATTGTTGGCGATACATTTGCCAGTAGTTTCCGATCCTCCCTTAGTTGTATGGGATTTACTAATATTTTCAGTCGAACCTGTGCAAATTTCCATGCTACTCTTACCACAACTACTTCGTCCACCATGGTCTCCACCAGAAAGTTTCCCTCCTCCTTGGTCGACAGTATTTTGTGTATGACTTGGGTGTCTCCTATCATGGCTAGTGCGCTCATTTCCATTTCTTTGTTTACTTCCATGCTGGGTGCTTGTATTAATAAGCGGAGAGGGTATCGTGGTCTTGGATGCAAACTGGCTGGACTCAGTCGCATTTAGGTTAGAAATACTAGTATGGTGGTTTTCCAAAGAAGGTTGGTTTGTGTGTAGAAGTGTTCGTGCGTCACTATCAATAATAAATGGGGCAGTTTCCGAGTTGATGATCTGTTCACTAGCCTGGCGTGTGTGGCTAGCGTTTTCGTAGTTTTCATTAAGAGGGTTCTCCACGTGGCTGGTTCCAATTGTACTCCTTAGGGGATTTGACTCCTTCTCTGGCGTATGGGCCACCTTTCCAGTACCATTATGGGGTTTCTAAATATCATGAACCCTTTTATTCCGGTTTGTCATAGCGCAGTCAATGAGGGTGCTCCATTCTCTCCCATTGTCAGTAAACATGGTACCCTTATTTAATGCTTCTGAACGGTGGTTACTGCTGCGTTGGTACCTGCCCGCTCCATTCGTATTTTTAGATGTTACGTTACTGGGAGCTTTGGGTGCCTTGTCACTCAAAGCATTAAAGCGATTGTACTGTTTCTGATAGGAGTGATACCCCATATTCTGCATATATCCATTTCCCACGCTTTTCATTGGTTGTTTTGTATTTTTCCTTTGTACGAGCATCCAAGGCCCATACTCCGAACTGCTATCCATATCCAGCTGTCTTGTAGGTTCATTAGTCTGGTCCTTGTAGGTACTAGCCGTTGTATTTCCCTGCCCCGTTCCTCCCGCCGGAACATGATTATTTTCCGGTTGATTCGTCGGAGTTCTGGCCGGCGCTTTAAATGTGGAGCAAAAGTCTTGTCTGTGGCCAATCATGCCACATTTAAAACAAAGGGATGGTATAAACTCATATTCAATGTCGTATTCAACTCCATTTACGAGATATTTGGGTATAAGAGGCTTGGATATATCCACGACAACACAGATGCGTGCGAACTTACCTCTGCTAGAGGCAGCAGAGTTTGTGTCTGTTTTAATGGGTTCACCAATTAATTTCCCAATCTCATGCAGGATCCTCTCCTGGAAAAATTCCAAAGATAGGCATGGGAGTCTTACCCACATGGCCGTATGGGTTTCTGAGGCCTTTTTTGGATTGAAAAATGGTTCCCACTTCCTAAATGTGAGGTAGTGATTGTTGATGATCCAGGGACCTTCTGTTAAGACATGGTTGTAGTCACTTTTCATATCAAACTTAAAAAGGAAATGGCCTTCTTCTAGGTCAATGATCTCATAGTCCCCCTGTAGGTTCCATAATGAAGGAATTTTATTGATGAGGGCTTTGTACCCAATCGCACTTCCTAGTAGTCTTACGATAATGCTATCTTTCCATTTGCTCTGAAGTTTCTCGAGCCTTTTTGGTGAAATGATGATTTCAGGCTTTGGGGGGGCATCAGCTTTAGGTTTAGTGTTTAGGTCAAAGTTTTGTGATTCGTTATTGGCTATCTCTTCGTTGTCTTCATCATCGGACCAACACATATTAGACTCGTCAAAGTAGACATCTCTATTATCCCTCCTTACTACTGCATCCCGGTAGGAAATTTTTGATTTAGAGCGGTTGTCGTCTTGTTCCATATGGGTTGTTACAGCAGGAGGGTTGGTCGTTTCATCTTGTAAACTCGTTTCACTTGCATCAGTATTCATTAGGTCATTTGCCTCTTCATGTGTATTCTTCTTCTTTTTGTTGCTTTGTAAGAAGGCTTCTTCTTCCTCCGTAGACAGTGAAGCCGTGTATAGCATGTTGTTGCTTTCATGGTGAGCAGGGAGTTGGCAAGAAAGTTCCATGTTGAGTGTCAGTTATCAAAGATTGTTTGCTCTTTGTTCGATGACCATAAGTGGATTGTATCTTTCTTAGTACTACAATAATTATACCACATTTATGTTCTTGTAGATATGTTATCATTATATTCTAACACTCTCACCAAACGTTTATGAGATACAATGTATATTTCTCTATACTTCTTACTTATTTCTCTCTCTATCAGTCTACAATTTTTTTTACAACAAAAGAATGGAGAACAAGATACAATTTAATTTAAAAAATCTTGAGCATTTAATGCTCTCTCAGCTTACCTTCTCAAAGTTGATCAAACGCTATCCAACGTTCATTTTTCTTAGAAATATTTATCTCCTCAAAATACATGTGTGAAGCCAACAAGAAGAGACTGATACACCATAAGAAAAATGAAGAAGAAATATTCTAATTATTCAAGTGCAAATCGTCTTCAAAAATCAGCAACAAGTACTCAAGAATAAAAAAATTTATGATACATTTGGGTAATACAAAGAAGAACACTCAAGCTTACATATGTATTCTTTCAAAGAGTGTAAACTACATCAAACATCTACTCCATTTCTGTAAAGATTTGAAGCTAGGCTTTTAGCTTCTGAAGTTATTCTTGCAGCTGGTTGTGCTGATGTAAAGTGGTGGTTTGATCATACCATCAAGTGGATTAGAATTAGTGAGGTGTGGGAGACAAGAGCTTCCGGTGCATGGACGTAGGCCTTATTTTTGGCCAAATCACGATAAAAATCGGCGTATTTTAATTTCATCCATTTAATTTTTTTTCAATGTGTGATTGTGTTGATTTCATCCTAATACTCTTAAAATCTGGAACCAAAACAAACATAGTTTTTAGTTGGATTAAATTTTAGAGTTAAAAAGTATTTTTTTTGCTTTAACTTCTTCAAAAAAATCCAAGAAAATACATAAAATGAAATCTATACTTATTATTTAATTTTCTACTTAAAATCAGCTAACTGAGCATTTTTTTTTAACTCGTATAGAATCCGAAAATTGTTTATTAACTTATTAATTGCTATAATTTGTAATTTCTCTTGCTTAGTTATTTGGCCATATTTATTAATAAATTTTGAGTTAATCATTTAAGATTAAATAATATGAAAATTTGATTAAATATTATAAAATTATATATTAGCTATAATTTAATCTCAAGCCTAAAAGTTTGCTAATACTCAATTCATCCACCCTCTTATATCTGGGCAATAATTGGTCTCAAAGCAGGGCTCTAATCTATTTATTTTGATTTAAACATATTTATAGTTAAAACGATTTATGGCAAACTTTGTTATTTCATCTCTTGGGAATGGCTAATCAATTAATAGACCTCCATTATTTTTTGAAAATAATTATAGCTACTGGAAAAATAGAATGAAGAACTTTATTCAATCTAATGACTACCAAGTTTGGAGAGTTATTATAAATGGTCCAAATATTCCTATGAAAGTAGTAGAAAATGTAAATATCCCTAAAGAGAAAAAATGAATGGAATGAGGCTGATATACAAAAAATTCAAGTTACTTCTAAAGCCATGAATATTCTACATTGTGCTCTTGATGCAAATGAATATAATAGGACGTGGTGTTGTGAATCTGCCAAAGAAATATGGGATAGACTAGATATTACTTATAAAGGAACAAGTCATGTAAAAGAGGATAAAATAAGTATACGATTGTTCACAGCTATGAGATATTCAAAATGAAATCTGATGAAGCTACTTCTGATATGTTTACTAGATTCACCAATATGATTAATGGTATGAAATATCTTGGTAAAACTTATAGTGACAGTGAATTAGTGAGTAAGATGCTCAAGTTATTACCAACTACTTATATAACCAAAAAGCTAGCTATTAGGGAAGTAATAAGAGAAAGACCAATTTCTCTCGATGAGATGTTGGGATCACTAATAACATAAGAGATGGAACTTAAATAACTTGATGAAGAAGAGAAGTCCAAAGCTAGCAAAACTATTGTCTTCAAATTCATTGAAGATGAAGAAGAAAGTGAAGAGGCTGATGAATATGAGGATGGTGACATTTCTCTCCACACTAGGAAATTCAAAAAATTTCTAACCAAAAGGAAAGGACAATTAGGGAAAATAAATAAATCTCTTCAAAAAAAGACTAATGAAGGAAATACTTCATCAAAGTTTGAGCCAAGATGCTTCAACTGCAAAGAGTTAGGTCATATCCGGCCTAACTTTCCAAAGGTAAAAAATGGAAAGAATGATAGAAAAGATAAAAGAAATGAAAGAAATAAGAAAGTAAGGAAAGAAACCACTTAGAGTGATTGTGATGACAGTTGCAGTGATGAAGATTCAGGTGATGAAGAAGTTTCAAATCTTTGCCTTATGGGAAATGATGATGAGGTAGTTTTTTACCTTAATTCTGATAGTGAATGTGAAACTTTATAATGACCATGATGAACTTCAAAATGCGTTTGATGAACTTTATTATAATTTTGATGAACCTAGGACTAAATATATTAGTCTAAAAAAGACAATTTCTTCTATGTCAATAAAAAATAATTCTCTTTCTAAAGATATAGACATAATAACATCAGAAATTGAAAAACTCAAAATAAAAGATTCCCCAACTCATTATCTTATTTATGTAAATTATAAATTAGGACTTCAAGTTTAAGATTAACATGCTGCCTTGAAAAGTTTGTAATTGGGAAGAAAAACGTAGATATGTTACTTGGAAGTCAAAGGTGGATGTATGATAGGGATGGAATTGAATATAATGAAAATAAAAATGAGAAATGTTTTCAAAACTATTCTAAACATGTAAGAAATTCTTTATGTACATATTGTGGTTGACAAACTCATTTTTCAGATTCTTGTAAATATAAATTCTCCACTAAAATTGCATGGATCCTTATGGGAACACCCATTTTGGCTAAACCATATGGCCCCAATATATTCTGGGTACCAAAATAAAAATTATTTAAATGTCCATTTTAGGTATGTTTAAGAGCTCTCTCCCACAAGTCAAGATGGTTCTTAGACAATAGGTGTTCAAGACACATAACGGGTGATAAAAGCAAGTTTTCTGGCCTAGTAGAAAGTGATGGTGGGCTTGTGACCTTCAGAGACAACACTAATGGAAAAATTATCTGGATAGGTAAAGTTGGTAAGGAACTTTCCCCTTGCATTAAAAATGTTCTTTTAGTTGATGGTGTTAAACATAATCTAATTAGGATTAGTCAATTATGTGGTAAGAGTTATGAAGTTACTTTTAAAGAAGACTTTTTCATAATTAAAAATGTTAAGGATAATAGTGTTTGTTTGTCGCTTCTAGATATGAAAATGTTTAAACACTTGATTTTGATAATCTTTCTCAACAAAATGTAAAGTGTCTAACTGCCTTAAATAAAACTAGTTGGCTTTGGCATAGGAGATTAGGACAATCAAATATGGAACAACTTAATATTCTGTCCAAAAATGATTTAATTATAGGGCTCCCAAAACTAAGTTTATTAAGAATAAGATTTGCAATGCTTGTCAATTTGGATAACAAACTAAAGCTTCTTTTAAAAATAAAAGAGATAATTCAACTAGTAGACCTTTAGACTTGTTACACTTAGATTTATTCATACCTAATAAAGTTGCTAGTATAGGAGGTAAATATTATGTACTTGTTATTGTCGATGATTTTTCTAGATTTACATGGGTATTATTTCTCACTCATAAAAATGATACACATCGTATTTTTGGAAAATTTTGTTAAAAAATTCTAAATGAAAAAAGTATTAACATTGCCTTTGTAAGAAGTATAGGGGAAGAGAATTTGATAACAAAGATGTTGAATAATTTTGTGATGAAAATAATTATTAACACAACTTCTCGGTGCCTAGAACACCTCAACAAAAGAGAGTTGTAGAAAGAAAGAATAGATCTTTACAAGAAATGGCTAGAACTATGTTGAATGAACATATATTACCGGAATATTTTTCTGCGAAATCCGTTAACAATTCTTGCTATGTAACAAATAGAACTATAATTAGAAAATGTTTGGATAAGACCCCATATATTTTGAAAAATAAAAGAACTAATGTTAGTTACTTTAAAGTTATTGGATGTAAGTGTTTCATTTTAAATGATAGAGATAATTTGGGTAAATTTGTCGCTAAATCGGACGATGGATTTTTTCTTGGATATGCACTTTATAGTAAAGCATATAGATTATTTAATAAACGAACCTTAGTCGTTCAAGAGTCAATTCATGTATCTTTTGATGAATCTAATCCATTTGCTAACAACAATGGTGATGATAAATGAGTTTTGGTTATAGCTATGCAAGATGAGTTGTTACAATTTGAACGTAATAATGTTTGGACCCTTTACCTCACCAAAAGATAAAACTATTATAGGAACTAACTGGGTATTTAGAAATAAAAAGGATGATGTTAGTTTAATCATTAGAAATAGAGCAAGACTTATCGCATAAGGTTATAACCAACAAGAAGGAATTGATTACGATGAAACTTATTCTCTCGTAGCTAGAATATAAGCCATTCGCATGTTATTAGCATTTGCGTGTTATAAGAATTTTAAATTATTTCAAATGGAAGTTAAAAGCTCATTCTTAAATGGTTTTATGAATTAAGATGCTTATGGGAAACAACAACCTGGCTTTGAAAATCACAAATTTTCAAACCATGTTTATAAATTAAATAAAGATTTTATATGGATTAAAACAGTCCCATAGATCTTGATATGATAGGCTAAGTGGATTTTTACTTCATAATGATTTTGTAAGAGGAATTATGGATTATAATTTATTCATAGAATTTCATGGAAATGATATGCTTCATGTAAAAATCTATGTTGAGGATATTATTTTTGGATCCACAAATGAAAGTATGTGCAAAAAAATTTCAAAATTTATGCAAAATGAATTTGAAATGAGTATGATGCATAAATTATTTTTGAATCCACAAATGAAAGTATGGATTCTACTTTATTTGGGCTTGCAAATAAAACAAACTAAAAATGGTATTTTTATAAATCAATTAAAATACATTAAAGATCTTTTCATAAAATATGGTTTAGAAAATGCTAAATTACTTGGCACACCAATGAGCACGTCTAAAAAATTAGATATTGATGAAAATGGAAAATCTGTTGATACAACTTTATATCGCGGCATGATAGGTAGTTTATTATACTCAACCGCTAGTAGACCCGATATCATGTTTAGTGTATGCCTATGTTCTCGTTTTCAAGCGAATCCCAAATAATCTCACTAATATGCCATAAAAATGATTTTAAGATATTAATTAGTACAAAGGATTTAGGCTTATTGTATCCTAAATTTACTTCGTTTGAGCTTCTTAGTTATTCTAATGCGGATTTTATCAGTTGTAAGATTGATATGAAAATAACTAGTAACACATGTCATTTTCTAGGACACTCATTAGTCTCATGGTTTAGTAAAAATTAAAATTTCGTTGCTCTTTCCATGGCCGAGGGAGAATATATAGCCACCGGTAATAATTGCACTCAAACTTTATACATGAAACAACTATAACATTTTAAAGTATCTTTTCAAAATATTTCTATTTTATGTGATAATACTAGCGCCATATGTTTAATTAAAAATCCGATTCAACGTTTTAGAATAAACATATTGAAATTAGATATCATTTTTTATGATATCATGTTAAAAACGGAGACGTTAGACTTGAATTTATTAGTACGGATCTTTAATTGGAGGATATTTTTAACAAACCTCAACCTGAAGGTCGTTTTTCTTTTATTCGTCCAAAACTTAGAATGACACGTTTGAGGGATCTGGAAATATAATTTTTAAAAATAATATCTTATTATTATTCTTTCTAGATAATCAGTTGTATTACAATTTTATTCAAAAATAATATAATACATTTATCAATACTTTATTCACACTTATCTTGGCACACATGCTATAGAACACACTTTTGTCCCATATATACTCTCATACCCTATGCCATTTTTTCTTCACACATCAAAATGACTAACAACTTCTATGTTGTATTGGATGGAAAATAACCTGGAATTTACTATTCTTGGGGGGAATGTGGGATGAAAATTAAGAGATTGAGTGGAGCTCATTTTAAAAAATATCCTTCCTTCAACGAAGGTCTAAATGCTATTTTCCTTTATCCACCGCATGCTCCTTAGGTAAAACCACCGCCTTGGCTAATTATTCAACGTCCAAACATGCACACTTTTGTTCATACCCCTTCATGTGATAATGTAAAAAGTTCATCTTCTGGTACTGCTGCTGAAAATTTTGTTAAATTTGTTGTAAAAGAAAATAGCAAGGAAATCTCTATTGTAGGATACTCCAAGGATGTGTGTAATCTGATTAACAAGCTCAAGATGTAACTTATTCTTTTTGCATGAAATAAATATGTTCATGTTTCCTTAAATTTGTTTTCTTGCAGTAACGGCTTTTATTAGTGGAATCTTTCCATTAACTTCTTAGTCTTCATTTTTTATACATGTCTTTTTTATTATGTCAAATAGAGGAAGAAAAATGTGATTCACTATTATTGGGCTAAAATTTTATTCATTATTTTGTATTTTTGAATCATTTGTTTGTCATCATAAAAAAGGCGGAGATAGTTAAATGAAAATATAATTAATCATTTATTAAATTATAATTTATGCTGATTTTAATTTTATTTAATATAATATTTATCTTTTGTTGATTACAAATGAATAATTTATCTTAATTATAAATTATGAATATTTTAATTTTTGATGTTACTAATTATATTTTTGATTATATAATAATTTATCTTTTACTAGAACACGTATGTTTGCTCTTATAAAATAGTTAATATATGTTTATTGGTATATTTTAAATTAGTTATGTCATACATGTATATCTTATATTACAGTAACTATAACTATACCGATTTTTTTTGTTATATGTCTAAAATATACTTTTATAATATAAACGTTTTGATCATATAAGTTGTACATAACATATATTTGTTTTTGGCTTTTCTTATAGTGCCATATAAATGGCATAGGTATTTACTATATGACTAGCTTATCTTATTTGTTGGTACATCATAGCCTTGGTGTAGGTCCCTTTCTTTTTAAATACTCAAATAAGACTTTGCTTTAAGGATGATGAAACACTTTCTCTTTTTGTGAAAAAACTCGAATATTTAATTCACACCAAGTTGTGAACCAATTTTAACTTAACCAAATTTTATCTTGATTAATCCTAAATATCCATCTAGTGATTAAAGCTAGTAAAAAAAATTAAAGAATACTCACAACGTTGGATGTATGAGGAAACTAGAACGGGAAACAACCTCGGACGGCCCAAGCCAGACAATCATTATGAATGTGGATTTATAACGAATAGACACAAGTCTTAATCAACGACTCAATCCCCACAAGACTTAGTGCTCTTATGATCTTCAACCACTCTTCTCACAGTACCCACGTAGAAATTCCTTTTCCCATGATACGTGTCCCCAACACACGCGTCCACGTATGTCTTGGTGTCCACTGATATGACTTGTAACGTCAACGATATTGGATACGGCTCTTCCGCATCTCCACCGCAAAAGTAACAAATACTTCAGAGTAAACCTTCTACTTGGTGTAAACTAGATCTCTATTGCATATACTAATGAAAACACGAATTTTGTAAACTCTAAGGATGTGTTTAGCTTTTGAAAACCTTAGAAAATAATGTGCAGAAACATTCTGGTTCGTAAACAGTTTTTTCTAGAATACACACTTTCGAAATCAGATGGAAACACACCATTATATATTTTCTTAAGGAGGTATTTCGTTCGAACGACTTTAACATGTCACTCAAACGAGATGGACATCTCGTTTGAACGACGTGTCAAGTCGTTTGAATGACACGCGTATTAGAGTTCAACTTAAATACAAATCCAATCAGTCCTTATCAGATTAAAACAAAGTGTAAACCATTTCAAACTCTTTTAAAAAACATTTTCTTAATAAAACAACATCCATAAATATTTTAAAATTAATTTTGAGTCCCATTAAAATTGCGCATTCATACCTGAGTTATCTCGGAATGCAATTTGATTTGAAGACAAATAAACTTGCACCAATTAAACCTTCAGCATAAATAAATCCTTGAAGCTTTTACGCAACGTCTTTAATAAAGTTCAACATGTCATAGTCTATGTGGAATCGTGATAATAAAAATCCAACCTATGACTCAAACGTATTTTATTCTGGGAATAAGTCAAAGCTATACAACGAACTTAATTGGAAATTTTGTCCTTACAAATCCCCCTTTGACTATTCCGGGACAAAATCAATAGTGAAATGCCTAAGCCGAGTCGTCAAGCCGTATGACGCTTGAATCTTATCCCAGAAGCCCAAAATAAAATATACAGGACAAGACTAATAAATGATGGTCCAGGATGCATGAACTATCTCTGAATGTCTGAATGTGATGTAGTCTTGATATCTCGAATCTTCTTAAGCATACCTACACACATGAAACATAAAAATACCCAGTGAAGTATGGAGGAACAAATGATCTAAACCAATATGTAAAAATAGAATCCTAGACATTTGTTATGTGAGCAAAATAAGATATCAATATGTAAACAATCATTTAAATCAGAATACTGTAAGGACATATTTTTATAAATGTCCGTCATAATTAAATATGTTGTATACCATTACAACCGTCGAAGAAATTCAAGATCAATCTACATCAAGACGGATCCGAATATATCAAGGTTCTTCACCAAAAAGACTCCGTAAGGTTTACTTAGGTAAGGTTATGTTTTAAATATTTTAACTTTTCACTTAGAGCTTTGGGATATTTTTTAAAAATATTTTCTAAATGTTGGAGCGGAATTTTTTGTCAAAATTTAAGAATGAGTAATTTTTCCTCGATTTTGACGCTCAGGTCATTCAAGAGAGATCTCATCTCGTTCGAACGGCATTAGATGTCGCATCATGTCATTCAAACGACACGTGTCCTTCATTTGAGCGAGATCCCATTTTCGTTTTGACGACTGAGGCAACGCGATTTTCTATAAATACTCATTAAATGGTTTCGTTTTCATTAAGAAGTTCCAGCATTTTGAAAGACAGAAAACTGCGAATCTGCAGAATTCTTTTTGACTTCTTATTTTAGGGTTTATATCCCTTTTGTTTTCAATTCACAAAAATCCCATATGATTTGGTGAATTGTTTTGATGTTCAAGAACACACTTTGCTTTTGTTCATTCTTTTTGGGGAGAACTCTACAACCGGAGAGTTACGTGCTATTATGGAGGGAGTCTCTATGAAGTTACTCTTGTGTGGAGGATAACCTATAACGTGAAGACTACGTGTTCTTGTGGTATAGCTGCGTATGAACCACTGTTGATTTCTAGTTGCTTTAGAGGTTTGACGAAGACACTATGCGTTACTCTTGTGGGCGAAAATAAGATGGTATGTAAGTCAATGGTCTTGTAAACTTGTCAGAGTTATAGAAATAAAAGGTTTTGCCTTTTGGGGATTTTTCCTGAAATTTTGTGTCGCATGCTATATCTTATTTGGTTTGGTATGTAGTTGCATGTTTAGGGGCTAAATTAATTTGGTTTAAAAATAGACTCTACTTAAATAAGTGTGCCAATTTAGAAATTTGTGAATTTAATCAATTATCACACAGTCATATTTTACAAATTGGTATCAAAGCGGGTTGCCCTAATTTATCGCGTATTCCTATTTTCCGCAAAATTGTGTGATATTAATTTTTGTTGAAAAATCAATTTTGTGAAAAATCGCAATTTTTTCAATGGAACATTCATTTAATAAGGTGCCTATTTTTTATGGAAAAAATTATGCCTATTGGAAAGCTCGCATGGAATCTAGTTTAAAAGCCATTGACGAGCGTGTTTGGTTGCTTTGCGAAAATGGATGGAATCCTCTCACTGTCACCGTTGAAAATATTACCTCTTTAAAACCCGTGTCGGCCTGGACTGAAGATGATTTTAAAATATCTAATTCTAATTCAAGTGGTTTGAGTGCTATTTCTGGCGCCATCACTCCAGACGAGTTCCGCCGAATTATGACGTGCACCACATCTAAAGAGGCATGGGATGTACCCCAATTGACACATGAGGGTACAAATGCGGTTAAAGAATCAAAATTACAAAATTTGGCCACCCAATTTGAGACTATTACCATGCCTGAGTCTGAATGCTTTGATGATTTTTATGCACGTTTGTCGGACATTGTAAACACCAGTTTTAATTTGGGTGAGGTGATTGATAACACACGTGTCTTTAAAAAGATGTTGATATCTCTCCCAAAACGCTTTATTCTTAAAGTCACTGTTTTGAACTCTTTGGGAAATTTAAAATCACTTAAGTTGGAAGAACTTGTAGGAGATCTTCAAACCTATGAGATTGACATGTTTCCCCAAACCATTAAGGCTAAGGATAAAGGTGTTGCCTTAAAGACTTATTTTAAGAAAAAGAAAGAAAAAGTTTGTGAGTCTGCTTTTGAGGAAGATTTTGATTTTAAAGATATGGACTTGTTTGCAAAAAATTTTAAAAAATTTCTTAACATGAACAAAAATAATTCTTCCAATAAGATATTTTTTGAGAAAAATAAATAGGCCAAAGAAAGCGGTGAGAAAGAGAAGGAGAGAGAAAAATAAAAGGAGAGTGAGGAAAATTTAGAAAGTTTGACGTGTTTCGAGCGTGGGGGTAAAGGGCATAAGGCGTATGAGTGTGCCACTAGACTTAGGAGAGAGGGAAAGAAAGCGACATAGAGGTTTTTTATTCGGGTGATGAAAAAGAGCATAGTATGTGTGTCGCATTTTTAGCTAGTCGGGTTAGTACACCTAGTTTAGATGGAGGTGAGGGGACTAGTTCTCGTGAGACCCCCGAGGAGGATGATTTAAGTGTTTCGAGTGAGGGAGAAAGCGAGAGTGAAAGTGGAGATGAAAGTGAGCTCCAAAAAATATTTAGAGATTTGTACACCGAGACCTTAAAAACAAATAAGTATAATAGGGATTTAGGTGGTCGAGTGTTAAATTTGGAGAGAGATAAGAAGGTTTTAAGAAAAGAAAAATATGATTTGACCGACACGGTATTTAGTCTGACGACACGTGTATCCTAACTCGAGAGTGATCTCAAACGTGTCAGGGAGGTCAAAGTCAATTTTGAGAATGCACCTAAGAAGATTGAAAAGGTGGTTCTTAATCTCGATAAGGGTAGAGTTGACGGGCTAGGAAAAGGTCATGACAGTGCTTCCACTTCTTTTGTCGCACCCGAGCCGATTCCCAATTTAGTGACAGATTCATATGACCCAAAAATTAACCAACCTATGCGTCTTATTCCTATTAGAAGAAGGTGTCCTAGAGTTTTTGAGAGAATTGTTCCTAGGCCTATTTATGTTTGTTCCCATTGCAAGAGGAGAGGACACCTTAGGGAATTTTGTTTTAAGTTGGGTTATGTGTCACGTTTTTCTTCTACACGTGTTTCTGCCACACATGCACCCACAGATGATACTTTACATGCTCCTGGAGACTACATGAGAGAGTTTGCACATTTAGGTGAGCCAGTTAAGTTTTTGGTCAAAACTTCACAAAATTTGATGGAGGTTTTTCATAAGTTGGCACCACCTTTGGAAAACCCCTGCTCATCTAATGATTGATGTTTGACTTGTTTACTAGCATAGGTTGTTTTCCATGATGTCATTATTTGCTTATTGCTTGTATATATCATTTTTGTATGTTTTCCATTTTTTAGAAAATTTTTGAAAAATAAAAAAAGATTTTAGTTTGATAAAATTTGTGAGAAAATACAAAAAGATTTTTGTATTTTTTTTGCACCTTTTATGGATGAACACTTAGGATGACCGAGTCATAATTTCATTCCATTTATCCATGAGACTATTTGATAGTGTTTTGAGACAATGTATCATGTCATCTTTTTGCTTTATAATGTTTGTAGTCATTGAGATGTAATTAGGTGTTACTTCCTACATGTTTGACTCATGATTTCCTTTATTGCACACATGCACAGATTTGTTTGATTATTGTTCTTGTCTTATCACATGTTGGTTGGGTATTTTCACTTCAATCCTGTCTTTAAAAATGAACCAAGCGTGATAAAACTGGATAAGAAAGTTGTACAGGTAAGAGCTGTTTGTGAGTTTGTGTGCTTTATTTGAAAACGGAAGCCACCATTATATTGGACCTAAAAAAATTGAGGAATATTATTATCCGGGGTCTAAAGAGGTTTAAAAGAGCCCAAAAAAATTTAAAGTCAATAAAAATAAATTCATGCCTATTATGGTCCAATTAGGTTTTTGCCCCAATTCTCCAAAGTTTGAAAATTTAGATTACCTCTAAAAGAAAATATGCATGAGGGAGTTTGGATGGAGAATTAAAACGGGTTTGCACTTCCTTGAAAGTCTAGAAAAAACTCTACATAGTTTTGGACGTTATTGGTGTGGAAATCACTTTGACTTTGATTTGTTGATTTGTACAAGACGATGTCATCTAAATTCAACAGTTTTTACACCTAAGGATACTTTTGATGTTTATTCGTTAGGAGTACACGTATGCATTGTGCACATATGCTTGATTGAGTTGATTTACCTATCGAATGTATTCACACCCATTCATTCCATTTCCATGACTTGGTTGTTTTAGTATAAATCCATGGTGTGTGATTTTTGGTATCTTATTTTTGTACGAAAAAATTGAAAAATCAAAAATAGTTTGTGGATGTTTTTTTGAGATATACCTTTGCATGCGCGTAGTTTGATTCATGTTTGCTATGCATTTTTTCGTGGCACTCCTTGTTTGAGTTTGTTTCTTCTTATCTGTCTATTTGGGGACATCATAAAAAGGGGAGAACGAATTATGATTTTATGGGGGAGTTTGCATTATGGGGAAGATTTGATTATATTGATTGATTTATTCTTATATCATTTCAAACTCGATGCGTCACGAAGGTTTTTTCTTTATCTCATGTGTGTAGGTACAAAGATTGAAGATTATTATGTTGCACACCCTAATGAGAAAAGCTTTGAGATTTGATGAAGATTTTTTTTGAAGAAAAATTTGAGAACTTGCAAATTTGTACCTTTTCAGTTTTGAGATTTATGGGAGGGTAGATTTGTATAGGCATACTGGTATGTGATAATTCAGATGTTTTTATGTATGTACCGGAACATAGGGGGAGATTTGTAAGGACATATTTTTATAAATGTCCGTCATAATTAATTATGTCGTATACCGTTACAACCGTCGGAGAAATTCAAGAGCAATCTACATCAAGACGGATTCGAATATATCAAGGTTCTTCATAAAAAAGACTCCGCAAATTTTACTTTGGTAAGGTTATGTTTTAAATACCTTAACTTTGCACTTAGAGGTTTGGGATATTTTTTCAAAATATTTTCTAAGTGTTGAAGCGGACTTTTTCGTCAAAATTTGAGAATGAGTAATTTTTCTAAGTCCTGTTGCATTCCTCGATTTTGATGCTCAGGTCATTCAAGAGAGATCTCATCTCGTTCGAACGACATTAGATGCCGTGCGATGTCATTCAAACGACACGTGTCCTTAGTTCGAGCGAGATCCCTTTTTCGTTCTAACAACCGAGGCGGCGCGATTGTTTTATAAATACTCATTAAATGGTTTCGTTTTCATTAAGAATTCCCAGTGTTTTGAAAGACAGAAAACTGTGAATCTGCAGAATTCTTTTTGACTTCTTCTTTTAGGGTTTATATCCCTTTTGTTTTCAATTCACAAAAATCCCATATGCTTTGGTGAATTGTTTTGGTGTTCAAGAACACACTTTGCTTTTGTTCGTTCTTTATGGGGAGAACTCTACAATCGAAGAGTTGCGTGCTATTATGGAGGAAATATCTATGAAGTTACTCTTGTGGGGAGGATAACCTACACCGTGAAGACTACGTGTTCTTGTGGTATAGTTGGGTGTGACCCACTACTGATTTCTTGTTGCTTTGGAGGTTTGACGAAGACACCGTGCATTACTCTTGTGGACGAAAACAAGATGGTATGTAAGTCAATGGTCGTGTAAACTTGTTAGAGTTCTAAAAATAAAAGGTTTTGCCCTTCGAGGATTTTTCTTGAAATTTTGTGTCGCATGCTATATCTTATTTGGTTTTATACGTAGTTGCATGTTTAGGGGTTGAATTGATTTGATTTAAAAATAGACTCTAATTAAATAAGTGTGCCAAAGTAGAAATTTGCAAATTTAATCAATTATCACACAGTTATATTTTACAAATATTGATATCAGAGCTTATTTAAGCGATCACAATTTGTACAAATACCAAGCTCATCACACAAAATCTCTCCTTACAACACATACATCTCTTCCCCTTTTTGTCTCGAATAGACAATCTGGTGAAAAGATAAGCATATCTAGCATGAGATAAATCAATGAAATATATCTAGATACCAATGAGACAGCCAACTAATAGTGATAAATAATATCAAATCCGTAGCTAGCAAACAGTAATCACAGAATAGACATCAGAAATCCAAGAAGGTGTCACTAAACGAATCAATGCAGTAGAATATCAAATCTACCAAAGTAAACCGCATAAAGAAAAATCCATAAGCAACCCTGCAGTACCAAAATATATGCTAACCAGTAGCAGGGTACTGAAATAACAGGAAATAAAAAATCCTAGACTGGTCGCTCAAACGAGATACCCATGTCGTTCAAACGACATGAGGTTCTCTCTTAAAAGCTTCACGCGACACTGAGTTGTCCCTCGAACGAGAAAACCAATTTCTCACAATCAGTGCAGAAAATCATATAATTTTGTCCACTGAAAAAATTCATGAAAAAACTAATTGGAAGGGGCAGAAAACTATAAAGCAATAGAAAAATAGTAAACAAAATACAAAAAAACAATATGTGTTACATGCTAATATAGTACCGATGTGCCCAAACATGAGCATGGAATGTATGGGCATGAACTACAACAAATGAATGACAATTCCAACACATCGAAACGATCAAGAAGCCGTAATTGATAGCAATAAATCATCAAACTTTATGTTAGCCAAATGTGACAATTAAAGTGTGAGCTTAATGAACTAAACAAACGTCATGCACACAAATCTGGAATTTTGACGATTCTACAAACAATAGCGTCATGATACGATTTTTCAATATTAGGATTTGTGGCACATACCCGTTTAAATTATCCATCCAACCTCCCTCAAATACATCATATTTTTCTTATGAATGAACAAAAAATAATTTGACCCTTTTTTGGCATAAGATTCTTTTTATTGGCTTTTAATTTTTTTCGGGCTCTTTTAAACAGTGGATTTCACAATGAAAAAATTACACTCTCGTAGCCTTTCCAATGAACACTCATAGTTTTTTCAACTACAATCCTCATGAAAAACGATGCTTACAAGCACACCTCCTCCTTAAGTCTAATTATGCATAGATGACAAATTTGAGATAAGAACGTCTCACCAAACTCAAATATGCAAGAGTAGTCAAACATTTATATAAACTCATGCATGTCTGCAATTATGACATATAAACAAAGTCGAATAAAAAATCATATCAACTTTGAAACAACCCCATAATACAATGGTTAAGATAACTCTAAGCATCAATAATTATGACCAAATGTCCTAGCCACATGGATAATGGAAGGAAGGGGTTCCAAGCATACCAATATGCCACATCAAACATGTGAACTGATGACACAAAAACAAACCGATTTTTTTTTAGTTTTTCAACATATTTTGACTCAAATAATTTTTTCAAAAATATTTAAACTAAAAATATTTTTGTATTTTTTTGAAAAAATATAATACAAAATGATACGCATGTCATGACACTAGCAAGATATATATTATGATGCAAAGACTAGCGTATGAAAATCAGGGTAACACAATCATCATTTAGATCTATCATGGGAAGAAGCAAGTGCAACCAAATGAAAACCATGAAGTTTTAGTCTTAAAGCTCTAAGTCTGATTTCCTAACCCAAGTAGGTGTGACATAACACATAGGGGTTTTTGGAACCGACACGACTTTATTCCTAAACTTCCCAGGAGCATTCCTAAAGTCATAGCAAAAATGTCTAAGGTGACCTTTCCTACCGCAATAGGAACAAGTGTAAACAGGGTGGGAATGATTACAAAAATGTCGACCTCCCCTCACGTTCCTAGTGGGCTTTCTCACACGATTGGTATTGGCTTTGACAATGGGAACACTATCGTCGTATGCTGGACCAAACATATATCTCTTTACTTAGACATCACCTAACATCCTATCAAAAAAATTCGACCTATATTCCAAGTCGAACTTAACCTTACTCGAGTCTTTCAATTTCTCCTCCAACTCACTAATCTTAAACTCAAGCACAAGCCTAGACTCCTCAAACTCTAGAATCTTCTTTTTCATTGCATCCATCAAACCATGAAGACTATCTATATCTTTCTCCACGTATTCTAGCTTATCCCAATGCTTTCTCTCCCGTACCCTAAGATCCTCAATCAAAACATCGTTATTTTCTACGGAATGATCATTCAAACTAGCTTGCAACTTAGAGTTTGCCTTTTCCACCTTCATCGCTTCGACATAAAACTCATTAAAAGAAACTTTCAACTCTTTCAGATCAAACTCCTCCTTGTCACTCTCATCACCCACATACACTCAGGATGCACTCTCAACAGCCTTAAAAGTGTCATGCACATGAGAATCTCCGTGGGAAGATTTATCGTCATCGTTCACATGACATGCCAAGAAAACAACAAACTTTCTCTCATTGGGGGAACTCACTCCCTCTTTCGGATCAATATGACTTAAGGATAAATTATAAGCTATCGGTTTATTTCCCTCTTCCTTAAGTCTAGTGGGACACTCAGCAATTTTGTGACCATACCCCTCACACCCAAAGCACCTATCCAACTCAACCTTATTAATTTTCTCACTATTATCCTTAGGGGTGGAATATACCTTATTGTTCCTTAATTTCTCAAGCCTTTTGGCATCTTTCAATTGCTATTGAAACTTAAGAAATTTTTTGAACTTTTTAGCCAACAAGGTGACATCCTCAAAATTGAAATCGGAGTCGTCATAAGAAACTTTAGTTTCCTCCTTATGAGCCTTCAAAGCAATGCCCTTTTCTTTATTTGGCACTTTATTAGAGGTAAACATATTGAGTTCATAGGTTTGTAGGTCACCCACGATCTCTTCTAGTTTCGTCGACTTAAGCATACCTAAGGATTTTAAAACGGTCACTTTTTCATCAAACCCACTTGGCAAAGATCTCAAAATTTTCTTTATTACACGGTTGTCGGGAATCTTCTCTCCTAAATTAAAGGAAGAGTTGGCAATATTAGACAACCTAGAGTAAAGCTCATCAAATGACTCATTCTCAAACATCTTAATCGTCTCCAACTGTGTACTGAGGTTTTGTAACTTAGACCCCGTAACCGTTCTAGTGCCCTCGTGAGTAAATGAAAGTGTATCCCAAGCCTCTTTTGATGTTTCACAAGTCATGATTCTATTGTACTCTTTAGGTGTGACGTGTGAGGAAATAATGTGCAGACCCTTAGAGTTGTAAAGTGAAAGCCTATGTTCAGTCTTGGTCCATGAATCAACGGGTTTCAAACTAGTAACCTCACCCTCTCGTGTGACTGGTGAAGCTTATCAATGGATTTTAAAGCACTCCTCATTCGCATTTTTCAATAAGCATAATTAGTTCCATAAAAAATAGGAGCACGAAATTTTTTCAAACCACCAAAATTCATCCCTAAAAGAAAAAAGGGATCAAACACAATAAAAATATGTTTCTAGCTATGATACCACTTTGTAGGTCCCTTACTTATTAAATACTCAAACCCGACTTTTGCTTTAAGGATGATGAAATGCTTTCTCTTTTAGTGAAAAACCTTTTTCTAATTTTTAATTCGCACTAAGTTGTGAATCAATTTTAACTTAACCAAATTTTATCTTGATTAATCCAAAACATATATCTAATGATTAAAGCAAGTAAGATAAAGTAAAGAATAATCACAACGTCGGATGTACGAGAAAACCACAAAATGAAAAAACCTCGAACGACCCAAGCCATACAATCACTATGAATGTGGATTTACAATGAACAGACACAAGTCTTACTCAACAACTCGATCCCCATGAGACTTGATGATCTTCTGATTTTCAACCACTCCTCTCACTATGACCACGCAGAAATTCTTTCTTCCACGATACATGTTGGGAACACACGCGCCCACATATATCTCGGTGTCCATCGATATGGCTTGTAATGTCTACGATGTTGAACATAGCTCTTCCGCTTCTCCGCCGCAAAACCGAGAAAAGTTCTTTAGAGTAAACCTTATTCTTAGTTGAAATAGGATCACTATTTCATATATAAGTGAAAACTCGGATGTTGTAAACTCTAAGGATGTGTTCATCTTTTGAAAACCTTAGAAAACAATGTGCAGAAATGTCTTGGTTCGTAAACTGTTTTTTCCTGAATGCACACTTCCAAAATCGGCTCGAAACACGCCATATATATTTTTCTTAAGGAAGTATTTCATTCGAACGACTTTGACAGCTGTCTTTTATAGCTTGTGCGTTAGTAAAAGTAGTTTGTTAGTTCAAGAGATAACTGATGACATAGTGATATAATATTTTTTTCAGTAAAAGATTTATATATCTTTATTTGAGAAAGATTTTGTCTGGCGTGTATATATAATATGGAGACTTTCTTTTCCATTACAGTTTTCTCATTTATAGCTCACGCTAACTAAGTCAATCACATATATCATATATCTGTAATTAGACTGTTGATAAAATATGTTTCTCTTTTTTTTAAATCCTTTACATCAACAAATAATTGTTACATCTGTATTTTTTTAATATCTCAACTTGGTCAAGATTTTTTTCTCTTTTTTTGATGACCAAGAGTGGATTGTATCTTTCTTGGGCCCACATTAATTAAACCACATTTATCTTCTTATAAAGATGTTATCATTATCTTCAAATACTCTCATTAAATGTTTGTGAGATACATTGTATATTTCATTTTTTAAACTCATATAAAATCCGAAAATTGTTTATTGACTTGTTAATTTCTATAATTTGTAATTTCCATTGCTTAATCATTTGATCATACTTATTTAATAAATTTCGAGATAATCATTTTAGATTAAATAATCTGAATATTTGATTAAATATTTTAAAATTATATATTAGCTTTAATTTCATCTCAACCCTAAAAGTTTGCTAACACTGAATTCACCCCCCCCCCCCTCTTGTGCATAATCTGGGCCACAATTATGATCTAACATATTTCTTGTAGTATAGCCTAACCTACATAATTCTTTTAGCGGCCCTGTCAAATACGCGTATTCCATTCTTTGCGATGGATCATCATTCGGTGCATTGCTTACATTTTGGCTACCTTGATATTATTTTCTTTCTCTTTATACTCCTCAAAGTTACTCTTCTACGTCTTTTCCATGACGTGACAATGAATATTTCTTTTTTCACCCATTTTCACATCACACATATTATACACATGAATTATATTTTACAGACACAGGAGAATATTATTATAGCCATAAGAGAATTAAAGGGTGGAATGGGTGCCTAACACCTTCCCATTTCCTAACTTAGTCGTCGGACCCTCGATCTATTCTGTTTCATATGAATCAGTACGTCTTTGATGTCGTTTTTTCGAGGACGATTACATATTTTTCTTATTTTGAGAAAAATAGGCTGGAGATTCCACTTTCTATATTTTCACCCCCTTTGATAATGGCCAATTTATATTCGTGGGAGCCGACGAAGATCGCACGAGTGGTGGAAAGAGAACTTCCCTCCTAGATCCCCGCACGTGCCGAATCCTTTTATCTTTTGGGGTGAACCCGCATTGGAAGATTCCCCTGTAGTCGCAACATGATCTACTTAATCTTTTTAGATTTCTACTTATTTCTCCTATATATTCAGCCGACTCAGGTTGTTCCTCCCTGAGTGACACGTGGCATATTCTTGACTATATTCCTTCCCCCAAGATTAGGGTGGTCGACCAATATGTTGATTAATATAGCTTTGTTATTAGTATATGGACATGAGCCATTTTGTGTTTCTTCAGCTATTATTGCCAACTTCCCACATGCCCACTCCTGGATGTGGGTCGCAATCATAATTTTATGATATGCACGTTTCTCACTCTTTGGGTATCATAAATTGACATAATATTTTTTGGCTAATCATTATGCGTGCGTACGTGTGATGCATAGCTATTGGTGTAGGTTCCTAACCCAATAACTAGATGCCAGTTGATTATATTTTACTATAAAAGTTATAAGGCTTCCTTACGCTTTTTTCACCTCTACAATGTATTTTCACTACCCTTTCTCTCTCTAGAGTTCATCTTCACCAGAGCTTCTAACTCCTTCCATTTTTATCCCTTTCTTCTTCATATCTTCACAATGTATAGGAGTGGAAGGAAATATAAAGTTTTTACCATGGATGACTATCAATAAATTTCTACCAAGTACTTAATTCCCAATAATATACGTATAAGGACTTCACCGGAGGACGATGCCTCCTTGACCTTAATGGGGAAGTCGCTTTTATGACAATGGCTATATACGAGGGGGAGTTCATTTTCCCCTCCACCCTTTTTTGGTGGAAGTACTCAGTTATTACGAAATAGTTCCAATCCTAGAGAATGGTAATTTCTAATGGATCGCTAATCATGATGGGTATAATTTCCATCAGCCAAATTTGTGGGACTAACCTTGGCCTTAAGGAAATTCTATAATGTTATAGCTTAAGGTATTCCCTAGGGGTTGATATATAATATTTCCAGGCTAGGGATAAGTCCCGTAATATGGTAACATACTTTCCCAAATCGCAAAAGGATACTGAGAGGAATATCCTTGTCTTTTATCGATCTCCTTATGGTGATAACCACAATGGCCTCATAGTTACATCAACGAAGGGGAAATTTGGTAGGCTATCCACCATTTTTATAAAAAGTTACTCCGATTCTTTTATTCTCACATCTAATCAATTTCATTTTTAGTGAAAATCGCTTATTAAATCGCAAGCTTTAAGATTATCAAGTTAATTTCAGAGATATTCAAATCGATTGGAAAAGGAAAAATCCGATCGATTTTCATCCTCATTAGAGTCCACATTTTGCCTGGGTATGAATTGACTATCACTTCGGTAAAAAATCATTGTTGTTCCTGAGGTCACTAGTGTTGATTATGCAGCCGTTGGTGATGAATTCATCCTTACTGTCACTCCCATGCTAAGTGAAAATTCAAGAGGAGTTTACTTAGGGGAAGAGTCCCCATACATTATTTCAATCGAATCCAACAAGGATTGAGATAATGAGATTAAATAAGAGGATGATTCACTTTTTGATGGCTTATATCCTCTTTTTTCTTTTGGGGAGGTTAGTGCCTCAGCACATCCCTAAGATGAGGCATAAGCATAGGATAATTTTTGTGCGGAGGACTTTACTTCTCCACCTACTCTAGAGGACCTTAATGACATGATATGATGACTAAGAAGATCGTTTGATTTGGAAGCTGCCCCAACTAATATGAAAATATAGGGACCCCAGATAAATAAGTCAATTAGACTACAGTCGGGAAGAAGAAGAGGGTTGTGACGCTCAAAGATAAAGAAGCCCAAGAGCTTCAACCCCAAAGGATCAACGAGGATGAGCATGCCAAAAATAGGAGGACGAATAAGAATCAGGTAGATTTTTGTGCCCTCTTTCCACCGCCAGCATCGAACCGAACTGTGCTCATATATAAAAAATAACCACAGGGTCGTGCCAGGAATCCCCCGTCACAAGGTAGAAGGATTCGTCAATGGCAGACTATTTTTATAAGAGGTAAAGTGTTGATCAACATTGCTAATTTGGCTTAGAAATGTAGTGGTCACTTACTCCATCGTTCAAGTCGTGATGCCACCTTCTAATATAATTGACTTGAGGGGGTTGCCTATGGAACTCCTCAATAAAAAAAGGCCTTTACCAAAGCGTACTGGTAAATTTCCTTCTTTACATGGAATTTTTATTTTGGGCAATTTTACTTAAACTAATTATTTCATTTCCTTTGCAGAGGATATACGGTTCACCTATGAGCTCGCAAACCGAGCTGACCACCTAAGGAAGAGACATAACCATTTATTTGAGTCCAACGATGTTTTGAAAAACATATCGATGATCAAAAGGAAGAAGTTGACCGATATCAACCAAAAGTTTAAGGATAAAGCATCCACAAAAGAAAAGGTTATAGAGGAGGCTAAAAAGAATCAAATTGAGTTCGATCGAATGGACCATGAGTTATCCAAATTGAAGATTGATTTATACCAATGTTCCTACAAGATCTAATCCTTTAACGGTACAAGAGAAATAAAGAGAAGGCAAGTGAGTATGTCCTCTACAATTCCTACGATAAAGGCTTTGAGGCAGCAATCCAAGAGGTCGCACCGTAAATGGACTATCAGGAGTCTGTTACCTTAAACAAAGGCTCGGTAGCTAACCTTATAAGGGGTAAAGTACTAGGAGATGACTTGTATTATGTCTAACACCCTCCGTTAGACAATCTAATGGCAGGGAGTGAAAACCTTGAGGCACCTGCCATTGATCTAGCAATCGCCAATCCTCCTACCATTGGTCCTCTTGCTACTGAGGAAAATTAGTCCATGGAAGAGACTAGAAAAACGATTGAGATAACAAACCAGGTAGTTATCAACCACCTATTCTGTCTGGGGGGGGGGGGGGATGTTATTGTTTTAAGTCTGGTAGAGGTCATCCCTGACACCAGTTATGCTATTTTCTTTATTTGTTTTAAAACTTTTATAGATCATTCGGTCAACTATTTTTTTATATTTAATGAAAATAATTTAGCTTCCTTTATTGTTTCGTGTTACAATTTTCCTTAACATATGACATGCTTAGGATTTTATTTTCCTGATTATGCCCTTATAAAGTATGTTCGTAGATCACGTTGACTCCTTATAAGTTAGTTTGATCATTCATTTGATAGTAGATCAAGGTAACTATTGGAAGTTAGATTGATCATCTATTCTTTAACATGTTCCCCTGACAAGGGAGGCCAATATTTTTCAAGCGCCAAAGGTCGGTGACCAACTTGTTTCCATACCCCCCCCCCCCCCCAGTTCTTAGGTGGGTTTTATTCCACTTATAAGCCAACCATCCCAACATGTGTTGTACCACCGCTTTCAAGTGGGTTTAATTCCAGATTCTGAAACTTACTTATTTTAAGACATACCATTTCTTGAGTGGGTTTGATTCCAAACGTAGGTGACCAACTTACGTCTAACTTGTACCACCCAATTCTTAGGTGTGTTCTTGCCTCTTCTAGGTTGACCATCTCAACTTGGGTTGAATTATTATTTTAATGTCGGTTTAGTACCAAATTCTCTGGCAGCTAACTTATTTTAAGTCGTACCACTGCTTTACTGGGTTTCATTCCAACCGTAGGCAACCAACTTACATATAAGTTGTACCATCATATTCTTAGGTCGATTATTGCCTCTTTTAGTCCAACCAACTAAACTTGGGATTTACTACCATTTTTAGGTGGGTTTAGTTCTAGATTCTTAGGCAATCGACTTGTTCTAAGTCGTACAACTGCATGAGTGGGATTGATTAAGAAAAATAATTAAACATAATTTACTAAGAAAATATTTCATAAATCATCCATCTACTCATTGCTTAATAAAAGAAAAAATGATTTCGATTCCTATCTACTGATAAAACTTCCCAAGGTTCATCGAATTTCATGACAATGGTACTAGTATTCAATCTAACTCTTCTAGGTGATAGGATCCGCCACCACCCTTTGAAGCTACTTCGTAGGGGCCTTACTAATTCTGTCAAATTTCTATCTAATTGATTCCTCATTGCTGGTAGGAGCTTTCTAAGTACCAAGTTTCCGAATTGGAATTCCATGATCTTTAACTTATTTTAATTCCACTTTTTTAATTCTTATTTGTAAGATGTTAAGTGTATGAGATCTTGCTCCTTTCGCTCTTCAGCCAGATCCAACTCTTGAGCCAACCGATCATTGTTACAAGCATCTTAAAAGAAATATGATTTCAAAGTTGTGAGTTCGATCTCAAAATAGATGATAACCTCCGTACCATAAGCGAGAGAGTAGGGTTTTCCTTGGTCGTACTTGATCGTTTTGTCCCCATATGCCCAAATAATGGAATGTATTTTGTCCATGAGGCGAAGAAGATGAACACCTGAGTTTAAGTGGTTAGATCGAAGCCTACGTCCACTGTGTGCGTGTGAGTCAAGTCCACTAACAAATATGTCCCTAACGGATTGGGGTACAACACTCAAGATGTCTCTTTATTCTTAATACAAATGTATAGAGCATAGCTAGGGTTATCATTAAGCGATACCCTACAATGAAGAAGATGAAATGTATTTATAGGGCTTAGGGGGTGTAATGTCCCCCCCCCCCCCCCCCCCCCAAGCATGCTGAAGGCGTGCACTGATGAAGATATCCACTAAGATGGTGATAGCTATCCATGCACATGTACTTAATGATGATGAAATCTCCCCTCATGTAAGGAGAATAATCTTAGTTATAATTGAATTGCTCACGCGGGACACGTCCATGTTATTGTGATTCTTGTCTACGTATTGGCTTGAGACATTTTGATCCTTGAGCTCCACGATTGCTCTATAATCATCTAGGGTTATCATCTGAACAAAAATTGAAACATAAAAAAAATTACCTATAGATTGATGTTTTAAATGTTTCACTTTTTCATATGTTTAACATTTGATAAAACTAGGGTTCGTTATGTAAATTATCAAACTTTAAGGTAAAAAATCCAAATAGAGACCACAATTTTCTCATATAAAATTTCATAGTTTTAGGTGTTTGACAAGTACCAAGGTGCAATGTGTAAATTCTCATAATATAAGGAGCAAAATCCACATACCTCTATAATTAAGCACATAAGACAACCACAACATATCCGTCTAAAGTTCTAAAAATTAACCACAGTTACAAATGTTTGAATATAGGTGATCAAGAGACTAAGTGGTTGAATACTTGAACTCATTTTTATTTATTCCGACATTGGAATTTTTTAGAAACAGATAATCTTCGTAACACATTCTGGATTCAAGTGTTTATTAGGATATCGCCAATGATTAATAAAGAGTGGATAAAGGAGAAAAAATTTGAGATCGATCCGTATAGAGACAGGGTAATAGAATTTCTGCAGTATGTGCATAACATTATTCTTGGGGATCAAGATTCTAAAAAATGTGGGGCATGACTGAGGCGTCGGGTCCAAGTTTTAAGTCTTAAAAGCTTAGGCAGGCCTTAGGGGTAAAAAGGCGTGAAAAGGCATTTAGGCCTTTTTAAAGATATTTTAACATATTTAAAGATAACAAGGCTATCAAAAATATGAAAATGGTAAATAGGTTAAAATATGTGTGAATATAGGCAAACTAAAATACTAGGAAAATAAGAAAAAAATGCGCATTTTTTTGGACAAGAGGCGGAGATATTGGGGATACCAATTGTCTTTTGATTGTTTTGAATGCGATATTGGTCCTTTTTTTAAAAAAGTCTTTAAAAGGAAATATCTTTTCATTAAAGCGATTTTTTAAATGTGCGCCTTAAGCTTTTTTCCAAGAATAAGGCGTAAAAGGCTAAATACGGGGTGTTTCTCCCAAGGGCATGGGAGCCTAGGCGCACCTGTTAGAACACTGTCGAGGATATACATACAGATTCGTGTAGGTACTGTCGCAAAGGGAAAGGGCATGTTACTTTAGATGAAATATTTGTCTTTTTAATGGACTATAGTATGGATATAAACTACACCTTATGACATTTTCATGGGGAGCCACCAATTCTTAATCCAATCTAGCGACTAACACAACCAGCGGCTCCGAATAATATTGAAGAACATATTTATGTGCCTAATATTATGATGTTGGATGACCTTGTGAATGATTCTTGTGATATATTCATGACTGAAGCAGTGCTCGATGCGCCTAATTGTGTAGGTGGTGATGAAGGCCCCCAAAATTTTGACGTTCCGAATTATTCTCGCACACATATAGGCAAAAGAAAGAAGTATGATAATGTGCATCAACTCGTAATGAGACCACTAAACCCTCCACTGTATCTTTGTGCCATATGCCCATGCATACTCTTGTGAAGTTAATGATATAAAAATGCAATTTAATTTGTCAGATGGCACTACAGGTGGAATTTTTAGATTGCTGAATGACTTACTCCTTGAAGGGAACAACATGACAATGAGTTATACTGAAATGAAGAACACAATGAGAGATCTTGGTATGAACTATGTTAAGTATGATGTGTGCGTTAACAATTGCATGTTATTTTGGAAAGAGCGTGAAAACTGTAATAAATGTCTAAAATATGATGCTTTGCGATACAAATATACTTCAACAAACGATGATGGGGAGGAAATTTTAAATACTAAGGGCCAAAAAAGGTTTCGTAAGGTTCCTAAGAAGGTAATGTGACAATTTCCTTTTATCCCTAGGCTAAAGAGGTTGTATACCATTAAATGGATAGGCGAAAAGATGACTTGGCATGATCGAGTAAGTTCTTGCTCAAATTTTCCGCATCATCCACGAGATTCAACAGAGTGGGTAAATTCAATCATTATATTGAGACAATTTGCCAAGGATCCACAAAATCTTTGGCTTGCAATAACAACTGATGATTTTAACCCTAATAACATGTTTCACCGTGAGTAAAGTTACTGGCTATTGATTATTCATCCTCTCAACCCTCCCTCATCGATGTGTATGAAGAGTGAGTTTTCAATGTTGACTATATTGATTACCGGTCCAAAGTCACCATCAAGTAATATTGATGTCTTCCTCCAAATATTGTTCAACAAGTTGAAGTTCTTATGGTCTGGAATAGAGGCTTAGGATGCAAGAAAAAATTAACATTTTCAGTTAAAAGCCATGTTGATGTGGGGTATTCATGATTTTTCTACTTATGGGATGTTAGCAGGTTGTTCAACTCAAGGTTCTTATGGGCGTTATATTTTCTCTACAAACAAACCTTCTAGATATCTTCGTAAGTCAACGAAATGTTGTAATCAATGATCTCGCATGTTCTTTACCAAAAACCATCCTTATAGGTACGACACATCAAAGCAAATATTTAATAGTAAAATAGAGACTATTATGGATCCACGAAAGTTATCAAATGTAGAGGTTGAATAAATTGTGTCAGTTATCGCTCGAGAAGGTCCCCAAAAAGAGGGAAAGGGAGAGGCAGAGGGAGAGGGAGTGAGGAAGGGGAAGGGGAAGGGGAAAGATAAGGGAATTGGAAAAGGGAAAGGTAAAGGGAAAGGAAAATAGGAGATAGTATCGGAAGATGATGTAAATAATGATGATTATCCAAGTGAAGGTGACGACGAGGATCTCATAGGTACCGAGAACTTTTTGAGGAGGTACATTTTCTTAAACATGGACAACTGGAAGGATCATGATATTCCACAAAATTTAGACATTATGCACATTTAAAAGAACTTAACAAAGACTCTTTTAGGTACCATACTCTCAGTGAAAGGATCGTCAAATAAAGATACAATTAAAGCACATTATGAGTCGAGGGACTCGTTGAATCTTAATAGAAAATTATGGATGCAAGATGTTGAAGGTAGTCATAAAAGTCAAATGCCACCATCACCTTTTACATTAGGAAATGAAAAGAAAAATACCTTTTATCGCACCTTGAAAACATTAAAGGTACCGATTGGCTTTTCATCAAATTTCAGCAATAATGTTAACCTTGACCCTCCTCGATTAACCAATATCAACTCTCATGATGATTCTTGCATTACATATGCATTCATTTTCAGATCATAAGCCTTTATTAAAGTTCTACAATGGATAATGATATTTTTTAATGTTATTATGCAAAAGTGATTTTTCGGGATCATCTTTTGAAGGTAAAACAACATTGGGGTAGGCACTTTATGCGCTAAAAATTTACTTTCCATCTGCCTTTTTTATGATAATGATCCACCTCATGCACCATTTAGTCTATGAAGCATTAATAGCTGGGCCACCTAGATATCGTGCAACGTGTTGATTTGAAAGAGAAATGGAAAGATACAAAATTTGGACACGAAATAAGAGGTACATCAGAGGGAGCATCACTAATGCATATTTAATACATGAAGCTTCTTTGTATGCCATGGAATATGTGTCGATTATAGGTTAAGGAACTAATAAGAAGAACCTTAAGGATTTTCTTAATGATGACTTTAATGACTCAGTATGTCAACGAGCATTGGGTAAAGGTATGGAGTTAAACCTAAATAATGTGATGTATAAACAAGTACGAAGATGGGTTCTATTCCAATACCATGTTATTAATGAGTGGAGGCGGTAAACAAGTAAACCATTACTAATTCATATTATTTTAGCGTAATTGGAAATTTATTAATGTCGAAATTCATTACTTATAACAAATTTAGGTTAACTGGGACTACATCAATGCATAGAATTAATGATTTCATCCATTGGCTAAGGAATCAGGAAAGTCTTTATTTATACTAATACTTATTATTTTTATCATAACCTTCTTTCTATATAATTATTAAAATAATTTTCATTTCATTATAAGCCTTAAGATCTAATGATATTGATATGCCCAAAGTGTACCTGCTAGCTCGAAGGCACCAACCTCGGCCAGCATAGCGGTCGAGGTAACAAGAGCTTAAGACTAACGATCAACAATCTGGTCCTTCATAAGGTCAGTCAAGGCCGACGTTACCAATAACCCCTCAAATAGGCAACATCTGAGGCCTGCATGACTCATGCGGTTAGTTATCCACCAGGTCGGCCACAGCCGACGTTTCAAGTATCGCCTCGGGGAGGGCATCATCTGAGGTAAGTGTGGACATGGGTTATCTATCAGCATCACCAACAAAATCGGCCATAGACGACGTTATAAGTTTTACCTAGAATCAACAAAGCCTTGCAATCTCAGCATCAAGTGCCAAGACAACATCGGCACTGGCCGACGTTCTACATATCTAACCTTGGCTGATATGCCAACCAAGGTCATCATATAATCCCCAGCCAAGGCAGGGGTCGTACTTCACCAACCTCGTACTCATCCTGGTTGAGGTTGGTACCAAGCAAAGATAGCCGAGCTTCTACATGCACATGTATGGCTTGGAACACATGGACAAGTCAGTTATAAGTAACTCATTCTCCCTACGTGAGGGAATGTTGAGGTAATCATTATTTAGTTGAGATTAACCAGGTGTCATCCTTACACTGGTTGGATCTTCATGCACATGCTCATTGCATGCTTGGGGGGTATATTACACCCCCAAGCACTATATATAGAGGTCATCCTCAACATTGAAAAGGATCAAGAATTACTACCATAGCTAAAAATCTGTCAATTTACACAGTAGAGAGAGAGAGAGAGCTTGACAGATTGTATCCATGGATGTTAGTGCCTTATTTTAGTGACATTACACACTCACTTTCACAGTAGACGTAGGCCTAGTTGGCTGAACCACTTACATATTGGTGTTCATCCTCTTCTCCACACCTCCTTCTACATATACACTTGTATTCTCCTGTGCTGCCATTGTTATCATTTACTTAAGAGTGTCAACACTTTATCTGGTGGTTCTATTTACAGCATCCTTGGTGTTGTTTATACATTATCATTTTGGCATCGTCTGTGGTAACGAGAAGATATATCTCTTCCTTTCCTATCTTAACCTCACCGGAGACTCTGGTGGTGAACCAGGCCTCACCCCTTGTGTGGAGCTGCTTCACCATTGAAAGAGGTCCTTTAAGGTATTAAGCTCACCTTCTTTACAAGATCTTTAGTTTTAACATATGGTACCGAAGCTGCCACTACCTCCACCACCATCTGGTGTTGGAGGACCTAGCTCCATTTAAGCACCACCCCAGTCCAAAATGGCTGAGGTGGCTGCAGCCTTAAAGTCATTGGCCGCAACTCAACAAGTAATGAAGGAACAATTTTCACAACTCAGTCAATACATGATGAGGCCGCCGGGGGTCTCACCTGAGATGATTACTCCGGCTGCTGTTCAAACCCATCCTGAGGCCAGGGGACCACCCCAGGCACCGCAAAAGGACCAACCTACTCCTCAATGGAGGAGGGACATTGCTGACCCTAGGAATTTACGTCTGAGGAGGCAAGGAAACCCTTGCCCTGAGGATAAATATGATGATATGGAGGCAGAGGATGCTCCAGAAGACTGCTGGGAGTCGTATGAGGTTTCGAATAACACGGTACGTCCTATCCAGCAGAGCAGAGGTTGCAGGGGTAGAAGAGATGGTGGTGTCCAACAAAGAGGATCAACTTTTGATCTCTTGAGCAGGGGGTCGGCCTTTGAAAGGATTGGCCCAGTCAATGAACTAAGACAGAGGCTATCCATGTCACGAAGCGTCGCTGGCTCTCAAAGGGAAAATGAGGATCAATGGCCTCATCATGGCCGACCCCAGCATGGCCGAGACAGGGATCAAGAGGAGGTCAATATCCAATATTGTGTAGTGGCTGGGGAACCCTCAGTTCACCCCTTGGAGTTGGCTGGGGACAACCTCATCCAGGCCGATGTTACAAAAACATGGAATGATCCATTCAACGTCTTGAAGAGAAGATAGTGAACCTCATTAAAAGTCGAGACCCACTACAAAGAGGGTTCCCAGAGGGTTCCCCATTCATGGTAAAGATAGTGAACTTCCCAATCCCTGCCAAGTTCAAACCACCTATGGTGTCTCCCAAGTATGATGGTAGTACTAACCATGTGCATCATATTAAGATATACTAGTCTGGAATGGATATTTATTCAATCCCAGATGAGATGAAGTGTCGAGCCTTCTCTGGGACTTTGACGGGAGCTGCACACATATGGTTTACCTCTCTTCTGAAGAACTTTATTGAGAACTTTAAGGGCTTGGCTGAATGGTTCATTCACAATTTCTGTTTTGCGGTGATACCTCAAAAGAAGACCACTCATCTATTGTACATCAAAAAAGGTAACAACTAGAGCCTAAGGGACTATATTTCTAGATTCAATAAAGAAAAATTGGAGGTTGAAGATTATGAAAAGAATATAGCTATGACTTCCCTCATTGGAGGACTCTAGAAATGGAAGTTGTTGTGGAAGCTTGCAGAAGACCCTCCCAAGTCCATGGCAGAGCTATTGGAAACCGTAGGAAAATTCATGAACGCTGAAGAGGCTATGGCAGCAAAGTATGAGGATGAGAACGGAAGTGGCAGCGGGAAGTTCCAAAGGAAGAAAGATGGAAAAAAGAGGCCTGCAGACGATAAGTTTGCACACTATACTCCTCTAACTGTGAGCTGCGAACACATCCTCAACGAAATAAAAAATGATCGGTCCCTGAGATGGCCGAAGAAGCTGACAGCTCCTCCGCATAAGAGGAACAAAAACCTATGGTATGAGTTTCATCAAGATTATAAACATGTGTCAGACAAGTGCTTTGCCTTGAAAGATGAAATGGAGAAGATGTTGAAGTCCGAAAAGCTCAGGAAGTATGTCGACGGTAAAGCTCCTAATAGGGGAAGAGATGACCCTAAAAAGAAGAGAAACGACAGATGTCGAGATGATCCCCCAGCGATAAGAGATGATGACTCAGTTTGTGATGATGAGGACGATCTTGACCTCCCACCAAAAGACGACAATGCCCCAGTAAAGAGGGTTGGTATGATCTCCTTTGGTGTTAACACCATCTGTGGAGGACTAGCATGGGGTGGCTCTGAAGTAGCCGACCGTAAAGCTCACGTGGTAGAGGCTAAGTCAGTAACCAAAGTAGAGGTTGTGAATTTGGCGCATTCGGAGGCTAAGAAGAATAGAAAGAAGGTGGATATGGATACTCTTGTAGTTGGGTTCTCCCGACTTGATTTCAAAGGTATCTTAGCTTCACACGATGACCCTTTGGTAATCACCATGAGGTTGCATGGGTGTGAGGTTCAGAGGATCCTTATTGATGGAGGAAGCTCCGCAGATGTTATGTTATGTCCCTGCTTTAAGATCCTAGTCCATAGCAGAGCAAGGCTTGTACCATATCCTCATCCGTTGATTGGCTTCAACGGGGAGAAGGTCCATCCCTTGGGCATATATGAGATGGATGTACGAATGGGTAATGAGTGGCCTAAGAGGTTGACCAGGAGGATCAATTTTTTCGTGATGGATGAAAATATCTTCTCGGCCTACAACCTCATCATAGGACGAGTAGCCCTTAAGGAATTTAAGGTTGTGCCATCAACGATCCACCAAATGCTAAAATTCCCGACCCCCTATGGGGTAGGGGAAGTGCAAGGTGATTAGACCACGATATGAGAATGCTACTTCAACTCGGCAGAAGAAAGAGAGGCACATAAGAGGGAAATAATAACATATAACATTGATACACTTGATCCTAGGGATGAAACAAATTTAAAGAAAGGATAGGCCGCGAAAGAGGTAGAATCCATCATCCTCAATGAGGACGAACCGAAAAAACCATCCAAATCGGCAAGACCCTAAAACTCGAGATCAAGGAAGAGCTGATAAGATTTTTGAAGAAAAGGCAGAGTGTCTTCGCTTGGAGACACACAAGCATGCCTTGCATCGACCCGGGGGTTATGTGCCACAAACTCAATGTGACGGAAGATGCTAAGCCAATCAAACAAAGACGAAGATTTTACTCCAGGGAAAAATATGATGTCATCAGGGAAGAGGAGGAATTCATCAGGGAGGTTATATACCCAGAGTAGTTATCTAACGCCGTCATTGTGCCCAAAGTTAACAAGAAATGGAGGATGTGCGTAGACTTCACTGATCTGAACAAGTCTTGCCCTAAAGACATCTTTCCCTTGCCTCGGATTGATCAGATGGTAGATGACACGCCAAGACATGAACTTATGAGCTTCATTGATGCGTATTCAGGGTATAATCGTATCTTCATGGATGATAAAGACTCGGAGAAGATAACGTTCATCACCGATAAGGGGACCTATTCCTATAAGGTCATGCCCTTCGGATTGAAGAATACAGGGTCCACGTATCAATGTCTTATAAATAAGATGTTTGAAGATCAAATTAGCAGGACCATGGAGGTATATGTAGACGACATGTTGAGGAAGATCTTGAAGGCTCAAACACACATGGTCGACCTGGAAAAAACTTTCTACACCATTGACTTATACAGGATGAAGCTCAACCCTACCAAGTGTGTCTTCGGAGTAGGAGCTAGAAATTTTCTTGAATTCATCGTTAATTAGAGGGCAATAGAGGCCAATCCCGAGAAGATCAAAGCTTTGCTTGATATAAAGTCACCAAGAAGAATAAAAGATGTTCAGAGGCTCACTGGAAGAGTTTTTGCCCTCAACAGGTTTGTTTCCAAAGCTACGGACAAGTGTCTTCCATTTTTCAAAGTGCTTAGAAATGCCTTCGAGTGGGACAAAGAGTGTGATAAGGCCTTTAAGGAGCTCAAGCCCTACGTTGGGTCCCCTCTACTCTTATCCTGACCCATTTTAGGGGGAAGTTGTATGTTTATCTGGCAGTCTCAGAGTCATTTATAAGTGCAACCATAGTACGAGAAGACGATAGGGTATAGAGGCCTGTGTACTTCAATAGTAAGGCCCTTCAAAGGTGTGAATAGAACTATCCTCGGATGCAGAAGTTGGCTGATGCCTTGATACATGCTTCCAGGAAGATAAAGCCCTATTTCCAATCCCACTCTATGGTCATCCTCACTGACTCCCCACTAAGGCAAGTCCTCCACAAGCCCGAGAAGTCAGGCAGATTGATGACCTGGGCCATCGAGTTGGGAGAGTATGACATTGTTTATCAACCTAGGGTGTCCATCAAAGGGAAGGCACTCGCAGACTTTGTTGCTGAGTTCACATGGGAGGAGGTTGAGATTGAGAATATCCAAGAGATTGCAGAGGGATCTAACAGTAACGTCTTTCAAAACCCGGAAGAGGAGTAGCTGAGAATGAGGAAGATAGGTACCTCTTCAATTAAGGGACCCTATCAGAGGGGAACTTCTCTTTAAATGAATATGTTTGGAACCTCTTCTTAAATGGGTCTTCCTGCGAGAGTGGAAGCGGTGCAGGGCTGATACTATCAGCTCCGGATGGAATCGACATTGAATATACGCTAAGGTTCAACTTCAAGGCTTTAAATAATGAGTTCGAGTATGGGGCGTTGATAGCGGGGCTCTCCTTAGCAAAAGCCCTTAGACTTAGATGACTCTTACTACACAATGACTCGAGGTTAGTTATCATCCAAGTATTTAGAGTATATGAGGCCAAGGATAAAAGGATGGCCAAATACTTGAAGAGGGTAAGAACAACGCTAGAAGGCTTCGAAGAGTTAAAGATGAAGAGGGTACCTCAGCAAGACAACAGTCGTGCAGATGCACTAGCAAGGTTGACTTTAGCAATAAGAATAGGCATCATAAGGATAATACCAGTTGAGATCCTACTCAAATTGACCATTGAAGAAGAAGAGGTGGCCAGCTCTTGCCTCAACTTGAACCTAGGGGACTCATGGATGGACCCCCTTATCAAATATATCACACAGAGAGAGCTTCCAGAATCGAAGTTAGAAAGGAGGAAATTGAGGTACAGAGCTGCCAAGTTCTCAATAATAGGAGATCTCCTGTATAAAAAAGGGTTCCTATTACCTCTCCTCAGATGTGTCCATCCCACAGAGGTTCCCCACATCCTGTAGGATGTACACGAGGGTTCTTACTCCAGTCACATAGGAGGAAGACCTTTAGCCAAGAGGATAATTATGCAAGGATACTGGTGGACGACCTTGGAAAAAGATGCTGTGGCTTACGTGAAGAGGTGTGACAAGTGCCAGAGATTTTCTACTATCCCTCATCAACCTATGACGTCAATTAGTTCTCCTTAGACATTCGCAGTATGAGGGATTGACTTGGTAGGACCATTTCCAAGAGCTGCTAACAACTACAATTTCTGATAGTAACAATTGATTACTTTTCCAAGTGGGTAGAGGCTGAGCCGATGATCACGATTACAGAGAAGAAGACCTTCCAGTTCATCTGGAAGAGCATCATATACAGACATAACCTTTTGAACACCCTCATCTCTGACAATAGAAACCAGTTCAAGAATGCTTCTTTAGAGAAATATTGTGAGAGAGTCGGGATCAGGAAATTCTTCTCTTCTCCTGGCCGACCTCAGGTAAACGGTCAGACCAAGGTCACGAACTGAACAATCCTTGATGGGATCAAGAAGAGGTTGGAAAAATCCAAGGGGAGATGGACAGAAGAGGTTTATGCAATGTTATGGGCCTACAGAACAACGACAATGACACCAATGGGGAAGACCCCATTTATGTTAGCCCATGGATCAGAAGCCGTCATACCTACAGAAGTAGGACTCCCCACTCACAGATTTCATACTTATGACCCCGAGAAGAATGAGGAAGAGAGAAGACTCAACCTAGATTTGATTGAGGAGTGAAGAGAAGATGCTGAGGTCAGACAAGCAGCTTACTAGCAGAGAACAATAATGTTCTATAATCAAAGGGTAAAATCAAGACCTATAGCTGTAGGAGACCTAGTATTGAAGAAAACATTGCAGAAGACAAACAAGCTCCACCCAAACTGGCATGGTCCTTACAAAGTAGTCGATGAGGTGATACCTACCGATTAGAATATCTCGAAGGGGAACCTTTATCCAATCCATGGAACGCTGATCACCTGAAGAAGTATTACATATGATGTTGCAGTTATTTTCTTGTAATACATGTATCATCTTATGAAGAGAATGTTAATGAAAAGAGCAGTTTCTGTGTCAATACTTTGTTTCATCATGCTTTAGTGATAAATTATGAGGTGAAACATCATTATTTGGTGACCTCGGACCTTAAACATCATTAACTTGGTGAAAATTATGAGGGTAACTGATTAAGTGCGAAAAGTGTGCGCGTGTAAAGTGCATAGTCGTTGTTTTCGTTTTGCCAACTCAATACAAAAACCTAAGTTACTACTACACTTGCAAGGCAAGCACAGCGGTAAGTCGGGTATCGAAACGCCACAGAGACGAGATGTTAGAATTTAAGTGATTTAATACTCCTAAAATAAAAGTGTAAAAGATGATTATACACAAAAAGGGAAAAGATGCATAAAAGGGAAATAGTAATCTAGGCGAGGGAAAATAAAGCTATATTAAGAAAGTGAGTAAAAACTATAGGTTGCGTCGAATATCCCTCACCCGAGTTAATTAGTATAAAATGGTTACATGGGTCGACGATTTATTACAAATGCGTCTCGTTTCGACAGTTAATTAAATCAAGGGTTGTCACGCCCCTAAATTTGCATAAATGTCTAATATGATTTTGGTGTCAACAAATATCCCAGAAATTACGCACGCAAGGTCGTAAGCACGAAGCATACATGATATACCCCGTCAAATCCCCTAGGCGTAATAACTAGGTCAACACACTCGAAATAGACCCGTAAACTCCATCACCAAAGCAAAGCAACACGTCAACCGTAGGTGAGTTCAATACAAGACAACCTAAACTAAATTAGCCACTAAGCATGATAAACAACAATAATTAAAGCACCTAATTAAATTACACTACAATTTATCTAAGCAAGAAATAAATGGAAATCATGGAAATATAGGTTACAAAGCTTGAGAACAAAAATGAACATTACATTAATGGAGAAGAACATGAATAGTGATACTTACATACACAAATGGGTGTAAACCCAAAGAGAAGAGAGGAGAGGGAAGCTCCACAAAGAATTCCCTAAAACTAACCTAAAAATGAAATATATCCTCCAAAGAAAAGCCCCCAACATTCTATTTATACCCCAAAACAAACCCCAAACAAAACCAAGCCAAAAAACCCAAAATAAGTCAATTTTCATCCATATCTGATGGGACCGATCGACCTCATGTTTGGGACCGGTCGACCGCACTTTTGGAATTTGCCTTGGGCTGGAGGCAGTCCACTTTTCCACTTTGAACCAATTTTGAGGCGTTGCACGGAAACGACTATAACTCCCTTATATGGAATAGAAACGAGGCATGGTGGGAACCGACGCAAAGCTAATTCAATTATATACATGATTATGTTTTGAAACCCTCCAAATTATGCAGTATGAAATTACCAAAATGAACTTGAAGTAGAAGAAAATACCGAAACCTTCCGGAAATGGGCATAACTTCCACATACGGAGTCAGAATGACACACGGTCAGTGGCCACGGAAAGATAATTTGATGATCTACATGTTGGTAACTTCATTCCATAAAAAATAGTGAGTTTGAAAAGACCAAATTGCCCTTGAAGTAGCATTCGAAGACGGAACTTCTCCGAAATGCAACAGAACCTCACTTTTAGCGTTCCAATACCTACAAAAGCACAAATAATCCCTGAAAAGTATGTATATATCCAAATCCAAGGTTGTCTGGTTAATGAGCATAATTATAGGCATTTAGGACCGTAAAAGTTCTAGAATGCATAAAGATAACGGGCGGAAATATGCAATATTCGATACGAATCACACCCCCTAACTTAAACATTGCTAGTCCCTAGTGATGAAACAAGCAAAACTAGTCCACAGAAGGAAATACAAAATGTATATATGCATCAAAATATAATTGCCACTTTCGTAGGGAACACGATTGCATTTAGCATATGCAATAAGCTGTTAAACCCCTAGGTTACCCTAGTGGACGAGTGTCGTCTCGTGAGGGTTTTCAGGGATGATACCCACAAACATCATATGGTTTCCTCAAAATATGCCCAAACCAACGTGCGACAAGCCCAACAATGGCGAAAAGGATTTCATACGCATTATTAGCAAAGTGAATGAATTCACACAAAAGTCCAAATTATTAACATTATAGAATGCACCTCATAGAATTTAAACCTTAAAATGTGGGAGGGGAGCGAGCACATGCAAAGTGTGATTTGGTGAAAAACTTATATAAACCGGATAATCATTAAAGCAAGCATATATTCAATCCTCACGGGCATTACACTCGTCAAGCGAATTCACTCAAAACAGGGAGGTAACACACGGAACATGTGGGAATTAGGAGTAAATGTAAATGGAAACTAGGCCGCACACATGTCATAGATGAAGAATGCTATATATAAACTGAAAAACTGTAATCTCAATGAAAGATACCGCACACTAAAAGAGGCAAAATGCATTTTCACAGATTATCACGATTGTTATGACTTTTGAATTACATGCACCTAAGATCACATAGGACTTTAATAGGGTTACAATGTAGGTATGGCTAAGGTACGAAACGAAGGAATATATGTACGAATTCAAAGTGTTCGGAATGAAAACTCGGGATAATGGGATAATGCGGGCAATATCAAAATCGGAAAACAAGTTCCAAAAAGGCATTAGATATATCATTGGGGAGAGTAATCAAAGCTTATTGAACTATATACAACATATACAAACTTCTCTTTCTTTTTCTTTTCTTCTTTTTCTCATTTTCTCTTTTGTTTTCTTTTGCTTTTTGCTTTCTCTTTTTCTTCACTTTTTTCACTACTTTCTTTTCTTTACTTATCAAACTCTCATATGCCTAAATTGCAACCGACATCATAACAACATCATTCAATCCCAAGTAACAAACCAAACAAAGGTATGGAAAGTGTATGTATGGGCTAAAACTCCAATTTATAGTTGGTTATGGGAATGGGGTTATGAAACGAAACGCTAATATTTAGTCTCAAAGGGGTTAACGAGGGTAAACATATAAGGGTGAGGTCAAGGCTAATATGGGTGATATAACAAAGATGGCCTATGATCATTTCCTAAAGTTTACGCAATTTTCGAATCAAAACAATATATGAAAATCATGCTCAAGTAACACATTTCAAGTATGAACTCAATTAATGAACGGTCAAATGAAAGAATAGTGAGATCACCGACGAATTCAACGTTTTCAAAGAGGAAAGAATAGTGTATAACACTCACAAACGACGAAAGGTACAAAGCTTACTCGGTGTAAGTATATACAATGCAACAAAAGATTACCGAGTTATAAAAATCTTAAACCAAATCAATATAACAATAAAAATGCATGTGCTCATGGGATTAAAGTTTAATTCATGAAGTTATTCATAATATCAATTATTTAGGGACTAAAGTCTAATAACTTCTAAAATCAAGAACATGCATAATTGGGTTGTCAATTGGATCAGGCAATTATTAAAATTTATCATCGAAAACAAAGACAAAATGCCCAAAAAAAGGAGAAAAAAGAAAGAAAATCTTTTTGAAATTTTTGAATTTTTCTAAGAAAAGCATAGTAAGTAACTAACATGTGAGCAAAAACATGGACTAAAATAAGAAATTGATAGAATATCCCACACCCCCTAACTTAAAACTTGACATTGTCCTCAATGTGAATTAAGAACCAAGTCAAAGACAGGAAAATAGCGATATTACCCAAAAGTGGAGCGATCCCCATAAGAACAAGTCCAAAGAATTTACAAAACAAGTTAGTACCGAGCATAGCAAAAACAAATAACACAAAGTTAACTAATTACACTAGACTAAATTAAAAAGGAAAGAAAAAATAAAAAGCTAACTATATACAACCTACTATTTAGACTTCACACTAACTGTACACTAGAAGTCTAAATAGGTGAGGGTCCACCGTGAAAACGATTTGACTTTGGAGGATAACCGGTGTACCCTCACATACAAGCATGCCTTTCGAAAAATATGAATTCCGTTTTAACAACGGAAGGCATGTGTAAGGCGGAAGAAATTAACCATCTCCAATTAAAAGTTTTGGTGGGACGATGGGAGGTTTGGATTGAACGGGTGACAAAAACAAGTGGGGACCGAGAAAAGCTGAATATCCTCCCAAGGATTTTGAAGTTGGAATGGGAGGCGGCGCACACAAAGGCAAAGATGCGATCGTGGAGGGCGACTCGAGCAAGTACTCCTCATCGGTGATAGGGTTTAAAACATTAAAGTTCGAAACCGAATCATCAGGTACTTGTTCCGGTGGGGTAATAGAGAATGAAAATGGGGATGAAAGAAATTCAAACTCAAGAGATGAATCATCATCGCATGAAGTTGGAATTTCAAAGGAAATAATATCATTTTTAATGAAATGTTCTTCTTTGGGAGCCAAAGAAGAAATCATTTCATTGCAAATAGATATTACGTCATTATCATCCTCACTTTCAATATCTATTACGCAATGGGCAAAGTCTAGAATGGCTTGTTCCAAAGTAGGCACAAGTACCTCATTTGTTTCAAAACATTCCTCGACTTCAAAAGTCTCGGAAGCAAAATCGTCGTTGGACTCAAATAATAAATCCAACTCATGTTCCCACGAACGATTTTCTTCCAGATAGCGATTTTCAATTTTCCCATTTTCATACATACGCAAATCCTCACCGAAAGTCATAGGTCGAGGTGCGGATACATGAAAATGGGAACTTTGAAAATTACCATCGGACTTAAACGAAAACTCATGATTATAGGAATTTTGAAAACTATTGCAATTCGTTTCAAAATTCCTATTATAAGGGGGTAAAGGCCCAAAATCATTGTCATCATAATAAAAATTCCAATAACCTAAGTTTTGACTTTCGTTATACTCGCCCAAAGTCATATTTGAATTTGTTTTACTTTGGGATGCTAAGTATTCATCGAAAGTCATAGGCCTAGAATTTTGAGACTTATAACAAGGATTACCGAAAGAATTGGAATAAGACATGCTTACCCCAAAAATGGCTCAAGTGGCGAATTCCACAAAATAGATGCGCGCGGGAAATTCTAGCGTTTCCAAGTGCTCAAATGTGGAAGTCCTGCAAAATATTAGAAAATAATACAAATAGCAAGAAAATACTATGTAATATTAAATCAAATAAAGTCTAAAACAAACTAGTCCCCGGCAACGGCGCCATTTTGATTGAGGGTGAAAAGTAGCGTGTGTCAAACGTTGATCGTTGTTTTCTATTCACCGCCTTAATACAAAAACATAAACTATGACTACACTCTTTTAAGGGAGTATAGCGGCTAGTCCGAGTATCGAAAATCCACAGAGACGAGTTGCTAGAATTTATATGATTTAATATTCCGAAATAAAAGTGTAAAAGGCAATTTTAACAAAAAGGAGAAGATAATAAAGAGAAAAGATTAAACTAGGCGAGTGTAATTAAACTATGTTAACAAAGTGAATAAAAATTATAGGTTGCGTCGAATATCCCTCACCCCGAGTTAATTAGTATAAAATGGTTACATGGGTCGACGAGTTATTAAGATCGCATCTCATTTCGACAGTTAATTAAATCAAGAGTTGTCACACCCCTAAATTCATATAAGAGTCTAATAAGATTTTGGTGTCAACAAATATCCCGAAAATTACGCACGCAAGGTCGTAAGCACGGAGCATACATGATATACCCCGTCAAATCCCCTAGGCGTAATAACTAGGACAACACACTCAAAATAGACCCGTAAACTCCATCACCAAAGCAAAGCAACACGTCAACCCTATGTGAGTTCAATCCGACACAACCTAATTTAACCTAGCTACAGAGCATGGTAAATGACATGTATTTAGGTGAAAGCAATAAATAAAGCAAGTAAATTAACTACAAAGCAAGAAAATAAGGAAATACAACTTAAATTAATTGGAAGAGATAATGAATAGTAACCTTACAACACCCAAATGGGGAACACCCAAAGAGAGGAGAAGATGAGCTCTCAAAATCCAAACCCTAAACTAAGTATCTAAAATGAAATATATATCTAAGAAAAGCCCCCAACATTCTATTTATACCCCAAAACAAACCCCAAACAAAACCAAGCCAAAAAACCCAAAATAAGTCAATTTTTGTCCATATCTGATGGGACCGGTCGACCTCATGTTTGGGACCGGTCGACCGCACTTTTGGAATTTGCCTCGCCCACTTTTCCACTTTGAACCAATTTTGAGGCGTTGCACGGAAACGGCTATAACTCCCTCATACGGAATCGAAATGAGGCATGGTCGGAATCGACGCGAAGCTAATTCAATTCTCTACATGATTATGTTTTGAAATCCTTCAAATTATGCAGTATGAAATTACCAAAATGCCCTTGAAGTAGAAGAAAATACCGAAACCTTCCGGAAATGGGCATAACTTCCACATACGGAGTCAGAATGACCCACGGTCAATGGCCACGGAAAGATAATTTGATGATCTACATGTTGGTAACTTCATTCCATAAAAAATAGTGAGTTTGAAAAGACCAAATTGCCCTTGAAGTAGCATTCGACGACGGAACTTCTCCGAAATGCAACAGAACCTCACTTTTAGCGTTCCAATACCTACAAAAGCACAAGTAACCCCTGAAAAGTATGTATATATCCAAATCCAAGGTTGTCTAGTTAATGAGCATAATTATAGGCATTTAGGACAGTAAAAGTGCTAGAATGCATAAAGATAACGGGCGGAAATATGCAATATTCGATACGAATCAGTAACATTATAATTTAATGACCTCAGACCTTAAAACATCATAATTTTGTGACAAGGTCTGAGGTGAGACATCATATTTGATGACCTCAAACCTTAAACATCATAAATTTGGTGAAAATTATGATGTGAAACATCATAGTTTGATGACCTCAGACCTTAAACATCATTAATTTGGTGAAATTTATGAGGTGAAATGTAATACCCCGTATTTTCTATGATATTTATTTTTGGGGATTAATTGAATTAAATGTTTATTAATTGAAAACTAATCCAGATAAAAATATTAACGAGATGTGAGTTAGTATTTTTAGTATAATGTGTATACTTGGCATTATATGATTATTGGTAATATTGAAATTGTCACGTAATTGAAATACGTCAATTTGGGAATTTTGCTTGACGCGTGTGACCGCCACGTCATGGTATTTTGTTATTAAATTAAAGAGTGAATTTTAGTTCCATTAACCGTATGGTCGTTTTGAGTGCTCCAACGCGTCCGGAAGGGTCGAGATAGTCAGAAAACACTAGCCGGAAGTTTAGTTTGGGTCCCGGGGTATTTGTGGGCCATACCGGCATCAAAAAGGGTATTTTGGTAAATTGCATTTTTGGGAATTAAAAAGTGACGAAAATAGAGATTACAATCTGACTATTTCCTCAACCCACTTAACCCACTAACCACACTATATGCCAATATGGGCTACGGGAGAAGTTGATATATCATTCCAACTTCCAAAAACCATTACACACCTCCATACTCCATTATCTTCAACCTTGGAAAAAGCTTGAGAAAGAGAGAGAAGGAAACCTTGAGAAGAGCTTGAGAGAGAGAGAGAAGGAAGAGAATTCTGCAGAAAAACAGAGGGAGGACAACCTAACTTCAAGATTCTACACCAAATTCTGAGATAAATTAAGGCAAGTGATTTAAACTCTTTTGATTCAAGATATGTTCCCATGTTTACGAATTTTCGAAATTGATTTTTGGAGATAAATGAGACCCATGAATTGAAAAGTTAAAGGCCATGATTTATGTAGGAATTGCATGTAGTATATTCTGGACGAATTTATATATTATAAACCGAACCTTGATGATCTAAAAGTGGAATTAGAAGAAGTTTGATGATAACCTTGAATGGAAGAATTCTGGAAATTATTTTGATGTAGTTTTGATCTAAACTAAGCTTTTAAATGATGAATTATGAGACTTAGAATGTTAAAACCGTTGTAGGATGTTAGTATCATGTTATAGTAACCTTATCTTGGAGTTTCATGCTTAAAAATGGAGTTTTGGGTCGAAACTGTAACTGCAAAACGAAGCAGGCCGTAACAGACCTGGTGCGATCGATCGATCGACATTCATCAGTCGATCGATCGACCACCATCGATCGATCGAAGGTAAAGGTCGATCGATCGACCTTCCCAGAATGAATAAAGTTTCCCTTAATTGAATTTTAATGATGATAACCCTTGGATAATATTATTGGAGACATTGTGATTACCCTAAATTTTAAGGAAGACCAGTAGGCATGATTATGAAATTGGACTCTAATTGAATTTAATTTGAGGAATTATTCTAAATTAATGAAATTCGTTATGTGAGATAATCTTTGGGTTAATAGTACAAATTCAAATAATTTGATGAAATAAGGTTTGGGGCAGAAGTAAAGACCTTAGGTTTGAAGATGTATATGTGGGAATTATGGGAACTTAATAGTCTATTCGAGATAGGTGCCAAGTTTAAGAAATTACGACGTGAGACGTGTCGACTATTTAAATTATATATTATCGAGATACTTGAAATATAAGAATTTGGAATAATGGTATAATGATGTACAGTATACCCTTATTGATATTGAGATATCTAAAATGTGTGAATGCTTAGTATGTAATTTTTTGTGTATAACATACCTACCATACTTGCTATCACGGGAGGTTTACGTTCGCTTAGGGCCTTATTATCCTTGTGTTGCCCGGATTTAGATTGGTTACCTCGATGAACATAGGTCATAGAAGGACTTATTGTGATATTAATAAGTCTGCTGATCATGGGAGCGTAGGTATGTGCGTGACCCATGTGATGGTGACTGTGTTCGCCTCCACTATTTGTGATGTTGTTATCTGAACGATTCCCGAGAGATTTGGAATGCGTGATCCTTATGTACGTGATGTACCGGGATGGATAGCAGAGTATGTATGCACCGCAGCTTAGCCTTTGGGTGCTTGTATTGTATATTTATGATGCGTTAATATACGGTTGATTGGGAAGGAATTTACTATGTTAAATTGTGAGTATAGTTATGGTAATGTTTTGAAAAGAAAAAGGGGACTTTTATCAATAAATGGTTTTGTTAATAATTGTGAATCCGGGAATTAAAGTAGAACTCTCTATTTAATTATTAAGGTTGGAAATTAAACGTGAACCAAGTAGTAGTGTAGAAACTCTTAGATAGTTATGAGTTAACACGTGAATGGGTACAGGAACGTTAGGAGTGCACAGTAGAGGAGAGGTGAGTATCTCATGTGAGAGCACGTCCTAACATGTATTTTGCATATACTGTTTTAAATGTTTTTAAAGCACTTGCAGGTTTTTAAAATATCTCCACATTCGGGCTCTGACCCGTTTGCTTTCAAATCTATTTTTTTTGTAAAACCATTTTAGGTGCCCAGCCACAAGGTCACCATGCATAGGATTCTCATTCTGATGACGAGCTGTAGCTGCTTGTGGAAGCTACAGGGATTTGCTTTTAGACGCTTATATCATTTGGATTCCTTATTCAGTATTCCTCAGTTGTAGGGCATGTTGCCCAAGTTCTATTAGATACTTTTCCATTTCAGTTTCGGGCTTTGGCATGTATTCATCCAGTACTCAGTATTTCATTATTTACTTCAGTTATGGGATTATGTTATGAGGAGTTTTACCTCCAGATTTATTTATATCATGTTACGGTCATTCTATTTACTTTACTATGGTGAATGGTGTTATTATTCTTCTTTACACTTGTTGCATGTTAATCAGTCTTTAAATTAAAGTTTGGCAACTTACTTTTTAAATACTAGGTGGTTAGTAATTATAATAAAATGTTTTCGACAGTGATGCTATTAACTGAGCCAACTTGGCGTTTTGATTTAATTTAATAAATGAGTAGCTACCCGGTATTTAATTAGTCGGAGTGTCACAGGTGGTATCAGAGCATCAGGTTCTAGTGTCCATTAGGATCTGAACGGCTTATTATGTTTCCGCTGAGCTTTCTTTGATATAGAGCCCTATATTTTAGGACTGTTGTATTCTTTTGTTTATGCTACGTTCTTCAGCTATTTTAAAGTTTATAACTGCGAACTTATAGACTTTATTCTTATTTCAGAATGCCTCCACGACGTGCACCACGAGTTCCCAGGAATGCGGCGCCAGAACCACAGCCCGCACCGGTCCAGGGCATGATGAACGCCGCTGAGGTTGCAGCTATCGTAGCCCAAGCGGTAAATGCCGCCATTGCAGTAGTTCAGCAGGCACCGCCTCAGGCGCCAGTTGCCGCGCCAGTACAGACTAATGCATTCCCGTCTGCTTGGGAACGTGTACGTGACGCTTTTCAGAAAGCGCATCCACCAGAGTTTGCAGGTAGCTCAGATGTGGTAGTCTCGAGCCAATGGAGGAAGGATATACAGCGACACTTAAGGATGTATGAGTGCACGGATGTTCAGAAGCAGGTACTAGCTACTTTCAAGCTAGTTGGGTCTGCATTGCAGTGGTGGGAGTCTATTACCACCGTAGAGGAGAGGGATACTCTCACTATTCATGATTTCTGGGTGCGGTTCGACCGCAAGTACTTTCCGTCAGCTATTCATACGGAAATGAGGAGGAGATTGATGAGTCTGAGGCAAGAGGGCAAAACCATGGCCGAGTATGAGGCCGAGTTTACTAATCTGTTGAATATCGTCCCTGATGAGATACCAACAGAGAAGAAGAAGATTGAGAAATTTACCGACGGGTTGACATGGAGGATCCGTCAGCATCTGTTAGGGAACCTTTCGTTGTCCACTTATTCTGATGTGGTTAACGCTGCTTTATTACACTGCCAGGATCACCGCTTTCATATGGCCGAGGGCAAGAGATCGGGAGAATCTAGCCATCAGGGCAGGACTGGAGGACATGGTGCCGGTGGGGCACAATCTTTTCAGGGGCAGAGACAGGTAGAGCAGGGTTCTCAGCAGGGGGATCAAAAGAGGTTCCGTTCAGGAGGCTTCAGGAACGGTCAGGGAGGATTTCGGAATGGCCAGCAGGGTCATAACGGCCATCAGGGCCAACAGGGTCAAAATGGTCAGCATCAGCAGTTTCAGCAGGGCCAGTAGTGCCAAGGGAGGAACGGTAACGGCCACCAGGGCCGGGGTCAGCAAGGGCAGAGAGGAGGTAACTTCCCTGGGAAGTGTTTCGTTTGTGGCAAGACTGGCCATAAACGCCAGGACTGTCCTGATAGGGGCAGGGCCCCACAGCAGCAGCAGCAGGGAGCTCGCCAGGAGCCACAGAGGCCTATGTTTCCCGCTGCTCTTCCCGCACCGCCACAGATGGCAGCATTGCCACCCATTCCAGCAGTTCCGGCTCAGCAGGGATAGCTACAGTATGGACGTGTCTACAACGTCCACCAGGCAGCAGTCCCACAGGCTCTGCCCGCGATTGAGGGTACGTTTTCTATCCATGGCACTATGGGTCGGGTACTGTTTGATACGGGGGCTACACATTGTTTTATAGCTACGCATTTCGCAAAGGCTTTAGGGTTGTTAGCCACAGCGGAGAGCATAGTTACATGTGTCGACTCACCTTTGGGGAGTGGGTCACTTATATTCTTTATATGTCGGGGAGTGGGGGTAGAGATTGGTGGTTTGGTATTACCTGCGGACATGTTGGTACTAGATATGCATATTCATGATGTTATTATCGGTATGGACTGGCTCGCTGATTATAGAGCCATGATTGATTGCTTCGATGGGAGCATTGTTTTTGCCATTCCGGGGCAAGAGATGTTTGTAGTGGCGATGCCTCGCCCAGAGGGAGGCTCGACCGCTCATTTATATTACATTGAGGAGGATACCTCTAAGGAGGTTGTGATTCCTTTAGATTCGATCCCAGTTGTCAGGGAGTATTCTGATGTGTTTCAGGCGATACCAGGCCTACCCCCCAGACGAGAGATAGATTTCGTTATAGACTTGTTACCAGATACGAGACCTATAGCACGTGCACCGTACCGTATGGCTCCAGCTGAGATGAGAGAGTTACGGGATCAGATAGAGCAGTTGTTGGGTCAGGGATTTATTCGGAGGAGTACTTCATCGTGGGGTGCCCCTGTGTTGTTAGTGAAGAAGAGAGATGGTTCACTGAGATTGTGTGTGGACTACCGGGAGTTAAACAAGGTCACGATACGGAATAAATATCCGTTGCCTCGAATCGATGACCTATTTGACCAGTTGAGAGGAGCTTCTTACTTCTCAAAGATTGATTTGCGATCTGGTTACCATCAGTTGCATATCAGGGAGGAGGACGTCTCGAAGACTGCGTTCTTATCGAGATATGGTTCCTACGAGTTTCGGGTTATGCCATTTGGTTTGACCAACGCTCCAGCAGCATTTATGGACTTGATGAATAGGGTGTTCAGGGATTACCTAGACCAGTTTGTCATTGTCTTCATCGATGATATTTTGGTTTACTCCCAGACAGAGGAGGAGCATGCCGAGCACTTGAGACTAGTTTTGCAGACACTGCGCCAGAATGAGTTGTATGCAAAATATGAGAAGTGTGGGTTTTGGCTGAAGGAGGTTCAGTTTTTGGGGCATATTATTTCCGATCGGGGAATATCGGTTGATCCGGGGAAGGTATCCGCGGTGAGGGAGTGGGGACAACCCACGACACCGACAGAGATCCGTAGTTTCTTGGGCCTAGCAGGATACTACAGGAGGTTTATTCGGGGTTTCTCCAAGATAGCGGGTCCCATGACACATCTTACCTGAAAAGGTGTGCCGTTCATTTGGAGTGATGCCTGTCAGTTGGCATTTGATGAGTTGAAAGACAAGCTAACCTCAGCACCTGTATTAGCATTGCCGAGACCGGGAGTTGAGTATCTTGTTTACACCGATGCGTCCTTACAAGGACTTGGAGGTGTACTGCAGCAGGAGAGTCAGGCCATAGCTTATGCTTCCCGTAAGCTTAAGCCTCACGAGAAGAATTACCCTACCCATGACTTGGAGTTAGCGGAAGTGGTATTTGCCCTTCGTATTTGGAGACATTATCTGTTGGGAGAGAAGTTTCGATTGTTCACGGATCACAAGTCCCTACAGTACCTATTCACGCAGAAGGAGTTGAATATACGGCAACGGAGGTGGCTTGAATTCGTGAAAGATTATCAGTTCGATATCCAGTATCACCCGGGGAAGGCTAACGTGGTGGCAGACGCGTTGAGCCGTAGACCGGTAGAGGAGGTGGCAGATGTGTGGAAGGCCAAGTGGAAGGAGTTGGGACACCAGGATGCAGTGGCCCGATCATTCATGTCTGTGATAACTGTTACACCGAAGATTGTCACGAAGGTGGTGAAGGCACAGGCAAATGACTCGTTCTGTCAGGAGCAGATAGTTCGATTATTGGCAGAGGGAGCCGAATCCTATACCGTTATCTCGGACGGGGGATTACGCTTCAATGGGAGATTGGTGGTTCCGGAAGGGGAGGAATTGCGGCATGAGGTGATGGCAGAGTCGCACGGCTCACGGTTCGCGGTACATCCCGGAGGGGACAAAATGTACCAAGACATGAGACGTCAGTATTGGTGGAGCGGGATGAAGATAGATATTGCCGAGTTTGTCTAAAAATGCGCCACTTGTCAGCTCGTAAAAGTGGATCATCAGAGACCGGCAGGACTGCTACAGCCATTAGAGATCCCGATGTGGATGTGGGAGAGCATATCTATGGACTTTATCACCGGTTTGCCTACGTCGCAGAGAGGTCACGACTCCATTTGGGTGATTGTGGACAGGTTGTCAAAAGTCGCTCATTTTCTACCCGTAAGGACAGACTACACTGCGGGACAGTATGCCCAGCTCTTTATTGCAGAGATAGTGAGACTTCACGGTGTGCCATTAAATATCATGTCTGACCGAGATAAGATATTCGTTTCACGGTTTTGGGAGAGTTTTCAGCAGGCCATGGGCACGGAGTTGAGGTTGAGTACAGCGTACCACCCGCAGACCGACGGGCAGACCGAGCGCACAAATCAGATGTTGGAGGACATGCTACGTATGTGCACCATTGACTTTGAGGGAGGATGGGAGCAGTATCTTCCACTGGTGGAGTTTGCCTACAACAACTCCTATCAGTTCACCATTGGCATGGCTCCATTTGAGGCATTGTACGGTAGACCTTGTCGTTCCCCAGCATGTTGGTTGGAGGTGGGGGACAACAAACTACTTGGGCCGGAAGTGATTCAGCATACTTCGGCAAGGATATAATTGATTCGCAGTCGCATTCGGGTGGCTCAGGACAGACAGAAGAGTTATGCTGATGCGAAGAGATTCTTCAGAGAGTTCCAATTGGGGGACCAGGTTTTGCTCGGGGTATCTCCTATGAAGGGGATTATGCGTTTCGGGAAGAAAGGGAAGTTGGCACCGAGATATGTGGGACCATTTCCTATTATCTAGCGGATCGGACCAGTTGCGTATAGACTTGGGTTACCGGAGCATTTACATCGGATTCACGATGTGTTTCATATTTCCTCGCTTAGGAAATACCTTAGAGATAATTTGGCTCACTCTTTCATTGCTGTGGAGGATATTGATTTACAGCCGGATAGCTCCTACGAGGAGGGGCCTATTGCTATTCTAGACCGAAGTGAGCGGAAACTGCGCTCAAAGATAGTCCCGTTAGTGCGTGTTCAGTGGCGACATCATAATGTCGAGGAGTTAACATGGGAGCGCGAGGATGACATGCGCGAACGATATCCAGAGTTATTCTTACCAGGTACTTACTAGTTCCGAATTTCGGGACGAAATTCAGTTATTAGGGGGGAAGTATGTAATACCCCGTATTTTCTATGATATTTATTTTTGGGGATTAATTGAATTAAATGTTTATTAATTGAAAATTAATCCGGATAAAAATATTAACGAGATGTGAGTTAGTATTTTTAGTATAATGTGTATACTTGGCATTATATGATTATTGGTAATATTGAAATTGTCACGTAATTGAAATACGTCAATTTGGGAATTTTGCTTGACGCGTGTGACCGCCACGTCATGGTATTTTGTTATTAAATTAAAGAGTGAATTTTAGTTCCATTAACCGTATGGTCGTTTTGAGTGCGCCAACGCGTCCGGAAGGGTCGAGATAGTCAGAAAACACTAGCCGAAAGTTTAGTTTGGGTCCCGGGGTATTTGTGGGCCATACCGGCATCAAAAAGGGTATTTTGGTAAATTGCATTTTTGGGAATTAAAAAGTGAAGAAAATAGAGATTACAATCTGACTATTTCCTCAACCCACTTAACCCACTAACCACACTATATGCCAATATGGGCTACGGGAGAAGTTGATATATCATTCCAACTTCCAAAAACCATTACACACCTCCATACTCCATTATCTTCAACCTTGGAAAAAGCTTGAGAGAGAGAGAGAAGGAAACCTTGAGAAGAGCTTGAGAGAGAGAGAGAAGGAAGAGAATTCTGCAGAAAAACAGAGGGAGGACAACCTAACTTCAAGATTCTACATCAAATTCTGAGATAAATTAAGGCAAGTGATTTAAACTCTTTTGATTGAAGATATGTTCCCATGTTTAGGAATTTTCGAAATTGATTTTTGGAGATAAATGAGACCCATGAATTGAAAAGTTAAAGGCCATGATTTATGTAGGAATTGCATTTAGTATATTCTGGACGAATTTATATATTATAAACCGAACCTTGATGATCTAAAAGTGGAATTAGAAGAAGTTTGATGATAACCTTGAATGGAAGAATTCTGGAAATTATTTTGATGTAGTTTTGATCTAAACTAAGCTTTTAAATGATGAATTATGAGACTTAGAATGTTAAAACTGTTGTAGGATGTTAGTATCATGTTATAGTAACCTTATCTTGGAGTTTCATGCTTAAAAATGGAGTTTTGGGTCGAAACTGTATTTGCAAAACGAAGCAGGCCGTAACAGACCTGGTGCGATCGATCGATCGACATTCATCAGTCGATCGATCGACCACCATCGATCGATCGAAGGTAAAGGTCGATCGATCGACCTTCCCAGAATGAATAAAGTTTCCCTTAATTGAATTTTAATGATGATAACCCTTGGATAATATTATTGGAGACATTGTGATTACCTTAAATTTTAAGGAAGACCAGTAGGCATGATTATGAAATTGGACTCTAATTGGAATTTAATTTGAGGAATTATTCTAAATTAATGAAATTCGTTATGTGAGATAATCTTTGGGTTAATAGTACAAATTCGAATAATTTGATGAAATAAGGTTTGGGGCAGAAGTAAAGACCTTAGGTTTGAAGATGTATATGTGGGAATTATGGGAACTTAATAGTCTATTCGAGATAGGTGCCAAGTTTAAGAAATTACGACGTGAGACGTGTCGACTATTTAAATTATATATTATCGAGATACTTGAAATATATGAATTTGGAATAATGGTATAATGATGTAGAGTATACCCTTATTAATATTGAGATATCTAAGATGTGTGAATGCTTAGTATGTAATTTTTTGTGTATAACATACCTACCATACTTGCTATCACGGGAGGTTTACGTTCGCTTAGGGCCTTCTTATCCTTGTGTTGCCCGGATTTAGATTGGTTACCTCGATGAACATAGGTCATAGAAGGACTTATTGTGATATTAATAAGTTTGCTGATCATGGGAGCGTAGGTATGTGCGTGACCCATGTGATGGTGACTGTGTTCGCCTCCACTATTTGTGATGTTGTTATCTGAACGATTCCCGAGAGATTTGGAATGCGTGATCCTTATGTACGTGATGTACCGGGATGGATAGCAGAGTATGTATGCACCGCAGCTTAGCCTTTGGGTGCTTGTATTGTATATTTATGATGCGTTAATATACGGTTAATTGGGAAGGAATTTACTATGTTAAATTGTGAGTATAGTTATGGTAATGTTTTGAAAAGAAAAAAGGGGACTTTTATCAATAAATGGTTTTGTTAATAATTGCGAATCCGGGAATTAAAGTAGAACTCTCTATTTAATTATTAAGGTTGGAAATTAAACGTGAACCAAGTAGTAGTGTAGAAACTCTTAGATAGTTATGAGTTAACACGTGAATGGGTACAGGAACGTTAGGAGTGCACAGTAGAGGAGAGGTGAGTATCTCATGTGAGAGCACGTCCTAACATGTATTTTGCATATACTGTTTTAAATGTTTTTAAAGCACTTGCAGGTTTTTAAAATATCTCCACATTCGGGCTCTGACCCGTTTGCTTTCAAATCTATTTTTTTTGTAAAACCATTTTAGGTGCCCAGCCACAAGGTCACCATGCATAGGATTCTCATTCTGATGACGAGCTGTAGCTGCTTGTGGAAGCTACAGGGATTTGCTTTTAGACGCTTATATCATTTGGATTCCTTATTCAGTATTCCTCAGTTGTAGGGCATGTTGCCCAAGTTCTATTAGATACTTTTCCATTTCAGTTTCGGGCTTTGGCATGTATTCATTCTGTACTCAGTATTTCATTATTTACTTCAGTTATGGGATTATGTTATGAGGAGTTTTACCTCCAGATTTATTTATATCATGTTACGGTCATTCTATTTACTTTACTATGTTGAATGGTGTTATTATTCTTCTTTACACTTGTTGCATGTTAATCAGTCTTTAAATTAAAATTTGGCAACTTACTTTTTAAATACTAGGTGGTTAGTAATTATAATAAAATGTTTTCGACAGTGATGCTATTAACTGAGCCAACTTGGCGTTTTGATTTAATTTAATAAATGAGTAGCTACCCGGTATTTAATTAGTCCGAGTGTCACAGGTGGTATCAGAGCATCAGGTTCTAGTGTCCATTAGGATCTGAACGGCTTATTATGTTTCCGCTGAGCTTTCTTTGATATAGAGCCCTATATTTTAGGACTGTTGTATTCTTTTGTTTATGCTACGTTCTTCAGCTATTTTAAAGTTTATAACTGCGAACTTATAGACTTTATTCTTATTTCAGAATGCCTCCACGACGTGCACCACGAGTTCCCAGGAATGCGGCGCCAGAACCACAGCCCGCACCGGTCCAGGGCATGATGAACGCCGCTGAGGTTGCAGCTATCGTAGCCCAAGCGGTAAATGCCGCCATTGCAGTAGTTCAGCAGGCACCGCCTCAGGCGCCAGTTGCCGCGCCAGTACAGACTAATGCATTCCCGTCTGCTTGGGAACGTGTACGTGACGCTTTTCAGAAAGCGCATCCACCAGAGTTTGCAGGTAGCTCAGATGTGGTAGTTTCGAACCAATGGAGGAAGGATATACAGCGGCACTTAAGGATGTATGAGTGCACGGATGTTCAGAAGCAGGTACTAGCTACTTTCAAGCTAGTTGGGTCTGCATTGCAGTGGTGGGAGTCTATTACCACCGTAGAGGAGAGGGATACTCTCACTATTCATGATTTCTGGGTGCGGTTCGACCGCAAGTACTTTCCGTCAGCTGTTCATACGGAAATGAGGAGGAGATTGATGAGTCTGAGGCAAGAGGGAAAAACCGTGGCCGAGTATGAGGCCGAGTTTACTAATCTGTTGAATATCGTCCCTGATGAGATACCAACAGAGAAGAAGAAGATTGAGAAATTTACCGACGGGTTGACATGGAGGATCCGTCAGCATCTGTTAGGGAACCTTTCGTTGGCCACTTATTCTGATGTGGTTAACGCTGCTTTATTACACTGCCAGGATCACCGCTTTCATATGGCCAAGGGCAAGATATCGGGAGAATCTAGCCATCAGGGCAGGACTGGAGGACATGGTGCCGGTGGGGCACAATCTTTTCAGGGGCAGAGACAGGTAGAGCAGGGTTCTCAGCAGGGTGATCAAAAGAGGTTCCGTTCAGGAGGCTTCAGGAACGGTCAGGGAGGATTTCGGAATGGCCAGCAGGGTCATAACGGCCATCAGGATCAACAGGGTCAAAATGGTCAGCATCAGCAGTTTCAGCAGGGCCAGCAGGGCCAAGGGAGGAACGGTAACGGCCACCAAGGCCGGGGTCAGCAAGGGCAGAGAGGAGGTAACTTCCCGGGGAAGTGTTCCGTTTGTGGCAAGACTGGCCATAAACGCCAGGACTGTACTGATAGGGGCAGGGCCCCACAGCAGCAGCAGCAGGGAGCTCGCCAGGAGCCACAGAGGCCTATGTTTCCCGCCGCTCTTCCCGCATCGCCACAGATGGCAGCATTGCCACCCATTCCAGCAGTTCCGGCTCAGCAGGGATAGCTACAGTATGGACGTGTCTACAACGTCCACCAGACAGCAGTCCCATAGGCTCCGCCCGCGATTGAGGGTATGTTTTCTATCCATGGCACTATGGGTCGGGTACTGTTTGATACGGGGGCTACACATTATTTTATAGCTACGCATTTCGCGAAGGCTTTAGGGTTGTTAGCCACAGTGGAGAGCACAGTTACGTGTGTCGACTCACCTTTGGGGAGTGGGTCACTTATATTCTTTATATGTCGGGGAGTGGGGGTAGAGATTGGTGGATTGGTATTACCTGCGGACATGTTGGTACTAGATATGCATGTTCACGATGTTATTATCGATATGGACTGGCTCCCTGATTATAGAGCCATGATTGATTGCTTCGGTGGGAGCATTGTTTTTGCCATTCTGGGGCAAGAGATATTTGTAGTGGCGATGCCTCGCCCAGAGGGAGGCTCGACCGCTCATTTATATTACATTGAGGACGATACCTCTAAGGAGGTTGTGATTCCTTTAGATTCGATCCCAGTTGTCAGGGAGTATTCTGATGTGTTTCAGGAGATACCAGGCCTACCCCCCAGTCGAGAGATAGATTTCATTATAGACTTGTTACCAGATATGAGACCTATAGCACGTGCACCGTACCGTATGGCTCCAGCTGAGATGAGAGAGTTACGGGATCAGATAGAGCAGTTGTTGGGTCAGGGGTTTATTCGGAGGAGTACTTCATCGTGGGGTGCCCCTGTGTTGTTCGTGAAGAAGAGAGATGGTTCACTGAGATTGTGTGTGGACTACCGGGAGTTAAACAAGGTCACGATACGGAATAAATATCCGTTGCCTCGAATCGATGACCTATTTGACCAGTTGAGAGGAGCTTCTTACTTCTCAAAGATTGATTTGCGATCTGGTTACCATCAGTTGCATATCAGGGAGGAGGACGTCTCGAAGACTGCGTTCTTATCGAGATATGGTTCCTACGAGTTTCGGGTTATGCCATTTGGTTTGACCAACGCTCCAGCAACATTTATGAACTTGATGAATAGGGTGTTCAGGGATTACCTAGACCAGTTTGTCATTGTCTTCATCGATGATATTTTGGTTTACTCCCAGACAGAGGGGGAGCATGCCGAGCACTTGAGACTAGTTTTGCAGACACTGCGCCAGAATGAGTTGTATGCAAAATATGAGAAGTGCGGGTTTTGGCTGAAGGAGGTTCAGTTTTTGGGGCATATTATTTCCGATCGGGGAATATCGGTTGATCCGGGGAAGGTATCCGCGGTGAGGGAGTGGGGACAACCCACGACACCGACAGAGATCCGTAGTTTCTTGGGCCTAGCAGGATACTACAGGAGGTTTATTCGGGGTTTCTCCACGATAGCGGGTCCCATGACACATCTTACCTGAAAAGGTGTGCCGTTCATTTGGAGTGATGCCTGTCAGTTGGCATTTGATGAGTTGAAAGACAAGCTAACCTCAGCACCTGTATTAGCATTGCCGAGACCGGGAGTTGAGTATCTTGTTTACACCAATGAGTCCTTACAAGGACGTGGAGGTGTACTGCAGCAGGAGAGTCAGGCCATAGCTTATGCTTCCCGTAAGCTTAAGCCTCACGAGAATAATTACCCTACCCATGACTTGGAGTTAGCGGCAGTGGTATTTGCCCTTCGTATTTGGAGACATTATCTGTTGGGAGAGAAGTTTCGATTGTTCACGGATCACAAGTCCCTACAGTACCTATTCACGCAGAAGGAGTTGAATATACGGCAACGGAGGTGGCTTGAATTCTTGAAAGATTATCAGTTCGATATCCAGTATCACCCGGGGAAGGCAAACGTGGTGGCAGACGCGTTGAGCCGTAGACCGGTAGAGGAGGCGGCAGATGTGTGGAAGGCCAAGTGGAAGGAGTTGGGACACCAGGATGCAGTGGCCCGATCATTCATGTCTGTGATAACTGTTACACCGAAGATTGTCACGAAGGTGGTGAAGGCACAGGCAAATGACTCGTTCTGTCAGGAGCAGATAGTTCGATTATTGGCAGAGGGAGCCGAATCCTATACCGTTATCTCGGACGGGGGATTACGCTTCAATGGGAGATTGGTGGTTCCGGAAGGGGAGGAATTGCGGCATGAGGTGATGGCAGAGTCGCACGGCTCACGGTTCGCGGTACATCCCGGAGGGGACAAAATGTACCAAGACATGAGACGTCAGTATTGGTGGAGCGGGATGAAGATAGATATTGCCGAGTTTGTCTAAAAATGCGCCACTTGTCAGCTCGTAAAAGTGGATCATCAGAGACCGGCAGGACTGCTACAGCCATTAGAGATCCCGATGTGGATGTGGGAGAGCATATCTATGGACTTTATCACCGGTTTGCCTACGTCGCAGAGAGGTCACGACTCCATTTGGGTGATTGTGGACAGGTTGTCAAAAGTCGCTCATTTTCTACCCGTAAGGACAGACTACACTGCGGGACAGTATGCCCAGCTCTTTATTGCAGAGATAGTGAGACTTCACGGTGTGCCCTTAAATATCGTGTCTGACCGAGACAAGATATTCGTTTCACAGTTTTGGGAGAGTTTTCAGCAGGCCATGGGCACGGAGTTGAGGTTGAGTACAGCGTACCACCCGCAGACCGACGGGCAGACCGAGCGCACAAATCAGATGTTGGAGGACATGCTACGTATGTGCACCATTGACTTTGAGGGAGGATGGGAGCAGTATCTTCCACTGGTGGAGTTTGCCTACAACAACTCCTATCAGTTCACCATTGGCATGGCTCCATTTGAGGCATTGTACGGTAGACCTTGTCGTTCCCCAGCATGTTGGTTGGAGGTGGGGGACAACAAACTACTTGAGCCGGAAGTGATTCAGGATACTTCGGCAAGGATATAATTGATTCGCAGTCGCATTCGGGTGGCTCAGGACAGACAGAAGAGTTATGCTGATGCGAAGAGATTCTTCAGAGAGTTCCAATTGGGGGACCAGGTTTTGCTCAGGGTATCTCCTATGAAGGGGATTATGCGTTTCGGGAAGAAAGGGAAGTTGGCACCGAGATATGTGGGACCATTTCCTATTATCGAGCGGATCGGACCAGTTGCGTATAGACTTGGGTTACCGGAGCATTTACATCGGATTCACGATGTGTTTCATATTTCCTCGCTTAGGAAATACCTTAGAGATAATTTGGCTCACTCTCTCATTGCTGTGGAGGATATTGATTTACAGCCGGATAGCTCCTACGAGGAGGGGCCTATTGCTATTCTAGATCGAAGTGAGCGGAAACTGCGCTCAAAGATAGTCCCGTTAGTGCGTGTTCAGTGGCGACATCATAATGTCGAGGAGTCAACATGGGAGCACGAGGATGACATGCGCGAACGATATCCAGAGTTATTCTTACCAGGTACTTACTAGTTTCGAATTTCGGGACGAAATTCAGTTATTAGGGGGGAAGTATGTAATACCCCATATTTTCTATGATATTTATTTTTGGGGATTAATTGAATTAAATGTTTATTAATTGAAAATTAATCCGGATAAAAATATTAACGAGATGTGAGTTAGTATTTTTAGTATAATGTGTATACTTGGCATTATATGATTATTGGTAATATTGAAATTGTCACGTAATTGAAATACGTCAATTTGGGAATTTTGCTTGACGCGTGTGACCGCCATGTCATGGTATTTTGTTATTAAATTAAAGAGTGAATTTTAGTTCCATTAACCGTATGGTCGTTTTGAGTGCGCCAATGCGTCCGGAAGGGTCGATATAGTCAGAAAACACTAGCCGGAAGTTTAGTTTGGGTCCCAGGGTATATGTGGGCCATACCGGCATCAAAAAGGGTATTTTGGTAAATTGCATTTTTGGGAATTAAAAAGTGAAGAAAATAGAGATTACAATCTGACTATTTCCTCAACCCACTTAACCCACTAACCACACTATATGCCAATACGGGCTACGGGAGAAGTTGATATATCATTCTAACTTCCAAAAACCATTACACACCTCCATACTCCATTATCTTCAACCTTGGAAAAAGCTTGAGAGAGAGAGAGAAGGAAACCTTGAGAAGAGCTTGAGAGAGAGAGAGAAGGAAGAGAATTCTGCAGAAAACAGAGGGAGGACAACCTAACTTCAAGATTCTACACCAAATTCTGAGATAAATTAAGGCAAGTGATTTAAACTCTTTTGATTCAAGATATGTTCCCATGTTTAGGAATTTTCGAAATTGATTTTTGGAGATAAATGAGACCCATGAATTGAAAAGTTAAAGGCCATGATTTATGTAGGAATTGCATGTAGTATATTCTGGACGAATTTATATATTATAAACCGAACCTTGATGATCTAAAAGTGGAATTAGAAGAAGTTTGATGATAACCTTGAATGGAAGAATTCTGGAAATTATTTTGATGTAGTTTTGATCTAAACTAAGCTTTTAAATGATGAATTATGAGACTTAGAATGTTAAAACTGTTGTAGGATGTTAGTATCATGTTATAGTAACCTTATCCTGGAGTTTCATGCTTAAAAATGGAGTTTTGGGTCGAAACTGTAACTGCAAAACGAAGCAGGCCGTAACAGACCTGGTGCGATCGATCGATCGACATTCATCAGTCGATCGATCGACCACCATCGATCGATCGAAGGTAAAGGTCGATCGATCGACCTTCCCAGAATGAATAAAGTTTCCCTTAATTGAATTTTAATGATGATAACCCTTGGATAATATTATTGGAGACATTGTGATTACCCTAAATTTTAAGGAAGACCAGTAGGCATGATTATGAAATTGGACTCTAATTGAATTTAATTTGAGGAATTATTCTAAATTAATGAAATTCGTTATGTGAGATAATCTTTGGGTTAATAGTACAAATTCAAATAATTTGATGAAATAAGGTTTGGGGCAGAAGTAAAGACCTTAGGTTTGAAGATGTATATGTGGGAATTATGGGAACTTAATAGTCTATTCGAGATAGGTGCCAAGTTTAAGAAATTACGACGTGAGACGTGTCGACTATTTAAATTATATATTATCGAGATACTTGAAATATATGAATTTGGAATAATGGTATAATGATGTACAGTATATACCCTTATTGATATTGAGATATCTAAAATGTGTGAATGCTTAGTATGTAATTTTTTGTGTATAACATACCTACCATACTTGCTATCACGGGAGGTTTACGTTCGCTTAGGGCCTTCTTATCCTTGTGTTGCCCGGATTTAGATTGGTTACCTCGATGAACATAGGTCATAGAAGGACTTATTGTGATATTAATAAGTCTGCTGATCATGGGAGCGTAGGTATGTGCGTGACCCATGTGATGGTGACTGTGTTCGCCTCCACTATTTGTGATGTTGTTATCTGAACGATTACCGAGAGATTTGGAATGCGTGATCCTTATGTACGTGATGTACCGGGATGGATAGCAGAGTATGTATGCACCGCAGCTTAGCCTTTGGGTGCTTGTATTGTATATTTATGATGCGTTAATATACGGTTAATTGGGAAGGAATTTACTATGTTAAATTGTGAGTATAGTTATGGTAATGTTTTGAAAAGAAAAAGGGGACTTTTATCAATAAATGGTTTTGTTAATAATTGTGAATCCGGGAATTAAAGTAGAACTCTCTATTTAATTATTAAGGTTGGAAATTAAACGTGAACCAAGTAGTAGTGTAGAAACTCTTAGATAGTTATGAGTTAACACGTGAATGGGTACAGGAACGTTAGGAGTGCACAGTAGAGGAGAGGTGAGTATCTCATGTGAGAGCACGTCCTAACATGTATTTTGCATATACTGTTTTAAATGTTTTTAAAGCACTTGCAGGTTTTTAAAATATCTCCACATTCGGGCTCTGACCCGTTTGCTTTCAAATCTATTTTTTTTGTAAAACCATTTTAGGTGCCCAGCCACAAGGTCACCATGCATAGGATTCTCATTCTGATGACGAGCTGTAGCTGCTTGTGGAAGCTACAGGGATTTGCTTTTAGACGCTTATATCATTTGGATTCCTTATTCAGTATTCCTCAGTTGTAGGGCATGTTGCCCAAGTTCTATTAGATACTTTTCCATTTCAGTTTCGGGCTTTGGCATGTATTCATCCAGTACTCAGTATTTCATTATTTACTTCAGTTATGGGATTATGTTATGAGGAGTTTTACCTCCAGATTTATTTATATCATGTTACGGTCATTCTATTTACTTTACTATGGTGAATGGTGTTATTATTCTTCTTTACACTTGTTGCATGTTAATCAGTCTTTAAATTAAAGTTTGGCAACTTACTTTTTAAATACTAGGTGGTTAGTAATTATAATAAAATGTTTTCGACAGTGATGCTATTAACTGAGCCAACTTGGCGTTTTGATTTAATTTAATAAATGAGTAGCTACCCGGTATTTAATTAGTCGGAGTGTCACAGGTGGTATCAGAGCATCAGGTTCTAGTGTCCATTAGGATCTGAACGGCTTATTATGTTTCCGCTGAGCTTTCTTTGATATAGAGCCCTATATTTTAGGACTGTTGTATTCTTTTGTTTATGCTACGTTCTTCAGCTATTTTAAAGTTTATAACTGCGAACTTATAGACTTTATTCTTATTTCAGAATGCCTCCACGACGTGCACCACGAGTTCCCAGGAATGCGGCGCCAGAACCACAGCCCGCACCGGTCCAGGGCATGATGAACGCCGCTGAGGTTGCAGCTATCGTAGCCCAAGCGGTAAATGCCGCCATTGCAGTAGTTCAGCAGGCACCGCCTCAGGCGCCAGTTGCCGCGCCAGTACAGACTAATGCATTCCCGTCTGCTTGGGAACGTGTACGTGACGCTTTTCAGAAAGCGCATCCACCAGAGTTTGCAGGTAGCTCAGATGTGGTAGTCTCGAGCCAATGGAGGAAGGATATACAGCGACACTTAAGGATGTATGAGTGCACGGATGTTCAGAAGCAGGTACTAGCTACTTTCAAGCTAGTTGGGTCTGCATTGCAGTGGTGGGAGTCTATTACCACCGTAGAGGAGAGGGATACTCTCACTATTCATGATTTCTGGGTGCGGTTCGACCGCAAGTACTTTCCGTCAGCTATTCATACGGAAATGAGGAGGAGATTGATGAGTCTGAGGCAAGAGGGCAAAACCATGGCCGAGTATGAGGCCGAGTTTACTAATCTGTTGAATATCGTCCCTGATGAGATACCAACAGAGAAGAAGAAGATTGAGAAATTTACCGACGGGTTGACATGGAGGATCCGTCAGCATCTGTTAGGGAACCTTTCGTTGTCCACTTATTCTGATGTGGTTAACGCTGCTTTATTACACTGCCAGGATCACCGCTTTCATATGGCCGAGGGCAAGAGATCGGGAGAATCTAGCCATCAGGGCAGGACTGGAGGACATGGTGCCGGTGGGGCACAATCTTTTCAGGGGCAGAGACAGGTAGAGCAGGGTTCTCAGCAGGGGGATCAAAAGAGGTTCCGTTCAGGAGGCTTCAGGAACGGTCAGGGAGGATTTCGGAATGGCCAGCAGGGTCATAACGGCCATCAGGGCCAACAGGGTCAAAATGGTCAGCATCAGCAGTTTTAGCAGGGCCAGCAGGGCCAAGGGAGGAACGGTAACGGCCACCAGGGCCGGGGTCAGCAAGGGCAGAGAGGAGGTAACTTCCCGGGGAAGTGTTTCGTTTGTGGCAAGACTGGCCATAAACGCCAGGACTGTCCTGATAGGGGCAGGGCCCCACAGCAGCAGCAGGGAGCTCGCCAGGAGCCACAGAGGCCTATGTTTCCCGCCGCTCTTCCCGCACCGCCACAGATGGCAGCATTGCCACCCATTCCAGCAGTTCCGGCTCAGCAGGGATAGCTACAGTATGGACGTGTCTACAACGTCCACCAGGCAGCAGTCCCATAGGCTCCGCCCGCGATTGAGGGTACGTTTTCTATCCATGGCACTATGGGTCGGGTACTGTTTGATACGGGGGCTACACATTGTTTTATAGCTACGCATTTCGCGAAGGCTAGCCACAGCGGAGAGCACAGTTACGTGTGTCGACTCACCTTTGGGGAGTGGGTCACTTATATTCTTTATATGTCGGGGAGTGGGGGTAGAGATTGGTGGTTTGGTATTACCTGCGGACATGTTGGTACTAGATATGCATGTTCACGATGTTATTATCGGTATGGACTGGCTCGCTGATTATAGAGCCATGATTGATTGCTTCGGTGGGAGCATTGTTTTTGCCATTCCGGGGCAAGAGATGTTTGTAGTGGCGATGCCTCGCCCAGAGGGAGGCTCGACCGCTCATTTATATTACATTGAGAAGGATACCTCTAAGGAGGTTGTGATTCCTTTAGATTCGATCCCAGTTGTCAGGGAGTATTCTGATGTGTTTCAGGAGATACCAGGCCTACCCCCCAGTCGAGAGATAGATTTCGTTATAGACTTGTTACCAGATATGAGACCTATAGCACGTGCACCGTACCGTATGGCTCCAGCTGAGATGAGAGAGTTACGGGATCAGATAGAGCAGTTGTTGGGTCAGGGGTTTATTCGGAGGAGTACTTCACCATGGGGTGCCCCTGTGTTGTTCGTGAAGAAGAGAGATGGTTCACTGAGATTGTGTGTGGACTACCGGGAGTTAAACAAGGTCACGATACGGAATAAATATCCGTTGCCTCGAATCGATGACCTATTTGACCAGTTGAGAGGAGCTTCTTACTTCTCAAAGATTGATTTGCGATCTGGTTACCATCAGTTGCATATCAGGGAGGAGGACGTCTCGAAGACTGCGTTCTTATCGAGATATGGTTCCTACGAGTTTCGGGTTATGCCATTTGGTTTGACCAACGCTCCAGCAACATTTATGAACTTGATGAATAGGGTGTTCAGGGATTACCTAGACCAGTTTGTCATTGTCTTCATCGATGATATTTTGGTTTACTCCCAGACAGAGGAGGAGCATGCCGAGCACTTGAGACTAGTTTTGCAGACACTGCGCCAGAATGAGTTGTATGAAAAATATGAGAAGTGCGGGTTTTGGCTGAAGGAGGTTCAGTTTTTGGGGCATATTATTTCCGATTGGGGAATATCGGTTGATCCGGGGAAGGTATCCGCGGTGAGGGAGTGGGGATAACCCACGACACTGACAGAGATCCGTAGTTTCTTGGGCCTAGCAGGATACTACAGGAGGTTTATTCGGGGTTTCTCCACGATAGCGGGTCCCATGACACATCTTACCTGAAAAGGTGTGCCGTTCATTTGGAGTGATGCCTGTCAGTTGGCATTTGATGAGTTGAAAGACAAGCTAACCTCAGCACCTGTATTAGCATTGCCGAGACCGGGAGTTGAGTATCTTGTTTACACCGATGCGTCCTTACAAGGACTTGGAGGTGTACTGCAGCAGGAGAGTCAGGCCATAGCTTATGCTTCCCGTAAGCTTAAGCCTCACGAGAAGAATTACCCTACCCATGACTTGGAGTTAGCGGCAGTGGTATTTGCCCTTTGTATTTGGAGACATTATCTGTTGGGAGAGAAGTTTCGATTGTTCACGGATCACAAGTCCCTACAGTACCTATTCACGCAGAAGGAGTTGAATATACGGCAACGGAGGTGGCTTGAATTCGTGAAAGATTATCAGTTCGATATCCAGTATCACCCAGGGAAGGCTAACGTGGTGGCAGACGCGTTGAGCCGTAAACCGGTAGAGGAGGTGGCAGATGTGTGGAAGGCCAAGTGGAAGGAGTTGGGACACCAGGATGCAGTGGCCCGATCATTCATGTCTGTGATAACTGTTACACCGAAGATTGTCACGAAGGTGGTGAAGGCACAGGCAAATGACTCGTTCTGTCAGGAGCAGATAGTTCGATTATTGGCAGAGGGAGCCGAATCCTATACCGTTATCTCGGACGGGGGATTACGCTTCAATGGGAGATTGGTGGTTCCGGAAGGGGAGGAATTACGGCATGAGGTGATGGCAGAGTCGCACGGCTCACGGTTCGCGGTACATCCCGGAGGGGACAAAATGTACCAAGACATGAGACGTCAGTATTGGTGGAGCGGGATGAAGAGAGATATTACCGAGTTTGTCTAAAAATGCGCCACTTGTCAGCTCGTAAAAGTGGATCATCAGAGATCGGCAGGACTGCTACAGCCATTAGAGATCCCGATGTGGATGTGGGAGAGCATCTCTATGGACATTATCACGGGTTTGCCTACGTCGCAGAGAGGTCACGACTCCATTTGGGTGATTGTGGACAGGTTGTCAAAAGTCGCTCATTTTCTACCCGTAAGGACAGACTACACTGCGGGACAGTATGCCCAGCTCTTTATTGCAGAGATAGTGAGACTTCACGGTGTGCCCTTAAATATCGTGTCTGACCGAGACAAGATATTCGTTTCACGGTTTTGGGAGAGTTTTCAGCAGGCCATGGGCACGGAGTTGAGGTTGAGTACAGCGTACCACCCGCAGACCGACGGGCAGACCGAGCGCACAAATCAGATGTTGGAGGACATGCTACGTATGTGCACCATTGACTTTGAGGGAGGATGGGAGCAGTATCTTCCACTGGTGGAGTTTGCCTACAACAACTCCTATCAGTTCACCATTGGCATGGCTCCATTTGAGGCATTGTACGGTAGACCTTGTCGTTCCCCAGCATGTTGGTTGGAGGTGGGGGACAACAAACTACTTGAGCCAAAAGTGATTCAGGATACTTCGGCAAGGATATAATTGATTCGCAGTCGCATTCGGGTGGCTCAGGACAGACAGAAGAGTTATGCTGATGCGAAGAGATTCTTCAGAGAGTTCCAATTGGGGGACCAGGCTTTGCTCGGGGTATCTCCTATGAAGGGGATTATGCGTTTCGGGAAGAAAGGGAAGTTGGCACCGAGATATGTGGGACCATTTCCTATTATCGAGCGGATCGGACCAGTTGCGTATAGACTTGGGTTACCGGAGCATTTACATCGGATTCACGATGTGTTTCAAATTTCCTCGCTTAGGAAATACCTTAGAGATAATTTGGCCCACTCTCTCATTGCTGTGGAGGATATTGATTTACAGCCGGATAGCTCCTACGAGGAGGGGCCTATTGCTATTCTAGACCGAAGTGAGCGGAAACTGCGCTCAAAGATAGTCCCGTTAGTGCGTGTTCAGTGGCGACATCATAATGTCGAGGAGTCAACATGGGAGCGCGAGGATGACATGCGCGAACGATATCCAGAGTTATTCTTACCAGGTACTTACTAGTTCCGAATTTCGGGACGAAATTCAGTTATTAGGGGGGAAGTATGTAATACCCCGTATTTTCTATGATATTTATTTTTGGGGATTAATTGAATTAAATGTTTATTAATTGAAAATTAATCCGGATAAAAATATTAACGAGATGTGAGTTAGTATTTTTAGTATAATGTGTATACTTGGCATTATATGATTATTGGTAATATTGAAATTGTCACGTAATTGAAATACGTCAATTTGGGAATTTTGCTTGACGCGTGTGACCGCCATGTCATGGTATTTTATTATTAAATTAAAGAGTGAATTTTAGTTCCATTAACCGTATGGTCGTTTTGAGTGCGCCAACGCGTCCGGAAGGGTCGAGATAGTCAGAAAACACTAGCCGGAAGTTTAGTTTGGGTCCCGGGGTATTTGTGGGCCATACCGGCATCAAAAAGGGTATTTTGGTAAATTGCATTTTTGGGAATTAAAAAGTGAAGAAAATAGAGATTACAATCTGACTATTTCCTCAACCCACTTAACCCACTAACCACACTATATGCCAATATGGGCTACGGGAGAAGTTGATATATCATTCCAACTTCCAAAAACCATTACACACCTCCATAGTCCATTATCTTCAACCTTGGAAAAAGCTTGAGAGAGAGAGAGAAGGAAACCTTGAGAAGAGCTTGAGAGAGAGAGAGAAGGAAGAGAATTCTGCAGAAAAACAGAGGGAGGACAACCTAACTTCAAGATTCTACACCAAATTCTGAGATAAATTAAGGCAAGTGATTTAAACTCTTTTGATTCAAGATATGTTCCCATGTTTAGGAATTTTCGAAATTGATTTTTGGAGATAAATGAGACCCATGAATTGAGAAGTTAAAGGCCATGATTTATGTAGGAATTGCATGTAGTATATTCTGGACGAATTTATATATTATAAATCGAACCTTGATGATCTAAAAGTGGAATTAGAAGAAGTTTGATGATAACCTTGAATGGAAGAATTCTGGAAATTATTTTGATGTAGTTTTGATCTAAACTAAGCTTTTAAATGATGAATTATGAGATTTAGAATGTTAAAACCGTTGTAGGATGTTAGTATCATGTTATAGTAACCTTATCTTGGAGTTTCATGCTTAAAAATGGAGTTTTGGGTCAAAACTGTAACTGCAAAACGAAGCAGGCCGTAACAGACCTGGTGCGATCGATCGATCGACATTCATCAGTCGATCGATCGACCACCATCGATCGATCGAAGGTAAAGGTCGATCGATCGACCTTCCCAGAATGAATAAAGTTTCCCTTAATTGAATTTTAATGATGATAACCCTTGGATAATATTATTGGAGACATTGTGATTACCCTAAATTTTAAGGAAGACCAGTAGGAATGATTATGAAATTGGACTCTAATTGGAATTTAATTTGAGGAATTATTCTAAATTAATGAAATTCGTTATGTGAGATAATCTTTAGGTTAATAGTACAAATTCGAATAATTTGATGAAATAAGGTTTGGGGCAGAAGTAAAGACCTTAGGTTTGAAGATGTATATGTGGGAATTATGGGAACTTAATAGTCTATTCGAGATAGGTGCCAAGTTTAAGAAATTACGACGTGAGACGTGTCGACTATTTAAATTATATATTATCGAGATACTTGAAATATATGAATTTGGAATAATGGTATAATGATGTAGAGTATACCCTTATTAATATTGAGATATCTAAGATGTGTGAATGCTTAGTATGTATTTTTTGTGTATAACATACCTACCATACTTGCTATCACGGGAGGTTTACGTTCGCTTAGGGCCTTCTTATCCTTGTGTTGCCCGGATTTAGATTGGTTACCTCGATGAACATAGGTCATAGAAGGACTTATTGTGATATTAATAAGTCTGCTGATCATGGGAGCGTAGGTATGTGCGTGACCCATGTGATGGTGACTGTGTTCGCCTCCACTATTTGTGATGTTATTATCTGAACGATTCCCGAGAGATTTGGAATGCGTGATCCTTATGTACGTGATGTACCGGGATGGATAGCAGAGTATGTATGCACCGCAGCTTAGCCTTTGGGTGCTTGTATTGTATATTTATGATGCGTTAATATACGGTTAATTGGGAAGGAATTTACTATGTTAAATTGTGAGTATAGTTATGGTAATGTTTTGAAAAGAAAAAGGGGACTTTTATCAATAAATGGTTTTGTTAATAATTGTGAATCCGGGAATTAAAGTAGAACTCTCTATTTAATTATTAAGGTTGGAAATTAAACGTGAACCAAGTAGTAGTGTAGAAACTCTTAGATAGTTATGAGTTAACACGTGAATGGGTACAGGAACGTTAGGAGTGCACAGTAGAGGAGAGGTGAGTATCTCATGTGAGAGCACGTCCTAACATGTATTTTGCATATACTGTTTTAAATGTTTTTAAAGCACTTGCAGGTTTTTAAAATATCTCCACATTCGGGCTCTGACCCGTTTGCTTTCAAATCTATTTTTTTTGTAAAACCATTTTAGGTGCCCAGCCACAAGGTCACCATGCATAGGATTCTCATTCTGATGACGAGTTGTAGCTGCTTGTGGAAGCTACAGGGATTTGCTTTTAGACGCTTATATCATTTGGATTCCTTATTCAGTATTCCTCAGTTGTAGGGCATGTTGCCCAAGTTCTATTAGATACTTTTCCATTTCAGTTTCGGGCTTTGGCATGTATTCATTCTGTACTCAGTATTTCATTATTTACTTCAGTTATGGGATTATGTTATGAGGAGTTTTACCTCCAGATTTATTTATATCATGTTACGGTCATTCTATTTACTTTACTATAGTGAATGGTGTTATTATTCTTCTTTACACTTGTTGCATGTTAATCAGTCTTTAAATTAAAATTTGGCAACTTACTTTTTAAATACTAGGTGGTTAGTAATTATAATAAAATGTTTTCGACAGTGATGCTATTAACTGAGCCAACTTGGCATTTTGATTTAATTTAATACAGGAGTAGCTACCTGGTATTTAATTAGTCGGAGTGTCACATGAAACATCACAATTTGATGACCTCAGACCTTAAAACATCATAATTTGGTGACAAGGTCTGAGGTGAGACATCATATTTGATGACCTCAGACCTTAAACATCATTAATTTGGTGAAAATTATGATGTGAAACATTATAGTTTGATGACCTCAGACCTTAAACATCATTAATTTGGTAAAATTTATGAGGGTAACATCTTAGTTCGATGATCTCAGGCCTTAAACATCATTAATTTGGTGAAATTTATGAGGTTAACATCATAATCCGATGACCTATGATCTTTAGGACAACATGCAAGAACGGGAATTCATTGAAAAAAGAAAAATCCACTGAAGAAGATGACATTATATGAAACTTTCAGAGCTACAAATACAATATACCAAAGCATACTGTCAGAGTTTACAAAAACTATAGATGAAAAATAAAAAATTACAAGTTAAGCTTCACAAATTAAGGTTTAAGGGTCTGCAACCACAGTGGTGTCCTTTTGGCCGCCGTTGGTAACCTCGTCTCCGTCATCTCAAGGGTTAACATCCCCAGTCTTTGTAGCTTCCAATGGTGCAGTCTCTGCCGGAGCAGCATCTTCCTCCTCAACCTCATGCAAGGCCTGAGCAAAGCGAGAATCGACAAGCGTAGACCAATAAAGTCTGAGGCAGACAAGCTCCCTGATTCTTTCTCCTTTGAAGCTGCCCACTTCCCAGTTGACTTAATACCTCTTTTGAGATATTCAAAGCCGAAGCTTATAAACTAGTTAGAGACTTTGTAATTGGCCAAAATCTTCTCAGAGGCATCATCAAGGGTAGCCTTTACTGCAGCATCAACCTTTTCATGGAGGACGTCATCTTTGGCCTGCAAAGCAGAGGTGTGGTCCTTCTTAAGCTTATTTATGTACCTATCCCTCTACTTCACCTTATTCTCAGACTCAGCCAAGGTTGTCTTCAGATGTTCAACCTCTACATTTAAAGAGGCTTCCACCTTCTGGGCCTCTTTTCCCTTGTCAATTAGGGGCAACTTCCTCCGGGTCCAGTCAATAAATTGGTGCATAGAGAGAATACCCTGCAAAATAAAGTCAGATATATGAGTTCAAGCCTTAATCCATTTAAAGCCGAGGTTACACTTGGAGTAAATTTTTTTACCTGGATAGACATGTGAAGGCAAAACTCGGCTAGAAGAGGGGTATCTATAGAGCGTAAAAAATGCTTATCTGCATCGGTCATCGCAGAGCCGATGGCATCCATTGCCTCCAGATCATAACCTATTAGGCTGTCACTGATCTTCACTTTCTCCAGACGAGCAGCCAGTGCATCATCAGAGGAGATTGGGATGAAACGGTATCCTTTTTTGTTCTTACTCGGCCTTTAATCCTCCGAGTCAGTGGGGGGTTTCCTTTTCTTAGTAGCATCGACTTTGGATGTACCGATGTTCTTTTTGGGGGGAGGGGTTGCATTATGCCCTGCTTTCTTCATCAGTTTAACGAGACTGGGGGCAGACATCTCCCACAGATCGTTCGATATGCCTTATGTGCATTCTATAAAAAATGTACCAGAGTTAGTAAATTAAGGATATCAAAAAGTCAGAGGTTCAACTTATGGAAAATAATACTTACGAAACTCGGTTAGAGGAATCCCCCCCAAGACAGTCTCAGAGAGGTAATAGGGGGTCATCAGATGCTCGTATTTTACCAGCCAACTGTGTTCCCCCTGATCTTGAAGATCCTTAACCTTTTGTAAGTTATCCTCACTAAGACCAGGGTCGGCCTTGGCAGAAAGTGACACCTTTCCTCACTTCAGAAGTACCCTCGTCTCCAACGATGAAGAGGTGGCATAAGGACCAAATTCCTAGGCCCCTGAGGTAAAGAAATATCATGGTTTCCAGTTGTGATTGGAGGTTTGGGTAACTAGCAGCATCTTTTTATCCGACTTCCTAGCTAGAAAGTGATAGTAGCTGGGTTGGTTTATGGTAGAGGATGGGATATAGCATCCCGTGAAGACCCTGACAAGAAGGTCTAAGTGGTGGACTGCCTTCCAACGGATAATAGCACTGATTATCACCCTGCAGGCATTGGGGGATAATTGTGAAGGGGAAAGGTTAATATGTTAAATTATGGCTCTGATCAAAGGATGGATGGGGTGACAGAACAGCTTAAACATCTGCTCATATACATAAATTTCTCCATCTCGACCACAAAAGGCTCTCTCACCTCTCAAAGGTCTCCTAAGTATGATGGAGGGGCCTATGGAATAGAGATTTCTAAAGGCTAAAAGGTCGTACTCAGTAAAAGTACTCTCTATCTCGGCAGCCTTCGAGGTATCAATGTCACTTTCGTGACCATCATCCTCATCCCTGGCAACGTCGTCTTGGGCAGGTGCAGGGGCACCATCAAGAAATCTCTGAGCGAACTCAGTCCTGGTGGCGGTCGATAGAGGGATAACATTGATGGGAGGGGTAATAGCCATGCTCGGCCCCACAATCTCGACATCAGAAGAAGCCTGCTAGCACCATTATGGGACGAGGCACGACTTTGGACCTCGTCCTGATCAGGGACCTGATCTTGTCTAATGGAGTAATCCATGGCCTCTAGGAATGAGTCTACAAATATGGGGTCTAAGGTAGATGTCTCAGACATTGGAGAAGGGTCAATTGGATCCTCTGTTGGCTCAACAGGCTCGACTGGCTCAAGGTATATTAACTTCAGAGGTAGAGGAAAGATAGGTCTGAGGGGGAAGTCGTTAGACCTACGAGCTTCCTCTTGGGCTAGTTCTATCTGCTTAATTTTTATAAAGGTCTTCTCTCTCAGAGAGGGGAAATATTCTATGAGCTTATAAAGAGGTCGGGGCATAAAGAAGGTGACCCTACACTTGGACTCTAAACCACAAATAAACAACTGGGGACAACTTAAACTAAGGATCAAAACTTGGTTTTTGGTCAAGTTCAAACCAAGAACAGTCAAGAACAAGAGCCACTCGAAAACTCAAAGAGCCACCGAAAAACTCAAAGAACCACCGAAAAACTAAAACTATCACCGAAAAATACAAGAAATGGAAAAACAAGGATGAAAAATGGCAAAGGAAAGGTAATAAGCAATACCTGATAAAATACGAGGTAAAGAATGAGAGGACTGATAAGAGAAATCCACAAGACACATCCTCGATCAAGCTCAGGAAGAGAGAGAAAACACAGAAGGCTCAGGCGGGAAAAATGAGAGAAGTGAAGAAGAAAGAGAAAGGAAAGGGATCTTAACCATCAAATTTGATTACACACATCCCAAGACCAATAATTGCCTTGGGATCCCAAAAGGAAATCATCATTATTATACACTGTCAGACACGCTACCCACTTCAATAGTTATACTTATCAAAGAAATGCTTGCCCCTAAAGGATTATAGCCTCGAACATGCATACCTCGTAGTCACCTATTCACATAGGTAACTAAGGGCTAGGGGTGATTGATATGACCAAAGTGTACCTGCCAGTTCGGAGGCACCAACCTCGGCCAGCATGGCGGCCGAGGTAACAAGATCCTAAGACTAACGATCAATAATCTCGTACTTTATAAGGTTAGCCACGATCGACATTACCAATGACCCCTCAAATAGGCAACAGCTGAGGCCTGCATGACTCATGGGGTCAGTTATCCATCAGGTCGATCACAACCAATGTTTCAAGTATCGCCTTGGAGAGGGAATCATCCGAGGTAAGTGTGGACATGCGTTATCTATCAGCATCACCATCAACATCGACCATAGCCGACGTTACAAGTTTCACCTAGAATCAACAAAGCCTTGTAGGCTCAGCATCAAGTTCCAAGACAACATCGGCCATGGCCGACGTTCTATATATCTAACCTTGGCTGACATCTCAGCCAAGGTCATCATATAATCCCCATCAAAGGCAGGGGTCGTACTTCATCAACCTCGTACTCATCCTGGCCGAGGTTGGTACCAAGCAAAGACAATTGAGTATCTACACGCATATGTATGTCTTGGAACACATGGATAAGTTTGTTATAACTAACTCATTCTCCCCACGTGAGGGAATATTGAGGTCATCATTATTTAGTTGAGATCATCCAGGTGTCATCCTTACACTGGTTGGCTCTTCATGAACATGCTCATTACATGCTTGGGGGGTACATTACGCCCCCAAGCACTATACATAGAGGCCATCCTCAATATTGAAAGGGATCGAGAATTACAACCCTAGCTAAAACTCTGTCAATTTACACAGTAGAGAGAGAGCTTGAGAGATTGTATCCATGGCTGTTAGTGCCTTATTTCAGTGACATTACACACTCACTTGCACAATGGACGTAGGCCTAATTTGGTGAACCACTTACATATTGGTGTTCATCCTCTTCTCCTCACCTCCTTCTACATATACACTTGTATTCTAATGTGCTGCCATTGTTATCATTTACTGAGCTTGTCAACACCTTATCTGGTGGTGTTGTTTACAACATCATTGGTGCTGTTTACATCATCATCAAATATCGACATTTTATCCTATGCCAATGGCACACTCTATAGGGTTACTAGTTATGACAAGTTCCAATCTAATGGTTATACCTTTTGTACTTCTGCACATGAAGAGAATTACAACTTTCAAAGTAGTGGTGTATCTATGAAGGAATTTAATATGAAGAGGGTCGTCAAAAAAAATTTATGGAATTATTAGTCAAATACTCGACTTGAATTACCATGAGTTGACACATATAGTCTTTTTTTTATTGTGATTAGGTACATGTGGATGATAAGAATGCTTTCAAAGTTGACCCAACCTCAAAATTAGTGATGGTGAACCTTAGTAAGTTTAGGTGTGAAAATTCAGTACACGATGATCCGTTCATCCTTGCATCTCAAGAAATTCAAGTGTTTATTGTAAAGACGTCAAGTTCAAGGGGTGGTCGATTGTTTTGCACTCTTCCAAGAGATTTACAAAAGAGATAGATGCAATTGACATTGATCGTATGATGTATGACTCCATCCTCGAGGAAAATGAGAAGTTGTTGGAACTTTTAGATACCAAATTCATATAATGTAATGATTTAGTGGAATGGTTTCCTATTAGAACATGTTATCATTTTTTTTACTATTTGAACTTTGTTATAGTTATTGTCAATTTATTGAATTTATCAAGCTTTTTTCCCTGAATTGACGTGTATTATTCTGTTTATTGGTGTTTTGAGATTTAATATTATATTTTAGTCCTTTCTAACATAATTAGTAAAATTAATTAAAGTCTACAATCTATGGGTGTGCAACCTCCCCCCCCCCCCCCCCTCAAAAATCAGGCCAAACTAGCCCGAACTGAACCTATACTGATGACGTTTTTGCTCGATTTGACCTAATGTCAACCCAACTAAAATACAAAATAATGATAATTTCTTCGCGAATGAGTTTAATATTGATTTCTATGCATAATATATCATGCTAAAGTGACATGTGTAGATTTTCAAGCATTAAAATTCTTTGTGACCTATGTACATTTTCAAGTATTAAATTCTTTGTTTATGGGCCAACCCTTAGTATCACATTACCAGGTAACATTCTCATCATCAGTTTGAGGTGATATCTGAATATGAATGCATACACTTCTTGTTTTTCTTAGAGGATGTCTTGGGTGTCTGTTATTTTCCTGAGTTTAGTTTGAATAAGTTGAATTTATCCTGAACTTAATGCCACTAAATTATTACATCTTCTTTTACATTTTTTTTTCTTATTTAGTGTTCAAACTTGGAATATTTTGATAGACAACTTTTGTATGGGTTGTTGTAATCTTGGTGGGAAATATTTGTGTGAGATTCTTCTAGGTGGTTTAGAAAATGTATGCAAAGAAAGGGAAACTAAAATTTAAAGTTCGATTTTTCAGAATTTTTATCTAAAAAAATACTGACACTGTGTTTAATATAAAATCCTATATTTGAGTTCTAGATGTCTAAGTTGGGTATACGAATTAATAAATTATTATAAATATTACACAGTTTCAATCAATAGATTTAATTAATTAACAATCTGGTATTTAGTTATCGACGAGTTCTTGCCAAAAAATAAATACCAAAGTTCTTAAGAGTTTGAGTTATTGATTCTTAACAATAATTAATTCAATACCCAACTATGTAACTAAATACAAACATTGGTATCGGTATGAATTAAATACTAATTCAATAGATTGTTATAATTATTGCACGGTTTGAATCAATTGTTAACAGTTTTTAATAATCGTTCTTGATTATTTTACTATCCAAAATCTTCTTTGTTTCCATCATATGTCATCATTATCTACCCGCAGTCTGTCCTTATAATCAGTTGGAAACAATCCCAAATCAATTTTGTGTTTGCCAAAGCTCAACAGAGTGGGTAAATGCAATCAGTGAACATGTCTGGTAGTATTTACTTAATAGGTTTAGTCTGACCAAATTATTGAATAGGTCTGGACTAGAATAATCTTTGATGTGATAATAGAATGGGGACTGTGTACGTCTTTGTGGGACTGCTTAGTTAACATGTCTTATCCAACCAACATTGTAGACTTATCTTAGTGGGACTATTTTTCCATATAGCATATAGAATTTTAATTCTCGAAATACAACGGGCAATATTATGGTGATGTAATAGTTTGGTGATGTTATATGGCATTGTAGTTTTATGGTTATTGTTATTTTGGTGATGCATTTTTGTTTTGGTGATATAATATATTGTTTATTCAGATTATTTTTGTGGCAAACATTCTCTTTTTTTAGATAAATAATGTCTCAAGTGGGTGATAGTTTAAATGCATCACCAAGTGGTGCTACACCAGGATCAAACTCCCATTCGAAGGTTGCTTCGAGTTCTTCACCAATGGGTGATGCATTTTCTATGAAAAGATTAAGATTTAATGAGCATGGCCTTTCGGTGGGGGATAATTGAGATACACCCTCTACTAGATGGGGAGACCTTGTAAGGACGCATGTATCGGTTTCTTATACGACATGGAGACATGTAGATGCACGATATAAGAATTAAATTTGGACAATGTTCAAGGTATACTATTTTTTTCTATCTGTCTACAACTGTAATAGTTACTAAATTTAATTACATAATTATAAATATTGTTTCTTTCATATACTGTCAAAAGACTTTGCAGATGTGAGAGAAATAAAAAAAACATGTTTATGAAAAAATCTAAAGAGTCTTAAAAGAAGTTCAAGGCCAAGGTATGGGCAAATTTAAAGGGTGATGATGTTACAAAGTGGAGGGAGAATGTTCCTAAAAATGTTAAACCAGAGGATTAGAAAGTATTTTTTGACAATGCAGCCATATAGGCCCAAAAGGGTTTGTTAAAAAGAATAAAGAGATAAAACAAAATTGTGTGAAAACTACCACTCATAACACAAGTCGTTATGGTTATGCCCGAGTTGCAGAGAATTGGAAAAAGGTGCACGGATGTGAACCAACCGGTGTTGAATTGTCGACTCATTTAGTAAAAAGAGGAGATTATGCACTACATGATAAAGCATTTGAGGTAATTTAGTTTTAATGTTTTCCTCTTTACTACTTTTACCCAATATGTAATAAATAATATCTTTATATACATGCTAAGGTTAAAATTCTTCTAGATGTATACTAAGCGAGTGGTTAAGAGGAGACCTTAGATCTGGTCTTATTTTTTTATATACCTAGGAAATACACACGAGGATGTGTTCGTTGCGTTGGGTCTACAATTTTTAAAACAATTATATTGGCATCTTCATTTGCTCGAGAAATGCTTCAAGAGGTAAACGCGAACAGCGAAAGTTGGAAGGATCATGGGGCTAACCTCTAAGAAGAAATGGAAAGTTTGAAGTCTACACTCTTAGAATTTGAAAAGAATTTTGAGAGTGGAAAGTTCGCATGTGTTGGACATAATAATCATATATTATCCGCTCCACACATTGTAACTCCTGCCAGTCCTTTTACTCCCCTTTCATCCCTGGTTTAAAATTTTAACTCGATGGTGGAATACAAAATACTATGTCACACTGGTTAAGTTGTCGATTATGGTAGGAAATTGCCATCAGGATCTATATCTTCAGTCCTCTTCCATCAGTTAGGAAAGAGAGAAGTGAAGCTTGTACTCGAAAACATAAAAGTGCATATATATCCAGTTTGGGGTGAAAAACAAGTATCTTGTGAGAGTTTTGATATGTGAGTAAAAATGGATTTTTGTATTGGCACGATGACTTTCTTCCTCCCCTTGATGACACCAATGAATGATAAGGACAAAGTGATCTTTATATCAAAGGTAATATTTATTTTAGTTTCCACTTTATCTCATGCTTAATATATATTTTAGTTTCCTCTTTATTTGATGCTTAAAATACATTTTAGTTCCCTATTTTTAAAAACTATCTTGCTTTTAACATCGTTAATATATTATGGTTCCCTACATTGGTCCCGAATAAAAATAAATATGCGGTACGAGGACAAAAACCTAAAAAAGCCTTCAAACGATCCCGTAAGAAGAATGAACACCTCGCCTAAAAAAACCCTCGAACGGCCACATGAGTGGCACCAACACCTCGTACGGGACCAATGTAACTCGTAGGAACTGATCGCGAGATCACGGGACTCCCGGTTTGTCACGGGACTCCCGGTTTGAGAATGGGACTAATGTAACTCATAGGAATTGATCGCATAATCACGAGACTCCCGATTTGAGAATATGAGAATAATTGAAAATATCTAGACTTAGGCTTAAAACATGTCGTTAGAGGGCGAAAATTCGCCCCCTAAACGCCTCATTAGAGGCACGAACACCTCACATGGGATCAATATAGCTCGTAGGAACTAATCGCATGGTCATGAGGATCCTGGTTTGAGAAGAGGATAATACTTTTAATATACCTAGACTTAGGCTTAAAAATATATTATTAAAGCACGAGAACACAAAAATTCCCTAAACGGACCTGAAAGAGGCACGAGCGCCTCGCACGTGACTACTGTAACTGGTAAGAACTGATCGCGTAGTCGCGAGAATTCTGGTTTCAGAATATGACGATAATTTGCTAATATCTAGATTTAGGCTAAAAAAAACATGCCGTTAGAGGGTAAAAATCCAAAATAGCCCCCAAACTGCCCCGTGAGAGGCACAAACACCTCACATTGGATCAATGTAACTCGTAGGAACAGATCGCGTGATCACAGGACTTCCGATTTGAGAATATGATAATTATTTTAAAATATCTAGACTTAGGCTTTAAAATATGTTGTTAGAGGGTGAAAACTCAAAAATAGTGCCCAAAAGACCCCGTAAGAGACTTGAACATCTCACCCGAGACAATGTAACTCGTAGGAACTGATCAGGTGGTCACGGGACTCCCAGATTGAGAATATGATAATAATTTTAAAATATCTAGACTTAGGCTTAAAAACATGTCATTGTTCGATAAAAACCTAAAATAATCCCCAAACGGCCTCGTAAGAGTCACGAACACCTCGCATGGGACTAATGTAACTTGTAGGTACTGATCGCGTGGTCACAGGAGTCTCAGTTTGAGAATGTGAAGATAAGTTTTAGGTATGACAATAAGTATATGCAATTTTTCAATTTATTTGATTATTGATATCATTTTTTTTGTATCCAATGTTTTGCAAGGTAACATTGTATCGTTAGCTTTTATCCATGAGGAACACATGAAGAAGTCGATGGTTTACAACAGGAAGGTTGTTTATATAATGTTGTTAACTTTCAAGATTCTATTTTTTAAGTGTTACGACCGTGCGTGCTTTTATAATTTTATTGTCTAGTTTTATGGCCTCGGGCTTTTATAATTTTATTTTTAAATTTTATCATCACGCGGGCTTTATATTATGCAAATTTTATATTAACAGATTTTAAAATGTCCATGAAACAGAGAAAAATATGTCCCATTTTTTTGTCTGTGAACTATTAATACTTGTAATATTTTGAAGTTTGTATGTACATTAGTTTAGCAACAATGAGTCAGATTCGCAATTTGTGAATTTTCCTGATTTTTTTTACAAATAATAAATATTTTTTCTACTAAATTTAGAATTTGCTAATTTTCCTGATTTGTTTTCAAATAATAAACAATTTTTTTTATTAATCTAGTAATTTAGCACGGTTTAAAACTTTGCCAAAACCATATCAAATTAAAAAAAATGAGTATGCTTATAAAATAATCTAGAACACTTTATAACTGTGCGAAAAGCATGATAGAAAATAAAAATCTAGCACTGTTTTAAACCATGCCAAATTCAATATCTGGAACGATTTAAAAGCGTGCTAGATTCGGTAATCTGGAACAGTTAAAAATCGTGCCAGAATCTGGCACGATCAATTCTAGGATGGTTGAATGGTGCAAGATTGTTGTTTTGGGTGTAATGATGATTCTAGAATTAGATTCGGCTCCTCCTCCCTTCCTGGTAGTGAAGATAAGAATTGGGCTACGAAGTTGTTCATAATATGCCAGTTCATGGCAGTTCATGGCTCATACTTGATGTTGAATCATGTCATCTTTATGGACCACCTCTTAGAGATTTATTTTCTTAAGAGAATCCTTTAATTAACATCTCATGGGGACAACTATCGTGTAGGGGTCGAAGTAATGCCTCAACTTCTTGGCCATTGTTACTAATGCCAGGACCATCTTCTTAATATTCATGCATCTAGTTTCTGCCTCAAGGAAGTATGCGTGATATAGTAAATTGACCTCACCTGTCTTGTAAATGCACCAAAGTCGCATTGATCTCATGCTATGAGATAACTAGATGTAGGTATACGTCTTCATCGATCGTGGGAGTTGATATCAAGAGAAGAGACCTCAAGTACTTATGAATTCCCTCAAGTTATGATTACGGTACTTTGTTCAGACGGTTAAACTTTCTTTCATCGGTGCTTGGAAGAACGTCCTACATTTATCGAATTATCTGGACGTGAACTGATTTAAGGTGTCCATCAATTCGATCAGAACCCATAAATATGTGATGGCGGTCGGCCTCATGATATCTTACAGAGACTTGCTCTGGTTAGAATTAGTTTATCTTCCTCTTTATGTCACCAAGTATCCTAGAAAATTGTCGAAGCATACTTTTAAGATGCATTTGGAGGCTTTTAACTTCATCTTATATTCCATAAGGATCTTAAGGGTTTTGTCAGATCCTTGATGTGGTAGGATGATTGTTTAATTCTGAGAGCATGTTATCAATGTAGACCTTCATAATTGAACCAGTCTACTTCTTAAACATCTTGGTTATAAGACATTGGTATGTTACCCTTGCATTTCTCAAACCAAATGACATTAATTTGTAATAGTAAATCCCCAAGGCAGGGATAAATGAGAGTTTCTCCTTATCCGAGATGAACAATGGTATCTGATAATACCCAGAGTATGCATTCATAAAATTAATACGCTAGTGTCCGAATGTTTAATCCATGAGCTAATCTATCTAGGGTAATGTAAAACTTTCATTCGAGCAATACTTATTTAGGTCGGTGTATACATACACCCTCCACTATTCTCTCTTCTTCTTGACCACAACGGTATTAGAGATCCAATTCAGGAATTAGAACTCCCTAATGATGTCGATCCTGTGGAGGTTTTCAACTTCACTTTCTATAACTTTAACTTTTCTGGCACCGACTTCCTTGGCTTCTACTTGATTGGCCAAATAATTAGACCCACATGCATCTAATGACAAGCGATGTTAGAATCTATGCTCAAGACATCGTATGGTTGACATTCATAAGCATCAGTGTTAGTCCTTAGGAAGCTGATAAGATGCTCTGCTTCCTCATTGAGTAATTTTGATCCTATTATAAAGGCTTTATCAAATTGAGATAAATCCATAGAAAAAGTGACGAGTTCCTTCATTACACATTCAGTGGGGGCTACCTAAGTTCCTTCTACTCTTAGATGGACACCTTTTGATTACTATTTGGTATGATCATCCTCTAAATCATCATCATTATATATCTTCTTTGATTGATCTTTCTTTATTTTGGTGGAGATTACGAAAAAATTACGAGTTGCCTCTTGATCTCCCCTGATTTCCACGATTCCCTGATCACTCTGGAACTTGAGTTTTGGGTGAATAAATGAGGGGATGGCTTTCATATAAGGGAGTCAGCCTCTGCTAGGAATGTAATTGTAAGGTGACCCGGACTGGATAACATGAAACTCTATCTCACAATTCACTGGGATGATTTTAACTGAATCTTGATCTTCCCTAGAGGGTTTTTACATCTCAGTTGAAACCGATCAGTGGACGAACCTTGGTTTTAAGGTCTTTAATATTATAGACAATATTGTACATAAAACTCATGTACATGATTCTAATATTTTCTATAGATATCTATGCTTAAGTCTTACTAACACACACTTTCACATTAGTCTCACCAGAACACACTTCCACATCACTCTCACTTGTATATATCTTCCATATTTTCCTCTCTTACACATTCCCATATCTCTCTCACTTTTCATATACCTTTATCCCACTTATGTATATTTATATGTCTCCCACTTTGTATATACCATTATGCTTTATATACGCTTTCCATGCTTCACATACATACTTGTTTGCTTTTCTCTCCCTTATTGCATGCTGATCATGAATATTCCTATGCTCTACCTAATGTTTAATAGTAGTACTTCTCCTGCTTATCATACATAAAACTCTCCATAATATACTAATTAATACTCATGCATTTTTCACACTACATCACATGATGACTACATTTTAATCAAAATTTGTCTCGTACTGGGGGGTCACTTTGTGATGGGTGTTGGTCCTACGAGGCACGATTAACCTAAACGATATGATTCCCACATTTCATTGCCCTAGTAACTTTGATGTATATCGAACGCTTCTCTCGACTCATATCTTTGACTAAACTAGCGAAGGGAGGTATATAGTAGGGAACTCGTTCACATACGTTGAGTATATCAAATTTGTTCTCACACGTACCGTCTCCACCAGGTATATCATTAAGTAATTTATGTACACTTAGATATATTAAATTTCTTTTCCATACTTACTGATGAATGATTTTCCTTGTAGGTAAGAGGTATATCTTAGACGCCGCCAAAGAGGGAGACCCTTTCCACTAACCTCTGAATTCATTAACTTTGTGTCTGACCTAGGACACTCATACCTAGTTTTCTGATTTTAGTGTAGAGCTTTGCCAAAATTTTGGGTCATCTTGTCATCGAATTTTGTGCTATTTTACCCATTTTTAAAATATCACCCTCGCCATGAGTCCAAAAACATGTAATACCGTGTCTTACACGCGTACCCTATCTTTTCCCAGACTCGGGTCATGTCCGACATTTCACTTGCACCATAGGCGGAACATAATATAACTGAAACCTAATAATAACAACAACACTCGAGGTTTTTAAAAAAATTATACCAAAAATATTTTCTCCTCTTTTTTCAAAAAATACCAAAAATATCCTTCGTCAATAAAAAAATTCTTCCCCTCTTAGGTATGTTAAACGGAACCTCCAAAGAATCTTCATGGAGAATGTGGATTAGAATACCAATGTTAACCCAGACTTGATGATCGTCCTCACTCAAATTAGCGTCAAAATTGAGAGTCTCCAGGAAGATATCCAAGAGATGCAACGAAACTAAGTTCAGACACGCAAATCTCCCGAGCCTGACCTCATCTCCTCTCATGCCATGGGTTCTTAAGAAATAAAATAGATGTGAGTCCCAAAATAATATCAACATGTATCGTATGTTCCACCTCCTAATGGGCCACCGCCGACTCACTTGCCAATACCGAACCTCGCCTAGCCAAGGGCTAATTTGTTAATGTCGAACCTCACCTAGCTAGGAGATAATTTTTCAGTGCATATTCTTATTGATCCTAAAAAGGAAGAATTTAATAAGGTCAAGGAAGACCTGAGATTTCTATCGAAGAAGTTTTACTAAGTCAAGATATCAGGGAATTACGTGGATTACACCCGCATGTCTCCCTACTCTGAAGCTTGGTAACCAGAAAAGTTCAAGATGCTAGACATCAAAAAATTTAAAGGTAAAGGGCCTCTCATTGTACACTTTTATAGCTATCATAATTCCATGACTCTACTTAGAGTGTCCGAAGAAATAATAGCGTGGATGTTCTGGGAAACCCTTAAAGAAAGTTATCTCCGATTGTTCTTATCGCTAAAAGAATCCCAAATTAGTAGTTAGGGGATGTATACCGATACAAATACAATGAGGAGTTATAAGTCACTCGTTGAGACACTAGGATGATCAAGCAGAATGTTGGGGAATAAATTAACAACGTTTTGAGTAGGTGGAGAGAAAATGTCGCAACAATGATGAATCGATCTTCCAAGGAAGAATAAGTGAGCATTTTGAAAAAGAATTTCCTACCGCCTATCCGAACTTCTACGGGAATCTAATACTACCATCATTTCATAGCCCTCTGAGAGGAATGAGTCGAGATCGAAGAAGGTGTTATCAATCAAAAAGTCGAGTCTGAACCGAGGAGGCCAGTAGAGAAGTTCATTCCTTGAAAGTTTAATAAGCCAGCTAACACGACTATCTCAACCATCAATATATCTCATTCAGCTGTGCTATTGACACCTAAATATCATCCTATAATAGTCAAAAGGAAATACCCCGAGATCTATGCTCCCCTTTCAAAGGTTTACCAATTTTTCATGTCTCCAAACTTTATCAATCCCTTTGGATCCTAGCCCACTACCAGACCAATTTCTAAGGAACCTCAAACATAACACTCGTTGTTATTTCCACCAAATCGCCAAGCACACCACTGACTAATGTTTCTAACTGAAGAACTCCATTCAAGGCCTCATCCATAAGGGTTATTTCTCCACCATCCAGTTATAAACACAATACTACTCAAAACCCTCTGTAGTACACCGAATTGGAGTGAATGCCATTATTCCGTATGAAAAACTAAGTTTTGATCCTTCTACCAGAATTCAATAATATGCCTGATCAATCTTCCAGTTCCCCTAAATCCCTCAAAAATTTTCACACTTTACTTATATATCCAAAAAATGCACCAGATGAAGCCTTATCTCTCATAACAAGGGCCTACATCACCGTTTGAACCCATTCAAAAATAGGGAGCATTAAACTACAAGTTATTTGAATCAACTCAGAGAATTTGGGTTGGAACTACCACCGAAAATGTCCCTCAAATAGGATAGTTGTGAAAAAATTAGTGATGTATACATGAAAGCTCGAGAATGGGCCCCAAAATTGACATTTGATTTGTGTCAACAAGGGAATTCAACTTAGATGGTATCGTTTAGGTCACGCCCGATGAGTTTGTTAAATAGAAATAAATATGAATAGCTTCTAGACTTATCACCATCCTAAGACTCGAGGGATACCTAGTTTCCTACTTCTAATAATTCTTCGCTAAGTAGGAAAATTTGTACGCCGAAGCAGTTGAAGTCATAGAATGAATAGATTTCTCATAGAGGGACAATAATTTTGCTACTGGGAAGGGTGATGACTCAAAACCCTCAAATGACATAGATGACGGATCCGATAGTAAGGATATCGTCACGATTGACTTCTTACATAGGATGATTTATTTCGAAGATCTTCTATTAGGAATTTATGAAATATCCATAATGCCAATAATGAATGAGGACACATGGTTTCTGTTCTTCCCAATATCCATAAATCATATGATTCGGTCAGGGTGATACTACAAAGAAACAATTTTTCCATCCGTAAGCATATGTGTAAATAAAGGAGTTGCTGAAGAAATCCCGATGCCAGAGATGTTAGCAAAAAAAAGTAAATCCTTGAATAGATCAAGAATGCCCATGCTAACCTCACCTTATGTGGGATTTTCATGTCTTCCCAGTTGCTTAGAAATGCTTTGATCAATTTCCTAATAGGTCCCACAGTTTCTCCTACTATTATCCCCAACGAATTCGTCCACATGGTTAGATTTCTAATCGCAATGAGACTCATCTCCTTTGCCAATGAAGAAATTCCTAAGATTAGTCATAACCACAATTATGCTCTCAATATCTCGATGTAAGTCATAGGAAGGAAGGACTGTTCTATTAACACTTATTAATAACAGGTCCGCTTTGAATGTCTGTCCATTAAGAACTCTCAATTATCTAGGGATAAAAGTTAATGGTCGCACCACTCCACTTTCGCAGTCGTGCACGCCTATGATATTACTCGTTAAGAAGTTGTGGTTTCAATAAATCTCACATAGGGGATGGACATATATACCCCCAAATCTAGTTTCAGGTCATTAATATACTAGCATGTTTCAACTTGCTCCTTGGTCGTCCTTGTCTTCACAGTATCAAAGGTGTTATTCTCTCTCTCCATTAGAAGCTCAGATTCTTTTTGACAACACTCATGTCATCACAAGAATCGGTGATGGCAATAAATCTAACGGCATTAACACAAGCAATCCTGTTTTGATAATCCATCACGGGGCTAATAACGTGCTCTTCCCAGTTTTAAATATTAATCAACTTCCCCTCTCAGTAGCGAATAACTTCAAAGATAGACTATGCCCTAAGTAGAACCCACATAGCAACGTCAATGTGATCCATATGTTCAAGAATATTCATTTCATATCCGTAATGGATCTAGGTCAACGTCAACAAGGGATTGTTAAACCAATAGTTCTAAAAGAATCTTTTCCTCCTACGGTCTTGGTTACCAACTATCACCAGTAGAACTCATGGCACAACACCAACCGTATCAGAAAAAGATGTTAAAAATAAAAGATATAATCTTTGGAGACTCCTTAAATGGATGGTTCATCAAGGAATGCGAGGATTTTCCCTTATGCGATTTCCCTAAAATGTAGTATGACCGTGTTGACTTTTCCTCCTGATTTCAGCATAGGAATGATATTTGCGAGCCATGTAGGATAAGGGAAAATCAGGAGGAAAAGTCAGCATGTGCATCTAGTATTAGGATTTGAACGAAGCATCTCCAAAGGACAATTATCGTTTATCCAATATCAACATGACTATTGATAACACTACCACTCATGCCCTCAAGTCATTTATCGATGATTTTATCGGGTACAACTAGATCAAGATGTTTCCTGACCACTAGGAGAATACTACCTTTATCACCCGATGGGGAACCTTTTGCTACACCGTCGTGATTACCGATCTAAAAAGGATGGAGCTACCTAGCAATGGGAATATACAATATTTTTTCATGATCTTATCCATAAAGAGGTCTAAGTCTATGTTGACGATATGATCATCAAGTCTAAAACTCGAGAAGGTCACATCCCTACCTTGAGGAATTTTTTTAGCAACTGTAACAATATTAGATGCGTCTCATGTAACACCCCACGATTTTTGAGCTGAGAAATTAAATTTTGGGAAAATAAAATTTAATTTAAATCGAAGAATTTTAAATTTGGGAATTTAAGTCCAAAAATATAGGATGTTGTAAAGTATTCCGGATGAGGATTTTGAGGGTACCATTGATCCCGGAAGGGTCGAGATAGTCAAAATGACTGTCATTGAGTTTTATTTCAGCTCCGGAATGTCTTTAAGTCATTTGACTCGAATTGGAGTAAACGAGTCATTTAAAGAATGTATTAACATTTAAAATTGGGTTTATTATTTTAAAGGATTTAAAGCTTACGGATGAAGCCTTCTCTTTTGAGAAAAGAGAGAAGAAGAAAGAAAAGGAGAGAGGGAGAAAAGCTTGGGGATTTCCGGCCAAATAGCAACATCGAGGACGATCCAACCTCTACAAATCTGAGGCAAGTGTTTAATCTTGCTAAATAGCTATTTGTGTATTTCATTTCATAATTTGTGGGTTAAGGAAATGGATTTTTGGGTATAAACATCAAAACCTAAATTTTGGTTCAAATCTTGAAATTGAAGATTTTAATTGGGTTTAAGGGATATAAATTGATGAGGTTAAATTTAGGATGTGTTTTGATGTTGGAAATTATGTTGGGATTGAAGATTAAGGGTTAGAAGTTGTATAAATCGAATTTCGGGGAATTTTGGGTTATAGAAAAACAGCCATTTTCGTGGCTTTCTGAACTGGCCGAATCGATTCGCCAGGTTGCAGAAGTCTCAGGTCTTTAGGACCGAATCGATTCGCCCCTAGCGAATCGATTCGGAGGGTTGCAGAATCTCAGGTCCCTTGGACCGAATCGAGTCAGATGGGCTGAACCGATTCGCTGTTGGGCCGAATCGATTCGAAAACATAGCATTTTGAGAAATTTTCCCTTTAGTGAATTCAAACCCTTCTTGGTTGGTTTTTTTTTTTATTTGGGGCTTTCTCTTATGAAGTAAGAGATATCTTTTGGTGACTTATAGGGGGTCTCTCACTTATTATATGATAGTGGGGACTTCTTGGAATAATTGGATAAGAAATATCCATGTATGTTGTGAAATTTCTAGGCCGACCTTTATGTCAAATCCTTATCAGGAAAAGATATTGTTAAGATACAATTTTGGGGCCAAATGGAAGAGAGTGGTCGCATACTCTTAAAGAGTGAGGGGTTTCATATCCTTAGAAATGTTTAGACTAAGGAATAATTGATAACTCAATAGGAGTAAGGGTTCCTGAGATTTATTTGAACCATATGTGAAATTGGGAACGATTGGGATCGTACTATCGACTAGAATAAGTGGTAGCATAAATTCTAGTTAGGATAGCTTACACGTAATTGTGGGGATATAACCATTGAGATTCCAATACTTGAAAAGAGGTTGGAATAATTTGAGGTTTTAGACTATTAAGTCATCGATGTGCCAATGGTTAAATAGTACTAAAGGAAAATATGTACTTTAAAGATGGATGAAATGTGTAGTGATGTATTCCTACACAAACTCTTGGGTGATAACCCTAATGTTGAATATATATGTATAGATATATACATATGGTTTTGGGAGACTATTCATCATAGGAAAAATGATTGAATATTTTTCAAGTGAGGGATTGTATTCACATATCAAGGTAAATGATATGAGATTGTGGTGACGGCTTGTATATTGAGGATTTATGTATACTTATAGCCGGGTTTGTATATCTTATACATATAAACGAGAACTAGTTTATATATGTAGATATAGGGATATGTGGATATGTGTGTATATATATATATATATATATATATATATATGTTGTGGACATACGTGGTATGGATTTTTAAACCGTATATGATGGTTTATTATTTGATCATATGATGGGATCATATGGATGTATGTATATTGCGCATATGAGCGATATATATACTTATGTAGTTAAGCATACCCCGCTCATGCTATCATTGGGAAGTTTTCGCGCAGAGGGTGAGCATCCTGGCATATAGAGCAGGGTGTGGATATTCCCCAGGTCATAGTCGTCCGGTGTGTTATTATACGATAGATATATTTTTGGGATGAGACGTGGTGGGTATGTTTCGTCTCATTGCCAGTGGAGCTATGACCGCTTCCCGGGAGGTCGTGTGTGTGAGTTATCACGAGGTGGGTGTCGTTGATCCCCACCAGGTGGTCCCCAGTTGCTACGTGAGCCGGGCATTGGGAAGATGATAGCATTGATGCAGTTTTATCGGCGATATATATAGCCGGGTGGATTATGTGCATGTCCATTGTACATCAGATATGATACGTACACTTGGTCATGGGCATGGATGATTGGTATATGTATATATATGGTGAGCATAAAATACCTATATATATATATTTATATGTCCTATAGATGAAAGGATATAGAATCTGTGTAGAGTACATCTTGGATGATTATGGTGTACTAGATTGTTGGGGGTTGATGTATCGCATTTAAGGAATATTTCGGTTACATCATCCCAAGGATATTATTGGAGTTTTGGTAATAGTGGTAGTATTATATTGTATATATGGCATTATGGAACTCTAGGATCGACATTGTCATACGGTAGTGTAACGGGGTGGTTCCTTGTTTGGATTTCGCTTTGCGAGACACCCCACGCATGAAACTTAGTGCAGTGTTGAAATTGGAGAAAAGTTCTGCCAATTATGGTATGTACGGCATTATGGATCTCTATGATCGACATTGTCAAAGAGTAGTGTAATGGGGCGGTTCCTTGTTTGGATTTCGCTTTGCGAGACACCCCACGCACGAAATGTAGTACATTGTTGAGAGTAGAGAGAAGTTCTGTCGATATTTATGTGTGGCATAATGGATCTCCAGGATCAACGTTGACATGGAGTAGTGTAACGGGGTGGTTCCTTGTTTGGATTTCGCTTTGCGAGACACCCCACGCACGAAACGCAGCGCAGCGTTGAAATAGGAGGGAAGTTGTGTCAATTATAATTTTGCATGCTTATTAATTAGAAATTAAATCATATGTTTCAACCCAAATGCATATTGGGTAAATTATTAAATTCACAAATGGTTAACGTATAAACCGGAATCCACTAAGCCTAATAAGGCACATATGATTGAAAATAATTACTTAACTGTGGATAAAAAGGAGTGGATTCTTGGGGTATGATAGGAAGGTAGATCTCGTGGGTATAGGCTAGGCCTATGATAAGTGAGGTTGTCCTAATAATAATGGGGGTAATTTAACTAATAAAAAAAATTGAGGACGCGAATAGGTGCGCGCCTTTAGATGAGAGGTGAGTTGGGGCTCCACGAGAGTGCGATCCCATTTATAATTATGAAATAAGTGCACCAATATTTATTATGCACGGTTAACACACTTGCTAAATATTTTCACAACTCGGGCTCTGACCCGTTTACTTTTCTCTCCTGCCTGTATATATATATATTACTACAGGTGTCCTACCGCAGGGATGCCGGATGACTTTCTATCCAGAGTCTTGGGAGCCGTGACAAGTGCGGACTGTTGCGGGATGTATCTGGTAGTCGCCTCCTACTTTCAAAATTCTAGGTAGGATTCATGTTGTATATCGGGTTTGTGCCCAAGGGATATTTATAGATGTTTATATTTATTCCATTCCAGTTATTGTATTTGCTGTGACCCGACAGCTTATTCGGGTCTACTTTTTGTAGTATATTCCGTGGTAGTTATTTATTTCATTTTTCTTTTAGCATTTCATTTATCTAGTTCTTTCATGCATCTTTCTTTCTTTCTTTTATTAGTAGTGTTAGTTGGTTATCTGTTGCACATTTTATTTAATTTTAACATCTCGCCTATATGATATCGGGTAGTTAGTCCTATATTATATTATATAGTACCGACAGTTGATGTTGAGACTGGACCATCTGAAACTCTTGATTTAATATAGTATAGGGCTGGCCACCCGTTATTATTTTAGGCGGGGTGTTACATCTCAATCCATAAAAATGCATCTTTAGCATCACGAAAGGAAAACTCCTCGGCTTCATGGTTAGTGAAAGAGGGATCAAAATAGACCCTACCAAATTAGAGCAATTCCCAAAATTTTCCACCTCGGATGGAAAAGAACATATGCGATTTCCTAAGCAAACTCCAGTCCATCAGTATGTTCATTAGCTAGTTGACCTTCATCTATGAACCTATCTTTAAAATTCTCCACGAGGGTTTGACCAAAGTTTGGAATGAGGCATGTCAAAAGGACTTTGATAAGATAAAGCAGTTCCTTACCTGACCTCCGATGAATATGCCACTCCAATCCAATTTTCCCCTCCTTCTATACCTTATTGTCACGGACATCGTGGTAGGATTTATGCAAGCCCAATACATCGAAGAGTTATGCAAATAAAGAGCCATCTACTACGATATTCCAAAGCCGACATGGTATGAAGTGAACTACACTGCATTACAGAACGCATGTGTCATCTTAGTTGATGTCACTCAAAATCTTTGGCATTACATTATTATATTCCCCATCAAGTTAGTGTCCCGAATGGACCCCCTAAAATATCGGTTTGAAAATCCTGACTTCTCCTATCGCATGTATAGTTGGTTGATATTACTAGCTGAATGCTACATCGTACATGACACTCGAAAATCTATAAAGGGAAGAGTCATATCTGACTACTTTATTAATAATCTAATAGGAGAAGTTGATGTATGGATTTACGAGTTCTCGAATGAAGATGTTATTTATACTGATCATGAAGAGTTTACATGGAATATGTTCTTCGATGAAGCTATTAGCAAGAAGGCATATTGGGATACTTCCAATCACCTCTGACGATTATTACACTCCCATCGCCATCAAGTTGAACTTCCCATGCACCAACAACATGAGGAAGTATGAAGCATGCATTGCAAATTTCAATATTTACTTCGAGAAAGGAATCAGATGCATCAATATCTATGGATCATCAACTCTCTTCATAGGACAAGTCCTTTGAAAGTGAAAAGTCAAAAATGAGAAAATGCCACCCATTCACACTCACCTTCAAGAGATCTCCTCCCAATATGAGGGTATGACCTTCCACTACCTTCCCCGCTCAAGAAATAACTTTGTCAGCACATTATCAACCTTTGCCTCCCTGGTCGACATACCTGAAGGAATAACAATGGCTCCCTTTCTAGTCTAAAAGTAGTCTGTACCCACTCACTCCTACCACATCGACCTCACAATAAGAGAAGGCCCATACATAGTTGGACTATGGTATTATGATATTTGGTGCCTCCTCAAGCATGGTAAAAATCCCTACGAGGCTAGTAAGAAAGAGCTCACGACTCTTTACAGGCTTGTTGCTCAATACATCATCTGCGACAAAGCTCTTTTCAAGAAAAATTTCGATGGAACCCATTTTAAATGTATAGTAGGTGCTAATGTCAAATACATGATGTAGAAAATCCACAATGGGGTTGCGATCCCTGCACGAATGGTTACATTCTTGCTAAAAATTTCATTCTTCAAGCACCATGGTTAAAGACTGTGCTGCTTAGGTCAGAAGGTGTCTGGATTCCAATAGTTTACCAATCTTCAGCACTTGCCTCCCCGAGAATTGTACAACATGACTTTACCTTAATCATTCCCAGCCTGGGGCATTGACATCATCAGGAAAGTCACTCGTAAAGCATCAAATGGGCAAAAATTCTTCTTGCTCGCCATTGATTATTTCACCAAATGGGTTGAGGTCGAATCATATGCGATGATAGTGGCCAAGTTCATCAAAAAGAACATCTACCATTACAGAGTACCCCGCGAGTTGGTATCAGATAATGTGCTCCATTTTGAAGCTGAAGTCACAGAAGTAGTCGACGAGTATGGGATTCAAAGGCACAAGTCATCTCCTTACCGATCACAAACCAATGAGGTTGTCAAAGCCACTAAAAAAGTTTTAAATCCATAATCATTAAAATGACCAAAAGTTGTAAAGATTGGGCAAATCAAATCCCATATGCCCTCTGGGGTTATTTCACCTCTATCAAAACACCCACTGGACTTACTCCCTACTCCTTGGTATACGATATGGAAGAAGTCCTACCCGTTGAACTCGAAATATCCGCTCTATAAATCATGCTGGAAAGTTAAGCTAGCAAAATTGATGGATAGTAAAGTCACTACGACGAACTCGCATTTTTGGATGAAAGATGACTAAATGCTCTCTAGCATATACAAGGGTACCACCGTCGAATTGCGTGATCATTCAATACGAAAGTTGAAGACCGCGGTGTGTGAGAAGGCAATTGTTGGACTTTAATTATTATTATAATTAATTTAAATGATTTCACACATTCTTTAATAATATTTAATATATCTATATAATTATTTAAGATAAATATTGTTATCCATTTCATTCCATGCTCCACAATACTTTATTATATATTATCGTGTTAACCTTATGTTGTATATAAATCATTATAAGATTAGTATAGTTATTTAGGTTACAAAAATTATTTTTGAAACTCAATATATTATTTATTTTGTACCATATTTCTTTAATATAATAAATTGTTTAACACGAAAAATATATATATATATATATACACACAAAAAAAAATCAACATTTTTTAAAACATTTGTAGCATTTGTTCTGCATTTCCTTTAAACACGCTTGCATAAACATTCACTTTGCACATTTTTTTGTATAATTCTTTCTTTATTTGTCAAATAACAATTTCTTTATTATTATTATTATTATTATTATTATTATTATTATTATTATTATTATTATTATTATTATTATTATTATTATTACTATTATTATTATTATTATTATTATTATTATTATTATTTATTTTTTTTTTATTTTTTCATTTTTTTATTTTTTCATTTATTTTTTCATTTTTTTTCTTGTTTTTATGTTTTTATTTATTTTAATTTTAATTTTATGTTTCGCATTATTTATTTTTACATTTGCTAATTAATTTTCAATTTTCAATTTTTTTTATTTATATCTTCCTCATCATTACTCAAACACAATTATTCTATTCTATCTTATTTTATTCTTTCTTTCCTCTCTCCTCCTTCTTTCCATTATTTAAAATTCCCCATCTTTCTCCACCTCTTTTCTCTCCTTTTTAAATTTCTTTTCACACTTTCTCTCCTCTCTCCACCTTTCCATATTCTCTCTTCTCTTATTCTCCTTTCTTCTCTCTTCTCTCAAACATATCTCTTTTCATTATACCCACACATAATATATATTAACACACACATGTATGAATTTAAATATTTATTACTTTCACATTTTTATTATTATTGTATTTTGATTTTTTGTCTTATTATTATTGTTGTTGTTGTTGTTGTTGTTGTTGTTGTTGTTGTTGTTGTTGTTGTTGTTGTTGTTGTTGTTGTTGTTGTTGTTGTTGTTGTTATTATTATTATTATTATTATTATTATTATTATTATTATTATTATTATTATTATTATTATTATTATTATTATTATTTTTTTTCTTATCTCTTTAACGATATTTTTAAAAATAAATTTTACGACTTTTTATTTATTTATTTTTAGCATCTTTTATTTATTTTTTAACTGTTATTTCTCTATTCTTTTCTTTCTCGTTTTTCCTTCATTATATATTTTTACGAATGTATATATTTTTTATGTTAATTTATTTATTATCTTTATTATATTATTTTAATTAATTTATTACCCCACATCAAATGCAATCACACACACACACACATCCATATATATATATATATATATATATATATATATATATATATATATATATATATATATATATATATATATTGATGATCATCTCACCCACTTTTTTAATGAAACTTCATGTATGTGATCTCGGCAGTGAGAAGATCATAACCATGAAATTTCATCAACAAATTCAATCAATCAAGTAGTTGGCGCTGACCCAAAATTTCAATAGTAAAAAATGCATATTTACACCATTTTTGACATATCACCTCATCTTAATGGCTTTTTATTGAATTTTTTGATGAAAAAAAATTAGAGATGGTCTTCTCACCGTGAAAATTATATCCATGAAGTTTCATCAAAAATTCATTTTTTTACTATTTTAAAAAAATGATTTGTGCTAGGATCTGTACCATAATGAGTCCTTACATGAGACTTTATATATATATATATATATATATATATATATATATATATATAGCTGACACACACACATCCCACATACATATACATATATAATAATTTATTTTATCTTACAATCTTTGAAACTTTTTTTTTTTTGGCTATAAATTTTTTTAATATGTTAGTGTTTTGTTAAAAAATTATTTGTGTTTATTTATTTTTGATATACTAAGTTGCTTAAATAAACTCTAATATTTTTATATGTATTTATACAGATTATTGTATTTATATTTATACACACACACACACTCATTCCAATAATCTGACACATATTTATTTAGACAAGCATCTACATTTATTATTCTATTTTTCTGCATCACACATCTACCAACACACATATATGTACATACCCTATATATCTTTGTTGTCTTGGTTTATTAACCCATTTTGGAGATTCGTTTTAAAGTCATTTGTGGCATACTTGAAGATCACTTTTAGACTGCATTTTTAAGACTCCCAACAACTACATTTTCTTGAACAACCAAATACCAGATTTTCGTCAAAACTATGCCCACTCTACTCATAATGAATTCTTCTCCCAAACGATCATATAATTCTTGGAACTTCAAAAGGATTGTAAGAAGTATTATTACAAGAAGAGTTTTAACAAGACAATAAAGGACTATTAAGTAAATATTCTGCTATAAAATAGGAGAGCAAGTACAAATATTCATATTATATCCAAGTCGTATTGAGAGAGATAAACTCAGACTTAAAGTTGTATTTTTATAGAGTTATCATCCTAAAAAAAATAATTACACACTTCTGAAATAAGGATGCTCAGTTATAAGCTTCTCATTATAATTTATAGTTCGGTTCAGTTACATAGTTTGTACACGGTGATTTGATCCCACCCTCAACAGATCACGGTAGTGAAGCTCAATAAGACACAGTTGACTTAAAGAGTAAATGTAGGCTCACCGTTAATTTTTTGCTATTTATTTATTGGATTTACTGTGGTTATTTATGATTTAGCTTTTCAACCTAATTTTTTAAATTATATTAACAATTTTAAATTATATAAACAATTCTAACAATTCTAATTAACTTCGTATTTATTTAAATTTTCAGAATCTAGACAATATTTTTTTTAATATAAAATTAACAAAAAAGTTTCAAAAAACCCAATTCAAAATATCTGGAAACAAGTACAATTATTGAAAAAAATATAATAAAATTTTTATTCAATTAAATGATTATAAAGTTTGGAGGTTCATATTAAATGGACCCAATGTTCACATAAACATTATTAATGATGAACTAGTTTCTAAAAATAAAAGTGAGTGTAATGACTATGATCTCAAAAAATCCAAGTAAATGATAAAGCTATGAATATTTTGCATAGTGCTTAAGATGTTAATAAATATAACATAACTTGTTGTTGTGAATCCGCAAAAGAAATTTGGGATAGACTAGAAATTACGCATGAAGGAACTAGTCAAGTTAAAGAAGATAAATTAGTATATTTGTTCGTAGGTATGAGTTATTTATACTGAAATCGGACGAATCTATTCCAGGAATGTTTACTAGATTTACTAACATTATTAATGAATCAAAATATGTTGCAAAATCTTATACTAACAATGAAAATGTGAGTAAAATTCTTAGGTGACTTCTAAAAAGGTGGCTGCCGAAGATGCTCTCTATTAAAAACTCATTGAAAGAAAGAACTATAGTCTTGATGAGCTTCTAGGATTCCTTATCACTTTTGAGATGCACTTGAAGGAGCTTGAAAAAGAAGAGCAACATAAAGCAAAGAAAACTCTTGCCTTTAAATCTTCAAGTAGAGATGATGAGATTGATGATGAAGAAGAAGAAGAAGATAAAGAAGATGATAGTTCTCTCATGACCAAAGGTTTCAAGAAATTTCTTACAAGAAGAAAAGGATCAAATGGAGGAAGAATAAATAAGTTCTCTTTAAAAAATTATGATGAGAAAAAAATCATTTTCTAAATCTGAACCAATGTGCTATAATTGCACAGAAGTTGGTCACATTAAACCAAACTGTCCAAAATTAAAAGACAATAAAGAGGACATAAAATAAAGAAGCGATAAAAGAGAAAAAGTAAAGGAAATAAGGCTATGAAAGCCACCACATGGAGTGACTCCGTTACTTATAGCTCCGGTAATGATTAATGTGATAACAAGATCACTGACATTTAACTCATGACAAATGAGGGGGAGGTACACTCTAACTATAACTCTTGTAGTGATGTCGATGAAGATTTGATAAATAATTATGAGTTACAATATGTTTTGATGAATTATATGATAACTTTAATAAACTTAAAAATAAGTATCTTACTCTTAAAAGACTTCATTCATCCCTTTTCTACAAAATATGATTCCTTTATAAAAGGCATTGGTCATTTAAAACTTGAAAATGAATCTCTAAAAAATGAAGTTAATACTTTGAAAAGAGAAAAACTAGTAGTATTTTCAACTCTCTTGAATCTGAAGTTTGGAGTGGAAAAGGAAAGTTGAAGACTTAACTACAACCTTATAAAATTTTATAAATCGGAAAGAAAACTTAGATAAACTTTTAGATAGTCAAAGATGGATGTTTGATAGTACTGGAAAAGGTTATGACCCTAACAAGAATGATAAAAGTTTTAACAATTTTATTCATAAAAATTTTAGTCAAACCAGTTCTCTTTGCACTTATTGTGGTAAACATACCCACTTTTCAGAATATTATCGTTATAGAAAAATAAAATTGAATAATATGAAAGTAGCTTGGATTACCAAAGGAACTATCATGTTTGCTAACCCCTATGGACTCAACACCTTTTGGGTACCAAAAAAGAAGTTATTCAAATATGTGGTGTAGGTATGCATTATTCAACTATGTGATAAAAGATACAAAGTTATGTTTAAATAGGATCGTTATCTAGTTAAGAATGCTAAAGATGAGAGCGTGATACTTGTTGCATCTAGACATGATAATATATATACTCTTAATTTTAATGATTTAACTCAATAAAATGTTAAATTCTTAGCCATATTAAATGGAACTAGTTGGTTATGGCATAAAAGATTAGGACATGCTAATATGGAATTAATTTATACTTTGTCTAAAAATGAATTAGTAAGAGGTTTGCCTAAGACTAAATTTTTAAAGGATAAAATTTGTGATGCATGTCAACTTGGAAAACAAACTAAAACACCATTTAAAAGGAAAAAGGATATCACTACATGTACACATTTAGAGTTATTACACATGAATTTATTGGTCCTAATAATGTTTCTAGTTTGGCGGTAAATATTATGCCTTTGTGATTGTTGATGATTATTTTAGATTTACTTGGGTATTCTTTCATGCACATAAAAATGAGACTCGTCATATTTTTGCTAAATTTTGTAGAAAAGGTCAAAACGAAAAAGGTTGTACCATTACATTTGTTAGAACTGATAGAGGTAGATAATTTGATGATAAAGATGCTGACATTTTTTCTGATGAAAATGGTTTTAAACTTCATTTTTGGGCCTCTAGAATCCCTAAAAATGTTGTAATTGAATGAAAAAATAGATTACTTAATGAACATAAGTTATCAAAATATTTTTGGGCGAAAGCCGTTAACACTTCTTGTTACGTTATTAATCGTGTTATCATTAGAAAAGGCTTAGATAAAACTCCTTATGAACTTTGAAAAAATAAAAAATCCTAGTATTAGTTACCTTAAAAAATTTGGTTGTAAATGTTTTATACTAAATGATAGAGATATATTGAAAAAATTCAATGCCATATTGAATGAAGGCATTTTTCTTGGTTATGCTTTGAATAGTAATACTTATAGAATTTTTTATAAAAGAACTTTAGTTGTTCAAGAATTTATTCATGTTACTTTTGATTAATCTAACCCTTTTTCATATAAAAAGAATAATAATGATGATGATGATGATGATGATGATGTTGAGATTTTAGAATAAAATGTCAACAAACTTGATTTAAATAAAAATAAAAATAATAATGATAATAATGAACTTTCTAGTAGCACGTAAACTCCTAATATAGAGTGAAATATGAAAAATGAAAAGGATAATCATGCTTTGCCTACAAGTCGAACATTTGTGCATAATCATCCCATTGATCAAATTTTAGGTGAACTTACTAGTTGTATATTAACAAAATCATCTCTTAAAAACTTGTGTAATAATTTGGTATTGTTTCTCAAATTGAACCTAAAAATATACATGAAAATGAAATTGATTAATCTTGGTTAATGACTATGCAATAAAAATTGACACAAATGGAAAGAAACAATATTTTGATTCTAGTACCCAAACTTGAAGATAATACAATTATTGGAACTAGATGGGTTTTTAGAAATAAAAAAGATGAATTTGGAATTATTAGTATTAGAAATAAATCTATATTATTAGCACACGAATACAATCATGAAGAATGAATTGATTACGAACAAACATATGCTCATGTTGCTAGATTAGAAGTTATTCGTATTTTGCTTGCTTTTGCATGTCATAAAAAAATTTGTTTATTTCAAATGGATGTTAAACGTTCTTATCTTAGTGGATATATTTTCGAAGATGTTTATGTTAAACAACCTCCCAATTAAAAAAATTATGAATTTTCTAATCATATTTATAAATTACACAAAGCTTTATATGGGTTGAAACAAACACCTAGAGCATGATATGAAAGACTAAGGAGATTTTTATAATTTTACTAGAGGAAAAATGGATACAACCTTATTTATTAAATTTCATAGAAAAGATATGCTTATTGGTAAAATTTATGTGGAAGATATTATTTTTGTTTCTACTAATTGAAGATATATGTAAAGAGTTTGCTACTTTTATGCGAAAAGAATTTTGGGGGTTACAAATCAAACAAAATAAAAATAGCATTTTCGTAAATCAATCCAAGTATATTAATGAGATTCTCAAAAAGTATTTTATGATCAAGCTTTATAATTGCTTAATACAATTTTTACTTAATTTATCTTGTTACACACCACTGCACTTTTATGACAACTTCCATGTATTTAAAGATAAAAAGTTGGTGGCATTTGCAAGATTGAAGATAATTCGTCTCAACAATATTAAGAAAAGTTATGAGGTATTTTAGTAAAGACTTTATTTTTTTAGGGGTCATTTTTAAAGAGTTTGTATTTAAAAAAGTTTTCAAAATACTTTTAAATGTTTTTTTAAAGAAATTTTTAAGGAATCGCTAACTCATTAGAACAATATTTGATAGTTCGTTCGAACGAGTTTACACAGTGTCGTTAGAACGAGACTTGTTCGTTCGAACGAAATCTGAGACGGTGTTTTTTGGTTAGTTGTGGAATATCATTCGAAGTTTTATTGGATATCGTTCAAATGAGATTGGGTACATCGTTAGAATGAGTTTCCCACAATCGAATGAAATCTGAAGCGACGCCTATTTGGCAAGCTCTGGAATATCATTCGAAGTTTCGTTGGAATTTTGTTCAAATGAAAAGGGGTATACTGTTCGAATAAGGTACCAGGTCATTTGAACGAGCGTGCAAGTTTTTTATTTTTAAAACAAATCTTACCCTAATCTCTAGTGCCTATCTTTTGTAACAAAATTCTTTATAAATAGATATGCGGGATTAGAGTTTCATACAACTCATTTTAACCCTTTTCCAATTCATTTTAGAGTTCCTTTTGTGATCAAACTCTATCATTTCTTATCCAAACCCCTTAGAAATTTAAACATAACTTTACCAAATCAATAAGAACACATACTTAAACCCTTGTAGAGTTCATCTTTTCTGCTGATTTATGGAGCTGAGGCTCTACTAGTAAAGAAAAAGGTTAATCGGTGGATATTGAGGGAAGACCGCTTCCTATAGATGGTGCTGGACTGTGCCGTATCTGTAGAAGACTTAAAGAACATTACATTATATTTAGTGAGCTCAGTCGTCTGTAATTTTTATAGTGTTTATCAATATTGGTACAATGCGAAAATAGAGGTTTTGCCTAAAAGGGATTTTTCCTTATTTCTTCGTATGCGTGGAGTGTTTATGTGTTTTGGATTATATGAATTTCGACTTCATCATTACATGCACACTAAATTAAATGAATATAAAATTTGAATTTTTAATTGTCTGGCCTAAGATATGAATAAATCCATAGAATTTACTTTCTCAAAGTGGTATCAGAGCAGGTTATACTAAGTTTTTATATGATCCTTCCAAATCTGTATTTTATGAATCATTTGTAAAATAGGCTACCTATTTTCGATGGGCTTACTAAAAATTTAGGATGAGGTCTTATTTAAAATCTATTGATAAAAGAGTCTAGCTTATTTCTAAAAGAGGGTGGGCACCACGCACAGTGAACAATGGCCATGTCATTGGTCTGAAGCCTATCCCTTCTTAGATAGAAGATGAATTTAAATGGAGTAATTTTAACTCATGCGGTTTAAGTGCCATTCTATAGACATCACCCCTAACATGTTCCGTCGCATCATGACGATCACCACGTCTAAGGAAGCTTGGGATAGCTTTCAACTAACTCACAAGAGTACCAATGTTGTGAAAGACTCTAAGCTTCAAAACTACACCACACAATTTTAAAGTATTATCATGCTAGAATCTGAGTCCTTAGATGAATTTTATGATCGATTGCCTGATATTGTTAACTCTACTTTTAATTTAGGTGAGAAAATTCCTGAGACGTGTGTTGTGAAAAAGATTTTAAGATCACTTTCGACCCATGTTATTCCTAAGGTTACTGTGCTTAGTTCAATGAGGATATTAGATATTCATAGCTTAGAATAACTCGTAGGAAACCTTAAAATGTATGAGATCGACTTGTTTCCCAAAACTGGTAAACTTGAGGAAAAGGGAATTGCATTAAAAGTTCAATCTGAAAGGAAAGTGGAAGTGTCGTCTCACTCTGAGTATGATTTTGATCTTGAGAAAATTGTCCTTTTTGCGAAAAAGATTTAAAACAAATTCCCAAAATTAGAAAAGAAAATACTTTTAAAGAAAATAAGAGTCTTGAGAAAGATAAAAAAAATATGAATCGGGCAAGAAAAATTTTGAAAAAGAAAGAAAAGATTACCCTAAGAAAGATGTTATGAGTGTGAAGGTAAGGGTAAAAAAACTCATGAGTGCGCTACGAGCATAAATAGACAAGGAAAAAGTAAAGTTACATTTAATGCCACTCTTAGTGATAGCGATGTCGAGTCGATGGATTAGAGGGATGAATCACCGTGTGGACGTAACTTCACCGCGTTCATGTCTAATTATGTTAGATAATCTAGTGAACCTCATGTCGATGAGGAAACTAATATGCATGATGACCTTGGAAGTGAGTCTAGTAATTTTAGAGAGAGTGAGGTATATGACTCTTTGAGTGAGGGATCGAGTGACCTTCAATGAACTTACAACGAACTTCTTGCCAAGTTCTTTAAAACGAAAAAGAAAAATAAAGGTTTAGTGCTTAGAGTTTTATCTTTAGAGTTGGAGTTGAAAGAAGAGAGAAAGAGAATGAGTCCTTGATGAGAGTTTCTTTAGGACAGATAGTTATTTTAGTAGCGAGGGAAAATAATAACTTAAGCAACAAAGTGGCTTGTCTTATGATAGATTTTCAAGCATCTGTGAAGACTCGTGAAAAACTTGAAGCCCTTGTATCCCAATTCGAGAAAGACCTCGAACATGCCCGGGAGGTGAAGGTTTCTATGGATGATACAACTAAGAAGGTTGAAAAGATTCCATTCAATTCCTCTTTAGGTTTTGGAGAGAGGAGAGAAATAAGTTACGATAGGGCATCTACTTCCCATACCGCACCGGAACTGGCTCCTAAATTTGTCTAAAATCCTTATGGGCCTCTACCTAAACCATAAAATAGAGTTTCAACTTAAGAAAGAGAACCAAGGTAGACCCAAACAAATCTATGTTTGCACCTTTTGCAAAAAGAGAGGTCACCTTAGAGCGTTTTACTACAAGTTTGGAAGAAATTAACGTACACAAACTCCCGCACACCACTATAGCGAATTTTGTAGTATTAAAAAGTAAGTTGAGTTCATAGTCACGAGTTCACAATTCTTAATGGAAGAATTTCAACGGATGTCTATGCCATTTGAGAACGCTCTTAATTCTATGACTAGAGCCAACAATGATAAGAGTAAATAAAAGTTTACCTCCATTTGGGTAACTAAGCAAGATAACAAATCCCTTGTTGTTGAAGTTGATCTCAAGGTTTAGAATACTTCCCAATGTAATTTTAATAGTGGGTTCTCTAGGTACATGACCGGTGACATATCATTTTTTACCAACATTACAGATTATAAGGAAGGCAAGGTTGCCTTTAAAGATGGGAGTGGGTCTAGTATTTTAGGATATGGTAGTGTTGAGATACTTGGATTGACTAAACTAGACAATGTGTTGTACATAAAAGGATTAAAAGCAAACTTAATGAGAATAAGCCAATTGTGCGATGCAAATTTTGCGATAAAGTTTGACCGGTCCGAATGTAACATATATGATCAATCCGATGAACTTTTAGTACATGGAGTGAGGACCACAGATAATTGCTCTGGGATTATTCCCAAGTCATTATTTGTGTGAAACAATGCCACTATCTCCTCTATGGACCTTTGGCATGAACGACGAGGTCATGCGAACTTTAGAGATCTTAAGATATTAATGAAAAAAGACCTAGTTCATGGATTACCATCACTTGGGAAATTAACTCCCTTGGTTTATGGACCTTACCAAGAAGGAAAATAAAATTAAAATTCCCGTAGAAAGTTAAAATACCATTATTACCACGCGTGTTTTAGAGTTATTTCACACAAACATTATGGGTTCTACTTGCTCGGAGAGTCGAGGTGGTAAGAGATATACTCTCATGATGGTTGATGATGCGGTTGAGTTCCTAACAACCAAGTGTCATGTCATATAAACCCAACATGGCATCATAATTAATCATATGCATAGTGATAACGGTAATGAATTTAAATAAGCCATAGTGGATAGCTATTGTGATGGAGTGGGCATCAAGCACGAGTATTCAACCGTTCATACTTAATAAAATGGGATAGTTGAGAGGAAGAACCAAACGATACAAGAGATGGCTAAATCCATGCTTATTGGTATAAACGTGTCTAGACGTTTTTTATTAGAGGCAAAGAGTACTGCATACTATACGGTGAATAAAGTATATCTTTGTCCGCACGCGCTACAAACGCCATATGAGTTGTAGACAAAAAAGAAGTCCACCCTATCGTATTTTTATGTTTTTAAAAGTACTTGCTATATCTTGAGAGATAGAGAGCACCTAGGAAATTTCAACTCCCGAAGCTACAAGGGGATATTTTTAGGTTATTAATCGTCGAGTATGACTTATAAGGTGTTTAACCATGTAAGCTCTAAGGTTATGGAGTCAATAAACGTCACGATAGAGATAACGATCCCCAGCATCAATTGACCCTAACCCCAAGTGTGAGGATGATACACCCATGGTAACAATCCCATCCTTCCCTATACTATCCTGTTGGACCCCACTATTTATTTAAAAGATCCACCCATTGGGATCAAAAGAGTCATGACACTTTCACGATCCTTGGTGATCCCACCCTAGGTGTCAAGACTCATGCTCAGCTTGAGAATGTGGTTAGTTACCTTTGCTACACCTCCTTAGTCGAGCCCAAGAATGTGAAAGAAGCCTTTAAGGATGACCATTAGATATCCTCTATGTAAGAAGGGTTACTTCAATTTTTCCAGAACGATGTTTGGAAGTTAGTATCCCAACCTAGCAAGACTAATGTGATAGGTAACAAGTGGATTTATAAGAATAAGATGGATAAGAATGGTACCATAGTTTGCAATAAGGCTAGGTTCGCTTCTCAAGTCTACACACAGATTGATGGTGTAGACTTTGACAAGATATTCACTCCTATTACTAGGCCTGAGTCCATCCCCTTACTACTCGCCATAGAATGTCATCTTCGCATGAAATTACATCAAATAGATATTAGGAGTACCTTTCTAAATGTTATTATACAAAAGGAAGTTTACATGGAACAACAAAGGGATTTGAAGACCCAAAGAACTCGAGACACATTTTTTTATCGTAATAAGGCCCCGTATGATTTGAATGAAGCACCTCATTCTTAATACGAGAGGCTCACTTATTATCTCTTAGCTCGTGGCTTAAAACGAGGGGGAATGTATAAGATGTTGTTTGTGAGGGGGATAGTGGTGCTATATTGGATCCCAGATCTATGTGGATGACATAGTATTTGGATCCACGTGATCCTGACATGCTCACGCTTTTGAGGAGGATATAAAGCGAAAGTTTAAGATGAGCATGATTAGTGAGACTACGTTCTTTTTAGGTCTTCAGGTATGACAGGTTGAGGATATGATATCCATATTGAAATCTAAATATGCTAGGGACCTAATAAAGAATTTGGTTCAAACTCAGATTAGCACTCGCACAACCCTATGAGTACATCGACTAATCTTAGCAATGACACTTTGGGCAAGGACATAGATCAAACACTTTATAGGAGCATGATAAGTAGTCTTGCCTACTTGACAGCTAGTCATCCGGACATTACCTTTAGTATTGGAGTCTGGGCGCAATACCAAGAGTCCCCGAAAGAGTCATACTTGCATGAACTTAAATGTATAATCAAATACGTGAGTGTAACTCTTTCCTATGGTATTTGATATTCCTTTGATACCGATAACCATTTGTTCGCCTATTCGGATGCCAATTTGGCTGGGATATCGATGGTTGTAGGAGAACCACGGGTGGGTGTTTTTACTTTAGGAGTGCTCTTGTCTCTAGGTTGAGCAAGAAGTAAAACTCCATATCTTTATACATGGCATAGGCTGAGTATATCACTATCGGGAGTTATTGTAATAAACTCTTATGGATGGAGCAAATGTTGAAAGATTATGGGATTTCACAAGGCACAATGACTATTTCTTATGATAATATGAGTGCGATCTATATATCACGTAATCTGGTCCAACATTCTCGCACAAAGCATATTAGTATACGTGAGCATTTTATTCGTGATCTCATTAAGGAGAATGTCATGTCCTTGATCTTTGTGAGCACCAAATGTCAATTAGCCGATATTTCCATGAAACTTTTAGATGAACCAAAATTTGAGGATCTTAGGAAGTCTTTGGGTATTTGCTCTGTGATTGACTACGGGTACTTTACCTAGTGTAGGATATTTATCATGATCATATATTATATCCCCATTGCTAGATTGTATGTCTAATATATTCATCTATTTTTCTTTTTGATATATTGTGAAAAATTACAAAAAGATTTTTAGTTTTTAAGAAAGAGTTTGAAAAATTGAAAAAGATTTTATTTTGTAAAAATTTTAGAAAAATAAACAAAAAGTTTTTTGCATTTTCGATGTTCCTCCCTACATGAATGAACATTTAAGATATTCGGATCATCCCTACATTCTATCCATTCACATGACTTTTTCATAGTACTTTGAGACATGACTTTATTTCATCAGTATGTTTAATAATATGTGGATAACATTTCATTGATCATCGTTGATTACTTTCTAAATGTTAAACTCTTTGTTACCATTATTGCATACGTGAACGGACTTTTTTTTAACATTGTACTTGCTTGTCATGTGTTAAATACGATGTTCTCATCTCAATCATACTTAATAATTAACTAAATGTAAAAAGAGATAAATTGTGCTTATAAAAACCATTTTTTGGATTTCGTACTCGAAAAATATTGATAAATGTTAAGCAATGGAAAGGGGCTACAAAAGAACAAAACTCTCTTTACTTGAAAAAACACCATTTGAAAAAAGAGCCTCAAAGATTAACGACACACAAAAACAAAAGTGCCAAGATAATTTATTTTATATTCATTTAGGCTTCACTACATATGAGCATTATGATATCTTCAAAATATTTGAGAGTGAATTCTTATATATGTGAGATTTTGAGGGTATTATGAAATTGAAATCAATGGGTTTGCATAACGGACTTTCTTGAAAAGCAATAAATAGTTTGGCATTATGGTTTCGTTAATCATTAAAATTATTGGCATATTGCATAAGTCGAGTCAATTTCATTTGAGATCAACATATTACACCTAAGGTAGAAATTGAGTTCTTTCTTTAAAAATGTCTCATGACTTCTTGCACCTATGTTATGAATGCTTTTGTTGATTTGCATATGAAATGTTCACATAATTACATTTCGCTTATATGATTCGGATATTTTGGTGTTATTTTATGATGACTATGTGTTTTTGTACCTATATGTACTTTGTATACCTTATACTTGAAAAATTAAAAAAATATTTTTTTGATAACGGGAGAACATATTAAGCCTTTAGGATTACTAGTGATTATTGATTATCTTTGTAACGATATCTTTAATTCTTCATGTGATGCTTATTATTTATGTTTAGATTCTACTCCTTTATCTATCATGGACAAAAAGGGAGAGAAAAAATTGAGGATGGGGAGTTTATTTATTTGTATTGAACTTGTACGCGTCACTGTATTTCTTTTATCTCATGTGTGTAGATCATTCCTCCTTGATGATGATTTCTTGGACCGCACAAGATGAAGATTTTTTAGTTGAAGACATATATATTTATGTATTTTCATTTATTGATTTGGGTGGAAATTAATTGTATTAGTCTTAGGGGTCAACTTAGCTTCTATTTGTGTTTTGTACTGGAACAATCAAAGGGGGATACTTATAAGAGCAAGTTTTATAATTGCTCAAATTAAATTTTTATTTGGCTTATCCCATTACCCACCACTGTACCTTCATGACTACTCCCACGTATTCAACGACAAGAAGTTAAAGACATTTTCAATATTGAAGATCATTCATTGTAACAATATTAATAAGAGTTATGAGGTAGTTTGGTAAAGACTTTAATTTTCTTGGTGTCATTAATAAAGGGTTTGCATTTAAAAAGTTATCAAAATACTTTTAAATGTTTTTTTAAAGAAATTTTTGAAAACTTGCTAGCTCATAAAAACAATATTTTATTGGTCGTTTGAACGAGTTTACACAGTGTCATTAGAACAAGACTTCTTCGTTCAAACGAAATTTGTGCTGGCGCCATTTGGTCAGTTATGAAATGTCGTTCCAAGTTTCGTTAGATTTTGTTTAAATAAGATTAGGTACATTGTTAGAATAAGCGTCCCATGTTTGAACGAGATCTGAAGCGACGCCTATTTTGCAAGCTCTGGAATGTCGTTTGAAGTTTCGTTGGAAACTTATTTGAATGAAAAAGAGTACGTCGATCGAACGAGGTACCAGGTCATTCAAACAAGTGCACACATTTTTTTTCTTTAAACAAATCTAATCCAAATTTCTAATGCTTATCTTTTGTGACAAACTTTCTTATACGTAGAGATGTGGGATTAGAGTTTCACAAACCATTTTCCAAGCCATTTTAGATTTCCTTTTGTGATCAAACTGTACTGTTTTTCATCCAAACCCCTTAGAAATTCAAAGATTTTTTTACCAAATCAGAAGAACACATACTTGTTCAAAAACCCTTGTAAAGTTCATCTCTACTGCTAATTTTTGGAGCTGAGGCTATACTACAAAAAAAGGGTTGATCAATGAATACAAGGGAAGATCACTTCTTGTGGACGGTGTTGGATTGTGTCGTATCTGTAGAAGACTTGAAGAGTTGCACATTATACTTAGTGAGCTAAGTAGTCTGTAAGTCGTATAGTATTTGTCAATTCTGGTACAGTGCTAAAATAGAGGTATTGTCACAAATGATTTTTCCTTACTTCTTCGCATGCTTGGATTCTTTATGTATTTTTCTTTATTTGAATTTGGACTTCATCATTACAAGCACACTAAATTAAATAGAGATAAAATTTGTTAAAATTTAAATTTGTGAGTGTTTAGCACAAAATACAAATAAATCCATAGAATTCGCTTTCTCAAGTATGGATTGGATAATGCTAAACCCCTTAGAACTCCTATGAGTACCTCACTTAATACTGATGAAAATGAACATGGAGAATTAATTGATATGATATTATATCGTGGTATGATTGGTAATTTTTTTTATTTAACGGCTAATATGATGTATAATATGTTGAGTGTTTGTTTATCTGAATGTTTTCAAGATAATCCTAAAGAATCTCATTTATGTGTAGTAAAACGTATTTTTCGATATCTTATTAGTACAATTGAGTTGGAAATTGTACTCTCGATTCACTTCATTTGATTTACTTAGTTATTCGAATGTCGACTTTGCCAGGTACAAAATTGATAGAAAAAGTACTAGTGGAACTTGTCTACTTGTTGGACATCCATTAGTATCATAGTTTAGTAAGAAACAAAATTCAGTAGCTTTGTCTATGGCTGAAGCCGAATATATAGTGGTCGTTAGTTGTTTCACTCAAACACTTTATATGAAGGAACAATTCGAGGATTTTAAAATTCTATTTGATCATATTCCTATTATGCGTGAAAATACTAGTGCTATTTTCTTGACTAAAATACTATTGAACATTCTAGAACCAAGAATATTAAAATTGGACATAATTTTCTTAGAGATCATGTGCAAAAAGGAGAAGTAAAACTTGTATTTGTACATAATGAGCACCACTTAGCGGATATTTTTCTAAAACCTCTTCAAGAGGATCGATTTTGCTATATTAGATGAGAATTAGGAATGACACGCTTATGTGATTTATAAATTGCTTCTTCCATTTATTATTTTTGATAACGGGAGTAATTTTTATTTATCCTTTTCATTGAATTTAATGAAAAATCATTTTGATAATGTCAAAAGAGGGAGAAATTTTGAATGATTCACACCATTTTATGGTTTATCAAATTCTTATTACATGGTAAGATATTATTTTTATGCACTCTAGTGAATCATTGTTTCTCATTATCAAAAAGGGGAGAATGTTGGACTTTAATTTTTATTATAATTAATGTTGATGATAACAAATCTTATTTAATAATATTTTATATGATTATATAATTATTTAAGTTAAATACTGTTATCCATTTCATTTTATTCTCAATAATACTTTATTGCATATTATCACGTTAATCTTATGTTGCATACAAATCATTATAAGATTTTTATAGTTATTTAAGTTATAAAAAATATTTTGGAAACTCATTATATTATTTATTATATAACATATTTTTTTATATAATAAATTGTTTAACACTTATTTATACACACACACACACACACACACACACACACACACTAATTAAATAATATTTTTTAACTTGTGTTTTCTTTTGACACACTTGTATAAACATTCACTTTACACATGTTTTTATATAATTTTTTCTTCGTTAGTCAAATAAAAATTCTTTTTCTTATTTTCTTATTATTTTTTTTAATTCTTTTTAGTTTTCGATTTGCTATTTTTATTTTTCTAGTTTTTACATTTTTGTTTATTTTGATTTTAATTTTTTGCATTATTTATTTTTTCGTTTTCTTTAATTAATTTTTTATTTTTTATTTTTTTACCTCTAATTTTTTAATTATATCCTCCACATCATTACTCAAACACAATTATTCTTTTCTATGTTATTTTATTCTTTCTTTCGTTTCTCCTCGTTTCCATTATTTTAGATCCCTCATCTCTCTCCACTTCTTCTCTCTCCTTTTTAAATTCCATTTTTTTCTTTTCCATACCCACTCTCTCTCCACTTCCCCATATTCTCTCTTATCTCATTCTCTTTTCTCTCAAATCTTTCTTTCCTCATTATATATATATATATATATATATTATCAGATGCATGTATAAATCTAAATATATATTGTTTTAATATTTTTATTATTATTATTATTTTTACTGATATGTTTACGATTTTTTATTTTATTTTTCATCTTATTTTTTATTATTTTTTATTTCATTTTTTCTTATCTTTTTAAAATATATTTTTATGACTTTTTATTTATTTTTAGCGTCTTTTATCTTTTATTATTGTTCAACTTTTTTTTCTCTATTTTTTTCTTTTTTCTTCATCAAATATTTTTACGGATTTATTTATTTTTTATGTTAATTTATTTATTACATTATTTTACTTAATTTATTCTAGTAAGTCTATTCTACACACTTTTTTGTATATCATTACCACACATCAAACACAATCATCACACACACACACACACACACACACACACACAAATATATATATATATATATATATATATATATATATATATATATTGAGAGAGAGAGTCACGCTCTCCAACATACATCCTAGCAACATACCCTTTTTTTTAAATAGTAAAAAAAATAATTTGGTAATTATATTTTTTATATGGGTTCATGATATTTCAATGTGCCCCTATAAAAAAAATCAATCGAAAATAATGGTTTTTGTTATTTTTAAAAAATAGGTAAAAAAAAACTGTCACCTTTTACCCTTTAAAACTGCCAGTTTTTTTACCTATTTTTTAAAAATAACAAAACACATTATTTTGATCTGAATATATTTACGGGGGACGTTGAAATATCATGAACTCATATAAAAAATATTAACTCAAAATTATTTTTTTACTATTCCAAAAAAATAGGTATATTTAATGAGGTATATATATATATATATAGTGAGGGTCTCCAACATACATCCTAGCAACATACCTAGCAATATACCATTTTTTTAAAATAGTAAAAAGAATAATTTTGAGTTGATATTTCTTATATGGGTTCATGATATTTAAATGTGCCCCTATGAAAAAAATCAGAACAAAATAATGTGTTTGGTATTTTTAAAAAATAGTTAAAAAAAATGTCAGTTTTTACCCTTTAAAACTGTCAGTTTTTTAACCTATTTTTTAAAAATATCAAAACACATTATTTTGTTCTGATCTTTTTTCCAAGAGCACATTGAACTATCATGAACCCATATAAAAAATATTAACTCAAAATTATTTTTTTTACTATTTTAAAAAAATAGGTATGTTCGTAGGTATGTTTAATGAGGTATGTTGGAGAGCCTAACTATATATATATATATATATATATATATATATATATATATATATATATATATATATACACTAACACTCTATCACTTACACACTAGCTAACACACATACACGCCACATATGTACAAATATATAATAATCTCTTTTATCTTACAATCTTTTAAACTAATTTTTTTTTGTTCAAAATTTTTAGTTTGTTAGTATATTTACCAAAAATTCTTTGTGTTTGCTTATTTTTTATATATTAACTTATTTAAACAAACTCTAATATTTTTTATATGTATTTTCATAGATTATTATATGTGTGTGTGTGTGTGTGTGTGTGTGTGTGTGTGTGTGTGTGTGTGTGTGTGTATACACACACATACACATAATATTATTTATTCTAATACCGATACATTGTTTATTTAGACATGCATCTACATTTATTAATCTATTATTCTTCATTACACTTATACGTACATAAACATACATAACTTTATGGTCTTAGTTTTTGGAAATTTATTTGAAAGTTATTTGTGGCATACTGGAAGATCATTTTTAAACTGCATTTTCAAGACACCCAACAACTATATTTTCTTGGACAACCGAATACCAAATTTTCAATCAAAACCATGCCTACTCTACACAAAGGATTCTTCTCCCAAATGGTCATATTATTTTTGGGACTTCAAAAGGATTATAAGAAGTCTTATTACAAGAAGAATTTTAACAAGACAAGCAAGAACTGCCAAGTAAATATTCTGCTATAACACATGAGAGCAAGTGTAAATATTGAAATTATATCCAAGTCTTGTGGAGAGAGATCGACTCAGACTCAAAGTTGTAATTTTATTGAGTTATCATCCTACGAAAAAATACAACACACTTATGAAAATATTAAAGCTCAGTTATAAGCTTTCGATTGTAATTGGTAGCTCGGTTCAGCTACACGGTTTGTATGCTGTAATTTGATCCCACATTAATGAATCACGGTAGTCGGATGCAAGAAAACTCAGTTGACTTGAAGAGTGGACACAGACTAACCATATTTGAGTCGAACCACTATAAATCTTGTGCACTTAATGTTTTGATATTTATTTATTGCTATTATTATGATTATTTATGATTTAATTTTTCAACCTAGTTTTTTAATTCATATTATAAAATCTTGAAAGTTATATTCTTTTGCAAATTTAAAATTAATTAATTTCATATTTATTTAATTTTTCAGAATCTAGACAGTTTTTTTTAAAATATAAAATTAACCAAAAATTTTGCAAAAATCTCATTCACTCCCCTCTTAGGTATTTTTTGGGCAATAGAGATCTCGTTCTCAAGGAAATTGTAGAACCCATTTGGGACCCGAGATGAAAATTTAAACCTAACTAGAGTGGCCCATGACTCATAAAGAAAATTCTATGAGGTGGTTTATCCAGTCAACTTGGACCTTCTTAAGAAATTTTACCCTTAGTCCAACTCTCGTCGTTCTACGATTATTCTGAACTCCCTTCTATTCTAAAAAAAATCTCCTATTTCCTCTATTTCCAAGAACTAAGTTGGACATGGTCCTCTCAAATCCCCATTTCAAATAATAAAACTCACAAAACAAACTTTAGACCCCGTAGAGGTATGTAGGCACGGCCCTTTCTTTTTAACAAAATACGATTCTCTTCTCCCATTGAGAACACTAGTCTCTCTCATCATTTAAATGAACAAAAGGATTATTTATGCCTTAAAGACTAGTATAGATAATTCAAGTAAAAAGAAAATTCGTCAAAAGGCACAACAACATATGTCAAAACATTATTTCATTATTTTATTACAAAACATGGCACTTACATGAAGTATCAGTGATAAGAAAGCCCCAAAATACCTTTATAACCATACTAGCCCTTTAGCCTAGCCTACCATTACACAAGTACACATATTACCAAATTTTTCCATACCTTCACAAAACCTACCTCAACTACCAGATGGGTCCACTTCATCATCACAACCATCATCACCAGTCCTCAAAGGAGCCCAAGATTCCCAATCCTCACAGTATTTTCTTATGCACTCCATACGAAGGTATGACTAGGGATGGCAACGGGGCGGGTTTGGGGCGGATTTTCAAAAATCCTAACCCGCCCCATTTAATAAACGGGGCGGGGCGGGTTAGGATTTTTGAAAATTAACTCCTAACCCGCCCCATTTAATAAACGGGGCGGGTCGGGGCTCCTACGGGTTGCGTTAATTTTAAAAATAGTAAAATTAAAAATATTACATTATAGTCTTAGAGGTATACAATGGCTCGTATTCCAATAAGTGAGACAATCCCCCAATTGTCAATTCATATTTTCACTTAAATCTTTTACAAAATTAACATACATATAAAGATTTTTTTTTAGTGTGTGAGTGTGTGTGTATATATATATATAATTTAATTATAATTAACATACATATAAAGGATATTTATATAAGCATAAGTCAAACGGGGCGGGGCGGGGCGGGGCGGGGCAGTTTTATTTCAGCTAACTCCTAACCCGCCCCATTTAATAAACGGGTTTTTTTCTTAAACCCATACCCGCTCCTAATTCATTAATCGGGTTTTAAAACTCGCCCCATTAGGGGCGGGGCGGGGCGGGACTCCTACGGTTCGGGTTAAATTGCCATCCCTAGGTATGACGTAATCAGCTTGGACAAAACCATAAATCCCTCCTCCTGAGCATCAAACATCATAAGCCACCCTTTTCCAGCTTCCTCAACATAAATCTTCATGACTACATTGCCACATAACCACCTTAAATAATCACAAGATAGAAACCTAGGTTCACCAACAAATTGGGACGGGCGATGTTAGCTGGCTTTCGGCCCTGCCACAGAGGCTGTAAAATCATCCTCAAAGACTTAGTCAAATACTCCACAGGATAGAAGTTTTTTATGCATGGGGGAAATTTTTTCTCCCAGCCACGTGATGCATAAGTCTCCAAGGAAAGTTGAAATAAGTTTAGTGATGAACAACCAATCGAGCATAACGATAGTCACCTAGTTGTATAATGGATTGAGGTCTGCCCCACCAAGGCACTGATCAATGAAGGTTTATATCCTTTTGCTCCACAATTCAGTTAACCCATTTCTCCATAGAGGGATTGAAGATGTTCAAGGACCGCGTGAAGAAGTTTGTGGCACAAGTCATAAGGTACTCAGCGGGGAACCTCCAGGCAAATTCTCTTCGATAACCACATGAACAACATCATAAGACTACCTAGTAAAAAGTTGGCCCGACCTTATTTCCAATCAACTAAACCGTTCAATGTCTCAGCCAATATGGTAGAGGTCAGATTATGATGATAAGACATCCATAATACGATCGTGGACACCCTAGGGTCCACCATCACGTCCCCAATCAGTAAGAGAATCCTGGAAATCAATCCCAAGGCTACAGCACTAATAAATCCATTCTCAATATATTCTCTCTGGCGCACAGAATTCAACACTATCAGAAGGTTGATGTTTCTCCCGCACACCAGTCGTCGAGTAGCAAAACGAAAACATACAATAATTCAACAAGCGACACCCATAGAGAACGGGACAAATCAGGCATAGTTCCAACAACACTAAGGTTGATGCCTAACATAGTCGAAAATTCTTCATATATGGCAAACGCCTCGTACAGGACAAAGCATAAAATTTGGTATTTACTGTACCAGAACTGAAAAGCCGATTCCAGAAGATTTCAGTCAATGGGATGATTAGGCCATAAAGTAACTGGGCACCAGTTGAATGCCTCATAGTTGGTATTGTACAAATATGTGACTTTTAACCCCTAAAGATGGGCAACAAAAGCTCAATCACAGGAATCACCATCTCAGAAGAGCAAGAAACTTTGTATAAAAAAGAGAAATGACAAGGTTGAGGTGTGATTTAAAACTCCACCCTAAAGGCCGTTTTTACACTTGAAACCTTCAACAAAAGACGAAGGGATCAACCTGCTAATGCAAAAACTTTTTTTTACTACACAAAAGTGCACGAGAGGGATAGTCATGACTGAAAAAGAAATTTTGACCTGACCAGTATGCTGATAGGCAGACTAAGGGGTATACCGATCGACACACTCCTTATTTTTGGATTTTTTCCACTTTGCCTCCTTTTCATTTTTCAAACAAGCCCCCTTTTCTCAAAACAACCTTTTAAAAGGGTTTTCCCGGGTATTTCTCCTTAGAAAATAACTTTCTCAAAATACATAATTTAAAACATCTTTGTTATTTTTTTCATAAGTAAACTCCCCGTGAAAAATTTAAGTTCATATAGACTAGGTCACTTAATTTAAGATAAATCAAGAAAATGAAAATTGCATCATGTATATATATTTGACATTGCGTTTACATTTTTTAGAAATAAAGAAGAAAAAATAACCAAAAAAAGGATCAAAATTATTGGGATGCAATCCGGACTTTTCAAAAGCTTGCAAGCTAAAACCACTGCGCACGCATTTGACTAACGAAGAAACATCCACCTGCACACAAACAAAATTCTTCAATGCCCCAAAAAATAAAATAAAATAACTCAAAAATAAGTGCAAGCACTCAGATAACCATTTGAATTCTTCAACCTTAGGGAGCGATGATTCCTAGGCTCCTTCAGCAAGACCCTCTCGCCAGTCACAGTCATGAAGCTATCATATGCAATCTCACTCCTAAGCACCAGTGCTTCAGCATCGTGCCACTCTAAGTCGGCCTAGTCATCGATGGTCGTAAAAGGATCATTGGTCATGCCTTCCATAAGTCCCCTCGGAGTAATAATGTCTAAGACTGATTTCTAGAGAGAGAGAGAAGGAATTTTGTTTTTTGGAGGTGCAAAAAAAGATAAGCCCTCACCCCATTTTTATAAGGGGTCAGAGGGTGTGCCGATCGGCAATCCTCTAGCCATGCCCATCAATCGTGACCTTTCACCTTCCCCAAAAATCCATGGAGCTTGTGCCTTGTGCCGATAGGCACACCACTAACTATGCCTATTGAAAGGCTTCTTAATTTTTGTCAAAAAATCCAAAAATTATCGAGAAAATTTATAAAAATCTCCAAAAGGTGAAAATACTTCCAAATTCATCAAAACTCTATTTTTCATAATATTCATCCATTTTTGGAAAAATAAAAAATTCTTCAAAGATTTTTAAAATAATCCAAAAAAGTTCTAATCAAAATGCACCAGCATTAAAAAAACATTTGAATTCTTATCACGCACCTGTATACTCCCGTGCAGAAAGAGAAAAAAAATACACTGCCTATCACCACCATTGACTATTAGCTGCATTTACTAACCGTTCCACTCTTTAGTTCCATATAATTGACCTAGGCCTGCAGAATTGGCCTCGGCCCTCTTAATTAAGTCTCTTTCACTCTTTAAGTCTTTAAAAATTGGCCTGGGCCTGCAGAATTGGTCGTGAACTTCTTAATTATATCACATTCACCTTTGAGGTATACAAAATTGACCTGGGCTTGACCCTCTGAATTAGGTCGCTTTCAGTTTGTAGATCCATAGAATTGATCTAGGCCTATAGAATTCACCTTAACCCTCTAAATCAAGTCATTTTCACTCTCTAGGTTCGTAAAATTTTCCTAAGCTCGCATAATTGGCCTCGACCTATAAATCAGGTCACTTTATTCTTTAGGCTCATATAATTAACCTAGGTTATAGAATTAGCCCCAACCGTGTGAATCAGGTCACATTTACTCTTTAAGTCCATAGAATTGATCTAGGCCCATATAATTAGCCTCGACCCTCTGAATCATGTCACTTTTACTCTTTAGGTCAACAAAATTAAACTAGACCTCCAAAATTGGCGATGACCCTCTAAATCAGGATATTTTCATTCTTTAGGTCTGCAGAATTGTCCTAGGCTCACATAATTGGGCTTAATTCTTTAAATCAGGTCACTTTCACTCTTCATGTCCGTAAAATTGACCTAGTCCTGCAGAATAGGCCACGAGCCTATGAATCAGGACACTTTCACTCTTTAGGTCCATAAAATTGACCTAAGTTGGCAGAATTGGCGTCGACCCTCTAAATCAGGTCGCTTTCACTATTTAGGTCCATAAAATTGACCTAGGTCTGTAGAATTGGCTTCGACCCTCTCAATTAGGTCGCTTTCATTCTTTAGGTTCTCATAATTGACCTAGGCATACAAAATTTTCCTTGACCCTCTGAATCAAGTCATTTTCCATATTTATGTTCATAAATTAACCTCGACTTATCGAATCGGTCACTTTTAACTCTTTAGGTCTGTGAGTCTACCCTATATCCCAAGTGGAGGCCTTAACCCACTGAATTAGTCGCTTACACTTCTTTGGTCCTCAAAATTTGACCTTTACCCTCAACACTCAAAACTTTCCATAAAGGCGTCTATCTTTTGATGACCTTCTCTTACCCTAAGCTCGTTTGCCAAGGGGCTCAGTAAACACCCCATTCTAATGCCCTCCAAATACCTCCTTACTTCCCTAACATCATCCCCTTCACCCTCGAACCCCAGGTCTTATTCCAAACCCTGACCTAGAGGCCACCCAAGGCTTCCAATCTTTATTTAACTTTGGTCAACTCTTGCAATTGAGAGTAGCTCATTACACTTTCATTGGGTTCGGAATACCCTTACCAACGGTCCATACCGTGCTCAAATCTATATTACGGTTCATGCGTACTTATTTTTTACTCTAAACTCTATCCTAGAGGCCACCAGATGATTTAGAGCTCTTCTGACTATAGTAAAATCTTGAGATTGACAGTAACTCATTGCAATTTCATAGGTCGCTAAATAGCCTTTACAACAGTCCATACTGTGCACAAATCGGCCTTACATTTTGCACATACTTAAATATTTACTCCAAACCAAACCTAAAGGCCACCAGGCGATTTCGAGCTCCGCTTGACCTTGGTCAACTCTTGGACCTAGGGATTGCCTATTCACTTTAATAAATCTTTAAATACTCTTTCAACGGTCCTTTTCGTTTGCAACTCGGACTTATGGTTTGTATTTTATGCCCATTTTTCTAAAAAGTCCCTTTTGGGCTACCTATAGGCACATTGGCCCTCTGCCTATCGAAATAGGGGTACCATTCTTATCCCATAAGACAAGAACTATGCCAATAGGAAGGCCTAGGCCTATGCTAATCGGCAGACCCCTGAACTCTAAAACTTTCCTATTTAGGTAAGCCATGACCTCATTCTTAAGGACACCTCTCTTGAAACCTGAAGAGGCCCCGCCTCAAAATCAATGCGCCATTTTCCAAAAACATAATTTTCTAAACATCTTATTTACTTTTCCTTACATCGCATTCACCTCACCTTTGTCATCCATTTCCCGAGCACTTTATCACCATAAAAAACTAGCCCACTTCACTTCCAAAATCAATAGCAAAGCTTCATATAAGGTCTACTTCCATCATTTTCTAGCTCATTTAATTAGTGCCACTTCTCACACTTTTTTACTCTTAGCATATATTTTTCTTTATTTTTACTTCCTCGCCCTTATTAATCCTTTTTTTATTACTTATATACTTAAACATATAGCTTCACAAATCTAAAGAAGTCAAAAAGAGGGTTTAATCCTTTGATTTCACATTAGAATTTTCCTCCCCATTTTTTTCTACACTTTCTCCACTTATGCACATTTTTAACAAACTAAAGAAAATTATAGTTTTGGGTTCATGGATTAAATTCCACCCTTGCGTGTTATCGAACAATGTGGACTTTTATACCATTTATGGCTACGTAGACATCTCGCGTCTTCAACGGGATTCAAGCCCTTTTTTTAATTTTTTCTTCTTCTATTCATTCTCACTTTTATTAGTATCACACACACACACACGCACACACACATATATATAGTTTATGTTCTTATCAGATTTGCATATTCACTTCCTCATGGTGAATTATGATCCCGTGGGTTTCTCACATGACATTATATTTTCATATTTTTCATTCTCTTTCGATTTTGCAATTCCTCCAGGCATGCATATCCATTTCCTCATAATGGATTATGATCCGGTGTATTGCACATAGTATAGACTTTTCTCTTTATTAGATTTCTTAGCAGCCTCGTCAGACATGCGTATTCCAGTCCTTATGATGGATTATGATCTAATGTTCTGCTCACATTTCGACTACCTTTTAGATCATCTTCTTTATTTTTATTTACACTCCTCATAATGACTCATCTCCATCTTTTCACTCTCATAAGTATAATAATATTTTTTTCTCATCTAATTCACTCCACGCACATCATACATATAAATTTCATTTTAGAGAAAAGGGAGAATTTTATCATAACCCATGAGAGACCTAAAGGGCGAAATGGGTGCCTAACACCTTCCCATTTTATAACTTAGTCCCCAGACTCGTTATCTACTCAATTTTGCATGTATTAGTTTGTCATTGATACTGTTTCTTCAGGAACGACTACATCTTTTACCTCTTAAGTGCAAAATAGGTTGACGACTCCATTTTTCATATTTTCACCACTTTGATGAAGACTAATTTATGCCCCTGGGAGCCCATGAAAACTGTGAGTGGCGGAAAGAGCTTGATCCCCGCGCGTAGGGCTGGAAAATGAACCAAGATACTCGAGTTTGGCTCATGTTTGTTCCGAAAAAAATCATTCGAGACATCCTCATAAAATAAACAAAAATAAATGAGCCAATCTTGAACAAAATTTTAAGCTCGTTATGTAATTGAGCTCGGCTCGGATTCGGCTTGTTCACCAATATCCATATTAACTAATGTAAAATAACTAAGTTACTCGAGCTTGGCTCTTATTCATTTGATTAGATACTCATTAGAGCTTGGATCGTAAGAAAATGAATAAAGCTTGAAAATATTTTTAGGCTTGTTTACATTTACAAACCAGCTTGAGCAACATTCAGCTCGGCTCATTTTCACCCCTACCCACACGACGACCTTCCTTTTAGGAGGGAACCCTTTTAAAAAAATCCTAGATGGCCACAGATTTTGTTAGTCTAGGCCTTGGATCCTCCCTTTCTTGCATCGTTCCACGATCCATTCTTATCAGGGGCAGATTGACTTTCTTCCTTAGAGGTCTTATTCGAGTCTCTCTTCTTTGGCTACTTTGAACTCTAATTGGACGGAGCCTCTAAATTATTGATTATATAATCTACTTTAATATACTTTTCAATATGCACTATAAGATCATATATGGTTGAAGCCATCTTCTTTGTCAAGGATGTATAAAGGTCATCCGACTTGGAGGGGCTGAACTTGAAGGATGCGATCAATAGTTTCCTATTATACTCATCTATCCCATTGAATAATTTCTAGTACCACTGCATGTACTTTTTGAGGGACTCCTCTTTCTTCCTTTTGAGGGAAATCAGAGAGCCTGCCTCATTGATTACTTTGCTACTAGTGAGAAAGTGTGCTAATAACTGCTCATCCAGATCTCTAAATGAGGAGATGAATCTGGGGGTCAGTTTCTTAAACCACTTGAAACCGATCTCTCCCAAAGTTAAGAGAAGTAATCGGCACATAAGAGTGTTGTGATGATTCCAGAGGGAAATTATCTCATGATAATGTCTTTTATAATGGGCGGGATACGCTTTTCAGTCGTAGGTCATCACCTTTATAATTGAGAATTTCTTAGGGGACTCTGAGATATCTATATCGACTATGAATAGCGAGGCATATCCATTACCCAATGCTTTCCTAGATAGGTCCTTAGGAGTTTGTACTAAATTTATATTCAACTTTTCTTCCAATTCCTTTTTAATGAAATTCTAGAGTTCATCACTGTTGACTCTATTTATCTATGTCTTTAGGCGAACCGACCTGCTGCTCTGTGTGAATTTAGTTAGTCAAACTGGTGGATGTTTACAACTAGTGAAATTAAGAACTGGAAAGCGATGAATACATCATGGGTTAGAGATCATAGCGTAGGGACTTTTTGGCCTAAAATCCCATTCATCATGAATGGACCTATTGTTCAACGTGGAATGGATTCTCCTCCTCCTCTAACATTCTAGAGTATGAGAACTGAAGCTAGTCTCCTCCAATTATTGAGTTAATTACTGTCTCAGATGGGCAATCTCTAAATCATGGTGATCCAGCTTGTCTTCATATATACTGACTAAGTGAGACGTTGATCTTCCCATGGGTCGTTCAGTAGGGGGAGTAAGTGCTAGTGATTAGGACCACATCTTCTGGGCAAGTGTCCCCTTGACTTGGATCACCTAGGTGGAGGAGGGAGTCTCATAGCAATTTTTTCCCTCCTGACAACTTGTATCTCAGATTGGGCACAACTTCTTATGTGCGAATGATGAGATGAATTACCATTCATATTTGTTATGGGGGAAAAAATTTCAAGTTGGTAAAATTCAGGAGTTTCCCATACATGGCTCTAAATTATAGGGGATGTCAACCCAATAATAAAATAAATATTATAATATCCCTAGAAAGTAATTAAATGCAATAAATAAATAAAATATGATGTAGGTCAAAGGATGATTAGATTTATAGGCTTTTTGACTGAGAGTCTAAATCAAAGTGAGCAAAATACAAGTTAATACCCTCCAATTGGGTGAAGTCGCCCTTATTTATTAGTACAAGGGTCCTCCCCTTCTATGTCTCTTTTATGTTAATCCCATTTACATGTTTTATAATCCTATTAGGACAAGTCGTCCATATCGTTTACTTGATCGTCTCAAATTTTTTCTTATCTCCTATATATATATTTGACCGACTATGCTTGCAGGCCCTTGAGAGCCACATGGCATATGTTTGACTATATTCCCTTCACTAGCAATGTTTCTTCTTGAAGGAGGGTCAGGCACTCATTTTTATTACATCAATGAGGATAATTATGAGGGAGTCATCGTGTTGTTAAACTTTATTCGTGTAGTTAGTGAGTTTCTTGACGTCTTAAGGAGATTTTGGGGGTGCCACCGAGTAGGGAGATAGGTTTTATGATTTTTTTGGCTTATATAACTAAGATGATAGGCCAATAATCTTATCATGTGGATCATTTAGATATCATAGAAATGAGAGATCACATTCAACAGTCAATTGGATAGGGGTTTACTAGGAGGAGTAATTCACATTGGGGTGCTCTAGTCCTCTTCGTGAAGAAGAAAGATAGATCATTGAGACTGTATGTGGGTTACCGGGAGTTAAAAAAGGTCACATTATGGAACAAATATCAAATACCAACATCGATGACTTATTCGACCAGTTGAGGGATGCTTCGTAATTCTCAAAGATTGATTTGAGGTCAGGATACCACTAGCTGAGGATTCGAGAGTAGAATGTCATAAATGGCATTTCTAACATGATATGGGTCTTACGAGGTTATGGTTATGACTTTATACTTGACCAACACATCAAAAGTATTTACGGAATAGATGAACCGTGTGTTGAGGGAGTATTTAGATCAGTTCGTCATCGTGTTCATTGATGATTTTTTATTTATTCTCGGGCGAAAGACGAACATGCTGAGAATGTATGGTTAGTCTTATAAATATTACTAGATATCCAACTCTATATTAAGCTCGAGAAGTTTGGATTTTCATTGCGAGAGGTGCAAATTTTGGATCACATTCTGACAGAGAGGGGGATTTTAGTGGAGTTGACAATATTAGAATGAGGATAACCCATGACACCTATATAGGTGCATAACTTTCTGGGTTTGTCAGGGTACTATCATCGGTTTATGTAGGGGTTCACGAATATAGACAAACCTTTGACAAACTTAATGAAGAAAGGGGTACCTTTAATATGGGATGAGTTTTTCCACAAGACCTTTTATGAATTGAAGAAAAAATTGACTTTAGCTCTGATACTTATTTTACATTATAGTTGGGTGGACTATGTGGTTTACACCGATGCCTCGCTATAGGGACTTTGGATGTATTAATGTAGAAGAAGTGACCTATAGCTTATTGTTCTTGAAATCTTATGTCTCATTAGGGGAATTACCCCACCCATGACTTGGAGTTAGTAGTAGTGGAATTATATAATGGGGGGGATAGGTTTCATTTGTTCACATACCATAAGAGCCTATAATATCTATTGACGTAGAAGGATTTAAACTTGAGACAATGTCATTGGCTAGAGTTCTTGAAGGATTATCAGTTTGATATTCAGATCACTCGGGTAAGGAGAACGTAGTAGCAGACACCTTGAGTCACCGGATGATACTTACATCATATGCTATTTAAAAGTAGAAGTGGGGCTCTCTTTCCACAATAGAAGAGTTGGCACGTGCCTATATGACACTTCCTTCCATCACACCTGAGATCATCATTCGAGTTGTGAAGGCACATGCAAGGGGGGAATATTTCATGAGGAATGTTAAGGATTTATTGGCCGAGGGGCATTGTATTTTTTTTATTTGATTAGATGGGACTTTACGATTCCATCCAAGATAGGATATAAGGCATAAATAATAGTAGGCATGCTTAAAAAAGGATATTTCTTTATTTTTGTCCAAATGTACGACTTGCTAGATAGTGAATGTAGATCTTCAGAGACCAGTGGGTGTTCTATAACCTCTTGAGATTTTGATGTGGAAATGGGAAAGCATTTCCATGTGTTTTATTATTGGGTTATCTACTTCGTAATGGGAACATGATTCCAACTGGGTGATACGTAGATAATTTTCTTCCAGTTCAAAAAGATTTTACTTCACCACAGTATGACATGATTTTTCGTATCAATATTGTGAGATTGTATGGTGTACCACTTGACATTTTCTTTATACGGGCAAGACTTTTGTGATCCAGTTTTAGCGGAGTTTTTTAGTAGGAAATAGGATAAATTTATGGTTAACTACCTCATTATCACCGACATATTGACAGATAAAGAGGGTGAACCAATTATTTGAGGATATGCTACGGGATTGTATTCTAGACTTCAAAGGTAGTTGTGAGTAGTACTTACCCTTGGTGGAGTTTTTTTTTACAACAATAGTCATCAGCAGAAGATTAGCGTGGCACTTTTTGAGACATTGTATAGAATGCTTTTATGTTCTCCCAATTGTTGGATGAAGGCGGGGAATAACAAACTTCTTGGACCTGAGTTCACTCAGGACACCTTAGAGAAGGAGGATCTTATTAGAAAAAGCATGAGGACTTCCTAGAGTAGATTTAAGAGTAATTCATACATGGGTATTAGGCCCCTAGAGTTTGCACTTGGGTATTATGTGTTACTTAAAATATCTACCACAAAGGTAATTATAATACCCCGTACTTTTATGGATAATTAAATTTCAAAAGTAAGAGTAATTTGGAAATTTGAGGTATTTTCGTGAATAATAATTTTTGGAGTTTACGAGGGTTGGATGATTTTTTATGTGCCCTATATTTACTTTTGGGATTAAGTAAATGAGTCGGAGCATTTTAGTTATATGTCGCAGTTGGGTAAAGCGACAAAGGATAATATTTTAATTGGAAAATTCGTATCGAGATGTGTTGGGTTTAATTAGTGAATTGCAGTTAAGTGACTCGGATGTAAATTTCGAGTGCTCGGTTGGTTTTGGAATGGCTTAGATAGTCATAATAGAGTATCCGGGGGTAGTATTTGGGTTCTGAGAATTTTTGGAGCAGTAGGGAATCGTAATTGAGTAAATGAGTCATTTTTGGGTTAATAAGGGGCAAGCCCTTATTTCTCCCTTATAAAGGAATAAGAGAGGGAGAAGGAAATAAAGAAAAAGAGAGAAAGAAAGAAAGGAAGATGAGAAAAGAAGAGAGAAAAGGGAGATTCCGGACAAACTCCGTGGGATTCGACTCGAGGTCGTCGGATTTTATCCACGAGGCAAGTGTTTACTTGCTTTATTTATTTATGTGTGTATCTCATATCATAATTGGTAATGAAAATTATGATTTTGGGTTGGGATTCTTGAATAAAAATGGGTTTTTAGTGAAATGAACTCATAGAAATTGATGTGGTATTTTCCCCATAAGAAATCTAAGCTTGAATGGATGAAATTGGTGTAGTTTTTATGAGAAATGAATTTAATGGAGTTAGGGTTAGATTCTTGAGTGGTTTGATGAATCCCATGAAATTAATGTTGTGTTGGTTAAAAATAGATGTGTAGATGATTATATTGTTGGTTGGTGAAGTGAAGTGAAAAACCACATATCTTGGATTGATTGGTTGTTGGTTTGATTTGGATTTGAAGAAGATGATGAATAGTAAGACAACGTCATTTCCGAATTGATTCAGCCTAAAAGAGAATCAATTAGGCTCTTGTTCAAAAAATCAAATTTGTAGATCTTTTCGATAAGTTCGCATGGGCTCTGACCGCGTATTTTTTGGATTTTTTTTGAATTTATAATAATTTTTCTACGAATGGTTGTCCTAGATCAAAATTGTTGGTTTGAAATCAAGCCCAATATTAGGAAAATTAAGGCTAGAATTGTTTGGAGATAAATATTAAGGGTTCCTAAATATAATGTGAGGACTTGTAAATTATTATTTGAGTGAGGTGTATACCTTGGGTTCATTGAAAGCAAAATCTAGGGCTTACCAATTTAGGGGTGTTCGAGACGAGTAACACTCGGGGTAGTATTTCGGCGGGTGATTAAATATATATTATGCGTGTAGAAAATATATTTATATACCGCCTATATGTTTGACTAAATTCTAGTATGCGAATAGAATGGAAATTTAGGATGGGGTCTAAAAATGATTGAGTGGTTATCCGATACGTCTATTGACGACTATTAGTTTAGGTAATGCGATACCTATGGGACTCAAATAAGTTGAGAATATACTTATTTATTTAGTATGAATTGATATAGTTGGATAATATATATATATATAAATCCTTAAACGTGATTGAGGTGCGTTTATATATATAAATCCTTATCGGTTTAGTATTTTGAGTTTTCGAATACTTAAATGTTATTCCGAGTGGGAACATTTAGGGTTATTGGCTATCGTTACATGAGTTTGGCAATTATAGCCATATGTAGATACTGAGAAGTGATATATACTATATATTCGGGAGTTGTTACAGTATATATATATATATATATATATATGTATATATTTATTAGCATATTTGTGTATGAATGGTATATTTATGTGAAGCATACCCCCTCTAATGCTATCATGGGAAGTTGCGCGATGTGGGTGAGGCCCCTGGTTTGAGGAGCAGGGAGCGTATAGTCCCCAGGTAATAGCGTCCATTTTATATTGTGTGATTTTTATTAGGGGTGATACGTGGTGGGTATATTTCGTCTCATTTTCGAGGAGGAACTATGACCGCTTCCCATACGTTATGATTTGGTTTTTACCATTTCGGAGTGAGAGTCCGACCGCTGGTACCCAGGATGGTATATGAGTAATTTCCTGGAAGATGATAGCATTGAGAGACTGCATCCTCGAGTTATAGCTCGGTGAGATGGTGATTATGTATAGTATATTACCTGTATATGAGGGCAATATATCATAGATCGTTAACTAGTGTAAAGAGATAAATGACTAAGGACTTATTCTCATTTCGAAAGATTTTATCCGGACTTAAATTATGATTTGTATATTAAAATGAGTATTATATGTATATATTTATATGACTATATATACGTTATGTATTGAGGGCCTAATGGATCTCGACGATCGACATTGCCAGGTAGTAGTGTATCGGGGTGGGGGGGTTCCTTGTTTGGATTTCGCTTCGCTAGACACCCCACACACGAACGTAGCGCAGTATTGGGAATGGGGAGAAGTTTATCCTTAGTACTCGGGTTAATTAGGATTTTTAGGGATTGGGTGGAACGAGTTTCGTTAGGTAGGGTAGCTTAACTAGGTTGTGTATAGGGACGCGATAGGTGTGCACTATTAGAAAAGGGGTGAGGGGTATCTCATGGGAGTGTGATACCAATTTAATATGAGATAAATCATATTATAAAAATATAGCATTTACGCACTTGCAAAATATTTTCACATCTCGGGCTCTGACATGTTTATCTATTTTCCCCTCTTTTCCTATATATGTATATATATATAGGTATCCAGACACAGGGACGCCTGGATGATGATTCCTTCGAGTCAGACATTGCTGTAGCAGCTGTGGATACATCCAGGTTTATTTTTAGACGCTTATATTCTTGTGATCTAGATAGGAAGCATTGTAGTAATAGTCTGGCCGAAAGCCCAATTGTATTCATTTATACTTTTACCGCCTTTTAGTGCGGCATTCAATTTGGTTGTATTATGTTAAACCAAGTGTTCGGTTATTTTATTTCATTTCAGTTCTATTAATATAAACTGTGTAAATGGTTTGATTAAAAAGATTAGTTACATAAAATTTTGACGCCATCCTAATCGGTTATTAGTAATTAAATTGGTTTTCGACAGTGATGCTAAGAATGAACCATATGAGGCTCCTGTTTTAATTTGGTACAAGATTGATCACCCAGTATTTTATTAGGCGGGGTGTCACAGTAATGATGTAGTTTAGAAAGAATGACAAGTTGTCTCCCCGATACATGGGGTATTTCACTATTATCGATCACATATGACGAATTTGTACCATTTAGCCATATTAGATCATCCATAGCATCTGCACGATGCCCTCCATCTCTTTACGCTTCGAAGATTCCTTAGAGACCACATGGCATACTGACACACTAATCTTGGTAATGGATTTTATTATGGTGAATGGTTTTATATATTGATGGATATCTCATTTGATATCTTGTTTGGAATAATTTTAAATGTCTTAATTTCTGTCACATGCTAAAAACGGTTTTTTAATTTTAACGATCGACATATCTTGGCATTAGGATGTGATCAACCACTGTGGAAAAATTTGCAAGTTGTTACATCGCATTAATTTGTTTGCACCCTTTATTAAAATTGAAAAGGTTAAATCACCATGTTACATTGATTCGTTTTCACCCTAATGAGATGCGGAATCTGTGATCACCTACTTATACTCGAACTAACTTACGTAATAAACATGAGGAGATTTATTTATTATTAATTTTCAAAATAAATTAATAAATGAGAATAATTATTACATATGTGAAGTGGTAATAATAAATGCATAATTTATTTGACATTTAAATTTTAATATTATATGACTTTGGAACTGCATGTTATAAATTAATCAATCGGTGGAATTAATTAAAAGAAAATAAATTATATACAGTCACTCGTAAAATATTTATGTTGTTTATTTTTATTTTACATTATGAGACATTATCGTTTGGACCAGAATCTAGGGTGTTATGGAGGCCTGGAGATGCATTTTTAGTGTTTTGGATTGTGCCCCAGGGGTAAGTATACCTTTGGGATAAGTTTTGGGTTTAGTTTGGGTAGAATTTTTGGCTCATATCGCGACTAAAAATTAGGCCATTATGGACATACAGGATTAAGGGTATATAAGTGGCATTGACCCTCATTAATTAATTACATTAAATCTAAAATGTAAACCCTCTCAGCAACAGAGTATAGGGAGATCTTTAGGTGGACTTTTGGGATAAACTTAGAGATCACTATATGGAAGATCATATAATCATCATAATGAGGAAAGAAATCTCTTGTTTTATCAAAGTATAATGTGTAACTTCATTATGTCTTAATTATTACTTAAATTAATTGGTATTGGAAGCATTTTAGGATTATAATTGGTTGATTAATCATGTTTGATACTAGGCTAATATGGATTATTGATGTAGACTTGTAATCCTCTATTAAATCTGATTTTAATTAAAATTAATGATAAAATCCATCTTTAAATGTGTGTCGATTATGTATAATGATATTAGAACTCATGTGTAGACATGATTTTTATACTCAGATGATGCCTTTTATTCTAAAGATACATAATTAATGGTGAAACCCAATCTTTCTATAAATCCATAATTTAGTCATGTTAAAATTTTCAATTTTGAAGAGGCTTTACTGTTAGATTTTGAACCCATGATAGGAGGATTCAAATTAGAAATATTTACGATTAATCATAAAGTGATTTGGCTTTGAACATAAGGTTTTGGTAACATTAATGGCAAATTAAGGTTACCATATTTTATAAAGGTAGAATATGAAGATATACAGAGAGTTAGGTTGATCGCGGAACCCCCTTACCATGGAAAGGATTTACCCCCTCTATAGCGGCCTTGCCTAGCCCTATTGTGGTAAGGCAAGGCAGGGGGAAGCACATGTTCCTTTATTTATTTATTCCTTTTGTTGGTTCCATTCACTGGGGTTTATTAAGGATAATTAAAATTAAATTATTGCCATAACCGATAGGAGTCTGTATGTAAATGTGTAACTAGAACTTGGAAATCCTAGGAAGATACTTAATTAGGGATTCGGGGTTAATAAACCTACATCGATTTGGTAATTCAAATATGGGCGTTGAGACGATAATTTTGTACACAAGTGATTATGCGATATTCTACATATGTATTATGTTACATATAAATGTGTGTGGTAGTAAACATACCAGCCTGGGAATATTTTTAATCGTGTCAGCCTAGTTTAAATAAAATTCGTCAAAATTTTCATATTCTGACATCATTATGGTGTTGAATTGTTAAATCAAAAGTTGTATTTTGCCTTGTTTGACATGCTTGTCATTCTCCTGTGCGGTGATAGTCATCCCCATGCTTGTTCGGACTTGGGACATGCATAAATACATTTTAACTCAGCCTCGATCATGGACATGAATATAGCATTTTCTCCCTTATTCTTATACTAGTACCGTACTTTCTTACCCTTAGTAAATTCACTAACAAATTTCTTAATTGTTTAAATATTTATTTCTTCACCAATAGTTTTAGTTGATGGTGTGTAGCCATTTACACTGGTACCCCAAACGTCATCACCCAACGTACCTTGGATGAAATCATTAATCCTTACTTTTTATAAGAGATAGTTGTTTCCATCAAGGGGGGGATGGTCTAGATTACAATGTTTCTCATTTATTTTATTAAGACAGATAAAGAGGGCAGGATCTAAAATATTTGTAAGATCCGATACCTCTTTAATAAACTAAACCATAAATTAAACTAACACTACACCAAAACAGGCGAAGGGTCAAGACCAAAATTCCTAACCAATACTGTGGGTCGCAGACTTGGGTCGTGACCATTTCGGTCGCGATCAATTTCGTGGGTCGCAGCACAAGTATATGACCAATTGGGGTCACAGCGCCGAGGGGTCATGGCAGATATTCGCGGATTTGGACCATGACCCATACCACGATGAGGAAAAAAATGGTCGTGACCAAAATTCATGATCCCCAAACGTGACGAAAAATGGTCGTGGCCAAAGTTCGTGACCCCTAACCGTGACGAAAAAATGGTCACAGACTTTGGTCGTGACTATTTTTTTCCATTTTTTCGTCGCGATGTGGGTCACGGACTTTGACCGCGATCATTTTTTCATCACGATTGGGGGTCATGGACTTTTACTGTGACCATTTTTATGCGCAACAAAAAATAAAAAATGTAATTAAAAAATTGATTTTTTTGGGTTCAATCCTAAAATTGGGAGTCCCGTGACTGCGCGGACGTTACTACGTGTTACGTTGGACGCGCACGAGGTGTTACAAATATGGGAAAACAAAAAAAATCACAAATTGTGAATCAGGAACGTTGTTAATAAACTAATATACATACAAACTTAAAAATATTATGTCTTAATAATTCACACACCAAAAAAATTGGGCAAAATTTTCTCTGTTTTCTGGACATTCCAAACCAATTAATATAAAACCAGCTTATTATAAAGCCCAAATGGCCATAAAATTTAACAATCAAATTATAAAATCCTGCACGGCCATAAAACTAAACTATAAAACTATAAAAGACCGCGTGTATAAACAATCTTCATGTTGTAAAGCATTGCCATCTTCATGTGTTCCACGTGTATAAAAGCAAACGATACAATGTTATCCTGCAAAAAATAGGATACAAAAAAGAAATGATATTCGTAACCAATTTCTTTTACAAAATCTGTATTCAAGCTAAAAAAATTGCATATAATAGTTATAATTATCATCATAGCAGTTCCTATGAGTTACATTGGTCCCGTGCAAGGTGTTGGGGCCTCTCACGGGTTGTTCGAGGGTTGTTTAGGGATGTCGCCCTCTAACACCTTTCTTTTAAGTCTAAGTCAAGATATTCTCAAATTATCATCATATTCTCACACCGGGAGTCCCGTGATCGCGCGGTCAGTCCCTACGAGTTACATTGGTCATGTGCGAGGTGTTGGTACCTTACACGGTGCCGTTCGGGGGATGTTTTGGGATATTTCCCTCTAACGTCTTATTTTTAAGCCTAAGTCTACATATTTTCAAATTTTTATCATATCGCAAATCGAAAGTCCCGTGACCTCGCGGTCAATCCCTACGAGTTACGTTGGCCCCACGCGAGGTGTTGGTGCCTCTCACGGGGCCATTCAGGGACAGTTTCGGGGTTTCTCCCTCTAATGCCATATTTTTAAGCCTAAGTCTAGATATTTTAAATTATCATCGTATTCAATTCCAACGAGTTACATTGGTCCCGTGCGAGGTATTAGTGCCTCTTATAGAGACGTTTGGGGGTTGTTCGGGGTTTCCCCCTCTGACACCATGTTTTTAAGCCTAAGTCTACATATTTACAAATTATCGTCATTTTCTCAAGCTGGGAGTCCCGTGATTGGGTGATCAGTCCCTATGAGTTACATTGGTCCCGTGCGAAGTGTTGGTGTTTCTCACGAGGCCGTTCGGGGATGTTTCAAGGTTTCTCCCTCTAACGCCTTGTTTTTAAGCCTAAGTCCAAATATTTTTAAATTCTCATCGTATTCTCAAATAGGGAGTTCTGTGATCGCGCGGTCAGTCCTTACGAGTTACATTGGTCCTGTGCGAGGTGTATAAATCAACTTGTATACAATTATAGTAACGAGAACCGTCTAAATCAACTTGGATACGATTACTTATTACTTATTACATCTTCACCCTCGTTACTATATATATATATATATATATATATATATATATATATATATATATATATATATATATATATAGAGAGAGAGAGAGAGAGAGAGAGAGAGAGAGAGAGAGGGAGATGTACTGGAACGCGTGTAAAGGGAGATATAGTTGCCGTACTATGTGAGGAAGAGAAAAGGGGGTCGCCGCTGCTGTAATTAAAGAGAAACCAATTACTAGTGTATACCAATTACCAATTTTCGTTGTTCCATATGATTTTGTTTTATGATAAACAAAACGTCTGTTATAACAAAACTCCATACAAACATAGTGGAATCGATTTGAGGAGTTAATGAATTTTGAACTGAACTCGCTAATCTTCATAAATTGTGTGGATTCGACCACCGACCCGAACAAACTGAGGCATAAAGCAACCCCCTCACACCCTAGCCACTCACCCACCACCCAATAAAAAAAGGAAAAAAAAGGAACACATACTTGCTTTTTCAGACCAGATTTCAAATGAAGAACTAAAAAAATAAATGGCAATTCACAATCTCTTCGGAAGAATGAAAAAGGAAACATATCGATTTTTGATTCGATATTTTTCAAATTTGAATGCAATTTTAGTTTTTCGATTTTTGATATTTCTGGGAAAAAAATGGATCGAAAATAAAAAATAATTCTGAATTTCTGATTTTTCATTTTTTTATTTTTAGGATCCGATTTTTCCAAATCTATGATGATCCTATTTTTTTGAATTATTTTCCAATTTTTTATTTTGTCAATTTTTTAACTTTCCCATATCTCAAATCAGTTGGGAGAGGCTAAGGGTTCTAAAATGCACTCAATAAAATGAGATTATCCTCCTAAATTCTACATAAATGAAAAAAAAAATGGGTCAAATCATCATGTATTTACATGTTAGGTTAAACTATTTTCTTTGTTTCTTTAAAATGAGAATTTTGAGTAATCGAAAATCCTATATTATTTTTTCAAAATTTTGGAATTTCCAAAATTTCTAAATTTTTAATATATTTTGTTAATTTTTTATTTTTCCAATTTTTCGATTTTTTGGAATTCAATTTTTTTTTATTTTTCAAAAAATTTGGAAATCGAAATAATTATTTTATTTTCAAAAAAATCAGTATATTTCCTGAAGAGGTATTTTCTGATCCGATCCAACAAAAACAAAGGCCTAAACCAAAATCATAAAGATAGAGAAAGACATACTCAACTAAATCACAATAGAATCCTCAATCATTTAGAATTCTTAAACATGTGTCTTCTCAAGTTCTAGTCTCAAGTCCTAGTAAACAAATGAAAATACTAATGCGTAATCATACGCCATTGAAACATATGTAATAAGATAAAATCATTCATGAAATCACTAATGAACATATTTGAAGTTTAACTAAAATATCTACAAAATTATGGCATATATACTTTTCTCCGTATGTTAGAAAAACATCACATATAACTATTAGCTAAGTAAAAACCATATATATCACCAAATGTTAAACCTAATCCCCCGTACCAAACTATCCCTAATATATTATAAAAAAAAAACTCTCTTCCCTGAGAAGTATAATATAAATTGTACTAGTAATTTATTTTAGTTATAATTGTTAACAATTTAAGCATTGTAATGCATCAAATTAATTAGAATTGTTTTTATTTTTATGCTCAAGTCATTGAAAACCTCTAAATAAATTACTAAGCTCAACACTAATTTTTATCGAGCATGAAAATCCTATTCAACCTAACCCTGTTCGGGTTTTATTCTTAAAATCATATATATGACATTAATTATTTATTAAAAAACAATTGTCTCAGATTATTTTGAGATACGAATCACGTTTATGGGAATGCATTATATTTATTTTAAATATATTGTATATGTCGATCAATTGTACTTAGTAAGTATTCTTGTTAGTTATGTTCAACCCGATCACAAAATATCAGAATTATATTTCTAGTACAATTCCACATTTCACAACTATGACACCCCGCCTAAGAAAATTCCGGGTGATCAGTCATATATCAAATTAAAACAGAAATCTCATTTGGTTCAATCTTAGAATCACTATCGAAAACTTTTTAAAACTTACTAACCACCTAGTATTCAAAAAGTAGGTGTAAAATTTTATCTTTATTAATCTAAGACAAAATAAGTGCAGAAATTAAAATAAAGCATCCAATGATGATAGAGTCAATCATCACATAGAATAATAAAAGTCTTGCCGAATAAACCACCGACTAAATCCCAAACTAAACCAAAATAATAGAGAGTAATAAATCCCATACAATCTGAAAAGAAACTAAATAAGACTGTAAGTGACATGCTCGAGATAAACTGATATGAATCCCTACACTAGGACTAAAAAAATAGATTCGTCATTCCAAACCCTGCAACACCCACATCTGTTGCACCTGCGTATCCCTGGAATGAACTTAGGCTTGGCGTCCCTGTGGCTGGACACCTAAATGGTTTGAAAATATTTGATAGCAAGGGTTAGAACCCAAAACATTTTGAAAACATTTAACAAGTAACTAAATTGCAAAAATTTTAAAATGTATGAATGCTCTTCATATTTAGGCTAGTGTCGCACTCTTTTGAGGATAGATTCACCCTCAACTAATGTGCACACCTAACGCATCCTTTATTTCCCACCTAGTCATCTATCCCATTATTAGATACTTGATATAATTCTTTCCTGACGCACTTTTCTAACCCGAGTATGTTTAAATTATGATATATAAGTTATTCATCACTTTAACTCAAATAATCATCTTCTCCTTAAGTCCATATAACATTTACATTAGTTATATAATTAATACAATTTACTTCATGTATTTAATTACCCGTATATAACTATTTATCACATTATATACGTAAAATCATATTACAACATTCACACATATGTTGAATATATAATAGCCCTTCCTTCTGAGTAATAACTCACCTGATTTATTCTCTAAAGTGTTGTCAACCAAGGCTATTCAGCCCCACCTGGAGTTCCGAGACAACTATGGTCCGCCGAATCGGAACGTAAATCATAAATGTAATGGAGGCAGTCATATTCCCCCGAGTATGAGGACATCATCTCAATGCCCCACCTCTGAAATTGGATGCTATGACTTGGGGATATACTCACCCTACTTCTCAAGCTAGGGGATTCATCCACATCGCGCAACCTCCCTCGATAGCACTAGAGTATATAAATTAAATAAATATATAATCACTGATATCTCAGCACACACAAAATATATATATACTATCACACTACCGTATATATTCTTTAAATTAAATCCCGGCTTTACCATGTACAATGTCCGTAACACTTAGCCTAAAACATTCCCGAGTTTATGGTCCGACTCTAATTTAATTAATTTACTCATTAATTAATTTATTATCTTCCCGAGTCTATGGTCCGACTCTAAGTTAATCTATTTCTCACAATGGTTAATTAAATACCTTAGCGTCACTCAACCAATATACTCGAACTCGCTCACTTGGCCCGATTAACTATTCAGAATTCAAATGCCCAAATTCCCATAATAAGTTTGACTCACACTTATTAATTAATTAATTCCAATCTTAATATCTCTCTCACATTAAATATAAAACAACCTTATACTCTTTGTCCTTAAAATCCCAAACAATCCCAGATTTAAGACGCTTCCTTACTCTACGTAATTCTCCCTTAAATTCTCACCCAGGTCGATCAGTACAAAAAAAAATGGGTTGAATTCTCCTTCTCATTCGAACGAGAAACGGTGCCACGACAATCACTATCGTTCGAACCAGTGTCTTGGTCGTTTGAACGACCTTCAACGTTTTCCCTCTCTTCATCCAGAATTAGTTCTCTACCATTAACAAAACATTAAAACATTTCTTACCTAGAAACAAACCCAGAATTTGACACTGTAGGTTCTACGAATCGACATAAATCCCAATATCTTTAATTCCCAATTTATATCTTCAATTGTAAATAAAGACATGAATCTATAAGATTTTTCCACAACTTTTGCAGTCAATAACATATCTAATCTTACAATTTCTTCACACTATAAGATGAATTCATAATCCCTATCATATCAGTCTTAAAACTTGATTCGTAACATCCACAAATTTAAAACCCAATTTGTATAAACCCAACCCAAAATCATGTGTTTAACACCTACCATGATATGAATTGAAATCAGCTATTTATATAAAAGAAAGTTTAAACACTTGCCTTATGATTCGTAGAGTCTGATGAATCCTTTGGTGTAGAGATTTGCTTTGTTGAAGAACACCTCCCTTGTTCTTCCTTTTTGGCTCTTAAGAGTTTTTCCCTTTTGCTCCCCTACATTCTCAGATTTCTCTCAATTGTGTTATGGTTGCCCACAACTCCTAAACTTAGGTTTTTATCTCCAAATTCCATTTTTTACCATATAGGCTAATTTAAATGGCCCAAATACTCCCGTGGGGGCTCAGTTATGCCCAAAAATATCACGTGATATTTACTACCCCCGGGTACACTTTTCCAACTTTCTTGGCCCATCCAGATTCAACTGTGGGCTCAGAATTGATTTCCGAATTAGTTTACAAAAATCTTTATCTCACACCTAAATCAGTCTATAACCGACTCCCGATTGAGACAAATAAATACCACATCACTAATACACGTTATGACGTAATTAAATTATTACTATTCACTTAGTAATTTAAATTCCATAAATATTAACCAATCACTCTCCCGATTAATATTTAAATAAATATTAACATAATTAATTCAATTAAATTACGACACACAAGTAATTTAAAATTTATCTGAATTAATCAAGTATTTAAATGCACAGAAATACGGGGTATTACATACTTCCCCCTACAAAGGAATTTCATCCCCGAAATTAGGTCATACCTGCGGTGAATAACTCTAGATATTGCTCTCGCATATCCTCCTCCGGCTCCCGCTCCCACGTAGACTCGTCAAAGTTATGATGTCCCCACTGTACTCTAACTAGTGGTACTACCTTAGACCGTAACTTGCACTCACTACGATCCAGAATAGCTGCAGGTCTCTCCTCATATGAGATCTCTGGCTGTAAGTCAATCTCCTCGAGTGGAACGTGCTAGAAAGACCTCTCACTCCTCCTATATTTCTTCAGCAATGCCAGGTAGAACACGTCGTGTATCCGCTGAAGGTGTTTTGGAAAACCCAAACTATAAGCTACTTGTCCCACTCTCTCAATGATAGGTAAAGGCCCCACATACCTCGTTGCTAGCTTCCCCTTCTTATCTAACCTAATCACTCCTTTCACAAGAGACACCCAGACCATTACCTGATCGCTGACCTCTAACTCCACATGTCTTCAAGAAGCATCATCATAACTCTTCTGCCTATCCTGGGCTATTCGAATCCATCCCCAAATCAGCTCTATCTTCGAAGTCGTCTCCTGGGTCATCTTTGGACCCAATAGCTTGTTATCCCCCACCTCTAACCAATAGGCGGGAGAACGACAAGGTCTCGCATAAATTACCTCAAACGGTGCCACACCAATCGTAAATTGGTAAGAATTGTTATATGCAAACTCTACCAAAGGAATATATCGCTCACATCCTCCCCTAAAGTCTAAAATGCACATCCTCAGCATATCCTCCAGCATCTTATTAACTCTGTTAGTCTGCCCGTCTGTCTGTGGATGGTAGGCGGTACTCAATTGTAACTCTGTGCCCATGGCCTCCTAAAAGCTCTACCAAAAGTGTGACACAAAATTCTTATCTCTATCAGACACAATGTTAACTGGCACCCCGTGTAACTTAATTATCTCCGCTATGAATAGCTGCGTGTATCGCATCGTCTCAAAATCTGTGCTAATCAATACGAAATGGGCTACCTTGGTCAACCGATCCACAATCACCCATATGGAATCATGACCCCTCTGTGATGTAGGTAACCCTGTAATGAAGTCAATGGAGATACTCTCCCATTTCCACAAGGGAATCTCCAATGGTTGTAGCATACTTGGAGGTCTCTGATGATCAACTTTCACAAGCTAACACGTGGTGCATTTTGAGACAAACTCTTCTATGTACCATTTCATCCTTGTCCACCAATATTGTCTCCTCATATCCTTGTACATCTTATCCCCGTTGGGATGTACTGCAAACCTTGAACCATGGGACTCAGTCATAACTGCATGCCTCAATCCTCATCCTCTAGCACGACTAACCTCCTATTAAAATTTAGGCCTCCCTTCGAACTAACCAAATAACACTCTACTCCCTCTTCCAGTGGTTGACGTATCATGTCCTGGTAGATCTGGTCCTCCTCCTGTGCCCTCACAACCTGCATAATAATTTCTAAAGTGATCAATAAAGCTGACATACATGCCCTGGCAACATCGTCATCGTGTTGAAGCTGACTCCAGTTCGCTTTCTAGATCTCGGCAATCCCCCCAATGGGCCTCCGGCTCAATGCGTCTACTATTACATTAGCCTTACCAGGATGATACTAGATATCAAACTGGTAGTCCTTCATAAATTTTAGCCACCACCTTTGCCTCATATTCAGATCCTTCTGCATGAATAGATATTGAAGTAACTTATGATTCGTGAATAAGGTAAACTGCTCTCCCAAAAGACAATGCCTCCATATCCTCCAAGCAAAGATGACTGCTGCCAATCTAGGTCGTGGGTGGAGTAATTTTTCTCATGGGGCTTAAGCTTTCGAGATGTATAAGCTATAGTCCTCTCATCTTACTGTAACACACCCCCAAGTCCCTATAAGGATGCATCAGTGTAGACCCAGTACTCCAATCCTCCCCTAGGCAGAGCAAGTACGGGCGCAAATGTGAACTTATCCTTTAGCTCATCAAAATCTAACTGACAGTGGTCATCCCATACAAATGGTACCCCCTTGCGATTCAGGTTCGTCAATGGACCCATAATTTTTGAAAACCCCTTAATGAATCATCCGTAATAACCTGCCAACCCCAGAAAGCTACGAATATTTATTGGTGTTGTGGGTTGTCCCCACTCCCTCACCATCGATACCTTACTTGGATCAAAAGCAATACCCCAGTCTGACATTATATGGCTAAGAAACTGCACCTTCCATAGCCAAAATCCACACTTCTCAAATTTGGCATAAAGCTGGTGGTCCCTTAGTGTCTGCATAACCATACGCAGGTGCTCTGCGTGCTCTCCTTTGTGCACGAGTAGACCAAAATGTCATCAATGAACACGATAACGAACTGGTCAAGATAGTCTCTGAAAACCCCATTTATGAGATCCATGAACACTGCTGGCGCATTGGTGAGACCAAACGGCATCACCCTAAACACGTAGGATTCATAATGCGATAGAAAATCTGTCTTAGGAACATCCTCCTCTTCGATACACAGTTGATGATACCCTGACCTCAAATAGATCTTTGAGAAGTATGTTGCCAACTGATCAAACAAGTCATTAATTATAGGTAACGAATAAATATTTCGTATCGTCACCTTGTTCAGATCCCTGTAGTCCACGCACAACAAAAGCGAACCATCCCTTTTCTTCACGAACAACACGGGCGCACCCCATGACGATGTGCTCCACCGAATGAAACCCTGACCCAAGAGTTGTTGAATCTGATCTCTAAGCTCACGCATATCTGAAGGGGCCATACGGTAAGGTGCCCGGGAAATCAACCTCGAACTCGATGCCAGATCAATAATGAACTCGATCTCCCTACTGGGTGGTAACCCTGGTATTTCCTGAAATACATCCTCTAAATCCCTCACAATCGGAATTGAATGTAATGGAATCACCACCTCCTGTGAGGTCTTCTCCTCAATATAGTACAAGTGAGTACGCGACCCTACCTCGAGAAGAGGCGTTGCAACTAGGAACATCTCCTGTCCCAAAATGGAGAACACGATGGTCCTCTCGAAGAAGTCTACCATCGCCGTGTATCCTACCAACCAATCCCTGCCTAGGATGACATAATATCCCTATATATCTAACACTAGGAGATCCTCTGCTAAACTCAATCTCCCAATCACAATGTCCATTCCCCTATAAATTGAATGTATAAGTGATCCACTACCCATCGGTGACTCTACACACATATGGAGACTACCCGCGGTCTCTAGCAAATCAAAAGCCCTAGAAAATCTGGTCTTAATAAATGAATGTGATGCCCCAGTATCAAAAACTATCCTACCCTCATGCCCATGAATAGGAAACGTACCCTCAACTACTGGCGGCGCCTGAGGTGATGGTTGAATGGGGACATCCTGGGCGTTGTACACACGCCCGTAGTGCATTTTCCCCTGCTGCTATGGGGCTAGTGGAGTTGGTGCTACTGGAGGTTATTGTACATGTTGTCCCTGTAGGGCACCCTGATGATGGCCCCCTCTTCGCTATGGGAACTCTTATTTGAAATGGCCCATCTGGCCATAAACGTAGCAATATTTCTGACCATCTCCCTGATGTTGGCCCTGCTGACCCTGGCGAGGTTGTACCTGGTGTTGGCCCTACAGGCCTCCCCCATTGTTCCCTTGGCCTTGTCGTCCCTGAGGAAACTGTTGTTGCTGATAAGGGCCCCACCCTGAACCCCTGACCCCCATATCAAAAACCTCCAGACTTAAACATCTTAGCCTGATTTCCTTACTAACTACCTGACTGTGGCGGGGCTCCGCTAGTATCACCCCCACCATCCTTGCCCTGCTAGCTCGGCTCACCATTCTGCTTGCTTATCTTTAGGTGGAAGTGATGATCCTAGCAATGTAGTAAAGTGGCATTGACAACGTTAGTGTACGTTACCAATGTGGGGTTCCCAATCAAGTTCAGCCTGATCCTCCAGGCCAATCCAGTAACAAACCTAGCCTTCTTCTTCTCCTCGTTGCTCACCTCATCTGGCACAAAATTTGCCAAATGGGTGGACTCCTCCTCGTACTCTGCCACTGAGCATTCTCCCTGAGTCTCCTCACTAAATTTCCTCCTCATATCAACCTCATCTGCTAGAGGAAAGTACTTGCGGTCAAACTGCATCCAAAAATCATCGATGGTCATCAAATCCCTGTCTCCAATAGTGGTGATGGACTCCCACCATTGTAGAGATGCCCCGATCAACCTGAAAGTGGCTAACATCTATCTATGTACATCACTACAGTCAACCATATGCAAGTGGCATTGCATATCCTTCTTCCACTGGTATGCTAGGACTACCTCAAAACTCCCCTAAAACTCTGGAGGGTGGCCCTTCTTAAAGGCCTCCTAAACTCGCTGCCACTCTGACGGCCCTAAGTGGACCGGTGAAACTGGGGCCACTAGTTGCTGGGGCTGGGGCTAAGGAAAATGGGCTGCCATAGTTGCCATCGCTGCATTGACTGCATGTGCCACCACCTCCGCCATTTGAGTTATCGTCACTAATCCTGGTGGGGCATGCTGTTGTGGAACCTCTGGCTCCTACTGTGCCTCCCTCACCTCGTCCGTAGTTGCTGCCCTAGCAACTCTACCTCTCTTAGGCGACATCTAAAATTTAAAATGAGCTAAATTAGGTTACTATTAATACAAAATTAAATAGTAGGAGTATGATAACTCATAAGCGTGAAGATAAATCAACAGTCCTAATAATAGGTCTCTATATCAAACGAACGCTACGCTGAAATTTAAAAAGCCATAAATATCCTATGGTCACAAGAACCTGATGCTCTGATACTATCTGTGACAGCCCACCTAATAAAATACCGGGTGATCAGTCACATATCAAATTAAAACAGGAATCTCATTTGGTTCATTCTTACCATCACTATTAAAAACTTTTTAAAACTTACTAACCACCTAGTATTCAAAAAGTAGGTGCCAAATTTTATCTTTATTAATCCAAGACAAAATAAGTGCAAAAATTAAAATAAAACATCCAATGCTGATAGAGTCAATCATCACATAGAATAATAAAAGTCTTGCCGAATAAACCACCTGCTAAATCCCAAACCAAACCAAAATAACAAAGAGTAATAAATCCCATACAATCTGATAAGAAACTAAATAAGACTGTGAGCGACATGCTCGAGATAAACTGATATGAATCCCTATACTAGGAATTGAAAAATAGATGCGTCTATCCAAATCCTGCAACGCCCACATCTGCTACAGCTGCGTATCCCTGAAATGAACTTAGGCTTGGCGTCCCTGTGGCTAGACACCTAAAAGGTTTAAAAATATTTGATAGCAAGGGTTAGAACCCAAAACATTTTGAAAATATTTAACAAGTAACTAAATTGCAAAAATTTTAAAATGCATGAATGCTCTTCATATTTAGGCTAGTGTCGCACTCTCTTGAGGATAGAGTCACCCTCAACTAATGTGCACACCTAACGCATCCTTTATATCCCACCTAGTCATCTATCCCATTATTAGATACTTGATATAATTCTTTCCTAACGTACTTCTCTAACCCGAGTATGTTTAAATTATGATATATAAGTTATTCATAACTTTAACTCAAATAATCATCTTCCCCTTAAGTCCATATAACATTTACATTAGTTATATAATTAATACAATTTACTTCATGTATTTAATTACCCGTATATAACTATTTATCACATTATATACGTAAAATCATATTACAACATTCACACATATGTTGAATATATAATAGCCCATTCTTCTGAGTAATAACTCACTGGATTTATTCTCTCAAGTGCTATCAACCCCGGCTACTCAGTCCCACCTGGAGTTTCGAGACAACTTCGGTTCGCCGAATCGGAACGTAAATCATAAACGTGAGGGAGGCGGTCATATTCCCCCAAGTATGAGGACATCATATCAATGCCCCACCTCTGAAATTGGATGCTATGACCTGGGGATATACTCACCCTACTCCTCAAGCTAGTGGATTCACCCACATCGTGCAACCTCCCTCGATAGCACTAGAGTATATAAATTAAATAAATATCTAATCACTGATATCTAAGCAGACACAGAATATGCATACTATCACACTACTGTATATATACTTTAAATTAAATCTCGACTTTACCGTGTACAATGTCCCTAACACTTAGCCTAAAATAATCCCGAGTCTATGGTCCAACTCTAATTTAATTAATTTACTCATTAATTAATTTATTACCTTCCCGAGTCTATGGTTCTACTGTAAGTTAATCTATTTCTCACAATAGTTAATTAAATACCGTGGCGTCACTTAACCAATATACCCGGACTCACTCACTTGGACCGATTAACTATTCAGAATTCAAATGCCCATATTCCCTTAATAAAATTGACACACACTTAATAATTAATTCCAATCTTAATGTCTCTCTCACATTAAATACAAAACAACTTTATATTGTTTATCCTTAAAATTCCAAACAATCCCAGATTTAATACCCTTCCTTACTGGACATAATTCTCCCTTAAATTACCACCCAGGTCAATCAGTACAGCAAAAACAAAATGAGCTGAATTTTCCATCTCGTTCGAACGAGAAACAATGTCGTTTGAACGGCAGGTGATGTCGTTTGAACTACAATCACTGTCGTTGGAACCAGAGTCCTAGTCATTTGAACGACCTTCAACGTTTTCCCTCTCTTCATACAGAATCAGTTCTCTGCTATTAACAAAACCTTAAAATCTTTCTTACCCAAAAACCAACCTAGAATTTCACACTGTATGTTCTACGAATCAACACAAATCCCAATATCTTTAATTCCCAATTTATATCTCCAATTGTAAATAAAAACATGAATTTATATGATTTTTTCACAACTTTTGCAATCAATAGCATCTCTAATCTTACAATTTTTTCACAGTATAATATGAATTCATAATCCCTATCATATCAGTCCCACAACTTGATTCATAACATCCATAAATTTAAAATCCAATTTGTATAAACCCAACCCAAAATCATGTGTTTAACATCTATTATGATGTAAATTGAAATAAGCTATTTGTATAAAAGCAAGTTTAGCCACTTTCCTTATGATTTGTAGAGTCTGATTAATCTTTTGGTGTAGAGATTTGCTTTATTGAAGAACACCAACCTTGTTCTTCACTTTTGTCTCTTAAGAGTTTTTCCCTTTTGCTCCTCTACGTTCTCAAATTTCTCTCAATTGTGTTATGGCTACCCACAACTCCTAAACTTACGTTTTTATCTCCAAACCCTGTTTTTTGCCATATGGGCCTAATTAAAATTGCCCAAATACCCCCGCTGGGGCCCAGTTATGCCCAAATATACCCCATGACCCATTTACCACCCCCGGGTACACTTTTTTTTACTTTCTCGACCCATCCGAACTCAACCTTGACTCAGAATTGACATCCAAATTAGTTTACAAAATCTTTATCTCACACCAAAATTAGTCTATACCCGACTCCGGACTGAGATAAATAAATACCACGTCACTTATAAACGTTATGACGTAATTAAATTATTACAATTCACTTAGTAATTTAAATTCCATAAATATTAACCAATCACTCTCTCGAATAAATGTTATCATTCTAATTTTTCAATATGGAAAATTTATGCCATCAAAAATTGCGAGTCTACTGAAATTTCCTAACCTGAGCAACTGACCAGCATCTTCCAATAAAACAAGGTAAAATGAATTTTACAAAAGTTTATAAAACATATCTTTTTAAAGGCTGGCACTGATACCACTTGAAATCACTTGAGTGGGGGGCTATAGCATGCAAGACTCAAGTACGGAAATGAAACAGTTGTCAAGTAAACACAACTTACCTACGCGTTTTATAGGTTATTCCAGGAGGGAGAAATTTGAACTTTTCTTTATTTGTTAACTCTACTTAAACAAATTTAAGTTTGCAAAGTCAATTAAAAGTCCACATTATTATCTAAGACTAACCTAAGTGATTTACAGAATAATATTCAATGCAGTTTTATTAAGTGGGCTTCTAGACTTAACTCCTGCTTTTTCTTATTACGTTACTGTTGCAAAAAAATGTAAAGCACGCGGTATTTATTTAACGTCGCAAAAACCCTTTCTCGGTAAAAACAACGGACTCTCCTAAGAGTCAACGTAGTCTACTTCCACCAAAATCAAAATGAAATAGGAATGATTATACAAGCAACAAACAAGACAATGTAAAGTAGATAGATATCGCTATTATCTCTCCTAGACCAACCTCTCCCTTGTTACTTCATCTGATCTCCTCTTCGTCTGTCCTTGTTGACTTTTCGTTCTACAAATTGCAGCATTTCCCTCTTACTCTCCTTAGCTGAGGTTCGACTCAGTGCCTATTGTGTCCTAGTTCTTAGTGAAATATTTGTGTGTTAGGTATTATTCTAAACGACACACACACACTTAATGATACAACCCGAAGGCTTTATGGAACAATTTTCTTTCCTAAATATCTCCACGTATCTTATGTTCAAGATTTTCTAAGTCAAACTATCTTGGCTTAGGTTGTTCCAAAATTCTTTTTCTCAATTATTCCGAACAATCAGATTTGGCGAAATATATACAATATTTTAGTGCCTATGTGAGAATAGAGAATAGTGCGTGATCTATAAGTGATGCAAATGATGTAGCAATAAATCTTGAAAAATCATAAGATCAGGTAATCATATAAACATTGTAACAATACACAAATGATACATGACCGTAAATATGTAAACGTATCAAGCAATCAGTCAAATATCACAAAACTGAATCAACCTTAATCTGATACTCTATTAAATCAAATTTTCAGTATATCAATTCAATGGGACAAAATATATTTTCTTAATTTCGGAATCCATCCACAGTATTAATAGTCTTAATTATCTATACCTTAAATCTGATATTCTATCTCACCAATCAATTTTCTTAAAGATTTTTTAAACAAAACGTTTTAAAAATTAATATAAATTCAGAACACAAGATTTATCAAGATAACGAAAAATTACACAAACCAAATTCTTGAGTGTAGTGTTCTACTTAGCACCAAAATTAGATGTAAAAATATAGATACAAAAAAATTATGCAAACTGAGGACAGTAACTACAAGATTTTCAGTTGTGTGTGTGTGAAGTGTTTTATTATTAAAATAGAAGCAATAACACAACACAAATTCCAGATCTACAAAATATATATTTATATAAAAATATGTAGACAAAAATATTCATAGTGAATTTTTAGTCTTGGAAAAATTTAGATGGAGAGATGAGGTTCTGGTACTCTTAAATTGTCACGAAAAATGAACCTCGAGAGACTTGGAAAGATTAAAATGAATCAAACTTTATTTGCAACAAATACTCACAAATCGAAAGTTTTTATTATGAAAAATATTCAGGTGTGTACTCTATCTCTCTCTCTATAAAAAATTCACTAGAGTTTTGGCTAAAAATAATTTTCCTCAAATTGATAAAATGAGACACAAAGGTCTGTATTTACATACTTGTGAGGTGTATGTTGATTGGAGGAAATAAGACACACATGGATTGTACAAAAATGATTTAAGCCGTAGATAAAATGTAATCGTGTGACTGTGAAAGAAACACAAAATGATAGTCTAAAAATTAGACACATTGCATATACAGCTATAACATGCTAACTGAACACATGTTATCGTTCTATAAAAGGCTGTCCTTTTATCAAAATTGAAACCCCGTTGTAAACCATTTACATCGAAACCATGTGCTAAGAAGTGAATCTAAAATTAAGTGTCGTCGTTTTAGAGAAGAGAAATCGGTTTTGGTTTAGAATATAAAATAATGGGCGGATAAAACTAAGAATGGGCCGGTATTAATTGAAACGATGTCGCTTAACATAACGATCAAGGCCTGCTGTAAACATTATACAAATGTTACCGTTACAAAACGAAGAGAAGGATAGCATTTTACAAATGGGTTAAATCAGAGGCAGGTCCTACAACTTGTGCAGACGCTACCAGCTATAGGATTTACTATTATAAGGTCAAATCGCTTGCAGCTATAGGGACCAACAATGGGACAATTCGGGTAGGTGTACAACTTGACCTACTAGGGTCCAATCGAGGAGATTATGTATACACACACACACACACACACACTGAGTGTGTGTGTGTGTGTGTGTTATTATAAAGTAACAGGTACTATACATATTCGGACCAATACGATTTGTAAACTGACAGATATGGATGGTACATTAGACTATTAAGCTACGCACGCATATGAAAATCTTACATACATATAACTACGGTATTAAACCACGATTAAAACATATAAAAAATTATTTTAACATCTAAATTTAATTCTGAAAATTTATGGTTAAGAAATTAATTTACTTTAAATTTTAAATATTTAAAAATCTTTTTAAACGCACACACACTTAATCAATAGACATGATATAATGATATGCAGTGTCGTGTTTAGGTGTCCTAAGTGATAAAAAAATAATCCTACAGCCATAGAGGGCGTGAGAGACAACCTTTCATGACTGCGGAATTCAGAGATCGGAATGATAATGCAGAGTTGGTGTCGACTTTCGTAGGGAGCTTGGTGTAGGTAACTAAACTCGCCCTAACTACAAAAAAATCTTATCAAAATTTAAGTCCAACTAGATAAGGTCTATATAGCTATAGCACAAAAAATAAAGCCTAGAAGTACTCAATATAAGTGCCTTCAAGAAGCTCCTTAGGGATAAAAGAGCTACCGATGGTCTCCAACAGGAGCAAAACGCCACAATCCAGTGATACCTAGAGAAGATGGAGAAGGAAACCCACTAAGAGAAACAAAGACGGGGTTGTCGCTTGAGAAATCCTAATGTTTAGGCAATCAGAGCTCGGAGTCGAGGAAGGAGTAGCCGCAACAAAAGGAATATTCTCCTCATTAAAGGTCCCTTAAAGGGATACCATGCCCCGATGATTGGTGAGGAGACAGTGACCTTTGTGACTTTATCAGAAGGGAGGTAGAGATACACATGACCCATCAAGGGGCTCGTACTACCAAGGATCTCTCTAGATGAGCACTCGTATGCCAGATGATGTCACCATTTAGCTGATCTATAAAATATTTTGAGCCTACCAAGAAGTTTTCTCCCCTAAATTACAAGATCTATGATGGGAAGACTGATCCCACCGATCACGTAAGGTAATATCGCCAGGAGATGACTCTATGGAACACCAAAAAAGGATTAATGTGTCAGATTTCCTCTCCAGTGTTGAAAACACTATCCAAAAGTGGTTTGAAAAGATTTCACACCGATCGATAGCCTCCTTCAAACAACTTATTAAATCCTTCATAACTAGATTCATTACTAGCATCACTTATCCCAAGCGGATGGACTTATTTCCAATGATGAAGAATTCCTCAGGAAACACTTCATGAATACGCTAAAAAGTACTGGGAGGTGTACGATGAGGTGAAGGACTTCACCGAGCAAGTTGCGGTGGCTCCTTCAAAATTGATCTATCAAACGATTCAATGCTCTACCAGTCCCTTACCAAGAGGGAGGCCATCACGATCGACGACCTCATGTCTAGGATTAAAAATTTTACCAAGGTGGAAGATATAGTGAACAGAGTTACCAGGATAGAGAGGAAAAAAGAAGCTCGAGAATGGGGATAAGGAAGGGGAAAGTAAAAAATTTAGAAGGAATTAAATATGATGCAAAAAGGATCCTAGAAAATCATTCAAGGTAGCCCCAAGACAATTGATAATATCTTTTGCAAGATCAAACAAATGGCCTAAGAAGATATTCAGCGATCCGAAGATGAGGAACTAGGCACTGAAATGTGCATACCATAAATATCACATTCACAAGACTGAAAATTTCAAAGCACTAAAGTCCCACCTCAAGGATCTAGTTTAGGATGGGAACCTAAACGACTTCATAGAGAAGAAGGAAGGTGCCATGCAGGTCATGCATGATTAAAGACCGGACAGCATCTTGGATGACGACAGGGGACAGGAATTATTGGTAATCCATGGGGGGATAAGATTAGATAATGTCTTGGACAGATGTTTGGGCCACTAATTTGCAGTTATTCATGGAAGTCAAATCAAGGGGAACTCCCTCAGGATGGGGGTTAATAAGCTCATAGTAGTCGTGGAAGCCTTCCAGATTGACCCCACCAAGCCCATTGAATAAAAATGCTAGTAACTAGCGAACATTGATTAAATAAAGAACATATTTTTTACTAATGATGATTTGGTCAGGGTTAATTCCCCCCCCCCCCCCCCTCCATGATAAGTCCACGACGCTCTTGTCATAACTCTATTAGGATGTGGACAAGCTGTTGGTAAACTAGGGGAGCTCTTCTAAAGACATATACTCAGAGTGTTCAATCAATTGGGCTTGTGTATAAAGTATTTGTAGTAAACCATCGTTCCATTGGTAAGATTTGTAGGAAAGATGACCTTGTCCCTAGGAAACGTAGTTCTCCCTATTCGGGCTGGAGTGATCTCCATGCTTATTAAATTCCTTATGGTCGATATAGACTCTGCATATGATTCTATCATTAGTAAAGGGAAGTTACAAGACATGATGGCTATGCTATCCACCTACCACCAAAAATTAAGCACATCACTAACAAAGGAATATTATATATACACGGGAATAAGCCTTGGCCAAAAATTATTTCATAGATACTATCTTCCTTAAGTAGGAGAATAATAAGCAAAAAGCAGTAAAGCCAAAGGAAGGCTCTATGCCCTATAAATAGTAGCAAAAGTAAGGGCGACTTGGTATTCAGAAAACCAGGTTTGTCCCTACCGATCGCATTATGGAACCCCAGCAAGAGGTAGCTTTTTATGATAATCATCTTGAAAATAAGTTCTTGATTAGAAGTTCACTAACGAAAGAAGAGAAAAAAGAGTCGGTTTCTTTCCTCAAAGGAAACCAAGATATATTTGCATGGAAGCCATATGACGTGCCGGGAGTATACTTGAAAGTGATGTATCACAAGATTCATGTAATCCATTGCATCCACCAATGGCTCAAAGGTACAAAAAACGATGCCCGAGAAGGCCAAAAATATTAAAGCGGAAGTGGGGAAACTGATAGAGGTGCAGTCCATAAAATAATTTAAATTCCCTAAGTGGTCATCAAATACCATAGTCGTAAGGAAGAGCAATGGAAAGTAAAGAGTCTACATAGACTTCACAAATCTTAACCGTGCATTCCCAAAAGAAAGTTTTCCTCTACCAAATATAGACTAATTGGTCAGTGACACTGCTAACCATGAGCATATGAGCTTCCTTAAGGCCTACTCATGGTACCACCAAATCCTATTATTTCCCTTGACCAAGAAAAAACATCATTCATCCCCATTTGGGGCTATATTGCTACATGGTGATGTCATTCGAATTAAAGAATTCTTAGGAGACCTACCAAAGACTTGGGATGAAGATTTAAAGGAGAAATTGGGAGACACAGTGGAGGTATATATCAAAGGCAAGTTTTTAATGATCGGGAGGAAGACGGATCACCTTGTAGACCTAAAAAAACTTTTGAAATGATTTTTTATTACAAGATGAAGCTAAACGAGGCGAAGTACTCCTTTGTGGTACAATAAAAAATGTTCCTAGGATAACTAGTCAGTCAAAGAGGTTTCGAGGCAAACCTCAACCAAATTAAAGCCATCCGGAAGGTGCAGCCCCTAAGACTGTGCACGAGGATAAAAATTGACTTGCATGCTAGCCACCATAAATCGCTTCATATCTATATTCTCGAAAAAGTGCTTACCATTCTTTCAAGCAATCAAGAAAGAAAAAAAAAGGAAGAATGGAACAACAAATATACCAAGGCACTTGAAGAAATAAAGAATTATTTTTGCAAACCACGAATGTTAACCATTCTAGGTGATAGAGGACCTTTGTACTTATATCTACAAGTGTCCAGTGGTGCTGTAAGCTCATTCTTAATGGAATGAGGGTCAGGCTCTGATTTATTATATGAGAAAAATATTGCTCGAACCTTCAGGAAGTTGAAACTCTACTTTGAGGCATGCACTATAATTATTCTAACCTTTTTCCTTCTGAGATCAATGCTTAGAAAGGTCGACCTATCTGAATGGATGTACAAAAATGATGATTGAAATAGAGTATCTCAACTAGCCAAGTATCAACAAAGGGAAATATGTTGAGCAAGTTATGGTCATTAATAAGAACCCAAGATGGATGGATCCGATCATGTTCAACCTAATGGAAGATTCCCTGCCAATTGATATGATATAATCATGTAAGGTACGGGTTAAATCTGCTCATTTTCACTTGATGGTAGATAAAAAACTTATTGGTGCTCTTTTACAAGGCCTTACCTCTAATGCGTGCACTCGAATGACGTCGATCATACCCTCTTTGAGCTCTGTGAGACGATATATGGGAGCCATACATGGGCCATATCATTGGCATTTAAGGTAATGAAAGAGGTTTATTGGTTTCCATACATGCCAAAGGACGTAGTTTCCAACGTTATGAAATGCAAGAACTATCAACTCTTCTCACTGTTTATATACCAATAGGCCAGTGAACTCAAGTCCTTCAGAAGTCCTTAGCCATTTCCCAGTGGTGATTTGAAATCATCAGTCCATTGCCCCTCGCATCTGGGAGTAGGAAGTATCTATTGGTCAGTACTGGCTACTTATCTAAATGGGTTGAAGGTGAACCCTTGGTGAACAACTGAGATATCGATATGACCAAGTTCATATCGAAGAATATCATAACATGGATTGGAATCCCTTAGATTATCAACATAGATAACGAAACTTGGTTCAAAAGCAGCCTCTTTTAGATCTTCTATAATGAGCATAGTATTAGGCACTACTACAGTTCAGTGTCCTGCCCCCAAAGAAATGTCCAAGCATAAGCTTCCTAACAAGACAGTCCTCTATAAAGGGTGTTTGGGTCGACCAAATCCCCCACATTCTCTGGGCATTCCGAATAATACCCAGGCAATCAACAGGGGAAACACCTTTTACCTTGGATTACGAAAAGGAGGCAGTGATCCCACTATAAGTAGGTCTACTAACCATGAAATCTACCTTAGTTAACCAAGATCTCAATAATGAAAAATTTCGACTAGAGCTTGACTTAGCCGATGAAAAAAGAGAATTAGGTATTGTAAAACTTGCTTCCTACCAACAATAATTGGCCAAATAGTACAACAGGAGGGTCAAATCGAGAGGATTTAAGGCCAGAGACTATGTGCTAAGAAAGATTATAGGCAATGCTAAATTTCCATCTGACAGGAAACTAGAGACCAACTGGGAAGGCCTATTCAAAGTCATCCATCATGACCTAATAGGAGCCTACCACTTAGAAAAAATGAAGGGAAGATTCTTTCCTCAAGCTTGGAACGCAGCAAATTTAAATGGTTTTACTTTTAGATTTTTTTTAGTTTATGATTAAGTTTTTTTTTCAGTTTTAACGTTTCTTTAAGAATTTCTTTCAAACTTCTCGCACTTATCTCTATTCTTTGTTCCAAGTGGCAGGCGAATAAGTACTTAATAAAGACGACCAATTAGTTAAGTGAATTATCTTTAACATATTACATATCACCTTGATAATTATCTTCTCTCAATTGTCTTTTTTTAAAACTAACTAATTAAGAAACCGTAAACAACTTTTGGATATAGGTTGAACAACACAAAGAGTTCTGGAAAATAACAAAACATGAACAATGGTTTACAGCTGATGAAAGGCCTACTAGGAGTCCTTAGGCACCCATAACAAACTGGGTCAAAAAAATCCTTGCTAGGGAATGATCCCACAAATCGGTGCATTTTTGTATTTCTTGTTCTAGGCTTAAGGTTAGATGTGATGCATTACCTAAAAGGTAAGACCATAAGATCAAACATCATATAGGGAAGCAAAGATGAAAAAATATCCATTAACACTTCTTAAGTTATTACAAGAAAATTAAAAAAAGTAAGCAATTTAAAATAAAATAGTGATTATGGATGGATCCATTAAGCGACCGGGATGGATCATTCATTGAACTCCCAACTCTAGCAGGGGGAATATACAATGCATAAAGAGTAATGATCACAATCATATCTCAAATCTTTGACGGCTCACCAGGACTAACCATGTCAATAAAGTGTTGAGGTCGGTAGAGTTTATCGTCTCCATCAATGTTGAATTCATCGAGGTATTTCCTTATATGACTAACTAGAATGGCATCTATTGGGGTCCACGACATGTTGTTATTATAAGGAGGATTTTGATGATCTAAGCAGTCTGGATCATACCAACACCATAACCCAGAATTTTATGGTATATTCGCCATGACAAGGGAATTAAACCAATTGTGTTTGTAACCAATATTTCGAGCATGGCTCATAAGGGGATCCATATTAATAAGAGCCTCGTCATAGCCATCCATCCAGATTTGGAGAGGTTTTTTATGGAACTGAAATATGAGGCGATCAACCTTCTCGGTTAGACTTTTAATAACTAATACTTTATTGAGAAAAAATTTCTTAGTCTTCTTTAGCTCTTTCGCTAGATGACTTTCTTTATACCCTAGAGAGGAAGACAGGCCCTTAGCATTTACAACTTTTTCGTTTAAGGCCTTTTTATCCTTTCTTAACTCCTCCCTTAACTGGGCATTCCCTTCTTCCAAAATGGAAGTGCCCGCCCCAACCTCTTCACTTTTGTAGACTTTTTGAGTCTCTCAAGATCAACCCTCAAATCATTTTTCTCCTTCTCAAAGATAGCAGTGACCTTTCTAATGCCCACTAGGTCGACAAATAAAATAAAATCTTTCCTAAAATGAGAAAATTCCATGGCACCAATCTCTCACAAAATCCTCTCTTTTTTATCAGATCAGTAAGCTTTCATTCAAAGTCATATTTCAGATTAGATAACGACTCTTTATGGATGTGTTGGGCAGTAATAAATCATGTCATAAAGCGCAACATTTTTTGCAACTGCTTGATGAAATAGGCGACGAAGATCCAATTATGCCTCCCTTGCTTAAGTTAACACATCAGGACCTAAGTGCTCATAAAGATCATCATCCTCGTCATAACCAACATCAAACAGCGTTCTACGACTTTTTAGGAAGACATTCTGAGCCGCGTACAAGTAGTCGGACATATTAGTTTGTCAAATAAAATACTAGACTTGCAAAAAAGAGATGAAATAGCAACGGTTAAATCAAACCATTAATTCTATTAAAAAGGATTACAACAGGGGAATGCCCATATATAAAAAATAAAATCACAACAATCCCTAATAAGAATCCCTAAGAGGATATTTTATCAACCTTCTCCTTTTCGGCCGCCTGCTCAGCAGTCGTCTAGTTTAGATCAGCAGTTTGATCAGTAGTCGCGTAGGTGTGATCGGTAGTCTTATCCTCTACAACAACCTCATCATCATTCTTAACTTCTTTGTCATATTGAGGGCGAACCTCGATGATGCTCGCTATAGAGTTATGACCCTCGTTTGTACCAACTTCAACTAGAGCGTCATCCTATCCATTCTTAAAAAACATATATTTTTAAGGTAGGCAGTATATATTTTAGCATTTTTAAAGGATGTATCCCTGCCACGGGTGAAGGAGGCATCATTGACCTTCGCCACACTAGCCAAAGCCTCCTCAACTTTAGAATTAGCTTTATTTTCCCGTGTCTTAGGGAGGTCAGCCTCAGCTTTCATGTATCTGGCATCCTTTTATCCCACTCGATAGCAACCACATGAGTAGTGAATCATCAATCGTCTTCTAAAGAATCACCCTCTGAGCTCTTATCTTTCTCGTCGAGAATCTTTTTCTCACTCGCTTGGTTATTGTTGACCGTCTGAGTAGCCAACAGATATTTGCGAAACTATTTAAATACAACCTTCAAATCAATAGAGGATGACTTCATCCAATTATTCCTATCCAGTAATTAGTCGTAATCAATCAAGAACTTCAGAATAAAAGAATGGACAAATATGAAGAAACAGACATAAAAGAACAATATGAAGGCGATCAAATTACAAAGGACAGGTAGTAGTTGGCATGTTCTAATAACCTCGAATGGGAAAGGCAGAGGTACTTGCTCTATGCGCAAGGAAAAATCTAGACCTAACCAAGTTCTTAGCGAGATTGAGAAGAGCAATAATAGGTTGGGCAAAACCCTTGCCCTTATCAACATTCTTCTTCCTAATAATCTCAAGATTGGGAAGATAATTCTTATTTTTCCCCTTTGATAAAGGCTCGTGCTCCTTAGAAGAGGAGTCATTAAGGTCCATGGGATTAGTGTAACCCCGAACATCACCTTTATTGCTCTTCGATTAAGAAAGATCTTTTTATTTGCTTTATGGGCAAGAAGGGGGAGGAGATCTGGTACCAACATGTTCAACACCAATATTGGCAATGATCAAGTTAGTGGCTTTCCTTTTTGCTATAACACTGAGTGAAACAGTGGAAGGGACGAAAGAGACATTAAGAGTCTCGAAGTATGGGGATATTCTTTCCTCAGACGCTTTGTCTTTTTTAAGTCCTAGGAAGACGTGATATCTTTAGATGATTCGTCCCTCTTTGAGTTCGGGGAAGTGAGGTTTTAGGGTCATCCAAAGTAATGGGCATGATCGGCATTCTCTCTTTTGTCCTTACAAAAAAGGAAGTGGTTTTACTCTTATAGTCGAGAAAAAATATCGCCAACCTTGGGAGCTTATTACCTCCAACTCTCTCTTGAATGGACCAAATCATCCCTATGTCAATAAAGTTAACGTCGTTGTTGCGAGGAATCTTATTTTTGTTCTTCTTTATAAAAAGAAATAGAGAAAAGAAAAATCATTAGCTTCAATCAAGGAAGAATAAAAAATCTAAAAAAATGTCTTTCACACCTATTTCTTATCCTTCTTGAGGGCATCTTGATCATTCATATGCCACACCCTCAAGAAGGTAAGAGTATTGCCAATTATTCATAATCGAACCATGATCCCAATAATATTTATTGGAATCATGGAGGTTACCAACCAAGGCTCGGTTAGACAACCTCGTCTTTATATAATTAATATTCTCAATGGTTGCCACCTATTGGTAAAAGTACATGATCTTGGTAATACTGAGATGGGTACCACATAGTTCATTAATACGATTAATCATATTAACGATCCTCTATGTGTTTAGGGAAACTTAGACTGGGACCACATCACAGTATTGGAAAAACTTTGAAAATAAGCGATTTGGGTGGAAAGTGACCCCTCATTCAGTGATGTATGCAACAATTAGCCTTCAGAAAGGGCACAGAGGTCACAAGGACCATCGACTAATTCTACTAAACCCGCGGGGGGAGTTAATGATCAAGTTTAAATTATTCCAAGGTGTTTTAGTCAATAACGTACATCATGGTTAAAGATGATAAGCCCAATGAAACAACTAAATAAAAAGAGCGAAGAAGAGTCAAATGAAGAAAGAGTTTCACTACACCCAAATAGGCGGATGGTCACGAATTTTGGTCGTGACCAAGGCTCTGAGTCATTGGACAAGTTTGCGACCAAAATAGGCATAAAAAATCATTGATCATGGATGTTGCCCCTGACTAAAAGTCAGAGTTACGGACCAGAGCGTGGGGCAGTATATGGCATGATGGTCACGAATTAGGGTCATGACATGGTGGTTACGAACCAAAGCCGTGACCAAGACCGAGGATGAGATCACGAACCTCAGTCATGACCAGGTATAAAACATTGGTCACAACCCTAATGCGTGACCAACAGTCTACACAGGTTTAAAAATTGTCACGGATTCAATCCGTGACCATGTTTTTATTAAATAAAATTAAATATGGTCACGATGTTAGCTTGTGGCCATATCTAATTTGAAAAAAATATGCGTATTTTTGTGACCATATGTAGTTGGATAAAATATGTGCATTGTTTGTTCTCAAAGAGAGAGTCTCGTGACTACGCGGCCAGTTCTTACGAGTTATGTTGATCATGTGCAAGGTGTTCGTGCCTCCCCCAGTACATTTGGGGGTTGTTCGAGGTGTTTGCCCACTAGCAAAACATTTTCAAGACAAAGTCTTCTTATTTGAAAATTTTGTACTATTCTAAATCTGGGAGTCCCATGACTATGTGGTCAATTCCTAAAAATTACGTTGGTTATGTGCGAGTTGTTCGTGCACCCACACCCCTCGGGGCTATTTGGGAGTTGTTTGGGGTTTTTGCACACTAGAGACATGTTTTCAAGCCAAAGTTTTCTTATTTGCAAATTTTGGTCCTATTATTAAACTGGGAGTCTTGTCACTACACAATTAGTTCCTACGAGTTACGTTGGTCATGTGTGAAATATTTGTAGCCTCCCTGAGGCCGTTTGAGGGATATTCAGTGTTTTTGCCCACAAACAGCACATTTTAAGCATACGTTGATCATGTGCAAGTTGTTCATGACCCCCTATGGCCGTTTGGGGGCTATTCAGGGTTTTCTCCCACTAATGGCACATTTTTAAGCCTAAGTCTTCTTATTTGCAAATTGCAGTCCTATTATCAAACTAGGAGTACCATTACTATGTAGCAAGTTCCTACGAGTTACGTTTGTTATGTGTGAGTTGTTCGTGGCCCCTAACGCCGTTTTGGGGATGTTCGGAATTTTCGTCCACTATCGGCACATTTTCAAGTCTAAGTCTACTTATTTTCAAATTTCAGTCCTATTCTTAAATCGGGAATCCTATGGCTACGCGACCAGTTTTTAGGAGTTATGTTGGTCACGTGCAAGTTGTTCATGGATCCCAGGTCCGTTAGGTGGTTGTTCGGAGTTTTTTCCCCCTGATGAAATGTTTTAAAGCCTAAGTCTGCTTATTTGAAAATTTTGAACCTATTCTCAAGGGAGACTCGTGACTACCCGAGAAGTTCTATGAGTTACGTTTGTCACATGCGAGCTATTCGTGGCCCCCGAGGTCTTTGGGGGTTGTTCGAGGTTTTTGCCCACAAGTGGCATGTTTTCATGTCTAAGTCTTCTTATTGCAAATTTTGATCATATTATCAAATTGGCAGTCCCGTTATTACGTGCCTAATTCGTACAAGTTATATTGTTCATATGCGAGTTGTTCATGCCCCCTCGAGGCTGTTTGGATTTGATTAGTATTTTTGCCCACTAGCGGCACGTTTTCAAGCCTAAGTGTACTTATTTGCAAATTTTGGTCACATTCTCAAATTGGGAGTCTCGTGACTACGTGTCTAATTCCTACAAGTTATATTGATCACGTACGAGTTGTTCGTACCCCCCAGTGACACGTTCACAAGTATATACAAATGAGCACTTAACTAACCTTTATATAGGAATAAAACATTACGCATATCAAGTATATAAAAATGTTAGATAAATTAAAGAATACCTGGTTCCTGTGATCCAAGAAGACCACGAAATAGAGTCTTATGAGTTTATGAATGGGTTAAATTGATCTTGGAACCCCCATGTTTACCTTCTTTGACTATGCACTATTTAATGTACTCACGTCTCGTTCTAAACGTAAAACATGAGTGATCGAGTGGAAAAATTGAGCGTCCGTGTAAATACGCTAGTCATTGTTATCGGCTTCCAACCGCAATAAAAAAACCTAAACTTTAACTACACTCTTGCGGAGTATAGTGGCTAGCCTGGGTATCGAATCCTCAGGGAACTAGGACGAGTGAACGTGACGACAAAGGTAAGATTGTTAACCCTAACTTGACTCTAAAGAGAAATAAAAAGATGATTGAGATGGGAAATAACTAATTAACTAAATGCACATTAAATTAAACTATTGCGTTAACTATGTGAGAAAAATTAACTAACTAAGAATTACTTAATAAGAATGAGGGGAAAACAGGTTGGGAATACAATGCCCGAATCCATAGTAATTACTCAGCAGAATACTAAAATTATAAATTAGAAGTTTGAATGAATCCAGTCTTTATAGATCCTAAGCATTACATATATAAGGCTAATCCCGCATCAAATGAAATCAAAGGGAAATACAAAGCGGTGCTAAACAATTTTACGCACATTATATTCTTAAACATCCCAAGTACCTAGAGCAAGAGAGATTAAAAGGCCTATAATGATTGTAGAATTATCTTGCACAACTCTTTCAAAATTTTAATTTAAATTCTATTTTCTACATATGTAATTTACATTGGGATGGGTTCATGCATCCCAACCCTAAAAAAACTTAGCTAGACATGATTTTATTAAATGAAAACAAAATTCTAAATGTATAAGAAATCATAGTTCTATTATGTATTGAAAAGAAACTTGAATTGAGAAACAAAATTAAACTACAATAGCAATTTAAACTTACAATTTGAAAGAAATCGAAAGCAGAAATTAGCAATACTTGAATAGAAAAAGGAAATCTGAACTTGACACTCGAATCTTGAATAGCTCTTGTTCAACTTACAAACTAGGGTTTCTAAATCCAAATATGAAATTATATGCCAAAAGGAACTCTCTCTCTCTTCCTCTCTTCATTACTCTAAGGCTTGGCTTTTTATAATACCCAAATATGACTTTTTCCATGCCTCTCCACATTTTACAACTAATAAAAAGTAATTATACAAGAAATTTCAAGAGTTGAAACTCTTCAGCTTCCAAAATTAATTTTAACTTTGACTTTCTTTCTCCAACTTTGACTTGCCATATCTTTTGATCCATAGCTCCGATTTGACTGCCGTTTTTTCCAGTATTCTTGTAATTTAGATCTCTTAAACGTTCTAGTTTTATCCACCTCCGGAATATATATGTAAAATTATAAAAATTCCCTTCAAGTCCCCATTTTTTGGTTTCTTTCACTGTTTTGAGTTCTCTTTGGCACTAAATATCAGTAAAAACAGTAAGAAATACACGAAACTCCGGGTACTTGTTAGAATAAGTCATTAGCAATGATATGGGATAAAAACAAATCAATTACGTTGTTCGAGGTACTAAAACTACCAACTTAGGAGGATAAATTCAGAAGAATTTATGCTTAGTCAAATCACCCTAACTTAGAACTTTGCGCGTCCCGAGCAATGTAAGAGAAATGAGTTGACTTTTGAAATTCCTTTTATTAAAATAAAATTCCACTTTCATAGGCAAGCGATTACATTGAGCATATGCAATAAACCTTTAAACCCCTAGGTTACCCTAGTAGGACGAGTTTTGTCTCGTGAGGGTTTGCAGTGAATACACCCACAAAATTCTTTATTGACTCAAATAAATATCAAAATACTTAAAAATTGTAAAATTTAAATTTTTCAAAAAATAATCACCATAAATTCATAGTCAAATGTCTCAAGCCATAGTGTGTGTGTGCAAAGTCAGAAATAAAACCTCGAATAAATTCATTTTGATTCAAATTCTTACGGATGCACTCATAAACGAATCACTCAGATTATGGTTGTTTTCTCTCGGTATGCATGATATAAAGAGTAAATATAATGGACACAAATTCACGCATACAAAATTGAAAAGAAGAAAATATATGATGAAAAGATCTCATCATCGGAATACAGTTATTAGGAAATGGAAAGCATCATCTCTTAATCACACCATTTTAATATCTTTTATTATCTTTTCATGTCTTAGCTCTCCATGCAATAATTAATTTAGGCATTCGGACTCGGTTAGGACTTTTCGGGTTCGAAAGTGTAAAGGGTAAAAATGGGAATGGACGGAATGTTTGGAATTGAAAAATGTCCTTATGATGTCCATTAGTGCTTTTTCGGGCATTTGCTCATTTTTCTCTTTCTTTTTCTATTCTCATTTTTTTTTTGTTATTTTTCTTTTCTTGCCCTTTTTTTTATTACGCACTTTGGACTTACTTGATGAATTTTCAATTTTTCACAATTCCGGGCTATTTGGGTTTTCGGGCTATCAAACGAAAGGAAAATATTTTATTAGGCTCAAAGTGGGTTGCAAAGGGATAATTTGTTCACAACTTTATTGTGGATAATATTTTTGGGTTAAACAAAAGAGGTCCTACTTCATTGTCCAAATTGCTAATAACATTACCATATTCATCTCGAGATTAATTAAGTTTAGAGATATATTAGCACGAATTTCGAGACAACATTTCACACATTTTCCATAACCGATCAAAACAAAGGATTGAGATCATCAACGACTTACTAAAATGCTCAAAAGAACTTTGAGTTAATCATAAACTCGAATTGATTTAAAAACTCATAAAAAATTGAAAGGCTCGAAATCTCACCAGGTTTGAGCAATCTCCACACTTATTCGTTAAGTCGTTAATTTTTTTTCAATTTCCATCTTCGGTCAATTTTGGCTTAGTGCATTTTGATTGTTAACAATTTGAGACAAAAAAATGTGACATTTTTGAAGCTTTTAAATTCCAATTTTTATTTATTTTGAAGAAAAATATTTTTGGCTTTTTTCAAAAAATTTCAATTTTTTTGAAATTTTAGAAACTTTCTAAAAAAAAACACTTTGAAAGAACATGTGATCGAATCAATGAATCTAAACAATAAACGGGAAGAATATTCCACACCCCCTAACTTAAATGTTGCATTGTTCTGAATGTGAATCAAGAACACAAGATAAAGAGAGGAAAAGAAACATATTAGCCAAATGGAGCGATCCCCGGTGAGTGCGAGTCCATTGAATCTACAAAACATGTTAGAACCAAGCATAACAAAAACATTAACTAATTACTCTAAACTATAAAAAAAAAAAAGGAAAAAGAAAAAGCTAATTATGCACAACCTACGATTTGAACTTCTAATAAGTTATACACTAGAAGTCAAAAAATTTGAGGGTCCACCCAAAATACAATTTGGCTTTGAGGGGTAATCAGTGTACCCTCATTAGGATGCAAGCCTCCCGAAAAATAAGAATTTCGTTTGAACAACGGAAGGCATGTGTAAGGCGAAAAAAATGGACCATCACCAATTACTATTTTTAAAGGGATGATGGGTGAAAAATACAATTGGGATCCAAGAAAAATAGAATCCCCTTCCAAAGATTTTTCAAGTAGTATGGGAAGAGGAGAACGCAAAAAGGAAGAATATATCTTGGAAACCAAGTCAAGCAAAGAGTCCTCATCGATAAAAGTTTTAACTGCTTCAAAAGTTACAACCAACTCATGGGAATCAAAATTCAATTCATCTCCCAAATTTTTTTCAGTTATAACGGGAGGTAGTGCACGAGTAAGTAAATAACCCATAAGATGAATCATCTCAAACAAACATTCTCGTTAAAGAATCGGGTCAACATCCTCAAGACTTTCATCCGATTCTTGGGATGGAGTTAACAGTTCGATAGTAGTGGGGACACAAGGAAACGAAGGATCTTCAACCTCAATAGATTTTGAAATATTTATAAGAGGTTGAGATTCAAAAGTACTTATATTACTCTCAATGATTTCATCCTCAAAAGTGTTAGGCGAATCGCAAGTCTCGCCCTCCTTTAAGCTTTCCAGATAAGCATCAATCTCCTTGCTTGTTTCTCTAATTTTCAACTCTGGAGCAACAAGGTTATCAAATTTCTTTTTGCTAATAAGCAAGAGTTCTTCCAAAGTAGGCTTACTTGTATCTAGCACCTCGAATTCCTCATTTGTTCGAAAAATTACTTCATCTTCAAAATATCGGAAGAAAAATCCTCATTAGGTTCAAATAATGCATCTAACTCTTGCTCCCAATAACGATTTTTTTCCCAATATTCTTTTTCAAGTCTTTCTTCTTCAAGTATTTAATTTTGATAAAATTGGATGGCCTTAGCACTAGACTTGTATTTATGAGACTCATCTTTAGTGATATTGATCCAATGTTCATAAGTCTGGAGTGCCTCCTCCTCACTATTATCATAACAATTAAAGTAACCAAAAGAGTTAAAGTAAGACATTTCAAATTGGGCAATTCAAGAAGGTGACACCCATATTTCTGATTTTTTTGTTGGATGCTTTTTTTAAGGTCAAATTCGGGATTAACCAACCTAACCTAAAGTCTACCTAATTCCTCGGCGACGGCGCCATTTTGATCGAGTGGAAAAATCAAGCGTCCGTGTAAATACACTAGTCATTGTTATCGGCTTCCAACCGTAATACACAAACCTAAACTTTAACTACACTCGTGCGAAGTATAGTGGCTAGTCTGGGTATCAAATCCTCAGGGAACTAGGATGAGTGAACGTGACGACAAAGGTAAGACTGTTAACCCTAACATGACTCTAAAAAGAAATAAAAAGAAGATTGAGATGGGAAATAACTAATTAACTAAATTCACACTAAATTAAACTACTGCGTTAACTATGTGAGCAAAATTAATAAACTAAGAATGACTCAATAAGAATGAAGGCAAGACAGGTTGGGAATACAATCCACCAATCCTTAGTAATTACTTAGCAGAATACTAAAATTATAACTTAGCAGTTTGAACGAATCCAGTCTTTATAGATCCTAAGCATGACATATATGAGTTTCAATCCCGTATAATATGAAATCAAAGGGAAATATAAAGCGGTGCTAAACAATTTTACGCATATTATATTCTTAAACATCCCAAGTACCTAGAGCAATAGAGATTAAAAGACCTATAATGATTGTAGCATTATCTTAGACGACTCTTTCAAAATTGTAATTTAAATTCTATTTTCTACTTGTGTAATTTACATTGGGATGGGTTCATGCATCCCAACCCTAGAAAAAACTTAGCTAGGCATGATTTTATTAAATGAAAACAACATTCTAAATGTGCAAGAAATCAGAGGTCTATTATGCATTGAAAAGAAACTTGAATTAAGAAACAAAATTAAACTACAAGAGCAATTTAAACTTATAATATGAAAGAAATGGAAAATAGAAATTAGCAATACTTGAATAAAAGAAGGAAATCTGAACTTGATACTTGAATCTTGAATAGCTATTGTTCAACTTACAAACTAAGGTTTCTAAATCCTAAGAAAATATGAAATGATAGGCCAAAAGGAATTCTCTCTCTTCCTCTCTTTATTACTCAAGGGCTTGGCTTTTTATAATACCCAAATATGACTTTTCCCATACCTCTCCACGTTTTACAACTAATAAAAAGGAATTATACAAGAAATTTCAAGAGTTGAAACTCTTCAGCTTCCAGAATTAATTTTAACTTTGAATTTCTTTCTCCAACTTTGACTTGCCATATCTTTTGATCCAGAGCTCCGACATCGACAGAGGTGCGTAGCATCTTGGGGTTAGCTGGGTATTACAGGTGGTTCATTTGAGGGTAAATTCTCTTATGACTTTATGAAAATAAAACATTATTTGGGAGATTTTTATCGCAAATTTAGAGTAAAACCCATGTTAGGATGGATATCTGTCACATCTAGAATAATATCCACGAAATTGATGCCCAGTAGAGATAGAAATCTGGAAATAAAATGAATTCTTGAGAAAATTGGATGAACTAAGGTTAAATGATAATTTCTTGAATTAATCCTCTTTGATAACGATTCTAGAGGAAATTGTGAATGTTTTACGTTAGAAATATTCTATATTGATTTATATAATGTTCATGATGTTTGGTTGGGAGGTTGGGAAATGTTAATGGAGATTTGAGGATTTATATTAGATGAAACCCGTAGAATAGAATTGCAGAAACTGGGCCTACACCTACTTGATCGATCGATATAAATAGGGTTTGGGTAAGACGAGTTTATGTGAGATTTAACCGTGGGGTTTTGGGGATATAAATTGAGTGAGAAATTGTGTTTATGTTAAAGTAGGTCTTGTAAGAATTTAGAAAGACTTAGACCAGTAGGTTAGTGAGGGTACACCTACTGATTTTAGATTTATCGAGAGGATACACTTCGAAAGTCGAGAAGTACTTATGGATTTACATTAATTGAGAGAATAGAAAGAATAATTTAATTGTACATCGAACTCGAGCGTTATATGCTACGCATAGCTAGAACATATTATGGGTTATGGGTGTCCTAAGAGGAATTATGTGAATACATGTATAGATGTATATATATATACATAATATGGTATATTTTTTTGTAATCATACCCGCGCTACTTGCTATCATGGAAGTTACCCGTAGAGAAAGTCTTATCTCGATTGGACCTTTATGGGAGATATTGGCTTGTTACGTAGAACATAGCATCCTTGGTACAGGCTATACGAGAGTGATAGTCAGACGGTCCTAAGAGATGTGAGGGTATGTGCTGACCTCTTAGTGACTTGGAACTAAGCTTCACCTCTAATATGTGTGTTATGTATTAATACAGTTCGAGAGTGATTCTAAACAAGTATTTCCCTTTTTGTACAAGAGATACGGGGACTTGATAGCAAAGTATGTCAACACTATATATTTATGTGGGGTGCCTTATTAGAATATATATTATGACTGATAAATATGTGTACCTATGATTAATCTACTATGCTTGTAAGTAGATAAAAATTGAATAATTAATATTAAATGAATTAAGTGGTTGAGAACTTAAGTCTGTATTGAGATGAACATAAATGCTTAAAATATTCCTAATAAATGGGTCATCATATATAATATATGGTTAGTCGATCACTTGGATTAGGCTTGGTGAACGAATATTGGTTATACTAGTTAACTGGGTTAGATTTAACTAGGTTAATTCGGTAGTACGCTAGGCGTGCACAGTAGTTGAGAGGTGAGAATTCTCAAGTGAGTGTCGAGGTACTAACCTACGTAATATCAACTGGTAAGCATTTTAAAAACTTGTTAAACTTTAAAGTTGTTTTACACTCGGGCTCTGACCCGTTTTCTGTTATCTTTTCTTCCTCTTGTATATATATATATATATATATATATATATATATATATATATATTACAGGTCCCCAGCCATAGGGGCGTCAGGCCTAGATCTTTGGACCATTGACGCGCTGCATCTATTGTGGAAGTTATAGGTCCTTGTAGTAGACGACTCCATTCTTGTCTTTATAGTCTTCTATTTAGATATTCTCGGACATGGCATGTGTCGCCCATTTCCATATCTCATTTTAGTTCAGAGAGAGACTTGTAATCTTTATCATTTCAGGATTTAGCTATTATTGGGATTGTTTTATTTATTTCCTTGTCCTGCGATTGGGATTTATTATTTGGATTATTTAATCTAGCTTGGATATTTCATTTGGATGGTTTGTTTTAATATTATCATCTGTTTTCATGAAAATGGTTTCATATTAAATCATACACAATAGGTCTTAATTTATAAAATCAAATGTTTTGACACTTAGCTTAATTATTTATTAGGTGATTAATAATGAAAAATTATTGTCAACAGTGATGCTAAAAATGAACCAACCGGACACTTAGAATAAATTTAATAAATGACCGTTCACCCGGTATTTAATTAGGCGGGGTGTCACAAGTGGTATCAGGGCATCAGGTTTTAGAGTCCTTTAGGGTATGTATGGATTATTATGCTTCCAGTTTAGCATCTTTGATATAGAGCTCTATTTTTAGGACTGTTGTGTTCTTGTTTATACGATTACGTCTTCAGCTATTTGAGATTTTATAATAACTATGGACTAAAAAAAATCCATTCTCGTTTCAGATTCCTCCGAGACGAGCACCTCGAGAAAGAAATGCCTAGTCCAAGCAACCAGTAGCTCAGGCTCAGGGAATGATGAATGCAATGAAAGACATTGCTATAGTTGCTCAGGCGGTGAATGCAGCGTTAATGGTGGTACAGTAGGCCCCACCCCAGGTTCAAGCAGTAGTGTCAGTGCCAGTATATCTTCCCACGGCATGGGAGTGGGTTAGGGATGCCTTTCAGAAGGCACATCCTCCGGAGTTCTTGGGTAGTTCCGACATTGTCATCGCTAGCCAATGAAAGAAGGACATCCAGAGGAATCTACGCATGTATGAGTGCTCAGACGTTCAGAGAAAATTACTGACTTCCTTTAAGCTAATAGGATCCACCTTACAGTGGTGGGAGTCCACTACCACCTTGGAGGAGACGGACAGTATGCCGATTGAGACTTTTTTGGTGCGGTTCGATCGCAAATATTTTCCTTCCATCGTGCAGACGGAGATAAGGCAGAAATTACTGAATCTTAAGCAGGAAAGTATGATGGTTGCAGAGTACGAAGAGGTGTTTACGAGACTTCTCACTATAGTGCTGGATGAGGTGTCTATCGAAGAGAAGAAAATCTTGATGTTCATGGACAGATTGACCTGGAGGATTCGTCAGCATCTTATAGGAAATCTGTCATTGGGTACTTACACTGATGTACTCAATACCTCTATGTTGCATTACCAGGAGCACCACTTCCATCATTAGGGAAGCAAGCCAGCAGGGGAATCCAGCCAGCAGGGATGGACAAGAGGTAGTAGTGTCGATCGAACACCAACAGCTCAGGGACAGGTCTATCATAGTGAGAAGAGTTCCCATCAGGGGGACCCTGCCAAGCGATTTTGATTTGATGATTCCAGGTAGGGATATGGGGGGTTTAGACAGGGCCTGATGGGCTAGTCTAGTCAGAAGGGCCAACAGGGCCCACATCGTTACCACCAGGGCTAGCCGGGCCAACATCAGGGCTAATGGAGGGGTGTTAACGGCCATCAGGGCCGACGTCAGTAGGGATAGAGGGTAGGAAACTTTAGGTGCAGTAGTCTTAGTTGCGGTAAAAATGGCCATAGGCGCTAGGATTGCCCAAAGGGGGATAGGTAACCACAACAACAGGGTGCCCGTCAGGAGCAGCTGAGACCGCTCTTCCCAGTTGCCCTCCCAGCACCACCTCCGATGACAGATTTACCAGCCATCCCAGCGGTCCCCATTTAGAAGGGGCAATTACAGTATGGACGTGTTTATAATGTCCACCAGTCATCCGCACCTCAGGCGCCACTCGTAAATTTAGGGTACGTTTCCTATCCATGGCACTATAGGGCGTGTAATATTTTATACTGGGGCGTCGCACTATTTTATAGCCACTAGCTTTGCATGGGCCATGGGGTTATTAGACACGGTAGAGATTACAGTGACATGTGTAGACTCACCACTAGAAAATGGATCTTTAATTTTCTTTATATGCCGGGGAGTAGGCATAGAGATTGGTAGCTTGATTTTACCTGCAGACATGCTAGTTTTAGATATGCATGAGCATGACGCCATTATTGGCATGGATTGTCTTGCTGCGTATAGAGCCATGATAGATTATTTCATTAGGAGTATTATCTTTTCCATACCGGGCCAAGGGATGTTCCCAGTGGCGATGCCTTGCCCTGAGGGGGGATCGTCCACCCATTATATTACATAGAGGAGGAGACCTCTCAGGAGATAGTGATTCCCCTAGAGTCGATTCCTGTTGTTCACGAGTTTTTTAATGTGTTCCATGAGATGACGAAACTACCTCCTAGCCGAGAGATATTTTTTTATAGATATGATGTCGGGCACACAGCCTATAACCTAAGCACCATACCGTATGGCTCCAGCTGAGATGAGAGAGTTACGAGATCAAATTGAGCAGCTGTTGGGTCAGGGCTTCATTCGTAGGAGAACCTCGGCTTGGGGCGCTCCAATGTTGTTTGTAAAAAAAAGAGATGGTTTATTGAGGTTGTACGTGGACCATCGAGAGTTGAACAAGGTCACAATACGGAATCAGTATCTATTGCCTCGAATCGATGACTTATTCGACCAGCTGAGGGCAGCTGCCTTCTTTTTTAAGATAGACTTGAGATTGGGATACCATCAGCTATGAATTAGGGAGCAGGGTGTGTCGAAGACTGCTTTATTGACGAGGTATGGGTCCGATGAGATCAGGGTCATGCCGTTTGGGGTGACAAATGCTCAAGTCGTATTCATGGACTTGATGAACCGGGTGTTTAGAGAGTTCGTAGATCAATTTGTCATCGTCTTCATACATGACATCCTGATTTATTCATAGACTGAGGAGGATCATTCCGAGCACTTGAGACGGATTCTTCAGACTCTACGAGAGCATCAGTTGTATGCTAAGTATGAGAAGTGGGGATTTTGGTTACGAGAGGTGCAGTTTTTGGGGCACGTGGTGTCAGAATTGGGGATATCAGTGGACCCGAGAACAGTGTCAGCAGTGAGGGAGTGGGGATAGTCCACGACACTGACAGAGGTGCGTAGCATCTTGGGTTAGTCGGGTATTACAGGCGGTTCATCCGAGGTTTGATTCTCTTATGCCTTAATGAAAATAAAACATTATTTGGGAGATTTTTATTGCAAATTTGGAGTAGAAACCATACTAGGGTGGATATCTGTCATATGTAGAATATTATCCATGAAATTTATGCCAAGTAGAGATAGAAATATGGAAATAAAATGAATTCTTGAGAAAATTGGATGAACTAGGGTTAAATGATAATTTCTTGAATTAATCCCCTTTGATAACGACTCTTGAGGAAATTGTGAATGTTTTACATTAGAAATCTTCTATATTGGTTCATATAATGTTCATGATGTTTGGTTGGGAGTTTGTGACATGTTAATGGAGGTTTGAGGATTTATATTGGATGAAACACGTAGGCTAGAATTGCTGAAACTGGGCCAACACCTGCTTGATCGATCGATCGACTGGATCAATCGATCGACCCCTTTTCATCGATCGATCGACTCCTGTAGGAAACTGAATTTTTTTCTCCTTTTTATGTTAATCCAATTCAAAATGTGTAAGGACCTTTGGACATAATTTAAATATCATAATGGGACATGAGAAGGGCCGGTAGGGTATAAGTAGGGTCCGCGTAAGACGAGTAAATGTGAGATTTAACCATGGGGTTTCGGGGATGTAAATTGAGTGAGAAATCTTGCGTACATTAAAGTAGGTCTTGTAATAATTTAGAAAGACTTATAATAGTAGGTTAGTGATGGTAAACCTACTGATTTTACATTTATCGAGATGATATACTTCGAAAGTCGAGTAGTACTTACGGATTTACAGTAATTGAGAGAATAAAAAGAATAATTTAATTATACGTAGAACTCGAGTGTTATATGCTACGCATAGCTAGAACATATTATGGGTCGTGGGTGTACCTAGCTGAATTATGTGAATATATGTATGGTTGAATATATACATAATATGGTATATTTTTATGTAGTCATACCCGCGCTACTTGCTATCACGGAGGTTACGCGCTGGGACAGTCTTATCTTGATTGGACCTTTATGGGGAATATTGACTTTTACCAAAGAACATAGCATTCTTGGTACAGGCTATCTAAGAGTGATAGTCAGATGGTCCTAAGAGACGTGAGGGTATATGTTGACTTGTTAGGGACTTGGAACTATGCTTTGCCTCCAATATGTGTGTTTTGTGTTAATACAATTCGAGAGTGATTCCGAACTAGTATTTTTCTTTTTGTACGAGAGATACGGGGACTTGATAGCAAAGTATGCCAGCACCATAGATTTATGTGGGGTGCCTTATTAGTATATATATTACGAGTGATAAATATATGTACCTGTGATTAATCTACTATGCTTGTAAGTAGATAAAAATTGAATAATTAATATTAAATGAATTAAGTGGTTGAGAACTTAAGTTTGTTTTTTAGATGAACATAACTACTTAAAATAATCCTAATAAAAGGGTTATCAGATATAATTTATGATTAGGCGATCACTTGGATTAGGCTTGGTGAATGAAGATTGGTTAGACTAGTTAATTGGGTTAGATTTAACTAGGTTAATTCGGTAGTATGCTAGGCATGCACATTAGATCAAAGGTGATAATTCTCAAGTGAGTGTCGAGGTATTAACATGTACGTAATATCAACTGGTAAGCATTTTAAATACTTGCTAAACTATTTTAAAGTTGTTTTACGCTCGGGCTCTGACCCGTTTCCTGTTATCTTTTCTTCCTCTTGGATATATATATATATATATATATATATACTAGGGTATGCCCGTGCCTGAAGGCACGTTGATAATTTCCAAATTACGTAATCGTAAAACGACGGAAATTTCCAAAGTACGTAATTACAAAATAGAAAAAAATTTGTTCCCCGACAAAACAATGTATAATTTTAAAAAAATGTTCATAATTTCCAAAGTTGTGTGTGGCACGACGCTAATTTTCAAAAGTGTACTCCATTTATAGGACCATACATCATATTTAGTTCGTAATAGATAAACCATTTTTGAAATAACCTATGGTACGAATCAGTTAGTTTTAAAAAAATTCGGCAAAATTAAATCTGTTGAGAACAAAAATACCAAATGAATGTATATTCCTGAAGGTATGACAAAAATTTCCAAAGTACGTAATCGAGAAATGGCAAAAAATTCTAAAGTACGTAATCGCAAAACGATAAAAATATCGTTCACTAACAAAACATCTATATATCGTTCCCCACTTATAAATATATAAAAGTGTATATCTATTAACTTAAATCTTTTACACCATACATCTAATTGTGTGGTGCTTAAAATAATTGTTAACATATATTATTAACTATTACATGATTACACCGCTTGTTGGACGAAATTTATCTTAGGGTGACTCGTGCTTAAAGTCATAGTTGATACTTTTATAGAATTATTAAAACATTGCTACAATTCTCGTGCCAAAAACACTACCTACCTATTTAATTTACAAAATTCATAATATGCACAATGTCAACTAATAGGCATAACTGGATTTATTTTTAAACAAAGTACATTTACGGTGAAATTGAGTAACTAATAGGTATAGCTGAATTTATTTTTAAACAAAGTACATTTATGGTGAAATTGAGTCGCCAACAAAATTTATGTGTTAATAAACTACCGAGTCTTGCTTTTCACATCAATTTAAAACTTACTTGCTTTTATTAATTGAGTATATTAGTCATGTAATACTATCAAAAATATAAAATTATGGAAAATTAGTGTATACAATTTTTTATTTATAGTGCTAGAAAGCAATGTCATAATCAAAAGTAGTAATATGTCAAGTCAAATTTCCACACTCTAAATATAACTCATCCTTAGTTATATCTCGTAACTAACAACAATTTCAATAAATATAAGAGATAAAAATGAAAAATGGATCCTAATCAATATACCCAAATGAAAAAGGGTTAAATTGCGAACTGAATATTAAAAAACCAATTTCCATAAATTACTTTATACAAATCGATACAATACCAACCAAGCCAAATGTTATAGTGACTTACGATACAAAGAATGGAAAAAATGTTTCTATAACAATAGATGAGCACTAACATACTGTTGACTTATAAGGAATTGGATATTTTAAATATTAAGAAAAAATACAATCACTATGAAAGCATGAAGTTACAATTCATGCAACAAAAGAAATCTAGATTTTACAACTTCAAATAAAGAACATATGCATTCAGCCATATTTTCGAAAGAAAGAAAGAATATTAAGCTAGTTTTCGTAGGTCTTTGGCTCCTATAATTCTTTGATCATGCATGCCCCCAATATCAAGTGTAAAAATGGTTACAGTTCGACCATTCTCAAGATCTTTTGCAGGGGTTCTTGGCCAACTTTACCACATATCATTGCCTTATGCACACCCCGAAAACCCCAACCCCTTATGGGATCGACCGTTTGTATCTGTAACTGAGACTTTTGAGGAAGAAATTAATCATTAATTTCTTCAGCTCCATTTGTCTTGACAACATCAGCATGATCACCAAAAGAGGCAGTTGAGTACGACTTCGCCACATATTCAATGAATGATACCACAAATTATTGCTGTCAGATCCTAAATAAAAACAAAACATAAATCAACAACAATCACCAATTCAATCACCAATCAATAACAATTAATAATAATTAATCACAACACAATTTCATAACGCTTAACTTAGCGTTGAGTAATGTTCCATAGTAACTCGCACATGAAATAATATGGTTAGTATAGTGTTGAAATGAATGATAAATAATGAAAAATAGTACCAGATTTCAGTGAGCTTTGGCTTCATCAACTACAAAATAGAGTTGCAAAGTATGATAAAAATTTTGATAACTATTGGATAAATTCATTTAGATCTTCAATCCCTAGAGTTTCAGATCAAATCCTCAGTTAGACTTCTGGCCTCTCGAACAGCAGTAGGTATGCTTGGGTTTCAATCTCCGTCTAAGACCTCTGATTCTTAAATATCCCTCTATTTTACTTAAAATATGAATATATTTATATTTATATCATAAATCTGATGCTGTAAATCTGAGGAAGCTATGGCTTACCTATTTCACGAATGATCTGTAGTTGGAAGGTAGAAAAAAAAATCATTTTTGCAATATGAAAATTAAAAACCACCCCAATGGACATACAATATATCAAACCTGAACCATGTACCGAAACATATTTAAAGCTTGTGATTTCTTGGCAGCAAACGTCTTTTCATAAATTTAGCGCCTTTGTGGATTAAATTCCTTCCAAAGCTCCTTTGGATGCCAATCTACAAAAGTCACTAAAAATACGCAATATGCCTCATTAAACAGTGTTGTGTTATGATCGCAACACGTCGGCTGTGTTGTTGCAGCAGCAACATCATCGACATAACCGAACAGCAGCAACTGCGTCATTGAAGCTGTGAAGTTTGGGGTTGAAGCAGCAAAAATTCCAGCATACCGTTCTTTGTGGTAGTGTGTTGCCCCTCTAGACATGCCAAATACCATAGAATTTTTAAGTCAGCATTTGGCGTCCCCATTTGGCAGTGAATGGCCAAGCACTTGACCCCTGTTTATCACAATACAGAGAAGAAGCAGTTAGCGCGAGGGTCGTGCATATGAATATATTAACTGTTCCCTTCAAAATTATTGTGTCAGTGTTTACCTTCAAAACATTCCATATTCAGTTCAGTAGTGGCCTCAGTATTCTCAAATGGATAGATATATTCCATTTGTTGTTTAATTTACAAAATGAAGATATACACAGGTTTTGTATTATGAATTCTTCTATGCTATGATGGTCATAAAATTATTTTTTTAATTATTAGGGACTAAAGATACTATGTTCTATAACCTGTTTTTGTCGATACCAAATTCTTCCAACCATGTGATAAATTGAACCATCAAAAGGTAAAAACCATAAATTGGAGAGAATCTCTTGGAAGTAACTCAAACACCGAGCCAATAAATCTTGGAAGCTAAAATCAGAGAGAATCCGGTACCACTACCCTTCTCAGTGCAGTCAGGATTATAGGTCTTTCCATGAAGGAAATCAGGTACCACTACCCTTCTCAGTGCCGTCAGGATCATAGGTCTTTCCATGTGTGTGTGTGTTAATAACTTATATGTGTGTGTGTGTGTGTGTGTGTGTGTTTAAGAACAATATATCTAAAAAATACAAATCTCACCTCAGATTCACCATCACCAAAATATTAAGAAAATCCATCACCATCCGAATGTGTAGCTCGTCGAAAACCGGATCAGAGATGGGAGCACAACCTTAAAAATATATCAGATATATAACCTTAAGTAGAAGTTAGAACAAAAATTGAGATAATGTCCTAGATCTTATCATGAACCCAATCCAAATGGACTCGCATTTTAAATTATAATAGAAATATGTAGTATGTCAACATAGATAACAGTTAGCAACAAAGAAGAAATGCACGGAAATGAAGAGCTAAGGCAGAATCTATCTAAGGCCAATGTTAGTTTAAGCTTGGTTTTAAAAAATGAAGAGGACTTTCGAAAGCAAAAAATGAGTAGAAAATGGGATTTGGAAGGTGATATACCAACTCAAGAAGGATGCTCTTATGATCCATAAAATCAGAGGATTGGTGCGACTCAAAAGCAGGTATCAAGTCTGAATAATATACCAGACATTATTTATGGCTTAAAGCAAATTCATGAAATTGGCCCATCACTGTTGTCCAGCCCTCCGTCGACCTTAGTCCCCTCGCTTCTGTCTCCTGACTCCTCCTGGGATCCTCGTCGCTGGTCAAACCAACCCCCACCAAGGCCCTCCTACCTCGCCGACGGCTCACGACGCTGTGAGACTTCCTGCAGCAGGTCCCGGGGTCCTTCACTGCTATCCACCCCCTTTATCTGCCATGTTACTTATTGCAACCGTAAGATGGCTTTAATTGTGAACAGAAGAAACAAATAACAAAATAATCTATTAAATAAAAGCACATAAAAATCAAAGAGGAATTTCATAGAAAATCAAGCAGTACTTACTCTTATAAGTTGTCTCTATGTGAGAAATTTTGAAATTTCCATCGCCCAACAGCCTTTGAATGCCCGACTTCAAATGAGGTTTCCAGAGGCCATTTATCATGCTAACCACTGACTTTGAATTAGATTCAATCGATATGTTATTAAACCCACCCTGCTCATGTGAAATCAGTTAGTTAGAGATGATGTAATGTATTATATAAAGCATGACCAAAATCCAAAGAAATGCTAACTTATACAATTGTTGATGATAAGTAAATCAATAAGAATAAGACAATTGTATGCTAACTTATACAATTGTTGATGATATGTAATGTATTCGGTGACCATGACTTGGTGTAATACATCTTGAATTCTGCGATTTTTTTTGTATGCCCACTGATTTTCTAACATGACAATTTCAATCTTGATATAAAAAAGTCATCTCAAAACTTTGAAACCCTATTTTGAAGAAGTTTTCGCACGTGATCGGTGACAATGCCTGCGACAATTTGAGGAGATAAGCGAGTGATCATATCATTTCTTTCTCGCTTACCTTTGTCCTCCCTCAAGTATTCTGTGGGTCTTGACCAATTGGTAGCGACAACCGACAAAGACATTGCAATGGCCTCCACAATGGGCAGCCCCACCCTTCCCTTCTGGATGGCAAAACAAATGCATCAACTTACTTATACAGTCTAGGCAATACTGGTCTTTTCAAACCATAGTCCTTCACAAACTCCATAATCCTATCATTAAAATCTGTATAAGAGTGGTATGGGTTTGTTTATACAAATAAAACCCATCAGCTTTAGATAATTGCTTCAAATATGACTGGAATAGCACATCCCAGCCCTTCCTATACTCCTACATGAAAACACTCAAGAACACAAAATTCTGTTGCAAACTGGAATCAATTGAATTTGGACCCAATACTATGGGAGTCTCTATTTAATCAAATGGTAAATAAAATACATGAATTTCATAGGCAATGTGTCGAAAACTATACCTTACATCCAATACTCGTCCAAGGAGAGGAAGACAATATCGTCCTAATCTTCACATCCAACCTCTGGGAGACCTCTAGTCAGGCCCTGAAGAGGGAATAATGGGTAAGCGACTTTCACATAGGCTAACTTTGTCTATATATGGAGAGAAAGAGATAGAGTATTAGTAATAATGAACATCAAACGACAACATAAAATTGTTTATTACATCAGAGGTGTTATTACTCACTTTTTAACAACAATGATCAAAAGGAAGCACAAAACCAACACAGTAGAACCAACATTGTTTCTCTTTTTGCTATCCTATTCCTTGTCTTTAGACTTCATCAAATAAGGGCAAGTGGGATATGTACTCAGTATGCCATAAAAGTGCTATAGAGTTGGTAGAATGACATTCACATGTACCAATTAAAAATAAAGTTTCTGAAAACCCAAACAATTCATATTTCAGTTAGTAAAGTAAGAGCTTAAATTTTGACCTACTAATCTCGATCGAGATAACGACGACACCATATGCATTCGTAGGGAAGGGAAGGTTGATGAAAGATAATATTATATCAAATACAAATATATATGAAAGTTATTCGTATTCCCAAAAATTACGTACCCCCCAAGTGTAGTATTGAACTCAAATCATGACCTAAATCTTGCAATAAAATTCCCAATAAACATTCATTTATAATGAAGCTGAACGTAGCTAATCACATGACCCTCAATATAGATAACCAACCATATGTTTAGTACTCGGAGAACCTAAAACCAACGTAAAGCACCAGCCATATGGTAGTTGTGTTATTCATAACAATGAAATAAAACGAAAGCTGATAACTTTTGTAACTTTAACCACAAAAAGGTTCAGAAAATAAATGCCCAAAAAAGACCATTTACTAACTTAGAAACCCCCGAATAAGAGTCATCCTTAAGGGATTGTTACTTATGCTTCCACAATAGCATAATAGCACTTTGATCTTCAAACAACCGAATATTTTGAGTTAATGCTTTCTAAATGGTCCAAGTAGTGCACATAACATCTAAGTAAAAATAAAAAGTCTGAAAAAAAATGAAACACTTAGTTAGGACAATAATCAAACAACCAACAACATAGAAAAAAATAAAGTATAAGCATACCTCAGTGATTCACCACCAAATTCATCAAAATGATAAGCCTACAATCACAAAATGAAAAGAGAATCTAAACATTAAAAGAAGAATTAAACTCATATAACAAAGCCCCAATAGTTTTAATTTTTTTACACTGATAGAGCCGAATCCATCACTGTAAACATAAAAACCCATGATACATTATACAACCCCATGTGAGTTAGTGTAAATATATTACTCAAAAGAGAAATGTATTAAACTCCCCATAAATGTATTAAGAACATGTAAGAACAGTATATTAAACCTTAGCTTCTTGTATGCAAAACCCATAACTTCTTGATTCCACCTCAACCTCTAGCATACCTGAAAATTATAAATGATAAACATAAAAGCCCCAAAAACACAAAATGAAAATAAGAAATACATTAGAAGACCTTCGTACATGATTTTTTCAACAGGGGATCCTCCATTTGAAGAAAACCTAGATCTAAAACCAAGAAAATCCGAAACCACTGATGTGTAAAGAGAAGACGTGGTGAGAGAGAGAGAGAGAGAGAGAGAGAGAGCGGCGAGGGACGAAAGAGAGAGAAAGAGGTGGTAGGGTTTTTTTGGGCTCGCTGAGGAGAGAACGGGAGAATGAGAGGTTTGTGTGAGAAATGAGAGGAACTGAACAAATTGAGGGAGTGATTTTGACTAAAGTACCCTCTATTTTGAATTGAAGTGCAAATTTGGTAAGGAAAAAAAGAGGGGGAAGTCAAAGAATTGAGGGCAAAATAGGAAGTGCAAAAAAAATTAAAAAAGATGACATCATACTTGAAGCTTATGACATACATAAGTTTCCTACCTTATTATATAGATATATATATATATATATATATATATATATATATATATATATATTACAGGCGCCCAGCCACAGCAACGTCAGGCCTAGATCTTTGGACCATTGACACGTTGCAACTATTGTGGAAGGTTCAGGTCCTTGCTGTAGACAACTCCATTCTTGTCTTTCCAGTCTTCTATTTAAATATTCTCAGACCGGGCATGTGTCGACTGTTTCCATATCTCATTTTAGTTCAGAGAGAGACTTGTACTCTTTATCATTTCAAGATTTAGTTATTATTGGGATTGTTTTATTTATTTCCTTGTCTTACGATTGGGATTTATTATTTGGATTATTGAATTTAGCTTGGATATTTCATTTGGATGGTTTGTTTTAATATTATCATTTGTGTTCATGAAAATGGTTTCATATTAAATCATACACAATAGGTCTTAATTTATAAAATCAAATGTTTTTATACTTAGCTTAATTATTTATTAGGTGATTAATAACGAAAAATTATTTTCGACAGTGATGCTAAGAATGAACCAACCGAACACTTTGATTTAATTTAATAAAGTACTGATCACCCGGTATTTAATTAGGTGCGGTGTCACACTAATATTCTCGAATCTGGTTGGTAAATTCGAGAGACGCTAATCATGTTTGTAATTATTTAAAGAAGTTAGCTCAGTTAGGGATAATTGTTTTTATCCATGAGTCATCACAACATGTCATCAGTACTAGCAGTATGCATATATCTTTAGATTTTGGTGGAAACAAAAATATAATATTAGAAAATGAAATTTGATAGGAGTTTATAGAATAGTGATGAACAGATATCAAGTTTATTTTAATATTGATATTCGTATTAAAAATGTAAATCTTTTATCTATTCTAGTAAATTAGAAAATGATCTTCATGTTATAAAGCATCTCTCACCATTACTGCTAAATACTAAAATGAATAACTGAAATGAAAATAACCTAAAGAGAATGAAATTAATTTGAACCAAACTTATCTTTAGCACTTACATTGACGTCATATTAATCTAAAAGAATTCAAATTATGGTTTCAAATGGACAATTGAGTTCATTGGAATTTGACGCACTTCATGTATGTGAATCTTGTTCAATATATCAAATGAGTAAAAGCCCCTTCACAACAAAGCTATAAAGCCAGAGTTGTGTTACAATTGGTTCATTATAATTTATGTGGTACTACAACTATCCAGTAAAGAGGTGGTTATAATTACTTTCATTCATGATTACTTAAGGTATGGATATGTTTACCTTACGAACCACAAGTCTGAATCCTTTGATAAATTCATAGTCTACAAGGTTGATGTGGAGTATATGCATGGTAAACTAATACAAACCTATGATCTAATCGTGGGGGTAAGAACCTCTTAGTAAAGTTCAGGAATCATTTATCAGAGGTAGGGATTGCATCTCAGTTATATGTATCGTACACTGAGTAGGTCCCTTTATTACTATGCGAAAGTATTTTATGATGACAAACAATTTCTCTTTCTGAAAAACCTTTTTCAATTTTATGTGCACTAATTTGTGGAACAATTTTAACTTAACCAAATTTTATCTTGATTAATCCTAAACATGTATCTAGTGATTAAATCAAGTAACGTAAGGAAAAGAAATGCTAGACAATCACAACGGAAAAAAATCTCGGATGGCCCAAGCTAGACAATCACTATGGATGTGGATTTACAACGAACAAACACAAGTCTTACTCAACGACTCGATCCCCATGAGACTTGACGCTCTTCTGATCTTCAACTACTCCTCTCATAGTGCCCACACAAAAATTCCTTCTTCCACGATGCTCATCCACAATACATGCACCCACGTATGTCTTGGTGTCCACCGATACGGCTTGTAATATCTATGGAATCAGAACACAAACTCCTTCGCTTCTTCTCTGCAAAATCCAATGATGCTCTTCAGAGTAAACCTTCTTCTTGGAGAAAACAAGATCACTATTGCATATACTAATGAAAACTCGGATCTTGGAAATTCTATGGATGTGTTAAGCTTTGGAAAACCTTATAAAATATGTGCAAAAGACGTTCTAGATTGTAATCTGTTTTCTCATAATGCACACCCTCAAAATCTTATGGAAACACGCCATTAAATAATTTCCTTAAGGCAGTGCTTCATTCGAGCAAAACTGGCTTGTCACTCCAATGACTGGTCAGTTTGTTTGAACGATGCACTGAATTAGAGTCCTAATTAAAAACTGCATCAATCCATTCTTATCAGGTTAAAAAGAAGTGTAAACCATTTCAAACACTTTAAAAACATTTTAAAATTATTTAATTAATAAAATAACATCCTTAAATAGTTTAAAATTAATTCCAAGTCCCGTTAACATTACGCATTCATACCTGAGTGATTCCGAAATGCAATTAAATTTGAAGACAAAATATGCACCATAATCCGGCATGATAAATTCCTTAAATCTTTATCGCAGCATCTTCACTTAACTTTAATACGTCATAGGCTATGTGGGATAGTGAGAATAAAAATACGACCTCTGTTTGATTCCGGTAATAAGTCAAATAAACATACAATGCACTCAATTAGAAATTTTGTCCTTACAAATCTCCCCCTTTGACTATTTCGGGACAAAACCAACAATTAAAGGCCTAAGTCAAGTCGTCAAGTCGTATGACGCCTAAATCCCATCCCATTAAACCCAAAAACAAAAATTACAAGATAAGACTAGTAAATGATGGTCCGGCAAGCATGAACTATTTGAATGTGATGTAGTCTTGAAATCTCGAATCTTTTAAGCATACCTACACACATGAAACAGATAAAACCCAGTGAATTATGAAGGAACAAATTATATAAGCCAATATGTAAAAATAAAATCCAAATCATTTGTTATGTGAGAAAAAATGCGATATCAATATGTAAACAAAATTAAATTAGGATACCAAACTCATTACAAAAAATTTACCCCTACATCACATACAACTCTCTCCCTTTTTGTCTCGAATAGACACCCCGATGAAAAGATAAACATATCTAGAATGAGATAAATCAAGGAAATATATCTAGATAAACATTAATAAACCAGCTAATAATCATCAACAATATCAAATACGTAGCTAGCCAACAATAATCACACAAATGAATAAGAAATCTACGTAGGTGTGACTAAACGATCCAATGTAGAAAAATATCAAATCTATTAAAGTAAACAGCATAAACAGAAACCCAGAAGCAACCCAACAGTACCAAAATATAACCATAAGAAGCAGGGTAGTGAAATGGTGGGAAAACCAAATTCAGAGGGTCGTTCAAACGATGTAACATTATCATTCAAACGACTCTGGCTTCTCATGAGATGGGCTTCGTGCGGCAGTGAGTTCTCACTCGAACGATGAAACTAAATTCTCACATCCAGTACAGAAAATCAAACAGTTTCGTCCAGTGAAAATTTTTCGTGAAAAAACTAATTGGAAGTGGAAGAAAATCGGAAAATAGTAGCAAAACAATAGCTAAAACAAAAAATATATGAGTTCCATGCTAACATAGTGCCAATGTGCTCAAACATAGACATGGAATGTATGGGCGTTAACTACAACAAATGAATCACAATTCCAACACATCGAAATGATCAAGAAGCTCTAACTGGTAGCTATAAATCATCAAACTTATTTTAGCCATATATAACAATCAAAGTGTGAGCTTAATGAGCTAAACAAACATCATTCACACAAATCCAAAAATTTGACGATTCTACAAATAATAGCGTCATGATACGATTTTTCAACGTTAGGATTCGTGATGTAAACTCGTTTAAATTATCCATCCAAACTCCCTCAAATATATCATATTTTTCTTTTGGAATGAACATAAACTAATTGGACCATATTTGGGCATATGATTTTTTTTATTGCCTTGATTTTTTGGGGGGATCTTTTAAATGGTGGATTTCACGACAAATCAATTTTGCACTCTCGCAATCCTTTTCCGCGAACACTCATCATTTTTTCAATCTCAATCCTCACGGTAAACGGTTCTTACATGCACACCTCCTCCTTAAGTCTACTTACGCATAGATGAAAAAATTGAGATGAGAACGTCTCACCAAACTCAAATATGCAAGAGAAGTCAAACATTCATATAAAATCGTGCATGTGTGCAAAGATGGCATATATACAAAGTCGAATCAAAATGCATATCAATTTTGAAACAACCCCATATAAATAATGGTTAAGATCATTCAAAGCATCAATAATTATGACCAAATGTCCTAGCTGCATGGATAATAAAAGGAAAGGGGTCTAAGCACACGAATATACCACATCAAACAAGTCAACTCATGACATAAAAATAAATCGAAAATCTTTTTGGTTTTTCAACATATTGTTACTCAATTAAAAGCAGAATCTTTTTGACTTTTTTAAAAAATAATAAACCAAAAATATTTTTGTATTTTTTAAAAAATTTAAATAAAAAAACTATATCTTTTTGTATTTTTCAAATAAGACTCGACTAATGAAAAATATAATACAAAATGATACACATGTCATAACACTAGCAGGATATAAATCAAGATGCAAAGACTAGCGTATGATAAACATGGTAACACAATCATCCATTAAATATAGCATGGGAAGAATCAAGTGCAAACAAGTGAGAACCATGAAGTTTTAGTCCTAAAGCCTCTAAATTCAATTTCCTAACCCAAGTAGGTGTGACATAACACATGGGGGTTTTGGAAACTGAAACGACCTTATTCCTAAACTTCCTAGGTACATATTTAAGGTCATAGAAAAAACGTCTAAGGTGACCTTTCCTATCGCAATGGAAACAAGTGTAAACACGGTGGGATTGATTACAAATTTCGACTTCCCCTCATGTTTCTAGTGGGCTACCTCACATGATTAGTATTGGACTTGGCGGTGGGGACAACGATCTCATCATAGCCTATACCAAACCTATCTCTCTTGATTTGGATGATGCCTAACATCCTATTCAACTTTTTCGACCTAGATTCCAAGTCGAACTTAACCTTACTCGAGTCTTTCAACTTCCCCTCAAACTCACAAATCCTAGACTCAAGCACATGCCTAGACTCTTAAAACTCTAGAATCTCCTTTTTCAATGCCTCCGTCAAACCACGAAGGTTATCTCTCTCTTTTTACACATATTCTAGCTTCTCCCTAAGCTTTATCCTGTGCCCTAATATCCTCAATAAAAACATCATTATTTTCTACGGCACGCTCATTCAACCTAACTTGCAATTTATAGTTTTCCTTTTTCACCTTCGTCGCTTCGGCATACAACTCATTAAAAGAAACCTGCAACTCTTTCACATTAATATCTTCCTCGTCACTCTCATCACCCTCACACATTCGGGATGCACTATCAACGGCCTCGAAAGTGTCATAAACATGAGAATATTCATGGAAAGATTTATCGTCGTCGCTGACAAGACATGCCAAGAAAGCAACAAACTTGTTCTCATTGGGGGAACTCTCTCCCTCTTCTGGATCACTATCACTTAAGGAGGCACTATAAGCTATCGGTTTCTTACCCTCTTTCTTAAGTCTAGTAGGACACTCGACAACTTTATGACCATACCCCTCACACCCAAAACGTCTATCCGATTTAACCCTATTAAGTTTCTCACTCTTATCCTTAGGGGTGGAATCTACCTTGTTGTTCTTGAATTTCTCAAACTTTTTAGCATCTTTCGATTGCTTTTGAAACTAAAGAAATTTTTTGAACTTCTTTGCCAATAAGGCAACATCCTCAAAATCAGAATTGAAATCGTCATTCGAAATTTTAGTTTCCTCCTGTTAGACTTTCAAAGCAATTTCCTTATCTTTCTTTGGCACTTTCTTGGAGGGAAACATGTCCAGTTCATAGGTTTGAAGGTCACCTATAATCTTTTCTATCTTTTTCGACTCAAGCATACCTATGGAGATTAAAGTGGTCACTTTCGCATAAAACCTACTAGGCAAAGATCTCAAAAAAAAATTATGACACGGCTGTCACGAATATTCTCTCCTAAGTTAAACGACGAGTTTGCAATATTAGATAACCTAGAGTAAAACTCATCAAACGTCTCACTCTCTAACATCTTAATCGTCTCAAACTGTGTAGTGATATTTTGAAACTTAGACGCCCTAACCGTGCTAGTGCCCTCGTGAGTAAGTGCAAGTGTGTCCCAAGCCTCTTTTGAAGTTTCACATGTCATAATTCTATTATACTCTTTTGGTGTGACATGTGAGGAAATAACGTGCAGACCCTTAGAGTTGTAAAGTGCAAGCCTATTTTTAGCCTCGGTCTATGACTCAGCGAGTTTCACACTAGTGACCTCACCCTCTCGTGTGACTAGTGGAGACCAACCATTTTCTACCGCTAACCACACGCACTCATCAATTGATTTTAAAGCACTTCTAATTCGAATTTTCCAATTAGCATAATTAGTGCAAAAAAAATAGGAGCACGAAAACTTTTAAAGCCACCAAAATTCATCCTTAAAAGAAACACACGGGATCAACACAATAAAAATATGTTTCTAGGTCTGATACCACTTTGTAGGTCCCTTTATTACTATTCAAAAAGTGTTTTAAGGATGACAAACAATTTCTCTTTCTGAAAAACCTTTTTCAATTTTTATGAGCACTAATTTGTGAAACAATTTTAGCTTAACTAAATTTTATCTTGATTAATCCTAAACATGCATCTAGTGATTAAACAAAGTAAATTAAGGAAAATAAATGCTCACAATGTCGGATGTATAAGGAAACCACAACGGGAAAAAACCTTGGACGGCACAAGCCAGACGATCACTGTAAATGTGGATTTACAACGAAGAGACACAAGCCTTAATCAATGACTCGCTCCCCATGAGACTTGATGATCTTCTGATCTTCAACCACTCCTCTCACAGTATCCACGCATAAAGTCCTTCCACGATGCTCGCCCACAACACACGCGTTCATGTATGCCTCGGTGTCCACCGATACGGCTTGTAACGTCTACAAAATTAGAACACGAACTCCTTCGCTTATTCTCCGTAAAACCCAATGATGTTCTTCAGAGTAAACCTTCTTCTTGGTGCAAACAAGATGACTATTGCATATACTAATAAAAACTCAGATTTTGGGAATTCTAAGTATGTGTTTAGCTTTGGAAAACGTTAGAAAACAAGTCCAAACAACGTTCTAGATTGTAAACTGCTTTCTCAGAATGCACACCCTCGAAATCTAATGAAAACGCGCCATTGAATAATTTCCTTAAAGCGGTGCTTCGTTCGAGCAAAACTGGCCTGTCGCTCGAACGATATGGACATCTCGCTCGAACGACTGGTTTGGTCTTTTAAACAACACACTGAATTAGAGTCATAATCAAATACTGCTCTAATCCATCCTTATCAGATTAAAACGAAGTGTAAACCATTTCAAACACTTTCAAGACATTTTAAATTATTTAATCAATAAAATAACATCCTTAAATGGTTTAAAAATTAATTATGAATCCCATTAACATTACGCATTCATACCTGAGTGATCCCGGAATGCAATTAAACTTGAAGATGAAATATACACCATAAACCGGTATATTAAATTCCTTGAAGCTTTGTCGCAACGTCTTCAATAAACTTCAATACATCATAGTCTGCGTGGGATCATGATAGTAAAAATACAACCTATGACTCAAACGTGTTTTGTTTAGGGAATATGTTAAATAAACATACAATGGACTCAATTGAATTTTATCCTTACACACTCCACAACAAAATTGTGGAACAAAAAAAGGAATATGACTTTGAACATTGTTATATCTATAATTGCTATAAGGTTTGCATGATTATTTTATGGGTTATGCATTAGAGATGGATAAGTATTTAGTGAACATAGTTCTTTCTATATTGGTCTCAAAAACTCCCATGGAACGGTGAACTGGGTGAAAGATTAATCGAGGACATAACTGGATTTGGGGTTGCTCAGCACATGTGTTGAGGAAGGAGATAGGGAAGTTTGAATCAATGGTAAATGTATGTATCATTTTAGGTTACTCAAAAGGACCTAAAGATGATCGATTTTACATGTTTTGTACAAGGCTAAATTTTGGCTTTATCATTGGCATGATCATTTCAGTTTAACGAGCATTGGACCGCAGTAAAGCACATTCTCAAGTACTTAATAAAAATAAATTTTATGTGTTGGTTTACCCAGTGGACAATCTTATACCATTACGGTATACAAACTCATATTTTCAGTCAGCTAAGAATTCCAAGAAATTAACCTTAAGATATGTGTTTACCTTAGGAGTTGGGGCCATAAGTTGGAGGAATATCAAGTAATCTTATATTGTTGATTTGACCATGAAAGCTTAATATATTGTCAATTCGAAGGCATTAGAGGAGGTTGTTTGGCTTAAGAATTTCCTAAGTGATTTATACGTGGTTCGTTTAAGGCAATTAGCTATTACACTTTACCGTGACATTTGTAAAGAAGTTGTTAATTCAAAATAAACTAATACCCAAAAGATCATTAAGCACATTGAGCTTAAGTATCACCTGATTCAAGAGATCTTATGAAAAGGCGACAGCATCGTGACCAAGATTGCATCTCGGGACAACCTAACAGATCTTTTTATGATGAGCTTAATAGGTACAAATTTTCACGGTCATGTAAAGGGAATAGGTATTAGATGCATATATACATGGGTTTAATACTAAGTGGGATATTATTAGAATTTTATTTTTAAACCATATTAGTGATATTTATTATTTACTAATAAGGGATTCTCTTATCTCATTTTGAGATATAAATCATGGTTTTGGTATGACCTTATATTTGATTCCAATATATAGTATATGATGGTCAATTTTACTAAGTAGGAATGCTAGTGAATTGGTGTTGTCCCGATCATGGAATTGTGATAAAGTTGTGTTTATAATCCTAGTAGTTTATTTGATTATGAGAGCATGTTCAATGCTTCGAGAACTTATTTGATAGTTCAAATAGGATTGCATTAATAAATCAGGAATGTATTAAACATGAACAAATGAGAACTTGAAGTATAGCTGATGACTAGATTAGACTTGCATAATCTTAAAGTTTTCAAAAGGTTGCATAAATTCTCAATTCTCAAAATTATGAGGATCGAAAGATGAGGATTTGCCTTTATTTTATATGGTTGAGATTCAATTTATTGCGTTAATAATTTATGTAGGTTGCAATCAATATGTGAATATGTTTTAAAACATCTTTCAAAGGAATTTTTTTCCAAGAGATATTTTGGATTGCGATAGATCCCTAATTAACTTATGAGTTTTCACTCCACCTACATACTTGACAAGTTAATTTATATCCAGTATTAAATAAGTTAAGTTAAAAATCAAGGAATAAATAAAATGTTGGTGAAAATCGATTTGTGACAAATTGAACTTCACTAAGATGTTATGGGATACTTAATATGAGGATTACATTATGTCCTATCAAACATTGCAAAGAAGGCCTCACTGTTCGAGTAATATTGGAATACTTAAATTATAGTGTAATTATAATTATTTAGAGGAATTAATAACAATTAAACACAAAAATAAATAAAATTATTGAGTGTAATTTGGAAATTTCAGATTTTTCTTGGGAAACCAAATTATTTATATGTCATGGGTCCCTAGTATAGTCCATATAATAAGCACCAAGCCCAAAACTCTTTGAAAACACTAATAGGCCCAAGCCACTTTATGTACCTATATGTATTGGTCTTGGGAAGGGGTATGAGTTTTATTAACACTCCTAAGGGTTAGAGAAGAGGAGAGAAATTCATGTATTATGAGAGGGTGGGGAGAGACAAAATATTTTTTCTCCTATTTCGCCAAGTTTTCATCTTAGAAAGTTATACACTCATAACTTATTTTAGGTGGATTATATATTAGAAGATTTAATGCCTTTTTCATATCTAACAAGGATTTGAAGGTGGTTGACAAACAACTTCTCCATAAAATCTATATTCTATATTAGATCACGTACAAGATTTATAAAGTTATGGTGATCTATACCCTAGATCTAGTCTTTGTTGTTTTACACTCCAAAATACGATCAATCAAAATCTTTTGGAACCAAATTATTTACTATCATTTCTCATTAAACTACTTGGAATTATTAAATTAATAGAAGTAATTTATATTAGATGTACGAGTCTAATTTTATTCATTCTTAAATGGAAGTTCTTTCGTAGTATTCCTTTCGATTAGGTGGACTTCAAAGTTTTATCCATTCTTAGTTAAAAGGGCTTGTTCAGTTGAACCAATATGTAACAAATTTACAATTTTTATTATTAGGTTATTTTCCAAAAGTATGTAACTTTTATCACATTTTAATAGAGAAAGAAAACACTTGTACGATTAGTCTAATAAACTTTTGGTGCTAAAATATTCATAGACCATTATGAGATGACCATAGATCATGAAACGGTGAGGTAGAATGACAAAACTAATGTACTTGGTTTAAAATCCTAATGATTAATGGTCATTCTATATATAACTTCTTAAGAAGAATTTTTTTAGTTGGGTTTTTAGCATTTTCCTCCCAAGTAAGCACGTAAACGAATCAAAATCGGACCGGGTCAGTGATGATCTTAATTTATTTTTGTTTAATATTTTTGGATTTGGATCAAATTTGATAATACGATGAATTACTAGTATAGGAAATATAATCTATTTCTACTAAAAATACAATAATCAGATCCGGATATTCGGTCCGTTTTATAATTTTTTTCTTTTTTTTCTTTTAAATAAATTATTTTCCCATATAAAATATGAATTTTAATTTTAAAAAGAAGTTGATTATTTGTCACTGTGTGTTTTTTTATTTTTTTTAACCAACTTTTTTGCCTAGTTAAAATTTGAATTAATTTTAAAAAATGATTTGGTTATTTATGAAAATCGATCATTGTGCATTGTTTTCTATCTTTAATAAATTTTCTTACCCAAATAATATTTGAATATTAATTTTAAAAAAAATGATTTGGCATGTGAATAATTACCTTTGTGAAACAACTGCTAAACAAATGTTCCAAATAATTAACTATAAAAAGTTAACCAAACTTAACCAAAAAGTTAACTAAATGTTATGAACACTTAACTAATCCATACTTCCAATGTTCCAAACAATTAACACAAACCTATTCCACACTTCCAATTTTCTAATGCTAAACACCTCCAAAAAAATATAATCTATATAGTTAACTAAATTACAAATTTAACACAAACATATTATAAAATTCCATTGCTTTACAACCAATAAAAACATTAAACGAACAGTTACCTAAAAATACAACTAGTTTTCCAAGTTCCAACATTATCTCGTGAGCCGTAATCCATAAAACCTTCATTTTCAACATTCTCCCACAGTCATAAAACCTTATTATAATACTTGAACAATTAAAATAATACGTTAAAAGAAATTAAATATTACAAAACCAAAATATTATAAAAAAGTAATCACTTAAATCAAGTAACTACATACTTGACTTTTTTTGTGATTCGACCTAGTCGATTGTGGTGACAAAAGCCTACACATTTTCTTAAAGCAAGGATATACGTGTCTCGTTAATAACTCGACCTCTAACACTAAAATCGGACTCGAAGGCAATGGTAGTTAACTAAATGGCTAAAACATCTAGAGCAATCTTTGTTAAGGTTGGAAGCTTGCCACTATACATTTTCCATCATTTCAAAACATCAAAATTTCCCTTCCTTTAGTAGATGGGCTCTTCCAATTATCGATCCACCTCTAATTTTTTAAGAGCTTGAATATTTGAGGATTGAGTTTGAATATACTACATATCAAAATCCAAATTTTTATCAATTGTGGTTGAAGCACTAGTATGCGAGCTATCATTATCACTTAATAAATTATATCAAGACCAATAAAATCCACATCAAAAGAGTTATCACCTACACATTTAGTTTGCAAATCCATAAACGCACTACGTAATCTCTGAAAATAAATATTAGCATAAACGCACTACGTAATCTCTAGATGTCAGGCCTGCTTAAAAAGTACCGAATCAATTCATCATTCATTTTTAGAGTGTCCAGATGTAATCCAGGTTTGGGAGTTCTTCCCAAAGCTTATGGGAATAAAGATTGATAAAAATAATATGTCCACTTCTTTGTTAAGTTGGTGGTTTAGAGCTGGTAGCAGAGATTACCAAATATTTCTTTGTAAATCAATCCCAATGGTGGTATGCTGGGAGGTGTGGAAAGCTAGAAACAAACACTTATTTGAGGGGATCAAGTTTAGGTATTAGACTATAATTCCAAAATCAATCTTTTTTATCTTAAATATTTGTTCTGGTATGAAATTCTCAAAGGCCTATTTGGATGTGGGAGTTAAGAACTTGTTCAATATATCTTTTGTTACTTCTGATGTAGTGCCTGTGTTAGTTAAATGGGTCCCCCTCCTACTCTATCATTTAAGTTGAATGTAGATGGTACTTCAAAGGGCAACCCTGATCCTAATGGCTATGGTGGCATATTAAGAAATTAGAAAGGCCAGGTGATGTTTGCTTATGCTTATCCAGGTGATGTTGTTTCAAATACTGAGGTAAAGTTGCTTGGTTTAAAAATGGGGATTAGCTTGTGTTTGAAGTTCCAGTTTGATAATATCCAAATTGAGTCTGATTCTCTCATGGTGGTGAAGGTGATATGTAATGGCTGGAAGCCTCCTTGGAAGTTCCTAAAGATTGTTAATGAAATTAAAGTATTCTGATCCAAATACAATTCTCCATTTCACATTGTTATAGAGAGTCCAACATGGTAGCAGATAGTCTTGCTAATTGGGGTATTTTTACCTCTAGAGGTCAAATTTTCAAAAGTATTCAGTAAGTGTCGAGGATGGTCAAAGGAGATTGCAAGATGGATGTGATGGGATGCCATTATATTAGATTTTATTCTCATCTTTAGCTTTATAGGAAAGTTAAGTTTTTTTTTGTAAGTTGATTCATTTCTTGTTAAGGCCACTTATGGAGAGGTTGCTTCTCCTTATTGAATAAAATAAAGAAAAAAGTGTTTTAAAAAATAAAAATAAAAACTCTGCACGGGTTAAGTACAAAGACAATTACTAGAACTAAGCAACATTCCTCCCAATATTTTTTAAACTTTACCTCATTGGGGAAGACATCAGACGTAGACATGCATGTTCACTTTCCTCTATATTCATCAACATTAATTTAATTTTACAAACATAGGAGAAAAAAATATTTGTCGTTGGGAAAGTTATACCACTAAAGTGGCATTTGGAATCATTTTTTTTAAACAACCATATACTCAATTTCCCACATCCCACTCTTCCCCAGATGAAAATTCTTGTAATTCCTACCAAATCGTTCTTAACCACTAAAATCATCTTGCATTTTCAAAGTCTTTCCAATCATTAAATACATAGAATTCCACTTATTCGTTACATCCATTAGAACATTTTTTCTTTCTACTTAACTTTATTTTGTTTCATGCCATGTAAATTTTTTATTTTCCATAAGATTATTTATTCAAATATCTAACGATGCCTTTAATTTTAATAATAGGCCCACTATCATCTTTAATTCCTCTTGAATAATAAAGTTAAGGATGTGCGCACTAACGGACATGAAATAAATCCACATCCAAACAAATAATAAACCTATCATTCAACAAACTTCTTAAGTGTTTTACCATAACATCTCTAGTGCCGACATTATCTACAACCATTTAAAATAATGTTTTGTCAACATTCCAATCCAAAACTAAATCTAAAATGAACCTAAAGAAGGCATCAAAGTCATGTGCGTGTTTAATGAATTTATAATTAATGATTTTCCTTTTTAAGACTCATTTATCATCAATGTAATGATTTGTCAAACCATAATATGCAATATTTTAGTGATTCAAAAATCATAAATTCGCAGTCAGAGTTATCTTTGAGATTTGGTTTTTAAAAATATTGTAAAGTTTAATGCTTTATTCCTCATAAAAATCGTGGATGTCAGACCTAGCGGTGTTTCGTTAGACTAACTTAAAATTAGGGTTCAAGACATTGAAAAACCCTCTCAAATAATTCATGTTTGACCATGTTAAATGGGTAATTGTGTTTCACCATCATCAAAGCACGATCCCCCTTAGTTTTAATCCGATAAAATTTATAATTTTCAAATTTTACGACTCCATCAGAAATATTCTTAGTCGCATATAATATTTATTGGGATGAATCTCTATGCGTTCTACCAGGAGACCTAGTCAAGTGAGATCGTAGATGGATAGTATTATTATTACCAACAACTATTTTCTCGTAATTATTACATTTAATCGTATCCTCACCATTAGTATTTTTAAATTTAATAAAATATTATCATACCGAAGATGTTAGATCCCTTACTTTTTTTGTGGTTAAAATTCATCGTTGTTTTGTTGTTGACAAATAACTTTCAATTTATTATCATCGTCATCACCACCGCAACTTGCACAAATAACAAATTCATACAAATTCATAAATAATATTCTCCTCAAATTCCATAAAAGTTTAAAATAAATAGCAAATTAGTGAACAAACAACAAAAATAATACGCACCAGCCAATAGATACCAGCCGTAATTTTTTTTTTACCAACATAATTAATGCCTCAAGTAATAATTTTCTTTTATCCATTTCAAACCAACAACAAAAAAAACATAAATTAGCCCTGCTTTTTTTTCAACCAACATAAATAATTTCTAAACCAAGAATAATTTTTTAGCTATTTGAAACCAACAATCATAAAATAGCAAAAATAATACATAAATAACATCTAATATATTTTCAACCAACATAATAATGCGTCAACAAACAATTTTTTTTTAGATAATTGAACTGAACAATAAAAAAATAGCAAAATTAATATATAAATAAGCCTTGTTTTCAACCAACATAAATAATCCCTCAATAAATAATTATTTTTTAGCCATTTGAAACCAAAAATAAAATAGCAAAAATTTACATAAACAATCCTTAATTTGTTAATATTTTATAAACATAACCTTAATAGATTTCTTATTTTTATTTCATAAATAAGATGTAATCATATTCATTTAATTTCAAAACAACACGAATATATTTTTTATTTTAAATATATATATATATATATATATATATATATATATATAGAGAGAGAGAGAGAGAGAGACTATAAATGGGATGGGCCACAATCCATATCCGGTCCGGTTGCTTATTGAATTATCGTGTTATCAGTTATAATTTCTATAATCCATATTTGACTAAAAGGATCGGATCCGGATAAAATCCGATCTATTAACAAGCCTACGCCCAAGTATGATCATAACAGTTCGCATTTATATCATATATGAGGTTATCTTAATCCATTTATTAAGAAGTAAATCTACTTTGGGTTCAGATCCAGATATTTAATTTTAGATAAATAATAAATTATGAAGTTTGAAGTAATTCGTAATTCTTACTCCAACATTTCAATTTGGCATGATAAATCCTGAAGTACATTATGGTTAATAATGGGAACCTAGCGCTAACAGTATCATATGTGGCATCTTATGTGGAAGATGCCATCTAACAAGCTTTTAAGGCACCCAATAAAATGATGATGCCAACGAAAAAAGGGGGGAAAATACAAGAATTTTTTAAGCAAAAGTAAACAATCCCCCTTCCTTAATAGAAACAACCGCCGACCCCAATATATCTCCATCTCATAATCACCAACCACTAACACCGTCATCTACTACCACCAAAATTGTAATACCTCATAAACTTGGGGGAAATAATAAATTAATTAGTTGGGATTATTAATTAAAATAATATCGAACGTTACAATAAAAATTAATTGAGAAAAGATTCGATTTAAATGAATGATGTGAATTTTTGTCTGATGAAATGAATGAACTAAACATATATTTAATTAAGTGCCTTTTTAGAGTTTGAGTGGAAACCCTAAGACATTTCTAGTCATTTTCGCTTTATTTGATAACAAGTTATGACTTTAAATAGAGTTATCACGAATTGTGTAAGTGTGAATAATTGTCAATGGTAAGGAATCTAAATAATAAAATTGATTAAAATTGTAAGTAGAGAAACGGTGAAAGAGTATACCTAGCCACAAACATGATCTACCGCCCGCGACCGAGGTGGTAGTGGGAACGACTATGGCCTTTAAGGATCGCTACATAGCCGTGGGTCACTCTGCTTTGTTTTATTTAAAGGGGCCTTTTACTTACTATAATACCCTGTATTTTTATAATAAAACAAAACTATTTTTAGGAATTAAATTAAATTGAGCAATTTAAATAACTAAGTATGAATAAATTAATTAATTATTATTTTCAGTTATGTGAAATTGAATTTGCAAGATAAATAATTTCGGTAGAAAATAATTGCATGTGCATTGAATAATTGATAGATGGTGTGCGACACAATTTAAAATATACTTGTTGAATAAAATATTTAGGACGCATATTAGGAGGTTCTATGGGATCGTTTATGTGTTTTAGACTTTTAGAATTGATCCCGGGGTGTATATATATATATATATGTGTGTGTGTGTGTGTGTGTGTGTGTGTGTGTGTGTGTGTGTGAGAGAGAGAGAGAGAGAGAGACAGAGAGAGAGTTAGGAGGTTATTGGAGTAGTTGGGATGTGTATTTGTATTCATTTAAGGGTTCAAAGTTTAGTCCTAAGGCCCAACTAGGGATTTGAACCTTAATTACATTAATTAGGAGTTTAATAACTCCCTATCATTTGTATCTAGGAACCCTAAAACACATTTTGGGAGAGAAAATAAAGAGAAGTAGCACGAGGATTGAGAGAGGAAGATCAAAGGAGGATTCCAAGAATCCAATCAAGAAATATTTCAAGACTTAAGGCAAGAATTTTCTTGCTTATTTTATTTAATCCAAATTGCTTCTTAATTCATTGTGTATTAAAATCCCATGTAGAAATTCTGAAGTTAGGGAACTTTGAAGATTTAATGATGATATTAAATGATAATCTTGAAAGATTTGATTTTGATCTTAAGGTAGAAACCCCAGAATTTAAGATGATAGAATTTTAAGCATTAGTGTTAATAGAACTCATGATTTGGACCCTTATTGTAATGATTTTTAGGATGCATATGCAGAGAGGTTAATCCCTATTTAAAGTCTGTGATTTTGATATAATTTGGACACCTATATGTGGTAGATGTTAGGAGGTTGATGGATAAAAATTAAATAAACATGAACACCTTCATAATCCTAATTTATATGATTTGGGACTTAATCCAGGTTAGAAAATACGTAACAAACAATTATAAGATAATAAAATAAGTCATAGGGATTGTTATGAAAGATTATCATAATGTTTAAGCCTTTGGAATTGGATTTGTATAGGAGAATGTAAATCCCGAAGTGAAACAAAATAAGGGGTTTGCAAGCAGCTAATAGGGGTGAACTGGTTCACCCTTACACCGAACTAGTTCGACTCCTGGGGGTTCAGGTTGCGGGGTCCGTGGTTGTGTCTGAGGTATTTTTAGGAGTCCATGCAAGTTTATGCGACCGTGCACAAACAATCGTATAATTTATTAAAAATGGAAATGTGATGTTACCAATAAAAGGAAATTTAAATTAATTAGATGGTTAATTATATTTTATAAAGAAAAGGAAGTTAATAATTTATGTGATGGTTAATTATTAACTAAGGATAATTATGGATAATCTTTATGGGGAAGCTATGGGTAATTATTAGGATAATTACCTTTACATATGGTATTATGTGACAATATTTTGTGTGGACATGCCTATATTCGTGGAATGTCCTATCAGTTTGGCTACGTGCATTCGAAACTATAGCACACGTCAGCACAGGTGGGCTAGGCAGAGTGTAGGTCATATTTTAAGTACTAAGTAATAGTGCCACTTATGAAAGATAAGTGTTGATGATAGGATCCATGTATCATTGCTAGGTACTAGCCGTGAAATGGTGTAATGCGTAGGTACCTCCCCAACTGTATGTGTATTGTGTTGTCCGTGGTGGATGAGAGAATCCTCTGGACTTATCGATAGAGAACGAACGGGAGACTATTGGTATATGCCTTAGTGTCATACATATGAGAACATATATATATATATATATATATATATATATAATTAATGGAAATTAATGGAAAAAATTCTTAAATCTAATGATGTAAACTATAAAACATATGCCCAATAATACGTAGTATGTATGATGTTAATGTAATTGTTTTATAACACTATCTTAGCAATAATTTGGGAAATAGTAACTTTAAAGTAAACAATTATATTTCAGCATGCTTATCCTATTAAATTCATTCTTATATTGTCATTAGCATCCATCCATCATCTGTATCGTGACTTGGGTGGTTATACGTATAGCAAAGATTTTAGATGAAGGGTAAGACATGTTCCGTATATGAGCGATGATGGGAAGTCTACACTTTGAATGAACTGTACTTTTGCACAATAAAATTAGTAAGTTAAGTTTTGCACACTTTAGGGCACTGGACTAAAATAAAAAATGTTTTCTCCACCAAGTTTCTCCTAGACAGGGATAGTAGGACCGTGGATAGTTCAGCCTTGTAGTCTCACAATGCGCATCAGACTTCTGCTCATTGATTCTAGATCAGGTTGCTACTATATTTCACTTCTTTCCTTTTTATATTTGGATTATTTTATGGGCATACGCCGGAAGTCTATTTTATTTCTTGTTGATTTGAAACACTTATGAGTATGTTGGGATTTATTCATATTATATGATTGTTGGATTCTATTATTTCCTTGATTATTAATTTAAATTAAGTTTGATTTCAAATCTTAGCTTATAAATAAATATTTTATCAGGTGTGATGTTGAGGATGATATAGATTATATAGCATGCCCTATCTTCGATGTATTGTGTCTGGCGAACCTTTACATGAGAAAATGGAGGTTGTTATAGTTGGTATCAGAGCATCAAGATTCTAGTGTCCTTAGGATCTGTGTTACGTTCATTATGTTTTACGTTGCTTTCTTTGATGTGTATAGCCTATAGTTAAGATTCATTATATTCTTGTGATTTATACTAATTCGAACCTTGTTTTTCTTCAGATGACAAATAAAATGAGGGGTAGACCTAGACGCACAACTGCTCCCACTACAGAGGAGGAGGCTTAGTCGGAGCCACAACATCAACCTCAGGCCCCATCGGACCAACCCATTGTGAGTCGTTTAAACTTTTCACGACCATCTCATACACTTTTGTAGTGAAGTTTTGATCTTTTTTTCGATGATCTCCTCACTATAGAGATCATCTTCCCAAGTTTCATTAAAAAAAAATTATTTTTATCATACTAAAAAAGGTTTTTTTTTTAAGTTTGAGAGTGCGCTATAGTCCAATGGCCTTAACTTATTTAATTAAATGACAACCCACAAAAGTTTTAATTCCTTTAAACCCTAATACATGCAACGATGTGATTGAAAGCGTAAAAACATGAAAGCATGCAATCAAATTAAGCAAGACAGATTTCAGGAAGAATCCCCTTCGGGGCAAAACCTTTTTTATTTCACTTATATAATTCACAAATCATAACTTACAAAATATACAAGTGAACCACATCGCTTTCAGACGAATCTCCCACAAGTGACCCTTTGCCTTCCTTCAGCAATGGTTCCCGTGAGAACCACAAGATCAAGAGTGGAGATGCCTTCTCCACAAGAGTAACTCCAGTATGGAATTATGTGAGGGTTTCAAAGTGATTCCCAAAACATATGGGAGGTGATGTGTGAATCAAAAGGGTGTTTTTCCTTTTTAAAAAGGTAAGACTTTGTTGATAAAGTGTATAGAAAACTAAGTTTTATAAGCCTTGCAAAATACTTATGCAAAGAAGCTTTTTATAGGTGAACACGAAAATCGAGGCAGTATCAGGTCATTCGAATGAGATAGAAGCGTCATTCGAACGAGATCAAAGCATCGTTCGAATGAGATATGCATATCATTAGAAGCTCGCGACTAACGATCTTCTCGCGACCTGACTAAAACCAAAATAGTAAGACCTCATTCGAAGTATGTTCGATGTAGGCCATCAAAGGAGACTTCGAACGATATTGCTGGATCGTTCGAACGAGATGTCCATCTCGTTTGAAAGACAGTATGTAAAAAAAATATTTTTAAATAAAACTAGCCTCATTTTTTAAATCGAACTAAAATAAAAATACTCCCAGTATAATTATGAAAAATAGAGAACTCCAAACATAAAATATACCATAATAAACGTGGAGTTGTAGAGCACGGTTGAATATGTGCGTGAAGCATAATGAAGATGAGTGGTACACGTAAGAGATGAACGTTGCTAGATGTTTGAATAGCTAACGTCGTGGGTGATCTTGGAGACGTGCTATGCCATAACTGATGCAGCGGGATACGTCATATCTAATGTAAACTATAAACTACGGATAAGTCCTAAATTCTAAGGGTAGTGTCATAAAAATGTCCTTACAAATCTTCCCCTATGGCTATGTTAGTACATATATAAAAACAATCCAAATTATGCTACCAAAAATCCTAGGACATACAATATTCTAATACCCTCCAAAAAAAACCATAAATTGAATGATATCCTATTACATAAGTCTTGAAATCTTGCATTCTTCCAATCATCTTCAAATCTCCAAATTCCTTTGTTTTCATCAAGTGTATTATGAATGTGAGCTTCAAATGAACCTACATGCATGACACAAACAAGCAAATACCCGTGACACGCAAAAGTTTGAAATAAAATGATAAGCATGAGCATAAAATAATCATCAACCTTCTACTCCCCCATAATTCATTCGCCCCCTTTTTATGATGTCCGAATTAGATAAGGAAAAGAAACATAAGCAATAAAGACGGAATGTGTCACAAATCAAAAACCAACTATTTTTTAATTTATCAAAAAAATTCGCAAGAATAATAAATGCAAATACAACACTAAGATAACCAAGTTGTGAAAGCGTAATGAACGGGTGTGAACAAATTCAATAGGAAAATCAGCTCAAACACTCATAACATATGTGCACGGTGAATTTTGGATACTCCTAACGCATGAACTCAAAGCCATCCTATGGTGTAAAATAAATGTTAAATTCATATGATATTGACTCAATCAAATCAACAAATCAAAGTCTAGAATGATTTTCACGCCAATAACGCCCAAAACTATGTAATGCTTTTACGAGACTTTTCAGGACGTGCAAACCCATTGATCTTAGACTAAACTCTCTCAAAACTCACATATAAAATATTACTCTCAACTCTTTTGTTTTGAAAAAATCAATTCTCATATGTAGCGAAGCATCATTGTTCTTTGAATTTAGCCTAGCACTTTATATTCTTTTCTTTTATGTGCCTATAATCTTTTAAGCTCTTTTATTCTTGCAAATGGTGGCTATTCATGTAAAGATAGTCTATCTTCCGTAGTTCGATATCATTGCTTCAAATATTAAACATTTACATGAGATATAATTTTTAATTTTTTCAATCCGGCCAATAGTTCTTACAAGCACTACTTTCATTATCTCATTTCATCGCATGTGGTTCATTTGAAAGGCAAGACAGAGATGAAAATACCTTTACCAATATATGACAGACAAGTGTAATGCTCAAATAAATTCATACATGTGTGCATTAAAGGAGACAATGAGTCAAACATATAGAAATTAATCGCTAATCGTATCTCAACACTACACCAAAAATAACAATTTGGCACACCCTGATGTTAAAAATCTGGCACAGTTTTAAACTGTGCCAGATTTTGGCACGGTTTAATGACAATCGGGCACACTTTAAAATAGTGCCAAAATTTGGCACTGTTTTAAAGTGTGCCAAAATTGAATACACTTGATTAAAATATAAAAGACGCTAAAAAAATTATTATGTTTACTTTCCCTCTTCTCCTTCCTCTCTCATCTTTCAATCTCCCGCTCCCCGTCTCTCTCCCTCCCCTCACCCGCTTACCGGCTCCAATATCACACACTCTCTCTCTACTACAGCATCCAGCCGCTCCGTCCGGCAAGCCTCCGGCCACTGCTCTACGGTAAGTCTCACCCGTCCGGCAAACCTCCAAAATTTGCATTTTTTATTTTTTCTACAGATCCAACCTATTATCACACTACCACAGTGGAAGTACCCGCTATTGGGGCCTGGGGTTCCTCTACCGCAGCTAGTTTGCGAACCCTAGTTCTCCCCATCTCGTCTTCTCCTAACAAGGCTACAGGTATGTTATTATTCCCATTTCCTTTCTCCCATCTATATATTAGAAACCCAATTTAACTAATGATTCTACCATTCATCTATTTTGATTCATTAAACTTCTGCTATGATGCTCAAACGGTTATGAACTCTTTGTTCTCATATATTGTTTAAAATTAGATTGTTATATCGTAGGTCATATTTGGGATTTGTGTTTTAAAATTTAAATTAGGGTTTCCAAAATTAGTTTTATTATTCTTAAATTTTATGGCCACTTTTGAATTTACAATAAGGTTAAAGGTATTTTAGGAGTTTGTTGATTAGATTCCATACTAAATTTTGAACGACTCTTAAATTTAACGAGTTATTGGTACAATAGTTGATTGTGTAATATTTGGGTGGACAATTCCTTTTATTTTTAGGTTTTATTAGCAACCATAATACATAGGCGGGTAATAATCAAGTTTTGTCGCTCCACTTCTCTCTGCACGTATATATTTCATTTTTATACTCGAGAGGTTATTTTAGTTGATTTGGGCAATTGGTGTAAGCAAAATGAAACTTTGGAGTAGTTACATATTTTTAGAGCCAAAATGGCGTACAATACTAAAATTAACTTGGTGCCTAAATCATTAAAATTATTTTCCAGTTAGCTTACGTTAAACTTTTAAAGTGATTGATATCGATGGTATTATGTTTGGGGATTGCACAACACGGTTTTTCAAATTTTCAAGAGATTTTGGCGTTATTTAAATGGTACTCAAAAAAGTTTAAAGGTGAAATGGTAGGAAAAAAAGTCAACACAAACCTGAATGACATACCCTATGCAAAAAAAAGGTGAAAGTTTCAGTTCAAGAAGGAAAGGTACAAATTGGTTTTACACTTACTAAATTTTATTTCAATTTATGTGTCACAATAATATTCTTGACACTGTGCATATTAGACACGTTTCACCCGCATCATCAACTAGTATGGTTTTATTCTTTCATGCATTGATTTTGAATTCAGAAGCATGTAACTGACGTGAAACCTAGCATCGTAAAATTCTTCAAGACATCGTATGGAGTAAAATAAAGGATGATTTAATGAATGATAAGTGCAATTTTCAGTTCTTTCCCCCTTTTATCCTTTTCGTATTTTATAAGACAAACATTCTAATATAAGTCTTCTGACACTTCAACAGTCATAGCACAGTCTCGGTCTCATAATGAAGAGCTGAGAAACTTGAAAGATAAGATATCGTCTAATGAACAACTAAATGCCGCTCAAGATAGAAGATTTCAGAATTTGCGGACATTGTTAGACCAAATGGGATACTTTCGAGAAGTTATGGCGCGAAGAGTTCATCGGGTGGCTATCAAAATACAAATGAAATCTGGTTAGTCTCAAAGTCTCAAATTCTCTTTAAATGTTGCAGCATAAAATAAAAAAAAATGGCCTGAAATAGCGGCAACAAGTAGCCAAACGTAAAATGGCTTACTTTATGAGATTATTTAGTTAAATTAGTGGAAGGGATTTATTAGTGGTTTGGTTTTGGAATTTTCTGATGTTGTTAAGTTTATTTTAAATGTTAAAGCATGTTGGATTTAATGAATAAACAAATGAAACTATGTCAAAATTTTCAAAAATCAATAAACGTTCTAAATTGAATAAAAACATACCGTGAGAGGATGAAAACTCAAAACAACCCCAAAGAGGCACGAACACCTCATACGGGACCAATGTAACACATAGGAACTCACCACCTAGTCACGATTTATGCCAGCACTGATATGTAAGATGAAGGGTGCTTTGGGAAGAACTTTCAAATACACACCAATGTAAGAGGCACAAACACCTCACACGGGAGTAATGTAATTTATAGGAACTGGTCGTGTAGTCACGGGTTAACTAGTTTGAGAATCTGACGATAACTTAAAAATATTCAGATTATTCTTAAGAACATACGGTTTGAGGGTGAAAACCTAAACCAGCTCCCAAACGGCCCCGTAAGATGCATGAACACCTCGCACGGGACCAATGTAAGTTATAGGAACTGACCGCGTAGTCACGGGTCTCCCGATTTGAGAATATGATGATAATTTGAAAATATCTAGATTAGGCTTAAAAATAAGCCGTTAAAGGGTGAAAACCTAAACCAGTCCCCAAACGTCACCGCAAGAGGCATGAACACCTCGCATGTGACCAATGTAAATTGTAGGAACTGACTGCGTAGTCACGGGACCCCCAATTTGAGAATATGACGATAATTTGCAAATATCAACACTTAGACTTAAAAACAAGACGTTAAGGGTGAAAACCTAAACCAACACCCAAATGGCCCCATAAGAGGCACGAAAAACTCGCACGAGACAAATGTAACTTATAGGAACTGACCGCATAGTCACGAGTATCCCGGTTTAAGAATATGATGATAATTTAAAAATATCTAGATTAGGCATAAAAACAAGCCGTTAAAGGATGAAAACCTAAACCAACCCCCAAACATCACCGTAAGAGGCACGAACACCTTTCATGGGAACAATGTAACTTTTAGGAACTGATCGCGTAGTCACGGGACTCTCGATTTGAGAATATGACGATAATTTGCAAAAATCAACACTTAGACTTAAAAACAAGCCGTTAAATGTTGAAAACCTAAACCAGCCCCCAAACGACCCCGTAAGAGGCACGAACACCTCGTACGGGACCAATATAACTTGTAGAAACTGCCCGCATAGTCACGGGTCTCCCGGTTTGAGAATATGATGATAATTTGAAAATATCTAGATTAGGCTTAAAAATGAGCCGTTAAAGGATGAAACCCAAACCAACTCCCAAACGGACCCGTAAGAGGCACAAACACCTCGTACGGGACCAATGTAACTTGTAAGAACTGACCGCGTACTCACGGGTCTCTCAATTTGAGAATATGACGATAATTTAAAAAAATCTAGATTAGGCTTAAAAACAAGTCGTTAAAGGGTGAAAACCTAAAGCATCTCCCAAACGGCCGCGTAAGAGGCACGAACACCTTGCACGGGATCAATGTAACTTGTAGGAACTGATCGCGTAGTCTCGGTTCTCTCTGTTTGAGAATATGTCGATAATTTGAAAATATATAGATAATGCTTAAAAACAAGTCGTTATATGGTGAAAACCCTAGCCCCCAAACAGCCCCGTAACACGCACGAACACCTTGCACGGGACCAATGGAACTTATAGGAACTGATTGCATAGTCACGGGACTCTCGATTTGAGAATATAATGATAATTTGTAAAAATCAACACTTAGACTTAAAAATAAGCCGTTAAAAGGTGAAAACCTAAACCATCCCCCAAACATCCCAATAAGAGGCACAGACACCTCGCACATGACCAATGTAATTTATAGGAACTGACCGCGTAGTTACGGGTCTCCCAATTTGAGAATATAACGATAATTTGAAAAAATTAACACTTAGACTTAAAAACAAGCTGTTAAAGGGTGAAAACCTAAACCAGCCCCCAAACGTCCCCGTAAGAGGCATGAACACCTCACACGGGACCAATGTAACTTGTAGAAACTGACCGCGTAGTCGTGGTTCGCTCGGTTTGAGAATATGACGATAATTTGAAAATATCTAGATTAGGTTTAAAAATAAGCCGTTAAAGGGTGAAAACCTAAACTAGCCCCCAAACGTCCCTGTAAGAGGCACGGACACCTCGCATAGGAGCAATGTAACTTATAGGAACTGACCGCGTAGTCATGGGTCTCCCGATTTGAGAATATGACAATAATTTTAAATTACCTAGATTAGGCTTAAAAGCAAGTCGTTAAATGGTGAAAACCTAAACAAGCCCTCAAACGTCCCTGTAAGAGGCACGGACACCTCGCATGAGACCAATGTAACTTGTAAGAATGGATCGCGTAGTCATAGGTCTCCCGGTTTGAGAAAATGATGATAATTTAAAAAAATTAACACTTAGACTTTAAAATAAGCCGTTAAAGGGTGAAAACCTAAACCAGCTAACAAACGTCCCCGTAAGAGGCACAAACACCTCGTACGGGACCGATGTAACTTGTAGGAACTAATTGCATAGTCACGGTTCTCTTGGTTTGAGAATATGACGATAATTTGAAAATATCTAGATTAGGCTTAAAAATAAGCCGTTAAAGGGTGAAAACCTAAACCAACCCCCAAACGGCCCCGTAACAGGCACTAACACCTTGCACGGGACCAATGTAACTTGTAGCAATTGATCGCGTAGTCTCGGTTCTCTCGGTTTGAGAATATGACGATAATTTGAAAATATCTATATTAGGCTTAAAAACAAGCCGTTAAAGAGTGAAAACCTAAACAAACCTCCAAACAGCCCGTAAGAGGCACGAACACCTCTCACGGGACTAATGTAACTTATAAAAACTGACCGCGTAGTCACGGGACTCCCGATTTGAGAATATGACGATAATTTGCAAAAATCAACACTTAGGCTTAAAAACAAGCTGTTAAAGGGTGAAAACCTAAACCATCCTCCAAACGACCCTGTAAGAGGCACGAACACCTCGCACGGGACCAATGTAACATGTAGGAACTAACTGCGTAGTCACGGTTCTCCCGATTTGAGAATATGATGATAATTTGCAAAAATCAACACTTAGAGTTACAAACAGGCCGTTAAAGGTTGAAAACCTACACCAGCCCCCAAACGTCCTCGTAAGAGGCACGGACACCTCGCACGGGACCAATGTAACTTGTAAGAACTAACCGCGTAGTCGCGGTTCTCTCGGTTAGAGATATGATGATTTTAAATATCTAGATTAGGCTTACAAACAAGTCGTTAAAGGGTGAAAACCTAAACCAGCCCCCAAACGTCCTCGTAAGAGGCACGAACACCTCGCACGGGACCAATGTAACTTGTAGGAACTGATCGCATAGTCACAGGTCTCCCAGTTTGAGAATATGACGATAATTTGCAAAAATCAACACTTGGGCTTAAAAAGAAGCCGTAAAGGGTGAAAACTTAAACCAACCCCTAAACGGCCCTGTAAGAGGCATTAACATCTCACACGGGACCAATTTAACTAAGGAACTGACCGCGTAGTCGCGGTTCTCCCGGTTTGAGAATATGATGATAATTTGAAAACATCTAGATTAGGTTTAAAAATAAGTCGTTAATGGGTGAAAACTTAAACCAGCCCCCAAACATCCCCTATAAGAGGCACGGACACCTCGCACAGGACCAATGTAACTTTTAGGAGCTGACCGCGTAGTCACGGGTCTCCCGATTAGAGAATATGACGATAATGTAAAAATATCTAGATTAGGCTTAAAAACAAGCCGTTAAAGGGTGAAAACCTAAACAAGCACCCAAACGTCCCCGTAAGAGGCACGGACGCCTCGCACAAGACCAATGTAACTTGTAGGAACGTTTCGCGTAGTCATAGGTCTCTGGGTTTGAGAATATGATGATAATTTGAAAAAATCAACACTTAGACTTTAAAATAAGCCGTTAAAGGGTGAAAACCTAAACCAGCTAACAAACGTCCCCGCAAGAGGAACAAACACCTCATACGGGACCAATGTAACTTGTAGGAACTGATCGCATAGTCGCGGTTCTCTTGGTTTGAGAATATGACGATAATTTGAAAATATATAAATTAGGCTTAAAGACAAGCCGTTAAAGGGTGAAAACCTAAACCAACTCCCAAACGGCCCCGTAACAGGCACGAACACCTTGCACGGGACCAATGTAACTTATAGGAATTGATCGCAAAGTCTCGGTTTGCCCGATTTGAGAATATGACGATAATTTGAAAATATCTATATTAGGCTTAAAAACAAGCCGTTAAAGGGTGAAAACCTAAACCAACCTCCAAACAGCCCGTAAGAGGCACGAACACCTCTCACGGGACTAATGTAACTTATAAAAATTGACCGCGTAGTCACGGGACTCCCGATTTGAGAATATGACGATAATTTACCAAAATCAACACTTAAGCTTAAAAATAAGTTGTTAAAGGGTGAAAACCTAAACCATCCTCCAAACGTCCCTGTAAGAGGCACGGACCCAACGCAAGGGACCAATGTAACATGTAGGAACTGATCGCATAGTCACGGGTCTCCCGGTTTGAGAATATGATGATAATTTACAAAAATTAACACTTAGACTTAAAAACAGGACGTTAAAGGTTGAAAACCTACACCAGCCCCCAAACGTCCTTGTAAGAGGCACGGACACCTCGCACAGGACCAATGTAACTTGTAGGAACTGACCGCGTAGTCGCGATTCTCTCAGTTTGAGAATATGATGATCGAAAATATCTAGATTAGGCTTAAAAACAAGCCGTTAAAGGGTGAAAACCTAAACCAGCCCCCAAACGTCCCGGTAAGAGGTACAAACACCTCGCACGGGACCAATGTAACTTGTAAGAACTGATCGCGTAGTCACAGGTCTCCCGGTTTGAGAATATGATGATAATTTGCAAAAATTAACACTTTGGCTTAAAAACAAGCCGCTAAAGGGTGAAAGCTTAAACCATCCCCCAAACGGCCCCGTAAGAGGCACGAACATCTCGCACTAGATCAATGTAACTTGTAGGAACTGACCGCATAGTCACAGGACTCCCGATTTGAGAATATGATGATAATTTGCAAAAATCAACACTTAGACTTAAAAATAAGCCGTTAAAAGGTGAAAACCTAAACTTGCCCCCACACGTCCCCGTAAGAGGTATGAACACCTCGCACGGGACCAATGTAACTTGTAGGAACTGACCGCGTAGTCACGGGACTCTCGATTTGAGAATATAACGGTAATATGAATATATCAACACTTAGACTTAAAAACAACTCATTAAAGGATGAAAACCTAAACCAGCCCCCAAACATCCCCGTAAGAGGCACGATCACCTCGCACGGGACCAATGTAACTTGTAGGAACTGACCGCGCAGTCGCGATTCTCTCGATTCGAGAATATGACGATAATATGAAAATATCTCACTTAGACTTTAAAATAAGTCGTTAAAGGGTGAAAACCTAAGCCAGCTACCAAACGTCCCCGCAAGTGGCACTAACACCTTGCACGGGACCAATGTAACTTGTAGGAACTGACCTCGTAGTCACGGTTCTCTAGGTTTGAGAATATGATGATAATATGAATATATATAGATTAGGCTTAAAAACATGTCGTTTGAGGGTGAAAACCCAAACCAACCCCCAAACGGCCCCATAATAGGCACGAACACCTTGCACGGGACCAATGTAACTTATAGGAATTGATCGTGTAGTCTCGATTCTCTCAGTTTGAGAATATGACGATAATTTAAAAATATCTATATTAGGCTTAAAAATAAGCCGTTATAGGGTGAAAACCTAAACCAACCTCCAAACGGCCCCGTAAGAGACACGAACACCTCTGACGGGACCAATGTAAATTATAAGAACTGACCGGGTAGTCACGGGACTCTCAATTTGAGAATATGACAATAATTTGCAAAAATCAACACTTAGACTTCAAAACAAGCCGTTAAAGGGTGAAAACCTAAGCCATCCTCCAAATGTCCCTGTAAGAGGCACGGACACCTCGCGCGGGACCAATGTAATATGTAGGAATTAACCGCGTAGTCACGGTTCTCCCGATTTGAGAATATGATGACAATTTGCAAAAATCAACACTTAGACTTAAAAACGGGCCGTTAAAGGTTGAAAACCTACACCAGCCCCCAAACGTCCTCGTAAGAGGCATGGATACCTCGCACGGGACCAATGTAATGTGTAGGAATTGACCGCGTAGTAACGGTTCTCTCTATTTGAGAATATGATGATTGAAAATATCTAGATTAGGCTTAAAAACAAGTCGTTAAAGGGTGAAAACCTAAACCAGCCCCCAAACATCCTCGTAAGAGGCACGAACACCTCGCACGGGACCAATGTAACTTGTAGGAACTGATCGCGTAGTCATAGGTCTCCCGGTTTGAGAATATGATGATAATTTGCAAAAATCAACACTTAGGCTTAAAAATAAGCCGCTAAAGGTTAAAAACTTAAACCAACCCCCAAACGGTCCTGTAAGAGGCACGAACATCTCGCACGGGACCAATGTAACTTGTAGGAACTAACCGCGTAGTCGCGATTCTCTATGTTTGAGAATATGATGATAATTTGAAAATATCTAGATTAGGTTTAAAAATAAGTCGTTAAAGGGTGAAAACTTAAACCAACCCCCAAACCTCCCCTATAAGAGGCACGGGCACCTCGCACAGGACCAATGTAACTTTTAAAAGTTGACCGCGTAGTCACGGGTCTCCCGATTTGAGAATATAATGATAATGTGAAAATATCTAGATTAGGCTTAAAAACAAGCTGTTAAAGGGTGAAAACCTAAACAAGCACCCAAACGTCCCCGTAAGAGGCACGGACACCTAGCACAAGACCAATGTAACTTGTAGGAACGGACTGCGTAGTCATAGGTGCGGTTTAAGAATATGATGATAATTTGAAAAAATCAACATTTAGACTTTAAAATAAGTCGTTACAGGGTGAAAACCTAAACCAGCTAACAAACATCCCCGTAAGAGGCACAAACACCTCGTACGGGACCAATGTAACTCTAGGAACTGATCGCGTAGTCGCGGTTCTCTCGATTTGAAAATATGACGATAATTTGAAAATATTTAGATTAGGCTTAAAAACAAGCCATTAAAGGGTGAAAACCTAAACCAATCCCAAAACGGCCCCGTAACAGGCACGAACACCTTGCACGGGACCAATATAACTTGTAGGAATTGATCGCATAGTCTCGATTTGCTCAATTTGAAAATATGACGATAATTTGAAAGTATCTATATTAGGCTTAAAAACAAGCCGTTAAAGGGTGAGAACCTAAACCAACCTCCAAACGGCTCGTAAGAGGCACGAACACCTCTCACGGGACTAATGTAACTTATAAAAACTGACCACGTAGTCACGGGACTCCCGATTTGAGAATATGACGATAATTTGCAAAAATCAACACTTAGGCTTAAAAACAAGCTGTTAAAGGGTGAAAACCTAAACCATCCTCCAAACGTCCCTGTAAGAGGCACGGACACCTCGCACGGGACCAATGTAACATGTTGGAATTGACCGCGTAGTCACGAGTCTCCCGATTTGAGAATATGATGATAATTTGCAAAAAATCAATACTTAGACTTAAAAACAGGCTGTTAAAGATTGAAAACCTACACCAGCCCCAAAACGTCCTCGTAAGAGGCACGGACACCTCGCACGGGACCAATGTAACTTGTAGGAACTAACCGCGTAGTCACGGTTCTCTCGGTTTAAGAATATAATGATTGAAAATATCTAGATTAGTCTTGAAAACAAGCCGTTAAAGGGTGAAAACCTAAACCAACCCCCAAATATCCCCGTAAGAGGCACGAACACCTCACACAGGACCAATGTAACTTGTAGGAACTGATCGCATAGTCACAGGTCTCCCGGTTTGAGAATATGACGATAATTTGCAAAAATCAACACTTAGGCTTAAAACAAGCCGCTAAAGGGTGAAAACTTAAACCAGCCCCCAAACGGCCCCGTAAGAGGCACGAACATCTCGCATGGGACCGATGTAACTTATAGGAACTGACCGTGTAGTCACAGGTCTCCCAGTTTGAGAATATGATGATAATTTAAAAATATCTAGATTAGGCTTAAAAACAGGCCGTTAAAGGGTGAGAACCTAATCCAGCCCCCAAACGTCACCGTAAGAGGCACGAACACCTCGCACTGGATCAATGTAACTTGTAGGAACTGACCGCATAGTCACGGGACTCCCGATTTGAGAATATGATGATAATTTGTAAAAGTTAACACTTAGACTTAAAAATAAGCCGTTAAAGGTTGAAAACCTAAACTAGCCCCCAAAAGTCCCCGTAAGAGGTACGAACACCTCGTACGTGACCAATGTAACTTGTAGGAACTGGCCACATAGTCACGGGACTCTCGATTTGAGAATATGATGATAATATGAATATATCAACACTTAGACTTAAAAATAACCCGTTAGAGGGTGAAAACTTAAACCAGCCCCCAAACGTCCCCGTAAGAGGCACGATCACCTCGCACGGGACCAATGTAACTTGTAGGAACTGACCGCGTAGTCGCGGTTCTCTCGATTTGAGAATATGACGATAATGTGAAAATATCTCACTTAGGCATTAAAATAAGTCGTTAAAGGATGAAAACCTAAACCAGCTACCAAACGTCCCCGCAAGTGGCACTAACACCTTGCACGGGACCAATGTAACTTGTAGGAACTGACCGCGTAGTCACGGTTATCCAAGTTTAAGAATATGACGATAATATGAATATATCTAGATTAGGCTTAAAAACATGTCGCTTGAGGGTGAAAACCAAAACCAGCTCCCAAATGGTCCCGTAAGAGGCACGGACACCTTGCACGGGACCAATGTAACTTGTAGGAATTGATCGTGTAGTCATGTGTCTCCCGGATTGAGAATATGATGATAATTTGAAAATATCTGAATTAGGTTTAAAAACATGTTGTTTGAGGGTGAAAACTTAAATTCGTCCCTAAACGGCATAGTAAGAAGCACTAACACCTCGCATGGGACTAATGTAACTCGTAGGAGTTGACCACGTAGTCACAACAGTAACGATTTGTGAATACAATAATAATTTTAATTCGTATATGCAAATATTCAGCTTGAATAAGATTTTTTTTTTAAATTACTCGGTGACTAACATCATCTCCTTTTGTATCTTATTTTTTTGCAGGATAACATTTTACCATTAGCTTTTATCCATGTGGAACACATGAATTCAATGGTCTACAACAAGAGAATTATTTACTTAATTTCGCTAATATTCAGGATTATATTTTTTTGTGTGTTATGTCTGTGCGGACTTTTGTAGTTTTTTTGTTAGCTTTTATGGCCGTGCGGGCTTTTGTATTTTTATCGTTATATTTTATGTCCGTGCGGGCTTTACATTACGCGGGTATTATATTAACAGGTTTTAGAATGTCCAAAAAATAGAGGAAACTCTGCCCAATTTTTTTGGTCAGTGAACTATTATTATTTGTAATATTTTAAACTTTGTATGCACATTTGTTTATCAATTTTCGAGATTTACAATTTGTGAATTTTCTGGTTTTCAAATAATTAATTTTTTTTTCTTTTATCCAAAAATTTGGCACAGTTCAAAAGTGTGTCAAAAGTGTATCAAATTTTGGAACGGTTTTGAATTGTGCCAAAAGTTTATCAAAATGTGCTCAATCTGACACAGCTCAAAACTGTGCCAAAAGTGTGCCAAAAATATCAAGTTCTGGCACAATTTAAAAGTGTGCCAGAAGTGTTCCTATTTGGTCAAATCTGGCACACTTTTGAGCCATGCCAGAAAAAACTAGCCATTTTAGAACACCTGATTCTGGCACAGTTCAAAACCGTGCCAGATTCCTGTTTTTGGTGTAGTGCATGACTCCAACACATTATAAAGCACATGGATGAAATGATGATCTGTTTTAAAACACTATTAAAAAGTCACGTGAATAATGGAATGATATTGTGCCTGACAGTCCTAAATGTCCATCCATATAAGGTATAAACAAACAACAAAAATCTTTTTGTGTTTTTAAAAATAAAACTATAAAAATAAAATATTTTTGATTTTTTCATTTTTCTTAAAAACAAAAAATATATTTGAATTTTTCTCTTTTCTTAAAAAACAAAAATCTTTTTTTATTTTATTTTTATTTTTTCTTAAAAATTGAAAATCTTATTGGATTTTTCTTAAATGATAAAGAAGAAAAAAATACAAATAGTACAATCTAGCAATATGAATTAAGAATATGAATGTGAAAAATCATCTTATACTAGATAAAGTAACCAACCCTCAGTCAAATATGCTAATACCTAAATACTTCCTAAGACTCTCGAAACTAAGAGCATCTAAAGGTTTTGTGAAGATATCGGTTAACTGGAGATCAGGGGTCATAAAGCTCAAGGACACGGCCTTCTCCTCTATTAGGTCTCAAATAAAATGCTCCCGTATCCTAATGTGCTTCGTGCGCAAAATACTCGACTAGATTTTGGGGTATGTTTATAGCACTCGTGTTATCATAGGAAATAGTCATGGTGCCCTGTGAAATCCCATAATCCTCTAACATTTAATTCATCCACAAGAGTTGAGTGAAACAACTCCCGACGACGATGTACTCAGCCTCCGTAGTGGACAAAGAGATGGAGTTATGCTTTTTGCTCAACCAAGAGACAAGAGCACTCCCAAATTAGAAACATCCACCCGAAGTGCTTTTACATCCATCTACATTCCCAGCTCTATTGGCATTCAAATAGGTGAATAAACGATCATCGATATCAAAGGAATACCAAATGTTGTATGAAAGAGTCTCACTCATGTATTTGATGACACGTTTAAGAGAAAGTAAATATGACTCTTTTAGGAATGCCTGATAATGCTAACATACTCCAACACTAAAGGATATGTCAGGATGACTAGCAGTCAAGTAGAGAAGAGTACCTATCATACTTCGATAAAAGGTTTTCTCTACGTCCTTGCCTGAAGTGTCATTGCTAAGCTTAGTCTATGTACTCATAGGGGCATATGAGTTCTTGGCAGAGTCTAACCCAAACTTCCTCACGAAGTCCCTTGCATACTTGGATTGGAAGATGAACATCCCATCCTCTAGCTAATGAACTTGGAGATCAAGGAAGAACGTAAGCTCACCAACCATGCTCATCTCGAACTCACTCTTTATCTCCTCCTCAAAGTCGTGAGTATGGTGGGGGCACGTGAATCCAAAGACTATGTCATCCGCATAGACTTGGCAACCAAAATAACACCGTTTTCTCTTCTCATAAACAACGTCTTATCTACTCTCCCTCTCTTGAAGCCATGGGCTAAGAGATAGGAAATAAGCCTTTCATACCAAGCACGGGGTGCCTGGTTCAAACCATAGAATGCTTTTCTCAGATAATAGACGTGCCATGGGTGCTTTGGGTCTCCAAATCCTTTTGGTTGTTACATGTAAACCTCCTCATGTAGAATGTCATTCAGAAAGGCAATCTTGAGATCCATCTGATATAACTTGAAGCACAGATGACATGCAATGGTGAGTAGTAAGCGAACGGACTCAACCCTCGTAATAGGAGCGAATGTCTCCTCAAAGTCTACACCCTTAATTTTTGTTTAGATTTGAACAACCAACCTAGCCTTATTACAGATAATGATACCATTCTCATCCATATTATTGTTAAAGATCCATTTAGTAATAATCATATATATCTCACTGAGTCAGCAAATAAGTTTCCAGACATCACTATTCCTAAACTGAAACAACTTATCCTGCATAGCAGATATCCAGTGTTCATCTTTGAATGTTTCTTTGATGTTCTTAGGCTCTACTTTAAATGTATAACACAAATAGATAACAACATTCTCAAGACGAGCGCGAGTCATAACACCTAAAGTACGATCTCTTAAAATAACAGAAGTGTCATGACTCTTATGAACCCAAGCAGGTGTGTCCTTTAAAATAGAAATAGGATCCACCCTAGGTGAGTGAGGAATAATGGGATCATCACTAAGGGGTGCATCATCCTCAAACAAAGGATTAGGATCAAAAGACACTGATGGCTCGTCATATTTAACAATGACATTTATTAATTCCATAACCTTAAAGTTGCTCACGATATTCTCTGCTCGTCAATAAATATCCTAACAGAATTTCCTCATCACTTAGGGAGTTAAACTTTCCAAATTTCTCGCTATCCCTCAGGATGTAACATTTACTCCCAAAGATACGAAAATACGAAAGGTTAGGCTTTTTTCTGTCCACAACTCATAATACGTCGGAAGTGTCTATGGATGAAGATATACCCTATTCACCGTGTGGCATGTGATAGACACCGCCTTTGCTCAAAATCGTCGAGGCACTCTACGATCGAGGAGCATGGATCTAGCCATCTCTTGAATCGTTCAATTCTTCCTCTCAACAATCCCATTTTGTTAAGGAGTTTTCACGGTTGAAAATTATTATTTAATTCCCAGGCTATCACAATAGTTATCCACTTTTGCCTCTTTAAATTTTATGCCATTGTCACTACGCATCCTATTGATGGTGACTCCGTATTAATTTTACAGGACACAACACTTGGTCGTAAGAAACTCTACAATATCGAATTTCTCTCTCAGAAAATAAAATATCGAATAATGAGAGAAATTATCTACCATCACGAGGATATACCCCTTACCACCCAAACTCTCAGTGCGAGTAGGACCCACAAGATCCATATGTATCAACTCAAGTACACGTGTAGTGGTAATAGAATTTAATTTTTTATGGGGACTCCGTACTTATTTTCCTTGTTGGAAAGGACCACAAACCTTGGAAGTTGGCTTTCCAAGCGATGGTAAGCCATGTACTAGGTCTTTCTTCTCTAAACGCTCCACTCTTTAAAATTAATGTGACCTTGACATTGATGCTACAAATCCATAAAAGAGATCGTGGTGATGTTGCACACAAATGAGGACTTAAGCATAATCCCATAATAGTTATCTTTTGTCCTCACCCCTTGCAGTAAAAGTTTACCGACTTGATAAAAAAATGTTACACTCATTCTGATCAAACTTTAGAGCAAAGTCTGGGTCACACAGTTGGCTAATTGCGATAAGGTTTGCTTTTAAACCTTTGATGTATAAATCATTATCTAGCTTAGGAAATTCGAGTATCTCTACTGTACCTCGTCCTATAAAGCTAGATTTACTCCCATCTCCCAAGGTAGCTTTACCTTCCTTGCGATCCTCAAGGTTGGTACAAATTGAGACGTTACCAGTCATATGCCTGGAGCAACCACTATTAAAATACCACTAGGAGATATTATGAGCCTTAAGAGCAACATGAACAACAAGGGCTTTCTCTTCATGCTTAGGCAGCCATGTAGTTGTGACCTTTTGTTTAGTCTTGTCGTTATTGGTTCTAGTCGAGATGTTGGAAGTATCCACTAACGGTAAAGACATTTGTAAAAAAAATCTTCCATCTCATCTCTCCTAATTCCTTCTCTAGCGCTATGATCTTAATTGTTAACCCTTTATTTTGCTTTTCCGTTTTAAAGGACTCGGCGTACGCACTGTAGGTCACTCTCGCTCTCACTTGTTTCATCCTCACCCTTACTCACGTCGATCTCACTGTTGAGGTGTCCATGTGAAGTAGCATCCTTATCGTCGTAAGGTGCACTAAACGTACTCACATGACTAGCCATAAATGTAGTGAAGTTAAATTCATGCGGTGATTCTTCTCTCGAATCCACTGACTCGACCTCACAATCATTACTAAGGGTGGCATTTAAGGCATCTTTGCCCTTACCTTGATGCTTTAACCAAGTGAGGCACTCACACTCTTTGCGACCTCTCTCATCACACTCGTAACACCTCTCTTCCTATCTCTTTGGGACATCTTTTTTATCCTTTTTTCAAATTTCTTCCCATTTTTATTTTTCTCAAAACTCTTTTTATCTTTAGATGAGCCGTTATTTTTAATTTTGAGAAATTTCTTAAAATTCTTAGCAAAGAGGGCTAAATCGTCAAGTCAAAGTCATAATCGGAATTGAAAGACACCTCCTCTCTCTTTTTAGACATCTCCTCTTTCTTTCTAAACGGGGCCTTAAGTGCAATCCCTTTCTCTTTTGGTTTACCGTTTTAGAGAACATGTCGATTTCATAGGTTTGAAGGTATCCTGCAAGTTGTTCTAACTTAAGTGAATCTAAAATCCCTAAAAAAATAGGCAAAATGACTTTCGGGATAAAATGTGCAAGGAGTGATCTTAAAATCTTTTTTACTACTCTAGATTCAAGAATTTTTTTGCCAAGATTAAAGCTAGAATTAACAATATCCGACATGCGAGCATAACATTCATCAAAACTCTCAGACTCAAACATTGTTATAATCTTAAACCATGTAATCAAGTTTTGCAATTTAGTCGCCTTAATAGCGTTTGTACCCTCATGTGTAAGTTATAGGATATTCCATGCCTCTTTTGACGTTGTGCACGCCATTATACGCTGGAACTCATCGAGTGTGACGGCTCTAAAAATAGCACTAAGGCCTCGTGAATTAAAATTACTCCATTTAAATTCTGCTTCAATTCATAAAGTCACAGGTACCTCTTTCACAAGTAATCTAGACTCTTTCATCAATTGCTTTTAATGTGAAACTCATTCTCGCTTTTCAATAGGTATAATTGGATCCATCAAAAGTTGGCATTCTAGTATATAAGTTATCCATTTGAACTCATCCTTTTCAAAATTAATTTTTTCGGAAAATTGATATCACAAAAATTTTGCGGAGAATCAATTACACGGTAAAGTTGTGTAAATGGCTCTGATACCAATTTAAGAGTGTGATATAGTCTAATGGCCTTAATCAGGGGCGTAGCTAAGTGGGGGGATTGGCCGGGCTCAAGCCCGGGTCACTTTTAAAAAAAAATTAGTCTAAATTTTAACGCCCAATACATCACAACCCACCAAACAAACAAAAAAGTTAGCCCGCCCAACCAATCAAACCTCAATGATCCACTTCAAAATTAAAAAAAAAAAACTATACGAACCATTATTTTGAGCCTATATTTTTTAATTAACATTATTTTTCATTATTTTTAAGTAAATACTCAAAAATAACCTCAAAAAAATTCGACTCGTGGGCTCTCGCCCCCGAACCCTTGAAAATCAGTGTTAAGTTAGCCCGCCAGGATACCTTAACTTATTTAATTAAATGTCAACCCACACCAGTTTTAATTCCTTTACACCCTAGTACATGAAACTATGTGCTTGAAAGTATAAAAACATGAAAGAATGCAATCAAATGAAGCAAGGCGAATTTGAGAAAAAATCCCCTTCGGGGAAAAACCTTTTCTATTTTATTTATATAATTCACAAATCGCAACTTATAAAATATACAAGTGAACGACGGCGTTTTCATACAAATATTCTGCAGGTGACCCTTCGTCTTCCTTCAGCAATGGTTCCTGCGAGAACCACAAGATCAGCAGTAGAGATGTCTTATCCACAAGAGTAACTCTAGTATAGAATTATGTGAGGGTATCGAAGTGATTCGCAAAATAAATGGGAGGTGGTGTTTGAATCAAAAGGGTGTTTTGCCTTTTTAAAAAGGTGAGACTTTGTGCAACATATCTGCAGAAAACTAAGTTTTAAAAGTCTTGCAAAATACCTACGCAAAGTAGGTTTCATAGGCGAACACGAAAATCGAGGCGGCGTTAGGTCGTTCGAACGAGATTGAAGTGTCGTTCGAACGAGTTATGTATCTCGTTAGAAGCTTGCTACTAACGACTTTCTCGCGACTTGACTAAAACTAAAATAATAAGCCCTCGTTTGAAGCATGTTCGATGTAGGCCATCAAACGAGACTTCGAACATGATTGCTAGATCGTTCGAATAAGATGTTTATCTCGTTTGAATGACAGCGAGCAAAAAAATTATTTTGAAATAAAACCAGTCTCGTTTTTTAAATGTAAATAAAATAAAAATACTCCCAATATAATTATGAAAAACAGAGAACTCCAAACATAAAATATACCGTAATGAACGTGGAGTCGTGGAGCACGATTGAAGATGTACGTGAAGCATAATGAAGATGAGTAGTGCACGAAGGAGATGCAAGTTGTCGGATATTCAGATAGTTGACGTCGTGGATGATCGTGGAGACGTGTTATGCCATAAGTTATATAGCAGGATATGCCATATCTAATGTAAACTAGAAACTACGGACAAGTCCTAGATTTTAGGAGCAGTGTCAGGAAAATGCCCTTACAAAGTCCTTAAGATATTGAATCTAGGTCAAAACTCGACAACTCCAAGTGGTTAAATGAAAAAATCATAGAAATTAGCCAAAGTGGAAAAGAGACTATTTTTTTAATAATGACATAATAGCACAACACGAAATATACACAATATACCTGTTTATTTCAAAAAAAGTTAACAAAAACTTTCGGAGTTTGAATATCAAGTTGATTCTTGTTACGTTATCTTCTAAAGTTCTAAACTAATAGTGTAACCACATAAAATCTCTTATGATATCATGTTATCTCCCCATGTTATTTTGTTGTGAGTCACAACAAAACCTAAAAATCAACACATAAACTAAGTGTGTGATCAATACAATATAAAAATATGATACAATTAATGTGTCGTATTCTTATTGACCCATGTTGATTTAATGAAATTTGAATACAAACAAATAAGGTGCAACACAAAATGTGTAACATTTTTGTGTGGAATTTTTATGTGGGCTCACCATTTTCCTTACCAACAGCCACCGGAAAAAGTAAAGTGAGCACGTTTTACTCAGAGACAAGTTGATAACTTTGGTCAATATTAATGAATTTGCCGTAGAAAGCAAATGAAAAATGCACTTAAAAGGTGCATTACACCATCACCAATCTCTAATAATAGTAACTACTGGTATTGACATTGACCAAATTTTCAATATCACATCACTAAGACAAGTTTGCATACCTCATGTTTACGCCATTTCCAACTTACTACATATAGAAAACAGTTAAAGGAAGTGAATTTGTTTTTTTCTTTGAATAAAAAACACTCAGTTGGAAGCCTTTTGCTTTAATTTACCTAGTAGACTCAATCTATAAGGGGCTAAAACTTCGAGTCTTTGTTTATGATTTGTTAATATATTGGTGGTTGTTTAAAATAATAGGTGGATCTCAAACAATAATCGAAGTATTTTTATAATAATCATAAAAATTGAGTTAAAATTATGAGTGGATCTAGAATTACTCTGCCTAATGAGTTTGTCTCTATTTTACATTTTTCATGTACTAAACAAAGTTTAATCGGATTTTTTATAAACTTTTACCTAAAAAATTTGATGAACAAACTAGCAAAAAAAATATTATGATATTGCACTTTGGTACACAATTTTTTTTTAGAGGGGGTTATTGGCTATTGGCCGTTTTATTATGTAATTTATGAGTTTATCTATTAAAGCTTAATTTATTATCATTTTGAGCATTAATTTTACTTTTTTGTGATGTTTTTTCATATAAAAAGCCAACCAAAGTGTAAAATATTGTCGTAAAAAGTGAGAATAGTACTTAGAGTAATAATGTATTAAACTTTGGTACTTAAAGTACATAAACAAAGAGGCTAATGTACAAACCTCTCTTTGCGGACCAACAGTGGATATCATATTTTTAAAATTAAAAAAAAAAAAAAAAATTGAGTTAATTTTTTTGTATGGTATATAAATATTTTTTGGAGAACCTACAAATAAATCAAGGGACATATACCAAATAGTCCCTCGGACATTTTTTAATACCCGTTTAGTCCAAACTTTTTTATTTTGCCTCAAAAAGTCCTTTGCCACATATTTTGGAGAGGGAGTGCCGCTGGCGCGGACCTCTAAAAATAAGAGGATATTGAGTGCTTGAGGGACTAAATGGGTTAAACTAAAAATATGTGTCCTTTTTAAAAAATATATATTTATAGTAGGGACTATTTAATAATTGACCCATAAATCAATTCAAAATGAATTTTTTTGCTAATTTAAAAAAAACGGTCAAAATATGTCAATATTTAAATAGTTTAAAAATTGACATATTTTGACGTTTTTTAATAAGAAATAAATTAATTTTGAGCACTTTTTTTAGAGGTTTTTTGAAATATTAAAATAACATACAAAAAACTCAATTCAAAAATATTTTTTTGTTATTTTAAAAAATGTTCTGCAGAGAGGCTCCTCTGGTACATAAAATGTAACAACTGAGGGCACGGGTGACAATTCGTATTTTTGAATCAAGTTTCGCGTTGACACAATAAAAGTTTTTTGGATACGAACACGATATGACTTCGTATTTTTTTTACTTGACACAAACATGATCGCATAGAGCACGAAATAACATGATTAACACGATTTTTTAAATCTTACCTCCAATTATACAAAAATAGATACGATAATTTGAATAAAAATACGTTTGACACGATGAAACGGGAGAGAGAGAGAGAGAGAGAGAGACACCTGAATTAAGTTGTGGGATAAAAGAACCAATGGTTAAGCTTCTGTCACAGGCTTTTGTTCTTCTTTTTTTTCCATATGCAACTGGTTTTTTAAGGTTGTTCCCATACGTAAGGCTATTTTTATTATCTCAGTCAATATGAATTTGTGACAAGAAGAACATGTAGAAAGCTGGGTATTAAATGATTCTCCTGTGCTTCTTTTTCCTTTTTGGCTCCTGTACAATGAACAATATAACTAAGTGCGGGGCATTTGTAATAACAAAAATATTTTTTTTATTAAAAGTAGGATTAATTAAACTTTAATCCCATCAACTTTGCCTCTATTAACACTTTACCAACCTAATTTAAATTTTATAGACTAAACTCCCAATTTTTATAAACTTTTTACATTACTTCTAATCACTATCATGTACATGTATTTTTATCCAATCCAATGTGAAGGACAATTTAAAATTTTAAGAATATTTCAACCACTGAAAACACGTTTCAAATTTTTAATTATTATAGAAAAACATTTAAATATAAAAAAATAGATATCAACATTTCAAAATTATTGTGACATGTCCTTCGTGTTCAAAATCTTTTGAATCGTATCCGTTCTCATAAAGCCTAGTGTAATTAGCTAAACTTTCTTATTGAGTATGATTTGAGGTGGGATCTTGAATTCCCGTAATATATAAAAATTAGAACATGAGGAATATATATATAGACAGGCTCCAGTACATATCAAGTATACATACTTATTTTTTTTTAAATTAAAAAGTTATGTTTCAATTTAATTTTTTTTTTAATGATATTTATACATTTCAGGAGACTCATATAAAAAAATCAACTCAAAATATTTTTTTTTTATTTTAAAAAGGCGGATTTTTTTTAAATAGTAAAAAGTGGTTATTTTGAGTTGATTTTTTTTATATACATCCCTTTAAGTGTTTAAATACCACACAAAAAAACTCAACTCAAAAATATTTTTTTAATATTTTGAAAAAAAAAAATTGCACCAGCGGTATGTATACTTCGTATTAGGTCTGTCAATGGGTCGGGTCAAGACCCGGACCCGATCCGTATAATAGAGTCTAAGCATATTTTTTTGGATCGTGAGCCCAAAAATCCGTTTATTATACGGGTATGGTGTGGATCCTAATACATTACAAAATATTTTAATCTAAGATTAAAAATCAAGGAGGATAAAATAAAAATAAATATAAAATAAATGTATATATCTGGCTAGACCCGGACCCGAACCAAGAGACCCGTTTCGAATCCGGATTTTGATCCAATATTGTAGACCGGATGAAGATCCGAACTCGAATCCGATTAAGTGCCTATTAAGCGGATCTGAATCTCCCTAAATCCGATCCGTTGACAGGCCTACTTAGTATGTATGAGACTCTCTCTCTCTCTCAATATATATATATATATATATATATATATATATATATATATATATATATATATATATATATATAGGGGGGGGTGTTTGAGACATTTTAAGAACACGCGGGGGTATTAAATAATTTCAGAAATTAGGGTGGGACCCTTGTCTCAATGTGGTCCTACCCTTGTTCCTTAGAAAGCGTTTAGGAGAGTATATGCTACCATGTGAAAAGGAATGCACACAATTATGCTGATCTCTTTTGCTAAAATGGGCCATAAAATATGACCACTCTGATGATTTTGGATGGGAGAAGCACAGACAATTTAGCCTGTGTGGTTTTTTGGGCCGTTGGGCCCCACATGGACCAAAAATAAATTAAATTAGGTGTAGTTTGAATATGACTTAAAAAGTTAGACAACGAGGTTTGCTGACGCTTGAAAAATATGATTGTTTATTTATGGGTGCTATTAAAAATATCTATTTTTTCTCCACTAAGATTATTTTTTTAGTTTTTTTAACTTTACACCCTAAAATAAAGTGTACTTTGAAAAAATACTAGATATTTAATAATGAGATTCATCCCTGACCTGCGTATGCATCAGCTCGTTTAAATCTTATGTATTAATTCGTATAAAAGAAAACACAATAATTTTTTAATATACTTTAAAAAAATTATGTGGTGTTAATTAGTAAAATTAAATGTATTTAACAACAATTCTTTTAGAGTTTTTGTCTCAATAACATTAGCATTATATTTTAAATATAACGTATAATCATTATAAATTATTATGTGGAGTTGAGGAGAAAGAATTTGTGTTTTTGTGGCAACAATAATTATTAGAGCTTGAACTAAAAGTCAATTTAATATGATGCTACACAAGTATCAAGTTAATTGGTATAGATAGGTGGGACTTAATTCTATATTCTTAGAAAAGTGCATTCATTTGTTTGTTTAGAGATTAAATAATACGAAAAACTCTAGTAATTCAAATTAAAATAATTTTGAAGGTGAGAAAATGAGTGAATTCTGAATCAATCAAGGAAACTATGAATTCTACTGTTTTGTAAAAATTTACTAAATAATTAAAAAAGGGCAATAAGTAGTATGATTCTTGTCAAACAGTTTGTAAAGTACAATCCTCTTAAGATATTTTATTAAATCAAATGGGATCATAACTCCTATCCGAGATTAATTTATATGATAATATTTTACTATACTAGCTTATGTATTCTAACGTTATTATACTATCTAATTAGCGGGACTAGGTGTTTAACTAACTTATAGTCTACATCTAAATTACCAAACATCTCTAATTGTTTAGAGAACCAATACAACCACCTTTAATTATTTTAATTATTGAAATTATATAAGAATGGTTGATTAATGTTTGAGACTCTTGTGTCCTATAACCTAAGTAATGACATTAAGAACGAGTTTAACCTAGAAACTTCAACAATCAATTTTGTTAATATAAAATAGAGTTGGTATTCAGATTTGTTACTATTTTTATTTAGGGGCTTTGTAAATTTAGGACCTATTATAATATGTATTTTAAAAATAAGATAATAAATATATTATTTATAGTATTAGTCCCTATTTTTAAATAAAATCGCTGGCGCGGATCCATTTTCATAAAACGTCAACCAATCACAGCATGTCACGTGTCCCTTTAATTTGAAAATAGGGAAATAAAAACGAAATATTTATTGTCCTATATCCATAATCAATATTATTTTAAGTCCTAAAAGTACATAATCTATTTTATTTAAGTATTAGGAGCTCAATGATGGAATTAGGATTCTATATTTTAGGTAGTTGAAATTTAATAATTTTATGAGTTATTTATCATATACCTTTAATTTGAAAATAAGAATTAAAAATGAAAACGAAATATTTATTGTCCTATATCTATAATCAATATTATTTTAAATCCTAAAAATATATAATTTATGTAAAATTTTAATAGTGTAGCTCTTATTTTATTAAGTTGTCGTGTCATTACTTTTAGGGGTGGGGTTTAGTTCCTCGTGTAAGACATTTCAATTATTAACTCCAGACAAAAGAGTTTGTCAAGAAACACAGTTCTTTGATTAATATTAATAATTATTCAAATCTACCATTACTATATATGGCACCTTAAATATACTTTTGACCATCAAATCAAACTATTTTAAAATTACCCGTAAACTTTTTTTTTTTCCTCCTTTTAAACATCCTTCAAGAGCGCTATGCAGTGCAAACCTAACTGTGTAATATCAACTCTAAAAATTAATTATAAGATCAATTTTAAAGTGGATGAACTAATCATCAAAAGTTTCAACGGATAAAAATGTACATATATATTAATATTACCTCTCACCCACTTTTTGATGGATTTTTTGAAAATGATTTTCTAACTATGGAGATTGTTCCCACAAACCTCCTTAGGAAATTCAGTACTTTGGCTTTGCAAAAAAAAAAAGTGTGCATTTGAGGTCATCACAATCAAGTTTGCCCTCCCTCTCCCTCTCCCTCTCGCAAGTATTTATCATGAATTTTTTTATAGTTTGGCATCGCTTTTTATAGTTTGGCATCGCCAACACTCGTACTGTACAATCACAATATCATAATTTTAAATCATCACTAAAGTTTCGGCGTAGCTTAAAATGGCACCCCCCCCCCCCCCCCCTATCTCTTTGTTCTCTCACCCTCGACCTTCATTGCGTAAGCTTGAGAATAAGACTCCTTGAACATTTTCCAACACATCATTAATAGCATGCTAATTTTTTGTAATACCCCATAGTTTTGGGAATTGACTAAATAACAATTTAATTATTAATTAATATTTACTCGGGTAAATTAATGGGTATTTGATTGAGTTTAATTAATTTGGATTGATAACCGAAATTTAAAATGAGAATTTTAATTAATTTTTGGACAACTCGTAAATTAAATTAACACGGTGAAAATTAATTTGATATTTCGAGTTGTTACGTTTGGACGGGACTATAGGGGTGTACGGAGCCCCGAAATGGTTTTTTTAATGTTGCAAATTGGCTCCCGATGGTAGGTATACCTTTGGATCAAGTTTTAAGAGTATCAACTTAGTATTTTAGGCTTATTTGGGGGTCCAAAAGTGGGTCCATAGTGGACCTACGAATTTGGAGTTTTAAATAGGTTTATAACCCTCATTAAACACCTTAATACAACATAATTAAAATCCTAGTTTCAAGAGGGAGTATTTGGAAGAAAAAGAAGAACATTCAAGAGGAACTAATCAATAATTAAGATCCAAGCTTCTGCAAAGCAAGAAATTCGATCTTGCTTACCATGTTAATATGTAATCGGTTTATGACTTTCATTGTTGTTTATAAACTAATGGATTATAAGTATGTTCTTAGAATATAAAATATAATTTAGATTCGTATAATCTGGGTTTCTAAACTCATTTAATGTTGAGTCGATTGTTAAAATGATTAGATCCATGTTTAGGTTAAAACGCACGTGTAACTTAGAATCGTTTGATATATTGATGAGAATACCCTTGATTAATACATTGTGAATCATTATGTATTGTCAATTTGATTCTAGTATTGTTTAAACAATTGATTTATGTGTAATCACGTGTTAAAACTAAGGGTTAATGATAATCGCATGTTAACTGAGTTTATTTGCATAGAGATGATGAACTATTGTTTGTATGTCAAGATATTGATATTGAACCCTTAATTGATAAGAATTATGTTGATTATTGTGAAAAACTTGTTGTATACTTGTAACACCCCATAATTTTAAATTAAAAATAAATTAATTTAATTCAAAATTTGAAAAATATTTTTTTTGGATTTTATTATTTTAAAATGTTGGATTTTATTTACGAAAAATAGGGTTTTAATCAGAATTGAAATCGGGTTTAAATTCGAGAAATTTTACCTTTGTAGTTAAAAGTAGAGATTTTCGGCTTTGCCAGAAAACAGAACCGGTTCGATTTTTGAGTAAAATTGGTTCGGGTTATCAGTCTTACAAAAGTAAAACTCTTTCTATTAGAAGTGGTGTAGGACTCGAATTCTTTTTGGTATATAAACACAAAGTGACGGACTTAGGATTTTTAAAATACGTTTTACCCTTCTTCAAAAGCAAGAACCTCCCATAATTTTCATCGTCTCTTTTCTTCCAAACCTAAACCCTTTAAACTCAATTTTTAACTCAAGATTTGAAGAACTTAATCAAGATTTCTCAAGATCATTCAAGAACGTGTTTTCATTATTTTCTCGAGAGGAACACAACCATCAATTCAGAATTCTCAAACGATTTTTCTAAGGCATGAATACTTCTATTTTCTCTCTTTAGTATTATGCATTTTAGATGTCACCTAAACATTAATTTACATGCTTTTTTTTAAATAAATTTGCAACGTTAATTAGGGAAAGTGAAAACTAATTTGGGACTGTTTTTCTTAAAAATATTAATCTGAATTAATACTTATAATCCTTGTGTGCTTAGGGTAGAGTTTGGATTTGGAGTAATATAGGTATAGTTTTGCATATAGAATTCATAGTCATTTGATTTAAATGAAAACTAGATGAAAGAGTGTGCGCTTGCATTCAACTCAAGAAATTATATAATTAAACCCAGTTTAACCCAATAAAACCCTAAACATGCAACTAGGTGTGATTGAATAAGATGTAAAGCATGCTAGTACGATCAAACACACACAATTGAGGAAAAATCCCCCAAAGGGGCAAAAATCATTTATTTTCATTATAATATTGTAACATACAATTTCGGATTACAATGAAAAATACAGTGACACAGAATTACCCGCAGGTGTCGGATCTGTAGTCGGCGGATGGAAGTTTCCCTTTCCAGGAGGGCAGCAATGAAGAAGAAGAACGGTCTTCTCCACAAGGGTATGATCATAACAGTGTTTGTGTTCTAGGGTTTCAAAACGATTCACAAATGATTTGGAAATTTGTGTGAATCAAAACATGAGTTTTGGTAACTCACAAAGGTGAAGACTTTGAGTTTATGAACTCTGAAAATCGTGTGTAGAAGTCTTGCTAAACCAACTCCCCGTAGTGGGTTTATAAAAGAAGTCCTGGCCCTAAAAAATCTCAGCACGATCTGCTCGAATATATCCCAGGCGGACCGGTCTACCTTTGATGCGGACCGGTCTGGGGCTGCGGATCGGTTCGTTTTTGAAAGATCCATCTTCGGTTCGCATTCGATCCGGTGTCTACTGGTTCAAGAGCAAGGCGGATCGGTCCGGGTAGATGGCGGATCGGTTCGGCGACGGACCGGTTCGTTTTTCAAACAGGCGGACCGGTCCGGCTGCCTAGAATTTTGATTCCTTCCTTTCTTTAATATTCGGATACGTTTGAAGACGATGTGAGCTTGAATTACTTCAACGATGTAACGGTTTATGAAATACACAATAATGATGGACAAAATTTCCTTACACTAGATTTGTACACCACATAAAATTATGTAGATGTGATTAAAATGAATTATTATTGTGTGTTTTATAAATTCGCATGATGTTGAAATTATATTTGTTGATTAAAATAAATTGTGTTAATTACGACGATGGATTGAATAAATTAAATTGAGATTAATTGTGATTATATGAGAAATTTTACAATTGTTGATAAATTGGATTGTGCGACTTATTGTGTTAACTATATTCATCACCGCGAGGACGACGAAATTTTGGGTAGCATGCTCTCACCTTAATTTTCAAGAACACTTGCTTGGTATGGGACTAGTGGGAAGGCATTAGTTGGGGTTAACACTTTCTAGGTATGTGACTAGTTAGTGTAGATATTTACAGATGGGATATTTCGGGGTGGGGTTGATTTTGGTGTCGTTCCGTTGATTTGGATAGCCTAGGTGCAAGACTAGGAAGTATTTGTATTTTGGACACCTTTAGGTATGGGACTAGGGGTAAGCTTGAGATATTATGCTCTCTAATAGGGTGGATCTAAGATAAGATAATGAGAAAATGAGATGATGAGAAAATAAGAAATTGAGAATTAGTACCTAAGATAATAAACGGGTATTAAAAATAAATTTTACAGCGCGAGTATGTATAGGGATGACAATTAAATGGGCCGACTGGCTATAGCAACGTGGGTGTGTGTTGGCATCACGAGTATGTGCGGGCGGACAGTTAAACTGGCCGACTGGCTATAGCGATGTGTCGTGCGTGGAACCTCATAAGTATGTGCATAACTGACAGAATACGGGTTGACTGGCTATAGTGAGGGGAATGAGTGCGATGTGTAGAATTTTAAGCGTGCCAATAGTGTGTGCAGGGCCGATAAGGGGTCGACTGGCCATATTGGTATCGCATGAATTAAAGTAATTAATTAATTTAAATGAGTAAGGATAAGAATAAAATTGTAAATAATAATGTTATTGGAATATTTGGGTTACACTTCAGGGTCCATTAGTTGTATGGTAGATAGTGGTAGTTTCGCAGGTTAATTAATTATCTCGTTAAATTAAAATGTTCCATTGTGGTATTTATCATGTATAATATTATTGTTTGGGTTCACTGACCCTAATTGGAGAGAGTAGCTTGTATTCATACGGTGGGATCTGACTCATTGCGTTCACTAATATTTCAAGTTTAGCATTGGAGTAGCTGCATAGGAATGATTGGAGATTTTGGAAGTACAACTGGAGTTTATTATAGATGCTTAGTAGTTTAGATTTATTTTTCTTTGCATCTCACTTTCATTATGAGACTCTATTTATGAATTTGGTGGTCCATTCGGTTCTACGGTTGTTCACAGTTTTATTCAGATATTTATATTTGGATTTAATTTGGAGATTAGCATGATGATGGATTTTAATATTGCATGAATGGTTATTATTATCGGATCAATTTAATTATTATCTTGTAAAATAAATTTTGATGTGTCTCATATATGTCACATGCTAAGAATGATTATTTATTTAGTGAAGCCCGGCATAGTTTGGTGGTTGCAGCTGGCCACCTCACTTGTCAGATTATGCGGGGTGTTACTGATGGTATAAATTTTGGGTATATCTAGTATCGATGCAGTGATGTGATTTGATTTGAGAACTTAAGCTTGCGATGTCTTTTGAAGAGAGAATTGAGTAGTGATTCGTGGGTAGCATGGTACGCAATTATTTTCCTAGATATGCGTAGTTAAGATATGTATATATATTGTATTTTTTTCGTGGGGTAGGTGCATGAAGGATTGGGTGTATGGGCGCCCAATTGTGGCATTCTATGCGTAGGCATCTGTGAGCCTTATTTTATTTTATGCATTTATGCTTCGTCAAATTTTGAGGAAGAAATTCCTGTGCTAGTGGGGAAGTATGTAACACCCCGTACTTTTAAATTGAATTTTTTTATTTAATTCGAAATTTGAAAAATATGTTTTTTTGTATTTTATTATTTTTAGTAATTTAAAATGTTATATTTTATGTATGAAAAATAGGATTTTAATCGGAATTGAAATCGGGTCTAAATTCGAATTTTTTTAGCTTTGTAGTTAAGAGTAGAGCTTTTCGATTTTGCCAAAAAATAAGACCGGTTCGGTTTTTTAGTACAACCGGTTCGGGTTGTCAGTTTTACAAAAATAAAACTCTTTCTATTAGAAATTATGTAGGACTCAAATTCTTTTTGGTATATAAATACAAAGTGATATACTTAGGATTTTTAAAACACACTTTAGCCTTCTCCAAAAGCAAGAACCTCCCATAATTTTCATCCTCTCTTTTTTTCCAAACCTAAACCCTTTAAACTCAATTTTCAACTCAAGATTTGAAGAACTTAATCAAGATTTCTCAAGATCGTCCAAGAACATGTTTTCATTATTTTATCGAGAGGAATACCACCATAAATTCAGAATTCTCAAATGCTTTTTCTAAGGCATGAATACTCTTATTCTCTCTCTTTAGTATTATGGTTTTTAGATATGGCCTAAACATTAATTTACATTATTTTCTTAATATAAATTAGCAATCTTAATTAGGGAAAGTGAAAACTAATTTGGGACTGTTTTTCTTAAGAATCTTAATCTGAATTAAGACTTATAACCCTTGTATGCTTAAGGTAGATTTTGGATTTTGCGTAATATGGGTATAGTTTTGCATGTAAAAATCGTAGTAATTTGATTTAAATAAAAACTAGATTTGTACACCCAAATAAAATTATATAGGTATTGTTGATACCAAAATTAATATGCTGACGTGGACGAATAGTATGAAGACACGTGTCGATCTACGTGGCACAATAACAGCGAGGAAGATCATTTACTGAACAACCATGGTTGGTACCGAGCAACGAGAATACACCGAGGAGCTCTATCATGCCGAGGAACTCCATCCGAGGAACTCTTTCATCCCGAGATACTCTAAGTACTCCGAGGAACTCTTGATCGACGAGCAACTAAGGCGGTCCGAACTGCACCTCGGCCGTATCATCAATTATCAGACGGACAACTGTTCAACTATTCATTAGATTCTTGACGCACACGCCGCATTAAATATATTACCCATTCATATGTATATCATTTAATGTAGTAGACCTTTCATGAACAGCCTTGAGGCTATAAATACCTTGTATCAATCCCATTCAAGGGGACCGGAATTTCTTGAGAGAACTTGTAATCAAGAATTCCACAAACACTCAGCAATAACATAACAGTGGACGTAGGCTTTATTCCTAGCCGAACCACTTTAAAAATCTTTGTCTTATTTATTTATCTGTGATTGAATAATTAGAGCGATCTAGTTTTTTACATCAACAGATTGGCGCCGTCTGTGGGAAACGACTGTTGTTATCGTTTTTCATAAAAATCATTTGTCACTAATGGCAGATAATCCAGAATCCAGTAATCGGAATGCTGGAAATACTGGAAATCTTCCAAATCTATCTACATCTCCAGATCTGGCAGGAATTATGACGAATCTGGCTCAGGGACAAACCGCCATGCAAGAATCTATGAGGCAACTCCTTCAAACTCTTCAAGGCAGTATACCTACTTATTCAGGGCAAAGGACTGATCATGGGCAATCACGATCCAGACGTATTGGGTCATATCGCAATGGGGAATCCAATGATTTTTCTTATCAACCTGGACGAACTTCATCAATACAGGCTACGGATACAGATCAACATATCTCTCTTTCTCCTGAGAGAACTAGCGCTTTAGAAAGATTAAGCAGGGTGTCTCCTTTCAGTCGGTTAGGACCAAGGAGGAACATGAGTCCACCTAGGGCTCCATCAGGAAGTTTTCGACCACCACCAGGTTCGAGAGAAAGATCTGCACAATCACGACCAATTACTCGTCGAGATAAATCTCAGGAAGCTACGTCAGGGCAATCAGTTGCTCGGACTAGGCGGCCCGAGGAAGGGAATGAAGCATGGAAAGGTTCCATTCAACGATTGGAGGATAGACTGGGAGAAATGGCTAAGGCGAGGAACCCCTTACAGAGAACTTTTGTTCAAGGGACACCTTTTGTGCAAGCCATTGTGGATTTCCCTACACCGTCGAAATTCAAAGCACCTGTAGTGACCCCCAAGTACGATGGTAAGACAGATCCTGTACTTCATATAGAACAGTACCAAGCTGCTGCAGATATTTATGCTGTCCCCGACGAGATGAGGTGTAGAGCATTCTCGGGAACTCTTACCGGATCTGCACAGATATGGTACAATAATCTTCCTCGGGGTAAGATTTCAACTTTTGTTCAGTTAGCTGAGCTGTTTATTGGTAATTTTTGTTTTGGAGCAAAGCCGGTAAAGCGAGTAGCACACTTGCTAAGTGTTAGACAGAAATCAGGTGAAAGTACTAGAGATTACATAACTCGTTTCAATAACGAAAAGTTGGAAGTCATAGATTATGAAGAAAAGACAGCAATCACTGCTTTGATGAGTGGTTTGCTGCCTAACAAGCTATACTATACTCTGGCCAAAGATCCGCCTAAAAATATGTCGGAATTGATGGCAAAGGCGGCCAAAATCATGAATGCCGAGGAGGCTATGACTGCGAAGAAGAATATGGATAAAGAAGTTAAAGTGGAGGTCGACAATTCTAAGAAGAAAGATCAGAAAGGCAATGGTGGTGACAAATATTCCAGGAATAACAGGATAAAGTTGGAAGCCCTAAAGAAGTATGATAATTATACTCCATTGAGAATGGGTATTAATCATGTTTTAGAAGAAATCAGGAATAACGAGGAAATCAAATGGCCAGAGAAACTGAAGTCAGATCCAGACATGAGGAATAAGACCAAATATTGCGAGTTTCACAAAGATCATGGCCATATGACCAAAAATTGTATAGCCCTTCAGAACGAGATTGAAACACTCATTCGAAGAGGAAAATTATCAAAGTATGTAGATCGCAGAGGTGAGAGGACAAATGAGGACAGAATTAGAAAGAGATCTAGATCTCCTCGTCGTGCAGAGGAGAATAAGAGGAAGGACCATGAAGAGGATCCAGATGATGACCCCGATCTTCCCAAGAAGCCAAGAAAACCTGAACGAGAGGTATTTTCCATACGTTTTGGATCATTTCATTGTAACGTTATTACAGGGGGAGATGCAGGAGGAGGAGACCTTACTGCAGAAAGAAAAGCTTATCTCGGAGAGGCTCAAGCTTGCTCATATATTCAGCGAATAAACCTGGCCGAGGATGATCGTCCGAGGAAGGTAAACAAAGAGAAGCTAGTAATTGGTTTTTCAAAAAATGACCTGGCAGGTGTTCTTTACCCTCATGATGATCCTTTGGTGATTAAAATGAGAATGAAGGACGTGATCATTTCAAGGGTGTTGGTAGATAATGGTAGTTCGGCAGACATCATGTACTATTCATGCTTTGATAGCCTGAATTTGAAATTATCCCAATTAGAACCTTATCACAGACCCCTTCTGGGTTTTGCTGGCGAGAAAGTTTTTCCACTTGGGACGATCAAGTTGGATATATTCATTGGAACCTGGCCTGTTTGTCGAACAGAAAGAATACGATTCTTTGTGATGGATAAGAATGTGCAGTCAGCCTACAACATCATCATGGGAAGAGTTGGATTGAAGAAGTTCGAAGCCGTTCCTTCTACAGTACATCAATGTTTGAAATTCCCAACAAATTTTGGAGTTGGAGTGGTGAAAGGTGATCAAAAAGTAGCTCGGGAATGCTATTATTCGTCGGCCGAGCAAGAAGAACTAGAAGGATCGATGAAAAAGACTACAACTTACCAGGTGGAAGAAGGTACAGAAATTGAAACTCTTGATCCCAGGGATGAATCTCAACTTGTAAAAGGACAGGTGATGGAATCTACAGAAAACGTTATTTTGGACGACGAACATCCTGAACGAATAACCCAGATAGGTTCATCGTTGGATATGTCGATAAAAGAGGAGTTGATAGCTTTCTTGAAGAATAGGAAAAATACTTTTGCTTGGAGTCATGAAGACATGCCAGGAATAGATCCAAACTTCTTATGTCATGAACTCAATGTGAATAAGGAGATTAAACCTGTAAAGCAGAGAAGAAGGGTGTTTAGTCCCGAGAAGAATCAGGCCATACAGGAGGAAGTCGAGAAACTCCAGAAAGCCCAATTCATTGAAGATGTAAAATATCCAGATTGGTTGGCTAATGTGGTGATGGTAAAGAAGAAAAACAACAAATGGAGAATGTGTGTCGATTTCACCGATCTCAATAAAGCATGCCCCAAGGATCATTTTCCACTGCCCAGAATTGATCAACTGGTGGATGCTACCTCGGGACACGAGCTACTCAGCTTCATGGATGCTTACTCTGGCTACAACCAGATCAAAATGAAACCTGAAGACAGGGAAAGTACTTCTTTTATTACCCCTAGGGGAACTTATTGTTATAATGTTATGCCTTTTGGTTTAAAAAATGCAGGTGCAACATATCAGCGGTTGATGAACAAGGTTTTTACCGAACAAATCAGCCGCAACATGGAGGTCTATGTCGATGACATGCTCACTAAAAGCAAGAAAGCTACTGATCATTTGATTGACTTGAGTCAAACTTTTGATCAATTGGATAAATACCAAATGAAGCTTAACCCGACGAAGTGCACCTTTGGAGTACGAGAAGGAATGTTCCTCGGATACATCGTCAATCAGCGAGGTATTGAGGCAAATCCAGATAAGATCAAAGCTCTTCTAGGGCTGCGATCTCCGACGACGAAGAAAGAAGTGCAGAGTCTTACCGGACGAGTTGCAGCGCTCAACAGATTTGTATCTCGAGCAACTGATAAATGCATACCATTCTTCAAAACACTTCGAAAAACCTTTGAGTGGAATGAGGAATGTGAAAAAGCTTTTCAAGACTTGAAGAAATATTTGGGAACACCTCCACTGTTGTCCAGACCAATAACAGGAGAAAAGTTGTATTTGTATTTGGCAGTATCAGAGAACGCAGTCAGTTCAGCGTTGATCAGATTGGAGAATGGAATCCAGAAGCCAATTTATTACACAAGTAAGGCTTTCCGAGGTGCAGAAATCAGGTACCCAAAGCTAGAAAAATTGGCATTGGCACTAATTGAGGCAAGCAGAAGAATGAGGCCATATTTCCAAGCCCATACCATCATTGTTTATACTGATATGCCATTGAGACAAGCCTTCCATAAGCCAGAAAAATCAGGGAGACTGATGTACTGGGCAGTAGAACTTGGTGAATACGATATTGTGTATGAGCCCAGATCATCATTGAAGGGGCAGGCTGTAGCAGATTTTATAGCAGAGTTCACATACCCTGATACCCCCGAGGAGCAAAAGATGCCTGCTGAGTTACCTGTGGACGATACAGGATCAACAGAAACATTTGCTGACCTACCTGTGGACGATACAGGATCAGCAGAAATAGGTCCAAACCAACCAAGGTTGGTAAAAGGACTTGTGGATGTAGAGAAATCATTATATTCAAATTCAGACCAGCCACGGTTGGTAAAAGAGTACGAGCAGATGACTGACGAGGAGCGAAAGATACCGGGGGATGATGGAAGAAAACAGCAGATATTTTATCGAGGAACTCTGACAGATAAGAAATTTGAAGACGAAATACCTACATGGAGATTATATGTAGATGGATCATCATGCACAGCTGGTTGTGGGGCAGGAATTGTTTTGATCACCCCAGACGAGATTGACATGGAATATGCTTTGCGATTCCAATTCAAAGCCTCTAACAATGAAGCGGAGTATGAGGCCATGATAGCAGGTCTTAATCTAGCAAAGACTATGGAAGCACAACAGGTGATGGTATTCAGTGATTCTCAATTAATTGTGAATCAGATGATGGGAATATATGCGATTAAAGGAGACTTAATGATCAAATATCATGCAAAGGTGATGAAATTGTTGACAGAATTTGATGCCATTCAATTGGTGAGAATACCGAGGATGGAGAATGTACAAGCAGATGCACTGGCCCGACTAGCATCAGCTACTCGTACCGAGATGCGAAGAACCATACCGATTGAAGTATTAGAAGGTCGGAGCATAGATGAAGATCTGACAACGAATGTGATTACTCTTGATTTAGGACCATCTTGGATGGATCCAATCAGGAAATATGTTGAAGAGGGCGAATTGCCGGAGGACAAACTCGCTGCCAAGAAACTGAAGTATAAAGCTGCCCGGTATGTATTAACTAATGGTATTTTGTATAGACGAGGAATTATGGCAGGTTTGCAGAGATGTGTACATCCCACTGAGGTGAAAGAATTGATTGAAGAAATCCATGAAGGATCTTGTGGAGCTCATGTAGCAGGTCGAACACTTTTACAAAGAGTGATGACACAGGGATATTACTGGCCGACAATGAGGGCTGATTGTATAGCCTATGCCAAGAAATGTGACAAATGCCAACGTTTTTCCTCCATCCGACGAACTCCACAAGCATTGCTAACACCAATAACTTCCCCTTGGCCATTTGCCATGTGGGGAATTGATTTGGTTGGACCACTGCCGATCACCCGAGGAAGATTCAAGTATCTCGTAGTTGCAGTGGACTATTTTACTAAGTGGGTGGAAGCTGAGCCTCTTATCAATATGACGTACGAGAAGGTATACCAGTTTATATGGAAGAATATCATTTGTCGATATGGTCTCCCTCATGCTTTCATCACAGATCATGGAACACAATTTGATAATGAAGAATTTGCTGCCTATTGTCATCAGTCGAACGTCTTGAAGTTTCATTCAGCACCAGGACATCCCCAAAGCAATGGACAGACTGAAGTGACGAACAGAACATTACTGAATGGGTTGAAAAAGAGGCTAAGTGAAGCTAAAGCAAATTGGATTAATGAGCTCCAATCAGTATTATGGGCCTACCGAACAACTCCCCGAGCAGCAACTGGAGAATCACCATATATGCTAGCATTTGGAAGTGAGGCTGTGATACCGGCCGAGTTGGGTCTCCCAACGCATAGAGTGCTGAATTTCAACTCTCCGATCAGTGATTTGATGAGAAGAATGGATTTGGACATGCTCGAAGAAGTAAGAGAAGAGGCAGCCATTAGGAATGCTGCTTATCAACAACGAACAGCTCTGTTCTACAACAAAAGGGTGAAGAAATGCGATTTGAAGGAAGGTGATTATGTGCTGAAGAAAGTCATTCAGAAACAGAATAAACTGGAAGCAAATTGGCATGGACCTTACCGAGTTACAGAGGTTGTTCGACCTGGAACCTACAGAATAGCAACTCTAGAAGGAGAAGAATTTCAGAATGCATGGAATGCTGAACACCTGCGAAAGTATTATCAGTAATGTAAAATGTAAAGCATTTCCTTCATTATGAATAAAACGAGGATGGTTCACCATTTTCTTTCTGTTGAAAGTTTTTCGGGGAATACTAGTGTTGAACACTACATTACTTGATAAGAAGAAGACATGCTCTACGGAGTCAAAGAAGAAGACTGCTCTATGGAGTCATGCTCTACGGAGTCATGCTCTACGGAGTCAAGCTCTCCGGAGCGCTCTACGGAGCAAAAGTGCTATAAGTAGCCAACCTCCTTTGGTTAGGAGGATAAGCTCTCCGGAGCGCTCTACGGAGCAAAAGTGCTATAAGTAGCCAACCTCCTTTGGTTAGGAGGATAAGCTCTCCGGAGCGCTCTACGGAGCAAAAGTGCTATAAGTAGCCAACCTCCTTTGGTTAGGAGGATAAGCTCTCCGGAGCGCTCTACGGAGCAAAAGTGCTATAAGTAGCCAACCTCCTTTGGTTAGGAGGATAAGCTCTCCGGAGCGCTCTACGGAGCAAAAGTGCTATAAGTAGCCAACCTCCTTTGGTTAGGAGGATATGCTCCAAGGAGCCAAAAAGTTCGAAAGAACCCTACTACTCCTTTGATTAGGAGGTGTAGACCAGCATGATCAACTACGGTTGGTAAGACTTTATATACTCTCGCATTACAACTTATGTTTGTCGGGAGGTAACATTATTACAAAAAGTTCTTTAAAGAACAAAATATTGAAAACTGTACCAAGTATGGTTGGTCGGAGATAAAAACCCACTAATTGTAGTTGGTCGACGAGGATAAAAGTATTGACCTTAGTTGGTCGGACACATGTTTATATTTGAAAATTGAACCAAGTATGGTTGGTCAGGGATAGAAACCCATCAACTATGGTTGGTCGACAAACATTATTTATCCACCTTGGTTGGTTGGAAACAATTTTGAACAATTATGCTTATTATAAATTCTAATTTGGTTGATGAACCATATAATTTGCAAACAGAAAAATAGCTATTGGCAAAACAGAAAATGAAACTCTTTCATTAAGATAAAAATGTATTACATGTTACATGAATGTGCTAACTATTACATTAAAGATTCCTACTCTATTGGTTTCTTTCCTTTGTCCTTTGAGACAGGTTCATCGCCAGCAGGAGGATCCTCTAGACACAGAGGAGAATTAATAAAGTTCATGTCCTTCAGCATTCTGACATTCATTATTGTAGGAGTATCCAACAGGTGCTCAGGACGAGATACTTCAACTTGAGAATGAAGGTTATAATCACCAAGATATTTAGAGATTAAACTCCGAGGAATGGAGCGAGCAGGAATCCATGCCATATCCAATTTATAGGGAGGAACAGGCAAGTCTAGCAATCCAGGAGCATGATAATCCCATAAATAATGACCTTGTTCCAATTTTAATACACCCAGGGCGTTCAACCATCCCTGCTTATAACCTTCGTTGTTAGCATTTTCAAGGCGATCATCCAAATGGTAAAGAGCTTCATTATAACCCGCATTCCAGAACTCCCGAGGTTGTTTATGGAATTGGAAAGTTAATCTATCTACTTGCTCGAGAAAGTTCTTGATAAGAGCATCTTTATTATTCAGATCAGATTTCATCGCAGTCAATTGATCCTCTAAAGATAAATTTTTCTTAGACAAATCAGATAGAGCACGATCCTTAACATTCAGTTGGAATGCTTGAGTTTCCAGAGTAGATTGGGTACGAGATTCTTCAACATTACGGCTAAGAACTCTTGATCGGCTCCGAGAAGCAATTGGAGAATTTTGCTCCTCGATGATTCTTCCTCGCCCCCGAGAACTCCTTCCTCGTCCCCGAGCAGTTCCAGAAATGGAAGATCTTCTTAAATCCTCCAGCTCTTGCCTCAGTTTGGCGTTTTCGACTTCTAAGAATGAGAACCCTTCATCAGTGACTGGTATTAATGCAGTAGAGGATGAAGCAGCAGATTCATACTGAACTAATTTTTTCTGCAAATTGTTATTTTCTTGCTCCAGGATCTCAGCGATTTGTCTGCAGGCTTCAATTTCACCTTTTAAAGTCCTCTCCCTGATGTCATACCCAGCAATGATTTTCTTGTGGCCTGTTTCTGAAGAAAGCTGCTGGTATCTATTTTCATAATCTTCATGCAACAAAGCCATTGATTCGTTATGTTGATTTTGAAGATCCTTTAAAGAACAATGCAGCTCTTCAATCAATTCATAATAAGCGATATTGTTAGCTACAGCTCGGTCGAGTAAACTTTTCAAATACCGATAAGCCTCAGTTGCCTGCTCTGAAGCATCATGACCAAGAATGTCAGCAATTTCAGAAGAACTAAGGTCCGTATGACCAGCCCTATAGTATTGGTGACATTGCTGCATCAGCTCGGTATCATGAGAAGAGATTAGTTCCATTCTAGCAACAAACTAAAGACAAGAAAAAGACAACAATCAACAAAGAATCATCAATAACGACGATGAGTAAAGAAGTATTTTATTAGATCATAAAAGGATTACAGTGTTCGATTACAAATAATAAAAGATAAGAATGATACCGAACAACTTCACACCTTTTCCTTGTCTCCCAAGACTTTCTCGGGAGGCTGGGACGAGGAGCTCGGTTGCTCGGTGATAACAACAGCTTGGTCGGCAGAAATCCTCTCAGCAGGAGGAGGCATAGAAGAAATGTCCTCAATGATAGAGGGTTGAGAAGCAGAGATTGGGACATCCACAGCTATGGAAGATTCATCTGATGCAGGTTCATCTTCTTCTTCTTCCTCAATTGGTGGAGGAGGACCAGGGAGATGCCTTTGGAATAGCTCAGAATTATCTTGGACTTTTAGCTCTTGCAGAGCAGCTACCCAACCATCATAGAAGTATTTCAACTCCCCATATTGGACTTGGGACGTCATTGCAGCTATCCCTCTCTCCCATCCTTTCTCCCAACCAACACTGAAATGTTTCTTGATAGCAACTTTTCTCCTCGATTTCTCCGAGGAAAGCTTCACCTCCAGTTCCTCTTTCTTAACTTTAATATCTCGCAGAGTAGATATTTCTTCTTCTGCCTTCTTCAATTTATCATCAGATTCCTGATGTTTAACTTCCAGATCTTTAATTTTCTCCTCCAAATTCTTGGAGGTTTCGGCCATCTTCATCTTATCAGCCTCAGCCACAGCCAATTTTGTCTCCCAAACAGTTTTCTCCTCGATGTACTGTTGGTGAGATTCCTTGACAGATTGGGTTAAACCCAACAAAGCATCGTCAACATCGGACGAGGAAGTGGAAGCTTTAATAGCTTGATCTTTCTTCACAATGGTATTGAAACAGTTAACCAGCTGAAAGGTAAGAAAAACAATAGAGTTAACACAAATACAAGATTTCAGGAAAAAGAAAAGAAAGACTAAAGGTATGAGAAATTTACTGAAGAAAGATGGCGAGCAGCAAGGGATGTCAGTGTATCCCTAGGAATCTTTTCATCAACCCCGAGAACCTCGGGTATAACTGAGCTCGTTGAAGAGCTCGGAAGAATGATTTTTGAAATACTACTACCACCAGCGGGTAGAGAAGACGCAGTTCCAGCAAGATTAACCGAGGATGATTTCCTCAATCTCTTCAAAGGACGGTCAGCAGCATCAACCAAGGAAGAAGTCTTGGTCGGAGAGATGGCAATTACATCAGCAGGAGCATTTTTCTTGCTCGGGGCCACTGGGGGCTTCTCGGCAATTTTGAAGGAACCAGCATCTACTTTTTTAGTCCCCTCTGGGACATCAATTTTGCCTTTCTGGGCTCCAACAGCAGAGGAAGTGTCACCAAATAGAGCAGGAGGAGCTCTTTTCTTGCCCATTCTATGAGATAGGGGAATATGAGAATCTGAAGATGAACTTTCTGGTGTTGAGGCTGGTTCAACAGGGCGAGCAGTATAAGAGGTTGTGTAGCTCTTATACTGCAGCAAATATGATGCAGATCTAATGTGCTCGTCTGCAATCGTCTTATGCAAATTCCAGATAAGTTTTAAATGCTTGATATTCACTTCCGACTCTTTTGGAGTTTTTCTTTTACTATCAACTGCAAATAAATACATAAATCTCAGTCACACATTTTGTCAAACATGATGAATACGCAATTTCATAAGTAAAATAAAAATGAAAAATAAACCTATCCCATTGCCGTATGGGGGGCATCTGGGACCGTTGTATACTTCATTCCCAGATAAAGGCGCGTGTTGCCAATTTTTTATGACCAACCCATGCTCAAAATAATCTCTATTTGAATCAGGGAGGTTAACTACAAGGGCTCTATTTAAAAACCTAGTTTTTAAATAATAAATATTATCTAAAGTGGCCCATTTATAGCAGTACATGATTTCTGGGATCCCTATACGAGTCCCATGAGTTAGATTTAACTTATGCACCCCGTTAATTATTCTCCATGAATTGGGGGCTATTTTTGCAGGAACAAGGTCAAAATATTGACAAAACTCAAGACATAATGGATTTGGGGGAAAAGAAAAACCACATTCAGCAATGAAAAGACTGGGGAACCAATGTCCCTCAGCCAATCGAAAGTAATCTAAAGGCTCAGAAAGAACCTCTAGAGTTACCCAAGAAGGAATGGAAAAGTCAGAACGAAATTTCTCAGCAGATTCAACAATATAAACCATATTGAATAAAAGAGATGCAGAAGAAAGGAAGAAGAGCTTACAGAAAGAAAAGAGATGTGTTGACAGCGAACGGAAACAAAGATGAACGCACAAGAGAAGAAGAGAAGAGAAAGCTTGAATGCAGAGAATGAAAAACGTAGACAACGGTATGGTTACCAAAGAAGTTTAAATACTTTACATTGGGAAGCGGCGAAAGAAATGATTACCAAAAAGAAATTATTAAACTTCCGGCGGCTAAAAGGACAAAATTTGCACGAATATCAAAGCGCTTATCAAAAAGGCGGAAACTGCGAAATAAGAAGGAAAATTTGAATACAATGTTCCTAAAACCCGGGAAGTACATTTAATATTGCCACATACCAAGAAAGAATGTTCCATACTCTTCAAAGTTCAAAATATGAAACATTGGGGGCTTCTGTTGATACCAAAATTAATATGCTGACGTGGACGAATAGTATGAAGACACGTGTCGATCTACGTGGCACAATAACAGCGAGGAAGATCATTTACTGAACAACCATGGTTGGTACCGAGCAACGAGAATACACCGAGGAGCTCTATCATGCCGAGGAACTCCATCCGAGGAACTCTTTCATCCCGAGATACTCTAAGTACTCCGAGGAACTCTTGATCGACGAGCAACTAAGGCGGTCCGAACTGCACCTCGGCCGTATCATCAATTATCAGACGGACAACTGTTCAACTATTCATTAGATTCTTGACGCACACGCCGCATTAAATATATTACCCATTCATATGTATATCATTTAATGTAGTAGACCTTTCATGAACAGCCTTGAGGCTATAAATACCTTGTATCAATCCCATTCAAGGGGACCGGAATTTCTTGAGAGAACTTGTAATCAAGAATTCCACAAACACTCAGCAATAACATAACAGTGGACGTAGGCTTTATTCCTAGCCGAACCACTTTAAAAATCTTTGTCTTATTTATTTATCTGTGATTGAATAATTAGAGCGATCTAGTTTTTTACATCAACAGGTATGATTAAAATGAATTATTATTGTGTGCTTTATAAATTTGCATGATGTTGAGATTATATTTGTTGAATAAAATAAATTGTGTTAGCTACGACGATGGATTGAATAAATTAAATTGAGATTAATTGTGATTATATGAAAAATTGTATAATTGTTGATAATTTGGATTGTGCGACTTATTGTGTTAATTATATTCATCACCGCGGGGACGACGAAATTTCGGGTAGCAGGCTCTCACCTTAATTTTTAGGAATACTTGTCTGGTATGGGACTAGTGGGTATGCTTTAGTTACAGTTAACACTTTCTAGGTATGGTACTAGTTAGTGTAGATATTTACAGATGGGATATTCTGGGGTGGGATTGATTTTGGTATCATTCTGTTGATTTGAATAGCCTAGGTGCGAGACTAGGAAGAGATAAATGATATAAATTCATCCTATAAAATAGGATAGGACGTGTTTATATTTTGGACACCTCTAGGTAGGTATTGTGCTCTCTAATAGGGTGGGGCTAAGATAAGATAATGAGAAAATGAGATGGTGAGAAAATAAGAAATTGAGAACGGGTATTAAAAATGAATTTTGCGGCACGAGTATGTGCAGGGATGAAAGTTAAACGGGTCGACTGGCTAAAGCGGCGTGGGTGTTTGTTGGCGTCACGAGTATGTGCGGGCTGACAGTTAAACGGGCCGACTGGCTATAGTGATGTGTTGTGCGTGGAATCTCACGAGTATGTGTAGAACTGACAGAGTTAGCTATATTGAGGAAAATGAGTGTGATGTGTAGAACTTTAAGCGTGCCAAGAGTGGGTTCAAGGCCGATAAGGAGTCGACTGGACATATTGGTGTCGCATGAATTAAAGTAATTAATTAATTAAAATGAGTAAGGATAAGAATAAAATTATAAATAATATTGTTATTAGAATATTTGGATTACTTAGGGTGCATTAGTTGTATGGTAGATAATGGTAGTTTGTGTTTATTCGCACGTTAATTAATTATCTCGTTAAATTAAAATATTCCATTATGGTATTTATCATGTATAATGATATTGTCCGGTTTCACGAACCCTAATTGGGTAGAGTAACTTTTATTCATGCGGTGGGTTCTGACCCATTGCATTGACTAACATTTCAAGTTTAGCGCTGGAGTAGCTGCATAAGAGTGATTAGAGATTTTGGTGGTAAAACTGGAGTTTATTATAGATGCTTAGTAGTTTAAATTTATTTTTCTTTCCATCACACTTTTATTATGGGACTTTATTTATGGATTTAGTGGGCCATTCGGTTCCACAGTTGTATACGGTTTTATTCAGACATTTACAGTTGGATCATTTTATTGGATTTATATTTGGATTTAATTTGGCGATTAACATGGTGATGGATTTTAGTGTTTCATGAATGGTTATTATTATTATCAGATCAATTTATTTATTATCTTGTGGAATGAATTTTTATATGTCTTATATCTGTCACATGCTAAGAATGATTACTTATTTAATGACGCCCGACGTAGTTTGGCGGTGGTGGTTGGCCACCTCGCTTGTCAGATTACGTGGGGTGTTATAATACATTATATTGGGACTTTAATGCATGAAAGAAAGAGTTTTAGTTGTTACATAAAACCCTATGTCGAGTTGGTATTTTTGGGGCCGCTATGAAAGTACAACTGGATGAAGTATAACTGACTGACCTCGTCAGATTGATCTAGACCAGGTCCAGATCGATCCGACCCTGTAGAGGTTTGGCTGATTGGGGTTCTTAATGGGTTTTTGCAGGTTGGTTTGGTTTAAGATGATTAATCATGTGTTGATATATACACACACACACACACACACACACGCACACATATATATAACCACTATTATAATGGAATAAACTAAAATACATAAGAGGTGGGTTATTATGGAGGTTTGAGTGTATTAAACCTATAATAATGAATACAATTCGGGTTAAGGATTTGGATGGGATTTAGGTATTAATGTATATTATATCCTATGTGTAATATATTATATGTATATGTATGTATTATACAAGATGGGAATCAGTTACTCAGAGTGACCACACGGTTTGGGTGGGGTAGTTCGAGTGCGATTGGTTGCATTAAGGTATTGTACCTTATGCTCCGATTTGTAGATATATGTATATATAGGTGGGTGTATACGTATATATGTGTATGAGTGTTCTTAGACTATGGGTTGGTCTCTCTCTCTCTCTCTCTCTCTCTCTCTCTCTCTCTCTCTATATATATATATATATATATATATATATATATATATATATATATATATATGTTAGACCACGAGTTTGATCTTTGTTTTATACATGTATATATGGAAGTGGGTACACATACATATAGTGGATATTTAATAGACTACGAGATTAGTAACAGTTATACATATATGACCGTGTACATATATGTGATTATTTAGTCCAGATGTGAGGAAAGGCATGAATGTTAAATACCTATGCGTCAGGATTATGGGTAGTTTAACATATATGGGATATTGTTTATTTTGGTGATTATGATTATTTGGTATAGTTATTGTATATGCGTATTGGTATACTTGGGATTCAACTATTACTTGAGGCTAATTTGGAAACACATTGGTAAATGTAAAACTAGTAAAAAATGTTAAAATACACTGAGAATGGGTTGATCATAATGAGTAATAAATGGTTAACAACTTATGATTTTGTTATATCCTTAACGACGGATTTGATTTACAGTAGTGACAGCCTCTGTATGGATTAGTTATGGGGCCTGAGTTGGGATATTGCTCGACCATTGGATATTGATATTTTGGGTATATCCGTGACATTGATAAGTGGCATGAGTCGTGTGAATACTATTTATTATGGTATATTGGTTTGAGGATATACGTTAAGAGTTGGGTGAATACTCTTTGTTGTGGTCGGTTCGGGATGGATGGTTTGGTTGGGCTGGCGTGCTATATATATATATATATATATATATATATATATATATATATATATATATATATATTGGCATTTACATAATATTGAACTTTAGGTATTTGCATAGGGAGTCTCATACCATTGTCTTAAAACAAACGACTCATCTAGATAGAAGTGTATCAGCGAAGTCCTTATTTGAATTTCTCTCACGAGATGTCGTGCACATGGAGTCTAGTTCGGTCGAGAGTTAGGAGATATTGGGTCTGAGGTCCTTACGACATACTTGTTATGGATGGTTGACTTATGTGGATATTGTAGGGGTAATTTCCTACATGTGATGATATTCAATGCACATAAGACAAAAAAGAACGAATATGGTAGAAAGTAATGAGATCACACACATAACATAAGATATACGTAATTCGACAGCGTGCCTATTTCCATGAGGTGATAGGGTTTGTTCTTTATTCCTCTAGAGAACTGGTCAGTAGAGTTTTAGTACTACGCAATACTATAATATTGCAGGGCCCTCTTATGTGGGGTGGTTTTACAGTTATAAGGCATATTAAGAGAGTCTTAAACCTTGTTAACAGATATCCCTAAGAATTTGGACCTCTACTTTACCATGATCAATCGTTATAATTAATTAAGTTAAAGAAGTATATCCCGTCTTGGATTCTTCATGTGGATTGAGTCGCACGTGTCCTGGGCATGTGACATTGTGATCTTTGACCCCATAATTGCCCTCAAAATCTAGGGTCTTCTCGAGGTCTCTGGGCTTTGTACTTTACGCTCATCTTATGGATGTTTGACAAGTATTTTCTTTGTAGGAGTGGAAAGATTCCTTACTGGCCGGAGTCTGAGAATCGTCTGAAGCCACTTTGCATTAGTTGGAGAGAAATCTTGTAAATGCCCTAGAAACTGAAAAGTTTTAGTCTGTTGAGTGCCCTATATGTACGTTCCTAAATACGACATATTTACTTAGCCATGGGAAAATACAATCATCACTTCGGTAATGACCACACGCATATCATAATTACTTACTTGGGAATTATAAGGCCATTTTCACCACGAAATAGTTAATCCCTCTCTTTCCTTCTCAGTTCAAAACCTGCACAACTTGGAGAAGGGTTTTCACAACCCCGTTTTTCACTATAAGTATACTTGACTCCATTTCTATCATTTTTCTATATTTCTTCAATTTCTTTTCTCAATTATTCCTTAGAATTGTCATCTTTAACAATGGTGTACATTATTAATGATAGCACTGTTGAAAAATTCAAACTTTATAATGGGTTTAGGAAGAATTAGTATAGGGTCCTGTGAGCTTTTTGCACAACCTGAAGGCCATTGGTTTCCTTCAATCTTCATTGCTGAGTGTGGGGTAATATTCCCCCCAAATGAGTTGTTTCTTAAGTTTGGTCGATTCTTCGACGTGGTCCCAATCCATGTCGCTCCAAATACTTGGAGGATTGTTAAAAGGTTTATTTTATCAATGAGTGATATGGGACCAATCTTAGTATTACGGATATTAGGTACTACTACCAATGGGCAATGACCCATGACGGTATTTATTACTTGAAGATGAGGGTGGACAATCGGGCTTTGGTTTTAAACTTACCTGATTCCAACAAAGACTAATGGGAATATGGCGTTATTATAAAAAAAATAGCAATATGTACCCCTCCCTGAGGACGAGGCATATCAAGGGCTAAGGTTCCATTGGGAAGGACGAGAAATAAGTTAGGTCACAATTATAATTTTATTGGCGTGCTCTATTTTCATTTAATTGATTGTAACTATTTTTTCCTCTGATTGTGAGAAATACCAGTAAGAAAAAATGACCTCGTGATAATAAAGTGAACTTTATAAGTCTTCCAAAGGTTTGAGAAATATAATAGAGGCTTGTAACTACTAACTGTCCTATGTCTGTTATTGTTCTTCTTGGCTAAAAGAGTTCGACCGCCTCTTTTATTACGAGACCAGTCAAACAGGTTTCGGTTATTCACCTTGATTTGGACAATCCATAATCCTTTATCTTTAAGAGTTTAGGTGAGTAAGAGTTAAACAAAGGGGGAAATTTTTCCTCTTTTGAGTCTATGGACATGTCAACCATGACATGTCAACCATTTATTATATTGTCGACCTCTCTCCTGGCACGATGAACCCCAAGAGAAATATCATTAACTTGATCGTTGTCAATCTAGGTACAAAATTTCCCCTTTCTTGTCTGACGAACAAGGATAAAGAGCATGCTCGATCGATGAGAAAGAAAAGTGGATCAAGGGGACCTTTTGATCCTTTGAACATTGGAGACTCCCCCTTCAAGGATCATGAGACTCTTTGGAGACTTCTCGTTTAGCTAGTCAATCTACAATCTTTGAAAAGAAAAACTTGACCACTAGATTGATAGCTTAAAGGTTAAAAGTGATGCTCTTCAAAATAAGGTCAATGAGTCTGCCAATCTAGTCGTTGTTGCTGAGAAGACCAAGACAAACGTGAGAAGGATAAGGTTGAGGCTGAGAATGCCAAGACCAATGATGATAAGTCCAAGGCCGTGAAGGCCATAGCTGGAGTGGCACAGGCTAAGGATGATGCATATACTCGTGGCTAGGCCAAGGTCTCTGTGAAAGCCAAATAGCAGATTGTATATTTGAAGAAGGTGTTCTTCAAAATTGGTTGGCATGAAGCCCTTGTCAAGTGTGGTATTGCTGAGGACTCTGAAATGTTCAGGGAGAATAAAATCGGTTATCCCCTTATAGTGGAAGAGGAAGACGATGATGATAATGATGAGGGGTTGTTCAGTGAATAACCTGTTGCTAGTGGGTTTACTCGGGTGCATGTCAGATCTAACTAGGACACCGGATAAGGTAAAACTATTGGGGTTAATAAGTTGGAAGTAATTGCATCCATTTAGATTACATAAAAAGAGAAGGTTGGCGAGAATGCCCCTTATAATTTTTAGGAAACATTTGTACTTATTTTCACTTGTCTGCTTTGTAGGGGTTTTTCCCATTGACCATCTTATGAATGAATTTCAAAGTTTAGTTGACTTTTATAATATTTGTCTGTTTTGTAATATTCTGTGTATTTTCCTTTCTTTGTCGAGCTCGAATGACTGACCATTTGCCCTTGTACTATTTTAGTTTGATGCAAGACTTGCGGTGATTGTCTCCAGTCAGCACAACTTTGGAGAAAGACGTGGCAAACTCTTTGTTGTTACAATGACAAAGATGATTATCTCGACTAAGTAATAAGCCTTAATGTTTGACTAAGTAAAGGAAGTTACTTAGATTTACCTCGCCTTTTTCACCAGGTTGTGGCAGACAATGCAGTATTTTATGACATAATTCTCGCTACCCAAGCTAATCATAAGTAAGATCTAGCAAATTTGTGAGTTTACTACTATAAGGAATTGAACGAGTTGGCTGAAGTGGAGGATTTGATAAGAAGTTCGCAGACACTGAGTCTGAGCATGGGAGGAAGAGCTTTATCCTGTAGACCGACCTTACTAAAGCAAGAGAGGTCGCTACCCTCCTTGAGAAAGAAAATAGTGACATGCAATTTGAGCTTGGGAGAGTTATAAAGTCTCTCCTAAATAATAACTCTTGGAAAGGAGATTCCTTTATTGAAGAAGAGAACGCCCAGCTTAAAGAAGAGCTAAAGAAGGAACAAAAGGCCCTGAACGACAAGGATGAGATCATTTAAAGTTTTTTTATTCTATTGAAAAGGAGAGTGGTCGGATGGTAAAGGATTTGTAGAAGACAAATAATTATTTTCAAGATAAAGGGGCAACCATCAAAAGCTTGTTCGAGAAGCTTGGTCGCCTCAAATTTTAATTCCACAAGCAGCCTTACCAAGTTTGGATAGATGGTTATGACCAGACCCTTGTCAATATGGATTCAACTATGAATGAAGCTCATAACGTTGGTTATAAGAATAGCTGGCACAATGCTTAGTTGTTGCAAAAATGCCTCAAAACTCTGAATTGTGGTACTAGTATGATCTCGATTGCCTCGACTAGCAAAAGCCTCCTTACAAGCTTAGTGTTTTGTGGATCCCAACGGATGCCATTTCTGTTAGCTTAATAAGGAAGTATCTAGGATATTATGGCCTAGATGGAGATTACGGAATTTATCGACCTGCAAAATTAGTCGAGAGGGTGACTCCTAGAGGCCTATCAAGAATTATAGATTTGGTATTCACTATGTCGCCTTCTACCGTATGCATCCCGTATGTTAGAGTTGGGACTTCTATGGACGGATCACTTTGGTCGCACAACTAATTCAGTCATTTTTTTATTGTAAATTATTTGCTTTCTCAATTTCCTTGTAATAAGTTAATGTATTAATGGAAATTTTCATATTTTGCTTCCGTTTGCGTTGTGTGGACTGTGATCTTACCTTTTAGGTGATGTCAAGACATCAAGACTTAGGAATAAATCAAGAAAAGCATGAATACACTTATTTGTGGGGTTCTCTCCCAGCTAGGATTTTCTCGACCTTGGTTGTCATAGATGCCTAGGGTTTCCTAGTAGGCCTTTTATCAACTGTGAGAAATTATTTATATTTTGTTAATCGTAAGAACATTTTGAGTTTTGTTGACTAGTTCCCGACCAAACAGTTATTCTATATGCATATGATTCAATTAGATATTGTCTTTGGTCGTCCGATTAATCAGTTTTAAAAAGAAGACATTTTAAAATATAAGTGTCCCTGCTCGGAGACGACCAAATAATCAGTCTTGAAGAAATTGAAAGGAGATAAAAATTAAACTGATAGACAATATGTATGATATAATCCATTTAACTAATAAATCTCCTTTATAGAAGACTCAATGCAATCAAACCAAGCAATAAGGATTTCAGGAAATATTCCCTTCGGGGCAAAACCTTTTATATTTCACTTATATAATTCACAAATCACAACTTACAAAATATAAAAGTGAACGATAACGTTTTCAGATTAATCTCCCACAGGTGACCTTTCGTCTTCCTTCAACAATGGTTCCCACGAGCAGTGGAGACGCCTTCTCTATAGGAGTAACTCCAGTATGGAATTATGTGACGGTTTCAAAGTGATTCGCAAAATATGAGGGAGGTGATGTGTGAATCAAAAGGGTGTTTTGCCTTTCAAAAAGTGAGACTTTTGTGCAGTAGGTATGCAGAAATAGAGGTTTCAAAAGTCTTGCAAAATACCTACGCAAAGCAAGTTTTTATAGGCGGACACAAAAGTCGAAGTGGCGACAAGTCGTTCGAACGAGGTTGAACCGTCGCTCGATTGAGTTATAGATCTCGTTAGAAGCTCGCTTTAAACGACTTTCTCGTGACATGACGAAAACCAAAACATAACGTCCTCGTTTGAACCACGCTTGATGTAGTCAATCTAAAGAGACTTTGAACGAGATGCTGGGCTCGTTTGCACGAGATATCCATCTTGTTTGAACGACAGCAGACGAAAATATATTTTTTAAATAAAATCAGCCTTGCTTTTTAAATCAAAATAAAGAAAAATAATCCCAATATAATTATGAAAAATAGAGAACTCCAAAATATAAAATATACCTTTATTACGTGGAGTTGTGGATCATGTTGAAGATGAATGTGGACCATAACGACAATGAGTGGTGCACGTTGGAGATGCACGTTGTCGGATATTCTAATCTTTGACGTCGTGGATGGTTGTGGAGACGTTCTATTCCATAACTGATGTTGCGGGATATGCTATAACTAATGTAACCTAGAACGCTACGGACAAGTCCTAGATTCTAGGGGTAGTGTCAGAAAAATGCCCTTACAATCTCCCCCTATGGCTATGCCACTACATACATAAAAAATCTGAATTATGCAACCAAATATCCTAAGACATACAATATTCTAATACCCTCCCAAAACCCACAAATGGAATGATAAGAAGATATATAAGTCTTAAAATCTTCAAATTAATATCCCACTCGCTTTAATCTTCCTTTTAGGTTGTCTCCATCAAGTGTATTATGAATTTGATCTTCGAATGAACCTACACGCATGAGACAAACAAGCAAATACCCGTGACGCGCAAAAGTTTGAAATAAAATGATAAGCATAAGCACGAACAATCATAAAACTTCCACTCCCCCATAATTCATTCTCTCCCTTTTTATGATGTCCGAAATAGACAAGGAAAATAATTATTTTTGAACTTTTCAAACATTTGCTCAAGTAAAAAAATAGAAATACAACACACACCTTGAACTAACACTAAGATAACCAAGTCATGAAAGCTTAATGAATGGGTGTGAATAAATCTGATAGGAAAATCAACTCGAACAATCATAACATATGTGCACGATGGATATTGGATCATCCTACAAATCAACTCAAAGTCGACCTTAGGTCTAAAAATGTTGAATTCATATGATATCGACTCAATCTAATCAACAAATTAAAGTCTAAAATGATTTTCACACCAATAACGCCCAAAACTATGTAATGCTTTTACGAGACTTTTTCAGAACGTGCAAATCCATTAATCTTCGACTAAACTTCTTCAAAACTCACACATAGAATATTTCTCTCAACTCTTTTATTTTGAAGAATCAATGCTCATATGTAGCGAAGCATCAATGTTCTTTGAAATTGTCCTGGCACTTTATATTTTTCTTTTTATGTGACTTCAATCTTTTAGGCTCTTTTCTTTTTGCAAATTGTGGTTAATCATGCAAAGATACTTTGTCTTTCATAGCTCGATTCCACTGCTTCAAATATAACACATTTACCGGAGATATAATTTTTAATTTTTCCAATCCGACCAATGGTTCTTACAAGCACTACTTTCATTATCTCATTTTATCGCATTTGGTTCGTGTTAAAGGCAGGATTGAGATGAAAACACTTTGACCAACATGTGACAGACAAGTGCAACGCTCAAATAAATTTGTGCATGTGTGCATTAAGGGAGACAACGAGTCAAACATGAATAAAGTAATCGACTAATCACATCTCAATGACTCCAACACATTATAAAGCACGTGGATGAAATGATGTCGTGTCTCAAAGCACTATAAAAAAATTCACGTGGATAATGGAATGATATTGTGACATGGCAATCCTAAATATCCATCCATATAAGGTGTAAACAAACTACAAAAATATTTTTGTGTTTTTCAAAAATATTATATAAAAGGAAATCTTTTTGACTTTTTCATCTTTCTTAAAAATCAAAATATTTTTGAATTTTTTTCTTTTCTTAAAAATCAAAAATCTTTTTGTATTTTTCTATTTTTGTAAAAATAAACGAAAATCTTTTTGGATTTTTCTAAAATATGAAGAAAGAAAAAAATATAATACAAAAAGAATATAAATAGTATAATCTAGCAATAGGAATTAATGATATGGACGTGAAAAATCATCCTCTACTAGATAAAGTAACCAACCCTCAGTGAATTATGCACATACCTAAAGACTTCCTAAGACTCTCGAATTTAAAGGCATCTGAAGGTTTCATGAAAATATCGATTAACTAGCGATCGGTGGTCACAAAGCTCAAGGACACGACCTTCTCCTCTACTAGGTCTTGAATAAAATGCTCATATATTCTAATGTGCTTTGTGCACGAATGCTGGACTAGATTTTGGGAAATGTGAATCGTGTTCGTGTTATCACAGGAAATAGTTATGGTGCCCTGTGAAATTATGTAATCCTCCAACATTTGCTTCATCCATAAAAGTTGCGTACAACAACTCCAAGTGGCGATGTACTCAGCCCCCGTAGTGGACAAAGAGATGGAGTTCTACATCTTTCTAAACTAAAAGATAAGAGCACTCCTAAAGTAGAAATACCCACCCGAAGTAATCCTACATCCATCTACATCCCCGACCCAATCGGCATCCGAATAAGCGGATAAACGATCGCCGGTATCAAAGAAATATCAAATGTCGTATGAGAGAGTCCCACTCACGTATTTGATAATAGGTGTAAGAACAAGTAAGTGTAACTCTTTCGGGGATGACTGATAACTAGCACAGACTCCAACACTAAAGGTTATGTTGGAACGAATGGTAATCAAGTAGAAAATACTACTTATCATACTTTGATACAAGGTTGGCTCTACGTCCTTAACTGAAGTGTCCTTGCTAAGGTTAGCCGAAGTACTCGTAGGGGTGTGTGAGTGCTTAGCGGAGTCTAACCCAAACTTCTTCACGAGGTATCTTGCATACTTATATTGGGAGATGAACATCCTATTCTCTAGTTGATAAACCTTAAGACCAAGGAAGAACGTAAGCTCACCAACCATGCTCATCTCGAACTCACTCTTAATTTCCTCCTTAAAGTCGTGAGCATGGAGGGAGCACGTGGACCCAAATACTATGACGTTCACATAGAGTTGGGCAACTAAAATAACATATTTTCCTCTCCTTATAAATAACGTCTTATCTACTCCCCCTCTTTTAAAGACACAGTCTAAAAGATAGGAAGTAAGCCTTTCATACCAAGCATGAGGTGCTTGCTTCAAACCATACAAGGCTTTCCTCAGATAATAGGTGTGTCCTGGGTGCTTAGGGTATTCAAACCCTTTCGACTATTCCACGTAAATCTCCTTATATAGAATGCCATTCCAAAAGGCACTCTTGTCATCCATCTGATATAACTTGAAGTGAAGATGACATGCGATGGCGAGTAGTAAGAGAACAGACTCAAGACTCGCAACAAGAGCGAATGTCTCCTCAATGTCTACACCCTCAATCTGTGTGTAGCCTTGAGCGACCAATCTATCCTTATTGCGGATAATGGTACCATTCTCATCCATCTTATTTTTAAAGATCCATTTAGTACCAATCACATTTATCTCACTAGATTGGTGGATAAGTTCCCAGACATCATTATTTCTAAATTGAAGCAACTCATCCTACATAGAGGATATCCAATGTTCATCTTTGAGTGCTTCTTTGATGTTATTGGGATTAACTTTGGACTTTTAACATAAATAGCTAACAACGTTCTCAATCTTAGCCCGAGTCTTGACACCCAAAGTAGGATGTCCTAAAATAGAGGAAGGGTTATGACTCTTACGAACCCAAGCAGGTGTGTCCTCTAAAACATAAATAGGTTACACCTTAGGTGTATGAGTAACAATAGGATCATCACTAAGGGGTGCATAATTATCACACAAAGGATTAGGATCAATAAACATCGGTGGCTCGCCATCCTTAATAATGATGTTTATTGATTCCATAACTTTAGAGCTGCTCAGATTAAAAAAATCGATATCTGCTCATCGATAAATATCCTAATAGAATTCCCTCATTGCTTCGGGAGTCGAACTTTCTTAATTTCTCCCTATCCCTCAGGATGTAGCATTTACTCCCAAAGACATGAAAATACGAAAGGTTGGTGATTCGAATCGAATATTGCATATTTTCACCCGTTATTCTAGCGCTTTTACGATCCTTAATGCCTATATTTATGCTCATTAACCAGACAACCTTGGATTTGGATATATACATGCTTTGCATAGGTTAATTGTGCTTTTGTAGGTATTGGAATGCTAAAAGTGAGGATCCGTTGTATTTTGGAGAAGTTTCATCGTTGGACGCTACTTCAAGAGCATTTTAGTTAATTCACATTTCTTTTCCAGCTCATGGAAATTCCACGGATGCGTAGTTCGTTGGGTTAGCATCGCGTGGCCGCAAACGGTGCATCGTTTGGAGTTCGGACGAAGCCGTTTCCATTTGTAACCACTTCCCTCCCCCTCTTCATGTACCAAGGGCTGCCAAAATCAGAGTGCCGGTCGACCGAGCTTGGGCCCCTGGTCAACCGCGGTTCCGTATTTTGCCTACGAATTGAGACAGTGGGTTGGGACATGTTCGATCGATCGATCATACCAGATATTTTGCAATTCATTCCTTTTCTTTTCTTTTTCCTTTATTTCTTTTGTAACTTACTATAAATAGGAATTTTGTGTAAATATCAGATATGGTTAGATATTATTAAAAGGTAGATAGTTTAGGTTAGGGTTTGGAGGGTGAGAGCTCATTTTTCTTCCTCATTTGGTGTGACAATATTTGGGTTTGTAATTTGAACTATTCATCTTCCCTTCCATTTAATTTAAGTTGTATTTCCTTTATTTCCATTGTTGTAGTTTAATTTACATGCTTTCTAAATTAGGTTTACATGCTTTCTTTACATGCTTTGATTTAATTACTTTCTAGTGTAATTGTATCACGTTTATTTACCGCTTTCCTTTATCGTGTTTTTAATATGCTTTCTAGATAATTTAGTCTAGGTTGTGCCGGATTGAACTCACTCGGGTTGACGTGTTGCTTTGCTTTGGTGATGGTGTTTACGAATCTATTTCAGGTACGTTGTTCTAGTTATTGTGCCTAGGAGATTTGAAGGGGCATATCATGTATGTCACGTGCTTACGACCTTGCATGCGTAATTTTCGGGGTATTTGTTGACGCCAAAATCTTAATAGGCTTTTATACGAATTTAGGGACGTGACAACCCTTGATTCAATTAACTGTCGAAACGAGACACATTTGTAATAACTAGTCGACCCATGTGACCATTTTATACTAATTAACTCGAGTGAGGGATATTCGACGCAACCTATAGTTTTTAGCATTTTTGTTAATCTAGTTTAATTAACACTCGCCTAGATTAATATTTCCCTTTTATGCATATTTTCCTTTTTAGTTTGTAATTTATCTTTTACACTTTTATTTAGGAGTATTAAATCATATAAATTCTAGCAACTTGTCTCTGTGGATTTTCGATACCCGGACTTGGTCGCTATACCCACCCGTCGAGTGTAGTCATAAGTTTAGGTTTTTGTATAGTTCAGATGAGCCGAATTCAAAACGACCGGCGCGTAGGTGACTCTCGCGCCGCGGTGAAACCCTGCCTATCAAATAACACCGTTGTCGGGGATGAGTTTGTTTTAGACTTTAGTTGATTTAGTATTTTGTAGTATTTTCTTTCTATTTGTATTTTTTGGCTAACCTTTTTGTAGAACTTCTACATTTAAGCACTTAGAAACGCTTGAATTTTTCGCGCGTGCATCTACTTTGTGGAATTCGCCACTTCGAGCCATTTTTGGGGTAAGCATTTCTTATTCCAATTCTTTCGGTAATCATTATGATAATTCTCAAAATTCTCACAAACCTTTGACTTTTAGTCAATACTTAGAATCCCAAAAAATTGCAACATCTAAAATGACTTTGGGCGAGTATTACAAAAGTCAAGCTTTGGAGTGCGTGTATTTTGAGGACGATGATAATGATTTTGGGCCTTTACCTCCTTATAATAGGAATTTTGAAACGAATTGCAATAGTTTTCAAAATTCCTATAATAATGAGTTTTCGTTTAAGTCCGATGATAATTTTCAAAGTTCCCATTTTCAAGTATCCACACCTCGGCCTATGACTTTTGACGAGGGCTTGCGTATGCTTGAAAATGAGAAAATTGAAAATCGTTATCGGGAAGAAAATCATTTGTGGGAACATGAATTGGATTTATTATTTGAATCCAACGACGATTCTGCTTCTGAGACTTTTGAAGTCGAGGAATATTTTGAACCAAATGAGGATTTTGTGCCTACTTTGGAACAAACCATTCTTCACTTGGCCCATTGCGTAATAGATATTGAAAGTGATGATGAAAATGACGTAATATCTATTTGCAATGAAATGATTTCTTCTTTAGCCCCAAAGAAGAACATTTCGTTGAAAATGATATTATTTCCTTCGAAACTCAATCTTCATGCGATGATGATTCATCTCATGAGTTTGAATTTCTTTCATCCCCATTTTCATTCTCTGTTATCACACCGTCACAAGCACGTGATGATTTGATTTCAAACTTTAATGTTTTAAACCTTTTCGCCGATGAGGAGTACTTGCTCGAGTCGCCTTCCACAATCGCATCTTTGCCTTTGTGTGCTCCACCTCCCATTCCAATTTCAAAATTATTGGGAGGATATTCTTCTTTTCTCGGTCCCCACATATTTTTGTCACCCGTTCAATCCAAATCACCCATCCTCCCGCAAAAAATTTTAATTGGCGATGGTTCCTTTCTTCCGCCTTACACATGCCTTTCGTTGTTCAAACAGAATTCATATTTTTCGGAAGGCATGCTTGAGAGTGAGGGTACACCGGTTATCCTCCAAAGTCAAATCATTTTCATGGTGGACCCTCACCTATTTAGACTTCTAGTGTACAGTTAGTGTGAAGCCTAAATAGTAGGTTGTATATAGTTAGCTTTTTATTCTTTCTTTCTTTTTATTTTACTCCTTTTTAATTTAGTCTAATGTAATTAGTTAACTTTTTGTTATTTGTTTTTGCTATGCTCGGTACTATATTGTTTTGTAGATTCTTTGGACTTGTTCTTATGGGGATCGCTCCAGTTTTGGGTAATATCTCTCTTTTCCTCTCTGTAACTTGGTTCTTAATTCACATTGAGGACAATGTCAGGTTTTAAGTTAGGAGGTGTGGGATATTCTATCCATTTCTTTATTTTAGTCCATGTTTTTGCTCACATGTTAGTTACTTAGTATGCTTTTCTTAGGAAAATTCAAAAATTTCAAAAAGATTTTCTTTCTTTTTTCTCCTTTTTTGGGCATTTTGCCTTTATTTTCGATGATAAATTTTAATAATTGGCCGATCCAATTGGAAACCCAATGATGCATGTTCTCGATTTTAGAAGTTATTAAACTTTTGTCTCAAGTATTGATATTATGAATAACTTCATTAATTAAACTTTAATCCAATGAGCACATGCGCTTTTCTTATTTTATTGATTTGGTTTAAGATTTTTATAACTCTGTAATCTTTTGTTGCGTTGTATATACTTACACCGAGTAAGCTTTGTACCTTTCGTCATTTGTGAGTGTATACACTATTCTTTCTTCTTTGAACATGTTGAATTTGTCGGTAATCTCTCTATTCTTTCATTTGATCGTTCATTAATTGAGTTCATACTTGAAATGTGTTACTTGATCATGATTTTCATATATTGTTTTTACTCGAGAATTGCGTAAACTTTGTGAAATGATCATAGGCCATCTTTGTTATACCACCCATATTAGCCTTGACCTTACCCTTATATGTTTACCCTCGTCAACCCCTTTGAGCCTAAATATAGCCTTTCGTTTCATAAGCCAAAATCCCATACCAACTCTAAATTGGAGTTATAAGCCATACATATTACCCTCCGTACCCTTGTTTGGATTGTTACTTGGGATTGAATGATGTTGGTTGTTTTGTGGTTGAAATTTAGGCATATGAGAGTGTGATAAGTAAAGAAAAGAAAAAGTGAAAAAGAGATGAAAAAGAGAAAGCAAAAAGCAAAAGAAAACATGAGAAAAAAAAAGAAAAGAAAAGAAAGAGAAAGTTGTAAATGTTGTGTATATAGTTCAATAAGCTTTGATTACTCTCCCCGGTGATATATCTAATGCCTTTTTGGAACATGTTTTCCAATTTTGATATTTCTCGCATTTTCCATTATCCCGATTTTTCATCTCCGAACACTTTGAATCCGTACATAGTCATTTCATTTCATGACCCTAGCCTAACCTACATTATAACACTATATAAGTCCTATGTGATCTTAGGGTGAATTTAATTTAAAAGTGGAAATAGTTTTGATAATCTGTGAAAATGCATTTCGCCTCCTTTAATGAGCGGTATCTTTCATTGAGATTACAGTTTTTCATTTTATATATAGCGTTCTTCATTTGTGACATGTGTGCGACCTAATTTCCATTTACAATTACTATTTATGCCCGCATGTTCCGTGTGTTAACTCCCTGTTTCGAGTGAATTCACTTGATGAGTGTAATGCCCGTGAGGATTGAATATAGTCTTGCTTTATTTAGTATCCAGTTTATTTAAGTTTTTGCCAAATCACACTTTGCATGTGCTCTCTCCCCTCCCACATTTTAAGGTTTCAATTCTATGAGGTGCATTCTATAATGTTAATGATTTCGGACTTTTGTTTGAATTTGTCCAATGTGCTAATAATGCGTATGAAATTCTTTTCGTATTGTTGGGCTTGTTGCATGTTGGTTTGGGCTTATTTTGAGGAAATCATGTGATGTTTGTGGGTATCATCCCTGAAAACCCTCACGAGACGACACTCATCCACTAGGGTAACCTAGGGGTTTAACGGCTTATTGCATACGCTAAATGCAATCGTGCTCCCTACAAAAGTGGGGTTTCGATGCATATATACGTCTTGTACTGCTCTCTGTGGGCTGGTTTTGTTTGTTTCATTACTAGGGACTAGCAATGTTTAAGTTGGGGGGTGTGATTCGTATCGAATATTGCATATTTTCACCCGTTATCTTTATGCATTCTGGAACTTTTACTGTTCTTAATGCCTATATTTATGCTCATTAACCAGACAACCTTGGATTTGGATATATACATGCTTTGCAGGGGTTAATTGTGCTTTTCTAGGTATTAGAACGCTAAAAGTGAGGATCCATTGCATTTTAGAGAAGTTTCGTCGCTGGACGCTACTTCAAGAGCATTTTAGTCAATACACATTTCTTCTCCAGCTCATGGAAATTCCACGGATACGTAGTTCATTGGGTTAGCGTCGCGTGGCCGCAAACGGTGCGTCATTTGGAGTTCGGACGAAGAAGTTATGGTCATTTCTATTTGCAACCACTCCCCCCCCCCCTCTTCATGGACCAAGGGCTGCCAAAAATAGAGTGCCGGTCGACCGGGCTTGGGCCCCCGGTCGATCGCGGTTCGGTATTTTGCCTACAAATTGAGACAGTGGGTTGGGAGCTGTTCGATCGATCGATCGATGGTTTTGATCGATCGATCGATCATACTAGATATTTTGTAATTCGTTCCTTTTCTTTTCTTTTTCCTTTATTTCTTTGTAACTTAATATAAATAGGAATTTTGTGCAAATATCATATATGGTTAGATATTATTATAAGGTAGATAGTTTAGGTTAGGGTTTGGTGGGTGAGAGCTCATTTTTCTTCCTCATTTGGTGTGACAACATTTGGGTTTGTAATTTGAACTATTCATCTTCCCTTCCATTTAATTTAAGTTGTATTTCCTTTATTTCCATTGTTGTAGTTTAATTTACATGCTTTCTAAATTAGGTTTACATGCTTTCTTTACATGGTTTGATTTAATTGCTTTCTAGAGTAACTTTATCGCGTTTATTTACCGCTTTCCTTTACCGTGTTTTTAATATGCTTTCTAGCTAATTTAGTCTAGGTTGTGCCGGATTGAACTCACTCGGGTTGACGTGTTGCTTTGCTTTGGTGATGATGTTTACGAGTCTATTTCGGGTGCATTGTCCTAGTTATTGCGCTTAGGAGATTTGACGGGTCATATCATGTATATCCCGTGCTTACGACCTTGCATGCATAATTTTCGGGTTATTTGTTGATGCCAAAATCTTATTACGCTTTTATGCGGATTTAGGGGCGTGACAACCCTTGATTCAATTAACTGTCGAAATGAGATGCATTTGAATAACTCGTTGACCGATGTGACCATTTTATACTAATTAACTCGGGTGAGAGATATTCAACGCAACCTATAGTTTTTACCGATTTTGTTAATCTAGTTTAATTAACACTCGCCTAGATTAATATTTCCCTTTTATGCATCTTTTCCTTTTTAGTTTGTAATTTATCTTTTACACTTTTATTTCGGAGTATTAAATCATATAAATTCTAGCAACTCGTCTCTGTGGATTTTCGATACCCGGACTTGGCCGCTATACTCACCCGTTGAGTGTAGTCATAAGTTTAGGTTTTTGTATAGTTCAGGGGAGTCGAATTCAAAACGACCAGCGGGTAGGTGACTCTCGCGCCGCGGCAAAACCCTGCTTATCAGTTGGGTACTTCCATGCCCACAACTCATAAGGAGTCTGACGTTTATGTGGATAAAGATATACCCTATTCACCGTGTCACGTGCGGTAGATACCGTTTCTACCCAAAACCGTCTAGACACTCTATGGCTGAGAAGCATGGATCTAGCCATCTCTGAATCATTCGATTCTTCCTCTCAACAATGCCATTTTATTTAAGAGTTTTCACAGGTGAAAATTTATGTTTAATTCCCAGGCTATTACAGTAATTATCCATGTTTGCCTCTTTACATTATGTGTCATTGTCACTACACGCCGTGTTGATTTTGCAGGACATAACACTTGGTCGTAAGAAACTCTACAACATCGGATATCTCTCTCAATAAACTAACTATTGAATAATAAGATAAATCGTCTACCATTATGAGGATATACCTCTTACTACTCAGACTCTCAATGCAAGTAGAACCCATGATATCCAGATGTATCAACTCAAGCACACGTGTAGTGACAATGGAATTCAAATTCCGATGGGGACCCTGGACTTATTTTCCTTGCAAGCAAGGACTACAAACCGTGGAAGTTGGCTTTTCAATAAACATTAAGACACGTACTAGGTCTTTCTTCGCTAAACGCTCTAACTCTCTAAAATTAACGTGGCATAGACGTTGATGCCACAAATCCATAGATGATATTGTGGCGATGTTGCACACAAATTAGGACTTAGGCATAATACCATGACAGTTATCTTCTGTCCTCACCCCTTACAGTAAAAGTTTACCGATTTGATAAAAAATGTTACACTCATTCCGATCAAACTTTACAGCAAAGTTTGCGTCACACAACTGACTAATGCTGATAAGGTTTTCTTTTAAACCTTTGACGTACAAAACATTATCTACCTTAGGATACCCAAGTATCTCTACTGTACCACATCCTGTAATGCTAGATTTACCCCCATCTCCGAAGGTGACTTTACCGTCCTTGCGATCCTCAAGGTTGGTAAAAAATAAGACGTCACCAGTCATATGCCTAGAGTAACCACTAGGAGGTATTATGAGCCTTAAGAGCAACATGAACAAAAAGGGTTTTCCCTTCACACTTAGCCACCCATGTAGTCATAACCTTTTGTTTACCCTTATCGTTGTTGGTTTTAGTCAGGATATTAGAAGTATCCACTAACGACAAAGACATCCGTTGGAACTCTACCATTAAATTATGAGAAGTGGTGACTAGATACTCATCCTGCTCTCGGAGGCTAGTAAAATTTCTAAAGAGGTGCAATAGAGTATGTATACATTGAGTCTAACCTAAACTATAGCAAAACTCCCTAAGGCATCCCTTTTTCTTGCAATATATGCAGAAATAAACATTTTAGGTCTAGCTTGGTTTGTTTTTCTTGGTCAAAATTTTCTTTGGGGTTTTGGTTGAGCGCTGTAAGGACTTACTATGAATTCAGGAACCGACTCTGGTGCGACATGTGAATAGGATGCACCCTCAAAACCTATTCCTTGCCTCTCACCAAACCCTAATGCGGGGCCGAGGAACATCATTTCCATCTTCTTAGATGTGTCCTCTATTTTCACCTTGACCTTTTGGGCTCTCTCGAGATGGGCTATAAAGGCTTTAAGTTTCTTTTGAGTCTCTATGGATGCAAGGAGCTCACTCGTAAAACTAGCCACTTATTTGGTCAAGTCCCCTCTCTCTTTCTCACAAACTCTCTCTATCTATATCTCTCTCAAAGACTCTCTGATGGAGGACTCTCTATTCCGTCTCTCCTAACTCCTTCTATAGCGCTATGATCCTAGTTGATAACCCTTTTATTTTATTTTTTCGTTTTAAAAGACTCGATATATAACTCGACGTATGCGTGTTGCATGTCACTTTCGACTCACGTCTATCTCATTGTCGAGGAGTCCATGTGAAGTAGGATCCTCATCATCGTGAGGTGCACTAGACGTATTCACATGACTAGCCATGAATGCGGTGAAGTTACATTTATGCGCTAATTCTTCTCCTGAATCCACTGACTCGACCTAACTATCATCACTAAGGGTGGCATTTAAGGCAGCTTTGCCTTTACCTTGGCTCTTTAACCTAGTGGGTCATTCATACGCTTTGTGACATATCCCATCACACTCGTAACATCTCTCTTCCTTTCTATCTTTGGGGCGTCATTTTTATCTTTTCAAAATTTTTTTCCAATGTTATTTTTCTCAAAAATCTTATTATTTTAGATGAGACGTTATTTTTAAGTCTGAGAAATTTCATAAAATTCTTATCAAAGAGGAATAAATCATCTAAGTCTAAGTCGTACTCGGAATCGGAAGACAACTCCTCTCTATTTCTAGACACTTCCTCTCTCTCTTTCGAGGCTCAACCTTAAGTGCACCCCCTTTCACTTTTGGTTTTACCATTTTAGGGAATATGTCTATTTCATAAGTTTAAAGGTCTCATACGAGTTCTTTTAACTTAAGAGAATCTAATATCCCTGAAGAATTAAGCACATTGACTTTCGGGATAAAACAGGCAGTGAGTGATCTTAAAATCTTTTTGACTACCCTAATTTCAGGAATTTTTTCACCAAGATTAAAGATAGAATTAACAATATCTAATAGGTGAGAATAAAAGTCATCAAAGCTCTCGGACTCAAGCATTGTTATGGTCTCAAACTGGGTAGTTAAGTTTTACAATTTAGACGCTTTAACAGCATTTGTACCCTTATGTGTAAGTTGCAGGATATCCCATGCCTCTTTTGACGTGGCAGACGTCATTATACGTCGAAACTCGTCGGGGGTGACGACTCCATAAATAGCACTTAACCCTCATGAATTAAAATTACTCCATTTAAATTCTTCTTCAGTCCATAAAGACACAGGTTTAGGGTTAATTTCATTACCCTCTACTACAGTGGGTGGTGTCCACCCTCTTTCACAAGTTATCCAGATTCTTTTATAAATTGCCTTTAATGTGGATATCGTTCTCGCTTTTTAATAGGCATAATTGGATCCATCAAAAGTTGGTTTTTTATTATATAAGTTATCCATTTTTAACTTAACCTTTTCAAAATCTATTTTTTCAGAAAATTGATATCACAAAATTTTTGCAGAAAATCAATTACACGGTAAAGTTGTGTAAATGGCTCTAATACCAATTTGAGAGTGTGCTATAGTCCAATGGCCTTAACTTATTTAATTAAATGTCAACCCACGCCAGTTTTAAAATCATTTAAATCCTATAATATGCAACTATGTGATTGAAAATGTAAAAACATGAAAGCATGCAATCAAACCAAGCAAGAAGGATTTCAGGAAAAATCCCCTTCAGGGCAGAACCTTTTCTATTTCATTTATATAATTCACAAATCGCAACTTACAAAATATATAAGTGAACAACATCATTTTTAGACGAATCTCCCACATGTGACCTTTCGTCTTCCTTCAGCAATGGTTCCCACGAGAACCACAAGATCATTAGTGGAGACGCATTCTCCACAAGAATAACTCAAGTATAAAATTATGTGAGGGTTTCAAAGTGATTAACAAAAAAATATGGGAGGTGATGTGCGAATCAAAAGAGTGTTTTGCCTTTTAAAAAGTGAGACTTTTTTGCAGCAGGTCTGCAAAAATTGAGGTTTCAAAAGTCTTGGAAAACACCTATGCAATGCATGTTTTAATAGGTGAACACAAAAATTGAGGCGGCTTTAGGTCTTTTGAACGAGGATGAAGCGTCTTCCAAACGAAATATAGATCTTGTTAAAAGCTCGCTTTAAACAACTTTCTCACGATATGATAAAAACTAAAACAGAATGCCTTCAATTGAACCATGTTTGATGTAGTCCATCTAAATAAACTTCGAACAAGATTATGGGCTTGTTCAAACGAGATGCTAGGCTCGTTCGAATGAGATCTTCATCTCGTTTGAACGACAACAAGCAATATTTTATTTTTTAAATAAAACCAACCTCATTTTTTATATCGAAATAAAGAAAAATACTCCCAATATAATTATGAAAAAAATTAACTTCAAAACATAAAATATACCTTTATTATGTGGAGTTGTGGAGCATAACGACGATGAGTGGTGCACGTTGGGGATGCACGTTGTCGAATATTCGAATTTTTGATGTTGTGGATGATCGTGGAGACGTGCTATGCCATAACTGATGTAGCGGGATATGCCATAACTAATGTAATCTAGAAAGCTACGAACAAGTCCTAGATTCTAGGGGCAATGCCAGAAAAATGCCCTTACAACTTTGAACAATGCAAAGACATAAAATCTTAACATAAAGAAATATGTACAAGAAATCTAAAAGAATGCTTTAAAAATAAAATAAACTTATACTTAAAAGTAATAATTCCTAAGATTGGGTGTGTTCTATGATCGGGGAACCTCTATGCCCTCCATTGTTTTTAAATGGTAGGCTCACTACAACTCATCCCTAATAACTTTGAATGGGTCTCTCCAGTTGGGATCGAGTTTTCCATCTGAGGTCTTCTTGGCATTGCCCATAATCTTTCTAAGTATGTAATCTCCGATCTTCAAGCTTCTAACCTTGATTACCTATTTGTATTGCTCATCCAACTGTTGTTACCAGAAAATATTTACAATATCTAATACCCTTTTTTATCAGGTATATCAAGCTCTTCTCTAATTGCTTTGTTGTTGGGGTTTTGGTCGACTAGGGAGGACTTCATGGTTGGCATACCTGTTTCCAGAGGGATATCGGCCTTTATTCCATAAGCTAGGTAAAAAGGTATTTCCCCCATTGATATTGGGCGAAGTTAAAAAATCCCTGAGAATGTGAGGGAGCTAGTCTACCTATGCACCTTTTGCTTTTTTCAATTTCTTCTTTATTGTATTAAGGATTGTCTTATTAGAAGCTTGTGATAACCCATTTCTTTGGGGATAGGACACTGAGCTGTAGTGGTGCTTAATAGTGTGCTCATCGTAGAAGCTTTAAAAGAGGCTTCTTTCAAGTTGAGCCATGTTTTCCGTAGTAATGATCTGAGGGATGCCAAATCACGTTATTATATTCTTCCTTATGAACTTGGTCATATCGATATCTCGAATGTTTGCCAAAGGTTCTCCTTCAACCTATTTAGAGAAATAGTCCACACCACCCACCAATTACTTTATGCTGCCAGATGTAAGGGGAAGTGGACCAATGATGTCTAGACCCATTTTGCAAAAGGCTAAGGACTTGTGAGGGACTTAAGGTTGCTAGTGGGTTGATGTACTCAAGGGGAAAATAGTTGGAAGTTTTTAAACTTTTAGACATAGGCGACGGCATCTTGCTGCATATACGACTACCAATACCCTTTTTTATGGCCTTAAATGCCAATGAATTGCCCCCATGTGGCTACCATATATGCCCTCATGTAATGCATAGAGGGTTTGGTAGACATCATTTGGGTGTACGCATTGAAGGTAAGATCCTAAAAAATAGCGGTAGTAAAGCTTTTGGTCTATTGACAAGTGGAAACAAGCAACTTTCACTCGAACTTTGTGTGCCTCTTTCTTATCGTTTGGCAGGACATCTTATTTTAGGTAATGCACTATTGGATCCATACATCTTGGGGCCATTTCGATTGTCATAACCTTTTAGGAATTTTTTTTTTGATGTTGGGTAGATCAATGTACTCTACTTGGATCATTCGCTTCATGTCTCCCTTAACAGCTAAAGCAAGTGTGGTTAGTGCATATGCATAATTATTATCCCCTCTTAGGAATTGATGCACTTGTACATTCTTGAACTGAGCGATCGGGTGATGGACCTCTCCAAGGTATGAAGTCATGCATTTTCCCTAGCGTTGCAGTCTCCAGATATATGATTTGATACCAGTCTTGAGTAGTAAAAAATATCAAGATGATGGGCGCATAGGGAGAGTGCCTTTTTTAATCCACCGATCAAGGCTTCGTACTTTGCTTCATTGTTGTAGGCTTTAAATCCCAAGAGAATTGCCTTTTTCAGGATAGTTTTCTCCGATATACTAGTATTATCCCAATTCCCTCCCCTTGTAATTTGAGGCTCTATCGACATAGAGGGTCCATTTATTCCCCTCTTCAATTGGTTGTTAAATAAATTCTTCGCTTTTGGTGCTTGCCTCTACTGATGCCTTATCGCTGGAGAATTTAGCGATGAATTCAGTTAGGACCTTCCCCTTAACTTAGGTCCTATAATGAAATTAGATGTCGAACCTCCCCAATTATACCGACCACTTGGACATCCGTCCAGATAGTTCGGAATTCCTGAGTATCACCTTCAGAGAGAATGAGGTCAAAACAATGATAGTGTATGCCTTCAAGTAGTGTTTCAACTTGTAAGTGGCTATAACTAGTGCATATGTAAACTTCTCCAATAGGAGGTACATTTTCTCAGCGTCGAGAAAGGGTTTGCTCTCATAATAAATGGGAGCTTAAATTTCATTCTTCTCACAAACTAGAGCTGAGCTAACTGCATTACTGGACACCACCAAATACAAGGGCAAGGGTTCCTCATCGTCATGAATCTTCAGTAACGGTGGTCGGCTCAGATACTTCTTTACTTCTTCAAGTGCATAGGTGCATTCATTGATCCATACTTATTTTCTTTTATTCTTCAGTACTTGGAAGAAAGTTCGTCACTTATTTTAAGATCTTTATTTGAACCGATTGAGTGCATCAAGATTTCTTTTCACGTTCTTTACCTCACACACAGTGCTTAGAGGTTGCACATTTTTTATTGCTTCGATCTGGTCGGGGTTTTCCTCAATACCCTTTTGACTGACTAGGTATCCAAGGAACTTTCTCGATTATACCCCAAAGGAATGCTTGGTTTCATTCAGTCTCATTCTGTAATAGCGAAGGATTTTAAAAGTTCTTGCTAGGTTCGCAAGGTGGTGCTCTTCTTTCTACTATTCATAAGTATATCGTCTATGTGTACCTCCATTGTATCTTCCAACTGCTACTTAAACATCTTCATCACAAGACTCTGATAGGTCGCCCCGATATTCTTTAATCTGAATGACATCACCCTCTAGCAGTATAGCTCCATCATGGTGATGAAGTAAGTATTTTCCTAGTCAGGGGCAAATAATGGGATCTGATTGTACCTTAAGTATGCGTCGAGGAAGTTTATACGTTCATGGTTAGTGACCGGGTTAAATAATTGGTCTATATTGGGCAAAGGAAAACTATCCTTTGGATATGCCCGATTCATATCGATGAAGTCTGTACAAACTCTCCACTTTTTATTACTTTTCTTTATGCTCACTAGGTTTGACAACTACTTGGGAAATTGAACTTCCTTCATGGATTGTGCCTCCAAAAGTTTTCCCACTTCCTCTTCGATAACCCTGGCTTTCTCGGGGGCAGTTCGCCACACCTTTTGAGTCACTAGTGAATGTGAATGATCCATATGCATCTTGTGACATATTACTTTCGGGTATATTCTTATCATACCATACGGTTGCCAAGCAAAAACGTCCTTATTGCTTTTAAGGAAAATAATCAGTTCTTCCTTCACTTAATTAATAATTGAGCTTCTGATAAAGAACTTTTCCTCAGACTGTTCTTCGTCAAATACCACCTCTTGAAAAGTCTTCATGACCCAATCGATAAGGGTAAACCTAGTTTCCTCAATACAAGGTCGCTCATACTTTAATTACTACTTGGAGGGCACATATCCCTCTGTTGGCTCCACAACTTTCTCATTCCTCTCTTATTTTGGTCAGATGACAGCTATAAAGAATTTTTGGGCTAAGGCCCAATTCCCCCGGATCTCCATGATCCCTTTATTATTATTGCATTTTACCTTTTAGTGGTAAGTAGACAACACTTCCTTTATGGCATGCAACCACCCTCTGCCCAATATAACATTGTACGGGGAATCTATATCTACCATGAGGAACTCAATGAGCTTAGATATTTCTCCTTCCCAAACATAGAGAACAACTTTCCCAAAGGGAAAATTCATTCTTCTTGAAAAGTCGACCAGGGGCACAATAGCTTCTTGTTGGTCTTCTATGCACAAATTTAGCTAGTTGAACATCTTGAGGTACATTACCTCCAAGGAAGTCCCATGATCTACTAATATCTTGTCTACAGCCTAGTTAACAACCCATATAGTGATTATAAGAAAATTATGGTAGGGAGTCTTTACTCTGACTAGGTCACCGTCGATGGATACATTGTGCTTTGAATAATCAATATCTTCAGGTCATCGTCGTTTGCTCGTAATGGCCTTGGCTGGATCAATCTAACATACTTTCATTACTATTGTAAGTTTCTTCACTTTTATACCGAGGCATACCTCTAGATTTGATTTGGGTTTGAGGAAACATGAATTATTGTGAACTCATGACCCAAATATTCGTTTAAGATATTATCTGGCTTCTGTTTGCACACTGTTTCTATGCCCTCATGGATTACTACGAACTTGTGCCCCAAGTATTTGTCCAGTAAATTTTTGGGTCTTTGGTCGTGCATATGTTGTGCTTAACCTTCCTTCTTCTTAGCAAAATTACTGAGGTGACTAACTTGGTCCAATTTCTTGAGGTGTGATTTGAGGATTGCAATTTTTAATTTTTTGGTTATGATCCTTGTGGTATGCATGCCTTAGTGTCATGTTTCTCTTCTTAGGACTGCTTATCATCTTCTCTGACCACTTAAAATATTATTATCCTTTGATCTTCTAAAAGTACATCGGCTCAGAGAATAGCGTGTTGATGGCTTTGCATACTTTTTCGGGGTCCTTCTTCTTGGCCCCTTCTGCTTTTTATTTTTTTCTTCCCCTCATTTCATGCTCGTTCATTCTTTTTCCCCTTTCTTGAACTGTTTTGATCAATTACCCTCGTGGCCCACTCCAACCACCTCGCCTTTAACCTTATAGCACTTTTTAATCTTTTCCATGAGGTTACTAATCGTGAAAGCCTCCTTTTTATTGAGAGCCCGATGAAGCATGGAGTTGTTCGATAGTATAATCTTGAAGGAAGCCGCCATAACCTTCTCGGTGTAATACAACACCTCGTTATACACCTCCTAGTACTTTCTTGCATACTCACAAAGCGTCTCCTAAGGTTTTTTCTTCATTATAAAAAAGCAAGTCCATTCATTTAGGATGGGTACTGCTTGTGATAAACTTAATCGTAAAGGCCTCGACGAGTTGCTTGAAGGACTTAATCGACTGATGTGGAAATTTCTCGAACCACTTCGGAGCAATGTCCCCTAGAATAGAGTGAAACATTTGGCACATCAAGCCCTCACTGGTATTCTGCAGCATCATCGTCTGACGATATTGCCTGACATGATTGGTGGGATTCATCTTTTCTTTTTGGACTTTGAACTGCGGAGCTAAGAATTTCTTAGGAGTATCAAACTCCTCTATAGCCTAGCTGAAGGATGATTTCATCTGATAAATGAGGACTCGTCTAGCAAGTGCCTTGGTTGTTCATGCCCCCTAGTGGGTAGGATGTCTGTCCACCTATCTTCTGATTAGGTTACAGAGATCTCTCTCTCCTCGCCTATCACTGGAGTGAAATCTCTGTGATGGGGATCTCCAATGAGGAGAATCTTCCTCTCATTGTCGAGAACTCCTCTCTCGGTTCTTGCATTTATCCCTTTGGGCCTCTCTTTCCAACTTCTCAAGGCGCTGTTGGAACGCAGCATTTTGCTCTTGCTGGTGCCTATTGGAGGCTCGTTCATCTCGTAGACATTTCTCATAGTTATTAATGATACTTGCGATCTGGTTAGATCACTCAATCTCATCACTCTCGATCGTCCTCTCCTTATGGCAATAATGTGCATCGAGAGATTGGTAATAGTCGTTGATTTTTGACTTGACCCTTTGGGATAGAAGATATGGATGGAGGTCGTCCTGGTTTTCATGACTGTCATAATTTAGATGGTGAACCTCTTGGTCCTCATGGTTATGATAGTGAAGACCCTTCTAGTCATCGAGATTTTGGAGATATTGGTTGGGTGAGTGAGACATCGTAAATAATTAGCTAGTAGCAAAGAACTCAGATCACTCCCATATACGACGCCAATTATAGGTGGTACTTTCCTACAGGTGATGATAGTCAATGCACAAGCCAAACAAGAAAGAATATAACAGAGAGTAATGAGATCACACACAAACACCAGATGCACGTGGTTTAGTATCATGCCTATGTCCACGGGGTTCTAGGGTTTGTTCTTTATTGCTCTAGAGAGCTGGTCGATAGAGTTGTAGTAATGCTCGACATTATAATAATGTTTGCCCCTCCTACGTGGGATGATTTTACATTTATAAGGAAACTTAAGAGATTCATAAGCCTTGTTAACAGACATCCCTAAGAGTTTGGACATGTCCTTTACCATGATCAACAATTAAAATTAAGTTGAAGAAGCATATCCCGTCTTGGACTCTTCATGCGGATTGAGGCTCACGTGGACTGGGCATGTGCCAGTGTGATCTTTGACCCCACATATATTATTTATGAGTCTTGAGATAACGGATCTTAACTACCATCTAAGCTAAGCATAAGCGCATCAAGGGGTTCCTTATTTAGATTTCGCTTGCAAGACGTCCCATAAACAGATCTTAGTGAGGTTAGGAATTGGGAGACAACAAGGAACTAAACTATTAGTATTTGGTCATACTTATGATGATTATTTTATCTCTAGTCTTGTGTCATTTGACTTATATTGGGTATGGTTAGTGCCGGGGGGTAACGGATAAGGTATATTTTGCATGAGTCGCAACGGTTGACGACATGGAGGCATAAACTAGTCGCATTTTAATAATTTTAATCAGCATAATATTTCTTATAACTTTAGGGCACTAGCCTAAATCAATAAAAATTTCCCCCTCAGGGTATTACTGTTGTTATACAAGAGTAGCAGGACTAAGCAGTTAAAGATTAACTGAGCAGTCAGAGTTGTAGATTATCGGAGACCTAATTCATCATCCTTAATGTATGATTTGATTTCTTTGCAGTTGTTATTTCAGTAGTATTTATACTCACGAGTTTCATTTATATTTTTTTGGAGACTTTTGTAATTGGAAACTCGTATTAGTGGATTTAATTGAATTAGAGATTTATTTTATTCAGTTAAGTTATTCCATTGTTTATTATTATTCTTATGTCGTGGATGGTTTTTATTTACTGTCACTTTTAATTATCGCTCATGCTGAGAATGATATTTGCATAGCGCTTCCTGTGCTTGACGTAGCCTAATCAACTGGGTGTGAAAAATAGGGAGTGTTATAATTTTCTCCAAAAGAAACCCTTAAAAATAACCTAATTCGTTATTTTCTATCAATATTTTTGTGTACTTTTTCTTTCTTAACCCCCTTTGAAACTACTAAATCATCTAAACTAGTAAGTATTTCCAATTTTTATTCACATTGTGAAATGTATCTGGGGTTGAGTTTGTTCAATTTCACTAATAAATCTATTCAAAATTTGACTTTGTTCAACTTCACTAAGTTTCGGCTTTCAATCTCGTATAATTGAAGACATATAAAAATATCGTTGAATAAAAATCATTTTATCCGTGCACTAAATTATTCATCTAAATGTAAGTAAACAAACTCTAAAATTAAATATATGATTCCCGATTGCTATCAAGAGAGAATGGACAAAAATTAAAACGGGTAAGGTACTATGTGTACCATTTAAAATTCTAAACAACTTTCTTCCAAATTCCATGCGGTGCTAAGGGTGTTCGAAGTAAACCCGACAAAATGTGACATGATACATTACAATATGAATTGGTTCATGAGCTTATCATTAGTGGTTTGGTTCATATAAGTGTTAACCCGAGAGTGACATGATAGTTAACGAGTGAGTTTGAAGCTAACACACTTCACCAATTAAACAACATTAAGACCCATTAAGATATATTAATTTAAGCAAAAATGTATACTATTTAGTGATATATAGTTTAATATTAACTTCTTCATTGCCAATTTTACTACATGAGAGCTTTAGTATTATTAATGAATAAATTGATTTGGTCAAATTTGTTATATGGTTAATGTGTTGACCCTTGTACAATTCAATATGATTTATTATCTTAATGTAACAACATATAAACATGACGCGGCTTGTTAAGATTATATTAATGAATTCAATTTTTTCAATTGATAAAAAATACCTATTTAGACAAGAACCCAATAAAACTCAAACATAATATTAACCAACATAAACACGACTTTACTTGACCCATTGCCACATGTCATAAGGAGACCAACTCACATGTAGTATACCCTTGTTTTAACTCCATATATTATAGGGACCCCAAGTTAAAATACTATATTGGTACAACACTTATTCTTATGCAACATTATTTGAGAGAGAATATGGATAATGAGTAGTTATTAATATGGGATGCGATTGAGACACACATAATTTCCATTAAAATTTAAGTAAACTACACATCAATGGCTAAAAAATAATACCAAACCCTAATTTTAGAGAGAAAATCAAGTTGTCTTATATTTCAAGAATGGTAAAAGTAAGTACAAATGAGATTACATGGGGTATTTATATGTGAATGATTACTTGCTAATCAAGTGAAACTCAACTCAACTCAGCAAAGCCTTTTTCCAATTATTTGGGGTCGGCTACATGAATCCTATTTTTCCATTCCATTCTGTCCAGTGCAATATCTTCGGTTAAACCACATGACATCATGTCCTTTTTTATAATATCGCACCAAGTCAATTTAGGCCTACCTCCACCCCTTGTGTTACCATCAATACTAACTAAATCACTCTTCCTTACAGGAGCATCCATTGGTCTACGCTTGACGTGTCCAAATCATCTAAGTCGATTTTCTCTCAATTTATCTTCTATATGAGCTACTTTTACCGTTTCACGATTTTTTTAATTTTTAATTTTATCCTTTCGAGTTTTACCATAAATCCATCTTAACATTCACATCTCCGCCACACTCATTTTCTGCACATTTTGTTTCTTGGTTGCCCAACACTCTGTCCCATATAACATGGCGGGTCTAATGGCCGTCCTATAAAATTTACCTTTTAACTTCAAAGGTATACACCTATCACATAAAACGTCGGTAGCACTTCTCCACTTAACCCAGCCGGCTCTAATCCTATGAGTAACATCATCACTAATATCTCCATCTTTTTGGATAATCGATCCTAAATAATGAAAATGATCATTTCTAGGTATATCTTGACCCTCCAATTTCATCATATCTCCATTTGTCCTCCTGTTACTACTAAAATTGTACTCCACATATTCTATTTTAGTTATGCTTATTTTAAATCCTCTTGTTTCTAAAGTTTCTCTCCACAATTCCAACCTAGCATTAATCCCCATCTTTGTCTCATCCACTAAAACAATATCATCTGCAAATAGCATACAACATGGAACCTCATCTTATATTTGTCTAGTCAACTCATCCATAACAAGAGCAAATAGATAAGGACTTAATGCTAAACCTTGGTGTAGACCTACCGTAATTGAAAATTCACCACTTTCTCTTACTGATGTTCTTATTGTAGTTATCGCACCATCATACATATCTTTGATCACATCAATATATCTGCGAGTCACTCATCTTTTATGTAGAACCCACCATATTATATCTCTGTGTATCCTATCATACGCCTTCTCCAAATCTATAAAAATCATATGAAGATCCTTCTTTTTCTCCCTATACCTCTCCATTAATCTCCTCAATAAATAGATTGCTTCCGTTGTTGAGGGGTGGAGAGTGATGGGGATGCATTTTATTTTCATTGTATTTTCTATTTTTAGCTCTTTTTAGGCCTTTTCTTTCCTTAATTAGTCTTCAATCATGTTTGGGACTAATTAGGCATTCTTTTATTTTTAGTTGGTCATTTTAGTCATTTTAGCTAATTACTGAAAGAAAGGGCCTAAAAAGAACTAAAAATAGAAAATACAATGAAAATAAAATGGATCCCCATCACTCTCCACTCTTTAAAAAGAGTTCGTTCACGAACTCAAAGGGGAAGATCAACAGAGTCACCCTCTAAAATTGTAATCAATGCATGGCCAGGGGAATGCTCGAGCTCATCGAGATACTCTGGGGGCTGATCCATCGCATATAGGGCCTGACGAGGGCAATTCGAAGCTTGGTGTCCCACACTGCTGCAATTAAAGCATCGAAATGTGAGAGGCCCTGTATGGGTCGCAGCGAAAGTGGTAGTAACTGAAGTAATGGTAGAAGATGTCGAGGCTGATGCTACAGGAGGAACATAACTCAAGGAAGGTGGAGGTCGGGATGCTGGAGGAGCTGTCAGGGATACATGATAGGCCTCGACCTTAGTAGCATACTCTACTGCCTTTAAAAAGGTCGGTATCTCTCTCAATCCAAGGTCTCGGTGAATATGTGGTTGAAGTCCTAGAATGTAGTGATTGATCCACTAATCTTCCGTCTTAGTCATGCGAGCTCTAGTACAGAGGAGCTGGAACTTCTTCGTATACTCTATTACCGAAGACGTACCCTGTTAGAGAGACTGAATGGCGTAAAGAGGTCACGCTCATCTGTCGGGGATATAAAGGAGGCCTGAAGAATGGCTTTGAGATCGAGCCAGTCCTTGATAGAAGGGAGTCCTGCAGTGGTTCTACGATAGCATAGGTCATTCCACCAAACTCGAGCAAAATCCTGAAATTTGGTGGCAGCTAGAAGAACACACGAACGACCCTGAACCTGCTTGTAATCGAAAACTATCTCTATAGCGAAGAGCCAATCGATCATATCATCTGAGAGAAATCTACCATCGAACATAGGAATATCTTTGCGGATATTCCTATGGAGACTCCATAAAAGTAACTAGAGTAATGAGAGTGGATCTCCATCCTGATGAGCTCCTAAACCCATCACGCACCCGACACAAGGTGTAACAGGGGAAATAGGAACTGGAGGTACCTGGGTAGGTGGTGGATAAAGAGGATGAGTATGTGGGACCATATGAGGTGCTGGAGAATAGCGATTGGGGCATGTGCCGATCAAATGGCCAAGATCTCCATAATAGTAGCACTGGTGGTTGCGTAGGGGTACAAAACGAGGGCCACCGTGTGGGGGTAGGGGAATCTAATCCAGGACGCTATGGCGGGCATCTCCGACATCGGTGGATAAAGAAGAATTAGTGTAAATAGGAAGAGATCATGGTGGGAAGGTATTTGGGAGGATGGGTGTAGAGGTAGCGGTGGATGGGGAAATGAATGCAAGTCCGAAGGTCGAAGGCCAAGGTTAAGGGAATTGTAGGCATAGGGATGAGGGGTTTGAAGTGGGTTTTGGATAGAGCCCGGATAGTTGGTTTTCAAAAATCTGATGACTTTAGATTGCCTGTCGGGAAGATCAACGCCTCCGATAGTGTCAAGATAGAGATTTTGGCCATTTATATTAAGTTTTTGAACTTTGGCGGCACACAACAGAGGATTGGAGTTTCTGAGTAAAGAATTTTCGTCGCAATTCACGACTGATTTGGATTTTCGGCAAAAATTATCGCGATTGTTGCCGGGGATGAGTTCCGACGTTGCGTTCCGGCTGGGAGTTTCAGAAATGTATTCTGTATCAAGATCTTTGGGATTTGTAATATTTTTTGGGAGATCAGACTTAGAATTATTTTCGAGAAACTTGGTCATGATGTCGAAGTCAGGGCTTACCATATCCGAACTGAAATCTTCATGTTTCCTTGAATTTTTGAGGACATCAACAACCATCTTTGGGTCATACACTGCTGCTGCTAAGACATGTTTGTCGCAACAACTAGTGGACAAATTCGGTGCCTTTGAGTTGACTTACTATTTGGGTTGCTTTTTGGGTCTATGAACAATTGGTTCTGGGTATTCGATTGAGGGATTAGGATTTTGGGGAAATGCGAAGGGTGATTTTGTGGCAAAAATTTGGAGAAAGAATTCAAATTTTTGGTTGAGGTCTTGGGAAACTAGGATTTTCTTTTCAATCATATTCCTCAATTCTTGAATCTCTTCATTTTGTTTGGATTTCTTTGGAGCCATTACAAGTAGTGTACGATTTTGAATACCAACACACCAATACACCACTTGGGGAACGACATCTCGCTCTGATACCAAATTGACATAAATTACATGTCAATGGCTAAAAAAAATACCAAGCCCTAATTTTAGAGAGGAAATCAAGTTGTCTTATATTTCAATAATGGTAAAAGTAAGTACAAATGAGATTATATGGGGTATTTATATGGGAATGATTAGTTGTTAATCAAGTAATTAGCTAAAATTACTAAAATGACTAACTAAAAATAAAAGAATGCCTAATTAGTCTCAAACATGCTTGGAGACTAATTAAGGAAAGAAAATGCCTAAAAAGAACTAAAAATAAAATGAAAATAAAAGAAAAATAAAATGAATCCCCATCAATAATGTTAATTGTGCAACATACATTCCCCAATAATCCACCAAATAATACAACATATCAATAAATAAAAATTCTAAGAGACCTAAATGTGACACAACTGATATGTCGCTCCCGTATTGGTTCATGTCTGGACTTCATTATTGTCCGAACACGAGCCGGCACAGGTGCGATACTTCTGTCACGCTTTTGAATCGCCAACTCTATTTCATAATCATCATAGTACAATGTACATCAACTTAAATTTAGTGGGTTAGTTATTTAAATCATTACAATGGAAGGGGACAAAGTGACACATATGCCACATTTGAAGGGGGGGAAAGTGCAACTATAATGCAATAATGAGTAACAAAGCATTTTGGATACTCCCAATTGGAGAGATGCTCACCTTCAAACCAAATCTCTCCCACCCATATTCTCTTAATTTCATTCCTACCCTCCATCTTTCTCTTCACTGTTCAATCTTGAACAACCGAATTCACAAGGATCAATTCTCTCTCTATTTCTATCTCTAACTCTATCTCTCAGGTTGACTTTACCTCGGGAATCCCTTAGGGGCTTGTGGTGGGGTCCAAACCTTGAAAGGAGAATCTTCTCTCTCCCTAATAACAACACAAATAGGTTTGAAAGTGTATCATTAGAGGTTGGGGAAACAACAAGTACAGATGATAATAACTATGTGACAGATATTTTTCTTTCTTTTTTATTTGAGGATGAGATTTCTTTTCACAACCAAAACAACACTCAATAATATTTCCATATACCCATTTCAGACACACACACACACACTCTTAGTGGAATATACAAGAATCTTGGATCAGTGAGTTTTTATTTTACTCCTCTTGCTATTTTTGTGCCTTATTTTTTTCTTCTCTTTTCTGGGTTTCATTTGTTTTTCAGTTTGGGTGATAAAGTTGAGTTCTTGATTTGGGTGGTGTGGAATGTTTTTTTGTCATGGGGTACTTTAGACTTTAATTTTGGGTACTATTGAAAAGTATTTTTTTTTATGATATGTGCCTTTGATTTGACACCATGAATCCACTGTAACTTTACCCTGATGGGTTTTGCTCATTTATTGGGGCAATCTTTTTTGGAGTTAGATATGTGTTGAGAAACATAGAAAGAAGATATATAACACACACACACACACACACTCCTTTTTTTTTTTCCTTATTTATTTATAGAAATGTTGGTATCCCATAAAGAAAATTTTGAGTACATAATCAATATCTGCTGTTTTTATTTATCATAATGTTTTTCTATTCTTTATGGGTTTGGTATGGATGGATATTTATTTGTTAGCATGTTAATGGATTATTTATTGGGGTTGTTCTGGCAATTTGGACAGATTTGGCTTTGAAGGCTAAGAACTTCAGATTACAGTGTAATTTGGGGTTATTGTTGAAATATAGGTTACTTATGACTGAAATTAGATATGTAGAGAGTAAAAGAGAGAAGATAAACCCTTTCTGTTATTTATTTTTTTATTGTTTTTTTTATAGAATATGTTGATTGTTCCATGGTCAAAATTTGAAGTACATAATCAGTACCTTCTGTTTTTGTTTATTTTTTTTATATTGTTTATGGGTTTGGTTTGGAGGTTATTTGTTAGCATTTTTATGGATTATTTATTGGGTTGTTCTGGATATATGAACATCATATTACAGTGTAATTTGGCGGTAATTTGTATACATGTTATTGTTGAAATCTGTTACTTCAATGGAAATTAGATACGTAGAGAGAAAAAGAGAAAGAAGATAAATGCTTCTTTTGCAGAATATGTTGATTATATAATTGTGATGTTTTTAAGTCGATAATCAATGGCTGCTGTTTTTTATTTTTATTTTTTTATGCATGTTTAATGGGTTAGGAGGATATTTGTTATCATTTGTCTAGATTATTTATTTTGTTTGTTCTGGAAATTTGGGCAGATTTGGTTTTGAAGGCTAAGAACATAAGATTTCAGTGAAATTTGGGGGCGTTTGGATCCAATATATACACATGTTACGGGTTTTGATGAAAAAAAAGCAATGAGTGATAACAATTTTCCTCTCAATACTATGTTTGGCAATCCACAAGATTCCGCAATGGATTTAGATTACATGGATGAACTCTTGTTAGAAGGGTGTTGGTTAGAGACAGCGGATGGATCCGAATTATTCCATCATAGTCCCTCTCCTTCAAACTCCATCTTTGACCCTACATTTACATGGCCCTCGTTGGATAATACCAATGCCGATTTTAGCTTATCGAGAAAGGAAACCCTAGAAGAGAGGCAAAGGTCATCTTTCCCCGAGAATTTGTCGATTAGTCAACCCCAAGGTCAAAATTCACCCAAAGACATGATTACTGTCACGGGAGGTTCGATCCAACATGAAAATCGTTTAGCTGAAGGCTTTGATTTAAGCCGAAGGTGGTGGATCTCCCCAACTAGTAGTCACAACCCTTCATTTTCGGTAATGGAAAGGCTAATTCGGGCACTTGGGTATGTGAAAGATTGGAAGAGAGATAAGGATGTTTTGATTCAAATATGGGTCCCGGTGACTAGAGGCGGCAAGAGGTTTTTGAGCACGATTGATCAACCTTTTACACTTGACCTTAATTGCCCGAGACTTGCGAGTTACAGAGATATTTCGGTTAACTTTCAATTTCCAGCGGAGGAGAATTCTAAGGAGATTGTGGGATTGCCTGGTAGGGTTTTTATGGGTAAGGTTCCTGAGTGGACTCCCGATGTTCGGTTCTTTAAAAGGGAAGAGTACCCGCGAGTGGGCCATGCTCAAAAGTTTGATGTCCGTGGGACCCTCGCCGTGCCAGTTTTTGAACAAGGTAGTAACAATTGTTTGGGTGTTATCGAGGTTGTCACGACCACTCAAAGGGTCAACTACCAGCCGGAGCTCGAATGTGTTCGCCAGGCTCTTGAGGTTTGTTTTCTTTGACCGCTTTTCATAATTTTTTGTATTTTACGAAATTATTTACTTTGATGCCTTTCTTTAGTCCCCTATCCTGTCTCTAAAAGTAAAATATAAAACAGCGTGAAATTGTAAAATTACATGAGTGTGGAAGCTTAACACTATAGTGCGATAATTAAGTTGGGAGGCTAATATTTGAAAAAATATGGGGCCTGCTTAGTTGTACAAAACATTTTCCAGTTTTCTATTTCCATTTTTCATCTCCATTTCTAATTTTCATTTTCCATGGAGAATTTTAGAAAATTAGAAGATTCGTTCAATTATTGAAAATAACTCCGTTTTATCACTGTTTTACACAAACAGCACCGGGTTGTGGGGGTATGTTTAAAAATAAATTTTCATTTTAAAGGATTTATAAAACAGTCGAAATGTGTTTTCCAAATTTTTTGGAAGATTGCAAAACTGGAAAACTAGAAAAGAGTTTCTAATTTGGGAAAAATAGACATTTGAACAGGTTTTCTATTTTCTATTTTTCACATATTGTTTTTCAGAAAACAGCCCTGTTTTCAACAACAAAATAAATATCTGAATTTTAGACAAGGTAATCTTAAGTTGGGACGGAGGGAAAATTAAATATAGGTTGATACAACTGGCATATTTTTGCATTAAACTGATATTTGATAGCAAAACAAACTGAAGTCCACTAAGAAGACTGGCCTGAATCAATTGATTGTGCTTATGTCTATGCCATTTCACACCTAAATATCTGATACATCATACCTGTATGTCCTTTCAAAAAGATGTTTGGTCTATAGTTCATTGTGTAAAATCTTTGGATGGGTGACCATATTTCAATAGAAGTCTTGATTTGCCTTTTCGAATTAAATTTGAGGTCAATCCATCTCAATATTCTTGTCGCCTTAATCTTTGAAAAATACTCCCCGTGTCATAGATTCCGAGCCCCTGTTTATAATTCTTAGTTTTTTTTATAAAAAAATATTTTTATCCACAAATTTTCCATTTCAACATCACCTGTTATTGTGCTTCTCTATGTCCCAGATGGTGTGTTGAAATTTCACGTTATTTTCTATGCCATTTTAGAAACAGGACCTTAATTCAGGACGATTTAATTTGGGTCAGAGGGTGTTGGAATTTGTATCCTTTTTTTTTTCTTGGTTTAAAATTTCTTTTTTTTCCCCTTGGCATATATGACATGCAACTATGCGCAAAATTGGGCACATTGGCTAAACGGAAACTGCAGCCTAATGTTTATCTCCCAAGACTTTGATTGAGTCGATGAAGGGAAATACATCTTACTTATAATATTGTTTAAACTCAATAATATATCCATGAAAGGAAGCTCCAGTGGTTTAGTTTTTTAATTACTTTAATTTGAAGTTGCAGAAAGTTCCTTGCACTTGTATGTAACACCAAAGTTGTTCCTTATATTTTAGGAATAATGGGCCTATTTTATTTTCGTTTCAGGATCGTATTCATCCCCAAAACAATGAGTTTTTGTATAACATGATGTTTTCAACCATTTTGGTATTGCTGATTGGAGTAGAAAACGAAGAATAATAAAAGCTCTTTGTTATGATGTTTCTCAAAAATTGTCTTTTTCTACTCACTTTCTAGAATAAATTCTCGAGAAGAGCAAGCAGATTTTTCACGGTGTTTTTTAATATTTTTTCCCTTAACAACCCTAATAACCAAGGTTCTAAAAAACGAGGGGTGTGATCGAGGCGTGGAGGCCAAGCTTTAAGCCTTAAAAGCCTAGGCGGGCCTTAGGCGTAAAAAGGTGTGAAAAGGCGTTTAGGCCTTTTTTTAATATATTTTAATATTTTTTAACTATGACAAGGCTATTAAAAAATACTAAAATGGTACATACCTTAAAAATATGTATGAATATTTGTAAATAAAAAAAAACTCTCATTTTTTCACGCCTTACCCCCAAAAAACGCAGGTTTTTTCATGTCTTACCCCAAAAAACGTTGACCATCGTTGACCATGCCTTAATCCACGCCTAGGGCCAAAACATGGCGTATCTAAAAAGGCTTGGCGTCGCCTAGGCGTGTTTTTTAAAACACTGCTAATAACTAAACATTTCAGAACAAAAAACCACATAGGGTCATTTGGTGTTTGCGCCCGTTAATTATTTGCAACTGACTTTGGCCTCCAATGTTTTCATTTCTTGGGATTTGACTCCCAAATGACTCTTAGCGATGCTTTGTAAAACTTTTTGTGACGACTTTTGCATCGCGAAGTCACTTTAGGGGCTAAAGTTAGTATACAAACCCCAAATCACCCAGACAATTATATGTAACTAACGGAAATTTAGATTACTTGACTATGGAATTTCCATTCATCTCCATCTATGATATCAACAACTCTATTTTAAAATATTTCTATAAAACTAAAAGAATTTTTATTGCAGGCTATACTTCATTGGGAGTAATCATGTGTTCAGTTTCATGATTTAGAATCTCAAGCTTGAGAATAATCCTTTTAGGAAGTGAAGATACTTTTACAGGTTGTAGAATCAAATTGCAACTTCTAGAAACAGTCGAAAATGCTCCATATCTCATTGTTCATAATGGATGCCTCTTCTACATGTATTACTTTTTTTTCCTTGTGTTTATCATTATCCCTTTTAATGTTTTTCTTCCTTGCCTCTTATCTGTCTATATCCTTTCCTTTAGACTAAGGGTGTGTTTGATTAGCAATACCAATTTTCCAACTTTTGCTGTGTTTGATTGTCTAAACTTTCTTGGACATTTTTTCCATGTTTGCCTAAAGTACTACCTGAGAATGCACATTTTGGACATTTTCCATTGAAAATTTTCTTAAATCGGGAGGTAAGAAAATTTTTCTTTGAAAATATTGTCCACCCACTCCGATCAAACACACCCCAATGTTTTTTCTTTTGATTATTGAGTAAGGGAGCATTTGATTGCAATATTGGAAAAAGATAAAAATAATTTGAGAAATTGGAATTTGAATGGAAAAAGTGATGATCCGCTTGTTGAGATGTCCTCATTTTCTATCTTCTCATAAAATTTAAGTGTTTAAAATCTTTTCCAACTCTGCAATCAAACACACCCTTTTTCATATCTCCATAAAGAGATATGGAGCTTCTTTCGTCCATCCAAAATTACTTATTGTCAAGTACGAGTGTTAGTTTCTTTTTCAAACTGTCATTTTGCTTAGGCTGTCGATCTGAAACATAGAGATCTGGCTTCTTTTATCCAACCAAAATTACTTATTGGCAACTTGAAACAATGAGAACTTTTCTTCTAACTTCATGATCTGAAACAATTTTTATGGTTATAGGCTGTTGATCTCCGAAGTTCTAAAGCTTCAAGCATTCTGAATCTCGAGGTAATGGGCTAATATCTATATAAGAAAATTAGTTCGTAAAAGGTCCCAACTTTCATTTTGGTGAATAATGCAATTTTTTTTTACAAAGTGTATGCACCCCACTATTTGGGACCAAATATTTATGTGGCAATCACATGCTGCTTTTGGCCTCACTAAAAAGTAGATAAACAGTCGGGCTGAAAGAAACATGTAATTGCCAGCTAAGCATTTCGTTCCAATTTGGTCAAAAAATGGTGGCCTATGTAGAACTAGTCGTTTTTTCAGTAATTTAAAAAAAAAAATTCCTTTTCTTTTTAATAATTAACCAGGTATATGATGACTCCTATCAAGCTGCATTACCCGAGATTCTAGAGGTTCTACGATCCGCATGCGAAACATATAGATTGCCGTTAGCTCAGACATGGGCCCCATGTGTCCAACAAGGCAAAGGTGGCTGCCGACACTCTGATGAGAATTTAGGACAATGCGTTTCCACTGTGGACTCAGCTTGTTATGTGGCGGACCGCACCATCATGGGCTTTCATGAGGCTTGCTCCCAGCACCACTTGTGGAAAGGACAAGGTGTCGCCGGGAGTGCATTCACGACCAACCAGTCGTGCTTTTCACCCGACGTGACTGCATATAGCAAGACAGAGTACCCGCTCTCGCACCATGCTAGGGTTTTCGGTTTGCGTGCCGCCGTTGCTATACGCCTGCGAAGCATCTACGCGAATGGATCGGACTTTGTTTTGGAGTTCTTTTTACCGACAAATTGTGGGGATCTTGGACAACAGAAGGAAATGCTCACGTCATTATCTGTCGTTATACAAAAAGTTTGTAAGAGTTTACGGATTATCACGGACAAAGAGTTGCGTGAAGAAACCGTTCTACTTGTACATCATGAAATGCAGCTAGTGGAACATGCTCAGAGAGGGAGCCCTAAACAAGTGCAAGGTGAATGACAGTATAAGTTACCCCACCCGTCCCAAATTAATTGTCCCAGTTTGAAAGCCAAAACATTGTAAGAAAAAAATTGCTTTCCAAATTAATCCTCCTAAAATGATGAATATTAAAACACATGCACTTGCATCATTGTTCTCTCATGGGTATATTTGACACCAAGTTTCATATACACCATTTAGAAACAAGGCTATTAATTTGGAAAGTGCTAAAAAGGAAAACAGGACTATTAATTTGGGATGGAAAGACTAAATGTTTAGGGCCTTTTTTATGTTAATTTGTTATAATTTGTGAACAGAGCCTTAAATATTTTTTTTTTATAAATTTCAGGGTCGGCGCTTCATACGCCTTCGTCAAGGGCTTTTCGTCAGGTGGAGGCCAAAGAGAGTGATAATGTGGTTACGTTATACCAAACTGAAAAAACAAGGGAAGTGTTGAACCAGTGCCAACAAGATTCTAATCCGAGAGTAGCTGTTGCCGTTGGCGGAGAGTGTTCTACGTCTGGTGAGGGTAGCTTTTTGGATACGGGTAAAACAGGAGAGAAGCGTCGGACTAAGGCAGAGAAAAGTATCACCTTGCAAATGCTGCGGCAATATTTTGCTGGCAGCCTAAAAGATGCTGCAAAGAGTATTGGTGGTAAGCCGATTTCTTGATTCGTATATTTGTTTTTTCATGTTTTAATTACAACAAATAGTTAACATGGGAAAAATGTATAGTATCGTTCTTCTAAAATTTTAACAGGGGAAATTGTAATTCGGCATATGTTTTATCTTTCTACAAATAATTTATTTCTGTATCTTCAATGGATTGGTTACTTAAATTCAGTTGTAGGTACCTCATATATCAACCAATGTATTGAAGACTATCAATAAACTGTAGCCTAGAATTACTCATTTCTGTTTTACCCTATTTTGATGTTTCTTTAATTTTTCCCCATTTTTTCTGATTGCAGTTTGCCCAACCACTTTGAAAAGGGTATGCAGGCAACATGGCATAAAACGCTGGCCTTCTCGGAAAATTAAGAAGGTTGGTCACTCCTTAGAAAAAATCCAACTCGTTATCGACTCAGTTCAAGGTGCCTCAGGTGCTTTACCAATCAAATCCTTCTACTCAAACTTCCCCGAACTGGCATCTCCAAATATATCGAAAACCAGCCCATTGTCAGCTTCAAAGCCCATAATTGATTCAAAGCCTCGGAACACGCAACCAGAGACCAGCACTCTGAGTCCTTCGCCTACCGCGTACCAATGCCCATCGCCATCCTCTTCATGCAGTCATAGTTCCAGCTCGAGCAAATGCTGTTCCACCGGGACCCTGCCACATCCTTGCACTTCAATTGTTGATCCAACGGTCAGGGATAATCCTGCTTATGGTGTGCTAAAGAGGACTAGAAGTGATGCCGAGCTTCATGTGTCAACCGATGCAGGGGAAAAGCTATTGCCGAGATCCCAAAGCCATAAAACACTTGGGGAGAATCCTAAATTTGAGAATCTCCCTCCAGTACCTAAAAGTGTTGGTGGGAGTTTTCGGCGTGGGGATGCGCAGAGGGTGAAAGTAACGTACGGGGAAGAGAGGATCCGATTTCGCGTGCAAAACAAGTGGAACTACCTTGATTTGATGCGAGAAATCACGAGGCGGTTTGGTGTTGACGACACGGGTGGGTTTCATCTCAAGTACTTGGATGATGAGTCGGAGTGGGTGTTGTTGACGTGCGATGCTGATTTGGAGGAATGTTTGGATGTATGCCGATCATCTGGGAGCCACACGATTAAGCTCGCACTCCTTCAAGATTCTCATCAACAATTCGGGAGCTCTTTGGGTAGCAGCAGCCCCTTGTACCAATAATGTCACATTCGACTTAGTGTTTAGAAATTTCAAAGATGATTTTACTCTTTCGTAGCCTGCCGAAAATAATCTATACCAAAGGGGACCGTTGACTGGGAGAATTTGATCACCATAACAGGCACATTTTTCCAAGATTATTGTTTATGCATGAAAAAATATCGAAGGTAGACATGGTTGAAGATCTCATTTTTATAGGGTTCAGTTTGTTTCTGGGAAGTATGTGAAATGGGATTAATGAACTTCTAAGATGGTTCATTATCAAGGGCTGGAACAGCTTCAATAAAAATAAGTTGAAGTTTTTATTTAGGGTGAATTAGATTTGAAAGTCCATGCAATTGGCAGTGTATTTTAAAACCCTAAAAATTTTAGTCTAACTTGAGTGATTGTTTCATTACAAAAATTGCTGACATTAGTTTAGCATTCTTGCTTCCTGTTACTGAAACTAATTAGTGCAAGTGCATGAAAGTTAAGAAGTAGTTTCATGCAAGTCAGAAACATTACATTTGCTGAATTTATGTATGTATTATTTTATGGGGGCAAACTCGCTTTGAATTGCTTCTTTCCATGTAAAATGTCAGGTTTAAAGGAATTGCTCGACACCAATCTTTAAGCTGATTGTATTTTTAAATTCTTGTGTTATTTTTAGTTATTCTTCAGCACTTTGAGGTCTTATTTTGCTGCTTGTCCTTCGATGTCAATTTTCCACTTTTGGTGACGTTTTAAATATATGATTTATCTGTATCTCTAATGCATTTTGAGGTCCAAAATTTTCACTATTTGCACTTTTAAGTTCTGTTTTAACTTTGAGTGCACCAAAAATCTTAAAAAGCTCAATATAAGTGAAAATGAACCCCATTGGGGTGGATCTGTTCAGGATCCTTTTTTTTTTTTTTTTTGTGTGTGTTGTGTGTGGGTGGGGGGTGGGGGGGGATGGGGAGATGATAATGATGGGGTTGAAAATTTAGCCGCTTCTTTTTCATTTCTCACTCACTCCCACTTCTCATTCCCACTCTCAAAAAATCAAATGGAGTTTGCCTCGCATCTCATCCTCACGCAAAGCACCGGCATCCTCGGTGATTCCGCTTCGTTGCTGCCTTGCCATCTATCTACTCACCTATTTTTCTCCCCAATTCGCCGTCTGATTGCCTCCTATTTTCCTCTGTAAGTGGGTGTGTTACTAGTTGCTTAAGATAGCATGTTTAGTATCTTAATACTACACCTGATACTTTTTGTTTTCCTTTTTCAAATCTGTTTTATTTTTGTTAGTTCTGTAATATGATTTCACTGTTATTTGTTATGAAATGTTTGTTACTTTTAAGACCCCGTTTATATATATATATATATATCACTGTTCTAAAAAATCCGCCTAGGCTTGAGGTTTGGGAGAAACATTTCGCCTAACGTTTTTCACGCCTTATTCTTGGTAAAACCCTTAAGGTGCACTTTTTTCTAAAAACAACAATGCTTTAGTGAAACAATATCACCTTTTGAAGAATTTTTTTACAAACCGGACCATTATGTCATCCAACATAATCAAATAGTATTTTAATTTGCATATATTCAAACATATTTTTTATGATAGGTACAATTTTAGTATTTTAATAGTCTTGTTATAGTTAAAAAATATTAAAATATATTACGAAGGCCTAAACGCCTTTTTACGTCTAAAGCCCGCCTAGACTTCTAAGGCTTGACCTCCATGCCTCGATCACACCCCGCGTTTGTTAGAACCTTGATATATATATATATATATATATATATATATATATATATATATATATATATATATATATATATATATATATATATATACACACACACACACACACACACACACACGCGTGTGTGTGTGTGTGTTCACGTCCAGTTTTATTATTCTAAATCTATTTATTCAATACATGTTAATATCAGAATAAATTAATTTATCTTACAAAAGTTAGGCTAATGCAAATTTATTCTCAAATTTGTTTTTAGACACTAATGGAAAATACTTCAAACAAAACAAGAAATGAAATTTATTGTGGAGTCTACTAATGTGCAAGTGTAAGAACAATTCAAACAAACACAACCTTCACCAAATGTTCCCCATTATTAGAAAAAATGTTCATTTATGTAATTACTACGACTCTGCAAAAGAAAAAGAATTTAAAAATCGATCAAAAGGCTAGATTGCTTCTTATTGAAGCATATTGTTATCGATAAATTAGACCAAATTAGTATTTCCCTGTAAAAAAAAATACTACTAAGTCCCCCCCCCCCCTAATTCTTGAATCTGCCACTGCCCCAAAGTACAAATAGTGAAAACTTGAGACCCCAAGGTGCAATACCAAGAGTTACTAGACCCCAAAATAACCCTACATTTTTTCATCAAGCTATACAATCGCAAGTACAAATGGTCTTCTCTGAAGAAGCTAGCTACACAAGTCAAGTCATCAGATAAAAGTTTTCTTATTGACGTTGATGGACTAGTTCCCCAAATATAGATTTTTTATTGCATGTACGTATAGAGGTGTAAATTTGTAATATTGTCTACTTTCAATACGTCAGCAATTTTATCAAAAAATACATCTATATTTTTCTCTTTATTTGTTATATAGAACATAATTTATATTTTACACTTGAAATACTATTCTAATGTTCAACTGATGGTACATGATGACATCGGAATTAAAAATTGATTTTGCAATAAGTCAAACTACAGTTGTGATGAAACTGATGGCCTATCCTCTTGCTTCTCAATCAGCACACATCTCGATGGTGGGCCAAACATGCTCAATACCACCTACAAACACAAAATTCGCACAGCTTAATTAAAAGAAAAACATAATGTTGCATAAGAAATGTGTTGTTTTTGTTGTGTTTGGTCGCATGACCAAAATTAAAGAGATGAACTCATCATGAAAGTTGTTGAAATAATCAAAAGAAATCATTTAGAAATATGGTCATATCATGCAATTGTAGAATAATTTTTGGTGGGGTTTAGGTGTTTTGCCCTACTAGGTCCAACCCAAAGGTAGTTTCGTGAAAATTTAATGTATCTTAAACTTTAAGTAGTGTTTGGTCCCTAATACCAATATGTTAGGGTCCGAGGAAATACTGACATTTTACGCTGCGAATATATTTTAGTTGATGTATTTACGGGGACCATAAAGTGTTAAAGAAGTAGGAACCGACCACTAAAATTTGTATGACACGTTTTTTTTTACTAAGGTGGCAAAGTTTGAGGACTCATTCGATCCAGCAGACCCCTTTGAGCAAGCCCGAGGAACTTACGGGTAAAAATACAAGTCCGTGCAAGAAACCGAGAAGAACTAACGCTAGGTACATTTGGAAGTAGTAAACCTGCAAAACATGGGGAAATTTTAAATACTGAAACATAAAGGTTTATAATGATGAAAGCATTTGGTGTGCAAGATCGCATACCACAAAAACTTCTGTTTTTGAGAAACAAAGAACAAGTACCCCAACTAGCTTCGTAAGTGTTATCCCACTGCAAAAAGAAGACACATGAATATATAATTTAAAAGCTAAACCATGAGCATTGACAGGAAAAGAAAAAACACATCATAAAGTATATAGGGTAAAGAGAGAATAAAATGAATTTGTGCAACACTACCCCATCCCCGGGTGCCGGGAACAACTATGCTTTTTTGTTAAAAAGATCCCACCGTGTTGCAAAAAAGTCACAAGAAGAGGGTATTTGCAACAAAAAATCATATTTCAGGGGGATTATGGGACATGCAAGAGGTTATTTGCAAAAAAATTAGGAATTTTTTTTTAGCACTTTAGCCTAATAAATATTTGCTGCTGAATTATTCACCTTAACATACAACATAACATATAGACAAATAGGGATTCCAAAAGAAAAAGAAACCTGAAGACAGATGCCCCCATTGTACTCAAAGCCTCCTTTGTGCGTTGGTCTCTATCTCCACTGCTTACCTGCACGGCAAATACATAGGAATGTACTGTTTGAGATCACATTATGCACTAACCTCATACAATTAAAAAGCAAATAAACAGTGTTATTAAGAAGGTAAATAGGAAAAAAATTCTATTGTTCTAGGGAAATTCGAAATGCACCCACCAAATCTTTCACCTAATCCCTATTTCAAAACTTTCTCCTCACCCAACTATTTGTTACCAACTACTTGTATTCGCCCACTAAGTCTGCGTTTGAATTTTCATCTGAATTAGAAGTCTGAATCTGAAATCTGAAGTCTGAAATCCGAATTTCAAAAATATGTTTGCTATTATGTCTGAATGGATGTATATAGAGTCTTAGACAGATTCAGATTCAAAGTTAAAAGCTAATTTTACCTCATAATCATTCAGAGGCACATATAAGCGTTAGCTTTTTAATCATTTTAAAAAAAACAAACACTATTTTTGTACATCTTAAGTCTGAATGGCTTAGATTCACAGGTTTTGTCGGCACAAAAATAACAGCGGTTTCATGGCTAAAAAATAACAGATTTTTGTACACTATTTTTGAGCACGGGTTTTGTCGGAAAAAAAAAATCAAATGCAAATGGATTCAAGTAGAGTTTTTTTTAACGTATCAATAAGCTAGACCCATGCTGCGAGTGGTTTCATGCCATAAATAAACTCGAACAACAATGTATTCTAATCTTTCCTCTAATTCACGGTTGAAATTAATTTTGTTTGATCTGCTAAATTGGGAATGGTCGAATTGTGAAAGACCGGCGATATACATGAAAAAATTCATAATTTAGGGTCCGTTTGATTGGTGTTGATTTGTTTTCCATGGAAACTATTTATTTTAGTTCATTCTTCTACTTGGCCGTTCTTGATATCAAATACATTCTATGAAAACAATAGTTATAAAATGAAAAGTGCTCCATTGTTGTATCATTTTCCATAAAAACTTTTCTTACCCACCCCCAAAGAATTGATTTCCATGGAAAACTCCAAAAGTAAGACGAAACCACTCCCATCTTTTTCCACTCATTTTCTAATTTCTCATGAAAGTGAACTATTTTTCAATCATCTTCCAACTTTGTAATCAAACACACCCTTGGTGGAATTGCTCTGTCATTATATGATAATCAGAGACATGTTCAATCTTAACTGAACTATATATTCAGTCAAGAAATTAGAACCAGTGGAGGATTCAAGTTCAATTCAAGCATTTCATAAGCTCCGACAAAATCAAACTTTGCCATGCCTTAAGAATTACAGTGGCAGCCATGAGAGAGAGAGAGAGAGAGAGAGAGGGAGAGAGAAAATCATGCTGCTCGTGCATGTGGCAATGCAGAGTGAACAATGCCAAAAGTTGCTAGACATGGAAATAGATCTTTCGTTTCTACAGAAAGGTAGCCACATCTCTGCCAAATATTAGAGAAGCCTTCACGGACGACCAATCATTTAATATACAATATCTGTTTCTGCTGTGAATCGAGGACGAGGATTTATTTGGCACCTCTTTTGTCATATCCACTTGTTGACATTTTTAGAGTAGTTGTTAGTATTAGTGAGGGCTATTTTAGTACTTTTTGTATATAAGAATTTTAGATCATGTGATATCATGGAGGGGATCATCCTTGGTGATGTCACCCACGACATCGGATGCTAGAATATTCCCCTAGTGGTGGGATTATGTCCTCTAGAACCTTCTCCCTAGGCCTACATCCCTTTTGACGCAAATCTATCAAGATATTGGATTTTTTAGAGCTTGTTTCTTTGATTGATAATGACACCATTTATGTAAGTTTCTGCCAAGGGAATGTGCATAAACTTCTCAAAACATCATCAGAAGTATTTCAAATCCTCTTTCTTCCGTTGCTTTTATGTCTCACAAAATACCAAGTCTATACTATTATTGTCTCTGACCTTTCAACTGGTGACGAGAACCTCCCTCCCCCTCCCCCCTCCCATCCCACCCAAAAAAAGAAAAAAATGAATCACAAATAAAGGAGGGGGAGGGGGCGCATTCATCATTACGACTATTTCTTTCTCCAAGATAAACCGTTGAAATATAACAGGGAGAGCAGGACTGACCAAGAAAGCATGTGTTATATGAACGCAGAATTCAACAGCAATGCCCACTGACATTACAAGGTTAACAACAGACACTGCATTCAGTTGGATCTTCAGAATCGCCATTACACCCTGCATAGTATTGAAGCAGTAAGCCGATCGGTACACGGTGGATTGATTAACCAATGGAGCGTAAGCATAATAATCATTTGAAACAATATTATGAGGTAAAATAAACAATTGTCGAGGAAGAGAATTGTACCAGGAGATCCACAACGATCATGGCCAATACAAGCAAAATTATTGCGGAACTCCAGAAACTGAACTTGAAAGGAAAGTGATAAACAAATCAAAAAGTTTAAAATTGGACGGAAATCCACTTTATCAAGGGAGCAAGAGAGAATATGCACGGGTATTACATAACCAAGGGGTAAAAAAATACTCACCTACACGTGATGACTAAGCAAACAATAAATACTGCACCTGTTAAATAATCACATATAACTAATTAATGGTTTTCAGAAGTGAGCAGAACAATTAGCCAACATATGCATGTCTATCAACTTCCAATTTATCCAATCTTCGTAAAATGTTTTAAAGGGAAATTGTTATTCTTCAATTTTTTCACCACAGCATAGTCAGTGATAAGGTTCTGCTATGTGAACACACAGACATGCACCTGAGGTTGAGAGAGGAGGAAAAAAATTGGGGGATATAATTGTAATTTTCAGCATTTAGTATTTCCCCGATTCCTCTCCTTTGATTTTCGGCATATATAGTAACTAGAAGAGGGTATTTTTGGCTATTATGTAAATAAAGAACGTAGAAGCTTACATAAAGTCATTGCATATGCACTATCGTAGTGATGCTATAACATATCATTAATGATGAGATACGGGAATATTCCCTACCCCCTCTCTCAATGTACTCCCTCCGCCCCAAATAACTAGCCATGCTTTCCTTTGTATGCAGTAGTAAACTTAATGTGACTTTAAGATTGTGTAATTTAGGATGGAGGGAGTATAGTGTAGCACCTTAATTGCTGAAAGCAATGAATGGAATTTATTGAGAGTGAGTCTCTTGTGTTGAGTGTGATTCGTTTCTGTCATTGATGCATGTTATGTCATGCTGTGGACCAATGTGATGGTTCAATGGTAATAATTAAAAGGAAAATCCTGGGCCACCTCTTCGATTATAAGCCAGTGAATATTAAGTGTTAAACATGTCAAAGGATGCTAAATCGTGTACTTTAGCAATGCTTTTCAAATTCAAAGTAGAAATCAGTGCACTTGTCGGTGTCAGCATTTGGGTGTTATCAAAAGTACTTACCGATAGCTATAGAAAGGTTGATTAATGCTGTCCTCCATATGTTAAGGTATTGCTCAAAAAACATATAAAATACGGAATATGGGAAGATCTCAATCTGCATCAGGAAAAGGCAAAAAAAGGCACAAGTAAAGCAATCAAACTATGACAAAGTACACAAGGTTTTTGCAACCAAATTGCTAGTCTAACAAAAGGGTAAAAAAGAAGAGAAACTGAAGGTCTGATTTTCATTTAGGAGGCACATTCTTGGGACTCATACTTTGTTTTGAATAGTGGGAAGGACTGTATGACATTCACACGTGAAGAGTCGATATACTATTGCACATAGTATCGGCAAAAACAGGTCCATGAGATTGAACCGCCCATATTAGTTCAGACTTCAAAATATGGGACCCATATTTTAAACTTAGCCGGTGGGTCTAAACCTTAAAATGACCGGGTCAACATGGGCACCCATTTATATTTTGTTAAACTAACCCTAGCATCCATTTCTCGCGACTAAAACACCCAATTCCTCGTTCTCACTCTCTGCTGAGATACCCCCCTGTCCCCCCGACAGATTCTCTCTCTCTCTCTCTTGGATTTCTAATACCTTGATTGTGACAAGTTTGTTGGATTTAAACATCTGAACCATCTTTATATACATACATATATTCATTGAACTGTAGGGATCCACTTGCCCCCTCCCTTCTCCACACAGAAAAATCAGCGGATAGGATTGCTGCAAAAAATGGGTTGGCCCGGACAGAACCCAACCCGACATACAACCCTGCCCGATTTCAACCTGCCCAGATTCTACCCAGCCCGAATTTGGCCAGCCCAGATCTGGCCCAGGCCACCTGTTTGCCACTGCTAATTTGCAAATATTACATTTTAGACACCATTAGGTTTAAACTGATTCAAAAAGAAAGCAGTTGGAGGAGATCAATGGCTAGGGAATATATGTCTGGGTAAAAAGATAATATATTTCCCAATTTAACATTGCCAAGCATAAACCAGTAGAACAGCAGTAGACACAGTACGGTTCATAGCATTAAGAATATTCCCATTTCCCACTTTTCCTGCTCACTTGAACCATAAAATTGTTACTTCCTTCTTACACCATTTTACACGCCTAAAACCCATTAAATCTTTTTTATTTTTGGATACAAACCCATCGATAATCAACCCTACTAATTCTTTTAGCTTCATAATTTCAACAAGTATTTAACCACTCTGGTCATCATCAGTGGAGTATATATCAAATCATACGAACAAAATAATCCTTTTTTTAAGCTTCTATGTCAAAGCATATAAGAAACACAATCCCTTTTTTTTCCATCTCTGCACTGTTGCATATCAACATCCATTGAGGCCAGAAGTTTTACTCATCTAGCATTATAATATTACCTTCAAAGACTTGGACACCCTTGAACTAAATTCTCTTGCAGCTCTCATTGATTTTACATAGTCTACCTGAAATAAGATGATTTCAAGATTAAAAGAAAGCAATGTGAGACAGAAGGATAAAAAAAAAAAGAAAAAAAAAAGGGTTATTATATGAACTTCTGTTCTAGTTATAATGTACAATTCTTACTTGCTTGTTGAGGGGTGTGTGATATGTTCGGAACTCTGATGCTTTAATTACACCATCCTCATAGCCTGGTGACAGAATGAAAGCACTTACAGGCCAAGTTCAAAGGACAAGCCAATAATACTGAATTATACAACTAAAAATTACACAATAAAAGAAAATATGCATGCACTACCAGAAAAAAAAAAGGAAAAATAATATCTCAGAATCGTCATGGAAAAATAGGCAAGCAGTCTCACTAACCATTGAGTTCCACACTGTTAGTGTAAGCTCCATGGCCACCTTTTGCACAATCAGCAGAAGGTAGAGAACTGAGGAACCATGGAAGCTTCTCCTTGAACTGTGCTGTAGATGGCCGATCATTTTGCAAATCTGAGTGACGGAAACACTAAAAATTCCCAGAGTTAGTTGTACCTTCTAATTTTAACCACCAACTTTTAGCTTTGATAGTTTCTCCTTCCATGCATCCTTAAAGGGGAAGGTGCAAGGTCCAAATGTGCCAGAGGGGATACAAATGTACGTGTCATAAAACTAAACAAAAATAAATAACAGCAACTGAAACTGAGAGAATTTGGCCCTGTTTAGTTGTGAAATATACGGCTGTTTTCCGGGAAACAAAATTATTTAGCAAAAACAAATATGTACGAAATATTTTTTCCAATTCAGAAAAATGATTTCTATTTTACACTTTTCCAATTTCCAGAAATTCGGAAACACAATTAGTTTGTTTTCTAAAAAATTTCTTGTAAAATCTACTTTTGAATTTACCACTAACTCACCTCCACCATGACAACCATACCACCGCAACAACCACCCTACTCACCACAAGCCCCACCGCACTGCACCTCCACCACCACCACCACCGGTCAACACACAACCACAGAGGTATCGACGCCGTCACCACGCACAATGTGGTGCTGTGGTGGTGCAATGGTGGTGCGGGAGGTGGCGGTGGTGGTATTTTTAGAAAAAGAGAGAAGCAGGTTTGAACGCATTTTCTAATTTCCCAAAATTTTCTATAGAAAATGAAAACGAGAAATGGAGAATATAAAATAACTTCCCACAACTAAACAGGATGCTTTAAATCAAGTTTACAAGAGTGAAATTACCGTGGTACAATCCTTGCATACTCCACCCAATCCACAGGGACCATCATCTGATGAACAACAAGGAGGCTGAAAGGAAACACTTTAAGTAAAATGAAATAAAAGCACTACTGAGATAGAATGGGAATAGAATGAAAAACCAATGTAAAACATGATTTTCACAATATCTCAGGGCCGACATAGTTATGAACTCACAAGTCATAGAAATCAACCAAATAGACAATCTGACAAAAAAATATAAATATGGATATGTATAATATTTACGTAGGATGATAACAAAATTGACCTGATCATTAGGGGGGCAATAACTACCATTGGTGAACTTCCTACAGCAGCCAAACGCTTCAGGAGATATCCAAACAAGAAAATCATCAAGCCACGATGCAGCAGGTTTAGCAATATAACTTGACTCTGGTGTCAAAGATGCTCTTGCAATCTGAACAATACATGATGCCCAATTAAAAAAGAGAATATTAGAGGAGTCATAGGTGAGAGTAAGAAATTTCAATAGTGTGGCAATCATGAGTATCTATAAAACAATCATACACACAAGAATTAAGGCCTATAATGAAATGGTGAGAATAATCTCTAGACAAGACTTCTATCTTCCATTCAACAAAAGATCTTCATTCATATAAGAATGCACTCTACTTTATGGTTAATGTGCAAGATATGAGGATGATTCTTCTACATATAAATAACAAGCATCACAATTGCATGATCCACATCAATCCATTATTTTAGGCAACAATAATTAGCATAATCTAATCAACGCAAATATTGATTTATTATTTTTAGTGAAAAATAAACTGGCAAGATTAAAAATTAAAATTTACAACATAATGATAGCATTTGTGTAGTAGTATTAGGTGACACCTCTCAAGCTTCAGAGCTTGTGGGACCGAAACCCTTTTGGGGCAGTTTAAAATGGGAAATGCTACCCCAATTCGTGTAGTCCGTCTTCTCTGTTAAATAAAAGTGGTGATTTGGCCATGGGTCCCAATTTATTGGCCATATTATGATTTGGTCCTAAAGTTAAAAACAATACACTTTTGGCCCCAATATTAATTCCTTGTATCATTGAAAATGATGTGTATGAGACATACAGCGACAAGTGGCGCATGGTTGTGTTCCGGGAGAAGACTATCTTTTATTTTGTATATTTAGTTTAGGGTTTATTGTCATTTTCTTTTATTTTTATTCTTTTATTAGTCTTAAAGCATGTTTGGGACTAATGAGTCATTTTTAGTTATTAGTTGCCCTTTTTAGTCTTTTTTGGGTCTTAGCTTAGTTAGCAAGCTAACCTCTCCTATAAATAGGCCTTTGGCCCTCATTTGTAAACACACCTTGAATATTCAGAATTGAGAATAGAGAGAGAAAGAAACCCATTTCATTAGTTTAGTTTTTTTGTGTGTGTAATTAATAGTTGTGCAGTGTAACAATAACACTTTCGCATTTGTAGATTTACATCAAATTGGTATCAGAGTTGCTTTTGTTCATGGTGTTCGTCGTGGTGCGTGAATCGGGTAACGAGGTGTGATTCCAACTCCGGTAACCATTCAATCAAAAATGCGAATAGGGTGGATGGAAACCCTAACTTCTATCACTGCTTAAAGAGGGGATACTAACCCTTTTAGCCTTCTTCACCCTCCATTTCCACCACCACCCTCCTCCACCTCCTACCGCCACACAACCACCACCCCGTTTACATGAATCTCCATCTTCTATCTTACCCAAATTCTAACCCAAGAAACCCACAATCCCAAATTGAAACCCTAAGCCTAATCCTCAAGAATCTAAGAACCTACAAACCTTAGCCCCGACCGCCCCCGTCCCCTGCCGACAGAGGTGAGAACTTCTCCCCAGCCTCCGATCTAGTCCCCCCTACCCGATCTGCCCCAACACCCTCCCAAATCCATTATTTCACCCTGAACAGCCTTGCCCTACCTCCCAGAGGAGCCCACTCCTAGGGTTTGTCCTCCCACCATTTTCTTGCCCACAAAAAAAAATCCAACCCCCACCACCTTCAAGAAAACCCCACCCCTTTTTTTACCCTATTTTCACCCTTTCCCCACTCATCTATGCTCAACCACAATCAAAACAGATAAAAATGTTCTTCCCTACTTCGATCTAATCCCTCACCCTTTATTTGACCTCAAATCTAGTCAAGATTGGTCTTAAGGCCTCTTTGTGACACAACATATGACTTCCATGAAAAATGCGTCCCACTTGCGATCCATTTTCCGACTATTTGCCATTTTGGATCTGGCTTTCCAGAATGACGCCGCCTTCTGTCTGCTTGTGTCACCATCGTACTCCCCAAGAGAGTTCCCATCCAGTCAGATTCAAGGGTCCCACCACTCCAAGTTGCAACCATGTACTCGTGGTGTCGAGAAGGTGTGTATGGTCATCCGTTTTTGGTTGCTCAGATTTCATAGAAGGACATCGCCGGAATTTGGGTTTATTAGACCCATTTTTGATGAGGTTCATACGCATGGGACTAATTCCAGTTGGGTTGTCCACTTTTTGTTGATTTTGATTGAGGTCCAAAGCTTTTCTTGGTTCATATCATGTGACACTGATGATTCACCCTCCAAGCTCAAGGACGAGCTTTTTCGAAGACGGGAAGAATGATGTGTATAGGATATATAGCGACACGTGGCGCGTGGTTGTGCCCCGGGAGAAGACGATCTTTTATTTTGCATTTTTAAATTAGGGTTTATTGTCATTTTCTTTTATCTTTAGTCTTTTATTAGTCTCCAAGCATGTTTGGGACTAATGAGTCATTTTTAATTATTAGTTGCCCTTTTTAGTCTTTCGGGTTCTTAGCTTGGTTAGCAACCTCTCCTATAAATAGGTCATTGGTCCTCATTTGTAAACACACCTTGAATATTGAGAATTGTGAATAGAGAGAGAAAGAAACCTATTTCATTAGTTTAGTTTATTTGTTGTTGTTGTTGTTGTGTAGTTAATAGTTGTGTAGTGTAACAATAACGCTTCCGCATTTGTAGATTTACATCAGAAAATGCTTGTGAGCAACTACTCATTGAGGACTTGAGTCGCACTGCTTTTACAATCATTACCAATTAATGGAGGAACAAGTACTAGCTGATGTTCCTAAGAACTTTATGCCCAAGTACTGAAGATGATAATAAGTTGGTAAAGACAAGCTTATTGGGAGTATAGATGCTTTATATATGTGCATATATACGTGTACATAATATGGTGCATGTGTATATAGTGTAATATTTGATATTAAAAGGGTAATATGAGAATTTTACAAAGAAGCAAACAGTTGACGTTGAATGGATGGAATATTTAGGGGCCAAAATATCTTAGGTTAAACTTTGGCAACCAAGTCATACTACGACTATATAAATGTGGGTCAAACTGATGTGAATCAAGGACAAGGACGTCATTTTATCTTTTTTTGTTCTTTTAGTATTTCTTTTATTTGGAGCATTCATTGTATTTTTCTTTTTTTGGTATTTAGAAGAAGGAAGGTTAAGTGGCACTTAAGGGCATAAAATTGTAATTAGATTGTTAGCTTAGAGGCCAAGCAACATTAAATAGTCATCTGGTTAAAATCACACACAAAGCAATACGTTATTATGCCGTCTGAAGAGTACACAAACATGCCTGTATCAATAAAAAATAGCCCTTATTTAACTTGTTCAATGTGATGCATCTACTGTCCATAACCATATGGAGAATATGGAGACATCATAAATAGAGAAAAAAAAAAACAAGTTTTAAACTCAAATAAGGGTAACATAATAGTCATACCTCACTTAAAAGAGAGTTTGAATCACATTGGCTGATTGAGCACAACTGGTTAGTTGTTCTTGATTCTGAACTGATGAGATAAAATGACATCAGCATGAAGAAAATACAACATGCAATGGCAATAAAATAAATGTTACAATATGCAAGCCATTATGACTCCCTCTTGAGGTATATATAGGAGGCTCATTTTGAGAATGGCTGAAAATTATTCAGAAAGGTAGTAATCAGTACATAGATAACAATAAGCGGTCACGTATAATGCATGTGAACAGAATAAATGTTCTCTCTTTTTCTCAAAACAATGAAATTGAATTAAACAAAAATCAACCATAGGCACAAAGGCTTCGTTTGATTGCCAGGAAGGTCAGGAAAAGTGAAGTAAATGAAAGGAAAACGGAAGGTTTTTTTTTTCTGGAGTGTTTGTTCAATGGGGAAAAGTTGCAGGAAAAATGTTAAAGAATTATATATATATATATATATAATGCTCGTGCAGACTGTTCCGCATTTTAAAAGTGTGGACATGTGTCGCCTGACGGTGAGCCTAGAAATTATCGGCTAAATTATAGGGGCGCTCTCTCTCTGTTCTGGCGATGAGGTGACACATGTCCGGTCTGCACTGTTAAAATGCGGGACAGTCCGCACAAGAGCAGTACTATATATGTGTATATATATATATATATGTATGCATGTATGTATGTATGTAATTTATAATTTTATAATAAACGAAAGAACAATTCATTTTCTAATATAGATAACAAAAAAAATATAAATAATTTTTTACCATTAGTCCCGTTTACTAAGTATGTAATTCAATAGGTCCTACGATATTTTTTTTTTGCTCCAACAGGTCCTATGAAAAAAGATTTTTGCTCCAATAGGTCCTATTTATAAACATGTAGTGAATATTGGCTACATGTATATATAGGACCTATTGAGAAAAAAAATGTTTTGATAGGACCTATTAGGAAATCTCTTATATAAATGTGACTTATCTGTCAACCTCCCTTTAATAAACATCCACATAACTTATACATTACATAATATGAAATAATAATAATTAGGAACAACACTTTAATCAGTTAAAGTATCTATAAATAGCGTATTATATATTATAAATAACTATGTGTAGATAGTTTAATAGCAATAATAATAATAATAAATAAATAAATAAATAAATAAACGTTTTTACAGGACAAAGATACAGAAGTTCCTTATACTTCCTCTCAAAAATCTGTGTTTAATATATGGCGTGTTTTGCGGAAATGTTTATCTAGCGAAAATGTTTAAGGATGTGGGTCCCACAACATTCTTGCTAACCACACATAAGGAAAGTTACATTTTCCTGCACTACCGTTTTCTTTCGTTAAATTCAAACAGGACCAAAGAGAAATAAAATAACACCATGATACCTGTAATTATAGTTTTTTACTACAAAATACAGTGGTGGTCCAATTCTGAGATACTCCGAAACATTCTTAAAATATCCCTGCAGGAAATAAAAAAGTTGAAGTAAACGCTATAGATGAAAAGCTACAAGAGATCTATATATTCCATGAAAACAACAGGCACCAACGAGTTAAACCTGAAGATATGAGTCTCGGGGAAGAACAATTTGTTGTTCCAAACCAGGTTCAATCCTCGTACATAATGCCTTTGAGGATCACGAAAATGAAAAAAATAACTCAAACACTGAATAAAGAAAACACAGAAAAAAAAAATTCAGAAAACAACATTAAAACTACTTACAATGCTAGCCAGCGTGAAAGCAGCAAAGACAGATATGACCACTATTTTTACTCCCCAAAAACCCAGGATAGGTGCATGAACTTCCTAGAATAGGAAAACAAAACCCAGGTGCTTAAGAAGAAGAAAAAAGTAAGCAAGCAAAAACCATGAAATATCTAGCAACAAGAAGTCCAAAGCAAAGTAGACAGCAAGCATAAATGTATGGACATCAAAGAAATATGTTCACCCATGACTATACGACATGAAAAAAGGGATAAGGATGAGAGAGAAAAGTGTTTGGGGGAGAAAATAAAGAGGGGCAGCTGTTTGAATTTTGGTGGGGATATGGGCTATTTTATTTATTTTTAATTCCTTAATTATCTTTAGGCTATTTTTAGAATTATATATAGTTTATATAATTTCCTTATTATCTTTAAGCATGTACATTTCATTAGGACTCTATTATTTGGCTATATATATAGGAAGTCATGTAATCACTTTTATTTATTGTATATTGATAGAAATTGAGTTTATATGTTTTTGAATTAGTATTTTTTGTTAATCAATTCCGCTGTGTTACATCGAAGTGGTATCATAGCCAACTTCGCTCTTGGTACGTGTGAAGTTTGGTAACGAAAGTCCGTGTTTGTTTTTGTGGTAGAACGGGTCCAAGAAAACAACAATCCAAGGTGGGTATTCCCCAAAGAATCTTGAAGATATACAGAAATTATTTGCATCACTGGAGGCTAAATTTGTCGATTTACAAGATCAAATAAAAGAATTACAAGCTAAGCATCCCCGACAAGCTTCAGCGGATAGCCCTGGCAAGCCAAGTAGCACGCACACCCAAGGGCAGCCTTGCAGGGGTCTGATGTGCACAACAGAGGGCCAGTAGGCCCTGCCCAGCAACACCAGCGAGTCACAAAAGCTGAGGGAGGAGAGGGTCAGGGGCCAACGATGCACAGGGATCAAAGCCTGGACAGACAGCCAACAACATTTCTTGACAGGAATCAACGTGGACAGTACTGTCGGCCTCACAAGCTCCAGCCGACGCTGGAACATCGTCAACGTATTCCGGCCCTTGTTAAACAGTTAAAGTTTACGATTAGCAGGAAGCGATTCGTGAGCAATCACGATCGGACAAACTTTAAGGGAAACAACCCACGAACCCTAACATGGAAGTTGTTCGTGTCTAAGGATTACCTACCACCACGGAAGGTTTTGAAGCACCCGTTGGATACTCAGTCTTATAATGTCGTCATGAAGAGTAAATCATATGATCAACGAATTACAAGTGAGTGCAACAATTTCTGCCCCAACCATTAAAATTTGGGTAAATTAGATTACGATGAAGATGGGTACGAGGTGAAATACTTTGACGAGGATAATCGCAGAGTCCCACTCACTCACACGCCATTTGTTTCATGATGGTGACCAACTTATTCATCCACCGCATGATTACCATGGCGGGTATGAGGATGGCACTTGGAATTTTCTTCCGTTGCAATCAAGGAGATCGTTTTAGTCAACGTCCTTTTAAGAAAGTGACGAAGCCAAGTCCCAGCCAAACCAATAAAAATAATTCCGGGCATCAGAGTGTTGCTAATTAGTTCCGAAACCTTTTGCTTAGGGACTGTTGAGTTAGAAGATGATTTTATTGATGAAAAAGGTGATGTAGGTGACCCGGATGATGAAGTGCTGGATGGAAACAATGTCTATCATTAGAAAGAGATATGCAAGGTGAATTACGGTCGATATGCATGTGCCTATGTTTAATGGTTACATGGATCCTGATAAATATTCATTGATTGGAAGGATGCAATTGAGAAAAAAATTTATTACAAAAATATATGCAGTTATAAGTGCGTCAAGTTGGTGGCAGCCAAACTGGAGGGATTTCGAGAGTGTGGTGGAATGATCTCGTACAAGATTGGGATCTTAATATTTTTCCTTCAATTTGCACATGGTCCGAAGTGAAAGTCATGATGAAAACCACCTTTATCCTTGAATTTTTTTGAGAGAGACTTGTTTGCGTGTATTAAAAGTTTGAAGCAAGGTTTTATGTCATTGGGTGAACAATTCCAGCGTCTATGCACCCGAGCATAATTTAGGAGATTTCCGAGCAAAAGATTGTGAGGTTCTTACTCTGGTACCAAACCTAGTTGGGTTTGCAACAGATAAATTCCTTAGGTCAAGCTGTGTAGAACACATTGAAGGTAGAAGATCATTTTTGGGTCCCAAAAACCAACTTTAAACGCCTAAAATGTGGTGTTTTTGGCCACAAAGCATTGGATTTCCCCCAAAAGAAAAAAAAAAGTGTTGATTACAAACAGGCCGGAGATTGAAGAACCAACGGGTAGAAGCCCAACAAGCCGGTGTCCTTTTGACACGAGTCATAGTTCCAACCAAGCATTCCACTTTGAAGCTCGAGCTCTTTCGGGGGGGGGGGGGGGGGGGGGGGGAGTGACGTGACAAAGGGATAAGGATGTGTGTGTGTTTTGACGGTGAAAATGGCTGTTTGGGTTTGGAGAGGACATGTGTTGTTTCATTTATTTTTAATTCCTTGATTATGTTTATGATATTCATAGTAATATCTTAGGTTATTTCATTTTATTTCCTTATTATTTTTTAGCATTTTAATTCCATTAGGACTCTATTATTTGGCCTTAAATAGGAACTCATGTACTCAATATTATTCATTGAGTATTAATGAGAACTGAGTGTATATTTCTTTGTGAGTTGATGTTTTTTGGTAATTAATTTTGCTGCACTACATCACTATTTATAATCTACAAGGTCAAGGGTCAATTTAATTCACACTAAATCGACTAAACTCTATGTAGTCCTAGCTCTTTGTTTGTTCTTGATTCTTCAATTTTTTTAAGTGTCTTTCACTCTGCATGATGTCCAGTCTCTCTAAGCCGAGTAAGATCTGGATGGGAAATGCACTCCAGAGACTGAGGTCTCCTTTTCAGAGGAATATTCAGCTGCTCCAGTGGCAAATGCTTTTTTAAAGCATAAAATGTCCGAGGTTTCTTGCATCCTTGTGCATTGTTGAATAACAAACTTCTAAAAAGACAGATGCTATTTCTTGCACATCAGTGAGATCTATCTAACAAGATGTGTACCATAAGACAATCCTAAAAGAACCAAATTGTTTTCATAGGTGAGTATGCCATGACATATTTTGTGAAACCTCTAATCACATCTCTTCAAAATTTGACACATTCATAAGCCAGGTGAGTCACAAGCATCAAGTCACATGTTCAGTGTTGGTTGTATATTATATTTTTTATATGAATGCCAGTTTCAAGGGTGTCACACACTCAATCAAGAGTAAAAGGGTAAGATTTAAAAAGTAAAGTGACATATCCCAATGTGAGGGAAGTGTTCTTACCTTCATATATCGGGCCAGTAATCCAGGTTTCCTCTGATCACTCCCTACAATTTCATAAAATTATTCAATCAGCTTTCATTTAAATATAAAAAATGAGATAAGAGATCATGATAAAGAAAAGTTTAAGTGATAAGCAATGTTGACATTCTAGACAAACCTTGATCAGAATCAACATAAGAGCCAGTTCTTATGCATGGAAAGCAATCAACCCTGTTATCCTCAGCTCTAAGAAAATCAAAAACGATCAAAGCAACAAATGCAGTAATTTGCAGAAGGAAGTCCAAGAATACAGCAAGTGCTGCAAAACAATGTGCACGAGGAAGTAAACTGAGACGACCAAAAATATAATTGATAAATAAATAACCATTTCTAAAACTACCATAAGATAGAATAGACAAATTTCCAACCTGCAAACATGGAAAACACACGGCACGCTGGCATTGGAATAAAACTGCCAACCGCAAATGCTAAAACCTCAGATAGACTAGCTAGTGTTATAGATGGTCCAACTTCCACAAGTGCATTACTTATTCGGCCTTCTAAAGGCAGCTCCAACTGCTGCCTTTTCACAGCTTGTACCAGTATGCACATGTTATCTACCCCAACCTGATACAAAACTGAAAAACTCTAAGCTACAAACAAAGATGGGACAGAACTATCTACAAATTTGCGGCAAATGATCAAAATTTATAAACAAATGCAAATGAAAGAAAAGCCAGTGAATATATTATGTAACATTTAAAAACCGAATAAAATCGCTTCAACTACACAGAACATGCATCAAAAGTTGACGACATATTTGACCTTTACCACAATCATGCTTCCCGAATTTTTGTTTTGTTTATCTTTATATACTATATTAATTAACAATCATAGAAATTTTTGAACTTTAATAGAAAACAATCGATACGACAACAACAGTCAGATCAATGTTCTTTTTTTAAATATTTAACGCCAACATCAGCCAACTTTTAGAAATAATAAACCAAAACAAGTACCATTTCCTACTTCTATTATATCAGTTCTGAACTTTTAGCATGAATAGATCCCATCAGTCCAGAACGTTACACCGAATCCGAGTGAATACAGAAAAATGGAGCTTACAGCCAAAACGAGGAAAGGGATGACTTCCATAATGATAAGTGTAGATTTTACTCCAAGTGCGCTGAAAAAACCTACTGATCCAAGGACGGAGAGCATGACAAGCATGACCCCTGAAAGACCAAGCAACACCTGGAATACAAGGGTTGTTTGATTTAGATTAGATAAAAGATAATAAGAACAGCTTTTGAGGCTAAAAAAGTGACACTCGACAGTGTCATAGAAGATGCTTAAAGAGAAAAAAAGATAAGTAAACGAACAGCTATCAGCACAGTCCAGCACACTAGATGATCTTGAAAAGGAGTAGTTGTCTAAAATGGAATGTAGAAGTGAGACAAATCTAACAGAGGTAAAAAAAAAATTATACAATCCAGTAACAGCCTTAGAGGTATAGTAAACTTTTTAGTCTCAATGTTATTGTTGTTGTTAGTTTATATTCCAAGGGATCGTGCAAAGAACAGTGGATAAGAGAATCACAAGGGAAAAATCCAAACTTCCACTTCACCGAATAAATGGAGAAACAACTAAGGTATACAATTTTATCTTCTAATATCAATTCAGATATCATGCTGTCATCTAGATGTATAGCTAAAATGAGTAAGAATTCTGAATCCATGTATAAAAAGCAAGAGACCGAAAAATTTGTAAGTTACTTACAAATTGATGGATGGTGTTATTCGTTTAATCCTAGGACTTATTGATCAGTATTGGGAGAAACATAAATTATATTGCCATCTAAATGGAAGAAGGGTTTCAACTTTTCAATTCTGAGAGAAGAAATTTCTTGTTTATGATCTAGCATATGAAGCCTGTGATAGAATAGAGATTATATAGGGATATAAAAGCTCAACATAATCATTTTAATACTAATAAGAATTTATTGAAAGGAATCGTACCTTGGATGAAATATAGAAAGAAGAAAAATGAGGTGTATCGCCCAAAGTCAAAGATATATAAGCAAACATCACAAGGTAGCTAATCTGAAACAAAAAAAGAGGTACCAAAAGAAATTGTATAATCAGTTAGAATCAACGTTCAGCAAATCAAACTGCATCTTTATTGAATGGATGATCGCATGTTTAATCATGCATTCATTCATATGAATAAAGATGTTGTCTGCCTACTTATAATGTAGAAGATGCAACAGTCGAGACTCCAGTAGAGAGAGAGAGAGAGAGAGAGAGAGAGTATGATGTCCTCACCAAGATAGTTATAACATCTGCAGTACTCTCTCTTTTCAGTTCTTCCTCAATAGAGCTTTCTGATGAAAAGGAAAGGGTCAAGTTTTTGGATTTCACCATTGGTAAGAGCTCATCCTGTCATCAAGAACTGGGTCAGATCCTCAAGTCAGCATAGAATTGGATGAGAATTTTTTTTCTTTTTCGTGGTGGATTTTGTGAGTGAGTGCAGTTGGGGGGTGCATTAAGTCTGAATAACAGATAAATAATGCAAATACATTATACATAATGCAGTCAGTATCAAAAGGTATATGAGTATCTTACTTTACATTATTATCAATATTGGAGCATCTAACCCAATATGAAATGGCCATATCAGGAGGGGCTCCAGGATGGATGTTATACTGAAATGCAAGGCTTTGAATTCTCCATGTGGGGTTTATATTCTCAACATGCCATCCCACCCCCCCACCCCCCCCCCTCTTCTCCCCCTACTACTTCTATGCCTCCCCCTTTTCACTCCTTGTTCAGCCGATCTCCCCATAATACTAGCAACCCACGGACGAAGTTCTGAGCCCTCTACCTGATAATGTTCCACTCAACTAGCAGACGTTCCGATGCCCCACTGATGGGCTCTTTCATCCATATTATATATAAAAGGCTCGGTTTTGTAATGTGACATCTTTGTTCAAAGCCAAAGGAGAAAGCCTATCTAAATCTCTAAACACTTGGATGAATTATTAGCTGATGTGGAATATTTGTAACTCCTCCTGTTCCGTGCTTCATTTTTATATTATAATATATTATACACTGCAGATCCCAAGCATTATGAACATGAATCCTATGAATATACGCATTAATACTAGGGCATTCCCCTTGAGTGATGTGTTGCGCTGGCCAACAGGTGTCTTGAAAATAATCAAGAGGCGTTGCGCCTTCCACCGGGTGTCTTGACAAAAAAGTTAAGGGGCATTGCATCGGTGACCGGTTGCGATAAGAAATGGGCAAGATTTCTACACGAATTTAGACATGTGGATAAGGAAGAGTATAGTAGACTTAGGTTACCGACTTGGAATATAGGGACTTTGACAAAGAAAGAGATGGAGCTGATGGATACCATGATAAGAAGAACAATTAACATAGCTTGTTTATAGAAAATTAAATGGGTCGGTAAGAAAGCTAGAGAAATAGAAAATAAAGCTCCTTTAAACATGTTCTATAGGACGGCCATTAGACTTACCATGTTATATGGGACGGATTGTTGGGCAACTAAGTGTTAAAGCTCCATAAAACATATTCCTTAAAGCATGGCCTCTTAAAACATGTTCTTTAAAACATGCCATATTTTGTGGAAATCGTTAGTGTAAAGATTTGACTATCTTAGGCTTAATCTTAGACATAAATCATGCTCGTATATTCTCCATAAACACATTATAAGAGCTATATATAAAGGCCTCCAATTGGAGAAAAATACACATAAATTATATTCTACATTGTATCAACCTAAATACCGATCCTCACCTTCTTCCTTTTTCTTTTCCAGTGAATGTCCTCTTTCCGGCGTCCCACTGTCGGCAACAAAACACCTCCTCTCACCTCACTAGCCCCTCTCTCATCTACTATACCTTTCCCTCTACAACGAGCATTGTTCATCGCCGGTAGTACTATTCACCGTCGGAATCGCGGTGCACCGTCAGAATCACGGTTCACCGTCAGAGTTACTGTTCAAATAAAATAAAATTCCCTCTCCACTTTTATCCTTCCAAACCTTTAATACCCTCGGTCGAAATCACTTTTCTGGCGAATCTCTGCCGGCAATCTTCCTCTCCCACCCTCACAGCTACCCTAAATCCACCCTACCCCAACCTCAAATTTTCCTCACAACCCAACATCTAGCATCATGACCCAATGCCAACTCTGTCTTGCCTTTGGGCTTTATGCTCGCACATTCTCTCAATTGCCCACATTTACTCAATTCTCATTACCTCGATCACTGCATTCTGCATCTAATGGCCTCCAGATTGCTCCAACCTACCCCAACCACATATCACCACTTCGGTCTCTTTTCGGCCCATCCAGCATTGCCATCTTCTGACTCTAGCTGGTATTCTGGCACTGGTGCCTCTACCTACATGATTGGCAATCCTGCGCTTCTCCACCAATGTGCACTGCCGTGACACAGTTCAATTTGGCAATGGTGATCAACTTTCTTAAGAAACGTAATATGCATAAAATGAGTGTGGCGGAGATGCGGATGTTAAGATGGATGTGTGGTAAAACTCAGAAGGATAAACTTAAAATAGAACTTATTTGTGGATCAGTAGCTCTTAAAGAAAATAAATTGAGAGAAAATCAACTTAGGTGGTTTGGACATGCCAAACGTAGATCAATACATGGTATACATGTGGCCAAAATGGGCCATACAATTGTTAGGTTCTGGCTCGAAATTCTAGGATCTTATACTAAGGTGCAACACTTTGAATTCCCCATGCAGATTTATATTCTCATAGAGTATCTAAAAATGCTGCATGCTTAAAACGAATATTTCTTCCGAAAAAATAGGTTAATGACGCTTTATAACAAATAATTTGGGCAGCTAAATTAATTCTACTTGTGCAAACTAGTTCCGTATGTTCTGTTAGAACATGGCTTTCACAACACATGGACATTTTCATATTCAGTGTGAAAGTTGGAATACTGCAAATGAAATCACAGGAGGCCAACTTCAGCACACTAACAAGAACGGCTTTGCATGCCATTTCTAGAAATGGAACTTTCATCGTAAAAAGACCATCTATCATCAGCCTAAACCCTGCGTGGGTTCATACTTTTCATTGGCAAATAAATAGAATTTTAACAGGGAAATAGTGTAACATTAGAGGTTCTCTAAATTTAAAAAAATAGAAAAAGAACAAATGTTATGCCATCAATAAAAAAAAACGTAAGTACGCAAACCTTCACTAACTGGATGAAGGCCTTTTCCCAGGCCACTGCCCTTTTAGTTTCATTGCCTTCTTTATCAATTACATTGTTAACAGGATAGGTCACTATAAATGCAGAAGCCTGTCTTGATAACACCAATAAAGAATTAGGATATACGTTATTCATATTTTCAACTAACAGGGGATCAAAGAATTACCTCAGAGTAATTGTTCCCAGAGAAACCTCCTAACGCAGTGCTTGGATCAAGTGGGGCTTTAAATGCACTTGCACATGAGTCTGCTGAGGTATAATGCTTAAATAAAACATCCAGAGTAGCGGTGTCAATAGACATTAAGTTTAGAAAGAGAACGTCACAAAGTACAACAGCCGCTACAAGTTTATATGTTGTTTTTTATTTTTCTTTGTGATAACAAATGAGAAAGAAAAGAAAACAGAAACATACAAAAGGGAAACTCAACACATACTCATAATACTAGTATGAAAAAAATTACATGCAGTCAACCACTCATATATGAATATTCTAATGATAATATTTTCCGGAAGAACCAACATTATTAAATGGACAAAATGTTGGTCTATTATATGATAAATGCAAGTAGATGGTCTTTTGGAATATACAAAACTCTTATATTATTAATCAATATATATAAATCAATATATATATATATATATACGTGAACAACTTATCATAGAAAATTGAATCATACTATCACTTATGTCGTGCTTTGACTAATAAAATGCTAAACAAATCAAATAATTAGGGTGAGTCATCTAGCTCACCAACTTCTAATGTAAAAACTTATACATATAATATTAGGTTTTATTACCTATCAACCATTAATTTACCAAATTGTAAAAGTCGAAAAATTTGGGGGTTCACCTACACAATATTTTGAGTTTAGAGAATTAATGGGGGACTCCCACTTGATTTCATGCCCCTTAGAAAATAGGAGTTCCGTTTATGCAACGGGAGGGGGGGGAGGGGGCATGTTTTGTGTGAAGAAGAGGAACCATCACTGATTGTTGAAAAAACGTTTTGGCAGGTGATGGGGGATTTTCCCTTGCCCAAGCTACGGTTGGTCTCAGGTTCGAGACATGGGAGCACCCTCTCCATATATGGGGGTAAGACCAGCCAACATCTGCCTCTCCCGGACCCAACAGTTAAGCGGGAATCTTGTGTACTGGGTACGACCTACGATCGATTTTCATATTTTTCCTGACAACAACATTGTTACATATCTTAGGGTCCGTTTGGTTGACAATGGGCAAAACAGTGGGCATGTTGCCTAGGCAAATTTTACCTAGTTTTTTTCACATGAGGCTATCAAACAACCACTAGGCGAAATTAAAGTCAATCCAATTAATTTATTTAAAAACAGTTTTTATATTATATTCAAAAATGTTAAAAACAGTTTTACAATATTTTTATATTACGGTTTTTTAAAAAAATTGTAAAATATTTTCTTAACAATTTTTTATAATATTAAAAACAGTTTTTAAAATATTACAAAACAATTTTTAAATATTCACAACAGTTTTTTTTAACTATTTAAAATATTTTTTAATTTTTTTTTAAACTTTAAAACTGTTTTTATATTATATTCAAAACAGTTTTTAAAAATGTTAAAAACTATTTTTACTATATTTGTATATTACGGTTTTTCAAAAAATTTGTAAAACATTTTCTTAACAATTTTTTCTAATATTAAAAACAGTTTTCAAAACATTACAAAACAGTTTTTAAATATTTACAACAGTTTTTTTAACTATTTAAAACAGTTTTTAAAATTATTTTTTAAAACTTTAAACTGTTTTTATAATATATTCACAACAGTTTTTAAAAATGTTAAAAACAGTTTTTACAATATTTTGTTAATACGGTTTTAAAAAAAAATTGTGAAACATTTTCTTAACAATTTTTTATAATATTAAAAACAGTTTTTAAAACATTGCAAAACAATTTTTAAATATTCATAACAGTTTTTTAATTATTTAAAACAGTTTTTAAATTATTTTTTAAAACATTAAAACTGTTTAAGAAGTTGGCAAATTTGTGGGCAAATATTTCCCACTCAAATAGGTAAGCAAAATTTGCCCACAGATTGTGCATAGGAGGTGTTGTACATTGGCAAATAAAATTGTGCAACCAAACAGCCAAAATGTGGGCAAATTTTCATATTTGCCAATTTTTTGACATTTGCCTAGGCAACTTTTGCCAACCAAACGGACCTTTATTGCTTATAAATATGATGCTTTTTTCGAAAAGATATTTTATTTGTGTAAGAAATTAGAAAATTAATCGTGATCAAAGAAAAGTCTATACTTATATATACCTGAAAAATAACAAAACTTGTCTCCAAGGATTATGCTTCTTATTTCACATTAGATGCTCTCATAAAACTTATGTAGGTGTTCCCTCTAGAAAACTAAAGATGATTACATAAACACAACCCACCACTCCCCTTGAAGCACAAACACACATATAGAAGACCTATGGATGGGATATTCTAGTATGGTGCCCAATACATGCACAAATTTGAAAGTGATCAAGATGAACAAATTCACATACAGAAATACTCTACCTGATAAATTTGCCATCCACTTACTATTAACAATTACCAAAAGGTCGTACCCAGTACACAAGGCTCCCGCTTAACTGCACGGTCCGGAAGAGGCGGATGTCGACTAGCCTTACCCCCATATATGGAGAGGCTGCTCCCATGTCTCGAACCCGAGACCAACCGTAGCTTGGGCGAGGGCACTTGCCATCACACCAAGGTACGACCTCTTTAACAATTACCAAAAAAGCAATTTTCTTTATTGCTTTTTTCCTCCTGGTGTAACAACTTGATATATTATTCAATTTTCACTTGATATCCAAGTTCTCATTTCAAAATCAAGCTACGACTATCAAGTCGATACCCATCATGCATTCAATTGGATGTACATATTGGATACCAGATGATTATGTAAGATGTATCAGTATCTGAGCCTTTGCCACTTGGAAAAATAACATTTATAAAGAAACATGGCAGTTATATTATTACATTTGTCTTTGGGATTTTTACTTTGAAAAAGTTATAGCAGAACATCAAACGCATGAAAGTTGGTCAAGATGTACAACAAAAACTTAGAAAGAAGTGAATATATCCACCCACTAAAATAACGGAATCTAAGAAAGGAATAGGAAAGAGAAGAAATCTAAGGCTTTTGACATGAATGGCAGTCACCAGAATATACCTGAAAGCAGTACTCAACGTGTTCAACGCCCCCAAAACCATCATAGTTTTCAGGATCCATTTTGAAATACTATCACAACAAAACAAATAAATAAAAAAGAAATGTCATGCGCAGTCACCAAGTAGAATAGCAAAATGACTGAAAATCATCTGATTTTAATTGGATATAAAGGTACGGCCATAGAATATCACACCATGTTACTGGGGCATGAAAAAAGAAGAATTGCACGAGAAATAAATATCAGTGTGAAGTCCAAATTAGTTGACGCTTTAAAAATTAGAGTCATGTTAACCATCACATCCTATTGGTTGATACATTAAAACCACCAAAGAAACAGTCATAGTTTTCTACGTTTTAAATTTCTCCATTGTTTTCCAATACTAAACCAGAGACAATTAAAATATTAGGACGGGTAGAACTACTAATCCAGCCGAATTGATCGGTTCTACTCAAGATCTCAGAAAATTAACCCTAAAGTGAAAGTATATCTATGTATAACCCAAAATTACATGGGCCACATGACTCCTTTGCTCTCAACAATATCTTAATGCTGACAAGAAAATAAAATTGAATATAATAAAGGTTGTGATGAACATTGGATGGCATCACGCCAATTCTCCAAGGATTAAAGTAAATTGGTACCTTCATTATTGGTGCTCACTTAAGACAAAAATCAGACATGTAATTCTAACTTTATAAATTGTTTACACATCACAAAAGATACAGATCAGATAGACTCTTAGGATCCACTTCCAATAAAGAATGTTACCTGAAGAACACTTTGAGTGGCACAATCTTTACCCAGTGGCTTCATACATATGTCAGTAAGAGATATCAATGAGCCGGAATAATTTGCGCGAATCCCATCAACCTGTCAAAGAAGAGTAAATATTATCTCTTGCATAAAAGGAGAGGAAGAAAACATCTTTCAACCACACTTGCTCAAATCATGTCACACTAGTGAAAACCCTTGCATTTCAATCCAAGTTAAACATAAAATTATGTCTTGAAGGCAATGCAGCAAAATGAATACCTTCTTCTGTATATCAAAAAGTAACTTGATATTGTCCTCTGACACAATACTTGGCGCTTTTTCATGCACTGCATTTGGTATTGTTGCTAGTATGATCTGCAAACAAAATGTGAGATGTTAATAGTTCTTTGCAAAGATACAGCAGAATGACAAAAGAAAACAGAAAAAAAGTGAAAGATGGAACAAATTGTAAAGGTGTAAAAAAGAAAGAAAAAACTTTCACTAATGCTGCTTTGTCTATGGTTTAAGAATATTATGGGATTCCTAAACAGTACGGATCTGGTGCAGTTCAGAAAGAAAGGAAACTGGATTTACACACTTGAGGCCTGTCAATGGGTCGGGTCTGGACCCGAACCCAACCCGGACCCGATCTGTATAATAGGGTCTGAGCATATTTTTTTGGACCCGAGACCCGAAGACCCGTTTATTAAACGAGTAGGGTCTGGATCTTATACAAGACCCGGACCCGAAGACCCGACCCGAATTGTACATTATTATTTTTTAAATATATATACATATACTATAAATTTATATATATTTATAAATAAATCTTATCAATATAACATGTAAGTAATATATATAAAAATATATATATTTATGTATATAATAAATATAAATAATATATGTTTTATTTATACTAATAATATTCTATAATACATTACAAAATATTTAATTTAAGATTAAAAAATAAAGAAGGGGGATAATATAAAATAAATGTATATATTTGGCCAAACCCAGACCCGAACCCGAGACCCGAACGGATCCGGGTCTGGATCCAATATTGTAGACCCGACAGATCCGAACCCGATAAAGACCCGATTACACGGATTTGGATCTGGATCTTCCTAAACCCGACCCGGCTCCGACCCGTTGACAGACCTTGAGGATGCTTAAATATATAATTCTAGCTCAAAAGATTATAAGCCTAACAAAATTGAAACTTCCTTTAAAATTGAGGTAATACTGGGCTGCAAGCAAAGCGAGTCGAGCTTTAGGTTGTTCGGGCTCGCTGATTTTGGATACAGGATGCGTACATCTCGAATTCACCGACATGGCTTTTCGTTTTTCTTTTTTCTTATAAGGATAGGCTAGCGGTACATTGATATTATATATAATAACATATATTTTTTATTAATTCAGTCTAACTTGGTATAAAAATTTCCAGAAGTTATCAAAAATTTCTTGTACAATATTTTGACAATAAAGACAAACCAATTCATCAACACAAATCTTAACATGTCAATGTCATTGACGCATAATTCACACAAAATCAAACTTGATAATAACAGCAACTCTCCAATTCGAGTTAATTTTGCCAGCATTCATAATTAATTGCAACAAGCCATGATTAGTTTACGTGATAACTTACAAATACCTAAATATTTCGATTTCAAGAAACACTAGCCCTAATAACTACATTACTGCAAAGTTTGGATCTGTATTGGACCAAACAAGGGGTGCATATCTGAAGCTAGTTTGAGCTAGATAGCTCGTCTCAAGCTCGTATCCGTGTACACCAAGATAACTCGTCTCAAGCTAGTTTGAGCTATGGTGACTTACTCAGCGAGCTCACGCGCTTAGCTCATCTTGTTAAAGTTTGATAAGAAACTAGTACAGAATTTAGGAAAATTACTATATGGCATAAAAGATGTCGTACCTTGGTGCGATGGCAAGTGCCCTCGCCCAAGCTACGGTTGGTCTCGGGTTCGAGACTTGGGAGCAGCCTCTCCATATATGGGGTGAGACCAGCCGACATCCGCCTCTCCCAGACCCTGCAATTAAGCGGGAGCCTTGTGCATTGGGTACGACCTTTTACTATATGACATAAAAGCTTAGCAATATTTTTGTGGTAAAATTATGCTATATAGCTTAACATGTTTGCACAATTCTACTTTAGCCCTTATATATTCATATTCACAAAGCATGCAGAGCTAACCCTTGCTCAGAGTCAGCTCGTTTAGCAAACTAGCTTTAGAAAGTGAGCTCTGACTGTGTTCATTTACATAAATGAACAAGCCCGAGCTATTCATGAACAATTCATTTCATTTTCAGCCCTTTTAGACAATAAGAAAGCAAAAAAGACCGTCCTAGATATGCGAACAAATAAAACAAGTTGAGTCATTGAATATAATGCATATAGAGAATAAGATTAGTTTATTGATATGATATCTGACATAACAAGTAAAGTCATATAAATGAAACTGGATAAGGTGGTATATAATCATAAAAAGGTACAATGAGTAGAGAACCTGCTCAATTCTGTAAAAAGGTGCTAGGTGGCTGTCGAAAAATTGTTTCTCTTCCGCAGCTTTACTCCCAGGGCCTACCCATAGCTGTAAAAATAGCAGTGTAAAAAATGTGACTAATATTTGGACAAACTAATATAAACCATAACAATAATACTACCAAACAGTTGGTAAGAAGTTAATAATCAATTAGGAGATATAATAACGTTCTAATGAAGCTATAAGACTTGCTGCTTCATCAACAAAACAACATAGAAGACTGTAAGTAGTAACAGCAAAATCTAAGACCACAAGTTGCCATTGCATTTTTTTTACCACTGTTGTCAATTTATTCATGTTTCAATCAAATCATGTGTGATCAGACCATATTCCCCATGAATGGGGATTGTAAAACCAAAGCGATTTCCCATATATACCCTCGAGTTAAAACATTAGTAGACAAATTAAGTACTTAAATCAACTATACCTACCACGCAGCAGAAAGTCCATAAGTTAAACCAAGGTTCTAAAAGGCGCGGCGTGGTCGAGGCGTAGAGGTCAAGCCTCAAGCCTTAGGAGCCTAGGCACGCCTAGGCGAAGCCTAGGCGTAAAAAGGCGTTTTTCCTTTTTTTATTATTTTAATTATTCTAAGGCTAGTAATATAATAAAATAATACATACCTTGAATTTTGAAAACATATCCATATGTTTGGTAGCCATCTTTCTCATATTCATGCTCCATAACCAATATTTGTCAACTAATCCTTTGTGTTTAAAAAAAAAAATATGCTTTAAGCCTTTTACCAAGAATAAGGCGCATGCGATGCGTTTCTCTCAAGCCTAGGCGGGCCTAGGCGGAGTCTAGGTGGACCTTTTAGAACACGGAGTTAAACATATATGCCTAGCCAAGTGGGTAAAATCCCACTTCATCCATATAAACGTATAGAAGATTCTATGCATACCGCATGGAAAAAGTGTCTTAGATGCTATATCATACCTTCGCAGGCCGTGTCTCTACTCTGAAACGGATTAAGCCTAAACACAGTAGAATAACAACAGCCAGTGACAAGCACAAAACAAGGATTGGATTTCTAGCAACCCACGTTCCATATCTCCTGCAGAAATTGTGCAAACCACAATATCAGAATTTAATCTACGTAATCTAATGCTAACAAAAATGGTAGAGGCAGTGTGACCTGTAAAATTTGGACATGTATCCTTGCACAATCGAGAGTTGAACACCATTTGAAATTTGAGGAACATCTTCAAGCATCTGAAAACAAACACTTCCAGTTCAAAGCATTTATTTGGGTGTCTTGCAAGGAAACGTGAGGGGAAAAGACAAGCTAGAAAAATTAACATTATGATGGGACATACGTGGATTAGAGCATCTCCCATGGTAGTGTAAAAATTGGTTTAGCGTAAAACTCACACTAGGTGTAAAAAAATGGCTCCACCAATAGTGTAAAAGCCATTGCCCAACTCAGCAAAGTGTAAACTTAAGGTGCTAAATGCACCTTGATTATACTCCGCCACATCAGCTCTCTCATCTAAAAACTAAAACGCTATATCTTGTCATTTACATGTCCAATTAAAATAGAATTTGTAGTTTTGAAAATAATTCGTAGAGATCTGTAAACATGATCCGCATTTTATATTTAGTTCTTTGAAATTTTTTTGGTAAAATTTACCCATTTTACATGTGTTGGTGTCATACTGGTTTTTCCAAATCTCTACGGGTGTGTTTGATTGTGGGAGCAAAGATAAATTCCATGGAAATGTCCAGAATGTGCATTATCAGGTTGTAGTTTAGGCAAACCTGGAAAAAATTCCAAATAAAACTTAGCAATCAAACACACCAAACAATACAAATTTTAAAATCTTCCATATTTTCCATCGAAAATATCGCCAATCAAACACGCCAGGACTCATTTTACAAAATTTAGTGTATAATATTAGTAAAAAACCTACTTTACTCATGGGATTTAAACCAAGATTATATACTACTGTTGAAAATGCTCTAAGACAATAGAAAATTGAATTCCAATATCACGATTGTGGTCAAATAACCCAATTAAGCTAACTTTTCTATATCTCTATTAAAAAAGTCATAGCCTAGTCTCCCTCAGATTTTGTCAAGAAATTTACACCTTGAAACATACAAAACCTATGGTGATGAGTGCTTACAGAAAAAGGTAGTAAAACATTAACCACTACACTTTTAGCTTTGCAATTTACAAGTACCCCCAAAAAATAATAATTAATTCGTGAAATGCAAAAAATTGGCAAGAACCTGCATAGGAATATTCTCATCTTTTTGCTTGTTGACTTGACGAATTACACCACCATTAGCGATGTTCATCAAAGGTTTTGTTCTAGAAGCTGGGCTCCTTTCTCTTTTTCGATGGAAGAAACCCCATCCAAGAAACACAGACACCAATACGATATACAAAATAGCTACAGAAACTTCAATACATCTAGCCTGCAGTCATCAAAAAGTGAAACCAGGTCATAAAATTGAATATGAAATGCAGAACAACAATTATTTTCATGATAACACATATTTAGAACCGTATTTTAACCAGATCAGTTGGAAATGACATTTTCGGGAAAAAAAATTGGGGAAAAAATCCTTTGCAATTCGTATTCAATCTTTTTTAGAAATAGGAATTTTTGCCAAATCGGATGTCAGGAAGAAAAAAATTAGTAATTTTTTGTCAATATCGGGAAAAATGGGATAACTCTGGGGAGAACTCAAAGATTGATATCTTCATATATTACAAAATTTGGAATAATGACATTAAGGGAAAATTGGAAAACTTTGATGAAAAATCAGAAATCAGAAGGGGAAAATATTATTCTAAAATCAGATCGTTTTTCTTAAAAAACAGAAATTTGGAAAAAATGCACACCCCTACACCTAGTTGTAAACATCCTAAAACCAAAATGAATGTTGACGTGCCTAAAAGTTCTATCTTATACAAACGAGTAAATTTCTGCACCAGCTAAAAATTGGTGTAATTCCCTATTTGCTCCTCTCTCACCTTAAGAGACCCAATCCTTACTGAACAAGAACCATTTTTTGGAGGGGAAGGAGGAGATGAATTGGCGCAGACAGGAGATGAAGGGCAATCACCACATGAACAGCCTAGTGAGGTGTCACCGCATGAATAAGTAGTGTCGTTCATAGGTTTCATTCCGGAAGACACGTCAACACTTGACCTAAAGTTCATCGCATATGGTGAACCAGGTGCACTGAGTCCTGCTCGTCTGCCAATAAAAACATACCATTCTGCCAAAAAAGGTAGAACTATCAGTATATTTTGATCATCACGATGATAAGAGCACAAACATAAGAAGATCGATACAGAGAAAAAGGCCACCATAATCCCCAAGATCACAAATTTTGCTGATGATGCTCTGATCAGTCTATAATGTCTAAAAGAACTCATCGTAACTAACATCGAAATGCATTAAAAAAAAAGAAGATGGGACGGGGTTTATATCTCAAATTTATAATTTAAGGATATTTGGGTCTTTAATGTTCTTAGAGGGTTAAGTCCTAATTATAAAGAAAGGCTTATTAACAAAAGTCAGACGGTGTCAAAAAACAGGGTGTAAATCAAAGGATTAGTGAAATGAGTGGTCATGTCATATCCCGCATTACGAATGTGACCCAAAGTCAAAATGTCTCTTGTTAATATAATGCACACGTCATAAAGTTTTGGCACAACTACACGAGGTTAGATTCATTTTTCATTAAAAAAAATTGAATTATGCATGACATTTATATATAAAATTCATTTTCATTATGGAACTGTCCTCAGCTTCTGCATTTCCCTATGCTGTTAGAATTTGTCCGGTCGACATGTCCCATGTGTTTCATATATGTGTCTCGTATTTGTACTCATGCTTGATAATCCATGGACAAACACCTTACTTCCGATGTCTTCGTCTTGACAGAGCGCCAAAAATTGAACATAAGAAAATCCGACTCAAAGCTCTCAGTAAGTATTTCTTAGAATTACCGTCAGGATCGCTGTTTCAGCATCCAGTTCCAGCCTCAATTGAAGAAATCGGTTCTTGAAATATTTCCAAACATGTTGGTGTTTTCACATATTATAAGAAGCAAAGGTATTCATGTAATAATCAAGGATGGTCATGAACACTTATAGACAGAAGCATCTGTTTCTACTGTAGTGTCAGTTATCCAACTCTTAGAATTATTTGGCAAGATTTAGGTCCTCTTCTGACCTTTGTTTTTCAGGTTGGGTTTTTATCTTGCTCCTACTTCAATGTGATCAGTGCATATATATACGTGTCCACGCACTCATGAGAGAGAGACAGAGAGAGTACCTCTAAAGTTTTTAGCACCAGCGCCAATGAATTCCATGGCTCGTGTATTCATGGTACCAAACTTTACATCTTTGCAGGAATCGTACAATCCCTCACCAAAAGTATCAGTTATATAGAAATCAATCCCATCTACAGTCACATTGTTCTTAACCTGAAAAGGTTTTATGCAATACAAGAGAAGCTTAAAATTCATTGCAATATTGTGCAATCCTGCAAACACATGTGAGTAAGCACCCAATAAGGTATACAGTCCCTGTTCGGCAATGCTTACGCTTATCGTCAGTGAGTTACATCTTAAAACTTATAAGGACATAATGTGCTGAAAACAGGCTATCCCAAAAGGCCCTTTGTATTAGTATGGTCATTAGGTCATGTGCTACAGCAAAAAGTGCCTAGAAGGCTAAAAATATCATTTAAAATCGGAAAATATTTTACAATACAGTTACCATTACTGAGTTTGTCGCAGTTTATAAGCAAAAGTTATCTCTCTTAAAAAAGAACAGAAAATTGAAAATCTATAGGGTAGTTGAAAAATACTATAACTAACATTTTTCACAAACTTTTCATCTTGAAAAAAAAAAAAAAAAATTCATAAAGAAAGGTAAAAAAAAATAATAAGCTATCACTTACCATGACATTCTGATCAATTTTACATCAAAAAGAAGTTCTTGGCTTTATTTGGCGAACATACACATATTGGATAATAATTTATTTAAGGTCAATTATGAGAAGTTTTGCAGAGGTCGTACCTTGGTACGATGGCAAGTGCCCTCGCACAAGCTACGGTGACCCTGCAGTTAAGCGGGAGCCTTGTGCACTGGGTATGACCTTTTTTATTAGAAGTTTTGCCCAAAAATACTTTAGATCTAGCAGTAACTATAACTTATATAATCAGATTATCAAAATGCAAATGTTATGCGAGCCATATACTTCCAGAGATAAATTATATATTGACAAGGAAATTGACTTGAAAACAGATACTTGAATAGAAAAATGATAGTTTTTGCAATAGCTATTCCAAAATCTGCATCTGAAATATAAACTGCAGTATGCACAGAGAAATAGGATACAATGGGAAGCTACAGGTAAATTAAGGAGAATATATAGGAATTCCTGACCTTGGAAACAGAAGTCACATTGATAAACAAACTCTGATTTGGAGAGCATGTAAGCTCACAGAAAAGATTCAAAAAATTTCTCAAGCATGCTGGACAGCCTACAAGAAATGGAATTGCCTGCAAGGTGGAAGGAAGACCATATATTAAGATATACAATCAGCAATATTAAAACTAATCAAGGATTAGCATGAAAAACAGAATGAAGCAAGACTAGATAAGATTTAAGCATATACTGCACAGGCTACAGCATAAGGTCCTCAACCATAGCCAAGCAAGAAAAGTTCAGAATCACAAAACAAAATATAAGAATGAAATCAATGAAATATCTTACTTGCTGGACTTGCGCTCGCAGGGTGTCAAATTGAGCCTCTGTACAACAGACATTACCAGTAATTGTTGGACACAAACTTTGGATCTTTGATGACAAAAGTTCATCTGGCTGAAATCACAACAAGCAGACATCATGGCATAATTAAAATTCTAAGCAGCATATATATGTCCAATTGGAATTAAACTAGTCAAACCTAGAAATATTACACGAAAAGACCCAAGAAAATTGAACAGACTTGACTACAAAAGAATATAAATACAAAGAGAACGGCCAGGCAGGATGTCATGTCCTACAATTGATATCTACAGCATCATCTATGTCTTACAGCAATAAGTACCTTCACAGAAGGGGAACCAAAAGGGCAGTTCAGTACTTTCCCATCACTACGTGCTCCACAGATATCAAACATTGCGCAATATTCTTCAGAGTGTCTCTGCCTAAGCAGCAGAAAGAATCATTGTCAACTTTATAAGAGAAAATGTAATGTTCACTTTCTTCAAATATTCGCATAGATATTGAAATTGTCAAACTATCAATTACTATACAAATTTAAACTGTTTTGGAATGTAGGCCCAACTGTGATAGCTTGTCCTACATTGATAGTTTGATGATTCCAAAACTAATATATAACTTGGAAGGGCCTTCTCTACCCAACTGACAAATCAGTTTTAGCTTTGCCAAAGCAGGTTTTGTTGTGATGAGTTGTTCTATGTGCTTCCACTAATTGTACTGGGAAAAGGCAGAATTCTTTGACAGTAGGATTAACCATAAGAAATTTGTAATCCAAACACAAATAAAGCTTACCCTCCTGTGGCATTGGAAGTCAACAAAACTCGTGTATCAGACCTTCCTGCGTTGGCTATGGATATAACAAATAAGGCCTGCAAATATGAGTCGGCAAGTTGAATAGAATTCCCCGATACATATAACATCGCAGTTGTTCTTACACTTCTTTTATTTTATTTTTTATTTTGAACAAGACAATATGCTAAAAATAACAAGAAAATGGTGTGCGACCCCATCAACTCGCTGGCCGACAAATAGCTTACTACATTAGTTACAGGAAAAAGCCATGTCTAGCACAAAATTATATATAAACTAAGGAATAGTTATATAAGCGAATTACATATTAACTATATATTTAAGTCATTGTAGATTTTAGAAATTTTTGAAGATCTCTCTTATATAACGTTATGTACAATGGTGTCAAATACTGATTTATTTCTGTATATAAATTCTTTGTCGGGCACATTTTCACTCTAAAGAACGAAAATAAGGGATTTGGATAAGAAATGTGGAAAAATCGGTCATGTACACATGGCAAATGATCAAAACGTGCATTTAAGGGTTTTAATATGGGCAAATTGAAAAAAAAAATCGTAGCAAATTGAAAATATGGATTTTTTCAAAATTTTCATGGCAAATTTCTACCAAACACACCCTTACTACAATGCCTAAATGCAATTATTGGTTTCTGCAAATCAAATGCTCTCTCTCTCTTATCATTTTTGTCTCTCCAGGCCTAATCAAGGTTATGCTGTTCTTGCAAGGATGAATGGATAGGGTGTAGCTTCAACAAGTGAAAGAAAGTTACTTGCAGGATTAGAAAGAATTGAAGGGCCAAGAATGACCCTTGTGAGAATCAACAAGAGGAACAAATGAAAAATAAACCAGTACAATCAAATCGTTTGTTTTTTCTCTACAAGCCACGGTTAATTTGGACACTGTATGCATATTAATTTCGGCCATACAAAGGAATTCCACCAAGCTCCAACGTGTTTATCTTGCCTCAGAACCAAATAACAGGAGAGACCAAGGAATCTCTAAAAAAGTTGGGACATAATGACAAGTTTTATTTGGAGCATTGATGATATTTTGAGTTTCAAAAGGTAAATAATGATAAAAATGACTTCAAGCTTTCCAAACATCAGTTTTTTTACTCCTTCATAAGTATTTTCACAAAAAAGGGATCACTAAATTAATATGAAATTTATGTTGGGTTAAGTGTAACACTGGTCAATGTTTGCATTTATTGTAATAATCTAAAAAAAAAATGCAACTATTATGTATAAGCTTATAATAATCCCATTGTTTTCATTACAGCAGAAACCTAAATACGATCCCAGTGGTGTGGATGAAATCACACAGAATAAGTGTAGTAAATTACAGACTTTGTTATAGAAAATTAAACAGAAATTGTGACCAAATTGAACACATATAGCAGAAAGCAATTGCAATTAAAAAAAAATAAGAAACTGGAATGCACAAATAACAATTTCTCCTTTTCTACAATTCACTTGGTGCTTATTTGGTTGAGTTTTTGTAGTTTCCAGGAATATATATTGGTAATCTCACATGAAAAATTTGAACATTAGTAAAGTAATCGACACATGTTATTTAAACTCTTAACATGAATTATGAGATTTCATGTATGTGAATTTACCAAGCCGGGATCCTGGAAACCGCAAAAACTCAAACCAAACGAGCAATTAAGCTCTAGTAAACAAAGGAACGGCAACATCGTCTTTTTTGCTAAATTGCCCTAGCAAATTCAATTTACCCGGAAAGAATACAGATATTGATTTGGAGTAGATATTAATATTTGTTTAGCAAAGTGAATAATGATTATATATAAAATATTACAAATATGCACAATTCAGCATATAATAATAAAGTAGGGACATTACGATAATTTTGTATGCTACAAAACGAACAATTTGCAGTGATAGAAGACAAGGAACATAATCTAACTCTATAAAGTTTCTTTTTTGAGCAGTAAATCCATTAACGTTAAAATACAACTCCATGTTTCACACTAAAAAGTTTGGTTTCACACAAAGTCTCTGTACAAAGTTTGATTTCAATATCTATTTAGAAAATTGAACAATGACTCTATATATACATAAAAAAATACATATAATTTAGCACATGATAATCAAACAGAAACATTATATGGATTTTGTATGCTTCAAAAACAAACAATTGCAATGATGAATGACTTGAATCTTTGTACAAAATTTGGTTGCAACATCTATTTAGCAAACTTCTTTCACACACAAAATATATATATAGCAAAATTTTGGTTATTACATATATCATAAATTAATATAATTCAGCACATAATAAAATCGGAAACATGACATCAATTTCGTATGCTACAAAACAAACAATTGCCGTAATGAAAGACGAAAAAACATAATCTAACTTTACAATAATACGACGCCTATATTGGATTCACACAAATTCTCTGTTGTTTGATTTCAGTTTTTTCTAAAGCAAAAAGTATAATGATTTTATATATATATATATATATATATATAGTTTTTTTTTACTTCAGTACATTACTAATTATTGTTTTTAGACTTAAATACAAATTAATCGGCTTATATAACTAAAAAGTACATTTTTGTCGCTAAATGTCACCGAAGATCACTTCAGTGCCGAAATTTTCACATTAAGCGACAAAAAATGCACTAAAGTCTAATAAACTGATTAATTCATATTAAAGTCTCAAATCGAAACTTACAAACGTATTAAACTCAAAATAAAACCAAAAATATATTTTAAGGTTAATTAATGTTTAGTACGTAAAAATATGTTTCATTCAATGTTCATTCCAATATATTTTCAAAAACAATTATTAGTCACTAAAAATGTTCCAATTTCACAAAAAACAAAAACAATTGCAGTGATAGTCCAGCTCTACAATAATTTGGCAATACATATGAACATCTATTTAAAAACAACGAATAATGACTTTTAGTTTGTTCTAACTCTGTAATAAATCGCATTTATTTGTTTAATCAAACAACGAAGCTGAAAACTTACTTGTAGAAGTTGAAACCCTAGCGAAAACCTCATTCTTGGGATGAATAATAATTCCATTTCCAAATTGTAGAGAGAGAATGAAACGGTTGAGGAAAATAAATAGAGAGAGAATTTAATAGAGTGACTGTGAAGTCTGTGTATTTATAGTCACTTACTATAGAACTGTTGCTAACTTTAACGAGTTTTGAGGTCAAATTGGGATTTGAGTTGAGTGAGATTACGGAATTGCCCTTGCTTTCGGTTGGTTGAATGGTTTGTCGGGAAGGGAATATAATCATGCTTGATGTAATTTTATTTAATTTAGAGTTGTGGCGCGTGTGGGAGGGGAAATGAGGGGGGTTGGGGAATTTGGTGGGGTTGAGTTTGACTAAGTAAGGTGGGGATGGTTGAAGTAATGTGGAATTGTTTTGGAAACTTTGGTTTGGATAAGTTCACATGATATTTTTTTGTCCCATGGTTGGATTGGCAAAAGCGCGGGTGTCGACGGATTTGATCGGATCATTAATGGGTTTGAATCAGATACGGACGAATTAGCAGTGGGTTAATGGTTGTCGCGGATCGAATTCGGATCTAATTAATCGTCGACCTATTTTTTTATTCAAAATTTTTAATTATAGATCATTAGTTCATATGAGTAAGAAGGACCGTTGATAATTTCTCAATCCGCCTAAACCCGCAAATAATCTGTGAGTTTTTAGTGACCCATATTCTAACCGTCCGAAACAAAAATGATAGTGCTCATTCTCAACCATTGCGAATAGAATTGGGCGAACAGTACTGTTTGGATCCATTTTGTCGGGCCTATCCCACGGTCATGCTTAATAAATGATGTGATTTTAACAAATAAGTCCATATTTGTTCATGTAATTTTTAGAAAATAATTAATGATTTTAGAGTTATTTGACGAAACGTTTAGTTGATACTTTTTTTATTTTGTTTCAAAAGTTTCTTGTCATATAAAACACTCATAAATATTATTTCTTTTCTTATTCTAAAATGTATGAAAAAAATTGTGAGAGAATAGACAATGGAATTTTTGGAATATAAAAAAAAGTTGGATTAAAGGCAAAATAAGGTGTACTTAGCGCTATGAACTAAACATTCATTGTCATTTTTCTATAAGAAAAGTCTACCTTTAAAAATGGATTTGGAAAATTTGATTTCTTGCAAATGGTTTTCGTAAAATATACTTGAAGGATAATGGGTAAGATTTTTCAAATAGATTATATATTATGGATCAATTTCAAATGGATTTTTTTGGTAAATTCATGTTCTAGGATCATCTTAACATTCGTCATTTAATTTTTCATCATCTTCATTTAATATATCACAATTTGAAGTGTGGCAACCCCTATCTTCCAATGTTTAAGGTGGGTGGTCTCAAATATTATAAATACACTTGTCAAATAAATGAAATACTCCTCTGTCTCAAATTAACAGTCAACTAATCTACTTTGGATTGTCCTAAATTAATAGTACAGTTTCATTTTTTGAATATAATCAACGAAGCAAATTCCGTGATAGTGAACAAGTATTGATCTTGGTCATTGATCTAGTGTATCCTTAATCAATGCAAAACTAGATATGGACTCTTAAATTGGGACGGATGAAGTATTATTCTAAGCATGCAATATAAAGGAAAAAATAAATTAAGATGACAAGAAGAAATACAGATAATCATAATCCATCAAAATAATAAAAACCAAGGTGTAACCCTCCACCACAACTTATGAATCCCCAACTTGTCCGGACTCCTTATTCATGATGTGTAAAAATATCTAGAATACTAAATATAAACTAAAATAAAAGAAATAGAGAAGAACCCTACGTATTTAAGATGGAACCGCTACCAACTCAATCGTTGATCCAATCCTGCTCATGTGGGGAGGTACACTGCGAGTACCTTAAATGATAGGCAATGAATGTGGATCAGGCCCACAACAAGACATATTGCTACAAAATTCAAATAGTAATGTAAACATAATTAAATCTCATAATTATTTATCATGACCAATTATCTTAGCATTCTTCAACTCTCGCATACATCAAACTCTCATATTAGTGTTCTCATACTACTATCATATAATTGGTGTGCCCCGATACCAAATTTGTTAGGGCAACTTCTAATTAATCATGGCATATAATATAATCAATATAAAATGGTGAAGGGGCTATGAGTCGGGTAAGCCACGTGGCACTGTGATGTAAGACGATGTAGTTGTCTGGAGATCACGCACACGCTAAGGGAGAATCAAGGGAGATGACAATTGGAATTGGTTAGATACAAATTTACTATTATTTTAATACTTTAAAAATAAGAATAAAATTGATAACTGATCACTATAAGGAAGACATAGAATTGTAGGGACTTGTGCCTATAAATAACAGTGACCCTAATGGATTGGAGCATCAATTATTACACTGTAATATCTCGTATTTTGTGAAAATAATTCAAGGATAAATTGATTATTTAATTATAAGGCATTGTTATTTCCATATGACATGTGGTATGTAAATCATTATAATTATTATATGTTGATATGAGATGCATATTTGTGATTGTACATGTGTTGCGTAAAATTGGCTTAATGCGCAATAACTCAGTAATTAAATATTGTAAGTGACTTAGTATTATGGGCGACTATGACTTAATAATTAAGTTTGAACTTAATGGTCTCATACCAACTTATTAAATTAACTTATTGAATAAATTAATTTGTTAAAATATGTTTTGTTTTCAGATTCACTTTGAGAACTTTTAAAATGTACGTTTTATACTTAAAATAGTGTGGTTTAAGTCCACTGGGTTAATACATGGCTTGAGCAGAGTTGTGGATCATTTGGAGTGTCATTTGGTCTCATTGGTGTGACACCCCGCTCAAAATAATAACGGGTGGCCAACCCTATACTAAATTAAATCAGGAATCTCAAGTGGATCATTCTTAGCATCAACTGTCGATACTAACATAAACCTAGCTAACTATGCAGAACTATAATAAGCGGATGCCAAAAATTTTAAAACATGCAATGAACATCATGCCAATAATAAAATAGCTACTGAATAAGATAAAATGTACACACATATTACGATAAGATAAATACTCAAATAATACCTCATAAGCATATAAAGAAAGTATACCCGAATATGTTGTCGGGTCACAGGCAATACAACAATCTATGGGAAAGAAATATATATAAAAAAAATGCTACATAAACTCCTTGGGTATAAACCCAATACACAAAAGGAATCCTATCTAGATTTACAAACGGTAGGAAGTGGCTATAACAAAATCCCGCAACAGTCCGCAACTGCTACGGCTCCCAAAACACTGGATGTATCATCGATATCCTTACGGTGGGACACCTGTTGTACCCAATATAAACGGGTCAGAGCCCGAGGTGTGAAAAATATTTATAACAAGTGTATTAAAATGCATAATAATTAATAAATGCAAAATTTCATAATTTAAGTGGAGTCGCACTCCCATGGAACTCAAACTCACCCCTCGACTAAAGCGCGCACCTAAACGTATGCACCTTTTCCTTAAATTTATTCACTCGACCCTTCTAGGGATATCTCCATCTTAATCTACGCATAGTCTACATCCGTGTAATCCTCGATCTCAAGTACAACCCAAAATCTTTTCATTCTTTCATACCCCAAATTTTATGCCCACTTATATATTAACGTATACGTATACACAATATACCTTACTAGAGTCCATCCGATTCTAACTATTAACTTAAACATGTCCTTAATAAAGGAATAGGCACACATTAACTTCCTATTCTTATAAAAAATTCTTTCACCATTCAACACACACCCAAGTGCCAGGGACTAAACTTCTCCCCCACTCCCAACATTGCGCTACATTTCGTGCGTGGGACGTCTCGCAAAGCGAAATTCAAATAAGGAACCCCCCCGATACACTACTCCTTGACAATGTTGGTCGTTGAGATCCATTATGCCCTCAATACACACACCCTATAACCTTAGCCACTTACTATGAACAACTGTCTCTTTGCGCATAATTAGGGTATCTCCTAAAATCTTTGGGTTCTACATAACAACCTTAGTCACTAAGTGCGATAGTTCGATCCTAACAAGCACATACACCTATCACATAGAATGTGCATTTTAGAATATCCATATCACATTCACCTATAGAGTATGTATATCATTCACACTATATATACAACAAAATTATTCAATCCTATTAACCATGTACACATAACAAACATAATGTGCACTTTAAAATACTTATAAAATATACAGTTATAGGATACAAAGATACTACACAATGCTATCATCTTCCAGGAATTACTCACTTTATCCCGGGTTACCATATATCGGATTATTATCACACCGCCAAGGTAAAAAATAAATCACAAAGTATGAAAATCGGCCATAGTTCCGAACCTGAAGTGAGAGCAAATCATACCCAAGACCTCTCACCCAGAATAAAATCACACAATAAATAATGGAAGACTATGACCTCGGGACTATACGTACCCTGCTCCTTAAGCCAGGGGCCTCACCCACAATGCGCAATCTCCCATGATAGCATGTGCTGGGTATGCACACACAATAAGTATATATATATATATATATATATATATTTGACTTGGCTAACGATGCATCCATAGAACTTTGACTAGATTTCTTAATTGCTTGGACTGCTTGGATTGGAATGACTGGTTGGCAAGAAAAATCCATTTGGACAGCATTAATAATCCTTTGTTGATTGAAAGAGTCCCACTATTTAACATAAAATTGTAAAACAATTGTTGACTATTGTATTGCATATTGCCATTTGAATATCCATGGAACTTTGTATTTACTACAGAACAAAAGTAAAACTGGGAACTGGGAATTATGTTCATTTACTTTAAAGACTGTGGAAAAATATTTAACTTGTTCTTGGAGGTCTGCAGTAGGATTTCTAGGATAGAACCATGTTGTGTCCACCACCGAAAAAACTAAGAAGGATTTTGACTTTTAAATTTTTTATCAAAGCAAAGAAACCAAGAATGAGTGAATGACTCATTTTGGTAAAAGAGAACTTTACAACTATAAAAAAAACTATATTAACCAAACAGACTCATCCCAAGAATCTACTACAGATGAAGATATCCAGACTATTAAAAAATAATTTACTAATGTTGAATTAAATAGAATAAAAAACTCCAGAGTAACTCCAACCACCTTAACAAAAAATTGGTATATAAGACCAACACCCCCAGATATGTAATATGAAGAAAGAAATATACACAATCAATTCTCGATTTCATCGGATAGACTTTATGAATGGAACATAGATGGATTATCTGAACAAGAAATTTTAATTAAAATGCAACACATATCTATGGTTGCCAACAATTACCTAAACAATCAAAACATTCCCCAAACAGAAATAGGTGAGCTTTTAACAACAGGATTCACCGGAACATTAAAATCTTGGTGGGATAAACATCTTACCGAAGAATCAAAGGAACAAATTAAATATGTTGTCCAACAAGATGCTAATGTCCTCCCAATTTTTTATGAAAGCATTGGAATGGGAATTCCAGATGGAGTTAACACTCTAGTTTTTACAATAATAAAATATTTTTTAGGAATACCAAGTAATATAACCTCAAGAATTCATGATCAAATAAGTAACCTTAAATGCCCAACTTTAAGCGATTTTAGATGGTACAAAGATGTTTTCACATCACGAGTAATGCTTAGAGACGATAATAATGAACCATTTTGAAAAGAAAAATTTATTAATGGTTTACCAAATTTATTTGCTCATAAAATAAGAGAAGTTCTAAGTAACACAAATGGACACATTGATTATAACAATCTTACATATGGAGACATAATAAGTACAATCTAGAAAAAGGGATTAAAAATGTGTATAGATATGAAAATATGCAACCAGGCTAATAAAGAAAAATTAAAAGCAAAATATGAGATGGGAAATTTTTGTGAACAATATGGTTTGAACCCTGTTGCACCATCAAGAAATAAAAATTACAAGTCATATCCAAAACAATACAAAAGACATAGAAAAAACTATTTCAAAAATAACAAATTTTACAATAAAGAAAATAAGAAATTTTATACAAAATATAAAAAAACACAAACTAATCCACAATATAAGAAAAATGACAAAAGTAAAGTAAAATGTTATAAATGTGGAAAAACGGGTCATTACAAATCGGAATGTAAAGTAAAATTCAAAATTAACCAGTTACAACTATCATCTGAAGTAACACAAGAAATATACAAAAATTTTGAACTAAAAAATTCTTCTAGTGAAGGTGAACAAAACACTGATTACGAATCATCAAGTTACTATGAATCAAGTACAAACTCTAGTTCTCCAGATATAAAATTAGGAAGCAAAGATAACTGTTGTAAAACTATCAATGTTCTTACTAAACAAGAAGAACAAGAAGAATTATTAATTGATTTAATTAGAAAAATAGAAAATCGAGAATTAAAATCACAATACCTTTCAAAAATTATTATCCAAAGAAGAAAGTGGTATAAATACACAAAACAAGATAAGTCTTGCTTTAATTTACAAAATTTATTACAAATGTTTAAGGACAAATCTAAATGTCCACGCTTTAGTAAAAAGTCCAAAAGACAAAACTCTACTCATACATAGCAATACAAATGATGCTAATATTCAAGTCCCTAAGTCAATAAATTGGAAAGATATTAATCTACCAAATGATTGGTTATTAGAAAATGAAAATCATCCCCGAAAAGTACAAAACAATGCTATTAATCTTGAACGAATCCAAGAATACCTTGACGAATCAGTTAGAATAAGTTTTGATAAACCACGATTTAAAAATTTACATATTAGAGATGATAGTAAATCCAAAGATGATAGTAAATTCCAAACGAATTATTCAATAAGAAAAGACGATGATCTAATACCTAGACATAATCTTAAGTTAAAAGAAATTGATACAACTTCCTAAGTAAGTAAACCTTGTTATACAGCGACCTCAAATTTTAATGATGATGAAGATCGACATTCCCCCACTCAAACAACTTTTGAAACAAGTTCAGTAAATCATCAATTATTAACAATAAATAAAGACTATAAAATTGACATGATTAAATTAGGAGAAGATTTTGAGTCAAAAGAAAATCGTACTAAACGACGAGCATATCGAAAAAAGTACTCCCCGAGAGAAAAATGATAAAATAATAAGAAAGTGAAAAACTTTAATGAATGAAATAAGAACGGACATAAAGTTCTTTGACTCTTTAGATAACTATTATCACAAAATAAATGATCAAACAAAAGTAAAATAAACAAAACAAGACAAAACTACAGTCTCGTCTAGTCACCCTCCACTAGAAACCATTTTATTAAATCACATGGGAATATAAGTAGTTGATACACCATTTAAAGTTAACACATCGGATCCATATTCGAGTTCATTATTCCAAGATGCCCAAGACCCTTATAGTTTGTAATAAAATTTATTATATTTTTACAGGAAAATATTTGGTCAAAATTTAATGATGAGTTACTATTCATGAGGAGTAAAAATATTCCTCGACATGTTACTATTCATAAACAGTGCCGAATGATTAAAATATTCTCCGGCAAGTTACCATTTATGAACAGTGCCGTCGCACGGGTTTACAGTCTATCAGTTAGCAGTTTATCCAAGGTTAAAAGCAGTTACCAAAGGTTAAAACAGTTTACCCGAAGTTAAAATCAGTTACCCAAGGTTAAAGAAGTTTACTCGAAGTTAAAATCAGTTACCCGAGGTTAAAGCAGTTCACCCGAAGTTAAATTCAATTACCCGAGGTTAAAGCAGTTCACCCGAAGTTAAAGCAAAGGAATTTTCCACTATAAATAGAGCATTCAGTCATCCATTCAAGGCAGAGTCCAATTTTCTATATCACTACTGCCAACTCTCTCTCTATCTCCATCTCTCTATTATTCTCTGAGTTTTCATTCTTATCTTGTATTAAATATTATGCTTTCAAGTTCATCCGATTCAACCGACTGTATTAATCAGTAATCTTTATAAGTTTACTTTCAGTTATTATAATTTCAGTTTTTAGTTTTCAGTTATTCTTTAGCTTTTTCCCCCGACATAATAAACGAAGAAGAACATGTTTATGAAGAAGTAAATTTAGATTTAAATGATTGAAATATTCCCAAAGTCCCAACAAAAGAAATTTACAAAACTAGTTTCCTAAAGTCATCCTTTAGTACTAATTACAATGTTAAAACTGTTGAACATGTTTATAATTTAAATAAAGAACACGATAAAATTCAACTATTAACTAGTGAAGCTATTACAAAATAAAGAAAAAACGGATTTAATTTCCTACACATAGGATTAATACAAGTAGCAGTCAAACCATTAACCAGTAAATGAATAAATGCCTCTATCCTCTTATGTCTTAGAGATGGTAGACATACTAATTACAACACTAGTATTTTAGGAATGATGGAATCGAGCCTTTTTAATGGTCCAATACATTTGAATTGTTTTCCTGATTTTACATTAAGTTTAAACGACCCTCATATATTAAAAACCATAACCAAATTTTATAATCACCCTGCTAAAACTGATTATGTGCTCAAACCAAATTTTTCAAATTTATTTTCTATTAAGCCGAATCACAGCCATATTAAAAATCCCATTGATTTAGTAAAAAACTATTTTCCTCCCTCTTGGCACTTCACTCCCCACCATCCTGCCAAGACTTTAAAATTTTACATGAATATTCTTTATTCCTCAAAATGAGTTATATATATATATATATATATATATATATATATATATATATATATATTAAACCTCACTATATATACAAACCATCACATAAGGTGTACACATTCATGCCATATATAATTACACACATATATTTGTCTATACATACTATCTCCCATCCGTATGTATAAAAGTAATGAATTTGGCTAAAGGTGTATATAGTTCTCATTATACTAACCGACGTTATAACGCATACTTTCCCCATTTATTACATAATATCCCTCACTTGAGCATATTCATCCCTTTTACCTATGATATGAATAATCTCTCAATTTAATCAACATTACGGATACTATCTCATGCCCGAATGTATATAACCGTCCTAATTCATATTCCATCTATCTCTGGATGCATACCATTATACAATAATCATCCCGGCTATAAGTATAATCACAACCTAATAGTCGGAAATCCATAAACTCAATCCCAATTCATTTTATAATCCCATCATACCTCGGAATATTTATCATTGATCGCGCATAGATATATATAATAACTATCTCGGCTATAAGTACACACATAACTATTCCAGTCGGGGATATACTAAAACCTACACTGTGATACCACTTCATGATAGTCCACCATAATCACATTAATATAATCCAACTATCTTTTAGTCCCACAATTGTTTCCTTAATTAAAAAGGCATCATACCCTCATAATCCATTCCTAAAATAGGCTCGAAATTCGCCTTATCATTCTAGGGTACAAATATCTAGACATTATAACTTAACCCTCTATAATATATCCACTAAGAAGGTCACTAAATTTTAAGCCCAAAAGAAAAGGGGGTAAAAAGAAAATCCCATTTTAGGGCTAAAAACAGAGGACCGGTCGACTGGCCCCTGACCCCCGGTCGACCGCGGTTATGGATTTTGCCTTATAAAGAAAGCAGTAGGCTTTTCCCTTTAAGGGCGGTTGACTGGTCTCCTAGCCGCGATCGACCGTCCATACCAGATAACTCGACCATTTTTCCTTTTTGGACAAAACCAAAATTTCCAAAAATCCCATAAATCATCTTCTAACCACAAATCCTCAACCCAAACATATTCCTAACCTCAAAAATCATCCTACATCTCATCCCATCAATCTATATGTCATCAACCCCATTATAAGTATCAAATTCAAGATTTAGTATAAAAATCTAGGTTTTGACATATAAACACAAAATCCACATTTTATACCCACAAATCATGACCTAAATTACACATACAAATTATTTAGCAAGATTAATCACTTGCCTCGAAATTGTAGAGGTTGAATCTTCCTCGAAGTCGCTGATTGGCTGAAAATCTCAAGCTCTAAACTTTTCTCCTCTTTTCTCTTTCTCTTTTCTTCTTCTCTCTCTCTCTCTAGGGTTTTCTCAATCTCAAAATGAGATTGTTATCTCACATAGGCTTTTTAAGCCTTAGATCCAAGATATATACCGGACTTTAAATGATAATACACACTTTAAATGACTCGTTTACTCCAAATCGAGTCAAACTAACTTAAAATATTTCGGAACCGAAATAAAACCCAAGTACAGTCATTTTGACTATCCCGACCCTTCCGGGATCAACCGTGCGCTCAGAATCGTCATCCGAAATACTTTATAACATCCTCAAATTCTGACCTCAATTGCCAAATTTAAAATTTTTTAATTCAAATAAATTTTATTTCTCCCAAATAAATTAAAATTTTCAGACCTATAAATCACGGGGTATTACAATTGGGTGAGGCTTATATTGATCTTAAGATTAATTTCGTGATAAGCTTACTTTTTAGGTTAATTAGACTAACCTTAAGCATATTCAAGGCATTAGAGAAATCCTAGATTGCTTAAGGAGAGAAGTGGCACACAAGGGTGAAGAACAATTAAGAGATTTTGGGACTTTGATTCGTCAACCAGTCCACGAGGAAATTTATATCGATTAAGAATTTAATTGAGATTGTGTTGCGGTAATAATACTCATTGGAATCTTGATTAAAACTTGTGTAATTTTTTTTAATCATCTAGAACTTAATTTTCATAATTAGTTTAATCGGTAAATTAAACTTTAAAACCAAGTTAATGAATTAAGATAATGGAATGGTAATCCTATGAATTAGTCTTCAAATATGAATGAAAGCAACATGTTTTTACTCATAGTAATGTTTTTTTTTTTTATAAAAACCCTATTATTTAATTTGAAATTGAACCTAATTTTGAGATGTATTGGGAAGAATTATGAACCTAGGGTTTTAAGATTCGTAATATGAAATTTGTGCATAAACCATTATTTAAATTATATAAAACTCGTAGTAGAGCTTTGGTTTTTTGTCTAAGGGTGTTTAAGGATCATTATTAGGTTTTCTTGAGGTATTATGATCTTAAATTAGGTCGTTAATGGAGGACTAAGGTTGCTGAGTTCATCACTTAGAGTTTGGGGACTAAGAACCTCGACTTTTGGACTGTTTGGATTTGTGACGTCCATGTGCGCACGCTTGTGGAAAAAAGGTTAGGTTGTTGTTGGTTGTTTATATAGAGACGTTGGTTGAGGGTTTGTTGAAAGTCCTCGGTGGACGTTATGAAGTTGTTTGAAGGTTAGTTCTTAATTAATCAAAGAAAATTAATGTAGAACAATATACACTTTTAGTAAATCGTGAGTAGATATGATTCATGTATCTTGAGGACCTTAAGTATAGGATCGAGTATTGAGATGTCTTATGAGAACGATAAATGCTTAGTGATTATGTAAATCACACTTTAGTTTAAGAATATTTTTATGACTCGTTAAGTAGGGTCTTGATTATGTTCATGGAATCCTTATGAAAGTTAGGTATGAGATGATGTCCAGAATTTGAAAGTCCTAGGAGTTCAGGCTAATGTTGTTTTATAGCAGGGAACGTATGAGAGACGTATCTCACACATTCATGTTTGTATTGATGTGGATCATAGATATGTCGTACCCTCTACGCAATGTTTTCTCTTCTCCATTACATTTTTACTCAATTTCACACAATATACACATGGATGTATGACATGTAATGCTAAATTTTATTACGAAGTAAGATTTTCTTAATCCCACATGTAATACATTTGAAATTGGGTGAAGTGTAATGGAGATGAACCATCCTAATTCTTCAAAGAGTCTTTATTTATGCATCTAAATGTTATGTTAGTTTGTACATTAGCCTTCAAGTAATTATCATCTTTGAACATTGTCATTCAATTTGGATGAAATCTATTTTCTAAATTAAATTAACATTACTAACACATTTTATTTGTAAAGCCCCAAACCCTAAATATGCTATATATATTTCTTATTCTGAAAATATAAGTCAAATTAATAAGTATAATCAATAATGTAATTTTAACGAGACACTGTCCCAAAATTATATTTACATGCCTCTCCTCAACCAAACCCAAACCCAAACCCAAACCCTAAGCTTTCTAGCACGGTCGCTGAACCACCCCTTCACCTCTCATCTTTCTCTCCAACATCTCAAATTGTCACCATATGATCCCAAGAGCACACTATTACTTCCTTAACCTCCTATACTCAACATTTCTCGCTTTGAATAAACTCATTTCCTCCATTATCACACCTATTAAACATCCCAAATAATTTTGTTATTTGTCAAAAAACCAACATTATAAATAATTTTTAATAAGTTTTTTGGCCCAAAACAAAAACAAAATGAATTTAAACACGTAACATACCCAAAAAATCTCCATAAAACAAAATGTCAAACAACGTATCCCAAGTAATTCGGTGGCTAGCCACCAACTCCCAATAATAAGTCTTTGTCGCTCGTCGGTTGTCTGACATCTCACATACTAATCAAAAAATTGTCTCTAATTTAATATAACTCAGTCCCTTTTGGCCGATTTTTTCATTGCGCCTCGGGGGGCAAAAATAATGAAATTTACATAGTTAAAATGCACAAATTAATCAGAATAAACTTGGGGGCAACATATGTATTGAAAAATTCACAATAAAATGGTCGATTCTTGCAATATAAAACTAAAAAGTCGTCTAAATTATAAATAAGCATATCATCATTGAGTATCATCGTTATTGGGGTGGACTATATGTATTGAAAAACTCACAATAAAGGGTCACTTCTAATAATATAAATATAAATAAGGATATAAATATGGTTAACTAAATTAGAATTCTTCGCACCTACTGTGTTGAAAATTAATATGAAGAATTAGATTCTCTTCACTCTTACTGGGTTACTTGAAATATTATTTAAATGATACTTACTCAAGATATTACATTAGTAAGTGTGACAAATATTGCAAATCTTTATTCTTTATATATAAAAAACATTCTACATGTCAATCAATCCAAGAACAATATGTTACTTGTAATATATTTAATTTCACTTCACAGCAGATATGAGATTTTAGTAAGAGAATACTATAATTTTTAGTGACTAACATAAAAATTCTAGATAAGGTGAAACAAATAAGTAGTGTGTGTATTCAAAAGTTCTCATTTTTATGAATCCAACGACGAGAACAAAATAAAACTGTAAAATCTTGACATTAAGAAAAAGGATTACATTCTGCTTTGGAGGGGTAGTATTGACAATTAAAAATTTGGAGGGGCCAACTGACCAAGCAATATTTATCATGATACTATGTAATTTATAAAGAAAAAGTCTATCCCCACACCCTTATATGCTCCCCACATCTTTTCAATGTTTAAAGACATTACTATCCTTCAAGCTTTTAACTTTCTTTTCTTAAGCTAACTTTGAAAATAAATAAATAAAAACTTATAACTAACTTTGATAAAAAAAAATACAACCAACTAATTACATCTAATTTTGATTAAAAAAATAAAAGACTTCGATTTTTTTTTAAAGGTACATCGAACTTTGATTAAAAAAAATTGGAATTAACTTTGATTAAAAAAAAAAAGCTACAACTAACTTTGATAAAAAAAAAAAATACAGCCAACTAATTATAGCTAACTTTGATAAAAAAAATTTAGAGTTAACTTTAATATAATAAAAGAAAAAGTTGCAACTAACTTTGATAAAAAAAAAATACAATAAACTTTGATAAAAAAAAAAGCTACAATTAATTTAGATAAAAAAAAGTTAGAACGAACTTTGATAAATAAAAACAAGCAACTAACTATGGTAAATAAAAAAAATTACAGCTAACTTAGATTAAAAAAAAATTATAGCTAACTTTGGTAAAATTAAAAAAAAAAACTACTACTGATTTTGATAAATAAAAAACATTACAGGTAACTTTGATAAAAAAATGGATGAGGAGATAAAGGTGTGACGCGTGATTAATTAATTGAACGCAACTAATTCATAAAGGTTTAAATACTTGAGTCCGGGAATATTAGCAAGTGAAGCTACAATTAATTTGAAGTAGCTTCAATTAATTGAAACATTTATGAAATAGTTGCGCTCAATTAATTAATTATGTGTCACACCTTTATCTCCTCTTCCTTTTTTTTTTTTATCAAAGTTAGTTGTATTTTTTTTTATTTATCAAAATTAGTAGTTTTTTTTTTTAAATTTTACCAAAGTTAGGTGTAATTTTTTGTATTTACCATAGTTAGTTGTAATTAGTTGGTTGTTTTTTTTATTTATCAAAGTTCGTTCTAACTTTTTTTTATCGAAATTAATCAAGGTTCTAAAAAACGTGAGGTGTGATCGAGGCATGAAGGTCAAGCGTTAAGCCTTAGAAGCCTAGGGGGACCTTAGGCGTAAAAAGACGTTTAGGCCTTCTTAATATATTTTAACCATAACAAGGCTATTAAAATACAAAAATTGTACATATCATAAAAATATGTCTAAATATTTGCAAATTAAAATACTATTTTGTTATTTTGGATGAGATAATGATCCGGTTTGTAAAAAAATTATTTAAAAGGCAATATCGTTTCACTAAAGCATTGTTGTTTTTAGAAAAAAAGTGTGCCTTAAGGGTTTTACGAAGAATAAGGCGTAAAAATCTTAAGGCGGGACGTTTCCCCCAACCCTCAAGCCTAGGGGGAGCCTAGGTGATTTTTTAGAACAGTGATTTAATTAATTGTAGCTTTTTTTTTATCAAAGTTAATTGCAATTTTTTTATCAAAGTTAGTTTCAGCCTTTTCTTTTAAACTTTTTTTTTATTAAAATTAGCTATAATTAGTTGGTTGTATTTTTTTTTTTATCAAAGTTAGTTGTAGTTTTTTTTTTTTTTTTTATCAAAGTTAATTGCAGTTTTTTTAAATCAAAGTTAGATGTACCTTTTTAAAAAAAATCAAAGTTTGTTGTTTTTTTAATTAAAATTAGATGTAATTAGTTGGTTGTACTTTTTTTTAATCAAAGTTAGTTATAAGTTTTTATCTATTTATTTTCAAAGTTAACTTATGAATAGAAAGTTAAAAGACTTAAAAGATACTAATATCTTTAGATATTGAAAGGATGTAAGGGGAGCATATGAAGGTGTGAAGATAGAGTTTCGCCTTATAAACTATTGTATATAGTGTTTTGTCCTAAAATCCATAAATACATTGACAAATATTTACAATCATTTTTGTCATTTGGTACTAAAATCCATAAAATCCATAAATACGTTGACAAGAAATGGGATTGCATATGATTATTTTTGTCCATAAATACATTGAGTAATAGCTCGTGTGGGAAACCAAGAAAATTTTAAGTCCCAGTGGAGATTCAACGTGGGAAAATAGGACTAAATGAATCATTTTTGTCATTTGGTACTTGCACAAGAGAGAACAAAAGAGCGAAGATAACTAGTTGTGCCGCATTTGGTAGATCCTTTAAGATAACAAGACTGATATAATATTTGCTAAATAATGTACCTATTTGGACGACAAATGAGATGGTTATTTGGCATGATAACATGCCTTTTTTTTTTAAAAAAATAATATCGTGAATTACAAATATAAAAAAAATTCTTTTCTCTAGAGGAGGGTTTGAGGTTTGCTGAGAATTTTTCTTTTCTAATGAATTATTTGTATTTAGGGTCGCTTTTGAAGAGAGGCTAGGGAGGCGGCTGTCTCGAGACCCCGATTTTTGACACATTTTAGAAAAAAATTATATGTGCGTATATATTTATAGTGTCATTTTCCAATTGTCCCAAAACAATTTGTTGAAAATTGAACGGACAAACGTTTAAACTTGTTGCAATTATCGAAAAATATATTAGGGTCCGTTTGGTTGCCCTTTTTTGCCTAGGCAAATGCCAAAAAGTTGGCAAATAAGAAAATTTGCCCACATTTTGGCCGTTTGGTTGCAAAATTTGCCTAGGCATTATTTGTCAATGTACAACACCTCCTATGCACAATCTGTGGGCAAATTTTGCTTACCTATTTGAGTGGGAAATATTTCCAACAAATTTGCCAACTTCTTAAACGGTTTTAATGTTTTAAAAAATAATTTAAAAACTGTTTTAAATAATTAAAAAACTGTTATGAATATTTAAAAACTGTTTTACAATGTTTTAAAAACTGTTTTTAATATTATAAAAAATTGTTAAGAAAATGTTTTGCAATTTTTTTAAAAATTGTATTAACAAAATATTGTAAAAACTGTTGTGAAAGTATTATAAAAACAGTTTTAGTGTTTTAAAAAATAATTTTAAAAACTGTTTTAAATAGTTAAAAAAACTGTTATAAATATTTAAAAATTATTTTCTAATGTTTTGAAAACTGTTTTTAATATTAGAAAAAATTGTTCAGAAAATGTTTTACAAACTAATGTTTTGAAAACTGTTTTTAATATTAGAAAAAATTGTTAAGAAAATGTTTTACAATTTTTTTTAATACCGTATTATAAAAATATTGTAAAAACAGTTTTTAACATTTTTAAAAACTGTTTTGGATATATTATAAAAACTGTTTTAAAGTTTTAAAAAACATTTTTTAAAACTGTTTTAAGTAGTTTAAAAAAGCTGTTGTGAATGTTTAAAAATTGTTTTGTAATATTTTAAAAACTGTTTTTAATATTAGAAAACAATTTTAAAAACTGTTTTGAATACAATATAAAAACAGTTTTAAAGTTTAAAAACAAAATTAAAAAAATATTTTAAATAGTTAAAAAAAACTGTTGTGAATATTTAAAAATTGTTTTGTAATATTTTAAAAACTAATTTTAATATTATAAAAAATTATTAAGAAAATGTTTTACAATTTTTTTAAAAAACTGTATATATAAAAATATTGTAAAAACTATTTTTAACATTTTTGAATATAATGTAAAAACTGTTTTTAAATAAATTAATTGGATTGATTTTAATTTCGCCTAATGGTTGTTTGATAGCCTCATGTGAATTTGCCTAGGTAAAATTTGCCTAGGCAATTTTTGCCATGCCCACTCTTTTGCCCACGTGCAACCAAACGGACCCTTAGCTTCTTTTCGGTTAAAAAAAACCCTACAATTTGAAAATTAATAAAAACATCTCTTGTTAAATATGGGGCCCCCAATTCAAGAATTCGCCTCGGGCTCCTAAAATCTCGGGATCGGCCCTGTTTGTATTGGACATCGGTAGGTAGAAAAAAAAATACTTATTTTGTCCTAAATTAGAAGTGTTTTTCTTTTAAGTCGGTTCCAAACTAATAGTCATGTTTCTAAAAAATAATATATAATTAAATGTGATTATAAAGTTACTTATTTGAACAATAGAGAATAATGGTCCAATTGCTTATGTTGCATTCATAGGCATTCATAATTTTTAAGAGGAAAAATTCAAAAAATATTTTTTTTACAAGGCAAGTATTAATTTGAGACGGATGAAGTATGATTTTAATGAGATGTCCTTAATAGTTTCTCCGGTTGGAATTAGTCTGGAATTAACAAGATAAAGAAGGAAGATAAAGCCAATACGAGTGTGAAATTGCATTTGGAGCCGGACATGTTTTATCGAATCCATTACTGTAATGATTACACACATATCTAAACATAAATGTATATAATAAGTATTGATATGCACCAATCCATATCTTATTAATTTGATATATATAGATCAACGAATTTTCAAGCAATCAAATTGATATCAAATCAAATTAAATAGATAAAATTCTAAAAAATTCTGTACTATTTACATTGACAATTGTACCCGTAATAACAATGACGGATTGATTCGTCTATATTTACTTTACGATACAGTGCACTTGTGTTTAAACCCTCCTTGTGATAAGGTTGTCAATGGACTGGGTCTAGATCTGAATTCGATCCGTTTATTCGAATTTTGATCATATTTTAAAATCCTATTACCCGATAATTCGTTTACTTGATTATTTCATAAATGGATCGGATATTGATCTAGTCTAATCCGATCCATTAAGGGCCCGATCCAATTAAATATCATATATACTATAAATTTATGTATATTTATAAATATATCCTTACCAATATAACATGTAAATATTATATATATAAATATATATTTATGTATATAATAGATACAAGTAATATAGATTTTATTTATACTAATCATCTACTATAATACATTGCAAAATATTAATCTAAGATTAAAAAATCAAGAAGGGGATAAAATAAACATAAATATAAAATAAACATATATATTTGGACAGACCCGACCCTGATCCAATTCGATCAGATATGGATCCGGATCCAGATTCAATATTGTAGATATAATTAAGACCCAATCCAAATCCAAATTCGATCAAGTTCTTACTAAATGAATCTAAATCTCCATAGATCTGATTCGAATCCGATCCGTTTATAAATCTATCCCAAATGCGCCGCCGTTTAATAATTATAATGGGAGCGGATTCTACACTTACTATGTGGTGGATTGGATATAAATCCTTCGAGGGCTCTAGTGCGGGTTACAAACCTTAAGTGTGGTTGTTAGGATGATATTTATCCATTTGATATAATGGCCAAATGGACTTGGTATTTAATGGCAAATGGAGAATTCGATTTAGCACTGAGTTTTTATCAAAGGTCTCTTTTATGTAAAAAGACAATTTTTGAATGATTGTGTGCAAGATTATAGCTAGTGCATTTCCCACAAAGTTCACATGGCCTTCTTAGGCGGTTTGACCACCAAATATCGTCTGATTGTATTTATTAAAATCATTGTCGCTTACACACTATTTATGAATAATTATATTGGATCTTCTTGTGTGTTAATTCAATTATGTATTTTGAGAATCGTAGCAAGCTCTTCTAATATTTATGTTGAATAATATTCCATAATTGTATCACTGAGAAAGGTTACTTATAAGTTGATATGATCTTTATTAAAATTACTGTCGCTTACACATTATTTTACAGTAATTAGAAGGATCTTCTTGTTACTGTAATTTCAATAATCTCTTCTAAGATTTGTGTTTGATAACATTTTATAGTTGTAACTTTTCAATTGTATCACTTAGAAAGGTTGTTGCTATAAATGTAAATGGCTTATACATTGTTCGAGAAAAATTACATTAACCTTTTCTATGTTATTTCAATTGTGTATTTTGAGAAATTACAATAATCTTTTCTAATATGTGTTTGGTAATATTCTATCATTGTTTCATTTGAACTGTATGGCTTAGAAAAGTTATTCTATAAGTTGCTATTAATGTATCAAAAAAGAAGGTGGCAAAAAACAATTAAATTGATTAAAATATTTTAAATGGACCTCTTGTAAGTCTCACATGCATCAATGAATGAATCATACCTCTATTTTTTTTCCTTATTTTTTGAGGGTTAAGGCAGATAATTTTCAACTTTAAGTTTTTGTGTTTTTTAAGGTCTTGTATTTATGTGCCTTTTTAATTTAGAGTCTAAAATTTTGCATATTTTTACTTTGGAATCCATTTTTATGTTTTATGATGCAATTAAAAGAAAAAAAAATACAAAATATACTAGAACAAAGTGAAACTAAAACCCAGTCCTAATATACAAAACTTTTCCAAATATACATACAATTTCATAAATGAAAATACTACCCAAAATTATTCGAAATTGAAACAATATGTTGTGTTCATTTCATTTTTTCTAAGATCAATTATCAAAAAGCCCGTCAAATATTTTTTAATACACATTTAATCCAAGTCTTTTTATTTTGTTGCAAAAACTCCCTCAAACACCCATTTAACCAATATTCTCTTATTTTTAAAGCTCTGCGCTAACTGAACCCCCGCTCCACCTCCCCCCGCCCCACCCATCCACTGGCAGAGCTCCAGTGACCCTCGTCGAAACCCATTTTTTTTAGTGTTTTAATGTAGTGAGGGACTTTTTGGAACAAAATAAAAATGCCTGGATTAAACGTGTATTAAAAAATATTCGAGGGAGTATTTGGTATATGCGTCTTTTTTCTAACACAAACTTATATCGTGTCGTGTTCATATCAGAATTATAAGTCGTGTTTTATCGTGCAAATCAGGTTTTTATTCTGATTATCGTGCCTATTTTTATTCCATTGAAATTAAAATTTAAGAAATTATATTGACCGTGTCGTGTTTTATAAAGACTATACTCGTATTAGATAAAAATAAAACCCTTAGCACTTCATGTATAAAAAATTCTCAACATGTGTTTTGCGAATTCAAAATCCGATCCAAAAACATAAAATGCCACCACACACACACACACACAATTGCCTATTCATGAAATAGAGTAATTTTATACCGACATCTTAAATCGACACATTTTGAAACAAAATTGTAAAATATCGTATTCGTATTTGATTTCAACATAATTGAAATCCAAACACACATCAATATAAATGCGACACATAAGGGTGTCACCCTAAATATATCATTTTTTTGGGGTATTATACCACGTGGTGTCCAATCAGATTTAAGCGCACCTCGACTAATTCATATTCGTGATTCATGATTTTTACTAGCAAAATATTATTTTAATAATATCAAAAATCGAATTAAGAATTGAATCTAATTCATTATTTTTCATTTAAAATTAAAATGATCTATGTTTCGTGGTATCTTGGTAATTACACCAACTAGGATTTAAGAATAGAGAGACAAGCAACTTTAATCGGCAGTTTGGGAGAGTGCCATAAGTGGGATTAATGATGGGTGGGTGTGGGGGTGGGGCCATATAGGTAGCCAACAAAACAGTCAGTCCATTTAGGAGCTTTGTGAAAGATTCTTAGGGTAGGTCCCATTTTAATTTTTGTCACTCCAAACAACACACCCGCGGCCCAGGTGGCATGGAATGAAAAAAGAGCATTCACGGTCATCATTACCACTCATTTGACGTTATCATCATCTCTATGTAGCATCACGCTTCCAATCGATCATGCAAAAATTGCCCACGCTAAAATACCTACTCTACTCTACTCTAACATAAATTAAATAAACCACCTATGGCATCAGCAATCCTTGTAATATGGCAGGATATAGGGACACAGTTACAAGTGTTAGTCAGTGTTTATTACACTGCCTTTTATAATCATTAGAGGCAGGGGCGGACCGAACGGCCGTCTCAATTTAATTTTAAAATAAATAATAGATTTTTAATAAAAAATTAAATTTGAAAATTACTTGCATTTAAAGATAAAAGGAAAAAACGTAAAATAAAAAAAAACAAAAAAAACTTAACGTTTATTGTTGCTTAGCAAAATCCCAAACTTAAATATAACCTATTCTCTCTTTTTCTCTTTCGTTTCCAGTGTCGTTCACTCTTTTCACCTTCCTTCCACCGCCGCTCCTCATCTCGTTACCCTCTCCACTAGGGGTGTTCGCGGTCCGGTCCGATTCGGTTTTAAGGTTTTTTTCGGACCGGACCGACTTGATCGGTCATATAAAAAAATGGACCGAGACCGGACCGAAAATGTCAATTAACCGACCCTAGTCGGTTCGTTTTTTTATAGGGTCGGTCCGGTATAACCCGTCGGTCCTCACATTAATGAATTACATCATTTATAATAATAAAAATATACCCGAGTTTATTTTTTCCAAATATTAAAAACTAAAAAATATCGAAATTTACAATTAAAAAAAACTAGTATTGGATTAAACTATAATTTAAACTAGTCAAATATTAAAATTAATATTTTCACTATTTGTTTATCTTATATATATACATATGTATCTAAAAATATATTATTTTATATATAGTCGGTCCGGGTCGGTCCTAACAGGGTTTTTGAATCTGTAAACCGTGGACCGTACCGACTAGGTCGGTCCTCCAAAAAAATAAACTGACACCGGACCGATTAAGAAAAAAGACCGAAAAAAGTAGTCGGTTAGGTTCGGTCCGTCGGTCCAGTCGATTTTTTGAACACCCCTACTCTCCACCTTCCCTCTCCATCCAGGCCTGCGGTCCTGTCTCCACCTGGCATTGAGAGTTTGTTTATAATGTCTGCATATTTTGTTAGTTTTATATGTGTTTGTTTAGCAAAATAAAATATGTGTTTGTTTATATGTGTTTAAATTTATAATGTAAAATTTAATTTATTAGTGTGAAATTAGTCTGAAATGTGAAATTTAATTTAATAGTGTAAAATTTAATTTATTAGTGTAAAATTTAATCTATTAGAGTGAAATTTAATTTATAATATAAAATTAGTCTGAAATGAAATTAAATTTAGTGTGAATCTATTAGTATGAAATTAAATTAAATTTGTTGTAAATATAGGAAGTCAATGGAGAAATTTTTTAAACGAAAAAGAGGAGAAAACACACCAACGGTATCCGAAGCTGAGGTTCAACCGCATCCGAAAAGGAAAAATTTAGGGATCCAAATTTAGTTAATTAATACCTCAACATTTTTAGGGTTAAAAATTGCAAAAAAAAATAAGTAAAAACAACAACAAAAAAAAAATCACCTCGGGGCTTCGTCAAAAGATTTCGCCACTGTTCTAAAAAACCCGTTTAGGCTCCGCCTAGGAACGCCTAGGCTTGAGGCTTGGGAGAAACGCCGCGCCATAAGTTTTTAACGCCTTATGCTTGGTAAAACTCTTAAGGCGCACTTTTCTCTAAAAACAACAATCCTTTAGTGAAACGATATCGCCTTTTAAAGATTTTTTTACAAATCGAACTATTATTTCATCCAAAATAATTAAATAGCATTTTAATTTGCAAATATTCAGACATATTTTTATGATATGTACAATTTTAGTATTTTAATAGCATTGTTATGGTTAAAAAATATTCAAATATATTAAAAAGGCCTAAACGCCTTTTCACGCCTAAGGCCCGCCTAGGCTTCTGGCTTAAGGCTTGGCCATCACGTCTCGATCACGTCCCGCATTTTTTAGAACCTTGGATTTCACCCCACTTTACTTCAAATCCAGGATCCGTTGCTGATTAGAGGATTGATTATAATATAGAGTTGAAAATTTAAAAATATTTATTTTTATTTGGTTATAAATTATAATATTATTTTCTATATTTAAATACTAAATTATAATATTTTTTATTATAATTATGTTTTAAGAAAAAACAGTAACCGAATGCTTTCTAAATTTTATTTTTTGTTTTTCAACTCAAATATGTTAATTCTCTATATTTTTATATATTTATACATTAATATGTAATATACATATACAATACATTAATTCGTACATAGTTATAATATATATAAATTATACATGTATATGTACCCAAAATTACATAGATGTTTGTATTATTAAATTTATATTAAACTAAGTTCTATATGTTAAATAATATTATTAATACATACATCATTAGAGTTGTGTTTTTTTCCCAAAATTCTAATTTTTTCGGATTTCGATCCAATTTATTCCGAATTTGGTATGAAATTTTAGTTTACCGATTTTCGTTCCCCCCCCCCCCCCCCCAAAAAAAAAGGGATTAGGATTTGGTAATAAATCTTAATTTTTTATTTTTCTGATCCGATTTTTTCTAATTATTTCTAAAAAAAAATCGAATTTCTTCCCCATTTTTCATTTTTCCATTTTATTTCGCTTTTTGAAACTTTCTCATATCCCACATCGGTTAGGAGAGGATGAGGGTTCCAAAGTAGTGATCTATAAAATGAGATTCTCTTCTTAATATCTGCACAATTGAAAAAATAGATGCAATCCTCATATATTTGCATGTTGGATTAAACCGTTTTCTTTGTTTATATGCTTATGCAAGCTTTGGGAAATTCTCTCCAGTGTTGCAGATGAGTCTAACTTTCCCTGACTTATCATCGGGGATTTTATCGATCACCTTGACAATAGCGAAAAAAAGAGTTTCTCCAAGTATGACACCAATAGCAGTTGTTCCTTTTTCACGAAAAACATTGATGCTTGTAACCTCTCGAGCTTAGGCAGCACCAGGCCAATACTCACTTGTAAGAAGAGTCATATGAGTTTTGTTAATAACATGGTGAGACTCAACAGGTCACTTGCTAATGCGGATTGGAGGATTATGTCCCGAGATGCAGTTGTGGACAACCAACCCAGAATGGCCTCTCACCACAGTCCCATGCTCATCCACCACTACATCAAAATTGCCTAGTTGGCAAAATAAACTTGTCATGGTAAAAAATCGTGACAAGAATTGGGGTGACAATTTCTTTATCATGGACTTGTCACGGTCAAAGTCCGTGATAAGAATTTAATTTGTCACAGACTTTGATCGTGATAAGTTCATGACAAAAGAAAAATTGTCACGAACTTGTCATGGCCAAACTCCGTGACAAATCTAGGCAGAATTTAAAAAAAAATTGTTGGGTAGTATGATTACTGCTACTGCCCAACAATATATTTTAACCTGTTACAGCATATTTAAACATGTTCAAACAGTATATATATATTAAGCAACATTCAATAATTAATAAATCCTATATATGAATTAACTAACAAATATTCATAACTATCCAACATTCAATATTCAAATGAAATAAATACAAATAATATCCAACAAAAAATATTCATAAGCATGAAAATAATACAAATAATGTCAAGGTCTTGAGTTTTGAATAGCTCTGAGGAGGAAGGTACACCACAATATATATGAATTGATACAACCATCAATTCGCCGAATGCCGCATTGCTCTTCCTACCACAAATGTTCATTCTCTTTTCCAAGCACAATATATGTGATGCAAACCTTTGTCTCAATTTCTTGCAACACATGTCCATGAACCACACTACCTAGTTGTGTGTATGGGTCCCTCAACCCCTAGCTATGTGGTTGCCACCCTGAAGGTTTATTAAATACACACTCGGCCAACCCATTGTTGACATAGACTGTTCGACGGGGGTCAAGGTGGCAAATGAATCATATGTAGGTGATGAGTGGGTGCGTATCGGCGATGAGGGTGAGAGCGGTGGAGCAGTGGCATCCTCATCTACTGCCTTCCCCTTGCCCTTACATGAGGTGAATCCAAACTGACGCTTCATGTACTTGAACATATTGAGGACTTCCCTCCAAGATTTCTAACTTATCACCATGGGTGTCCACCTTACGAGCCAACCCGGTGAGCCTCGACTTCCCCACCCGAGAGTTCACCCCTTGTCCGCCCCGAGCACTTGGCTTAGTGCGTCCGTTGCCAAAGATGCCTTGTTGGTATCAGATTAGGAGTTGTGCACTTCCTTAAGCTTTGCCTGAAATGGAAAAAAAGTACACGATTAGTTATGTTAATAAAAAAATTATAACGTAATTAAAAAAATTAAACAATTGGAAGATATTTTTATAACTTACAATTGTGTCTGCCACGCTTGGAGTCACCTCTTTATCTTTTTCCTTCTTTGTCCGAATTGTTACATAGGCATTGAGCCTATGTGGCCTACCCCCAGGCCACTCTCTATCTACTAAAATAAAATAAGGCGGAATTAGTAAGTAATGCAAGTAATGCTAAATTAGAATAACATAAAATTAAAATTAAAGAAAATTAAAAACTTACCATCTCGTGCTCCACCTCAGCGTAAGACGTACACCTGGAGTAGTGCACGTCGACCTTTTTGGCCCGGTTTGCTCTTCTTGATTGACGAGATATCAACTACCGATCCTGAATCTCATTGTCAACAAAATCTACCAGCTTGCCAATGAGATCGACTCCTTTGAAGATACCGTGTCACGGTCCCTCAATATGGACTCTCGATCTTGCCCAAAGTATTGCGCCCACATGTTTTTCTTCCACATTTTGTATTGCTCCCTCAATTGTTCGAACATGGAGGGAGTCGCTGACATGTGGGGGCAGGCCGAATTGTTCATATCAAACAAATACAAACAAAAAAGAAAGTAAGTGTTAGTTGTATTTAAACTAAATATAATAAAATATAAATATAAATAAAGTGAGTAACTACCTGTAGTGTCTACCAGATGGCCATCTTGAGCTTGATGAGAACCTTTCTCCAATCCATGTACCCTTGGCCAACGATCGTTTTGAGAAACTCAAGAGCCCTAACCTGTAAGGCCGTCTTGATCTCGACGTGGGACCCCATTTTTTCTCATTTTGGGAGCCTAATAGCAGACGAGCCTTTCTTGCCTCCGCTACCGTGTCGCCCTGATGAAGATATTTCCTGCAAAAATTAGTAGTAGTAGTACAAACATGTATATGATAAATGATCAAATCCAAATGAATAAAAATATTCTAAAAGTTAGCGACATCACAAATCTAAATATTGTTTCAATTTCGGATCTTGTCACGGACTTTGAATTAATGCTTAAATTGATTAAAATCCAAATTAACATTTCAATAACCAAAAAACCCATTTTGACGCAAATTCGATAGTAACAAAGAACTAAAAGAATACAAGTTAACAAAGCACTAGAAGAATACAAGTTAACGAAATTATAAATGTAAATAGTATTTAAATTATGTCCGATAATAATAAAGCACTAAAAGATTACACACTACTGGTTATTATAAATAATTGGAATACATATTACAAATCTAAAAATTATTTCAAATTCGAATTATCATCTCAAATGAATTGATATTCGGTAGGAGCAGTCAAGTCATCCACATTATTGGTTAGACGATTTGGCGCATGTAGGACGATTGCCCATATCTCATTGTTGATAAACTTCGAGTCAAACACTTACTTGAGCTTTTGAAAAGTACAAACAAATTACTCATCGCTCACGTACTCGTTGCTCTTTAACTTGGAAAAGTCAACCATGATCAAATTGGTGTCAGGATCAACTTTACAAGCATTTTTATCCTCAGCTCTTACCCAATCACAGTAAAACACGACCTCTTTGAAGCTTATATAGTCTAATTCAAATATATTTTGAACGACATCATAGTAAGTCATTTCAGCTTTAACGAGGTTTTCATCTTTCGTGTTCGCTCGAAAATAAGTAAAAGCCTTATATGAAATGATCGAGTTATATACATTTGTATTTTCCTCATACACCCTTGCACCAAACACGTAATCGTTCAATTGATACTTTTGTACTCATATGCTATGAACAAGGGTCCGGTGGCTAGACGAGCAAGTCTTGATTCCGCATCACTCGTCTTTAAGAGCCGAGATTATAGATAAATTAATTAGTTCAGTTTTAAAGCTTTCTTGTAATGTGACATTTAATAAGAAACTTTTTCATTATAGTTATGTCGCGTGACACCCACATCCTAAATTCGCTATCTGATTGTGCCATCGTTCTTCATCTTTTATTGTTCCCACACACATCATATTTACTACATTGATCCTGACGAGCGTATTACGAAATTGATCATGTATAAAAATTGAAATAATGTAAAAATTAAAATAATGTAAAAGTTAAAATAATACAAAATTACTTTTTCCATTCTTCGACATCTTCATGTGTGTCAAATAGATAACGAGCTAATTGTTCATGTTGTAAACTCATTAATTTCACTCGTTTTTCTATCACCTGACCACCCTCATCGACAAACGCATCACTATTATCCACGCTGCTCGGGTGAGGCATATTTTCACGAGTGTAGATTGATGACTCCCTGGTAATGTATTCCTATGCAATTGATACTTCAATGTATCGTGTATTCTTGACGTAATCTTTGAAAACTTTCATCAATATTTCAAACGGATACATCCACCGATAGCTAACTGGGATGCAAAGAAGTGCCTCATGGCATAAGTGTACCAACAAGTGAACACTTATGCTAAAAAATGACAGGGTTAAGTAATTTTCCAACACACAAATTGCTTCGGTTACCGCTACTTTTACGGCCACTATGTGATCTCGATTGACTACCTTCTCACATTAAAGTGTGAAGCAGATGATAATTTACATAATAGGCCTCCGTAAACTCTTGTGCTTAGAGAAATAACACTTAAACAATAGAGGAACCAATTGCATGCTTGCATGCCAATCGCGGGACTTACAGTTATGTAAATCATAAATAGCATAATTCACAATCCTTTACAAGTTGGATGAAAAATTAGATGGAACCTTCAAATTATATATTGCGTCTAAAAGCACCTTCCTTTCCTCACTCGTCAAAGTAAACGCACCAGGGGGAATTATTATCCTTCCCCTACTATCTTCTTTCAATCATAGTTGTGGCTTAAGTTTTAATGATTTAAGGGCTTTTCGTGCATTTTATCCATCATTCCCCCAAGGCATGTGCCCACAATATGTTCAGTGATGTTCTTCTTCGCATGCATCACATCCAGTATATGGCACACTGGATTATTCTTTCAATAAGATAAGTTAAATAAATTGGCCTTCTAGACCATGCCTTTCTCGTCTTAGTTTCATTCATAGGACTTCTTATACTCGGCATTCTTGAATTTATTATTCTTACTTGACAAATTACGGCCACAATTAGAAGATTTACTTTCAATCTCTGAACTTGAAAGTTTTCTCGAAGGTAGCCTATATTCAATCCCGCCCAATAAAAATTAGAACCTTTCTCAAATCTAAAACTATGATCAGGGGGTAAAAACCACCTATGGAAATGGTATATATTTTTTTTCGCTATCGATGAGACGCAGAGATTCAGTCTCCTCTCCATAAATAAGAGCTCCCAAATAACCATATACTACACAGCTAGATAATGTCCCATAAGCTGAAAAATTATGAATTACCCACATCAACATAGATTTTAGCCTAAACTCTTCTTTTTTAAAAGAGTCAAATTCTTGCATACCCCTTCCCACAAATTAATTAATTCTTCTACCAATGGAACAAAGTAGACATCGATGCCCTCACTTGGTGTCTTTGGCTCAGGTATCAACAAAGACAACATAAAAAATTTAGGACTCATACACTATGAAGGAAAGAAGTTAAGTGGTGTTAAGATCACTAGCCATATACTCTGATTGATGCTTAGATTTCTAAATGGATTTAAACTATATGTTGATATTCCCAAACGAATGTTATGTTGTTCTCGAGCAAAATTATGATACTCATAACTCATCCTCTTCCAAGCTGTAGAATCAATAAGATAACACATGAGATTGTCCCCTACATATGCCTTAGCATGCCAAGTCATTGCCTCCTCTACCCATGGAACTGTGAAAAATTGCTTAAATATAGGCCTAACGAAAAAATATCTCAACACTTTTTCCTGCACTTTTGAGCTTGTACCTTTCTTGCAGAAGGCACATATCTAGGTTCATCGCATACCGAACAAATATCGAGATTTTTATACTCCTTTTGATATAGTATGAAATCATACACACAAGCATGAATAAAAAGTGTTGGAAATGTATAGTAGTGTTGGCGCCAATTGAGTCTTAATGTAGTGTTGGAGACGTGTAGTAGTGTTGGAAACGTATTTGGTAAAATCACAACTGTAAGGACGCAAGTCTCCAATTGAGTCTTAATGTAGTGTTGACTCAATTTCGGATAAAAACATTTGAGTTATAGGATAGTGTTCATCATTTCAAGCCTATGACACGTAAAGTTGAAGACATAACGGCCATCATTCCAAGTAAACATCATTTGTCGGTTATCTCGTGCCCAGTTTATGCATCATCAACATCATCGTATTCCATTATCTTCAAAAGGTATGAATGAAAACTATGTATATATGTAAGAGACTTGGAATATGTTTAAAGGGTGTTATTTTATTTTATTTTGAAATGAATTTTATTTTCATAAGGTTATTTTAGAACTTTGAATAAAAAGTTTTTGGGCTTAAAATTGAAAAATGAACTTCTGACATTTTGTTCGAAATTATCGTTCGAACGAGAATTTCATTCGAATGAGTTTGCTTCCTATTTTTCCACTCGAACATCGTTAGATGTTCGCTCGAACGAGACTTCGTTCGAACGAAAATCTCTCTCGAACGAGATTTCCGGGCGGGAACAGTTTTAGCAGTTTTTACCCATTTTTTCACTTTTTTGTCGCACTTTCTTTTGGCAGTTTAAATCTAATTTCGGGATAGATTTTTTAGATGACTTTTGAACATAACTTGAGAGCTTTTTGAGATAAAATTCTTCCATCCAAAAGTTCATGTTTTCATGTGTTAACTTTTAATAGAAAATCTTCCTTTAACACATGTTCATACACCCATATGTTTAGTTTACTTCCAAGCTCTTCATATATATAATATTTTCTTGGAGTTGTTGACATCATTGGTTTTCTCTACACCCGAAAATAAGATAAATTGGGTTTGCTTCTACATCCCTCAAAGAAGAAGAAGCTTTTATTTTGCTGCGGCATTCCCACATGGTGAAAGGTACTTTGTGTGGTTGATGGTAGCTTGGTATCAATTGGTGGACTCCAAGGTTTCGATGGAGTTCGGGATTATTCACTAGGCGAAGGTTGAAGATCGAAGGAGCGCATCAAGGCTTGAAGGGAATTGATTCGGTTGTCTAAGTCATCTTGTTGAGTCTTTGTAAAATTTATACCGTACTTAATGAATTTGTTAGGCCAGGGTCGTCCGAGGTTTTTTCCCGATTTGGGGTTTTCCTTGTACATCGCGGTGTTGTGGGATTGTGAATTTATTTTATGCAAACATCGCGGTGTTGCTTAGGGTCAAAAGATAAAATTGGATTTAATTCGCAATCTTGATTAAAATGGTGCATGTTTGATTATTTGGGTAAGTTTATTTTAAGTTAATTTAATTCAAATTGGCACTAAATTAATTGGGTAGTTTTCATGCCTAAATTGTTTAATTTTGATAATTAAATTAACTTGGGTTGAGTGAATTTAAAGTGTGTGTGTATTTACTTTAATTCATTTTGTAGTGTTTAATTTTAATTTATTTTAAGAAATTAAAATTTATCATTTGTGTGTGTTGAACCATCTTTATTCCGCTTTAAAGGAAATTTATATTTAAAATTTTAAAATTGGGGGTCCTTGCACTCTAAAAATTGGTATCAAAGCTGGAGTGCTAATTTCTTGCGTTAAGGCCCTTTTAAATATTTTTGGTTAAAAATGGAAGTTTCTCCATTTTCTAAATTTCCTATTTTTGATGGTTCTAATTACACGTATTGAAAGGCGCATATTAAATCGGCACAAAAATCTATCGACGAGAGGGTTTGGATGTCAGTAGTTAACGGGTGGTCTCCACATACATATTTGGTAGAAAATGAGTGTGTTCCCAAACCCGCAAACAGATGGAGTGAGAAGGAATTTAAACTTGTAAATTTTAATTCCCGAGGTTTAAATGCCTTGTTTAGCGGGGTCACACCTGATGAATTCCGATGCATTATGACATGTGAAACTGCTAAGGAAGCTTGAGATATATTACAACTCACTCACGAGGGAACTAGTATTGTAAAATCTTCTAAACTCCAAAACCTTATAACTCAATTTGAAACCATCAAAATGAATGAAAAAGAAACATTTGATGAATTTTATGCTAGACTTTTCGATATAGTTAATTCATCTTTTTATTTGGGAGAAAAAATACCCGACGACCGAGTAGTAAAGAAAATTTTAAGGTCCCTATCCGAGAGATTTATCCCCAAAGTGGCCGTTTTAAATTCTTTACCCACCTTAAACTCAACCAAACTTGAGGAACTAGTAGGATATTTACAAACTTATGAACTAGATATGTTACCCTCCAAAAATGAAAAGAAAATTGATAAGGGCATTGCTTTGAAACCCCAAAAGGAGGAAAAATAAGTTGTGGATAATGAGAGTGATAGTGACTCGGAGGACATGGCCATTTTTGCTAGGAAGTTTCATAAATTTATTAAATTTAATACAGATAAGTTTAAAAATGATTTTAAGAAATTTGAAAATTCTAAGCATGACAAAGCCGAAAAGATCCCTAAAATCTTTAATGAAAGTTTAAATAGGGACGAGTCTAATAGGTGTTACGGTTGTGAAGGTTATGGCCATAGGGATTTTTAATGCCCCAATAAACTAAGGAAAGAGGGTAAACAACTGATTTCATATAATGATACCCTTAGTGATAGTGATAAGGAGGAGGGACCCGCTTTCCCCATTGAGCGCAACTTTGTCGTGTTCATAGAAAGTCATGTGAGCACCGATAATGAATCTTTACATGAAGATATACAAATTCATGACACTTCCAAGGACTTTGTTTGTGAAGCTACAAAAGATGATGGTAGTGAGAGTGGAGAAGAAAGAGAGAGTGAAAATGAAGAAGAGGTTAATGTGAGTGAACTTTAATTTGCATTTCAAGAACTATATGAAGAATCTATTAAATTAAAAAGGGCAAATTTGAAGTTAGAAGCTAGTTTAAGAGAGCGTGTCATGGTTGTCAATGATAGTGCGATGAGAGTGTGTTAGTTGATGACCTTAGGACACGAGAGAGAGCTTTTTGAGAGAAGTTTGAGCATGTAGAATGCGATAAAGATAGCCTTAGAGGTTTAATGGAATCCTTTAAAAAGAAGCTTCTCGCATTTGAAGAGCGCAATGTTTTATTAGAGTTTCACATTTTAGATTTAGAAAATAAATTAAAAGACTCTAGTAAAGTCAAATTTGATTTGGAGTGTCGTTCAAAGAAAATAGATAAAATATTAGGGACGGTCTAAATTAAAAATGACACGTGTGTTTTAGGCTTTGATACTTGTAATGAGTCTACTCATAAAGACAAACTAATGTTTTAGGAGAATCCTCTAGGAACAATAATATAGATAATTCCTTAGGTAAGTCTTTTCGCCGAGTCTTTAAGTGCTCACATTGCAGTCGAAAAGATCATCTTAGGAAATTTTATTTTGATCTTAAACGAGGTCCTGAAAAATTTCAATGTAAGGCAAACGAGGTAGCCAAGATTCCTATATCTCGAGATCATCATTCTTCATGAGTTTGGGTTAGGAGATCTGACTTGATAGCTTTATAAGAGAGGATTTTTATTCTCATTTACTTTCACACGATACCTCCCTTGCTAAATTCGAATGTTGAATGTGTTAGCTGTTTGCATACTCTAGGTTTTTGCACTTCATATTATATATCATTGCTAGGTGTATGCATGTTTAGTCATTTTTTAATCATTGCTTTATTTCATATCTCATGCTAGAAATTATGAATTGTTTATCTTTTGTATTATATTCTTTTCATTTTTGTTTGCATTATATGAAAAATACAAAAAGATTTTCTTTATCATCTGTATTTTACTTTTGTGAGTTATTTGGACGTAATAAAAAATACAAAATAATTTTTGTTTATCTTTTGAGTTATTTTTGTTTGGTTTATAAGTCTCAAAAACTCAAAAAGATTTTTGTGTGTGTATTTTAGTTTGACACACCTTTTGTGGCATATGTTTGTGTTTGAATCGTATCTTTTCGCTTCCATGTGACTAGAACTTTTAATTAAAATTCTAATCCTTAAAATGTTCTTTATCATTCTTACACGGAGTTGTTCAGTTTGACTTGTTTAATGGATTACTTTTATATGCCTTTTCACACATGCACGAGCTCTTTTAAACTTTTAACTTCACATGTATATTTGATCTTTGCGAGGTGTTCCCCTACCAATCTAGTCATCTACGTATTATGTGACCTAGGGGGACTAGTGCATGTTAAAATCCATTGCACATGATACTTGTGTGAGATATGAAAAATGATATATATAAATGTGCATGGGGAAGGGCTCCGAAAGGAAATATTATCCTTTACGAGTAAGCCACCGTATGGAATGGACCTAAAAGAAATACGTGGTCCAAAGGCCTAAAAGAAAAATATGGCAGTAAAAGAAAAATAATTTGCCAAGGCCTATATTTTTTTAAGTTTGATATAGTCATTCAAAAATTAATATGCTTATTTTGAGGGAGTTTGGATGGTATATCAACGGTTTGCAGAATGTCTGTTTATCCTAGTTGCGCTTACATTGTTATGACTCTATTTGTTTGTGAAATCATCAATATGCTAGGCTTCTATGCATTGTATTTGTTTGTTCATTAAGTTAAATCTATATTGTCACTTAAGGCTAATTTTGAATGTGATAAATTTTTGCAATCAAATGAGAACTCCGTGAATATGTTTAAGTGATTGGGTTTTAATTCTTTAGTATCTAGTTCATGCCCCGTCACTTCCATTTCCATATGATACATTAATGCCATAAGAGTGTGAAAAACTTATGTTATTTTAATTTTGTGTCATTTGTGAGTTTATATATATACATATATATATATAAGATATTGTTTGTTTTTAAGTCTTTGCCTTGCTAGCTAGTCCATTTATGCTTTAATTCATAATTGGTATCTATTATTGTTGCGTATTTTGGTTTGATATTACATGCTTTGATTAATACATCTATTGATATCTTTTGTTATCGCATCATAGTTGATATTTATGTCTTTTATGTGGATTAGTTGAATTTTCTTGCTGCCCATATGCCTTAACGATCCTATTTCCTTAAGCATCATCATGTTTTACTTGTTTTTCCATATTTGTATCCCTTATGCAGTTTTAGGGGGAGAAAGGGTACTTAGTTAAATTGGGGGAGAAATGAGTAATTAATTAATTCTTAATCCTTTGTCTATTCCTGAACAAAAAGGGGGAGAATGATAGGGGAGAAATGGTGTATAATCCTATTATAATCGTATCTTAGTTTAGGAGATTTAACTTAGGAGGAGAGCTCTATCTTCTTAGGTTGATCATAGTTGATAAAGGAGAATTAATTTAGGGGGAGTATTTATTTTAATTGCATTTAAAATTTTGATATTCCTTATGCGTTTATTGTTTTGCTTAAGCGTGCAGGAATTTTTCTAGTGACAATTTTCATCGGCAAAGATAGTCATCCTTGGGTTTTGAGTCAAGCATTGAATTTTTACTTTTGGGTGGGAAGTTTTTGAGTTTATTAGAGGTTGACGGCCCTTTAGAATTTTATTTTGGTTTTTGTCCTGGAATAGCCAAAGGGGGATATTTGTAAGGACACAAGTCTCCAATTGAGTCTTAATGTAGTGTTGCCTCAATTTCGGAAAAAAATATTTGAGTTATAGGATAGTGTTCATACTGTATCCTTTCAAGCCTATGGCATGTAAAGTTGAAGACGTAACGACCAACATTCCAAGTAAACATCAATTGCTGGTTATCTTGTTCCTAGTTTATGCGTCATCAACATCATTGTATTCCATTATCTTCAAAAGGTATGAATACAAAATATGTATATATGTAGGAGACTTGGAATATGTTTAAAGGGTATTATTTTATTTTAAAATGAATTTTATTTTCAGAAGGTTATTTTAGAACTTTGAATAAAAAGTTTTTGGGCTTAAAATTGAAAAATGAATTCTGACATTTCGTTCGAAATTGTCGTTCGAACGAGAATTTCGTTCGAACGAGTTTGCCATCGACTTTTCCCATTTGGCCACTGGAACATCGTTAGATGTTCGTTCGAACGAGACTTCGTTCGAACGAGATTTTCGGGCGAGAACGATTTTGACCATTTTTACCCATTTTCCCACTCTTTTGTCCCACTTTCTTTTGGCAGTTTAAATCTAATTTGGGGACATATTTTTTAGATGACTTTTGAACATAATTTGTGAGCTTTTTGAGAGAAAATTCTTCCATCGAAAAGTCTATGTTTTCATGTGTTAACTTTTAATAGAAAATCTTCCTTTAACACAAGTTCATACACCAATATGTTTAGTTTACTTCCATGATCTTCACATATATAATATTTGCTTGGAGTTGTTGGCATCATTAGTTTTCTCTACACCCCAAAAGAAGAGTGTTTGGGTTTGGTTCTACATCCCTCAAAGAAGAAGAAGTAGCTTTTATTTTTCTGCGGCATTCTCACATGGTAAAAGGCACCATGTGTGGTTGATGGTAGCTTGGTCTCAATTGGTGGACTCCAAGGTTCCGGTGGACTCCGGGATTATTCGTTAGGCGGAGGTTGAAGATCGAAGGAGCGCTTCAAGGCTTGAAGGGAGTCGATTCGGTTGTGTAAGTCCTCATGTCGAGTCTTTTTAAAATTCATACTGTACTTAGTGAATTTGTTAGGCCAGGGCCGTCTGATTTCCGGTTTGGGTTGTCCCCCGTACATCGCCGTGCTGTGGGATTGTGAATTTATTTTATCTTTTGTAAAAATCACCGAGAACGCATGCTTAGGGTAAAAAGATAAAATTGAATTTAATTCGTAATCTTGATCAAAATGGTGCATGTTTAATTATTTGGGTAATTTTATTTTAAGTTAATTTAATTCAAGTTGGCACTAAATTAATTGGATAATTTTCTTGCCTAAATTATTTAATTTTGATAATTAAATTAACTTGGTTTGAGTGAATTTAAAGTGTGTGTGTGTTTACTTTAATTCACTTTGTAGTGTTTCATTTTAATTTATTTTAAGAAATTTAAATTAGTCATTTGTGTGTGTTGAACCATCTTTATTCCGCTTTAAAGGAAATTTATATTTAAAATTTTAAAATTGGGGGTCCTTGCACTTTACAACAACCCTAAATGTTAGAATTGCCTAGGGCCAACCAGCTCAATGGACATCTAAATATTGAAATCTAAGAGTCAATAATAATTCAAGAATCCCCCAAAATAATTCAAATACTAATGCGAAATATCTAAATGTTCAAATCCACCAATCAATAAGAATTCAAGAATCCTAAACAACAATTCAAATAATAATAATGCAAAATATTAGAAATGGTTAGGGCTAAATAACTCAATGTCCATCTAAATGTTCAAATCGACCAGTCAACAACAATTTAAGAATCTATAACAAAAATTCAAATAATAATGCGAAATATTAGAAATGCTTGGGTCCAATAAACTTAATGGCCATTTAAATGTTCAAATCCACCAATCAAAAACTTATAAAGTAAACATGAGAATGTGAAAAGCATTATATCGTGTTACAGTTTCATTATGTTAGCATTCACATGAGAATACTTGCATGCATGCACGCCCCCCAAACCAAGTGCTATATAACAAGTAACGAGTCTGAAAAGGTAATAAGTAATCGTATACAAGTTGATTTAGTGTAAATTTATACCTGTCTAGATTATAGTAACGAGAACCGCAATAGATAGCTATTGGATCCTATTTCACTCACATATTTTCCATCATCTTGTTTATGATGGCTAATAGGTGCGTGAAATAGGAGCCAACGGCTATTTATTACGGTTCTCATTACTATAATCTAGGCAGTTATAAATTTACACTAAATCAGCTTCTATACGATTACTTATTACCTTTTCACCCTCATTACTTATTATATAACACTTTTATGGGGTTGCATGCATGTATTCTCATGTGAATGCTTGACATAAATCAATACCCAGTTGTTGATACAAAATTTAATCTGCTGACATGGACCAATTATATGAAGACACGTGGCTATCTACATGGCAACAACAAACACTTTCGAGGAACCCACGCGCTCCGAGGAACAAGACTACAACGAGGAAGACTAGTTCCCCGAGGAACTCACAAGCTCCGAGGAATAATGCCTCTCCGAGGAACTCTTTAGTACCGAGAAGCTTAGGCGTTCCGAGCAACTCAGGCGGTCCGAGCTTCACCTCGAAGCAGGATACCAACAGTTTAACTGCTCATTAAATGCTTATCATTTGGACGCACACGCAAAGAGGGCATTAAATGTATTACCCTTTCATATATATATATATATCATTTAATGTATTACCCTTTCACATTACAGCCTCAGGGCTATAAATACATTGTACAATCCTCATTGTAAAGGGGACCTGGATCCGAATCCAACTTCGAATTCAGAAGGGAATTTCTTGATAAAACTTATAATCAAGAATTCTCAAACACTCAGAAATAAAGAAACATTGGACGTAGGCCATTCTTATAAGGCTGAACCACTTTAAAATTCTTTGTCTCATTTATTTATCTCTGATTGAATTATTAGAGTAATTTAATTTTTTACATCAACAGATTGGCTCCGTCTGTGGAAAACGACTGATAATATCGTTTTTCATAAAAAATAATCCATTACCAATGGCTGATATTCCTGAATCCAGCAATCGAAACGCTGGAACCCCTCCAAATCCATCTGCTCCACCAATTATTCCAGATCTGACTGGAATAATAGCAAATCTGGCTTAGGGCCAGACCGTCATGCAAGAAACAATGCGACAACTCATCCAAACCCTCCATGGCGGTGCATCAGCCCATTCCGGACCACAAAGCATTCAAAGAAATACTCATGCGCCTTCTTCGCGTACTAGGCATACTAATTCATATCGCAATGAGGAATCTAAAGATTTTTCTTATCAACCTCGGCGAACTTCTTCAGTGCGGGCCACAGATACTGAACAACGTGTCACCCTCTCCCTCGAAAGGATCAGTGCATTGGAAAGATTAAGTAGGGTCTCTCCTTTCGACCGATTAGGCCCTAGGAGGAACAAAAGTCCTCTTAATGCAGCGTCGAGGAGCTTTCGACGACCATCAGATTTAAGGGAAGGATCTGCCCAGTCGTGACCAGCTGCTCGTAAAGATAGATCCTATGACCGACCAGCTGCTCGTCAAGATAGATCCCAGGAAGCCACTTCAACGCGATCAGTTGCTCGAACCAATAAGCCCGAGGAAGGAAATGATGCATGGAAAGGATCTATTCAAAGGTTGGAGGATAGATTAGGGGAAATATCTAAGTCCAAGAACCCTCTACAACAAACCTTTGTTCGAGGAACACCTTTTGTCCAGGACATTGTTGATTTTCCAACACCATCAAATTTCAAAGCACCTGTTGTGACTCCCAAGTATGATGGAAAGACTGGCCCTGTCCTCCATATAGAACAATACCAAGCTGCAGCCGACATCTATGCTGTCCCAGATGAGATGAGATGCAGAGCATTCTCGGGAACACTTACCGGATCTGCTCAAATATGGTATAATAGTCTTCCTCGGGGTGCGACATATCAGAGGCTGATGAACAAGGTCTTTGCTGAACAAATTAGTGACAATATGGAAGTCTATGTTGACGATATGCTGACGAAAAGCAAAAAAGCTGCCGATCATCTAGTTGACTTAAGTCAGACTTTTGATCAACTAGATAAATATCAAATGAAGCTGAACCCGACGAAGTGCATCTTTGGAGTACGAGAAGGCATGTTTCTCGGGTACATTGTCAATCAACGAGGCATTGAAGCAAATCTTGAAAAGATCAAAGCTCTATTAGGGCCGCGATCTCCAACGACGAAGAAGGAAGTACAGAGTCTCATAGGACGAGTAGCGACACTCTACAGATTTGTGTCACAAGCAACTGATAGATGTCTCCCATTCTTCAAGACACTCAGAAAGACTTTTGAGTGGAATGATGAATTCGAGAAGTCTTTTCAAGACTTGAAGAGATACTTGGGAGCACCTCCACTGTTGTCCAGGCCAGTGATGGGAGAAAAATTGTACTTGTATCCTGCAGTGTCCGAGAATGCGGTTAGCTCGGCGTTGATCAGAGTGGAGAATGGAGTACAAAAGCCAATTTACTACACAAGTAAGGCCTTCTGAGGAGCAGAGATCAGATATTCAAGGCTGGAAAAGTTAGCACTGGCGCTTATTGAGGCAAGTAGGAGAATGAGGCCATACTTCCAGGCTCATACCATAGTAGTATATACTGATATGCCATTGAGGCGAGCCCTCCATAAGCCATAAAAATCAGGAAGATTGATGTACTGGGCAATAGAGCTCGGTGAATATGATATAGTCTATGAACCCAGATCATCGCTTAAAGGACAGGCTGTAGCGGATTTTATAGCGGAGTTCACCTATCCTGATACCGCTGAGGAGCAAAAGTTGCTCGCTGATCAACCTGTGGATATTACAGGATCAACAAACACAGGCTCAGATCAATTTCGATTGGTAAAAGGGCGTGTGGATGTTACAGGATGTGACGCAGAGATAGTTGTGAGGACTCCGGACGAGAAATAAGAGTTGCTCGCTGATCAACCTGTGGATGTTACAGGATCAACAAACACTAGCTCAGACCAACTCCCGTTGGTAAAAGGGCAAGTGGATGTTACAAGATCATTGACTTCGGGCTCAGACCAACTCCGGTTGGTAAAAGGGCAAGAAGAAATGATCGACGAAGAGCAAGAAAAATCTGAGGAGGAAAGGAAGCAACAAATATTTCACCGAAGAACTCTAACTGATCATAAATTTGAAGACGAGTTACCTATATGGAGGCTATATGTAGATGGATCATCTTGTACTACAGGATGTGGCACGGGGATAGTTTTGAGCACTCCAGATGAGGTCGATATGGAATACGCTTTGCGTTTCCAATTCAAAGCTTCCAACAATGAGGCTGAGTATGAGGCCATGATTGCAGGACTTAGTTTGGCCAAAATTATGGAGGCGCAACAGGTCATTGTTTTAAGTGATTCTCAATTGATCATAAACCAAATGATGGGAGTATATGCAGTTAGAGGAGAATTAATGATCAAATATCATGCAAAGTCAAAGGAGTTGGTGTCAGAATTTTTCGCTATTCAGCTGGTCAGAATACCAAGAATGGGAAATGCGAGAGCAGACGCCCTAGCTCGACTAGCATCAGCTACTCGCACCGAGCTACGACGAACAATCCTAATTAAAGTGTTAGCTGGACGGAGCATAGATGAAGATCTGACGATGAACTTTATCACCCTTGATTTAGGACCATCTTGAATGGATTCCATCAGGGCGTATATCAAGGAGGGAGAATTGCCAATTGACAAGCTTGCTGCCAAAAAATTAAAGTTTAAAGCTGCTCGGTATGTATTAACTAATGGTGTTTTATATAGACGAGGAATTATGGCAGGTTTGCAGAGATGTGTACACCCCTCCGAGGTGAAAGAATTAATTGAAGAGATCCACGAAGGGTCTTGTGGAGCACATGTAGCAGGTCGGACGCTTTTACAAAGGGTAATGATGCAAGGATACTACTGGCCAACGATGAGGGCTGATTGTATAGCCTACGCCAAGAAGTGTGACAAGTGCCAGCGCTTTTCATCCATCCGAAGAACTCCACAAGCATTGTTGACACCCATAACTTCCCCTTGGCCATTTGCCATGTGGGGAATTGACTTGGTTGGGCCACCACCAACGACCCGAGGAAGGTTCAAGTACCTCATCGTCGCAGTGGATTATTTTACTAAATGGGTAGAAGCTGAGCCACTCATTGACATGACGTACGAGAAGGTGTACCAATTTATTTGGAATAACATCATTTGTCGATATGGTCTACCTCATGCCTTCATCACAGACCATGGAACACAATTTGATAATGAGGAGTTTACCGCCTATTGTCATCAGTCAAACATTTTGAAGGTCCACTCAGCACCAGGCCATCCTCAAAGCAATGGACAAACTGAAGTGACAAACAGAACGCTACTAAATGGCTTGAAGAAAAGACTGGATGATGCAAAATTGAATTAGATCAACGAGCTACAAACAATACTTTGGGCTTACCGAACTACTCCTCGAGTAGCAACTGGAGAATCACCATACATGCTGGCGTTTGGAAGTGAAGCTGTCATACCTGCCGAGTTGGGCCTCCCAACACATAGGGTACTAAATTTTAATTCCCCTATCAGCGACTTAATGAGAAGATTGGATTTAGACATGCTCGAGGAAGTTAGAGAAGAAGCAGTCATTAGAAATGTTTCTTACCAGCAGTGAACAACTTTGTTCTACAACAAAAGGGTGAAGAAGTGCGACCTGAAAGAAGGAGACTATGTGCTGAAGAAAGTAATTCAAAAGCACAATAAGCTGGAAGAAAATTGGCATGGACCATACCGAGTTACAGAAGTTGTTCGATCACGAACTTATCGAATAGCAACTTTAGAAGGCGAGGAGTTTAAGAAATGCATGGAACGCAGAGCACGTACGCAAGTATTATCAGTGATGTATATGTAACACAGTTCCATCAGTATGAATAAAATGAAGATATTCTGCTAAAGTCTCTCCTTTTATTGAGAATTTTTCGGGTAATACTAGTGCTACACACTACTCAGCAAAACTCAGCAAAGCTCAGACTGCTCAGCAGCAAAATATTCCTAAAAATGCCAACTTCGGTTGGTTAGGAAACAAAATATTCCTAAAAATGCCAACTTCGGTTGGTTAGGAAATAAAATATTCCTAAAAATGCCAACTTCGGTTGGTTAGGAAACGAAATATTCCTAAAAATGCCAACCTGTTTGGCTGGGAAACAAAATATTCCTAAAAATGCCAACCTGTTTGGCTAGGAAACAAAATATTCTCGCAAATGCCAACTTATGTTGGTCGGGAGGTAAGATTATTCCAGAAAGTGCAAAGGTTACTAACTATGGTTGGTCGGGGATAAAAACCCACCAACTGTAGTTAGTCGACAAAGAAAATTTACCGACCTTGGTTGGTCGGAAACATTTAAGAGAAAAGTCTACTAACTATGGCTGGTCGGAGATAAAAACCCACCATCTGTAGTTAGTCGACAAGCAAAATTTACAGATCTTGATTGGTCGAAAACATTTTATGGGTAAAATTATTTCAAAAAGACTAGCTATAGCTGGTAGGGGATAAAAACCCACTAACTGTAGTTGGTCGACAAGAATAATTTAACGACCTTGGTTGGTTGGAAAAATTTTAAACAGTTTTTATACTCATTACTTTATTATTAAGTGATCGAGCAATATTATTGAAACTTGAAACTTTTTAATTATTACTGAGTTCGTCAACAAACAACACATTATTGTTATCTTTTTAACAAATATTCACAAATATAAAGTATTTGATAATTACAAGACAATAGCAATCAAGATTTGCAAACAAAAATGAAAATCTTTTGTTAAATTCAAAATAAATTACATTGATAATGAAATTACAGTTACATTGACATGTATACTAACTATTACATCAAAAATTCCTATTCTACTGGTCTCTTCCCCTCTACTTTTGACACAGGTTCCTCGCCAGTAGGCGGATCATTTAAAGACAGAGGAGAATTGATAAAGTTGAGATCCTTCAACATCCTGACATTCATCATGGATGGTCGATCTAAGAGATGCTCGGGACGAGATACCTCGATTTGAGAATGTAAATTGTAGTCACCAAGATACTTTGAAATTAAGCTCCGAGGAATGGCCCGAGCAGGGATCCAATCCATGTCCAAATTATATGGTGGCACAGGCAAGTCGAGCAACCCGGGATCATGGTAGTCCCACAGATAATGACCTTGTTCGATCTTCAACACACCTAAGGCATTCAGCCAGCCTTGCTTGTAGCCCTCATTGTTGGCATTCTGGATACGATCGTCCAAGTGTAATAGTGCTTCGTTGTATCCAGCCATCCAGAACTCCCTCGGCTGTTTGTGGAATTGATATGTTAGCTTTTCTAGCTGCTCGTGGAGATTCTTGATGAAAAGCTCCTTATTCTCCAAGACTGACTTCTGCACAGAGAGTTGTTTTTCCAGGTTCCTAATCTTTTTTGACATATCAGACAATGCCTGGTTTTTCGCCATTAATTGGAAAGCCTGGTTCTCTAAGGCAGACTGAGTCCTCTATTCCTCGACAAGAACCCGAGCTGCTCTTGCTTATCCCCGAGGAGCTCTTGCTCGACCACGAGAAGATGAAGAGGTGCCAGAGCTCTTCAAAGTCTCCAACTCGTCCCTCAACTTGGCGTTCTCAATCTCTAAGAACGAAAATCCCTCATCGGTCACTGGGATCAAGGCACTAGAAGTGGAAGCTTCAGACTTCAATTGTGACAACTCCTTCTGCAGGTTATTGTTTTCCTTTTCCAGCAACTCAGTAATCTGCCTACATTCTTTGACCTCACCTCTCAAGGTTCTCTCCCTTACATCTTACCCAACAAAAAGCTTCTCGTAGTCCTTGTCGGCAATGATCTGCTGGTACTTCTTCTCGTACCCCTCATGCAACAAAGGAGTGGATTCTTTGTATTGAAGCTGAAGGTCCTCGAGGGTGCTTTGAAGATCCTCAATTATTTCATAATAAGCAACGTTGTTGGCTACATCCCGATCAAGCAGACACTTCAGATATTGATATGCTTCCACTGCCTATTCTGAAGCATCATGACCAAGTATGTCGACAACGTGTGCAACACTCAGGTCTGTGTGACCAGCCTTAAAGTACTCATTACATTATCGCAGCAACTTTGTATCATGGGTAGATAACAGTTCCATCCTAGCCAGAAACTAGCAGAGAAAGAAGAGCAATCATCAATAAGAAGAATAAGCAGAGTCTGAATGAAAGATAGACAACAATATGCAAAAAAGTTCAAGTTTTATTAGATCATAATTCAGAGTTACATCTTCTGGATTACATTTGATAAAGAGAAACAAAATAAAGAGAAAACCCTAACAACACTACACATTTTCCTTATCTCCCAAAACCTTCTCGGAAGGTTGGGATGAAGAGGTAGGTTGCTCGGAGGGAAGGGATAGTTGCTCGGGGAGAATAGGCAGTTGCTCGAAGGAAGAAACGATTTATTGATTTTCCTCAGCAGCAGGCTGGATGACTAGGGCATGATCTCCCATCACCATCGAAGATTCTTCGGAGGTAGCTTTGTCCTCTTCTAACTCTTCTGGAGTTGGAGGGGGACTAGGGATATGTCTCTGGAAGAGCTAGGAAGACTCGTCGACCTTCATCTCCTGAAGGGCAGCAACCCATCCATCCCTAAAGTACTTGAGACTGCCATAGTCCACTTGCGACACCATGGCAGCCAATCCCTTGTTCCACCCCTTGTCCCAGCCAGAGCTGAAAGACTTCTTCACTGCCATCTTCCTCTTCAATTTCTCCGAGGAGAGCTTCTCGGACAGCAGGTTCTCAACAGCCTTCAATTTATTTTCTATTTCCTCCTTCTGCCGACCTACTTCCCGAAGTTGAGCCAACTCCTCCTCGGCAGCTTTGAGTTTATCTTCAAACTCTCCAGCAGTTTTGAGCCTCTCCTCAAGATCCTTATTTACCTTCTCTTGGGCATTTATTCTCTTCTCCAACTCCTTGGAGGCATCAACATCCCGAGCTTTTTCTTTCTCAGAGGAGGCGAACCTCTTCTCCCAGACAGCTTTGTCATCAGCATATTTCTGGCGAGAATCTGCCAGAGACTTGGTAGCTTCTTCCAGAGCTCCCTCCACACTGGACGAGGAGCAAGAAGCCTTAATTGCTTCATCCTTCTTCAGGATTAACTTAAAGCAGCTCGTCAACTATGAACAGAAAAAGAAAGTAAGTTAGAAACAGAAATGACAAAGGAAATATGAAAAGTTGAAAGTAAGAAGACTTACATAAGCAAGGTGACGAGCAACTAGTGAGGTAACCATGCCCCGAGTAAGGTTTTCTTCAGTACCTTGGACCTCGGGAATGATCGAGGACTTTACCGAGCTCATGGCAGAGCTCGGGGGAATAAAAGTTGGAGCCCCAGTTCCAGCAACTGGGGGCTGAGTAATGGTATCAGCCAATTGACCGAGGAACTCTTCTTCAGCCTCCTCGAGGGAACAGGTACAGATTCAACCAAGGAAGAAGCCTTGGTCGGTGATATCACAATCACCTCTCTAGGAGCAGCAGACCTGCTCGGAGCCACTGCGAGCTTCTCGGAAACTTAACAGGAGCAGCTGGAGGAGCTGCATCAGTCTTCTTCGTCCCCTCCCTTGGGACATCAATCCTACTCCTTTTTACCTCCCCAGAACCGGAGGCAGTTTTCTCAAACAGGGCAGGAGGTCTTCTCTTCTTCATCCTTTCACTTAAAGGAATATGGGATTCAGGCGATGAGCTTGTGGAAGCTGGTACTGGCTCTGATTCACTTATCACTGGACGAGCAGTAAAAGAAGTGGTGTAGCTCTTGTACTACAATAGATACGGAGCTGATCTAATTTGCTCGTCAGCAACACTTTGATGCAGATTCCAGATAAGTTTCAAATGCCTTATATTGACATCTGCATCTTTTGGGCACTTTCTCTTGCTATCAACTGCAAATAAATAAACATTGTTATCAGTGGAGCATTTTATCAAACACAAAAGAAACATGATTTCAAAATAAATAAAATAAAATAAAAATAACCTATCCCATTGCCATAAGGAGGGCATCTGGGACCCTGGTAAACCTCATCTCTAGCTAATGGAGGGTGTTGCCAATTTTTTATGACAATCCCATGTTCAAAATAATCCCTATTGGCATCAGGGAGATTGACTACTAAGGCTCTATTTAAAAATCTAGTTTTTGCATAAAAAATATTATCATTAACTACCCATCTATAGCAGTACATGATTTCTGTAATTCCTATGCGAGTTCCATGGACTTGATTTAATTTATGCACCCCATTAACTATTCTCCATGTGTTGGGGGCTATTCTCGCAGGAACGATGTCAAAATAATGACAGAATTCCAGACACAAGGGATTTGGTGGAAAAGAAAATCCACACTCAGCAATAAAAAGGCTGGGGAACCAATGTCCCTCAGCCAAATTGAAATAATCAGAAGGCTCAGAAAGCTCTTCCAAGACAACCCAAGAGGGAATGGAAAAATGAGAGCGAAACTTTTCAAGAGACTCAACAGAGTGAACCATGATGATGAATATAAGAAATGAAGAAGAAAGAAGAAGATCTTACAGAAAAAGAGTAGAGCTGTTGACAACGAACGACGGAAAAGATGAACGCACAAGAGAGTAGGAAGAGACGACGTAAAACTCGAAGATAAAAATTTGAAAAGGTAGAAGATGATGGGAGTGTCTGTGAAGTTTAAATACCTTGACTTGGGAAATGGTGAAGTAATGATTACAAAAAAGGATGATTACGTTACCGGCGGCTAAAAAGATGAAAAGTGGCGCGGGAATCAAAGCGGATAACAGCGACTAAAAAGATGAAAAGTGACGCTGGAATCGAAGCACGCAGAAAATTTCAAAAAAGCATGATTCTACGAATTGGGAAGGAGAAATAAATACACGGGAAACGCTCCTAAAAATCAGGAAGACTATTTAAAGCTACCATATTCCGAGAAAGAATGTTCCATATTCCTCAAATTTTGAACTACGAAACATTGGGGGCTTCTGTTGGTACCAAATTTAATCTGCTGACATGGACCAATCATATGAAGACACGTGGCTATCTACATGGCAATAACAAACACTTCCGAGGAACCCATGCGCTCCGAGGAACAAGACTAAAATGAGGAAGACTAGTTCCCCGAGGAACTCACAAGCTCTGAGGAATAATGCCTCTCCGAGGAACTCTTGAGTACCGAGAAGTTTAGGCGGTCCGAGCAACTCAGGAGGTCCGAGCTGCACCTCGAAGCATGATACCAACAGTTTAACTGCTCATTAAATGCTTATCATTTGGACGCACACGCAAAGAGGGCATTAAATATATTACCCTTTCATATGTATATCATTTAATGTATTACCCTTTCACATTACAGCCTCAGGGCTATAAATACATTGTACAATCCTCATTGTAAAGGGGATCTGGATCCGAATCCAACTTCAAATTCAGAAGGGAATTTCTTGATAGAACTTATAATCGATAATTCCCAAACACTCAGAAATAAAGCAACAGTGGACGTAGGCCATTCTTATAAGGCTGAACCACTTTAAAATTCTTTGTCTCATTTATTTATCTGTGATTGAATCATTAGAGTAATCTATTTTTTTACATCAACAGCAGCTTTAATAGTAGCAAAAATCAGGGTTCATATAAGTCAATCACAATTTGTGAGCACAAACATATATATATATATATATATATACAAAGAGAGAGAGAGAGAGAGAGAGAGAGAGAGAGGAAGACTTACCTACATCATGATGTATACATCACACCTTACATCACATCTAGTTCTAGACCCTAAGAAAAAAAAATTCCAAAATTTTTATTTTTATCTTGAAATTAACCTTCTAATCAACCCATATTCAAAAAATTAGGTCAAAATATATTTTGTAGCTATTTTTAAAAAAAAATCACAAAAAGCTGCTGGCGCAGACCCTTATAATAAGGTATTTTGCACAGTTTTTTTTGTATTTTTTAAAAAAAGCTACAAAATATATTTAGACTAATTTTTTGAACATGGGGTTATTGGAAGGTAAATTTCAAGAGAAAAATAAAAAATTTGGAAAAAATAGTTTTTAAGGGGATACAACTAGGTGAGATGTATGGATGATGTATAGAGCATGAAGTAGGTGAGCCTTCTCCTATATATATATATATATATATATTGAGATAGATAGATAGATAGATAGATAGATAGATAGAAAGATAGAGAGAGAGAGAGAGAGAGAGAGAGAGAGAGAGAGAGAGAGAGAGAGAGAGAGAGAGAGATGGTCGCTGGAATATATGAGGCAAAAGAAAAGGGGTCGCCGCTGTTGCAATTAGAGAGAGAGTTGTTAGGGCAAACCCACTAGAAATCAATTTATACAAATTACCACAATATATTAATTTATACCAATTACCAATTTCAATATAAAAATTTTAATTTTAGAATACCAATTTCAATATACAAATATTAATTTCAAAATACACACAACGAATGCCACATTTTTCCTCCATCTCCTCTAAAGGGTGAATGGTCTTATCCCATTCAAAACCGCATATTTCTGTAATATACTTAGCCGCTCATGCACATTATTTCAATTTGAGAAAAATTCGACAACATATCCCCATAGTTCTCTAAGTACATGACATAGATTCACAAGTGTAAGTGTTATTTCAACTTATCAGTTGAAATAACACTTAACATCGCATCATCTAGTATGTACCTAGAGAACATTAAGAGACGGTAGCAGAGCTTCCCCCAAAAGTAACAAGTTTAATCCAATAAGAATATTATTATACGGAAAATATGCTGTCCCAAACTGTCCAAACGGGACAATTCGAGAGATCTCATTACAGGGGTAATGACTCTCGAACCGGTCTAAGGGCTATTGAATGCATATGCATAAGAACTAGAAGGCTATTACCTATACACACTATATGTAATTAAATGTAGTTATAAATTAATGCGAAATATTAGAAATGCCTAGGGTCAATCAACTCAATAGCCATTTAAATGTTCAAATTTTTCAATCAACAACAATTCAAGAATCTCAATAAATAATAAGGCGACTTGATTTTTAAATTAGCACAATAAATAATAAATTAATACAATAAATAAATAATGAATTAACACAATAAATTATACAAATTAAATAAATGCATGTGTTTTGTGTGTGCTTGGAATTATTTTTAGGGTTTTCTAATTAATTAGGGTTTTCATTTGAAATCATTTTAAGGTTTTCATTCTAGGGTGTAGGTGTGTGTGTGCTGTGTGGGTTGTAGTTTTTTTTAAGGTTTTCAAATTAATTAGGGTTTTCATCCTAGGGTGTATGTGTATGTGTGGTGTGTGGTTTTTTTAGGGTTTTCAAATTAACTAGGGTTTTTATTTGAAATCAATTTAAGATTTTTACTTTAAGGTGTATGTGCGTGTGGTATGTGTATATGTATGTGTATGTGTATGTGGGGACGGGGGGTATGTGTCTGTGTGTGTGTCTGTGGTGTGCGTGTATGGGGGGTATGAGGGAGAGAGAGAGATGTACATACCAGAATGAAGGAGAGGGATGAGAGATGACTAGATGAGAGGGAGGAGAGGTCGCCTATTCGTGCAAAGGGAGGGAAAGATAATTGTGAGGGAAAGAAATGAGGGAAAGAGGAAAGGCTAAAGCGGCCAGGGTTGTCACGAATGGGGCATGGTCAAAGATCGTGACAACTTTATAAGGTCGTCGTTGTCTTTGACAGTGACACGTCCCTGACAACACAATTTGTCACGGTCTTTAATAGTGACAAAAAATGTGTATTTTTTTATCACTATTTTTTACCGTGACAACCTTGGCCGGGTAAAGAGTGACATTTTTGCCAATTTGATTTAGTGCACACTGTAGGTAAACACTTTTCTAAATGCCCTCATAAACCATTTAGATTGCTTATTAGTTGGTTTAAGAGGGTGGACTTTGATAATATTGTTACTATAAGTCGGAATAATCTATCTAGTATTGATAATAACATTAACACTTTCCTCCAAAATGGTAAATATTAGAACCAAAACGTGTGTTGAAATATTTTTCAAAATAAAACGAAATTGCTCAACCGACTAAAAAGAATTCAAATTGCCCACCAAAATAAATTTTCTCGTAATATGGACATCCTTGAAAATAACCTAAGGGACGAGTATAATGAGATTCTTAGAGATGAGGAACTTTTTGGAAACAAAAATCTAGAATCAAATGGTTGGTTAAAGGGGAACAAATATTAAGTTCTTTCACACTTCCACCATCATTATGTGAATAAGGAACAAATTGATAGAATTTATATTAACGAGGAGTGGGTTGACGACTCTAATAGTATAAGTAATCATATTAGTGAATATTTCATCAACATGTTCTACGCCAAATAACACTCGGAGCTTGAGAATCTCTTTGACCCAAATATTTTAACCCATATTACTAGTATGGATAAAAAAATGATGGAGTTTAATGTGACCATGTGTCAGATTAAACGAGCCCTCTCTTAAGCACCTAAAAGTGTCTATTTTATACCGAGAATATAAGCATTTTAGTTGCTCGTTTTTAATAAAATTGCTGGAAAATCGACAGTCACTTCATCAAATAGTGCTAAATCAGGTAAATTATCGCAATGTAGCGGTCAAAAGCATTCAGTGAAGAAAATCAAAGAGATCGTGAAGACAAACTCCCGTTGAGCTTGCCCAGATGAGATCCGATGCCCCTAACCTAGTCACGTACCAAATCTAAGCTTAAACCGAGCTCAAACCATCATCCGAACCTCATTTTTGTTTATTTTGTAATTTTATTATTTTTTTATGATTATTATTTGAGTCGTATATAATTTTTAGGATTTTTACATTTTAATCTTGTGCATATAATTATAAATAGTAAGGTCCGTATAGTTAATGTACGTCGAGTATTTTTAATATAGGTGTGTTTATTTTGGAATTTTCTTTATTTTCTTTTCTTTTATTTGATTTTATTAGTTCAGTTTTTTATTTTACTTTTATTTGAGTCTTTTATTTTTTTAGGTTAGGAATTTATATTTTTAGTTTTATTTTATAGACTTGTAAATATTTATTAGGATTTTAATTTTTAGTTTTTAATTTTAATAGATTTTATTTTAGTTTAGTTTGATTTTATTAATTTTACATTATTTTAGTTAAGTTTTAAATGTTAGGTAGTTTTCTATTTTAATTTTTTTTAGGGTCACAAAATAAGCACACACAGCCTAAACCCCTACACCCTCACACATACCATTACTGTAATACTCCGTATTTTTACGCATATTTATTTTATTATGAAATTATAGAAATTGGGATTAATTAATTTAAAAGGAGAAAATTTAATTTATAATTAATCCGATTTAATGGTAATAATTACTAATGTGACGAGAGTTAGTAGTTATCGAAAATAATTATGTTGAAATCATGTTGAGTTATAACTATGTTGAACATTACATAGTGAGTAACGTAATGTTGTTTTGAAAATAATAATATGGTCGGGGATGAGATACACGACAGTTATGATATAATTATTTGGGATGCGCGTATGAGACACATCACTATTATATATTTGGGGGTTAAAAAGGCAAATTTTTTTTATATAACTCGAATGACTATTTTGAGTGCGCCGGTGTGTCCGGAAGGGTCGAAATAGTCAGAAAATACTACTCGGGTGTTTTAATTGGAGTCCATGGCATTTTTGCCCAAAATGACACCCTGAAGGGGTATTTTAGTCTTTTGGGATTTTTGGGGAACTAAATAGACGAAAATTAGGTTTTAATTAAAAGCAACGTGGGTTAGAGGTTACAGTCAGTTACCAACTACGTGAGAGAGAGAGAGAGAGAGAGAGAGAGAGAGAGAGAGAGAGAGAGAACCAAGGAGGAAGTAGAACTCATAGGAGAACTAAGCCAAGAACTCAAGATTTCCCACTAAGAATTACACCAAAGTGTAGATCGCGACGAGAGGACTAACTCCATACCAGTTTCAGCCAGAAAATCGGTGATCCACAAAAAGGCAAGTGTTTATCTTACTCTTCTTTTAGATTATATTGTTCATGTTAATTTAGGTTTGATGATATAAACTTGGTGCAATAAAAACTTAGGTTTAATTAGACCGAATTATAAAGAAACCTTATGAATTGGAGACGAGTATGCATGTAGAGGTTTTGCCCTTTGTTAGACTATGAAGATTTGGGAATCCTATGTCTTAATCACGAATTATAATAAGAGTTTTGGACAATTAAAATTCTGGGTTCATTATAAAGGAAATTTTAGAGATTTGAGTAATTATTGATTTTTCCTTTGAAAGTATAAGGATTTACGCCCTAAATTGTGTTAGAGAATGCCACACAATGATTAAAAATAGTTTAACATTATCTTACTTGAGGTTAGACGTGATTAGGGTTGGATTTGAGGTTTAAAATGTCAGAAAAATCGAATTTGGGGAAGAACAGGGCCTGTCCGGAATTCTCGTTCCAAAACCTGCCCAGGTCGTTCGAACGAGAATTCCAACGACCCTTCTAACAAAATGAGGGAGTTCGTTCGAAGTGACAACTTTGTTCTAACGAAATATCCTTGACTTCTAATGAGATTCCAGAATGGCTTTTTAGGGTCTGGTCGAGTTAAAAATCATCCTAGGTTTATCTAAGTGAGAGTAATAACCCATGTGAGTATCGGGCAACGTAAATTTTGAGTTATTATTTAGTTGGAAGTGTCATTGTTCTCGGGATATAAAAAGTTTATAGAACCTAGGAAGGAAGGTAGGTTCAAGAGAGGTAATATATAAAAGAATTACGGTGAGTGGTAGAAATGATAATATTACCTACGTACTATGGGAATCGGGTTACGTGAATGCCTATTAAGTTATATAAGTTGTGTGCATGCTTATTAATTGGAATATTATGTTTATTACACACCTAGCTACTGGCTATCGAACGGAGGTTAGTGCATTGTGGACGAATTTATCTTGTGTGCCTTCGGGGGATATTGAGTCGTACCACTAGGGCATGGAACCTAGGTACGGGCTATCTGTGAGAACGATAGTGTTGACGGTCATATGGGTAGCCCATCGACTTAACACTATGTTCACCTCCAATATGTGTATATGTTTTATTGGTTCCTGAGAGATTGAACCTGTTGTCCTTTATGTGTGAGCGTTACAATGGGACTAGATAGCCGAGTATGCCTAGCACCAGGGGTTTCTTAACCATGGGTGCAATATTGATATATATTTATATGTATACATATTGAGATTTTATATATGTATACCGAGTTCTTATTTTGTGTTTCATATTGGTCGCTTTATTATAGTATATACTTATTGGGTCACCAGTTGAGAATTTAGAATGTTATAAGAATGAGTTAAAGCATCTTGAAACCTATTCCTAAATAATAACAATATATTGTCTTCGGGTTATTTTGATATTTTATCCGGCATAATGGTTATACTACGTATAGTCAGGCAAAGTATCATAACTAACATAGGTAGTTAGGCTCGCTAGGCATGCACATTAGATGAGAGGTGAGCATCTCAAGTGAGTACGCTAAGTTAACATGAATAATATATGTGATATTTAATCAATTTAAGCACTTGCTACTTTTAAACTATTTTCAACTCGGGCTCTGACCCGTTTTTCTACAAATCTCTCTTATTGTTCCTTATTTTTAGGTGCTCAGCCACAGGGACACCAAGCTTAGGAGCTCCCACTCATTTGACGAGCTGTAGCTGCTGTGGAAGCTATAGGACATTTCTAGTAAACGCTTTTGAGTCTATTTTTATCTATTAGTACTCATTTCTGTTGGACATGTCGTCCCTTCCTAGTCTTCATTCATAGATTTACATTAGTGTTATTCTACTTTTAGACTTTTATTTCATGGCATTGGACTATTGTATGAGTTTGTGACTAGGAGTGTTTTCTCCAGCAGCTTCATTTATTAATTCAGTTTGTTCTTTCCTTATGCTATTGTGGTGTATGGTGATGATTAATTATTTCCTTTTATGATAATGGTTAATGACAAGATAAAATTTTGACACCAACCTTTTAAATATTTGGTGGTTAGTTTTTATTAAATTAAAATTTGAGTCCTTCGATAGTGATCCATTATCTGAACCAACTTGATATTCTGAAATTAATTAATTAAGGACTGATCACCCGGTAATTAATTAAGCGGGGTGTCACAGGTGGTATGAAAGCATCAGGTTCTAGTGTCCTTAGGATCTGTATGGCTTATTATGTTTCCGCGTAGCATCCTTTGATATAGAGCCCTATATTTTAGGATTGTTGTACTCTTTATGCATATTACGTTCTTTAGCTATATTGAGATAATAACTGTAGACTTATGAAACTTTTCTCTCCTTTAAGATGCCTCCTCGACGTGCACAGAGAGTTCCTAGGGATTCCCAAACCGAGCCTCAGCCTGCTCCAGCTCAGGGTATGATGAATGCCACTGAAGTGGATGCTATTGTAGCTCAGGAAGTAAATGCCGCATTGGCAGTTGTGCAGCAGGCACCACCTCAGGCACCGGTGGTGGCTCCAGTTTAGGCCCAAGCCTTCCCGTCAGCTTAGGAACGTATTAGGGATGCCTTCCAGAAAATGCACCCTCCGGAGTTTACAGGGAGCTCCGATGTTGTGGTAGTAGGCCAATGGAAATAGGACATCTAGAGGGATTTGAGGATGCATGAGTGCACGGAGGTGCATAGTCTGATACTGGTCACGTTCAAGTTAGTGGGAGCAACACTGCAGTGGTGGGAGTCTATTACCACCGCTGAGGAGAGAGACACACTCACAATTCGAGACTTTTAGGTGCGGTTCGACCGTAAATATTTCCCCTCGACCATCCATAAAGAGATGAGATGGAATTTGGTGAACTTGAAACAGGAGGGAAAGACTGTGGCGGAATATGAGGCAGAGTTTATCAATCTTCTGAATATTGTATCGGATGAGATCCTGATTGAGGAGAAGAAGATTCATCGTTTTATGGATGGGTTGACATGGAGCATCCGCCAGCATTTCAGGACCACCGTTTTCATCTGACAGAGGTTAAGCGAGTAGGAGAGTCCAGCCAACAGGGTAGGACAGGAGGAAATGGCTAGTGGGGCACAGGCAGTTCAGGGTCAGCATAGACATAGTGAGCAAGGTTTCGAGTAGTGGGATCCTAATAGGTTCAGATTAGGAGGTTTTAGACATGGACATGGAGGCTTTAGACATGGCCAACAGGGTCAGCACGACCATCAGGGCCAGCATCAGGTTCAATAGGGCCAGCATGGCCAAGGGAGGGGTGGAAATGACTATCAGGGCCGGGGATAGTAAGGACAGAGGGGAGGACCCTTCCCAGAGAGATGTTTTACCTGTAGCAACACTGGCTAGAAGCATCAGGACTACCCTCAGAAGGGTAGAGGACGGCAGCAACAGGGTGCTCGCCAGGAGCCCCAGAGACCTATTTCTCCCGCAGCTCTCCCAGTACCCCCACAGGTGCCAGCATTGCCACCCATTCCAGCCGTCCTAGTTCAACAGGGTCAGTTTCAGTACGGACTAGTCTACAATCTTCACTAAGCCGTAGTCCCGCAGGACCCCCCACGATTGAGGGTATGTTTTTTATCCAGGGGACTTTGTGGCGCATTTTATTTGATACAATGACCACTCACTATCTTATTACCACGGGGTTCGCACGTATGACGGGATTATTAGATACTACTGAGGGTACCGTCACTTGTGCGGATTATTCGTTGAGTATAGGGTCCATGATTTTGTTTATATGTTGGGGAGTGGGTGTAGAGATTGGGAGGTTTATCTTACCCGCTGACATGCTTGTATTGGATATGTCCAAGTATGACGCGATTATAGGTATGGATTGGCTTGTCAGGTATAGGGCCATGATCGATTGTTTTAGTAGGAGTGTAGTTTTTTCCATACCCAGTCAGGATATGTTCCTGGTGGCGATGCCTCGCCCTTGTAATACCCCGTATTTTTACGCATAATTATTTTTATGGAAAATGAGATTAATTAAATTAAAGGGAGAAAATTTAAATTGAAATTAATTCGATTTTATGATAATAATCACTAGCGAGATTAGAGTTATTAATTATTGAAATAATATTATGGCCGGGAATGAGATACACGACAACTATGTTATAAATAATTGGGGCGCATATGAGTCGCGTCATTTGTATATATTTGGAGGGTTAAAAGATAATTTATTTGTGTATAACTCGGACGACTATTTTGAGTGTGCCAGAGTGTTCAGAAAGGTCGAAATAGTCAAAAAACACTATTCGGGTATTTTATTTGGAGTTTGGGACATTTTGATCTTTAGGAATTTTAGGGTAATTAAATGGATGAAAATTGGGTTTAATTAAAAGGCATTTAGGGTTAGTGGCAGTCAGTTTTCAACCTACGTGAGAGGAGAGGAAAAGATAGAGAGAACCAAGGAAGAAGAAGGAGACTCCATTAGAGCCTTAGCCAAGACATCAACATTTCACAACAAAAAGTACACCAGCGTGTAGATCGTGTCAGGACGATCGTTCCTATACCAATTTCAACCCGCGAATCAGAAGTTCATTTTTAAGGCAAGTGATTATCTTGCTCTTCTCTTAGCAATTATTACTCTCGTTAATATATGTTTCGGTTTTAGAAAAAAAAATACCAATTTGGGTTTACCTATGTTGAGATCGTGGAGGAAAGTTAGAAAATCTGATGGGGGTTTGCATGTAGAGGATTTTCCCCTTAATAGGAATGAGAAATTGGTTAATTAGATGTTAATCATGAAATAAAAATGGAGTTTTTATGGAAAAATAATTCTAGGTTTATGTTAATAGGGTTGATGGTAAAATTTAGGAATTTATTGAAATTAAATGATGATTAGAATGATTTGACCCCAAAACTATGCTAAGAAGTGTTCTAGGGTGATTTAGAGTAGTTTGGAAACCTTGCAATTGGGTTGGAATGGATTTAGGTTGAGATTTGAGTGGAGAAAATCTGAAAAAATGAATTTTGGAGATGAATTGGGCGGCTTCAGAAATTTCATTAGAAGTTCAGCCCGACCCCATCGGCTAGTGTCCTCGTGGCTAGGCCTTTTGGGGTCGAGATACCATCAGTTAAGGATCAACGAGCAGGATGTGTCAAAGACTACTTTCTTGTCGAGATATGGTTCCTATGATTTTAGGGTTATGCCTTTTGGGCTAACCAACGCCCCAGACGTGTTTATGGACTTTATGAACATGGCGTTCAGAGAGTTCCTGGATCAGTTCGTTATTGTCTTTATAAATGACATCCTGATTTACTCCCAGGCCGAAGCGGAGCACGCCGAACATTTGAGGCAGGTTTCGCAGACACTTCATCAGCACGAGTTGTATGAAAAATATGAGAAATGTGGGTTTAGGCTAAAGGAGGTACAATTTTGGGGGCGTATCATCTTTGATAGAGGGATATTCGTGGATCCGGGGAAGGTGTCAGCGGTGAGGGAGTGGGGACATCCCACGACACTGACTGAGATATGCAGTTTTTTTTTGGGGGGCGGGGGGTAGCCGAATACTATAGGAGGATCATTCGAGGGTTTTCAAAGATAGTGGGTCCGTTGATGCACTTGACTTGCAAAGGGTTGCCATTTATCTGTAGTGACGCCTGTCAGTTAGCCTTCGATGGGGTAAAAGATAAGTTAACCTCAGCACTAGTGTTAGCATTACACAGGCCAAGAGTGGAGCATTGAGTCTACACTGATGCATCCTTATTAGGACTTGGAGGTGTACTTCAGCATGAAGATCAGGCGATATCTTATACATCTCGTAAGATAAAGCCTCATGAGAGGAATTACCCCACCCACGACTTGGAGTTAGCAGCAGTCGTGTTCGCATTTCAGATTTGGAGACACTATCTCCTAGGGGAGAAATTTTGCTTATTCACGAGCCACAAATCACTACAGTACCTCTTCACGCAAAAGGAATGAAATATGCGTCAACATCGGTGGCTTGAGTCATGAAGGATTATCAAATTTGATATCCAATACCACCCAGGGAAGGTTAACGTGGAAGCAGACGCGTTGAGCCGTAGGCCAGTTAGTGAGGTGACCGAGGTGTGGAAAGCAAAATGGAAGGAGTTAGGGAACCAGGATACGGTGGCTTGATCATTTATGTCTGCAATGATGATTCCCCCCAAATCATTACGAGAATAGTACAGGTTCAGGCAGATGATCCGTTCTGCCAAAGTCAAATAGTGAAACTTCTAGCCGAGGGAACTGAGTCTTACATCGTGGGTTCAGACGGGGGCCTACGTTTTAATGGGAGATTGGTTGTTCCCGAGGGTAAAGATTTGCGATACAAGGTGATGACAGAGTCGCATGGTTCCCGATTTACAGTGCATCCCGACGGGGATAAGATGTAACAGGACATGAGACAATATTGGTGGAGCGAAATGAAGAAGGATATTACAGAGTTCGTCTCAAAATGTACCACTTGTCAATTGGTAAAGGTGGACCATAAGAGGCCGGAGGAACTTCTACAGCCATTAGAGGTTCCTAGGTTGAAATGGGAGAGCATTTCCAAGGACTTCATCATGGGATTACCCGCATCACAGAGGGGTCACGATTCAATATGGGTGATAGTGGATTGATTGATCAAGGTATCCCACTTTCTACCAGCCAAGACAGACTACACCGCCGGACAGTATGCCAGTTATTCATAGCAGAGATAGTTTGACTCCACGAAGTGCCTCTCAATATCGTGTCTGACAGAGATAAGGTGTTCATTTCTCAATTTTGGGAAATTTTTCAGGAGGCGTTGGGTATGAAGTTGCGATTGAGCATAACCTACCACCCACAGACGGATGGTCAGACATAGCGAACTAATCAGATGTTGGAGGACATGTTACGGATTTACATCATTAATTTTGGCGGAGGTTGGGAGCAGTCCCTTCCACTGGCTCCATTCGAATCCCTATACGACAGATCTTGTTGTTCCCCAGCATGTTGACTTGAGGTGGGGGACAATAAGTTTTGGGGTCCGGAGGTAATTCAGGATACTTCGACAAGGATAGAGTTGATACGGAGCCATATTCGAGTTGCTCAGGATCGGCAGAAGAGTTATGCTGATGCAAAATGCTATTTTCGAGAGTTCAACATTGAGGATCAGGTATTACTTCGGGTGTCTCCTATGAAGGGAGTTATGCATTTTGAAAAGAAGGGAAAGTTGGTGCTTTGGTATGTAAGGCCATTCCCCATCTAGAGAGGATTGGACTAGTTGCTTATAGACTTGGGTTATCGGAACACTTTCATAGAGTCCATGACATGTTTCATATCTCTTCGCTGAGGAGATTTCTTCGAGACAATTTAGTCCATACTCATTTTGCGTTGGAGGAGATAGACTTACAGCCTGATAGCTCATACGAGGAGGGGCCGGTTGCTATCTTAGATCGTAGCGAGAGGAAGTTGAGGTCGAAAGTAGTACCACTAATACGTGTCCAATGGCGACACCATAATGTTGAGGAATCAATTTGAGAGCGTGAGGATGACATGCGTGAACGTTATCCAGAGTTATTCTTGCCAGGTATATATATATTCTTTTCCGAATTTCGGGACGAAATTCTGTTATTAGGGGGGAAGTATGTAATACCCCGTATTTTTACGCATAATTATTTTTATGGAAAATCGGGTTAATTAAATTAAAGGGAGAAAATTTAAATTTAAATTAATCCGATTTTATGATAATAATCACTAGCGGGATGAGAGTTAGTAATTATTGAAATAATAGTATGGTCGGGAATGAGATACACGACAGTAATGTTATAAATAATTGAGACGCGTATGAATCGTGTCATTTGTATATATTTGGAGGGTCAAAAGATAATTTATTTTTGTATAACTCGAACGACTATTTTGAGTGCGCCAGAGTGTCCGTAAAGGTCGAAATAGTCAAAAAACACTATTCGGGTATTTTATTTGAAGTTTGGGACATTTTAACCCAAAACGACACCCCGGAGGGATATTTTGGTCTTTAGGAATTTTAGGGTAATTAAATGGACGAAAATTGGGTTTAATTAAAATGCATTTAGGGTTAGTGGCAGTCAGTTTTCAACCTACATGAGAAGAGAGGAAAAGAGAGAGAGAACCAAGGAAGAAGAAGGAGACTCCATTAGAGCCTTAGCCAAGAACTCAACATTTCACAACAAAAAGTACACCAGCACGTAGATCCCGTCAGGAGGATCGTTCCTGTACCAATTTCAACCCGCGACTCAGAAGTTTATTTTTAAGGCTAGTGATTATCTTGCTCTTCTCTTAGCAATTATTACTCTTGTTAATATATGTTGAGGTTTTAGAAAAACAAATACCAATTTGGGTTTACCTATGTTGAGATCGTGTAGGAAAGTTAGAAAATCTGATGGGGGTTTGCATGTAGAGGGTTTTCCCCTTAATAGGAATGAGAAATTGGTGAATTAGATGTTAATCATGAAATATAAATGGAGTTTTTATGGACAAATAATTCTAAGTTTATGTTAATATGGTTGATGGTAAAATTTAGGAATTTATTGAAATTAAATGATGATTAGAATGATTTGACCCCAAAACTATGCTAAGAAGTGTTCTAGGGTGACTTAGAGTAGTTTGGAAACCTTGAAATTGGGCTGGAATGGATTTAGGTTGAGATTTGAGTGGAGAAAATCTGGAAAAATAAATTTTGGAGATGAATTGGGTGACTTCGGAAATTTCGTTAGAAGTCTAGCCCAAGTCGTTCGAACGAGACTTCTAACAAGATTCCAGTATCCCTTCTAACGAGTTTGGTTGTTCATTCGAAATACCTTCGTTCGAACGAGATTTCTGGGTCTTCTAACGAGATTCCAGAATGACCTTTTTAAGCCCAATTTTTATTACGAACTTCCCGTAGGCTTATTTAGATGTGTGTTAAACCAGTATGATTGTCAAGTGACTTATATTAATAATTAATAGTGAGCAGAGAATATTTCGACCCTCGGAAGGTATAAAATCCATAGAATTAAGGGGGTGCGAAAATACAAGGTAGAGGACACACGAATAAAGTATGGGTTATAATAAGAGATATAATATACGTACTGCAAATACTAGACCGTGGGAAAGTTAATGATTTTTTTATAAGTTGTGTGCGTGCTTATTGTTAAAAGTATTATGTGTATGACATACCTAGCTACTGGCTATCGAACGGAGGTTAACGGGTTGTGGACGATCGGATCCTGTGTGCCTTCGGGGGATTTAGAGTCGTACCACTAGAGCATAAAATCTAGGTACGGGTTATTAATGAGAACGATAGTGATGGCGGTCGTATGGGTTCATAGGTATGTGCGTAGCCCATCGGCTTGGAAGTATGTTCGCGTCCAATAGGATTTTATGTTTTATTGGTTCTCGAGAGATTGAACCTATTGTCCTATATGCGTGAGCTTTGCAAATGGACTAGATAGCCGAGTATGCGTAGCACTAAGGGGTTTCTCAACCAAGGGTGCAATATTGCTATATTCATATAAATTAATATGTGTACATAAAGCGAATAATGTGTGTATACCGAAATCATGTTTGGTGTCTAATGTTGATGATGTTATTTTGCAATGTACACTTATGGTATTATCAGTTGGGCATTTATAGGAATACAAGAATAAACTAAAGTAATCCTCAATCTATATCGAAATCATAAATACGTCGGCTTTGAGTTATTTAGGGAGACTTTAAACCATAATATTATACACTTAGTTGTCAGTCAGGGTATCATGACTAGTATGGATAGTTAGGCTCGTTAGACATGCACACTAGATCGAGGGGTGAGTATCTCAAGTGAGTACGCTAAGTTAACTTGAGGAATAATTGTGCTAATTGAATCAATTTAAGCACTTTCTATTTTAAACTGTTTTGAACTCAGGCTCTGACCCGTTTTTCTGTCTATCTTTCTACTGTTCCATTATTTTAGGTGCCCAGCCACAGGGACACTAGCCTTAGGAGACTCTATTCAGTCGTCGTGCTGTAGCTGCTGTGAAAGCTGCGGGATTATTACTAGTAGACAACTCAGCTCATTCTTTCCTTTTCGGTTCTCTATTATGTTGGACATGACGTCCTTACTTATGTTTACTTTCAAAGATTTAGTCGTTTTAAATTCTCTCTTAGATTTGGTTTCTTTTATTGGATTTATTGTATGGGATTGTTCCGGGAGATATTTACTCTAGACATTTATTTTACATTAGTCAGACTTTACGTATGTTACTGTGATGCATGGTATTTATTGGTATTCTTTTGGTTGCAGTTAATGACAAGATAAAATTTGGACATCACCCTTTTTAAATATTAGGTGCTTAGTTTTATTAAATTAAAATTTAAGTTTTCGACAGTGGTGCATTATCTGAACCAACTTGATATTCTGAAATTGATTAATTAAGGACTGATCATTCGGTAATTAATTAGGTGGAGTGTCACAGCCCTGAGGGACGATCGTCCACACATTTATACTTCATAAAGGAGGAGACCTTTAGGAGGTGGTGGTACCACTTGACTCGATTCCTATTATTCGAGAGTTCTCCGATGTGTTTAAGGAGATTTCGGGGTTACCACTGAGTAGAGAGATAGACTTCGTCATTGATTTAGCGTCGGACACTCGATCGATAGCCCACTCACCTTACCATATGGCCCCAATAGAGATGAGGGAGTTACGTGACCAGATTGAGCAGTTATTGGAGCAGGGGTTTATCCATAGGAGTACTTCACCATGGGGTGCTCCCGTACTGTTCATTAAGAAGAGGGATGGATCGTCGAGGTTATGTGTCACTTACCGAGAGTTGAATAAAGTCATAATACGAAACAAATATATGTTGCCTCGAATCGATGACTTATTCGACCAGTTGAGAGGAGCTACCTTCTTCTCGAAGATTGACTTGAGATCGGGATACCATCAATTGCGTATCAGGGAGCAAGATGTGTCGAAGATGACCTTCTCAACAAGATATGGTTCCTATAAGTTTAGGGTTATGCCTTTTGGGATAACCAACGCCTCAGCCGTGTTTGTGGACTTGATGAACAGGGTGTCCAGAGAGTTCCTGGACCAGTTCATTAGCGTCTTTATAGATGACATTATGGTTTAATCACAGGCCGAGGAGGAGCATGCGGAGCACTTGAGGCAGGTTTTATAGACACCGCGTCAGCATAGTTGTATGGAAAATACGAGAAATGCGGGTTTTGGCTTTAGGAGGTCCAATTTTTTAGGCATATCATCTCTGACAAAGGGATATCCGTGGATTCGGGAAAAGTGTCAGCGGTGAGGGAGTGGGGATAGCCGATGACACCGACCGAGATATGTAGTTTCTTGGGCCTAGCTGGATACTACAGGAGGTTCATTCAAGGGTTTTCAAAATAGAGGGTTCGTTGACACACTTGACTCGCAAAGGGGTGTCGTTTATCTGGAGTGATGTCTGTCAGTTGGCCTTTGATGAGTTGAAGGACAAGTTAACCTCAACAACAATGTTAGCATTGCCTAGGCCGGGAGTAGAGTATTTAGTCTACACTGATGCGTCCTTATTAGGACTTGGGGGTGTACTTCAGAACGAGAATCACGCTATAGCTTATGCCTCCCATAAGCTTCAGCCTCACGAGAGGAATTACCCCACCCACGACTTAAAGTTGGCGTCGGTTGTGTTTGCAATTTTAATGTGCAGACATTTTCTCCTGGGGGGGAAATTTCGCTTGTTCACAGACCATAAGTCACTACAATACCTCTTCACGCATAAGGAGTTTAATATGCGTCAGCGTCGGTCGCTTGAGTTTGTGAAGGATTATCAATTTGATATCCAATACCAACCGAGGAAGGATAATGTGGTAGCAGATGCGTTGAGCCGTAGACCGGCAAGTGAGGCGGCCGAAGTGTGAAAAGCGAAATGGAAGGAATTAGGGCACCAAGATGCGGTGGCTCGATCATTCATGTATGTGATGATAGTTACGCCCCAGATTGTTACGAGGGTAGTACACGCTCAGGCAGCTGATCCATTCTGCCAGAGTCAGATAGTGTAGCTACTAGCAAAGGTGGCCGAGTCTTATACTGTGGATTCAGGTGGGGGCTTGCATTTCAATTAAAGGTTGGTTATTCCTAAGGGAGAAGACGTACGACACGAGATGATGACAGAGTCACACGGTTCACGATTTGCAGTGTATCTCGGTGGGGATAATATGTACCAGGATATGCGGAGACAGTACTATTGGAGCGGAATGAAGAATGATATTATCGAGTTCGTCTCGAAATGTGCCACTTGTCAGCTGGTAAAGGTGGACCATCAGAGACTGGTGGGACTTCTGCAACCATTTGAGGTTCTTATGTGGAAAGGGGAGAGCATTTCCATAGACTTTATCACGATATTACCTACATCGCAGAGGGGTCACGATTCTATATGGGTGATCATGGATCGATTGACCAAGGTAGCCCACTTTCTACCAGCCTGAACGGATTACACCAGGGGACAGTACGCCCAGATATTCAAAGAATAAATAGTGAGACTTCATGGGGTGCCTCTGAATATCATGTTTGACAGAGACAAGGTGTTTGTGTCTCGATTTTGGGAAAGTTTCTAGGAGGCGATGGGTACGAAGTTGCGACTAAGTATAGCTTATCAGCCATAGACGGATGGACAAATCGAGTGAATAAATCAAATGTTAGAGGACATATTGCGCATGTGCATCATTGATTTGGGAGGAGGCTGGGAGAAGTATCTTCCACTGGTGAAATTTACCTATTTTGGGTGAATTAGTGTGTCCAAAAGGGTCGAAATAGTCAGAAAATACTACTCAGGTGTTTTAGTTGGAGTCTGGGGACTTTTTGCCCAAAATGAAACCCCAGAGTGGTATTTTAGTTTTTTGGGATTTTTAGGAAATTAAATGGACGAAAATTAGGTTTTAATTAAAAGCAATGTGGGTTAGAGGTTACAGTCAATTGCCACCTAAGTGTGTGTGTGTGTGAGAGAGAGAGAGAGAGAGAGAGAGAGAAAGAGAACCAAGGAGTAAGTAGACCCCATAGGAGAACTAAGCCAAGAACTCAAGATTTCCCACCAAGAATTACACCAAAGCGTAGATCGCGACGAGAGGACTAACTCCATACCAGTTTCATCCAGGAAATCGGTGATCCAAAAAAAGGCAAGTGTTTATCTTGCTATTCTTTTATCTTATATTGTTCCTGTTAATTTAGGTTTGATGATATAAACTTGGTGCAATGAAAACTTAGGTTTAATTAGACCGAATTATAAAGAAACCTTATGAATAGGAGAAGGGTATGCATGTAGATGTTTTACCCTTTGTTAGACTATGAAGATTTGAGAATCCTATGTCTTAATCAAGAATTATAATAAGAGTTTTGGACAATTAAAATTCTGGACTCATTACAAAGGAAATTTTAGAGATTTGAGTAATTGTTGAATTTTCCTTTAAAAGTATGAGGATTTAAGCCCTCAATTGTGTTAGAGAATGCCCCACAATAATTAAAAATACTTTAACATTATCTTACTTGAGGTTAGACGTGATTAGGGTTGGAGTTGAGGTTTAAAATGTAAAAAAAATCATATTTGGGGAAGAACAGGGTCTGTTCGGAATTCTCGTTCGAACGAGACTTCCAACGAGAATTCTAATGACCCTTATAACGAAATGAGGGAGTTCGTTCGAAGAGAGAACTTTGTTCGAACGACCTTGTTCGAACGACCTCATTCGAATGAGATTTCCTTGACTTCTAACTAGATTTCAAAATGGATTTTAAGGTCCGACCGAGTTAAATCATAGGTTTATACAAGTGAGTGTAATAACCTATGTGTGTATCGGGCAACTTAAATTCTGAGTTATTATTTAGTTAGGAGTGTGATTTTTCTCGGGATATAGAAAGTTTATAAAACCTAGAAATGAAGTTAGGTTCGAGAGAGGTAATATATAAAAGAATTATGGAGAGTGTTAGAAATGATAATATTACCTACGTACTATGGGAATCAGGTTGCGTGAATGCCTGTTAAGTTATATAAGTTGTGTGCATACTTATTAATTTGAATATTATGTGTATGACACACCTAGATACTGGCTATCGAACGGAGGTTAGCGCGTTGTGGACGACCTTATCTTATGTGCCTTCGGGGGATGTTGAGTCGTACCACTAGAGCATGGACCCTAGGTTCGGGCTATCTGTGAGAACGATAGTGTTGACGATCGTATGGGTGCATAACCCATCGGCTTAACACTATGTTCGTCTCCAATATCTGTATATGTTTTATTGATTCTTGAGAGATTGAACCTGTTGTCCTTCATGCATGAGCATTGCAATGGGACTAGATAGCCGAGTATGCCTAGGACCAGGGGTTTCTTAACCATGGGTGCAGTATTGATATATATTTATATGTATACATATTGAGATTTTATATATGTATACTGAGTTCCTCTTCTATGTTTCATATTAGTCGCTTTATTATAATATATACTTATTGGGTCACCAATTGAGAATTTAGAATGTTATAAGAATGAGTTAAAGCATCTTTAAACCTATTCCTAAATTATGGCAATATACTGTCTTCGAGTTATTTAAATATTTTATCCGACATAGTGGTTATGTTAGGTATAGTCAGGCAAAGTATCATAACTAGCATGGGTAGTTAGGCTCTCTCGGCGTGCACATTACATGAGAGGTGAGCATCTCAAGTGAGTACGCTAAGTTAACATGAATAATATATGTACTATTTAATCAATTTAAGCACTTTTGTACTTTTAAAGTATTTTTAACTCGGGCTCTGACCCATTTTTCTGCAAATCTCTCTTCTTGTTCCTTTATTTTAGGTGCTTAGCCACAGGGGCACCGAGCTTAGGAGATCCCACTCATTTGACGAGCTGTAGCTGCTGTGGAAGCTACAGGAAATCGCTAGTAGACGCTTGTGAGTCTATTTTTATCTGTTAGTACTCATTTTTTTTGGACATATCCTCCCGTCCTATCTTCATTCAGGGATTTACATTAGTGTCATTCTACTTTTAAACTTTTATTTCATGGCATTGGAATATGATATGAGTTTGTGACTGAGAGTGTTTTCTCCAACAACTTCATCTATTAATTCAGTTCGTTCTTTCCTTATGCTATTGTGGTGTGTGATGATGATTAATTATTTCCTTTTATGATAATGGTTAATGACATGCTAAAATTTTGACACCAACCTTTTTAAATATTAGGTGGTTAGTTTTTATTAAATTAAAATTTGAGTCCTTCGACAGTGATGCATTATCTGAAACAACTTGATATTCTGAAATTAATTAATTAAGGACTGATCACCCGGTAATTAATTAGGCAGGGTGTCACATCCCCCATCATCTTCTACACCCACCTCATTTCTCTCTCCTTAAATTCCATAACCCAACTGAAAACTCACCCAACACATAACCCGAAGACCCAACATCCATAATCGGAGCCTTGACCCCTAAAAACCCAATTCCACCTAGCAACCCTTAACCCCATTAACCCGTCATCCAAACCGTGAGCCAACGACTCCACACCCAAAACCTGCGAACCCAGGAGGACCATAAACCCACCAACTCGTTAAACCCCTCACCAACACTCCGACCTTCATAAACTCCCAGCATAACTTGAAGCTAGAGCGTCTCACACCCGGATGCTCTCTAATCTGACCAAATCGGGAACCCATTTCACCCAAACCAACGCAAACTATCCGGTTCAAAATCCCACTAAAATAGGAGTTCCCAAACCTATACCAATCCACCTGCCAAACCTTAAACAAAACCCACGTGAGTGAAATTCAAAATTACCTTCGCAAATCAACATTTGACTTGGCCAAATAAAAATCTCCAATATCTCTCCAAGAGAAAGATTAGTGGGTTATATAAACAAAGTAGGCGACAGCTAAAGACGGGATTAATCATATTTATTTCAGTTTTTAAAATGGGATAGGTTATACCTCAACATTCTATAAAGAGTGTTTGTAATTTTGGAAAATATCTCAATATAGAGTCATGTAGTAGAACTTGTCTCACGTGGATATATTTTTATGTACGAATTTTTAGTGGGAGAGTTTGTATTTTTAGCAAATGTTTCTCATTATTTAATAGTGCGTTGAGATTTCATCTAAAGGGAGAAATACTTTGATACAAATCTTTGTTGGAATTGTTTGTAAATTTTAGCAGATTTAATTCAAACATTGATTTGGGAGTTCACCCATTTGTACATATTGTAGATATTCTTCTCTTTTCATCTAGATTAGTTTTAAATTTTTTTAGAACTCATATTACATCACTTTGTTTTAATTTTAAAAAAATATTTATCTCATTAGAATTTTCTTCTTAGTTAGTTTTCATCCCCTTTTTCTAAAAAAAAAAATAAAGAAAGAAAAAAAATACCAAAAATAATAACATGAAAGTGATTTTGCAATTATCTTCACATGTTTAGTCTTCATACTTGAAAGATGGATTGGCACCCATACTCAATACTTGCCTCTATATTCATTTTGTCACATTATGTAGGTATTAACTGGGTTTTGAGCAAAAGACTTTATTCCACAACGATACACACAAAAGTTCTTTCCATTACCCTCTATAGTATGAAACCTCTGAAAGCACCTGGGCCGAATGGTATCCAACCCATGTTCTTTAATAAATATTGGATACTATCAATCCGTGTCTTAGGGATTTTGTGAAATCTTATTTTGATAAGGGCAAAATCCAGGAGACCATGAACACTATCCACATCACCCTTATTCCTAAGATTAAGAACTTTGAGATTAATAGCCACTTCCGTCCAATGAATCTCTTTAACGTCACATATATGATTCTCGCTAAAGTGATTTTTAATAGAATTAGTCCCATTCTTATGAAAATTACCAGTCCCTACTAAACTAGATTCCTCCCGGGTAGATAAACTATGAATAATATTATTATCACCCAAGAAATTCTCCGTACTTTTCAAAACAGGAAATGCGGGAAAAGGGGGTATGATTTTTAAAATTGATTTGAATAAAGCCTATGACAAAGTGAGTTGGCATTTCAGTAGAAAGGTCCTCCATTCCTTTAATTTTAGTACTAACATGATTGACCTCATCATGGGTTATGTGGCTTTCACCTCCACTTCCATCCTCTGCAATGGAAACACCCTCTCCTCCTTCAAAACAACAAGAGGTTTAAGACAAGGAGACCCCCTCCCCCCCTTCATTTTTGTTCTTTACTATATAACATCTCCAGGTAAGTGGATAATAAGCATTGGAAAAGTATAAGAGCGTCTCCGGGGGGTCCCCTTATCTCTCACTTAATTTATACGGATGATCTTATTTTGTTCACAGAGGCCTCTAATTCCTCTTGCTATATGATCATGGATAACCTTAATGACTTTTGCCGTGTGTCTTGACAACCCATTAATTTTTCTAAGCCCAAAGTTCTTTGTGTCCCCTAATATATCCAAAATGGAGGCCATAGACCTTTCCCACATTTATGGCATGAGCCTCACCAAAGATCTTGGTAAGTATTTGGGTACCCCTCTCATACACGGGTGCGTTATAAAGAACGTATTTAAGGACACCATTGATAAAATGAATAAGAAACTTACGGGTGGAAGATGAATTTACTCTTCATGGAGGGTAGAGTGACACTTACTTAATCGACCACCTCTGATATCCCCAGCTACAACATGCAAACCATCCATTTCCCCGAGAGCATCTACGAGGAGATCGACAAAATTAATCGTAACTTATTATGGGGTGACAACGGTACACAAAAGAAAGTCCATCTGGTTAAATGGGACATGGTTTATCTCCCCAAGGCGATGGGTGGGCTAGGATTCAAAAAAGTTTCCCTAATGAATAAGGCCACCATCTCTAAGGTTGGGTGAAGATTGATGAATGACAAAGATGCGTTATGGGTTAAAGTCATGAGAAAGAATTATACCAATAGTCCTAACCTAAGAACATGGATCAGGAAACATAGGGCTTTATACACCTTTTCGGGAATCCAAAGGAACAAGGATATACTCACCAAAAACATTAAATAAAACATCTGTAATGGGAGTGCCACCAATATTTTTATGAATTGGTGGTGTGAGGAGTCCCTTCTCACACTACCATCAGGGATTAACACTAATGAGTACCTGAGTGTGGATATCCTAATGGACTAATATGGGAATCAGGATCCCTCCACTATCACCTAATGGATTCACCCCTCCCAGGTCAACATAGTGACCAATAAGGACATCCCCAGAGTCAGATCCCGTGAGGACATACCTATATTACTAATGGTAAGTTCTCAATTAATTATTGTTATAGATAAATTGTGAGTAAGGTGTCTTTTTACCTGATAACGATGAATGAAATCTAATTTGGTCTCGTAAAATACCATAACATCTTAAAACCTTCCTATAGACTATTCTCCATGGGAAGCTTCTCACTAATCTGCATCGCATGGAATGAAGAATGACATTCGAATTGGGCTGTAACTATTGTGGGAGTATTGAGGATATGGAGCACGTTTTTTGAAGTTATCCTATTACAGTGAAAACTTAGGAACTTATCGAAATTCACTAGGATACCATCGGTAATAGTGCTATTACTTTCCTTGAATGGGTAATGGAACCTTATTCATCTCCACCTTATGGCACGTTTGGAAAGCAAGAAACCTCCTCATATTTAAAAAACAAAACCTTGCCATCTATGACTGCTTAGTTTAGTGTAAATTATGTTGTTGAGGTTTTGAGAGCATACACTAAACCGAACAAGTATTGAAGGCCTAATTATAATGACCTGTAACACTTCATATTTTTGAATAATTAATTTTAGCATTTTAATTACACGTGTGCTCGTAGTAATATTTTTAATTAATAAATATTAATTAGTGAGAAATAAATTAATATTTATGTGGAAATAAAATTTACTAAGTGTGAGTAGTAAATTAAATTCGGTAAATTGTGAGTACGTAGTAGTGGATAATAAAGATGAAAATTGACGATATCTCAACTGGGGCATGCGAGTAGGCTAATTTTAGGTTGAGTTAGAATATTGATGTTTGGTGACTCTAACGATTGATCCGAAAAGGGTCGCAATACTCAAAATCAAGTACCCGGGGGTAGAGATTGGTTATGAGAGCTTTTTAGACTATTCGGGGGCCCATTTGGGGGCATTTAAGTCATTTAATATTAAAGGGTTAACCTAAATTCAGGATTAAGAGGTTTAAATAAGAGATTAGGGCTAGGAGGCAATCACTTTATACATAAAAATCTCCGAGAGTCCTTTTGGGGAGAAAATAGGGAGAAAAATACAATGGGAGATTGAAGGAGGCCTAATTTTGGAGGCCAATCATTGGAGTTCTTGACTTAATCCACCCTACGAATAATAAGATCAACGTCTATTCCAGATATAAAGGCAAGTGTGTAAACTTGCTTTATGTTTCATTGAGTATTTTGATCCATGTCAAAAGAGCTAGAGAAATAAACCAATTTTGGGATGTGAATTATATAAAAAATAAAAGGGGATTTAAAACAATAAATATGACTGTGTTCTTATGATTTTGTTACATGAAAATTGTAATTGATTAGATAAAATCATGAATAAACGTTAGGTATATGGATCTTGATATGGAAGACACTGTCTTGAATTGAAAAAATGAAACCTTGATCATGAAATTGAAATTTTTATTGGAAATTGTGACATAAATGATGCTAGACCGAGAATAACGTGAATCGTATAATTTAATCTAGTTTTGATGAATTCAGGACAATTCATACGTATTTTCACGTTAATAGTTGATGGATTTAGGATATTTTATCATGGGATTAAAGATTAGAAACACTTTGGAATGAAAAAAGTGGGGAAAATTCGTATTTTGTGTAGCAAGTCCACTTCAAATTCCCAGAGACAAACCAGTTCATCCCCTGGTCGATTTCGTCCGATTCCCTTGTTAAATTTCTAATTTATTTATTGTTATATGAACTAATTTGGAGTCCGAAAATTTTTAGGAGGTTTTTTAATGGAAATAGGACTTAGAGATATTTATTTTAAATGATAATTAAATATGAGGAGGTGTAAGATAAAATTAGGAGTTAGGTAGGAGGGGCTTTTAAGATGAATAACTCATGGAATATTTAATCTATAAATTCAGAATAACTAGGCTAGTGCTTTGGGTGATAGGCACGTAGTAGCCAGACTTTATGATTATATATATATACCCCGTATTTTTATGGCTTTTAAAATTTAGGGATTTATTAAATTTAATTGAGATCAATTAATTTAATTTTAATCCGAAAAGTTGTTTTAAATATTTACTAGCGTGACGAGAGTTAGTAATCATTAGAAATTTGTTGAATGTTACTGGATGAGTATAGTAATATATGAAATTTATTTTATAAAAATTGTCACGTGTGAATAAAATGACAATTTTGGAAATTTAAGTCGGGACGCGCTCGTGTCGTGTCGGGACTAAATGTTGATCAATAAAAGTGAATAAATTCTAAGTTGCTCGTATGGTCGTTTTGAGTGCGACAAAGTATCCAGAAGGGTCGAGATAGTCAAAAAAGTGTACCCGGGGGTTTAGTTTGGGCCTCGGGGCATTTTTAGGCCTATTTAGTACCCCGGGAGGGCGTTTTGGACATTTCGTAATATTGGGTAATTAAACCCATGAATTTTCAAGGGTTATATCAGATGGTAAGTGTTGTCTTCTAGGGTTAACATAGCCAAAAACTAATGACGGCCATTGGAGAGGAAGAGGAGAAGCTTTCCAAGGGTTCTAGGCCAAGAACTCCTTCGGTTGCACCGCCGTCACCGCCAAATCGTAGATCGCGCGAAGGAGATCACAACCACACCTTTTTCTTCCACAAATCAGAGACTAAATTTCCAGGCAAGTATCTATCTTGCTTTAATCAAGTTAATGCATCCTTTTATATTAGTCTAGGGTTGATTAGAATTAGTGTTCTTGAAAGAAAACATTAATTGGAGACAAAAAATTTCATGTTGTAGAGGTAAAAATCATATTCTGGAAAGCCATTTCACATGTAGAGGTTGAACCACGAATTTCCATGGTGTTAGTGATAGAAAATCTGGAGAAAGGATGGAAGAAACTAAGTTAAAGAAAAAAACATTAGGGTTCTTGAGATTTATATAGATTTTACCCTTTCATTGATTATAGTTGATTAAAACTCGCATGTTTTACGTAGGATCTTGTTTATATGGGTATACAAAACTTGTAGTATAAATGGTTGGGAGTTTGGGACTGAAACATGATGATTTGGATGAGTTTGGAGTAAGGTTTCCGTAGATGGGGTTTCTGCAGTTTCGCCACAACTGCTTGATCGATCGATCGAGCCCAGAGCATCGATCGATTGATAGATTGATCGATCGACCCCCTTTCATCGATTAATCGACCCCTCCTGGAAAACTGCATTTTTGCTCGTGTTAGTTTAATCTGATTTTATGCGTAGTATATCCTGATTAGGGTTGCTAGAACATAATGGAACATAAAAAGGACCAGTAGGGTCAAGATAAACCCCGTTAAGTGGGACTTTAATGTGAAGGGAAATAAAGAGTAAACGGGGAGATATTCATACCTAGAAAATCATACGTGCGTTGATTTAATAATCGAAATGTCTAAGAAGTTGGATTAGAAGGCAATTGAGTGCCTACTGAAATTGTACGTAGATAAAGAGAATACTTCGAGTGACGAGAAGTGAGTTTAGAATAACTTAATTACGAGTATAAAATGAACGAGTCCGTTATACGAGATAATTGAGTAAAATGTGTAATAACGGATAATGATTATTATGGGTCGTGAGAGTACCTAATTTAATAATGTGGATGTGAATATATATATATATATATATATATATATATATATATATATATATATATATATATGACGGTGTGATTGTGCATATATTATTTCTATGTAAAAATTGTACCCGGGCTACTTGCTATCACGGGGGGTTTTCGCGCCGAGACAGTCTTATCTTGATGTGACCTTTATGGGGGATATTGACTTGTACCCTAGAACATAGAATTCCTAGGTACAGGCTATCCGATTGATAGTCAGACGGTCCTAAGAGACGTGTGGGTATGTACTGATCTCTTAGGGCCTGGAACTACGCTTCGCCTCCATTTGTATGTGTTTGTGTTAATGCAGTTCGAGAGTGATTTCGAACTAGCATTTCCCTAAATATGTGTGATATAGGGACTTGATAGCAGAGTATTCCAGCACCATAGTTTTTATGTGGGGTTCCGTTAGTAGATATATAATTTATGAGTGATTGGTATATATATACTTATATATGGAAGTCTAGCACCATAGATTCTATGTAGGGTGCTGATTGTATATATATTATACGAGTAATTACTATATATATACATGTATCAGTATGAGAACTTTCTACTGAGTGAAATGGTAGTTAAGTAATTAATAAATTCTTCAGTTTCACTATACATATTCCGAAACATTATAACGATAAGGAATTATTCTAAATTACGTAAGAAATCTTGAGGAGACAGATTTTTTCTAAAGTAAATACCATAACCTTAATTTCACGTGTTAAGACTAATGGAGAATAAGTTAGCAGAGATATATGAGATTCATTAGTACGGTAGACGTGCACATTAAATGAGAGGTGAGAATTCTCAAGAGAGTGTCGCATACTAATATGATTGTTGCATTAGTTGGTAAGCATTTTAAATACTTGCTAAACTATTTTTAAAACTGTTTTACATTCGGGCTCTGACCCGTTTTCTATTATCTGTTCTCTATTGTGTGTGCGTATATATATATATATATATATATATATATATATATATATATATATATGTATTACTGGTGCCCAGCTACAGGGGCGTCATGCTTAGGATTATTTGGATGGAGCGCGCTATAGCTTTTGTGGGAGTTGGAGGCCATTGCTTAGACGACCTCATTATTGACTCTACTTCTAGTTCAGTTTTATCGAGTAGGGCATGTGTCTCCCTTTCTATTATTTAGTTGGTTTTGTCAGAGACTGTAATTCTTTTACTTTCAGTATCTTTACTTTGGGATTTATTACTGTCAGGATGTTTCCCTTTTAGTGTTTTAAATGTTGGGATTTATTATTGATGGTTAAACTCTTGAATGTTCATTTATATTCTTTTACTTAATGTGTGACTCTTAAAATGTTAATGGTTAAAGGTTTTATAATTGGATTTAATAAAATGGAAATAAGGTTTTAAATGGTTTTGACACTTAGCTTAATTAATCAGGGTGTTTAAATTTGAAAATTTTCATTTGCGACAGTGATTCTAAGAATGAACCAACCGTTCACCTTGATTTTAATTTAATAAAGGAGTGATCGCCTGATATTTAATTAGGAGGGGTGTCACAGGTGGTATCAGAGCATCAGGTTCTAGTGTCCTTTAGGATCTGTACGGCTTATTATGCTTTCAGCGTTGCTTTGTTTGATATAGAGCCCTATGTTTAGGATTGTCGATTTCTTTGATGAGATTTCGTTCTCCTGCTATAACGTGTGTACATTAGTGAATTCTAATTTCGTTCAGATGTGTGCGTGTGCCGAGCGATGACGGATGTCAGAAGAGGACCGTTAAGCGAACATCAGGAGGCAGGACTCAGTTGAAATGGTAAAATATATTCGGGGATGATGATCGTAGTTGAGGTCACCTCAATTATGGCACGAAAAGCCAAGACTAGAAAAGTGACTAAGGCGCAACGATGATTTCCAAATGCTGCTATAGTCGAATGAGGTGTGAGGGTAAACTCACCCAACGTGTAGAGAACTGTTAGTGGGAAATTCTAGAAAACGCGGGAATTGTGTGTGTTTACCGAAGGAGGTAAAGTATCCAAAGGTTTAGATACAGGACGGAGTGTGGCTAACTGAAAGTGAAAATTTAGAGAAAATTTTCTTGGCTTTCGGGACAAAGTTATAATGATGGGAGTCAACCACTAATTTTTAGAAGTGGAATGCTATGCCTATAGGAAAATCTTAGGTACAGTGTTGACCGTATGTTCCTTCATCATATTTTCAGGATTAGAAGTGAAAATTGTCCTGAACTCATCACAGGAGGACGTGACAGAGGTCCATTTGTGAATATGAATCTTAACCATAAGCGAAATTTTGTATCGAGAGATGTAGATACAAGTAGAGGAAACGACTCCAAGTGGGAGATCGACTCGTAATAATAGTTGATAACACTCAAAGAGGAAATTCTGATGGACGGCTGAATCAGGGGTTGACAATGTCGTATTTTATCAATAACGATGGTAATACTCCTTTGTGTGGGAAGCTAAAATAATCGAAGAAATTAATCGAGAATAAGACTGAATACAACGGTGGCGGTGTAGCACCACAAAGGGGTGTGGATACACATCAGGGGACCCATTTAAATGATTCGGATAGTTGAATTCTTACCAAGTGATGGTAAATTCAGTAAGGATTATTATAGATAGTGACATGTTCTTTAGGGCCTAAAAGGCTAAGGGAATAACCGGGGTAGTCAACAGGAATCGAGTTTACTAAAGTCCGAGAGAAGGACAATCCTAACCTGGTTAGTAGGACAGGTGATAAGTGGATTATGTGTTGAGGTATTTTGTGGGGAGTGAGATCGCACGCGATAATATTTCCGAAGTGAGTAAAGGGACAAGAATACGGTGTCTAGCAAAAGACAACGATTAAAGTAGTTTTGTTTGGTTTGAGTAGACGTGTTACGTCCGGAAACCATCTGTGCAGTCAAGACGATTGGCAAGGTGGAGGTATAAGTTGTACCCTCAGAGGATGAGGTGTGTTTATCTGACACGAACGAGTCACTATACTTTGTTCATTGCTAGATTAGCATGTGAGACGAGTTTAATGCATATAATTATAAACGTTATTATTATATGAATATTTTTCCCTAGAGTAGCGGGATTTTTCTTTAGTGCTATCCGCGGAGGATGAATGAGTGTATTAACAGTGTTATGTACTTTATTGAGGTTACTCGTTGTAGTGATGCAATATGCGAGTATGATATTATCTTTGTTGAAACGTTAGAGAAATAGTTAGTACGATAGTGGGCAATTATTGTAAGGCTATCGGAGTGGTTGCATTAGTGCAACATGTTTTTGTTCTGGCGAGGCCTCACCTGCAAGAAGGTCGGACTCGCACTTATATTATCTATCCTAGAAACTTCAGAGGGGATAGTGTGCTCGAGACATTCGATACCGATGTATGTATGGACTTTGTAATTATAATTCAGTATGTATCGGGTTTACTGTTGAGCGAAAAGATTTAACTCAGTATTATATTTAGCACTCAGGACTTAGTGATAGAAAGAGTGCATTGTTATATCGATCCTATAGAGATGTGGGAATTAATAGTTATACCCCTATTATTAGGGAAAGGGATTTCGAGAATTCCAATTTTATGTATTCGAGGTTCATGGAATGAAATTACCAACACCAAATACTGAACGACAGTGCAATTGGCGAAACGTTCTTTGTTAAGTGTAATTACGGGAGGAAATGTAACTTTTCGTCAAGAGACGCGATAAAGGGGTACATGTTATGGACGGAGGACCTAACGGATTTCGATACCGACAATACTAGGTAGTAGTGTATCGGGAGGGGGGGGGGGTTCCTTGTTTGGATTTCGCTTTGCGAGACATCCCACGCATGAAACTTAGCGTTAGGTTGAAATTAGGGAGACGTTTGGCCACTATTCCATGAGTTCGGTACCCCGGTCGAAATGAGATCAAGTAATGATATCTGTAAGTTGGAAGTCAAATTTTAATTTAAGGCCAGTGGAGCCAGTTGTGTGGTAAGAAAGCATTGAAAGTTTTGTTTTATCACCACGAGTTAAGGGGTGGAATGAGGATAAGGAGGATTTAAAATTTCAATTTCTAGGGTGATTGAGAGTACCCAAGTGTTGTAACCGCGTTCAGAATACAAGGTAAATAAAGAGTTGGGATGATTCTTAGCATGGATTATATGGAAAGAATTTTATTGCACAAAAGAGATGACTTGTACTTACTTTGATGAATAGAGTGTTAGTGATTTATTTTGGTTGTTGTACCTATTTGAGAAAACTGTTGTATTTATCTGAAGAAGTTTGAGATTTGTTGTTCCTCTTTTGTTGTCATGGAATTTAGATGCCCTATTCCTTATATTTTGTTGGATTTATTTATTCCTACAAATGATTAGCGCGCCGTTCGCTCTCCCAGGGCGATCGGAGTGTTACAAAATGTGCGCATCTAGGTTAACTGATGTTAAATTCGTCCGAGTTGAAGGGACGTGGTAATAGACGTGTGAAATATATGTTTGTGGGGCTAGCATAACGAAGTGGAAGTAGTAGAGTGGATTAAACGTCACATGAGGGGTGATAATCCATACATAAGTGTGCAATTGAAATAGCACACCCAAATTTTGATTGGAAGGCTGTGGGAAGCCATTTAAGAAGGGGTATTCCTTGAATAGAGTAAAATTTAATTATTATGAAGAACACTCGGAGCGAAGTTGTTATTAGTCATGTGTGAGAGCGACTTGCGCATACAAAGAGTGATGATGTTAGTATGGTATAAAAGATCCAGAAGTGCGCATCGTGGAGAAAAGAGCACGGGTCAGAACTTTCGGCATACACCAAGGAAGGCAGGGGAGTATTACGTGTCACTTAATGTGAGACATCTCAAGGAAAAATTGACGTTTAGCGGGACGTAGTGAGTAGTCTCTACATTCACCGTCCATAGGTAAGGTTCGGTTGAAAGAGGAGAATCAACCAAAGAATTTTGTGTTTATCAATAATTCCTGTAATTGGAAGAGGTCGGTAAAGTCGGTAAAGTTCTTGGATGGGTTACCATCCTCAAAACAAGATCAATGGTTCATCCGGACATGTGATTTAAGTCGCCTAAGAAGCAAGTGATTGATATTCCTTTGGGGGTGATTTACAATGTTAACTAGTGCGCCCCAAACTTCCTTTGAAAGGAAGGATCGCGCCAGTACATGTCCGGCACAGTAATAATTTTTGAATCGGGATGAGATTGGTGAATCCCACCTTTGATATGGAATTTCAGGAACCAATGGAGATAAGGTTTCGTTTCGAATAGGATGTATCACCCTTAGCCAGGGAATAGGCGAACAGTGATTAAAGATTAGTGGAGCCACGTGAAGGAAATTTTGGAATCTTGGTTCGATGATTTCAGGAGTGCTCTATAGAAGCACTCGTACCTGTTTGTCACGTACGAGGTGCTTATTAAGGTGTTGGTGTGGAAGCAACTCGACTATTCTCCTTCCGCATGTTTAGAGGTGAGTGGATAATCGAATTTTGGATCGGTCGAGAATAATCCGATAACTATGGTGGAATTCCATGACTGTTTTAGGCGAACAAGAGTGGTCAAATGTTCGTATGATTTTTTCTCAGAATGGGAGTTTTGTATATAAATAAATCCGAGTAGTTGTCACGTAGTGAGGTGCGGCCTCCCAATGATAGTGAGATAATGGTAATTTATAATGTATAAGCGTGACCTATGTGAATGTTGTCGGTTGGGAGAACCATGTGAAGTGTCTCCAATGAGAATGTTAATCAAGCTTACTGTGAGGAAGGGGTTATAGTGATTGAATGCCTTACTATGTAGATAGTTTGCGTACTGAAAGGATATCCAGAATTGTTCTACCAGGTAAGCCTTATTTTCCGAATTTCGGGACGAAATTCCGTTATTAGGGAGGAAGTATGTAATACCCCATATTTTTATGGCTTTTAAAATTTAGGGGTTTATTAAATTTAATTGAGATCAATTAATTTAATTTTAATCCGGAAAGTTGTTTTAAATATTTACTAGCGTGACGAGAGTTAGTAATCATTAGAAATTTGTAGAATGTTACCGAATGAGTATAGTAATATATGAGATTTATTTTATAAAAATTGTCACGTGTGAATAAAATGATAATTTTGGAAATTTAAGTCGGGACGCGCTCGTGTCGTGTCGGGACTAAATGTTGATCAATAAAAGTGAATAAATTATAAGTTGCTCGTATGATCGTTTTGAGTGCGCCAAAGTGTCCGAAAGGGTCGAGATAGTCAGAAAAGTGTACCCGGGGGTTTAGTTTGGGTCTCGGGGCATTTTTAGGCCTATTTAGTACCCCGGGAGGGCGTTTTGGACATTTCGTAATATTGGGTAATTAAACCCACGAATTTTCAAGGGTTATATCAGATGGTAAGTGTTGTCTTCTAGGGTTAACATAACCAAAAAATAATGACGGCCATTGGAGAGGAAGAGGAGAAGCTTTCCAAGGGTTCTAGGCCAAGAACTCCTTCGGTTGCACCACCGTCACCGCCAAATCGTAGATCGCGCGAAGGGGATCACAACCACACCTTTTTCTTTCACAAATCAGAGACTAAATTTTCAGGCAAGCATCTATCTTTCTTTAATCAAGTTAATGCATCCTTTTATATTAGTCTAGGGTTGATTAGAATTAGTGTTCTTGAAAGAAAACATTAATTTGAGATAAAAAATTTCATGTTATAGAGGTAAAAATCATATTCTGGAAAGCCATTTCACATGTAGAGATTGAACCACGAATTTCCATGGTGTTAGTGATAGAAAATCTGGAGAAAGAATGGAAGAAACTAAGTTAAAGAAAAAACATTAGGGTTCTTGAGATTTATATAGATTTTACCCTTTCATTGATTATAGTTAATTAAAACTCGCATGTTTTACGTAGGTACTTGTTTATATGGGTATACAAAACTTGTAGTATAATTGGTTGGGAGTTTGGGACTGAAACATGATGATTTGGATGAGTTTGGAGTAAGGTTTCCGTAGCTGGGTTTTCTGCAGTTTCGCCATAACTGCTTGATCGATCGATCGAGCCCAGAGCATCGATCAATCGACCCCCTTTCATCGATCGATCGACCCCTCCTGGAAAACTGCATTTTTGCTCGTGTTAGTTTAATTCGATTTTGTGCGTAGTAAATCTTGATTAGGGTTGATAGAACATAATGGAACATAAAAAGGACCAGTAGGGTCAAGATAAATCCCGTTAAGTGGGACTTTAATATGAAGGGAAAAAAGAGTAAACGGGGAGATATTCATACATAGAAAATCATACGTGCGTTGATTTAATAATCGAAATGTCTAAGAAGTTGGATTAGAAGTCAATTGAGTGCCTACTGAAATTGTACGTAGATAAAGAGAATACTTCGAGTGACGAGAAGTGAGTTTAGAATAACTTAATTACGAGTATAAAATGAACGAGTCCGTTATACGAGATAATTGAGTAAAATGTGTAATAACGGATAATGATAATTATGGGTCGTGAGAGTACCTAATTTAATAATGTGGATGTGAATACATATATATATATATATATATATGAAGGTGTGATTGTGCATATATTGTTTCTATGTAAAAATCGTACCCGGGCTACTTGCTATCACGAGGGGTTTCCGCGCCGGGACAGTCTTATCTCAATGTGACCTTTATGGGGGATATTGACTTGTACCCTAGAACATAGAATTCCTAGGTACAGGCTATCGGATTGATAGTCAGACGGTCTTAAGAGAAGTGTGGGTATGTACTGACCTCTTAGGGCCTGGAACTATGCTTCGCCTCCATTTGTATGTGTTTGTGTTAATGCAGTTCGAGAGTGATTCCGAACTAGCATTTCCCTAAATATGTGTGATATAGGGACTTGATAGCAGAGTATGCCAGCACCATAGTTTTTATGTGGGGGTGCCGTTAGTATCTATATAATTTATGAGTGATTGGTATATATATACTTATATATGGAAGTCTAGCACCATAGATTCTATGTGGGGTGCTGTTTGTATATATATTATACGAGTAATTAATATATATACGTGTATCTATATGAGAACTTTCTACTGAGTGAAATAGTAGTTAAGTAATGTATAGATTCTTCAGCTTCACTATACGTATTCAAAAATATTATAACGATAAGGAATTATTCTAAATTACGTAAGAAATCTTGAGGAGACAGATTTTTTCTAAAGTAAATACCATAACCTTAATTTCACGTGTTAAGACTAATGGAGAATAAGTTAGCAGAGATATATGAGATTCATTAGTACGGTAGACGTGCACATTAAATGAGAGGTGAGAATTCTCAAGAGAGTGTCGCATACTAATATGATTGTTGCATTAGCCGGTAAGCATTTTAAATACTTGCTAAACTATTTTTAAAACTGTTTTACATTCGGGCTCTGACCCGTTTGCTGTTATCTCTTCTCTCTTGTGTGTGTGTGTATATATATATATATATATAGATGTATTACAGGTGCCCAGCCACAGAGGCGTCATGCTTAGGATTATTTGGATGGAACGTGCTGTAGCTTTTGTGGGAGTTGCAGGCCATTGCTTAGGCGACCTCATTGTTGACTCTACTTCTAGTTCAGTTTTATCCAGTGGGGCATGTGTCGCCCTTTCCATTATTTAGTTGGTTTTGTCAGAGACTGTAATTCTTTTACTTTCAGTATATTTACTTTGGGATTTATTACTGTCAGGATGTTTCCCTTTTAGTGTTTTAAATGTTGGGATTTATTATTGATGGTTAAACTCTTGAATGTTCATTTATATTCTTTTACTTAATGTGTGACTCTTAAAATGTTAATGGTTAAAGGTTTTATTGGATTTAATAAAATGGAAATAAGGTTTTAAATGGTTTTGACACTTAGCTTAATTAATCAGGGTGTTTAAATTTGAAAATTTTCATTTGCGACAGTGATGCTAAGAATGAACCAACTGTTCACCTTGATTTTAATTTAATAAATGAGTGATCGCCCGGTAATTAATTAGGCGGGGTGTCACATATATACACAAGCGGGTAGATGCAGTATATATATATATATATATATATATATATATATATATATATATATATATATATATATATATATATATATATATATATATATATATACACGTGTGTGTGTGTAGATGGTTAATAATATATGTGTGTATGATATTTATGTGGAACATACCCCTCTAGTTATATCAGTGGAGGTTACGCGATGTGGGCAATCTTTCCTGGTGAATCTCAATAGGCTAAGTATCAACCACAAGTCATAGCGCCATACTTATGTTTGTGTGATTTATTCACAGTGAGGTAATTGTGGGTATGACTATGACTCACTATCGAAGGACTATGACCGTCTCCAATACGGTTGCAATTTTACCAGGTCGGTGTGAGAGTCTGCCCTCGATTAAACAGGATGATGTGAGCATGCCCTGGATAATGATAGGATTATAGAGAACCGCATCACTTGAGTTATTACTCTGAGGGATGACGGCTATGAACGACATATGTGTGCTTGTTCTAGTATATATATATATATGTGTGTGTCTGTGTGTGTGTGCATGTGTGCGTGTGTGTGGACAAATATATGGGTTAAGAGTAAGCGTTTTTTAAATAATTATTTACAATTATTGGAAATAATGTAATAATTATAAATGTGATTGTGGAATGAATTAACTAGAGTAAAGTTTTATATAAAATAGTGATAATTTTATGAGATATTAATTAAGCAGTTTTGAAAGCTAATTAATGAACTAAGGGTAGACATTGTATTCCAGTCAGGGTAGTATAGCATTGATGTTAGTGCCAAGGCTAGTTAGACGGGGTAGCATAACTAGGAGGGTTAAGAGTATACGTTAAGTGCTCACATTAGATGAGGGGCTAGGATTACCTCATGCGAGTGCACTGCTAATTTAAATATGAAAAGTTTCTTTACATATTCATTATTGCAATTTATACACTTGCTAAATATTTTCAAAGGTTTTGGAATCTAACCTGTGTCAAATATTTTTAAAAAACTTTTAGGTGTCCAACCAAAAGAATGCCAAGGACGACTCTTCTTTCAGGGATCATGTAGCTGTAGCTTATGTGGCAGTTTGTAGGATTTGGAGTTGATGCTTCCATTACTTTTATCATAGATTAGTTACTTTCTTCAATTATTAGTTAGATATATTGTTCCGTGGTCAGAATTATTTATTTTCAGTTTTATTTACTTCGCTTGAGATGATTGTATTGGATCTTGGTAACCGATGGTTTATTCGGTATTTGGTTTTAATTTACTTTCACATTTAGATTTTTTACTGGTGTGATTAATTACATAGTTTATTTCATGGGTTTATGTTGAATGGTTTTTATCTGTTATGATGAATTCAAGATTAAAAATTTGGCACAACTTATTAAACTAATAAGTGGTTAAAAATTAATTGAACTTCGACATTGATGCTAAGAATGAGCCATATGAGACTCATGTTTTATTTTAGTAGGGGGATGGCTACCTGTTATTTTAATAGGTGAGGTGTCACTTGTCCTAACTACTTGGTTGTGTCCCGATGTAGGTAATATCAATATAAACGCTGATGGTGGCTGGAATGAGAACACCAAAGTTGGAACCTTGGGAGGCATTGTGCAGGACCATAAAGGAGACTGGATCACAGTTTCTTTGGAAAGATAAATGGTGCCACCCAGATGCGTGCTGAGCTTGAAGCCATCTTTTACGGAATTCTCGTGGCAAAAGATAATGAGTGGTAGAATACCACCGTCGAATCTGACTGCAAAACTGCTATTGACATGATAAATGAAGGAAACTGGGAGAACCACTCTCATTCTGCTTCAAGTCTGGATTGTCGTGATAGGAAAAATGAGTTGAACTTGACAATTCAACACATCTCTAAAGAGGCTAACCAATGTGCTAATTGGTTGACAAATTTTCGATAGAAGGACTTCACCCCCATTTTGGAGCCCCCCCGAACAGTTGAAGAGAACTATTGAGGAAGAAAAGCTTGGAAATCAAAGGCAAGGAATGATAGCTAACTAGACTTGCTTTTACTCCCTGCGAGGAGATAATTTAACGTTTGTGGTTGCTTCATGTATTTGTAATCTCGATTATTGCAATGTTAATTTAAATTCTGATTTTCACCAAAGAAAAATCCTTGCAATGGGGTAGGATATAAGGACATAAGTGTTAGTTACACGTTACTATTTATTAGGCCGCCTTTTATAGTCATTAGAGTAATGAAAAAATTTCACCAAAAGAAAAATATAGGGTTGAAAAATTAAAAATACTTATTTTTGTTTGGTTATCAATTATTATACTATTTTTTTTTTGAATATTGAATTATAATATTTTCTGTATTATAATCATGTTTTAAGAAAAAAGGGCAAAAGACTATTTTTTAATTTTTATTTTTTATTTTTCAACTTAGAATCCTTAATTGTCTATATTTTTATATATCTATACCTTAATATTTAATACACATATACAATACATTAATACGTATATAATTATAATAAATAAGAATTATATATGTACATGTACATAAAATTACGTATATGTATCATTATTAAATTATATATTATACTAAGTTCTATATGTTAAATAATATTATTAGTACATACATGATTAGAACTATTTTTTTTTCGAACTTTCGAGTTTTTTTTTTAATTTCCGATTGAAATTTTAGTTTGTCGATTTTTGATTTTTCCAAAAAAAACGAAAATAATTCTCAATTTTTGATTTTTCTATTATTCCGCTCCGTTTTTTTCGAATTATTTATGATTTTTTTTAGAATTACATCCCGATTTTCAATTGTCCATTTTTTCTAATTTTTTAAGACTTTCCCATATCCCACATCGGTCGGGAGAAGATGAGGGTTCAAAACTAGTGATCCATAAAATGATATTCTCTTCCTAACATCTACACAAATGAAAAAATGGATCAAATCTTCATGTATTTGCATGTTGGATTAAACATTTGCAAGTATGTATAAATTTTTGTATCATGTATTTATGAGAGTTTTAAGTATGTGTGTTCATATATATTATATGTTCATATACATATGTATACATGCAAGATCTAAAACGAACCTTAAAGAAAGGATTAAAAAACAGACTAATTTTTTAAATACTAAAAATGAATTTGTCAATCAAACTTGGTGGATATGATATCCACAATGACGAGATCATACGTCAAAAGTTTCAATGGCGGAGAATGCACATATTTATCAATTTTGCATTTCATCCACTTTTCGGATGAATTTTTTGATGAAATTATTTGCGTATGATCTTCTCATTGTGGATATAATATCTACCACGCTTGGTTGAAAAATTCGTATTTTTGGTCTTTTAAAAAATTGATCAGTTTTTTTAATCTTTCTTTAAGATTCGCTTTAGATTATATATACATATGTGTGTGCGTGTGCGCATATGTTTACCAATTTTGTATCTGTGAGTTTTTAATTTTTGAGAAAATTGAATTTAAAAACAAGTTTACTAAACGCAGACCAATATTTATAAATACAAAAAATAGAATTTAAAAACTTTATTTGAAAATAATTTTTAAATCAATTTTTTTCAATACATAACCAAACGGGACCTTGGTTTTTCATCCATTTATTATCTTTAATTGGCAAGAAATTTATGAGATCCTTATCCTTAAACGATTTTTTTCATAAAACTTATCTTATCAAACCCCCAAAATTTTACTATTCTACTCCTAACACTACTACTACGATATTTACTCATAACTATCCATATGTTTCAAATAAGAGTTCGGTATTTTTTTTGGAGGTTATTACAAATTAAGAACTCACTTTTCTTTTTTGGACATAATCAATGAACCAAAATACATAATAGTGAATAAATGTTGACCTTAGCCATTGATTGAGTGTATTCTTAATCCGTAACAAAAACATATTTGGACTCTTAATTTGGAACGAAATGAATACTATTTAGTTTTACGAATTTATATATAATAGTTAAGTGATGTGAATGTTTTAAATTAATTATACACTTTTGGTAGTTCAAGTAAAAAATATATTTTACTTTTGTTTATTGTAAGATTATAACTATATATATATGCGCGGATGTGTATAATTATTTTAAACAAATTTTATACTATTTTCCATGTTAAATAATCATAGACGAAAACAACAATCTTTTCCTTTAATTACTTAACTTTTTTTCGAAATAAATTTTTTCGCTTAAATATTCTGACAATCAAATGGACTTAGGGAGAATAATAATGCCTTGAGTAGTGAAACATTCTTTGAATGTTCAAAATGTTAAGTATCAGATACTCATTTTGTGCTCTTTGATTATATGTAAAAACTTTATCATTACTATTTAAATTTTTTAGTGCATCATTATTGCACATAAGAACGAAAGGTTGATTCATTGTGATGTGAAGGTTAACGTTGTGTATATCTAATCTTCTCAGTACGTCGTCGTGGTGTGAGCCTCTTTCACTGCATTTGTCTTTAATTTTAATCATTATTACACATGTTATTAAGGCCTTTTTTCAACATGTTAATTAAAGAAAATGATATAAGTCTTAAATCCATTTATCGAATTGTTCTAAAAAATAATGTCGTAAAACAAAAGTGTTGTACCATATGTTATTACTAGACCACATCATTTACAGGATGAATTCTATATTCATAACATTACTCCTCTCAATTAATATGTGATACGAGTGTCGATCTTTACAATGTGTCTCGTTATCGTCTTCCCTTAAAAATTTGTGTAAGAATTTAAAATAGGAGAATATTAAGCGTCAATAGGAGATAAGCGAAGGTGATATAAGTAGTTGATTTATTTATTTATTTGTAACTTTACAAGAAAATATATATTCTCTTTCCTCACTATTTGCAAGTGTACAAAAATTTTTATTCTTTATTTTTTTTTGCTCATATAATAACATAAAAGTAATTTAATTTTTTGGTCTTAATTTGTCGTGACTGTATCGATTCTTGTGAATTGATTTTTAACTTTATGTTGAGTTTGTGACTTAGATCAAATCCTATTTACTAAATTTCTAGCTCCACACTGATTTAATAAATATATATGGCACAAATCAACATTTTTTTAATGTCTTCATGGTACATACAAAATTAACACTAATACTTGGACCATAGAAATTATTTAAGCACTAGAAATAATTGACACAGTTCATCAGTTTGCATAATACTCATAAATACACCTTTTCTCACTCAAGTATATTCCCAGTCTCAAGTAAAGTTGATCAGATGCTTTTTCCCAAATGATTTCCCCCAGTCTTCTAAAGTCAAAAGTGGCAAAGCCACGTGGAATTTTGTACGTTTGATTGCTTTATTGGGCCTTTACCAAGTGTATTTTATTCCAATCAACCAAGAAAGTGAGCTAAAGTTCGCATGAATTTTAAGGGCCCCCAATATATATAAATAAATAATAATAATATTGCCCATGTTTTGATTCTTTTTCCTTTTGAGCAAGTTGACTCGTTCCTGATGTGGTGGTTTGATAAAAGGGTTTTTAATGAAAATGTCTTCAAATTTAATTAAAAATTAATAACTATATATATATATATATTTTTTTTAATTTTGTTTCAAAAAATTTCTAAGCATACAAAACAATCACAAGTATTTTTTCTTCTCTTATTCTAAACTTTAGAAAAATAAATGTAAAAAAACCCTTCTTATAGCATAAAAATATTTTTGTTTACTTAACTCCATGAAATAATGCCGTATTATAGGATAATCTCTCGAAAGATGAAAATTAGATATAACTATCCAAAACGTGACTGACATTATTCTTCGTTAAAATACAGTTAAATAAATGTTTTAAAATGCACATCATTTAATAAAAAACATGTGAATTAAAAAATAGTTGGAAATATTTTTTTTAAAACACGCACAGTTAAAAAAATAGTTGAAAATAGTTTTAATTAATGTACTATTTTTAAAAAAAACAGGTAAATAGTTTTTTATACAAATAATTTGAAAAACATATTGTTTTTTATAATAATATAACATTTTTATAATTTTTCTTTAACTTAGCAGAATTTTTTTCAAATGGTTAGAAATTTTTTCTAAAAAAACACGTACAGTTTAGAAAAAATGGGTTGAATATAGTTTTAATTAATTTAAATTTTTCAAAAAATTCAGATATTTTTTTTAAAACACACACAATTAAAAAAAATGTACATTTTTAATTAATGTAAAATTTAGGAAAAAATGATTCAAACAATATTTTTTATTCGTGCGTAGTTTTAAAAAAACACATACCTTTTTTTAAAAAACATTTGAAAATAGTCTTAATTAATTTATAGTTTTTTTAAAAAATTAACAAAAAAAATTACATTTTAATGAAAATTTCGTTAAAAACTTGTATAATTTTTTTAATTAAAAAAAACTTAAAATATTTATTTATTTTTAACAAACACAGATACTTATTTTTTTAAAACGTGCACAGTTTAAAAAGAAACTGTCAAAATTTTTATTTAGAAAAATGGCTTTCTTGACTTAACCTCGTGTAATAATCCCAAATTTTGACATAACTCCCGAAAGATGGAAGGCATTTTTATCCAAAATATAGTAGGGGTTAAGTCAAAATACTGATTAATGAAATTTTAAAATGAGAGTAACATCTCTCACATTTTGGAGGGTTATGTTTAATATTGAATCTTTGAAGGGGTTTTGTCAAAATACGATATATTTTTACAGGAGGTTAAGTTAAAAAGCTCTAAAAAAAAAAGGTAGATTAAGTGCAAAGTGTACATAGCTCCCATCCCTTAAAAAAGGGGGAATAGACCAAATAGTCCCTTGAAATTTTTTTAATACATGTATAGTACAAGCCTTTTTATTTTGCACCAAAACGTCATTCACCATGCCAAAAATGCTTTATCATGTCGTTGATGCGGACCTTTAAAGATAAAAGAGCCAAAAATGCTTTATCATGCCGCTGACGCGGACCTTTAAAGATAAGAGAATAAATGACTTTTTGCTACAAAATAAAAAGTTTGGACTAAATGAGTATTAAAAAATATTTGAGGAACTTTTTGGTATTTAATCCTAAAAAAAATGATAATTTCATTTTTAATTTAAGTGGATTTTTAATTATATCACTCTATTTATTTATTTTTAAAATTTGAATTACAGTCAAATTAAAAATCAATGAATTAGATTTGACGATCTTTACATAATTGATTTTTAGGTTATATTAACAAAACCTCGGTTGGGTTAATTACACTTTGGACTCTTCAACTTTTCACCAAATTTCACTTCACCACATGTACTCACTATTCTAAAAAATCCACCTACACTTAACGCTGGGGAGAAACGTCCCGCCTTAAGTTTTTTACGCCTTATTATTGGTAAAACCCTTGAGGCACACTTTTTTCTAAAAACAACAATGTTTTAGTGAAACGATATCGCATTTTAAAGAATTTTTTTACTAACCGAACCATTATCTCATCCAAAACAATCAAATAGTATTTTAATTTGCATATATGTAGACATATTTTTATGATACGTACAATTTTAGTATTTTAATAACATTGTTATGATTAAAAAATATTAAAATATATTAAGAAGGCCAAACCGCCTTTTTATGCCTAAGACCCCCTTAGATTTCTAAGGCTTAAGGCGTGGCCTTCACGTCTCGATCGTGCCTTGCGTTTTTTAGAACCTTGCCTATACTTTTATTTTTTTACACTTAACCCCCAACTTTTAAAAACACATCATTTTACCATCTAACCGTAATGATATTAACTTTTTGAACGAGAAATTAGTCATTAAACGAAACTGAAAAATAGGAGGTTATTACAAAATGCTTCCTAGAAGTCTTGTATGCCTAAGATCTTCACTCCTTCAAAAAAATGAATAGTTCTTTCCTCACTCTCTCTCTCTTTAACCCTTATATGTGATTATGCCGCATTAACCCATATATATATATATATATATATATATAGGCTCTTCAACATACCGAACATACCCCTTTTTTAAAATAGTAAAAATAATAATTTTGAGATGATATTTTTTATATGGGTTTATGATATTTCAGTGTGTCCCTGTAAAAAAAAAATCAACAAAAAATAATACTTTTTATTATTTTTAAAAAATAGGTAAAAAAACTAACGGTTTTACCTTTTAAAACTATCAATTTTTTTTACTATTTTTTAAAAATAACAAACTTTATTATTTTGAGTTGAATATTTTTATAGGGGCACATTGAAATATCATGAACCCATATAAAAAATATCAACTAAAAATTATTTTTTTACCATTTAAAAAAAATAGGTATATTTAATGAGGTATGTTGGAGAGCTTGACTCTCTCTCTCTCTCTCTCTCTCTCTCTCTCTCTCTCTCTATATATATATATATATATATATATATATATATATATATATATATATATATATATATATATATATATATATATATATATATATATAATCAAGCCTGAAAGTGAGTGTCGTGTAAAATACATTAGTTGTTTGTTTAGTTTATGGACTTGCTTAAAAAAATCACAACTTTATACACTCTATGAATATAGTGGTAAGTGGGGTCTCAAATCCACATGGATTTAAAAAAATAACAATGGTGTTGTGGGTTAAATTACTCATCCACATGGATTAATGAGATAGGAACACCTGTCCTCATGAGCATCCACCTTAAGGCTTCACATATACTTGGTGGGACCCAGAGATACTTAGTCGGCCAACCAGCTGACCACAACCAGGAAGGTGAACCATCAAGTAGGGAAAAGGTCACTCACATGGGGGCTACCAACAACCATTCCACACGTGTATTTAAAGATCAATAATTTTATTTATTGTATATGGGTGTAAATGCTTGAATATATAAAGGCATTCTATCCCTTAGTTTCCTAACCACTATAAATACACTATCTTCCTTAGCTCAAGGGACATACAAGTTAGCTCAAGTAAGGTTGCACTAAGTTTTATGTAACTACCCTTTAACTGTAATATCATAATCGTGGATGTAGGCTTTTTTTCTTAGCCGAACCACAATTAAAACTTTTGTCGTCTTGCTTGCATTACTTCATCATTTATTCGTGTTTATAAAATTGGTATTATCAGGCTATGATTAGATCTATACCAATTTTAGACATCAACATATTGACGTCGTTTGTGGGAACAATTGTTTGTCATCGTTCTCTATCAATTCTAATCATTAGTTCACCTTTGAGTCCTTTCTTAAGGATGACTGACATTCCAGAAAGTAGCCTTGCTACTCGAGGTAATACTTTCACTCCATCTGCTCTAACCAGTGTTGCAGATCTCCGAGGAATCTTAATCAACCTTGCCAAAAGGCAGGAGGCAATGAAGGAAACGATGAGGCAATTAACCCAATATGACTTAAACTACACGTCAATGGCTAAAAAGAAATACCAAACCTTAACTTTAGAGAGAGAATCAAATCATTTTTTATATTTCAAAATGGAGGAATGTCCTCAAATGAGGAATACAAGTTGGTATTTATAGGGATTTGTAGCTTAGGCTCCAAGCTAAGACACTAATTACAAAAATGCCATTACTACTCCTTACCACTAAATAAAAAAACAAGAAAAGGAAAATAAAAATAATAAAAATAAAGAAAATACAAAAGAAAATAAAAATGATAAAAATAACCCCAGAGTAGGGCCCATTTACACCACTTTCCCCCTCTTAAGACCAAGCTCATCCTTGAGCGCTAAAAATTGGGAAGCGTAAGGAAATTCCAAAAGTAGGTGCCTTTGTGAGCTCACAGGGGGAGACCCACGGAGTCGCCCTCTAAACAGTAATAAGGGCATGCTGGGGAAACTCCGCAGATTAGTCTCAATAGTCGGGTGGGTGCTTCATTGCCAATAGGGCACGACGTCTTGGAAGGGAGCGGTCAGAAGCTCGGTAACCAATAATGCCGCAGTTGTAGCACTTGAATGTAGGAGGACATGATCGAGGTGGTACCGTAGTGGTGGAAGTGGGGACTGAAGACGATACTGGAAGAACAAGAGCGAAGACCCGAGTGAGTGGGGCTCGAGAGGTCAGAGGAGTTGCTAAACACATGTGGTAGGCCTCAACTTTAGTCACATACTTGATCGCCTTAAAAAAGGTCGGTATCTTCCTCAATCCCAGGTCGTGCTGGATGTGGGGCTGCAGTCCTAGGATATAAAGGTTGATCCATTGGTCCTCAGTCTCAGGGAGGTGAGCTCGGGTACATAGGAAATGGAATTGCTTTATGTAATCCATTACAGTAGATGAACCCTATTGGAGGGACTGGATGCGAGTAAAAAGGTCACGCTCATAGATTGACGACATGAATGTCGCTTGAAGAGCGACCTTCATCTCGGGCCAAGTCTGAATGGGAGGTAGTCTCGCCGTCGTTCGCTAATAGCATATATCATTCCACAAAATCTGAGCGAATCCATAAAATTTGGTAGTTGCCAGGAGAACGCATGAGCGGCCCTGAACCCGCTTGTAATAAAAAACTGTCTCCGTCTCTACTAATTAATCCACCATAGAATCCGAGACAAATCGTCCATCAAATATGGGAACGTCGACTCATATATATCCTCGAAGACTTCGAGAGAGTAACTGTAGTGCCTTTGATAGGTGGTCGCCCTCCTAACGAGCTTTGAGGCCCATCACTTCACCTGGTGTAGGCGCAGTAAAACCCACAGGGATCAATAACATCTGAGAAGGTGGTGGAGGAGGAGGGTATGTAATGAGGGCACATACTAATCAGGTGGCCGTGCGCTCCGCAATAAAAGTACTAGCGGTTTCGAAGGGGAATAAAATGAGGAGGGTCAAGAGGAGGGGGAGGAATCCACTCTAGGACGCTGCGGTGGGTATCTCCAGCATCAGTGAATGAAAATGAATCAATGTAGGACATGGAAAGGTCATGATGAGAAGGGGTATGATGTGACAGGGGGAAGGTAGATATGGGTGTATAAATGGAGGCGAGGGTAGTGGATCGAGAGTGGGTGGAAGGTCGTGGGTCGCCATATGATGGGTCGTAGCCACGGAGTGGTAGAGAAATGACTCTGGGTGTCTGGTTGATGAAGAATTTAGGTTTGAGGGTGGGACTGATGTGGAGTTGTCAAAAAAATGACCCGGTTGGGGTATGGGGTTGGTCCGTGACTCGAGGGGTGTGAAGGACTAAACTTTGGGTCGGTTTGGTGTGGGTAGGGTAAAAATAGAGGCCGAAAAAGATATGAAGTGGATAGTCTAAAGAATGGGGGTGGGTTTAGTTCGGTATAGTGGGGCTAGGTTTCTGATTCTAGTGGTGAGTGTAGGGGGTCAAGTTGGGGGTCAAATTGAGCTGGGGCCATTTTTTAGGATTGGTCTGGGGGTGGAATAAGGTTTCAAAACCTAGGAAGTGGGAAAGAGGGCAGGAGGGAGTCTAATGATAAGGGAAGGGGTCAGAAGGGTTAGGTGAGGCAGGTGGTGTGCAGCAAAGCAGTGGGGGGAGGGGCTGACCCGAGTCGAGTCATGGGTTTAGGGTGTCGTTTGACAGGTCAGGGGCTGCTGCATGGGGTAGCTGGGGTGTGCGGTGGCGGGAGAAAGGCGAGCAGCCTCGATCGGTGCTTGGGTAGTTGAGGCAAAGGCAGTAGGGCTAGGGTTTGAGTGTTGGGTTGTGGGTAAGGCAGTAGCAGGGCTTGGGAGGGTGGTGGTGAGGGTTTGGGGCTTTCTTTGAGTTTAAGACATCAGGATTATGGGGGATAGGGTTTAGGCCCCTTGGGTGGGAGGTGGTGGGGGTTGTTTGAGTCGCAAGGAGTTAAGCCACTTGTTGTTCTAACCTTGCCATTTATTGTTTCAGTTTGAAATTCTCAGCTTGTTGTTGTTTGGACCTATTGGGATCTATTGATGTGTGTACAATTTTGATACTATACACCAATACACCAACCGGGAAGCGACACCTCGCTCTGATACCAATTTGACATAAACTATACGTCAATGGCTTAAAAGAAATACCAAACCCTAACTTTAGAGAGAGAATCAAATGATTTCTTATGTTTCAAAATAGGGGAGTGTCCTCAAATGAGGAATACAAGTGGGTATTTAAAGTAAGGAGTAGCCTAGGCTCCAAGCTAAGGCATTAATTATAAAAATGTCATTACTACTCCCTACCTTTAAATAACAAATCAAGTAAAGGAAGATATAAAGAAAAAAATAAAGAAAATAAAAATGACAAAAATAACCCTAGAGTAGGGCCCATTTCCATCACAATCACTACAAGCTAAGTGTATCTCCGTTCCATCCTATAGAAGAGAACTTCCACCTCATTCTCCCAGAAGTGAAAGATGTAGCTATTCCAAGTCCTCGCGTGACAGGTCTTATCACCCTGGAGAAACTTCTTCAATCAAATCCACTGATTACTATGATGGTCGATCTTTCACTTCTGAGCGTTCGAGCGCCTAGAGGACATTATAAAGAATTAGTAAGATTTCCTGAACACCGAGAAGGGTCAGTCAGGTCTAGAGCAAGTATCCAAGGATTTACAGAAGATCACTTTTGGAAGGGATCAATACAAAGTCTGGAAGATCGCCCGAGGGAGATGGCTAAGAGTAAGAATCCTTTACAAAGAAGTTTTGTGAAGGGATCTCCCTTCGTTCCAGCCATTATGGATTTCTTTAAACCTTCTAAATTTAAGCCACCAGTAGTCACTCCTAAGTATGATCACAATACTGATCCTGTCCTCCATGATGAACAGTACCAGGCTGCAGCTGATATCTACTCTGCTCATGATGAGATGCGTTGCCGACCTTTCTCAAATACCATCATAGGATCAACCCAAATATGTAATAACAATCTATCTTGAGGATAAATTTCTAATTTTCACTAGATCATTGAACTTTTCATTAGTAATATTTGCTTTGGGGCAAAGCTGATCAAGAGGGTAGCCCATTTACTAAGTTTTTGCTAGCGACCAACAGAAACTACTCAGGAGTATATCACTCTCTTCAATAATGAAAACTGCTATCGCTACCCTGATGAGTGGATAGCTTCCTGAGAAGTTGTACTATGTGCTGACAAAAGAACCTTATAAAATCATGACAAAGCTAATGGCAAAGCCTGGTAAGATCATGAATACTGAGGAAGCTATGGCTGCCAAGCAGGTCCCCGGGATAAAATCTGACGCCAAGAAGATCTCGGATAAGAAGGAACTAAAAGATAATAAAGTAAAGAAGCTTAAGGAGTATACCCCACTTGTGCATCACATCTTGGAGGAAGTTAGGGGTAGTAGGGACTTGAAATGTCCTGGGAAACTGAAATCTCCACCCAACTAGAGAGATAAATCCAAATAATTTGATTTTCTCAAAGATCATAGGCATACCACTAACAGTTGTATTGCCCTAAAAAATGAAATTGAATGTCTCATTCATTGAGGAAAGCTGAACATGCTTGTTGATTAAACCGAAGGTCAGGAATCTAAAAGGAGGTCAGAATCACCTTGCAAAGATAGATATGACAGAAAAAGAGATCAAGACAATTACTCTGAAGATGATCCAGACCTGCCTAAAAAATCTCGAGAACCAGAACTTAATATAAAGATGATATCCTTTGGTTGTCATTTTATTTTTGAAGAAGTCGTTGGAGGTGGAGATGAAGTTTTCGAAAGGAAGGCCTATTTAAATAAAGCCAAAACCTATTCCTACATTCAGATGATTAACCTATTAAACGAGGTAGATGGTCGACCCAAGAAGGTGAATAAAGGCAAGATAGTCATTAGCTTCTCCAAAAATGACTTATCAAGGGTGCTTTGCCCTTACGATGACCCATTGTTTGTCACCTTCAGGGTATATGAAGCAAGGATTGCAAGAATTCTGGTGGATAATGATAGTTCATCCAATGTTATTTTCTATAATTATTTTTATAACCTGGGTTTATGAGATAGAACACTAGAACCATATCCTAGGCCCTTAATTGGTTTCTCTGAAAAAAAGGTTTATCCTTTGGGAACTATTAAGTTGGAGGTTTTGATCGGGATTTGGCCAGAAGAACTGAGAAGATCTGTAAGGACATAAATTTCCAATTGAGTCCATGTATTGTTTTGACTTAATTCCGTGAACAAAACTGTGTTTGTAATATGTCATAGGGAGATTTAATTTTGTCACGATCCCACTTGGTCTATGAAGTATTAAAGAAAATTGAAGACGTTGCGGCAAAGCTTCAAAAAATTAATCATGTCGAAGTTTAATTAGTGCAAGTTTACTCGTCTTCAAGTCAATTGCATTTCGAGATCACTCAGGTATGAATACGTATAATTAATGGTGCTCGGAATTATTTTTATAAAAGATATGGATGTATTTTTATAAAGAAAAATGCTTTAAAATATTTTTAAAAGTGTTTTAAAGGTTTACACTACGTTATATTCTGATAAACTCAAAATAAATTTTGACTTATTTGGATCTCCTTTAAAAGAGACGTTTTGAACTAAAAGTCAAAAAGTCAAACTGACACGCGGGCTTGTTCAAACGACAACCAGTCTCGTTCAAACGAGATAGGTATGTCGCGCGAACGACGTGGCCTTATCGTTCACGCGACGCTCTTTTCAAGGTAGCGTTTCAATGTTATTTAAAGCATGTTTCTATCAGAGTTTCACAGGTGTGCAACTGGAAAAATAGTATGCCATCCAGTACGTTGTTTGCACATGTTTTCTAAGGTTTACAAAGCAAAAACACATCCTTAGAGTTTGCAAAGATCCGTGTTATCATTAGTTTATGTTTTTGTGATCTTACAGCACCAAAGAAGTTTGTTCTATCATTGAACATCAAAAGGTTTTGCGGTGAAGAAAAGAGAAGGACTTCTTGTTTGACATCGTAGACGAATCAAAACCAATCGGTGGATAACGAGACAAACATGGACGCATGTGTTGTGGACAGGTATCGTGAAAGATAAAATTTCTGCGTGGGCACTAATGAAGAACGGTTGAAGATTAGAAGGAGCGTCAAGACCCGTGGGGATCGAGTCATTGATTAAGGCTAATCTGTCTTTGTAAAACCATTATTCATAGTGATTGTATGGCTTGGGCCGTCCGAGGTTGTTTTCCCGTTTTGGGGTTTTTCCTCGTACATCCGGCGTTGTGAGTATTCTTTGCTTTACTTTACTTGCTTTAATCACTAGATGCATGTTTAGGATTAATCAAGATAAAATCGATTTAAAGTAAGAATTGGTTTTTCACAACTTGGTTTGGTGCATAATTAAAAGTTGGATAATTTTCGGAGAAAATTGGTTTGATTTGAAACACACGCATATTGGGCACCTTTCAAATTGGTATCAGAGATAGAAAACATATGTGATTTGTTTTGTGATCCCGTGTGTTTTCAAAGATGAATTTTTGATTTAATGAACTTTCTCGAACTCCTATTTTTGATGGCACTAATTACACTTATTGGAAGATGAGAATGAATTGTGCATTAAAATCTATTGATGAGCGTGTGTGGCTAGCAGTTGAGAAAGGTTGGACACCCCATGTCAATATTGTAGGTGAGGTCACTTGTTGAAAGCCTGTTGAGTCATGGACCGAAACTGAACAAAGAATTGCACAATATAATTTTAAGGGTGTGCACGTTATTGCTTCACATGTCACACAAGATGAATATAATAGAATTATGACTTGTGAAACATCAAAGGAGGCTTGGGATATTTTGGCACTCACTCATGAGGGCATTAGCACGGTTAGGGCGTCAAAACTTTAAAATCTCACTACACAGTTTGAGACCATTAGGATGTTAGAGAGCGAGACTTTTGATGAGTTTTATGCTAGGTTGTCCAATATTGTCAACTCGTCATTTAACCTAGGTGAGAAAATTCCCGATAACCGTGTTATTAAGAAAATCCTTAGGTCATTGCCTAGTAGGTTTAATGCGAAAGTGACCATTTTAAACTCCTTGGGTAGGTTAGAGTCAACGAAACTAGAATAGATTGTAGGTGACTTACATACCTATGAAATCGACATGATCACCACAAAGAAAGTGCCTAATAAAGAAAAGGGTATTGCTTTGAAAACCTGGAAGGAGGAAATTAATGTTTCAGATTTCGATTCCAATGTTGATTTTGAGGATGTTGCTTTATTGGCAAAGAAATTTAAAAAATTTATTAAGTTTCAAAAGCAATCGAAAGATGCCAAGAAATTTGAAAAATTCAAGAACAACAAAGTAGATCCCACCTCTAAGGATAAGTTTGAAAATACTAAGAGTGATGATTTGGATAAGTGTTTTGGGTGTGAGGGGTACAGTCACAAAGTTAAGGAGTGTCCCACTAGACTTAAGAAAGAGGGCAAGTAACCCATTGTCTATAATGTCACCTTAAGTGATAGTGATCCGGAAGAGGGAGAGTGTTCCCCCATTGATCATAACTTTGTTGCGTTTATGGCATGTCATGTGAGTGACGACGATTCTCATGTGCATGACACTTCTGAGGAGGTTTTGAGTGTATTATATGTTAGTGAGGGTGAAGAGAGTGACGAAGAGGAGATAGATGTGAAAGAGTTGCAAGTTACGTTTAATGAGTTGTATGCCAAAACGGTGAAAGTGAAAAAGGCCAACTCAAAATTACAAGCTAAGTTGAATGAGCATGCCATAGAAAATAATGATAGTTTGATTGAGGATCTTAGGGCATGAGAGAAGAAGTTTAGGGAGAAACTAGGGTTTGTGGAGAAAGAGAGAGATAAAACCCAGTGGTTTGATGGAGTCCTTGAAAAATGAGGTTTTAGAGTTTGATGAGTCTAGGCGTTTAATCGAGTCTAGGATTCACAAGTTGGAGGAGAGATTGAGAGACTCATCTAGAGTCAAGTTTGATTTGGAGGCGAGGTCGAAGAAGTTAGATAAGATCCTAGGCACCATCCAAATTGAGGGAGATAGGGGAGCTATAGGTTTTAATGAGAGAGTTGTTCCCATCCCCCCCGCACGTGTGAGAAACACTAGGAAGGTTAGAAAAGGTCCACATATAGGTAATCATTCCCACCACCACTTCACTTGCACGTTTTGTTGCAGGAAAGGTCACCTTAGGCGTTATTGTTACGACCTTAGAAGAGCTCCTAGAAAATTTAGGAATAAAGTTTCCCCGGTTTCCGAAACCCCCATGTGTCGTTTTACACCTACTTGGGTTAGGAAATCGGATTTAGTGGCTTTAGGAATTAAACTTCATGATTCTCGTTTGGGTGCACTTGATTCTTCCCATGCTAAATCCAGAGGATGATAGTGTTCCCTTATTTGTCATATGTTAGTTTGCTTCATGATATATTCATTGCTAGTATTATGATATGTGTATCATTTTGTATTATAGTTTTCATTTGTTTGAATCTTATTGAAAAATACAAAAAGATTTTGTTTTTTAGAAAATTTTTGAAAATCCAAAAAGATTTTATTTTTGAGAAAACTTTTGAAAACCCAAAAAGATTTAGCTTTTATTTGAGTCAAAATATGAAAAGCCAAAAAGATTTTCGATTTTTGTTTTTGAGTTTACATGTTTAATAAGGCATATTGGTGTGCTTGGACCCCCCCCCCCCCCAATAATTTCATTATCCATGTGGCTAGGACATTTGGTCATTATTATCGATGCTTAGAATGATCTTAACCATTGTTTATATGGGGTTGTTTCGAAGTTGATATGCATGTTGATTCGACTTTGTATATATGCCAACATTGCACACATGCACGAGTTTATTTGGATGTTTGACTTCTCTAGCATATTTGAATAATATGAGGCGTTCTTATCTTAATCTTCTCATCTATGCGTAAGTAGACTTAAGGAGAAGTGTGCATATAAGAACCGTTTACCGTGAGGATTTAAATTCGTAAAAATAATGAGTGATTCACGGGAAAGGGCTGCGAGAGTTAAAAAATAACTCATCGTGAAAGCCACCGTTTAAAAGAGCCCAAAAAGAAAATGCAATATGCTAAGAGAAGGGCCGATGATATGAGAAATCGTCCACTTGTCGTTCTCGTATCAGAAAATCATGAGTAAAGTGTGTAATAAGTAAGCAAAGCAAGTAAATAGAGAGAAAATAAGATATAGAGTGGTTCAGCCTCTAAAATATGCCTACATCGACTATGTTTCTCCGTTCTCATTATATGTGTTGCATTGTACAATATAATCATGCCTAAAGAGGCATACAAGTATGAAAATAAAGGAGAGTACATGGTGGTATTGAGGATTTCGGTGTGTCGGAGAGGTGGAAGCGATGTAGACGAGTCTGTTGAGGTTGGGAAAATAGAGACTGTCTTGTGGAGTCTTCCCCAGGTGTATAGAAATAGATCTCTCCCCATTTAGAGGCGTGGTCCTTTATTTATAGGAGATATGCCCACGTGCTCTGAGCACGTGACGTGTGTAAAATTTGGAGTTGCTATAATAGGTAGGGATGCGACCTGTAAGGCAATCAATGTGAGTGTTGCATCCTGTAATAGGCTAGAGATAAAGGTGCCGTGCCCTATACTGGGTGGCACCGCGGCGTGTTGAGAGGGGCCGCGCCCCTATATTCAGTAGGGCCGCACCCCGAGTTCAGCAGGGCCGCGCTCTATATTGAGATGGGCCGCAACATGTAAGCATTTGCAGTGCAGAATACCTTCCGCGGTAGGGTGATATATTTGTACTATCAATGAGCCCCCAAGTCGTAGTGCCAAGAGAGTTCGATTGGGACTGTGGCTTAGTTCAGTCTTCTTAGGTGCCACGGTACTTATAAGGCGACGATTCATCTTTCGCGCTCTCTTATATAAATTGTTCAGGCCATGGACTTCATTACGTTTTCCAAAACTTTGAGAGAAAATCAAAAGCTGAACTCTGTTCGTCCATTCTCTTGCATTTTCCGATGATCTTTTAAGGCCGTGTGTGGTGGTTCAAGGCGATTTGAGGCTGATCATTGCCATCTTCTTCATTTCCAGGTAATTTTTTAACCAATCATCCTTTTTAAATAGATTTTATAGTTCGTTCTTCTTCTTTAATCGGAATCTAGGGCTTTGTTTGTATAATCTGTCAACTTCCAAGAATCGAACATATATCCATGATAAATAATTGTAACTGTTATAAAATTTCCTTGAATCGACCTTCATAATACGAAATCAAATAACTGTTACTCCACTTCCTTGAACCATATTGACATTAAGCTGTTCTTCGATGTTCTTGATGTTCTTTAAGCACACACCTCACATTCTGGGTCTCCGATCCTTAAATGAATCGACATTTAGGCACTAAACTATTTGAGTGAGAGTTCGCGTCGTGGTCGAATATACCTTAGTAATTTTAGTGATATCCGCGGCCTGTAGACTCTGAATAATCCCTTTGCTTTCAATTCATACCACGTGGCAGTTATGCCCATAAATTCATGACTGCCTCGAGATGTTCCAACTTATTTCAGTGAGTAGCCACGACACTGTAATCTCCCTTACTGATTTAGTGGATGGCTGCAGCCGATAGACTCTGAGGGTACTCCCTTAGGTTTAATGAATAGGGTCAGCAATCGTTTTAGCCCATTAGTAACTACGGTCGAGAAATAACCCCCATCAAACCAACCACGACGATAATTGTCTTTTAGGGCTCTTAAACCCCACACTTCTCATTTAGCCGGTCTTATCGATCATTTCTATTCAACATTCATATAACTAATCTTACTGCGGCTTCTTAAAGTCTTTTTCAAACCATACTGGCTGCGACGCCTGACTACGAACTCTACTTTTTAGGTACTGCTGCAGCCATATGAACTTTGACCTATATGAATTTCTGAGAGGTTTCTGGGCGAAACACTTCAGAGCTTCTCCCCATGAACTTCCTTTCGTGCTTCATTTGAAGTCAATAGGGCCTTGCCAACTGAAGGATTGTCCCAACTGTGTTGTATTAGACTCGGACTCTGTGAACTCTATTTGTAAGAAGGATTTTGATTCCACGCTAATGGAATAGGAAGCCAATTCAAGTAATCATCCATTGGGTGTAGGAGATGATGCCACAGAATTTAGGGATAACCCAGCTGGTCCATCCGGGAGGGCTGAGAGACCCCTAGCTGCGCTTGATATCCGCAACATCATGACCCAAGCCTGGGTTAACCAGGTAGCTGAGGCCTTCGAGTTTCCAAAAAAATTGATGTGCTCAGAACCTGCCGTGAACTAATGACCGTGCACGACACTTTCTGACGATGGGGCCTGCTTTCCATTGCATGCCTTTATTTACAGGCTGCGACTGTCAGTTCCTATTCCCATTAGATATATTTTTCAAACCATGAAATTAACACCAACCCAGTTAGATCCAAATGGCTGGAGGGCCATCCTTATTGCGGTCGTTCTTTGGGAGAATCAATTAAAAAAGGACATTACTCCCGCGGAGTTTTTTCACTTCTACCGTCCCAAGGAAAACTCTGTGAAGTTTATTGGATACTACTACTTTTCAGTCCGTGGCAAGGATGAGACCCTTTACTCTAGGAGGCCAACCAGTGTGAAGAATTAGAAGGGGAAGTACTTCTATATCTCCGAAAAAGGCTGGGAGATTCACCCAGAGGAAAACGAGAGGGAGAAGTCGTTTCGAATGCCGCGGCAGTGGGGTTGTCCCTTAAAACTAGGTAATTTGATTATTATCGCATCCCCTATTAGTAGTTGCTTATTAATATCTACTAACCTTTGAAATGTTTTTCTGTAGTACTTGATAACTTGCAACTGAACGGGAGGCAAGAGAAAAGAGTTTTCAAGGCCGCGACCATTCCAGCTGAAGAAAATAAGTTCTATGTCCTTGTAACATCTGCAACTGTATTCGAAGCAGGTTTCTTTCCCAACAAGTCCATTCCAAGAGTTATGGCCGCAGGAGGTAATAATCTGATCATCAGTATTTATCCGCGATAATTTTTGTTGACTTCGAATATTTACTGTTGCTTTTCCCTTTTCAGGTGAAGAAGTTAACAGGGAACTGTTGGCCATACAATTGGTAGAGATGGACGAGGATGTAGTCGTTCTAAATAACACTGCGAGGATCAAGAAAAGGAAGAGGTCCAATACCAAGGCACCAGCCGCGACCCCTTCCAATGATCAGAATCCTCCTACCGCAACCCTAAATCTGGCCGCGGAAAAAACTAACCTTGCTTCCCCTGAACCCCAAACTGAGTTCGACAATGACATCGGATCTAATCTGGCCGCGGTGGGTTTGATGTCCACGTCAGATGCTCCCCTACATTAAGTTTCTCCTCCACCGCCACCTTTAGTTGCGGTTAACACAAACTTGGTACCTCCCCAGTGTCACAACGGATCTGGCCCTGACGGTCGATCGCAGCCATAATTAAGATAACCTGACCCCGAGTCCTCATGGGACACTACCGCGAAGGCTGCACGAAGAATGAAAAGGGCCCTTGACGCCGCGAACCTTGACAAGTTGGTCGAAGAAGACCAGGATGATCTGAAGGGCTGCGGTCTCTATAGTCTTTTAAGGGTAAGTGCTTGTGTTTTCTCATTTTTGATGTTTTATTCCATACTTTGCCCCTAACTTTCTCTTTTCAAGCCGCGGACGTGATAGTGGCTCAAAAGAGGAAGTACGAGGACCTTTATAAACTGAACAAGGCAGCAAAAAGGGTGCACGCCACTGATTTAGAGGCTACACGAAATTCGTCTTTTGAAGCAGGGAAGCGGTCTGCTGCCGCGGCTTTTCAAGCGGCCAATATGAACTTACTGGCTAAAATAAAGGCCAGAGAAGAGGCAGAGGCCAATTTCAATCAGGTAGAAAAATCTCTCAAGGTCTCCCAATCATAGACCGCGGAAGCCGAACAAGCCTCAGAGTTTTCCAATAACAAGCTGCGACTCCTACAAGGGAGGTACGAGGAGTTGGAAGCCAAGTCTTCGCGTAATGCCGAAGCCCATGCCGCGGAACTGAAGAAGATGGAGGCAGATCATAGCGAAGCCCTTCAGCTGGCCATCGACAGTACAGTGGAGTCGTTTAAGGGCTCCAAAGATTTCTTCCTCATAAATAATAGGGCCTACCTCCGCGGCTACTAGGAGCTAAGGCAGAGAATCATAAAGAACTTTCCAGAGACTAAGGAGAAGGTTCTTGCTTGGAGACTTAGTGATGTTGAGCATCAAGAATGCATATCTGAGCTCAAGGTCACGGCTGAAGAGAAAGCCAGATTGAAGGCCGAGGCTGAGACAGCTGCCGAGGGTGAAGAGATAATGATGGCTATAGAGGGGGAAGAAGGGGATGAAGCCGATGATGCCAAATCTTAGGGCTGGACCCCCTTTAAATCTTTTGCAACTCTTTTTAGTGGCTGTGACCCTCTTGTCTGTAATCTAACTGATATTATCAAGGTTGCGACCACCTTTTATTGGTTATTTTTACCTCATTTTCGTATAGCTTTTTATACTTCCCCTTTGCTTGCTTCAATGCTTTAATGAATGCCTTTTCTGTACATCTTGGAATGCTTGAACACAACTGCTTTTATATTTGAAAATGATTTCTGGATTGAATAAACTCGTAGAATAGATCAAGTCCGTGACACCATAATATACATGGTTTCTTCACATAGGTTGTAGTCTCTTCTTGGACATCCGCAGCACCTTTGACTATCGTCTAATCAGTTAATGTCCGCGTCCTTATAAATAATGCTATGGATCCTTCAAACATACAGGACATAGGTTGCGGCACCTTTGGTTACTAGAGTTCGCTTCTGTACACGTGTCACGACCCTTTTTCTTTATGAAATGAAGGGTTGCCCTTGATCAGGGCCGCAATCGTTTAATGATCCTACCTATTGCTTTTGAATGAATTTAGTTAATGGACGCAGCCATATTGACAGGGATTTCACATTTGAATGCTTGAATTCCTTTTGTTGTAGCTTTACTTGGATCTAAATCCGAGTCATTGCTGTATCAACTCTTAGTCGCTTTCACGGCTACAGCTGTATTGACAAGACTACTGCACTCTTTTTGCCCTTTCCTCTGAACATGGGCCTTTGCCAATATACGGGATACTTTCAAGCCTCCCTAGGCTGGGTTATGATATTAATCCACCCACAGCTATGGATATAGGATACTTTCAAGCCTCCACAGGCTGGGTTTTGTTATTAATCCACCCACGGCTAACTTACAGGATACTTTCAAGCCTCCTCAGGCTGGGTTATGTTATTAATCCACCCACAACTAACATAAAGGATACTTTCAAGCCTCCCCAGACTGGATTATGTTATTAATCCACCCACAGCTAACATACAGGATACTTTCAAGCCTCCCCAGGTTGGGTTGTGTTATTAAGCCACCCACAGCTAGCATACACGATACTTTCAAGCCTCCCCAGGCTGGATTATGTTATTAAGCCACCCACAGCTAACATACAAGATACTTTCAAGCCTCCCTAGGCTGGGTTATGTTATTAAGCCACCCCAGCTAGCATACAGGATACTTTCAAGCCTCCCCAGGTTAGGTTATGTTATTAAGCCACCCACAGCTAGCATACAGGATACTTTCAAGCCTCCCCAGGCCGGGTTATGTTATTAAGCCACCCACAACTATGGATATATATAAATCCATCCCTGGCTAAATATTACAAGTCTCTTGACTTATTAACGCATCCCAAAAGCTAAGAACGGGCATTGGAAGCCCTTATGAGTGATGTTGTAGTCTGCTTTCAGTATTTTCTTTCCCCATTTTCTATTATCATCTGCTTTCGGACAATCAGACGTCTTGTCGAGCGTTATGGCCCATTTAGATATTATCATTCCCGATATGACATATTGTCTCGAATCGAGATCTGTTTAAGACAAAAATGGTCTTTATAAGATAACATTGCATGGAAATGAGAATTAAGATATGGCACTATAAAAGTGAACTTGATTCCATGCATCTATTCATATATATGCATATATATATGACTTAGGGAAGCCAATACAAAGTTTAATTTAAAACAGCATAAGAAGAGTTATCACTGTAAAGTAGAGACAGATGGAATATAAGAGATAAGCATGACAAATGAGTATGTGGCATGTGAGACTAGGGTTCATCCCCTAAACATCTATGAGGAACCTCCGCAACATCCCTTTCCCAATCAGCCTTTCAATATCATCCTTCAGAGCATAGCATTGCTCAGTGTCATGGCCGTGGTCCTGATCGAATTTGCACCAAGTAGCCTTGTTCCTCTTGTGGGGTGGAGCTCTCAACTTTTCTGGCCACTACAACAGATTGTCTTCTTTGATGAACTCAAAGATCTCTTCAATTGGGAAGGCCAACGGAGTGTAGGCCTCAGATTTCTTCTCTGCCTTCTTCATTCTCCTTTTTAGGGCCCTGTTGACGACTTTCACATATGGGTGATCTGGTACTGCCGCGGCAGCTGCGGCTGTTGAAGTAATGTTTTTGGTTGCCGCACCCATATTGGGTGAGGCCGAGGCCTCTAGCATTAGGACCCTCTTAGTCAAATAGTTGACCTGTGTCTGGAGTGAGGCATGACTGTCCTAAAGGTGGTTGAGGTGATTGTACAGTTACACAATCTCATCTTTGATTTCTGTACTTCGGCTGGATCCTCCTTCCATTTTCTGCTTTTTTTAGTCTCTACAAAGTATACTTAATCTGAGATAAAACTAACATGAGTGAGTAATCCTAGGAATATTGGGGTAACTAAGTAGGAAATGAGGATGCAGCATTTGCACTGCTACATGGCATTCTGTTGAGGGCACGACCAGTATGCCACATAGGTACACTGCCGTGGCCTTTGCATAGTGTTCACCAAGGTTGAGTTGGAGACCACCTGAGTCCGTTCCTTGATGTTTTGAAGCTTCTGTAATAAAATTTCCCTAGTAGAGGCCGCGGCATGTAAGGTAGTTGAACTACCACGCCGCATCCCTATGCAGGCAGTGAAGGGACAATCCCAAAATTGAAACCCAAAAACTGAGTTTTTCTCCCGAAACTCATGGAGAGCGTACTTACTAAGGTCTATCCATTGAGAGAATAATCTTTCGGTGCATAAAATGGCACAATTCTAATGATAAAACCTAGATCATAGGCAAAGAACAACGAAAAGGGAGTAAACACAATCCTTCCTTAATCATTCACCTTTTCAGGGTTAAAGCCCATAATGCTTTTTAGCATTATCTAAATGGAACGATATCACAGGGGTATGTAAAATAGATCTAAAGTCATCAAAGAGAGACCAAGACAGATCTGAATATATGAAATACCCATTCAAGGGTGTAAATGAAAAACTGAGTTCAATAACCAAAATCCACCCATGTGATAATGATCCAAAGGATCCCCATGTGTAGAATAAGGTGTTTAAGAACCCAAAACTCAGAGAAACAAGATTGAAATATCTCAGTTCCCACATACGGCGCCATATTGATGATACGAGAAATTGTCCACTTATCGTTCTCGTATCAGCAAATCATTGGTAAAGTGTGTAATAAGTAAGCAAAGCAAGTAAATAGAGAGAAAATAAGATATAGAGTGGTTCAGCCTCTAAAATAGGCCCACATCCACTGTATTGCTCCGTTCTCATTATATGCGTTGCATTATATAATATAATCATGCCTAAAGAGGCGTACAAGTATGAGAATAAAGGAGAGTACATGATGGTATTGAGTATTTCGGTGTGCCGGAGAGGTGGCAGCGATGTAGACGAGTAACCCCAGAATTGTCTGTAGAGGTTATGAAAACAGAGACTGTCTGGTGGAGTCTTCCCTAAGTGTATAGAAATAGATCTCTCCCCATTTAGAGGTGTGGTCCTATATTTATAGGAGATATGCCCACGTGCTCTGAGCACGTGACGTGTGTAAAATCTGGAGTTGTTATAATAGGTAGGGATGCGGCCTGTAAGGCAAGCAATGTGAGTGCTGCATCCTGTAATAGGCTAGAGATAAAGGTGTCGTGTCCTGTACTGGGTGGCATTGCGGCGTGTTGAGGGGGGCCGCACCCCAAGTTCAGTAGGGTCGTGCCCTATATTGAGATAGGCCGCGACATGTAAGCATTTGCAGAGCAGAATACCTTCCGCGGCAGGGTGCTATATTTATACTATCAAGATCCAAATTAGGTTAGTTCATTCCAAAGAAAATATGATATCATTAAGGGAGTTTGGATGATTTAAAATTTTAAACGAGTTTGCACAACTAATCCTAATTCTGAAACATTGCAATTTGACGCTATTGTCTGTAGAATCGTCAAAATTCTGGATTTGTGTGCATGTAGTATGTTTAGTTTATTAAGATCACACTTTAATTGCCATATGTCTATGATAAAGTTTGATGATTTATCACTATCAATTAAAGTTTCTTGATCATTTTGATGTGTTGGAATTGTGTGTCATTTGTTGTAGTTTCACGCCCATTCATTCCATATCCATGTTTGAGCACATCGATACTATGTTTGCATGTAACTCACATTTTTAGTTTTTATGAGTTTTTGTGTTTTGTGTTAAAAGCTTACTGTTTTAACACTGTTTTGCTACTGTCAGGCCCCTCCTGGAATTTTTTTCACTGGGCAATATTATATTATATTTTTGGGAATCTGGAAAATTTTGGCAGGTCGCGAGAAGTCGTTCAACCGACATATCCATCTCGCACGAACGATATCTATAATTCGTTTGAGCATCGTCGCCAACTCATTTGAGCGACGTCCCTGGTTCGTTCGAACGACAAGCTTATTTCTTGCTTCTGATTGGTTTTCAGTGCTCTGGTTAAGATTTGTATTTTTTTGGTACTGCTGGAAATGTTTCTGGACTGACTGGTTTATATGCAGGTTTTAATTTGTTCAAAATTGGATTTTTGCATATAGTCCGTTTATCACACCTGATTAGATTGCTATATTCTTTGTGTGATTCATTGGTTTACTAGCTACTGATTTGTCATCTATTGATCATATTTAGCTGGTTGTTTTACGGTTATCTAGTGTTTTCAATTCTCAAATTAGTATCCAATTGATTCAGATTGGTATATTCTCATGCTAGATACTTGATTGGTTTATCTTTTCACTGGATTGTCTATTCGAGACAAAAAGGGGGAGAGATGTATGTGATGTAGGGGAGATTTGAGCATGTTTTGGTTTGCATATGTTTACAAATTAGTATATCATATTGGTAGTAAATATTGGTATCAGATTGTTGCTCAAATTGTTTAACAAATGACTGTTCAGAGTTTATTCATATTGGTGTCTATTGTTGTTTGGTATCATTTGGATATATATATATATATTGGTTTCATTTGTTCCTCCATACTTCACTGGGTATTTGTTTGTCTATTTCATGTGTGTAGGTATGCTTCAGCGATTCGAGATTTCAAGTCTACATCACAATCAGACAGTTTATGCTCGCCGGTGCTACATATACTAGTTCGTGTCCTGTATTTTTGATTTTGGGTTTATGGGATGGGATTTAGGTGTCATACGGATTGACGACCCGGTTTAGGCATTTCACTGGTTTAGTTTTGTCCCGAAATAGTCAAAGGGGGAGATTTGTAAGGACATAAATTTCCAATTGAGTCCATGCATTGTTTTGACTTAATTCTATGAACAAAACTGTTTTTGTAATATGTCATAGGGAGATTTAATTTTGTCACGATCCCACTTGGTTTATGACATATTAAAGAAAATTGAAGACGTTGCGGCAAAGCTTCAAAGAATTAATCATGCCGAAGTTTAATTGGTGCAAGTTTACTCGTCTTTAAGTCAATTGCATTCCGAGATCACTCAGGTATGAATGCGTATAATTAATGGTGCTCAGAATTGTTTTTATAAAAGATAAGGATGTATTTTTATAAAGAAAAATGTTTTAAAATATTTTTAAAAGTGTTAGGTTTACACTACGTTTTATTCTGATAAACTCGAAATAGAGTTTTAATTATTTGGATCTCATTTAAAAGAGGCGTTTTGAACTAAAAGTCAAAAAGTCAAACTGACATGCGGGCTCACTCAAATGACAACCAGTCTCGTTCAAACGAGATAGGTATGTTGCACGAACGACATGACCTTATCGTTAAAGCGACACTCTTTTCGATGCGGCATTTAAATGTTATTTAAAGCCTGTTTCCATCAGAGTTTCGTAGGTGTGCAACTGGAAAAATAGTATACCATCCAGTAGTTGTTTGCACATGTATTCTAAGGTTTACAAAGCATAAACACATCCTGAGAGTTTATAGAGATCGATGTTATCATTAGTTTATGTTTTCGTGATCTTGCAGCACCAAAGAAGTTTGTTCTATCATTGAACATCAAAGGGTTTTACGGCGAAGAAAAGAGAAGGACTTCTTATTCAACATCGTAGACGAATCAAAGCCAATCGATGGACACCGAGACATACGTATACATGTGTGTTATGGAAAGGTATCGTGGAAGACAAAATTTCTGCATGGACACTAATGAAGAACGGTTGAAGATCAGAAGGAGCGTCAAGACCCGTGGAGATCGAGTAATTGAGTAAGGCTAATCTGTCTTTGTAAAACCATTATTCATAGTGATTGTCTGGCTTGGGCCGTCCGAGGTTGTTTTCCCATTTTGGGTTTTTTCCTCGTACATTCGGCATTGTGAGTATTCTTTACTTTACTTAGTTGCTTTAATCACTAGATGCATGTTTAAGATTAATCAAGATAAAATTGATTTAAAGTAAGAATTTGTTTTTCACAACAAGTTTGGTGCATAATTAAAAGTTGGATAATTTTTGGAGAAAATTGAAAATTGGTTTGATTTGAAACACACGCATATTGGGCACATTTCAAGATGCATTTCTTTATCCTAAACAAGAATGTTCAGTCAACCTATAATATGATCCTTGGCAGAGTCAGATTGAAAAAGTTTGAAATAATGTCATTCACAGTTCATCAGTGTCTGAAGTTCCCGACTCATTATGGTGTCGGCGTAGTAAAGGGCAACCAAGTGGAGGATAATGAGTGTTATTATACTTCAGTCGACTAGGATGATAATTTGGACCCACAAGAAGAAGTTGATTTGGTCAAGGGACAAGTGGTGGAAGCTATATAAATAATAATACTGGATGATGAAAAGCTAAAGAGGAATAATCAGATTGGCTCAACCCTAGCACTGTCCTTTAAACAGGAATTAATCACATTCCTTGAAGAGCGAAAAAGTGTGTTCGCTTGGATCCATGATGACATGGCTGGAATCGAGCCCAACTTTATATGCCATGAGCTTAATATCATCAAGGATACCAAGCCGATCAAGCAAAAGATAATGGTGTTTAGTCCCGAGAAGAATGTAACTATTGAAGAGGAGGTGGACAAACTGCAGAAAGCCAAATTCATAGGGGATGTAAAATACCTGAACAAGTTTGCCAATGTAGTGATGGGAAAGAAGAATAAAAATACGTGGTGTATGTGTGTAGATTTCACCGACCTCAATAAAAAGCATGTTCAAAAGTTTATTTTTCTTTGCCAAGGATTAATCAATTGGTAAATGCTACAGTTGGTCATGAGTTACTAAGATTCATAGACACTTACTCTAGTTACAATCAGATAAAAATGAAGCTTAAGGATAAGGAAAGTACATCATTTATCACCAGTCGAGGTACTTACTGCTACACTGTTATGCCTTTTGGGCTTAAAAATGCCAGAGCAACATTCCAAAGACTGGTAAATAAGGTTTTGGAGGAGTAGATTAGAAAGAATATGGAAGTCTACGTAGATGACTTGCTCACCAAGAGCAAGAAAGATGTCGACCACAACAAAGATATACGCCAAACGTTTGATCAGTTTGGGTAGCATCAAATGAAACTCAACTCGACCAAGTGCGCATTCGATGTAAAGGAAGGAATGTTCTTGGAATTTATCGTGAATCAAAGAGGAATTGAAGCCAATCCAGACAAAAATAAAGTGTTGAATAATATGAAATCTCCCATGTGCAAGAAAGATGTAAAAAAATTTACTGGAAGGGTGACTACCCTCAATCGATTTGTCTCTCGAGCTATAAATAAGTGCTTATCATTCTTCAAGGTGATAAAAAAAACATTCGAGTGGAATGAAGAATGAGAAAAATCCTTTCAAGGCTTGAAGAAATACTTTAGATTACCACCACTACTTTTCTGACCACTTATGGGGGAAAAATTATATCAATAATTGGATGTATCAGAATCTGCTTTAACTTGGCGTTAATTAAGATGGAAAATAGAGTAAAAAAACCTATACATTACACCAGCAAAACTTTGAGCGGAGCAGAAATCAGGTATCCACGCTTGGAAAAATTAACCCTTGCTCTTATTGAAGCTTGAAGGAGAATGAAACCTTATTTCCAGGCACATACCATAGTGGTTTACACTGACTTACCTCTGTGCCAAACAATTCACAAACTCGAGAAATTAAGGAGATTGATAGTTTGGGCAGTAGATCTAGGAGATTATGAAATCCTTTATGAGCCTAGAACCGCGTTAAAAGGGAAAGTTGTAGCAAATTTCATTAACAAATTTACATTTCAAGATACGATCGCCAACACGAGTGTGCCTGAGTAGACTTTCTTAGAAGAGAGATTAGTTCCAAAGCAAACTTAATTGACCGTCGACCAACCTAAGACATTAGCTGCGCAAGGGATAACCCAGTGATATGATGAGCTGAGCAATAAGCTATTTAAAAATGAGTATTATGTGAAGGGAATTTTGATGACGATATACTAATTTGGAAATTATATGTAGATGGGTCTTCGTGCATTACTAGTAGTAGAGCATGGCTTATTATCAATACCCCAAACGATATATATGTGGTGAATGCGCTTCGTTTCTAATTCCAGGCCTCCAATAATGAGGCAGAGTACGAAGCACGAATCACAGGCTTGGAGTTAGCCTTAAGTTTGGGAGCCGATCAGGTTATAGCACATTGTGATTCCCAATTAATTATCAACCAGGTGCTTCAAATATATGGGGTTAAAGGAGATCTCATGATCAAGTATTTTTTCTAAAATTGTCGAGGTCACTCTAAGCTCTCAGCAGTAAAGGTGATCAAGATAACAAGGGTGGATAATGCCCTCCCGTGCAAATGCACTTGCTTAAATATCTTGAGTAACCAGGACTAAGCTAAAAAGAACCATCCCGATAGAAAGCCTTGCACATAAAAGTGTATATACGAAAGCTATCAATTTTATCTATTTTAAATTAAGAACTTACAGGATGGATCCTATAAAAAATACATTGATAAAGGTTTATGGCCTACCAACCCAAAAGAAGCTATAAAGTTGAGATACAAGGCAACTAGTTAGATGCTAAAACGAAGAGTCTTATACAAAAGAGGATACATTATTTCTCTACTTTGGTGTGTACATTTAATCGAGGTGTTTGATTTAATCAAGGAAGTGAATGAAGGTTCGTGTGGATCTTATTCAACAGGCTGATCATTAGTGTGAAGGATAGTTATGCAAGGATGCTACTTGCCGACCATGAAAGCGGACTATATCTCCTTTACCAAGAAATGTGATAAAATGTCAAAATTTTACCGCAATCCCTAGAAGACCGAGGGCTGCCTTTACTCCAATCACTTCTTTATGGACATTTGCTATATGGGGAATTGATTTGGTTGGCCCATTGTCGAGGATAAAATGAAGGTTTAAATACTTAGTGGTTATAGTGGACTACTTCACGAAATGGGTAGAGGTTGAACTATTAGTCAAAATGCCCTTTGAAAGTGTCTTCTAATTCATTTGGAAGAATATAATATACAGATATGGGATGCCATATGCCTTCATCACTACTCAATTTGATAATCAGGAGTTTGAGGAGTACTGCGTCTAGTCCATGATTTAGAAATTTCACTCTGCCCCAGCACATCCCAGTATAATGGCCAAACGGAGGTAACTAACAAAATATTAATCGATGGATTGAAAAAGTGACTTGATAATACAAAGGGTAACTGGATCAATATGTTGCAGTATTCTTTGGGCCTATCGAACCTCCCTGAGACCAGCTACTGGAAAACCCCCTTACATGCTTGCTTTTGGTACTGATGCAATGATGCCAACAGAATTAGGTCTGCCCACTCATAGAGTGAAAGTGATATCATGAGGAGATTGGATCTGGTTTTAATTGAGGAAGTAAGGTAGGATGCTGCACTTCGACTTGGTGCTTATTAACAGTGAACGACTCGATTCTACAATAAGAGGGTGAAGCCGACCAACTTGAAAGAAGGACCTTATGTTCTTAAAAATGTAATCCAGAAAGGGAATAATTTGGAAACAAGGCATGGTCCTTATCGTATCTCGACAGTCATTTGACTAAGAACCTGTCATTTCAAAACACTTGTACGGGAAGAATGGAATGGCGATCATCTTCGAATATATTATCAATATTCCTATTGAGAATTTGATGTGATCGTTTCAATTATTATAATAAAGTTACGATTCCCTATCAATTACACATACTTTTTATGTTTTTTTGGGAATGGGCAATGAAAATTGCCTCAAAAATTGCAAACAATAGACTTTATATATAACTTTGTCTTTGACAACTTATGAACAAGAAGTTCCTAAAACTTCAGGTATGACCCAAAGTCAAGATTAAGAAGTTTTACCAGATCAAATCAAATTCAGGAAAATTCTAGATTCCTAAAACATTTGGTCACCAATGGTAATTAATGAAGACATTTAGCTCCAAGAATGACCAAGATCTATTTTGATAAACCTAAGTTCATTAGTAGGACCTAAGGACCAACAAATCAAGCTCATGCTTGATAACATATAAAACAGTCAAACCGGTTAGTCGGTTACACTGCCGATCAACTAATCAAAAGTTTAATTATTGACAAAGTTAAATACATAGACAAAACATGTAAGCAAAGGTAAATCTGTCTTATTCCAATGCCAATAGCTTCAGCAAGACGATACAAGGATATTATTAATACAGAGACAGTCATAACAAGGAATAACAAAGATCTTAGAAGTAATTCTATAGGGTATTTTCCTTCGTCCTTATCCATCCATGCAGGAGGAATATCAAGGGCAGGAAGAGTAGTGGTCTTGAAATTCCTCAACCTATTGCGATCACTTGTGCTTGGCCTATTTAACAAATGAGGAGGATGAATATATGTATCTTCACCATACAAGCTATAGTCGCCTAAGTATTTTCTTACTAAGCTTTGAGGAATAGTATCATTCTGAATCCACTCATCATTAATACTAAAAAGAGGGTCGGGATAACCCAGCATGTCTAGATCATGCAAATACCATAACTCATCTTTTTGAGGCACCTTTAACAATGATAGTAGATTCAACCATCCTCATTTATAACCTTCTCAATGTGCCTGTTCAATTTCATCCTCTATATGAGTTATAGCGCCATTATAGCTATCCATCCAGACAACTTTGGCTTGCTTATAAAAATGTAAGGTCGAGTGATGAACTTGGTTTGTTAATTTCTTTATAACCTCATCTTTATCTTTGGGCAAGGGTTCCTAGTTGGATATCACATTCTTGGTCATTTCTTCATCTTCAGTAGGCCAAGTAACCATTATTTGTTTGGACGTATGACCATACTTACTCTTCTTAAAACTCTCCAATTCTTCTATTAACCAAGCAATTTTTGTCTCAAAAAATGATGCTCCTTCATCTGGGACAACTTCTGAATATTTCTTCAAACTCTTCATTCCCGAGAGCATTATTTTCTTGCTCCAGTAGGTTGGCCACTTTACGAGCACTTTCGTAGAAATTCCTTCTTCCTGAAGGCCAAAGAAATACACTGGAGTTTTTTTTTTTTATCAAAACCATGACCATCCCTCATATAATTGTAGTTAGCTTTGTAGTTAGAGTAAAACAGAGCCAAATAATTATAAACTAAAAAGACATTGTCCCTAAGGTGTTCATATAACTCAGAGTAAACTCTTAACAGGGCTAGAATTCAAAGCTACTTGAATGCGAACTTATTAAATCAGTCCCGTCTTACCTTGTCTAAGATTGGTAGTTTTTAATGAGTCTTTGTACTGACCACCTACCTAGAGATAAATTTGGTATTTGAGGCGACAACTATGGTTGGTCGTCTTTTACATTCTCCCTTGTCAAAGAGTAAGAGTTTTTTAATTAGGGAGATGAATTCGGAGTCCCGTGTTGTCGTTCGATCAATCTCGAAAAAATTAGATTGAAAATTTGAATTCCCCTCACCTAAATTAGATAAATTAGTTTGCTATGTGATAATTTATGATTTACATTGTTTTGAGTCAAATATTTTGATTTTTATTTTTTAAAAAAGAAAAAAATAGAAAATTAAAATTAAACAAAAATATTGTCCACGAGTGGTAAATTTCAATGATGGATCCTCGCGTTGTTATCCCTTCGTATTTTTCATTTTTTCTGAATTTTTTTGATATATGGCTACAAAATACTAAACATTTAGATGACTACATTCATCGATTTGAGTCGGATGAAACATTAGTCATTTTAGAGAAACTAAAAAAGGTGTGGAGGTGAATCCAACTCCTTTAATCATCGTTCACCCATCAAAGTGCATTAATTATGAAGAGGTAAACAAACATTGTAATGATTTTATATTATTAAAATAGTAATGAATTAAATAGGGATAATCAATTTTGTGCGGAGAAAATTGACACATGCAATACTTGTGATGATTTGAATGTTGATTTTTGTCAGGATTTTTCTTATAATTTAATTGAGAAAATGCTACTTCATCTTATATTTGGAGAAATTTATATGAGGTTTAGTCACCCAATTTTTTAATACTTCTAGTGAATTTGACGATCTTGTCATATTTGATGAAGAAAGTGTACCCCCACATGATACATGTTCTCATACTTTGGATAATCTCACACTTAGGCATGGAATATGCATCCCCAATTATATGTGATTATTTTAGAAAAGGGGATATTAAATATTTGGATTCTTATTGTGATTTGTTACCCTCATGTCATACATCGACATATAATTTTTGTGATTTAGAATTCTTTTTTGTTGATGATTTCGATGAGAAACATTATGAGCATAGCTTTATGGCTGAGATTTGTGTTGTGCGGTCATATCCTCAACTCTACGATATTTCTGTACTTAGTGCTATAAAGTTTATTAATAGGAATTAACCTCAACTATTTCTATTATTAATTTATGGTGGTGATAATAATTTTCATGGTTTTTGTATTATTATTTTTTTCTTATTTTTTAGGCTGTTTGATTTTATTTAAGTTTTTTATTTATTTTTATAGTTAACATGCTTGTGTTAACTTTGGAAGCATCAAACATAATTTCACATGTAATATCTTTCTTTAACTTCTTTACTTTATTTTCTTTGTTCATATTTTTATTTGAGAATACATTGAGAACAATGTGAAATTTAGGTGAGGAGCATATTTTTGAAGAAAAAAAAATATAACAATAAAAAATTCAAAAATCCAAAGATTTTCAGTGTAATTAATTTTTGAAACGATTTCTTAATATAAATTTAATTCACGAGTCTCTTAACTTATGAAAACTTTACACATTATCTATATAATATGATCAAAAATGGATATTGGGGTGAAAGTAAAAAAACTGACCGAATAAATGTGGAGATTTTAACCCTATGAGATTTTGTGTCATTCACCGTTTATGGGAGATTTATATCAATTTCAGTAACTCAAACTTTCTTTTGACGCTAAATTTGTCGATTTTAGCAAAATTCTTTGTTTTGTTTGATTACTCAAAACAAAAGTTAAAATGTGAACCCTAAGCTTTAGAAGTCTAATTAAATCAAATTGAGACATAAATTAAATTAATTTAACTTGCAAAATAAGATTATTCTATCATTTTGAAAGACCAAAATTAAGCCTAAACTGAACTTTTGATATTATTCTATTGCAAGTACATTTGTGCTAAAAAGAAAAAAGTATTCTTTTGAAAATCCAATATCTCACCTAACTCAACTAGGAGTTAAAAGATAATGAAAACAAATTCCTACCCATTTTGTGAGAATACAAGGGTATAGTTATAGTAGGAAAGTTCAAAAGAAAAGGAAGTTTGCAAGAATAATGCTTGAAAAAGAAAAGAAAAAGAATAGAAAAAAATAGAAAAGAAACACGAAGGTTGGAAATAGTGTTTAAAAGTCAAAATACCAAAATTCTTTATATTCATAGAAATTTTGAACTCTAAAAAATCTTTCTTTCTAACCAAAACCCGAACCTACAATACAACTAATGTGTCAAACCCGATATTCTATGCATATTACGAGATAGTAATAAAAGAGAACTATAAAACAAAATAAGTTTTTGACGGAATTACGAAATTTTATTCAAACCATGATGCACAACGCATCTTATTTATTACATTATCTTATTATCTCATACTATAGAAATAAAAGGAAAAAACTTAAACTGTAACATAAGATGACATGTAGTAGTAAATACGTTCCACAATGTGTCGCCTTCTTTGTTTAACACTGCCACCTACGTAACATAAAAAAATTTCTCGACTAAAGGGATAGAAAATCCTTGGGGTGGGGTGTATTTCACCTTCCTCTAACTCACTTTGTAAGGGGCAAGAATAATATTTTTTTATAGGTAGATAATTATAATTATATAACAATGTGAGGTTATAGATATTTAAAGAAGCAATATAAGATGATGAACAAGTGAGTATTATAATTTGGAGTTAATATAAATGAAATTTAAAATAGTTTAGATATCAACTGTAATGGATAATGATATGAAGGAACCATTTGATATAATAAAACGATTATGGCGAGTATAACTAGATACATGTGATATCAAATCATAAATAACAAGGGTTAAGATTTTTCTATAACATGATAACCCCTAATTATCAGTTATATAGGCTTCAACTGCATAGCAATACAAATATAATAATCAATCTAAAGACATTTAGAGATAAATCAATCCAACATAATTGGAAATAAAGTAAAAATGAAGAGCCTTAACTCCAAAGTACGACATCCATATGGTTAGCAAAACTAGGCACTCAAACCTGAGTCCTAAGGCCAAAAAGCACGCCCATGGGTAGTTAGGTATTCTATTCCCTAATAATAATATATGATACTAGGGGTTAATAAAATCATAGCTCAATTAAAATCGTCGTTTTTTATGCAATATAGGGCTAAACAAGTTTCTCATAAAGATTGAATAAAAATTCAACGTATTGTGAAATTCACAAATGAGTTCAAGAATGATAACAAGAGTATAGGGGCTATCATATAGTGATATACAAATTTTTAGAAAATAAAAAATGTACATGAATTAATATTGAAGTAGAATGACCTACTTTCAATTTTTGGCTTGTGATTTAATTTAAACTTCAGGAAATGACTTTGAACCAGGGGTGACTAAAATAAGGTAAAATGTGGTGAGGCTTGGGGCGTTGATATAAATAGTGAATTAATTGAATATGAGTGGATAAATGTTCAAAATTTGTTGACTAAAAAGTTTTTAGCATAAAATTATAATTTTGGAAGGTTTATATCTTTAGGACACTTTAGGACATTAGGTGGATGTATCATAGGTTAAATTTATTTTTGGTACCTTGGTTTTAAGTTTGGGGGTTAAAATGTGAAAATCAAAACTTGAGGGGAGACGCCCTCAAGTTTAGAAGAATGTACAATGATGTGCATGGGTACCTAAGTACGTATCTATGTTTTGAGAAACCTTAAAACTAAGGCCGCTGATGATACCAAATATAGTATCAACAAGTCAATGTATGTGTGAGCTCAAACTAGCACAACAATGGAGTATGAATAGGCATAAAATATAAAAAGAGATGAGGCAAAGAAGATGATAACACGAGCTATCAGTGGTTCAGCCTTTAGAAGGCCTACATCGACTGTGAGTGCATGAGAAATCCACTAAATATGGGCTCTAATGGCCTTGAGATATAAGCACTCAAGCTTTCTTTCTCTAGTGTATTGTTGATAGAGTTTCAGTTAGGGTTTACAATAATCGATTCTTTACAATGATGTAGAAGAGAAGTATTTATAGTGCTTAGGGTGTGTAGTGTACCCCTAAGCATGAAATAAGCATTCACGGAATGGTTCTAGACAATTAGGAGGAGCCAGCTGTCTCTATCACATGTAGGTCACGATGATAAAATATTCTCTCACGTGCGAGGGAGATGTTATTATAACAGTTTTGATATACGTTGCATCTGTAAAACATACACACACACACACACACACACACACACACACTCTCACGCGTTTCCCAAACCACCGCTCTGCCAGTATTCCACTGTTGACCATCTATCCTGGACAAAGCCCAGTCATCGATCTATGATCCATTATGGATTTAACACCTATCATACTGGGAGACCTCATCCCGTCGTCCTCATCCTGAGGCAGGCTGAGGAAGAGGGCTGTAATTCGTAGGATTAAAGATGTGAGGCACATTGACTGAAACAGAAGAATAAGGTCGAGATCCCCTGCGAGGGGCCATTGGGTCGAGGATGAGTCAACACAGGCTGAGTTCTTGGTCGAGGCATAACTCATTAATATAGACAAATTTGTGTTGGTTATCTATGGCCGAGTTAATTCATGTCTTGGACGGGGATACACTTGGCATATTAATCACCCCTAGCCCTTAGTCTCTGACTTGAGGAGGAGGCTAAGGGATAATAATGTTTAGAGATGCTGAGGTAGTTATTAAGGAGACACATGGCAATCATCAAGTAGACTACATGTTGGATGTGATAACTATCATAGGGTTGCGTTTGATCAAGTCATAAATGGCAGCTAATACGCTTAGGGTTTATTCCTGAAATGATGAGGCGCCTTGAAACTTTTGCACAATCATTTTATGATATTTAAATCTGAAAACCTTTTCCTCTTTCTCTCTTCCATCGCATGTGTTTCTTCCTCTCTTTAAGTTCTCAGAGCTCTTCTCTCTCTCTCTCTTCCACCCCTAAGCATTTTCCTGTTATTTTCCCAACTCTCTGGTGGTTATCAGCCTAGGCAAACCTTCAAGGTACTCCTTTTTTACCTTCTTCATCAACTTTTCCTTGTTTTATCCATTTTTGTATTTTTTTTTTATTTTTGACGAGTTTTTTAATTTCTCGACGACTGTGTTAGGTGGATATAAGGGGTTTCTTTGAGCTAAAAAGGTTGATTTAAGGGCTTGGAGAGGTGGTTTGGGGTTTCGTTGGCAGTTTTAGGTTTTTCTCCCACCTGGTTTACCCCCATTTGGTAACTTCGGTGAAGTACCATTCATCTTCTCTAGAGAAGTATTCAACCTCTTATTGAGTGTTCTTGGACTTAACCCTTCACATTCCTTGCTTTTGATCTTTCAATCAAACCCCAGTAAAACCTTTAACTATTTGTGTCCTTTATCCCCATCTTCCTAAGTGTAGGGACATCCCCTTTAATGCTAAGGAAGCTGTATGCATTACCAGAGGAGTTTCCCACCATGGGGGAAAGTTATTTTTTGGAGATTCATAGGGTAAAGGAAGAGGACGAGATTAGGCATAGAGTCGACACCCACTGGGTACGACCCATTTTCCTAATTCTTTTAAAAATAACTCTCCCCTCATCTATTGAGGTTCCCGTCTCGTCCTTCGCTCAAGCTGAGGATAGGTATTTCGAAGAAATGATAAGAGACTTCCAATCTCGGACTTCATCTTCTAGTGAGGCAGAATCGTCTGGTCAAGACGACTCTTCTATTCACGTCATTTCTGATAGAGATGAGCTGATTATTAGTCCAAATGATGTTCATTTCTCGGCTATGACCACTCATAAATTTCATGAGAGGTTCCCAGATGGGGTCCCTATCCCTGAGGAAGTCGACGGTGACGCCAATTCTAAGGCTGAGGATCTAGTTTACATTTATTATGATAGATCCTTCGTCTCTACTGTTAAGGAGACTGATATTATTTTGTAGAGACATTTGTACGGAATTAAACTTAACGTTTATATAAGTGTCCCGAATGAGGACACGAAAGTATTCCAAGGTTGGGAGGGAGAAATTGCTATTTATGATCATATGTTCAAGGTCATCGTTAGATTACCTTTCCACCTGTCTATCTGATCTATTTTATCTATCCTAGGAGTTACACCTTCCCCGTTTGCCCCCAATGCTTGAAAAATCATCCTTGGGTATGTAACTTTATGGAAGAATACCTTTATAGAAGAGCCTTCGACTGAGCTTTTCACAACCTGCTATAACGTGTCGTCTTCAACCAATCAAGCCGATTATTTTTACTTAGCGGCTAGGAAACCAAACAAAAAGATCATTTAAGTGTCCCAAACATCAAATCATTACTGGAAACAAAGATTATTTTTCTTCTCTGGCGCTTGGGAATTTCCAATCGATGTCGATGCAAGTGAGGATGAGGACGAGGATGAGCCGAGAGTCAAACGAACCTGGGCTAACCCTTCCATGACAGAGAAGTTGGATCCCAACCTTGGCCTTAAGGAGTGGGACGTGGTCGACCATATGAGAGAATAAGTAAATGAGGGTGCCCTTATAGAATTTGAGGATATCATGGTCCTTGAATATCTTAAATAGTCCAGTCTCGGGGTTCTCCCCTTGGAAGAGTTGCATGAGTTACTTTAACCCTTTAAAGTCTTCTCTCATCCTCTGACATTATTTCTAATCATTTTTATTTTTCTTTATAGATCATCCTCCTAAAGTTTCAGACGAGGTTTGGAATATAACGGCTCCCAGTCTTCTGTCTGGCTTGGGCAAGAAAAGTAACAAGCATGCCATCAGAAAATCAACAGCTGGGGGGTCGAGTTTACCTGAGGTCACCCATAAAAGAAACGAACCTATGGCCCTTAAAGACACTCGACATGACCCACAGATGAGGTAAAGGGTCAGCAATGCCGAGGCTGCTTCCGACTCTTCTTCGTCTTTTGATTCTTTTTGGGCAACCAATCTTACCCATCTAAAGGCTGACCCAAGTTCGATGATTACCAATATCTCAGCAGTAAAGGCTGGCATGTTTGCAGCCCCCTCAGAGGTCGACTATGAATTCTTAGGGGAAATACCCCCTGTTAAGGTTTATGACTTTAGCCTCCACCACATTGTGTAGGTATCTACCTCGTACGTCCCTGGATCGTCTCGTCTCGTAATATTTTTTACTTTATCTTATCTTGATTTATTTATTTTTATAGTCTGTATGCGCCCTGACCTCGGCCACCAGGTGGATGGATGAAAATCAGTAAAAACTTCAAGATGCCGATAGGGCAATACGAGATGAAGCCGATTTGATATAAAAGATGAAGGATTACAGGGCCGAGCATAAAAAGTCCATAAAATATTTGAAGCTGGAGCATAACAAGAAGCTTAAAGAGAAGGATAGTGCCTTGAAAGATAAGGACAAAGCTCTACAGGCCGAATCCACCAAGTTTTGGACTGACCTTGCTACCACTGTTCAAAGGTCCAAAGACGAGGTCGTTGGAGCCTATAAGGCTTCAGATGAATTTTAAGGCTTCGATCTGGAATATCTTGAAAGGGGGATTAAGACGGCCTATCGATGGGTCATCCTAAAGTTTCCTGATGTTATCTCCTCTTCACGTCCATCATTGGAAGCGCCTAACATTGGGGACCCCATCTTTACTGAGACTCTATCGTATGTTAAGTCCTCAACCGCGACCGAGGGAGAAGGGACATTCGTCGACCCACCTATTGAACCAGATAACATCAATACTGAGATGATGACTATAACTGGGGATGATTCTGAGATGAATGTCAATGCTGAGTCGACTAATGCCAACACTGAGTCAACTCAGTAGGGTGGCCGCATGTGGCCGATACCTTTTATTTTGTAATTACCCTCCTTTTGTATTATTAACACTTCTGATTTACTTTTCAACTTTATTTTGTTCCGAGTATACTTTCGTACTTGGATGAATGAATGATATTCCCTCTCATCCTCATAAATTGTCTCTACTTGCTTGTGTGACTTTGTTTGATGTTTTAATCAAGTAACCATAATTAAAATGGTTTAAAACCTTGAACCACCAAGTATAAATGAATAATCACACATCGTCTCATCCTCAGATGAGACAAAACCTGCTAATTTTGAATTCACCAAATTATGGTGTTTGCATCAAAAGTTACCTCTCGTCATTTTGTGAGTGTATGGATGAGAGTCATCTCGTCCATACACTGTCATCTCGATCGAGAGAGTTTTCCACCAAGTTAATGATGTTTAATACAAACCACCTCTAAGTGATTTTTGAATTTGAATTTACCAAATTATGGTGTTTGCATCACAATTCCCCTCTCGTCATTTTGAGAGTGTATAAATGAGAGTCGTCTCGTCCATACATTGTCGTCTCGACCGGGAGAGTTTTCTACCAAGTTCATGCTGTTTAATACTAGCCACAACTAAGTGATTTTTGAATTTAAATTCACCAAATTATGGTGTTTGCATCACAAGTCCCTTTTCGTCGTTTTGAGGATGAGAGTCATCTCATTTATATACTGTCATCTCGATCGAGAGAGTTTTCTACCAAGTTAATAATGTTCAATACGAACCACAACTAAGTAATTTCTGAATTTAAACTCACCAAATTATAATGTTTACATCATGAGTCCCCTCTCGTTGTTTTGAGTTTGTATGAATGAGAGTTGTCTCATCCATACACTTTCGTCTCGGCCCAAAGAGTTTTCCACCAAGTTAATGATGTTTAATAGGAACTACAATTAAGTGATTTTTGAATTTGAACTCACCAAATTACGGTGTTTATGTCACAGTTAAGTGATTTTTCTCTTTCTCGATGTTATAGAGAGTCCATGCACGAGGTCGACCCCATTTGGACTGTCATGTCACCGAGAGTAAAGTAAGACTATTTCACCACGAATGATGTTCTATAGCTAAAGATGAATTGATACATACAATCTAAAAGTAATCACACAACAAAACAGGAGAGAAAACTTGGAGAATTTATCATTCATAGCTTTCTATTCATAAACTATTACATAGACAAACGAAATTATTCCAAAGCTCTTACTGATAATACTTTGGGATATGGTCGGGATTCCATGGATTAGAGAATAGTTCTCCTTTTGAGTTCCCCAGCCGATACATTACTGGAACCATGTCTTCGATCACCCGGTAGGGACCATGCCAATTAGGATGGAGTTTGTTGGGCTTCTACCAAGTCTTCTTTAGAACTAGGTCTCCTACTGCCAGTGGTCGGGCCTTCACTCTCTTATTGTAAAACTTTGCTACTCTTTACTGATAGGCATCTTACCTAACCTCAATTTCTTCTCTTTATAGTTCTATAAGATCCAAATTCAGTCTTCTTTCTTCCATATTCCCCTCTAGGTCATACGTTTGGACCTTGTGAGTTAGGAGACAAATCTCTGTCGGTACCATAGCCTCTGAGCTATAAGCTAATATGAACGGAGTTTCCCCCATTAGGGTTCTCTCTATCATCTTATATTCCCATAAAATAGCCTGCATTTCCTTAGTTCATCTTCCCATTGGCATGGGGTTGGCCAGGCATTGAAAAGAATTGTTTGATACTGTAAGGACACAAATTTCCAATTGAGTCCATATATTGTTTTAGCTCAATTCCGGACAAAAATATTTATTCATAGGATTGTATTTAAGTGTAATATTCTCAAGCATATGAAGAGTTTGTTGAAGACGTAGCGACAAAGAGTATAAAGCTTCATCAATATGACGGTTTGCGTGCCTCGTTTCTACGTCATCAACTATGGTTCCATGCTCCCAAGGTATGAATGCAATATTATATATATAGGAGCTTGGAATAAGTTTAATTGGGTGTTAGGTTTAATTAAAACTGTGTTCTATTTTCAGAAAGAATTAATTAAAACATTAAAATAAGTTTATAAAGTTTTTTGGGCTAAAATCGAATTTTCCAAACTTTCTGGAAGTTCGTTCGATATGTTATTCAAACGATATTGTCGTTCGAACCAGATGTCGTTCGAACGAGATTGCCAACGACTTCCCATTATGGCATACTGGAACTTCGTTCAAAATATCGTTCGAACGAGATTTTCATTCTAACGAGATTTCTAACGAGCTTCTAACGAGTTCATACTGGAACTTCGTTAGATGACTCGTTCGAACAAGAGTTCGTTTGAACAAAATGTCGTTCGAACGAGATGCCAGGCGGGAACAGTTTTTGGCAGTTTTAAGCAGTTTTTCTCCCAATTTCCCACTTGTTTCTTAACCAACTTTTCTCAGACTTTATTATGTGCGGAAATAATATTTTCCAACTTAACTATTTCATTCTATTTCATCTCTTAGAGATAGTTTAAGAGCTAAATTGTTTAAGGAAAATATTCATGTTTTGAGTGAGATTTTTACATAGAGAAAAATATACACCACTCTAGTTTATACCCAATTGTTTGTTTATCCAAGTTTCAATATATATACATATTACTTGGAGTTTTGGCACGGGGTTCATCTCTTCCGTTCAAAGAGAAGTTTTTGGTTTGCTTCTACATCCATCAAAGAAAGAAGAAGCTGCTTGCTGCGGCATTACCCACTTGGAGAAAGGCTCCTTGTTCGGGTGACGGTGACCATACAAAGTCTGATCGGTGGACTCTGAGACCGCGGTGGAGCTCCGTGGTTATTCGCTACGAAGAGGTATATACAAAAAGAAGCATCGGGGCTTGAGAGAGATCGAGTCGTGTGTTGTAAGCCTTTCTGTCCTGTATTTGTAAATTCCATACTTAGTGGATTTATGGCTAGGGCCGTCCGAGGTTGTTTCCCGTCTTGGATTTTTCCTCGTACATCGCGGCGTAGTGGATTAATTGTTTATTTTATCTTTTGCAAAATAACCTAGAACACATGCTTAGGTAAAAGGATAAAAAATGGTTTAATTTAATCTCTACGTGTTTAATTTGGGTAATGTGTAGTTAATTAGTTCAAGTCATTCAATTTAATTGTTAAAATTGGTTTGGCCTAATTTGATAAAATTCTGCATATGACTTAGGAAAATTATAGGACTTGAATGATTTAACTTGGTTTAAGTGAAAATGATTTTAATGCGTTAATTTAATTTCACTCGGTTTAATTTTAATTTGTTTAAGAAAATTAAAATTTTGTAATTTGTTTGTTTGAGAACCATCACACTTCTTTACGCTTCCACATCTTGATATATATAAAAGAAAATTATATTTTAATTTTAAAGAAGTTTAAAATACGGGGACTCACACCCTGTTACAAATTGGTATCAGAGCCAAAGCGATAAATTATTTTGTTAAAGATCCTTTAAATAATTTTTGGCTAAAATGGAATTTTCCTCATTTTTAAATTTTTTTATTTTCGATGGTTCTAACTTCGCGTATTGGAAAGCGCGAATGAAATCGGCACTTAAATCTATCGATGAAAGGGTTTGGATGTCTGTAGTTAACGGGTGGTCTCCACCAACTCATTTAGTTGAAAATGAACGTGTTCCCAAACCGACCGATAGATGGACTGAGAATGAGTTTAAACTTTCTAATTTTAATTCCGGTGGTTTGAATGCTTTGTTTAGCGTTGTCACACCGGATGAATTCCGACGTATTATGACCTGTGAAACCGCTAAAGAAGCTTGGGATATTTTACAACTAACTCATGAAGGAACTAGTGTCGTTAAAGCTTCGAAACTCCAAAACCTCACCACTCAATTTGAAACTATCAAAATGAACGATAATGAAACTTTTGATGAATTTTATGCTAGACTTTACGATATTGTCAATTCATCTTTTAATTTGGGAGAGAAAATACCCGACAACCGAGTTGTAAAGAAAATTTTAAGGTCCCTACCCGATAGATTTTTTTCAAAAGTGACCGTTTTAAATTCTTTACCAACTTTAGCCTTTACGAAATTAGAAGAGCTTGTAGGTGATTTACAAACCTATGAGCTAGATATGTTTCCCTCTAAAACTGAAAAGAAAATTAAAAAGGGCGTTGCTTTAAAAGCCCGAAAAGAGGTCAAACAAGTAGTAGAGAGCGAGAGTGATAGTGACTCGGAAGATATGGCTTTGTTTGCTCGTAAATTTAGAAAATTTCTTAAATTTAACAAAGATAAATTTAAAAATGATTTTAAGAAATTTGAAACTTCTAAGCATGACAAAGTCGAGAAGATCCCTAAAGCCGAGAAGATCCCTAAACCTATTAATAAAAATTTAAATAGGGATGAGTCTAATAGGTGTTTTGGTTGTGAGGGTTATGATCATAGGGCTTCTGAGTGCCCCACTAAACTAAGGAAAGAGGGTAAAAGACCCATTGCATATAATGCGACCCTTAGTGATAGTGATAAGGAAGAGGGACCCGATTCCTCCACTAAGCCTAATTTTATGGCTTTTATGGCTAGTCATGTGAGTGATAGTGAGAACTCATCGATTGATGAAACTTTAACACATGACACTTCCAAGGTTATAGTTTATGATTCTCTTATTTTTTATGATAGTGAGAGTGGAGAAGAAAGAGATAGTGAAAATGAAGAAGAGGTTAATGTGAGTGAACTTCAAAATTCTTTTCAAGAATTATATAAAGAATCTATTAAATTGAAAAGAGCTAATTTGAAGTTAGAAGCTAGTTTGAAAGAACGTGTCAAGGTCGTTGATAATAATATGTTGGCTGAAGACCTTAAGACACGAGAGAAAGCTCTTCTAGAGAAGCTTGAATATATAGAAGGCGAGAGAGATAGCCTTAGGGGTTTAATGGAATCCTTGAAAAAGGAACTTCTTGCTTTTGAAGAGCGAAATATTTTATTAGAGTCTAACATTTTAGAATTACAAAATAAATTAAAAGACTCTAGTAATGTCAAATTTGATTTGGAGTGTCGTTCGGAAAAATTAGATAAAATCTTAGAAACGGTTCAAATTAAAAATGACATGTGTGGTTTAGGCTTCAATAATTGTAATGAATCTACTCATAAAGCCAAAACCAACGTTTTAGGAGAATCTTCTAGGAAAGCTTTTAGAGATCATTCCGTAGGTAAATCTTTTCGACTTGTTTTTACTTGTACACATTGTGGTCGAAAAGGTCATCTTAGGAAATTTCGTTTTGATCTTAAACGAATTCCTAGAAAATCCCAACGTAAAGCAACCAATGTATTTAAAATTCCTACACCCCTAGATAGTTACTCTTCATTAATTTGGGTTAGGAAATTCGACTTGGTTGCCTTGCAAAATAGGGTTTTTGATTCTCATTTACTTTCACATGATTCCTCCCTTGCTAAATCTAAAGGATGAATGTGTTAGTGTTTGCATACTTTATCTTTTGTACTTCATGCTATATTCACATGCTAAATGTATGCTTGTTTAATCTTTTTCTAGTCTATGCTCCATGCTATCACATGCTAGAATTGTGATTTTTGTTTATCTTTTGTATTATATTTCCTTCATTTTGTTTGCATTAAATGAAAAATACAAAAAGATTTTTGTTTATTATTTGGATTTTATCTCTTTGTAATTTAAGCTTAATGAAAAATTCAAATGATTTTTGTTTGTCTTTTGAGTATATATTTTACTTTTGGTTAAAAATTTCAAAAACTCAAAAAGATTTTATTTTGTGTGTATTTTAGTTTGACACACTTTATGCGTCATATACTTGTGTTTGAATCCCTCCTTTAACACTCCCACGTGGCTAGAACTTTTGGTTTTGATTGTCAATCCTTAAAATGTTATTTACCATATTTTTATGGAGTAGTTGGATTTTGTGTTGGTTAAATGGATTCTATTTTTATATGCCTCTATTCACACATGCACAATCTCTTTTGAAATTTTAACTTCAAATGTATATTTGAGCTATGTGAGGTGTTCTCTTTCCAATCTTGTCATCTACATATTTGTGACTTAGGAGGAATAGTGCATATCAAAATCCATTGCACATGAAATTTGTGTGAAAAATGAAAACATGATAAATATAAATGTGCACGGGGAAGGGCTCCGAAAGGACTAAGTGATCCTTTGCGATTGTAAGCCACAATTTTTGAATGGACCTAAAAGAAATACGTGGTCCAAAGGCCTAAAAACAGAAAATATGGCATTAAAAAGAGAAATAATTTTCCAAGGCCTATGTTTGATTGATATATTCATTCAAAATTAATATAAATGCTTACGTAGGAAGAATTGGATGGTATATCAACGGTTTGCACAATGTCCATTTATCCTAGTGGCGTATTTCATGTCATGACTCTATTGGTTTGTAGAATCATCAATATGCTAGGCTTGTATGCATTATGTATGTTTGTTCATTGAGTTCAATTTGTATTGTCACATGAGGTTATATTCAAATGTGATGAAGTTTGCAATCAATTGAGAACTCCGTGAACATGTTTTTAAGTGATTGGGTCTAAATTTAACCATTACTAGTTCACACCCCAACACTTCCGTTTCCATATGACACATTTTTTTTGCCATACAAGTGTGAAAGACTCCTATTATATTTTGTGTGTGTTTATATCTATATATGTGTGCATGTGCATTCTTGATATATTTCTAGTACATATATATATGATATTTTGTTTTGCTTTTGCCTTGCTTTTTCCTCCTTCTATGCTTATACTTTCGTTTTGGTATCTATCTTGGATTAGTTATACTTTTGTTGCCCATATGCTTTCATGTCTTATCACTTTAAGCTTCAACATGCTTTTATATTTGTTCTTTATCCTTTGCCTATTCCTGAACAAAAAGGGGGAGAATGATAGGGGGAGAGAAGGTATCTTATCCTATTATAATCTCTTATCCTATTATAATCTTATCGAATCTTATCGAAGTTTAGGAGATTATCTTAGTTTAGGAGATTTAACTTAGGGGGAGTAGGGAGTAGCTAACTTCTTGGGTTAATCATTTTGATAAAGGGGAGAATTAATTTTGGGGGAGTATTTATTTTAATTGCATTAAATACTTTGATATTCCCTATGCATTTGATAGTTTGCTTAAGTGTGCAGGAATTCTTCTAAAACGACAACTTTAAATGGCAAAGCATTTGATCCTTGGGTTGAGTCAAGTTTGGGTGGGTTATGTTTTGAGTCTAGTAGAGCTTGATGGCCCTTTAGGATTTTTGTTTGGTTTTTGTCCCGGAATAGCCAAAAGGGGAGATTTGTAAGGACACAAATTTCCAATTGAGTCCATAAATTGTTTTGGCTCAATTCCGGACAAAAACATTTATTCATAGGATTGTATTTAAGTGTAATATTCTCAAGCCTATGAAGAGTTTGTTGAAGACGTAGCGGCAAAGAGTATAAAGCTTCATCAATATGCCGGTTTGCGTGCCTCGTTTCTACGTCATCAACTATGGTTCCATGCTCCCAAGGTATGAATGCAATATTATATATATAGGAGCTTGGAACAAGTTTAATTGGGTGTTAGGTTTAATTAAAACTGTGTTCTATTTTCAGAAAGAATTAATTAAAACTTTAAAATAAGTTTATAAAGTTTTCTGGGCTAAAATTGAATTTTCCAAACTTTCTGGAAGTTCGTTCGATATGTTGTTCGAACGAGATTGTCGTTCGAACGAGATTGCCAACGACTTCCCATTATGGCATACTGGAACTTCGTTCGAAATATCGATCGAACGAGATTGTCGTTCTAACGAGATTTCTAACGAGCTTCTAACGAGTTCATACTGGAACTTCGTTAGAAGACTCGTTCGAACAAGAGTTCGTTCAAACGAAATGTCATTTGAACGAGATGCCAGGCGGGAACAGTTTTAAGCAGTTTTTCTCCCACTTCCCCACTTGTTTCTTAACCAACTTTTCTCAGACTTTATTATGTGCGGGAATAACATTTTCCAACTTAACTGTTTCATTCTATTTCATCTCTTAGAGAGAGTTTGAGATCTCAATTGTTTAAGGAAAATGTTCATGTTTTGAGTGAGATTTTTACATAGAGAAAAATATACACCACTCTAGTTTATACCCAATTGTTTGTTTATCCAAGTTTCAATATATATACATCTTACTTGGAGTTTTGGCACGGGGTTCATCTCTTCCATTCAAAGAGAAGTTTTGGGTTTGCTTCTACATCCATCAAAGAAAGAAGAAGCTGCTTGTTGCGGCATTACCCACTTGGAGAAAGGCTCCTTGTTCGGGTGACGGTGACCATACAAAGTCTGATCGGTGGACTCTGAGACCGCGGTGGAGCTCCATGGTTATCCGCTAGGAAGAGGTATCTACAAGAAGAAGCGTCGGGGCTTGAGAGGGATCGAGTCGTGTGTTGTAAGCCTTTCTGTCTTGTATTTGTAAATTCCATACTTAGTGGATTTGAGGCTAGGGCCGTCCGAGGTTGTTTCCCGTCTTGGGTTTTTCCTCGTACATCGCGGCGTAGTGGATTAATTGTTTATTTTATCTTTTGCAAAATAACCTAGAACACATGCTTAGGTAGAAGGATAAAAATTGGTTTAATTTAATCTCTACGTGTTTAATTTGGGTAATGTGTAGTTAATTAATTCAAGTCATTCAATTTAATTGTTAAAATTGGTTTGGCCTAATTTGATAAAATTCCGCATATGACTTAGGCAAATTCTTGGACTTGAATGATTTAACTTGGTTTAAGTGAAAATGATTTTAATGCGTTAATTTAATTTCACTCGGTTTAATTTTAATTTGTTTAAGAAAATTAAAATTTAGCAATTCGTTTGTTTGAGAACCATCACACTTCTTTACGCTTCCGCATCTTGATATATATAAAAGGAAATTATGTTTTAATTTTAAACAAGTTTAAAATATGGGGACTCACACCCTGTTACAGATATCGACCTGCTCACAGTACTTCTCGAGGGAGATATTCTTGTACTGCTTCTTGTTATCAGAAATCAAAGTGTTAGGTAAGCCGTATCTACAGATAATGTTTTTCCAAATAAATTAGAAGGCTTTATTCTCCGTTATAGTAATCATCGCCTCGACCTCTACCCACTTTGAAAAATAATCAATAACTACGATCAGATAGTGGCAATTATTTAAAGCCCTTGGCAAGGGTCTTACCATGTCGATCCCCCAGACTATAAATGGCCAGGGAGAAGTGATAGATGCCAGAGGTTGATGGGGGATGGTTGTAAACCTTTGGCACCTATCACATTTCTTCACATATGCTGTTGCATCATTGGCCAATATCCATGAGTGATGATCCAATACCACCAGTATCCCTGAGTGATGATCCTGTTCTCTAATGACCTTCCTCCTATATGAATGGAGCAAGATCCATTGTGTACGTCTTTTAGAATATACTCTACCTCAAACGGTTGGACAGATATAAGTAGATGAAGCGGGAATCCCGTCTTATACAGGATGTCTCCTATGATGGAGAACTTTGTTGCTTTGTAGCTCAATTTCTTCTTTTCTATTTTTGAATCAGTTAATTCTCCATCCCTGATATACCGAATGATAATATCTATCCAAGAAGCTCCCATATTCAAGTTCAAGTAAAATTACAGAATGCCGTCTTCCTCTTCAATGGTTGGTCGATGTAAAATGTCTACCGACTACTGGGTTCGCTTTTGGATAGGCCCTAAAAGGCCAAGGAAGGCTAGAATGCCAATAGGAATCTATTATTGAATATTGAATTCATGCGACCCGACAATGCTCATTTTGGGAACTTCCAATGCCCAAGTCACTGAATGAGTAAGTCGCCAATACCTAAAATGGACTATGTAATGTACTTAATCTGCTGGGATACGTGTGGGCATTTTACCAGAGGTTTCTAATCTTCCCTTGTGTGATTCCTATTGAAGCATATACGACCTTCGAATTTTTGTTCTTGTAAACTCGACCATAGATGGAGTTTCAATCTCTTCGGCGTTGGCCTCGTCCCATGTGAACTCAACCATAAAATCATCTAGGGCCTGCCCTTGATGGTCGTTCTTGGTTGGTAGACGATATCAAAATCTTCTAATTCTATTACCCAGGCCATCTACTTACCTGATTTCTTAGGTTTATGGATAACCTGTCTGAGAAGAGAGTCGGTGTGGATGACTATGGTATATGCCTAGAAGTACGTCTTCATCTCCTTTAATTATGGATTAGAGCATAGGCCAGCTTCTCCATTTTAGGATATCTCTGCTCTGCCCCCTAGAGGTCCTTACTGTTGAACCATACTGGTTTCTACATGCTATCCTTGTCTCTGACAATGGGAACACTATTGGACGATTCTGACATTGCTAGATACATATATAATTTTTCTCCCTGGACGGGTTTTGATAGCAAGAGTGGAGAGCTGAGGTAGGTATTCAACTCTTGAAAGGACTTATTTCACTCCTCATTCCACTCAAAAGATTTTCTGAGTACCTTGATGAAGAGAAGGCACTTATCGGTAGATCTAGACACAAACTTGTTCAATGCTACCACCCGTTCAGGTAACCTCTACACATCTTTTATTGTCATGAGAGTCTTCATTTCCATTAAAGGTTTGATTTTTTTGGGGTTGGCCTTAATCACCCTCCAATTCACACTAAAGCCCAAGAACTTCCTTTCCTCCCTACTGAGGACCCACTTGGAGGGGTTGAGTTTCATCCTATACTCGTCCATTATATCAAAAGTTCGCTCAAGGTCGTCCACATGAGTGTCGGCCTTAAGACTCTTCGTCAACATGTCGTCGATATAAACCTCCATGGTTTCCCCAATCTGCTCTTCAAAATTTATTTTTGACCAATCTTTGATATGTTGCCCCGACATGCTTCAAGCCGAAGGGCATGACCTTATAATAATAGGTCCCCTTGTCAGTTATAAAAGATGTCTTCTCATCATCGGGCGGATCCATGAATATATGATTATATCCTGAGTAGGCATCCATTAAACTCATTAATTCATGGCCGGTAACCATCTGATCTATCCTTGGCAGGGGAAAGCTATGATTGGGATAGGCTTTATGACATAACCAAGTGTGACCTCGTCCTAAGACGAGGGTCAGCAGTGTCCACAACTGAGTTCCCAAAGGACCCCACCTAGGTTGTACCCAAGGCTCGTCTATTCTGGGGGAGACCTCATCATCCATACTCTCGGCCTTCTTATGAGCCGAGATCCTAGGGCGTCATTTCATCAACATAGACATGTCCCGTACTCTATTTCGATCGATGCCTGGTAATAGCGTATAAGGCATGTCTCGACCTGATGTGTTCAGTCGAGAGTACATTTGACACTTGCCAACATGTAGCCCTGCAATACATCAACAATCACGTACTCGTCCAGGTCGAGACCCCTCCAGACGATATCTAAATTACAAGCAGTACAAAGATCCAGGATGGAAAATCCAATATGAACAAGTCTATTACAACAAGATTGTCCCTTCACGTGAGGGAATATTATATCATGATTATTTATATATGTGTGAGGCACAAGTGTCAACTCATTATTGGGAGCCTCCTCATGGACATGCTGATTACATACTTGGGATGCATTACACCCCCTAAGCACTATAAATACAATTCATCTTCTACATTGTAAAGGGATCACATATTTAAAACCCTACTGAAACTCTATTAAACTTACTATTAGAGAGATAAAGCTTGAGTGCATGTATCTTAAGGCCATTAGAGCCTGTAGTAGTGGACTTTACACACTTGATAGGCTGAACCACTTAATTCTGGTGTTTACTTCCTCTTAGCCTCATCTCTCTTTATTATTATATTGCTATATTTTTTTACCATTATTGAACTGGTGTGAGCTGGTTCATCACTTTAATCTAGTGATACCAATTTTGATATCATCAGTCAAGCTTCGTCTGTGGGAACGAGGATTATAATATCTTCTTTATTTTAGCTCATACTCACTAGAGTCTTTGGTGATGACCCATTACTCCCATCTTGTGGAGCTGTTTCACCATTGAAAAGAGATTTTGTTGATCTTCTAAGCTTGCATTATTCACTTTATATCTCATCCACCACGTTTAAAATATGGCATTAGAATTTCCACCACCAGCTGGTGGCACTAGCTCTATCCACGCGCCTCCTCAGTCAGAAATGGCAGAGGTGGAGGCGACATTAAAGTCATTAGTTTCTAGCTAACAGGCGATGCAGGAGTAACTGGCTACCTTCATCTAAAGTGTATTGATGAAACCCGTTGGGGGGTAACACTGGAGAAGATTACTTCGATCTCCATAGAGCAGTATCCAGATACTAGGGGACCATCCCAAGCACCGTACAAAGAGTTACCATCTCATCAATGATGGAGGGACGTTGCTGACCCTAGGCATTTATGCTTGGGGAGCTAAGGTCAACACTTCCCACATGATCGTTACGATGACTATGAGGTTAAGGATGCGCAGGTTAAATGCTGGGAACCATAAAAAATATTAGGTAACACTGTACGTCCCATTCAAGTTTGTCGAGGGCATAACAGGAGGCCGTGTCAAGTCGCACAACCAAGGGGCTCAGCGTTCGATCGACTAAGTAGAGAGTCAACCTTTGAATGGCTCAGCCAAGTGTGTGATCTCAAAGATCAGTTGTCTAGGTCAAGGAGTATTTTTGGATCAAGGAGAGATAAAGCAGGGTGTCGGTGCCCATATGGTCGAAACGAGGGTCTTAAAGAAGTAAATATTCGATAAACGTCAGTGGTAAGGGGACCTTCAGTCAGACTGACTAAGAGAGCAGGAGACAATATCGTCTAGGCTGATGCTATAGTTGTAGCTGAGAGACCCTGAAATGACTAGATCAAAAGGCGAGAAAACAAAACAGGAGATATTCTGAATAACTAGGACCCCTTGCAGAGGGGCTACTCTCAAGGCTTCCCCTTCGAGGTCGGGATCATCAGCTATCCAACCCCGGCCAAATTCAAGCCGCCGATGGTCACTCCCAAGTATGATGGGAGCACTAATTTGGTCCACTACGTTGAGATGTGCCAATCAGCTGATAATATTTACTCAATATTAGATTAGATGAGGTGTCATGCCTTCTCAAGCACTTAGACTGAAGCAGCCTATGTATGGTTCACCTCAATCCTTAAGAGCTCAATCGAAAACTTCAAACAACTTATAGAGAGGTTTATACACAAATTTTACTTTGGGGTAAGACCCCATAAGAAGACGACACACTTAATGTATGTCAAATAGGAGAAGAATGAGAGTCTGAGGGAGTACATTGTAAGGTTCAACAAAGAGAAGCTAGAGGTACAAGATTATAGGGATAGCATCACAATAACATCTCTGATTGGGGGTCTGAAGATAGGAAAACTACTTTAGAAAGTTACCGAGGACCCACCAAAGTCCATGGACAAACTCTTGATAATAGTTGGCAAGGTCATGAATGTCGAAGAGGCTATGGTAGTAAATAATGAAGATGATAAAGGAATAAGCAGCGGGGGTAAGTTCAAAATGAAGAATAAATGGTAAGAGTAGATCAATGGATGATAAATTCTCCGATTACACCGCTCTGACTGTTAGCTATGAGAACATCCTGAACGAGATAAAAAATTATCGATCCCTGGGGTGACTTAAAAATTTGAAAGTTCCTCCATAAAAGAGGAAAAAAAATCTATGGTGTGAATTCCACCAAGACCATGGGCACCATACTGACAAGTGTTTTGCTCTCATGGATGAAATCGAGAAGATGTTAAAAGCTGGGAAATTGAGAAAGTATGTAAACAATCTCAACTCAAAAGGTGGCTAAGAAGAAGAAAAAAGGTGATAAGTACAAATCGAACGCTCAATCCGACCTAGATGATGATGAATCAGACGACAATGAGGGAGACGACCCTGACCTTCCTCCTCCATTTGTGGATCCCAAAGGTCGACTGCATAAGATCTCACATGGTGTGATGATGATCTTCAGAGGACTCGCAGGAGGAGGGAAGGAAGTTCCTGATAGAAAAGCACATGTTGCCAAGGCAAAAGCTCTCCCACGAAAGCCGAAGACTGTGAACTCAGCTGCATTAGAGCCTGTGAAAGGTAAGAGAGATAAAGTTAATATGAATACCTTAGTCGTTGATTTTTTAAGATTAGATTTTAAAGGGATTTTAGCTCCACATGATGACCCTCTGGTCATCACCACACTGGTACATGGTTATGAGGTGCTGAGGATTTCGGTGGACAGTGGTATTTTGACCGATGTTATATTTTGGGACTATTATAAAAGTTTCGGTCTGAGCAAGAGGAGGTTAATTCCCTATCACCAACCACTTATCGTCTTTAGTGGTGAGAAGGTGCAGCCCGAGGTTGTATATGAAATGCAAATGAGAATGGGAAATAATTTGTCGAAATGTCTTATAAAGAGGATCAGCTTCTTCGTCATGGATGAAACGTATACTCGGCCTACAATATAATTCTCGAAAGGGTAACCCTCAAGGAATTTGAGGCTATGCATGTAACATTCCACCAGATGATTAAATTCATGGCCCTATATGGGGTAGGGGAAGTTTAGGGGGATCAAGTTGAGGAACGTGAATGCTACTTCAACTCGGTCGAAGAGAGGGAAGCATATAAAAGGGCCATAACGACCTATAACATTGATACCTTGGACGCTAGAGATGAAAAAAGTTTAAGAAGGGTGAGACCACGGAGAAGGTAGAGTCCATCTGTGACACCTCACCTAATAAAATATCGAGTGATCAGTCATATATCAAATTAAATAGGAACCTCAAATGGTTTCATTCTCAGCATCACTATCAAAAAACCAATTAATTATTAATAACCTATTAGGCATGGCGTCAAATTTTAAACTTTCAAATCTTTTTAACTTAAACGCATAATAAAAACCCATCCATACAATATATACACAACAAATGATATGAATAAATAAATAGCCGATAAATCTCGATAAATTAATAATACAACTATGACGAGTGCGCGTAAAATAAAATCGCTGTAAATAAAATAAATGACATCATTTGGGCAACATGCCCGATTATTATAACAGTACCTCCTCTCTAGATCACAAGAAGAAAAGAGTCTATACAATTTTCTGCCAATAACCACAGTTATCGCAGCGACGTCTGACTCGAAGGAATAGACATCCAGGCATCCCTGTGTTTGGACACCTAAAAACTATACAAAGAAGAAAAAAAAGAAAATAAATACGAGTCAAAGCTCGAGTTTTGAAAATATTTTAGCAAGTGCTTAACCTACCTTAATATATAAAATATGATACTCTTCATATTTAAATTGGTGTAGGACTCATATGAGATACCCCTCACTACTCATCTAATAGTGCGCATCTATCGCACGTGAGAGTGCACTTTTGTTCAAACAAAGAAATTATTAAATTAAACTCAATTTTCAATTAAATCCTAAAATATGGATCTAGGTGTGATTGAAGACAATATGATCATGCAAGAACATTCAATCACAAACAAATACACAAATGAGAAAATATCCCCCAAAGGGGTAAAACCTTTTTTATTTTCACTATAATTTGTATAGAACGGTTTACACAAATTATACTGAAAACATGAGTCACATACGAAATACCCTCAGGTGTCGGTTTCGATGTCGTCGGCTGGAATCTCCCACAAGAACTCCAGATGGGCAGCAATGGAAAATAGTCGGCTTCTCCACAACTTACTCCAGATGAGTAAAATGATCCTTTGAAGGTTTAAAGATTCACACACATATATATGAATGGTTTTATAAATCAAAAAGGCATGAAACCTTAAAAACTCGAAGTTTATTTTTCGGGCTAAAAATCGCAGAAACGTGTGCGAAAAAGACTTGGAAAAATGTGCAGAATGTGTACAGATATTTAAACAAAAATCGAGGCGGTGCCGTCGCTCGAACGAGATAGACATGTCGCTCGAACGAGGACACGTGTCACTATCTACACCAAAACACGCCATTAGTCACACAATTTTACCATTACTAAAAATATTAGTAACACAATTTTTCTGTTAGAAAAAAGGCGTGGGGCACGAAGCTAGTAACGGTAAAATTCTGTTATGAATAGTAATGGTAAAATTCAAATTTAGTAACGGTAAAATTCTGTTACTAATAGTAACGCTAAAATTTTGAATTAGTAACGCTAATGTTGTGTTACTAATAGTAACAGAAAATTTTGAATTAGGAACAGAAAATTTATGTTACTAATTAGCAATGGTAAAATTCTGTTACTAATAGTAACGATAAAATTCAAAATTAGTAACGGTAAATTATGTTACTAATAGTTACTGTAAAATTCAAAATTAGTAACGGTAAAATTATGTTACTAATATCAGTACATATTTAAAAAAAAAAGTAAAGATCCATTATCCTGAATTTAAAATCAGGAACATTAGTTAAATCCTAAGAACATATACAAAAATAGTGGCCTAATAATATTTCAAACCAATCAATTCGAAAATAAACACGGAGAACCCAATCATATTTCAAACTAAAAAGGGAAATTAAAAGCTTCCAACTTCAACTCAATCTCATAGCAAGTCACCAAGGTAAGTAAACCAATCAAGCAAACAAACATTTATAACATAATTTGCAAGTTAAATGTACAATAGTTTCAATATGTAACTAAAGTAACCCAAAAACTAGAAACGCCCTTTATCTCTTCCCGTATAATATTCCTTCTTCGTATTTATAAGACTATCCACTCTACTGAAGATAACAAATAAACTACGAACAAGAATATTAATAGTTTGTAAAAATTATACAATTAGTAAGCAATGTACCAACAATGGTGCTTGAATTCTTATGGTACTTAATATACTTGAACATAGGTCAATTTGGTCCTTTCTTACAGCAATGAGCACCTACATAAGCAAATAAAAAATATAGTTAGATAAAGGAAAAACTAATTCATATTATTAAACTTCTGCCAATCTTGTAGTGTTGATTGTTAGATAATAAAAGTTTATTGGCAACACAGATTTATGTATAGTGTTGATTGAGCCATTACTAATTTAAGTGTCACTCACAACATTCGAAAAAAATACCTTTCCAAAGTATCTTTGGTGAACCAAGGGAGCATTTGATCAGGTCGAATAGTGATCGATTATCCACCTTCGGAAATTTGAACGGAATTGAGATGCGAGATGAATGGCTGCAATACTCCAGAAGCAGGTTTCTCTATTGTGGAAGTAGTCTTCAATAACATCAATGACCCTATGCATACGCTTCCAAGTATGAGAGCTTATGTTAGAAACCTGAGCCTGAAAAATATTACATAACAAATCAATAATATGTAGTGATATTGATTACTCATGTGTATCATTTTCTACGTTTCGAATTCCTTTTTCCAGGCAGAATTTTACAATCAGCATTTGGTAAAAGGTTCCACTACGTATATACAGAGAATCAACAATATAGAATGTAAAATTTTACAATCTAAAAGCAGTGAGCAAACACATGAAGTTGTAAATCGTCATTAAATATATGAAAACTGATAATGTGTTGTTGAGGTACACTTCCATTATAGTCCTTCACAATATGCTGAAAACTGAGTGCTACTTATAAAAACACAAGTATAGATCTGATTAACTCAGGCATTTATTTGGGTATTCTCAAATATGGACTCTGGCGATTTATCTTCATAAATTAATAATGGAACTAAACATGTTCGCACAACCTAGATAAATATTGACCTTGTAAATATCACAATTTATCATTTGTTTGTATCCAACTCCTTATTTTAAAAAGATAAAAAATAAAAATTAGAATAGTTGACTCTCACCGGAGCTTCGAAGAGAATTACCGGAGTCCTTCTTAGTTCCCCCTAGTTTTGCATTGTGATCATCTCCAGATCTTCTAACTTTTACCCCCTGAGGCTTACCAGTCTCGTCATCCATTTTGAGCAGCAGACCCCACTCAGCTCTTTGTGTGGCTGCACCAACTTCACTAGACAATTTGGGCTCCGCCGCAGATATGATCTTTTGGTGGGGAGACTATGGAGGTGGTTGAACTGGGTCAGCTAAGGCCATCCATGAGATGATTTCTTCATTGTTGGCTGTACCGGAATTGGAGGCCAGTTTTGGCTCTATTTTCGGAGACTCTACGTGTGTCTGCCATGAGGGCTGGTTGTGAAAGACTGTTGGTTGGGGCAAAATATGCAATTGCCAGCTCCTCCCGAGATCCCAAATGAGGAATTATTAACTTCATCACAAAAAGACTATATAAAACAATATAAACAATTTAAAAAGACGGTCAATTATCATTTCAGTCATGGCCTAAAACCCTACTACCTCAAGACTCAAGATAGAATTGGTCAATTCAGATTTATATGGCTAATTTATGTTCTAATATTAGTCTTTGTCATGATAGTACTATCGTGATGGTTGCAGTGAGCCACCGTGATGATGATGTCTCTGGTTTAGAAAGGCTATAAGTGGAATTGATTTAATATGACATTTCCCTGAGGTAGTTACCTTGTGAAATATACATTAACCAATCTCACTCATTTGGAAAAATCAATTTATACAGTCTAAAGCCTTACTGATGGATTACAAGTATAAAGCCTAATATTTGCTCTGCCTCTATCCTCCAATTTGTTCCCCATTAGTTTCTTCTTGTACCTAAGGTATCCAACACGCACACCCCTCTCAAGTTGGAAATCTAATTATCAATTGAAAATAAATGCTTTCATGAGACATTTCAGTTCAACTGTGTCACCATATAATTACTATCATGATCTGTCTCATGTTTTAATTAAAAAGAGGTACCATTTTATGAAGAAACATTATGTGTTAATGTGCTAATAATCATTTCCATTTCAATTTGAAAAGTTAAACCAACATTATCCATTCCAATCTGTCTCATAACTCCACCGCGAACACCCACTATAATTATGTCAGTCTTAGAATTATGGACTAAAGAATTCTATAATGATGGCTTACGAGGCTTACCCCAGGTAGTCGCGCGACATCCTTATGTCGCTTGAACGACATAGAGATGTCGTTCGAACGATCTCGACGACCAAGACAAGTCCGCTTCTACACTTAGAAAAATTTATGTTTTTTGTTAAAAATAAATCAGACTTCGAAAAATATTTTCAAAGAAATTTCCAAATATTTATGCAAATATTAACAACTCCAATAAACCATTTTACCAATAACGCATCGTGGTGTAGTGGGAACGGTTAATCAACACGTCGCAAGTATCATGATGCACGTGTGAAGATGGTGGATTCAGGGATTCAGATCAAGGCCGTCGTGGATGATCGTGTTGACGTGCCGAATGTAGTGGTATCATACATACATACTGTGATTTAGGACAAATATAAAATTTCTAGATTCTACCCCAGACATTTATAAAATTATGTCCTTACAAATCTCTCCCTATGTCTATGCCGGTACATACATAAAAAATCCGAATTATGCTATCTCCAAAAAGCAAATGACATATAAGATAATATCCCCATTAAACCCTCAAACTGAGAATACCAACTGACATATCTTCAACCAAACTTCAAAATCTTCATACTTCAGCTTTTCTGATCAGGGTGTGCAATCCAATAATCATCAATTTTGTACCTACACACATGAGATAAAGCAGATACCCGTGACACGCAACAGTTTGAAATATAATGACATGCAAAAATTAAATCAATTAAGCTTAAGCAAATCATTGATAAATCAACCAAACAATTTTCCCCTATAATTCATTCTCCCCATTTTTATGATGTCCCCAAATAGACAGATATGAAAAGCATAAATAAATACAAATGGAGAGTATCACAAGGAAATAAACTTTCTATTTTTGAATTTTTAAAAATTTGTCACACAAAATATACAACAAAGAATCACACCGTGAAAGAAAACAAAAACAACCAAGTTGATGATAATGGAAATGTAGGGGTGTGATAAAATTCGATAGGAAAATCAATGCATACAAACATAACATATGTGCACAATGAATATCAGATACTCCTAACGAATGAACTGAACATCTTACTTTGGTGGAAAAAGATGGAATTATAAGAAATTGAATCAATCAAATCAGTAAATCAAAGCTCAAAGTGATTTCCACACCAATAACGTCCACAACTATTTAATGCTTGTTCAAGACTTTCAAGGAAGTGCAAACCCATTTAAATTATCCAACCAAACTCCCTCAGATTTATGTTTTGTGTAGAGGTAATCTAAATTCTCAAACAGTGGAGAATGTTTGGTGAAACCAAATGGCCCATATTCGGCATGTATTGCTTTTTATTGCCTTTAAATTTTTTCGGGCTCTTATAACCTCTTAGGATACCGGATAATTAAAATTCCTCAATTGTTTAGGTCCAAATTAAACGGCGGCTTAATCGCAAAGGATAGATGAGTATCTTTCATAGCCCTTCGCCCGTTGATAAAATACCACACAATCTCACTAACTGGTTTTTACATGCATTCCAATCTTGTAAAGTTTTATCGCATATGGTTCGTTGTATAGACATAATTAAGATGGAAACACTCAAGCTAATATGTGACAGACAAGTACAATAATCAAATAAAGCCATGAATGTGTTCAATAAAGGAGATAATGAGCCAAACATGTATAAAGATATTATTAATCACATCTCAAAGACTCCAAATAATGTAAAGCACATGGATGCAATGATGTAGTGTGTCAAATCACTATCGAACAGTGACGTGAGAAATGGAAATGTAAGTTGTGACTCGGCTATCTTAAATGCTCATCCATAAGAGGTGTAAACAAAATACAAAAATATTTTTGTGCTTTTCTAAAATTTTTATAAAAAGAAAATCTTTTTGGATTTTTTCAAAAAAAATATAAAAAGAAAAAGTAAGAATAAAAATGATACAAACTAGCAATAGGAATCATATGATATGATCATGTCAATGCATCCTATCCTAGACAAGGACCATCCGTCAGTCAACTGTGCAAATCCCAAAAGACTTCCTAAGACTCTCGAATCTAAGGGCATCTAAAGGTTTCATGAAAATATCATCTAACTGAAGGTTAGTGGGTACGAAACTCAGGGATACGACTTTCTCCTCGACTAATTATCGTATAAAGTGCTCGCGTATCCTGATGTGCTTTGTGTGCGAATGTTGGACCGGATTACGAGATATGTGTATCGCGCTCGTGTTATCACATGAGATGGTCATGGTGTCCTATGAAATCCCATCATCCTCCAATATTTGCTTCATCCATAAGAATTGCGTGCAACAACTATCGACGGTGATATACTCAGCTTCCGCAATGGACAAAGAGATGGTGTTTTGCTTCTTTGTCAGCTAGGAGACAAGAGCAGAACCAAAGTAAAAACACCCACCATAAGTGCTCCTACAACCATATACATCCCCGGCCCAATCGACATCCGAATAGGCGGACAACGATCATCGGTATCAAAAGAATACCAAATACCACAGAAGAGAGTCCCACTCACGTATTTGATAATACATTTTAGAGTGAGTAAGTGTGACTCTTTAGGGGATCCCTAATATCACGTACAAACTCTAACACTAAAGGCTACGTCGGGATGACTGGCAGTTAAGTAAATAAGACTACCTATCATACTCCGTTACAAGGTTTGCGCTACATACTTTCTTGAAGTGTCCTTACTAATCTTGATAGAAGTACTCATAGGTGTGCGTACATGCCTAGAGAAGTCCAAAAAAATTTTATTCACTATGTATCTATCATACTTGGATTGGGAGATGAACATCCCACCCTCTAGCTGACGAACCTGGAGACCAAGGAAGAAAGTAAGCTCACCTACCATTATCATCTCAAACTCACTTTTTATCTCCTCCTCATAGTGGTGAGCATGCTAGGAGCACGTGGATCCAAAGACTATGTCATCCATATAGACCTGGGCAACTAAAATAGCACCGTCATCTCTCCTGATGAATAACATCATATTAACTCCCCTTCTCTTAAAGCCCCGGACGAAGAGATAGGAAGTAAGCCTCTCGTACCAAGCACAGGGTGCTTGCTTCAAACCATACAAGGCTTTCCTCTGATAGTAGACGTGCTCCAGATGCTTAGCGTCTTCAAACCCTTTTAGTTGTTCCACATAAACCTCCTCCTGTAGAATGCCATTTAGAACGACACTCTTGACATCCAGCTGATATAGCTTGAAATGTAGATGACATGTGATGGCGAGTAGTAAGAGGACGGACTCAAGCCTTGTAACAGGAGCAAATGTCTCCCCAAACTCTACACCCTCTATCTGTGTGTAGCCTTGAGCGACCAACCTAGCCTTGTTTCTGATTATGGTACCATTTTCATCCATTTTATTCTTGAAAATCCACACGGTACCTATCACATTAGTCTTACTAGGTCGGGGGATAAGTTCCTAGATATTGTTCTTTTTAAACTGAAGAAACTGATCCTACATAGCAGATATCCAATGTTCATCCTTGAGTGCTTCTTTATAATTCTTGGGCTCGACTTTAGATGTGTAGCAGACATGGCTAACAGTATTCTCTAGGTGAGCACGAGTCTTGACCCCTAAAGTGGGATCGCCAACAATGGCGGAAGGATCATGACTCTTACGAACCCAAGCAGGTGTTTCCCATAGAATAGGAGTAGAGTCCACCATGGATATGGGAGACATAGTGGTATCATAAAAAAGGATCATGTCATCCTCACTCAAATGGGTGGAGTTAACAAATGTCGATGGTTCGTCATCTTGCACAGTAACGTTTATCGACTCCATCACTTTAGAGCTCTTCAGATTAAAAACCTGGTACACTTTACTATTTGATGAATATCCTAGCAATATTCCCTCGTCGCTTTGGGAGTCTAACTTTTCTAATTGCTCTCTGTCCCATAGAATGTAGCATTTACTCCCAAAGACACGAAAATATGCAAGGTTGGGCTTCTTTACAGTCCACAATTCACAAGGCATTTTGAGTGTATGTGGACGAAGGCAAACCCTATTCATCATATGGCATGCAGTATAGACTACCTCTGCCCAAAATCCCGTGGCAACTTTATGACCTAGAAGCATAGATCTAGCCATTTTTTGAATGTCCAGTTCTTTCTCTCAACAATACAATTTTACGGAGGAGACTTACAACAGAAAACTCATGTTTGATTCCTAGGCTACACCGTAAAGATCTACTTTTTGCTCTGTAAATTCAGTGCCGTTGTCACTACGCATTCTATTAATAGTGACTCCGTGTTGGTTTTGCAGGACACGGAACTTGGTCGTTAAAAACTCTACAGCATCGAATTTCTCTCTCAAAAAACTTACAATCAAATATCTGGAGAAATCATCTACCATCACTAGGATGTACCTCTTACCACCCATAATCCCTTTACGAGTAGGACATCCATGTGTATCAACTCTAGAACTCATGAAGTGGTAATGGAATTCAACTTCCTGTGGGGGCTACGGATTTTCTTTCTCAATTGACAAGGTCCACAAATCGTGGAAGTTGACTTTCTAAGTTTTGGTAAGCCACGTACTAGGTCCTTTTTATAGCTAATCACGTTAAATCTCTAAAGTTCATGTGACCTAGACGTTGGTGCCACAGATCCATAGGAGTGATCGTGGCGCTGTTGCAGACAAGTGAGGACTTGGGCACAGTCCTATAGAAATTATCCTCTTTCCTCACCCCTTGCACTAAATATTTATCGGCTTGATTATAGACATTACACGCATCCCGGTCAAACTTTACGGCAAAGTCAACATCGCACAGCTGCTTAATGCTGAGAAGGTTTGCTTTCAAACCTTTGACGTACAAAGCATTTTCTTGCTTAGGAAATCCTGGTAACTCTACTGTACCTTATCCTACGATTCTAGACTTGCTCCTATCTCCAAAGGTGACTCTACTTTTCTTATAATCCTCTAGGTAGGTAAAAAATGAGACATCACCAGTCATATGTCTGGAGCACCCACTATCAAAATACCACTGTGAGGTATTATTTTCTTTGAGAGAGACATGGAGAACAAGGGCCTTTTCTTCTTTATTATGTACCCAAGAATTGGTAACCTTTCATTTACCCTTACTGTTGATTTTAGACGGGATGCAGGAAGCATTCACTGATGACATTCGTCAAAATTCCTCCATCAAACTCTGTGATGTGGCGACTAAAAACTCAACACGCTCTCTCAGACTGGTAAAATCACCAGTACGATGGGGTGGAGCATATGTACATGAAGTCCGACCCAAACTATAGCAATACTCTCTCAGGTGGACTTTTCTTTTGCAGTATGTACAAAAGAACATAGTCTTAGGCGGACCTTGGTTTGCTTTTCTTAGTCGAATTCTCCTTCGTGGTTTTTGACGATGGCCATATGGAATTGTAGTAAACTCAGGAACTAGTCCAGGTGCTATTTGGTACGTGGAGACACCATTAAAACCTATTCCCTGCCTATCACCAAAACCGAAAGTGGGACCGATGAGCATTTTTCCCATCTTTCCAGATCTGTCCTCGATTTGAACCTTGACTTATCGAGATCTCTCAAGATCATGAGTAAGCTGGGATACAAGGGCTTCAAGTTTCTTCTGAGTCTCCAGGCAGGAATGGAGCTCACTCGTAAGACTATCCACTTTATTAGTCAAGTTCCTTTTCTCTTTGTTAAAACACCTTTCTCCCTCTTCCAAACAGTCTCTCTCTTTCTCTAAACTGACTTTCTCTCTCAACACAGGAAGACTCTCTCTCTCTCTATTTCAAGGTAGTGCAGGTGGAGGACTCTCTCTCTCTCTCTCTCTCTCTCTCTCTCTCTCTCTTCTTCTAAATGTTCCTCTAAAGCGGTGATCCTAAGAACTAACGCTTTGTTACGCTTTTTGGTTTTAAATGACTCAGTATATAATTGAGCGTATGCGCGTTGAATATTACTCTTTCTCTCATTTGCTTTATCCTCCCCCTCACTCACTTAATTCTCACTGTCGGGATGTCCCTATGAAGTAGTATCCTCATCGCCGTGAGGAGCACTAGAGGTACTCACATGACTAGCCATGAATGCGGTGAAGTTACACTCATGTGATGACTTGTCTCCAGAGTCCACCGACTCGACCTGACTGTCATCACTAAGGGTAGCATTAAGGATAACTTTTCCCTTTTCTTTGGCAAGTCTGTTGAGCCTAGTAGCACACTCAAAAGCTCTATGACCCTTATTGTCACACTCATAACATCTCTCACTGTCTTTCTTTGGAGGGTCTTTAAAATCTTTTTCATTTTTCTTTTCAAACCTATTTTTCTCAAAATTCTTTTTATCTTTGAAATTTCCATTTTTCTTGAATTTGAGAATTTTCTTGATTTTTTTTGCAAACAGGGCCAAATAATCTAAATCAAGGTCACACTCTAAATCAGAAGTTTCTATCTCCCTTTTTCTAGATGACTCTACCCCCTTTCTTGTCGACCCCTCACTCTTCCTATCCTGGGCATTAAGTGCAATTCCCTTATCTTTAGCCTTGACAGTGTAATACCCCGTATTTTTATGCTATATTAATTTGGGGATTTATTAAATTTAATGTGAATTAATTATTTAATAAAAATCCGGAAATTAATTATGTTATAATTATTAACGTGATGAGAGTTAGTAATTATGGGAAAATTTGTTGAATATTACTAATGATCAAAGTAATATATAATAGTGGCCATATTAAATGTCACGAGTGAATAAAATGACAATTTTAGAAATTTGAGTCGGGACGCGCCCGTGTCGCGTCGGGACTTATTGATAAATAAAAGTAAATATTTTATAAGTTGTTCGTATGGTCATTTTTAGTGCACCAACACGTCCGAAAGGGTCGAGATAGTCAGAAAAGTATACCCGGGAGTTTGATTTGGGTCTCGGGGCGTTTTTAGGCCTAATTAGTACCCCGGGAGGGCATTTTAGTCATTTTGTATTTTTGGGTAATTAAACCCACGAAAATTAAAGGGGTTATATCAGATGTTTAGGTTATCTCCTAGGGTTAGATAACTCAAAACACTAGAACTACCATTGGATAGGAGAGGAGAGAGCTCTCAAGGCATTCCAAGGCTCAAAACTCACCCGTTTGCACCGCCGCCACCGCCAACGCGTAGATCGCGAGACGGGGAACGCAACCACACCAAATTCAACACCAAACTAGATTTCTGAAAATCCCAGGCAATTATTTATCTTGCTTATTTCGTTGATGCATCATCCATATTAGTTTAGGAGTTATTAGGATGAGATTTATGGAAGAAAAACCCAATTTGAGATGGGAAATTTTCATGTAGTGATGATTTATATGATATTCTGGAAACCCTTTGTCACGTAAAGGATTAAGAGTTTGATTAAGAAAAGAGTTCTAATCAGATACAAACACTAAAAAAAATATTTAATCCGAACGATTGGACCGTTGGAATTGGATGAAATTTTACGGAGAATTAGCTGATGACGAGAGGAAGCTACAGAAAAAAATTTAGCTCGATCGGACCGTTCAATATTTTTTAATATTTTTTTTGCTAGACAATTTTATGTTTTGAGGACTCTTAGAGATAATAAAAAAATTCAATTTAAACTCCATTTTAATTCCGATTTCGAAACCGTTTGAAATTCTCATCTTTAAAAATAAAATTCTAAATCCTTTAATGTAAGGCGAAATCTATATTTTTGGGATATTTTGCATAAGGGATAATGTAAGTATATATTAAAGGGGAGAGACACGTACGAGAGAGTTACGTTGGAACATAAATGGATATTTACTGAATTGTACATTTGGAAGAATAGAGTCCATGAGGGTTACGTAGTAAGTTGGAAAAACCCTTCAAATTAAAGTTAGAAACGAACCATTATACTTGATAAATAATAATGAGAAAATAAGGATAAATGTTGTGAATGTGGGTTACTGGATAAACCTAAATTGATATAATAAAAGTGGTATATTTATATGATTGTGTATGCATATATTATATACTTGTGAAAATCATGCTCGTGCTACTTTCTATCCCTGAGGTTTCCGCGCTGGGACGATCTTATCTCGTGTGCCTTATGGGGGATATTGACTCGTACCCTAGAAGATAGAAATCCTAGGTACAGGCTATCGAATCGGTAGTCACGGTCCTAATAGACGTGAGGGTATGTACTGACCTCTTGAACTTGGAAACTATGCTTCGCCTCAATATTGTTTGTGTATGTATTTATACAGTTCGAGAGTGATTCCAAACTTGTATTCCCTTTAGTACGATTGAACCGGGGATTGGATAGCAAAGTATGCCCGCACCATAAAATTTTATGTGGGGTGATGTTAGGATATATATATTATACGAGTATTTAATATATATATGAACTTCTGAAATATGGGAAACTGCCAACTGTGTTATGGTAAGTAAGACATGTATGATGACTCAAATTGGAAATACTTGTTTTGAAAAGTATAATATGATATTGAAAAAAACTTTATGAATCAATAAAGTTAAAAAATGAAATTATCCTTTTTAAACCATGATGTTGTTAAATCTTAAATTTTGAGAGTCACCTAAGATAAGTTAAATCCTTGGGGAAGGATAGTGTGATATATGATTAGATAAACCATTGGGAAGGTTAGTGCGATAGGAGTGCACATTAGAAGAGAGGCGAGAATTTCTCAAGAGAGTGTCGCACTAATATGTTGTTGCATTGTCCTGTATCAATTTAAATACTTGCAAAACGAATTTTTAAATCATATACACTATCGGGTTCTGACCCGTTTCTATTCCTCTTTCTCTTTTGTATATATATGTATATATTACAGGTGCCCAGCCACAGGGGCGTCTTGTTTAGGATCCTTTGGAAGGAACGTGCTGCAGCTTAGGTGGGAGTTGCTGGCCTCTTGCTTAGACGATTTCATTTAGTTGATTCCACTTCTATCATTCTCCTTATTGGGCATGTGTCGCCCTTTCCACTATTTATCTGTTTTATTGGGACATTTGTATTTCAGTTATTTCTAGTACTGTTACTTTGGGATTTATTCAGCATGTATGTTTTACTTTAAGTTTTAAATGCTGGGATTGGGTTATTAAATGTTAAATTATTGGATTGATTGTTTAATAAAATAAATAAATAAAATTGGAAAGTAATGTTTAAAAAATGGTTTTGACACTTAGCTAAATTAAATAGGGTGTTAAATTTGGAAAAGTTATTTTTACGACAGTGATGCTAAGAATGAACCAACTGTTCACCTTGATTTTAATTTAATAAAGGAGTGAGCGCCCGGTATTTAGTTAAGCGGGGTGTCACAGGTGGTATCATATCATCAGGTTCTAGTGTCCATAGGATCTGTACGGCTTATTTTCGCTTTCAGCTTAACGTTTTTGCTATAGATCCCTATTTTTAGGATTGTTGTATTTCTGCTTTTATGTTACATCTTCAGCTATTTGAGATTTGATAATGACTGGAGACTAATAAACTACTTCACGTTTCAGATGCCCCCGAGATGTGCACCGAAGGATAGGCGTGCCCAGGCCGAGCAGCCAGCAGCTCCAGCACAAGGAACTATGAATGCTAATGAAGTAGCCGCCATTGTTTCTCAGGCGGTGAATGCCGCGCTAGCGGTGGTTCAGCAGGCTCCACCCCAGATTCAGGCAGTGGCGCCCGTACCAGCTTAGCTTCCATCTACATGGGAGAGGGTTAGGGACGTTTTTCAGAAGGCGCATCCCCCTGAGTTCTCTAGTAGCTCAGATATCGTCACAGTCAGTCAATGGAAGAAAGACATCCAGCGGCATCTTCGTATGTATGAGTGCACCGACGTGCAAAGGCAGTTATTGGCTTCCTTTAAACTGGTGGGGGCCGCTTTGTAGTGGTGGGAGTCCACTACCACCTTGGAAGAGAGGGACACGATCCCTATTCAGTCGTTTTGGGAGCGGCTTGACCGCAAGTACTTTCCACCCGCCGTGGAGACTGAGATGAGGCAGAAATTATTGAATTTGAAACAGGAGAACTCTACCGCTGCTGAGTATGATGAGGAGTTCACCAGACTTCTCACCATAGTGCCAGATGAGGCACCTACTGAGAGTAAGAAAATTATGTTGTTTGTGGACGGGTTAGCTTGGAGGATCCGTCAGCATCTTATAGGGAATCTATCTCTGAGTACTTTCACTGATGTACTGAATGCGGCGTTACTACATTGCCAGGATCACCGCTTCCATCTGCAGGGAAGCAGGAGAGTCCAGCCAGCAGGGTAGGACCGGGGGTAGTAGTGCTAGTGGGGAACCATCTCATGGGCAGACTCGTCAACACGAGCAGAGTTCCCATCAGGGGGACCCTGCTAAGAGATTCCGTTCAGGTGATTCCAGGCAGAGATTTGGGGGTTATAGGCAGGGCCAGCCTAATCAACCGGGCCAACAGGGCCAACAGGGTGCTAATCAGGGCCAATAGGGCCAGTGGCGGGGAGGTAATGGCCAGCAGGGCCGTGGTCCGCAGGGTCAGAGGGGAGGTAACTTCAGAGGCCGGTGTTTTGTATGCGGCAAGCATGGTCATAAGCGCCAGGAATGTCCAGAGGGTAATAGGGCCCCACAGCAGTAGGGTGCCCATAATGAGCCACATAGACCACTTTTTCCAGCTGCCCTCCCAGCTCCAGCCCAGGTGCCAGCCCTACCAGCCATTCTAGCAGCTCCGGTGCAACAGAGGCAGTTACAATACGGACGTGTCTATAACGTCCACCAGGCAGCAGCTCCTCAGGCACCACCCGCGATTGAGGGTATGTTTCCTATCCATGGTACTATGGGTCGGGTTTTGTTTGATACTGGGGCGACGCATTGTTTTATAGCTACGCATTTTGTGAAGGCCTTAGGGTTATTAGCCATAGCAGAGAGCACAGTGACGTGTGTAGACTCACCACTGGGGAGTGGGTCGCTTATTTTCTTTATATGCCGGGGAATGGGGGTAGAGATTGGTAGTTTGGTATTACCTGCAGATATTTTAGTCTTAGATATGCATGAGCATGATGTTATTATCGGTATGGATTGGCTCGCAGTTTATAGAGCCATGATTGATTGCTTCGGTGGGAGCATTGTTTTTGCCATTCCGGTGCAAGAGATGTTTGTAGTGCCGATGCCTCGCCCAGAGGGAGGTTTGACCGTTCATTTGTATTATATAGAGGAGGATGCCTCTAAGGAGGTTGTGATTCCTTTAGACTCGATCCCAGTCGTTCGTGAGTATTCCGATGTATTCCAGGAGATACCAGGCCTACCCTCCAGTCGAGAGATAGAATTTGTCATAGATTTATTGCCAAATACGAGACCTATAACACGCGCTCCAAACCGTATGGATCCGACGGAGATGCGAGAGTTACGAGATCAGATAGAGCAACTGTTAGGTCAGGGCTTCATTCGCAGGAGTACCTCACCTTGGGGCGCTCCAGTCTTGTTTGTGAAGAAGAGAGATGGTTCACTGAGGTTATGTGTGGACTACTGGGAGTTGAACAAGGTCACGATACGGAATAAGTATCCGTTGCCTCGAATCGATGATCTGTTCGACCAGCTGAGAGGAGCAACTTTCTTTTCGAAGATAGATCTAAGGTCGAGGTACCATCAGCTACGTATTAGTGAGCAGGACATTTCAAAGACTGCCTTCTTGACGAGATATGGGTCTTACGAGTTCAGAGTGATGCCATTTGGTCTCACAAATGCTCCAGCCGTATTCATGGACTTAATAAACCGAGTATTCAGAGAGTTCTTGGATCAGTTTGTCATCGTCTTCATAGATGACATTTTGATATATTCACACTCCGAGGAGGAGCATGCCAAGCACTTGAGGCAGGTTCTTCAGACTTTACGAGAGCATCAATTGTATGCAAAGTATGAGAAGTGTGGATTCTGGTTGCGAGAGGTACAATTCTTGGGGCATGTTGTTTCTGAACAGGGGATAGCAGTTGAATCGAGTAAAATGTCAGCGGTGAGGGATTGGGGACAGCCCACGACACTGACGGAAGTGCATAGTTTCTTGGGGTTAGCCGGATACTACAGGAGATTCATTCGGGGATTCTCCAAAATAGCGGGTCCATTGACGAACCTGACTCGCAAAGGGGTACCATATGTTTGGGGTGAAGCTTGTCAATTGGCTTTCCATGAGCTGAAAGAAAAGCTTACTTCAGCACCAGTCCTTGCTTTACCGAAGCCGGGTGTGGAGTACCTGGTTTACACCGATGCCTCTTTACGGGGACTTGGGGGAGTACTTCAGCAGGAAGAGAAGGCTATAGCTTTTTGCCTCCCGCAAGCTTAATCCGCATGAGAAGAATTACCCCACCCACGACCTGGAGTTAGCAGCGGTCGTCTTTGCATTGAGGATATGGAGACACTATTTATTGGGGGAGAAGTTCCGTTTGTTCACAGATCACAGATCATTGCAGTACCTGTTCACTCAGCGAGAGCTGAATATCCGTCAGCGCAGATGGTTAGAGTTTGTGAAGGACTACCAGTTCGACATACAGTATCATCCAGGGAAAGCCAACGTAGTTGCTGATGCATTGAGCCGAAGACCGGTAAATGAGGTAGAGGACGTCTGGAAAGCGAAGTGGAAGGAGTTGGGTCACCAGGACGTAGTAGCCCGTTCCTTCATATCTGTTACGACAGTCACACCCGAGATTGTTACGAGGGTAATACAGGCCCAAAACACAGACCCATTTTTCCAGGAGCAGATTGTACGACTTTTGGCTGAGCGTGATGAGTCCTATTCTGTTAGTTCTGATGGGGGTTTGAGGTTTAATGGGAGGTTAGTGGTTCTAGAAGGGGTAGAATTGCGTCATGCAGTGATGACCCAATCTCAGGGGTCCAGATTTGCGGTACATCCTGGAGGAGATAAGATGTACCAGGATATGAGGAGGTAATACTGGTGGAGTGGGATGAAGAAGGACATTGCTGAGTTCGTGTCCAAGTGTTCTACCTGCCAGCTGGTGAAGGTGGACCATCAGAAACCGTCAGGATTGCTTCAGCCATTGGAAGTACCCATGTGGAAGTGGGAGAGTATTTCCATGGATTTTATTACAGGGTTGCCTACATCACAGCGGGGCCACGACTCCATCTGGGTGATTGTAGACCGTTTGACCAAGGTGGCTCATTTTTTGCCGATGCGGACAGATTATACCACAGGTCAGTATGCTCAGTTGTTCATTACTGAGATTGTCAGATTACATGGGGTGCCCCTGAATATTGTGTCAGATAGAGACAAGATTTTCGTGTCACGTTGGTGGGAAATCTTTCAGAAGGCTATGGGTACTGAGTTGAAGTTGAGTTCAGCTTATCACCCACAGACAGATGGACAGACAAAGCGTACTAATCAGATGTTAGAGGATATGCTACACATGTGTGTTATTGATTTTGGAGGAGGTTGGGAGCCACATCTTCCACATGTAGAGTTTGCTTATAATAACTCTTATCAGTTTACGATTGGTATGGATCCATTTGAGGCTTTGTATGGTAGGCCTTGTCGTTCTCCAACTTGTTGGCTCTAGGTGGGGGATAACAAGTTTCTAGGACCAGAGGTGATTCAGGAAACCTCCGCGAGGATTGAGATGATTAGGAGTCGCATTCGAGTAGCCCAGGATAGGCAGAAGAGCTATGACGATGCGAAACGGTTCTTTCGGAAGTTTAATGTTGGGGACCAAGTGTTACTGCGTGTATCTCCTATGAAGGGAGTGATGAGGTTCGGGAAGAAAGGGAAATTGGCCCCGAGGTACGTGGGACCATTTCCCATTATCGAGAGGATTGGGCCGGTAGCATACAGATTGGGACTACCAGAGCATTTACATCGCATTCACGATGTATTACACATCTCGTCGTTGAGACGGTATCTTCGGGATGATATGGCCCATACTCACATCGCGATAGATGAGAGAGACTTGCATCCTGACAACTCTTACGAGGAGAGATCGGTGGCTATCCTAGACTATAGTGAGAGGAGATTGAGGTCGAAGATAGTTCCACTTGTACGGGTCTAGTGGGAGAATCATAACGTGGAGGAATCCACTTGGGAGCGCGATGCCGATATGCGCGAGAGATATCCAGATTTGTTCTTACCAGGTATGCCTTATTTTCCGAATTTCGGGACGAAATTCCGTTATTAGGGGGAAGTATGTAATACCCCGTATTTTTATGCTATATTAATTTGGGGATTTATTAAATTTAATGTGAATTAATTATTTAATAAAAATCCGGAAATTAATTATGTTATAATTATTATCGTGATGAGAGTTAGTAATTATGGGAAAATTTGTTGAATATTACTAATGAGCAAAGTAATATATAATAGTGGCCATATTAAATGTCACGAGTGAATAAAATGACAATTTTAGAAATTTGAGTCGGGACGCGCCCGTGTCGCGTCGGGACTTATTGATAAATAAAAGTAAATATTTTATAAGTTGTTCATATGGTCATTTTTAGTGCGCCAACGCGTCCGGAAGGGTCGAGATAGTCAGAAAAGTATACCCGGGAGTTTGATTTGGGTCTCGGGGCGTTTTTAGGCCTAATTAGTACCCCGGGAGGGCATTTTAGTCATTTTGTATTTTTGGGTAATTAAACCCACGAAAATTAAAGGGGTTATATCAGATGTTTATGTTATCTCCTAGGGTTAGATAAATCAAAACACTAGAACGACCATTGGAGAGGAGAGGAGAGGGCTCTCAAGGCATTCAAAGGCTCAAAACTCACCCGTTTGCACCGCCGCCACCGCCAACGCGTAGATCGCGAGACGGGGAACGCAACCACACCAAATTCAACAGCAAACTAGATTTATGAAAATCCCAGGCAAATGTTTATCTTTCTTATTTCGTTGATGCATCATCCATATTAGTTTAGGAGATATTAGGATGAGATTTATGGAAGAAAAACCCAATTTGAGATGGGAAATTTTCATGTAGTGATGATTTATATGATATTCTGGAAACCCTTTGTCATGTAAAGGATTAAGAGTTTGATTAAGAAATAAGTTCTAATCAGATACAAACACTAAAAAAAAAATTTAATTCGGACGATTGGACCGTTGGAATTGGATGAAATTTTACAGAGAATTAGCTGAAGCGAGAGGAAGCTACAGAAAAAAATTCAGCTCGATCGGACCGTTCAATATTTTTTAATATTTTTTTTGCTAGACAGTTTTATGTTTTGAGGACTCTTAGAGATAATAAAAAAATTCAATTAAAACTCCATTTTAATTCCGATTTTGAAACCGTTTGAAATTCTCATCTTTAAAAATAAAATTCAAAATCCTTTAATGTAAGGCGAAATCTATATTTTTGGGATATTTTGCATAAGGGACAATGTAAGTATATATTAAAGGGGAGAGACACGTAAGAGAGAGTTACGTTGGAACATAAATGGATATCTACTGAATTGTACATTTGGAAGAATAGAGTCCATGAGGGTTACGTAGTAAGTTGGAAAAACCCTTCAAATTAAAGTTAGAAACGAACCATTATACTTGATAAATAATAATGAGAAAATAAGGATAAATGTTGTGAATGTGGGTTATTGGATAAACCTAAATTGATATAATAAAAGTGGTATATTTATATGAGTGTGTATGCATATATTATATACTTGTGAAAATCATGCTCGTGCTACTTGCTATCCCTGAGGTTTCCGCGCTGGGACGATCTTATCTCGTGTGCCTTATGGGGGATATTGACTCGTACCCTAGAAGATAGAAATCCTAGGTACAGGCTATCGAATCGGTAGTCACGGTCCTAATAGACGTGAGGGTATGTACTGACCTCTTGAACTTGGAAACTATGCTTCGCCTCAATATTGTTTGTGTATGTATTTATACAGTTCGAGAGTGATTCTGAACTTGTATTCCCTTTAGTACGATTGATACGGGGATTGGATAGCAAAGTATGCCAGCACCATAAAATTTTATGTGGGGTGATGTTAGGATATATATATTATACGAGTATTTAATATATATATGAACTTCTGAAATATGGGAAACTGCCAACTGTGTTATGGTAAGTAAGACATGTATAATGACTCAAATTGGAAATACTTGTTTTGAAAAGTATAATATGATATTGAAAAAAACTTTATGAATCAATAAAATTAAAATGAACGTTTTGTACTAAATGAAATTATCCTTTTTAAACCATGATGTTGTTAAATCTTAAATTTTGAGAGTCACCTAAGATAAGTTAAATCCTTGGGGAAGGATAGTGTGATATATGATTAGATAAACCATTGGGAAGGTTAGTGCGATAGGAGTGCACATTAGAAGAGAGGCGAGAATTTCTCAAGAGAGTGTCGCACTAATATGTTGTTGCATTGGCCTGTATCAATTTAAATACTTGCTAAACGAATTTTTAAATCATATACACTATCGGGCTCTGACCCGTTTCTATTCCTCTTTCTCTCTTGTATATATATGTATATATTACAGGTGCCCATCCACAGGGGCGTCTTGTTTAGGATCCCTTGGAAGGAACGTGCTGCAGCTTAGATGGGAGTTGCAGGCCACTTGCTTAGACGATTTCATTTACTTGATTCCACTTCTATCATTCTCCTTATTGGGCATGTGTCGCCCTTTCCACTATTTATCTGTTTTATTGGGACATTTGTATTTCAGTTATTTCTAGTACTGTTACTTTGGGATTTATTCAGCATGTATGTTTTACTTTAAGTTTTAAATGCTGGGATTGGGTTGTTAAATGTTAAATTATTGGATTGATTGTTTAATAAAATAAATAAATAAAATTGGAAAGTAATGTTTAAAAAATGGTTTTGACACTTAGCTAAATTAAATAGGGTGTTAAATTTGGAAAAGTTATTTTTACGACAGTGATGCTAAGAATGAACCAACTGTTCACCTTGATTTTAATTTAATAAAGGAGTGAGCGCCTGGTATTTAGTTAGGCGGGGTGTCACAGGTGGTATCATATCATCAGGTTCTAGTGTCCATAGGATCTGTACGACTTATTTTCACTTTCAGCTTAACGTTTTTGCTATAGATCCCTATTTTTAGGATTGTTGTATTTCTGCTTTTATGTTACATCTTCAGCTATTTGAGATTTGATAATGACTGGAGACTAATAAACTACTTCACGTTTCAGATGCCCCCGAGATGTGCACCGAAGGATAGGCGTGCCCAGGCCGAGTAGCCAGCAGCTCCAGCACAAGGAACTATGAATGCTAATGAAGTAGCCGCCATTGTTTCTCAGGCGGTGAATGCCGCGCTAGCGGTGGTTCAGCAGGCTCCACCCCAGATTCAGGCAGTGGCGCCCGTACCAGCTTAGCTTCCATCTACATGGGAGAGGGTTAGGGACGCTTTTCAGAAGGCGCATCCCCCTGAGTTTTCTAGTAGCTCAGATATCGTCACAGTCAGTCAATGGAAGAAAGACATCCAGCGGCATCTTCGTATGTATGAGTGCACCGACGTGCAAAGGCAGTTATTGGCTTCCTTTAAGCTGGTGGGGGCCGCTTTGCAGTGGTGGGAGTCCACTACCACCTTGGAAGAGAGGGACACGATCCCTATTCAGTCGTTTTGGGAGCGATTTGACCGCAAGTACTTTCCACCCGCCGTGCAGACTGAGATGAGGAAGAAATTATTGAATTTGAAACAGGAGAACTCTACCGTTGCTGAGTATGAGGAGGAGTTCACGATACTTCTCACTATAGTGCCAGATGAGGCACCTACTGAGAGTAAGAAAATTATGTTGTTTGTGGACGGGTTAGCTTGGAGGATCCGTGAGCATCTTATAGGGAATCTATCTCTGAGTACTTTCACTGATGTACTCAATGCGGCGTTACTACATTGCCAGGATCACCGATTCCATCTGCAGGGAAGCAGGAGAGCAGGAGAGTCCAGCCAGCAGGGTAGGACCGGGGGTAGTAGTGCTAGTGGGGAACCATCTCATGGACAGACTCGTCAACACGAGCAGAGTTCCCATCAGGGGGACCCTGCTAAGAGATTCCGTTCAGGTGATTCCAGGTAGGGATTTGGGGTTATAGGCAGGGCCAACAGGGCCGGCCTAATCAACCGGGCCAACAGGGCCAACAGCGTGCTAATCAGGGCCAACATGGCCAGTGGCGGGGAGGTAACGGCCAGCAGGGCCGTGGTCAGCAGGGTCAGAGGGGAGGTAACTTCAGAGGCCGGTGTTTTGTATGCGGCAAGCATGGTCATAAGCGCCAGGATTGTCCAGAGGGTAATAGGGCCCCACAGCAGCAGGGTGCCCGTAATGAGCCACATAGACCACTTTTTACAGCTGCCCTCCCAGCTCCAGCCTAGGTGCCAGCCCTACCAGCCATTCTAGCAGCTCCAGTGCAGCAGGGGCAGTTACAATACGGACGTGTCTATAACGTCCACCAAGCAGAAGCTCCTCAGGCACCACCCGCGATTGAGGGTATGTTTCCTATCCATGGTACTATGGGTCGGGTTTTGTTTCATACTGGGGCGACGCATTGTTTTATAGCTACGCATTTTGTGAAGGCCTTAGGGTTGTTAACCATAGCAGAGAGCACAGTGACGTGTGTAGACTCACCACTGGGGAGTGGGTCGCTTATCTTCTTTATATGCCGGGGAGTGGGGGTAGAGATTGGTAGTTTGGTATTACCTGCAGATATTTTATTCTTAGATATGCATGAGCATGATGTTATTATCGGTATGGATTGGCTCGCAGCTTATAGAGCCATGATTGATTGCTTCAGTGGGAGCATTGTTTTTTCCATTCCGGGGCAAGAGATGTTTGTAGTGGCGATGCCTCGCCCAGAGGGAGGTTCGACCGTTCATTTGTATTATATAGAGGAGGATGCCTCTAAGGAGGTTGTGATTCCTTTAGACTCGATCCCAGTCATTCGTGAGTATTCCGATGTATTCCAGGAGATTCCAGGCCTACCCTCCAGTCGAGAGATAGACTTTGTTATAGATTTATTGCCAAATACGAGACCTATAACACGCGCTCCAGAACGTATGGATCCGACGGAGATGCGAGAGTTACGAGATCAGATAGAGCAGCTGTTAGGTCAGGGCTTCATTCGAAGGAGTACCTCACCTTGGGGCGCTCCAGTCTTGTTTGTGAAGAAGAGAGATGGTTCACTGAGGTTATGTGTGGACTACCGAGAGTTGAACAAGGTCACGATACGGAATAAGTATCCGTTGCCTCGAATCGATGATATGTTTGACCAGCTGAGGGGAGCAACTTTCTTTTCGAAGATAGATCTAAGGTCGAGGTACCATCAGCTACGTATTAGAGAGCAGGATGTTTCAAAGACTGCCTTCTTGACGAGATATGGGTCTTAGGAGTTCAGAGTGATGCCATTTGGTCTCACAAATGCTCCAGCCGTATTCATGGACTTAATAAACCGAGTATTCAGAGAGTTCATGGATCAGTTTGTCATCGTCTTCATAGATGACATTTTGATATATTCACACTTCGAGGAGGAGCATGCCGAGCACTTGAGGCAGGTTCTTCAGACTTTACGAGAGCATCAGTTGTATGCGAAGTACGAGAAGTGAGGATTCTGGTTGCGAGAGGTACAGTTCTTGGGGCATGTTGTTTCTGAACAGGGGATAGCAGTTGAACCGAGTAAAGTGTCAGCGGTGAGGGAGTTGGGACAGCCCACGACACTGACGGAAGTGCATAGTTTCTTGGGGTTAGCCGGATACTACAGGAGATTCATTCGGGGATTCTCCAAAATAGCGGGTCCATTGACGAACCTGACTCGCAAAGGGGTACCATATGTTTGGGATGAAGCTTGTCAATTGGCTTTCCACGAGCTGAAAGACAAGCTTACTTCAGCACCAGTCCTTGCTTTACCGAAGCCGGGTGTGGAGTACCTGGTTTACACCGATGCCTCTTTACGGGGATTTGGGGGAGTACTTCAGCAGGAAGAGAAGGCTATAGCTTTTTGCCTCCCGCAAGCTTAATCCGCATGAGAAGAATTACCCCACCCACGACCTGGAGTTAGCAGCGGTCGTCTTTGCATTGAGGATATGGAGACACTATTTATTGGGGGAGAAGTTCCGTTTGTTCACAGATCACAAATCACTGCAGTACCTGTTCACTCAGCGAGAACTGAATATCCGTCAGCGCAGATGGTTAGAGTTTGTGAAGGAATATCAGTTCAACATACAGTATCATCCAGGGAAAGCCAACGTAGTTGCTGATGCGTTGAGCCGAAGACCGGTAAATGAGGTAGCGGACGTCTGGAAAGCGAAGTGGAAGGAGTTGGGTCACCAGGACGCAGTAGCCCGTTCCTTCATATCTGTTATGACTGTCACACTCGAGATTGTTACGAGGGTAATACAGGCCCAAACCACAAACCCGTTTTTCCAGGAACAGATTGTACGACTTTTAGCTGAGGGTGCTGAGTCCTATTCTGTTAGTTCTGATGGGGGTTTGAGGTTTAATGGGAGGTTAGTGGTTCTAGAAGGGGCAGAATTGCGTCATGCAGTGATGACCCAATCTCAGGGGTCCAGATTTGCGGTACATCCTGGAGGAGATAAGATGTACCAGGATATGAGGAGGTAATACTGGTGGAGTGGGATGAAGAAGGACATTGCTGAGTTCGTGTCCAAGTGTTCTACCTGCCAGCTGGTGAAGGTGGACCATCAGAAACCGTCAGGATTGCTTCAGCCATTGGAAGTACCCGTGTGGAAGTGGGAGAGTATTTCCATGGATTTTATTACAGGGTTGCCTACATCACAGCGGGGCCACGACTCCATCTGAGTGATTATAGACCGTTTGACCAAGGTGGCTCATTTTTTGCCGATGCGGACAGATTATACCACAGGTCAGTATGCTCAGTTGTTCATTACTGAGATTGTCAGATTACATGGGGTGCCCCTGAATATTATGTCAGATAGAGACAAGATTTTCGTGTCACGTTTGTGGGAAATCTTTCAGAAGGCTATGGGTACTGAGTTGAAGTTGAGTTCAGCTTATCACCCACAGACAGATGGACAGACAGAGCGTACTAATCAGATGTTAGAGGATACGCTACACATGTGTGTTCTTGATTTTGGAGGAGGTTGGGAGCCACATCTTCCACTGGTAGAGTTTGCTTATAATAACTCTTATCAGTTTACGATTGGTATGGATCCATTTGAGGCTTTGTATGGTAGGCCTTGTCGTTCTCCAACTTGTTGGCTCTAGGTGGGGGATAACAAGTTGCTAGGACCAGAGGTGATTCAGGAAACCTCCGCGAGGATTGAGATGATTAGGAGTCGCATTCGAGTAGCCCAGGACAGGCAGAAGAGCTATGACGATGCGAAACGGTTCTTCCGGAAGTTTAATGTTGGGGACCAAGTGTTACTGCGTGTATCTCCTATGAAGGGAGTGATGAGGTTCGGGAAGAAAGGGAAATTAGCCCCGAGGTACGTGGGACCATTTCCCATTATCGAGAGGATTGGGCCGATAGCATACATATTGGGACTACCAGAGCATTTACATCGCATTCACGATGTATTCCACATCTCGTCGTTGAGACAGTATCTTCGGGATGATATGGCCCATACTCACATCGCGATTGATGAGATAGACTTGCAGCCTGACAACTCTTGCGAGGAGAGATCGGTGGCTATCCTAGACTATAGTGAGAGGAGATTGAGGTCGAAGATAGTTCCACTTGTACGGGTCTAGTGGGAGAATCATAACGTGGAGGAATCCACTTGGGTGCGCGATGCCGATATGCACGAGAGATATCCAGATTTGTTCTTACCAGGTATGCCTTATTTTCCAAATTTCGGGACGAAATTCCGTTATTAGGGAGGAAGTATGTAATACCCCGTATTTTTATGCTATATTAATTTGGGGATTTATTAAATTTAATGTGAATTAATTATTTAATAAAAATCCGGAAATTAATTATGTTATAATTATTAACGTGATGAGAGTTAGTAATTATGGGAAAATTTGTTGAATATTACTAATGAGCAAAGTAATATATAATAGTGGCCATATTAAATGTCACGAGTGAATAAAATGACAATTTTAGAAATTTGAGTCGGGACGCGCCCGTGTCGCGTCGGGACTAAATATTGATAAATAAAAGTAAATATTTTATAAGTTGTTCGTATGGTCGTTTTGAGTGCGCCAACGCGTCCAGAAGGGTCGAGATAGTCAGAAAAGTATACCCGGGAGTTTGATTTGGGTCTCGGGGAGTTTTTAGGCCTAATTAGTACCCCGGGAGGGCATTTTAGTCATTTTGTATTTTTGGGTAATTAAACCCACGAAAATTAAAGGGGTTATATCAGATTTTTAGGTTATCTTCTAGGGTTAGATAACTCAAAACACTAGAACGACCATTGGAGAGGAGAGGAGAGAGCTCTCAAGGCATTCCAAGGCTCAAAACTCACCCGTTTGCACCGCCGCCACCGCCAACGCGTAGATCGCGAGACGGGGAACGCAACCACACCAAATTCAACACCAAACTAGATTTATGAAAATCCCAGGCAAGTGTTTATCTTGCTTATTTCGTTGATGCATCATCTATATTAGTTTAGGAGTTATTAGGATGAGATTTATGGAAGAAAAACCCCATTTGAGATGGGAAATTTTCATGTAGTGATGATTTATATGATATTCTGGAAACCCTTTGTCATGTAAAGGATTAAGAGTTTGATTAAGAAAAGAGTTCTAATCAGATACAAACACCAAAAAAAAAATTTAATCCGGACGATCGGACCGTTGGAATTGGATGAAATGGATATCAATGGATATCCACTGAAAAAAAAATTTAACCCGTCCAATTTGAGAGTTACGTTGGAACATAAATGGATATCTACTTAATTGTACATTTGGAAGAATAGAGTCCATGAGGGTTACGTAGTAATTTGGAAAAACCCTTCGAATTAAAGTTAGAAACGAACCATTATACTTGATAAATAATAATGAGAAAATAAGGATAAATGTTATGAATGTGGGTTATTGGATAAACCTAAATTGATATAATAAAAGTGGTATATTTATATGATTGTGTATGCATATATTATATACTTGTGAAAATCATGCCCGCGCTACTTGCTATCCCTGAGGTTTCCGCACTGAGACGATCTTATCTCGTGTGCCTTATGGGGGATATTGACTCGTACCCTAGAAGATAGAAATCCTAGGTACAGGCTATCGAATCGGTAGTCACGGTCCTAAGAGACGTGAGGGTATGTACTGACCTCTTGGACTTGGAAACTATGCCTCGCCTCAATATTGTTTGTGTATGTATTTATACAGTTCGAGAGTGATTCCGAACTTAAATTCCCTTTAGTACGATTGATACGGGGATTGGATAACAAAGTATGCCCGCACCATAAAATTTTATGTGGGGTGATGTTAGGATATATATATTATACGAGTATTTAATATATATATGAACTTCTGAAATATGGGAAACTGCCAACTGTGTTATGGTAAGTGAGACATGTATAATGACTCAAATTGAAAATACTTGTTTTGAAAAGTATAATATGATATTGAAAAAAACTTTATTAATCAATATAGTTAAAATGAGCGTTTTGTACTAAATGAAATTATCCTTTTTAAACCATGATGTTGTTAAATCTTAAATTTTGAGAGTCACCTAAGATAAGTTAAATCCTTGGGGAAGGATAGTGTGATATATGATTAGATAAACCATTGGGATGGTTAGTGCGATAGGAGTGCACATTAGAAGAGAGGCGAGAATTTCTCAAGAGAGTGTCGCACTAATATGTTGTTGCATTGGCCTCTATCAATTTAAATACTTGCTAAACGAAGTTTTAAATCATATACACTATCGGGATCTGACCCGTTTCTATTCCTCTTTCTCTCTTGTATATATATGTATATATTACAGGTGTCCAGCCACAGGGGCGTCTTGTTTAGGATCCCTTGGAAGGAACGTGCTGCAGCTTAGGTGGGAGTTGCAGGCCACTTGCTTAGACGATTTCATTTAATTGATTCCACTTCTATCATTCTCCTTATTGGGCATGTGTCGCCCTTTCGACTATTTATCTGTTTTATTGGGACATTTGTATTTCAGTTATTTCTAGTACTATTACTTTGGGATTTATTCAGCATGTATGTTTTACTTTAAGTTTTAAATGCTGGGATTGGGTTGTTAAATGTTAAATTATTGGATTGATTGTTTAATAAAATAAATAAATAAAATTGGAAAGTAATGTTTAAAAAATGGTTTTGACACTTAGCTAAATTAAATAGGGTGTTAAATTTGGAAAAGTAATTTTTACGACAGTGATGCTAAGAATGAACCAACTGTTCACCTTGATTTTAATTTAATAAAGGAGTGATCGCCCGGTATTTAATTAGGCGGGGTGTCACAGACAGATTTGGAAACATATCAGTTTCATACGTTTGTAAGTCTCCTACTAGTTCCTGTAATTTATGCGTGTTTAAATTTCCCATAAAATTTAGCACAGTGTCTTTAGTGATAAAACGCTTAGGCAGTGATTTTATAATCTTTTTAACAACTCTATCATTAGGAATGTGTTCACCAAGATTGAAGATAGTGTTTACAATATCAGATAATCTAGCATATAATTCATCAAAACATTCAGACTCAAGTATGGTAATAGTTTCAAATTGAGTTGTTAAGTTTTGAAATGCTTATTCTTTCACGACATTAGTTCCTTCATGGGTAAGATGTAAAACATCCCATGCCTCTTTTGACGTGGTGCACGTCATTATTCGTCGGAACTCGTTACGTGTGACGGATCCAGAAATAGCACTAAGACCCTTAGAATTAAAAGCTGACCATTTAAATTCTTCTTTAGTTCATGCAGTAATATATTTTAAATTAGCCACGTTGTCGATAGCGATGGAGGGAGGTGTCCACCCTCTTTCAACCAAAACCCAAACTCTTTCATCTTATGGCTTTTAGAGCAGATTTCATATGGGCTTTCCAGTAAGCATAATTTGTCTCGTAAAAAAATGGCATTTTATTATATAATTTCTCAATTTTGAACACGCCCTTTTTCAACAATTAATTTTTCAAAAAATGGATATCTTAAAAAATTTGAGAAAAATTTTACGGTATAATTGTGTAATTGGCTCTGATACCAATTTGAGAGTGCGCTTTTGTTCAAACAAAGAAATTATTTAATTAAACTCAGTTTTTCAATTAAATCCTAAAACATGCATCTAGGTGTGATTGAAGACAATATGATCATGCAAGAACATTCAATTACAAACAAACACACAAATGAGGAAAAATCCCCCAAAGGGGAAAAACTATTTTTATTTTCACTATGATTTGTAAAGAACGGTTTACATGGATTAACTGAAAACATGAGTCACATACGAAATACCCTCAGGTGTCGGTTCCGATGTCGTCGGCTGGAATCTCCCGCAAGAACTCCAGATGGGAAGCAATGGAAAAGAGTCGGCTTCTCCACAAGTTACTCCCGATGAGTAAAACGATCCTTTGATGGTTTAAATATTCACACACATATATGGGAATGGTTTTATGAATCAAAAAGGCATGAAACCTTAAAAACTCGAAGTCTATTTTCTGGGCTGTAAATCCCAGAAACGTGTGCGAAAAAGACTTAGAAAAATGTGTAGAATGTGTACAGATATTTATACGAAAATCGAGTCATCGTCGTCGCTCGCACGAGATAGGCATGTCGCTCGAACGAGGCCACGTGTCGCTCGAACGAGATCGTGCGACATCCTCATGTCGCTTGAACGACAGAGGGATGTCGTTCGAACGAGCTCGACGACCAAGACAAGTCCGCTTCTACACTTAGAAAAAATTCCACTTTTTGTTAAAAACAAATCAGACTTCGAAAAATATTTTCTAAAAAATTCCCAAATATTTATGCAAATATTAATTAGTCCAATGAACCATTTTACTAATAACGCGTCGTGGAGTAGTGTGAATAGTTGAGCATCACGTCGCATGTAGTATGATACACGTGTGAAGATGGTGGATGCATGGATTCAGATCAAGGCCGTCGTGGATGATTGTGTTAATGTGCCGAATGTAGCGGTATCAGACATACATACTGTGATATAGGACAAATAAAAAATTCCTAGATTCTACCCCGGACATTTATAAAATTATGTCCTTACAAATCTCCCCCTATGTCTATGCCGGTACATGCATAAAACATCCAAATTATGCTATCTCCAAAAAACAAATGACATATAAGATAATATCCCCATTAAACCCTCAAATTGAGAATACCAACTGACAAGTCTTCAACCAAACTTCAAAATCTTCATATCTTCAGCATTTCTCATCAGGGTGTGCAATCTAATAATCATCAATTTTGTACCTACACACATGAGATAAAGCAGATACCCATGACACGCAAGAGTTTGAAATATAATGATATGCAAAAATTGAATCAATTAAGCTAAAGCAAATCATTGATAAATTAACCAAATAATTCTCCTCCCTAATTCATTCTGTCCCTTTTTATGATGTCCCCAAATAGACAGATATGAGAAGAAAAAATAAATACAAATGGAGAGTATCACAAGGAAATAAACTTTCTATTTTTGAATTTTTCAAAAATTTTCACACAAAATATACAACTAAGAATCACACCATGAAAGAACACAAAAACAGACAAGTTGATGATATCGAAAATATAGGGGTGTGATAAAATTCGATAGGAAAATCAATGCATACAAACATAACATATGTGCACGACGAATATCAAAAACTCCTAACGAATGAACTCAACAACTTCTTTAGGTGGAAAATGATGGAATTATAAGAAATTGACTCAATCAAATCAGCAAATAAGAGGTCAAAGTGATTTTTACTCCTATAACATCCACAACTATTTAATGCTTGTTCAAGACTTTCAAGAAAGTGAAAACCCGTTTTAATTCTCCAACCAAACTCCCCCAGATTTATATTTTGTGTAGAGGTAATCTAAATTCTCAAACATTGGAGAATTGATTGTGAAACCTAATGGCTCATATTCGCCATGTATTGCTTTTTATCGCCTTTAAATGTTTTCGGGCTCTTTTAACCTCTTAGGACCCCGGATAATTAAAATTCCTCAATTTTTTATGGCCAAATTAAACGGCGGCTTAATCGCAAAGGATAAATGAGTACCTTTCGTAACCCTTCATTGTTGATAAAATACCACACAATCTCAGCAACTGGTTTTTACTTGCATTCTAATCTTGTCAATTTTATCGCATATGGTTCGTTGTATAGACAGAATTGAGATGGAAACACTCAAGCCAATATGTGACAGCCAAGTACAATAATCAAATAAATCCATGGATGTGTGCAATAATGGAGATAATGAGCCAAACATGTAGAAAGAAATCACGAATCACATCTCCAAGACTCCAAATAATATAAGGCACATGGATGTAATGATGTAGTGTCTCAAATCACTATCGAACAGTCACGTGAAAAATGGAAATGGAACTTGTGACTCGACTATCTTAAATTCTCTTCCATAAGAGGTTTAAACAAAACACAAAAATCTTTTTGTGCTTTTCTAAAAAAATTTTTAAAAAAAATCTTTTTGGATTTTTCAAAAAAAATACAAAAAGAAAAAATAAGAATACAAATGACATAAACTAGCAATAAGAATCATATAATATGATCATGACAATGCATCCTATCCTAAATAAGGACTATACCTCAGTCAACTATGCAAATCCCTAAAGACTTCCTAAGACTCTCGAATCTAAGGGCATATAAAGGTTTCGTGAAAATATGCGCTAACTGAAGGTCAGTGGGTACGAAACTCAGGGATACGACTTTCTCCTCAACTAATTGTCATATAAAGTGCTCGCGTATCCTGACCTGCTTTACGCGAGAATGTTGGATCGGATTACGAGATATGTGTATTGCACTCATGTTATCACAAGAGATGGTCATTGTGTCCTATGAAATACCATAATCCTCTAACATTTTCTTCATCCATAAGAGTTGCGTGCAACAACTCCTGATGGCGATGTACTCAGCCTCTGCAGTGGATAAAGAGATGGAGTTTTCTTCTTGCTCAGCCAGGAGACAAGAGCAGAACCAAAGTAGAAACACCCACCAGAAGTGATCCTACAACCATCTACATCCCCGACCCAATCGACATCCGAATAGGCAGACAAATGGTCATCGGTGTCAAAAGAATACCAAATACCGTAGGAGAGAGTCACACTCATGTATTTAACAATACATTTTAGAGAGAGTAAGTGTGACTCTTTCGGGGACGCCTAATATCGCGCACAGACTCCAACACTAAAGGCTATATCAGGATGACTAGCAGTCAAGTAGAGAAGAATACCTGTCATACTCCGATACAAGGTTTGCTTTATGTCCTTGCCTGAAGTGTACTTACTAAGCTTGATAGAAGTACTCATAGGTGTACGTGCATGCTTAGTGGAGTCTAAACCAAATTTCTTCACTAGGTCTCTAGCATACTTGGATTGGGAGATGAACATCCCACCCTCTAGCTGACGAACCTGGAGACCAAGGAAGAAAGTAAGCTCACCTACCATGCTCATCTCAAACTCACTTTTCATCTCCTCCTCAAGGTGGTGAGCATGTTGGTAGCACGTGGATCCAAAGACTATGTCGTCCACATAAACCTGGGCAATTAAAATAGCATCGTCATCTCTCTTGATGAACAACGTCATATCAACTACCCCTCTCTTAAAGCCACGGGCTAAGAGATAGGAAATAAGCCTATCGTACCAAACATGGGGTGCTTGCTTCAAACCATACAAGGCTTTCCTCAGATAGTAGACGTGCTCCAGGTGCTTAGGTTCTTCAAACCTTTTTAGTTGTTCCATGTAAAATTTCTCCCATAGAATACAATTTAGAAAGACACTCTTGACATCCATCTGATATAGCTTAAAGTGCAGATGACATGCGATGGCGAGTAGTAAGAGGATGGACTCAAGCCTCGCAACACTAGCAAATGTCTCCCCAAAGTCTACACCCTCTATCTCTGTGTATCTTTGAGTGACCAACCTAGCCTTGTTTCTGATTATGGTACCATTTTCATCCATTTTATTCTTAAAAATCCACCTGGTACCTATCACATTCGTCTCACTAGGTCGGGGAACAAGTTCCCAGACATTGTTCTTTTTAAACTGAAGCAACTCATCCTGTATAGAAGATATTCAGAGTTAATCCTTGAGTGCTTCTTTACGATTATTGGGCTCGACTTTAGATGAGTAGCAGACATGGATATCAACATTCTCTAGATAAGCACGACTCTTGACCCCTAAAATGGGATCGCCAACAATTGCGAAAGGATCATGACTCTTACGAACCCAAGCAGGTGTGTCCCCTAGAACAGGAGTAGGGTCCACCCTGGATGTGGGAGACATAGTGGGATCATAAAAAAAGAGTGTGTCATCCTCACTCAAATGGGTGGAGTCAATAGACGTTGATGGTTCGTCATCTTGCACAGTAACGTTTATCGAATCCATCACTTTAGAGCTCTTCAGGTTAAAAACCTGGTGCGCTTTACTATTTGATGAATATCCTAGTAATATTCCCTCATCATTTTGGGACTCAAACTTTCCTAATTGCTCTCTAGCCCTTAGGATGTATCATTTACTCCTAAAGATACGGAAATATGCAAGGTTGGTCTTCTATCCAGTCCACAATTCATACGGCATTTTGAGTGTGTGTGGAAGAAGGAAAATCTTATTCATCGTATGGCATGCAGTAGACACTGCCTTTGGCCAAAATCTCCTAGAAACTTTACCACCTAAAAGCACAGATCTAGCCATTTCCTGAATCGTCTTGTTCTTTCTCTCAATAATCCCATTTTGCTGAGGAGTCTTCATAGAAGAAAACTCATGTTTGATTCCTAGGCTATCACAGTAAAGATATACTTTTTGCTCTGTAAATTGAGTGCCATTGTCACTATGCATTCTATTAATAGTGACTCCATGTTAGTTTTGTAGGACACGACACTTGGTCGTTAAAAACTCTACAGCATCGGATTTCTCTCTCAGAAAACCTAGAATCGAAAATCATCTACCATCACTAGAATGTACCTCTTACTACCCAGACTCTCTGTACGAGTAGGACCCATAAGATCCATGTGTATCAACTCTAGAACTCGTGAAGTGGTAATGGAATTTAACTTCTTATGGGGGACTACGAATTTGCTTTCCCAACTGACTGGGTCCATAAATTGTGGAAGTTGACTTTCCAAGTGTTGGTAAGCCACGTACTAAGTTCTTTTGAGCTAATCGCGTTAAATCTCTAAAGTTCACGTGACCTAGATGTTGGTGCCATAGATCCATATGAGTGATCGTGGCACTGTTGCAGACAAGTGAGGACTTAGTCATAGTCCCATTGCAATTATCCTCTGTCCGCACCCCTTGCACTAAAAGTTTATCGGCTTGATTATAGACATTACATGCATCCCGGTCAAACTTTACGACAAAGTCAGCATCGCACAACTGGCTAATGCTGAGAAGGTTTTCTTTTAAACCTTTGACGTACAAAGCGTTCTCTAGCATAGGAAATCCTTGTAACTCTAATATACCTCGTCCTACGATGCTAGACTTGCTCCCATCTCCAAAGGTGACTCTACCTTCCTTATAATCCTCTAAGTAGGTAAAAAATGAGACATCACCGGTCATATGTCTGGAGCACCCACTATCGAAATACCACTGTGAGGTATTATGTGCTTTGAGAGCGACATAGACAACAAGGGCCTTTTCGTCTTTCTTCGGTACCGAAGAAGTGGTAACCTTTTTTTTACCCTTGTTGTTGTTGATTTTATCCGGGATGGGGGAAGCATTCAGTAACGACAAAGACATCCGTCGGAATTTTGCCATTAAACTCTTTGATGTGGCGGCCAAAAACTCAACGCGCTCTATCAAACTGGTAAAATCATTAGTACGATGTGCTGGAGCATATGTACATGAAGTTCGACCCAAACTGTAGCAATACTCTCTCAGGTGGATTTTTCGAGACCAACCGTGCACTCAAAATCTCAATTTGAGTCACTTATAAAAAAATCACGTCTTAACCCAACACATCTCCACACGCATTTTTCACATAAAATAATATCACCTGTCATTTTTATTCACCTGCGGCATGGAATATAATTAGTCCATCTTATTTACTTTAAATTATCCAAATATTAAATTACACCCACTCATGTAATTTAGTTATTTATTAAAGTACGGGGTATTACATTCTCCCCCCTTACAACGGAGTTTCGTCCTCAAAATTTAGATACAACCGGTACCAAAGGCTTTTGATCACAATGACAACACCCGCTCTAGTACCCGAATTTAAATCATACTAACATAAGGGTCACTCCTCTATATGATCACTAGTGGTACCCATTTATCTAGAGGCTTAATCACTATAGCCCCAACTTTACAACAAGCTTGTTCAATTCTCTACATACTGATACACTCCATTAGTCGTAAACTCTATTTTCAATAATGGCACATCACACATTGTACTATACTAACGACATCCAAATAAGACGAGCATGTACATCACTGTCTCCATTGCCTTATTATTATTGGAAAGGTGCTCATCTCTAAGTGCTAGATTCTTGTGTCCATCCCTACAAAAATCTCCTATCTTGAAGAAACCACAAGAACATCGGACCACTCTAATTGGTCCTTCAAATCCCGATTCTTGGCTACGTAACTCTTACAATGCTCAAAAGTTACCTCAACAGTTTGTGATTAATGCCCCTCTCAAACATTGACTCTAGATCACACCCGATCCAAAAGTCTATTTATTCGCTCACCTCTAAACAACCAGAGGGAGAATGATCAGGCTTTCCCACATAAAACCTTAATAAGCACCTTGCCCACATCAAATTGGTACGAGTGGCTACACACTACTCTGCCAATTGGTAATTTCTCCTCTGAATTATCGTACCATGCTTTCCTTCAATTACAAGCTATGTCAGTTGAGGAAGTAAACTAACCACAATGACTCAAGAATCGCATTGATACCACTTTACTAGTCGTAAGATACCTCCCGTCTAATCATCGGTCCATAGGTGATGCGATATGCCCAAAACAAAACATTATCCCCATTGCTTCCCGAAAATCCCTATCGGAGGTCAAGGATCTCATCCTAAATTACAACCATATTGGGCATCACCTCGCACCGGTGAACTCCTCCTTTACTAGCCTGTTTGCCCGTTTTAATATTAAAATTTTCGGCTTGATACAAAAGTTTTGGTTGGCCATCCCGACCCAACCTATTTCCATTTGTAAGTGGTGCACCCGGAGATAGTCTCACTATGTCTCACCAAACACCAACTTCCACTTATAACGTCTCACATTAAGTTGTACTTATACTCCCCTTCTTCCTTTGAATATACCGATAGTTTTTGCCCGTGCACATTTTCACCACAACGTGCACTTCTGGGCTCTTCATACCTTATTGACATCACCATTATATTTACGCGCAAGTCATTCTCAACATTCAATCGAGTAAGAATCTGCTCCAAATTTCACAATATTTAGACTTTTCCTCTTCTCAAGAGATATCCTTTTAAACGGCTTCCCACAGCCTTTCAACTCATCTCAGGTGTGCTAACTTTCATTGAACATATATATTTGGATTATCGTTATTCTCACATGACGTTCAATCCCTCACAATTCTAGCCTATTTAACTGCCCCACGGGCATACATCCACACATTTATTCCCACGTCCTCCTATCTTAGACGATTTTAAAATTAGCTAACCAAGGCACTCACACACCCTATAATCTGCGCTTATTAACATAAATATTGCATACATCTTACACGTAATACACATAATCCTGTTGCCCTCGCATTCACAGCATGGCTATCATACTTGGGTATTCTCAATCACCCCATAAACTAAAATTTTAATTCCTATTAACATTGTTCCACCCTTCAACTTGCGGTGAAAAGAAGAAAAAATTCCAGTGCTCACTCATGGCACTACCGGCTCCACTGGCCTCATATCAATATATAAATTTTAACTCACCGTTATAACTAGATACTTGTATAATAATCGAGGTACTAGATTCGTGAACTAAAGGCCAAACATCTCTTCACTTCCAACAATGCGCTAAGTTTTATGTGTGGGATGTTTCGCAAAGCGAAATCCAAATAAGGAACCCCCAGATACACGACTACCTAGCATTATTGGAACATCGAAATCCATTAGGCCCTCAGTCCGTAGCATGTAACCTCAAATTCCTATTTCTTGACACGATAGTATACTCATCCACTATGTGTTACACAAGACCATGTATATTACGGCGCTCTTACTATCACTAGTTTCTTAGCGTAAATAAATCACGAGTTATGTGTCTCTGCTCGATAAAAGACAACATACCCTGAATCACATCAGTAAACATCCCTACTCATCGGGATCAAATATAACCAAACAACATAAACAGAAATCTTCTACACAATATGTCATAAAGTACACACACACACACACACACACACATATATATATATATATATATATATATATATATATATATATATATATATATATATATATATATATATATATATAAGCTCATCTCGTTGAAGAGATACACCGAATCCCAATAATTTTATCCATTTACTTATAATAAGAACAATAATACAAAATATCCTAGGGTCTAACATCTCCCAGCTCTCGACATTTGCTGCTTTCATGCATAGGAAGTCTCGCAAAGCGAAATCCAAACAAGGAACACTCCCGATACACTACTATGTCGCTCTGTCGGTCCAGGACCTAGGCCCAATAATTTATTTAAATCAATATAAATCATATCTAGGATAACATTATACTCATATAACGCATCACTAAACAACAGGAAATATATACTCATAATAATGTTATCGATATAGCCACTAAACTCATCTCACACGCGAATGCAACACTAATCAAAATACCGTGACTCTCTCATGTCACAGAAAACATACTGCATTAACTTGAGAATAAAACTCATATTTATATCTTCCCAATCGTCTTGGCTACTTAAATGGTTCCCGAACATAACACGCTTGTCCGAACTGAACCAAAAACTATCTTAATTATTGCCCCAACTAGGCATCATACTTTTGTCCTTTTTTCTCGCTTCGGGAAAAATAAATGCATGTGGTCCTACTCTCCACATAAAAGAACTTCTTCATATAATCCACTTATCTCCGGCCACACTGGACGTATTCGGGTTGTCGTTTTCTCAGATACCGGTAGCCTCAACCATGATGACTACCCTCATTGTTCCCCTAAGTGAATACACTGTTGGCAACTCCTCTCGTGAGTCCATTACCCATTTAAGAATTTTCTTCTCCACTGTACCTACTTCATTTGGTACAAAATTCATTTTTGCAAATGGACCTCTATTCATCCCTTCCTATGATGAGTTCAGAACACTATTTATATCTCATTTTGAACAAAAGATGAAGGAACTTACGATCAAACCGTACTTAAGATCCTTCCATTGGAATAATAATTCACTTTATAAATGTGGTGATTTAGTTTGGCACCACTTTTTGCTATAGCCGTACTTGGAAATAATATGCCGTACCTTAGAATTCTTCAGAGCCTCATTTTCTCGAGCAACAATAGGGGTGACCTCAACTACGGTCAACGTCCCCAAAATTTAACAGCTTCAACTGAGCCCTGCCTCCTGTTGCCTCCCAACGGCCCTCATCTGACTTCCTTTCGTGGTTCGGCACATGAACACACCTGAAAGTAAATAAGATTCACTAATATATATACATTATAGTAGGAGAATGAAATCTCACCACAGAAGTCAACGATCCTAAACATAGGACTCTATATCAAGCAGAAGGCAATGCTGAAAGTATAATACGTCCGCACAGATTTCTAAGGACTCTAGAACCTGATGCTCTTATACCACCTTTGACACCCCACCTAATAAAATACCGGATTAGTCCTATATCAAATTAAACAGGAATTTTAAATGGTTTCATTCTCAGCATCACTGTCGAAAAACCAATTAATTACTAATAACTTATTAGGCATGGCGTCAAATTTCAAACTTTCTAATCTTTTTAACTTAAGCGCACAATAAAAATCCATCCATACGATATATACACAACAAATGATATGAATAAATAAATAATCGATAACTCTCGATAAAATATTTATATAACCATCCGTGTAAAATAAAATTGCTGTAAATAAAATAAATGACATCATCTGGGCAACATGGCCGATTATTACAATAGTACCTCCTATCTAGATCATAAGGAAATACGTGTCTATACAATTTCCTGCCAATATCCACAACTGCGGTAATGACGTATGACTCGAAAGAATAGTCATCCAGGCGTCCCTGTGTTTGGACACCTAAAAAGTATACAAAGAAGAAAACAAACAAATTAGATACGGGTCAGAGCCCGGGTTTTGAAAATATTTTAGCAAGTGCTTATTCTACCTTAATATATAAAATATGATACTCTTCATATTTAAATTGGTGTAGCACTTATATGAGATACCCCTAACCTCTCATCAAACAGTGCGCACCTATCGTATGTATTTTAATCACACTATTTACGCTACCCAGGCTAACTTGTCTCTTACAACAACTAAATCATCATACGCTATCTCATACCACGTGCAATATAATTATTCTAAGCTATCGCTCGAGCTTATACAATTATGATCTCCTACTTCTCATATGACCATTTATTTTAAATAGCCTTCACTAGTTATCACCCCATCCTCATTTTAGAGTTATTATTTCGTATATAATATTCTCATCTTTATATACTTTTCACATATTTTTTTTCAGAATTTTATACTCCCGGATATCAGAATTAATTCACATTTCTTTCTTTGTTTTAGTCCACATATATATTCTCCTCCCATATATATATATATATATATATATATATATATATATATATATATATATATATATATAGGATATACTATACACATCAAGTATATCCATACTTATATATCACGCACTATATAAGTATAATAACCATCCCTCAAAGCTATAACTTAATATATGCAATCTCTATAATGCTATCATCTTCCAGGGAATCACTCACATTATCATTCCAAGTACCAGCGGTCGGACTCTCACACCGACTTGGTAAAAACCAAATCACAACATATGGGAAGCGACCATAGTTCCTCACCGAAAATAAGATGAATCATACCCAAGACGTCTTACCCCTAAACCTCACACATGGTTAATACTGGATGATTATGACCTGGGGACTATGCACTTATGCTCCTCAAGCTAGGGCCTCATCCACGTCGCGTAACTTCCCATGATAGCACTAGAAGGGTATGCTTCACATAAATATATTATTCACACACAGATATATTTAAAATCACATCATATATATACTGTCTCTATACCCATATATATATATATATATAACATCGTACCCGACTTTAAATGCCTATCTCTCATGGCAGTAGCCTGAAATCCAAATATACCAATTCATATTAATTAATAAGTATACACACTAATTTTAATCCCATAAGTATTAACTCACTTATGATATAATTCTCACATTTCTTATCTCTGAATAGTAGCATCTCACCTCTAGCTAGTATTCTTATATCATACTATTCGCACCTCAGGATATTACTTATAGAAATTTCTATTCGGCACACACACACATATATATATATATATATTTATATATATATATATATATATATTCTACACATATATAATCAGCATATATAGTCTAGATGCATAAATATATATACACGAACCCGCCGAATAATTCCTCGAATTTTGTTCATCCCAAACATTCCTAAATTTAAACTCTGAATCCTTCCCACTAACCCGAGACTTATATACATCACACATTTATTCATTTAGAGGTCCTCACACTCTATATAGGATCCCCTAACATTTATATCCAAAAGGAATTCGTCTCCAATCCTTTTTAGGCTAGAAAAACCTTTCTGTTATTCTGTCGAAGCCGGACCAATCCGGTGGCCAAGAAAACGAACCGGTCCGATCAAAACGAACTGATCCGTCCACAGAAAACGAATCGATCCGGCCACAGAAAAAGAACCGACCCGGTCACCTATATTCGAACCGGTCCGGTCCTTATAATTTTGAAAGTTCATCTTATCCAACTCCAAATATTCATGCTAAAACTCATCCAACTCAATTTTTACAGTTTCTAACATCACCCATGAAACGGCCTTTTAGTGCGAACTTTAGGTAAAAACCACTTTGTTTCAATTTTTAGTTAAAACCAATTTAACTTCTTAAATCCTAAACATGCGTCTAAGTGATTAAATCCATTCGATGAATAAAGCATGCAGTAAAAGAAACAATTTCAGGAAAAATCCCTGAAGGGCAAAACCATTTTATTTTCACTATAATTTTATAAAGAACGGTTACAAGGATTACAATGAAAATAAGTGCGACATAAGAAATACCCGCAGGTGTCGGTTTCGATGTCTCGGCTGAAATATCTCGCAGGAACTCCAGGTGGTCAGTAGTAGAGAAAAAGGCGGCTTCTTCACGAGTTACTTCATAAAGTCTCCGTCTACAATAGCACGCAGCTCTTCGGTTGTAGAATTCTCCTCACAAAGTTTAGAATGGTGTAGTCAACGAACGAATTATCTTCCGGTAAACGCGTTGAAGATCACTTAACTTTGGAATTGAGTAATACGATCTTGAATAAACATCGAAAGATGAAAAACTGTATGGGAATAAGTTTTCAAAACTGTTCTGCATGTTTAAAACGTTTGCAGATAAATTTTTATTTATAACTGAGATGAACAGAGTCCAAGAAAATGAAAACACGAAAATTGAGGCAGCAGGTCATTTGAGTGAGATGAGATCTCATTCACGCGACATTGAATGTCGTTTGAACGACTTATGATCTCGTTCGAGCGAGCTAAAGTAAATTAATAATATTTGTCTTTTAATATAATCCTCGAATTTTCTTTAAACAGTTTGCAACTTACTTACTTACTTTAAATTAATAATATTCCATTTTCGAACAACATGGAATATAATTAGTCCATCTTACTTACTTTAAATTCTCAAATTATTAAATTATACCCACTCATGTAATTTAATTCTTCATAAAAGTACAGGGTATTACACCATCATCCTCAATAAGGACGAGCCCAAAAAACCGTCCAAATTAGCAAAGCCCTAAAAGAAGAGGTCAAAGAGGAGCTGATCAAGCTGTTAAAGAAGAAACAAAGTATCTTCGCTTGGAGCCATCAGGATATGCTAGACATTGATATGAAGGTCGTTTGACAAAGACTCAATGTGGGCAAAGATGAAAATCCGATCAGGAAGAGAAGGAGAGTTTGCTCTCGAGATAAGTATGATGTCATTCAAGAGGAGGTAAAGAAGCTGAAAAAATTCGACTTCATCAGGGAGTTCCAATACCTTGAATGGCTTACGAATGCTATCATTGTCCCCAAAGATAATGGCAAGTGTGGGATGTGTGTTGATTTTACAGATTTGAACAAAGCCTTCCCTAAAGACAGCTCCCATTGCCAAGGATAGATTAGATAGTCGATGCTACCGCCGACCATGAATTAATGAGATTTATGGATGCCTATTCAGGTTATAATAAAATATTTATGGATCCGACCGATGCAAAGAATATAACATTAATAACTAATAAGGGGATGTACTGCTACAAGGTCATGCCGTATGGATTGAAAAATATTGAGGCTACCTACCAAATATTGGTCAATAAGATGTTTGAATAGTAGATTGGGAAGACAATGGAGGTTTATGTTGATGATATGCCGATAAAGAGTCTTAAGGCCGACACTCATGCAACTGATTTTGAGTTTACTTTCAATACTATGGACCAATATAGAATGAAACTCAACCTCGCTAAGTGTGTCTTCGGCATAGGAGCAGGTAAGTGATTAGGCTTCATCGTGAATAAAAGGGGAATCGAAGCCAATCTTGTGCATAGGCTAACTGGACGAGTGGCAGCATTAAACAGGGTCGTGTCTAGAGCTACAGATAAATGTCTTCCTTTATTTAAAGTATTAAGAAAATCTTTCGAATGGAACAATTAGTGTGAGAAAGGGTTCCAAGATTTGAAATCCTATCTTGGCTCTCCACTCTTGTTGTTAAGACCAGTCCAGGGGGAGAGGTTGTATCTTTACCTAATGGTGTAGGAGCCGGCGATTATTTCTACTATTGTCAGAGAAGAGGATGGAGTCCAGAGGCCAGTGTACCTTAACAGTAAGACCTTTCATGGGACAGAGCAAAGATGTCCTAGAATGGAGAAGCTGGCCTATGCTTTGATCCACGCATCAAGGAAGATAAAGCAATATTTCCAGGAACATACCATAGTAGTCCTCATAGACTCACCTCTCAGATAAGTCATTCACAAACCTAAGAAGTAAGGAAGATGGATGGCTATGGTAATTTATTTGGGGGAATTCAACATTATCTACCTACCGAGGATGACCATCAAGGGGCATAACCTGGCTGATTTCATAGCTGAGTTCACTTGCGACGAGGTTGAAACAAAAAGTATTAAAGCTATAGCTTGTGAGCAAGAAATCAGGGTGTGTCTCCCTCTGGCCGAGGATGAGATGAGTTCAGCAATAAATAAGGTGTTTGAGATCGAGGAAGAGTGATACCTCTTTGATAATGGAACCTTAGAGGAGGGTGATTTTTCTTAAAATGGTAGCGTGTGGAGCCTTTTCGTTGATAAATCTTCACGTGAGAATGAAAGTGGGGCATGTTTGATTGTATCGGCCCCAGATGGTACCGATGTTAAGTATGCACTAAGGTTCGGCTTTAAAGCCTCCAATAATGAATCAGAGTATGAAGCTCGCCTAGAAGGTCTCTCCTTTGCCCAGGCACTGAACATCAGCCAGATCCTTGTTAATAGTAATTCCAGGTTAGTTTTCAACTAAATTTTGTGGGCATACGAGACCAAGGATGACAGAATGGCCAAGTACTTGGGAAGGCTGAAGACAGTACTGAAGCATTTTAGCGAAGTGAAACTGAAAAGGATACCCAAGCTAGATAATGGTCGAGCAAATGCCCTGGCTTTTGCCATTAGAATAGAGATTTGAAGAATGGTCATGGTTAAAATTCTCCATTAGCCGACCATTGAGGGATAAGACAATTCCGTGGAATTTGCTTGAGTTTGAGTATGGGAGATTCTTGGATGGATCCTATCATCCGGTACCTCAGAGAGGGAGAGTTTCCAGACTCTAGGGCCGAGAGAAAGAAGCAAAAGTATAAAGAAGCTAAGTTATCCCTCCTAGGAGAAATCTTATACAAAAAGGGGTTCCTACTTACTCTGCTTAGATGCATCCATCTATTTGAGGTAGAGTACATTTTAAAGGATGTGCACGAGGGGTATTGCTCTATTCATATTGAAGGAAGGTTATTAGTTAAGAGGATCATCACCTAGGGTTACTGGTGGACGACATTGAAAAAAAAAGGTAACTGTATATGTTAAGAAGTGCGATAAGTGCCAAAGGTGTGCAACCATACCCCATCAACCTCATCAGCCTCTTACTTATATTATTTCTACTTGGCCATTTGCGATCTGGGGGATTGATTTGGTAGGACCACGACCAAGAGCTATTAATAATTATCGCTATTTGATTATGGCAATTGATTATTTTTTGAAGTAGGTAGAGACCGAGCTGATGATTACAATCACAAAAAAGAAAGCCTTATAATTTATATGGACAAACATCATCTATAGATATGGTCTACCTAATACTCTAATTTCTGATAACAGGATTCAGTTCAAGAACATCTCTCACGAGAAATACTATGAGCGGGTCGACATCAAACAGTTCTTTTCAAGTCCAGTCCGACCCCAAGATAATGGGAAAACATCGGTTACTAAGAATCCTTGACAGAATTAAGAAAAATTTGGAGGTCGCCAAGGGGAGATGAACTGAGGAAGTGCATGGTTTCCTACGGGCATATAGGATAACAGAGAGGACTCTGAAGGGAGAAACTCCATTCATGTTAGCCTGTGGTTCAGAGGCTGTGGTGCCGACAGAAATAGGTCTCCCAACCCATAGAATCCAAACCTACGACCCAGATCAATATGTGAAAGAGAGGAGATTGGATTTGGATATCGTAGAGGGACGAAGAGAAGATGCTGAGGTTAGTCAAGATGCCAATCAACAAAGAACAACAAGGTTTTATAATAAGAAGATGAAGGCCCATCCACTGGCAGTAGGAGACCTCATTTTGAAGAAGACGTGGCAGAAGCCGAAAAAGCTTTATCCTAACTGCCATGGTCCCTATAGGGTGATTGAAGAGGTTGTTCCAGGAACATATCGATTGGAAAACTTAGAAGGAGAGCCATTTTCTAATCCATGGAACACTAGCCATCTCAAGAAATATTACCAGTAAGATTCTAGTTTTGATTGTCCCTTATCAAGTCCGTTTTAATATAAGTGTATGAGAATCATATATGAATATGAAATTCAGTAAAAAAATTCAAGTGTTACCTTATACTTTGTCTATTGCTTGAATATTTGTTGCTTGTATGTATCAATTCATCTTAAGCTATAAACATCATTCGTGGTGAAGTGGCTTTAGGTTACTCTCGATGACACAATAACCCAGACGGGGTCAACCTCGTCTATGGACTGTCAATAACATCGAAGGGGGTAAAAATCACTTAGTTATGGTTCATTACTAAACATCATTTATTTGGTGGAAAAACTCTCTCAATCGAGACAACAATGCATGGACGAGACGATTCTCATCCATACATTCTCAAAATATTGAAAGGGGACTTCTGATCTAACACCATAATTTAGTGGATTCAAATTTAAAATCACTTAGTTGTGTTTCATTATTAAACATCATTAACTTGGTGGAAATTCTCTCTCGACCGAGAGGACATGCATGGATGATACAACCCTCATCCATACACTCTTAAAACGATAACAGGGGACTTGTGATCTAACACCATAATGTGGTGGATTAAAATTTAAAATCACTTAGTTGTGGTTCATTATTAAACATCATTAACTTGGGGAAAATTCTCTCTCGGTCGAGACGACAGTGCATGGATGAGACGACTCTCATCCGTACACTCTCAAAATGATAAGAGGGGACTTATGAATTATGATGTACTCAAACTATGATAGTAATGAAAAATTAGGGCAAACATATTTGCATAACACAAGAAAAAGACAAGAATAGATAAAGATCTTCATTTGATAATAATGAGGTTACAAAGAAGCTTAAGTATGAGAGTTGCACAAAAAAATGAGTATAACCACAAACATCCATCCCAACAAAAATATAAAACCACAAATAAGCCGAAGGTTGTAAAATGCCCTCAGTGGGAATAATATCGGCACTAACATGGGTAGTCTCAACCCCTCTATCATTAGTGCTTGACTCGGTCGCAACATCATTATATTTGGTGACCTTATTGGGGTTGACCTTTAAAGTGTCGCTCGAATTTTCAACATCGACTAGAGCGATCTCGAGATGGGGGTCACTGAAGTCAAGACCCATAAAGTCATCAAGGGTCAGGTTCTCAACCTCATTATGTTTGAGTGCAGCCCATCGGTCGATGGTTTTTGTGTCCCTCTCAAGATACTCGAAGGCATAGCCCCCGAACTCATCAGACTCTTTAAACTCGTTTATGGATTTCTCCTTAGACTCATTTAGGGAAGACTTGAAAGAAATATCAATCTTGACCTGTTTGTTCTCGGGCATTATCCTTAAGGTGTTTCATGATCATCTTTCATATTGGTAACCTCATTCAACGACTTCTGTAGGACCGACTTGGACTTTTAAAGTTCGCCCTTCAAGTTATTCTCGATCATCACTGCATCTTTTCCCTTCTGAATCAAGGAAAATTTATTGTGGATCCAGTCCCCCATTCGATAGAGGGAAACTACACTCTGTAATAAAAAAATATTGACAGATAAATCAGTATGCGATGGGGTTAAATAGACTACACTTGACAGTTCTATGAAAATACCTGAACAACCCTATGGATAGAAAACTCATTGAGCAAAGAGATGTCCAGGGACTGGAGGAAGAGCTTGTCACCGTTGGAGATGAGGCATTCGACACCACCATGGCCTTTTTTTGCATGGCCAATGACGCTCCCGTCGTCTAGTTTTAATTAGGAGAGATCAGTTACCAAAGCCTCATCTGTAGAAACGGGGATTACTCTCTCAGGATGAACCTGCTTAGATGGATGGTGATCGATAGTGTCTTCAACTCATCCTTTCCCCTTCTTCCCAGCATCATCGGCTCAACTGGGGCCACCCACCGTATTTTTGTTAGTTAGGGTAATTGGGGTGTCGAGCTTCTTGTCGTGTTTGTCAATAAGCTTGCTCAGTTTTGGGGCCGCCATCTTCCAAAGGTGATCTGGCATGTTCTCTGGACGATCTGCAAAAATGGATGAGGTTAGCAATGAAAAATTAAAATGATATGGCACAACAGTTGATAATAAAAATCACTTATGCAGCTCGACTAGGGGGTCGACCCCCAGACGTGTCTGAGCCAAGTAATATGGGGTCATTAGATGCTTATACTTAATAAGACGATAACCATCACCTTCTTCAAAAAGTTTCTTAACTTTTTCAGTAGCATCAGGGTTCAGGAAGGAGTCCCGGGCTCAGAGGTTCCACAAGCATCATTGGTACCAAATTCCCAAGCCCCCAAAACAAAAAAATAGCGGGGCTTACAATTATGGTTAGAATTTTGGGTCACAAGTATGACCTTCTTTGTAGGTTTCCTCTCTACAAGATGATAGTATCCAGGTTGAGTCTTGGAGGACGACACAGTGTAACAAGACATAAAAATGTTATCTAGAAGGCCGATTTGATGAACAATATTCCAGATAGAAATAAAATCGAGAATAACTCTCCAGGCATTCAAAGAAAGCTGAGATGGGACAAGTCCTAAGCGAGTTACGATGGCTCGAATGGTTAGGTGAATAGGTAGTTAAAAGCCAACCTTAAACATCTGCTCTTAGACATAAACCTCACCCTCTAGGCCATGAAAGGCTCTTTTGCCCTCAGAGGGTTTTCACATAGAAATAGAGGGTCCTAAGCCATAAAAGTGTCTCCAAAACAGAAGATCGACCTTTGATACAGTGCTCTCATAGGACTCACCGACAGAGGTGTCAAGTTCACTCTTTTCACCACCCTCTTCTGGCAGTTCGGCGTGGGGATTGTTTGGAACACCACTTGGGAATTTTTGGACAAACTCAACTCTCATCGCGACTGAAAGAGGAATAACATCTATTGGAGGTTGAACAACGACATTAGGCTTAATTATTTGGATGGAGGAGTCAGATTGATTTGATGTCTTGGCCCTCTGAGATGACGAGACATGAGAAGAAGCTTCATCTACCTCAGGACCTTCAGCAGGGGGTGTAAGGTCTGTCATCGCTTCCTCAGAAGAGTCAACACTCTCGGTTGGCTGAGAGATGGACATATTATCTTCTGTAGAAGAAGGTGACACAGACATAAGGTCACTCAGCTCAACAACTGGGGGACGAATGACAACCAATGGGGGATGATAAATGGGACAAATAGAAAATGCCTCGTCTTTACCTCTCTAAGCTTCCTTAACCTCTACCCTCCTAATTTCTTGAAAATACCTCTCTCTGAGGCTTAAAAACTCCTTGACTAGTTTATAAAACTGTCTTAATAGTAATAGGATGAGACTTAACTTGGTTGAAAACTGAAAGGGGGAAATAAGATGTAAGTTTGACTTTTGTTGACTAAAGGATCTAATGTTGGAAGGTTATCATTTTGCTCAAGAACAGCTAAGAACAGGAGGTAGTACCACTGAAGAAGATGACCGGGGCTGTACCAAAAACATCCCTAAGGGGTAAAACAACCAGGAATGGGGTGAGAAACCCTAAGTCTACCACAATCCAACCAGAAACCACGCCTAACAGGAGCTAAAGCCACCAGTGGGGGTTGTCGGAGGTTTAAAAAATCACCGAAAAAGTGAATAAACACAAAAACTCTACCTAAATCAACGAAAAGATGCACAAAGGAGGTTACCTAGAAATGGAACTTGCTGAAAAAACCCCTAAGATTGACTAAATAATGCCTTTAAATGGGACAGAGTGGTGGTTGCTGGAAAACTTGGAATTTTAGAGAGAAAGAGAGATGGCACGCGTAGTGAAGAAGAAGGCTGAAATGGGGGTTTGAATAATTTTTAAACCCCCTGATGATTAAGTGCTAATTCCAAATCCCCATCATTGAGGGTATGAAGCCCTAAGATCCCAGTCATTAAATCAAACTTGGGACAGACACTACCCAGTTAGAATAAAGACACATGTCACTCTCCCATCCTATATGCGGTAAGCATTTGACACATCGGAGACGTCTCATCAAAGACTACTCCAACTTGTATCCCTCAACCACCTCTCCACATAGATGGATAAGGGCTAGGGGTGATTGATATGATGAAGTGTGTCTTATCATAAGACGAGGGTCAGCAATGTCCACACCCGAGTTCCCAAAGGACCCCACCTAGGTTGTACGCAAGGCTCGTCCAGATTGAGGGTGGCCTCGTCATCCATACTCTCGATCCTCTTATGAGTCGAGACCTCAAGGAAGTATTTTATTAACATAGACATGTCTCTTCCTCTATTTCGATCGATACCTGGTAATAGCATATACGACATGTATTGGCCTAATGCGTTCCATCGAGACTACACTTAACACTTTCCAGCATGCAACCCTGCAATACATTAGCAATCTCGTATTCGGCCAGGCAGAGACCCCTCCAAATGACATCTACAGTACGAGCAGTACAAAGTTCCAAGATGGTAAATTCAACGTGGATAAGTTTGTTACAAAAAGATTATCTCCTCACGTGAGGGAATATTACATCATGATTAGCTACATGTGTGAGGGATAGGTGCCAGCTTATTATTGGGAGCCTCCTCATGCACATGTTGATTACATGCTGGGGGTGCATTACACCCCCCAAGCACTATAAAAACATCTCATCTTCTATATTGTAAATGGATCCCTCCTGAAACTCTGTCAAACTTACTATTAGAGAGAGAAAGCTTGAGTGCATGTATCTTAATGCCATTAGAGCCTGTATTAGTGGAATTAATACACTTGCATAGTGGACGTAGGCCTTCAATAGGCTGAACCACTTAATTCTGGTGTTTACTTCCTCCTAACCTCACCCCTCTCTATTGTTATATTTCTATATTACTGCCATTATTGAACTGGTGTGAGCTTGTTCATCACTTTGATTCGGTGATACCAATTTTAGTATCATAACTTTTTTTAGATCTATAAAAGAAATGCACATACTTAACTTGCCGTTACCTTTGGGGACGATGACTACATTTGTAAACCACTCAGGGTATATGGCTGTTGATACCAAATTTAATCTGCTGACGTGGACCCATCATCTGAAGACATGTGTCAACCAACGTGGCAGTTACAAATACTTCTACCGATTAACTCACTACCACCGAGCTATTCAAGTGCCACGAGTAACTCATACATTCTGAACAGCTCAAGTATAGCGATCAAAATTAGGCTCCCCGAGCAACTCATGGGCCCCGATCTACTCAGCCGTTCGAGCAACTCATAGGCCCCGAGCTACTTTTGGGGTCCGAGTAGCTTAAGCGGTCCGAGCTACTTAGCGTACAGAGCATCCAAATCAAGAGAATCAAAGAGACGACTGCGCATTAAATGCTCATTATTATCGTACAGATGTATATGTCTACTAGATAACAGCGCATTGTCCTTTCACACGTACAACCTCAAGGCTATAAATACATTGTAACCTCCTCATTAGAAGGGGACTCTGGGATCTCTTGGTAAACCACTTATCGAGAATTACAGTCAAACAATCAACAATACAGAAATAGTGGACGTAGGCCATTCTTATAAGGCTGAACCACATTAAAAATCCTTTGTCTTATTTATTTTATCCGTGATTGATAAATTAAAGATAATCTAATTTTTTACTTCAACAGATTGGCGCCGTCTGTGGGAAACGACTGGACTCATCATTTTTTACCAAAATAATTCATCATCTGTGGCTGATAATCCTGAATCCAGTAATCGAAACATTGGGGCTCCTCCAAACTTTTCTGCTCCCCCAAATGTTCAAGATCTCGCTGGTATAATAGATAATTTGGCTCAAGGCCAGACGACCATGCAAGAAACCATGCTTTATCTTATACAAACTGTTCAAGGAGGAGTACCAACTCAATCAGGACAAAGAAGTGTCCAAAGAAATACCCGCCTACCCTCTTCATGAACTAGGCGAACGTTATTCTCAGAGGAATCTCGATCTAGACACACTGAATCATACCGTACTGAGAGATCTAATGATCCTTCTTATCAACCTGGTCGGACTTCATCACTGCGAGCTAAATATTCTCAGCGAAATATCACTCTATCTCTGAAAAGGACCAGTGCTCTAGAAAGGTTGAGTAGAGTCTCTCCTTTTGTTCGTTTGGTCCCTAAGAGGAATAAAAGTCCTTCTAGGATTGCGTCGAGGAACTCTCCGCGACCATCCGATCTACGGGAAGGCTCTGCCAAATCACGACCAACTTCTCGTAATGAATGATCCCACGAGGTAAATTCAATGCGATCAATTGCTCGAACCAATCGGCCGAGGAAGGAAACGATGCATGGAAGGACTCTATTCAGAGGTTGGAGGACAGATTAAGAGAAATGGCTAAGGATAAGAATCCTCTACAAAGAACTTTTATTTAAGGGACACCCTTTATACAAATAATTATGGATTTTCCCACACCATCAAAATTCAAAGCCCCTGTGGTGACGCCTAAGTATGATGGAAAAACTGACCATGTCCTTCATATAGAGTAATACCAAGCTCCTGCCGATATCTATGCAGTTCCAGATGAGATGAGATGCAGGGAATTTTTAGGAACTCTTACTGGATCAGCCCAAATTTGGTACAACAACCTTCCTCGGGGGAAGATCACGACTTTCTTTCAACTGGCAGAGCTCTTTATTGGGAACTTCTGTTTTGGAGAAAAACCAGTCAAACGAGTAGCACACTTATTGAGTGTTAGACAAAAGACAGGTGAAAGCACCAGGGATTATATTACTCGTTTCAATAATGAGAAGCGCAAAGTAATTGATTATGAGGAGAAAACAATAATTACTGCTCTGATGAGTGGATTGTTGCCAGATAAATTGTACTACACTTTAGCCAAAGATCTGCCTAGGGTAATGACTGATTTGATGGAAAAAGCAGCTAAAATCATGAATGCCGAGGAAGCTATGGCTGCGAAGAAGAATACAGACACTAAGGAGACCAAGGTCGAGGCTGATAGGATTGAGAAGAAGGAGCAGAAGAATAATGGTCACAACAGGCAATCGAAAGCTAAGCAAACATTGGAATAGTTGAAGAAATTTGGAAATTATACTCCTTTGAAGGTAGATATAAATCATATTCTGAAAAAGATCAAGAACAGCGAGAAGCTAAACTGGACAGAAAAAATGAAAGCAGATCCTGATAAGAGGAATAAATCCAAATATTTCGAGTTCCATAAAGACCATGGTCACACGACCAAAAATTTCACAACTCTCCAGAATGAAATTGAAGCACTCATCAGATGAGGAAAGCTGGCTAATTATGTTGATCGTCAAAATGGTGGAAAGAGCAACGACCGAACAAGGCAGAGGTCTAGATCTCCTCATCGAGCAAAAGAAGACAAGAAGAGAAGTCATGAATAAGACCCAGAAGATGACCAAGATGACCCCGATCTCCCCAAAAGACCAAAACATCCAGAACGTGAGGTAGTTTCAATCCATTTTGGATCATTTGAATGTAATATTATTACAGTTTGGATCATTTAGTTGACCTAAGTCAGACCTTTGATCAACTAGAGAAATATCAAATGAAACTGAATCCCACCAAATGCATATTCAGAGTACGAGAAGGCATGTTTCTCGGATATATTGTTAACCAACGAGGAGTTGAGGCAAATCCTGAAAAAATCAAGGCTCTATTGGAGCTACAATCTCCAACGACGAAGAAGGAAGTGCAAAGTCTCACAGGACGACTTGCAACACTTAATATGTTTGTGTCACGAGCAATTGACAGGTGCCTACCATTCTTGAAAACACTCCGAAAAACTTTTGAATGGAATGATGAATGCGAGGAGGCCTTTCAAGAATTAAAGAAATATCAAGGGACACCTCCACTATTATCTAGACCAGTGATGGGAGAAAGACTATACTTGTACCTGGCAGTTTCAGAAAATGCAGTGAGCTCGGCATTGATAAGAGTGGAGGATGGAGTATAAAAACCAGTCTATTACACCAGAAAAACTTTCTGAGGAGTAGAAATCAGATATCCAAGGTTGGAGAAGTTGGCACTAGCACTGATTGAAGCAAGTAGAAGGATGAGGCCATACTTCCAAGCTCATACTATAGTTGTGTATACAGATATGCCATTAAGGCAAACTCTACACAAACCAGAGAAATCAGGAAGGTTGATGTACTGGGAAGTAGAACTTGGAGAATATGATATAATTTATGAGCCTAGATCGTCGCTCAAAGGGCAGGTAGTAGCGGATTTTATCGCAGAATTCACTCAGGAGGATTCCTCCGATGAGCAAGAGTTGAATACAGACCAGCCTGTGGATGTTACAGGATCATCAAATTTAAACCCCGACCAACTTATGTTGAGGGACGAGCAGCGAAAATTACTAGAGGAGGACCAAAGGAAGCATCAAATACTTCACCGAGGAACTCTGTCTGACCAAGAGTTTGATAATGGAGCACCTGTGTGGAATCTGTATGTAGATGGCTCTTCGTGCTCTACAGGCAGTGGAGCAGGGATTATTTTAAATAGTCCAGATGGGTATGATGTGGAATATTATCTACATTTTGTATTGAAGGCTTCTAATAATGAGGCCGAATGTGAAGCAATGATCGTGGGTCTAAGCCTGGACAAAACCATAAAAGTCGAGTAAGTCATTGTGTTCAGTGACTCCCAGTTAATCGTAAATCAAATTCTGGGAGTGTATGCACCAAAAAGAAAATTAATGATCAAGTATCATACAAAAGTAATGGAGGTTGTATCAAATTTTACTGTAGTTCAGTTGATTAGAATACCAAGATTGGAGGACGCAAGAGCAGACGCATTAGCTCGATTGGCATTAGTCACACGCACCGAGCTACGAAGAACAATCCCAATAGAAATCCTAGTTGGTCGGAGCATAGACGAATATCTGATGATGAATTTCATTTCCCTCGACTTGGGACCATCTTGGATAGATCCCATCAGGTCCTATATTGAAGAGGGGGATTTGCCAACTGATAAACTCGCAGCCAAGAAATCAAAATTTAAAGCTTCTCGTTATGTATTGACCGATGACATTTTATATAGACGAGGAATTATAGCAGGGCTACAAAGATATGTCCACCCCTCCGAAGTGAAAGATCTGATCGAAGAGGTCCATGAAGGGTCTTGTGGAGCCCATGTGGCAGGTCGGACGCTTTTGCAAAGAATAACAACGCAAGGGTATTACTGGCCGACCATGAGAGCTGATTGTATAGCTTATGCCAAGAAGTGTGACAAATGTCAACGCTTCTCCTCTATCCGAAGAACTCCCCAAGCATTGTTAACACCCATTATGTCTCCTTAGCCATTCTCCATGTGGGGAATAGACTTGGTCGGGCCACTTCCAACGACCAGAGGAAGATTCAAATACCTTGTGGTTGCTATGGATTATTTTACAAAATGGGTGGAAACTGAGCCTCTCATTGATATGACATACGACAAAGTCTATCAATTTATTTGGAAGAATATTATTTACAGATATGGTCTCCCACATGCATTCATTATTGACCATGGAACCCAGTTTGACAACGAAGAGTTTGCTGCGTATTATCATCAATCCAATGTACTGAAGATCCACTCTGCACCAGGACATCCCCAAAGCAATGGGTAAACTGAGGTGACAAACAGAACGCTGCTGAATGGTTTGAAGAAACAACTAGATGATACAAAAGAAAATTGGATTAACGAGCTACATGCTGTGCTGTGGGCTTATAGTACCACACCACGAGGAGCAACAGGAGAGTCTCCATACATGCTAGCGTTTGGAAGTGAATCTGTCATACCTGCTGAATTGGGTCTACCCACACATAGGGTGCTTAATTTTAATTCTAATGTCAGTGATTTAATGAGAATATTAGACCTGGATATGCTCGAAGAAGTCAGGGAAGAAGCAGCGATCAGAAATGCAACATATCAACAACGAACAACTTTATTCTATAACAAAAGAGTGAAGAAATGTGATTTGAAGGAAGGGGATTATGTGCTGAAGAAAGTAATACAAAATAATAACAAATTGGAGGCCAACTGACATGGACCCTACAGAGTAACATAAGTTGTTCGTCCAGGGACATACATGATTGAAACATTGGAAGGAGAAGAATTTAAGAATGCATGGAATGCAGAGCATCTACGCAAAATTCCTATGTAATGCAATTTCTTCAGTATGAATAGGGGTGGTAAACGGACGAATAGGAATTGGATACCATGTTTTCCATATCCGTATCCACTATTTGGATGCACTATCCGTATCTGTATTCGCTCGGATAGTTAAAACAACTATCCATATCCGTATCCGCTCGGATACCTCAGATTCGGATAATATCCATATCCGTTTATATTATTTATCCATCGCTAAAAATAACCATTAAAATATCCAATCCAATGAAATTCAATCCAATTCAAATAAATATATAACAAAATTACCACCTCCTAACATCAATAATTATGGCTTTCATAATAATAGTAGCATTCCATAATGATAATATGGCTTAAAGTCATCCATACTTTACAACCATATAAGCTTAAAGCCATAAAAAAAATAACAGTAGCATTCCATATCAGTAGATATAAATGTGCACCTTTTAGATTAAATCAAATTTATTGAGAATGATAACCTAATGGACCTTTTAGTCTTCCAAATATACTAATATTTTTATTTTAATAAGTATACATTTTTATTTTGAATATAATATATTTGTTGTTAACTTCACTTCTCATTACAATCAAAACCATCTCTTTACCTTTTTGTTTCTCTCTTACATTTATTTATAATTGAGAAAACTAATGAACAACCACATAAACAATATATAAATACTGTTATATATTTTTATTTATATTTTGTATGTACCTGTTGTTGCTAACTTTCTGTTGCAGGAGGAGGGGATGTGCAGTGGCGGAGCGACGGAGTTGATGCGCAGCGGAGGAGTTGATGAGAAGTGGTGGCGGGGTTGATGAGCAGCGACGGGCTAATGTGGCGTAGGGGGAGGTGGCAGAATGAGGGTTTTGTGTGGAGTGAAATGAGGGTGATTTTGTTTTGAGTGGAGTATATGTTCTTCAGTGGGAGTATGTTATGTGCGGTTGGGTGGGAACCATTTACCACCAACTCCGGTTGGTCGGGAACAAATTACCACCAACTCCGGTTGTTCGGCAAATCAAATTCCTCCAACTCCGGTTGGTCAGGAGCCAATTACCACCAACTCCAATTGGTCGGGAACCATTTACCATCAACGTCGGTTGGTTGGGAACAAATTGCCACCAACTCCGGTTGGTCAGCAAATCAATCACCACCAACTCCGGTTGGTCGGGAACCAATTACCACTAACTACGATTGGTCAGAAAATCAATTACCACCAACTCCGATTGGTCGGGTTCTCCCAACTCCGGTTGGTCAGTAACCAATTACCACCAACTACGATTGGTCGGCAAATCAAATTCCTCCAACTCTGGTTGGTCAGGAACCAATTACCACCAACTCCGGTTGGTCGGCAAATCAATTCCCTCCAACTCTGGTTGGTTGGGAACCATTTACCATAAACTCCGGTTGGTTGGGAAACAATTACCACCAACTCTGGTTGGTCGGAAAATTAATTACCACCAACTCCGGTTGGTCGATAAATCAAATACAATCAAACAATAAACTCCGGTTGGTTAAACTAAGCAGAAACATGGGATGCAAATCATTTCATTGCTTAAGCCCAAAGAGTGACAAGTCACTATAATAAAATAACAAATGGGACAAGTTCCATTATCCAAAAACAAAATAACAAGAAAACAAGGATATTCTATAAAATATTTAGAAGAAAATAAAATGGCAAAAGGATAAGAATTTCTTCATTCAAATCAAGTAGAATTACATATGCTGTGAAAAATATAATTCATTACATAAAAAATCCTATTCTATTGGTTTTTTCCCTTCTGCCTTTGAAACAGGTTCTACTCCAGCAGGAGGATCATCTAAGGCATAAGGAGAATTTATAAAATTTACATCTCTCAGCATTTTAACATTCATTACAGATGGCCGATCAAGTAAATGTTATGGGCGAGATATTTCAAAGTTGGCATGAAGATTGTAATCACCAAGATACTTGGAAATCAGACATCGAGGAATTGCACGAGCAAGAATCTACCTAAAATCAAGTTTAAAAGGAGGTACGGGTAAATCGAGCACTCTAGGCTCATAATAATCCCATAAATAATGTCCCTACTCCAATTATAGCACACACATAGCATTTAACCATCCCTTCTTATACCCTTCATTATTCGACTGCTGTATCCGAGAATCTAGATGGTACAGATCTTCATTATACCCAGCCATCCAAAACTCTCTGGGTTGTTTATGGAACTGATAAGTTAACCTCTCCAGTTGCTCGTGGAGATTATTCACCAGAAGTTCTTTATTTTTCAAGGCAGAACTCTGAGTGGATAGTTGTTAACTGAAGTTCATAATCTTCTTAGACATTTCTGCTAAGGCTTGGTTCTTCGCCACCAACTGAAAGGCCTTATTTTCTAAAACTGCCTGCGTTCTAGCTTCTTTAATACAGACCCGACCAGCCCTTGCTCGTCCATGAGTGGATGTGGAGGGTCCAGCTCTTTTTAAAGTTTCCAGCTCATCTCTTAAGTTGGCATTTTCTACCTCTAAGAAAGATAAACCTTCATCATTAACAGGGACCAAGGCTCCCGAGGAAGATGCAGTAGACTTGAGCTGTTTTATCTTCTCTTGTAAGGCAATGTTCTCCTGCTCCAACAACTTGGCGATATGCCTGTGATCTTCAACTTCAAGTTTTAGAACACTTTCTTTCTTCTCATAAGTAGAAATAAATTTGTCATACCCTTTATTAGCACTCAGTTGTTGATAATTCTTCTCATATCCTTGGTGCAAAAGGGTAGAAGACTCTTTGTACTACTGCTGAAGTTCCTCGATTGTTCCTTAGAGATCTTCAATCATCTCATAGTAAGCCACATTATTGGCGACAGCACGATCGAGCAGGCATTTCAGGTATTAGTAGGCTTCGACTGCTCGTTCAGAAGTATCTGGACCAAGGATATCAATGATTTTAGCCTCATTAAGATCTGTATGACCAGCTTTAAAATAGTCATTGCATTTTCTCATTAATTCTGTGTCATGAGCTGATAAGAGCTCCATCCTGGCTATAAACTAGCAAAGAGAAAAGATAAAAATAATCAATAATGACACAGACAGAGCAAGTAAAAGAGAAATTTAAGGTGAACAACCAAAGTTCGAATTTTATTTCATCATAAGGGAAAATACAAAGTCTGAGGTTACATTCAAGAAAACAATAAAATAAAAGACCAAACAATTTTACACTTCTCCTTGTTTCCTACTACTTTCTCAAAAGGATTGGAGGAAGTAACCGGTTGCTCGGAGGATAAAGGTGGCTGCTCGGCAGAAGTGCTGGTGGGTTGGAGTTGCTCGCAGCAAGTTTGAAAATTTGGGACAGAAGGGGCCTGATCTCCAATCATCATCGAAGATTCATCTGAGGCAGCTTCATCCTCTTCTTCTTCCCCAGGAGAGGGAAGAGGGCCATGAGTGTGCTGTTGGAATAATTTAGAATTCTCAGCAACTTTCAGCTCCTTCAAAGCTGTAACCCATCCATCCCTAAAATATTTTAGGCTGGCATACTCCATTTGAGATGACATGGCAGCCAGGCCCTTGTTCCAGCCTTTATCCCAACCATCACTGAATGATTTTTTAACTTCCTTCTTCCTTTTTGCCTTCTCCGAGGAGGTCCTTTCCCTAAGGATCTCCTCCAGCTCCATTTTCTGACGGTCAACATCTTGATTTTTAATAACTTCCTCTTCAGCAGACTTGAGCTTAACTTCCAGCTCCTTGTTGCTTTGTTCGAAGACTTTGTTGCTCTACTCAGACTTCGTTAATTTCTTCTCCAAATCCTTAGAGGCAATCAGAGCTTGATTTATTTCTAGCTCAATGGACTTGAACTGCTTCTCCCAAGTAACTTTATCTTCCTCGTATTTTTGACGAGAATCTTTCAGAGATTGGGTCCGCCCAACAAAAGCTTCCACTACTCCTCCCGAGGAGCTTGAAGCCTTGATAGCTTCATCCTTCTTCAGAATGCTGTTAAAACACATCACCAACTAGAAAAGAAATAGCTATGGGTCAATATATGAACAGAATATTAGAAAGTGAAAGACTCAAGCTAACAAAACTTACTGAGGCAATGTGTTGAGCAGCAAGGGTAGTAATTATCTCACGAGAAAGGGAGTCCTCAATACCTTGGACTTCTAGGACAGTCCAGGATCTCACCAAACTCACAGCGGAGCTCGGAGAAATAAAAGATGGAATAACACCTTCAACATTTGAAGGTTGAGAGATAGGTTCAGCATGTCTCTTAGAAGAACTTTTCTTTAACCTCCTAAGAGGAGCAGGAACATTTTCAACTAAAGACATTGTCTTTGTTGGTGAAATAAAAATAAACTCACTCGGAGGAGAAACAACAACAATCTTGCTCGGGGCCATTGGGGGCTTTTCAACAGTTTTCTTGGCAGCAATAGGAGGGGGTACATCTACAGTCTTTATCCCTTCTTCTGGGACATATTTTTTTTACTTTTCTTTGCCTCCATAGCAGTAGAAGCAAATTTATCAAAAAAGGTAGGAGCTCTTCTTTTCTTCATTAGATCACTGATGGGAACACTTGACTCAGAGGAAGAACCTTCCACACTAGTCTCAGAAGCTGGTACTTGGTCAAAATTAACTATTGCTGGATGTGGACGAGTAGTGAAAGACGAAGTATAACTCTTGTACTACAACAAATAAGAGGCAGATCTAATATGCTCCTCAATAACAGATTGGTGAAAATCCCAGATAAGTTTCAAATGCTTTAAATTAACGTCAGCTTCTTTTGGAGGTTTTCTTTTACTGTCAACTGTAACAAACGAAAACAAACGTCAGTGATACATATTATCAAACACAAAGAAAACAAGATTTTAAAAAATAAAAACAACCTATTCCATTGCCATAAGGGGGACACTTGGGACCTTGATATACGTCATCTCCATATAATGGAGCATGTTGCCAATTTTTCATAACAACACCATGCTCAAAATAATCCCTATTGGCGTCTGGAAGATTTACAACTAAAGTCCTATTCAAAAACCTAGTTTTTAAATAGAATGTGGAATCACTGACAACCTATTTATAGCAGTACATGATCTCTGGAATCCCTAAATAAGTTCCATGTAGTTGATTCAATCTATGTACGCCATTAACTATCCTCCAGGTATTTGGAGCTATTTTGCAGGTACAACGTCAAAATATTGACAAAACTCCAAACATAGGGGATTTGGAGGAAAAGAATAGCCATATTCGGCCACAAATAGACTTGGGAACCAATGTCCCTCAGCCAAAGAAATATAATCAAAAGGTTCAGAAAGTTCTTCCAAAATAACCCTTGAAGGGATTAAAAATTCAGACCGAAATTTGCCAACCGATTCAACAAGGTAAACCATGATGAACAAAGTAAATAAAAGAGAGGGAAGAAAATCTTACAGAAAAAGAGAGATCAGTTGACAACGAACAATGGAAAGAACGAAGGCACAAGATAGAGAGGAAATGAAGAGTTCAAAGATACATATTTAAAAAGTAAAAGATGACAGGATTCCTTCCGCGCTTAAATACTTTACCTCGGGAATAGAAAAAAGCAATGATTACAAGGGAGGACGTTTGCGTATCCAGCGGCTAAAAAAAGAGAAGGGGCACAAATATCGAAGAGGTCATGGAAATTCAAAATATTTATGAGGCTTGATACTGTGCACTCAAAAAGGAGTTATATACAACGAATGTTTTCTTCAAAACTATACAAACCAATAATCTATGCAGTTTTAAAGCATAATGTTCCATACTTTTCTTCAACATCAAACTATGAAACATTGGGGGCTTCTGTTGATACCAAATTTAATCTGCTGACGTGGATCCATCATCTGAAGATACGTGTCAACCAACGTGGCAGTTACAAATACTTCTACCAATCAACTCACTGCCACTGAGCTATTCAAGCGCCACGAGTAACTCATACATTCCGAACAGCTTAAGTGTACCGATCAACTTAGGCTCCCCGAGCAACTCATGGACCCCGAGCTACTTAACGGTCCGAGCAACTCATAGGCCCCAAGCTTCTTAGGCGGTCCGAGTAGCTTAAGCGGTCAGAGCTACTTAGCATACAAAACATCCAAATCAAGAGAATCAAAGAGACGACTGCGCATTAAATGCTCATTATTATCGTACATATGTATATGTCTACTAGATAACAGCGCATTGTCCTTTCACACGTACAGCCTTAAGGCTATAAATACATTGTAACCTCCTCATTAGAAGGGGACTCTGGGATCTCTTGGTAAACCACTTATCGAGAATTCCATTCAAACAATCAACAATACATAAACAATGGACGTAGGCAATTCTTATAAGGCTGAACCACTTTAAAAATCCTTTGTCTTATTTATTTTATTTGTGATTGATAAATTAGAGATAGTCTAATTTTTTACATCAACAATGGCCTCCCTAATGAAGTCGACCTTTTCTAACTTTTTCCCCTCTTCTCGGATGACATCATACTTCTATTGAGAGTATATTATCCTTCTCTATCTTATCGGCTTTACATCCTCGGCCACATTGAGCTTATGACAGAGGATCTTCGGATTAATGCCTGGGATATCCTCATGGCTCCAGGAAAAAGTACTTTTGCCTCTTATTTAATAGCTTGATCAACTCTTTTTTGATCTCATTCTTCAGTGTTTAGCCGACTTGGATGGTTTTTTTTGGCTCGTCCTCATTGAGGACGATGGATTCTACCTCCTCAGTGGCCTCACCCTTTTTAAGCTTAGTCTCGTCTCTAGTGTCCAGAGTATCAATATTGTAAGTTGTTATGGCCCTCTTGTATGCTTTCCTGTCCTCATTCGAGTTGAAGTAGCATTCACATGCCTCAACTTTGTCACCTTAAACTTCCCCTGCCCCATACGGATTTTGGGAATTTAATCATCTGGTGAACTATTGAGGGCACGACCTCGAACTCCTTGAGGGATGCCCGCCCTAAAATTATATACCAACTAAGTGACATTCTCATCCATGAAAAATAAGTTGATTTTCTTCGTGAGGCATTTTGGCCAGTTGTTCCCCATTCTAACTTCCATTTTATAAACTCCCAATGGTTGCAATTTCTCAGCACTGAAACCAATGAGAGGTTGGTGATATGGGATCAACCTCTTCTTGCTCAACCCCAAACCCTTGTAGCAGTCCCAAAACATCACAGTGGTTGAGCTGCCACCATCGATCAATATTCTATGAATTTTTTACTCATGCACTAGCGTGGTAATCACCAATGGGGCATTATGCGGGGCCAAGATCCCCTTAAAATCCTGAATAGAGAAACTAACAATCGAAATATTCATATCAACTTTAGTTCTTTTTACCTAATCGTTGTTGAGTGTATTTTCTTGGAATTTGGAGGAAGTGCTTTGGGCTCTGCCACATGAGCCTTTCTGTCAGCAATTTCCTTCCCCCCAGTAAGTCCTCCACAGATTATCTTATATCCAAAAGAAATTGTGTGGAGCCAACCCTTAGGATCAGTGATTGGAGGTGGTAGGTCAGTATTTACTTCATCATCATCATCTGAGTTATCCTCGTCTTGGTCGGTTGGAATATTAGGCTTGATCTTGTCATTCCTCCTCTTTCGGATGTCGTCTCGGCCACCCTGAAACTGTTCTTATTAACATACTTTCTTAACTTGCCAGCTTTCAGCATTTTTTCAATCTTGTCTTTGGGAGCAAAACATTTGTAGGACGTATGGCCATGATCTTGGTGAAACTCACACCATAAATTATTGTTACTCATGTGAGGAGGAGCCTTAAAGCTTTCATACCATCTTAGAGAACAATCATTCTTGATGTCATTCAGGATATGCTCACAACTGACTCTTAGAGGGGTATAGTCAGTAAACTTATCATCTACCGACCACTTCTTACCATCCTTGTTCTTTTTCTGGAACTTACCCCTGCTTCTCATTCCCTTATCATCTTAACCATTGTCGGTATGTTCGAACTAAACGCAGTAAGAGTCACTTTCATTTGCCATTGACTGTCTACTAAGGAACGTTGGGCCATCGACACCTCATCCATTTTTTATTAAGGTGGGTCTTGGCTGGTACTGGTTCCTCCTATAGTAGGAGGATCTGATGCCATTAAAGAGTGTTGATGATCAAAAAACCCAAGTGATGTATTGAAAGTGAACTGGATTAACTAAAAGTGATCTTGAACTCAAGCCGGGTCTGTTTCAAGGGTGGTTCAAGCTCAACAAAAGGTGAGATTGGACCACCACCAGAGAATTTGGTGGAGTAGCTACAAATAAAGGGAAGAAGATGGATATTTCGTTCCCATAGACGGTGCCAAATTGATGATACTAGATATAGTATCACCAATTCAATGTATGTGTGAGCTCAAACCATCACAATAATGGAGTATAAACAGTCATAAAGTATAAAAAGAGATGAGGCAAAGAAGATGATAACACCAGCTGTGACAACCCGAATATAATTATGATTAAATAGGCTTAAAGAATGCTTAACTTATGTGATATGAGTAGTTTGCAATTAATATATATGATGTTAAGTTATTATGTTTAGTTTAATCCTACCTTCATAAAGCTTGAAATATCGAATTAGTTACAAATGTGAAATTTTAAAGTTTTCGGTAGGAATGTTCCTGTTGGAGGCTAGTTTTGACCTTTATGACGTAACAATGAACTTGAGGTGTAAACTAGATATTTGTAGATATATGAGTTAGGTTTATAACAAAACAAACGGTTCATCGAACGGACATCCGAGTGGGAAGATATTGTCTTTTTACGAATAGGGGGTAAAGTAGTCATTTACCCTTAAATGGTATATTGTTTTATATAATGCCACATGTTATATTTTGATTGGACCAAGGAGGGGTGACGTTATGACGACTTATAACCCTTGAATTAAGCTCTTCATTCAGCATATTTCAGCCATGGAAGAGTTTTAACCTAAGGAAAGAGAGTTTCAAAGTTTAGGAAGAAAGTGTGAGGAGAAATTGAAGAAAAAATCAATAGAAAAATTACGTAAAATCCCCTAAGGTATTTCCATCCATAAATCTTGTTTATTTTTTTGTATTACTTATTTCAATGATTGAAATAATCATTTGTTTACTGAAATTCCATGTCTTGATGTGTACTTATGAATAGATGCAAGTTTAAGCAAACTTGAATGTGCAAACCCTTGAGATTGTTTTGTTTAGGAACCTTGTTTATTCAAACTTCCATATATTTCTCTATACTTACTGGAAATTATTGATTCCAATTGGAGATTAACCTGGATTCATATATGTATACATATCCAAAAATTATGTGAAAATACCAATAATTGAGTCTTTGGTGAGAGTTTGAAGTTCGGGTATGAAATCTGCCCTAAGGGTGAAAGTATGCCCGCCATGTGTTCGATGTTTTGCTTGACATATCAAATGAACTCTGAAAATTATGAAATTTTAATCTTGTATTTGGTAGTATGTTTACTGATGTTGGGTGAGATATCATATAAATTTATAATGTATAAAAATTATGGAAATTCCTGGAAGTTGAATGAACGATAAAAGAGCCTATAGGGCAGATTTGCTATGTGGTAAAGAAATGGGCATATCTTGCTCTAGGAGACTTGAAATGATGTACCATCTTTTGTATTGGAATACTAATATGATAAGGATTGAATTACCAAGAATAAATGAATTTATATTTGGTCTATGATTTGGATATGTTAAATATATTAACATGGATTTGGATGGAACTTCACTTGTGATAAATGATTTGAACGGAATCATGTGAGGCTTATGGATTGAATTATGTTTAAATCTTTCTTTAGATTATTGATATTCTTATGATGATACTAATATTGTAAGAATGATAGTAAGGGAATAAGATCTGATTGAACAAATACCGGATAAAGGCAAGGGAAAAGCCAGTTAAACTGTCGAGGTGAGTGTACTTATGATTGTTTCATATATAGATATGAAAATGATATATTGGATTTGAATATAGCTCTAAGAGCGGATTTGTTTGAATACTTCGGTATTCAGGATTTGTTTGGATATTAAAATATCCAGGATTGTTTGGGTTTTATGATCCAGGATTTGTTATTGCCAATGGGCAGAATTATATGGGTCTAATGATCCAGGATTTGTTATTGCCAATGGGCGGAATTATTTGGATCTTATGATCCAGAATTTGTTATTGCCAATGGGCAGAATTATTTGGATCTTATGATCCAGAAATTGTTATTGCCAATGGGCAGGATTGTTCGGATTTTATATCCACATATTCGATATAGAATTGCCATTTCATTGTAGGGAAGGAGTACCTCACTAAGCTTAATGCTTACGGTTTATATTTTAACAATTTCAGGTTTGTATGCTGCCAGCTAGAATACTATATGATCGGTAACTTTGAGAGTTGCACCGTTAGAAAAAGCTGGGGTTTAAATATGGGGATTTTATCATTATCACACTAAAGATTTTAATATACTCACACATTGTATATATTGCGTTAGTATGGATTGAGTTGATGATTGTGAAATTTTATCATAGATAATCATAGTATTGTATGTCCGGTTAATTATGACTCTGATATTGATTTCATTATGGTATAATAATAATATTATGTTCATTATACACAGTGTGTAGAAAAATATTGAGAAATGAAGTATATTTTCCAATGGGCTCAAGATTATGATCCAATTATTCTAATAACAAATGATTAGTATGGATATTGGGTATGGGTGTGACAATTAGTGGTATCAGAGCATGGTTATTAATTCTGGACGTGTGTGACGATTAGATGGAAGTATTGAGTTGATTTTATATTTATGAATTGTTTGTATACTAACCAATAGTTTAGTATTATAAACTGTTTATATTTATTGTTAGAACTTTGTTGTATTACAGATAATTCCAGATGGAACCTGGGAATGGACAACATAGAGAACAGGGAGTTGCTTCTCGTATAGAGAATACTGAAGTAGAGCAAAGTGTTGCTGGAAGGGCTAGAGAGCAATAACAACCTATAGAGATGCAAATAATGGCACAAGCAATGATGAGGATGGCAGAGCAAGAAGAAAGAAATATGGCACAAATGGCAGAACAACATGCTAGATATATAGAATCTAAGACTGTGGCCAGGATTGAGAAAGAAGTTAGGAAAGAAATGAAAGATTCTATGCATGAGAAGTTTTTGAAGTTGAATCCTCCAGAATATTCAGGGTCAGTTGAACTTACAGAAGTTGAGATGTGGGTCAGAGATATAGAAACTATCTTTGCAGTTATGAAGGTTCCAGATAACCAGAAAGTGAATCTAGCTGTGTTTAAGCTCAAAGGAGGGGCGAAATATTGCTGAGAAGCCAGCAACCATTTGGTGCCCATGATGGAAGGTACTAATGTTATTACTTGGGCTGAATTTATTAAAGCTTTGTATGTTAAGTATTTTCCTAAGGTTTATAAGAGGGAGAAGTTAAGGGAGTTTATAAATTTAACCCAAGGGAAAATGACTGTGAGGGAGTATGATGCTAAATTTACTGCTTTGTCTAGATTTGTTACTAAGTATGTGCAGGATGAAGAAGATAAATTGTTATATGGGCATCGAGTGATAATGTATTTGGGGGAAATCCTATGGGGTTGCATGATTGATCATCTCTCGGTCTTTCATTTCCTATTGAGGTTGATTTATCATTTTGATTAATACAATGATTTACTTTTGGAATCCATTGGGAACCATATCTAGTTTCGGTCACACGCACGGGATTAGGCATGAGCATAGGTTTATTCTACGTGTGTGGTTATCAATTATTTAATGTCGCCAATTTTTTTTATATAAAAACAAAACAAAAGGTTAATCTTAGACCTATCGGGCTAATCCTAAGGTAGATTTGGGTTTGCGATTGATCCAAAGACTTATTGTGGGGTTAGATAATGATCCACTTGTTCTTTATGCTTCCTTTATTATATGCTTATTATCTCTCTTAACATTATATGATTACTTTTTAATGTATTTTATAACATGCTTAGAGACCTTAACTTGAGAATCCCTTAAAATGTATATAGGGTTTTAAGTAGGAAAATAGTATGAGATGTGGGAATGTCACTTAACTAGTGCGGGTATTGAAAAGTGCTTGGGTATGTTTTTGTAATCATATAACGGGTGGCCGTTAATATGTATGTAAGTGTGCGAAGAATCGTTTCTTAGGCAATGTGTGTTTGCTAATGTATATAAGGGTGTGAAAAAGCTGGCTTGGGTAATGGGTGGATGCCAAGGTGTTTGTAAATGTGTGCCTGAGAATTTTTGGCTTGACATAGTTTGGTATCTCGTTCGAGGTTTGAGGAGAGATAGAAAGGTATGAGATAAGATATGGGTGCTTCTCAGTTCTGGCAACGTATCGAGATAAATATTGTGGAGGTTTATGTGGACGAGAAAGACCTGGTATTGCGCCCATGTACTCATGTGGCCAAGAGATCAAAGCCTATAGGCTTCAATTTTACACATTTTCCAATGTGATGTGGGTGCAAGTGTAAGGATTTGGATTGAGGGGGTGGGAGTGGGGGAGCTATCTATAAGACAGAGGGTAGCTTCGGTCGAGGTTCAATATAAGAGTGGGTCCTAATATCAACAATATTGGAATATCATATTACGATCGTTGGGTGATAACTACGAGGAATGTATAGTCCTTTGGGCTAGTTTGGAGGTGTAGAAGGGAAGTTGTGTAAAACGTATAATGTTTTACGATTAAGAAACAAAGTAAACCGCCACACCTTGGGGATGGAGTGTACCACAAGCCACCGACAAAAATACATGTATCCCTTATCCACATAACTCAAGTACTAGAAGTGTCGTAGTCCTCGATTTGATTTGAGGTGATCGAGAAAGAGGGTTTGGACTAGAAATGGAGGCATCCATAAAAAATAATACATCCAGAGACGTATTGTGAGGATTGGTCTTCACAAGTTTAGTTTGGTACAACACCTACATACCTAAGTAGACTAGGGATGAAAGCCAATATAGTTCCAAGAAACGGGACATATTTATGGGTGTAGGCAATATGATATTGGATATTACAACATTACCGTATTATGGAGCCTAATCCTTAATGAAGCATTTTCATTTTGTTGGATTGATATATATATATATATATATATATGTTAAAAAATGTTTATCAATGACTGGTGCTTGATAAGTATTTATATAAAAATATATATTGGGGGAATGTCGTTGTTGAGATGGGCTTTATTTAATTGGAGAAGCGATAAGAGTAGTTTGATTTTAGACTACTTTGCAAATTTTGGAATGACTCAACTCACTGACATTTTCCTAAGAACTCCTTTGAAAATATGTATTGAATCATCACATTTTACTAGAATTTATTTAACATATGAGTATGTCATTTCCATTAACATATGCGTATATTTTCATGTTTGTGTTGACTTGGCTCATTGACGCTATAAGTGCATACCCGGCCCCTAAAATGGGGTCGGTCTAAATGAAATAAATATATATGGATAGTTTATCACAATATATACGAGGTATTTGACCCAATATTTCTATAAATTTTCTTTACCCTTGTAGAGTGAGATGAATTTTCCCTAGGGAAATGTCCCTTTTTAAGGTGCTCTGTTGGGTAGGGATTTGTCTGGAAGCATCGTTTTTTGCAAGATACACATAGATATTTGCGCCTATTTTTCTGAGGATGTGACTTTTAAGAAGTATGAACTTCACTTGGGGGAAACGAATTTTCAGAATTACAAAATTCACTCGGGGGAAGAAACTTTTCGAAAGTATGTACTTCTTTCAGAGGAAACAACTATTTTAAAGTATGAACTTCACTCATGACTTTTAGAATGAGCTCAAGTATCTCGAGTGCCGGGTATTGAATAAAGTTATGAAAATGAATCAATGTTGGGTTTTGAGTTGCTTTTCAAGGTTACTGGGGACCTCCTTTTATAGGGGTCAATTGGCTTGTGCCCAATCCACAGTTTCATGGGAGGTATTGAGAATGATTTAAAAAGAACTAGGTTTAGTAAATAATTAGTTTTCTCTGTAGCCACCCTAGGGGGCCCCTTTCCGAATTCATTCTGGTGCACGTGCGAGGTCACGCCCTTTCTCTGGGCACTCGACCATCATTAATATGGGTGATAATGAGATAGAGTATCCAACCTATTTTTCATAAAATAAACAAATTAAATGTCACCACCACGAGAGAACAACATCAAGGACAATATTGATGCTTGTGAAACCAAGTAGTTCAAAGGTATGGGAACTAGGTAACATAATGGAAAGGTGTTATCCACCCATTCCTCCCTTTTGGTCACTCATGGGAATGTGTTAATGTTCTCCCATTAGACTCCTTGAAGTGTGTCTCATGTGCATAATATAGGTGAAGAATGAAATCATTCAACTCGTGTCATGGAAAAGGACAGAGTGAATTCATCCTTAGGAGAGTTCCTTAAAATTGTAATTCAAAATATAATATGAGTGTTTTTCTAATCAAAAGTCTCTATTGAAGAACCCTATAAGAATCCATTAAGCCACTCTCGGGTCTGGGAGTTGACTAAGGTCAAACGGGGATCGAAACTGCCCATTGGTCACTAAATGACAGGTAGTTTTCAAAGGAAAATGAATTATTTATCTAAACCGTACGAATGATTTATGCACGGAATGAACCCTTGGAAAGTGTATTCAGTGCTCTTCAATATTTCATTCACTTTCGTTCATTTTGGGGAGTTGACTATGGTCAAACGGTGCTAAAAAATACCCGATGATCCTTCGGAGTAAAATGGGCCATTCGTTCGTACGCTAAGGCTGATTTATGAACATAATGGACCATTGGAAAGGAGATTCAGATATCTTCAAAGATTCATTGAGCTTTGCTATATCTAGAGAATTAATATGAGTCAAACAGTTCTTGAGAGTGTTTAGTGGCCTCTAGATTAATTTTTGAAGTAAAACGGATCGTTTGTTCGAACCATAAGTCCAATTCATACATGGGATGTATTGTTAGAAAGGGGATTTAGACCCCTTCAAAGATTCATTAAGCTTTCGCTCAAGTGAGAGTGTTGATGGGAGTAAACGGGGCTCGAGAGTGCCTGGTGGCCTCTAAATCAGTACTCGGAGTATGAACTTAGGTTTTTAGTGAATGAGTGAGTGATAGGGACCCAACAAGGTTTTTAGAAGGGTCCTAGGGTGGGGTGACTATAGTGAGTGCCTCGATGGGTGAGCATGGAACAAGTTAATGCCGTCGAATGATAGACACCACATCGACATTGGGGAAGAGGAGTTTAGGTTAATTATGTGGACCTAGAGGATGAGGGTGACCGATTCAGAGGATTGATGTCAGTTCTAGGACCTAAAGGTATGAGGATGACCGATTTAGTGGGTTGCAGTCAATTATGAGGACCAAAGGGGACAAGAATGACCGATTTAGTGGGTTAAGGAAGAGTTAAGGTTGATTCTATGGGGATATGGTGATTATTCAATGGGTCAAGGTTAATTATGAGGATCAAAGAGACGAGGATGATTGATTCAGTGGATTGATATCAATTCTGAGGACTTAAAGTTATGACGACCAATTTTATGGGCCAAGGTCAATTCTAAGGTCCTAAAGTTGTGCTAGGGATAATTGATTTTGAGGGCCAAGGTTAACTCTGAAGACCTAAATTTATGACAACTAGTTCTACGGGCCGAGGTCAATTATGAGGACCTAAAGCTGTATCAAACGATTCTGAAGGCCAAGGTCAATTATGAGGACCTAAAGTTTTGATGACCAATTCTGCGAACCAATGTCAATTCTAAGGACCTAAGTTGTGATGACCAATTCTATGGGCTGAGGTTATAACGACTAATTTTGAGCGTCGAGGTTAATTATGAGGACCTTGAGTTGTGATGACTAATTTTATGGATCGAGGTCAATTCAGAATACCTAAAGTTATGATGACAAATTCTACGGGTCGAGGTTGTAACGAATAATTTTGATGATCGAGTTCAATTCTAAAGAACTTGAGTTAGGGTGACCAATTTTGTTGGTTGAGATCAATTTTGAGGACCTTAAGTTGTGACGATCGATTCTGAGGGTCGAGGTCAATTATGAGGTCCTAGAGTTGTAGTTTGGAGTGGATAAATCTGTTGTAGAAGGCGTGAAGGACTTTGATGAAGGTGCACCTTTGATTTTTCTGGGGATGGTTTTATCTTGAAATTTCACTGGGGAATGTTTAGTTTTGAGGTTTCGGCTCGAGAATTATAGTAGACTTTGATGCGGGTGCATCATGGGTTCTGTTGTGGAGTATGTAGGGGATAAGAGTGTAAGACTAATACAAATGGGGATTTTGAGATTTTATAAGGGGCTTAGTGCTCTAAAAATTATTTTCTTGAGGGAAAATAACATTCCATACTTTTCAGGGATTTTTGTGATTTTTTGGGATTTTTTTGAAAAATTTCTAATTTTTCTGGCATATTCTATACAAAATTTGAAGGGGACTACCAATAAGAAAGACTAGGTAGGTGATAATTGGTAGAAGCACGAACTCCTATGCTTTTTTGGGATGAAGAAAAGGGAGTTACCGATCGATATGGTCTGGGGATTACTGATCGGTAGGCCCCTTAGCCTTCTACATAAAGGCGGCGGACCTTCTTCATTTTTTACACCTTCAAGTGTATGAATCTTCTACCTTATCTCTCTAAGAGTTGTTCCTAACTCTTTTCTTCTTCAAGTATTCAAATTGATTGCTATTCAAGCGATGTTTACAAAAACACCGAGCTACCAATTGACGATTGAGATGGCCTAGAGTGGCGGTCTGTAGTGCCCCTTAAACTGGATAATGAGAATGATTTTGAGTTGTTGGAGATAGTTATTGACGAGCGTAACTTATTGCATAAGCCTACATATAATCTTTCATCTTGGGTGAGTAACCCTAATGGCTAAGTAAGTTTGGGGACTTTTTGTCTTCCAATTTATTTTTCTCTTTATCCCTTGCGCTTAATGATGGGCTTTTCTTTTGTTTTCTTAGAGACTGATATAGATCCTTCGAGCATTTGATCCCGAGATATGACTGGGTTAGGGGTGTAAGCGGTACGATTTGGTCGGTAAATAGTAGATACCAATACCAAAACCCAACTTTGGATGGTAAAACCAAACCGTACCAGTTTACCATTCTGTACACCAAAATCAATACCAAAACCAAATCGGTTGGTATTTCGATTTTTTTATTAATTTAGGTTTTTTCTGGTTTCGATAAATTCTGGTTTCTTCTGGTTTCGGTAAATTCTGGTTTTTTCTGGTTTCTGGTTTCGTTTTTTTTTGGTTTTGGTAAACCACACAAAAAGCCCAAAAAACCCAAAACAAAACCAACCAACTTTTTTAAATATTAAAACCAAAACAGAAACCAACTTTTTTTGGTTTTGATAAATTCGGTACGGTAATCTCAGTACGATTTTTTCTAGTTTCGATAAAATCGATATGGTACGGTAATTTCAGTATGATTTTTTCTAGTTTTTGTAAATTCGGTACGGTAATTTCAGTAAATCGGTTTTTTAAATTTTGAAACCAAAACTAACCCAGTTTTTTACGGTAATTTCGATTTTGGTAAGACCGGTTTCTGGTATTTTAATCTATGAAACCAAAACCATTTTTATCGGACCAAAACGGTACGGTACGGTACGGTAAAAACCCGTACCGCTTCCACCCCTAGACTGGGTTGAAGGAGGTTTAGGAGCAGCTCCCTGCTATTGAGCACTGGATGGTATCATACGTTGAGTTTGGTCCATTGGCCAAGGCACTGGATGAGACACCGCGTTCCACTGCGGTGTCATGTGCTCTTGGGGAGAGATGGTGGGACACTACCCACAAATTCCATCTTGGATTTAGTTAGATGATTGTTTCTCCAATTTATGTCCAACAGATGTTGGGGCTGGATTGTGAGGGTTCTAGATTATGGTGGACTTCACTTTGGGGTTATGCCGGGAGCGGGGCAAGCAAATTTGAGAGACATGGGTAAAATCGTGTCGTGGGATTCTATCCAAATTTTTGCTTTAAGGGAGACTCTGAATGGTAAAAACTTAAGATAAAAGCTATGATACCAATTTGAGAACACAAAATAATCTGAGGGTGGTTCCAAATTTATACAAGTTAAATATTTTTATGTTTTTCGAATTTTAATGATTGAACTAAATTTACCCAATTAAACTTAGCACCGATTAAACCTTTCTTGTGAAAACCGATTTACCAAATTTTATATTTTACCCTTAACAAGAATCTAGGTGATAACACATAAATAAAATAAATCAACCCACAATAACACACTGATGTACAAGGAAACCACAAAGGGAAAGAACCTCAGACCACCCAACCATACAATTACTATGATAAGGTTTTATAAAGAATATACGGTAAACTTGCATAACAACTTGACCTCCCATATGTCTTGACACTCTTCTATCTTCAACTACTCCTCCACAATGCAATATTGGAGTCCACCTATGCCAGGTCCAAAACACATGAGTCCACGCATGCCTCGATATCCACCAATGCATCTCGACAATCCTCTACGATTTAGAACACGGTGGCCACCCCTTCTTCACCGCAATCATCATGTATGGAGTCCATCGCACGAAAACGGGTTCTTATTGTGATAAAAGAAACGTACAAGGGGCCCAAACATGATCTCAAAGTATATGAGTTACGAATCTCAGATCTTGTAAACAAAAGGGTGAAACTTTTGGAGTTGGAACTTTTGAAACATGTGAGCTTTTTGTTTTTGTCAAATATTCGTCTTTCAAAAATAAAAACATAGTCTGAAAAGACTTTTAAAGAAAAGTTAAGGCGGCGTGTCATTCGAACAATTTCCTAATGTTGTTAGAACGAGATAATATCTCGCTTTTAATGACATTAGCAAAATCAAAACAGTACGCTTCGTTTGAAGATCGTTGGAAACCAGGGATCGAAAGACCTAAGGATGTCATTTGAGGGACATAGACATATTTTTTGAATGATCAAATCAAAATTTTAAAGTCCGCCTACAGTAAACTCATAAATATATTTTTGAAAAAATTAAGTTCCAAATAATTTTAAAAACATAACACCCTTAATAAAAATTCTATGGACTCATAAAATAATATTTATTCATACCTGCGATATACTCGGCATATGTGAAGACAAACTTAGCACGATAAACGTGACTTAAAATATGTATTCTTTAAATATTTGTCGCTATGTCTTAATCAAATAACGTCATAGACTCGTGTGATCATCAACTCAAAGTCTGTCCTATGACTCAAACTTTTTGTTCGAACTTGTGGCAATTACAAACAAATTGACTCGTTTGGAAATTTGTCCTTACATAGACACTTTTAAGGAGGAGGGTGGATGTGACCGACAGATGGCGGGTGAGATAGACGACCTGTATTTTTCTTTTTGTTCGAGGTTTCTTGGTTATGAAGAGCCACAACGTCATCCATCTTCGGTTTCTGCCATATTTGAGGATGATTTCTAATGTCACGATATATTATTTGGGGGAGCTTTACTTTGGCATCATTTTGTTCTTCCCTCGATGCATTCAGTTGATACTATTGGCAGACCTTCACGGGAGAAACGTACCTTTTAGAGGTAATTTAGGATTTATTTTTCTTTTTATTCATTTCCTTGCATTCTTCTTTTATTCTTTTTATTGATTTATGTCTTTTTGAATACATGATTCTATGAGGTTATAAGGCATAATGCGGGGTTGATGGCCCTAAAGGATGATGATATAGAGGATTTCTGTTGGATGTTACGGTGGTAGAAGTCCAACTAACAATCGAACCAGTCCTTATCTCTGACGGACGTGCGGTGGGTCTTGAATGTCCTAATGAGTGATCAGGTTAATTTTAGTATTTTTGAGTTCTTGTTGGCATATTTATTTCTTGAGTGGATATTGATTCTTTGCTGGGAATGCAGGTGACCTTCTACCCATAGAAGGGGTATTTGTGGGACATGGGGGTTACTGGCATGCATGCGTAGATGCGACGACTGATGGCGCACGAGTTCGGGTACATTTGGTATCTTGGAGAGAGGGTGGTAAGGAAGAAAGTGGAGTAGGAGGTATTAGTCCCACTGTTGGATCTCCATATCTATATGAGGTTGGTGAGGGATATGTTTGATGATGCTAGGGAGACAATGATGATAGGTGAGCCCTATACGCACTACATGGATACAACGAGTTATAATTATCTGGACTTTGTGACGCATTTGTTGATGCCCACTTGTATTTATGATATGGAGAGTTGGCCTCCACCAGCCACTGCTTCGGGTAGGGGCAGCAGTGTACTGGTATGATCGACCCACAACAGGGGTGGTGGTACATCGACGACGGCAGAGGAGGCTCTAATTATTTAGTTAACTTCCCCTTCTTATAATGTTTGACTGAGTAGTGAGCAGTTGTTAAGCATGCCACGCCGTTCTCACAAGTCGATTTCTGGGTTGACGAGTGATTAGGCACATATTCTTCATATTTATCCCCTTAATTTCGATATTTTTATGATCCCGTGCAGTGTAAATAGCTTGGATTTGTCTCATATTTATGCTACTAACCTCTTTTGGCAAGTATTCCATGTTTTGTGTATTTCTCATGTGCTTTATAGGTATTTCATGCAAGTTAGTGCGAAGGAGAACTCAAAACAGTGAAAGAATGCAAGAAATGTGATGTTCAAGGGCATTTTCATAATTTTTTAGCCTTAGTCCAGAGGTGGGTCCAATGGGAAAGTTGAAGATATTCCAATTACAAGAACACTGGAAAAAACGGCACCTCAATCCGAGCTACGGTGAAGAAGTTACGAGGTTTTGAAGTTGCGAGATAATGAAGAGTCATTTTCAGAAATGAAGAGTCATTTTCAGAACTGAAGAGTCAAAACTCTTGAAATTTCTTGTTTAATTAATTTTTATTAGTTGTAAAATGTGGGGAGGCAAGGGAAGAGTCAAATTTAGGTATTATAAAAGGGCAAACCCTATTAGGAAGTGGGAGGAGTTTTTTTTTATCAAGTTGTAGGAGGCTAGTAGTTAATTTTTAGAGGATTCCTATATCCAAGAACCCTAGTTTTGAAGTTTGGCTACTATTCAAGATTTAAATATCTATTCAAGATTCATCATTCATCCATTGCAAGTAATTTTAATTTATTGTCTTTACTGCTTTCCTTGTTAGTTTAATTAATTGTTGCTTTCTAGTTTTCCAATCCCAATTCAAGTCATCTTCTCAATTTTCTAGATTTAGTTATTAATTCCTGCACTTTCACTTTTAAGTTTTCTTTTATTTTAATCATGTTAAGCTAAGTTTTTAAGGGTGGGGATGCATGAAGCCAACCCGATGTGGTATGCATAGATATAAAATTTGTCCTCTAAATTAAATAAGTGATTAGATCGTGTTGTATTGTTTCACAACCATTGTAGAACTTTTGACCTCATTTGCCCTAGGTAACCGGGGTACTTAAGATGCAATGTGCGTGAACTATTGCAACACTGTTTTACTCATTCTTTGATTATGTATGAATCGGGATTGAACCTCATATATGTAATGCTTTGGAGTACTAAAGACTGGGTCTGATCAATTATCTAATTTATGACTAATTTTGTACTGGCATACACACTAGGGTTTGGGGGAGTGTATTCTTAACCCATTTCTTCATTCATATTAATTCCTTCTTAGTTAGTTAATTTCGCATGCATAGGTTAATTTAATTGAATCTAGTTAATTCATAGATAAAATCCATAAAAATCAATCATCTTTTTCTTTTCTTTTATTTTAACATCAACTTTAGGATTAAACTGTCTTACCTTTGTCGTCACGTTCACTCGTCCTAATTCCCTGTGGATTCGATACCCAGACTCGCCACTATACTCCTTATGAAGTGTAGTTACAAGTTTAGTTTTTTTTTGTATTCAGGTTAGAAACCGATAAGAACGACTAGCGTATTACACGGACACTTGGTTTTTCGACTCGATCAAAATAGCGCCGTTGCCGGGGAATTAGGTAGACTTTAGGTTAGGTTGGTTAATCCCTAATTTGATCAAAAATATAAAAATATTATATATATATATATATATATATATATATATATATATATATATATATATATATATATATATATAATATGGGTGTCACGTTCTTGAATTGCCCAATTTGAAATGTCTTACTTTAACTCTTTTGGTGGCTTTAATTGTTATGCTAATAGTGAGGAGGAGGCGCTCAAGACTTATGAACATTGGATCAATATCACTAAAGATGAGTCTCATAAATACAAGCCCAGTGCTAAGGCCATTCAAATTTTTCAAAATGAATTGCTTGAAGAAAAAAGACTTGAAAAAAAATATTGGAAAAAAAATCGTTATTGGGAGCAAGAGTTAGATGCATTATTTGAACCCAATGAGGATTTTTCTTCCCATATTTTTGAAGTTGAAGAATGTTTTCAACCAAATGAGGAATCCGAAGTGCTAGAACCAAGGAAGCCTACTTTGGAAGAACTCTTGATTATTATCAAAAAGTAATCTGATGACCTTGCTACTACAGAGTTGAAAATTAGAGCAACATGTAAGGAGTTGAATGATTATTTGGACAACTTAGAGAAGGTCAAGACTTGCGCTTCACCTAATACTTTTGAGAACGAAATCATTAAGAGTGATCCAAGTACTTTTGAATCTCAACCTCTTATAAATATTTCAAAACAAATTGAGGTTGAAGATCATTTGTCTCCTTGTGTCCCCACTATTATCGAACCCTTAAATCCATCACAAGAACTGGATGAATGTCTTAAGGATGTTGATCCGATTCTTATATGGGAATGTTTTTTTTGAGATGCTTCATCTTACGGGCCATACACTTAGACGTACCACTCCACCAGATCCAGTTGAAAATTTTGGGCGAGAAGATTTTGAGGACAAGGACTCTATGCTTGAATTGTTTTCCAAGACGGACTCTTTCTGCTTGTATGCTCACTTCCCATACTACTTGAAAAATCTATGGAACGTGGTTCTATTTTTCTTGGATCCAAATGGGATTTGTCCTCTTATGCACCCAAATCCTTCATTATCCCCCTAAATTTTTTAATAGGTGATGGTTCATGTCTTCCGCTTTGCACATGGCTTCCATTTTCCAAACGAAATTCTTGTTTTTCAGGAGGCATGCATCCTAAGGAGGGTACACAGATTACCCCTCAAAGTCAAATTGTATTTTGGGTGGACCCTCAATTTTTTTGACTTCTAGTGTATAACTTATTATAAGTTCAAATCGTAGGTTGTACATAATTAGCTTTTTATTTTTCCTTTTTTTTATAGTTTAGAGTAATTAGTTGAAGTTTTTGTTATTCTTTTTGCTATGCTTGGTTCTAACATGTTTTGTAGATTCAATGGACTCTCACTCATCGGGGATCGCTCCATTTGGGTAATATCTTTATTTTGCTCTCTTTATGTTGTGTTCTTGATTCGCATTAAGGATAATGCAACATTTAAGTTAGGGGGTGTGGGATATTCTTCTCGTTTATTGTTTAGATTCATTGATTCGATCACATGTTCTTTCCAAATGTGTTTTTTTAGAAAATTTCACAAATTTCAAAAAAGTTAAAAAAACCAAAAATATTTTTCTTCAAAATAAATAAAAATTAGAATTTAAATTTTTCAAAAATATCACCTTTATTCTATTTAAAGTCTCAAATTGTTAACAATCAATTCCACTAAGCCGAAAATTGACCGAAGATGGAAATTGAAAGAAAATTGACGACTTAACGAACAAGTGTGGAGATTGATCAAACCTGGCGAGATTTTGAGCCTTTTAATTTTTTATGAGTTTTTAAATCAATCCGAGTTTATGATTAACTCAAAGTTCTTTTCAGTGTTTTAATAAGTCATTGATGATCTCAATCCTTTGTTTTGATCGGTTATGGGAAATGTTTGAAATGTTGTCTCGAAATTCGTGCTAAATATATCTCTAAACTTAATTAATCTCGAGATGCATATGGTAATATGATTAGCAATGCGGACAATGAAGTAGGCCCTCTTTTGTTTAACCCCAAAAATATTAGCCATAAAAAATATTGTGAAAAATTATCCCTTTGTAACCCAAATTGAGCCAAATAAAATTTATCTTTTCGTTTGATAACCCGAAAAACCCAAATAACCCGGAATTGTGAAAATTGAGAAAATTCATCAAGTAAGTCCAAATTGTGCAATAAAAAGGGGCAAGAGAAAAACAGAAAAAAAAATGCTCAACAAAAAAATAGTGAATAAAAAAGAAAGAAAATGAAAATTGAAAAAGAAAGAGAAAAATGAGCCCGAAAAAAGCACTAATGGATGTCATAAGGATATTTTCCAATTCCAAACATTCCGTCCATTTCCATTTTTATCCTTTACACTTTTTATCCTGAAAAGTCCTAACCAAGTCCGAATGGCGAAATTGATTACTGCATGGAGAGTTAAGACATGATAAGATAATAAAAGAGATTAAAATGGTGTGATTAAGAGATGATGTTTCCCGTTTGCTAAAAACTGTATTCCGATGATGAGATATTTTCACCATATATTTCCTTATTTCCAATTTTATATGCGTGAATTTGTGTCCATTATATTTACTCTTTATATCATGCATACCGACAGAAAACAACCACAATCCGAGTGATTCGTTTGTGAGTGCATCCGTAAGAATTTGAATCAAAACGAATTTTTGAAAACTAACGTAATGCTCAATCGGTGGAAATTTGAGGTTTAATTTTTGGCTTTGCACACACACACACACACACACACACTATGGTTTGAGACATTTGAATATGAATTTATGGTGATTATTTTTTGAAAAGTTTAAATTGTACAATTTTTAAGTATTTTGATATTTATTTGAGTCAATAAAAAATTTTGTGGGTGTATTCTTTGCAAATCATCATGAGACAAAATTCGTCCTACTAGGGTAACCTAGGGGTTTAAAGGCTTATTGCATATTCTCAGTGTAATTGCTTGCCTGCAAAAATGGAATTCTATTTTAATAAAGGAATTTTCAAGAGTGGAATTTTGGTTAGATTCATTTACATTGCTCGGGACGCGCAAAGTTCTAAGTTAGGTGATGTGATTAAGCACATATTCTTCATATTTATTCCCATAATTTCGATATTTTTATGATCCCGTGCAGTGTAAATAGCTTGGATTTGTCTCATATTTATACTACTAACCTCTTTTGGCAAGTATTCCGTGTTTTGTGTATTTCTCATGTGCTTTATAGGTATTTCATGCAAGTTAGTGCGAAGGAGAACTCAAAACAGTGAAATAAAGCAAGAAATGTGAAGTTCAAGGGAATTTGCATAATTTTGTAGCCTTAGTTCGGTGGTGGGTCAAATTGAAAAGTTGAAGAGATTCCAATTACAGGAACACTGGAAAAAACGGCACCTCAATCCGAGCTGCGGTGAAGAAGTTACGAGGTTTTGTAGTTGCGAGATAATGAAGAGTCATTTTCAGAAATGAAGTGCCATTTTCAGAACTGAAGAGTCAAAACTCTTGAAATTTCTTGTTTAATTCATTTTTATTAGTTGTAAAATGTGGGGAGGCAAGGGAAGAGTCAAATTTAGGTATTATAAAAGGGCAAACCCTATTAGGAAGTGGGAGGAGTTTTTTTTTTTATCAAGTTGTAGGAGGCTAGTAGTTAATTTTTAGAGGATTCCTATATCCAAGAACCCTAGTTTTGAAGTTTGGCTACTATTCAAGATTTAAATATCTATTCAAGATTCATCATTCATCCATTGCAAGTAATTTTAATTTATTGTCTTTACTGCTTTCCTTGTTAGTTTAATTAATTGTTGCTTTCTAGTTTTCCAATCCCAATTCAAATCATGTTCTCAATTTTCTAGATTTAGTTATGAATTCCTGCACTTTCACTTTTAAGTTTTCTTTTATTTTAATCATGTTAAGCTAAGTTTTTAAGGGTGGGGATGCATGAAGCCAACCCGATGTGGTATGCATAGATATAAAATTTGTCCTCTAAATTAAATAAGTGATTAGATCGTGTTGTATTGTTTCACAACCATTGTAGAACTTTTGACCTCATTTTCCCTAGGTAACCGGGGTACTTAAGATGCAATGTGCGTGAACTATTGCAACACTTCTTTACTCATTCTTTGATTATGCATGAAGCAGGATTGAACCTCATATATGTAATGCTTTGGAGTACTAAAGACTGGGTCTGATCAATTATCTAATTTATGACTAATTTTGTACTGGCATACACACTAGGGTTTGGGGTAGTGTATTCTTAACCCATTTCTTCATTCATATTAATTCCTTCTTAGTTAGTTAATTTCGCATGCATAGGTTAATTTAATTGAATCTAGTTAATTCATAGATAAAATCCATAAAAATCAATCATCTTTTTCTTTTCTTTTATTTTAACATCAACTTTAGGATTAAACTGTCTTACCTTTGTCGTCACGTTCACTCGTCCTAATTCCATGTGGATTCGGTACACCGACTCGCCACTATACTCCTTAAGAAGTGTAGTTATAAGTTTAGTTTTTTTTTTGTATTGAGGTTAGAAGCCGATAACAACGACTAGCGTATTACACGGACGCTCGGTTTTTCGACTCGATCAACGAGGCATATGCGAAGCAAGAGTATATATGAAAAATATGCATTTTCCTTTTTTGGTATTTTCTTTGTTTAGTGACCTATCCTATATGAACCTTTTAATTTTCTACTAAGATTGTTTATTTATTCGAAGATTGAGATAAATATGGAAATGATTAAAATGGAAAGGGTTTATTATTTTTTTATTTCTAAAAAAGGAGAGTTATAATAATTAACTCGGGGGTTAATACATTTCTTTCAAAGTAAGAATTTTTGAGTTTTAAGCAAAAAAAAAAGGTTTTTGAGTAAGAATTTATTTTACAAAGACAAAGATAAGCATGAATATGATTTTGAGGAAAATGTTTATTAAAAAAAGGCATAATAAAAAGGAATGACTCGGAGGGTAACTTTTCAAAATAAGGATTTTTGAAAATTGATTATGGGCAAAAATGGAAAAACTGATTTTTTTTTACAGTAGGGGGTTGTCCATCGGCATAAGCCTTGACCTACCAGTTGGCATAGGGGTAAAGTGAAATCACTCTTAAGCTTTGATTTCACTTTCCTGCACACTTGTGTACTTCTGTGGGGCTGGGGTTAATGGGCTTCCATAAAATTTATTTTTTGCATGAATTTTTAGGTATAAAAGGAGAGTGTATAGGTTGTGTTTTCTCACCAACACCCATATTTATTCTCTTTATTTTTATTTATCTATTATCCAAATGGATCTTCCAATGTATGAATAATTCTATTCTACCTCAAAGGCTTAAAGGCCATGTGCCTCTACAATATTGACTACGATACTTTCAGCTTGCACCAGATTTTTCTGTGGCATAATCAAGCCATAGACTAGAACTTGATGGCAGGGGACGTATAATTTTGGTACCCTGAGGATCATGTATTCATGTTTGTCCTAGATGAGGTCTATCTTACCGATGATAAATTCTCAGTAATATTGGGGGTTAGCCCCAGTGTTTTGGCGACTATGCCCAATTTTTCTCATTTTTCCCGGGCATTTCTGGATGAGTTACTCTATATTTCCCCTTCGGCGGATTGATTATTGGTTTATGGAGGGACTATTTATCTTCTGGGGGTTATTCATTTGGTGCATCAGAGGGGCTTTAAAAATGCTAGCTTTGTCGGAGTTGTTACTTTAGGCCTGATTGCAAAGCTGTTACTGGTGACAGGGGACTTGATGGATGATCCCCAAGTGGATGTGATAATGACATGGATGTCTTAACACCATAGTCTTACGATGGTGGTACTGGCAGAGACCATGAACGATCTCGATGCTTGTAACGAGGGTCATTTCAATTTTTTGAGGGGGAGCCCAGTGATGTTGTTCATGTGGATTATAGAGAGGTTTCGTCTGGTGGCCCCTATTGAGTATCCTTGGCGGGTGTGACTAATTCTTCGTTCGACATTTCTTTAATTTTGGCTTATCGACAGAGAATTAAGTCAATTGGTTTGTGAAGCACAGAGCCCAATGTCTATGTTGGTTGGTGCCATTATGGGGGGACCTGTAGCCTGTTTTGCTGCTAGGAGAGTACCAGTATAGACGGTTAGTTAACTAGGAGAGTAATAGGTAGTAGAGAAGATTATGGAGGAAGAGACTGGGCAAAAGTGGCTTATCACCTTTGACACCATGTAGGATGGTGTTGTGGTTTTGTCCAAACTTATTAGGGAATATCGATCCATGGTGCGCATACGGAGTGTTTACCAGGAGTGGGAGACTTGGGGACCTCCATGGGTAGGGAATGATGATGAAGCGAGGCCATCTGGTAGTTGAGGACAATGCCTGTGAAGCTAGGGTAATATTTTATGGAGCTAGGATAATTTGTGTTTTGGGTTATTTTGATGTTTTTTCGTGGGTTTAAGGATAAGTTTTGTGAAGTTTGTAGGGGTTATGTAGGTTTGTTAAGATGGTTTTTCGAGGGGTGGTTTATTTAACTCCCTTCATTAATACTTCATGTAACGGTTACAACCTTTTATTATAAATAAAAATGATTTTGATCATATTTTGTTATGCCTCTTTATGGGTTTTGAATTTTGAACTATGTATACTAATTGCTAAGTAATTTTTTTGTTCATGTAAATGATAAGATGGACCGCCATCCTCGGAGGTTAGAAAAATTAACATTTTTATAAAAAGGAAGGGAACCGTGCCCTTGTATGGCGTATGGGCTGCCTACGTACCCCTGGGGGTTTTAAAAAATTTCAGGAAATTCATTTTGAAATAAAATGTTTTGAGCGGATTAGGTCCCCAGTAGTTCTAGGTAGGGTAAATGAAGAGTTTAAAAAAAAATAGAAATAGGGTGAGAAAAGTGGTAGCGCGTCGTGATTTCAAGCTAAGGGTAAAATTTTATGAGATGGTCCAGATTGAATGGAAGCGTCATATCTTCTCTGTCGAGGTTTGTGAGTATGGCGGTGCCGCGCGACAAAATTTTCTTCCTAATGTAGGGGATTCTACAATTTGGTTTAAATTTCTCTCTGGCATCTTAGACGGGTTCTATGATCTCCTTGACGGAAGATTCTCCCTCCAAGACATCGTAGTTATTGACTTTTTGATATAATGATCGCACTATCCGGTGATGATACCCCTATATATGATATAGATCCTTATGTTTTTTTTCATCTAAGAGTGAGAGTTTATGATATCAGTCCTTATGCCAGTCTTCTTCACTAACTTTGCTCTTAAGCATAACGCATAGGGCAAGCATTTCTAGCTCAACGGGTTAGATCATTTCCATGCCGTATACTAGAGAATAAAGGGTAGCCCCAGTAGGTGTTCTGATTGAAGTGCGGTAGCCCTAGACGGCGTATGGGATCTACTCGGCCCAATATCTATAACTCTCAGTCATTTTGCTGATGATCATTTTGAGGTTTTTTTTACGGCTTCGACAACACCATTAGTTTGGGGTCGATAGGGAAAAGATATGTGTCTTTGAATATCGTACTCGTCGACCAGTTTTATGACCTCGGTTTCAAATTGGAGTCTATTATCCGATACAAACTCATGGGGAATCCTGTATCGGTAAATGATGTTCTTTTTGATAAATTTGGCCACTTTCTTAGCATTCATCACTGCATATGACTCGATTTCAACCTTTTTGGTGAAGTAATTAATGGAGACGAGGATAAACTCGTGATCATTTGAAGCTTTGCGAATGGAATTCCCTATGATGTTAATTCCTTAGGTGGAGAAAGACCAAGGAGAGGTCATGTTGTATAGTTCTTTAGGAGGCAAGTGTTAGAGATTGGAAAATTGCTGGTTTTTGAGGCATCTTCGAACATAGCTAATGTAGTCTTAAACTACTGTAGTCTAGTAGTATCTCTAATAGATGGTCATCTTTGCAAGCATATGACCCTTTATATGGGGCCCACATTCCCTATTATGGATCTTCTGCATTATTTCTTCAATATCATCCCCTACTATGTAATGCGAATGGGTTCCATCAAAGTTTCTTTTGAAATGCGCTTTATCTCATATAATGCCCATTTGCTTAGGATCACATGATCTTTCTTATCTGCATCTTGGGAATAACTACCATGTTTAAGTAGGCTCCAAATATGATAACATCACAACCCAAAGATGTCTGAATCTTCCTAAGTGAAGCATTCAATGTGGTAGCAATGGGTAGGCATAACCTCTATCTAAACCAAAAAGGGTTCATTGTTATTCCCTCAGGCATGTCGACCATGGAGGCCAGTGTTGGAAAGGTGTAGGCTAGGCTGTTCTTTGTACAAGATAGGCAGTGGAAGATGGCATCTTTGAACTGGGAGGACTGCCCTTCTAGGTGGGCATAGAAGGGTAGGATCTTTTCATCTTTGGCTTTCCATTTTCTGAGGATTTGGTCGAAGATGAGGGAAGATTCCCCATAAATGTCTAGGTTCTTGATACCTTTATTGAAGGTTATTTTTAGGCCTACAATGCATGCCTTACACTCATTTATTTTTTCAGGGTAAGGAAAGTCTAATTAGATGACAATGGGGGTTCGAGAGTCATCAAGGGCGATTGAAATTATCTCAAATGTCATATCCTTTCTTGTTGGCAGCTCCGTTAAGGAACATATGCCATCTAACGTCTTCCTAAGGGGTGCAAAGAATATCTTCATCCTGGAATTCAAAGACCTAAACATTCATTCGTTTTATAGGGTAATCATCAAGGTAGTCGAAGATGGATTTCCCCTTTCATAGATTTCTACATGACGTGCACGATATTAAATTTGGTTAACAACATCAGTCAACGGGCCATTCGACTGGACAAAAGGGATTTTTCTAGCAGTTACTTAATGGGATCCATTCGGGACATTAGTCGAATAGGAAAGGCAAGCATATAGTGTCATAACTTTTGTGTGACCCAAACTAAGGCGAGACATGCTTTTTCCAAATCAGTTTAGTTGACTTCATACCGGGTCAATTTTTGACTGGCATAATAGGTAGCTATTTCCGTGCGGAATTCCTTAATGTATTGGGCTGCAAAGTCCATTTTGTGGTATCTGTGACGGTCAAGTATAATAAAAGAGGGAGACTTGGCTGTGAATGCATGAATACAGGAGGTCGGTTAAGGTTTCACTTGATTTGGTCAAAGGGTTCTTGGTAGGCCTCATTCCAGAATTTAGTTGAATCCTTTCGGAGAATTTTGAAAATAGATTCGGAGATACAAGTCAACTGGCTGATGAATCGACTGATGTACTGTTGTTTACCCAGAAATTCTTGGACCTCCTTCTCCGTCCGTGGTTATGGCATATCAAGTATGGCTTTAATCTTTGTAGGAGCTGCTTTGATTTGCTTTTCACTATTCATGAATATAAAGATTTTTCCTTTAGTGATGCCGTAAATATGCTTATGTGGATTTAAATGCATCTGGTATTGTCGCAGTCGCTCGAAGAACTTTCAAAGTGTGGTAATATGACCTTCTCGAGTCTTAGATTTAGTGATCATGTCATCCACATAAATCTTAACCTCCTTATGAAAAAGGTCGTGCAGGATGGTTATGGTAGCCGTTTAGTAGGTTGCCCTGACGTTCTTGAGTCTAAATGGCATGACTGTATAACAAAAAGTTCCCCATGAGGTGATGAAGCAAGTTTTTTCTTGATGATCAGGGTGTATCTTGATCTAGTTATATTTGGGGAATCCATTGATAAATGATTTGAGGGCATCGTTAGTCTTGTTGTCCACGATCAGATCAATGTTTGATAATTAGTATTCGTCTTTCGAAGATGCTTTGTTTAAGTCCCGATAGTCAATGCACATGTGGACTTTTCCTCCTGACTTTGGCACGAGGATGATGTTGGTGAGCCATGTTGGTTATTCGACCCCGTGAATGCAATCCATATTTAATTTCTTGACTACTTACACTTTGACTTCAAGTGACCACTCGGTATGGAGTTTTCTTAACTTCTGTTTGACTATCTTGCCTTTTGGGAATGTTGGGATCTCGTGATGAGATATTTGTGGGTTAATACTAAGAATGTCATCATAGTACCATGTGAAGATGTCCATGAATTCTTTCAGTAGTTATTCAAAATTTTCACGCTCATGCTCATTGAGGGTGGACCCTATTCTGATCTCATGCGGTGGCTACTAGAATCGAGGTTAATAACAACACTCTCATTATCATTAATTTGAATCTGGTTATGTTGTTTATTATTTTACTTATTAAGATCAGTTGAGATTTTTTCATTTGCAAAATCATCATTATCACGAGTTTGATTAGAATAGAATCAAGACAATTAATATAAGGCACAACAAGATATTCAAAATCCTCATTTCCTTTTTAGGAAATATAGCATTGAGAACCTCGTCAAAAGAGGACTCGATAACATTAATATCCGGAAAAGTAAAAACAGGAATAGGTGAAGAGACTTGAATAGTGTAAATAGTAGGATTGGGTTAAATTAGAGCAGGTGGGACTGGTACAGTATTCCATTTGAAGAGAGGCATGCCAACAGTTGTGATCTTAGAGGATGAGTTCGATGGCTTGGCATCTATGTAGATTATGTAGAGACTTAGCCCCAGTGCCTACAAGTTGAAGGACTATTCCAAGTCACTTTCCTCAGAGTCATTGGTAATTGCCATGGTTTTCTTGGTGAGAGGTCGTATTTTATGTTTACAGTCTTCAACCCAATAGTACCATCTTAAAAGAATATTTCCATCCTCGATTTCATCTTCTTATCAATATGAACATACCACGGTTCAGGGAATCCACATAAGGGGAAGTCTTTACCCACATTAACAAATTTTTCGTTCAAAGAGTCTCCTGAAACAGTCTTTTCATCTTCTGTAAGGACATATTTTTAATAAGTCCGTCACAATTAATTATGTCGTATACCACAACAAGTCGTCGAAGCATTGAGAAGATTATATCTACAAAAGACGGATCGAAATTACAAGTTGTCTTCAACATCCAAGCCCAACAAATATGAACTTTGGTAAGATAATGTTTTAAAGTTTCATATACTTTTCATAGTAAGAGTGTTGGGAGATTTTTAAAAGGAGTTTATAGATTTTTTTTTTTATAAAAAAAGGTTTTATTACTGTTTTAGGAAACATTGATTTTTGAAAAACTCTTGGAAAAAATTTTAAAAAAATTCTAAGGCAGTAAGGCAACAAATGTACCTCGGTTTCAATGCCATGGTCGTTCAAGCGAGATCACCATCTCGTTTGAACAACATTGGGATGTTGCGTGTAGTCATTTGAACGACACGCATATCTCGTTCGAGCGAGATGTGGCTATCTTTTTGGTTTCGTTCTAGTGAGCTGTCTTTTTGGCTGACACGCTGCTTTAATGCTGATCTCTTTGACCGCCTCAAAATTCCTGTATAAAGGAATGTTAGCTTCGTTTTTGACAGAGAGAGAAAGAGTTTTCCAAACTTGTAGAGTTTTGTTTGGGTTTTGGTACTGCCAAGAATCTTTTCGATAATATCACTTGAGAAAATTATTTTCTTCTCTCATTTAAGGGTTCAAATATTTTGTTTTTAATTCACAAAATCCCAATTACTTTTATGTGAATTGTTTTATGGAACCCAAGAACATATTTTGTCTTTGTTCATTATTTGTGGGGAGAGCTCTGCAACCGACAGTTGCGTGCTATTGTGGAGGGAGTCCTTATAAAGTTCACAACTTGTGGAGAAGTCGTTTCTCTTTTTCGTTACTGACCACCTAGAGTTCCTGCGGGAGATTTCAGCCGAGACATTGAAACTGATGCCTGAGGGTATTTTGTATGTCACTCTTATTTTTATTGTAATCCGTGTAACCATTTTTTACAAATTATAGTGAAAATAAAAAGATTTTTCCCCTTTGGGGGATTTTTCTTGAAATTGTTTATTTTATCATGCATGCTTTATTTTATTTGATAAATCATCTAGATGCATGTTTTAGCGTTTAACTAAAATTTGGGATTAATTAAAATTGGATTTTATTTGAGAAGTCGCAATATTTCCGTTGTAGCGATTCTACATCTTCTAGGCATCGTTTTGATCGCAATCGGTGGAGCAGTTTGAGTTCATCTGGTGAAGGTTAAGGACTCTTATCTCCTCACTGGTCATTTCTGGCATTAAAAGTTCTTCAACCACACCATTTCCTTTGTCTATTTCGGTTGCATGAGGAATCGAATCTTTGGAGTACCGCCCTCATCAGGTTAGGGGTGCACATGATTCGGGTTGGTTAGGTTTCACTACTAAACCATAACCAGGACAAGATCTGGGGTGGTTTGGTTCCAGGATTTTAGAACCAAAATCAGAACCGATTTTTCTTGAAATTGAACCAAACTGAATCGACGGTGCTTGGGTTGGATTGGATCGATTCTCGATTCTGGAACTAATAAATTTACCCTAAAAAATTTAATTCTACGCACTTCATTCCACGGAAATTTATGTTCCAACAATTTATTTTTTCCCCAAAGAAGCATCCTTAATCAAACAAAGATTGCAAGTCAACTAAATTTTAACAAACATATATGAATAACAATACAAGGAGGTAAGAAAAGATGTTACAAATACATGGAGAAAAACAACAAGAATTGAAAAACAACACATGGAGGAAAACAGTAAGAATTGAAAAACATATGACGAGACTTTTTGTGAATAAAAATACATGGAGGAAAACAACAAGAATTGAAAAATAGCACACCAATCAAGAAGTAGCAGTCCCGTGTAGTTAAACCATATGATAGGACTTTTTGTGGTTTGCAATATGTGGGATAGAGATTCACCGATGGGCCTGTCATGTATATGCATCTGGGCGGTGTTTGTGGTTTGCAATCTGAAACTTTTTGTGGCGACGGTGGTGGTGGTTGGGTCCACAGGTTTGCACAGGGGATGATGTTGTGAGCTTCGGGTTTTTAGGAGATTTGAACTTCGATTTGGGTTTGGGGGAGTATGAGTAAGGGTTTTTATAAAGTTAGTACATATATGGTTAGGGTTTTTAGTAAGTTAGTATATGACGATTCAGTTCCAATTGGATTTTTTTTTTTTATCGGGGTGGGGGTGGGGGGAACTGAGAACCGAACCGAAATATTGATTTTTTTTAATCGGAACCGAACCATTAATTCAAAAGCCCAAACCGAATCGAACCAATGTCATCAGTTTGGTTCGATTTATTGAATTTTTGGTTTCACTGCACACCCCTAAATCAGGTCATGTGCTTCACTGAGTCGAGGAAGAATAAAAATCTCATGGCTTCATTTATCTCAGGCTGAATCGAAACTTTGTTTATTTCCCTCAATAAATCCTTAAAAAAGATCATTCTACACAAGTCGACAACTAGACCAGCCTCTTCATGATTCAACTCATCATCCGAACTGTCAAATTCATCCCCCCCATTCAGCAATGACTATGTCTTCTTGCCAAGAGTAATTAATACACTTGAGAACCTCAATGGCTTTATCATATAAGTCTTCTAGCTCAGCGGGAAACTGAAGGAGTGAAGGGACCAACCGTCCTTGAAGTTTCAAAGTGGTGAGAACCTCAGAGATACTGAATATTTCCTTCGCCTAGCAAAACATATCAGCCATGATCTGTACCACTTCATCTAGACTAACATCTTCAACAGGGACTAACCAATTGTCTGATTCTCGATCCCACTTTCGAGCTTTCTTGAACAAGCTGCTGAATTTCTGATAATTGACGGACATACTATCCTCTCATTGATGCTTGGATATGGGGTAAGAAATTCTTCTTCACAATACTGACTTGTTTCTCCTCAGAGGGCCTGTTGGTCATAGTGGAAGATTTATGTATCCACCCTCCAATAAAGCTAATGACTGATTCCCTTGGGTTTTGCTTGAGCAGTTCTAGGTCTCGGCATATGACCTTTAACTCTTTGTTGTACTTATACTAAGACATGAATTCTTGGTCCACATCTTAACAACTATGGATTTTGGATTCTTTAAGAGATAATAACCATTAGAGGGCACATTTTCCAAGGTCTACTGAAACCTTTGGGTCATTATTTCTTTAGAGGCACCAAGAAAGGTCTTGGCTCGGTGATAACTTCGAAAGTGCACAATTGGGGGCCTCTGCCCCCTAACTTCTCGACGTCTAGAATCTTGAATTTCCTTGGCAGTTTAATTTTAGGATAAGGAGATGTATGGTTATAGTCCATGTTGTTCCTGAATATCTTAACTTGGTCGAACTTCTTCTACAGTAGTTTGAGGTCTTCCTTGACCTTGTTCAATTCCTTATTTTTGGGATCCACGAGTATTTACAGATTAGTCCTTGGTTGGCCAAGGTTCGAAATCAGGAATTGAGCAGGTTATAGCCCATTGACAGGTGGGGTATGCAGAATAAGATGGTACTCTTCTGGGGATGCCCGGGTAGTCTCGAGAGAAGGTGGATCCATAGCACGAGGAAATGGGACCTCAGGTTCTTTGAGAATTTGGGCATAGTGTAACTGTATTTCTTGGACCTCTGTTTTAAGGATGTAAATTATGGTACTGAGTTGCGCTAGGATGACCACCATGGTTGAATATTAAGTGCTTGGTCGATGTTTTTAATTTAGAACTCGTAGAGGTATATCCCAAATTTGGTCGAAGTAGCATCGGAGCTTCGAGGCGATCTGATGAAATACCGAAGCCAATAGGGAGCCAGGACAAAATCGGGTATGCTACTGGCCTAAGAGGAAAAACGGTTCAAATTTATTTTTTAAGGAAAGAGAGAGAAGGTTTTTAGTATTTTTGACAAGAGAAGGGAAAAATATTTTTTGTATTCTGGAAGGAGAAAAATATTTTTGGTATTTTTAAAAAAGGAGGGAAGAAGGAGAGGAATCTCATTATTATTATTATTATTATTATTATTATTATTATTATTATTATTATTATTATTATTATTATTATTATTATTATTATTATTATTATTATTATTTCACTTGTATTAGGTCTTCCTAAATGACAAAAAAAATGATGAATACAACCCGAGCCTGGGAAAATAGAGTTTTAAAAATATGTAAGACACGGTTTGACTTGTTTCCAGGCTCACGGACATGATCCTATTTTGAAAAAAGATGAAACAACACGAAAATTTCGGCAGTATGTCGACTCAGAATTTTGGTAGAGTTTCGCAGGGTGACTGGCAAACTAAATATAAGTACCCTGGACTTGATGCCTATATGAGGTCTATGCATTTATTGGGATAGTGGAAGGGTTCCCCCCTTTGGCATGACTTCCACTATATTTCTCTTGCCTATAAGGGAAATCATTCATCAGTACGTGTGGACAAGTCATTTGATATACCTGAGTGTACATGAATTGCCTCACGATATACCTCATGGGGATGGTATGTGTGAGAGATAATTCTCTATACTCGACGTACGTGAACGCGTTCCCTACTATATACCTCATGTCATGAGTTCTGTCCTAGGTTGAAGGTATGAGGAAAATGGAAGGTGTGAGTCATATCACTTTGTTTAACTACGCCCCACGGGGTATGCACCCATCACAAAGTGATCGCTTGTACGAGATAAAATTTTGGTCAATATTGCCATGCTTTGGTGATGTAGTGTGCGAAAATGCATGAGTCTTAATTAGTATATTATGGACAGAGAGAGTTTTTTTATTTGAATGATCTATAAAGGGAGTACTATACTAATGAGGGAGCATAAACAAGTGTTGTGAAAAGTAAATCTAGGAAGAAGCATGTAGTTTATATTAAGCATGGTGATGGGGATATATATATATATATATATATATATATGTGTGTGTGTGTGTGTGTGTGTGTGTGAGTGAGTGACATATGAATGTTTACATGTGAGTGTGTGGTATTGAGCCTGTATATAGATCAACTCAAAGTGGTGCGTGATATGTGTAAGTGATCATGGAGATATATACGACTGTGAGAAGTGTGGTTGTGTAATAATGAAACCCAATTAGGGATAATCTAAGTGGTATGTGGAGAATGTGAGTAAAAGTGAAGCTATATACAAGTTTAAGCGTGTGAAGTGAACATTGAGAGCATATACAAGTGTGTGAAGTGTATAAGTGAGTGAAAAGTGATTTATACATGATAAGGGAGCATGATAGATATAAGCATGAGGTTGATATAAACAAAAAGTGAATAGAGGAGTAAAAGGAACATATAGTAGGAGCATAAGCGAACACGTAGGAAAGAATAACACCCATATAGAATTAGAGTCAATTCCTCTTAAAATAAGTCCCCAACGGAGTCGTCACTAGGACCACACTAGGGCCTCCCTTTTCTAACTCCCTTAAATTGTCATTCCCTTTCTCGAGGCACTTGGCCATCATCGATGTGGGGGATAATGTGATAGATTTGCCAACTAATTTTGCATAAAACAGGCAAAAAAATGATTTCGCCTTAAGAGAAAAACATCAAGAATAATACTGATGCTTGCGAAACTAATTAGTTTAAAGTTCGAGGGACAAAGTTACGGAATGGGAAGGTGTTACGATTCCATACTGCCCTTTCAGTCTCTCATGGGCATGTGTTAATCTTCTCCTGTTAGACTCCGTGAAGTGTGTGCTCATGTGCATAATATAGGTGGAGAATGGAATCATTCAACTTGCATCATGGAAAAGGACGGAGTGAATTCATCCGTAGGAATTTTTCCCGAAAGTAATAATTTAAAATATAATGTGAGTTTGTTGAATCAGAGGTCGCCATGGAAGAACGAATGTGTATATTGGACAAATCACAAGCACGTAATAATATGAACTCATAAAGAATATATATATATATATATATATATATATATATATATATATATATATATATATATATATATATATATATATATATATATAGAGAGAGAGAGAGAGAGAGAGAGAGAGAGAGAGAGAGAGGGACATATAAACCTGCATAAAGGAGGACTCGAATCTTGGGGATTATCCCAATACGCCTACGTAGCCCATGGGGCATCATAATCCACCTAGTTCGAACATAACATAGGGTGGGGTTTAATCCATAAATACGAACGGGGGATTTCTCTTATGTATGTATGTAGAGAAAATGTGTTTTAATAGTAAGAATGTAAGGAGATAGTCCATCTTTTGGAATTTATAGATAAACCCTCTTTTCTTGTTTTTTTTATTCTATTTATAAAAATATATAAAGCTTTGAGATTAATCTATGTGAGGTAATAAAACAAAGTGCTAAAGTAGAAACACAACAAATAATGTTAAAATGGAAAAAGTAGAGAAGAGGATGGATAATTGGACCTCCTTATGAATGCTTAATATTGGTCTTGGATGTAGATATGCTGATCTTACAATAGCATGAAAGTGGTATGGAGAGGTGGGGGAATTTACCAAGTGGGGTAAGAAAGTGGCGGAATGGAAGAAATTTTTTTTAGGAAAGGGAAAAACTCTTAATTCGAGAGAATTTTCTCTGAATTGTTGGGAGGGGTGTTCAAGCGTTCCTTTCAAAGTGAGGTAGCACCTCAGGCACACTGCCGAAAGCTAGGATCCATGGGGTGCCATTTTACAGTCCGAAAAAAGTTTTTTGAAAAATGGTCGTAAAATGCAAACCGCAAGTTAGAATCGCACGCGGGGTGGACTATTGAAAAGGGTATTCAGATCCCTTCAAGAATTAATTGATCCACTCTTGGGTTTGGGATTTGACCAAGGTCAAATGAGTCCCGAAAGCATCCGTTGGTCTCTAGACAGGAAGTTTTCGAAGGAAAACGAATTGTTCGTCCGAAATGTAAGGCTGATTCATACACGAGACGGACCATTGGAAAGAGTATTCTATACCCTTTGAGATTTCATTCATCTTCATTCGTTTTGGAGATTTGACCAAGGTCAAACATGCCCGAAAGCGCCCTATGATCCTTTGGAGTAAAATGGGTCTTTCGTCCATATCGTTAGGTTGATTCGCACATGGGATGAACCGTTAGAAAGGGGATTGAGAGCCATTCGGAGATTCATTAATATTCTCTCGAGATGGAGAGTTAAATAGAATCAAATAGGATCCAGGAGCCCCCGATGGCCTCCATATCAGTTTTCGAAGTAAAATGGACCGTTCGCCCAAACCGTAAGTTTGATTCACACACAAGACAGATCGTTCTTCTAAGAGAGATGATTGGAGTCAAATGGGGACCGGGAGTACCTGGTGGCCTCCAAATCAGTACTCACTGTATGACCTAAGATTTATGGTGAATGAGCTATTGACATAAGGAGGTGCTTAACGGGTCCTAGGATGAGGTGTCTACCATCTCAAATGCCTAACCCCAAAAGGAATATGATAATTTTTAGCAACTCATCATATATCTCACCATGTCATAAAGAGTCCCATTCCTTCTTTTCTCTACACCATTTTGCTCTAGAGTGCTCAATGCAGACAATTAGGATTTAATCCCCACATCTCATAAATGATTCCTGAACTATCACAATAGTTACTCACCCCATAATCAGATCGTAAAGTTTAAACTATAATACCACGCCTACTCTCCATATAAACCTTATACTCTTTGAACTTATCAAAGGATTCAAACTTATGATTCATAATGTAAACATATCCTTCTCTTGAGTAATTATTAATGAAAGTGATGAAGTACTAAAAATAACCTCTTGCACGAATAGTTATACGGTTACGTAAATAAAAATAAACCAGTTCCACGACATCTTTATCACTATAGCCTTTGGACTTAAATGGCATCTTGATTAGTTTACCTTCTAAATAGGATTCAAATACTAGAAGAGGCTCCACTTCCAATTAGTTAATTTCACATTTCAAACCAGTCTTTGAAGTCTTGTTAAATTAATATTACCAAAGCATAAATGCTAAAGATATATTTGGTTTAACTTAAAAGGTTTCTTTCTCTTTTGATTATTTAGGTTTGAAATATTCATTTAATTATTTAGCAGTAATGGTGAGGTATGGTTTATAATAGACAAATCCTTTTCCAATGTACCAGAACGAGTAAGGGATTTACCATTTTTGATTAAAAAATATCTTAGTTAAAATAAATAAAATATCCATTCTACATTAATATAGAAACCAAAATTAAATTCCTTATAATAGTGGGTACCTAAAAAATCCTCTAATATCATATGTTTTCTCCAGCAAAATCTTAAACTAGACGTCCTATTGCTAGTACTAATGTCATGTTGTTGTCACCCATTAATATAAGCATTTCCCCTTCACCAATCTTCCTGGTTATCTAGAACCACTACAAAGAATCACGAATATGTTAGTATCTCCCAAATCAACACATCAGGTCTGAATAGATTGGGCCACAAAACATGTCCGAATGACTAAGGAAAAATTATCATTTTCGTTCCTTTATTTAGATAACTAGATCGATCACTTATTCTTCCCATGTCCTAACCATTTATAGATGTAACATTTTCCTTTTAGCTGTTTCCCTGCTCCTTGAGCGTTCATCACTATTTTAACCACGACATGTTATACCTGAGACTTTCCCTTATTTTTTTTCCTTTCAAGGCAAAAAAAATGGGACTCTATCACCAGCCTAAACACCATCCTTTTATTTTTTGATATTCTCCGCATCTTAGAGTTCCATAAGTAGTTACGCCTGAAGTAATAATTTTTTTTCATAACTTTGTTTAGGAAAAGCTGCTTAAAAGATTTTGGGAGTGATGGAGCACAAAATCCATATGGGTTTCCCCATCGATATTTGATCCTAGAACCTTCAGTTCCCCTAATATGTACATCTCCTTTAGAATGTGGTCATGCAGGGGAGTGCTATCAACTATCTTTATCTTTACCATCCTTTCCATGACATCTGATCTTGTGGCATTACAATGATCCTCAAACATGTCCTTGAGATTCAAAATCATGTCATAAGCATTTAAAATATTCAGATATTGGTGTTGCAATACAATAACAACATAGCCCATTATAGAGAAATAAACCATCTGATCACCTTCTTACCACCTCTGGTGAGGTCGAACTTCTAAATCGGATGACTCCTTACTAGGCTTGGCGATGCATGGTTTGATTAAAATAAATTTCTATTCCTCAGCAGTGAGGATAATGTCTAGGTTCCCGTTCCAGTCAATAAAATACCTTCCAGTTATTTGTTTTTTAAACTGAAAAAAGTGGATTAAAAGCTAAGCCCATTTTTTAAATTTAGAATCATCATTTGGAAAAAAATAATTTCAAATTAAATATTTGAGAATTAACGTATTGTTAAATTTTAATTTGGCATCCTTATACCGCTAATTAGAATTGATCTCGTTAAGCATCAAAATTACCATATGAAGCGAGATTTCTCATTCAGATTTTACATCACCTCACCCTAAATTAGATAGACTGTACATATTTTAATTATGTTATGTGGATAATCCATAAAACCTCTACCGAACATAACCGAACAACCAACGTCTTTTTATCCTACAATTAATGATACTCCCTCTACTAGGGATGATAAGATTACTTGTGTTTAAATGTATCCCATCACTTCATTATAAAACATTAAATCCGCTCATGAATAAATTACCCGTTGTGGGGAATGGACTTACCCACATAAAATGTAAAAGAATTGTCATTTAAGATTTTTTGTAATCGTGTGATGCCATGTTTAATTCCCTCAAATGTGGAGGAAAGTCAAGCTAACATAAGAAATAAATCACATAACATTTTAACATACCAACGTGGGGTCTATGTTGAAACCCATCTCTGACATATAATTTTGAACTTGAGGGTATTTTTGTACATATTAAATTATCCAAGTTATTTATTTCAATTTTCAAAAAATAAACCATTTTTAATTAAAATAAAATTTTAGACCATACTTTGGTTTATACCTTAAATTAATTAACTGATTATATTCAATTTTGGAAACGGAAATAAGTTTGACTTTCTAAAAAAATCTTGATCTAGATCACCCTCGTAAATAATCCACGGTGTCTATAAAATGTGGTTTCTAATTAAACTAACAATCATCTCACAAAATTATACAACTAATGATCATCAGATAATAGAGATATATTCAATTAAAAACACATGCAATTATATATAAAAAAGAACATAGAGTCCGTTTACATCATGAACAAATTTTTTTCTTTGATTAAGATCCTTTTGGGTAAAAACTCATTTGAATAAGAATACAACAGGAAAGAGAATCTAATAAAAGTAGAAGAAATAACCAAATCCAACACAAAACGATTCTTTCCCCTCATTGAGACCCACAAACACATAAGGTAAGCTCGAAGTCATGGAGTCTTATCTACGGTTGCACGAGATTCCATTTCAGCCGCGTGCCATTGAGGCACAGAGGTGGCTCGTGCATCTTGCCTCCTTCCTCTTGTTTTAGGGTTCTTGCTTCTTTGATCAATACTATGTTATTTTAACCCTCCAGCATCTTTGAAGTTCATGGATCATCCATCGCGATAAAAAAACATTACAATTAGGACTACAAATATTAAAACTATTATATTCTCTCACAAACTCCTCAATTACATCAATTTTCATAATAATTAAAAGCAAGGGATCTTGATAAATAAGTTATGTTTGCATGATATATTTTCTAATAGGTCCTATCACAGTATTTTTTCCTTAATAGGTATTATTTGTACATATAGTGAATATTCACGATATGTTTAGAAATAAGACCTATTGGAACAGAAATATTTTTTCATGCAACCTTATGGAGCAAAAAAAGAACGTTAGGACCTATTGAATTACAAATTCAGTAAACGGGACAAATTAGTAAAAAATGCTAAAAATAATCAAATTATTATGACAAAATCAAATCTACTAAAAGTAATTATGGATAAATCACCATAAAATACATTCACATAATTAAAATATATTACCATAATGGAGGGAGTAATAAAATCCTATAAAACTATGTTAGTGTAGATCATATACAACCATGAACATATTTTATAATTTACAAACCTAGGGTTTATAATAGTGGACAACATAAACCTTTATAAAGCATGATCAATCTATAATCGGGTTTCTAATACAAATTTTTGGGAATTTATTTTATAAAAAAAAAATTGGGAATCTATAATCGGTCAAAGAACGTGACAGGTACGTGACAACTTAATCGGTAAAAAAACCTTCCCTCTTGTTTTTTCCACCGTTTTCACTTTCCTCTCTTTTCCTCTCTCTAAACGACTGCTCTCTCTCTCTCTCTAAGCGATTTTTAGTTTTTTCCTATCTTTCTCTTTCCTTTGTACATATGTGTGTGTATATGTGTGTATGTGTGTGTGTTTGGGTGGTGTGTGTGTGTGTGTATGTGCGTGTGTGTGGTGGGGGGAGGGGACAGGGGGTAGTGGGGCGAGGGGTGGTGGGTCAGGGGTATAGGGGGGATGGGGGAGGGGTTGGGTAGGGGAGGGGTGTGTGTGTGTGTGTGTTGAAATTAATTGTTAGGACCTGTTTGGCAACCCAATACCCAAATATATGTTGTACCCTTAAGTATAAATACCCAAATATTGTTGACTAATACATAATGATTCTCCCCATGTTTAAGAGGCTTGAAGTTCAATTTGAGATCTTTTTCATGGAATAGTCAAATAGGAATTGGAATTGGGACTTATAATTATTATTGTTAATTTAGTTATGACTTTAATTGGATATAAATGAGTTAGGGGCCTTTAGATTCCCCTTATTAATTGTTGGTTTTGAATTAGGTAGTTAGTTTGAATTGTTGTTTATGATTTTTAGTAATTGTATATATTAGATGTTGTTGTTTTGGAATTCAGAATTAAGTTGTTAAACATTAATATAACACCGTGACAGTTGAAACGGACAAATTGATTAATAAATATAGCTTTAATTGTAACTTTAATTGTATAGCTTTAATAAAATATAGCTTTAATTGTATAACTTTAATAAAATATAGATGTAACTGTAACTTTAATTGTGTGTGCATGTGTGTGTGTGTGTTGGGGGGGGGGGAGTTTTCTACTATTTTTTAAAATAGTTTAATGTGTGTATGTCTTCTTCAGGTGTGCATGTGTACAGGTGTGTTTGTATTCTTCTAATTCATTTGCATTTGTACTAATAACAACAATTTTTTTATATAGAAAATGTCTCCTTCAGGGATTAAGGCAAGGATGATGATGATGATAATGATGATGTCTTCTTCAGGGCTCGGCGGTAGCAGAGGCGATGAGGGATCCTCAACCCCTAGGCTCCCCAAATGGGGCAAATTGTGAATGGCCATTGAGAACAAGATGAGCTTATTAAGTAGATCCCTCGATCTAATGAAGACGATTAACGTCCCGGGGTACACCAGTTGGAGGGAGGTGCCAAATGAGCTCAAGTTAGCTATTAGGCGGCACTATGGGTAATGTATTTATATTTCAATTTCAATTTCAATTTATTCATGACTAACACTTACATTATTTTTATTTTGTATTTGTTTTATAGGAATAATTCAGCCTGCCCCTAGAACTCCGTGATTCTGTGTTGGAGCAGTTGAGGGAGCAACACAAGACATGGAAGAAGAATTTGTGGGCCCGGTACTTTAAGAAAACTCGGGAGTCCATTATCATAATTCGTGAGTCAAGCCCGCCGAAGGAGCTGGTTCGCACAGTGGCAAAAGTTCATTGAAAATGGGATCGAGGAGTGACAATTGGCATATCGCCAATCGGGGAGGGAAAACCGGGCAAAAAAGATGGACGTGCACTACTCCGGTCGGACGTCTTACGCCGAGGTGGAGCACAAGATGGTAAGTTTTTATTTTTCTATAATTATAAAAATGTGTTATTCTGCATTATTTTACTTTGCGTTACTTTCTAATTTTATATTATTTTATTTCAGGAGACGGGGAGTGTCCCTGGGGATAAGCCACATAGGCTCGATGCCGATGTGGCAATTCAGACGAAGAAGGGAAAGGATAAGGGGGTGTCCCCGAACATCGCGACCGCGATTGTAAGTAATCTGACGATTTAATTTTTGTGAATTATGTTATAATTTTTTTATTTACTTATTTAACTAATCGTGTGCTTTTTGTCGTTTCATGCAAAGCTTAAGGAAGTCCATGAGTCGTAGTCTGATGCCGACAAGGCATCTTTGTCCACGGACGCACTCATCGAAGTGCTTGGCGCTGATCTCAAGGGGAGGACGATGGGGATGAGATCGCGGGTGGGAAAATCTAGGATCGCCGAAATGGAGACGAGCAACACCGGGTTGGCTCATCAAGTGGAGACGTGTGACGTAAAACTATCCGGGTTGGAGGTGACGATCCTAGACATGTACTCATTTGTGAAACGTCAGTTGGGCGGAAAGGGCAAGGACAAGGGGAAGGGGAAGGAGAAGGTGGTGGAGGGTAGGTGGAGGATGAGGCATGGACATTGCTTCTTCATCGTCGATACGCACGGACTCACTGGTTGATGATCAACTCCCCTACTTGGCTCCCGTCCAGTGGACTATGTCAACAATCGGTTGGTCAAGTCTGTTTTTACGTGACATATATGATGGCCAGCGGATAAGGAGGGGGTTGAGGAACTCGAATATCGTCGAGGGTATGTCGGTTCATGGACGTAACCTTCAAAAAATCGAGGCCAAGGTGCTCGCACGCATGTGGTACCTGAAAAGGAGAACTTCACATTGTGATTGCACAAATAATGAGGCGTGACGCATATTGAGGGGAATCTCAATGCGTATATCGTATGACCTTCCTTACTCCTCGGACCTACCCTAGACACTATGTCGTGATATTATTTGCATCTATTTTTATTTGGACACTTGGATTATATTTGAATTGTTTTGATTTGTTACATTTTGGTTTGGACATGGATTGTATATTAATTTTATTTGGATATGGAAATATATATGCAATAAATTGGTGCGTTATTTCTATTTTATTTGGATATATGTTGTTTGAACAAGTGCAATTTTCCTATAATAGGTATAAATATACTGCTGGGCAGTGGTAGTGGCCAAACTGCTCAACAGATTTTTTTTTTAAATTCTGCCCAGATTGGTTACGATCATTGACCGTGACAATTTTTAAAAGGTTGTCACGAGTTTGTCATGGTCTTTGACCGTGATAAAACTTGTCAAGGTCGAAGACCGTGATAAGTCTAATGAACTTGTCATGGTCAATGACCTGACAAGTCTGTGATAACAAAAGTTATCACCCCAAAAATTATGACGGTCATTGACCTTGAGAAGTCCAAGTTGTCAAGGTCAATAACCGTGACGATCCGGCAGATTTGGTGTAGTGATGATCCATGCCAAAGTAATCTTTTTTCATGGGCAATCCCGGAGATAAAAACTTGATGATTTGTGAGATAAGTTACTTTCTCCATCCTCACCCCTTCACAAAAACATGAATTATTTTTTCATCTCCCCCTCTCTATATAACCCTAATATGTTATTATGATACTTAATCCCCTTCCCTAGACTCATATATATACACTTGAATTGGGATTCAGTAAATTAGGGTTTTCAAAGAGTTTGGTCTTACTGCTTAGTTAATGGACTGTACTAGGTATTGACATCTAGAACTAGTATACAAATTTAGTCTAAACAAGTGTGTACTAACCATAAACAATAACAAATAAAGAGATATAATCACCAAAATACTAATCTAGAGCAAACAGTAGAGAGAGATGAGAGATAGAGAATGAAATCAGATTTATGTGGTTTAGCCCAAAGAGATGCCTATATTTACAGGTACATGTGTATATTATACTAATTTATAGGGTAAAATCCATGAATGAATGGAGGTTACAAGCTCTCAAGTTAACTCTAGACTTGTACAATATAATAGTAGGAAAATAATATCTTGATCCTTTTACAATGAGGGGTAACATGCTATTTATAGGCTATTTGAAGATAGAGATTAAAGAAGGCAAGTGTCCCGCCTTTATAAGTTAGGTAAGTACATCTTTACATATAAGTAGGAGAATAATCATAAAGTTTTTTAATAAAGAACATGGGGGAATATTTTCATATCTCACCCACATGGGGTGTGCTGATGACATAATCACACATATATACTTACGTTAACGTAGTTATATAATGGTGTTAAACTGATGTGAGTTCTTTGGACTAAATTTAATGTCTGTGATATTTGGGTGGACCAAATATTCCCTGGATAAATAGGTGGGTATCATCTTCAAATTTTTCCATGATCCATACCATATTCATAGTACAATAAAAGCCCCCAAGACTTTGCTCACAATTATGGACTATAATGGATTCTCTGAAGAATTATGTCTTTTGAGTATGTGTTAGCAGACTGAGTGAGTGAGGTATTAACTGAGAAATGTTGCCTGCCTCCATGGTTCTGGTTGTCTTTGAATCTCTCGGCGTTCACCAAGGAGATTGACTTGTGAAATTTTTTCCTTGTATTTGAACTTGACATGTGTTAAATGCTGGGAATGGTGTATGGGGAAATTATGATGGATGTACCTGGGGCAACATGTGTTAGTCCGTGAGGCATCAGTCCTCTTTCCCAGTCGTGATGTAATGCCCTGCTTAAATAGGGGTAACGATTACCGCCTAAATATTATAAAATTCAAATTTTAAATTGTTTCAAACTTTTCCAAATAATTTCCTTTACGCGATAGTTTACTTAAATAGAAAAATTTTGATGTTCTCAAACCCTTACTTCTTCGACCAACTCTTCTTGCTTTTTTCCATCTAAGACTAAATCTTTGCTTGGAAATATTTTTATGGGGAACTTTTGATAAAACTCAAGCACTATCTCAGTGGTGTTTAACACTATTGGGGTTTCAGGTATGCCGGTTTCCTTTTTGTAGCCTCGTAGGTGTTTCTTCAGAGATTTTCTAAAATTTCTTGAATTTTAGCTGCGATTTGTTATTATTTATTGATTCTTATGTCTTAACTAACTTGCGGTTGGAGAAATTCCTCTAATAGGTGGCCATTGAGTTGGTTGCCCTAGGGGTTCACAAGTTTAGGGTTTTTAGGTGTTCTAGAGGTTATGTTTTGCCCAAATTCTTCTTTTTCTAAAATCAAACAGTTCCTAAGCCTTTGTTTATCCCCAAATATCATCCTTCTCGTCACTAATGAAGCCCCCAAATCTGATTTAACCTTTCTAAGTGAACACTCCTGGGTCAACTTGTGGTTAGATCATGATAAAAAGTTTGATAGGGTTTTCCTTAGGGTTATAAGAGAGAGGTTTCTTGTTACCCTAAGCATATTCTAGCCCGGGGATAATCCTTCTCATTCTCGATATACCCAAAGCTCAATCTTCTACTGGGTCTGCTTTATAGCCTCCAAACTTGAAGTATCATAATCCTGATTTTGTGGGTCCAGATATAGTTGACGAGGCTGAGCACAAACCTTGTTATAGGAATTTTGTAACACGATTTTAGACGTATCGATTATTGACTTGGATTTTTCGTTTGAAATCATCATTTCTTATAAAGATGCGCTTTCTACCTCTCCTATTAATGTACCTTCTACTAAGAAGAGCACTTCTGGGAGTTTCACTAACTTCTATAACCCTACAAACACTGAAGCCAAATTGCATGCCTATGATGCCCTTAAGGATGAGTTAGGTGACCTAAGAGATCAATACGACATCCTGATCAGTATCACGACAAGGCATCCTGATTGTGATGAGAGGGTTTACGATCGTCCTAATGCATACGAAATTTACTTTCGTGGGCACTTCAACTAGGGGTTTATCTGCCCTTACACCCAATTATAAGGTCAATACTAATGGGTTATGTGGTTTCTCCTACACAATTTCCCCCTAATGCTTATAGAATAATTTTTGGGGCATTAGTGTTTTACCAGTCGCGAATCATCTTTGATCTTTCAAGGAATATTTTTAGGTTCATACATGGAATAAAGGACAATGTAAAGGCCCTTGGGTGCTATTACTTTTCTCCCAAGAAATCATACTTGAGAATGGAAAATGTGTTCAGACGATTAGCCATAGTTGGAAAATTTAGTTTGCATTTTCTAAGGGTGAATGGGAGTTTCGAACATATGAGAAAACTCAATCTTGTAGTGTTCCCCGCGAGTGGTGTGTGCCAAACAAAATTGGTAAATATTTTTTCTTTATTTGCTTTCTAATTTCCTTTTGACTGATATTGCGTTATTACCTTTGTTCAAATTTTTTAGTGAAAACATCTCTCATACTACCCTATGCACTACGGGACGTGATTCAAAGTTTTTGTGTTTCCAACTGCCCAAAAGTTCAGGATCTCTTCTCTGTACACAAGTTCATAAGGAAGGTGAGAAGATTTTTCTATATCAGGTTATCTTTTGTCTAAGCATTGCAATATGACTAATTATTGAATCTTGTGCAAATTCTACTCCCACGACCTTTAGTTTTATTATTGAACCTTATTATCAGATGTCACTTCAAGAAGTTGATCATAATTCTAGTGAGGTTTCAACTGTAAAAAACTTGAACTGGAGATGAAGAGTAGAGCCGATGCTAATGCTAAGGCTAAAAAGAACTCTTACACTTAAAAGAGGGATAAGGTATAGGACAAAAAGAAAGTCGGGATTAATGCTTGGAGGAAGGTCGAAGTTGATACCATTACTAGGGCCAAGTCTACGGGGAAATCTCACATGCTTTCTGATCTTCCATCTGTCGGTGAAAAAAGGGCCCTAGAGGCCCCCACTACCCAAGGTGATTCTAAAATCCCAAGGATGAGTGAATCGAGACAAACTAAGTATATTGTGTATTGGGTTGAGATCGAAGGACGTCCTTCTTGTCGGATCATTCATGGTTTGGGGTCATCCTCCTATTAAGGAAAGATGGAGGATTCTAAGTTTGTATTTAATAATAACATTACGTCCAAGGACCTGTATAATGAGTAAAACTAAATCTTCCATTATACGAATAATGCTATGAACTTCCTCACCTACAATGACATTAGTAAAGACTTCAAATTTCTGAGGGGATTTTGCCCAAATGCTTTATGAAGATTAGTTCGGCATCATCTATCAGTGGTAATTTCTCTAAATTTGTGCGAGTCTTCCTCTGCTAAAACCTTTGTTACTTACTGATCCTTCTGTCTTTTCTTTCACGGTGCAATGGCTACCACTTTCCTGAGAGACAAAGTTATGACCAACCATTACGCTTGCGAGGAGAAGGAAGAGACTATTGTAACACTCACGCATTATAAGACCAAGATGAACGACGATCTAAAGCAGTCTGTCGATGAGCTACATAAAAACTATGGTGATATTTAGTAAAGATATGATCAGGTGGGGATAAAGATGCTAGATCTCAGTAAGGCCAAAGAGGAGAATAAAAAGTTAAAGGACCAGTATGGTAGTGATGCCATTAAGCTCTAGAGTTTTATAGAGGTGCTTAAGAAGTCTAATGAAGAGTTTACTAAGTCTTACAAGTAGATTGATATGGCCAAATAAGATATTACTAAAGTCAATCAGGAGCGCGTTATGGCTAATGAGGATTTGATTAAGGCTGAGGAGGTTTGAGTTGCCAAGTGCAAAACCTCTGTCGATTATAATAGAGAGACTATAACCTTATTTCCTGACAGTTATGAGGAACTCAAAAGGAGGGTTATGCAACACTACCCTTAGATTTGAGATGTTTCCAGCAAGTGGGAGCGGGCCGATAAAGAAGCCATAATGTAGGAATCTAAGTACCAGATGTAGGTGGACGAGTCTTCTCCGCAAGATGATGATTTTTATGAAGTCAATTAGACCATTGTGTTGGAGACTAATCTTCATGTAGTTACAGAAGTTGTGTAAGACACTATTATGGCTAATGCCTCTGCTGTAACTACTCCTCAAGTTAATCCAGAGACTTTCCAAACTCCTTAGGTCACCTTAGGAACTGAAAATGCTCATGTAGCTTAGGAACTCCTCAATCTATATATTTACAAATATTTTTTATTTTCCCCATTCAATATCTTATAATGAACATTTACATTTATGATTGTTTAACTTTGGAATATACTATCATTCAACTTTTGGTCTGCATGCATGTATATGTTTTGACTTTCTGCTGATTAATTTTCTCGGCTAATTTTTTAGCCACCACTTGTAGTTAAGTGTTTGTGCAAAAATATTTTTGACAAGTAAATGTGATCATATTTCATCGAACTCCAAGATAGCTTTAATCTTATGGACTCACAGTGGGATCTTATCCACCTTTCATGTCAACTTATTGACTGTTTATGGTTGAGATAGTCATGTTACTAGTTTAGTCTTAGGATCGTGTGGTCGAATCTTATCAACCTAATATGCCTTACTAGCTACCATTTTTTGATGAACCAATGCTTGTGCCAGCTTACCAGTTGTATGGATGGATCTTATCGTCTTGACTATGTGTCATTATTAGTTTCTATATTCGACCAAATATACTAGGTTCAATCCCTGCATTAGTCAGTTATAATCGAATCTTATTGTCCATGTGACTGTACTGGATTTTTTAGATTTGGCTAAACTTCTTGTTCGTGACCTATTTAAGGATAAGGTCGTACATGAAGTATGGTCTTAATTGTGTATTTTGATATGCATGAATCTTGGATGTCTTCATTCTGGGCTTCTTCAAAATTGCTCACACTGAAAAAATAGATGTTGAATAATATAAAAAAGCTTGAAAAGATAACTTATGTAGAGGTGGAAATTCTGATTTTCATTCATCTTTAAAGACTAATTATAAGGAAAAAAATTTATTTACCTGGTACTTTGGTCTCCCAAACTTTAATCTAGTCGTCATCATTGGTAATACTTCCTCAAGTGCTCTGCATTCCACGATTCCTGAGCTTTTTACCTTCTAAGGTTTTGATTCGATAAGTCCCAGGTCTCACGCTAGTAAAAATTCTGTACAAGGCATGCTAATTTAGTTCCAACTTATTCCCTTTTTAGATAACCTTGTTGAGCATGTATACCCCTTCCATCAAGGTATATGATTTTACCCTTTTATTATAAAATTGAGTAGTCCTCTATTAGTAAGATGGGAATCGAAGTGCCGCATGCTTCTTGACTTACTCTACCAAATCCATATCACATCTTCTTATTAAGTCACTCTTTAGTGACAGGAAGTTTATTACTCAGTGATTGGGCACTTAGATCTCCATTGGCACCATCGCTTCTGTTCTAAATGCCAACATAAATGAGGTATCGCCTATCATAGTTCTTGGCGTGGTTCCCTAAGATAATCGTATGCATTGATTCAGTTTCATTTGGCATTGTCAAGTCTCTTATTTATTTTGTCCAAAAGGGTCTTGTTGGTGACCTCTATCTGTCAGTTACATTGTGGGTGACCAGGTGCAGAGTACAACTTATTGACGTTCGAATGTATATAATAATCCTCAAAATCTTCATTCTCAAAATACATTCTGTGGTTTGCGTTGAAGGCGTAAGACATACTATACCGATAAATGATGTTCTTTCGTATAAGATTGAAAATCTTCTTGTACAGTATCTCTATTAGCGGCTCTACCTCCATGCACTTAGTGAAATAATCTGTAGCAATGACCTGATACCTGAATCTACCCCTTGTCTTAAGCAGGGGCTGACCAGATCAATTCCTTATATAGAAAAAGTCCAAAGGATGTTACCAGTGCCAATACAACCCCAAGTACCTTATGTATCATGTCATACCTCTGGAACTTATCATTCTTCTTCGCGTAATATGAATAATATTTTTTAATATTGGTTAATAATATCCTTGTGTGGTGACTCACTTCATCAATGACCCTCCTACTGAATGGGCTCAACATGATCCTTTGTGGACTTATTTCACTAGATCATGGACTTTCGTTGGATGAGCACATCTGAGTATTGACATAACAAATCCTTGTCTGAACAGTTTTCCTCCTTTGAGAACATATCTTGCCATTATGTAGTGGAGCCTACTTTAAATTTTTCGGTATTATATATTGATTTTAATGTACATAAGGATGGTATACATCGAAGATGGCCCCATGTATAACTCCAGTATCATCACACATTCTGCTTCAATGTTGCGTTGGATATGAGCTCAGTTGGTACTGTTCTTTAAAGTTCAGTTCAGTTCGAGTAGATACTGGGAGACAATTAAGTGCATCTGCACGGGTGTTCTCGACTCAAGTCTAAACACATATAGATAATAGTGTCTGTACCTTAATTATATACTTTTCTATATACTCCTATATGGCTTCATAAATTCCCAGGACTTAGTTCATTACCAATTGAGAGTCACTGTGTCGATAATTTCTCTGCAGCTAATCTCAATCATGCGACCAAGGCTTCATACTTGACCTCATTCTTAGAGGTATTAATGTAGAACCATCGGGCACACTCCATGTTTTCATTGTCAGGTATGTTGATGATCAGTCCTGATTCCCTATCGTTAGCACATGATGAACTGTCTACAAAAACAGTTGCCACACAGGCGGTTCATTTTTAAAATTTTCTTTAACTAAACATTCATCTTTGAAAACCTTTTTCATTTGCTTAAACTCATAGGTAATTTTTTTCCTACTGAGATGATAATGCTGGTTTCTTATTAATCAGGTCAACTAACTTTATTATTGAACTCTCGTTTGTAAAAGTTTGATCAGTTGGCTTTACTGCTGAGCTCTCTTTCACAAAAGTTTTCTCCCTGCGTTTACTGCTGAGCTCTCTTCTGTAGAAGTCTGTGCGATAGTCTTCTCCTCATAGGTAAATTCTTCAATAAAGTCCTTTATTGCCTGGACTTTAATTATTGGTCTGGGTTCATATAGTATGGAATACTCTCCTAGTTCTACAACACAAGCCATTAGTCTACCTAATTTCTTAGGTTTATAAATAGCTTTTCATATAGGATGGTCTGTATATACCACAATTATATGTTGTTAAAATACGACTTAACTCTATGAAAAGCTTTAATCAAACCCGCGATAACTTATCTAGCTTAGGGTGTCGTATTTTAGCTCTACGATACCTCTTGTTAGTAAAGTAGATAGGGTTCTACACTCCACCTTCTTATCGAACAAATGTCGAACTGACTTCTGACTCTGAATGCGCCAAGTATAAATAGATCTTTTCACCTAGGACTGATCTTTACAGTAAAGGCTTAAGTCGTAAGTACTTCTTTAATTCCAGGAAGGCTACTTTATACTCTTCATTACAATTAAAGATTTTTTTGGTCACTTAAAGAATGGAAAACATCTATCAACGGATCTTAACATAAAATGGTTCAGTGCTACTACTCATTTCGTCAACCTTTAGATCTCATTTTTATTCTTAAGAGGGTGTATATTGATTGACACCTGGATCTTATCAAGGTTGGAATTTATGCCTCTCTGATTAACGATGAAGCTTAGGAACTTTCATTCACAAAATACATATTTTGTGAGATTTAACTTCATTGTGTACTTCTCCAACTACTTGAACTTTTAGCCGAGGTCGTTGATGTGATCAGCTTCCTTCTTACTCTTTGTCAGCATATCATCCATGTATACTTCCATGGTTTTTCTGATCTACTCCCAAAATACATTGTTCACCAACCTTTGATACATTGCCTCAGAGTTCTTGAGCCCGAAGGGCATAACATAATAGCATTATGTACCTCGGCTAGTGATGAATGAGGTATCCTCTCTGTCTTCTGGTTTCATCCAAATCTAGTTATATCCTGAGTAGGCATCCATAAAAATAAATTGCTCTTGCCCAATAGTGACATTGGCTAGCTTATCAATCTTAAGAATGGGTATTGGTCCTTGGGGCAAGCTCTGTCAAGGTCGGTGAAGTCGATTCACTTGTGCTACTTATCATTATTATTCATAATCATAATAACATTTGCAAGTCATTTCTAATACTTAACATCCTCTAAATCAATTTTTTTCTTCTTATAAACCTCCTATTAGATGGCCATGTTCTTCTCCTGGCTGAACACACGATGATTTTATTTAACAACCTTTGTGTCCTTACTATATTGAGCTCAAGGAAGAGGAACTATGGATTTATCCTCGACATATCATCATGACTCCACAAAAATACGCTCTTTCTCTTCCTTAGAAAACCAAGCAGTTCTTTCTTGAAGGTAGGATCCAATGGTGAACCAATTTGAATCATCCTCTCTGGGTGCTCACCGTCTAGAATCACTAATTTAACCTGCTCTATAATATCACCCGTGTCCAGCTTGTCTTCGTATTGAGGATCTGAAGTCTCGACGTGATAAGTGGTGGTTAGCTTCTTTTGTTCTTCTTCCTTTGTATAGGTACAATAGCATTCAGATGCTCTACTTACTTACCCTTGACGACACCAATTCCATAGTATATAGGTAATTTTGAGCATTGATGGATAGTAAAGGGATCGACATAAAATTTGTTTAGACCGACCCTGTCGAAAATAATATTACACATCGAGTGAACATTCTCGTCTGGGACAAGGAAGGCCATATGTCGAGACAATCTCAACCTCAATTATTCCTAATGGGAACACCTTCTCCGTAAAAAAGTAAATGATAGATATGTGGTATGCCTCCAAATGCTTATCTTTTAATCTCAACTTCTTAAAATAACTTTAATACACGACATCAGTAGAATTTTTGTTGCCTACTAAAATCCTCACAACCCAAATTTCATGCACCATTATGGTAATGAGAACAGGGTCTTCAAAGGGTTAAAGTACACCTGAAAAGTCATCTTTGAAAAAAAAACAATGAGATAATTTGTGTTTACCTTTCGAGGAAGAGAATCCACAACTTTGCCTAGATTAACCTCCCTGACATGAGCACACGCCTTTGCCTCGTTGAGTAGGATTTCCTTTCGATTAGTCCATCTTCACCATCAACATCACCTACAACTATAAAAATTGAAAGAAATCATGACTACATTATTCAGAAGCTCTTTTGGTTTGCTAGGTGGATATGGATCATCCTCCAAGTCTTTATCTCAGCCTTTTTTCTCTCCTTCTCCTTTTTACAAGGGGACTTTAATCATCTTCTTAGTTTCTGATCGATATGTCTATCTGTTCGACCACCTTTATCAACATACTTCGTCAATTTTCCCTGTTTGATGAGATTTTGTATCTCGTTATTTAAGGTCAGGAAACTGACAGTGTCGTGGTCGTGACCCTTGTGGAATTCAAAGTATGTATTCTTATCCCTTCAATTCGGGGGAGCTTTCAATCTACCCATCTATTTTAATTCGTTGCCGAATTTAATTGAGGATGTGGTGTACACTTACGGTAAGTAGGGTGTACTCAACATACTTATTTAACCTCTCTACCTTTTTATTATCCTTAGAATTTTCCTTCGTTTTCGAGCTTTTGCCATCATCAAACATAGCGTGGATTAACTCCTTTGCTTCATCTCTTCTTTAACTTTCATAATTTTTCCAGCCTTGCCCAAAAACTTTTTTCTTATTTTTGTTATCTGTCAATATATAACTTTCTCAATTTGATTTATTTTTTAGTATGCTAAGAATGTTACCAAATGTTTTTGATTCCCTTATTTTTTTATTAGACTTGATCATTCTATTAATGAATTTTATGGGGTGTCACAGTTGAAGTGAGTGAGAAACCTCATTGGGTATGAAAGGACCATGACGTTACAAAAATAATTGGAAGTCCTAATGTTGGAGTAAAGTCTCGTTATCAATTCTATAAATAAGTTTACTATTATATTATAATACTACTCTTCTTCCCAATGATATGAAAGAGCCCTTTTAAACGAATATTATATTAATGTTATGCAAGACGAATTTGAGTAATTTGTGAAAGAAGTTGTTTTAAATCTAGTTCTCAGGCCAAAAGATTTTAACATCACTGGTGCCAAGTGAATCTTAAAAATAAATGTGATGAAGAGGGTTCCATGTTGACAAATAAGGATAGGCTAGTGTCTGAATGATATATTCAACTTGAAGATGTTGATTTGATGAGTATTTTTCTCTGGTAGATAGGGTAGAGTCACTACGTTTACTCTTAGACATGTGCTTTGGAATTAAATATCCACTAAATGGATGTGAATAAGGCATTTCAAAATAGTATTCTTCAAGAGGAAGTCAACGTGTTACAACCAAAGGTCTTTGAGGACCCTGAATTCTCTACACATATTTATCTCCTAAAAAGGATTTTGTATAGACTTCGTTAAGCGTTGAGAGTTTGGTACGAGAGAATCACCTCATATCTATTAAAAAAAAATTCAATCATGGAAGAGGGGAAAATAGTTTATTTTTATAGTTTCATGAGAAATTCATAGTTATAGCCCAAGTATACATTGAAGATATTGATTTTGGATCCACTAGTGAAAGACTTTCTCATAGTTTTGTCTTTCTTGTGCAAAAGGAGTTTAAAATTATTATGGTTAAGAAAGTAAACTTTTATCTTTGTTTTCATATACTTTATAATGGAGTGTGGAACTTTTATTTCACAATCTAAATATTCAAAATACATTGTGAATAAGTTTGATGTTGATTCTTCTACGAATATGAACACTCCAATGTGTGTTTTTAAAAATATTGAAAATGATGTAATTGGAAATGATATGGATGGAATGTTATATCAAAGAATGATAGGTAGTTCCATATTACTCATGTCTAATAATCCCAATATATAATTTAATGTAGGATTTTATGATCACTGCCAATCATGTCCCAAAGAATCCGACATAAAAGTCGATAAGCTTATCATTAAATATGTTTATAGGACAACAAGCTTTGGTAATCAGTACCCATGTAGTACTAATAATACTTTCTTAGCATATCTTAATGCTGATTGGTCTAGAGATGTAGAGGTTAGGAAGAGTATCTCTATTGATTTCTTCCACTTAGGAAGTTGTTTGGTTCTTTGCATGCCAATAAGAAAATTTCTGTGTCTTTAACCACCGCCATAGTGATGTATATTACGATGGGGAGTTGTTATACTTATTTACTTTGGATAAAACTAATTTTGGAAGAATATAATATTGATAAAGAGTTCATCACTATCTATTGTTATAATACTTATGCGACTGCTATTTCTAAATATATAATTTAACATTCATGCACCAAACACGTTGAGATTCACCATCAATTTATTAGAGATTATTGAAGACAAGGTGGTGTCATTGAGTTATGTTTCAACTGAGCATCAATCAGCTGATATCCTAACTAAACCTCTTGATTGGATTAAATTTGAGTATCTTAGATCAACATTAGGTTTTTTCATTGTTGATTGATTGCTTAGGAACATGTCTAGGATTTGAGATATTTGTTTCTTCATATTTTCTATATGGTTCATGAAATGTTTATGTTTGAGTTTGGTTGTTTATATTTTCATATACAGAGATTTTAATACAATATTGATGTTATCTTTAGATGATTTACTCATCTTCGTAGGTTGTATATCAAATGGCCATTTTTTTTATTTCTTTTCCCTTGGTTTGGTAATGCAATATGTGCTTCATGATGTGGATTATATTTTCTTTAAAGACTTATAAAATTTAATAGAAATTATACAATTGAACTTATGCTCATATCTCACTTTAATTTATACTTCACTACACATTGACTAAGTTCCACTTTATAAAGGATGGCAAAAATTTATAATCTTTTATAAAGCCTTCAAACCTTTTTTAAGACTTCTGAAAAAGTGTCTAAACTCCTAAAAACGTGTATATGAAGATGTTTATTTAGGATTCGATTAAATTTGAAAAATATTATTCTAATTTTTAGTGAACGTCATTATGGTATTATCGACCCCGAACGAGTCTCGAAGGAGAGAGGTATACGGCATGTGTTTGCGCTGGTTCTAATTCAGGTTTAACATGTATACCCTGTAGGGATGTGAGAGTGCTTATCTCTTGATCCACCTTTTCTCCACGAGGTTGGGTTTATTGTGATTGTGCCTCTAGAAGGTGTTCGACAACATATCCATTTTTTGCATGGCCTTATTTAGTCCTCAGCCTAATTCATAATTTAAGGTGTTATCAGCTTTTTAGAGTTGCCAGTTTATTTATATTAAAATAAAAAAATAGGTGGGGTAAACATTTGTTGGCTTTACTCTGAGGCAGGTTAAAGCATGCGAATGATCTAGAGATTCTTGGCGTGGGTTCAGGAACCAGGTTACGCGTGGGGAAAGTATAGGCACCACACTTGTTCCTTACGCTTCATTATCTTTGTAATTATTATCACATTTTACAAGGTTAATTACTTTTAGTTTATTTTATAACATATTGAGAGACCTTAATTTGAGAATCCCTTAAAGCATAAATATATGCTTACATATAAAAATGGCATTAGTGAGAGGTGTAGGAATGTCACTAAACTGATATGGGTACATAAGAGTGCTTGTGTGCGAGTATGCACACAGCTAATGGGTGGCCATTAATATGTGTGTGAATAGGTGCGAGAACTCGCCTCTTGTGAAACATGAGGCTGTTAATGTATGTGTACGTATTTGAGCATTTGTGTTATATGTATATGTGCGAGAAGTCGAGGTTTGAGATAGTTTGATATTTCATTTGAAGGGTGAGAGAAGGATAGAAGATACGATAATAAGAGATAATAGATAGAAGAATATCTTTGGTAATAATATATTAAGAGACATATTACTATGGCTTGTGCTCACGAGAAGGACTAGAAATTGTGCCTACGTACCCATGTAGCTATGAGATCAAAGCCTTTGTAGTTCAATTTTATGCCGTGAGCCACATGGAAAGGTTCCAATGTGATGTGTATGCAATTATAAGGAGGAGTGGATGTTTTGGATCTAAGAGGCTAACTCTAATATAGGGGCAAAATAGGAGTGGTCCCAAATTCATTAGCAATATTTATTATGATATTGACCTGAATTCATAGCCAGTCCCCTAATGGGGGCCAAAAAAAGTTTTTTAGGGAGATATATACATTTTTATGTCACAATATTTATTTATGACATCGAATTGAGTTTTCCTTAGAGATTTTACCCTTGTAGCATGAATTGATTTTTTACCCGGGTAACGTCTCCTTTGAAGTGGCCCCGTCGAACAAAGCTTCATTTAGAAGGTCTCATCTTCACGGGATGAGCGCAAAGGTATACCTATGTTTGTTGGAAGAGGCAAATTTTTTTGAAAGTCAGAACCTCTATCAGGATTTTGAACAAAACTCGAGATTCTCATATGCTCGGGGTTGAAGAAAGTTATAAAACTGAATCAATGTTCGGTTTTGGGGTACCATTTAAAATTGAGTGTGGCCCACTTTTATAGCTTCTAGAGTGTAGACATTAATCGTACGGTTGAATTTCTAATCAACCATGCACTTGATGTTTTGGGACACGTATTTCCTTGACATGCGTTGTTTGGGGTGAGTTTTCAAGGAACATATGTACTATCAGAATAACCATGCGATTGAATACTGATATTAAGAATCTTCATTGTGGAATAATTAACCCTATTGTTAATACATTATCCGTATAGTAAAAGATGGCTTGAACCAAGCGGTTATTGTACCGACCCATGTTGGTTGTTGACAATTTGTTATTCCAGTCATTTTTTTAGTATTTAGGCTTTTCACCATTATGTGTGCATGTGCGTGTGCTTATATAGACTTCCCTATAGTTAGGTCACTTATGATTTTACCCTTATATGATTACAACATGTTTATGGTTGAAGGTGTAAACCTCGATTAAAGATTAAGGTGTCCATAGTCGCCACTTGCAAGATAATGTGAATATAAAGCAATGTGGAGAGAAACTCTAGAGGTGCCATGTTTTATGCTATATGCAGATGATATTGTTTTAGTGGATGAGAGTAAGACAGGTATTAATGCTAGGTTGGAATTGTGGAGAGAAACTCTAGAAACAAGAGGATTTAAAATAAGCAGAACTAAAACGGAATATGTGGAGTGAAATTTTAGTAGTAATAGGAGGACAAATGGAGATATGGTGAAATTTAAGGTCAAGAAATACCTATAAATGATCATTTTCATTATTTAGGATCGATTATCCAAAAAGAACGAGATATTAGTGATGATGTAACTCATAGGATTAGATTAGGCTTGTTTAAGTGGAGAAGTGCTACCAACGCTTTGTGTGATAGGCATATACCTTTGAAGCTAAATGAAATTTTTTATAGGATGGCCATTAGACCCGCCATGTTATATGGGACAGAGTATTGAGCAACCAAGAAATATAGTCTGTAGAAAATGAGTGTGGTGAAGATGCAAATGCTAAGATGGATTTGTGGTAAGACTTGAAAGGATAAAATTAAAAATGAAAAAATTCGTGAAACGATAAAAGTAGCTCCAATAAGAAAATCGACTTAAATGGTTTGGACACGTCAAGCATAGACTAATGGATGCTCCTATAAGGAGGAGTGATTTAATTAGTATTGATGATAAAATAAGGGATATAGGTAGGCCTAAATTTACTTGGCGGTATATTATAAAAAAGGACATGATGTCATGTGGTATAACCGAAGATATTGCACTGGATAGAATGGAATGAAAAAATAGGATTCATGTAGTTGACCCCAAATAATTAAGAAAAGGCTTTGTTGACTTGATTTGAGTATATATATATATATATATATATATATATATATATATATATATATATATATATATATATATAGAGAGAGAGAGAGAGAGAGAGAGAGAGAGAGTCAAGCTCTCCAACATACCTCACTTAACATACCTATTTTTTTAAAATTGCAAAAAAAATAATTTTGAGTTGATACTTTTTATATGGATTCATGATTATTCAATGTACCCCTATGAAAATATTCAGCTCAAAATAATGTGTTTTTCCATTTTTAAAACATAAGTAAAAAAGTAGACAGTTTTAAAGGGTAAAAACTATCATCCTTTTTACCTATTTTTTAAAAATAACAAAAGACATTATTTTCAGTTGATAGTTTTTATATGGGTACATTGAAATATTATGAACCCATGTAAAAAATATCATCTCAAAATTATTTTTTTTACTATTTAAAAAAAGGGTATGTTTATAGGTATGTTGCTAGGAGGTATGTTGGAGAGCCTGACTGCGTGTGTGTGTATATATATATATATATATATATATATATATATATATATATATATATATATATATATATATATATATATATATATATAGGTTGCTTATGATTTTACCCTTATGTGATTCCGATGTGTTTACAGTTGAAGGCATAGACCTCGATTAAAGATCAGGGTGTCCATAGTCGCCACTTGCAAAATAATGTGAGATAAAATGTTTTAATCAAAAATTCTTATTGAGGGGGAAATATTGTAGTTAAAAATGATCCTAAAGTGTGTTGGAGGTTTTACTAGAATAAAAGCTTAGAGTTATTTGTTTCATAATTCATTATCTTAATTGAAATTGATCTTGAACATTTCTCTCAATGGTGTTCATTTTTTATTTTTCACAAACGAGATATGATATTATTTTCTTGGTTGATAAATCTCATCAATTCATTAGCCTTTTAGATAATCTTTCCCAGATTATGAGCAGTTTCATATGCTCACTTTTGGTAAATAGGATATTATGCCCATATTTTTCCTCATCTAAAAAATTGGTCCAGGAGATTTTATCTCTAGTTTCATATATTTATGGTTACCTACTTGTAAAATGTTTTACTTAAAGTTTGGTTGTGTACTAATTTATCTATCTTATATTTCTATCTCAACCACATGCTTTAATTTACTTTTTTATACTCTATATTGTGTTAAACTCAACTTTGATCTTGGTTCCTTATGTTCTTTCCTTTGTCCATTTCTTAAAAGAAAAATAATAAGTTTGTAGTAAGGGAAAGAATCACCACACCAAAAATAGCAATCTGGCACGGTTTAAAATGGTGCCAGATCAAATGTGGCACGATTTTAAATTGTACCCGAATCAGGTGTTCCAAAATAGCCAGGTTTTTTTTGCACGGCTCAAAAGTGTGTCAGATTTGACCAAACAGGAACACTTCTGGCACACTTTGTAACTGTGCCAGATCGAGTACGTTTGGATTCTCTTTTGGAAGAGTTGAAAACCGTGCCAAAAATTGATACACTTTTGGCACGGTTTTTATCTGTGCCAAATTTTTTGGATTAAAGAAAAAAATTCATTATTTGAAAACAAGAAAATTCACAAATTGCGAATCTTGAAAGTTGTTAATAACGTAATTTACATACAAACTTCAAAATATTACAAGTAATAAGAGTTCACAAACAAAAAAAATTAGGTGGAGTGTTCGCTATTTTGTGGACATTCTAAAACCTGCTAATATAATACCTGCGTAATGTAAAGCCCGTACGACCATTAAATAAAACAATAAAATTACAAAAGCTCGCATGGCCATAAAAGCTAACAATAATACTACAAAATCCCACACGACCATAACACAAAGACAAATAATCCCCTTGTTGTGGACCATTGACTTCATATGTTCCATATGGATAAAAGCTATCGATAAAATGTTATCATGAAAAAAAAAGAAAGAAACAAACGGAGATGATATTAGTAACCGAGTAATTTAAAAAAATCTTATTCAAGATGAAAATTTGCATATACGAATTAAAATTATTATTGTATTCATGAATGGAAATTCTTGTGACTACGCGATCAGTTTCTACAAGTTACATTGGTTCCGTGCGAGGTGTTCATGCCTGCTACGGGTCGTTTGGGGGATGGTTTGGGTTTTCACCCCCAAACGGCTTGTTTTTAAGCTTAATTTAAAAAATTTCAAATTATCATCATATTCTCAAACCGGGAGACCCGCTACTACGCAATCAGTTCCTACAAGTTACATTGGTCCCGTGCGAGGTGTTCGAGTCTCTTACGGGGCCGTTTGGAGCTGGTTTGTGTTTTCACCCTTTAATAGCTTATTTTTAAGCCTAATTTAGATAATTTAAAATTATCGTCATATTCTCAAACCGAGAAATCCGCGACTACGTGGTCAGTTCCTATAAGTTACATTGGTCCCGTGCGAGGTGTTCGTGCCTCTTACGGTGCCGTTTGGAGCTGGTTTGGGTTTTCACCCTTTAATGGCTTGTTTTTAAGCCTAATTTAGATATTTTAAAATTATCGTCATATTTTCAAATCGGAAAAACCGTGACTACGTGGTCAGTTCCTACAAGTTACATTGGTCCCATGTGAGGTGTTCGTGTCTCTTACGGGGCCGTTTGGGGTCTGGTTTGGATTTTCACCCTTTAACAGCTTATTTTTAAGGCTAATCTAGATATTTTCAAATTATTGTCATGTTCTCAAACTGGGAGACCCACGACTGCGCGATCAGTTCCTACAACTTACAATAGTCCCGTGCGAGGTGTTCGTGCCTCTTACATGGCCGTTTGGGGGCTGGTTTGGGTTTTCATCCTTTAACGGCTTGTTTTCAACCCTAATCTAGATATTTTAAAATTATTGTAATATTCTCAAACTGGAAGACCCGCGACTACACGATTAGCTACTACAAGTTACATTGGTCCCGTGCGAGGTGTTTGTGCCTCTTATGGGGCCGTTTGGGTGCTGGTTTGAGTTTTCACCATTTAACGACTTGTTTTTAACCTTAATCTAGATATTTTCAAATTATCATCATATTCTCAAATCGGGAGACCCGCGACTACCCGATCAGTTCTTACAAGTTACATTGGTCCAATAAGAGGTGTTCGTGCCTCTTACGGGGCCGTTTGGAAGTTGGTTTGGGTTTTCACCTTTTAATGGCTTATTTTTAAGCCTAATAAAGATATTTTTAAATTATCATCATATTCTCAAACCAAAAGACCCGGGACTACGCGATCAGTTTCTATAAGTAACATTGGTCCCGTGCGAGGTGTTCGTGCCTCTTACGGGGCCGTTTGGAGATGGTTTGGATTTTCACCCTTTAACTGGTTGTTTTTAAGGCTAATCTTGATATTTTCAAATTATCATCATATTCTCAAACTGGTAGACTCGTGACTATGCAGTGAGTTCCTACAAGTTACATTGGTCCCGTGCGAGGTGTTTGTGCCTCTTACGGGACCGTTTGGGGGTTGGTTTGGGTTTTCATCATTTAACGGCTTGTTTTTAATCCTAATCTAGATATTTTCAAATTATCATCATATTCTCAAACTGGGAGACTTGCAACTATTCGATCAGCTCCTACAAGTTACATTGGTCCCTGAGAGGTGTTCGTGCCTCTTACGGGACCGTTTGTGTGCTGGTTTGAGTTTTCACCCTTTAACGACTTATTTTTAACCTTAATCTAGATATTTTCAAATTATCGTCATATTCTTAAATCGGGAGACCCGCGACTACGCGGTCAGTTCCTACAATTACATTGGTCCAGTAAAGGTGTTCGTGCCTCTTACGGGGCCGTTTGGAAGCTGGTTTGGGTTTTCACCGTTTAACGACTTGTTTTTAAGCCTAATCTAGATATTTTCAAATTATCGTCATATTCTCAAACTGAAACACCCAAGACTACGCGATTAGCTCCTACAAGTTACATTGGTCCCATGCGAGGTGTTCGTGCCTCTTACGGGGCCGTTTGGGCGCTAGATTGGGTTTTCACCCTTTAACGACTTATTTTTAAGCCTAATCTAGATATTTTCAATTTATTATTATATACTCAAACTAGGAGACCCGTGACTACGCGGTCAATTCCTACAAGTTACATTGGTCCCGTGCGAGGTGTTCGTACTTCTTAGGCGGCCATTTGGGAGATGGTTTGGGTTTTCACCATTTAACGACTTGTATCTGAGCCTAATTTATATAGTTTTGAATTAACATCATATTCTCAAACCGAGAGGCTCTTGAGAACGCGGTCAGTTCCTACAAGATTCATTGGTCCCGTGCGAGGTGTTAGTGCCTTTTACGGGGACGTTTAGGGGCTGATTTGGGTTTTCACCCTTTAACGGCTTGTTTGTAAGCCTATTCTATATATTTTCAAATTATCATCATATTATAAAACTGAGAGGTTCGTGACTACGCAGTGAGTTTAAATGAGTTACATTGTTCCTGTGCGAGGTGTTCGTGCCTCTTACGGGGCCGTTTGGGTGCTGGTTTGGGTTTTCACCCTTTAACAGCTAGTATCTAAGCCTAATCTATATATTTTCAAATTAACGTCATATTCTCAAATCGAGAGGCTCGTGGGCTCGCAGTCAGTTCCTACAAGATACATTGGTCCCGTGTGAGGTGTTAGTGCCTCTTGCGAGGACATTTAAGGGAAGGTTTGGGTTTTCATCCTTCAACGGCTTGTTTCAAAGCCTAATCTATATATTTTCAAACTATCGTCATATTCTCAAACTCGGAGGCCCGTGACTCCGCGGTGAGTCCAACGAGTTATATTGGTCCCGTACGAGGTGTTAGTGCCTCTTACGGGGTCATTTGGGTGCTGGATTGGGTTTCCACCCTTCAACGGCCTGTTTATAAGCCTAATCTATATATTTTCAAATTATCATCATATTCTCAAATCGAGAGGCTCTTGAGAACACGGTCAGTTCCAAGAATTTGGATTGAATCCGTACGAGGTGTTAGTGCCTCTTATAGGTCCGTTTGGGGGTTGCTTTGGGTTTTCACCCTTTAACGGGTTGTTTTCAATCTTAATCTATATATTTTCAAAATATCATCGTATTCTCAAACCAAGAGGCCTGTGACTACGTGATCAGTTCCTACGAGTTACATTGGTCCCGCGCGAGGTGTTGGTGCCTCTTATGGGACCATTTGGGGGCACGCTAGGGTTTTCACCCTTCAACAACTTATTTCTAAGCCTAATCTATATATTTTCAAATTATCATCATATTCTAAAATCGAGAGGCCCATGACTACGCGGTGAGTTCCAACGAGTTACATTGATCTCGTGCGAGGTGTAAATGCCTCTTACGGAATCGTTTGGGGACTGGTTTGGGTTTTCACACTCAAACCTCTTATTTTAAGCCTAATCTAGTTGTTTTCAATTTATTTTCATATTCTCTAATCGAGAGACCCGTGATTACGCGATCAGTTCTTACTAGTTACATTGGTCCCGTGCGAGGTGTTAGTACCTCTTACGCGACCGTTTAGGTGCTAGTTAGGGTTTTCACCCTTTAACGGCAATTTTTTAAGCCTAATCCATATATTTTCAAATAATCGTGATATTCTCACACTGAGATGCCCGTGAGCACCACGTCAGTTCCCACGAGTTACATTAGTTCCGTGCGAGGTGTTAGTGCGTCTTACGGGGCCGTTTGAGGGATGGTTTGGGTTTTCACCCTTTAACGGCTTGTATCTAAGCATAATCTATATATTTTCAAATTATCATCATATTCTCAAATTAAGAGGCTCGTGAGCACACGGTTAGTTATTACAAGATACATTGGTCCCGTGCAAGGTGTTAGTGTCTCTTTCGGGGATGTTTGGTGGCTGGTTTGGGTTTTCACCCTCAACGACTTGTTTCTAAGCCTGATCTATATGTTTTCAAATTATTATCATATTCTCAAACCGAGAGGCCCGTGACTACGTGGTGAGTTGCAATGAGTTACATTGGTCCCGTGCGAGGTGTTAGTGCCTCTTACGGGGCCGTTTGGGTGATGGATTGGGTTTTCACCCTTAAACGGCTTGTTTATAAGCATTATATATATATATTTTTGAATTATCATCATATTTTCAAACTGAGAGGTTCGTGAGCATGCGGTCAGTTCCTACAAGATGCATTGGCCCATACGAGGTGTTAGTGCCTCTTACCGGGCCGTTTGGGAGCTGGTTTTAGTTTTCGCCCTTTAGCGGGTTATTTTCAAGCTTAATCTATATATTTTCAAAATATCATCGTATTCTCTACCCGAGAGGCCCGTGACTACGTGGTCAGTTCCTACGAGTTACATTGGTCCCTTGCGAGGTGTTAGTACCTCTTACGGGGCCGTTTGGGGGCACATTTGGTTTTCATCATTCAACGACTCATTTCTAAGCCTAATCTATATATTTTCAAAATTATCGTCATATTTTCAAATCGAGAGGCCCGTGATTACGTGGTGAGTTTCAACGAGTTGTATTGGTTCCGTGTGAGGTGTTGGTGCCTCTTACGGGGCCAGTTGAGGGCATGTTTGGGTTTTCACCCTTCAACGGCTTATTTTTAAGCCTAATCTATATATTTTCAAATTATAGTTATATTCTCAAATCGAGGGTCCCATTACCACGTGATGAGTTCCAACGAGTTACATTGGTCCTGTGAGAGGTGTTTGTGCCACTTACGGGGCCGTTTGAGGGCTGCTTTGGGTTTTCACCCTCAAATGGCTTGTTTTGAAGCCTAATCTAAATATTTTCAATTTATTGTCATATTCTCAAATCGGGAGACCCGTTATTACACGGTCAGTTCCTACCAGTTATATTGGTCCCGTGCGAGGTGTTAGTGCCTCTTACGGGGCCGTTTGGGTGCTCACCCTTTAACGACTTGTTTTTAAGCATAATCTATATATTTTTAAATCATCATCATATTCTCAAATCGAGAGGCCCGTGAGCACGCGGTCAGTTCCTACGAGTTACCTTGGTTCCGTGCGAGGTGTTAGTACCTCTTACGAGGTCGTTTGAGGGTTGGTTTGGGTTTTCACCCTTCAACGGCTTATATCTAAGCCTAATCTATATATTTTTAAATTATCATCATGTTCTCAAACCGAGAGGCTCGTGAGCATGCGATCAGTCCCTACGAGATACATTGGTCCCATGCGAGATGTTAGTGCCTCTTACGGGGACATTTTGGGGATGGTTTTGGTTTTCACCCTTCAACGGCATTTATTTAAGCCTAATCTATATATTTTCAAATTAACGTCATATTCTCAAACCGAGAGGCCTGTGACTACGCGGTGAGTTGCAACGAGTTATATTGGTCCCGTGCGAGGTGTTCATGCCTCTTATGGGACCATTTGGGGGTTGGTTTGATTTTTCACCCTCTAATGACATGTTTTTAAGTTTAAGTTGAGATATTTTCAAATAATGGTCGTATTCTCAAAAGACAGGCCTTTGACGATTTCAGAAGTAAGTGTCTATCCGTGTTTGCATTACAATTATTAGCATTTTCATTTGTCTAAAAGAAAATGATTTTTTTATTAAACACGTATGTTTTCTAATCTTTCTAGCTCCTTTAATCAGACAACTACAACCACAAGATGAATCAATTTAACTTGAACATAAAAAAAATTTACAAACCTGTAAAACCGGTGTGTCGATTTAAACAAAGCCTACAAATTCCATTGTATTGTTTATCTCTGATACAATATACATAAGGAAAACATATATTAACAAACTAAGCTTTACGCACAAGAGTTCGAATATTGAGTAATATTTTTTCTTTCACCCTCACTGTTATTTGAACTTTCGTATTACACACTCACTTATATAATAATTTGAGATACACTCACAAAAGCATCATTATAATGTAATACAAGGCCCTCAAAATGACACGTAGATAGATTTACCAATGAAGATCTGCAGCAACAATGCATGTATACCACTTTTTAAAACAAGTATAGGAAAAGGAAAATACTATAACTAAAAACTACAACAATAAGCTTATGATCACAACAAAGAAAACTACTGCGAAAATTAATTTGATTCTCATTGTAAACCTAGCAAACTTCTAGTTATGAGCACTAAGGATACAAGAAATATTAATACAAATGTGTATGTATGTATATATGCATCATAAGGCGTGCTTTTTTTATTGCTGAAATCATTTTTTTCTTATGTTTGAGTTAAAATGACGTCGTTTTGGGTAAAAAACATACAATTTGTTTTGTTTCTTATCTAATATACTAATCTAACCCTAACATAACAAACTACCCCCCCCCCCCCCCCCAAAGAAAAGAAAACCCCAATCAGACAAAACAAAATAAACAAACCCAAGTTCCCTAACTTCTCCCACCGACCATCAATCATAACTCTTTGACGTCGACAGACCATCCCCTCCCTCTCTATAAGTTTTTTTTTTCCATTTTTGTAACGGTTTGGAAGTATGTTTCAGAAAATGAAGTCAATGTAATGAATATATTTAACTACATTGTTAGAGATCACATGATTGTTAGACTCAAACCCTCAATTTTGAAAAGTAAACTAGTGTGCTTATTGTGTAAGAAAGATTGCCTTTTTGTTTATCAAGTATGTTTGATAAAATGTCAGACCTTGAAATGGGTAAAGTAATTCTTCCCATATTGACACATAATGAAATTTCTTGAACAAGTGTTCCCACTTCTTTTATTTCTATTCTTCCGCTTTCGATTACAATGAGGAAAAGGTTGGAAATTTCTTGGAGTAGTTTTTCTTTTCAAAAGCCTTACGGTAGATATTGCTAAAGTAATTAATCGTACAACAATAGATATAGTAGACAATCAGTTCAAAATTCAAATTCAACAAGCGTTTCGTAAGTTAGTTTATAAAATTATCCAAATTTAACGAAACCAAACCATATCCAAGTCTAAAATTTGATTGTGTCCAACGTACCAATCAGAGGAGCCTTTGCATACTCCTAAAATCCTTGTTTCTCCAAAACTCCAAGTGTAGCAAACATCTTCCTCTTATGCTTTCTCCAATACTCCATGTTTATCCTAACCCAATCAAATTCAAAAGTTAATGATCAATTCAAGAGTGAAATAAAACAATATTTATTAACCACCACCAAGTGGCTAGTGATATGAACAAAACAAAATTAAACCAAAACCTACCACAATCAACCATTAAGTGATCCGAATTGTAAGGCATCTCCCATCTACAGTACCTGACATAAACACAAAACCTTAATAATAATAATAATAATAATAATAATAATAATAATAATAATAATAATAATAATAATAATAATAATAATAATAACAACAACAACAACAACAACAACAACAACAACAACAACAACAACAACAACAATAATAATAATAATAATAATAATAACAATAATAATAATAATAATAATAATAACAATAATAATGATAATGATAATGATGATGATAATAATGATGATGATAATAGTAATAGTAATAATAATAGTAATAATAATAATAATAATAATAATAATAATAATAATAATAATAATAATAATAATAATAATAATAATAATAATAATAATAATAATAATAATAATAATAATAATAATAATAATAATAATAATCATCAAACAACAAACAAACCAAAGACAAAATAACACATATATTGATGAGCACCAATTCCACATACACGACGACACTATCTTTTGAGATACTTCATATGTCCCAATAGGAGTCCCTATCATTATTTTTGTATAGATTAAAGATATACTCAATCATTGGTCAATATCAAAACTCGTTCCGTGTCTTAAAGTTTGGTTCAGAGTAGATTATTATTTCGGGATAACCCAATTTTATTCGTGGGTTTTCTTTAACTCAATCGTAATATTGCCATGATTATGACTAAACGTTAAATCTAGCTCTTGCAATTTTTCTTCTTACACTTTTTATAGACGTTATTCAATTCCGTCTTTTAGTTTGTATAAATAGTATCAGTTGGAAATATAAAACAAGGCATCAATTAGAGATCAATAATGAGATGAAAATGAAGAATACCTAACACCGCATCACCAACAATTCCAATAGCCATTCCAACTGAAAGACCAGCAATACCAGATGAAAGATGTGCATAGCAATCGAAAAGGTAATATGACCTGGCCTTTGGGTTATTTTTATTGCTGATAATAATAATGATAATCAAGTCGTAAATACCCAACACACTATCCATAACAATAGGAACAATCAACTTGAACAGTAATCAACTTTGTACATTGCTATAAAAGAACTCTGAAGCGTTTAATTGTGGCATCCAAGGGAATTAATCTCTTAAAATTGGCAACAAGTAAAAATAGAAATTATTATTTGTATTAACCTATTCCCTTTCTTTTCTTTTCAACTAAAGTCATAAACAAAAGAAATTGAAAGGAACTCATTATTTTACGTTAAAGACGATCCCTGCATAATGAAAAATTGGAGGTATTAAAATCCAAGCAAGTAAATAGCCACGCACTTGCTTACACATTTCCATCCATGTTAAAATCAGAAAAAAAAAAAAGATTGTTTTTTTGTGGAACCTGAATGAGTTAACTATATATCCTCACCACTCACCCTAGCTTATTCCATACTAGGTACGTTATTTGAATAACTTCCGTCCAAATCCCTATTTTAAATTAAATAATGAGTCATAATGTCGTCTAAATTAGATAGTATGATGATTCGATTAGGTAACGAGATTGCTGAATGCGAATAAAAAGAACTTTCACAATGAAAGCAAAAGCCAACCAAGAAGAACATAATCAAAACATTAAGGAAAAAGAAAGCTAAAATGAGAGCAAAAGCCCAACATCCATGGCATATATTTACATAGTCAATTATAGTCACAATGCCTCATACCCCTACATTACGAACGAGAATTTCAGAACTCATAAACCCAAATTAAAAATTACAACCAAACTGAAAAATTTAAAACTCAAGAAAAAATAAATAAAAACAACAATTAGCACTACGACTCCTAAAACTAATACCCTCCATTTCAACTTCAAGCCTTAAATAACAATTACCAACTTCATCACCGGCTTAGGACATCACTCCCATCGATGGAAGATGAATAGCTCAGGACATCTAAGTTCTTTTCTAATTAACTTAAAATTTAATAATGACAGTTTACTAGGTTGATTTGTAGATTGGTTTAATTTAGAAATGTGATTTGATTTAGAAAACAACATATTTTATTAATTAAAGTTAGATGACTAATATAACGGAAGAATCGTATTGAACAAAAATAATTACTCAGGGGAATAAATCGAGACAAAATAAAGTTTAGGGACCATTTTAAAACCGGGCCTACTAAATTTGTAATTTACTCAACAAAATAAACACACAATGAAGGTCAATTTCATCACCGAATGATGAAAAATCAAATGTAATCAAAGACATTTGAAGAACTTTACAAATGATTGAAACAAATAAACATTTATATAGGGTTTGTATAAGACATACCTATATTTGAACTGAATGTATGATTTGAAGAACTCCAACATCCAAAACCTCACTGCGATCGACGTCGAGTTGATTTGGACAAGATTTTCCCTCTAAAACTAACCTTGTTCTCCTCATCTTGCCAATGGCTCTGCATATCGTAATGACCTGATGGTTCCGATTGGAGGCATCGAGAGAGGAGAGAGGATTTTCTTGAGTGTGAGAGAAAGAAAGCGAGAGGCTGATATCGAGAGAGGAGAGAGAGAGGGATACCAAAAATAATTGAGGGGATTAATGTTTTTTAGGGTATTTATATTTTAGCCAAGTGTTTTCAATTTTGGCACACTTTTAAACAGTGCCAAAATTTGGCGTTGTTTAAAAGTGTGCTAGATTGTCATTAAACCGTGTCAAAATTTGGCACAGTTTTAAACTGTGCCAGGTCTTTAATATCAAGGTGTGCCAAATTGGTGTTTTTTGTGTAGTGAATATGTGGTGTAGATACTTTAGTCAGGGTGAGTATTTATGAAACTATGCTAGTTAGAATGAAAGATATAACCGTTCATTACTGCCTATATATTCTATTGACTGTACTAATTTTTAGTATACAGTTTTCTTTACACAATGGTATATTGATGAACTTGTTCGTGTGTAGGATAATATGATTTGATATATTCTTGGGAAGTAGAAAAGCATCTTGTTTCCTTCGAATTCTTTTAATTGGAATCTCTTCTTATATGCCATTGGTTGGTCTTTTATAGGTGATATGTTGTTATTTGCTTATTGTCTTGTCTTGTATGCTTTGTCATGAAATAGACATATATGATGATTTTAATATTAAAGTATTCCCACGTCCCCTTGCTTTGTTATATTATCTTATTTTAGTTTCTAAATCATATCATATGAGTCCATCCTTGAGGTTTTTGTTATAGTGAAAGCTTCATCGATGTCTAATATCTTAAATCCGTATATTTTTCATCCCCGTAAGCACATGATCTCATTTAGGATGAAGGTGTATTTACCCATATATTATTGTTTTATGGTTATGAAAAAATGATAAATCTTTTCACGAAGAAGACCTTTGCCTTGCGCAAATCTTGTTGTTGGTCATGCCAGAACTGATGATCTTAATGAAAATATATGGATGCATCTACGACCTTGGATGGCTAATCCTTCATGATCACGAATACTTTTGTCATGTTCGTAATGCCTCAACAACGACTAGATTGCAAGATCTTGTAATTTATCATCTAAAGATCTTTTATTCTATTTTCTCTCAAAACACCTTTTGGTTGAGAGGACACTATATCTTACACTCTCTTCATTGTAAGCATGGTGTGTGTATGTGTGTGGTTATGTTTGTCTTGGGTTTTTATCATCATTACTCTTCTTTTTCCAAATAACATAAACCCCATTTTTCCTTAATTTTAATTAATCTTCAAATATTTGAAAGAGTTGGCGCTTGCGTTCAATTAAGAAATAATATAATAAATACCAATTTTAACCCAAATTAACCCTAAGCATGCAACTAGGTGTGATTGAAACAATATGAAATCATGCAATAAATATTCAACACACAAAGTTTAAGGGAAAATCCCCCACAGGGGCAAAACCATATGTATATCACTATAATTTGTAAAAGACGGTTTACAATCGGATTACAATGAAATACAGGTTGACTAAGAATTACCCTCGGGTATCGGATTCTGTAGTCGCGGCTAGAATATCCCTTTCCAGTAGGGTTGGCGGCTGGAACTATCCCTGTTCAGTAGGGCTACAATGAAGAGGAAGAAGCGGTCCACTTCACAAAGGGTTGAACAACAGCAATGGTGTTCTTGGGTTACCAAATTTGATTCACATAGATATGGAAGATGTGTGAATCTAAAAACCTAGAATCATAGGACTCAATAGGTGAAGACTTTAGGGTTGATATGCTCTGATAATCGTGGGAAAGTCTTAAGAAAACCAATTCCCGTAGTGGGATTAAATAGGAGAACTTGAGCCCTAAAATTCGGAACATGATTTGAACACGATCTGTTTGGATTTATCCTCGTCGGATCGGTCCGGCCTTTTTAGGCGGATCGGTCCGGTGACATCGGATCGGTTCCTTTTTGAAGACGGATCCATCCGGTTGGCATCGGATCGGTTCGGCATTTTGGCTTCATCGGTTCGCTATGGATCCGGGGCACACTGGCTTCACCTCAGCAAGCGGATCGGTCCGGTTCCTTTAGGCGGATCGGTCCGGATGAACCGGATCGGTTCTTTTATCTGGACCGGATCGGTCCGGTCTGTTCCCTTGATTTCTTTTCTCCTTTTGATATTCGGATCCGTTGATGAGCATATGATTCTTGAATTTCCTCAACGGTGAAACGGCGTACGACATATAAAATGCTAATGGACAAAAATGTCCTTACAAATCTCCCCCTATGTCTATGCCGGTACATACATAAAAACAAACATCCGAATTATCAATCATAAATAATTGCCTATACAAATCTACCCTTCCATGAACCCAAAACTGAAAGAGTACAAGTGAATAAGACTGTATCGTTTGATCTTCAAATCTTCAGGGATCTTAACGCTTTTCTCATCAGGGTGTGCAATTCAGTTATCAAAGTAGTACCTACACACATGAGACAAAGCAAAATACCAAGTGACGTATCGAGTTTGAAATGAGATAAACATAAGCAATATATACCAGATTTATGATGAACCTCAAATTTCAAAACTCCCCCATAATCAGATAATTCATTTCATAATCAGATAATTCATTCTCCCCCTTTTTATGATGTCCCCAGATAGACAAATGAGAGAAATAAATCAAGCAATCAAGTACCGGGGTGACACAAGGCATAAAATCACACCATTAATGAACATAAAACAACTAAGTCGGTGATAGCGTAAAAGAATGGGTGTGATCAAAATTCCATAGGAAAATCAAAGCATACAAGCATGACATATGTGCACGATGAATATTGGATATTCCTAACGAATGAACTCAAATGCTTCCTTTGGTGTAAAAGAGTGGAAATATAAGATATTGACTATATCAAATCTACAAATCAAAGCTCAAAGTGATTTCTACACCAATAACGTCCAAAATGTTTTTCATGCTTTTTCAGGACTTTAAAGGAAGTGCAAACCCGTTTTTCTCATTCTCCAACCAAACTCCCTCAGATATTATTTTGAATAGAGGTATACTAAATTCTCAAACTTTGGAGAATTGATGGTGAAAACCTAAATGGCCCATATTTGGCATGAAATGCTTTTTATTGCCTTATCAATTTTTTTCGGGCTCTTTTAACCTCTTAGGACCTCGGATATTTAAAATTCCTCCATTTTTTAGGTCCTTTTAAACGGTGGCTTTTGCGCAAAGGATAAGAATCAACTTTCGCAGCCCCTCCCCGTTATGAAAATGTACACATAGTCTCACCAAAACGGTTTTCACATGCATTCCAATCTTGTCAAGTTTTATCGCATTTTATACATTGTATAGATAAGATTGAGATGGAAACACTCAAGCCAACATGAGATTAACAAGTGCAACAATCAAATATAGCCGTGCATGTGTGCAATAAAGGATATAGGAGTCAAGCATGTAGGAAATATCACTAATTACATCTCAAGGACTCCAATCAATGTTAAGCACATGGATGAAATGATGTAGCCTCTCAAATCTCTATAAAACAGTCACAAGGATAAATGGAATGAAGTTGTGACTTGGCTATCTTAAATGCTCATCCATAAAAGACAAATCTCTTTTTGAATTTTTCAAAAATTTTATCAAAATAAAATCTTTTTGTGTTTTTCTAAAAAGAAAATCTTTTTGTATTTTTCAAAGAATTATGAAAAGCAAAAATAAGTAAAACACACTAATAGTACAATCTAGCAATAGGCATCAGAGGATATGAAAATGACAATGCAACCTATGCTAGACATGGACCAACCCCTCAGTCAACTCTACAAATCCCCAAAGACTTCCTAAGACTCTCAAATCTAAGGGCATCTAAAGGTTTCGTGAAAATATCGGCTAACTGACGGTCCGTGGGAACAAAACTCAGGGTTACGACCTTCTCCTCAACTAACTGACGTATAAAGTGCTCGTGTAACCTGATGTGCTTTGTGCGCGAATGTTGGACAGGATTGCGGGATATGTGTATCGCGCTCGTGTTATCACAGGAAATGAACATGGTGTCCTGTGAAATCCCATAATCCTCCAACATTTGCTTCATCCACATGAGTTGCGTGCAACAACTCCCGGCGGCGATGTACTCAGCCTCCGCAGTGGACAAAGAGATGGAGTTTTGCTTCTTGCTCAACCAAGAGACAAGACTTCCTAAGACTCTCAAATCTAAGGGCATCTAAAGGTTTCGTGAAAATATCGGCTAACTGACGGTCCGTGGGAACAAAACTCAGGGTTACGACCTTCTCCTCAACTAACTGACGTATAAAGTGCTCGCATAACCTGATCTGCTTTATGTGCGAATGTTGGACAGGATTGAGGGATATGTGTATCGCGCTCGTGTTATCATAGGAAATGAACATGGTGTCCTGTGAAATCCCATAATCCTCCAACATTTGCTTCATCCACATGAGTTGCGTGCAACAACTCCCGGCGGCGATGTACTCAGCCTCCGCAGTGGACAAAGAGATGGAGTTTTTCTTCTTGCTCAACCAAGAGACAAGAGAAGAACCAAAGTAGAAACACCCACCCGAAGTGCTCTTACATCCATCTACGTCCCCGGCCCAATCGGTATCCGAATAGGCGGACAAACGGTCATCGGTATCAAAGGAATACCAAATACCGTATGAGAGAGTCCCACTCACGTATTTGATGATACGTTTTAGAGCGAGTAAGTGTGACTCTTTAGGAGACGCCTGATAACGCGCACAGACTCCAACACTAAAGGCAATGTCGGGACGACTATCAATCAAGTAGAGAAGATTGCCTATCATACTCCGATACAAGGTTTGCTCTACGCCCTTGCCTGAAGTGTCCTTACTAAGCTTGGTAGAAGTACTCATAGGTGTACGTGCATGCTTAGCGGAGTCTAAACCAAATTTCTTCACTAGGTCTCGAGCATACTTAGATCGGGAGATTAACATCCCATCCTCTAGCTAACGAACCTGGAGACCAAGGAAGAAAGTAAGCTCACCTACCATGCTCATCTGAAACTCACTTTTCATCTCCTCCTCAAAGTGGTGAGCATGCTGGGAGCATGTGGATCCAAAGACTATGTCGTCCACATAGACTTGGGAAACCAAGATAGCACCGTCATCTCTCCTGACGAACAACGTCATATCTACTCCCCCTCTCTTGAAGCCACGGGCTAAGAGATAGGAAGTAAGCCTCTCGTACCAATCACGGGGTGCTTGCTTCAAACCATACAAGGCTTTTCTCAGATAGTAGACGTGCTCAGGGTGCTGAGGGTCTTCAAACCCTTTTGGTTGTTCCACATAAACCTCCTCCTGTAGAATGCCATTTAGAATGGCACTCTTAACATCCATCTGATATAACTTGAAGTGCAGATGACATGCGATGGCGAGAAGTAAGCGGAAGGACTCAAGCCTCGCAACAGGAGCAAATGTCTCCCCAAAGTCTACACCCTCTATCTGTGTGTAGCCTTGAGCGACCAACCTAGCCTTATTTCTGGTTATGGTACCATTTTCATCCATTTTATTCTTGAAAATCCACCGGGTACCAATAACATTAGTATCACTAGGTCGGGGGACAAGTTCCCAGACATTGTTCTTCTTAAACTGAAGCAACTCATCCTGCATAGCAGATATCCAGTGTTCATCTTTGAGTGCTTCTTTGTGGTTCTTGGGCTCGACTTTGGACGTGTAGCAAAGATGGCTAACAACGTTCTCTAGTTGAGCACGAGTCTTGACCCCTAGGGTGGGATCGCCAACAATGGCTGAAGGATCATGACTCTTGCGAACCCAAGCAGGTGTGTCCCCTAACACAGGAATAGGGTCCACATAGTGTGGGAGAGGAACAGGAAAATCACTGTCAGAACAATCCTCATCCTCACACTGAAGGTTGGGATCAATAACCGTCGGAGGTTCGTCATCTTGCACAGTGACGTTTATTGATTCCATAACCTTAGAGCTTTTCAGGTTAAAAACCCGGTACGCTCTACTGTTCGATGAATATCCTAGGAATATTCCCTCGTCGCTCCGGGAGTCAAACTTTCCTAATTGCTCTCTATCCCGTAGAATGTAGCATTTACTCCCCAAAACACGGAAATATGCCAAGTTGGGTTTCTTGCCAGTCCATAATTCATAAGGCGTCTTAAGTGTGTGTGGACGAAGATAAACCCTATTCACCGTGTGGCATGCAGTAGACACTGCCTCTGCCCAAAATCTCCTAGAAACTTTACGACCTAGAAGCATAGATCTAGCCATCTCTTGGATCGTTCTATTCTTCCTCTCAACAATCCCATTTTGCTGAGGAGTTCTCACAGCAGAAAACTCATGTTTGATCCCAAGGCTTTCACAGTACAAATCCACCTTTGCTTCCTTAAATTCAGTGCCGTTGTCACTACGTATTCTGTTAATAGTGACCCCGTGTTGATTTTGCAGGACACGGCACTTGGTCGTTAAAAATTCTACAGCATCAGATTTCTCTCTTAGAAAACCTACAATAGAGTATCTAGAGAAATCGTCTACCATCACGAGAATGTATCTCTTACCACCTAGACTCTCCGTGCGAGTAGGACCCATAAGATCCATGTGAATTAACTCAAGAGCACGGGAGGTGGTAATGGAATTTAACTTCCTATGAGGGCTACGGATTTGTTTTCCCAACTGACAGGGTCCACAAATCATGGAAGTTGGCTTTATAAGAGATGGTAAGCCACGTACTAGGTCCTTTTTGACTAAACGAGATAAGTCTCTAACGTTCATATGACCTAGACGTTGGTGCCACAGATCCATAGGAGTGATCGTGGCGCTGTTGCAAACTAGTGAGGATGTGGGCTCAGTCCCATAGCAGTTATCCTCTGTCCTCACCCCTTGCACTAAAAGTTTACCGGCTTGATTATAAACCTTACAAGCTTCCCGGTCAAACTTTACTGCAAAGTCATCGTCGCACAGCTGGCTGATGCTAAGAAGGTTTTCTTTCAAACCTTTGACGTACAGCACGTTCTCTAGCTTTGGAAATCCTGGTAACTCTACTGTACCTCGTCCAACTATGCTAGATTTGCTACCATCTCCAAAGGTGACTCTCCCATCATTATAATCCTCAAGATGGGTAAAATATGAGACATCACCTGTCATGTGTCTGGAGCATCCACTATCAAAATACCACTGTGAGGTATTATGTGCTTTGAGAGCGACATGGACAACAAGGGCCTTTTTCTCTTTCTTAGGAACCCAAGAGTAGGTACCTTTTTGTATTCCCTTGTTGTTGTTGGTTTTAGCCGGAATGCGGGGCGCATTCATTGATGGTAAGGTCATCCGTCAGAATTCCTCCATCAAACTCTGTGATGTGGCGGCTAGAAACTCAACACGCTCTCTCAGACTGGCAAACTCATCAGTCTGATGTGGTGGAGCAAACGTACGTCGTGTCCAACCCAACTTATAGCAATCATCCCTAAGTTGTCCATTTCTTTTGCAATGGGAGCAAAAGAGCACAGTATTAGGAGGACCTTGGTTTGCTTTTCTTGGTCGAACTCTCCTTCTTGGTTTTTTATGACGGCCATAAGGAGTCGTAGTAAACTCAGGAATTGGTCCGGGTGCAATTTGGGACGTGGAGGCACCATCAAAACCTATTCCTTGCCTGTCACCAAAACCTAAAGCGGGACCGAGGATCATCTTTCCCATCTTCCCAGATCTGTCCTCGATTTGAACCTTGACTTTCCTAGCTCTCTCAAGGTCATGAGTAAGCTGAGCAACAAGGGCTTCAAGTTTCTTTCGAGTTTCCAGGGAGGAATGGAGCTCACTCGTAAGACTAGCCACTTGTTTAGTCAAGTCCGCTTTCTCTTTCTCAAAAATGCTCTCTCTCTCTCTTTAAGCAAATTCTCTTTACTAACCCAGACAGGCTCTCTCTCTCTCATAGCGGTGCAGGTGGAGGACTCTCTCTCTCTCGTCTCTTCTAACTCTTCTTCTAACGCGGTGATTCTAAGAACTAACGCCTTGTTACGTTTTTTAGTTTTGAAAGACTCATGATATAACTCGGCGTAGGCGCGTTGAAGGTTACTCTCGTCCTCACTACCTTCCTCCTCTCCCTCACTCTCTTCGCACTCACTGTCGAGGTGTCTCTGTGAGGTAGCATCTTCATCGTCGTTAGATGCACATGGAGTACTCACATGACTAGCCATGAACGCGGTGAAGTTATGCTCATGCGGTGACTCATCTCATGAGTCCACCGACTCGACCTCACTGTCGTCACTAAGGGTAGCATTTAGGACAGCTTTACCCTTTTCCCTATTCAGACGAGTGGCACACTCAAATGCTCTGTGTCCCTTACCGTCGCATTCAAAACACCTCTCACTGTCTTTAGGGGGTTCTTTGAAATCTTTCTTTTCAAACTTATTTTTCTGAAAATTCTTTTTATCTTTGAAGTTCCCACTTTTCTTAAATTTCAGAATTTTCTTGAAGTTTTTAGCAAATAAGGCCAAATCATCTAAGTCAAACTCACATTCAGAATCAGAATTTTCTAACTTTCTAGATGACTCGACTCTCTTTCTTGCCGACCCCTCACTTTTTCTCTCTTGGGCTTTAAGGGAAATTCCCTTATCTTTTGGCTTGGCAGATTTAGGAAACATGTCTATTTCATAAGTTTGTAAATCTCCAACCAGTTCTTCCAATTTTAGTGTATTTAAATTACCCAAGGAATTTAGCACAGTGACTTTAGGTATAAAACGCTTAGGAAGGGAACGAAGAATCTTTTTAACAACTCTAGCATTTGGAATATGTTCACCAAGATTATAGCTAGTATTAACAATGTCAGACAACCTAGCATAAAATTCATCAAAACATTCATGTTCATGCATGGTGACGGTTTCAAATTGAGTTGTTAAATTTTGCAATTTTGACTCTTTAACAACATTTGTTCCTTCATGGGTAAGTTGCAAAATATCCCATGCCTCCTTTGACGTGGTGCACGTCATTATGCGTTTGAACTCATCAGGTGTGACAGACCCAGAAATAGCACTTAGACCCTTAGAATTAAAAGAAGACCATTTAAATTCTTCATCAGTCCAAGAAATGTCAGGTTTCAAGTTGGTCACATTATCAACAGTCACGGTGGGAGGAGTCCACCCTCGTTCAACTAAAATCCAGACACGTTCATCAATGGCTTTTAAAGCCGACCTCATACGGGCTTTCCAATAAGCATAATTTATCCCGTCAAAGATAGGCATTTTATAATATGATTTCTCCATTTGAACACGCTCTTTTCAAAAATCAATTTATTTCAAAAAATTGATATCTTTAGAAAAATTTTGCGGAAAATAGGAATACACGATAGATTAGCGTAACCTGCTCTGATACCAATTTGAAAGAGTTGGCGCTTGCGTTCAATTAAGAAATAATATAATAAATACCAATTTTAACCCAAATTAACCCTAAGCATGCAACTAGGTGTGATTGAAACAATATGAAATCATGCAATAAATATTCAACACACAAAGTTTAAGGAAAAATCCCCCACAGGGGCGAAACCATATGTATATCACTATAATTTGTAAAAGACGGTTTACAATCGGATTACAATGAAATACAGGTTGACTAAGAATTACCCTCGGGTATCGGATTCTGTAGTCGCGGCTAGAATATCCCTTTCCAGTAGGGTTGGCGGCTGGAACTATCCCTGTTCAGTAGGGCTGCAATGAAGAGGAAGAAGCGGTCCACTTCACAAAGGGTTGAACAACAGCAATGGTGTTCTTGGGTTACCAAATTTGATTCACATAGATATGGAAGATGTGTGAATCTAAAAACCTAGAATCATAAGACTCAATAGGTGAAGACTTTAGGGTTGATATGCTCTGATAATCGTGGGAAAGTCTTAAGAAAACCAATTCCCGTAGTGGGATTAAATAGGAGAACTTGAGCCCTAAAATTCGGAACATGATCTGAACACGATCTGTTTGGATTTATCCTCGTCGGATCGGTCCGGCCTCTTTAGGCGGATCGGTCCGGTGACATCGGATCGGTTCCATTTTGAAGACGGATCCATCCGGTTGGCATCGGATCGGTTCGGCATTTTGGCTTCATCGGTTCGCTATGGATCCGGGGCACATTGGCTTCACCTCAGCAAGCGGATCGGTCCGGTTCCTTTAGGCGGATCGGTCCGGATGAACCGGATCGATTCTTTTATCTGGACCGGATCGGTCCGGTCTGTTCCCTTGATTTCTTTTCTCCTTTTGATATTCAGATCCGTTGATGAGCATATGATTCTTGAATTTCCTCGACGGTGTAACGGCGTACGACATATAAAATGCTAATGGACAAAAATGTCCTTACAATATTTTCAAGAGAGAAAATATTCAAGAGAGAATCCAAAAAATTTTAAGTTCTTCATTTTGTAGAACTCAAAAACCTTTATACGGTAATTAAAGATAGGTTAATCCTTGTTCATATTCTTCTTTCTTTATTTTATTAGAATTTGATAAATCTTTCATTGATTGATCAATAATAAAGAGAAAAAAGAAATTTTTTGATCCCTCAAATACTTTTGTCACTTTAATACTGTAAGAGGTGAGTTTAATACGGGGAAATACTGAATTTTTATACGTGCTTGACTTGAGGAACTTCAGTTGCGCTTACGTATCCACCAGAGTCGGAATCAAAGTCAATGTAATTCGTTGGTTCGTACTATTCGTTGAAAAAACTCATTTGTGGTGGAACTCGAAAGGTGAAAGGCTGTGAAACTCTTCTTAAAAGAACTCATCTCCAAACTCTTCTAAGAAATCCTTCTCAAAACTCTCTCTATAACTCTTAAGACAATAAAAAAAACCTTCTTCTCCCAAGAATCTCTCTCTCCAAATGTAAGAAAATGGAGTCTATTTATAACAAAAACTAACCCAAGTGGATTGCACAAGTCAAATATATTATGGACACATGTGTCAAACAATCCGTGGTGACATATGTCCTCTTTTGGATGACTTGTGTTCCATAATATATGTTACATCCTTAATACTAGAATATTGTCTAGTTAATGTATATATAATATACAAATACACGTGATATGCCGAGAGTGAATAATAATAATACGCAGTCGCATAAACACATGTCCTTTTATCAATATTAATCATCTCTAATCTCATTTAGTTACTAAATGAGAGGCTTATCATTAAGCCCCTCCTACAAATCCCTTTCAATTTATGATCATTATTCCTTTAGATATTACTGTGAAGGTGTCGTTCATCAAATATTCTTCATCTATAAAAAAGAAAAGTTTAAGTTAATTTAGGGAAAACATTGTTAATCGACTGATTAAGACAATAAATTTCTTGATATTCTCGACAACATTATAAAGGTCTTTGTCTTGAATGGAATTGGTGGAAATTGATAAGGTCTGAATCTGTGCGTTGTGTGATTGTAAGAAGTTTATCCCTTCTATAAATCTTTTTCAAGTTTTTAGTGAGATTGTTGCATTGTCTTAAGATTCTTTTCCATTAATAGATTTTTTCTTATACATCTGGTCTTATGTGTTGATTTTATTTTTTGCATGATTTGTAAGTCAATTATTTAATGCAAATTAAAATGTATCTTAATTATTAAATTATTTATAAATCTTGTCAGATAGACATTTAGGGTGTGCTCTTTGTTAAAGAAACAATTAAAATTTGAAAGTAAAATATTAATCTGATTTATTCTCCATTGCAGTACGTAAAACACACTCCCATTTATTAATCAACTAAGCATGCTCAAACATATCATCTCATTCAACTTGAAGTGTATTACCAATAGATTCCTTTATTTAAAAAAAAATTATTCTCATTTTCACATTTTCAATATCATTTCAAGAGTATCCTTTTGGGCCAACATTTGAATCAACAACTCTTTAACACCAAAGGTATTTTTTCAATTTTTAAAAACCTTCATTTGGGAGGACATCACAATATTCTCTTCAAATTTTCAAGGATCCTTTAAAAAGACTAGCAAAATATTTTCATTGCATTCTTATGTGCTAACATTTTATTGATTGTTAGAAGAAGAATTATGCAAACAATTTTACGAGGTGATAATTTCGGAATAAGTATGATTATATCTAGGTAAAGTTAAATCTCGTATTTAGTCACACATACCTAGCTTTATGTTTACACACACAACTAGAGGATCAACTCAACGTGATGACATCTACAAAAGAATAACCACTCTTATAATCGTTTAGGGTCCGTTTGGTTGGCAAAATTTGTCAGTGCACATGTAAAAAAGTTAGCAAATATGAAAATTTGTCCACATTTGGCTGTTTGGTTGCACAATTTGCCTAGGCATTATTTGCCAATGCACAACACCTCCTATGCACAATCTATGGAAAAATTTTGCTTACATATTTGAGTAGGAAATATTTGCCAACAAATTTGTCAACTTCTTAAACGGTTTTAATGTTTTAAAAAATAATTTAAAAACTGTTATGAATATTTAAAAATTATTTTGTAATGTTTTAAAAACTGTTTTTAACATTACAAAAAATTGTTTTAAAAAATAATTTAAAAACTGTTATGAATATATTATAAAAACTGTTTTAAAGTTTTAAAAAATATTTTTTAAAACTGTTTTAAATAGTTTAAAAAAACTGTTGTGAATGTTTAAAAATTGTTGTATAATATTTTACAAAACTATTTTTAATATTATAAAAATTTGTTAAGAGAATGTTTTACAAATTTTTTGAAAAATCATAATATAAAAATATTGTAAAAATAGTTTTTAACATTTTTAAAAACTATTTTGAATATTATATAAAAACAGTTTTAATGTTTAAAAACAAAAATCAAAAAATATTTTAAATAGTTAAAAAAAAACTGTTGTGAATATTTAAAAATTGTTTTGTAATATTTTAAAAACTGTTTTTAATATTATATTAAATTGTTAAGAAAATGTTTTACAATTTTTTTAAAAAACCGTAATATAAAAATATTGTAAAAACTGTTTTTAACATTTTTGAATATAATATAAAAACTGTTTTTAAATAAATTAATTGGATTGACTTTAATTTCGTCTAATGATTGTTTGATATGCTCATCTGAAAAAAACTAGGTAAAATTTGTCTAGGTAAAGCGAATTTTGCTATTCCCACTGTTTTGGCCATTGTCAACCCAACGGCCCCTTAGAGTGTTAGGGTGTAGATATGCAGACCTAAAAGGCAAATATAAATAGGGGCAAAGCTCAACTACCCAATCAAAATTTATATAGATTATGTTGATATTATATTTAATTCACTTTCATAGAATACAACCAATCTTATATTCAAGTGTAAAAGAGTATATATAAATGTACTATGTAATTTTATTTTGTTAGATAAATGTGATAAAACAAAAGGTCAAAAAGATACACCAGTCACAGAAGACATACAGGGGGAATTGACTTACACTCCTACATAAATTACACTCCTTCCATATAAATTTTACAACCGACTCTGTCACACCATATCTTTATTCGGTGAAGTATCCAACAAAATGAGAATTCTTCACAATGGCGAAACATTTTTGTGTCAACCGATGTCTTTATAATTGACCCAAATATAAGTCTTCTTTTGAGTTGAAAATAAACTTGATCTAAGAATGGACGGTGAGAATCAACAATGTCATTCTACTCTGTAGGATGTGAGATATCTTAACGTTTCAAAGAAGTGACAAAAGTGTTTGGTTTATTTGAATAACTCATAAAGTGGATTGGGTATATGAAATGAGGAAATATTTCTCAAGATCACAATCTATAAATAATTTGTTCAAGTCTTTAGTTGAAGTATGAAATTCAAAGATTCAAAGAAAAAATGAACAAAGTTTTTGTTTTTAAAAAAGTATCAAGAGATATCAATCAAATTAAATGAAAATAATATACAAGATATATAACATATGAAAGTTTGTGTGAACATGCTTCCATAAGGTACTAGCTAGTATAGACATTAGTAGGGTGACCCAAGCCAATCCCACACAAATATATCTAGATAAAAAATTAGGCAAATGGTATTAATATATCTCAAAATATCTACCCATATTTGGTTTATTGGATGTTCGACCATTCTGATTCAAGCTTCATTGGCAGCGAGTAAGTTGGAGGAAGCCATGAACTATTTTGTTTAATACAATGAAGATATAATGAAAATAAAGGACTTCGTGGAAAGAGAAATACCTTTTGTAGGATCAAAAGTGCATTTCATTGATAATAAATTCCAGTGTCACGAAATTTCTCTAGGGTTGTGTGTGATTGTAAATATGAAAAATGTATGGAAAATAGTTCATTTGAATGAGAAGTTGAAAAATGAGTAGAAAAACATTTGAATTTTTGGTCTAATTCTTTCTATTTTCCATGGAAACCAGTTATTTGATGGGTGGATAAAAAATATTTTCCACTAAAAATGAGGTTTGAAATGAAGTAATTGTGATGTGGATGAAGGTTATTCTTATATGAAGTATTCACAATCAAAGTACAACAAAGACAAAGCATGAGTCAAAATAACTATTTTTCATAAAAAAAAATTCATGTCAATCAAACGCGCCCTAAATGTAGTCCAAACTATTCCCAACTATTCCATTAAGGGTTTGCAAGTGGTGAATGTATCCAGCGAGCAACTTACGAAAACTTTGTGTGTTTCGAGTTATATGATTTGCATGTCCGTCCACACCACAACCTAAGAACGTATATTTACATTAGCGAATGGCACGTCAAAAGAAGATATTGGAATTGGAATGTTTTCCTAAGTTATCCAAATACAAATATGCATTTGATTTTAAAGATGCACTCTATACAAAAGTATTGCATACGCATATCTTTGTAACCACATATAGGGTTAACACATTTTCCATTTTATTATGTTTATTTTTTAACCAAGAGTAGTTAGGTCCTCTTAAGTATATATACCTTCATCCTAGCAAGGTATTTCTCATTGTTCATGATACGAGTGTAACTTTGGATGACACCCGACTTGTATCTTGAACATAAACCTGTCTGATCAATCTAGACTAGGACTTAAGGTGAGTTTGTGTCAAAATAATCTAAATAATTTAAGCAATTATGACCCATAATCTTAAATTGTCTTTTTAAAATTTTTGGGGTGTGGAGTAATTTTACATGCCAACTGATTCTCTTGACGAGTAAGACTCATTCGCCAATGAAACTATTGACCTAATATTTGAAGATTGGAAAAAAGACTCATTCGCATATTTAGGTTAGATATAAGATAATACCAGTTTTACCGGTTTCCCTCGACGACAAAGGTGGTCAAATTTAAGGAACGAAGTTACAGACCAGTGCCGCCCTCCAGTGGTAACAAAGGTAAATTTTTATTCGCATGGCGATGAAAAATGTTTATTTTTTTGAAAAAATTTCTCCCGTGAAATAGTCTCCTTAAACGACGGTGAAAAAGGTGGGTTTCATCATTTGTGGAAATTGCTTGTTGGTTTAGTGAACGACAAAGGCTAATATGGTTGCTACCATCAACACTCGTGTCGATAAGCATCTTCGCAGTGCATTTGAAATAAATGTATGTTATTTATTACTAAAATTATATGACAATCAAAGAGTCTCTTGTTTATGTCCTTAAAAACCAATATGAACAAATCCTATATAACCAAGTCTCTTTGACCCGCTGTGACAGTTTTGAGGGTGGGTTGGGTTTGGTCCCCAATTTAATTTTCGGCATTGTCAAAATAGTGCTTGATCAGCGGAAGTCACGAACCTCGAACGACGATTAGTCGAGGTGCGCGCAAACTGCCCGAACACCTCATGGCATGCTAAAACAAAAAGAACAAATACTATGTTTTTCCGTATGACAAGATTTGCTTATGTATCTACCATCAGCCCCCTTGTTATAGCAGCTGAATGCAGCCAATAATGAAGACAGATGTGTATGATGTGTTCAAATAACAACATTATTTACTAGGTGTCATTATATAATTATTCCATGCTATTTTGTATGGAACAATATAATTGTTTAATTAATCATCACAAAGATCACAGAAACCATCACAGTTCACAGACAAGTCCCCCTAACAGTCAGAAAGAAAATTTAATAGTATTTCCGAATTGAGTTTTCTATGTTTTGGGTTCGTTGTGGATACCTACATGTATGTAACTCTTTCATATGATTGATGAAAGGATAAATATATGTGTACCCACTTTAGTACTCATATTTTATACTTAGTGGAGAGTCGTCAAGGCATACAATAAAATCTTTTATTACCTTGTCTTATTAGACGAGTATGGAACATGACTATAAAAATGTGTGTGCAGTGGTACTCATGACGAAAACCTCATAATTTTGTATCATTCATGATCAAAGGATAGTGACAACCATAACGTTGACTAGTACACTATACAACCCAAATGACCGAATAAGAATATGTAACCTCCAACTCATTTTGGTCGGTCACATCTATATTATACCTCTAATATAATAGTATTAAAAACATTAATGACACTTTAAAAAATTTTATCATTTTTTTTCCACATTTTAAACATTGTATTCTTTGAAATTAAAAACAAAAGAATAAATCAGAAATTTCTCTGTAACCGAAAAAATAAATAAATTAAAAATTTCTTGAAAATTAAAAAGATGATTCATTCTAAACTCCATTAATTAATCTCTCGATCAAACATAATCGAGATTAAATTAATCCCTTTTCATCATTCTCCACTCAAATCACATAACACAATGCTACTAAAACGACTACATCTATATAACGTTTTTATTTCTAGAAAAAAAGTTAAAAAATATTTCCAAAATTTCAAAATTATTTTTTGTATAAATATATAAAAGTTTTTGGTAATGAAAAACATTTTTAAAGTTGTATTTATTGAAAAAAAACATGTATAAAGTTTTTATGTATAAATGACATATTTATATACAAATATGTACAAACAAATACAAATATATCTGGATAAAAAATCAGGCAAACGGTATTAATATATCTCAAAATCTTTTATATAAATTTTTTTATACATAAATTACATGTATAAACTTTTTTTTTATTTATTTGTACAAAAATTTGAGATTTTGAAAAGTTTTTTTAAAAAGCTATACGTAATTTATGTCATTTATACATATTTTGGAAACTTATCACCCATCGATTAATTTCTATTCGTTGTTCATGACTTCTACTACCCAAGCATTATTTTAACAGTGTCAAGGTTCGAATTGGGAGCAAACTAATTTCCCGCCAAAACTGTTCGAGTAACCGCTTTATACCACGGGACCAAGGCGCTCGGGACATGATTCAGTCTATCGATTTCGTGGGATCTAAATTTGTCTTATATGCCAACATTTGTGTTTCTCCCACTAGAAAACATCACATCATCAATCTCACAATCTTGTGTTTCAGATCACCCACTACTCCATCTATTAGGCCATTCTTGTATCATCGATTACAAATTTGTTTATATAATCATCAATTTTTGAAAGATCGTAACTAAGCACCGGTGTTGTACTGTTTGGTTTAACAAATTTATGTGCGATGTGTTGTATGTGCCACCCCATATATTTTATATGTAGGGTTTATCAGTTACAAATATCCATCTTATTAGTATCGACATTAATAATCATTTTAATCACGTGTAATAACATAAAGAGTGCAAATGGTTATCTCAACCCATGAAAATGTGACAATAAATAAAATCCAAAATGTTCATAAGTAACAAAATGTATAAAAATAATTAGACTGACACAAATGGAAAGTAACTATAACCTATGAGATACAAAACTCTCCAAATGAATGAAATATACATTATGAAGGCTAAAGTTCAATCTACTCCAAATAATCAACATTGCTATGACCATAATAACAAAACCCAAAAAATGATATCAACGAAATGTGGGTTAAGCCCACTATAAAAAAATTCTCTACATGATCCTGAACAGAGATAATAATAGAATATACACAAATCATTTTATGCTCAAGATGTATCAATATCCAATTACAAGATATGAATAGGATGATTAAAAATCTCATAACTCACAAATGACAAGTAGTCAGAAATGCATCACACGCAATCTCGATAACATTTGTAAGATCTACCCTTAAGTATGAAAATTAAGAAATAGGACTATCAACTCATATCCAAGATTTTACCAATTATCCATTAACGATCAACTCATCTCTAAGAGCTCGTTTGGGAGTTTTAGAGAGAAGAGAAAAGAAAGGAAAATTTTATTAGGAGAGAAAAGAAAAGAAGGGAAAGTTAATAAGAGAGAAAAGAAAAGAAGAGAAGAGAAAGGAGTTTAGGAGAGAAAAAAAAATAATTTTCTTTCTTGCGTTAGGGAGTTTGGGAGGAAAATAATTTTTTTAAGAGAAAAAATGAACAATTCATTAAAAAATTTCCTTTCTCTCCATTTCTTTTTGATTTGGAAAGAAAGTTTTGGAGAGAAAGGAAGAGAAAGTTTTTTAAAAATTTTCCTTTCTTTTCTCTCCTTTTAAACTCTCAAACAAGAGAAAGTCACTTTCTTTCCTACTTAAACTCCCAAACGAAGGAAAGGAAACACACTTTCTCTTCCTTTCCATTCTTTTCTCTCCAAAATAGAACTCGCAAATGAGGCCTAAACATCTACGTATACACGAAAGCTTTAAAGTTATAACACAAAATCCTGAAATGCCACAACACTCCATATCTCCCAACCAAAACAAAACTATATGCATCAGACATAAAATCAAAATAAAGAACACCCATACCTACATATGTTTAGTCGATATTTTCACCAAATTCTAATGGTAGTCGGACCACAAGCAAAATTGTACAAGCACAAACACATGGTACTTTCACTAACCACAATTTTCCATCTCAACCGATTATATAAGCTAATTCACCCCCTTTTTTTATCTAGAGAATCAAAACCCAACTTGCTATCATAATTAATGATCAAGTGTCCCACACTCTCCAATAGCGAGTGAATCAACGAAGCACATAATGCATATATAACATATCAGCAGGGTATCTAAACAATGGATGCACACATATCATGAGTATTACAAATAAGCACATAAAGAGACAGACCGTCACAATTAGGGTAGGTCATACAATCCATCACATCCAATAAGCCCCATGAAGGCTAACCTACCTCCGCGGATATCTCGTTCCACTATAAGTCTCTATTAAAGGATGTTCCACCTCCTAAATGCCCAAAACCCATAAAAGGGACAACATTACTCTACTTACCCATACACACGAGGTATGTAACCACACACACTATGACTATAACTTGATAATGACCATCATACCCAAAAGTATCTTGACCCTAGATACAACCTAGTATTACCAATACTAAAATAATCATAAAAAATATTAACCTACAAATAAGTGCGACATAGAATGCATCATGTATTAGATACAAATGCGTTGCTTTATCACTAAATCATCTTAATATCCTTAATTAGCATAGTGATCCAACGTAACCACAATCCCAAGGTATCGCAACACGCGATACCAACCAAGTCCTCATATTAGTGTCATCCCCTGAAAAAAAATTCCCAACGTATCTTTAGCTTAATCATACTAACATACCCTACCTACTAGAATACTCGTACAACATCTCTAAATGATCATTCTACTCCTAATTAAATAGTAGAGAATGGGTTTCAGAGTGAGGTGGTGTCGATGGATTAAGAACTGTATTTCTTTAGTCATATTTTATGTGTTCATCAATAGGGTTGCAGAGGGTTTTTTCCACATCTTACGCCGCCCCTGCTAGGGAGACCTGTTGTCCCCCTTTCTTTTCGTTTTGGTCAAGGAAGATTCAACAAGATGTTAGGGAGAGTTGTTGACGCAGGCTTGATCAACACTTTTGTGGTGGGCCATCCGAGCGTGAGCTCGATCAGGATTTCCCACTTACTATTTGCAGATGATAAGATTGTTTTTGTGATGCGGAATTAGGGCATATGAGATATTTGAGAATACTTATTTTGTTCTTTGAGGCAGTGTCGAAACTTCATATCAATATTGGAAAATGATAGAAGATTTAAATAGGTGGTGGAGGAAGCGTGGATCATTTAGCTACGATGATTAATTGTAGGGTGGGTTTGCACCCATCCACTTACCTTGGGTTTCTATTAGGGGAAAAATTTAAGTCCAACGTTATATGGAATCCAATTATGGAGAGAATGAGAAGGAGGTTGGCAGGGTATAAGAATGGTTATCTGTCGAAATGAGGGAGATTAACGTTGATAAAAAGTACGATGTCGAGTCGATCAGCATACTTTCTATCCATCATGTCATTGCCATGCTTTGTACGTAATACGATGGAGGAGATGATGAGAGACTTCCTATGGAGAGGTAATAAAGAGTATTTTAAATATTCTTTAGTGTGGTGGGACGATGTGTGAAAGACGATTGGAGGTGGTGGGGGTGAAGAAGCTTGAGTGCTTTAACAAAGCTTTACCATGGAAGTGCTTGTGGAGAGTTTATCATGAGTAGACTAGGTTGGGGTGGATGTAAAGAGGTTACTCACTTTTGGGGTGGGGTCTAGGAGTCAGGCGGTTGGCGCAAAGGTATGGGGAAGTATATTTCAAAAACCTGGAAGGATTTATCAAGGTACACGGAGTTGTAGGTGGTAAGAGGGGATGTGATTAGATTTCGAAAGGACAGATGGGGCATAAATTGATCCTTAGAGGATCAATTTCCAGGGATGTTCATCATAGGAGGAGGTAAAAATGGGATGATTACTGATCACATGACAATGATTGGAGAGAGAGTAGCGTGGGATTCAAAATTCAGAAAGAGATTATAGGACTAGGAGTTAGAGGAGGCCGATGCTTTCTTTGAATAGTTGGGGACAACACCTTGTTCGATGAGTGGGGGGGGGGGGATGAATAGAGGTGGGCAGCACACAGAACGGGGGTCTTCTCAATAAGATATTACTACTCTCTTTTGAGAGGGGGTAGGAACCGGGATACGATCATTCCATTGAGAGAGATTTGGAAGTCTGAGGTCCCCCTAAAAGCTGTGTTATGTAAATGTACCGTAACGAGATAGGCTATATTGATGACCGAGGGTTTATAGATAAGGAAATGTTTGATGAAAAGGAGGAATAAGTGACTAATCATTTACTATTGCACTATATGGTAATGAGGGGATTGTGGGACGTCTTTATGTCTATTAGTCGGATTCCTTAGATAATGTCCCAGCCAACGATGGCTATTAAGTTAGAGTCTTATAATCCCCCAATAGATGGAAAGGGGTTGGGATGATTTGAATAATGGTTCCTCATTATATATTCTAGACGACATGGTGGGAGAGGAATGTGAGATGTTTTGATCAGAAGGAAGCCTCTCCTTTTAGTACACGTTACATGATTTTGATCACTCTACTGATTTGGTATAAGGAAATATATAACACTTCTCTTTCTATTTTTCTAGATTTTCTAGAGGAGATGCTGAAAGACTGGTAGTTTAGGGAGGCTTCAAGGAGAAAAATCGTTAGGTTCTTCTCCTTTTTTATTTTGTATACTAATTGTATACGGCTTCTGCCCCTTGGTGGGCAGTCTATATATTTCATTTACTTGGAAAAAATAAAATAATCATGGCCAATAAACAACATGTTTTAAGGTTCATAGCTTACATCGTATTACTAACATATTTAGTCTTCTTACAAAAATACATGGCATTCCTTGAGTTGGTATAATGATCTCAAGCCATACATAAGGTCCATACTAGTCCTAATATAGAGAGGAAGATCCTTAAAATTTTCTCGGGTTTAACCCATAACTGAATCATTAAACTAACCTTCAAATAATCTAAACCGGGTAAACCATCCTGGGTGAATTGATTAAGCCCCTATAGAAGAATTTCACAACTTAACTTCACTCACGACGAAAATCTAACTCAAAAATATATAATATCCAATCGTAATTTACCACATTAGTCCTAAACAATCACAACCATTTTAAGGGTTGTATATTGACATAAATAACGTTGATAGCATATATTCTAACTGTGACGACCCGAATATGATTATGATAAACCATGTTTAAACCATGCTTACCGTATGGGGTGAGGATAATGTGCTATTAGAATATATAATGTTAATTTATTATGTTTAGTCTAATCCTACCTTCATAACTTATGAAATATTGAATTAGTCACAAACACAAATTTGTGAAGTCTTCAATAGGAATGTTCGAGTTCAGGACTAGTTTTGGCCACTATAATATAATAATTGACTTGAGGTGAAAACTAGATAGTTGTATATATATGAGTTAAGTTTGTAACACAACAAACGGTGTGTAAAACAGAGGTCTGAGAAAGAAGTTATACTGGAATTACGAAGATGGGGCAAATCTGTCCATTCGTTAAGTGATATTTTGTCTTATATGTATAACAAATGGATGAATTTCATTGGTTGGAAGGGGGGGAAAGCTTGGACGACTTAAGCCCCTTGAAAGGACCTTATTCTTCAGCCAAACTCAACCATTAGAGAGTTTGTCCTGAAGATAGAGAAACGGGAAGTTTAAGAAGAGAAAGTCGAGGAAAAATTGGAGAAAAATCCATAGGAAATTAGGAAAACATCCCTATGAAGAATTGGTTGAACCAGTTCCAGACAAAGGCAAGGGAAAAAGACATGAAGTAGCCAAGGTGAGTGTACTCACTAGTATGATGTATTTATACATGATTATGGATGTTATATGTTGTACTTGTCGAGTTGAGTCTAAATATGAAATGTTTTACTTATTGAGATGATTATGGATGTCATATGTTGTAATGGTTGAGTTGATTATAAATATGAGATGGTGTACTTATCGAAATGACTATGGATAATATATGTTGTACTTACTGAGTTGATTATAAATATGAGATGTGGTACTTATCGAGATGATTATGGATATTATATGTTGTACTTGTCGAGTTGAGTATAAATATGAGAGGTTGTAATTATTGAGATGATTATGGATGTCATATGTTTCACTTGTTGAGTTGATTATAAATATGAGATGTGGTACTTATCGAGATGATTATGGATATTATACGTTGTACCTGCCGAGTTGATTATAAATATGAGATGTGGTACTTATTGAGATGATTATGGATATTATATGTTGTACTTGCTGAGTTGAGTATAAATATGAGATGTTGTACTTATTAAGATGATTACGGATATTATATCTTGTACATGCCGAGTTGATTATAAATATGAGATGTGGTACTTATTGATATGGTTATGGATATTATATGTTGTACTTGCCGAGTTGAGTATAAATATGAGATGTTGTACTTATTGAGATGATATTATATGTTATACATGCCGAGTTGATTATAAATATGAGATGTGGTACTTATTGAGATGATTATGGATGCTATATGTTGTACTTACCGAGTTGATTACGAATACGAGATGTCATACTTACCAAGTTGAATATGGATATGATATGTTGTACTTATTGAGTTGATTATGGTTAGGATATGTCGTACTTACTGAGTTGATTATGGATATGATGTGAATGTATTAATAGCCAAGAGATGTTATGGCTTATCAACAGCCAAGAGATGTTATGGCTTATTAATAGCCAAGAGATGTTATGGCTTATCAATAGCCAAGAGATGCTATGGCTTATTAACAGCCAAGAGATTTTATGGATTATTAACAACCAAGAGATGTTGAGATATTTTATATTGTTACATAGATACGACTTATTGCATTTAATTTTATGCACCAGTGTAGTAGTAATGCATTTACTGAGCTATTTTGCTCACGATTCTTATGTTATGTTTTTTTTCAGGTAATGAAATGTCACTGCCAAATCTACGAGGTCGGGTGGGGTTATCAAGGGATGCGTAAAACCATAATTATGGTCAAATTAAAAAGGGGTAATTTAATCCTACTTATCCTTTGAGAAAGTTTGAATAAGCACGATTACTTTAAAATTTTGAAAAGTTTTTACTGTTATGGCTTCATGCTGATATTGAAAAAGCTTGTGTTTATCGTTTGGTTAAGGCAATTATGGTTTGACTCACTTTGAATTTCAAACTAAATTATAAGTAACTGGGTTGGGGTATGTCACTAACGGTTATATAATCAAAATTATAAGGTAAATTACATTCCCCTCCATAAGAACCCTAAATTCAAAATCATGGATTATATATCTAATCCTCAACAATAATATTCAATTAACACACACATAGACACACATATACACACACACACACACACACACACATGCACACACACACACACACACACACATATATATATATATATATATATATATATATGTTGATTCCCTCTTGAGGTAATCTAAAAATATATGATTCAATCAATTAAATTAAGAAAGAATTAACCCAGTTGCATATCATTCATAAAAATCTAGTTCTAAGATATCCAATTTAATTTCTTCAATAATCCAAATAATTAATTATGAATCTTAACATATAAATCAGATATCTCAAATTTAATATTAGTTGCATCCATAGTGGCCCAATTACATGAATTTTGATATAATACTACTCAAATCAAATATAAAAGTAGACATAATTTCTTACCTGAAATGATTATTGGATTGTCTCATTCCTTCAGAAATTTCTCAAGGCTCCAAAGCCCCAGTCCTCTTTTCTTCAGTATCTCCTTAAAGTTAGATCTCCAAAGTGCATTATTAGGGTTTTGAGAGGTGTTAAGGTTATCAATGAAATAAGGTTTGAGGTTTATAACACTACACACGCACGTATCCGTAGGCCTATTTTAAAACCATCCTAAAAGGATGCAAAACATCAAAATAACTCTAAAATTATCCTAATAAACCATGATTGACCCCAAAATACAGTTAAAGTAACTCCAAACCATGTTGAAAAATTTAATCCAACAATATCAATTACAGTTATTGATAATGGTAGCCTTAAGAATAATATATGTTTATAAAATATTCTCGATGTTGGTATAAGTGCCATAACATCATCATTGGTATATATGTAAATACAATATTAACATACATAATTTTTTAAAACAACACAAAATATAATTTTAAATAAAAAATAACGTCGACTCATATAAAATGCTAAAACACTCTTATTAATATAGAATTTAAAATAACTCCAATGGAATTAAATTTTGCAAAACATCCTCATGTTGGAAAAAAATAACTTGGGATTGAAATTTAAAATACGTATTTTTTTTAGCCCTAATGATATTTGATTAATCATGCACTGAAAAGAAATCGAGAACTAAGTTTAAGAATTAAACTTAGGATTTCTAGAATCCATATAATAACGAATCTTGTGGTGACTCATATGAGGAGAGAAAGGTTGAAGATGATTAAATCCTTACTGCCGCCCTCCTAGGTCTCCAAAAATTCTTTCAAGAATGCTCTAAACATCTCTAATCTTCTAGCATATGACCCACCTATAGTAAGTCTTACGTGTGAAAACTCTTGGTTATCAAACTATGGTGAAATATGAGAGAAATAACATTCTCTCTCCTCAACCCTTCACAAAAATGTGAATAATATTTTTACTTTCCCTCACTTACCCATCATATTGGATCCTTACCCTAAAACCCTGGCCTAAACTAATATGTAAGTGTCGGCTAAGGGCTCTAGTTAAATACTGACTCTAGAGAGTTTGGGGCCTACTACTTGGGCAATGGACTATACAAGGGACCCAAGACAAATTATTAAATTGACTTCCAAATTAATACTAAAAAATCCTAATTACACGTACTATAATTATTTTCCATATTTAATTGTGATTAATTCCACTAAAATATAATCACTACAGTCCAATTTAATTATTTCTAAATCAATCGAAATAAAGAGATCTTATTTAAAAAGTTGATTATGATACATAATATGATTCTCCGTGTTAAGTGTTTGATTCCTATTTGGTGCAGTCAATTTGTCACTGATTAATTTTAACTAACATGTAATGAATTTATTGTCTGATTCTTGCTTGGTGAAGTCAATTTACCATTGATTGATTTTAACTAACATATAATGAATTTACTTGATTACTAAACTTAACTTATTTTTTACTCCATGGGGATTATAAAATAATCCATCGACCGATTTTTACGTGGTGGAAAAAAATTATATAAGTTTATAAAAGGGGTGTCATAATTCAAAATATCCCTTGGATGCGGATTCCTCCAGATTATGATCTCCGACCTTCTCAAACAACTGTCACCCAATGCGCTGGGATATTTTAACCCGATATAATATTAGATGTCACCTCTAGCAATTGAAGTGATATTTGCGCAAGCATCCCAGTCCTCATAATTCTAGGGATTAAGAATCTATTCACTCTTTGCAGATGGTGTGATATTTCACGAGTCTAATTAAGACAACCCTTAGAGTGAAATCTCATGGGTGGCTATGTTCAATATATTCTTGGGATGTATTGATCGCAATCCACTATCAAACTATTGAAGATGTTCTCAAACCATTAAACAAGATCTCGTAGTTTGAGATAATTTACTAGGATTGCATCACAACCATTATGAAAGGATGTCAACTCCCTATCTGGGTTGTGAATATTTCAAGAGTGCTAGAATTGTAATTTTAATCTCTTTGTGATCAACTTGAATTTAACTCACCAGAATTCCTACCAAGCTCTATTGACTTACATATTTACAATATATTTAAACCAAATATAAGGCGTTCTTGTAACCACGATTCTTATTTCAAAATGAACCAACACACATTTAATTAAAAGAAAATGTCATACATGGTTTTAATAATAAAATCCTAACAATATCCCACTTTGTCTTAAAGTTAGGTATCCGACCCCCAACCCATCCATATAAAAATTTGTTGTGTATTGGTAGAAGGATCAACTGGGTGTTATTCGATACAACCTTGATCCTAAACTTATCACATTCTTGTTCGATTTCGCAAACTAGGTGAAAACTATGATAAATATTCTTAACTCTATTATATGTTATAGGTTCTCTCGATCTTGCAATCATACCACTATAGCCAATCTCACTTAAAGCAATAGTAACTTAGTAAGTAATCGGACATTTATCCTCTTAAATTGTGTCTGAAGTGACAATAACTTCGTCCTCCTTAGTGGAGTCAACAATATAAAATTGATTTATACTTTTCTCACTTATAACTCAACCTCCTTGGGTAAACACATATTCTGAGGTACAAAACCTGGAATCTTTACACGAATGAAACCCAGTCTTTGTGCATAGAAGGTATAAGACTACTAGATTGAAATATGTTGACCATGATGATGGCATTACATATTTTAGGTCTTTGCACAGAATATATAGCATTGATGAGGCCGCCCATCATCAAAGCATTAGGTATATTCCTCATTCATTTTATTTAATTAAATGTCCTAAGACATTGATTCCCACAAAAAGTGATTCCATTTTGTAAATATAACTATTTTCATGGATTCCCGATACTAAACTTGTGAAAAAGATATATATCTAATTGACATGGGATAATACGAACATCCTTTTTATTCGACACAGTGAAATATTAATCATAATGATGTTTATGTCTTATCCTAAGTTCTATATGTCGAAATAATCGGATAACCTCACTCTTTTATGAGACAATACTCCCACCTCATTCCCGATTAGGAAAATATTATCCATAAATTATACTTAGAAATACCACCACATTTTCGTCATGATTCTTATTCTAACAAGTATTATTCATGCATTGATCAAAATCAAAACTTGATTACTTGATCAAAGAGATTAACCCAAGATCTTGATGTTAGCTTAAATCCATAAATGTATGTTATAAGCTTATATCACTTTGCTTTCCCTAATTTTTACTATATACGTGTCAAGATAATTTTTCAATAACATAGTCTCGACGTTAAAAGAATCCCGATAAACTTTCACACGTCTATTGCTAGAAGGTTTCCTCACACTCAGTCCCATATTTATTACTAGACCTTATCACAAGCCATGCCTTGAAGGTTTTCAACTTCCCATCCATCTATCTTTTAAATTCTTGTATGTGCACTTGTGCTCGAGAGGTTTCACCCTATCAACAAGGTCCAAACTTGATTTGAATACATCAAATCCATTATGGTATCTAAGTCAAAGAAAAAATATTTGTCTTGGAATGCCTCATTTCATTTCGGGTACCCAATTTATGTTTGTCTGAGATCTTATCTAAATGATCACCAAACACACTAACCATTTAGGATGACTTATGATGCTTCCACGACTACGTGGACGTACTTACTATCCAGTATAAGTGACATGAGTATCCTGATCATCGTTAATGATCCCACTACCATTAGGCAATGAATTATCAATACTAGGTTATATTTCATCTTGTCTGGGTGGTCTAGCAAAAATGGTAATATGATGTTCCATTTTATCTTGAAAGACTAGTTAATATATGGGCACGTCGTTTATTACATAATTATCTTTAAGAAATGAGAATTGATCTAATAAACAACCTTTTTGTACTTAAGATCATGTTATATACTACCTTTGTAACATTTGGGATAACTAACCAAGAGACATACCTATGTCCTAATTTCAACTTCCTAGGATCCTTTTCACGACATGAATGTCGGGCACCTTAAATTCGAACATGCCTTAGAATGAGTTTTTTCTTACTCTAATGTTTAATGGGATTTGAAGAGACCAAACAATAAGAAATTATAACAGAATAGATATGTACATCTCATAACATAAAATCCTAACAAGAAAATTATAGTCCTAACTAACTAACTATGGACCCTATCATGCCCAAAAGATCCTTATTCCTTCTTTTTCTCTACACCATTCCGAAGTGGAATACCTAATGCAGATAACTTGGATCAATTCCCACACCTTAGATAATTTATCTCTTAACTATCACAAGAGGTAAATACATCTATGATCAGATCATGAAATCTAGATTAGTTTACCTCACGTATGCTCTAAATTCGCCTTGAACTTATTGAACTAATAAAATGATTAAGACTTGTGGTGGATAAGGTAAACATATTTGTACCTTTCTACTGGTCATCAATGTAATGGATTAAGCATCAAACAAACCTCTTATCTAGATTGCACCGAACCAAACTAATTAAAATAAACTAGTTACAACACATCTTTGGCTTTTTAGATTTGGGGTGTGATGGGTCCCTTGGTCATTTTGCTGTGACATCTTGCCTATTTTAACCACGAGTGATCAGTACTTTATCAAAATAAATTGGATTCTCATTTGGCTTATTCTCCGCATCATTATCGAAACTTTTTAAATTACTAACCACTAATGTTAAATTAAGCCAGTGGCAAATTTTATCTTTCATTAACATATAGAAACATGCGAAAATAAAGAATATCATCCATCCACATAATAATAAAAGTTTGAAACATCGTAAGATAAATAGATAAATGATAAATGATAAATTCTGAATAAACCATCGACTCCAAAATCAACATCCCAATCATAAGTCTAACTGAAATGAAAATAAATCTAAATACAGAGTCTGATACATATATCTGATATAAATGTTTATGCTGAACGGGTAACATACCCAACTAAAATAACTGATCATGAATCCTAATTTAGGAATAAAATGACTAAAGCATATACTCAAGTCCTGTATGCCTCCAAAAGTGTTGCATCTATGCATCCCTATAAAGAATCATCAAGTCTAGCATCCCTATTACTGGAGACCTAAAAGTTTTTAGAAAAATAAATTTTATACGGGTCAGAGCCCAAAACCTATGAAAAAACATTTAGTAAGTATTTAAATTGTAATTAAAAGAAGTTATTAGATTCACATGTTAATTTCACGTACACTCCCTTACTCACCTCTCAACTATAGTACACACATAACGTCTCCTATTTTACCCACCTAGTTATACTACCCAGCCGAACTAGACATATCAAGTATCTAACTAATCACAACAAGTTTAGCTCACCTGTACCACCCATAGGATACGCTACGGTAAAACTAATAACTAATATTAAGGGGATATTATTATTGAACTGTTCATTAAGTTTCTCTTACTTAAGTTACTTTTAGATATACAATATCTAGCTTTTTTACCATCACAAAAAAGTAGATTAATCACACTTGTATACACACACACACACACACACATGTACACACATATATATATATACACAACTACATCATCCCCCGAAATGGCCACCGCAATACATGCATACTCTGCTATCAACTCCATGTACTTCTCATACCAAATCAAGGACTATTGGTTAAGTATGTCACCTCAAACCACAAATCAAATAACACATAACGAAGGCGAACATAGTTCTAAGCCTTTGGGCTACGCACATACCTAATGTACCCAAAAGACACACCGGTACTACTATTTTACACTCCAATAGTGATCCTCCCTAAGTTCCATATTCTGGGGCACACATTGAGACCTTGGTGACATTGCCAAGGTGGGATTTCCCACTGCGTATAACCTCCTATAATAGCAAGCAGCGCACACACATAACTAAGAACATAATAGGTATACACACAACCTATAAATATCTCGGCATAGGTATACACACAACCCATGATATATCCAACAATTAGTATATATATATATATATATATATCGAATACTCAATGTACTGACGATTTACACTCAATAATCTTTTCTTATTTTTCAAGCATTATTCACCATCCGAAGGGTCCTCGTTATCCCTTAAGTAATTTCAGCAATTAAGTTATCACTAACCTACTAGTATAAGTCCTGGGTTCGCTTATGATCAACGTAACCCGTTCTAATTCTTGCAAATTATTAAGTTCATATTATGCCCATAGGTCCTAGCCTCGATTGTCTCATTCTGGATAATCCTTTGTCCCTACCATAGGTATACTGGAATTAAGTCCTCCTTTATAGTTTGAAATAATTAACAAGGTCCCCAAATTATTTCTATGCAAAAATATAACATAAATAATCAAACTTAGTAAAACTGGGTAGCCGAATTGATTTAGTAAAGGACCGAATTCGCCATCCGAATCAATTCGATCATGGAGTTGAATCGATTCGCATCTGACAGTTCGTCTTTTTCGCTACCGTTACGAGTTTTCTCCATTTATAACCTATCAAACCTCCATGAAACCTTTCCAAACTCCCATACAACATACTCAATCATCAAGTATACGTATAAGGACAATTTTTAACGTAATTATAACATCAAATCTTTAAGAAATCAAACCATTAATAGATTTGAACTCTATAAATCATAAAACCCTAGATTTAATGTTCTTCATGCATATTCATCAAGATTTCTAGATTTCTTTAAAGTTTAACATCCTATTATCTTAGATTTCGTAATATCAATGTAGAGGGATTATTTTTAATATAAATCCTAGCCCATATCATGAATTAAAATTCATATAATCCAAAGAATTCACTCAATCATGTAATTTCAACCCTACACTATCATGGGTAATATAACATGCTTAAAAAATTTGGAAGATAAATACTTGTGTTATATTTGCATGTCTGATTTTCATTATTTGGTGGTGGATTTGTTCTTCCCGTGCTTCGATCTTGTTTTCGGCAACATCGGTGGTGGAAACAAGTGTAGAATGGCCTAAGGATCCTCTCTTCTTCCTCTCCTATGACCTCTCCTCTCTGCCTAGTGTTGTAACCCTAGCCTCTATCACAAAATGGGTGATACAACACTCTAAAATTAGGATTTTTTCCAACCCTAGACTCTCAAATGACCAAAACGCCCTTACGTGGTGCCGAGTTGGTCTAAAAATGCCACGAGACCTAATCAATACACTCGGGGTACTCTATTTCGCCTATTTCGGCACATTCAAAATCAACGTGACCTCGAAATCGACACCCAAGTCACTATACATAATTTTCCTATCTCGATCTCAATATAGCCTACACGCGACTCCCGATTGAGATATAATATTGTCCCGTTGATATTACTCGCTATAACAGATAATAATTATTACAAGTTATTTACTATTCACTTAATAAATTTATCCCATAAATATTAATCATAATCTCTCCTGATCAATGTTTAATAAACACATAATATTTTATTTAATTCAATCACCCCACATGTGTAATTAAAATTACACGATTAATTAAATTCTAAATGCTAAAAAATATGGGGGGTTTCATTTACCTTCTTAATAGAATTCAGGATTATAACTACCTCCACTTCAATTGAAATCAATTGTCCATTTAAAACATTCTTCAAATTCCTTTCATGATAAAATAACCTAATCATAAGTTCCAATGTTGTGTTTGGTTATAGAAAGAAATTTTCCTTTAATGATCTTATCCATTAAATTATTCATGTAAGTATTTAGTAGTACTAGTGAGACATACTTTATAATCTATAAATTAATTTCCCAATGTAACATAACAAATAAAAGATATCATTTTTGATAAAACAATTTTATAAAATTATTCGAATATCAGTCAGAACAAATTTAAAAAACTTAACAAACTTTTCTAAAACCTCGGTACATAATAATTTACCCACATTAACTGTGTCTTTAACCAAAAAAAAAGATATCCCACCACTTATACTGCCGCTTTAAATTAATTGCCCGAAATTAGGAGCATATATCTTAAAGTAAATTCATGGCTACCTAAAACCTTTGCAAGGAGTTGCAATTTTGATTTTTGATTCTCGAGTTTACATACCAGGTTACCGTATAGACCATAAATCATGCATTTACGTTTAAGAGGAAAATAATTACCATGCCTTTTCCTTACATAACAATGAAAAATAGGACATCGTTTCTATAAAAGTTTAACTGCTTATAGTGAGAATACACGCCTTTTCTTTATTTCACTACTACCGAGGAATATTGACATTTCTTAACCTAAATCACTACACAAGAGACTTAGCCTTATCATCGTGATTCCCTATCAGGAAATAAGTAAATCTCTTCTCAAATAACCAACACAAACCTTTGGCTACCGATGATCCTCACTTTTAGATTACGAAATGTTATTAGGTTTCTCCACCATGTCTAATCTAAAGAATTCTTCGTTTAACCAATGATAAAATTACTCTAAGAACATGATTCCAACTTTAGTGTCATCAATCAATCATAGGTGTCTAAAATTTATCATCGAACAATTATTTAAAACTAATATGCTCGTATAAACCTTCTCCGATGGGGGGGATTAAACATATATAACACTTAGTTAAAAGAATTACCATATATATTTTAAAATGTCCTGATTTCAGAATTCAAACTATCAGACATGGGGACAAATAAAACTAACACGAGGAATTAATCATCAAAATTTTAAAATATCGATGGGAGTTGTGGGTTAAATGAGTTAATTATCCGCTTAAGTTAGAATAATATCCAATTATATTTTCAGCTCTAGAAACTTATTCAAGTTAAAACTTCAGACTAAAACCAGTGAGAAAAAGTTTAATTCATTTTTAAAATCATAGAAGCATCCAATTGAGAAAATTAATTTCCAATTAAACACGAGAATTGTTTCGATTAACTTTAAAAGTGGCATCCCTCAATCGCCAATAAAATACTAATCCCCTCGAACATCCTAGTTCCCTCATAGTGTGAGATTTTTCTATAGGAGCTTAAATTACACCACCTTGGACCAGATAAATTTTCATCCTTATTATTCAATCTGAATAGTTCAGGAACCTTTTTTCCAAAATAATGAATAGACGATAACTTTTAGTCCCACTATTAAAGCACTCAAGGCATGACTTCCACGATATACGTCTTCCTCTCGCAGGCAATCGGTACGTGTGGACAAGCCATTTAATATACCTGAACGTACGTGAATTTACTCACCATATACCTCATGGGGATGGTACATGTGAGAGATAATTTGATATACTCAGCGTACGTGAATGAGTTCCCTATGATAAACCTCCCGTCATGACTTCGGTCAAGTGATAAGATGTGGGGGAACCATTCGATATACGTTGAAGGTACTTGGCCAATGGAAGGTGAGAGTCATATCACTTAGGCTAACTGCGCCCTGCCGGACTAGCGCCCATTACGAAGTGACCCTCCAGTTACTAGATAAAATTTGGTCAATCACAATGCTCTTTGGTGATGCCGTGTGAATCATGCATGATTCTCTTATTAGTATCTTATGAGAATGTTTTTCTTGATCATGCCAAACAGGTAGCAAAGTACAAGTACCAATGGTATACCAAGTATGGGTGATGCGTGCAATATGAGGATATATGTGATCCTAAGTTCATGTGGTGCGAAGTGTACATGGAGAATTTTCTACAAGTGTGTGAATAGAACCATAAGTATGGGGGACATATGGAAAAGGGGAACATGCAAAAATAGGGGAAAATATAAACAAATATAACACCCATGTAAATAGAGTCTAGCCCTCAAAATAACATTCCCTAGCGGACTTGCCACTGTGGAAATCCCCGATCCTCGCGGCGGGCGGGAGAGTGAGGATCCTAGGTCCCGCGCGTCCCCCTCGAGAGTGCTTCGGCCGGCGTCATTGATTAGGTGAAAAATGTAAAGAGATGGAGTCGCTAGTCTATTTTACTCAAAACAGACAAAAGAAAGGGAGCCATCCCGAAGGACAGCATCCAAGGACATACTGATACATACGAAACCAAAATGATTCGAGAAGGGTCCGGAGGCTAAGTTACGAAATGGGAAGGTGTTAGGCACCCATTCCGCCCTTACGGTCTCTCATGGGTTTTTGCTATTTTCCTTTATTTTCCCCGTGATATGTGTGCATGTGTACATATAGTGGAGATAGGAATTCTCATCTTGTATCATGGGAGAGATAAAGCGAGTCATCGGTAGGAAGGTTCATAGAAATAATAATAGAAAATATGATTTACGCCATTATCCTTGCCTTGATCGTTATAATGGAACGATAACGTATGTGGAATAATATGCCACTAAGAATAAATATATGAATATATAAATATATGTAATCTAAGAGAGTTGAGTTTAGAGAAAATAGAAAACGAAAGAAAAAGTGAGAATAGGACCCGAGTCTCGGGTTTTACCCCGAGACGCCTACGTAGCCTATAGAGGCATCAAAGTCCACGTAGTTCGTATGGAAAATGAGGGGGTGGGGTTTATCCCATAAATCCAACTGGGAACTTCTCTAATTTGTGTGTGTGTGTGTGTGTGTGTGTGTGTGTGTGTGTGTGTGTGTGTAAAAAAGTGTTTTAGTTGTGAGAAAAGTGTGAGAATTCCTGTTTGGAATTTATGAGCAAACCCTCTTTTTCTTATTTTTTATTTTTTTATGAAAATAAGAGATGTGAAATAATACTAAATAAAAGTATATTAGGATATGTGATATGAGAGAATAAAAGTGCTAACTAATAAAACAATGCGAATTTATGAGAATTTAAGGAGAGAATTGAGAAAATTGGACTTTCTTGAAGATCTTGAGCTTGATCTTGAGTGTTGGAGAGCAGCCCTTGCACTTGGATGATGATGGAGGGTAATGAATTCACCAAGTTTGATGAAAAGTGAAGGTTGGAAAGGGATTTGGATATCGAAATCACGATGACTTCGAGAGAGGTTTTCTGGGATTATTAGGAGTGATGTCTATCTGATCTGGGATCCCATTGAAATGAGGTCAGGGCCTCATTTTTATAGGACCAGGGCATTGCCGATCGGCATAGCTCTGGTCCTGCTAATCGGTAGGTGCGTTTAGGCACACTGCCAATAGGCAAGGTCTGGGACCTGTCGTTTGGTAGTGTCTTTCAGGCCTTTTCGGAAAATCGATCATTAAGCGCAAAATATTGATCCGAATTGCACACGGGGTGATCATTGGAAAGGTAATTCAGATACCTTAGAAATTCCTTTGGACTTCTCCTGGGTTTGGAGTTGATTTTGGGTCAAATGTGGCTCGGAAGCGCTCGTCGGTCCTTTGGACGGGAAAACTTCGGACGCAAACGGATCATTCGTCCGCATGGTAAGTCAGAATCCTGCATGGGGCAGACCATTGGAAAGCTTAGGAGATGTACTTAGACATTCCAAAGAGTTTGATCCAATTAGGGGAGTTGACTTTGGTCAACTGGTCCCTGGAAGCATTTGGTGACCTCTCGGAGTAAAACGTATCGTTTATCCGTATCGTAAGTCAGAATCGTACATGGAGCGGACCATTGGAAAGGGATTTCAGTGCCCTTTGAATATTCATTCAGTATCGATCGAGATGAAGAGTTGACTTAGGTGAAACGAAGCCCGTAAGCGCCCGGTGGCCTCAAGATCAGGTTTCAGGCGAAAATGGGTCGTTCGTCCGCATGGTAAGTCAGAATAGCGCACGGAATGGACCGTTGGAAAGAGTTTTCAGTTCTCTTTGAAGATTCATTCAGTATCGATCGAGCTAAAGAGTTTTAATTTTGGTCAATTGGAGCCTGGGAGCGACCGATGGCCTCTAGGTCGGTACTCGAGGTATGACCTGGGTTTGCAGTGATCAAGGGAGGTGCTAGGGACCTAAGGATAGTTTAGGGGGGTAATAGAATGGGGTGTTTACACTAGATATGTCCAATCTACTGGCAAAGAAGGTGCAAGCTTAAAACTTCCTCAAAAAGTGTTGAAATATATTCCCATTGGGCCTATATTAAAGCGATTTTTCACAGTACCATGGATAGTGGAGGCAATGACTTGGCATGCTAGGGAATAAGCAGGGGAAAATCTCATGCGCAATCTTATTAATTCTACATTTTCGAAGATGATGAATTTTGAGTATCCAAATTTTGCTCGAGAAAAACTTAACATTCGTTTGGCAGTATCAACAGATGGTTTCAATTCATTTGTAAATCTAAGCTCCAATCAGAGTGTATGGCCAATGATCCTATCCCCACTCAACCTCCCTCCTTCACAGTATATGAGACCTGAATTTTCGATGTTGTCTTTGTTGATCCTTGGGCCAAAGGCACAAAGTGAGGAAATCGATGTTTACCTGGATCCTTTGATAGAAGAATTAAATAAGTTGTGGGAAGAGGGGGTACAAGCATTTGACTATTTTAGAAAAGAAGAGTTTATGTCGAAGGCTATGTTGATGTGGGCAATTAATAATTTTCCAGCTTATAGGACATTATCCGGCTGTGTAATACATGGTTATTTGGGGTGTCTTATTTGTGGAGAGAACACTGAATCTCTTCGTCTCCCCGCTAGCTCAAAAAATATATACCATTGCCATAGGAGGTTTTTACCCCCCCCCCCCCCCTCATAGTTTTATATTTGAGAAAGGTTCTAATTTTTTACGGAGAAAGGTTGAACATAGGTTACGACCGAGAATACTTTCAGGCTCAAAAATTAAAAGTAAATCTACTGATTGTGGCCCTAATATGCTAGGTATGAATCCTAAATTTAAGAATGTCAAGCATTAGAAGACCCCACCTGGGAATGAAACTGAGATAAGAAAGGCATGGTCTAGGAGGTCAATTTTATTGACTTGACTTATTGGAAGAATAACCCCGTGCGCCTTGTATTAAATGTGATACAGGCAGAGAAGAACATCACTGAACATATTGTGGGCACATGCCATGGGGGGAGTTATTCGAAGGATGGAGAAAATGCATGAAAAGACCTTAAAGCGTTGAAACTTAGGTCACAACTATGGTTGAAAGAAGATAGTATGGGAAGGAAAATAATTCCTCCTGGTGCATTTACTTTGACGAGTAAGGAAAGGAAGATTCTTTTAGACACAATATATAATTTGAAAGTTCCATCTAAGTTTTTGTCCAACTTACAAAGGATTGTGAATTATGCTACCCACGATTTACATAAGTGTAAGTCCCACGATTGTTATGTGATCATTCAATTAGTTCCTCTATTGTTTAAGCATTGTTTCTCGAAGAACAAGGATTTACAGAGGGTTATTATGAAAACTAGTAATTGCTTCTCACTTTTATGTGAGAAGGTAGTCGAACGAGATCGCATAGTTGTCGTAAAATTGGCGGTGAACGAAGCGATTTGTGTCTTGGAGATGTAATTTCCCCTGGCTGACTTTGACATAAGTGTTCACTTGTTGGTACACCTATATAATGAGGCACTTCTTTACGGCCCATAATCATAAGATTCACACACTTTTTAGGCACTTCTTTTTATGCTTGACATTCTTAAGTTTAGGATTCTTACCTGGCATATTAGGACCATAATCATAAGATTTACTTTCAATTTCTGAGCCTGGAAGTTTTTTCGACAGCAGCCTATGTTTAACCCCGCCCGGTAAAAAATTGGAACCTTTCTCAAATCTAAAACTATGACCAGGGGTAAAAACCTCTTATGGGAATGGTATACATTTTTTGAGTTAGCGGGGCTATGAAGAGATTCAGTTTTCTCTCCATAAATAGGACACCCAAATAACCATGTACTATACAACCGGATAATGTCCCATAAGCTGGAAAATCATGAATTTCCCACATCAACATAGCTTTTAGCGTAAACTCTTCTTTTCTAAAAGAGTCAAATGCTTGCACACCCTTGTGACACCCCGACTAATTAAATACCGGGTAGCTACTCCTTTATTAAATCAATACAAAATGTCAAGTTGGTTCAGTTAATAGCATCACTGTCGAAAACATTTTAAAGATTTCTAACCACCTAGTATTTAAAAAGTAAGTTGCCAAATTTTAAATTAAGTCGGGTTAACATGCAGTAAAAGAATAATGAAAGAATAACAACCATCCACCATAACGAAGTAATGAAATAACTAACGAAATAATAATAAGTCTAGAGGAAAAATCCTCACAACAATCCCACAACTGAAAAATAATATGATAAGTCTGAATCCTGATTTAATTACATGCCAGAAGTCTCAATAACTGAAATAAATGAAATGTCTCTAAAAGAAATGGGCGACATGCCCTACAACTGATAAATGCTGAATTTAGGCCGTTAATAATTCTCGCATCGTAATAGGCACTCACGTCCTAATTCATAATTCCCTTTAGGTTCAAGCTACACTTCTAGGTTTTACTCCTCATTATATCCCAAATATTCCAATTATATCAATTAATCCACAAGGAATTGTTATCTCCACATATAAACAAGGTATTGGGACTTTCGGGATCAAAACAGGCTAAAAAGCCTAAACTGTCAGCTCGTTAGAAGTCTCGTTCGAACGAGGCTGTTCGAACGAGAGTTCGTTCGAACGAACTGGGTATCTAACGAGATCTCGTTCGAACGAAAGGCATCGAACGAACATTCAACTCGTTAGAAGGCAAACTGTCCACTCGTTAGAAGCTCGTTCGAACGAGCTCGTTCGAATGAGCTCGTTCGAAAGACCTGGGTAGGCCTTCTAACGAGGGACCAGTTTCGAGCCCAGAAATTCCTTAACTCGTTTTTCCAATTTTTCTACACCTCTAATCTCCTCTAAACATCAAACCAACAATTGTTCAAGGGTTCTAATCAATCCTAAACATACTTAGGTCATATATTAACGTATTTATAGGGCCAATTCTTCCTAAACATTATTGAATCATCAAATTCCTCCATTTATCCCCCAAATCACATAAGCATGAACCCTAAAATTCTTAAATCCCCAATGAGTCCAATTAAATCCGTTTTTGTTTCATCTAAAGTATATTATCATCAGATTAATCACCTACATACAGTTCTACATGCAATTCCTCATCAAAATACAAGTTTCAAATTCCAATTTAATGGGTTTTCACCAATCTCCCAAGAACAATACAAATTTTGTCAATTTCCTACGCATGGAAGAAACATTCTTTGTAATATACGAAATTAAACTACTTTCCTTATGAATATCTTTGATTTTGATGTCAAATTGATGAAGTGTTCTCTCTCTCCCTGCAGAATTCCTCCTCTCTCTCTCTCCAAGCCTTTCTTCTCCAAAGTGACAATGGTGGCTAGGGTTTTTGCCTTAGCAACTTTTGGGACTAATCCTAATAACCCCCGTAGCCCATTAAGTTATTAGTGGGTTTAGGGGGTAATTACTAAATCAGATAATTATTTCCTAATTTTCGTTGGTTTTAAATCCCAAAAATCCAAAATTACCAAACTACCCTTATACGTTGCCGGTATGGCCTAAAAATGCCCCGGGACCCAAACTAAACCCCCGGCTAGTGTTTTCTGACTATTTCGACCCTTACGAACGCGTTGGCGCACTCAAAACGACCATACGGTTAATAGAAATAAAATTCACTTTTATAATTAAAATAATTATATTCCTGACGCGACTGTCACACGCGTCTAAACAAAATTCCCAAATTGCCGTATTTCAATCTCACGACAAGTTTCATAGTTCAATATTCATATATAGACATATATACTCATTAATATCAAATACCAACTCGCATATCGCTAGTATTTTAATCTGGATTAATTTCCAATTAATACACATTTAATTCAATTAATTCCATAAATAAATATCAGAAAAATACGGGGTATTACATACTTCCCCCCTAATAACAGAATTTCGTCCCGAAATTCGGAACTAGAAACTACCTGGTAAGAACAACTCTGGATAACGTTCGGGCATCTCATCCTCGCGCTCCCATGTGGACTCCTCGACATTATGATGTCGCCACTGAACACGCACTAACGGAACTATCTTTAGCAGCAGTTTTCGCTCACTTCGGTCCAAAATAGCAATCGGCCCCTCCTCGTAGGAGCTATCAGGCTGGAGATCGATGTCCTCCAAAGCAATATGAGAATGAGCCAAATCGTCTCTAAGATATTTCCTTAGCGAGGAAATATGAAATACATCGTGAATCCGATGCAAATGCTCCGGTAACCCAAGTCTATACGCAATCGGTCCAATCCGCTCAATAATAGGAAATGGTCCCACATATCTCGGTGCCAACTTCCCTTTCTTCCCGAAATGCATAATCCCCTTCATAGGAGATACTCTGAGCAAAACTTAGTCCCCCACTTGGAACTCCCTAAAGAACCTCTTCGCATCAGCATAGCTCTTCTGTCGATCCTGAGCTACCCGAATGCGACTCCGAATCAATTCTATCCTCTCCGAAGTATCCTGAATTACTTCTGACCCAAGTAGTTTGTTGTCCCCCACCTCCAACCAATATGCTGGGGAACGACAAGGTCTACCGTACAATGCCTCAAATGGATCCATGCCAATGGTGAACTGGTAGGAGTTATTGTAAGAAAACTCCACCAGTGGAAGATATTGCTCCCATCCACCCTCAAAATCAATGATGCACATAAGCAACATGTCTTCCAACATCTGGTTTGTACGTTCGGTTTGCCTATCGGTCTGCGGGTGATACGCCTTACTCAACCGCAACTCCGTGACCATGGCCTCCTGAAAACTTTCCCAAAACTGTGAAACAAATATCTTGTCTCTGTCAGACACGATATTTAGGGGCACACCGTGAAGTCTCACTATCTCTACAATAAAGAGCTGGGCATACTGTCCCGTAGTGTAGTCTGTCCTTACGGGTAGAAAATGAGCGACTTTGGTCAACCTGTCCACAATCACCCATACGGAGTCATGACCTCTCTGTGACGTAGGTAACCCCGTGATAAAATCCATGGATATGCTCTCCCACATCCACATCGGGATCTCCAATGGCTGTAGAAGTCCTGTCGGTCTCTGATGATCCAGTTTTACTAGCTGACAAGTGGCGCATTTTGAAACAAACACGACAATATCTCTCTGCATCCCGTTCCACCAATACTGTCGTCTCATGTCTTGGTACATTTTGTCCCCCACCGGGATGTACCGCGAACCGTGAGCCATGCGACTCTGCCATCACCTCGTGCCGCAATTCCTCCCCTTCCGGAACTACCAATCTCCCATTGAAGCGTAATCCCCCGTCTGAGCTAACGGTATAGGACTCGGCTCCCTCTGCTAGTAATCGAACTATCTGCTCCTGACAGAACGAGTCATTTGCCTGTGCCTTTACCACCTTCGTGACAATCTACGGCGTAACAGTCATCACAGACATGAATGATCGGGCTACTGCATCCTGGTGTCCCAACTCCTTCCACTTGACCTTCCACACCCCTGCCACCTCATCTACTGGCCTACGGCTCAACGCATCTGCTACCACGTTAGCCTTCCCCGGGTGATACTGGATATCAAACTGATAATCCTTCACAAACTAAAGCCACCTTCGCTGCCGCATATTCAACTCCTTTTGCGTGAATAGGTACTGTAGGGACTTGTGGTCCGTGAACAATCGAAACTTTTCCCCCAAAAGATAATGTCTCCAAATACGAAGGGCAAATACAACTGCCACCAACTCCAAGTCATGAGTGGGGTAATTCTTCTCGTGAGTCTTTAGCTTACGGGATGCATAAGCAATGTCCTGACTCTCCTGCTGTAATACACCTCCAAGCCCTTGCAAGGACGCATCGGTGTAGACTAGATACTCAACTCCCAGTCTCGGCAATGCTAACACAGGTGCTGAGGTCAACTTATCCTTCAACTCATCGAATGCCAACTGACACGCTTCACTCCAGATGAATGGCACACCCTTATGAGTCAGATGTGTCAAAGGACCCGCTATCTTCAAAAATCCCCGAATGAACCTCCTGTAGTGTCCTGCTAATCCCAAGAAACTACGGATCTCCGTTGGTGTCGTGGCCTGTCCCCACTCCCTCACCGCGGATACCTTCCCCGGATCAACAGATATCCCCCGGTCCGAAATAATATGTCCCAAAAACTGAACTTCCTTCAGCCAAAACCCACACTTCTCATACTTTGCATACAGCTCGTTCTGACGTAGCGTCTACAAAACTTGCCTCAAATGCTCGGCGTGCTCCTCCTCTGTCTGGGAGTAAACCAGAATGTCATCAATGAAGACAATGACAAACTGATCTAGGAAATCTCTGAACACCCTATTCATCATGTCCATAAACACGGCTGGAGCATTGGTTAAACCAAATGGCATAACCCGAAACTCGTAAGAACCATATCTCGTTAAGAACGCAGTCTTCGAGACATCTTCTTCCCTGATACGCAACTGATGGTATCCCGATCGCAAATCAATCTTTGAGAAGAAAGTAGCTCCTCTCAACTGGTCGAATAAGTCATCGATTCGAGGCAACGGATACTTATTCTGTATCGTGACCTTATTCAACTCTCGGTAGTCCACACACAATCTCAGTGAACCATCTCTCTTCTTCACGAACAACACAGGGGCACCCCAAGGCGAAGTACTCCTCCGTATAAACCCCTGACCCAACAACTACTCAATCTGATTTCGTAGCTCTCGCATCTCTGCCGGAGCCATACGGTACGGTGCGCGTGCTATAGGTCTCGTATCTGGCAATAATTCTATGACAAAGTCTATCTCTCGACTGGGAGGTAGGCCTGGTATCTCCTGAAACACATCGGAATACTCCCTGACAACCGGGATCGAATCTAAAGGAATCACAACCTCCTTAGAGGTATCCTCCTCTATGTAGTACAAATGAGCGGTCGAGCCTCCCTCTGGGCGAGGCATCGCCACTACAAACATCTCTTACCCCGGAATGGAAAAAATAATGCTCCCACTGAAGCAATCAATCATGGCTCTATAATCAGCGAGCCAATCCATACCGATAATCACATCGTGCACATACATATCTAATACCAACATGTCTGCATGTAATACTAAACTACCAATCTCTACCCCCACTCCCCGGCATATAAAGAAAATAAGTGACCCACTCCCCAATGGTGAGTCTACACACGTCACTGTGCTCTCTGCTGAGGCTAACAACCCTAAGGCTTTCGCAAAATATGTAGATATAAAACAATGCGTTGCCCCCATATCAAACAAAACCCGACCCATAGTACCATGGATAGGAAACATACCCTCAATCGCGGGTGGTGCCTGTGGAGCTGATGCCTGGTGGACCTTATAGACACGTCCATACTGTAACTGCCCCTGCTGCACAAGAACTGCTGGAATGGCTGGTAGTGCTGGCACCTGGGCTGGAGCTGGGAGGGCAGGTGGAAAAAGTGGCCTCTGTGGCTCATGTCGAGCACCCTGCTGCTGCTGCGGGGCCCTGCCCCTATCAGGACAGTCCTGGCATTTATGGCCAGTCTTGCCACAAACGAAACACTTCCCCGGGAAGTTCCCCCCTCTCTGTCGCTGCTGCCCCCGGCCCTGGTGGCCGTTATCGTTTCTCCACTGGCCCTGCTGAAACTGCTGTTGACCATTCTGACCCTGCTGGTTCTGATGGCCGTTCAGACCCTGATGGCCCTGCCGGAAACCTCCCTGTCCATGCCTGAAATTTCCTGACCTGAACCTCTTGTGATCCCTCTGCTGGGAACCCTGGTCGCCCTGTCTCTGCCCCTGAACAGATTGTGCCCCACTGGCACCAGTTCCCCCAGTCCTGCCCTGATGGCTGGACTCTCCTGACCTCTTGCCTTCAGTCATGTGAAAGCGATGGTCCTGGCAGTGTAACAGTGCAGCGTTAACCACATCAGAGTAAGTGGCCAACGATAGATTCCCCAACAAATTCTGACGGATCCTCCAAGTCAACCCGTCTGTAAATTTATGTATCTTCTTCTCCTCTGTCGGTATCTCATTCGAAACAATGTTCAGAAGATCAGTGAATTCGGCCTCATACTCGGCCACAGTCTTACCCTCCTGCTTGAGGCTCATCAACTTCCCCCTCATCTCCGTGTGAACAGCTGACGAAAAATATTTGTGGTCGAACCGCACCCAAAACTCCTAGATAGTGAGAGTATCTCTCTCCTCCACGGTGGTAATAGACTCCCACCACTGCAGTGCAGACCCCACTAGTTTAAAGGTAGCTAGTATCTGCTTCTGGACATCGGTGCACTCATACATCCTCAGGTGCCGCTGAATGTCCTTCCTCCACTGACTCGAAACCACAACATCGGAGCTACCTGCGAACTCCAGTGGGTGTGCTTTCTGAAAAGCATCACGTACACGTTCCCAAGCAGACGGGAATGCATGTGCTTGAACTGGCGCGGCTACTGGCGCCTGAGGTGGTGCCTGCTGAACTACTGCTAGTGCGGCATTTACCGCCTGGGCCACAAATGCTGCAACCTCGGCGGCATTCATCGTGCCCTGAACTGGTGCGGGCTGTGGTTCTGGCGTTGCATCCCTGGGAACCCTTTGTGTACGTCGTGGAGGCATTCTGAAATAAGAATGACGTTTATAAGTTCGCAGTTATAAACTCAAAATAGCTGAAGAACGTAGCATAAACAAGAGAATACAACAATCCTAAAATATAGGGCTCTACTTCAAAGAAAGCTCAGCGGAAACATAATAAGTCGTACAGATCCTAATGGACACTAGAACCTGATGCTCTGATACCACCTGTGACACCCCAACTAATTAAATACCTGGTAGCTACTCCTTTATTAAATCAATACAAAATGTCAAGTTGGTTCAGTTAATAGCATCACTGTCGAAAACATTTTAAAGATTTCTAACCACCTAGTATTTAAAAAGTAAGTTGCCAAATTTTAAATTAAGTCGGGTTAACATGCAGTAAAAGAATAATGAAAGAATAACAACCATTCACCATAACGAAGTAATGAAATAACTAACGAAATAATAATAAGTCCAGAGGAAAACTCCTCACAACAATCCCACAACTGAAAAATAATATGACAAGTCTGAATCCTGAATTAATTACATGCCAGAAGTCTGAATAACTGAAATAAATGAAATGTCTCTAAAAGAAATGGGCGACATGCCCTACAAATGATAAATGCTGAATATAGAGTCAAGATATATGAAGCGTCTACAAGCAAAGTCCTGTAACTTCCACAAACAGCTACAACTCGTCACCTGAATGAGGATCCTAAGCATGGTGTCCTTGTGGCTGGGCACCTAAAATGGTTTTTACAAATATAGATTTGAAAGCAAATGGGTCAGAGCCTGAAAGTGGAAATCATTTTAAAAACAGCAAGTGTTTTAATAACATTAAAACATTAAATGCAAAATACATGTTAGGACGTGCACTCACATGAAATTCTCACCTCTCGACTACATGTGCACTCCTAACGTACCGTACCCATATATATCTAACCAAACCGTAATAAGTTCTACCCCTTACTACTCGATTCCCATATTACATTCTAGCGTTATCAAATCAATAGAGGGCTTTACTTAAATTCATATTCTCAATTAGTAACACAATTCATTTCAGGTTATCCCTTTATGTTTTCTCAAAATGTTTCCATATTTATACACACAATACCAACAAGAAAGTTCCCATTAATTAAGTGTATATTATTCACGTCATAAATATACGATACAAGCACCCCGAGACTAAGCTGCGATGCACACATACTCTGCTATTCATCCCGGTACATCACGTACATAAGGATCACACATTCCGAATCTCTCAGGAATCGATCTCAGATAACAACAATCACAAACAATGGAGGCGAACACAGTCACATCACATGGGTCACGCACATACCTGCGCTCCCACGATCAGCAGACTTATTAACATCCCAATAAGTCCTTCTCTGACCTATGTTCATCGAGGTACCAGTCTAAATCTGGGCAACACAAGGATTAGAGGGCCCTAAGCGAACGTAAACCTCCCGTGATAGCAAGTATGGTAGGTATGTCATACACAAAATCATATACATATACTAAGTATACACACATCTTAGTAGTCACCACAATATAGTTGTGATATACTTCTCATTTTCGTACCGACATATAATGCTACACAATTTATATGTTCCCGGTTAATATAATAATTTAGGCCGTTAATAATTCTCGCATCGTAATAGGCACTCACGTCCTAATTCATAATTCCCTTTAGGTTCAAACTACACTTCTAGGTTTTACTCCTCATTATATCCCAAATATTCCAATTATATCAATTAATCCACAAGGAATTGTTATCTCCACATATAAACAAGGTATTGGGACACTCGGGATCTAAACAGGCTAAAAAGCCTAAATTGTCAGCTCGTTAAAAGTCTCGTTCAAACGAGGCTGTTCGAACGAGAGTTCGTTCGAACGAACTGGGTATCTAACGGGATCTCGTTCAAACGAAAGGCATCGAACGAACATTCAACTCGTTAGAAGGCAAACCGTCCACTCGTTAGAAGCTCGTTCGAACGACCTGGGTAGGTCTTCTAACGAGGGACCAGTTTCGAGCCCAGAAATTCCTTAACTCATTTTTTCAATTTTTCTACACCTCTAATCTCCTCTAAACATCAAACCAACAATTGTTCAAGGGTTCTAATCAATCCTAAACATACTTAGGTCATATATTAACGTATTTATAGGGCCAATTCTTCCTAAACATTATTGAATCATCAAATTCCTCCATTTATCCCCCAAATCACATGAGCATGAACCCTAAAATTCTTAAATCCCCCATGAGTCCAATTAAATCCGTTTTTGTTTCATCTAAAGTATATTATCATCAGATTAATCACCTACATACAGTTCTACATGCAATTCCTCATCAAAATACAAGTTTCAAATTCCAATTTAATGGGTTTTCACCAATCTCCCAAGAACAATACAAATTTTGTCAATTTCCTACGCATGGAAGAAACATTCTTTGTAATAAATGAAATTAAACCACTTGCCTTATGAATATCTCTGATTTTGATGTCGAATTGATGAAGTGTTCTCTCTCTCCCTGCAGAATTCCTCCTCTCTCTCTCTCCAAGCCTTTCTTCTCCAAAGTGACAATGGTGGCTAGGGTTTTTGCCTTAGCAACTTTTGGGACTAATCCTAATAACCCCCGTAGCCCATTAAGTTATTAGTGGTTTTAGTGGGTAATTACTAAATCAGATAATTATTTCCTAATTTTCGTTGGTTTTAAATCCCAAAAATCCAAAATTACCAAACTACCCTTATACGTTGCCGGTATGGCCTAAAAATGCCCCGGGACCCAAACTAAACCCCCGACTAGTGTTTTCTGACTATTTCGACCCTTCCGGACGCGTTGGCGCATTCAAAACGACCATACAATTAATAAAAATAAAATTCACTTTTATAATTAAAATAATTATATTCCTGACGCGACTGTCACACGCGTCTAAACAAAATTCCCAAATTGCCGTATTTCAATCTCACGACAAGTTTCATAGTTCAATATTCATATATAGCCATATATACTCATTAATATCAAATACCAACTCTCATCTCGCTAGTATTTTAATCCGGATTAATTTCCAATTAATACACATTTAATTCAATTAATCCCATAAATAAATATCAGAAAAATATGGGGTATTACAACCCTCTTCACACAACTCATTTAATTATTTTACCAAAGAATCCAGGTAGACATCGATGTTCTCACTTGGTACCTTTAGCCCAAGTATCAATAAATACAACATCGAAAATTCAGGTCTCAAACACTTCGAAGGAGGGAGGTTAAGTGGGGCTAGGATCACTAGCCATACATTCTTATTAGCGCTTAGATTTCCAAATGGATTGAAACCATCTGTTGATATTGCCAAATGAATGTTACCCTATTCTCGAACAAAATCGGGATACTCAAAACTCAACCTCTTCCAAGATGTAGAATCAATAGTATGACGCATGAGATTATCCCCTGCTTCTACCCTAGCATGACAAGTCATTGCCTCCTCTATCCATGATACTATGAAAAACTACTTTAATCTAGGTCCAACGGGAAAACATTTTAACACTTTTTGAAGCACTTTTGAGCTTGTGCCTTCCTTGTTAGTAGATTGTACATATCTAGGTTCATCGCATACCGAATACCAATCGAGATTTTCATACTCCTTTCGATATAATATGTAGTCATACACACAAGCATCAATTGATTTATACTTCATTCCTAAACCTTTCAAACTGTTTTTCATAGAAGGATATCTTTTTGAAAGTGTATTTTGCTTGGGTAGCAAGCGCTTTACCTAATTCAAAATTCTCGTCACACTATTGCGACACAAACCATATTGGGTCTTCAAACTATGCAAACCAACCATTGCATGTAAGGTTATTTGATCTTTCTCATAGCCCCGGTATAACAGCTGGCTTACCTTAAATTTTAAACTTTGGTAGTCATCGTCAAGGTTTATCACGATATCTTCATGAGTAACTAAACCATGTACATCGTCAGTGACCTCATTCTCTTCCACTTCATGCACTTCATACACGTCATCAACTAAATCCTTTAGCATATTATGATCTACATTGTCATCCTCCCCTTATACATATATCCTACTTGTTAAAGGTTATTATGAAGGTTGTTGGGGGATAAATGGAACTTTCGATTCCCCGTGAAAACCCAAATTTGATAACTTACTTCCATACCCCATGTTAACAAATATAGTTCAACTGTTTTCCACTCAAACAACTTACCATTCTTACACCTAGAACACGGACACGAAAACTCTTCATCATTATGACATCTCTTTGCATATTTCACAAATTTATTAGCACCTCTGCGAAACACATGCCCTAATTTATTTGTCTCTCCCATCCACTCTTTGTATTTAGGATATCCCATCACAACTAGTACAAACAATCAATTATTATGGATAAGAAGCGTATATTTGTGGATTACCATAAACAAAAGTGTGAATATTTAATTCCCATTAGTATAAACAATCACCTATTGAATGCTTACGCATAAGAACTGGAAAGCTAGTTTCTATATGTAGATTTATGCGTGCATTCAAATTCAAATTTTAATTTAATTTTAATTTGAAATTAAAATTCAATTCATAATTTAATTCTTATTTCCTCCATCTCCTCTAAAGGGTGAGTGACCATATCCCATTCAAGACCGCATATTTCTTTAATATAATTAACAGCTCATGCACATTGTTCCAATTTGAGGAAAATTTGATAGCATATTCCCATAGTTCTCCAAGTACACGACATAGATTCACAAGTGTGAGTGTTATTTCAATTTATCAATTGAAATAACACTTAACATCGCATCATCTAGTATTTATCCAAAGAACATTTAGATACGACTGCAGAACTTCCCCTAAAATTAACAAGATTAAGCCACTAAATATATTATTATAGAGAAACTATGTAGTCCCAAACTATCCAAATGGGACAATTTGAGAGTTTTCATTACAGGGGTAATGACTCTCGAACGGGTCTAAGGGATATTGAATGCGTATGCATAAGAGCTAGAAGGCTAGTATCTATGCGCACTATATGTAATTTAAAGTGTGTTTCATTTAATTATGTCTTATCATGATTCGAGAGATTTCATTTAATTATGTAATTTAAAGTATATTTTATTTTATTTAAAGTACGCATAAGAACTACAACTTATACCAATATTAATACCAATTATAATTCAATTTCAATTTATACCAATATCAAATCCACTTCAAATTCAATTTTAATTTATATCAATATCAATACCAATTATTGGTACTCAAGCCTCCAAAAGTTAGGGTGTCACACAAATTATTGGTACTCAAGGCTTCCAAAACAAAAGTTATAGGTTTAGTCATTGATATCTTTATCGACTATGTATAATAAATTCAATTTTAGTACTTTTACACACATCGAGTATCAAATTAAACATTTTTCATTAGAGAAATGGGTCCTATGGAATTATAATGTATACAAATTACAAGCATATATACTCGTCTACTTAATGATGAAAAGATTTTAAACAAACTTAGTATTGAAACCACACAGTCACTAATTCATACATACACACACTACCCCCTACCACCACTGCCCCCTCGCCCCCCCCCCCCCCCCACCCCTCCCCACACCTACACACACACCCTACCCCCACTGTCACCCCCTACCCCACACACACGCGTGCGCATGCAGACCCACCTACACACACACACACACACACACACACCCCCCACACACACAGTCCTACACACGTATACACATATACACACACATATACAAAGGAAGAGAAAAAAAATACTTGAAATGTAGAGAGAGAGAGAATCGTTGCAAGAGAGAGAGAGAGAGAGAGAGAGAGAGAGAGAGAGAGAGAGAGAGAGAGAGAGAAAATGGTGAGAATTGAAAACGGTGGGAAAAAAAAGAGGCAGTAGAGTTTTTAGTTAATAGAGTGGTCACGGACCTATCAAGGTCTTTGACCGTGACAACTTTCTAAAGTTATCACGGTCAATGACCGTAACAAGTCCATGACAACTGTACTTGTCACGGTTATTGATCGTGACAAGGTTGGTCGGCTCAAATGTGATAATTTAGCCTTTTTGGTATAGTATATTTTAAAATATTTTTAGAAAATTCTCCAAGTCGTTATAATGACATTGCCCATGTCCTTCGAATGAGACTTTGTACCTCGTTCAATAATGTTGCAATGAACTTCGAATGAGACATGTTTTGGCCTTCTCTGGTTTCTCGTTAGATATGTCGTTAGAAGATATTCAAACGAGATAAGGTGCTTAGATCGAGAGATACGTACCCTGTTCGAACAAGCTGATGTGTTTTTTAAGGTTTTAAATTTTCTTCAAGCTCTTCATTCTTATCTCATTTTTTAGAAAACCTCATATAAATCGGAGTGCGGAGCGACCGTTTTTTTGGTGACGTTTCCAAGCTTTTTAATCTCCCAAACTTGTTAAAAAAGTTCTCCAAGATTATATGTTTGTTTTGATTTTGAGAAAATATTTTTCAAACCAAAAGCCTATTTTACACCCATGTTTGAGATCCAATAATCATACATAAATATATCTATTTGACATCTCTTTTATGCTGCATCAAAGTCGTTCGCTCTATTCTTTGAAGAGTGTTTCCAGTGATGGATATCGCATTTGTGTTGTGCGGTGGATGGACTGATCATGAGATAAGTAAGATCGATCGGATACCGAGACGTGAAAAAGTGTATATGTTGTGTGGGTGCTGGAAGGCGTCCAACAGTGACTTCGAAGAAGGTGACAAGGTATGAAGAAGCACGTCAAGGCTTGGAGGCGTCGAGTATGTGAGTAAGTCTAATTTGTCCTTGAATATACACCTATATCGTAGTGGACTTGTGGTTATCTAAGATTTTTCCTGTTTTAGATTTTCCTCGTGCATCATCGTGTTGTGGTTTGTTATTTTATTCTTTCTTATACTCACATAGATGCATACTTAGGTTATGACTAAAATTGGTAAATTTTTTTAACGCAACACTTGTGGTTTAAATTAGTGCGAAGTTTTTAGAAATTATAAAAATTAAAATTGATGATGTTTTCATACAACCATAGGACATTAAAGTACTTCATATTAAAATTTCCAAATATTTTTCAATTAATGACATATCTAATACATTTAATGTTTCTATGGACATGGTTGAATGAAAGTAAGATTTTATTGTCTTTAACTTTGAAAAGCTTCTTTCAACTGATGCAACTATAATGCGTATAGTCATTTTTTTTTAAAAACCTAAGTATTTCAAAAACGACAATTAATTCTTTTAATATAGTCTAACACCTCAATTAATTGTTAACTTTTTTTAGTAATGTCCTTTCTAAAATTTACAATTCTAATAATAATTCATTTGCATCAATATCACAACTCATGCCACTTATTACAAAATCTTGTAGCTTAGTACAAGCACTCTTCCAAACATCAACATTAAAGATTTTAACTTATTCAAATCAAACGAAAAAATTCAAATGTATCCTCATATTTTTTTAACTGTTTAAATCTAATTCTAAATGATATAAGAGCTTGATCTATTACATGTAAGAAGTAATTAACTTTAGAAGATTCTTTCAATGATTGTCTAACCTCGTCACTAAAGGCCTCATCAAAATGTATTTTTTAATAAATATTACATTTTTTACAAAATATGAGCTCAATTTCCATATCTTTAGCATCAATCATGATGGATTCAAATTCGCTTGTCATTATAAATGATTCAAAACAACATCATTATCCATATCATATTTTTATAAAGTTTTGCTAACTTTATTGATCACATTTAATACCCTAGTCACTTGGAATTGAAACCCTAGCCTCTTAAAATTAAAACCATAGTGTCCTAATTCTTGAATGTGAGAGAGAGAGTGTGTGTGTGCAGTGGCAGAGCCAGGAATTCATGTCAGGACGGGCTGTCTTAAGGGTGTTATCCGGGGATTCGGGGGCGGGAGCCCCCGAGCCGAATTTTTTTGAGGTTATTTAAATTATTTTGAGAAAAATCACCAAAAGTTCTATTAGGGGTGCGCTGAATTTATATTTTGGGGGGCTGAATTTATATTTTAACACTGTTTTTTTTTTTAATAAATTAACACTACAATTTTTTATTTTTTTGGGGGGGTGGGCTGGGACCCTCCCAAGCCACCCCAGGCTCCGCCTATGTGTGTGTGTGAGTGAGAGAGAGAAGGGGGGTAGGATTTAATAGTGGGCTTTGTTTTAATTGGACAACCGTTTTTTGAAGGGGCTCGTTTACTATGGTTAAACTATTTTTTTACCTAATTCATTTGCCTCTAATTTTTTTATTTAACTAATTTTTTTGTTATACCGAATTTTTGGGGGAATTTGGGAACATCGGCCATTTGGGGGCCCTAGGCAACAACTTAATTGGCCTAAAGCCAAGGTCAGTGTCATCTCAAATGGAAATGGTTTGTTTTATACCCACATTGATCAGGCTGCCCATATCAATGAGATTCAATTAATGATCGTTATCTAAAAATATTAAAAGGGTCAAAATGTTGAAATTAAATTCAAAACTATGGAGTTTTGAACAAAACTTTATTGAAATTGCATTTATATAGAAACATTCATTTTCTTTTACAAGAAATATACTTTTAAAACATTATTTAAATTGCATTTATTTAGAAACACTCATTTACTTTTACAAGAAATATACTTTTAGATATCAAGTCCTTAAAAATATAGATTTATTCCCACGAAGTAAGGTCAATTACTTTTTTTTTTTTACTTTTTGTGGAATAGGAAAGGTCATGTTCATTATCTAATCGGATTTAAGGTTCCCTTTGCCATAACATGAAAACTGAACTATTGGTCTTTTTAGGGTCCATTTGGTTCGGAACGAAATACTTTTAATCGCGGTAAAAGTAAAAAGGTGAAATACTCTTTCATATATTTAAAAGTAATTTTTTGTTGATTTGAAGTTGTGAATAAGTCCATATCCTATAATTATGCAAATTTTATAAAAAGAATGAACAAAATTTAACTTTATATAGGTGAAAACATATTTCACCATTTTATTTTTCACCGTGGTGAAAAAACGGACCCAGGGTCCGTTTGATTTGGGATAAAATATGTTTTAACGAGGTGAAAAGTAATAAGGTGAAATACGTTTTCACTTATTTAGAGTTAAATTTTGTTCTCTATACTTGTTTAAACTTTCATAATTATAGGGTTTGCACTTATCCACGATGTCATTCCTATAAAAATTTAATTTTAAATATGTATAAAAACATAGCACCATTTTACGTTTCACCACAATTAAAAGTATTTCGGACTATAAGGGTCCGTTTGGCACGACAAATAGAAAAGCTTTTGTATTTGTCATTTTTGATACGTTTGAGTGGCTTTATTTGCCATAATAAAGAATTTACAATTAACACTAAAAATCACGTACAAATGCATATCTTGAAAATTTGCTATGCTAAAGTTTTATTTCAGTGTTGATGAGAAAAACCAAACAATTTTTGCCGACGCTAAGAAATAAATGTGGCATGCTAGCAGCTGAATGGGCCACATTTTTATGGCATTATATAAGCCCGAGTCCTTATCAGTCCACCATCCGTACATTCAATGTGCTTTCACATTTGTTCACATGGCAAGTAGTTATTTCTTTCATAGGTGTGAACATTATACGTTCAGACTATGAACTTGAGAGAGGTCAATTTGGTTTTGGGGATAATAAAACTTTAATGGAAACAAGTTTTCCTTATTTCTGAAAAAAACAAGGCAAGTAAGAAAAAACATATATTATTTCATACTGATTTGTAATTTTTTTAAGATTATTAATTTGGGATGTCATTAAAGGATATATAAAAAAGGAAGAAAAATATTTGTCCTTTATTTTAATTCTAAGTTCTTATTTTTCTCACTAAATTTGAGAAGAGAACGTAATAAGAATTTACAATAAATGTAAATATATATATATTTTTACTTTACCCCCGGTTATAATTCCATAATTAGACATAAACTCTCGTTTAAAAGAATTAGACTTACCCTCGACATGTGCATCATCTCGCTTGTACATTATGCATTGAATCGCATGTACCTTATGCATACATAGGGTAGGTGTAATTATTGAATTTCTAATAAGTATCTCGAAATACATCATTATCTTAGGGGGTAAAGGTTTTTTTTGGACACGAAAATACCTACTCTAGCCTAATATGTTCTAACTATTACGAAGTGGAGGGGTGTAGCCACGCTGCTGATGAGACTTGCACCTTGGAGGATTCCAAAGTCGGGTGAGAGTCTTACCACAGAGACAACCCCATGCGCTCGGGGGGTAAAGTTAAAATATTCAAAAATAAAAGCAAAGAAAAAGATTTATCGCCAAGGAGATGTCGGAACTAAGGATAGAATAGATTCAAACATATAAAATGAAATATTTCATTAACTCTACCAAACGATGGCTCACTCCACATGTCATCTTCTAATAAACCATTATGTTCCTTATATTTCATATAGTTTTTTTTTCGGGGGGGGGGGGGGGGGGGGGGGGGGGGGAGCGTAAATTTCATTTTCTGAGTTTTTTTAAGCTCTCCTCCCATGTATCTTTTAAATGGTATTAAGTCCCATAACCATCCAAAACCACTATCACCCCTATTTTCTTCTGCAGAGAATGACTTTTATTCTATAGTTGTTAAAACATGTACAACAAGTAAAAAACAAAAACATGTAAGTGGTTGCAAATGAACCTTTAAGATTGGAGCTAATTACATGTGATCCCTATTTCATAAGGCCTCTTTCTTCCTCTTTTTGGCATTTTCACTCTTTTATTAATCCCGTCTCCAAGAGTTAGTTTGTTTGTGGCACTTACTGTCCTTAAAAAGTTGGCTTCTCTCCCTCTCTCGCTTCAAATACCCTTATAAAATAACCGTCGGCACCCCCGCAACACTTCGCCGCCTGGAACCCAGGCTACATCTTTGATATGCCTCTAACAACTGCATACGATCGCCGTTATTTCTCTTTATTATTTTTTAAAATTAATATTTATCACACCTACTCACAAGCATAAGCTCGGGGAATATTTTTGGCAAAATTTACATATAAAGATTGAGTGCTAAGAAATAATATGTATCATGCAATTCTATCATGTAAACATAAATTAAAGATTTTATTTGTAAAGCTCGAGGATTTTTTTGGCAGAATTTACATATAAAGATTGAGTGCTAAGAAATAATATTTGTATCATGCAATTCAAACATGTAAACGTAAATTAAAGATTTTATGTGTAAATTTCAAAAAGGCAATTAAAAAAATCAGAAAATGTAAAAACACTTGCGCACTTAGAGTGCGTGTGAACCACAATTTTATATCCTTGGAATTAAAATTTGAATAATTTCAATTGAAGGAACTTAAATTTTGAAATAATAATATTTTTAGTCAAAAATATGAAATTGAGGTTTTCATATACATGCCTGATGCAAATTTATAATGGGATGCGATCAAATTCTTGAACCCTGATTTCTATAATTACACTAGTACATAATGAGCGGGAATCTATTGAATAAATCGCCAACGAAATTATTATTATTATTTATTAATATTATTATTACTAGTTAAAATTTATGAATTTTATTTTTGGCTATATTATATTTGACAAGTAATTCTGAGTATTAATAAGTTACATGATTTAGAGTTGACATATTTTCAGCACTTGAAAAAAAAAAATCAAAAGTTTCTTTAATTTTAAAAATATAAAATTTAAACTTTATGTTTCTACTTTAAAGAACAATTTCAACTTATCTCATGTACTTTATTTCCGGAATATGTTTTAACTCTATTTTACTTTCACATTATTTTTTTTTCAAACGAAGAAATTAGGAATTGAGATTGGAAAAATAGATGAGAGTAGAAGATGACTTGAAGGGTATTTGTATTATTGTGTTTAAAATCTCAAGGGGCTGAGTTTAATTTTTAATTTATCAGTTTTAACGGTTTTAAAAAATTGTCTAACACCGCATGCACAAGTCTAATTTTCTTTAAAGAGGAAGATATATTTAATTATAACATTTTCTCACTAAGTAAAGTAATAATAAAAAAAGCTTATATAATTTAGATGTTTAAAACCTAATTTTTCAATATATTATAAAACGTAAAAGAGACATATTTATAATTTTCACAAAAGCTCATATGATAGATTTAAGGTCAGCATTACTGTCATGCTTACGTTTTGTATAATTAAAAGTCATCACCACTTAGAATTTGGTCAATATAATATAAATATATATAAAAAAAGGGATCCATTGAAAATAGTCACCAGCCACAATTTTCGTGCCTGTACACATGCTGATCCACGGTGGGTCTGACAATTAAATATACAGACAAATATCATGAGGGCAAGTCGAGGTTTCTAGCATTGACTTATTTCCTAAAAAAAATTATAAACCAATTCCCAGCTTGGTTACACACCACCATTAATTTAATATTACTTTTTTTTTTGTATATTATAGCACGTGGTGTCCGGCACAGTTATAAGCGCATCTCGATCACTATTCTAAAAAATTCATATAGGCTTGAAGTTTGGGAGAAACGCATCGCCTTACTCTTTTTACGTCTTATTCTTGGTAAAACCCTTAATACGCATTTTTTTCTAAAAACAACAATGTTTTAGTGAAACGATATTCCCTTTTAAAGTTTTTTTTTTACAAACTGGACCATTATCTCATTCAAAATAATCAAATAGTATTTTAATTTGCATATATTCAGACATATTTTTATGATATGTACAATTTTAGTAGTTTAATAGCGTTGTAATGGTTAAAAAATATTAAAATATGTTATGATTAAAATATATTAAGAATGCATAAACGTCTTTTTACGTCCAAGGCGCGCCTAGGCTTGAGGCTTGGCGTCCACGCCTCGAGTAATCCACGTTCGCGGTTCGTAGCTTCTGCTGGCTAAGCATCATAAAAATGTATATTATAATTTTCACCCACCTTAAAAAAAAAATCCCTCTTTGGATACTTCATGTTGAATGGATACAAGATATTTGGATAACTTCGGTTGCGAAATGATAAATTTTGTCGCCAATGATGCATGGGAGACACGCACTACACATGTGTTACCTGTAAATAACATGTAAACACAACACGCTATAATTCAATAGTACATTCATGCAATTTAAGCCTAAACCCAAAGTATGTGATACAAATGTGCACTTCACATATGGTCTCTTCTATTGATGAGGCTTAATGGGTGGTCGTCTATCAGCTCGAGCAACATTGGATCTAATGCTTCCAACGTGGTTGGAGTGAAGAGGAGAGCGATGATTATGATGCCGATTATTTGGGGGTTGTTGGGCTTCATGTTGGGCCCTACAGTTATTATCGCTCGCTTTGTGCTCCTTTGGTTTAATTTTGATGGTATTTATTTGCTCTAAACTCTCCAATACTTCTTCCATGGAAGGCCTATTTTTAGGCTCAGATTCAAGACATTTTATTATAAGTGCAGCAGCTTGGAAAGCCCCTTTTGGAGGATATTCGCGTGCCAATTTTGGGTCCATTACTCTCTTTAGCTTTCGTCTATCGGGTAAAAATGGTCTAGCCCATTCTACCAAATTGTGCACCCCGTTGGGCCGGTTCAAATCAAGCACACGCAGGCCGGATAATATTTCCAGCAAAACCACTCCAAACCCATAAACATCGCTCTTCACATACAAATGACCTGTACAAATGGATTTCATTTATTATTGAAAAATAAAAATAAAACGTTCTTTACTTTAGAGTCATTTGGTCTTCAAATCCCATTTTGTATATCACCTTAACGGTTGAAGTTTAACACTTTATCATGTTCGGTAGTTTTTTTTTTTTTTTTTTTGTGAAAAAAATGTTATAAAACTGAAAATAGTTTCCAAGTGGATAATGAGTTAAAACTTGACACTCCTAGTAGCTCTGTCAATGGATCGGATTTTAAGCGAATCCGAATCCAAATCCGATCCATTTAAGCGGATATGGATCATCCCTAAAATCCGATTACCCGTTAATTAAATGGAGCGAATTTGGATTCATATACTCCGATCCGATTAATATTTTTAATATATATATATATATATATATATATATATATATATATATATATATATATATATATATATATATATATAATAGTTCTTTATTTCATTATATGTTTTGTTGGAACATTTGCAAAATAAATTTATGAAATAAAAGTTGAAAATAAAAAATGTTGCAAATCAAGTTTAACATAAACGGATAATCGGATTGAATCCGAATCCGTTTAATACAAATGGATATGGATTTGGATTTGGATTTGCCTGATTCGATCCATTTAATAAACGGATCGGATCCGAATCCGTTTAACATAAACGGATATGGATTTGGATTTGCCTGATTCGGTTCGAATTCAATCCGTTATTTAAAGTATGATTGGCACATGCACAAGTAGAATACATAAATCAGTTTCATTTTAGAAAGGCCAGAAATTTGTAAGCTACACATAGGACACATCACACTATGGCTTCACTCTCTTATTTTAATGAACCATTTCTAAATATTATAAAAATATCAACTTAAAATCTGCAAATCCAATAATTCCTTGCAACTCATTCTTTACACTGTTGCATTAGACCCCATACTTTCAATTTAGGTCAACAAACTAGGAGTTATGTTAAAAATTTAAGGCTCTTATTGGACTATAAACCTGTTACATTTTTAATTTAAAAGTAATGTATAATTTTTAAAGTCATCTGGTTGCTAGCACCGATGCACTACGAAAGAAAATGGGAGGTATTAACGAACCTGTGGCCATATACTCGGGAGCAGCGTACCCATAGGTTCCCACAACTCCGGTAGACACGTGTGATTCACCATTTGATGGACCTAACTTTGCTAGTCCAAAATCCGAGAGCTTGGCATTAAAGTCCTGAAAATTCAAGTTCGAAGCAATGTAAATGTTAGCAAATTACTAATATGTTTGATGATAAAAATAGTTTCACATTTTGAACATCGATGAGTAATAAAACATAATGTAACGTACCCCGTCCAACAAGATGTTAGACGCTTTAAAATCCCGGTAAATGACTTGCTTTTCTACAGTGCTATGCAGAAAAGCGAGACCTCGGGCTGCCCCCGTTGCAATTTTGAGCCTGGTTGCCCATGGAAGTGGTTCCGCACCTTCTGCTAATGGACCAATATATACATGTCATATACATTTTTTGAGTCTTTTAGACTTTCATACCTTAATAATATAAAATTTTAAACTTTACTACCTCCACTGATTTTTATTGACTTTAGTAGTAATTTTACTTATGACAAATAAAATAATTAAAAGACTCGACAAAAACACACAAGAAAATTATTTGAGAAAATGAAGATAACTACAATAAACTAATAAAAAACAAATATGTTTCATCTTAAAATTATTAATTACTCACTTCTAAAAAGGTGGTTCTCTAAGCTTCCTTTCTGCATGTACTCATAGACAAGGAGGAATGCCCTGTCTTCCCAGCAATATCCCAAGAGCTTGACTAGATTTGGATGACTGAACTTTCCCAAGAATTTCACCTCCGACTGCATTACACTATTTAGAATTAGATGAATAAAATTATATGTAGTTTAAATTACATTATATAATTGTTATATCTTCACTAATAATCAAATTTAGTTTTCCTTTAATCATTTTCAATTAGAAAAGACAATTCAATCCTTTTTTTTTTAAATATGGCAATGAAGATCAATTCTATCAGTGGTACTTATCTAATTTTCCATTTATAAAATATTATATCGTTCATTTCAAACCTCGATATTTTTTTGGGAACATAACCGTTTCACCATCCTAATTTTTTTTTTATTTTTTGAAACATTTAATAAAATGCCAATGATTTGTTTTTTTTATTATTTGTAGTCCAACATATCTGTAAAATAAAATTTGATTATTGAAATTGACATTAACGTAATAGTAGTGACATTAACAATGTAATAAGTTAATGTTTTCACTAATCATGTCACTATGAGAGACTATTAATTATTTTTTGAAATATGTTGTAGTTAAAATTTAATGAAATATATTTTTAAGAAGTTCAAGCTCTCAAGATTAGACATGTTAACGGGTCATGTCGAGTCGTGTTCGTGTCGCTTTTTTATCGTGTTCGGGTCTTATTGGGTTCGTGTCTAAACAAGTGACTTTTTATCATGCGAAAAAATCATATTCAAACCCGACCCGTTATGTTATCGTGTCGTATCGTGTCCTGTTCACTCGTTAATAACCATTAAGATAATTAATTATTTTGAATTGTATACAAGTTGATATATTATCTCATTTTTGAACCCAAATAGACCCATTAATTCATTGACATTACTAAACCTCTCATTTAGTAAAATTCATTATGATTAAATTAATATTATTCTACATAAATTATTTTTAATTTCTAATAATATATCTTATTTGTTTAAATTAATGGGTCATAACGAGTTTTATCGTGTATTAACGGGTGAAGGGGTCAATCATAATCCAATCCGTTAACTATCGTGTCTTATCGGGTTGACACTGATATGATCCGAACCCATTAAGAGTCCACCCATTAACTTCTAACTTCGTATCGTTTCGTGTCATGCCTCATTTTACCAGGTCTACTCAAGATTCAACAATGCATATTGAAATATGTTGTAGTTAAAATCTATCGTTTTTCATTTGGATTCATTTGTCTAGAACTGTATTTTGATTTTTTATTTTTTTTGAAATCTAATGTTTCCTTGAAAACACTAATTTCAATCTAAAAGTACATGTTTTTCATTCTAAAAGTTAGGATAAAATGCTGTTAAATATTTTGAAGAAGTCAAACTAGCCTATCTTCTTTATAATTTATTCACATTCCCATTCCCATTTATATAATATGTTAATGACAAGAAACCATATCCACATTCGCATTAACGAGACTGGCACTGAAATAGTTGACAATGAGAATATCTGAATTTTCAAAAAGATCTTGAACTTTTAATTGTTGGAAAAAGTAAGGGTCTCAGTCAACTCTTAATTATGCATTGCAAAATACAAATGGTGTCTTTAATGTTATAGAACTAGTCACACTACACATCAATACTTTCTTGACTTGTTATACTTAGCTTCACATTTCAGGCCCTACTATTCATATTAATTTAAAAGTAGAATGAATACTTTAAAATTCTAAAAAACTAAACTAATTGTTATAAAATTATATTATTATAATTATTTTGAAATATATATAAAAAAAAATCGGATGTGCAGTGTGCATGTTGGACAGGCATGTCATTGACACGACTAAAATGACGCAAAAGTATAAGATTGTCATCGACAAGTCCAAGAGAATTTAGGAGCCCAAGGTGAATCTTTAAAATTGTGCCTCTATAATACGAGAAAAAAAAATTATAATAATAATAGTTATAACAAGCAATTTTTGTGACACTTTTAGAGAAAGCAACATAAAAGATTAAAATTGACATAATAACTTTGAGCTTTTAATCTTTTTAGACTTATATCTGTAAGTTAAAAAAAAATTAGACTTACGCCCCACCCACGCATGTGCATTAAGATCACCTTATAACACTAACGCACTTGTACTTTTTGACCCTTAAGCCATGTTTAATGTGTCAAATAAAGAGTGTGATATGATAAGAGACTTTTATTTTTGGGGGTATGAAGGGTAATGTAAGCTTACGGGCCCCTTAGACTAATCTCATCATCTCGAACAAAGTTTGCGAAACAAGCATTTAATTCTTGCGGTCCGTGATCTCAAAACGCGACTGCCAAGTTTCGAGTTTGGAGTGTCTGAATTTACAGATTCACCCAATTCTACCAACTTGGACAACCCTTGGCTAAGATATGACAAGAGTTAAATCGTCACAATGAGGTAAAATAATCTCGGCCACCTTTTAAAATGGGATGGTTTATTGCACATCTATCACAATTTAAACACCACTTATAATCTCATCACATGTGACACTGAATATAAGACGAGATAACAATATTCTATTTTATATTCTCATCCAGCACGACAAACGAAACATTAGGAGGTAAGTTTAAGTTTAATTATGCTAGCATTTATAGATGATTACTCTTTTCATTTTTTAAAATAATGCCCTTGAAAATATTTAGAGTCCAAAGCTAAGACCCTCTATATTCTCTAGTCTATATTATAATAAGAAGACAACCCATACTTACTTTTGAAAAATGCTAACAACCCATTTTTACGTTTAGCTTTATGAATTATTTATAAAGAATGATAAAACATGGTCTATAGTAATAATTAAATTATGATCCACTTTCATTTTCTTAACCATATTCAGACACGTAAATGCGTGCGGAAGAGATTTTGATGCATCTATTAAACAAAAGTGCTGTTTGACCAAAAACAGCTAGCACCTCGAAATAAAAGAGTTGCTGAAAAACAATGGTAAAAGTCATGTGTTCATACTATGCTATAAATCCCTGCGAAAAGATTCGTTGACTTTGTAATGGAATTACAAATTTGACTTTCGTATGCTCAGAATAATGACAACAAGTTTACCCCCCTCTGTACTGTTGACCGTCTGAAGACCAATAATGATCCCAATTGATATCCATGGGCACCAAGGCAGTAATGATGTTGCCGTGATATTATGAGATGAAAGAATTCTATTTTTAACAAACTGAAACACTAAATCATATCAGAACATGATTTCAAGATATTGATTTATCCACAAACTTATTAACTAAATTACTTACAAATATCATTCAAAAGAGATTTGTTGATAAATTAAGACAATTTATACGTATCTTGACTAATTTTTATTCTGGGTTCATTATTTTTGTTAGTCAAAAATTATTTTGACAGCACCAAAAATCGAATCGGAGATCAAACTGAATTCAATTCCAAAACTGTCCCAATATCAGTCTTATATCAATCAGCCCAGAGGCTTGTTTTGTCTTTCACTATCTCTAAATGTTTAAGTAATTTTTTTTAAAGAATACACTCATTAAAGAACCTAATTTCATTTAAATCTCCATCTAAACTTGGTAAAAATCGCATGGGACATGGTGTGTGACCATTTATCACCCCTAACAAAAACAAATAAGAGCTTCACTTGATGATTTTTCATTATAATAAAATATCATAGAATATGTCATTTCACAACGGTATACAATCATTATTACATTGTTATATTATTTTGTATAATATTTTATGTACATTTAGAGTTTTTCAGTTTCACCCCTCATTAATTCTTTGAAACTGATTTTTGCTCCTAAATTTTTATTTCTAGGTGTTTTACCCCAAACGTTATAAACGTATACCTTCCCATGATGCCTTTTGAGAACATGCTATGACACTCTATAAGCATTTATGACAAGTTCAAGGGCTAGAAAATGAAAATTCCGAGGCCCAAAATTGAATAATTAAAGATGGTTACATCCCCAAATACCCTACACTATTCTAGCACAATATAACTTATTTGGCAAGTAATGTGGCACATAATAATCATATCGTGTCATGTCGTATCGGATTTGTGCAAAAAATAATTCCCTTCCCATCTCACCATGTTGAGACTTGTGCACTTATCATGAGGTCGGTAGTGTGTTTAACTCATATATTCGCTACATATATGTGTGTCATGTATGACCCGATTTGTCTTAGGGCGTTTAAGGGTCAACCCATTATGAGACAAAACTCGTTCAGAGTCGACTCATTTTTACGTACTTTCGTGTTGTGCTATCGTATATCGAGTCTCTCTCTCTCTCTTTTTTTTTTTTTATATATGAGTCTCATTACACATGAGCATCCATTTAAGCATTAATTTGATTCCATTCCTATAACTCGCATTAATTTTAGGGTACACTATTGACCTCCACTTCTATACTTTACCACTATATAAATGTCTCTAAACTAGTTTATAAGTGTTGCAAAAAATAAGTGATAATATAAGCCAACATTCATTTTTTATTCAGTTTAATTACCTGCCACTCTTTGAGTCCTTGAGGGCTATCCGGGTTGGATTTCTTAACAGCAACAGCAATACCAAACCCGACTTTAGCAGGAGCAAAAGTTGTCGGGTCGACCCATCCTTTGAAAACGGTTCCAAATCCTCCCTCTCCTAAAACGGTATCGGGTCGGAAATTCCGGGTTGCGCTTTTTAGCTCTGCTAACCGAAACATTTTTAGATTTGGTGTTACAATTTGCCCACTTGGTGGCAACTCCTGCTCAACGACGTCGTTTTCCTCTGCCGACTCATTGTTTTTTGTGGCATTTCTATCACTATGGACTGGAAAAAGAGAGAGACATGGAGTAAGTTTATTTAGCATAATGTTATCTATATATATATATATATATATATATGTATGTATGTATGTATTAGCATAATGTTATTTTTTTTCTCTCTTTTTAAGATTTTACCCTTTCATAACATGGATCAAAGTAATAAAATTAGTTCCCATGTGCAAAATACTATCGTATTATTTGGATCAAAGTAGTAAAACTAATTTCCATATGCAAAATACTATCGCATTATTTGGATTGCCGCGCCAGTACTTTTTGTTGTATCGCTCACACATGATGTGAACATATTTGGTACGACACATTGATGTATCGTATCAGTATTAACTCGTGTTCGCACTTCACACAGACCCCACGACAACGAAGTCCAGACACGAGTCCATACGTCAAATTCATGTTAGACTATAGAATTATGCCATGCATATATATATAAACTAAACTAACATACACATGCATATATCTAACAAAGCTAAATATGTAAGGATAGAATTACAAGGAAGAACTCATTTGGGTATCATCACAATTTTGTAAAGTAAAAACAAAACACTAACACACACAGCCATCTATATAGACTAACGGACCCACTTATCGGAGATTTTGAGTTTTCCATAAGTAAACACGTTAACTTGATTCACACCTCACAATCCATATATATATATATATAAAATCATATGGATATCATCAGAATTTAGCAAACTAGAAAAAAAAATCCAAATATTTGTATAAGGGGGGTAGCAACTCATATTTTTATTTTTGTAACGAAAGAAAATTCCGGACCAGCTTACGATCACCTCTTTTGCCGGAAGCAAACTCGTAATCTAACCGGTTGAGCTTACCTCAGGTTGAACAACTCATATTGGTATCATCAAATTTAAAAAAAAAAAAAACATGCACAAGTTTTATGGGGATAGTATATACCTGGGCTAACAAGTTTTGTGTTGCTTGGTAGATTATCTACCGGCTTTGGCCAGCAGTTTCCCATCTCTCTCTCTCTCTCTCTCTCTCTCCTCTAGGATGAATGAAGTATATTCTGTATCTTTTTTAGATGAACTCTATTTGAAGCTGATATGCACAGTGTACGATTTCTATTTTCTATGTGTTGAGGTTCCGAGAAAGAGAGAGGAAGGGTTGGGGAAAGAGAGGCACAAGAAAACTATTTATATCACATATTCACGGACACGTCTGTATATAACGTATATATAATTTGTGTGTATGTAGAGAGAGAAAGTTGTATTTTCGGCCGTGGGATGTAGACATATGTAGAGAGAGAAACTCTGTTGTATTTTTCGACAATGAGATGTACGACTTAGTTTTGGCCCTTGGACCTTTTCTTAGTAATTTAGTTGTTTGATTAGGAGAGGACATGAATTTTTTTTTTTGGGCCACAAAAAGCCATGAGGTTATATGGGTAATTTATAGCATGAAACAATTATCTTTGTGGAACTCAATTGTTTATTTTATACTTTATACTTCTTAAAATTATTATAGAAATGATAGTATGCAACTTAGGCGAAACGCGAGTACCAATGTAGTATTATGCATAATTATATCTCCTATAATATTATAATAGAGTTAATTATTTTTACATACAAATACAATATAAGGAATTACATATGACATAAGAAAACCAGACTATATATATTTATAACAATTCAGCACATCACTTGCTATCATAGTGCTATTATTAATAAGGGATAATCTAAGGGTAGTTTTATTTATTGGGTGGAAGATACATCAAATTCTATTGATTTTTTTTAATACACCAAGTCTTTTTTCATTATAGATTATATATATTTAGACAAATGTACTCTCACATATACTCATTTTAAACCCACCCCGCTCGAAGACTTGTCGAAAACAGCCCTCGAGCTTTGTAAATTTAGTACATATTGTAATATGTATTCTTAAAATAGGACAACAAACATTTCATTTATAATTTTAGATCCTATTTTTGAATAAATTCATTGGCGCGAATACTATTCGATGTTAAAAAAAATTGTCCAGACTATCTAAACATACATGTCAAGTTCATGTTTAATTAACATTCATCATTGGATCTCTCAAGATATTCAAATGTTGACATAGGCACAAACTATGTGTTGAGTAATGATGAAGCCCCATTGAAACCATCAATGATTAAAACATAGGTATTCTCAAAGTAATCTGATTTGATTACGACATAAAAGTGATCCAAAACTTTGTTATCAATTAAGGACCCAAAACTATTGTTACCATCTCAAAGATAGTAGATCAAAGCGTGATGTTATGTAAACCCTCTGAATGAAATAACCATCAGGGGCGGCCCTGAGCATGTGCCAAGTGGACGACCGCACATGACTCCTAACTCGTCTATTTGTTATTACATATATGTTGAGGGCCCATTTTTTTTTATATCAATACACATAATACAATTATTGCACGGGCCTTGTCAATTTTTATCAATCTCAGGACCGGCCATGATAACAATCGCAACAAACCTAAGTAACTTGACATTATCCTCCACACGATATGAATTTTGATCATCCAACCATCTATATGCAACAATAATACTAATTCACCATCTTATGTACAAATTGATTTGATGCACCACATACCAAAACATCATTGTAGCATATTTTCATCTACTGGCGCCAACGATTTTTATTATGAAAATCCAATATATGAATCATTGGAGAGAGAGAGAGGGTGAGAGAGTAAGGAGACGGTTTGAAGAAGAATAAGTTGAATGTGGGATGGTGGAGTCCATAAAAAAGAAGGGAAATGGAGGGGTGATGGAAATCTCAAGAGTAGTATCCAAAAAGAAAAAAGAAATCTCAAGAGTTTTTGTAAATATTGTCTCTTAATCTCCCAAAAGGAAGAAAAATGAGAGAAGCCGGATATTATGAAAAAAGGGTGCCACATGGATAACTTCTTGGGTTTGAAAATTGAACTGGAGCTTTCATTTTAATGTTATAACTAGGTTTTAGCGCGCGCGATGTGTGGACATTTTATAAGGATTGTGATATATTATATATAATAAGTGGAATTCGTGTATAATGTTTTCAAGCACATTTGCAAATGAGCATTGTTATCATTTTTTAATCAAATTATTGGATACTTAATGGCCAAAATGTTGCAATTAAGGGCATCTCTTGATTAGTAGCTAAAATAGATGTAAAATATATTGTGAGAGGGATATTAATTATAAGAAATGTCTGGAAAAAATAAGTTCAATTGACGTAAAATGTAACAATAAAATACGCTTAATCATACATATTAATGAATAGATATTAAAATAGCGAGTGAAATTAACAGAATATGTAGCAAAAATATATTTTAAAACTATAACTACAAAAGCCTTCATAACCACTTATAATAAGATGATTGCTTTATCTAAAAACACAATCACACCCGATTCAACAAAGTAATTTGAGGTTGATTAAATTGTAATATTCTTCTTTTTGGTAAAATTAATTTTTTATTGCAATCGGTGGCCCATTTAGGAAGCAATGGAAAGATCACCTTTGAAATTTAAAGAATAATATACAACTCGGATCCACCAGCACGTTAGGGGAGAAGAAATAGCAGGAGAAGAATGGCCATCCTCATTTTATTCACTAACATCTTCTTCCATTACTAAAAGAGACTTGTATATACATATAACAGAGAAAAAAGTAATCAATTGAGTAGCCACGCAAAAAAATAGATTGTAGTTGTAAGTTTTTGCACACACTTTCAATATAAAAAACATAACAAAAAAATTGCGAACACTAAACCTTGTGTACTGGACACCTCCCAAACATTTATTCCTAGCCTTAATCGTTCATTACAATTTTTATTATATAAAGACTATAACACAACAGTTAAAAGGAACAAATCATTTAACATTTGAAAATAAAATGCTCAATATCTTAGCAGTAGAATAATGGATATGTGACTATAGGATGATTGTTGGTTGAAAGAGGTGGGTTTTTCTTTGTTACTTATAGCGTTAATATGAAATGAGGTGGGGCTTCATCTCTTGCTTAAGGGTATTTTTCTACCAAGTGCTTTGATCGGAAAATGAGGAGAAGCGAATGGAGGAGCGAAAAATAATGGAAACATGATGTTTTTTTTAGTTTCACTATATGAGGTAGTTCCTTTTTTGTTATGTTGAATAAATGTCAGCACCTCTTTAATTCATGAAAAGTCAGATCATATTCCTTTTAGTGTTCCGTTTTTAAATTAGATTAGAAGATCCTTAATAACTTAGCATTAATTTTATACACGTGGCACAATTACATCTGGAGACACCATTATACATAGATAATTTAGATATAGAACCGGTTGGATAGAAGATGAATGGTTGCTGTAGAAATACCTTATGGGTAGAAGTTGAATGGGTTAAGGATGGATGGTTTTCTTAAATAATAACATTAATTAAAATTGTCCATGTGGCGCTCTCGAGAAGCGAGAAATGTCGTCACCGCTGTCAATTTTAGCAATATACTCTAATTAGGTATACTCTCATTTTGACCCTCATTTTGGACCTTTTAGGTGGATGTATCCACGTAGGAAAGAGAACATCAATTTTGTTATCTTTTGCCAAAACATCTCATTTTTTTTGTTAAAAGTTGTTTTCTTTTTGTTAATAAACTGTTTTTTTGTTAAAAACTGTTTTTTATGAATTTTTTAATTTTGTTAAAAACATATTTTTTTAAAATTATTTTATCAAAATTATTTTTATTTTATTATAAATTATTTTTATTTTGTTAAAAACATTTTTTAAATAAATATTCAAAAAAAATTACAAATCCAATTGAATATTAAATATAAAAACACTTTTAACAAAATATAAACAATTTATATCAAAACAGAGTGTTGATACCAAAATTAATGTGCTGATGTGGACGAATAAGATGAAGACACGTGTCAATCTACATGGCACAATAGCAACGAGGAAGACCATTTCCCGACCAACCGTGCTTCTTTCCGAACAACGAGAATACACCGAGAAACTCTATCATACCGAGGAACTCTATCATCCCGAGATACTCTAAGTACTCCGAGGAACTCTTGATCAACAAGCAACTAAGGCGGTCCGAACTGCATCTCGGCCGTATCATTAATTACCAGACGGACAACTGTTCAACTATTCATTATATTCTTGACGCACACGCTGCATTAAATGTATTACCCTTTCATATGTATATCATTTAATGTATTGGACCTTTCATGTACAGCCTAAAGGCTATAAATACCTTGTATCATCCTCAATTCAAGGGGACCGGAATTTCTTGAGAGAACTTGTAATCAAGAATTCCACAAACACTCAGCAATAACATAACAGTGGACGTAGGCTTTATTTCTAGCCGAACCACTTTAAAAATCTTTGTCTTATTTATTTATCTGTGATTGAATAATTAGAGCAATCTAGTTTTTTACATCAACAGATTGACGCCGTCTGTGGGAAACGACTGTTATTATCGTTTTTCATAAAAATCATTTGTCACCAATGGCAGATAATCCAGAATCTAGTAATCGAAATGTTGGAAATACTGGAAATCATCCAAATCCATCTGCATCCCCAGATCTGGCTGGAATTATGACGAATCTGGCTCAAGGACAAACCGCCATGCAAGAATCTATGAGGCAACTCATTCAAACTCTTCAGGGCGGTGCACCTACCTATTCAGGGCAAAGGAGTGATCATAGGCAATCGCAATCTAGACGTACTGGGTCATATCACAATGAGGAGTCTAATGATTTTTCTTATCAACCTGGGCAAACTTCATCGATACGGGCTTCGGATACAGATCAACGTATCACTCTCTCTCCGGAGAGAACTAGCGCTTTGGAAAGGTTAAGTAGAGTGTCTCCTTTCAGTCGGTTAGGACCAAGGAGGAACATGAGTCCACCTAGGGCTCCATCAAGAAGTTTTCGACCACCACCAGGTTTGAGAGAAGGATCTGCGCAATCGCGACCAACCACTCGTCGAGATAAATCTCAGGAAGCTACGTCAGAGCAATTAGTTGCTCGGACTAAGCGGCCCGAGGAAGGGAATGAAGCATGGAAAGGTTCCATTCAACGGTTGGAGGATAGACTGGGAGAAATGGCTAAGGCGAGAAACCCCTTACAGAGAACTTTTGTTCAAGGAACACCTTTTGTGCAAGCCATTGTGGATTTCCCTACACCGTCGAAATTCAAAGCACCCGTAGTGACTCCCAAGTACGATGGAAAGACAGATCCCGTACTTCATATAGAACAATACCAAGCTGCTGCAGATATCTACGCTGTCCCCGACGAGATGAGGTGTAGAGCATTCTCGGGAACTCTTACCGGATCTGCACAGATATGGTACAATAATCTTCCTCGGGGTAAGATTTCAACTTTTGTTCAGTTAGCCGAGCTGTTTATTGGCAATTTTGTTTTGAAGCAAAGCCGGTAAAGCGAGTAGCACACTTGCTAAGTGTTAGACAAAAATCAGGTGAAAGTACTAGAGATTACATAACTCGTTTCAATAACGAAAAGTTGGAAGTCATAGATTATGAAGAAAAGACAGCAATCACTGCTCTGATGAGTGGTTTGCTGCCTAACAAGCTGTATTACACTTTGGCCAAAGATCCACCTAAAAATATATCGGAGTTGATGGCAAAGGCGGCCAAAATCATGAATGCCGAGGAGGCTATGGCTGCGAAGAAGAATATGGATAAAGAAGTTAAAGTGGAGGTCGACAATTCTAAGAAGAAAGATCAGAAAAGTAATGGTGGTGACAAATATTCCAAAAATAACAGGATGAAGCTGGAAGCCCTAAAGAAGTATGATAATTATACTCCATTGAAAGTGGGTATTAATCATGTTTTGGAAGAAATCAGGAATAACGAGGAAATCAAATGGCCAGAGAAACTAAAGACAGATCCCGACCTGAGGAATAAGACCAAATATTGCGAGTTTCACAAAGATCATGGCCATATGACCAAAAATTGTATAGCCCTTCAGAACGAGATTGAAACACTCATCCGAAGAGGAAAATTATCAAAGTACGTAGATCGCAGGAGTGAGAGGAAGAATGATGATAGAACTAGAGAGAGATCTAGATCTCCTCGTCGTGCAGAGGAGAAAAAGAGGAGGGACCATGAAGAGGATCCAGATGATGACCCCGATCTTCCCAAAAAGCCAAGGAAACCCGAACGAGAGGTATTTTCCATATGTTTTGGGTCATTTGATTGTAATGTTATTACCGGAGGAGATGCAGGAGGAGGAGACCTTACTGCAGAAAGAAAAGCTTATCTCGGAGAGGCTCAAGCTTGTTCATACATTCAGCGAATAAACCTGGCCGAGGATGATCGTCCGAGGAAGGTAAACAAAGAGAAGCTAGTGATTGGTTTTTCAAAAAACGACCTGGCAGGTGTTCTCTACCCTCATGATGATCCTCTGGTGATCAAAATGAGGATGAAGGATGTGGTCATTTCAAGGGTGTTAGTAGACAATGGTAGTTCGGCAGACATCATGTATTATTCATGCTTTGATAGCTTGAATTTAAAATTATCTCAATTAGAACCTTATCACAGACCCCTTCTGGGTTTTGCTGGCGAGAAAGTTTTTCCACTTGGGACGATCAAGTTGGATATACTCATAGGAACTTGGCCTGCTTGTCGAACAGAAAGAATACGCTTTTTTGTAATGGATAAGAATGTGCAGTCCGCCTACAACATCATCATGGGAAGAGTTGGATTGAAGAAGTTCGAAGCAGTTCCATCTACAGTTCATCAGTGTTTGAAATTCCCAACGAATTTTGGAGTAGGAATTATGAAAGGTGATCAAAAAGTAGCTCGGGAATGCTATTATTCGTCTGCCGAGCAAGAGGAACTTGAAGAATCACAGAAAAAGACTACTACTTACCAAGTGGAGGAAGGCACAGAAATTGAAACTCTTGACCCTAGGGATGAATCTCAACTCGTAAAAGGACAGGTTGTGGAATCTACAGAAATTGTTATCCTGGACGACGAGCATCCTGAACGAATAACTCAGATAGGGTCGTCGTTGGATTTTTCAATAAAACAGGAGTTGATAACTTTCTTGAGAAACAGGAAGAATACTTTTGCTTGGAGTCATGAAGACATGCCAGGAATAGATCCAAACTTCTTATGTCATGAACTCAATGTGAATAAGGAGATCAAACCTGTGAAGCAAAGAAGAAGAGTGTTTAGTCCCGAGAAGAACCAGGCCATACAAGAGGAGGTCGAGAAACTCCAGAAAGCCCAATTCATTGAAGACGTGAAATATCCAGATTGGTTGGCGAATGTGGTGATGGTAAAGAAGAAGAACAACAAATGGAGAATGTGTGTTGATTTTACTGATCTCAACAAGGCATGTCCAAAAGATCATTTTCCATTGCCCAGAATTGATCAACTAGTGGATGCTACTTCGGGACACGAGCTACTCAGCTTCATGGATGCTTATTCTGGCTACAACCAAATCAAAATGAAACCTGAAGACAGGGAAAGTACTTCTTTTATTACCCCAATGGGAACTTATTGTTATAATGTTATGCCTTTTGGTTTAAAAAATGCAGGTGCAACATATCAGCGGTTGATGAACAAGGTATTCACCGAAAAAATCAGCCGCAATATGGAGGTCTATGTCGACGACATGCTCACCAAAAGAAAGAGAGCTGCAGATCATTTGGTTGACTTGAGTCAAACTTTTGATCAACTGGATAAATACCAGATGAAGCTTAACCCGACGAAATGTACCTTTGGAGTACGAGAAGGAATGTTCCTCGGATACATCGTCAACCAACGAGGTATTGAGGCAAATCCAGAAAAGATCAAAGCTCTTTTAGGGCTGCGATCCCCGACGACGAAGAAAGAAGTGCAAAGTCTTACCGGACGAGTTGCAGCACTCAACAGATTTGTATCCCGAGCAACTGATAAATGCCTCCCATTCTTCAAAACACTACGAAAAAGTTTTGAGTGGACTGATGAATGTGAGAAAGCCTTTCGAGATCTGAAGAAGTATTTGGGAGCACCACCATTGTTGTCTAGGCCAATAACTGGAGAGAAGCTGTACTTGTATTTGGCAGTATCAGAAAATGCAGTTAGCTCGGCGTTGATCAGATTGGAGAATGGAGTCCAGAAGCCAATTTATTACACAAGCAAGGCCTTCCGAGGTGCGGAAATCAGATACCCAAAGCTGGAAAAATTGGCACTGGCATTAATTGAAGCAAGTAGAAGAATGAGACCATACTTCCAGGCCCATACCATCATTGTGTATACCGACATGCCGTTAAGACAAGCCCTTCACAAGCCAGAAAAATCAGGAAGATTGATGTACTGGGCAATAGAGCTCGGTGAATATGATATTGTGTATGAACCCAGATCATCGTTGAAAGGGCAAGCCGTGGCAGATTTTATAGCAGAGTTCACATACCCTGATACCCCCGAGGAGCAAAAAATGCTTGTGGATGTAGAAAAATCATCATATTCAAACCTCGACCAACTCCGGTTGGTAGAGGGGCGCGAACAAATGACCGACGAGGAACGAAGGATACCCGGGGATGATGAAAGAAAACAGATGATATTTCACCGAGGAACTCTAACAGATAAGAAATTTGAAGACGAGTTACATACATGGAGATTATATGTAGATGGATCATCTTGCACGGCTGGTTGTGGAGCAGGGATTGTTTTAAATTCTCCAGATGATATTGACATGGAGTACGCCTTGAGATTCCAATTCAAAGCTTCCAATAATGAGGCTGAATATGAGGCTATGATAGCAGGTTTTCATTTGGCGAAAGTTATGGAGGCACGTCAAGTAATTGTTTTCAGTGATTCTCAGTTAATTGTGAATCAAATGATGGGAATATATGCAGTGAAGGGAGAGTTAATGGTGAAGTACCATGCAAAAGTGATGGAGTTATGGAAAGAATTTGATGCTATTCAATTGGTGAGGATACCGAGAATGGAGAATGCTAGAGCAGACGCATTGGCCCGACTAGCGTCAGCTACGCGCACCGAGCTGCGAAGAACAATACCAATTGAAGTACTAGAAAGTCGGAGCATAGAAGAAGATCTGACGGTGAAGATTATTACCCTTGATTTAGGACCATCTTGGACGGATCCTATCAGAGCATACATTGAAGAAGGAGTACTATCGGAGGACAAACTAGCTGCCAAGAAATTGAAGTATAAAGTCGCTCGGTATGTGTTAACTAATGGTGTTTTGTATAGACGAGGAATTATGGCAGGTTTGCAGAGATGTGTGCATCCATCAGAAGTCAAAGAATTGATTGAAGAAATCCATGAAGGATCTTGTGGAGCTCATGTAGCAGGTCGGACTCTACTGCAAAGGATGATGACACAGGGATACTACTGGCCGACAATGAGAGCTGATTGTATAGCCTATGCTAAGAAGTGTGACAAGTGCCAACGTTTTTCTTCCATCCGAAGAACTCCACAGGCATTGTTGACACCCATAACATCACCTTGGCCATTTGCCATGTGGGGGATTGATCTGGTTGGACCACTGCCGACGACCCGAGGAAGGTTCAAGTATCTCGTCGTGGCAGTAGACTATTTTACTAAGTGGGTAGAAGCTGAACCACTAATTGATATGACGTACGAGAAGGTCTATCAGTTCATATGGAAGAATATCATTTGTCGGTATGGTCTCCCCCACGCTTTCATCACAGACCATGGAACGCAATTTGATAATGAAGAATTTGCTGCCTATTGTCATCAGTCAAACGTCTTGAAGTTTCATTCAGCACCAGGCCATCCCCAAAGCAATGGGCAGACTGAAGTGACGAACAGAACATTACTAAATGGGTTGAAGAAGAGGTTAAGTGAGGCTAAAGCAAATTGGATTAATGAGCTACAGTCAGTTTTGTGGGCTTACCGAACAACTCCCCGAGCAGCAACAGGAGAATCACCATATATGCTAGCATTTGGAAGTGAGGCTGTGATACCTGCCGAGTTGGGCCTACCAACACATAGGGTGTTAAATTTCAATTCTCCGATCAGTGATCTGATGAGAAGGATGGATTTAGATATGCTCGAGGAAGTCAGAGAAGAGGCAGCCATTAGGAATGCTGCTTATCAACAACGAACAGCTCTGTTTTACAACAAAAGGGTAAAGAAATGTGATTTAAAAGAAGGGGATTATGTGCTAAAGAAGGTCATTCAGAAGCAGAATAAACTGGAAGCAAACTGGCATGGACCTTACCGAGTTACAGAAGTTGTTCGACCAGGAACTTACAGAATAGCAACTCTAGAAGGAGAGGAATTTAAAAATGCATGGAATGCTGAACACCTGCGCAAGTATTATCAATGATGTCAAATGTAAAGCATTTCTTTCATTATGAATAAAACGAAGATGTTTCACCATTTTTCTTTCTGGATGAAAGTTTTTCGGGGAATACTAGTGTAATACACTACACAACAAAAGTGCTCTAAGGAGCCAACCTCCTTTGGTTAGGAGGACAGCTCTACGGAGCAAAAGTGCTCTAAGGAGCCAACCTCCTTTGGTTAGGAGGACAGCTCTACGGAGCAAAAGTGCTCTAAGGAGCCAACCTCCTTTGGTTAGGAGGACAGCTCTATGGAGCAAAAAGTGCTATAAGTAGCCAACCTCCTTTGGTTAGGAGGACATGCTCTAAGGAGCCAAAAAATGCTCTAAGGAGCCAAAAGCTTTAAGGAGCCAGAAAGTGTACACCAGCATGATCAACTACGGTTGGTAAGATAAAAATATACTCTCATATTACAACTTATGTTGGTCGGGAAGTAATATTATTACAAAAAGTTCTTTGAAGAACAAAATATTCCAAAATACACGAAGTATAGTTGGTCGGGGATAAAAACCCACTAACTGTAGTTGGTCGACGAGGACAAATTATTGACCTTAGTTGGTCGAACACTTTTTATGAAAATATTTGAAATTGAACCAAGTATGGCTGGTCGGGGATAAAAACCCATCAACTGTAGTTGGTCGACAAGCATAATTTAACAACCTTGGTTGGTTGGAAAAAGTTTGAACATTTTTACTCATTACTTTATTATTAAGTGATCGAGATTACTAATACTTGTAACTTTTTATTAAGTTGCTTATTGAACAATAATATTGTTATCTTTTTAACAGATACATAGATACATATGTACAAATATAAATGTGCTTGATAAACACAAGACTAACAAAATTGGCAAACAGAAAATGAAAATCTTTTCATTAATCTAGAATAAATTACAAATTACAAGAAGGTACTAAATTGTTACATGGATATTACTATTCTATTGGTTTTTTGCCCTGTGCTTTAGAAACGGGTTCCTCGCCGGCAGGAGGGTCTTCTAGGCAAAGGGGAGAATTGATGAAATTAACATCTCTGAGCATTCTGACGTTCATAACAGAAGGTGTATCCAAAAGATGCTCAGGACGAGATAATTCAGCTTGGGAGTGAAGGCTATAATCACCAAGATATTTTGAAATTAGACTGCGAGGAATGGAACGAGCTGGAATCCATGCCATATCCAATTTGAAAGGTGGTACAGGCAGGTCTAATAATGATGGAGCATGATAGTCCCATAAAAAATGCCCTTGCTCCAACTTTAATACACCCAATGCATTTAACCATCCTTGCTTGTAACCTTCATTATTAGCATGTTCAATGCGAGCATCCAGATGAACGAGAGCTTCATTGTATCCTGCCATCCAGAATTCTCTTGGCTGTTTATGGAATTGGAAGGTTAATCTATCCAATTGTTCATGAAGGCTTTTGGCAAAGAGATCTTTGTTATGCAAGGCAGATTTCGTTGATGCCAGCTGATCTTCCAGAGACAGATTTTTATTGGACATTTCAGTCAGAGCACGGTCTTTTACTTTCAACTGGAATGCTTGAGTTTCCAGAGTAGACTGAGTGCGAGCCTCTTCAACATTTTGGCTGACTCTTCCTCGCCCCCGAGAACCTCTTCCTCGTCCCCGAGCAGTTCCAGAAATGGCAGATCTTCTTAAGTCCTCCAGCTCTTGCCTCAGTTTGGCATTTTCGACCTCTAAGAACGAGAAGCCTTCATCAGTAACTGGTATTAATGCAGTAGAGGATGAAGCAGCAGATTCATATTGAGCTAATTTCTTCTGCAAATTATTATTTTCTTGCTCCAGGATCTCGGCGATTTGTCTACAGGCTTCAATTTCACCTTTTAGGGTCCTCTCCCTGACGTCATACCCAGCAATGATCTTCTTGTGGCCTGTTTCTGAAGAGAGCTGCTGGTATCTATTTTTATAATCTTTATGTAACAAAGCCATTGATTCGTTGTGTTGATTTTGAAGATCCTCTAAGGAACCATGAAGCTCTTCAATCAACTCATAGTAAGCGACATTGTTGGCCACTGCTCGGTCGAGTAAAGCTTTCAAGTACTGATAAGCTTCAATAGCCTGCTCTGAAGCACCGTGACCAAGGATATCAGCAATTTCCGATGTACTAAGATCTGTATGACCAGCCTTATAGTATTGATGACATTGCTGCATCAGCCCGGTATCATGAGAAGAGATCAATTCCATTCTAGCAACAAACTAATGACAAGAAAAAGACAACAATCAACAAAAACAAGTTATCAACAATAGAGATAAGCAAAGATATATTTTATTAGATCATCAAAAAGTTACATCGTTCGATTACAAGGAAATACAGAAATGCTACCGAACAACTTCACACCTTTTCCTTGTCTCCCAAGACTTTCTCGGGAGGCTGGGACGAGGAGCTCGGTTGCTCGGTGGTAACTACAGCTTGATCGGTAGGAATCTTCTCGGGAGGAGGAGGCATGGAGGAAACGTCCTCGGTGGCAGAGGGTTGAGAGGCAGAAACTTGATCGCCCATAGCCATGGAAGACTCATCTGAAGCAGGTTCATCTTCTTCTTTTTCCACAATTGGTGGAGGAGGACCAGGGAGATGCCGTTGGAATAGCTCAGAATCGTCTTGAACTTTTAGCTCTTGCAGAGAAGCTACCCAACCATCATGGAAGTATTTTAACTCCCCATATTGGACTTGGGACGTCATTGCAGCTATCCCTCTCTCCCATCCTTTCTCCCAACCAACGCTGAAATGTTTCTTGATTGCAACTTTTCTCCTCGACTTCTCCGAGGAGAGCTTCACCTCCAGTTCCTCTTTCTTAACCTTAATATCTCGCAGAGTAGATAATTCTTCTTCTGCCTTTTTCAATTTATCATCAGATTCCTGATGTTTAACCTCCAAATCTTTAATTTTCTCCTCCAAATTCTTGGAGGTTTCTGCCATCTTCATCTTATCAGCCTCAGCCACAGCCAACTTTTTCTCCCAAACAGTTTTCTCCTCGATGTACTGTTGGCGAGATTCCTTCACAGATTGGGTTAAACCCAACAAAGCATCGTCAACATCGGACGAGGAAGTGGAAGCTTTAATAACTTGATCTTTCTTCACGATGGTATTGAAGCAGTTCACCAGCTGAAAGATAAGAAAAACAATAGAGTCAACACAAATACAAGAATTCAAGAAAAAGAAAGAAAGACCAAAGGTATGAGAAATTTACTGAAGAAAGATGGCGAGCAGCTAGGGATGTCAGTGTATCCCTAGGAATTTTTTCATCAACCCCGAGAACCTCGGGTATAACTGAGCTCGTTGAAGAACTTGGAAGAATGATTTTTGAGACACTACTACCACCAGCGGGTAGAGAAGATGTAGTTCCAGCAAGATTAACTGAGGATGATTTCCTAAATCTCTTCAAAGGACGGTCAGCAGCATCAACCAAGGAAGAAGTCTTGGTGGGAGAGATGGCAATTACATCAGCAGGAGCATCTTTCTTGCTCGGGGCCACTGGGGGCTTCTCAGCAACTTTGGAGGAACCAGCATCTACTTTTTTAGTCCCCTCTGGGACATCAATTTTGCCTTTCTGGGCTCCAACAGCAGAAGAAGTGTCACCAAATAGAGCAGGAGGAGCTCTTTTCTTGCCCATTCTCTGAGATAGGGGGATATGAGAATCTGAAGATGAACTTTCTGGTGTTGAAGCTGGTTCAACAGGGCGAGCAGTATAAGAGGTTGTGTAACTTTTATACTGTAGTAAATATGAAGCAGATCTAATATGCTCGTCAGCAATGGTCTTATGCAAATTCCAGATAAGTTTCAAATGCTTGATATTCACTTCTGACTCTTTTGGAGTTTTTCTTTTGCTATCAACTGCAAATAAATACATAATGGAATATCAGTCAAACATGATGAAAGCATAATTTCATAAGTAAAATAAAATGAAAAATAAACCTATCCCATTGCCGTATGGGGGGCATCTGGGACCGTTGTATACTTCATTCCCAGATAAAGGCGCATGTTGCCAATTTTTTATGACCAACCCATGCTCAAAATAATCCCTATTTGAGTCAGGGAGATTAACTACAAGAGCCCTATTCAAATACCTAGTTTTTAAATAATAAATATTATCTAGAACAGCCCATTTATAACAAAACATAATTTCAGGGATCCCAATACGAGTCCCATGAGTTAGATTTAACTTGTGCACCCCGTTAATTATTCTCCATGAATTGGGGGCTATTTTTGCAGGAACAAGATCAAAATATTGACAAAACTCAAGACATAATGGGTTTGGTGGAAAAGAAAAACCGCATTCAGCAACAAAAAGACTGGGGAACCAATGTCCCTCAGCCAATCGAAAGTAATCTAAAGGCTCAGAAAGAACCTCTAGAGTTACCCACGAAGGAATAGAAAAATCAGAACGGAATTTCTCAACAGACTCCACAATATAAACCATATTGAATAAAAGAGATACAGAAGAAAGAAAGAAGATCTTACAGAAAGAAAGAAGATGTGTTGACAACGAACGGAAACAAGGATGAACGCATAAGAGAAGAAGAGAAGAGAAAGCTTGAATGCAGAGAATGAAAAACGTAGACGACGGTATGGTTACCAAAGAAGTTTAAATACTTTGCATTGGGAAGCGGCGAAAGAAATGATTATCAAAAAGAAACTACTAAACTTCCGGCGGCTAAAAGGACAAAATTTGCACGAATATCAAAGCTCTTTATCAAAAAGGCGGAAACTGCGAAATAAGAAGGAAATTTGAATACAATGTTCCCGAAACCCGGGAAGTACATTTAATATTGTCATATACCGAGAAAGAATGTTCCATACTCTTCAAAGTTTAAAATATGAAACATTGGGGGCTTCTGTTGATACCAAAATTAATGTGCTGATGTGGACGAATAAGATGAAGACACGTGTCAATCTACATGGCACAATAGCAACGAGGAAGATCATTTCCCGACCAACCGTGCTTCTTTCCGAACAACGAGAATACACCGAGAAACTCTATCATACCGAGGAACTCTATCATCCCGAGATACTCTAAGTACTCCGAGGAACTCTTGATCAACAAGCAACTAAGGCGGTCTGAACTGCATCTCGGCCGTATCATTAATTACCAGACGGACAACTGTTCAACTATTCATTATATTCTTGACGCACACGCTGCATTAAATGTATTACCCTTTCATATGTATATCATTTAATGTATTGGACCTTTCATGTACAGCCTAAAGGCTATAAATACCTTGTATCATCCTCAATTCAAGGGGACCGGAATTTCTTGAGAGAACTTGTAATCAAGAATTCCACAAACACTCAGCAATAACATAACAGTGGACGTAGGCTTTATTTCTAGCCGAACCACTTTAAAAATCTTTGTCTTATTTATTTATCTGTGATTGAATAATTAGAGCAATCTAGTTTTTTACATCAACACAGAGTTTAACATAATTTTTTTTTAAGAAACAGTTTTAAAAAACCATATTTTTTAACAAAATAAAAATAGTTTATAAAAAAAGATTTTTTGCCGAAAAGAAAACTAACAAAAAAATCTTCATGATAAAGTTATTTTATCTTAAAATGAGATGTCATGGCAAAAGATAGAAAAAATCAAGGTTCTAAAAAACGCGGGGCGTGATCGAGGCGTGGAGGCCAAGCCTTAAGCCTTAGAAGCCTAGGCGGGCCTTGGCGTAAAAAGGCGTAAAAAGGCATTTAGGTCTTTTTAATATATTTTAGTATTTTTTAACCATAACAAGGCTATTAAAATACTAAAATTGTACATATCATAAAAATATGTCTGAATATTTGCAAATAAAAATACTATTTGATTATTTGGGATGAGATAATGGTTTGATTTGCAAAAAGATCTTTAAAAGGCGATATCGTTTCACTAAAGTATTGTTGTTTTTAGAGAAAAAGTACGCCTTAAGGGTTTTACCAAGCATAAGGCGTCAAAATCTTAAGGCGGGGCGTTTCTCCCAAGCCTCAAGCCTAGGCGTGCCTGGGCGGAGCCTAGGCGGGTTTTTTAGAACAATGGAAAAAATGAGTGTTTTTCCATGACGTTTAATTTTGAGAATAAATAACTCTATTGTATGTAGAATTTTTTTTATTAATTTTATCATCTAAAAATGGTATATGAATTCTATGAGTCTTAGTTGATTAATACCAATAATAAACTACAGTAAATAAATAGATTAATCGCTTAGATTTGAGAGAGATGAGAGACAGAGAAGGAGATAAGATACTAATGTGGTTCAGTCCAATGAGGTGCCTACACCCACAGGTGCAGTCTTGTTTGAATTAATCTTAAAAAGAAGGATACAAGCTCTCAAGAATCTCTCTAGGGTTACGTGCTGTTAGGTTGAACATTTTTCGAATACCCCTGTTGTATGTCATTGAGCGCTATTTATAGAGATAAAAAAATGAAGAGGTGGAGTGAGTGCCTTTATGCATAAGGTAGTTACTCCTTTCTACATTTGAGCTAATAATGAGCTGGACACAATCAACTAAAAGTATTAATCCACAAGTTGATATTGGGGGTTGTATATATTCCCGCACGTGGCTCATATATGCGTTTGATAACATTAATTCCTCAAAGTCGGTCGTCTAGCCGACCACAAATAATACTCAGCCCACCACGAATAACATTATACCGACCACAGACATTAGATAATCTTTTTCTTATGACAAGTGTCACAATACCATTAGTCTATATCATATTCCATATTTATTATAACAAAAGCCCCCAAGACTTCATTCATGATTGGAACAAATAATAGCTTATCTGGAGTATAAAATCTTCAAAGTGGTTAGGCTTGTGGAATTAATGGATGGAGCATTGACTGCTGAGAATTATTTGACCTTATTAAGACCCGATCGTAAGTGTTCATGATTTGTCCGATAGAGATGCTTGGTCGGCAGGCAATCTCTAGGAGCTGGTACATTTTAGTTCATTTTATCCTTTGAGTGTAGTGGCATTATTATAAATATAGGAAACTTTTTTGCGAAGTGAAGCGCTATAGGGGTACGGTGGTTATAAAATATGCTGGGTAGCGAATCAATGTCAAAATAAAATAGTAGATATTTTTAATCACCAACATCTCTAATAAATCGTGTAGACGTCATTTGGGCTTATAAAACATCATTTATCCCCTTTGTTCATTTCATCTTTCATTCAAAAGATCTCTTCCTTCGTCTCCAAGTCCTTTTTCTCGACAAGTGTTAATATTCGACCACTTATCTTTCAATTTAATGCCAGACTAGCATATTTGGTCGATGTCCAGAGTGACTTTCAATAAAGACGTAATCTTCTATTCGACGCTGGTCATAGCGAGATAGATGAAGATGAGCTTGAGGAGTTGCTCAGCCATGATGCCTCCTCCTTGTCCAAACGCGCATACTTAAGTTTGCAAAGTCTTTTTCATAGGGAAGTTGTGGATAATATTGCCTATCATGGAATGATTTTCGATCTCCACAAGAGTCATAAGGAATCAGTGTCAAGTTTTCATGCCAATTATGAGAAGAAGTTAGTTGACCCGCAGGCGAGTAATAGTTTTGACCAGAAGTTGTGTCAGCTTACTTTCAGAAGGAGTTTGTTCTTATTGTAGAACTTAAAGATGCCATAGAGGTTGCCATCATGTTTTGATCAGGAAAATAATTCCTTACACAGTGAGCTTGAAGGTCTTAATAAGCTAGGGTAATCTGATCAAAATAAGGGTGGTTTCTTCCAAGAAAAAAAGAACTCTTGTTTGAGGGAGAAGTTGGAGCAAACAAAGAAATTCAACTACCACTCTTTTCAGCAGCGTGGGAGGATTGTGCAATCAGTAAAGGAAGAGTGAACTCAAAAAACTTTGTCCAACCAAGACATGATCGTAAAAAATTAATAGTCTACCATTAAGAGGCTAAATGAGAAGGTAGATCGCATCACATACCAATTTCATAAGAAACCTCACACCGTTTGGATGGAAGGCTATGAAGAGACCCTTGTTCATATGGGGGAAGAGCTTGATCAAGAAAAGAAAGATGGTTATAATCATGTTTGGCTCAATACTCTGATAATAATGAAGGTTCTGAAATTGAACGAACTATAGTACTAGCATTACCTAAGTTGTTTGTATATTCGTGAACCTCCCTTCAAGCTTGATGCTTCATGGATTCCTCCTTATATTATCCCTATGAATTTAATAAGAAAATATATTGGGAATTATGGTCTCGCTGGGGGATAAAGATTTGAGCCGACTTCTTCATCTGGTAAGTAGGGCCAGATCTGGTAGTCAGTCTAGGAATAGAGATCTACAGATGACCATTACCCCTTATGCATTAGACGTTCCATATGCTAGTTTTGAAGGTTCATCAAGAAAGATAACATTTTCTCGTGACTAAAGATTCTGAAAGCTTCTTATTAAAGATTATGTTGAAGTCTATCAAGTTATAATAAAATGTTATATTCATGTTTCTTTAATTGTTTGCCTTTTTTCATAAACGAGCGTAATCAAAATTAACGTAACTTCAAGTCATTTTATCTTGCTAAGTTGAAATGGTTCTTCTAGTAATTTAAGTCTTATGATCTCATAGTTTTCCATTTCCCAACTAATTTACCTTAATCTTAGGTTTTATTGACCAAATATTAGTGTTAGTTGCATGAGACCACCAAATGTGTTTAGGAATTGTCCTTGCATTTAGTCAATTAGCTAGGGTCTGATTTGTCATTACTATAACTGTAATGGATATCCTAAATTTAGTGAACTTCTTATTCTTTGTCCGCCCTAAAGGTGAGAACATGTATGAAATGATTTTAGTAAACTTCTTGTTCTTGGTGTGCATTAAAGGCGAGATTGTACATGAAGTGAATTTGGTAAACTTATCATTCTTGGTCTGCCCTAAAGGGGAGACATGCATGAAGTGATTTTGGTAAAATTATTTTTCTTGGTCTGCCCTAAAGGCAATATTATGCATAAAGTGATTTTGGTAAACTTCTAATTCGTGGTCTGCCGTAAAGGTGAGATTGTCTGCGAATTGGTAAACTTCTTCTTCTTAAATTTCTTATTCGTGGCCTACCCTGAAGTCAAGATCATATGTGAAGTGATTTTGTTAAACTTCTTGTTCTTGGTATTCCCTATAGGCGAGATCATACATGAAGTTTTGTAACTTTAGTATGTTACATTTTTGGTCATTTAAGTTGCTGAGATGTCTTCAAATTTTACTCTTATCAAGGTTTGTAGCACATCTCCCCACATCGAAATAAAACATAAACAAAATAACAACATTTATTAATTGAATAGATTTTATTTATCACTGAAAACGAGTTACAAGAAAGAGAGAGTTTTAAATGAAAAGACATTACATCTTTGTGGATAATATTTCCTTAGATTTGGCATTCCAAGGGTTCTTGAACTGCTCTCCTTCCAAGGTTTCAATTCTATAAGTTCTTAGTTAGAAATAACAAAAATTATGCATGGCCCATGCTAGTTAGGTTCCAACTTTTCCCTTTTTGGATGACTTCAGCACTTAATCTCCCTCTTTAGAAATCGAGCACTACGTTGTTAGTATGTTATTGTAAAATCGAGTAGTACGTTGTTAGTATGATGTGACCCTAAGTGTTGCATGTTCTCTGACTTCTTCTACTAGGTCTAGATCTAGCCTTCTCATTAGTTCACTCTTTAGTGAGTCAAATTTGAGAATGCGATGACTTGATAAATCAATTTCTGTTAGGACCACTGTCTTTATTCTGAAGCCTAATATATAAGGAGTCTCTCCCGTTATTACTCTCGACGTTATCCGGTATGCCAAGAGGACACTTTGGAGTTTATTGATCGAGTTTTCTTTTGCACCATCTAGTCTCTTTTTCATCCGGTTGAGAAGAGTTATATTTATCACCTCTATTTTCCCATTGCATTGTTGATGACCAGATACATAATGTAATTTCTGGATTTTAGATCGAATGTAGTAGTCTCCGAATTCTTAATTATTGAACTATGTACCATGGTTGATGATGAAGGCATACGACATTCCCATAATGGCAAATAATGTTATTCTATATTAAACTGAAGATTTTCTAGTAAGGCATTTCCACTATGGGCTCTGCCTCTACCCATTTTGTGAAATAGTCCACCACAACTACTATATATTTAAACCTTTTTTTTAGTAAAAGGCCGACTAGGTCTATGCCCCAAATGGAAAATAGCCATGGGGAGGTGATCTTCATGAGAGAGTCCCCTAGTGTTTTATGTATTATGGCATATTTCTAGAACTTATCACATCTTCTTGCATAATCTACTTAGTTTACCTTTATGGTAGGTTAGTAGTAGCGTTGTATGTCTACTCGCTTCACCAATGATCAGAAGGATCAATGTTATCCATAAGAGCCTTCATATACTTCTTTAATCAAGTCATGGTATTCAGCTGGATGGACATATTTGAGTAACGTAATGATGAACCCTCTCCTGAATAAGATTACCCTTTCAAGAATATATTTGATCGCTTTGTATCTTAGTCTCTTAGCTTCTTTGAGACTAGGTATGCTGGTATTGGACCCATCGATGATGGCGTTAAGTCTAATTCCATTATATTGATAATCTCTTTGTCTATACTCCGGTGCATGAGTATCTCTGTTGGAACCTTTCTCAACTTCGTCCTTATAACAGACGTTAGTCGGGTAAGTGTATCTACTTGGGCATTTTCTTACCTCGAAATTTTAACCATCTTGACTACTAAGAATTCTACTAACCACTCCTTGGCTTTAGCCACGTATTTATCCATAGACTCTTATCTCGCCTCATAAATTCCTAGGACTTGGTTTACTATGAGTTAAGAACCACTGTGTACCAATATCTATTCAGTACCTAGAGATAACGTTAACCTAAATCTTTCTTTGAGGGCCTCGTATTCTGCATTGCCATTAGAGGCCTCAAATTAGAATTTGAGAGAAATTCCACATTAATGTTGTATGTCATTATAATTATTAAGTCCGTTCAATTGTCGGTGGAAGATAGTATGAGCCATCTACGAACATTTGCCACACTGGCGGCTCCTCTTCAAAATCTCATTCGATCAAGTTACCATATTTGAATAATTTTTTCATTTGTTCTAAGTCACGAGAAATTTCTTCTTGCCTAGTGATGATTCTGGTACATCAGCATCCTGGTTCGCTGGGTTCATGGTTGAGCTATCTCCCATAGTAGTCTACTTATTTGGTTGAATACGTTAGCTCTCTTCCAGAGAAGTATGATCAATTTGACTTGAGGGTGAGCTCTTTTCCTTAGAAGTTTGCTTTTCCCCTTTTGTCATTGAGCTTTCTTTTACGGAAGTATATTCGACGAGCTTTACTTCGTATATGAATTTGGCTATAAAATTCGCTACAACTCAGCCTTGATTGTCATTCTCAGTTCTTAATGGATGTATACTCACCTACTTCCACGACGCAAGCCATCAATCTTCCCAATTTCTAAGGTCTATTAACATCTTGTCGAAGAGGTATATCTGTATATACGATAATGGTATGGTCCTAGAAGTAAGGCTTCATCCTTCGAAAAGTTTCAATTAGGGCCAATACCAATTTCTCCCTTGGATATCAGATCTCTACTCCTCGATATGCTTTGTTGGTATATTAAACTGGTTTTTATACCTCATTTTCTTATCGGACCTACGCTGAGTTGACCGTTAATTTGGATACGACCAAGTATGAGTAACGTTTTTCCTCAATAGAAGGCCTTGAAAATAAAGGTGGAGAGTCCAAGAAAATTTTTAGCTTTTTTTTCTTCAAAGGATATGAGATTCATCGCCACATTGAGTCGAGGGATAAAAGGCCTTACTAAATAAACTTTCGAGATAAGAAAAGATCTCAAATTTTCTAATGTAGATGTAGAAGACCACTAGGTCAGAGTAAAAAACTAAATAAAAACTTAGTATTAAAAATCCAAAACTCCGATTAAACAAATATATTCAAGCTAAATAAACTTCTCAATAACTACTCTCTTCAATAAACTTAATGAAACAACACTCAAATTGTAGCGACTCACTTCTTCTTATCACCACCTCATGCATATCTCATCTTACGAAGAACATTGGACATATCCTCAAACTTCTCCTTTGCCCTCTTGTGAGTGCCCAACTTTCGCTTGGCCACTTTTAGTGCATGCTTGTATTTTCCAACTTTAAGAAGTTCAGTGATTCGACTTTCATAGGAGGTCGTTGGCTTTCCATTTTTTATTATAAGGACGTAGTGCTAGATCATTCCTGGTACAATGTGCCCTTTGTTTAGACCCATAGATAGGCCAGTTTTGGGTTGTTTTGGATCCATTGCCTATGAGATCTAACGAGATTTTTTTCACCTTTAGATAGAACAAAATGAGGAGAAAGGGTTGTTGCTTCTTTGACTATAAGAATTCTATCTTGCAATCAGCATTCGATTCAAATGTCTTTCACGATACTTTGAAGAAGGGTAGGCATTTATCGGTAGCTCATAAAATAAACCGATTTAATGCAGCCACGCGCCCTATTATTCTTTATATTTCTTTTGTGTTCACTAGAGACTGCATCTTGATAAGTGCCTGATTTTTATTTGGATTGACCTCATGAATGCCTCTTTAATTGACTATGTAGCCCAAGAACATCCCTTCTCTTACTCCGAAGACACATTTCCTTGGGTTGAGCTTCATTCTGTGCTTTCTAGTTGGTCGAATATCTGACCCAGACCTCTGAAGTGGTCGGCGGCTATTTTTCTCTTAGTGAGAATGTTACCAATGTACGCCTCCATATTTTTATTGATCTATTTTTAAATGCTTTGCTTTCTTGCCTTTGGTATGTGCTTCAACATTTTTAAGTCCAAAGGTCATAATACTGTTCCAATTGATACATCGGCTTGTGATAAACGAAGTCTTTTCCTGATCTTAGATTTCATCTTGATCTAGTTGTATCCTGAATATGCATTAATAGAACTGAGCAACTTGTGCTCTGAAATAGCATCGACTAACTTGCCAATCCTGGGTAGTGGATAGTAATATTTTGGACATGCTTTGTTCATGTTGGTGAAGTCGACACACATTCGCCACTTATTATTCTTCTTTCTTACCATTACTATGTTGGAGATCCATTCCAAATATTTGACGTCCTCTATGAAATTTTCTTCCTGTAGTTTCTCCAATTATTCTTGCATAGCTATGTTCTTCTCCTGGCTGAAAACATGTCATTTTCATTTGACTAGCTTAACGTGTTTGATTATGCTTAACTCGTGGAAAATAAAATTCGGATTAATTCCTGACATATCTTCATGAGTCCAAGCGATTACATTTTTCGCTACATCAAAAAATCAATTAGATCACTTTTGAGGTCGGAATCAAGTGATGAGTTGATCTAAGTTATTCTCTATGGGTGCTTGACATCCAAGATAATTAACTCAATTTCCTCAAGAATCGCCCCCTTGACCAACTTCTCTCGTCTTAAGAGTCCATCATTTCGATTTGGTAGGTCGTTATTAGTTTCTTCTTCTACTCCTCCTGGTCAACTAAGGTATAATAACACTCTCTAACTTCCTCCTAATTTCCTTTTATTGCATTGACCTCATACTAAATGGGGAACTTCATGCATTGGTGTATGGTGGAGGGAATCACTTCAAATTTCTTTAGCCATAGCCTGCCAAAGATAGGGTTATATGTCGAGTGGACGTTCTTGTCTAGGAGAATAAAACGGATCTTCTATATTCTACAGATGGGCCATATACCGATCACAACTTCTAACTCAATCGTTCTCAAAGGATATACCTTTTATCCTAAGAAACCAATAAGTGGTCGGTGATAGGCTTCAATCTTGGTGTCCTTCAATCTCAAACTTTTGAAGCAATTATAAAATAGAACACGAGTAGAACTACCACCGTCGACCAGAATTCTCGCTACCTTGGTTTCATGTACCATCATAGATACAACCAGGGAATCGTCGTGTGGATATGACATGCTAGACATATCATTTTTAGAGAAGACAACCACAATACTATCTTTCCTTACCTTCTTAGGATAAGTGTCCATGGTGCACGTCAGGTGGATTTATCTTATATGAGCGCATGCCTCTACCTCATTGAGATATGCTTTTCTCTCTACGGGCTCCTCGCCTCCTCCAACAATCTCTCTTGCAATGAAGTTACATCCCAAAGAGTCATTTTTACCTCATGTATCGATTCCTTAGGCCTTTTGGGTATCTTTACCTCTTTTCTTCTCATTAGGTTATCTGAGTGGACATTCTGATCGTCTTTCGGGCTTCTGATATTCCCCGGGATCTATTCGGTCACCTTTACCCACAAATTTTGATAATTTTCCCCTCCTGATTAGGTTTGCTATCTCGTTCTCCAGGGCTATGCAGTTATCAGTATTATGGTAGTGGTCCCTGTGGAACTCATAATATTATTTCCTATCCCTTCTATTGGCTTGGGCTTTCAACTTATCGAGCCACCTCAAATATTTTCTCCCTCGGATCTCCTTCAGAATAATATGGACGATAACGGTCAAAAGTGTATATTTATCATATCTATTTGGTTTGTAAGATTTTTTTATCTTTCTGGTCTTTCTTCTCTAAGCTTTTACTAGTGTTGGATTTGGATCTATTAACCTTTTTGGAAGCTATATCTTCTTTAGCATTCATAATCTTCTCGGTTTTGGCTAATAACTCCGTTATTATCTTGGGTGTCTCTTTAGCTAATGCGTAACACAACTTCTTAGGTAGCAATCCACTCAATTTCACGGTGATCGATGTCTTCTCGTCATAGTCAATCATTTTCAACTTCTCACTATTAAAGCGGGCGATGTATTTGCGTGTGGTTTCACTAAATTTTTGGAGGACGTTTAGCAACTGAGACACACTCTTTTCGATCTTGTCTCCAAAGCAAAGATTATTGTTTAAAAGGTCGGCCAGCTACTAAAAGTTTCAAATTTGTCCTCGGGGTAAATTATTGTACAAGATTTTCACCAATCTAGTGATTGTACTGGAGAATGCTCTGCAATGCATCTCGTCAGGGACCGAATAGATATCAACAACAGATTGGTATTGTTCCACATGTAACACTGGATATGTTTTACCATCGTACTCTGGGGTCACTACAAATGGTTTGAACTATGCAAGCGTGGAGTAATCTATAACAGACAGGGTGAATGAATATCATTTCACGTAATCTTTGTGTAAGGGGTTCTTCGACTTGTTCATTTCTCCTAAACGATCCTCCATTCGCTGAATCGAGCCTTTTCAAGGATGGTTATCCTTCTCATCCCTAACTGTAATGGTCTTGGCTTCTCGACAACTATTTTGTACTGAGATCTCTTCATGGGAAGTCTGCTTGACTTGTACCGACCCTCGTATGCTCTTTCTTGACATGACTGAACCTTTTCGGCATTCTTTAGGCCCTCTAGGTTATCTAGGATATTATCCTCTAGCTGCTCATGGGCCCATACGATAAAATGCAGAGCCTTTGCTTAGTCTTTGTATCGCATTTAGCCTCTCCTCAGAGAATGATTGCTCGCCATAGTAACCAGTTGTCTTGAGGGACGAGGTGGCTTCTAGGCTATATGGCCTTTCATTTTATGATATAGAGTATCTGAATGTACTTTTTTTTATTTTACGAACCCAAACTCAACCTCCTAGGGTTTTCTAGATCTCGTTTGTAATAAGACAGTTATGTATCTTAGTAAGAAGTAGAAGGCTACATTTCACGAATCCTTTCAGAGGGTTCTATTTCCAATAGAGGTGATAAAATTAACTCCGGGTCTGTTTTGGTTGGACTAAGTGTCTCTGTCAATTGTTTCATCATTTCTTGCATCGCCTCTTGGCCTCTGGCCAAGCTTAATAGAATTCCTTATATATCCCCCATTCCAACAAGGGTTGAGGGTGGAATTTCTTCATTTGCATGACTGCCTTCTCGATCTTCTTCAATTTCCAAATAATGCAAATGGTAAGTGAATAGTCACAGTGCGTGGGTTTATGAATATGAGATGGTAGTAAATAATAAATGGCTCATCGTTCTCGCGGAGGACGCTAATCTATTATTGCTTAAAAATGGTGTATGAATTTTATGGATCTTAGCTAATTAATTTCAATAATAAACTATAATAAATAAATAGATTAACGGCCTAGATTTAAGAGAGATGGGAGACAAAGAAGGAGATAAGATATTAACGTGGTTTAGCCCAATGAGGTGTCTACGTCCACAAGTACAGTGTTATTTGTAATAATCGTAAAAAGAAGAATACAAGATCTTAAGGATCTCTCTAGGGTTACGTGTATAGCCATTAGTTTGAACCTTTTTGAAACACCCCTGCTTTATGTTCTTGAGCACTATTTATTGAGAGAGAAAAAATGAATAGGTGGATTGTCTTTATAAATCAGTCAGTTACTCCTTTTGACATTCCAGGAAACAACTAATGATGAGTTGGCCGCAATCAGGTGAAAGGACTAATCCACGAGTGGGTATTTCAAGTTGTACATATTTCGACACGTGGCTCATATATGTGTTTGATAACATTAACTCCTCTCACTCGGCCATCCAACTGGTCACAAATAATACTTAGTCAACCAAGAATAACACTATACTGACCACGTTCAAGTAATGAAATAATCTTTTTCTGATGATAGATATCACAATACCATTGGTCCATATCATATTCCATATTTATAATATAACGGTTAAAATTTGTTTACTTTTCTTAAAACTATTTTTTGTGTTATAAATTGGTTTATTTTGTGAAGTGGTCTTAAAAACAATTGTTTTTAGTTTTTTTTAAAATTGTTTTTTATGTTAAAAATTGAATTTTAATTAATTAAAAAATATTCTTTTAAAAACTACTTTTTTTTTTGTTAGGATTGATTTTTATTATAAATTATTCTTAATATTTAGTTGGATTTCTAAACAGTTCCAATTTTATTTTTTGGGAAGTTCGAATATTTTTTTAAAAACATTTTGAATAAAATAAAAACAATTTACAACAAAATGAAAACAGTTTTGACAAAAACAAAAAAAGTTATAGAAAACAATTTTAAAAAACATAGTTTTTAACAAAATAAAAATAGTTTGCAAAAAAAAATAGTTTTTAATAAAAAGTTAACAATATTTAACCAAAAAATCTTCATATTCTTCATAATAGAGTTATTTAATATTAAAATGAGATGTATTAGGAAAAAGGAGTCAAAATGGGGGTATACCTAATCTTTATCATATAATTATGCGATGGGAATGTATATGTCCATACTTAATACCTCTCACGTCACAGAAGAATAGTTATGTTTTGTTTCTTCCTTTATTTAAATTAATAGTCTGTCTTTAAAATTGTATAGTCACTCGTTCAATTAATATTTTATTTTTTGTATAAATTAACAATATCTTCAATCAATAGTCAAGATTAATATATGTTCACTATTGAGAAATTTATATCTTTGATTATGTAACTATTAATTTGGGACCGCTCATAAAGAAATAGTAGGCTCTTAATTTGGAAAGGATAAAGTATAAAACTATATGAAATTACAAATATAATTCATCTAAACAATATATACAAGATAACAATAGTCTAAGTGCATATCTTGTATATAAAGGTATTGATCATATTTAGGGGGATATAATTGAAAAGAAAAAACTTTTCTTAAAGTTTAACTTTCAAAAAGCGAAAATTCATTTCGAAATGAGGGAGTATCAATAAAGGCACTACACGAAGAAATTATAAAAAAAATCTTTATTTAATATTAATAAAAGCATAGGGTACAAGAATATCATCTTCAAACCATTTCTGCATTTTGGTTTGACAAATTACATTTTTCATAACCAAAATATAGCATAGCTAGAACAATAAGGGATTTTACAAAGTCCCCTTACAATCGAAATGTCATGTGAGATATAAAAATCCGGCTAATATGGTATTTGATACGTTGATCCACTGGCAAACGATTATGCAAAATGGCAACTTATTTTCATAATATACAGCTTCTAATTTTAAATGATTGCCCGAACTAGATTTTTGTTGAATAGGTTTTTTTTATATATATTTCTCAATGTAGATTTAAACCCAAGATTTGAGATGAATTTGATTTTCAGACTCATTCTTTCAGAAATTCCAATATTAATCCCAAAGTCTATGAGGTCATCAAATCTTAACCCCTATCACACCTTACACTTAAGATCATATGCGGAAAACTATATAACAAGATTTCTATATTTAACGAATAAGTGCGTACCACATGGGTCAAATATATTAATTAATAAAGAGTCACCTAAAATTAATTCAAATAATTAACATAACTCATATTTTCCATTGAAACTATTTTAAAATTTAAAAACTTGTTTTATAAAAGAAATTTAGAAGGCTGATATATAAGAGAGATGAGATATTGACCTTTATTTTTTATCTATTATTTATTAATCGGATATTAAATACTTTTTTATTAAATATATGTTTAACTTTTTTTTATTAAAATACAACATATATTTTTATTAATGTATATTTTTTATTAAATATATGTATAACATAACTCATATTTTAATTAATATATAATTTTTATTAATCAGATATTAATAAAATACTTTTTTTTAAATATAAATACAAAATTACTTAAGTTGTATTAATTACTCACGCAGGGCCGGTCCTAAAATTGGGAGTACCCTGTGCGAAAATCAATTTAGGACCCTTCTAAAAAATATTGTACAAAAATATTAAATACCTAAAATGGGCCAAAAAAAAACTTATTTTTTAGGCGCCCATTTTAGTTGGGCGAGATTTTTGGATAGTTGAATCATTATTTGTATAAATTGCTTTTGGGTCGTTAAAAAAATGGGCCCTAAAAAATTAAACTTATTTTAAAAGTTGACATTTTTAATATACATATAATATTTTTGGACCCTTATAATATACATATATAGGCGTATAAACTAAAATGGGCCCTGTGCCATTGTCCATTTGGCACATGGCCAGGGCCGGCCATGTACTCACGACAAGGACTCATCATATTCTAATGTATAATTTTTACTTAATAAAAAACTTACGTAATTAATACAACTTAAGTATTTTTTTTAATTAAATGAAAATAATAACAAACCGTTAAAACTTAAAGCACTACAAAACTCCATCTTGAACCTAATTACCAAAATTATCTACAACACAACATAAAAAACATAAACTTCATAAATTTTTTATTTTTACTTCAAGTTTAGTATTATAATTGTTACGTATTTGCATAAATCAATATCATTCTTGGTGCATATTAGCTTTCAAATATCCCAACAACAAAACCATAACAAAAGGTACATGTGTTACATGCATTATATTTGTGTTTCATGTATGTAGGGGTGGCAATTTTTGACACGACACGATAACCCGACACGAACTCGACATGAAGTTAGCGGGTTAGGGTTGACGATTTCTTGACACGAACCTGAATATGACACGACCCGCCAACACGAATAATAAACGGGTTGGGTTAGTATCAAACACGTATAACTCGAAAATGACACGAATAGACCCGCTTAACTCGTATTTTATGGAGAATATATTAGATAATTTATATATCTTGATAGGCATTCTATAAAATTCATGGAGAATCGGATAATAAATTATTTGTGTTGAAAGAAGTTGAAATTAATTAAATTTAAGTAATTGTAGGGCTATGATTGGTATGATTAATTAAAAGAGAAGAAAAAAATTATTTTATATTTTACTTAATGGGTTATGCGGGTCAACCCGAACACGACACGATAATAAATAGGTCGGGTTAGTGTTTGCTCATCTGACACGATTAGTTAAATGGGTCGGGTTAGGATTGACTAATACTTGACACGAACCCGACATGACACGACCCGAACACGACACGACGCACACGAATTGCCACCCCTACATGTATGTACTAGTGCAGGTGTTAGTGTTTCATAAGTTTCTATCTAATCAGAATTTGTTAAAATCGCATAAAGTCAAAGAAATCGCATAAAGTCACTAACTACTAGCAAAATTTTAGAGTATCTTTTTTTTTTTTAATTTGAAATAAAAATTTAGAGTTACTTGGAATGAGATAATTCGGATTGCAACTAATTTTTTTTTTCTTTGGCTACAACAAAATTTGAGTAGAATCTATCTAAGAATAAAACAGAGTAGAAAGGCCATGAAAGTCAATGGCTGGGTTCCGAACACCAGTCACATCATCATTATTTTATAGAATTCTTCATCTGCCGGGCCCAATTAAAGCCGATAATCTGATTGTCACCATGCAAGTACAATTGTTCACTAAATCCTTCTTCCTTTCACTTTGTCTGGGATTGTAATTTGTAGAACGTGTTTTATGGTTTACTATGTTGTGCATCTCCACCTGCTATGGAATTTGGATCCATATTATCCATTAGTGTCAATAATTTCTACGTAGTCCTTTGACTTTTGATGGTAGTCGGTCCCTGTCTCGGGGAGCGCGTTACGTGTATTGATTAGGGCTCACCACAAATCCATAACATCAAAATGAGTAATTTTACATTGATGTACGAATCTGACTCATTGACGTGTCGTGTCTGTATTAGTTCGCTTTTGGAAGCGCATGAGATCCAGGGAATAAGATCCTCAAAATGAAGCAATATAGACATGACACATATGTGAGTCGCACAAAATGAATCGAATTCGTGAGTCGGTTGAGAATTACTGCATCAAAATATAACAATCCAAATAAAGAAAACAGAAAAGAGAGTAATGGACACAATATATACGTGGTTCACTAATTTGACTACATCCATAAGCGATCTGTATCACTAAATAGAATAGGATTACAAATGGAAGTGCTTTTTGTTCCTTCCTCATGCATAATAATTTATCTTCTCATAAATAACCATCACACACAATAATGAAAGACTCACAAATATTAATCTCACCAAAGGCCTCTAGATTTCATCCAAGAGAATACTACAAAATTATTCTCGAAAATAACCAATATTCTGTAGAAAGTGAAGCCTAATTTTCACTCACATAATTCTCTTATTGGTCACAAGATGGCGCTGGCCCAATTCCCTCATATCCAATTTTCGGTGGAGAAGTAGTGCTTATATAGGAGATAAAAAAAAATAGTCTCAAGTAGTGTACGACACCTCACAAACTAGGAAACTAGTATATCTATCTAACTTGGATACCAAGATACCATTAGATAAGATAAATCAAAAGACATTTTGAGTTAAACTCAAACTCTCTCTTTTTCTTTCTCGTAGAGTTCATAATCATAGGATTCCCAGAGCAAGCCAACTCCTATAATTTCTACTTTGGAGAGATTAATTAGAATAACGAAAAGGGTCTTCCAAACACTGATGTCGAAGATTTGCCGAGCCAAAAAAAATCAATCGCTATCGCACCCAGTCGCTGGAGTGAAGGACAACTGTAACACCTCGTGATTTTTAAGCCGTGAAAATCAGTTCTAAATTAAATATTTCGGTAAAAAAATTTTGAAATTTAATTAATTTTATGATGTAAAAATGTTGGTTTCGATGTATATAAAGTAAGGTTCTAAGTGGAATTTAATTGGGGAGTAAAATGGGGAATTTCTAGGCTTATATTTAAAACCGAGGGAAGTGGGCTCGTCAGACCGATCGAAATAGTTCGGCCCTGGGAGCGAACTAGTTCGCGCAGGCAGTATTTCCCAGGTGTTTTTTTTAAAGTGTTTGCGTTTAACTTAAACTCTCATACTTTTCAGTTTTAATTAAACACGGGTTTAGGGTTTTTAAAGCGCTTTTAACCCTTCTCAAAAATCAGTAGCCTCCCATAATTTAACCTCCCATCTTCTACAAAACCTAAAGCCCATTAAACACATTTTTCCCCAATATTTGAAGATTTAAATCAAGTTTACTCAAGAACAACCAAGAACATATTTTTGCTATTTTCGCGAGAGGAACGCAATCGTGTAATCAGATTTTCAAGACGACTTCTTTACAGGCATAAATGCTTCTATTATTCCCCTTATGCGTTTTAGATATTGCCTAAACTTTAACAAATGGTGTTTTCTCAAAATAAACTAGGAAGAATAATTAGGTAAAGTCAAAATCATTCTTGAGCTATTTTTATTTAAATCTAAAAATATATTTAAGACTTGAAATAATCGCATGCTTAGATTAGAGATTTTGACTACGATAGAATTGTGGGACGATTTGCTTATTAAAGTTAAAAATATGATTTTTAATAATGTTTCAACTCGAAAAATCATGACTTCTATGTGTAGATTGTAGGATAGATTTATTAGTGTGTAATATTGTAAATATGCATGTTAAAAATGGAATTTTGTTTTAACCGATAAAATATCACTTGTATGGATATTATGAAATTTGACAACTTACGCGACAATTAGAAAGGCTTATTTAGTTACTATTGACACAAAAAATTGTCAGTTGACGTGGACCAATTATATGAAGACATGTGTCATTCAACTTGGCACAAGTTCAAGTACTGAGCTACTCAATGTACGGAGCTAGTCAGCGTACCGAGCTACCCATTGTACCGAGCTACACAGCGTACCGAGCAACTTATTGGGAAGGCCAAACGACCAAAAAGATTCAATGTTTATTGTATTACAGTCATTCCTTACCATGTACAGATGTATATGCCTATTCGATAAAGGCACGCTATCTATTCACATTGACAGCCCAAAGGCTATAAATACATTGTAATACCCTCTTGACAGGGCAAGCGAACATAATCGAGATCAACGCAAGACACCCAATAATACAAACTAGTGGGCGTAGGCCATTTTCCTTAAGGATGAACCCCTTTAAAAATCTCTTGTCTTATTTCTTTACTCATAATTATCTATAATTAATACATTAGATCAAATCTAGTTTTTTACATCAACAGATTACCTTAGCCAAGGATCCCCCCAAATCCATGGCTAAATTGATGGAAAAAGTAGCCAAAATTATGAATGGCGAGGAAGCTATAGCTGCGAAGAAGAATGCTGAGGCAAAGGTGGAAGCTAAAGCTGAAAGCAAGTCGAAGAAGAAAGATCACAAGAATAATGGTGGGAGCAAGCAGTCGAAAGGCAACGAAATGTTGGATCATTTAAGGAAGTATACAAATTATACTCCCCTAAAAGTGGATATAAACCACGTTCTGTAGAAAATCAAGAATAGCAAGGAACTGAATTGGCGAGAAAAACTAAGGACAACTCCCGAAAGGAGGGATAAATCCAAGTATTATGAGTTCCATAAAGATCATGACCATACGACCAAGCAGTGTGCAGCTCTCTAAAATGATATAGAGGCACTCATTAGACGAGGAAATCTGAACAAGTTTGTTGATCGTCAGAATGGTGGGAAGACCAATAATAGAGCTCGGTAGAGATCCAAATCTCCTTTTTGACCAATAGAATATAAGAAAAGGGTCCATGAATATGACCTTGAAGATGATCCCGATCTCCCAAAAAGGCCAAGACAACTTGAGCGTGTGGTATTTTTGATTAATTTCGGTTCATTTGATTGTACCATAATTACAGGTGGAGACGCAGGAGGGGGTGATCATACTGCCTAAAGGAAAGCTTACCTCAATGAGGCTCAAGCTTATTCCTATATACAATGAATAAATCTGGCAGAAGGAGATCACCCAAGGAAAGTTAACTGAGATAATCTGGTCATTAGATTTTCTAAAAATGATTTGGAAGGAGTCTTGTATACTCATGATGATCCTCTGGTAATCAAAATGATAATGAAGGATTTAATCATTTCGATAGTGCTGGTGGATAATGGTAGCTCGATAGACATCATGTTTTACCCTTGTTTCGATAGTTTGAAATTGAAACTTGGTCAGTTGGAGCCGTATCACAGGCCCCTCATTAGGTTTTCTGGAGAAAAAGTTTTTCCACTTGGAACGATCAAGATAGACATGTTGATTGGTACCTGTTCAGTTAGCAGAACAAATAAGGTGAGTTTCTTTGTGATGAAAAAGAATGTCCAGTCAGCCTATAATATAATCATAGGAAGAGTAGGACTAAAAAAGTTTGAAGCAGTTCCATCCATAATACATCAGTGTTTAAAGTTCCCGACCAACTTTATGGTTGGAGTTGTAAAGGGAGATCAAAAAGTAGCTCGGAAATGCTACTAGTCATATGCCGAGCAAAAGGAATTGGAGGATGCTAGGAAGAAAACAACCACTCATCAAGTGGATGAATTTGATGAGTCTGAGATTGAAACCCTAGACCCAAGAGATGAAACGAAACTCGTTAAAGGCCAAGTCATGGAGGCAACAGAAAGTATTATTCTGGATGACGAGCAACCAGAAATAATAACTCAGATCGGTGCTTCACTTGATCCAGTACTGAAGCAAAAGCTGATAGCATTTTTTAAGCAAAGAAAATAGGTATTTGCGTGGAGTCACGAGGATATATCGGGGATAGACCCAGATTTCTTATGCTATGAGCTCAATGTCAATAAGAAGATCAAACCAATGAAGCAAAGGAGAAGAGTCTTTAGTCCGGAGAAGAATCGAATTCAAGAAGAAGTGGAAAAGCTGCAAAAAGCGGCTTTCATCGAAGACGTGAAATATATAGATTGGTTGGCAAATGTTGTGATGGTAAAAAAAAAGAATAATAAGTGGAGAATGTGTGTGGACTTCACAGATCTAAATAAAGCTTGCCCGAAAGATTATTTTCCTCTGCCCAAAATAGATCAACTAGTGGACGCAACTTCAGGGCATGAGATACTAAGATTCATGGATGCCTATTCTGGATATAATCATTTTAAAATGAAGCCAAAAGATAAGGAAAGTACCTCTTTCATTACCCCTCGAGGAACATATTATTATAATGTTATGCCTTTTGGTCTTAAAAATGTAGGTGCTATATATCAGCAGCTGATAAACATGGTATTTGCGGAGAAGATTGGAAAAAATATGGAGGTATATATCGACGACATGCTGACTAAAAGCAAGAAAGCTGCTAACCATATAACTGATTTGAGCCAAACATTTGATCTATTGGAGGAGTACCAGATGAAGCTGAACCCGACTAAGTGCATTTTTAGCATACAAGAAGGCATGTTCCTCAGATACATTATGAATCAAAGAGGTTTTGAAGCAAACCCTGACAAGATAAAAGCCTTGCTAGAGTTACAATCTCCAACAACCAAGAAGGAAGTACAAAGACTTACGGGGCGTGTTGTAACGTTCAATAGATTTATCTCCCGAGCAACTGATAGATGTATTCCATTCTTCAAGGTTCTAAGAAAGACCTTTGAGTGTAACGACAAATGTGACAAGGCGTTCTTAGAATTGAAAAGATACTTGGGGACACCTCCTTTATTGTCCAGGCCAGTAGCGGGAGAAAAATTATACTTATACTTAGTTGTCTCAGAAAGTGCAGTCAGTTCAGCCTTGATAAGAATAAAAGATGGAGTGAAAAAATAGGTTTACTATATTTGCAAGGCCTTCAGAGGAGCAGAAATCAGGTATCCTCAATTGGAAAAGTTGGCGTTGGAATTGATTGAAGCAAGCAGGAGAATAAAACCGTATTTTCAAGCCCATACAATAGTGGTATATACTGACATGCCACTTAGACAGGCTTTACATAAGCTAGAATAGTTTGGAAGATTGATGTATTAGGCATTGGAGTTAGAGGAATACGACATTATCTATGAGCCAAGATCCTCTCTCAAAGGACAGGCAGTGGCGGATTTCATTGCTGAGTTTACCTACCCATATGTTTCCGATCAACAAAGGGCCAATGCAAAGAAACTCAAGAATGCCAGAGGATCAACAGAAAATACCCCTGATTAACTCCCAGCAGCAGAATTTCCATAAGGGATGGAAAACGATCAACTAGAATCCTTTGGTAAAGTACAAGAGTTGAAAACGAAGTATGAAGAAAGGAAGGATAAGATATTCCATCAAGGGATTCTATCGGATCAAGGGTTTAATGATAATATTCCTATATGGAATTTATATGTCGATGGTTCTTTTTGTGCAAAAGGTTACGGAGATGGAATTATTGTTAACTAGGGGTGGAAATTCGAACCCGAACACGACAACACGAAACGATCCAACACAAAATTAACACAAAATTTCGTGTTCGGGTTGTGTTCGGGCTTGTTCTTTTAAGTCCGTAGCGGGTCGTGTCGTGTTCGTGCCAAAAAATTAACACGAAATTGGCCCGACAATGACCCGTTAGAGCCCAATTGACACGACCCAATTTCAACCCAATTAGAACCCAATTTAGACCCAAACGGACATAGTAAATTGACGGGTTATCGTGTTGTTAAATTGACGAGTTATCGTGTCGCACCGTGCCAATCGTGTCAAATTGACACGATTTTTTTTATCGTGATATTCGTGTCGGGTCATGTTATTAACGGGTCGTATTCATGTTTGGAAAAATAAATACGACGTCGTATCGTGTCGAGTTCGGGCTGAATAAAATTGAGTCGTGTCGTGTCGAGCCAGACCCAAATACGGCCCATTGGCCCGAATTGCCACCCCTATTCTCAACAGTCCAGATGGGATAGACATTGAATATGCTCTGCGTTTCTAATTTCAAGCTTCCAATAATGAAGCCAAGTATGAATCCATGATTGGGGGCCTTAACTTAGCTAAATCATTTAATGAAGAACAAGTTATGATGTTCAGGGATTCGCAGTTAGTGGTGAATTAGATGCTAAGTCTTTATGCAGCAAAAAGGGAGTTCATGTTAAGATACTTAGCCAATGGTTTGGAGATCGTAGCAAATTTGGTAGCTGGTCATGTGGTTCGAATATCTAGACTGGAGAATGCAAGGGCAGATGCACTTACTCGGTTAGCTTCAGCTATTCGCACCGAGCTACGAAGAACAATCCCCATTAAAGTACTTGTAAGCACAAGTATTGATGAAGAACTAATGGTGAATTTTATCGCCTTGGATATGGGACCATCTTGGATGGATCTCATCAGGGATTATATTAAAGAAGGTATTTTACCAGCCGACCTACTTGTAGCCAAAAGGTTGAAGTATAAGGCTGTCAGATATGTTTTGGATAATGAAATTATGTACAGGCGATGTTCGATAGCTGGTTTGAAGAGGTGTGTTCATCCAGTAGAAGTCAAAGACCTAATAGAGGAAATTCATGAAGGATGTTATGGGGCTCATGTAGCAGGAAGAACTCTACTACAGAGAATGAGTACGCAAGGATACTACTGGATAATAATGCACGTTGATTGTATAACTTATGCTAAAAAATGTGACAAGTGTCAACGATTTTTTACTATGAGAAGAACTCCTCAGGCGCTATTAACACCAATCGCTTCACCTTGGTCATTTGCTATGTGAGGAATAGATTTAGTTGGGCCTCTACCAACTACAAGAGGAAGATTCAAATTTTTGGTGGTAGCTATTGATTACTTCATAAAGTGGGTGGCAGTTGAACCTCTCATCGATATAGCCTATGAAAGGGTCTATCAATTCATTTGGAAGAATATCATTTGCAGATATGGTCTGCCCCATGCCTTTATCACTGATCACGGTATCCAGTTTGACAATGATTAATTTGTAGCGTACTGTCTATAGCCAACATTAAAAAAGTCCATTTGGCACTAGGTCATCCCCAAAGCAATGGGCAAATAGAGGTGACGAACAGACCTCTACTGAATGGGTTGAAGAAGAGACTAGATGATGCTAAAGGTAATTGGATCAACAAGTTACAATCAGTGTTACGGGCTTATCGAATAACTCCCTGAACAACAACTGGAGAAACCCCTTACATGTTGGCTTTTGGGAGTGAAGTAGTGATACCTGCTGAACTAGGATAACCTACTCATAAGGTGCTTAATTTTAATTCTCCGGTGAGCGATTTGATGAGATAATTGGATTTGGACATGTTCGAAGAAGTTAGAGAAGATACAACGATCCGAAATAAAGCCTATCAGCAAAGGACTGATATGTTCTATAATAAAGGGTAAAGAAATATGATCTAAAGGAAGGTGATTACGTGCTTAAGAAGGTAATCCAAAAGAACAAAAAGTTGGAGGCCATTTGGCATGGGCCCTATCGCATCACGACAGTTGTCCGACCTGGCACTTATAGAATAGAAACTCTTGAAGGGGAAGAATTCAAGAATTCCTGGAATGTATAGCACCTGCGAAAGTACTACTAGTGATGTAACAGTCAATGTACTCAGTTCTTTCAATATGAATGAAAAAAATGATTTCCTCAATCATTTTTTTTGGAGTACTAGTGCTACACACTACACTCAATAGCTTGCAGCATTTGAAAACGCACAACCACCAGCTAAAAGTTGGTCGGCATCAGAAACCACCAGTTAAATATTAGTCGGCATCAACAATTACCAACTAAAAGTTTGTCGGACTCAACAACCACTAGCTAAATGTTGGTCGGCATTAATAATCAATAGCTAAAAGTGGGTCGGTATCAACAACCGCCAGCCAAATGTTAGTGGACATCAACAAAGACACTAACAATGTTGGTAAAGCAATCAAGCAAGGCAAGTCCTGCATGATTATAGGTGACCAAAGAGGCATCTAAATTGGGTAAGAAGTTGGTTAAAAAATCCACTGCCTGGGAACCAAGGAAATTATTTATCTAAATGATTGCTATAACTAAGCAGGAACATGGGATAAATATTCCATTGCTTAGTCACTTATGGGTGATAAAAAATCACTAAAACTAAACGAACACATGGGTCAAAGGTTCCATTGTCTAGGTTATCAAATCAAAAAGGGAAAAATGTCCATTCAAATATATATATATATATTCATCGACTGAAAAGTAACCCATTATTGTTATTAGTATAGTACTAATATAGTTGATCTCATGTTTTGAACAAAGATTGATAGAATAAACATCATGCAATTATTTTATTTCCAGGGAAACAAAATTATAAGAAGACGATTTTTCTTCATTTACAACAATAATTACTAACAATATATAAATATTGTATTCTATTGGTTTCTTTCCTTCAGATTTTGATACAGGATCCATTCCAGCTGGAGGGTTATCCAAAGCCTAAGAAGAATTGATAAAATTCAACTCTTGAAGCATTCTGGTGTTACTTGAACCTGGTCGGTCTAGCAAATGAGGAGGTCAGGATATCTCAAAATCTTCATGAAGGCCGTAACCACCTAGGTACAGAGAAATCAAACAATAAGGAATGGAACTAACTGGAATCCAATTAACATCTATCTAGAACGGTGGTTTTGAAAGATTAAGTAATCCAGGGTCATACGAATCCTATTATTCAGTTCCTTGCTCAACTTTCATTACAGTTAAAGTGTTCATCCATCCCTGTTTGTACCCTTTATTGTTTGATTGGTTCACTGTGGCATCAAGATGATATAAAGCTTCATTGTACCCCTCCATCCAGAACTCTCTGGGCTGCTTGTGTAACTGATAAGTTAGACGTTTAACATGTTGCTGAAGTTTTTTCAGTACACTTTCTTTATTATACAACGAAGAACTCTGAGTGGATAGTTGTTCTGTAAGAGTTTAAATCTTCTAGGACATCTCTTCCAGATCTTGATTTTTTGCCTGCAATTGAACAACTTGATTTTCTAAGACTTTCTGAGTTCTAGTCTCTTCAATGCTACTTCGACCTGCTTTTGTTCTACACCGAGAAATGGATGTAGGTCTAACAATTTTTAAAGTTTCCAACTCTTCTCTTAGTGAAGCATTTTCAGTCTCCAAAAAGGAAATACCTTAATCATTAACTGGGACTATAGCTCCAGAGGAAGAAGCTGATTTTAACTATCTTAATTCTTCTCTCAAAGCGTTATTTTCCTCCTCCAGCAGTTTGGCAATCTTTCTATGCTCCTCAATTTCAAAGTTCAGCACACTCCCTCTTTTATTATGGGCAGAAATGAATTTATCATAACCCCGATAATCACTCAATTGTTGGTATTTCTTCTCATAACCTTCATAAAGAAGAGCAGTGGCTTCCTTGTGTTGAAGTTAAAGTTCTTCAGTCATTCCTTGAAGATATTCAATCATTTTGTAGTAAGCTACGTCATTCGCTATGACATGATCAAGTAAGCATTTTAAGTACTGGTAAGCCTCAATTGCTCATTTAGAGGCATCAAGACCAAAGATGCTAATTATTTGTGCTTCGATAAAATCTGCATGACCAACCTTAAAGTAGTCTGTACATTTCTTCATCAACTTTGTATCATGAGTTGACTATAGTTCCATCCTGGTAATAAACTAGCAAGGAAAAGTAAAAATAGATCACCAACAGATATATTGAACAGTAGAGGAGAAGTTCAGATAAGTAACAATTCAATTTTATTGATCATAATAGATGAAAGTACAACTAGAGGTACAAAACAAAAGAAAAATAGAGGAAAGAAAAGAAAACCTTTAGAATAACTTTACACATTCTCCTTATCCCCCATTGCATTCTCAGCTGATTTTGAAGAAGGAGTTGGTTACTGAAGTTTTTCGAAAGGTAGCGGATGTTGTTCGAAGGAAGTCACTATTTGTTAGGCTTGTTCGGAAGACTGAGGGATAGTAGCAGCAGGTATTTATTCCCCCACCATCAATAAAGATTCATCATATCCAGATTTATCTTCTTCTTCTTATCCAATGGCAGGAGGAGAGCCGTGGACATGTTTCTGAAATAATTCAGAGTCTTCAGCAATGTTCAACTCTTTCAGTGCTGCAATCCATCCATCCCTAAAGAATTTCAAACTCTCATACTCAATTTGAGCAGAGGCAGCAGTTAGATTCTTATTACACCCTTTGTCCCAGCCAAAGCTAAATGACTTTTTTACAGAAGACCTCATCTCCATCCTCTCCAAGGAAGAATTCTCCCTAAGTAGATCTTCAATAAATTTTACCTTCTGTTCAAGATCTTTCTTACGTCGTTCAGCCTCTTCAAGCTTGCCATCAGTTTCTTCCTTGCTGGTGATAGCGAAGTTTAATTTCTCCTCTGTCTCCTTTGCAGCATACACGGATTTTTGTTGAGCTGTCTCAGCATCCTTGATTTTATTCTCCCATGAAGTTTTGTCATCTTCATATTTTTTTCCAGGAGTCCTCCAAAGATTTTTATAACCCGGCAAGGGCTTCTTCTACTTCACTGCAAGAGGAAACAACTTTGGTAGCTTCGTCCTTTTCCAATATATTATTGAAATACCCCAAAAAATGCAAGATAAAGAGAAACTCAGGTTAGTATATGAAAATTGAAAGCAGAACTGAAATGACAAGGTAAAACAACACTTACTGATACAAGGTGTTGGGATGCCAAATCAGAGACTTTTCCCCAAGGAGTAGAGGTTTCAGTAGCTCTGTGATCAGGAAGAGTTCCAAACTAGATCAATTTCCTAGCCAAACCTGGAGTAATGAATGCTGGAGGACCAACACTCAAGGAAGGTAATTCAACCCCAGCAGGTTGAGAAGCAACATCAATGGTATTTTCAACAAGACCCCTTCTCAGTCTTCTCAAAGGTGCAGCCTCTTCAATCAAAGGTGCTGCCTCTGTTTGAGTAGTAGGGGGATTCTTAGTAACCTCTTTAATAGATGTAGTTGTTCCCTCAGAAGGAGAAACATCCTTTGTCTTAATCCCTTCAGCTGGGATATCTTCTTTGTTCTTTTTTACTCCATCAGCACCAGGGACAGTCTTAGTAAAGAGATCAGGCATTTTCCTCTTCTTCATCATCAGATCAGTAATGACAATAGCCAAATCAGAGGAAGATTCTTCAACAATTGAAGAAGATGCTGGAGCCTGCTCAAGATCAATCACTAAAGAAGGAGGAGCAGTAGGCCGAGCAATAAAGGAAGAAGTGGTGTTCTTGTATTTCAACAAATAGGAAGAAGCTCTCACGTGCTCCCCAGCAACTGATTGATGCAGATACCAGATAAACTTCAACTATTTTATATTAATATCAATCTCTTTTGGGGGTTTTCTTTTACTATCAACTGTAAATTAAAATTGAAGAAAACAAAAGTCTATGAAACATTTTATTAAATAAAAATAGAGCTAGTTTAAAAATAAAAACCAACCTATCCCATTACCATAAAGTGGACATCTGGGACCTTGGTACATGTCATTTCCATTTAATGGGGGGTGTTGTTAATTTTTCATCACAACCCCATGATCAAAATAATCCCTATTAGAATCAGGGAGGTTGACCACTAAGGCTCTGTTAACAAACCTAGTTTTTAAATAAAAAGTGGTGTCACTAGTGACCCATTTATAACAAAACATAATTTCAGGAATCCCTAGATGAGTTTCATGTATTTAATCTAGCCTATGTACGCTATTAACTACCCTCCATGTTTTTGGAATTACTTTTGCTGGTACAATATCGGAATATTGGAAAAATTGCAAACACAGGGGATTAGGCGGAAAAGAAAAACCGCATTCCGCTACAAAAATAAAGGGAAACTAGTGTCCCTCACCTAAAGAAAATAAATCACTAAGACAAACAAGTTCTTCCAAATTAACCCAGGAAGGAATTGTAATATTGGTTCTCAGCTTATTTAATGACTCGATAAGGTAAACCATGGTGACTAAAGCAAAGAAAGAGGAAGGAAGAGATTCTTATAGAAGATTAAGGAATCAGCTAAGACAGATGACAAAAAGAATGTTCGTAAGAAGAAAAATGAGAAAATAAGAACTTTGGAAACAAGATGGTAAAAGGTATAAGAAAATCATATTTTACCGTCTTTATATATGCCCCCTCGAAAAAAGAGAAAAGTAATGATCAAAAGTGACGACAATTGCGTTCTCGACGGCTAATCAGAGGAAAAAGATGCAAATACCCAAGTGTTCACCAGAACTCAAAATATTCCCAAAATTTTCATTTCGCTCTAAAAATTGTTACGCAAAGTGGACAAAATTTACAAGTGCTGAAGGTCTGTAATTAACCAAAACATGGGAAATGTGCCCGAATAACTTCTTGGGTAAAATATTCCATACTCTCACATCTAACCTCAATTGTGAAACAGTGGGGGTTTCTATTGATACAAAAATTAGTCAGCTGACGAGGACCAATTATATAAAGACACATGTCATCCAATATGGCACAAGTTCAAGTACCGAGCTACTCAATGTACCGAGCTAGTCAGCGTACCGAGCTACCCAACGTACCGAGCTACTCAGCATACTGAGCAACTTATTAGGAAGGCCAAACGACCAGATAAATTCAATGTTTATTGTATTACAGTCATTCCTTACCATGTACAGATGTATACGCCTATTCGATAAATGCACACTATCTATTCACATTGACAGCCAAAAGGCTATAAATACATTGTAATACCCTCTTAGCAGGGCAAGCGAACATAATCGAGATCAAGGCAAGACACCCAGTAATACAAACTAATAGACGTAGGACATTTTCCTTAAGGCTGAACCACTTTAAAAATCTCTTGTCTTATTTCTTTACTCATATTTATCTCTGATTAATAAATTAAATCAAATCTATTTTTTTACATAAAACCCAATTAGGGGCCTATGATACGGCTCCAACGGACCAAGTTTCAAGTTCAAACTATTGAAACAAGGGTAAAACATGATGTCTGCCGAGATACCATTATCCACCTGCACTCTCAAAATAATTACATCCTTTATTATCATTTTGATCACCAGAGGATCATTATGAGGATACAAGACTCCTTCCAAATCATTTTTAGAACAACCAATGACCAACTTATATTTGTTAACTTTTCTTGGGAGAACTTCTTCTGCCAGATTTATTCATTGTATATAGGAATAATCTTGAGCCTCATTAAGGTAATCTTTCCTTTCGACGGTATGATCACTCCCTACCGCGTCTCCACATGTAATCATGTTACAATCAAATGAACCGAAATGAATAAAAAATACCTCACGCTCGGGTTGTCTTGACCTTTTTAGGAGATCGGGATCATCTTCAGGGTCATCTTCATGGTCCCTTTTCTTATCTTCTCTTGGGAGGCAAGGATATTTGGATCTCTACCGAGCTCTGTTGTTGGTCTTCCCACCATTCTGACGATAAACAAACTTGTTCAGCTTTCCTCGTCTAATGAGTGACTCTATCTCATTTTGGAGAGCTACACACTGCTTAGTCATATGGTCGTGAACTTTATGAAACTCACAATACTGGATTTATCGTTCCTTTCGGGAGCTGTCCTTAGTTTTTCTTGCCAATTCAGTTCCTCGCTATTCTTGATTTCCTCCAGAACGTGGTTTATATCCACTTTTAGGGTAGTATAATTTGTAAACTTCCTTAAATGATCCAATGTTTCTTTGCATTTTAATTGCTTTCTCCCACCGTTATTCTTGTGATATTTCTTCTCCGACTTGACTTAAGCTTTAGCTTCCATCTTTGCCTCGGCATTCTTCTTTGAAACCATAGCCTTCTCAGCATTCATAATTTTGGTTGCTTTTGCCATCAATTTAGCCATGGATTTAGGGGGATCCTTGGATAAGGTGTAATAAAACTTTCCTGGCAAAAGACCACTCACGAGAGTTGTGATGGCTACCTTCTCATAGTCTATGACCTCGAGTTTCTCATTGTTAAAACGAGTGATGTAATCTTTGGTACTTTCATCTGCTTTCCGCCTAACACTCAACAAATGTGATACCCTTTTAACTATATTTGAACCAAAGTAGAAATTTCCTATAAAGAGCTCTACCAGTTAGTGGAAGGTTGAAATCTGCCCCTGAGGAAGGCTATTGTACCATATCTGAGCAGATCCGATAATGGTCCCTGAGATCGCCTTACACCTCATTTCATCTGGGACCGCATAAATATCTGATGCAGCTTGGTATTGCTCTATGTAAAGAATAGGATCGGTTTGTCCATCGTACTTCGGTGTGACCACAGGAGCCTTGAACTTTGCTGGTGTGGGAAAATCGATGATCGCTTGTACAAATGGATATCCCTTAATAAAGGTTCTTTAGATTGGGTTCTTAGCCTTGTCTATCTCTCCTAACCTGTCTTCCAACCTCTGAATAAATCCTTTCCATGCATTATTTCTAACCTTTAGTTTATTTATATTTACCTAAGCAACAGATCAAGCAAAATTATCCCATTAGGACCTTTCTTTTTGAGCTGCAGGTCTTAGGTTTGGATGTGATTGGGCTAAGCCTTCCTTTAAATCATTTGGTCATTGAGAATTTCTTGACGCAAATCGAGGAGGATTTTTGTTCCCCCGAGAGTCCAAACGGTCTAAAGGAGAGGCTCTGTTCAACCTTTACAGAGAACTTAGTCTATCTGGAGTACGAGTGATGGTTTTTTTTAGAATCCAAAATTCTTATAGGGGAAGTTACACTAGGGGTGATAGGATGAATCACTTGAATTCCCGGAATAATTAAATTCAGTATGTTTGGATCGTAACGTAGATCGTGGCTATTATGAAGATGGCGGATGCATGCTTCTCTAAACCCTTCTTAGGCCTGTCTGGGCAGATGCTCCAGTTTGAAAAGTCTGAACTAACTGTCGTATAGTTTCCTGTATTGCCTCTTGTCTCTGGCTAAGCTTGCCAAAATTCTTGTTAAATCATTTGCATTTGGAAGGGCAGAAGGGTTAGGAGGATTTCCTTCATCATTCTTATTGCTAGATTCTGGGATTTCAGCCCTTTATGTTGAATTTTTGGTGAAAAAATGCTATATATAGTCGTTTCCCACAGACGAGGCTAATCTGTTGATGTAAAAAACTAGATTTGATCTAATTTATTAATCACAGATAAATATGAGTAAATATATAAGACAAGAGATTTTTAAAGTGTTTCAGCCTTAAGTAAAATAGCCTACGTCCACTAGTTTGTTTTACTAAGTGTCTTGCCTTGATCTCGACTATATTTGCTTAATAATGATGAATTTATAGTGTACTATCTACAGTCCAACATTCAACAAGTCCATTCGGCCCCATGTCATCCCCAAAGTAATGGGCAAACAGAGGTGACGAACATAACTCTACTGAATAGGTTGAATAAGAGACTAGATGATGCTAAAGGGAATTGAATCAATGAGTTACAATCAATGTTATGGGCTTACGGAACAACTCCCCAAACAATAACTGGAGAAACCCCATATATGTTGGCTTTTAGGAGTGAAGCACTGATACCTGCTGAACTAGGATTACCTACTCATAGGGTGGTCAATTTCAATTCTTCGGTGAGTGATTTGATGAGACGCTTGGATTTGGACCTGCTCGAAGAAGTCAAAGAAGATGCAACGATCCAAAATGCAGCCTATCAGCAAAGGATTGCCTTGTTCTATAATAAAAGGGTAACGAAATGTGATATAAAGGAATGTGATTACGTTCCCAAGAAGGTAATTCAAAAGCAGACTAAGTTGGAGGCCAATTGGCATGGGCCCTATCGCATCATGACAGTTGTTCGACCTGGCACTTACAGAATAGAACCCTTGAAGGGGAAGAATTCAAGAATGCCTGGAATACAGAGCACCTGTGAAAGTACTACCAGTGATGTAATCTGTTGATGTAAAAAACTAGATTTGATCTAATTTATTATTCATTGATAAATATGTGTAAAGAAATAATACAAGAGATTTTTAAAGTGGTTCAGCCTTAAAGAAAATGGCCTACGTCTACTGGATTGTATTACTGGGTGTCTTGCCTTGATATCGATTATGTTCGCTTGCTCTGCCAAGAGGGTATTACAATGTATTTATAGCCTTTGGGCTGTCAATGTGAATAGATAGTCTGCCTTTATCGAATTGGCGTATACATCTGTATATGGTAAGGAATGACTGTAATACAATAAATATTGAATCTGTCTGGTCGTTTGGCCTTCCCAATAAGTTGCTTGGTACCCTGAGTAGCTCGGTATACTAACTAGCTCTGTACATTGAGTAGCTCGGTACTTGAACTTGTGTCATATTGGATGACATGTGTCTTCATATAATTGGACCACGTCAGCTGACTATTTTTTATATCAACAACATAAATAAAAAGGACGTAATTTGGATAATATTGTAACCGGAGAATTAATTGGAAGAATTGTAGCTATAAATTGAAAATGTGTCTTATGTGAATGTCGCTTGTGTTAATATTTGAACACTATGGGAACATTGGGTTTTTTGGATAGTTATGCCCTTACCCTTATTTGTAGGTTGCTTGCTAGTTATAAGACTAGTAGGTAGGCCTCGTTACTGGTAATACTTTCTAGGTATGGGATTAGTGAGTGTAGGTTCGTATGGTTGGGTACTTCCTTGGTAGGGCTAGGTAGTACACCGTCACATATTTTTGGTTAGCCTAGGTGCGAGACTATATGGTGATTTGTGGTAGGTTTTCCTCCTAAGTGATAGGCTAGAAATAACTTATATTTTTTGTAAGGTCTAGGTATGGGACTAGGGATGGTTTAGGTTGGGTTTTTCGAACAAAGGGTGAGGCTAACAGAAACTATGAAAACTTGATAAGAAATAGATAATTAATGCCTAAGATAAAGAACAAATATTAAAATGAGGTTGCTTCGCAAGTATGTGCAGGGATAATAATTTGGAAAATTAGCTATAGCGACGTGGGTGTGTGTGGCTTCGCAAGTAGGCTAGAAAATTAGCTAACGAAATTGGGCAAACTGGATATAGTGACGTGTCGTGTGTGGAACCTCACGGGTATGCACAATGCTAACAAAATTGGACGAACTTGCTATAGTGAGGGGAATGGATGTGGTGTGAAATTGTGGGCACGCCAACAAGACTCGTAATAGGGCGAACTAGCTGTACTAGTATCGCATTAATAAAATGGGTTAAATTAATTCAATAAATAATTATAAATTGATATTTTAAATGTTGAAATTTAATAATAAAACTGGAATAGGGAGTGGCTTAGTTATGTGGGTTAGTAGTATTATGTTACTTATTCGCGTTTAATTATATCGTTTAATTTTAAATACTCTATTGTGATATTTATCATGTATGAAGCTTATGTCTGGGTTCACAGACCCTAATTGGGAGGAGTAAATAGTGTTCATGTGGTGGGCTCTAACCCATTGCGTTGACTAACATTTCATGTATAGTTGCTGGAGTAGCTGTATAGGATGGATTGGAGATATTTGGAGTGCAACTGAAGATTTACTTTTATTGCTTTATTAGTTTAGATTAATACTATTTTGTCGTTTTTATTTATGAGATAGTTATTCTGGATTTGGTGGGCCAATCAATTCCATAGTTGTTTATGGTTTCAGTCAGAGATTTTTAGTTGAATTATTCATCTGGAGTTTTAATCTATCGTTTGGAATTGGATTTTCTTTGGAGTTAGCATGGTGATGGATTTTATTTGCATGGATGTTTATATTCGTTTGATTTATTCAAATTATATATTATGAAAAAAGTTTTTAATGTCTCATATTTCTATCACATGTTGAGAATGATATGTTATTTAGTCACACTCAGCGTAGTTCGATGGCAGCTGGCCACCCTGACGTCGAATCGCACGGGGTGCTACAGATGGTATCAGAGTATGGTCTTAGCTCTGGTAGGTTGTGAGTCCATTTTAGCTTCCACTTTACCTATCTTTGATTCCTTTTGCTATTTTGTATGCTTTATCTTTCAAGTCGGATTGTGATTTGTTCCTATATTTTAAGATAGCGAACACTAAGAGATATGGAGATAGGAGAGAGGGTTAAGTTTCCGGTTCTATGGCTTAGGGGAGAAAATGTCAGTTGTTTTGGGTTTCAAAGAGTTAGTGGCTATCATTCATGATGCAACAACTACCGTTATTGAGATAGGGAGACAAAAGTGGGGAAACTTAGAGGCACAGCAGCAGGGTACCCCCGTTTTCGTTTGGGGCAAGGTGAGAGCCAGTTTCCAATAGGGCAATCCTCCCATTTTTTATAGGGGGATCTGACCCTACGGTTGATCACCAATGGAGGCATGATATGGAGAGGCATTTGAGGATAGTAGATTGTACGAATGTGTAGAAGCAGATGTTGACTAATTTTAAGTTGACCGGGAATACGTTGTAGTGGTCGGAGAGTGTCACCATGTCTGAGGATAGGGATCGTCTGAATTATAGAGACTTTTTGGTGAAATTAAATGACAAATATTTTCCTTATTCAATTAGGAGTGCGATGAAGAAAGAATTTCTAGATTTAGAACAGGACAGTTGCTGAGTATGAACAAGAGTTCACAAATCTATCGATGTTTGTACCGAAGGAGGTGAATAACGAGGAAAAGAAGATGGAGTTTTTCATCAAGGAGCTGGCGTGGTCGATTAAGAAGATGATTTTTGCGAATCCAACGTACACTACTTATACTTAGGTGGTGGACCTCACACTGTTGTTATGGCAGGAGAAGGTAAATTATCAAAAGAAGTTGGGTAAGAGGCATGAGTCGAGTGATCAAGATGGGAGCAAGGCAAATGGGGAGGACAAGGGTCATAATGACCAACCATGGAAGAGGCAGCGTACAGGTCAGGACTAACAAGACTTTCAGTAAGACAACAGGGTCCTATAAGTCCCTCAAGGATAGGGACAGAGACAGTAGGGTGAGCGAGCACCAACTAATAAGTTTGAACCTTTTAAAGGTAGAACATCGAGCTGTCAAGTGTCCGAAAGGACAGGGCCATCAAGTCCAAGGGCTTCAAGTACCGACAGCACCACGTGTACAGGGAACACTAGCAGCACTAGCGATGAGTACGTAAGGACCGATTAGCCGAGGGTGTAAGCACTTCAGGTGGGACAGGCTCAGTAGAAGCCAAAGTGTGTCTAGTGGTATAGTCGGGTACGTATTATTTTCTTTATATATATATATATTTGATATGTATATTGTATTTTTTATTCACGGGGTAGGTGCATGTAGGATTGGGTGTATGGTGCCCAATCGTAGCATTCTGCGAGTAGGATTATGTAAGCCTTATTTTAGTTGTGCGATTATACATTTGACTTTTACGCTTTGCCAAATTTCGAGTAAGAAATTACTATACTAACGGGGAAGAGTGCATCCCGTGATTTTTAAGCCGTTAAAATTTGTTATAAATTAAATATTTTGTTAAAATAATTTCTATAATTTAATTAATTTTAGGATGTAAAAATGTTGGTTTTAATGTATATAAAGTAAGGATTTAAGTGGAATTTAATTTGGGAGTAAAATCGAGAATTTATAGACTATATGTAAAAATCGATGGAAGTGGGATAGTCAGGATGATCGAACAGGTTCGGCCCTAGAAGCAAACCGGTTCGCGTCGACAGTGATGCGCAAATGCTTTTTTTAAAATGTTTATGTTAAACTTAAACTATCCTACGCCCCTATTAATTAAACACGGGTTTAGGATTTTTAAAACACTTTTAACCATTCTAAAAAATTAATAGTCTCCCATGATTTTACCTCATCTCTTCTATAAAACATAAACCCCATTAAACACAGTTTTTCAACCCAAGTTTTGAAGATTTAAATCAAGTTTAATCAAGAAGGGCCAAGAACACGTTTATGCTATTTTTGCATGAGGAACGTAACCATGTAATAAGATTTTCAAGAAGAATTTTTTACAGGCATGAATGTCTCTATTGTTCCCCTTAAGTGTTGTGCGTTTCAGATATTGCTTAAACTTTAATAAATGGTATTTTCTTAAAATAAATTAGGAAGAATAATTAGGGAAAGTGAAAATAATTCTAAAGCTGTTTTTATTCAAATCTAAAAATGTATTTAATAGTTGAAACAATCACATGCTTAGATTAGAGATTTGGACTACGATAGAATTGTGGGACATTCCGTGTATTAAAGTTAAAAATATGATTTTTAATAATGTTTCGACTCGAAAAATCACGAATTTTATGTGTAAATTGTAGTATGGATTTATTAGTGTGTAATATTATGAATAGGCATGTTAAAAATGGAATCTTGTTTTAACCGGTAAAATATCACTTATATGGATATTATGAAATTTGACGAGTTGTATAACTACTAGAAATACTTGTTTAACTACATAAATAAAAAGGACATAATTTGGACGATATTTTGACCAGAGAATTAATTAGAACAATTGTAGCTATAAATTGAAAATATGCCTTATGTGAATGTTGCTTGCATTATTATTTCAACGCCACGGGGACGTTGGGATTTTTGGGTAGTTATGACTTTATCTTTATTTGTAGGTTTCTTGCTAGTTATAGGATGTCTCATTATTGTTAACACTTTATAGGCATGGGACTACTGAGTGTAGGTTCGTATGGTTAGGTATTTCCTGGGTAATGCTAGGTAGTATGTCATCACGTGTTTTCCATTAGCCTAGGTGCGAGACTAGGTGGTGATTTGTGGTAGGTTGTTCTCCTAAGTAATAGGCTAGAAAATACTTGTGGTTTTGGTGATCTCTAGGTATGGTACTAGGGATGGTTTAGGTTGGCTTACCCGAACAAAGGGTGAGACTAATAGAGAACTATGAAAATTTGGTAAGAAATCGATAATTAATTCTTAAGACAAAGAACATGTATTAAAATAAGGTTGCGTGGCAAGTATGTTCAGGGCTAACAATTTGGGCAAACATGCTATAACAACATAGGTGTGTGTGGTGTCACGAGTATATGCAAGGCTAGCTAAATTGGACAAACTGGCTATAGTGACGTGTCGTGCGTGGAACCTAACCAGTATGTGTAGTGCTAACAAAATTAGGCGAATTATCTATAGTGAGGGAAATGGGTGTGGTGTGAAATTTTGGGGATCCAGGAGTATATGCAGGACTCATAATACGATGAACTGGCTATAGTGTTGTTGTATTAATAAAATGGGTTACATTAATTCAATAAATAATTATTAATTGATATTTTAAATGTTAAAATTTAATAATAAAATTGGAATAATGGGGTGGCTTCGTTATGTGGGTTAGTAGTGTTGTGTTACTTATTCGCATATAATTATATCGTTTAATTTAAAATACTCTATTATGATATTTATCATGTATGACGCTTATGTCTGGGTTCACGGATCCTAATTGGGAGGAGTAGCTAGTGTTCATGCGGTAGGATCTGACCCATTGCATGACTGACATTTAAGCTATAGTTGCTGGAATAGCTGCATAGGATGGATTAAAGTGCTTTGGAATGCAATCGGGGATTTGCTTTTATTGCTTTAGTAGTTTAGATTCTTTCTATTTTATCGTTTTTATTTATAAGACACTTATTATGGATTTCGTAGGCCAGTTGGTTTCACAGTTGTTTATGGTTTCAGTCAGAGATTTTTAGTTGGATTATTCATCTGGAGTTTTATTATACTATTTAGAATATGATTTTCTTTGGTGTTAGCATAGTGATGGATTTTATTTGCACGGATGTTTATATTCATCAGATTTATTTGAATTATATCTTATGGAAAAAGTTTTTAATGTCTTATTTTCTGTCACATGCTGAGAATGATATTTTATTTAGTAATGCCCGACGTAGTTTGGCGGAGGCTGGCCACCCCGATGTCAAATCCGCGGGATGTCACAACAACACCAGTTGATCATGCTCCATCCCCAAGAATTTTTCCACAAATCGTTCGTTGATGCGAAAACTATTTAACTGCCACAAATTTAATTTTCCCTCTGGTGAAACTACGTTCGCTGGTCGCAAACTCCTATAAAAAATACTCCTTCTCAAAATTGCATCCAACAAACTCCATGAACAACCAACAAAATAACCATAATGTAGGGGATATCACCAAAATACACGATCTCCATTACCCAAATCCTAATGATGATTTGTGACTAGGTTTGAGGCTTCCTCAAACCTAACCCTTTCGATCGATGCATATCTTGCACAATTATAAGAATTCATCCACCCTCTTTATCAAACCCATAATACTCTATATCACTCTCGGAATCCCCTGGTTAGACATCACATCGAGAAATTCCCCTAACTGCTTTCTAACCAGTTAGTAATTGAAAGGAAACTTCTCCCTCGTTGGGGGATATGTGAGCCCTTTACTTTTTCTCGCATCTCTATCATAACTGAATGGTTTCTTCCCAGTCATCTTCGTGGCCCCCGAATGGATTATCTCAATGTAGTTTCGACGACCACAAGATAATGTTATGCCCATTATCATAGGTCTACCTCCCTATAAGGACTGTTTTAATTTTGGTTTCCATCTCAAAAATGGATTTTAATCTCCCCAAATCATCAAAAACCCGAATGAATGTCAAGATGGCCACTCTTACTATAATGCAAGCCTTCCTTACCCAATCCTCTGTTGCCAAGATTTGAATGAGATCTTTCTTTGGCCATATATTATCCCACAATAGTTATACCTATTACCATCTTCCCTTGGAGAAGATATTAAGCTTTTACCTTAGTTCCCCTAAACACTATAAGGGAACTTACAAGGATCATCACAGCTCCACCCGAAGTTATAATCTTGGAACCCATGAAGTCTAGAACACCCACTGACACAAGGTTCAGTCGAAGACCCGGAATGTGTCGAACACCAGACAAATTTCTCACCAACTCATCGTATTTCTTGATTTTGATTGATTTGATTCCTAAAATTTTGAAGCCTCCCTCATATGCCATCCAAACAAAACAAACTTTCACCTATTTGTATGAGGAGAAAAAATCCCTATTGGGACACCTATAAGTTTAACAACCAAAATAAAGAACCCAAATGCCATTAAATGAATCACCAAAATTATCAGTCTCTATGAGAAAAAAATTATCAACATCCACCACACCACAAATCGAGAATGATCCCGGTAGGTCATGACGAGTTGGTCACAACCCAGGACCGTGAATAGTGATAAAAAGTGCATGATACACGTCGTGACCAAGCCAAAATTTGACATCCAATGGATATGGGCACGGCCATAGACTGTGACCATAGGGGTCACGACCATGGTCCATTACTAACCTATAACTAAATGGGCACCAAACTCCACCTCTATTCTGGACAAAGTGGGTCATGGCCTTGTGCAATGACCAAGTGCATGACAAATTAAAGGGTTATACATATAAACACCCCAAAAAATTTTCTCATTTCATGCGAATCCTTTTTCTCTCTGCTGCCTGATCTCTCTCTGTGTGTGTGTGTGTGTGTGTGTGTGTGTATGTGTGTGCGCGCGTGTGTGTTCGTGTGCACTGTTTCTCCTCTAACGACCCTCTCTCATTCGGCGACATCTCTTTCCTTCAAAGACCCTCTCTAGTTCATGTATATTCTTCATTTATTTTGCATACCATGAAATTGTAGGGGTGTGTGTACTCTATGTGTTATGTGTGTGTATGCATGTATATGTGTGTGTTTATGTATGTGTATATGTATGTATTATGTGTGTTTGTACGTATGTATATGTATGTATGTGCGGGGTTAAAATACCCAAATGAGACTGATATGTAAAGATACCCAAATAAAATAAACCCTAAGAATGAAATGTGAAAATACACAAATTAAACAAACTAAAATGTGAAAATACTGAAATGTTGTAATTGGATCTTAAACAGTAAGGTTGTAAAGGATTTTGAAGAGATTGAGGATATGGGATTCAATTTGTATCAGTCTAATCTTGGTTTACTTTAATTAAGAAATAAATTAAGTTTGTGTTAAAATAATATTAGTTCATTAAAATCTTGACCTACTTCATGAAATCAGATTTTAATAACATTATAACCTAATTTTTGTAATATGATTAATTGGATGTTTAAGCCTTAATCATGAAGTAATGAACTAGGGTAGGTTTGATGTTGAACCGATTTAAACAATCCACCACGATTTCATGTAATTAGAATACGAGTTCATGTAATCACAAAGCAATATATTTTAATCCTTTATCAGCTCTTAATTTATAACACACACACACACACACACACACACACACACGCACATGAATAACACATACACACACATGCGCACATGTATAACACATACACACATGTGAAGGTGGGTTACGACCCATGATCGTGACCAGGTAACATTAGAAGTCTCTCTTTATTTCTCTCATAATTTTGCCATCATTTTTTTGCAATTTTTATTAACCCATCATTAGGCCAAATCTCAATCTTCACCCAAAACCCTAACAAAATAAATAACCTAGATGGGACCCATGTAATACATTCACTTTTATAACACTTGCGAGCGCGCGCACACACACACGCGCGCACGCACACATATATACTTACACCTATTTTCTACTCGGAAAGATGCATAACAATTGTAGGATGAGATAAAATAAGATAAACTTAATTTGGATCGGTTGAAACTTAATTTGGATTGTTTGAAAAATAATAACTAGTTATTGATTAATTAGAATCATTACTTATAGGACTCATATTCACACCCTCATTAATTTTTCTCGAGAAAAATGAGGCACGTGGATCATCACTGACAATAAGAGTACAATAGGTTACAATTGGATCTTACTTATAACCCTTTTATTAGTCTATGCCACTTAGAGGGTACTCATATTTACAATTATGGGAATAAGAAGATCGAACCACTTAACTACCTTATAAATCGTGGATTTCATCTCTCGTAAGAGTACCTATTTGATCGTATTCTATTTTTCCTACAAGAAAGTTGGGATGAGGTTGTAGAGAAAATATTTCGCATATATAATCCCCACATAGACCTGACGTTCCTTATATAGAGAAGGCAGAAAAACATTCACCCATTGTGGATACAACTACATAAAGAGAGCATTGAGCAAGAATGTGATGTCTCACGACATATGCACGTTAAATTGATTATTTCCAATAAGTTGAAGAAGAAAGTATTCCTAGTTCATATCATGGAAATCTATTCATCAATCGTAGATACACTTCGTATTAGTTGTCTATGTGAAAAAATTCATAGATTTTTTAAAAGTAATACCGATGGATGGAGATAAAAAAACATTAAACATATTTTAAACTCTTATGATGATGAGGTATAAACATATATATAGTCATAAACATGATTAGTTAGTTATAAACATATTAGTATAATGATTTCGTCGCTTATTGTTTTTTATTGTAGATAATGTCGAGCGATAATGGACATAACGTACCAAGTGATGATGTGAAACTTCCTGGATTCTCATATCCTATACCCCAACAAGGATTCTCATCACCACATGGTGAAAAAATATCTTCTTCACCACTGGTTCACTATACCACTCTATCTATGAGCAGGCAAAAAATTCTTATTACTCCAATACCCCCAACCCCCCACTCCCGACACCTCCTAAGCAAATGAGAAAAAGCCTATTGGGTTCTCCTTTCTCAAGAATAATCCTATTGGTAATAAAAATGACCTTCATATATTTAAATCCTAGTGTTTGTTTCTTGGGAACTTAAATGTGGAAGTCGGGATAGCAAATAACTGGAACTTCATTGACCATGCCATCAAGGATGACGTTTTTGAACAACTTTTTAAGAGTTTTTCATTCTCTGACCGTTCAAAGAAAAGTATTATTTCCCAGCTTGCTGAACAACTTTGAATATATCGAAGAAACCATTGGCAGAGATATTTTTCGAAGGGGACATCAAGCTTCGATATTTTGGCTCTGAAAGACAAAGTCTGTACTAATGTTGAAATGTCGTTCAATCAATGAAATAAATTTTTAAAAAAGGAGGTGTGGACAAAAAGTTGGTCCAGGAGAGAAAAATAAATAAAATAGAGTGAATAATGTTGATATCCATGGTCTGGGGTCTAAATCCTATGAAGATTTGAGGAGTGAATGGTTAAATAGGACAAAAGGCGGTCTAGATGTTGGAAAAAAAACTAAATGGGGCAACTTGTATATGTATGCCCGAAGAGACAAAGATAATAAATTCCTACCAAACTTTGCTTCGACTTAGGTGATTAAGACCAATTATTTATTTATATACGTTCACATTATATCAAATAATGTTAAAATTATAAGACTAAGTATAATTTTATGCTACAGGAATCGATTGAATCCATTAGCAGTCAGTCCTCTTCGAGCCCTTATGATGACATTGAAAATAATGCCCTGACCCAGACCTTTAGAATTGATAAAAGAGGGGGAACGAGAGGTGTCGGATCATATATGCCAAAAACTAAATTAAAACACATTGTACCTCTCATGGATGAGTTATCTTCGATGAGGAATTACGTCTTGAGCCAAGAGGGAAGTCATTTCAAGACAGATGGGGATGTGCGGGAGATAGAGAGTAAATTGGGAGTGTTGGAGGATGAAATAAGGCGCCTTCTATCCTTATTTACTTAAGGTTTTTGGACCCCGATGACTCATCAAGGTTTCCCGTACCCTCTTTCTCAAGGCTTCCTCATTCCTCCGTCTCAAAATTTCCCCTACTAAATGCTTCCTCCTTCAACATTCACCTCCTTCATGCCTTTGCCTGCCACAGTCCCTGGATCATCATCATCCACGCACGGTGACTATGGCAAGTAGTACAATTTTAGGGACTTAACTAATAACAGGATTATTAGCGCGTGAACACTCATTTCCTTAATTTTTGGACCTCCTATTCACAATCGCGCTTTGTAGATGGGAGGGGCTCAGATGATGGTTGATGAAATATACAATGATTGCGGGGAAATGCCTCTTCACATTGATAGTAGAGAAGGGAACGCGTTGAAAAACTTTGTAATTATTTTATCACTTGGCCATCTTATTTATTGCTAGCCACGTAGTCATGAGACTCTCGATTTGAGAGTATGGTGTAAATTTGCATATATCTAGACTTAGGCTTAAAAACATGCTGCTATAGGGAAAAAAAATCAAAAATAGCCCCTAACGGCCCTGTAAGAGATACGAACACCTCGCACGGGACCAATGTAACTCATAGGAATTGATCGCATAGTCAAGGGACTCCCAATTTGAGAATATGATAAAAAAATTACCAACACCTAGACTTAGGCTTAAAAACATACCTCTACGGAGTCAAAAATCTAAAACAGCTCCCAAACGACCCCGTAAAAGTCACTAACACGTCTCACAAGACCAATGTAAGTCGTAGAAGTCCTAGGACTCCAGGTACTCCTATTATATTAGCCCTTGACAATACTATTTGTATCCTATTGTAACATTGGTGGTTTACGTTGATTTACAAATGTTTAGTTTGATTTATGAATGTTTAGTATGATTTATGAATGTTAGTTATAATTTATGAATTAAATAGGATGGCACGGTGATTTACTTTGAATTATCAACTCCATGGTTACAATATTGCATAATTGTATATGAATTGGTTATTGAATATAGTTTTTTTTGGGGCGTGGGGGTGGGGTGGGGGGATGACTACAAATAATTTTTTTTATTAAATGGATATGATCAAGGTCAAAATAACCGCAACGACTCTTTTATTTGTTTAAAAAAAAATTGGGGATCACAAATTTGGTCCATGACCCAATTTATACATTTTCCCACACATGGTCACAGCCCAGGTGCATGATCCAATTTCAACATGATTCCCCACATGGTCATAGCCTAGCTCCATGACCATGGAGATAAATATTATCCCATGGGAGGAGACTGTGACCTCATGTTAGGTCATGGATGAAGTTCGTGATCATTTTTTTGGTCACGAGGAAAATGGACACAACCTAGGTTCGTAACCTGAGGCCTTGATCACGGCTTAGATCCGTGATCATCTTCGATATATGGTGTAGTGATCTTTTGAATCACTTGAATCCTGTACCACTATTATTGCATCATGAAAATTCGCATTTAATTTCCCATTATTTTGTTCAGGACAAGTGATAAGCACTCAAAAGTGTACATTTTATACCCCAAATAGACGTACTTTAGTTGCTAATTCTCGACAAAATTGGGTCTTATGCGCTTTATTATTTATTGTGTAGGTCAAATGCATGTTGGAGTGTTTAAATGCTCAAATCAAGAAAATTGCAACAAAAATGTAGCCAAGCCTGTATACCATATCCCGTAACCCTAACCTAAGCCTATCCCGAGCCATGTGTATTTGGTTTGTCTTCTTTTATTTTATTTAGATGTTTATTTGTGTCTTTTTTGAATTTTTAGCATTTATTTTATATTTTATATTTTTGAGTCATGTATATAATTTTAGGATTTATTTTTATATTTTATTTTTGTGGACGCGTGTGTCTTTATTATTTTTATATTTTTAAAGGTGTGCGTTATTTTTATTTTTTTATTTGATTTTTTGTTTTTAGTATTAGTTTAGTTTTTTTATTTCATATTTTATTAAGTTAGGTTTATTAGTATTATTTTATTTATAGTCTTTTTATTTTTAGATTAAAATTTTATTTTTTAATAGATTTTAATTTTTAGTTTTGTTAGTTTTATTTTTTTAGTTGGGCACAAACTAATACACACACACACACACAAACCCCTCCTACACTCACCTACACCCAAACAAAACAAACACACACACACCATTCTTACTCTACACCCTCACACACCCTATCACCCCCATCATCTTCTTCACCACTCACTCTCTCTCCTCAACCCCCATAACCAAAACTAGAACTGACACCATTTCAAAACCCACTATTAACAAACCATCATCTTCCATACCCTTTACCCATTTAACTTCCAAACCCAGCAACTTCGATCCATTCAACCCAAATCGCGACAGACACAATTGGTCGTGTCCAACCCGAAAACCCGGTTCCAATCCTCCTCATACCCGCCATAGTTCCGACCCGGAGCTAAAACCGAGCTTGATTCAATCCGAGCCCTTGCCCCGCCATAACCCGGACCTCCGACCCCTACATAAACCATGGAAACCTAAACCATGGAAACCCAAACCTCACCCATCTCCCATTTTTTACACCCACCATCCATGACCCGAAACCCGTCGGTGGCCATAACCAACTCCGGCGACCTCCTTAACCCGAGATACTTGCCTTCTCGAAACCGCCTACCAGCTGCCAAATCAAAACCTGAATCCACATCTTCCAACTTTAAACCCAAAACCCAAACCCATTTCCTTCTAAAGCTAAATCATTTTTTTTTCTCGTATCAAAAATCAAAAACCAAATAAACCAAAGTTAAAACAATGACCCACATGTTTAAATCTCTTTCCTTTTAACCCATTACCAAATATACCCCCAAATAATTCCTTTTAACCTCTTTTACAAAACTAACCCTCACACCCCTCATCTTCATAATCAGATTTTTATCACCCCATTTAAACCACATGACACACCCACTTCCCACATGCATCCTCTTTAATTCCTAAATTAACCCTCACCCACACCTTACATACCCTCCTACACCATTAACCTTCCCAATTTACCCCTAAGCTCCATGGCCACACTATTTAAAGAAGAAGAAGAAGAACCAATTTTGAAATCATCTAGAAACCCATCTAGAGTTTTAGAGAGAAGAAAGAGAGAGTTTAGAGTAGAAAAATAAATTAGGTTAGATTAGAATTTTTTTTATACAGAGGAAAAAAAATTATTGTGAGGATCAATTTGATTATATCTTTTTATGTAATTTTGGTTGGATCATTCAAATTAAGGGATGTAAATTTAATCACAAATATTGGAGTTCAATTACGCATCAAGAGATTGGGTTTGATTGTTCTCTTCACTTCTCTTCTATTTTATTACCTTTGATTATTTGTTCATCATGTTTAATATCATGCTAGGCTAAATCTCCTTTCAAGGGGTGGGGTGAAACCTTATTTGATACTGTTTTGATTAATTAGTTTGATTATTTGAAAATTCCCTTTGAATGTTTATTTTGATCCTTAACCATTAAATTTACGCCTCGAGAGAGGGTAAATGATTTTCGAGAGAAAATCGAAACTCGAGATATAATACCCATTTTAGATTTGAACTAGAGATAGGGATTTCTTAAGTGTGGTATTATTCCTTGAATTTCAACTCTAAATTTTATTTTCTATGATTTATACAAATTTTGATGAATCGATCCTAGCGGGAGATTAATTGAAAGGAGTGTAAATCTATTTTCCAGAGTTGTGAGGGGTTAAACTTAATTTTTAAAAGATTACTATTAAAATTACATTTGCAACAAGAGTTTATTTGTAATTTTGATATTAATTTGGGAGAATTAAAATAATTAAATCAATTATTTAGAATAGCTAGAATTTGTAGTGTAGTCCCACTCCTTGATTGTTCTCAAATTTATTTACCTCATTTTATCTCTTATTTTAGTGTTAGTTTTTGTTCATTTAGTTTAGTCACTTTAATTCACACACTTTTATTTTAGTTGGTTCTCATTTTAGTTTATTCTTAGATTAAAGTTCACTTTATTCCACAAAATTGTTTTAATATTGAAAAGCATAAAAATCCAAAAAGAAAATAAACAAATGAATTGCACGCCTCTTTTGTATTTTTCACCCGTAGATTTGGATTGATACCTCACTTACCACTATATTCTAGTTTGTTATATATTTTTGTAGTAATTGATATTTTTTATTAGAGGATCTTTCAACAACGACACATATACTAAAATCAACTCAATCAGTAAGAATGAATGATGTGCCCAATCTCGTGATAGTAGTAACATTTCCAGACCTTATTCCCCTTTTGATTTTGACTAAAAGCTCCTCAAAACGTGATCCTCTGATTTTTCTCTAGTGATTGGGCTTGCATCATCACGATCAACCATTTTTCTACTATTTTCATTGGAGAGAAGGATTGAAGTTGCCTCTTCGAAAATAGTGTGTTTCTTCTCGTACATCATCATAATCACTAAATGTTTGTACCTCACCATAAGAGAAGCCAAAAAAATCACAATCACGTTTTATTCATATATCTTCACCTTCATATTTAATAGTTCTGAGAGAAACCTATTAAACTTATTGAAGTGGTCTTGCAATGAAATATTCGGGACCATAGGAAATTAGTAAAATTCCTTCTTAAGATTAATTCGATTTGTCAAAGATTTATCCAAATAAAACTGTGACACCCCGACTAATTAAATACCGGGTAGCTACTCCTTTATTAAATCAATACAAAATGTCAAGTTGGTTCAGTTAATAGCATCACTGTCGAAAACATTTTAAAGATTACTAACCACCTAGTATTTAAAAAGTAAGTTGCCAAATTTTAAGTTATCTGATTAACATGCAATAAAAGAATAATGGAAGAACAACATAAATCCATTCACCATAACGAAGTAATGAAATAACCAGCAATAGTAATAAGTCCGGAGGAAAACTCCTCACAACAATCCCACAACTGAAAATAATAAGACAAGTCTGAATTCTGAATTAATTACATGCCCGAAGTCTGAATAACTGAAATAAATGAAATTCCTCTAAAAGAAATGGGCGACATGCCCTACAACTGATAAATACTGAGCATAGAGTCAAGATAGATGAAGAGTCTATAATCAATGTCCTGTAACTCCCACAAACAGCTACAACTCGTCACCTGAATGAGGATCCTAAGCATGGTGTCCTTGTGGCTGGGCACCTAAAATGGTTTTCACAAAAAGATAGATTTGAAAGCAAACGGGTCAGAGCCCGAATGTGGAGAGTATTTTAAAAACAGCAAGTGCTTTAATGATAATTAAAACAATGAATGCAAGATACATGTTAGGACGTGCTCTCACATGAAATACTCACCTCTCGTCTAACTGTGCACTCCTAACGTTCCTGTACCCATTCATGTGTTATCTCATAACTATCTAATTCCAAGACTTTCTAACACTTCTACTCGGTTCACGTTTAATTTCCAACCTTAACAATTTAATAGAGAGTTCTACTTTAATTCTCGTATTCTCAATTATTAACAAAACCATTTATTGATATATGTCCCTTTTTATTTTTTCATAATATTACAATTACTATACCCACAATTTAACACAGCAATTTCCTTTACATTTAACCGTATATTATTCACATCATAAATATACAATACAAGCACCCAAAGGCTAAGCTGCGGTGCACACATACTCTGCTATTCATCCCGGTACATCACGTACATAAGGATCACAAATTCCGAATCTCTCAAGAATTGTTGGAATAAACACCACACACAAAAATGGAGGCGAACATAATTCAACATATCCATGGTCACGTACATACCTACGCTCCATAGTCAGCTGGCTTATTAACTCACAAATAAGTCGTTCTCTTGAACTATGTCCTCAAGGTACCAATCTAAATCCGGGCAACACAAGGATAAGAAGGCCCTAAACGAACGTAACCTCCCGTGATAGCAAGTATGGTAGGTATGTCATACATATAAAAATCATATACTAAGCATTCACACATCTTAGATAATTCAATATTAATAAAGGTATACTCTACATCCTTATACCATTATTCTAAATTTGTATATTTTACGTCTCCCGATAATATAAAAGTTAAACTGTCGACACGTCTCACGTCGTAGTTTCTTATACTTAAAACCTATCTAAAATAGATTATTAAGTTTCTATTATTCCCACGTATAACATCTTTATTCCTAAGGTCCTTACTTCTGCCCCAAACCTCATTTCATCAAATTATTCAAATTTACACTATTAACCCAAACATTATCTCACTTATCGAATTTCATTAATTTAGAATAATTCCTCAAATTGAATTCTAATTAAGGTCCAAATTTCATAACCAAGCCTACTGGTCTTCCTTAAGGTTAAGGGTATTCATATGGTCTCCTACAATATTAATCAAGGGTTAACATCATTAAAATTTAAATAGGGAAAAACTTTACTCATTCTGGGAAGGTCGATCGATCGACCTTTTCCTTCGATCGATCGATGGTGGTCGATCGATCGACTGATGAACATCGATCGATCGAATGCACCAGGTGTGGCTACGGACTGCTTCGTTTTGCAGTTTTCAAATCATCCCAAAACATACTTTTAATGCATGAAACTCCAATATAACGTTATAGTATCATCATACAACCATCCTACAACATTGTAAACGTTCTAAAACCAATAATTCATCATTCCAGGGCTTTGTATGGATCAAATCTTCATCAAGAATTCCAGATTTATATTTCTTTCAAGAACATTAATAAACTTCTTCTAAAATCCATTTTTAAATCATCAAGGGTCATAATTCTGAGTTCATAATTCGTCCAGAATGTTTCTACATGCAGTCCCTAACATAGTTCATAGTTTTAAACTTCCAATTCATGGGTCTATATCATCTTCCAAGATAAATTCGATAATTCCTAAACATGGAAAAGCATGGCATTGAATCAATTGTAATTAAACCACTTGCCTTAATCTTTCTCTGAATTTGATGTTGAATCTTGAAGTCTGAGTTGTTCTTCCTCTCTCTTTCTGCAGAATTCTCTTCTCTCTCTCTCTCTCTACAAGTTTCTCTAAGGATGATGACAATGGAGGTGTGGTTGGTTTTTGGTAAGTTGGGACTATATCTTAACTTCTCCCGTAGCCCATTAAGTCCCTTAGTGTAGTTAGTGGGTTTAGTGGATAAAGAATGAGTCAGATTTTGGTTACTAATTTTCGTGGGTTTTAATTCCCAGATTTCCGAAATTACCAAAATGCCCCTATAAGTTACCGGTATGGCCCAATAATGCCCCGGGACCCAAACTTAACCCCCGGCTAGTGTTTTCTGACTATTTCGACCCTTCCGGATGCGTTGGCGCAATCAAAATGACCATACGGGTGATAAAAATAAAATTCACTTTTTAATTCACATAATTATATTCCTGACGCGACTGTCACGCGCGTCCCAACAAAGTTTCCCAAATTGCCGTATTTCAATCTCGCGACAATTTCAATATTTCCAATATTCATATATTGCCAGATATACACATTATAATCAAATACTAACTCACATCTCGTTAATATTTTTATCCGGATTAATTTCCAATTAATACACATTTAATTCAATTAATCCCCAAAAATAAATATCAGGAAAATACGGGGTATTACATACTTCCCCCCTAATAACTGAATTTCGTCCCGAAATTCGGAACTAGAAAGTACCTGGTAAGAACAACTCCGGATAACGTTCGCGCATCTCATCCTCGCGCTCCCATGTGGACTCCTCGACATTATGATGTCGCCACTGAACACGCACTAACGAAACTATCTTTGACCGCAGTTTCCGCTCACTTCGGTCCAAAATAGCAATCGGCCCCTCCTCGTAGGAGCTATCCGGCTGGAGATCGATGTCCTCCAAAGCAATGTGAGAATGAGCCAAATCGTCTCTAAGATATTTCCTAAGCGAGGTAATATGAAATACATCGTGAATCCGATGTAAATGCTCCGGTAATCCAAGCTTATACGCAACCGGTCCAATCCGCTCAATAATAGGAAATGGTCCCACATATCTCGGTGCCAACTTCCCTTTCTTTCCGAAACGCATGATCCCCTTCATAGGAGATACTCTGAGCAAAACTTGGTCCCCCACTTGGAACTCCCTGAAGAATCTCTTCGCATCAGCATAGCTCTTCTGCCGATCCTGAGCTACTCGAATGCGATTCCGTATCAATTTTATCCTCTCCGAAGTATCCTGAATCACTTCCGTCCCAAGTAGTTTGTTATCCCCCACCTCCAACCAACATGCTGCGGAATGACAAGGTCTACCGTACAACGCCTCAAATGGAGCCATGCCAATGGTGAACTGGTAGGAGTTATTGTAAGCAAACTCCACCAGTGGAAGATACTGCTCCCATCCACCCCCAAAGTCAATGATACTCATACGTAGCATGTCTTCCAACATCTGGTTTGTACGCTCAGTTTGCCCATCGGTCTGCGGGTGATACGCTGTACTCAACCGCAGTTCTGTGCCCATGGCCTCCTGAAAACTCTCCCAAAATCGTGAAACAAATATCTTGTCTCGGTCAGACACGATATTTAGGGGCACACCGTGAAGTCTCACTATCTCTGAAATGAAGAGCTGGGCATACTGTCCCGCAGTGTAGTCTGTCCTTACGGGTAGAAAATGAGCGACTTTGGTCAACCTGTCCACAATTACCCAAATGGAGTCATGACCTCTCTGTGACGTAGGCAACCCCGTGATAAAGTCCATGGAGATGCTCTCCCACATCCACATCGGGACCTCCAATGGCTGTAGAAGTCCTGCCGGTCTCTGATGATCCACTTTAACTAGCTGACAAGTGGCGCATTTTGAAATAAACACGGCAATATCTTTCTTCATCCCGCTCCACCAATACTGTCGCCTCATGTCTTGGTACATTTTGTCCCCTCCGGGATGTACCGCGAAACGTGAGCCGTGCGACTCTGCCATCACCTCGTGCCGCAATTCTTCCCCTTCCGAAACTACCAATCTCCCATTGAAGCGTAATCGTCCGTCTGAGCTAACGGTATAGGACTCTGCTCCCTCTGATAGTAATCGAACTATCTGCTCCTGACAGAACGAATCTTTTGCCTGTGCCTTTACCACTTTCGTGATAATTTACGGTGTAACGGTCATCACAGACATGAATGATCGGGCCACTGCATCCTGGTGTCCCAACTCCTTCCACTTGGCCTTCCACACCCCTGCCACCTCATCTACTGGCCTACGGCTCAATGCCTCTGCCACCATGTTAGCCTTCCCCAGGTGATACTGGATATCGAACTGATAATCTTTCACGAATTCAAGCCACCTCCGTTGTCGCATATTCAACTCCTTCTGCGTGAATAGGTACTGTAGGGACTTGTGATCCGTGAACAATCGAAACTTCTCCCCCAAAAGGTAATGTCTCCAAATACGAAGGGCAAATACCACTGCCGCTAACTCCAAGTCATGGGTAGGGTAATTCTTCTCGTGAGGCTTAAGCTTACGTGAAGCATAAACTATAGCCTGACTCTCCTGCTGCAGTACACCTCCAAGTCCTTGTAAGGACGCATCGGTGTAAACAAGATACTCAACTCCCGGTCTCGGGAATGATAACACAGGTGCTGAGGTTAACTTGTCCTTCAACTCATCGAATGCCAACTGACAGGCATCACTCCAAATGAACGGCACACCTTTACGAGTTAGATGTGTCATGGGACCCGCTATCATGGAGAAACCCCGAATAAACCTCCTGTAGTATCCTGCTAAGCCCAAGAAACTACGGATCTCAATCGGTGTCGTGGGCTGTCCCCACTCCCTCACCGCGGATACCTTCCCCGGATCAACAGATATTCCCCGGTCAGAAATAATGTGTCCCAAAAACTGGACCTCCTTCAGCCAAAACCCGCATTTCTCATACTTTGCATACAACTCGTTCTGGCGTAGCGTCTGCAAAACTTGCCTCAAATGCTCGGCGTGCTCCTCCTCTATCTGGGAGTAAACCAGAATATCATCGATGAAGATAATGACAAACTGATCTAAGAAATCCCTGAACACCCTATTCATCAAGTCCATAAATGCTGCTGGAGCGTTGGTCAAACCAAATGGCATAACCCGAAACTCGTAAGAACCATATCTCGATAAGAACGCAGTCTTCGAGACGTCCTCCTCCCTGATACGCAACTGATGGTATCCAGATCGCAAATCAATCTTTGAGAAGCAAGAAGCTCCTCTCAATTGGTCGAATAGGTCATCGATTCGAGGCAACGGATACTTATTCCGTATCGTGACCTTGTTTAACTCCCGGTAGTCCACACACAATCTCAGTGAACCATCTCTTTTCTTCACGAACAACACAGGGGCACCCCACGGTGAAGTACTCCTCCGAATAAACCCCTGACCCAACAACTGCTCAATCTGATCCCGTAACTCTCTCATCTCAGCTGGAGCCATACGGTACGGTGCACGTGCTATAGGTCTCGTATCTGGTAATAAGTCTATAACAAAGTCTATCTCTCGAGTGGGGGGTAGGCCTGGTATCTCCTGAAACACATCGGAATACTCCCTGACAACTGGGATCGAATCTAAAGGAATCACAACCTCCTTAGAGGTATCCTCCTCTAAGTAGTACAAATGAGCGGTCGAACCTCCCTCTGGGCGAGGCATCACCACTACAAACATCTCTTGCCCCAGAATGGAAAAAACAATGCTCCCACCGAAGCAATCAATCATGGCTCTATAATCAGCGAGCCAATCCATACCGATAATCACATCGTGAACATGCATATCTAATACCAACATATCTGTAGGTAATACTAGACTACCAATCTCTACCCCCACTCCCCGGCATATAAAGAAAATAAGTGACCCACTCCCCAATGGTGAGTCTACACACGTTACTGTGCTCTCTGCCGTAGCTAACAACCCTAAGGCTTTCACAAAATGTGTAGCTATAAAACAATGCGTTGCCCCCGTATCAAACAAAATCCGACCCATAGTACCATGGATAGGAAACATACGCTTAATCGCGGGTGGTGCCTGTTGAGCTGTTAACTGGTGAACGTTATAGACACGTCCATACTGTAACTGCCCCTGCTGCACAGGAACTGCTGGAATGGCTGGTAGTGCTGGCACCTGGGCTGGAGCTGGAAGAGCAGGTGGAAAAAGTGGCCTATGTGGCTCATGTCGAGCACCCTGCTGCTACTGCGGGGCCCTGCCCTTATCAGGACAATCCTGACGTTTGTGGCCAATCTTACCACAAATGAAACACTTCCCCGGGAAGTTTCCCCCTCGCTGTCCCTGCTGCCCTCGGCCCTGGTGGCCGTTACCATTTCTGCCCTGGCCTTGCTGGCCCTGGTGAAACTGCTGATGTTGACCATTTTGACCCTGCTGGCCCTGATGGCTGTTATGACCCTGCTGGCCATTCCGAAATCCTCCCTGACTGTTCCTGAAACTCCCCTATCGGAACCTCTTGTGATCCCCCTGCTGGGAACCCTGATCACTCTGCCTATACTGTCCCTGAGCTGACTGTGCCCCGCTGGCACCATTTCCCCCTGTCCTGCCCTGATGTCTGGACTCTCCTGATCGCTTCCCCTCTGTCAAGTGAAAGCGGTGGTCCTGGCAATGGAGCAATGTAGCGTTAACCACGTCAGAATAAGTGGCCAACGAGAGGTTCCCCAATAAATGCTGACGGATCCTCCAAGTCAATCCATCTATAAATTCCTGAATCTTTTTCTCTTCCGTCGGTATCTCATCTGGGACAATATTCAGCAAATTGGTGAATTCGGCCTCATACTCATCCACAGTCTTACCCTCCTGTCGAAGGTTCATCAACTTCCTCCTCATTTTCGTGTGAACAGCAGACGGAAAGTACTTGCGGTCGAACCACTTCTAGAACTCCTGAATCGTGAGAGTATCTCTCTCCTCTGCGGTGGTAATAGACTCCCACCACTGTAGTGCAGATCCCACTTGCTTAAAAGTAGCTAGTACCTGCCTCTGAACGTCAGTGCACTCATACATCCTCAAGTGCCTCTGTATATCCTTTCTGCACTGACTCGAAACAACAACATCGGAGCTACCAGCAAACTCCGGTGGATGTGCTTTCTGAAAAGCATCACGTACACGTTCCCAGGCAGACGGGAATGCATATGGCTGAACTGGCGCGGCAACTGGCGCCTGAGGTGGTGCCTGCTGAACTACGGCTAATGCAACATTTACTGCTTGGGCTACGATGGCTGCAACCTCAGCGGCGTTCATCGTGCCCTGAACAGGTGCGGGCTGTGGTTCTGGCGTTGCATTCCTGGGAACCCGTGGTGCACGTCGTGGAGGCATTCTGAAATAAGAATAAAGTCTATAAGTTCGCAGTTATAAACTTAAAATAACTGAGGAACGTAGCATAAACAAAAGAATACAACAGAACTAAAATATAGGGCTCTACATCAAAGAAAGCTCAGCGGAAACATAATAAGCCGTTCTGATCCTAAAGGACACTAGAACCTGATGCTCTGATACCACCTGTGACACCCCGACTAATTAAATACCGGGTAGCTACTCCTTTATTAAATCAATACAAAATGTCAAGTTGGTTCAGTTAATAGCATCACTGTCGAAAACATTTTAAAGATTACTAACCACCTAGTATTTAAAAAGTAAGTTGCCAAATTTTAAGTTATCTGATTAACATGCAATAAAAGAATAGTGGAAGAACAACATAAATCCATTCACCATAACGAAGTAATGAAATAACCAGCAATAGTAATAAGTCCGGAGGAAAACTCCTCACAACAATCCCACAACTGAAAATAATAAGACAAGTCTGAATTCTGAATTAATTACATGCCCGAAGTCTGAATAACTGAAATAAATGAAATGCCTCTAAAAGAAATGGGCGACATGCCCTACAACTGATAAATACTGAGCATAGAGTCAAGATAGATGAAGCGTCTATAATCAATGTCCTGTAACTCCCACAAACAGCTACAGCTCGTCACCTGAATGAGGATCCTAAGCATGGTGTCCTTGTGGCTGGGCACCTAAAATGGTTTTCACAAAAAGATAGATTTGAAAGCAAACGGGTCAGAGCCCGAATGTGGAGAGTATTTTAAAAATAGCAAGTGCTTTAATGATAATTAAAACAATAAATGCAAGATACATGTTAGGACGTGCTCTCACATGAAATACTCACCTCTCGTCTAACTGTGCACTCCTAACGTTCCTGTACCCATTCATGTGTTATCTCATAACTATCTAATTCCAAGAGTTTCTAACACTTCTACTCGGTTCACGTTTAATTTCCAACCTTAACAATTTAATAGAGAGTTCTACTTTAATTCTCGGATTCTCAATTATTAACAAAACCATTTATTGATATATGTCCCCTTTTATCTTTTCATAATATTACAATTACTATACCCACAATTTAACATAGCAATTTCCTTTTCATTTAACCGTATATTATTCACATCATAAATATACAATACAAGCACCCAAAGGCTAAGCTGCGGTGCACACATACTCTGCTATTCATCCCGGTACATCACGTATATAAGGATCACAAATTCCGAATCTCTCAAGAATTGTTGGAATAAACACCACACACAAAAATGGAGGCGAACATAATTCAACATATCCATGGTCACGTACATACCTACGCTCCATAGTCAGCTGGCTTATTAACTCACAAATAAGTCGTTCTCTTGAACTATGTCCTCAAGGTACCAATCTAAATCCGGGCAACACAAGGATAAGAAGGCCCTAAACGAACGTAACCTCCCGTGATAGCAAGTATGGTAGGTATGTCATACATATAAAAATCATATACTAAGCATTCCCACATCTTAGATAATTCAATATTAATAAAGGTATACTCTACATCCTTATACCATTATTCTAAATTTGTATATTTTACGTCTCCCGATAATATAAAAGTTAAACTGTCGACACGTCTCACGTCGTAGTTTCTTATACTTAAAACCTATCTAAAATAGATTATTAAGTTCCTATTATTCCCACGTATAACATATTTATTCCTAAGGTCCTTACTTCTGCCCCAAACCTCATTTCATCAAATTATTCAAATTTACACTATTAACCCAAACATTATCTCACTTATCGAATTTCATTAATTTAGAATAATTCCTCAAATTGAATTCTAATTAAGGTCCAAATTTCATAACCAAGCCTACTGGTCTTCCTTAAGGTTAAGGGTATTCATATGGTCTCCAACAAAATTAATCAAGGGTTAACATCATTAAAATTTAAATAGGGACAAACTTTACTCATTCTGGGAAGGTCGATCGATCGACCTTTTCCTTCGATCGATCGATGGTGGTCGATCGATCGACTGATGAACATCGATCGATCGAATGCACCAGGTGTGGCTACGGACTGCTTCGTTTTGCAGTTTTCAAATCATCCCAAAACATACTTTTAATGCATGAAACTCCAATATAACGTTATAGTATCATCATACAACCATCCTACAACATTGTAAACGTTCTAAAACCAATAATTCATCATTCCAGGGCTTTGTATGGATCAAATCTTCATCAAGAATTCCAGATTAATATTTCTTTCAAGAACATTAATAAACTTCTTCTAAAATCCGTTTTTAAATCATCAAGGGTCATAATTCTGAGTTCATAATTCGTCCAGAATGTTTCTACATGCAGTCCCTAACATAGTTCATAGTTTTAAACTTCCAATTCATGGGTCTATATCATCTTCCAAGATAAATTCGATAATTCCTAAACATGGAAAAGCATGGCATTGAATCAATTGTAATTAAACAACTTGCCTTAATCTTTCTCTGAATTTGATGTTGAATCTTGAAGTCTGAGTTGTTCTTCCTCTCTCTTTCTGCAGAATTCTCTTCTCTCTCTCTCTCTCTACAAGTTTCTCTAAGGATGATGACAATGGAGGTGTGGTTGGTTTTTGGTAAGTTGGGGCTATATCTTAACTTCTCCCGTAGCCCATTAAGTCCCTTAGTGTAGTTAGTGGGTTTAGTGGATAAAGAATAAGTCAGATTTTGGTTACTAATTTTCGTGGGTTTTAATTCCCAGATTTCCGAAATTATCAAAATGCCCCTATAAGTTACCGGTATGGCCCAATAATGCCCCGGGACCCAAACTTAACCCCCGGCTAGTGTTTTCTGACTATTTCGACCCTTCCGGACGTGTTGGCGCACTCAAAATGACCATACGGGTGATAAAAATAAAATTCACTTTTTAATTCAAATAATTATATTCCTGACGCGACTGTCACGCGCGTCCCAACAAAGTTTCCCAAATTGCCGTATTTCAATCTCGCGACAATTTCAATATTTCCAATATTCATATATTTCCAGATATACACATTATAATCAAATACTAACTCACATCTCGTTAATATTTTTATCCGGATTAATTTCCAATTAATACACATTTAATTCAATTAATCCCCAAAAATAAATATCACGAAAATACGGGGTATTACAAAAACTTCTCAAGCTTTTTCCAAATCACCTTAGTAGAAGTCTTTATCATAAAATTGTTTTTATTTCCTTATATAAACACAATTGAATTATGGATCAATTCTCCCAATCTATTATATTCAACTCGTCATCCTTTATTATATAGGGTTTTCCTTTGAAGGCACGGATCAAGTCCTCTTCAACAAGGATGTCCAGCACCCCCACTTGATAAAGCCAAGATTTTTATTTCCATCAAATTTCTCCCCATCATACTTTATCTAGGATGCCAAAAAAAATACCCTAGTTTACAACCTAGCATTGGATACCTATTTGTTGTTCGGGAGCTCAGTGCATGTATTGACAAGGGATTTGTGACCAACAAATCAATCACACCAAAATATAATATTACAAATAAATAAAATAAAAAGGATATTTAAGAACACAATATTTATGTGGTTTGCCAATTTGGCTTTGTCCACAGGCCATTTGTGTCACTAAATAAAATAAAATTACAAATGGAATGACTTTTTGTTCCTTCCTCACATGGTATAATCTCCCTTCTCACAAATAATCCTCACATATAAATATTAATCACAGTAAAGGCACTTTGATTCTACCCAAATCTTAAATAGAGATTACCCAAAATTGATCCCCAAAATAACCACTTACCTAAAAAAGTGAACCCTTAATTTTGACCCACAAAATTATCTTATTGAGTCACAAGATGGAGTTGGTCCAATTCTCTCATATCCAATTTTTGGTTCGAAATCACTTCTTAAATAAGCGATAAAACCAAGAGTCCAAAGTGGCATATGACACCTCACAAACTAGGTAACTAAGTTCCATATCTAACTTGGATACCAAAATCCCACTGGTTGGACAAAACCAATGGGGAGTTTGAGTTAAACTCAAACTTTCTCTCCTAGAGTCCATAATTGTAAGACTACTAGACCAAGCAAACTTCTACAAATATGCACCTTGGAGAGATCAATAAGAACACTAAAAATAGTCTTTCAAACACTGATGCCAAATATTTGTTGAATCTAAATAAATCCTTAATTAACGTAATCTAGTAATTGGAGCGAAGTATCACTCTCCCTAGTTGTGTGCCAATCCAAGTAATTTTCCCGCAAAACCTTCGTTGATGCAAAACATCCTTCATTGAAATGAATTCAATTTTCACTGAGGTGAAACTATGTTTACTTATCACAGACTCCAACAAAAAAATCCTCCTTCTTAAATTACATCCAACAAACTCCATCGAATATCCAACAAAAGAACCATAACGTGAGGGTTAGCACCAAAATACACGATCTTCATCACTCAAAACTTAATGAAAATTTGTGACTATGTTTGAGGCCTCCTCAAATCTAACCCTCGACGTACTCTTCAATCGATACATATCTTGTGCACCCACAATAATTATTTAGACCTCTTTATCAAACCCAAAATGCTCTATAGAACTCTTTAAATCCTGTGGTTCGACATCACACCCAACAATCTCCCCCAACAACCTCCTAAACATCGGTTGGTAATTGAAAATCAATTTCTCCCTCCTTGGGAGCTACAGGTACCCTAGAATTTCTCATGCATCTTTATCATAACCTAATGCTTATTTTTTACTCATCTTCATTGTTCCCGAATGAATTATCTCAATGCCACTATGACTACTGCAAGCTAATGTTATGCCCATCCTTATAGGTCCACCTCACTGTAAGGACAACTGTAATTTTGGTTGCCATCGCTAAGAGGATTTTCATCTCCCGAAATATTATGTAGGCACTCACAACAAGAATAAAAGTCAAGATGTCTACCCTTAGAATAATGTATGGCCTACTTACCTAATCCTCCATTACCAAGACTCGAATGGGATATTTCTATGGCCATAGATTACCCCATAATAGTTCTTCATGTTGCCATATTCCCTTGGATAAGATATTAATTTTTCACCTTAGTGCCCCTAAACACCAAAGGGAACCTGCAACGATCATCCCAACTCCACCCGATGTTATAACCTTTTAACCCATGGATTCTAGCATACCCAACAACACAAGACTCACCCGAATACCCAAAATGTGTGAAACACCACACAAAGTTATCATGAATTCATCATATCTCTTATTTTTTATTGATCCAAATCCTAAAATTTAAGGCCTCTCCCATAATCCATCAAACTATAACTAATCGTCACTTATTCGAAGGAGGAGAAAGAATCATGATTGAGACACATATGAGTTGAACAACCAAAATAAATAAACCCATCATCATTAAATAACTCGCCAAAATTATTAGTCTCCATTTGAGAAAAATCGTCAACATCCTTCGAATCACTTGCATCTGCCACCACTGCTAATGCACTCGGAGCCTTCTCCTTTCCTTTCCCATCCTTTTCTTTGGGACAAGACTGAATGGTGTAAGCAAAAATTTCCAATCAAGTTAATTTTTTTTATAATTGGATTAATTTTGGACAAAATATTTAAGTCATAGGTTAGGCTTTGTATTGTTGAACTCGTAAGCCTATGACATGTTTGATGAAGACGTGGCAACTAAACTTCAAAGTTGGATATACATCGTACTGTGTTTTTCGTGCGAAGTTTATCTTCACATTTATCGATGATCTTGTAAGGTATGGATGAATTTTGAATATGATCATTAGATATACTTATGGGTGTTTTTTTAAGCAAAAAATGTTTGGAACTATTTTTAAAATTATTTTCGAAGAAAATAATTTTTTGGTTTAGAGCTCGTTAGAACGAAGTTGGCACTTTATTAGAACGAAGTCTAGATATCGTTATAACGAAGTCTGGATCTCGTTAGAATGAGAAACATAACTCATTAGAATGAATGTTGAATCTTGTTGGAATGAACTTTAATGCATTCTTAGAACATACATCTAACGAACATCAAATGATCATTCTCTGTCAAACAGAAGGGCACCCATTAAAAGGTCATTGGAAGACCGTTTGAATGAGAACTTGGGTTTTTGTTAGCATGAAATTGGCATTTTATTCGAATGAACCCTATATTTTTGTTCAAACGAACCCGTCGCCTCAAAAATTGTGTTTTACTATTTATAAGGTCGATGTACATAAATTTTGAAGAACTTTTGCTAAATATCAAACTCTTACCAGTTTACCAAAGTTCCAAAACCCTAGTTTTTCCCATTGAGTTAAAAGATCCAAATTTCCACATTCATATGCTTTGAGATCTTTCATGTTGGGATCCGAAGTTTGTTTATCTACATTGAGAGAACTTGTTTAGTGCGGTGGACTCCGTACTTGTTATTTGCAGTTAAGGGTGCGTCTTTTTTTAACTTTTGGTTTTCGAATTTTTGAATTTTCGAATTTTCCAAAAAAAAAAATGGATCGGAAATTAAAAATAACTTTAAAATTTTGATTTTTTCAAAACTATGTCAATTTGATTTTTCTGAATTATTTTCAACTTTTTCCAAATAGTTTTCAATTTTCTACTCAGTTTTGAAAAAATTTCACTTCCCACATCGGTTGGGAGAGGATGAGGGTTCAAAAGTAGTGCTCTATAAAAGATCATTCTCCTCCTAGCATCCACACAAATGAAAAAATGGGTCAAATCTTCATGTATTTACATGTTAAGTTTAACCTTTTTCTTTGTTTCTTTAAAATGAAAATTTCGAGGAACCGAAAATTGTTAATTTAATTTTTCAAAATTTTAGAATTTCCAAATTTTTGTATATTTTGTGAATTTTTGATTTTTTCTAAATTTTTGAATCTCTCGAATTAAAAATCTTTTTTAATTTTTTGAAAATATTGGATATAAAATCGAAAGAATTATTTTATTTTCGAAAGAATCATTTTTTTTTCGAAGAGGCATTTTTCAATCCGATCCGATCCGACCGAAAGACAAGCTCATTTGTAGTATTACGATGTCAAAGAAGTATTATGTGTCCCTATTCCGTCGATGGTTGCTGCGCTTCACTTGTGGATACCGATGCATGCTTAGATTCATGCATTCTGGCAGCTTGCGTGGGTGGACTCATACGTTGTGTTGCAAAAGAGATGTTGAAGATAAAAGAGAGTCAAGGCTTGCAAGGGAGACGAGTCGTTGAGAACGTCTATTGTCTAGTCTTTGTAAAATATCATAGTGATCTGTTTGGCTGGGCTGTCTGAGGTTTTTCGCTTTGTGGCTTTCCTTGTACATCAGTATGTTGTGGATAATTTATTTATTTTATTTGCTTATCACCTAGATGCATGTTTTAGGTTAAGCTAAAATTAAGTAAATCGTCTTTTCACAACAAATGGTTTAATTTGGTGAAATTTTTTTATTTGATTTATTTTGTTTAAGGTTTTATTCTTTAAATTTGAAATATATAAAAATAGAACTTTTGTTTGTGTGCATCCCAACCTAAGCAGTACAGGGGCGTTCTCAAATTGGTATCTGAGATAGAACACTAAGTTGTCATGTTTAGATATCGTGTTGTTAGGGATGAATTTTAGTGGTCATGATTGTATTAGAACCACGATATTTGGTGGGTCAAACTCTGCATACTGAAAAATGCGTATAAAATCAGCACTAAGGAGATAGATGACGGGTATGGTAAGCATTTTTAAATGGTTGGACTCCACCTACTACTTTAGTTGGATATAATAGGATACCAAAACTCGTAGAATCATGGAGTGAGGCTGAGCATAGGTTAGAAAACTATAATTTTCTAGGTTTAATTGCTTTGTTTTGTGCAGTAACGTCAGAGGAGTTATGTCGTATTATAACTTGTGAAATGTCTAAAGAGTCTTTGGACATACTCCGACTCACCTATGAAGGAAATAGTGTTGTTAAGGCTTCCAAACTCCAAAACATCACCACTCAGTTTGAAATGATTAAGATATTGGAGAGTGAGACCTTTGATGAGTTTTATAATAGATTATTCGACATAGTTAACTCATCTTTGAACTTGGGAAAAGAGATACCCAAAAACCGAGTAATCAAGAAAATCTTAAGATCATTGCCTAAAAGATTTAATTCAAAAAAACAATTATGAATTCCTTAGGTACTTTATATTATCCAAAACTTGAAGAGCTTGTAGGTGAATTACAAACTTATGAGCTTGACATATTTTCCTCCAAGAGTGAGACTAAGAAGGATAAGGGCATTGCTTTGAAAACTCGAAAGGAGGAATCAAATTTTTCAGATGGTGAGTCTGACATCGTGACCTAAAATATGGCCATGTTAGTAAATAAATTTCTCAAATTCCATAAGCAATTGAAAAATGCAATTTTTTTTGAAAACTCATGTATAACAAGTTCGATCACTTCCTTAAAAATCGTAATGATAACTTTAAGAATGATGAGTCAGAAAGATATTTTGGTTGTGAGGGTTATGGCCATAGGGTAGATAAGTGCCACACTAAACTAAGAAAGGATGGAAATAAACTGAAGGGGTATAATGCCACCCTTAGTGATAGTGATCTGGAAGAGGAACCTGATTCCCTCATTGAACGCAACTTCACCTCGTTCATGACTAGTCATGTGAGCCTTAATGATAAATCTTTCCATGAAGATATTATTGTGCATGACACTTCTGAGGCCATTGTTTGTGAATCCCAAGTGAATGATGGTAGAGAAAGTGGATAAGAGAATGAGGATGAAAAAAAGGAAAATAAGAAGAGTGAACTCCAATTTAGGCATGTGGGAGGACTCTTCGAGAGAAGCTAGAGTATGTTGAGGGTGAGAGAGATAACCTTCGAGGGTTGATCGAGGTTATGAAGAAGTATCTTATTGAGTTTGAAGAGTCTATGCATTTACTCGAGTCGAATATAGTTGAGCTTGAAGAGATATTGAGAGATTCGAGTGAGGTTAAATTTAATTTTGAATCTAGGTCAGAGAAGATGTTAGGCACCATTTAAATCAAAGATGACAAGTGTGAGATTGGATTCGATGATTAAAATTCTTCTGCTACCAAACCCCAACCATGAATTTGAAAGGGTCAATGATTGCTAGGATTGTTGGTAAAGGTCAACCCTTAGGTAACACCTTTCACCATGTTTTCACATGCACACATTGTAGTAGAAAAGGTCACCTTAGGCATTTTTGCTATAATCATAAAAAAGGTCCTAGAAAGTATAAGAATAGGGTCCCCAAGGTTTCCAAAATCCTTGAGTGTCCCGTTACTCCTATGTGGATTATGAAATCGAATTTGGAGGTTTAGATATTAGACTTCTTAATTCTCGTTTTCTTGCACATGATACTTCCTAGGCAATATCTAATAGTTGATCGTGTTCACGTCTTTATATACACTAGATTTTGCACCTCATAATACATACATACATATATATATATATATATATATATATATCTGTGTGTGTGTGTGTGTGTGTGTTTTTTAGTTGTATATTGTTTGAGTCTTTTGTATTTTAATTTTTCATTTAATGAGTCATATTGAAAGATATAAAAAGATTTTGTTTGTCTTTTGAGTTAGTTTGTTTTCAAATAGGTATTTTTTTTTGAAATTTTTTATAAAACTCAATTTTTTTTTGGTTTTTGTGTATTTTAATTTTACACATTCGGTGTAGTATATTGGTATGCTTGAAGTTAATTCATTTTGTGCTATCTATGTGACTAGTACATTTGGTTATGATTATTAATACTTAGATTGTTCTTAATCATGCTTTCATGGAGTTTTTCGACATTGATTTTCATTGTGGATTGAACTTTGTATATGCCTCCACACATATTCACGAGCTCTTTTGGAACTTTAACTTTACATTTATATTTGAGAATTTGTTAGGTTTTCCCCCTTCAATTTTGTCATCTACATATTTGATGACTATGGGGAATTTGTGCATGTAAGAACCGTTACCCATGAGTTATTTGATTTTATTTAAAAAATATGAGGGTGCACGGAAGAGAGCCACGAAATAAGAAAATCTCCTTTGAGGGATAGGCACCATTGGCTAGAGCCTAATATAAAAGTTTAGATGCAATAGAAACAAAAAATTGCCAAGGCCAACATGTTTAGTTTATTTGATTTTAAAAAATGATAGGTTCAAAAGAATTGAGAGAAAATAATATATGACATTTGTTTATCTTTAGAGCGTGTATAATTGAAGATCAACGGATTTGCACAATGAATCCTAGTTATGCTTATTTTTTTCATGACGCTATTAATTTGTAGAATCATCAATATTCTAGGTTTGTGTGCATTGTGCTTGTCTATTCGTAGAGTTCACTTTATCTTATCACTTGAGGTTAAATTTTCATTTGATTAAGTTTGGTGGTCAATTAAAACTCCTTGCTCATATTTAAGTGTTTAGGTCATAATTAATTTGTTTCTAGTTCACACCCATTCATTCCATCCCACATGTTTAGACGCATCGATACTATGCTAGTGTGTAAAGCTTATGTGTTTTGTGCCGAGTTTTTGTAATTTTTTAAACTTGTATATATGTACCGGTATTTTATTGGTATATTTTGAATATTGATATATATGGTATTGTTCATTTTTGAGTCTTTGCAGTTTGCATTAAATCCATATTGGTCATATGCCCTATCTGAGGATTTTATTTACCATGCTACATGATCATATTAGTATATTTCATTGTGTTAATTGACATTCCATAGATCAAATTGGTAATTTCAAATTGGTATCATGCTTCATTGTGTAATCATATTGGTATCTTTTTGCGTCAATATTTATATTATTTGATCATTGTTTGGATTATTTATTCTTGTGTCTCCATGTTGTGTGTTGTTACACTTTACACCATTGCATATTCTATTCCTTCCTCCCTATTGATCTTATCATCATGTGTTCACACATTTTGGGGGAGATTTGGTTTATGGGGGAGAAATGTTTTTATGCATTATTTCATTTTATATTCCTGAATAAAGAGGTGGAGAAATGGTATCTTTCCTTTCATGATTAGGATATCTTTATCTTAGGGGGAGACGTCTTACCTTGGTTGAGATTATTTTAAAAGTCATTAGTGTTTATTCTTATGTGGATTTTACACTTGTTATATTCTCTTTGCATTTGAAGGTGTGTTTAAGTGTACTGGTTTACAACATGAGGCAAACTTTTCCAGCGAATGAAGCTACTCTAGTTTATAACTCGATCAAGTTGTACTTTTTCTTTTGAAGATTGGGATTGAGTCTTTTAGAATGCTTAGTGAGCTATATTATTTTAATTGTGGTTTTGTCACGGAATATCCATAGAGGGAGATTTGTAAGGGAAAATTTCCAATCGAGTTAATTTCTATGTCATCGTCTTAATTCCGGATAAAAAATTTGAGTCATAAGTTAGGCTTTATATTTTCGAACTCGTATGCCTATGACATATTTGATGAAGACGTAGCCGCCAAACTTCAAAGTTGGATATACGTCATGCTATTTTTTTCGTGCCACATTTATCAAGGATCATGTAAGGTAGGTATTCTTTTTTAATATGATCCTTTGATATACTTATGGGTGTTTGTTTTTAAACAAAAATGTTTGGAACTATTTTTAGAATTGCTTTTGAATTACTTCATTAGAACGGAGTCTAGATCTCATTAGAATGAGAAACAAAACTTGTTAATTATCGTTTGAATTAAATTTAATACCTCATTAGAATGTACATGTAAAAAAACATCAAACGGACACTCTGTGTCAAACAAAAAAGGTCACTCATTGGAAAGTCGTTGGAAGTATATTCGAGCGATAATGCCTTCTTATTCGAATGAAATTGGCATTTCGTCCGAATGGGCCCCATGTTTTCGTTCGAACAAACCCTCCACCTAAAAAATCGTGTTTTAATATTTATAGGCGTGCTGAACTCAAGTTTTTTTAGAATTTTTGGTGAAAATCAAACTCCTACATGTTTACAAAAGTTTTAAAACCCTGGTTTCACCCATTGAATTTAAAGATCCAAGTTTCAATATTCATATGCTTCGAGATCTTTCGTGTTGGGCACCAAAGTTTGTTTCTCTACATATTGAGAGAACTTGTTTAGTGCAGTGGAATCCGTACTTGTTTTTTGCATTATTACGGTTTCAAAGAGGTGTTCTGTATTCCGATTTTGTAGATAGTTGTTGAGCCTTATTGATGGATATCGAGGCATGTGTGGATCGGTGCTTTGTGGCAGCTTGCATGGGAGGACTCCGACGTTGCACTGTAGAGGGGAGGTTGAAAAGTGAAGAGCATCAAGGCTTGTGAGGGGGATGAGTCGTTGAGTAAATCTAGTGTCAACGTTTTGTAAACACTTATCATAGCGACATGTTTGGTTAGGTCGTCTAAGGTTTTTGCCTTTGTGGTTTACCTCACACATCGGCATGTTTTGGATGATTTATTTATTTTATCAGCTTATCACCTAGATGCATGTTTTAGGTTAAAAATTTATAAAATTAGGCAAATCAATTTTTCATAACAAATGGTTTAATTTGGTGAACAATTTTTATTGGATTTATATTATTTAAAGTTTTATTCTTTAAATTTGAAAAACATAAAAATAGAATTTTTTTGGTGTCCATCCCTACCTAAGCTCTATAGGGGCGCTCTCAAATGTTGTGCCCAATCTCGTGACAATAATGAGATTCTCGAACCTTGTACCTCTTTTACTTGGATTTAAAGCTCCTCGAACCTCGGTTCTCCTATTTTTCTCTAGTGATTAGCCTTATGGTATAACCCTCAACAACTTTCCTCCCATTTTTGTTGGGGAGAAGAATTGACGTGACCTTTTCTCCCAAAATAATATATTTCTTCTTGTACATCATTATAATCACAAAATGATTCTACCTCACCGGAAGAGAAGTTAACAAAATTGCAAACTTTTCTTCTTTATCTATCTACACTTGCATGTTTAATAGTTTTGACAGAATACTATTAAACTCATTGAGGTTATCTTACAATGAAGTATTCAAGACCATAAAAAATTAGTAGAATTACTTTTTGAGAGTGATAAAAATTTTCAAAGACTTCTCCAAATGAAGCTTCTTAATATTTTCACAAATCACCCTAGTGGAAGTCTCTGTCATAACGTTATTTTTTATCTCCTAAGACACACACAACTAAATCATGGAACAAAACTCCCTATCGATTATCTTCCACTCGTCATACTTCATTGCATATGGTTTTAGTTTGAAAGCATGTATCAAACCTTATTTGACAACGATATCGATCACCTCCACTTGACAAAGCTAAAATTATTCTTTCCATTAAATTTCTCCACATCATACTTTATCTAGGATGCCAAACATTATCCCCTTGTTTACAACCTAGGATTCGATACATATGTGTTGTTCGGGAGGATGGTGCGTGTATTGACAAGGGATCCATGACCAAGAAATAAATCACACCAAAATATAGGATTCCAAATAAATAAAAAATAGAGAGTAAATAAAACAACATTTACTTGGTTTACTAATTTGGCTATCTCCATAGGAAATCTGTGTTACTAAATAAAAAAAATTATAAATGGTATGATTTTTTGTTCCTTTCTCACACAGAATGTCTCCATTCTCACAAATAATCCTCACACATAATAATAGAAGACTCAAAAATATTAATCTCACCAAAGTCACCTAGATTTTACCTAAATTCGAAATAAAGAATACCCAAAATTGTCCCCAAAATAGCCAATTTACTATATAAAGTGAATCCTATATTTTCACTTATAAAATTCTATTATTAAGTCACAAGAAGAAGGTTTTCCAATTCTCTCATATCCAATTTTCGGTGGGGAAGCACTTCTTAAATAGGTGATAAAACCAAGAGTCCCAAATGGTGTAAGACACCTCACAAACTAGGTAACTAAGTTCCCTATCAAACTTGGATTCAAAAATATCATGGGATAAGATAAAACAAAGGATAGTTTTAGTTAAACTCAAACTCTCTCTCTCCTAAAGTTCATAATCGTAGGAGTCCCAGATGAAGCCAACTTTTATAAATCTCCACCTTGGAAAGATCAATAAGAACACCGAAAAGAGTCTTCCCAACTGTGATGCTAAATATTCAAGTTAATTTAATGTTAAACAAACCCAAAGAAGACATGTTTTTTACACAAACACTACATGGAATGAATTCATGTTAAAAAGTTTCGACAACAAAATGACATGTCGTGTCAATTTCGTATCATTTTGTGTTGTATTTTCATATTGTTTCAAAATTACCACCCCTATACACTTTGAATGGTTAATTATAGAGCCCCAAGTTTGATCTATCTTGTCATGATAATTTGATCCACCTTTTATCATTACTGTTGGTTATTTGGACCTAATGAATTATCCTCAATTTTGTATTTTTTTTCCTTAAAATGTTTTGGCATGAGTAAGGGTAATCATCCATTTGTACCTCACGTTAAACCTCTTAACACCGAATGTGGGATATTATATTTGATCCTAAACGAGATTTTCCCAACACCACCATTAAACAACATTATTGCGATATTGTTGGTGCACTATTATTGTTAAGTGTTACGATTTTATCTATGGTTTTGGGTTGTTGAACTATTATTGTTCACATTTAACTAAAAAAATTATAAAGTAACAAATCATTACAATGAAAATATCTTTTTGTTTTAGATAATATGTGAAAAAATATTTATCATTTACACGAGAAAGTAAATTACATATTTCCCTTCTAAACTATATGGGATCTCGATTTACTCAATTTTTTGTATCAATTTTCCCTCTAAAGTAAGAGTTGTTTTAAGATACTCATTTTAAAATAATTCATTTGAAAACGTAATGAAAGATATCACTTGCTTGGTACGTGGGATGCTATTAAAGAAGATTCGCATCTAAATATTGGCTTTAACAACTTAGTAATTCCCAAATCGACATTTGACCTAAATTTATGAAGATTAAAGTAGACATAATTTACATGTGAAGTTTTAAAAGGGGAATTCTTTGCGATATTATTGATATTATGAAAAATTGTAACGATTCAGTGATTATATTTGTTTTCTTTCAATCCATAACCATCCGACTATCATTAAAATTATTCATTATGAATGGAAATTTGTAATACCCTGTAATTTAATTAATGCGGTAACTTATTCATTTTAATTTTAATTACATGAGTGATGTAATTTAATTTAATAAAATAATAATATGGTTGTTAAATATTAATCAAGAGAGATATATAATGATTAATATTATGTGTTAAATTTACTAAGTGGTAAGTAAATAATTTAGAGAAATTATTATGCGTCATAGCGAGTGAGATTGGCGTCATTGGATTTATCTCAATCGGGAGTCGCATGTAGACTAAATTGAGATCAAGATAAGATAATTATTTAGAGTGACTCGGATGATAATTTTTAGGTCACGGATGACCCCTAAAGGGTCAAAATGTAATACCCAATATTTTTATGGCTTTTAAATTTAGGCATTTTTTAAATGTAATTGAGATAAATTAATTTAATTTTAATCCAGAATGTTGTTTTAAATATTTACTAGCGTGACGAGAGTTAGTAATTATTGGAAATTTGTTATTTGTTGAATGTTACTGGATGAGTATAGTAATATATGAGATTTATTTTTTATAAAATTGTCACGTGTGAATGAAATGGCAATTATGGAAATTTAAGTCGGGACGCGCCCGTGTCGCGTCGGAACTAAATATTGATGAATAAAAGTGAATAAATTATAAGTCACCCGTATGGTCATTTCGAGTGCGTTAAAGTGTCCGGAAGGGTCGAGATAGTCAGAAAAGTGTACCCGGGGTTTAGTTTGGACCTCAGGGCGTTTTTAGGCTTAATTAGTACCCCAGGAGGGCATTTTGGTCATTTTGCATTTTTGGGTAATTAAACCCACGAAAATTATTAGGATATATCAGCCATTTGGAAGAGTCCTTTAGGGTTAGCAGACTCAAAACATTAGAAAGGCCATAGGAGAGGGAAGGAGAAAGCTTTCCAAGCAAACCAAGTCCAAAAATCCATCCGGTTGCACCGCCACCACCACCAACACGTAGATCGCGCGACGGGGAACGCAACAACACCAAATTCGTTCAAAAATCAGAACGCTAAAAATCCCGGTCAAGTATTTATCTTGCTTATTTTCGTCAATGCATCGTTCATGTTAGTCTAGGGTGATTAGGATGAGTTTGGTAGAAGAAAATCCATGTTAGAGATAGGAAAATCGCATGTAGAATTGATTTGAATGTAAATCTGGTAACACCTTCATATGTAGAGGCTTAACCACGAAATTATGATGAATTAGGAGTAGAAATAACTAGAAAAAGACTGATTAGAACCATGTTAAAGAAATTCTAGGGTTCTTGAGATTTTTATGAAGTTTTTGCCTATTAATCAATGGTTATTGATGAAAAAAATTGCATGCTTTACGTAGAAGATGAATAATATGGGTGTATACTGATTATAGTACGAATTTTAGGGAGTTTGGGTGTGAAAAATTTGGATTTGATTGAGGTTGGATTGTGAAACCTGTAACTGCTAATCTGCAGAATTCGCATACCTGTTTGATCGATCAATCGAACCAGGAGTGTTGATCGATCGACCCCTTCTGGCAGACTCATATTTCCCCTTTTTAAATTAGTTGAATTCAATTTAATGAGAAATAACCCTTGGACACCATTATTAAAATGTTTTGGGAGATAAAGAAGACCAGTAGGACTTATAAATAATTATAGGACCTTTAATGTGAAACGAGAGTTGTATTTTAGGGATATTTACATATAAGAGACTTGGGAGGATAAAGTCCATGAGTGTTACGCAATAAGTTGGAATGATCCCTCAAATTAAAGTAAGAAATGAACGGTTCTACGTGAGAACTAAATAATGAGAAATAAGGACAAATATCGTAATTATGGGATTAGAAATGTACCTAATTTGATATGGTAATAGTAGTATAGTTATATGACTGTGTTTATGCATATACTATCTATGTGTGAAAATCATGCCCGCGCTACTTGCTATCCCTGAGGTTACCGCGCTGGGACGATCTTATCTCGATGTGACTTTATGGGGGATATTGACTAGTACCCTAGAAGATAGAAATCCTTGGTACAGGCTATCGAATCGATAGTTCAGACGGTCCTAAGAGACGTGGGGGCATGTGCTATCCTCTTAGAGACTTGGAATCTTTTCTTCGCCTCAATATCGTTTGTGTATGTGTTAATACAGTTCGAGAGTGATTCCGAACTTGTATTTCCCTTAGTACGAGTGATACGGGGATTGGATAGCAGAGTATGCCCGCACTATAATTTTTATGTGGGGTGTTGTTAGAATATATATATATATATTTTACGAGTATTTAATATATATATTAGATTTTGAAATTTGGAACTGCCTACTGTGCTAAGGTAAGTAAGAAATGAATAATGACTTCAAATTGGAAATACTTGTTTTGAATAGTATAATATGACATTGAGAAACTTTATTAATAAATAAAGTTAAAATGAGAACTTTGTTACTGAATGAAATTTTCCTCTTAAATAATTATATTGTTCCGTTTTAAATCTTACAAGTGACCTAAGATAAGTTAAACCATTGGGAAGTTTAGTGCGATATAAGATAAGATAATCCGTTGGAAAGATTAGTGCGATAGGCGTGCACATTAGAAGAGAGGTGATAATTTCTCAAGAGAGTGCCGCACTCATATGTTGTTTCATTGGCCTCTAAACATTTTAAATACTTGCTAAACAAATTTTAGCTCATTTACACTATCGGGCTCTGACCCGTTTCTATTTTTCCTTTCTCTCTTGTATATATATGTATATATTACAGTGCCCAGCCACAAGGGTGTCTTGCATAGGATCATTTGGAAGGAACGTGCTGCAACTTAGGTGGGAGTTGCAGGCCTCTTGCTTAGACGACTTCATTTATTTGATTCCAATCCTAGCATATTTATTCAGTGGGGCATGTGTCGCCCATTTCCATTATCCAGTTGTTTTATTGGACATGGTAATTCATTTTTCTAGTATTGTCACTTTGGGATTTATTACTGTCTGGATGATTTACTTTAAGTTTTAATGTTGGGATTTAGTCGTTGAATGTTTAAATTATTTGGATTATATGTTCCAGGATAATTGTGGTGTGATTCTTTTAATATTGAATTGTTGTAAATATTTAAATCTTGGTTTATAAAATAACATTTGGAAAGTAATGTCTAAAAATGGTTTTGACACTTAGCTTAATTAATTAGGGTGTTTAAATTGGAAAAGTTATTTTTACGACAGTGATGCTAAGAATGAACCAACTGTTCACCTTGATTTTAATTTAATAAAGGAGTGATCGCCCGGTATTTAATTAGGCGGGGTGTCACAGGTGGTATCAGAGCATCAGGTTCTAGTGTCCTTAGGATCTGTACGGTTTATTATGCTTTCAGCGTTGCTTTGTTTGATATAGAGCCCTATGTTTAGGATTGCCGATTTCTTTGACAAGATTTCGTTCTCCTGCTATAATGTGTATACATTAGTGAATTCTAATTTCGTTCGGATGTGTATGTGTGTCGAGCGATGACGGATGTCAGAAGAGGACCGTTAAGCGAACCAGGAGGCAGGGCTCAGTTGAGGTTGTAAAATATATTCAAGAATGATGACCGTAGTCGAGGTCACCTCCATTATGGTGTGGGAAGCCAAGATTAGAAAGGCGACTAAGGCGCAGCAATGATTTCCAAATGCTGTTATAGACAAATGAGGTGCAAGAGTAAACTTACCCATGTTACAAAACGGGTAAAGAACTGTCTGTGGAAATTCTAGAAATGCGGGAATTGTGTGTGTTTACCAAAGGAGGTAAAGTATCCAAAGGTTTAGATTTAGAACGGAGTGTGGCTAACTGAAAGTGAAAATTTAGAGAAAATTTTCTTGGCTTTCGGGACGAAGTTATAATGATGGGAGTCAACTACCAATTTTAGAAGTGGAATGCTATGCCTATAGGAGAACCTTAGGTACAGTGTTGACCGCATGTTCCTTCCTCAACTGTTCAGGATGAGAAGCAAACGTGGTTCTGAACTCATCGCGGGAGGGCATGACAGAAGTCCATTTGGGAATATGAATCTTAATCGTTAGCGAATTTTGTATCGGGAGATATAGATACAAGTGGAGGAAACGACTCCAAGTGGGAGATCGACTCATAATAAAAATTGATAACACTCAAAGATGAAATTCTGATGGACGACCGATTTAGAGATTGACAATGTCGTATTTTGTCAATAAAGATGGTAATGCTTCTTTGTGTGAGAAGTTAAAAGAATCGAAGGATTTAGTCGAGAAAAAGATTGAATACAACGGTGGTGGTATAACACCACAAAGGGATGTGGATACACATCAGGGGACCCATTTAAATGATTCGGATAGTTGAATTCTTACCAAGTGATGGTAAATTTAGTAAGTACTATTATAGATAGTGACCTGATCTTTAGGGCCTAAAAGGCTAAGGGTATAACCGAGGTAGCTAACAGGAATCGAGTCTACTAAAGTCCGAGAGAAGGACAATCCTAACCTGGTTAGTAGGACAGGTAATAAGGGGATTATGTGTTGAAGTATTTTGTTCGGAGTGAAATTGCTCGTGATAATATGTTCCAATGTGAGAAAAAGGACAAGAATACTGTGCCTAGTAAAGGACAACGATTAAAGTAGTTTTGTTTTGGTTTGAGTAGATGTGTTACGTCAGGAAACCATTTGCGAAGTCAAGACGATTGACAAGGTAGAAGTATAAGTTGTATCCTCAGAGGATGCGGCGTGTTTATGTGACACGAATGAGTCACTATATTTTATTCATTGCTAGGTTAGCATGTGAGACGATTTTAATGCATATAATTATAAACGCTATTACTATGTGAATACTTTTACCTAGCGTAACGGGATTTTTCTTTAAGTGCTATTTGCGAAGGATGAATAAGTATATTGAAAGTGCTATGTACTTTATTGAGGTTACTCGTTGTAGTGATGCGATATGCGAGTATGATATTATCTTTGTTAAAACGTTATAGAAATGGTAAGTACGATAGTGGGCATTTATTGCAATACTATGGCAGTGGTTGTGTTAGTGCAACATATTTTGTCCTGGCGAGGCTTCACCTGCAAGAGGGTCAGACTCGCACTTATATTATCTATCCTAGTAACTTCGGAGGGGATAGTGGGCTCGAGATATTCGATACCGATGTACGTATGGACTTTATCGTTATGATTTAGTATGTATCGGGTTTACGTTGAGTGAAAAGATTTAATTCAGTATTATATTGAGCACTCAGGACTTGGTGATAGGAAGAGTGCATTGTTATATCTATCCTCTAGAGATGTGGGAATTAAGATCTATACCCCTATTATTAGGGAAAGGAATTTCGAGAATTCTGATTGTATGCATTCGAGGTTTATGGAATGCAATTACCAACACCCAATACTGAATGATAGTGCAATTGGTGAGATGTTCCTTGTTAAGTGTAATTACTTGAGGAAATGTAACTTCTGTCAAAAGACGGAATAAGGGGGTACATGCTATGGACGGAGGACCTAACGGATTTCAATGACCGACAATGCTAGGTAGTAGTGTATCGGGGGGGTGGGTTCCTTGTTTGGATTTCGCTTTGAGAGACATCCCACGCATAAAACTTAGCGTAAGGTTGGAAATAGGGAGACGTTTGGTCACTATTCCATGAGTTCGGTACCCCGGTCGAAATGGGTACAAGTAATTACATGTGTTAGTTGGTAGTTGAATTTTAATTTAAAGCCACAAGAGCCGAATTGCGTGGTAAGAAAGCATTGAAGTTATCCCCACGAGTTGAGGGGGTGGAACGATGATAAGGAGGATTTAAAAATTTTGATTTCTAGGGTGATTGAGAGTACCCAAATGTCGTAATCGCGTTCGGAACACAAGGTGAATAAAGAGTTAGAATGATTTTTAGCATGGATTATCTGGAAAGAACTTTATTATACAAAAGAGATGACCTATAATTATTTTGATGAATAGAGCGTTAGTGATTTATTTTGGTCGTTGTACCTATTTGGGAAAATCGTTGTACTTATCTGAAGAAGGTTGAGATTTGTTATTCCTCTTTTATGATCATGGAATTTGAATGCCCTATTCCTTATACTTTGTTGGATTTAGTTAGTTTCACTAATGAGTAGCACGTCGTTCGCTCTCCTAGGGCGGTCGGGGTGTTGCAAAATGTGGACTTCTTGGTTAGCTGCTGTTAAAATCGTCCGAGTCGAAGGGACGTGGTAATAGACGTGTGAAATATATGTTTGTGGGACTAGTATAACGAAGTGGAAGTGACAGAGTGGATTAAACGTCACATGAGGGACGAAAATCCATACATAAGTGTGCAATTAGAATAACACACCCTAATTTAATTGGAAAGCTGTGGGAAGCCATTTAAGAAGGGGTATTCCTTGGATGGATAAAAATTAAATTATTATGAAGAACACTCGGAGCTTAGTTGTTAGTTGTCAAGTGTGAGAGTGACTTGCACATACAAAGGGTGATGATGTTAGTATGGTATAAGAGATCCAGAAGTGCGCTTCGTGGAGAGAAGAACACGGGTCAGAACTTTCGGCATACACCAAGGAAGGAAGGGGAGTATTACGTGTCACTTAATGTGAGACATTTCAAGGAAAAATTGATGTTTAGCGGGACGTAGTGAGTAGTCTCTACATGCACCGCCCATAGGTAAGGTTTGGTTGAAAGAGGAGAATCAACCAAAGAATTTTGTGTTTATCGACAATTCCTGAAATTGGAAGAGGTTAGTAAAGTCGGTAAAGTTTTGGATGGGTTGCCATCCTCAAAACAAGATCAAGGGTTCATCCCGAACATGTGAATTAAGTCGACGAGAAGGAAGTGATTGATATTACTTTGGGCTGGTTTATAATATTAACTAGTATGCCCCAGACTTCCTTTGAAAGGAAGGATCGCGCCAGTGCATGGTCCGGCGCAGTATAAACTTCTAAATCAGGATGAGATTGGTGAATCCCACCTTTGATATGGGATTTCAGGAACCAGCGGAGACAAGGTTTCATTTCAAGTAGGATGTATCACCCTTAGCCAGGGAATAGGCGAACGGTGATTAAAGATTAGTGGAGCCACTTGAAGGAGATTTTGGAATCTTGGTACGATGATTTCAGGAATGCTCTGTAGAAGCACTCGTACCTGTTTGTCGCGTACGAGGTGCTTATTAAGGTTTTTGTTATGAAAGAACCTCGACTATTCTCCTTCTGTATGTTTAAAGGTGAGTAGATAATCAGAATTTTTGGATCGGTCGAGAAAATATCCGATAACTATGGAAGAATTCCACGACTGTTTTAGGCGAACAAGAGTGGTCAAATGTTCGTATGATTTTTCTCAGAATGGGAGTCTTGTATATACATAAATCCGAGTAGATGCCATGAGGTGAGGTGGGGCCTCTTAATGATAGTGAGATAATGGAAATTTATAACGTATAGGCGTGACCTATGCGAATGTTGTCGGTTGGGAGCACAATGTGAAGTGTCTCCAATGAGAATGTAAAACAAGGTTGCTGTGAGGAAAGGGCTATAGTGACTGAGCCCCGTAATATGTAGTTAGTTTACGTACTGACAAGGATATCCAGAATTGTGCTTCCTGGTAGGCCTTATTTTTCGAATTTCGGGACGAAATTCCGTTATTAGGGGGGAAGTATGTAATACCCCGTAATTTTATGGCTTTTAAATTTAGGGATTTATTAAATTTAATTGAGATAAATTAATTTAATTTTAATCCAGAATGTTGTTTTAAATACTTACTAGCGTGACGAGAGTTAGTAATTATTGGAAATTTGTTATTTGTTGAATGTTACTGGATGAGTATAGTAATATATGAGATTTATTTTTTATAAAATTGTCACGTGTGAATGAAATGGCAATTATGGAAATTTAAGTCGGGACGCGCCCGTGTCACGTCGGGACTAAATATTGATGAATAAAAGTGAATAAATTATAAGTCACCCGTATGGTCATTTCGAGTGCGTTAAAGTGTCCGAAAGGGTCGATATAGTTAGAAAAGTGTACCCGGGGGTTTAGTTTGGACCTCGGGGCGTTTTTAGGCTTAATTAGTACCCTGGGAGGGTATTTTGGTCATTTTGCATTTTTGGGTAATTAAACCCACGAAAATTATTAGGATATATCAGCCATTTGGAAGAGTCCTTTAGGGTTAGTAGACTCAAAACATTATAATGTCCATAGGAGAGGGAAGGAGAAAGCTTTCCAAGCAAACCAAGTCCAACAATCCATCCGGTTGCACCGCCACCACCACCAACGCGTAGATCGCGCGACGGGGAACGCAACAACACCAAATTCATTCACCAATCAGAACGCTAAAAATCCTAGGTAAGTATTTATCTTGCTTATTTTCGTTAATGCATCGTTCATGTTAGTCTAGGGTGATTATGACGAGTTTGGTAGAAGAAAATCCATGTTGGAGATAGGAAAATCGCATGTAGAATTGATTTGAATGTAAATCTGGTAACCCCTTCATATGTAGAGGCTTAACCACGAAATTATGATGAATTAGGAGTAGAAATTTCTAGAAAAAGACTGATTAGAACCATGTTAAAGAAATTCTAGGGTTCTTGAGATTTTTATGAAGTTTTGGCCTATTAATCCATGGTTATTGATGAAAAACAAATTGCATGCTTTACGTAGAAGATGAATAATATGGGTGTATACTGATTATAGTACGAATTTTAGGGAGTTTGGGTGTGAAAAATCTGGATTTTATTGAGGTTGGATTGTGAAACCCGTAACTGCTAATCTGCAGAATTCGCATACCTATTTGATCGATCGATCGAACCAGGAGTGTCGATCGATCGACGCATCGATCGATCGAGCTCCTGCCATCGATCGATCGACCCCTTCTGGCAGACTCATATTTCCCCTTTTTAAATTAGTTGAATTCAATTTAATGAGAAATAACCCTTGGACACCATTATTAAAAAGTTATGGGAGATAAGGAAGACCAGTAGGACTTATAAATAATTATGGGACCTTTAATGTAAAACGAGAGTTGTATTTTCGGAATATTTACATATAAGGGACGATGAAATTATGTACTTAGGGGAGAGACGCGTAAGATAGTTACGTTGGAAATATGATTACCTACTTAATTCTACACTTGGGAGGATAGAGTCCATGAGTGTTACGCAATAAGTTGGAATGATCCCTCAAATTAAAGTAAGAAATGAACGGTTCTACGTGAGAACTAAATAATGAGAAATAAGGACAAATATAGTAATTATGGGATTAGAAATGTACCTAATTTGATATGGTAATAGTAGTATAGTTATATGACTGTGTTTATGCATATACTATCTATGTGTGAAAATCATGCATGCGCTACTTGCTATCCCTGAGGTTACCACGCTGGGACGATCTTATCTCGATGTGACTTTATGGGGGATATTGACTAGTACCCTAGAAGATAGAAATCCTTGGTACAGGCTATCGAATCGATAGTTCAGACGGTCCTAAGAGACGTGGGGGCATGTGCTATCCTCTTAGAGACTTGGAATCTTTTCTTCGCCTCAATATCGTTTGTGTATGTGTTAATACAGTTCGAGAGTGATTCCGAACTTGTATTTCCCTTAGTACGAGTGATACGGGGATTGGATAGCAGAGTATGCCCGCACTATAATTTTTATGTGGGGTGTTGTTAGAATATATATATATATATTTTACGAGTATTTAATATATATATTAGATTTTGAAATTTGGAACTGCCTACTGTGCTAAGGTAAGTAAGAAATGAATAATGACTTCAAATTGGAAATACTTGTTTTAAATAGTATAATATGACATTGAGAAACTTTATTAATAAATAAAGTTAAAATGAGAACTTTGTTACTGAATGAAATTTTCCTTTTAAACAATTATATTGTTCCGTTTTAAATCTTACGAGTGACCTAAGATAAGTTAAACCATTGGGAAGTTTAGTGTGATATAAGATAAGATAATCCGTTGGGAAGATTAGTGCAATAGGCGTGCACATTAGAAGAGAGGTGAGATTTTCTCAAGAGAGTGCCGCACTAATATGTTGTTGCATTGGCCTGTAAATATTTTAAATACTTGCTAAACAAATTTAACTCATTTACACTATCGGGCTCTGACTCGTTTCTATTTTTCCTTTCTCTCTTGTATATATATGTATATATTACAGGTGCCCACCCACAGGGGCGTCTTGCATAGGATCCTTTGGAAGGAACGTGCTGCAGCTTAGGTGGGAGTTGCAGGCCTCTTGCTTAGACGACTTCATTTATTTGATTCCAATCCTAGCATATTTATTCAGTGGGGCATGTGTCGCCCATTTCCATTATCCAGTTGTTTTATTGGACATGGTAATTCATTTTTCTAGTATTGTCACTTTGGGATTTATTACTGTTTGGATGATTTACTTTAAGTTTTAATGTTGGGATTTAGTCGTTGAATGTTTAAATTATTTGGATTATATGTTCCAGGATAATTGTGGTGTGATTCTTTAATATTGAATTGTTGTAAATATTTAAATCTTGGTTTATAAAATAAAATTTGGAAAGTAATTTCTAAAAATGGTTTTGACACTTAGCTTAATTAATTAGGGTGTTTAAATTGAAAAAGTTATTTTTACGACAATGATGCTAAGAATGAACCAACTGTTCACCTTGATTTTAATTTAATAAATGAGTGATCGCCCGGTATTTAATTAGGCGGGGTGTCACACAAAATAGTTGAAATAGTATATCCGGGGGTGTTGATTGGGTCCCGGGGCAATTTTATACTAAATCGTCACCGTATGGGGGCATTTTAGTCATTTGTTAACCAAGGGTCGAGAGATATACGAATTTACAACATCTTTCTCAACATATAGATGGGAGTGGATAGGGTTTAAAGGTTACAAACCCAAGAGAGGACATTAAAGAAGAAGGAGAGGCCATTTTTGAAGTTTAAGGAAGGGTTATGGAGAGATTTAAGTGATTCTTGCACCATAAACAACTTTGGAGGGAGGATTGGAAGAGAAGAAAATCAAACCCAACACCAAATCACGAAATCAGATCACATAGACCAAGGAAAGTGTTTACTTAAAGTTTCTTTTGAAATTATAATTCCCGTGTTGTTAGGGTTTTGAAATATAGTGGTTAAAGTCATGTTCCTGGAACAAAAAGAATAATTAAAACTCAGATTATGTGTAGGAATTGCATGTAGTATGATTTAACATCTGTAAAGGATAAGAAATCATAGGGTGTGTGATAATCACCACGAATTTAATTTGGTTTTTTGATGAAAAATGGTTAAAGAACATAAAACCTAGGGTTTTTAATGAAAACTTGATTTGATCTATTCCTGGGTGGGAATCATGAGGTTTTGATGTTTTGTTTACGTTAGAATCAATCTTAATACATGTGTAGGATGCTTGGGAATATTGGATGTTAATTTGATAAAGAATCACGATGAGGAGAATAAGAAAAATGGTGAAAAATGCACTTGCATTTAGAGGAAGAAGATGATCTGCGTAATTTCGAATCGATTCGGTCCATAGGCGAATCAATTCGAAAGGTGAATCATTTCGGCCTCCTGGAGAATCAATTCGATTTCCCAAAAAAAGTTAAATTTCCCTTTTTAGACCTAAAACTCGTATAATTTTGTCAGGAAACTTTTGGAACTTTATTAAAATATAATGATATATTTGTTATATTATAGTAGGCTTGTGATGGGATTATAACTTAGTCTTAATTAGAGGATTGAAGTTAGGTTCAATATACTTAAATTGAGGCGTAATTAATTCAAGAGAAGGAAAATGAGTTACAAGGGATTTAAGTGAATTTATGTTATAGACTAGTAGTGTATGATAGAGCTAGCTACTGAATTTTATTTAAGGGGTAAGTAGGAAGCTTAGAGTAGAGAGCAATACTCGGATTAATACGATAGTGAGGTTAATCGTAACAAGATGAGTATGGTGAGTAATCGAGATATAAATACTACGTACGAAGTATAATGATTAGGTTGTGTGTATACCTACTGAATAAATGAATATATAGGTTATGTATATACCTATTATGTGATGCGTGTTAACTGTTAATATACCTATGCTGCCTGCTATCATGGAGGTTTTCGCACAGTGGGCAATCCCACCTTGCCGATTTTAGGGAGGTCTAGATTTGTGCCCGCGACCATATAACTTAGGGCGGCTCACTATGTGTCATGCATTAGTAAGACTGGAAGGTCATTTGGGTACCTTGGGTATGTGCGTAGCCCAAAGGCTTAGAACTATGTTCGCCTCCATTGCTTGATATTTGATTTTGGGTTTGAGGAGACATGCTGAACCAGTAGTCCTTATTTTAGTATGAGATGTACATAGAATGATAGCAGAGTATGCTTATTTTAACGGTGGTCCTTTTGAGAGGCATCGTAATTATACATATCAGTGAGATAAATATATGTACCAATTTAAATATCTCTACTTACGTGTGATAGTAAACAGATTGATAGGGTACATATAAATAATGAATTAAGTTGTGAAACTTAATTAAATGTTTAAATGATAAGAGATGTAGAAGTCTACTTATGATATCAATAACATACGAGAGATGTTAATTCAGATAGCATATTGTATGAGCAGTACGGGTACTTATAGGTGTCGATAGTCTAGATAGATTCTTACGTCTAGTTAGCTTGGGTAGTATGGCTAGGTGGGCTAAGTAAAAACGTTAGGCGTGTATAATAGTTGAGAGGTGAGGAGACTCAAGAGAGTGTGCGTGAACCTATCACGTGCAATTGCTAAATATTTTCAAAATATTTTTGGTTTTAACCCTTGATATAAATATTTTCCAAAACCTTTTAGGTGTACAACCACAGGGATGCCAAACTTGACGATCTATTCCAGGGACGATTGGCTGCAGCATTGTGGAGGCTTCCAGGACTTTATTTGACACTTCCACCTTTCACTCGTAGTGTATGATTTCATTTCAGTCTCCTAGTTGGGCATGTTGCCCCAATTAGACTTTATTTATTCAATTATTTAGTTCAGACTTATATCGGAATTTATTTACTATCTGTTGGACATAATTATTGGATTTGAATTTTGTATCCGATGGTTTATTATTCAAGACATTTATTCTTTTATTTATTCCTTGTGATGGTTTAGACTATATTCATTGTGTGAATGTTTTAATTTAATTTTCCGCACATTATTATTAATTATGTAATGAAAGATAAAATTTTGACACCGACTTACTTAACTAATAGTTGGTTAGTAATTAATATGGTTTTCGACAGTGATGCTAAGAATAAACCAAATGAGAAACCTCTTTTAATTTAATAAAGGACTAATCACTCGATATTTAATTAGGCGAGGTGTCACAAATAATATCAGAGTATCAGGTTCTAGTGTCCATAGGATCTGTACGGCTTACTATGATTTCAGCGTATCGTTCTTTTGATATAAAGCCCTATTATTAGGACTGTTGTTTTTATATTCACATACTTGAGACATTGTACTTTTGCTATTAAATTTTGTATAGACTGCGTACTTACACAATTTGGCATGTTTTCAAATGCCACCCATAAGAAAGAGAGAGGCTAGAGAAGCGGCCAGAGATGACATTAGAGAGTCTTAATAAGAACAAGAGGTACCTCAACTATAACCATAACTGGGGTTAGTGACGACTACACAGGTGACCGAGATAGTGGCCCATACAGTCAATGTAGCTATGACAGCCATGGTTGTTCATTTCCTACAGGCCCAACCATAGCCATCAGTGGCACCAATGATGCAGGTCCAACCGAGGCCATTACCATGCAGAAAGTTAGGAAGGCTTTCTAGAAAGGCCACCCACCAGAGTTTTCGGGGAGCTTGGATGTGATAGTAGCATGTCAGTGGAAAAAGGACATTCAATGCCACTTACGTATGGTGGAGTGCAATGATACTCACAAGCAGATACTTTCCACATATATATTTGTGGGGGACGCATTGCAGTAGTGGGAGTCCATTACCACCTCAACAGAGAGTGACACGATGACGATTGTCGTGTTCTGGGTGCAGTTTAACCACAAATACTTTTCGTCGACAGTGGAGATCGAAATGTGAAAGAAGTTCAGTGAAGTGACATAGGGTGACCTCTCCGTGGTCGAATATGAGTAGGAGTTTACCCATTTGGATAATTTTGTACCAGACGAGGTGAGTAATGAGGAATGAAAGAAAGTTAAGTTTATAGATGGATAATCCTGGAGGATCAGGCACCACTTAATCGGTAACCCCGCATTGGTGATGTACACAGATGTCATCAACGCCACATTATTATGCTGCTAGGACCATCACTTTTACATGAAAGGAAGCATGAGAGGAGGCGATCCTAGACAACCGGGTAAGGTAAGTGGGGATTGTACTAGCAGAGCACTGCTGCAGCAAGCCGACAGACAACAGGGGCATGATGCCTGTCAAGGGGATCAGTCCTAGAGGTTTAGGTCAGGAGGGTACCGACCAGAGGGCTAGGGACACAAGCAGGGTTAACAGGGCCCTAATAAACAATAGTGGGTTCCTCAAGGCCATTAGGTCCAAGGTAATAATGGAGGTGGCCAGCATTGCCATAGTTATTAGTGACAATGCAAGGGCTATCCTCGACAAGGTCAGCAGGGCTAGTGGCAACGACCCTTTATAGGGAAATGCTTTATATGTGTTCAGCAGGGCCATAAGAGGAGAGATTGCCCATAATTGGTAAGGGTACAACAATAAGGTTCCTAACAGGGGAAGTAGGATCCGTTACCTCTATCACTAGGACCAGCACCCCCAGCCCCATAGCAACAGGTTCGAGACGTACCCTTGACACCATCACCTCAGGCGTTACTAGCAGTCGATGGTACATTTTCTATTCATAGGCATGAGGGTAGGATTCTCTTTGATACTGATGCATCCCATTCCTTTATTTCCACTAGGTTTGCCTGAGCAGCTGGTCATTTAGAGACGTCTGGCACACGCCTTATGTGTATAGAGTGACCGTTGGGTAGTGGGTCACTTATACACTCAGTATGTAGAGGGGTATACATCATCATTTGGAGTGAGCTTAGAAATGAACCTTCTTGTGTTAGATATAGAGGGATACGCTATTGTCCTAGGTATGGATTGGTTGGCGGATTACAGGACGGGCGACGGTAGGCTGTTACGAGAGGACCATAGTATTTTCCATTTCGGTTCAAGAGATTTTATTAGTGGCGATGCCTCTTCTTGAGGGAGGGTTGCGCAACCACCTATATTGCATTAAGGAGGAGACCTCACATCATGTAGTTATTCTATTAGACTCGATTCTAGTTGTGAGAGACTTTGAGGATGTATTTCAAGAGATACCAGGGTTGCCACCCAATCAAAAGGTCAAGTTTGTTATCGACTTAGCAACGGGTATGGGACCGATTACCCGAGCGCCATATCTCATGGTCCCTTTAAAGATGTAGGAGTTGAGGGAGCAGATCCAACAACTATTGGATAAGGTTTTTATTCGAAAGAGTACATCACCGTGGGGGTGCACCAGTGTTATTTGTGAAGAAAAGGGATGGTTGGTTTCACTTTTGTGTCGACTAGAGGGAGCTGAATAAGGTCACGATACAAAATAAGTATATGTTATCGAGAATCGATGACCTGTTTGACCAGCTGAGAGGGGATGCATACTTTTCCAAGATTGATTTGAGATTGGAGTATCACAAATTACGCATTTGAGACGAGGATGTTCCCAAGACCTCTTTTCTGTCACGAGAGTCGTACGAGTTCAGGGTGATACCATTTGGGCTCACCAATGCGCTAACAGTGTTCATGGATCTCATGAAAAGGGTATTTAGGGAGTTTTTGGACCAGTTCATGATCGTGTTTATAGACAACATTCTGGTTTCCTCTCGCACCGAGGAGGAGCACACGGAGAATAACAATCTCAAAAAGGAGCATTTCTTATTTATTGTGTATCCATAAAAGCTTATAAACACAAGTGCATATGTTTTCTTCACATTTGAGAAAAGATGGTTACATAATACTAAAGTCCAAGTTCTTACAAATAATCCATATGCGTATATTAATTCTTCACATCATCATACTTCTTAGTATTTGAAGTCAATATTATCAACAAATGGACACCAATTACAACCAATCTCTCTTTTATAATTTTGTTCATTTTTACCTTGTATTGAAATATAATTTTTTAATATCCCTAAAATCAATCTATATGATCCGTCACACATTGACCTTAAGAAAAAAGTGTAGCAATCGTATTAAAAAAAAGGAAAAGTTCATGATATTCTTTAATATTTGTGGGTCATATGTCTCAAAATTGAGTTACATTGTGTCAAACATCTTCTTCATATATACATTTCTCTCAATTTTATCTTCAACATAGGTAGGTATTCACAATAACATTAATGCCCCAATTTTTTATTGGAGCAGTGAAATAACCCCCACTTATCCTCCCTTTATGAGTTATTGACGTCGTTATTTTTTAAGATTGTAATCTTTCTTGTTTAAAATAGCATTTTTTATGGGAAAGTACATGAAAAGGATTGCAGAGGGAATATGGAAGATTCTCATACATTATTTCCATTTTATAAAATGGAATATAAAGGAATGGGTGTTTTATAACAACTCAATAATCATAGAATAAATCAAAGTAAAATGTGTAGGATAATATGTTGAAGCATGATAATATTTTGGGGGGAATATATGTTAATTTATAAAATATCCTTTACATATCGAGTTTCAGATCAAGATTGCAGAAATAAATAATGGCATCATCTTGATCATGATGACGCCATTGATCTGCGATTCTTTATTTGTAATTGCCATAATCTAGGAGAATTTAATGATTTTACATCTCAAAAAGAGAATCAAGGTGTTAGAGATAATGATTTTAGGTTGGTAAGAATTTAAGGAAAGTATGGTTCTTTGACTTGGGACAATAATAAAGATTGGATGGTTAATGTGTGAGAGAATTTAAATAAAATCTTGGCCACCGTGAGCTAGCTCATGATGTTTTACAAAGCATAAAGACATTTTCGTGGGATTTAGGCTTAGATTATAGACCGTTAATTATAAACTGTCTAAAAAGAAAAAATCAAGCAGGTAATTCAAGTTTAACTCATATTGTTTGGATGAAAAGGGCAATCCCTAAGGTGGTGGAAAAAAGGAGCGATTTTTTTTTCGAGGGATTAAAATGCTTGAAGTTCATGGTAAATTTTGAAAGAAGTAGATGATTATTGGTGTTAGAATAAGAACAGGTTCAAATGCAAAATTCTCCTTTGGGAATGTTTTCAATGATTGAGATGAACACAGTAACAAATCAAATCAGCATATCGTAGAAGAGGGAAGAACATTACTTAATTATGGCATTTAAAGTGAAATTGATTGCGATGAACAATAATTATTCAAAGTTTATAAGAGTATAATTTGTGATTTTCTCATTATATTTATATTTTGCCATATTTCATTACCCCGCTACACCATCATGTACATTCTCAAGACTTCAATTGAAGACAAGTTAGTGATCGAATACGACAATCGAAGATCGAAGAGTTGATTTCGTCACTACAACATATGGAGAAGGTATATGAGGTTGATTTTGTGTAAACATTATGTTAAGGGATATTTTACAATTGTTTAAAACATAAATATTTTTTAAAAGTTTTTGGAACAAAAAATTATTTTTTAAGGCTTGTCGTTAGAACGAGATATTGAAGGTCATTCGAATGAGTTTCTTCAACTCATTGGATATCATTTGCTCCAATAAAACTTCATATTAGCTCTTTTCCTCATCACTCTGGAATGTCGTTTGATTTCTCATTCGATGGCACTTGAATGAGTTTACACAGGTCATCTAACGAGGTCTAGTTCGTTCGAACGAGAAGGGAAAAAATATTTTTTACTTGGTTTCAAACATAATCTTTTCGAGTCTATCTCTTAGATATTTGCCTCCCTATTAGAGGCATGAACCTAAACTTTGTTGCAAGCCTTTTGTTACCTATTTTTTTTATATCGAACACACTAGTTTTCCAAATCCAAACCCCTTGGATATTTTGATATCCCTTATCAAAGTCAAGAAAATAGATATCTTGTTCAACTCCTCATGGAGTTCATTCTTTGCTGCTGAAGATGGAAAATGATTTTCTTGAGGTTGATCGATGAACACCGTGGCAAGTGGATATTTCTGTGGGGAGTTGCTGGATATACATCTCTCTCTGTTATCAATAAGGATGTAGAAATAACTGCGATACCTAAGGAAGTTTGTCTGTAAGTTTGTCTGTGTCGTCTGCATGCTTAGTTTTGCCTAATTAATTGAGATAAAATTGGATTAAATTTAACATGGCTTGTTTGTGACCTAATTTATATATTCTACCTTTGATTATATAACCGGACCATTATCCATGTCTTTTCAAATTGGTATTTAGATGAATCCTGCAGGTTATATGGAGAATTAGTACAATAGGCCACATTTCTTGATGGCGTGATTATGCTTATTAGAAAACTTAGATGATATCGTCTCTAAAATCGATCGACGAGCGCATTTGGATTGTTATTAAACGGTGGTGGATTCCTCCTACTATAACTAATGAAAATATTGTTAGTCTCGATCCAGTCATAAATTGGACTTAAGATGGATTTAGATAGAGTAATTTTAACTTCCGTGGTTTTAATGCTATTTTTAGGGTTGTTACACCCAACGAATTTATCGCGCCATGACGTGTACCACGTCTAAAGAAGCTTGAGATATCCTCCTAATCACACACGAGAGTATCAATGTTGTTAAAGCTTCTAAGCTTCAAAACGTCATCACACAAGTTGATACTATATGCATGAATGTTAATGAAATATTTTATGCATTTTATGCTCGTATATTTGATATTATGAATTTTTTGCTGTAATTTGGGTGACCAAATTTCCAAAATGAGAGTTGTTAAGAAACTTTTGAGGTATCTCCAATCTCATTTTAGTGAGAAAGTTATAGTCCTTTAATCTTTTGGAATTCTAGATATAACTTGGTTGGAAGAACTCGTAGGTGATTGCCAGACTTGCGAATTAGACATGTTCCCCGAAAGCCAAAAGAAAAAGGGAAGCCGAATTGATTTAAAAGCTAAATAAAAAAAAGGAGGTTCTAACCCCAATTATAAAATTGATTAATATGACCTTTCCCTATTTTCTAAAGAATTTAATTTTTTTATCAAATTCAAAAATCAAAATTCATCGAAATAGGAAAATACAAATTGTGAGGGAAAAAAATTTAAAGTGGGTAAGATTTTTTACGAGAATGATCAGAAGAAAGCTAAAGGAGAAAATCCTAAGAAAAATGAATCTGAGAGGTGTTATAAGGGTGATGGAAAAGGTTACAAAGTCCATGTGTGTTCCACTAGACTTAAGAAACAGATCAAAGGAAAAGCCACATATAATGCCACTATATGCAATAGTGAATTTTGATGTAAAAAAATGGAGTAGATCCAATTTTCTAATCAGAGATAAAATATAAGATCGTAAAAAAATAATTACACAATAGAAAAAGAGTTTTTAAAGTGGTTCGGATGCGTAAAAAAGCATACGTCCATTATTATTTTATTGATTTAAGTGATTACATAAAGCTAGGTACTCTTGTTAACAGGAATATCCTAGAATACGTTATATCATGCCTTTTGTGAAAGGAATACAATGTATTTATAGTGGCCCGGAGGTCGGGGTTGGAATGCCTTTATATATTCAATCGTTTACACCCGTACATAATGAATGTGATGGTTGATTGTCTAAACCCCGTATGGAAAGACCCTTGGACGTGTCACTCTAGTGGTGAATGTTCATTTACTTTGTTGGTCTACATTCTTCATGTTGGTCAGCATGCCTGCCGAGCAACTATCTTCGGGGTTATTTAAGTGACCACTGACTGGGATTACTGCAATGTAAGGAGACAAGTGTCCATTTCTGATTATTCCACGTAGGTGGATAATTTTTGGTATTAACAGAATTCTCCAATAATTCATTTTTGATGTTTTTATTGAAACGATGCACTATATTTTCTTCAAAGTTGGTCAGCGTATGTTGACGTGTGGACTTGTGAAAAAATTCCATGCCTTGATTTTGTAATGGCATTTTTGTAAATGATTTAAAAATTAGCGAACCACCAAAGGGTTTGTTGGTATTTTTGCACTCTTAAAACTGTGAAGTAGTCAAAACGTCAATCGTTGATATAAGTAATCATTTATTGCACAGTTTTTGAGGTAAGTTATAAGAGGCGAGAGTTTGTTGGCTTTTGTGCCAAAAATTTTCCAATCTTTCAAACACTCCTTCTTCTCCAAGTTCTTTATTCTTTGAGCTTTGCTTTGCGTCCTACCTTCATTCCAGCTATTGTTTTCTCCGTAAGCGTTCTTTTTCTCTTTATTTTCATTTTCTTTCTTTCTTTACTTTAAATCATAGTTTACATAGTTCACCGGGATTCTCTAGATGAATTTAGGTGGGAAAGGAATATTCATGATTGGGTAGAGTTAGAAATGCTTGTACCCCCTGTTAAGGTGTTATCACTACCATAGGGTCACTGGATTCGCACTTTGCTCATTGTTGAATGTGGCTTCACTTTTTCCCCAATCGTTTATGTCTAGAGTTTTATCAAAACTTTGATGTTGTTCCAGCTAGAGTAGCCCCCAACACCTGGAGAGTGGTAAATAGGATTCATAGGTTTAACCAAATACACGATACTCACATTGGCATCCTTGAGTTGATGTTCTGTTATAAATAGGTTACCATTGATAGCACTTACTACAGGAAAACTAGGTTTGCCAATTGAGCCTTGGTTGTCAATTTTCCAGACTCCAATAAAGACTATTTTGGATATAGAGTTATTACGAAGAATTGAAAACACGCTCCTCTCCAAAGAGGAGAGGTGTATGATGGCCGAGGTTCCCCCAAGCAGGGCATGGCATAGGTTATTGAATTTAATTAGTATTCTCTTTTCTCTAACCAACCGCTTGATGATGTGCTGACCAGAATTTTCTATCCTATTTTTGCACAGTTGAGAGTAAGAAAAAGTGTTCGAAAGAAGAGGACATTAATATCCGTGAATTGAAATTACCGTGGAACCTTCATTAGAGGATTGACGAGGAACACCCAAGAGTTGCCTCGTATTTTTTACTTCCTTAGTTGCTAAGCCCACCACTGCTACTACTCAAGCCCCCATACATCTTGAAGAGGAACTAGTCCTTACTTCTTCGACTGAGGAATCTACTGGTACTGAGAAGGAATTTAGGACTTCTTATTATTTTCAGTACTTAGATATTTCTACTCTTCCCTCCTCTCCACTTCCTATTATGGGAAAGAGAAAAGTCCCTAATTGATGATTGGAGCTTTATCTCCAACTGGTAAGATAGTTGTCGAGAAGACTAGCAAGGGTGCTGATCCCAAAAATCTAGAAAAAAGTTCAAAAGTTGTTGAGAAAGAGAAAGTTCCTTAGGTCATCATTACTGAGGAAGCCGATAATGCTACTCCTCAATTTAAGATGATAAGAAAAGGTTTGTCTGAGAAGAAGGTTGAGAAAAGTACTGCCGACCAGGAGTTGGTCGGGAAGATTAAGGAGGATTTGACTACTGCAGAGTCATCCTCAATTTTTATTCATCCTGGTGTGGCCTGGAAATTAATCAAGATTAGTACTCGCTCTACTGATAGAGCAACTCTTTCCACTTTGCCACACAAAGAATGCTTGTCAGAGTTTGGCTGCGGTAACTCTTTACCCTCCACTACTTACTTTTATTATCCTATTTTTCTCCTTGTATTCCTTGTAATCTTATGTTGTCCTTCATGCAGTTTTTGGTGAATTTAAGTCAAATGTTGGAGAAGGAAGATCAAATTCGTTCTTCGGCAGGAGATATTGAAGAGGCACTTGAGGGTTTGAAGCAATCTGTGGAGACTTCAAGGCAATTGTTAGTGTATAAGGAAAAATCTTTGGAGGCAGAGGTAACGACCAGTTTGTTAGAGCCTCCACTGCTGAGGGAAAATTGGTGACTACTGAAACCAGTTTGATAGCTGCTAACTCTAGGGCCAAGGTGGCCGAGAAAAAATCGGTAGAGAATGAAGTTCTCCTAAAGTCTATCGAGGTGAAAGCTGCTGGTCTGATCTCTGAGTGAGTTGCAGAGAAGGGTGGGAATAAAAAAATCAAGGAGAACTCTTTCAATAAAGGTTGGCATAAGGAAATTATGGTTGCCTCCACTCAGATTGAGTTTGTTTGGAAGAATTACTTTAAGGATGGATGGTCAGAGGCCCTCGAGGAGGTCGGCACTATAGAGGACTCTAAATTATTCTTGAGGCATGATACAAGATCTCTTTCAAATATTTAAGAAGATTTTGATGATGATGAGGGATCTAGGGAATCCTCCATTCAGCCTGTTGTGTCTACTTTAAAGCCCATTAAGAAAGTTTCCCCTTCTGCCGACCAGCCCTATAGAAGCAATGTTCAGGACAAGGAGAATGTTTAACTCTTTTGTTTTTCTTTTCGTTCATTTTCCTTATAGTGGGACCATTATGTAACACCTTCTACTTATTAATGAAAATACTTCCTTTTGGACAAATGTGTTGGATTTTTCTTACTTATGCCTTCTTTCTTGGTTGAGCTGTCTTCATGAAATCATGTTTTTTGTGTTATGTTTGCCCAGTATTTACACTTGTGTTCTTACCTTTGCAATTTTTAGTTTGATGCTAGGAAATAGGCTATTGTTTTTGCTGAATCCGACCTGCTCAGGTGGAGTAAAAATCTGGTAAAATCTAGCCATGTTTCTTTGTCCGAAGAAGACTTGGTCAGCTTGCTTGGCACATATACTTCGAATCAAGTTAAGGAGTCATACATCCACATTCATTTTCTGCTGGACACTACATTAGCAAATAATGTTGCCTACTACAAGATGATTGAAAATCTAAAAGAAGACCACAAATTTACTTTGGTTTCCCTCCATGCCATATACAAAGCAAAGTAAAAAGTCTTAAGTAAAGGTTGGGTATTTTAGAAGAAGCTTGAATAGTATGCCTCTATGTATAGAAGAAAGAAGTTCCTTTTAAACAAAGAAGTAAGTGAAGCTATGGAGGTAGAAAAATGTCTGTAAGAGGAGAATAATAAGCTCATAAATAACTTGGATAGCTTGAAGAAGTTATATGCTGGTGGTGCTAATGAAGGTTCTTCGTTCTTAGAGGCCAAAAATGCCAGACTAGTAGAAAAACTTAAAACACCGCAGAAAACCAAACCTCGACAAACTTCAAGGCAACAAAGATTTGTTCGACGAACTGTAGATGAGGTAAGAACTAGAAAAACATTAGCTGACCAGGCAGCCCAGTTAAAGGCAAAGAATCGGGCAATTGCTGAGTTCTCTATGAAGCTTAAAGATAAGGAAAGCTTAACATTTTAATTTCATAAATAACCCAGGGAGGTGTGGATAGAAGGCTACAATGAGGCCCTTAGCCAAATTGATGGTCATCTTTATCAGAGCCATCGTGAAGGTTATAAATGGGGATGGACCAACTGTCTAACCTTGTTAAAATATGATCAAAACATTGAGTTATGGTACTGAAATGAGCCTGGTATGATGGATTGCGACACGCTCCCTTCAATTTGGACATATCATGGATTCTTCCTGATGCTATTCCCTAGTGCTTAATAATAAAGTACATGGGAGATTATGAGCTTCATGATGTGCATGAAATAATACCCTTATATAATTAATAGGCCGAGAAGTAGTCACAGGCAAATGTTGAGGGATTTCAACTTTATCAATTCTCCTTTGACTCAATATGATCCTCTTGCTGGTATGGAGAGAGTGCAGCGAACTTCTAAAGTTCAAGGAACATGTCCAGCTGAATAGTTCTTATATATTTTGTATTCATTTGATCTTGAATGTAATACAATTGAAATTTGAATAGAAATTTATGCTTTTGTTTTGTGTTGTCAACTTTTGATTTATTTAATCAATCAGTTAACTAAATTATTATTTAATAATGAATTGTTAAACTGTGATTATATGGCCATAGATTATACTAATGCACTTAGATAAAACTATAAATAGTTTTATTGATCCAAGTTTATCATTAGTTATCAGCGGTGACCAAGTGTATGAGGAATATACATGTGTATTCTAATGATTAGGAATGTATACATGCCTTCCTGCATTTAACTTAGTAGTTCAGGGGGATGTATATAGCCATACTTCAAAAAAAATCAAAAGATTTTATTGAGCTTGAAAAATATTTGTGTTGAACATAAAGTAAAAATAAGTACAATATGTTTATTCCTTTAATCACTGATAATATTTTTGAAGGTGCTCGACGTTCCACGGGTTCTTGAACTCTTCCCCATTAAGTGTCTGAAGTTGATAAGTCCCTGGTCGGATGACTGAGGAAATACGGTATGGTCCATGCCAATTGACCTCAAGCTTGTTGTGCTTCTGGATGACCATCTTAAGGACATAGTCGCTTTCTATTAAGTTTGTCAGCTTGACCCTTTTGTTGTAAAAGCGAGCAGTCTTGTGTTGGTACGCAACATTTTTTAGAGCAACATCTTCTCGAACTTCCTCCAACATGTCTAAATTCGGTCGTCTTATCAAGTCACTTTTTAGAGAATCAAAATTTAGCACCCTCTGAGTTGGTTTCCCTATTTCGACTAGTACCATGGCTTCTGTCCCAAATGCAAGCATATAAGTGGTTTCTCCAGTTACTGTTCTCACCATTATTCTGTAAGCCCAGAGAATATAATGTAATTCGTTGATCCGCTTTCCTTTGGCAGCATCAAATCTATTATTTAGACCATTGAGCATGGTTTTGTTTATTACTTCCGCCTGACCGTTGCTTTGTAGATGGCCTGGTGCAGAATGGATTTTCTAGATTTTGGACTGGACATAGTATGCTTCTAATTCATCGTTGTTAAATTGGGTCCTATTGTCTATAATGAAGGCATATGGCATGCCATGCCTACATATGATTCTTTTCCAGATGAATTGGTAAACCTTATCATAAGGCATTTCTATGAACGACTCTGCCTCCACCCATTTGGTGAAGTAATCAACAACAACTACCAAGTACTTGAACCTGATTCGGTAGTGGACTGACCAATTCAATTCCCCAAATAGGGAATGGCCAAGGTGAGGTAATGGGTGCTAGATCAGCATTGGGTTCTTTGTGAAATACAAACAACCACTGGCATTTATCACACTTCATTGCGAAGGCATTACAATATGTCCTCATAGTCGGCCAGTAGTATCCCCGTGTGTTGATTCTTTGGAACAACGATCGACCAGCTGAATGAGCTCCACAAGAACCTTCGTGCACTTACTTAATCATATCTTCAACCTCTAACGGATGAACACAACGTAGTAAGGAGATAATTAATCCCCTTTTATATAAAACTCCTTTATCCAACACATATCTGGCAGCTTTATACCAGAGCTTTTTTCTTTTTATAGGATCAGTTAATAGGGCTCCATCTTCAATGTAGGACTCAGTCGGATCCATCCAGGAAGGTCCTAAATCTATAGTAATGAAAATCACCATTAGATCCTCATCTATCCTCCTGCCTACCAAGATCTCAATTGGAATGCTTCTCCGGAGTTCAACTCTTGTTGTTAAAGCTAGCTAAGCAGTTGCATTAGCTCGGGCATTAGTTATTCTTGGTGTCCTGTTCATTCTCTCGCCTAGAAACTTGGAAATAACTTCATTGTCCTTGACTAAGTTTCTAGTCATCAATTCTCCCTTGACTCCATATAGATGAAGTATTTGGTTGATAACTAACTGTGAATAACTGTGCGCTACTACTTGCTTGACGCCTAATTAATGGGCTAATTCTAGTTTGACTATCAAAGCTTCATACTCTTCTTTATTGTTCGATGCCTTGAATTGAAACCTAAAGGAATATTCAACATCAATATCATCAGGAGTATTGAGTATGATACCTGCTCTACTTTCAGTTGTACATGAATATCCATCCACATATAAATTCCATAATGGAATATCACAGCTGAAGCTCTCCATAGACAAAACTCCATGGTGAAATATTTTATTACTCCCCTCGGCATATTTCTGAGCCATTTCTTGAGTTCTGGATGATTTAGGTTGGTTGGCTATGACTTTGGCTTGCTTTTAAGCTGTTTTGTCTTCCGAAGAAGTCTGCTCGTCAAGCAAGTTTTATTAATCGGTAACCACTAGATAAGTGAACTCTGTAATAAAATTTTCCAAAGCTTGGCCTTTTAATGATAACCTCGGTTTATAGATGATGTCATATTCTTCCCGTTCTACTGCCCAGTACATTAATCTTTTTGACTTCTCAGATTTGTGGAGTGCTTGCCGAAGAGGTAGATTAGTATACACAACTATAGTGTGTGCTTGGAAATAAGGCTCCATATGCCTAGAAGATTCAAAAAGTGTTAAGACTAATTTTTCCAGGTGTGGGTACTTGATTTTGGCTCCCCCGAATGCTTTTATGGTGTAGTAAACTGGTTCTCGATTACATTATCCAACCGAACTAGTGCCAAGCTAACAACATATTCAAAATTAGCTAAGTACAAGTACAATTTCCCCCCCTAAAACAGGTCAGGACAATAAAGGTGGTGATCCCAAATACTTCTTCAATTCTTGGAACGCTTCTTCATATTTTGGATTCCACTCATAGGTCTTTCTCAATACCATGAAGAATGGTAAACACCTATCTGTTGCCCCAAAAATAAACCTATTTAAAGCAGGTACTCTACCAGCAAGACTTTGTACATCCTTCTTGATGATATGAGAAATTGTCCACTTGTCGTTCTCGTACCAGCAAATCAAGAGTAAAGTGTATAATAAACAAAAAAAGAAGGTAATGAGACATGAACACAACATTTAGAGTGGTTTGGCTATAAAAATGAGCCTACATCCACTTTGGTGCACTAATCTCATTAGGTGCGTTACATTGTACAATATGATCAAGCCATATGGGGCGTACAAGTATAAGAATAAAAGATAATACATGGTTGTTGCGATTCTGGGCGTGTCGGAGATCTGGCCACGATGTAGATAAGTAACCCCGAGCTATATGTTGAGGTTATATATAGAGAGAGTGTGGTAGTGTTTTGTTAAGTTTTGTAGAAATTGTTCTGAGGGAGGGGAATCGGTCCCCTTATCTCGAGATGTGGACCTTTATTTATAGGAGACATGCAAGTTGTGTCACGTGCCCTGAGCACGTGACATATACCAAGTCTGAAGTTGTTGTAATAGAGAGGAATGTGACCTGTAAGACAAACAAATTGAGTGCTTCATCCTGCATGAGGCTATAGCCAAAGGGGTCGTACCCTATATTGCGTAGGGCCGTGACCTGTATATAAGGCCAAGAATTTCATGCCGCACCCTGTAATCGATAGGGCCACACCCTATGCTGATTGGGTTCCGCGGCTTGTTAGCTTCTATACAATCTGAATAACTTTTGTGGAAGGATGCGATATTTGTACTATCAATAAGCCTCCAAGTCGCAGTGCTAAGAGATTTCGATTGGGGCTGCGGCTTAGATCAGTCTCCTTAGGTGTCGCGGTACTTTCAAGGCGACGCTTCGTCTTCCCGCGCCCTCTTATATAAATTGTTCGGGCCGTGGACTTCATTACATTCTCCAAATCCTTGAGAGCATTTCGAGAGCTGAACTCTGTTCATACGTCCTCTTCCTTTTTTTACGACTGTCCAAGGCAGAGCGTGGTGGTGCTAAGGCGGTTTGAGGCTAATCCTCATCGATTTCTCCCTTTTCAGGTAATTTTTGAACCAACATCCTCTTTGATAGCTTTCGTAGTTCATAAATGTTTTTCGAAACTTCCGAATTTTTGTATCTCCCCTTCCTGAATTATTTATTCATAATTGCTTTCTGAATTCGTGTTAGATTTTCCTAGATTGTATCTGTTTCTTAGAAAAACCCCAATTGCTTGATATGAACCTAGGGTTTTGATGGAATAATCTGCTAAATTCCAAGAATTAAATACATATCCATGATAAATAGTTGTAATTGTTGCTAACTTGTTCTTTGAATCCATCTTCATAGAATGAAATGAACCTTTATTCTTCTATTGCTTGGATAATATGACGTGTATTTATGTTGAATCCCATTGAATCATATAACTGTTCTTGTTGTTCTTGAATAAACCTTTCACATTCTGGGTCTTCAATCTTTAAACGAACCAACATTGGATATTAAACTGTTTGAGTGAGAGACCACGACATTGTATAATATCCCTTAACTTTAGGTGAGGGCTGCGGCTAGTAGGTTCTGAGGGTAGTCCGCGGTAGTTAGATTACTTGACTAGCATCAACGGTGTTTTATCCCCCAGTAACTATAATATGCGAGGTGATTACACCTATCAAATAAACACGTCGCGGTGTCATTTGTCTTTTTAGTGCTCTAGAACCCCACTTTGCACATTTAGCCGACCATATTGATCGCCTCTATTCACTTTAATCTTTATATACTGCTGCATATTCTTAGGGATTTTTACGATCGTAATGGCTACGATGCCTAACTGCGGACTCTGCTTTTCAGGTACTGCTTCAGCCATATGAACTTTGACCCAGATGAATTTCTGAGAGTCTTTTGGGCAAAGCATTTCAGTACCTTTCCCCCCGAGCTTCCTTTCGTGCCTCCTCTGAAGTCAATAGGGTCGTGCCAACTGAAGGATTGTGCCAACTTCGTAATACTAGACTCAGACTCCACGGATTCCGTCTGTAGGAAGGATTTTGAAGCCAAGCCAATGGAGGAGGAAGCTAATTCTAGTAACCAACCAGACGTAGAAGATGATGCCGCGGCTAAGTGTGCCACTCATGTTAGGGATGAACCAGCCAAACCATCTGGGAGGGATGAAAGGTCTCTTGCTGTGCTTGATATCCGTAGCATTATCACCCAAGAATGGGTTGACCAGGTAGCTGAGGCGTTCGAGTTTCCAAAAAACTTAATGTGTTCAGCACCTGCCGTGAACCAAAGGCCGTGCACGACACTTTCTGACCATGGGGTCTGTTTCCCACTGCATGTTTTCATTTACGGGCTGCGACTGCTAGTTCCTGTTCTCATCAGATGAATTTTTCAAGTGATGAAATTAGCATCAGCCTAGTTAGATCCCAATGGATGGAGGGACATTCTTGCCACAGTCGTGCTTTGGGAGAATCAATTCAGGAAAAATATTACTCCTGCGGAGTTTTTCCACTTCTAACGCCCGAAGGAGAACTCTATAAAGTTTGCTAGCTACTACTACTTCTCCGTCCACGGTAGGGACAAGGCCCTTTACTCTGGGAGGCTGACCAGTGTAAAGAACTGGAAGAGGAAGTATTTCTACATCTCTAAAGAAGGGTGGGAGATTCACCCTCGGGAGAACAAGAGGGAGAGGTCCCTTAGAATTACGCGGCAATGGGGGTGTCCCTCCAAGATATGTATTTTAATTATAGATGCGTCCCATCCTTACAATTGCTTGTTACTCTCTATATTAACCTTTGAAATGTTTCTTGCAGTTTTCGATAACTTGCAATTGGGCAAGCGGTAAGAGAAGAGAGTTGCTAAGGCCGTGGCTATTCCTATTGTGGAGAAGAAATTAAGCGACCTTGTAACTTCTACCACTGTATTTGAGTCAGGTTACTTCCCTAACAAGTCCATACTAAAAGAAATAACTGCAGAAGGTAATAACCCAATCAATCAATCTTTGTTCCGCGGTAATTTATATTTAAATCAATTCTTTACTGTTGCGTTTCTTCTTTCAGGCGAGGAAGTTGATAGGGAGATTTTAGCTGCCCAATTAGTGGAAATGGACGAGGATGCAGTTGTTCTAAATAACGATGTGCGGAACAGAAAAAGGAAGAGGAGCAAGATGAAAGCTCCAATCGAAGCCCCTTCCAGGGATAAAAATCCATCTGCCGCGGCCCAGAATAAAGCCGAGGAAAAAAATCTCCCTGCTGCACCCCCACTCCTTGAGGAGTTTGACGATGATATTGGGGAAAATTTGGATACGCCAGGTCTGATGTCAACATCTGATGCCGCTATTCTTTCAACTTCTTCGCCTCCGCTACCTATTATTGCGACAAATGCCAATTTAGAGCCTCCTCAGTGCCATGCCGGATCTGGTCCTGGAAGTCGACCGTGGCCACCGCTAAGACAAACTGACCCTGAGTCCTTATGGGACATTACTGCGAAGGCTGAGCAAAGGATGAAGAGGGCCCTCAACGTCGCGGACCTTGACAGGTTAGTGGACGAAGATCATGACGATCTGGAGGTTGTGGCCTCCATAATCTTTTGAGGGTAAGTGCAAATGTTTTCTAAGTTTTAATTTCGCATTCCATATCTTGCTCCTAACTTTCTCTTTTCAAGCCGCAGACATCATGGTAGCTCAAAAGAGGAAGTACGATGCCCTCTACAAACTAAAAGAGGCTGTGGATAGGGTACACTCCGCTGACTTAGAAAATGTACGGAATTCTTCCTTCGAGGCTGGAAAGCATTCTACTGTCGCGGCTCTTCAGGCAACCCAGATGAACCTAGAAGTTGATATCAAAGCCAAAGGAGCGGTAGAGGAAAATTTCAACCAGGCCGCGGAATATCTAAAGGTCTCTCAGGACCAAGCCACGGAAGCTTCCCAAGTAGATGAGTCCAGTAATAATAAGCTCAAACTCCTTCAAAGGAGGTATGAAGAGTTGGAGGCCAAGGCTGCCTGTGATGAAAAAGCCCATGCTGCGACAATCAAGAAAATAGCGGTAGATCATGGAGATGCCCTTTAACTGGCCATAGACAACACTATGGAGTCGTTCAAGAGCTTCAGAGATTTTTACCTTATAAATAATAGGGCTTACCTCCGCGATTACCAAGTAATCAGGCACATAATTATTAAGAAATTCCCTAAGACTAAAGAGTCGATTCTTGCCAGGGGACTTGGTGATGTTGAGCATCAGCAATGCATAGCTGAGCTTAAGGACGCGGTGAAGGAGAAAGCCAGGTTCAAGGCAGAGACTGAGGCAATGGCCGTGGAGGAAGAGACCGAAACAACTACGGATGGTGATGAAGGGGATATTAATGACGACGCAGCCTTATGATCTGGTAGCTTGTATAATCCCACTTTTTTGAACTGCTTATCCATATAGGGCTGCATCCCTTCTAATTTTTGAATTTTGTATATTTGGTCTATAATCCAAACATTAATATGTTAAGATTTTCGACTGTAGCACTTTGTCTGTAACTAATTTACCGTGGCACCTTTAGTGATGACTATTCTTGTCTGCTTTTTTCTAGTAGCTTTTTTATTCTTTTGTGTTACTTTCTTCAACACTTGAATGAATGCCCTCTTGAACTTTCTACTTGAATACCATTATTGTTGCATATAGATAGGTTTGAACATGGCCGCGACACCTTTAGGTGTTTCAATCGTCTACTGTGGCTTTAGAATCTCTTAATGGCCGCGACAATATAAATAAGGTTACGACACCTTTATGTGTTTGAATTGTACATTCTTTTTGAAAAAATGCACTTTAACTAACATATGGGTCATAGGTTGCGGCCACATTTAGAAACAAAAATGGTATTTAGCTTAGGTCGCGTCAGTTTGACAATCCTGCCTTTATCTATCGCATCTTCTGAATGAATTTACTTAATGGCCGCAGCCATATTGACAGGGATGTGTCACTTTTGAATGTTTGAATTCCCTTTGTTGTATATTTAATTGGATCTAAATCCAAGTCATTATCGCATCAAGTCCTAGTCGCTTTAGTGGTTGCAGCTGTATTGACAGGGCTACTACACTCTTCTAGCCCTTCCATCTGAACATTGGACTTTATAGATATATGGGTCACTATCAAGCCTCCCCATGATGGGTTATATTATTAAGCCACCCACAGCTAATATAGGGGATACTTTCAAGCCTCCCCATGGTGGGTTATGTTATTAAGCCACCCACAGCTAATATACGGGATACTTTCAAGCCTCCCAAGGCTGGGTTATGTTATTAAGCCACCCACAGCTAATATACGGGATACTTTCAAGCCTCCCTAGGCTATATTATGTTATTAAGCCACCCACAGCTAATATACGAGATACTTTCTAGCCTCCCTAGGCTGGGTTATGTTATTAAGCCACCCACAGCTAATATACGGGATACTTTCAAGCCTCCTTAGGCTGGGTTATGTTGTTAAGCCACCCACAGCTAATATACGGGATACTTTCAAGCCTCCCCAGGCTGGGTTATGTTATTAAGCCACCTATTGCTAATATACGGGATACTTTCAAGCCTCCCCAGGTTGAGTTATGTTATTAAGCCAGCCATTGCTATGGATATATATAAAGCCATCCCTAGATAGATATTACAAGTCTCATGACTTAATAACGCATCCCAAAAGCTAAGAAAGGGCATTGGAAGCCCTTGCAGCTACTGACGCATTCTAAAAGATAAGAATAGGCATCGGAAGCCCTTATGAGTCATGTTACAGACCAATTTAAATAACCGCTCTCGATGGTTGCTTTTGCCATTTTCGATTGTCACTTGATTTCGGACAATCAGGTGTCTTGACAGGCGTTGTGGGCCCATTTAGATATTATCATTCTCGATATAACATATTGCCCCGAATTGAGATCTGTTTAAGATGAAAAATGATCTTTATAAGATAACAATTCATGGAAATGTGAATCAAAATATGGCATTATAAAGATAATCTTTATTTCATATAACTATTCATATATATATATATATGACTTTGTAAGTATAATACAAAGTTTAGTTTAAAACAACATAAGAAGAGTAGTCACTGTAAAGTAGAGACAGGTGGAATATAAGATATAAGCATGAAAAATGGGCATGCGGTATGTGAGACTAGACTTTATCCCCCAAACATCTTTGAGGAACCTTCATAGCATCCCTTGACCAATCGGCCTTTACATTTTATCCTTTAGTTCATAGCACTGCTTAGTGTCGTGGCCATAGTCCAGATGGAATCTGCACCACTTGGATTTGTTCCTCTTGTGGGGTGGAGCTTTGAGCTTTTCCGGCCACCTCAGCATCTTTTACTCCTTAATGGACTCAAAAATGTCTTCAATTGGGAAGGCCAATGGGGTGTAAGCCTTAGATCTCCCTTCTGCCTTCTCTGATTTCCTTTTCTGGCTCTTGCTGACTGCTTCCGCGAACGGGTCCTCTGGTACTGTCGCAGCAGCAGAGGCTGTTGAAGACATGTTTTTGGGTGCCGGGCCCACATTGGGTGAGGCCGAGGCCTCTAGCATTAGGACCCTATGAGTCAAATAGTTGAGCTAGGTCTGGAGTGAGGCGTGACTGTCGTAGAGGTGGTTGAGGTGATTGTACAGCAGAATAATCTCATCTTTGACTTCTGTGCTCTGGCTGGATTCTCTTTCCATTTATGCTTTTGTTAGTCTTTACAAAGTATATATAATCTGAGACAAAACTAACAGAAGTGAGTAATCTCAGAAATATTGGAGTAACCAAGTAGGGAATGGGGATGCAACATTTCCACTGCTATATGGTATTTTTATTGAGGCCGCGACCAGTATGGCACATAGGTGCACTGCCATGGCCTTTGTTTGATGTTCACCAAGGTTGAGCTGGAGACCACCTAAGTCCGTTCCTTGATGCTTTGAAGCTTCTGTAATGCAATTGCCCCAGTAGAGGCCGCGACGTGTAAGGTAGTTGAACTACCACGTCGTATCCCTACCTAGGCAGTGAAGGGACAATCCCAAAATTGAATCCCAAAAACTGAGTTTTTCTCTCGAAACTCATGGAGAGCATACCTACTAGGGTCTATCCATGAGATAATAACCTCTCAATGCACAAAATGGCATAATTCTAATGATAAACCCAAGATAGGCAAAGAACAACAAAAAGGGAGTAAACATAATTCTTCCCTAATCATTCATCTTTTCGAGGGTAAAGCCCATCATGCCTTTCCGCACTATCTAGATGAAATGGTATCACAGTGGCATGTAAGATAGATACGAGGTCATAAAAGAGAGACCATAACAGATCTGAATATACGAAATACCCATTTAAGGGTGTAAATATAAAATAGAGCCCAATAACCAGAATTTACTCGTGAGATGATGATCAAAAGGATCCCGACGAATAAAATAAGGTGTTTAAGAACTCGAAATATAAAGAAACAAGATTGAAATATCTCGCTTCCCACATATGACGCCAAATTAATGATACGAAAAATCGTCCACTTGTCGTTCTCATACCAGCAAATTAAGAGTAAAGTGTATAATAAAAAAACAAAGCAAGTAAGGAGACATGAACACAAGATATAGAGTGGTTCGGCTATAAAAATGAGCCTACGTCCACTTTGATGCACTACTCTCATTAGGTGTGCTACATTGTAAAGTATTATCAAGCCATATGAGGCATACAAGTATAAGAATAAAAGAGAATACATGGATGTTGAGGTTTCGAGCATGCCGGAGATCTGGTCACGATGTAGATGAGTAACCCCCGAGCTATATGTTGAGGTTATATAGAGAGAGAATATGACATTATTTTGTTAAGTGTTGTAGAAACTGTTATGAGGGAGGGGAATTGGTCCCCCGATCTCGAGATATGGACCTTTATTTATAGGAGATATGCGAGTTGTGTCACGTGCCCTGAGCATGTGACGTATACCAAGTCTGAAGGTGCTGTAATAGAGAGGGATGCGGCCTGTAAGACAAACAAATTGAGTGTTGCATCCTGCATGAGGCTATACCCAGAGGGGTCGCACCCTACATTGGGTAGGGTCGTGGCCTGTATATAAGGCCAAGAATTTCTTGCCACACCCTGTAGTCGATAGGACTCCACCCTATGCTGATTGGGTTCCGCGACTTGTTAGCTTCGATACAAGATGAATAACTTCTGTGGCAGGATGCGATATTTGTACTATCAATAATCACCCAAGTCGTAGTGCCAAGAGATTTCAATTGGGGATGTGGCTTAGATCAGTCACCTTAGGTGTAGCGGCACTTTTAAGGCAACGCTTCATCTTCCCGTGCTCTCTTATATAAATTGTTCGGGCTGTGGACTTCATCACATTTTCCAAATCCTTAAGAGCATTTCGAGGGATGAAATATGTTCATACGTCCTATTGCTTTTTTTGTTGGATGTCCAAGGCAGAGCGTTGTGGTGCTAAGGTGGTTTGAGGCTGATCATCGTCGATTTCTCCATTTCCAAGTAATTTTCAAACCAACATCCTCTTTAATAGCTTTCGTAGTTCATAAATGTTCTTCAAAACTTCTGAATTTTTGTATCGCCCCTTCCTGAATTATGTATTCATAATTTCTTTCTGAATTCGTATTAGATTTTCCTAGATTGTATCTATTCCTTAGAAAAACCTCAATTGCTTGATAGGAACCTAGGGTTTTGATCGAATAATCTGCTAACTTCCATGAATCAAATACATATCCATGATACATAATTGTAATTGTTGCTAACTCGTTCTTTGAATCAATCTTTATAGTCTGAAATTAACCTTTATTCTTCTATTTCTTGGATAATATGACGTGTATTTGTGTTGAATCCCATTGAATCATATAACTGTTCTTGTTGTTCTTGAATAAACCTTTCACATTCTGAGTCTTCAATCTTTAAAAGAACCAACATTAGATATTAAACTGTTTGAGTGAGAGACGGCGACATTGTAGAATATCCCTTAACTTTAGGTGAGGGTTGCGGCTAGTAGATTCAGAAGGTAGTTCGTGCCAGTTAAGCCATATTTCGCTGACAGTGGCCTTAGGTTCCTTGACTAGTGTCAACGGTGTTTTAGCCCCTAGTAACCATAGTATGCGAGGTGATGACACCTATCAAATCAACACGTCGCGGTGTTATTTGTCTTTTTAGTGCTCTAGAACCCCACTTTGCACATTTAGCCGACCTTATTGATCACCTCTATTCACTTTAATCTTCATATATTGCTGCATCTTCTTAGGGCTTTTTACGATCGTAATGGCTGCGGTGCCTAACTAAGGAATCGGCTTTTCAGGTACTGCTACAGTCATATGAACTTTGACCCAGATGAATTTCCGAGAGGCTTTTGGCCAAAGAATTTCGGAACCTCTCCCCCCGAGCTTCCTTTCGTGCCTCCTTTAAAGTCAATAGGGCCGTGTCAACTGAAGGATTGCCCCAACTGCGTAATACTAGACTCACACTCCGCAGATTCTACCTGTAGGAAGAATTTCGAGGCCAAGAAAATGGAGGAGGAATCTAATTCTAGTAACCAACCAGACGTAGAAGATGATGCCGTAGCTAGGCGTGCCACTCATGTTAGGGACGAACCAGCCAAACCATCTGGGAGGGAAGAAAGTCCACTTGTTGTGCCTGATATCCACAACATTATGACCCAAAAATGGGTTGTCCATGTAGCTGAGGCCTTCGAGTTTCCAGAAAACTTGATGTGCTCATCACTTGCCGTGAACCAAAGGTCGTGTACGGAACTTTCTGACCATGGGGTCTGTTTCCCACTTCTTGCTTTCATTTATGGGCTGCGGGTGCCAGTTCCCGTTCCCATCAGTTGAATTTTTTAAGCAATGAAATTAGCACTAGCCCAGTTAGATTCCATTGGATGGAGGTCCATTCTTGTCGCAGTCGTTCTTTGGGAGAATTAATTCAGGAAAGAATCACTTCTTGCAAGTCGACAACTATATTTCTGTCAGAGATTTTATTTTAGACGGATTGGCCTCAGTTCCCCTTTGGTTTACTATAAAGCTGAGGAATGTTCCTTCCTGCACACCGAACACACACTTGGTCGGGTTTAGCTTCATCTGATGCTTTTCCAGCGAATCAAAAGTCTGACTGAGGTCCATGATATAATCTGAAGCCTTCTTGCTTTTAGTCAACATATCATCCACATAAACCTCCATATTCTTCCCAATATGCTCTTCGACCTCCTTGTTGACCAACATCTAGTATGTTGGTCCAACATTTTTGAGACCGAAGGGCATTATATTGTATCAATAAGTACCTCGACTGGTGATGAAAGAAGTGTTTTCCCAATCTTTTGGTTTCATTCTTATCTGGTTATACCCAAAATAAGCATCATGTCGTGATGTAGCATCCACCAACCGATCAATTCTAGGTAGGGAAAATGTTCCTTTGGACAGGCTTTATTAAGATTAGTGAAATCTACACCCATCCTCCACTTATCATTTTTCTTTTTAACTATCACAACGTTAGTCAACTAGGCCAGATATTTGACGTCCTCAATGAATTGGTCCTTTTGTAGTTTCTCCACCTCTTCCTGTATAGCTTGATTTTTCTTTGGATTTAACACCCTACACATTTGCTTGATCGGCTTGGCATCCTTATTAATGTTGAGCTTATGACAGAGGAAGTTGGGATTAATACCAAGAATATCCTCATGACTCCACGCAAACACATTCCTCTGTTATCTCAATAACATAATCAATTCCTGTTTAAGGAGTGGATCCAGTATAGAGCCTATCTAGGTGGTTCTCTCTGGTTTTTCATCATCCATGATTTTTCTTTCGATGGCTTCAACAATCTTCTTTGACTAACTCCGTTTTATCTCGGGGATCCAGAGTTTTAACTTCTGATTCACTGTTGGGATCCGTAGTATCTACCTGGCAAGTGGTGGTCTTCTTCTTCGAATCGTGCAAGTCTTATTGCTTGTCTAAGGAGTAGTACTATCTATCCACCTTTTAATCACCTTTCATGACGCCAACTCGAAAGGGTATTTGGAGACTTCAAACACTGATGGACTGTGGATGGTACAACTTCAAACTTCTTTAGTCCCAACCTGCCGAGGATCACATTATATGCAGATTGAATATTGTTGTACATGATAAATACGCATATCTTTTCAGTATGACTAGCTAGCCAAGTGTCGAATAACACTTCCAAGTTTAATGTCCCAAGGGGTAGACTTTTTTCCTGAAAAACCTATCAATGGCATGTGGTATGGTTCCAGCTGGTTGAATTTCAAATCTAAACTATGAAAGCATAGGTAAAACATGATATCAGTCGATCTCCCATTATCAATTAAAACCCTGGCGATGATGGAATCCTGGATTCTAAACTGGACAACCAACAAATCATCATGGGGATACAATACCCCAGAGAGGTCATTCTTGGAAAAATTGATTACTAGCTTGTATTTGTTGACTTTTGTGGGCTGATCATCTTCATTCAGATTGATTCTCTGGATAAAAGAATAGGCATGTATTTCATTCATATAGGCCTCTCTCTCTATAGTGTGATCTTCTCCTCATGCATTGCCATCTATAATTATAGGACAGTCAAAAGAGCCAAAACTTATCATAGTTACCGCGTGCTCTGGTTTCTTAGGTTTCTTCCGTAGGTCGGTATCATCTTTATAACCATATTTATGGTTTATTTACCCATCATCTTTGGGTTTACATGGAGAATTTGATCTTCCCCTTATTTCTCTGCTTTCTCATTAATCAACAAATATGTTTGGCTTTCCTCGGCGAGTGAGGGATTCCACTTCATTCTTCAAAGTGATACAGTTATCGGTCATGTGGCCATGATCCTTATGGAACTCATAATATTGAGATTTGTCTCTCCTGTTAGGTGGTCCCTTCAACCTCTCGGGCCGTTGAAAATATTTATTGTGTTTGATTTCCTCTAGGATATGGTGAATGCTGACCGCCAATGGAGTGTATGTTCCATACTTTTTAAGCTTCTCATCCTTCTTTGGTTTCTTCTCATTCTTCTTAGACTTAGTGGCTGGAATCTTCTTTCCAACCATTTCTTCCTCGACGTTCATGACTTTTCATGCCTTAGCCATGAGCTCAGTCATGGTTTTAGGAGGATATTTGGCCAATGCATAGTATAGGTATTCTGCAAGGAATCCACTCATTAAAGCAGTGATGGCTATTTTTTCCTCATAGTCAACCACTTTTAATTTCTCATTATTAAAACGAGTGATGTACTCCCGGGTGATTTCCCCTACTCGCTGCTTGACACTCAGGAGATGAACTACTCTCTTCACTAGCTTGGACCCAAAACAAAAATTATTAATGAATAGCTCGACAAACTATTTGAAGTCAGAAATTTGTCATCGGGGAGAGTTATTATACCATATTTGGGTTGAACTAGTAATGGTGATGGAAAAAGCTCTACATCTCATATCATTAGGAATAAAATAGATATCTATTGCAGCTTGATAATGTTCTATGTGTAAATTCGAGTCAGTTTTACTATCATGCTTAGGAGTGACCACATGGGTTTTAAACTTGGATGGAGTTAGGAAATCCACAATTGCCTGAATGAAAAGAGAACCTATGATGAAGTTCCTTTACAACGAATTCTTTGCCTTTTCCATTTCTCCGAGGCGATATTCCAATCGATGGATTCATCCCTTCCATGAAGGGTTGCCTACATTAGATTTGTGTGAAGCATCTCGGCTATCATGACCGTGTGTTTGTGCTGAGCGCTCTTTCTTAGAAGTCTGCTCGGAATGCACAGATCATCGGATGCTTGATCTTGACCTGACTGAGGCTTCATGGTGGTTGGTTGGGTCTTGATTAGTTTTGGATATCTCTCTTGGAGGATTGTTGTTTGCTTGGGGTCCCAAATGGTCAAAAGTCAAAGCTATACTCAATGTTTTCAAAACTCTTAGTGTTTCAGGAGAGAGATAATGACCAACATAGAATTTTGTGGATCTGAACGATGAACTTACTCATGGTAGGTAATACCTATCTCATGAAGATCTGAAATAACTATATAGGTTGTGCCTAGGAGGCGAAGGTGGCATATCTCTCCTTGGTGAAAGCAGCGTTCATTGTATGGAAAGAGCAGGAGACCTGACTTGTAATGATCGAGCCAATTTCCTCATTATTTCCTTCATCGCATCTTGACAACTAGGATCCGAATCATTCATCTTCCATTGAACAAGGGTATAAGAGAGAGAGAATGATAATTAGACACTCGTTCCCACAGATGACTCCCATTTTTTTATGTAAAAAAATGGACTAGATGCAATTTTCTATTCACAGATAAAATATAAGATTGTAACGAAATAATTACACAATAGATAAAGTATTAAAGTGGTTCGTCTGCGTAAAAAAGATTACGTCCACTGTTATTGTATTGATTTGAGTGACTACAGAAAGCTAAGTACTCTTGTTAATATGAATATACTAGAATCCGTTTTATCTTGCCTTTTATGAAAGGAATACAACGTATTTATAGTGACCCAGAGATCAGGAGTTGTATATATATTCATGCATTTACACCCATACATAGTGAATGTGATCGTTGATTGTCCCAACCCCATGTGGAAAAACCCTTGGATGTTTCCCTCTAGTGGTGAATGTTCACTTACTTTGTTGGTCTGCATTCTTCATGTTGGTTGGCATGCCTATACCGAGAAATTATCTTTGAGGTTGCTTAAATGACCATTGGCTAGGATTACTGTCAAGTAAGGACACAAGTTTCCATTTCTGATTCGTCCATATATGTGGATAATTTTTGGTATCAACAGTGATGTTGAGTCGGTGGATTTCGAGGATGAATTACCGCATGGACATAACTTCATCGTGTTCATGGCTAGTTAGGTTAGCACTTTAAGTACATCTCACACCAATAAGGATGTTTCTAAACGTGATAACCTCGACAATGATTTGAATCATTTCAGAGAGTTTGAGGGTGATGGTGAGAATTTGAGTGAGGGAGAATTTGCTTTCCAATATGCATACTCTCTGTAAGCCCGTTTTTAATCAAAATCTTTGCTTGTGCAGAATTAAGTTAAGGATAAATGCAAATCAACTTTCTCTTTCTGAAAACTCTTTTTCAATTTATCAAACCAAGTTGTGAACAAATTTACTATGCCAATTTTATCTTGTTTAAGTCCTAAACATGCATCTAGGTGATAGGCAAGTAAAATAAAGTAAAGATTACTCACAACGACGAATGTACGAGGAAAAACCCAAAAACGGGAAAAAACCTCAAACGACCCAAGCCCGACAATCAATATGAACAATGGTTTTACAAAGACAAATTAGCCTTACTCAATGACTCAATCCCAATGGGTCTTGACGCTCCTTCTGATCTTTTACCATTCTTCAATATTGCCCATGCAGAAATTTCGTCTTCGACGATGGTCCTCCACAACACTCGACTCCACGAATGTCTCGGTGTCCACCGATACGGCTTTATTTGTCTACGATGTTGAACACGATTTCCATCGCTTCTCCATCGCAAAACCAACAATCACAAGTGTTCAATGATGAACAAACACAACTTGGTGCATCAAGGATCACATAAACATTTGATAATGAAAGCTCGGATCTTTGCAAACTCTAAGGATGCATTTAAGCCTTTAAAACCTTAGAAAACATGTGCAAACAGGTTTCTGGATCGTAAAACTATTTTTCCAGAAGGCACTACCTTCGAGGAAACATAACACCTTTATTTATAATACAATTGAGTCGGTGTCAGAATCTAGTTCGAACGAGATGACACGTCGTTCGAATGACAGTGCATCTCGTTTGAACGACATCAAATGTCGTTTGAACGATGTCGTCAAATAGAGTTATAAATTTAAACAGAGTTTTGATTAAAACTAAATCTTATCCATTTCTCATCCGTCCTTATCTGACATAAACGAAGTGTAAACAATTAAACCACTTTTTAAATAACATTTTCCTTTAAAAATTAATTTCCTTGTTTTTAAAAAATGAGTTTCGAGTTTCATTAACATTATGCATTCATACCTATGTGATTTCGGAATGCAATTAAACCTTGAAGATGAGAAATTGCACCAATTAAACATCGGCATGATTAATTCCATGTAGCTTTACCGCAACATCTTTAATTAATCTTCGATACGTTATATACTCGTGGGATCGGACAATAAAAAACTATCTATGAATCAAACATGTTTTATTCCGAGAATAAGTCAAAATAGCAGTAAGACTCAATTGGAAATTTGGTCCTTAGAAATATCCCCCTTTGACTATTTCGGGACAAAACCACCAGTGAAATGCCTAAACCGGGCCGTCAAGCCGCATGACCCCTAAATCCCATCCCATAAAACCCAAAATGAAAAATACATCATCAGTACAGGATAAGGTTCTTCAAAAAGGATAGGTAAGCATGAAACTTCCTTGAATGTCTAAATATGATGTAAACTTGAAATCTGGACTCTCGTTAAGCATACCTACACACATGAAACAGGAAAATATGCAGTGAAGTATGTAGGAACAAATAATAGAAATCAATAGGAAAATAATCAAATCTGAATCATTTGTTATGTGAGAAAACATGATACCAATAAGTGAACATGATATACACATGATACCAATTTGTAAATAAGCAATTAAATCAGAATATCACAAACTCAAAAAACTCCCCCTACATAACAAACATATCTCCCCCTTTTTTTCTCGAATAGACAATCTGGTGAAAAGATAAACAAATATAGCAGTGATATACCAATTTGAGATCAATATTAATTAGATCATAATATGCTAGATAAACCTAAAAAAACCAGATAAAAAAACCCAAGCAATGCCAAATCAGTAGCTAGCAAACAATGAATCACACAAAGAATATATCAATCTATGCAGGTGTGATAAACGAACTAAATGCAGCAAAATATGTCATAGAACAAATTAAACTGCATAAATAGGAACTCAGTACCTAAATATGAATCACTAAGAAGAAGGGTACTGAGACATAAGTACAACCTAAAAAATTCAAAACAGGTCAACCAGAGCTATCGTTTAAACGAGTCAGGGATGTCGTTTGAACGAAAGACGACCTCGCTCGAAAGAACTCTATGTCGTTTGAACGACATACTCAAATTTTCACAGATTTACCAGATAAATAAATAGTGTTGCCCAGTGAAAAAAATTTCATAAAATTCTGACTGGAAGGGGCTCAAAACTGGGAAACAGTAGCAAAACATTAACAACCTAAGAAAAATAAACAAATATGAGTTACATGCTAACATAGTACCGATGTGGCTAAACATGAACATGGAATGAATGGGCGTGAACTAAAACAAATGAATCATAATTCCAACACATCGAAATGATCAAGAAGCTCTAATCAATAGCAATCTATCATCAAACTTTATCATAGCCATATGTGACAATTAAAGTGTGAGCTTAATGAACTAAACAAACATCACACACATGAATTCGAAATTTTGACGATTCTATAAACAACAACGTCATGACACAAATCTTGAACGTTAGGATTATTTGTACAAACCCGTTCAAAAACTAATCCATCCAAACTTTCTTAAATATATCATATTCTCTTTTGAATGAACTAAACTAATTTGGCCCATTTTCGACTTATAATTATTTTTATTGCCTTTTTTTTAATTTTTTGGGCTCTTTTTCACAACGAGTCAATTTTACACTCTCGCAGCCCTTTTTCGTACACTCATCATATTTTTAGATTAAAATGCTCATGGGTAAACGGTCATTACATGCACACCACCTCCTTAAGTCCACTTACGCATAGATGACAAAGTTGAGATAAGAATGTCTCACCAAAATCAAAGCCAAACATTCATATAAACTCGTGCATGTGTGCAAAGATGGCATATATACAAAGTCGAATCAAAACGCAAATCAACTTCGAAATAACCCCATAATACAATGGTTAAGATCATTCTAAGCATCGATAATAATGACCAAATGTCTTAGCCACGTGGATAATGGAAGGAAGGGGGTCTGAGAACACCAATATGCCATATCAAACATCTTACCTCAAGATAAAAAAAACGAAAATCTTTTTGGCTTTTTCAAAAATATTCTCAAAAACAAAATCTTTTTTGCATTTTTCTCAAAAAATTTCATAACCAAAAATCTTTTTGTATTTTTCAAATAAGATGCAATAAATGAAAAATATAATACAAATCGATAAACATGGTAATACACTCAATCTTTAGATTTTGCATTGGAAGAATCAAGTGCAACCAAATGAGAACCTTGAAGTTTTATTCCTAAATCTACCTAATCTGGCTTCCTAACCCAAGTAGGTGTGTAACGACGCATGGGGATGGGGGGAATCGGGGAAACTTTATTCATAAACTTCCTAAACTTACGAGGAGTATTCCTAGGATCATAGCAGAACTTTCTAAGGTGACATGTACTACTACAAAACGTGAAGTGTAGCGATGGTATGGAAAGTGACCTACATGTGGATCTTTTTTAACATTCCTCTGCGGCTCTCTCACACGTGCGGGGGGAAGGGGAACAACACGATCATCAAAGCCAATACCTCCCCTATGTCTCTTAATTTTTACGGTGCCTACAATCCTATCCAACTTTTCACTTCTAGCCTCCAAGTCAAACTTAACTGTAGACGTGTCTCTCAAACTCTCATATAACTCCTTTGTCCTAGACTCAAGTAGACACCTAAACTCCTCAAACTCTAGCACCTTCTTTTTCAAAACCTCCATCAAATCTCTAAGGGTAAATATTTCTATCTCGATGTACTCTAGCTTTTCCCTAAGCTTCTTCTCCGGTGACCTAAGATCCTCAATTAACACATCATTATTTTCTACGACACGCTCTTTCAACTTAGCTTGCAATTTCGAGTTATCCTTTTTAACCTTCACCGTCTCCTTAAAAAACTCTCAAAATGCAACTTGCAATTCTCCTACGTTGATCTCCTCATCCTTGATCGCATCACCCTCACCCTGTCGGGATGCACTCTTAATAGCCTCGAAAGTGTCATACACATGAGTATCTTCATGGGATGATATATCATCATTGGTCACATGACATTCCATAAACTCAACATGGTTATGCTCAATGGGGGAATCATCTCCCTCTTCCGGTTCACTATAACTTAAGGTGGCATTGTATGTTATCGATTTCTTGCCCTCTTTCTTAAGTCTTGTGGGATACTCCTTAACTTTGTGACCATACCCCTCAAACCTGAAACACCTATCAGACTTATCTCTCTTAGGCTTCTCACTATCATCCTTAGGGGTGGAGTCTCCCTTGTTCTTGAATTTTTCAAACTTTTTACCATCTTTCGATTGCTTATGAATTTGAAGAATTTTCTTGAACCTTCTTGCCAACAAGACGATATCCTCAAAGTCGTAATCGAAATCGTCATTTAAAAATTTAGTCTCCTCCTTCAGGGCTTTCAAAGTAATGCCCTTTTCTTTCTTAGGCACTTGCTTGGAGGTAAACATATCAAGTTCATAGGTTTGCACATCACCTACGATATCTTCGAGTTTTGATGAGTTAAGCATACCAAGGGAATTCATAACGGTCACTTTACCATCATGCCTACTCTTAAAATTTGCTTAATTACTCGAATCTTATCACCTAGGTGAAATGCCGCATTAACATTAGTGGATAACCTAGTGTAAAACTCATCAAACGTCTCGCTCTTTAACATCTAAATTGTCTCAAACTATGTAGTGAGAATTTTCAACTTAGACGCCCTAACCGTGCTTGTGACCTTGTGAGTGAATGAAAGTGTATCCCAAGCTTCTTTCCAAGTTTCACAAGTCATGATACGATTATACACTTCAGGTGTGACATGTAAGGAAATAACGTTCAAACCTTTTGAATTATACTGTGCAAGCCTATGTTCAATCTCCGTCCATGACTCAACAGGTTTCAAACTAGTGACCTCACCTTCTTGTGTGATAGGTGGTGACAAACCTTTCTCAACAGCTAACTAGACAAGCTCATCAATGGATTTTAAAGAACTTCTCATTCGCATTTTCCAATAAGCATAATTAGTGCCATCAAACACAGGAGTGCGAAAACTGTCAAAATTACCAAAATTCATCCTTATAAGCAAAAAGAGATCTAACATAATAAAAATATATTTCTAGCTCTAATACCAATTTGTAGTCCCCTTTTAATCAAAATCTTTGCTTGTGCGGAATTAAGTTAAGGATTAATGAAAATCAACTTTCTCTTTTTGAAACCTCTTTTTCAATTTTATCAAACCAAGTTCTGAAAAAATTTATTATGCCAAATTTATCTTGTTTAAGACCTAAACATGCATCTAGGTGATAGGCAAGTAAAATAAAGTAAAGAGTACTCACAACGCCGGATGTACGAGGAAAAATCCAAAAACGGGAAAAAATCTCAGACGACCAAAGCCAGACAATCACTATGAACAATGGTTTTATAAAGACATATTAGCCTTACTCAATGACTCGATCCCCATGGGTCTTGACACTCCTTCTAATCTTCTACCATTCTTCAATAGTTCCCATGAAGAAATTCCGTCTTCCACGATGCTCGTCCATAATAATCGACTCCACGAATGTCTCGGTGTCCACCGATACGACTTGAGTTTTCTACGATGTTGAACACGATGTCCGTCGCTTCTCCATTGCAAAACCAGTAATCAAAAGTGTTCAATGATGAACAAACTCAACTTGGTGCACCAAGGATCATATAAACATTTGATAATGAAACCTCGGATCTTTGCAAACTCTAAGGATGTTTTTAAGACTTTAAAACCTTAGAAAACATGTGCAAACAGGTTTCTGGATCGTAAAACTATTTTTCCAGAATGCACTACCTTCGAGGAAACAGAATACCTTTATTTATAATAAAATTTAGTCGGTGTCAGAATCTCGTTCAAAGGAGATGACACATCATTCAAACGGCTGTGCATCTCATTAGAACGACATCAAATGTCGTTTAAATGACGTTGTCAGATTGAGTTCTTAATTTAAACAGAGTTTTGATTAAAACAAACTCTTATCTAATTCTCATCCGTCCTTATCTGACATAAACGAAGTGTAAACAATTAAACCTCCTTTTAAAGAACATTTTCCTTTAAAAATTAACATCCTTATTTTTATAAAATGAGTTCCGAGTTTCATTAACATTATCCATTCATACCTATGTGATCTCGGAATGCAATTAAACCATGAAGACGAGAAATTACACCAATTAAACATCGACATGATTAATTCCATGTAGCTTTCTCGCAACATCTTCAATTAATCTTCGATACATCATATAATCTTAGGATCGGATAATAAAAAACTATCTATGACTCAAACATGTTTTGTTCTGAGAATAAGTCAAAACAACATTAAGATTCGATTGGAAATTTGGTCCTTACACTCTGAACTTTACACCAGTCATTAAAAAATAAAACATCAAAATCAAAATTTGATGCTGAGGGTATTGTCTTTAGAGAAGAGTTGAAAGTTTTGAGAGAGAGTGAAGGCTCGGCTAAAATCTCTTTGATTGAGAAACTTGTTTCAGTGGGTATGGAAAAGACTGACTTGAATAACAAAGTGGTTAGTCTTATGATCTTCAAGAATCATTGAAGACTCGTGAGAAACTTGAAGCCCATATTTTCCAACTCAAGATAGATCTCGAATATGCCCTTGATCTCAAAGTCACTAAGAGTACACAACCAAAACGTTGAAAATTTGTTCTTAGGTCCCACTTTAGGTTTTAAAGTGAGGTAAGGCATAGGTTACAATGGTTCATCCACTTCCAATATCTCATCCGAAATGGACGGTTCCCAAGTTTGTGATAAATCCTTATGGGATTTCACCTAACCCACCAAGGAGAACTCCTCCTATGAGTTTTAACCAATGTTGATCCAAACAAATCTATGTGTGTACCCATTGCAAAGGTAGAGGTCACCTAAGGGAGTTTTGTTATAAGATAGGAAGAGTGTCTCACACACATGCTCTCACACACCGTAATAGTGACCTAGCAAGTCTTAGAGAACAAGTTGATATTCTAGTAAATACTTCTAAATATTTAGTGAAAGAATTTCAAAGGATGTCTACGCCTCTTGAGAACACTTCCAACACAATGACTAGTGTCAATGATGACGAGGGTAAGAAAAAGGTTACCGCCACTTATATTAGGAAATCAGACTTGGTTGCACAAGTGATTGGTAGATGTGATTTTTATCACATCATCCCCGTGCATACAAATAGTGTCAAACCTCCTTTAGATAGTGAGGTTTTCTCTCAGGGATGAGTATTTTTATTTTGCGCCATAGACTAGTTGTGCTTACATGTTATTTTTCTCTAGTCATAGTGCGTTTTCTTCTAGTCTTGAATTTTTCTCTATTGCAAGATGTATTGGATTTCCTTGATTAGATTTGTGTATTTTTTTAAGAACAATTTCATGAAAAATCCAAAAATATTTTATTTTCTTCCAGAAAATTTCCTAAAAAATATAAAAAAATATTTTATTTTGATTAAATTTTCAAACATTAACAAAAAACATATATTATGTTTTACGCCATATATGGGTGTGCATTTAAGATTTTTAAATCATCATTTTATTCCATCCTTTCACGTGACTTAATCACGGTGTTATGAGACTTGGCTACATTTTTTTCTCGAAATAATGCATGTTTAGCATTGCGTTGTTCTTTCTTTATTACTACGTTCATGCTAGACTCATTATATTGCCTTGATTAGCCACATGCACGAACTATTGAACATTGCACTTGCTTGTTATATGTTGAATAGGATGTTCTCAGCTCAGTCATACTTAATAATGAACCAAATGTACTATGAACTTATTCTTCATGTAAAATCATTTCTCATTTTGTTTAACCAAAAATTAATCAATATATGTTTAAGCAATGGAAAGGGGCTACAAAAGAAGAAGTCTTCTTTGCGTTAAAATCCACCATTGGCAAGAGCCTAAAAGATTTATTCGGCATATAAAACAGAAGTGACAAGGCGAATTTATTTCATTAATTCTTCTTTAAAATTTAAGAATATGATTCCTTCAAATTTTTTGAGAGTTTATGCTTAAAATGTATGATTTTGAGGGTGTTATAAGTTAAAGATCAATGGGTTAGTCTAAATTTGAGAGGAAATAATTGGAGTACAAAAACAAAAGTGTAGAATTTTTAATTACATCCTACTTTATAAATAATTTTGGACCAAAATTATAAGCAATTAAATAACATGAGGAAACCTGCCTTTTATTGTAGAGATTCTCTTAATTTTTAAAGATGTTAGTTCAAAGTTATTGGCTATTTCCATTGATTCATGATAGCTTACCGTGTGGTTTGTGTATTGATTTTATTTTGCATAGAGTTCATTAGTTGATTTCTTTCTTCTATAACCCCATTTTGTCTTCTTAACGTTTATTAAGACAATCCCTAATGCATTGGGGCATTTTCTTAGGAAAAGTGTTCAAATCCTATTTTGCTCAACAAAACACAATAGGAGTTCTAAAGATCAAGGGCCCGTTTGGTTTGTATTCATAAAGCTCGATTTAAGCACTGCTTTTAAATACAATTTTACAATTCAGTTTTTTATGTTTATAAATATTGGTCCGTATTTGGTAAATTTTTTTTGAAATACAATTTTTTGAAAATTTGACGAAATTGGCAAACATGCATATTTATATTATACATATATGTGTTTGTTTATACACACACACACAAACACACACACACACACAAACTCCTATACATCATGTTTCCTACATCATTCATATATCACACCTAGTTCTAGGCCCAATTTTTTTAAATTTTGTTATGGAGTTAACCTTTCAGTCAATACATGTTCAAAAAATTAGGTCAAATTACAATTTTTATCTATTTTATAAAAATCCAACAAAAATTGTTGAAAATACTTTATTTATAAGGGTCTGCGCTAGCAGAATTTTGTAAATTTTTAAAAAATATCTAGAAAATGTATTTCAACCTAAATTTTTGAAAATGTTGATTGAAAGGTTAATTCCAATAGAAGAATAAAAAATTGGAATAAAGTTTTTTTAGGGCATAGAACCAGGTGTGACGTATGGTACATGAATATATACATATATATATACACATACATACATACATACATACATCATAAATGCATAAATATATCATGTATTTTTATGTATACTTAATGAGGTATGTGTAACACCTCGTATTTTTGAGTAATAAATATTCAATTAATTTGGTTAATTTAAATTACACAAGTGAAGTAATTCATTTAAATTAATTATTATATATTATTAAAATATTAATCGAGATAGATAATGATTAATATTTATGCAATAAAATTACTAAGTGAATAGTAAATGATTATCTTACGTCATAGGAAGTGATAGTGACGTGGCATTATTGTATCTCAACCAGAAGTTACGTGTAGACTTTATGGGATCGAGATGGAAAATTATTGTAGGGTGACTCAGATGGAAATTTTGAGGTCACAGTTGGTTCCGAAAGGGTTGAGATAGTCAAAATAGTGTACCCAGGAGTAGTAATTGGGTCCCGAGGACTTTTTAGTCACAATCGAGCCCACACGTGGGTGTTCGGGTCATTTTGGGATTTGACTTACTTAACATAAATTAAGGAGGTTGGGGTAGCACCAAAACATAATCAAAATCGTAGAATTGAGAGAGGGACGAAGGAAGAAAAGGGAAAAGCCTTAGGAGTCAAAATAAAAGGAGATTGAAGAGTTCGATCCCCGGATTCGTCCTCTACCATGCATAATCAGACTCTACAAACCTAAAAAAGGCAAGTGATTATCTTGCTTCTAATTTTACTTGCAAAAACCCATGTTCATATCATAATAGGTGTAGACAAATCCAATTTTAGGAGGGTTGTCACATGTAAAAATGAATTTTTTGGATTTAAGCATTTGAAGTGAAATTAATGCTAAATTAATGATGAGATTATATCATATGTTGCTGGAATCTGGATTTGAGTCAAAATCAGTAATTAATCTCATTTAATTTGGAGTATAAAATTAGATTGAATGAGGGATTCGAATAATAGTGAGAAAGCCCAATTTATAAATTGATTGATTAAATCAGAAATCCATGATGATTAGAGGTTGTATCAATGGTTCAGACCTATTTTAGATTTGTATTACATGTTGATTATGATTGTGTTGAGGTTTGTGAAGAAATCCTAAAGCTTAGAGGGTTAAAAATGGAGGAAAACAGTGTGGGGAAGAAGACACAGGCGCCCAGGATCAATCGATCGATCGATCGATGAAGCCTGGAAACAGGCAGTTCCGCCTATTTTTTTATGGGTTTAAGTTTTTTTATTAAGGATTTGTTTAGGAACCTTTTATTTAGTGTAAAATTTGAAGGAATATATATTACCTAGGGTTCATGAGTAAGTTCATGATTAAATTTAATTAAGGGTGGTGAGTTTTTAAAGGACGGATTAAGTGAATTAAATTCGTGAATATCTAAGTACGAGCCGATTGGGTGAGTTCGGGTATCCTAGTATGTGAACTTACACTAATTTATTTAATGGATGTGAAATTAAATAAAGTAAGAGCCGGGAAATAGAATCGAGTATCATGGGTTAGTGCTACGGGAGTTAGGCACGGGTTAGATGGATTTAATTTATTATATATACACAAAAGATGTGATAGAATATATATATAAAGGGAGATGTTCACAAGTGAACCTAAAAGATGAAATTTGTAATGAAACTTGACAAAAAATACTTAACAATTAATTAATTTTAATTCCTATGTTGTAATTGGTCCGAGCCAGCGGCAACGGACACGTGTGTCGATCTATCCCCCACCCCCCACCCGGCCTCCCGCACCCCACCCCTACCCCCACCCCCATGGCAGCCCTGCTGCCATAAGGGATACCATGGTGATGGTGGTGGTTGGGGTTGGGGGTGGGGGGTGGGTTGGGGGGTTGGGGATCGATTGACACGCGTGTTCGTTGCCGCTGGCGCGAACCAATTACAACATAGAAATTACAATTAATGAGTCGTTAGGTGTTATTTTGTTAAGGTTCAGTAAAAAATTCATCTTTTAGGTTCATTAATGAGTCCGGGTATCCTAGCAAGTGAACCTACACTATTTTATTTAATGGATGTGAAATTAAATAAAGTAAGAGCTGAGAAATAGACTCGGGTATCATGGGTTAGTGCTACGGGAGTTAGGCACGGGTTAACTAGATTTAATTTATTTACAATATACAAAAGATGTGATAGAATATATATATATATATATACTTGTTTGTCTTATAAATCTTGATGTTAGATATTTATGTGAATACATAGCCCTTTAGTGCTATCATAGGAGGTTACGCGATGTGGGTGAATCCCCTGGATTGTGAATTCAAGGAGAGTATAGTCCCCAAGTTATATCGTCCGATATTTTTATTGCGTGATTTATTTTTTGTGGTGGGACGTTTTGGGTATGATTCGGCCTCACTCTCGAGGAAATATGGCCACCTCCACTACATTTATGATTTATTTACCTATTTCGGTATGAGTTAACAGATTTATGGTAACTGGGTTAGAGTGAGCATACATGGGATTATAGAATTTTATAGACAAGCATCCGGTGAGCTAGTGCTCGGAAGAATGGTTATTATACGCGACATGTGTGTGTTTGTTGTAGTATATTCATACGTATATAATAGTGTAGATAAATTTTATATGGGTTAAAACTACAAGTTGTGAATTTAGTACTTCCATAACTAATGTGCATGTTATATAATAAATTAAAGTGGAAAATATTAACTAAGTTTAAAGAGTAAAGTAACTTGGGAAAAAAAAAGAAGAAAATGCTTGGGATAGGGTAAAGTGCTTGAAAGGTTGTAACAGGACTAATTGGGTGGGGTAATATAACTAGTTGGGTTAGAAGGTAAGCGTTAGGTGTGCAAAATAGATGAGAGGTGAGTAATATCTCAAGAGAGTGCGATACCCGCTTAAATATGAAAAGTGTTAATGCATACTTATCTGTTGCATTTTAGTTACTTATAAAGTATTTTCAAATGGTTTTGGGCTCTGACCTCTGTCAAAATATTTTCCAAAAAATTTTTAGGTTTCCAGCCATAGGATCACCCAATTTGATTATTCTTTCCAGGGATGCGTAGCTACATCATTGTGGACGCTTGCAGGATTTGCTTTAGACGCTTCAATTTATTCATTCATAGTTAGGAGTTTCATTTCAGTATTTCAATTGGGCGTGTTGCCTCTTCAAACTCTTCAATACTTTAGCTTATTTATCAGACTTTGTTGAGATTCCATTTCATTTACTTCAGATTGTAGTTGGATTATTTGCGTTGGGAATCGATGGTTTATTCGGTATTATTTACTTATATATCTATCGTGTGATTGTTCAGACTATTATTGCGTGGATGGTTTGGTCAATTTACTTTAGTTTTATTTTTCGCATTTTGTGAAGTTAATAATAAGATAAAATTTGGCACCGACTTAATTTAACATAGTGATGCTAAGAACGAACCAAATGTGATTCCCATTTATTTTGATAAAGGACTGATCACCCGTGGATAAAGTAGGCGGGGAGTCACAGATGGTATTAGAGCATCAAGTTCTAGTGTTCATAGGATCTGTATGGCTTACTACGATTTCAGCGCGACGTTCTTTGCCATAGAGTCCTATTATTAGGACTATTGCATTCATGCTTTCTTATTTGGGATTACGTTATTCTGCTGTTATATTTGTATTAACTGTGGACTCATACAATTCGATCTAGTTTCAAATGCCACCCATGAGAAGACAACCATCAATAGAAACGATGAGAGACGATGAGGGAGAGGCTCACCAGGAGACATAAGCATCACAACCATAGCCACTGTAGGGGCAGTTACGGTAGCAGAGGTGAATGCTATCGTGGCATAGGACTTTAACGTCGTTATGACTGCCATGGATCTTTATTTCCCTCAGGCACAACAGTCAGTGGCACCAGTTGTTCAGGCCCACCCGTGGCCCTCAGACTGGCAGAGAGTGAGGGAGGCATTTTAGAAGGGCCACCCACTAGAGTTTCAAGGGAGTTTTGGCGTGATCCTAGGATGCTAGTGGAAGAAAGATATTCAGTGCCACGTGTGCATGGTTGACTGCAGTGACATGTAAAAGCATATGTTATCCCCTTTTAGACTTGTCAGGTTACAGTAGTGGGAGTCGGTTACTACTATCGAGGAGAGGGATATGATGTCCATTGTCGAGTTCTGGGTACGATTTTATCGTAAGTACTTTTTGCCAGAAGTTGAGACAGAGATATGGAAAAGGTTCATTGAGGTGAGTTTGGGTAATCACTCAGTAGCTGAGTACGAGGAGTTCACTCGTTTGGCTACTTTTATACCAAATAAGGTGAACGGTGAAGAAAATAAGAAACCGAAGTTTATGGATGGGCTAACCTGGAGGATCAGACAACATTTGATTGGTAATCCCGCATTGGTGACTTATACAGACGTCGTCAATGCCACACTTTTACACTGCCAAGACCATCGCTTCCATCTCAGGGGAAGCAAGAGAGGAGGTGATCCTAGCCAGCTGGGTAAGGCAGGGGGAAATGGTGCTAGCGGAGCACCACAATAGTAATAATTGTCAGGCAAACATCAGGAGCAGGATTCTCGGCAGGGGGATTTTGCCAAGGGATTTCGATATGGTGGTTATCGACCCGGGGGAGGTTTCAGGTAGGGCCAGCAAGGTCCTCAGCAGCACCAGTAACACGTTTTTTAGGGCCTCCAGGGCCAAGGGAACAACAGGGGAGGCTAGCAGGGCTAAGAACAAGGACAACCTCGATAGGGCCATCAGGGCCAGAGGTAGGGTGACTACTAAGGGTGTTGTTTTATGTGTGGGTAAATAAGTTACATGAAGATGAAGTGTCCACAGATGGGTAAAGGACTACAACATCAGGGGGCCCAGCAGGGGCAACAAGCGTAGTTAGCTCCGTCCGCACCACACCACTGACCCCACTGCAGTAGGGGCAGTTACAGTATAAAAGAGTCTATAATGTTAGAAATGTGGTTATTCAGCAGTCCCCACAAGTGCCAACTGCAGTAGAGGATACGTTTCCTATTTATGGGCTTGAGGATAGGATTCTATTTGACATAGAGGCATCACACTCTTTCATAGAAACCAAATTTTCATGAGCTTTCAGCCTACTAGATACAGTCGGTAGTCTCCTTATGTGTGTGGAGTCATCGTTGGGTAGTGGGTCTCTTATACACTCGATCTGTAGGGTTATGGACATCGATGTGGGTAGGTTATGATTAATCGTCGACCTCCTAGTGTTAGATATGTAGGGTTATAAAGTTATCTTGGGTTTGGATTGGTTAGCGTGATATCAAACGATGGTGGATTATTTGGGAGGACCATTGTGTTCTCTATCCCAAGGCAAGAGATGTTCTTAGTGACAATGCCTCTTCCCGAGGGAGGGTCGAGCACACATCTATACTACATTGAGGAGGAGACATCATAGGAGGTGGTTGTATCTTTAGACTCGATTCCAGTGGTTAGGGAGTCTGAGGACGTGTTCCATGAGATACCCGGGCTACCGCTTAGTCGAGAAATTAAGCTCATTATTGATTTAGTGCTTGGTACGAGGCCTATTGCCTGAGTGGCTTATTGTATGACCCCATTCGAGATGCAAGAGTTGAGGGAGAAGATTCAGCATCTTCTGAGGAAGGGTTTCATTAGATTGAGTACATCATCGTGGGGTGCGTCGGGGTTGTTCATCAAGAAGAAGGATGGATTGGTTTGGTTATGTATTAATTACAGGGAAACAAGGTCACGATTCGAAATAAGTACCTGCTACCTTGGATTGATAATCTGTCCAGCCAACTGAGGGGAGTAGCATACTTATCCAAGATATATTTGAGGTTTGGTTATCATCAGTTGCGCGTCAGGGATGAGGACGTCCCTAACACTTCTTTTCAGACACGATATGGATCCTACAAGTTTAAGTTAATACCACTTGGGCTTACCAATGCGTAAATAGTGTTCATGTATCTGATGAACTGGGTTTTCACAGAGTTTCTTGACCAATTTGTGATCGTGTTCATCGACGATATTATGGTTTACTCTCATTCTAAGGATGAGTATGTCGAGCATTTATGGATGGTTTTACAGACACTACGGGATCACCAGTAGTATGCAAAGTTAGAGAAGTGTAGGTTATTATTTTCAAGAGGTGCTGTTTTTAGGACACATTGTGTCTGATAGGGGTATTTCCCTTGATCCAGGTAAGGTATCGACGGTGAAGGAGTGGGAATAACCAACGAAACCGACAAAGGTTTGAAGTTTTTTAGAGCTGGCAGGATATTATCGGAGGTTCAATAAGGGATTTTAAAGATTACGGGTCCGTTGATGAACCTGACTCATAAGGGGGGACCGTTTATTTGGGACGACCACTGTCAATTAGATTTCGATGAGCTATTGATGACCTGCTAGGGAGATAACAGAGGTTTGGAAGGAAAAATAGAGAGAGCTTCGACACGACGATGAGTTTGCTTGGGCTTGTATATTCGTATTAGTTGTTATGCCCAATATTGTTATGAGGGTGGTGAAAGAATAAGTAGGGGATCAGTATTTCCAAGACAAAGTTTGATGATGGGGCAGAGTCTTATTCGATTAGTTCAGATGGAGTCTTGTGATTTAATGGGAGCCTCTTAGTTCCAAAGGATGAAGATTTGAGGCATGCAGTGATGTCAAAGTCTCACGGGTAGAGGTTTGTGGTATATCCCTATGGGGATAAGATGTACCAGGATGTGAGTAGGTAATATTAGTTAACGGGGATAAATCAGAACATAGCAGAGTTTGTCTCAAAGTGTGATACCTGGCATCCAGTGAAGGTAGACCACCAGAAATAGACGAGGATGTTGCAGCCACGTGAGATTCCAGTGGGGAAGCGGGAGAGCATCTCCATGGATTTTATTATTGAGTTTTTGTTATCACAATGAGGTCAAGACTCCATTTGGGTGATAGTGGATTGGTTGACTAAGGTGTCCCACTTTCTATTGGTTCTTATAAATTTTGAGACGAGGCAGTATGTGCAGTTGTTTATTATTGAGATAGTGTGGCTACACGGGGTTTTGATTAATATTGTGTTGATCGGGATAATATTTTTGTGTCCCAATTCTGGCAGAGCTTTTAGGAGGCCATGGGCACGGAATTACGGTTGAGTATAGCGTATCACCCACGGACTAATGGGTAGACGGAGGGGGTTAATCATAAGCTTGAGGATATTTTGAGGATGTGCACACTTGACTTCGAGGGAAGATGGGATCAATATCTTCCATTAGTGGAGTTTGCGTATAATAACTCCTACCAGTTCACCATCGGCATAGCACCATGTGAGGCTTTGTATGGACGACCTTATCATTCGTTCTCTTATTGGTTAGAGGTGGGGACAACAAGCTATTGGGTTTAAATATGATTCAAATTGCCACTACCAAGATTGAGTTGATCCAAGGGAGAATCCGAATAGCTCATGACAGGCATAAAAGTTATGCCGACGCATATAGGAGGCACATAGAGTTAGAGGTTGGTGACCAGGTTTTGGTGCGGGTGTCTCCTATGAAGGGGGTCATGAGGTTCGGCAAGAAGGGGACGATAGCACCGAGATATGTGTGACCATTTATGATTATAGAGAGGGTAGGATCAGTGGCATAAAGGTTGGGACTATCGGAGCATTTACAACGGATTCACGACGTGTTCCACGTGTCATCGCTGAAGAGGTACCAGAGGAGAGAGATGTCTTTTTGGAATGTTCCAATAGAGGAGATAGACTTGTAGCCAGGTATCTCATATAAGGAGAGACCTGTGGCAATAAATGATCATAGTGAGCATAAGTTGCTGTCTAAGGTGGTACCCTTGGTTTGAGTTCAGTGGGGGCACCACAATATTGACAAGTCGACGTGGGAGTGGGAGGATGACATGTGTGAGCAATATCCAGAGTTATTCATCACAGGTATGTCCCAAATTTTGAGGGTGAAATTCCTTTATAAGAGGGGAAGTATGTAACACCCCGTATTTCTAAGTAATAAATATTTAATTAATTTGGTTAATTTAAATTACACGAGTGACATAATTTATTTGAATTAATTATTATATGTTATTGTTAATACCAAAATCTACCATCCTACATGGACCAATTATGAGTTAACAGGCGCCATCCTATGTGGCACAACTCCAAGTAAGCATGATAGAAAAACCCGACCAACAAGGAAGCCCGACCAACAAGGAAGGACGACCAACATAATTACCCGACCAACAGTCGAAAAGTCATTCTGTACAGCCAACCAAGCACCAAGAGTCTTACAGCTTGTATTGCCTCTGAAGCGATAACGTTCATATAATTAATCCTCATTATGTATTGATGTAAAAACTGAGAAAATAAAGGCATTCCATCCTTTCACATGACAACGATCAAGACCCCCCTTGGGCTATAAATACATTGTATCACCCTCATTGCAAGGGATCGAAAGGCAACTTAAAGCAGTCAATACATAACAGTGGATGTAGGCTATTCTGTTGGGCCGAACCATTTTAAAAAGTTCTCTTGTGCCTTGTTTTTTTTACTTAATTTATCTGTGATAAATTAATTAGGTTTAGTCTAGTTTTTTCCATGGCCAAAATTCTTGAATCAAGCAATAGAAATGAGGGAATCCTACTTAATCCCTCTGCCCCCTAATAATAATGATTTGATAGGAACTTTGGCTAGCCTAGCTATGGGTCAAGAGGCCATGCAATATAATATACGACAGTTGGCTCAAACTCTACAAGGTGGAGTGCTCGCACAATCTAATCATAGGAATATGCCACCGCTGCCAACCAGGAGTATGGGGCATAGTCATTCCAGAACTGCTAACGATCCTTCATATCTACCTGGAGCAACCTTTTCAATTAGGTTCACCAATTCAACTGATGGACAATCTCTCATCCCAAAAAGATTGAGTGCCTTAGAAAGGCTAAGTAGGGCCTTTCCTTTCGATCATTTGGGACCCCAGGGAAATGTCCAACGGGTTGCGTTGAGAAATACTCGATGACCAAGTGATATAAGGGAATGTTCCGCCCAATCCAGGTTAAATACCCAACAAACTGAAAGGTCTAGTCAGAGAGAAGTTCACGGGAAGAAAGTTTAGCCAGATCTGGAGGTCGGCATAAAATAGCTGCCATCCATAGCGCTAGCAGTGATGCGTGGAAGGGATTTATTCAACGTTTGGAAGACAGATTAGGTAAAATGGCCAAGGCCAAGAATCCACTTCAAAGAAGTTTTATTAAGGGATACCCTTTTTTGCAAACCATTATGGATTTCCCTACGCCGACCACTTTTAAAACTCCAGTAGTCACTCCCAAATATGATTGGAAGAATGATCCAGGTCTGCATGTAGAGCATTACCAAGAAGCTGCTGATATCTATGATATTCCTGATGAGATGAGATATAGAGCACTCTTAGGAAAAATTACTGGATCTTCTCAGATTTGGTACAATAGCCTTCCTCGAGGGCAGATTTCTTGGTTTAGACAGCTAACCGAGCTATTCATTGGTAATTTTTACTTTGGAGCAAAACCAGTGAAGCGAGTAGCTCATTTACTCAGTGTGAGACAGAAAGAAGGAGAAAGTACCAGAGATTACATCATTCATTTTAACAATGAGAAACCGGAAGTAATTGATTATGAAGAGAAAACCGAAATCACCTCCCTCATGAGTGGTTTGCTCTGTTAAATTATATTATACTCTGGTAAAAGATCCTCCGAAGATGATGACAGAATTGATGGCCAAAGCAGTAAAGATTATGAACACTGAAGAAGCTATGGCTGCTAAAAAGAATTTAGATGCAAAGGTGGAAGAAAAAGCAGAAGAGATGTCAGATAAGAAGAAGCACAAGAATCATAATGAGCACAGCAGTTCGAAGGGAAAGGAAGGCCTAGACCGGCTCAGGAAATTCACTAATTACACTCCTTTAATAGTAGATATACATCACGTGTTTGAGGAAATCAAGCACAATAATGATTTCAGTTGGCCTGAAAAGCTAAGGTCACCTGCTGATAAAAGGGATAAGTTTAAGTATTGTGAGTTTTATAAAGATCATGACCATACTACTAACCGTTGTATTTCCCTACAGAATGAGATAAAAGCACTCATCCCAAGAGGAAAGTTGGATAAATTTATTGATCGGCAGAATGATGGAAGAATGGAGGAAGAAGTCGACAGAAATCTAAATCACCTGTTAAGCTTAACGAAGACAAGAAGAGGAATCATGATGATGATCCAGAAGAAGATCCCGATCTCCCAAAGAAACGTAGACAGCCAGAACGTGAGGTATTCACACTCAGTTTTGGATCTTTTGATTGTCACATAACTACAGGTGGAGATGCCGGAGGAGGAGATCACACGGATAAAAGCAAAGCTTAGCTCAATGAGGATCATGTTTGTTCCTATACCCAGCATATCAACTATGATACCCTGAATAGTTAAATACCGGGTAGATACTCCTTTATTCAAATTAATACAAAATTTCAAGTTGGTTCAGTTCATAGCATCACTGTCGAAAACATTTTCTTTAAACAATTACTAGCCACCTAATATTTAAAAAGTGAGTTGCCAAATTTTATTAAATTAAATTAACATGCAACCAATTAAATTATAAGCTAACTATACCATATCTACATCACAATCACAATGGAAATAATAATGGTATAATAAAATTCTGGAGTAACACTCCCCTGAATAATCCAAATACTGAATAAACTCAATACAAAGTCTGAATAAATAAATAACTCCAAAACTGAAATGAAACTGAAAGTATGAGAAAGTTGTCTCTAAATAGAAAGGGGAAACATGCTCTAACAGATGAATGACCCATAATAGAATCAAATGTAGAATGTGGAGGCATCTACTACCGAGATGCTGTAACTTCCACAGCAGCTACAACACATCAAGGGGAATGGAAATCCTATGCTTGGCGTCCCTGTGGGTGGGCACCTAAAAGGTTTTAAAAAAAAAGATTTGAAAGCAAACGGGTCAGAGCCCGAGGTGAAAATAGTTTTAAAATATATCAAGTGTTTAATTGCATTAAATAGTGAATATTATATACATGTTAGTTATGTGCTCTCACATGAGTTCCTCACCCCTCAATTAATGTGCACGCCTAACGTATATCCTTAACCTGTCCTAGTTATGCCGTTAACTAACTAGTCTGTTCCACTTCCTGTTCTCAAATTATAATATGGGGGTGTATTCATAACATTCTAATATATCCTGCTTGCATCTCACCTTTTCAATGATCAAAAGTAATTTATAACAGTTACGACATGAAATCCTCATTTTTAATCCCATTCAAATGTCTCAATTATTCATATTCACACTTTAATAAGGAGTCTGTTATAATCACAAGTATATTATTCTCAGCATAAATATACAAATAGGGAACCCCTAGGCTAAGCTGTGGTGCACACATACTCTACTATCGAATCCCGGTACATCACGTACATAAGGACTGCGTGTTCCGAATCTCTCAGGAACCATTTCAATAAGAAAAATCACACATATTGGAGGCAAACATAGTTAACATACCCATGGTTCACGCACACACCTACGCTCCCATGGTTAGCTGACTTATTAACTCACAAATAAGCCATTCACAGCCCTATGTCCTTAAGGTACGAATCTAAATTCCCCCGTAGGCACACAAAGATTAGATGGCCCTATTCCGAAAGTCGACCTCCCGTGATAGCAAGTATGGTAGGTATGTCATACACACAATAATCCATATACTAAGAATTAACACAAGTTAGATAACTTGATATATTATTAAAGGTATGTTCTCATCCCTATACCATTAGTCCAATCCGTTCATTATTATAATTACGGATGATATATAATATATTTCGCCGATACGTCTCACGTCGTATAATTTCGAGTACTTAAACCTAATCGAAGAGTTTACTAAGTCTCCTAACTTTCCCACATATTAATTCAGTACTCTTAACTCCTTATTTATGTCCCAAATCCTAACTTATCACTCCTAAGAATTTAAATCATGTTCTCGCATCATAAAATAGGAAATTACTAGTCGGACACTCATAAATTCAATGCTAAATTCCAACCCAATCCTAATATGTTCCGGGTTTCAAATATATCCCTACTGGTCTCCCTCAAGTCCTAATATATTCACATAATCCCCAACTACAACGTTCAATGGCCGACAACACTTAAATTCAAAAAGGGGAAAAAGGTCACCATTTCTGGGGGGATCGATCGATCGATCCTGATCATCGATCGATCGACCTATGAATGTCGATCGATCAATCAAGCAGGTGAGGCTACGGGTTTCTTCATTTTAAGTCCCATATTTGTCCCAAAACTTCATTACATTATGTGAAATATTAATATAAGTATATGGGGTCATTATACAACCTAATTACACGATTCTTAACATTCCAAAACTTTTAAATCATCAACAATTAGCCTTTCTTGAATCAAATCTTCATATGAACATAAAAACCCTATTTTTATATTTTCTTCAACAACCATCATATTTATCTTCCCAAATCCATTTTTAATTCATCTAGGGTTATGATTTTGTTACTGAATTACTTCCAGAACTAAACTACATGCAAATCCTATCCAAGATTTAGGTTTCTTCTCCAAATTTCATGAGTTTTCATCATTGTTCATGGCTATCATCAAATCCTACACTATCATGGATAAATTATTCACTGAAACTTAATGAACTCAAATCAATTGCCTTGGAATTGCTGTTCTGATCCGCTGGTGATGTTAAAGGCTAGTTCTCTCCCTCTCTGTGGTCACAATTCTGGCGAAAAGTGGAGGTGGTTGGTGGTTATGGCTTTGTAACCCTCCTATAACTTCGCCTCTTTCTTACGTTTCCCACTTCTTTATTTTTGACAGATAATGGCCCTAATGGCCCTCATATTGGCTGATAAATAAGGCCTAAAATTCGTGGGTCAAAATACCTTAAAAATTAAAATGACTAAAATACCCTCCCGGGTTGCCGGTTTGGCCTAAAAATGCCCTGGGACCCAAACTAAACCCTCGGTTAGTGTTTTCTGACTATTTTGGCCCCTCCGAACACGTTGGCGCACTCAAAATGGCCATACGGATGATAACATATTAATTTAATTTTAAATTTAATTAAATTGATTCCTGACGCGACTGACACGTGCGTCCCAACTAAATTTCCCGAATTGTCGTATTTATGACTCGCAAAATTTTTAATAAACTCAATAATCGTATATTACCATATTTACCCAGTAATATTCAAAATTATCATCATAATCAAATACCGACTCACGTCTCACTAGTATTTAAATTCGGATTAATTTCTAATTAATTCCCATTTAATTTAATTAATCCCATTAAATAAAATCAATAAAATTACGGGGTATAACATCAACCTCGTCGGGGAAGACCGATCGAGAAAAGTTAACAAGGATAAGCTCGTAATTGGCTTTTCCAGAAATAATTTATCAGGAGTTTTATATCCTCATGATTATCCTTTAGTGATCAGAGTGAGGATGAAAGAAGTATTGGTAGCAAGAACATTGGTGGAGAATGGCAGTTCGACAAACATTATGTTCTATCCGTATTTTGATAGTTTGGTTTTAAAACTAAGTCAATTGGAGCCATATCAAAGGCCACTCATTATATTCTCAGAAGAAAAGGTGTTTCCACTGGGAACTATCAAGATGGATATGTTGATCGGGACTTGGCCAACGAGCATGACAGAGAAGGTACGATTATTTGTAATAGACACAAATGTTCATTCTGCTTATAATATGATAATGGGGAGGGTTGGTCTGAAAAATTTTGAGGCTGTACCCTTAACTGTTCATCAATGCTTGAAATTTCTGACTAACTTTAGAGTAGGAGTAGTGAAAGGAGACCAGAAAGTAGCTCGGGAGTACAATTATTCCTCGGTCGAGGAAGAAGATATGTTGGAGGCCAAACGAAAAATAACCACTTATCAAGTGGATACAACTGAGCATAACAGCGAGTCTGAGGTTGATACCTTAGATCCACGAGATAAATCTGAGCTTGCAAAAGGTCAAGTGATGGGGGTAGCAGAAAGCATTGTTATGGATTATGATAATCAAGAACGAATAACTCAAATAGGAGCATTGTTGGAACCAATTCTCAAATAGGAGTTGACAGCATTTCTGAAGCAAAGAAAATAAGTGTTTTTTTAGAGTCATGAAGAAATGCCAGGCATAGATCCAAACTTTTTGTGTCATAAACTTAATGTCAATAGGGAAGTCAAACCGATGAAGTAGGGAAGAAGAGTTTTCAGCCCAGAGAAGAACCAGACTATACAGGAAGAAGTGGAGAAGCTTCAAAAAGATTCCTTTATTAAATATGTGAAGCATCCTAATTGGTTTGCCAATGTATATATGGTTAAGAAGAAGAACAACAAGTGGAGGATGTGTGTGGATTTTACTGATTTGAACAAAGCATGCCCGAAGGATCATTTTCCTTTGTCACGAATTGATCAACTGGTATATGCTACTTCAGGACATGAATTTTTGAGTTTCATGGATGCATATTCTTGTTATAACCAGATCAAAATGAAGCCAGAAGATAAAGAAAGTCTTCCTTTATCACTCCCCGAGGAACTTATTGCTATAATGTTATTCCATTTGGTTTGGAAAATGCAGGTGCTACCTATCAGAGACTGGTGAACAAAGTATTTGAGGAGAAGATAAGCAATAATATGGAGGTATATGTTGATGATATGCTCACTAAAAGTAAAAAAGTTATTGATCATATTGCCGACCTCAGTCAGACGTTTGATTAACTGGAAAAGCGCCGAATGAAGTTAAACCCTACCAAATGCGTCTTCAGAGTGAAGGAGGGAATGTTTCTTGGTTATATAGTGAATCAAAGGGGAATAGAAGCCAATCCAGATAAGATTAAATCTTTGATCAAAATGAAGTCCCTGACTTGTAAGAAAGATATTCAAAGGCTAATCGGACATGTAGCAGCACTCAACAAGTTTGTGTCAAGAGCAAAAGATAAATGCTTGCCATTCTTCAAGGTAATTAGAAAAACCTTTGAATGGAACGCTAAGTGTGAAAAGGCATTCCTGGAGTTGAAGAAGTAATTGGGAGCACCACCATTACTTTCTCGACCAATAATGGGAGAAAGGTTGTATCTATATCTGGCAGTATATGAGTCTGCAGTTAGCTCTGCTTTGATCAGGGAGGAAAATGGAGTTCAAAAGCCAATTTATTACACCAGAAAAGCTCTTCGAGGAGCAAAAGTAAGATATCCCAAACTCGAGAAATTGGCACTAGTTTTAATTAAAACTAGTAGATGAATGAAACCATACTATCAAGCCCGCACTATAGTGATTTACACGGATATCCATTAATGAAGGCTTTGCACAAGCCGGAGAAATTTAGAAGACTGATGTATTGGGATGTGGAGTTGGAGGAGTATAATATTTTGTATGAACACCAAGGACTGCTTTAAAAGCCATGCTATGGCTGATTCTATTGCAGAATTCGCTTTTTTAGAGGTCCTCGAGCAGCAAGCGACTCTAGTCGAGCGACATACAGGAGAGAAAATTGTAGAAAAAGATCAACCAGAACTGACCAGTAAAATACAGGAGATAAATAATAAATATAAGGAGGCAAAAGATAAAGTGTTCTATCAAGGGATTCTGACAAACCAAGCATTTGACAACAAATATCCCCATATGGAGTTTGGACGTCGACGGGTCATCTTGTGCAACCGGATGTGGAGCTGGAATCATTCTTAACACCCCAGACGAGTTAGACATAGTGTGAGCTATACGTTTCTAATTTCAAGCCTCAAATAATAAATCAGAATATGAAGCCGTGACTTTTGGTCTAAATCTAGCTAAATCATTGAACGCCGAGCAAGTTATGGTGTATAGTGATTCGCAGTTAGTGGTAAATCAAGTTCTAAGCTTATATGCAGTGAAAGGAGAACTGATGACCAGATATTTGAATAAAACATTGGAAGTAATTACCACTTTATTAGCAGTTCAAATGGTCAGTATTTCGAGATTAGAGAACACCCGAGTGGATGCACTTGCTCGATTAGTCTCAGCATACGAAGAACTATTCCTATTGAGATACTTGCTAATAGGAGCACTGATGACGATCTGATGGTCAACTTTATTACAGTTTATATGAGGCCATCTTGGATGGATCCCATAAGAGCATATATTGAAGATGGAATTCTTCCAGCTGATTTACTTGAATCTATGAGACTGAAATACAAAGTTGTATGATATGTACTAGATGGTGGTGTGTTATACAGGAGAGGATTAGATGCTAGTCTACAACGGTATGTGTATCCCACTGAGGTAAAGCATTTAATTGAAGAAGTCCATGAAGGATCCTGTGGGGTCATGTAGCAGGAAGAACATTGCTACAAAGAATACATGCGCAAGGATATTACTGGCAAACCATGAAAGCAGATTGTGCAAATTTTGCTAAGAAATGTAGAAAATGTCTAAGGTTTTACCAGTATACGCAAGGCTCCACGAGCAGTTTTAACATCAATCACTTCACCCTAGACTTTTTCCCTGTAGGGAATTGACTTGGTCGGGCCCCTGCCAACCACCTGAGGAAGGTTTAAGTAACTTGTTGTAGCTGTTGATTATTTTACAAAATGGGTGGAAGCTGAACCATTGATTGATATGTCTTATGAAAAGGTTTACTAGTTCATCTGGAAAAGAATTACATGCAGGTATGGTTTAGCTTATGCCTTTATAACTGATCATGGTACACAGTTTGACAATGAAGAATTTGTTATTTATTGCGCTCAATCCAATGTCCAAAAAATCCATTATGCTCCTAGCCATCCTAAAAATAATGGCCAAACAGAGGTAACTAATAGAACTTTGTTGAACGGGCTGAAGAAAAGATTGGAAGTTGCGAAAGGAAATTGGATTAATGAAATGCATTCAGTCCTATGGGCTTACCGAACAACTTCCACAACGGCTACTAGAGAAACTCCCTATCTATTGGCATTTGGTACTGAAGATGTAATCCCAATTAAGCTAGGTTTACTTATGCATAGAGTCCTTAACTTAAATACCCCAGTTAGTGATTTGATGAGAAGATTGGATTGAGACATGCTAGAAGAAGTTCGTGAAGTTGCAGCTCTAAGAAATGCCTCTTATCAACAAAGGACTGTACGTTTCTACAACAGGAGGGTCATGCCGATCAACTTAAAGGAGGGAGATTATGTTTTGAAGAAGGTTATTCAGAAGAGTAATAAGCTGGAATTCAATTGGCATGGGCCCTATCGTGTTATTGCAGTCATTTGACCAGGCACATATATGATTAAGAGTTTGGAAGGGGAAGAGTTCAAGAACCTATGGAATGCAGAGCACTTGAAGAAGTAATATTAGTAAATGTAGTTGTGTTGTTCTCACTTTATTTGAATATTAATGAGAACATGACTTTGTGGAAAATTATTATTTGTGGTTTTCTTTTTTCGAAGTAGTAATGCTATGCACTTGTAGCACCATGATAGTAGTTCTAATTATGAAGACAACAACACCACCAAAGTTGGTCTGCATCAACAAATACTGCCAACAAAGTTGGTCAGTATTAACTAAGGCCACCAACAAAGTTGGTCTGCATCAATAAATACTTCCAACAAAGTTGGTCAGTATCTACCAAGGCTACCAATAAAGTTGGTTGGCATCAATAAAACCACCAACAAAGTTGGTCGGCATCAATCAAGGCCACCAACAAAGTTGGTCGACATCAAAAAGGCCGCCAACAAAGTTGGTCGGCATCAATAAAATCATGCAAGGTAAAATTGTAAGTCTCAAATGCTTGGTTAATGAAGACTAGGATGACAAATGTTCATCTAAACTGGGCTAAAATATGGACAAATGTTTCTCTTACGCCTGGGAACCAAGGTAACTAATGCAATTATCATAAAATTAAGGTACATTAGTGGAGCAATGGTGAAGCATCGGTAATTGGTATAAAACTTAGGATAATCCTAAGAATGTCAATAGAACTGGTCAAAATAGAGATTAACTAAAGCAGTTGATCCATTCATAGTCAAAGACTAGAAAAACATTCATATACATTCAAAGATTAACTAAAAGTTAATCCATTCACGAAATAAGCTTTTCATAAAATTTAAATGATTGCATATTGTTGCTCAAATATGGAGAAACAAAATATAAAAGTTTACTCTACAAGACGCTTTCCATAAGCTTTAGAAACATGATCCATGCCAGTTGGAGGATCATCTAAAGTAAAAGGAGAGTTGATAAAGTTAAGATCACAAAGCATCCTGGTATTTCTGCTACTAGGATGGTCAAGCAAATGAGGAGGAAGAAAAATCTCAAGCTCGTTATGAAGCTTGTAATCCCCCAATTATTTAGAAATTACACATTGGGGAACACGATGAACAGGTACCCAATTGACATCCAACTTAAATGGAGGATTGATAAGTTGTAGCAAGTCTGGATCATATCAATCCTAGTTTGTATCATTCACATCCACCATCTGCACAGTTAAAACGTTAATCCAACCTCATTTGTAGGATTCATTGTGGGCCTGTTGGAGTCTATCATCACAATGTCCCAAAGCTTCATTATAACCACCCATCCAAAATTCTTTGGGCTGCTTATGGAATTGGAAGGTTAATCTATCAACTTGCGATTGTATTTTCTTCAGCACCCCATCCTCAGCTTTTAATTGATAAGATTGAGTAGATAATTGCTCGGATAAAGTCTGCAGCCATTGAGACATATCAGTAATAGCTCGGTAGTTTGCTTTTAACTGTCCAACTTGGTTGGCCAGGGCCTGTTGGGCCCTAATCTCCTCTATAGTTCCCCGTCCAGCCCTATTTCTAGATCGAGAAGAAGCAAACTTAATGTTTTTCAAGGCCTCCAATTCATCTCTAAAAGTGGCGTTCTCAGCTTCTAAAAAGGAACGACCTTCATCGGCAGTGGCAAGAATAGCTCTAGAGGAAAACTTCAGAAGATTCAACTCATTCCTCAAATTACTATTATCCTCTTCCAGGAGTTTGGCAATGGTTCTAGTTTCTTCAATTTCAACCTTAACTAAAGCTTCCTTCTTATTATAAACGGAGACAAACTTATCAAAGCCCCGACCTTCACTCAAACTTTGATACTTCTGCTCATAGCTCTGATACAACAACGCAGTGGATTCCTTATATTATTCTTGAAGTTCCTATAGGAAACATTATTTGCTACCGCCTTAACTTGCTCTAAATCATCATCACCGAGCAACTGAGTAACTTTTTCAACGTATAAGTCCATATGGCTAGCTTTGAAAAAAGCATGGCATTTCCTCAATAGCTCGATATCATGGGAAGATAGTTGCTCCATCTTCACAATAAACTAGCAAGAAGAAATAATCACCAATCACCAACAAGAATGGAGAACAGGTATAATCAATAAGAGAAAGGAAAAACAAAGGTTCTTTTATTGATAACAAAGTGTTCAAGTACAATCAAAACAAAGGAAAAAGGAACAACAAAAATAAAAGAGAAAATGCCGAATAATATTACACCTGCTCCCTATCATTTTTAACCCTTTTGCTCTACTCAGAAGAAAGGCCTGCTGACTGAAGTTGCTCGGTTTGTTCAACTAGAGGAATAGAAGACTCATGGACTTCAGGTTGTTTGGCAGCAGACTTAACCACAAATGAAGACTCCTTAGAAGCAGCTTCATCTTCAACCTCATCCTCTATGGTTGGAGGAGGACCATGAACTTACCTCTGAAAAATTTTAGAGTCTCCATTTGTGTTCAACTCCTAAAGGGAAGTAACCCAACCATCTCTGAAACATTTTTGCTTTACACACTCAATCTGAGCAAAAGCAGCAGAAATGGCCTCGTTCCATTCCTTATCCCAACCAGCACTGAAGGAAGCTTTCACAATAGATTTTCTTTTAGCTCAGGTAGAGGACACAAGATCTTTGATAGCCTTAGCCCTGCGCACATCTTCCTCTTTCTGGCGTATAACTTCCTCTTTCTCGCGCACGGATTCATCCTTTTGGATCCCAGCCTCCTTAGCCTTGCGCTCAGCTTCAAGGGCATTTGTATTAGAAGTTTGATGAACCAATTCGGTTATCCTCAATTTCTCTACCCAAATGCTCGTCTCAGTCTCCAAGGCTTGTTTAGACTCAAGCAGAGGCTTCTTCAAACCAGACAAAGCTTCCTCCACCTCATTCGAAGAAAAAAAGCCTTGATTACATTATTATTCTCCATCTTATTATTAAAGTGTACCAAGAACTTCAAAAAATAAATATTAAAGTGAGCATATGAAGAATGTAAATAATAACCAAACCAAGACAATGGAAATTACTTACTGATGCAAGGTTTTGAGCATCTAATTCAGAGACCTTTGTTATGGGAAGTTTGGCATCCACCCCCATGTGGTCTGGAAGAGTACCATACTTGATCAACTTCCTAGAAAAACTAGGAGTAATATCTGTTGAAAAAACAACATCAAATGAGGGAAAATCGACCAAGGATAGTTGGTTTGGCACTTGATCGACTTGTTTCTCTGTAAGCCCCTTCCTAAGCCTCCTCAGAGGAACATCAACCTCTTTGGCAGGTACCTCCTTAGGAATCAAGTCTTTGGGAGCTGGATCCTTGGGGGCTGGACTTTTGGGAGCTGGGGGCTTCATAACATCACTAGTTTTATTCTTAGCTCCCTCAGCAGATGATTGGGAGCCAGGAGCAACACCACTGTAAAGATCAGGAAACTTCCTCTTCTTCATAACTTCAGATAAAGGAGTATCAGAATAAACATCAGACTCTGTGTCAAAATCAATCACCAGAGCAGGATAAGAAACATGTTTGGTAATAAAAGAGGAAATAATATTCCTGTACTGGAGCAGATAGGAAACAGACCTCATGTCCTCCTCAGCAACTACCTTATGAAGATTCCAGATAAACTTTAACTCCTTCAAATTTACTTCGCTCTCTTTGGAGCACTTTCTTTTTTTCTCAACTGCAAAACATTTGATAAAACAACAGCCAGTATGACATTTTATCAAATATAAAAAGGGAAAATTTACTAAAACATAAAGCAACCTATTCCATTTCCAAAGAGTGGCATCTAGGTCCTTCGTATTTAACACCACCAACTAAAGGGGAATGTTTCCAATTTTTCACAACGACCCCATGATCAAAATAATCCCTATTAGAGTAAGGGAGATTGACTACCAAAGCTTTACTAACAGTCCTAGTTTTCAAATAAAAAGTGGTATCACTAGTTACCCATTTATAGCAAAATATGATTTCTGAAATCCCTAGATGGGTTCTATGAATTTGATTTAACTTATAAAATCCATTAGAAACTATCCATGTATTAGGAGCCACTCTTGCAGGTACAATGTCAAAATATTGGCAAAACTCTAAACACAAGGGATTGGGAGGAAACATGAAGCCACATTCAGCAACAAAGATAGAAGGGAGCCAATGACCCTCAGCAAGAGAGAAAAATCAGAAGGAAAAGTGGGATTTTCTAATACAACCCAAGATGGAATGTTAAAACAATCCTGAACTTATCGAGTGACTCGATAGAGTAAACCATGATGCAGAAAACAAAGAATAAGAGAAGAAAGATTCTTTCAAAGATTTATGGATTCAACAAGAACTGGAGATAGGAAAGAAAACGATTGCATGAAAGCAAAGAACACAGCAGTAGAATCAGAAGTAAAAGGTGAAAAATGATCGAAGTTTTTACCACCCTTTTTATACGGCGCATTGGAAACTGGGCCAAGTAATGATTAAAGCAAATGATGGTTAGATTTACGTCGACTAAATAGAAGAAAAGATAAAGATACCCCAAAAGTATTTGCTAAAATTTGAAATATTTACAGAATTGCCATTCGCGCTAAAAAACTCTCAAGAGAATAAAATTCACAAGTCTGGAAGCTCTGTAGCCAACCAAACAGCCCGAGCTAATGCCAAGGCTTTATATTCCACACTTTCGTATAAACCTCAAGTATGAAACATTGGGGGCTTCTATTGATACCAAAATTTACCATCCTACATTGACTAATTATGAGCCACAAGCGTCATCCTATGCGGCACAACTCCAAGTCTGCATGATCGAAAAGCCCAACCAATAAGGAAGCCCGACCAACATTATTCCCTGACTAACAAGGAAGCCCGACCAACTAGGGGCCCTACCAATAGCCAAAAAGTCATTGTGTACAGCCAACCAAGCGCCAGCAGTCTTACAGCTTGTATTTCCTGTGAAGTGAAAGCGTTCATATAATTAATCCTCATTGTGTATTCATGTAAATGCCTAGAAAATAATGGCATTCCATCCTTTCACATGATGACGATCAAGACCCCCTTGGGCTAGAAATACATTGTATCACCCTCATTGCAAGGGATCGAAAAATAACTCAAGGTAGTCAATACATAACAGTGGACGTAGGCTATTCTATTAGGCCGAACCACTTTAAAAAGTTCTCTTGTGCCTTGTTTGTTTACTTAATTTATTTGTGATCAATTAATTAGATTTAGTTTAGTTTTTTTCATCAACAGTTATTAAAATATTAACTGGGAGAGATAATGATTAATATTTATGCAATAAAATTACTAAGTGAATAGTAAATTATTATCTTACGTCATAGCGAATGATAGTGATGTGGTAATATTATATTTTAATCGAAAGTTATGTGCAGACTATATGGGTTTGAGATGGGAAATTATTGTTAGGGTGACTCAAATGACAATTTCGAGGTCACGACTGGTTCTGGAAGGGTCGAGATAGTCAAAATACTATACCTGGGGGTAGTAATTGGGTCTCGGGGTCTTTTTAGTCATAAACGAGCCCAGATTGTTCGGGTCATCTGGGCTTAGCTCGTTAACCTAATTTCGAGATTTGAGTTGTTTAACCCAAATTAGAGAGGTTGGGGTAGAAGAAAAACATAAGTAAAACCCTATAATTAATAGAGGGAAGGAGAAAGAAAATAGAGAAGCCTTAGGAGTCTAAATCAAAGGAGATTAAAGTGTTTGATCCCCGAATTCGTCGTCTACAATGCGTAATCAGACTCTACAAACCTAAAAAAGGCAAGTGATTACCGTGCTTCAAATTTTACTTGCAAAAACTCATGTTCATATCATACTAGGTGTAGACAAATCAATTTTTAGGAGGGTTGTCACATGTAAAAATGAATTTTTGGGATTTGCATTTGACGTGAAATTATTGCTAAATTAATGATGAGATTATATCATATGTTGTTAGAATTTGAGTCAAAATCAGTATCTAATCTCATTTAATTTGGAGTATGAAATTAAATTGAATAAGGGATTCTAATAGTGGTGAGAAAACCCAATTTATAAATTGATTTGATTAAATCATAAATTGTTGATGATTAGAGGTTGCATCAATGGTTCAGACCTGTTTTAGATGTGTATTACATGTTGATTATGATTGGGTTGAGATTTGTGAAGAAATCCTAAATCTTAGAGGGTTAAAAATGGATGGAAGTAGCGTGGGGAAAAAGAGATAAGCGCCTAGGATCGATCGATTGAGCGGTTTCATCGATCGATTGATGAAGCCTGGAAATAGGTAGTTTCCCCTATTTTTTATGGTCTTAAATTTTTTTTACTAAGGATTGTTTAAGGACCTCCTTTTAATTAATGTAAAATTTGAAGGAATATATATTACCTAGGGTTTGTGGGTAAGTTTATGATTAAATTGAATTAAGGAATGGTGAGTTTTTTAAAGGATGGATTAAGTGAATTAAATTCATGAATATTTAAGTACGGGCCGATGGGTGAGTCCGGTTATCTTAGCAAGTGAAACTATGCTAATTTATTTAATGGATGTGAAATTAAATGAATTAAGAGTAAAAAATTAGACTCGAGTATCATGGGTTAGTGCTGCGGGAGTTAGGCACGGGTTAGCTGGATTTAATTTATTATATATATACGAAAGATGTGATAGTATATATATATATATATATATATATATATATATATACACACACTTGTGTGACTTATAAATATCGGTGTTAGATATTTATGTGAATACATACCCCTCTAGTTATATCATAGGAGGTAGTGCGATGTGGGTGAATCCCCTAGCTAGTGAATGCAGGGAGAGTATTGTCCCCAGGTCATATAGTGCGGTATTTCGATTTTGTGATTTATTTTTGAGGTGGGACGTTTTGGGTATGATTTGGTCTCACTTTTGGGGAAATATGACAGTATCCACTACATTTGAGATTTATTTACCTATTTCGGTGTGAGTTAATCGATTTATGGTACTAGGTTTAAAGTGATCATACCTGGGATGATTGCATTTTAGAGACAAGCATCCAGTGAACTAGTGCTCGGAAGGATGATTATTATACGCTACATGTGTGTGTTTATTGTACTATATTCATACATATATAATAGTGTAGATAACTTGAGTTATTTGGGCTGACCAAACTTGGCTTGATTTTGACTTTGATAGTTTAGTTAGAGGAGGATACTCACAGATAAGGTCAGATCAGGTGCCAAGAATCTCGATCGAGATATTCAATCACCTCATGGTTAATCCATGAACTATGATGGAGTTCCTTAAACAAATCAAACTCTGTAACAAACGTGGATATAAATTGTACTCCCTGAACTGGGGTAAAGGTATGAAAAACTGTAATTGTTGAGACACACTAAATAGAAAACAAGTAATCTCTCCATGGACGTAGGCAAGTTGCCGAACCACGTACATCGTTGTTGTGTGTGATTTCATTTACTTTATGCCTTTTGTGATTGCTTTCGTGAATCTCTTATTGTGAATTTTTCTGCACTCATAGGTTAAAACTGTAAGGCGTGAATGTAGTACTTATATAACTAGTGTGCATGTTATATAATAAATTAAAGTGGAAAGCATTAACTAAGTTAAAGAGTAAAGTAGCTTGGGAAATAAAAGAAGGAAATGATCGGGATACAGTAAAGTGTTAGAAAGGTTGCAACAAGACTAGTTATATGGGGTAGTATAACAAGTTGGGTTTGAACGTATGTGTTAGGTGTGCACAATAGATGAGAAGTGAGTAATATCTTAAGAGCGTGCGACACCCGCTTAAATATGAAAAGTGTTGATGCATATTTATCTGTTTCATTTTAATTATTTGGAAAATAGTTTTGGTCTCTGACATGAGTCAAAATATTTTCCAACATAATTTTAGTTGTCTAGCCATAGGGATGCTTAACTTGATGATTGTTTCCAGGGATGCATATCTGCAGCATTGTGGAGGCTTGGAGGATTTGCTTAAGGCGCTTCAGTTTTTTCATTCCTAGTTCGGATTTTCATTTCAATATTTCATTTGGGTGTATTGTCCCTTGAAACTCTTTAGTACTTTATCTTATTTATCAAACTTTGTTGAGATTCCATTTTATTTACTTCAGATTGTAGTTGGATTATTTGCATTTGGAACCGATGGTTTATTCGGTCTTCTTTACTTATATATCTGTCGTGTTATTGTTCGATTATTATTATGTGGATGGTTTGGTAAATTTACTTTACTTTTATTTTTCGCATGTTGTGAAGTTAATAACAAGATAAAATTTGGCACCGGCTTAATTTAACATAGGTGGTTAGTAATTTAAATAGTTTTTCGACAGTGATGCTAAGAATGAACCAAATGTGATTCCTGTTTATTTTAATTAAGTAGTGATCACCCCTGATTAAAGTAAGCGGGGTTTCACAGTATATATATATATATATATATATATATATATATATATATATATATATATATATATATATATTGCATGGATAATTTATAGTAAAATTATGTACATATATGAATTGATAGTATTTTTAGTACATATATACTATTTGTATATTTTATAGTAAATTAGGTACTAAGGAAGGTGAAAAGGAGATATATAAATTCGTAATGAATAGAGGTACATTGACAAGGGATATGGGTCCAATTAAGTGTATTAATGACATAAATCAAAATATATTAAGTAAGGATAAAGAAATTATAAATAGATGGAAACCGTGTTTTCAACTATTATTGAATGAATAATATCCCAAAAAAGATATCGAGAATATAAAACTGAATTTAGGATTGGTATGTCCAGTTGCTGAAAAAGAAGTAGATATATTAATAAGAAAAATGGGAAGGAATAAAGTGGTTGGCACGGATAAAATACCCATTGAGGTGTGGAGAACCTTTAAAAGTATAGGGGTATAATGGTTAACATGTTTATTTAATAAACTTTTAGAAGAAGGAAACATGCCAGATGAGTGGAGGAAAAGCACCATAATACCTTGTATAAAAATAACAGGGATATACAAAACTGCGATAATTATAGAGGAATAAAAATGATGAATCACATTATGAAATTATGGCAAAAGGTTGTAGAACAAAGATTAAGAAATAAGTCAATTATTTTGAATAATCAATTTAAATTTATGGAAGGGCGATCCACCATGAAAGATATATACTTATTAAGACAATTAATGGAGAAATGTAGAAGTAAGAATAAAAATTTACATATGGTATTTATAGACTTAGAAAAGGAATATGATAGAGTACTTAGGGATATAATATGGTGAGCCTTAAGGAGGAAAATAATTACCTTGAGTTATATTAAAGTTATTAAACGTATATATGATAACACAAAGACTAGAGTAAGAACTATTTGTTGAAAAACTAATGATTTTACGATTAAAGTTGGTCTACATCAAGGATCGAATTTAAGTCCTTACTTATTTGCCGTAGTATTGGATGAGATTACTAAGGACATACAAGAATATGTCCCATAGTGTATGTTATTTGCGGATGATATATTTTTAGTAGGCACTTCAAAGGAGGCCTTAGTAATGAGAGTAGATACTTGGAGAAATGCCTTAGAATCTAAGGGAATGAAAATTAGTAAAAATTAAACTGAATTTATTGAATGTAAATTTAATAATGAGGCGTTGATAGAATAATGTTAAAGATTGAAGAAAAAGTGATAAATCAAACTAATAAATTTTATTATTTAGGTTCAGTGATACAAAGTAATGGGGATATTGATAAGGATGTTATGAGTAAAATATTAACTGATATGAAATGGAGATAATCAAGTGGGGTGTTATGTAATAAGAGGATAAGTAATAAATTAAAAAATAAAATTATAGAACAATTATTTGTCCAGTGACCCTCTATGAAGTGGAATTTTAGGCTTTAAAGAAAAAATATGAACAAATTCTCCATATTAGTGAGACGAGGATGCTTCGATGGATGATAGGAATTACTAGAAAGGACAAGAATAAAAACTGTAATGTGAGAGAAAGGTTAGGAGAAGCTCCCATTAACTATAAATTAGGAGAAAGTGGACTTAGATGGTATGGGCATGTGTTGCGTAGACCAGTAGATGAATCTATAACAAGAGGAAGTTTATTATAAAAGAGAAAGGGGTCGCCGTAAGCTATCATGGGAGGAAATTATTAGGAAAGATCTTAAGAATTTAAACTTTAATGATAATATTGATTATAATAGATTAGAATGGAAAAGGAGAATCCATGTGACTAACCCCATGTGATACGACTAAGGCAAGGGTGATGATGATGATGATGATGATGTACAAAATTATATACAAGTATCATGTATCTATGGATAATATTATTTAACATATGGATCTTAGTATATGATATAATTTAATAAAACATAAATATATGTAATTTTGTGTACATGTACATATACATATTTTTTATTTATAAGAATTACACACATATTAATGTATTATGTATGTATATTATATATTAAGGTATAAATGCATCAAATATAAAGAATAAATAATTCTGAGTTGAAAAATAATAGACGGAGGTTAAAAAACACCCTTTTACTGTTTTTTAAAAAACTTGATTATAACACAAAGATATTATAAATCAATATTTAAAAACAGGTTGCCAAATGCAAATTTTTATCAAAGTTGAATTTTAACACAAAACATAGAATTATAGTTGAAAACTAAACAAGCCTTAAACTATGGTTCACCTTCTAATGCCGCACACTTCAACTTTTCATGACACTCCAATTGTCATAAGTAACATGGACTCCCCAACAACTAATATTTTAATAAATGGTCACAGCCTTATAAACTTTAATAACAATTAGTTTTTTCATAGCAAACGGTCATAGAATCCTAGAATTGCACCCACGAGCTCTAACACACCATGGTATTCTTCCACACATAAAGCATGTAAATAAGTGCGACCCTACGCTACCGGGCCAAACAAACAAATATAAAATCCTATTCGACTGGGTTACACATAAAGTTTTTTAATATTACTAGTTAATACGCTTGCTAACTATAACTAATTATATTTTACATTAGTCCAAACTCCTAAGGTTCTCTAAATCGAGTCATCATATAACACTGAACCGTATACCAGAATTCGCTTAATAATATCATTACCATACTTAATAGGTCATAAATGAATTCTAACTAACGACATATACTAGAAAATTTCTAAATTTTTTTTACCTTCCCTAGGATCCATGCGTGGAACGTCTTGCAAGCGAAATCCAAACAAGGAACCCTCCTAATACATTTCTGTCTAAGTCGAACGGTTAACAAGTATCTATAAAATAATCCTAACCATTTAACTTAGTATTCTAAGCCTTCAATAGGTCTTACTTAAATCCGTTCTAGCCAATATTTCTAACTTTAACTTATTACACAGGTCTCAAGCCTAGTCATCAAACTCCAACCCTACCCCTAGTGTTTCTAATTAATGTTTTCCCTACTAGTTATATAATATTTCTTAACTAATTAATAAATTCCCAAATTGAACCCCCTTAAAAATTGAAGCCAATCCACAATAAACACAATTAGGATAACCCTACTAGATCGGATCAATCTGAATTTAAATTGGATCGATCCGATGATTTTGGACAATCTTCTTAGCCAATGATCTTTTAACAGCTATAGCCTCTTCCAACCCAAACCTACAACCTATAAACTATGAAATTAGTCATTCTCCTTCAAGTCTAACCAACTTATAATCAATATAAACCTATATCTAAAAGGTTTTGGCATTGAACAACATGGATTAAGGTGTAAACTAAAATTTGAATAATCAAACTTTAAATTCATTCCAACACCTAATTCCTCAAATTAACAAATGAATTATCAAAGACCACTGTAAATGTAGGACTTTTAATACACCAAAAATCGAAAATGGTTATAGTAAATGAGTCATGGCCGAAAACCCTGACCAGATGGTTAAGGTCCAAAATCGTGACCCCTAGATAATTATCGTGACCATCTATGTATCCAGGGTTTAGGGTGACCACAAGTAGGACGATCAGGATTTATGACCAAAGGGTCATGGTCCAAAATTACGACCCACTTGTGACCCATTATGGTGCCAAGCTTCCCCCCTTTGGGTCACAATGGTGGTCACAGTTCAAAACCGTGGCCTACCCATGACTATGTATAGTGAACTTGGTAATGGTTTGGAATCGTGACCCGAAAACCCTAATTAAGATTGTCACGTTACCTTGTTCACGATCGAGAATCGTGACCATTTCTCGATATTTTAATTGGTCACCAATGGGGTCACGATCGAGAACCGTAACCATGTTTAACTCATTAATGAGTCACAGAAGGGGTTATGGTTTTGGACCGTGACCCCATTTTAGGTATCTATCAAAATAGAACCCTCTTCATTTTATTTCACCCTTACCCTTACTCTCTCTCTCTCTCGGCAAAAGTGTGCCATTTTTGGCGATTTTCCAGCCTCTCTCTCTCTCTCCACACAAGGTACATTTTTGGCCTCTCTCTCTCTTTCTCTATTTTATTATTTATTTATGTTTCATTTGTGTGTGTGTTCGGTGTATATGTGTGCGCGCACGTGAAATTTAGTGTGTGTGTAATTCAGAGTGTATGTGCACGTGTTTGTGTTTCATTGCATGTGTGTGTGTGTGTTATTAATGATTTTTGTTATTGTTAAAATATGACTAATATTCTTTGTGAATTTTCTCCCTTTTATTAGGTGTTGTTATGAAATTACTATTGAATTTAGGATTAATAACATTTAATATACTATTTTTTTTGCAATATCAGGCCATCATTGAAAAAATACTACAACTTAGTCAAAGAAAGTAATTTTTTTTAGCAAAATTAGGCCTTAAACTAATTTTTAACACGATGAATATTTTATAATTATATAATTAATCCTTATAATGGGGGTCCATCGTCATTGAAGATCGTAGTTTTTAAGATGTTTAGCCGGAACACGAGATTTATGTGTGTACATAACAAATGTGGGGGGGGGGGGGGGTGCGCATGTTTGATTATTCTCACTTGTTGAATATTGAATGATGACCCTATTTATTGTTATGGATTTTTATATGAAATCCCTGATGTAGAATTGTATATGAAATCTCATGTTTTGTAATTATGTTCTTGAAAATCAACCAAGTAGATGATTTAAAAAAGAGTATAGGATAAACTTGTGTTGGAATGTTGGGTTGAAGGTTATCTTGGATTGTGTTGAATAGTCATGGTTTAATACGAATGATGGATACTTAAAATGCTCACTCTATTAATTCGTCATAATAAATCTTAACTAATTATTTGTCTTAACGACTAAATATTTAGAATATAGTCATTTGGTTAACTTTTTGTGGCCGTGTTCACCCCTTTCTTAAATGGTTCCTGTTTGGGTGAACACAAATTGGTGGAAGGGATTGCACAACTACTGGACATATAGTAATTTTAGGTTTAATTAAATTAAAATTAACTTAAATTGGACTTGTTGTGTCTTATTAATCGGATGGAAAATCATAATTTGTTGTATCTGCACTTAATTTTAGGTTTAAATGGTTGTTGTTTGGTTGAATACAAATTAGTGGAAGGGATTGTACAATTGGTGGGTATATAGTAATTTTAGGTTTAATTAAATGAAAATTAACTTAAATTAGATTTATTGTGTCTAATTGATCAGATGGAAAACCATAATTTGATTAGGATTAATTAGAGTCATTACCTTTACGACTCATTTCAACCCCCTTCTATAAATTTTCACAGGAAAAATGAGTTACAGTAGTAATTACTGGAAATAAGATTATGAGAGGGTACTATTTGACCTTACTAAAACACCTTTCATTAGTGCGCGCCATATAGATGAACTCCGATTTACAAGTATGGTAATAGGGAAATTGAAAATTTTGATTACCTTATAAATTATGGAGTTAATCTCTCGCAAGACTGCCTGTTCGGTCGTATTCTATTTTCCTTGTCAGAATGCTGGGCTAAGGTAGTTGAGAATATATTTTTCCTGCATAATCCCGAAAGGGCACCGACATTGGTGAAACTTTTAGAAGAGACTGAAAAAATATTCCTTCTTTGGTGGATACAATTCTGTAAAGAGAGCATTGACCCAGATTGCGACGTCTCGCGACATATGCACATTAAAAATGAGCATGCAAATAAGATGAAGAAGAAAGGATTCCAAGTTCATGTCATAGACCTTTATTCATCAATCATAGACACGCTTCCCTCTAATTGTCCACGCGTAAAATTTCATAGATTTTTAAAATATAATAATGATTAGATGGAAATTAGACACATCGATCAAGTTTTAAAAGCCGTCGAAAGGATATATACATATGTATAGTCATAAATCATACTTTCTTACACCTCAACCTCAATTCGTAAGAAATGTCGAAGAGATGTCGAAGAGAAAGGAAACACTATCGACTGGGCGCTTTCCTACACCTCAACCTCAATTCTTATCTCCTACAGGATATCAAAACTCTACTTCGCTGGAGATTCATTTAATCCATATCTGAGTCATCAAACTCAATAAAACTCCTAATAATTCGACGCTCGAACTGCTTCTGCCAAGGGATCCTAAGTTAACCCTAAGAAGTGAATTAGGTTCTGCACTTGCGGGGATAATCCAATTGGTGATAAAGGTAACTTTCATCTTTTGAAAAACCATTATCTATCTCACAGAAAGATGAATGTGGGTGTTGAGGGAGAATATAACTAAAATAAGGTTGATCTTGACTTAAAGGACGACATTTGGGATAAACTTAATAAGACATTTTCATTCCCAACCGGTTCGAAACCAAAGGGTATTTCCATAGTAGCCGATGATTTGAAAACCATCAGAAGAACTTTCAGAAGAAGTTTTTCGTGAAGGGGGCAATGAGTTCTGATATTTTAGGGCTAAAGAGAAAAGTTACCTAAAATATTAAAATGCCCACTAACCAATGGAACGACTTCTTGGAGAATGAGGTTAGGGAGGGAAAACTGAATGAAAGGGAAAGAAATAAACTAAACAGACAAAAAATGGTTGATGTCCACAAACTCGAGCAAAAATATTATTATGATCTTAAGGGTGAATGGGTGGAACGGACCAAGGGGACCTCGAAAAAAGGTAATGATGCTAATCGGGTTAACTTGTACTTGCATATTCGATGGGAAAAAAGGATTAATAAATTCCCAAATAAACTGTCTCCGACTTTGGTGAGTTCGAATTTAGTTTTTTTTCTTTTTTAACATAAATGATACTTTTATTACTCTAAGGGGTAAATCAAATGGAACAAAATTATTACAGTCATTGATGAATGAAAATATGGTAGAAAACTTACATAGACCGTTATATACATTTAATCAAATAATAATAAAGAAAAAGCACGCCACTATGATTTGTATACCAAGTATAAAAGAATTTCCAAACCACTATATAGTAAATACAATCTATATCAAGTCAAATACCTCGTCATTTGATTATTGATGGAACAGCAACAGCAACATCCCCATAACTGGCAGTAGCCATCTCAGGCTTGATCTTACCAAGTTTCTGAAGAACCTGGGTAGCTTCAGGCCGACCTTCAAGTGAGGGGTATATAGTTTGAATTTAGTTATCATATATATACATGTTATAAAATTGTTATTGTTAAAATCATTATCCTAAATATAATAATATGTTACATGAAATAATAAAAGGGCATGTCCAACAATTAGTTTGATTGCACCCCTTATGGCATTTAATCAGGTGCCCTAACCAAGGTGCTTCAAAGGGACCATAAGGGGAGGACAAGAGGCGTGGGCTCACATATGCCAAGTATAACTTTACAGCACAATACAACTTTATTAGATGAGATCTCTTTAGTGAGGGGTGAGGTGGCAAGGGGGTTAAATGATAATGCTAAGACGAAAGGAAATGTGTCAGAGCTTCGAAAGGACATAACACTCCTGACAAATAAAATTTATAAGAGGGTAGTCCCCTTGTAGCGTGGGAGTATGGTAATACTAGTTGAGGCGTAACCCCTATAAGTATAGTGATAAATGATAACCTAGAAACTCTTCAATAAAAACAAGTAAACTCACAATATTATATATGATTAACACTCAGATTGAACTCACAATACACTCGTGTATAACTCAAAACAATAATAAAAGGAAGTCAGAAGTAACTCATTCAAAGGGAGATAGAAGTAAGCACCTTAGATACACCTTGGAATGTTGCCAACACACCAACAACCTCTGAAAGATCTCCGGTTAGCTATTAAAATCTTCACAATAAATGACATTAATCGGTGATCAAGAACTCTGGTTTGCGATAAATTTTCTCTGATATATATTCTCTCTTTAGCAATAATATTTCCAAAAGAAATCTCTCTCTTAGAAGTGGTTAAAGACAATAAATCGCCCCCACACCACTCCTGAGATGCCTTAGTCTTCGTTAATGTGAAAGACCTCCCCATCATACTTTATGTCATAAACATTAAATGCATAATGGGCCATCCTGTCCTACGTCATAGACATTAAATGACAAAACATGTTTTTTTCCTAACCACTATGTGTCAGAGGACTGTCACCACAGAGGCGGCTGACTAAACCGTCTGACAGCCCCCAGTACCACATTGGTTTACTTGAGTTCAGATTGGACAGTGTTTAGCTGGCTGGTGACATCATCTAAAGTAGATGTGACATTTAGTAGAGGGTTATTTGGTTTGAAACTCAATATACGATGGAACTCAAGGCTACTCCGCACAAGCTTCCACGGTGAAATATCTCTCAGTGTTTTACCCGGTGTATCTAAGATGGTCAGGACAAGCCCTAACGCTGCCTCACTTATCAATCCTCCAAATCGAGTACCGTTTGACCTCACACTGAATACTAAAATTGTTACAGCATTACAATCCAATGTAGTTAAGGGTATAATTTAACTAAGTAAGAAAAAGAAGATGAATAATGAGCTCTCTTAGCTAATCTCCTCATCGGGATTCCTCACTGTCTTTATGTTGCTTCCTTCCCTTAAGTCCCTTCTATTAACTGGGGAGGTTTATCTCTAATTCAGAGATTATCTTCAATCCCCCCTACAAAATACATGGGTTGGTTTATGGTTACCCCACCTCAGATGACTAAAATATTCCCCCATCATCCCCCTGGAATATTCCCCTCATAAATGACTCTTACTTGGACATTTTCCTCCCAAATGCCTCCTCCAGGAACATTCCCCTCCCAAATGCCTAAATCTGGAATAGTCCATGAATCATCATCATACATGCACGTTGACTTTGGTGAGGCATGTTATATAAGGAACTTGACTGATAACAAAGTTATTGGCACGTGCACTCTCATTTCCATAATTATCGGAACGCAAGCCCACAATCTGCCTTTGGTGATGGGTGAAGCTCAAATATATGTCGACAAAATATACTCTAGTTATGGAGATGAGCATGTGTACGTTGACCATGGGGAAGGGCTTATGTTAAAAAAGTATGCAAATTATTTTACTACTTGGGTAGTTAATTTGTTGGACCAGTCTACGCATTGAACAATATTTTCTTTTTGAATAAATTTGTAAATTTTAATTAGTTGGGATATCTGTTTGGTTTAAATGGATTTCCTTTGAATGAATTTTTTTGTAATATTTCTTTTTGATCGATTTGAATGAATTTGATTTGAATTTGTTTTGAATATTTTGAGGTTGAATGAATTTACTTGAATTATAAATTGAGTGTTTTTTAATCCAACCTATTTATATAGACGACTTAAATTTTGAAGACTAATTAATGTCTTTCCCAAAATAAAAAGAGTGGATGGGAGAGAGTAATAGAGTATCTGATAATAATGTAAAGGGCATTTGGGAATATATTAAATATGCAGATAAAAATTTTAATAGTGATAAGATTTTGTATACGTGCAACCATTGTATAAATGTAAAATTTAAGTCTTTGGAAGATGTTGAATTGCATTTACTAATGTATGGGTATAATGCATGACTATAAGATAAGCATTTTACATGGGGAAAAATGTACCATATGTTCCAAAAGAATTACCGATACATGATCGCGTGACGGAGCCCCATCGAGTGGAACTGGTGAATTATTCTCTAGCACATCGTGCTTTAACCGACCTAATTAATGATACGTATAGAGTCCATCGCGATCAAAACCGCCAGCCTAAGGATACGGATAATGTGCATTATGACCAAGTTGATGCTGAATTACTCAAATATCGAGAATACATAGGATTGAAGACAATGCGGCTAAACCTTTGTATACAAATTATGAAGAAGATCACTCGATATTGTATGCAATGATCGATTTTCATAATTTGAAGAGTCAATTTTGTTTGTCGGGTATCTTGAGTGGGTTAAAGACATTCTCCCAAAAGAGAACACGTTAATAGAAAATTATCCTAGCACGATGAAGAGTTTAAAGGGAATAGGATTAAAGTACAATCTATTCATGCATTCATGTATGATTGCATATTTTACCGCAATAATCATGAAGAGAAGGACGAATCTCCAGTATGAAGTGAGCCTAGATATGTGGCTTGTGAGAATGGAAAAAATAAGACTACAAAAAATCACAAGTTCTTGTAAGTTCCACAAAATGTTTTGTAGTATTTTCCCCTCAGGCCATTGTTAAAACGCGTTTTCACTGTATATTGGATAGCAGAGGCTAGGACATGACATGCTCGATACGAGGTGGACGGAAATCTCATGCATTATCCAATTAATTCAATCATTTAGAAAATTTCAAATGCACGACATCATGAATTTTCAAAGGAACCACGCAATATCCATCGTGCATTATCAACCGATGGGTTTAACCATTCACTAATATGAGTACTAATCAGACTTATCTGACAATTGTCATGGTTCCTTAAAGTTTCCCTCTGACACTGTGCATGAGAAATGAGTTCATATTATTGTCTTTATTGATACCAAGGCCGAAGGCTCCTGACAATGATATTGATATATTCTTATCCCCATTATTCGAAGAACTTAAAGAGTTGTAGGATAAAGGCGTGACATCATTTGATTTTTATAAGGGTGAAGAGTTCACACTTAAAGCAATAGTGATGTCTTCGATCCGTGACCTTCCCGCTTATGGAGCCTTGTCTGATTGCAATGTTCATGGTTATTATGGATGTATCGTATGTGGGAAGGAAATTGAAGCCACTTGTCTACGTCATAGTGGTAAGATGAGTTATACGAGCCATTGTCATTTCTATCGACCAGTTACCCTTTTAGGAACGACAAGTCTAACTTCTTACGTATCAATCATGAGCGTAGGATGAAACCTTCTTAGCTTTCTGGTCAAAAGATTAAAGAGAAGGTGAAGGCTGGGACTGCAAAGAATATGTATGTAAGCAAACACCCTAAGTCTCTAAACTTGGGGCGTAAAGCTAGAAGATATCCGAATGACCCTAGTAAAACGAAGGCCTAGTATAAACATTTAATATTTTTTAACTTACCGTATAGGAAAGATTACGTGTTAGGAATGTAATTGATGTGATGCACACGAAGAAGAATGTTACGGAACATCTGATAGGAGCATGTCTAGGTGGATCTAATTATATCAATGGTGCAGGCGCACTGTAGTCTATAGGATATGAAAAAAAATTATGATTAAAAATTTATCCTACAACGGGAAACATTTCTACCCCCCGGTTGCTTTCACTTTAACTACCAGTGAGAAAAAGATTCTCTTAGACATATTGTTCAACTTGAAGACTCCAACTAGTTATTTTGATAATTTTCACAGCAAGCTACAAAATAATTGACCTAAAATTATGCAAGTCTCATGACTGAGAGGTCATCATTCAATTAACCCCTATTCTAATTAGGCATTTCTTCTCCGAACACAAAAATCTCTGTCAGGAAATTATGCAAATCAGTTTGTGCTTTACCCTACTTTGCACAAAAATGGTATACAAGTTGTGAAATCAACTTTAATCGAGGCAATTTGTATAATAGAGAAATATTTTCCTTCTTTGTTCTTCAATATTAACATCCACCTGTTTGTGCAATTATGCGACGAGGATTTGTTGTGTTTCCCCATTAGGCAATGTTTCATGTATCCATCTGAGCACTTGATGAAAATATTCACAAATCATGTAAAGAATACAAGGTATATTGGAGGGTCAATTATGGAAGAACACGTAGTTGTGGAATTATCTCTATACGCTCAGGAACATATGGCAGAACAAGTGCTGAGGAGGTTCAATCCTCATGGAGAATCAGTGATCGAGGAACTTGACGCATTTGATAATGAATTTACTTTGGGAACCCTGAAGAGGTGAGACTCTATATTCTATAATACGAGCAAGCAACTCATTATGTATTCGAATCGCAAGCTTAATTTGAAGATTGGAGAGAGTAAGTAGATACATAATTAACTGAATTATTCTTGTTTAATTATATGTATTCTATATATTATGATCTAAACTCTATAATTTACCTTTTGGAAGTGCGAGAATGAAATTGCCCAAAATCAGAGGAGAAGTTGCACGACGAATGATTTTAGGACGTGGATATCAAAAGAGGTAATTTCCACCTCTTATGTGTGTAGTTATTTAATCGTGTGCGGTAAAAACATTCCCTAATATAAATTTATTAATAAATTTAACTTTTAAAAAGAGGTGATGTCTTTTCAAGGTGCACGCCTAGCAAAAGGTCACAAATTTCGTGCGAAAGAGTTTAACAAATTCTGCACTAATGGCTTTGTTTTCGTTTCATATCCATTTAAGGAAAAGCTTTTGATGCAAAATAACAAAATTTTAATTTCTTACTTGATTACATGTGTTCCTAGAAAAAAATCGATAAAAATCGAAATGTTACAGTGCCAATCTTTTATGGGATTGTCTAACAAATCCTGGAACTAGATTATCTATATTTCACAAAAAATGTGTCTTATTATGACTAGGGGAAGGTGAAGGACATTGTGAATGCTTTTAAAGTTAATCCTGACTCTAAACTTATCATGGTAGATTTATTAAAGATGAAGAGTAAAGACCACGTAGTCGACGATCCATTTATTTGTACCTTTCAGAACGTAAAGAAGGTATTCTACTCAAAGTGCATAAACGATGGTAATTGTTCTATTGATATGCATGAACCAAAGGGTATGACTACTCAAGAAGACACATTAAAGGCTCTTAAAGAGTTCCAGTATGCTCTTTATGACAACCCTACTTTGAAGGATCTTTTAATTGATTTATAGGATGATTGAGTATCAAAACATTATTTTACTATTTGTAATCGTATTTGTATCATATTATTATATTGGCCTTTGATAATCCAATTTGTATTCTATTTGTATACACCCCATTCTATTACCCCCTAAACTCTCCTTAGATCCTTAACACCTCCCTTCATCACTACAAACCCAGGTCATACCCCGAGTACTGACCTAAAGGCCATCGGGCACTCCCAGGCTTCGGTTGACCAAAAGTCAAGGTCTTTAACTCAATCGAGACTGAATGAATCTTTGAAGGTCATAAAACCCTTTCTAACGGTCCATCTCGTGCGCGATTCTGACTTACCATGCGGACGAACGACTTGTTTCCCCTCAAAACTCAATCAGGAGGCTACCGGGCGCCCTCGGGCTCTGTTTGACCTAAGTCAAATCTTCAACTCGATCGAGACTGAATGAATCTTTGAAGCGCACTGAAAACCCTTTCCAACGGTCTATCCCGTGGCGATTCCGATTTACGGTACGGACGAACGATCCGTTTTACTCCGAAAGGTCACTGAATGCCTCCAGGGCTCGATTGACCAAAGTCAACTCCCCGAACCAGATCAAACTCTTTGTAATGTCGAAGTACATCTCCTAACCTTTCCAATGACCCACCCCGTGCATGATTCAGACTTACCATGCGAACGAACGATCTATTTGCGTCAGACAATTCCCCATCCAATAGACCAACGAATGCTTTCGAGCCATATTTGACCCAAAGTAAACTCCCGAACCCAGGAGAAATCCAAAGGACTTTTGAAGGTCTCTAAATTATCTTTCCAATGGTCTACCCCGTGAGCGATTCTGATCAACGGTTTGCGTTATGAGGCTAATTTTCTGAAAAGGCCTGAAAGGCATTGGCAAACGACAAGTCCCAGACCCTGCCTATCGGCATTGTGCCTAAACGCACCTGCCGATAGGCAGGAATAGGGCTATGCCGATCGGAAATTCCCCAGGCCTATAAATGTTAGGCCTGGCCTCACTTGCAAGAGGATCCCAGATCTGATAGATATCACTCTCAGCAAATCTAGAAAACCTCTCTCAAAGTTAGCGTAATTTCCAAACCCAAATCCCTTTCCAACCTTCACTTTTCATCTTCCTTTTCATCAAACTTTGGTGAATTCACTACCCTTCATCATCATCCAAGTCTGAGGGCTGCTCTCCAACATTCAAGATCAAGCTCAAGATCTTCAAGAATGTCTAATTTGCTCAACTCTCTCCTTAAATTCTCATAAATTCCCAATAACGTGTTTTATTACTTAGCACTTTCATTATCTCATCTCACACATGCTAATATACTATTTATTTAGTAGTATTGCACATCTCTTATTTTCATATAAATAAAAACCCAAAAAAAGAAAAAGAAAAAGAGGGTTTTCTCATAAATTCTAAACGGGAATTCTTATACTTTTCTCATAACTAAAACACTTTTTCTACACACACACATACACACACACACATACACACAAATAAGAGAATCCCCCGGTTGGATTTATGGGATAAACCCCACCCCTCGTTTGCATGCAAACTACGTGGACTTTGATGCCTCTATAGGCTACGTAGGCGTCTCGGGGTAAAACTCGAGACTCGAGTCCTATTTTTACTTTTTCTCTCATTCTCTATTTTCTCTAAACTCCACTCTCTTATATTATATATACGCATATATTTGTTCTTAGTGGCGTATTGTTCCACATACGTTATCGTTCCATCATAACGATCAACGTAAGGATAATCGCGTAAATCTTATTTTCTAATATTTTTATACCTTCTTACGGATGACTCGCTTTACCTCTTCCATTGTGCAAGTCGATGATTCCTATCTCCACTATATATACACATGCACACATATCACGGAGAAAATAAAGGAAAATAACAAAAACCCATGAGAGACCGAAAGGGCGGAATGGGTGCCTAACACCTTCCAATTTCGTAACTTAGCCTTCGGGCCCTTTCGAATCATTTTGGTTTCATATGCATCAGTATGTCTTTAGATGTTGTCCTTCGGGATGGCTCCCTTTCTTTTGTCTGTTTTGAGTAAAATAGACTAGCGAATATATCTCTCTACATTTTTCACCTCACCCAAATGACGTCGGCCGAAGCGCTCCCGAGAGGGACGCACGGGACCTAGGATCCTCCCTCATGCGCCCGCCCGCCGCGGGGATTGGGGGATGGCCACAGTGGCGACTCTGTTGGGGATTTTCTTTTAAGGGCTAGACTCTATTTACATGGAGTTATGTTTGTTTATATTTTCCCCATTTTTGCATGTTCCCCTTTTCCATGTATCTCCCATACTTATGCTTCTATTCACACACTTGTAGAAAATTCTCCATGTACATTTCGCACCACGTGCACCTAGGGTCACATATATCCACATGTTGCATGCATCATCCATCCATACTTGGTGAACCATTAGTACTTGCACTTTTCTCCCTGTTTGGCATAATCGGAAAAGACATTCTCATAAGATACTAATAAGAGAATCATGCATGATTCACACGACATCACCAAAGAGCATTGTTATCGACCAAATTTTTACCCAGTAACTGGAGGGTCACTTCTTGAGGGGCACTGGTCTAGCAGGGCACAGTTAGCCTAAGCGATATGACTCTCACCTTCCATTGGACAAGTACCTTCGATGTATATCGAACGATTCCCCCCGCATCGGGAGGTATATCGCAGGGAACTCATTCACGAACGCCGAGTATATCGAATTCTCTCTCACACGTACCGTCCCCACGAGGTATATGGTGAGGCAATTCACGTACACTCAGGTATATTAAATGGCTTGTCCACACGTACCGATTATCCACAAGAGAAAGACGTATATCGTGGAAGTCACGCCAAAGGGGGGAACCCTTTCCGATTCACCAAACCAACTGCATACCACATATAGGTGTCGAGCCTAGGACACACATGTTAGATTATCGGTTTCTACCCGAAACTCTGCTGAAATTCTGGGTTGTCCTGGCCCCCTAATTTTTATGCATTTTTAAAAATGGGACCCTGCCCGTGAGCCTGGTCACAAGTCCATCCATAGCTTTGCATATATTATAAACCCAATTTTTCCAGGCTCGGGTCCCGTCCGACATTTCATTTTGCATTTAGGATAATTAATACAAGTGAAAACATAATAATTATAATAATCATGCTGAGACCGTCTCCAAAAAGAAAATTCTCTTTTTTTATCCAAAATCCACAAACATTTTTTCCTTTCCTTATCAAAAATCCAAAAACATTTCTCCTCTTTTTATCAAAAATCCAAAAATATTTTGTCTTTCAATCTAAAAAAAAAGTCAAGAATATATTCATCCCCTTTTTTTCTCAAAAATAAATCCTATTTTACGCCTTCTCAGGTTGGTCACAAGCCCTTGGCCTGGCTCCTTATTGGCTTCGATCTTCAGTCAAGTCACCTCGGAGTTCCATTCATTCCCCTATTACTCCTTTCGAGTCTGGAATCCATCCGCTTTCCATGGAGAACACAGATTAAGTACCTATTGTGCAGCCGGATCTGACGGCAATCATATCTTAGCTTGTGTCCAAGATTGACAACCTCCAAACAGAGGTCCGAGAGATGCAACGAAACTAGGTTCATGTTCCTCAAGAACTCGAGGCCCTATTCCATCGTGCTATGGATCCACCCGAGACCATCTGGGTTCTCGAAGAGTATCAGCACGCTCCACGTGCCCCTCCTGTTAATGGGCCACCGCCTGCCCAGCTTCCTATGCCGAACCTTGCCCAGCCTAGGGCTAACTTACCTATGATCATTGATCCGAAGGAAGAAGACCTGAACAAAGTCAAAGAAGACCTCAAGATGCTCACCAAGAAGTTTGACCACGTCAGAATCTCAGGAAATTACATGGACTACACCCTCATGTCTCCATATCCTAAAGTGAGGTTATGCGAGAAGTTCAAGATGCCGAATATCGAGAAATTCGGAGGAAGTGGACCCCCGATTGTTCATCTCCTAAGTTATCACCGTTCCATCACTCTACTAGGGTCTTCTGAATAAGTGATGGCCCAATTTTTTCAGCAAACTTTGAAGGATAGCGCCCTCCGATGGTTTTTGTCTCTCGAAGAGTCTAGAATTCATAGGTGGGAGGATGTAGCGTGAGAATTCATGTCGCAGTACAAATATAATGAAGAGCTTGAGGTCACCCGCCGTGATTTAGAGCTGCTCAAACAGAACTCTGGGGAATAAGTCAGTAACTTCATAGCCCAATGGAGGGAAAAAGTAGCAACCATAACCAATTGGCCTTTCGAGGAAGAACAAGTCAGCATAGTGAAGAAGAACTTCTTACCCTATGTCCGAGCAATAATGGGAGGACAATAAAATCCCCATTTCCAAGCTCTCAGAGAAGCAGGAGTAAAAATCAAGCAAGGTCTTGCCAAAACAGAAGTCGAATCAAAGAAGGTGTCCAGACAGTTCACCCCCAAAAAATGACAAACCTGCCAGTGCTATAGTCTCAACCATCAACAACATCTCTCAACAAACCACATCATGGGCACCAGAAAGATGCCCTGTCCCAGTCCGAAAGGAATACACCAAGCTCCATGCTCCCCTCTCTAAAGTTTATCAAGCCTTGTTAAGATGAAACCTTATAAAACCTTTGGATCCCCGTCCATTGCCAAATCTACTCCCAAGAAACTTCAAGGCAGATGCGCATTGAGCCTTTCACCAAACTGCTGGCCATACCATCGATCAATGCTTTCACCTCCGAAACATAATCCAAGCTCTAATTGACCGGGGTACCATCGACCCACCAGCCAATCCTAAGCCAAACACTACTCATAACCCACTTCCAAATCATGCCAATGCCATCTTTCTAGAAGAGAACCCAGAATTCGATCCCTCAACTCAAATCACACCCATATACTTTCCTAAACCTCTCCAAATTTGCCCATATTTCCTCCTACACCCTACTAGCCTCGCTGATCAGGAACTATTACTCCTTACCAGAGCATGAATCGCTGTCCGTACCCGTTCTGAAAATGGAAGCATGGAATTATCAAAAGTGTTAAACCAACTCCTAGAGTTCGGGATGAAATTGACCTCACAGATGGTCATTGATTGCCAGAGGTTCAGTACGCTGTTCTTGAAAGCACAAAAATGGGCCCAAGAGTCAGATAGTTGGGTAGTGCCAACCATTGAAGTTAGCCTAGATGATGTTGTCCATATCATGGAAGAATTATTCAGGAAAACCAACAATATTTATAGTATGACCGAGTTATTTGATGCTCTGAAGCTACAGGGGCACCTGGTCCTTTCACCCTTACACATCCCCACAAAATGGGATGACCTGTATGAAGAAGACGTTGAAGTTGTGGAATGCATCGACTTTACATGGAAAATCAGAATTGCTACCACCGGATGGGGGGAAGAATTCAGAGATTCGAATGAAGAATAAGCTTTTGAGAAAACTGGATCGGTAGCCAACATGTGTGGAATGATATCATTTAAAAAACTCCTCGAAAAAATAAATAAGGTGGTAAAACAACCTGAGATCGACGAGGAAATGGGATTCATGTTTTTCCCTTCTTCAGTAAATCACATAACCATATAAGGGAGGCATTACCAGAACCCAAACTCATTACCAGTCAATGACAAAGGGAAGGGCGTTGAAACCTTATTATGCCATAAATGACCCTCGAAGAGAGCAAGATCCTCGATCAACTGAATAAAACTCAAGCTAACATCACTCTATGGGGGCTTTTCATGTCTTCCCAGCTGCACAGAAATGTTTTAATCAAGCTACTCACTGGACCCACAGTTCATCCTTCTACCACACCCGAAGAAGTGGTAAATCTGGTCTGAACCTTGACCTCTACCCTAATGCTATCATTTTTGAAAGAAAAAAATCCCCTGAATTGGGATAAATCACAATCATGCACTCAATATCTCCGTCGAAGTTATGGGGAGGGTCGTACCACTCTCTCTTGTCGACAATGGATCCGCTTTGAATGTCTTCCCACTGAGAACCTTTAAATGTTTAGGCCTAAAGGAAAGAGACCTCGCTCCAACCTCCGCTGCTGTGCGTGCCTATGATAATACCCGTCGGGAGGTGATGTGATCCATAAAGCTTGTAATAGGGGCTGGCCCTATAAATCATGTAATCAAATTCCAAGTTATTGATATCCCAGCTTGTTTCAATATGTTGCTCGAATGACCTTGGCTCCATAGTATCAAGGGTGTGTCTTCCCCACTCCATCAGAAATTAAAATTCTTCGTCGACGGACGGGTCATTACCATCTTGGGAGACGACAATAATGTCGATGGTGCAAGAACCAGAAGTCCAATCCTTGAGATACAACACGGTTCAAATGATATGCTCCTATCAAGATTCTGAGTTGAACCACTTATACTCCCGGCAGGGGACAACTTCAAAGAAAGGGTTTGTCCAGAATACGTCCCTCATGGCAACGTCAATGTGATTCAGATGTTCAGAAACATGCACTTCATGCTCGGGCTGGGGCTAGGGCAAAGACAACAAGGGATACTTGAGCCCATTGAACTAAAGAAGGATTTCCCTCCTTATGGTTTGGGGTATCAACCATCAGAACAAGAGCTCAGAATGATCCGCCAGTATCGATCAAAGAGAAGACTAGATCGCATCCAAACTATCCCAGGTGACTCCTTGAACAAAAAATTCATCAAAGAGGGTGAGGACTTCCCCTTTTGCGGCTTTTCGGAACCATGGTATGAACATACAGATAAGAAGATGAAGCCTGGAATGGAGATATTTTTCCAAGACAGCTACCCATGGGCCAAAAATTCCCAACACCTAGTACAACCACTTATCAAAGATACCGAAGAGACTGAGGAAAGTGACTTAGAAGATTCCTTCAACTTACAGACACTAGGGCTGACACTCTGCATGGTTCATTCAGGCACTACATCATTGGATCCATCCCACCTGATTAAAGTTGCTGATACAACTCTCCTCAACTGGCATGCTGCGCCAGTTCTACATGCTGAAATCTCCCCTAATCCTAATGTTTACCCCTTTTCTTCTTCTGTTTTTCCTATCAATGAAATAAATGAATATTTTGAGTATCTTGTTGTGACTTACATTAACTGTTTGGATTCTAATTAAACTTTTGATGATGATGATTTTACAAATAAACAATTCCTAACTTATCTAAATAAGGTTAATAATAAATAACATAACCACGTTCAATTTAATAAAGAAGAGACTGTTGTTGTTAACCTCGGTTCTAGTAGCCAACTGCGCGAGATTAGGATAGGGCTACCCTTGATGAACATGAGCGTGCACAACTCAAAGAATTAAAAAATGAATTCGGGGATGTCTTCGCATGGTCCTACGACGATATGCCTGGCATTAATCCTAAAATAGCTCAGCACGAGATTCCCACTCTCCCAGATTACAAGCCGGTCAAACAAAAGTTGAGAAAGCTCCGCACCAAATGGTTGCTCAAGGTCAAAGAAGAGGTGGTCAAACAGTTTAACGTAGGCTTCATTCATGTGATCGAATATCCCACGTGGTTAGCCAACATAGTGCCCGTGCCAAAATCAAGAGGAAAAGTTCAGATGTGTGTAGACTATCGGGATTTGAACAAAGCCTCTCCAAAGGATGATTATTCACTACCCAAAACCAACATGATATTGGACAACACAACCAGTCATGCTCTCAAGTCATTAGTCGAAGGGTTTTCTGGATACAACCAAATCAAAATGAACCTAGACCACCAAGAAAAACTTACATTCATCACCCCATGGGGAACCTTTTGCTAGACTGTCATGCCATTTGGTCTCAAGAACGCTGGGGCTACCTACCAGAGGGCTACCATAACCATCCTGCACGATTTGATTCACAAAGAAGTTGAGGTCCATGTGGATGATATGATAATCAAGTCCAAAACTAGAGAAGGTCATGTTCCTACTCTCCGAATGTTCTTCGAATGACTGTGACAGTATCAGATGAGACTCAATCCATATAAATACGTCTTTGGCATTACAAAGGCAAAACTCTTGGGATTCATGGTCAGTGAGAAGGGGATAGAAGCAGATCCCGCCAAGCTGAAAGCCATACTTGAGATGCCACCTCCGCAAATAGAGAAAGAAGTCTGAGGTTTCCTTGAGGAATTACAATACATTAGCCGATTCATCAGCCAGTTAACCTCTATCTGCGAACCTATCTTTAAACACCTACGAAAGGATTCAACTAAAGTTTGGAACGAGGCATGCCAAGAAGCTTTTGATCGAATCAAATAATATCTGACCCAACCCCCGGTACTCATGCCACCACAGCCTGGTCACCCTTTGATCCTATACCTAATCATAATCGACACTGCAGCCGGGGCTTTGCTAGCCCAATACCTTGAAGATTCCCGTAAATAAAGAGCCATCTATTATGCTAGTCACAATTAGTCGGGTATGAGGTTAACTACGCTGCTTTAGAAAAGGCGTGTATCGCACTTGCCTAGGTCACCCAAAAGTTGCGGCACTACATGTTCACCTTCCTCATCAAACTTGTATCCTGAATGGACCCTATTAAATACCTTCTTGAGAAATTCGCCTTGTCCAGTCGAATGGACCAATGGTTGATGCTCCTAGCCGAGTTCGATATCGTGTATGTCACGTAGAAATCCATGAAAGGAAGAGCCATCTCTGACTACCTCGCTGATTACCCCATAGAAGAAGCTGATGTCTGGATCTCCGAATTCCCAGATGAAAGCATCCTTTGCACTACTCAAGACAACCTTCAATGGAAAATGTTCTTTGATGGCGCTGGCAACAAAAAGGGATATGGCATTGGGATAATCCTGATCGCCCCAGATGACTCCCACTCTCCAATCGCCATCAAGTTGGATTTCCCTTACACCAACAACATGACTTAACATGAGGCATACACACTAGGCCTCAAAGTTTCTCTTAATAAAGGTATTAAATGCCTATATATCTACGGGGATTCCGTGATCATCACTAGTCAAGTGCTCAGAAAGTGGAAAGTCAAGGACGAGAAACTCCAACCCTTCCATGCCCACTTAAAAGAACTATCCTCCCAATTCTAAGATATCACCTTCCATTACCTACCTCGATTAAAGAATAACCTATCTGATGCTCTCGTTACTTTAGCCTTTATGGTCGACTTGCCCGAAGGAATAACTATGACCCCCTTTCTAGTTCAAAAGTAAGACAAACTAACCGACTGCTACCACGTCACTATAGAAGATCCTGAATTAGCTAATTATTGGTACTATGATATCTGGCGCCTCCTCAAGCATGGTAGGTATCCCGAGGGTTCCAAAAATAAAGATCGATCAACCCTTCGAAGACTTGTCGCCCATTACATCATCTGTCACAGAGCACTGCTCAAAAGGAACTTTGATGGAACTCATCTGCACTGCATCGCATGGGCTGACATTAAAAAGATAATGCAGGATATCCATAGCAGGGAATGCGGATCCCATATGAACGGTCACATGCTTGCCAAAAATATCATCCGACAAGGCTACAATTAGGCCACCCGGACCCAGGATTGCATTGCCTATGTACGGAGATGCCTCAAATGCCAATAATTCTCCAACCTTTAGCATTTGCCTCCAAGTGAATTATACAACATGACCTTTCCCTGGACATTCTCTACCTGGGGCATCGACATCATAGGGAAGGTTACACCGAAGGCTTCCAATGGGAATGAGTTCATCCTAGTTTCCATTAATTACTTCACCAAATGGATCGATGAGGAGTCATACACAGTGTTGAACGCTAAGAAAGTGGCCAAATTCATCAAGAAAAATATCATCTGCCAATATAGGGTCCCGCATGAGCTAGTGTCAGATAATGGGTTACATTTCGAGGCAGAAGTTACAGAAGTGGTCAACGAGTGTGGGATTCAGAGACACAAATCTTCTCCCTATCGAGCTCAGACCAACGGTTTAGTTAAAGCCACCAATAAGAACCTCAAAGCCATCATCAATAAAAATTCTTTGTTTCTAGGTGCTCAAAGCGTTTCTAAAAACGCTTGAATTTTTCCCATCGCACATTGCTTTATGGAATTAGCCTTCTCGAGCTTTATTTTAGGGCAAGCATGTCTTATTCTAACTTTTCTGGTAATCCTAATGATAATTCTCAAAATTTTGGTAAATCTATGACTTTTGGTCAATACTTACAATCTCAAAAAATTGAAACATCTAAAATGACATTGGGTGAGTATTACGTAACTCAAAGTTTGGATTACATCAATTTTGGGCGTGATCATTTTGATTATGGGTCGCAAGATCCTTATGATTAGAATTTTGAAACCAATTGCAATCATTTTCAAAATTCTTATGTTAAGGATTTTGAGATTAGTCCCGAGAACAATTTCCAAACCTCTCAATTCCAAGAATTCTCTCCTCGCCCTATGACTTTCGGTGAGGGACTGCGCATGCTTGAAAATGAGAGGATTGAAAACCATTATCGGGAAGTAAATCATTGTTGGGAACATGAGTTGGATTTACTTCCGAGACTGTCGACGATGACTTTTCTTCCGAGACTGTCGACGATGACTTTTCTTCCGAGACTGCCGAAGTCAAGGACTGTTTTGAACCAAATGAGGACTTCATTCCTACTTTGGAACAAATCATCCTTGACTTGACCCATGGTATAGTAGAGAATGAAAACGAGGATGAAACAGGCATAGTATCCATTTGCAATGAACTCGTTTCTTCTTTGATTCTCAAAGAAGAAGGTTTCAATGTAAACGATCTTATTTCTTCCGAAATTCAATCTTTCGACGATGATCACTCATCACCTGAGATTGAATGTCTTTCGTCCCCATCTTTATTCTGTACTATCACCCCGTCTTTAGTAATAGATGAATCGGTGCCAAACTTTACAGTTTTAAACCTTTTCACCGACGAGGAGTACTCGCTAGAGTCTCCTTTCATGAAGGCATCTTTGCCGTCATGTGCACTGCCTCCCATTCTAACTTCAAAATACTTGGGAGATGATTCATTTTTTATTGGCCCCCATGTGTATTTGTCACCCGTCCTATCCAAATCCCTCATCCTCCCTCCCAAATTTTTAATTGGGGATGGTTCACCTTTTCCACCACCCACATGCCTTCCGTTGTTCAAACGGAATTCCTATATTCCGGGAAGGGTCCACGTTGATCCTCCAAAGTCAAATTGTAGTGTATAGTTAGTTAGAAGTTAAAATTATAGGTTGTATATAGTAGCTTATTTTTCTTCTTACTTATATTCTAATGTAATTAGTTAAAGTTTTATTTCTTATTTTTATTATGCTTTGGTACTAACATATTTTCTAGAATCTTTGGACTCGTAATTTTTGGAGATCGCTCCATTGTGGGTAATATCGCTATTTTCCTCTCTTTAACCTTGTTCTTAATTCACATTGAGGACAATGTCAAGTTTTAAGTTAGGGGGTGTGGGATATTCTATCCATTCATTGATAGTTTCTTTGATTTACTCACATGTTAGTTATTTAGTATGCTTTTCTTAGAAAAATTCAAAAAATTCAAAAAGATTTTCTTTCTTTTTTATCCTTTATTGGTCATTTTGCCTTTGTTTCCGATGATAAATTTTAATAATTGCCCGATCCAATAGACAACCCAATGATGCATGTTCTCGATTTTAGAATTTTTTAGACTTTAGTCATCAATCATTGGTATTGTGAATAACTTCATGAATTAAACTTTAATCCCATGAGCACATGCAATTTTATTGTTTTATTGATTTGGTTTAAGATTTTTATAACTCGGTAATCTTTTGTTGCATTGTATATACTTACACCGAGTAAGCTTTGTACCTTTTGTCGTTTGTGAGTGTATACACTATTCTTTTCTCTTTGAAAACGTTGAATTCGTAGGTAATCTCACTATTCTTTCATTTGACCGTTCATTAATTGAGTTCATACTTGAAATATGTTACTTGATCATGATTTTCATATGTTGTTTTGATTCGAGAATTGCGTAAACTTTGTGAAATGATCATAGGCCCTCTTTGTTATATCACCCATATTGACCTTGACCTCACCCTTATATGTTTACCCTTGTTAACCACATTGAGCCTAAATATAGCCTTTAGTTTCATAATCCAAATCCCATAACCAACTCTAAATTGGAGTTTTAGCCCATACATACACTTTCCACACCTTTGTTTGGAATGTTACTTGGGATTGAATGTTGTTGTTGTGATTTCGGTTCCAATTTAGGCACCTATGAGAGTTTGAAAAGTAAAGAAAAGAGAGATGTGAAAAAAACTGAAGAAAAAGAGAAAGCAAAAAGCAAAAGAAAAAATGAGAAAAGAAGAAAAGAAAAAGAAAGAGAAAGTTGTAAATGTTGTATATAGTTCAATAAGCTTTGATTACTCTCCCCGATGATATATCTAATGCCGTTTTGGAACTTATTTTCCAATTTTGATATTGCCCGCATTTGCCCATTATTCCAAGTTTTCATTTTCGAACACTTTGAATCCGTATATATATATCCTTCGTTCCGTACCCTACCCTACCCTACATTACAACCCTATTGAAGTCCTATGTGATCTTAAGAAGATGTAATTTAGAAGTTGAAATAGTTTTGATAATCTTTGAAAATGCAATTCGCCTCATTTAATGTGAGTTATCTTTCATTGAGATTACATTTTTCATTTTATATATTTCGTTCTTCATTAATGACATGTGCGCGGCCTTGTTTCCTTTTATAATTACTCTTTATTCCCGCATGTCCCGTGTGTTACACCCTATTCCGAGTGCTTCTATTTGTTGAGTGTGATATCCAGAGAGAATTGAGTGGAAACATGCTTTAATTGTTATCCGGGCTACAGGCACTTTTACTGAATCAAAGCTTTTCGCATGTGCATACACCCCACTCACATTTGAGGTTTCAATTCCATGTAGTTATTCTTTTAATGTTGATAGTTGCGAATTATTGAGTAAAATTCTCTTTTGCTTTGTTAATAATATGTTGAAATATCTAATTGTTGTTAAGTTTGGCATATTGGTTGTTTGGGCATGTTTTGAGGAAATAATTTGATGTTTGTGGGTTTCATCCCTGAAAACCCTCACGAGACGACACTCGTCCACGTGGGTAACCTAGCGGTTTAACGGCTTATTGCATATGATAAATGCAATCGTGTTCCCTACGAAAGTGGCATTTATATTTCGATGCATATATACATGTTGTGATTTTCTTATAGTTATTCTTGCGTTGAATTTCATTACTAGGGACTAGAAATGTGTAAGTTAGGGGGTGTGATTCGTATCGAATATTGCACATATATACCCTCGAAACTTATCCATTTTAGCCCCCTCGGGTACTTTGACGCCTATAATCATGCTCGTTAATCAGACAACCTCCGTTTTATATGCTAAAATATTATTTGAGGTATAATTGAGCTTTTACAGGTATTAAAGTGATTAGTATGAAGTTTGGGCGTGTTTCGGTAAAGTTTTATCGCGATTCGAACGTTCAGGGGCATTTTCGTAATTTTACACTTCGGAATTTTTGCCCAAAGTCTTCATGTAAGTTGTATCCCTCGGGCCAAGCTTCGCGTGGCCGTGAACGGTGCTCGAATCGGATTCCAAACGAAGGAAACACGGACCTTTAATCGGAAAGAATGATAAGAGATTCATTAACAATTTAATTAATTACATCCATGTCCCTTTTCTTCTTTAATAACAAATCCTATAATTCCCTTTATGTCCTAAAACGTTTTTTTTTTTTTTTGCAGAATGAAGACGGCGATTTGGATTTCGCTCGGGTTTTGGGTTCGTGCTAAATTGATGACTTTGGTCCGAAATTGGAGCTCGATTTTGGTTCACACGCGCAAATGGGCCTTGGACATGTAAAAATCGGAGCTTGAGCTTTGGCCATTAATGGCTATGGAAGTTTTTGGAGCTTGGAAGTGGGTCCTGAATTTACACGATTAGTTGCTGGTATTTGGTGTGGGAATGGTCTTGGCCATAAATACACTAACTGGTGCGCATATGGGCTATGGCTATGGTGGTGTTTTTTTTTGTGGCTACCCGAAATGGGTCTTGTGCTACACAGCCATGGAGGTCTCGGTTTGACATGGGAAATGCATGGCTGGAGCTGCTGTGCACGGTTGATCGGCCATGCTCTGACGGTCAACCGTTGATTGGATTTTTGCCGTGGAAGGTTGACAGTGGGTTTGGTCCTTCTTTGGCGGTCAATCAGGACTCTGTTGTGGACGATTATACCTGTTGCCCATTTGCCATTTGCCATTTCTTATTTTTATTTTTATTTTTTATTTTTCTTTTAACCCTTTAATTTGTAAGTTATCCTTATTTCTTTTCTTTTTCATTTTTCTTTTTTTGTTTATTCCAACTTAGTATGAAAGGAAACTTATGTTTATTTGTAAAGATAGCTAATCTCTAGTTTTAGTTAGTTTTAGGGTTTGAAAATATTGGGGATTATTTATTGGAGACCTCCCCTCTCTACCACTTTGGGTATTTCCACCATTAATGTAAGTTTATTTTCTTCTTCTTATTCTTCTTGTTTAAGCTTTGTTCGTTGTTCTTGCTTTGTATTTAACTATTTATTGCCTTGAAAATTAGTGTAGTTTGATTAATTCTTGTTTTATTTATTAATTAGTTGTTCTATTTATTTAATCATGTGTGTTGAGTAGTTAAATAGGGTTTGGGTCGTGTGTCCGCCATTAATGGGCGTCGAGCTCCGAAAATTAGGTTTTGTGTAAAATCGCATTTAATTGAAAGCTTTCGTATTAAAATGGCATTATTATGCGTTTAACTTTCATTGTTATGCAACGTTAGTATTTAAAGCGATAATCCAATTTTAAGACGCGTGTCACCATTTTTTATTAAATATTTAATGTCGCATCATTGGCTTAAATTCCTTCATGTGTGATGTTTATGATTAACTAAAAAGTGTTCGATTAAATGTTTTCGAACCGAAACTCTATTTTCACATGTTTAGCCCGTGGCGGGTACGTGACCCCGACTCTCTTTTTATTTAACATTGATTAGATTTAACTTCTTATTTTTCCCTTTTATTAAAAATAACCCATCCCCTTTTACATTTTTATTCTTGAAATAATTAATCAATTAAAATCTGTCGAACAGTCCCTGTGGATTTGATACCCGACTTACCGCTATACTTGTATCACAAGTGCAATCGTAATTTAGGTTTTTGTATCAACGCGGTGAAGCGAATTCAACGATTATCGTTTTGACGCGACGCTACTTTTCACACTTAATCAATTAGGATGAACGGATCCCGTACGCCCTCTAGGGATATCGAAACTTAATCCGAACCTCTACTGGGGCTACCCCTTACTCTCTAGTTTACGGTATGGAAGCAATCCTACCAGTGGAGCTGGAAATACCCTCGTTGCGCGTCATGCTTGAAAGCAAGGTCAGTGAAGAAGACTCGTGCCAAAGCCGTCTTGACGAGCTGACCCTCCAAGACGAAAGGAGATTAAAATCACTATACCACATACAAGGGTACCATCGCCGAATAGTGCGTTCATTCAATAAGAGAGTTAAGGACCGCAGTGTCCGAGAAGGGGGCCTAGCCCTCAAAGAAATCATAGAAAGGCCCCTACATTGTCAAGAAGATCTTGTCCTGCGATGCCGCCATGCTTACCGACTTAGATGGGGAAGAGATGAATCGTCCAGTCAACCTAGACAATCTAAAGAAGTTCTACCCCTAGTCCTAAATCTCAACGTGCTACGACTCTTCTCGTCTCCCTTTTATTCTAAAAAAAAAAAAAGCTCTTCTTTTCCCCCTGCCCAGAACTACGTGGGCCTGATCCTATGCAAATAACCATTTTCAAACAAAGTATAAAATTTCAAAACCCCAGAGGTACGTAGGCATCTCATACACCTTACATGAGCACGACCCTTTCTTTTTCACAAAATACTATTATTTTCTTACCTCCGAGAACGACAGTTCATTCTAACATATATTTGAACAAAAGGATTATGCATGCCTTAGCGATCGGTATACATAATTCAAACAATACAAAATTCATCGACAGGCACAGCTGGATGATCAGAAACTTGTTGATTTCACTAATAAGAAATTACGCTACAGATTACATAAGAAAAGGAACGGATAACTCCCTTCCCCATACCCTCCTAAAAAAGACAAATAAACCCCCCACATTTATCCCCAATTATACAATAAACTCTCCAAGAGTCCTATCCACAGCTACCAGAGGATCTCGCTCCGTCATCATCATCTGTATCCTGAGTTCCCCAAGTTTTCCCTACCTGAACAGAGTGTCACAGACACTCCATGGACCGATAAGCTCGAACCAGCTTCGAAAAAACCACAACACCTCCTCCCATGGTGTTAAAAGAGACAAGCCACTTTTGTCCAGCCTCCACTGCCAACATCTTGCTAACTACTCTCCTCCAGAACCACTTCATATAATCCCAAGGGATATGCCAAACTCTCCCAATAGACTAAGAGGGACGGGTCGACGGACGCCGACTCTCCCACAGAGAGCCAAGCCGCAGGCGTAGACGCTTGGTCAAATCCTCTACCGGAAAGAAATTTAGTGTCCTAGGTGGCACAAACTGTGCCCAGCCAAATTGGCGGAGAAGCCGCCAAGGGAAATAAAAAGAGGTATGGCTGAGACCAACCAGCCACACATACGGGTATTCTCCTAGCTACAGAACAGGCAGTAACTGTCCCCACCAAGGCACAGATCAATACAGATTCTGAGCCCCATGCTCCACAAGCCAATTCCCCTAGCTCTCAATATCCAGGCCAACGTTGAAGAAGTGACGTGAAAAGAAGTTGGGTACAACCGGTAAAGGATATTTTAGAAGAGTCACCAGGTGGAGTCTTTCAAACAACCACATGAACAACATTACGGGGCTACCCCGCAGGAAGTCATAACGACCTTCTCGCCAGGCATCCAGACTGTTCAGGGTCTCCACCAGTATCACCGCCGCAGGATTTTGACGGTATGATATCCATGAAGTAATGGCTGCAAGTTACGGATCCACCAACAGTTCCCCAATCACCAATAGAAATTTTGAAACCAGGCCCAGAGCAATGGCTCCAGCATAGACAACATCTCCTACTTCTCGTAAATGCACGGGCTGCAACACCGTCGGGAGGGAGATCATTCCTCTAGTAGCCAGTGATCTAATCACAGAAGGCGAAATACGAAGAAGACCGACTAGCAAATCCCTGGGAGAATGGGAAAATTCGGGTAAATCTGCAGCAACACTGGGATTTATCCCCAGTATGGAAGAAAATTTCTCGTAGGTAGGACAAACTTCATCGAACCCACAGCGGAATACATGGTCTTTGGGGTACCAAAATTGTACCGCCGCCATCAACATGTTCCACTCAATGGACCGATTGTGCCACAAAGAGACTCGACGCCTGTTGAAAGCATCGTAGTTGACATTATAAGAGCACATCGCTTCCAAGGCTTCAAGGTAGTTAGCAAACTCAATGATACTAGGGGGAGACATCTTGCAGGACTAAGAGATAGTAGGCAATTAAGTAAGAATGTGAAGGTGTGATGAAAACACTCCACCCCTACCCATTTTAATACTTGAGAACCCTCACAAAAGACATAACCCCTACAGAAATCGGAGGGATTCCTACCCCACAAGGCACAAGAAGCTGAAGAGGGCACTAATCAAAAGTTTTGAATTGATGGGACTGGACTTGACTACCGATCGACAATCCCCCATTTTTGGAAATTTTCCTTTTGCCTTTTTTATCAAAATCAGAAAAACCCAATAAAAATAAAATTGATATTCTCAACAGAATTTTCAAAAAAATCCTCTTCCACCCCTATATAATTTCCCATTTTTAAAACTTTCCTTTAAAAAATCCTAAAAATGTATCTTTTTACGGTCTCAGCAGCAAAGCAAAAAGCGCATGTGCATGCATTCACTCACCCTTAACAAAAGATAATAAAAAAAAATCCCATTGCATTGCATATATATATTCTTCTATGTTACATAAAATTTTCCAGGAAATAAAAGAAAAGCAAAAAACAAACGGGACTCAGCCCAAACCCACATTTTCTCTCTCTCTCAACTACCCTTCACCCCTCTCTCTAAGAGCTTCCACCCCTGCGACGTGCTCTTTTTCCTCTACAGCGAGACGATGCACCACCACTACTCGAACCAGAGTCCTCCTCGGACGAAGAAGACAACACCAAGCACGAAGGAACTGGGACCGCATCCTGAATATGGGCAGTAGCCGAAGATATCCAGTCTTTGATGTCCCTCAGCCAAGTGGTCGAAACACAGACTTGCTGCAAGTAAAAGGAAAAATTAGTATAAAAAAGGTATCAAAACAGAAAAGGAGACAAAAAGAGGAAGAAGGTATGTCGTAGGATGAAGAACCTCCTCTATTAAACCCAGCTCCTCCGGATCCATCGCATGAGGATGATGCAACATGGGGACCATCCCTCCATCAGCTCGCCAAATGTTGTATGAAGGGGTATGCAATCGAACAAAGGGAACCTCTGAAGTTGTCGTCATCGCAGACGTCGACGGACCACCACCGCTGTGGGAAGACCCCTACCGCCCGACTCGTACCGGCAGAAGGGAAAGACAAGGCATCATATATGTTGGGCGCCATCAACTAGCTCGTCACAAAGTCCATATAGTCATACAGCACAGTCGTATCAGTGTACAACAAGTAGGACTCGCCGATCATAGCCACGATCCTCGCATCCTCTGGAAGCAGCCGCTCCCGCCTCATAGACATAGGAGGCTGCACAGGTGGCACCACCACCTCCTCCTCTATAATTTACCGAACCACCCGCTCCCCCAGAAACCAGGAATGGCCAAACTCATGCGCCAGTAAATGCCTCATCTGCGTATTCACCCCGATTTCCCTCGTATCCTGAATGACTGTCCCCCAAGGGTAAAAAGTCACTTGACAATCCCCCGCAGGCATAAGTCAATACAAAAACAGAACATGCCACAAACCAAGGCAGAAAAGGAAAGAGTATTATCCTACCACTGGTCAGGCCATTCAAGACCTGACGCACCGCCTCCAGAGAGAGAGATCCCTTCGACTGTCGATTGGCCATGCGCCATCGATACAATCGATAAAATCCCCAACAGTCTCGTCCTTCAAGGAAATCAGCTGGATATTGCACCCAATCACCTTATAGAACCAAGTCTGCCAAAGACAGGAATTTATAATAAAAATGAGACGCATAAGGAAAATGCAAATGCATGAAAGGAAAATGGGCAAAATTAAAGGATACCTCAAGGAGATACGTGGCTCCAGCAAAAGTTTGTCGGCAGCACCGGCTGAATGCATCCAAAGAAAAATAGAGGGTCGCCAAAGTCAAACTCCCACAATAATAGAGAGGGATGTTTAAAAACATCCTCAAATACGACAAGAACCACAAATGGACGATGTCGCCACTCGACACCACCATAAAACCTCCCAGCACCAGCAAAATGAACAACTAGGCCATCTGCCTCACCTGCAGTCCATCCTCCACATCAACCACCCTACTCAGCAAGACATCCTTCAACAAGGACAGCCGAATGGAATCCGGAGAAACTATCCTCTCTACATCACCAAGCATCGCCCTCTTCGCGTCCGGCCTCACCCTCAGAGAGTGATTCACCTCTATCTGCTCCACATCGTAATCCAGCCCCAACAACTGTTGCACGTCTATAGGAGTCAAGGTCATCTCCCCAAAATTAAAATGGAAGGTATGGGTAGTATCCCACCATCTTCCCCCAAAGCGCATAAGACCGTTGTCAACCGAGGCGTCTCATCCAGCGCAGACGCCAACCTACCAAAACCCACTGATGATACCACCCAACGCACCACAGGTGGAAGATGCTCCCAGGCGTCCTTAAGCCCCGTCGTCCCATGAGCACACGTGTTCTTTAAAGAGATATCAGATTGTCAAAAGAAGAAACCTTAAAAAAATTCAAGAAGGAAGGAAAAATCACCAAAAAGAGAAGAATGCCAAAAGTCAGGTTGCTTACATAACCGTCAGGGCTCACCACCTCAGAAGACCGATGATGCAATGGCTCCCGTAGCAAAGTCTGCTCATCCGTAACCGGCTCGATTGCATCAAAGGAGTTCTCACTCCCCAAAGCAAGAGGTGCACTGGCCCTCCACTCCACGTTCACCCAGTCATCAACAGTCAACCATTCCCTATGCGCTGCAGTGCTCATAAAGGCAGCCATTTCTTAGAGATCAGAATGCTAGAATGATTTTTAGAGGAAAATCACAGAAAGAAAGCAAGAAGCTATGAAAATGAGGGGAATTATCCCCTTTTATATAAGATGCCAAGGGTCATGCCGATCAGCATAGACCCCCCACCCACCGGTCGACACTGACCCCTAACCTTTCCGAGGCAGCCCAAAAGTTCGTGCCACTATCGAATGGCACCCTCTGAACCATGGCGACCGTCACCCCCTTTAAATTTCATACAAAAATTCCCAAAAAATATCACACAGACCTGAAAAATTCTCAAAAAATTCCTAAAAATCCTAGGAAGGATTTAGAACATTTTCACTAAGAAAATTTTGCACTCCCTCAAGTGGAATCCCTATTTCCCAGTGAAACTCTCAAAAACTAAGTAAAGCTCCTCCCGACAACATCCCCGAAGGATCTCTAAAGATCACCCCCTATGCCTCAAAGGCCTCAATTTTCCCCAAGCAATACATCCAAACCCTGGGCCACCAAAATCTCCCCAGTGGAATTTTAGTTATTCCTTCAGAGGATGCAAAAGATTTCCCCAGCAGTCGGCTCCCCAGCACAAAACAAAACCACAAGATAAATCTCCCCGACAGAGTTCCCTAAGTACATATCTACATAAGCCCACAGAATTGGCTTCGACCCGCAGAATTGGTCATCTCTACATAAGCCCATAGAATTGTCTTCGACCCGTAGAATTGGTTATCTCAACTTAAGCTCGCACAATTGGCTTCGACCTGCAGAATTGGTCATCTCTACTTAAGCTCGTAGAATTGGCTTTGACCCGTAAAATTGGTCATCCCTAATTAAGCCCACAGAATTGGCTTCGACCCGCATAATTGGTCATCTCACCTTAAGCCCGCAGAATTGGGTTCGACCCGCAGAATTGGGCATCCCTACTTAAGCTTGCAGAATTGGCTTCGACCCGCAAAATTGGTCATCTCTACTTAAGCCCACAGAATTGACTTCGACCCGCAGAATTGGTCATCTTACCTTAAGCTTGTGAAATTGGCTTCGACCCGCAGAATTGGTCATCCCTACTTAATCCCTCAGAATTGGCTTCGACCCGTAGAATTGGTCATCTCATACATAAGCCTGCAGAATTAGCTTTGACCCGCAAAATTGGTCATCTCTACATAAGCCCGCAGAATTGGCCACCTTAAGCCCACAGAATTGGCTTCGACCCGCAAAATTGGTCATCTCACCTTAAGCCCGTAGAATTGGCTTTGACCCGCAGAATTGGTCATCCCTACTTAAGCCCTCAGAATTGGCTTCGACCCGCAGAATTGGTCATCTCAACTTAAGCCCGCAGAATTGGCTTCGACCCGCAGAATTGGTCGCCCGTAGAATTGGCTATGACCCACAGAATTGGTCACCTCATCTTCAAGCCCGCGGAATTAGATTTGACTCGCAGAATTGGTCACCTCATCTTCAAGCCCGCAGAATTGGCTTCGAACCACAGAATTGGTCATCTCAACTTAAGCCCACAGAATTGGATTCGACCTACATAATTGGTCATACCACCTTAAGCCCTCCGAATTGGCTTTGACCCGCAGAATTGGGCACCTCATACTTAAGCCCGTAGAATTGGCTTCGACCCGTAGAATTGGTCATCTCTACTTAAGCCCGCAGAATTGGATTCGACCCACAGAATTAGTCATCTCAACTTAAGCCCCTACCCATTGAATTGGTTATCCCCAGCACACTCCGTGGGTCCTCAGAATCGGCCTCGACCCTCTGAATTGGTCATCCTCGCTCCCTTAGGTCCTCAGAATCGGCCTCGACCCTCTCAATTGGTCATCCTCGCTCCCTTAGGTCCTCAGAATCGGCCTCGACCCTCTGAATTGGTCATCCTCCCTCAAAAGCATCATGCAGTGTCTATTCGATGGCTATCGTTTGTTCCAAATTCACCCGTTAAGGGGATCTGTAGACACCTCATTCTGTTACCCCCTAAACTCTCCTTACATCCCTAACACCTCCCTTCATCACTATAAACCCAGGTCATACCCCGAGTACTGACCTAGAAGCGATCGGGCACTCCCAAGCTCCATTTGACCAAAATTCAAGGCCTTTAACTCGATCGAAACTCAATAAATCTTTGAAGGGCACAGAAACCCCTTTCCAATGGTCTGTCCAGTGCACGATTCCGACTTACCATGAGGACGAACGACCTATTTTCCCCTGAAACTCAATCAGGAGGCCAGTGGGCGCTCCTAGGATCTGTTTGACCTAAGTTAACTCTTTAACTCGATTGAGACGGAATAAATCTTTGAAGGGCACTGAAACCCCTTTCTAACGGTCCATCCTGTGCGCGATTCCGACTTACAGTACGGACGAACGATCCATTTTACTCTGAAAGGTCACTGAATGCTTCCATGGTTCGGTTGACCATAATCAACTCCCCAAACCGGATCAAATGCTTTGGAAAAGTACATCTCCTAACCTTTCCAATGGGCCTCCACGTGCGCGATTCAGACTTACCATGCGAACGAACGATCCATTTGTGTTCGACGATTCCCCATCCAATAGACTGATGAATGATTTCGAGCCATATTTGACCCAAAGTCAACTATCGAAACCGAGAGCAGTCCAAAGGACTTTCAAAGGTCTCTGAATTACCTTTCAAATGGTCCACCCCGTGCGTGATTTTGATCAACGGTTTACGTTATGCGGCCGATTTTTGGAAAAGGCCTGAAAGACACTGCCTAACGGTTGGTCCCAGACCCTACCTATCGACAGTGTGCCTAAACACACCTGTCGATAGGCAGGAATAGGGCTATAAAAAGTAGGCCTGAGCTCACTTGCAAGTGGAGCCTATATCTGATAAATATCACTCTCAGCAAATCCAGAAAACCTCTCTCGAAGTCAGCATGATTTCCACACCCAAATCCCTTTCCAACCTTCACTTTTCATCATCCTTTTCATCAAACTTGGTGAATTCACTATCCTCCATCATCATCCAAGTCTAAGGACTGCTCTTTAACATTCAAGATCAATCTCAAGATCTTCAAGAAGGTCCAATTTTCTCAACTCTCTCCCTAAATTCTCATAAATTCGCAATAACTTGTTTTTATTACTTAGCACTTTCATTATCTCATCTCACATATCCTAATATACTTTTTATTTAGTATTATTGCACATCTCTTATTTTCATATAAATAAAAATCCAAAAAATAAGAAAAAGAAGGTTTGCTCATAAATTCCAAACGGGAATTCTCATACTTTTCTTACACGTTTCTCACAACTAAAATACTTTTTCTACACACACACACACAAATAAAAGAATTCCCCGATTGGATTTATGGGATAAACCCCACCCCTCGTTTTGCATGCAAACTACGTGGACTTTGATGCCTCTATAGGCTACGTAGGCATCTCGGGGTAAAACCCGAGACTCGAGTCCTATTTTTACTTTGTCTCTCATTTTTTATTTTCTCTAAACTCCACTCTTATATATATATATATATATATATATATATATATATATATATATATATATATAGAGAGAGAGAGAGAGAGAGGCAGGCTCCTGTGCACACTAAGTTTGCACACTAAGTTTGCACATTACCTTTTAAAAGTGTGCAAACTTAGTGCTGGCGCACACCAATTTTTTTATGTGATATTTTAACATTTCAACGGACTCACATAAAAAAAATTAGCTCAAAAAAACTTTTTTTGCTATTTTTAAAAAATCGGTCAAACTTTCGTTGTTGTTAAAGGGCTTAAAAACTGTGAAAGTTTGACCGATTTTTTAAAAATAGCAAAAAAAAGTTTTTTTGAGCTGATTTTTTTTATATGGGTTCCTTGAAATGTTTAAATATCACACAAAAAAATCAACTCAAAAATATTTTTTTTACTATATATAAAAGGTAATGTGCAAACTTAGTGTGCACAGGAGCCTGCCTATCTATATATATATATATATATATATATATATTTGTTCTTAGTGGCGTATTATTCCACATGCATTATCGTTTCATCATAACGGTCAACGTAAGGATAATCGCGTAAATCCTATTTTCTTATATTTTTATACCTTCCTACGGATGACTCGCTTTACCTCTTCCATGGTGCAAGTCCATGATTCCTATCTCCGCTATATATACACACGCACACATATCACGGAGAAAATAAAGGAAAATAACAAAAAACCATGAGAGATCGAAAGGGCGGAATGGGTGCCTAACACCTTCCCATTTCGTAACTTAGCCTCCGGACCCTTTTCCAATCATTTTGGTTTCGTATGCATCAGTATGTCTTTGGATGCTGTCCTTCGGGATGGCTCCCTTTATTTTGTCTGTTTTGAGTAAAATAGATTGGCCACTCTATCTCTCTACATTTTTCACCTCCCCCAAATGATGTCGGCCGAAGCATTCCAGAGAGGGATGCGCGGGACCTAGGATCCTCCCTCACGCGCCCGCCCGCCTCGAGGATCAAGGGATGGCCACACTATTATGATTTTGATGCTATCTTGTCACTTTTATTTATGAATGTTTATATTTATTTATGAATGTTTAGTATGATTTATGAATCCTTAGTTTGAATTATGAATGTTTAGGGGAACGACCACCTCACACGGGATGCCCGATTTGATTTCAAAATGTATTTATCTTGAGCCTTTTTTTTCTCGTATGAGGTACAATTGGTTGTCTATGTTAACGCAAGTGAGTTTCTCTGTTAGGTTATCGACCTTTAACTTGAACCTTTTCAAATCAACTTCCATCTTGAGCTTTTCTAGCACAATTTCCCTGTGTTCTTTTTCCATGGCATCAAATTTGGTTTTCATGATTGATTTTCAATTCATTAATTTTTTTTAACATTGTCAAGCTCGAACATGCGAAAGGCTGATCAGATAGCCACCTCGATAAGCACTATCCCAAAGCTTATTTCTCCGATCCGATCAGCCATTCATATGTCCGAGTTCGATAATATTGAAAAATTCTTATGAATCGAGAATCAGTCATGAAAACAAAATAAGATGACATGGAAAAGGAACATGGGGATATTTTTGTTGAAAAGATAGAGATGGAAGTTGATTTGAAAAGGTGCAAGTTAGAGGTCGAACACCTGACAGAGAAACTTACCAACGTTAATGAGGACTTTCAACGACACCTCATTTGAGTAAATAGGGCTAAAGAGACATACAATAGGATAATAAAAAAAAGACAATGTTGTGCAGTTGAAGTGTGCCAAAACTATCGCAGGAATTAGGTATTATTTACTTTAACTCACTTCTTTATATACTTGATATGCATAACTTTTAATTGTTTTATTCATATATAATGGTTAATTAACAACTCGTTTGGGGGTAAACCCAAAATTGCCCCAAATGGCTTCGGAAGGGGCACAAACACCTCGCATAGGATCAACGTAACCCATAAAGACTGGTCGCGTAGTCATGGGATGCCCTATTTGAGAATAGGAATAAAATTTTCAAATAAACACATTTAGACATGAAAACATGCTACTAGATAGGGAAAACCTAAAACAACATCCAAATGACACCGTAGTGGACGAACGCCTCGCATGGGACCAATGTAACACGTAGGAACTAACCGCATAGTCACAGGATACCCAGATTGAGAATAAGACTAAAATTTACAAATAGTTAGACTTAGGCTTAAAAACATGTCATTAAAGAGTCAAAATAAAAAAATAACCACCAAACGTCCCCGCAAGAGGCACGAATAACTCACACGAGAGAAATGTAATACATAGTAACTTATCGTGTGCTCACGGGACTCTAGGTTTGAGAATATGATCAAAATATACAAACAACTAGACTTAGGTATAAAAACATATCGTTAAAGGGCGAAAATCTAAAATAAACCCCAAACGGCCCTACAATGGGAACAGACACCTCTCATGGGACCAATGTAACTCGTAGGAAGTGACTGCCTAGCCATGGGATGCCCAGTTTGAGAGAAGGACTAAAATTTGTAAATAACCATACTTAATCTTGAAAACATGCCGCTAGAGGGAACAAACCCAAAGAAAACCCCAGATATCCCTGTAGGGGGCACGAACACCTTGCGCGAGACCAATGTAATTCGTAGGAACTGGCCGCGAAGTCATGGGACGCCCAGTTTGAGAATTGAATTAAAATTTTCAAATAGTTGTACTTACACTTAAAAATATGCCATTAAAGGGAGAAAACGTTTAACAACCGCCAAATATCCCCGTAGGGAGCATTAACACCTAGAATGGGACCAACATAACTCGTAGCAATCTACCGCGTAGTTACGGGATGCCCGATTTGACAATAAGACTAAAATTTTCAAATTACCACACTTAGTCTCGAAAACATGCCACCAGAGGGGGTAAACCCAAAATAGTCCTCAAACGGCCCCACAAGGGGCATGAACACCTCACACGGGAAAAATCTAACTCGTAAGCATTGATCACATGATCACGGGATGCCCGATTTGAGAATAGGATCAAAATTTTCAAATAGTTAGACTTAGGCTTAAAAACATGCTGTTGAAGTGTGAAAATACAAAAAAACCACCAAACAACCCCGCAAGAAGCATGGAAACCTCGTACGGGAGCAATGTAACATGTAGCAACTGACCGCATAGTCACGGGATGACTGATTTGAGAATAGGACTAAAATTTAGAAATAGTTAGACATAGGCTTTAAAACAAGTCGTTCAAGTACGCAAATACAAAAAACCACCAAACGGCCCCGTAAGGGGCACAAACACATCAAACATGACCAACGTAACTCGTAAAAATGACCGTGTAGTTAAGGGATGACGGGTTTAAGAGTATAACTAAAATTTACAAATAACAATAAGTAGACTTAAAAACATGTCGCTAGAGGGTTAAACCCAAAACAACCTCTAAACGACCCGTATAGGGCATGAACACCTCGTACGGGACCAATGTAACTCATAGAAACTTACCTGTGGTCATGGGATTCTCAGTTTGAGAATATGACTAAAATTTATAAATAGTTAGACTTAGGCTTAAAGACATACCGTTATAGGGTTAGAATATGAAATAGCCACCAAACGGTCCCATATGAAGCCCGAACACCTCGTATGTGAACAACGTAACATAAAGCAACTGACCATGTAGCTACAAGATGATCGGTTTGAGAATAAGACTAAAATTTGTAAATAGTTAGACTTAGGCTTAAAAGATGCTGTTAAAGGGTGAAAATGTAAAATAACCATCAACCGGTTCCATAAGAGACATGAACAACTCGTATGGTACCAACGTGACTCATAGCAACTAACAGCGTAGTCACAAGATGCTCGGATTAAGAATCGGACTAAAATTTACAAATAACCAATTTTAGGCTTGAAAACATGCCACCAGAGGGGGTAAACCCAAAAAAACCCCTAAACGGCCTCGCAAGAGGCATGGACATCTCGCACAGAACCAATGTAACTTGTAGCAACTGACAACATAGTCACGGGATGCACGGTTTGAGAATAGGACTAAAATTTATAAATAGTTAGACTTAGGCTTAAAAACATGTCGTTAGAGGGCAAAAATGAAAAATAGCCACCAAATAGCTCCGCAAGAGGCACGAACACCTCGCATGGGAGCAATTTCAAATATAGAAACTAACTGCATAGTAACGGGGTGCCCTGTTTGAGAATAGAACTAAAATTTACAAATAGTTAGACTTAGAGTTAAAAACATGCCGTTAAAGGGCGAAAATGCAAAATAATCACCAAACGGCCTTGAAAGGGGCACGAAGACCTCGCACGGGACTAACGTAACACATAGCAACTGGCAGCATAGTCACGGGATGCCCGGTTTGAGAATAGGACTAAAATTTTCAAATAACCACACTTAAGCTTGAAAACATGCCGCTCGAGGGGGTAAACCCAAAACAGCCCCGCAAGAGGCACGAACACCTCAAACGGGATCCATGTAACTCATAGTAACTGACCTCAAGACTAATCCATGATTTTTATCACATATATTTTCATAAATTAAAAACCCAAAAAGGGGGCCTATACAACAATTCCCATTTTAGAGTGTTCTCACAATTTTATATATATTTTCATAAATCAAAAGATACCCCATAGATTCGAATTATGGGTTTGACCCCAACATTGTTAATCTTATGTACTACGTGGATCTTGATGCCATTTTTGGCTACATAGACGTTTCAAAGTTATTTTTCGAATTCAATTCCTTTGTTACTTACCATTTGTAACATTTTTGAAAAAAAAAATGTAGGCATAATTGGAGAAGGAACATTGGACTATTTGGACCATATTTATGTAAGCATGCATTGTATTTTATCTGTGTTATACATATTCACGCTAGTGTGCTTGGTATTTCATTACATATTCACGCAAGCATGCATTAGTTAACTTATGTTATATTATAATCTTTTATTTATAGATGGCGTATTGGCTAAATATTTATTTCTATAAATGTAAACATGTATGAAAAATTTACAGTTTTTTAAAGATGCAGAAAAATATAATTATTTACTAAAGTTGTCACGGTCCAAAATCATGACCAATTTTATAAAAAAAAACTTTTGGTCACTTTAGTGGTCACGGTCCAAAACCGTTACCAATAGGGTGACCATTAAAAATAAATTATATTTGTTCCTAGTCCTCAACCGTGATCAAATATTTAATTTTTCATATTCTCACCCTATTGATCACGATTTTAGATCGTGACCACTAGTCCAGCCAATTAAAAATGTCACAATGGGGGTCACAATTTTGGACCGTGACCACCAGTGTTACATTTTTATTTGGTTACAATAATGGTCATAGTCCTAGACTGTGACTTGAAGTGAAACATTTTTAATTATTTATAGTAGTGGTCACAGTCTTGGACCATGACCCACGTTGGCCCGTGACCAACCCTATGCGTCACGATTTTGGACCGTGATCCATAATTTTATCACCTGAAAATGATTATGATCCAAAATTGTGGCCTATAGGGTTGGTCACAGGTCAAAACTATGACCATAGTCACATTTTGGTTTAGTTTTTTACATATTAATATCATTAGTCAACATATCTAAAATCTTTATGTTCTAAAAACATTAGTTCATGAGTAAATTTAAAGGATTCAATAAAAAAATTATACTAGTTTATGACCACGAGGTTAAGATCTAATTAATCTAATTACAAAAATTGATTATTATATGATTACAATTCGTTGATAAATTTCAAAATCCAATGGATTACTACCATAATAAAACAATCCCAATTAAATTCTTAAATGATGAAAACTAGCCTTTGGCCATATGTTAAAATTCAAGCCTCAATTTCTCAAATCTTCTTCCCCTTGAGTGGCTCTTTGTTCGTTATCCTTCTAGAGTTTCTCCAATATTTCGAATGTGTTTTAGGTATAACTAATTAACCTAAAGTTAAGCTTCCCACGAAATTGGTCTTGGACTTCACTAAAAACCCGACCTATTGAACCCAAATAACCTTCGAAATGGTCCAAAACTCTCCCAAAGTCATTTACTAACCCGATAGACCTAAAATCCATTATTTTAAGTCAAATACAGACATTGTAATTGTCCCAAAACTCCACCCAATAGATGATAATAAATAAACTATTATTTATTCGATAAGAGTCCAAATTCTAAGTATTCAATTATTTATTAATTAAGCGCAACACGACGTTATAAGAAATTACTTCACGATCGATGAAACCTGACACTGAGGAGATAATCCAAACAAGGAATCCCTCAATACTAATTCCCTGATCGTTCTATAGTCGCTCATAATATTACATCACTTTCAATTATTTAAGTAATGAATTATATTAAGTTCAATTTCAAATATAAAAATATAATGCATATAAACATAAATAGTGACATCACATGTCATATCAAGCATACATAATTATTTTTCACATTTATCTAATACACAAAAAATTCGGAGTCTTACATCCCCCCCCCCCCCCCCCCCCAAGTAAGGAATTTCATCCTCGAAATTAGAATACTTTATACTCCTACTCCAAAGTCTAAGAATATCTTTTCCTTGTCATCCTCACCCTACTGTAAAGAGATTTACTCAATCCTCGACTTAATGCCCACTAAGGTGTCTCTCGCGTCATTAATCACATTCGACTAATACTCTAAATCAAATTAATCCAACCCCTGAAATGCCAACTTGTCCCTCAAGAACCCTTTCATCAGGTACCTATGGTAAACCTCGTACACATATTGATGGTGACTGGGTAAGGTAAAATTCCACTGGCCTCACCCTATCCACGATTACAAAAAGGAATTTCACATCGGGTTGCAAACTTCATTTTTGTATCCCAAACATCACAATTTTCCTCATTAGTATACAATCAACATCACCCAGTCATGTTTTTTGGGACCCTAAACCATGCTTTCTCTCATCTCCAAAAAATCTTTTTGTACTTCAGCAATATTCATATTCTCATGATGAACACCACTTCCCTTGAAGTGTCTCAAACACATCCCCAGAAAAAGAACTAGCTAACTCTTTGAACACTAGGATTTCAGACACTGTAATTTTTTGAACATTTTCGGTGATCTACCTTCTCGACTGGTACGAACACCCCCTTGATACAAACTATACCAATAACTACTTCACCGTATTAACAATACGAACTCCTCAAGTTACTGTACGTTCAGTTTTTTTTTAATGTAAGGTAAACCACGAAACACGTACCTTGGACAAAATTAACCCCCTTATCTTGGGACCCTCAGGTGCAAACAATCCCCTTTGAAAAAATGAAACCCTCTCCTGTCATCAAATGGAGAAAGGAAGCTCCTCCCAATTACGAGTTACGTACCATCTCTTGGTAGAAAATTCAACGTCTGGGCCTGAACCACCCATGATGCGAATTTGGATATAATGACCACCACTTCTACACACATCATGATTCAAGAAGATGTTGCCAATTATAGGAACTAATATTTCGAATGATCAAAATGCTCTACACGAAATGCACACTCCATATGGCATCGAGAAAAACTGACTTTGGGATATTCTCCTCTCGATTCCCTTACTTGTGATAAATCGTTCACATTTCTATCTCAAGAATTAATCGCTTTCCTTGACTATTATAACAGGTCATTGATATATAGCAACGGACACTCATCTAGTATCGTAATCTTGCCTAGATCTATGAGTTCCACACATCATTTAGTGAACCGTTACTCATTTTATACTTTCCCAAGAGTAATGTCTTCTCTGAATAACCAAATACTAAAAAATTGTGATGCCTGCTCCTATGACACTCTATATCTCCAACAGATCCAATCTAGTAAAATGGCCTTATAATGTTACAATGTTAGTCCACCCTAAGGTTATAACGAATATCTCACGTAGGTGATAACTTGGCACCCTTCCAAATAGAAACTGGAAGAATCTCAGACTATCTATAAGATATCTATGAAACTCTAATCCCCTCTAATGTTCTCACATCTATACAAAGACAAGTATGAGATGGACCTTTTCTCGAACCTAAGCATAACTATAAGAAATATACCCTTCCTAAAAATAGAAACATAATGTCCTACCATCGATTGTCGATATAAGAGTAGAACGTAGATATCCTAACAATCCCAATAATAATATGATGATCTCTCATCTAAAAAGTTAATAAAGAGACGGAAAACCAAGCCGACCAAAAAAACTACAACGTATCTACACTCACGACGTAAAGTAGCCCCTAACCACTGGGGTATCCATATATAAATAAATCTTGGTGATAAAATATATTTATCTCATAATCTTAGTAAACACACTACTAATAAAGAGGGATAATTCCTTGATATCCTAGTAATAATCATGCGTGTGAGCTAGAAACATAACCGTAAGCATCCCCCAATGGTATCCCAATAATACCTGTTTCACTAAGGGAACTACTAACTAAGTTGTCTCACTCAGCATAAATATAAAACCTTCATATAAAGGAACTATCGAAATAGTGGCCCTATCGATGGTCACCTTGCCTCTACAGTCGATCCAAAAATAAAAACTAGCCTCGTCTGCCCTATTCTCATCGGTCGTGGATGCACTAGACATAATAGATCATATTGTTTACTTTTATAAGCCTCTGGGATTTTTGCTTTACCTATACGGTTCCTTATGCTGGTGAGGTTGTCACTACCCGAGTCAACGTTACACTATTTCTAGTCATTTGGACCTACTTTGTCCTTAGTCTTTACAATCGTAGGAATATTATCATTTATATAGTTGTGATAGTCCTGTTGATGTAGGAATGTAACTTTCACCACCTGAGCGCAGGTGGTGAAGAATGGTTTACCTAATAACACCTGCAAAACCTTTCACCTAAGGCTCATGCTAAATAAAAAAGTCTTCTTGTAGTGTAATTAAATTGTGAATAGCCTTCTTTGCTTCCGTAGTAGTCTCTCCTAGTGCAGAAAGAGAAAGACAGTTAATCTTCTCCTCATATTGGCTACCACGTGGTCTTCCATATGAGTTCTTCAGAAACTTATTCCTAAAGTCATTATGTATGGTGAGTGGAAGAATTTCCACTCAAATCATACGCTAACCATAGAATAAAGGTCTCACTCCTATAAGCCCATAAAAACCGACTGAAAGGAAATTCAAATAAGGAACCCTCATGATACACTTCAGTCAATCTTCCAGAACAAGCGCACGAAACCCCTTAAGTGGTTGTCATTGTAGAGAATACAAGTCCTAAATGGTATAGCTCTAAGGTAGTCAAATAACGCAATACAGAAAAAAGATGGATGCACTTAAGACCCCAATGCACTATAACCTGGAATACTGTGATACCAACTATGACACTCATAAAATTCATAAATATATTGATCATGTCTAATAAAATTCACGAGAATCAAATTTTTGTGTAACATTATTAGCATAATGAAATAAATAAACTGAATAAGTAAATATAATGTGATACAAAATACACAATAACATAAAGCCATATCTGATACCATCCAACTATCGATAAAAAATAAAACCAACATTGGAATAGAAATGTTTCTTTAATATAAAATCCATAAAAATGGCTTTATCAAAATATACAAATATAAAAGAAATAGAAGATCAAGACTGCTCGACTTTTACATCTTAGGAAGAAAAAATAAAATGTCATTAGTGATACTCCTCCAACGAAATAAACCTAAGTCTACGGCAATAACTATAGCCTAAGACCTAAAAAATAGATTCACCCACAACATAAACAATAAGTTGACAAAGAATAAGAATTTGACTGAAGTTGGGCCATAATAATAATAATAATAATAGTAGTAGTAGTAGTAGTAGTAGTAGTAGTAGTAGTAGTAGTAGTAGTAGTAGTAGTAGTAGTAGTAGTAGTAGTAGTAGTAGTAGTAGTAGTAGTAGTAGTAGTAGTAGTAGTAGTGGTAGTAGTAGTAGTAGTAGTAGTAGTAGTAGTAGTAGTAGTAGTAGTAGTAGTAGTAGTAGTGGTGGTGGTGGTGGTGGTGGTGGTGGTGGTGGTGGTGGTGGTGGTGGTCGTAGTAGTAGTAGTAGTAGTAGTAGTAGTAGTAGTAGTAGTAGTAGTAGTAGTAGTAGTAGTAGTAGTAGTAGTAGTAGTAACCCCGATAGACTTGCAATATCTACACACTATCGGTTTAATCAATATTATAAAACCATAATTAGGATAATATCATACTCTTATAACACAGCACTAAAACGAGTATTTTCAATAAAGTATATACCACTATCGATACACCCATTCATCCTCCGCGGATAACACTAAAGGTAACCCCACTATACCAGGGAAAATATTCACATAAATAATAACATTGCAGATATACGCACTAAACGCGTCTCTCATGCGAATATAGCGATAATAAAAATGTAGTAACTCATTCCTGACACATACAACACGAATCATCATCTGAGGATATAACTCATACCTCTACTTTGCCAATCACCCTGGATGCTCAAATGGTTCCTGGACATAACACACCTATCCATACCAAGCCAAAAATTTCGATAACTATTGCCCTTTCTAGGCACCATACCCTTATCCCTATACTTACTTCAGAAAAATTTTAACGCACGGGTTTCACTCCCCACAAAATACTTCTACACATACTCCACTTATCTCCGGTCACACTGACCATGTTAGGGTTGTCCTTATCTCATACGTTGGTATTCTATACTCTGATGACTACCTCCGTTGTTCCCTTAGCTTTGATGGCCTTAAGGAACACGCTATTGTCTTCTACAACTCTTAATGAAATCACCATCGCTCGGTAAACTTTTTGCTATCCGAATCATTTAAATGGGTCCCTGATGGTTCTCCCCCTTGTGGTGCTTCACCAACACCGATTTCTCCAATCTTACTCTCTAACTAAATTTCTCCGATTCTTGAAGCTCCCCGCACCATGGAGTGTTAACATCTATATTGACGAAACGTGACATTATTATTATTTGCATTGATCGCCCTAGAAAAATTTCCCATAAGTGCTAGCAATTCTTCTTGCAACTTTATTTTCCCATTTAAAGTCCTCTTCTCCATTGCACCTACTTCATCCGGTGTAAGGTTCGCTAATTAATTAAATTTCTTTTGACAAAGTTACTTCTGCCCTACCTTGTGTGAGTTCAGAACAACGTTCGTATCTTACCCTGAACATCTAATGAATGAACTTATGGTCAAACCATACCTATGCGCCTTATCCTGACCAAATATTCCACTTCTAAGTGTGGTGGTTGCCTCTCACCACTGTAACTCTTCTCTTACCAGCCAAGAAAAAAAAATTACCCTAAAATTTCACTCCCGATTAATCATACTTCGACATATGCCCAAGCCTTTAGATATTTTACCTTCATTGGCTAATACACGCCATTTTCGCATTTTTAGAATTTCCACTGTTGGTTATCTTCAATGTTTCGTCTAACTCTCTCCCAATCCAACCTTGTTGGGTGAGTCTAATTTGACAAAGCTTTCTACTATAGTGATACTTGGAAGTCATATGTTGTGCCTTAGTCGTCTCTCCCGTCCTCGCCTTTCGTGTCATAATAGGGGTTACCTCAACTACGGTCATCATTCTTGAATATACCCTATAACCTCAACTGAGCCTTGCCTCCTGCTATCCGCCCAACTATCCTCGCCTGACATACTGCATCGTTCGGCACACGAACACACCCGAATGAAAATAAGATTCACTATCATATACATTATAGCAGGAGAACGAAATCTTACCAAAGAAATCAACAATCCTAAACATAAGGCTCTACATCCAAGAAAGCTACGCTGGAAGCATAATAAACCGCACATATCCTAAAGGACAGAAGAACCTGATGCTCTGATACCACCGTGACATCACGTCTAATTCAATACCGGGTAGCTACTCCTTTATTAAATTAATACAGAATATCAAGTGGGTTCACTCTTAGCATCACTTTCGAAAACATTTAATTAATTACTATCCACCTAATATTTAAAATAGAGAGATGCCAAATTTTATTAAATAAGTTAACAATTAACCAAGAATTAAATTATCAACCATCAATTGCATAAACAGTCTCATATGAATAACCAACGTAAAGAAATAAACTAATTCTGGAGTAAACACTCCAATAATAATGCCAGAGTAAAATAAAATCCTGATACAAGAGTCTGAATAAATAAACCCACATCTGAAATAGAATTGAAAGTTTGAGAATACTATCTCTAAATGGAAATGGGCGACATGCTCTACCAGATGAGTAATCCTGAGTAGAATCAAGTACAGAATGTGAAGGCGTCTAATACCGAGATCTTGTAACTTCCACAGGAGCTACATCACATTAATGAAATGAAACTCCTATACTTGGCGTCCATGTGGCTGGGCACCTAAAAATGTTTTTACACAACAAAATAGATTTGGAGGAAAATGGGTCAGAGCCCGAGGTGAAAACAGTTTAAAAATATAGCAAGTCTTTAAATTATAATTAAACAACACATATTATAAACATGTTAGTTGCATACTCTCACATGAGTTTCTCACCTCTCAACTAATGTGCACACTTAACGTATACCCTTAACCCATCCTAGTTATGCCACTATCTAACTAGTCCGTACTAACCCTTATTATCACATTCTAATATAAGGTGTGTACTCGTATTACCCAAACAAGTCATATTTATAACCCATTTTCACATTCATTAAATTACTTATCTCAAGTGTTAATTAAATTCTCACATTCTTAGCCCATTCAAATATCATAGTTATTCACAACTACTAAGCAAAACTGAACCAGTCACAAGTACATATATAAATCACTCTCAGTACATATATACATATAAGTCACCCCTAGGCTAAGCTGCGGTGCACGCATAATCTGCTATCAAATACATGTACACCACGTACGTAAGGATCACATGTTCCAAATCACTCAGGAATCGTCTCAATACAAATCACACATATTGGAGGTGGACATAGTTCACATACCCATGGGTCACGCACATACCTACGCTCCCATGGTCAGCTGACTTATCAACTCGCAAATAAGTCATTCACAATCCTATGTTCTTAAGGTACCAATCTAAATCCCCCTGAAAGCACACGAAGATATAATGGCCCTTTTACCAAAAACTAGCCCCCTGTGATAGCACGTATGGTAGGTATGTCATACACATAAGAAATTCCTACACTAGGCATTCACACAACCTAAGTAATCATATTTCACTATATGTATTCACACATTCCATCTATTAAGTCTCGTATGTGGCAAGTTTATCCCGAACATCATACGTAATATATATTTAGCTTGATAACTCTCTTGTCGTATCAATTTGAGTACTTAAACCTATCCCAAAAGGTTACTAGGTCTCCTATTAGTTTCCAATGTTATCTCGGTAACTTAAAGTCCCTCCGTTATTGTACTTATCCTTACATCATCATTCATTCCCATTATAGTTTCAATTCGAACGAGTTCTAACCGTACCTAACTCGGTAGACCCTCGTAAGCAATAGCATTCAATTCCATAAGGTAAACCATTTTTTCGGGCATCAACTAAGACCCTACTGACCTTAACTAAGTCCCATAATATTAAATTAATCACCCTAAGAATCATTATCGGCTTTGGGATTTTCATTAAACCTTAAGCGAAAATAATTACCAAAAATCAGAAGAGGTCGATCGATCGAAGAAAAGGATCGATCGATCGAGATTCATTGCTCGATCGATCGATCAAGCAGGTATTTGCCCAAAATTCTCTTAAACAGTTACGGGTTCTTCCAATTTTACACCCCAAATCCTCCATTCCAACGTCCCAAACTCCCAAGAAAGTTCACTAATCATCCTATTAACATATTAGCCTAATCTTTAACGTATTAGAATCATTAAATCCCCATGGATCATCGGTTTCTTGGATCAAAACACCCAATTTTCATCAAAACCATATTTCTTCTATTTCCTTCAAGATCTTCATATAACTCAACATAAATTCACAATTACCTACGCATGGATCATGGTTTCATAACTAGTATATGCCCAGAAGTTTATCTACATGAAGCCTACCATAATCAATGTTTAATTCTCTAGTTTCACAATTAATTCACTTATTTACGATAAATCATCAAATCTAAACTATCATGTAAAATATATGCTTTAAATCTTTGCAAGATAAATCACTTGCCTCTGATTAGAAGTTCTAATCCATTGATGATGGTATTGGTTGGTTCCCCCTGTCTTTTCGGTCACAAATTCGGTGATGGTGGTTGTGTGTGGTGGTTGTTTTGCATTGGAAACCCCTTTAACTTCTCCTCTCCATTCACGTTGCCCACTCTTTGGTTTTGATAGATAATGGCCCTAGTGTCCCTAAGGTTGGCTGATAAATATCACCTAATTTTCGTGGGTCACTATTCATAAAAAAATAAAATGACTAAAATATCCTCCCGGGTTGCCAGTTAGGCCTAAAAATTCCCCGGGACCCAAACTAAACTCTCGGCTAGAGTTTTCTGACTATCTCGACCCTTTTAGACACGTTGGCACACTCAAAATGATCATACATATGATATAAAATTAAAATACTTTTAAATCCATTAAATTGGGTCCTGACACGACTGACACGCGTGTCCTAACTTAATTACCGAAACTACCATATTTTTAACTCACGACAATTTTAATAAATACAATAATCACATATTACCATAGTCACTCAGTAATATTCAACATTATCATCATATTTAAATACTAACTCTCGTCTCACTAGTTATTTAAATCTGAATTAATTTTCAATTAATTATCCCAGATTAATTTAATTAATCCCATAATTAAAAGAAATTTCATTTAATTAATATCATAATTAAAAGCCATAAAAATACGTAGTATTACACACCGCTCATAAATAGAAATCGATTGGAGCAAGATGATCAGCCATAAAATTTTGTATCAACCGACGATTCCGGTAATGGGAGGGGGCAGTCAAGTCGGTAAATTTTCTTTGATGGGATGCCAACCTCAAGGTAAAGTCAAGAGTTCCTTCTAATGTATGGAACAGGTTGATCAATAATGGAGCGATTGATATCCCTTCAGGGTGTTTTAAAATAATAGATAGTGTGCCCCATTCTTCCTTTAAAAAAAAGGATCGCGTTGGTACGTGGTCCTGCCCGATATTATTTTGAACTAGGATGAGATTCTTAAACCCCACCTTCAATATGGGATTTTAGGAAGCAGTGGGGATAATGTTTCGTTTTGAGCATGTTGTATCACCTATAACCTGGGGAGCAGGAAAAAGGTGATTAATGACTGGTGAAGCTGTATGAAATTATTTTTGGATTCAATGTGATCATTTTATTTCCACAACGGATATAGCTAGTAAGTGAAGTATCGTACGATAACTGGGAGAGGATATTACCTAATGGTAGTGTTGTGTGAAAGCACTCGTACCTGTTTATTGTAAACTAGGTGCTTATTGAGGTTTTGGTGTGGAAAAACCTTAATTATTCTCCCTCTGGATGTTTAGAGGGGGTGAGCGGATAATCAGAATTTTAGACTGGTCGAGAGTTAGAATCTGATGACTAAAGTGGAATAACCACATACCATCTTAAGTGAACTTTAACTGTCATAAGAGTCACGTCGCCAGGAATCGGGATTTGAAGAACTGATAAGAGTAGTCAGATGTTCATATGGTTTCTCCCAAGATGGGAGTTTCGTGTTTAGATAAATACGGGAGTTAATACGAAGTGCGGTGAGGCCTCCCAATAATATTGAGACAATGGGGCCAATGGTGTGTAGGCTAGTCTTATTCGAATGTTGTTTGGTACGAGCAAGGTGAGGTGTCGTTATTGAGGTGCGACCCTATAACCGATAAAGTGTCGATAGTGTTAAACAAGCTTACAGTGAAGCGGGGGCTATAGTAATCGAGCCTTACTTTGAAGTTGGTTTTGAGTACTGGAGGAAACTTATCTTTACCAGGTATGGGTTACTTTTTTGAATTTCGGGATGAAATGACTTACTTTTTGAATTTCGAGACAAAATTTCGTTATTAGGGGGGAAGTATGTAATACCCCGTATTTTTAGGGCATTTAGTTATGGGATTAATTAAATTAAATTAAATTGGGATAAATGAATTTAATATTAATTCAAATTTTCAAATAAATATTTACTACCGTGACGAGAGTTAGTAATTATTGATAATTATTATTTTGAATATTACTTATTGAGTAAAGTAATATATGAGATTGAATTTATTTAAATTGTCGCGAGTGAATAATACGACAGTTAAAGAAATTAAGTCGGGACGCGTGTGTATCGTGTCGGGACTAAATTAATGGAATAAAAAGTAATTTAATTCTACGTCACCCGTATGGTCATTTTGAGTATGCCAATGTGTTCGAAAGGGTTGAGATAGTCAGAAAAGTGTACCCGGGGGTTTAGTTTGGGTCTCAGGATGTTTTTAGGCCTAACCGGTAACTCGGGAGGGCATTTCGGTATTTTCCAATTTTAGGTCTTAATTATGGACGAAAATTGAAGGGTTGTATATGATGGGAGTTAGATTCCTCGAGGGTTAGAAACATTAGAGTTGCAGAGAGTCTAAGGAAGAGAGAAGGCTTCCAAGGAGGAGAGCCACTATCCCTACACCACTCTCACCAATTCCACCACCAAGGCGTAGATCGGAGAACGAGAAGCGGGAAAATACCCTTCATTCTCTACGATTTAGACTTTAATTTCCAGGCATGTATCTAACTTGTTGTTCTTTAGTTGATAACACATCCATGCTAGTGTAGGAGTTAATTATTTTATGTCTTCATGAAAATATAATGTTGTTGCGATATTATAGTTGCAATTTTAGAGTAGAAACCATGTTAGGATGAATATCTTGTTATATGTAAAATATTATCCACGAAATTTGATGCCCAATAGAGATCGAAATCTGGAAATTAAATGAATTCTTGAGAAAATTTAATGAACAAGGGTTAAATGTTAATTTCTTGAATTAATCCCATTTGATGGTGAATCTTAAATAATTAATGAATGCTTTATGTTAGATTTCGTCCATATTGGTTTATATAACGTTCATAATGTTTGATTGGGAGTTTAGGACATGCTAATGGAGTTTTGATGATTTAAGTTGGAAGAAACCTGTAGGTTTAATATGCAGAATTCTGGGCGATAACTACTTGATCGATCGATCGACTCAAGAATTTTGATCGATCGACTAGCTCGATCGATCAACCCCCTTCATTGATCGATCGACTCCTTATGGAAATGGAAATTTTTTCCCCTTTTAAATGTTAATCGAATCCCAATGTGTAAGGACCTTTGGGCATAAATTAAATATTATAATGGGACTTGAGAAGGACCATCAAGGTATAAGTGGGGTCCAGGGAAGACGATTTTATATGGGATTTAACTATGGGATTTCAGGGGTATGAAATGGAGTGGAACTTGTGCGTACGTTAAATTAGGTCTTGTGAGCATTGATAATGACTTAGACCAG